>OX335644.1:5003594-15003594 GCA_946894095.1 Incurvaria masculella
CTTTTAGATTTCTACATTTAGTCAAAAAAGTTCGGAAATGGACACCGTTTCCGCAATGTATTTTGTATAGAAAAAGGAAACATACATCAACGAAAATCATTCGATTCCTAGACAAGGAATCATATATTGTAAGGATGACACTTATAATCGTCAGACTTAGTTAGTTTACTTGGGGTGCCTCGTCTAACTTTGCGATTTGGCTAGTACCAGGCCCTTAACAGAGTCATAAATTCAAAGGCAATGGAAGAGTTTTATTCAGGTTACATTATCGGTTATACATATGTAATCAATTGGATAAAAATATTTGTTTTTTAGAGCAAACTTATCATCAAAGAATCACCCAGTGTGTATTATTCTTACAAGTGGCGCTCTCCAGAAAGCTTTGATAATACTCACGGATGCGAGGAATCCTGATCCCGGAGCCTGGTCGACGCCCAGCAGCAGACGCACGAAGGTGATGACGTAGTCTTTCACGAATGCCTGGTAGAGGAGTGTGTCCAGCATCGAGGCGGAGAACACCGAGCCGGCGGCGAATGGCAAGCGGAACATGTAGGATATGTGCGAGCCCCGCTCCTTCTCGCGCTGATGAGCAAAAAACAATTTTTACCTCTTGCGTGCTGTCAAGTCTGTCGGATAACAAATTCGCACACTGCTTTTGCTTCACAGAAATAATACCCGCACTCCCGCGGAACTGGTTATAAAAGAGGACTAATGATCAAATTGAATAAAGAATCACCTTTTCCATCTTTGAGAGATGCAGCGCATACTTGTCGTGGGCTCGGAACGGAATTATGCCTAGTGCCCCTTACACACCTGCCAACTTAATTTTCCGCAAGTGTATTGTGGACAAGAACAGTGTATCATCCGATTTGGGCCCTGGCTCAGCTATTAGTACGAGAGCGGACCGTCGTCAACCCTACGTCATCGAGTAACACCATGGGACCCATTTGTGGTTGTGCGGATTAGAATAGGCTTCCTAAAAATACTAGGTTGCCTGACCCAAACCTGGAACGTTTTGTGCAGTAGGTAATATTAAATCACTTTTTTGGTAGAATTTAACGTCATCGAGTAACAA
Source organism: Incurvaria masculella (assembly GCA_946894095.1). Classification (NCBI taxonomy): domain Eukaryota; kingdom Metazoa; phylum Arthropoda; class Insecta; order Lepidoptera; family Incurvariidae; genus Incurvaria; species Incurvaria masculella. The sequence continues at coordinate 5,004,670 of OX335644.1, forward strand.
CATGAGACCTAGCACAATCGGTAAAGGTCATCAAGAAAAGCTAAAAAAAAGTAGGTTGGCTCGTCCTACCCTGGCACGTTCTGAGGTTGGCCGGTTTTAAAATGTCGAAAAAAAAAAAAAAATACGTCATCGAGTAACAAGATGACAATACCACCATTCGATAGTCCTATGAACATACTTCATAAAAAAATTAGGTTGGCTGCCCTCAGCCTGGCACGTTTCCTCCGCGGCCATGTTGAACGTCGGATGCGCCCAGTTCTTATATTCATCAATTGTTAAATTAATATAATATAACAGTTTTGTGATATGTCTATCTATAAACAGGGATGTTTTTATTGATCAGAACTCATCTTGAATAGGTTAAAAAAAACCAAAATGAAATATTTGTGATATAGGTATTGATTGATTACGTGATATTAGGGCATTGTCGTATCTAATTATTAACTAAGTTTAACTCAAGTTAACTTTAGGTTATGATGCACATAGTTCCGCATACTTGAAGAGTAAAAACCGGAAGTTTCATATACATATGCTTTCGGAATCTACCGTATGGATCATTCAACGTAGGGAATCGCAACTCCAGTCAGCCCATGCCTACGGCATTAGAGGCGCACGCTTTAAATTCTGCCACGGGCCTCGTTATTACAAAATTTTAATCAGATTGTATGTAAAAATAACGTAATGAAGATTTTTTAATAGTCATAATAAAATAAATCGCCACAAAACTTAAACCCATAAGTGAAGTATCTCAAAGTTACTATTCTTTAATTCACATGAATTTAGGGTAAATATTCTAGAGTATATTTCCATTCTTTAAACATTTCAATGTATATGTTTTCTATAAATATATACGCAACGTTGCTGAGTCTATACAAAAGTACATGTCCACATCGTCACTCACATATTAAGGAAGTTTAGTAAGCTTTGGCGTCACTCTCTTTTCTTTATTTACGTATCTCTTTTATTATATCGTAACAAAGTTGCAATGTATCCAAACCGAAGCGGAATTTTAAATTAACAGCTCTTAAGTCGTAGGTATAGTTTAAATAATACCTGAAAAGCTCTGTAAAAATATTTATGTATTAGTTATAGAAAACATATACATTTATATGTTTAAAGGATGGAAATAACCATGAATATTTAACCTAAAGTCCTGTGAATAAAAGAATAGTAACTTTGTGGCGATTTATTTTATTACGACTATTAAAATTCTTCATTACATTAGGTTTACATTCAATCAAATTTGAATTATGTAATGAGGAGCTTCGTCGCCGAATGTAAAGCCTCTAATCTCGTAGGAATGGGCTGACAGGGGTTGAAGAAACGACCTTAAAGCGGTGCACACTCCAGTGGCAACAAGAAAACATTTTAAAACCTGTGTACGATTTAGTCCTTCTGATGAGATGATCTTACAGCAAAAAAAAACGACATAATATTAAACCTTTAAATGCTACCACCTACAAAAAAATAAGAGTACAATGGTTTGAGAACAGTCAGTCAATCCGTCAGCGTGTTTACGACCACTGCGGGACATACGCCTCTCCAATCCTTCTCCAGTCCTACCGGCCCTCAGCGGTACGGACCCACTGCTTTCCCCGACGCACTTGATGCCGTCTTTCCACCTGGTGGGTGGTTTTCCCACACTCCGTTTGCCTGTCCACGGCCGCCCGTGTAGGACACGGTTACTCTAACGGTCGTCATCTCGTCGGCTGACGTGACCAGCCCACTCATAACTGGGAGGACGCACTGGTCATATGTTCGGGTCTTTAAATTTTGCGAAAGGTCAGACCTCAGAGCGAATTTAAGCTTTCCGAAGGCAGCCCAACCCAGTTGAATCCGTCGCTTAACCTCCAAAGACAGTCTTTGTATACCAAGCCGCAGGATTTGACCGAGATAACAATTTGTCCTCCCGTCATACCCTCAGTCGCCATGACCTTGATTTTATCCCGGTTCATCTTCAGACCTACCTATCTTTCTACTACTTATCTTTATAAAGGTCTTCCAGCATTGTTTGAAGCTGAACTCGGGAATTTGACAGAAGAACAATGTGATCGGCGAAGCGAAGATGACTGAGGAAAATATTAATTAACGTTGATACCCATGTTGTCCCATTCAAGCGTCTTGAACACATATTCCGATGCGCTTGTGAACAGCTTGGGTGAGATCACATCCCCCTGCCTAACGCCTTTAGCAAGAGGGATGGGTTGGGTATTTTAATGAAGCCTCACAGTCATCGTCGCGGACCGATACAGATTTCGGAGTACCTCGATGTAGCGGTGGTCGATTCTACACCTCAGGAGGGAGTTTTCGACAGCCCATTTTTCAGCTAGCTGGATCACATTTTTATTTCTCGTCGAATATCCGTGTTTAAAATTATTATATGATTCCGGATAATTTCTCACATAAAAAATAGTTCTTTGTACGTACACATCATACATAGTATGCAATTTTAGGTTTTTAAACAAAGGCGTGCAAACAAGTGCGTCCCATTTAGAGTGTGTAATTATCCGAATTGCTTTCTTTTGTAGTCTAAATACTGAAACCGCTTCCAGTGAAGAACCCCAGAACTCAATGCCATAGGTCATGACAGAGTATAAATAACCGAAGTATCTTTACACTCTTCAGGGTATCCAAGTCACAGCATTTAGACAGGGTTCTGAGGAAATAACAAGCTTTTGTTAATTTATCACAAACATGTTGAATGTGTTTGTCCCATCGTAACTTTTGATCCAACGTGAAGCCTAAGAATATAGTAGATGTTGCAAACGTTATGACTTCACCGTTATATTCGATAAACATCTCATCATTCACTTCATGTTTAATATTTTTCATCTTAAAATGTACACAGTGTGTTTTAGCACTATTTAACATTAACCCATTTGCTGCGAACCATTTACCCAACTCCTCAATTATTTTTGTTGTTTTTGTAAGGGGTGTTTCAATACTTTTATCAGTAACAATTACATTTGCGTCGTCAGCGTAAATTACTATGGTTTTCGCGAGAAGTACTAGCATAGCGTCTTTTGCAATGTCATTAATAAAAATAATAAACAGCAATGGTGCCATGATTGAGCCTTGAGGTACTCCGTAATCGGTTTCAAATAATCGTGATACAGAGTTATCGATAATTCCATTTGGTCTGTTTTTATATCTTATATTTACGTTACTTTCTCACCCACATTTTCTAACCCAAGCTCTTCACAAACGCATCGGACTATGTGTTCAAGACGCTTGAATGGGAAAACATGTGTATCAACGTTAGTGAATATTTTCCTCAATCATCTTCGCTACGCCGATCACATTGTTCTTCTGTAAAATTCCCGAGTTCAGCTTTAAACCATGCTGGAAGACCTTTATAAAGCATCGATAAAGGTAGGTCTGAAGATGAACCGGGATAAAACCATGGTCATGGCGACTGAGGGTATGACGGGAGGACAAATCGTTATCGACGTAGAAGTGATCGAACAGGTTGAAGAGTGCGTATATCTCGGTCAAATCCTGCGGCTTCGTATACAAGGACTGTCTTTGGAGGTTGAGCGACGGATTCAACTGGGTTGGGCTGCCTTCGGAAAGCTTAAATTCGCTGTAAGGTCTGACCTTCCGTAGAAATTTAAAGACCCGAACATATGACCAGTGCGTCCTCCCGGTTATGACATGACGTACGGGTGTGAAACGTGAACTCTGACGGTCGCCGTTGTCCAAAGGTTAAAAGTTGCCCAGCGAGCAATGGAGCGAGCCATGCTGGGAATATCGCTACGGGATATGGTACGTAAAGAGGCAATCCGCCGACGTACCAAAGTAGTCGATATTGGACACCGCGTGGCTAAGCTCAAATAGCAGTGGGCTGGTCACGTCAGCCGAAGAGACGACAACCGTTGGAGTTACCGTGTCCTACACTGGCGGCCGTGAACAGGCAAACGGAGTGTGGGAAGACCACTCGCCAGGTGGGAAGATGAGACAAGTGCGCCGGCGGAAAGCCGTGGTTCCGTACCGCTGAGGGCCGGGAGGACTGGAGAAGGATTGGAGAGGCGTATGTCCAGCAGTGGATGCAAACACGCTGACTGACTGACCGACATTGCGAAAATTGTACCCATGTTCTCGAAGCACAGGGTCCATTTCGGTGAAGATATGGTCTTTGTCACACAACCGCTGTGCTCTGAGTCTCAATGCTCTTGCGACCGATTCCAAATGCACCCACACAAATGCACCAAAATGAGCATGATGCGAAGTAGCTTGTAGACAACGATTTGTGTGTGTCGGCTTGCGGTACACTGTGTGGCTTAGGATTCCATCCAATTGTCGAGCAACAAGTACTTCCAAGAACGCCAAAGTGCCTACCTTCTCACAATCTATTGTATATTTTAAATTTGTGTGAACCTAATTAAGATGAGAGATGAAAGCGTCGAGTGATTGGCGACCATGTGACCAGATTGAAATCACGTCATCCACGTACCGTACCCAAAACATTGACTTAAGAGGTGAAGTTTGCAATGTGCGTTGTTCCAGCGGTTCCATGAAAAGGTTTGCCACCACTGGTGTCACTGGTGATCCCATTGCTACACCTTCTCGCTGGATGTATTATTGTCCTTGCCACAGAAAGTATGTCGTAGTGAGACAATATGGCAGGAGCTTGACGCACTCAGTGTCGATGTCGTTGCTGATGACTAAGTTTCTGATGATGTCGAGGGACTCTTGGACTGGTACGTGTGTATACAGCGACTCGACGTCAAAGCTCACTAATAGATCCATGCATGCCAACTTCACTGTAGACAACAATTCCACAAAATGGGCCGAATCTTTAACGTAGGACGACGTCTTGCCAGACAGGGGTTGAAATATTGAGGCGACATGTTTAGCGAGGAGGTAGGTAGGAGCATTTATCTGGCTGACTATTGGTCTAAGGGGGTTCCCGTCTTTGTGAATTTTAGGAAGACCGTAGAAGCGCTATCACCGCATTTCCGCTACCACCTCGACCCACACCTATGACTTACGACCACGGCGAGCCTAGTTGTCAGTCGTCTGCTGCGTATGAACGTGGCGGACAACCTCCTTGACAACGGGCTGAACGATCAGCTCGATACGTCGGCGAATGTCTCCTCCCGCCGCGTGAAAAGCCATATTAATTTTCAAATATATTTAACGACCACGGTAACCCCAAAAGTATCACAAGTAAGGTTATTTCTTTAGTTATAGCTGAAGATAGATCATTTGCTGTATTTAATACATCACAATTCACATTACGTATTTGGGTCCCCAGTGCATTAAACTCGTTTTACTGTCATTTAAAAGTAGGTTATTGGCTTCACACCATAATTTAAGTGAGTTCATAGCTTGTATAAAGGACTCCCGTAGTTCTGATATACGTTTTTTTGAAATTGATGATTTGTCATCCGCAAATAAAATCATATCATTATCTGTTGCGATGCAGCTTGAAATATCATTTATAACAACATATAAAACCACGGTCTTAGAACTGAACCCTGCGGTATACCCATAGTGATTGATTCTACATCAGACTTAGTACCGTTTACTTCACAATTTTGTTGTCTATTTAATATATATAATTTACAAATACCTCATTTATTTTCCCTAACACCATAAGTGTTCTAGTTTTCCTGGAAGTATTTTGTGATCTACACAGTCAAAAGCTTTTGATACATCACAGAAAATGCCGTAGGTGCTCATAGATTTAACTAGAGAAGTTAAAATAGATATTAACATCAAGGCAATGGCATCTCCTGTTGACCTACACTTACGAAATCCGAATTGATTATAATTAATAACACTGTGAATGTAAGGACACAGGCCGATAATTTTCAACATCATTATGAGATCCCTTTTTAAGCAATGGTATTACCCTAGTAATTTTTAATAAGTCTGGAAATGTGCCATCTTAAATACAATTCTAAGAGGTTCTATAATACTGCCCCATATGGACTTTAACAGATTAGTAGATATGTTCCATAAACCTTGCGGTCCTTTGGACTTAAGGTCTCTGTTACTTTTTGAATCTCAGAACAGCTAACAGATTCAAAAGTGACAGACTTCTTATTGCGTGGTAAAAATATTTTGAGTTGCTCTAATGCGAGATTTACAATTTATTGGATGTATTTAGTTGTATCTTGCGCGACAGAAGAAAAATATTTGTTGAAATGAATTTTTTTGCAACCATTGCACCCAAACTATCAATATATCACAAATCTTTTATTTTGTTTTTTTTTTACCTATCCAAGGTGAGTTAAGATCAATAAAAACATCACCGGTTTGTAGATATACATATCACAAAACTGTTATATTATATTAATTTAATAATTTATTCATATAAGAACTGGGCGCATCCGACGTTCAACATGGCCGCGTAGGAAACGTGCCAGGCTGAGGGCAGCCAACCTAATTTTTTTATGAAGTATGTTCATAGGACTATCGAATGGTGGTATTGTCATCTTGTTACTCGATGACGTATTTTTTTTTATTTTTCGACATTTTAAAACCGGCCAACCTCAGAACGTGCCAGGGTAGGACGAGCCAACCTACTTTTTTTTAGCTTTTCTTGATGACCTTTACCAATTGTGCTAGGTCTCATGTTGTTACTCGATGACGTTAAATTCTACCAAAAAAGTGATTTAATATTACCTACTGCACAAAACGTTCCAGGTTTGGGTCAGGCAACCTAGTATTTTTAGGAAGCCTATTCTAATCCGCACAACCACAAATGGGTCCCATGTTGTTACTCGATGACGTAGGGTTGACTACGGTCCGCTCTCGTACTATATGTTCAGTTTAAGGCGCTAGGACTGGCCAACTACTTGCGCCATACAAATGCACTTTTTAACAAATGTAATAATATGTAGTGAAACGCTTCAGAAAATCCAAATAGAACTCCAGACTGATAATGGATTGTTAATATTTTTTGATTCCATCATTTATTTAAATAATAATAAAAATAAAAAAGTTGATTTTTCTCATTAGAAATCTGAAAGTAATTCGATTAATAGATATAAGCAAAAACAGCATATATGCATAAACAAAACATTCCATTTGCTATTAGATTTCTACATTTAGTCAAAAAAGTTCGGAAATGGACACCGTTTCCGCAATGTATTTTGTATAGAAAAAGGTAACATACATTAACCAAAATAGGTTGATTAATAGACAAGGAATCATATATTGTAAGAATGACACTTATAATCGTCAGACTTAGTTAGTTAACTTGGGGTGCCTCGTCTAACTTTGCGATTTGGCTAGTACCAGGGCCTTAAGTCACCAATATAGTATAAAATGCAACCTTTTTTACGAGACATATATGGCTAATTCCACACATGGCATTAGCCAAACACCCCACATGGGTACTAGAGACCGTGCTAGTGTATTCCTTAAACTGCACGATAACATTGAACAGGATGGAAAACGCGGACATTTTTTGTTGCCGCTTCGACCATCGTTTATTCAATACGACATTACCAACTCTGACGCGCTAAATGAAATAACAATGATATGGACATGACGTTGCATTACAATATTTTAACTTTTTGGTTCCTGGATAAACGATATCGTAAGCTATAGTAAAAAAAAAAAAATTTTGCCCGATTTGACTTGAAGAATAGTTCTACTCTTCTTACTATTCTTATACCTAACGTAAATGTTGCTTGGTCGAACTAGGTACATAAGTACTCCGGTACTTATAGAGAGGTGGGGGCAATAGTAATTTATATCAGCGCCTGTGTTCATACAATTAATCATAAATTGGTAACCAAATCCTTCGTCTATCTTCCCAACTGGTAGACACAGAGCGGAAGCGTCCTAGCGTGGCAGCCTTCAGGCTGTCGTAAAGTCACAGGAAATCCAATATTTGAAAATTTTTAGAAATGCATTCTTTGTCCATTGGCCATGGCACAATTTCGCACGGCGACTGCCATTGCACTAGCGAAATCTCCTTCCGGGCCCTAACGTTTACATACCTCTAAAAGTTGTCAGATTTTAATAAAAGAAATCAATTGAGAAAGTTTAATTCTACGTCCGTATGCTTGGGTTTTTTTGTAAATATCTGTATTTTTCAGTTAAAAAAAACTAAAACTAACTTTAAATAGACATATTTTTTCCAATGTTTTTTAGCCAATATTTTCCATTCTAAAAGTAAAAAAAAGACTCCAATTTGAAAATATATTTAAGAAAACCCGTAGTTTGAAGAATTGATAGGGTAACGACTCTCTTAATTTCCAATATCGGACTGATAGTACAAATCACAGAAATCAGAATTATAGTATATTCCGATTTCTGTGGTACAAATTCACGTTTTTCAAAAGACTAATGCCGGAGAAAATAATATTTTATCACAATTTTCTGACTATAATTTTACTAATAATCATATGGACTTACTGTATTGGATGGATAAGCATAAGCGTAAATGAATCCGTCGAATATCTGGCTGTTTATCAGACTATTGAAAAATCAGCCCTAAACACAGTGCGTATGATTTTTTTTATGCAACCTGACATGGATGGCTAATACCACACAACTACCGTTATGATATTAGCCCAATACACCACATTCCCGAAGTTCAATGTAGCGCGGCTACATTGAACTGGATGAAAAACACGGACAATTTTTCATTGCCACTTAGACCATCTTTTCATCCAATGCGATGGTACCAACCCGGGTGGACTTGAACCATACCACCTAGTAGGGGAACTTACAGTTTTACATGGATTCCGAACCATGGAACGGATCGCATTCGTGACGAAATGCACTTATCGAACTTAGAAAGAGAAAGAAAGTGGTGCATGTCGGGGCGAGGAATTGAACCCAGACCTCTGGTACGCTAGGCCAGTTCCCGGGCCACTAGGCTACGAGCCGCTCAAAACAAGATGACTGCACAAGAGGACTGAGGCGAAATGTGTATTTGAGCTTAGTAACCCAGTCGATTAAGGCGCTAGGACTAGCCAACTACTCGCGCCATACAAATACACCTTTTAACAAATGTAATAATATGTAGTGAAATGCTTCAGCAAATCCAAATAGAACTACAGACTGATAATGGATTGTTAAAATTTTTTTATTCCATCATTTATTTAAATAATAATAAAAATAAAAAAAGTTGATTTTTCTCATTAGAAATCTGAAAGTCATTCGATTTCTAGATATAAGCAAAAACAGCATATATGCATAAACAAAAAATTCCATTTGCTTTTAGATTTTCCGCAATGTATTTTGTATAGAAAAAGGAAACATACATTAACGAAAATCATTCGATTCCTAGACAAGGAATCATATATTGTAAGGATGACACTTATAATCGTCAGACTTAGTTAGTTTACTTGGGGTGCCTCGTCTAACTTTGCGATTTGGCTAGTACCAGGCCCTTAAAAACGAGGCCCGCAACTAGGTCAAAGAAAACAATGAGATAATGTCATCGATAACCATTTTATTAACACAAAATATCAGATTATACCTAGGTACTTAATTCGTTAAACAGACAGTTCATATTCTCATATCACATCAATAATTACACGACACAAAAGCCGAAAGGTTTACATTGTTAGAAATAATATCAAAGAAGTAGTCGAGATCAAGAAACTGTTTCGGTTGATTATTCGGCTTGAAATTGTATGTAACATATTGAACCCTTAAGCGGTGTATTGATTTGAACACTGTCGAAACATGCTTCTAAAACAACGAAACACCTAAATACAGCTTAACGAATTCCCTGATTTTCTAATTAATAAAAATACAAAATACACTCAATTGCCGATGCCACACACTTACTATTCATATTAATGCATTGTGTGATGGTGCAGGTCGAGCTAGAAATATGGTCATAAACTACAAGAAAATAAACATAATAACTATGCTACGCATAAGATTATTGGGATAGTAAAAAAAACGCAAGTAATGGGTAGGGTGAGCATGCTTTGGTTTTATATGCAGGACACTTTTTGCGCCTGTCCTAAATTCCAGAAAACTATGTCCATGTTACGGTCAACGTCCAATGTTGGTTAAAGTCCGAAATATGTTTTTTCTTGAAGGTTATTAATATTTTCTGTATATGTCTATCGCCCGTTGCCACCACATCCAGCTACAAAAATCCCAAAATAACTTTTCGGTTACACCATACAAATTTACCATGTAACCGAAAGTTACTTATCGGATTTCAGGTAACTGGCGGTGGTGAAAACAGGGGTATGTCGAGTGCAGCACTCATTTCGAGGTATTTTTACGCAATTGTAATTTTTTAACATTTTTAAAATTTTTAATTCATAAACTGGCTCGACTATAACAAATTAGACTTACCATACAAAATAATTAACTAATTAAGTGTAAAAACAATCGAATGTTCTATAAGATCGTGGGAACGTTGCATGTTACTAGACATGGATGTCTAATAACACACCTACTGTCATGGCATGAGCCTGACACGCCACGTGGGATCTAGGTTCCATGCCGAGATGCACAGTTTTGCTTCAAATTACACTAGACGAATCAGAAACGATAAGGAATATCTAAAAACACTCAAAAAAACCTAGAGGCCGATTTTGATTTTTTTTAAAATTATTTATACATTATCCATACCGTCACTGTCTTCACTCTGTACCTTCAGTAAGTGGATACAATCGTCTAGTCAAGGTGGATTGAGCTTCATTGCAAACACTTTGATTAGTGAAGGTACGGGTAATGTATGAATACTTTAAAATTTTAATAAGTTTCCTTTAGTTGGCCGTGTAACATTACATCACGGAATTTGTTCCTTATAAGCGACACTATTGACTGGTGAAATTATACAGAATGCGTGTATTTCTCTAAATCAACGAGTTGATTGCCGGCTAGGAAAACAGTAAAGTTTTTCAAATCGAATAATGCAGTTTTCGTTTTTTGACTCCTTTGAGTTTTTCGCCAATTCTTTTATAGTTTCGGATTTGGCCAGAAGGCACACTCGAAAGATTCCCTGTATGTGTCGATAATTATCGAACCTGTCCACAAAAGTTTATGAGAATCTGTTAAGAAATGTGACCTGTAGAGGAGAAAAGCCGGACATACGAAAGCATTTTTGCCCAATCTGAAACGGAGACGTGTCGCTCGAACTTTGCTCTTCGCTCTATCGAAAACAGGTTAAAGTTCTATTTTTTTCTTGACATTAACTCTTAATTTGTGTGCATGGGTCAACATGGGTGCAACTGGAGAAACCCAATAAACGTCATGGAACAAATATTTCGGACTTCAACCAACATTGGGTTGTAACCATAATATATACATATTTAATGTACGTACATTTAAATTCATTAAGTATGTGTCAAGGCCGAAATTCATGTTTTGTTAATGTCTTGCCTGTTACTTAGTTTATTGCACGTAACTGCTCGTATATGGTAATCAAAATGTTAGTAGAAACTTAACAAAATATTTTTAAACCGTATTATATTTTGATGAAATATACATCATCTCGAAACATGATAAATAGCTACACTTACCTATCGCTTTGTTGTACAAAATAACATATTTCGAACTTTAACCACAACACATACATACAACATAAACAGCAGTTTACGATCATGTCGTTAAAGTTCTGGTAGGAGGAAATAAACGGCTTTATAAAAAAAGGTTTTATGCTGTTATGTGGACTGTGTTAAGTTTAATCATGGGATTTTAAGAGCTTTCGAGACGATCAGCTCGCTTGATTGGTTTGATCAAACAAAAGCCATTTGTCAGGATATGTCGAAGTATTGCTGTGCGATTATGGGTAAATTGAACTAAAACTCCAAATGAGTAAAGAAATTGCCTTTTTCAAACAGGTAAAAAAAAGGTTCGTAAAGTTAAGATACGTACGTACACCCTAGATCGTGGAGCATGTATGAAAAACCGGCCAAGTGCGAGTCGGACTCGCACACGAAAGGTTCCGTACCATCGTACAAGATTTAACACAAATAAATCACTTTTTTTTCAAATCCCCTTTATTTTTTTATTTTTTTTTATTTTACCTATTTGTTGTTATAGCGGCAAAATAAATACACACCCTGTGAAAATTTCAGCTGCCTACCTATTACGGTTCATGAGATACAGCCCTGTGACAGATGGACGGACGGACGGACGGACGGACGGACGGACAGACGGACAACGGAGGCTTAGTAATAGGGTTCCGTTTTCACTCTTCGGGTACGGAACCCTAAAAAGGATGTCTGCAGATGAAGCAAAATAAATATGCGGTGATTTATGGTATGACGGTCTATCATATCTGCTTATCCCTACGGGGTATGCAGGGTATGTTGTATGAAAAACAACAAATTTTCTGACAAAAGGCCTTGCACGGGAGCATCTACACGTAGTATTAAAAGAAAAACAGCAGAATTCAGGTCGGACTAATCCGGTTCTTTTAGGTTAGTCCGGTGCTAATCCCGCTCTAAATTTTGACAGGTTTACTCACTGTTGTATTCGGAGTGGGCGGACCAACTTTGAGTTGATGATTGCGGACTAAACCGGTTTTGTATGGTTAGTCCCGTGCTAATCCTGAACTAAGTTTTGACAGGTTCACTCTGAATACGACTGAAAGGCAACAAATTATTGCAAGAATGTTTTCAGAATGTCATTGAACATAATAATCGGAGTGCCTTAAACTAAATAAAGCTACTGCTTTAAACTAAATAAAGCAAATTACAAAAAATATTTATAAACAAGAGATTCCAATTGGAACCATTAATTATTTCCTCCAACCAGAAGTCTATAAAGTGCCAAATATTTTTGACCATGACACTATGCAAATCAATGCTCGACACCCGAATGAATATGAAATCTAGCGCTTTGAACATGATACCTTTACACCCAACGAGAAAATATTTCTCGTTGTTTACACCTGAACAAATTACTGCTAGGATGGTATTGGTTCAGACTGTTTTGTTAAGGTCGATATTAATTACTATCGCGAAAACTAGTTTCTTCTAGCACGTACAATTTAAGCTTAAGAGAATAATGAGGTGATCGTGTTCCATACAATGGCTGGTGCCTGATTCCTCAGTAAAATTAAGAAATATTTTTCTTATATTTTGCACATAAAACGAATCGACTTAGAGCTACGTCCGTACATTTTTGTTTTTTTTATTCGTTAACTTTTATCCGTGATATACGCGTCCAACAATGTGTATGAAAATACAAAAACCGGCCAAGTACAAGTCGGACTCGCACACAAAGGGTTCGGCACCATCATACAAGATTTAACACAAAAAAATTAGTTTTTTGTATGGCCCCCCCCTTTGATTTTTATTATTTTTTAATTTCACCTATTCGTTGTTATATCGGCAAAATATATACACACTCTGTGAAAAGTTCAGCTGCCTACCTATTACGGTTCATGAGGTACAGCCCTGTGACAGACAGACGGACGGACGGACAGCGGAGGCTTAGTAATAGGGTTCCGTTTACACGCGCTGAACCCTAAAAAGGCGCATATCATGGATACAAATGAAGTTATCAAAAAAAACAAAACGTGCAGACATAGCTCTTAGTTGATTGATTTAATTTTTAATATTTCAGGAAAATATTTCTTTATTTGGCTGAGGAAACAGGCAAGAGCCATTGTTTGGAGCTTGACAACCTCATCATCCTCTTAGGGCCGAGTGCACGAAAGGACAAAAAATTAAAATCAACGTCAACGTATGATTAAACACGTCACTTTGTATGGACAGTATGGAAGGAACTCCATGGGGTTCACTAAAAGTGACGTGTTTGAACTGAACATTGATTACCTCAGCCGTCTCTTCGTGCAATCGGGGCTTAATGTGTCAGAAACTATACTTTGCTAACGTAAAAAGTGCCCAAGGAAATATACATATCCCAAAATGAATCATCATTGAAAAATGTGGAAGTTAATCAAAAGCTGAAAATATACATATATAAGTATAATAACATACAAGCATGCAATTTAATTTAAAAAAGTATAAAGCATAAAAGAAAAAATCAAAGCATTAACAGTAAATAATAATATATTAAGTTAATTAATTTCAACAAGCCTTCATTTCGTATAATTATTACAAAATTAAATTATTGCCATTCATATATTCGCCATACAAATTATTTTATAGAAAAAAAAAAGATACGCACTCTAAAGTGTAAATTCATTAGAAAACAATTCAAAAGTTGTAAATATGTTTTATGCATGTAAAAATATTTCGCAAAAATAGGTCAGTATTGTTGTCCGTGTTAATGTTTATTTATTTACAGATGTCATTCCTGGTCGATGAGATTACTATAGCTACGGTACAAATATCTTAAACGTCATCATACGACTCAGAAACCGCACCATCAATCGACTCCATGTACCAAACAATGTATGCAATTTTATAGTTTATTACTACCATCACACGTGTGCTGAACCAATTTTCCAGTGTGCAGACTATTCCTTCTGGAATGTAAAGTGGCGATCGAACAGCGCGGTTCTGAGCCTAATGGTGACCAAGTAGTATGGCGTCCGACCCGTTCCTTACATTATGTGACTATTTACAAGTAGGTCTTAATATCCCAGCACGCCCATACTCGTATGTACCAAGAATTCCGCTGTGTAGCAAAATGAGTTGTATGAGGTATTGAATTGCATTTGATGTACTAGATTGACAGTTCATTGAGCATTTGGACATTTAAGCCACACACCAATGAACAAGGCCTTACATTTCCAACCAACCTGACCAGTTCATTGTACTGCATTGGGCCCTAGGTAATATTTCTGGTTACATAACGTCAACTGTAAATACATGGCATGACGTCAACTTTTACAATTAATACACATTATTATGTACTTACTCACCTACCTACATTTTATATGGCTCAACATATTTTATGAATATTCTCTACTACATAATAGTCAGTAAACATTTTATAATGCGCTGGCTCTGAGAAACATCAGTCTGTGTATATATTATAGGACAGAGGATTTTAAGAATTTTTATTTGTAGTGACTTCCAGTTTGTATTTTTGGTTCTGGCAATTCGGCGACTTCACAGCTAGCGAAGCTGATTAGGTACTTTCTCCAAAAAAAATCATTGTTTTTGCATCCTTCTGATTTTCTTATAAATTGTTTAGTTATAATAAATAAAACTATTTGGTAGCAAACTTATTTTAACACTAACTATAGTAAA
Organism: Incurvaria masculella; assembly: GCA_946894095.1. Classification (NCBI taxonomy): domain Eukaryota; kingdom Metazoa; phylum Arthropoda; class Insecta; order Lepidoptera; family Incurvariidae; genus Incurvaria; species Incurvaria masculella. Next base: position 5,019,780 of record OX335644.1, read on the forward strand.
ATGTCATACATTTGGCACTCAATAACGTGTGTATGGATTATGCTTAAGAAAACAATTTCATGGGTCTGAAACACATTCATACATTTACTATATTACATAGAGGAGTTTCAGTCCAACATGATGGTTCAATTGAACAAGGAATATCAATTATTTAGTGTTTAGCTATTAATTCACAGTACTGTATTGATTTTGTGCAAGAATGCCTATTATCTCATATAGATATTTTCCCATAGAACCCAGGTATGCCATGCTGAGAACTTCACCTTATTTTTCACTAGACGACATTAAACTGCATGGAGGAAATCAAACATTTCCACCGCCTTTCTTTATGCAGTGGAAAGTCAAGCAGCATTTGGAATTCAAAGATTCACTAAAGTCCGGGCATATAATACAGTCGGCAGAAACTTTCGCTCACTCGGACTTGGTCATGACTAACTAACTGTCACCTGAACTGATCGGAGATTGTGAAAATCGTTTTATCTATGGACCGAGGCTTTACCAGATTCCTGAACTTAAATGGAGCACATGTGAATAAATCAAGATTATATTCAGGGTACTATTTTGAGAGTCACAGAAGATCAACCTAGGGCTATATTGTCCAAAATCAAACTATGTGGAATTTCAACGTAAATTATGTCCAAAGTATATTTGTTTTTTAACAAGTATTTTAATGTAAGTAGAATCGACAATGAAGCTGTAAAAATATATTTAGCAAAGCTGTAAAAAGAACTACTTAATAAAGAACAGTGCAAGGCTGCACTTAGACCAGCAAGGAATCTGATCACTGACAAGTTTTTCCTGACAATTGACCCATAGAGTAGATGGTCTAACTCGCTCTTATACCCACTTCTATCAGGTGGAAAAGCAATTAGAAGCTACCGCCGATGTTGCCAGGCAATAATTTGAATGTATGGCAAGGCTGAGGAACATCTGGATAAGGATGAGTTAATACCCTCTATAATTTTATCCAGTTCCATAAGTTTCTAACATTAAAAAAATCTTCATATTATCCCAATGACATTTCATCAAGTCTCCAAATAAGTTACCCAAATAATGGCCAACTCCTATTATGTATGATGTAAATGTTAGGTCGTGGTCCGATTTGAACTATCATCACCCAAAGCGCGTTCACAATTGTTCCGATTTCTGCTAACATCCCTTAAAATGGTGTCCCGTGAACGGTATGACATCATCATTACGTCACTCAATGCTACACATAGTGGTTTAGAGGTAGGGTATTATGTGCGTAACTGTCAGTGTCCGATTTTCACATTCCTGTACCGTTTTCTATTGTCTTTCGACCGTATTTTTTCACAAAACATTGATTGTCTCTCAGGTTAGAGGAATTGATTAGATTCTAAGGAGAATGCCCATTGCCCCATACATTTAGGGCCCCTCAAGATTTTAGTGTCTATCCTTCAAACCAGTGTTATAATTTAGAAAATGATATAACTTTTCGAGTTATGAATTTTGAAGAATAAATTGATTGCCATTTTAAAGTTCTTAACAAATTGCGGTTTTGAGGTTATTAAAGTTTCAGAGACACCAGAGAGCTCAGCGTAAAGCGAAATGCTCCAGTCCAACGCAATAAAAATGTACAGAGTTTAATGGCTCCTTGATACTTCATAAGCAACAACCCTTCACATGGGTCCTCGGGCTAATTTTACATATGTATTTATGCCTTTTTTCTTCCTTACCGGACGGAATGGTATGGAGCAGGCTACCCGAACACGTCTTGTGACAATGGAGGTGCTATGTAATGTTCTGTCCTTGTCTTATTCATATTGTTAGTAGGAAAAGAAGTAATTGTGAATGATTCCTTTTAATTATACCGGCCATGAAAAATGGGGATTCAGATAGTTTTAAATATGTTTAAATAATAATTATAAATTATCCCATGTGTCAATAAAAGACACGAATGATATGTTGATGTTGATGTTGGGCATTCTGCTTTGAGGTGAACTACTACTACTAATGTCATTGGTTGCATGTTTGTTGTTTCCGAAGGGTCCGAATCATTTGTGATGCTGACAAACTTTGAGCGTGCACTTTTGAAAGCAGACCACAGCGTTACTATGAGCGTTGGTGTTGTAGTTTAATAAGATAATACCAGCTCACAGGATACTTCAATATGAGAGTGCCTTCGATGTCATTTAATTAACAGCTTGCATAACCATTGTGTACGCATGATCTCTTGCAATAGCACCTGCATTTGATTCAAACAAAAATATGGCAGGACGAATACATAACACATCGCATTAAAGAACAAAAAAGTCAAACAATTCCTACACAGTTAGATACCTAATAGGTAAGGTCATACAAAAATATTCTACATAATTGGTTTGCAGAATCATTTCTAAAAATGATTTAGAACTAATTACTTTAGTAGAAAGTACAAGCCTATGTGCTAACACAATTTAAACTGACTTCATTCAAACAATTACTCAATGGACAGTTCGTTCTTAAATTATAATTTAACACTAAAAACACCCAACGCAACCATCGGAGCTAATAAAGTTCCAATGTTACCTAATTGATTTACATGATTAATTTACTTCCATCCCGGCGACCGGTCCTTCAGCAATGGTCAGTGTCCAGGTCCATTGGCTCCACAAGTACCGGACAGCTCCTATCGAGATTGGTCCACGGCCTCACTACACTACTCCCTGCTTCCGAACTTGCACTTCAGTCCGCACTCTGCGCCGCAAACTCCTCGGCCGAACCGCCCTCAATACCACCATTTATAATATCAGTCTTGGTTTTATCTTAAGAGATTTGAATGAGCAATTTATATTTTTTCACTGTTCCTTCGTTTCACTGTGTCACTATCGCTATCACAACCCACTGAATTGATAGTTCGTTTCTTCACCTTGGCGCGCTCATGCTCCGCGTTGGAGAACTTGATGCCGGCCTGGCAGATGACGGACACACTTTTCCTTATGGCTAAACTGATGGTGCCCGGCTCGGGGGGGATTATGGTAAGCGGCTCGGAGGGCGGCGAGGCGTCCGGCGCGGAGCCGTCATCGCTGCGCGGGGTGTCCGTGCCAGGGGACGGCAGGTTCGTCACCAGGTGCATGATCACCTGCTCCAGCTGCTGCGGGTCTTCCACCGAGCGCTGGTCGTCCAGCTCGGTAATGCGCGCCCCCCCGCCACCGCTACGCGCCTCCAGGTCTACCAACACCGAGTACTTGCGTTTCATCTCCTCGATGTACTGCTGACCCTCCTCGTCTGGCACGATGCTGTTAACACACACGAAGCTCTGCACCGCCTTCGTGCTCTTGTCTACCTCAAGGAAGCCCTTCGTCTTGAGGTAGATGAACTGGCCCGACGCCGTCATGAAGCGATAGCACGACTCCCCGAACTCCTTGCTCTGGTCGTACATTTGGCGCAGCAGGAAGACGACCCAACGCACGTCCTCCTTGTGCATAAAGGTGAAGCCCGAGGCGCCGACCACCTCGTCCGTCATGTAGCCAGCGATTATCGAGACGCGCTGGTCGCACTGCACCACGCGCCCGTCGATGAGGTGCCGCGTCCAGTACTCAGTGTGCGAGCGTGCGGCGACGGCGCGCGCTGGCGATGGCAGCCGCGGCGCCACGCGGACCATGCCGTTGAAGACGACATCGTTGCCCGAGGAGGAGACCGTGCGGTCACGGCGCACTCGCTGGCGCCGGATGATCTGCTCTTCGCGCACCCCGGCGGTAGCCGCGTGGTCGGCGCGGCGCAGCATGCCGTCCACGCGGCACAGCTCGTACTGAGGTGGCTCCGATCGGGGGCTAGCCCGCACGATGCGCACGAAGAACTCGCGTCGCCGCCGGTACAGCTGCGAGTGATCAGCGTCGGGGTCGGCGCGCGCCGCGTGCAGCTCCGGCGGGTAGATATGGCGCTCGAGCACCGCCGAGTCGTCGGGGTGTACGAGCCCGTACAGGTTCTGCCCGAGCAAGTCCACCTGGCAGTGACCGAGATAGCTCTGTACGTTGGGCGACACGACGGTGACGATGCCCTTGCACGTCACCGTCAGCACGAACCCGCCGAGGAGCTCGAGCAGCGCCAGCGCGCGCTGCGGCCGCAACTCCATGTGGCAGCTCTTGATCGACTTGCCGAACACGTGCTCCTTGCGCAAGTCATTGGCGGCGAGCCGAAGCGTTCCCGTCTTGTCGATCTTGCGCGGCGAATCCACCACCGAAGGCAGCAGCAGTGACAGCTCCTTTATATAGGCGTTGAGAGTGTTGCGGCGCTGTTTCTCGGCCTGGTTGCGCGACTCGCGGTCGGCTCCCCTCGCCTGCGAGCCAGACGCCTCGCAAAGAGCCGGCTCGAGCTCGACAGATTCGGCCGCCCGTTCGGCCGAGCCAGGCTCGCAGTACTGCAGCGCCGGCGGGAAGGCCGCGTAGGTCGTCGAGGACACTCCGGCCGTGATTCCGGCCCCCGACTCGTGTGCCGCCGCCATCGTGTTCCACCCGCCCTGCACTACTCTCGAGCCCCGGCGAGCATTCTGCGCGCCTCCTCGGTCGCTCGTGGCGCGCCCGTAAACCGCCGCGACACAACACGGTCAGCTGATATTCGTCGCAACGAACGAAAAAGACTGCAACGCACACCTCGAGTTACTGGTCTCGCTTTCCACCGCTTCGCGATCACGGCGCTAGTGAGCGCAGCTGTCAGACAATTTGGTTAGGTTTCATTTTAACAGCACTTTTCTAGTTGCATCTCGTTTTTACGCGACAGAATCAACGAAACAGTCTTTAGGAAAAGAAAAGCAGCAGGCAGTCAACACACTGTTAAAGTTGCCACATTCGTATTATTTGAAATTGCTAGTGGCTGTTTACGTAGATACTCTTAGCTCACGATACATAGTAGTACTAATACATAGCTAATTATTATTTATAAAACTTCGCAAAACTGTAAAGGCTGTAAACTTGTTTGTTCATAATCGGTTCACGAATAAAAACGTTATACGCGAAACATGTACTTTTGGATTCTCCCACTAGTACCCCACTACGTCCCGATGGGCCTCCGTACGCTATAGTTTTTTATACACAACGATGGCGGCACTGATGCGTATTTTTCCACTCTTCGAAATTGATTGTATTTTCGAGCACAATAAAACGTTCACTTTTGAAACCGGTGCACTAGAATGAAAGTGTACTCATCTAGATAATAAAACGACCACTACGATACTAGCTAGATTCTTATCAGAACGGAAATGCACCGGCAACGCGACCGCGCCGTTTGTGTTGTGATGCACACTGCGCCACTGCACCGACACCGGCAGCGCCGCGCGGGGGGAGGGTGCCTCGATGTGAACCCCGCCCGGTGCCCGGTGCATAGTTGCATACAAAATGAAATACATGTATCTACTTACTCATTTAACATTATGCGGCTGCTTGGTAGGTAACTATGATGCAGCTGCAGCAATACATTATAGCGGCAATGGCTGCCAACCTGTGGACTCCATCCGGCACATGTGTAGGCACATGTTTACAAACATATTCCAACGCTATGTAGGTATATATATACTTCGGTACAGAAAGATATGTACTTACAAAATTAGGTAGATAAAATATGGCCCGTTTGTCGGTGGAGAGTTCATTGTGTGCATGCATGCCAGCTGCATGTAGTTATGTGCCTACTAATTTGGGAAGATCGTTGACCTTACGCTGTTGACTGACGGACTTGAAAGTCGAATAGATGTCACTACGCTGCGGCAGCGTGGGACTCCGCCTAAATTCTGTTTAGATGTTTTCCACAGGACTTGATTATAAACCATTTTCTGGTTGGTAGTGTTGTCAAAGTAATGTGTGTTATTTTACTAGGTTTTAAGCAAAAACTAAAAAATCTGGAAAAATATACTCGGGTTTCTGAGTATATTTTTCCAGTTTATGATTCGTAAAAATAAATGAATACCTATTATATTTAAAGCATTGAGATACGTAGGTATATGTACGGGTACATGTAGTATTCCTAGTAGGTACTAGGTATTCGAGTTTCCCATATAAAATAAAAAAGTAATCCTACTGCCTACTAAAATTATTATTTATTTAGGTTGAATCAGTGATGATTTGATTAGGATTTTATTTAGTCTAGCTAGTCTAGAATCAAATCAAACAAAAATCATTGTACCTACCTGAGCACAGTGATTCAATGAACGTATTTTGATTGAATTGGATATTTTATATCGAAATTGCTTGGATTGTAAAAGTTTCCTCTAATAGCCATGTGCCCAGCTTATTTAGGGTTCAATACAAAAAGGGTGCCAAAAGGGCTAAACTCCGCTGTCCGTCCGTCTGTACGCCTGTGGCAGCGGGATGTATCTCATGAACCGTATACCTAGGTACCTTTTACCTACACATTTGACATTGATACCTACACAATTGACATTTCCACAGAGTATGGACGGCCTCCCCTAGACGCCACACATTGCACTTTGACCCAAATACGTTTTTCTTGCAAATGCCAATGCCTACTGTGACTATACACGTGGATATTCCGCTATAAGAACTAGTGTGGTACACTAGGTACAGTAGGTGTCCCTTCCCGGCAGGATTAACTCATTCGCGGGCACACGGTACAAAACCGTGCTATTGCGCTCTGGGACCTTCTCTGTTTCAAAGAAAACGACAGGCTCCGTGATGAGAAGGATGCAACATGTCCACAAAGCAGACAATGCGCATAGTGTTTGATTTGGTAAGATTTACGAAAATTTTAATTACAAAACGACTTGCAGCTAAAAGTAAACCACGACCGCTGTAGTCAAAAATCTAACAATAACTAAATTTATTATAAATTTTCATGGAACAAGCTAAATGTCTATGTGTCTAAATGACTAATCTTTTTAAGATGTATACATTTTATCGTCGAGTAATCCACCTCTAAAGTTATTGTATAAAACGCTCGAAAACTTCAAACTTTCGGACCTTATAACTTGGAAACCAAACACAATTGTACAATGCCAGCGGTCATCAGACATTAAGCTCGATCAAATAAAGAGTTTTTGAGCAAAATTTTGGATCTTTGACAATAAAAATGGGCGTGATCTTCTTTCCCCGTTTGTATCGGAAGTTGAGCGGGAAGGCCCACCTTAAATCTTGTACGATGTTACAGCCCCCCGGAGCGAGACGATTCCTTCCCCTTCCAAGCGCCAACGGCTGCGCAGAGACAAAACTGCGGACCGCTGGATTACATATTTGCCACTGGCATGGCGCTGGCGCTGGCGCTTGGTAGGGCATGTATCGTCTCACGAAGCCTTCGTGTGCGAGTCCGACTTGGACTTGGGTATATTACATTCGTTGGCTCAAATTATCGCACTGTTCAGTAAGTTAAGTAAGCTCAAAACATTGAAAGATATAGTATTAGTGAAATTCTTTGCTCACAGCGTCATTTCAAAGTTGTCATATGGAATTATGAAATAAGTCGCTACCGAAAATTTTCGTGCAATTGTATTTCACTATGGCTATAACTTTCGAAGAGAACTGACACGAATTCATGTTTCGACGAAACTGACTATGTAGTGTTCAATTATGAAGCCCCATGTCGAACCATCAACGCTACTTGCGTTGATGTTTCTACTTGAGCATGGACTTACCGGCCTTGGGGACAAATCTGGTGAAGAACACCCAAAAGCGCCTTTATCGACGATATCGTCGTTGCTGTGAGACAATTAATCATCGAAGACGGTCACGCGACATTGATCATCAGCACGATTAGGCATTTACCACAATTACCATGTAGAGCTAGGAAAAAACAGTTCCATATATGCCTGGATCATCTTGGCAAATGCATTACTGTTGCTATCTCCAAGGAAAGGACGAGAAATGTTCTCGCATTGCAACCCAAGCCACAACAGACGCGGGCAGACGCACGATTCTCAGCAGGCACGTCGTCGCCAAGGGTGGCATGGAGGAGGGGCCGCTGCCCCTCAAAGCTTCATGTGCCCATGACTGTATCTACAATTCATACTTTTCATATCCTGCATGTATCAACTACCCGGGCCATTGTGGGCCATAGGCTGGCAACGCCCCTGCGCCCCTGTTTCTCGGTCTGGGTGTGTGGCACAGTTGAACTCACCAGGCAGTGGTGCAGTGACTTCAAGGGGGAAAGCGGGAAAGTCGATTGTGGTCAGTAAAAGATCCGGCAAGTAGGACGCTTCACCTGCTCGATCTGACATACGCGTATGTTGTATGTTGTCAGAGCGAAGTGCACGCTGCTTTCAGAACGAGCAACTCTGCTGAGGAGAACGAGTAATGGGCAGCCTTCTGTGTTGGTTAGTCACAGACCGGGCCCTGATCTACCCGGAGGGCGGGCACCGGAGCACCCGTTTCACCAGCTCTCCCTGGCCCTCGTGTTAATTCCTTACTCCCAAGCGCGAACACTCCTCTTCGCCCCAAATCTCCCTGGCTACTGATGTGTTCTCGGTAATCTCAAACTGCTTGGCGGCGTGACTTCACCGACAGAGTGTGGTTGCGTACCAAGTCGACCTTGCGGCATACAACACGCTGGTTTCCTTTTTTGCCGCTTACGACATGCACGGAAATAAATGTAGTGGGCCCATTTGTATTTTTTGAACGTGCCGGGACCCATACAGCACAGGAACTAAATCAAATGTATAAATTTACAGCAGCAGCAGGATGTCGGTTTTCGACCCCTACAACTAAAAATATGCAAGGATTTCTATAAATCAGCGATGCTCTTTCGATTTGCGTTCATAACTATTTATTTTATGTTCATGTCCAAGTCAATTAGGGATTTGGTTCTTTGGGCTTTCGTTTTTATCTGCGACGAATAAGTGATAATTAATACACACGGCTGCTGGCCGGGTTAGCGTCAAAAAATTAAATATAGAACATGATGAATTAAACTCATTTCATTACTATAATGATGGATTACACTCATTTCATTACTATAATTATACTTACTTGATTTTTTGCCACGAAAATTTCCGACTTATAAATAGGGGCCTTTTGTCCCATAATTTTCCTTATTTGATGACGATTTTCCCCTTTTCTCATTATTGCTGATTATTGAAATATTCATTATTTAAAGGGAAGGTAAGGAAAAAAATACATTTCCTAGAATATATAACAAGTATATTTTTTATATATCACAAACCTTACTTACCAGAAATGTACAACGAACAATATTTTGAAATACAATGAGACCTTTAAAGTATCAAAACAAGATTATAAAAACATAATACTTATCAAAATAATATTTTATAAGCAATAGCCGAACACTATATTAACCACACATTCACTTTTTCATCCTTTCCAAAAAATTATTTGTTCTTGTAGGGTTGGCAATGTTATCATAGTTTGATATTAGTTAGTACTACTGGATATTCATTGAGTTTAACGCGAACAAGACACTGGAGTGCGTGTTCAGTGTACAACTGTACGTATTGACGAACACATAAGGATTCTTGGTGTCGACCTGAAGCTTGAACATAAATTCGGACGCCATATCGAGGATAAAGCCAAGCGCACTTCAAAAAAGCTGGGAGTTCTCAAAAGAGTACGTCAGTATTTCACGCCTGACCAAAAACTGCTCCTTTGCAAGGCGCAGATAAGTCTCGTGTGGAGCATTGCTCCCATTCGTGGGATGGCTCAGCTCAGCACCTGCTTGGCTCCCTGGACTCGATACAGCGTCGGGCCGTGCAGTTGCTGGCGGGCAAACCAGAAAAAACTAGGTACCTTGCCAGGATATTTCCTATATTTCCGATTAGCAACATTTAATTGGACGAAAAAGAGATATCGATTTTTTGTTGCTACGATCACATCTTATCCAATGCAATTGTAAATCATCTGAATGAAAATAATACTATATAAATATGTCAAGGAGGTAACTTGAGTCCATAACATTACTATACATAGTATATTTACCATGCAATCAATAGGAACACAATGTTAATAAAAAAATCCTATAAGGCATTATTTGACTGGCAAACCGATACAGCTGTCGGACCCAAAATTCTTTGACTGGCAACAGACAGCAGTGTTACCTGTCATTTTGACGTTACATTCTAATGTTAGTCATGTGTTTATGAATGGTTTTTAGGGTTCCGTACCCAAAGGGTGCCAACGAATCTTGTACCATCTTACAAGATTTAACGGAAAAAAGTAACGTTTTTTGTATGGGGTCCCCCTTTAATTTTTATTATTTTTTTATTTTACCTATTGTTGTTGTAGCGGCAAAATAAATACACACTCTGTGAAAATTTCAGCTGCCTACCTATTACGGTTGATGAGATACAGCCCTGTGACAGACAGACGGACGGACAGCGGAGGCTTAGTAATAGGGTTCCGTTTTCACCCTTTGGGTACGGAACCCTAAAAAGGATGAATGGTGTGACACTACACAGAAATAATTTCTGTAAAGCCACGAATGACACGAAGGAAGCGTATGTAGGTGCCGCATATTCGTCAAAAAACTGCCACCTGCAACCGTATTTGCAGTGGTCAATGTATTTTTATTGAGAGCTACCCTCATGATGTCAGCAAATTGTACGCACAATACAGGGCTACGAGGTACTGGGGCAACCATTTTGAGCTGCGAACTAAAACCGCATTTTGAAAACGGTACCACACCTTCTTGGCACCGTTCATTCGTAACCAGTTATACCAGAATATGGAAATAAATCCCACAAACAAACTTGTTTCTCACACAAAAAAACAGTTCCCTGCATAAACACAAACCATTTTTTCTACACGCACGCACTTTTGACCAAAGCCACTAAACCGAAAGCTGCTCTAGCAGAATAACAACATTAATCAAAATACCACTTTATTCACAAATATCTAAATATTTATTATTCTATTAAAATTCTGACTTTTAAAATATATTAGATTAGATTTTATAATAGAAAAGTTTGTTGTCTTTAAGAAATGAAATGTATGTAAATCATCTACAATTTGCAATACATAAATCTACTGTAAAATGCATCACCCTTCTACGAGACAGACCTAGTGAGTTGATCTATAAAAAAATATATTAGCGTGATATCACCTGATAGCATTCAGTTCCATTGTATCAAAAAAAAATGAAATATGCATTGATGCGTCTACCTATATATACTGACACTCTTATCTGTGTTTAATTTTTTTTAATGTTTTTTTTTTATAATTTGAGAACACAAAACACAACAGAGTTTAAGTTGTACATAAATTATAAGTCCATCCATCAATCTACATAACAACTTTTTTAACTATCGAAATTAATTGACGGTATTTTTATGTTTTACTCACTTGTTAAACTGAACGCAATCGGGTCTTATCAAGCCCTCACATGAAATAAATCTATGTGCCATGAAAGAGTTATTTGTGATTATACATATTTTAAGGCAGTTAAAATGTTACAAACATACCTTCACGCCGCTTCTTCTTATCCTCATCACCCCCAAAGGTTGACTGGAAGAAATCACTTTTAGTGATAAGTCCGCCTTTGTGCAGTTTCGCTCTGTTAGATTTAATTGTTCTGTAAATAGTTTTTAATGTAATTTGCACAATAAAGAATTTCTTTCTTTCTTTCTTTCTTTCTTTCACGCCGCTTTCCTGGAGGGGTAGGCAGAGATGATAGAGCGCCATACGGTACGATCACAGCACACCTCTTTCGTTTCATCTACAGACATATATCTTTTCATACTTGCTCCACGATTACGGGTGTTAAGTAATAGACCTTTACGAAGCATTACATCCATTTGTTCGTGGTACGTTCTTCTAGGCCCCCCGGGCACGACACTTCCGCTCACTTCTGCTCTGTAAATTTGTTTCGTAATTTTTTCATCATCCATTAGTTCCATGTGTCCAAACCATCTTAGCAGTTAGCATCTTAGTTAAAATGTTATATTTACTTAATAATTTTTCGCACAATTCGAATAATAACTCAGTGTTCATAGGTTTGTAACACAAATTTGCGAGCTAATTTTCGATGGACGTAGTCACTGATTCCTTACATATTATTTTATTGTGGCTCATCTTGGAAGCGGCTACATTTATTTAGGTTCGCGTTCGCTGCCGCTACGATGTCGTGAGCGGAGAGCGAGTTGCATGCGGCCAATGCGTCTGTACAGCTAGACCTCGTGTGCTGAGGGTTTTAGCGTAAAAAATATTTTTTGAACTCACAACTTGAAAACATATTGCTTTACTATAAAAATGCCAACCCTATCCAAAGTCAGATTCTTAATTACATAGGTTGTTCATGATATAAAAATATTGTTTTCAAATTCACTATATTTTAATGTAATTAATTATTTCAACAAATTAATCTTCAAAACCATTTAAATGTTTAACATTTTGACTATTGCAATAAGTCAGTTTACAGCAGCTAATTAATAATCCGATTTTAGTGGATTTGGTTATAGTTTGAGGTGAGTTCGCGACCTGAAGAAACCTCACGGCTTGTTGCTAGCTGTCAGCTCACAGCTTAAGCTGAGTTCAAAAGCTTGAGGTAAGCTTGGCTTGAAGTAGGCTCACATCTGAGTGAAGATAACTGCTCGATGTAAGCTCACTGTTTGATGTGAGTTCACACTTCGAGCTGAGCTCACTGCTTGGCGTGTTCTCACGACTTGAGGTAAGGTCACGGCATAGGTGAGGTCATAGCCCGAGGCGAGCTCATAGCTCGAGCTGAGCTCAAAAGCTTGAGGTGAGCTGACGGCTTGTTGTAAGCTCAAACTTGAGGCGAGCTCATAGATGAAGGCGAGCTCACTACTTATGGCGAACTAACAGACTTGAGGTAAGCTTGGCTTGAAATGAGCTCTCGACAAGTCAAGCTTATTGCTCGATGTGAGTTCACGGTTTGATGTGAGTTCACGCCTTGAGCCGAGCTCACAGCTTGACGTATGCTCAATTGAGGTGAGGTCACGACACAGGTGAGCTAGTAGCTAGAGGCGAGCTCAACAGCTTGAGGTGAGCTCACGCCGCGATGTGAGCTCACGACTTGAGGCGAGCGAGCTGCGCCTCGATCTCGGCGTCGCCGGCGCGCGACGCCTCGCCCAGCCGCCCGCCGCGCACCGCGGGCGCCTGCGACATCTGTGGATGATGCAACTTAATTAGCATCAATTATCTACCACTCAAATGCTTGCAAAGAAAGGCCTGGTTTTGTTGTCGAAGAGACCTCTCCGTAAGCAAAGGTGCTTACCCCAACGCTGACCAAGATTGACAGCAATAGTGAATTCCATTGCCCTACAATGAACTACATAGCTTGGATGGTTTACTGAAAATGTAATGGTTTACATTACATTTGCTGATTACGAATCGTTTTAGACAGGGGCTATACTAATTATGCCCACCTTAATGGAAGCACACTTCAGCAGTACTGTCTGTTTTCGGTCCAGTTTGAGGTTTTCAAAGAGGTTAGCAGTTAACTTGTATCAAACATGATAGAACTATAACAGCTGTTGAGTTTATTCAGGCTTCATTAGTAACGCTATCATTAAATGTACAATATATTTCAAATAACAGTTTAAACCAATGTATCTTCTTGAGAGTCTTGATTCTCTTGTAAGCTTTTGTGATAAGACTACTTTATTAGTCAGTAGGGACTCTTAATATTGTGTGAAACAGAATGCACGACAAAATCTCCCGTGATTGATCATTATTGATGGTGCTATTTAATAGCACTGTCAGTGTCTAGAAGGACAGCGATAGTGCCCATGGGCAGTCGAATACTTTGTCAGCTTGTCTGAAGTATTGTAAAAATCCTTTTAAGAGGATAACGAGGTGATCGTGTTCCATGCAATGGCTCGTACCTGATTCCTAAGTCAAATTAAGAAATATATTTCTGATATTTTGCACATTGAATGAATGAAATGAGAACTGTATGAACGTGTTAGTTTTTTTTATATTAACTTATATCCATGATATAACTACACATCTATAAATTTAAATGCAAATACAAAAAGGCTTATATCATGGATACAAGTTAATTTATCAAATAAATCAAAACATACAGACGTAACTCCCAGGTGATTTAATGAATGTGCAAAATATCAGAAAAAAATATCTTAATTTCATTGAGGAAACAGGCATGACATTTTATGGAACCTGATAACATCATTATTCCCTTAAAAAACGGGACAAGTGGAGGTAGAAAGGTTGGGTGTATGTGAGTTTTGCTTTGACAATGACAACAAAATGGCTTCCACGAATCACCTTGCCGCTGATCTCAATGCCGATCTCGTCCAGAACCTGCGACACGATGCCCTCGGTCTCTGCCTCATCGTCCGACTCGTCCAGTATATCGTTCAGCGAGTCCGAGACTGCAAAGCAAATGCATTTTAAATTAGAAGGAGCAAAGTGAATGTGTTAGTGTCTGAACAGGAAGTTGAAGAACTCCAAATAGTTAAAATCAGTTTAGGCTTGTTAAGTACTAGAGAGAGTGACGTCATCTATGTTATAACTCATTTAGAAATCTTAAGAAGGCCCAGAATTTAGCAGCTTTTTATAAGAATGGTATGGTAGGAATACAAGAAGTTGGCGAAATTGGTAGACGCAATACACGCAAATGGTATGTTTTGCTGGTTCGGGTCCAGCCTTGCAGTATATTCGTAATGTAGTTCTTTTTACTAGGCTCTTTTCTCAATTAATGTGTCCTTATTTCACAGTCGATTAAACATACATGCATATCACATTTCTTCCATATCGATAGCCCAGATTTCACTTGATATTTTATGTGTTTCCAACGGTCTGCAAAATCTGACCAAATACTTTCTGGTATTTTTTTATTGCAATGCTTCCAGGTGAATATGTCCTTTGTTTAAACTTTGTTAAAACGATAATTTCTTACTCATCAAAAACCTACCAAATTATCTACCAGTAAAACTTACTCATTTCGTCTGTCATATCCATCTTAGCATTCGCCATTTTAAACGCCTCCATATCGTGTGCTAGTTTCTGGGGATTCATAATTTTGTTCATTGCACCCATGGTCTTGGCTGTAGTACCCATCGCCCCAGCGATTGCTATGTTCGCCCCCATAGCCTTGTTCTGCACACTTACACCTGCGATCTGAAAATCAAGCAGAATTATTGAATGACATTAAGTAGGTTTTTTTTAAAAACTGGCCAAGTGCGAGTCGGACTCGCACACGAAGGGTTCCGTACCATCGCACAGGATTTACCAAAAACACGTTTTTTGTATGGGGCCCCCTTTAATTATTATTATTTTATGATGTTACCTATTTGTTGTTATAGCGGCAAAATAAATACATAATCTGTGAAAATTTCAACTTCCTACCTGTTACGGTCCATGAGATACAGCCCTGTGACAGACGGATGGACGGACGGACGGACGGACGGACGGACGGACGGACGGACAGACGGACGGACGGACGAACGGACGGACAGCGGAGGCTTAGTAATAGGTTTCCGTTTTCACCCTTTGGGTACGGAACCCTAAAAAAACAAGGTAGGTAATGCTCTAATGCAGCTCCAACGAATAGATCCCATTCATTACTAGACTTTTTTTATGGAACCCTGACATGGATGGCTAGTACCACACAACTACCGATATGATATTAGCCCAATACACCACATTCCCGAAGGAATTACAGATTAAGGCGAGCCTAAACTTTCCTAGTAGGGGAAAGGGACATACAGTTTTACATGGGTTCCGAACCATGGTACATCTTGCATTTGTAACGAAATGTACTTATCCAACTCAGAAACCGGAGCGAGGATTTGAACCTACGCATCTCGCATGAAAAACAAGTTCTCTAGCCCATATACAACGAGATTTAGACAGACTAGACATGGATGGCTCATAACAAACTTGCTGTCATGATATTAGCCCAAAACACCACATTCCCGAAGGAATTATTTGCCATACCAGGAACTTCCCTTACACGGCTACATTTATCTGGATTCAAAAACACGGAAAATTTTCCGTTGCCATTTTGACAGAGTTTTCTTCGAATGCGATGGTGCAATGGTCGCGTCACCACCTCATCTGCTGTTTGACGAAACCTTTATGTTAAAATGTGACTTGTGTGAGAGTAGTATTGTTTGTACCTTGCTGTTAGCTGAATAAATACGGGTTTTCTGTTTACGGAGCTGAACGAGCTGCTTCGCCAGGATCTTGCATCCCTCGTTGTTGCCCTCGTGAGCTAACTTTTTGATCTCCGACTCCTGAAACAGCAAGTTTTAAGTTAGGTAGACGAGGCATTGCAAAGTTGCCTTACCTTATTCTACTGGCAGCGTTCCCTGAGTATTATAGGTAGAGGTTGTGAAGCTTTAGAATGTATAAAAAGAACAAGCATTATTTGCTTGCTGAAATTAAAGTATCCTTTTTGCATTTCCAGCAGCAGATCTCTATTATTATATAAATATTCCTTTAAGACTATCAGCAAAGAACTCAGAGAAAAGAGAAGAGTTTTTAATTGGGTTAAATAATCGATTTTAGATGAATCTATTGTATAACCAGTGGTACTTAACCACGGACCACCGGTGGTTTGTCAAATGGTCCCTCATCACTAAAAGGTTAAGAACCCCTCGTTTAAACTTACAAAGTTACCACTACAAAGTTACTTTTCTTAAATCATTTGGCTCTAGTTGCTGGTTAAGGACCACCCCTTTATGAGCACGGCAGCATTGAACTGGATGGAGAACACGAATATTTTTTTATTGTTGCTTCAACCATTGTTTCATATAATGTGGTGGCACCAACCCGGGTGGGTTTAACCCTACCACCTATTAGGGGAAGAGGACCTACAGTTTTCATGGGTTCCGAACCATGGTGCAGCTCGCATTCACGCTGACTCAAAAAGAGAAAGAAACTGCTGCAAGACCGGAGCGAGGATTTGAACCTAGACCTCTCGCATGATAGGCAAGTCCTTTAGCCCCTAGACCAGAGCTGTAGACAGACTAGACATGGATGGCTACTACTACACCCACCGACGTGACTACCACATTTCCAACTTAAAACTATTTAAGCCCAGAGCCGGTAGTCTCACTTCTCACCTAAATTGGTGTTTACGTAACTTCGAAGTTCCGTAAAAACGTCAAACTCCATACAAGTTTTTACTAGACATTCTGTGGTTTTACTTCTTCAAGCTGTCAAAGTCAAACTCGGACTTCCGATTTGTATGAAAACGCAGAGTGGACGTAAACCGCAACGTCGACGTATTTACGGCAACATTGAATAAGCTGTCGAATCAAACTTGAACTCGCAAATGTTAGTTCGCTTAACGCCCACTCTTCAATTTCTCCATACATTTGAAAACGCCAGTCGATCGGTTTGCCGTAAACGCCAATTTAGGTGAGAACTCAGACTGCCCACTCAGACCTCAAATGTGCATGAAAGACAAGTCCTCTAGCTAGACCAGCTGTACAATACAATGATCACTGTAAATACATACAAGTTTCTTCTCCTCTCGCTCTAATGCTGCCTTATCCCGCTCGAGTGTGCGTCCCGCGCGTCGCAACGCACGATCATTCTCGCGTTGCTGCTCTGCAATGTCATACATATCATGCACGACTTCCAACCATGAGGTGATAGAGCGGTATGCAGTACTATCACAACATCCTTCTCCAATAGTAATAAATCTTCATACATGCTCTTTGATTACCGGTGCTACAAATTTGACCTTTCCAAGCAAATAACCTATTTCGTTATGGTATGTTAGTTTTAGTTTTCTGGGCATGCCAGTCCCCCCCTTACCGCTTTGTAAATTTTCATGTCATTTTTTCATACATTTTACATGTCCAAGCTATCTTAACCCAGAGCTTATTAAAGAAACCGTCTTTAAATTCCGCACAGTAGCAAGGCACAGGGCAGCACGAGCCCAGTTCAAGAATAAAGTCATCTCAATATTTATCTACAAAAGTGCATAAATGATATAGTTCAAGGTGTTTGGTATCGTCAGAAAGAAATGAAATTTCTCAATAAATGAAACAGCCACTCAAAATAATTCCTGCAATGCTAGCGTGGCCACGTGCGGGATCACCCGGCTTCCGATCTGACAACGACCGAACGGAAGCCTAGAAGTTAAACTAATCCGTTCTATCTTCGTCATTTCACTTTATTTTAGGTTCTAAAACTTGATGGGTAGTTAGGATGGCAGTGTGTCTCCGCGCCTAGTCAGCGCCATTTTTTTAATGTAAAGGTTGTTTTATTATCGCGCATACGTATAGTGGAGGTTGTATTGCTGACCAACGACAAGCAACTGCTCTGACTTGCAATCGCATGGTTTGCGGGGCGCATTTTACAATTCGGCTTCATTTGGCGCTTTTGCAATGTGATCATGCAATTGTAATGCATAGTAAACTTAACCTAGTGAAAAATTGTATAAATTCTATTAGGTATATTTTGAGCATGGTGCAATATTGCGGAAATGCATATTTTTAGAGTTCTGAGATGAGTTCTTGGAGTAATAAACACTCTTATTTCCTATATTAATGTTACTTTACCTGTACACCAGCAAGAAAACGATCTAAAATAATAAATTTCCCTTAATAAATATGAACCCCTTGCAGGTAGGATAAAAAGCTTCCAAGGATGAGCTTATTACATTATTGAATAAAAAGGGTTGTTAATGCAAAAGTGTTGTTAAACAGACGGAAACGACATCAGAACATTGCTGACTTCGCTGTTGGTTATCATTCTGCGGTAGTACCTACAAAAATTCAATAGAGATGAGTCATATCGAAAAGTACTCAAGTCAATCGCTGGGCAACATATACCTACCATATCAAAGATAAACTAAAATAATTATTTCGAGGCCAAAGCATATCTTAGTTTAAGCCCCCATACCATATCAAAGGATATGGTATTGGGGCTAAAACGTTAAAAATGATGCAACCTGCTGAAGGTTGCAAATTATGAAGTCAGAAAACTATGACTAAATAATTTACGAGGACAGTCCTTGTCTTTTACACACCTTTCACTGTTGGTTCTTTCCGAAAGAAGTTCATGTTTAATTAATACTACAGTAACTTGTGATGATTCGATTGACTAAAATTAAAAGGTGTTTGTTTGTAAATTCCCGAATGTGAGTGAAAATTGGAAAATGTATGACATTGACAGATTGACAGTAACAACAGAATATGAATAATATCGTTTCCGCTTAAAGTGGTCCGATTCGCGCTATAAGTGTATTTATATATAAGTGTGTAGTGTTGTAGATGTGCACATAAGCAAATGTTATTTCATTGTTGACTGGTTTATTACACCGTAATGAAGACTTTTTTCTTAAATAAAAATCGTCAGCACAACCGAACCAAACAAAAAAATATGGAACTTTTGTGAAAGTGTACAACATTTGAAACTTTTCTGGAAGCTTATGGAATAATTTAAGTTATTTCCATAATTTGTTTGCCACGTGTCATATTTTTTTTAGTAATCTTCTTTGATTTAAATCAATGTTGTAATTTTTTTATACGAACCGTCATTTATTATGACCCTTTATTTTTGAGATTATGGATATTTTGAATGCATTTATTTTTTTGAAGTAGTCACACATTTATCAGTTATTAGAAAAACGCTGATAAAATGCCCAGAATTTAGTAGTAATTTAACAACCATCTCTTTTTCATAATAACACATAACATTTAAAAAAACTTAAAACTTAAAAAACTCAAAAACTAATAATTTTAGACCCCCATTTTACTGGGCCAAATTTGTGGCAAATGAA
The DNA here is from genome assembly GCA_946894095.1 of Incurvaria masculella. NCBI lineage: Eukaryota > Metazoa > Arthropoda > Insecta > Lepidoptera > Incurvariidae > Incurvaria > Incurvaria masculella. Next base: position 5,039,391 of record OX335644.1, read on the forward strand.
ATCTAGACTGACCCCTTAGAAGGAATGTATCGAATTACCAAACAGCCTGTAGAGTTCTTTGGCTTTTCCGTATTTTTAAGAGTCTGTCATAAATATTTCAATGCGATGTCTTTGCACAAATAAGTGCTATAAATGGTTAGTTTTTGGAATACTTCACTATTTTTAACCGACTTCGGAATCTTTTTTTTATGTATGTTCACCGATTACTCGAAGACTTTGGACCGATTTGGAAAATATTTTGTTTGTTCAAAAGAGTATACTTTCTAGTTGGTCTAATATGATTTTTTATCAAAATCGATTTAGTAATATAGTACTTAATTACAACAAACAACGCATTACAACACAGTAATAGTAAGAGAAAGAAAGATAGTAAAAGAGGTTTTTTAAATTCACTGTTAAGGGGGGTAAAAGAAGGCAAATTGTACACATTTTCAATCTCTGGAGCCGCTGAGCTCGGAAATGTCAGAGTTGGTTTTTAAGATTGGAATGCTTACGAAGCAAATTTTTGTGTAATCCTAATATTAGGGGGTAAAACAGGCCAAAATTAACTCATTTAGGCGAAAACCACTAATGTTGAGATCTCCGAAACCAATAATCCTTTTATATATTTATTTAAGGAAAAGACACAGAAACAACAGAAGAAAGAATACAAATACATACAATGCAAACAATACTTTAACAAAACTTAACTTATTTCCACTACGCTTTCCACCGACACATACAGATCGAGAAAGCAAGGTACGTGAAGAAAGATAAAATAAAAACCAAAAACTAACCAAAGAAAAAAAAACTCTGAAATGGAACAATACTGAATTCGTAATGTTGGGCACATATTACAATTTAAGAAATCGGTGTGAAATTACTGTAATTTATTTTTGTTTATATTTAGGCTTTAATAATGTTTTACATACTAATTACAGGTTATTAGGAACAATATAACAACAAAACAGCTTGTTAGATTTTCACTGTAAACCATCTAGCAGTCTCCGAACATGTTATTTAAACGTAATAGAAGAACAGGAAAATATGTCTATGCTGGACATTTTTTAATTGTAAATATCACAAATCCTGTGAATAGATGCACAATATCCCGAATTCGTTGCAGCTCTTTTGACATGAAAGAGAGTCACAGAACGTGTAGCCCTGGCAGGGGTATGAAGTCCAACAAGTTCAAGTAAGTCTGAGCAATTGTATTCTGCAACAATAATGTTGCGTAAGGCAGACATATCGAGTAACGAACGGCGGTCAGACAAGGAAGGCATATTATAAATTTTTAGGAGATGAATGTATGAGTCTTTTTTAAATGTAAGGCGGTAGTGCAGCGCCCGGAGAATATTGTTTTTAACTGTCTCGATTCGCTCTGAATGTACAGCGTAATACGGGTTCCACACTACCGACGCGTACTCAAGTTGAAAGCGAACAAGCGCGTGATAAAGACATTTGTAGGTTCTGGGCAAGGTGAATCTTTTCGAGGATCGCAGCATGAACCCCAGCATTTGGTAGGCTTTATTGGTGATTCGGTCAACGTGAGTATCCAGGTGTAATTTCTCATCAATCGTAATGCCAAGATCACGTATGCATTCTACACTATTAGCCCAGCGGCTAGAGCAATAAATGGTCCGATAATTCTAAAGTCGCTGATTTTTTTACAGGCGATGTAGTTTCCTTATAGTATGTTGGGTGCAAAAGATTAGAAAATTCGGACCGGTGCGTTTGGAATTATTTAGGTATTTTCAATAATTCGATCTAAAACATTGAATAAAATATTTAAGTCAAATTTAATGATTTTTTATCATCTTTTTATTTAATCGAAAACAATATTTCATAACAAAAATTTGCACCCAACATTCTATAAGGAAACTACATCGCCTGTAAAAAAATCAGCGACTTTAGAATTATCATTACTTATCATGCCAATTTGGTCCGCTTCGACAGGTCTATATTTAGGATGTGGCCTCAAATGTGGTGAATTTGGTTCGGTTTTTAGTAAATGAAATTTTCTTACATTTTTATAGCTTAAAAATAATTTGTTTTCAAGACAGTAATTAAAAAAACGATCTAGATTTTGGTGAGCCATCCTAGACCTAGAAAGTAAACATTTGCAGCGTGAGTTCTTTTTACGACGAAGAGTTTCGCTCATAACCGATTTTAGGAAATTAAATGAAATATTTACAGTATCTTTCTTTTAGGGTGAGAAATTCAGAAGTTTAGCGGTTCCAGACATTCGTTGTTTTACCTTGTTAGTGTTCCGTACCCAAAGGATGTCAACTAAGCCTCCGCTGTCCGTCCATCCGTCCGTCCGTCCGTCTGTCACAGGGCTCTATCTCATGAACCGTATTAGCTAGGCAGCTGTAATTTTCACAGAGTGTGTATTTATTTTACCGCTATAACAACAGATAGGTAAAATAAAGAAATAATAAAAAAATAAGGGCGGCCCCATACAAAAACGTGACTTTGTGGTGTTAAATCTTGTACGATGATACGGAACCCTTTGTGTGCGAGTCCGACTTGAAATTGTCCGGTTTTTTTTGATAAAAATTTGCCTTTTATATCCAACACTGAATCCAGATAGGTACCGGTCTACCTTTCGTCAGAAATTAGATTTCTCAATGGTTGCATATCTGCTACGCTCGTTCATTGTGGGGTTTAGTTAACAGTTTAGAGGGTTTAAAATCAGATCATCGGAAGCGAGCCATCCGGTACCGCGCGGGCGCGCGAGTTTTGCGTTTAGGTCCCACCCATTTTGCTTGCCAGTGAGCCTCAGACGGCAACTATCTTTAAAATTCGAGTAAGAGACTATGATCTTGTGTTTATAAAACTTTACTTCAATTAATTCGGTTTGTTTTATATACTATGTAGAGAAGAGAAGAAGATAAAGATATTTAAGTACGCTACTAAAAAGCAAAACAATAATTATTTATTAATTAAAAAAAACGCCTTAAAAAAACGCAATAAATAGTTTTAAAATAGTTTATCGTAAATTTATTAAAGTAAACTTGATTTTTTTGCTTTTTAGTTCCGGGGTGTTTTTTTTATTTAAAATATTTTATTATAATCATATTAAATAATGGCGGGAAAATCTGGTTGAGTGAGCTCAATGACTGTGAGCACATTCCCGCCCTATTCTCTAGGAAAAAATATATTTAAAAAAGAATAATTCGAATTTAGAAATGATCAATTTTCTCATTTATCAGTAAAGAACCAACCTTTATGAAAATATATAGCTGTTGCATAAAAATAAATCTATCCTGAGAGATTCCCATTGCACGTGATATGTACGGTCGCATTCAAAAGTCCAGAATTCGCGAAGCGATTGCTATGAAGCGCTCGCATCGCTGGGAGGAGGGGGACGCATCGCCCGCGCGGTTATCAGTACGCCTCTGAAGACCGGTCGGAAAGAAACGGGTCACACAAACCCGACCGTAGGGTGCTACTGGAATTATTTCGTCGATGGTGCACTTGAGAAAGAAAATCTGCCGATGGGTGTCCTCCTCAAACCTATGATCTGGGAGACTTCAAACGTAATTTAAACAAGCTTGATAGCTCAGCGATAGTCTACCAATCCGCTGATATGGTGCTTCGCAGAGCGTGGTTTTGTCAAGTTGAGGTGGACTTAGCTTATCTTAATACCTTTTGTTTCTCAGCACAGCCATCCATATAAAAATAGATATCAAATATGCTGATAGGTTACGTTAGGTTAGATTCCGTTAGCACGAATAGTTCGACGGTCCGAAACGTCGTCCAATATGACCGCGAAACACAATTTTGGGAAGCCATTTGATTTACAATATAATTTAAATACCCACAGTAAGTAATCTTTAAAATCGTAATATGTTGTTTAACAATACTTAGCCTTGCAGGTATAACGCCTTTTATCACCATGAAATGCTAGCGTTTAACGATCTGCTAAGTCGATACTAATGGCTACTTGTATATTGACTTTCGTTGGCAGTCGATTATTACATATTTAAAATACCATAGGTACCCTCCATTCCTAAGTCAACAGCATGGAATTTCGTTGAAACTTAATGAGCATCAGTCACGTTCCTCTTCCTAGCCGGACGGCATTGTAACTACAACCATTGTTGGAGCAATACAGAACTACTTTTATAAAATTAGACCTAAAGCCATGATTCCGGATTATATGTTTGAAGAAGGGATCAATAGATCTCTTCTAAAAGATGACATGAAGCATTTTCATCAACCTACAAGAGTACAAGAAAAGACTCAGAGAGACCTGGTAAGATTAAGAGAGGGTTAAAAAAAATCGTCCCGGCAATTTATTATGTTTGTAAGTTGGGCTTGAAATATATTAAGCTTGTAAACTATTAGGAATAGTTGGTTTCTTTTTTGCCTGTTACCCGGGAAATAATAAATAACGAATCTATTAACACCTTATTCAACAAAATCTGATGAATAGTTTAAGCGCTACGATGAAACATACATAAATACAAAATATATACATATATAGACTGCTAAAATTATAACCCTTCCTTTAGATTTCGCCGTAGTCGGGTAAAAAAGGGTTTCCGTATTTATATAAGACGAATACTTTCTTAAACACGCTTACCCCGTTGATCATTGAACAAAACATATTTTTTGTTTTTTTTGAGTAATTGTTTTTTACACGAGTGCTTGCTTAATTACAGGAGCAGGAGCAGCGCGAGCTACTATCGTCGCAGGACGGTGACACGTGCGAGACGCACGACCAGTTCTACCGCGACCACAAGCTGCTGCTCGTACTGTTCCGTGCCCTGGCCGTCATGCCCATCACGCGCTCCTCCCCGGGTGCGCTCCTTCTCTTAGGACTTCTTCTTGCTTAGACTTAAGGCTGAGATAAATAATCGTAACAGAAACTAAGGCTTAGATAAATAGTCGTAACAGAAGCTAAGACTAGGTACGCGATTTTTTTTATTTTGTGACGTCATTTCGTTACACTTTGTGTGGACGAAATGTCAAAGTAATGCAAATTGACGTCACAAAGTACAATTTTTCGTTAGTCTTAGATTCTGTTACGACTACCTGTTACGCCTAAGATTAACGAAAAGTAATTTGTGACGCACTCATTTTGTAGGGACGATATCTCAAAGTAATGCAGTGTTGTAGTTGTTCTAATTTCCAGAAACCAACCGCTCATGGTCCCCTGGGGACAGCCCGTTTTAACCAAAAATCTTCCTAAATCCATTGCAACTAACCTCATCTTGTCTGGCTCGACAGGCACAATAACATTCAGCTGGCGTTCACCGGCGACCCGTTACGCCATCTGTTTCTACTTGGTGGCAACGTGCGTGGTGCTGGTGGTCGGCTACGAGCGAGTGCGTATCCTCAGCACCATCCGCCGCTTCGACGACTTCATCTACGCCGTCGTCTTTGTCATCTTTCTCGTGCCGCACTTCTGGATCCCGTTCGTGGGCTGGGGCGTCGCGCACCAGGTCGCTATCTACAAGACAAGTTGGGGCAAATTTCAGGTAGGTAACAATTTAAATACCTGTGTCGTTCTTCTCGTATATATCGATAAGCTGACATAATGCAGCAAGTTACAATCACGGCAACATTCTATACTTCTTTTCGAACATAGTTTTCGATTGCGGGTATTAAATGCTTGATATTTTCTTGATTAACACCGGTATGAATAGCCTTGCTGAGAGACCAAAGTTACTCGAGGAACATACCGACCGATTTGCGGACTATAGCGGAGCTATAAAGTTTGTTTTACATAACGTTTGAAGAATCCCAAGTACAAAAAGGCACCCGCCGGCAGGCAGTTCCATATCCTGAAGGTGCGGTTGGGAAATGAGGTTGAGAAAGGGTTCGTTATCAAAAGCTTAATGGCATTATGGTAATGTTCAATCCCTGCGCCGTTCATGCATCACAGAAAGTGGTTTTTCGGTTTGGATAAGTGCATTTCGCAACGATTGCGAGTTGATACATATAAAACGGTGAAGGACCTACAAAGTCGTAGGGTCAAGCCCGCCTGGATCGGTACCATTGCATTGGATGAAGAGATGGCCGAAGTTACAATGAGAAAAAATCCGTGTTTTCTACCTAATTCGTACGGAATTGTGGTGAGTGGTAATAATATGCAGACGGTGGGTGTGGTATTAGCCATCCACCTCCAAATACTTATTTATCTCCTAATCTAAAAAAAACAAATACAAGAAATAGGCTGATCACCAATTTTTTTTTCCCCCAGGTTCGCTACTACCGCGTGACAGGCGAGTCGCTCCAATTTCCCAACCTTAAATCTCTGATAGTGGTGATCTCAGTAGGCTGCTTGGTATTAGCAGTCTGTTTTCTTCTCAGCTTGTGCATTCTCATGGATGGGTTTTTTCTGTGGCACACTTCGGCCTATTACCACATCATTACCATGATCAACATGAACTGCGCGCTATGGTACATCAACTGCAAGGCTATCAAGATCGCTTCCCAGGGTCTTTCGAAATGCTTTAGGAAGGTATGTATGGCTTCCAGTTTAAGTCAGGACATTTCAAATATCTTAATGACGAAGCTACGACAGTGACTTCGTCTTCATCTTATTCTACAGGACATGGAGATAGACTGTTCGGCGGCACTCATCTCACGCTATCGCTACTTGTGGCTCAACTTATCCGAGCTGCTCCAGTCACTCGGCAACGCATACGCCAGAACTTACTCCACTTATTGCCTCTTCATGTAAGCATTTTAGGTATTATTTAACGAGGATAATAAAAATCTACCACCACCTTACCCATCTGGTTTATCAAATTTTCATGAAACAATCAACATAAACAAAATATTGCCTTGTTTTATGATACTGGACAAATATGGCTAATACCACACGCATCGTCTTGATAACACCCCAACAAACCACATTTCAGAATCTGCCCTTTATGAGCTACATTAAAGTGGATGGAAACACTGTCAATTTTTCTCATTGCCGTCTCGACCACCTTAACATCCAATATGGTGGTACCAATACCAACTTGAGCTTAGCTACAGTTTTGGATTAATTACAAACCATGGAACGGCTCGCGTTCATGACGATATGACGATATATCCAAATCTGAAAGATTTGATCCCATTACCTCTGAAATGCAGATCAAGTCGTCGCTGCCCTGAGCTATGAGCTATTAATTCTACTACTAATACATGCTACTATTTAATACGTGATACTTTTTAACCAAGAATATATTGTTCTTACTTCTGTTGTTTCAACCATCACTTTCACTGCAGTCAAAAACTAATAGAATGATGCAAAGACACTGTTTGAATATCTTCTCTCAACTTCTGTGACAGGTTCGTTAACATTACGGTAGCAGTGTACGGTGCCCTGTCAGAAATCGTCGACCACGGGTTCCGGTTCAGTTTCAAGGAGGTCGGCCTCTTCGTCGACGCCGCCTACTGTTCAACGTTACTCTTCATTTTCGCTGACTGCTCACACAAGTCTACGCTAAAGGTACACCGTGTAATAATGATGGTCGTTATAAACAATGCCAACGATATTGTGACCTACGGTTCGCTGTCAAAGATTAAAGACCACGGTTTCTAGTTCAGCTTCAAGAAGGTCAGTCTCTTATTGGGTTTCTCCTAATGTTACTACACCTTGGTCACTTACCTAAAACCACGCTCAAAAGTCACACATCTTCGTTAATAACAGTATACATATAATCACATTATGGTCTTCTACTATGACTTCCAGTTTATATTAAATGATATATCTGTCAGTCAGCGTCTTTGTGTCCACTGCTGGACATACGCCTGTTCAATTTTTCTCCAGTCCTCCTGGCCCTCAGCGGCACGGAATCATTGCTATCCGCCGACGCACTTTATGTCGTCGTCCCACCTGGTGGGTGGTCTTCCACACTCCGTTGTCCTGTCCACGGCCGCCAGTGTGGGACGCGGTTACTCCAACTGGTCGTCATCTCTTCGGCTGACGTGACCAGCCCACCGCCATTTGAGTTTAGCCACCCCGTATCCAATATCGTCTACTTTGGTACGTTGGCGGATTGTCTGGTTACGCACCATATATACAGTAGCGATATTCCCAGCATGGCTCGCTCCATTGCTCTCTGGGCAACTTTAAACCTTTAAACACCGGCGACCTTCAGAGTCCACGTTTCACACCTCGTACGTCATAACCGGGAGAAGGCACTGGTCATATATTCGGGCCTTTAAGTTTTGCGGGAGGTCATAACTCAGAGCGAATAAAAGCTTTCCGAAGGCAGCCCAACCCAGTTTAATCCGTCTCTGAACCGCTTTAGTCTGTCCTTGGCTACTAAGCCGCAGAATTTTACCGAGATATACTTACTCTTCGACCTGTTCGATCACTTCTCCGTCGATAACGATTTGTTCTCCCGTCATACCCTCCATCGCAATGACCTTGGTTTTGTCATTTGACAGAAGAATAATGTCATCGGCGCAGTGAAGATGACTGAGGAAATCTCCATTAACGTTTATACCCACGTTGTCCCATTCAAGCGTCATGAAACGTTAATTCAGTCGATCACTCCGTGTTTTTTGCATTCGAAGATGTATGCGAATCTAATATTAAATTACCAAAATGAACATTTAAATTTATTCAAATTATCGTAGTTTTAAGTTATCTAATGTTTTCTAAGTGTGATTATGGTGCTTAGTTTTAAGTAATTAATTGTTTCTTGCTACCTCTTAATATATTTTCTAATATTAAGGTTAGCTGTTAGAGATTGCCTTTGGCAATAAGCTCGCCTTTGCATACTATCTAATAGTTGTAAGCAATAAAGAATATTTTCATTTCATTTTTATTTCATTTTATGTTTGCAGGTTGCAGCAGGAGTGCAGGATACCTTACTCAGCGTGGATATGCTTTTGGCAGACCAACCCACACAAAAAGAGGTTTTAGTTTTTTTTTTACCACATGTTAACGAAGATCTTTGTAAGTTTTCTACTCAGCATGAGCATGGAAAAAATGATTAGAAGCAATCATATGGGCGTTAAGATAACGCTTCATATTAATCTGGATGTTTTTGAGCGAACATTTATTTCTAAGAACTCAGAAGTGGCAATGTTTTCACATAGTAATCAAATATCCGGTTCTAATGTATTCCAATTGTCGACAGGTGGACCACTTCATTCAGGCCATCGAGATGAACCCTGCCATCGTGAGTCTAAAGGGCTACACGCTTGTCAACCGAGAGCTGCTCACGTCGGTCGGTGGCTCCATCTATTGTTAGTGTTAGCTTTCCCCGCGTCAAAGAATATATAGTACATACCACGTCCCGCGTCCAAGATCGTTGCGCATATTTCTATCAATCGTGAGCTGCTCACGTCGCGGCGTCTGCTCACGTCGCGGCGTCGCGTCGTTTGTCCCTTATCTTGGGCTAGTTTTTGGCCACATCTATTACTAATACTTGTGTGAACCCATGGAGGTGAAGAATGTATGTGAACCGCGATTTGCACACAACTTTGTCCGATTGTCCGGTGTCATTATATACCTAGCTTCCGCTCCCCTTGGTAAATTACACCCTACTAATCACACTCCTACTTTACCGTAGTAATTGGTATCTTTAGCAGTAATATCTTTATGTGGATCATTATATACATTTTAAGATGGTCGAAATAAATAATTTTAACGCATCCAGATTTAAATATGTAACGTGAATTGACATTTATTTGGAGCTATGGGGAAGAAAGCTGCTTATTCACCACGACAGGTGGCGTCTAAGCGAGCTCACTTAAAAGATCTGTCAAAGCTGTCAGATATATAAAAAATCAAACAGCATAGATTTGAAAATTGTATTTACTCAGTTTGTGTAATTAAAATTACTCAATTTTCTCCATTTTATTCCGAAAATAAATTGTTCTTAATTATGCTTATCAAATGAAAGCTTGGGAAAGAAAATATCACAAAACTAAATTTAAAGAAAAAAAATTTAGCACCCTATACAAATGTAGCACACAAATAATTTGAAATCCACTGTTCCCATTTACCTTATGATCGGTATCTAATATCAGGCAACGAATATCTGTGTCTGACATTGTGTCTGAACTTTTTAAAATCTAAACCACAAGACGTTTGTATGAAGAGATGATAATTAGAATAGTAGTTTTCAAATTATTACTAAACTATGTAAGTTTCTATGGGCAGCGTATTTTCCCGTAAGCATACGGGACTTTTAATACTAAGCCCCGGTTGCACGAAGAAACGGCGTTCAAACACGTCACTTTTAGTGAACCGCATAGAGTTCCTTCCATACTGTCCACACAAAGTGACGTGTTTAATCATACTTTGACGTTGATTTTGATTTTTTGTTCTTTCGTGCACTTGACCCTAAGTATGCTTTGTACTGGTCAATGACATTTAAATTTGTTGGAAAGACAAACCAAAGCTCTTTTTTTTTCTCTAAACCTTACAACGAGAAATAAAACCTTATAACTGCATCATGGAGCACATCTCGTAAATCAAACTTAACAGGAATTAGTTTTTACGTTATTAAGGTGTGGTGCTGTTGCGACATCTACAATAAGCTTTGAGTTTTCTTCTCCATTCAGTGAAAACAATGCATTTTTAATATTATTCTGTCATCACTTGCTACCTTTTCCTCTGCTATATATATATATATATATATATATAAGAAATACACAAACATTTTTACATGAAAATTTAATGAATATAGAATTCATTTCATTTCATAAATTTCATGAATTTCTTTCTTTTATCTTTTATTTTAGCCTCAGCGAACTGGGGTTCGCCAACCTCATCTCAGCCAACCACCTGGGTAATTTATCATTATACTAGTTTACAACGCCTCATTAGTATTGTATTCTGTGACAGGCGCGTTCACACTGACGCACGTGACTTGCTTTCACATAACAAGTTAGGTTGGGGTGAGTATTTCAGCATTGATTTCATTCAGTGTTATTTGTGTCATAACAATATTTTAGGGGGTTATTTTAGAGGCAACAGTAATATTTTTACAACCCGTAATATTTTCATAAAATTGATTCCCAACCCCATAAATTCAAGGTGAACAACAAAAAAATGGCAAGTATCCATTACTACTAGGTACTACTGTAGATATGAGTCTAGATATGAGATACGAGTATTTGTACCAATATCATTGAAAACAAAAATCAATAAGTCGACTAGAAATTGATATCGAATTCGTCTACTTATGCATCTAACTATAGTGGTAAAACATATTGGCTGTCGAGGAAATAAAAGATATATTCATTATGACAGGGTCGTCAGACGATAAATTATTCGGATAAATGGCAAACACGAGGCACCGACTGAAGAAATCGAAGCCCCAGCGAGTACTAACGATAGATTTTCACAGAAATGTTGCTTCACAGAACACCTAATGAGGCGTAACAAACGTATCCACACACAGATTTATTTTCTTGTTATACGGATTGTAATTAAATAAATTAAGTGCCTAAAACTGATTTGATAAAGAATTAGGATATATAAAATGGTCTTTTGAATGCGCACAGCACTGCAAGGGGTTATTCGGATTATTTAATCGTTAGCTGCTTATTTTTGTCTCCAAAACAACCCCTTGCATTGGTATGAGCATTTAAAAGAGCATCATGTATATTTATGAAATAATTATCACTACGAGTACATTATAATTTATAAAAAAAAACGTCATTGTTGTTTTGAGTAATATACGCCGTGTAATATAAGGTACTGAGTACTTTCTTTACAAAATGCATATTGTTTTCACGACTTTCAGAGTTCCGATTTCGGTTTTCCTTGAAGCTTATTGGATTTTTTTAGTTGTCATCCATCCATCTTGAGTTCACTAATTATATTAGAGCGAATAGCAAAAAAAAATGTTTTTTTCGGCAAAACTATTTTTTTTTTGTATGAATAATTTTCTTCAATTATTAGTTCACTCGACACGAGTGCAACAGGAAAGTTGGGAAACTAGTGGATCTCAGAGCTGTAGATCTCGCGAGTCTTTCTTTATGAACATTTGTCATTTTTGACATTTTTCAAAACCTGGCTTGACTAAAAAAATCCAAGTATAAAATTATCGAGCCTGCTCGAAAAATATCACAAGAATCGGTTGAGAAGTGAGACCTGTGAGGAGAACAGCCGGACATACAAATCTGAAACGGAGACGCGCGCTTGAGCTTCGCTTTTCGCTAGGTCAATGAAATAAAAAGTAGGTAGACTTACAAAAAAAACCCCGGATTTAAGAGGACTCGACTATTGATCGTTGCAACCGACTTTACAACGCGTCAATTATCGACACAGACTAACATTTAAAGAGTACATATTATATATAAAGTCGATACGGGACACGACGACGTCCAATAAATAAATAAATAAATTCATCCACATGAACTCTCAAGATTACACACATTCATATACACCCTCTCCCTTACACGTACACACCCGCATATACTCTATAATTATTTTAAAATAATTCCTTATTATTTTGTGAATTTATTTCAATCCAGTTGCTTATTTTAGGGTTAGGTTTTAGATGACAGTGAGACTTTTTATTTATTAGAGCATTTAATGTAAATGTTAAGTTGTTATATTTAGTGAATACCAAAATAAAATAACATCATAAGAAAGTTTGTATGATCCGTCCGTAACCTTTTTAAGGAATTAGGCAATTTCAATTTTATTATGTGCAAATAACTTGCCAGTGCTTAGAACAAAATTATCACAATATGGTTTTATCTCAACAAACTTCTATTAGTTTACGACTCTTTCACGTCCAATAGTTTCGCAACTTGTGCGGCAGACGCACTTCCCGATGTGTTTAGTCATTTCCCGAGACCAAACAAAGTTATTAGACAAAATAGAAGCCAATGAAGCGCCGATTCCACCAACCGTATCGGTCATTGATCGTCCCTACCAATATGAATGGTATCGCAAACATTCGTTTTAGTTTTAGTTCAGATATATGATGTGATTAAATGAGTTCCTGTAAATGAATAGGCCGGTCTTATTTCGTGGTCACGTTGTGATTACGAATATTGTAGGTATAACAGTTCTTTACTTCAAATGGTCGACTAACGCTCGTTATCCCTAGATTTCACTTTTTTGCAAACATATCCCACTACCATCAAGAAAAATACACTATTTCGTTCTTCTGCAAAATATTAAAAAGATCTATATATAAATATAATGATTTCACTGTATTTTTTATTGTTTATTTTTTTATTATTAAAATGCAATTTGTATAAAATATTAAAAAACTAGCTGCGGTACCCGGCTCCGCTCGGGTTAGTGTCGGCTAAATTATCTCATGGATAAAAAGTAGCCCACATGACTGGTCCAAAATAGGGTCAAACTGGTCCAGGACAATGTATCCATGTACCAAATTTAATCAAGATCGTTCGAGCCGAAATAGCATGATTTAATGAGAAACATCCAATAATTCCCATTTAGAGCTTCGTTGACGTTTGGTGGCTATTTAAAAAAAAACATTTGCCGCGAGAACCTTTCTGCACTTTCACTGCTACATTGCTTACCTAGTAAGTAACGTGTAACGTAGGTAAGTTTTGCGTGGACTCCAACCCACAGCCAGCCTCAACATCGAAAACAGTAACCCATCTCGAACCTGACTGCTCCCAGAGATGCTATACATTGATAAAATACGCATATAAATCAGGTAAGTGGTTCGCATGTTATAAGACTTTAAGACTCACTACTTACCCTTCTGGTAATGAAGCGTTATATTATGTAATCTATAAGTTTTTAGTAGAATCAGGCTAGACGTAGATACAATGCACATCTAAATCGAGTAATTGGTTCTCAAGGATTTTATTCTGTTGGTCGCTCCTCCGGCGATTTAGCGTGATGCCAAGTAGTCCTAAAGTTGCAGGAAATACCAAGCCGTACTTCAGTAAAAGTAAGCGCTGCCGCCGCAAAGCCGAGCCGTGCATAGCATTGCAGTTTGTATGACAGCCCCATCTTAGCGTAAGCGGAACTGAATTCTATTTAGCCAATCCTAATTCCCGGGTAGTTAAATGTACATGTACTAAGTTTTACAAATCGCTAGTGCCTTGAAAATTCGCCAAACGGACACCAAACAGTCACGACGTCTGCCCTCCCCCCGCCGCCGCTCCCCGCCACCGCCCCCGGCTCCTCTCCCCCTAGTGTGAAGTATCGCTACCGGCATCGTTTTCGCAGCCCCGTGAAAGTTCTAAAGCCCATGGGCACATAAATTGTAGCCTATGTGTTATTCTGATGTATAAGCTATATTATTGTAAAGTTTCATTAGAATCCATTCAGTAGTTTTTACGTGAAAGAGTAACAAACATCCATCCATCCATCCATCCATCCATCCATCCATCCATCCATTATTACAAACTTTCCCCTTTATAATATTTATTAGATTAAAATATTATATCATTGAGTACGTTTAGTACTGTGTCACCGTTTGGTTATGATTCTTTTCTTCAATGATTTTTTTTCTTTTTATACGATTCTTGGTACTATATTTTGTTTATTTTATTTTTATTTTGTTCGCAACTTCTTCAAAATAATTACGTAGTCTTAATATTTTCACTCCAAACATTGTTGTGTGTATAAGGTTGTTAACATACCGAATAAATAAATGAATTAAATAATGTGCCATTGCTTCGTGATCGATTCCTAGATACATATCACATGCATACTATACAGCGATATGAGGTACCCGTTTACGCTCTGAACAATATCAAAAAATTCGGGAAAACAGTATGCAGGAAAATAGTGTCGATCCATTGCTCTGTCTCAGCATGAAATAAAGACAAACACAGCTTCTTATTTATAATATTAAAATCATTTGGGGAGGGACGGCCGCCCCAATTCGATATTTGTCAGATGTCATTAGGCCAATTAAGCTCCAAAATATGGTGAGATTGCCGATAATTGCCGATATCTGTAAATCTTGCGTGAACTATAAAACAAATAATAGTGAACATTGTTTCGAGAACGCGTAATTCGTTTCAAAAAAATATATATGGGCATACAATCACAGCGTTTATAGCTAAAACATCCTAACTTTTCTTGTATATTCGCGTATACACCTTCCATATTGTTACTGTTAATTCATAACGGTGTGGTCTTCCCTATATCCTTACACCAGTAATACATATATTTATATTCCCCGCGAATGCACTTGATTTTTCACAAAACATCACACAGTCTTCGGTTCCTTTTCATTTAACAGCAATTCCCCATACTACGGGTAATAAATGTTTTACATTGTTGTGTACATGTTTTACTGGGTTTTTGAAATGTTGTATTCAAAAATGTATTGTCAAAATATACGCCTGTAAGTTTTTATTTTTTTTATTTGCCTTTTAGATTAGAAATTTTTGGCAAACAAATGAAAAAAAGTTCTCTTGGTTTACACTCATTTTAAATTATTTTACTGTAAAATAGAGATATTTACAAAAAAAAACAATCCTTCTCAAGTTATTAAAATTGTTTGATTAAAATCTGACAACTTTTAGAGATGGGGAACCGTTAGGGCCTGGAAGACGATTTTACTAGTTTAATCGCAGTTGCCGTGCAACATTGTGCCTGGGCCAATGACAAAGAATTTAAAATGTTCTATTTTCGCTGCCTTCACGACAGCCTTAAGAAAAAAACGGCGCCTGAAAATACGTTGACATTTTCAGACGAGGAAATGGACATTCGACTGGCTCGCCAATTAGAGCATTCGAGCATAACATCCAATAATGTCTTGATTAATTTAGAGACTTCATTAAATTAGTAAGGTTGCTGGCAAATGAAAAATAAAACAATAAAAAACGCTTTTTTAAATAATTAATTTATTGCGCAATGCAATATGCCCTCTATTACCTGTATTTTGTTCTCTTTAAAATTTGCCGAATTTAATCTTAAGGCATGTAAATAAATATAAATTGAAATGCTCGTAGCTCAGGGTGTAGAGGACTTGCCTTGCATGCTAGAGTTCATGCGTTCAAATCCCCGCCCCGTACGTGCATCACTTTCTTTCTCTTTCTGAGTTGGATAAGTACATCTCCCCACAAATGCGAGCTCTGCCATGGTTCGGAATCCACATAAAATGTAGATCCTTTCCCTACAAGTTGGTATGGTTCAGTCCGCCAGGGTTACGTCCATTGCATTAGATGAAAAGACGGTCGAAACGGCCATAAAAAATGGTTCCTGTTTTCCATTAATTTCAATGTAGTTATGCTCATACAGGGGTAGTCCTGGCAGCGCCTTATTATATCGGGAATGCGGCGTATTGGGATTCATATCATGACGGTAAGTGTGTTATTAGCAATCCTTGTCCAATAACATACAACAAAGTGGTTTTCTCATTGTATTCCACGATAACTTTGCTTACCCCAGCGTTATTCCCTCTACTTCTGTGGTTCTAGAAAGCAGTGAAAAATTTGTGTTTTTTCAGGCTATAAGCACGATAGCTATCTATCTCGTGGTTCTCCTGCAGTTCAAGATATCGCTTCCTAAAGAGATGCAAGGAGATGACGCCTCTTAGACGTCTACTCACTCAGAGAAGACTCGCAAGTATTCTGCCGGGCATTTGGACAAAAACAGCTTCATGTTTTTAATGTTTTGTAAAAGTGCGGACACCAATTGGTTTGATCTGCTTACCTTGATAATTTTGCAAAAATAATATTTGTTCATAGACTTACGTGTACGCAATAAATGGACTCTCTTTCTAAATATACAGATATTTATTTCTGAAATTCCTTTTGTATTATTTTGGAACATTATGTGGGTTTGTTTGTTTGTTAAAAGCACCTACTACTTAATATTTTTACCAAGATAAATCTTAGTTAGAAACTAAGGCAGAGATATACACAAGAGAGATACACAATTTTCAACAGCGTAGATGTAAACTATGTATTTAGTCATTGACGTACATAAAGCAATAGACGGACCATCAGCTTTTCCCCGCGTACCACGTAATATATACCCTATCCGCTCGCTGCTGCCCTACTGCCTGTCAGTCTGTGGTCGACTCGACATCCGAGCGTGCGCGCCATCTACAGGCTTTGCAATGCGACAAAATGCCGATACCCAAGGTCAAAAGGTATAAAAATCGGAGTGAAAGGAATACAAAGATCCGTGGAATTACTTATTACAAGCAAACGTACATATTACTACACATAAATCAAGAAAACATTTCGTCCGAAATAATAATTCGGTAGCGACCGTAGTGGCTGCAACCGCCGCCACAGTGGGGCGAAACCGTAAAATCAGGGACATCCGATTTTCTTGTAGAATTGAAGAAAACGAAGTATGCCAAAGTCTTCTTCAGCCTATTACAAACGTATTTTATTCTTGACGAATTTCCATTTTATTCGTTATTTTAAGAGTTACAGTAATTTTTCATTATTTTACTATGGACAAATGAGGACTTAATGATTTTTCTCAAAATGCTTGATAGAGCCTTTGCTCTTTATACTAAATATTAATTAAGCATGCCATTAAGTATATAAATTTGTTAAAATCGTGTCCCCGTGCGTCCCCGTGTTTGTTATATTTACATTTATATATGTTTTTAATATGTTGTCCTAAAACGGTTAAATTTCGATATATTTGATTGTTTCTGCCATGAATACAATCCTCCACAACGTTTTTTACAAAACCTAAAATACCGACAGCTTCGCCCGCGTTAATGTCGGATGAAAAACTGTGGATGTATTTTCCCAATTTCTCTTACATTTAACCCTAATGCTCACCGCTTGAAGTAACTTGCCATGATGTTAAATGGCCTATAATTGATAGGAAGAATGAACCTTTACATATATACATACGGAGTCAAATCAGGAAATCAATTGTTAAATTGTAAGCAAAAAGACGGACAGAACAACACCAGATGTAGGATTTTGTAAGAATTGGTAATGGTTATTCGGTATTAAAAGTTATCTTGATTGTAGTAAATAACATTTACTATGAAAAATAGCAGCACCCGCCGCGGGTTGTCAGAGCGCCCCCTTGTAGTTTACGTTAGGCTTTTGGAAACGAACCGTTTTGCAAACGAATGGATATGGAAGTGTCCGTCGGCAGGAGGCTTTCCTCAAACCTATACCCGGGAGTTTTCAAACGTAATTTTGCTTGATAGATCAGCGATAGTACGCAAATTCGCTCATAAGGCACCATAGTATGTTGAGAGTACCTTTGGTTAGTCTACAAATTTTATTTTCAGCCTCTAGGGTTGCCATTTCATTTTTGACTATTTTAGTGGTCTCGTTCACGAACTTGAGGAAATAGGCAAACACAAAATAGTTGATGAAGGTGTCTTATTACTCCATAACGCTTAGCAGTCGCAGGCTAATTGAATGAGTAAGAAATTTACCAAAAAAAAGACAATGCATTGTCGTCCTCTTCATCATCATTAAGTGGTTGATTATAGGTACTCTGACCATCTAGAGTCATTAACACCCTAGATACTAACAGCGTCTGATAAGTTCCTACTAGATCCCTGCTAAAAAACATTTAGAATCTTACATGCTGTATGGTCTAAAAGAGTGTGGCGGCATGCTTATAAACGCGCGCCCGCATTTATTCAGTAAATATACGCCCTTCTACCAGTACGCACGCGTTTCACTCCGGCCTAGCGAGTCGACATTCCATCTGGCTAAAAGAGCTTGAAGCTGGATTCTTGCTTCTGTAGCGAGCGCACAGCGCGCGCGACACCGCCATGACGTCGGCCAATGAAATGAGAGGTGTTTATGCAAGCCGTGGCCGCTCCATAGCATATAAGTATGCGAGCACTGTTTAATAAATCGTTCAGAATACAACAAGTCTTTCAATACATCAGAACTCCTAAACTTCTTTTAGAATATAAATTTTGCCCATTTTACTTTGGAGCATAATGGACATAAATAAGAACCCACTTCTATAGCAATGACTCTCTGTGTTATATTTTGTCATCGTTTTCAAAGTTTCAACGATACAGCCAACTCAAGATACATTGTTTTCTATTTTTTTTCCATGAACGGTTTGAACTTTTCTATTTCATCAAGATGTTTTGCAAGTGATCCAGTATCTTTCTCAGGTCTATGTTTTCACTGGCTTTTAACTGCAATTCAGTTGAATTTGGGGGTTATGACAAATCTTAGTCACAGCCTCCACCTGACAAGATCTCCGTATTTATTATACGTATTATATTATTAAAATTACCTTTTTAATAATAATTTGTTTAACTAAACTTTGAGAAGTGCGGATTAGCGGTTTAAAGTATTACAAAGAAGAAGCTGCGATAAGACCCAAGCCATTTTCTGGAAATACTATAGTTAGCTGACAGACACTATGCGATGTAACTAATACTTCCAGAAAATGGTATGAACACCGTCATAAGCAAACTCAAAAGCACTTACTGCCGAAATATTAGAATAACAACTTAGATTTTTCTGTAAGAACTATGTTGAAAACCATTTACCAATTGAATTTACGAATGCCAGCATATTGAAGGATACTGCACTATACCAATCCTTTGAGAATGGAGCAGCAATTTAAATGTGTGTAAGTCTGATTAATATAATCTGCCTGTATGGCCGCGACGCCACAGATACTCTGCCACGCTTTAGATTAATCGTGTGAACCAAGATGGCTACCAAGCACATTTAGTGCCGTCAGTACAAGTTTGATATAATAAAAAAACATTGTCACATTTTATTATATTCAAGCATTCTCTGGTTTGTGTGGATACATACAATTATTTAATCACACGCTTTGTTCCATAATTTCTTGAATAATAAATTGTTTACGGGTTGAACATTATATGCGTATTTTGGGCATGTTTATAATTGTGGGTTAAGTACATCAAATTTTTATTTTACTTCCAAATCATAACTTTTTATTGTTAATTTGGTTTACGTTAAACAAAAATAATCATATATCGAATTAACACATTACTTCACACTCTTACAAAATCTTGTCTTTTCGCTCATTAGTGAACAATTGCCCACCTGATTTTGATTCCATATGTATCTACGTACAACTTCATTCTTCCTATCAATTATAGGCCATTTAACATCACGTTAAGTTACTTCAAGCAGTGAGAATTATGGTAAATATACGAGAAATAAGAAAATATTCACGCGGGCAGAGCCGTGGGTATTAAATGTTTTGTAAACAACGTTGTTGAGGTTTTTTTTCATGAGAGAAACAATAAAACATATCTAAATATAACATTTTTAGAACAACATAATAATATAATTTATAAATGTAAATATATTAAAAACGGAGACGCACGGGGACAGGATTTTTACAAAGTTATATACTTTAGGGCTGGCATAATGAATAATTAGTAGCCACAGCTCAGGCTCTTTTAAGCATTTTGAGAAAAACCATAAAGTCCTAATTTCTCCATAGTAAAAAACGTAAAAGTACTGTAACTCGTAAAATAATGGATAAAATAGAAATTCGTCACGAATAAAACATGTTTGTATTAGGTGTAAGAAGACTTTGGCATACTTCGTTTTCTTCAATTATACAGGATATGAATACAATCGGATGTCCCCGATTTTACAAATTCGCCCCACTGTGGCGCACGCCGCCATGCTTGCGAATATGAGCGAGCGTTAGAACACGAAAGCGCGTGTTCAGCGAGAGAGAATGAGACGACCAATGTTAGGGACTTGCTTCCGTGGTCAGGGATACCAGAATTGAAAATAAAGTTATTTGTTGCTTTTCGGAATTGTTTCTTCGTAATTTGCCCGGTGTTTGCTATCTTTTATTTATTGAATTTGATCTAAAACTATTTTACTAAAGTAATTATAACGAATATCACGTATTTAAGCAATCGTGTTGATAATTAAGAAAACCAAAACGTATTCAATAAGCGGGAAAATTAAAATGGAATAACAGCAACACTCGTACGTTTCCCAATGGTGGTACGGACGTTTGTATGGAGATCTACTCTGATTCTCGGTCTATTGCTTTGGTTATGTCGATGGTATTTAGTCTATGCAACAATATGTCATAAAAATGTATAGCAAATACATATAATGTTTAGTCTGCGCAAAAATAAATTATCAGTTGTGGGATAGACACTCTGATGGGCATGCATCTACACATTCACTTAAACACACTCATCATCCCTATGATATCAAACTTCACTGCACACACACCATCAAGTTAATAAACACACCCTTAAACACCCTCACACCTTCCCTCAATTACTTGAAATTTTGTGGAAATGTATAATGCCGGCTAGCTATATAAAAATAATTTATATAGCCTGCTGGTAAACATTAAAGGGTTATTCAATTGATTAAAACGTGTATAGCTAGTTTTCCGAAAAAGATACATTTAAAAACATAAAATGCACATATGATTTGATATTACCGTGGTTAACACTCATTTCACTCATAACCTGACATTCGGAACGCAGCCCAAGTTCCTTCGCAGACTAGCCCCACCCACAGCTACAATCTTCGTCAACGGCGGAAAACGTCAAACTGACAGTTCCCTGTTGACCGCCGCCGGCACGCGGTGCTCGCCTGATGATGGACCAAATGTTTGGTTCGAAACGTCGTGCAATATCATCGACACAGCGCACCTTAAGATAAAATGCACATCATTAAAAGTGGTCTACGAATCCAACAGTTCCTCTGAAATCAGAATACATATAATCTTCCGGCATTTCAGTAAGTAGCCATATCGGTTACACTCAACTCTGAGTGAAGTGGCTTATTAAAAATATTGGTGCAACTAAACCACTCGAGATAGCATCATAGAAGAGCTACCGATAAATATAATGGATGGATGGACGTCACAGGCTTGGATTATTTGTCCTCGAAAACATTTCAACAGCTGGGGTCTAAGCTGCAATGAACATTTTCCATGTTTTCCATCCAATTCGATGTCTTCGAGTAATATGAGGAAGATCCTGGCATGACACTTAGTTGCTATGTATTCGGTATTAGCTACCATGTCCAGTCACTAAGCTACGAACTGTCTAATGGTATTGTAATGTTAATGAAATGAATGCCTAACGGGTTCACGATACGTAATAGCCGTTGGTACCGCATTCCCAAAGGAACTGCGTGGATTATCTCTATTTGAGCTAGGTTACATTAAAATAAATGGAAGATATAAAAAAAAACTCTCTACCACTCTTTTATGTAACTGGATATATATAGCTGAAATCGCACCCACCGTCGTGATATTAGCTCAACACATCATATTCCCGAAAGAAATTAGGCGCCATGCCAGGAGCTTCCCTTTATGGTGGTGGTATCGTGTGTGCTGAAGTATTTTTTATATGACTGGGCATGGGTGGCCACCACCACACATAGTGTCATGAATTAGCACAACACACCTCATGGTAACAAAGTACCACGCCATAGAGTGGTTCAGTAACCCTATAGCCAAAAACCGTGCTTGTGAGTAAGGGATCGATACGACGGCCAGAGACAGCTGGTGGAACGGGTACTCCGCTATCCAGCTGGCGAGTATTTCAGGGACCACTCTGCGCATCCTGACATGTATTCAATACACCACATTCCCGAACCTTCGGCCTTCCCTTTATGAGCATGGCGAGTAAACACGGACAATTTTTTAAGGTATGGAAGCCTTCGCCTTGGGTTCATGTGGACATTGAGACGCACACACGATTGTACGCATGTACGGGATCTTTTGTCAACATCTCGATACTCGTTCCCTATCGGATCACTACCTGGTGGAGTCGACTGTGCCACAATCTAAGTCCAAGAAACGTGCACCTGGTACGCACTATGAATCGGCATATTGGAATGTTATGCGAGAACACTTCTCCGTACCTTGAAGATTGCTCGTTAGCTCTTCTAATCCTTTATCCTTTATGCTTTGCCAATGAAGTTTGCGAGGTGATCCAGGAAGCTATGGAATTATTTATTACTAGCTACACAAAATCTCTCGTCGCCGAACGACGTCTCGTGTCATCAAAGCCTCTGCAGACACAGAGTATGGAGGGAAGGAAGTCACGATCGTAACTCATTCGTATGGCTGCAGCGTAGCCACGATTTAGTGTAGTTAAATAATAATAATAATAAAATTCTTTATTGTACACCATTATAAAACAGTTTACAAAAGGCGGGCCTAATGCCAAAAGGCATTCTCTTCCTACCTACCCTTGGGATGTAGGAAAGGTGCAAGGCGGCAGACAAAAAAGGATAAAAGAAGTAAGATTTTTTATCAATAAAGATATATATATATATATATATATATACTTAACAAGAATAAATATACTTACATTCTAATACTAATACATACAGATACATATAATACATAGCTTATAATATATATTTAATTTAAATATATACCAATATTTGTGTATATACATTTATTCTTATATGAACCTATTTTTGTAACAGAGAGCGAGCAAGAACTTATATAAATGATAAAGTTTAAATATAATTTAAATAATAGGACTTCAGACGTTTTTTGAAAACATATACATTGGAAGAGGACCGAATTTCTAGGGGAAGCTGATTCCAAAGACGAGATGCGTTTACAGAAAAAGAGTCACTATAATAAGTGCTGCGATGTGTAGGAATTGCTAACAGTAAGGTATCAGCAGACCTAAGTGGAACACCATGTGAAGATAGCAATTTGAAGCGATCCTGCAGGTAACTCGGAGCAGCAGGGTTATTTAGTGTGCTGTAAAGAAGTGATAGGGTGTGAACATTTCTGCGTTTTCTAATGTCAAGCCACTGGAGTCGATTACGGAATTCGGAAATATGATCAAACTTACGCAAGCCAAAAATATATCGAATGCATAAGTTAAGGAGGCGGTCAAGTTTGTTAAGGAGATCTTCATGAAGATCTAGGTAGCAGATATCAGCATAATCAAATAACGGGAGTAAAAGGGATTGTGCTAACGTAGTTTTGGTGCCAACGGAAATGAAATTTTGCAATCGCTTTAGAGAGTGCATGCTACCCATAAGTTTTCGACTGACTTCGCAGACCTGTGTGTTCCATGATAGTGTCTCGTCAATCCATAGACCCAGATTTTTTACACTCGTACTGTACGGGACTGCAACACCATCAAACACAACTGGAGGTAAAGTTGACTTGTCGAGTTTGGCCAACTGCTTACTAGACCCTATGATGATTGTCTGAGTTTTAGCCGGGTTAACTAAAAGGCCAAACCGAACAGCCCAGTCTAGTGCAGAATCAAGATCGATATTCATAAGTGCAACCGCTGTGTGAACATCATTGGAATGGAATTGTCGATAAAGCTGCAAGTCATCGGCATAAAGATGGTAAGAGCACATAAATGGGACAACAATACTATTGATAAAGATGGAAAATAACAAGGGAGAAAGCACGCCACCTTGTGGGACGCCAGCGGTGAGGTCAGTCCATAAGGAGTAGACGTTGTCTACACAGACGCATTGCTGGCGACCACGTAGGTAAGAAGAGAACCAATCGAGAGCCGACTGTGAAATATTAAGAGAATACAGGATTGCAATTAAGATGTCAAAATCGACCGAATTGAATGCACTACTAAAGTCAAGTAATACAAGGAGAGTTAACTGACGGGCATCCATAGCTAGACGAATGTCGTCAGTGATTTTTACAAGAGCGGTAGTAGTGCTGTGGCAGGGACGAAAACCGGATTGAAATGGGCTGAGGATGTTACAGGAGGACAGAAAATGGCATAGCTGTGAGTGAACAATACGTTCAAGAACTTTGGATAGAAACGGAAGAATGGAGATTGGTCGATAATGCTTAGGGTCAGTGGGATTATTAACTTTAGGTAGAGGTACTACGTAGGCCTTCTTCCAAGAGTCAGGAAAACACGCCGATTTTAAAGAATAATTTAGTATGTGAGAAATAATTGGGAGGATACTGTCTAAAATCGGCACAAATAGCTCTCGACCCAAGTTGTCAGGTCCTACGGCCTTACTTTTAATAGATAGAATAATCTTTTTTATTTCACAGTCAGCTACAGGGGTGAAGACAAATTTATTAGAGTTAGGAAGTAAGACTGAGTGAAGCTGACGTACAGTGTTAGATTTGATGGCAGGAATCATTGTGACGGGAGAGCAAGAAAAATGCAGGTTTAAGCCGTCAAGGTCAATCGTATGATTTCCCTCGGTCACGCTTTTACCAACCCCGAGTGTGCGAAGAAATCTCCACATATCATTGAGAGAACAGTTATCAATAGACTCGTTAATGTGACGGCGCTTGGCATTCCTACACATCTGATTACACCGATTTCTTGCAGCCTTATATTGTGACCAGCTTTCATCAGTTGGGCTACGTTTATGTTTTCGCTTAAGGGCATCCCTACGACCCATCATGCGGCGAATATCAGCGTTGAGCCAAGGTGCAGGAATATGTTTGATTTTGACAGGGCGAATGGGAGCATGTTTGTCGTAAACCTCAGTCAACCTTGCAGATAATGTCTCAATTTTATTGTTGATGCAATTGGAAGTTTCAAGGCTGGACCAATCCGTTGAAGCGATGTCCTCTCTGAGCGCACAAACATCCATTCGGGCTAAACAACGCTGGAAATGGACTTTGGGCGTCTGTTTGGGGGGTTTCAATTTATATGAAACATAAATAAGGTCATGATTAGAGAAGCCAGGAGCAGTATGCTGTCCATGAGCACTAACTAGATTAAATTGACTTATCATGATCAAGTCTAAAAGGGAATGTGATTCACGGACATGGTAAGTGGGCTGAAGTGAAAGGATATCAATATTCAGGGACCTAGTAATCGACTGTAGCTTACGGGAGCGGAAGTCGTCTTTAACCAGACAAGTGTTAAAGTCTCCAAGAATTATCAAGTGGGGGTACTCAGGGGAATATTGTTCAAGAAGGGACTCAAATTGGTTGAAATAATTTATTTGTGGGGGACAGTAAAACACGCAGAGAAATACTTTAGTTCGGTTGAAAGTTAATTCTAGAAGTATATATTCGGCCGAAGCAGAATATTCAGAAGGGGATTTGTGAATAATCTTAAACGGTATATTACACCTTAGGTAAATAGCCACACCTCCCCATCCTTTGTTTGTTCTATCATTCCGTATCAGATGAAACCCAGGTAGACAGTAAGAAGTAGATGGCAGTGTAGGTTTCAAAACGGTTTCAGAGACGAGACAGGCATGGATATGTTGACTTGTAAAAGTTGTAAGGAGGTCTGAATAATGTGCCGGAATACTTTCTGCGTTGATGTGGCAAATATTAAAATTATGAGGAAAGTTAGAGAATGTGCTGTGCAGCGTATCGCCCAGGTGAGGTTGACTAGAAATGTCTGCATCACTGAACTCCCCTGATGAATTAGCAGAAAAATAAGTTTCAGAATCTGATTCACTGTTCATTAATTATATAACTATAGAAAATATATAAATGAGGATAAATATATTACACACCAAATTAAAAATTTTAAATGCACTAACTGTAATTAGTTCGTTTAAGGTGGCCCAACCCGGCGGGACTAACTTATTCGCGGGCACTGTACAAAACCGTGCTGTTACGCTCTGGGTCCGTCTCTGTTTCAAAGAAAAAGACAGGCTCTGTGATGAGGAAGATGCAACATGTCCACAACAAAGATAATGTGCATAGTGTATGATTTGGTAAGATTTACGAAAATTTTGATTTCAAAACGACTTATAGCTAAAAGTAAACCACGACCGCTGTAGTCAAAAATCCAACAAAAACCAAATAGATTATACATCTTGATTAAATACGCTATGTCTGATGACTAATATTTTTAAGATTTTCTTACTTTATCATTGCGTCATAAATCATTAAAGTTATTGTATAAAACGCGCGAAAAATTCGAACTTTCGGACATTATAACTCTGAAACCAAACACAATTTAACAATGCCAACCGTCATCAGACATCTAGTTCAATCCAATAAAGCTCTTTTAAGCAAAATTTGGGATCTCTGATAAGAAATATGGGCGTGATCTTCTTTCCCCGTTTGTATGGGGAGTTGAGCGGGTTGGGCCACCTTAATAATTCGTATTAATATTTAATAATTAATATACCTGTCAAATTATTACGTTTTCTTACGTGTCATTGGAATTCGAGAACATCAGTAGGATTCGTGAGGTTTTAAGTTAAACCGCCGTTCAAAGTCCTCCCACAATATATGGTGGCAAACTCAATTGAGTAATAAAAACGTAATAAGGCACTGAAACAGCGAGTTCTCATGTAACAAGAGGATGTCAGCGATACGTAGGCATCATTATGCACAAAGGGCGTAAAATTTAAACATTGCGGTCACGTCTTCGCTAGGCCTGACTGACTTTCCGATGTCGCTGCCTCGTTACGTATCGTGAAAATCCAATCATGGATATAATTATGTTTTCGCGTAAGGTTTGGGCCCGACGTTATTGAAAAATTATTGAAAAATGCACGCAATTGAAAATCCTCCTCACGCTCTGCGCACATGTTTTAAGTTAATAAATGGAAGATACTTTTTCGGGTTCCGTACCCAAAGGGTGAAAACGGAACCCTATTACTAAGCCTCAGCTGTCCGTCCGTCCGTCCATCCGTCCGTCTGTCACAGGGCTGTATCTCAGTAATCGTAATAGATAGAAAGCTGAAATTTTCACAGAGTGTGTATTTAT
The DNA here is from genome assembly GCA_946894095.1 of Incurvaria masculella. NCBI lineage: Eukaryota > Metazoa > Arthropoda > Insecta > Lepidoptera > Incurvariidae > Incurvaria > Incurvaria masculella. Next base: position 5,066,882 of record OX335644.1, read on the forward strand.
TTTGCCGCTAAAACAACAAATAGGTAAAATCGAAAAATAATTAAAATGAAAGGGTGCCCCCATACAAAAAACATGATTTTTTGTGTTTAATCTTTTACGATCGTACGGACCCCTTCGTGTGCGAGTCCGACTCGCACTTGGCCGGTTTTTCGGCCAGTCCATAAATTCCGCCCACTCATCGAGTAAGGGCGTGAGGACATCATCATGGCTAGTTCTGCCCCTTTTAAATTCTTTGAACTATCTAATAATAATCGTTGCTAGAGAATAAGCAGATTTGCCTAAAGCTAATTTTAAACTTACAAAGTTTAGGGCCTTTTTCACCTACTGCTGATTAGCTTAATCGCCACATATTAAGGGCCTTTTTAGCAGCTTGCAATCGATACCAGTACAAACTAATCAGAACTTTACTAATAAAGGTGATGTTTAAAATAAATCAGTCCTTGGTGAAAACCAGGCAGATCACAGCAAGCAAATAAAGGGTGTAGAAACTTGAATCGTACGCTAATTATTCATGAATTCGTTCTCAATGTAAACTAAAAAAAAAAAATTCTTGTTTTTTTTTTCAAAATCTAATATGCTTTAATATTGGCGATATATTTTTTGACCACCGTATTAATTATGCAAACAAAAATTAAAACAGTTAGATACACTATTTCAACGATGAGATGTCTTTTTAATGAAAATGATTAATAAGATTCCTTTAATGTTAATTATATGTATTCTACGCCATGTTAAATAATTGACGTAAAGTGTTTTAAAATTCACGGAGCACAAAATTTGCAAAAAACGAGTATTCGAAGTGGTTTATCACAAAGTAAGAAAAGTTTTAACAGCTTTTCGTTTTCGAACACGGGAGTAAACATTGTTACCATTGAACACAAATACACTTGAACCATGTGTTGAGGTTTCCCTATTGAGAAATTCCAAGAATTAGTAACATTTTGCGAATTCATGTCACGCTGAATACATGTGACTTCGAAGTTCCGTAAACGCCTGTTTGGGTAAGAACTACGACTAAGCCCACAGAAGACAGGTTTGGTACAAAACGGCAAAATGGATTCACGTCCTTTTTATGTAACTGGACATGAATAGCTAACATGGACGTGAATAAAATAGGATAGTTAGTTAATAAATAAATAAAAGTGAATTATTATTTAATTCAAAATCAAATTTTTCAGGTTGATTTAGATGCCTTATTTCGTTAATACACTGGAAAATTATGACTGTTTTAAAAAAAAACATTCTAGGGATCCTGCAATCATCAAATTAAAAGATGGACATGAAAAATGCAAAGATCAAATAACACCGACATTTTCGTAGACGACGCTACGCCGCCGCCACGCAGCGCGTCGTCGCGCGGCGTAGAGCAGATTCCGTAGAAGAATTTGGCACTGTTTGCGTAGACTACGCTATGATTTTGATGTTTACCCTTAGCACCGCTATGTTTATTGCTTTAAAGAACATGTTGGTTGAAAAGCACGGATACATTTTGAATACAGATACATTTTATTTGTTTGGTGGATAAGTAAGAATTGCGTTGAAGTTATCAAGCCATTTTATAATAACAAGCAGCATTTGGGGATAATTTCCATGAAACACACGATGCGACACACTCACAAGATCGGCGGAAATCGTAGGGTTGGCCGCCTCACGCTGAAGCATGAATTGCAAATCCTGGCACTAGGTAATGCATTCAGTTTTGCTTGGCTCTGTTTCTAATGTTGCATCTGATATATACAGGGTCTTAACGGAGGTATGGTCCAAATGTAAACCACGTGTTCCTTGGCATATTTGTAGCAAAAAAGGTAGATAACATTGTTTTGTACGATCGAAAAAAAAATTGTGTGTAGGTATTTACAAAAATATATGGGGTGTTAATATAAATTTATTAAAATAAATAAATTTAAAAAAATTTGTTAATAAATATTTAAGTTAGACAACAAAATGTTTTCTACCATTTTTGCTCCAAATATGTCAAGAAATACGTGGTTAGCTTTTGGACCATACCTCCGTTAACACCCTGTATAGTTTGAATATTTCTGGACATGGGTAGCTAACGTACTACCATGATATTAGCCTAACACTCTCTTATAGTATGTGCATGACTACATTGCATTGTATGAAAAAAACGGTTAGTTTTTATTTCCGCTTCGTACATATTTTTATCAAACACGAAGGTGCCAACCCGGACGGGATACCACCTTTTAAGGGAAGGCAATCTAAAGTTTTTTTTATGAAATTCACAAACCAAGGAATAGATATAATTTGATACGAAATGCACTTACCCAACTGAAAAAGAAAAAAAGTGGTGCTGGCATGGGAAAGGGATTGAGCCCATGACCTCTCGTGTGAGAGGCAATTGCCCGCGCCCTCAGAAATATTTAGTCAGATCTTAGGTGGATATTTCCTAATAAAGCTGTATATTTTTGAAATATGTAACTATAATTTCCGTTGAACTAAGTTAAAAGCCTTTGTAAAGTGACTGGTGTTGACAAGAAATGTGTACAATATCAAGAAACCGCACGCCAATATCGAATCAACTGCCACTTCAAAGACACCGCTTTCCTTCGCGCGGTTACTTTCTTATAGCTTGGTTAATTAACTCAAAATATTTGGTTTTGAATTAGATGTTATTTCGGAAGTTTTATTTATCGATTTGCTTGAGACAAGTAACCATGGCTGGTGCATTGTAATCTTGTAAATCATTGTTGAGAGAAGACAACGCAGAAAAGCATTCTAATAAACTATCGTCCGATCAGTTTAACAAGCATTGTCTGTAAAGCAATGGAAAAGATCATCACGGAGAAAATAAGGCGCTTCCTAGATCAAGAGCACATCATCATCGAAGAACAACACGGCTTTGTCCAAAGACGTTCGACTGTAACTAACCTGCTCTCATGCCTAGATAAGTGGACGACAGAATGGAATGAGCGGAATCTTATAGACATTGTATATCTAGACTATGAAAAAGCGTTTGATCGAGTACCTATAAAACGGTTAGTTAAAAAACTAGAACATTTCGGTTTTCGTGGCAAGCTGTTGTTGTGGATCGAAGACTTCTTGACTAATAGACAATTTCGTGTGCGCGTGGGCGATGAGCTCTCGAAACCCCATCCCGTCCTAAGCGGAGTTCCTCAGGGATCGGTCCTGGGGCCTGCAGCATTTGGGATCTTCCTTACTGACCTGAAAGCAATCATCGACCTTGATTTTATGCTCTTCGCAGACGACACAAAATTCTTTGCCAACCCCACGATCAGTCACTAAGAAGTACAAGATAACCTCAATCGCATTGTCCAATGGACAAAGGACTGGCTCTTGACACTTAACGCCGGGAAGTGCTCCGTCTTGCATATGGGTCCTAGAAATCCTCAACTTCATTATATCGTAGACGGAACACCAGTGAATCCAGTGACCTCACAAAAGGATCTCGGTATTATTTTGACCAGCAACCTAAAATGGGAAACACATCTGATTGAAATCGTTAAAAGGGCAAACTCTCTCTTATACATAATAAGGAAAGCCTTTTCCTACATCACTGCAAATTTATTTCTCAAGTTATACAAAACCTATGTTCGCCCAGTCCTGGAATATGGCTACCAAATCTGGAGCCCCTACTTCCAAAAAGATATTTGTCTACTGGAAAGAGTGCAGAGGCGGGCAACAAAGATGGTGGCCTCCATAAGAAATAAATCGTATGAGAGCCGTCTAGATGCCTTGGGCCTCACCACGCTGGAGGAACGAAGACGTAGAGGCGATCTCATTGAAACATTTAAAATTTTATCAGAACTCTATGATGTGGCAGATCTCAAACTGATGTACACAATGAATACCAATGATCACCTACGTGGACACTCTCTAAAACTGAACCGAACCTCAAGCAATTCAAACCCGAGGAAACGCTTTATAACCAATCGTGTGGTTGAGTCGTGGAACAGGCTCCCGGAGGAAGTGATTAGTGCCGCTTCAGTGAACAGCTTTAAAAACAGACTTGACACTTATACAAAAAATCATAAACTTTAGACTTTTTATAGGAATAAAAAAAAAAAAAAAACAAGTGCACCCCCAGTTACCAACTCAGATGTACACGCATCAGCTTTAAGCTGCTAGTGTATCGAGACAATAATAATAATAATAATAATTTTGCTATTGATATTGATGTATTGCGCCAAGATTTAATCCATTGACATATAAGCTCGTAGACTAAATATTTGTGCACTAATTAAAAGTTTATGGCTAGAAAAAAAATAACTTATGAATGAAACAATTTGAAAAAAAAAGTGGTTAAGGTTATTTTTTTTCTTACCATGAACTCGAAATTGATAATCTGATATAGTAAAACCGTAACACATACACGAATAAAAAGTATTCCTCATGTTTTTCCACATTTGTTTTGCTATAAAGTGTCTATGTTACCGAGATTTATGTTTTCGTCTAATGTCATTTGACGCGATGCTGTAACCGTACATAAGGAAACTAGATCCCACGTGGCGTGACAGGCTAATGTCATGACAGTAGGTTTGATATTAGGCACGTTCCCGCGGTATTACGTAACATTAGATTATTTTTACGCCAAATTAATTAATTACTTTGTATGGAAAGTCTAACTTTTTTTAGAGGACAGTCAGAACAAAGTTATTCAACTTGTTTTTATTTAAATCCCAAAAATAATTTCACAAATTTTATGTACTGGCTATGGCAACAACTTGTATAATATCTCGAAAACCTGCAGACCGTTGTGTTATTAGCCCTAGTAGGGGAAGGGGACCTATAGTTTTACATGGATTCGGAACCATGGAGCAGCTCGCATTCGTGACGAAATAATGCACTTATCGAACTCGGAAAGAGAAAGACGGTGGTGCATGTCGAAATTGAACCAGAGCCGGTAGTCTCAGTTCTCACCTAAATTGGCGTTAACGTAACTTCGAAGTTCCGTAAAAACGTCAAACTCCATACAAGTTTTTACTATATATTCTGTGGTTTTACTTCTTCAAGCTGTCAAAGTCAAACGCGGACTTCCGATTTGTATGAAAACGCGGAGTGTACGTAAACGGCAACGTCGACGTATTTACGGCAACGTTGAGTAAGCTGTCAAATCAAGGCCGGACTCGCAAATGTTGGTTCGCTTAACGCCCACTGCGCGCTCTCTTCAATTTGTCCATACATTTGAAAACGCCAGTCGATTGGTTTGCTGTAACGCCAATTTAGGTGACAACTGAGACTACCGGCTCAGGCCTCTGGTACGCTAGGCCAGTCCCCGCGCCACTAGGCTACGAGCCGCTTGACTTAACTAGACTATATTTTCCAAAGCACATGGCTACTTTTCAACATCGAGCAAATTTCACTAAGGACGCACAGTAGAGGAAGCAACGTGTCAGCATTCAGCCATGCTAGATCTGTTGAAACGATGAAACTTTTCGCCCCTGAATGGAAACGAACCATACAATCTGTTTAACCTTGATTTCAATGCTATTGGAGAAATCCACACGTTCATTTGCATTAGAATCGGTGTAGATATATTCCCTCTGGTCAACTATTCAAAGGTAATCACAGTTGCCAATGTCATTCGATAATATTGATTTAAAGTTTCTTTGCGGGTTTTTCTTCACTGATTTGATCGAATTGTGACGTAGCTAAGGGTAGCTTGATATAAATTAAACGCATTTAAATAATTTTTATTTTAAAAATATGACATTAATATTTTATAAATGTTTTTATTTGACTTAAATTGGTTTTGCGTCTCCTGATTTTTTCAACTAAAAATCTTTAATTTCAGGCAGTTGATTGTTTGTTTCGTAGTTTCTTTGAGGTTATTCAACGACATCTACATTGAATACAGTGTTTCCTCAGATTTTGAAAATAATCAAAAAAAAATATGGTCTGGACATTTGTCAGTAGTAGGATTGACTAAACTGCTTTGTAAATAAAATAACAATAGTAGGATAAGTGTTAATAAGACTGCAGGTAAAGTTGGGAAAATGTAATCACCCATATTACGTGAGTGGAATGTGGGTTATTAAATTCTCTCCGCTCGCTAAATACGCACGTTGTTGTTAGTGAACAGACTGCAGTTGGGAGCTTCATTTTACGATTCAAATCCATTAGTCTCTTCATACTTTTTTAAGGCTTAAAAAACATTTTTCATGAATATAACGATGCCTAACATCACAGTGGCATGACTTTGAATGCACAAAATATTAGGGGTTGAGTAATAGTGAAAAAATATGTTGACTTTCTATAGCACACATTTCTTACTTTAGAGCAAGCAATTTAGAATTTAAACCGCCACTTGAATGCCCCTAGATTTGTTTTATGTTAAGCGCGGCATATGGCGTACGCCAGGTCATCACCAAAGGGGCGCCCGACGACACGCTATGGGCTTTCAAACTTTAATAGGGGTTTCGAAAACTATGCCGACCGGCCAGGTGATTTTTCACACCATGTTTGAATGACCCCAGGTTGTACTTTGAGGGAAAAACCGACCCTATCGATAAAATATCTTGAGGATCGGTGGGTTCTTATTTTGGGAATTTCGACAGTTAATGAGTGCATTCCATGCCAGTCCCGCTTAGAGCGACTGTAGAAAGGGGACGTAAAACGAAATAAAAAAAATGTTGAAACTCATGCATAGTAGATGTAACTAGCGACTTTTCAGAATAGGTTTTGTACCAGAACAATGGATAAGCTGTAAAACGGCTTTACATTTCTGTGAGTACACTTTAGCTGACGTCTCTTTAGGAACCTAGATTTTTTCTTTAGCGCCATTGTGAGATGGAGTCCGTGCCGGCTCCGCGGTGTAGGCGGCGGTGGAGGCGGAGTGTTTTTGACATGTTTAACGAATCAGGGACTGCCGGCAGACAGAATGGAATGAAAGTTCATTAAATTCTTCGCATTCCGGACGCCCCGCTCCGCCGTCAATCCGCGAGTTTGATGCCGCTGCGGCGCTTCGAATTTTGTTGAAACAAACTTTTATCAAACTTTGTTTGGTTTTTCAATTATTCTCCCGAGGATCGCTTGATGGTAATAGAGAAAAAAGATACGTTGCACTCTAGCTGCAACTGTACAACAAATCTTCTTTTGTATTATTTTATCCAAATCAAAACATTGCACGGCTATATTGAACTGGACGGTCAATATTCATCGCCGCTTCGACCATCGTTCGCTCATTGTGATGGTGCAGGATTATCCCTACCACCTAAGTAACAACACCTAAGTGGAATCGGAACCACAAACGACAAATCGTTTAGGGAAAATCGTAAGAAGTGCACGGGAAAAAATGCAGTTGGACCCATAGACGTAGCAGAGCGCGCTCATGCTGGGTCTGTGGTTGGACCGCTTGTCAAACAACTACAAACCGCTATCAAAAAAATACAAACCCGGCGAAGTTCCTTGACAGTTCTTCTTCACAAGAGGTTTTCTAAAAGGCAAAAAAGAAATGAATACGAATGTGAGAGGGGAGATTTGGTCCAAGAGTTAACCAGGTGCGTAAATCAGCCCATTTGAAGCAGAAAAGGTGGAAAACATTTTGTTTTGCGGCTTAAAAAAATTGCCGTCCTCATACGTTGTATTCATACCTACACATTAAAATGTATGGGGCGGGCGAAACATTGTTAAGACGTACAACAAAACGTTATCTAGCTTTTTTGCTTCAAATAAGCCAAGGAATACCTGATTAATGTTTGGACCATACCTCCGTTACCACCTAATAGGGTACTCACTCAGCACAAATTATCAATAATCGAGATTGTATGAATAGTTTTCCTTAGCATTATTTTAATTATTATACGGGATCTTTACAATTCTAAGAAATAGATTACTCCACAATTTATTTTCGCTCAGTTACAGTCTAGTGAAAACAAACACACTATTTGTGTTAATTCTAAATGTAATCGGGGAATGATTGAACTAGTAAATTTAATTAGTTTAAGAGTGCAACTGTATCAAATCAGCAGAATACACTGACTTAATAAAACGATTTTTTTATCGTAACAACAAAATAAGATTTCGTGTAATTGAATACCTAATAGTTATAAATATTTATTTGTGCATTCAAAAACATATATGCTACATTTTGGTACCCATTATAGTACATATATGAGTGCAAGACAAAAATAAATTTAACCAGGCCAAGCTTTTTAGTATTTTTTTTACGCGTTTTTAATAGAACTTCACATGATCAAAACCACACAACCTGTGATATTAGCCCATTAGTTTTTCAAATCATATCAAATAAAAAATCTAATGTTCAATTCAATTCAATTCTATATTCGTGCTTAGGTGCGTACCATAGTGTTACGCTTAGACAACGTATATTTTTTATGTATTGGTCCTAGCAAGAAACCCTAAGCTATCAATATGTACGTCAAACATTACGCAGAGTAGAGTTAGTTCTCCTCTTAATCCGGGGCGATCACCTAGACCGATTCTGGGAATTCCGAGTTGATGGATAATTAGTGTTCTCAGGAGATGATTTTACGTTGACGTTGTTTTCGTATTCTGGTAATTAATCGCAGCGCCACACGGAATGAGTAGCACGAAAGGAAACATTTCCATTAGTTTTCGAATTCAGCGCTAAATAAAAATTACATCAGCTATCAGTAAATGCACCAGAATAGGTCGAAAATTATTCACTGATTCAGAGAGGATTCAGAACTCTGTAAAATGAATAGGAGCAAGAATTCGCCTCCGAGGCGGCGGAGCAGGGTGGGGGGGGGGAGCGGTCGGGGAAGAAATGACGCCCTCAGCCGTAGACAGTCATCAAGCACCGTGACGCCACCTAGCGGTCATTAGGGATAAGATATTTAGAGAACAATGTACTGAAGCATTTCTCTACCATTTTATCTCCAGTATGAAACGTGTCCTGCTTTTAAAATTAGCGATTCTGTGTTGCGTGTTAATCTTAACTTATTTAACATTGTTATTTTGCTTACGTCAAACATCAAATACTAAAAAACGTTTTGATAATTTTGAGGAACATTCAAGTTTAGTATGAATCCTAACATGTAAGCTATGTGTTATGTAGATATTGTTTTTGTAACCACTTTGATGTTTCTAAGTAAAAATAGTTTACCATTGTTTATCCTAAATTTGCTTTAATAATAATTCCCTTGTCGAATCGCTCCTAAATGGAATGACTGGCATGGCAACTAATTCCTGCGAGCATTCGGTGTGTTGGGCTAATATCACGACGGTGGTGCGTGTGGTATTACCCACTCATATCCAATTACATTAAAAAAATTGCCATCAACGACCAGTTAAAAAATGAGCAATTTTTTTCATATTTGATCAATTTTAAATGGATTAGCTTAATCGCAACATATTAAGGTCCTTTCTTATCAGCTTGCAATCAATTACAAAACAATCAGCACTTTAGTAAAACAGGCCCTTTAAGTGTCGATTAAAATAAATCAACGCTTGGTGAAAACCAGACTAATTCTTTTTATTTTAATCATTAATATTTAAATATTATCACATTAACATTAATTTTTTTTTTTTATTCTTCTAACTATTATTTTAAAAGATTCTGTTTTCATTACAATAATATAATAGACGTAATAGATGTATTGCACGACATAATTGTGTCTTATCATAATAATATTACGAGTATAATTAAACAATTAAAATATATAAACTTCAATACTTCATACTCTACCTACTCAAATTATTGTACTTTTAAGCCAGCTGTTTCCGATGAGGGAAGACTTTTCTCAGGCTTTAGCCCAAAAAATTACTACAATACTTATGCAAATTCTTTTATAACGATCGACCTTTAGCTTAGTCACAGAATAACTAATAGTGGCTTAGTGTAAGGTAGACGGTAAAACGTTAGATAGTTGCATCTCATAAAACTTAATAGAACAACTGTCCTGCGATTCACGATCGAGCATGCAATGAGTCATGCATGCAGCCTCGGATCGACATTTCTAAAAAAAGGAGCACAGTGAAATGCATTTTTTTATTGGATATAGATGGCAAATACCACATCTACTGTTTAACTAGGCACCATGCCAGGACCTTCATTTTATTGCATAGGTACATTGAACTAGATGGAATACTCGGGCAATTCTCGCTTGCTTGCAGCTTTTGCTCGATGCAAGACACTTGCCAACTCACGGTCTTCTGCTCGCTGCATTGTAAATGGACAGCTTAATGAAAGGTGGTACTATAGTACGTACCTACGTAAGCTGCTGGGGATTTGCCCCGATGTTGCGTTTCAGGAGCAGCTTTCCCTGTGCTCGATGGGCGGATTTGTTTTAGCGGGAAAGAAAATTCAAGCTTGATTACTTCGTATACACTTTGGAAATGTCTTCCTTAAGAATGGCCCCTAATAACGTATAATATGTTTACACAGCACCGTACTTTACGAGCGACATTTCCTGAACATTGGCTTGTAATCTACGTAGGTACATAAGAAAAACTAAGAAAAACATTTTGTATGAACAATAAATAAAAATTAGGAGGAAACTGAAATGACGTTAAACAGATTACAAATATTAAAATCAATAAATCTAGTTCGATTTTATTAAAAATAGAACAATCATTTTTATTTCCCATCGAACTTTGATTGAGCTTGGTTAGAAATCAGCATATAAATCTATTTAAAATCTTGAAGTTTCCAACACTTTTAATAAAATTTTCGTTTAAAAATGTAAAGATGAAAATAATGTTCAATTCAAGATTTTTAAAATTATTTTATAAAATTTTCAGATATTATCTCTCAAGTTTACACAATCAAATAAAAAAAATTATAAAATTCACGCAGTGTTTTCATTAATTATCGTCCGATAATAAACAGCACGCGTCGATTTTCCGCCTAGCTTTCGTTTGGGCGGCGCGCCCACGGGCGGCGTCGGGCTGGGCGGCGCGAGGTACAGCGTACTATAAATGCTTTGCCATCGCCGTACTCCGCCACTTGCCACCGAGACTCCACCGCGGTCACTCCGGTACCACCCCGCCGTCACCGTGCGCGTCACCAGCCTTCCGATCCGCCAACCGCCCGCAACTTCGACGCAACAGGTCTGTAGATTCTTTAAAGTATGGTGATTTCTTGAAACTTTATCAGGTAACTGAAAATTAATAATTTTATTCCCATTTAGCATAAGCTTTACAGGTAGGTACAGTGACTAAAAATTTATTATAGTATTCTAACCGTGTAAGATCATTTTAAACTTTGAAACAGGTAAACAGGATTTATTCAGAAGTTTTGATTACTAATTTCGAAGAAATGTGATCGTTTTAAATTAACCACAATGCATTATTTCGTTCGTGAAATGTGTTTACTTTTAAATATATTCTGACGTCGTGAATCCTCGCCTGTGTTCTTAATTCTATGCAAAATAGCCATAAAATAATTTGGATGGTTAAGACATTATTAACAATAAATGTATTTCTTTGAACTTTTACCGATGTAAATAAATAAATTCGTCGGTAATAATATATTCTGGTTCTCAATGTTCTAATGTAAGATTTTACTGAATATTAATCTTTTTAGGTCGTGAGGAAAATATTTCGGGATTTCTCTATAAATAGGCGAGTGGGGTGGACAGCTATAATAATGCGATTAAAATTCCTACGCAGTACTTCGGAATATTTCGCATGTAACCGACATATCAAAATCTACATCAGTATTCTTGTAATCCTATTTCTTACAATTAATTTCTGAATTTACCTATAAAAAGTGTGTGCGTTTTGGAAATTACTTGTTTTATGATTAGGATCGATTAATTATAATAACTTATGTAAATATTTATTTTATATATTCATTCCTTTAATGTAACGAGTAAGTAAAATTTATTTTAGAATTAAAAAATATTTTTATGAAATTTTATCATTTAAATTACTTACAATTTTAGCATTAATACTGAGTATTAACGAATTACGAATAAATTTAAAGATTTCAATATTTTTTAAAGAACCCTACATTTTTAAGATTCCCAAAACATTATATATGTAGTGCATGTTTTTGTGTGAGTTTATTGCACAGAATCTCATGGAGAAGTCATCTAATTTATAAAATTAATGTTTAAAAGCCTCAATACAATAAATAAAACAAATAAAAAAATATCGATTTGTTCCATATCGAAAAAAAAATGGTTTTCGCTAAGCACAGAGCGCATCACCCTCAACGCCATAGTAGGCAAGAAAAACGTATTTGGGTCAAAGTCCATTGTGTGGCAGTTACGCTGATGCCGTTTGCTTGCAGTCACATAAATTTTGTACAGAAACAACCAACAGATTATTTAGAAGAAATAGATTTAGAAGAAGCAAATAAATTTAGATAAATAACAAATAAATAAATAAACGCAATAGAATCTAAAAACATTCAAACCTAAAATCAGCAAGCAATACATTTTCCAGTTAGATTTATATTCCCTATTCATTAAATTCAGCAAACATTCTAAAATTAAAATGAATGCAGAGAGGAAAGGATTCTCCTCAATTACTTCCGAGTCGGCACACCCGAAGTCAAACGCAATAAGCAATTAAACTTTCCCCAAGTTGGGAGTCATTCGAAAGTTTTCATGAGGACACCTCGGATACAACCTTCCTTTTTAGGGTTCCGTATCCAAAAGGTGCCAACGGAACCCTATTACTAAGCGTCCGCTGTCCGTCCGTCCGTCGGTCCGTCCGTCCGTCCGTCCGTCCGTCTGTCACAGGGCTGTATCTCAGTAACTGTAACAGATAGACAGCTGGAATTTTCACAGAGTGTGTATTTATGTTGCCGCTATAACAACAAATACGTAACATTAAAAAAAAAATTAAAGGCAAATATTTTACGATGGTACGGAACCCTTCGTGTTCGAGTCCGACTCGCACTTGACCGGCTTTTGATATCAGAATACCGAAAACTGTCTGCGGTGCACGTAATCAAGATTCCATCAAAAGTGTTTTTATTTTTACTTACAAAAAGGAGAAAGTTCTATGTTCGGCAGTATGTTTTTTTTTTCAGTAATTGTTTTGCTTCTTCTAGATATCAAAAATAGGATGCATCAAAAAAGCTTGCACCATGCAGTAATTCATAATGCAATAAAAAAATGGAATGGCTTTTTGCTGTAATTTTTCGCATTATAATTTTCATATTCGGAAAATTACAAGTGCCCTAGGAAACTCGTTAGCGTAATGAAGACTTTTTTAAAAGAAATCCTGACTGGACAAAGATGGCCAAGACCACACCCACCGTCATAATATTAGCCCAACACATAGCATTTGTGAATGAATTTGGTGCCATACCAGCACCTTCCCTTTATGAGCATATAGGAATTTTGACATTACGGCGGCAACATAACTCAAAACAAGCATAACCATTGATTAAAAATTTAACTTATAGTTAAAGACAAACAATTTTTAAAAATAATAAGGTCATACCCTGATCTTAAAAATACAAATTAAAATGGCTGAAAAAAATCAAAACATGACAAAATGAAGTCATGTCATAGATTAAGGCCGGAGTGCACCATCTCTGGTTAGTTTTATAGTTATGGTTATTTTATTTATTTATTTATTTATTTGGTAAACAAAACAGAACATTTACCATAAAAGAACAATTATTAACATCACATAAAACATATACTAGGTAACATTCCAATAAAATTGTGCACACCGCATGCATAATTGTGCGATTATTCAGTACTTACCTAATGTATGAAAACAAGTTAAGGAAAAACTAAATTGAAAAAAATTAAATGTAAACTTAAATTGAAATAACAATGAAAAGTGATTTCCAAATTGTACGTTAGCAAACAAAAAAGAACATGACTTTAATCTATTTTTAAACATAGCCACATTATAACAGGCAAACATGTCGGGAAAATGTTGTTCGCAAGACAGAGTGTCATGGAATGTGCACATCCTTGCAATCGGGTTGTTTGAGACATTTTTTGTTTTAATGACCGGCAAGTTGAACAATTTGCGAAATCTTTTTTGGCGCCGAGCAACGTTAAATCTGAGATCTGAGATCTTCGAGGATGGAAGTACTCACCTTACTGTTGATCGCCCTATATAGAAAGACGAGATCAGATATTTTTCGGCGCCTTTTCAATGTTTCAGTTTATCATAGATCTATCTTCTTTCTTCTTCAAGCAAAAATAGGGCGGTTATATTTTGCCAATTTCCAGAGTTTAGTTTCCGCCTTAAAGGCCACTGCGTCACTTCACTCTTCGAGGGCCTTTTATGTGTGGGACTACGTTCAGACGGTTATTGAATCGACATTAAATATGTATTCGTATGTTCAGGATGTGCCGGTCCCGCGGCGCGCACGCGGCGGCTGCGGCCGCGCTCGCCGCGCTCCTCGTCTGCACGGCGGCGCTGCCCCACCGGGTGAGATACTACCCTCTACCACCCTCTACCACCCTCTACCACCCCCCACCGGGTGTTTATTACCGGAGTCGAACGAACTTGGTCGATGCTGACGCGATCTTTGAATAATAAACTACTATTGAGCTTAATAATCATAGTGGAACCATTTATTTTTTATTTTTACGAGCACAGGTGCATTATTAGGTTATACAGGTTACATTAACATTTCCAGAGTAGAAGTGTAAAAAAGCCATGGATACAGAAAAAGTTGTTTCGTCCTTTATTTAGTTTATTCTGTTAAAATTCTCATCTTTATCTTAAGAGGATAATGAGGTGATTTAGAATTATTTTTTCTGAAATTCTGCACATTAAATAAACCTACTGAGAGCTACATCTGTACGTTTTAATTTTTTATCCAGGATACACGGCCTTAAACATTGTGATACAAATCTTTAGAGGCTTATGTCATGGACATGAGAAAGTTATCAAAAAAATCTAAACTTACTGACGTAGCTCAAGGTTGCTTTATCCAGCTTAACTTCCCATACAAACGGGGAAAGAAGATCACGCCCATATTTCTTGTCAGAGATCCTAAATTTTGCTCAAAATAGCTTTATTTGATCGAACTAGATGTCTGATGACCGTTGGCATTATAAAATTGTGTTTGTTTTCTAAGTTATATGTAAGGTCTGAAAGTTCGAATTTTTCGCGTGTTTTATATAATAACTTTGGAGGTGGATTACTCAACGATAAAATCTATATATATCTTAATATCCAGAATGTGTACGCGATGCAATGCATGCAAGGATGAATTCGACCGAGAATTCGACATTTTCGCGGACCCTTTCACCAAAATAAAAAAGGGAAAACTCCATATGTTAAAATAGATTATAATATACATGTTTAGTATTGTTTTCCAAATTATTTGCTTTGACTGATTTTTTTTTGTTTTTTATTCATAATATTTTTGTTTCTTATTTATATATATTTTTTTTACGAATTGTTCTGTTTTATTATATATAAGCTTTAATTTCAGTTTCTTTTTTGTTTGTTAAATAGATAGTCACAAATTAAGCATGCAGTGTTCACAACGTAGTAGGGTGTACATTGCTGTATTACTATAAGTTTTTTTTTATTTCAATATCTATCCTGTATAACCCTGTATGTGAACCAATAAATAAATAAAAAAAAATAAAAAAAAGATTAGTCATCAGACATAGCTTGTTTCATGAAATCAATTAAGTTTTTGTTAGATATTTGACTATAGTGGTCGTGGTTTACTTTTAGCTAGAAGTCGTTTTGTAATAAAAAAAATCGTAAATCTTACCAAATCAAACACTATGCGCATTGTCTGCTTTGTGGACACGTTGCATTCGCCTCATCACGGAGCCTGTCTTTTTCTTTGAAACATAGAAGGTCCCAGAGCGCAATAGCACGGTTTTGTTCCGTGCCCGCGAATGAGTGAGTCCCGCCGGGAAAGGACACCGTAATTTGCAAAATTGTATGAAATTCGATCCTCATTGTCTTCTTAAAACTTAAATCCTAGTATTAGTTTAATCTTCAGCATTATACCAATTTACTATGGTTCCCACTGCAGGGTTAAGGCCTCTCCCATTTCTTCCCAATGTTTTCTTTTCTTCGACTTTCTTGTCCATAATCAACCAAAAATTTTAAATATGTTGTCGTCCTATCTCTTCTTCTTGAGCTTAAGGGTGGCTATTCCACACTCGAAATATCAATGGAAAGGGATTTTTTTTTGTCAATCCAAAATGAGAAGATAAATCGTTGAACATTGCAGCGACTACAAAATTCCTAAGGTATTTCCCGTATCCCACATTTGCACTTCTTACGCCCATTAGAATAACGCGAAATAAGGAAATTATCGCGCCTAAATCTCTATTTCTCTCTTAGTAATAAGGCGTATTTTGGCGCAAGTAGCTCTGTCGATTTCGACTTATGACATCGACCGAACGGAAGGCAAGGGGCTAATGTCTGTTTTCTCGTCTCGATAACTTGAGAATCACTTACACGATTTCCATACGGTTTATGCTTCTATAGGAAATCGAATCCATCTCATCAATTATATAAGGTTACTTTGCCGCGCCTCGTGTTGCTTAAACCGGTATAATAATCAAGGCTGATAAATACTTTTCAGTGGGTTTTTTTTTCAAGACTGAAAATGTTCAAGTTACCTCACCCGCAATTTCATTTCATTTATTTAAACTTATGTTTGGCAAACTTTACTAAGTTAAATTACAAACTGATAGACTCGCGGATTCGGTAAACTCAGTAAAGAAGATTCCCCAAGTAACGCTGAGTAGTCCAATGTTTTGTAGTAACTGTTGTTAAATGTATTTCTGAACTGTCAGGAAAACATTCCCTTCTCAGAACCCTAAGAAGCACCTTGTTGGTGCATATTCGCCGCCATATTACGCCGGCGAATATGCACCAACAATTACTTTTTTCTTAGCTTAAGATAACATATTTAAGAGAGTAGTAGTAGAGTAGTATCAATTCTCTGATAACTGTTTACGTGCTCTTAATGTTTTACTAGGTGTTTGAAATTTTTGATTCTAAAATATATTGTCAAAATGAACATCTGTAAGTTTTAATTTTTTTTAACGAAGATTGGAAAATATTGGCTAAAAACATAGGAAGAAAAATGTATTTTTTACCTTTACTCTAATTTTTTTACTGAAAAATATATTTACAAAAAAAAAACAAATATAATAAATAAACATGAATAAGATGAAGAAAGAGGCTTGCTCATTTGATTAAAGAAAAGATTAAAATCTGACAATTTGAAGGTGTAGGGCCGTAATGGCCGCAATCGCCGTGCAAAATTGTGCTTTGGCCAATGGACGAAGAATTTTTTTTTTATAAGAGCTGCCTTCCGGACGAGACGTATAGACCGACACTAATCCATTACCAAACCTCGCTCACCTCCAGACCCCTCAATATGACATTGAGAAATTTCTATTAGAACATTGAAATGGCAAAATGATATCATTTCCTTTCACCGTCTCTTATCAACTAAAAGCCGGAACTCAATACAATAATTCAATATTGTGGGTAAGATTGATTTCACAAAGACAACCGCAAATGTCTTCGAGGGAAGAGGAGAACCACTTCAGTCAATATTATCCTTTCGAGTCTCTAAAGACTCCTCTCGGTGAGGGAGGGCCACGAATTATTTTGAACCAATAATAGGGGTTGGATCGTATAATTGAGAGGTATCCGAGATATACCTTCTACCTTAAGAAGTCGTTAACAAAACCTACCTGCATTTAAAATTGCAAATGCTAGTAAATATATTCGAATGTTAGTTTGTTATTTTGATTGTTCCAGAGAGACGGAACTACCATTCGAATTTGAAAACATATTTTTTCCAAGGGTCTCTGGAACTACCATTCTAATATTAAAACAAATTTCTTCCATTTTATAGCCAATTCTCGAGGAAGGCGATTTAATATCACGCTATAACCCTTAGCAGTCGAGCAATAAGAAAAAAACACCAAGAAATACTTAACGTTCTTTCTGACTTATAAGTCAAAATAGTCTGGGCCTTGGGAAAGGACATACCTTTTGTGACGAAAATTGAGCCCCCCTTTCACACCCTTTGCGTTTAATTTAAAAAAGCCCCCTCGAGTTTCACTTTTTATGGGGAACTCATATAATATAGGTTCAGCCCGACATCATTCCGAAACGACATGAACCCGAGCGGAGCCGGGTAGCTCAGCTAGTAATATTATAAACGACGCCACATTCGGGCTCATCGCTCGCCGTAACGCCCCGAGCAGGCGACGTGGGACGCGTCAAATTATTTCGGAAAAGTGAAAGGTGGAGTTCACCAAGTCACTATTAATCAAGGAGCTTGTAATTAATTTAATATTATCGCGCTCAGATTTGGCCAGCCCTTGTTCATTAATTCGGCTGTGACTGATACTCGCACAATCGGTTCTGCCATAGTCGGGGAGTTTTCGCTATTTTCAAACTTTCGAATGTCACTTATTATTTTCACTGGTTTGCGTTTGACGCATTAGATGTTTGTTAGTTGTCAGTCTCGGTAGCTCAGTGTGCGACGCCTTGCGATTCGATAAGCTGGGGAAGCACCGGTTCTGGATGGGTGACCATTTTCAACCGTTGAGGCTGGCCGTGGTTCGCATTCCACGTTAAACTGTAGGTCCCATTCATCACTGTAGGTGGTAGGGTTAATCCCGTTGGGTGGGGTTGGTACCATCGCATTGAATGAACGATGGTGTAAGCGGAAATGCTAATTGTCCGTGTTTTCCATCCAGTTCAATGTAGCCGAGCAATATAAGGAAGGTTCTGCCATGGCGCCTAGTTTCCATGTTGTGTGTTAGACTAATTCTGGCGGTCAGTTCGGTATTAGCCATCCATGTCCCTTTAAAAAAAAGTGATGCAAGAATTATTTAGGCTTAGTATTTATTGAAATTTCTTTTTTTTTATTTGACTGGACATGCATGGCTAATACCACACCCACTGTCTTGATATTAGCCCATCACTCATTCCCGAAAGAGTTACCTTCGTTTTATGAACACGGCTTCATTGAACCGGATGGAAAACACGCGGGCGGGCTTGGCCCTACCACCCAGTAGGGGAAGAGGACCTACAGTTTTGCATTCCAAACCATGGAACAGCTTGCATTCGAAACGAAACGAACTCAGAATGAGAAAGAAAGTGGTAATATAATGGTAAAAATATGGTTAATATTCGAAAAGTGGAATGAAATAGTTATTTCAACCCGGACTTCTGGGATGGAAGGCAATACAACTCGCCCCTGAGCCACCACCCGCTCTCGCATTCTGCTGGTAATGACGTTAACCCTTTCACCGCCAAGGTTTTTTGGCATAATCCTTCTCAATACGCCACACTACAATTATTTCGATAATATGCAGTCTTGAATTGTTGTTTGTTTTGTTGCAAATAGTGTGTTTCCACTGTTGAAACAGTAGAAATCTAATGAACGCTAGTATGTACTGTGCAATTATGTAAATAAAACACATTATTTCGTAATCAGTAAAGTTTTATTAATGTTTGAAGTGGAGTAGTTTTCTGTCGGATACATCCGACGATGGCGCCTGCAGAATGCCTTGCTCTGACGGATATATACGTTCCTGGCGGGGAAAGGGTTAAAAAATAATCAAAATTTACAGCTTCATAACACATTTTAAAAATGCCATTCAAGGGCCGTAGGCATGTTACGGCCTTAGATCGGCTGTAAAATATTGAACTTTATGTTTTTAGACATATTTATGTATTACCTAAATTTAACCGGAGACACAATTACTTAAAATGTTAGTACGGTAAGTCAGGATTACTTCCGGTTTCTACTTTCGCAGTCAAAGATCACTTCCGGTGTGCTGGTGCGATGACGTTGATGTCTGACGGCCACCAGGACACAATTAAGGAAGTGTCCGGTGGCGAGGCGGTAGGCTCCGCGCCCCTAACCCCGGACCTCTCCGTAACTAGTTCTCCACACCTGAAATGGGGAAAACGCGACCTACACATTTATTAACTAATTATGTAACAAAAACCATACTATGGAATATTATTTCTTAATAATATTGTAAATATTAATATATATTTATTTATTTATGATATTAATTCCGTAGGCAGAAATAATATTAATAACAACGATTGTTGTTTTTGTGTTTGTTGTAGAGACAGCACCATAACCAGTTACCATGGAATACGAATGTTCAATCTTTACAGTTCACAACACAGGTAAAGCGTTAAATCAATCTATGTATAATCTAAACACCATGTTAGGAGGCATTGATTACGGAAGGAGATACTGCAAATTATCATTGGATAACTGCAAATTATGGATATAAATCGGGTGGCGAAATTGGTACACGCAATACCCGCGAATGGCATGCTTGCTTTGCAGCCAGCCTTGCAGTATATTCATCAAGTAATTATTTACATTCATACATTCATTTAAAAGCGACACAATTGCTTAGTACGAAAAAGTATATTTAATTACTATGGAATGTTTTACAAGCGGTAGGAACGAAGAAAATGGGTACCAGATTCCCATCCTTTTGATTGATTCTAAATGAATATTTAAGGTAGATAATATATTTTCTTAAGCAACTAGTATGTCAGTTACCATTTATTTCAATCTGTTTATTTAATAACACTTTCAAAATATTTTTCCTAAACAAACCGAGTACCGTATACCCTAATGTTGAGCATACCTTAATATATAAAACCTTCCATACTTCTATTAACAAGGATTTCTAAAAGGAGTTTTTAAAAAACTACCATTATATTTTTTTCCAGTTTTAGCGTCGGATGTGTTATCTCAAGGAGCTGTTGTTTGGAAACAATGAAAAATGTACGAAGCGAAATTGCGGTACAACGGTTGGAGAAAAGGCTACCCCTTTAAAGTCGGAACATGTTTTGCTCTTGGGAAGGAACCAATCTCTTTGTTATTTGCTTACAAGTGAACCTCGCATTGTTTTTATTTTCAGTCAACATAGTAGGAAACCTTGGGCTCGCTCATGTAGTAAAGTGGAGATCAACGCAGATAATGATTAATTTACATATAACTACACTTTTTTTTATGTTTGTAACTTTTGTTCACTGTTTTAGCATAGTTAAAATTCGGTAAACTATGATAAATAATTTCTTGTGACTATTAATGTATTACGGTAAATTTGTATTAATGAGCCAACACAGTTCCCATTAAACAGTTATTTTTAACGATTGAAAAGTACCGCTTGCAACCCGAACTTGAAAACCGCGTTTGACCGTTCGCCTTGTTTCCAATATAGTGTTTGTTTCAATGATTATATTTTTTTTAATACCAAATCTTAATATCAGCCGGTAACTTGGTTCCCAGATAAATCCAGTGAAAACAATGCTCTAGAAAGAGCCTTTGAGTCGGTTAAGTATCAGAATTAATTTCATTTCAATTCCAATCATTGCAGTCAAAATGCCTTAGCGTAGGATCAATACGCAAAAACATCATCAGCGCCATCTCGCAAGCATTGTGTCGATTCCAATATAATCGAGTAATTCGTTGGCTGACGTAATTGTCGGGATAGCTCAGTTGGTTTACATCAGTGGACATGTAATGCAAAGGTCGCAGGTTCAAGTCCTGCTTCCGACGAATGTCACGACCACTTTTTCAGATTATTTTCAAAATCAGATTACAATGCTTCAAATGTAGATGTCGTATCCATTAAATACATAAAAAAATATCACATTATGATTTCATACCTAAATGCTACGGACAAACTAAATTTTTTGGTAGAACGGTCTAAGGCAAAGAACTAAGAACTACGAGGAAACAACAACCCAGTACAATTAATTATCAATTTTTTTAAACATAAAGAATAACATTTTGTTGTACTATTTAAAAAATGCAATTCCCATACATTTGGTTCATATTAAAATGTATGAGGCTGGCAAAGATTTTTTGGGCCGTACAACAAAATGTTACTGAACTTTTTTGCTCCAATCAGGCCAAGGAATACCATGTTAACGTTTGAACCATACCTCCGTTGAATCTCGATAAGGCGGCAGTCACCTCACGCATCGCCACCTACTCTTGGTGCCTTTGTAACAAGAGCTCTGCGAATTGTCACAAGATCACTTTAGATCCACGAGCTCATCGCTAGCGTCCGCCAAACGCCAAGACCCCTTTCCTATCCCGCACTACGTAGTGACATTCAATCCGGTGTTACGACCGCTGCTGCAGCTCGCCAACAGATTACGACCGGACGTGCCCTTTTCAATAACGAACAGAAACAAGGCATTGAAACTTGAGCAGCTCGTAGCCTAGTGGCGCGGGGACTGGCCTAGCGTACCAGAGGCCTGGGTTCAATACCGACTTGAACCACTGTCTTTCTCTTTCCGAGTTCGATAAGTGCATTTCGTCACGAATGCGAGCTGCTCCATGGTTCGGAATCCATGTAAAACTGTAGGTCCCCTTCCCCTACTAGGTGGTAGGGTTTAATCCCGCCCGGATTGGTACCATCGCATTGGATGAAAAGATGGTCGAAGCGGCAATGAAAAATTGTCCGTGTTTTCTATCCAGTTCAATGTAGCCGTGCTCATAAAGGGAAGGTCCTGGCATGGCACCTAATTCCTTCGGGAATGTGGTGTATGTGTGTGTGAATCATAACGGTAGTTGTGTGGTATTAGCCATCCATGTCGGGTCGTATAAAAAAAAATCGTTTGAGCGGCTTGTAGCCTAGTGGCGCGGGGACTTGCCTCGCATACCAGAGGTGAAGGTTCAAATCCTCCCCCCGTTCATGCACCACTTTCTTTCTCTTACTGAGTTAAATAAGTGCATTTCGTCACGAATGGGAAATGCTCCATGGTTCGGAATCCATGCAAAACTGTAGTTTCCCTTCCCCTACTGGTAGTAGGGTTTAAGCCCGCCCGGGTTGGTACCATCGCAGTGGATAAAAAGATGGGCGAAGCGGTAATGAAAATTGTTCCGTGTTTTTCATCCAGTTCAACGCAGCCGTACTCATAAAGGGAAGGTCCTCGCATGGCACCTTATTCCTTCGTGAATTAGTTGTTTAACAATTCCTGTCAGGTTGCATAAAAAAAATCATGTCTTCGACAGGCTGGGCACATATTTCGAAACATCGTTTACTTGATCTAGAATACATGTATTATCGTTTACATCAAAAGCAAGTTACCAGGATACTAGACAATTTAACAGATCTACTTACAGAGAAAAATAGATAATAATCTGAGTATGAGATGTAGCAGTTCTTTTAGCATTATAAATTTCGGCCTGCAAAAACTGCAACCGGGGGAATTTAATTATTAAGATTGAAGATCTAAAACTAAAAGACATTTTAAAAAATCAAAACAGTCACAGGCACAGTCAAAATGAAATAAATAAATAAAAATAATATAAACGCAGCCTGATGAAGGGTAAATGGTATGAGGCTTATGTCTGTGTTCAGAGCTTAATTACATTCCCCGTTTTTCTTTCGGGAAACCACTTCAGAAACCATTTTGTCTTCTTTCAGCCGTGCGCCTCTCCAATAAAAATCTAATTTCACTTTCTAGAAGGTAGTTCCAGTTCAGAAGGCAATAAATCAATTTAAGTCCGATCTATATCCTCGCGATAAGTCAATTTGCGAAGGCCCTATGCTCCTGAATAAACTTTTCAACGAATGGAGCTCTTCACGAAAGAAAGGTAAATTGTGCCCATGCAAAGACTTACAATAGGCCCTTTACCCTCTACTACATTGATAACTATAACTTATAAAATTGACACTTTTATAGATATCTAAAATAAATTTAATTTTATTTATTGTTAGCTTGTGTCCAATCAATACACATTTTGCTATCAATTTCACATCAACAATAACTAATTTTAGTTTAGCATTATTTGGTGTTCAGAATCTGATACAGGAATCTTATCATATTTTATTATTGAGGTTACATTGGTTGAGGAGGTATTCCATTGACAGGCATAATAATATAATTATTTTACTATCTATAAGAATAAAAAGAACCGTTTAAGACTATCGTTAGATCATCGGTGCTCTGAGATTTTAAAAGATGAAGAAATGCTCTGTTTGCCCATTGGGCAAGGCTCAATTTTGCAAAAGTTAATAAACTAGCGAAATCGTCTTTCGGTTCCCTACCCCTAAAAGTTGTCAGATTTAAATTAAAAAAAAAATCACTTAAGAGAGCTTGAATCTCGGTCCGTATGGTTTTTTATGTGCAGATCAATATTTTCCTAAAATGTCTAAAATGACCTTTTCCAATGTTTATTAGCTAATATTTCCCATTCCAAAAGTCCATCTGTCACATCCTTAATTCTAAGCCAAGGATATTTCAGATATGATTTACCATTGGGTCGATAAAGCTTTTATAACCGAATAAATAAATGAGCTTTTTTTTTCTGTAAATTCACTAAAATTAAGATTAGCGTAAGATTAGAACACGTAGGGAAGAATTAATTCACGGCTCCACGTATGCACTCTTGAATCTTACTTACGTCGTCGGTGAGTCGCTTACTTGATGTCACCGCTATATAGAAAAAAAGTAGGCGCTTTTTTTTACATAGAGATATTGACGCGAGTACTACTCATGTTCGTTTCCGAAGTTCTCATACAATTTTGATGATTTTTTTATATGTAACAGCACGACAATCTTTTACGTAATTAACCCAATCTTGCTTATATTGCACGACTTCATTGAGCTGAATGTAAGATTATCTTCAAGATAATCTTCACTATCGTTTCGACCATCGTTCATTCAATTCGATGAGACCACCCCGGGCAGGATTAACACCAAGGTCCCCTTTATTGCTTAGTAAGGAAAAAGGTACCTACAAATCCCCGAGTCGCCATTTAAAACACCAACGGGATGAAATCAAGTGGGCGTTGTATGTGTCAAGGTGTGTTATTAAGTTAGAAGAACTGAATAGTGTTTAAGTCAAATGCATGAACAAGCTCAAGTTTTTATAAAAAACCGGCCAAGTGCGAGCCGGTCTCGCACACGAAGGGTTCTGTACCAGCGTACAAGGTTTAACTCAAAAAAACATGTTCTTTATATGGGGACCCCCTTTAATTAATATTATTTTTAAATTTAACCTATTTTTGTTATAGTGGCAAAATAAATACACACTGTGTGAAAATTTCAGCTGCCTACCTATTACGGTTCATGAGTTACAGCCCTGTGACAGACGGACGGACGGACGGACGGACGGACGGACGGACAGCGGAGGCTTAGTAATAGGGTTCCGTTTTCACCCTTTGGGTACGGAACCCTAAAAACTATACTAAGCTACTCGTATATAATTTTTCTAGGGC
Organism: Incurvaria masculella; assembly: GCA_946894095.1. Lineage (NCBI taxonomy): Eukaryota > Metazoa > Arthropoda > Insecta > Lepidoptera > Incurvariidae > Incurvaria > Incurvaria masculella. The sequence continues at coordinate 5,091,994 of OX335644.1, forward strand.
CTTCATGCCCAAATCCGAAACAAAAACTAAAAACACTGAAAGGAGTCACGAGGAGGATTTTGACAAATACAAAAAAAATATTATGAAATTTTTGAAAACAATATTTGTTTAGGCGGGAATTGGCAGAAACATAACACACCAACCAATACTGTCGCTTAGCAGAAACAAATTCTGTTCTTATGGGGCAATCTAAAGGAAAGTGTTGATTTTTAATAAACGGATTCATCCTTTCAAGTATTCATAAATTACACCTTTTATATATTATACCAAATATGTCAAAGTATTTAAATATGTTTTCGTTCTTTTATTATAAAATTTGAATTAACTAAAAAGAGAAAGGATCTCTTTTTAATGCCTTTAGCCGCGAATAAATTTTACAATTATGAAATTAGAACACGATGCTGTTATGCCAATCATCTGGAACTTTTTTTTAGTAAAGGTACGTATACGGAATAAATAACATAGCATTTGATATACTTTCGAACGATTTATGGCGTTAAATACAGTTAAAACGCAAACTTTACCGCGCAAACTACCCATGTTTGTGGCCAAATATCTACGGGCAAACAAGCGGTTACTGAGAAGTTATCTTAGTCATTACATAAACACCTCTACGGTGTCATTGACCTATTACTTTAAAAACGGCATTCAAAAAGAAGTGTCAGATAAATTTAAATTATCTAGTTAATTCTAACATTGCAAACTAGCGAAGGCGGCGTCGTCCAATTCAATTATTCCATAAAAGCCTTTGGAGGGCGCGGTAACTTCATTAGGCGTGACGTTTTCGATCTAACCTTCGTGTCACTGGACACAACGCCGCTTCTGTCCTGACGTTTACAGAAATACAGCTGCAATTAGTAGAGTATTCGTTTTGAGGTGTGCTATTTTTCACGACATTTATTAAAAAAAGTTCTAGGAGGACACACGGTGTTGGTTTTGAGAAAAATTAAGCATCATGGATTATTGTACCAGTCAATAGTGTCGTTTATAAGGAATAGATACTGTGAAGAAATGTTATACGGGTTTTTAATAAACTGTTTCATTTTATCAAAAAATCATACATTACCCGCACCATCACAAATCGAAAATTGAAAAGATATTTCGAGATGTAGCTCAACAAACCTGTGTTCAGCATCAGAACATCGCGTTCGAATTTTAAAATTGTATTATCTCTTTGCGGTTAAAAGCCATAATAAACGAAAGAAAAAAATATTGTACGCAAATATATATAATAAAGCAGAAAGAATCAAATACGTGAAAGTCAACGCTGATGCCTCTATTTCTATTTCACGAAGAAAATAAGCGTAGAAAGAGACAGGTAACGGTGTTGTCGTTTCGGCCGTAAAGTTATATGGACGGGCAGCAAAATTGTATCTAGGATACTTTTTCCCTCGTAGCACCCACCCGCCAAAAACGCGATAAGGAACATTGTTCCAATAACACCCGGCATGGCACACTTTATCAAAGCATACATTAAATTCGTTGCATAATTATCTTCTGTGACCCTGCTTGTTATTGCTGTGTAAGCCGTGCACCTAAAGCTTTTCAAATAAAACGAACGAGACTATTTCCTTTGCGCGATAGGATTGCGGGCGCCACGTGAGTACGGCCTGAAGACGCGTGCGAGAAAATAAAAAGAGGTGTCGAGTTTCACGGAGCTCCCGTGGAGTCAAGAGGCTATGCTTTCTCGAGCACTCTCACTACCAATATACTCCTTTTAGTGGCATCACTTTTTATTTATTAGATCTATGGACGTAAGTGCAGGGGAATATATGAAAATACCATATACAACTGATATGAACCAAACAACAGAATATTTTCAGAGTTACAGAATACATTTTACATAAGTCCGAGTCATAGTTCATTTTTGACAGAGCGAAGAGCGAAGCTCGAAGGTAGCGTCACCGTTTCAGATTGGGCAAAAATGCTTTCGCATGTCCGGCTGTTCTCCTCTATAGGTCGCATTTCTCAACCGATTCTCGTGAGATTGTTTGAGTAGGAATTTTATTAATTTTATTGGCCAAGCCTGTTTTTGAAAATTTTTTTCAGCCTTACGTTAAGGTTGGTACAAAGAATGGTCGAACCGAAGTAAGAATTTCCCGTGTTTCAGCTAAGTTCAATGTGGCCATGCTCATAGAAAGCGAGGTCTTGGCATGGCACCCTGCTAACCGGGACAACGGTGTTTCGAGTTAATCTCATGGTTATTGTTTATATATTAAACTATTTTGACTTCAAATTTCTAAAATAATAAAATGCAAAGTTCGCGTCAGTTATCCTTTAAAAATGTAGAGGATTATTGTAAAAGTTACTATAGAATAGATAAGTAAGAATACTATACTTGTTCATCAAAAGGATGCGTTCAAATTCCTCGGAGTTCACATAAGGGTGTCCTTTGCATGGTATCTTGCTGCGAGTCATTCATGAAAGGGCTTCATGAAATTATAAAAGTTGAAGACAGACGTCACGGCCACAGCAGTGGTTGTAATTGCGCAGTAAACATGTCATAACTTCCTACACGTGGGCAGCCCACCCCTCACCCCTCGTCCCTCGCCCCGCGCCTTCTGTCGCAGTGATCTAGGGGTGTGTAATGTCGTATCCATGCCGAGCTATGGAATCCGTTCCAAGTCGACCGAGAATTTAGTAAACTTAAGGATGTTCCGACCCATACGATGTTTTTTTTACACAGAACGCAAAAAGTTTTGCACTTTAAGGCACGAATTCGTCAAAAATATTAAATATAACCATAGTAGTTGCAGCGAAACATATTCACAATTTCCGGTTTAATGGTTTCGTTGTAATTGCCGATTAGAAGTTTTACACCGTTAGATGGCGCTGTTAAATAAAAATCGTATTTAAATAAATTGTAACAAAACCAATAATCCTGAAATTGTGAAATTGTTTTCGCTGCAAGTAATACGACTATATTAAACTTTTATTATTGATTCGTGGCTTAAAGTGCAATACTTTTTGCGTTTTGTGTGCAAACAACTTTATATGGGTCGGAACAGCCTTAATGTCAGAAAAGCAGCTTGAAGACTTTTTATTAAGATTATATTTTGAGTCTTTATTCTTTTCGAACTTAAACATCTACGTTCCTCGATAGTTCTATTAAAACCGTAGTGATAAAACAAGCTTTGATGCAACAATCTAAACTAAGGACTGCCACATTCGTTACATGAAAGTCTTCGTTTATTCGTTCTACGAAATAGTTATTTTGAAAGGCTTAACGCGCTAACATTGACATCAAAATGTAGGAGCTAGTAATTATATTTTGAAAATGAACAGAAAACTCGAGAAACTTGATAGCAACAACATTTTCGGTCTGACATTCATCTGATGCCGGATGTCTGAATGTCGGACCGAAAATGTTTAAACTCATTTTCAAGATCTAATTACAAAGCTTCTGAATATAGGTGGTTTCCTCGAAAACGGTTGGGCTGAAACGAAAATAATCTTCCGAAATCATAGGTTTCGGATGTGATTGCTTGTTTTTATCAATGTTTGCACGACTGCTGTGTTCGATTTCAGCGTTAATATTATGTTAGTATTAACTTCCAAACGCTTTAGATTTAGTTAGATAACCGGAATCTGGCGAGACCTCGGGAAGAGGCCCGATTAGATCACCCTCTTACCCTGGTCCCAGGGAAGAGCTTTAGTATGGGACGTTACGTGTGTAGACACCTTCGCCGCAACCCACCTAGACGGCTCCTCCCGTGTCGCGGGTTATTCGCTCAAACACACCAAGTATTCGTCCTTGAAGGATCAGTTTGAGTTCCTTGCCTTCGCCGTTGAGACACACGGCACGTGGAGTGACGACGCGTGGCAGTCGAGGTGGCAGTTCGCCAGTAGATTGAGCAAGTGTCTCGTGGAGGCCACTGACGACCGGCGGGCGCCATCTTTTTTCCGCCAGCGGGTGTCTCTGGTCGTTCAGTGGTGCGTTCGCAATGGGACCCATGATGAATGATTATTTTTACGTTTAGGTAATAAAATGATCATTATTGTTTTTCTATTTTGCAGGTTTACATTTATCTTATTTAAATTAAGATTTTGTTTTTACAGTTAGATAACTGATTTAGAATAATTTAATATCGTTAATCCCACATCGTTCCGAGGTTACTTTTATGTAATATAATACTATATTATATAATTTATGTAATACACCTGTGTATTAAAATATATTTTGCAGCTTTTGAGTTTTTGGCGTGATATTATTGACACGTTTGAAATCATATTTCTGGTAAACTTATCTTGTGGCGTAGCGTAAACTGAGTATCGCCCGTCGCCGCCACCACCAGCTACAAAAATCCCAAAATTACTTTTCGGTTACAGCATACAAATATACCATGTAACCGAAAGTTACCTTTCGGATTTCAGGTAACTGGCGGTGGTGAAAACAGGGGTATGTCAAATTAAATTATCAGTTACTAAACTACAATAGACAACGTTCCCATTTGATTTTTTCTTAAATTCGTATTTTAGTTTCAGTTTCTTTATTTCCTCCATTAGATGTATATTACACACTCGGATTCGTCATTTTTTTTTCCTGTCGGTTCGATTACTTCTGGCGAAGAAGAGCCGACAAGAAACTTCGTCAGGTTGGTCATTGTATTATTATTTTTTCCAGTGATACTTACAAACTAGTTTACAGTGATTGATTGATTACTACTGCTCACAAAGAACATTATTATAAGAACATTATATACATCGGTGAGGAGCAAACTCTTGACTACTATAATGACAATGATATTGCAGGTATATCATGTCGTTACAACGGAAATCGCAGCTCCTTGGAAAATAAAGACACATTCAAAATCAAATTCTGTCATATTAATGGAACTTTGGACTTTTTTATTCAGTGTAGTAAGATGAATGAACGTGACTTTATCCGAAACAATCAAGGTATCGAAAATTAAAAAAGGAAAATCACGAATTTTCATCCGATTGGTCAGACGTTTTCATGTTATGTTTTTTTAAATATGAAGCATAAAAAAATATGATACCAGTGTATACATCGGGTCGCCTTCATAAAGTCCAAAAAGCATAAGGTCCAAAACCCAGAACATCCAAAAGTATGTATTTTTGCATATATTTATAAATGCAAATATTATAATCTAACCTAACCTAACCTAACCTAATTGAAAAAGTTCCGAATTAATGAGTGTTTTGGACGGTATGGGTTTTGGACTTTGTGCTTTTTGGACTTTATGATGCGTCCCCTATACATGTATCAATAAAAAGGTGGAAGAATACGTTTCTGAAGCTAATTTTAACTAAAACATAAAAACATATGTTCAAACAGCCCAAATTGCACTCTCAAGGGTGACACCGAGCTCGTTACTTCATAACCCATTTTTTTGCCACAATTATACGCCTTAACGTGTGAGGCACTAAAGACAATGAAAACACGACAAAGGGTCGTTTGTTCTTTTTTTTTCTCAACATTACCCCACCCGTAGTTTTAATAAGTACTCAAGCGATTAAAGCGTCTTTTGGCTTGGAGATTAAAACTATGCAGCGGGTTAGCTAAGTTTTGAATTTTTGCAGCAGTTTTCCTGTTTGTGTATTCATTTTGAAAAAAACGATATCCTTAAAGCAGATTCCTCGAGCTTGTAAAACTGTAGCGCTTTAAGTTTTATGACGGAATTTCCTGCGCAAATAAAGGCAGGTCTTTTAATAAAGAGTTGATGTAAATTCAAAGACCGTGAATAAAACCCAAATATTGATCCTGACGTGATATTCAGCCATGTATCCATATGTAACTGTGATATTGTCAAAGACGTGGTTTTAAAATATCACTAGCGACATTTTAATTACACTGGATTATTGTAAATTATTTCTATGTCTTTATATAAATCTAATCTGACTAAATCTTACTCATCCTGCCTAATGCAAGTTAACCAAACCTAGCCTACCGGAAACATATCGAGTCAAAGTTCAATCCAAGTCCTTTGACGATATCATGAAGAAATGACAAAGCCTATTTACAGTTGACGATGTTAAAATGTTAGTCTACCAATGAGTCGATCTCTTTCCATTGGACAATCTAATAATTAATGTATTCTTTTTTATCTGACTCTCTATTTATGACAAGGCCTCTTTACAGCTGATGATGAAAGTAAAACTTTATAATAATAGACATGTTTATATGATCTGAGATGTATAGTAGTAGTGATCTGAGTAGTGTAGTGTAAAAATTTGTATGTTACTTCTTGCAACCATCTGACGTATCTGAGTGTATGTAATGTACCTATAGGATGAATAAAAATGAAATGAAATGAAAAAAAAATATACCTAAGAAATACATTACAACACAATACTACCTCCCTGGAGGGTTGGTAGAGTACCATAATGTGCTATCAAAGCATATTTTATCCGCTTTCAATACCGACTGTGCATGCTCTCAGATTATGAATTCTACGACCCTAGTGTCAAATTCTTCTTGGAAACTTATACTCTGTAAGCTCGTTCCGTCATTCTTTGATCACTGATTTATTTATATTAAAACTCTCTCGTCAATCGTTCCATAACTGGTAACATAACTGGTTATAAGTGGAACGTATAAAACGTTCCACTTATAAAGCGTTTTTGAAGCGCAGTTTAAAGTTTAACAGAATATGTGACTGCCGTAAAGGCTCTACGAGATATGGTAGCAGATCAGTCACAAAGTTGGTAGACGCAATACCCGCGAACGGTATGTTTTGCTGGTTCGGGTCCAGCCTTGCAGTATCTTCGTAAATTGCTTCTTTTTACTGGGCTCCTTCTTCAATTAATGTGTCCTTGCTTCACGGTCGATTATACATACATACAAATTACATTCCTTAACATTTAATATTTAAATAAAGATCTTTTTTCAATAAAATGCGACAAATGGCCTGCGCCAGCACCTCACGTAATAAGTGGCTGACGACGCCCATGCGCTTTCAAGCTTTCACGGGGGCTTCGTTAAAGCTTGGTGCTTTCTTCACGCCACATTTGAACGACCTCTGGTTTTACTTTGACTGCAGGGAGTCGATTCCATAGTTCACCGACCCTATAAATAAATGATTTAGAGGATCGGTTGGTTCTTAAAACCACGGCGCATGTTTCATTTCACATCACAAATTGCACGTTTCAATGAACGGGAAATAAATAGCAGATAGCGTAATACTTGAAGAGATCATATTAACTTTTTTAATAACAATAATAAAGTATCAAATACCACGCCTTGTATCGTAACGTTAGAGTATCAAGTTAAATTGAAGGCAGGTCGATGTCCCGTGACATGCCTTAAAATGATGACGTCAACAGGATCTCCTTCTCCGATACAATACAGCGTGATGTGGCAACTTATCTAAGACATGCCCACAATAAATTACCAACCCTAACAAGTTGATATTTCCTTACTAGCACTTCTTCGCGTTTACAAATATATCAAATCGAACGTCGACACGAAGTCAACCTCATGCTGAGGTTGACTTCACGACAACTTCTCCTAGCCTAGTGGCGCGACGTCTCGGTGTTTGATCATCGAGGTTAAGCAAGACTGGACGCGGCCGGATTCTGAATGGATGACCGCTCGACCGTTCTGCCTGGCCATGATTATGATTACTCGTAAACTGTAGGTTATCGCTCAGTGGTAGGGTTGGATAGAAGGATGAGAATAGCGATCGAAACTTATTTGTGTGGCGGCAGCGTACCCACGAGTTAGTGGAAAACGTCTAACTTCGCTGACGAATTCAGAGCCGGTAGTCTAAGTTGTCACCTAAATTGGCGTTACGGCAAACCGATCGACTGGCGTTTTCAAATGTATGGAGAAATTGATGAGCGCGCGCAGCGGGCGTTAAGCGAACTAACATTTGCGAGTCCGAGCTTGATTTGACAGCTTACTCAACGTTGCCGTAAATACGTCGACGTTGCCGTTTACGTCCACTCCGCGTTTTCATACAAATCGGAAGTCCGCGTTTGACTTTGACAGCTTGAAGAAGTAAAACCACAGAATATCTAGTAAAAACTTGTATGGAGTTTGGAGAAAACGCCAGTCGATCGGTTTGCCGTAAACGCCAATTTCGGTGAGAACTCAGACTGCCCACTCAGGACGCACTTCATCGAATGTTCGCTGAACTAAATTGCGTTCTGTGAAGTTCTTACGTGTCGTTGGAACTCGAGAAAATCAGTAGTAAGCGAATTCGTAAGCGAATTCACTGGCCGGCGCTCCCGCTTTTGTATGTAAAGTGGCTCCGCCGCCTTCATACCAAGTTTCGGTTTGCTATTCCTATCCTTCCATGCTCGCTTGGTTGATCCTTCCATCCGGGTTTGCACTATTGCATTGATTGAAAGAAGGTCGAAGCGTTAATGAAAACAATCCACCTGTTTCGTCCAATTAAATGTAGCCGTGTGAGATGTTCTAGCATCTGACCAATAGATCCCATGAGGTGCGTTGGGCTAATATCATGACAGTCGGTATAGTATTAATCATCCAGGTTCATTTACTTAAAAAAAAAATGTTGTTTGATTCCAAATGATTATGTAGAGTTTGACCATTAAGATAATGATGAGGTGATCGTCTTCCATACAAAAGTGCGTTCCTGTTTACTCAGTTAAATAAAAAAAAACTCAAATTTTGGTTATAAATCACCTGAGAGCTCTACTGTACCTTTTGACTTTTTCAATAACTTATCTTGTATCCATGTTATAAGGCTTTTTCATTTGTATACAAATGCTTGGATTAGAGGCTAGATAGATTAGATATAAGTAAAATTATCAAAAAAATAAAAACAAACAGAGGTAACTCTCATTTTATTTATTTAATGTGCCCAATTTCATTAAAATAGTTCTTAATTTGACTGAAAAAACACGCACGCGCCATTGATTGGAGCTTGATCACCATCTTACCTGTAATTCAGACGTGCAGTAATTCTCAGTCAACCACATCAGTATGCACCTCTTTAGTATTTAAACAGTGAATGAATAATTCAAAACAGTCAAAGCAAATCCTCCGAACACTTGTGACCGCGGCGCCGCCGAGCCCTGGTCAAGGGTCACAGCCAATTTGAATTCGGGGCGTCTTGTACAAAGCGGCTGGCGCCTGCGAACTCCTTCCTGAAGAGTTGAAAGTAATGCATAAATTATCATGAAATCTTCCTGAAATTATTTTCAACGACATTTGCGTACGTGCATGATGAAAAATTTTTCAAATTCTGTCCTGATATCGTACGAGTATATGCGTTACATACAGGGTGTTTACAACAAAATAAAAAATATTTTAAACACATTTGAGCTATGCGAAAAATTGCTTAAACACCATGTCTTTGTCTCTGCTAGTTTATGAGATATTCGCGTTTAAATACCATTGGTTTTCCAAAATAATCGATCGAATAATTTTACTAGATTTTTACATGTTTACTTATTGCAAAGTTTTTAAAAAATACCGATTCCGAAAATGGTCCATTTTTTTATTGAGCTGTTAACACAGCCTGAATAATTAATTACTTAAGTTTTCATCCAGCAGGATGAGTAGTAAAAAAAACGATCTTGAGGCACAATAAATGCTATTTAACAAGTGGCTAACTCATACGATTTTTTATTTTTGTGCGGATGAACTATTCAAAACAGTCATACATTGTTTCAAACCACTCTGAAGGTCAGATGTTATAGGAAGTTGGCGCGAAAATCAAGCATGGCATTTTTCAACGTGTGCACTTATTTTTTTACATAATAAACTTAATCACAATTTAATATAGCAATCCCAAGGATGTTCTCAATACGATTTTAGTCTGCGCGGTGTTTTAATCAATGTAATTCCTTAATCAAACATATTTTCATGATGGCGAGTTTGTACGCCACAAAGGACGAAAACCCGTACCTGTCTCGGTTAGAAGCAAACAGATGTTTACACAAATCAAAACCATGTCAATTTCGAAACACCCGCTCGTGATGGTGCATTTGTTTAGGACCGCGTGTTTGCTCTGTACATATGTACATATGAAGTATTTGTATTTGAAATGAAGGAGGGGCTCGCTTTTATGTTTTCAGCTTTCGAAACGATTTTCACATCATTTCGATACCTTCATTCGTAGCAACACAGCAGCGTGTGTACTTAAGAATTGTGAAAGTCCAACCAACTGTTGAATGCTTTGTGGCCTGAAAATCGGTTGCCTACTTGTGTGTATGTCACACTAGTGAAATTCACACAAGGAAATGGTAAATTATAAAAAAAGCTCATGTGCAGGGGTAAATATATATATATTCTATCGTAATGACTATCCGTATTTTTAACCGACTTCATTAAAGGAGGAGGTTATCAATTCATCGGAATCTTTTTTTTTTGCGAACGTAGATTTGTGCTATCAGTCCTATAAGTACAATCTGAGGATTGAAAAATCCGCCCTTAATGAATAACTTTCAATACGCCGGAAAATCATGGAGCCATGAGTACTGTGGCTTTTTTCTACATCCGCCATAACCTAGCTTCGTTTTGCATACACAACATATTTGTAATTGCCGGCCTTTTCATCGCGGACTTCATTGCGCCGTTCACTCGAATCCCAGCACTCTTTCAGCAACTTTTCATCACGGGATTGAAAATTAAGTAACAAAACACAAAACATGTTTATAACATTAAAGGTATGTAATCAACTGAGTTGACATTTCAGAACATAAGGGAACTTTCGGAAGGCTTCTAGGTCAATTCGTATAGAAAGCGACACTTTGATTGTTTGTTCTATGATATTGTTGCGACACTTTGTTTTCCGCTCTTGTTTTTGAGTGGAAGCTTAAATTATAATTATTTTCCTGACATCGAGAGCTATCGAAGAAATCTCTTTTAATTAAAGGCTTCATTCACGAATTTCGATCTTTATTTATTTCGCAATAGTTTCGCCGGCAAAATCTGTGAAAATATAAGATATTTAATGCTATTATAGCTATGTAATATACCTTTGAAACTCTCTCTCCGTCTTCTCGATTAATTTTTATTCCCGAATTTTGCAACGAATGTTTATTACTACTGGTAATCGCAACTCGAGCTTGTAATAGGTACTTTGTTGCTGTCTGCATCAATCATCGATCTTTGAAATTTGCTTTGATCTCACAATTTAATTAGTGGACATATAATACTTGTAAAGTGTCCTCGATAAACGCGAACAAGCCACCTGCGAAGGAACAGTTATTTTTGTATAGTATGACTGGCTAATGTCATGATTATTCTAACCAATAAACAATTATTTTAAGAGACATTTTATCACTGGTATTAGTTCTGTTCAAAGCTTTATTTTTTAATACGTTCCGGTACACATAGGCACCCAAGCCTACGCAATACGACACAACGTCTATTGACGACTGCCTGCAAACCAAATACATACGAAGTAATTATTAGTGTTATCTTTGCCACAACGTCGAAGGGCGTCAGACCGCAGTAATAAATAAAGAAGTGTGACTAATTTGTATCGTATTAGAAGGTATTTCAGTCGCGAACAATATACGCACACAAAGTAACCTTCACGCACACTTACAAGCGTGCACTGTGTATTGTGTCACAACGTTACGGTACGGGTGTATGGGCAGTACTGAGCAGTCACGTCGAGAGACGTTTTCATCGTATCACACCGCATGTTATAGCATATGATAGGATACGTCGTTGTCGGGCGGGAAGACAAAATGTATGAGAAATACATGTGTCATTTTGGTGTTACATGAGCCCGTCTATTGACGTTGCACCCCGCACTTGTTAATGAATGAACAGACATAGATTCGTTGAACTTTACGACTCCTTAAGCTGCGTGTCACTATCTTCTAACAAAAGTGTATGCTTACCTGCAAACACTATTGAAGGATGGCATAACGTTTGTTGCATAATAATGGCATAATGATGTCTAATAAATATTTTCACATAAATTTGAAGGCCGTAATGGCCAATAAAATGGCGAGTTGCGTCTCCGCTAATATTGTAAGTGGCGCCCTCTCTCTGCATTTTTATTGGCCTTTATATTTTCTTTTATTACATCAAACCGAAAACGTATTGTCTATTTTTCGTTAGGCGTTAGGTAAACAGGCATATTGTGAAAGCTCGAAAAAAAAGTTATATACTTGCTGTGCTTATTTTTGTTATTCAACTCGTGTAAAACTTGGACTGGTCAAAATCAATTCCTTTCATTGTTTAAAAACTCATCATATTTATCTTTCTTACTACTAGTGTTATTTTGTTTTATTTTATTACATATATAATTATTTGCGTACATTTGAGTAGGTCCCATGGATGGTTTGCATTCACTATTCGATCCTGTAGGTGGCGCTGTTGTCGGGATATTGATTTGAGCGGAGTCGGGGCCACAGCTAGTAACTAATAAAATAATACTGAAACAAAAAGATTAAGAAAAAGCATGGCAGTACCGTTATTGTTAACATTACAGAATATGTTACTAGTCAAATGTAAATAACTCTCAAACGTTGACTTAGATTGCAGGGACAGACGTCGAAGTCAATCAATATTTAATCACGTCACTTTTAGTGAACTGCATGGAGTTGACTTATAGTTCCTTCCTTAAGTCCATAAAAACAGTTTCGTGTTTAACCGTACGTTGACGTTAATTTTCTCCTTTCGTGCACTTTATTAGGGTATTCGGAAAGATTAAGAGAACATTTTCTAAGGCTGGTGTGCACAATCTCAGGTTACTGTTATAGTTACGGTTATTATAGATCTCTCTTCCTTCTTCTTCAAGTGAAAAATAAGGACGGAGAACAAAAGATTGTGCACTTCACGCTTAATCCAATTTTGAAAACTTGGTCATACAAATATGTCTTTCATATGGTCATTCAAATCTGTGTTAATGTGAAAAATAATCCTAATTTAAAATGTTTTGGGAAAATTAAAAGTACATAGGTAAAAGGTGCACAAATGGAGATTCATAAGGGTAACCATTGGATATTGTTACAGGAGCAGGAAGCACTCTCCAATTCTGCCGATCACTCCGCAGACTCCCGACTAGATGGCAACGGTGAGTCATACGCCTTTTTCATTCGCACCACTCAGCATACATAAAGCTCTCGCCTGGGATAGGGTTCATTCACAGAATACCAGACCTGATTTAGAAATGGCTGCTTTCATACTGAGCTGTACGATAGCTAAGTAACATGTCTTGTGCCATGTCCAATAAATGTTTCTTCGCTCACAATTGTTAAAATGCACTTTTCCACGTCAAGCTTTACGTACCTGACCTTGGCTCTCCATGCACTATAAAATCGTACCGAAGTGTTGACAAAGCATTGCTAAACTGTATTTTATTCATTTATCGGTGATCTTTTTAATCAATTTGTAACCAAGATGCATTTTCATAAATATGTTAGACAACATTATGGCAAGAAAAAGCACGGCAACAAAGTTAAAATGTAGATAAATCGTAGATATTGAGCGGCTCGGAGCCTAGTGGCGCGGGGACTTGCTTAGCTTACGAGGGGTCTGCAAACTGCTCCATGGTTCGGAATCCATGTAAAAAATTATGTTCCCTCCCCCTACTAGGTGGTAGGGATTAAGCCCGCCCGCGTTGGTAACATCGCATTCGATAAAAATATGGTCGAAGCGGCAATGAAAATTTGTCCGTGTTTTCTATCCAGTTAAATGTTGCTCGTAAAGGGCAGGTCCTGGCATGGCACCTAATTTCTTCGGGAATGTGGTGTATGGAGAAATATCATAACGGTAGTATTAGTTTTCAATGTCAGGTTGCATAAAAAAAAGGTGTGATCATATTATGATTTGTAGCTCAGGGACGTGCCTTTCATGCCAGAACCATGGGTTCAACTCCCAGCCCGGTTCATGCACCACTATCTTTCTCTTTATGAGTTGGATAAGTGAATGTAAGACTGTAGGCCCCCTTCCCCTACTATGTCGTAGGGTTAAGTCCGTCCGGGTTGGTACCATTGTATTGGATGAAAATATGGTTTAAATTGTGTTCCAAAGTCGTGATACTTCTCATGCTTTTAGACGCAAATTTTAGACGGACTATATACAGATTCTACTGAAATTTCAACATTGTTTGCACGATGTTACCGCAATGTAAGAAAGGTATGAACCCAAGATTTAATCCAAATACGAGCTCCAGCCGTTATTTCAGCGAGCGTCCGAAAATATGACCTCTACCAGCTGAAAATCGAGATATGGGAACGGAGTCTCCCGCGAGGCCGAGTGGTCTCTGCCTCGGAAAAATAACCGAGATAATGAAAATTGTTGGCCTCCCACGGATTATCAACCCGCATCATACTAGAGTGTGTCCTGAATATGTTAATCTTGTTCATATGGCGCCACCCAAACATTTTTTTATTCGGATTTTTTAAAAAATATCAGTTTATACTAAATAACCTAAGACTGAAGTGTGCCAGTCTGGTTAATGTTACAGTTACGTTTATTACTATACGCTCTATACATACGCTCCAATACATTCTAACATGCTGTATTTCTGCTTGGGAAGAAGCTGCGGTCTTATCTCATAAAAGCAGAAATATCAAAAACAGCTGCCCTAAAGGTTCTTTTAAAAAACCCTATAGATACCCTACACACCAACTACACACAGAAACAGTTACAATACGGCAACTTTTCCACTCTGCAATCCTCAAAAATGTACACAAAACCATAAATCTCGAACATTCACATCGATCACACGACACACGAACACGATCAATTTATATTTCTAAAAAATACGATAACACGCTTTGGACAACGATTTAAACTGTTTTTAGGACCACATATATATATAACACAATCAGTTTGAGTCGAAATACACGAAACCTTTGTAAACGTTCTTTTAGAACATACATACACATATACATATTTAAATAATATGAACTACGACCAAACTTACCCCTTAACCCTCATTAACTTAACTTAAAGAAGATATATATATGATAACCGTAACTATAGAGATCGTGCACTCCACTCCGTGCCTTAGAATCAGAGATCTAAATCTTAATCATCTAAATATTTCCTTAGAATAATTATCTCTACCTTTCAAATTATTTGATAAATGTCTACCAGTTTGAATGCTTTATTTCGTCAAATTACTGAGAGTTATAGGTTATGTATTATCACTACGTGTCCATCGGGTCACTAAGTGACCGCAAATATTAGTGAAGGCGTAATTTTCCCCCGGCGGAGCCATGGATAACACAGAAAGGGCAACACCTACAAAATGGGACAAATATCGACTAATTGCTCTCAAATGGAACTAATTCCCGGTGGATCAGTTTTTCTCAGTCCATTCCATACCAAAAAAGTTCGTTTTCTTAAAAGTATAAAATATATTAAAATACTAGTTCCTTGTGGAATTAAATGAGTAAACATATGTTGAGTTTTATCAATCAAAACATCAATTATAAATTTTAATCATAAAGGTAAAGTCTATGGACATTTCGAAGGATATTCTTGCGTATCCTGAAAAAACTCTGCACGGTCAAAATATTGGTAATCAAGATATGAAGTTCCATTACCAGGTCGCTGTAAAATATATCCCCCTTTCAAAGTAAAATAAAATGAACGCGGCCGGATAAAATCGTGATTTACACCCAATAGCTAATAAAAAGGTGTTTGAGAATTAAGCCATAGTCACGCGGTAATACTCTTTGCCATAGTGCCAGTTTGCCAATAAACCTAGCTCAACATAAATGAGTTATACACATTGTACAAACAAAGTACACATTATGAACAACAATTAGAGATAATGATAATTAGAGAGGAGAATAGGCGGGGCGGCGGCGCGGCGGCGCCTCGTTGTGACTCGAAGGGACCATGGAAAAAGTTTCCGGATGGGGTTAAATTCGGTTCCGTGCACTTCCGACCCCATTGACGACCACATTGATATTCTCGGACCTCACGCATGGCTTGGAGTTCCTTGTGAAAATAAATTAGTAAATATATGTGTTAAGTATTGTGTGTGTATTTGTAAGAATTATGTTTCCTCTAAAGCTATTTCTCCATAGTTACTACTCGCACTACTGCTCACGATACCCAAAGGTAGACTGGTAGAAAATGCCTCCGGCATTAAGTTGTGCCTTTTGCCCGAGTTTTTTTGAGTGCAATAAACTTATATAAAAAAATAAATAAAAAGTATTATTCATTGAACCATAAATATAACAATATAGATAGATAGACACATAGTCTGATAGAGGGATTTCGACAAAGAAACCCTACATCCCAAATTGATGATTGACCATTTCTGTGATCTATCGTCTGTACCTCCTAGAATGCGCTTCGAAGTTGCATAACTACCATCGTTCAACACGCAACAGACAACTTTAAAAAAAATCCTCTTAGAAACCACCGACACGGTAGATCCTGAATCTACTGGGTTGGTAAACTATGAAATGTCGAGTTACTTCCTCCAAAGTTCAAACTGAGGTCCTTTAAAAGTTATGTAAAGAAGCATCTGGTCGGTTGGCATGGTTTTCTCTGCCTCCGAGGATGTTTGAAATCTCATGTTCGTCGTCGGACAATGGCGTAAGCACTGAACTAAAAAGCGATACATTTATTATTGTCACGAGTAGTTACCACCTAGATGCAGTTGAGTGATCTAGCAAAATTATTTGTGCGTTTAAATCATATTTTTCCGATTTTTGACATTCTGTTATGTCGATGTCGCTAAAGGACCGCTCAAAGGGTACATTGAAAACCGCTTAAAGAGTACATTGTTTCCCGCATTCAGCAATCACGCATGAGCTTACTAAAGAATTCAGGTGTGTCACCTAAGGGTGTAATATTATCCACGTGTGCAAACAACTTGACCCACTAATAAGAATTGCCCTGCCCTCGCCTAGATCAAGCGAACTTTAGTTTTCAGCTTAGATTATTTTCTGAGAAACGATGGTTTGCGTCTACTACCCATGCAATAAAATTATAGGCTCATTATTGTGGTGGCGTCTTTGAACGTTTATATAGTCATGTGATTTTATGCCATGGAATATTATTGGATTTGGATAAAACATTAGTGGTTTTACTGTTATTTTAATGCTATCCTGTATTCTCTATTGTTTATTAATTTCTAATATTTTCATGCATTTTAGCTTAATGCAGAAAACACGCGTCTATGGACATTAGGGCGTGATAACACTTGCTTGCATTCAGTTCTATAAGAGCGTAATCAAAACGCTTTTTTACTATTTTTAAAAATAATTTCAACCTATTTTGGAATTTCAAAAAGATGAAATATGCATTGATGGTCTAGCTATATTTGAAACCTATAACGGTAAATATCTAATGCTCATATTCTGTATTCAAACTTTTTTTATGAAAATGTATTAATATTTGTCTCATTTGAGAACACAAAACGTCAGCAACTTACAGTTTTATCTCTAAATTATAACTAGACCATCAGATACTTGCCATACACACTTACTTTTTGGTTTATCGAAATTCGTCGTGCTTATATCATTCTTCACCTCCATGGGTTATATTTCAATACAATTAAATGTTGTTTTACTAACGTGCTTATCAAACTGAACGCAATTTGCTCGTATCACGCCCTTAACACTATATCGTTATTAGTTGTATTACATTTTGATCAGATAATAATATAAAAAATCCACTGCCAAGAAATCCCAAGGAACAATTTATGTTTAAATACTAGCTGCGGTACCCGGCTCCGCTCGGCTCAATGTCGTGTTGGACTGATTTCGGTCTGAATTATTTCCTGGATAAAAAGTAACCAACCAAAATGCTGGTCCAGGACTATGTATCCATCTCTCAAATTTAATCAAAATTGTTTGAACCGATATGGCATGATTTCACATTCCCATTTAGAGCTTCGTAAACATTTGGGAGCGAATTTTAAAAACATGTACCGCCAGACCCTTACGGCACTGGCACTGCTACATAGAAATTGATAAAAAACCAACATAGGAGGGATTAACCCTACCACCTAGTAAGTAAGTAAGGAAGGGGACCTAAAGTTTTATGAGGGATACGAACCACAGCCACCTTCAACATCGAAAACAAAGAGTTATGGAGGAACATACATACAGAACTGATTTCTAAAGATTTTTAATTTAGTTTTAGTATCTTACATAAAGTTTACAAACGAAGTATCTTAGAAAACAAAGCAACTTACTCCATGAACACCCCTTACAGATTTATTATTAGTATAGATAATTGGGGGAAAAAATATTTCATCGCGGAAGAAAATAGGAAAACCGGCTTTAGATATATTGTGCCCTCTATGAATGCGCTTAAAAATACGATATCACATATCCAAATATTTTCCTTTAAGGCCTCATTCCACACGTTTGCATATATTGTGAATCGGGAATCTGATTGATGACGAGTTATCTCTATTTTTAACCGAATTCTTTTATTAAACTAACATTTCAATGACCATGAATAACAGAGAAGAGAAAATTAATATAATTATTATAAATTAATTATATATTTATATTTTATATAATTATATATTATAATTATATATAGATAAGTGGCTTGTGGTCGTTAACCCGATTCCACCGGACAATTGGTGCATCACGCATATAGCCCGCAATTATTGTAATGAATGCAAAAAATGCGTCGCGCTCGTGAGTACGAATTACCGTTACTGAAACAAGCTTCCACTACGCGCGGTGCGCTACCGACCACGATGAAGCGCTAACTAAAAAATCCCCAACGGTCAGTTTTCGAACCCCGCTAGTTCTGCTGCCCGCTAATTGAATCGAAATTCAAATTTAAAAAGTTCGTTGAGTATATTCGCCATCCACTGAGATGGTTTCACCATTCCTCATTCGCACGTGTAGCTCGGGCTGAGCCCGCGGCGCCGCCGCAACGGCGAGCCACTCATCAGGGCGCACTGCGATATGTATGAGGTGTGGGCTACCCAAGAGGAAGTGATATAAAATCGATGGCCCTCGCGGGGGTTCGTTAGGCCCTCTTGTTACCTCGAGCCTTGCCCGCGATTATTGGGCCGCGATGAATTTATATCAGGGCCAACTAGCACCTACTACACGCTTTACACTCAATCTATATGCATGGAAAACGTTTCGTGAACAAAATATAGTTTTTGGATGTTGCCCAAACTATTTTACCTCCAAGTTACCTCAATATTTTTTTAATTTAATATTGGTTGTTGATGGCGCTGCCATGATCTACCAAATAGAATGTTTACCATAAAAACGTAGTAACAACATCCGTAAAACCCTTTCGAGTTAATATAACTTTAATCTACTGTATAATATACGTTGTTTAAAATTACATACAAATAATACGAAATCAAGTGCAAAATATTTGATGTTGAGCGGAAGACACCTCTTGTGCCTTTTGCTAGGAGCGGGTCTGGAGCTGCGAAATGTGGGAAGCACAGGCTACGAAGGCAGAAATAAGCTTGCAATGTTAAGGTGCACAATCTCTGGTTAGTGATAATTTTAAAATTAAAATATATCCGTCCTCATTTTTGGCATGAAGAAGAAAGAAGATAGATCTATAATTACCATAACTATAAGACAGATACCATATCAGACTATAATAACAGATTGTGCACTCAAGCCTTAGAATGTATAGTCGGTGTTTAGATTTACGATTTCATATTAATCCAAGTAAAATTGTGAAACCATTATATATTACGGTTAACAATATAAAGGATGCACCTCTCCCAATGTAGAGCACACTGTCGTCTTTGTACATTCTGCAAATCTTTGTCGTATCTCGTGTTGTGTGTTTTAAAGGTAAGTGTACACTTCATTTATCCTTGTTTTATTCTATATATGAACTAAAGCGATCAACAACATACAGTCTTATTTATCATTCAATACGATCATCGATTTTTGTTGACATTCTTCGACATATCCCAGAGTAAACATATTTGTAATTCGGTACCAAACGTCTGTTGTCATTTATTGAACTTCTATTTATAAAAGGTTGAAGATCGCTTGGGAATATATTTTCAGCTTATAACTTTATAATAAACTATTTTAATTCCCATGCTTGAATTAATAAAATTTCATTACTTTTAGTTTCTAGTATACTAGATTTTTTAATGGGTCCTACATTGTAATATAATAAATTCTACAAATCATTATTATCTATTATGATTTATAAATGAAAGAAAATAATATGACAAATAGTATGATATTCTAATCACAATATGAGATGTGATAAATTAAATTTCCGTAAATATTAATATCTGGTAAACGTAATTGACTTTTCGTTTCAGAATATGATGCAGAGCTGCAAAAGGTTATAGAGTACCTTCTCAACAATGAATACAGCCGAACTGTCAACGGGATTGGAGGATCTAGCCTACTCGGACGAGACTTAAACAGATTCGGAGACTACAGCCGCATCGATGGCCTGGGTGGCAACAGTCTTCTGGGAAGAAACCTGAACGGATTAGGAGGCAGCAGCCTTATGGGGAGAAATGTAGGCGGTATAGGAGGCAACAGCCTTCTGGGGAGAAATGTAGGCGGTATAGGAGGCAATAGCCTTCTGGGCAGGAACGTAAACGGTATAGGCGGGAACCTCCTGGGGAGAAACCTCGATGGTCTAATGGGAAGAAACGTGGGTGGCCTGGGAGGCAGCGGTCTATTGGGCAGAAACCTAGATGGCCTTGGGGGCAGTAGTCTAATGGGAAGGAATACGGGCGGACTTGGAGGCAGCTCTCTCGTGGGTCGAAATATCAACGGTATCGGAGGATCTCTTGTCGGTAGGAACCTCGACTCTTTGGGAGGTGCCAACCTCGTAAAGAGGAACTTGGATCGCCTCGGGGGATCCAACCTGGTTAAGAGAACGTTGGACTCTCTAGGCGGTGGGAACCTGGTTCGCAGCCTCGACTCGCTCGGTGGGGCCAATCTCGTCCGCAGCTTGGACTCTCTCGGCGGAGCGAACCTTGTTCGAAGTTTAGATTCCCTCGGCGGAGCAAACCTTGTTCGAAGCTTAGATTCCCTCGGCGGAGCGAACCTTGTTCGAAACTTAGATTCCCTTGGCGGGGCGAACCTGGTGCGAAGCTCTGATAACGATGAATAATACCCGATCATCATTGCACGATATAATTACTTCTATATTTTGTTCTTTGATTTGAAAACACAACCTATGAAGTACATACATGTGATATATTTGCGTAGTCCGTTACAGTCTGATATAATAATATTTTGTAGTGCTTAGTAGTTGTAACTCTGATCATTATAATAAAATATTGCAATTATAATAATTTATTTATTTTTGTGAACCCAGCGTGAAAAGGCGAACCTGCGATACAAAAAAGGTACAAACATTTCTATTTATTTTTCCCGTATTATTGAATTGTTCATTCTGATGTCAAATATAGCACAAGATCGATGGACAAATATTAGTGTATGTGAAACAGCGAGGAAGAAGTGACCGGAGTGGCGACTGAAACTTATCCGTATAGGCCTCGGTATAGGCAGTGTAGCCACGTATTAGTGATAATGTAATGGTAATCAGTTCGCTTACGAACTCGGGACGCAAATCGATTGTTCGTTGCACTAAATGGCATCGTTGGAAGTTCTTACATGTTCTGAAATGCTGTTCAAAGAAATAAAAGACAAACGCGACAAAGTTTCTTGGCGGTTCTTCATTGCCAGAGCTAATCGAACCGGCAGAAAAAATAAATGTTGACGTAACAAATTGTGTGTGCATCTAATAGAAACTTAATCACACAAGAACAGCTCATGGGCTAGAGGACCTGCCTTCATGCGAGATGTCTGAGTTAAAATGCTCGGCCAGGGGCTGAACCGACGGAAGATGTGAGAAAATATGTGAGGGGATTCGATCAATTATGCATCAATCAGAAGTGGGTTCCAAATATTCTAACCAGTAAGAGCGCTTCTGATTGTTCCATAGTTCAGAATCCATGTAAAACTGTAGGTCCCCTTCCCCTAATAGGTTGTAGGGTAAAGCCCGCCCGGGTTGGTATCAACCGCCGCATTGTATGAAACTATGGTTAAAGCGGCAATGAAAAATTGTCCGTGTTTTCCGTTCGGTTCAATTTAGCCGTGCTCATAAAGGGAAGGTCCTGGCATGGCACCTAATTCATTCCGGAGTGTGGTGTATTGGGCTAAAACAATGTCGGGTAGTTGTTTCATCCAATGCGGTGGTACCAACCCGGGCGGGCTTAACCCTACCACCTAGTAGAGAAGGGGATCTACAGTTTTACATGGGTTCTGAACCATGAAAAAGCTTGCATTCGCAACGAAATACACTTATCCAACTCAGAAAGAGAAAGAGAGTGGTGCATGACCCGGCGAGGATTTGGACCCAGACCTCTCGGATGAAAGGCAAGTCCCCTAGCCCCTAGACCACGAGCTGTACAAGTGAGGTGTGTGCGTGTGTGTGTGTCAGGTCACAAGGTGCGCACGCTGGACGCGCTGGGCGGCGGCAACCTGGTGCGCGACGTGCGCGAGGCTCGACGCACCGACTACGGCTCTCCCTTCCACACCAACCGCCACTTCGAATACCTCGGGTAATGTTTTGTGAATAATTTGACATTATTATTCACAGTATATATTTATTATCAAATTTTAGGTTTACATTATTTAATACATAAATACAAAAATAAGCCTTAAAAAATATAAACCTAAAACTGGAAAACCTTACGGAGGTCCCACCTGGGACAAATCCTGTAAGACCGCTCCGAGCTACAGAGACAGAAACCGCCGAACGATTCTCGTGTTCGAGAGTAGAACCGCTTTCTGCATCTGGAATCGGAGCCCAATATCGATACCTAATTTTTCTAATTGTTTGGCCAAATTCTTTGGGACAACGCCGTTCGTAGACATAACAATTGGCACGATGGTGGTTTTCCGTGCACGCCACATGGCGGTAACCTCGTGGGCCAGGTCTAAATATTTCATAAGTTTCTCATTTTCGGCCCTGTCGAGGTTTTTTATTATTATTATTATTATTATTATTATTATTATTATTAAATTTTATATACACTAGCAGCTACAAGCTGATGCGTGTATTTTAATTATTGAGTGCACTGTATTAATATTTTTGCAAGTAAAGTTTACATACGGAATCAACGGACGGACGAGACCAAAATCGTTTAATACAAAATGTACTGAAATTTCTGTTCTTACTGAAAACAATTTCTAAATCGCTGTGTAGCTTCAAAATAATGATCTGAAGTTAAAGTTTTACTTTGAAATAGTGAGGAAAAGTTGAGAAATCTCTAAGTCGCGGTAGTGGTACTTGAGCTGACGTCTCACTCCCACACTTTATTCGTCTTGTAAGCACAACGCGCTTTGCTAGGTCTATGTGAACATCCATGTTTTCCATCCAGGTGGTGCATTCTAGCCAAACTTATGTAAACACTTTACTGAATCATAGCTGAATCATAGCTGAATCAGTTAATTACTTCCGACCTATTCCTGCGGCATTTACTGAATCGCATACGGAAACGAATATGCTATTTTTCGTTATTCCCGAGGTTATTCCTCAACTCGGAAAGTATGATTTTAAATAGGACTGTGGCAGTGGGAGCTAGTGTAGTTCTATCTCTTTCTGTTTTTCAGTAATAGAAGTGCTCGCTCTAAGCTGCTAACGAATGGTAGCGCACGAAAACAAACACGACTCGGAGATTCGACTCATCGAAGATTTTTATTTTAGCTTATTCTGTGTTTGTTTACTGCTTATGGTGAACCTCACTGAAGTTTCAATTCTAAAAGTTAGTAACTAACGGAACAGTGGCCGTGAGGATATATTATGAATTATTAACATCTTCTTATTCTAACGTTTCGTTTGCCAAAATATTATAGCGTAATGTTTGTAAATGCGTAGCGACACCGCGGCGAGACGGGGAGGAAGTCGCCGCTTCTTTCTGGGGTCGGCGTGTCGACGTCATTCTGCATTTCTTCGCCCGCGTGACGAGTTACACCACGAACGATGAAAAGCCTAACAAATGCCGGACAGGCCAGACCCGCAAATGGTTTCCAAAAATGTTTCCTAAAATCCCAAACATAACTGGCTAAAGCCGAATGCCTGGCAACCTTTGTCATTGCAGCTGCGGATACAAGTACGAAATTATTCCACGAATGAATCAGTAAACGCAGCTGTCAAAATCTTCCCAGAATGCCAAAGTTTTCATCGTCCATACAAATAACAATTATTACATATGTAAACGTTTAATTCCGTGGCCACTCATTCCGTGTGGCGCTGCGATCGGTTTCAAGAATGCCAAAGTAATGTCAAAGTAAATTCTTCTTCTGTTAACTCTACTGAATCCGCAATGACGGAATGCCAAGAATACATGCCCAGTTCAATGCAGCCGTCCTAGGTTCGAGCAAGGGGTTTGAGCCACAGGATTACAATCTTCTTGTTTTCAGGGTTCCGTACCCAAAGGGTGCCAATGGGGCCATATTACGAAGCTCCCGCTGTCCGTCCGTCCATCCGTCGGTCCGTCCGTCCGTCAGCGCGCCATATATCATGACCCGTAGTAATAGGTAGAACGATGACTTAACATTTTTTCCACCTATTTTCTTTGTGAATGCGATGTCATGGTCTATTGTCATGGCAGTAAATGCCATGCATTCCCCGTCATTTAATAAAACTTGAAATTACTCACAGATATTTTTCTTTCTGTGCAGAACACCACTTTCAGCATGTTTCTTGTGTGAGTTTATCATTCCTCAAATAAAGTGTTGTCCAAAGTTCCCATGCAAGAGCATCAGGTAAATAATTCAAATGTATATCACCACCGACAAACAGTCTGCGGGCATAAAATTCGGGAAGTAGCGCAAATAAAACTGAATTTTAATGATCTCACTGCGAAATGCTACAGCTCTCGAGACATCGCCACCTCGGTAGAGTTTACTGCATCTCGGTTCCGACGCGGCGACGCGCGGAAACGTAGTTTAACTGTTTCCCTTCCACCGAGCACCTAGTGACGGTCCGTTAAGTTTACGAGGACACCTGTAAACGGATAAGTACCTGCGCCGGGAGAATCGTCTGCGGCCATACAATCGACCATTTCGATATAAATCGGGTACAAACGATATTTATGTGTGCACAGATTTACAAACAGTCTATTACAAAATACGCATTGAATTGGTCTTAAAAGGATAATGAGGCGATCAAGTTCCATACAATGGCTAATGCCTGTTTCTTTAGTCAAACTAAGAAAAACAATCTGACATTTTTCACATTCAATAAATCCACAGTGAGCTGCGTCCGTACGTTTTTGTTTCTTTCTTATAAATCAACTTATATCCGTGATATACGCCTCTAAAAATGTGTATACAAATACAAAAAGGGGTTTATCATGGATACAAGTTAAGTTATCAAAATAAAAAACGTAGGGACGTATAGATTAGGAGGTCGCGACAAAAATGGTTACGATAATGTAAATGGCTGAAACTGGGTTCACAGGATAAAGTTCAACCATCTGAAGCTAAATGTGTTAGTCTGCCTGCGGCAAGTGGTTGCGTTACGTAAATATGGCGCCTGAAAAAGTAGTTATGGTGACAAAAATTATATTTGATACGGTAAATTGCTGCTAATAACGAAGCATGAAAGTATCCGTCCATACCTGCTTAGCAATACCAAAAGTGAACAAATCTTTGGTTGCATTTCGTAGTTATAGGTGATTTAGGTTACAGATATAACTTTAGGTATTTTTAAATATTTAATTAAAAACCGACTGGTTATTGTTGTATAATTAATAGGTATCAATATTTCTAGACAATCAGTATATTCATCAGCAGGTACATACCAACATATATTTTATGTAGCCAATCTAGATAGCGCAACCACTTGACGCAGGCAGACCGACATATTTAGCATCAGAGGAAGGTCTCTAACATGCGAACCCAGATTCAGCCATTTACCTTATCGTGACCAAAAATGTCGTGACCTCCCGGAATAGTAGCTCTCAGTTGATTATTTTTAATGTGCAAAATTTCAGAAAAATATTTTTTAATTTGACTGAGGAAACAGGCACGCGCCATTGTATGAAACTTGATGACCTCATTACCCTCTTAACATCTGTGTACATGCTAGACATTCTAATAGGTATATTTGAGGGATGCTGAAGTTATTATCAAGTGCGAGTTGTATTAGACCGTTACGAACTAGTTATCCTGGAAAGTGTAGCAACTAAGCCGCGGCTGTTAGTGTTAATCGGTCGCTAAGTGCTTTTTCTGCTGCTAATATTTCAACCAATCTGTACTCACATTTGGTAAGAGATGAATTATTTTTATTTATCATTTTAATACATCCTTTCACACAATTTTCCTTATTCCTTACTTACAAATTATTTGTGCGAATAAAAACACGTGTTTCCAGATTCATCTCATATTTAACCTAATTGTTCATCTCTTAGATAAATTAACGTGATGTGTAGCCTTTAGAGCAGTCATTGATGGAAAGAGTGGAAACTATACGTAAGTACAAACCTCATCAAAATCGAGTAAGCGATTCTCAAGTTATTAGCAAACTGACAGGCGGACTCCAGGCATTCGCTTATGGGTAGCTATCACATGGGTTTCTTGTGGACTTGTTTCTTGTGGACACTTAGCAGTGAATATTGAAATGGTTTTACTCACGGACATTTCTAATGTACAGTCGCTTATTTTCATGCCGATTTTAAGGAATATCTGAACTATTTTAGAACTTTACTAAATTTATTATTATGAAAACTACCTTTTAGATTTTTTTCTGTGCAAAAAAAACCACTTCGCAATTAGGAACCACCAATATAAACCCGCATAAAAGTCAATAACTGCACGGTTTCGCAGTATTAGAAATTATACCGTAAATCGCACTTGCATACATCAAGTCTACCTAGGACTTACATAGAGCTATTTCATTGCAAAATAGTTACTGACAAAGCATATACAGTATTTCGGCATGGGTAGAAGAAACTTCGGGAATAGATATGTACGTTGTACGGGTATGTACACGGGTATGTACATTGAATATAAGAATTAAAAATCTTAATCACTCAAATCGATATTCCGATGTATTTTTTCGCGGTCCCCGAATATTTTGTTGGGGTCACGTGACTAATTTATATGAGGACCTCGAAAAAAAATCGTCGGAATTTCGACTTGAGCGAGAAGGATTATTTTCTTCTATAATTGTGTACATCCTAATCCCGAATTTTCTCCTATCTATCCCGAAAGAACATCATCAAGCAAAGAAATAGCGCGTTATGCACTCTCACAACTCTGCCAATCCCTCTCGGAGGATGAATTGTTATTGTATTGTTTCTATTCAATCTAAGGTGGGTAACCCACACTTGAACATGACAAAAATCGTTATGCTAGGTCTATGTCAAAAATATAAAAGTCGCATGCTCTATTTCCATGCATATAAGAACTGGAAAACATACTTTGCCAATCACAAACTAAGTTTAAAACTTAAATCAAGTTTAAGTCGTTAATTAATCAATACCACCGCTCACATGTTAATAATAGACATAAAAAAAACGAATCTTTGGAACTTAACATAATATATAATTTCAATTTGAAATAGTTTACGTCAACTTCCCAGATTGAAGCCGGGCAGCGGCTACTCGCCTGTGCAAGCAAATGCATCTCCTTCCTATTTTGATCGCTAGGCGTGCATCTGAGGCGCTTGTCAGGCGGGGGACGACACGCCACGTGCGTCCGAGAGCAATAGCGTGTCCTTCCGCTGCATACATTACGGCGGCGGTTGGGGCTGGGGGGGAAGGGGGACCTGCATCCTAGCAAAACGGAATAAGCATTCGTATAATTATTTATCTTATTATTATTTATTTACCCAACCTAAATGTACACAATTATTCTCTTCATTAATCTATCATCTCCCAACACACAACATCAGAACTTCCCTTATATTGTATGGCTATAATGAACTCGATGGAAAACATGAGCAATTATAATGTTTCGTTTTAATTCCCTTTTAAATCCTTGGTGAATTTAGAGAAACCCTGAATACCATTTGTATATATTACGAATAAAGCCCGATGTTGGTTAAAGTTCCTAATATTTTTTGCTTAAAGTTGATTAAATTTCTGCACTTGTACACATTTGAGTGCACGAATAAAGAGTTGATGGCAAGAAAAAATTTTTTTTATTGTTTTGTAAATTTTTTGTATGAAAAAGTTAGAAAAAAAAATAGGTAAAGGTTATTATTTTCTTACCACAACCTCGAAATCAGTGCATTAGACAAGGGTATATTTTGAAAACATCGGACTTTAACCGTAACATATATATTTCTTAAAAATGTTAATAACTTGGAAAAATATTATTCTTGCTTAGCTATGAGTCAGAATTCGTCAGGAAAACATTCGTCAAATAGCACCATAGGCAAAGGTCAAACCACCTAAACTAGACGATTATATCCACTTGCATTGAGGATCACAAAATTGTGTTCTTATTTCAAAATTGTATTAACTCTTTTCGGTTGACGCCCATGATAGGAAAAAGAAAAAAAGGTTTCCAATAATTTGATTAGTGAAGGTATGGATAATGGATGAATACTTAAAAATTTAAATTTTAAAAATTCACCTCATGCCAAGGAGCGGTCGACTGCTACAAGTGTAAAACGAGAGAAATATTTATTTTAGGACCGTTTCAGAATGCCCTTGAGTTTCACCTTCTTTATTGTTACGGAAAGCATGACTTTCTTAATTTGCGTTTTGCAAGGAGATCAAATAACGCTGACTGTCCCGACAACTGGAACCTTTCGCACGCTAAAGAATGACTAAATTATGAATAAATTTGCTATGTAGACTCTACTCATGATTATTATACTGAAGCAACACGTACATTTGCATGGGTAAATAGAGATATGCAATGCCTTTCCTTCGGTGTGCCTTTTTTCTTTTTCTTGGGTTTGAATCCTTATTTTTCATTGGTACATTAATTCAATCCCTGGAATATGAAATCTAACAAGAGTTCGTCTCACAGTACAGTCGTTTCGTCTGAAATCTATACACCGGAAATAGAGACAAATTTGATATCTCTTTCTGTCATGCTGACATCAACCATAGAGTAAAAGGGACTTAGGAATTCCTTCTCTTTCCAGTGTATGTATACAATTGAGAGCAAACCACTGTACGTCAAAGCCAGCGAGCATGGGAGGACCGGACTAGCCATCGAAACTCATTCGTATCGCGACAGCGTAACCACGAGTTAGTGGAAAACGCCGCAACTGTAGTTAGTTCGCTTACGAATTCGGGACGCGCTACATCAAATTTTCGTTGGACTAAATGGCGTCCTTCGAAGTTCTCACGTGTTTTTACGTGCCGTTGGGACGTCACTCGCCGGCGCTGAAGATTTTAAATGTAAAAGTGGCAATGCCGCCGCCATAGAAACGATTATCTGTTGCTACTCTCATTCTTCCATGCTCGTTGGTCACAGCTGACTCGCTCTAAAACAAAATAGTTAATAATATTGTTACATTTTAGTGTACATAATGTGTTAGTTAAAGGCTTAGGTAGCAATTTTAAGATGGCCCTTTCCGGCGGGACTAAATGATTCGCGGGCACGGTACAAAACCGTGCCATTACGCTCTGGAAACTTTTCTGTTTTAAAGAAAAATATAGGCTCCGTAATGAGAAAGATGCAACATGTCAACAAATAAGACGATGCGCACAGTGTTTTATTTATTTAATTACAAAACTACTTAAAGCTAAAAGTAAATCACGACCACTGTAGTAAAAAGTCAAACGAAAACCTTTATGAAACAAACTAGGTCTGATTACTAATCTTTTTAAGAACTTATTATATTATCGTTGAGTTATCCACCACCAAAGCTATTGTATAAAACGCGCAAAAAAAATCAAACTTTCGGACCTTATGATAACTTAGAAACTAAACACTATTTTACAATACCAATGGTCATCAGACATCTAGTTGGATCACATAAAGCTATTTTGAGTATAATTTTGTATCTCAGACAAGAAATGTGCGCATGATTTTCTTTCCACGTTTGTATGTGAAGTTGAGCGGGAACCCTTAAGAGTTAAGATTATTTTCAGCAATAGCTTCTTTCTATTTCTTACTAGTATAGGATAACTCGTCATATTTATCTATGTATGCGAAGGGATTGAAAGTCATGGGCTGGGTATTCATGCAAACTTGACCAGTTGACGTTCAAAATAATAGCGATAATTTCCTCAGTTAAGGCTCAGTTAAGGTCCCAAAAGTAAACGTCAAACCTAAACTTGTAATGAGGTTTCCCTGCGCTGAACATTGCTAACTGTCCAAAGGGGAACTTTAATTGTTTCAAGAATTCTCCGCTGTGAAAGTTGACAACATAAATAATTTATGGTATCTTATTTGAAGTTTGTGCAATATTAAGTTGACTAGGCATACGCAGGTACTTCTGTGTGTGTGTGTGTGTGTTCTGAGTGTTATTGGTTTGATTCAATCTTTGCATATAAACTGATATTTTTCATGAACTCGTATGCAAGAGATTTACTTAGATAGATTTTCGTAAATTCATATCAATTTTGTTTTTTTACCTGTAATTTTTTTTGTAAACTTAGACGCAGAGACTTTGAGAAAAAAAAATCGAGCGAAGTTTGTTGCTTGATATAATAAATAGATATAATAGAAAAAAAACGTGTTTTTTATCCATTTCAACGTAATCGTGCTATAAAAGGAAGACCCTGGCATGGCACCTAGTTTCCATGAGGTGTAATGGGCTGATATGATTAACACTGTAGCCTCGGTAGCCCAGTAGTGGGCTAGCGATTCGATAAGCTGGGTGAAGCACCTCTTATCGCGGTTGGGTTCTGGATGGGTGACCTTTTTCGAGGGTTGAGGCTGACGATGGTTCGGATTCCACGTAAAACTGTAGGTACCCTTCCTTACTTAAGGTGGCGGTAGGATTAATCCCTCCCGGGTTGGTACCATCGCATTGAATAAACGATGGTCGAACCGGCAATGAAAATTGTCCGTGTTTTCCATCCAATTCAATTTAGACGAGCAATATAAGGAACGTTTTTTGTATGTTTTTTTTTGTAATTTTTTTTATTTTTCCTATCTGTTGTTATAGCAACAAAATAAATACACACTCTGTGAAAATTTCAGCTGCCTACCTATTACGGCCCTGTGACAGAAGGACGGACGGACGGATGGACGGACGGATGGACGGACGAACGGACGGACGGACGGACAGCGGAGGCTTAGCAATAGGGTTCCGTTGGCACCCTTTGGGTACGGAACCCTAAAAATCAACACTTTCCTTTAGTTTGCCGTGTAACATTACTTCACCGGATTTGCTCCTTATAAGTGACACTATTGTCTGGTGCAATAATACAGGTGCTTTATTTTTCTCGAAATCAACGAGTTCAATTCCCGGCTCGGAAAACGATTATTCCAAAAATCGAAGAATGCAGTTTAAGTTTTTTTAAATCAGCCTCATAACTCATTTGAGTGTTTTTCGCTATTTCTTATAGTTTCGGATGTGGCGCTCAAGGCCCACTTGAAAATTCTACCTGTATAGTATGTTCGTCTTGGTTGCAGACCGTACGGCGGCAAGCGCGAGCTGCTGCGACCCGCCTACCGCTACATCGTCGGCCTGTACGGGGACAATGACGTGCCCAAACGGAATTTTGACGAAATTGACAGGTACGTAGATATTGGCGCTAAGTTGAGGACGTCTAGTTGATTTTTTTTTAACCGCAATTTATTCAAATTAAATAAAAAAAGATATCCCTTCAATAATAAGTATCGTACAAGACAGGTTGTTAATGGATGTATGGTCCAAGCGCTAACCAGGTATTCCTTGACATATTTGGTGCAAAAACGGTAGATACTCGTATTTTGTTGTATGGTAAACTTATTTTTATCCATACTAAAAATATAAACACAAAACATACATAATTTTACAGATTACATACATAGCATAATATATTAAACTTTAGACAAATAACAAAATAAACAGTTGTACTCAGTGTAAATGTATTAAAATACTAGCTGCGGTACCCGGCTGCGCTCGGGTTAGCGTCGGCTAAATTATTTCATGGATAAAAAGTATCCGACATGGCTGATCCAAAATAGGGTCAAACTGGTCCAGGACAATGTATCCATCTACCAAATTTAATCAAGATCGTTCGAGATGAAATAGCATGATTTAATGAGAAACATCCAATAATTCCCATTTAGAGCTTCGTTGACATTTGGTGACTATTTAAAAAAAAAGCATTTGCCGCCAGAACCTTTCTGCACTTGCACTGCAACATTGTTTACCTAGTAAGTAAGTAACGTGTAATGTAGGTAAGTTTTGCGTGGACTCCAACCCACAGCCAGGCTCAACATCGAAAACAGTAACCCATCTCAAACCTGACAGCTCCCAGAGATCCTATACATTGATAAAATACGCACATAAATCGGGTTAGTGGTTCGCAAGTTATAAGAATTTAACACTCACTACTCACCCTTCAGGTAATGAAGCGTTATATTATGTAGCCTATAAGTTTTGAGTAGAATCAGGCTAGACGTAGATACAATCCGCATCTAAATCGAGTAATTGGTTCTCAAGGATTTTGCCAAGTAGTCCTAAAGTTGCGGAAAATACCAAGCCGTACCCGCCCCCCCCTCCCCGCACCCGCCCCCGTCGGACCGCCCGCCTAATCACGAACTAAACAAACACTAACTAACTAAACACTCTGCACAAAACACGATATACGAATTTGTTTCGTGTATCAGTTGACAAAAGCAAACTCAGTAGATTAGGTAACAGACAACTTTTTTTTTTAAATTTGATATGACTTGAAGTCAAATCCTTTTAAGCCGTACGAATTGTTTTATTTATTTAAAATTTGGATATTAAAAATAATAAAACACTGTTGGTAACGCGATTTTTGTTTGACTGATGTAATGACGTGGAAACTGATGCAGTTTATCTCGCGTGCCGAAACTAATACAAAAGAAACGCGAGTTTCGGAACGCGACATTAAACTCCTCCAACTATGTATTCTGTGCTCCAACGCACACACGCACATTGTTTTGATAGATATGATCTTTGACGTTAGGAACACACCTACATTACTTAGACAACTGTGAGTGCTTGTAATTTAATATGAACTTTATACCATAGCAATAAAGCTCAAATTGACTACGTTTTAGTTACAAATCATTTGTATGGGAAAAAGAAAAGGGCTATTTTTAGGGTTTTTCCAGCAATAATTCTAATTTTTCTCGCCGTAAAAACCATCCTTGAACTTCAACGAACATTTAAAAAAAAGATTTGGCCAAATTGGTCCAGGCGTTGTTGAGTTATGCGCTTACCAACACATTTTGCGATTCATTTTTATATTATAGATAAATTAATTAAATGAACAAATTTAATACAAAGATATGGAAATTAGTATTACTATGATAATATATTATATAATATGTGACAATACTCTCCGGTGCAAACGGTAATGTTTTATTAATAAACTTTTTTATAACATTTTTTATAACTAACTGCGAAAAAGGAAATATATCGAATACACATAAACAATATGAATAGTAATAAAATTCGAAATTTTGAGCTCTGATTATCTTTCTTTCCATAACTGAAGTCTTGAGCTCCGAAATGCATTCTTACTCAATTCCGGAATCCGGATTTCAATCCAGCCTGAATCCAGGATTTAAATGGTTTTACATTCACATTACCTTTGAAGTATACCTGGTTGTAATTTGGGGACATGCGAATGCACTTCACATTTACCGACCCTATAGATCAAAACTCTACAGGATCGGTCATTTCTAATAGGAGGAATATGAAAAGTGTACGGGTTCTAGCCCTGATTGTTGCGCGGGTAAGATATAATATAAAGCTGGTTTAAAACGTTTTTGTCTGTAATTTCGATTTCCTTTCATTTATTATCAATGTAATGTAATGTATCATTTATGTAATAAAACTACAATAAGTTACGTCACGAACAGGGAGATCCTCAGATTCTATTAACTTGGAGTAGAAGAACACACAAATAAACTTCACTGATTTAGAGATTAACCTTAAACCTAAAATTCTACTGCCAAACGTACACTTTTAGTAGAGCAGTTTTTGACGAAAATCAAATGACAAAAGAAACAGTAATCCTAAGTGTAAAGGGATTCAAAATATTAATTCATTTGATAATGCAATAATCTACTATATAAAAATAAGTCGGGTTTTCCTTCCTGACGCTATAACTCCAGAACGCACGAACCGATTTCCACGGTTTTGCATTCGTTGAAAAGGTCTCGGGCTCCGTGAGGTTTACAGCAAAGAAAATTCAGGAAAAATTTCAACAGAACAGCGGGAAAATCCTTTTTTTACATACAGCGCCATCTCTGATACATAGCATGTACTACAAACCAATATTTTAAGTAGATGGCGCCGGTGCGTGATACATTGTTTGACAGCTACTCATTACTGAAAAAGCGGGAAAATCTTTTTGTTTACATGCAGCGCCATCTCTGATTCATAGCATGTACTACAAACCAATATTTTAAGTAGATGGCGCCGGTTGACAGCTACTCATTACTAAAAAAGCGGGAAAATCCTTTTTTTACATACAGCGCCATCTCTGATACATAGCATGTAGCCGGTGCATGATACATTGTTTGACAGCTACTCATTTCCAAACAATTGTTAGCTGTTGGAAATGGAAAAGTCCCAGTTGATGCGACATCTGGATTAATTACTCTTACCAACGACTTTTGCCGATTTGTAGACTCTCAATTAGCTCTTATTGAAAATGTTTTCACAAACATTAGTGAGAATTATCAGAATTATGCTTGGTTAACCCCTGTTTTCACCACCTCCAGTTACCTGAAATCCGATAGTTAACTTTCGGCTACATTGCATATTTGTATGATGTAACCGAAATATAACTTTGGAACGTTTGTAGCTGGAGATGGTGGAACCGGGCGTGAGTCAACGAGCAATTCTTGCCGCAAAGAATAATGATGTACACGCATTGACTTTCACCATTCAATCAAAAATTGCTGGCGATTTGGTGACACACAAATCCGTTGATTCCATAACAAATCCCGATGATGTAGTAAATTATCCAACGGAGTTTTTGAACTCTCTGGAGTTACCAGGATTTCCACCACATAACTTGCAACTCAAAGTTGGTACAGTTATTATGATATTGCGTAATTTGAATCCACCGCGACTTTGCAACGGTACTCGACTTTCGGTAAAAAGACTTATGCCGAATTTGATTGAGGCAACCATTATTAACGGAAAGTACGCAGGTGAAAATGTATGTATTCCTCGAATACCAATGATTCCGACTGATCTTCCGTTTGACTTCAAACGATTGCAATTTCCAGTTCGCCTTGCGTTCGCAATGACAATTAACAAGTCGCAAGGCAAATCGCTTAGTGTTTTCTTAAAAAAAAAATTCTTCATCTTTTGATCACATAAAATGAAATGTTAAATAAAATAAAGCCATCTGGTGGCGAAACGGAGTTCGCCGGGTTTGCTAGTATACGTATAAGTATAACAAGTATTTTCTGGTATTAAAGCCGCCGGCAACTTAACAACCTGTATCGTATGTATGGAGCCCTCGTCAAGTTTTATACGTATAAATTGTATCAAGTGAGTACCTATGTTTTATAAAATAATTAATTATTTAAACTTTTTTTTCAGGACTGGCTTCAACAACGATCGCTTCATGAAGAGGAACTTTGACGAAATTGACAGGTAAATAACTATTGTAATAGGACAGAATCTTCCCAAAGTACTCATAGGAGCCACGGAGGTGTCCATGATAGGAGCCTCCTCGTTATTTTCGGATTTACTTAATTAGGGTTCCGTACCCAAAGGGTGCCAACGGAACCCTATTACTAAGCCTCCGCTGTCCATCCGTCCGTCCGTCCGTCCGTCCGTCCGTCCGTCCGACCGTCCGTCCGTCTGTCACAGGGCTGTATCTCATGAACCGTAATAGGTAGGCAGCTAAAATTTTCACAGAATGTGTATTTATGTTGCCGCTATAACACCATATAGGTAAAAAAATTAAATAAAAAAAAATATACATACAAAATACAAATAGCCCCATACAAAAAGAACAATTTTTTTAGTTAAATTTTGTACGATGGTACGGAACCCTTCGTGTGCGAGTCCGATTCGCACTTTGCCGGTTTTTTTTTTGTATAATCTCCCTTTTCAATCCTCGTCGCTCTCACAGTTCCCTTTTCACGCGTCGTCCCCCTCTGCAATACTCGACTCTGGGATGTTCCAGCACCGGCCTGAGCGCCGACCGCTTCTACAAGCGAAACTTCGACGAGATCGACCACACCGGCTTCGGCACGTTCCTCAAGCGGTCGCCGCCGGGGTCGGGCGAGCGCGACTCCGCGCCCTCCGCCGCCGCCGCCGACCTCTACCCGCTGCCGCCCTACGCGCTCCGCTTCTACGACAGGGACTTCTACTGAGCCCGCACTCGGAACGCACCCGGCGAGCCAGCGACCAAGGAAGGATAGGAGCCAAACATCAAACTAAAAAAAAACGAATTTACACAGCGATACTATAAATAAATTCGACATACAATTAAACTGTTCACGTCGTGACGGCGTAGCCACTTTTGACCGACTTAAAAAAGGAGGAGGCTCTCAATTAGTCTGGATGTTTTTTTGTGCATGTTACTCGATATATCCGTAAATTGTCAACCGATTCGCATAATTCTTTATCTCATCAGTATCTCAGAATGGTCCTTAAAAAAAATCACGAAAATAGTGATTGAAGTCGGTTAAATGTTTTTTTAAAACGGTGTTAAACATAAAATGTCGCTAACACAGTCGAGTTAATAGGCTTACGAATTCGCTCACTACTGAGTCTCTATTACGAGTTACGAATCACTTATTGAAAATTAGCTAAAATCATCGATGCGGCATTTAATAGAGCCGGCATTTTAAGGATACACTAAATCGCCCGTTCACGGAATTTTATCTCTATGTAGAAATTTGACATAATATAATTTTGTTGAAAATATGTATTTACACAAATATAAAAATCCGTGGACGAGCGATTTAGTGTCTCCTGGAAATGCCTGCTCTATTCAATTATGTAAACCTGTGGTATCGATGATCTTAGCTACTCGTAACTCGTAATAGAGGCTCTGATGTTCTCGAACTTAAACGTCTTAACGTATGTCGACGAAAATTCGATGTTGCTCGTCCCGAATTCGTAAACGAACGAACTACTGTCAGTGCTTTTCCACTGACTCGAGGCTACGCTGCCGCCATACGAATGTGTTTCGATCGCCACTCACGCTCTTCCTTGCTCGCTGTGTCAAGCTCCCGAATCTCGTGTTTGGTTGTTTTTAATGGTTCCGTCATTCATATATCGGTGTTAATTGTTAAGGAGAGAGAGTTTTATCCAAATGAATTGTTAAGTATAAGGCGCGGGCATATACATAAAATATTATTAATAACAAACAGTATTAATACTCAATTAAAATCAATGTCAAATTCTACATACACTAAAATATTTGTTTAAGTAAAATGTATTAAGACCTAGGATATTGCATTCTACTAAATGTTTTCATTGTATGTATGCTGCTATCTTGGCATTGTACAGAGGGATAAATTATGCTAAACAATATGTATACCCATTGGAATCTCACAGGAAATAAAATTTTCTGATTTCGATATCTCACTAGTTACAATTATTTTCCTACACTATCCGAAAATTAAACAAAACTGTTCAGAGATTATACCTGTATTGTTTTATATTTACGTAGCTACAGTTCTACATTTATTCCATTCACCACACTATTTATTAGACCAGCGCTTCCCAAAAGGTTGTCCGCGGAGTCGTGGGTTTATTGGAAAGTTTTCCGCAGCATTTCCGAGAGTTATGGTAAAGGCGAAGAAACCAGCAGACAAAATTTAGCTTTTTCGAAGAAAATGAGTTACAACTAACCCCGAATATGGAACAATCATTAGCACAGTAACATTGGTGTGCTGTGTGGGTTCCGGCAAGTAAAATGGGTCCACTGCATTTCTTCCCGTGAATCCCGGGACAACATAAATTTAAAACAGATCATTTAAATTTGAATGACATATGAACTGGACTTAAAAATTAATACCCAGAAAAGAAGGCGATTATCGTGCTACTTCCTTTTGTGACAACTTGCCGACTTACCGACATTAGATGAATAAGGAATTCTTCATCAAATTGCGATACGGTTATTTCAGCTCACGCTACACCAAAAAGTTCAGAAATAAAAGATTCAGTAGGCCTATTGTTGGAATTCCGTACTCAGGAATCACCAATCTCTTTTATGGCGATTGTCAAAGCAATTTTCTCGATCTTTCCGCCTGGAAAACTACTTTGACAGCCGCTATTAAATCAGTTTTCTTGACTAAACAGTGCCTGATTCCTGAGCAGGGAATTAAAGCTTCGTATTAGACATAAAACCTAAAGAACTATTATGAGTAACTATTTTGTTCACATTAAATAGTTACGTGCACATTTTTTAAGTTAATAATATTAATATTTCTTCTCAAACT
The DNA here is from genome assembly GCA_946894095.1 of Incurvaria masculella. Taxonomy (NCBI): domain Eukaryota; kingdom Metazoa; phylum Arthropoda; class Insecta; order Lepidoptera; family Incurvariidae; genus Incurvaria; species Incurvaria masculella. The sequence continues at coordinate 5,130,376 of OX335644.1, forward strand.
TTTCGAACTTATAAACATTACAACATGTAAACAGGGTTTTAGAAAAAAGCTAAAAGAAATAACTTTGTTATATTCGAGATGTGCATTGCCCACAGCTTATTGACCAGGCAGTACCATTACTGCCAGGTCTAAGTTGACTTATTTGTAGTTTGCTTCCAATCCCTCGCAAATAAATCAAGGGTTATGAGCTCTTAGCAGCATGCAAATAATAAACAATTTCGTAGAAGCTCTACGACATTCCGTAGCAGCGGTATAGAGAATACAGCTTTAATTTTGTAGAGGCTCCACGATATTCCATAGCAGCGATCGAGCGAGGACAGCTTTAATTTCGTAGAGGCTCTACGACATTCCGTAGCAGGGCACGAAGGAGAACAGCTTTAATTTCACAGGGGATCTGCGAAATTCCGTTCAGCGCACGAAAGTGAACCGCTTTCATTTCGTAGAGGCTCCACGATATTCCATAGCAGGCAATCGCGCGAGGACAGCTTTCATTCGTAGACGCTCTACATAATACTATCTACTCAGGAAACCGAAAGCGAGAACTTCTCGTGTTCGATTCTGTAAACTTTATGAAGAAATAAAAATATGCCTACATTTTTTCTGCATAGAGTTTGACAGGAGCAAAAACGAGAACTTCTCGCTTTCGCTTTTATGAGTAGACCCCCAGCTTTCATTTCGTAGAGGTTGTATGACATTCCGGGAGCGCTCGAGAGAATACGCTTTCATTTCTTGGAGGCTGTACGACATTACGTAACAGCGCTCGAGAAAATACTCTTTCATTTCGTGGAGGCTGTACGACATTCCGTAACAGCGCTCGCGAGAATACTCTTTCATTTCGTGGAGGCTGTACGACATTACGTAACAGCGCTCGAGAGAATACTCTTTCATTTCGTGGAGGCTGTACGACATTCCGTAACAACGCTCGAGAGAATACTCTTTATTTCGTGGAGGCTGTACGACATTCCGTAACAACGCTCGAGAGAATACTCTTTCATTTCGTGGAGGCTGTACGACATTACGTAACAGCGCTCGAGAGAATACTCTTTCATTTCGTGGAGGCTGTACGACATTCCGTAACAGAGCTCGAGAGAATACTCTTTGATTTCGTGCAGGCTGTACGACATTACGTAACAGCGCTCGAGAGAATACTCTTTCATTTCGTGCAGGCTGTACGACATTCCGTAACAGCGCTCGAGAGAATACTCTTTCATTTCGTGGAGGCTGTACGACATTTCGTAACAGCGCTCGAGAGAATACTCTTTCATTTCGTGGAGGCTGTACGACATTTAGTAACAGCGCTCGAGAGAATACTCTTTCATTTCGTGGAGGCTGGACGACATTCCGTAACAGCGCTCGAGAGAATACTCTTTCATTTCGTGGAGGCTGTACGACATTCCGTAACAGCGCTCGAGAGAATACTCTTTCATTTCGTGGAGGCTGGACGACATTCCGTAACAGCGCTCGAGAGAATACTCTTTCATTTCGTGGAGGCTGTACGACATTCCGTAACAGCGCTCGAGAGAATACTCTTTCATTTTGTGGAGGCTGTACGACATTTCGTAACAGCGCTCGAGAGAATACTCTTTCATTTCGTGGAGGCTGGACGACATTCCGTAACAGCGCTCGAGAGAATACTCTTTCATTTCGTGGAGGCTGTACGACATTCCGTAACAGCGCTCGAGAGAATACTGTTTCATTTCGTGGAGGCTGTACGACATTTCGTAACAGCGCTCGAGAGAATACTCTTTCATTTCGTGGAGGCTGTACGACATTCCGTAACAGCGCTCGAGAGAATACTCTTTCATTTCGTGGAGGCTGTACGACATTTCGTAACAAAACGCAGACTGTAATATTTCACCAGATAAAGTGTTTTATAAGCAACAATTACTGTGAAGTATTGTCAAACGACAAACTAAGTGAATGGGTAAATTTTTAACAAAAATAGTACTCTATTGTTCTTTCGTTAGTTAATTTAACTAAGTACTTTATTTCAAAACTAGCCTTCCTCTACTTTGCCGTTTGACATTACTTTATTGAATGTATTCCTTATGAGCGACACTATTAGTATGGTGCAATTAGCCTAAACAACAGCCTAACTTCAACATCTAAGATATAATTCCAGCTACAAATTGTTTTATACAGTCCACATATTGTTTGGTAAAATGTTGCACCATTTTTAGCGTCGGGTTTGGGGGGAGAAGGGGGAGAAGTTGGAAGTTATCAGTTTTGCTCAAATATTTCAAAAACTATGTGGTTCACCGCAAAAATGATGAAAACAAAAATTATCTACATTAAATTCCTAACAAAATGGTCTTTGGCATAATCTTACTAAAGTAAACAATTCCAGAGCTACGGAGGGTGTAATGTAGCAATTGTTCGTTTTCGGAAATATGACATTTTCACGAATCTTTTTCCAACCGTACTCGAATAGAACTTGAAGAGTTTTGTCGTGATGAAGTAATATTTTCCTAAAATAAAAAAAAACAACAATTGCTAATTTACACCCATTTGTAACTCTGGAACCGTTCACTTTATCAATATAATTCTGCAGACAATTTTTGTTTCCAATTAAATGTAGATTATTTTTGTATTTGGCACTTTTGCGCTAGATCGCATAGTTTTGGAAATATTTAAGAAAAACTGATAAATTCCAACTTCTCCTAACGTTATCCTTCGTCACTCATTGGCTGCGGAACTTATTAAAACTTTAGAAAGAAAAAAAACGGCGTCGCGGCCGTGGCGGGATCACGAACACAAGTTTAATTTTACATTTACGCTAGAGATTCACAAACTTTAATCGACATCGATAGGTGTATCGACATATAATTGTGAATGTCTGAATGTTTGCTTTTTAGCTACTTATATTCTGAATTGAGCCGTGAGCTACTTTTCAGAAATTTTGTGCTACTTTATAAATATATTATGTTTGTAATTAGACGTTAGTATTGCAAGTTTGTAAGAAAACCTTATCATTTGGCCATTTCCGCTCGCACGTCCGTCCTTGTGTCACAACCTTGTGGTTTTTTAACATTTTAATAATATTCGGAGACATGTAAAATTATCTAAACCACGATAATCGGTGATAATTAAATTTTTAGAAAGAAAAAAAAGTTTCCTAAAAGTTTTTTTTTCCAAAAAGTTAATTGATACTTAAAATAAAATTGGAATTTCTCATCTTATTATGAGCCATACAGCCAGGAATAAAACCTATTTTAATGTTTCTAACATAACATCGCGTCGATTGAAAGATGATCGAGGCTGCAAATAAAAATGTCTGTGTTGGAAAATGCAATGTAGTCATGCAATTCCAAGAAGATTGTGTTGGAGAGACTTCCATACCAGGTTACGTACCAGAGGTCTCGATTCAAATCCCCGCCCCGTTCATGCACCACTATATTTCACTTTCTGAGTTGGATAAGTGAATTTCGTCACGAATGCGATATGTTACATAACTATCAATAAGTACAAACATATATTTTTGAATATTTCTATGAATTTAGACGAATATTAAATTAAGCCGTGTAATATACGGAAGGTTCTGGAATGGCACCTAGTTTCCTTGTGGTGGGTTAGGTTTATATCATGACAGTAGGTGTGGTATTAGCCATCCATATCCAGTTCCATAAAACATACTTTGCCATACATTTGATAAAAAGTGGTTGCAGCCGCAACGAAAAATGTTCGTGTTTTCCATTCAATTCAATGTACCTATGCTCATATAAATGAAAACAGGTCCTTGCATGACGCCTAATTTATTTGGGATGTTCTTTGGGATGTGTTGAGAGCTGATGACAGTAGGTGTAATATTGATATTAGTCATCACTGTCCAATCGTGGAGAATGTCTGGCGCGGCAACGAAACCCCTTTCGTTTTCGTTTCACCATAACATGGCTACTGCACTCTAGATTTACTCCAAACGAGAGAACTCCTCTACGGTCAACAGCACAGACACGAAATTTTGTATACCCATTCAATTATGATAAACATTAGGCTGAGATAAATAGTCGTAACAGAAACTAAGACTAACGGAAAGTAGTACTTTGTGAAGCCACTTTGCATTACTTTGAGATTTCGTCCATACAAAATGTGTCAAAGTGACGTCACAAAGTACTACTTTTCGTTAGCCTTAGTTTTTCTTACGACTATTTATCTCAGCCTTAGTGTCACCATGACATGACTACTGCAATCAAGGTTGGCTCCAAATGAGGGAGCTCCTCAACGGTCAACAGCAAAGTCGAGAAATGTTATATAAGCATTCAATTATAATAACCCATTCTTATGTGTCACCATGACATGGCTACTGCACTTAAAATTGGCTCCAAACGAGGGAACTCAATAGTCACATAGCACAAACACAATAATGTGTATTTGTAAAATGTTTATTATTATTGTTAAATCGATTTTCAATCGATAATCGAGAGAGCTCAGGGGCTCATTATACAAAGGACTATTGGGTATGGTAATCTGGGGTCTGCGAATTTCTAGCTTATGATTTTTTCAATTTCTATCTAAAAACTTAGATCATCTAAGATAAAAAAGGGCTTTTTTTCTATTTAGCGGATGTCAGCTCGCAAGCGACTCACCGACGGAAGTGAGATTATTTTGGTTGTTTTCGAGAAACGCGCTCTGATCCATTCGCCAAGGGGTAAAAATTACGGGCTCTGTTCGGGCTGCTTGCTCTGAGCCACTCTGAGCAGGAAAGTGCAAGAAAAAGCGTTTTAGCTAACGGATTGACAGTTTTCAGATCGGCCGTTTTCGCTGAACAATAGAACTGTTCGGAATCGCTTGGAATCACTCCTTTCTGTTCTATCATGCGAACTGGAATCGCGGAATGGAATCAAAACTGTCAGCTGTCAGCGAGTTTGATCGCTCGTTATTTGTCTTTCGACAAATCGTTTGATTGTGCGTTTGATGTTGTTGATAATCTTTTGCGACTTTACGATGCTGGCTTCCAAAATGAATCCGTCACACATATGTCAAACTATGCGTCAAACAAATGGAATGGATGTCAAATGGTTGAGGCGTTCGGGCTGTCGGAGCATGAAATCTTGCATTGTGCTGTTCCGCCTGGTTCTGTTCTGTACCGAACAGAATGGAACCGTTTTCGCTAACAGTGACAGCTCCGTGTACCTTCCTCGGCCGTTTTGCCATCACTCCTTTGCACCGGATGAGCCGGAGCAAAATCTCTCAACTGTCACTTTTGACGTGGATCATCAATTCAATATAGGCGAGTTGGTGACCCACGTGTAAGGTCATTTCGAGTTGAATTTTATATCGATTGGAAATTAGTTGAGTTTTTAATAAATTTAAATAGAAATTACACATTTCCCTTATGAGATTAGAAGGACTTTTATTTGTGTAATGTCAAAGTAACTTTCTGCTCTGCACTTTTTTCGTTTTGGCGTTCTGACTGGAAAGTTGCTCTGAGCGATTCTTCCCGATTCCGTTCTGTAACGGACAGTACGGGGCGGGATGGAATCACGTTTGCCCGAACAAACCTTCTAATACACATTATCTATTCTGTGACTCAAATGTCAAAGTTGAGAGATGTGCCCTGTAGGTTGCTTGCTCTATTTTTGTAGAAGTTTAGAATCGTGGGAAAATATCTGTGATGAAATGTTGGAGCCTGCAGTAAATATAAATTTCCATTGAAAGCATATATTTGGAATTGCGAAGTCCAAATTAGGCGTGTACTCCGCGTGTTAGCACTGGTCAGTCGTCAAAAGTGTTTTGCTGGACCTTCTATTGTGACCAGCCAAAATGAGCGCAAGTGTGGCTGTGAACGGGCTCGGAGCGGCGGCAATGGCAGTGAAACCAGACAAGAGCAAGGAGCTGCAAATGGAGATCCTGATGGAGAAACTTCGTTCCAAGACCTCCCAGTACAAAAATCTTGCTGAGACTTCCAAAGCCGTCCGGATGAACATGCTGGTATAGTAACCAGAACTATCAGAGCACCTAGTACACTTGTCGAGGGCCCATTGGTACTCCGTCTCCTTAGAAGATTGCTGGATGGATAGGATGAAAAACTGACCTTTTTAGGAGCTGGCATAGAATTCATATTTTTTGCGGAAAAACCCCTTTATTTTCAAACAATGGATGCACGTGGGCTGGAAATTTAGAAGATGCATAGGACTAAGGAACTTATTATCAAAAATACTTTTTTGCAGAAAACTTATGCTTTCAGAGTTTGTTCTTTGAGATACCCATATAGAAAGAATTATAGCATAGAGAAAGAAAGCAATAGAAATTATTGATATTTAAAAGTCTTATATATGTATGCCGATAGCCGATCGTAAAATTAAGCTTATCATGAGGCGCGATGGTGATTTTGACTAATCTGTGATGATGTCTGCAAGTATAGATCGACTTGTGCTGCCCTGACATGGAACGGTTAGGTTAAGGTTAAATCATAGATATGCTATGCTCCGCATCTTCTAACGGTACACCTTAGCCTAAGCGGTGCATTTAGGAACCCGCATGTCTGCTTTGCAGCCATTATTCAAGGTGATCTAAAATAAAATAACCAAGGTTTATTTGTAGGCGGCAGCGCTTACTTTTACTAACTGTACCGAATGTGGTATTTCCTGCAACTATAGGACTACTTGGCATCACGGTATATCGCCGGAGGAGCGACCAATAGAATAAAATCCTTGAGAACCAATTACTCGATTTAGATGCGGATTGTTCCTACGTCTAGCCTGATTCTACTAAAAACTTATAGGCTACATAATATAACGCTTTATTACCAGAAGTGTGAGCAGTGAGTGTTAAAGTCTTATAACTTGCGAACCACTTACCTGATTTATGTGCGTTTTTTATCAATGTATAGCATCTCTGGGAGCAGTCAGGTTCGAGATGGGTTACTGTTTTCAATGTTGAGGCTGGATGTGGGTTGGAGTCCACGCAAAACTTACCTACTTTACACGTTACTTACTAGGTAAGCAATGTAGCAGTGAAAGTGCAGAAAGGTTCTGGCGGCAAATGTTTTTTTTTTTTTAAATAGCCACCAAATGTCAAACAAGCTCTAAATGGGAATTATTGGATGTTTCTCATTAAATCATGCTATTTCGGCTCGAACGATCTTGAATAAATTTGGTAGATGGACCTGGACCAGTTTGACCCTATTTTGGACAAGTCATGTAGGCTACTTTTAATCCATGAGATAATTTAGCCGACACTAACCCGAGCGGAGCCGGGTACCGCAGCTAGTTAAACATAAACTCGTTTCAAACTCAGGCTCTCATAAATTGAAAGTTAAGAAAATTGTATACCGCTAAAGTCTTCATTCCCCTTAAAGGGAAAATTCGCTCAATGATAGTATTTAATCTTTGATGATAGTAAATAATGTTACAAACTGCAGTTATACGAAATATAAACATATTACAAAGTTTTAACTTTGTTTAGGACAAACGATGGGCAGTGGACAGCGCCGACCGAGCTATCCTGCAGCGTTGCCTGGACAGTTTGCAGCACTGCATCCACGTCGGTTCGCTGCAGAGTCTCAAGGAGCGACTCGAGTGCCTTTCTCGCCAGCTTGGGTAACTAATACACTACAACCTATTGGAGCAATATTCAATGACCAGTAACCTATCAGTTGTTATTGTCAAGATGTTACCCGATAAAAAATAAATAAAAACTTATTCTTATTAATTTGCTTTACGCTAATAATTTCGGTAATATGAACACTGCATGAGTAAATCATTTTCCATACTAATTTATTCCTGTCTTTTCTTAATAACTATCATTTTTTAGGCTGAAATTCATGGTTGGATCGTCAGGTGAAGACCTTTTCATATCGTCCGACATGTTCTACCTGGAGATATTGCTTGAGGCCTCTGGGAAGGTGAAGGATGTCAAGATTCACCATGAAGGAAAGGTAAAACATCTATTGTTTTAGCCGTGAATTCGATTAAAGTCTGATCGGTCTGGCAAGGGGTCTCATGTCTGCAATTAAGGTGGGCCATTCCGCTCAACTCCCCATACAAACGGGGAAAGAAGATCACGCCCATATTTATTGTCAGAGATCCAAAATTTTGCTCAAAATAGCTTTATTTGATCGAACTAGATGTCTGATGACCGTTGGCATTGTACTATTGTGTTTGGTTTCTAATTTATAAGGTCTAAAAGTTCGAATTTTTCGCGTGTTTTATACATTAACTTTGGAGGTGGATTACTCAACGATAAAATCAATACATCTTAAAAAGATTAGTCATCAGACATAGCTTGTTTCATGTAAATTTTTAATCAATTTAGTTTTTGTTAGATTTTTTACTACACCGGTTGTGGTTTACTTTTAGCTAGAAGTCGTTTTGTAATTAAAAATTTCGTAAATCTTAAGAAATCATACACTATACACATTGTCTTTTTTGTGTACATGTTGCATCTTCCTCATCACGGATTTTTTTGAAACAGAGGAGGTCCCAGGGTGCAACAGCACGGTTTTGTACCGTGCACGCAAATGAGTTAGTCCCGCCGGGAAGGGACACCTTAAATGAAGACTACCTTTGGAAATGTGATAGCAAAGTAAAAACAAATTATTTTAATAAACTTAGGGAGCGTTCAGAAATCACGTGACCGCTTAGGGCGAGGGAGGGTTCCGACTCTCGGTCACGCCTGGTCACGATGCCGGTCCAAGTCACGTGATGGAACGCAACGAAGCCGAATCGTGCCAACATTTGATAACAAAAGTAACTAGAATATTTTGCATACGTATAGTCAATTTTATTTGTATGTAACAAACTGAATATTGATCCATTTAATTCATTGTCCTCGTAATATAAATAAATTTCATGTACGGTATTTTCAAATGATGTGGGGTTATGTCGCTTACAGGCACAGATTCATATTCTCATTTCCATTTTCAGATAGAGCAGCAGAGCTGCGAAGAGCTGGTGTCGGCGATCTCACGTGGGGACTTTGCAGACTTCACGGCACAGCTGGAGGGTCTGACGGCCGTGTACCAGCTTAACGCCGAGAAGAAGGTCAAGTGCAAGGCGTTCAGTGCGCTGCAGAGCCTCGAGGCGGACCTGTGTACGCTGGGACAGCTGCAAGCCTTCATCAAGGACCCCTGGGCGCAAGTCCACAAAAGCCCGATTGGCTTCCTGCAGAAACGAAGGGGAGGTGAATGTTATGTGCTAAAATTTCGTCAATCTGTTTTCCTAGGCATCATACTTGCTTCTGTCTGCTGCATTTGGGACTAAGAACAGGGACTTACAAGAGGATGTTTTCCATCCAGTTCAATGTAGCCAAGCAATATAAGGAAGGTCCTGGCATGGCACCTAGCTCTCCAGTTCTCCTATGTCCAGATACATAAAAAAAACGGCCAAGGGACCGAAAATTCTAATCTCAACGATTTTTCTTATTGTTCAAATCTTTCGGTTGAGGCAAAGATCAATTGAGGTAATTCGAAACACTCATTAGGTCTTCAATGGAATTTTAATGGTGCCTGTATATGAAATGTTGAAATGAATATGTTGGCGAAACAGATCAACCTATTTTTACAAAATCTGCAGAATTCGATGAAACATAATACTGTTGCCAAACACTTCTCAATACCAAACGTATTGTGAACAATGTTTACAATGCATTATTTATTATATTTTATTACTGCACTATTGAGCAGTATGCCACGTATGTCGCAGAGACGGCCACAGATGGAAAACTGAAGTTTTGATGTAGAGACCCTTCACAGGGAAAAGAAGCGTCGGCAAACCGCCAGCACGTTGGTCAGACGATATACATCAGACAGCAGGTGACAACTGGCGAAGAAAAACATGAGACCGAACAACTTGGCAAAGTCTGAGGGAGGCCTACGTCCAGCAATGGACAGAAAAAGGCTGAAGAAGAAGAAAAGTGTTTTGGCCACCATATATTTTGCAATATAGTGCACACGTGAGGATTCCGCAGACGTAAATTAGTTAAATCAGGTTGATACCTATAGGTACATGCAATTTCTTTTTAACTTTTCCAATAATAGCGCCATCTAGGGTCTGTTGTAGAACTAGCAATTGTTTCGTATGACCTTAAGTTTACGGTCCAAATTGTATGAGAGTTGCGGCAAGTTTCCTGTTGTTGGCTCAGGGCACGCGATGCGCCTCACGTACCTGGTGTCGCCGTACGAGCTGCTCGACAAGGAGCGGGGCCTGCAGCCGCTCACGCCGGAGCTGCTGGCGGCGGGCAAGCCGGCGGCGCTGGCGGGCGGGCTCGCATCGCTGGTGGCGCCCGCCTTCTCGCCCATCGGACATTCGGCTACTGTACTGCTGGAGCGCTCCGCCTCCAATAAGCTTCAAGTGTCCCCAATCGTGTCCGTCGGCGCGAGGCCCATGGGGAAGAGGTATGCATTTGCAGTAGAATTTACCGTTTGAAGTTTGATGACTGCTTAGAAATGTATGCTCTAGATGTGTACATAATTTTATTTCATAATTAAATTGTATTGTAGAATCTGGATACGATCCCATCTCTTGATCTGGCCTTCATGAGACCGGCGACATTAGGACGTACTTACCGGATGTTGCACAAAATGACTTTAAGCATCGTTTTCAACGAACACAACTTGATTCCTTTTTCTATGAACTTTATTAAATAAAAAGTGTCATTTCTAAAAAACGGTTTGTCATAAACGGATTCTACTGTATGTAAGTACATGTCGCCGTTTTCTAGTAGATTCCTAAGAAACTTGTGCGAGGACTTTAAAAATGTTGGAAAAGAAAAAATACATGTTATGTCTCTTGTCATGGCGTATAATTGCACCAATGCGTCGCCTGTTGCAGTGGGCCGGTGTACGCTCCCCTCGGTCTGCAGAACAGCTCCATGCTCCCAGCCTGCTTCACATTAAAGTTGAACGCGCCCATGCCCCTTTGCTCCGCTCTCGCCAAGATTATATTCGCCACAACCGAGGTATGTTTGCACCCATTTTGCTTTGCAGCCCTGTTTCGACCAAATGGTTTTATCCGACTTCCTAGGCTGAGCCGAAAATTACGTTCCCCAAACAAACTTTGATTTTTAGTATCAATCATTCCGTGTTCTGTCTGCATGTTGTTTATTTATTCTTATTTCTAAATTGTAATTTGACCAGTTCCCAAGGTTGAATTGACAAGACATGTATCTATATATATATATCTTGCATAAAATATTAATTACTGTTTTCTAATATGTTAATTGTATATGTTCTCTCTATAACCTTGTCAGATAAGGAACTTAATTGAACAAGATGCCTTGCACACATGCTCAACTAATAGGATAGATGGCATCTAATTGAAACTGCAATCGAAATAATTATTTTTTTAATATAAACTTATTACAGCAATGTTTTACTACAAATTTTTAATGGGACTTTAGCTGCATTGTGGTTATGCCAATCCAATAGTTAAAGCTAAAGAATTCTTAATTCTTCTTCTGACTTCTTTCTTCTAGCGTATAAGGGTATCTTTTTCCATTTAAGGAACAGAACCCAAAAAACTACTACGATTAGCCATATTCCTTTCATATCTTATCTTTTAGGATTGGCAAGTAAGTTGGCATTTCTCGTTTGACATTTGCGCAGGTGGAAGTGGCGGGCGAGTGGAGCGCCGCGCGGCCGCTGCTGAGCCTCGTGCTGCAGCACGCGCACTCCAGGCTGCCGCACGCACGCCCCCAACCGCTCAACATTGCGCGCGGACTCTTCGTGGTGAGTGGCGACATTCTCGGCCCGGCCTGCAGCCTAGAGCCCTACCATGCGTCAAATCCTAAAAGTTTGATAACCTGTGTGTGTACTCATAAAGCTAAGTCAAAACTGTTATTCGTGCCATGTTTTATGTACGAGAGATGAAAGATGTACTCTATGATGTAGTTAGAATAATTTTTAGAGGAAAAGAAAAGTTTTTGTTTGTTAATTTGGAACCCATATTTTGGAATAACATTGAAAGAAATTTATTTATTTCAATATAGATTCAGGAAATATTTTTTTCAAATGTGTTCTGTTTTATTTTGTATGGTATCAGACAACTTGACAGCTTCTTTAGGTCAGGTCGCCTAAACGCCACCTGTCGCGATAAATAAGCAGTTTTCTTCCCCATTTACAGATAATAGTGACACAAATACACCTTAGCTTTCGCCTGACGTCATCGCTGAAAATGTTATTTTGTGTCATCGCACTTTAATTAGAATAATGAGAAATCGACAACGCTAAGGTAACTTGTGGCTGTAATTCCATGAGTCACAGGTGACTGTGAATCACAGGCGAATGTGCTTTTCAAAAGTAGCACTCCCCCCAGAAATTGCACTACTTCATTTCCTCCAAAATAAAATCAAATATTTTCATTGAGAATGCTGGTCACTATGTGTTTTAAAACCGTTACATTTACCTTTGGTCGAAATGGCCATATTTTTTAATAAAACTAACTATTGTTAGTTAAAGCATGCTAAAATTCCATTTTTACATTTCTGCATTGAATTTGTTTGTTAGAGAGTGTAGAATAATTGAATCTATAGATGACGTTACCAATACAAGGTTTGACGGTTGAAAGATAAAAATACGTTACTTGTCAACAGAACCTTCCCGATCAAAGTCAGTGCTACTTCGTGAGTGAGTCGCCAGGCCTGGACGGCTGCATGGTGAACAGCATCCCCTTCACGCACCCCTCGCACGTGCCACCGGTGCTCGCGTGCCTCCGCCAGCAGGCTCTCTTCAACACGCTCGCTGCAAGCTGTGTCCGCAACTCCGGCCGCCTTGGTATGGATACTATGTCTCAAGAGCAGAATCCCTTTTATGCGCCTCTCGCGCGTGTTGCCGCTGCTGGTATGCCTCCGCTCTTTTCAAGACACTTGCTGTCGGCTGTGTCCTCAACTCAGACTGTCACGATATCAATACTACGTTTCACGCAACCCTTGGAGCTTCACTTGTAGTGTTGACGGCGTGTATATCTCGACGTTTGCATGGGTCCATTTCACGCACCTCTTGCACGTGCCACTGCTGCTCGTGTGCCTCCACCAGTAGGCGCTCTTCAACACGTTCGCTGCCAGCTACATCCACAATTTCTATGTCTCTTCGAGCCCCACTTGTCGCGGGTGGCGTTTTAATAAGGGGTAAAGCTGGTAGGGGCTATATATCTGCAGGGTCGTAGGGTTACACGTGGTGGTGGTATGCATTGACAAATGAAGGTCGGAAATTAAAGAATGCTTACATGGGATGTTTATTATAACATAGTGTGTACAATGTACAAAATAAAGGATATAGAATCACATGGTCTTAGAATTTATAAAAGTATTCATCAACACTTATTGATTGCCAGCTTTCTGGAGGTTCTGGGCACAAATCTACCTAATCGAGCTGTTCCCTACTAGGTGTAATCTGGGTACTTAGCTTCTAGGATGTGATGGGTGTCCTCCAGTCTGCTGGGTGAGAGGTGTGCTGCTGACTGTGTTTCTTCTCATATGTGTGTCGATGGTGAAGGTGACTCACCGTAGGTGAGGGTAAAAATGACTTGCAGTCACATTGTATGTTTTTGTATATAAGGATCTTATATACAAAAACATTCCCCAGGGGGAACGGAAAATAACAACTTTCCGACCCAAATGTCAACCTCACCTGCACGCGTCGGTGGTTTGCAAGAATCATCGGCGACGACAAGTCCCCTTGTCGTGGTGCCCCCTGCTAGATAACGGACGAGGCTCTGGCGACCGAGCAAGTGGCGGAATAACCACTCACCCTTGCAAAAACTGCTTGGAAGAGGCTATTACAAGCCTTGGGGTCTAAAAAGCCCCTAAAAAGAGTGACTATGGTGCATTAGGGAAACACCATAAGCATTTCTCCCACCAATAACAATGGAAGCGAAATCAAATCAACAACTACCCCAGGAGGGTACCGGCCCTGCCGGGGAATCCCTCCCCGAGTTTCACTCGGGCAGCCCCACCGTATCTGGGGGGGGCATGATGTCGCCTACATTAAACAACACAGGAGACGGCAAAACATTGCATTCAACAACAGATAAGGACACTCCATTCAAGAATACAAATTCAAAACCGCCACAAACTAAATACACCCAGCAATTACTACATCCAAGTATGTTTCTAACAAGGGAACGCAGTAACTCGTTTTCTGGATACCCCCTAGAACAGCCGACGAAGACAAGGGACAGCAACCGCAAACGTCATCAGGAGTTTCATGGCAAAGAGTACCACAGCAAAACCAAAAAAGGATTAGATCTCCTGATCAGAAAATCCCAACTCCAAAGCTCCCAAAAAGGAATGAAGCTAGACAACAAACGTTCAATCGAAATAGAGCAACATACAATTCGGACATAACTGAAGGAGGTTCAAGAAATACCCACAACAGCTTCTCTATACTTGATATAGATGTAGACACAAATGAGGAACAAGTGAATACTATTCCAGTCAACAAGGCCAAGAAACCCTCTAAACCTCCTCCAATTATTTTGTATGGAATAAATGACCTGACAGATCTCACAAAATTTATTGAAGAAGTAGTTGGAAAAGACGACTACACCTATAAGGTGGTATCAAGGAACCAACTAGTAATCTCTTCAAGTACTGTTGATACATACAAAGTCCTAATAGACCATATCCGCAGCAAAGGTCTGATTGGTCATACCTTCACTAGGAAAGAAGAGAGATGCCAGAAAATTGTGATTAAGAATCTTCATTCTACCACACCAAAAGAAGCAATTGTTGAAGCAATCGAAAAAACTGGAAACAAAGTGAAAGGGGAAATTATTAATGCACGTAAAAGTTCTACAAAAGAACCGTTAAACCTCTTCTTTGTGAATATAGAACCCCATGAGAACAATAAACTAGTAAAAAACATACAATACATCTACCACCAGCGTGTGAAAATAGAAGATCCTAAGAAAAGTTCGCATGTTGTTCAGTGTTCTAGATGTCAGCAATATGGGCATACAAAGAATAATTGCATGAGACCACACAGATGTGTAAAGTGTGCTGGACCACACAAAACTACCGACTGTATCCTAGACAAGAATACACCTGCTACTTGTTGTCTCTGCCTGGGAAAACACCCGGCGAGCTACAAAGGATGCCATGTATACAAGGAAATACTATCAAGAAAAACACAAAAGGTAACTAAGTATAGAGAAAAAACATACAAAAACAAAAATTCGGCACAAAATCCCAATAGAGATCAATTAGATGAGCGAGACACATTGAAAAGGACAAAGAACCCTGCCACTGACAGACGAGACTCTCTTCAATACAGTGAAGTAACGAAAAGAAAATGGATCCCAAAATCTGATTCCCAAAGCAATACAAACCAGACAACTAGAGACAATGATGACTTTAAAAAATCACAGAGAAACCACTTCAGAAATGAAAAAACTGAAGAAATAAACCAGGTGGAGCCACACCAGAGAAACCATCTTGAGACGCTACTCATTAAACAAGCTGAGAAGATCGATCAACTTCTGCTACAAATAGGTACCATGATGAACCTATTAACAACGCTAATCAATTCGCCAAAATGACAGCGTTGAGAATTGCTATTTGGAACATAAATGGCCTAGCGCCAAATAAAAATGAGTTAGAAACTTTTCTGAGTACAAATAAAATAGATATTGTCCTAGTATCAGAGACACATTTAAATGACAAAAAATCATTTAAATTAGATGGATTTAATGTATACTGCACAAACCATCCGGATGGTACATCCCATGGGGGAGCAGCGGTAATAATCAAAAGTAACATTCGACACTACTTACACAGTGAATTCAGAGAGCAATTCTTACAGGCTACCACTGTGACGGTAGAAGACCGCCAGGGGACCATAAATGTGAGTGCTATATACTGCCCTCCTAGACACAAAATTACCGAAGAAAAATACACTAGATACTTCAACACATTAGGTAAAAGATTCATCAGCGGGGGAGACTGGAATAGCAAACATATATTCTGGGGTTCGAGACTCACGACAACACGTGGACGTAATCTAAAGAAATGCACTGATAGTCTTAGACTTGAAACCCTGTCAACTGGTGAACCCACATACTGGCCAACCGACAAATATAAAGTTCCAGACCTCCTAGACTTTTTTATTACAAAAGGAACCTCTTATCTCTATTCAAGTATTGAGTCTTCCCTTGACGCAACATCAGATCACTCACCAGTCATTGGCATTTTTAGTGCAACGATTATCCACATAAAACAACCAGATACTCTGTACAATTATAAGACTGACTGGTTAGCATTTACTGAATACCTAGAAAATGAAATCAATCTAAAAATACCCTTGAAAACGGAGCAGGATATAGATGATGCTACATTTTATATTACTAATTTAATCCAGGAAGCATCTTGGCGTTCTACTCCTACTTTGACTCCTGGAAATACCCAAAGAAATGTCCCATTGAAAGTTCGAGAGAAAATCACAGAAAAGAGAAGGCTCAGGAGACAGTGGCAACAAAGTAGACACCACTCAGATAAAACAGCATTTTCCAAATCAGCCAGAGAATTAAAAGCTATGATTGCTGAAAACCAAAATAACAGCTTTCAAGAGAAACTTCGAACTCTATCAGCTACGAAAAGGGATAATTACTCCTTGTGGAAAATCACGAAACAATACAAGAGACCACAACAGTCGATTCCGCCACTGCGAACTCCGTCTGGTGATTGGGCTCGAAGCTACATCGAGAAAGCTGAATTATTCGCCTCACATCTGAATAAAGTCTTCACACCTAACGAATCCAACATGAAAGAGTTTGAAGCAGAGGTTGATCGTGTTCTAAACAGCGATCAGCAAATTTCACAACCTATTAAACTGGTAACGCCGAGAGAAACAGCACGATTGATTCGAGATGAGGAAAATAAGAAAGCACCTGGGTTCGATCTTATTACGGGAGAAATCCTTAAAAGACTACCAAGAAAGGCAATTGTATTCCTCACTGTCCTCTTCAATGCTATCCTGAGACTACAATACTACCCAAAGATTTGGAAAATATCACAAATCCGTATGGTACTTAAACCTGGAAAACCTCCCACCGAAGTGAGCTCATATAGACCCATTAGCCTGCTACCGACCATTTCAAAAGTATTTGAAAAGCTATTTCTGAACAGGCTCAGGCCGGTCCTAGAGGAACACAACATCATCCCTAACCATCAGTTTGGGTTTCGAAAACAACACTCGACAATAGAGCAGGTTCACCGAGTGATCCGGAAGGTCAGGCAGTCCCTGGAAAAGAAAGAGTATTGCTCGGCAGTATTTTTGCATATCCAACAAGCGTTTGACAGCGTGTGGCATAAAGGCATACTGTTCAAACTAAAAAATCTGCTACCAAACTCCTATTACATGGTACTACAATCATATTTGAACCAAAGAAAATTTCAAGTTAAATCAGGTGAATATTTCTCAAAAATATATGATGTTAATGCCTCTGTTCCGCAAGGATCTGTACTTGGCCCTGTGCTATATTCGATCTACACTGCAGACCTGCCGACAACGGACCAGGTGGTGACTGCAACATATGCCGATGACACTGCATGTCTTGCTAGTGACCTAGACCCGTCAAAAGCTTCCAAGAAGATACAAACACAACTGAAAAAGATCGATCAATGGCTCGAGACATGGAGAATCAAATGTAGCTCAACAAAATCCAACCACATCACGTTTACACTGAGAAAAGGAGATTGTGCACCGGTCACAATGGGGGGAGAAGAACTACCAAAGAAAACCTGTGTAAAATACCTTGGACTACATCTCGACAGGAGGCTCACTTGGTCTAATCATATTAAAGCAAAGAGAACAGATGCAAGTCTACAATATAAAGGCCTATACTGGCTACTGGGTAGAGACTCGTCACTTTCACTCAACAACAAAATACTGGTGTATAAGAGCATCATCAGACCTATCTGGAGCTATGGAATAGAACTCTGGGGGAGTGCGAGCAATTCTAATCTCGAAGTACTCCAAAGGTTCCAAAATATAGTGCTGAGAAATATAGCCAGAGCACCGTGGTTCACTCGCAACCAAGAAATACATGAATACCTAGAAATGCCAACGTTAAAGGAAATGGTAAAAAACCAGTGCACAAGTTACAAGAACAGGCTCGAAAAACACACAAATAACCTAGCTAAAAGTCTATTAAAGACAAGTGACACTGTTTCCCGTCTGAATCGCTGGAACATCCTAGACCTGGACACGAGATCGTAGACAGCACCGATAGGTGTAACTGACCAGGGAATGATGCTTGCTGAAGCATCTCCTGCAAAAAAAGAACCACCGGAAACCATCTGATTATGGCTCTGTGGAGCCGATGGCAGATCCAAAAAGCAACAAAAAAAGAAAAAAAAATAAGGATCTCTTCTATCAGTAAAAGGAGGATATGTGAATGAAGAAAGAGAAAGAGAAAAAGGACGAGAGAAAAGAGGAGGCGCTCGTCGCTGTCGTGATGGTACTCCGGCGCGGTACCTGAAGCTGGAAAGGGAAAAAATCCATGCTTAGTCGGCGAGCAGACGAGGGAATGTTTTCCATGGTTGATGGACGATCTTGGAACGAGATATATTATAAAATTTGGCTTACTTACTTGTCTAGCGCCTCTCGTTGATTATTGAAGTCTTAGCCGGGCCGATGATCCTTCGTATGCTTGCAAGCATGGTTCTCCTGCTGGGTGAACGATTGTGTTAGGACATGGCCGGCATGTTGTGTCAAACAATTGTGTATATTTTGTGGAAATACGTATGGGAGATCTAGGCAAGTGGTTATAAAAGGTTAATGATGGGTGCTGAAGGCAGATATTACGACAGATTGCCGCGTGGTCGATTAAGTTCGATCGACAAAAATGACAATGTCATGAATTTACAATATGGAGTGATAAATGCAATATGTAGTGCTTACCTAGGTTAGTATTCGTTGTAAGTATTTATATCAGGGCACTTCTGCGCGAGGTGAGCACTGCCATGGAGGTTATAAATACTTCACACCATTGTTCCTCAAAGGTAGGACGTGCAGTGACGAGCGAGACTTGCACTGGCTCTAATCCTGTAACGCGCGCCTAGCTGTGTGTTGGTTTAGTGTCGTCTCGCTCTAGAATGCATGGGAAGTGGCGAGACACTATGAATTTACTGAGACGTGCAAATAAATGGAGTTATCTCTGGTTATATGGTCCGATTTACATCATAGTAACACAAAACGACTATGAGATTTCATTCTAGTTTGATTTTTGTGAATGAAGCAATCACACAACGTGACACACTTGAAGTGGTGCCGGGGTATCTGTACACGCTTATCAGTCTAAAAAATGTGTGTTCCACTACTCTGACTGAGAGTAACTAAAAGTAGTACTTTGTGACGTCAGTGTGCATTACTTTGAGATTTCGTCCATACAAAATGTGTCAAAGTGACATCACAAAGTACTACTTTTCGTTAGTATTAGTTTCGGTTACGACTATTTATCTCAGCCTAAAACTCAGTTGGTCTAGACTTTTGTATTGTTTAGTTTACCCGAGCGTAAATTAAAGGTCCTTTGCCTTTCCATTCATACAACATTGACAGCTGTCATAGTCTTATGGAACTGTCAGTGCTAAGAGAGTTAAAATTCACTTACCAGATGGTGTGGGTAACATATGTGATTGAAAACATTTATTTATTTTATTTTAGACAGGCAGCCTATCATGTTCCAGCATGGTTATCACTTTTCATGTTTGTAAGTTTTTGTTCGTCCTGATGGTAGTTCACTTAGGCTGAGATAAATAGTCGTAACAGAAACTAAGACTAACGAAAAGTAGTACTTTGTGACGTCACTTTGCCTTAATTTTGAGATTTCGTCCATACAAAATGTGTCAAATTGACGTCACAAAGTACTACTTTTAGTTAGTTTTAGTTTCTGTTACCACTATTTATATCAGCCTTAGTCACTTCCTTGTAATCTAAGAATATCAGTTTAGTTATTATTCATGAGCATAGCATTCATGCCAAGAGGTCGTGTTTTGTAAGCATTATTGGAATGGTCAACATAAGTTGACCATTCCACCACATTGTAGCTTCTCATCTGGGCAGTGCCGGCCGTGTGGGCGTGAGTGTTGTTGTACGCGTAGATATCGGCGATTGGGCGTGTGTACAGCGCAAGCCGCTGCTAGCAGCTAACAGGCGCCGAAGCAGAGCGTTGATTTGCGTGAAGCCGTCAACCTGGTACCACCTAGTAAGGTTTCCTTATGACGCGCCGGCGTCAACTGGGGACTTAAAACCGCCTGCTTTAACAGCACTGTGACAAGTTTTTTCTGTGTTATTGTCAGGTGGTGACCTGGAGTCGATGCTGATGTTCGAGATGAGCGCCCTCTCATGGCAGCACATCTCCATCTCACTGGAGCACCCGCTGGACGAGAGCATGGCTACGGTGGAGTTGGACCTGACGGAGCCATCCGCTCCCCGCGCCACCGTGCACACTCTCGCTCCGGCCGGCGCTTCCGCTGGCGTCGCCGCTGCCGCCGCCGCCCACCGCGACACCCTCGACGACTACCTCAGCCGCGTGCTGCTCAAGTCGCACTCTATACCCATCACGCTCAGGTAACTCCCATGGTAGCACATCTCCGTCATCATCCTTTGCTAGAGCACCAGACATTATTCTTCTTATTCATATTTTCGGCTTGGTAGACTAGCATTAGCTTGTTCCAAGAGTCCACCACTCTGTTTACAATGCTGTGTTATGCTTGGCAGAGGTAATAAGATAACTTAATTGAATGGCCACGGAAGTTGGTGTTTTTGTTGTGTGTATTCATTATAGTAGCCATTAAAAATTTTAAAGTCTCTATAAGATCACCTCTTTGTCTTCGTTCTTGCAAAGTGCTGAACCCTAGTGCCCGAAGTCGAGTAAGGCTTGTTCTTTTATGGCATTTTAGTAGCTCTTCTCTGAACTCTTTCTAATAAATCAATACATTTGAGTAAATATGGACTCCACACTTTATAAACATACTAAATCAATGTTTGCTGTTCAGTACCACATTCTCGTTGCCCGTCAAGAAAGGGCAACGAGGGAGACGCTACTATCTCGTGTAGTATTAGGCCTTTAAAATAATTTCACCTTTTCTAAAGCATATTTGAAGCAATTATGGTCGACCTGAATCACCTAGTTTGCAGTTGCTAACGGCATGACATTTTGTATTGTAGGTCGCTGGTGAAGGTCTGGGAGCGGGAGGCAGCCGCCAAGCAGCTGAATGGAGGATACTCGGCGCTGGACAATTCAAATTTTAGCTTGGGCCTGGGGGCGCTGGACCCTGGGGGCGGCGACGCGGGCGCCGGTGGCAAGCCGGAGCCCACGCACGCCGCCCGCGCCCTCTACCCAGCGAGCGTCAGCCATCCGCACCAAGGTACCTCTCTCACGTTCTTTTTATTTTTTTTTAAACATGGATGGCTAATGCCAAAGAACTGCCGTTATGATATTAGCTCAATACACCACATTCCCGAAGGAATTGGGTGCCATGCCAGGACCTTCCCTTTATGAGCACGGCTACATTCGACTGGGTGGGAAACACGGTTTCATTACCTCTTCGGCCGTCTTTTCATCCAATGCGATGGTATCAACCCGAGCGGGCTTTAGTGGGGAAAGGGAACCTACAGTTTTACATGGGCTCCGAACCATGGAGCAGCTCGCATTCGTGACAAAATGCACTTATCCAACTCAGAATGAGAAAGAAAGTAGACCTCTGGTATGCTAGGCAAGTCCCTTCAGAAGATCGGCTCGTAGTTCAGGGACGCTGGGCCTTGCTACTCTGCTAGAGATCGGTTTATTCCCCAACCGGTTATACACTGTTATCTTTCTCTTTCTGAGTTAATGAATGCATTTCATTATGAATTCAAGCTGTTTCAAAGTTCGGAATCCAGGTAGGTCAGGTGTCACTGTAGGTCCATTTCCCCTACTAGGTGGTAGGGTTAAACTCACCCTGGTTGGTACAATAGCATTAGATGAAAAGATGGTCACAGCTGTAATGAAATATTATTTTCATCTATTTCAATAATGCCGTGCTCTTGAGGATAAGATCCCATCATGCACCTAATACCTTAGCAATGCGGTGTGTGTTGAACTAATATAAAAAAGGTGGGGGATATTAGCCATCTATATCTGATTACAGTAAAAAAAGAGACTACAAACTGACAATGGGAAGTGAATGTGCGGCAGGCACATACTGCTGGCCACTTTGCACTAATAGTCCTATCAATAACGCTGTTCTGAATTGACAGTATGCGGTAAGTGTGGCTCGGTATTACAATAAATGTGAAAAAAAGATGAAACAAGAATTGTTCGTTTACCCGAACCATCTTCTTCACGGGAGACTGACCTCACATACCTCAGAAGCCCAATTCTGCTATTCGTGCAAAGTTATGTTTCGGTCAAACACAACACGCTAAGTTTTGAGTGCAGTTTCCAAAATAGGTATTCAGCTTATTCACGTACACGTTTTGTTATTGTCTATGGAATGGTTTGTCTTGTGTGCCACCTAATGTATAAATTTGCCTATACGTGCATGCATACATATGTAGCATAAAATATGTCAATGTGATGTATTTGTCCGTAGGTTTGTAGATAATGTCAATATTGTGATTAAAATAGTGACGATTGCCCTTTTTAATTTTGTAGAAATTTAGCAATATTTTTGTATAAAAAAAAGATTCCGACAAATTGAGAACCTCCTCCTTTTTTTTAAGTCGGTTAAAAATGTTACCTGATTTGCAATAAGATTTGTTCTCCTCCGTATAGATTTATGTGGTATATGTATAATACTAACTAATAACTTTGTGAAAACGTGTACGCAAACAGATAATTTTAATCTAATAACACAAATGCATTACATTTTTCAAGAAAACTTTGATTTATAGGTACTCAATACCATTTACTTTGACAAATACAATTCTCAAAACAGCAAGTTTTTGGCAAAACACACGGCCCACGAGAACTAGAAGCGCCTGTTACTAGTTTACGAACAAACTTGTAGAGTATGATTTCGCCGAACATGCGATTTTGACAAAACACAAACATTACGCGCGCAGTTATCAATTAACATAATAGGGTTTCTGCTGAGCTATGTGATATTTATGTATGTATGTGTAATCGACCATGAAGCAATGACACATCAATAAGCCCAGCAAAAATATCTACTTTACGAATATACTGCAAGGCTGGACCCGAACCAGCAAAACATTTTCTCTATACCAATAATTTGGAATTCGCCTACAGACCCTCCTCCCGAAATCAATGCCTCCTACTAACACAGTGTTTAAGATTATACCTACATATATTGATTGCCTACAAGGATTGAACATTCCATCTCAATATACTATTTGCATTCTTCAGGGACGTACCTGACGGACGCCCAGCAGAGCCTCTCCGCGCTGAGTCAGGACACGATGGCGGAGGAGGTGCGCGACGACAGGCGCCCGCGCAAGCGCCGCTCGGACGGCGAGCCGTGGGCGGCCAAGCGCGGCAAGCCCACCATGGGCGAGCTGCAGCCGGAGACGTCCAGCTCGAGCGAGTCCGAGTCGGAGGAGGAGGTTGGCTCGCCCGAGTCGAGGGAGTTCGCGCCGGAGCTCGAGCTTGCGGGCATGGAGGCGGAGCTCGCCGGGGGGTCGTCCGATGTGGACAATTCGGGGGACGGCGACGCGGACATTGCGCTCAGGTACAACGCTTCTCCGCTTGACTCATTCATGTTATATTTCAACTCTTCTCTTCTGAATTTCTGAATGAATCAATGTCACTGGACATGGGTGGCTAATGCCATACCCAGTCATAATATGAATCCAACAAACCGCATTCCCAAAAGAATTAGGGGCCATGCCCGGACCTTCCTTTTATGAGCATGGCGACATTGAACTGGATGGAAAACTTGGACAATTTTTCATTGCCGCATCGACCATCTTTTCATTCAATGCGATGGTACCAAACAGTGCGAGCTTAAACCTACCACCTACTAGGGGAAAGGCATCTACAGTTTTACATGGATTTGGCACTTATCCAATTTAAAAAGTGAAAGAAAGTGTTACATGACCGGGGCGAGGATATTTACCCATAACCTCTTGCGTGAACAGCAAGTCATCTAGTCCCTAGATCTTGAACATACATTTGGATCATCCTATCTGGACACTTTGTTAATCTTGATCACCTGTGTTTTTGGAGGTCCGGATTAACAACACTCCACTCCATTTTCTAATATTTGTGTGCTATTGATTTCAGAAATTCTTTTCACAAGTCTGAGCACAAAAAGCAGAAGCACAAAAAGGACTCTGAGCGCAGCAAGATGCGGGCGTCATCTCTGCTACTGGAGCTCGCGGAGGGCAAGTCGTACATGCCCTCGTCGGTGAGCATCACGCCAATCGGTGCCGCCGGCGGTCCCGTCGCCGCCGCCAGCGCACTCAGCTCCGTCCTCTGCCTCGACCGGCGCCCCGGCATCGAGATCATACCCATCTCCTCCGCGCCGCCCGCCGCTCTGCCCAGCTCCATCACCATCACACCCATCAGCTCCTCCCAGGCCAAGAGCATGGAGCAACGACACCGCTCCGAGAAAAAGTCCAGCAAGTCCAGCGACGAACGCAGCCGCGACAAGAAGAAGAAAAAGAAGCGCGACGACATGGGTCCACCCGATAAACTCCCGCCGAAGCAGGATCCCCTCACCAAGCCGGTCTCCGTCAGCATCAAGCCGACCGAATGCTCGCCCGTCTCCGTCCGATCCGCCTCGCCCAACTCGCTTCTGAGAAAGTTCAGCCCGAGCCCCACTCACGGGAGGTCCGTGTCCATCACCAAGTCTTCAAGCCCGAGCGGCGTCAAGAGCATGGGCAAGCCTTCCGGCTCTTCGAGCCACCACAGCAGCCCGCGCCACTCGCCTGTCCAAAACAGCCCCAAACATCTTTCTGGCTATTCGAGTCCAAAAAACCATAGCACTTCATCACCGAAACACAGCTCGTCAAGTTCGGGAAAGCCGAGTATGTCGGCCTTGAAGTCGGCAGCGAGCAGCTCTCCATCGGGAAAGTCCACGGGAGGCTACGACCTGTCCAAAGTCAACAAGATGTCTATGAAGGATGGCTACAGTTCTGGATCGTCGAGTTCGCGAGATAAGGAGAAAAAACACTCGGGTATATCGTTTTCTAGCTCCGGCAGCAGTAGCCCAAAAATCAAACCGACCAGCGTCAAGTTAAAGCAGCTGGAGATCACCCCGATCCTCTCCGACACGCCGATCAGCGAGCCTCTTGTGTCGCCACCCAATGTTGAAATTAGCAAGTCTACTCCAAGCCAAGTGCGAAATCGAAAGGGTTCTCTCAGCGCCGTCATCGACAAGCTCAAGTCGGCGCAGCATTGCGGCTCCGAAGGCGAACTTAGCGTCACCAAGACCTCTTCCAGCAGCGGCAGCAAAGATAGACTCAACACTAGCTCTAACAAATTTGCAGATTCCAAAAGTAGTAGCTCCAGCAGTGCCAAAGTTAGCGAGAACAAAAACCCCGAGTACATGGTGAAACCTAGCTCAGATGGAATGAAAATCACCATTAACAAGACGAGGACTAAGGATTCCAACAGCTCTAAACCTAGTTTCAGTTCCACCAGCAGCTCTTCAAGTTCCTCTTCGGTAAAGCAGGCCTCCACGTCGCCGCAGCTAACCGCACCGAGCCAGGGTTCACCCAAAACCCACACGGGCCTCAAGCCGGGCGTGATTAGCGGGCCCGCCTCCAAAAAGACTCAAGTGCTCCAGTCCAGCAAGCCGAGCACTCCGACCGGGGCTCCTGCCCCCGGGAACACCTCTAAATCGAGTTCAAACATTAATAACATGACCTCGAGTTCTAGCAACTCCCCAAAAGTGCCTTACTCAAAAACTTCGTCTAGCTCCTCAATGAGCGGTATGAACCTTTCCAAGTCAATGTCCAAAAGCAGTGGCTCTCCCAAGAGTAGCAGCACCGACATCACTAAGATTATGCGCGACCGAGATCGGGAGAGAGAAAGGGAGAAGTCTCGAATGAAATCAGGAGGCAGCTTGGAGAAATCTGTATTTTCAGCTAAATCTGGGAGGTCGAGCCCCGCGCTAACTAGAGATGAGGTCGACGGAGACCGCAGCTTCAAGTCTCAGTCGAAGGACGCCAACTTCCTGGTGGAGGGCCTCATGAAGCCGCTCGATACAAGCAAGTTCCAGATCCCCAAATTAAAGAACCAGGCACCTCCTGACAAAAGCGCAGCACCCACTCAGTTCGACGGCCGGCCTCCACACAACGACTTCTCGCAACGCTTGCTGGAGCACGGCAAGTACCCCTTTCCACACACTCCCAACTCGAGAAACAGTCCAGACCTAATCCAAAAATCTGGGTACCCGCTCAACATTCCGAAGCCGCTGATGGGATCTTCGAGTCCCAAGCCGAATGCAATTCTGCAGCCTCCGAAACCCGACCAAATGGATCGGCCAATGGAGTTCTCAACGAAGAGCCAGGATGCGAAGCTCGAGTTGCCGCCCCGGAAAGAGGAGGCGAGAGCGGAAGAGACGAGGGCGCCGGCCGACCGGTTGGCGTATCCGCTGGCGACGGGCGACGCGTCGAAGGCGTTCTCCGTTCCCAAAATGAGCGCGGACGAGCGGAAGGGTGCGGACTCGGCCATGAAGCCGCCAGCGAGCGGGATGGTGGCCCGCAGCGGCGCGACCACCCCGCAGGAGGCGGCGGAGATGCTGCTGGACTTCTCGTCGTCGTCGGGGGGCAAGGTGTCGGGCGTGGTGGCGGTGCGGCCCGTGTACGCGGCTCCGGCGGCGGCGCTCGCGCTGCACCTCGTCAAGAGCCCCGCGCCCTCCCCGCACTCCAACTCGCCGTGCATCACCGACGACGAACTCATGGACGAGGCGCTCGTGGGGCCGGGCAAATGAGTACCGCCACCGAACCCTCGTCTGGTGCAGCTTGCCAGTCGTATGCAATCTTTGTTGTGCTTTCTGGACCCTACGATAGGAGAGGTACACAAAGTACTACCACTCGTTTCACGCAGGTGAGAATATTGTAATCCGCAACCAATGCACCACATGTGTTTAATGTGAATATTTGAGTTTTTGGAGTGTTGGAATGTGGTATGCACCAGCACTGTAGTAATACTATGCATATCCAACTTTATTGAAAAACTTTTTTTTTTTATTCAGTATGTTTTATTTCATTCAACAATAGTTTGCCTATACAGGATAGTTGCAAATGAGAGCTGACAATGTACTTTTAGTATGTATGTATTTATTTACTGAGTTGATCTGGCTTTCCTTGCATCCAAATGCATAACTTACAACAATCACTTTTCATAATTTTGCCCTTTGGCCCTTTTGGTGGCATTATCTCGGTGTAGAATTAAGCAGAAAACCCTTAATAACTCCCAAGTATTATAATTTATAAGTCTGCTACCAAAGGTGTGTTCATAGACGTTACTCATACTTTTTTTTGTGTGTTTAATCTTGCGATCAGTCGTTTGACTATGAGCAGATGTGATGTGTGATAAGTTGGCATTGAGAGTAGGATTTCCCAATGGAGATCTGTCTATTATTTATTTTTGGCTTTCTAGAAGCTATGGTCTTGGAGAATTTTGCGGCGTTAGAGGCGGTCAATTGTATCTGGTATTGTTAGCTTTTCAGCCAGTGGATTTGGGTGTATTTTCAGTCTATCCTGGTATCTCTCGCAGCAAGTTTTGATCTCATCCTTGACTGTGTGGATGTTGGAGGTATTCTGGAACTTCTGAGTTTCGGATAAACCAGGGTGCATTGGAGATTTGCTTCAGGATGTAGTTCTGAGTTCTTTGGATATTACTTATGTTTGAGTCGCTTGCGGAGCCCCATAATTGGACTCTATATGTCCATATTGGCTTGAGGACTGCTTTGTATATAAGGAGCTTATTGTCTAGAGTCTGCTTGGAGTTACGTCCCAGCAACCAGTACATTCCTCGATACCTTAGGTTAATTGCATCTCTCTTTTTCTGTATATGCTTTTTCCAAGTCAGCTGGCGATCCAGATGCATTCCTAGATACCCGACTGAGTCGCTATGGGGTAGCTGGTTTTCACCTAGCTGCACTGGTGGGCAGTTTTCTCTCTGTAAGGTAAAGGTTACATGCACTGATTTGGAGGCACCGGCCTTTATTCTCCATGTTTTAAGCCATTTGTCGACACTATTGAGGCTTTCATGCAAGGATTTGGATGCTTCTTCTGGTAGTTTATCAGTAGCCATGAGTGCTGTGTCATCAGCAAATGTTGCCACCATAACATCTGGAGTTTCTGGTAGATCTGACGTAAATATCGTGTAAAGAACGGGACCCAACTTGGGGTACTCCTGCCAGGATGTCATGAAATCTCGAGGTGCAGTCGCCCTCCCTTACTTGGAAAATTCTGTTGGAGAGGTATGATTCTAGTATATTATAGTAGGTATGTGGAAAAAGCTTCTTGATTTTATACAGCAGGCCCTTATGCCAGACTCTATTAAATGCCTGCTGCACATCAAGAAAGGCAGAGGAGCAGTATTCCTTTCTTTCAAAGGTGCCTCTAATTGCACGACACACTCTGTGGACCTGTTCTATTGTAGCGTGTTCCTGTCTGAATTCAAATTGGTGATCCGGTAAGATATGGTCTTCAGACAGTGATTGTAATAGTCGCTTTAGTAGTACCTTCTCAAAGAGCTTTGAAATAACTGGAAGCAAGCTGATTGGTCGGTATGAGGTAACTTCGTGGACGGGTTTCCCAGCTTTTAGTATCGTTAAGATTTGGGAAACTTTCCAAAGCTAGGGAAAGTACCCCATTCTGATAATGCAGTTAAATAATGTGGTGAGAAATACGACTGCCTTTTTTGGAAGGAAACTTTGTAAAATTTGACATTCGGTCCATACATTTTATGTCACACTGACAGTCGAAAGACATACTTTGGCTCAGCCAAGTACGAGTAACGTCTATGAATCTCAGCATGAGAGTGTCATGTCACACGTCAACAGGGATAATTGACGCCATAACTTCCACACAGAATAAGAATAAAATAGAGTTCTTATAAGCTTGGTACACATCTTAAGAAACCCGCATAAATATAAGCACCACGATCTGCTCTTTGAAACGGTTGTTATATATACAATTACTTTATCGATTTTATGATTTTATATCTTTAACACCTATACAATCACTTGGTACTGACCTACGATTTTGTAAAACTCCAAGGTTATCTCATAACCCTAACTCTCAAAAGTGGTGTTTTTTATATTTATTAGCAGACTTAGGCTTTTAATAACATATGAGTGTATAGATATTCATATCAACTAAATTACAAAAGCTTTCATTTTGTTATAATTGTTGAAATTGTATGAGTTCGATATCACAAAGTTTTTATTGCGATTTTTTTCCCAATTCACAAACATTTATTTCATGCCCTGCATATCTTTTTGTAACAAACAATCGAAGAATTCAGGGTTAGTGAAATTGATTGCCTAATACTTACTTTTTGTTAGATCTAAGCATAGCGATAGACTTGGTAGGCATAATCATATTATAATTTTATTAACGACATAATAATGATCTAATTTACTAACAAGAAATTGATATTATAAAGTGTTCTAAATTTAGGAATGTATAATAGACGATAGTGTAATAATATATTGAATCACTCTTATGACTTTTCCGTCAAATAAGTAATTAATCTTGACTACTGAAAAGAATTGTGGAAATAAAAATATACTTAATTTAAATCGTTCAATTAATTTTTGTTAAGCCGGGTGCTGCCACCTCCAGCTCAAGCAAGATGTTCCCCAGTTTTAAAGATAACTTTCTTTGCGAGTGATACTATATACATTAAGTTATTTAATATTTTTATGGTGGTAACCCGTTCATATTGCGTACAAATCGAGGCAATTGCTGTCTGTGTAAATAAAAAGTGTAAATCTCTAATTTATGAATATATCATGTATTGATATACAATAAAGTATATTGAAAGCAAATGGACATTTAATTAATGTGTGATAACCAAATATAAATACAGTCACAGTGAGCCAAACATTGTTTCATACAAAATATACCAAAATTCTTTTTCATATTTAGAAAATTGTAAATTTCTATGTAACTCAAAAATATTGATCTGAAATTATATTTATTATTTCACTTTGAAATCATGAAAAGTTAATAAAGATAATAATCGACGAAGAATCAGTGGGTCACCTCTTATTTCTAGGCTTTTACCCTACTTCACCTGGCAATCTAAAAATGCACAGGTCACCAGGCTTTCTTTAAGGAAAACTAGAGAAATCATAAAGATATTACAAAAAGTCAGTTCACATTACGTGAGCGCAGACACTATGTACTGATTGAGATTCGAAAAGTTGTCTAACGAGTTGTCAACTCGCAGCAGTGATCCTAGACTTGATTTCTCACTCACACTGTGTTCGTCTTGTAAGCAGAGCATGTTAATGCTATATCTGTGGTGACAACACTTCTGTCAAACCAAAAAGTTTATGTTGTAAAAAAAATGTTTTATTAAAGTTTTCATAAAAGCTCGCAACTATTTGTGCATATTTGTAATGATGCCCGTTATTCTATACTTCAATACTTTCACCAAATTATTCAAATCTTGTAACTAACCTTTGAACTATTCAACAAGATTCCTGGGCACTAAAGCACGTCTCTAGTTTGTCCGTTTTGCGTTATTTCATTGACAGATTAATATGTTAGAGCAGGATAAGTCAAAGCTGTTTTGTGCTTGCATGCATCTGCCATGGGCGACGCGCATGCTTCTATTTCTGTCGTCATTGTCTATTTATACCCATCTGGTGCGAAATAGAACTGGTGACGACGTGAGTGGTTACAATACTCATGCTTCTCTTCTACTAGTCACTTGTGGCTATTTTACCAAAAAGTGTTTCTTAAAATTTTACCATAAGACAATGGAAACATGCTCATTACCAAACAGACGGTGTTATGAAGCAATCGATGAAGTCGCTCGGAATGAAGGTTTTATTGATTACCATCTAGAAATACGTTCTGGATCTTCTAAGGGAGATAATTACATGGGAGAAATGCGAAGAGTGGAGGTTCGAGCAAAGAAGTCTAACAAAATTTTTAATTTGATAATTAAATCGGCACCAATACTTGATGCAGTCAGAAACAAGATTCCTGTGGAAGTTATATACAACAGAGAAATAGTTGCTTACACCGAAGTGTTAAAAGTGCTCGAAGATGTCCAATGCCATGCGGACGTTAACCCATCAGTGAAATTTAATTTCGTGCGGTGTTACTATGCCTCACAGGAACCCATGATGGAACTTCTCATATTGGAAGACCTGAAGCCTCAGGGTTTCAAGATGATTGAGAAACCAGGCATAGTGCAAGTGGAACATGCTAAGCTTGTGATTACAGCATTAGCTAAGCTGCATGGCCTCTCATTTGTCCTTAAGAAGCGAAATCCAGAGGATTTTAGAAAAATCTCAAATATATGTGTTCCTGACGTTGCAATTGTGTTTGAAGATTTTGCAATTTTTCTTCAAAAGTCACTGGATTTAGCCGCTAAAGTAGTTGAAGATCCTCTTCATAAATGCAAAATTCTTCAAGTCAGGGAGAACTATTTGGAGCACTGGAAAGAATGTCTGGGAGGCAGAACTTACAGCGTAATATGTCACGGCGACTGTTGGATAAACAACATCATGTTCAAGGATCAGGTTTGTTGGCTTGGTTAAAATATTGTTGCTTTCATAGATTTTTAAGTCATTTTTACTGGTGTAGGTACTTCTACCTATTGCAGTGATACTTTATTTGGAACTATTTCCCAACATTTTAACAAAATTGTAATGAAATGCAATGTAATTCTCGCAGGAAGGAAACCCGTTGGATGCATGATTGCACGACTACCAAATCCTACGCTACGGGCCACCGGCTGCGGATGTGCTGTATTTCCTCTTTACCAGCACAGACGGTGGCGCTGAGGAGAGCTCACTACTCTTACTGTCTCGACCTCTACCACCAAACTCTAGCTAACGTTCTAAAGGCGTACTCCTATGATATCGGAGAAGTTTTACCTAGGGAAATGTTTGACTCGCAAATTAAAACTTTGGGGAGGTTTGCATTTATTGGGGGTATAGCAGCGTGCAAGCCCATGGTAATGGAAGGGGAAGATATCGTGAATGTCGAGGAGCTGTTTCAACATGACGAGATGGCACCACCAAAGGGAGCAGCCTTTGACAGATATCTGAAAAAACTTGAGACGTTATAGTTGACTGCATCGAGTATGGATATGTGTAAGATTTACATAGGTACTGTCGTTCATGGTGGAGGAAAACTGTCAAAAGCTTCAGTAACTAGCCAGATTATTGTGAAAATCTCTTTTTAAAATAAATGTGACCTAATTGGGCCATATTAGAACTACGTACTTAACTGTTTCCAATTAAATATGCTGTCTCACTAGTGATATTGCAAACAATTTCAACAATTGAAAAATCCAAAAATGAATGTCAGTGAGATTATCACATCACAACTTATACTATTAACATATTTCACTTGATCTCCTTTACGTAGGCGTCGAGTTCATTCATGACCTTTATCCCTGTTATCACTGAGACCTTTGCATGTGGACTTTGTCAAAGTCAAGTAACTATTCAAAAGTTACCAAGTCTTGATATTGTGTGCGTGTGGAATAGAACAATGGGTCCTTCCCATTGTTATATTTCACTGTTATATTTTCAATATTTTTTTAAATTTTTTACTTATTTTTGAAAATAAAGGAATGTTTCCTTTCAGTAAAATTTTGTACTTTCCCTCTTCCTTGCAATACTATAGCCTTTATTTTCCGCCCTGTGTACATTCAGTGCCACCCACTGCAGAGGGCTTGGGCCTCTCAACCACAGCGAGCATAGAGGAATGGTAGTAGCGATCTAAACTCATTTGTATTGCGGCAGCATAGCCACGAGTTAGTGGAAAATGCCTGTTTAGTTCCCTCACGAATTTGGGACACGCAACATCTAATGTGCCTTGGATTTAATGTCATGTGAAGTTCTTACGTGTTCTCACATGTCATTGGAACTCGAACCAAATCAACAGTAAGCGAACTCACTTGCCACCGCTTCCATTTTTGTATGTAAAAGTGGCTACGGCACCCCATACAGCGAGTAGTTCGCTACTCCTGCTTCCTCCTTAACCATATAGGTTTCGAGGTACCATAAATAGCGTTATTCCAGAAGTTCAACTATCCACGGGTGCGAATCAACTTTTGAGTATAAGTCACTAAGATAAAATGTGTCTCCTATGCGCTAGACTTTAATTAGTATAATTGATGAAAATTTAAGTAGGAAAAAAATATGTGATGGTACTATGAGGCAGTGCCACTTTAGGTGTTCTTAATGCTTACGATCAGCAATCTGTGATTCTTACAAATAAAACAACATGTTCCTTAAAAAATAATGTTTTTTTTTATTCGTCAATTAAAACTGATGAATCATGGAATTAATTCATCATGATATCAATGTATCGCTTATGATATTCCAACAGGAAACAAACAAAGAGTCTTACTATTCCATTTCTTGCTGCATTTAAATATACACAAAACTAATCGGAACACGATCACTTGATTGAACTAAATCAGGTGAGATCTGGCGCCACCCGGCCGGGTCCATGCAGCGAATGCTAGTCTGTTTTCACTTCACTGAGTCTATCGGAACGGCCGCATCACTTGATCTCCTTTACGTAGGCGTCGAGTTCAGCATCGAGCTGCTCAGCGGTGGGGGTAGGCCGTTTCCCGCGCCCCCCGCCGCCCCTCCCGCCGCGCCGGCCCCCGCCGCCGCCGCCGCCGCGGCCCCCCGGCCGACCGCCCGCACCACCACCACCACCACCGCCTGGACTTCTGTTGCCACCACCTGTTGGTCCACATCGTATTTAATATTTTTTCCAATAGGCGAGGGCATTATGATTAATAAAATTAATATTCAGGGTACTCTTGATGAGTTTCATGTTTACAAATTATAACAGGTGGATTGGGCCTGGCTGAGAATAGGTAGTTTTATACCCAACAAACGAAAAAGGGAGGAAAATTGGCATGTGGTCATTATTGCGATCCCCCGTGTATGGGTAAAGTGTGCATATAATCAGACTAGAAACCGGCCGCGGTAATTTTTTTTTATTCAATCTGACATGGATGGCTAATAACACACAACTCCCGTTATGATATTAGCCCAATACACCACATTCCCGAACGAATCAGGTGCCATGCCAGGACTTTCCCTTTATGAGCACGGCTACATTGAACTGGATGGAAAACACGGACAATTTTTCATTACCGCTTTGACCATCTTTTCATCCAATGCGATGGTACTAACCCGGGCGGGCTTAAACCTTAACACCTAGTAGGGCAAGGGGACCTACAGTTTAACATGGATTCCGAACCATGGAGCAGCTCGCATTCGTGACGAAATGCACTTATCGAACTCGGAAAGAGAAAGACAGTGGTGCATGTCGGAATTGAACCCAGACCTCTGGTACGCTAGGCCAGTCCCCGCGCCACTAGGCTAAGAGCCGCTCATAGTAGTCATGGTAGTAAGCCAAACAAACCAAACATAGTCACCATGTGTAAATATGTCCAAGATATGCATTCGCCATGTCAGTTACCAACCCCCACAAACCCTCCATAAAGTCTGCGACTATGTTTTGCATGAGGCATTTATATTTAACTTGAGTAGGTACGTTCATGGTGGAGTGCACAACATCTACAATTCATAACAAAATTAAAATCAAATTTAACCAATTGTAGCTGTCAAAAAGGAATTTGGCGTGCACAATCTCAAGTTGGTGTTAATGCTAAGTTGCTAGTCAACTGAACCAATTTTAATTTACGATAGTGAACATACGCGAGTCATGTGCGTGGAATTGAATTAACACACCTCGCTGCGACCGGTTTCTCGTTGGCCCGCTGCTGGGACGTCCCACCCGCTCCTCAACACGGAAGGAAGTGATGTCCGACGTCGCCAACTGAATGTTCATGGCGCGTCCGTCGAGTGGCACCCCGTTGTACTGCTTCATCGCCTTCAACGCATCCGCTCGTCGCTCGAACACCACGTCAGCCGTGCCTGTGGGCATCGACACACATGTAGATTCCCTTTTTTTTCTATGACAAATTGGTCGGTGGGAACTTTGTTGTACTTTCTCTTCAGAAAAATATATCTTAAGTGAGAAGAGAGATGTTGGTGAGAGGAAGATTACACCTGAACAAACATTCAATCAGCAAGCTGACACAAGGCATTTTATGTATGTCCGGCTCGTAGCCTAGTGGCGCGGGGACTGGCCAAGCGTACCAGAGGCCCGGGTTCAATACCAACTTGCACCACTGTCTTTCTCTTTCAGAGTTCGATAAGTGCATTTCGTCACGAATGCGAGCTGCTCCATGGGGAATCTATGTAAAACTGTAGGTCCCCTTCCCTTACTAGGTGGTAGGGTTTAAGCCCGCCCGGGTTGGTACCATCGCATTGTATGAAAAGATGGTCGAAGCGGCAATGAAAAATTGTCCGTGTTTTCCATCCAGTTCAATGTAGCCGTGCTCATAATGGGAAGGTCCTGGCATGGCACCAAATTCCTTCGGGAATGTGGTGTATTGGGCTAATATCATAACGGTAGTTGTGTGGTATTAGCCATCCATGTCAGGTCACATAAAAAAAAATCCTCGTGTTTAGATGTAGTGTTTGAATACTAAGGCTGAAATAAACAGTACCAGATCATATGGGCGCAAATTGCACTTTAAATTTTCAAAATTTTAACCAAGCTCTCTGCAATAGTCAGCAAATGCGCTGGAATGGTGCCTCGCTGATTGTGGTTTCACAAGATGAGATGGATTTGTCTTAACTGAGCACCTTTGGTCTCTCAACAAATCCACAAATACTGGTTCGAATTTTAAAAAAATGTATCTTACCTAGTGATCTTCCCGATCTGTCGTAATGTACAGAGGCATTCTTCAACATGCCGAACTCCGAGAAAAGCTCCTGGATATCTGACTCCGACACACCAAAGTCCAGGTTTGAGACCAGGAGCTTGGTTGGACCAGTCGTGAGCGCTCCCCCAGCGCTCGAACGTCCGCTGACAGCATTACGACCTCCGCCGTACTCGTTGTACATATCATGCTTCCAAGCGCTGTTAACATCTCCCTGAAATAGGTTCAGCTTCGTAGTCCATGCCAACCTGCCGCCCATGCAATGCCCAGACTCCGCAGTTCAGCATGGTGCTACATGTTACATCATACATCTCGGAATAATGCATACAATCGAAATAAATCTTTACAAAGTTAGACCAATGGCTAGTATACATGTATATATTTGAAGAATTCTAAATAACCACTGGAAATATGATCACGACACGTCCAACACTGTCACTACACTGATGTGTGTCCACTTGATGGTTGTCCTTTGCAATCCATTAGTGGGAGCACTGTTGATCGCAGTCGCCAAACGCGCATGACACGCGCAGCTCACAGCCGGAAGGTACATCTTCTCTCCGTGCTATTTATATCCACCGGAACAAATGTAGGCCACCCGTCGGTCGTCCATTGGTTCCGCAATGCCCGCCATTTTATAAGAAACCCTCCTCAAGTAGCCCTGAAGAATCCGCAGTACGAACTCTTGGACGCAAACATCCCATCCATTAATGCAGATGGCGAACTGCAAGATTGCACCGCAGTAGCAAATGAGTCATTCGTGACGAGTTACCTCCACAGCCACGCTTCGCCTCATCGAACGAGTGGACAAAACTGCTTAAGCAGTAGGGTCAGGATTTGGGCGTCGTAATAAAAAAGGCGGTCTCAAGAAGCTGCTCACAAAAACATCCCTCTCGACTCATGGACATTTTTGACTCCGATGACGTACGAGATCGTCCGCCATTAGCGCCTGGGCGCTACCCATAACAATATATTACCCGTGAGTAGTTGGCGGCGGGTTTGCTCACGCCACCAGCGCGTATACGACCCCTGCCACCGCCTCCAGCGCGCCCATTGCGCTCTCCACCAATGCCTGCGGCGCGCCGGGCACCGCCCTGAAACTTCTTTCCGGCCCCACCGCCATCTCCGCGAGTCCGGCGGGACATCTTGATAATGTCGTCAAGCGACATGTCGATTTTATCCACCATACTGATGAGCTTTAACTTGAAAAACACGAAAACGAATAATCGCCACTTCAGATCCGAAATGGCGGCGCACAAAAGAAACCACGCGCGCGCAGAGAGAAACACGCCACGCTCTCACTTTTTAGTATTGATTTAATGTTGCAAGGTAGAAACAACGAATTTACCCAGTTAAATACTTTCAGGGTATCGTTGAAATAAAATATCTTATGATGTAAAGAAAGCATCCGGCCGTCCCGAGGATATTTTCGCGAATTTGATGCCGCCCTAAAAAGAATGTAATAAAATTAAAGATTAGACTAGTCAAAATCGGCCCGTCGCTCCCGGCCTCCTCACGCCGCCTACTGCCCATGCGCTCGAAACAAGACAAACAACCTCGAGTTAGGTCTAGTTTCACTTTTAGTCGTCACCGAAACTAATGCTAACGCAAAGTAGTACTTTGTGACGTCAATTGGCATTGCTTTGAGATTTCGTCCATACAAAATGTGTCAAAGTGGCGTCACAAAGTACTACTTTCCGTTAGTCTTAGTTTCTGTTACGACTATTTATCTCAGCCTTAGACGTTCATCGAATTCACGACCAAACTAATGATGATGAAGATTTATGCTTGATGGCCCCTGTAGACAATTTTGCCAGTGTCGTGTTGTTGGGTGACTTTTAGTGAAACCCTATTTTAAGGTGGCCCATCCCGCTCATCTCCCCATACAAAAGGGGAAAGAAGATCACGCCCATATTTCTTGTTAGAGATCCAAAATTTTGCTCAAAATAGCTTTATTTGATCGAACTAGATGTCTGATCCTGGCAACCCACCAGAAAACATCTAAACATTCGGCTGCGTGATTTTACAGTTATTTTTACTAAAATATCCCTATTACAGCCACTAAAAGTGTCTACATGAAAGCAAGACACAATAGTGCTTCTGTATACGTGTGGGCAAGTCTGCAAAACAGGTGAAAAACTTCAATAGTTTATTGTATTCACGCACCATACATAGTAAATTTCGGTCTACATTACATGCATAACATCCCCGCGGGGCGTATTTTTAACAAAGATACACTCACAAGTGATTGAAGAATAAATACATATTTAGCAATAAGTGCCTACTGGCGCAGATAATTGGCACTGAAAATTCGAAGTGATACATAAACAACATTAATCTCGCCAACGGCCATCCGTCACCGCTGTACAGAGACTGTGTTGCCGCGCGCAACTTCTGAAAAGACTGACAAATCTGAACACGTCGCCTAAAGGGTCGACTAGCCTGGAACTTGTTAAGAGGAAACACACGTCACATTTCAACGCAAGGCTTCAAAATGGACACACAACTGGTATTAAATGCTATTAGCGAACTGAGAAACGAAATAAAGACAGATATTCAGATTCAAAACAAAAAACTTGACTTGATGAACGAAAACTTTTCAAAAAAACTTGAAAATCTTTCCCTGGAAAATAAACAACTCACCGAGAAAATACAAGACCAAGGCTCAAAAATTGACTTTTTGGAAAGGCAACAGCGCAGCAAAAATGTTATTTTACATGGAATCCAGGAAAGCGAGGATGAAAGTTATTCTCACTTAGAGGTAAAAGTACTGAATACTCTGGCTAAAATTGATGTATCGGCTTCCACTGCTGATTTAAGCCACGTAATGCGAATTGGGGCAAAAACAACAGGTAAAACACGTCCGATAAGAGTGGAACTTACCAGGAAATCAATGAAATTTAGCATTTTCCGTCAGAAGAAAACTTTAGCAAACTCTGGTCAGTACATAAAAGAAGACTTTCCCCCAAAAATTCTAGAAATCCGTAAGGGACTTCAACAAAAACTAAAACAACTAAAGGAAGAAGGAAAAAACGTGGTGCTCAAATACGACAAAATTGTCGAACTTACGCAAAACAGACAAGAAAAAAACCACAACAAAAGAACCCTTTCGGATACAGAGACTTCCCCTCCTCCACCTAGACAAGTGGGCACATTCTTTCAAAAGTCAAGGAAAACAAAGCAGAGCCCATCAGTAACGAAACCTTACAATTTGATCGAATCCTATTTGACGTCACGCGACCAAAGCGACAAAGTACGCGAACAAAGTACTCCTGAAACAGAACCAACAACCATCACACCCAACTCAAATACAGCATAGCAACCAGCATCATGCGCATCAAACCACGATATAAATACACAGCCGAAAAAACATCAGTATCAGAAATATAAACAAGAAAACAGTAGAAACAACATCAAAAACGTAAATGGACACACACCTAAAATATATTCGGATAACAGAAAAAGCCTAAAACACTGTCCTGATCCAAAACAACTGAACATTTCAGAACGAATCGTCACGCCAACCACTCTACATATGAACATAACTCGAAACCTAAGTAAACGGAAAAGCATTACACCCCAAGCATTAGCCAGAACTACCAACACATGCGAAGAAATACCACAAGAAAATATATTAAATATCGGCACTATAAATGTAAGAACCTTGTTGGGAGAAGATAGACTAGAAGAGCTCGAATTCGCATTGGAAAATATAAGCTGGGATGTATTGGGTATGGCTGAAATAAGACGACACGGTGAAGAACTGGTGGAATTAAACAGTGGACACATTCTTTATCATTATGGGACGAAGAAAGGAAGGAATGGTGTTGGATTCCTAATACATAGAGCATTAAAAAAAAGCATTATGTCTTGCGAAGCGAAATCTGACAGAGTAGCAATCCTGACTATAAACATGGGAAAAAAAGTTCATTGCATTGTCCAAGTATATGCTCCCACGTCAGCAGCATCAAACGAAGAACTCGAAACCTTTTACGACCAACTGAACTCTGCCCTGGAAGAAATAAAAAACAAAAATATATTAATAATTGGAGACTTTAACAGTCAGGTGGGTTATAGAAACACTCAAGAAGACCACATAATGGGATCCTACGGATACGGCAGAAGAAATACACGAGGAGAGAGACTTATTCTATTCGCACAAGAAAATCAACTTAAAATTGCAAACAGTTTCTTCAAATCGAGAAATGGAAGAAAGTGGACGTGGCTGTCTCCAGATGGAAATACCAAAAATCAAATTGACTATGTGTTGACGAAAAATATGGAATGCATACTCAACGTCGCAATTATAAACAGATTCCTATTCAATACAGATCACAGGCTACTAATGACATCCATTGCAACCGATCAAAAAAGAAATACAAGAAAACATTTTATAAATTCCAGAAATTTGGAATACAAAGCTAAACCTGAACACATAAAAGAAATCGAGTCACTCAACGATAAAACAACAAAGGGAACACAAAAACTATATGACGACCTAGAAACATGCCTTCAAAGTATAAAGGAACAGATGAAAATCTCACCAAAGAAAAAAGAGAAAATTTCAAAAAAGACCAAAGAATTAATCAAAAGAAGAGAAGAAATAAAAACAATTAAGAAAAAAACAAGGGAAGAGAAATTTACATTCAGAAATATAAACAAACAAACTCGAAGGAATATTAGAAGCGATCTTAGAAAATACAACAATGAATGTATGCAAACAATACTTGACACAAATTGCTCTATTAAAGAAATATTGAGGAGCAAGGAAACAGGAAAACAACTAATGCCATCTTTAAATAACAGCAAAGGTCAAGTGGAGTACAACAGAGCACGAATCGTTCATATAGCAACTACATTCTACAAGGAACTATATAGCAACATCCATATTTCTAACATAACCCAAGATCACATCTGTACGGAAAACGATGAGAATATCCCCATGATTTTACCAGAGGAAATCCTAGCCGTCATAAATGACTTAAAAAATAAAAAATCTCCCGGAAAGGACGGACTTACAAACGAACTTATAAAAACATTTAAAGACCAACTAATTAAGCCTATATTGAACATATATAATAACATACTGATGGAAGAGAATGTACCAAAACAGTGGCTTCATGCTGAAGTAAAACTTTTACATAAGAAAGGAAGTAAAGCAGAAATTAACAATTACAGACCCGTAAGCCTATCACCAATTTTATACAAAATGTTTATGGCAGTACTGAGAAGAAGATTATACCAACACCTAAACGAACAACAATCGCTAGATCAAGCTGGATTTCGGAAAGGGTTCTCGACATCAGACCATTTGCACACCATGAACATGATTGCTGAAAAATATACGGAATATAATAAGGCTATCTACATCTGCTTTATTGACTTTACAAAAGCGTTTGACTCAGTAAGTCATACTTTTCTAATGACAGCGCTAATGAAACAAGGAATACAACAAAAATACATTAATATTATAAGAAGCATCTATGACTACAGTACTGCAAGCATAAAAATAGACATTGAAGGACTCCCATTCCCAGTAAAAAAAGGCGTGAAACAAGGAGATCCACTATCGCCATTATTATTTAATTGCCTCCTGGAAGAAATATTTAGATGGCTGGACCTTGATACCTTTGGGATAAGAATAAACGGAGTGTACCTAAAGGTTTTAAGATTTGCTGATGATATCATACTACTATCAGAAACTCCTGAAGAACTTAAACGAATGTTAAGTATGCTACAAGAAATCCTTGAAGAAACTGGGCTCAAACTAAATGAAACTAAAACAAAGGTTATGACCAACTTTACTGAAATACCAATAGACATCAAAGGGAAAAAGCTCGAATACGTTCAAGATTACGTCTACTTGGGTCAGGTTGTGTCTTTCCAAAATAGACTAGAAAAAGAACTGGATAGAAGATGTAGCAATGGTTGGAAAAAGTTCTGGTCTTTAAAATGTATATTTAAAAGCAGCCATCTGCCGATAGGAATTAAAAGAAAAGTTTTTAATATGGCCGTAATCCCTGTAATGGTTTACGGGGCACAAACATGGGCTCTAACAGATAAACAGGCAGAGAAGTTAAGAGTAAACCAACGGGCAATGGAGAGGAGCATGCTGGGGATTTCTAGAGCATCGAGAATAAGGAATGAAGATCTGAGAAAGAAAACGAAAG
This sequence comes from Incurvaria masculella, assembly GCA_946894095.1. Classification (NCBI taxonomy): domain Eukaryota; kingdom Metazoa; phylum Arthropoda; class Insecta; order Lepidoptera; family Incurvariidae; genus Incurvaria; species Incurvaria masculella. The sequence continues at coordinate 5,172,392 of OX335644.1, forward strand.
TAGACGATGTTGTAGAAAAGGCAAGAAAATTAAAATTTGAGTGGGCCGGACACTTGGCTCGATGCTCAGATGAAAGATGGAGTAGACTCACTACGGAATGGATACCTCGAGACGGCGTGAGAAGCGTCGGGCGGCCGCTGACGCGCTGGAGTGACGAGCTGCGCGCGGCCGCCAATCGCTGGTGGACACTCGCGAAGGACAGGAATAAGTGGACAAAATTAATAAAGTCAATGATGAAATAATAATACAAAAGAGACATTGAGTGAAGTGAGTGAAGAAATTTAAAGAGTGGAAAAGCATACTTTTAATAAGATCAAGAAGGGAGCATTAAGTTTGTCTATTACAGCAGAGCTACATATTCATGTTACATAAAATAATTTGGATTAGGTTTAAGTATATTACGTGTTAAAATGCAACCCTGAAGGTACACAAAAAAAAAAAAAAAGTGCAAAAAGAAAAAAAAAAAAAGAAAAAGAAAAAAGAAGTTTACAAAAAAAAAAAAAAGGACAAGTACCATCTTAAATAATAAGGATTATAGTATATGTAAGTAGTCTTAAGTATATTACGTGAAAAAAAAAAATGTTATTAAAAATAGATTTAAGTTTAAATACCTCCAACTTACAAGATAAATACGTTAAAATGTTAAGTTTACTCGTAACTAATATTGTTTTTTGCAATGTAACATAAAGGTACTTAATCAGAAAAAAAAAAAGATAAAAAAGTGCGAAAAAAAAAATTATTAAAAAAAAAAGAAGCAAAAAAAAAAAACAACAAAAAACCTACTAGTGGTACCAATTTATATTTATAATAAGGATTAGATGTAGATGTTTCTCCGCTTATTTATTTATTTATGTAAGTCTCTCGATTTGTTTTAGCAACATATACATGCAAAAATTCCCGGAAGGTCTAGTCAGCCAGGGAATTAAAAGACTACACCTCATGCCCGCAAGCATGAGAGGCCATATAGCCCAACTGAGGGTGGCACAAACAAATATCAAATATATATATAGTTAAGGATATTATTGTGCGAAACATGGCTTAATAATAATAAAAAAAAAGATGTCTGATGACCATTGGCATTGTAAAATTGTGTTTGGTTTCTAAGTTATAAAGTCCGAAAGTTCGCATTTTTCGCGCGTTTTATACAATAACTTTGGAGGTGGATTACGCAATGATAAAGTAAGAACATCTTAAAAAGATTAGTCATCCGACATAGCTTATTTAATCAAGATTTTTAATCTATTTGGTTTTTGTTCGAATTTTTACTACAGCGGTCGTGGTTTACTTTTAACTATAAGTCGTTTTGAAATCAAATTTTTTGTAAATCCCACCAAATCATACACTAGGCACGTTGTCTTTTTTGTGGACATATTGCATCTTTCTCGTCACGGAGCCTATCTTATTCTTTGAAACAGAGAAGGTCCCAGAGCGCAACAGCACGGTTTTGTACCATGCCCGGGTTGGGCCGCCTTAACTCTGCCAATTACCCTGCAGATTCATGAATGAGTGGTCAATTTAGTAAAAAGACTTTGCGTGACATTTTTTTACTTTACTGAGTTTCGTATGTGCTATTAGTAGAGAAAAGGAGAAATTTAATAACGATTCCTGGAGAACAAAGAAAAATACATGGATAGTCAAAAAAAAGGGGAATTGAATTACAGCTTAATGTTATTGTTTTTGATAAAATAGGACAGCACTTTTAGGTTAGGATTAAAAAATGTGGAAGTATTGTTTATAGTGATGGAGTGTTTAAAGGGCAGTAGAAAAAGATATGGTTTAGGTCTCCCTCCGCGAGCCCACATTCGCAGAGAGAGGAGTCCCTTACACGTAATTTTGCTTGACCAAACTAAGAAACAATGATTTTTCTATATTCCAAGCATCGATAGCAACCTCCAATTTTAGACAGTCCTTATAAGTGATAACTTAAATATTTTTTGGTAGAAACCCTAAAAACACCTAAGTGGTGGGTGTGATGTCCTCGTCACGATAGCATGGAAGACAAATTTCAAATCACACAAGTATTTTTACAAGAATCATTGAAATCGAAACAATTGCTATGTTTCCTAAAAAAACGGTTGGCGTTAGGAGGTAGCCCTAGAGAAGCTAAGTTCTTACGCATTTTTTAACGAGTTGATTTGGCATTCTGCAATATTTTCATAAATTTGTTGGAAAATAGGAATAATGGTATACTTTTTAAGTCTATGGTCTTAATTCCCGGATATCCGTTCTTAAATGTAAATTCTGTGAGCATGATCCAAATAACGCTAACAGCGTCAACAAACTGACAAAGGACACATTGTCTGGGCACATTCACACTGGACCACTGGGTTAGCTCGTCATATTCCATGTTCTTACAAAGTTCATAGCTTGACACACAAAAAAGTCAGGCAATGGGAAGATATCTCCGACAAATATTTAAAGGGAAACTTTGTTGGGAAATTTAGCAAAACTCGAATCGTTACATTTAAAACACAGAGTGGTCAGTCTCAGTTCTCACCTAAATTGGCGTTTACGGCAAAGCGATCGACTGGCGTTTTCCGTAAAAACGTCAAACTTTTTACAACAAATGTATTCATGCTGACTTTTCTCCATTTTCGCCCACATTAAACGGCTCCCCTGTAAAGTAAGGTGGTACGTGACTTTAAACAATGTCTCCTTTCCACCGTAGATATTATGTAAAATGAAGTAAAAATCAGGAGGTAATTTTCAATAGTGGTCAAATCCAAATTCTTGGTTTTAGAACTAAGTATACAAACATTTTCTATGAAGAATTCTTGATGTGCTCATTAAAATCATAACTAGTCAAATACACTCTAAAGCTCTCAAAAACATGAACAACTAACCACCTTATTTTCAAAATTAGCCTATTCCAGACCCCCCTACTTTCAAACATGGTCAGATCCGTTTGAGCCAATCACGTCGCTCCAAACTCCATCCGCCATCTTGTATTCCCCATACATTGAGTCGAAGCATGACTGCCTAACGTGTGCTATTTTTGTCTTCGAAATTTATGGATTTCTAATAGAAAAACCTATTACATCTAACAAAACCATGGAGAAAAGCGTAGAGGAAGTGCCTACCAATCAAGCCAAGAAGAGAAAATCTGTCGGAGGACCAAATGATCGACGAGAAAAGAAGAAGAAGAGGTACGTTATTTCTCTAATATTTTGCTTGTTTACTAAGGTTAGGGTTGTGCAACTATTCTCAATATTAATTAAGTGAACGTAACTATTTATTATTCTTATTAAATAACAGTGTTCATGACATCCCGTTGCAGTATTAATTGGTATTGATTGATATGTCATGGAACAAATTATTTTCTTATTTTTCTACTTCTACTCAAAAGACGTCCACTGTTGGACATAGGCCTCCCCCAAAGATCTCAACTAATCTCACTAATTTATTGACCCCTATAACCTTTATTCCACAATTTCTAAATGCCTTAAAACCATGGCCAACCAAACTTTTTGAGGTTCCATACCCAAAGAGTCCCGAGACCCTAATACTAAGCCTACACTGACCATCTGTATGTCTGTCTGTCTGTGCGAAGGCTGTAAATCGGTAAACGTACTGGCAGCTGCTTGAAATTTTCTTAACAATCATCAGTTAATCATGGCTATTCTGAACCTGCCTGACTGCCTATTCTGAATCCTATTGCATTGGAATAAATGGCAATAAATTGCTTGAGACTATTTAAAGCAAGAGCCCATCCAATTGAGCAACAAAAAGCCATTCTGAAATAACGATTGCCTAGTCTATGGTTTTTACATCGAAGACAATCGCGCCAACTTCATTGCTGTCGGACCTGCGGTAGGCCTTTCTCTTTTTTCTTTAGTGGAGAAAAAGAGACAAGACCACCATCGCGGATAAGCTGTCAGTTAGTTTCCAAATGCAACTTTTCGCAATATATTACGTTTACTACAATTTATCTAATCTGTGACTTTTCGTTCGCCGTTCTCGTCGTGCGAAGTTTTCTGGGATAGTTTAATCGATTAAAAAAAAAATTATATGGTCGCATGAGCAAGCCATAAAATGACACTAGAGCAAAAGTTGCGTCTCCTGAAATGGCTAGAACATCCTATCAGTCTCTTTCCCTAAAAATGATCAAAAGTTAGGATTTTAACCTAAAACTGTTTGATTTTATAGAATCTTTAATTGCACTTTAGATTCATTAATTTATTACTTACAATCTTTCTTTTTCCTTCAAATATTCTATCAGAGCCAAAGCAGCGTGTCCTTGAGCCATTTTAAAGGAATTTCTTCAATATTTCGATGGAACAAATTCAAACAATTCGATAACAACAGGTCTTTTGGCGTTGTTTGAAATGGCAATCAATTGCTAGGATATAACAATCGGGCTAACAAGCGCGGTGCGTTCAGAATAGACATCTGTCAAAAATAGCAATTGGTTAGATAAATGGCAATCCAATAACAATATACATGATTATTATAAAATATTTATAACTAAAAAAAAACCTTAAAAATCAAACAGTCATTATCGAATCCCATAAAAAAGTCGACGAAATTCACATTTCTGGAAATTCTTCGTTCTGACTACATTTTAAATACGGTAATACACACAAGCATAAAATTTGGTCAGTTTATTGTCAGCGAGTATGACTCTCACTAAGCCGGTTTTTTTTAAATAAATTTTATGTTTTTTTATCTTTTTCAGGTATTCGTGTGACAATTTACCGTCAAGGTACCCCTGCAGACATAATAGCGAGGCTTATAGATGTATTAACATATCAATGCAAGACATGAAACGATTTCATGACCAGTATTACGCAAACCCTAATAAACAATATCAAGATGATTTCATTATAAAATACTGCAAAGCTGTTAATCCTGCTCGTAAAAGATTAGTAACTGGAAGAGGCAATGCCAAATCAATGAGCATTGTTTACAGTATGAGAGATTCTAACGGAGGGGTGATGCCAGTACGTCGCAACTTTTTTTTTAATGCTCTGACAGTCAAAAAGGGTAGAGTACGAGGAGTATTAAAAAGACACAACGATACAGGTTTGATGGCTGTCGAAAAACGCGGTGGAGATAGAAAGTCTGCCAAAAATGTTGGGTTGAGAGAAGCTATCATTTCATTTATAAAGAAATTCAAGGGTGTCGAATCACACTACTGCCGATCCAAAAGTCGACGTATCTATCTGCCATCAGAGTTATCCATCGCATCAATGTTCAGAATGTTCATTGAAGAAAATCCACTATTTTCTCATTGCAAAGAGTCATATTTTAGAAGAATATTTAATATGAAATTTAATATAAGTTTCAGTCATCCACGAAGTGACATGTGTTCCACCTGCATAGAATTGAAGAAAAAAATTACAATTGAGAAGGACGATTCAACAAAAGCCCAAATTCAAATCGAACTGAAAATTCACGAAACAAGGAGCAAATCCTTTTTTAACTTCTTGGCGGACACCAACCCCAAAGTAAAAATATTATCTTTTGACTGTGGTAAAAACCAACCATTACCGAAGGTCCCTGACCAGAGTACATATTATTCCCGCCAGTTGTATATTTATAACTATACAATAGTTGTGGGTCATTCCCATGCAGATTTGACAAAAGACAATGTGTTTTCTTACGTATGGACCGAAGATGTCCACGCAAAGGGGTCAAGTGAACTATCTAGTGCACTGTATCACTGCTTACAAAACAATATAGATTTGGCTAATGTAGAGGTACTCCGACTAATGGCTGATGGATGTTCTGGACAAAATAAGAACTCCACAACATTAGGAATGCTCTCCAAATGGTTCAGCAGCAGTGCTCCGAGGTCACTGAAAAAGATAGAATTATTTTTTCCAGTGACGGGACATTCATTTATTCCACCCGATCGGGTATTTGGTGTTGCTGAAAAAGAAATCAAGAAAAGGAATACCATCATACAACCAGATGAGTATGTTGATGTAATAAAAAAACATGCAACTGTTTTTAATCTAAAGGACATCGAAGTATGTGACTGGAAGACAGCAACCCAACAGATCCACAAGGGAACCCAGGCTTTACATTTCAAAATAATGTCTTGTAAGAGGTTCATATTTACAAGGATGAAAGGAGAACCTCGAGGTATTATAGTAAGAGGTGAACCATTTTACCACAATGATACAGGTGCTCGTCGCTCCATCACAAAACCAGGCAAATATGCCTCAGACATACTTCCAGAAACTATTACCACTTCTACTAAAATAAAAAAAGCAAAAATTGATGACGTGGACAAGTTACTGGCTAAACATTTCGGAAAAGACTGGGTGCAAAGAGCGGACCTCAGCTACTATAAAACTGTATTGGACAGCAACAGAAATAATGCTAATATGGAGACTGATGATGTGGAGGATGATAATATTATGGAGGATATATGTGAAGAATATGTTGAAGAACCTTGTGTTAGCAATATGATATAGGGTAATTTTGATTTGATAAGGGTATTAGGATAGTAGTTTACTAGATACTAAAGATACGTAATTGCTAATACATGACTTTTGTTCCGATAAATGCAAACTCAAAGTTAAATATTATGGAGGTTATATATGACAAATGTGTTAAAGAACCTTGTGTTGGCAATATGATGTAGGGTAGGTTTAATTAGATACTAAGGCTATTGGGATACTTTTTTATTATATACGAAAGACGTGAAACTGCTTATATTTAACTTTTGTTCCGATTAATAAAAACTCAGCCTCAAATTTTCATGTATTTGTACTGTTTCACTTTTCTTTCTAAAAATCTCAATATTTACCCACTTAAAAGAAAAAAAATATGAACATGTTTTGACAACCCTATTCGAAACGTAAGTCAAATTGTTCAAAAATAGTCAAATCCTGACAGCTACTTAACAAAATTGGTCAAATCCAGTTCGCTTTCATTCAAAAATAGTCAAATCCATACCTTAGAAACAAAAATGGTCAAATCCATGTTTTATTTGCGTTTTTCTCCGTAAATATGAGCATTGTCTTTATTTTCATTACTTTTCAGTAACCCTGAACACCACATTAATATATTGTTATCATTGTTAGAATCACAACATAGTACGTTAAGACTGTATAGAAAAGTCGTCTTTTCTAAATTTGGCATAAAGTGGATTTGACAAGTATTGAAAATTACCTCCTGAAATGTACTGGCAAAGAGATCGGGCTGTGAAGTGTTTAAAAAAAAAATTTAACCTCAAACAAATCAGCTGCTCATTATATTTCTACTCTTTGTCAGCTGCGTAAAATCGCATTGCGCGCTTCTTGTATATTTGAAATTTATTTGTCCCTAATGTCTGTAAATAAGTACATGCATCCTAGAAACGTGTACAGAAAACCTCCAGATTTCTCACAGCTCGCACTCAAGTACCCAGAGTTTTTACAAATATCTAAGCTGGTAAGTAGATGAGCTTCCTAATTATGCTTCATATTAGCTACCTACTTCCTACCATTGTAGACGGTTTTGAAATAAACAGATTTTCAACTTAGCTCTATGCTGCTACGCTTACAACCTATAAAATATAGGTATAGTCGAGCCGTTCTGAGAAGCGTTTTTTGACACAGCCGTGTGGAAGAAAAGCTAATGACGAAATTATGGAACAGACCACTTTACCCCACGTTTTATATTTTTGGGACCAAATAACAACAGCTTGCTGATGTGTTTTTTTTTATGATGACTTGTAGATTATATTTTATTCTATATTGTGTCAATTAATTACTTAACAATGTATTAAATGATATAATTATGAACAAAATAATGGTACAGTACCAGCACTGGGAGTAAATTGCAATAGGAATGTGAACCTGCAAAATAATATCGACCATTTAAGTTTTTATATCTTTAATTTTCATAACTATTACTTAAATATTCTTATAAAGGAAAATCATATAGATATCATCACGATTACCAATGTTGGCTTGTGAGAATGAATATTCGGTCTCGGGATTTTCAGCAATTAACGAATGCCTCCTTCATTTCTTAAATTATATGTTTAGGCACATATAATAAATGGAAAGTTAATTGCAATATCATCTAGCTTTTTCTAGTCAGTTAACTTTACACCGCTGAAGAAGAAAGTCGAATCAGTCGAATAAAACTGACAGTAATCTTAGGTGAAATAGAATAACAACAATCCGCTTAGATTCACGATATTTGTGCGTCGCCCTTTTTTTTCATTTTGGGCGGTTATGTTTTCCTTTTTTCGGTCCTCGATACTGTTTGTCGACTAAAAAAGTGGTGCTCACCACAAAAGTTGTCAATTACTACTCACGAAAATGTATGTGGAAGATGATCCTTTTAAGGTGTACAGCAAAATGTTATTAAAATGTTTTGCTCCAAATATACAATGGTTAATGTTTGGAAAATAATTCCGTTAAAAGCTGTATATGTGCAAAAGATCTTGTATTTAGCTTATGAAACACCTTCCGAAATCAGATAATCACCTGTCCATCTGTATGAATGTGTTTTATTTTAGAGAAGATTGCCTATTATTAGATTTTTGCTTTTCTTTATTGAAATGTTATCAATATAAAAGTAAAACTCTGGTTTTTACCCTTCCCTATCGCTCATCTGTCAAAAAACGCTTCTTAGAACGGCTCGACTATAGTCATAAGTTCTTACCTAAATTGGTAAAAAGTCAAAGCCATACGAGTTTTCTGTCAAAAACAAACTCGGATTACCAATTTGTATGAAATCTCGGCGTTGGCGTAAACGGCAACGTCAACCTATATACAGTGAAGATGCGCAAGCTGTCAAATAAAAAATGGACTTGCAAATGTTAGTTCGCTCAACGCCCACTGCGCGAGCCCTTCACTTCTCAATGCATTACAAAACGATAACCGATTATTTGGCGTAAACTCCAAATAAGTAAGTAGTCAGATTATAGGTTTTGGTTACACATCTGCCTGGCCTGGAGTTACAGTCCTACTATGTGTTATGTATATGAGGGTTCAAAGGCTTCTGTCCTATAAATCCTCCTAAAAAGAGTGACATCTAGATAAAAGCATTTTAATCAAATTTTCAACATATGCAGAAGCTGATTCAGTCTCCTAAAAAGAGTGACCTTTAAATAAAATCATCTTTAACATATGCAGAAACAGATTTGGTCTACACATTTGTCTGAAGCAGCATATTGTGACCTGCGCATAACATGTCTGCTGCTTTAACATTTGAGTTACCTATATCGGGAGTCAGCTATTTTATCACTTATTGTGTAATCAACACCTATCTACCCCATGGCATTGATTTTACATGTGAATCCTATGCTAAAGCATTTTGACTGCAATGATTGAGTTTGTATTGTACATGTCATCACCAAAGTCGATTGTGGTATTCTGCAGGTTGCACATTCGCACCCTGTTTTAGAGGAATGATCAGACCAAGAATGTTTCTGAACATTTTAAAAATCTGAGTGCAATGTTTCCATGTAGTCATCACTGTTTAACCACAAATGTGTGAGAAAATAGTCATGTGGTAATCATTAAAACATCATAAACACACAAATTCAGCACTTCAACTTTGACGTGATGTTTCGTAGTGATACATTGTTTTTGAGAAATCGGCGAACGTACTAAAATATTTCCAATCTTTTTATTCAGAAAAGGGCTTGCACCATAAACCGGTCACCTGCCTTTGTTTTTGACTGCTCCTTTAAAAACCCATCTGTGTGAAAAAGACATTGTGTGAACCAAATAATTTTCTTTACGTGCGGTCTGTACTTTGCAGGATGTCAATGGCAAAGTTAGCATAGATTTTAAGGATCCTAATGCGCTCCGCGTTCTGACAAAATGTCTATTGCATTCTGATTTTGGTTTGAATGTTCACATACCTGAAGACAGATTGGTTCCCACCCTTCCGCTAAGGCTCAATTACATTCTCTGGATTGAAGACCTGTTGGAGAAAGCTGAAAACATCAATGGAATTGATATCGGTGAGTTTTTACCTAATTTTGTAGCATTGCAGATGTTATTTTTTTCTATTAAGCGAGGCATATGAAACACCCAAGAAACTCTCATAGGAGATGCTTGATGACGCCTGTCGGTGCGTTGAGCGCTGATAAGAGTGGGAAGGAAAGGATGGCGTTATGCAGCATTCTCCACTATGTGACTTTTTATCTGATTGGTGTAATCTTATGAAATTTTAAACATTAAGTTTTTTTTAAATCAAGGGAAGTTTTCAACCTTAACCCCCTTTTTTTTTTCACCTCTGTAAACGTGACAGCAATAGAACAATATGTGTGTAGGCACCGGAGCGTGCGCGGTGTACCCGCTGCTTGCTGCCGCCAAGAACAAGTGGCACATGACGGGCACTGAGAATGACCCTGACAGCTACCAGGCAGCCGTCGGCAACGTTCGAGCTAACAACCTGGAAAATTTCATCTCAAGTAAATTTATCACCTTTATTTCAGTATGCTTCTATTGTTTAGAAAATGAGCGCATAACTTGCGTTTTCTCTTCTTTATTGCATTTGTTTTCCTCCTTTGGGACACAGGGAACACGTGGAATTGTCAAAAGTTAACAAACATATCGTATAATTGACACATAAAAGAGGACTATCTGTTTTTAAAAATCATGTAAAGAGGCTTAGTCAACATTTTATAACTAACTTTAATTACCTATTTCTGCATAACATAAAGTGTGCCTTATCATATCTGTTCTTAACCGACTTCAAAAAAAAGAGGAAGTTCTCAATTTGTTGGAATCTCTTTTTTTATGTATTTTATGAAGTCTCAGGCTGAGATAAATAGTCGTCACCGAAACTAATGCTACCGCAAAGTAGTACTTTGTGACGTCACTTGGACACATCTTGTATAGACGAAATCTCAAAGTAGTTCAATTTGACGTCACAAAGTACTACTTTGCGTTAGCATTAGTTTCTGTTACGACTATTTATCTCAGCCTCAGGCTGTAACATAAACGAAGAATACCGAAAAGTAGTACTTTGTGACGTCACTTTGCATTACTTGTGAGATTTCGTCCATATAAAAAGTTTTATAGTGACGTCACGAAGTACTACTTTTCGTTAGTCTTAGTTTCGGTTACGACTATTTATCTCAGCCTCATATTATTGCACTTGGTTTTAGTTTTTGGTATGTGCATGCAATTTAGGCAGGGTGAGTTTATTTGCACACAATATCATATTTACATATACCCTTACCACCACAAGTAGTGCTAATGGAAATTCGGAAGCCGAAACAACTGTACCCACTTATCTGACAGAAATTATCCTTTTTTTTCAGTAAAGCACAATGCCACAACTTCACTGTTGGAGCACTGTTTCGCCGAAGACAAAGATGCGACGTACGAGTTCTGCATGTGCAACCCGCCCTTCTACAGCAGCTTCCAGGAGCTGTGCGAGTCGAGGAGCACAGCAAGGTTAGGCCTCATGCCTTGCATTCTTACTTGCAACCGCAGATGGCCACAATGGCATTTTTTCATTAAGTATGAATGTTAATCAAGTTAAAAAAAACGGCTAGACATTCACCTAAACGACTTGTTTCAATAATTCTTAAAAACCGTGTTAATAGTCAAACCTGACATTCTTAGCATTACAATGAAGTGACTGGGTGAAGTACCTTTTTTTTTTATGTGACTGGACATGGATGGCTAATACCACACCTTCTGTCATGGTATTAGCCCAACACACCACATGGGAACTAGGTGCCATGCCAGGACCTTCCTTATATTGCACGGCTACATTGAACTGGATGGAAAAAACGGACAATTTTCATTGCCGCTTCGACCATCGTTCATCCTATGCGATGGTACCAACCCGGGCAGGATTAACCCTACCACCTAGTAAGTAAGGAAGGGGACCTACAGCTTAACGTGGAATCCGAACCACGGCCAGCCTCTCTCAACGGTCGAATGGTCACCCATCCAAGACCAGACCGGACCCAGCGTTGCTTAACTTCGGAGAGCGATCGCCGAAGTGTCGCGCCACTGGGCCACTGAGGCTGACAAATTATGGGCCCCTTCCTCTACGGGAAGGTAGTAGAGTTAATCCAGCCTGGGTTAGAACCATTGCATTGAATGAACGATGGCCGAAACGGCACTTAAAAATTGTCTCTGTTTTCTGTGGAAAGGTAAGGTCCTCGCATGGCACCTAATTGCTACAGGAATGCGGTGTTGGGCGGGCGAAAATAACGCTGGGTGTGGTAATTAGCCATCCGTGTCCAGTTACATAATAAAAAAAGCACATACAACCTGGGAAACTAGGTTCGACCCGTTTTAAAAAAAATAACCTTGTTTGCAGACCTCCTCCTAAGAATGGCTTCACGGGTTCACTGCCGGAGCTGATCACGGAAGGCGGAGAGGTTCAGTTTGTTCTGAAACTGATAAACGAAAGTGCGACCTTGAAGGACAATATCAAGTAAAAATGCTTTTACATTATAATTTCTTTCCAGTCCATTGTTTTACTAAGTTTGTGTTGTGTGGTTTCCGGCACTTCTTCCCACGCATGTCGTAAGAGGCGGTTCGAATTCCACATAAAACTGTAGGCCCGCGTACTTACTAGGTGGTAGGGTTAATCCTGCCTGAGTTGGTACCATCGGATTGAATGTCCGATGGCCGAAAGGTCAATGAACATTTTCTCCGAGTCTAATTCAATGTAGACTGCAAGAAAGGCCCTGGCATGGAACTTACTTACCGAAGGTGTGGTATTAAGCCATCCATCCTCTTTACATAAAAGAAAGTTGCAAACCGTGGCAATATGTGCCATGTTAACGTATTGAATTAACAATGCCAAAAGTTTTATATACCATCTTAACAACAATTTTTTATCACTTGCACTCTTTCAGACTTTTTTTTATGTTAAGCGTGGCATACGGCTTCCGCCAGGACCTCTTAAGGTGGCCCAACTGGGCGGGACTAACTCATTCGCGGGCACGGTACAAAACCGTGCTGTTGCGCTCTGGGACCTTCTCTGTTTCAAAGAAAAAGACAGGCTCCGTGATGAGGAAGATGCTAAATGTCAACAAAAAAGACAATGTGCATAGTGTATGATTTGGTAAGATTTACGAAAATTTTAATTACAAAACGACTTATAGCTAAAAGTAAACTATGACCGCTGTAGTCCAAAATCTAACAGATACCATAAGATATTCTTACTTTATCATAGCGTAATCCACCTCCAAAGTTATCGTATAAAACGCTCGAAAAATTCGAACTTTCGGACCTTATAACTTAGAAACCAAACACAATTTTACAATGCCAATGGTCATCAGACATCTAGTTCGATCAAACAAAACTATTTTGAGCAAAGTTTTGGATCTCTGACAAGAAATGTGGGCGTGATCTTCTTTCCCCTTTTCTATGGGGAGATGAGCGGGGTGGGCCACCTTAAGGTGCCCGACGACGCCCCTGGGATTTCGGACTTACAGGGGAACTGCGCAAACTATGCTGGCCATGAGCTAATCATGAGCTAAATAAATATTTGATCATTTACACGTTCCAAAGTACAAAGAAAACCGATGGTATGTTTTTCGTAACGCGACCGAGCTTAGCACAGCCCGGGTATTGCGATTAATCGTTCTATTGCTCTGGTTTAGGATATTCACGACGATGGTGGGCCACAAAGTCTCGCTGAAGGAGCTAGCGGGAGAACTGCAAAAGCGCGGCGTGCAGCACACGCACACGGAGTTCTGTCAGGGCCGCACCACGCGTTGGGGGCTCGCATGGACCTTCCGCGACAACTGTCCTCCGCTGCTATCGGGTGAGGCCAGCTTCTAAATTTAAAACTATCCATCATATTTGTCGAACCCGGTGTGCGATGCTGTACCACTTTAGTGCTCTGGAGTTACGGTAATGGTTACGGAGTAATGGTAACTCACTGAAGAGGTCCTGACTTCGCGATTGAAGACGAAACATGTTGGCCCAGTAAGGGATTCACATTGTAAGTTCGACCAATGTTATGGTCCAGCAATGGTGAATGGAAGGTTTCGGAATATTATACTGAGAATGTAGCAGTTTGACTGTGATTGGAATAATGTTTTGGGAATAATGTGTGCTTTTCATTGGCTTTGTTCTATGAGCTCAATCCATGACAAAATTCAATAATATTCCGTGATTCCTAAAATGAGTGCTCATACTATTAGGGCCCATCCGATGTTTGAAGGAAGTGGACAAGCAAAATGTTTTACTTACTAATTCTTGACGGAGTTCATGAGTTTAATGGCAGTGTTCTATCAATTTCCAGTACCTCCAAGAACTGAGAGTCGCAAGAAAAACACCCCCATGGCATTTGTGGTCCCGCCGCTACCGAACATCACCTACGACACTGAGTCGGTCAGCAAGCAGATCAAAGTGATCCTCGACCGGCTGAGCATATCTCACAAGCTGCTCAGGAAGAAAGGACATAAGATATCTATGGAATTAAAAGCTTACGCGGACACATGGTCCAACCAGAGGAGGAAAAGAAGGCAACTGAAACGTCTAGAATCAGAGGCTGCCAAGAAATCAAAACTCGAAGATATGGCCACCAACAGCAATATAAAAGAAACATTGAAGAATAATAATGTTGATTTTGAATCAAAACAGCAGAGTGATTTAAACTGCCTCGGAAATAAAGAAGAGTCAACTATAGATCCCTCGTCAAAAAATGAAGACGACAGCACAGAAAGTAAACCACCCATCAAACTTCTGAGCAAGAGTCGAGAGTCTAATAATACAGAGTTAAGAAGGGAAATAATTTTACATGCGCTGCTCACTATTGGGAAACAAGATGACGACATAGTTTTGGATATGGAATTTGTTAGTGGAACATCTGGAAAAGATGGGATGCATCAGATTGTTCAGTTTATTAAAAACAACTGGAAATGAGTATTTGTTTTTTATTCTATCAGTTAACTTACATGCTATATTGCTACATAGTTATAATTTTTAAGAAGTCAGACTGATTGCCCGTGATTTTTTAGAATTACTCTTACCACAATGACCTAAGAAGCGAAAAGGAAAGAGATCACATCATCGTGATCACACAGGACAAATACATGCTGTCAGTTGGGAGAGTAGAGGAGAGGCAGGTACCGGGTAATGCACACATGACGATCGTGTCACATTCTCCAAGGGTCGTGTCACACGTGTCAGGTAACTCTCGCTCTGAGCTGGAAGCGTACAAATTGGCAGGAAAAATTGTGTGAGAAATTTTTGAGACCGTCTACTAGAAGTAGCACTTATGTTCGCCACGTTTCACCCAATGTTTTAGGTAAACATGTGGCCAGCCCATTGCTGTCATCTTGCTATTGCTACAGAGCTTAAAATACCCAAATTAGTGGGTTTTCCGATGCATTTTCCACTTGAGCATTTGGTTTTTACATAAATTCACTTATCAAACTTGGACGTTGGTAACGGTTTTCAACCACTTCTTCCTGGAGGCAGGAGCACGGCTCAATGGTTAGAAACCAAATGCCTGTGCTTGAGGAGAGGGAAGATCCTGGCATGGCAGCAAAACGCTTCGTGACTTCAATGTATAAAAAAGAATTGCTTTCATTGGAAATTTCTTTCCTTAAATTTAATTTAAAAATATACCTTGCATGTGGATCTCAAGTTTTTAACGTACATAGAATATTGAAATATACAAGACCCACCATATGTATTATTCTATTTATGTAATTTGATTTAAATTATGAAACAAGCATTTAAAACAAGGAAAATCGTTACATAAGTACATTAGTATTTACCTACCGACTATCTTGTGGGTTCATTTCCGTTCTAAATTCATGATTTATCAGAATACCACTTGCTATTTACATTTGTTTCCTAATCATTTTGTTCTGAAAAAAAAAAAGAATTGTCTGAATACAATAATAAATAAAAAAACCACAGGAGAAATACAATAAAAATACTGTTCTACCTTAAATAGCCAAATAAATGCATGTTAATAAAATAATACCACTCGACAATAGCCAATCAATTAGGTAACTCCGTTCGGTTAAGTATTTCCCGCGCCTGCTTGAAAATAGCGTTACCCTTGGTCTCGGCAAGACTCTGCAGAGCGTCCGCAAACTCCTCGATGTTTGCGTCCGTGAGTCCACTCTGCAAGCCTGCAACAAAATACAGCAGTCCGTTAGCAAAATGTGAATTGCGCACTGTTGATTTAAAAATTACACATCAAAGCTGGCCTCACGGATGACGTCACCTAAACTTTATTTCGACTTGGAAATATGTGCATGATAATTTATTCCTTTAGACTACGCCATAGATTAAAAAGGAAGGCATAGATAGCTAACGTCTTACATGCAAAACTCGCCGACAACTGCTTATTTTCGCTGGCACTTTGACATTTCTTACCGGCCACACTCCCAGAACTAGTTACAATGTCATTAAATTAAACTTGATTACGAATTTGCCAAGTGAGGCGTGATGAAAGTTTTACATTTTAACTATAAAAACCGGCCAAGTGCGAGTCGGACTCACATACGAAGGGTTCCGTACCATCGTACAAGATTTAACACAAAAACAATCCAGTTTTTTGTATGGGCCCCCCCTTAAATTTTTATTATTTTTTTAATTTTACCTATTTGTTGTTATGAAAATTTCAGCCCCTATCACGGTTCATGAGATACAGCCCTGTGACAGACGGACGGACAGAAGGAGGTACGGACGAACAGCGGAGGCCTAGTAATAGGGTTCCGTTTTCACCCTTCGGGTACGGAACCCTAATTAAGTAATTTCATTGTAAATATAAAATAACATTGCTTTTCATTGGTTTCTATTCAATGTATTCTGAGATGTGAATTGCAACGCCACCTGTGGACTTTTATCCTCTTACTACACTTTTAACTATTCTGGCAGTGACGGAACATGGCGCTAGTTAGAAATGTCTTAGTACCAGCGAAAATAAGCAGTTTTCAGTGAATTTCGTAGGTTGTAAGACGTTAGCTGTCAATACATTCCTCTTGATTCTATGACCCTGCTGCGCTCACTCGGCGCGACACCGTCGATACCGGCAAGCGACGCAGGCGGAACCTACCCGGCAGCGTGACCCTCCTGAGCGCCTGGTTGAGCGCGTGCACGAGCGCGGTGCGGTGAGCGCGCAGCGTCGCCGCGCGCTCCGCCGCCGCCGCCGCCTCCGCGCGCAGCCGCCCTGCCGCGCTCGCCACCTCCTCCGCGTGACGCTGCAGGATCGCGTTCTGCCAACAATTAAACAGTTTGCATAAGGCACCAGGGGCCACTCCTGGAGGGACAGAGGGCCTTAGAAATGGGCAATGTTGCTGTAGCCAGAGAGGCCAGAGAGTAGCCAGAGAGGCTTAAAGAAACTGTTGATTTTCATTCATTCATTCATTAAAAATGTACATGAAAGTAAATCCCTAGCGCGGCTAGGCCAGCCAGCTGGACGCGTGTCTGGCAGTGGCTAAGCAACGCGGTCAGATAAGTCGGAACTGATCTCGTCGCAGGGTTGCCCGTCAAGCGGGGCCCGGGAACCTCAGCTACTTTAAAATAAATGAAAAAAAAAAACATTATCAGATCAGTAAAATTATAATGGATTGCATTCTAAGCCCGGATACACGCCTTTCTTAAAAACGTTACTTTACAAAAAGTTTTAAGTGGAAGTGAATTTATTTGTTTTGCAAAATGTGTAGGACAAAAGTTCAAAGCCTAGAATTCGTGGTTTGAAGAAACGCCCGCACTCCCTGGACACTTGGTTTTTGCATTTCCACCGGACTGTTTCCTTCTCATTGCATTTTCGCATCTTTCACGCGTCCTCTCCCCATCGCCTAGCAGGTGCCAGAACCCGTTCGACTAACCTGCTGCTCGTAGTCGACGTACTGCTTGCGCAGCTGCCGCAGCTCCGCCTCCCGCTGCTTGTTGTGCTGCAGGAACTGCTCCGTGAAAATGGGTACGTCGGTCTCCCCGCACACTCCGCTGAGCTCCTCGCCCTGTCATCAGGCATGGAGACCTCCTTTTTTTATGCAGGGAGTGGGGTCATGTTACAGGGGGTCCATTCAGATAAGAGTGAGTTCGAGTTCGGGAGTGAGTTAACCTAAAAATAGCTGGGAAATATATTATTATTATAATAACGGGAACCATGATTTATACTTCCGACGTATTTGCGGGACGGACCAGATTTTTATCTAACTGTAATGATGTTCAAGAAGTGTGGAAACATTACTATTTAAAAAAGTGAGTTGATATTTAGTGACGAATTCGAACTCACTCTTTCCCTGAATGGACCCCCAGATCCATAAAGTAAACAGTAAATAGAGTCGTACAATAGAGTCTATGCGGAAAGAGAACCGTCGTAGCGTACAAAGGAACCGATATTAGCATAACTATCATTTTTGGCCGCAGCTTTAACTGTTTATACTTTCCATGATACTTTTGTGTATAAGGGGACTAAGTTTTTTTTAGGGCAGAGTTGAGATACGGTGTTTATAATAATAAAAAAATAATAATAACAGTGTGTTACCAGGAAAAAGCTGATAGACAAAAAAAAAAACAAAACATGACAACGTTAAACCTCAGGAAAGGATGGTAACTTGCGGTGGAATCACTAGTCGCCATGAGGTTTTTAAAGAACTGGGATATAAGTATATAAAAATATATTCTAGTTGAGCGACATGACATTGAGGCCGATAAAGTATTCACAATAAAAAAAATCAACACCTTGCACAAACATGTTTTGGGCGAACATCATGCATTTGTAAACCAGGGCTTTTGGGCTAGGTATGATATTTATATAGCACAGGAAAAATAGGATTTTTTGGAGGCACAATGTGTACATCAGTGAAACTTTGCTCATAACTTCATCTTGCTAGTATAAATGAGGATTTTCAGGTCCCTATATACAAATACATAATATAATTTTGCACATTACATATTGTATAGGTTTTTTATTATTAAACAAAATTAAAATAGTTTTGGCGGCAGTGAACCATCGTGCTTTAAGTTTGACCAACTAATGGTATTTCTATTAATAACCGTTTTATAATAATAATGTGCATGCACCGAAGCGGGCGTGACGGGAGGTTTAGGTCGAGGCGGGGTCTGCTGACGCGGCGGCATGACGGGCACCGGCTGCGCTGCAGGTGCTGCAGTGGTGTTGTTCTGTGTTGCCGCTGGCTCTCCCAAGCACTGTGTTCCTGCAACAACAATGAAATATTTATTGTTATTTGAATTTATTTAATGGATAAGACATTACGGTTCTTTCATGGATTTGAGGTTATCCAACGACATGTACATTGATATCTCTATCATTGAAGTTAAAATGCTTTTGCATTCCTGCACCTGAGAAAGCAGAACCCACAACACCATTACCACCTAAATAATATCCAACTACTTGATGTTTATCAACAAAGAGACTTGGGAGTCCTAGTGAACCATGACCTGAAGTGGGAACCCCACATCACAAAGATAGTAAAAAGGGCAAATTCTTTAATATACCTCATAAAAAAATCCTTTTTCTACCTTACGTTGATATTCTTGAAAATGTACAAAAAAAAATTACAAAAATCCCACATCAATTGAAAAACATTTCCTACGAAGACAGACTCAAGATCCTCAAATTACCGTCTCTAGAACAAAGACGAAGACGAGGTGACCTAATTGAGGTATACAAAATGCTTACAGCCAAATACAACTGCCAAGCCATGCAAGAGCTGTTCAGCCTTAACAAAAACCCTCAACTACGTGGTCACAGCTTGAAGCTGGACACAACAGAACACAAGACAAATGTACGCAAACACTTCATTAGCAATAGAGTTGTAGAGGACTGGAACAAACTCCCTGAGCACATAATCAACGCAAATAATGTTAATCAATTCAAAAACCGTTTGGACACTCATTTTAACTACTTTTGTAAGAATAATTAGAGGACCGTGTTAATAACCAAAACTGACTTTCATAGATTACAAGGAAGTGACTAACCCCTGATTTCACCACCTCTAGCTACCTGAAATCCGATAGTTAACTTTCAGTTACATTGCATTTTTGTATCATGTAACCGAAAGATAACTTTGGGATTTTTGTAACTGGAGGTGGTGGAACTGGGCGTAAGTGAACTACCATTAGAACAAAAAAAAAACTTATAAACATGAAAAGTGATAAACCATACTTGAACATGATTTAGACACATCAGCCTAGGCTGCCTGTCTAATATAAAATAAATAAATAAATAAATTCAAATCGTTAAGTGAAAATTTTTCTTGCAGATTTTAGGTTTTTGTCCCAATTTCATGGCAGTGTTTTGTTTAACATAAACATAGAAAAAGTGAATATAGAGGGAAAGCAGAAAATCTTATGAATACAATATTTCCATTGCATTTTTTACTTGAGTTTTTTGTACAGCTTCTCAAGTTAAAAGTATGGTAACACAATCAAGAAGGCTGTGATGTATTGTATTGGTTTTAACTTTTTGTTAGTATTTTTGCTGTCTTTATTGTAAGTTATGGATACTCATAATAAGAGTTATTTTAATGTGTAATTTGTAGTAAAAAGTAATTTGATTATCTTCTGATGGTTTTTTTTATGGAGTGCGGCGCTGTGAACTCTCCTGGGACAGGGGATTCACCCCGCATACAAAATACCTTTTAAATATGTTTGCCAGTCACCAGTATGGCCTAAACGGAACACTAGAGTTTTGCTCATAGGTGATCCCCATGGGGTGAGCATAGAAAGTGACATTCTCTTCGTCATTCAACAAGATTCTTCTTCAAAATAATAAAACAAATCAAAGAGTGACTTATTAAAGACATCTTCTTTATTAGTAAACTTCTTTACAAATCCACAACCAAAACGTACAGGTGAAGTTGAAACAGAAAGTAAATGGCTTACCAGCAGAATCGTGAGCGTGAGCGGGGGTTGGCTTTGGTTTCTTGTTCTGCAAAAGCTTTTGCTCCTGCTGCTGGAGACGAAACTCCTTGTATGAGTCTGTCTTCTTGTATGCAACCCACTCCTTTAGGTACCTGAACATGCATTTTTATGTGTTATTACAGTTTAGTGTTTGAAATTGTATCGGTTATAACTCTTTAGGTTAAATAAGTAGGGTAAGCCCGCCGCCGCTGTATGATCGAAAGGGCAATGAAAAATAGTTCATGTTTTCCATTCAGTTCAAAGTAGCCGTGATCATAAAGGGAAGGTTCTGGCATGACACCTAACTAGTTCGGGAATGCGGTGTGTCGAGCGAATATCACAACGGTGGGTGTGGTATTTTTTAGTTACATTAAATAAATCATGCCCTCAAAAATAAATTGTTAGAACATTCATGAAAATAATTTATTTATTTTAGAATTATTTATAAGTTGGTATGGTTGAGGTAAAAGCATATTTAATAGTATCTGTGATAGATTGTTCAGTCCGCCCTCTTATTTTTGTGATTGATCATAAAATATGCCACCACCTGTGAAATGCCGCCCACGTCAAAGTACCGCCCAGTGTGGATGACACCCTCCGCCCCCCCCCCCCCATATGCTAGGCCACTGGTTACTGGACAAATTTATTGAATATGTTAATAAATATTACGCTCTTATCTATTATTTTCATTTTTTTTTCCTGTGATATATAATGAAGCCAAGTGACCTCTCCTTGTCCTGATCGGCGGCGAGCAGGTACTGCTGCTTGTCATCCGCACCGAGGCGGCCCCACTCGCCGGCGAGCTGCCGCGTCACCTCCGCGAAGCCGAGGCCCGGGTTCTCCGCGCGCAGCTGCTCGCGCCGCTCGTTCAGAAAGCGAACGTAGCCTGCCATCATGCACGTCATCGGTCATGGAAGGAATTATTAATTCGCAAACGAAATTGTCGAAACACTACAATTGTAACTATTGTGGTGTTTTGAAGGCACTTCTAGCGCAATCTTGCAAAATAAAACTTACTGTTGAGACTAGCCTAGCACCACTTTCCTTCTCTTTCCGAGTTGGAAAAGTGCATTTTGGCACGAGTGCGAGCTGCTCCATGGTTCGGAATTCTACATGGTCCCCTTCCCCTAGGTGATAGGGTTAAGTCCGCCCGGGTTGGTACCATCGTATTGGATGAAAAGGTGGTCGAAGCGACAACGGAAAATTGTCTGTAGTTTCAATTCAGTTCAATGTAGTCGTGCTCATAAAGGGAAGGTTCTGGGATGGCACTTAATCCCTTCGGGAATGCAGTGTGTTGGGCTAATATCAAGACTGGGTGTGGTATTAGCCATCCATGTCCTGTTAAATAAAAAAAACTTAATAAAAGGCGTTAATATTTAAATAGATAAAATAAAAAATAAATTACCTCCACACTTCTGCGAACTAATTTATTAACTGGCTAACTACGAGTTAACTGGCAATAGTAATCATCTCAAAAAATAGTTGAATGTACTAATACTGTTGTGGTGTGATGTTTCGCCACCTTCATCGCTTTAATGGCATATTCCACATCACATAAGTCTCCACCAGGTCTCCATATAATAATGCATTCTCATAACTTTTGAATAAAAGCTATTTAACAATATTGAGTATGATAGTCGATGAAAAGTTTAAGGTGGTTTGGACAGTTAAAAATAAATTAATATAGTGAGCCTGAAAAACAATTTCAACTAAAAATTGTTTCAAAAGCAGGCAGAAAAACTAACATTGATGTTTCAGATCAATACCTATCTCAAGCTCCAGCAAGTATGATAGAAGTATTGGAATTATTCTAATTAAGTAAATTTTCATGATTATCTCCATGCGATATGAAAAGACCCCGACAGAGGCGATGATGTGTTGCAACACGATCGTGCAAGTCTTGTTGGGGCTTCGAGCCCACCTTCTTCCTTTACTTCACACTGAATGCTTGCTCACCGCTAGCCCGCCCCGCACAATTGTTGCCCACTTGCTCATCATCAGACTAATAGCGCTAGCATTTTTTTACATACATTTTACAAAACTAAGGGCCTTTTTAACCTATTGCTGATTAGCTTATTCGCCATATATTAAGGTGGCCCAACCCGGCGGGACTAACTCATTCGCGGGCACGGTACAAAACCGTGCTGTTGCGCTCTGGGACCTTCTCTGTTTCAAAGAAAAAGACACGCTCCGTGAAGAGGAAGATGCAACATGTCCACAAAAAAGACAATGTGCATAGTGTATGATTTGGTAAGATTTACGAAAATTTTGATTTCAAAACGACTTATAGCTAAAAGTAAACCACGACCGCTGTAGTCAAAAATCTAACAAAAACCAAATAGATTATAAATCTTGATTAAATAAGCAATGTCTGATGACTAATCTTTTTAAGATTTTCTTACTTTATCATTGCGTAATAAACCACCAAAGTTATTGTATAAAACGCGCGAAAAATTCGAACTTTCGGACCTTATAACTTAGAAACCAACCACAATTTTGCAATGCCAACGGTCATCAGACATCTAGTTCGATCAAATAAAGCTCTTTTGAGCAAAATTTGGGATCTCTGATAAGAAATATGGGCGTGATCTTCTTCCCCGTTTGTATGGTGAGTCGAGCGGGTTGGGCTACCTTAAGGGCCTTTCTTAGCAGCTTGCAATCAATACCAGGCTTAGACTATTGTCCAAAAAACTGTAAAATTGTTTTTTTTTATCTGTGCGTTTATTTGGGTCTTCAACGGCAGTGCAGTTATGGAGCATTCATGAACCACGTGATATGTTTAGAGGGAGGTGGGGTCCGGCTCTCGGTCACATCACTTGACGGTGCCGAGTCATGCCGAGTAGAGTGCTCCTGCAGCGCGCAGCCCGCCACCGCTGTTCCTTCATGATCTTCCATTCCAAAAGATAGCATAGTTCACATTGATCGGGATTAAAGGCTCTTTGAATAGTTGCATAAAATGTGATTGTATGAATGTCACGTAACTTGGGTAGGGTACCCCTAACCCCCATCATCTCTGTCACGGCAGGTCAATAGGGGGGAGGGGGGAGGGAATTCCCCGAATGTTGTCTAAAATATGTCACATGGTTTACGAACGCTCCTTTATGTCAGCCCAATAGCAACTTTGAATAAGTAATAATATTACGTTTTATTATGCATTTATAAATTAGTCAATTAATTTCTCAGGGCTTTTGACAGTTCGAAGAAATGGTTGTCGAAATTCTTCAGAGTTGGGTTGATCCAGGGCTTGATCAGGCTTTCATAATCCTAAAGAACAGGTTCAATCTAACCGTGCCTAAAATTTTGCTCACAATGTTTCGTTCATCATTCATTTTCATACATTCATCCACCTATCACAAGCAGTACAGTTGATTTTTTTCTTAAAATTCAATTACTGAGTTTATTCAATGGGAACTGGCTAGATCTTAGTCTCAAACCAATTTATTTTTCTCTGGTGAGATGAGTGCTTCTAAACCATGAACTTTTGGGTGCTTTTTTTTGCTTGTTGTGACATCAAGGATATTTTCCCAAAGTAGTAGCAGTGACTGATGTTAAAATATGTATATGGATATCGATATGAGTCTAAATAGGACGCCTTTATAATGTCCAAAAATCATAAGGCCTAAAACCCAGAACATCCAAAAGAATGTATTTTTCGTGTGTATTATAAAATGCTATAATCTAACCTAGACTAACCTAACCTAATTAAAGATATCTGAATTCATAAGAGTTTTAGGCGGAACCGGTTTTTGACCTTGTGCTTTTTGGACTTTATGATGCGTCCCCATCTAAATAAATTAACATCTCTAACCATATTTCAATGTTCATGGTTTCATATCGCAACCCGGTGCCTACGCTCAACGGTCTTTGATTTTAAGCCTTTTCTTAAAAAAACTAGACTATGCTTTTTAATATATTTTTTTTTTTTTTTTTATGCGACCTGACATGGATGGCTAATACCACACAACTACCGTTATGATATTAGCCCAATACACCACATTCCCGAAGGAATTAAGTGCCATGCCAGGACCTTCCCTTTATGAGGCACGGCTACATTGAACTGGATGGAAAACACGGACAATTTTTCATTGCCGCTTCGACCATCTTTTCATCCAATGCGATGGTACCAACCCGGGCGGGCTTAAACCCTACCACCTAGTAGGGGAAGGGGACCTACAGTTTTACATGGATTCCGAACCATGGAGCAGCTCGCATTCGTGACGAAATGCACTTATCGAACTCTGAAAGAGAAAGACAGTGGTGCAAGTTGGTATCGAACCCGGGCCTCTGGTACGCTAGGCCAGTCCCCGCGCCACTAGGCTACGAGCCGCTTTAAAACCTAATGGTTTCAGGTTTTAAATCTGGGGGTATTCCCCTATCTGGGCTAGGCTATGCATAATGCTGCAGAAGCATCTGGGCAGAGACAGGTAGGCTGGGTTGTTGTCATTAAGCCGTTTCAATTGGTATAGCTACCGGTAAGTGGTTGCCTAGGCGCTGTGATGTCACGTGGGGTCTTGCTCTTCCTTTTTTTAGGCTTCGGCTTGGCCGGTAAGGTCTTCGATGACTCGACGGCGGGTGCTGCGACTGCCGTAATGGGGGTAGGCGTTGAATCGGCGGCGAGAGAGGCAGACGGCGCAACCACAGAGCTATCCATAATCCGCAGCCGTGACGTTGCTCCTGTCTTCCCTTTCTACTTCCGTAGTGTTTTCACATTTTCATCGTTCAGCAGACAATTTATTTCCTACCAGCGTTCACCGGAGTCTCCTTCCTAGAAAAATTACATCTTGGCTAACATTTCACACACTGCTCAGGTTTATGCTAACATGAGTATGGTCTTGAAGACTGTGATGCCTCTCAGAAATAAGACTTAGGTACGTAAATAAAGATGACATAGAAAAAAATGTGGTGAACAAATTTTTAAACATTCTAAATAAAAAAATGAACAATATATTGTTCTTTCCTATATTTTAATACATATGTTCACAAAAAGCACTCAATTATGAGACCTTGTCCTCAATCGTTATGTTGTGAAACCTAAGGAAAAAATCTATCTAGCCTTGAAATTGAAAATGGTAGTCCGACAATAATAATTATTCAATGGTTGAACTGACCTGACTGACCCCTAAATATTTAGAAAATTATAATGGGAACCGAGGTGTATTTGCTATAAGCGTTAAGAAACCTGGTAACGGATTTAGGGGTGAGGGGTCCAGCTCTCGGTCACGTCTTTCAAGGTAATTAATTTATTGGATTTAGCCTAAGGTTCAGTTTGGTCGATATTTCTTTTTTCTTTTACGGGTGCTGTGAGATCTTGCTACTTGCCAAATTTCATGATAGTTGCTAAAAAGGCGATTGTCTTTGAAACCTTATCCTGGGGATTTCTGAGGATATAACTAATATACTTACAGGGAATGAATGCAATGTAAAAAAATATACATACCCTTCGGCTTCTAGGTACCGCTGATGATCATGATGATTTTTGCTTCATAGCAGATACCACTGCATTGGATTAGTTGAGATTATGAAAGCCGTCTCGATGTTTTCATATATTCCATATATATTATCAATCAAATTATATATTCAATGACACATTTATATTTCAGTCACAGAAAATTTTGGATATTACAGCATAGACACTATATAAATCTCTGGCAGGGTGAGCAGAGAAGTTTCACACTGCTGTCACAGAGCTGTCAGTGAAATACATTATGAGCTGTCAAAACGCAGTTTGAGAAGATACTCCCCCGAAAATCCTTGCAACTTATTGGGTGCTCGCACTCCGGGCAGTCGATGCAACGAATTTGAGTATCTTCACTCAAACTGAAACCCCTAGCCTGAGTACTTCGCTAATGAGAAATACCGATCGACTGACATTTTTAAATGTAGGGGATAGCGAACAAAAATGTATTGTGTGAGTAGAGTTATATTTTAGGTACTAAAAAAAGTTGGCAGCTTTTTTCTACGTAGACTTTGACAGCAGCGAACACGCGAACTTCTCGCTTTCGCTCGAATAGCCTGTAACATGTGCGACTGCTCCTTGCCATTCATTGAAAGAAGGAGCAAAAAATAACGTTTTGGCTAAGAAAATGACAGTTCCGTGTACCTAATTCGGCAGTTTTTGCTGACCATTAGGACGGTTAGGAATCGCTAGGGAGGGATCAATCCTTTTTGCTCCACCTTCCTGAACGCGAAATTGAAGCCACATCGTCAAGTGTCACTTAAAATTTAGCCATTATTTTTTTCCGCTCTGACGCGAAATCCTTGCTTTTGCTCCCCGTGAGTGCGTAATTTTGGGTAATTTGGGCTTCAGGTATGGGTAGTTCCACCAGTGTCATCAATCAACACCAATAAATTATTTATACTCTGTGGTCATCAAAACACATTTTTGGCGCGCGGTGGAAGATTTGGACGCGTGCCCTAAAGTAAAGTGCTAGCCATTACCGAACTACTGAATAATTGTATTAGGGGAAGCGACATATTAAATCTATGGTGCTAGTTCTTCTACACAGGCTCCAGAAACGCACGCACGAAGCGTTTTTTTCTTTTGTGGTCCTTCCCGGCATTAGGCTTTTCTTTTCCTTGGTGCCTTATTTGTAAGCGCTCTCCTGTTTAATTTAGACGATAATGGGACGGATGGCATAAACTCTTTGCGGCTGCAACCTTTCCAACTACTGTCAATTTAGTCTGTGAAAGCATCCACGATGGAGGTCGAACAGGTAATCACTGGCTTGTCATAATTTTCACCCAAAAGAATTGAGGCATACTGGGCTAAATTTCACCCAAGACTAGTTGTGAGTAGGTTTGGGTCGTTCGGGTGTTTTTCACGACCCGAGTCTTGACCGAACAAGCTTTAAATTGAACGTCTCTGACCCCTTTGTGATTCCTTTGCATGGCCAGCAGTAATTGGCGTTGACAATCAGTCTGCGAGAAGAATACCTAATAAGGGTTAATCTAAAATTTAATTGCACATTTAATTTACATTTCATGTATTGTTTTTGGTTTTTAGGTTGCTTTGTACATAAATGCGACCTGTACCATTAGATACACAAATATTTTTTTAAAATCTTTATGAAATACCCTTTTAACAACTGTTTCTGCGGATTTTGTTTCTCAGGTAGATAATAACACCAAGATGAATTGGGCTAAGGAAATTGAAGACGCAGAAGCAAATGAAGAAGAAGGTAAACATTTTTCACACCCCTTCTGCATGCCCCTCGCAGTACACTGTTACCTATACTGTGCAAAGTGTTACACTTGTCAAGTACCCAATGGACATGGTATTATACATGTTACGTACATTATACTAAAACAGCAGATTTGGTTGGTAAAAGCAAAACAATACAAATTATTAAGGAATCAGTGAAATATTGTTTTTACCCGTTTTTTGTATTGAACAAGTTTAATTACATATTTTGTCTCAAACTTTGTGGCTTTAACTTGTGCACAACTAAACCAAAATGTTTTTGCCATTTAAACAAGCAAACATAATTTCTTTCTGAATTTTAACTACTGGTAGATACCTATTCTGTCTTTTCTTTAAAAACATTGTTATCGGATTTAGGGTGCGACGGTTCCAGGGTAAAGAAATGCATGTTAAGGTAGAGTTAATCCAGCCCGGATAGGTACCATAGTATTGAATGCAAGATGTTCGAAACGGGAAAGAACATTTCCCGTGTTTTCCATCCATTTCAATGCAGCTGAGCAATTTTTTGTATGTTACTGGGCATGGATGGCTAATACCAAACTGACCGTCAGATATTAGCCTAACACACCACATGGGAGCTAGGTGCCGTTTCAGACCTTTCTTTTATTGCTCGGCTACATTGAACTGAATGGAATACAGGGATAATTTTCATTGCCGCTTCGACCATAGTTCATTCGATGTGATTGTATCAACCCGGGCGGGTTTAACCCTACCACCTAGCAAGTAAGGAAGGGGACCTAAACGGTTGAAAATTGTCATCCATCTAGACCCAACCGCGCTCAGAGGTGCTTCACCCAGCTTATAATTTATAAATATAGGGCTAATTAAAGTCTGTTGATGTCAAAGGAGCTGTTAAATTCTCGTGATATTTTTTTTTTTCTGAAATTGTAGCTGTTGCGTAAAATTCATTCAAATTAGCATTCTTCTGACTATAATGATAATATGTAATTCATTGTGAATTTTCCAAGCAGAATATGGGTTTAGACGCCCCAGTAAATAAGTTCCACATTCCACTTCACACATACTAAGCAAATAAACTTTTTTGTAATTAGCAGGTACGTTGCTTATTCCAAGGAATGTGATATGAATGTATGTTTATTGGCTGACTGAGTTAGTGGGAGGAATTGATTACGGCAGGAGACTGTAGGAGAATTCCAAATGAAAGGTATGAAGCAGGTCGCGAAATTGGAAGACGCAATACCCGTGAATTGTATGTTTTGCTGGTTCAGGTCCAGCCTGCAGTATATTTGTAGTTCTTTATATAGGGTTCTTTCTTTCATTAATGTGTCCTTGCATCACAGTTGATTAAACATACTATCATATTCTACATCTACTCAAACCCGGCATGTTTTGAACCTCTTTTGCACCTGTCCTGCCAGGATCATAATGCCAGGTTTTTTATGTTGATTTAAAAACTTTATGTAAGGGGATTGCAAGAATATTGACTGGCGACTGAGCCGCGTTGTGTCTAATCCTTGCGACGGCGAAGATATTTTATAAATTTTTTAAAAAAATATATATTTTATTATTGTTTATATACACTAGCAGCTTGAAACTGATGCGTGTACTTCACGTGTTGAGTGCACTTTTTTAATATATATTTTTTTGTTTTATTAGGTATACTTATTAGTTTTATTTTTTCAAATGTTTGTCAAGTTGATTTTTAAAACTGTTTACTGATATAGCACTTATTACTTCTTGTGGTAGCTTATTCTTTACTTACTTTCTTGGGATAGAATTGGAACTGGTTCGGTCTAGTTTGGCCGACAAAGAAGTAGGCAACCTTGGTTGATGTCCATTCCAATCACGGTAACGTCAGTAAGTCGCTCATGATGTAAGCTAATATAAACTCTTGTTACAGAAAAGCTAAAACTTGAGAGGAGTGTTTTGGAAAAGTTAAATTTAAAAAGCAACGACAACAAGCGAAAACGTCAAACGAGTGACAGCCAAAACCAAGACGAGAAGAAAAGGTTTGTGTGTCAGGTCGCATTATTGAGTCCTTACCCCTTGGTCCGAATTGGTTTGACAGCGATCACTAATATATTCGTGCAAATACCCGGTATGGATCAGTATTCGCGAATACTGTATGTTGTAAGCGTGCTAACGATGCTCACAAAATAACCTCAAACCATTGTCTGAACTTCTGAAGTGTCTCCAACAAAAAAGAGTATTTGATGTTCAACAGTGAACAACTTGCAACTGTTTACTAACATTTTGTGAAAATGAGAGTGATGATGAAGGTGATTTTGAGATGTTGATAGACATATAATTGAGCAAACAGGCAAAAACGTAGAAGGACATTGGAGAGAGCGCCCATTTTTGCAGTTTTGCACACGGTTACGTCGTTACTGTAACTCAAATGCAAATGAAAGGGGTGCCACATTTTATTTTGTATTCTGTGTCCTCTTGCAGTGTTAAAATCAAATTTGCTGCGCTAAATATGGCTGCCGTGGACATCCATCGCTCACGGTTTCACCCTGAGCACCGTGAGCAATTGGATGACGTCATCGTGACGTCATACCTCACCATCTTGCATTTCTGAGCACTGTCAGCACAATTCGGACCAACTGTATTCACGCTGTCAGAATTTGAGCGCAATTCGGACTGTAGCCTTAGGGTGGTCCTATTAAGAATGACTTTTCTAACCAATTTAACATGATTTTGCCAGGTTGAAGTAAAACCACAGAATAAGTATTAAGACTTGTAAAAGGTTTGACGTTTTTACGTAACTTGGAAATTCATGAAAGCAATTTGGGTGAGAAGTCCGACTAGGGGCTCAGAACCCAAAACGTGAAATAATGATTGAAATAGTGCTTATTTTAAAAATTTATCATAAAATCCAACACATATTTCTAGAAAGCATGTTCCAATGTGAATGATTGTGAAATTTACAATCCAAGTTCTCTCACCTAAATTGGCATTTACAGAACTTCGAAGTTACATAAAAACGTCAAAATCCATCCAAGTTTTTACTAGTTATTTGGTCGTTTTACGTCTTCAAGCTGTCAAAATCAAACTCGGACTTCTGATTTGTATGAAAATGCGGAGTCGGCGTAAACAGCAACGTCAACGTTTTTACGGAGACGACACGTAAGCTGTCAAAACAAACTGGGACTCGCAAATGTTAATGCTCCCAGCGCGTGCTCTTAAAATTCTCCATACATTTGAAAACGTTAGTCGATCGGTTTGTGTGGTGACAAGTGGGACTGGGGGTAATGATGTAATTCCGTGCAAAAGCAGCTATGCATCAACCGAACTTAAGAGGTTTTTGTAAGTACAGTCGTTTCGTCTGAAATCTATACACCGGAAATAGAGACAAATTTGAGATCTCTTTCTGTCATGCTGAAGTCAACCATAGAGTAAAAGGGACATAGGAAATTCTTCTCTTTCCAGTGTATACAATTGAGAGGAAACGACTGTACTGTTAGGACAAAAAGGTACTTAATGTCTGCTAAAAACATTTACTAAACTTTTTGCAGATTCACCGGGCCAAAGAGATCTTCGAGTGCAGATGCATTTGATCGTATTGAGACTGATCCTTTAGTTTTGGAACGGCGACAGAAAACCATAGATTATGGGAAGAACACTGTTGGTTATACCAATTACAGGAAGCAAGTGCCTATGTAAGTGCCAACAAGTTTTACCTGTGTTATAAAAAAAAAGTTTAAGGTGGATATTTCATAACATTCTATTATTAAATGAATATTAGTTCAATTGCAAGAATGATAGTCAAATGTTTTTTTAATATAGTTTATATTCAATATTTTTTTTATTTATTTTTAAATGGCTATTTCATAACATTCTATCATAAAATGAATATTAGTTAAATTTCAAGAATGATAGTCAAATGTTTTTTTAATAACATATTTTGAACACCGCTTAGTTAAATCTTTGTTTTAAATGTTAACCATTATTTATAGTATTATTGGATTGGGTGTCGCAACGGCCACTTCAGAAAATTTGGAAACTGATTAATGAGATTGAAATTAACAAAAAAGTTTTTTTTTCTATACATCCTCTTAATTAAAAGTTTAGAGGATATACATAAATTTAGTGTAAACAGAATCTTATGTGCCGTAAGAACACAGGAACTTTGTATGTACTTGGACATGAATGGCTAATTACCCGACTGCACAAGAAGGAGGGTTATGTTTTATCCACACCTAATGTCATGATATTAGCTTGACACGCCACGTGAGATCTAGGTTCCATGCCAAGACCTTCTTATGCATGATCATAACATCGCGTCAAATTACACTACACAAAAACATGAATTTAAATAATTAATATATCGGTTAATCGTTTGCTAACTAATGTCATTCTTTTAGGGAAAATCGGACAAAAGTACACCCGAGGACTCCGGACAAGTACTACAAGTATAGCAGACGCTCTTGGGATCAGCTCATCAAGACTTGGCGCAAGCAGCTCCATGCTTTCGACTCAAATGCAGCAGATACTGTCAAAAATATTTCATTAACAGTTAAAAATGAGGCTGTCAAAACTAAGAAAGAGGTTAAATCTGAAAATGATTCAAAAACAAGTGTTAAACAAGATCCAGAACAGATTACGCCAGAAACTGATGCAATTAAAACTGAAGCAAAAGTAAAAACTGAACTAACAGTTAAAAACGAACCACTTGTAGAGTTTGATTACAGTGAGGAAAGTGACGACAGCTCTTAGGTTATTTAATGCGTTGTTGCTTTTCTGACATTTGAGTGAAGTTTGCCACTCTTTGAATGAAATATATTAATTTACCGTAGAGAAATAATGTAGTCCTTAAATTTGAGGCCACAGAAGCATTGAGACTGAAATTAGTCTCAAATGGAAGCACTAGATGTACGTTGGTTATGTCTGATGAATATCTATTGAATTATATATCTATATTAATATCTAAACATAAATTGGACTGAATATATGACAATAGTGCAAAGATTTCCTTCTGTATTGACACATTGTTTGAACTTTTTACCTAGAAATAGATAGGTACCTATATGTTAACCATAATAAGCCATTCAAATAAAAGTTATATTGAGTGCACTCAAAATAATTATATCAACATATTCATGTCCTGCATGTGTTGCAAGTTTTTCATGCATGTGCTTGCAGAACTTAGAAGTTCTTTTGAAAACTCAATAGCAGGAGGCTTTACCCCATATTTGGTAATGTCTGAAGCATTTATTGAATCTTCTCATTTTAAAGTAATTTTCTTGTCATAGTTTGTAAAAGAATTGCACACTGTGTTAAATTGTATTGCATGGTATTACATGCATTAATGCGTGCGGTATTTTTTATTTTACTGGACATCCATGGCTAAATACCACACCCATTTTCATAATATTAGCCCAACACACCACCACAGTAGATATATAGCTGTGGGACCGGGGCCACAGCAGCAGCTCAACTCAGGCGATTGTTGAGATAAATATCTTTCCTCCATCTAGTGTCGGGGTTGTAACTTAAATATTGGCGGAACACTGCTAGTTCTGTTACTTTTAAAAAAATGCTGCGAAGGACCATTCAAGAGCGAAATGTGTCTGGACTTTGTATGCAGTTAAGCTACTGGATGTAATCCTATATATATTCTGTGACACCACATTCCCGAAGAAATTCAGTGTTATTCCAGGACCTTCCCTTTATGAGCACGAAAACATTGAATATGTGGCCAACTCTCTTGTGCATACGTCCTATTGATCATCATGCATTTAATTTTAAAACAAGACCTTACCTAAACAATTTTCATTAAAATTAAGTGAGTATAATTAAATGTGTTTGATGCACCAATTTACCCTTTCTTTACATTGGTGTACGCCAGAGGTGCCCGGCGATACCCATAGGCTTTCGAATTATTTAGATTGCCAGCCGGCCAAGAGCTTTTTACGATACGTTTAAAGGAGGGTTGTACTTTTCTTGTGCCAAGAAGCTTCAGTAGGAGGGGCTTAACTTTATAGCCTGTTCTCGCAATCATCTGAGATTTAGCTAAGCTCCTGTTGCATCAATCTTCTTGGTTTTATAGGTGGGACGAATATATTTATGTTAGGCTTTTAGAACGTGGTTTTGAAATACAGTAGACACTCACTAATCGGGCACTTCTGTACATCGGCACGTCCAGTAGACCGGCACCCTACGCCACAGCTGCCTCCACCTTTGCCCCTTCCTCAGCTTGATCATGCAAGCACGTACTTACAGCTGGGCACGCGCATTGTATAAACATGTACCTTCCGCCGCGCAAGTGATTTGTGATTATAATAGCATAGATCTAGATGTAAAGGAAAACAATTAACCTTAGAGGTCCCAATATAATACAGTAATCCGAACATTCCAACAATTGTATTGTATTGTTTAATTGCATCCATAGGTAGGTAACCTACACTTAAACATGTCAAGAATCGTTATGCTAGGTCTATGTCAAAAATATAAACGACGCATACTCTATTTCCATGCATATAAAACATAAAGAACTGGCAAACATACTTTGCCCGTCAAAAAATAAGTTTAAAACTTAAGTAGTTAATTAATTAATACCACCACTCGCAAGAACAAGAGGAGAAACGTAAAAAAATAATATAAAAAAACAATAGATTTAAAAATCCGGCACCTTTGTTATCTGTTAGTGCCGGATTAGTGAGACTCTACTGTATTGTTTGATTTGTGTTTGCTTAGGGTTAAACCAATTGAACAAAAGCAAGTGAAATAGATTTTTTTTAAGTTTTATTAAATTCTCAAAAATACTTTGCAATTGGTCACCCTCTTTTAAGGATGTTCCGACCCATACAATGTTTTTTTACACAGAACGCAAAAAGTATTGCACTTTAAGGCATGCATTGGTCAAAAATATTAAATATGGCCATAGTAGTTGCAGCGAAATCATATTCACAATTTGAGGTTTAATGGTTTCGTTGTAATTGCCGATTAGAAGTTTTATACCGTTAGATGGCGCTGTTAAATAAAAATCGTATTTAAATAAATTGTAACAAAACCAATAATCCTGAAATTGTGAAATTGTTTTCGCTGCAAGTGATATGACTATATTAAACTTTTATTATTAATTCGTAGCTTAAAGTGCAATACTTTTTGCGTTCTGTGTGCAAACACCTTTATATGGGTCGGAACAGCCTTAAGGAAGATCCATAAGCTTGGTTCTCCATGCAACCCTATTACTAAGCCTCCGCTGTCCGTCCGTCCGTCCATCCGACCGTCTGTCACAGAAGCTGTATCTCATGAACCGTAATAGATAGGCAGCTGATTTTTTTACAGAGTGTGTATTTATTTTGCCGCTATAACAAATAGGTAAAATTAAAAAAATAAAAAAAATTAAAGGGGGGGCTTACAAAAAACGTGATTTTTTGGTGTAGATGGTACGGAACCCTTCGTGTGCGAGTCCGTCTCGCACTTGACCGGTTTTTTTTCTTGAATTCTATGCAGAAACTAAACCCCAACGTCAATCCTGGAGGTTATAACTCTTGTCAAATGATACTTTTGCCATCCAATTTTGATTAGACTTTATACATGTTTGAAAAATTTTTACGGCTTTTCACGCGGCAAAGTAGAGATATTCTCCGACGTTTCGAGCTAATCATTCAGCCCGTTGTCAAGGAGGCATCCGCCGCGCTCGTGCGCAGCAGACGACTGAGGTGATTATATTGGGCAAACAAAGCGAAGTGTTGCGACACGGGTTACGGAACACATTCGAGCTGTAAAGAAGAAGGACTCCGCGAAGTCAGCTTTGTGTGAGCATAGCGAATCAGGACCAAATCACTGGATACGTTTCGATCAGGTTGGCATAATCGCCGCCGAAAAACGAACTATACCAAGATTAGTCCGAGAAGCTATCGAGATTAAGAAGCACAGCAACTTCAATCGAGAAGACTCATTTAAGCTCTCTGCAATGTGGAACCCCGTGCTTCAGCCACTTAGAAGGGGCCAACGAGACGATAATATCGGCGACGATATTGTCAGCTCATATTGCCTGTCGTCTGAAGTTCGGACCGCAGCCAGACACATTTCCGGATCCGCCCCCACTCACAGTTACGATCTACGCCCACGGCGAGCCTAGCGGTCACCTCAGTCGTCTGCTGCGCACGAGCGCGGCGGATGCCTCCTTGACAACGGGCTGAATGATTAGCTCGAAACGTCGGAGAATATCTCTACTTTGCCGCGTGAAAAGCCGTAAAAAAATTTTTCAAACATGTCTAACGACCGCGGTAACCTCAAAAGTATCATAGACTTTATACAGTATTTTTTTTATTTCGTTATTATCTAACATGGAGTTTTCGAGTACAACTCGCGATGACATCAAACCACTACTACTACTACCCTTCCGGGAAACGGCGTGAAGTAATGTAATTAATGTATAAACAGTCGTTTCGTCTGAAATCTATACACCGGAAATAGAGACAAATTTGAGATCTCTTTCCGTCATGCTGAAGTCAACCATAGAGTAAAAGGGACTTAGGAATTCCTCCTCTTTCCAGTGTATACAATTAAGAGGAAATTACTGTATGTATGGCTAACCTAAACCACAAACATATCTTCACAAACTAATGATTACTTAACAAGAAAATACCTCTGCCTAAAATGAATAAGCAGTGGGTAACTTGCATTGTTATAATGGCAACACATCCCCGTAGCCGCGAAGATGAACGTGCAAGATGGCGATCGTTTAGTTCCGATTTTCGCCACGCGCAAAAAGAGCTATGTGGCACTCTACAATGTGATTCAGATAAGAATAGGATAGGATCACCGCCATTTTGAATGTCAAACTGCTAAAACCCTCACTTCACAAATTTCAGTATGGAGTAAAAAAAGTTTCTACAAAATTTTTTTTAAATAATTTCATATAATCTCTTCTCTTCTTCTTCTCTTCTCTACTTATATAAAAGGGAACGTCTGTCCACATGCGAGAGGTAATCTCCGTAACCGCAATACAGATCAAGATGCAATTTAAACCAATTTAAAGAGAACATCGCTGGGAACGCTTTAGCGTACATGCCATCACGCTAAATGGCCAAAGGGCTGAGCAATATCAATGAAATTACTCTCAAACAAAATTAATACCATCCTGTGGCGTATGGTGGCGTTACTTGCGACGTTATTCAACGATTCACTATTTTCGCACTAATTGTCAGAAAGCGGATGGCGCAAGGCGGAATACCGACTCTTCTATAGGTATTTTGTTTGGAAGGGTATAGATTCAAATCCTGAGAGCCTCAATTTTTTTTCAGTTTTTTTCTTTATTACTTATATAAAAGGGAACGTCTGTCCACATGCGAGAGGTAATCTCCATAACCGCAATACAGATCAAGATGTGATTTAAACCAATTTAAAGAGAACATCGCTGGGAACGCTTTAGCGTACATACCATCACGCTAAATATCCAAAGGGCTGAGCAATATCAATGAAAATACTCTCTAATCCCGTGGCGTATGGTGGCGTTACTTGCGACGTCATTCAACGATTCACTATTTTCGCACTAATTGTCAGAAAGCGGATGGCGCAGGGCGGAATACCGACTCTTTTATAGGTATTTTGTTCGGAAGGGTATAGGTTCGAATCCTGATAGCCTCAATTTTTTTTCAGTTTTTTTACATTTTATTGTTTATGGGGTTTCGCATATAATAATTATAGCATGGATTAGACTTATCTCTACTTATATAAGAGAGAACGTCTGTCCACATGTTCGAGGTAAACTCCGTAATAAATATTATATATTATATAAAAGGGAACGTCTGTCCACATTCGTTTACACATGCAAGAGTTTACAGAAAATATCGCTGGGCTCACTCTAGGATACATACCATCACGCTAAATATTCTAAGGGCTGAGCAATATCAATGAATTTACTCTCAAACAAAATGAATACCATCCCGTGGCGCATGACGGCGCTACGTGCGGCGTCATTTTGCAAGAAACGATTAACAATTTTCGCGTTAAACGTAGATAGCCGGTTGGCGTAGCGCGCATAATCGACTCGAATATATCGATCGTTTCGAATATATTTTGTTCGAGGGAGCGTTCAGATTCGAATCCTGAAATCTCAATTTGTTTTTCTGTTTTTTACTCGGCCCTATGCGTTATAATACCAAATTATTTAATTACTTTTTCGATATTGTTTATCTAAGTGGGCAGTTCCGAAAACTTATAGTGTGCCCTATGTATTATCAATGGAAATGTTATAAGATTTAATATTTAATTAAGCTATATCGGCTCCATCCTTTATGATTAAAAAGTAGCAGATAAATTACATAGTTATTGACCAGCTTTTTCGACTAGCCATTTGGGCTACTTTTTATCTAGGAAATAACTCAGCTCGACAGTCTAAAACGACATGGACCCGAGTGGAGCCGGGTACCGCAGCTAGTATACTATATATAGCATTTTGACAAAATTATTTATTTTAACTGAATACTTATTTGAAGAGAAACAATGCAACTGTGGCACTTTTGAGGACACCCGACACAAACTAACATATAACAGCTTCCCTACTCGTTTAACTGTATATTCGAACTGGCACCTAATGTAATCGTACTGTGTAGATTCGTATGTTGTTGTCTAGTGTCACTGTCACCAAATCAGAGTCGCTACAAAACAAGGAAACGCAAAAGCATGTAGACGCAGATTCTCGGATCGAACCTCGATTCTGATGGATGGAAAAAAGCGTTAGGCTTCCTTTGATATTGAAGCAAATGTTTCCATTGTAAACCCGTGCCGTCGTGCCGACCGTACTTTCCCACGCGAATTCGAGTAAAGTTAGTCACGAGCCCCGTCCTATTCTTATTTTAATCGCATTGTACAGGTAATGCATGAATGCTTGAAAATATAAATTACTTTATTAAAAATCAACAAATTCTGTGAACAATGTAATACAGACTAAAGATAAATGTTAAGTTTGGATTATAACATTATTCACAGAATTTGTTCCTTATGAATGCAGTCAAAAAAATTCTACTGATGGTGGTATAAGTTAAGTCATGGAATAGAATAATGATTTCGCATTATTGAATGAAGATTTATTTCGCCCTTTTGTCATAAAACCAAACTGCTGTTGATATTTTCCCCTCGACGCTACAGCAGGCATTGGAATTTGCAAGGAAACCGTGTGTGGGTCAAAGTCCAATGTGTGGCGTCTAGGGTGATGCCATTTGTACTATTCCTTCAAACAATCCCAAATCAGATTGCACGCTCAAAGCTGTAAGTGTAAGCTAACCCGCTTGGGTTAGTGTCAGCTAAATTTTTTCATGGATAAAAAGTTGCCCACATGGCTGGTCCAAAATAGGGTCAAACTGGTCCAGGACAATGTATCCAGGTAAGTTTTCCGTGGACTCCAACCCACAGCCAGCCTTAACATCGAAAATGGTAACCCATCCCGAACATGACTGCTCCCAGAGATGCTAAACGTTGATAAAATACGTATATGTATAATAATACGTATATA
The DNA here is from genome assembly GCA_946894095.1 of Incurvaria masculella. Lineage (NCBI taxonomy): Eukaryota > Metazoa > Arthropoda > Insecta > Lepidoptera > Incurvariidae > Incurvaria > Incurvaria masculella. The sequence continues at coordinate 5,211,798 of OX335644.1, forward strand.
CGGTAAGTGGTTCGCAAGTTATAAGAATTTAACACTCACTACTCACCTCTCTTGTAAATAAGCTTTATATTATTTAGCCGATAAGTTTTAAGTAGAATCAGGCTATACGTAGATACAATCCGCATCTAAATCGAGTAATTGGTTCTCAAGTAATAAGTATTTTATTCCATTGGTCGCACCTCTGGCGATTTAGCGTGATGCCAAGTAGTTCTAAAGTTGCGGGAAATACTGAGCCATACTTCGTTACAATTAGTAAAAGTAAGCGCCGCCGCGCGGAGCATTCAGGTTTGTATGACAGCCACATTTTAACTTTATTTATTTACTAAATTATATTTAACCTATCCTAATTTCCGGATAGTTAAATGTACGTGTACTAAGTTTCATCTAATTCGGATGATCGGTTGAGTTATGAAGGAACATACATACATACATACAAAACTGATTTAAAAAATCGTCAATTTAATTTTAGTATCATATATTAAGTCTACAAACGAAGTATCTTAGAAAACAAAGCAACTTATTCCATGAAGACCCCTTACAGATTTATTTTATTCGTATAGATGAAAAGATTTTGGCCTATAGTATTTTTATGTCAAGGTGTAACTATTTGGACAATGAGCAATGGCATGATTAGTTATACAATGTTTTGTCCTTTGCGTTGACATGCAGTTTCAAATATACTGCAAGGCTAGATCCGAGCCAGCAAAACATACCATTTGCAGGTATTGCGTCTCCCAATTTCACCACCTGCTGTGTACATGTAATTTAAACACCAATCATTTTTTTTCTTTTTTTTTTTTTAATCTATTTTTTTTTAGGGCTTGCGTACACTTTGTGACCATGTCAGCCCCTAACACCAATCATAAACTCCGTGTTAAAGGGAGGCATTAATTTATTGGAGGAAGGACTTCCAAATTATGGGTAGACAGCAGGTGGCAAAATTGGGAGATGCAATACCCGCGAACGGTATGTTTTGCTGATTCGGGTCCAGGGTCAGATACACACCGCATTCTTGAACCCTTCATGAGCACAGCTACATAAAATTTTTCAACTATCTTTTCATCGAACGCAATGATGAAACCAACCTGGGCGGGCTTAAACCCTGTCACCTGTCAGGGGAAAGGGAACTACAGTTTTCCATTGATTCCGACCCATGCAACCGCTCGCATTCGTAACTAAATGCACTAATCCAATACAGAGAGACGAAGAAAGTTGTGCATGGCTGTGCGGGGATTGAACTCATGACCTCTGGCATGGAAGGCAAGTCCCCATGCTACTGAGCTATAAGCAGCTATAAGCATGTTAGGAAATGCAGAAGGTGAAAATGACGGGACGGATGGATATGACCAAATTATAAGGGTTTCCTTACTCTTAAGAGCCAGTTCATATTGCAATAAAAAAATTACTCATCACATTGTAATGATATCATTTATTTGCAATGTTTAACAATTATAAAGCCATGAAATTATAAGAAGTATCTTGCTCATTCACATTAGCTGGTGATGCAGCTTCTCGTGTGTCACAGTAGTCACGCTAGTTCTGTCCCTTTTTTTTAATTATGCTAATTAGAGTGGGATGACCACGATAACGATGATGTCATGCGAAAGCGAAACGAAAGTGATTCACATTCACCTGTCCCAATTCCATGAGTACAGGAAGCTGAACCTTTTTTGCATTACACACAGAACAGACTGTCCTTGCTATAAAAAAGATAAATATCACATTGTGATCACATAGGCTCTGTTCGGGCTGCTTGCTCTGAGCCACTCTGAGCAGCAAAGTGCAAGAAAAAGCGTTTTGGCTAACGGAATGACAGTTCTGTGCACCTACCTCGGCCTTTGCGACGACCGGTGAACGCTTTGACTAGAGATTATTTGCACCAGCTAGTGTGGCACCAGTTTATGGACTGAAGTTTTCGATATGAATATATCAACAAACACATAGCCATCCCTCCCCCTAAAAAACACATCAGAAACTTTATGTACTCCTCGAACAGGTTGTCCTTGTAACAAAAAAAGTATCTACGATTTGTTTAGTGTTCAACAATCATGCAGCCATCGGTTGCCAGCCAAAAAGGCCATAGTAAAGGTTTTGTTACACTTTGAACACTGCCAGTCTGGTTCTGATAAGTGATTCTCGTTGAAGTGCTGCACCACCGTAAAGATGTTGAGGTAACCTTCGAACTTTACCTCACACAATGTGCATTCGATCTTGAGCCAGCTGCTTGAACTGTCGGTAAAAGCAGAGTAATTTATGTCGAAGATCCGACCAGACTGATCTTCCTTGTACTTCACAAAGAACTTGCATAGTTGGAAGGTGATCGCGGGGCAGATCACCTCCTCTAAGTGCAGATCAAAGTCATTAGGGTTGACAGACACCCTCATCCTCTCTGTGGTCCTTTCATTAGCGAGACTCTCATCCTCCTTACCAACATCTTTAGTACAAAGGCGTCGAACGTATGGGTGTTTTGAGAGGAAGTACTGGTATTCACAGTTGACTACCCCACAGTTCATCAACATCAGCAAATCACTCTTCAACTCCTTGAAAAGGTCGATCATCTGCTGCTTCCTTTCCTGACCCATGTCGAGCTCTTCAATGTACCTGCAGACTTGTACGAGGTGTGAAACAAGCACGTTCTTCCGAAACTTGATACGACGCACAGCTGAGGTCTTCCAATAGAGTTCTGCTGGGAGCGGAGCATACGTTCGATTCTTGTTGTGTGGGAGCTTTTTATTGACTAGCGTGCGTTCAAAGTGGCTGGAGTTCTTACGGACAAACTCAAAGTTGGGCAGTGTCACAGTGATGGCAACATGCGGCCAATTAATAATCTCCTTAAGTTGTATGCTGGCAATGGAGATCCTCGAGGAGGACGGCTCCTCAGTGATATTGAATATGGTGAGGGATTCCGGATGTGGCCTACAGAAGAACAGCTGGTTGAGTTGGTCGCGGGTGCAGCTAACCTCCATGATGACATTATTAGTGGAGGTGGCTGTGATAGGCATATTAAGCTCATTGGCCGGCTCTTGTTGCACTAGGTGCTTGGACTTCTGGGTTTGGATCTTAGCGAGGATCGAGTCAAGTTGTGTTGTAGTGAATAAAAGTGTTTTCTGTAAATATTCTTTTAGTTTGTGGTACTCTTCGAGAGTGATGAGGGCCTTGGAGGTTGGTTCGTTGTCGTTCCCGTTCATATTTTTTTCGAAATTGTCCCAGCCAGGCCAAGACTTGAGGAACCTTTTCAGAACATTCATATAAATCTCACGGTGGAGCTCCGACATGCTCTCCGTTGACATGTTGAACTCTTTGCACAGCATCTCTTTTAACTCTGAGTTCTCCACGTTTGCCGTAGGTTCGGAGTTTATTTTTTCTAGCCTTTTTAAAAGCCTTAGAAGCGGTTTATCTGGAACAATAAACGGTACATACTATAATAAGTTTTTACGAAAAAACATATTTATTCATTATAAAGAAGTGGCTTATTGTTTCCTAAACAGATTGCCATGAAGCAGATACAACACAAAAAAAAAAAAAAAATTAGCTGAGTTTCCTGGCTCCGCTAAGGCCGATTTTGTTTTTGACATTAACCCGAGCGAAGCCCTCGCCGATATGTTATACAAAACAGTCAGTGTCTAGTATTTCGTATCTTTAAAGATGTTGATGCTTGTGCTTCGACTTCAATATTAAGTCTGTTTTTGAAGTGAACACAAGTTGAATGCTTGAGTTACATGTGGTGGCCCAACATCGAAAAAGATATTGAAGCGAAGGTAGGAGAGTGTGCAGTATTCCAACAGTTAAGAAATGATCCAGCGAGAGCACAAAACCATCATTGGCTAAGCCCTTCCAATCCTTGGGAACGTCTCCACATGGATTTTGCGGGACCTATTGAAGGAAAAACTTTTTTCATTTTGATCGATGCTTTTAGCAAGTGGGCTGAAGTTAAAGAAGTATCGTCACAGTCCTCAGCCGTCGTAATGAGACATTTGAGAGAGATTTTCTGCACCCAAGGCTTACCATTAACTTTGGTATCAGACAACGGAACAGCTTTCACCTCAAAAGAATTTAAAGATTTTTTCAAGAGAAATAAAACCAATCATGTCAAATCACCTCCCTACCACCCAACTTCAAATGGCCAGGCAGAGAGTACAGTGCAAACGGTTAAACAAGAATTTAAAAAAATGTCTTCCGTACCATGGTCAGTCCGGCTACCTAGAATCCTTTATATTTGAAAACCATCCCATCCTCGTCGCCCATTAAGTGAACACAAGTTGAATGCTTGACGTAAAGTGGTTCGGCATGACATGTATCAAAATGTTGTGCAAATAGCGGTTATTTCAATATTAATGTCAGGCAGTTTTAGGTTGTGATTTGAACATATTTAGTGAGTAAATATCGATTCATATCAGTTTTATATATATTATTTCTTCCTTGACGATAGGAATCTCCAGATGTTTGTGTACTTGACAATCCCAGCGAACCAGGGAGCTTTCGTACCTTCCAATTCATGCCATGTGTTGTGTTAGTTTATATGTCAAATTTTTACTCATTCTCGGGACTTTGGAAGGTCATGAGTCCTATTCGTGGTATTAACTTCATCAAATGATATTTTTTCTAGATACATTATATTATACGTATTACATACGAAGATACATCGTGAAAACCAATACATTTTATTTCGTGCTCATAAAATCATAAACAATAAAGTTACAAGGGTTTAAATCCGACATTTAGGCAGATTTCAAAAAGAAAGATAAAAATTGTAAAGCCTGCAGAACTTCTTTGCTCTTCTATCAGTATGTTTATTCGTAGAGGCCAACCAAGCAAGTCTTTCAGTGGAGTACACCTACCCTACTTTACATGGCCGAGCGTCAATATGCGCTTGAAACGTGTGCGCGGAGACATTACATTTGATCATTGGTATGATCCGCAGCATATGCAAAATACCTAATTTTTTTTCTTGAAAATGTATGGTGATTAAATATTTTTAAAGTGTGGCACATGGAATTTTAAACTTTCACGGAACTGCAAAAACTATATGTCAGAATAGGAGCTTCTTCACACCATGTTTAGTAGGTAGGTAGTACCTTGGCAGAAATACCGGGTGAAATTTACAAGAGTGCGCCATTCTTAGCTTCTAGCTGGATATCAGGGATGGTAGAGTGGATTTTTAGAAGCATTTTTGGTCAGAACATGGGTGCGGAAACGAAGTTTTCTATCTAAAATATTTTTTTGAAAATATGAAATCCCGTCAGCCATATTAACGTTCGTTCTGTATTCCGACGCGATACTATATGTGTCGATGCGACGACGATGGCGGCGCCCGATTCAATATTAACGTTCGTTCTGTATTCCGACGCGAACAGGTCAAGTGCGTTGTATCTCTCTATAGTCTGTGGTCAAGTGACAAATTCATATTGCAGGTAAAATGTTGCCAATATGTAATTTTCCATAATTTAGGGTAAAATTAACAATTGCTGTACTCGTATTGCTCCAAAACCAACTTAGCCGCCCCGACATTACATGTTGGTGTGCGTCATCCCTAGAGTGTTTTTTAGAAGCGCGGAGACGAAAGCTCGCGCAGGAGGTCCTGAGCGGAGCGAGAGGTCTGAGACCGAAGCTGGTTGTGGGGGGGGAGGTGGCGGGCGTAGCAAGCCGGCGACCTGCCCAACCAGCGAGGACTCATGCGCTCGCGTAGCGAAAGGGCCGACCAAGCGAGTCTTTCGGCGTAGCCATCAACTCACCTGCCTGGGCTTCGAGGTGCATTTAAAAAAGGTTTTTTTTAAGCTTATTTAGCTTATATTAGAGTTAGAACCTCACGGAATATATCATTTGGCGTCTGGCAACACTTTTCGGTTGCAATGTTGGCAGGTGATTAGTGAGTGGCGCAATTGGACGCGGTGGAAATTATTAAGTGGATTTCATATTTTAAAAAAAATATTTTACATAGAAAACTTTGTTTCCGCGCCCATGTTCCTTGACCAAAAATGCTTCTAAAAATCCACTTTACCATCCCTGATATCCAGGTAGAAGCTAAGAATAGCGCACTCTTGTAATTTTTTTCCGAAATATCTAGGCAGGGAGTACATTTCACAGTTCACTATGTCTATATATGAATCATCTGAATAATGATTTTCAAGAAATATTTAATTTAATTGAAATGTAATTTTTTGTATAATTATAATTGTAATTTTCAATAATTTGTAAATTTAATGTAATGATTTTATTTTCATGTATTATAACATGTGCACGGCCCGCAAGGGTTATTTATGCTCAATAAATATAAATAAATATAAATAAATATAGATAGATAAAGGATCAGTTGGTTCTTATTTTGGGTATATCGAAAGTGTTTGAAAAATTTTTACGGCTTTTCACGCGGCAAAGTAGAGATATTCTCCGACGTTTCGAGCTAATCATTCAGCCCGTTGTCAAGGAGGCATCCGCCGCGCTCGTGCGCTGTCGTCTGCTGCGCACGAGCGCGGCGGATGCCTCCTTGACAACGGGCTGAATGATTAGCTCGAAACGTCGGAGAATATCTCTACTTTGCCGCGTGAAAAGCCGTAAAAATTTTTCAAACATGTCTAACGACCGCGGTAACCTCAAAAGTATCATATATCAAAAGTGAATTGAAGCCTTGAGCAATAGAAAAAAAATGGTGGCCTGGTCTGTAAGCAGCTCCAGCAAGGAAGGAAGGACGAGTGTGGGAACCGAAACTAGTTCTCTGAGCAACTCCGAGGAGGTATCCCCGTAGTAAAAACAAAACAAAAAATACTACTATATTTCTATGTGGTTGGGGTCTCTAAATTGTGGGTTACCTTAGGGTGTTCGACGAGTGGGCCGTTATGATGGTGGTACGATGATGTATAGAGTCAAAGGAGCCAAGCAGGTGCATGCATTTGTTTTTAAAACGCAAAAATTAATCCCCGCTGTTCATTTCTTCAACATACAACACAGGTTGTACGTGGCAATTTCCAAAAATAATTGCAGACAATCTCACCGATTTCATCTATTGAGGTTGACCCAACAGGTTCTTCGACAGCCTCCATTCTATCGATTCGCAAGAAAATACAAAAGTATAAGAAAATGGTTGATTACAAAAATGTAGAGTGTAACAACAGGTTACAGAATTTTTAAACAAGCAGAGCATAGACAAGCACAGAACAAAAATAATCATTCACATCGCAAAATCTTGCAGATTCTGATGTAGACGTAGGCCGGGTTGCACGTACCGTCTTGCACGTCAACATCACCGTCAACGTATGATTAAAGCGTGATCAGTCACAATTTGCGTTGCACGAAACTTAAACATTATGTTGATCGCTTATGTTAACCGCTAATCGTAATCTCTCCCGACCCATTGATCACCGTCAAAATCACGATCAAGTAATAATTCAAAGTGTTAAAAGTCCCTATTTCTACATTTTTGCAGTCTTATTGGACCTTAAATAATAGGCAATCGTCGCCATTAATGGAACACAATGCTTTGTTTTAAGCCTGGCACTCGGTTCCACGGATTAAAAATTTCGGCGCAAAATCTATGTAATCTATGGTGCTGCATCAAATGTTTAAGTTTCGTGCGACGGCTAATCGCCCATCATATGAAATTGAGTTGCACGTAACATATTTTCATCCAAGTTAGCTTGCCAGTCAGACCATAAATAGTCCCTCGAAACAATCGGCAAAAATGTTTGCTGTATGGCAACTCTTACCACCGCCTGAGCTGACATAGTACTGCCCTTCTCCCACAGTACAGTCGTTTCGTCTGAAATCTATACACCGGAAATAGAGACAAATTTGAGATCTCTTTCTGACATGCTGACGTCAACCATAGAGTAAAAGAGACTTAGAAATTCCTTCTCTTTCCAGTGTATACATTTGATAAGTAACGACTGTACATAAACAGAAAGGCACAGGCACAATTGAAGCACCATCTAGCGTCAACCATTCGTACTAACAAACAAAACAGTTGCTCTTGGAGCCGCGGGGTGGCGCTACTAGCGCCCAATATGTCGGCTTGCTGTCAGCTGTTGGTAGTACAGTCGTTTCGTCTGAAATCTATATGTACACCGGAAATAGAGACAAATTTGAGATCTCTTTCTGACATGCTGACGTCAACCATAGAGTAAAAGGGACTTAGGGTCGAGTGCACGACGCCTCGAAAATGTTATCCGTTACTGATTACATTTGACGATGATGTGACAGCTAATCGCCCATCATATGAATTTGAGTTGCACGTAACATATTTTCGTCAAAGTTAGCTTGCCAGCCGTCAGACCACAAATAGTCCCTCGAAACAATCGGCAAAAATGTTTGCTGTATGGCAACTCTCAGCACCGCCTGAGCTGACATAGTACTGTCCTTTTTTCACAGTATATTATCAGAAAGAGACAGACACAATTGTAGCACCATCTAGCGTCAATCATTCGTACTAACAAACAAAACAGTTGCTCTTGGAGCCGCGGGGTGGCGCTACTAGCGCCCAATATGTCGGCTTGCTATCAGCTGTTGGTAGCACCATAGATTACATAGATTTGGCGCCGATATTTTTAATCCGTGGAACCGAGTGCCAGGCTAAAAACAAAGCATTGTATTCCATTAATGGCGACGTTTGCCTATTATTTAAGGTCCAATAAAACTGCAAAAATGTAAAAATTAGGACTTTTGACACTTTGAATTATTATTTGATCGTGATTTTGACGGTGATCAATGGGTCCGGAGTGATTACGATTAGCGGTTAACATCAGCGATCAAAGTAATGTTTAAGTTTCGTGCAACGCAAATTTTGACTGATCAGTGTTTAATCTTACGTTGACGGTGATGTTGACGTGCAGGACGGTAAGTGCAACCGGGGCTTAGAAATTCCTTCTCTTTCCAGTGTATACATTTGATAAGTAACGACTGTACCACAGATTACAAGATATGGCGCCGAAATTTTTAATCTGTGGAACCGAGTGCCAGGCTAATAATTACGAAAAACAAAGCATTGCATTCCATTAATGGCGACGTTTGCCTATTATTTAAGGTCCAATAAGACTACAATAATATAAAAATAGTAACTTTTGATACTTTGAATTATTATTTGATCGTGATTTTGGAGTTTATCAATGGGTCGGAAGAGTTTACGATTAGCCGTTAAGATCAGCGATCATCGTAATGTTTAAGTTTTGTGCAACGCAAATTTTGCCTGATCAGTATTTAATCATACGTTGACGGTGATGTTGACGTGCACGACGGTACGTGCAACCGGGCCGTGCTCCCACTGCGAGTCTACTCATGAGAATCTGTGAGTGACCGGTGAGTCACAAAACTTTCACTCACAGTCGAAAATCTCATAAGTAGACCCGCTACTCATGAAAGCGAAAGCGAGAACTTCTCGTGTTCGTTGCAAGGTGGGGAAGCACATCTGAGCGCGGTTAGGTTCAGGATTGGTGACCATTTTCAACCGTTCAGGATGACCGTGGTTCGGATTCCACGTAAAACTGTAGGTTCATTTCCTTACTTACTAGATGGTACGGTTAATCCCACCATCGCATTGAATGAGCGATGGTCGAAGCCCACTTTGAAAAAATATTATTTTCTAGCGCCTACCCCCCAATTTTTAGCTTCTCACACACAAAAATCACATTTCAATTTGCAATAAGTATGTTAATAACTATATTTTTTTCATAGCGTGCTTTATAACTGTGCTCTTCTCCTTATATGTATGTATAGTCTATAAATAGTCTGGGTGGTAAAGGCCCAGAGGAAATTGGGGGGCGTTGAATTGATTTTGGGGGCAATGGCTGATTTGTTTTTTGTAACATTTTAAAGTACTTAATTTTTTAAAGCCATAATATTTTTTTGCAATCAAACTGGGCAGTAATAAGAACGAGATAATCAATGTAGTAGCTAGATTTTTATTTTAATTTAAAATACTTTAAAATATTTGAACCACTTCAACGCCCTCCTATTTCCTATGTGCCCTTTACCACCCCCCTGTAGGCCCTAAGCGCCCACTAGGTGGCGATATCGCCCACTGTGAGAAACACTGGCTTAGGGGAAAATAAGAGCTTTTGTTTTTCTTCAAATAAAATTAAATGTCATTGCCAGCACAAGTTATGAAACGAAATATTTTAGATTATAGTAAATAAAAATTTGAAATATGTTATTTTTAATTTTGTTGGTATCTGACAGCTTTAAGGTGGCCCATCCCGATCATCTCCCCATACAAAAGGGGAAAGAAGATCACGCCCATATTTCTTGTCAGAGATCTTTTTTGTGGACATGTTGCATCTTCCTATCGATGCATTTTCCTCATCACGGAGCCTGTCTTAATCTTTGAAACAGAGAAGGTCCCAGAGCGCAACAGCACGGTTTTGTACCGTGCCCGCGAATGAGTTAGGCCCGCCGGGTTGGGCCACCTTAACAATTCCTTTAGGTCAGGTCGCCTAGACGCAACCTGTTGAGATAATTCTAAGCAGTTTGCTTCCTCTGAAAATGCAAAAAAATAAAAAAATTGCTTTCCTCTGTGTCAAATGTCACAAATGTCAATCCAAAAATTTAGAATATCCTGTCAATCCTTCCGTTATTTTAGCAGTCTGTGAGTCAGTCAAACAAAATACAAAACACCCTCAAGCGAGATCGTGTTGGATTTTTTAAAAATGTATTCCATAAAACTAGGACCCCTGCACTAGATCAAAGTTCACGAATCGAATAAATTACTTATGGATGTTTACTTTATTTACTACGGAAATTTAGTTCACCGGCATCAAGGCTTACATTAAAAATGGTACGTTCTTATAACCTACTTTTTGGGTCAATGTCTCACCTTGGTCTAGTATCTGCCCTTTTTCACGATATATCGGAACTGCAATTTAAAATTCTTATTCAACATCTAAAACCAATTATTATTGCTCAAGCCACCGTGAAAGATTAAAACCCTAGTTCACTGATTTCATATATAATATGCAACTTTGCTCTAATAATGTTTGGTAATATCTGTTTGTTGTTTCATAAAATTGGCCGCGTTAAAAAGCGACCAGTAGGTTATAAACGCGAGTAGATCAACCTATATCCGCCGTCATCATTAGTAATGTCATCACATCATATTTTCCAATGGAACTAACCACTGACAGATCTACAAACAGATGAACAACCAAGGTGACATCACACCCATAAAGTCATGTTCAGAGTAGGCTGTAAAAATTTAAAAGATCATCAAACAATCCCAATTTAGCCCAGAAATTATCGACTTATTATAGTTAGCATGCCAATTCTGAATGCGAGAATTAGAGTTTCAAAGGTGTTATAAATATAAGTTACAGCCCACGGTGTGAGACGATTACTTCCCCTTCGAAGCGCCAATGACTGTGCAGAGATAAAACTGTATCAGAGTCAGTTATTGCGCACCGCTGGCGCTTTGAATGGGAAGGCATCGTCTCCCACCAGGGCCTATAGCGTTATGTTAATGTTTGAGATTATGGGTTTGAGCGGAAGAGGTGGCTGGAAAAATTTACATATTTTTACGCATTCCTGACTCCTGAAGCATGTTATTATTGCTTTAAGTGACCTTAGTGATACTATGCTTAGTTTAATATTGGAATGCAGGAGTGTGGCCAACCAAGGGGCATGGATCCTAGGTTGACCAGGATCCTGTGGTAAAACTCGGAACAGTTTGGACTTCTGGCATGAGCTGGGATGGCTCACATAGCAACCTCTTACGTACAATAGCCTCTTCATTTGACTTAGTGTGGAAAACGATTGCCCAACTTATTAACTAAGAGCAGATGCTTGCAGCACCTGACTTTCAATTTTGTTAATAGCAAAGTAAACATTTGCCAGCCCTAGGCAGCGACCTATACGTCCTATTGACACATCCAACACTGGTTCCATATTATATGGTACATACATACTACGTATTTGGACTTCGTGTTTCCCTACCTCGACGATATGTTGATAGGTTCGGTAAATAAAAAACAACACCGAGAGCACCTACGAGAAATATTTCACCGGCTGGAAAAAAATGGAATAGCACTGAACACAGATAAGTGCGTATTCGGACAGCAGAAAGTGGATTTTCTCGGCTACACTGTGTCAGCAGAAGGAATTAAACCAAAGGAAGAACGCACCGCAGCTATCAGCAACTATCCTCGACCCGAAACTATACGAGACCTACGACGTTTTCTCGGAATGGTCAATTTTTATCGAGAAAATATTCAGCATGCAGCGGAGCTCAACGCCTACCTACATCAGTCAAAAAAAAACGACCGCACTAAAATTATTTGGACTGACGCATCAATAAAGTCATTCGAGACCTGCAAAGAAGACATAAAAAATGCAGCAACATTATCTCATCCCTCGAAGTATGCTACATATTCCCTTATGAGCGACTGCTCAGATCGTGTCGCAGGAGCTGTTTTACAACAAAAAAAATTAAATTAATGGATGGCGCTCGGATTTTTTTCAAAAAAGTTATCGGTAACGCAACAACGATACAGCGCCTACGAACGTGAGCTCCTGGCCATCTACGAGGCCGTAAAACACTTCCGAAGAATTTTCGAAGGAAAGCCACTGATCATATATACGGATCACAAACCCCTAACGTACGCTTTTGAGCGCAGCGGTGTAAACAAGAACAACGAGAACCTACGACGCACGCGGCAGCTCGGATTTATCAGTCAGTTCACCACTACACTGACGCATATCTCCGGTAAAAGTAATACAGTAGCAGACGCGTTAAGCAGAGTCGAAGAACTATCCTGCCCGTCTCCGGTCGACTACAGCGCCATCTGTGAGCAACAAAAGTACGATGAAGAACTGCAAGACCTGAAACGTAACAAAAAGCTGCAGTTTGAACGCATACATTTGTCACATATAGCAGACACATTAGTGTGCGAAACTTCTACCGGACAGCGCCGACCATTCATACCTGCTTCACTGCGAAAACTGGTTTTTAATACCATCCACGGACTAAGCCATCCCGGAATAAGAGCGACGCGCAAAATAATCACGCAAAAATTTTTCTGGCCCTACATGAACAAAGACATCGGCGTATGGGCCCGAACCTGTGTCCCGTGTCAAAAAGCAAAGATAAGTCGACATACAATATCGCCGCTACTGCCGTTCGAATCTGCCGGTCGCTTTCAACACGTTCACGTTGATATCGTCGGCCCGTTACCGATGTCGGAAGAAAACAGATACTGCCTCACCATGATAGATCGACAAACAAAATGGCCCGAAGCTTTTCCAATTCGCAATATCACCGCCGAAACAGTTGCAAAAACCATCTACGAAGGTTGGATTGCAAGATTTGGGTGCCCTGCAAAACTTACAAGTGATCAAGGAAGGCAGTTTGAATCAGAACTTTTTAGAAGCCTGACCAAGATTATGGGGATCGAAAAGAATCGAACCACACCGTATCATCCGCAGAGTAATGGGATGGTCGAAAGGTGGCACCGTTCTCTTAAGGCCGCACTTACTGCTCGCCTCGGCGTATCAGCTAACTGGACGAAAGAGCTACCAACAGTTTTACTGGGCCTCCGCACAGCAACTAGGATGGACGACGATGTGAGCGCAGCAATGTTAACATACGGCACAACGTTGCGACTGCCAGGCGAATTTTTTGAACAGCAAAATACTGATCAAGTACCGACAGACGCACACTTCGTGAATCAACTGCGCGCAACAATAGACCGGCTACGCCCCGTCCCGCTCGCGCTTCACACGGCGACACGGACTCCGTTCGTGCACAAGGAGCTGACGCAATGTTCCCACGTCTTTGTACGCGTCGACGCTACGAAGAAACCTCTGACTCCTGCCTATGAGGGACCGTTTCCTGTGCTTAGCAGAAACGAAAAAACATACACGCTACAGCTACCAAACAGAAAACTGACGATATCAATAGATCGCCTTAAGCCCGCATTCCTCATTCAGGATAACCCCGAAAGCCAGCCATCAAATGAAAGCCAGCCCGCTGCCTACCACACTCGTTCGGGTCGTCGGGTCAAGCCTCCGGCACCCTTCACTGGCGGGGGAGTCGTGTAGCGAGCACGCAGCGCACGCGACACCGCCATGACGTCGGCCAATGAAATGAGAGGTGTTTCACGACGCGCTCCGTATTTATGCAAGCCGTGGCGCTGCCGTCGCTCCATAGCATATAAGTATGCGAGCACTCATTAATAAATCGTTCAGTACACAACAAGACTTTCAATACATCAGAACTCCTAAACCAGCATGGCACTTAGTTGTGTCAAGCTAATGTCATGACAGCAGGTGTTATATTAGTATTGGTATTCCTCCCTTCCATGTCCAGTAACATAAAAATCAATAAAATTATAATTAGGCAGTTCAAAGTAACCCTGTTTTAAAATTTATCCTTGAAGAAAGGTCCTGGCATGGAACCTAGGTCCCATGTGGTGTGTTAGGCTTATATTGGACGGTCAGTTCGGTTTTAGTCATCCTTGTCCAGTTACATAAAAAAATTAATTAAACCTGGTCAGATAGGACTGCTCACTAGGGTGTTTACAAAATTAATTGACAAGTGGAGTCTCCATCCAAAGGTGCTAGCATTGGAAGTTGAAGTTGATTTTATTGATGCTCTGAAGGCAATCTGACCCAGTCCAAAATTCAAACTTTCGGACCTTACAACTTAGAAACCAAACATATTTTACAATTCCAATGGTAGGCAAGCATCTAGTTCGATTAAATAATGATGTTTTGTGTATAATTTTGGATCTCCGACAAAAAATGTGTGCATTACCTTCTTTCTACATTTGTATCGACGAATTCAAGTGAAATTTATAAAGGCATAAGTTTAAGTAGTGTTCATTCTACATTCAATATGATTATAGTGAGTTTGGGGAGTTTTTCTTTGCAGCAAACACCAACTAAATGGTTGTAATATTATATTATAGTAATTATTAAATATTATTCATAATATATATAGCATATGTAACTAAATTTTAGATGCACACTTTTGAGGCAGTACAGAGTATGCATAAACAATTTGTAGTTGTTACATCCCATTTTAGTCATAAAAAGTTATGCATCCGATTGTTGTAATCTGCCCGTAGAGTGAAGCGGAGACCACAGAAGCGCTGGCCTCGCTGCAGCTGCTGATGTCGGAGTTCTTCGCGCCTGCCACTAGCAACCACCGCAAACGC
Source organism: Incurvaria masculella (assembly GCA_946894095.1). Taxonomy (NCBI): domain Eukaryota; kingdom Metazoa; phylum Arthropoda; class Insecta; order Lepidoptera; family Incurvariidae; genus Incurvaria; species Incurvaria masculella. The sequence continues at coordinate 5,226,929 of OX335644.1, forward strand.
GAAATTGAAAGCACGCTCGAGACCTTCTCCAATCGCCGCGATGCCTGGCGACACTGCCTGCTCTTTCTGCAGAAGTCTGACAATGAATACGTTCTCATGTTTACGCTCACCACACTTGAGGTGCAGACCGGACATACTTGTTTTCTCTACAAAGTGACAATTTTATAGTATTTGTCAAACTTACATTTCCATTGAAACTAACATACCTCAGGACCGAAATTTTAAAATATACAAGTACTGCAATTTAGTTTACCTTATAGCATAGATTAAACAGGTAGGTATAGATAGCTAACCTCATACAACTTACAAAATTCGGCGTAAATTACTTATTTTTGCTGGTACTATGACACTAACCAGCGCCAATTCCCGTGAATGCCAGAACTAGTTACACAATTATTAAACTAAGCTTGATTCTAAATTTTGCCTATGTACGTGTGATGAAAACATTACTTTTGAACTATAAATTAAAAAACAAAAAATATTATTGATATTCATTGGTTTCTATTTAATGTATTCTGAAATGTGAATTGGCATTTTTAAGGGAGAATTTAGGAAAAAAATGGTTTTAACACATCTCATATTTAGGAAGGCTTCTAAGTTAAGTGAAACGTTACCTTCAAGATCTGCAAAATTAGATCCACGGGGAATGTTTCTCTTCAATCGTTGAGCCTTTTCATCAGATTTTGTCCCATAAGTTTGTAAATGAGAGAAGAATGTTTGAGAGAGCTTTCACGAAGAGAGGTTATTAGAAAGTTAACCCATCAATATTGAATTAAGATGTTTTCTTCTTTATTCTATTAACTGATTGATTATACTATATTTAAGCATTGGTTTCGTCTCATGTGAAATGTTTTATGTCGTATTTATAAATAAATAAGAAATTGTTTTAAGACTCATCTCTAAATTTCAGAACATAATAAACAGGCAATGGGCTGGTCTTTCCGACATGGAAAAGATGGAGATAAGAATGACTCTGTGGAATCACCTGATAGAGAACCACCTCTCTATGGTATTCTTCATACGCAACAAGCTTGCAGCCCTCATCGTCGCTATCGCAAGATACGACTGGCCTCATCTCTATCCTGACTTCTTTTCAAATATTGTTGAGGTAATATTATTTATTATTTGCCCTAAGTTAATCAACTTTAGATTTTACTTTTATATACTAACAGTCGTATTCAGAGTGAACTGTAAAAATTTGATACGGGAAAATGCGTTTTAGTTCGGAGATAAGCCGTGTATTTAATTCATAATGCCCACGCTAAATACTTTGTATTTGTTTTATTCATGGTTTACAATGATTTTGGCCAGGTGGTAATTATGGAAAAAATAATCCATGCATCTGATGTCGCTACCGGTCTTACCCTATGTGCCTACATAAATATAATAAGCTCTACTTGCTTAGGCAGGCCGCACATCAGACATACCATTGTGTCGCAATATTTTTTAAATTTGCTTATATGAAGCAAAACATATATCGTCCCTGTATGGTTGGACACAACACATGGAATGTGTGGGGTTGAAGCGATGTAAGCGTCACCAAACACTCGTGCGCTCGATCCTATCCTTGGCAACGTATTTGTATGTCTGGTGTGCGGCCTGCCTTAGTCCTCACCAGGCGTGCCAAACTAATCAGATATCTTTTTGATAACCAGTAAACAAACATTTAGTTTGCACGAAGACAGTAATAAGGCAATTATCCCGTTCATATGGAAGTCGGTACCAGAAATCAATAGCATAGTGCTAGAAGTTAGAAAATAGTTCTTCTCAGAAAACTATGATTATTTACAAATAGGTTATAAGATTGGATTCATGTATGTTTACCTACCATGCCCCTTTTGTCAGAATTATTGCATTTAATTTAAAAAACAGTCAATTTTTTCCTCTCATGAGAAATTGTTCCGTCTCATATTTTTATTTACAAATTTTAAACTTTATGGATTTATTGAGTACGGTGGATTAACCTAGAGAATGTTTCTTTTAATCTAGATAAATATGTGACTAATCTCGGTCCCTGCTAATAATAAAACATAGCCTCAAACCTTATATGAGTTTTGAAAAAAAAATCTTTGTCATGTAAAGAAACCTAAAGAAAAAAAAAATATTGTTGTTGGTGTGAAGGAGGGGACCAAATTTGTATGGTGGAATGTTTTGTTCTATAAAGCATTCCTAAACCATCGATCCGTTTGTAATGAAACCGTGGTTAATTGAACCTTATTTTACTGGGATCGGTAATCACCGGTTGGCCTTAGTCACTAACACTATTGTTTTACATTTAACTTGACATAACTTGTTGGAGTCGTATTCACTACGTATAATATTCACAACGTATAATAGTATTTTTTTCCAAAAAATTAAAACCATGCATATCGTATAATATTCACAACGTATAATGTTATACGTTGTGCATGAGTTTAAAAATAAAATAAACTCTTTGCATCATGCAGAACGTATAATAGTCACAACGTATAATATTCCTAACATGAATTCACAAAAAAATAAAACCATGCAGAACGTATAATATGCCAAGAAGCACTGCATAAAGCGCCCTAACAACGATACATTTAAGGCTGAAATTGCTACGAATCTGTTGAAGAGTAACAATTTGCTACAACGCTAATTGAGACGGTCGAAAAGTCGCGTGCGAGTATAATCTTTAATCTTATATCGATAAGGGCGCTTATCGTATGAAATATTTTAGGATTATATGATATGCATGGTTTTATTTTTTTGTTAAATAAAAATCATAACATTATACGTTGTGACTATTATACGTTATGCATGGAGAAATAAGTAATTTAATTTTTTGGACTTCTTCATGCACTACGTATAAGATTATACGATCTGCCGATTATACGTTGTGCATGGTTTTAAAATTTTGTTAAAATATGACATTATACGATCTGCATATTATACGTTATGCCGTTCCCCCACTTGTTGCACATGTTGGATAAGATTATGTAAAGAATAATTAACAAAATATTGTGTGGTAATAATCTATGTGGTTTCAGAATTTTTTTTTTTTTTTTTATGCGACCCGACATGGATGGCTAATACCACACAACTACCGTTATGATATTAGCCCAATACACCACATTCCCGAAGGAATTTGGTGCCATGCCAGGACCTTCCCTTTATGAGCACGGCTACATTGAACTGGATGGAAAACACGGACAATTTTTAATTGCCGCTTCGACCATCTTTTCATCCAATGCGATGGTACCAACCCGGGCGGGCTTAAACCCTACCACCTAGTTGGGGAAGGAGACCTACAGTTTTACATGGATTCCGAACCATGGAGCAGCTCGCATTCGTGATGAAAATGCACTTATCGAACTCTGAAAGAGAAAGACAGTGGTGCATGTCGGTATTGAACCCAGGTCTCTGGTACACTAGGCCAGTCCCCGCGCCACTAGGCTACGAGCCGCTCAAAATAAAAATATGTGGAAAAAACCGATATGCATAGATAGGTAATCCAAGTTTCTCTTAAAATAAAAAAGTTTAATGAATGTTGTTATGTGGGCAACAGTTAATAAAACGTGGCGGACGATGGTCCGGGCTTGGGTTGACGCTGGCTCACATGGCGAGCGAGGAGCTGGGCACGTGCCGCGAGGGCTGCGCCGCCGTGCCGAGCGCGCGCCGCCTCGAGCTGCAGCGGCTCATGCTGCGAGGGGTTCCGCAACTGTTGCATGCGCTCAGTGGTCAGTGTCCTCACTTAACTTAAATAACCTAGCGGGCGCTAATTCGGGCTGTGATGACGCTGGGAATCTGGACATCTGCAGCGAGGGGCTAGGCTGCGCCACCATGCCGAACGCACGCCGCCTCGAGCTGCAGCGGCGCATGGTTCGAGGGGCTCTTGAACTACTGCAAGCGCACTGATCACTACCCTTACCTAACTCCAAATAACTTGCTTCACGCTGTCATTAATTTATCAGGACGAATTTTATTATCTATAATTGTACCCATGCTTTAAAGAAAAAGATATTTGCTGCTCTCTTAAAAAGAAAAAAAATAAGGTTATCCAGACGTATTCGCACGCGGGACCGACAATTCGCATGGTGTATGACTCTGCAGTATAAATATGAATTTATCTTTTAAAATTATAATACTGCATTTGTTTCCGGCCAGCATGACAATATTACTATTATTATTTAAGAAGCGTTTTTTGACAGCTGAGGAATAAGGAAGGGTAAAAACCAGAGTTTTACTTTTATGTCGATAACATTATAATAAGTAAAGGTAAAAGCTAATAATAGGCAATAATATGAGTGTTCTTTTTTAAATAAAAAAAGCACATTCTTAACACAAAAGACATTATAGTTATCTATCTGATTTCGGAAGGTGAACGGAACAAGCATTTTTGCACATAATCTTGACAAATTTGAAGCAAACCATTTGATAATAATAGTTATTTAATAGTAATAATTACAAATTACTAATAATAGTAATTAGTGATAGTTTTGAATAAAAAAATATGAAAACTTAAATTGTCGATATTATTTTTCAGGTCATTTCAATTTACTCGCAGTGTTGACACTGTACCATTATTTTGTTCATAATTATACAAATTCGTGCATTTCTTGGTAATTCATTAACACAATATACAAGAAACAATAATCTAAAAGTCATAATAAGAAAAACACTTCTGCAAGTAGTAATTATCTGGTTCCAAAAATATATATTGTGGAGAAAATTGGTCTGTTCCATAATTCATTATTAATTTCCCTTCCACACTGCTGTGTCAAAAAACGCTTCTTAGAACGGTTCGACTATATAGCTACGTTCTTGTTTTTAGATATCCTGGAGCAGAATGCGCAGAGGGATGGTGGCAGTGACCCACCACCATCGCCTTCATCAGGTGCGCCAACCCCTAGCCGCGCTCCACTTCCTGACCTACTTGCCAGTGCCCCACATGACAGGTACGAATTCGCCAATTTTTTTATTGGTTTTTTTGTCCCAATCTATGGGATTCACTTAGATTTTCTAGCTTTTAAACGTTGCCAAACCTATCTCTAACCCCTGTTTTTGCCACCTCCAGTAACCTGAAATCTGATAAGTAACTTTCAGTTACATTGCATATTTTCATGGCGTAACCAAAAGGTAACTTTGGGATTTTTGTAGCTGGAGGTGGTGAAAAGAGACATCACCCATTGGTAAACTATAGTTTTTCTTTTACTTATTTATGTAGTACTGTAAGGCTGAGATAAATAGTCGTAACAGAAACTAAGACTAACCAAAAGTAGTACTTTGTGACGTCACTTTGACACATTTTGTATGATCGAAATCTCAAAAGTAATGCAAACTGACGTCACAAAGTACTACTTTCCGTTAGTCTTAGTTTCTGTTACGTCTATTTATCTCAACCTAAGTGATCAAACAGCAACTTACAAATCGCCCGAGAACAAAGTTATCGCTCTTAGATCTCCAAACGGTTGATTAATTTCTGCCTCATCTCGCCAACGATGCCTTTAACAGAAGGAACGAGTGGTGCCACCAAGCTTCCCAATGTTATGTGGCACCGTACACATTGGTGTTTTATGCTCAAGCAAGTTTTTATTACTGGATGCAGGGAGTTGCAAATGGAGCTGGTGATAAAGTGCCTTCACACACTGCAGCATTTATTCTCGTGGTTGCCACTGTCATCACACGTACCGCCAGCGCTGGTCACCACTGTGTTCCACTGGGGCAGTGCCGCTACACAGACTCAGGTACTCTACCTCCATGCTAATTTGCAAACTCTATATTTCCGGCCGAGCTGGCTCTTCTATGTGAAAGTTAATCCACTTACCCAATAAAAAATATTAATTTATTTATTTATTCGGAAAGAAAATTTACCAGAAAAGAACTATAATTAACATCATATAAACATATACTAGGTAACATTCCAATAAAACTGTGCACACCGCATGCATAATTGTGCAACTATTCAATACGTATGAAAACACAAAAACTTATGAGATAATTAAATATAACCTAAATTTTAATTTCAATAACAATGAAATGTGATTTCCAAATTGTGGGAAGAACCAAGATTGTGTTGGAGAAGGCCAATTGCGAGTCGGACTCGCACACCAAGGGCTCCGTACCATCGTACTAGATTTAACACAAAAAAATCGGTTTTATGGGCCCCCCCTTGAATTTTTATTATTTTTTAATTTCACCTATTTGTTGTTAAAGCGGCAAAATACATACACAATCTGTGAAAATTTCAGCTGCCTACCTATTACGGTTCATGAGATACAGCCCTGTGACGGACGGACGGACGGACGGACGGACGGACGGACGGACGGACGGATGGACGGACGGGCGGATAGCCGAGACTTAGTAATAGGGTTCCATTTTCACCCTTTAGGTACGGAACCTGAAAAAGAACATGAATTTAATTTATTTTTAAACATGTCCACATTATAACAGGCAAACATGTTGGGGAAATGTTGTTCACCAGACATAGTGTCATGCTCTAAACAATGATCCAAATCGTGCACAGTGCTTCAACTTAGCTGTAGGTATTTTTTAAACTCTCTGTATCGCAGTTGACAGTGTAACACTGAATAACTGGTTTTCCCAGTACAGCTTAACACCCGCAGAACATCAGTTCTGCGGGTGTTAAGCTCTAATTTTTATTAAATTTGCAGTAGAGTTGAAGTTTCTCCGTTTTCTTTCATATTTTACTGAATATACTGCAAATGATGCTGTAAAAAATAACCTGGTAAGAAGCTTTGCTAAGAGTTTAAACATAAATAATAGAGCAAATAAATTAATATATGTATTCTACATATCTATATGTCGGATCTTGACCGTGGTAAGATAGGTGAAGTATAGTTTTCGTCGTCTGCTTCGCCTTCGCCCTCCATGATTAATATTCAAAATCAATTCACAAGAAAGTATGCAAACAATTACGTTTAAATGCACAAAGTAATCGCAAATATCAATCAAAACAGTTAATATGAAAAAGTGATTCAGGCGTGATACTTCGCACTATTAGACGCGTGGACGAGGCGGCGGCCCGCGCGAGAGTAGCCTCCCGGAAAACACCCTGCCGCGCCGGCGCCTTCCCACCGTCGCCTGATCCACAGATTGCCTGCTTCGTTCAGAACGTGCTTCGATCAAACTCCGCTAGATGGCGGGGTAATATAGGCAGCTAGCCGATCACCTATTGATTATAATCGTTTTGTCAACAGCCAACAGATGGCGCTGATATCAATGTCCCGAGTGCGATGAGTTGTAATGTTGGGGCGTGTTGCAGTGTAGCAAAGCCGCGTTGGCTGCACTGGGCGGAGTGTGCGAGCTGCTGTACCGGCGGTATGCGCCGCCGTCCTCCGCCGCGACGGCGCTGCGCCTGCACCACTGTGCGCTGCGCCTGTTGCGCCATCTCACGCACCACCCGCAGAACATCGCGCAGGCGCCACATCAGTCAGTTTTGCTCTAGATTTGTATATTAAATGATAATAAATGTCTAGAACCAAGCGATCAAAATCAATAGAAGAGTGTTCCCCATACAGGAGCCCTACTACAAATGGTGTCGAGTAAGCGCTATCGAGAAGGCGACATCGCCTGTCAAAAATGTTGTATGCGTTTGACAGTTGGTATCGAAAACGCTGTCAATACCATCCGTCAAACGCATACAATATTTTTGACAGTCAATGTCCCCTTCTCGATAGCGTTTGCTCGATAGCGTTCGTAGTAGGGGGCCAGATCGAATGTTAAAACATGTCATGAATGAAACATTCTTAAAGCACATTTTCTGCCACATCAAAGTCACACACTAACGGCTAAGCATGTTGTCACCTTTGGAGCAGTTTTCTTTGCGCAGTGAGAACGTCATATGTACAAACTTACATGCAATTGTTGCAATTTTCTGTTTCTGTAGCCGGCTGTTGCATTCGTACAAGGATATTTTCTGATGGTTTTCAGGATCTAGGCTACTTACTAGCTAAGATTGCAGTGTCGTCAGCAAAGGTGGCCAGCCAATTTGTCTGCATGTTTTGAATATGAAATTACTATTCATTCATATATAAATATTTTATATAAACCTCAACTCAATGGGAAGTTGGTAACGTAGGAACCAAAAAAGACAACATATAATTTTTTTTTGATGTATTTTTTTTAAATGTGCTTTCTGAAAATTTAATATTTTGGTTTCAGGTACTTAAACAAATTGGCCGAATTTTTAAAGCTATTTGTCTGCCTCCATTTTAAGAGGCTAGAAGCTGAACCAGAGTTTGATGCTATAGAATTTCTAACCTATTTGTTCCGGTATACATTCCAGGTTCGATATTATTTTATTTATTGACTTGATAGTGAAATATACAGTCAACAGCAATAAAAAAAAACGAATAAGACTTAAGGTTCCAAAATAAACTAAACATTTTGTAACTAAAATCATATTTTTATATTATTGCTCATTGTAAAGCAACCTCAAATTAGGCAAATATGCATAATATTTATAAATAAGTTTGAAAAAGGAATAATATCATCAGATAATTACCCTTTTATGTAGGTTTCAAATATAGCTAGGTCATCAAATGTATCATTCATCTTTTTAATATTATAAAATCATTTGTGGTTATGTTTTAAAACAATGAAAACGTGGGCTCAACTGCGCCCTCATAGAAGTGAACGTAATAAGCTCTTGTCATATCATTAAAATGTACATCTTTGTTTTCAGGTACCGACATGTGCGATATTTGTAAACTGCTTAGATATTTGGATTCAGTTTATCGACATATTGAAACCGGAGGACACTGTAAAGTAGGTTCCATTTATCTTTCAAATAATATTTTTTTCTTCATTTCTTATTTATAAAAACAGTAATTAGTACTAAGTTTTCTAATGAGATATAGACATTCATGTTTTGTGCTCACTTAATTGTTGCTGACTGCATTGCCATGTAAAACATGTCTTGCATTAATAAGTGTAGAATCCTGATATAAGGTTTTGGGTTATAGAGAAGGTGGCGGAATTGTCCACGAATGGCCGGCTGGTTGGTTCGAGCCCAGCTTTGCACAATGCTCATTAAGTAGTTATTTTTACAGCTTTCTCCTTCAATTCATGTCTCCTTGCTGCGCGGTCGATTCTACATGCATATCACATTCGTTAAAAGCGTACTCGCACGAAACAGTATGTTTTACTTAAGGTGGCCCAACCCGGCAGGACTAACTCATTTTCAGGCAATGTACAAAACCGTGCTGTTGCGCTCTGGGACCTTCTCTGTTTCCAAGAAAAAGACAGGCTCCGTAATGAGGAAGATGCAAAATGTCCACAAAAAAGACAATGTGCATAGTGTATGATTTGGTAAGATTTAAGAAAATTTTCATTTCAAAACGACTTATAGCTAAAAGTAAACCACGACCGCTGTAGTAAAAAATTTAACAAAAACCAAATAGATTATAAATCTTGATTAAATAAGCTATGTCTGATGACTAATCTTTTTGAGATTTTCTTACTTTATCATTGCGTAATAAACCACCAAATTTATTGTATAAAACGCGAATTTCGAAAAATTCGAACTTTCGGACCTTATAACTTAGAAACCAAACACAATTTTACAATGCCAATGGTCATCAGACATCTAGTTCGATGAAATAAAGCTCCTTTGAGCAAAATTTTGGATCTCTGATAAGAAACATGGGCGTGATCTACTTTCCCCGTTTGTATGGGGAGTTGAGCGAGTTGGGCCACCTTAAGATTGCCAATCAGTTGACCAACCATTGAGTTGGCTTTGTAAATTGTTAATGTTGTTTGTGTGCGTGTAGATACTTCGAGGCGCTGATGGCTCTAGTGAGCGAGATCCTCAACAAGATCCAGTTCCAGCACAACAAGCAGCAGCTTCAGCACCTCGACAACGAAACCATAGACGACGACGTGAGTCCTTAACATTTTGGGTGCGGGTAAATACTTGGAGCGCTGATGGCTGACGAATGCGAACTGTTCCATTGTTCGGAATCCATGTAAAACTATCTTCCCCTACTAGGTCATAGGGTTTAAGCCCGTCCGGGTTGGTACCATCGCGTTGGAAGAAAAAATGGTTGAAGCGGCAATTAAACATTGTCCGCGTTTTCCATCCAGTTCAATGTAGCCTTGCTAATAGATGAAAGGTCCTGGCATGGCACCTAATTCCTTCAGAGAATGTTGTGTTATGGGCTAATATCATAACAGTAGTTGTTTGGTATTAGCCATCCGTGCTAGGTTGCATAAAAAATCCTGTCATGTTTAAATTGTACTGTCGTATCTCTGAAACTTCTAGTTCTAGAACCACCATGTTTGTACTCAAATAAAAGGTCCAAAAAGATCTACATTTCTCTAATTTTTTTTAAGTCATAAATCTGGAACTTTTAGTTCTAGACCAATCATGTTGGTTCTCAAATGAAAGGTCTTATTGAGATGTACCTTTCTCTCCGTTAAAATTGTATGGGGCATATCTCTGGAACTGCTAGTTCTAGACCCACCGTATTGGTACTTAAATGAAAGGCCTGATTGAGATCTAGCTTCCTTTTTACTAACTTTATTTTTTGCGTCACCTCCTAACATCATCGTAAATTGCACCCGGCGACAGGGCGAGACCGAGTGGCAGACGTTCCTCAAGTCGTGCATCGAGTGCGTGGCACGCGTCGCGGAACTCGCGCCGCTGCCCGTGTTCACGGCGGCGCTGGAGCGGTGGCAGGGCGTGGCCGGCGTGCACGCGCGCGCCGCCGCCCGCGCGCCGCCCGCGCCGCCCGCCGCGCCGCCCGACGCCGAGCGGCTGCTGGCCGCGCTGCTCGACCTGGCCACGCTGACGCGCGCGCTCGGCCGCCTCGCGCCCGCGCTGCTCGACGGTCAGTACCGCGAATGATAACAGTCATCGCCAAAATAAACACAGAAGACATTAGGTTCCTAATGAGGTAATCGATTTCATACAGACTTGGGCCTGTTTCCTCAGTCAAAAGAAGAAATATTTGTCTGAAATTTTGCACATTAAAAAAAACCGGCCAAGTGCGAGTCGGACTCGCACACAAAGGGTTCCGTACCATCGTAAAAAAAAAACACGTTTTTTGTTTGGGAGCCCCCTTTAATTTTAATTATTTTTTAATCTTACCTATTTGTTGTTGTAGCGGCAAAATAAATACACACTCTGTGAAAATTTCAGCTGTCTAACTGTTACGGTTACTGAGATACAGCCCTGTGACAGACGGACAGACGGACGGACGGACGGACGGACGGACGGACGGACGGACAGCGGAGGCTTAGTAATAGGGTTCCGTTTTCACCCTTTGGGTACGGAACCCTAATAAATCAACTAAGAGCTAATATTAATAATAAACTCCCTTAAACATTTTGATACAAATCCTTAGAGCCTTATATCATGGAACCCGGTGCTCCCAGGGTCTGGACCCGTTGATCAGCCACACTCCTGCACTCCTAACAGTATATGGGCGTTTGTCTCTGTTGCCCCCATGCAGCCATGGCCTGTTATCCCCAATTTATGGAGGCGCTTATTGAGTGGATAGTGTCCCGTCATTGTTCCCACTATTGTACGTAGGTCAGTCCTTTTCAGATGTAATAGTTTATGCGCGAGGCGCTTACCGAGGGAGGGGATGACCTCTCTGGCCTGCCTGCAGTCTGCCAGGCGTACGGTATTGACGCACATCGATTTTCACTTGGCTTAGTTTCTGCGAAGTCCTGAATAAAGTACACAATAAGAATGTGTTGCGCAGAGGAGAAGGGCGAGAAGCGCGCGGAGTGCGTGGTGGCGGGCGCCACGCTGCTGGAGCGCGCGGCGGGCGCGCTCGCCGGCGCCGCGCTCACGCGGCCGCACCACGCGCCGCACCACGCCCCGCACGTCGCGCGCGCGCTCGTACAGGTGTACGTACCACCCCCTCACCCCTCCCGTCTGTGAATAGACAATTCACATTTCAGAATACATTTAATACAAAGCAATGAATATCAATTACTTAACATTACTTAAGTTATAGTTAAAATTATCGTTTTCACGCCTACCTAGGCAAAATTTGTATTCAAGCTTAGTTAATTGACGGTGTAACTAGTTCTCGCAGTAACGGGAGATGGCGCTGGTTAGAAATGTCATAGTACCAGCGAAAATAAGCAGTTTTTGGCGAGTTTTGTACTTTGCATGGCGTTAGCTATCTATTCCTTCCTCTTTAATTTATGGTATTGTTGATGCAGAGCATTCTTTTTGATATACTTGGACATGGTTGGCTAATGATTATTATATTCGAATCGAGACAATGCTTCTCCTATCTAGCACTAGACCGAAGACCGATTTTGGCTGCAATGATAGAGGTATCAACCTAATTGCCAAAGTTGATTTTGGTATCAGACATAGAAATCAGCCCGGATTTAACTGCAGGATTATTCTGCGTCCCATTTTTCTGATTATTTTCAAAATCTGATTCAACATAGATGTCGTTGGATAACCTCAAATTAATGAGAATTGTAATAAAAGTCTTCAATAAATACAATGATGATCAAGCAAGCTCTAGTATTAGTATTACCTATGGAGTGACCTACTTTCTGAACGATGGTGCGTATTTTTTCCATTATATTCAGTCACGCTGAAATGTTTGCGTGCATGGGGTCGTGCGTGTGCTACGCAGCGACTTGCGGCGTCCCCGCTCACGTCATGGAGGGACTGTTCACGTCGGCTGTGCCCTTCCTTATGCCGCACGACATGCCGGTGAGTGGACATTGGTTTTTAAATTATGGGTGAGCTCGGAGTTTATTTTAAACACAATCCGAAGGGTTATGAAATGAATGGATGCCTAACTGTCATCATATTAGCCCAACACACCTAGAGGTCACCCCAGGACCTTCCTTATATTCCTCGGCTACATTTGCCGTTCATTTGATGAGATACTACCAACCTGGTCGGAACGGGAGTGGCGGAAGATGGCACCAAAAATAAGCAGTTTTCGGCGAGTTTTATACCTTGTATGATGTTAGCTATCTATATATTTTTCTTTAATCTATGGTTTTGGGTATTGCCTTCAAGTTGGGACCGCTTTTGTTACCCAAAGCAGAATGGAAACTGTCCTTTACTGTTCATGGTGTATAAGAAGTGTATACAAGGATCGCTTTTCTGATTAGCAAGGCTGTTAATGTATTATATGTAATATCAGACAATATCATATTGGTCGTTTGCCACCCCAGGAGCCGGCGGTGCTGAGCCACGCGGCGGCGCACCTGCTGCTCAGCCTGTCGAAGATCGTGAAGTTCTCGCCGGAGCCGCTCGCGCTGGTGGGCGACCTGTTCGTGCAGGCGCAGCGCTCGCTGCAGCACCTCGAGCCCAAGGTGAGCTGGCCAGTTAAGGTGGGCTTAGAATAATACGCTCCCCATGCAAACATAGCCGTACCAATACTTGATATTTAGTAAATACCCGGCAACATATTTTATTTAGTTTAGTTTATTTATTTAATTATTTATAATATTATTATGTAAAGTTTATTTATTAAATTGTTTTTTTTTTGTGTTGTATCTGCTTCATGGCAATCTGTTTAGAAAACAATAAGCCACTTCTTTATTTGATGTTACTCTGTTTTGGTTGTCTTCTCCGAGAGTTTCTTTTTATTGGAATGATCCAACAGACTCATCTATTACTCAGACTACAGATGTCGTTTCGTTTCAGTCTAGTATGATGAAGGCCACCCTCTCCGCTCAATGCCACTGCGAGTTCGTTTACATGGTGTGATAGCTTCCTTTGGTATTTAACACTGTGTTGGGCTATTTCTTGTTTGACTGTCTTTATGTTAAAGTCAAGATCGTTCTTAATGTCTTGCTCTGAAATCGTTCGAGTATTTCGATGTTGCTATTGCTAGCTGAGCCCCATAGCTGTATGCCGTAGGTCCATATTGGTTTCAGAATCGTTTTATATACCATCATTTTGCTGTTGGCATTTAGTTTGGAGTTGCGTCCGATTAGCCAGTTTAGGCTGCGAAGTTTTATATCGAGCTGCTTTCTCTTGGTCTAGATATGTTTCTGCCATGTCAGTCTTCTGTCGAGGTGCATCATTATTAAATGACAGAGGAAAGAACACTTTTTTGAACATTTTATTTTTCCCGTCATTTGACTCGACCATCTTGTACCACCCACACTTGTTAAACCCTACCACCTAGTAGGAGGAGGAGATCTACAGTTTCACATGGATTCGGAACCATTGACCGGCTCGGATTCCTTATGAAATACAATTATCCAAATCAGAACGAGAAAGAAAGTGGTGCATGAATGGGACGGGGAACAAATTCTGGCATAGAAGGCAAGTCTCCACGCCACTGATCTACTAGCCGTTCTAACTAGACCTGGGGGCCCATTCAGGTACAAATGAGTTCGAGTTTGGTGCTAAATATTTTAGTTTGGTCAAAATCACAAAACAGTTCCATTGTTTTAATAAATGTATTATTCCAGCTATTTTTAGGTTAACTCAATCCCGAACTCGAACTCACTTTTACTTTTTGATCTTTTTGTAAAAGTGATTTCTAATTTGGTGCTAAATATCAACTCACTTTTATAAATAGTTCATGTTTCCGCACTGCTTGAATGTTATTTTAGTTTGGTAAAAATCTGGTTCGTCCCATGAATACGTTGGAAGGTAAAATATCAGTTCCGTTATTTAAAAAATAATATTGTTTTCAGAAATTTCTAGTTTAACTCTCTCCCGAACTGGAACTCAGTTTAACCTGAATGCGTCCCCCCTGTGTGCGCGCAGACGGCGGGCGTGGTGCGCGAGGCGCTGCTCTCGCTGGCGCTGGTGCGCGAGGTGGGGGTGGGGGTGGGGGCTGGGTGCGGCGCGCGCGGCGAGGCGGCGGCGCGCGCGCTGCTCGCCGCGTGGTCGGCGCCGCTGCTGGAGACGTGCGGCGCGGCGGCCGCGCGGCGCGTCCTGCCGCACCTGTCGCGGCTGCTGCTCGCCTTCGCCGACGCGCCCGCGCACGCCAAGAAGGTAGCCGCGCACGCCCAATCGTCAGATGTGCTCGTTTGTGTAGTCAAATTTGGTGCATCATGTTTACTATCAAGTATGTAGTTGACAAGTTACTCACAAGAGAGCGAGACGTAGTTACCGCATGTGTAGACGTGAGAACGAGACGAGACGATTGCAGTCAGTCTTCGCAGGAGTAAGTAGCTGTGTGGAGTAGGGCAGACCGCTTCGTTTTGCTGTTGTGTGCGTTCAATCGTTTGATGTATTTAAGCGCGTTTGGATTAATTGTAGCACTGAGATCATCGTGGATTGTAGGAGCAACTGAAAACACGTCCGCTCGGCGTGGCGCGGCCGCGTGCGATTAATATCTAATTAAATTTCGATTACACCCAGAATTGAATCTTTCTGTCTGTTTGAATAATCATGTATTGTAATAATGCCATTTCTAATTGTGAGACTTAGTTTCATACTACTAGTTTACTAGGGTTGCCTCGTCATACTTTACGTTTTGGCTAATACCAGCGTCTTAAGTACAGTAGAATCCGGATATAACGACCTTCAAGGGACCGACGGTACAATGTCGTACAAACTGGATGACGTACAAAACGGCAGGATTATTTCTTAAGTAGATGTGTACTTAACTTAAGAAAAAATATGTATGTATTATAATTGCGAATATTGATTTTCCTATTTAGGTAAATAATACATTTTGTAGGATATATAATCATATATATATAATCTGAATATCTTAATCGCCACATATTCAGGGCCTTTCTTAGCAGCTTGCAATCAATACCAGTACAAGATAATTAGCACTTTACTAATTAAGGCCCTTTAAGTGTTGATTAAAATAAATCGTCACTTGGTAGTATTGCTGTATTGGTGCATAGGTTGTGTAAACAAAACATTGCGCACCGCTTTAACCGGACGTATTATCATAATTCTAAATTCATGTGAATTTAGTGTTTTACCTATGTTTTTGTTAAAATAATTGACAAACACTTTTGTAAACTTAGACTAAGTGGACGTTGAAAAAAAAAACAGCGGAGTTTCTTTCTAGTTCTTCTTCGCTGTGTTTTGTTTTGCTGAACTGGCCAATGACAAATCCGAGTGCAGTGTACTGTCTATGGATGATGAATAAACAATACAATACAATACATAATTAATCGTCGCTATAAGCAGTTGGTCGCTTAAACCGGAGTCGCACTAAACGGTTATATTTTCTCAGTACCTAACTATGAAACCTAACTTGAGTAAACATTACCGTCGTTAAAACCGGTTAGTCATTACAAGCGAAGTCGTTGTAAATGAATTCTACTGTAGTTGTAATTGAGATTATTGTGCCTACCGAAGGTGATAGCCGGCGCCGTGCAGCGTCCTGCTACGATATCGCTCCACCTGCTCTGCGAGGCGTCTCACCCCGAGTTGGCGGACTTCTTTCTCGCGCTGTTCACGTGCCTGCTCCAACAGCTGGGGGACTTCGTTGGCACCGCCATCGATGTGTTCCTAAATGTCGCCAGGAAGTAAGTAGCACATTGAGTCAACCGTTCGGCGACCGAGTCACCAGGCCGACAGCGTGCAGCGTCCCGCAACCATGTCGCTCCACCTGCTCTCCAAAAAACCTTACCACTAAGAGGCGGACTGCTTCCTCGTGCTGCTCACGTACCAGCTGGAGGACCTGAGAGACTTCATTGGTATCCCCTTGGACTTGTAACTCAATATCTAGACGTCAATGAGAATGCCGAGTCAACTGCCCACGATTGATATCTTTTTTTATGCAACCTGACATGGATAGTTAATACCACGCAACTACCGTTATGGTATTAGCCCAATACACCACATTCCCGAAGGAATTAGGTGCCATGCCAGGACCTTCCCTATATGAGCACGGCTACATTGAACTGGATGGAAAACATGGACAATTTTTCATTGCTGCTTCGACCATCTTTTCATCCAATGCGATGGTACCGACCCGGGCGGGCTTAAACCCTACTACCTAGTAGGGGATCCAGTTTTACATGGATTCCGAACCATGGAGCAGCTCTTATTTGTGCCGAAATGCACTTATCGAACTCAGAAAGAGAATGAAAGTTGTTCATGTCGGGGCGAGGATTTAAACCCAGATCTCTGGTACGCTAGGCCAGTCCCCGCGCCACTAGGTTGCGAGCTCATAAATTTGTCATGAAATCAAAGTGTCGCCATCTTGTTCAAAAAATATTAATAAGTAAAAAATATTAAAAATATTAATATAAAAAATATAAAAAAGTTAATAAGTTAAATTGCTCCGGAGCATCTATAATGATTCTCGTGTACCCAGCGGGCTAACTGTCAACATTGTTTTACCCGCTTAGGTTTTATCTTTTGTAAGGACTATAACCTAAAAATGTATGCATATTATCACATTGTCGACCGAATCACGAGAAAGGACTATGGAGCGAAATTGTTTTGTTGTTCGAGTAGGAGCAAAAAGGACCTCGGAAACTCAAGTTCAGAATTCCACAAATTAGCAAAACATTAACTACGTTTACCATTGTAAAACTAGGTGCCCCAAAGGATACATTCTACAAAAGACATAAAAAACCACAGATTGCAATTAAAAAGACAAAAAAAAAGTAGGAGCAATAGGATATCTAGCTAAATTAGTAACTTATTCAAAATTTGTGCAAAATTTCAGAAAAATCTTTCTTAATTTGAAGGAGGAATCGAGCACGAGCCATTGTATGGAACTCGATCACCTCATTAACCTCTTAATAATGCATCAATGACAGGTCGGGAGGCGGCGAGGGTCTGGAGCGGCTGCTCACGTGCGTGCAGCTGTGCGTGGAGCGCGGGGGCCGCGCCGGCGGCGGCGGAGGCGGGGGGGTGCGACTCGCCACCGTGCTGCCGCTGCTGACGCAGCACGTGCTGCCGCACGCCGCCGCGCCCGACGCCGCGCCCGACCTTCAGCGAGCCTTCTATCAGCTGCTTGCCAGGTACCCGAACTCCCTCTACTACTTAACTCTCCCACCTGACATTTCATTTCTTTATTTATCAAAATACAGCTATTGGCTGATGTGTTCATATCTATATTTTATTTTGTTTCAGAAAGAGTTTTTTATTATATTTTTGTTTTGTTATTCAGTCTTAGGCATATTTATTTATTTGTTGTTTTTATTTATTTTGCTTTGTGGATTTCTATAGTCTTTTTTCTTGTTTTATGTATGTATCAAGTCGGTTTTTAAATTTGTTTGTGTTTGGTGAATCAATAACATCTTCTATATCTACTCGGCATGCTATAACCAGAGAAATCTTTGTTTTCTTGCCATGCACATTCTGAACAACTGCATTGTTAGGGACCTTGGAATTAGTGAATTTAGCCGCTAGTTTTGTACAGCAGCGCAGAGTAAGAGTGAGTTCGAATTCGCAACCAAATATCAACTCACTTTTTTAAATAGTTAATGTTTCCACACTTCTAGAACATCATTACAGTTAGGTAAAAATCTGGTTTGTCCCATAAATAAGTTGGAAGTATAAATAACGGTTCCGTTATTTAAATAATAATATATTTCCCAGCTATTTTTAGGTTAACTCACTCCCGAACTCGAACTCACTCTTGCTCTGAATGGACCCCCTGTGCAAGCAAACAACTTCACACTTGTCAACATGATGGTCACATGACGAATGTTGCTTAAGAGTCTAGAGAGACAAGGAAGAGAGGTCACATCACAGTCTACTCTATATTGCAGCATTTTGCTGCACTACTAGTACTAGCTACTTCTGCAACAGTGAGCTTGCGGAATAGGGTAGGAATAGGTTTCTGTAGCCCAAGAAAGGTCGCTTCAGGGGGTGGAGGAGGAGGAGAGGTCAGATCACTGTAGCTCGCCTACATGTTTCAACATTCTGCTCCACTTCTTGCACTACTTCTGCAACAACAGCGAGGTTACTTATTTATTTATTTATTTAGGAGAAAACATGATGACAAACGAATGACAACATTATTGAGTACATAACAAGAAATCTCCCTCCACTACGTTTCCGTCTGGAACATAAAATAATATTGATGCTACACAAGGGTGATCATAAACACAAAATTAACTGAAACAGTAACATGTTTATAACAGAAATGTGAGGGAGGAGAATAGAGTAGATGGCAGGTCGTTCGCGTCTGAGGTCCAAGATGGAGATGTAACAGCTCGACGTGCACATGTCGCTTCTGGACCGAGAGAGAGAGAAGTGATCTCAATGTCACAATTGTTCACATTTATGTGGCAGCATCCTACTGCACCGGTGGCGCTATTTCTTCTCCAACAACGGCGAGCTGTCTGAAGAGGAGTCGCGAGTGTCGGAGCTGCGTGCGCTGCTCACGGCGGCGGGACACTCGCTGTTGCAGCCTGACATCGAGGTGTACCGGCTCAACGTGGACACACTCGAGCAGCTAAACGCCAAGTGGAAACTGTACCACAGGGTGAGCATCCGTCTGCTAGTATTATGCGCTTTCAAAGTTTCTACTCTCTGGAAGTTAAAGGCCAGGAAAAACCGGCCAAGTGCGAGTCAGACTCGCACACGAAGGGTTCCGTACCATCGTAGAAAAAAAAACAAAAAAATCACGTTTTTTGTATGGGAGCCCCCTTTAATTTTAATTATTTTTTAATCTTATGTATTTGTTGTTATAGCGGCAAAATAAATACACACTCTGTGAAAATTTCAGCTGTCTTCCTGTTACGGTTACTGAGATACAGCCCTGTGACAGACGGACAGACGGACGGACGGACGGACGGACGGACGGACGGACGGACGGACGGACAGCGGAGGCTTAGTAATAGGGTTCCGTTTTCACCCTTTGGGTACGGAACCCTAAAAAGGTTAAAGGTATTATGTGGCGTACCCTGGAACAATAATGGAATTTCTGTAACGTCATACAAATACAGTTAATGACACTGATACACTAATACCATAGACTAAAAAGGAAGGGATAGACTGCTAACACAATACTAATGTTGAATCTTCTATAATATAAAAATGAATCGCAAAATGTGTTGGTAAGCGCATAACTCAACAACGCCTGGACCAATTTGGCCAAATCTTTTTTTAAAATGTTCGTTGAAGTTCAAGGATGGTTTTTACGGCGAGAAAAATTAGAATTATTGCTGGAAAAACCCTAAAAATAGCCCTTTTCTTTTTCCCATACAAATGATTTGTAACTAAAACGTAGTTAATTTGAGCTTTATTGCTATGGTATAAAGTTCATATTAAATTACAAGCACTCACAGTTGTCTAAGTAATGTAGGTGTGTTCCTAACGTCAAAGATCATATCTATCAAAACAATGTGCGTGTGTGCGTTGGAGCACAGAATACATAGTTGGAGGAGTTTAATGTCGCGTTCCGAAACTCGCGTTTCTTTTGTATTAGTTTCGGCACGCGAGATAAACTGCATCAGTTTCCACGTCATTACATCAGTCAAACAAAAATCGCGTTACCAACAGTGTTTTATTATTTTTAATATCCAAATTTTAAATAAATAAAACAATTCGTACGGCTTAAAAGGATTTGACTTCAAGTCATATCAAATTAAAAAAAAAAAAGTTGTCTGTTACCTAATCTACTGAGTTTGCTTTTGTCAACTGATACACGAAACAAATTCGTATATCGTGTTTTGTGCAGAGTGTTTAGTTAGTTAGTGTTTGTTTAGTTCGTGATTAGGCGGGCGGTCCGACGGGGGTGGGTGCGGGGAGGGGGGGGGGGGCGGGTACGGCTTGGTATTTCCCGCAACTTTAGGACTACTTGGCAAAATCCTTGAGAACCAATTACTCGATTTAGATGCGGATTGTATCTACGTCTAGCCTGATTCTACTCAAAACTTATAGGCTACATAATATAACGCTTCATTACCTGAAGGGTGAGTAGTGAGTTTTAAATTCTTATAACTTGCGAACCACTAACCCGATTTATGTGCGTATTTTATCAATGTATAGGATCTCTGGGAGCTGTCAGGTTCGAGATGGGTTACTGTTTTCGATGTTGAGGCTGGCTGTGGGTTGGAGTCCACGCAAAACTTACCTACATTACACGTTACTTACTTACTAGGTAAACAATATTGCAGTGCAAGTGCAGAAAGGTTCTGGCGGCAAATGCTTTTTTTTAAATAGCCACCAAATGTCAACGAAGCTCTAAATGGGAATTATTGGATGTTTCTCATTAAATCATGCTATTTCATCTCGAACGATCTTGATTAAATTTGGTAGATGGATACATTGTCCTGGACCAGTTTGACCCTATTTTGGATCAGCCATGTCGGATACTTTTTATCCACGAAATAATTTAGCCGACGCTAACCCGAGCGGAGCCGGGTACCGCAGCTAGTAGGATAATAAAAGTGGTTTCAATTTACATTTCAGAATACATTTAATATAAAGGAATATATCAGTAATATTACTAAATGTATAGTTAAAAAGTAACATTTTCATCAAGCCTACTTGGCGAAATTTGGAATCAAGCTGGAGATGGCGCTGGTAAGTAATGCAGTTTTGGTGAGTTCTGTGCGTTGTATGATTAGCTTACCTTCCTCTTTAATCTATGCTACCACATACTAGAAAATAATTAAATGTTCAAATATCAATGCAGTGTTCTGCATGCGTGCCTATAAATTACATGTTTGGTGTAGACAGATTGGGCATGCTTGCCGCATTTCCTGCACGAGTTTCTCAGGCTGATGGGCAAGCTGGGACACGGTTACGTTGTGAATGTGTACAATCGTGTCGCAGGCGATATTCCGCACGGAGTTTCTGGGCCCGTTCATGTCGGTGCTGCTGCTGGTGCTGGCGGAGCGGCGGCAGGCGCTGCTGCGCGACGAGACGCTCGCGGCGCTGTACGCGATGGCGGCCGTCGACTTCGGCGGCTTCCAGCGCGCCTTCCTGCCGCGCTTCCTGCACGAGCTGCCCGGGCTCACGGGCGAGCAGGCCGCTCAGCTCGCGCGGGCCGCCCCACCGGACACGGTTAGAATTTTATCTCGATTTTTAGACCCATAAACCGGCTCACTACTTCGCTTTTGTTACCAAAAGACTCAGACTTGAAACCTACATTTTAAAAAAGTAAGTGCGTAGCAATCAGTAAACTCAAATAGTTACTATGGGGCTCGCATAGCCAAACATGGCTAACATCAATAGAAAAAAAAAAGTAGGTAAGCATAATTTGGGTCAAACGTCAAACAAGATTTTTTCTTATTTAGACATGGATGCGAAGTCATGATATTTACAAATCTGACTGCATTCCCAAATAATCAAGATGAAGAATAGTGGCGGTGAAGAAAATTAAACATTTTTATTTCGCATTAGTATTCCCTGCGCTGTGGGAGTCAGTATTTTTCGCCGTGTCTATGTTGCTTTAACTTTGGCAAGCTTACTGTCTAGCAAGTAGGGGTAATGAACTGTAAAGTAACTTGAATAAAAAACATTTTGTTTATTGAAAAACCATCATAGGCATTTACTAAAGTGGTCTTCGACAGGACCTGCCCACCTTCACGCAGAACATCCACAGCCTCACCAACGACATCTACTACTACCGAATGTGCAACTCATTCCTTCCGCCCGACGCGGGCGCCATCTGATGACGTATGGGCGAAACGCCCGGCCTGCCAGACCCTATCACAAATGGAGTTTGCTTCTAGTCGTGTTGCACGTAAGACGATCGTTAGCGACAGTTAGACTTATCGAAATTAAGGTGATCTCTGATAGCACCTACCCAACTTCACACAGAACATCCACAGCCTCACCAACGGCATCTACTACTGCCGAATGTGCGACTCGTTTCTCCCGCCCGACGCGGGCGCCATCTGATGACGTGTGGGCGAAATGCCCGGCCTGCCAGATGTTATCACAACTGGGGTTTGCCTCTAGTCATATGTGCGTTGAACGTGAGGCATAAGACTTATATCTAAATCAAGGTGGTCTCTGATAGGACCTGCCCTCCTTCAAGCAGATCATCCACAGCCTCACCAACGACATCTAGTACTAGCGAATGTGCAACTCTTTCCTCCCGCCCGACGCTGGTGCTATCAGGCGATTTGTGGGGCAAAATGCCCGGCCTGCCTGATGTGCTCCAAGTGGAGTTTGCATCTAGTCGTGTCTTCGTTGAACGTAAAGTGTGCGATAATACGTCGAATAGATATAAATGTGGTCTCCAATAGGACCTGCACACTTTTTTGCAGGAAATTCACAACATTACCAAGGACATTTACTACTGACTCCGGCGCCATCTGTTGGCGCCAGGCGAAATTAATTGTGTTTTGCTCTAATTGACACACTGATCAAAGCATGGGATAAGGGCGGACGCTGCCTTGAGTATTAGTTGACGTGGTTTACGGAATCTATTTCTTGTTTGCTTAGTCCACCCATAAGCAGTAGAGGAAGACTTGTAATCAAACCTTTGACAAGGGTGTTACTTAGTTGACGTCATAATGGTTGTTGTTGTTGTTGTCGGCGAATGGCTGCCGACGCTTGAACGCACTTGACACGAGGCCGTTGTGCTCAGTAACCCGACCTTTGGCTGATTTCAGCCAGCCGAGCTCTTCCACAAAGCGTAGCATCTCTTTAGGGTCTTTCCACACTTGCGGGTCGCTCCTTTCGAAGCTAAAGACCCCCGTACAAAATGTCTGCAGTTGTCTACATTCCATGACTATATGTGCCGGTGTCTCCTCCGCCTCCAAGCAGGCCCTGCAGAGGGGACTGTCCGTGACTCCGATGGTGTGAAGGTGTTTGTTGAGCTGGCAGTGGCCCGTGAGTAGGCTTACCACCGTTCTCAACTGTGTTCTGTGCAGCTGTACACGTTTCCTTGTTAGGTGTGGATCCGGTGCTGACACTGCTTCCCTTGATTGTCTACAGTCCGCTGTAGCTGACCACCTTGCAGTGTGAGCCCGTTTCATTTGTTTCCTCAGCCAGGTCTTGACTTCACTGAAGGGGGTTGGCATGAGTGGCATCGTCGGCTGCATCGTTGCCATGGCTCTCGCTATGTCCCTTTATCCACTGGAGTGTGATCCTGTTGTCGATTGAGATGTCCTGTAAAGCCTCATGACATTGTTTAATTTGTCCACAAGTGAATGTTTGATTGGCAAGAGCCTTCAAAACAGATGCACTGTAGGTTAGTATTCTGATTGTATAGTCTACCATTTCGCGCTGTTTTATTGCTGCGGCTGCCTCAATTAGACCTACACACTCCGCCTGAAAGATGGAGTTTCCGGAGCCCAGCATAACTGTTCTTTTGATATTGAGGTCTGCTGAGAAACAGCCAGCTCCCATACCGTACTCGGTTTTAGAGCCATTCGTGTATACCCTAACTTCTCTTAGTCCCGAGTAGTCCTTCGGACCCTCGGAGAGTTCAATAATGTACAGTCTGTCAAAGTTATATGTCTTAGGTATCCTATCGCATCTTACCCCTAGCAAAGGGTTCTCCTCCAGAGCTATACTGAGAATTGTTGTGTGCTGTGCCCTAGTCTCTCCTGACCAGAAACCTGTCGTTCTAAGCCTTAAAGCTGCGGCTGCCGCCTCTCGTTGTATTATTAAATCAAGAGGGGGCAGTCCCAGCAGTACTTCTAGTGCCGTTGATGGGGTGGTCCGCATGCAACCAGTGATGGCTGTGCTAGCTATACGCTGAAAGCTTAGCAGCTTGTTTGCAGCAGTTTTAAGTTTGGTTCTGGTCCACCATACCAATGCCCCATATGTAATCATAGGTCTGATGACAGTGGTATAAAGCCAGAGCGTGAGTCCTGGTCTTAACCCCCAAGTTTTACCCATTAGTCTTCGACACTGCCAGAAAGATATGCGTGCTTTATTTAGTCTCTGTTCTAGGTGACGACTTCAGTCAACTTGTTGTCAAGTATGACCCCCCGGTATTTCACCTCGGTTGATAGTGTTACTTCTGTCCCAAAGAGCCTCAGTGGCTGCATTTGTCCTATCATAATGGTTTCATGGAGCATTGTCACGATGTCTTGAGTGTCCACATTTTAAGCCTATAGATATAATTTAAATTAATATATCTTAAGCTGCTTACACTTTTTTTTTTATGTGACTGGACATGGATGGCTAATACCACACCTTCTGTCATGGTATTAGCCCAACACACCACATGGGAACTAGGTGCCATGCCAGGACCTTCCTTATATTGCACGGCTACATTGAACTGGATGGAAAACACGGACAATTTTCATTGCCGCTTCTACCATCGTGCATCCTATGCGATGGTACCAACCCGGGCGGGATAAACCCTACCACCTAGTAAGTAAGGAAGGGGACCTACAGTTTAACGTGGAATCCGAACCACAGCCAGCCTCTCTCAACGGTCGAATGGTCACCCATCCAAGACCAGACCGGACCCAGCATTGCTTAACTTCGGAGAGTGATCACCGAAGTGTCGCGCAACTGGGTCAATGAGGCTGACACAACTTGTATAGATGCAAGTTTTGGATGAAGTTATCACTGAGGACCACCTATTGTTTATTGTTTATTCGTTATCCATAGACAGTACACTGCACTCGGATTTGTCATATTTTATCATTAGCCAGTTCGGGGAAATCCCAGCGAAGAAGAACTGGAAAGAAACTCCGCTGGTTTTTTAAATGGTTGTCTAAATTTACAAAAGTATTTAGACTCACAGATATACACGCTAAATTAATATGAATTGACGAGAATCAACAATTCATGTCATATGCAACAGTTCATGACAAATATCAGTTTATTAGTAAAGACCATGCCTGCCATCTAGCATGTTGCCAATTGGAGCAACCTAGTGGTAGATATATCTTCCTTACTTTATGATTTAAGTTATCTGATGCCATATTTCTTTTATTGTTGCAATAGTACAGCGGATGGTTGACTGGCAATACAAGTTACTGATTTTTTTTTAATATTGTTGGACCAATTAATTTGAAGAAAAATATTTATTTATTTCAGTGCAATATGTATGTTTGCTCGAATTGGTTATTCTGAACCTTATGTGGGTTAGGTAGTTTGAAAATAATATTTAAAGTTATTTTGTAAATAGGTTATTTTAAAGAGTAGATCCTTAATTCACTGATGCATGTGAATGTTTGCAGATTTAAGATACCATAGTTAAAATTTTTGCTATTTACAGTACTATTGAGTAATGTTTCTAAAAATTGCATTTTTTTAGTTAGAGCCAAATGTTTGTAATATAACTTTTTTAAACAATAAATTATGTTGCCATTTAGTTCCATTGATCAATGGATGCAATCATGCTGACGAAGCGTTCATAAAAGAAATTAACTTGAAATAATGAATACTGACAGTTCATTTTGTGGGAACATAACTTTGAGGTGCAAACCAAACTTAGTTAACTTTATGGATGCAAAAATACACAGCTTTTCTTTCTTATTTAATTTCTGTATGAATAAAACCAGAAGTATTGTATATAAAACTGATTATTTTTATTAACCCTTCAAGCGTCCTTGCATAATGGTGTGCGATGACTTCTTGCCAACTTGCAACATTATTTTTTTTAAGTTTGGAATAAACGATCCAAGAACACCCTGCCAACTATGTATTTGATCTTTTTGTGACTGTTTTGTGACTTCTAGCTTGCAATTGGTTTATTGTGGCATGAAACTGTTAGGTTAGGTTCTGCAGAATTATTTAGTTTCAGGAATTATCTATTTCTTGTAGAATATGTAGGTATAAATTAAAACTTATTAGTGTTATTTTTGTGTTATGAAAAAATATATATAAGTAAGAGAAAAAGTCCCTTTTTCATAATGCAGATTCGAAGTTTTTGTCCAAAGTTCATGTTCGTGTTTTTTTACATAAAACTGTTGGAAATGTATTTATAATACTCTCTAATAATGAATATTTTAAGTGAAGTCCAAACAATCTTTTTTGAATAAACTTTTTTAAAATTAGTAATTTGACCCCCAACAATTTTTTAAAATCTAATGGAATGTAAGTGTTCTTAATAAATTATCCTTAAAATCAATTTAAAATTGATTAAACCCTACGAAAGACCTAGCAGCTTGATCTAATTGTTCCCGGCTTTTAATCATTCTAATAACGAGATGCCCAGGCATCTAATTGTATGGTCTATTTAAACATTGACACAATGAAAATGACCTTAAGGTGTTTTCCTGCTGCAGTTAAGAAATAAACAATAAAATGCAATTAAAATTTTCCAAGTCTGTTTCATATATTTTTTTTATTTTGAGTGCATGGAATACAAAAATATAGTTTACATGATAAACTAAAAATCTCAGCATTGCATGAAATTATTATGTACAAATATAATAACTTAAATAAACCAAATTTAGAAATTTATGTTTTTATGCAATTGGCATCTTTCTATCAAATAAATTCAATAAATAGTACTTACTGAGGAAATACGTTATTTACTTTGGGACATGTGAAAATAAACAAAATACAGTTTTGCAATTGCCTGGACAGATTCACTACCTACATGCTTTTCTACTTGCAAACTATATAAAAAATGTAATATGCAACATAATTGTAGGCACACATTTTAATACTTTGGGGTATTTACATAAAAATATATCACTCGAAACAACCATTTTGTAGAGTAATGATTTTATTGTTAATTCATAAACCGCTGTCACGCTCGAATTGTTACTTATTAATACATTGCTTACATCAGACATTGTCTCCTAAGTCGTCTTTAGCCATGGTTATTTTAAACGAATTTAACACTGCGCCAAACTTAGCCCTTTGCAGCTTGAGAGTGTCCGATTTCTCTGCTTTGTCTTTAAGAGTCGACAGACTGGCAGAGTTGAACATGTCTTCTGACATTGAGCCTTCAAATGAGGGCTCTGGGGTGGGTGGATTGGATGATACCAATCGTGGCTTTAACATTTTGGGTCCTCCTGAAGCAAATATATTCTCCAATTTAGATTTCAAGTCTTTTCTGCTCATTGAAAGGTCCTGCGCTTCTTCGTCATCTTCGCTAGTTTCTTGGACACTATCTTCACCAGAGTTTGAATTTGAATTTGTTTCCTCAGATTTCGGAACGCCAGGTTCTATATCTAGATTTCCTTTACTGTGCCTAGCCAGCAGTTCATTCATGAATGCTGGTCGTTGTCTGTCTAAATAGTTATCTTCATCTCTGTCCAACTTATCTAAATCTGATATGTGACTAGATGAGGCTGATCGTTTCGTTCCACTCGGTCTAGGAGGTATCTGCAATATACCATTGAGTTTGTTCATAAACTCTACTTTCTTGTCACTCCCATGCTCCATCACCGTGTCGTCCATCGAGCTACCTGAGAAGGTTCTCTCACGTGATTTATGTTCTTTAATGTCTTCATTGTGGTTTTTCCTTGGAATTACTACGATAGTGTGAGCTCTTTTAAATGTAGGGGCACTGAAAAAGAGCGGGTCCATAGGTGGTGGAATCGGGATAAACGGCTCATTTACAACCTCGTTTTTATCTGGATTATCGGGAAAATTTACCATTTCGATAAACTCCTCTAATTTTAAAGAAATATCTTCGTCATATTCTTCCGGCGTGCCTATTTCTGCAATAAATGTAGAGGCATTTTCTATTATCTCATTTAATACTTCTTCATCTTTCTCTGGATCTTCTACGTCATGAGTTTCAATAATTTCCTTGATTGATTGATTTATTTTTTCGTCGTCTTTCAAGGGTCCATCTAAGATCTGAATAAATGGTTGATCGGCGAGCGTGCTGCGCCGAGAGAGATCCTCCCGATGAACGAGCGCGACAACTGCGTATGAGGGAGAGCTGCCACCAACGCCCACCGATGCTTCAGACTGGGTATCCGGCTCCAGCTTGTCCACGACAGCCGAGTGCATTTCTGTCCAATCTGATGAATTCTTGTCATTCGTATTTTCCGCATAAGATTCCTCTTCTGCTTCTAAAACTTGATCTAGAAGCTCGATGATCTGTGTCTCTCTCTCAGCCTGAAGCTTATATTCGTCTGCTTCGACATGCCCAATTTTCACAGCGTATTCGTTATTGACTTGACTAATATGATTTATCATTTCGTTTGCAGTTACTCTATTTACATCAGTGGTATTATTATCAAACACATGATTCTGATTTTGTTCAGTTTTATTCGCTTCAGTCTGCCTGTGGTTGGTCGGGGTTGGTGACTGAACCACGATTGTGACTTCTGATTTATCACTTTT
This sequence comes from Incurvaria masculella, assembly GCA_946894095.1. Lineage (NCBI taxonomy): Eukaryota > Metazoa > Arthropoda > Insecta > Lepidoptera > Incurvariidae > Incurvaria > Incurvaria masculella. The sequence continues at coordinate 5,255,970 of OX335644.1, forward strand.
TCTGGTATTGTAGTCGAAAGCGTGGTTCAAATTTCCTTGTAAATGTCCATTGCTTAAAATTTTTGGACGGCGACTGTACATGCATAAGCATATGAAGTAAACCGGAACACCTATGAAAGAAAACACGATAGTTATGTTAAACGAAAAATTGTGTCAAGATGAATGTGTGCAAAATATAGTTTTGTATCAATTCATGTTATAAAAAGGTCAAGAAGCAAGTACTTACCGATAGCTACCCAAATGATGAACTTGTACCAAGCGTCAGATTCCAACATCATCATTAGGTAAATGTTGGCAAATATGCTCAGACAGGGTACTAGTGGAACGAGGGGTACCTGCCGCAACAAAATAAGAATAACATTTAACACATTTTCAAGAGGTAAAGCGACAAAACATTTTCAGGATTTCGTAACAGAATAAATTTGATACCTTCTATATTTTAAAACAAAAGAATTCACAACTAAGTTATTGACGTTTTGTTTAAAATAAGCAGAAAAAAACCGAATGATTAGTTTAATTTAAGGGTTTTCTAGTCGCAACAACCAACTCCAAAATGCACATTAGAACCATATAATTTTTCATCACAACTTGAGGTTGCGATTTAACCGTATTCTTATTGACTGTCGCCTATTCAATATCTATGCATTGAACATTCAATTGAAAAACATGGTTTGCTTCCTGAACCCAGTTGATCCCGCCTGGGATTCGCATTAATTGAAAGATGGTCGAAGCAGCAATGAAAACTGTCCGTGTTTTTCAACCAGTTCAATGTAGCCGGGCAATATAGGGAAGTTCCTGGCATGGCAACTATTTCCCTTGTGGTGTGTTAGGCTAATATAATAACAGTTAGTATTTGCGATCAATGCCCAGTTACATAAAAAAAGGAAGGTCCAGACATGGCACCTAGTTTCAATGTGGTGTTTTCGGGCAAGGCCAAGCTTGTGCTTGAAGCAGTCGAAAGCATTCTGCAATATGTAATACCCGAAAGGAGAGTTTCTTCTTATTGGTCGGTTGGCGTGCGATGCACAGCATCAGCAGGAGCCCGAACGCACACAGCGTGCACATTGGGATCAGCAGCTCGTCCGAGTAGAGTCGGACAACGCCCATCGCGACGCTCGTACACACTGGAACACCACAATAAGAACTTTCTCCATTATTACCATGGAGGAGGGAAGATAGAGGGGAGTTGATCTAATCCAGTCTTTCTCAAAATGGGCGATAAAGCCTCCATGTGGGCCCTAGAGACCTGCAGAGGGGCGTTGTAGTGGTATAGGGGGCTATGGCTGATTTATGTTTTTCTAATAATAGGTGGGGAAAAAAGTATTTTCGCATATAGTATGCATAAACCATAAGTACTACTCGTATCTGGCTAGTTTTGATGACAAGGTAAAAAGGTAACATTTAAAATTAAGAAACCAATTAGTAGAATGTTGTTTCCCGCTATTTTTCATTTGTTTTTATGTCGGTCAAAATTACTAAATGTTATGAATAAATTCAATACATTTTAAAAGTTATTACAAAAAAGATAAAATGCAATGCATACCGCGAAAACTATAACTAAAAGTAATAAAACTTTGAAAAAAAAATTGTCTGGAGTTTTCATTTAAAATGTGAAGAAACTTTTTCCCCGACTTTACATTTTATAGTACCTACTATAATAAACTAATTTTAAAACCTACTACTCCACAACATCGATTATTATGCTAATTATTATAAAGTAAAGTTTAATTGCGATTGTGATTTAAAAGATGTGGTAAAGCTAAACATTTTGGGGGGCGCTAGAAAATAATGGATTCTCAAAGTGGGCGGTAGACAAAATAAGTTTGAAAACCATCGAGTCTATAGTAAACTGAGCACTTGCCCACGAACTGGGGCTCTACGTCAAAGCACACGTGATAAGGCGTGGCTTAACGTCGATCGCTTGCGGCGTTGCCGACAGATGGTGCGCGATAATTATAATGGAGAATAAGAGCGCGCGCAATGAGCGTTAAGCGAACTAACATTTGCGAGCCTGAGTTTGATTTGACAGCTAACGTATCGTCGCCGTAAAAACGTTGACGTGGCCGCTTACGCCGACTCTGCGTTTTCAAATAAATTGGTAGTCGGAGTCTTATTTTGACAGGTTGAAGAAGTAAAACCATAGAATAAGTAGTACATCTAATATGTGGTTTGACATTTTTACGTTCCTAACTTGGAAGTTCCGTAAATGCCGATTTAGGTTAGAACTTGGACTGACCATACTGCTACTCATTCGATACTCCAATAGCCCTGCAGCATTGCACTCACCGAAGAGCAGCATGCAGAGGAGGACGATGCGGCGCGTCAGGTGCGAGGGCTTGCCTTGCCCGATGCCGAGGAGCTGCAGGCAGACGGCGCGGCCGCTCGGGGGCTCGCCGGGTCCCACGTGGTACTCCACGTCCTGCGGCGCGGGAGGCTGGCTCCCAACCACTTCGATTTCTTTGCCGTATCTGTCATTCAATTGATTTCATACGTTCGGGAGCGCAATTTGCATTACGGGAATTTGAGAAAGTTAAAACAATAATCCGAGCGGGTTGGAGTTCAGTGGCGCGTGGACTTGTCTTCTATGCCAGAGGTCATGGGTTCGATTCCCGCCCCGTTCATGATGCACTTTTTTCTCTTTCTGCGTTGATATGTGCATTTCGTCACGAATGCGACTACATAACCTCCTCAAATCTTTTGCTTTTAATATATTTGTCCAATTAAAATTTGGAATCCTTCAACCGGCCAGTATTTTTTTAGTTTAAGAACTTTCTAAAATCCCTATGGTCTTGATGTGTGTAATTATATTTAAAATGTTACTTTAAAATATGTACATTCTAGTGCTACGGGAAGAATATGGTTTAGGGGCCGTCCATTAATTACGTTAATGCGGTTTTGTCGATTTTACGACCCCCCCTCCCCCCTTGGTGAGATGTGAGATTTTTACATTGCTCGAAATGTAGATATCGGTAAAACTCAAATTAATGAGATAACGGTAATGTCGTATCTATTAAGTACCTACATAAAATAATTAAATGTTTTACTTAATTTAACCCAGTTTTCTTGCAATTTTATACTGTGTCTTGCGGAAAAAAATATAACGTGATATTTCCCAAGAACCCCCTTCCCCCCCGTGAGATTGGGTCAGATTTAGCTCGACCCCTTCCCCCCCTAAACGCCTCACGTAATTAATAGACGCCCCCTTACCTCAGTATAAGCACGCAAGCCGCCACTACAGTGTAGGCCATCAGCGTCCCGATGGCCATCATGGAGACCAAGTCTCTGAGCTTAAATAGCGCTCCCATAAAACCTGAAACAAGCAAATCAAACCACAGGGGTAGCAGCTACATGTTAGGTTAGTATGTATTTGCTGAGTCAAATACTGCAAATAATTTGCTGAAATAATTTTAGTTATACTGTAATTAGCCGATACTTTCATAACATTTGAACTATTCTGATTTTGGGATTGGACAAACCACAATTTAAGTAAAACCTGGAGTGGTGCTTAGCAGAAGAGTACAAGAGATAAGTTCAAGCGCTCTTATTGTAACCATCACCATCACCAAATTTTTGTAAACGAACTACATTTCAAGGTAAACCAAAAAGTGTAATTTGGAGCTTTGTTTCCGATCCCAGAAATGGAAGAAAGTGCATTTGGAGCGCTGTTTACGATCCTAGAAATGTTAGGAAGTATAATTTGCAGTGTTGTTTCCGATTCTATAAATACAAGAAGTGTGATTTGGAGCGCTGTTTACGATTATAAAAATGTAACAAGTGTAATTTAGAGCATCGTTTACGTTCCTAGAAATGATAGAAGTTTAATTTGGAGGGTTGTTTCCGTAAACTTCCTGCATTTCTAAGAAGTTTGAATTGGAAGGTTGTTTACGATCCTAGAAAGTAAGAATTGTAATTTGGAGCGTTGTTTCTGATCATAGAAATCTAAGATGTGTAATTTGGAGCGTTGTTTCCGATCATAGAAATCTAAGAAGTGTAATTTGGAGCGTTGTTTCCGATCATAGAAATGTAAGAAGTGTAATTTGGAGCGTTTGTTCTGATCCTCGAAATGTCAGAAGTGTAATTTTGAACGTTGTTTCCGATCCTACAAATTTAAGAAGTGTGTGATTTGGAGTAAAAAATTACGTAGCTGGCCCTAATCTTGAGCGCTTCCTTTTTCCGAGTTTTACTATCACGCTTAGCCCATTCAAATACATATTTCATATCTCCACTCATCGTCCCGTCGATGTCATTGTGTGTAGAACTGGGTCTATTGGCTTAGTTGCTTAAAAAAAGAATAGTACAGTTACCGATGAGCACAGCCGTAAGCATCGTGGCGGCAACGGGCGACTGCCGGCGCGTCGTCACGTGCCCGAGGAATCGGAACATGAGGCCATCCGATGCCATCGAGTAGATGATTCGCGGCAGCGGGAACATGGCGCCGTACAGACTGTTGACAACACACTGTCTTCGAGTCTTCTGTGTTGGGGCGGATAAAAAGCCGGGATGGGTCAGGACGTGAGTGCCCCCCCCCCCCCCCTTCCCGGTATATTAGGAAAAGATAAAGTAAATGTGTGGTATTATAACAAATATATTTAAAGAGCTTTATGCAAACTAGACTTCAGAAAACACTTTCGCAACTGAGTAATTGCTTAGGATTCTAAATAACTGCATTTTTTAACATAGGTATTATGTTTTTTTTTTATATTTATTATTACGTATTTTTAAAGATATATTTCGCACAAGTGCACATTATATTAGAAGAAAATGTTTAATAACGTAAATAGGTACATGTAGGAACCTTGCGCAGAGTCCGAAGATGGCGCCGATGGCGACCAGCCAGCGCGCCCACTCCCACCCCACGTACGAAAACGCGTACGGCAGAGGAGTTTCTATGTTCTGGAAGACAACCATACTCAGTAAATAGGTACATGTAGGAAACTTACGCAGAGTCATAGAATAACTAACACAGTCCGAAAATTACGCGCACTCCCTGCCAACGTACGAGAACGCGTACGGCAGGGGAGTTTCTATGTTCTGGAAGGCAACCAGTTTAGCGCACCCTTGATTACCAAAGTAATCGTCCAAGTATTTTCTTCTTTATTGTAGGTTATTTTAATGATCCAAATAATTAAATGGTATTTTGTAGGCTACTGGGCCACTGTGTAGTGTGTAGTTCGGATCATAAATTAACTGATTCTTAGGTAGGCTGAACCAAGGATTCTATAGGTTATGTAGAGCTGTGTATATTAGGACAAATACTTCAAATATCGATGCTCCAGACAAATTCGTAAGGAGGACTTAAACGTCTGGTAGCACTTGTCTACTAGCGGAAGCAAGTGAGAGAGGCTATTGACCTGGGCGTAGTAAGGCCCCCCATTTTGACGACGGTGGACACGCCGAAGTAGCCGAGGAAGATGACGAGCAGCGAGAGCATGATGGCGAAGGGGATAGAGCGAAGCGGAACAAGCACATCCTTACCCGTGGTGGCGATGCAGTCGAAGCCGACGACCTCGTAGAACCAGATAGCGGCGCCCTGAAGCGTGTCGCGCCGTACGGGAAGTCATGCAGCACTTGTCTATTGGCCCATGACGGAGACGGAAGCAAGTGAGAGAGGCTATTCACCTGGGCGTAGTAAGGCACCATCATGGTGACAACCATGGACACACCGAAGTAGCCGAGGAAGATGACGAGCAGCGAGAGCATGATGGCAAAGGGGATAGAGCGAAGCGGAACAAGCACATCCTTACCCGTGGTGGCGATGCAGTCGTAGCCGACGAACTCGTAGAACCAGATAGCGGCGCCCTGCAGCGTGTCCGCCGCGCCGTACGGGAAGTCATGCAGCACTTGTCTATTGGCCCATGACGGAGACGGAAGCAAGTGAGAGAGGCTATTCACCTGGGCGTAGTAAGGCACCATCATGGTGACAACGGTGGACACACCGAAGTAGCCGAGGAAGATGACGAGCAGCGAGAGCATGATGGCGAAGGGGATGGCGCGGCGCGGCTCGCGCACCTCCTCGCCCGTGGTGGCGATGCAGTCGAAGCCGACGAAGCCGTAGAAGCAGATGGCGGCGCCCTGCAGCGTGCCCGCCGCGCCGTACGGGAAGAAGCCGCCCGCGCCCCCCGCCACGCCCTCCGGGATCGACGCCTGTGGTATGCTCCAGTTGGACGCGCTGGCTGCAACGCACGTCGGAACGTTACATTACTTGCTTAAGTTTTTTTATTTGAAGCGTGGCGTCATTTATATAAGACGACGCCTATTGGTTTTCGAACTTTGACGGGGACTGCAAAAACCATGCTGGCCGGCCAGATGCTTCTTCACACCACTTTCGAAGGACCCCGCACATACCTCATTGGGACATACCTCGGTGTAGTGCATTCCACTTTATACATAAAGGATATGTTGGTTCTTATTTGATGAGTGTCGGCAGTGAATGCGTGGATGGATTGCGTTATAGCTCAGAAGAAAGCTTATAGCTTCTCCGTGGTATACACAGACGATAAAACACAGAGAAAGAACTTGTATCTCTCAGAAGTTGTACGAGCATGTGTGGAAAAAATCCCAGCAAAATATTTACCTGCCCTGATTTTCTTTTTCGCATTACCCTGGCTTAATGAAGGTATTGTGTTGAGTTACCTGCGACAGAGCCCGCTACAATAACGAATAGAACCACGGCGACATTGACGACAGAGAGCGCGTTGTTGACGGTGGACGACTCGCGCACGCCAAAAGACAGTCCCACTGCAAACCGAGAAGGTTGAACTTGAGGGAACGTGCATAAGAATAGTATATTAAGTATTAAGGCACTTGGTAAAAGTTCTAAAATTATTTCATTAAAAATTCTATAGGTGGTTTAAGAGGCAAGCATAAGCCACGACTTTTCCCAATCAATTCTTCGGTAGCTACGACGAAAGGTCTGACGCCTTTGAAATGGGTCACCTTGCTGAAATAGATGTTGCAGAAGTTCTTTGCTAAATGTTTTTCCGCCGACATGGCGACGCCACAAGATCATGCAACCGAGTATTTTAAAATTGAAATGTAAATTAAATTGAAATGTTCGGGCAATGAGACGGGCAACAGTAAGGATAGGTTTCCTCAAGGCGTTTTGGTTTACCATAGATCACAAAATACCCATTCGCCGCTGGGGATCAAATCCGGGATCCCCAGGCCTCGAATGACCATAGTAACCGCATCGTGCATTTTAACGACGTCACGAGAAGATATACCTACCTATGACAAGTCACTTGCCTGTTTAATAATATTGACAACGACATCACGAATACCCGTGACAAATCACCCGCTTGTTCAATAATATTGATGACGTCACGAGAAGATATGACTATGACTAGTCACCTGCTTGTTCAATTATTAGGTGTCATTTTGGTCTCTACAGTAATGTTCCTTTTTATGATATATATTTTTTTTCACAGAAGGCTTTAAAAATGTTGGTACTACATGTTAGCTGCATCAGCAAAATAAAAGAATCAACTCACAGCCAAGCGTGATTACGATGAGAAAGGCGAAGAAGTCGAAGTAGGGTGACATCCAGGGTACGTTGGTTGGCGCGAACTGCTCGAACGCCTCCAGCATGATGCCGTTCAGGATGGAGTCCACGTACAGGCTCAGGCCGCGCGCCACGCTCGCCGTGCCTGTAACGCACGTCCCACCGGTACAGTGGGGATCCGTGGAAGTTATGAACTAGTGCGCAGGAATCCCTGTAGGTGGGTCCAGGGAATGGTAGAACTGGCGGGGCTCTGGGCACAGAGCTCCTTACACCCGTAAGAGGGTGCGTAAATCTAGGTGGTACCTAAGTATTCTAAGTGACTGGCTAGCGCCAGTGCACACGTGTACATGTGCACACGTGTCCAAGTAGATGGCGCCACGGTCGTTCGTAGTTATTTCGGCTACAACTACCAGAAAATAAGAAGTTACAAACTATAATTGCATTGGCGGGCACACTGAGCAGATCCGTATTTAATGTAATAAAACGATTTCCTCCCTGCCTACCTCACAAAGGAATACGTACCGATCATGTACTCAAGTATGAGGTTCCAGCCGATAATGAACGCGACGAACTCCCCCACGCACACGTAGCTGTAGATGTACGCGGAGCCTGCCTTAGGGACTCGCGCGCCGAACTCCGCGTAGCACAAGCCTGGGGGGGGGCATAGAGATATACCTGGGGGTTGGTCACTCATGAAAATAATATACCTAATCACCGGTGAGTCTCTTTTGAGGATAAGTTTAGGTAGGTTACGAGCATTCACCCGACTTTTTCTTCATTGAGAATTACAGCTACTCCAGTGGAAGTGTTCGTAATTGTTCTGTTAGTACAGTCATTTATTGTTGTGTCATTACCCCGAAAATGGGTGATACCAATTAGAGATCCCTTTCTGTCTGTGTTGATGACCTTGGAGTAAAAGATGACCTTCTCTGTCCTGTCTCTAGATGGAAATACGTGATCTTACTTAGTCTTTTCAATATTATGCGAAGACGCATGTATGATGTTAAAATTATTTGGGAATGTTTCTTTAGGTACCGACCTGCGAATAGGGAAGCGAGGGCTGCGATAAGAAAGGAGATTACAAGCGAAGGACCAGCGATGTTGCGCGCCACGTTGCCGACTATCACGTACACACCGACCCCTAGCGTACTGCCTACGCCCAGCGCGGTCAGGTCCCAGCGGTTCAGGCATCTGTACACACACTCCTCACTCTCAGCACTGCTAGTAAATACTGCCATATAGCGCGCCTGGTTGCTCACTATGACGTACACGTCGACCGTGAGCGTGCTGCCCCCGCCCAGCGTGGTCAGGTCCCAGCGGGTCAGGCATCGGTGCACGCACTCCTCACTCTCAATACTGCTCGTCAATCCTGGCATGTAGCGCGCCAGTTGACTATGACGTACACGCCAACTACAAGCGTGCTGCCCACGCCCAGCGCGGTCAGGTCCCAGCGGGTCAGGCATCTGTACACAGACTCGTCACTCTCAGCACTGCTCGTCAACAGGCGCTACATGCGCGCCAATTGCTGACTATGACGTACACATCAACTACGAGCGTACTACCATGTGGTGCTACCCATGCTCAGCATGGCCAGGTCGCAACTGGTCAGACTTCTGTACACACACACTCACCCACTTCTTGATCGTTAATTCTGGTAAGTTGCTGACTATGACGTACACGCCGACCCCGAGCGTGCTATCCACGGGTGCTTTCCACGCCCACCGCGCACTAGACATCTATACACACCCTTTATGGGACTCCCCAGAAGGTAGTTACGTACTTTTGGTCAGTTATCATAAGATGTCCTTCAATGAATTGAAAAGTCATAATACCTCTAAGCAATTTTTACAATTTTAGTGATGCAATGCACATTCCGAATAGTGTTTTGAAACGCTAAACGTGACATCTGATACCGATCTGGTACATCTAAAAACCGTTTTTCTTATCTAAAAACCTAAAAAGCGCCACACTTGCCACATTTTCTTTGGAGATGTTCATATTTGCAAGATATAACCTGGTACATACCCACTTAAATTTAGTGCAAGCGCTTACTTACTACCTAGTAGGTAACTGTCATTTTGCACAGCAGAAAGGGGAGTTGTAAGAAATATCTTCTAATTTTGTAAACCCGTGTTTCGCATGCGTGTCTCACCTCTTTAAGCTTCCGGAGTCGATATCTATGGAGCTAAAAACCTTCTTTCTCTTCAGAGTCCTCCACAAGCCCCTTAGCTGCTCCCCCACAGCCATGGTGGGATGGCGGTGGAGGCGCGGCACCGACGCGGGAACTTGCTCACATCAGCCCCTATCCGAGGACCGCAACTGCAGATACAATCTTAGGTTTTAGTCATAAAGATATAAATAAAATTTTAGTACAAACTTATCTCGAACAGACGTCCCTATCGGTTTCGAATGACATTGACATGATTTTTTATGGTTACTCTTGTGACGTTTATTTTATATTTGAGCAGTATAAATAACGGGTGCAAAAATTTTCGCACCTTATGAAAAACATAAGAAAGAGTAAATTCCATAGCCTATGGCAAATTCAGAAACTTGTATTTAATCTACGTATATTTAGAATGTTATAGATATAACTACTTAGTAACGCACAAACAAATAACTTTTAAATTGTATCTTCTTATGGAAAATATGTGGTATTAGCTATCCATGTCTTGTTCCTTACAAAACTAATCTAAGCAACTAAATTTCGACCATTTATTGCATTAATTCCCTGACTGAGCAATTAAATTAATTAATCAACCATCAAATTATAGGGTCCGAACCGAGGTCCGAACCAATATGGGCGAAAGCAAACAGCAGAAAATGTCTCATAAAATAACCTAACCTGTCAGTGTCGTCAGGCCATGCAGTGGCGCGACGATGACCGTGCCGTGCGATAATCGAGATGAAGCAACTCTGGGCGCAGTCGAGTTCTAAATGGGTGAACGTTCGAAATGGGTTTTCGATTGTTGAAGTTGGCCGTGGTTTGGATTCCACGTGAAACTGTAGGTCACCCCTGAGCCAGCCGATGGTCTAGGTCCAAATTATTATTATTGATTTTTTACTTAATAGATATGCGATGCTGGCTTGGATTTTTAACCGACTTCAAAAAAAGGAGGAGGTTATCAATTCGTCTGTATGTTTTTTTTTATGTTTGTTACCTCATAACTTTTGCCTGGGTGAACCGATTTTGATGATTATTTTTTAAATGATTGCTAGTGCTTCCCAAGTGGTCCCATTTTAATTTGGTCAAGTTCTGACAATGATATCCATGAGAAAATCATATAAGTCTTAAATTTGTATTAAGATGTGCGCGACAAATGGACGAATAACTCAATATAACGCCAACCGATTTCGGTGATTCTTTTTTTATTGGAAAGGACGTGTACAAATTAGTAAGTGTACTTCAGATTCACTAAAAATAAACAAATAAAAAAAAATAACAAAAAAAATAACCGACTTCAAAGAAAAAGCACTAAAAAGTAAAAAATAATTTCCATTTTTGTAGTTGCGATTTTTGTTATTTTTTGAGTCGGTGTCAGCCAAGGTAGCCAAGGTTCTCTTGATTGGCGCAGCGCGTGCCCGGCTGACGCCGACTCAAAAAATAACAAAAATCGCAACTACAAAAATGGAAATTATTTTTTTACTTTTTAGTGCTTTTTCTTTGAAGTCGGTTATTTTTTTTGTTAAAATTTTATTATTTTATTTTTTATTGAATAGTGTCGAGAAATATACCTGTGTAAATATTGATTCATTGTGTTTTTATAGTATTTAATATGTGAATACGATATTTGTATTTGTACGCCGTAACAGGCATCTTATGGAGATCTGAAGACCAAAAATGTATCGCCTATTAACCCATAAGTGAACAAATAAATTATTTCATTTCATTTCAGGAGGGCACGGGGGGGCGTTATATAGATAATGTCAACAGTCTGAATTGTAGTGGTAGGCAGCTGCCATTCCCTGCCTTCCCCTTGGCGACGCTCTTGGAGCTCACCCTCCTTACGTCTAGGGTTGGTACCATTCGCATTGAATATAAGATGGTCGAAGCGGCACTTAATTTAATTTTATTTTATTTTATTTATTCGGAGAAACAACAGTGCATTCATACATAAAGTGAATTAACAAAGTAATAAAAATAAACACCAGTTACATATTCTCACAGTTGAGTTAACAAATGAAAAAAAAAGATGCAGTCGTCGAACATACTAAACACACGGCAAAATATTACTGCAAATATGACCATCACATGTCGCAAAAAAAATTAAAGGTGGCTACAAAATTAATGAATTTTCCACAGTTGAAAAGGTAAAATAATAATGGTATTGCTGGGTTTAATGAGTTTACGCTTTTTTTATTGTTCATTTCCAAAATAATGAATATTTACTTAATTTTTGATGTTCTTAAAGTTCATGCAAAATAGGTCGAGGTGGTTATATTTGCACGCTACATAAATGAATTTTGCCTGTATTTTGATTTCACTAGATCAACATTTATAGGATGAATATTACTGGTAGCACGGCTCGGCACACGAAGCTGAATGCATGCAAGTAGATCCGGACAGTCAATCAGACCGTTTGCTATTTTTACTAAAAGTAATAAATAAGCAAGTTACCTACGCGCTTAAAGTGGTAGTATGTGATGATAACGTCGAGATTCTTTAATTGAGTTAAACTTCTGGAAGGTTCTGTAATTAAGATTCTTGATAAATTTTTATTGGATAGATTCTAGTCTATTTGTATAAATTGCGTACCTAGGGTTCCATATTTGGGACGCGTACTCTAAATGGCTTCGTACAATGTAAAGTACAAGGTTTTTAGGGTGTTCGGATTCTTAAAGCTCTTTGATATTCTCAATATAAAGCCAAGCGCCTTACTAGCTTTGGAAACAATCGCGTCAACGTGTTTGTCATAAATAAGTTTCTGGTCGAGTAATACACCCAGATCACGCACATTTCTTTTTTTTTCTAGAACTTGTCCTGCTATAGCGTAAGAAGTATCCAGGATGCGAAGTTTTCGAGAATTAGTGATACTGATACACTTCAGGGGGTTCAAATCAAGTTTATTTAAATCGCAATACATTTCTACTCTTCTCAGATCTTCCTGTAATAACGTAATATTGTCCGCTTTTTCCATCCAGTTCAATGTAGGCGAATAAACCTTTCCTTGTTGTGCACCTAGTTTCCATGTCAGGTCAAGTCAAGTCATATAGGCCGCTTCAATTTTTCCTCCAATGGCCCACTTAATGTCGTCGTCCCACCTGGCGGTTGGTCTTCCCACACTCCGTTTTCCTGTCCACGGCCGCCAGTGTAGGACACGGTTACTCCAACGGTCGTCGTCTCTTCGGCTGACGTGACCTCTCGGTGCCCAATATTGACTCCTTTGGTCCGTCGGCGGATTGCCTCGTTACGCACCATATCCCATAGCGATATTTCCAGCATGGCTCGCTCCATTGCTCGCTGGGCAACTTTCAACCTTCGGACAACGGCGGCCGTCAGAGTCCACGTTTCACACCCGTACGTCATAACCGGGAGGACGCGGGTGGTGTGCGATAATCATTACTGTGTCAAGACATGATTCTCACACAGTCACTACATGGAAAGTAAGTATGAAAATGGAAAATAGGTGGTATTAGCTATCCATATCTGGTTCCTTAAAAACAAATCTAACCTATCCTAACCTAACCTAACCTAACCTAATCTAACGAGCAAGACGGAAAGCTATAATATGCCTGCGGCCTGCGCCAACTACGAAGAAGTAACTAAAGATAATACGTAAGTAACCATACAATATTTGTACTTTTACTGTGATCACAACATGCCGGCCGGCCAGTTTTCGTTGGTGCAACCAGCCATTGAATTGAACCAGAGTCTATTGTATTGAACGGCTTATCTATCAAGTTGTGTCCGTTTTAAACGCGATGCCATTGAAAAAGGTAACATAGAATATATGCAAATGTAACGGATCGTCACACATTATCATTATATTTAATAACGAACTTTCCAACATTATGTAATGATGAAGTATTTAGTTAAAAAATAATGTGTAGTAATCATTATAAGATATATGTGACTTAATCTAGAATCACATGATTATATTCTCCATTAAGTTGTGTACTCACATGCACGCAGGTTTAGACGTTGATGAATAATAGAAATAATATTGTTACACATGTTATCACAAAAGCGATCTCACGAGGATTTTCTTCATTACACTGAGATCGAATCACTCGCTCACAAACCGCACCTGCACTGTTCAAACATGCACTTTTACTGAGATCCCTTTGTTATATTTAGACAATGCTGCGACACTAACCCGGTGATTTCACCCAAGAATTAGATGCTAGCTTCGTTTCAGAGGGAAGCGAAATATGATAACAATGGCTCGATTAGATAAGAAAGGCGTATGAAACATATCGCACAGTGAGTGGGCTACTTGCAGGTATGCCGAGTGGAGTAGAACAAACGAATCCGTCAGATAACCGAGCATCTGGGAGATAAGGTCTTAGATTTTTGTTTACAAGAATTGGGGTACTACACATGATCATGCGTTGGGTAGAGCTTGATACCATTAAAATTCAGGCGTTGATGCGTTCGTTTCTTAACCATGTTAAACAAAACTGACAACAATATATGTCTGTGATGAAGGCAGCAATGCAGTGAAGATAGCAACGAACAGCAGCGGTGGTGGTATTATTTGTGGAAGTCCAATTTCAGAAGTTAGCTTCAAAGGCAAACAAGTTGACATGAAGGAAGTGATAGAACTGGCCACGGCAGTAAAACATATAACAGAGACCATGAAGAGGACAAATAGGGAGATGGAGGCAGGGAATTTGTTGCGAATTCTCATTCGGAAGTCAAGGAAAGGATGCTAGAAGCGATCATGGCAGTGGGGATAGAAGTGGTGCAATGGAAGTGGAAAACCGCCGAAGAAATGGAAAAGTGTGAGGGAAGCAGCTGCTGCCATTCTCATCTCGCATCGAATTACCGATGGTCGAAGCGGCAATGAAAATTCTCCGTCTTTTCTTGCTTGCATGGCACCTACTTCCCATGTGGTGTGTTAGGCTAATATCTGATGGTCGGTTGCAACCAGAGAACAAGAAATTGCTCCTTACCGGAGGTATCCACAGATTAAGCCCCGGGTTCAAACACGGAACCGCATAGAGTTCCTTCCATACTGTCCATAAAAAGTGACCTGTTTAATCGTACGTTGACGTTGATTTTGATTTTTTGTGCTTTCGTGCACTCGGCCCTAAGTATCAGTGGAGGTATCCCATTTTTTGTAGACAGAAATTACAAAGAATAGCCTTGGTATATTTTTTTCTTTCATACCCACGTACGATTGCAGATTACACGGGATTATTCCAGGAATGCTTTGCTTAGGAATTAGAAATGTTTTCGGTCAAGAAAACTGCTTTTACAGCGGTTATCGAAGCGATTTTCTCGACGTAAAGATTCCGCACCACCGAATTTCTCTAACCGCAACACATTGGACGTTGACCCACATACGTTTCCCTTGCAAATATCAACGCCTACTTGCGCGTTTACGGTGACAAGTCTGCCATGCGGACTGTGTCTATAACCCTCGGTCTAACCATGTATAACTGAGAACAAATATGTTTTACCTACCTACCAATACATCTTTAAGATGAAATAAACTTTAAAATCGAATTAGGCGCAAAATCCATTAACTGCTGGAGCTATTATAAAACGTTTTTGTGTCCAATTCACATTTATAATCGAGTACAAGACGACATTAATAAATCAACTTAAATGATTTGACACTAGGAGTAGGTATCTCCTTTGACGACACTGAAATAAAAGATATTATGCATTGATATGATTGAATTCAAATTTAAAATTTAATTAAAATATTACAGTCGTATTCAGGGTGAAAATTTAGTACGCGGACTAGCACCGGAGTAACCATTCAAAATGCTTTTTAGTCCGGCGATAATCCCCGTATTAAAGTTAGTCCGCCCAAACTGAATACTACTGTTAGTGTACTGTCACGAATTACATGAAAAAGTTCGTAAGCACCCAAATATTGTCATCATTTGGTTTCTGGCGGTCTATTTGAGTGAGTCAGAGTTCGGGAGTGAGTTAAACTAAAAATCGCTGGGAAATATATTATTATTTAAATAACGGAACTGTTATTTATACTTCCAACTTATTTATGGGACAAACCATTTTTACCAAACATTAACAATAATTGAAAAAGAGTGAGTTAAGATTTAGCGACGAGTTCGAACTAACTCTTACCTGAATGGGCTCCCTGGGGGTCCATTCAGAGTAAGAGTGAGTTCGAATTTGCAACTAAATATCAACTCACTTTTTTAAATAGTCAATGTTCCCACACTTCTTGAACATTGAACATCTTGTTAGGTAAAAATCTGGTCTGTCCCGTAAATACGTTGGAAGTATAAATAACGGTTCCGTTATTTAAATAATAATATATTTCCCAGCTATTTTTAGGTTAACTCACTCCCGAACTCGAACTCACTCTTGCCCTAAATGGACCCCCTGTTGTTTTATCCATAGACATCGGCGGCTCGTAGCCTAGTGGCGCGGGGACTTGCTTCCCATGCCAGGGGTCATGGGGTCGATCCCCACCCCGTTCATGCACCACTTTTTTATTCTTAGGTGGATAAGTGCATGTCGGCACGAATGCGAGCTGTTCCATTGTTCAGAATCCGTGAAAAACTGTAGGTCCTCTTGCCCTATTAGTTGCTAGGGCTTAAGCCCACCCGGGTTGATACCATCGCATTGGTCCGTGTTTTCGAATCAGTTCAATGTCACTGTGCTCATATAAGGAAGGTCCTGGCGAGGGTCCTGGCGTGTCGGGCTAATTTTAATTGGATGGATGGATACACCCACCTTGTGCATCTATCCATCCAAAAATGTTAATATTGTAAAAGGTCTTTTGCCTTTACCTATTTTAAAATGGATATTCAAATAAAGGCTCGCCATAGCAACGCGGTGTTGTTGTAAAAATAAACTTGAGATTTGGAATACAATTTCTATGGCGAGGGTTTATTTGAATATCCATTTTTAACCGACATAAATATAATGAAGAGGTTCTTAATTCGTCGGAATCTTTTTGTCTTTTTCTTGTCTTTTGTCCTTTTATTTATTTTAATCTTCAGCGATTACTCGAATTTAAAAAAAAATCTTTTTTTCTTCGAAAGGGTATACTTTCCAGGTGGTCCCATATATTTTTTTAATTTAATAAAAAAAATGTAGCTGAGTTATTTGGTAGTTACATACAATAAACAACGAATTATCGGAACCACTGAGCCCAGAAATGTGATTTTTTATTTACACTACCTAGCTTTCTTTTAGGGTGAGATTACTGAGTGAGGTTTTTTTTTAATTTAATTAACGAAGAAACGGCTGAGTTAAACAATGTTCAAACACGTCACTTTTAGTGAACCGGATAGAGTTCCTTCCATACTGTCCACACAAAGTGACGTGTTTGGTCATACTTTGACGTTGATTTTGATTTTTTGTTCTTTCGTGCACTCGGCCCTTAAGGACATAAAATCAAAATCAACGTCAACGTACGATTAATCACGTCACTTTGTATGGACAGTATGGAAGGAACTCTATGCGGTTTACTAAAAGTGACGTGTTTGAACATTGATTAACTCGGCCGCATCTTCATGCAATCGGGGCTAAGACTCCAGATGTTTCTCTTCCTCATTTATGCCTGCATCGTCGAAGGCAGCGCAGACGCGGCATCGCTGCCGAACCGGCGGTCATTTCTTCAGGGTCCTTTCCTCATGACGCAGCTGCCCCCTCCACCGGCGCGGCGGCGCGGGCGCCAGCTGGCGCACCGCGGGCGCTCGCGGCAGCCGCCTCGGCCATCGAGTCGACGCGGTCCGCGAGCGAACTGACCGCGTGCAGTCGCGAGAGACGGTCGAGTCGACTAGACCACTATTAGTTATTCTGTGACTAGACGATAGTGTCGGTGAAATCGAAATCAATCATTACTGTTTCGAGGTGCTGTGGGATTGTGGGGGAGTTCGGTGTCAGGTCGCTGGAGAAAAGGTTGGATTTAAAATTTTCGTTGAGTTGTTTTTATGTTTGTTGTAAAGCAGCGTTTCCCAACCTTTTTGGCCCCTTCCCTTGGCTATGTTGAAAAGGTCTAACGGCCCTACGTGGTTAATTAATAATTTAGAGTAGGTAGGTACATTAATATGTATCATATCTGCGGTTTAATTCCCTTTTACCACCTTTTACCATTCCTAATTCCCACAAATATAACACATGAATTTCTCTATAAAATTCCTCTAAACCTTAGATTTTTTAATTTATATTTCTGGGCTAACGCTGTGTGAAGAAAGATTGCTCTAGTAGCCAGGATTTCAAATAATTTCCATTTAAAAGCAGAGCCGGCTCGTAGCTGCTAATTGTCGTAGGTTGTTAGTTGATGCACTTTGGTTGAACGGTTTGCGAGATTATTAGATTGATTGGCTTGCATCGACGTTGACTTGGCATTGTACGCGCCCGCATCGGTTAATTTCATGAACATTTCAGCAATATTGATATCGAGATACCCCATTTCTAAGATTTCCCAACCTGGGGTCCGCAGACGAAATAAAAAAAAAAGTTGAAACATAATGGCGCGGCCAAGAATTTTTAGGGATCCTCGGACCATGGTAAGGTAGGGGTCCGCTTGTGAAACGCCGAACCAATTTCACAGATTGCGCAGAAAAAACAATTTCAACTAAAATATGGAAACATCGTGCTGTAAAACCGCGATGGCTTTTCACTTCTGTGTGTGGCCAGCAGTCACATAAAAACAGAATTGCACTATTTTTGATGCAATAAAAGAAATCGCATAAAACGAGTATTCACGTAGCACTCTCATTTCCGATATTTGTAAACGTAATAACTAAGAGGTACATTCATACATCTAGTTCACAATATTATTCACAATACCCTACCTTCGTAGGTATATTGTTCCTGGCTGAATATCAGCCTCAGTGGCCCAGTGGCGCGACACTTCGGCGATCGCTCTCCGAAGTTAAGCAACGCTGGGTCCGGTCTGGTCTTGGATGGGTGACCATTCGACCGTTGAGAGAGGCTGGCCGTGGTTCGGATTCCACGTTAAGCTGTAGGTCCCCTTCCTTACTTACTAGGTGGTAGGGTTTATCCCGCCCGGGTTGGTACCATCGCATTGGATGAACGATGGTCGAAGCGGCAATGAAAATTGTCCGTGTTTTCCATCCAGTTCAATGTAGCCGTGCAATATAAGGAAGGTCCTGGCATGGCACCTAGTTCCCATGTGGTGTGTTGGGCTAATACCATGACAGAACTTGTGGTATTAGCCATCCATATCCAGTCACATAAAAAAAAAAAATTACGTAAAATACATGTACTTAAATGACCCGTATATGCAATGGTATCAAGTGAATTCCTGATATAGGAAGTCGAGAACATTAGATAATTACCTAAATCCACAACAAAAAACTTCCAAATAAATGTCACCTTGGCTCTAATGTGTTTACATTGTCTATTAGGGTTTTGAAATTAGAATGTGTTTCTTTTTTAAAGTTGTCTGCTGCTCCGCCAGCGTTAAATTCAGGCGTAAAACAGTTGTTTTTTTCCTCAGTGTAACAATCCTAAAGTACTTCACGAATGCGAGATGCTCCATGGTTCTGAATCCATGTAAAACTGTAGGACCCCACTGTGGAAGGTGCTTGGTTCATCACACCATGTAAAAAAATGTGACTATAACGATTAAGGTGGCCCTTCCAGGCGGGACTAACTCATTCGCGGGCACCAGTGGTTTGTCCCCATACAAGAGGGCGGACATAGAGTCCTAAAATATTTTTTTAATTAATTTGAAAAAAACAAAAATACCATCATATTCTCCTATTAGACGGCAATCATTGTTACTATGACAGTTTTTTTATTACACTTGTGGTTTAGGAGTAAATAAAATAAAACTGTTTTTTTAGTATGGAGAGGTACCTTTAAGTCAATATATCAAACGATTCCCTCCTTATTTTTACAAGCGGTTTTGATTTATCGTATCTGCTTATTAAATGCCACATTTTGTCTAAGGATACATGGTGCACCAAATGTGTCCTTTCTGAGATATGACAAAAAATAAAAAATAATTCTGATCCAATCCTGTAATACGTGCAGTCATATCAGGATCAGCAAAAAACCGTCTCACAGTGTTGCCAGTGTTTGTATTACCACTGCCCTGCTTAACCACATCCAGTAACAAGCCTGTTTCATTACGAAAAGCTTCCTGTAAAGACTCCTTTTTATTTTTTACTTTTAACTTCATGTCGTCACCTTTTGCTTGCCATGACTTTATTTCCAATTTGTAGGCAATATGCAACAAACATTCCATGGACCTAATCCAAGCATGCAACGAACTCAAGCCATGTTTGTACATATCTTCGTTCACTTCCTTAGCTCTCACTTTTTCCAAATTGTTCATTTCAACTGGTCGAGCTATGCATAGATCACACACAGAGGCTGAGGTTTCGGATATGTACGAATGAATTTTTCCATCTATCATGGTTAGCATCAAGCTATGTGTGACTATCGCACCTCTGTCAGTTGAATTCAGTTGAGATATCTCTGTTTCAAACTCACTCAGTTCATTTTTTACATTCATTTCCGTTTCTTTCATAAACTTGAAAGAAATTGGACGGCAGTATGCGGTTGATGATGGTCGGTCGTTTTGCCATACTGTATTATTGGTCGAACTGTTCACAAGCTTAAGGGGCACGAGGCTTGCCATAAAAACAGTGGCCAAATCTTGATAATTTGCCGTAGTTCTTTGGTGATACACACTCTGACTAGATGCTCCATCGAAACCCCACTTGCTATGAAGCACAAGCTGTTCACCTACACCCAAACTCAGATCGAGTGAGTCAACAAGTCTTCGAACAGTAAGGTCAAGCAGTGCTTGTAATCTTATCTTTGCAGAATCATTGGTTACAAGCACATCTTCTTTTTTTGGGTAACACTCATTTTTCTCCTTCAGCAGCATGTAGTAACTCGGGTACTTTGTGAGACCTTCTTTTAAGCTGAAATCCCTTAAGGTGATGTATCGCCACTTTGAAAGTCGCAGCGTAATGAAGAGAGCAAGCGCTTTCCGCGGAGAAACTTCGTGGAGCAAAGCGCTTGGCTCACTTTGTATACCATTTAAAACCCTCGAGACCTGTTCAGGATTATCCAATAAGTATTTTAATATGGTGGCCACATCACCCTTTCCAGCGGACTTCAGTGCACACTCCGCTGAATATAAAAGCTCATCCTGATTGCTACAACTAGCACGGGTTTCTTCTGTTCGTCTTCTTTTCTGCCGATTTGATAAATCCTCGAAAGATTTACGTGGAGATTTATAAGTGTAAGTTGAGGCATCCGATTTGACAGCTTCGTTTGCCAACTCCACAAGAGGCTGTTCCGTGTTGACTCTGTTTTCCTTGAAACAATCTTGCCAGATGATTTCAGAGTTAAGCCACTCCGAATTTTTCCTAATGAATTTTTCAGCAGATCTTTTTGACTGCATCCATTTGGCGTAAATCCGATAACAAAACCGACGACACCATTCTTTCAGTTCATTTTCAGCACTTTCACACAATTGCACGTCACTATTGGATTTTAACGTGCAAAACAAATGCACATAGTCGCGAAGATCGTTTTGTGTGTGCAGAGCAACATAAAGATCGAGATAAGTAATAAAACCACAGAAAGACATAATTACAACGCTCGAAAGACAGTGAAATTAAAACTGAATTATTGTCAATAGTACATACCCCTTTTATACATGCAGGGAATGGCTCAGTGAGCTCGTGATCACAACAACCAATCACAGAGCAGAAGTATCACTGATGAACGTGTCTTTACGAATATTTTGTATTTCCTAAGAAACCTTAATGAGCCGCATTCCAACGGCTCATTAACACAATGGCACTAATCCCCTTACCGATTCCGTAGGTACAACAGGCATCGCTTTTGCAAACACAGGTCAGTTTATCCTATGCTGAAATAATGTTACTGCCAACTTGTTTCGATACTCTGAATATCTTCTTCTCTGATCGACCATAAACAGCCATTCAGTTGACTAATAAATGTATTGTATTACATCAATGATGCTCAACACTACTTCTAATGCTATGAGTATTTTTATCAAATTTGTATTGATGATACAGGCACGTTTTTTATTTAAATATAATAATAATAATTATTGGTTACAGTTGCCATATATTTGGTTTATTTGCCGTATTTCCGTGAAAAAAATGTTTATTCCTCACACAAAACTAGATAAACTAAAAAATTTTTTTTTGTTTACACAAATAAAACTTTTAGTTTGAAAAAAAAACGCCGCCGTGTTAATATTATAAACATTGATCCACATTAGTCACTTATAAGCCACTTAATTTAAAAACACCTCATACATTTTATATTATTTTTTTATTTTTTGGGTATATCTCAGAAATGGTGCATTTAGTGCACCATGTGTCCTTGGACAAAATGTGGCATTTAATAAGCAGATACGATTAATGGAAACCGCTTGTAGAAATAAGGAGGGAATCGTTTTATATATACACTTAAAGGTTGCTCTCCATACAAAAAAAACAGTTTTATTTTATTTACTCTTAAACCACAAGTATAATAAAAAAACTGTCATAGTAACAATTATTGCCGTCTAATAGGAGAATATGATGGTATTTTTGTTTTTTTCAAATTAATTAAAATTTTATTTTAGGACTCTATGTCCGCCCTCTTGTATGGGGACAAACCACTGTGGCACGGTACAAAACCCTGCTAATGCGATCTGGGACCTTCTCTGTTTCAAAGAAAAAGACAGGCTCCGTGATGAAGAGGATGCAATGTGTCCGCAAAGCAGACAATGCGCATAGTGTTTGATTTGGTAAGATTGACGGAAAACGACTTATGGCTAAAAGTAAATTACGACCGCTGTAGTCAAAACTCAAACAAAACCCAAACTGATTATAAATCTTTATGAAACAAGCTAGGTCTGATGACTAATCTTTTTAAGATGTTTTTATTTTATCGTTGAGTAATCCACCCCCAAAGTTATTGTATAAAACGCGCTAAAAATCGAACTTTCAGACCTTATAACTAAGAAACCAAACACTATTTTACAATGTCAATGGTCATCAGACATATAGTTTGATCAAATAAAGCTGTTTTTAGTATAATTTTGGAACTCTGACAAGAAATATGCGCATGATCTTCTTTCCACGTTTTGTATGGGGAATTTAGCGGGAAGGCCCACCTTAAATGTAAATGTTAGTGACATTTAACCTCGGAGGAGACACAGGGTACTCTTGATCCGGATTAAACATGCAATTACCGTGAGATAATGCTTTCCACTACACGAACGGAGTCGTGGGAAAACTATAATAATAAAATGCTTCCATAAAGCTTGGTTTTCACCAAGTGGCGATTTATTTTAATCGATTTATTATTAACGTGCTGATTATCTTGTACTGGTATTGATTGCAAGTTGCTGAGAAAGGCCCTTAATATGTGGCGATTAAGCTAATCAGCAGAAGGTGAAAGGAAAGGAAAGGTGACAGGCCCTTAGGGTCTTTACCACCAACCATTAGTGAAAACCAATCAGTTAGCATTTGGTGAACACCAGGCTAGAGTTCGTAATAATAAGAAATTTACACCTCTTATGCTAAGTATGTAAAACAAAATATGTAGTTTCTCTATAGATAAGAACCAACCAGCAAACCCTTTTCATATTGTTTATAAGAGTGCCTATTCCGTGAGTGCCTAGCTGGTACCTATTTAAAATTACATTGTAATATATAGATACCGGCTCCGCTGGGGTCAATGTCGTTTTGGACTGATGTTGGGCCGAATTATTTCCTGGATATTCCTGGAAACAGCAATGAAAAATTGTCCGTGTTTTCCATCAAGTTCAATGTAACCGTGTTCGTAAAGGGAAGGTCCTGGCGTGGCACCTAATTCCTTCGGGAATGTGGTGCATAGGCTAATATCATAACGGTAGTTGTGTGGTATTAGCCATCCATGTCAGGTTGCATAAAAAAAAGTTAAAATAAACCCTGAGGGTAGAAGAATAGGTATTTTGTAATAATAGTAATAAATCTGACAGTGCAGGGACCCTTTCAGCACGTGAACACGTTCACGCTTGACCGGTTCTTTAAATGTTAACCGATTTTAACTTGCATAACTTTGTATTGGGTTATGCGATTTCCGAGGGGTCAGTCACTCGACAAAAAGTATACACCAAGATTACCAGTAGTCAATATGACCAGCATTACCTCGCGATTTCGAGATTTCCAAGGATTCCTTATATACTAAAGATTCCTTGAGCCCTACCTCGAACGCTATCGAGTACGCGCTGTCGAGAAGGCGATATCGCCTGTCAAAAATAAATATTGTTTGCGTTTGACAGATGGTATGGAGAGCGCTTTCGATATCAACTGTCAAACGCATACAATATTTTTGACAGGCGATATCGCCTTCTCGATAGCGCTTACCCGACAGCGTTCTTAGTAGGGGGCCTGGTGATTTCCACGATTCGTAACAAACCGGCCAAGTGCGAGTCGGACTCGCACAAGAAGGGTTCCGTACCATCGTACAAGATTTATTGCAAAAAAATCAAGTTTTTTGTATGGGGCCCGTTTAATTTTAATTACTTTTTAATCTTACCTATTTGTTGTTATAGCGGCAAAATAAATACACATTCTGTGAAAATTTCAGCTGTCCATCTGTTATGGTTACTGAGATACAGCCCTGTGACAGACGGACAGACGGACGGACGGACGGACGGACGGACGGACGGACAGCGGAGGCTTAGTAATAGGGTTCCGTTTTTACCCTTTGGGTACGGAACCCTAAAAATAACAAAGATTCCTTAGGGATTACCAAAGATTCCCAGGATAACGAAATGTTCTGGGATTTAGGGGGATTACTAAGAAATACAATATTGCCAGTAAAAAAATAATAGTTAAAACACCAAAACCTTTATGTTTGGGCCCCCCTTATTGTTTCTTACTTGTTGTAAAGGCGGCAAAATAAATAGACACCCTGTGAAATTGTTAGCTGCCTACCTATTACGGTTCATGAGATACTATAGCCCTGTAACAGACGGACGGAAGGACGAACGGACAGCGGAGGTTTAGTGATAATAGGTTAACGTTGGCACCCTTTGGATACGGACCCCTAAAAAGCTGTGGAATACAGGTCAGTGTTCCACTTCATGATTTTCGAACTATTTCCCACGCTCCCACACCCACGCTTGCCCGACATTACCATGAATTTATTTTCTTTGGGTTTCCCAATTTCCCTAAGATTGCCTTAGATTCCTCAAACTCCCACCAGATTGCCCTGGCACCCCCCAGGGGGTTTATTTTTTATCAAAAAAATGTGCAACGGTTATTTCATGGCCCTAATATCAAGTGTAATTTTCTACCAGTTTATTTAGTATCTTGGGTCACAGGATAACGAATAGTGCTGCTTGAGTGTTTTCTACACGACCGCCATCAATCCTGGCGTCTCAAAACATATGCATTCTCCTTTCATAATCTTAGTTAAATGCCTATACATAGAAACTGGAACTCAATGTCAGTTGCCACTATTTTTTACCATCCGTTGCGTAAGGACATTGGTCTAGAAATATTTCGTAACGATCGGTTACATAGATTCGAGCGAGTATTTAAGATTTGACACGACATTCACCGGCGGCGATCGGCTGACGGACTCGCCAACTTCCTCAATTCGAACTGAGTCTTTTCACATTGCTGCGGCTCGATCTAACATTGATGAAGCTACAACATTTTCGGGTCAAGAGTCTCGCATGGTCTATAAGTTTGACCTGTTTGATCACTACTCAGCAGATTTTTGCGAATTTCTCATTGCTTCCATCAAACGTATTTAAACTTTTTTTTTTCGATTCGTCAGAAAGTCAGTCTTAGTGTGTAAGGTGTGTGGTGTCAATCAGCACAATATTGTGCGCCAGGGACAAACGGCAACATTATTGAAACTTTAATTGCTCCTGTAATCCAGGCTGATTTACCTATTGCTTTATTTTTCAAGATGTAAAAGATCAAAACAAAAATGTCTGTAAACACTTACGGTTGTCCTGCGTGGAGAACCGACATGTTATAAAAGTGATGTTTCAAAACCTAAAAAACGAAGGAATTGCATGTCATCCTATCTAGCCTAGCGGTTAACACCTATGGTCTCTTGTCTCAAAGAAGAATCCCAGGATGTGCATCTTTCGGTCTTATCTAAGATCTAAATGTGTATTTTTTTTTTGCGATTGCAAGCCACTCAATTGTTTGGGACCGATAACAAAACTTGGGTCCCGTTCCCTACTTTGGTACCATCGCATTGTGATCGCATTAGATGAAATATGGTCGAAGCAGTTTTAAAAAAATTAACTAAAGTATGTCGGTACCATTTTGTTCGATAACTTTTTGCCATCTTGTAGGTAGGGACATGATCCCATTGCTATAGAAATATTGGGACTTCTGATCAATATACCGCGACAAGTGGTTTTGGCAGTCCTCTCGTGATGTTAACCTGACACTGCCTAAAGAATTCTGAAGAGACCTAAACAGGTGGAAATCTGAAGGTGCAAGGTCAGGACTATACGGCGGATGCATTAACACCTCCCAGCCAAACTCTCTTAGTTTTTGCTGAGTGGCTAAAGATGTGTGAGGTCTAGCGTTATCATGATGAAAAACCACACCCCTTCTGTTGATTAATTCCGGCCGCTTTCTCTCAACTTCTTGCTTTAATCTCATCAGTTGTTCGCAGTAGAGTTCAGAATCGATGGTCCTGCCTGGTGGTAACAGCTCATAATGAATAATGCCCTTCCAATCCCACCACACACACAGCATCACCTTGTTGCGAGTTAACCCGGGTTTCGCCACAGTCTGTGAAGCTTGACCGGCCTTTGACCACGACCTTTTTCGCACGTTCTTGTCGTACGTGATCCACTTTTCATCACCAGTTATCAGCTTATTCAAAAATGGTTCGGTTTCATTACGTCGTAATAAAGAATCACAAATGAGTACACGGTTCATTAGGTTTCTTTCAGTGAGCTCGTGAGGTACCCAAATATCGAGCTTTTTTGTGTACCCAGTTTTTTTCAAATGCGCCAAAACTGTTTTGTGGTCAATTCCTAGTTCTTCAGCTACGTCGTAACTACTGATATGCCGATCTTGCTCCACTTTTTCAAAAATGGCATCCATTTTATCCGTAATAGGGCGACCAGAGCGACGTGCATCTTTGACATCAAAATTTCCGGATTGAAAACGCTTAAACCAAATTTGTGCTACTCTCACAGACACTGCACTAGGTCCATAAACATCGCAAATTTTTTTCGCGGCTTGCGTTGCATTTTTACCTTTTTTGTAGTAAAATTTTAAAATGTATCGAATTTCTTCATTAGATTCACTCATTTTGACAGTACGAAAAACAAATGAGAATCACACATTTTCCTAATTTGAATTTGGAATTATGTTCTTTAAAATTTAAACTTTCAATGATACCAAAACCAGCCAGATACAAATAGTATAGCCAAAGAGATTTTATTACAAGTTCATACATACTATAATGCGAAAAGACTTTTTCCCCGACCTATTATTATGAGTGCAGTTGTGATATTAGCCATCTTCGGTTCAATTCCACAAAATGAGGATGAACGGATTTACAGGCGGAAAGGAATACTCTGATCGAAGAGACTTCTTCGTTAAAATTCAGAACGACTTTAAGTATCATAATAACAACACAATAACAATAAGTACTTTGCAGCCGCGGTTGCGATTGCTTTTGTTCTGTCTTCGTTGTTATCAATGAAGCGTGAAGAGCGACCACTCAGTGCGATTGGCTACCTACCTACCTACTATACCTGCCTAACTACCTGCCTACCTGGCACACTCGTGCACGCACGGCTGTAGAACCTGCATCAGCAACGAAGGTTGTCTTAATACAACAACCTTGCGCATTGATATTGATAATAACTTGTCGGCTTAATAATGCAGGTGAATATTTTAACTACATACCTATAACAGCGACTTGCGTACGTACATATAAATACAAGGACCTTGTTGAAATCAAATCATGAGGCAAATAGGTGAACAAAATATTCACAAGTACAGTTGTTTTCTCTGAAATATACGAGTATCTGACGTCAACCATAGAATAAAATGGACTTCTATACATTTTACGTGTATACATTTGATAAGAAACGACTGTACAATTAATTGTCTCAAAACTCTAACGGGACAAACGACTAACGACATAAATTCTAACCAAATACTTAACATTCACAATACAAATGTTCGAAAACAATGCACTACAGAGTGATCCAATTTTATAACAAACTGTGACGATTTAATCAAAGCAAACGCCACTAACCAATTCAAAAATCGTTGGGACTGTTATCATAGCGAATCATATGAAAAGATTTTTGTTGTAAATTACAATTTGTATCCAACCTTAACCACGATGTGCATCGTTAATGCAAACAACAAAAACAAAGCAAGAAAACGAATGAACAAAATGAATTAGTGGCATAAGCTCGCTGCCTGTCTGACAAAAAAAATCGGACACATTTCCAATTATAGTTGAAGTTACATTCCGTGTTTATTTCATTTAATTCGTTCATGTATATAGTTATAACATTACAGCATTTTCAGTCGATTTATTTGGCCTACTACCAGTAACACACAACGAAATAGTCAGCTTAGCTTATAGCAATAGGGTCGTCTCACAAAATGTCTTCATTGGGTTGGTAACTCTTACTTGACAAACAATATTGAAAAACGAAAAGAAACCTCTAGATTCCGGGGAATCTCTAGAAATCTTAGGTTATCTTATGGAATCTTAAGGAAATCATTTGCAATCTAACACATGAATTGGTAATTTATATAAGTTTAATACACTAAAAAAAAACTCGGGCAAAAAGTACAACTTAATGTAATTTGAGTAATTATGAACTTTAATTTTGGGCGAGCATCGAAATGCTTGCTCAAACTAAGCTTTTTAGGGTTCTGCACCAAAGGGTGAAAACGAAACCCTATTACTAAGCCTCCGCTGTCCGTCCGTCCGTCCGTCCGTCCGTCCGTCCGTCCGTCTGTCCGTCTGTCACAGGGCTGTATCTCAGTAACCATAACAGATACACAGCTGAAATGTTCACAGAGTGTGTATTTATTTTGCCGCTATAACAACAAATAGGTAAGATAAAAAATAATTAAAATTAAAGGGGGCCCCCATAAAAAAAAAAATATTTATTGTAATAAATCTTTTACGATGGTACGGAACCCTTCTTGTGCGAGTCCGACTCGTACTTGGCCGGTTTTTGGTTATCCTGGGAGTCTTTAGAAATCCCAGAATCTTTGGTAATCCTAGGAACCTCTAGTAATGAGGTACGAGTACATTGGCAAATGGATCAGATATTTGCAATGGATTCTCAGAGTTTTTAGGGTTCCGTATCCAAAGGGTGAAAACGGAACCCTATTACTAAGCCTCCGCTGTCCGTCCGTCCGTCCGTCCGTCCGTCCGTCTGTCCGTCTGTCACAGGGCTGTATCTCAGTAACCGTAACAGGTAGACAGCTGTTACGGCCGCTATAACAACAAATAGGTAAGATAAAAAATAATTAAAATTAAAGGGGGCCCCCATAAAAAAAAAAATTTTTTTGTAATAAATCTTTTACGATGGTACGGAACCCTTCTTATGCGAGTCCGACTCGCACTTGGCCGGTTTTTGGTTATCCTGGGAGTCTTTAGAAATCCCAGAATCTTTGGTAATCCTAGGAACCTCTAGTAATGAGGTACGAGTACATTGGCAAATGGATCAGATATTTGCAATGGATTCTCAGAGTTTTTAGGGTTCCGTACCCAAAGGGTGAAAACGGAACCCTATTACTAAGCCTCCGCTGTCCGTCCGTCCGTCCGTCCGTCCGTCCGTCCGTCCGTCTGTCCGTCTGTCACAGGGCTGTATCTCAGTAACCGTAACAGGTAGACAGCTGAAAATTTCACAGGGTGTGTATTTATTTTGCCGCTATAACAACAAATAGCTAAGATTAAAAAATAATTAAAATTAAAGGGGGCTCCCATACAAAAAACGTGATTTTTTGTTTTTTTTTCTACGATGGTACGGAACTCTTCGTGTGCGAGTCCGACTCGCACTTGGCCGGTTTTTTAAAAGCGTATTTGTTCAGCCTGTCCATGGATCTGGCTCATTTGTCAATGCCGCCCCCTCCCCGTCCACTCCACAAGTTACAAGTGATGAAATACATACCTACCATCGAGACATCGCCTGAATTCTAAAATCGCTAGATCCCACTAAAGGTGCAGGCAGTGATAACTTACCGTCATCGTTTGTGGTCAAATGCTCGAAAACGTTATCATACCCACTGTATCTAATTTTCAACCGCTCAATTAAAAATGGATTTTTTCCACATACCTGGAAGAAGGCGCATATTACTCCTTTTCACAAAAAAGGATCAGAAGCTGTGATTGAGAATTACAGACCTATCTCTATTCTTAATGTGTTCAGTAAATTGTTCAAAAAAATCGTTTACGATCAAGTTTACAATACTCTGTCTAAATATATTTCTAGTCGGCAGCATGGTTTCCTCAAAGGTCGATCGGTCACAACCAATTTAGTACAGTTTACCGAATTTTTACTGAAAAATCTTGACCAACGTGTGCAGGTCGATGTTATATACACCGACTACGAAAAAGCCTTCGATCGCGTAGACCATTCCATACTTTTAAAGAAACTTTTCGAAGTCGGTGTTCATGGTGACTTATATAGATGGTTCTCCTCATACATCACGAATCGCTGCCAAGCCGTTGTCACTGGTGCAAACTGCACCGATTATGTAGTTATCCCTTCAGGAGTCCCACAGGGATCCCATTTGGGACCATTACTCTATAATATTTACACCTACGATATTTACAAATGCTTCAAATTCAGTAATTTACTCTTATATGCCGATGACAATAAAATTTACGCAGCAGTGAAGAGCAGAGAGGACTGCATCAAGCTTCAGGATGATTTATATAACGTTGAGGCTTACTGTGTAAGCACTAAAATACGTATCAATGAAAGCAAATGCGAACAGATAACTTTCACCAGAAATAAATGTCCTATTCAATATACTTACACACTCAACGCCACAGCCGTCCGTAAGGTGTCAGTGGTTCGCGACCTGGGAGTTTTGCTTGACAGCAAGTTGACGTTCAGTGAGCACATCGACATGGTTGTGAATAAAGCTTACCGGAACCTGGGATTCACGAACTAGTGACCTTAGCGGAACGACGAATATTAACGGACATGGCCTTATTACACGATATTATTAACAGCAATTATTATTATCAGACTGTTCTGAGCTCGTAGACTCAAAAATTTTCACGTTCCCGCACATTGCACGCGCTCTACTCAACTACTACATGTGCACAGGTTCCGCAATAATTACACAAGCCATTCCACGCTAAATAGTGCTGCTAAACAGTACAATGGCAATTTCAGCAATATTAATCTGTTCACAACCACAAAGACCTCATTTAAAAGTCAGGTGATGAAGGTTTTCAGGCAAGAGAACTCGTAAATCGGACACATACTAACACACACACCCCCTCACACGCTCTCTCTCTCTCTCTCTCTCACACACCAAACACACACACACCCTCACACACACACACACACCCTCACACACACACACACACCCTCATGTCCATCCTTAACTTGATTAAGCGATAGAATTCTGTAATTGGCTAGTTTTTCAATATTTTTTGTAGATTAATGTGATGCTAATAATAAGCTGTTGAATTCTTAATAAATAAATAATTCCTTGGGAATCTTTGGTAGTCCTTTATAAGGGATGCTCATCTTCAGGAACATTTGGTAGTCCTTAGGAATCTAGAATAACAAGTTGATCCTAGTATATTGTACCGCTGGTAATCTTGGTGTGCACTTTTTACTCGAGTGAAGAAGTGACTCGACGGAAGTACTCCATGACAAACTCGTTGAAAATTTGAATGAGCCAAAAAAAAGCTCATGGGTTCGATGGTGGTCGCAAGCCTTTGGAGGAACGCGATAACGAGAAATGTTCGCGGGAACGTTTTCGAATGAGCAAAAAAAAAACTCATGCGGTCGATGGTGGTCGGAAATCTTTGGGAAATGCGAAAACGGAGAGATTTAACCCCCTCTGCCCCTCACTTCCGTGGCCGCTGCTTATTTTCACCCTTTTTTCCACGATTCTTTGGCACACCGCACCCCACCGAACGGGGTGGGTAGCTTTTATTTTAGGGGTGAATTTGCCCCCCTTGCCCCCCATTTCCGCGGTTGCTGATAACTGGTTTAGCTAATTTCGAAGATACTTAGGGTTCTACTGCAGAAGAAATCACTTTTAGTATTATGTCCGCCTTTGTGCATTAGCGCTTTGTTAGATTTAAATGGTCTGTGTATATTTTTTCATGTAATTGCAGAATAAATAATTTATTCCCATGTTCGACGTTCGAGTGTATGTCCCGTCGCGATTTACAAATGATATTTCGTTGTACACTTCTGTTCGTGGACCCAACAAGGGATGTCGAAACAAAACGAGCACATGCTTTCTTTTTTTTTTTCTCTTCTGCCAGATAATAAAAAATACTCATATATTTATACATATATTAATAATATACGTACTGAAGAGATATGTTTTAGTGCATAGGAATAAAATAAATTATCCCAAAGTATTCAAGTAATTCTACAAAACTCCGCCCACCATACAAGGAAAATTCTGCAGACTGGTTTGTTACAAAGCATAGGTAGTTGGCAATCGTACTCCTTCTTAGGTTAGATTCGGTACATTTCTTGTGCATGTTCACATATGGGAATGGGAACGGTTTGCGTCTTGCTTGAAGGTGCAGTCGCGTACTTTCATTCGTGTTGTATGTCGCCTAAGGTATGCCACAGACTTATTCTGCAGCCAGAGGTCTCTTTTGTCGAAGACCGCGGATTCGAATCACAGGTAAGTATTTCTATCCTAATCTATATATCTGTACTAATAATAAATCTGTAAGGGGTGTTCATGGAGTAAGTTGCTTTGTTTTCTAAGATACTTCGTTTTGTAGACTTTATGTATGATACTAAGACTAAATTGATGATTTTTAGAAATCAGCTCTGTATGTATGTATGTATGTTCCTCCATAACTCTTAAACCGATCATCCGAATTCGATGAAACTTACTACACGTATATGCAAATACACGGGACACAGGATAGGCTAGATATAATTCAGAGTTGTCATACAAACCGAAATGCCCCGAGGCGGCGGCTTGGGGGGGTAATCACTATTTCTTCGTTTACTGCTTCTAAGCCACGCAACGGACTTTTTGATACGGTTTTCTCAACGAGCAATAATTGCGTATGTAATTTTTTAATATTTAATACAAACCTTAAGAGAAAAATGAAAACTATGTACTTGAAAATTGCAGGTGTTGAAAAGGCCTACAGAAAGTTCCACGATATCATGTAGAGCGATAACTTCGAACCACTCGCCCGATTTATTTGCGTATTTTATCAACGTATAGCAACTCTGAGCGCAGTCAGATTGCGGATGGGTTACCGTTTTCTATGTTGAAGGTGGCTGTGGTTTGTATTCCTCATCAAAATTTGTAAAAGTAAGGAAGGTGGTAGGATTAATCCCGCCTTTGTTGGTTTTGTATCAATTTCTATGTAGCAGTGCCAGTGCAGTAAGGGTTTGGCGGCACATGCTTTTAAAATTCGCTCCCAAATATTTACGAAGCTCTAAATGGGAATATGTCGATGTTTATCATTAAATCATGCCATAGCGGTTCAAACGATTTTGATTAAATTTGGTAGATGGATACATAGTCCTGGACCAGCCTTTTGGTGGGTTACTTTTTATCTAGGAAATAATTCAGACCGAAATCAATCCAACACGATATTGACCCGAGCGGAGCCGGGTACCGCAGCTAGTTTTTAATATTTATATTAAATTTAATATAAAATTTATATTATTTGTAAAATTTAGTACATTTTGTATGAAACTATTTTGGTCTCATCCGTCATTTGACTCTGTTTGTCTATACATTCTAAGCCTATGGGTAACACAGCTCGGCAGGCGCAGTTTGAGTATGGCTTTGCTAAAGTATTATGTACATCAGCATACTTGATAACAAGTGCTGGAACTTTTGAAGTGTCCGACGATCGTTATGCGATATATTGTAGACGTCATTGCCGATAACGGTCTCCCAGACAATTTCTCACGAGATCAATCATATCTTTGCACTTTTGTGATCGCGCACATGGTAAATTAACTGGCCGGGTGAACAGGCAAGTTGAGTAATTAAATCTGCCGTTTAGTTGCAGTTAGCCCCATGCTAACTGGTAATGTTTCAGTTCACCTGGCAGTTTGACAGTTACCATGGAACGAAATGCTTAGTAGCGTCACGGTTAATCACTCACTTGCCTGTTCATCTGGGCAGTTAATTTACTAAGGTAATTAGACTGATTTTTACTAACTTTAAAGGTATTGAACGTGGTCGTTATAGCGACTCCGGCGTATGGACAAAGTGTGCATTTCATCGTATGTGAAGCCGGCCGCTCGTCGTAAGCCACACCATCTAACATCGCCTCTGAGCGCAACTATGATCCAGAATTGGGTTCGCCAAGTTCCCACCCACACAAAGCCTCCAATACGTGTGCGGCTATGATTGCGTGGGGTACGTTTGGATTACGTTGGTAATTTTAGAAAATTGCCAGATGATATCTCCTAATTTTTTTTTGCCGAGGTCCTAACAATGCATAGACTTATCATAAACTTAGAACTACCACCTACATACATGCACCAAGCTTTGCGATTTTAATGTCTTATTTATGTAATTAATTTAAGTACCTATCTAGATTGGTTTGACATCTAAGCTGACCACACTGTCAGAAAAACAGACAAAAACCGTTGTTCAATGATAAAGTAAAAACAAGTGCAACTCGGTCGACACATTCAAGGTTTTGGAAGACGTTTTCCTTTTATTTAGTCATTTATGTGATCAACCTACTGTTGATGTAGTGCGACATACACTGACAGAACAATTCACCGGACATGGTTCCTCTTTTTTTCTCGAGGACATTAGAAAGCGTCGCTTGTTGTTCCCAGTCGAGTATCAATCGCAGGCTTTTGTTAAGTTGCTAGGTTTTTGTTGAAAAAACCTAGGTCAACATCTGGAAAATGACCAAAATTATTTCATGTTATCTGAGAAAATAATTGTTTTCATCAAAAACCTAAACGGTCAGTTTTCAAAAAAATCTGTACAGCGACAGTGTAAATCTAAGAACATTCTGCATACAAACTTTCGCCATAAAAGGTAGCATTTCTCCTTTTTCCAGGTCCTTACTATCTCTATACTGAAATTCATAAAAATGGTTCAGTTCCAAACAGGCGTAAAAATGCAACAGACAGAATTACTTTCGCGTTTAAAATATCAGTATGGATAATTTAACATATATACTTGTTGTGTAAGATTTTTGTATTTAATATTTTTATTAGGTATGACAATCAGTGATAATAGAAAAATAATAATTATTATAATTTTATGACCTAAACGTAAAAATAATCATCCATCATATGGGTCCCGCTGTCATTGTCCCCATTTGGTTATGTCGATGTCCCCATGATAGATACCGCGTTCCTGATACCGAGATACTGAATGACGAGAGACACCCGTTGGTGTCACCCGTAACAATTAATAAATTAGAAAAATAATTTGAAATAAAAAACTTAAATCTAATAATGTATTTTGTAAAACATTTAGCTCTTATGTAATCAATATTGGTTCTCCACTAATTGTGGTGGCATCAAGATTTCTTCTAAATATGTTTTATATTTAATTTTTCAAGGAAAACCGGTATGGGTGGTTGTGCTGAGGACCAAAGGTGCTCGGAAAAGCCAACAACACCTCGCCTCGCGAAACCACGCTCGAGAAGGCACCATGCCAGTGGACTTGCGGATATCGCTGAGCTATAGTTACGCAAAAGTACGCTTGTTATAATCAGTGTCATGGCTTGTGACACCGAGTTGCATAGATCATTCTATCTTTTACAGGCACCTATTTTGGTCTTACACTGCACCTTTGATTTTTCGCAGGCGCACTTTTAGAATTTTTGACTGCCAAATAAGAGATATTTCCAGCGATGCCACGCATAAACAGTCCAATGGACGGCCCCCTGTTTCATCCACCTGAAATCCGATAAGTAACTTTCGGTTACATTGCATGTTTACATGGTGTAACCGATAGGTAACTTTGGGATGTTTGTAACTGACGTAAAAACGTGAAAACGGACGTAAATGAAGTATCAGGTATTTGGATAGTGTCGAATGAGCAATGATTGTTCAAAAGTTCATCAGTAAGTAAGTAGGTAGATACGTGGGCCGTATCTGGGTCATTATATGTAAGTTCGGTATGTTACGAGCGAACGATTGCAAACCTTGAGAATCACTGCAAGCGGTGAGCCTTGTAGACCAAGCTCCCATTGCATAAAATCTTACCTCACTCGATTTCTCTACAGACGTGTATTGCAGTGAAAGAAAACACTTGGAAAAATCGGTTCATAACAGGTTGCCATTCCGTAACCTGGTAAAACCATGTTTTTTTTCGGGTTTAAAACCTCTATTTTGACCCAAAATTATCTCACAAGATTTCACATAGAAAAGTATATGCAGTGAAAGATATGCCTTAGGAGATGAGAACCCGCATAGGTTGCCTCCCCCCACCCTGGAAGGTTCCATGGTCAGCCAAGTTTAATGAGGCCAAAAAATGGGGTCATTTACCTCATTTGATTTCTCGATGAAATTTGTGCAGAACGATAGCTCGAAATGTGCCATTGATAAAAATATAAGGTTGCCTGTCATCAGCCTGGTAAAACCCTGTTGTCAGCCGCCTCAAAGGAAACGAAGAAAAATCTTCGGTTTGAGAAAATCTCATGTAGTCGCTAATTTCAGGGGGGCAATCAGTGCCAATCATGGTATCAAGATAAAATCTAGATCCTGACATTCCTGCGTCTCGTTTATTTTGGCAAAAAAGGGTACAGGGGTCGACTATGGACTTATTAGTTTTTTTGTATTCAATAATGAAAAAAATGATGTTATCGTTTAGAATGGAAGTAAAATGAGTATCACCAACCATGACATAAGTCGAAACCTATACGCACTGACATTTGCAAACATTATATGTTTTGAAATAATGAGGGTAAAATAGTCAAATGTTTGTCTTTCCATTCGCGTAGATGTATGATGCGTTTAGATTCGTGCCCTATGTAATGACATTTTTGAGCTTCATGTTTATTGAAACAGTAGAGTAAATGAGTAAACTGTGTCAATTGGTTGTTATCCTGCCTGTTTGCATGTATAGGTATAAAGAAAAACGTACGCTGCCGCGGAGATGCATCAAGGTATGACGAGTGCCAGTCGTGATTTTAAGTCAAATGAATCGCACTGATGTAGTGACAGCCATACATATATATTTTACTTTACTTTAATTTACTTGACTAGTCTGGTTGTTTGATTTTAAATAAATATTCATAATGCCGCTAAGTTTCTAAGTATTAGGAGTGCTATTCGTGATATAACGTAAAAACCTACACTCTGGAATATAATATTCTCAAACAGTTAGTAAGTGACCTTAGTCCGTGGTCCTTAGAAAAGTTTATGTAAATGTGGATTAGAGAAGCAATGTTTGCTGGGGGTTTACACTTCAGGTGACCAGCCAGTTGAGCCAGTTGATCCAGCCAACCAGAACCAGTGCAATGTACTACTGTTGTTCGATTTATGTTTTTGTTGTTATTTTTTTATTTAATAAACAAATTTTATTTCTTTCTTTCTTTATCACGCCATTAAAAGATAAATCTATTCGTCATCAGTTGAATCTAGACTACCATCTGAGTTTCCAGTTTTTTTTCCAAGTTTTTCTTACTATTATATCTTTAATAATAAAATTAATGGTATCACCTGTTATCATATGTCGTACACAATCATACAATTCCTATGGACCATTCAGCGAGGCGAAAACGGCTCACGTTCTATTTAACTATATTAAATGCCTTCGTTTTTTCTTTATCTTTTAAGGCAGATGTGTAGTCAACCAGTGCAAACCTGCTGAGCTGCCTAATACATTTCCTAACTAGCGAGCTTACTCTATGCAGTTATAAGCCAAATGGCGATGGTCACTGTAAATCCATATTTCCGAACAATTCGAGAGTAGGTGTAAATTCCCAAGTATAAATATCAAAATTTCTGTATCGGAACAATGAATTAGTTAGTGTCTTAGAATAAGGCTGGACTTTAATTAAATTTCTCCAAATCCAAACTCATCCACAAACCACTGGCTAAGCTAAACATACCAGACCAGATGCTCTATTTCGTATCCAAACTCGAGGATGCTTAGCGCCACGCGATGAGGATGCCGATATCGACAAGGCATATACGAGATTCGTATACTCACTAACGGACACTGCAGAAAAGCACTTCAGCAAAAGTCGACATGCAGACCGCAGTAAGTTATCAGCAGAGACGTTGACGCTCCTGGAAACACGACGAAATATGAAACCGGGACATCCGCAGTAGTGTCTCGTGCACAAAAACCTCAACAAGACCATCAGCAAGTCCATTCGCCGTGATATTCGCCGAGAGAATATGAAGTTGGTTGGTGGTTGAGCACATTACAGAAGAAAATCGAGGCAGTTAAGTGTTTGCTTCCTTCTCTACCGGCGTAAACAAATTTTAAAATCGAGGGAGCGGATGGGGCTGTCACTGCAAGAAATCCGGATATACTTCAGGCAATGGAAGAATTTTATGTCGAATTGTACTCCGCAGCAATTCTTACCCGAGCCCAATCAAACCAGTCGAATCTGATAGGCGTGCGCCGCCCACTAGACACTGCACCGATGATCTGCCGGAGATTAGTGTCTATGAGATAAACTGCTGCCTCTCGGAAAGGCAGCCTCTCGGTCGGCTGACAGGAAGGCTGGATTGGTACCAGCCTCATGAGCCAGCTAGGTTTAGAAAAGAATACGGCACAATGGATCATATATTTACTATGAGACAAAAGGTGCTGAAGTGCGAGGAATACAACAAGCCGCTCTTCCTAGACTTCGTGGACTACGAGAAGGCGTTCGACTCAGTTGAAAACTCCCTCCTGAGGTGCAGAATCACTACATCGAGGTATCGTAAATGTGTATCGGTCCGCGACCATGACTGTGAGTCTCCATGAAAATATCCAATCCATCCTCCTTGGTAAAGGCGTAAGGGGTATGTGATCGCACCCAAGCTCTTCGCCAACGCAATGGAAGATGTGTTCAAGACGCTTGAATGGGAAAACATGGGTATCAACGTTAACGGAGATTTTTTCACTCATCTTCGCTTCGCCGATGACTTTGTTCTTCTGTCGAATTCCCGAATTCAGTTTCAGACCTTGCTGTAAGACCTTTATAAAGCATTGGTAAAGGTAGGTCTGAAGATGAACCGGGAAAAACCAAAGGTCATGGCGACCGAGGGCATGACGGGAGGACAAATCGTTATCGACAGAGAAGTGATCGAAGAGGTTGAAGAGTACGTATATCTCGGTCAATTTCTGCGGCTTGGTAGATAAGAACTGACTAAGGAGTTTTCGAGACGGATTCAACTGTGTTGGACTTGCCTTCGAAAAGCTTAAAATTCCCTCTGAGATATGACCTTCCACAACATATAAAGACCCGAATATATGACCAGTGTGTCCACCCGGTTATGATGTACGGGTGTGAAACGTGGACTCTGACGGTCGCCTCCCGTCATACCCTCGGTCGCCATGACCTTTGTTTTGTCCCGGTTTATTTTCAGGATCATCATGCTTTATAAAGGTCTTCCAGCATGGTCTGAAGCTGAACTCGGGAATTCGACAGAAGAACAAAGTCATCGGCGAAGCGAAGATGGATGAGAAAATCTCCATCAACGTTGATACCCATGTTGTCCCATTCAAGCGTCTTGAACACATTGTGGAAAGATGAAAAGGTGGGTCAGGTCTTGAGACCCACGGCTGCGCAGCTGCTCTCCTCTAGACGTAATTTGAATGTTGTATATGTGTTAACTCGCTGGGAAACTTCGTTAGTGCGATATAGACTTCATGTCTAGCGGGTAGCGCCAGGTTAACTAGCTTCTATGCGTCTGTTTGTTGATTTGTGGCATGCGAAACTAGCAGCTCTCAGTAGAGGGCGCTAGGTCGCTACATCACTTTCCCCCAGTCGAATGGCAAGTTGCCATGAAGACGATGTTGCTGCTGGTTTCGGTGCTGGTCGTCAGTGTCCAGTGTGACGCGGTGAGTCGGTGTGGAGCTGGATGACGGAGCGCTGGAGGTGCCCGGTGCGACGCGGTGAGTCGGTCGTGATGCTGGGTGACGGCTGCCGGAGGTGCCCAGTGTGACGCGGTGAGTCGGTCGTGATGCTGAGTGACGGCTGCTGGATGTGATGATGTTACCGGCGTCCTAGTTGGCGTATCGATACACCTACTTAGGACGATGGTGCTGATTTTTCTTCTGCTGGGTTGGAGTCATGCTGGATGACGACATGCTGGAGTTACTACCGGTGAGACCCGCTGGATGGAGGCCGGTAGCAACTGTCGTGACTGTTGAAGTATACCTTGTTGTGACTAGAGAAGGCGTGGTTGTTGTAGAATCACGTCGGGGTCACCACTGTGGAGAGATGAAAAGGTGGGTCAGGTCTTGAGACCCACAGCTACGCAGCTGCTCTCCTCTAGTCGTAATTTGAATGTTGTATATGTGTTAACTCGCTGGGAAACTTCGTTAGTGCAATATAGACTTCATGTCTAGCGGGTAGCGCCATCTAGCGCCATGTTAACTAGCTTCTATGCATCTGTTTGTTGATTTGTGGCATGTGAAACTAGCAGCTCTCAGTAGAGGGCGCTAGGTCGCTACAACATCTTCCAATGCGTTGGCGAAGAGCTTGGGTGAGATCACATACCCCTTACGCCTTTACCAAGGAGGATGGATTGGATATTTTCATAGAGCCTCACAGTAATCTTCGCGGACCGATACAGATTTACGATACCTCGATGTAGCGATTCTACACCTCAGGAGGGAGTTTTCAACTGAGTCGAACGCCTTCTCGGAGTCCACGAAGGCTAGGAAGTGCGGCTTGTTGTACTCCTCGCACTTCTGCACTTTTGTCACACAGTAAATTTATGATCCATTGTGCCGTATCCTATTCTAAAACCAGCTGGCTCACGGGGCTGGTACGGATCCAGCCTTTCTGTCAGCCGACTCGTGATGACTCTTGAAAAGACCTTGTACAGGTGGCTTAGAAGTGAGATAGGTTGATCGTTTTTCAACTTCGCCCTATTCATCCTACAGCACGACGACACTATTTTGCCATGCAGCCGGAACGACACCATTTTCGAGTACTGCATTGAACAGACTTTGCAGTTCCTTCAAGATGGGTCTTCTGACAGCCTTTAACAGTTCCGTCGTTATCATCACCCGGAGCCTTGGGTTTTTTAGTCCTTTCAAAGCAGCCTTTATCTCATAGACACTAATCTCCGGCAGATCATCGGTGCAGTGTCTAGTGGGCGGCGCAAGCCTATCAGATTCGACTGGTTTGATTGGGCTCGGGTAGGAATTGCTGCGGAGTACAATTCGACATAAAATTCTTCCATTGCCTGAAGTATATCAGAATTTCTTGCAGTGACAGCCCCATCCGCTCCCTCAATTTTGAAATTTGTTTACGCCGGTAGAGAAGGAACAGGCAAACACTTAACTGCCTCAATTTTCTTCTGTAATGTGCTCAACCACCAACCAACTTCATATTCTCTCGGCGAATATCACGGCGAATGGACTTGCTGATGGTCTTGTTGACGTTTTTGTGCACGAGACACTACTGCGGATGTCCCGGTTTCATATTTCGTCGTGTTTCCAGGAGCGTCAACGTCTCTGCTGATAACTTACTGCGGTCTGCATGTCGACTTTTGCTGAAGTGTTTTTCTGCAGAGTCCGTTAGTGAGGATACGAAGCTCGTATATGCCTTGTCGATGTCGGCATCCTCATCGCATGGCGCTAAGCATCCTCGAGTTTGGCTTGGAAATCGAGCATCTAGTCTAGTATGTTTAGCTTAACCAGTGGTTTGTGGATGAGTTTGGATGTGGAGAAATTTAATTAAAGAAATTTTGATATTTATACTTGGGAATTTACACCTACTCTCGAATTGTTCAGAAATATGGATTTACAGTGACCATCGCCATTTGGCTTATAACTGCATAGAGTAAGCTCGCTAGCTAGGAAATGTATTATGCAGCTCAGCAGGTTTACACTGGTTATGACTACACATTTGCCTTAAAAGACAAAGAAAAAACGAAGGCATTTAATATTGTTAAATAGAACGTGAGCCGTTTTCACCTCGCTGAATGGTCCATAGGAATTTTATGATTGTGTACGACATATGATAGCAGGTGATACTATTAATTTTAGTATTAAAGATATAATAGTAAGAAAAACTTAATCAGATGGTAGTCTAGATTCAACTGATGACGAATAGATTTATCTTATAATGGCGTGATAAAGAAAGAAAGAAACAAAATTTGTTTATTAAATAAAAAAATAACAACAAAAACATAAACCGAACAACAGTATTACAATTGCACTGGTTCTGGTTGGCTGGATCAACTGGCTCAACTGGCTGGTCACCTGAAGTGAAAACCCCCAGCAAACGTTGCTTCTCTAATCCACATTTACATTAACTTTTCTAAGGACCACGGACTAAGGTCACTTACTAACTGTGCAATATTATATTTCAGATTGTAGGTTTTTACGTTATATCACGAATAGCACTGCTAATACTTAGAAACTGAGCGGCATTATGAATATTTATTTAAAATCAAACAACCAGACTAGTCAAGTAAATTAATGTTATGTAAAAAATATAAGTATGGCTGTCACTACATCAGTGCTATTCATTTGACTTAAAATCACGACTGGCACTCGTCATACCTTGATGCATCTCCGCGGCAGCGTATATTTTTCTTTATACCTATACATGCAAACAGGCAGGATAACAACCAATTGACACAGTTTACTCGCTTATTCTATTGTTTCAATAAACTTGAAGGTCAAAAATGTCATTACATAGGGCACGAATCTAAACGGCATCATACATCTGTGCGAATGGAAAGACAACATTTGACTATTTTACCCTCATTATTTCAACTATTTTTCTATTCATATGTAGG
Organism: Incurvaria masculella; assembly: GCA_946894095.1. NCBI lineage: Eukaryota > Metazoa > Arthropoda > Insecta > Lepidoptera > Incurvariidae > Incurvaria > Incurvaria masculella. The sequence continues at coordinate 5,298,732 of OX335644.1, forward strand.
TATATTGATCTTCAACTAAATCTTATTTATTTACTTATTTATTTATTTATTTACTTATTTAGTTATTTTTACCGTATTGGTTCTGTAGGCAGACATAATATTAATAACAACGATTGTTGTTTTTGTGTTTGTTGTAGAGACAGCACCATAACCATTATTTCAAAACATATAATGTGTGAAAATGTCAGTGCGTATAGGTTTCGACTTATGTCATGGTTGGTGGTACTTATTTTACGCCTATTCTAAACGATAACATGATTTTTTTCATTATTGAATACAAACAACTAATAAGTTCATAGTCGACCCCTGTACCATTTTTTGCCAAAATAAACGAGGCGCAGGAATGTCAGGGTATGGATTTTATCTTGATACCATGATTGGGACTGAAGAACTGGGCAACCCCGGAATTTAGCGACTACATGAGATTTTCTCAAACCGAAGATTTTTCTTCGTTTCCTTTGAGGCGGCTGACAACAGGGTTTTACCAGGCTGATGACAGGCAACCTTATATTTTTGTCAATGGCACATTTCGAGCTATCGTTCTGCACAAATTTCATCGAGAAATCAAATGAGGTAAATGACCCCATTTTTTGGCCTCATTAAACTTGGCTGACCATGGAACCTTCCAGGGTGGGGGGAGGCAACCTATGCGGGTTCTCATCTCCTAAGGCATATCTTTCACTGCATATACTTTTCTATGTGAAATCTTATGAGATAATTTTGGGTCAAAATAGAGGTTTTAAACCCGAAAAAAAACATGGTTTTACCAGGTTACGGAATGGCAACCTGTTATGAACCGATGTTTCCAAGTGTTTTCTTTCACTGCAATACACGTCTGTAGAGAAATCGAGTGAGGTAAGATTTTATGCAATGGGAGCTTGGTCTATTGTGACCAACTAGCGCTTCCTTCGTTGACACATTTAGAAATTATTTTTGAATGACTTCATAAAACGTATGTACGCGCGGCAAAAGACAGAATAATCAAAGTTACGATACCTATCTGTAATCGTGGACTAACCATCTATTAGTATTAGGATGTAAGTATATGTTATCTTGTTTAGTATATGTATGTATCTTTATTGATAAAAAATCTTACTTCTTTTATCCTTCTTTGTCTGCCGCCTTGCACCTTTCCTACATCCCAAGGGTACGTAAGAAGAGAATGCCTTTTGGCATTAGGTCCGCCTTTTGTAAACTGTTTTCATAATGGTGTGCACACCATAAATAATTTTGTTATTATTATTATCTAACCTAGAACCTTTGTGGGGCCCGTAGTCGCCTGTAGTCTCAATCCAGTCTCAGTACGTAATCTCAGTTGAAAACGAAAGTGGGCAAACCTTGGGATTAGAACCCGAGTTGTCGTCACGAGAGACCGCTGGCATTCAAAGGTAACGGTCAAAAGGGTCATTTGCAAGAGAGCTCGTTCACAGCTGCCGTGGGTGTTGACTTTGCACGTTTTGCGTCAAGTCACAGACAACAGGAATTAACAAATACCAGCATGCCCGATAACAGATACCGCACATACCAGAGCCTTAAGAACTTCTTAGTTGGTTAATTTAGAGTTTATACATTTATCTGCTATGTATTTTATTGCAGGAAATGTGTTCAGAGCTCCTGATTGTTTGCCCAGTTATGATGGAGGATCAGGGAATACAAGGTTGGCATTCATCCCTGACAACAAATGTTTGGTTCCCGGGAGCCAGATTTTTTTTTTCCCAAAAGAGCTCCATATCCATTTGTAGAAGAAATGAAAGGGTTCGAATGTTCTTATGGATATGTAATCAAATAATTAGTGAAACTAAAAACTAAACATCCCCAGAAGAAAAAGTATGTAATAGCCAAGTGATTTAATAAGTTTAATGAGTTTTTTAGAAGTTAAAGCGCGGTATATGGCGTACGCCAGGACCTCCGACGCCCATGGGATTTGGAACTCACAGGGGGCTGCGAAGGCCATGCTGACCGGCCAGGTGCTTCTTTACACCTTATTTGAAGGACCCCAGGTTTTACTTTGGGGAGGGAATTGTGGCGAGCTTGACTTAATCCACGATATGGCGTCCGAAATGATGGCCTTGCATCAGGTCGACACCAAGAATCCCTATGTGGTCATCAATACGCAGAGCCAGAGCCGCACTGAACGGAGTCCGCTTGGAACTGAATACGCACGCCTGTGTCATGCTCGCGTTAATCTCGACGAGGTTCTGGAAACCCGATAGGAAACTTTTTCCAGGGTCTCTTCGAGTCTAATAAAGAGGCGCCGCCTATCCTCCTTTGCTTCAGCCCGGCTTGCGGTCTTGTGACTGGTGTACTTGGCTAGCAGCGTGCTGTCATCTTCGTAGCATTTAATGTCGCCCAAATTGAGCAGATCATTAATTTGCAGCAGAAAAAGGGTTTTATGCTACGGCCATGCAGAAAGTCGGCGGTCCAGTGACACAGCTCGGGTGAAGGCCATAGCTTGGAAAGCAGTGCTTTGTGCCAGTCCCGGCCAAATGACTCCCAGGCCGAAAGCCATACCTTCGCCATGATTTTCGAGAGCATCGCCCATCTCATGTTCGACGTAAACTATAGGAGATCCCAGCAGATGGCTGTGGGTAGTGGCCGGGTCTGATCGATCGCCTTTTTTAGGCACGGGTTAGCCGATTTCTAAGCTGCAGGCACACATCCAGTGGAGTACGATAGGCGGTGAAGGCGAGTTAGGACAGGAACTTATTCAGGAGATGTCTGACGTTTATTTCATATAAAAATAACCTCAATATCGAATTATTTCGGTTGGGTACTTTTATATGAAACTGATTTTAACTCGCGGTACAATGAACCGACAAGGTTTACAGTTGTGTGGCTAGTATTGTGCCGTGTCGACTTTTTGCAGACATTTCAAGTTCGATGGTTGGAAGATAGCAGCCCGAGACGAGCGCTGTTGACTGAAGACTTACGGGCACTAAAATACTTCACGTTGTATTAAATTTTGCGCCTGTCACTGTTTGTAGCTCTGTCATGCGATGATGTGGTGAAAATAATTGGCTCTCCGGGAGTTAAATATCAAATAGTATTGTTCTATTTTCCTGTATATAATATAAAAAAATCAATTAAAAGCACGGTGAGAGAAGCACGGTCAGGAAGTTTCATTTGGTTCAAAGAGAGGTCCAACAATGAACAGGTGGACGCGTTTGAGTTGGAGGTGAGTGTTTTGCAGTTTCTGTGTTTTATATGTTGGCAATTACACCCCTTGCCCCTTCCCTGAATCTGCGTCTGGTGTCCTCATGAATGTCCTGCTTTCGACGAATGTCACGACCAATACTTTTTCAGATTATTTTCAAAATCTGATTAAAATGCTTTAATGTACATTTCGCTGAAACTCAAATTAATGAGATAACGGTAATGTCGTATCCATTAAATACACAAAATTATCCTCATGAAATGTTTCATTCATCGTCAATAATTCGCTTACCGACATATTTAACTGCAAGTAAAAAAGGCTGCAGCCGACGGGTATCAAACCAGCGGTCATCGGGCATGGAAGAACGGCGGTAGAAGCCTAAACTCGTTTGTATGGGGGCGGAGCCACTTTAATACAAAAACGGAGGCACCGGCGATTGAGTTCGCTTACGAATAAGCTTACTATTGATTACCTCAGTTCCAACGACACGTAAGAACACTTCACAGGAACCTATTTAGTGCAACAAACATTCGATGTTGCGCCTCCTGCGTTCGTAACTGACTACAGTTAGACATTTTAGACTAACTCGGTAGCTACGCTGCCGCCATAATTTATTTATTTAATAACATAAGAATAATTTTCGTTCGCTTCTTCCGTCTTCCGTGCTTGCTGTATCAAACCACAGAGATCGTCGATCTCAGTGTATCAAACCTGCGCCACGCCTCTCGATTGAGCAGCGCGACCCGAAATCACTAGGCCACAAACGTTTACATATTTATATTTTATAAATAATTACAACTTTTATAATGAATGAAGCAAAATTATGCTTTATCGAAAAAAATAACATATAAAAACCTTTTAATATTGCCATAATGGCCCTCGATCTTCTTCGTTGCAGTAACTGAAAAAGTTTGTCCATGACCAAATATTTTAGAAATACGAGTTTTTGGTTCCAAAATCCATGTCCATGACCAACGTTCATGAGGATTGGCTAATGAGTTTGCACCATAAACATTATCCCTGATGTTGACAGTCGCAAACGCGATTGGCCATAGGCTTTCGAACTTTCATGGGGGCTGCGAAACCACGCCGGCCGGCCAGGTGCTGCTTTACCCCATGTTTGAAGAACCCCGGGGTTGTACGTTGGGAGACAAATATCGGTAGGGAGTCGATTCTATAGTTTACCGACCCTATAAATAAAGAATCAGCAGGATCGGTTGGACACTAATTGGCCATGAAAATATGTTTATTAACGAGACACTTACAGTAACAAAATTTATCCAATTTTTCGTTACAATGCGATTTTGTAGAGGCCATTACGCTCGCTGCATTTCCTCGCTGTATCGCCAGTCAAATACCGTCCATACGATAATACCCTGAACATTCTTTCAGTTTAGAATTCAATTTTTTAACAAATAATTTTGTATCCCTGCTCCAAGCAGCTAAAGTCTCTACCGCAAAAGCAATAAATTCGTGGAGTGTTTTATTCTTGCAGCAGTTTCTGTCGCTGCTCCTGACGTGCGAGCTGTCGAACTAACATATGAGGCCGCCAATGTATCCACGCATGTGGCGACCCACACGAGAGCCCTGCCTTTGTCCCATGGTCTAATATATTTTCATATCAACACTTATCATCGATGTGGTTAATTATTTATAATTGAATGGTAGGTAGTAACAAGAAGTTTGCTCTTATTTTCCACTACTTACCAAAATAAATATTTTTTACCTTATCAGAGGTGAGATGATGTTTACGATAATATGTAAACGTATTTATCGTTATGACGTTCACAGTCACCCCACAAAAACGTATCTGTATGGACACATGACGACAATTTTAGCATATCAGTCAGTCAGCGTGTTTGCGTCCACTGCTGGACATACGTATCTCCAATTTTTCTCCAGTCCTCCCGGCCCTGAGCGGTACGGAACCACTGCTTTACGCAATTTTAGCATGATACAAAAAAAATACCTCCAGTCAACGACTCATTCGAATCACCGTTAATTAATTATCGTAACAGAGCGTTTCCGATCCGTTCAACGTTCAACGGTAATTGAATGAACCTTGAAAATGTCGCGCTGCCCTATTGTAATGGCTTTTCGCAGTTTTCCGGAAGTGCGCTCGACCGCCCAACCATTTATTACATATTCTTTGGCTCAACGTATTAGCGGTCGTAGAACCATTTCGTACATGCATGTGTAAGAATGACACACACGTATTTAGTTTTTCGGGCTAACTCATAAAATAAACTTCAGGAATAAAGCATCACTCTTTATTAGAGGAAAACAACTCTTATCAAACAAATAAAAAACAAAGTTAATTAATAGAAAAACTGATTTTTTGTTATTAATTAGTTGGACAATTCATTGTTTTCGTACTGGCAACATTATAACTGGTAATACTGAAAATTTTATAATCTATGCCTCTCTTCCGTTTCCGATGTTGGAGCGAATAAACGTATAATGTGAGCTCTCACAGTTTTATTTTCTCAAGTTTTTTATCCCTCGCTGAGGGCGTCCTGGTGGCTTGCCGCGACTTCGTGACGCCATAACCATGGCCGCGTGATCTTCCGAACTTCAGGAGGCGGCCCGCCGAGCGCAGTAAGGCACCGACATTTTCTTATAGCCTCGTGCGAGGCCGAAGACCCTCCATAAAATGGTCCTTCAGCCGGATAGTATCACGCGCGCCGTGGATGCGTCACAGATCACCGTCGTGGGCATGCCGCCGAACATCAGCGAGGGAAGTTACGGTTGCGCCTGACCGCCCCGTCGATTCGTCGATTGCGGGAGGCGCCATCTTGCCGTCGCATCGTGTCGCGCCTTGCATATAGCAAGCGTGAGCGAGCGCACCTACGGAACGGAAGTTGCAGCTATTTCTGCGCGAGAAAAGCATGTTGTTTTTGCGCTCGCGCGGAATATCATCGAGCGAAATGCGGAACTCGGGCCTACGGCCATGACGCTCCACACTCTAACGTCGGAGAGCAGCGGTCGGAACTACAAATCTACACAGCGGATGCAGATCGTCGTCGTTCGAGTCGACCAGCTGATCGCCGGCGCGATGGCGCGGAGCGAAGTGTACCGGGTGTGAGATCCGCATTGTTTCGCTCGCTTCAGTCGTCACGTCAAGTGGCTATAAGTGTAGGTAACAATATAGATTGTGCAAGTGTATGGGCAATCAGTGTTATCAGTGAACTATTTCCGCTAGTCGGAAGTGTTGTGTTGCGTCAACGGTTTACCAGACTGTTGCATCAGTTAATTTCTGCCAAGTCAGAAAGTGTGTGGTCGCGTCAGCAGCTATTTATCAAAGACTGTCTAACTAATATTTTGAGTTGTCACTTCACTGTTTTAACCTTAAATGTACCTAATTGTGTTTTGTGTTTCGGGAATTTAATTGTTCAGCAAGCTAGCGTGTTTTGTATTGTTCAAGTTTGGTTAGGTTTGTGTGATTCAACCTTCCACCCGGCAAATGTAGGTACATAGTGTGTAAGGATATTTTGATTGACAGCCTAAAATAAGTGCGATAACAAAATTGTTACTGTCCCTCACCGTCTTTCGTCTTAGAACCAAAAATGGCTCCTTCACAGGAACCTGCTTCAGTGCAAGGCCTAGTAAATAGACGAAAATATATGAAGGGCAGAATCACATCATTAGAAAAGAGCATCGGGGATATCGGGCTGATCGATAGTGTAGGCTTAATCCTTAGCTTTATTTCAAGGCTGAGTGATCTATTTAGGAAGGCTGAGGAGATACAGCTAGAATTGGAGGGCTCGGACACTGCTAGTACAGGGATTTATAGCGAGGAAGGCGCTGTCATCGAGGACAAGTATTTGTCACTTGATGCCAGGCTGCGAGGGCGCTTGGAGGAGTTACAGACCAGCCAAGCAAACACGTCGGCCTGCGCACCAAAAAAAGGTGAGTGTGATGTGTCTCTCCCCAAATTGGTTATTCCCCATTTCTCTGGAGCCTTCCTGGAATGGCAAAACTTTAAGGACCTCTTCCTGAATATTATTCACAGAAATGACTCTTTGCCTCCAATAAAAAAATTCTACTATCTAAAATCAGCTCTGAAAGGAGAAGCCTCCACTCTGATAGAAAATATAGATTGCTCCGACGCTAATTATATGGTCGCTTGGAATACAATTCTAAAACGATATGACAACAAGTCCGTGCTTTTAAATCATCACATCAATGGCATTTTTGAAATGCCTAATGTGAAGAAAGGTGAAATTAGACCCCTCCTGAATACATTTTCACAGCATTTTAATTCTCTCACTGCCCTCAAGGTACCTAACTTGGCTGATACTATTTTAATCCACATTTTGTCAAAAAAATTGGATCATGAAACGCTTATGGACTTTGAGCTGCAGAGAGATAATCAAACGTTACCGGTGTTGCAGGAATTCACCAATTACCTTGAGAAACGCTGCCAAGCGGGCGAGGCGCTAGCTCGAGACGACTGTCCGAGCCGCTCGAAGCCTTCACTGGCGTGCGTTATGAGCAACAAGGTAAGCAAAGTTGACATCATATGCAAATGCTGTTCTAAGGGGCCCCATGCATTAAAAAAATGCTACACCTTCCTAAAAAAGACGCCACAGGAAAGGCGAAAGTTCATAGAAACTGAAAAGTTGTGTTGGATTTGCTTTAAGGCGAATCATTCGTCTTCAAAGTGCCACAGTCAGACTATGTGCACGAAATGCTCTGGTAGACATTGTAATCTACTGCACATTGAGTACCCTCGTGCAAGTGGAAATGTTGCTGACGCTGCGTCTCCACCCAACTCTAGCGGCTCGCAGAGCGTCAACGCGAGCCCCACCACGTTTAGCGGTAACGCTACGAGCGTGTCCTCGGACGGTACGAGAGGCGTCAAGTTGCTTTCCACAGCCTTGGTGCTAGTACGAGGGGCCGACGGACACGAACACACTGCTCGTGCGCTCCTCGACAACGCGAGTGAGCACAACTTCATTTCGTCTGAACTAGCGAGTCGGCTGAAATTAAGCAAGATGCCAGTGCGTTGGACGATAGGTGGTGTGGGCGGAGAGGTCGCAACTTTAGTGAGTCACACTGCAAATATCAACTTAAAATCTCGCTTTGGTTCTCACACATATTCCTTGGATTGTGGTATCCTAGAGAACATAACTAGCGACCTGCCTGGGTCCAGCTTTGATAAAAAATGTCTTAAGTGGCCGCACTATATTCAACTTGCGGATCCCACTTTTAATATCTCGGGAAGAATTGACCTACTTTTATGTTCAGACTTCTTCTACAGAGTTATCTCCAAGGGTAAGATCGACCTGGGTCCAAAAAATCCTGTCTTAGTTAACACCCGCTTGGGTTGGATTTTCGGTGGAACGTTAGCCAGCGACCTTGTATCAAAATCAGGTACGTGTCATTTTGTGGGGTCAGCTAACCCGGATACTTATGAATTGAATAAATCAATTACAAAATTCTGGGAAATTGAAGAAGTTGGTCGCTCGTCTTCCATTCTCAGTCAGGAAGAAAACATGTGCGAAGCGCTATATAAAAAAACTGTCACCCGTGATAGTTCGGGCCGATATCAAGTGGAATTGCCTATTTTCCCTGAGAAAGCTGGTCTTCTTGGGAATTCTTATGACCTAGCTCTTAACTGTTTTAGGTCTTTGGAACGCCGCTTCGCCAAAAATCCTAAATTCTTCACAGAATATAAAAGCTTTATCGATGAGTTTATAGAACTTGGTCATGCCAAGGAAGTGAAAGATTTTCCGTACGTTTCAGCTGAAGCAGGTTTTGAGTATTACCTCCCGCATCACGCTGTGATCAAGGAACACTCGACGAGCACTAAGCTGCGATGTGTCTTCAACGCGAGCGCCCCCACCTCATCCGGTACCTCTTTAAATCAAATTTTAATGGTTGGCCCTGCCACCCAGGCGGATCTATTCACAATTCTGATGCGGTTTCGAATGTTTGTATACGTCTTCATAACAGATATTACGAAAATGTACCGTCAAATTGCTGTAAAGGAAAAACATCAAGCCTTACAGCGTATTTTGTGGAGAGATGCGCCCACTGAAAAAATTAGATGCTTTCAACTCACCCGTGTTACGTATGGGACAGCTCCAGCTAGTTTTTTAGCGACTCGCTGTTTGAAACAACTAGTTGAGGACGAAGGTAAGGATTATCCGCTCGCGTCGAAGACTCTGCTGAATAACTGTTATGTAGATGACATCATCAGTGGTGCAAATGATTTTTGCACTGCCGCTCAGTTGCAAAGGGAATTGATAGAGCTCCTGGGCAAGGGTCAATTTCAACTTCATAAATGGTTTTCAAATAACCAAAAGTTATTGGAATTAATTCCTAAGGACCACCATGAAAAATGCAATTTTGAATTGAGCGATGGCACTCCATCGTTGAAGACCTTGGGTATTGTGTGGTGTCCTACTAATGATTCATTTCAGATTAAGGTTCCGGCTACCAATGTAAAAAATACCACAACCAAACGACAAATACTTGCTCACATTGCTAAGATTTTTGATCCTTTGGGGTTGGTGTCGCCGGTATGTACTTGCGCAAAAATCATTATGCAAAGAATTTGGAAGGCCAATGTAGACTGGGACGATGTAGTGCCTAGTGACATATTTGACTCGTGGTCAGACTTTTGGAGCAATCTAGAAGCATTAAATACTATTGTAGTGCCTCGTTTTGTTTGTCAGGTGTCCAATGTGTGTTACGAATTACATGGGTTTGCCGACAGCTCTACGAAAGCGTATGGGTGCGTCATTTATTTGAGATCCACTGACAACAATGGAAAACATATGGTAAGATTATTATGCTCTAAGTCTCGTGTGGCTCCTGTCCGGCCCGTTAGTCTTCCAAGACTTGAATTGTCTGCCGCAGTATTATTATCAAACTTAACAAAGAATGTCCTTGAAACATTAAATATGAACCATATCAAGGTTTCTTATTACACTGATAGCTCCATTACCTTGTGTTGGATAAAATCTGAGGCATCTCGCTGGAATGTCTTTGTTGCTAATCGCGTTTCGGAGATTCAGTCGTTGTCCGCCAAGGAGGACTGGCATCATGTGCGGTCGGCTGACAATCCTGCCGACTTAGTTTCACGTGGAGTTCGTCCCACTGAATTGAAAACATCTGACCTATGGTGGTCCGGTCCCCCTTGGCTGTCACAAAATGTGGACAGTTGGCCCCCTGAGACTACTTTCTCAGGGACGCACAATCTGAATTTAGAAGCACGATCAAACAACGTTTCTTGCGCAGTTACAACCGTAGCTGCTCCCAGGAATACTGTTTTTTTAGACTTTTTCGAGCGATTCTCATCGCTGTCGAAACTCCAGCGCAGTATGGCGTTTGTCCTAAGGTTCATTCATAATGTTAGAACTGACAAATCAAACAGAAATATTGAATTTGTGTCAAGCGAAGAATTGAACTATTCCTTGACCGTCATTGTGAAAATTATACAACGAGAATGGTATGGCAAATTAATGGATTCTCTGTCTGATCCGAATAAATCAAACAGTGTTGATTTAAAACCCTACAAGTTACAATTCTTAAATCCTTTTATGGATGAAAGCGGACTATTACGTGTCGGAGGCCGACTAAAATATTCAGACCTTAATGATAAACAAAGGTTTCCTCTGATCTTGCCTCCGGAAAGTAATGTTACTAATTTAATAGTAAGTTACGAACATGAGCGCTTATTGCATGCAGGCGCTCAATCAACTTTGGCTAGTTTACGCACTCGTTTTTGGTTCATAAATGGACGTAATATAGTACGCCAACTTATACATAAGTGTATTGCTTGTTTTAGGTTTAGAGCAGAAGGAATGAATCAGATTATGGCTGATTTACCGGCGGTGCGTATCACACCTGCCAGACCGTTTCTTAATGTAGGCGTCGACTACGCTGGTCCTATCTCAGTGAAACAATCACGCATAAGAAGTGCTGTCATTACAAAGGGTTATATATGCTTGTTCATTTGCATGGTTACCAAGGCATTGCATTTAGAATTAGTTTCAGATTTATCATCCCGAGAATTTATTAATTCACTAAATCGTCTTTGGTATCGTAGGGGAAAACCTGAAAGGATATTTAGTGATAACGCAACCACATTTCGCGGAGCTCATAACGAACTCAATAAATTATATTTCTTGCTGAACAATTCTAATTCTGAAATTTTTGATTGTGTTTCAAAAGAAGGTATAAAATGGTGTTACATACCCACCTACTCCCCACATTGGGGTGGCCTGTGGGAAAGTGGTGTGAAAATGGTTAAGCACCATTTAAAACGCATTTTAGGAAAAACAACATTGTCATATGAACATTTGAATACCGCTTTGATTCAAATTGAAGGTGTCATAAACTCTCGACCAATTTGCTATTCCAGTAATGATCCTAATGATCTCAATTGCTTGACACCAGCTCATTTTTTGATCAATGACAGGTTAACGTCCTTTCCAGAGTCAAATGTTCTACAGGTGGATGTTAATCGATTATCATTATATGAACAAATAATAAGATGTAAACAGCAATTTTGGAAAAGATGGCACAAGGAGTATCTTACCTCCTTACAAGCAAGGTATAAATGGAACAAAATTAAACCTAATTTGAAACAAAATGATATTGTGTTAATTAAGGATGATAATTTGCCGCCTCTTTCATGGTGTATTGGAAGAATTGTTGAATTGATAACCGGCCGTGATGGTCACATCAGAGCCGCCAATATAAAAACTATTAATGGCATTATTACGAGACCAATCACCAAAATATGCATTCTACCTATTGAATAAATTGCATGATCTGTCTACAAATGTGTGCATGACCTTATTATTAACTGTATAAATAATCAAAGCTATTGTGTCATATTAATGTTTGAGACAATTCGGTGTTAAAATCCTAAGGCCTCTTTTATTATGAAATGTTTTGGTTATATAGAATTTATACGCTTATGCTATATTACATTATAGCTTAGTATAGCCTTATGCGTTGCTTAACATCAACCGACATTCAGTATGAGACGATTATTTAAAATGTATGTCCTATAAAATTATTTTGTTCTCAAATTGCTGAATCATATTATTGGAGTGCTTATATAATTTGTAATATTTTTGTCTTGATCAATTCATTCGAATTCTAAGTAAAAGTTTTACTATCCAAATTCATTTATTGTCATGATCACATTAATTTAATTGCAAGGTGCATTCTATATAAATTTCATAGACTGCATGATAATGTCAAGCCTAAGCTACTATTTTTTGTGCTTGACTGCATTATTCCCACCAAAATTATTATGTCGTGTTTCTGTAAGTTGGTAAAGTGTCGAACCTATATGTTAAAAAATAGACCTCTTGCATTCTTTAGTAATTTGGTTGTATAATGTGTTCTCGCTATACTATGATATGTATAGCTTGTAGCTATCATGCATGTTTCCTTCTTCAAATTAACTTAATTTCAATGCCTAACTATTGTTTAAAAATCTATGTTATGTCTTACAAACTATTCTGCTCTTAATTCTGTGTAAGTAATTATTGGGTTATTTTGTGTAGATTGTGAGATAATATTTTTATAAATATTTAAAGTCAAGGTCATTAAATTTCAGGATTTTGCCATTGTCAAAAATGTATGTCTACGATGTGTCGTTGATACTTTATTCAGATTTTAGAGTTTCTGAGATGTTGAAAGATGTCCTTTCAAGGGGGGAGTTATGGACAATTCATTGTTTTCGTACTGGCAACATTATAACTGGTAATACTGAAAATTTTATAATCTATGCCTCTCTTCCGTTTCCGATGTTGGAGCGAATAAACGTATAATGTGAGCTCTCACAGTTTTATTTTCTCAAGTTTTTTATCCCTCGCTGAGGGCGTCCTGGTGGCTTGCCGCGACTTCGTGACGCCATAACCATGGCCGCGTGATCTTCCGAACTTCAGGAGGCGGCCCGCCGAGCGCAGTAAGGCACCGACATTTTCTTATAGCCTCGTGCGAGGCCGAAGACCCTCCACGATTTGGACGGGGAAAAAGACATCGGATTTCCGATTACATTTTAGGGTTCCGTACCCAAAGGGTGCCAACGGAATTGCCGTTTTATACAGAAAAAATAAAAAAAATTTTTTTATGTATATATATTTTATTAATCGAATTATTGGCCATTACTATCAATGCATTTTTGCCATTTTACTGGAAGTTTCTTGTCATCTTTGCTATAGAAATCTTGGGAAAGGGAATAGGCGTTTTTCACGGCCTCATCGGATTTGAATTTTTTCCCCGATAAAAAAGTTATCCAAATTCTGAAAAAAAATGGAAATCAGTTGGAGCAAGGTCTGGTGAATATGGTGGGTGACGGAGAGTTTCCAGTCGTTACTCCTGGGGGTCCATTCAGGGTAAGAGTGAGTTCGAATTCGTCACCACACAGGTAAAAATCTGGTCTGTCCCGTAAATACGTTGGAAGTATAAATAACGGTTCCATTATTTAAATAATAATGTTTGTCCCAACTATTTTTAGGTTAACTCACTCCCGAACTCGAACTCCTTGTCGAATTACCTGAATGGGCCCCTTTTAAGGTGGCCCAACCCGGCGGGCCCAACTCATTCGCGGGCACGGTACAAAATCGTGCTGTTGCGCTCTGGGACCTTCTCTGTTTCAAAAAATAAGACAGGCTCCGTGATGAGGAAGATGCAACATGTCCACAAAAAAGACAATGTGCATAGTGTATGATTTGGTAAGATTTACGAAAATTTAAATTTCAAAACGACTTATAGCTAAAAGTAAACCACGACCGCTGTAGTCAAAAATCTAACAAAAACCAAATAGATCATAAATCTTGATTAAATAAGCTGTGTCTGATGATTAATCTTTTTACGATATTCTTACTTTATCATTGCGTAATCCACCTCCAAAGTTATTATATAAAAAGCGCGAAAAATTCGAACTTTCGGACCTTATAACTTAGAAACCAAACAAAATTTTACAATGTCAATTGTCATCAGACATCTAGTTCGATCAAATTAAGCTATTTTGAGCAAAATTTTGGATCTCTGACAAGAAATATGGGCGTGATCTTCTTTCCCCTTTTGTATGGGGAGATGAGCGGGTTGGGCCACCTTAAGACGGTCCGTTACGCGGTGTGTGGGCGAGCGTTGTCGTGAAGAAGGAGTGGACTAGAGCAATTGACAAGCTTGTCTATCATCATTTTTAATTCTTCACAGTACACATCTGCAGAAATTGTTGCGTTAGGTATCAAGAAACTGTAATGAATAATGCCGGCACAGGTTCACCATACAGTCACAAGCAACTTTTTTTGACTCAATTTGCGTTTGGGACATGGTTTGGCTGCCTCCCCTCTGTCCAACCCACAGATTAAGATTCCAACCAGTGCGACGGACGTTTTCGATTGTCATACAGGATCCACTTTTTCATCACAAGTGACAATGCGATTCAGAATCCCGTCATTTCTGTGCCTATTCAACAAGTTACGAGAAGCTTGGAAGCGATTTTGTCGTTGTTGTTCAGTGAGTTCATACGGTACCCATAATAAAATAACGCGCAATTTTGTTGTTCCATACAAGCAACGATGTTAAAAAAAATACTGGTAAAACAAACGAACAACTGAATTTGAAAATGGAATAGCTTCCTTTTATAACGGAAAATATTTGAATTTGTAATTCCTACGCAATAAAAGTTAGCCACGTTAAAGTGGTCAGTTTGTGGAAAAAGCTATTTCATAGGTGAGGACCTAACATAATGTTAGCTTGCCCACTGTGCGCGCTCTTAAATTCTCCATACATTTGAAAACGCAAGTCGATCGATTTGGCGTAAAAGCTAATTTATGTGACAAATCGGACTACGGGTTCTGGTTTTTTTGGCCATGAGGCACTTAAGCATTAACGTAATTACGTTAATATTTTGTTTTGTTATTTGCGTATAAGAGGTAGTCATTTTGTGGCATACAAATCTGTTAGAACCATTTATATCGCTGGTTTGAACTATGTAATGCCGGATATTCTATGTGGCACATTTGTATGCATAAAAACATACATTATCTGCTATGGACTATTGTTGAGTGTGATCTCAGTGCATGAACCTTCCGGAATTGAACTGAAAGCCTGTTTTATCAATGCGGTGAGGTGTCCAATAGGTTGGTTCCTAAGGGGAGGTTTTCTTTTATATTTGCCTTTCACAGCACGCGACCCTAAGTAATTGAAACGGAAAAGCTTGCGCGCGGAGCAGAATACCGCGGAAGTAAAGGTACAGCATAAAAAAGAATTACTCATCAAAATAGTACCAAAATACTGAAAACTCTGAATAAGATGAAGCCTCTTAATAGGTATAAAACCAATAACACTTAAGAGGATAAAGAGGTGATCAAGTTCCATACTCTAAAAAATTTTATGCCCACACAAAAAGGCGTACAGTCGTTTCCTATCAAATGTATACACTGGAAAGAGAAGGAATTCCTAAGTCCCTTTTACTCTATGGTTGACGTCAGCATGTCAGAAAGAGACCTCAAATTTGTCTCTATTTCCGGTGTATAGATTTCAGACGAAACGACTGTACATCATGGATACTATTTAAGTTATCAAAAAACACAAAAATGTACGGACGTAGATTTATTTAATGTGCAAAGTTTCATAAAAATATTTCTAAATTTGACCGAGTAAACAGGCACGAGCCTGTATGGAACTTAATCACCTCATTATCCTCTTGAATCCATAAATCCTATCTAAAATGTTTTTAAAGAATAAAAGTAGATTTTATTCTAATTATGATTCTCGCTCATTTACAATGAAAAAATAATAATATCCTGGCATGTTCCTTCCATAAACTTCAAATCAAAAAACATGAAGAGATCTTATAATAATTCATGATATTCTTGCCTGAAAACAGTGACCAACTTTACTGGCACGTGCCAACGTGCCGCCAAACCGTCTTTGGAATCAAATCCACACTCAAACCTTACCTCACCAGACTAGAATCATTAGGTACCTTCATCCATGCCAGAAGAGGCTAGATATAAACGACCGCCTAAGCCAGTGTGGCCACCATTTGTGCATGAACATTTGCAAAAGTTAGCAAACTAACTATGCATAATAAGTATAATTAGTAAAAAACAAACAAATCTTTTTACGAATACCTTTTTTATGTAACTGGACATTGATGGTTAATACCAAACTGACCGTCAGAGATATTTTCCTAAAACACCACATGGGAACTAGGTGCCATGCCAGGACCTTCCTTATATTGCTCGGATACATTGAACTGGATGGAAAACACGGAAAAATTTCACTGCCGCTTCGACCATGGTTCATTCAATGCGATGGTACCAACCCGGGCGGGATTAACCCTGCCACCTAGTACCTAAGGACCTACATTTTTACGTGGAATTCGAACGATGGCCAACCTCAACGGTTGGAAATGGTCACCCTTCCAGAACCCAACCGCGCTCAGAGGTGCTTACCCAGCTTATTGAATCGCAAGGCGTCGCACCACTGGGCTACCTTTTTTTTTTTTATGCGACCTGACATGGATGGCTAATACCACACAACTACCGTTATGATATTAGCCCAATACACCTCATTCCCAAAGGAATTTGGTGCCATGCCAGGACCTTCCCTTTATGAGCACGGCTACATTAAACTGAATGGAAAACACGGACATTTTTTCATTGCCGCTTCGACCATCTTTTCATCCAATGTCCTGACCTGCCTGACAATATACCTATTGCAAGCGACTGTCGATGTAGTTGGAGTTTGAGTTGTTGGAAGGATTTAACAACTTTCCTGCGACACGTATACAGCCATTACAAAGAATTGTCTGGTTGCAGCGTGGAGATGGGCGCGCGGTCGCTGTGGGCGGCGCTGCGGCGGTGCCGGCGCGAGGAGGGCGCGGGCGCGGCCGGCGAGGGCTCCAGCGAGCTGGCGCGCTGCCTCGGCCTGCTGGACCTGACGGCGCTGGGCGTGGGCAGCACGCTCGGGCTCGGCGTGTACGTGCTGGCGGGCGCCGTCGCCAAGACCGTCGCCGGCCCCGCCGTCTGCCTCTCCTTCCTCGTTGCCGCGATAGCCTCAGCGTTCGCCGGTCTGTGTTCCTCTCATTTTTACCTGGCTGCGCAAAAAGGAGTCTTATGTTTATTACACTGTATCTATTCAAGCACAATAATCTGCAAAACTGCATAGCAGTTGGTTTGTTAGCAGAGTTAGCTCTCGTTGTTTGGTCAACACAACATAATATTCCATCGTCTTCTGAGATGGCATATGTCCTTACTTTTTACATACCCACTCTCATATACCTACAGAATCTGACTTTGCAAGCTAAATCAAGATAAAATAAGTATGATTTACTTTGAATACGTAGTTGCCATTTGCAGTATCTCAACGACTAAAGTACGTGACGGAAATACTATCTAGGTAGGTATGTGCCACTTAATTTCCCATTGTTGATGATCGGAAATGTTTTTCACAACGACCTATTGAAATTGAAGTTATCAATTAAATATTTATTGAACTGTTAAACTAATGGCACAACGTTAAATAATTTAAGTCGAAACAGAGGAATTATTTCTCTAAAACCGTATCTGATTCAATAAAACTTTGAGTAGGTAGGAAGGTAGGGACTGAGGTCATGTCTTTTCATGTCGGTACACGGTAAATCCCACGGAATATTGAGGAGGCCACCTCAATATTCCGCGGTAAATCCCTTTCCGTCATTGGGACGATGACGGCGCGACCTTAGAGTGTTATATGTTTTTTCCTTTTCCAGTCTATCGACATGAACATTGTACAATATGAACTTGTTGTTTTTGTTTGATCCCGTATTTTCCTTTTTTCTTAAATTTCTTATTATTTATTAATAATCGGTTGCTCACACAGATTGTTGCTAATTATGTATCCACATCGAAACCCCTTACCGAATCTAGATGTCAATATATTTTATAGGTGAATTTTTTTTGAATCACTCTCTTTCGGTATTTCATTGTAGATACTTGCGGCGTGATCTCGAGGCAACGTTTTAGATGCATGACCTCTAATATAACATTTCATTAAAATATCATAGAAATGGCAGCAGTATCCTTGTCTAAATGCACTATAATAAATAGTTAGATACATGAAAATATTGTTAAATATTTTACTCAAAGCAAAATAATAGCACTCTGTTAGCGGGTTTTTGGGAAACAATTCCTTTAGGTATTGCGCTAAAGTAACTTATGAAATGTAAAGTCATCCTTAAACATCGAGGTCAGTCTTATTCAAACTAAATACAATGCCAAAAAAAGTTAGAGCAAATCTAATGTTGTCTTATTGATATTCCACAAAATGGAACCAGAAGGCATCGCTGTCAGAAAAATCCTCAATTGCAGTCTCGACTTTCGATCGATCTTTCCGGAAGGATGAGGTTCCTGAACTTGTACTAAACAATTGCATATTCACTTGCCAGTACGTGCTAATATCGGTAGTAAGATAAATCACATCCCACGTGCCGCGTCGACACAGCAATTGCTGGAAAATGCACGCGAGCTATTCTTAGTGCAAGAATTGAAGCAAACGTGAAGATTGTCGGTCGCACAACGCCGACACCTGAAGCAGGCGCACCTTGTAACATGTGCCGGATTTATTGAGTTGATATCACGCCATGTTTAGCATAATACCAGTCACCAAACTGTAATGGTATTCTGGACATAAAGTACATTATGTAATCAGAAATTTCATTGTTTCCAATATCCATTGTTTTCAAGAGTTTATTAAGTTTTCCAGGAATTCATTGAAACTGATTATTTTTATGTAATAGGGACATGAATGGCTAATACGACACCTACTGGGTGCTGGTGGGTGCACTTCGGCTGGGTGGGGGGCACTCGGGTGGGATTAAAACTAGCATCTAATGTAAGGTCCTTTCGGACAGTTTTTCATATAATCCGAACAACGGGCGAAGCACGGTAAGAAATGCATAGGAATCACTTGTATTATTATTAAGTGCCGGAAACCACACACGACTGATCATCAAGTGAAGGATATATAATTTGGTTACGCATTGACGAACAAATCCGAAATTCAGTTGCAGCTCAGGCATAGATTTTTGGTAGGCACGTGTTCGTGCTTTGGTATTATTTGCTTGGAGGCCAGGCGGGAAGTCCTTCAGCCGTAGGAAATTGTGGAGTATATTTTGTGTATCCATTTTGCAGGCCTATGCTACGCGGAGTTCGCCGCGCGCGTCCCCAAGGCGGGCTCCGCGTACGTGTACAGCTACGTCAGCGTGGGGGAGTTCGTCGCCTTCACCATCGGCTGGAACCTCATCCTGGAGTACGTCATAGGTACGTCCGCGGCCTGCTCCCCTCCGCAGTGAGCTGTTCTCCACCTGCATCTTCATTCATCACCTGACTTGGAATACGCACTTCACGGCTGAACTGTATGCTAGGAATTCTCTTAAACATTCCACTTGAGATGTCAATTTCCACTTGAGATGGAATTAAGCAAACCTAAATCTGAAGCATTTCAGTTTGAAGATGCTTGGATAAAAGGGTAATTTTATTTAATTTTAAATTTTTTATCTGCAACATGTTTTCGTAATATTTTCATCTTACCTACAATGCAGAATTGCAGTGGCTTAGATTGTATTTCTGTGCTTTCTCATATCTCTATTTTGTAACTTGGTAGAATTGGATGGATTTTTTCCCCCCAACGCAAACGGCTGCGCAGAATCAAAACTTTTATCGGATATGGTATCTGCGCAGCCGATCATCCGTCCCGGGCATTGCCATTTTGGACAGTATGAAGTTGTTAGCTTGGTTGGGCTTTTCATCTTCTGCCTCTCCTCGCTACTGACACAAGGCTGAGAACTTGTGGTTTAATTTACAGCAGGAAAGACGAAACGGACCGTGCCCTGCCCGTATTTGTAATGCCTCTCAAACCTGTAGCTGAAGGATCTGTGCAAGTTGTAGGTAACAATGTCGTACGTTGCGGCAGGTACGGCGAGCGTAGCGAAGGGCATGGCCAATTACATCGACGCGCTGTGCAACAACACGATGCGAGACACCATGCTGGCCGTGGCGCCGCTCAACGTGCCCTTCCTCGCTGATTATCCGGACTTCTTCGCGATGGCCCTCGTCGGCGTCATAGCTGGTATGTAGCTCTCAATTTAGAGGCTTAACATAGCAGGTTTCTCTTTGGAGCAAAATTAAGGATATTTCAAAATGACCGAAGCACTCGCATAATCTCCTGCATCATTATTCATATAGCATTATTTTCGTCATGCGAACGTGTACCGCTTCTGATGCAATCGCAAAATACACTACTTCGTGATGATGCAATTATTTCGTAAATGATTTGAGATCACAAAGGTTCGATTTTCAGATTATTGTTAATTGGAGCGACGTATTTTAACATTCGACAATCTATAATAAAGCCATGAGTTGTTTCTTAAAACCCGGGAATTAACTACGTAAAGCTTTTACTTACCTGAAGAAAGGAATAACCGACTTGGCGAGCCCATTGGGCACATGGTTACTGATAAGATTAGTACCAAATAGTACCATTTAGTGTGATGGCCCTCTATTCCTCGTTGAGTTGCTATAATAAACGAAGATATTCTATAGATAATTTATCCAATCCACTTTGATTCCACAGTGCTGCTGGGCGTGGGAGTGAAGGAGTCCACGAAGCTAAACAACTTGTTCACCGCTCTCAACCTGATCACCGTCATTATCGTGGTCGTTGCTGGCGCTATCAAGAGTAAGACAATTATGTATGCCTATAATCATTTCCATTGCCCATTGACCTTGACTTCGACCCTTGTCTCCATTTAGTAACCGCTGAGATTCTTAGCGGTTACTAAATCGAGACTTAATTTCGCCCGCAGATTTCTTCGAAGAGTTCAATTTGAGAAGAAGGCCTGGAATACTTACCTTGTTGTAGACAACATAGCATGAGATTAGAACAGCGCCTGTGTGTTTGAATCAACTTTTAACATGTGTAATTGCGATACAGACAGAAGGTATAAGTGCAGAACAGAGCATAATGTGGTTGATTTTGCCTGGAAGGGAGTTTTTGTGACTTATGATAGATTCAATGAGAAACTTCATCGGTATTACCTCCCTAGCTATAGCTCGTTCAAACAACGTAACGCCAACAGGCGACCCGGCCAACTGGTCCATCAGCGTGGACGACATCCCGGAGAGCTACCGCGCGGCGGCCGGCACGGGCGGCTTCATGCCGTTCGGCGTCGCGGGCGTCATGTCCGGCGCCGCTCGCTGCTTCTACGGGTTCGTCGGCTTCGACTGCGTCGCCACCACGGGCGAGGAGGCGCGCAACCCGCAGCGCAACATTCCGCTCTCCATCGTCTTCTCGCTCGTCATCATCTTCGTCTCCTACTTCAGCATCTCGACCGTGCTCACGATGATGTGGCCGTATTACTTGCAGGTGGGTGATTACCTATATTAAATTCATTCTTTACCTCGCTCAGGAGCCCATGGAAAGTTGAGTCAACAGATGAATAGCAGGTAAACAGACAAGAGAGTGATTAAAATTGACGTTTAGTTGCATTTCGTACCATACAACTGTCAAACGACGTGTTATTCGGCCAAGTGAACTGAAATTTACCAATTGACATGGTACGAAATGTAACTGAACACTTTTGCCGTGGAAGCGAGGGAGAGCTATGATGTGGGATGCGACGCGTGCGGACACCTTAGCTCCAAGTCATCTGGAGGGCTCTTCTCGTGCGCCCGGATTTGCAGCAGCAAAAGCAGAACTCGCAAAACAGAAGAAGTATAGGAACGTGCAATCTGCTTATGAGTTCGTAGCTTTTGCTGTTGAAACTCTTGGCGTATGGAGTTCAGACGCCAAAAAATGCATCAAAGAACTGGGCGCTCTTTTAACTGAGGCGTCTGGAGACCATCGTGCCCAGAGCTACCTCAGGCAACGGATAAGCCTGGCCATTCAGCGAGGGAACGCTGCGTCGATCATCGGGACAATGGCCATTGTTCCGATGGAAGACTATTTTTATTTATAACATCTTTCATAACATTAATTGTTTGGTTTTTGGTTCTATTTATCATAATAAATATTGATCATCAAAAAAACTGAAAGTCCGATTTGATAACTCTTTTGTCTGTTAAGGGCCTGGTACTAGCCAAATCGCAAAGTTAGACGAGGCACCCCAAGTTAACTAACTAAGTCTGACGATTATAAGTGTCATTCTTACAATATATGATTCCTTGTCTAGGAATTGAATTATTTTCGTTAATGTATGTTTCCTTTTTCTATACAAAATACATTGCGGAAACGGTGTCCATTTCCGAACTTTTTTGACTAAATGTAGAAATCTAAAAGCAAATGGAATTTTTTGTTTATGCATATATGCTGTTTTTGCTTATATCTAGAAATCGAATTACTTTCAGATTTCTAATGAGAAAAATCAACTTTTTTATTTTTATTATTATTTAAATAAATGATGGAATAAAAACATATTAACAATCCATTATCAGTCTGGAGTTCTATTTGGATTTGCTGAAGCGTTTCACTACATATTATTACATTTGTTATAAAGTGCATTTGTATGGCGCGAGTAGTTGGCTAGTCCTAGCGCCTTAACCTGTAGTTCACCTGGCGAGTTATTCACCATGGGTCGGTAAACAATGGAATCAACTCTCTTCCGAGGTATTTCCTAGAAAGTAAAACCTGGAGCCCTTCAAACATGATGTGAAGAAGCATCTGTCCGGACGGCATAGTTCTCGCAACCCCCCGAAAGTTCGAAAGCCCATGGCGTGGATAGCTGAAACCAGTCCAAAATTAGTCTTACACACCACATGGTAACTAAGTGCCATGCCAGGACCTTCTTTATATTGCTCGGCTACATTGAAATGGATGGTAAACACGGACAATTTTCATTGCCGCTTTGACCATCGTTCCTTTTATTGCGATGGTACCAATCCGGGTGGGATTGACCCTAACACCTAAAACACCTTTTAGTGAGTGTAAGTAGTAAGTTGTGTTATTTAATCTATACCTAGTTTGTCGTCTGTGTTACCAGGACGCGGACGCGCCGTTCCCGCACGTGTTCACGGAGACGGGCATGCCGGTGGTGATGTGGATCGTGACGGTCGGCGCCATCTTCGCGCTGTGCACGAGCCTGCTCGGCGCCATGTTCCCGCTGCCGCGCGTGCTCTATGCCATGGGCAGTGACGGCGTGCTTTTCAGACCGCTGGCCAAGGTCAACAGCAAAACGAAAACGCCGCTGCTTGCTACACTTGTGTCCGGCATTTTATCAGGTAAATTAAATGCTATTTTGGGGTACGAGTAGCGGTTTCATGGATCAGAAGAGGCGCCCCGCAATTTATCTAGTTATGTGCCAGTGCCTGTAGTTTTTCGTACTTTCCTATCGGTGCCATTGGTCGTGTCGCATCTTTTGTATGTGACATGACGCCATTGAACCTAGGGTCTTGATAGTACTGAGTAGAACATTATTTTTTTTAGACAGCACACCACATGGGAACGAGGCGCCATGTCAGGACCTTTCTTATATTGCACGGCTACCTTTCACTGGATGGAAAACGTGGACTTTTTTGCCGGATCAACCATATTTTATTCAATTCGTTGATACCAACCTGAGAAGAATTAATCCTAGTAATTAAGAACCATTCAGAACCCGACCGCGCCCAGGGATGCGCCGAGTCGTCGCGCCACTGGGCTACCGAGGTTTTTATTGGGCTGTTAGGTTGTCCTCTGGCTGTTTTTATTCAAATTAATAAATTACTTACCTATGTCAGTATGTAGAGAGAAATTCAATCAACCTATGTTTACGGAACTACTTATTGGAACTATGTTCCTTATTTAAGGTGGGCCTTCCCGCTCAGCTCCCCGTGCATGCAAACGTGAAAAGAAGATCATGCGCATATTTCTTGTCGGAGATCCAAAATATACTCAAAACTGCTTTATTTGATCAAACTAGATATATGATGACCATTGGCATTGGAAAATAGTGTATGACATCTAAGTTATGAGGTCCGAAAGTTCGAATTTTTGGCGCGTTTTATGCAATAACTTTGGAGTGGATTGCTCAAAAGGTTCGAAGTCAGACCTGGCTTGATTCATAAAGATTTTTAATCAAGTTGGTTTTTGTTTGATTTTTGACTACAGCGGTCGTGATTTACTTTTAGCTATATGTCGTTTTGTAATTAAAATTCTAGTAAATATTACCAAATCAAACACTATGCGCATTTTCTGCTCTGTGGACATGTTGCATCCTCCTCATCACGGAGCTTTCTTTTGTCTTTGAAACAGAGAAGGTCCCAGAGCGCAATAACATGGTTTTGTACCGTGCCCGCGAATGAGTTAGTCCCGTCACACTGTTTAGATGACGTCACTTAAAGTTCGTTTCATTCAAGGTGTAATGGCAGCAGTATTCAACCTTCAGCAGCTCATCGAAATGATGTCGATCGGAACTCTGCTCGCCTACACCATCGTCGCAATCAGTGTTCTCATTCTAAGGTAACATCATTACTATATCCATTGTTATATTACGAGTGCTCCCTAAATCACCGAGAAATACCACCAAACCTAAATCACCAAAAAAATTTAGTACTAATAAATGGACACTTTTCATTAGTTGATTAATTCTTTATATACTACCAGGTGCATATGTAGGTATCTGTCCACTTTGAACATAGCATCGAGAAGATTTTGATGCGATCAGTTTCTGCGTATGGCTTGGTTATTTCCAGCAATAATAAGCTACTACCATCACGCTAAATTACCTGAGGAGTGAGCAGTAGGTTTAAAAGTGAGAGAAGTCGGGGAAAACTGATCGTTTTTCGTCGGACTTCAACGCGGGCGGAGTCTCAGGCAACTGCTAGTTATTTATATTATACTATGTAGGTAGATAAAAGTAACTAAGTTGAGATGAATGACATCCTTTCTGAGCATTGCTTGCTTCAGCGTACGTAAATACGCAAGGATTTTAATATATTTTACGCATGATACATAACATAACATAATACCTATCCATACCTACCTACAACCAACCCGTGAAGAGGGTTTTTTTTTTACTATTTAATACGTCAAATGAATTCATGAATAATTGGCCGATATACAATGCGCAAGTGTATATACCCATGTACAATAAATACAATTACCAACAATAATATGACATAACTTTCCACATTATACATTGTATGCCAAAACAATAGGCTTAAATATACTTGTAATTAGTTCAATAAATGTCAATGGTCTGGACATTTACGTGAAGCAGAACCTGCGACCTTGGGAGTACATACTGAGAACTATATTACTCACCAAAATTATTATAATAACAATTATGGGTGCGGTGCGTTCAGTTTTCAATTACAGCACAGAATAAATAGGACCACATGATCACGATTTTGTTTTCTTTTTTTGGTCATGGATGGATGGTCATGGGACACCTACCGTCATCAATCAGGTGCCATGCCAGGACCTTCCCTTTATGAGAACGGCTACATTGAACTGGATGGAAAACACGGACAATTTCTCATTGCCGCTTTGACCATCTTTCATCGAATGCGATTGTTCTAACCCGGGCGGGCTTATCCCTACAACCTGCAGTTATAAATTTATTCCGAACCATGAAACAGCTCGCATTCGTAACGAAAATAACTTATCGAACTCAGAAAGAGAAAGAAAATAGTGCATGAACGGGCGGAAATTTGAACAAGGCAAGCCCACCCGCCGCGCCGCTGAGCCACGAGCGCTATTTTATTCTATCGAGCACACTGCACATGGACTTCGGAATAGCTAACACTGACCTCAGTGCCCTGCGCCTCCATGCCCGGGACGTTTCGATCTATACCTCTTGGTAATAACCGTTGTCAGCGCTGGAATCCTGACACCAAATTAGGTAAATGATACTGGGATGGGAATGATATTGGGAGCCAGAAATGACACTTGAGATAAATTAATTTTGACATCACTTAACATTCCCTTCAAAGATACGAAGAGGACTGGCCGTCGCAGCAGCTGTCGAGCTCGGTGAAGTCGGCGCCGACGCCTCCCGCCAGCTACTCGCTGCTCAAGCACATCTTCAACCTCAACGGCCTCAAGTTTCCCACCGAGCTCTCGTCCATCGTCGCCAAGGCCACCGTTAGCATATTCTGTGAGTACAGTGGAACCTTGCTAATCCGCACCCCCAAAAACAAGGCGTGAGAGCAAAATTCATCACTGATCACAATGAAATCACGTTTTTTTGTTGCAACTGAAAGACGATCAATCATGTGTAGGATTATACAGTCATTTATAGACTTTTGTGCCTAGTCCAGCGCAATGGAAAGTCTAACTTTTAATTTTTATTCAGAGGATTTACAGAAAAAAACGTTTTAGTTTATTAAAATCAAATTCATATTTTCCCAAATTTTCTGTAGTGGCCGTTGCAACAACCTGTATATAGGTAGCTACTTGAAAAAAATACTTGGTAGTCGTCCGGATTACCAGATTACCACACCCGCGAGAATCCAGACCATACCTAATTGGTCCGGATTCTCGCGGGGAAACTAGTCATATTCCTCTCGCATATAGATCGAAGCTGGGCCAAATTGTAGGCTGTTTACATTGAAAATGCGATGTTCCGGTTAACCAGCGAACATGGATGGACAGGAGTATATATCTCTTCTTAAAAATCTATGGTTTCGATCGCTACTACCTTTCTTCCATGCTCGCTGCGGCTGACAGTTTGAGCTGGCCCCAGCTGTGCTCTGCTGTGACAAGTTGCGTCGACTTGCAGTCGCGGTGGCGCTGGTGACGACGGTGCTGATGGTGTGGAGCCCGCCCGGGGAGGTCAGCTCGGTGATCATGTCGGTGCTGGGCGCGGTGATGGTCATACTCATGTTCGTGCTGTACCGGCAGCCTGCCCAGGACGTCTCCAAGTTGTCTTTCAAAGTAAGTGTAACCCCAGCTCTTTATCTTATTTTCTAATTTGTATTTCCAAATGCCGATGCCTGTTTGTGCGTACCTAGGTAACATCATGTTTTCTTTTGTGGGCTTTGTATTGAAGTATTTACGTTTAGACCATACGGGTAAGAATCCGGTAAGAAATGTCCGCCCGGTAATACTTGATTTTAAAAACTGAGAATTAAGTAGGATGTTAAGCAATCATTTCGCAAGGGAGGGACCACGGAGGGTAGGGACCAATCCCTAGGTTGGCCGCCTAACTACTACTACTAGCGGATTGTACGATTCCACGTATTGAGCAACGACTGACTTCCCACATAGTCCTACGTGACAGCCGACTGCCCACACCACGAAGGAGGGAGGTAGAGAGAAGTTGGTCTAAGCAAACTGGGGCCCTACGTCCCAGCCCACGTGATAAAAAGGCGTGGCTTAGCGTCAATCGCTGGCGGTGTTGCGGCCAGATGGTGCGCGATATTTTTTTCGTACTGTTAGAAATGTAGATCTCATTATGCGTATTTTTATGTGGTTTTATAATAAAAATATTTTAATCAGTGGGAACACATTGATTTAAGTTGTGCAGGTTTTTTATTGATAAAAGTAACAGTAAAAATGCAAACGCGCCATCTGGAAAATGTGGGAACCATTGACAGTCCATTGACAATAGCAACATCAATTTCATTTCCGGTTCTTCGGTAGAAGAATTTACAAAAAAAAGCTGTGCAATACCCCACCATGGAAGTAATTTCCGCCCGCACTAGAGACAATGCGGTCTCTAGTAATATGAGCTAACAACATTTCCTCTATACCTCCTTCCTCCGTGGCCCACACAGGCCGATGTACTTCCCACATAGTCCTAGATGTAAAGCAGTAGATCCATAATTTGCGGTGCGGTGGATGTTCGCAGGTGCCGCTGGTGCCGCTGCTGCCGTACCTGAGCGTGTGCATGAACCTCTACCTCATGGTGAAGCTCGAGAAGGAGACGTGGGTGCGCTTCATCGTCTGGCTCGCCATTGGTAAGTGTTGTTTTCCTTTCGTGTTAAGTTGGTAACTTACAGTTGTTGCAAAACAGGCTCACTAAGCTAATGCAAGTATTTATAATAACTTTGATTAAAGTTACACTATAACATGATAATGCCTCTGTTAGCTGCTGGTAGATAGAAGCATTACGTTATAACTACCATCTATCTTAATGACAATAATAATGGACTTTTCAATACTTTAACAATGAGTAAATCTCATAAACGCTAAGCTCTCGTGGGTAATTCAACAAAACTTCGTCAAATGTGCCTATTAGATAGGCATCCGATGTGTCCAGCGACTGCAAATCTTGTTATTCCAAATATTCATTTCAGATCCATCCATACGAGATACGAATTGCCAAATTTGCGGATATAATGATGAGGTTGATCATAAATATTTCTAACAAAGTATTGTCGGCTAACTGTCAAGCTGTGATGTCATTTAGCGCACTGGACTTTCACCAACACTCTCACGCACTGCTTCGATATTGACATTTGAACGGCTTTTTTATGGACGACCAGTTCATCATCAATCTTGCATTCATTATGGGACGCACAGTATATGACTGTGTTTCTTCAGTCATTATGACATGCATGCTTAGATTAGTAATGTATAATGGGTACATGCATGCGTGTACTTGTAATCTAACAATTTTCTCATTACATTCCAGGTTACTGCATCTATTTCTTCTACGGAATTCGCAACAGCTCACTTTCAGAGCAGTCCAAGAAGAGCGTTTCTCAGGCGTCCACAGTCACCGTCAACGCAGAAAAACCCACCGATGCGCTTCATAGGACATCGACGCACTTCTAGTGCCGCGCATGCATAATGCATGCACGCTATAGGTTCTCTCTCTTCGTGGTCTTTTAACGGACTACAGGGCATGAAAATGATAGGTAATTTTGCACCACTATACGAACGAACCAACATCACCACTCAAGATACAAAGTGATAGACTCAATAACGTATGGTATGTTCAAGACATGCATTCGTAGAATATCGGACATCAGTTTACTTTAGTCGGAATGAGCGAATTGATGCATGGCATTCAAGGAAGTGGGAGAACGCAGGATCGTTCTTGAGAAGCCGTGTCGCTCCACCAGCCATTAGATAAGGGTGATTATTTTACCAAGCTTTTCTTTTTCTGATATTTTTACCAATATTTCTTTTTCTTTTCTTCTTACTTTTCCATAGTCAACAACATAGAAATTTATTTTTTCTCCAATAAATGCCATTTGTGTTTTGAGCCCTGAAGTAATTGAGTAATTTGAATACTGAAGGTATTTCAGTATTATAACATGTCAAATTTAAATTTATATCAAAATTCTATTTGAATTAATATTTGAAATATAGATTGGTATGCAAAGGTAGGTCAGCCACCCACCTTTATGTTTGTGATAAAACCAGGAATTGTTGAGTATTTATTGTAATAATATGTCTAGGTCTAATTCCACCATTGGTGCCTGGATTAGGAAGTCACCATATGGAATGGTGTTTGTTTGATATTTTCTTGATTTTAGTTATTTTCAAAATGAATGATAAATACAGATTTAAGTACATAGATTATTATCTATAGATTCCTTGGTGAGTACATATGCTATGGGTTTATGGGGCTTATTGTATTTTGAACTCCAAGCAGAATTAATTCTAAAGACTAAAATATTGCCGTTGGTAGAATGTATGCTAACAGCCTTGATACAATTATGAATCAGTATTGAAGTGTAAATAAAATAATTTAAGAGTAATAAAGTGGAACCTGGGTGATATTATGTGATTTGTGTGATATAATGTTATAACATTGTGATTGTACTTAGTTAAAACTAATAACATAGAAAATGATTGTGATTTTGTACAAAAAATAATAAACGTATGGTTACTACGGAATGTATTTTCTTTGTACAGGCACTGAAGATCTAAACATTCTGAAACATTTTAAAGTAACCAACCTTTGGAGGAGGCAGTTAAAAACATTTTTTTCGTGTATTTATGAAGTGCAAAGGTGCAGTCCCATATTTGAATGCCATTACACTGGAATTTGTGCCTTTAAACCAGAGTTTCTTAACCTGGGGTTCGTGGCATGAGTGCCAGTGGTCCGTGTTGGACATAAGGGGGCCATGACTACAAAAAGGTTATGAAAAATCCATGATATATGCCTTTTTGTATTTGTATACAAATTTTTGAATGCCTATGTCACAGATTTAAGTTAATGTATTTAAAAACGTACAGACGTAGCTCGGATCTAAAAAATTTTTAAGCAAACACAAAAAGGCGTATATCATGGATACAAGTTAAGTTATGAAAAAAAACCGAAAGGTACAGACTTAGCTCTCGGTTGATTCATTTAATGTGCAAAATATCAGATTATTTTTTTATTTGAATGAGAAATCAGGCACGAACCACTGTATGGAACTTGATCACCTCATTATCCTCTTAAAGTTAAAAATGCGATTTTTTTTCTTTGATCTTCTACGCAGAAATGGAGCTAACGTGAATATTTGAGGAAGTTTATGGGTTGAGGCACTCCACAATTGCAAGGCAATATTTTGTTACGGAACTGTTTTTTCGATGATGTTCCGAGCGGAGTGGGTACCACAGCTGGTCGTAAATAAAACTAACAATGTGTGCATTCACATTTATTTAAAAATGTGTACCTACATCAATTCAAATTGCGTGAATACATTTAAAACTAGAAAGCTATGCAAAAGCACAGAGCCAGAACAATACAAGTACTTCAGTCCTCTTCTAATTAGGGATTGCATCCCATTAACATGGACAGGCAGGCCGTCACATCGTTTGTGCTAACTGGAATGCAAGTTTTGACCATGCTGCAATAATATAATAAGCATGGTATTCTACTCAGAAATTGTTTGATACCAGATGCGTCGGAAAACTATAGATTAAAGGCAAACAACCGCGAAAAGAGCGAGACATAAGGTAAATTACACCCAAGAATATAAATTCAAGGGAATATTTTACATCTAATGCTCATCGTGCTAAAGCAATGAAAATGAGAATCAATTTAACTTTTCAGGTTCTAATTAAATAATTAATATTAATACTTTTAAAAAAATACAATATAATAAAAATTACTGCTTTGTAATTGCCGGTATCACGTACATATTAGCCAGTGGCGTAATCGGACATCAAATTTGATTTGAGTTTGATACTTCCTATGTTTTCTCTGGCAATTGTTCTGACCTTAGCACCAGTCAAACGGGCAACCATTGACTGCTTGCATGATTCTGTCTTTTGTTACATTTCTTAAACATTACGTTCCAAATATACCTTCACAAGTAGGTATCGTTACAAGTTAGCCACTTTGAAGTTCACAGCCCATTTTATAAGTTTACATCATACGATAGTAAAAATCGTTGATGTTTAACTCATGGTAATATCATAAATTATAATACTGTCAAAGTTTACTCAAACATTTGTTAATAATTCTGACAAAAAATCATGCACTGGGAGAGTTGAACATTTCAGGAACTATGTCGAGATTCATTAAAAATAAAACTTTAAACTTTGGAATGACATACATAGGTACATATGTACATACTATGCACAACGAAAAACATGCCCTCAAATTGATCAATTACTTTGCCATCGATTGAATTATTTGCATTTCAATAGAAACTTATAAAATGATATTGTGTATGCACCTACATATGTATGTCAAATCAGTTTTAAACAAAACCTTATACCTTTGTAATAGTTACACACACAAACCGCAAAAAATATCATTCTTTAGTTTATGTGCCTTTCTGACGTCTATGACATTCTAGAGCAGGGTTCCTTAACCTGGGGTTCATGAACCTCTTAGGGGTCCATGTGATGACAATAAATACTGCGCGTCTTCATTCTAAAACATGTTGGTATCGTAGGTGCCCACATTTTATCAGCACTAGATTGACATCGATACGAAGCTTAACTCCAAGTAAGGTTATAAGGAGTCAATGAGATTTTTTAAATTTCGCAAGGGGTCCAAGACTACAAAAAGGTTAAGAAACTGTTCTAGAGTTTTCTCTTTGGAACCCAAATATCATATTTTATGCTAAAGTAAGTCCTGTAATAAATTAAGTTAATATTCACAACAATCGAGAACCCTACGAACGAATATTCTGTTCTCGGGAGCCATAAACAGCACCCATTATATTATTTTTTGTAAGTACATATATCATCAATTCAAATACATAAATGCAATCAATCATTTAATGTTGTCATGCTCTAAGCAGTTACACTGCGCGACTTAACGTGGTAAGTACCAACCATGTATGGCTAGTTCTTTCACAAATTGGGAATATTTATTATAACCGACCAACATACATGTTAAGAGTTAAAATGATTACGTATTAATATTGATTTACTACATAGATGATGTTTCGCTAACTTTACAATGAGAGATCAAGATCAAATCCAGCCCGTATAAGAAGAAAAGAGACCACGAAAGATGCAATGGGTCAATTTAACTTTCGAGCATGATCATGTAAGACCCTAGCCTGGTTCATGTCAGCATATTTTGTGCTATTAATTGTAAATAATTTGTAAAAAAATCTAAATAAACATTTCTTGTCATGCTAGAGACTTGTTCTATGATAAATTGCGATGTAATAAAGCAAGATGTATTATATCAAGATAAAGATGTAAAAAATGCCAAACCGTTCAAAATTACGAGAGATCTTTGGACCCACTGATGATATATTGACCTCATATTCTTTCCGTTACATCAATGTATTTCTAAAGCAAACCTGCTTTTGCACTACTGATCATCAATCTGTCAATTGCGATCAAAATTAATTGTAGTCGATTTTGTACACATTTTGGTCACATCCATCGACTGGCTTTGGGATTGAGTTATTCTATACGTAAGTCTATCGGCCCCACTGTAAAAATAAAGGAACGCGAACCGTCAAGGCCGCTCTCGTCTCGCTCGCTCGCGGCTCGCGCGGGCGGCGTGCGAGGGAGAGGCGCGCGCGGTCAGTGCTTGCCGTTGGCCAGCGGCTCGCCCGCGTCGCCTCGCTGCTGCAGCAGGCAGCTCGCGCTGTCGCTGTCGGCGGGCGGCGGCGCCGCGCCGCGCCGCTCCGCGCTGTGCCATACGCCGTACGCGAAGTAGATCACCAGACCTGGGTCACCGATAAGTAGCCACTGAGATTTATCGTAGCGCGGTTATTGCGAACCTCTAAAACATTTCGAGCCTTTCAATCAGGTAAGAAAAAATATCCCTGCTGAAGTATTTTCCTTAATGTACAGCCTGGAGTCCTTAAAAAATAGTGTGAAGAAGCACAAGTAGCCCCGTAGCTTTCGTAGCCCCCGGTACGATAAGTCCATGGGCATCGTTGGGCACCTCTTAGTTGAGAGCTTGGACGGACTGATGGGCATGTGCATCACGATTTGGTGCCATGCCGGGACTTTCTCTTTATGAGCACGGTTACATTGAACTGGATGGAAAATACGGACAATTTTTCATTGCTGCTTCAACCATAGTTTCATCCAACGCAGTGGTACCAATCTGGGCGGGCTTAACCTTACCACCCAGTAGGGGAAGGTGACCTACAGTTTTACATAGTTTCCGAACCATGGAACAGCTCGAATTCGTAACGAAATGCACATATCCAACTATGAAAGAGAATGAAAGTGGTGCATGACTGGGGGGAGAATTAGAACCCAGACCTCTCGCATGAAAAGCAAGTCCTCTAGCCCTAGACCACTATTTATTGCCACGCCAGGACCTTGCTCTATTGGCCAGCTACCGATTTTTTTTGTGTTTGTCATTGCTACGTTGTTGGTGTGTGTGCATTTGCCTTACTTTACGACGTAAACGGTCTCATTTCAACTGTAATGACAGCTGTCTTTTTTACGTGTCATTTGAATTACAAAAAGAGAATGTACCGAAATGAACCAAATGTAACAAGTTTTCCGGTAGTCTGAGTCCTACCCCTCCCGACGCATCTCTCCCGACACTTACCACAAACGTGCCATCCTGCCACTTGAATTTTTTTTTTCCGTTACATTTACATCAGAAATACTAAAATTGATATGAGCGTATGTGAATTTGAAACCAGTTATACCTGCGAGGATCCACACCACGAAGCGAACCCACGTCATGATGTCGAGATTGAACATGAGGTAGACGTTTATGAGGATGCTGACACCGGGAAGCCACGGAACCAAAGGCACCTGCAACCATACCACCAACAGCGAATAATGAAACATGGTTGCAATATCAAAATGCCTGCCCTACCACCTGATCCTAACAGTCTGCACACACAAAACCTAAACCTACATGAACTCGCAATAATTAGTCCCGTGCAAGAGCTACATTTCATGAATATAGTAGAAGTCAGAAGATTTAAATAGGTAAATAACTTCCAATATTGATCACAACAATCCTTCAAAACATCAATAATGCCATGCCCAAATTGCAACATTAGAATGGTTGCAATTTTTTTAAAATATTTGTTTTATGTATTCACTTTTAAAAAAATGGAAGCACACAATGCAATATTAAAGGGCTGGTCCTTTTTGCATAATCCATGAATACATAGAATCATATCATTTCACTGTTGTACCTGACTGACAGCCAATAAAATAGTAAAATGAAATGTAAAATGAAAATAAACTTTTTCGTACCAAGCAAGTAGGTACTACAATAGCTATTATTTTAACGAATATGACATGCATTTAGATTTTAATTGAAGACAAAAAACTTTAAAATGAATTTATTTACAAACATATTGCAATGTTTTCAAGGTCTCCAGTCTTGCAATGTGTTTATAGGAGTTCTTTTTACAGCTTTCTTTATTGAATGTGTCCTTGTTTCACAGTGGATTCTGCATGAATAGCATATTCATTCATGCTGTTATGCAAGAAAAACACATTTTATAAAACATAACTTACAGAGAAGGCGAGTTTTTTCTCGGAGACGGGCTGTCGCGAGATACAGTAGAGCACGGCGAACGCGAGCAGCGCACTCGCCGCGAGCAGCGAGCACGCGCCGAGCGAGCCCACCGCCAGCGCGCCGCCCCACCCGTTCACCACCCCCGCCACCGCCACGCAGAGGGCACCTGTCGTCGGACCCCACACATAAACTCTCTTTATAAAGCTTTTTGGGGCCATTTTATGTAACTGGATAAGGGTGGCAAACAAAACTAACAACATTTCATACCATTACAATGAGATGAGAGTAAATACTCACACTGATTGTCCTTGTTATATGTACATAGTGGAATTTGTTTACTTTTGTTCGAGGCAATTACATGTAGCATGGGCAGTAGAGAACTATGTAGTAGATGCAACATAATATTTATGTGGGTGTGCGGTGGCTTGTTTCGCATAAAAAAATGTCTGCCCCAATGCTCGGCCAACTTATATTTCGCTATAAAAAAAAATCACTGAATTATAGGAGATGTTTACATGAAAATAGCATAGCGGAATTATGTAGATATGTAAGTGGCGCCATCTGTTGACCAAGGTTGGTCCACAGGCAAATGATTTTCTCTCTTAGAAATTTGCAGTTGCGCTTTGCCATAATAAATGGCGCAGCGCGCTCTTTGCAATACAATAAATATAAAGCATTTGGCAGCGAGTTCTGCTGTAAAAGCTATGTGGAAAGAAAGGTGTGGTTTTCGACACGAAATACGCCACAATGGCTTAAGTATGGAAACCGAGGAATACAAGTAGGTGGAAATTGACGATGAGTTAATCAGGATTACAGAAAATGTTTTATAAAATACACATCCCTTGATAATGGTCACTTTGGACTTCAGCCTCTTATGGAATACCACAAGACTCACACTTAGATCCTTTGCTTATACAATTTTTATTCATGAGATTCATAGTTTTACTAGTTCATTATCTAGCGATTGTTCATCATCGATACATACTGTATGCTGTAACCAGTAGCGTGACGAGTGCGGAACTGAGGCGGGTGGGCGCAGGGTGACGGCGCAAGTTGAGCAGCTGTCGGCTTGCCTCACGCCAGCCCCACGTGAGCCTTTCCTCCCGCCGCGTGTGGCTTGTCTGTGTCCGCTCGTACCTGTGTGTAAATACAGAGTTCTCTTATCGTAAGACTGGCCATATGTAGATGGCTAATATTGCACTTACTGTTATGCTGTCTGTCCAATACACCACAATACATAAGGAACTAGATTCACGCTTCAGTACCTGATAGGTGTGACATTGATCAAGTGTTTTACGTAAACTATCATGTATTTCACATAAAATTTCACATTTTAATTCAGTTAAGAAATAATACCTACCTGAATAAATTTGCACTTAGACACGAGAAACTACACATGTTACTTTTTGGCTACAAGGAACATCAAAAGAGGATCAAATCAGCATCTCTTTGGAGTCTTTCAAAAATAGATAAAACAAACATAAAAAGAAACACTGGAAGGTGTTGCTACCTCCAACTACAAACACCACCACAGTAATAAAAAGGATTAACCAAGTCGAATCACGATAATTAAAGCTGTTGGTCTTGATGGACTTATCACCGATGCCAATTGAACGAAAATTCAAAAAGTTTATGTTTAGGGTGCAGTACCTCAGCAGCAAAACGCAAGAGGCAACCATGGAGTAGGCGAGCAACGTGCCGATTGACATCATGTTGATGAGTTGCTCCAACTTGAAGATCATCGCCAGTGTGCCTGTGGGAAAGACCACGCCATACTGATGACACAAAGATTAGGAGCCAGGCAGTGTAAGCAAATTGTGTTCCAACTGAATTCAAACGCACTACAAGCATTGCGGACTGCAACGTCAGACTTGGGAATGGAGCACCGTTTGTAGATAGCGTACCTGTAAATAGTCCAGCGAGCAGAGTGCCCACGAGCGGGGTCTGGAAGCGCTCGTTGACGCGGCCCATGAACTGGAACATTAAACCGTCCGAGGCCATCGCGTAGATGATGCGAGGCAGCGGGAACATAGCACCCAGCAGGCTGTGAACAAGCAAAAAGGATCCGTAGCACTCACACATTAAATAAATGTCCAAATGGCTTCCCAAATAAAAATGTCTTTTGTAGGTTTACCTCGAGCAGAGTCCACAGACGGCTCCTACACTGACGAGGTACTTGGCGGTGTGCCAGCCAAGTTGCTCATATACAAACGGAAAGGGAGCATTTTCATCCTGCAAGCAAACAGAAAAGTTAGTTTTATGTCATTTAAAAGTGTCAGATACGGTAAACATAGATCCAACAGTCCAAGTGAGGAATTATATATCAAAATGATAGGTGGCTTTGATTTCAATGTTGTAAGCAGCCTTGACAATCATGAGATATCTCCATACCGCCACCCTCCCAATAGGCCATGGGATAGACTTGATACTTGTTACGATCAAGTTCACGGTTCATGTCTGCTGGCTGTGTACTGGAGAATAGGGTTGCCAAATACCTCAAAACATAAGATGTCATGTTACTGGTCACCATCAGTTACACCAGGCCTCCTCAACTTCAAGCATAATGGCAATTTAGAAAAAAACAAGTCTAGATAGCCTGCCAGAGATTACGTAATAGTAACAAATATATAAAAATATAAAAAGACAAAGAGATAAGAAAAATATAAATCTGATAATTATTAGAATTTGGATTAAAAGAAAAGGATGAAACAGGGGGTAATAGAGATGAAGACAAGAGAGAAGTGGATGGTAGATAGATAGATAGATGGATGGATAGAGAGGAAGGTATAATGAGAGAAAAAGACCTGCAGGTAATAGGGCAGCATGAGCGTGAGCACAGCGGACACGCCGAAGTATGAGAGGAAGACGATGAGCAGCGAGGTGACGACGGCGATGGGAATGGACTTCTGCGGCTGGCGCGCCTCCTCGCCCGCCGTCGCCACGCAGTCGAACCCGATGAACCCGTAGAAGCAGACGGCGGCGCCCTTGATGATACCCGCGACGCCGTACGGGGCGAATCCGCCCGAACCCACGCTTCTGTCAGGCACGGACGCCGGGTCGATGCGCCAGTTCTTGGTGTCCGCTGTGTGTTACACAATTGATTGGCGTGTGGTTGGTCAGCCTGATATTTCATAGCGACACTGGTTCTACGGATCTATTTATTAATTAGGTAAAAATCAATAGGAACCAGGATTGAGTTTATTTTTATATGTATGGATGTTTATATTCTAAAAACAACCATAGTCGAAGTAAAATATAAATTTTTTTACCCATGAAATTATAACTTTAGATCCACGAACAACATAAAAAAAACCTACAATTTGTCATCAAAATATTGTAAGAAAATGTATTATGTTATAATGTTAGGGACACACAATGGTGAATGTGATGAAATATATATTTTATCCAGACCATACCTTTAAAAGATCCCGAAATAATCACAAATGCTACCACGCAGAGATTAACCAACGTGAATAGGTTGTTGAACCTCGATGACTCCTTGGCTCCGAACGCCAGAGCAACTGAAAATATTTTAAAATGTTTAAAATTTATTTTTTACTTATTTCAAATGTCAAAACTACTTTAAATAACTTTGGTTTTTTTTGTATGGTTTGTGGGGTTGGTATGGTGTTCATATTTTTTATATGTTAATTTTAAGGTTTCAATTTTGACCTTGCTTCCAGAATGAGAACAATGACGCGTGCATATTTACCTGAGAATATCATAGTGATCGAGAATGCGAAAAAGTCGGGGTAGTCAGAGAGAAAAGACAACTCGATTGGCATGGCGGCGCGCAGACTGGTGGACATGGTGTTGTTGACCAGCGAGTCCAGGTACTGGCTCAGGCCCTTCACCACGCTCGCGGACCCTGCAAATGTGGTAAATGTGACAAGTTGCACACACAAATGGTAAGAACCAGGATTATCTCTTCATTTTATATTCATGTAGGATTCATCTTTAAAAGCAATTCCTTGAAAAATATGAATAAGTGTGCAAATTCACTTATGACATTGAAGTAATTTTTTGGAATCGAGGAAGATCGCCGAGACTTAAAATGGTTCAATTACCTGGTTATAATAGATTTTACCAAAACATGTCAATTTTAAATAGATATTGACACTGAAATCCCTCCGTGGAACGCCTTGCCTGCGTGAGGTTGATTGGTGCACTGAATGGCTCACTCTCTCTAGGGCCGCGAAGCAGCGGGTGTGTGATGTCACCATGTTTGTTCAGTCTAGTTTTGGTAAACCTAATGGTTTGAGGAAATGTAATGTAAATTGGATAATAATCAGAAGCAGTCAAGACAAACCGAGGCTAAATATGAAAACATACCTATGACATATTCAAGTATGAGATTCCAGCCGATGATGAACGCGATGAACTCTCCGACGCACACGTAGCTGTACACGTACGCAGAGCCCGCCTTGGGGACGCGCGCGCCGAACTCCGCGTAGCACAAACCTGATGTATGTAACGATGATAGAAGTCTTTAAATATTTGATTTTAATTCTCTAGAAAATCTATGTGGATTGGAAACAATGCACTGAACTGTCTTCAGAAAAAAGAGATAATATAAATACGGTTGAAATTTCAGAACAATCAAATAAGTTGAAGATGCACAAATGTTACGCACAGTGCACCGAGTAAATACATTAAACTCGTGGAGCTTGATCTAAAATTTCAGATTTCAAAATATTCATAGTTAATTTTGCATGAAACATATATTTTTTCTAAATATTATATCATTTGCGCGAGTTATTCAAATTCAACGCTCATCTCATCAAGAAACCCACCAGCAAAAATAGAGGCGATCGCCGCAATCAGAAACGATATGATGACGGCGGGCCCCGCGTGGTACTTGGACACGTTGCCCGCCAGCACGTAGACGCCGACGCCGAGCGTGCTGCCCACGCCCAGCGCGGTCAGGTCCACGGCGGTGAGGCAGCGCGAGAGCCGCGTGCCGCCCTCGTCCGCCGCCGCCTTGCGCCGCGAGAGCGTGCGGTACGCGGCCGTCGCGGCGCGCCGCACCGACGACGCTGCCGACCGCCCGAGGAGACATTATAGCATAAATATCGAATCCATAGATTTCTATATTATGTCCTCTTAAATTATTGCAAAATTTAAAAAAAATATCTAATGCATAGATTTCTTTATTATGTCCTCTTAAATTATTGCAAAAACAATATTAAAAACGATAAATAAAGAAAAAAATAAAACAAAGGACAATGCAGCGATATAAATGGGAAGATTGGGCAAAGCACCTCAAGGTTCCCGTACACAGAATTTTTTTTACTAGTTAATTGCTGGGCAACTGTTGCAAAACTTAGTGGAGCAATAGATGGAGCTATATAGAGCAACCCCAATACATTTTGAGCAATTATCCCGGCGAAATGGAGCGATATTGCTCCACATCGCTCCATACTTTTCGTGTCGCCGGTGATTTTTTTGTCGAAATGCCACGTATCCGTGCACTTGCCCGCCACGTGCGGACATAATTGCTTCATGAACGGTTCCATACTTGTCCATAAACCATGTTGCCGAAGATTGCCAGATGTTGTCGTGTCGATGGAGATTGCTGCAAGTTTAGCAACTTTAGTTGCCCCTGTACCTTTAGGACGTGTCACCGAATTGCCAACAAATAGTGTTAGCTCTTTCACTGTCGCGGTAAATAGCATTGCATCTACCTTTGTCACTCCAAGGCCACCTATCGCCCATGGCCCGCACGCATGCATCTTGGCAGAAACACGATTTGACTGAACCAGTATTTGACAATGCCAATTCTTACCATTTTATATCGCTGGGAAAATGATCCAAAGCAATGTTACTTTTATAGGTAAAATAATTCGTTTAAGTTAGCCGGAGCTGCTTTAAGTACTCACTGCATTACGGACCAAAAGTACCAAAGTACTGATTAAGGACCAAAAGTCTATGTGGCGAATAGCCGAAATACATAATGGTCACGCAGCAAACTATACTTTGGACATTTTAAGGCTATCGTCTTTAAGGCTGCAGCTCCGGCTAACTGAGCATCAATTACACCATGTGATGAACGCACAGGGAAATTTCGGATGATTTTCATTTTATTTGATAATAAAACATAATCACATCCATATACTGTCTCAGTTGCATATATATACTGAATGCTTTAATCAATTTTCAAATGAGAAAGGAAGTGGTGCAGCCACTGGTTATCGAACCTACGCCTCCCGGTCAAGACGTGTTGCCCAAACTGCAAAATAAGTAGGCCACGAACGCCTTATTTTGCTTAACGCCATGCTTAAATCTATAATACACAGGTGTCCTGACAATGCAGGCGTTACCTCAAACCACGCATTCTAGGCATGAAAGGAAAAAGTCTTACAAAAACCAAAAAAAAATACTTTTGGACAAATTTTCGAAGACGTAACGAAAAATGTATGGCAAA
The DNA here is from genome assembly GCA_946894095.1 of Incurvaria masculella. Classification (NCBI taxonomy): domain Eukaryota; kingdom Metazoa; phylum Arthropoda; class Insecta; order Lepidoptera; family Incurvariidae; genus Incurvaria; species Incurvaria masculella. The sequence continues at coordinate 5,340,117 of OX335644.1, forward strand.
GTATTTTTTTAGTTTTTGCAACACTCGTAGAACAAAATGGTTTTAATATCTTTCATAGAATATGTGGATTAAAGTAATGGATTCATTATCAGTAATGACTAGTGACGACAAACAGTAGTAAGTAAAATTAGGGTAGTTGGTTCTCAAGCTATAAGCAGACAGACAGACATTGGATTTTTTAAGAATTTACAGTGGATCATACACTATGGATTTGCTCTTCATTAACAACTATTCCTTAAACATACCCCGTGTAATGAAATTAATCTTCAATAGTGATGAAAAATGTCAATAACACGAGAAACGAATAAATGTGATTCCATTATTAGTTATGCATACACAGCTTAAAACAATTGAAAACTTACCGCGAAAATTCATTATTTCACAAATCAATTTCTTATAGAGGGCATTGTCATGGGTTAGACCGCACTTAATACTGAAGCTGTCTGCTAACATTAGGCACACGTCCAATTGAAATTTGATGAATCAAGATGTCTACAGTTCTTCAATAAAACCAATTGATTTTATGATCATTATGCTGTAACACAATGCTGCTAATTCCAGGGTTGGCACATTGTTCAGATGTTACGTTGATACTCTGGTTTCCTTAAGGAATTTGGTGTTATGGTGTTGATGAACAAATATCATACATTTTGAAACCATGTAATCATGGAAGCTTTGGAGCATACAGCAATCCATTACTTCAATACTTTTGTATTTTCCTAACATGTAATTTTGCTTTGGATCGCGGTAAAAATAAAGGCTCGGTAGCTCAGTGTGCGACGCCTTGCGATTCGATAAGCTTGGAAAGAAGAAAATTGTCTGTGTTTTCTATCCAGTTCAATGTAGCCGAGCAATATAAGGAAGGTCCTGGCATGACACCTCGTTCCTGTGTGGTGTTAGGCTAATATCTGACGGTCAGTTCGGTATTAGCCATCCATGTTCAGTTACATAAAAAAAAACACTATAATTGCAAAGAAACGGAACTGAACCAAATACAATTAGAAGTTGAAGCAAGCTTAACCACAGAAAGGTAACCATCTAACATAAATGACTAAATGAAGGATCAAAATACTCAAAAAGCCATTTATTACTAAATATGGAAAATTGTAGCGACGTCCTTAGGAAATACTCAATTGATCCTGAGACAGGCATCTTGATCTTGAATCATCAAATGAATCTGCATCCAATCACAGACCATTTTTCTTGTTTAACTTTGATAAACAAAAAAAAACACCAAAACAACCACACATCAAATGACCTCATTCTTTTTAATCAATATCTCAGAAGATCTAAAAGCTGAACAGTCAGTCAGTCAGTCAGTGTGTTTGCGTCCACTGCTGGACATACGCCTCTCCAATTTTCCTCCAGTCCTCCCGGCCCTCGGCGGTACGGAACCACTGCTTTCCGCCGACGCACTTGATGTCGTCGTCCCACCTGGCGGGTGGTCTTCCCACACTCCGTTTTCCTGTCTACGGCCGCCAGTGTAGGACACGGTTACTCCAACGGTCGTCGTCTCTTCCGCTGACGTGAGACTGCCACTTGAGCTTAGCCACCCGGTGTCAAATATCGACTACTTTGGTACGTCGGCGGATTGCCTCGTTACGCACCATATCCCGTAGCGATATTCCCAGCATGGCTCGCTCCATTGCTCGCTGGGCAACTTTGAACCTTTGGAGAAACGACCGACACAAGAACAATGTTAAAGTAATTAGTCATAAATTAGTCAAAACATCTAAGAGTTTTATATGTAACAGTGTTAGATTTTATAATAAATTGCCCAAAGAGGTGAGAGATTTATCTGAAAATTCTTTTAAAGTTAAGGTTAAGAAGTTGCTAACACATAAGGCTTACTATTGTATTAAAGATGCCCTAGCTGATAAATTTGAATTTACTGAGATTTTGACTGCCTGCTGACTGGGTACAAAAAGTATCCTATTATTATTACTATTTTGACTAATTTTATTTTTACTAATTTTTGACACCTGATACATTTTGTATCTTTACTACTTTTATGATAAGTACTACTTGTAGTATGAAATTACTAACCAAGCAATTTTGATTTGATACAATTTCGTATCAATAATGACGAGGGCTCTATACACCCGAATTTTATTTTTATTTTATTTTAGTTAAGCATTATTAGTTTCTCGGTATTGGTCAAAATCTCATATAGGAATCTATTATTACTTTATTGATAGGGATGCTCTCAAACCATTATACTCTTAATTGTCTGTAGGTGGTAGCATTTAAAGGGATATGTAACTATGTGATCAGCTGACAGTAGTAGTTTATGACAAAACTCATAGTATTAAAACCTAATGTGCAAGTGTTTCACAGTGTTGTGTTGCCACTGGAGCAGTGCATCGCTTAAAGGTCCTTGCTTACGGTGACGCTTGGCTCAGGTTCACATAAAAAAAAAAAAAAAAAAGGTTATCTCTTTCCCTAAAATATGGTTGAAAGAGGTAATGGCTGTGCCCGGCGTGATGCTCGTGAACGGGTGCTGTTTGTGGGGACTGGCCTGCTCCAATTGGCAACATATTAGTTGGAGGGGATTGTCTTTGCAAATAAAATGATATTTGTCATGAACTGTTGCATACGGCATGGATTGTAAATTTTTGTGTATTCATGTGAATTTAGTGTTTTACCTATGTTTTTGTTAAAATAATTGACAAACACTTTTGTAAACTTAGACTAAGTGGACGTTGAAAAAAAAAACAGCGGAGTTTCTTTCCAGTTCTTCTTCGCTGTGTTTTGTTTTGCTGAACTGGCCAATGCTAAAATATGACAAATCCGAGTGCAGTGTACTGTCTATGGATGATGAATAAACAATGCAAAAAAAAAAAAGAGTCCACGTTTAACATCCGTACGCATTGACGTATGTCGATGTCCGTACGTCATAATCGGGAGGATGTTAAACATGGTCATAAAGCTAAAGAGTAAAAATTAACTCTTGAGAATGAAAAGGTTTTCGGGTTTCAATTGATCATGGAAATAATTGATGTTTTGAGAATTTTTAATACAGAAGGATGCATGGCAAGAATGCAAATCACACTATATAAAGAGTGTTTTGTAATTGCATAGCTGTTTGTCGGCCAGTCTCCATCCCCTACGGTGAAGGTCCAATTTTATAAGATTTATGTAAAACAAAATGTTTACTGTCCATGTTATTGTTTATAAGTTAAGCTCAGGAGTTATTGCACTTCAAGCAATTAAGGTTTTTTTGCGATGTGCTAAAAATAATTTGTCTTTCAAACAATAGTTATCATAAACACTCCCTTCATATTAGAAAAGAGTTGCAAAATATTCTGGCAAAAAACCTACCGCTTCAAAAAAGTTTCCACAAAAAAGTAGTATACAGAAAGAATTCCCATTGACTTAAAAACTTTTATTACCTACTAATTAATATTCTACCAAGGTACAGCTCAGTAGGCTAAACTGACTGCACTAGTGTGTTTCAGGAACACTCTCCTGTCCTTCCCACGCCACCTTGCTGATCCAGAACCTCTCGTACCATCCAAACCTCATAGTTTCAAGAGATGCTTTTGCGGGACACAAGAGATGGGAGACGGCTTTTACAAAACCAGATAAGCTGTCCATCTATTACATTTTTAAGGTTTCGGTGCCCCAAAGGGTGCCAACGGAACCCTATTACTAAGTCTCCACTGTCGGTCCGTCTGCCACAGGGCTGTATCTCATGAACTGTAATAGGTAGGCAGCTGAAATGTTCACAGAGTGTGTATTTATTTTGCCGCTATAACAACAAAAAGGTAAAATTAAAAAAAATATAAAAATTAAAGGTGATTTAAAAAAAAACCCTTATTTTTTGTGTTAAATGTTGTACTACCGACTCACACTTGGCCGGTTTGTTTAATCATCATCAGTCGTATTCAGAGAGAACCTGTCAAATCGTAATATGAGATTAGCACCGGACTAACCATAGAAAAACCGGTTTAGTCTGGCGTGTTAATGTTAGTCCGCCCACTCTGAATACAGTTACATATCTTTACATTCTGTTAATCTACATTGATACCAATTTATTGCCTTTTACTGTTTGTTGTAAAAAGAACACCATAACCAATTGCAAAAAAACAAATTAAAATAAAATTTACATCAAACGGTCTGTTGGTCAATTAACTTTTCTTGATAGAATTTTCAGCAAAAAAGTCAGACGTGATCTTATTCTATTTGTTAGCTACCAATAAAATAACGAACAGAAGAGAAAGTAACAGCTCAAGTCAAGAGCACAGCTGTACACAGCAAGTCAATATTTACAGAGGTTTGTTACGTCAGCATACCACCTTGTTACATTTACATCACTAGGTGAGCGTAAACAGATGATGACGTTTATAAAAAAACTGATCTTGCTGCGAACTTTACGCATTCATTTGTGTTATTATAACTGCAAAATATTGCATCATATTTTTATACTGAACTATATATATCCAAGGAATCTGAAACTTAATAAGGAAAGTTTGAAAAAAAAAAATGGAATGCCTAGGTATTTAAGGTTTCCAGCATCAAAAAATCTCATATAGTTTGTATAACATACACCATGAACTGAAAAACAAGGGCACATTAAAATAACGAATAAAACACATATTTTAAACAGGTCGTAGCCCAGTGGCGCGAAGACTTGCTTTCCATGCCAGAGGTTATCTTTCCTTTCGATCCCTGCCCTGTTCATGCAACTATCTTTCTATATCTTAGTTGGATATGTCTATTTTATCACGAATGCGAGCTGTTTCATGGTTTGGAATCCATGTAAAGCTGTAGGTTACCTTACCCTACTAGGTGCTTAGGGTTTAAGCCTGCCCGTGTTGGTACCATCGCATTGAATAAAAAGATGTTCGAAGTAACAATGAAAAATGGTCCATGTATTCCATCCAGTTCAATGTAGCCGTGATTTTGAAGAGAATGTCCTGGCATTGGACCTAATTCATTAGATAATGCAGTGTGTTGGGCTAATATCATGTCAGTTTGTTGTCATGTCTCGGTTTTAGCAAAGGACAATTTTTTATTGCCACTTCAACTACTTTTTACAAGCTTTAATTTAAAATTTATTAAAGCATTTGCCATGTATGTACGTAATGTAGGTGTTTAGGTCAAATATTGCAAGCTGAATTAGAATCACTTCCTCTTATCATACGGAGTTGAATTTTTGCATGTTTGTTCAGTTCCGATGACAATGCATTTTATGGTAAGCATGACATGACTCGACATTGAGGGTTAGCTCCAGACAAAGAAACTTCGCAACAGTCAACAGCACAGACACAACATTTTGTAGACGCATTCAATTATGATATCCCATTCTAAATCACCATGACATGGCCATGATAATGCACTCAAGGTTGGCTCCAAATGAGGGAACTCCTTACCTAGCCCACATACTCAATTAAAGTATGCCGATTTTGCATGAAGAAAAATGGCACTAAGCCATGAGTATTGAACAAATAACATAGTCCACGAGAGGTCACAGGCTTAAGAACAGCCCGTAAGCTATGCTCCCAATACAAACGTAGTTTACTAATCATTTGCAAACCGCTATTCCAATTAAATTGATATTTAATATCTAATATCAGGTAACAAATATCTGTGTCTGCATGCTTTTGTTTTTTTGAAAAATCCAAACCGAATGAAATGAAAGCAAAAAGAAAATCTTCATACGAATTTTGTTTTACCTGTGGTTTGACCCAGAATACATTTACCGTACAAACAAAGACATGCAGACACAGATATTTGTAGCCTAATATTAGATACCAAATATCAAGTAAGTTGGAACAGTGGTTTCCAAATTATTAGTAAACTACGTTTGTATGGGAGGCGAAATTTTCTGATGCTTACGGGCCGACCTTAACGGTTAAAAATAGGGTTTTGAAGTATATCGCCTTTCTAGCAACTATCTGGCGAGCGCAGATCCACCGTTGTGGGCATAATGTTGCATCCAAAGTCTGTAGTCTGACACGCACCGTGCCGATTTTCAGGTGGCCGTGACCACAAACTTTATTTGGCCTGGATCTGCCGCTGCTAGCTGGGTGTTTAGGGAGAAAGGGCTCAGATTTAGCAGGGTGTGGCAATCTTGCGATCTCACTGGTAGACTGAACATTTTAGGGTCTTACGAACATATTCTAGCAAAAAATCTTCACCGGAGACGTGAATTTTTTAATTTACATTTATAAACATTTAGAACAAATGCGATTCCAATAATAATAGGACGGGGACCACCGTTATTTTGAATGTCAAACTGCTAAAGCCCACTTCACTTCACAGACTTCACTTCAGTATGGAATGCAAAAAAGTTTCAACAAAAAATATTTAATGAACATTTAGACAAAATCTTTTGTTTTAACTAAATATATATTTGAAGAACAGATATTAAAAGAACAATCAACAATGCAATTACCAACTAAATTAACTAATAAAACAATGCAACTGTGGCACTTTCGAAGACACCCAATACTAACTAACAAATAATAACTAATACACAGAAAGCAGATAATTACAGATAGCAAAGACCAGCCCCTGTACTCAATTGAACTTTATATTTTCTATAACTGTGTAGATTCGTGTGTTGTTGTCTAGTGTCACTGTCACGGCAAGGCAGAGCCGCTACAAAAAAAGGAAACGGAAATGTAGACGCACATAATCAGATCGAATCTCGATTCTGATGGATGGAAAAAAGTGTCAGGCTACTTTGATATTGAAGCGAATGTTTCCCGTGTAAACGCGTGCGGACGTACCGACCGTACTTTTCCGCGCAAATTCGAGTGAAGTCATGAGCCCTGTCCTATTGTTATTTGAATCGCATTGTACCATACTTTGCAAGAAATATGCGCATGATCTTCTTTCCAGATAGATTATAATATTATTTGTGAAACTACTTCGATTCGTTATTAAAAATCCTCATGTTACGATAGAAATATGCTATTTCATTTATAACCAACTAAGATAGGCGAAAGTGAAATTTGATCTTACCGTCTCTGAATACGTGTCGTAAGTTGATCCCGTCACGGTCACCCGCGCCCGCAATTCCATTGCAGTCTGAACAACTATTGGCCCTGAAGCCGCTGTTCGCGCGCACCATCTCGTAACCAACGCACCCTTGCACTGAGTACGCAGTAATATTATATTATCTATGCACTGAGTACAAAACACAAAAAATCGAGAGTCCTTCTGTTAATTTTTATTAATTAATTCGCGGGCGGAAGTCTACTGTAAAAAGCCGGAACGCGTGCTCTATGGCGCTCTGAAAATCTGAAGGAAAGAAATGCGCGAACTTGCGTCAGCCGGTAAACTGTCAGTTGCGTGATTATTTTTTTGTATATTTGTCCGATTGGACATGCAAGGGTTTTTCTAGCCGTAATCACAGAATATATATACTGTATCAACGCTGTTGCGGTCCTTCCTTGAACAAAAACTAGACATGGTCAGCTACCACGTTGTGATATAAGCCCAACGCATTACACCGATCAGGTGCAATGCTTGAAAGTGCATTGAATTATATGTTTCAGATTGAACCTGTCAAAACTTAGTACGGGATTAACTGTCGGCTGTTAGGCTGTCGTGAAGGCAGCTGTTATTGAAGATTTGAACATTTTGAGAAATGCAGTCTTTGTGCATTGGCCAAGGCACCATTTTCGGCAACGATTTCAAAAACCTAGTAAAACATTAGAACATGCATCGATGAGAGCATGTAAATAGTTATCACCCGTAGTATGGGGAATTGATAGGTCTTTCCCTATCAGATAACCTAAAACCATCAAAAATTCCATGAAGATTTATAATCAATTTGTGATTTTTGAGCGTTCGTGATTTCCTTTTATTTGTAAGTAGTTTTGTAATTCACGAAACGAGCTTGACATCAATCAACCGATGAATACACTGAATACCGAATTTCAGTTTCAGATTAAGTTTGAATTATTATATTATTATAATAATATTAAAATCTCTTTTTGAACAACCTAAGTGTTTGCAAATAAATTGTCACACATAACAAAATCAAACCATAGTCTTCTTTGTAATTTGTGCTCGTCGTTGTTGGGTTGTGGTTTTTACCATAGACCTAGCATGCGCGCTCAGCGCTATTTCTATGGTTTTTACCAATTTTATTTATATATATATTTTTCAAAATAAGGAAAGTCTGACTAACTTGTGGACACCATTATTGTTCGAAACATTGTTCCTAGAACCTGTACGCAAATACAAATTGATCTTATTAAAAAAAAGAAGATTGCTGAGACAAAGTACATTTAACCTGAGACGATTGGTTGGCTATATTTTGGGATTTTATGATGTTAGCTTTCTCCACAAGATAAAGATAGTCATTCGGTCGATCTAGAATCTAGATGCATTCGCAAAACTGCCTTTCTTTAATTTTGAGGGGATATGACAGTAGTGTAGACACGTGAGAAATAACACTAAAACGAAATCAATAAATAACTTATTTATTATTAAAATACTTTGGTTTACATTACTAGAGAAGTGAATAATATAAATGATTTAATAGTATAGAGAGCTTCGTGGCCTAAATGAGTAAAATGGGTAGTAATAGAAGAATCTTGGGTACGCTCTGACCGGCTTCCTTCTGGAGAATCTCCTGACAGACCATCGCCGCCTCGGCTTGTTCCTATTCCGCTTGAAGAATGCGGGGAACACCGCTGCTTCCGCCGTGCTCATGATCTCAGCGTCGAGACCCTGCACTGGAACCGTGGCTGCGCTTGCGTCGACGGCATGACGCAGCAAGTTATTTTCGGCAGCGACAAAGTTGGGAGAGCCAGTGTAACTTTCGTCGAATGCCATTGGATCAGTAACGTCGTCGAACACTTCCGAATCTTCAGATTCATTGTTTACTTGATCGCTGTTAAATATTTCAATCACTGAATCGATATTTACATCACCAGCTTGCTCCAATAATGGGACTGTATCAGGCTCGCTGAGTTTAGTGGTTTTTACTGGTTTCATTGCATCGGTATTCACCCTTTCTTCGTTGGTATTGACCGGCTCTTCGATGTTTACAGCTTTGTGCCCAATAACAGCAACATTATTTTTAAGATTAGGTAAAGAATTAGCAGCGACACATTTTGAACACATCACAGCCACAAATAAAACTAGGATCTTCATCTTGTTTCTGTGCTGGAACAAATACATTTATGTATTCACTGCAGTGCACTGTCGACACTCAAATATTGTCTGGTTTCAGAACTTGAGTTCGTTCAGTTTTATACTACTCGTTACATCTAGGTCAACGAAAGTGGCCATTTCTAAAAATTATCACATTTAGCATTCGGTACACATTTCTAAAAGCTATAAGAGAGAGTAAGCATATGAGCTCTGAAAAAAATGTTAATGTATTGACATTCACCAAGAAGATAACATCCCACTGAACTACTAGGTCGCCTTTCACAAGCAAAATTATTTGTCGTAAGAGGCGACTAAGGAATTTGTCGTTTGTGGTTCGGATTCAACGTAAAACATATAGATCCCTTTCCTTACTTACTGGTGGAAGAGTTCATCTCGCCCGGGTTGGTACCATCGCAGTGAATGAACGAATCGTCCTCGTTTTTCACCCGGTTCGATCTAAGGAAGATCCTGGCATGGCACCTAATTTCCATGTGGTGTTTTGAGCTAATACCAAGACAGTTGGTGTGGTGTGGAATAGCCAACTCATGTTCAGTTAGAGAAAATAATGTAATTATTGGCAGGATGCAAAAAATAATGTTATCTTAATATTTGCCTCCAATAGCAAAAAAAAATACTTGAATTTGTATTACCTTATTGTAGTTTAACCTCGGTAGTATGGACGGCGGCAATCTGCCTTCTTTCCCTGGATCGGTTTTCGGTCTTGTCTCCTGTTGGCGTCGAATCGTCTCTGAGCATACTGCTCGCGCCGTTCCTTCAACCGCCTCATGGTGAACCTCGGCAGGAAAGGGTTCTGTCCCTCGGCAGTCTCCATTATTTCACCCGTCTCCCCGAGCCTATTTTCACCAGTTTTCTCTTTGAGATTTTTTTCCTGCTTTTCACCAATAGTAGGCTTCCCACTTGCGTAAACAAGAAGTTCAACTGCTATGATTAATACTAATAGTGCAGACCATTGTTCGAGTACCTTCATGATTGCGAATATTTTTTTGAAATCTAAATTAAAAGTATGGCTGATCTTGGGATGATCGGAGACGAATGTGTGTTGTTCTAACTAGCCGGACTTTTATATAGAAATCCATTGTGCTGGTGACCCGTGCCAGCTCACCTGACGCGTATGCATGACACACATTGAGCTGCAGGCCACATTGAGCTCGTAAACTCGAGGAAACATAACGGTTACAGATTCCGTGTCTTATTACCACCTTCGGTGATGGGCAATATTCATACTTTCTTTGAAAATGACGCTTACAGCGTATCATTTTGCATAGACTTCGCCGGGTTTCAATCAGAGTGGTAGATTGGGTTTTCTTCATGCGATGGCAGATAAATGTTTTATGTGTTTAAATATTTGAGTTCGAAATCATACAGTGTTTTTGAATTACCTATAATGCATGTTTTTATTGTTAACAATTCGTGTAAAACTTCTTACTAAGTTTTTTACCATAATTCCCTAATAGAATGTACTACGACAGGAATTCGTAAAGATTGGGTTAGTTAAAAATTGAAGAAAATTGAGAAAGCGAAGGAGTATGCTGTGATCACACAATATGGCGTTCTACCATCTCTGCCTACCGCTCAGAGGAAATAGCTTGGTGGTATGTAAATATGATTTGGTTAACATTCTATGAATACGTTTAGGTGAGTCACCAGGTTTAGCGAACTGCACTGAACCAAAACATTATTACTTTGCTTTATTATTTCCAATGGGTCGTCGGATTAGCATTCATCTTACTTTTTGATTCATGATTTATAATGTATATGTTTCACATGGGAGTAGAAATGTAAGGGAGAAAAAAATATCTGAACCCAAAAAGAAAAATAAGACTGAAAAACGTCAAAGGGCAAGTAAGTATGTTGCGGTTGGTTTCCAATAGTCGCTGTCGGTAAATTATTCGTTGCCGAATCTCGATGTTCTGCGACGTTACCACTTCCATTCGTAAGTGATGCAGTCAGTGTGCAGCGAGACTTCACATGTTTTACGTACGCATGTGATTTGGACCGGGATACTATTCATAAAGGCAATCTCAGACGAGACCAAACAAACAGCTCATGGTCTAGGTGCAAGAGGACTTGCCTTTCATGCGAAAGGATGGATGCAAATGCTCTCCCTGGTCATGCACCACTTTCTTTTTCATTCTGATAAGTGTATTTCGTTATGAATATAAGCTGATCCATGGTTCGGAACCCTGCCCCCCCTGCCCCTACTAGGTGGTAGGGTTAATCCCGCCGCCCCCGCTTAAGGGCCTGGTACTAGCCAAATCGCAAAGTTAGACGAGGCACCCCAAGTTAACTAACTAAGTCGGACGATTATAAGTGTCATTCTTACAATATATGATTCCTTGTCTAGGAATTGAATTATTTTCGTTAATGTATGTTTCCTTTTTCTATACAAAATACATTGCGGAAACGGTGTCCATTTCCGAACTTTTTTGACTAAATGTAGAAATCTAAAAGCAAATGGAATTTTTTGTTTATGCATATATGCTGTTTTTGCTTATATCTAGAAATCGAATTACTTTCAGATTTCTAATGAGAAAAATCAACTTTTTTATTTTTATTATTATTTAAATAAATGATGGAATAAAAAAATATTAACAATCCATTATCAGTCTGGAGTTCTATTTGGATTTGCTGAAGCGTTTCACTACATATTATTACATTTGTTATAAAGTGCATTTGTATGGCGCGAGTAGTTGGCTAGTCCTAGCGCCTTAAATTATCTGTGTTTTCCATTCAGTTCAGTGTGGTCGTGCTCATAAAGGTGAGTCTTGGCATGGCACCTAATTCCTTCGGGAGTGTTGTGTATTAGGCTACAATATCAGACAGTTTTTTATTATATTTCAATGTATTAATTATTATATTAATTAATTATATATTTCAAATTATAATTACCTACCTATCTTATTCTTCTGAATACATTTTAATTCATAATTTTTTTTATATATATAATTCCTTATCTTTAGGGAACGAAGAGTGGAAAGAAGCCTACAACTTCCAATGGCATTTATGAAAGGCCTATGATGAAACATGAAAGTTCCTGTGGATTGTATTTAATAAGTAGATTGTAATAAAACCGGTCAAGTGCGAGTCGGACTCGCACACGAAGGGTTCCGTACCATCGTACAAGATTTAACACAAAAAATCACGTTTCTTTTATGGGGCCCTCTTTAATTTATATATTTTTTTTATTTTGTTGTTCGGCAAAATAAATACACTCTCTATGAACATTTTAGCTACCTACCTATTACGGTTCATGAGATGGCTGTGACAGACGGACGAACGAACAGCGGAGGCTTAGTAATAGTGTTCCGTTTGGTACCCTTTGGGTACGGAACCCTAAAAATAACAAACGTTTGTCCAATTTCTATCTTAGTGGAACTTCAGGTTAATGACCTATTAGCCTCTTCCGTTACGCGTTACACTTGACACTTCTCGTCTCGTGTACAGTAAGTAAATACATAACTGCTCACTTATTTGCGAATTATTAGGACGTCGCTCCACTAGCACAGTGGCGAATACAGAATACTACTCCAAAGTACCATTGTTTATTTTTCAAACTAACCTCATTTTACCACACCTTATGCATTGAACTGGATAGATAACACGGACAAGTTTTCATTTCATTTCATTTCATTTCATTTCTTATCCATAGGTAGGATACCTACACTTGGACACGTTAACAATCTATCGATTCGAGAAGAGCTGACATACAAGTTTCATTAATTAATGAATTAAGAAGTAGTTTATATTACACATATAAAGTTTTACAATATTGAGTTCTATGGTCATACAAAATTATCCTAATTACTCTGTTCGGGAGTATACAGCCATTGTCATTTTGGATATCATATATCACGTCAGGATAAAAATAAAAAAAAAATGAAAAATATAAAATAAATAATTACTATGTTCAGGTGTAAACAGCCATCGTCATTTTTGATATCAAATACCACGTCAACATTACGATGAATATAAAATAATAATAATAATACAAAGTTGTACTCGTAAAGAAACGTCTACATTAAAAATCTATCGTCCAAACCTTCCTTAATAGTATAATAGCTTTTATTTACCAACAATGCTTTAACTCTTTTCTTAAATAAATTGTCTCCTAGATTTTTTATATCGTCTGACAATTTATTGTAAAACCTCGCACTATTACATACAAAGCTCTTGGAGGTTTTGGCCAGTCTGTGCCTTATGTTCTGTATTTTTTGTTTACCACGTGTGTTATGATTGTGTACATCTTCATTCAGAGTGTATTCATGATTATGTTTGTGTTTCATTGCCAGTTCGACCATTTTTATTCAATACGATGGCACCAGCACGAGGAGGCTTAACCCTACCACCTAGTAGGGGAAGGAGACCGGTTGGTCCACATAGGCTTACAGAGATTCTGAACCCTCGCCGAGAACAACTCGCATTTGTAACGAAATATACTTATCCAACTCAGAAATAGAAAGAAAGTGGTGCATGAATGGGGCGGGAATTTTAACCCAGACCTTGGTATGTAAGGCATGTTCGCTAAGAGCCGCTCAAATCTTACCAATTCTTCCAATGGTTTCGAATGTACCTCTGGTGCCTCTCTGAGCGTGCTTTTGAGAGGCGAACTGTTTTTGGCTTTTCTGACCTTATGTCCTCAGGCAGCTACCCAAAAGCAGAAGTCATTTCTGAAGATTAGTTCTCTGGCAGGGCATTGTCCACTAAACAACCATCAATTCACTCTAGGAGTCACCAAAAGCTCCCTCTCTAGAGCTTACATGGAAGAGAAAGAGAGAGCCTTTCAGGTTATCTAAGATTGTCCAGGGTATAAGACTCCGTTCCTTCAAACCACTGGAACGATCCAAAAAGACTGCTTCACTTTGTGTAAGATCTCGGCTTGCTGACGTGATAGCCAGTTGAAATTATTGATACTTGTCGTCTCAGTACGATAACAAGAACAACACAACGATATATGTATCGTAGGTAGATTGGCTGGCTACTCATGATATCATTCGAAAATCCGAAAAATGAGCATCGTCCTGCATGACCATATTTTTTTGCTAATTCGAAAAATTTTTGCAATAATCCACTTAAATCGGGAGCATAAAGCATACGTTTCATTTTGGACACCTCTTCATGACCTATTGTTTTCTCATTTGAAATTCCCGCTCAAACGAAAATAATTTGAATATTATTTCGATTTACTAAATATCCCAGAATCTGTGGTATGATAATCATGAGAATCGCCAGGAATCTTTGGTAGTTCTTGGGAATCCTTGGGGGTGTGACAGTCCATTAGTAATTCAGAGTGCTGATTTCATTCTTCCATTCGGTGATGGTGGTTATTTTATTTCATTTTAGTAAGTAATATTTTGTTGTCCTAAAGTGTGTGCACAGCACCATGTGGCTGCTCTAAGCTTTGGTTGAAATTTGGTTTCATCGAGGTTTGTGAATTGATTTTTGTCTCAGTTCTTGGCACGTCATTGGACAAAGATTACAGTTAGATATTTGTGAAGTTTCTTGGGACTTCACTTAGTGTAGTGTTAAGAAAATATATTCTCCTCTTGCAGTCAAATGGTTGACAATATCAGTTATAAAAATATTTTTTAGAAAGCTTTAGTCGGAAAATGATGAGGGCCTTACCTTATGATTTTTTATTTTTCTTCTCTTGGCTTTTGACTAAATCAGCGAGTAAGTACAGACGGGTAAACAATTACGATTAAATTATGCACGAGAAATACTGTATTTAAATGATAAATTTATTGCTTTAAAACACGCTAAGTATCAGAATCATTTTGCAATCACAAATAAAATTAACCTAAATTCGTTACTACAAAAACTAAAAATTATTGTCACAGAATATTTAAATATATCATACATCATATAATGTTGAATTTTGTGTTACCAACAGAAACTAAATTGGACCCATTATTACGTATTGCAACGTTTCATCCCTGGAGGTTTTGATGCCTTTATTTTAGCACTTTCAGAACGTACTCTGCATAACATATTTTAGATTTGTAGCAATTGTGTTTCTACTAAGATCTAATTCATGGCCCCAGATTCACATAGTGGTACGCATACGTACTGCACGATAATAAAATAGATTTCACATACTTGCTAGTTATATCAAAAAATAACTACATATTTTGCACGATGTGATTTAAAAGCACCTTTCACATAGCATCAGAGATCGCACACATTGGCATAACAACAATTCGAATAAGTATATTTAAGTCACACTCGTGAGGTGGCACTGTTACTTACACTTACAGTAGCATTAGAAATAAGTAGGTGTGTTCATTGTTAAACATATTCATTAATTTGAGATTTAACAGCACCATTGACAGTAATAGGATCGATGACAGCCGTTTGGAGCAGTCAGACTCAGACTCAGTCCTGTGTGGGTTCCGGCACGTTAAAACAATGAATTAGGCCCATTGGAATTCTTCCCGTGCATGTTGTATGAACCGCTTATTGGATTAATCGTTCTTGGATTGGATTCCCCGTAAACATAAAGGTGAACTTTACATCCTTATATCCCGCCCGGGTTGGTACCATGGCCGCATTGAAAGAACGATGGATCATTTCAATGTAGCCTTGCAATATAAGGAAGGTCCTGGCATAGCACCTAGTTTCCATGAGGTGTTTTAGGGTAGTTTCATGACAGCAGGTGTTAGCCATCCATATCCAGTCACATACAAAACCGCTCAGTGCCTGTGATTATTTCGCGAAATATGGAGATTGTAGTTGCAGTTTTCTACTAAATGAAAAGAAACATAAAAGCAAGCACTGGGTGCACCAAGTACTTCTTTTTCCTGCGTCCTCAAAAATATTATAAACAGGCTGATTTTATTTACACCTACACCGCTTTAGGGAATGTATCTGTATCGAAAATCAATGAACTTGCTTTTTATTAAAAATAGTAAATAAAAAATCATTAAAATTATTTTTTCACAATTAAATTGAGAATACTTAAACATATACGAAACGAACTTTTGTTCTAACCGATGTTTATTTCCTCACGTGATCTTACGGAGGGTAGGCACGCTTTCTCAAACTTTGAAGATGTTTGGTGGAATCTTTTTTTTCTCCAAATTTCCTAAATTCTCCAAAACTCAGTCAATGTTTTTTGTTTTTTGTTATCTACTAAAGAAATTATTGCCGCAGGTGTCGTTAAAATCACTCTTATACTGTATATACGTACTGTATTGCGTTTATTAAGTTGTTTTTCATGACTCTTGTTGGAGATACTAGCCCACCCACTCCTTCCCGCGATATGGACACTCGCAGGCTACAAGCCCGCCCCGTACGAGCGGCGCCCCCTTGCTCACCGTCAGCTTAACCATGTCAGTAGCATTGACATATATATTAATTACTACGTCTATGTATATCAATGGTTACTGAACATTGATTTCACGAATTAGTTCATGTGAAAACTTTTTTAAATGCAATTGAGAGAATAGTTGCAGTTTATTGTTTGTATTTTCCTAAAGTAACGTCAACGACTACTGTTACACTCTGTGTTAAGATTGACACTAAGGCTGAGATAAATAGTTGTAACCGAAACTAATGCTAACGCAAAGTAGTACTTTGTGACGTCACTTTGACATATTTTGTATGGACAAAATCTCAAAGCAATACAAACTGACATCACAAAGTACTACTTTTCGTTAGTGTTAGTTTTTGTTACGACTATTTATCTCAACATTATTACTCCTTATTTCCAAAATAATCAAATTAAATTTGAACCCTATCTATTGCTTGCGAGTAAGGTCATATTGTAAAATGAACTAAGCTTTTACAAATGTTATCACATCACCGAGAGCAAAAGTCTTCGTTTTTTTCTCATACGTAGTTTACAAACATTTCTTAAAAAATATATGTTTCTTCGAATACTTGTTTAAATTAAAACCATATCACATATCATACTGGTTGAAATTTCCTCTACCATCTTCCGAGGGTTCAGACGTGCTGAGGTTGGCCCCCCGGCGACGACGGCGCCGCCCGGTGCCGCGTCACCCACAGCAGGTTGGGCTGCTCGTAGTACTGCTCGATCTGCAGCAGGCTGCGGCCCTTCGTCTCCGGCAGCATCAGGTACAGCAGCAGCGTGGCCGCCAGCGCGGAGCCGCCGAACAGCGCGAACACGCCCGCCAGCCCGAGCCAGCGCTGCACGTTCGGGAAGAGCTTCGTGAATCCGAACAGGATCACGTTGAACAGCCCGAAGATGTACCCGCCGCAGAGGCCGCGCACCTTCGCCGGGAGCAGCTCGCCGATCATGAGCCCCGGCAGCACCATGAAGCCGAGCGTGTTGAACGCGATGTAGAGCAGCACGAGCGCCGCGCCGACGTAGCCCCCGGAGCCGTCGTACGCGAGCACGGCGGCGAGCGCGAGCGTCGAGGCGGCCGTGCCCGCGCCGGACACGAGCGCGAGCGACCGCCGCGGCAGCTTCAGCAGCAGGAAGCACGCGAGCACGGTGAAGGCGAGCCGCACCGCCCCGCTGACGGTCGCCGCGCTCCTCGGATCGACGACGCCGCCGCCGCTCTCCTTGAGGATGTCGAACGCGTAGAAGATGACGATGTAGGTGCCGGAGAAGATCTGCAGGATGTTGAAGGCGTTGATGAGGATGAGCGGCTTGAGCACGGGCCAGCGGCGGATGGTCGCGAAGAACGGCACCTTCTCCTCGCCGCGCGCCTTCTCCTTCTCGCGCGCCGATATCAGCTCGTGCAGCTCCCGTCGGGCCTGCCGCGGAAAACAAGAGGATGAACATTGCGAAGTCCTTTCTGACGCTCTGTGAGCTTTTTAGTACTTTCTTACAACGGACGAACCAAGTGTGAGTCTTATTTTTTAGAACATCCATACATTTTAGGGGATTTAAATTATAACCATTTCAGATTCTCCAATGTTATTATTGTGGATTCTTAGAGTACCATTGGCGGGTTCCCCAGTTCCCTGGAACCCTTAATTTCGGTGGTCAATCTGGATTCGTGGAGGAATAGAAATGCTTCCTCGTTGGAGCAGGAATGACCCATCACTATTTTGTACGCTCTGTATGTCATTTGGTTTAATCTAGTATATTTCGATGGCGGGAAATGTAGCATGGATTTGATGGTGGAGTGGTCAACGTCATCTATTTTAGGCGCTTATATGCTGATGCTCTAAGTGAGTGTTATCGATTTATTGTGGACGTTTGACTTACTGACTAGCATCTTTGTGAATGCCACAATGTCGCCTGGCAGAACTAAACCGTCCAAACTTAACAAGGAGGTCGTTGAGTCATGCTTAATCATACTATGATCATACACAAAACGAAAATGTAGGGTTACTCACAATTGTCTCGTCGCCGCGCAGCTTGGCGATGGAGGCGGAGGCGGAGTTGAAGTCGCCGCGGCGCGCCAGCCACGTGGGGCTCTCCGGCGAGAGGAAGAGCGCCACGGCGGAGAGCACGGGCAGCACGATGCTCAGCAGCGCCACCGTGCGCCACGACAGCACGCTGCCGAGCGCGTACACGTACAGCACGCCGAGCGAGTACGCCACGAACGGCGTGCCGATCAGCAGCCCGCGCAGCTTCGGCTCGGAGATCTCACCGAGGTACACCTGGCGAGAATAAAGCAATGTGAAACTGTTTGCAGGAATACCATGGTTAGGTAGTATTGCGTACGTAAACACGACCCAGTTGGAGAAGTAGACCGCTGCCCAAGACGCTGGAAAAGTATAGATACTTGTCCCCTCTCGTTGTGTATAAATATTTGGGGCAATCGTCTTAATGTTATGTATTTTTGCGTAAAATTCACAACTGTGCTGTGTTAACGCTTAGTTGTTAACGCATGTTCAAACCCGGAGCAGGCAGATCTACTTTCCAGACGCTGATCAGTTTCATTATAAAAGAGTTACATTTTCGTTGCGTATTTGTCTGTGGCCTGTGGCAACCTATGTCGTTCTAATAATTGCTATGTCATGATTATAACGCATGTAATTGTGAAGATAAGGAAGTGACAGTGAAAATATTTTGATCGATATTAATTACAAGGCCGGGCGACTCAACAGGACATTACCGTTATCTCATTCATTTGAGTATCAGCGACATCTACATTATTTACACGTACATCCTTTTTATTTGTCAAAATGCAGCCAATTGCATCCTAAGTTTGTCGCATGCATTGAGATCTAAAAGCATTTTCCACTGCATAGGTACTTATTATAATTACTTATTCTGTGTTTTAGGTACGCCTGCTGGCTGACACATGAGATTGGTATTATAGATAGCACGTTATCATGTTTCGGAAAACTTTATCTAATTTCAAACATTATCAGTGGAAACCTGCATAGATTGCCGATAAAACATGACACACATATACATATAGGATCAATATCCGAAAATACAGTACATACATACAATACATGTATCGAACACAATGACAGAAGTAAGTATTGGAATATTGAGTACAAAAAATCATCGATAATGTAATGTTTGGACGAATTGGAACACAATTTTATATAATATAAGTGTATATTATTTTCTATATAATTTTTATATTAATTAATTAAAAATGTTTTATGGCAATCAGAATTATTAAGGCCAGAGTGCACGACGCTTCGTAAAATGTTATCCGTTACTGATTACATTTGACGATGATGTGACGGCTAATCGCCCATCATATGAAATTGCGTTGCACGTAACATATTTTCGTCAAAGTTAGCTTGCCAGGAGTCAGACCACAAATAGTCCCTCGAAACAATCGGCAAAAATGTTTGCTGTATGGCAACTCTTAGCACCGCCTGAGCTGACATAGTACTGCCCTTCTCCCACAGTACATAAACAGAAAGGGACAGGCACAATCGAAGCACCATCTAGCGTCAACCATTCGTACTAACAAACAAAACAGTTGCTCTTGGAGCCGCAGGGTGGCGCTACTAGCGCCCAATATGTCGGCTTGCTATCAGCTGTTGGTAGCACCACAGATTACATAGAAATGGCGCCGAAATTTTTAATCTGTGGAACCGAGTGCCAGGCTAATAATTATGAAAAACAAAGCATTGCATTCCATTAATGGCGACGTTTGCCTCTTATTTAAGGTCCAATAAGACTACAATAATATAAAAATAGTAACTTATGATACTTTGAATTATTATTTGATCGTGATTTTGACGGTGATCGATGGGTCGGGAGGGTTTACGATTAGCGGTTAAGATCAGTGATCAACGTAATGTTTAAGTTTCGTGCAACGCAAATTTTGACTGATCTGTCTTTAATCATACGTTGACGGTGATGTTGACGTGCAGGACGGTACGTGCAACCGGGGCTAAGTCTACATATATATTGAGATAACGCATTTTCTATAGACGATAAATTGTTATTTTTTTCGAGTTTTTGCAAATTTCGTTTAAAAAAAAATTTCATTTTAATTCCCCATCGAATAGCCCCACGACGCTACGAGACCTTCGCAATATATTTTAATTCCCCATCGAATAGCCCCACGACGCTACGAGACCTTCGCAATATCAACCTACATACAATACTACCTACATCAGTATAAAGCGGTAGGTACCTGCGACGGAGCCGCCATAGTTCCGACGGCCAGCCCACAGACCACCCGACCCACCAGCAGCTGAATGTGATTCTGCGCTGTTGAGATGAGCAGCCAGCCCAGCACGAGCGGCGCAGCTGTCGCCTGCAGCGCGCGCCGCCGCCCGAGCGCCTCCATGATGGGCCCCGAGACCATCGAGCCCAGCGGCGTCGCGGCCGAGTGGATGCTGGCTACAAGCAATAACAAACTGAGATTACAGTCCGCAGGAAGCACATTCATTAAGGTGGCCCAACCCGCTTATCTCCCCATACAAAAGGGGAAAGAAGATCACGCCCATATTTCTTGTCAGAGATCCTAAATTTTGCTCAAAATAGCTTTATTTGATCGAACTAGATGTCTGATGACCATTGGCATTGTAAAATTGTGTTTGGTTTCTATGTTATAAGGTCCGAAAGTTTGAATTTTTCGCGCGTTTTATACAATAACTTTGGAGGTGGATTACGCAATGATAAAGTAAGAACATCGTAAAAAGATTAGTCATCAGACATAGCTTATTTAATCAAGATTTATGATCTATTTGGTTTTTGTTAGATTTTTGACTACAGCGGTCGTGTTTACTTTTAGCTATAAGTCGTTTTGAAATTAAAATTTTCGTAAATCTTACCAAATCATACACTATGCACATTGTCTTTTTTGTGGACATGTTGCATCTTCCTCATCACGGAGCCTGTCTTATTCTTTGAAACAGAGAAGGTCCCAGAGCGCAACAGCACGGTTTTGTACCGTGCCCGCGAATGAGTTGGGCCCGCCGGGTATAATGGGCCCAGTGGCGTCACGGCTAATAGCAACACCAAACTGAGATTAGAAGTACGTAATCAGATCGGCGGCACCGTTTGCCGCCGCTCCTGTGCATCCATGACGGACCCCGAGACCATCGATCTCAGCGGCGTAGCAGCGAAGTGGTTGCTTGCTGTAAGCAACAATAAACAGGGCAAGCATGCCTGATGCAGCGCACGCCGCCGCTGTCACAGTTCATGCATTTGGGTGCCCTCCCCGCTTCTGGGTGGGGAGCAGCCAAATTTGGTTGAATAAAAGTGTGAAAAGGGGATGACCAAAGAAGTGACTATAAGGAGCTAGGCCCGGAGAAAAGTAGGCAGAATGACTATCCACATGTTTTTTTCATGATTACATGGATTAACTTGATGATATTAAAGTGAAAGCATATCTAATCGTTATTATTATGTAAGGTACATATGTGTTTCACTCAGATAAAATGTCGTCTGAGACACAGGAGTAGTAATGACAAGCCATTTAAAAGCAATCAAACGCTGAGATGCGGGCATTGATTGCACTCGGATGATGCGGGTAATAAACGTGAACAGTAAATAAGGGCGTATTCTTTGTAGCTTTTTAGTGAGGACATTCCTCTGCAGTGAGGACCAATCCATGATCATGGAGGTCTGAAACCTAGTAGTTTTCGCTTTGGCATGTATGTTATAAACACCAATGGGAGACGGGTTTTCGGAATAGGGCATGGAGGTGAAGAATGTTATTTCTTCATATCCATGGTATAGGGTGGATTCGGTATGAACCATTGCTGGTGTGGACAGTTTTACATACCTATATTACATTACATACATGTGCAAAATCATGCTTCACCTCGTGCTACGCTTGTTAATGTATACACGACGCTTCTTGAGAATTGTCATCAACAGAACACTCATTGCAATCAACAAGAACGATCACATCACCCGGTAACAGACCGTGAAAAATGCATTGACGTTCATATCGAAATGTACTTAATACCTACTTATCGCATTCGATTCAACCACCGATCAATTTCATCGGTGGTCTGTTTGTTTACGTATGTGTCATTGGTACAATCTGCCTCAATTACATCACAATGCGTCAATGAAGCTTGAATGCGTGCTTGAAGCACCACTGCAACTCTATTGCATAAATATCTATGACACAAATTAATAACTCATTGACTTGGTGACAGCAAAAAATATTTTTGTTTCAATACCGACGAGTATCACGGTTTCTTGCTGTGGTTTCCTTCGGGACAAGATCGAATCATATGGTTGTACGTCACAATAGATACAGATACAGTCACAATAGATCTGTAAAGGTCGCAGTGACAGCGGGCAAAAAAGCCCGCAGCCCAACTTCATATATGGTTGTCCGTAAGTCAAAAGAAGCTATTTTTTGTAGTTCTCTTTTGAGGATGCACGCATTCTTATTTCTGGTGATATTGTCACCTAAAAAAGGTGAATTTCAGTTTTGGCAACATCAAAGTACGTGTAGCTATGAAAAAAACCACAAAAAAACTGGCCAAGTGCGAGTCGGACTCGCTCACAAATGGTTCCGTATATAGTACAAGATTAAAACAAAAAAAAATAGGCTTTTTGTACGGGAGCCCCATACAAAAAGCCAATTTTTTTTGGTTTCATTAAATTTTGATATTTTTTTATTTTACCTATTTGTTGTTATAGCGGCAAAATAAATACACACTTTGTGAAAATTTCAGCTGCCTACCTATTACGGTTTATGAGATACAGCCCTGTCACAGACGGACGGACAGCGGTAAGCTTGGTGAGGCACCTTTGAGCGCGGTTAGGTTCTGGATGGGTGACCATTTTCAACCTTTGAGGCTGGCCGTGGTTCGGATTCCACGTAAAACTTTACCTTAATTACTAGGTGGTTGGGTTTAATCCCGCCCGAGGGTGTAGCATCGTATTGAACGAACGAAGGTCGAAGCGGCAATGAAAATTGTCCGTGTTTTCCAACCAGTTCAATGTAGCCAAGCAATATAACGAAAGCACCTAGTTCCCATGTGGTGTGTTAGTTAGGGTAACATCTGACCATCCATGTCCAGTTACACAAAAAAAAGGCACATGGGGCCGCCTGTCTCATTGGCAAGCTGCAGAAGTGTAACCATCTCGAAGCCGCCACCAGCACCAGTACCGCCCCGCACACCAAGCTCTGCAACACGCGCCATGAGTGCATCTTACCAATCCAGGAGCCCATATCGATATCGGCGTACATGGGGCCGGTCTCGTTGGCGAGCTGCGGCAGTGCGACCGCCGAGAAGCCGATAGGGTGTCCCGCTGCTGCCGCCAGCACCAACACCGCGCCGCACACCAGGCACTGCAACACACGTCACAGGCGTCATGCCTCACCACCAGTGCTCACCACCGTCTCTCCTCAACCTCAAACCGCTTATCGCATTTTTCGACATTCAACATAATTTTGAAATACCTAAGGTACTTCCTTATTATACCGATATTGTTTTACGAGCCACTGTGCAATACGATCGTTGATTTTGTCATGCGAACCCAGGAAGTCAAGGCTAATGCGGCCGTCGCGGTCGCAAATCACGCAATAATCGCGTGTGCTAACAATCAGGCAATTTCGTTGTTACGTATGAACGGAATTAAATTCTCGCATGCATGCGGGCCGAGCGAGTAAAGTGGTCCCCGTTCAGAGAATATTCCACTGGCTTCAATGAGTCAAAGTTCATGGCACATCATAATCCACACAACTATGTTTAGGTACTGTGAAGGGGTTATTAAATATGATATCAGAGCCCCGAGTCCCACTTGTAACCTAAATTGGCGTTTACGCCAAACCGATCGACTGGTGTTTTTAAATGTATGGAGAATTAAATATCGCGCGCGAACTATTATTTGCGAGTCTGAGTTTGATTTGACAGCTTACTAATTGTCGCCGTAAATACGTTGACGTTGCCGTTTACGACGAATCTGCGTTTTCATACAAATTTGGTAGTCCGAGTTTGATTTTGACTCGGTTTTTGACTGGTTGAAGAAGTAAAACCACAGAATAAGTAGTGAAAACGCCAATTTAGGTGAAAATCCGACTAGGGGCTCCGTCTCGAACAAGTCATCATCAAAGATTAATTAATTATTAGACTTGCCATGCTCAAAGTGTTCAAACACTTTGGCTCAAGTGCTTACGGTTGTCTTGTGTGAAAAATGGTCCGTGTTTTGGGTCTAGTTCAATAGCTGTTAACAAATATATTGTTTATAGAACTGGACATGGATGGGTAATATCATACTGCTGTCATGGTATCAGCACAACACACCACATTCCCGAAGAAATTAGGTGCCATGCCAGCAGAACTAAATGGAAAATACTGTCAATATTTCATTGCCACTTCGAGCATATGTCCTCCAATACAATGGTACCAACCTGTAAAGAAGAAGACCTACAGTTTTAAAAATAAATACGATATCGTACTTTTAAGAACCAGCAGAAAACCGTTCTTTATTCGTGTCCAAGTTGAGAAATTATGAACTGCGCCCATACAAGACTCACATCAATAATTTGATGGATATCCATCCATCCACCAAATGGTGGCACCAGAGATAAAATCACAGATAAATCATATTCGTTGAATTGCGCGGGATTCATGGTGGTCACCTGGTTTAGGACGCCGCGCGTGGAGGAGTAGCTGTCTCCCTTGACGTAGCCGGGCAGCGTTGCCGTGGAGCTAATACTGCGCAGGAAGCTCTGCAGCGCCTCGTACTCCCTCTCCTTGCTCTGCTGCTTCTCCTGCTTCCCTTGCTTCTCTTGCTTCCCTTGCTTCTCCTGCTTCCCTTGCTTCTCTTGCTTCCCTTGCTTCTCCTGCATCCCTTGCTTCACGATCTGCGGCCGCTCGCTCCGCGCCAGCATCGCCTCCGTCGCGCCATCACTATTGGACAAAGAGACAATGGCACTAATGTATTGTGTTTAGTGTCAACGGCAGCGATGTTCGCCCACTATCACCGCCAGCTATGTTCGCCCTCAATCAACAGGAGCGTTGATCGATCGAATGGCTCGTACCTATTTTCTCAGTCCAATTAAAATATGTTTTTGAAAATTTTCACATGAAATAAATCAACTCAACTCATACGTCTGTATGATTTTGTTTTTTTGTAAATAAACATGTATCAATATTACACGCATTTTTTTATTTGTAACAACCATTTTAGAGGATATAAGTTGTTGATTTTATATCTATATCTATAAACTGAATTTCAAAGTTATAGTCGGAATAAACATACAGTAACTAATTGCCAGGTCATCTCTCGGACAAAATATCGGTGCTGTGGATTGTTTCGTCCTAATGCATTCTTATAATTATAAAATGTTCATGTTCAGATTAAAGCAATGTTCATTTAATTGTTTACGCGCGATCAGCGTCAGCGATGTTCTCCCGCGATCACCGTCAGCGATGTTCTCCCGCGATCACCGTCAGCTATGTTCTAGCATGATCACCGTCAGGGATGTTCTGTTCTCCCGCGATCACCGTCAGCGATGTTCTCCCGCGGTCACCGTCCGCTATGTTCTAGCATGATCACCGTCAGCGATGTTCTTCCGCGATCACCGTCCTCTATGTTCGACCGCGGTCACCGTCAGCTATGTTCGACCGCGTTCACCGTCAGCGATGTTAGCCCGCGATCAGCATCCGCGATGTACGCTCTAGATCTTGTGGTGTGATGCATGCGGCAATATTACGCAATCGGCATGTAATCTCTAAACACGTGGCCACCATGCGCTGATGTCTTAGCGGGTGTGGAGGTCAGGGCGTGACGCAGCACGTCATACAATCAGTCCATATACCCGAATTGAGCGTTATCGAGGTAAGTTTTCATTGTATGGCTAAGTTCCTGCCAGTTATCTATGACAAGGAGATTTTACATAAGTAGCAATGATGACCGATTCTAGGTAGGTAGTCCGCGGATATTTCTCGATACGAAAAGTGAAATAACGAGTGAAATAAATGCTTACATTACACATATTACCTACCTACTTAGGTTAGTGTATGAGAAAGTATCTCGAAAATTATATGTTATATACGATTAAATATATCCCTACCAAAGGCCGCTCGTCGAATAATAAGGATGGTATATATCGCCACGTTATAACCAGCAGGTAAATGACAGAACCAAAAGTTGTCAGAATAACCTTAGCCCATGCAAAAGTATTTTTATATTGAATAAATTCGAATGGATTTACATCGGGTTACAGTTATTATTTTTATTGCATACACTCCACGCTGTAAACGGTCGGCCACATTTCCACTCTCATGGTGCAGCGACGTAATGAACGGCCTATGAGACACCCATATTGCTACGACGACGCCATTCGAGTCGCCAAGCCCAGATTATTTATTTTTGAGTCTGGTGATCGGTGCACGTAATCAGCTATCAAAAGAGTGACTTTTTAGTGACCTCAATGTCAATGGCTGGCATTTGAAAGTTGTTGTCGGAGTGGAATGGTTGCCAGGTCATATCTCAGACTAAAAATCGGTGCATTGGATTATTTCGTAGATTTGGCGCGGAATCCTAATGCATTGTAAACACACAAAATAAAATAGTGATATTGTAACTATTTACCCACGGAACCCTAACACTGAGTCCAAATGAGAGGCGTTTTTTATAAGTTGCCTAAGGATTACGTCATGTGAAGCAACAATCTATCATTGCGAATCGAATCGTGGGGTCACCAGAGATCACAAAGGATGGACAGAGTTAATGCTACGTAATAATGAGGTTGGTGAACCATAGATTTAACCAGAATTAGGTGCCATACCCGGAAAAACACGGACTATAACTTTTTTATCAATATCTTAAATAAAAAGTTAGACTTTCCATGTAAATTAATTCATTCATTTAGTGTAAAAAGAATCGAAAGTTTGGTAAGATCGTGGGAAAGTTGTATGTAACTGGACACACACACTGTCATGACATTAGCCTGACACGCCACTTGACGCCTAGGTTCCATGCCAGGACCTTCCTTATGCGTCTTCATCGCGTCAAATAACTCTTGACACTTTAGAGATTTTTTTTAAATTTGCTATCCATATTATGTCATCGTTTTTTGCCGATTTAGGACCCCCCAATACAATCCCCCAAAAAACCCTTACAGTCACCCATCGTCGTAAACCACGTAACGTAAACCACGTAACGTAAAACCAAATAGTTGTTTAAACATTAGCATTAGTTTAAGGCGCTAGGACTAGCCAACTATTCGCGCCATACAAATTCACTTTTTAACAAATGTAATAATATGTAGTGAAACGCTTCAGCAAATCCAAATAGAACTCCAGACTGATAATGGATTGTTAATATTTTTTTATTCCATCATTTATTTAAATAATAATAAAAATAAAAAAGTTGATTTTTCTCATTAGAAATCTGAAAGTAATTCGATTTCTAGATACAAGCAAAAACCGCATATATGCATAAACAAAAAAATCCATTTGCTTTTAGATTTCTACATTTAGTCAAAAAAGTTCGGAAATAGACACCGTTTCCGCAATGTATTTTGTATAGAAAAAGGAAACATACATTAACGAAAATAGGTTGATTCCTAGACAAGGAATCATATATTGTAAGAATGACACTTATAATTGTCAGACTTAGTTAGTTAACTTGGGGTGCCTCGTCTAACTTTGCGATTTGGCTAGTACCAGGGCCTTAAGTTTTTAGGAGAAGACATGTAAAGGCACAGATAACTGGGATAGAAGATGAAGCACCTGTAGGTAGATTAGGCTAAGCCAGAATGAAAATAAAATTCCAATTTTAAAAAAATGGCCTGGTGGTAACAGCTCATAATGAATAATGCCCTTCCAATCCCACCACACACACAGCATCACCTTGTTGCGAGTTAACCCGGGTTTCGCCACAGTCTGTGAAGCTTGACCGGCCTTTGACCACGACCTTTTTCGCACGTTCTTGTCGTACGTGATCCACTTTTCATCACCAGTTATCAGCTTCTTCAAAAATGGTTCGGTTTCATTACGTCGTAATAAAGAATCACAAATGAGTACACGGTTCATTAGGTTTCTTTCAGTGAGCTCGTGAGGTACCCAAATATCGAGCTTTTTTGTGTACCCAGTTTTTTTCAAATGCGCCAAAACTGTTTTGTGGTCAATTCCTAGTTCTTCAGCTACGTCGTAACTACTGATATGCCGATCTTGCTCCACTTTTTCAAAAATGGCATCCATTTTATCCGTAATAGGGCGACCAGAGCGACGTGCATCTTTGACATCAAAATTTCCGGATTGAAAACGCTTAAACCAAATTTGTGCTACTCTCACAGACACTGCACTAGGTCCATAAACATCGCAAATTTTTTTCGCGGCTTGCGTTGCATTTTTACCTTTTTTGTAGTAAAATTTTAAAATGTATCGAATTTCTTCATTAGATTCACTCATTTTGACAGTACGAAAAACAAATGAGAATCACACATTTTCCTAATTTGAATTTGGAATTATGTTCTTTAAAATTTAAACTTTCAATGATACCAAAACCAGCCAGATACAAATAGTATAGCCAAAGAGATTTTATTACAAGTTCATACATACTATAATGCGAAAAGACTTTTTCCCCGACCTATTATGTTTCTGTAATTCACATCTTGGATTATCCGTATTTCCAGGAATGACGTCAGTTTTGGCAATCCCCCCTATTACGTTAGATATTCCTGGCGATTAATAATTATTTTAAAAAGTTCTTTTTTATTAAAAGATCTAATTTTAGTATGTCACTAAGCTCGCGACATCTTGAAAAGAAAAAAAACCTAGTATTTCTTTTGTTAGATAAATATGAGGCATAGCCATAGAAATAGGATGTACGCGCGCGCATGCTAGGCCTATGGGCATAGCGCAATAAATTGCTAATAGGGAAGAAATCTCAACGCTTATTTATTGTAGGTGTCGCATGGGCGGGTCGCCTTCATAAAGTCCAAAAAGCATAATATTCCGGGAGGTCACGACATTTTTGGTCACGATAAGGTAAATAGCTGAATCTGGGATCACATGTTAGAGACCAACCGTCCAATGCTAAATAAGTCAGTCTGCCTGCGCCAAGTGGTTGCGTTATCTAGATTGGCTGTATAAAATAGAAGTTGGTATGTATCTGCTGACGAATATGCTGATGGTCTTGGCATATTGATACCCAATAATTATACAACAATAACCAGTCGGATTTTCAATTACATACTCAAATATACGTAAAGTTATATCTGTAACCTAAATCGCCTATAACTACGAAATGCAAAGAAGGATTTGTTCAGTTTCGGTATTACAAAGTAAGTATGTACGGATACTTTCATGCTGCATTATTTGCAACCATTTACCTTTTCATATATTGTTGTAACGATAACTACTTTTTCAGGCGCATTATCTAGGTAACGCAACCACTTGGCACAGGCAGACTGACACATTTAGCTTCAGAGGGTTGGTTTTTATCTTGTGAACCTAGTTTCAGCCATTTACGTTATCGTTACCATTTTTGTCGCGACCTCCTAGTCTATAAGGTCCAAAACCCAGAACGTAAAAGTATGTATTTTTGCATATATTTATAAATGCAAATAATATAATCTAACCTAACCTAACCTAACCTAATTGAAAAAGTTTCGTATTCATTAGTGTTTTGGACGGTATGGGTTTTGGACTTTGTGCTTTTTGGACTTTATGATGCGTCCCCACAGGAGCGACCTCACCTTACAAATGTCGAACTGTCATTGTTGTCTAGTTTTTAGATGCAAGAGGATTCGCTGCTGTCATTCGCTGTAGATAGGAGTGAACAAAATTTCAATTTTGGTGACATTTTATATGCTCGCAAATTCTTCCTTTTCGTGTGTGTTTTGTGTTTAATTTCTTCTGGTGATCGAGGGTTAGTGTATTCGATGGAGTTTAGCCGCAATATGCGGCCACCCGACCCTGGCGGAGGGGAGTCTGTGTCCACGGATTTGTTGGAGGTTGTAGCCACCAGAGCTGCACATGATGCCGATAGGCGCTCTCTTCCCTTGCCGCAAATTTGTCTGCCTCCATCTCCTAGCGCTTTCGAGGAGATACTTTCGATCGACATGGATCAATCGATTCCTTTAGGCCAGCGAAAAACAAAAACCATGAGACCAAAAAAACAAAAGAAGAATATCGGCGAACTTTCTGATACGTCTTCAACTTTTTCAGATAATGACACACCACGTCACAAAATTAACACACAAACCAAAACGGTTTCTCAAAATGATTCACTGTTAAAGCCTCAAACTCCAACTCAAAATTCATCGCTCACTGTACCAGTGGGTCGTCAAAATTACACGGACTTAGATAAATCCCCTTTCATTGTGCATGTATCTCGTATTGAACCGACGCCTGTGTCGGGAACTTCACTACATCCAGTGAAATTTGGTCTTTTTTTAATGAAAACATGCATTAAAAACATTAAACGGGACGGTGTGAAAAGTGTTGGCCGCAACCGAGTTTCGGTTGAATTTACATCGGCGGATGCTGCAAACTCCTTTATGATTAACGATCAGCTTCAAGCTGCCAACTATAAAGCTATGATTCCATCGTATAATGTAACGAGAATTGTAATCGTCAGGGAAATCCTAGTCGAGTGGTCTCCAGAGGAAATTCTGGAACATGCAAAGGTGCCTGATGGTTACGGACCAATTATTAAAATAAGACGCCTTAATTTTAAAACGAATGTAGACGGCAAACCAGTATGGAAACCATCCCAGACTGTAGTCTTGACCTTTGATGGTCAATCCCTTCCTCCTCGAATTTTTTGCGTATACACCTCCCTACCCATTGAACAATATCAATTCCCCACTATTCAGTGCCATAATTGTTTAAGGTTTGGTCACACTAAACTGTTGTGTCGTTCTAAAGTTCGATGCCCCAGATGCGGTGATGATCATTCAGATAACGCTTGCTCGCGCAGTCCTCAAGATGCCATTTGCATATGGTGCACAGGTAATCATGTTGCCACCAGCAAACATTGTCCAGAACAAGAGAGGCAGCGTAGGATTAAGGGACGCATGGCTGAAGACTCCATATCCTATGTTGAGGCTTCAAAAATGCTTCCCCGCGTTGGAAAATCCTTTGCCGATGTAGCTAGATCCCCTAAACCATCCCTGCCAACTCAAACATCTTATAGAAAAACTGTTTTTTTAAAACCAAAATCTCATGCCCCATTATCTCCTGGTTTTGACAGGCAAGCCCATCAAGCCATCCTAAATAGTTTCTGCATACCTTCTTCTCCCAACGGATCCGCTCTTCAACCTGGAAATATTGTACCCACAATAGATTCCAGTGTCAGCTTTTTAGAGACCCTCATTGAATCTCTTATTTCTGTTTTAACTCCGCAAAACTTACCGTCCAACGTCGCAAACAAACTTGTTACTTTAAATCAGCTTTTTGCTAACCGAAATGGCCACAACAGCAACAGTGCTGCAGTGGAACCCTCGCAGCATCCGCCACAAAAAACCTGATTTTTTATTTTTATTGAATAAATGTCAACCTATTATATCTGCAATCACGGAGACATGGCTAAAACCGGGTTCTTTTTTTAGAGTCCCGGGATATTCATGCCTGCGTGATGACAGAGATGATGGATGGGGCGGTGCCGCCTTATTCATCAAAAAGTCCATTCCTTCATGCCAGGTGAACCTTCCCACTCACAGCAACCTTTTCAATGCGGTGGCTGTGAGGGCGAATGATATCACCTTCATCTGTATATATATTCCTCATCCTCATAATAATATAATTTCTGATATTAGATCTTTGTTTAATAGTTTACCTTTACCTTTTATTGTTCTTGGAGACTTTAATTGCCACCATTATGCATGGGGCTCTTCACAATGCGATTCATTTGGTTGCAAAATCCTAGATTTGGCCGATGATCTAAATCTTTGTTTTCTAAACGATGGCTCCCCTACCCGCCGGATTTCCCCAATTCAACGTCATAGCGCAGTTGATCTAACGCTATGCTCTGCAAATATCTCTTCTTTATTGACATGGGAGGTTGACAGTCTTTCATTTGGCAGTGACCACTTCCCAATTAAGATTACTATCCCTCTTAAAAACATACTCGAAAAGAACCCTGCACCTCTTCTTAGGTATAGGGTTGGTGATGCAGACTGGGGTGCATTTGCTGCAGCTGTTGAAAAGAGAATCTGTTTACTTCCTGCGGTAACCATAGATACACTCTTACCTTGTTATAACGAATTTATTGCATCTTTAATTTCATCTGCTGATGAAGTTATTCCTCTTAAAAATACTGACTCCAAAGCCCCTTCATCCCCTCCATGGTGGGACAAAGAATGTTCCCTAACTATTAAAAATAGAAATAATTCCGAGAGGAAATATTGTTTTGACATGTCGATGGAGAATTTTTTAAATTTCAAAAGAGCTCAAGCACTTTCAAAACGTTTATTGCACAAGAAAAAAAAAGATGGCTGGAATGAGTTTTGCTCTTCTATTTCTCCGAGTACAAAACCATCGCAGGTTTGGATCAACATAAAAAGGTATAGGTCGGCATTATCACATAAAAATGACCTTAAAGCCGATCCAACAAGATGGGTCGAACCCTTTCTAGATAAACTAGCCCCCCCTATAGCTCCGGGTTTAGAGGAAACACCCCAAGTATTTATTCCATACTTTACCTCAGATCACACATACATTGATTTAGAAATGGAAGCGCCTTTCACGCTTGCTGAATTAAAATTAGTCTTAAACTATGTTAAAGATTCCGCTCCAGGAGTCGACGGAATCCCTTATTCATTTATATCTAAATCCAGTCAAAATACTCTTCTCTATTTTCTTGACCTGATAAACCATTTCTTTAATAATGGTATTATTCCTGATTCATGGAAGTCCCAAATTATTATTCCGATACTCAAACCCAACAAGGATCCAAATGATGCTACTTCATATCGCCTAATTGCGCTATCATCTGTTTTGGCCAAGGTCACTGAGCATTTAATTAAAAATCGTCTTACTTGGATAGTGGAAAATCGAAATATTTTTGCTTCAAGCCAATTCGGCTTCAGAAAAGGAAGAAGCACCGCAGACAGTCTAGGTATTTTTACAACTGATATCCGTCTTGGCTTCAGCAGAGGGGAATCAATAGTGGCAGCATTTCTCGATATTTCGGCCGCTTACGATAATGTTCTCCTTCCGATTCTTAGAAATAAACTTCTCCTGTTAAATATTCCTTATAAAATTGTTCATTTCATATTAAACCTCCTGTCATCTAGATCAATAACCCTTAGAATTAATGAAATAGAGACATTGCCCAGAACTATATGGAAAGGACTTCCCCAAGGATCAGTTCTTAGCCCAATTTTATACAATCTCTACACTCACGATCTAGAACAAATTATCACCCCCCATTGTCGCATACTGCAATATGCGGATGATATTCTCTTATATATTCCTGATAAATCAATACCGCAGGCAGCTAAGAGCTTAAACTTAGCCCTAAAGGCCCTTCATCTATGGCTATCTGACCATGGTATGGATCTGTCACCAGCAAAAAGTAGCGCCGTAATTTTCACACGCAAACAATCTATCCCTGACGTCATTATCCATTATGATGAGCATCCAATTACAATTCAGAACCACGCCAAATTTCTTGGTGTGATCCTAGATTCAAAAATGAACGGAAAATTACAGCTCAATTATATAACCGGAAAATGTGAAAAAAACATTAACATTCTTCGTACTCTTTCCGGAGTTTGGTGGGGAGCCCATCCATTCAATCTAAAATTGCTATATAATGCATTGATTCGTAGTCACATGGACTATTGCTCATATATTCTAGAGCCATGTAATAAGAAAGCATTGTTCGCACTGGAATTGATCCAAGCCAAATGCATGCGTTTAATAATTGGCGCAATGAAATCTTCTCCTAAAAACGCTCTACAAGTCGAATGTGTAGAGCCTCCGTTAGTCTTGAGACGTCAATATCTAGCCGATAGATTCTTATTTCGTGCTGCTCAGCTTTCATCACATCCCATTTTTCCCAAACTTCAACTGTTAGAAGAGTACACACATAATAAAAAATACTGGTCCCGTAAGTCTTCCACTCCTCTAACACAGAGTTATAACCGATTTACTACTATTGAATCACCAATCGTTCGATCGTCTCCCATCCCTCCATATAATATTCCTTTTGCATCCATTATTTTTAAACCTAATATAGAATTCTCCATAGGCATCGACAAAGACTCATTGAATGCAAATAGTATATTTAATAAAGTATCCTCTCGAAAGTGGCCTTTTTGGCAAATGATTTTTACCGATGCATCCAAGTTGTCTAGAGATGGATGTGTTGGAGCAGCTTTTGTGCATTCAAACTCTAACATTTCTAGATCATGGAGGTGCCCTCCTGAGTCATCGGTTTTCACTGGAGAATGCGTGGCAATACTTGGTGCAGTGTCGTATGTCAGGTCATCTCAGTTTGAAAAAACAGTTATATTCACCGACTCTCTTAGTTGCCTTAAAGCTCTCCATCAAAACCCATTCAAAAACAAACCTCATAACATTGTGTTGTCCATCAAACATATTCTTGCAGATTGTGATGTTGATGAGTTAAAGGTTGAACTGGCATGGATTCCTAGTCATGTCGGTATTAAAAACAATGAACTTGTGGACACTATTGCCAAAAATGCTATAGAGACCGGTGAACATACCTATTTTACTGTACAACCCTCAGACTTACTCTGTTTACCTAAAAAAAGGATGTATGAATGCTGGTCTATTGATTGGATTCGATCTAGAAGATCAAAAGGCAGACATTACGCATCTCTACAGCCCGAAATACCTACAAAACCATGGTTTTCAAAACACAAAAATCTGCCAAAAAAGGAAACTTCCATCATATGTAGAATGAGACTTGGGCATTGCTGTTCTCCTGTATTCTTGGCTAAGATCCATGCCAGAGACTCGTCCCTTTGTGAATGCGGACTACAGGAGGGAAACCTTGACCACATTTTTTTCTCGTGCTCTCTTAACAATAAAACTCCGTCGTTATTTAAATTACTCTCTGACTCTAAAATTGCTCTTCCCACTAACATCAACACGCTACTAACCCTTGATCAACCCTCAGTACTTAATATTCTGTCCAAATTTATCAGAAACAATGATATTAAATCATAATTTACTCTTTATTGTAAATAGTTAAGATTCATGTTATCCTCTTATGTGTAATATTTTTAAGTTGTAATGTTTATTTTTATGTGGGAACTTCCAATATATTTAGTTCATTTATTTAGGTTCAACCGAAGTAGGTATTATTGTTTTTATACTTAATTTCAAGTTTGTGAAAGAATTTGCGAGATTTCTCAAAATATTTGGTATTCATATAATCTACTCCAAATTATTCATCCATTACTTCATTAAAAGTATTTAACCGAAAAAGATCAAGTGAAACTCGACGCTGGCAAATTGTCGCTTATATAACGACAGAGGCCACAAAGGAAGTTAAAAAAAAAAAAAAAAAAAGATGCAAGATATACTCCATGTTGCATTTAGAATAAGTTTTCGAGGAAATGAAAAGCTTTTGTTTGTCTTCATACTAATTTTAATGTAATAGACCAGCAGCACACAGTTTGAAATGAAATATTATAGGTTATGTAATTTTTTTTCCTAGGACTTAATTTGATTAGCATAATTTGAATCAAATAATTTTCAGCATAACAACGAGAAAATTGAGTCATTTTAACTAAGTAGGTCGAGTAAATACATTTTACTCGACCTACATTGCCGGCTAGTCACCTCCGTTACTTCGCTATTTTTAAATAGAATTCACTCGGAAACAATATTTTTACATACATTATACCTACAGACTTAATTGACAGACCAGAACTTTGCCAGAACGGACGAAGAGCCAATATACGACTCTTCGTCACGCAATTTACGTGTTACACAGAGTGTATTGTCCGAGGTATTGTCATTTAGTACGCGGACTAGCACCGTACTAACCATAAAAATGCTATTTATTCCGGCGATAATCCCTTACTCTGAATACTACTATAAATGTTCCCTTTATGTTCAGATATTTACATATGCACATAATTAAGATGTATAGTGTGCATAATTGTGTATATTTGACTGAATATACCGGTTATAGCAACGGCAATGACTAGGTAGGTAGGTACCGTAACTGGCAAAAAAAATGTTGCTAGACGTGCGTCGCGTCGCTTCGTCGAGACAAACAATAAACTTTTTTTTATTTAAATTTAGATAGAGATAGGCAACCTTGACTGATACATCTAATTTTGGTTATTATTTTAAATATTTACATTATTAAATATGATTATATTATTATATTTATCTATAATTCTTTCTAATTCTTTTGATCTCATATTTAGATTATATCGATGTCATATATGAACTTTCTTGCATTTCTGTAGCACTCTTATGTATATTTACATGGAATTCAGTTTTATTTGATTGTTTTACATCAGTTCATGGTTCAAACGATTTTTAAACTGCTTAATGGATTTTTCATCGATGGATTACTTATCATTATGCCATTTCGCTGTATTTAGAGCATGACAAGTGAAATAAATGGAAACCAACATCGGTACGGCTCGTTTTTATCATTTTACCATTATCTTTTACTCACTTTTGACCTATTATTTTTGGCCTATTTCATCAATATGACATATCATATGGTGGTTGACCGGTGCAATCGGCAGGAAATGAAAACTAAGCTCACAAGTATTTAAGCACTTATAGCTGCGGTATCCGGCTCCGCTCGGGTCAATGTCGTTTTGGAATGATGTCGGGCTGTAATCAAAATCAATTAAGCCGGTATGGCCTCATTTAATAAGAAACATCTAAACATTCCCATTTAATGGAAGGAAGTATACGGAATTGTATACTTCCTTCCATTAAATGGCTATACATATGCTAATACTATATATCTATGTATATAAAGTATGGACAACTGCAACCTACCTACTTGTTAACTTAGATGAATCTAAGCTTGTTAAGTACTAATCTACTAAGGAAAACCACGTAAGTATCATAACTAATATACAAAATTTAATAGTCCATCCGATATTACAAACTTTCGCGTTTACAATATTAGTAGGATTTACTACGACGAACATTATTTCCCGTGTGAATACTACGTGACTTAGCACTACATTTCCCCCTCCCCCTCTTTGTGATAAACCGTGGTTTATTGTTCGAGCCCCCCAGCACATAACGCTACATAACGCCCTTGCAGCTACCTAACGTTTTGTACTAACTCGTGGCTACGCTGCCGCCATACGAATGAGTTTCGATTGCTCGTCCCATACTTCCATCCTCGCTGGTGGCTGCAGAGGAAAGTAATAGGGGACTAAAGTGGGGACCTTACAGTTTACAGAGACCTTAGTATACGACTGGTCACCTGAATTGGAGTTTACACCAAACCGATCGACTTGCGTTTTCAAATGTAAGGAGAATTGAAGAGCGCGCGCAGTGGATTTGCAAGTCCGAGATTGATTTGACAGCTTAGGTACGCATCGTGCGTCGCCGTATACGACGACTCCACGTTTTCATAAAAAATTTAGTCCGAGTTTGATTTTGACAGGTTCGAGCGACTCGTAGCCTAGTGGCGCGGGGACTGGCCTAGCATACCAGAGGTCTTGGTTCAATTCCTTGCCCCGATATGCACCACTTTCGTTCTCTTTCTGAGTTCTATAAGTGCATTTGGTCACGAATACGAGCTGCTCCATGGTTCGGAATCCATGTAAAACTTTAGGTCCCCTTCCCCTACTAGGTGGTAGGGTTTAAGCCCGCCCGGGTAGGGACCATCGCATTGGATAAAAATATGGTCGAAGCGGCAATGAAAAAGTGTCCGTGTTTTCCATCCAGTTCAATGTAGCCGTGCTCATAAAGGGAAGGTCCTAGCATGGAATGTGGTGTATTGGGCTAACATCATAACGGTATAAAATAGTTGTGTGGTATTAGCCATCCAATTCAGGTTGCATAAAAAAAAGGTTGAAGAAGTAAAACACCAGAATAATTAGCAACATTTGTATGGGTTTTTACGTAACTTCGAGGTGACAGTCGGACTGAGGGCTCAGAGTGGGCAGTCTGAGTTCTCACCGAAATTGGCGTTTACGGCAAACCGATCGACTGGCGTTTTCTCCAAACTCCATACAAGTTTTTACTAGATATTATGTGGTTTTACTTCTTCAAGCTGTCAAAGTCAAACGCGGACTTCCGATTTGTATGAAAACGCGGAGTGGACGTAAACGGCAACGTCGACGTATTTACGGCAACGTTGAGTAAGCTGTCAAATCAAGCTCGGACTCGCAAATGTTAGTTCGCTTAACGCCCGCTGCGCGCGCTCTTCAATTTCTCCATACAATTGAAAACGCCAGTCGATCGGTTTGCCGTAACGGCAATTTAGGTGACAACTTAGACTACCGGCTCAGGTGTGCCAACACTCCCCTACGCAAGATGCTTTCGCTGTTTCTTTGCAGCCTTGTCACATTGTAGTAATATTGCTGTTAGTAGCATGTGCTAGAACCACGAAGAACCGATGCCTAGAACTACACTATGGCCTTTGCCTATATCTCGAGAGCAATAATTCATAAATATATAATTATCACATATAATTTTAAAACCTCGATAGCATACGCGATACGATACGTGTACGACAAGGGTAGTCTAGTTTAAATTATGTTCAAATTATGGTTGAGGAATTTACTCTACATTCAACCACTGTCTACACTCTACACACGTCGATGCTCTACACTAATTGATGCGGTCATAGTGAATACAAAAGCTTGTGACTGGCCTGCCTAGATAATAACTCATTCAATTGTTTGTTATTCATACATCATACATAACATAGCGGATATTGTTTGTGGTTTGTCCCCCTTGTTTTTACTAAATATTTAGATAGACTCTAGTTTGTACTCTACCTACTATGCGGGGAGCTGGCGGAAGGCTTCGACGTTCGAACTGAGTTGAGTTCAGAGTGGTCAGTCTGAGTTCTCACCTAAATTATGGTTTAGGGCAAACCGAGGGGCAAACCGATCGACCGGCCTTTTCTCCAAACTCCATACAAGTTGCTACTAGATATTCTGTGGTTTTACTTTTTCAAGCTGTCAAAGTCAAACTCGGACTTCCGATTTGTATGAAAACGCGGAGTCGACGTAAACGGCAACGTCGACGTATTTACGGCAACGTTGACTGCTGACCCGTGCTGCTGACGAACACTGCGCGCGCTCTTCAATTTCTCCATACATTTGAAAACGCCAGTCGATCGGTTTGCCGTAACGCCAATTTAGGTGAGAACTGAGACTACCGGCTCTGTTAAGAAAGTTAACAGTAAACAAGGCAACTGAGGTGTTTACAAGGTACACTATAGTCACCTACAGTCATAGTCAGGCCGGCATGGTTTACGCAACCCCCGAGAAAGTTTGGAAGCCCATAAGAATCGATGAGGGTGAGGACCTAACTAACGTAGGTACGCAAAATGCCACGCAGCATTTTTTTTTAACTCTAGTTCGATTCCTTGTTTGCAATTAAAAATAATTGGTTCCATTTGTTGATTATTGTTTTGGTTTTAGATTTGGTATTTTTGATTATTTGATTTTATAATGGTGTTCACGATACCAACCAGATTTGATGTGTCTTGTTTATCAGTATGACTTGTGTAACTTGCTCCCTCCGTCGCATCACTTATTCTGTAGCATCAGGCATGTTCTCTTGAAGATGGATCCTATGCTCCGAAACATGTACCTATAGCTCAAAAGCCCGCGTTATATCGATGGAAGGGCCTGACATGGCACCTAGTTTCCGGGTTGTCTTGGGACCATCGAAATAATCTAAAACTAAAGATGCACCATCAGCTTTTTCCCGCGTACCACGTAATATCCCTATCCGCTCGTTGAGTCAGTCTGTGGTCGACTTGACATCCGAGCGTGTGCGCCATCTACAAGCTTTGCAATGCGACAAAATTCCTAAATACGCGGTCAAAAGGCATAAACATCGGAGTGAAATGAATACAAAGATTAGCATAATAATTTATCACAGGCAAACATGCATATCATGAAATAGAAATAAAGAAAACATTTCGTCCGAAATAATAATACGGTGGCGACCGCGGTGACTGCAACCGCCATGCTTGTAACCAGGGTCGAACTAGGTAGATATGTGTACTTTGTTGAAAAAATATTTCTAGCATGTTTGTATTAACTTTACATGATAAAACGGATCAATTTTTATTTAAATCTATGTACATATTTAACTGTAAAAATATGAAAATTTTGGTACGTCGATGCTTGGGGCAAACATCATGGCAGTAGGTGCAGCATTAGCCATACATAAAAAATTGATACGGTTGTTATAACACGATCCAGGACATTAACACACCTGTAAGGTTATCCAGTACAATCATATATTATAATATGTAATTTATAGTAAGTACTAAGTGATAATGCGTGCGCGAGAATTCTAATGTGTCTCGTAAATCTACGAGCATACCAGCAGCGAATAACACAAACTCAAGGAACTTGAGACATTTGAGGATAACTTGTAGGAACAGGAAAATGTTCTAGGAATATGCAACATAACGTTGAGCGGGGAATTCTGCGGTGAGCTTCTTAAATCAATAAAAAGGTGAGGTTAGCAAGGCACGCTATCGTGCTGCGATATACCCTACATGATGCAATCATAATTAGAAGAACGGAGACTCACAAAAAATACAAACATCTAATATACAAAGACGTAGATAATTTTGTACTTTTTACTACTAGTACCGTCATTATGTCGGCCCGAACACCACATTCCCGAACGAATTAGGTGCCACGCCAGGATCTTCCCTTCATAAGCACGGCTACGTTGCACCTACTCATTTCATAGAGCTTTTTGTTTCATTTCATTTAATTTCAAAATAATTAATCCATGTTCATTACAGTATAAATTTTAACAACAACATAGACGGACAGAACTGATATTGTAATAAAATAATAACATTCCGGTAAATCCGATGGATACATCCGATTATATTTCAAACTTAAAAATGTAAATGCCATGCCACCTTTAAAACCGATCAAAATCCATCATAAGGCATAAGCATAAACAAAGACTCTCAAATTTTGCTATGTAAAGTTTCATACTATGCATAGTTGCAAACAGGGCACATGGTAAAATAAATTATTTTGGGTCATGCCACGTATTATTTGAAAGGGCCACTTATGATTATTATCACAGTTTTTATACACCACATTCGGCGCTACTGTTGAATATGTGCTTAAAGATAGGTAAGGTATAATTCCAAGAAGAATTTAGGCAGTGACTGTAAAAAGAACAGCTCAGTAAGTCGGAACAGGTTTTTGAATTTGCAGTTTTAATTCTTTAGTCGCAGTTGACATTGGGATAAAAAATGTTGAAAATGTCGGTCGGGAAACATGTTAACTTCAAGTTAAATGTTATGTATTTATTTTTGTTTGCAGTGGAGTTATTGTTTCACCACAAAACAAAATTTGAAAAAATCAGCTCTGAATTACAGATATTTCAAATTATTTAAATAAGATCCCGTGCGGCATCGATATAGGTAGACTCGGTCAAGATAATAATATATTTTATATGGTTATAGTCGTGCTCACTCATAGCATGACCAAGGCCAATAAATTAGCCATGGATTCATAAGCATGACTGCCAAATGCTTCAGTTCCATTGAGATAGAATTAGTATTACTTGGATCAATGCTTGCAATGCAATTTTATAATCAGTGACCATGGCGTAGCTTAAGAAGCGAATTTGAACATTGCATTCTACCAATTGGGACACCTGTGGTTCAACGCAGACTCTACTTAGCAGAAGTATTCAGAGTGGGCCGACTAACTCCGCCCACTCTGAGTGGGTCCGGTACTGGGGGTCCATTCAGAGTATGAGTGAGTTCGAATTCGCCACTAAATATCAACTCACTTTTTTAAATAGTTACTGTTTCCACACTTCTAGAACATCATTACAGTTAGGTAAAAATCTGGTTTGTCCCGTAAATACGTTGGTAGTGTAAATAACGGTTCCGTTATTTAAATAATAATATATTTCCCAGCTATTTTTAGGTTAACTCACTCCCGAACTCGAACTCACTCTTGCTCTGAATGGACCCCCTGGTCCGCGTTCTAAATTGTTTCAGTCACTCTGAAGGGGAATACATTGTGTTTTTTTATAGCGAGACACACGGCGTACGCCAGGCACTCACGGTGCCCAAAGACACTTCGACTTTCGAAGACGCTTTCAAAGGAATGTGACATGTATGTATATAAAATCGACCGTGAAGCAAGGACACATTAATTGAAGAATAAACTGCTTCACGGTCGATTTTACATACATACATGTCACATTCCTTGGAATAAGCGACGTACCTGCTTAGTACGAAAAAGTATATTTACTTAAGTCAACCTAGGACTGGCACTAGCGTCTGATGCCACATACGATTTTGGTGATGACGGCAATATGTTTGATTGTTCAATCTTTGCAGTCAATGTCCGCAACGCAGATGAAGCGTTAAATCAATGTATGTACGTATAATCATAAACACTTTGTTAGTAGGAGGCATTCATTACGGGAAGAGGGACTGTAGGAGAATTCCAAATTATGGGTATACAGCCGGTGGCGAAATTGGTAGACGCAATACCCGCGAATGGTATGTTTTGCTGGTTCGGGTCCAGCCTTGCAGTATATTCGCAAAGTAGTTCTTTTTACTGGGCTCTTTCTTCAATTAATGTGTCCTTGCTTCACGGTCGATTTTACATACACACATGTGACATGTCAAATTCCTTGGAATAAGCGACGTACCTGCTTAGTACGAAAAAGTATATTTACTGACGCTTTCAAACTTTCATGCCGGGTTAGTATTGAACCCCGGAAAATTCTATGCCAACATTTATTTCCCCAGCCTTTAGGGAGAGTCACTGGGAGTGTAAATTCAAAATTCTTCAATATCTTGGCAATTTTCAACTTACCAGTTGTTCATTATTCAATTCTCTACATTTTATTTTTTGCTGTTTTTCGTACGATATTTTCCGAATTCAGGGGGAAAACGGGTGGGAATGTATTTATTGAATTCTCATTTATTATTGACCAAACTGTACTGGAATAAAGTTGTGTGGTTTTAAAATTCCAATAATTTCGTCGCCGACAATGTCTTGCCCTCGAAAAACGTTCGGAGACCCTACTCCCAGCTGTCACCTAAATACGGTAACTTTACTAACTTTAACTTTATATATGTCATACTTATAATAAAGGTTTCAGTAAGATATATTTAATTGCAGCAAGGGAAAATTCAAGAGGGAATCACTAAAATTATTATTTAAGCATTTTCAAAAAGTAGCGATATTATGTTTTTTTTTAAAATATATGCATGTGTATTTTTTATTTATATCAAATGTATATATGTACTTAAAGTATCTCGTTTCAGCAATATTCTTACATTTATTAGCGATTTTGCAGAAACCGTTGTTGTACATAGATAAATCTTTTTTTAATGTGTCTGTCACGTGTGTTTTTGTATCTACTGTATGTTTGTTTGTTCTATAGTAATAATAAAAAATATATACTATATTGATCTGTTTAAAAAACAGTTCCATCTTAAAATCGTGAAGGCGGCTAAGCATCGCTTTTGCTCGCGATTTTGAATTTAATCTCTCAGTGAAATACATTTTGGCCTAGAATTATTTCGGGGTTAGGACCATTTTAAAAAAAAAAACAACTTATAACGATTAATGTTGCATAAACAATGCCAGCCGGCCAGGTACAAATGACATCACCTAGATGCCACACATTGGACTTTGACCCTAAACCATTGAACATTTTATTTTTTATATCGATGCCCCAAACCCTTGCAAATGCTAATACCTAACGTATCACCGTGTATCGAGAAATTACAGA
Organism: Incurvaria masculella; assembly: GCA_946894095.1. NCBI lineage: Eukaryota > Metazoa > Arthropoda > Insecta > Lepidoptera > Incurvariidae > Incurvaria > Incurvaria masculella. The sequence goes on from OX335644.1 coordinate 5,384,472, forward strand.
AAGAGACCATATTCATCTCTATAGAGTTAAAGGAGTCTCCAAACTCTGAGTTTACATCGGAGTGTTGACGAGACACACAGCATGCCGCGCCGCTGCGCTGTATCAAACTGCCTTTTTATCACGACAGGTGGCGTCTAAGCGAGCTCACCTAAAAGATCTATCAAAGCTGTAAGATACCATACAAAATAAAAAATATTTACTTAAACTAGGTATTGGAAAAGCCTTAATTATGTAAATCAAAAAAGTCGTGGAGAAGAAAATATCACAAAACAATTTACAAGCTCTTCTTTTCCTCTAAGTCTAAACCAAACTTTCCTCTAACTGCATAATGGAGTACATCTTTCATTTAAATAGTCGTAACACAAACTTGACAGGAATGACAGTTTCGACGTTTTTGAGGTGAGGTTGCTTATGCGACACCTACAATAAGCTTTGAGTTGTCTTCCCCATTTGTTCATGTGTTCGTAGCATGGTAGGCCTTAAACGCCTTCATACACATTCATGAGTCGTCTCCACGCGTAGACCTACTTGCCTAATTTAGAAACATGTGACCATTCCGAACATATAATAAGTCACAATACAGACCATACGACATACATTATCTTTAACTATGTGTAACATTAGCTATTGAAACTAAGTTTCCGTCATTGACTTATAGGTATATTGCTTCCGTATCATAATCGTACATTATTTTCATACAATAGAAAATGAAAATTTGATGTCTTTCGACTGTCCGTTTTGACATAAAATGTATGGACCGAATGTCAAATTTGACAGTCGGAAGCCATACTTTGGCTCAGCCAAGTACATACGAGTAACGTCTATGAATTTAAGGATGTTCCGACCCATACAATGTTTTTTTTACACAGAACGCAAAAAGTATTGCACTTTAAGGAACGAATTCGTCAAAAATATTAAATATAGCAATAGTAGTTGCAGCGAAAACATATTCACAATTTCAGGCTTAAGGATGTTCCGACCCATACAATGTTTTTTTTACACAGAACACAAAAAGTATTGCACTTTAAGGCACGAATTCGTCAAAAATATTAAATATAGCCATAGTAGTTGCAGCGAAAACATATTCACAATTTCAGGTTTAATGGTTTCGTTGTCATTGCTGATTTAAAGTTTTACACCGTTAGATGGCGCTGTTAAATAAAAATCGTCTTAAAATAAATTGTAACAAAACCAATAATCCTGAAATTGTGAAATTGTTTTCGCTGCAACTACTATGGCTATATTTAATATTTTTGACGAATCCGTGCCTTAAAGTGCAATACTTTTTGCGTTCTGTGTAAAAAAAACATTGTATGGGTCGGAACAGCCTTAATGGTTTCGTCGTAATTGCCGATTAGAAGTTTTACACCGTTAGATGGCGCTGTTAAATAAAAATCGTATTTAAATAAATTGTAACAAAACTAACAATCCTGAAATTGTTAAATTGTTTTCGCTGCAAGTAATATGACTATATTAAACTTTTATTATTTTTTGCGTTATGTGTGCAAACAACTTTATATGAGTCGGAACAGCCTTAAGGCTTTTTTATTTAAAAATTTTATTTAACAGCGCCATCTAACGGTGTAAAACTTCTAATCGGCAATTACAACGAAACCATTAAACCTGAAATTGTGAATATGTTTTCGCTGCAACTACTATGGCTATTTTTTTTGACGATTTTTGACGAATTCGTGCCTTAAAGTGCAATACTTTTTGCGTTCTGTGTAAAAAAAACATTGTATGGGTCGGAACGTCCTTAAGCATGAGTTTCGTTGGCTCTGAGTTACCGATGTTTCAAGGCGATGAGAGATCATTTTGGAAAGGATGACGAAATTCTCACTTGTTAAGGAATACTTACATACATAATTTACATACAACTGAATGAATGTTATAAGCCTGAGTGATTAGTGTGTAGCCGCGATAAAACAATATGTTGGGTCAAAAAAATCGACCAAACTTCCTAAAACGTAGGAAAGGTATTGTAGGTAGGTAAAGGTAGGTACGTGTTTTTAATGTATTTTCATTAGGTTTTAAATGGACAACATAAAAAAAATCCTCAACGTCTATCCTAATACCCATAGTTTTACTTTTATTTTTACTTATTAATTAGTTTCGTTTTATTTATACGTCTTTTTTTTTTCCTTTAGAAAGCGACACTTTCATTACAATGAAACTCTAAGTGCCGTATTTTTAGAATCGCAAAATAAATCTAAGGAGGTAATGGCCTTAAGGTCGGCCCGTAAGCACCTGAAAATTTCGCCTCCCATACAAACGTAGTTTACTAATGATTTGAAAACCACTATTCCAACTTGGAATTATCAATTAGCGGATTTAAGGTGGGCCATCCCGCTCAACTCCCCATACAAACGGGGAAAGAAGATCACGCCCATATTTCTTGTCAAAGATCCCAAATGTTACTCAAAATAGCTTTATTTGATCGAACTAGATGTCTGATGACCGTTGGCATTGTAAAATTGTGTTTGGTTTCTAAGTTATACGGTCCGAAAGTTCGAATTTTTCGCGCGTTTTATACAGTAACTTTAGAGGTGGATTACGCAATGATAAAGTAAGAACATCTTAAAAAGATTAGTCGTCAGACATAGCTTATTTAATCAAGATTTATAACCTATGTGGTTTTTGTTAGTTTTTGACTACAGCGGTTGTGGTTTACTTTTAGCTATAAGTTGTTTTGTTAGACATGTTGCATCTTCCTCATCACGGAGCCTGTCTTATTCTTTGAAACAGAGAAGGTCCCAGAACGCAACAGCACGGTTTTGTACCTTGCCCGCGAATGACTTAGTCCCGCCGGGTTGGGCCACCTTAAATTTCATATTTTCGGCCAGTATTTTTATTATTTTTCAACAGAACGATTGATAAATTAGACGCATAATTTAATATGAATTACCTAGTAATTAATGGTGATGCAAGATTGGCAACGCATTAATTAATTCAGAAGATATACAGGAAGGATATAAGGAAGGTAAGTGTGAAAGCGTCCCTTGGAGGGTCTGATCTCGCCTCTATGACTACAAGTCAACACGATGGGAATAATTCCGCTCTTTTTTTGGATCCTTCCCTTGGCAGGAGGTCTGCTTTGCCACTTTGGACCCATCGAAGTGCGCTGATTCTTTTACCGAGCTGATACAACAGGGTATGGAACTTTATCTAATCCTCTGTTGTAACAATATGTGGAGATCAAAAGCCCTGGTGCCCCTGGTTCAACCGCCAATGCCGTCTCGCGGTTGAGGCCAAAAAGCAGGCTGCTGCTGACAATGGCTGCTGGGCCGTACCGTTGTGGCAAAGCGTGCCCTCAATACCTCCACCAGGTATTGCAAGGGAACGCTGACTATGGCAATACTATGGCCAATCATGGCACGATTGCCAATACATGGCACGATCATAAGATTGGCGAGAGACTAGCGCGCTGTCCGTCGGTAAGCCGTGCATTCTGGTCTCTCGCCAATTCGATTCCTCGTGACTTCTGTCGCTCTGCTTATCTCCTCTGGAACGATCTAATGGATCACTCGCTATCGTCACGGAAAAGGCGAACATTTTTGTTCGTGCATTGAGTCTCCAAGGCGCAGCCGCTGCCTCGATATCACAGTGTGTATTTTAGATGAAGGAGCCGAGAATGCATCCTGGACTTGTATTCAAATGTTTGAGGACGTTAGACACTTCGAAGACTAGTTGATCCTGACGGCATTCCTGGCATTGTGACACCGATAATCACTCGTCTCTTCCGCCTCTCCTTCACACGGGGTATAGTTTCCTCTTGCTGGAAGAGAGCCTCGGTCGAACCGTTAGGAAAAAAGGGCGACCCAGCGAACCCCTCCAACTATCTGCCCATAGCGATAACGAAATGAAATGAAATGAAATTTATTTGTGCTCTTATGGGTATTACAGAGTTACTTAAAAACTTATCTCTTGTGCGCCTCATCAACTCTCAGCTCCTCGCGTACTTGGAAGCGAATTAACTTTCAACATTTCAACTTACTTTACAACGAAATTTTATTTCGGTCGTTCACGCTTTGTCCACTTTTCATGCGCTTAATTAACAATGATTATGACAAATTTGACTACTTATCGGTTTCAGTGATAAATCATACATGAGGTATGTAAACCCTCCCTGAACATTGTAACTTGGACATTGTAACATCCATGGACTATGATCATACCTCGGTCTTCGCCGCCGCCGCCGCCGATAAGATAGCATATATCCAAATAGCAGCACCACCATATTTACAATTTAAAAGGCTTAGTTTAATCTTTTGCAAACTGCGAATATACACACAATCTGGTTTAGGTGCACTTCCTAGCAAACAATATAATCTCGCACTGTTATCACAATATTAGTCACCAAATTGTGTGACCAGCAGATTTTTAAATTCGAGGGCTGATAACCTATCTATATGAATGCTTATGAAGGTCAACCCGAGACATTGAAAAAAAATATACGAAGAAATATAAGACTGCAGGTCCGTCTTGTACAAGAGTCGGATACGACTGGGGGGACAGGTCAACCCTTATCGGGGCCAACCGCGTAGGCGAAGAAGCAGGAATGTGTGTGTACCATAGCATTATATATCTAGGCAGGGCCAGAAACCATATACGGTACTAGAAGGTTGTTAGGGTTCCGTACCCAAAGGGTGCCAACGGAACCCTATTACTAAGCCTCCACTGTCCGTCCGTCCGTCCTTCCGTCACAGGGCTGTATCTCATGAACCGTAATAGGGAGGCAGCTGAATTTTCACTGAGTGTGTATTTATTTTGCCGCTATAACAACAAATAGGTAAAATGTAATAAAAAATAATGGGGGCCCCATACAAAAAAAAATATTTTTTTGGTGTTAAATCATGTACGATGGTACGGAAACCTTCGTGTGCGAGTCCGACTCGCACTTGACCTGTTTTATTCTTTAAGGCTTTCGTGAAGTCACAGGAAATCTATGATTTTAAAGTTTTAAGAAATGCATTCTTTGTCCATTGGCAAAGGCACAATTTTGCACCGCGACTGCCGTCTTTCAGGCCCTAACGATTTAACTAACTACCTCTAAAAGTTGTCAGATTGTAATATAAAAAAATGGAGAAAGCTTTATTCTATGTCCGTGTCTTTTTTTTTAGAAATATCCATAAAAATATCCAAATAGCGTTATATTTTTCAGTAATTTTTTTTTAAATTAACTTAAAATAATCAAATCAAATCCTTAATTTACTTTTTTGGCCATACAGCATAGTAAATAGTATTTAAGATAAATAAATATTTTAAGTATTTCAACATAGAAATAAAATTTTTAAGCACATGAAATTAACAAAAGTTTGAAAAATACAAATCAAAGATAAAACGAAGTATGACATAAAATTACAAAATAAATAATATTCGAAATAAAAAAATAAAAAATTCAACATAAAAACAAAGATTTAAAAAATTAAAATCAAATTTGTACCCTTACATATTTTTTACATGATTAAAATTCCGCTACGTAAATTATTCACAAAATACACACACATAAAACAGTGGTAACATATTTTAATTTAAAATAAAATCATTACATTAAAAAAAAAATTGCAGTCAACAATAGAAAAAAAAAACATGTAATGTTAAAACTTAATATGCCTGTCAAAGCTAAAATCCTTATTTTCGAAAAAATCATCTAATTTATAATATGGCTTATTTACAAGGTATTCTTTCAATTTCTTTTGAAATAAATGGATGTTACTGGTTTCTGTGATTTTTTTATTCAGTTGATTATAGATTTTAATGCTCATGTATTCCTGACTATTTTTAAACATTAGACATTTTGGTAAAGTCAGTTTTATATTTTTATTATCTCTTAAACTATATTTCTGAGTTTTCCCCACCGTCTCTAATATTTCTTTCAATATCAATATAAAATCCAATATCACATCATAATCATGTCGTCTATGCTTTGAAAGCATGTGTGGTAAGTCGGTTGCATGAAAATCAGATAATATTAATATTCTTGGTTTAATATTTTTTACTTTTTCTTTCTTTTCCTTTGTAATTAATGGCTTCCCTGGTGTTTCGTATTCAGATATGTGGTCGGAGGGGCTATTCTGATGTGAAGTTGAATTGTATGGCGGGTAGGAGTGGGGAGATCTAACATTGTAATCTCGAGGGTTGAGCGGCTGAGGTTTTTGTGTCTGTTGCTGAGATTGTTGACGTCGATGGCTAATATAATGTACGTGTGATCAAAGAATTGGTGTGGGACCTATTTTAGCCATCCATTTCCAGCATAAACATACAAAAATTGGTACTAAACTACCTACATATTTTTTCTTTCTGTAGAGGTCAATGAACAAGTAAAAATGCATTATACTAGCTTTTGCCAGCGGCTTCCCTCTCGCTAGAAACCGTTGAATGATTTCGGAAAATAGATATTGTTTCTCCATCGCTGAGCACGCCGACACAAACCTCCAACAGATTCGCTGCACTGGATACAGAAACGGACTCAGTTGAACCCAAAGAATACACCAAGCCGGTGACTCCCCCACCAATCTTTATTGACGGTGTCAAAAACATTCAGCCCCTAACAAATCTCTTGAACCAAGTTGCATGGAAAAATTACGAAATAAAAGTTCTTCGTGAAGATCAAGTTAAAGTCCAGCCTAAATCCCCAGAGGTGTACTCAATAATTATCAAGGAACTAAGAAACAAAAATACTGAGTTCCATACCTCCTAATTGTTCTGTGGGTTTTGCAGCCACCCTGAAAGTTCGAAAGCCTATCGGGCGTCGGGGTTCATCAAACATGGTGTAAAGAAGCACCTGGCCAATTTAGGCATGACAGGTAGGTAGTTCGCGTCGCGGCATTTTGTTTGAGTGGATGCAAGATGGGTCTACGACCAGTATTTCCCAAGATATAACCAAAACACATTTTGAAATGCCAGCTAGTTAGATTAGGTTCGGGGCGTTTACTTCGGTCGTATAAGGGGTCTAACCACCAGTGTTTTCCAAGATATAACTGAAAGTTTGAATGCCCATGGGCGTCGTCGGGCACCTCGACAGGTTTTGGTGTATACCATAAATGAATTGCGCGTATCTCAAACCATTTGGGCAGCGTACGCCGATGAAGCGGCCAAGCAACGGTTTTTTTTCCGACTTTGTTTATAAATATAGCAATTTATAAATTATAACGTTTAAATATTGACATAAAATATAGCCTATCTTATTTATTTATTTATTTATATATGTTTATTGCACTCAAAATTCGGGCAAAAGGTACAACTTAATGCCAGAGGCATTCTCTACCAGTCTACCTTTGGGTATCGTGAGCAGTAATGCGAGTAGCAGTTATAGAGACAAATGAATTTACTACAACAAATATTATACACAATATACCAACTACTTATATACATATAAATATAAATATATAAACACTATATATAATATAGAAATAGAAAACAAAGTATGATACTTAACACTATCACAAATATTGAGAAAAAAAACAAACAAATGTATTATTGCCAATAGAAATAAAAATTAACTGAAAACTGTGGGGGGGGAGTAAAGACGTAATTAGGAAATAATCTTATAATATCGTAGACAAGAAGAATGTAGTTTTCGATTGGTAAAATAATTTTTAAAATCGGTTTAGTAGTTTTAAAGATTACCCTGTACAAACAAACAAAAAAACAATTAAACAAACATTACTTCTTTATATAAAAGTGAAGATTACATTGTTCGTATATTATTAACTAGCTGCGGTAACCGGCTCCGCTCGGGTTAATGTCGGGCTTAATTATTTCATGGATAAAAAGTTGCCCAAAGGGCTGGTCCAGGACAATGTATCCATCTATAAAATTTTATCAAGATCGAAAGAATTAATGAGAAACATCGAATCATTCCCATTTAGAGATTCAGAAACATTTGGTGGCTATTTAAAATAAAAAAAGCATGTGACGCCAGAACCTTTCTGCACTTGCACTGCAATATTACATACCTATTTAGTTAGTAACGAAGGCATCTTAAGTTTTACGTGGACTCCAAACCACAGCCAGCCTCAACATCGAAAACGGTAACCCATCCCGAACCTGACTGCTCCCAGAGATGCTATACGTTGATATAATACGCATATAAATCGGGTAAGTTGTTGACTAATATTTTGAATGATATGTGTAAAAGAATAATAAATCTAATATCGGATGCAAAAGGTAAGTGACAAATGTATCGGAATAAGGATTAATAATGAATTGTAGAAAAAAGCTTCGCAAACAACCTATATTTTTTTTAATAATCTGTAATCGATTCAAAATGGTACTGTGTGTGTGTGTAGGTACATTAGAAGGTAAGGCACGGAGTTTTCTGCAGGCCTTTTTAACACCTACAATTTTCGAATATTTACAAATGATATGCACAAACCTACCTCGTTGATCTTCCTATTAGTTTAACTGTTCTGTGGTTTACAAAAAGTAAGCGCCGCCCCCCCCCCCCTACCGCTGAACTGCGCGGAGCATGCAGGTTTGTATGACAGCCACATCTTAGCGTAAGAGGAACTTAATTCTATTTAGCCTGTCCTATTTCCCGGGTTGTTAAATGTACATGTACTAAGTTTCATCTCATTCGGATTATTGGTTTAAGAGTTATGGAGGAACATACATACATACATACACAAAAGATTTCCAAATATCGTCAATTTAGTTTTAATATAATACATAAAGTCTACAAACGCTCCAAACTTACTCCATGAACATCCCGTATTATTAGTAAAGATCAGCTATACGCTAAGTGTGTTCCGCGGAACCCTAGGGTTCCGCGATAACCCTGTATGGGTTCCGCAAGAATTTAGAAAAAAAAAACATACAAAACATACAGGTGACAAACAAACATAAACCTGATATCAACCAATTAATGAGAAATAAAAAAAAAATTCATACTTCCCTAATATCTTCTAATAATGTACTTGCCATGTGGTAAAGTAAGTAATAATTATTAACTGTTACATTGTACTTTTATTATGCTTATTAATAAAGAATACACTTTTAAAAACTATTGTTTTATTGTAGGGTTCCGTCAAGTATTTTGCTTTCCAAAAGGGTTCCGTCACCAAAACAGTTTGAGAACCGCTGGTATAGATTCATCTGTTATTGGTTTCGTTTCTAAATTGCTTGGAATGCGTACCTAACTACCTACCAACCTGCATAACAATGGATGAGATTGTTCAATGGAATGCCGTTCTATCGAATGGTCGTCCCTCTGTGATCTAGGAATGTGTCCTTCTCTTATCGATTTAATGCTTTTTATTATTTTTTGCTGTTTTCACTAGATGCCGTTTTCTACCTGACTACCCTGTATTTCATAAAATGATGACAACATTCCGACTTTAAATATTGTGGAGTACTGGTACCAGTGTATGAACCTATATAGGTATGTATTTTAAGTTCCTCATAATATTGATAAGTCCGTCCGAAATGCGCTGAAGTGAAACGTAGCAGCGAAAAGGCAGGCAACCCTGTGCTGAAAACTAGAATAATTCAAGAACTCGCGTACGTGTACAAGAAAATAAACTGAACATGAAACTGAAAGATATGTTTGAGAAGGTTCATGTCGTGTCGTATTTATAAGCACAGGCCGACTAAGTGCAACCCTTTGTCAGTGAAAACTTCAACAAGCATTACACAATGGTCCTGCTATGCTGCTATACCTACATATTTGTCTTCGTCAGATGACTGAAGACGACTGCTGTCTACTCTTCAGACGCAACGCTAAATCTGCTAATCTGTACACCTCCAAAATAATATTAATGTTTGTATATAATAAAAAATATTTTGATATAGTTACCAAAAATTGCCTACCGCTAGTTAGGTAACGCAGTTTTTGTTTTATTTTTAACTAGCTGCGGTACCCGGCTCCGCTCGGGTCAATGTCGTGTTGGATTGATTTCGGTCTGAATTATTTCCTGGATAAAAAGTAACCCAAAAAGCTGGTCCAGGACTATGTATCCATCTACCAAATTGAATCAAAATTGTTTGAACCGATATGGCATTATTTAATGATAAACATAGACATATTCCCATTTAGAGCTTCTTTAACAATTGGGAGCGAATTTTAAAAGCATGTGCCGCCGGACCCTTACTGCGCAGGCACTGTTATAAAGAAATTGATACAAAACCAACAAAGTTTCCTCAACCACCTTCCTTTTATGAGTCACCTTCAACATTTAAAACGGTAACCTATCCGGAATCTGACTGCGCCCAGAGTTGCTATACGTTGATAAAATACGCAAATAAATCAGGCGAGTGGTTTGGAAGTTATTGCTCTACATGATATCGTGGAACTTTCTGTAGTCCTTTTTACCACCTACAATTTTCAAGTACATAGTTTTCAATTTTCTCTTAAGGTGGCCCAACCCGCTCATCTCCCCATACAAACGGGAAAAGAAGATCACGCCCATATTTCTTGTCAGAGATCCAAAATTTTGCTCAAAATTGCTTTATTTGATCGAACTAGATGTCTGATGACTATTGGCATTGTAAAATTGTGTTTGGTTTCTAAGTTATAAGGTCCGAAAGTTCGAATTTTTCGCGCGTTTTATACAATAACTTTGGAGGTGGATTACGCAATGATAAAGTAAGAACATCGTAAAAAGATTAGTCATCAGACATAGCTTATATAATCAAGATTTATGGTCTATTTGGTTTTTGTTAGGTTTTTGACTACAGCGGTCGTGGTTTACTTTTAGCTATAAGTCGTTTTGAAATTAAAATTTTCGTAAATCTTACCAAATCATACACTATGCACATTGTCTTTTTTGTGGAAATGTTACATCTTCCTCATCACGGAGCCTGTCTTATTCTTTGAAACAGAGAAGGTGGCAGAGCGCAACAGCACGGTTGTGTACCGTGCCCGCGAATGAGTTAGGCCCGCCGGGTTGGGCCACCTTAAGGTTTGTATTAAATATTTAAAAATTGCATACGCAATCCTTGCTCGCTGATTGCTCCGTATGAAAACCGTATCAAAAAGTCCGTTTCGTGGCTTGTAAGAAGTAAACGAAGAAATAAAGGCAGATAGTGATTAAAAAGTAAGCGCCGACCCCCCCCCCCCCCCCCCCCCCGGAGCCGCGGCCCTCCCGCCAAGCCGCGCGGAGAATTCCGGTTTGTATGACAGCTACATCTTAACGTAAGCGGAACTGAATTATATATCCTATCCTGTGTCCCGTGTATTAACATAAACGTGTAGTAAGTTTCATCGTATTCGGATGATCGGTTTAAGAGTTATGGAGGAACATACATACGTACATACAGAATTGATTTCTAAAAATCATCAATTTAGTCTTAGTATCATACATAAAGTCTACAAACGAAGTATCTATGAAAACCAAGCAAGTTACTCCATGAACACCCCTTACAGATTTATTATTGGTATAGATGATATTTTGATTTAAAGTTTAGGAATAAAGACTACCACTACCATTGTATAGGTACATTCTATATTTTTGTGTGTCATGCCACTGCCGGATTTAAGGTGGCCCATCCCGCTCATCTCCCCATACAAAAGGGGAAAGAAGATCACGCCCTGATTCCTTGTCAGAGATCCAAAATTTTGCTCAAAATAGCTTTATTTGATCGAACTAGATGTCTGATGACCATTGGCATTGTAAAATTGTGTTTGGTTTCTAAGTTATAAGGTCCGAAAGTTCGAATTTTTCGCGCGTTTTATACAATAACTTTGGAGGTGGATTACGCAATGATAAAGTAAGAACATCTTAAAAAGATTAGTCATCAGACATAGCTTATTTAATCAAGATTTATAATCTATTTGGTTTTTGTTAGATTTTTTACTGCAGCGGTCGTGGTTTACTTTTAGCTACAGGTAAGTCGTTTTGAAATAAAAAAATTCGTAAATCTTAGCAAATCATGCACATTATCTTTTTTGTGGACATGTTGCAACTTCCTCATCACGGAGCCTGTCTTATTCTTTGGAACAGAGAGGGTCCCAGAGCGCAACAGCACGGTTTTGTACCGTGCCCGCGAATGAGTTGGGCCCGCCGGGTTGGGCCACCTTAAGGGAGGGCAACCGGGGCAACTGCCCGGGGCCTCCATAAGAGAGGGCCCCCACATAAATCGTGCTTATTAAAATAAAAAAGTAGGTTAATCATAATGTTATGGTTATTTTAAATTAAAAAAAATCTATTTATGATATTTTTTAGTTTGTTAAATCATCATTTATGTTTATAACTGTGTATACTTTATATAACAAACATTGATATTTTCAATGGATTACGGTTTTGATTAAGCTGAAAAATAATTAGGGATCTCCACTTCTTTGATGCCCTAGGACCTCCAACCTTTAAATCCGGCCCTGGTCATGTCACAATTAATAACGTAAGTTACCATTTTGTTAAACTATTCATACCTTACTTAAACATCGTCGCAGGAACTAAAGAGAAAATTATATGTGAAGCCCAAAATTTGACATCAAATGTAACGCGAGTTAGGTATCAGGAGTTACCCAACTGCTTTTGTTGGCCGTTTGGTATAATTTTAATATTTTTAAAATTCGTGGGTTCCTAACCTAACCCGCGCCAAAAGAAACAATGTTAGTTAATTATAAATATATGTTACAAACATATATAAAATGTAAAAAAGTTCGAAGAATAACAGTCGGTTTCGTCCGACCTATTCAACTGTTATTCAGATACAAATCGCTACAAAATTGGATAAGTACGTACCTACCTACCTATTTTAATCATCTAGGTAGGTACATGTTTTTATTTCACAAGGCGAATCATCGGTCATGATTCTAGTTTGCGTAGAAAATACTTTTTACGTTAGAAGCACATTTTCACTGACCTTTTCTCCATGGAGTTGCTCATCTTGATTTATTATCACAGACTAAATATCACTAAAACACGCGTAAGTGTTTGTTCATATATTTTATTAATAAAAATGTTCAAAAGATTTGTACACAAACATAAATAGTGTATATATAGAGTTCCGGTGGGAATTTAAAAATATTTTAAATAACTTTTATTTTATAGTGAGCCGTTCTCAAAGCCGAACGAAAGAGCGTGGCTTTAGCGGCTGAGCCGCGCCGTGCCTTCTCGCTCGTCTGACCGTACGCGACTGCGTTGGCTGGCTTGGCTAGGCTAGATAGAGCGCAGCTCAACCAACAACCAACACCCACCCACCCACACCACACCACACAGCAAAACTTGGTGCGATACGTACATACGAGTATGTATAGACAATCGGCGGCAGAATCAATGAATAGCGGCTCCGCGTGCCGACCTTGTACTGCGCTTACAGAGATTCGAAGCCGAATTTATGATGAAATCGAATGATTCCAAAATCGCACGTTTTTCTTGCGAAAACATCGATAAGAAGCGATCACGCGCAACCAATGATGCACGATTGTCGCCTCTAAAATTCCCAGGCCGTACGCATGGCCATTGCCCCGTGAAGAGGGAACTGTTGAATTGATTCGGAGTTTACCTACTTGGTGTGTTTCTAGTCCCTAGCACACATATTTTGTGTGACAGAAAGATGCGGAGAGCCATGCGGAAGAAGTTAGACTGGAGAACATTTGGTTCCAACAGGATAGAGAACGCCGCATACTGCACGAGCCACAATAACCGACATTCCCAAGGCTGCACCCATCGACGTATTAGATTATATCGATGGCTGCACCATACCATATAATAGCTGCACTCCTGTCGTTTTGGCGATTTGTGCACCCGGGCATCGTCGTCGCGCGTCGGCGGCGGGCTTAGCCATCATTCTTCCTCGCTGAACACAATACAGCGCCGAAAGGTCCGTCTTGTTGGAGACCCATAACTTAGCCTGGAGTCCCTGAGCCACAGACGGTTTGCAGGGTCGTTCATCGCTCAATCTGTTCTACAGATACTATCATGGACGTCACTCTGCACTGTGTATTTGTATTTTATTCATCATCCACGACAGCTCGCTGCACTCGGGATCGTCATATTTCCAAATGTTATTACTTACATTTCGTTCTGAGAAACATCGTCAATTTTGTGGAACTTGCATTCCTCATTCCTCCCTATCCAACCTAAATCCTGAGAACCCTGAGGCTTTTCGGAACGAATAATTTCTCAAACTCATCTCTCGTCCCTTTGTCGTCGGGTACCTGGAGTCTTCAATCGTAATTTGAACAAGCTATATACATACATAGCTTTGCGATAGTCCCCAAATAAGCTGATGGTGCCTCGCCGAGCATGGTTGAGCGAGGTAAGGTGAATTTATATTTCTGAGCACCTTTGGTCTTTCATCACTGGTTTTTCATAAAAAAAACGTATTGTTTTACATTGGGAGTAAAGATTTTGGAAATAAAAGCTTTCAATATATCTAGGCTCTGAGTTTGCCCGGTTTGACGGCGCGGGGGCGACTTGTACCCTTTGTGGAAACTGTGGAGAGTGGACCACGTGAATGTACACACCCAGTTATATCCATCGTAATCGTTGTTCAACTCAAGATCCTACTACAAAAACTGCAAAGCAACACATTACATACCCATGTGGTGACGCAATAATGAATCGGGGCACTGTCCCAATTCATAGACTGCCAATTTCACCTTGCGATTCATAGGTTGTTTTTAATATTTATTATTTACCTTACAAAATATTATTGATAACCCATGTATTCTAATCCATGTTATTTCCATCACTAATTAAATAGTAGAAAGCGTGTAGCTACTAAACAACAGAGGGCGTTCATTGCGATACTTGAAAATGTTTTAGAATCATCCACTGCACGTTTTAAAATCAAATTTTTGGGTAAATATACAAAGTATTTACGAAAATAAACTGTAGCCACGTCAGTAGTTTAACCATGACAAGATTTACCTTACTGCAGTACATACCCAACTTGGTATATTTGCTTTGAAATATTTTTTCTTATGGAACACGATGCGTGCACTTGTATCACAGACTGAACGATTTGTTACCACTAGGTAAGAAGTCGTGAATTACGATTTTATTCGCTTTGTCACATTTACATGTATTGCAGTAGAAAAGTATTTGAGAAAAAATATATGCGCATTGAGTAGCATAATGACCACACCACTGTTCCCAGATTCTTAAAATACTGATTGGGGGTCCATTCAGAGCAAGAATGAGTTCGAGTTCGGGAGTGAGTTAACCTAAAAATAGCTGGGAAATATATTAGTATTTAAATAACGGAACCGTTATTTATACTTCCAATGTGTTTACGGGACAAACCAGATTTTTACCTAACTGTAATGATGTTCTAGAAGTGTGGAAACATTAACTATTTAAAAAAGTGAGTTGATATTTAGTGGCGAATTCGAACTCACTCTTACTCTGAATGGACCCCGCTCACTTCAATGCTCCATGAGATGGCGTTAGAAAAAAAATACATAATTTTTTTCTCGGGGGGTCAGAACAATTAAACATTACTTAGCAATAGTTCATCCAAATATTTGCATAAAGATGATTCAAATGGTAAAGTTTTGTTTGCTTACATTGGCAGGTCAATTTAACCATTGTTTTTTTGTAAAATAAAAATTTCGCATCAGATTCGGGGTCGTCCCTAAATTCCTTTGGTGTGAAATAAATAATTATTACGTTACTAGCTGACCCAGCTAACATTGTTCTGCGATATAAGTTATTTCTAGTGAATATTTTGGATGTTAAAAAAAACTAACGAATGTATTGTAAGTGTGTGGGGATGTGATATATGACAGAAAGAGGAATTGAGCGCTTGAGAGGAACCAACCTTCATTTTCTCAATTCAACTTATTTCAGTAAGTATACTTTTTCTTACTAAGCAGGTACATTACATCGCTTATTTCAAGGAACGTGATATGTATGCATGTATAATCGACCGTGAAGCAAGGACACATTCATTGAAGAAAGGGACAGTCCCGTTATGAATGCCTCCTACTAACAGTGTTAACGATTATGCCTACAAACATTTATTTAATGCTTCATCTGCGTTGCGGACATTGACTGCAAAAGCTGAACATTCAAACATATTGCCGTCGTCACCAAAATCGTTTTTTTTTATGCAACCTGACATGGATGGCTAATACCACACAACTACCGTTATATTAGCCCAATACACCACATTCCCGAAGGAATTAGGTGCCATGCCAGGACCTTCCCTTTATGAGCACGGCTACATTGAACTAGATGGAAAACACGGACAATTTTTCATTGCCGCTTCGACCATCTTTTCATCCAATGCGATGGTACCAACCCGAGCGGGCTTAAACCCTACCACCTAAGTAGGGGAAGGGGACCTACAGTTTTACATGGACTCCGAACCATGGAGCAGCTCGCATTCGTGACGAATTGCACTTATCTAACTCGGAAACAGAAAGACAGTGGTGCATGTCGGTGTTGAACCCAGGCCTCTGGTACGCTAGGCCAGTCCCCGCGCCACTAGGCTACGAGCCGCTTGACACCAGACAAAGTCTTTCTTCAATTAATGTGTCGTTGCTTCACGGTCGATTATACATACATATCACATTCCTTGGAATAAGCGACGTACCTGCTTAGTACGAAAAAGTATATGACTGGCTCTGGCGTCTGATGCCAAATACGAATTTGGTGACGACGGCAAAATGTTTGAATGATCAATCCTTACAGTCAATGCCCGCAACGCAGATGAAGCATTTAATAAAGGTATAATCTAGGTAATAAGGTAAGGTATAATCTTAAACACTGTGTTAGTAGGAGACATGCATTACAGGAGGAACTGTAGGAGAATTTTAAATTATGGGTATACAGCCGGTGGCGAAATTGGTAGATATAATACCCGCGAATGGTATGTTTTGCTGGTTCGGGTCCAGCTCTCTCTTCAATTAATGTGTCCTTGCGTCACAGTAACAAAAGTAATATGTAATATATTTTTTATCTTAAAGTAGGAAAATGAAATAAAGACAATCAATATTAATTTAACCATACATACGTTTTAACGTACCAGAGGTTGGACACCGGGTGGCTAAGCTCAAGTGGCAGTGGGCTGGACACGTCAGCATGCCGGGGTAACCGTGTCCTACAACGGTGGCATTAGACAGTAAAACGGAGTGTGGGAAGACCTCCTACCCACACAAACCCTCCGATACGTCTGCGACTATGTTGAGGAGAATTCCTCAAGACCTCATAGAAAGATGATCCTTTCACCTTTGTAAACTATTAGGTTGCTTCACTGGAAGCAATACTAGAAAGCCAACAATTCACATAACTATTACTGCATGTCCAAGTATGCAACAGATTGTAATATAAAAGGGAGATAAAAAAAAATGTATGTGGCATGTCCGTTTAAGTTGGATTGATAGTTTTTAAAAATTTGAGACAGTGAGTCCAAAGTTCAAAATGGTGGGCATTCTTTTGAAATCTGACAAGAGATTTTTGTGTATTTTGCGCTACAACTGCCTCAGATATCGATTTTGAAAGCATTCTGACACGATATTCTCTTACCACCAGACACATGGATCATTTTAAAACGATTCATTGCAGCAACTAAAACAACACAACGTTCAAGGCAACGGCCATTGCCGTGCCATCTTGTGAAAAATATTCGAAAAGATTTCACAAAGATAATTGAAAAATAATAAAAAAATATAATTGTCAGCTTCGGTAGCACAGTAGCGTGACACCTCTGGTTTTGATCTTGAGGTTAAGCAACACTAGGCGCGGTCAGGTTTTGGATGGGTAACCATTCAACAGTGTAATGATGCAAACCTGGTAGGATTCAACGAAATACTAAACGGGTTCTAGTTTTTAGCAAATAAAAAATACAGTCAACATACTTGCTCAAACTTTAATAAGGAGGCAAACTGTCACATTGACGACAACATTGGAGTAAAAGGGACTTCTTTCTCTTTCCAGTGTAACAAGATTAAACTACATAGTCGTACAGTGGGAGACAATTTAAAGGCCCACACTTCCGGTTGAAGGAAAGATATGTACAGAGCGCATCACACTCGGCGCCACAGTAGGCATTGGCATTTGCAAGGAAAACGTATTTGGATCAAAGGCCACTGTGTGACGTCTAGGGTGATGCCGTTTGTACTTACTTTTTTTTTGGCAAAATGTTTACCGTAGGCATATAAAACAACTGTTGTTGAAAATTTAAAAGGTGAAAGTTTAAAGGTGAAGAAATAACAGGGGAACGGATGGAACTAAAAAAGTGTCGACACCTCAATTGTGCCTCCGGAGGAATTTGGCCTTAGTTTCGGCATATATTATTTGGTTTCAGCACACGTTCAATACAGCATTACGAATAAAGAATGACATAACGACCATTGAAAAATAATTCTTATCTTTATCAGTTTTCCTACCAATTTGGGAGACTTCAAATTGGATTTTTCTCCGTCTTCATCAGTGCGCTACAAATGTGTACGGCGAAATAATGTTGCAAGTCGCGTGGCGTCAATTTTTGCGCGCTCGTTGTATGGAAGTTATTTCTTCATACATTCTTCACTCCATGAAATTTACCAATTTATTTTTCATAGCACTCATGAACACAACAATGATGAGTACGCTCTCTCTCCTGGCTCCTTAACTGGCTTGCAGACTCCACCAACTCCCGAGGTGTCCACTATCCACACGCACTCAAGGTCTCTCCGCTCGGTTGTGTTGGCGTTCGTCGCCGACGGGCCGCCGGCGCGGCGGCAGCACGCGTCAGTCGGCGGCGGGCGGGCCGGCCGGCAGACGCTGGTAGAGGTGCGGGCGCGACGCGCAGCCGGGGCACACGTGCAGCGTCTCCGACACGGCGCCCTCGCACTCCCAGCAGTAGTGCTCCGTGCAGCCGCCGCAGCGGTATATCTGTCACGAGTGCCCACTTTGAACCGGTTCTTTACGAATAATGCCAAGAGTTTCAAAATTGTCAAGTTAATATACTTTTTTGGTACGTCGCTTATTCCAAGGAATTCGATATGTATGCATGCATAATCGACCGTGAATCGCTCAATGTCAGCAACGCAGATGAAACGTTAAATAAATGTATGTAGGTATAATTTCAAACACTATGTTAGTAGGATGGATTGATTACAGGAGAAGGGACTGTAGGAAATTATGGATATATACAGCAAGTGGCAAAATCGTAAGACGCAATACCCGCGAATGGCATGTTTGCTGGTTCGGGTCCAGCCTTGAAGTTTATTTGTAAAGTTCTATTTGCTTGGCTCTTTTTTAAATTAATCTGCCCTTGCTTTACGGTCCATTATGCAAAGACTTTGGCTGCTGGTTCATCAAACAAATAATAATGTTCACGTATAGTACATTCATGGATATAATGTCCAGGGGCCTATGCCTACCTGCTTATCTGTTTCCACGAATGGTCTCAGGCAGCCGAAGCAGTATTGCGCTTGACCTTCGTAAGCACATTCCTGGTACGCGTCCACAGGGAACAGGTGGTGGTAAGATCTGGAACAAAATACAAATATACTTTACTGATTCAATTTTTCCAAAGGTTTTGATGGATTATCGAAAATTAACTAAAAATGTTAATAGATTGTGGTTCAAATGTCAGTAAAAAGCCTACAACTAGGAAACGTTAACAGAAGTTAACTGCAAACTTTTTGTCATTTAGTGACCGTTCACTGATATACTGGTCCATCAGATGTATACAGTAGTGTGGCAACACTGGAGTTGTCAAAATCAAATATTGTATAGCTCGTGTATTTTGATAAAAATCTAATAAAATACTGCTTTAAATGTGTTATAAATATAAAAAACAGATAACTTAACATCTAAAACATATGTGATAGTGTTATTAGATCCACAAACAAAGTATTTTTTGTGTAATTGGAGTTTTCAATAAGCGACCGTTAGAGGCCGGCGTCCGTTTTCTTGCTGGATATTTGGCTCATTATTGCGCTAACCCGACCGCTCTGATAGTCTCAGACCACAAGGAAGGCCCACACGAAGAATTAATGCTGACAGGCGACACAAAAACCAAACGAAAAGTTCCGTGAGAGGTTATGTCTCGGCGTTGACGCGCATGATCGACGCCTGCTGTCAAACCTGTACTTGCTTGAAATGCACCCTTGCGGCCTTCTTCCGAGTTGAGTATAATCTTATTTTACATCATATCTACCTAACCTAACCTAACCTATAGCAGGCGCAAATCTTTAATGCCGCTCTTTCGTTGTGTTCGCGCATGTGTACAGTCAAGATTAAATGTTAAATTTTTTTTTTTAAGAAAATGGTATTCACGCACATGAACACGAGTGCTATGCAGAATTCACCGGAAAGCAAGGATACATCATTTAAGAAAAGAAAAAAAATATTAATTTAAAAATAGAGGAATACCCGCCATTGCCGAAAGGTTTGCATGCTTGTTAATTTTCAGCCTTATAATGTGCTTATAAAGTACTTCTTTTTACAGCTATCTTTCTTTGATAAATGTGTGCTTGCTGCAGGGTTGATTTTACAAACATAAATCATTTCACTTTAATTAACTTAAATGCGAATAATATAAGAAAATATATTGTTTTATAAATGAGAAATCCTCTTTGCATGGGACTTTGGGGCTGATTTGTTTTGTTCAATAATTAAATCCTTTGATTAGTAATTAATACGAATTGTTTTGTAGTTCTCACTTGGACGAGTTATTTTTTATATTAGAACTAAAAAAATATTACATACTAGGTTTACTTCACAAACTAACACTTCATAACTGTAGGTACCGAAAGTATTATAGAAAGCACAAGATCCACCACCTAACTAAATCTCTGAGCGTACAAGCGCTCGTTGCAGAGCGGGGATTGCGGGGTTAGTTACGGGGAAGGCGCGGGCGCAAACAAGCGGTTGCTAAGGTTGCGTCATTTCTCCCGCCCCGCGCCCCGCACGCTCACCGAGCTGACCTGAAATTCGAC
Source organism: Incurvaria masculella (assembly GCA_946894095.1). Classification (NCBI taxonomy): domain Eukaryota; kingdom Metazoa; phylum Arthropoda; class Insecta; order Lepidoptera; family Incurvariidae; genus Incurvaria; species Incurvaria masculella. The sequence continues at coordinate 5,405,296 of OX335644.1, forward strand.
TACTGCGCAGGTACATACAGCGGCATTTAATTTTTGCGCGTACTATACCTGTGGAGTTAATTTTAAATGCAAGTTTCTTTATTGGTTTATTTATGTATCTCTGAAGACTCGATTGACCTACATATGTCTCGACTCTGACTGCCACCTTACAGCTGACATTACTGATAATAATAAATTCATATTGAATAATTCATACTTGTATTTGTTATGACCACTCTTAGGTATATACAAAATATGGTTCTGAAAAGAATCGCACTGCTAGATACACCGAACATTGTGTGCAGATAGGTACCTGAATAAATATTATTTGCTATCTTTAAACGGACTGAAACTCACTTGGGCCTGTCGCGGTTTAGTGAAAACAACACCACAAGCGATTCGTTCGTAATTGGTGTCTGGTACTCAAATATAACAGAAACTTAACTATCCTGTGTCAACCTTAGTCAGTTCCTATTGGCTAGGTATAGGCTTAAACATCGCATTTTGAGGTACCTATTCAGTTTATTGCGATCACTGAGACGACACAGTCAGCTGACTGGTCAGTAAAATTGTTATATGATTACAACATAGGATTATTAAGTTATACCTAGTTATAATAAGTTTGTTTTTTACTAATTGTAATTTTATTTAAAAAAAATAAGACTAATATACTACGTAATTTATTTTCTCGCACCTGCCATAGTAGACATTTTCTAACACTTGACATTTTCTTTCATGAACACTCGGAGCAAAACTCGTTCCGCCATGGCCACGTCGAGTGACACCCAACTGTCGACCCTGCTGCAGCAGGTAGAGGAGCTGCAACAACTCAACAGGCAGCTTCTAGCTGAGCAAGAGGAGAACTCGTTGACATTCGACGGTCTGTGGTCGACCAATGCGGAGCTCAAGAGGATGCTCGCTAGGAAGGAGCGTCAGGTCGAGGATCTCCAGGTTGTTGAGCAGCAAATGATGGATACGATACTCGAGTTTCAAAAAGATCGACGTACGAGAAGGTACGAGAAGGTCCTCGATGCAAACAACGCCCTGCAGCGAGAGATGTTGGAGCTTCAGCTCAACAGGGAGACCAGCGGCACCTTCTCCCACGATGGTGACTCAGAAGAACTGCAAGAACTGCGAGAGCAGCTGTCGACCAAAGTGAAGATGAATATTGCTCTGCGAAGAGAGGTCGCCGAGAAGAATGCGACCATTCGTGAGCAATCCATAAGGCTCCTGCAGCAGGCGGCGAGCAGCAGCAATAGCGCAAGCGCCACTCCAGGGAGTCCCACGGCATCCCCTCACAACACAGTTGGTGCACAATCTCCACAATCCCCGTGTCCTCCCACTGACTGCATCATCGATCTTTGCTCCCCTTACCAAGAGCGTCAGCCCCGCCCGGAGCCAACAGCACAGCCAGCAACACCCCTCACGTCCTCGCCTAGTTCCTCGTCTACGTCTGCGGCAACAATGGCGCCGAAGAAGAAGAACAAAAAAAAGAAGGCTGCAAAGAAGAACAAGTCTTCTGAGGGAGAGAAACGGGGGTTCGCCGACTCGCTGAAGGTTTCCTCCGGGGCACCACCACATCTCTCCCAAAACAAAAACCAAAATAAAGGTATGGGAAATAATGGCAAGAATAAGAAACCCATTAACGCAAGAGGATGAGCTGAACGCAATGAGGCTTAACGCGGCTGTGCCCATGTGTGACACGCCCATCCATGGTTCAGTGGAGTCGACAAGCCTACCAGTAGGTATGCACATTAGGAAGGTACTTATCCTGTGTGATGAGCATGGTGCTAACATGGCTCAGCGTTATAGTGAATCGTGTAAGTCATCGGACTCGGTCTCCGCTCTCTGCAAGCCTGCAGCACCTATTACGGAGATAATAAAGGACTTTCCCCACAAGGTCAATCATATGCAGGAAAATGACATTGTTATTTTGTTGGTGGGAAATGCAGGTGCCAATGCTGACGTGAGCATATTTATGAAATGTGTAAATTATGTAGTAGACATGTGTAAGCACAAAAAAATAAAATTATTTATTAGTTCCTTGTTGTATCTGCCACATTTTACAAATTACTCACAAAACATTAATGCTACCGCCTATAGAACGAATACAAATATATATTCACTTACAAACAGTGTACCTAATACCACTTTTCTAGATTTAAATTCACTATTGAGACCGTGTTATACAAAACATGGACGTCTTAGTAACTTGGGAATGAGAATGCTTGCACACCAAATACAAAATTGTAATTATGTTTTGAAAACATCCAATTTAACATTTATTCCATTGGATGCAAGTGAACAAGTACAGTTAGACATTAACACAAGTAATAGTTCTTTTTTATGCTCAAACCCTCTTAAACGTATCCAACCGACATTGAAAGACAAAAAAATACAATAACGGAGGATACTGTTAAATTAAATTATAGTAGTTATTTTAGAGTCGGTCACCAAAATGTTCAAGGTATGAGAGGAAAATGCCTAATGCTAGAATTAATTTTAAAAGAAAACAATTTTGATGTATTTTGCATAAGTGAATCTTGGATTGATGCTAACGAATTAAATTGTCACCAAATAAAAAATTATACAGTAATAAGTAGTAGTCATAGAAAAAACTTTATTAGAGGTGGGACACTAATTCTTGTGAAAAATGGTTTGAGAGCAAAGAATCGACTGGATATTGTCATGATGTCTATTGAAAAGGTGTTTGAAATAAGTTGTATTGAAGTTAATTCGCTTCTTATTCTTTCAGTGTATAGGTCTCCTTCAGCAAACATATTGTTATTTTCAGAAAAGCTTGAAGAATGTCTACAGAAAATAAGTAATAGCAATAACAAGTCTATAATATTATGTGGAGATTTTAATATTAAACTACCTTTAGAAAAACATGGTAAACATGAATTAACAGATTTAATGGATAGTTATTTGCTCCAACAGACCATATTTGAGCCCACGAGAGTGACTGACTCGTGTGACTCATGTCTAGATAATATATTCACTGATATCAAAGAAATAGAATCAAAAGTATTTTTGGGGGTTCAGTCAGACCACTATGCTCAACAAGTATCCATAAAAAATAAATCTAAATGTACAAATGAATCAATACATAGATCATGCAGGGTAGTAAATAAGTTTAGAATTGAAGATTTGAATAATGATCTTAAAAACGAATTTAAAAATGCAGATAGTCAATTAAATTTTAAGCAATTTTTCATGTCATTTATTAGATATCTAAATATGCACATGCCACTAAAAAGACTATCTAACAATAATAGAAATAATAGTGCTTCATGGACAACACCTGGCATTCTTTATTCTAAACATAAACTGTTTACCTTGTATGACTTGTTAAAAATTAATAATAGCCCAGGCCTTAGATCGTATGTATCGCGATACAGTAAAATATTCAAACTAGTTACCATCAAGACAAAACAAATTTTCCAAAAAAATAAATTATTAAACTCTGAAAATAAAATAAAAATGGCATGGACGATAATTAAGGAGGAAACGGGCAAGTCACCTAAATGCAATGATACACAATTAGAATTAAAAATAGGAGACGAACTTATTATAAATGGTCCCGCGGTAGCTAATCATTTCAACAAATATTTTTCTTCTATCGCTCAAGATACAACTAAATCCATCCAATCAAGTGTAGATCTCGCATTAGAACATTTAAAAATATTTTTGCCACGCAATAAGGAGTGTGTCACTTTTGAATCTGTTAGCTGTTCTGAGATCCAAAAAGTAATTAGAGACCTGAAGTCTAAAAGATCTCAAGATTTATGGAACCTATCTACTAACTTGTTGAAGTCCATATCGGGCAGTATTATAGAACCTCTTAGAATTGTCATAAATAACTGTCTTGAAGATGGCACATTTCCAGACTTATTAAAAATTGCTAGGGTAATACCATTGTTTAAAAAGGGATCTCATAACGATGTTGAAAATTATCGGCCTGTATCCTTACTACCAGTGTTTAGCAAAGTTTTTGAAAAAATTATAGAACAAAAATTAGTCCATTTCTTTGAATTTCACAGTGTTATTAATTATAATCAGTTCGGATTTCGTAAGGATAGGTCAACAGGAGATGCCATTGCCTTGATGTTAAAATCTACTTTAACTTCTCTAGATAAATCTATGAACACCTACGGCATTTTCTGTGATCTATCAAAAGCATTTGACTGTGTCGATCACAAAATACTTCTAGGGAAACTAGAACACTATGGTGTTAGGGAAAAGGAATTAGGTATTTGTAAATCATATTTATTGAATAGAAAACAAGTTTGTGAAGTAAACGGCACTAAGTCTGATGTAGAATCAATTACTATGGGTGTACCGCAGGGCTCAGTTCTAGGACCGTTGTTCTTCTTGATTTACATAAATGATATTTCAAGCTGCATCGCCACAGATATTGAGATGATTTTATTTGCTGATGACCTATCATTAATTTTAAAAAATCTAAATATATCAGACCTACGGGAGTCCTTTATACAAGCTGTAAACTCACTTAAATTATGGTTTGAAGCCAATAACCTACTGTTAAATGTCAGTAAAACGAATTTAATGCACTTTGTGCTGGGGACTCAAAGACGTAATGTGAATTGTGATGTATTAAATGCAGCAAATGATCTGTCTTTAGCTATAACTAAAGAAATAAACTTTCTGGGTGTAGTATTTGATCATCGTTTTACATGGAAACCACATATTGATAAGCTCGCTGCTAAGCTCAGCTCAGCATGCTATGCAATAAAAAAAATTAAGGAGCTCTGTGGTTTGGAAGCTGCTAAATCTGTTTATCATGCCTACTTTCACAGTATAATGTCATACGGGCTGATGTTCTGGGGTGATGCAGCGGAAGTTAATCGTATATTTGTGTTACAGAAAAGAGCACTGCGATGCATGCTAGGAATGAGGATGAGAGACTCCTGTAGAAAGGTTTTTAGTGACGTAGGAATTTTGACTTTACCAAGTGCTTATGTTTTCCAAAACTTATGTTACGCGAGGAAACATATACATGACTCCACCCTTAATAGTGATGTTCATAACCATAACACAAGACACAAGAACAATGTTAAAGTGATTAGTCATAAATTAGCTAAAACATCTAAGAGTTTTATATGTAACAGTGTTAGATTTTATAACAAATTACCCGAAGAGGTCAGGGAGTTAAGTGAAAAAATGTTTAAGGCTAAGATTAAGAAATTCTTAACACAAAAGGCTTATTATAGTGTTAAAGAGGCCCTAGTTGATAAATTTGAATTTCCTGAGATTTTGACCACATGCTGACTGGGTACCAAACGTATCCTACTATAACATTGACTTTTTTTTTTTACTAATTTTGACACTCGATACATTATGTATCCATATTATTTTTATGATAAATACTACGTGTAGTATGAAATTACTAACAAAATAATAATAATATTGATTTGATACAATTTCGTATCAATAATGACGAGGGCTCTGTACACCCGAACTGTATTAAAGCATTATTTAACTGTAGGTGTTGGTCAGAATCTCTTTCAGGAATCTTATTCGTATATGGTTGCTCTCAAACCATTGTACTCTTAATTTTCTGTAGGTGGTAGCATTTAAAGTGTAATATTATATAGTTTTTTTTTTAGCTGTAAGAATAATAATGTATTTTGTATTTTGACTCTTTGTTTACAGGTCACTGTAGTAGTTCATGACAGAAATAATCGTATTAAAACTAAATCGTACAGAGCTTTCACAACTTTTTCATGTTGCCACTGGAGTAGTGCATCGCTTTAAGGTCCCTACTTGCGGTGACGCTGGGTTCGGGTCTCCTCTTTCCCTAAAATATGGTTGATAGAGGCGATGGCTGTGCCTGGCGTGATGCTCGTGAACGGGTGCTGTTTGTGGGGACTGGCTTGCTCCAATTGGCAACATTCTAGATGGCGGGCATGGTCTTTACTAATAAACTGATATTTGTCATGAACTGTTGCATATGACATGAATTGCTGATTCTCGTCAATTCATATTAATTTAGCGTGTTTATCTGTGAGTCTAAATACTTTTGTAAATTTAGACTAAGTGGACGTTGAAAAAAAAAACCAGCGGAGTTTCTTTCCAGTTCTTCTTCGCTGGCATTTCCCCGAACTGGCTAATGATAAAATATGACAAATCCGAGTGCAGTGTACTGTCTATGGATGATGAATAAACAATAAACAATACACCGGAGCCAGGTGAAGTGCAAAGGCGAGCTATTCAAGCAGGTGTGGCACTGCGCGGGCGGCTCACATACTTGCTGCCACATTGACATACTGTTTCACATTCTTATGAGTAGAGCGGAGGTACCTGGCCAGGTGCGGTGCGGAGGCGAGCGTGAGGGAGCAGGTGCGGCACTGCGCTGGCAGCTCGCAGTACTTGCTGCGGCACTGCGGGCACAGGTGGCCCTCGCCCTCGCCGCCGACACCCTCGCCCTCCTCCACGTGACTGCAGACATATGAACATCCTTTTAGTACATGCATAAACTTACGTCAATTCCCAGGAGGGGTAGGCAGAGATGATAAAGCACCATGTGTTACAATCACAGCATACTTCTCTCGCTTCTACAGACATATATCTCTTCATGCATGATCATGGATTACAGACGCCACAAACATGTCTTTTAAGAAGCACACGACTCATAGGTCATTTCAAGTTCTTCCCAGTCGGACACCGATGTTGGCAATGGTTACATGATTATAATTTCTCATTCATTCAATTGCAACACATATATTTAGAAATGTTGTAATAATATTTGGAAATTTATCAGAAACATTTTCGTTGCAACATTGCCTGATGACATAATAATGTCACCTAACTAATTGGCCGCTCACTCTGTGTTTTTCTTTCTGTACCACGGAGAATGCTCTTTGGAGTTGCATAATGCCATCCCTCTGTCCATTTTCTATTAACGCTTTTCTATCTCCCTATAAAAAAAATCAGGGAAAGACTGGACAAATATAGCCAAAGAGAAAGGAGAATGGAAAACAATGGAGCAGGCCTTTACCTGAAGAGAGGCCCTTAATTTTTAATGTAGTATTTGGTAGTTTAAATTTTCTTAAACATGTATTTAAATTAAGGAATTAAAAAGGCTTTATTATTATTATCATTATTATCTCCCTATTCTTTATACTAAAATACAAATACATAACTATCCTTAAATTTTATCTTAGGCGACTTGTTCTTGTTACTAAGTGCGCAGTGCGCTTCTCTGGTTAGTGATAATTTTAAAATTAAAAATATCCATCCTTACTTTTAGGCTGAAGAATCTACATATAATAATCATAACTATAACACGAACCCGAGATTGTGCACTCCAGCAGCGGGAGCACAAATGAAAGTGGACACTTGTCGAGCTAGACGGATAAGAAATTTTGTCGAGGATTTTTATCAACTGTGATATCACAAATGGAGAGCTCGATTAATTTATCGAGATCGAGTGTTAACTCGATAGAGAGTGGCAACACCCACCGTTTTGTCCACAAGAACTGTCACTTTAAACCTCCCAACCCTGGCTGTGTTCGCGCAGACTGCTCCATGATATTCAGTGCAAGGAGCAAGAAATAGCGTTTTACAGATTAGCGGCGATCAAAATGCCATTTCCTACAAATCGCCTACACCTAAGTTATTTCGAATTGAATTTCGTATAGATGCACAATTAAGTACGTTTTTAATGAATTTAGATAAAAATTGCTTGGTTTAGCGCATTTGCCTTGTTAGATTAGAAGGATTGTAGTTTATCTAATCTCTGCATCTTTTTCGTTTTCCCGTTCAGCTGGAGCGTTGCTCTAAGCCGTTCCGCCTGATTACTTCCTATAACGGAAAGTAAAGGATGGAATGGAAACGTCTTTGCCCAAACAAACCCATCAATCTTTCGCTCTTATTACCGTGTTTCCCATGTCTTTGAACCATGAAAACTTTAAGAAACGCCTGTGCCATCCCCACTACATACGCACATATTCGTAACACGAACAAACACATCCTTCTAGGATTTAACACACCCTCGCGGTGGTGGTGACAAAATTATCCTCAACAAACGTCAAATTAGTAGGATTAAATTTATTTGTGGTTCCACAAATGGACAAAATTTATTCTTTGTCGAGATTTGTCTGTGGTTATTTTGACAACCTCACTCGACATAACATTGTTTATCAGTTGGCGACAAGTGTCCCGCACACAAGATAAAGACTATGTACGTAAGTTTGTCGGCCAGATAAAATTATTTGTGCTCCCGCTGCAGGCGAAATAAACAATTTATCAACCAACGGAACACGACACATTCCAATAGGAGCCACACGACATCTCACCACATGCAGACGGTGATGGGTGGGTCGCCGGAGTCGCCGGCGGGCTGGTCGCTCTCGGCGTGCGGGAAGCCCATCTTGATGAGTCCCGCCTCGAGCGTGCGCGCGCGCGCCGGCGGCGTCGTCGCCGCCATCAGCAGCGAGCGGTAGTGCACGTCGTCGAGCACCACCTGCCGCGTGGGCGCACGTCCAGTGTTGTAATTGATCGATCGGCCTCAGTGGTCAGTCTGAGTTCTCACCTAAATTGAACTTTACGGTTTTACTCAAGTTTGACATTACGAGTTAAACAGCCAGGTAGGTCTCGTAGTGTTTGAAGTTGAATTCTCCCACTACCGCGACTTCGAGAGTAGGAAGCTCACCAAGCAGTTGGTCCGTCGCACTGCTCAGATATTTCAAGAATGCAGTTTCAACCAAGGTTAGGAGGGTGACACAGCCTAGCATACATTCTAACCACATGAGGTAAATTCACACGGACCGATATCACAGGGAACCGGGAGTCTTCAATATGGCCACTTGGCCTTGGTCTTGATTCAGACATCAGAACAACCATATGAACATTTTTATTTTTTATTTATTTGATAAAAACAGTAGTTACAGAAGTAAATGTTACCTCCTATACTAAACTAGGTTTGTCTTATAGGAGGTAGCCTCAAGATTAGTCAAGTGCTCTACATTAACAAATAATGAGCTAAGCATTGTTTTAAAACAAGTAACGTACATATAATTATTAGTAGGTACTGAATTTTTTATTATTATTTATTGTAGGTATATGCTAATGCACACTTGTGATGCTTTCTTCTTAACCATTCTTAAGCATTAAGCACATACACTCTTTAGCATAAACCATTCTTTAGCATTAAGCACATACCTATCACTCAATCCATACCATACCTGCATACAATTGGACCCTTACCCCATAGTCACCTCCGGTGTCCTGGCATAGTTTCCTGCAGATTCGCACCTCAGCTGCCAGACCGATCACGGAGCATCTTATACCATCCGATTTCAAACTCTGCAAGAGACCAATCCCTTAAAACAACATGTCTTGCCTGCTTTTATGTAAGAGTGTTCTGTATGGAGGTGTTTTGTGCATACCTGTATGGTCGCATTGATGTCGCCGGGGTCACAGGTGGTGAGGGAAGCCAACATGAAAAGGATCTCACGGCTGGCGTGGCCAGGGAGCGGCCGCAGAGCCCGCGCTCCCAGTTCTAGCGCATTCTGCAGAGAGGGCTCCCCACTCAGTGCAGCATTGCGCATTCTGCAATTGTCGAATAAGACATTTTTTAAAGTTAATATTGTGTTTTATCATGACTGCTTAATTGTATTATTTTAGTGCTAGACATTTTTTTCTACTTTCAAAATCAATACATTTGGTAAAACCATTGCGATACCGCCGATACCACTGTGATATAACCAAGATACATCTTTGTCACTTTGAAACATTAGGTTTTATCACTTGAACTGAAAACATACGCCTTCTGTTTGTGTTAGGCCCGAGTGCATGAAAGGACACAAAATAAAAATCAAAGTATATGCATGATTAAACATGTAACTTTTTACGGACGGATAGAAAGGAGGTTTTCGATGTGGTCGTGGTCAGAACTGGGTATCGCAGCTAGTCTAAATGTAATAATCGTGAATGAACATGATAACCACATACCCTTGAATGGCCTTGACATGTTTCCTGACGTTCCCGGACAGTTCCGTTACCCTTTCTGCCCTCTTGTTTTTCATCGCTATGATTCCCAGCTGACTTAAGGGATTTTGGTCGAAAAATTCTTCCACAAAATTTTCCAAAAGCTGTAAATTAATATTTCTAAAATGAGTACACTTTATATTATCCGTTTTTTCAGTGACACAATCGAACGTTTATTTCATATATATTTATGTTTTTTTTTATTTTGTACGCGCAAACCTCCTGAAGGTGTCTGCACATTCAAAACCTATTTTCATGTGCTGGAATTTTAGGTAAGTATTTTCTGCAATCATTTACAGTAACAATAACTGGCATTTCATTTAGTTAATACACATATACATAATATAATATTTTTATGTACATGAATATTTTTTATTTACTTTGCATTACATATTATCAACTATTCTTTGATTTTAGTTTTTAACTTGGATATTGACAAATATTATCACAAGCCTAGTAAAATAATCTAGGAACTACATACGTAATTGGGAGGTCTTTGCCAAAGTAATTTACAGTGGCAGGAATTTGGGACTGTAAGGTCAGTTTCAGTCTTGTGTTCAATCAGGTGAAATAATTATCCAACAGGATTCATCAGTATAATTGCTCATTATACGAGTAATACTTTGATTACATATCACTTTAGACAGTACAGTTTGCGCCGAACTTAAATGTGCTTCTAAAATTCGTGCGTGTACTCTATGCTCTAGTCTCGAGTGTTTTTCATATGCGCGAATTTAACTATGGTGCTTACTGTAACACTTAAAAATACTTGAATAGGTGCTCGAAGCATCCTCTAGTTCTAGACCATTCTGATGACGGGCCATCATTTTGTGCATTCTATACTAACTATGTATAAACAGGAATTTAGTGAAATCCGTAAACTAGTAACTAGTTAGAAATTAACTGATGCTTCTTAGTAAACTTGTTAGATACAATATAAAAACAATTAGCAATAATAAAAATCATTTTTTAACCCTTTCCCTGCCAGGAACATATATATCCGTAAGAGCAAGGCATTCTGCAGGCGCCATCGTCGGATATATCCGACAGAAAACTACTCCACTTTAAACATTAATAAAACTTTACTGATTACGAAATAATGTGTTTAATTTACATAATTGCACAGTACATACTAGCGTTCATTAGATTTCTACTGTTTCAACAGTGGAAACACACTATTTGCAACAAAACAAACAATTCTAGACTGCATATTATGCCATAAAACCTTGGCGGTGAAAGGGTTAAAAAAGTTTTAAGTTTCAATTGATTTGCCAGATCAGTTGTGAATGCAGTCAGATTCCTGTTGACTGAGTCCTGACGATGGTCAGTCGACTAACTATTTACCTAAAAAACGATCTTACTATGTAAAAAGTATCTCGACAAGTATCCTGATGAGGTTCAGTTGACTTACAAGTTTTCTACAATCAATCAGGGAAGATGTAAATTTAAAAGCCGTCTAGAGTAAACACAGAAATTTTGATTGAAAACATTGGTGCATTGTAACATGACAAACATCAATATAAATCAAGTTAAATATACCTGATAATACATAAAAAAAATAAGTTTCTTCTTTATATCCAGAAACACAAAGTTGACACAGGAAATTATTTAACAAAATAATATTTATGACTCATTAAACTTGGATCACATGGATCACATGCCGGTGTTACTTATTGCTTTTAACTCATAATCCACATGTCAAAGATTCCCAGAATATAGGGCAAAGAATGGTCAAGGGAAAGGAAAGTAATAATTAATTCGAAAATATTGTTGAGAGCACATGCTCTGAGGATAGGAACAAGTGCTACCAACCTTCTTTTTTTTATGCGACCTGACATGGATGGCTAATACCACACAACTACCGTTATGATATTAGCCTAATACACCGCATTCCCGAAGGAATTAGGTGCCATGCCAGGACCTTCCCTTTATGAGCACTGCAAAGACAAATAAGGAGTACTTTCTAAACAGTTGCTATGCCTGGATTTACCTCAAGTGATATTCCATCTCTGTACCCAGTACCACCGGCGATACTGCTAGCGAGTTGGATTTTTTTTTGTTGTATTACCACCGGTACCGCTAGCAGATGACGGGTTAAACTACTAAACATAATCGTAACTCGTTCCAGCACAGTGCATAAAATACTGAACGCACTTTGAGCGTGCAAAGGAAGCGCGTAGGCTTGAGATCCTGTGAGGACATGGCGTCAGAGCAGTCGATGGCGAGCAGCAGGTGCCGCATCATGCCGAGCCGCACGGGCCCTCTGCGCGGGGCGCGACGCCGCGCCGCCGCCGCCGCCGCCGCCGCCGCCATGTCCGCCACAAGCCCCGCCACCAGCCCATCCTCGTCTTCTTTGATGGCCTCCCTGAAGCCAGACAAAGTGATGCGTAAAGAATCTTTGCTCAGTGCATGATAAAGTCAAAAGAGTCAAGTCAAGAGTTTTTTTTATTATTTGGCAGTATATTTGGAGCTTAAAATACCGTCAATAGCGTGACAGAAATTTGTACAAATTGCTTAATGCATTGGAATATTGGTCGGCTTAATTGAGGCAAAATTAGTCTGAGGATTTTTTATGCAATCACATGTTAGATGCAACGTTTTTTTGTAGCGTCTAAGGATTGAATTTGAATTTAATTCGACCCTTGGCTTCCTTTCGGTCGATATCAACCCAGTTTTTGGTGCCAAAATACTCCTTGTTGCCTTGTTTCCAGCTGACTTTTGTCTGCAGATACCTTCTTTTACATAATGATGTTGGAGTTTCAATAAATAGTGCACAATATCAAATCTTACGTTACTTTTCTTTTTGTTGCTACCTGTATGTTTTTGTTCCATTATCGGGTTGATTGGAAGATATTGACTTTAGGCAATAAGTCCGCCCTTGCATGTACCATTGTGTATGGAAGCAATAAAGAATATTATCATAATAAAAACATATACAGGATCAGTTGATTGTTATTGTAGGAATGTAGACAGTGAATGGGTGGATTCCCTGCCGGTTTGTCGGTCAGCGATGGTAGAATAAGGACAATCAAATCCAAATAAGGATATCAATCTGCAGCTCAAAATTAAACAATTCTCGGTTAAGGTTCACAGTGAAGGTGGTGGAATTGGTAGAAACAGCTGCTGCTTCTCTGTACACCCAAAATAGCTGCTAAGTTGACGAAGACGTTTACATCCAAAAAACCTCGCAATAAATAGTCAATATGTATAATTAATAAGTTGTTAGGTTAAGTAATTTATAATTTAAGACTTTTCACATTGTGGGTTGTTGTTTTCTCGTAGTTCTTAGTTCTTTGCCTTAGACCAATCTACCAAAAATGTAAGTTTGGCAGTAGCATTTAGGCATGAAATCATAATTGTGTTACATTTAATGTAATTAATATGGAGGAAAAATAAAAACTGGCCAAGTGCGAGTCGGAATTGCACACGAAGGGTTCCGTACCATCGTACAAGATTTAACACAAAAAAATCACGGTTTTTGTATTTAATTTTTATTATTATTTTATTTTACCTATTTGTTGTTAAAGCGGCAAAATAAATACACACTCTGTGAAAATTGCTCAGTATAACCGAAAGTAAACGAGACAGTAAAATCTTAAAATAGTAATGAAAAAGATGTTAAGGAATGTAAATTATGAGAACTCACCAAGTTTTTTCGTAGCCGGTCTCCCATCGATACTCTTTTGGATCCTGCTCGTCATCAGCCATGATAGGATAGATAACACTGTTCTATACCTGCGTTACTTTTGGCTACTATACTTCAAAACTGTTCAAAACTAATATAACTTCGATCCAAATAATACTTTTACACTTTCGATCAGCATGCATTCATGCAAAGAATATAGCATTCATGCAAGCAAGCAAAGAGTATGCAAGCAAGCATCTAAAAAAACCCCAAAGACAGAAGGCAACATAACCCGTTTTATACTCTTTGACAAAAACATAACCGATTGCTTGTCAAATAGTTCGGATATACTGCGCTTTCTACCCCTACGTTCGGAAATGCGTACATTGCAAAGATCGCAGAGAAAGCGAATACAGTGAATACTTGTGTTTCGAATTGATATCACTGCTCATAGCCACAATGGCATGATATCAAATGTCCCAGTTGTCACCTAAATTAGCGTTTACGCCAAACCGATCGACTGGCGTTTTCAAATGTATGGAGAAATTGAGGAGCGCGCGCAGTGGGCGTTAAGTGAACTAACATTTGCGAGTCCGAGGGCCGCGTGCACGAAAGGACAAAAAATCAAAATCAACGTCAACGTACGATTAAACACGTCACTTTTGTATGAACAGTATGGAAGGAACTCCATGCGGTTCACTGAAAGTGACGTGTTCGAACATAGATTTATTGTCTTTTCATGCGAGTTTGATTTCACAGCGTTCTCACCGTCGGCGTAAATACGTCGACGCAGCCGTTTACGCTGACTCCGCGATTTCATTCCCGCCCGGGTTGGTACCATCGCATTGAATGAACGATGGTCGAAGCGGCAATGAACATTGTCCGTGTTTTCCATCCAGCTTAATGTAGCCGTGCAATATAAGGAAGGTCCTGGCATGCACCTAGTTCCCATGTGGTGTGTTAGGCTAATACCATGACATAAGGTGTGGTATTAGCCATCCATGTCCAGTCACATAAAAAAAAGTAAAACCACAGAATAAGTAGTAAACATGTGTATGGGTTTGACGTTTTTACGTGACTTCGAAGTTCCGTAAACGCCAATTTAGGTGAGAACTCAGACTAACCACTCAGAACGAATTTGAGCAGACATATGTGTAGCCCCGGTTGCACGAAGAAACGGCTGAGTTAATCAATGTTCAACCACGTCACTTTTAGTGAACGTCACGTCACAGAGTTCTTTCCATACTGTCCACACAAAGTCACGTGTTTGATCATACTTTGACGTTGATTTTGATTTTTTGTTCTTAATTGCACTCGGTCCATAGTCTCGAGAATGAGAGAATTTCAGGCCTAGAATTCTCTAACTAGACTAACGAACGGCGAAAGGCCTTCATCATTTCAGAATATAAGCGCATACGATCAGAGAACTACAGATAAACACGCTGTGTCATATCTGTTAGGATATTATATGTTCCGTGGACAGCTCGATGACAGCCATTTGACAGCGTACGGTCGTTTTGTCTGAAATCTATACACCGGAAATAGAGACAAATTTAAGATCTCTTTCTGTCATGCTGAAGTCAACCATAGAGTAAAAGGGACTTAGGAATTCCTTCTCTTTACAGTGTATACAATTGAGAGGAAACGACCGTACATGCTCTCAAACGTGTGTGCTTTGTAAGATCTGTGTGCGGTTTAGAGTCACGTCCCTTATGTTAACATGACGTTTACGGGAATATAATAAGGGAATAGAAGCAATTCGGAACGTTCGTGTACGCGTACAGTGTTGAATTCTCCGTATGATGCTGAATGCGTATAGCATTTCAGAAAGCAGTGTACGTTGTTTTCACAGAAGTAGATTTTTTTAATAAGGTTTGTTAGGGCAAAGATGGAATAATCCCGCCCCGTACTGTCCGTTACTGCGCGGTTCGTTGTAAACTGTGAACGATGATAGTGCTTACAGCGTATACAAGCGTCCCGAATCAGATTGCACGATCAAATCACACAACTCAGACCGTTTGTGCACGCGCTTACAAAACAGCAAACATGGAACAAATGACATTAGTTGCAGTCAGTCAGTCACCGTGTTTGTGTCCACTGCTGGACATAGGATCTTCAACTTTCCTCCAGTCCTCCCGGCCTTCAGCGGTACGGAACATCTGCATTCCGCCGACGCACTTGATGTCGTCGTCCCACCTGGCGGGTGATCTTCCCACACTCCGTTTTTCTGCCCACGGCCACCAGTGTAGGACACGGTTATTTCAACGGTCGTCGTCTCTTCTACTGACATGACCAGCCCACTGCCACTTGAGCTTTGCCATCCCGTGACCAATATCGACTACTTTGGTAGTGTTAAAGTGTGTGTGCGACCACTTAACATACCCCAACCTCGCCGAAGGGCGGCAGCCCCGCCACGGCAGTCGCTCGCGCACCGACGCGACGAGCTAATGACACACCGTACCACGCCTAACATACATACATATTTAGTAATTGATAGCAATTGTACATCATATGTACATCGGAAGGTCAGACCTCAGAGCGTATTTAAGCTTTCCGAAGGCAGCCCAACCCAGTTTAATTCGTCTCTCGACTTCCTTAGTCAGTCCTTGTCTTCCAAGCCGTAGAATTTGGCCGAGATATACGTATTCTTCAACCTGTTTTATCATTATATCATTTATGTATGTATTATCATTTATCTGTTTATAACGATTAGTCCTCCCATCATAATCTCGATCGCCATGGCCTTGGTTTTGTTCCGGTTCATCTTCAGACCTACCTTTACCGATGCTTTATAAAGGTCTTCTAGCATGGTCTGAAGCTGAACTCGGGAATTTGACAGAAGAACAATGTCATCGGCGAAGCGAAGATGACTGCTGAAATCTCGATTTACGTTAATACCCATGTTGTCCCATTTAAGCGTCTTGAACACATCTTCCAATGCGTTGGTAAAGAGCTTGGGTGAGATCGCACCCCCCTGCCTTACGCCTTTACCATGGAGAATGGGATGGGTATTTTCATGGAGCCTCACAATCATCATCGCAGATCGATACAGGTTTCGGAGTACCTCGATGTAGCGATGGTCGATTCTCCACCTCAGGAGGGAATTTTTGACGGCCCATTTTTCAACTGAGTCGAACGCCTTCTCACAGTCCACGAAAGATAGGAAGAGCGGCTTGTTGTTACTCCTCGCACTTATCACAGTAAATCTGTGATCCATGGTGCCGTATCTTTTCCTAAACCCAGCTTACTCACGAGGCTGGTACCGATCCACTTTGTCAGCCGACTCGTGATGACCCTTTAAAATAACTTATTCACGTGGCTAAGAAGTGATATAGGTCGATAGTTCTTCAACTTCGACCGATCCCCCTTGTGAAACAGGATAACGGCACTATTTCGCCATGCGGCCGGAACGACGCCACTTTCGAGTAAGTTCCTGCAGTTCTTTCAAGATGTATCTTCCGCCAGCCTTAAACAGTTCCGTCGTTATCTCGTCCTCACTTGGGGCATTGTTTTTTTAAGTCCCTTCAAAACAGCCTTTATCTCATATACACTAATAAACGACGGCTTGGACTAGGAGTAGGAATTGCTGCGGAGTACAATTCGCTATACACTTTCTTCACGGCCTCAAGTATATCCGGCTTTCGCTCGCTCGAGTTTTGAAGTTTGGTTAGCGTCGGTAGAGAAGGCGCGGTCAAACACTTTACTGCCCCAATTTTCCTCTATAACGCGCTCAACCAACTTCAAGTTCTCTCGGCGTCAAATTTTCGAGCATCTCGTCTGGTATTGTTTAGCTTGGCCAGTGGTTTGTGGATGTGTTTGCGCCGTTCCATCTTAAGGTTTAGCTTCAACGTGCCACCTAGTCGGTGATCGCTTCCAGTATCGAAGCTGTTAAGGACAGTAACGTCAATACACGATGATTTACTGTCCGCTAGTATGTAGTCAAACTCGTTTCTCGTGCTACCGTCAGGGCTGGCCCACGTCCATTTCCTCTTTTCCTTTTTCAGGCAGAAGGTATTCATCGCGTGGAGCTGGTAAGCCTCGAGATAGTTGACCGCATCTGGTGAACATCTGGCCACGGCGATTCCTGACACTGATACCGTACGGACCTACTGCTTCTGTCTACACTCAGAGGTTTGCTCAATTGGCATTAAAATCTCCATCACGCACTGGAAGTGATATTTATTCGTTTCTAAGGCTCTCGATTCATCCGGCAGTGTAATTACGAAGCACAAAATTGGGTGTAGGTTGCTGCACTTACAGCAATATGACAGCTTTTGCGATTATGAAATCGATGCATTCACAAATGGTGCGGCACTCAGCGCTATAGAACTGCTCCACCTCGTCGACAGCGTGCGAATTCGTGGGAGCGTACATCTGCACCACATTCAGCTGATTGTGTTTATTCAGCCTAATGATAATGTAGGCCACTCTGTCCGACACTCTGTCGATTTCAATTATGCTGTTCACAAACCTTCGCCTCACCATCCCACTCCACTTTCAAATTTTTGGGGATTCCCTCTTCCCTTTCAGTTTCAGTTTCTTTATTTCCTCCATTAGATGTATATAACACACTCGGATTCGTCATTTTTTTTCCTGTCGCTTCGATTACTTCTGGCGAAGAAGAGCCGACAAGAAACTTCGTCAGGTTGGTCATTGTATTATTATTATTATTATTTCCAGTGATACTTACAAACTAGTTTACAGTGATTTATTGATTACTACTGCTCACAAAGAACATTATTATAAGAAAATTATATACATTGGTGAGGAGCAAACTCTTGACTACGATAATGACATCTTATTCTAAATTAATAGGAATTATGATCTAAATTATTCAGGTGTAAAAAGCCATCGTCATTTTTGATACAAGGTAATATCAAATTTAATATAAGTTAGTAAATATACAAATTCATACTACAATGTAGTACCCATGTCAGAGAAAATAATAATAGAGAAAAAAAAACACGATACAGAATTGTATCGATTGTCAAGTTGATAGCAGTTATAAAAAAAAAATTCATAAATTGGTAGTACCGTGTTAGGTACCCGGTCAAGTATGTAGTCATGAGCTTTAATTTAAACAAGTTTTTTATCTAATAAGGCTTCCTGGATAGTGTAGTAGCTTTTTTTTATTAATATTGATATCAATTTGCTCTTAAAACATTTATCTCCTAATTTCCTAATCTCCTCTGGAATTTTGTGGTATAACCTAATACTATTGCATATAAAACTTTTTGAAAATTTTGATAACCTATGCTTAACATTTTGTAAATCAGTTTTAAGTCTAGTATCGTAGTTATGTACATCAGCATTTAAGGTATTATGGTGCTTGTATTTCCTAGCATAGCAGACATTTTGATACACATATGCGCTAGGTAGGGTCATAATTCCTATTTCGCTGAATACATTCCTACAAGAATCTATAGCTTTCATGCTAAGAATACAACGCAAGGCTCTTTTTTGCAAGACAAATATTCTATTTGCTTCTGCTGCATTTCCCCAAAACATTAGTCCATACAACATGAGACTATCGAAGTAAGCAAAGTAGACAGTTTTTGCAGCTTATAATAAATAATACCTACACACAAAATGTATGGGGAGGACGATTTTTTTTTCAGTCGTACAAAAAAATGTTATCTACCTTTTTTGCTCCAAATATGCCAAGGAACACGTAGTTAACGTTTGGACCATAACTCCGTTAACAGCCTGTATAATAGATAATTGTAAGTAGATCCTGCTTACAAAATATTATCAGAATCGGTTGAGAAATGTGAGAGGACAGGCGGACACCATAGATGAAATAGTGTGTCGAAAGCAGTGGTTCCGTACCGCTGAGGGCCGAGAGGACCGGAGGAAAATTGGACAGGCGTACGTACAGCAATAGACGCAAACACGCTGACTGACTGACTTATGTTAATCGATTCGTTATTATGGCCCGGGTAACATAGGCACGGAAAATTTAAAAAAAAGTAAAAAAAAACTAGAACCCGACTACTAAAAGGGAATAATTTTTTTTGTAGGCTCGTGCGCCTTTTGCGCCCGCCAAACGCCAAGCCTGAAGGAAATTTGGGGATGTTTAGTGGGCAGATTTAGGTTAGGTCAGGTTACGTTAAACTTTTAGGGCCGAGTGCACGAAAGGACAAAAAATCAAAATCATCGTCTAAGTATGATCAAACACGTCACTTTGTGTGGACAGTATGGAAGGAACTCTATGCGGATCACTAAAAGTGACGTGTTTGAACATTGATTAACTCGCCCGTCTCTTCGTGCAACCGGGGCTACACATATGTCTGCTCAAATTCGTTCTGTAACTGTAATCCGACTACGATTACAGTTTTTTATACATTGTTTTATGAATAACATACACAACTGCTTGGGTTGAAGTGCTTTCTTCTTTAGGTTATAATTCTTCTTTGAGGCGTTTTAGCACAGTGACGACCGATCGTGGCGCCATGCCATCTACATGAACGCACACACCTGTCTTTCCCATACTATCTATGCCCACACGGAAAAGTTTTGCGCTTAGCACATAATGCTCATAAGTCCATCTAGCTTGCAAGAAATAAGAGCAAGAACGGACAGTTCATAACAAAAGTTTCGCAAGAACCTTGTGCACTCCGAATTCTCCCTCTCATTTCTTGCAATCTAGAGTTATGAGTATGAGATTTCCCGCGAACGTTCGCGCTCCTATAGAGGCTTGAAATTCGAACCACGAATGACAAATCCTTTAGTGGGCTGTTACGACTGCAATTCGGTCTGCACGGGAAGAAATGCAACCCACTTGTGTTATTTTTACGTGCCGTATTCGTAGTAGGTACCTACTCTTCTTATTCTTTTCTCGCAGTAAAATTTACATAATTTTTTTGGCTTAGATAATAGTAATATAATAATAGGACCTAGATAATAATGCCTTGGGCATCAATCACTTGGGTGTCAAAACCCACGGTTTTCAAGATAAAACATATATAATAATAATAGATATAATATAGTATATATAATATATATGTCAAATATAAGTCAATGCATAGCTGTCAAACCGCCTGGCAGTGTGGCCCAGAATAAATAAAGTTCTACGGGGCTAGCTAAGTTGGTTGGTATTTAACAGTATTGAGTTTATTTTAGTAAGAGATTTTTTCTTTTATTCTGAGTACGCCATCGATAGAGTACGCTTATTGTTAAACGATTTGCTTGTAGTCTACGAAAACCCATTTTTGATCTTAGATTGTAACACAACCCAAGTTCTGCATGGAGGTACCTCCATGAAGTTTTGCCTCTAGATTGAACTGCGAATAATGTATTGAAACAGTTTACACCTGCGTAAAATTACGAAAAATATTTTAATTTACTTGGACTTCACGACAAATAACCATGCTGTATTAGCAGTAGGTATTATATACATTATGCAGAGCAACGCACTCTTCCCCAATCGAATGTGTCGGCGTAGCATGTCGGCAAAGATATTTTGTCGGTCTAGTATTTCGGCGTAAATGTGATGATCGTTTCTTTATGTGTAGTGAGATATCAAACCCCCTCGTGATTGGTTGGCTAGGAATAATACTATAACGTGATTGGCTGAATGGTGACGATTGCGAACTTGAGTATACTAAAGAAACGGTTGCCGATAGAGGGCGTTATAAATCGTGTCGGCCAAATCTGCTTTTTGTCCTCGTTCGCGTCGCCCACGGTCGTGTTTTCGAACACGCCAAAAATCTGTCAAGTAGGTGGTCAACTAGTCAACGGTACATTTCGTGTGTGAATTTATCAGCAAGTGTGCACAGTAAGTATTTTGAAAATCTTCTAATAAAAAGAAAAACTCAATAATAAAGAAGTCCGCCGCTTCGCTTTGGTCGGAACACGTTTGTTAATTCATAGAAAACGCTACCTAGTCATCGCGCCATGCATTCATCTCGAACAAGCCATTCAACACAGATTTAGCAAATTCAAAGCACGGATCATACAAATATGTCCTGAGTTACTTTCCATGCAATCAAACTATCATTCTCTGAATGCGACGCTTGGTTTATTTGGTAAAATAAATTTCGTGTCTTCACTGTGAAGTGTGTAACGAAACGTTTGGCGGGAACTGACAATTCTCTCAGTTGATCTTAATTTTTTTATTATTTCTGTTTTGCACAATCTAATTTGCATGTTTAATATTAATATTTAAAATAATATAGTCAAGCAATAACAGTCTCTAAAATGTTTACATTTCATTTGGAAAATGTAAACATAACCTCACTTTATTATCAGAATGAAGTTAGCGTTCGCCGACGCCGACCGCGGAGGTGATTTACAGAGATGCTTTCGTTGTCAAATCGGCGGTAGGAAAGACAGACATGAATGTAAAATTAATAAAAGTTGTGACAATCGCCAAGCAAGGTCCATTTCGTAGAATGTACCTCTGTGTTCCTGTATATGTTAAACACGTCAGTATGTACATAATAAAAACAATATATTGGGATATTAAAAGCTTGGTGAGTTGCACCAATGCCCCCCCCCGTCTGATCATCGTATCCGGAAGATGGAGGAAGATTATTATCGTTTCAATTAGTATTGAACCGACGATTCCTAGGTTGAGAAGAGTGGCTCAAATTTCTGAGCCGAGATAGGTGTACATACTAATGTATTGTTAGTGTATATGTTATTTGGAGCATAATTTCAATGACCCACTGTTTGATTAAAGTTCTGAAATGACTGGCCGTTCCAGGTGATATTGACGAGGGGAGATGTCAGGCGCAGCGGCCGTGGAGGCCGAGCTTGCACCGGCTACCGAGTCGCCAGGTAGCGAGGCCGCACCCAACATTGATGACATCACAAAAAACCCTGACATTCTGCAAGGTATCGTATACTCATTTTTTTTTTTATGCGACCTGACATGGATGGCTAATACCACACAACTACCGTTATGATATTAGCCCAATACACCACATTCCCGAAGGAATTTGGTGCCATGCCAGGACCTTCAATTTATGAGCACGGCTACAATAAACTGGATGAAAAACACGGACAATTTTTCATTGCCGCTTTGACCATCTTTTCATCCAATGCGATGGTACCAACCCGGGCGGGCTTAAACCCTACCACCTAGTAGGGGAAGGGGACCTACAGTTTTACATGGATTCCGAACCATGGAGCAGCTCGCATTCGTGACGAAATGCACTTATCGAACTCGGAAAGAAAAAGACAGTGCTGCATGTCGGTATTGAACCCAGGCCTCTAGTACGCTAGGCCAGTCCCCGCGCCACTAGGCTACGAGCCTCTCACCACATATCACCCATAGCCGTACCAACTTGTGGCAGCTGAATCTTACATCATCCATAATGAGTAGCTGTGAATAGGAGCGACCAAATTCCATGTAACACATCAGTAAAAGTTCTAGACTCAGCCTTAGCAATAAATTACTTATAAAGCCATTATAAAATCCATTTGGACCTATGGTACCCAGCTCTGGGGAACAGCCAGCCTATTGAGCATCGAAGTATTGCAGCGAATACAAAACTAAATACTACGCGAAGTAGGCGACGTCCCATGGTTTCCTCGCAATGCAGAGATCCACGAATACCTCGGCGTCCCCACAGTGAATGACGAAGTGCGTCTCTATTGTGTAGAATACAAGAGAATACTAAGATCACATGTCAATAAACTAGCCCTTGCGCTACTAAACCCTTCTACAGAGACTGATCTACTCATACATCCTAGAGTATTAGAATTGGACAACAGACTTAAGTCATAATACATGGACAATCTTTGATGGAAGTTTGTCCCCTCAAAAAACGTCGAAAACACCTGCTCCTACACTATGCTGATCTCATGGTAGACAAATCACAAAAGGTTGCATCAATGAAAACCCAAATGTGTTAAATATAAACATTCAACTATCCTAGTAATGTAGTATAGGGGACTTAAGAATATCTTCTCTATCTATGTAGTGTTAAGACATTAAATACTTACAGGCTGACCTTATGAATACCGGCACCACTTGAAGGGGTGCATCTGTATTGTAAACTGAACCATTCTCAATAAACATAAATATAAAAGACTTCAACAAAATGTATGGGGACTGCAAAAAAAAAGCATTGGAAATGTTAATTTATTGTTCGTGAAAATGGTTGGGATACAGTATGCGTCAACCTTAAATGCGCCTCGTGCATACAAAAATCTTTCTTGAGAAAAGGGCATAGAGTACACGCGCGAGCTTTAGAGGCTCAATTCAGTTTGGTGCGAACTGTGCACCAAACTGAACCTAATCATTCCCTGACGTGAGCGTCCATTTTGCGCACAGATGCACAGGAGCAGATGGCCACATTGGATGTGCTGGTGTGCGGCCGCTGCCACTCCGTGTTCCACCTGGTGGAGGAGCTGACGGAGCACCGGCCCGCTTGCACGGGCAAGTCCCCAGTGCGGGACAGTGTGAGTGATGCCTTTACTTTATCCCTCTTCGCAGCTCAATGTGCCTCCCGATGCAGCCCATATATCAGCCCATGTACGTCCAATATTTGTCCTCTGCGGCTGCATCCAATATACAGTCGACAGGATTTTTATGATCGCATTTTCCTAGCACTTCAAGGAAAACTAACCCTAAAATATGTTTTGAGAAGTACTCTCTTAGTTAAATGCTAAACACTAAATGCTAAACTGTGCGAGTCGAAAACCAGTTTGAATTAACTGATTGTAATCAAATTCTTTGATTACAATCTTGTCCGAAGGCGATACTACGATGAGAACACTTAAATAATGTTGAAATGTTTACATGTCGACTTATAAAATATTTTGCAATCATTTTGTAATTGCAGTAATTTACTTTTAAAGACTGATGGGTCAAGCAACTAGTGTTATGGGGCTGACGTAACTAGCTTCAAGTCCCAGCAATATAAATAAGCATTTCTGGAATGTGTTAACTAGTAACACATATTATTACTATTTATATCATACGTCTACTGCCATAAATATTGGATAGCTAAAGCATGTTGATCGAAATGACATGACATATCTAAGATGTGTGTTGATGCCATGGTTGCATCCTCGGATCTAAATATATGGAGTTGTGCCATCTAGCAGGCTTACTATGAGACCCGCTGTATCCAACTTTTTGAAACTACCAACTTAACG
The DNA here is from genome assembly GCA_946894095.1 of Incurvaria masculella. Taxonomy (NCBI): domain Eukaryota; kingdom Metazoa; phylum Arthropoda; class Insecta; order Lepidoptera; family Incurvariidae; genus Incurvaria; species Incurvaria masculella. The sequence continues at coordinate 5,430,023 of OX335644.1, forward strand.
TACATGTCACACGTAAATATAGTCATAGACGTATTGGAGGGTTTGTGTGGGTGGGAAATGACTTTGTAAATGCATTTCTGGAGCAAATTAGCATGCGGTGGTAATGTTTGGAAAGAGTGGCATATGAGCGCAACCAGCTTCCCAAACAAATATATGCACACTTTGTCCATTGGCGGAGTATCAGAAACGACCGCACGCCACTTTTTTCCTTTTCTCTTTTGCGGTCGCATGCATACACGAACTCACCACATAGAAGGGTCTTCACTAGACTGAAAAGAAGGGCACCGCAAGACCTGATAACTGCTTAGTCTTTTAACTTTTGTGGAAATGCCATTGGACATTTGCCACAATCAAGACAACTATTCCTAACAATAACAAAAAAAATAACCGACTTCAAGGAAAAAGCACTAAAAAGTAAAAAATAATTTTCATTTTTGTAGTTACGATTTCTGTTATTTTTTGAGTCGGCGTCAGCCGGGCACGCGCTGCGCCAATCAAGAGAACCTAACCTAACCTAACCTAACCTAACCTTGGCTGACACCGACTCAAAAAATAACAGAAATCGTAACTATAAAAATGAAAATTATTTTTTACTTTTTAGTGCTTTTTCCTTGAAGTCGGTTATTTTTTTTGTAAAATTTTTTTTTATTTGTTTATTTTTAGTGAATCTGAAGTACACTTACTAATTTGTACACGTCCTTTCCAATAAAAAAAGAATTATCGAAATCGGTTGGCGTTATATTGAGTTATTCGTCCATTTGTCGCGCAATCTTAATACAAATTTAAGACTTTTATGATTTTCTCATGGATATCATTGTCAGAACTTAACCAAATTAAAATGGGACCACTTGGGAAGCACTAGCTATCATTTAAAAAAATAATTATCAAAATCGGTTCACCCAGGCAAAAGTTATGAGGTAACAAACATAAAAAAAAAAAAAACAAAAAAAAAACATACAGACGAATTGATAACCACCTCCTTTTTTTGAAGTCGGTTAAAAAAACTGATAAATGTCTATAAACTGACAGATTGCAGTTTCAAATAATTAAAAAAAGTAACAGGCATTGTTCTCTCGCAGACGGAGGACAAAGCGCAGGTGTGGGCGTTCCTCCTGTGGAAGTGTTGCACGTCGCCGGGCGCGGGGGCCAGCGCGGGGGCGAGCACGGGGGACGGCGGCGACAAGGCGGCCGAGGGGCAGAGCAGCTGGCGGCTGTACCGGCAGTGGTGCCGCATGGCGGACGCGCAGCGCACCGCCTGGATCACGGCCGGCAAACACGTGCAGGAGCTGTCTCGCTTCTCCCACGCCACAGTGGTGCGTTCACTGATTCACTACAAATTAATTCAATAAAATTCTTTATTCGGTCTTTGGTACACTGTGTGGACACTTGGACAACGTCAACATTTTTAATTCATTTCAAAATTTAATACTTATATCTAGAATAAAATATAACATAACTAACATATTTTACACATTAAAATATCTAAAAATCAATAAGGAATAATTGTCATTGAAAAAGTCAAAATATTAATAAAATTGTCAAAATGTCCTGAAAAAATAACATATGTACTGTCTAAAAATTTATTCAATCTAAACAATAATAACATACATACAGTTGTTTGGGAAAAGTTACCGAGTCCATCTTGAAGCTAGCTTAATAAAAATTACATTAACGCTGTGCGCAAAGCTGGTGGAAATGCAGCGTCATAGAAAGTTCAACTTAAGAAAACTTATGGATCAAAGTCTGTAATTAAAATATTGGGCATAATATGTTTCTTAACACATTCATTTGTTAACGTTTGGACATTTTTGAAGACTAATGTGTGAAATCCACAAAAGATATCATATTTATACATATGTATTTATGAAACTACTGAAAATCCAATGTGTTAAACTGGAATAAAATAGAAGATAATGTTAAAACTGTTACATGTATATGTCAGCAATAAAGGCTTAAATAAATAAAATAAAATATTTGATTTAATATGTTTGCATGAAAAGAAATTTCTTGGGCGAGCGAAAACTGTAATTGAATAGAATGTTTTTATTTCCAGGCCGAGGTGAAGTTTGACGAACCCCCAGCGACGGCGACGGAGACGGCGGCGCCGGCGTCGGCTGCGAAGAAACCACTGAAAAACAAACCAAGCAAGAAGCCCACAGCCAAGGTTGACATACTTTCCTTATTGTCAGTTTTTGTTTATTTTCAATGTAATTTTGTTCGGGAAGTATCTGTTATTGCAAAGAAATATAATATGCAGGTAGCCTCAATAAAAAAAACATCAAAGAAAATGTTAAAATAAAATAAGCGAGAAAGTGAAGTAAAAAATAAAGACAATATCAAATAATCAGAAATTTAAAAAAATACATAAGAATAACTTAATATAATTTTCTTTCTCTTTCTGATTTGTATAAGTGCATTTTGTCACCAATGCGTGCTTGCTCCATTATTCAGAATCCATGTATATCTCCTTTCCCTGTTAGGTGGTAGGGTCATGCCCGTATGGGTTGGCACCATTGCATTGTATCAAAATATGGTCAAAGGGCCAATACAAAAATTGTCTGTTTTCCATCTTGTTCAATATGTAGATGTGCCGTGCCCATTAATTGATTGTCCTGGCATGGCACCTAATGCCTTCGTAAAAGCGGTGTGATGGGCTAATATTATGGTATTACCCGTACATGTATAATATAATATGAAATATAGATATAAAGTGCCGGGCGGTAAATAATGCACATCTGACTCTGGAAAGAGATAATCTGTTAGATTCGGCTTTGTAGAGAGTCGTCACAGTCACATGCTGTCACTCAGTTCTTGTGTACTACGTGCGAGAGAGGTGACGCTTTATGTAGCCGGAACTAGCCGACTGTCTCTTTCTAACATCTGATGTCCATTATTTTCTGCCGAGTGCTGTACAGGTATAAATGATTTCCTTCACAGCCTTAAGGTGGCCCAACCCGCTCATCTCCCCATACAAAAGGGGAAAGAAGATCACGCCCATATTTCTTGTCAGAGATCCATAATTTTGCTCAAAATTGCTTTATTTGATCGAACTAGATGTCTGATAACCATTGGCATTGTAAAATTGTGTTTGGTTTCTAAGTTATAAGGTCCGAAAGTTCGAATTTTTCGCGCGTTTTATACGATAACTTTGGAGGTGGATTACGCAATGATAAAGTAAGAACATCGTAAAAAGATTAGTCATCAGACATAGCTTATTTAATCAAGATTTATGATCTATTTGGTTTTTGCTAGATTTTTGACAACAGCGGTCGTGATTTACTTTTAGCTATAAGTCGTTTTGAAATTAAAATTTTCGTAAATCTTACCAAATCATACACTATGCACATTGTCTTTTTTGTGGTCATGTTGCATCTTCCTCATCACGGAGCCAGTCTTATTCTTTGAAACAGAAAAGGTCCCAGAGCGCAACAGCACGGATTTGTACCGTGCCCGCGAATGAGTTAGGCCCGCCGGGTTGGGCCGCCTTAAAGGACGTCAAACTCATTAAAAACCAAACAATTATCAAATAATAGACTCTAGTCATCACGACCATAGTGACCAAACATGACCTGACTGTTTTGCTTTGAGTAAATGAGTATTGAACTAAGTTATTCAAAATCAAGACTAATTTTGGTCTTTGGTCTGGTAGTTTCAGTTTCAGTTTCAGTTTCTTTATTTCCTCCATTAGATGTATATTACACACTCGGATTCGTCATTTTTTTTTTTCCTGTCGGTTCGATTACTTCTGGCGAAGAAGAGCCGACAAGAAACTTCGTCAGGTTGGTCATTGTATTATTATTTTTTCCAGTGATACTTACAAACTAGTTAACAGTGATTGATTGATTACTACTGCTCACAAAGAACATTATTATAAGAACATTATATACATTGGTGAGGAGCAAACTCTTGACTACTATAATGACATCTTATTCTAAATTAATAGGAATTATGATCTAAATTATTCAGGTGTAAAAAGCCATCGTCATTTTTGATACAAGGTAATATCAAATTAAATATAGGTTAGTAAATAAACAAATTCATACTACAATGTAGTACCCATGTCAGAAAAAATAATAATAATAGAAAATAATAATAATAATAAAAAAAAAAAAAAATTATTGGTAGTACCGTGTTAGGTACCCGGTCAAGTATGTAGTCATGAGCTTTAATTTAAACAAGTTTTCTATCTAATAAGGCTTCCTGGATAGTGTAGTAGCTTTTTTTTATTAATACTGATTTCAATTTGCTCTTAAAACATTTATCTCCTAATTTCCTGATCTCCTCTGGAATTTTGTTGTATAACCTAATACTATTGCATATAAAACTTTTTGAAAATTTTGATGACCTATGCTTAACATTTTGTAAATCAGTTTTATGTCTAGTATCGTAGTCATGTACATCAGCATTTAAGGTATTATGGTGCTTATATTTCCTAGCATGGCAGATATTTTGATACACATATGCGCTAGGTAGGGTCATAATTCCTATTTCGCTGAATACATTCCTACAAGAATCTATAGCTTTCATGCTAAGAATACAACGCAAGGCTCTTTTTTGCAAGACAAATATTCTATTTGCTTCTGCTGCATTTCCCCAAAACATTAGTCCATACAACATGAGACTATCGAAGTAAGCAAAGTAGACAGTTTTTGCAGCTTGCGTGCCACAGAGTTCCTTGATTTTTTTAATGGCATAACAGGCTGAGCTCAGTTTACCAGCAAGACTGTCTATGTGGGGTTTCCAGCAGAATCTATTGTCAATTATTAATCCCAGAAAAGTTAATTCATTAGCCATGTTTAACGATAATTCCTCTACAGTATTGGTTACGTCTTCATTATTTTTACGCCTATGTGCCCCAAGAACAAAATGCATTACATTCGTTTTATTAGTATTTAACAATAGATTATTGTGTTCAAACCATGATGTGAGCGACTTAATTACTGACAAGAAAACCTCCCGTAGTTCAATTATATTTTTGTTTTTCAAAACTACTGAGATGTCATCTGCAAACATAACTAGTTCTATGTCTTGCCCGATTGAACCGGAAATGTCATTCACATAAATCAGAAAGAATAATGGACCAAGGATAGAGCCTTGCGGTACTCCTATTGTAACAGGGTCAACATCCGATTTTATACCACTGACCTCACATATTTGTTTTCTGTTTTCTAGGTATGTTTCACATAAACGTAGCTCTTTTTCTCTTACTCCATAATACTCTAATTTTAATAACAATATATCATGTCTTACACAGTCAAATGCCTTTGATAAGTCACAGAAAATGCCATATGTGTGCTGAGAATCATCCAAAGATGTTAATAAAGTTTTTATCATAGCTGCAATGGCATCTCCTGTTGACTTACCTTTGCGAAATCCAAATTGTCTGAAATTTAGTAGATCGTGTTTAGTGAAGAAGTGAGTCAAACGTTTTTCCATAACTTTTTCAAAAACCTTGCTGAAAACTGGTAGTAATGAGACCGGACGGTAATTCTCAACATTATTGTGACATCCTTTTTTATATAATGGTATGACCTTTGCTATTTTGAGGGAATCGGGAAATGTGCCATTTTCTAGACATTGATTTATAACTTGTTTTAGAGGATTTATGACACCTGTTAATGACTTTAGTAATTTGGGGGAAATATTCCAAAGATCTTGAGAACGTTTAGACTTAAGGTCTCTAAGAATGTTTTTAACTTCTAAGTATGTGACAGGACCGAAAGTAACTGATGCAGTGCTACGTGCTGTATAATCCTGCAGGTGATTTAATGCTAACTGTGTGTTGGAGTCAATTTTATTTGTTGAGGTTTTAGCCACTGAAGTGAAGTATTTGTTGAAGTAATTTGCAATCTTACAACCATCAGATACAATGTCTGCCCCAATTTTTAATTTGAGTTGAGTATTTTCAATAATAGGTGCTTTGCCCGTTTCTTCTTTGATTATACTCCAGGCCATTTTAATCTTGTTTTCGGAATTTAGTATTCTGTCCCTTAAAAACAACTGTTTTGCCCTAATTGTGACCTTTTTAAAAACTTTGCTGTAGAGAGATACATATGACTTAAGGTCTGTACTTTTGTTTAACTTCAATAAATCATACAATAGAAATAATTTTTCCTTTGAAACCATGATACCACGTGTAGCCCACTCTGCAAACTTTTTTTTGTTCGATATTTTTATGCGTTTTAGTGGCATATGCATATTTACATAATTCATGAAGGTATTAAAAAACTGTTTAAAAGAGATTTTTTCAGAAACCTTACCAAATTCAGTATTCAAGTCCATATTTAAGGATTCAATTCTATGCTTATTTACAGTTCTTGTCACTTTGAATGAATGTGTGACATTCATTTTGCATTCATTTTTTACAGTTATCAACTGGGCATAATGGTCTGACTGTATACCTGTAAATACCTTTGATCCATGGACTTGACTATCAGTAAAAATATTATCTATACACGATGCACAAGTGTTAGTCACCCTCGTGAACTCAAATATTGTTTGTTGAAGCAAAAAACTATCGAATAAATCCGAAAATTCATGTTTTCCCCCTGCATCTAATGAGAAATTTACGTTAAAGTCCCCACATACTATTATTGATTTGCTATTGTTTTTATTAATTTTGTATAGACATTCTTCTAGTTTTTCTATAAAAAAGGATATGTTTCCTGAAGGAGACCTATAAACACATAAAACAAAGAAGGAATTCATTTCTATGCAGCTTATTTCAAATTCTTTGTCAACTGACATGTTTACACCTTGTTTAGTCTTTGGCCATTTTTATTTTTTAAACTCCTAGCAAGGAATGCAATTGTATCATAATTATGCGATAAAAACAGTGATATTACCGGGTAAAATACCCCCTGAACTACTGAACGGGCTGTATATTTAGCATCGCTGTGTCGGCAGGAGGAGAGTGAAGAGAGCGACGTGACCACGCCAAGCGCGCCCGCCACACCCCAGAAGGCCCCCCAGAAGGAGCCCCTGTCCTCCATCAAGAAGACGCCCGCCCCGAGTGCTGACCTCACCAGAATGAAGGTAACATCATTGGGCTGTCACTTTTTTGAGGGACCTACGGAAAATGAGGGAAATTGCACCAATCAGAAGCGTTTATGTTTATACATCTGCGATCTAAGTGGTTGGACAACTACTTCTGATTGGTGCAGAATCAGTCAACCTCACTTATTAATCATCAGCCAAACATACCTTAACTCCAATGTATTCCTCTCTCTTGTCTTTCCCTTGCCTTTATTCTACCAAGGAGGAACCAACCGATCTACTAGATCCTTTATGTGTAGGGTCGTACAACTATGTAATCAACTTTCTGCCGAGGTATTTCCAGCCTAGGATCCTTTAAACATGGGGTGAAGAAGCACCTGGTTGGCCAGAATGGTTTTTACAGCCCTCTTGAAAATTCAAAAGCCTTTTGGCGTCGTTGGACCATTCTTATTTGATTTCCTGGCGTACGCCATATGCCGCGCTTAACATAGAAAAAACCTTCCAAATGCGAGTCGGACTCGCACACGAAGGGTTTCGTACCATCGGTCAAGATTTAACACAAAAAAATCACGTTTTTTGTATGGGCCGCCCCTTTAATTTTAATGTTTTTTTTATTTTACCTATTGTTATAGTGGCACAATAAATACACTGTGAAAATTTCAGATGCCTTTCTATAACCTGAGATACTCTGCTCTGTAAGGGACGGACAGACGGACAGCGGTGGCTTAGTAATAGGGTTCCGTTGGCACCCTTTGGGTACGGAACCCTAAAAAGTGATGCATGTACGGCAGCTGCTGGAGCGCGAGAGCGTGCGGCTGGCGCAGGAGCGCGTGCCGCCGGAGGAGCGCATCGCGCGCCGCTCGGAGCGGCCGCCGGGCGAGGGCGGCGGCTCCGAGCCCGGCGAGTACGTCGTCGAGAAGATCCTCGCCAAGCGGTTCAACCCGCGGCGCAAGCAGCACGAGTACCTGCTCAAGTGGGAGGGCTACGCGCAGTGAGTGCTCGCACTTTGACCTTTCGGGTGGCCATTTTTCTTGCATGTTTATTTGTATATTTTCCAAACCGAAATTGTCAAAAATGAAACTATTGTTTTAACTTCGAATGCAATTGATCCATTGCTCGATCTAGAAATGTGAGTGATGTGAATGCGAGTTTAACACAACTCTCCCATCTAATTGCAGCTACTCGGATCAATCTTTGCGTGTATTCTGCAAGTAGCATTGCTGCAAGATAATCCTGTAAATCACAATACCTACCATCACTGAGGATCTCAACTGAACTGTGTGCGTTCGGCAGTGAGCAGAACACGTGGGAGCCGGTGGAGAACATGGAGACGTGCAAGCACCTGCTGGAGGCGTTCGAGAAGCAGCTCGCGCGCCAGAAGGAGCTGAAGGCGCTGCGAGCCGCGCGCCCCGGCACCACACCGCTCGCCACCCCCACCGCGCCGGTGCGCCTCACATCTCTCTTTTTTTTTTATGTGACTGGACATGGATGGCTAATACCACACCTTCTGTCATGGTATTAGCCTAACACACCACATGGGAACTAGGTGCCTTCCTTATACCTTCCTTATATTGCACGGCTACATTGAACTGGATGGAAAACACGGCCAATTTTCATTGCCGCTTCGACCATCGTTCATCCAATGCGATGGTACCAACCCGGGCGGGATAAACCCTACCACCTAGTAAGTAAGGAAGGGGACCTACAGTTTAACGTGGAATCCGAACCACGGCCAGCCTCTCAACGGTCGAATGGTCACCCATCCAAGACCAGACCGGACCCAGCGAAACTTAACTTCGGAGAGCGATCGCCCAAGTGTCGCGCCACTGGGCCATTGAGGCTGACACACCTCTCTCCCTCACATGGAGACTGCCAAGCACTACCTCGCTCCTTTCCACACGCACCATGTAGTGCACGTCACATACACCTCTCGCAATAGATCACAGAGACATGCAAAGCATTTGAGAACCAGCTTGCACACACGAAGGAGCTTAACGGTGGCGAGCTGCATGCCCCAGCTCTTCAAATACCACCAAAAAACAACTCCCGTAAAGTAACAGCGGTTAATTATTCTGTGCTTAAAATGTCATTCTACCTTACCTTAGGCCAAATATTAGGTTTTTGATAACTTGTGATTATGTTTATTATTTATTTAATGTAAAATAAAACATGTATTAACAAACCCAAATAGAATTCATACAGCGGCATCAGTCCTGTCTGTGTGTCATAAAAATACAAAGAAGTTCATAAGCGGAACAAAGCCTATTGTATATTTCAGAAGCTCGGAACACCCCAGGTAGCGGCTGCGGTGAGCAAGCCTGCGGCGACACCCAACCCTGCGCTCACACCTAGCGGGTGAGTTCTCACAGATCACGTCCGGGGGTGTACCAGTTTAAACTCACACAAAATATTGATAATGATTTTTATTTCATATGTAAAACAGAAGCAGAATGAAAGTGTTCGTTTTCATATACAGAATAACTCCCTTTTGGCTCACATTACATATTTAGAATCAGACGAGGAAATCAGCCATGTTGAATGTGTGGCAGGCGGCTTCAGCGGTCGAGCAAGGTGCGCGCGATGGACCAGGTGAAGGCGTGGTGCGGCGCCGGCGTCGCCGACGAGCCCGAGTCCAAGAAGCCCAAGAAGGAGATCGCCTCCAGCGAGGACGACGACAACGACGCCTACGTGCCCGGTGCGTGGATTGTTGCCGGACTTAATACGAGCAACCGTTTGAGCAAATTTTGATATTCTGTAAACACAGACAGATTTTACATGCAGCTTATATTCAGTTTTTTTTTTATGCAACCCGACATGGATGGCGAATACCACACGTCTACATTTATGATATTAGCCAAATACACCACATTTCCGAAGGAATTAGGCGCCATGCCAGGACCCTTTATGAGCACAGCTACATTTAACTGGATGGAAAACACGGACAATTTATCATTGCCGCTTCGACCATCTTTTCATCCAATGCGATGGTCCCAACCCGGGCGGGCTTGAACCCTACCTCCTAGTAGGGGAAGGGACCTACAGTTTTACATTGATTCCGAACCATTGAGCAGCTCGCATTCGTGACGAAATGCACTTATCGAACTCAGAAAGAGAAAGAAAGTGGTGCATGTCGGGACGAGGAATTGATCACAGACCACTGGTACACTAGGCCAGTCCCCGTGCCACTAGGATACGAGCCGATCTGGTCGTTTAGGTCTGTCGGTACAGCCATACTGGTTTTGTAAAAAAAAAGAGGTTTATTGTGTATTTGAAATATTTATTACGAACATTCCAAACAAATATATAATTTCTACTCAACAACCTTGTTCTGTTAGAGTAAGCTGCATCAGGACTTTTTCCAGAGCATAAACACTGTGTATGTTTTTTGTTCATCCATACCTATGTTGATATCTTTTATCTAACTAGATGTAGATGGCTAATATCACATTTACTGTCATGATGTTAGCCCAAACTACTACATAATAACTAGGTGCCATACTAGGACCTTCCTGATATTGCACGGTTACATTGAACTGGATGAAAAACGCACAATTTTCAATGCCGTTTCGACCATCGTTCATTCAATGCGATGCTACCGACCCGGGCGGCATTCACCCTACCACTTAATGAATAGGTAGGACTAGTACTTATGAGTAGGAATCTACAGTTTTACTTGGAATCGGAACCGGTGATAAGCTTATGACTTGCACAGAAAAAAAATTAGTTGACCCAATTATTGTATTCGTTTAACATGCTGGAAACTACGACAAATCCCTTAGCCTCTTATAAACGGTAAACCAAGGAACACCTTAGGCCGAATTGTATTATTTTTATGTGCCTGAACCCACACGTACAATGTGGCTCTTCACACACTGCACATGTGGCGCACCACACAATGTTGCCCTTGAAGTGAAGGAGGACAAGTCTAAATATCTGAAAAATGTTAATTTAAAATTCAAGCGTAAATAACTGATGTATGTTTGTGTAGATTCCCCGTCGAAATTGGTGAAGGGCGGCAGAGTGAACGGGCAGGCGGGGCAGGGCAGCCCCGACGCGGAGCTGGTGAAGTCTCTGGGGCTGAGCGGGAAGGGCATGCCGCCCATCAAGGGTGTCATCAAGGTGGACCCCAAGCACATGCCGAGCCTTACCACCGGTGCGTACACACACACACATCACCTACTAGGATGGCCATCTTGGCCACTTACACAACGCTTGACTGTCATAACATGTTATTATCTAGTAGTAAACAATTTGTAATAGTTTATTCATAACTTAAAATGTTCTGTGTCTGAATGTGTTTCTACTACGCAAGGTTTTTTTATAAATATGCAAACTGCTCAATGTAGGGTGAAATTAAGTAGTCTAAATTGAAGTTGTATTCATCATACTCGTGAAGGTATCACAATTCAGATAAATGTGTAAACATGTATATATTTATTTTGTAAATCTTATAGTGAAGCCAGAAAAATGTTGAAAATCCTGCTTGCAAAGAATCAACAGAGAAACTTCTGAAGTGTCCAGATTATTTTAAGAATATGACATTACATTTTGCCAAAAGTGCTCTCCTTGGCAAGGTCCATGAGTCTGCACTGGCCATGCCCTTATGGCCCATCTCACTGAACATAAAACAAAAGTAACTTTTGCAAAGTATCTTGCAGCTCTTCAATATTGATAAACAAAATGTTAATACAGTGTAAACGACCGCCATTCCTTTTATTTTAGAATCACATAGTCTTTATTTCATGTAAAACTAATTTGATGAAAAAAAAAACAAATGTTTGTGCTATGATAAAATTATTGAATACAACTAAAAACTATTTATAAACGGCATCTATGTTTGCTAGATTAAGTGCATAATACTTATTTAAAGGCCACCACTGGTTTGTCAATTAGGCAAAGACTCTCTATAGTAGAGGTTTATATATATTTTTTTTATACTGAATGGATTGTGTTGAAACTTTCCCATTAGGGAGCACTGTCCATAATTTCAATAAAGGACTGGCAGTCGTTTACATCCTGTATAGTATAAGATGCTAAGGTCCATGACAGAATTTAATATTTGCAGGTGTGTACATAATGTCGAAGAGCTCCGGCATCATGAAGCTGGACTCGCCGGGCAAGCTCGGGCCCGGCCTCAACATCGACCACGAGGTCATCCGCAAGCAGCTGCTCGCCGCCAAGCAGGCCACACAGAAGGTTTTTTTTTATGTGACTGCACATGGATGGCTAATACCACTAGTTCTGTCATGGTATTAGCCCAACACACCACATGGGAACTAGGTGCCATGCCAGGACCTTCCTTATATCGCACGGCTACATTAAACTGGATGGAAAACACGGACAATTTTCATTGCCGCTTCGACCATCGTTCATCCAATGCGATGGTACCACCCCGGGCGGTATAAACCCTACCACCTAGTAAGTAAGGAAGGGGACCTACAGCTTAACGTGGAATCCGAACCACGGCCAGCCTCTCTCAACGGTCGAATGGTCACCCATCCAAGACCAGACCGGACCCAGCGTTGCTTAACTTCATTTAACTTCATCTCAAATGCAATTTCAATATTTCTGGTTACTAGCTGAGGTACCCGACTTCGCTCGGGTCAATGACGTTTTGGACATTTCCCCGTGCAGAGAATACCTTATTTGGCCGTTTGCTGCTGTATTGTAGTTTTAGCAGCGCACCGCTATAAAAATTCTCATTTCGTAACTTCAACTGTCCAAATCATTCTATCATCCATCTCTATCTAATCCTTCTATTAGTAGGATTAAAAATGTGATTTCAGCTCAAAACAATATTCACATAAACTAAACATTTGAATGTTTTTGTTTGATCCAGAAGACCGAAGTGAGGACGCCGGGCCGGCCGCCGGGCTCCGGGGCGGCGCAGCGCACTCCACTCTCGCAGGTGACTCGCAACATTACATGACGCTGCTAAATTATCCTCTAGCTGCTGCACGAACATTCTATGACAAGAGGAAAACGTAGCCATGGGATTTCGTAGCATTGGGACACGTAGGTATTGTTACGTGGGTGCGGTCAAGTTAAAGTGACCTTAGGTTAACAAATTTCTTTTTAATTTTGAGAGTTACAAACAAACTCATAAACACTCGATTTTATTACACGTCCGCTCATCCCTTCGAGACTTTAAACACTTCGCTCGTTGCACTTACTCAAAGATCTAGATCACTAGCATGTGTACGCCTTATGGCATTAATTTCCACCTTTTTTTCTTTTGAATGCAAATAAAATGTTTTTTCATTTCATTTAATTCGACTTTTGTCCCTTCAGAATCTCTACCACCTGCTATTGTTTGCACGATACAAAATTGATTTTCTCTGTCATTTGACACAGGATGCAGACCCAGTTATTTAAATAAATAAATAAATAAAGTAATTGTACAATAACGGGTGCATGGTACGCAGGTGAAGCAAAGTATGACTCCCACGATGGGCCGCAAGGTGGTGGAGAAGACGATCATCACCCCGTCGGGGCAGAAGATCATCCAGCGCACGATACAGCAGCAGTACACGACGCCGCAATCGCCCGAGAAGTCCCCCGTACACATACTCAGCAAGAAACTGGTGAGTCACTTTGCAAAGAAAGGAGATAGTTTCACTTGTTCGAAAATGGTCGGTTTTGCACCGACAGCTTGCAAAATGGCATACCGTGAACGATATGACGACAGCGTTTTGTCTCTCTGCCGTACACTGTGCTCACGCTTCGGAGGTAGGCACTGTGTACAACTGTCAGTCACATTTTGACGTTTATATACGGCTAACGGTTGTCTTTAGACTGTGTTGTTTCACAAACAGTTGAATGTTTCTTTATGAAAATAAAAGTTCAGCTTAGAGGAATCGATTACATTAAATTTTGAGGTGAACTGCTTCATCTAAAGCATTTTTGTTTTATTGTTTCCGTAAATACAGCGGTTTGTCTTCCTAGCACAGGGCGCGTATTGCCAGCTGAATTGTTCGATATCCTTAGGCTGGAGTGCACAATCTGTCCTTATTTTTTCGCCTTAAGAAGAAAGAAGAGAGATCTATAAAATACCCATAACTATGATACTAACAAAAAATGTATAAATATAATACTAACCAGAAATTTTAGAAATTTCCTTAAATGATTACTGCAAAAATTCATTCATTTAAAATATTGTTTTCAAACATATGTCATTGTGAACACAATCATTTACTTAGTCTGAAAATAAGGGGCAGGGGGGGAATTTATCCTTTCCTTTCCTTATATTTATTTTCTTCTTTGGGTACATCAAGCTTTGACAGATCCTTTGATATCCTTTGACAGCTCGAACGCGCGAACGTCGTTATAAACATGCACTTTAATTTTCGGATGTGATTGGGTAATGTCGGTGCAGTCGGACAACAGCCTGCTGCGTCGCGGGGGCGGGGGCGCGCGCGGAGCGTACCGCGGCCGCGGCGCCGCCGTCGCCACCGCCGGCGGCAACATCGTGCGCCTGCGCGACAAGACTGCCTTCCTCATGGACATGGAGGTACGCGCGCACCCTTGATCGCTGTCACGACTTTTAGTGATACGTTTATTTAGACTTTCACTGTTGTAACACACTATTATTAAAATGTTTTCGGATAGACAGAGATACATTTGTGGAGTCGCTTGTTTGCTGTGATTTATTTTCTGTTCAATCATTTGAGGTCAAAGAGCGAAGTCTGCATTGAAGCATCGTAATGTGATAATAAGGTTGTGCAGAAATATTTCTTTTCTGTGCATCCGTCTGAAGCAGGAATGGCACTGCACTTTGATTAAATTAGCACTGGTAAACAATGCAAGGATAATTGGTTTTGTTTACACAATTTGTTTTGTGATAATGTATGTAGAATCGACCATGAAGCAAGAATACATTAAATAAATTTTCCCATTTTCGTGGGATTTAGTAGGACAAGCTCTGCTTTTTAGCTGCGGTTGTAATCCGTTCAAAACCAGAATATAAATATTTGTTCTTTTTTTGGCCTTTTGACTTACTATTAGTCATATTTTCATAAAACTACTTTGATTTTCTCAGTCGGACGATGGTTCAGACACGTCGGACGGCATCGAGGACCCGTGGCCCGCGGAGCTGGGGCCCGTGCCCTCGCCCTCCCCCGAGCGTGAGCTCACACTTGACCCTGAGTCTGGTGAGTAGTGTACGCAGAGTTAAACGAAATGTATGTATTATGGTTTATGTGGTGCTAGGCTTAGCGAGTAGGACATGTTTTCCAGTTTTTTTATGGAACTGGACATGAATGGCTCAAACCCCACCTACAGTCAAGATGTTGGGCCGATATACCACATGGGAACTAGGCGCTATGCCAACATCTTACCTATATTATACGGCTAAATTAGAATAGAATATAATTTTTTTATTGAGAAAAAGATTTAAATTATACACATTAGTTTCCCTACACTAGCCCGTAGGCTAAACATTAAATTGTTGTATTGGTTAGAGAAATAATGTGAGAAGTAAAGTGCTTAGCATGAATTGTTTTAAATAGTGTAGGTGAGTTAAGGTGAAATGATATAGTTCCGACTGGAACAATTACTCATTTATAACATTCAAATATTCACTTTGGTCGTATTTCATATTATTTAAGTATGTGTATGTATTTTCTAAAATAATGTTTACTGAACTGAACATTTTCAGTTCATTGAACTGGTGGTATATGATTTATTCGAGCAATGGTGAATGTGCAGGCAAACGGTTGGCGCGTGCGGAGGGCGAGCCGACGCCGCCACCGACGCCGTCGCCGCCGCCGACCCCGCCGCCGCAGCAGCCGCTGCTGATGAAGGTGGAGATGTCGCCGGGCGGCACCACCGGCATGCTCGTGCAGGGCGACGGCACCACCAGCTCCCTCCCCGTGCTCACCGACGACGAGGTACAAACTCTGACACTTTCCTGTTCACGTGCCACCGAGAAACAAAGATTGATTAGTCACAAGTCATAAACTTCGTTATATCGTAGATTTTGTATATTCCACTCCCTCAGATTCTAAAGGCTCTTAGTGAAAATATTTATGATCCAATTCGACATTATTTTTAGACCTTAAACTCTAGGGTAACCTTAAGGTGGTGTCCATTATAATTATGCGCCGTTTTGAGGATTTTTGGACCCCTCACAGCATTTGGACAGCATCCATATCTCTAATTCTGAGATTCATAGACCTTACTCGTGCATGGCTTAGCCAAATTATAGTTTCGACTGTCAAATTTGGCATTTGTTCCATACACTTTATGTGAAAACTGACAGTCGGAAGGCATACTTCGGCTTAGCCGTGTACAAGTAATCTTTATGAATCTCAGCATCAATGTACTCCAATGAAAGCTCACGTTACATATGTTTGTCTGTGGGTGTTTAGTCGATGCAAGTAGAGTGCAAACCGGAAGGCAACGTGGTGCGGCGACTGCTGGTGGAGGGCACGGAAGAGGGCGAGGCGGAGGGCGAGGAGGTGTCGCTGCACGGGCTGCACGGCCAGCACCCCATCATGATACGCGGCGAGGACGGGGTGCTGTACCAGGTGCGTGCTGGGTGGACCCCTTGCGTTGGGCTGTAAGACCTATCCGGGAACAATCTTAGTCCCTTGTCATGTATGTTGTGAACGGTTCCCAAACCGATTTTTTATTTATTTATTTTATATTATGTAGATAAGCAACCTCAGCTGATGTGTCTAAAACGAGGTCATTGTTCTGTATTCACATATTTTATCTTTTAATTTATTTTCACTTATTCCGCTTCAGTTAACTTACAAAGTTACTTTTAAAATTCCTAAATAAAAATTGTTATTAACCAAAATTCTGTCCAACCGGTTTTTAAATTTATGATTATTTTTTGAACTGATAATATCCTCTGAAAGTTGGTTCCAATCATCAACCACTCTGTTGTTTATGAAGTACTTCCGTGTCTTGGTTCTGTGTTCTGATTACGGAGAACATTTCCTTCGTTGCTTCATAGTTGTATTTCTCAGCAAACATTTCATACACTTGGATTAAACCGCCTCCGTTTTTGGTGCAGGGTTAGTAGGTTGATTGTTGTAAACTTTCATTGTACATTTTCAAGTAAAGTGATATCTTTGATGAACTAGGGTTGCCAGACTTGAAAAGCGTGTTCCAGGAGAGGCTGTATGTCTTTTAGATTTTGAGTGTGACTTCCGGAGTGAGGTGGCTAAAGGACTTCTTGATGAGATAGGAGTTTGCTCTTGCTATCAGTGCAATATGTTGCATTGGACTCGGTTAACTTATGAATGTGCCTCATCTTGTGTATCTCGTGCTGGCCAGGCATTTGTTTTCGACGCGAGCATATCACTGAGCGAGTTAACATGATTGTGTGCAGGTGGCGGGCGAAAACGAGGCGGGACAGACGCTGCTGGTGGCGGCGGAGGGCGTGGAGGGTGAAGGCGACGGCGAGAACGTCATGTACGTCACGCGCGAGGACGGACAGGTAACGCACACCCACATTGTGAGAAGCCACTTCAAACATCCGACAACACATGCTAATGTAAACAACTTGTATTAGATTTTCCTTTTGCTAAATTGAACAGTTTTCTATTACTGCCTTTTTGAAACTATGTTCCAATCACATGAGCTACACGGGAATAAGTGTCCGAGCAACACTTGCTGTCACAGACCTGTCAACTTATATTACTTAAAGGCCGAAACGATAGGCAACACCATTACCTGTCTCTTTCTTTGCTTGTCTTTTTTTCGTGAAAAAGAAGACAGGCATTAGTGTCAACCTTCCGGCCGTAATGCAATACAATGAGTTTTTACCAAAGCGCGCTGCAACAGTGTGCATACATTTCTTCTACATTTAATCTAGCGCTTTCAGCGTAATCTCGTGTTTAATTTGACTGGCGCTAGTGAAATGTTATTCTGTCGGACTTTCAAGTGTAGCAAAAATAATTTGGTTCCTACCTGTGTTCCATGACACCTCTCGTAATGTTTTTTTGTTCCCCTTCGAGTGGGCTTTATCCAATCACCTAGTAAGTGAGAAAGTTGAATTACAATTCGACATGAATTGTAATCCATGAAATTACATGGATTTTCAGTAAAAACTGTGTTTGCACCACAGGATGTACTGATGGACCCCTCGCAGCTGGCGCAGCTAATGCCGGGCGAGGTGGGCGGCGGCGTGACGGGCCTGCAGCAGGTGGCCGTGCAGGTGGAGGGGGAAGGGGGCGAGGAGTCCACGCAGGTCATCGCGCAGCTCGTGCAGGCTGAACCACCCTCGCCAGGTGACTACCGCCGCTCACACTTACAGTGGCCACACACAAAGCTAGCACAGTCAATGCAGGCGAGGTTGGCGGTGGCGTGACGGGCCTGCAGCAGGTGGCCGTGCACGTGGAGGGGAAAGGGGGCGAGGTGTCCACGCAGGTCATCGCGCAGCTCGTGCAGGCTGAACCACCCTCGCCAGGTGACTACCGCCGCTCACACTTACAGTGGCCACACACAAAGCTAGCGCAGTCAATGCAGGCGAGGTTGGCGGTGGCGTGACGGGCCTGCAGCAGGTGGCCGTGCACGTGGAGGGAAAAGGGGGCGAGGTGTCCACGCAGGTCATCGCGCAGCTCGTGCAGGCTGAACCACCCTCGCCAGGTGACTACCGCCGCTCACACTTACAGTGGCCACACACAAAGCTAGCGCAGTCAATGCAGGCGAGGTTGGCGGTGGCGTGACGGGCCTGCAGCAGGTGGCCGTGCACGTGGAGGGGAAAGGGGGCGAGGTGTCCACGCAGGTCATCGCGCAGCTCGTGCAGGCTGAACCACCCTCGCCAGGTGACTACCGCCGCTCACACTTACAGTGGCCACACACAAAGCTAGCGCAGTCAATGCAGGCGAGGTTGGCGGTGGCGTGACGGGCCTGCAGCAGGTGGCCGTGCACGTGGAGGGGAAAGGGGGCGAGGTGTCCACGCAGGTCATCGCGCAGCTCGTGCAGGCTGAACCACCCTCGCCAGGTGACTACCGCCGCTCACACTTACAGTGGCCACACACAAAGCTAGCGCAGTCAATGCAGGCGAGGTGGGCGGTGGCGTGATGGGCCTGCAGCAGGTGGCCGTGCACGTGGAGGGGAAAGGGGGCGAGGAGTCCACGCAGGTCATCGCGCAGCTCGTACAGGCTGAGCCACCCTCGCCAGGTGACTACCGCCGCTCACACTTACAGTGGCCACACAAAGCTGGCGTTGTCAATGTAGGCGAGGTGGGCGGTGGCGTGACGGGCCTGCAGCATTTGAAGGGAAGGAGGCGAGGAGCCCATGCATGTTATTTCCGGCTCGTGCAGGCCGGGCTGGCGTTACGGGCCGCAAGTGGCGACTGACGAATGACTCCCATCACATTTAACTACCCAATAATACAGAAAATTGTCTAAATGTTTTGCAAAAAACAAAACAAGGACTGGGTAATTTCAAACATATAAGATATTTGTTTGTCTGACTTCCAGGAGATGTTACTTTCAAGGTCACATATCACTACATAGTATAAAAACAAAGTCGCTTTCTCTGTCCCTATATCCCTATATATATATGTGTATGTATGTTTAAAACTATGCAATGGATTATGATGCGGTTTTTTTTAATAGGTAGAGTGATTGAATAGGAAGGTTTATATGTAAATTAACATCCATTAAATAGTGGAGGAATACTGTTATTTTTGAGGTTTCCGATGTGATGTCGTAAAAAATTACATTTTTTCCGCTTACATTGCCAACGCAGGCTGAACCCTACGAGATTTATCAAAATAATGTACTAAGTATTGTACACATTGAAAAGGTCTACAGAAAACTCCGCGGTGGTATATGTCTATCTCTTATGGATATCCCACAATAATTTTTTTTTGTCATTTATCTTTTTACGACAAATAATGGCTAATTTTCGAAGCGATTTTAACCAATACAGCATTAATCCTTATCCAATTAAATACCTTAAATACATTGTTGATTTAATATAGATCTATATGGCTCGTTACATCATATGATTTAAATGAATATTTTCGAAGATATTACAGATTTAAAAATTGCGGGACGTAGCGTTTGCGGCGGTACCGGGTGCCTAAATATTGTGCGTCGGAGGCCGCGGTATAGCACTTTGAATTTAGCAGCGATCGAACGCGTTTATTATCTAATATCTAATAATCATCTAATAATAATATCTAAGTTTTTTTTATTTCAAATATTTCAATGTAGGAACTCTACGTAAAAAGGGTTTCTATGTGTATCATTGTGTCAAAATAATATTTTTTTAAATGATATTATGCCCGTGCAAAGCCTGCTATGGGCTGCTAGTTTTTAATATTTTTTAAACTAACTCTAAGCCTTTCTGTCATTGAAGTCGACCTTGGATTGAAAGGTACTTAGGAATCATTTCAATTTATTTATTTATTTTTATTTTATTTATTTATTTGATGAACGAGCAGCCTAAGCTGATGTGTTCATGTCTGGGCTCACTGGTGCTTTGTTATTACGGTAATTTCTAGTGTAATGACATGAAATTACCTTCTCGAATTTTTATTTATCTATTGCTCTGCCTAAAAATAGATCTTCTCTTTCTGATGCATGAATAAGTGTGGTGTTTGCAGGCGGCACGCGGCGTGTAGTCCTTCTACTGCCGGACGGCAGCCTCACCATGACGGAGCTAGACAAGGATCAGTTCGAATCCATCAGCAGCCAAGAGTAGCGAAGTTGCACTGCGCACCGGACGCAACGTCCTACAAACCCCCGAACGTCACGCTCTGGAAAGAGTTATACCGATTGGACAATTTCTGTTATCAGACGTCTGATTGTGCATAAATTATATGTAGTAGTTTGATTAGGCTGTAGATAGAAAATGAAATTTGTAATTAGATTTTATCATATTCATTCAGACAAATCGGTGCTTTGCTGCGGCATCTGTGAGGGCAATTTAAAAGATTCTGTAATGGGAAGCAATGCAGAACTAGCCCAGTATTTCTGGCTGGCCGGAATGGCAAAAAGTATTGGACACTCGTAAAAGAATCACATGTATGCAGGGTGCAACGACATGGATACAAAAGAGAAATCAAAGTGCCCAATAAACAAGTTAGAAATAAATAAGTTAATTGACAAGTGTTTTGCTGTACATATAAGCCTCTATGATTTGACAAGATAAGTGGGGTAGGGTTAAAAAACCTAAACAATTGTTTGCTACAAAAATATTTTACTTTTCTCACTTGTTTTACGATGCTGGAATAAGAAGACTATGGAAATATTTCATGGGTGTGTGATTGATGTGAAGGACTGCATTTGAATTTACAGTATGGATCTATAGTATTTTAAGTTATTAATAAATCATAATATTATATATAATATTGTATTGTTTGAAATTGCATGAATGCAATGAAGCGCGATTGTCACACTGCTGTGATATTTGTTACACATGTGCGCTGCGTTCCATTCATGTAGTTAAAAAAAAATAACACTGGTCGTCACCAATGATTGGTTACTTGCAGTGTAAATTAGAGTAGTGAACACTTTTGATTGGCTAAACTTCAGAAACTTCGTTGAAAAAACTTTTTATAAATTCGATCACTCGCCTGCGCCGTCAGACGACCGAGAATATTTTAAGTGGGTGAGTCTGTGCTGATCAAAGCCACGAGAGATGACAAAATTACGAAAAATTATTGGTGTTTCTCTATATTGCTCCACTGTTTGGCCTTTAAATTTTGCCTCAATATTTGTCCAAGGACGAGCACCTCAAGTGAACCGACTGATCGATGGGTTTACATATACAGACTGTTTCGATCCGATAGCCCAGATAACTTCACTTGGGCGGAGTCATCCTGGCGTCAACACAAGTCCACATTGACTGAGCCCTTGCTTAAAAGCTTTTGTGATCGAGCAGAGGCCTTTTATGGATGCTGATTTTAGCTGATTCGTTACAGCTTGACAAGTTTCTTAGATTTAGCACTTTATTCAAAATTATAGGCACCCTGCGAAGAAGTAATTGCATTCAATAATTTCTCCCAAAGTTAAGGTTTGTGCTGTTCAAGCTGTACATTTTGAAATAGAGTATGTTTGTTAGTCTAATTTAGAATGTGATGCTCGGCACCCAGTTTTACTTGGAATCCAAACCACAAATGACGAATACCTTAATTCCCTATTACAATATGCACGAAAAGAAGTACAATGGGTTCATTTGTATACTTTTTATGTACTGAATCCTGCACCAAAATCCCTTTTGTAGCCATTTCATGCTTAACACTTATTTTCCGATCAAAAAAACTCAGCGCAATAATGCCATTTTGTTCTAATTTTTTTCTGCTAAAATCACGGACCTAGCATGTGCTATTTCTATGGCTCAAACACAACACTTTCACAACACTCACACTTTATCATACACTGACAAGGTCCAAAGATAGCGTAATATTTACATCATAAATATATGTGAACTTTAAAACTGAATTTTCTCAAGAATGTTCCGACCCATACAATTTTTTTTTTACACAGAACGCAAAAAGTATTGCACTTAAAGGCACGAATTCGTCAAAAATATTAAATATAGCCATAGTAGTTGCAGCGAAAACATATTCACAATTTCAGGTTTAATGGTTTCGTTGTAATTGCCGATTAGAAGTTTTACACCGTCAGATGGCGCTGTTAAATAAAAATCGTATTTAAATAAATTGTAACAAAACCAATAATCCTGAAATTGTGAAATTGTTTTCGCTGCAAGTAATATGACTATATTAAACTTTTATTATTAATTCGTGGCTTAAAGTGCAATACTTTTTGCTTTATGTGTGCAAACAACTTTATATGGGTCGGAACAGCCTTAACACAACTTTTTTTGACTTAATGCTTTCTTGAACTAAGCCCTCGCTATATATTTTTTTAAGCAAGCTGACATGGATCGCTCATACCACACAACTACCGTTATGGTTTTAGCCCAATACGCCACATTCCCGAAAGAACTAGGTGCCATGCCAGGACCTTCCCTCTATGAGCACAGCTACATTGAACTGAATGGAAAACAAGGACAATTTTTCATTGCCGCTTCGACCATCTTTTCATCCAATGCGATGGTACCAATCTGGGTGGGCTTAAACCTATGTAGTAGGGGAAAGGTACCTACAGTTTTACATGGATTCCGAATCATGGATCAATTCGCATTCGTGACAATATGCACTTATCCAACTCAGAAAGAGAAAGAAAGTGGTGCAACGGGGTGAACCGTTCGTGCACTCGGTTTTGACCTCAGACCTTTGGTAATGCTAGTCAAGTCCCCGCGCCCCTAGGCTACATAACGTTAAAATGCATTGCTTATGGAATTAAAATAAAACAAAGAGACATGCATGTTTTGATTAATTTATTTCTTCCCATACATACACAACATACATTTGTATTGATATTTGGTTTTGGATTAAGTTGCTAGAAATTTTCAAGTCATTAATAGTCACAGATTGACAAAACGAATGAGATTAGAATAGGTACCATTGTACTGTTCAAATTATTGCCAAACTTTAACATGTTTATTTCACTAATAAATATATAACAAAATGCAGCTTTTCCAGAATGTTCATATATAGTTTGAACTAAAATAAAGTTACAGGAATGTAGTGCCTCATCTATTGCTTTTGGAATAACAAGACAAGATATTCTTGTAAATTCTCACATATAGTTACATAACACATTCTTAATAAAAACATGGCCTCAAGTATTTTCTAAACGTTGCAAATCCATTCAAATGTACAATATTAACTATATACAAAAATCGGTTATGGTTTTTGACAAATCAAAAAATACAACAATTGCTGTAATAATCTTTTACATCTAAATTCATTACACAAAGATCATAATTTATAAAGAAATCGGACAGTTATCTGTAGCCCTACCATGAGTTTTGGTGATGTTCACTTCGATCAACGTTAACGAAATTTTTGTATGGGGAAAATTGCAGCGCCTCTAGCGTACGATCTTATAACTAAAAACGACACTACGAGTTCATATTCACGCTCGTTGTCGAGCATCACGAACTTTATCGAACGACGACGCGATACGGTTGTATGAAAAACGGTACCATGAGTGTACATTTTGACAGTTCAACGTGATCACTTCGATAACGTAATTCGAATTTCTTTTCACTAGTCATATCTTGGGTGAAAGGACGATCGAACACACATTTTAGTGCCAAGGATGAAAAACCAAGCGTATTTCATGTCAATTTCTGAATTCAATATTATGTTAGCAACTTAATAATGAGTACACTACAACTCTACGTAAAAAAAAATTTTCGAAATATTTTATTTTATTTTATTTATAAACGTTTCGTCAAACCGGTTTCAGGAATTAATTTATTTTTAAAATTTTAATTGATGTAGGTGTATTTCCTCAATACATATTTTTTTATGCAAAGAAAATAAAGCATTCAAAACATAACCTGTATCGGTAATCAATAAGAAAAATAAAAAAATTATAGTTGCATCCAAGAAAACCAAAGTCAAACATTGACAAAACATTTGCGCGAAATGGGTTAACTAGGTATATGATGACAGACAGATGGTACGCCCTATGAGTCACGATTATTGTCTCGCGCCGCCCGCCGCCGGCAAAGTATCGGTCAACAAATATCGTCACAAAATATCGGCTGCCAACAATCGACGGTTTGTGGTATGTTTTTACTAGTAAACTTAGCAAATTGAGTATCAATTTATAATAGTGCGGTCCTATTTTATCTCATGCGAAAGAAGATACGGACACTGTTAATGACGGCCTACTCACTATCTTCCATTATTTCTTGTCTCTGGTCGAACGCAACGTTCATCGAGCGTTCGATAAGCGATCCGTCGGTGAATAAAGTAACCCATGGTAGCAACTGTAACGCTGCTCGATCTCGTTTGTGAACATTCGATGATATTTTTCGTTCGTTCGATAGAAAACTCATGGTAGGGCTACTGTTTGTTCACTGTAGTGGTCGCACTAAGAAAACAGCAAATTGTGTAAGTAGGCCCGGGGGCAGGAGCGGATCATGAACTACGGATAGATGCGGGAAGATAGGTTAAGGAACCAGGAACATATATGACATGAAAAATCACTGCTTTTTAACATAATAGAGTTTCAGGATAGGCTGTCCTGCTTCCTCAGCCTGTCTATCCTGCGTCTACCGTAGTTCTAGGTCTGCTCCTGCCACCCGAGCCCGCCTCATGGGTTTTTAGTAGGACACAGTAGGCCTGTGTCTGTCTCTACAAGAAACACAAAAGTTTCCGGTTTATTTCTAAATAATATTTTTTTGGGTAGAGTATTTTGGCAGCCTGTTGGTTAATAGAATGTATACACAAAAATGGCACACTTGTTCTATAACAATGAGAGTACCAGACTTACTTTATTTTTATACAATGAAGCCACATTACGACACATACTACAAATTGGTTCTCAGCAGCCAAAGACACTACAAAACGGCTAATTGATTTCAATCACAGTGACCAATAAATTTAGAGAATAAATATATCGAAACATATCTTGAACCTCCATCCAGGAAGGTTTATTTATTTATCTACTCTAAATATTTTTAAATAAAGTTACAAAATACAATCTAGTATTGAAATACAATTTGGTGTACTAAATGAAATTTGAACCCTTTTCGGGGCTGTTAACAAGGTTTTTTGATTTTATAATTGGTCATTTATTTAAATATTCAATGTGAACTGTTGAATGTTTTTGTTATCTAGAATTAGATAATTTGTCATATTGAGAATGTTCATTTACTCACCACATTGTTATTCCCCAGTCCATGTATTACATCAAAAATATGCCACAATTAGAACGAGCTATAATACATTTTCACTATCTTAAACAACTCAAGTGCTTTAGACCAGATTAACTCACAAAATTAAAGATAAAATGGTTCACAGAAGTATGTTTTACTTGCCACCGGAGCCGATTGTTGATAAAAAGATTAAACATTTTTTTAAAGTATGGATAGCTTTTAATCACACGTTTTATGATGCATCGATAAGAACATTTTCAATTCATCTGGCATGTAGGAAGGCCGAAATTCTTTGAACAGTAAAATTGGTTGTAAATTTCATTCACATTCCTTTTCCCTCCCTACACGGCTCTAAAGGCGTAAAAGTCCGTGCCACCGAATCGGAAAGTCCTCCCATTACGCATGCCCGCCGCGCACGGTGGCGCGTCTACTGAGAGCGGGCGGGTCAAATGTGCACGGGCACGTGCAGCAGCAGGTCGTCGCGGCGGTCGAACTGCAGCGAGCACATCTCGCAGCGGAACGGCGCGCCCGGCTCGCGCTTCACCCGCGGCTCCTCCTCCGGCTCCTGCTTCAGCTGAAACCGACCGCGGGATTGGTCGCGAGGGAATCGCAGGCGCTCTCTTCTCGAAGCTATTTACAGGCGACAATATTCGCCATATTAAAGATGAATGTATAGGTAGCTAACGTCATTCAACATTCAAAACTCGCCGAAACTGCTTACTTTCGTTGGCATTATGACTTTTCTAACCAGCCAAAAACCAGTTACACCGTCATTAAGGTGGCTCAACCCGGCGGGCCTAACTCATTCGCGGGCAAGGTACAAAACCGTGCTGTTGCGCTCTGGGACCTTCTCTGTATCAAAGAATAAGACAGGCTCCGTGATGAGGAAGATGCAACATGTCCACAAAAAAGACAATGTGCATAGTGTATGATTTAGTAAGATTTACGAAAATTTTAATTTAAAAACGACTTATAGCTAAAAGTAAACCACCACCGCTGTAGTAAAAAATCGAACAAAAACCTAATAGATTATAAATCTTGATTAAATAAGCTACGTCTGATGACTAATCTTTTTAAGATGTTCTTACTTTATCATTGCGTAATCCACCTCCAAAGTTATTGTATAAAACGCGCGAAAAATGCGAACTTTCGGACCTTATAACTTAGAAACCAAACACAATTTTACAATGCCAATGGTCATCAGACATCTAGTTCGATCAAATAAAGCTATTTTGAGCAAAATTTTGGATCTCTGACATGAAATATGGGAGTCATCTTCTTTCCCCTTTTGTATGGGGAGATGAGCGGGATGGGCCACCTTAATGTAAGATTGATTCCAAATTTTGCCTAGGTATAGGCCAGATGAAAACATTACATTTGAATTATAAATTAAGTAATGTCATTGTAAATAAAAAAATCTCATTCATATTAATTGGTTTCTATTTAATGTATTCTGTAATGTATATTGCAATGAGACCTGTAGACTTTTATTATCCCTATCTATCATTGGTACGATGTTATAAATCTTTATCTTCTTCTTTAACCTATGCCTCTGTTAAGGCCCTGGTACTAGCCAAATCGCAAAGTTAGACGAGGCACCCCAAGTTAACTAACTAAGTCTGACGATTATAAGTATCATTCTTACAATATATGATTCCTTGTCTAGGAATCAAACTATTTTCGTTAATGTATGTTTCCTTTTTCTATACAAAATTCATTGCGGAAACGGTGTCCATTTCCGAACTTTTTTGACTAAATGTAGAAATCTAAAAGCAAATAGATTTTTTTATTTATGCATATATGCTGTGTTTGCTTATATCTATAAATCGAATTACTTTCAGATTTCTAATGAGAAAAATCAACTTTTTTATTTTTATTATTATTTAAATAAATGATGGAATAAAAAAATATTAACAATCCATTATCAGTCTGGAGTTCTATTTGGATTTGCTGAAGCGTTTCACTACATATTATTACATTTGTTAAAAAGTGCATTTGTATGGCGCGAGTAGTTGGCTAGTCCTAGCGCCTTAAGATGCTCTGATATGCTCAATAAACTTTAAAAATGTATTTCTCAAGAATAACGCTGATAAATGTACAGTTTTGTACATAGGTAACAGAAATCCACGCCTTCAGTACACTGTCGATGGTACACTATTAAAGTCGTTCACTTCACAAAAAGATCTTGGTGTTAAAATTTCACACGACCTGAAATGGGAACCTCATATTATTGCAGTTGTCAAGAGAGCAAACTCACTTCTTTGTATGATACGAAAAGCTTTCTCATACATCACTGCATATTTGTTTCTCAAACTGTACAAAACCTACATTCGCCCTCTCCTAGAGTATGCTTACCAGGTCTGGAACCCTTACTTCAGGAAAGATATTGACCTTCTAGAGAGAGTACAGAGACCTGCAAATAAGATGGTGATACCCCTTAAGAACAAATCATATAAAAACAGATTGAATGCACTGGGTCTCATTACGCTAGAAGAAAGAAGACACCGGGGTGACTTGATCTAACCTTTCAAAATTCTAAATGGACTTTACGATGTACCCAACCTTCGAACCATATTTAATATGAATAGTAATGAGAGACTTCGTGGACATTCTCTAAAACTAAACCAAAGTAACTTCAACTCTAACCTAAGAAAACATTTCATATCTAACCGAGTGGTGGACTATAACGAGTGGTGCTATAACAGTGAACGGGTTCAAAAACCAATTGGACAGTTATTTTAAATTTAAAAAAAAAACAGACGTTTCATAACCAAATAGTGCACTCAACCGATGACATCCACGCATCAGCTTTAAGCTGCTAGTGTATATAAATAAATAAATAAATAAGAGGATAAAGTGTGTTTTTTCTCATCGTGAAGTTACAGCAGTGACTGTTGCACATCTCGCATATTGCGTAGAAAGGCCACCAGTTTGGTAGAAAGCAGCGGGCGCGTGCTGTTCCATCACCGACACCAAAAGACAAACAATAGTATATTTTGTACTATCTTTTTTTATGTAATTGGTCATGGATAGCTAATACTACACCCACCGTAATGATGTTAGCCCAACACACCGCATTCCCGAAGGAATTCGGTCCTTTACCTTCATGAGCATGGCTACATATAGCTGAATGGAAAACGGACCAATTTCCCATTGCTTTTTGACCATACTTACATCCAATGTTATTGTACTATACCGGGCGGGCTTTACCCTTCTACCTAGTATAAGGGGACCTACAGTTTTACACGGATTCCGAAACATCGAACAGCTCGCATTCGTAACGAAATGCACTTATCCAACTCGGAAAGAGAAAAGAGTGGTGCATGAACGGGCCGCGATTTGAACCTATGACCTCTGGCATGGTAGGCAAGTCCGCCGCTCAGCCGCCGCCGAGACACACCTGAGGCAGTATAGCGCGCAAATCGTCCGCCGGCTCGGTGGAGAGTAGCGGGAAGGTGACGGCGGGCGAGCGCTGCGCCGTCACCGTCGAGCGCACATTCTTGGTGCGGGGCCGCGTGCTCTCCTCCGAAGTGTGGATCATTTTGGGGCGGGGCGGGGCGGCGCGGCGCGTGCGGCGGGCGCGGCGCGGCGGCGCGCGCGGCGCCGGCGCCGGCGGGCTGGCGGGCGGCGACTCGTCGCGCGCGGATGGCGACGCCGGTGGGGAGGTTGGCGCACCCCACTCCTGCGGCGACTCAGAGCGTGGCTCCTGCTTGACGCGTCGCCGCCGCTTGTACTTTCGGGGACCCACCTGGTGAAAAGGACGCACATTTACTATATTCTTTAAAACTAAACTGAAATAGTTTCATTTTCAACCTAAGAAAGCATCACTTATCTAAGTAGTAAGTAAGACTCTCCGAACTCTTGGCACAGGAAGTGATCACAGTGGGCAGTTCGAGTTCTCACCTAAATAGGCGTTTATAGAACTTCGAAGTTACGTAAAAACGTCAAACCCCATACAGGTTTTCGCTACTTATTCTGTAGTTTTACTTCTTCAAGCTGTCAAAATCAAACTCAGACTTCAGATTTGTATATGAACGCGGAGTCAGTGTAAACGGCAACATTCATGTTTTTGAGGGACGGTGACTAAGCGGTCAAATTTAGTTTGTACTCGCCTTGGGCTTAACGCCCACTGCGTGTGCTCTTCAATTCCTCCATACATTTGAAACTGCTAGTCGATCGGTTTGGCGTAAATGCCAATTTAAGTGACAAGTGGGACTATGGGCTCGATTAACATTGAACATTAAATTTGAATGAGTCAGGGCTGTACAGGGGATGAGAGCGCTGTATAATAAACAGCGAAGGGAAAGTCGTATAGCCTGCACAAAGATATGGTACAGGGGAAGGTTCAGAGTTACTACGTTATGTTGCTCTAAGTACTCAATTGTTCGGCGAGCAGTGTGCGAACTTGCATTGTCGTGTGTCGCGAGGGACTTGTACGTTAGCTGAGTTGGCTCCCTTTTCCTCTTAGTTCTAAGTTACGAGTATTGTATACAAAACTGTTACTGTTTAAATGAGGAAATAAACGTTTATTCTATTCTATTCTATTCTATTCTATTCTATAATACATCACTGTGGAATGGTGTTCCATAGCTCGGTGATAACATGTGGTAAAAAGACTTATACCACTCTATGATCCTCTAGTTCAAAAGCCGAAAGTTGTAGAAAATTGCTGCATGAACATTTTCCTTAGATATATTAATTTTCATACGCAACTGGAAATGAATAATGCTATAACTAAACAATTTCACCAATCCTATATCTTTAAATTGTACTGAGTGAAAGAGGTTATAATTTGAAATTGGCATTAAATATGTAAACGACAAGACTTAAAAGGCATACATGCCTTGTATGCTTCCCTTTAAGAGAAGGGCTGGCTTATACATGTATCTGTCTTGGAATGCGACGTGTACCTGCGGCTGTCGCCTCAGCGCCGTGTTGGCGTCGCAGTGCTCGATGAGGTGCTGCACCAGCTCTGTGCTGGACGGCAACGTCGCGCCGCACACCGCGCAACCAAACGTCGCCGACCCTGAACATTGCCACAAATATTTTGATCATGAGAGCTGCTGTGGGCTAGTAAAATACTGGATCACAACAGTTCCACCTATTGAACGCAACTAGAACTAATAAAACCGGCCAAGTGCGAGTCGGACTCGCACATGAAGGGTTCCGTACCATCGTACAAGATTTACCCCAAAAATAACACGTTTTTGTATGGCGCCCCCCTTAATTTTTTATAATTTTACCTATTTGTTGTTATAGCGGCAAAAAAAAAACCTAATCTGTGAAAATTTCAGCTTCCTACCTGTTACGGTTCATGAGATACAGCCCTGTGACAGACGGACGGACGGACGGACAGCGGAGGCTTAGTAATATGGTACCGTTTTCACCCTTTGGGTACGGAACACTAAAAACTATCCTGGTGACCCCCAGATGTACAAAAAAATCATCAAAATCGGTCGGGAGAAAGATTAAATCAAATCAAATAAAAAAAACGTTTATTGCACATAAACAATGGTACATACATATAACATACACAATGGTGCTACCATTAAGATAAACTAAATGGTCATTTGTGATAGATTAAAGACTATTTCACTATCATAACAAATGCACTATAAAATACTTAAAATAAACACCAAAAAATTAATAAAAAAAGTTATTAAACCTGCGCGTCGATTGTCGGGCGCGGAGTGGTGCGAGCGTACATGTTCCCGGAGCACCACGCGCTGGTTGAATGCCCGCGGGCACACTGCGCACGCGTATGGCTTCTCACCTGCAACACACGCACCATCATGTCAAACAACATGCGATTATATTACTTAAGCTGTCTCCCATCATGAACACACAATACAATTTCTAGTGCATTTCTGTCTGCCTACTTGTAATTCATTTAGATTATTATTAACATTATACCCTTTATTTATAAATGTCAATATAAAATTGTTATATTGACATTTATTATTTTATTTATTTTATATTAGACAGGCAACCTAGGCTGATGTGTCTAAATCATGTTCGAGTATGGATTATCACTTTTCATGTTTCACTTTTCTTTTATTTTTTTTGTTCTAATGGTAGTTCACTTAGTCACTTCCTTGTAATCTATGAAAGTCCGTTTTGGTTATTAACATGGTCTTTAATTATTCTTACAAAAGTTGTTTAAATGATGTCCAAACGCATTTTAAATTGATTAACATTATTTGCGTTGATTATGTCCTCAGGGAGTTTAATCATATATTTTACATATTTTTAATATGTATATTTGTTTATGAACGAGCAGTCGAAGCTGGTATGTTTTGTCCGAGTAAGGCCAGTGTATTATATCAATGGTAATCTATCATGGTTCTCCCTAGCAACAGACAATAATAATATGAATGATACAGATGCAGAAGACACATAAGTGATGTCTTATGACTAAATTCACCTTGCTACGTTACAAACCTATAGAGGACTGCATAACAAAACACAATAAACAGAAAATTAGGGAAATGAAAATTCTGCGTTAAGGCTGTTCCGACCCATATAAAGTTGTTTGCACACATAACGCAAAAAATATTGCACTTTAAGCTACGAATTAATAATAAAAGTTTAATATAGTCATATTACTTGCCGCGAAAACAATTTCACAATTTCAGGGTTATTGGTTTTGTTACAATTTATTTAAATACGATTTTTATTTAACAGCGCCATCTAACGGAGTAAAACTTCTAATCGGCAATTACAACGAAACCATTAAACCTGAAATTGTGAATATGTTTTCGCTGCAACTACTATGGCTATATTTAATATTTTTGACGAATTCTTGCCTTAAAGTGCAATACTTTTTGCGTTCTGTGTAAAAAAAACATTGTATGGGTCGGAACATCCTTAAATAAAGATTTTGTGCATACCACAAATGGCTATTAAATAGTTTCAACAGACAAATTATAATCCGTATATGATAATTCAAAATTGTTTTTATGCAACCTGACACGAATGGCTAATACCTCACAACCACTGTCATATTAGCCCAATACACCACCTTGCAGAAGGAATTAGGTGCCATGCTAGGACCTTGCCTTTATGAGCATGGCTACACTGAACTGGATGGCAAACTTCAACCATAGTTTCATCCAATGCGGTGGTACCAACCTGGGCAGGCTTAACCTCACCCCCAAGTAGGGGAAGAGGACCTACAGTTTTACATGGATTCCGAATCATGGTGCAGCTCGTAGTCGTGACGAAATGATCTTATCCAACTCAGAAAGAGAGAGAATGTGGTGCATGAACGGGGCGACGATTTGAATCCAGACATCTGGTATGCAAGGCTAGTGCCGCATGCCTAGCTACGAGCCGCTCAAATGTGGGTGTTAAATCGTGGATCGAGACAAAGAACGT
Source organism: Incurvaria masculella (assembly GCA_946894095.1). Lineage (NCBI taxonomy): Eukaryota > Metazoa > Arthropoda > Insecta > Lepidoptera > Incurvariidae > Incurvaria > Incurvaria masculella. Next base: position 5,463,107 of record OX335644.1, read on the forward strand.
GTCAGGTGAGCGATGCAACGTACCGGTGTGTATGCGCTCGTGCTTGCGGAGCGTGCCGCCGTCCGCGAACGCCTTCCAGCAGAAGCGGCACGCGTAGGGCCGCTCGCCCGTGTGGATGCGGACGTGAATCTGCTGCGAGCTGCGTGACCCGAATACCTTACCTGCCCAACAACTCGATGATGAGCTAGTGTCGCCACTTTGACGAACTACTGTTTGCTGTTTGGGAAGATTTACTTCACGACAGGCAATTAAGCTGCTCAAGATGCAAGGAGCCATAACCCGAGTAATTTTTTCAGATTTGGTATCTGTCATATTAGCTCCTCAGACCTTATTTTGGAACAAACCAGGTACCATGGCAAAAAAAGTCGTTTATTCGAAAATGGTTGAATTAAATTGAAGGGAAACATCTTTTTTTCATGGCTGCTTTCAATAACTTTTATTTAATGTTATGGTACCAATTAAAGCGCATTTAAAACTACCTTAGGTGGTCGCCTTGCACGGTATTACATGGGTTTCGGAACCATGAAATTGACCTGCGTTTTAAGGACAATGCATATCTCAACTTCAGGTAAGGTATAGTGGCATATACTGGGTTTCGGACATGCGGTATTTGGCATAAGAGGCTACATGTGGTAACCCCGGCTGCGAGTTAGTATGGAACTGTAACCATAATTTACCGGCCGGGATGGTGCAGAATCAATATTCAATATAACATGACACATAGCATGTAACTGAGTATCGCAAGGTTGAATCTGTCTGTGTTTGTTTAAATTGACACTTGTCGAGTACATGTGTAATTTTTAGCTACAAATATGAAGGCAGAACTTACCACATTCGTGACAAGGGAAGTGCCGACCAGTGTTGGAACGTTTTATCCTGAAAATCAAACATAAAGATTTGTCAATTTTACCTATCCAAAAAATATCTAGTCAAATAATGTTTTAGTTTGAGGAATGTGCACAGTGAATGAGTGCAATCCCAGCTTGTTACGTGTTGAGCGATAGTAGAAGGAGAACGGAGCGATGGCGTCATGTAGCTCCGAATATTTCCGAGAATTCTCCATGGTACGGACGTAAAATACACAACAGTAGTTGTGAGTACCTGGAGGTGGAGTCCCGCGCATGCATCTCGGCGTGCGCCAGCAGCTGCAGGGCGTCGCTGCACGTCTCGCCGCACACGTCGCACGTGTGCTCCGCGCCCGACACGTCGCTCGCCATCGTCTCGCTGTCGTGCCGTTTGTGGCTGCAGCACAAAGGCGAGCCTCGATTATTTCCTGGCAGACAACTCACGAACCCCAAACCCGTAAGTTGACATTAAAACACTAGTTCGACAAATATTATGATTAGGTTGAGTCTAAGGGCCGCGTGCACAGAAGGACACACAATCAAAATTAAACACGTCACTTTTTATGGACAGTATGGGAAAGAGCTGAGTCAACTGCATGCGGTTCAATATGGGTGACGAGTTTGAACATTGATTAACTCAGCTGTCTCTTTCTGCAACGGGCTTCAGTCTTACAACAGTAGTTTCTGGTCTTCCCTTTTTTGTAACGTGGATCCATAATCATTACCTTCGTTACCATTTTCCCAATGCCATGCCTCGCCGGCGCAACCGCTGTTGTATGTTACAGTGTCTACGCAGCCCCCATACAAATAAGTTTCAGTTGTTGGTCCAGCTACAGACCGGACGCACAAAAGGATGGTGCAAATGAGCGTGGCGTGAAGAATCGAGAATAAAGACAAGTGACACCTGTGCGCGGCGACGACGTGCCGCCGCAGCAGGTCGGCGCGCTGGAACGCGACGCCGCAGTCGCGACAGTACAGCTCGGGGCCCACGTTGGCGCCCTCGCTGCGCCGCTCCGGGGGAGACTGCTCCGTCGCCGACTGCGAGTACTCCAGATCTGTGGGTCAATACACAAATACATGGGTTCCGAACCATGGAATAGCTCGCCTTAGTAACGAAATACACTTATCCAACTCAGAAAGAGAAAGAAAGTGGTGTATGACCGGGGCGAGGCTCTGAACCTATAACCTGTCTCATGAAAGGCATTTTAAAAACAACCTGGATAGATATAAGAAAAAATGGAGTAGAAAAATAAAACCAACCAAATTTTATCAAAAACTAATCAATGAAATAAAACTGGAGAATATTGAAGCTAATCAATTATATACAAAACACCATAAAAAAAATGCTTCATAAAAAAAAACTCCCCCGTGAGGTGAGGAGCAATGAATGTGCACGCGCAGGTACGTACCGTCGTCGTAAGAGGAGCTGTCGGAGGGCTGGAAGGGCGAGGGGTCGCGGGAGCGCGCGGCGGGCGCGCGGTGCGGGTGGCGCGCGCGCGTGTGCGCCGCCAGCGCCTCGCGCGACCAGCACAGCTCGCCGCACGCGCCGCACTCCAGCGGCGAGTCGCCGCCGTGGATCTGACGATTCCATTTCATTTATAAACTTTTTGTAAGTTAAATTACACTAAGTTAAGTAACAAAGGTCCTTCATTAAAGATCAAGAATGTGGTTGCAAATTAACACTAGCACCGTGGTCCGATTTCGGCTTAAGCTACGATTGTACGTTCACAAGTACGCCGATTTGCGCTGACGCCCCTTAAAAATGGCGTCACATTTTCACGTCCCAAACGGAAAGCTTTGAGTGTGCATCTAAACCGGAACGCTTCTATACGGCATGTAAACTTAAAAAATTTACAGTTCAAATCAGACCCTGGTGTAGGAATGCCAAAATGTCTGGCCAGTGCGACCACAGCACAACGCGTCGTCAGTCCGAGTGAAGGAGGTGCTAAAATCGGCTGGCTGTATTCTGTGAAAGTGACCATAAATAGTTGTAAAGTTATCAACTACTATTACTTTGGAAACCCCTGAAAGGAAAAGGACATTGCCGATTTTACTATGGGCCAGAAAAACGCTACAACTTAAAAAAATACCGTATCAAATAAACGTATTTTCATTACTCACATGCTTACACACAATAATTAATATGGTTTACTTTACTTTCACAGCAGGAATAGCCCGTCAGACACTTTTAAAAATGCATATTTGAGGTTAGTCTTGTGAAATGTTACTTCTCTTTGTGTCTTTGTTCACACGGAAAGGCAAGGACTTTCAGCATAGAACCATAAATATATTTTTTCTATTAATTACGAAAAAGGCATTTTAGTTCAATTATAATTAAAATAGTAGTTGACGAATAATTAAAAACGCGTATGTTTGTAGAGGAAGCGCAATCAGTATGCTATGATCGAACAGTCGGTTCTCCGTAAACTATTGAACACGTACTGACCGATCTTTACCTTGATACATACATACAATCTGTCATGATGACGCCATGTCGCGGTCGGAGCTGCCAGATAGTGGTATAGAAAATAGACCAAAATTAAACCGGAAGTATAATGATAAAATATTTATGTATTTAGTTTAGATTTTTATTGCAGATTAACGACTGTGACACATTTAGCTGAAATCGCAAGACAGGAATAAAACGTCGTTACCTATTACAGCGAAAAAACGCAACATCTGACAACACTGTGAACAACATGCTGTGAACTTTTTAAAAATAATAATCCTTGTCCGCCGGGACTTTCATTAATTAGTAATAAAAAAATGTTATTTTTAATTTTAATTTTCAATCACATCTTTGCCTATTGGTCTCAATCTTGGTCAATGTACTGTTTAATGCGATGTTGATTTCGGCGATGTCCTTTCGCAAAAATTACAAATCCTATAGAGGGCTAGCTCCACAGATAACACCTGTTTTGATAGGAAAGGGTAATCCATCTTATTTAGCAAAATCGCAGTCCGATGACTAAATGAACTCTCATTGTTTACGTGCTACATACTAAAAAACCAAGATGCAATGCAAGCAGGAAAATGCTCCTACATTTTCATGCCAATTAAGAATATTTAAAATATTCAGTATCCAAATAGTCCAGTTCGTTACACAATTAATTCATCAACCTGTCCTCTAAAAATTGGGCGACATCGGCTCATTGCTTTCGTTATAAGTATGCATAATCTTTACAGTAGTATGAATAATAATAACCTAATCAATACGCATTAGCTCTTGCTGCCTGTCCAAAATACATAAATAAAACATATGTATGAAGTACAGAAAGTAAATTTTTAATGCAAGCTCACCCTAGAGTGGGACTGCAGCGCCTTCTCCCTGGCGAAGCCGACGCCGCAGTGCCGGCAGACGAAGGGGCGGCGCGGGTCGGCGGGCGGGGGCGAGGGCGGCGGCGGGGTGCGCGGCGGCGCCGGCGGCGGCGGGGAGGGGGGCGGCGGCGGCGCGGGCTCGGCCGCCGGCCGCCGTCGCGACCACTGCTGCGTGCGTGCCGACGTCATGTTCTCCCACACGCCGTTCTGCACGTACACCGTTTTGAATTCTTCGTTTGTAGGATTTAGAGCAATTTTTTTTAATGCCTATGTTTAAGCTCGTAATTATGCAGGGTGAAATTTTCAAGTGGGCCTTCAGGGCCAATTCCGAAACAAAAAAAAATTGCGAAAAACACTCAAAGGAGTCAGGAGGCCGATTTTGATAAAAACGAAAACAGCATTATTATATAGACACATGAGGAGGATGCAACATGTCCACAAAGCAGACAATGCACATAGTTTTTGATTTGGTTACATCTGAATAGAAATATGAACATGATCTTCTTTGGACGTTTGCATGGGGAGTTAAGGGGGAAGTCCCACCTTAAAAAAAACAAGTAAGTGTTACCTCTTCAGCGCAGGTAAAGAATAAATTAATAGATAGGGGTGCAAATTGTGAAAGTGAAGTCAATTACCTCTTCTACCTTTGGGGAAGCGCGTTTCCGCTTATTTTTCTTCTTCTTTCTTACTTGTAATAGATCTGAAATATTAACAAACACGCCGGTTGAACTTGGAAAAAGTATCGAACAATGGAGATCGTGTGACGTTTCAAATATGTGTGTCACCTCTCGAATAGAAAGAAATATAAATACATTGTGTAGTCCACACCAGTTTTGCAATAAAAAAAATTCAAGGAAATGGTTTACTAAATTTGTGTACTCGAGTTAAATTAGGTTGTGGTATAGAAAGGATTATGTGTGTACATTTTAAAATATTAAGAAATTTAATGGATAGATGGATTAATGGAATCATACTTACTTAAAATTAATCTAATTAAATGAATGGTTCTTAATACCACACCTACTGTCGTGAGTCGATCTTAGCTAGGGAACTAGGTGCCGTGCCAGGACCTACCTTATATATTACATGGTTACATTGAACTGGATGGAAAACACGGACAATTATCATTGGCCACTCTAACAATATTTCATTCAGTGTGAGGGTACAAACCTGGGCAAGCATTTAGAAAGAGAGGAAGGGCACCGACAGCTTTAGGTTGAATCTGAACCAAATCCAGCCTCAATGGTCCAACATCCAGAACCAAACCGCGCCAAGTTACCAAACCGAACCAGTTAATCATATGGATTAACTGGTTAACAATGGCAATTGACTAAAAAAATCAAAAACAAATAAATGAATGTGTTACCATATACTACTTTAATACCATTCCACATGCAAACAAAACACGATCAACTTAAAGTAATGAAAAATAAGTTGAGACATATCAGCTTAGGCTGCCTGTCTAAAATGAATAATAAATAAATAAAAGTGTTGTTTAACCTCGATGATTGTACCATAAACATCGATGCAAATAAAAAGTAAACACACCATTACTATAATCAGGCTCGTCGGGTTGGGGCACGTACGCGTGCGTCTTGAGGTGCTGCATGAGGTCCTGCTTGCGCACGTAGCGCAGCCCGCACAGGTTGCACACGTGCGGCCGACGGTCGTTCTGGTGCGCCACCATGTGGTTCATGAGCGCCGCCTTCTTGCGGAATCGGCGCGAGCAGAAGTCGCACGGGTACGGCCGCATCGCCGTGTACTCGTCCTGGGGAGTGACACGTCTCTATTTTAACTATCCGTAATATGAATATATTTAGGCAGGAGTCTCTGGTTTACAGAGGCCACTAAGGAAAAAAAACAATATAGTAAGGTTATATTTGTCTTCTTTCTTCTTATATAATTAAATAATGTAAATGTACTGTAAAACTGTAGGTCCCCTTCCCCTAATAGGTGGTTATATTGGCCCCGGTAAGTATCAACAATGAAATGGATATACAGCGGGTACCAGCGTCGCGGTACCTGATCGGTGGGCAGCGGAACGTCCACATCGTAAACCTTGAGCTCGACGGGAGAGCACGCTAGCTGGTCCATCGGCACCTCCACCCTGTACACAAACACAGCCCAACATAAAACCTCTCGCACTATTATTTTGTGCAGTGAAGCAATGTTTTTTTAATAGATTACTTTTGTCTGCACACATAATAAATCATTGAAGCAGCCAGTAATAACTTAATAAATATTAATGAACGTATCTAAAAGTAAAAATTAAATATTTTTATTATGATAAATTTTAATTATGAATCTGTCAAATCTTTCATAGATTGCCAATTAGCCAAGCTTATTCGTGCAATCAATTGTTGTGGTGAAGAAAAAGGGTTTTGCAAGTGAAATAGCAAGTTTTAGTTCAAGTGGTGGGTTTCCCTTTAGGCGGACTCGGCCCGGGCCAGCCAGCCGGGCGGCCAGATATTAGGGGCGGCTGATGTGAAAATGAAACGACACTAAATTACAGTACAATAAAGAATACAGTATTACGTCTTCTTACCCGGAAAAAAAACCTGATTCTTACATCTTCACGGCCCACATTCTGAACCGTTTTCGATAAAAGTTGACAAGAAAGCAAATTCTAGCCCAATTCATATCATGATGAGCTGAGAAGAGGGCGGTTGGTACTACACAACCTATAGCCAATGTCCGTCTCTGGGTAGCTCGTTGGGTCAAATGCAATGCAACAGACGCAAGCAGAGGTACTCTTATCGCTCTGGCAGCAGCGCGACTGAACGTCACTAGCTTGTGTGCGAGCACGGCCTACCTCTCCTGACCGCCGGGCTGCACCCAGTCATCGGTGATGACCTCTTCGGTGACGCACTCCACTTCGGGGCCCGCCACTATCTCCGTGTAACCAGCCAGCTGTCCCATCACGTCCTGGGCCAGGTACATCAGGTTCTCCGCTGCGATCTGATCCGTGTCTGCGATCGTCTGAACCCCCGACTACGAAAATTCAATATGAAAATAATGTTAACTCATTGTATAAACTACAGCTCTTTTTCAACATATTATTAACATACATCAACATATAACCTATTTTATGTATTTTTACAGGATAGAATCTAACCGACAAAAATGCATACATATAATCTTTTGGCATCAACTGAAAGGGTACATCATGAGGTTGAATCTTACATTTTAGGAAGACCAAGAAATCGAATTATGATATGAGGGCAGAGACTGCTGCATTGGATTGTTATAAAATACAAGACAAGTCGGGCTGAATTATTTCCTGGCTATTATATGAGTTCCCCATACAAACATTCCTTCAACAACACCCCCTTCACATTTAATTTTTGCTACAAAAGGTAGCCTATGTCCTTCTACAAGGTCCAGATTATCTCTAAGTGGAAATCACTCAAAATTGGTTCAGCGGTTTAGGTGTGAAATCGCCTTGTACATTTCGAGGAAATTTCACACATACAGGTTGTCGTAACGGACAGTACATTAAATTTGGGAAATCATTATTGGGTTTGAAAGAAACAAAAAAGTTTATTAACTTTTTTATGATAATCCTCTTAATAAATAGTTGGAATTTCTATAATTTTATGTTCCGTAAGAACGTGGATAGGTTTGGACATGGATGGCTAATATCACATCTACTGCCATGATTTTAGCCTGACACGCCACGTGGGATCTAGACAACGGTCGTGTCAAATTACACTAGCCAAAACCATAAACTAGACAAGACATAAAAACTATAAAAGACTAGACACTTCAAAGAAAAAAATATTAAGTTTTTTGTCTCGAAAAAACATGAGGATTACGCTGGCGAAATTAATTTACTGGCCGTTACGACATTTAACTCTCTGATAGAACGTGAGACCAGTGCCTGTGACGTTGCTGTGGAAGCACTTTAGCCTGACATTGTTTGATTACTCCCCAAACCAAAAAAATATAATGCTATGAGTATGTACATACATAAAATAAATTCATATCTGTGTATTTTGTTATTTTCATTGACACTGAGCATGCATTCAGTTAATAAGTAAGGTTTCAAGATAATATTTTGCACGAGGCAGGTTGAGACAAACCGAACACACATCTCAAACAAAAGAAAGTTTACCTACACTACAGCCGGGGCGAGCAGGGTCCTTCCCCTCGAAGCGCGAGCATTGCCCAAAATCGCAGTAATCAAATCTGATACAGTTTTATTTCTGCGCCGCCGCTGGCGCCGCTTAGAAACGGAATTACTCGGCTCGTCCCGAGGTTTACCCTTTATGAGGCCGAAAGTTCGTTACGCCGAAAAGGACCTTGCAAGAGGTTCCAAATCGTCCAGCAATTCTTCATAAAGGTAACGGTTATGTCGATACGTTTTGATTAAACCTAAAACCCCACAGCACATTTTGATGGATGTCTACTCGATGAGCTTTCCCCAGTGTTTAACAACGCCAACTATATTGCCATTGCTAGAATATTTGATTGGCTACAAACATCGTACAAGATAAGTGAGGTTATGTTGTATGCAAATAAATTTACTTACATAAATATTGTTGGGTTTATTGGATTCAAAGTCATACAATATTTTCCATAGGTGTTGTAACAGGAATGCGATTAAAATATCACACTTTGATCGCATACAATAATCCAACCGGTCTCAAAAAGTACCTCCTTTATAAACTGTGAAGAAATTTACTGTAACTCGATCCTAACCCAGTTCCAATCCAGCAGAATAACGTCAGGAATACCTATTCTGACGTTTCTCTGTACATCGCGATGGCAGTTCGATCGCAAACTCGCTCAAAATTAATTCCGCTACCACTCGCTGGATCGAGGGTGCTGCTGTCGTTTTCAAGAATACCAAAGAGCTGCCTGTCAATTTGCTAAGGACAGAGCAAGTTCAATCGAGTTTCGGGAATCAACTTGCTGGTGGCATTAGATCTGTCCACCCTGCATACAATAAGGTTACACTAATAGCCCTTGGTTGAGGTTACACAACTTTTTCAGTTAATAAAATGTTATTTCTTTTTATACAGGCTCTACTTCATTTTTTTTTAATTTGTTTGGGATAAGAAATACTTAAAGCGGGAACAAACCATACATATCCACAACCTTGCAATGATATGGGCTGCGTGGTTCTGGAGATTAGCATGCACTAACACGTGGTTTTTAGGGTTCCGTACCCAAAGAGTACCAAACGGAACCCTATTACTAAGCCTCCACTGTCCGTCCGTCCGTCTGTCACAGGGCTGTAACTCATCAACCGTAATAGGTAGACAGCTAAAATTTTCGCAGAGTGTGTATTTCTCTTAAATAAAAAACAAATAAAAATTAAAGGGGGCCACCGTTTACGAAACATTATTTATTTGTGTCAAATCATGTATAATGGTACGGAACCCTTCGTGTGCGAGTCAGACACGCACTTGGTCAGTTCTTATACATTTATTGAAATAAATTTTAACTATGTTAAATAGTTATTTAAAATATAGTTCTGAGTCGGTAGTCTCAGTTCCGTAAAAACGACAAACTCCATACAAGTTTTTACTAGATATTCTGTGGTGTTCCTTCTTCAAGCTGTCAAAGTCAAACTCGGACTTCCGATTTGTATGAAAACGCCGAGTGGACGTAAACCGCAACGTCGACGTATTTAAGGCAACGTTGAGTAAGCTGTCAAATCAAACTCGGACTCGCAAATGTTAGTTCGCTTAACGCCCACTGCGCGCGCTCTTCAATTTCGCCATACATTTGAAAACGCCACTCGATCGGTTTGCCGTAAACTCAGACTCAGACTGCCCACTCTAAATAAAGTATATGTTCCGATTCTAATATTTAATGTTTTTAAGACAAGAAGCATAGAAAATTAACTTACAATGGTAGGATATGATGTCGACTGGGAACCATCGATCCCACATATTATTTCCTCAGAAACTACCACCCCCGCCGATGACCCCATCTGTTGAAAGAAAAGAAAATAATTCTCATACTACTAGAAACTAACAACCCAAAACGAGTTTAGTTGCAAGGCAACCTGGGCTTCGAAATAACCAAAGACTTTTATTGAGACGAATTTTGGTTGATGCTTAAACAATTTTTTTTTTGTGTCTTGTCTCTCTGCAATCAGCTTGAATTTGGAGCCTTTATCAGAGGTGTGGGTATGTGGATATGACTTGAAAAGCTGCCGTCCAATGATGACAAGCTTTTTTACTTCTTTACTTCAATATGACTGCATTTATTATTGTTATTTTATAATTCGGCCTCAGTTCTGGGTCGCTTCAGCCGTGTTACATCGTTTTCAGTGTCCAGTAGTCCCACAGCTAGCGGATTTGTGTGATTTTGTAGTCGTGATTTGTAGGATTTTGAGCGCTTCTGGATTTCCTCCTTGATGTTGGTTACTTTTAGGTATTCGTGGATCTCCTCGTTTTTGGTGAACCATGGGGCATTGCTGATACTGCGAAGGACCTTGTTTTGGAAGCGTTGTAGTATTTCGATGTCATCTACGCAAAGTGGACTTTTGGCTGGATCAGTGGCGTATACTGGCAAGTCCATCAAAATCAGTGCACATCACATTCACGTTGCGGCAGGGTGATTGCCCACCGGTTCAGCTGAGGGATGAGATCCTACCCCACAAGACGTGTGTCAAATACCTAGGTTGCCACTTGGACAGACGACTCCACTGGAAGAACCACATTAAGGCGCTAGGACTAGCCAACTACTCGCGCCATACAAATGCACTTTTTAACAAATGTAATAATATGTAGTGAAACGCTTCAGCAAATCCAAATAGAACTCCAGACTGATAATGGATTGTTAATATTTTTTTATTCCATCATTTATTTAAATAATAATAAAAATAAAAAACGTTGATTTTTCTCATTAGAAATCTGAAAGTCATTCGATTTCTAGATATAAGCAAAAACAGCATATATGCATAAACAAAAAATTCCATTTGCTTTTAGATTTCTACATTTAGTCAAAAAAGTTCGGAAATGGACACCGTTTCCGCAATGTATTTTGTATAGAAAAAGGAAACATACATTAACGAAAATCATTCGATTCCTAGACAAGGAATCATATATTGTAAGGATGACACTTATAATCGTCAGACTTAGTTAGTTTACTTGGGGTGCCTCGTCTATCTTTGCGATTTGGCTAGTACCAGGCCCTTAAGGTGGCCCAACCCGCTCATCTCCCCATACAAACGGGGAAAGAAGATCACGCCCATATTTCTTATCAGAGATCCTAAATTCTGCTCAAAAGAGCTTTATTTGATTGAACTAGATGTCTGATGACCGTTGGCATTGTAAAATTGTGTTTGGTTTCTAAGTTATAAGGTCCGAAAGTTCGAATTTTTCGCGCGTTTTATACAATAACTTTGGTGGCTTATTACGCAATGATAAAGTAAGAAAATCTTAAAAAGATTAGTCATCAGACATAGCTTATTTAATCAAGATTCATAATCTATTTGGTTTTTGTTAGATTTTTGACTACAGCGGTCGTGGTTTACTTTTAGCTATAAGTCGTTTTGAAATCAAAATTTTCGTAAATCTTACCAAATCATACAGTATGCAATTTATCTTTTTTGTGGACATGTTGTATCTTCCTAATCACGGAGCCTGCCTTTTTCTTTGAAACAGAGAAGGTCCCAGAGCGCAACAGCACGGTTTTGTACAGTGCCCGCGATTGAGTTAGTACCGCCGGGTTGGGCCACCTTAAGGCCAAAAGAGATCAGCTGAACCTACGTTTTAACAGCCTGTATTGGCTAATGGGAAAAAGATCCAGGCTGTCACTGACAAATAAACTCCTTGTTTATAACATCATCCTCAAGCCAGTTTGGACAGGACTGTGGGGTTCAGCTAGCTTAAACAATGGGGAAGGAAACTCAAAGCTTATTGTAGGTGTCGCATGAGCGACCTCACCTTACAAAACGTCGAAACTGTCATTCCTGTCAAGTTTGATTTACGAGTTTTTAGATGAAAGATGTACTCCATGATGCAGTTAGAATAAGGTTTAGAGGAAAAGAAGAGATTTTGCATTCAAACAAATTTAAATATCAATGACCAGCACAAAGTATAAAACATAATTAAGAACAATTTATTTTCGGAATAACATGGAGAAAAATAATATTCTGACGAATTGAGAACCTCCTCCTTTTCTTTGAAGACGGTTAAAAACTGAGTCATTTAAATTACACAGATATAATTTTTAAATATATTCTGTTTAATTTTGTATGGTATCTGACAGCCTTGACAGATCTTTTAGGTGAGCTCGTTTAGACGCTACCTGTTGTGATAAATAAGCAGTTTTTTCCCCAATATGGAATGAATTATTCGGCCATAAGAACTGATTTAGCAGATCTGTATGAGACACATACTTCCTTTGCCAACTCTCTAATATAGTGATTCGGCAATTTCCATTGTTTTGGCCACCCATGCCTCAGGTCACCGTCAACGTCTTCACGGCCCTCTATAAAAATGTTATACCATTTTTAAATGGCTGTTTTATTCATTGCAGCCTCTTCATAAGTAGTTTCTAACATTCCTACCATGGGACTGCATTTAATATTTGATTTTAACACAAATCTTAATCTTGAATTGAACTGGTTGGAAAACACGGACAATTTTTCATTGCCGCTCAATCATAGTTTCATCCAAAGCGGAGGTACCAACCCGGGCTAGCTTAACCATTCCACCAAGTAGGGGAAGCGACCTACAGTTTACATGGGTTCCGAAACATGGAAGCATTTATAACGAAATTGACTTATATACAGAAAGAGAAAGAAAGTGGTGCATGACAGGGGCGAGAAATTAAATCCAGACCTCTCGCATGAAAGGCAAGCCCTCTAGCCCCTAGAGCACGAGCTGTAGATATTCATATTTCCATATGAAATATTTGAGTAAACTGATATTAGATTGTAACTGGCTACCGCTGAATGTGACCAACCTTTTTTACATTAAATATAAATTTCTAGAATAAGTAATAATAGAATAAAAAATAACATTCGCAAAAATTAAAAACCAACAATTTTGATATCAATCATGCTAGTATCAGAGGCACATTTCACACAGAGAAGTTATTTCCACATGCCTCACAAAATGTTCTACAACACAAGACAGCCAGATGGCACAGTTCACAGAGGTGCAGCCTTGGCGTGTGCAGTAAAACATTTGAACGCTGTGAAACTAAAAAAAACACAAAAGGCGTTGCGTTCGAGGATCGGATTGGCCTTTTCACAGTCTGTGCAGTTTACTGCCCAACTAAACGATCTATTGACAAAGAATAGTTGTCCGGACTCTTTAAATCTATCGGATAGCTATTCATTGTGGGTAGCGACTTCAACGCCAAGCATTGCCACCGTGGCACTGGACTGACAACGACAATATGATGAGCTCCATTGCACTGACAAAGACAATATGATGAACTCTATTGCAAACATTAGGATCATTTGAGCGAAACAGTATATGAATTTTTTTTTTTTTTTGTTTTCCATCCAGTTCAATGTAGCCGTGCTCATAAAGGGAAGGTCCTGGCATGGCACCTAATTCCTTCGGGAATGTGGTGTATTGGGCTAATATCATAACGGTAGTTGTGTGGTATTAGCCATCCATGTCAGGTCGCTTAAAAAAAAAAAATAAATTTAGAGATAATCATAATATTCAGCATAATATAAGATGGAAACAGCTAGGTATTGTATTGTCATCAGCCATAGATAGTACACTGCACTTGGATTTGTCACTTAGGGAAAGCTGGGACCCGAACCAAGCGTCCCTGCAATCAAAGACCTTGGAAATATACTAGTTTCTCAATTAAAGATCATAGATTTCATGGATACCAAGCATTAATATATAGCATTTCTTAATTGTAGGTAGTACCTCATAATAATAGAATGAAATTTAATATTAACTTTTACCATTTTGAAAAAATCTTTATTTTGCCTTGCTTCGGCGATAGCTTGCATTATACATTTTTTTTACACGTGTTAAGTGTCAGTGTGCACCGAGTGTAATAAGTAGCTTGTCAGTCATCTCATCGAATGTTGTTCTAAGCGTTAAGCTACTACGCAAAACAAATTGACGATGTTTTTTATTTCACATGACAAATGGGTGTAAAACCTGGACTCTGACGGTAGCTGTTGTTCAGAAGTTGAAAGTTGCCCAGCAAGCAATGGAGCAAGCCATGATGGGAATATCATACGGGATATGGTGCGTAACGAGGCAATCCGCCGACGTACCAGAGTAGTCGATATTGGACACCGGGTGGCTAAGCTCAAGTGGCAGTGGCTGGTCACGTCAGCCGAAGAGACGATGACCGTTGGAGTAACTGTGTCCTACACTGGCGGCAATGGACAGGAAAACGGAGTATGGGAAGACCCACCGGCAAGTTGGGAACATCCAAGTGCGTCGGCGGAAAGCAGTGATTCTGTACCGCTGAGGGCCGAGAGGAGTGGAGAAAAATTAGAGAGACATATGTCCAGCAGTTGATGCAAACACGCTGACTGCCTGACTGACATATTTTTTAAAGTTAATGTGTTTTCAGATTTCCCTATATCTCGTGAATTTTTCAATAAAAAATTATGGAAATGTACGGAAATATCACTAGCCAACATTAGCAATATTCTTTGTTATAAGATTATTATAAGATTATGCGTACCCTTCCATCATCCTCCCAGCGGAGCTGGAAAGCCCCACTTTCCATACTGAGACCAGACCGCTACAGTTGCAGAAAACCCATTACTGTGAAAGAATAAGTTATATTCATATCAATAATTTTTAGGTTATTATTACATGTTTCTCTATTTACAGTATTAGAAAAAATCTTAAGGCCTCTTTTACTACCTTTAGATAAAGTTCTCACCAACTGTCAGATGTAAATCCATTTTGTTTGGTTTAGATATGCTGCGGTGCATGAATTAAAACTGTTTCTAACTTTACCCGTGACTTAGTCTTAGACTTAGACTTTAGTATTGAGAACTATTCATGGATGTTAATATGTATAGCCCACCATTTTTATTTGTTTATCGAAATATGGTAAAAAAACCATAATAGTAAGACTAAATAAATTTTTTTTAAACTTGTGGATCAACAGCACGAAAACCATGATCACAGG
Source organism: Incurvaria masculella (assembly GCA_946894095.1). NCBI lineage: Eukaryota > Metazoa > Arthropoda > Insecta > Lepidoptera > Incurvariidae > Incurvaria > Incurvaria masculella. Next base: position 5,478,361 of record OX335644.1, read on the forward strand.
ATCAGGAGGGGTCTGGATTAGTGGCTCCACTGTATAATTATTCTGCCAAGGAGGTGGGCAATATTATCAATCGGGAAACCGAATTTCAATGTAATAAAAGATTCAATATATTTAGTTTTACTCACTCTTGCGACAAGGCCTTTAGGTCCGCTTAGAATGAGAATTTTTTTTTGCAAGGGCAATAATTTAATAGTACATCGGGGGGACAAGAAACTGCATACTATCTGATAATATGATAAGACATCTGTTAGGAAATTGCTGTCAAAACATCAACATAACCTCAGTTTTTCTGAAAACTGCAGCCGAACGATAGTGAAGAGTAAAATGACGAGTAGAAAGTTACACATCTCACACGCCGTCCGACAGCCGCGTGTCAAACGCACGGCACACGAACAAAATGGTTCCCCATGGAGACGGACCCAAGGCGACTCTAGGGCGGGTACAGCGAAGAGGTTAGGACCAAATGTCAACACAAGAGATGTCATGACCGCAAAGTGAGATGGAATCCCGCGCGTCCGGCAATGGGAAGGACTGCAGACATTTATAAATTTACGTGACGCAATCGGCGCGTTATCTATCATCCAATGCTACAATACGCCCGCTAACCTCCCGTGTTTACATACCTGGAGATAGCCTACAATCACACATAGCTCATAATGTTAGTGAAAAGAGCTTTGCAGCGAGAAGCACTGAGTGACAGACATTTATCCGATAAACGATTGCGACGGGCAACCTTTTGTTTGATTTTCCTAAAAATGGCTCGTTCGCACGAACTCACATTCGTTCGTTCATCGCCGTCGAACGAACATTGATAGACCTACTTTTTGATCATCCGTATTCCAATCCTCACTATCGAAATCTATGCGCTCCATCTCAATCAACATTTCATTCTTCGAATGGAACTGCCGCATTTTGGCCTTCACTCTATTAATCGGTTAATAAATGCTTCCATTCTGCCGACATAGGCAGAGAGCACAACTATATTACTAGTAATAATAAAGAGCTCATTTGCCTTGCCTTCCATTTTGCCGATATCAGCAGAGGGTGTGTTCGCAGCGACGACATCGTGACGTGAAATATTTTTTAATGGTAATTTTATTTCTCCAATTTATCAGAAAAGAACAAAACTAAAAAAATTAATACATTTCCTCTCAAGCCATACCAAATATACACAGTTCCACCTTTGTTTTCTCTGATAATCTTCTTTTAATTTGTCGTCTTTCTTTGACAGTGTTCGAGTTAGCCCCGATTGCACGAAGAGACAGCTGAGTTAATCACTGTTCAAACCATAGAAATAGGATGTAAGCGCGCTGCGTGCGAAGCTAGGTTCAAACACATAACTTTTAGGACCGAGTGCACGAAAGGACAAAAAATCAAAATCAACGTCAAAGTATGATCAAACACGTCACTTTGTGTGGACAGTATGGAAGGAATTAGGTGCCTAGTCTTCCATACAGTCCATACAAAGTAACGTGTTTAACCATACGTTAATTTTTATTTTTTGTTGGCAAGTTTTGCTTTTACATAAGTAACGTAATAAAGTGCATATGCTTCAAAATATTCGGTAAGTGATGTTATTTCTTATCATGAATGAATGAATGAATGAATAAATTCTTTATTGTGCAATAGAAAACAAGTACAATTACAAAAACAATTCGAAACAACAACAAAATTGCACAAAGGCGGACTTATCACTAGGAGTGATTTCTTCCAGTCAACCTTTGTGGTGATGAGGAGAGACAATCTAAAATATCTGTAGGTAGGTACACAATAGCAATTTGAAAGGAAAAGAATAAAGCAAATAAAATAAAAATATATATATACAGTATAAACATACATAAACCATAATTTACATAACAATACAAGCATACTTTGAATAAAATAAACTAATATATATATATTACAATATACTAAAATATATATTGTATATCCACAATTTAGGAACAAATTAAAACAAAACAAAAATATATACCTATTTCTTTGATGATAATAAAAAGAAAGATGTAGAGCGATAAAAATAGTATATTCAGATTTCATTTAAATAAAACTCCTTGATTCTCGACTTGAAAGAGCCGATAGTTTGACAAGAGCGGACGGAGGAAGGCAACGAGTTCCACAGACGTACTGCATGAAGGAGTACGTCTGTGGAGTACTCCATGAAGGAGTAGGCAGTGAAGGAGTTGGAAAAGAAGCAAGTTGTATGGCGGGGAATCGCAAGGATACTGTCGTCGCTAGAACGTAGAGGGAGACCGTGTGAAGATAGGTGCAAGAATCGGGAACGAAGGTACTCAGGAGAGTGAGGGTTATTTAAGACCCCAAAAAGAAGAGTGAGTATGTGACAGTTCCTTCGATAACGAATGGGTAGCCATTTAAGCTGACGACGGTACTGCGATACATCGTCGTATTTACGCAGACCATATATGTAGCGAATGCAGAGATTCTGTAAACGTTCCAATTTATCAAGGAGAACTTCAGTTAAATCCAAAAAGCACACATAATCTAAAATTGGAAGTAGGAGAGTTTGCGTCAACGTGATTTTGGTACGGATTGGAAGGAAACTCTGTAAGTGTTTTAAAGAGTGGGCGGCAGCAAAGATTTTCCTGCTGATCTCATTTACCTGGGGCGCCCATGACAGGGTGTCATCAATTAAAATGCCTAGATTTTTTACTGTTTTAGAGTACGGTATAACTACTTCATTGTACATTACCGCTGGTAATGTATTGTGATCAATCTTCGATACAAGTCTAGGGCTGCCGACTATTATGACTTGTGATTTCATAGGATTTACCGTCAGACCAAATGATTTTGTCCAATTTAGGATATGATCCAAATTCACATTCATTTCTGATGCGGTATGTGCCAAATTATCAAAGGAGCAATGCAAGTACAGCTGTAAGTCATCGGCATAAAGGTGGTAAAGAGAAGTTAACATATTTGTAATTAGATTAATAAATATAGAGAATGAATTTAGTACAAGAACTTTTTGTAAGAATTTTGATATTTATTTTGATAATCTATACTATTAATAAATCTGTAAGGGGTGGGGTGTTCATGGAGTAAGTTGCTTTGTTTTCTAAGATACTTCGTTTGTGGACTTTATGTATGATACTAAGACTAAATCGATGATTTTTAGATATCAGTTCTGTATGTATGTATGTTCCTCTACAACTCTTAAACCGAACATCCGAATTCGATGAAACTTAATACACGTATATGTAAATACACGAGACACAGGATAGGCTATATATAAGTCAGTTCCTCTTACGTTAAGATGTAGCTGTCATACAAACCGAAATTCTCCGCGCGGCTCGGCGGGAGGGCCTTACTTTTTAATCACCATCTGCCTTTATTTCTTCGTTTACTTCTTACAAGCCACGAAACGGACTTTTTGATACGGTTTTCATTAACATAAGGAGCGATCAACGAGCAAGGATTGCGTATGAAATTTTTAAATATTTAATACAAACCTTAAGAGAAAAATGAAAACTATGTACTTGAAAATTGTTGGTGTTAAAAAGGCCTACAGAAAGTTCCACGATATCATGTAGAAATATAACTTCGAACCACTCGCCCGATTTATTTGCGTATTTTATCAGCGTGTAGCAACTCTGGGCGCAGTCAGATTCCGGATGGGTCCCGTTTTCGATGTTGAAGGTGACGCCGGTAACGTTGCACAAAATCTATTAAAGACTAGCTGCCGTACCCGGCTCCGCTCGGGTCAATGTCGTGTTGGATTGATTTCGGTCTGAATTATTTTTTGGATTAAAAGTAACCCAAAAGGCTGATCCAGGACTATGTATCCATCTACCAAATTTAAACAAAATCGTTTGAACCGATATGGCCTTATTTAATGATAAACATCGACATATTCCCATTTAGAGCTTCGTAAACATTTGGGAGCGAATTTTAAAAGCATGTGCCGCCAAACCCTTACTGCACTGGCACTGCTACATAGAAATTGGTGCAAAAGCAACAAAGTCGGGATTAACCCTACCACCTAGTAAGCAGGAAAGGGGCTTAAGAGTTTTACATGGGTTCCGAACCATGGTAAAAGGAAATGTATGTATTTAGATGTTCTTTGATATGGTGTTTTTTTTATTGGTAGGTATGTCATCGATTTGGCGGCAGGGAGCGGAAGCGGGCGGTGCAAGAGGTAAAAAGATTGCTCAATTTGACTAATCAATCAAATAAAAAAACGTCACATTTGTATTTTTGTTGAAAAGGTTTTGTTTGGTTTTGTAAAAAAATATTGTTCCTTGAATTTTGAACGCAGGCTGTGACATGCCGCTTTACTGTCAAACTCACCTCTAGTCTGTGCTGACGTCTGTCCGACACGACACACATATTTGAAAAAATTGCCAGCAAATATTTCAGGGATAATATTTAAAAATATAGTAACAAGTGCACAAATATCAGCCAACAGTGAAATACAAATATTGAATACCTACATATATGAGGTAAATCTGGACTTACAAAATTGAATTAGAAATATTACATCAGATTTCTTCGCCCTCGACCTTAGAGCATTTAGGAGTCCTAAATGCTCTAAGCCCTCGACCGTCATTACGGAAAGCAAAGGAGCATTCGGGAGGTCAAAACGGCAGGTCGAGGCAGTATGCGACGCGCCCGCGATGGGTACATGCCGCTCGCGCGCACACCACCTGAGGATGCAGTCGAGCACGAAAATGAGCGAATGGCGGATGAGCTGAGCGGCAAGATCGGTGCCCTCAAGTCACTCTCGATCGACATCGGCAATGAGGTATAACCGTCAAAGGATTGACACATCACAAACGTATTCGTACATTGTCTTACAGCAGGCCCTCTTGTCTCCGTGACTCTTCTTGCTATGACTGCGTGTCATATTGCGTGTTCACAAAATTAGATAGTAAACAGGATTGTTAACCGAAGATAAAAATACTACATTTATATCCTTGGATGTGGTAAGAAGCAGCTAAGAGATCCACTGTTGTGTTTCAAGTAAAACTGTATGTTTTACCTTCCTTATGAAGATGGAGGGAACACTAAATAAATTGTATCCCACCACACACTTTGTAGTTTCAGGCTAGATGCTAAGGACCTTTGCAAAGTGAATTATTTTTGTAAGTAATATTTTCAGGTGCGCTACCAGGACAAAATGTTGCGTGGGTTGGACGACGACGTAGACCGCAGTAGTGGCTTCCTCGGCAAGACCATGGGGCGCGTACTGCGCCTCGGCAAGGGCAACCATAACTACTACATATTCTACCTTTTCCTCTTCGCCATCTTTGTCTTTTTCATTCTCTACATTGTACTTAAGTTAAGATGATTTTGAGGTCAATCACTAATCACAAGCTATTGGACAATGTTTTATAAATTATTGCTTTTGTGTTACAAATTATTATTGGTATAATTGGATACAACTCATCATTAAAAGCAATTCATGATGTGTCTACGGAAATGGGCAGAAATCTAAATGCAAGGGCAACTTAAAACAATATTTATTTAGATGTACGTACTATTGACGCCGAACATAAATGTGTCTCCAAAGTTCATGCATACGAAGAGCTAAATGAGTAAGAATGGAATGCGTGTGAGAAAAGTGGCTTCCACAGTGCTCCCACTACCGAACTCCAGGGCGGGGGGATAACTGTGGGGATGTGCCTCGCCTCGCCTCGCGACCCGCGGAGTCGTTGTGGGCTGCAATAGGTTAACTTGTCCGTGAAAACATTAGAATTGGGTTGAGCGTGTTTTAATCTCGAAGTTTATTTGTGCACAAAAAGGTTTGGATGTGTTTTAGTTGCGGAGTCTACTGTTTTCGAGTTATTTCATATCATAAATATTCTTTTTATCTGTTCAGATAACTTTCAAAGTTCTGGAACCGTTGGTTGGTTGGTTGGTTGCTGCCAATTAATTGGATGAAGTTGCACCTTTATAAAACCACCAGCTGAATAAGCAATTCTTTAGCTAACTCTACCTGCTTGAGACTTGACTTTGGACCCACATTTACGTTTGAATAAAATACACTGGAAAAAAACTAAGTCCCTTTTAATCCAAAGATGACGTCAATATTACAAAAAGTTTTCTTGAATTCTTCTCTATTCCTGGTGTAACGATATGAAAATCCTCGACGACATTAATATAACAATACAGAGAGTAAGGGATATTTTTTGTATGGGTTTTAAAGTCACGACATCAGCAGTCAGAGATGTTAAGCGATTTGACATTATAAAAATAATTGTGCTTATCCTGTTATTGTCTATGACACGTAATGGTTATGTTAAAAAACATGCAGCACGATGGCACAAAGATGACATTTCCTACATTCCAAGGCCCATGTACATTGATGGAAGGGCAATTCGAATATCAATGCCCATGCATGGTATAGTAATATACTACACCTGTTATTGTACTAGAAAATGTTTGACTGTCATGCGAATTCATCTCAATATTTTCCGAATAACACGGCAAATACTACATGGCTAGCAAACCATACGATGAGATGCACGTTACAGCGCTGCATCAAGTCCAAGGAGCCAAGTAGGTACTCAGCTGAACTGTCCCACAGATACTAACGATACTCCATGCAAGGCCTGATTTGGTTCTTGTAGAGCTGCAATTTTGGGTCCGGCATGAAATACGGACGCACTCTGTTGAGGTCTTCCAGCTTTTTTAATTGACTAGCTTTATCCTCTACTTGGCATCTGAAGTTTGAGTCATGCATCAGGTTGACACCAAGAATCCCGACGTAGTTATCAATACTTTGAGTTGTACCTTCAAAGTTTGGAGCTGCATCGAATAGGGCCCGCTACGCACTAAATACATGTGTCAGTTTCCTGCTGTAATTGCATCCGAAAACATTTTATAGGGACTCTTGTGAGTCCAACAACGCGGGGGATCCTAAGCGTGGTATTAATTTGTGATTATGTAATATTGTTGGTGCCAACAGGTTTTATAAAAACCGTCATTTCTGGGATTATCTGTATATTAAATAGCTACAATATATATATGAGTATTTAAACGGAAATAACTTTCCCAATTCATGTATGGTCAGTATTTTAAGTCCATAAAATCTTTGGTTAGAAGGAAATTTTTCACAGCTCTAAAACACAGCCTGAGATAGTTGCCACTGAAACTAAAACTAATAGTAGAAAAAAATGTACTTACTTATTTCAATGTGACATATTTTTGTTCCTACTTTTAGTTTCAGTTATGACTATTTATCTAGGCTTAGTGTCACGTGATTACGACTATATGTAGTCGTAATCTCAGCCACGGTCTTTTGGTACAGACGAGTTTTATACTAGGGCATTCATAGCAAGGGGGAAACTCAGAAATATTCACTATCTCGTTCATGAAATTACATAGTCCTGCTAACCTATTTATTATTATGTAAAGAGATATGTTTAGTAAACAATTACTATATATGCATGTGTTTTTTCAATCTTGAGCTCCCCCTCTGAAGGATCTCAGTGCAAAGCTGTCCCATGCTTAACAATGACATCCTTAAAAAAGGTTTGGTAGTGCATGACTGTTGAGGCTATCAAAATATTATGTCTTCATGTATCTAAATCCCGTGTCTCCGAAACCACTTAACCAATTACATTGAATATACTTCCAGCTTGAAACATGGGATAGTTTTGGACCATTTCATTTATTTCAGCATAGCCACTACAGGTAGCTCTTAGCCACATCAATACATCATGCATGCAGTTGTAATATATTTAGTCTTATCATTACAAAATACAAATTGTAAATTCTATGAAATTATTTATGAAGTGTTAATAATATTGTCATTTAAAAATTGTCCATGCTATAGTGAGCTTTCTGTGAAAGAATTTGTCTGACTGTCCGTTTAAAACTATTCAATTATTTTTTAACAATGAATGGCGGGAGTTTATTCAAGAACCTGACGCTGTTGCAGATAAAGGTCTAGAGATGGTCTTATTAGATCTTTGGCTCCATCTCGATTATTTATGAAGTGTTAATAATATTGTCATTTAAAAATTGTCCATGCTATAGTGAGCTTTCTGTGAAAGAATTTGTCTGACTGTCCGTTTAAAACTATTCAATTATTTTTTAACAATGAATGGCGGGAGTTTATTCAAGAACCTGACGCTGTTGCAGATAAAGGTCTAGAGATGGTCTTATTAGATCTTTGGCTCCATCTCGATCTAAATTAGTGAGCGCAGGAATATGTTCCAGACTGAAGAGGCTAGTGTCCCTATGTTAGACACAAGATTTGACCACAGCAATTGAAAAGGGACTACCAAGAATGCCTCCACCTAGCGAAACCACAATGCAAAACTCATCTGAATAGCTCATTGTGTTTACACAGATTGCCAAGTTACAGAAAAACAAAAAGTTTTTATCGAACATACCTTACACATATAGTTCACCTTAGTAACAGGGATAAATAAAACAAAACTTACATATTACCTTTTAAAAAATTACATATTTATATTTAAGATTGAACTTCTTACATGAGGTGGCCACCAGCAGGCGTCGGCGTTGGACAGCCATCTCTCTTGACCATCAGGCCCTTAACCGGCATTAACAGCTTGTTTACATACATAGAAATGTACCGAACGATCCTGATTCTTTACATTCACTTAACTCACCTACCTATTTAAATAAATAGCAGGATGTGTCTGGGCTTTGAATGATGAACATACTTCAGACTCAATGGGATACTTATTAGCAAATTTACAGTGTCTTGCTGTGCAATGTCTTTCTGGTTTGAGATGTTTTACCTTGATAGACCAACGAGGCATCATGAGGGTGGGTTCCGTGTCCTGTAGTGCTGTTCGACCGTCTGGCATGTCAAACTTCAAACCAGGAAACCGTAAGTTTGCAAATTAATATGGACAGAATTTAAATGGTCACAAGGAAATCGAATTTGGAATTGGAGATGGAAAGGATAAGTTTGTCTGCTTGCACATACTGTATCTATGAAGATAGAACCTGGTACATCACGTCATCTTACTCGAGCAGCACAATTAATGCCAATAGGGGTGGTGTGAAAGTTGTCCCACAGTGAAATGGTCACTTCATCCGCAATGCTTGTGCAGGTAAATATTCAGCACAAATCTTGTCTCCAATTAAACTAAAATGTAGCTATATTTATGCTTACAAATGTAAAAAGAAACTTAACTTGCGCATCACAACGGTCCATACAGTTCTTTCAACAAATGGCAAAACTCATAACTTTTCGGCACTTTATCCACTGACACAACAAGCTTGCATACAGTCTCTGTGGACATGGAACAACTCCTTGCGATGTCTAACATCAAGGCTATAGCTCCACAAGCAATTTGCATATCATTTAAACAGTACTTGTTTAGTCCATCTACAATTATAGTGGTCGGAGCGTTTCGCCATTCTGGTATAGTAGATAAACCTTCAATGAGTGCATCAAAGTTATTCAAGTACAAAAATGTCAACATCTTCAAGTAATTCCGGTTGAATGCGGGTACAGCAGGTATATCTGTAATTTCTTCTGAAGAGATATAAAGCACATATCCACGCCGTGTCGACTCTAGTGCTTCTAGAAAGAGTTGCTCCTTGTTTTCTTCACGGATTTCGTGAACTAATTTGAACTGGACACTCAGCAGGTTCCTTTTCAGGTTATGAGACATGATATTTGTGTCCTTGTGGTCCCTCCTGCTACATTTGTATTTGAAAACAATTTAAACAAAGCATAGTATGTAGTCCGGCACCTTTATAATTGAGCTAATTATTGCCTTCAGTTTTCCCCACTTTCCCGCTCCTTTTAAACAGAAAACATCAAAAAACATTCAGTCAGACTAATTACTTCTGACATTTGACTTGATTAATTATATACTTATTTTTTGCATGTATTCATCTGGAAAGGTAAAGGCGTCGATAGTGTATGCATGCCTATATTGTATACGAATGGATACAGTTCTTAGAAGTTGCGAACTACGATAAAATTTAAACAGAAGTAACCATATTCTGATCAGGTAAAAAAGATTTCCGAGTTCATCACATAAAAAACAATTAAAGAGACTATTGAAAGAGTTAATTTCAATTAGACAATCGACCAACGAATTTGAGGTCTGGTTTTACCGGAATATCTTTTCATATTGTAGGTACTAAAAAGATCAGTGTTCCGAGTAGGCGCTTACCATTTACTAACTAACTTTTAAGTTTTCATTTAATGTAAGTATTTTTACAGTTGTAATTTTTTAAAGTTTAATTCATCGATATAATCTGATACTAAAGATGCACCATAAGCTTTTCCCCGCATACCACGTAATATGCGCCCTATCCGCTCGCTGATGCCCTGCTGCGTGTCAGTGTGTTGTTGAATTGACATCCGAGCGTGCGCGCCATCTACAGGCTTTGCAATGCGACAAAATGCCAAAATACACGGCCAAATGCTATAAAAATAGGAGTGAGAGGAATACAAAGATCCGTATAATAACTTATTACAGGCAAACATACATATCATTACATACAAATCAAGAAAACATTTCGTCCGAAATAATAATACGGTAACGTTAGTGCCGCGTTAATGCGCGACTGAAAGATCCGAAAACGTTATCATTAGGAAGGAACAAGATGGCGAATGGGCCTCATTTGTTTCGAGTGCGAGCTTGCGAGTATGAGCGAGCGGGAAAGAGCGTATGAACACGAAAGCGCGTGTTCAGCGAGAGAGAATGGGACGCTCATTGTTAGGGACTTGCTTTCGTGGTGAGGGATAACAGGATGGAAAATAAAGTTTTTTTTTTCTGGATTGTTTCTTCGTAATTTGTCCGGTGTTTGTTATCTTTTATTTATTGAATCTGATCTAAAACTATTTTTCAGGTATTTAAGCAATCGTGTTGATAATATAGAAAACCAAAACGTATTCAATAAGCTGGCAATTTTAAATTTTAAATTTCGGGCGTTTGTATGGAGAAGTACTCTGATTGTCGGTCTTGGTACTTGGTACGTCGCATGGAGGTGATTCTCCATGGTACGTCGATGGTTTAAGTTGTAAGTTAATTATTTGAAACCTACCCTAACCTATCCTGTTATTGCATTCGAAATGTTCATTTCATTTAAATGTTTTTTTGAAAAGAGCGATTTTGGCGATGCTTTTAGCATATGAACTATAAACATCTTGTGCCCATTCCTTTCTAACGTTCTTGTCTAATTCTTTAATCTTAAGGTGGCCCAACCCGCTCATCTCCCCATATAAAAGGGGAAAGAAGATCACGCCCATATTTCTTGTCAGAGATCCAAAATTTTTCTCAAAATAGTTTTATTTGATCGAAATAGATGTCTGATGACCATTGGCATTCTAAAATTGTGTTTGGTTTCTAAGTTATAAGGTCCGAAAGTTCGAATTTTTCGCGCGTTTTATACGATAACTTTGGAGGTGGATTACGTATTGATAAAGTAAGAACCTCGTAAAAAGATTAGTCATCAGACATAGCTTATTTAATCAAGATTTATGATCTATATGGTTTTTGTTAGATTTTTGACTACAGCGGTCGTGGTTTACTTTTAGCTATAAGTAGTTTTGAAATTAAAATTTTCGTAAATCTTACCAAATCATACACTATGCACATTTTCTTTTTTGTGGACATGTTGCATCTTCCTCATCACGGAGCCTGTCTTATTCTTTGAAACAGAGAAGGTCCCAGAGCGCAACAGCACGGTTTTGCACCGTGCCCGCGAATGAGTTAGGCCCGCCGGGTTGGGCCGCCTTAAGGGTCGGTAGGTATGAGTGCGACCATCGATTTTTAAAATTCTGTCTCCATTACTAATATAAAAAACTATAGCATCGTTGCACTTACGTCTTAGCGAACGAGCGGCTGTCACTGTGTGACATCATCCACTGTGTGCACGCGTACTTGAAAATTTAATTACCCACCATAACTTAATAATTTAGGAAATACTACATCGATTTTAATGAAATAAAAACTACTGACATAACCATAGCTCTTATTTCATGTGCGTTTTATTGTAAATTTCAAACCTATCGGGCAGACTCATTGTGAAATGCAATCATGGTGGCCAACATGGTTTTCGCAGCCCCTGTGAAAGGTCAAGCTCATGGGTGCCACCAGGCACATCTTATGTGAGGGCTTGGAGTATGCCACCCTTAACATAAAAAAAAAATTGGGTAATCTGGTGAGTACTATTAAAGATGTAGTAGGGGTATAGTGCGAACAAATTTGTTAAACAATAAACATGCCAAAAAGTTGGTTTTAAGGAAAGATTAAAAAACATTAAAAAACGGTTTTTTATTAACATTCAATAACTTAATTCCTAGTAGATCCAGTAATACTGTTTAAAGGTTCACAAATTTGAATCTGGTTAAAATATAGAATTTTGCTTTCCTGCAGCACCGACAATGTTATCCCAAGGTGTTCGGCAATCAATGTTGATGGGAATGTCAAAGACAAGCATTTCACAATGTACGGTATCAAATCATCCGTAAAACAAAAACAGAGCGAAATGAAACAGATTTTCTCCGCATCCGAGAAAGCCTGCTGTTCTCTTTGATAGAAAGTGACCAATGCTAGTACGGCTCGTTTGAATGAGGCCTGGAATGCTTTGTACACTTCTCGCACCAAATTTAAGGGGGCCGTCACTCGTAATGAATTCAATACAGTCAACATGCCATTGCAGTATTCAGCTAGCGGGTAGAATTCCAGCAAACTCTCAGGCGGTCCATTGGTGGCTTCGGTGATTGGTCTGCCTGTGCTTCTGATATTTGAGGGTAGTTTGTACGAACGCATTTCTGCCTCGAATTGTGAGTCAGTCCTCTCCAATTTTTTTTGAAAATATGTAAGTAGATTATTTCGAAACAGCGGTGTCAAAACACACCTCATATCGGCACCGACTCTACCAAAGGATAGGCAGAGGTACATGCATTGGTTGAACAATGATTCAAAACTAGCCTCGTCCTCTTTGGGAAGCCCTTGGTTTAAGATGTCCGCCAATACCGCAATCTGAAAAATCATTATATAAATTTAATTTTATTTCGTAACTTTTTTTTAGCTTCCCCTAACTACTGTACTTTAGAAAAAAAATCAAACAAAGAAGTTCAGCAAAGTAAAGCATGCTTACGCATTTAAACTGCATTGAAAACATTGCAATCTTCAGTGTTGAGGACAGTACAGTAGCTTTAATATGAACCCATTCAATCAATAGGGTAAAAAATCATGGGGTCTTCAGACATTAACAATTAGTTACCGCTATCATCGGATTTGACTATATTCTGATAAGCAAGATTGTTAGTGGGACTTTTGTTACCATTATATGTATATATTTTTTATTGTTCAGGACATGGATGACTGATACCGAACTGACCGTCACATATTAGATTTAATGGTTATCATTTGGAAAAGCAGTGTCAGTGTCGCCCTGATGGTTGATGTAAGATAAACATTTGGCTGTGAGCATATGAACTTGAAAGCTGCTAAAGATGGTTGTCATTTATTTATCCATTCACAAAAATAATTGATCGTGTTTATGCCTTATTTTCTTTGGATATAAGCTGTTCTTTAAGTCACGTAACTTTGACCTAGCAAGGTAGCCAGTAGATAAGGTAGGTACCTTCTGTTTGAGCCAGCAGGAGAGGGCAGCGGCGCCTCCGAGCTCCCGCTCGCGTCCTGGTTCCGGCGCCTCCGAAAGGAAGATGGATTTGTGCTGTGTTAACACGTTGAACAGGTGGATTCGATGCAGCTCCACTGCACGACGCAGCAGTTTCTCTGACGCTGCTCAAATAATACCATAGATTAATAAGTGACTTATTAATCTATGATAATACTAATAAGAAATGAGAATGATTAAGATATTTGGATGTTTGTTACTCAACCTTAATAGCTGACACATTGACGAAACCTAGTATATAATCTTTATCGTGTATAAGCACAAAGGACACAGAAAGTAATTTCACGCAAGCGTGCAACAGGTATGTCGTACTAAGAGTTCCATATTCACCGCTCGACTGCAAAACCAATATTTTTTTTTGTTGCTTTTTGGATCTGCCATCGGCTCCACAGAGCCAAAATCAAATGGTTTCCGGTGGTTCTTTTTTTGCAGGAGATGCTTCAGCAAGCATCATTCCCTGGTCAGTTACACCTATCGGTGCTGTCTACGATCTCGTGTCCAGGTCTAGGATGTTCCAGCGATTCAGACAGGAAACAGTGTTACTTGTCTTTAATAGACTTTTAGCTACGTTATTTGTGTGTTTTCAAGCCTGTTCTTGTAACTTGTGCACTGGTTTTTACCATTTCCTTTAACGTTGGCAGTTCTAGGTATTCATGTATTTCTTGGTTGCGAGTGAACCACAGTGCTCTGGCTATATTTCACAGCACTATATTTTGGAACCTTTGGAGTAATTCGAGATTAGAATTGCTCGCACTCCCCTCAGAGTTCTATTCCGTAGCTCCAGATAGGTCTGATGATGCTCTTATACACCAGTATTTTGTTGTTGAGTGAAAGTGACGAATCTCTACCCAGTAGCCAGTATAGAGTCTATACTGGCTACTATAGACCTTTATATTGTAGACTTGCATCTGTTCTCTTTGCTTTAATATGATTAGACCAAGTGAGCCTCCTGTCAAGATGTAGTCCAAGGTATTTTACACAGGTTTTCTTTGGTATTTTTTCTCCCCCCATGGTGGCCGGTGCACAATCTCCTTTTCTCAGTGTAAACATGATGTGGTTGGATTTTGTTGAGCTACATTTGATTCTCCATGTCTCGAGCCATTGATCGATCTTGTTCAGTTGTGTTTGTATCTTCTTGGAAGCTTTTGACGGGTCTAGGTCACTAGCAAGACATGCAGTGTCATCGGCATATGTTGCAGTCACCACCTGGTCCGTTGTCGGCAGGTCTGCGGTGTAGATCGAATATAGCACTGGGCCAAGTACAGATCCTTGAGGAACAGAGGCATTTAACTTGAAATTTTCTTTGGTTCAAATATGATCGTAGTACCATGTAGTAGGAGTTTGGTAGCAGGTTTTTTAGTTTGAACAGTATGCCCTTATGCCACACTCTGTCAAAGGCTTGTTGGATATCCAAAAATACTGCCGAGAAATACTCTTTCTTTTCCAGGGACTGCCTGGCCTTCCGGACCACTCGGTGAACCTGCTCTTTTGTCGAGTGTTGTTTTCGAAACCCAAACTGGTGGTTAGGGATGATGTTGTGTTCCTCTAGGAATGGCCTGACCCTGTTAAGGAATAGCTTTTCAAATACTTTTGAAATGGTCGGTAGCAGGCTAATGGGTCTATATGAGCTCACTTCGGTGGGAGGTTTTCCAGGTTTAAGTACCATACGGATTTGTGATATTTTCCAAATCTTTGGGTAGTATTGTAGTCTCAGGATAGCATTGAAGAGGACAGTGAGGAATACAATTGCCTTTCTTGGTAGTCTTTTAAGGATTTCTCCAGTAACAAGATCGAACCCAGGTGCTTTCTTATTTTCCTCATCTCGTATCAATCGTGCTGTTTCCCTCGGCGTTACCAGTTTAATAGGTTGTGAAATTTGCTGATCGCTGTTTAGAACATGATCAACCTCTGCTTCAAACTCTTTCATGTTGGATTTGTTAGGTGTGAAGACTTTATTCAGATGTGAGGCACATAATTCAGCTTTCTCTATGTAGCTTCGAGCCCAATCACCAGACGGAGTTCGCAGTGGCGGAATCGACTGTTGTGGTCTCTTGTATTGTTTCGTGATTTTCCACAAGGAGTAATTATCCCTTTTCGTAGCTGATAGAGTTCGAAGTTTCTCTTGAAAGCTGTTATTTTGGTTTTCAGCAATCATAGCTTTTAATTCTCTGGCTGATTTGGAAAATGCTGTTTTATCTGAGTGGTGTCTACTTTGTTGCCACTGTCTCCTGAGCCTTCTCTTTTCTGTGATTTTCTCTCGAACTTTCAATGGGACATTTCTTTGGGTATTTCCAGGAGTCAAAGTAGGAGTAGAACGCCAAGATGCTTTCTGGATTAAATTAGTAATATAAAATGTAGCATCATCTATATCCTGCTCCGTTTTCAAGGGTATTTTTAGATTGATTTCTTTTTCTAGGTATTCAGTAAATGCTAACCAGTCAGTCTTATAATTGTACAGAGTATCTGGTTGTTTTATGTGAATAATCGTTGCACTAAAAATGCCAATGACTGGTGAGTGATCTGATGTTGCGCCAAGGGAAGACTCAATACTTGAATAGAGATGAGAGGTTCCTTTTGTAATAAAAAAGTCCAGGAGGTGTGGAACTTTATATTTGTCGGTTGGCCAGTATGTGGGTTTACCAGTTGACAGGGTTTCAAGTCTAAGACTATCAGTGCATTGCTTTAGATTACGTCCACGTGTTGTCGTGAGTCTCGAACCACAGAATATATGTTTGCTATTCCTGTCTCCCCCGCTGATGAATCTTTTACCTAATGTGTTGAAGTATCTAGTGTATTTTTCTTCGGTAATTTTGTGTCTAGGAGGGCAGTATATTGCACTCACATTTAAGGCCCCCTGGCGTTCTTCTACCGTCACAGTGGTAGCCTGTAAGAATTGCTCTCTGAATTAACTGTGTAAGTAGTGTCAAATGTTACTTTTAATTATTACCGCTGCTCCCCCATCGGATGTACCATCCGGATGGTTTGTGCAATATACGTTAAATCCATCTAATTTAAATGATTTTTCGTCATTTAAATGTGTCTCTGATACTAGGACAATACCTATTTTATGTGTACTCAGAAAAGTTTCTAACTCATTTTTATTTGGCGCTAAGCCATTTATGTTCTAATTAGCAATTCTCAAAGCTGTCATTTTTGCGAATTGATTAGCGTTGTTAATAGGTTCATCATGGCAAAACCAATATCCATGAAATTTTTTATTGAGTCTGAATCTTTATAAAATAAACTGGAAAATTGCGAGTATGAAACACGCACCGAAATATTAAAAAGAAAACTTTGATGGCACAATCTAACTCTACCATTGTTCAGAAAACAATGTTATGAGTAATTCATTCCACTTAGTTCTCAATCGGAAGAGTTTGTGATATGAGTGAAGTTTTAATTAAGTGACAGGATCAAGAGAGTAACAAACTTTCAGTATTCTTGATTTCTTCCAAGGAGTTCTCGAACCATGCACTTCGAGCCTTCAGGAAGTGCAGATGAAGTCCATCTCCGCCCCCCACCGCCGCCTCCGCGCTCCCCTCCTCGGTGGACTTGTAGACCGTGTGCGCTCGCCGCAAGTAGCCCAGGATCTTAATATTTATAATTGTTATTGCACAAGGTATACATTCATAGGCTTCCCAAGAATACCTGTACCATGTATTGTTTGACCAGCCCTACAAGAATTTCTAGACCATGTCAATGCAGCGCACGCACAAAAAACTAGTACAAAAGATCTGGAGAGGGATAATGTTCTAGTCTCTCGCTGTCAGGAAGACCTTGGTGATACACTCACACAAGGCTATGCACACAAACAGATATCTGCATGCAGACCATGGTTCTAACCTAAGACAATCTGTTGTAAGGGCATTATTGGAATGTGCCGAATGTATCGGTCACCATGAACAATGACTTGGAAAAACAGGATTTATCATGTGTTGTGTGGGTTCTGGTACTTAAAAAAATACAAGTGGTTCCGCTGCAATTTCTCGTAGGCATGGTGACTAAGGGATTTCTCGTTCGTGGGTTGAATTCCACTTACAACTTGCTTAATAGTTGGTGGATTTAGTCCAGCTCGGGTTGGCACCATCAAATCGAATGAATGATGGTCGAAGCAATAATGAAAATTATCAGTGTTTTCCATCCAGTTCAAGGCAGGTACTGACATGGCACCTAGTTCCCATTTATTGTGTTGGGCTAATGTTATGACAGTAGAAGTGATATTAGCCTTCCATGCCTCGTTATATTAAAAAAAACTTTTTACTCTTTATATTTTTAAACTCATTGTAATGAAGAAACTGAAATCCTTGGTCACATAAGAATGTGAAGACCGTAACCAATATGCGTGTTCACGGTGTCTAGCACAAACAGTTTTTGGGTGCTGAACTGGGCCTGTGATTCATACATTTCATGTCAATTTACCAACGTTCTTCATAAATAATGGATGCTGATGGTAAAACTAATTCATTTTTACAAAAAATACGATAAACATACGATAAGCATACCTGTAGGCACTGCGGTAGAGGTAAGTCGTATCGCAGCTGGTTGAACAGGTGGTATAAAGTCTCGCACCACAATGTCATTATCTCAGCAGTTGTGTTCTAGAATCAAAAGAATGTGTGCATGCAAAAAAATTAAATTTAAATGCAATTTGAGTGATTTAAGGAAAGGCCATAGTTATATAAAACGAATTCTACAAATATGGTTAAACAAGCTAAACTACGAAGAAACAGAAGACCTAATAACAGTTTAATATTGAAACCTAAGCACACAAATTACTTTAAATTGTTACAGTCTAATCTTGCTACGGTCTGTGATGGTTTCTTGGATATTGCGTGCAGTAATACACATAGACTTATACATTCAATTTATTTCATTCTCCTACCACAGTTACAGTTACTCACAGCCAAGACACCTTCATACACACACTCCATATATTATGTACTGTTTTATATTCATTATTTGAATAGCACCATTTAGTAAAAGTTTTTATTAATCATATTATACCCATGTAAAAAAATGTTTAAGGGCCTTCCCGCTCAAGTCTCCATACAAACGTGGAAAGAAGATGATGCTCATATTTCTTGTCAGAGATGCAATATTTTGCTCAAAATAGCTTTATTTGACCGAATTAGATGTCTGATGACTGTTGGCATTGTAAAATTGTGTTCAAGTTATATAGTTTCAAGTTATAAGGTTCGAATTTTTCGAGTGTTTTTGTGGAGGTGGATTACTCAACGATAAAATAAAATCATCTTAAAAAGATTAGTCATCAGACATAGCTTGTTTCATGAAGATTTATAATCAATTTGTTTTTTGTTACATTTTTGACCACAGCGGTCGTGGTTTACTTTTAGCTATAAGTCTGCTTGTAATAAAAGTTGTCGTAAATCTTACCAGATCAAACACTATGCGCATTGTTTGCTTTTTGGATATGTTGCATCCTCCTCATCACGGAGTCTGTCTTTTTCTTTGAAACAGAGACAGTCCCAGAGCGCAATAGCACGGTTTTGTACCGAGCCCGTGAATGAGTTAGTCCCGCCAGAAAGAACAGTAGTTCTTGCTGTGATTTTCGAGCGCATCATCGCACATCTTATGTGAAATGTAAACTAGGACATCACCAGCAGATCCATTCGGACGAGAGCCATATTGGTGATTGCAGAGGACTTCATGGTTCTCTAAAGTAATTTTTTGTGGTCATTATTATTTCTAATCGGTATCCGTAACTTCGACTTTAACCTCTGTCTGATTTAGAGTTGGCAAGCAGATTTACCTCAGTTTAAACTGCACAAAATGTGTTTTAATGTTTGCTTCTTTCTGTTCTAAGGACTCGCAGCTGCATGGAATGTGAAAAGGACTTTCCCTTAGCAGACAAGCTCATTGTATATGTGCTTGTTGGGATTGTAGTGTCCTGTCTTAGGGGTTGGATAATAGTGGTGAACAGCTCAATGGGTATGTTGTGAGTCGAGTGTGTACCTGCACTAGCGGTATCTCGGTGTAGCGGCGCGAGAGGTTGCGTGTGAAGGTGAACAGGTCGAGCGCACTCTCGTAGTCCTCGGAGGCGAGAGCCTCGCGCATAAGCCCCGGCAGCTCCAGCAGCTGCAGCAGCTTGTCGCTCTGGTTGCGGATGTTGGTGTAGCGGCTTATCAAGAAATAGAAGAGTAGGTATTAGAGTAAAAGCCTGCCTTTGACCTGGCTTTGGAGATGCACCTCTCAAACAGGGTGGCGCATTCGATAGCAGTTGTGCACTGCTATTTTTCTCCTCGAGTTTGAAAAGGATAGAAATTTATCAAGACGAAAGGATTACGTTAAATGACATTTTGTAAAAAAGCCAACTACTTTGGTGGTGTTATACATAGCCGAAATTATAGATATATAGTCTAAAATAGTCCGACAGGTGAATCCTTCAATTAAATATAATTATGTTAGATATTTTCCACCTTTCCATCTGACAACTGCACCACTCTAACCAGTGTTTCCAACTCTGATTTAAAAAAAAAACTTCCCTAGGTTCAGATTCCTAGAAATATACATACACTACACAATCTACATAACATGTAAGATTTTATTCTATTTGCCCAGCTTAATGATATCTTGTTAAAATCTTACCTTTTTTCCTTCAAAATGTTACTGGCAGAAGATGAAAATGATTCACACTCTTCTATAAAAGTGGGCAGTGTGGTCAAGAATTTTTCGAGAGATTCCTTTGACTTGCTGAAATCCTTCATAATCATTCTAGACGTATCGGCAGTGTCCACAAATGTTTTGTAGTTGGTAAATGCCAACTCCTGAGTCTGCTCAGTCAAAGCTTTCTTTTCTTCAGAGAGTATTCTAGGCTCGTTTAGAACATGTTCAAAGCTGTTTGAACCCAGCTTCTTTATGTAGTCTGATACGTCATCAAAATCAGTGTAGTCTGTAAGAAATAATTGATTTGAACCTATTACCAATGGCTGGCAACTATAGATGCCATGACCATTGCGCTACGTGAATACGGATGGCATCAATAGTTGTCCATTTCAACGTTCCCTTCTAACGGCTATTTGTTTTTTTTTGTGCGGCCGATTGCTGCTTTACCGACTGTGTTGCAAAGCTAAGAGAGTCTGCTATCCAATACAAAATATTTAAAGTGGCCATCTAGATGGCAGCACATGCAAAAGGTCGGTAAAGTGGCGAGAATGTACGAGGGCACCCATAGTTGCAATCCGTACTGCACAGTCGGTTTGACGAAATTCCACGCCTGTGACATCACAGCAGCTCCGACGCAACATAGAAACGTACACTAGTTTTTGTTTAGCGTTTTGTCGATAGTATTAGCGATTTCTGATATTTTTTGGAACTTCGTTTTTCGTCGTTTGCATTTTTACTCTAGAGTTTATTGAATTAATTATAAAAAACGATTTGTCTACCATGGCAAATATTTCTGGTACCAGTTTTAGTTATGCAAATGTCGATTTTTCCAAAAGTATTGATAAAAATGTGAAAAAAGTCCTAGTCTTTACATTCTATAAGAGCAAATGTTTTTGATGTGAATACATTTATGAAAATTGTGTATTAGTTTAGTTAGTACAGTTTGTTCCAAAATGTTCTATAACAATTTTTTTAAATAAATAATTTCTTGGTCTTATTGTTTGCAAAAGATCTTTTGAGTGGTTATAGTTTCTGTGTAGATTAATCGATGTATTTTATCGATCAATTCACTGCATAGTTTGGCGGTGGGATGAGTGACTCATAGACCGAGAATGCGGCATAAGGGATGCTCGTTGCATTCTTGGAATTGTTCCTTCTGTTTCTGTCATTTTTTTTGTTTTTAAAATGTCATTTTATGATAAAATGTGCCAATAAGTTAAAAAAAGGACGTTAAATATTTTTGGACAAATGTAGTAATTTAGAGTTTCGAGATCATTGGAGGTTTCATGTGTAAATCTATATTATTTCCAAAGTGACGCGCTCCTATTTTTCCTTGATTATTATATATTTTTTTTGTTAATATTATTCCTAAAAATTTATTTGTGTGAGTGTATTTATTGGTATTTAAAATTTCACAACTTAGTGAGATATTAAGTTTGGAGAAAAAGTGTGTCATTCGTCGGCTATGGTGATAGCGCACGGTATTGAGGCATGTGTTCGGGTGTGAACCATACCGTAGGTAAGTGGTTAAAAAGAATACGTTCTGTTGATCTGGTAATGTCATTTTTAATGAGCAGCGAGTTTTAAACCGCATGATTTATTTGGATCACAGATAACTCTCCACAACAAATTATATAGAATAAAATTAAAATGGCAATATTTTTTTAGTCAAGTTGTTTTCTCGATAGCTAAATGTGCTAGATAAAAAGTCATGGACCTAGGTTCTTTTCACAAGAAATAATAAGTTTTTCAGATAAGTCCAATAAAGAAAATACTGCTAATTTCAATACTCAGCCGTTTATAGGATCTAGGTGGGAGTCAGGGATGGAAGAGATTTTTTCTGTGCCAACTTGTTCAACTCCAAAGCGGGATGGTAACGAAAAAACATGGCAAAGAACTTCGTAATAAGTATTGTAAATGCAATAAAGTGCAACCAACTACAGTAAGTTAAACCAAAACCTTCAGAATTGTTGGAAATGATGAGCTTCAGAAGTTCTCTCATTTCGACAGACATGACAGCCTTAATAATGTCACAAAAATGTATTCTCCAATCTTCTTCTTCTTCTTTTCAGGGTCCTACTTTTGGATCCCTTTTTTAACCGGTTTCATGTAGTAAGTATTTAATTTCGTAAAAACAAGCTCAGCTGGCAGAAGATTCCACAGAAATATTTACATTACTGTCAGTTTGACAGTGCTTGGCCATTTTTTTTGCAACTTATATCCATGGGAAAGGCAAGAGCTCTCGCTATACAGCCTTATCTTCGGTATTATGATGGTTTTATGTAGTCCTGGAGCATGGAGGAAATTATCTATTTAGTATAGTTTTAGTTAGTAGTAAGTTGCTGGTTTTATTTTCTTTAGGGATTATTTTGTTTTATTATTTACAGTGTATGTATTTTAATGGAGTATGTAATAATTTTCGCAAAAAGAAAATATTAAAACTATCCGCCTAAAATCCTATCCAATAAAATATTCAAAGTCTAGATAATATTTGAGAAGGCAAATCTTTTTGTGAAGAAAAAAACGTAAAACATGTCGTGACATGTGTCATGTATGCTTCGCCATCGCCATTTCAATAATCTGTGACGAGCTCGCGAATTTGAGGTTATAAATAAATATAAACTAAACATGTGTGTGTAGGTAGCCTAATTTAATTATAAGTAAACAAAATTGGAGGTTTCGCGATGGGTGTACAGGCCATGGATTATTCAACAGAATATTGCTTGCGACGCAAAGGAGGCAACAGCCTCATAGATTATCCCCCGGTTTTCTCACCTGATGGCCAGTGAGTGCATTCAATGAATTCTTTTTAAACTTGCCATTACTGTCTCTCCTCTCGCTGCTCGGCGCAATTCCTTGCACTGTAACACTGTAAAATGAGATAAAACGAGGAAGGAAACTGAATCAATTCTACACCAATCAGAAATGGATATTCAAATATCCAATGTTTTCACCAACAAGAGAGTTTATGATAAATAACTTCTAGTTGGCGCAGAGTTGACCGAATACACTTCTGTATTTTATCACACTTTACGCCAATTTCCCCTGTACCGAGCAACGCCGCTGCCTGTGGCCACTACTTTAAATGTACGCTCGGTTTTCCGATATGGTGGTCAAGCGGCATAAACTTCATTATTTCAATTTGCACCAAAATGTTAATAAAGCTTCACCCTACAATCCCTGCTGGGTATCAGGGACGGTAGCTAATAACGAGCAGTAATGAACAAATTCAATGAATAGCCCGGATCAGAATCAGAAACACTGGCATCTGACAAACTGGTGCCAGGTACAATGGCAATTAGCAGATTGGTATAGATACCTGAAGATAGCAAGGAAAAAGATTGACCACAGCTGCACCTTAATCTGACACCTGGGCACTTTGCATTCCTTTACATGCATAATTGATTACCTGTTGTATCACCACCAGGCACACGTAAACTAGGCATGCTGGCAGTTGTCATGTGGGAACCTACTCCAGCGCCTATCATTAGTGCCTGCTACACAACCTTCAGCCACACCTAAACCAGATGGTACCAATATTTCCAAAACCATGGTAACTGGCGTGTGGGAACCTTTCACTTCAGCGACAGTCTTGTTGGTGCCTGGCACACCACCATCATGCATGGTGGCATGGAACCTAGATCCCACGTGGTGTGTCAGCTGAATTCACCACATTCCCGAAGGAATTAGGGCCATGCCAGGACCTTCCCTTCATGAGCACGGCTACACTGAACTGAATTGAAAACACGGACAACTTTTCATTGCCGCTTTGACCATATTTTCACTCAATGTGGTGGTACCAACCCGGGCGGGCTTACTCTACCACCTAGGAGGCGAAGGGGACCTACAGTTTTACATGGAGTCCTCACCATGGAGTAGCTTGCATTCATGACGAAATGCACTAATACAACTCAGAAAGAGAAATAAAGTGGTGCATGAACCGGGCGAGGATTTGAACCCAGACCTTTGGTCCGCGCCACTAGGCTACGAGTGTGCAACTGTGATTTCGTGTGCTTGCAGGTCACTACTAGTAATATGTGGCGGCACCGTCCGCGTGTACAATGTTAGAACAGCGGAGTGTGCTCATGTGCTGCAGCCCGAGGGGGGTAGTGGAGGAAGGCTCATCGCAATTGGCTTCCCGCCCGGGGAGCAGCACAACGTGTATGGGTGTGCGGATGACGGCCTCGTCACCGTTTGGACGTGGGAGCAGGGTCGCGCTATCCTCAGGGAAAAGGTGGGTTAATTTTAAATTTGGTGATAAACTAAAAGCTGGCTACAAACATGCCTACCTATATTCCATCACACGTATAGTAGTCAGTTGCCCGGATGGATAAACAGATTCAGCACCGCAATGTGCTTTGATATTTTTAGTTTTGTTTTTATCGGTGCCCTTTTAATCAACTTCAAAAAAAGGAGGAGGTTCTCAATTTGGCGGAACTGAGAACCTCCTTAATTAGAAATGCTTGCATAAAGTTATCAAAGCAGTTTTCACCACGCAGCATCTAGAAATGAGTTGTCGGCAAAAACCTTCTTGCTGCCTTTTACATCAAATAGGTAATAAAGAATCTTGCTGATGCTGCTTTAGGACAATGGCGGATCCAGGCCCCTCCCAGCTGGGCATAGGTCGACTATATGATACCCCTGACTTGAAACTGGATCCGCCCTTGCTTTAGATAGGCAGGATCACTCCCTGATTGAATTCGGTTTTGTGTTGTTCTCTCTGAATCCTTTGAAAATATTAAATCTGTAGTCTGGTTACCCATAGTTGGTCACTCAGACAGAGTGCAATACCATTTTTTTATCGTATAATTTAAATGTGGTTGGAGATCGCATTACCTGAAGGGTTTTTCTATCTAACTATATAATAAATACTTGCATGTTTGTTAACATATATTTTTCTATTATTTCAGAAACTAGAACTACCCCCCCAATGTAAAGTGTTAACATTCAATATATTGGACCAGAACGAGTGTTTCATAACGGCATGTGAAATCGAGGACTCTAAACTCTACTTAGCTAAGCACTGCCTTAAGTCGGGCGTCCAGCTGATCAAGTATGACTCAACCACGATCGAGTTGAATAAGATATTACGTGTTGCAGTCGGATTAAACGGTGAACAACAATTTGCGGCCATTTGCAATGGAACAAAATTCCTACATATTTGTGACTTGTCCAAGCCATACATAAAGAGGTCAGTGAATCCATTTGATGCTTGTAATCGCAGATATTAATTAATGATCCAACGAAGTCTTAGTTAAGTCTGTTAATAAATGTGATACGTATTTGGAATCAATTGTGAAGCAAGTAAACATTAATTGTAGAAAGAAAGATTTAAAAAGATCTATGATATGCTAGAATAGAATAGGCTGGACCCAGCATTGCAGGGATTCAGAACCATTGAACAGTTTTCATTCATGACGAAATGCACTTATCCAACTCAGAAAGAGAAAGAAAGTGTTGTATGAATAGAATGGAAGACCTCTGGTATGAGAACTAAGGCCCCGTGCTCCTAAGCTTTGAGCCGCTCATCTAGGTCGAAGGTTGTAGATTCGAATCCCACTTCAGATGAAGAATCAAATTGCACTGATCCAATGAAGATGTCGCTGTTTAATCTCAAATTAATTGGGCAATTCTTTAAACGGGTGAAAATATGGATTATTTATCCTTTGTATTAATAAACATGCAGCCACCAGAACTACAACGGTATCCGCGTGGTGTGCGTCGCGGCGCATCCGAGCGAGGGCTGTGTCGTGAGCGGGGACGCGCTAGGGCGCGCAACGGTGTGGCGCGGGAGCCTGCTCGGAGATGACGGAGTTGTCCGAGAGACGCTGCACTGGCACTCGCTGCCTCTGCTCGCTGTTGCATTTTCGTTACAAGGTTACTGATTTTACTATGATTATTACTCGGAACACAGCTATAGAGTTCTGGCACGCTGATCTTAACTAAGTCGTCATAGAACATCTGTTTTCTTCATACAAAATCTTGGGAGCAAACTGTTTTATTTTTTGGTTTCACTTGACCTGAATCCATCTCTTTCTTTCTTAATTAAATTTGAAATGGGCAGTCACTACAAATGCGGGTTACTTCATGGTTTGAAGATCATGTAAAAATATTTAACCCCCTCCCTCCGACTAGAGTTAATTCCGCCTCGGTTGCTGGTTGACATGTCTATGGAATTTAAATGATGTGAAGGGCCTAGCATGATACCTGGTTACTTCCGGAATGCAATGTGATGTGAACTTAGCTATCCTTGTCTTGTCATCAATGAATAATGATTAGTATTGGAAACACATTATGAATTCTAAAAGTTTTTTTTTTATGCAACTTGAGTTAAACCTTATAGCACTAACACTCGATGGAAAACACGGACAATTTTTCATTGTTGTTTATTTTTTGTTTATTGTTTATTCATCATCCATAGACAGTACACTGCACTCGGATTTGTCATATTTTATCATTAGCCAGTTTGGGGAAATCCCAGCGAAGAAGAACTGGAAAGAAACTCCGCTGGTTTTTTTTTTTCAACGTCCACTTAGTCTAAATTTACAAAAGTATTTAGACTCACAGATAAACACGCTAAATTAATATGAATTGACGAGAATCAGCAATTCATGTCATATGGAACAGTTCATGACAAATATCAGTTTATTAGTAAAGACCATGCCCGCCATCTAGAATGTTGCCAATTGGAGCAAGCCAGTCCCCACAAACAGCACCCGTTCACGAGCATCACGCCAGGCACAGCCATCGCCTCTATCAACCATATTTTAGGGAAAGAGGAGACCCGAACCCAGCGTCGCCGCAAGTAGGGACCTTAAAGCGATGCACTACTCCAGTGGCAACATGAAAAGTTGTGAAAGCTCTGTACGATTTAGTTTTAATACGATTATTTCGTCGTTACGCCGTTACGACGATCTTTTCATCCAATGCGAAAACATACTAACGTATCGTGTTACTGCGCGCCGTGCTTTTCTCAAATGTAAACTGCTCCAGGTGGCTACCTGCTGTCGGGCGGCATGGAGAAGGTGGTGGTGAAGTGGCACCTCGGCGGGCTGGCCGCGAGCGCGCGACACATGGACACGATGCCGCGCCTGCCGGGCGCCGTGCGCTTCCTGGCCGTCAACAGCACTTACATCGCGGTCGCTACAACCAACAACTGTAAGTGCATGCCTTTTAATTATGTTTGTTAAGGTTGCCCAACCCGCTCATCTCCCCATACAAAAGGGGAAAGAAGATCAAGCCCATATTTCTTGTCAGAGATCCAAAATTTTGCTCAAAATAGCTTTATTTGATCGAACTAGATGTCTGATGACCATTGGCATTGTAAAATTGTGTTTGGTTTCTAAGTTATAAGGTCCGAAAGTTCGCATTTTTCTTTCTTTTATACAATAACTTTGGAGGTGGATTACGCAATGATAAAGTAAGAACATCTTAAAAAGATTAGTCATCAGACATAGCTTATTTAATCAAGATTTATAATCTATTTGGTTTTTGTTAGATTTTTGACTACAGTGGTCGTGGTTTACTTTTAGCTATAAGTCGTTTTGTAATTAAAATTTTCGTAAATCTTACCAAATCATACACTATGCACATTGTCTTTTTTGTGGACATGTTGCATCTTCCTCATCATGGAGCCTGTCTTATTCATCGAAACAGAGAAGGTCCCAGAGCGCAACAGCACGGCTTTGTACCGTGCCCGCAAATGAGTTAGTCCCATCGGGTTGGGCCACCTTAATTATGTTTGTTAGGATCTAAATTTTATACTTAAATTTGAATATCAATTATAATAATCTTAAATAAAATTTTACGGATACACAGTGTAAAACTTACTTCTTAAGCTGCCGACACTGCAAGCTTGGTTTGCACAGATAATTTCATTATATGGAGTGTAACAACATACAGTGTTACCCTCATCTGTAGCTTAACCTACCCACTGCTACAATGTCCGCAGCCGGTGACCATTAGTTGAATCCTGACTAGAGGATGCATTAAGAGGTCCTCGAGGATGCATCAGAGGTCCTCAAAAGGATGGTCTGCAAATAAATGTTTCAAAATCAAGTGCGAGCGTATAAAAATATAATTTGTCAAAAAAGTTTTAAATAGTTGTTTATTTTTTTCTCAAACGACCAAATTTATAAGGCATACCACATATTTTCCCTTATCTAGACGGTTTGGTGGACTCAGCTGTGCTAATTATGTGATGAGTGATTAAACATTGATGGACATTGACTAGCTGCAATGTTCTTGTTTAATAAACGCAATGACTTTAAATGAAAGCTGAACATGGACTAAAACCATAACAAACCTCAGAAAGCAAATTTTTAAATCGATTCGTACTAGGATTTTTTTGAAATAGAAGCATTTTATTCCCTCAAGGTTGACCCGTAAGCATCGGAAAATTTCGCCTCCCATACAAATGTAGTTTACTAATAATTTGAAATTTGATTCCAACTTACTTGATATCTAATATTAGGCTACATAAATCTGTGTCTACATGCTTTGTTTTTTCGGTAAATGTATTCTGGGTCAAACCACAGAGAAAACTAAATTCGTATGAAGATTTTCTTTTTGCTTTAATTTCATTCGGTTTGGATTTTTATAAAAAACAAAAGCGTGCAGACACAGATATTTGTTATCTGATATTAGATATTAAATATAAATTTAATTGAAATAGCGGTTTCCAAATGATTAATAAACTATGTCTGTATGGGGAGCATTGCTTACGGGCCGTTCTTAAAAGCAGTACACGGAATCATGTTTATCAACTTTTTACAATATTATTATGATAAAGATAGATTAATGTGTTCGAACATCGTTCATTCAATGTGATGGTACCAACCCGGGCGGGATTAACCCTACCGCCTAGTAAGTAAGAAAAGGGACCTACAGTTTTACATGGAATCCGAACCACGCCCAGCCTTAATGATTGAAAATGGTCACCCATCTAAAACCTAACTGGGCTCAAGGTGCTTCACCCAGCTTATCGAATCGCAAGACGTCGCACACTGAGCTACCGAGACTGAATCAATCTAGATTGTGCTGCATAGTTAAAAATATTACGTGATGAAAATATTATTGAATATAATATTACATAGTAAATACCCGCACTGTAAATAATACTATGCAAACAGCAAAGGTACACGAGAAACAGAAATAACAATAAAACTGTATTTCGATCGATAAGGAAAACATGCACCACATTTCTTATATGTCTAAAATTTAGTTATGTCTTAATTTATCTGTTTGTATATAAGGTGCAATTTTTAAAGTTGTAATCTCTTTTAGGGTTGATTCAGTATCCGAAATAGAACAACTTTTGCAAAAAAAAAAAAATGCGATTTATTTAGTTAATAAAATTTTTAAATAAAAAAACAATCTTTTTTAACAAAAGTTATTATATTTCATATAGTGAATCAACCCTAAAAGGGATTACAATATTTACAATATCACCTTATATATACAACTTAGAAATGACCTTGCAGCAATCACGATCACAACACCACAACTGGGTCTGGTATCGACCATCATAGAGTGTGGAGGGCTCTCGCAGACAAAGCGGGCGCTCGGTCCAGGACTCGTGTGCCACCGGCCGCTCGCGGCGCTGCTGCTCGGCGGCCGCGCTGGCCACCTGCAGCTTTACTCCATATCCACCGACAAGCTGCTCTACAACGTAAGTGGTGTGCTGTGTGGCTGTTGGGCACACTGCATTTCTTCCCATGCATGTCGTAAGACACGACTAAGGGATTCGTCATTCTCGGTTTAGATTCCACGTTAAACTGTAAACTGTGGTATGTATTTGTGTATAATCGAGGACAAAGTAATTAAATAAAGAGCCCTGTAAAAATAACTACTTTACGGCTACTACTGTAAGGCTAAACTCAAACCAGAAAAACATACCATTCGCAGGTATTGTGTCTTCCGATTTCGTCACCTGCTGTATACCCATAATTTGGAATTATCCTACAGTCCCTCCTTCCGTAATCAATGCCTCGTACTAACAGTGTTTAAGATTATACCTACATTGATTGATTTAATGCTTTACCTGCGTTAAGGACATTGATTGCAAACATTGAAGATTTAAACATATTGCCTGACGCCAATATTGTATTTGGCATCAAACGCTAGAGCCAGGCCTAGGTTGACTTACCGGTTTTGGTGGTAACGGACACACATATCACATTCCTTGGAATAAGCCACGTACCTGCTTAGTATGGAAGAGTGTAAACTGTAAACTGTTCCTTACTTAATAGGTGTTAGGGTTAATCCCGCCCAGGTTGGTACCATCGCATTGAATAAATAATGGTCTAAGCGGCTATGAAAGTTTTCCGTGGCTTAGTAGGTGTGCAATAAAAGGTAGATCCTGGCATGGCAGCTAGTTCCCACGTCGTGGGTTGGGCTAATATCATGACAGTAGGTGTGATATCAGCCATCCATGTCCAGTCACATGAAAACAAAACATCTAAGCAGAGGAAACTATGAGCAAAATTTGAACGAGTCTGACAAGTAGGCACATGTGGCAGACAGTTTTGGTGGTCATTCATTTCAACATTTTATAAAGATGTCAGGAGTCAACTGATTCACTGAATTATCCTCGATTCTCCCTTTTCACAGTACATTTGGAAGATTGACTGGCTGCTGTGGCGGGTGAAGGGAATTTTCAAAATTGTGGCAATGTTTTTTGTGGTCCCTCGAAACAGCCAGCTCCCCTTACAGACAATCAACATCAAGTGTATACCATTTACGCTACTTGGCCATCACTATGCATAAAAGAAACCTTTAAATTTTTTTAGAAAATTATTTCAAATGGTTGGGTTGAAACGTTGGACTATCGTTTTAAGCATATGATTTGAAGTTGAACCGACTATCTAAGCAAAAAATAAAATTTCAAATTGTTTAAAATTAACAGAAAATATCTGTTTCTTCTAGGTCGACATCACAGGCTTGAACAACATTCCACCGACGCGGCACAACCTTTGGCCTGCCGACACGGAGCTCACATGCGCTGCGTCCAGCGCGGACGGCTCGTGGCTCGTCACCTCCGAGTACCGCAGCGACGGCGCCACCTACCCTGAGGAGCGGCTAAAGTTCTGGGCCGCGAGCGCCGACGCCACCTCCCCGTTCAAGCTGAACACGTGCGTCAACTTCTCGCACGGGGGCTGCCCGGTCGTGGCCATTGCAGTCAACAAAACCGGAGACTTCTGCGTCTCCGCCGGCACCGATCAGAAACTCAGAATTTGGAAACGCGAGGAAAACACGCGAAACCACAATAAAAGAGTGTCTTGGAGCTGCTTGACCGCCTGCTACTACGCGCCTGGCGTCGGCGCCTCCTTAGATCATAGTCTCTTCAAGCCTAAAGCTGTCGAAAGCAGAGTGGACGAATTTACTGACCCGTACTTAAGGGATAATAACAGTAAGAATGATGTCATAAGCAGGGTCCTGGGGCTGACTGATGATTCATCGAATAATGCTAACGACGTAGGTAGCATTCGAACGAAGGAGGCGATAGAAGCGGACGTAGAGATGGGCGGAGTGGCGATCTCTCAGGACGGCTCGTTGATAGCGGCGTGGTTCGGTTCCAAGTTGACTCTGTGGGATAGCCACTCCTGCAGCTTGCGGAGTACATTGTCACACCCGTCGCTGAGGCCAAAGGGGGTGGACGTCTGCTTTGGCAATGAGGATGCCGCACATTTTGTGAGTGGATAATAACACCATATATATAGTACAAATGAACAAACTGATGTAAAAGTGTTAATATAATAATGAAATAATTTTATTTGTAAAATTACCATAGTACGATATTGAACTAACTCAATGGGTGTTGAGTTTAATATCGTACAATTTTTTTCTTTGTGTTTATCTAAGATTCATACAATTCTAATATTTTCGTCCTAGTAACCTGCATCCTATACTCAGAACTCTACTTGAAGGCCCCCTGGTTAAATACCTCAGCAGGGCGTGGAGTGCATTCTACAGTTTTCCGACACTAGAGATATAGGATCGGTTGGTTCGCCATGAAAGAATGTAGAGGGGCTCCGTTACCTGTCTGGTAAGAGGTAGAAAAGGGTGAGAGGGATGGTGTTACGCAGCTCCAAATAGCATTCTCCATAGTATAGACAATAAAACTCCTAGTGGCGCGGGGACTGGCCTAGCGTACCAGACACCTGGGTTCAATACTGACATGCACCACTGTCTTTCTCTTTCCGAGTTCGACAAGTGCATTTCGTTACGAATGCGAGCTGCTCCATGGTTCGGAATCCATGTAAAACTGTAGGTCCCCTTCCCCTACTAGGTGGCAGGGTTTATGCCCGCCCGGGTTGGTACCATCGCATTGGATGAAAAGATGGTCGAAGCGGCAATGAAAAATTGTCCGTGTTTTCCATCCAGTTTAATGTAGCCGTGCTCATAAAGGGAAGGTCCTGGCATGGCACCAAATTCCTTCGGGAATGTGGTGTATTGGGCTAATAATCATAACGGTAGTTGTGTGGTATTAGCCATCCATGTCAGGTCGCATAAAAAAAAAAAGAAAGAAAGATACCCTAGTGTGCTGTACGTTCAGGCATGTTAAAATAATACAAGTAACACTGCATTTCGTCCCATGCATGTCATAAGAGGCGACTCAGGGCAGGCAATGGGACACCTGTTACCCTGGCCATTGTTTCGATTGACTACTTCCAAGCAGTGATTAAGGATTATTTATGTATGTACAATTGCTACATGACTAATGTATGTGCAGGTTGTGTGCACGACGGAGCACTGTGTGGCGGTGTGGTCGCTGCTGTCGCTGTCTGTGCGCTGGCTCGTGCACGCACGTCCCGTCACCCTTGCCGCGGACCCCTTCTCCAACCTCATGGCTGTCGTCACAGACAACAATGATGGTGAGTTAGGGGCTATGTTGTGTAGTTTATAGACTAATAATTACTTACTGGCTTAAGTAGATGGCTCACCACCATAGTGACGTAAGTTTCATGCAATAGTTTTAAGCAAGCCGACGCTCTATTGCAATAAATGTTGAACTAAGATAGTAACTTCCATTCAATCGATCACAACAAAAAGAGCGTTTGTACCTAGAGACGGCGCAGCTATTAGGCACTGCTTTAAATCTATTCAAAAGTGATTTGATTTTATGGGTTATCACAAAATGTGTGTATTGATTTAAAATTCTATCTTTTCAAATTTGAAACAAAATTGTATTGAAAATTGATTGGAAAAAATAATAGTTATTATGTTTGTACAGCGCCATCTATTGGCAGTTTTGTAAGTTATAGGTACTAAAGTAACGCCTTCCTATTTCCATAGCGGTAAACGTGTATGCATGCAGTTGCACCATCTATTGTTAGTCCCTTTGGCATTGACCTATTGGTGAACCATCTAGGTCTTCTTCATTTATGTTGTAATCATGTAATGACATCTCATCTCACCCTTGATAGAGGTCAGCCCGTATCGGAAACTGGTCCAGGTTCTGATACAGCTAAAAGAGAAATATTGTGAAAAACAAACATGAAAAAAACTAAATAACATACAAAGATAGTGCACTCCAGCCTTAAGGTGGCCCAACCCGGCGGGCCCAACTCATTCGCGGGCACGGTACAAAACCGTGCTGTTGCGCTCTGGTACCTTCTCTGTTTCAAAGAATAAGACAGGCTCCGTGATGAGGAAGATGCAACATGTCCACAAAAAAGACAATGCGCATAGTGTATGATTTGGTAAGATTTACGAAAATTTTAATTTCAAGACGACTTATAGCTAAAAGTAAACCACGACCGCTGTAGTCAAAAATTTAACAAAAACCAAATAGATCATAAATCTTGATTAAATAAGCTATGTCTGATGACTAATCTTTTTACGATGTTCTTACTTTATCATTGCGTAATCCACGTCCAAAGTTATTGTATAAAACTCGCGAAAAATTCGAACTTTCGGACCTTATAACTTAGAAACCAAACACAATTTTACAATGCCAATTGTCATCAGACATCTAGTTCGATTAAATAAAGCTATTTTGAGCAAAATTTTGGATCTCTGACAAGAAATATGGGCGTGATCTTCTTTCCCCTTTTGTATGGGGAGATGAGCGGGTTGCGCCACCTTAAAAGCTCAAGCCTTATCTGAATCTTCAGTTGGACGGTATAGCTTACTGATTTAGCTTGACGTTTCGTCCACCACATCAACTACATCTGACTTGGACTAAGTGTCAGAGCCACAGCATGGTGGACGAAACGCCAAGCTAAATAGCTAATGTGAACACTGTCTACGTGTAAATACAAATAACACTTATTTCAATGTTTGTATTTACCTGCGCTCAGACGCACAAACGTGTGTGACGCATCAATCTAAATACTGGAATGTCTAACGTTCAAACCATTGATTTCTGTTTGCATTTAATAATTCCCTCTATTGTTAGATGGAACTTCCAATTATATGGATTCTTCATC
Source organism: Incurvaria masculella (assembly GCA_946894095.1). Classification (NCBI taxonomy): domain Eukaryota; kingdom Metazoa; phylum Arthropoda; class Insecta; order Lepidoptera; family Incurvariidae; genus Incurvaria; species Incurvaria masculella. The sequence continues at coordinate 5,513,025 of OX335644.1, forward strand.
ATTCAGAGTGCTTCGAAGTTATAATTCATGCACATCTGTTAAAACCGAATCTTATTTAACAATTATGTAGAGATACCAGCAACCAAATATTTGAAAATAAAAAAAAATCTAATAATTTAATTTTAGTTTTCATCAAAATGACCCCCATGAAGCCATGGGGCCGATTTTGATGAAAACTTTCAGCGTTTTATGCTGTTTCTATAGTTTCGGATTTGGCTATGAAGGCACACTTAAAAAAATCAGCCTATATAATGAAGTGAATACATGCGGCAGTGTTTGCGTTCACGCCACACCGCTCGACGCCGGTGCTGAGCCGGCGTGCAGTGCTGGACGCGCGCGGCGGCGTGCTACGTCACGCGGCCTTCGGTCCCGCGAACTCACCGCACCACCTCCGCCTCTACTTCACCAGAAACGACTCGGTGAGATTCTCCTCTCTCGTGATGCCTTAGAGGCTTTGAAATTATATCATGCCCGCCTGGACTAGAATGAGGGACAGATGAATGAAGCAATGTAACATCGAGCGGCGCGTAGCCTAGTGGCGCGGGGACTGGCCTAGTGTACCAGAGATCTGGGTTGAATTCCTTGTCCCGACATGCACCACTTTCTTTTTCTTTCTGAGTTCGATAAGTGCATTTCGTCACGAATGCGCCCTACTCCATGGTTTGGAAAACTATGAAACCAGGATTTGTATTATTTTATATTTTCCTGTATTTACACATTTTCAATAGAAAAAATAGTTATATAAATAAATAAAAAAAATAAAAAATAAAAGTTATGGTGGAATCGCATGCGGACAACCCATTTTCGAGAATTTGATTCCACGAGTAGGCCTTGTTGTCTTGGGCCATGAGTAAAATAAAAAAGATAAACGAAGCAAAGTTGCAGCTGGTGCATCCAATGAATGGATGAATACTTTCTCCAATATTATGATCACTGTTCGCAGGAGATATATTGCCTAGAGCCGGAGGGCGCGGCCGATGCGGCGCTGGAGCAGGTGTCGCGCGTGAGCCTGCCCGCGTCCAACTATAGCGCGCTGCTAGCGTCCAAGCAGACCTCGGAGGTGCAGCGCGGCGCCGCGACGGACCTCACGCCCAGCGCTCTCCCTCCGCAGGCGCAGGTACTTTCACCCTTCGGAACACCCTATTTCAGCGTACTTACCTAATTTATAGGCTGACTTTGATGAAACGAAAAGCCACACAAAAAATGGACAAATACAAACATCTATAGAATGAACCCTGTGAGATAATGAGATAGAATACATTAGACACTCATAACTTGAAAACAAAAATCACAAATCTGGCTGTAGTTTGGACCTAAACTCGCCAGTCCATTGCCCGAAGGTTTTACTACAAACTGTGAACTGCGCACATGTATCTATTTACAGTTGTTTTTTTTTTCCTCTACCTATCATTTGTTCTTAAAAAATATTGAACAAAAATGCATCTTTAAATTTTTCCTGCCCTGAATTTCAGTTCTTCTCTGCGGCGCCGCACATGGTGCCATCCATAAGCCTGCTCTGTTCGGCATTCCTGCAGCAGCTCTCCGGCTACTCGGAGCCCGGTCCGGAAGAGCCGACCGACACGGAGATGCCCTCCGAAGATGAAGCCTCCAGCGATGACGATCTTCACGACCGCACCGACCCCGCCCCCAGGGTTACCACCAAGAAAGTGGAGTTTTGGAGACCAAACTATGAGGAAACTAAGGAAAAAAGGGTGAAAAAAATCTTAAAGCAGCCAGTGCTGGCTTTGGAATTGTTGAAGGGTATTTTTGATTAATCCGTGCTGAATTTCTTGACAGAAATATACTTTATATTGACAACACAATGTGGTTTTAATTAATTTACTGATTTGTCTTTGTGCACAAATAACACAGGAAATAAGTACAATAGGTTAATAAATGCATTTGGTGTTTAAATAACAAATCTCTTAAGGCGCTAGGACTAGCCAACTACTCGCTCCATACAAATGCACTTTTTAACAAATGTAATAATATGTTGTGAAACGGTTCAGCAAATCCAAATAGAACTCCAGACTGATAATGGATTGTTAATATTTTTTGATTCCATAATTTATTTAAATAATAATAAAAATAAAAAAGTTGATTTTTCTCATTAGAAATCTGAAAGTAATTCGATTTCTAGATATAAGCAAACACAGCTTATATGCATAAATAAAAAAATCCATTTGCTTTTAGATTTCTACATTTAGTCAAAAAAGTTCGGAAATGGACACCATTTCCGCAATGTATTTTGTATAGAAACAGGAAACATACATTAACGAAAATAGGTTGATTCCTAGACAAGGAATCATATATTGTAAGAATGACACTTATAATCGTCAGACTTAGTTAGTTAACTTGGGGTGCCTCGTCTAACTTTGCGATTTGGGTAGTACCAGGGCCTTAAATGTTGAAAATGAAAAAAAAAACCTCTTTAAAAAGAATCACAAACCGTTTACAACCATACAAATTCAATAATTACGTGCAAAACATACTTGTAGTATAGGAATTGGAAGCCAAAAGTAAAACAAAGTTAAAATGTTTCATGCTGATTAAGAGAGCGGTGCAGGCAGAGCCATCTGCTTGCTTGCAGTGAGATAGGTCTGATCTTAAAAATAATGTTCAAAAATGTTTTCTGCAAGGATTACAAATCTTAAAGAAGCGATGTATTAACTTTTTTCCCGAAAAGACATGACGTGGGTGATAATAAAGTAGCGGCCACATGCATGACAACTTGTATAAACCTGTGTTATAATAATGGTGCAATTAAAAGTGTCAGCCAAGTTAGGCTGTGCACTCAGTGATAGTAAGAAACTAGCAAATGTTTGCTGATACATTTTATGCTGTGCCAAAATTTGTTAAGGCCCTGGTACTAGCCAAATCACAAAGTTATATGAGGCACCCCAAGTTAACTTATTAAGTCTGACGATTAAGTGTCATTCTTAGAATACATGATTCTTTGTCTTGGAATCAACCTACTTTCATTAATGTATCTTTCCTTTTTATTTACAAAATACATTGCGGAAATGGTGTCCATTTCTGATTTTTTTTTAATAAATGTAGAAATCTAAAAGCAAATGGATTTATTTGTTTATGCATATATGCTGTTTTTGCTTATATCTAGAAATCACATTACTTTCAGATTTCTAATGTGAAAAATCGACTTTTTTATTATTATTATTGTTTAAATAAATGATGGAATCAAAAATTATTAACAATCCATTAACAGTCTGGAGTCCTATTTGGACTTGCTGAGGCGTTTCACTACAAATTATTACATTTGTTTAAAGGTGCGTTTGCGCGAGTAGTTGGCTAGTCCTAGCTCCTTAAAAGTAGCACAGCCCAGCTTGGGCTGCAACAAATCCTTTCATTCCTGATGAGAACGTAATTATTGATTCATAGAACAGTAGTAATAATAATTGTATCTTAAAATAACTCTGGCTATGTTTCCATAAAATGTAGTCGGGAGAATCAAATTACATCAGCGATGAGCGAATAGGATGCTCACTGGATTGGGTGGTAGATGTAGGACGATGTAGACGAGATGACACATCAGTGCCGCCGCCCGTGCAACCAGCGACGCAGTGTCCATGGAAGTGAAAGCGGCGGTAACGCAAGCAATGCGACTGTGGAACTAATCGTATGCGTCTTAGCGCTTCCGCCTGCAATATAAGAAAGCACATAATGCTTAGGATTTAACAATTAAGGAAAAAAACATCCATATGGTACAAAAAATGGTTCTAAGAAATGATCAGTTTTTAATGGTTTTTTAAAAAGTGGATGGAAGCGGTTTTGAATGATTTTTTAGTCTCCATACATTTCGTCGAAGTTATGGGGTCAATTTGTATGGTTAACACCAAAAAAAAAATGTAATTTCGTGTTCTGTCATAGGACTTATTTATTCAAATGCATACTTCCTATACATGACATTTCTTTAACCTATCGTAGCCTGTACACTTCAATGAATGATACATATAATTTAGTAATTCGGTTCAAGTTTCAATTACAGCTTCAACCATAATTTTAACCAGTGTGCTTGGTTTTAGTACCACCATCACTTTTGCATGAGTTCTGAATCATGGAGCGACACGCATTGTCAACAAAAATTCAATTCAGAATTTCAGTCTCAAGTAATACAAAAAAAAAGTGAAATTCTTGGAATCTGAGCCATATTCAATGGGGAAGACAATTCAAAGCTTGTAGGTGTCGCGTGAGCAACCTCCCCTTAAAATGTCATAAGTGTTATTCCTGTCAAGTTTGATTTATGACAAGATGTAGTTACCCCACGATGCAAGAGAGGTTTAGAGGAAAATAGTCTTCAAACTAATTTTATGGGCAATTTTCCAATTCTTAGATAGTACTTATCAGACTGATAGTACAAATTCACGTTTGTAAAAACACGGATAGTCGTTGCCGGAGAATTATATCTTCTATCACAATTTTCTGACTATAATTTTACTAATAAACATAAGGACTTACTATATCGGATGGATAAGCAGAAGCATAAATAAATCCGAGCTTAACTGTTAGTGCTCTTGTTCCGATAACTGTACTGTACGGTCCAATAAATCGCAGTACCTCTTCACTTTCACTAGTGGTCCTCAGGTAAATTAGTTTACCATGGACTATAGGTTCAACATAATGCCGTATATGTTGCGGGCATCTAAACACATACATACATTGTACAGCATTCGCTGATCATTTATTCCGTTGACAAAAACGTCGGAGAATGTCTCCTCCCGCAGCGTGAAAAGCCGTAAGTTTTTAAACATGTTCAACGGCCGCGGTAATCTCAAAAGGTATCCACATAGTTTGAAAAAAAGATTTTTTTATTACGTGATCACATAAAAATGTATATTTTATTACTAAATTTTAATTGGCAACACTTACAATGATAAAACTGCAAAAGTGCCAAAATATGCCGAGTCACAACGATAATGCGCACGAACCTTTGAAATTAATTACAGCGATGTATGTACGCGAAAGTTTTACATGATAAGTAATATTATCTCATATCTTCATCAGTTAGTACTATTTTCTTAGTGTCCTTGACAATCTCATCGATTCGATGAATGTCCTTCAAGGAAATCTCTCCCGTCCCACGCTCCAGAGGTTTCGGCTGTGAAGGGTCAGGTTTCCAACCCAGAAAATGGATAACCTGATAGGTGGCAGGGACACCTCGACCCTTCTCTGGGAACTCCTTTCCATACATCTCTTCATAAATGGCAGCGGCCGAAAACTGAACGTCTCGGGAGAGGCGCAACGGGCGCGAAAGGGTCGCGTTGCCTTCCCCGGAGCCACGTACATCCCACATGACATGCCACGCGCTCGGATACCAAACTTTCATCTCGTCCGTGTCCACAGTTTGCATTGTAAATCCAGCGCTCGTCAGAAGCCCACCGATATCCCGAATACGAGTGAACGGAGAGACCCGCTGAAACATGCCTCCAAGGCGCTCTGTCTCCGCCAGCTGCAGCGACTGTCGTAGCTCATACAGCGTGTCGCCTCCGAACACACACGCTAAAAACACCCCATCGGGCTTAAGGCACCGCATAATCCGGTCAAAGCACCCAGGAAGATCATTAACCCAGTGAAGGGTTAGAGAGGAAACCACCATGTCTACACTGCTTTCTGGGAGATTTAGGAGTTCTTCGTCCATGAGCAGCTTGGTGTGACTGACTCCGTCGCCAACAATCGCCTTGTCGAGGTGAGTCTGTGAAGTGTCGCACAGAGTGATTTGGGAGACACTGTCGGGAGTCAGGTGTCGCGATACATATCCGCGGCCGCATCCAAGCTCTACTGCATTTGTAAAGGTTCGCTTGATGTCGAATATCCTGTCGGCGACCCGCCAGCCGGTTTCCTCGCGTATGTACTCGTAAAGATGGTAGTCGTCGGCCTGTGCTGCTCGATCCCTCTGTAGCATTTTACTTGGCCGATCGAAGATATTCATAACGTTGTAAGCGGCGCTGGCGGTGCGAGGAGACTTCATAACGCATCGCGAAGTACCAAAATATCGACTTTGAATTGAAGCACTGTTCCAACGTCTTTGGAAGTGATTATTTACTACACCTCGGTAATTTCGCACCGTGTGCACACAGCTGTTTAGGACTGCCATTTTTACATATTTCATTCAGCCAGATACAAACATATTAATTTAATTTTATATGTAACACGACCGTCCACTGTATCGAAGAGAGGTTATGTCACAGACAATTTATTTTACAAACGTCACGTCAGTCTTGTTGCCCTCTATTTTCATCAATAATTATGAACTCGTCAAGTTGCCTTTTCCGTCTCTCTATCGTCAGTATTAACGTCTTCCGCATTATTTTATTGTTGAATCCGCAGAATGAACATTTAAATGCGATCAGTTTTCCGTTAGTCCATGGAATAACATTATACTTATAGTATTCAAACTAAACATTAACGGACTTGAAGTGCAGCAAGAAAAAATAGTTTTAGTCAATGATTTCAAAGGTAAGGATATGCCCTTATATAGAATTGAAACAAATCTTCTTCATACAAGCAAAAAGTAGCGCCATCTATCCAAACTCGGAAGAACTACGTGAGCGCCGTGTCAAAGTCGTGTTGACAACTCGCCGCCATGTTGCATTAGGTCTAACCATGTAACCTTGTACCTGCGTCCTTAAATGTTTTCTTTTTAATTTAAACTTTTAAGTTCTTTTAACTTTCATGAATAAATTATTTTTTTGTAATTTCAAGGTATTCAAGTTAAATACAATTTGAATTTTCTCTTGTACCTGCTTGGTCTGGATCTACCTGCCTGTCATGTCAAAATTTGTTTTCGTTATATCTTGGGAAACACATGACAGGCAGGTCGGGCGTTTAATTTGAGTGGTCGCATGATGGGTCTACGACCAGTGCTTTCCAAGATATAGCGAAAACAAATTTTGACATTCCAGATAGTTAGATCAGGTCGGGGCGTTTAATTTGAGTGGTTGCATGATGGGTCTACGACCAGTGTTTCCCAAGATATAACGAAAACAAATTTTGACATGACAGGCAGGTAGATCAGGTCTGGACGTTTACTTTGAGTGGTCGCATGATGGGTCTACGACCAGTGTTTCCCAAGATATAACGAAAACAAATTTTGACATGACAGGCAGGTAGATCAGGTCTGGACGTTTACTTTGAGTGGTCGCATGATGGGTCTACGACCAGTGTTTCCCAAGATATAACGAAAACAAATTTTGACATGACAGGCAGGTAGATCTGGTCGGGACGTTTACTTTGAGTGGTCACATGATGGGTCTACGACCAGTGTTTCCCAAGATATAACGAAAACAAATTTTGACATGACAGGCAGGTAGATCAGGTCTGGACGTTTACTTTGAGTGGTCGCATGATGGGTCTACGACCAGTGCTTCCCAAGATATAACGAAAACAAAATTTGACATTCCAGATAGTTAGATCAGGTCGGGGCGTTTAATTTGAGTGGTCGCATGATGGGTCTACGACCAGTGTTTCCCAAAATATAACGAAAACAAATTTTGACATGACAGGCAGGTAGATCAGGTCTGGACGTTTACTTTGAGTGGTCGCATGATGGGTCTACGACCAGTGTTTCCCAAGATATAACGAAAACAAATTTTGACATGACAGGAAGGTAGATCAGGTCGGGACGTTTACTTTGAGTGGTCACATGATGGGTCTACGACCAGTGTTTCCCAAGATATAACGAAAACAAATTTTGACATGACAGGCAGGTAGATCTGGTCGGGACGTTTACTTTGAGTGGTCACATGATGGGTCTACGACCAGTGTTTCCCAAGATATAACGAAAACAAATTTTGACATGACAGGCAGGTAGATCAGGTCTGGACGTTTACTTTGAGTGGTCGCATGATGGGTCTACGACCAGTGCTTCCCAAGATATAACGAAAACAAAATTTGACATTCCAGATAGTTAGATCAGGTCGGGGCGTTTAATTTGAGTGGTCGCATGATGGGTCTACGACCAGTGTTTCCCAAAATATAACGAAAACAAATTTTGACATGACAGGCAGGTAGATCAGGTCTGGACGTTTACTTTGAGTGGTCGCATGATGGGTCTACGACCAGTGTTTCCCAAGATATAACGAAAACAAATTTTGACATGACAGGAAGGTAGATCAGGTCGGGACGTTTACTTTGAGTGGTCACATGATGGGTCTACGACCAGTGTTTCCCAAGATATAACGAAAACAAATTTTGACATGACAGGCAGGTAGATCAGGTCTGGACGTTTACTTTGAGTGGTCGCATGATGGGTCTACGACCAGTGCTTCCCAAGATATAACGAAAACAAAATTTGACATTCCAGATAGTTAGATCAGGTCGGGGCGTTTAATTTGAGTGGTCGCATGATGGGTCTACGACCAGTGTTTCCCAAGATATAACGAAAACAAATTTTGACATGACAGGCAGGTAGATCAGGTCGGGACTTTTACTTTGAGTGGTCGCATGATGGGTCTACGACCAGTGCTTCCCAAGATATAACGAAAACAAATTTTGACATTCCAGATAGTTAGATCAGGTCGGGGCGTTTAATTTGAGTGGTCGCATGATGTGTCTACGACCAGTGTTTCCCAAGATATAACGAAAACAAATTTTGACATGACAGGCAGGTAGATCAGGTCGGGACTTTTACTTTGAGTGGTCGCATGATAGGTCTATGACCAGTGTTTCCCAAGATATAACGAAAACAAATTTTGACATGACAGGCAGGTAGATCAGGTCGGGACGATTACATTGAGTGGTCACATGATAGATCACATTAAAAAAAATCTTTGATTACCCACTCATACTCATATCCACTCCAAAATAAACCAGAATGAATAAGGACGCCCGTACAAGGTTAATTCACCTACACGTACGACGCGCGGCATGGCGTCAATTGCCCGCTTATGAAGTTTGGTAGTTAATTAAATTATGGATTGAAAATGCAATTATTCAATTGTTAAACAGAAAACATTATATTATCTGAGTTTACATATCGATGATACGTTATTACATGTGTCTTTGTAATTTTCGTATCGTATTTTATGCACCCTTTTACTACGCAACAAGGGCATTTTCACGACTCAACATCACTCTGCAGTGGTCCGCAGACGACTGAGTCGCGTTGGCCCTAAAACGAATATTTTAGGGCCAGCGTACTGGTGCCATTAGTCGTGCGCGTTGACCGGGTCCTTACGAAGTAATATATAAGTCAATGGTTTTAGTATTAACCATAGATTTGGTCGCGGTACACATTCTCCTAGGCGCCGCCTGCGCACGACACTTCCGCTCACATCTGCTCTGTAAAGTTTCTTCATTCTTTTGTCACCCATTCGTTCCATATGTACAAACCATCTTAACACCCTGTGACCAGCCAATAGGGCTCGCACATTAATATATATATTATAGATAGATATAAATACGAATTTAACGATGAAACTTGTCTATTGAGTAAACAAAATCTTTTATTGTCATTATCTTAAAATACTATCTAATCACAACTTTTGCTAAATATCTGCAAGTGACCTTTTGTCACAAAATTAATAATTTATTTTTAGTTCTTGGTTATATTTTCATTAGAATCGGTGTAGTTATGAACGAGCTCTAGATATTTAATCAAATTCTGAAAGAAATTAAATTACATTTTCTAGATTTTTTTTATTTTCGGAGAGTTATTAGGGGAAAAAAACCCGTGGACATGTAATACCTATCGGCGAAGTCCTAACGCTGTCAACCAATTCATTTTACGTCGTGGTTTACCACTGGAAAACGCAGTCCTCAGATACGGGCGAATTTTCACGAAGAAAACTGTGGAATCCACGGAAATGAAATCTGGGTAATTTACGTGTGAACGAGTGGACGGCTCTGGAATATGGCTCGTAAGTTGAAGTAACATTTTATGACAGATCTCTAAGAGCAATAGCTCTATGAAGTCGGAGGTATGCTGAGCTGATCTTTATCCTGGATTACAACTTCGAAAAGTGTAGTAACAATTGCTATTTCCACTCCAATATAGCTACCACGAGAATTCTTCGAGCAAGAAGCAGTCTCCCGGGAAAATAAGTATTTGTAAAATTTGCAATCAGATGTGTTTAACGAGACAAGGTCCTGGCATGGCACCTTACATACTTTCTACAGGAACGTAGTGTGAATGATTGTGGGTGTGGTATCGTCGTCATCCATGTACAGCTATAAAAACCAGTTATGTAAAGGAGAGAAGGTATAAATATTGTTTTCAGTGGATGCAGCCGGAAGCTTCAGCTAGTTTTATATAGGATGTTATTTAGAGGGAGAATCGCTGCATACTTTGAAGCTGAGCTGTTTCGAGATTTTTAAAAGGTTCGTTGCATGTTTTTTTTTACACTAACCATTGTTGTTGAGCTTTAGAACAGAAGTAAGTACATAAACAAATTATTTTTGTGTTTTCTTAACGATGTGTAAATATGTTATTGAGATCTTTATTCGGGATTGTGAATATGATTATAGGATTTGAACTTTAATTACGAGAGTTAAACCATGTGTGATTCACAGATAATGATGCGTTTTTTGAGTCTGTTTTAAAAGTGTTTCTTTGCGATATTTTACGACATTTTGAAATTTGATTACGGATTTATGCGAATGCATGGATTTACGTAGGTACATATTAGAGCGATTAAAGTAGTTGATTACGTAATGCGGAATATTTAGTTTTATGAGTGTTATTTGTCGATAGAGATGTGGCGGATTATAAATTAAGGTATTGGGTTTGTTTTGGGAATGGTATTATTTGTTGGTGAAGATACGGTTATCATAAAAAAAATATGCATTTGAATTTACGTTTTTATTAATGTTTAGATTTATTCATATTAGTGGTAAATGAGGTAATCATGGAAGCGAAACAAATAGTTATTAGAAGGTATTTTGGTAATAGGTTTTGGTACTTGTTATAATCACATTTAAGTGACAGACATTACACTTATACATTCATAAACTGTGTTCATCTGTGTGCTGACCGAGAGAAAGATATAAATGCCTATGTAAGACTAGCGCACTGAATTAAACGATGGTCGAATCCTTCGGGAATGGGGTGTGTTGGGCTAATATCGTAACGGTGGGTTGCTAGCCATCCATGTCCAGTCACTTAAAACATTTAATCGTTCTTGAAAAAAAAATACAAACGCCTCACCACGTTGATGCTTCCCGTGGCGAGCCGATGGGGGTCTCTGGGGGCGGGCGCCGTCGCCGTCACCAGCAACAGCAGCACGAGCGCCGCACCGCAACAGCGAGCCCGCCGCGTCGTCGTCGCTCCGCCGATCTGCATCCCCTCGCCTGCGGTGTTTCTAAATTAAACTATTATATCAATACTGAAATACAGCCTGTAAGGCGAGCACGGAAATCTTGCAGCTAGTTTGATTGCTATAAGTTGCAATTGACAGACGCCAGCGCTAATGTGAGGATTCCTCTATGATACTTTTGAGATTACCGCGGTCGTTAAACGTGATTGAAAAATGTTACGGCTTTTCACGCGGCGTACGAACGTGGCGGATGTCTCCTTGACAACGGGCTGAACGATCGGCTCGAAACGTCGGAGAATGCCTCCTCCCGCTGCGTGAAAAGCCGTAACATTTTTCGAGGATTCCTCTGTTGATTCGTTCGCACACGAATACTGGGCAAGCCAGGATTTTTTTTTATTTCTCAAAGTAGATAAAAGTCTAGCCCAAATAAAGGTTTTTCTATATAACTGGACATGGAGGCTAATATCACACCTACTGTCATAATAACTCAAACCGACCAAATGGGAATTGGGTTCCATGCCAGGACTTTCCTCGATATTGAATACATTAAACTGAATGCAAGCAATGCCCGCCTTTGCGGGCTTATCCCTTATTATGCTGCACTGTACTTTCTTTTGTAAATTGTTTTTTGTGGCGTATTAAAGAATTTGCAATCAATGAATAACTTAGGAATAGTTTGATTAGAAAAAGTAGTACTTACCTGTTTTTACGGTAGCTGCAGAGATTACGATTACCTATAGCCAACAAAAAAGGCCGCAAGTTATAATAGTATGCACTCACGAAACAAAATCTCGCGTTTGTTTGGTTTGTATGGAAGATGCGACTAGTTTGAACAGACTAGGAGCGCGTCTGAGTGCTGCTTGCATTTATGCAGTCTGGAGCGGCAGGGAGCGGCCTGCTGGCACAGAATAAATAATAGTTCTCGCTGGGCCGGGACCACTTCTGCGCCGGGACTCAACACCCACGCGCCCCGCTGCTCTACTTTCTTTTGCCTCGCATCCGCCCTTTAGAAGACTTGAATGTGGTGACAGGCCCTTTCGAGTTCATATAGAGAAGGGATGGGAGATTTACTTTTTGTTAACGCATGTTATTGTTAACAAATACATTTACTTTATTCTTAAATTCAGTAAAGTTTGGTACCCTAGGTACCTATCTTCACACAAATCTTATAAATCCTTGCTTCAGATACCTGTCCACGCAACAAGTGGTTAGTTACTAAATAAATCGTTAAGTTACTTTCAATTACTTAATTACTATGTATGTACACAACTAAATATTACCTTTTAATATCTTTATAGGTTCTGTAATTCAGTGGTTTGCATATGAATATCACACAGGTGGCAAAACAGTGCTTCAGTCGGTTCTCGGAGGCTTTCCCAAAGGAACTGTGCTAGTGTTAGGTGTTAGGTCGCGATTTAATCTAGAGATAGCGACGTACGTATTGAAGGTAGCACGAGAACTCTGAATGCTAATGTTAGATTTTCACACCCTGATAACGGATACTATGCAACGAATGGTTATACGAACGAATTCATTGAGCATCACCACCAATTCTTTTAAAAACAGGCTTGACAAACACCTAAAAACACTAAACTAAAGTAACCGTAATAACAAAGCACCAGTGAGCCCAGACATGAACACATCAGCTAAGGCTGCTCGTTCATCAAATAAATAAATAAATAAATATGCTATAGGGGGGTAAGCTGACGGCCCTGGTGCTACGCTGGTGGCGTATGAGGTGCCCACCAACGTTTATGAGCTTTTGACAGTACTCAAACAATACTTACTGTCACGATATTACCTTTACACACAACTTTCCTGAAGGAAGGTGCTAATGTCAAGACCAAAAACGGCTGCATGAAATTGGATAGAAAACACGGATATTTTTATTTACCGCTTCGATCATATCACATCCAACGCGATGGTACCAACCCCGATATCTATTAAGGAAGTTGCGAAGGGGACTATGTTTTACATGAGTTCCGATCCGAACTATGGAGCGATCCGCATTTTCGACGAAAATCCACATTTCATCCTCGGACAAGAAAGAAATAATACTCGGTGAGCTTTCAAGTTTTTTTTTATATTAAGCGCGGCATATGGCGTACGCCAGGACTAAACCCATGGGTTTTAGAACATTCAGGGGGGCTGCGAAAACCATGCCGGAATTTTATTTTATTTTATTTATTCGGAGAAACAACAGTGCATTCATACATAAAGTGAATTAGCAAAGTAATAAAAATAAACACCAGTTACAAATTCTCACAGTTGAGTTAACAAATGAAAAAAAAAGATGCAGTCGTCGAACATACCTAGACAAAAACACGGTAAAATATTACTTCAAATATGAGCATAACATGTCGCAAAAAAAATTAAAGGTGGTTACAAAATAAATGAATTTTCCACAGTTGAAAAGGTAAAACAATAATAGTATTGCTGGGTTTAATGAGTTTACGCTTTTCTTATTGTTCATTTCCAAAATAATGAATATTTACTTCATTTTTGATGCTCTTAAAGTTCAAGCAAAATAGGTCGAGGTGGTTATATTTTAGATTAAGAGTGTTACGGTTGATTCCTGCATTAAACCTACCCTGGAATTAGATCTGCGGTCTCAGGCCTAAGAAACTACAGTCTATCAGAATGTGGTTTTACTTACTACTGTTAATTTCCAATTCGAGTGCACTGAGAGTAAAATATCACAAATAACAAACGTGTAATTTAAAAAAACCGGCCAAGTGTGAGTCGGACTCGCACACGAAGGGTTCCGTACCATCTTGCAAGATTTAACACAAAAAAATACGTTTTTTGTATGGTTATACAAAAAACGATTATTATTATGGCTTTTATGTTTATATTTTTTTTTATTTTACCTATTTTATACACACTTTGTGAAAATTTCGGCTGCCTACCTATTACGGTTCATGAGATACAGCCCTGTGACAGACGGACGGACGGACGGACGGACAGCGGAGGCTTAGTAATAGTCTTCCGTTTTCACCCTTTGGTTACGGAACCCTAACAAGGGCGTGGAATCGCGTGCGATAAAGTACACAATGCGGTTGCGCTATCCCAGCGCTATCTTGATGAAAGCAATGAAAGGCGAGCGTGGTGACAGGATGCAGAGCGCGACAGCTCGGCGGAGACGGCCGGCCGCGGCAGCGCAGCGGTGCGGGGGTGGCGGCGCGGCCGCGGATGCCGTCCCGTTTTGACATCCCATTCTTCCGTCCGTGCAGCTTTCATTGTGGCGCCTATAAAATTGGTTTTATCGACTGAAAGTTTCCTGATTCCAAGAATAAGCTTACTGATCCGCTTACTCACAACCCAAACCGCACCTCTCTCGTTTTTGACAAACAACGTGTAACAACATTATTGTTAGGATACGTCTCTTCCTCAGATTGCATTTCGAACCTTTTAACAAAAATCATGCCAATCAACCAAGAACGTTAAAAAAGGAATGGCCATGTTCATAGTTTGCTATGACATCCCTATTCAGAGTGGGCGGACTAACTTTAATACGCCGGAATAAACCGGGTTTTGTATGGTTAGTCCGGTGCTAATCTCGTACTAAGTTTTAACAGGTTCTCTCTGAATACGACTGCTAGTGATTATTTTCATATGGTTTATATAGGGTTAAATTGAGGTTATAGGTGGGTTATAGGTACAACGCTATGATATGTACATTTTAAGAATTAAAAATAACATCGATATAATGTAATCATAAAAAAAAACAAGAAGTAGGATTCGAACCTGCAATGTGCATATGCACATGTCGATTGCCAGCGCCATCTAGTCGAGCATCTAGTAGTAGATAGAGGAAGCAAAATTATTTGGGTGACGTAATTATTGGAATAGATCAGCGCTGAAGCAGTGGACATGTACAATCCATCGGTCCTATGTGTTATAATCCTGGTTCCGGTGAAAATGACGACCAAAAACTTTTCTGATATTTTAAAAACACGTAGATGTTGTCTTATCCATTAAATACATAAAATTATCAAGTTTTTGATAGATTTGAACGAAGAAATACCAAAAATCACGTTCTTGCGCCATTGACACACACAAGCCAAGTGATAAGATAATAGAGACCCAGGTTCCCAGACACTGTGGGCAACTTAATTGGATTAATCACCACAGACTGGATGACACTTCTCCGGAATTAATCAGTTTTGAGAACATTCGCATAAATTCAAATGAATCAGACGCACTGCGGAAACAAAGACTCCGGTGGCTGGTGGATGCTTCAGAATTAATCTGGTTTATCCCCGCATTAGTCATATGTTTAGCAAGACCGCGGTGACGTTTAGCCGTTGCACGAAGAGACGGCCGAGTTAATCAATGTTCAAACACGTCACTTTTAGGGATCCGTCTAGAGTTCCTTCCGTACTGTCCATATAAAGTGACGTGTTTGATCATACTTTGACTTTGATTTTGGTTTTTTGTCCTTTCGTGCACTCGGCCCATCCCGCTCATCTCCCCATACAAAAGGGGAAAGAAGATTACGCCCATATTTCTTGTCAGAGATTTGGAATTTTGCTCATAATACCATTATTTGATCGAACTAGATGTCTGATGACCATTGGCATTGTAAAATTGTGTTTGGTTTCTAAGTTATAAGGTCCGAAAGTTCGCATTTTTCGCGCGTTTTATACAATAACTTTGGAGCTGGATTACGCAATGATAAAGTAAGAACATCTTAAAAAGATTAGTCATCAGAAATAGCTTATTTAATCAAGATTTATAATCTATTTGTTTTTTGTTCGATTTTTTACTACAGCGGTCGTGGTTTACTTTTAGCTATAAGTCGTTTTTAAGGTGGCCCAACCCGGCGGGCCTAACTCATTTGCGGGCACGGTACAAAACCGTGCTGTTGCGCTCTGGGACCTTCTCTGTTTCAAAGAACAAGACAGGCCCCGTGATGAGGAAGATGCAACCTGTCCACAAAAAAGACAATGTGCATAGTGTATGATTTGGTAAGATTTACGAAAATTTTAATTTCAAAACGACTTAGAGCTAAAAGTAAACCACGACCGCTGTAGTCAAAAATCTAACAAAAACCAAATAGATTATAAATCTTAATTAAATAAGCTATGTCTGATGACTAATCTTTTTAAGATGTTCTTACTTTATTATTGCGTAATCCACCTCCAAAGTTATTGTATAAAACGCGCGAAAAATTCGAACTTTCGGACGTTATAACTTGGAAACCAAACACAATTTTACAATGCCAATGGTCATCAGACATTTAGTTCGATCAAATAAAGATATTTTGAGCAAAATATTGGATCTCTGACAAGAAATATGGGCGTGATCTTCTTTCCCCTTTTGTATGGGGAGATGAGCGGGATGGGCCACCTTAAATTAAAATTTTCGTAAATCTTACCAAACCATACACTATGCACATTGTCTTTTTTGTAGACATGTTGCATCTTCCTCATCACGGAGCCTGTCTTATTCTTTGAAACAGAGAAGGTCCCAGAGCGGAACAGCACGGTTTTGTACCGTGCCCGCGAATGAGTTAGGCCCGCGCCGGGTTGGGCCACCTTAATCAATGTTCGTTTGATTTACTTATTGTTACCATAATAATAACAAGTGTGTGAACTGGAATTTTAGTCACAAAATTAGCCCGAATGTCCGGCAAGAGTCAAATATACTATTTGAATGTTGTTCAACTTGATAGTTATGTTATGTATGTCCGATGTAAATAATATGTTACACAGACACCGCTCAACTGGTATTTAGCATTTTTTAACCGACTCCAAAAAAGGAGGAGGTTATCAATTCGTCTGTATGTTTTTTTTTATGTTTGTTACCTCATAACTTTTGCCTGAGTGAACCGATTTTGATAATTATTTTTTTAAATGATAGCTAGTGCTTCCCAAGTGGTCCCATTTTAATTTGGTTAAGTTCTGACAATGATATCCATGAGAAAATCATAAAATCTTAAATTTGTATTAGGATGTGCGCGACAAATGGATGAATAACTCAATATAACGCCAACCGATTTTCGGTTTTTTTATTGGAAAGGACGTGTACAAATTAGTAAGTGTACTTCAGATTCACTAAAAATAAACAAATAAAAAAAAAATAACAAAAAAATAACCGACTTCAAAGAAAAAGCACTAAAAAGTAAAAAATAATTTTCATTTTTGTAGTTACTATTTCTGTTATTTTTTGAGTCGGTGTCAGCCAAGGTTAGGTTAGGTTAGGTTCTCTTGATTGGCGCAGCGCGTGCCCGGCTGACGCCGACTCAAAAAATAACAGAAATCGTAACTACAAAAATGAAAATTATTTTTAACTTTTTAGTGCTTTTTTTATTTCTCATTTTTAACCGTCTTAAAAAAAAGAAGGAGGTTCTCAATTCGTCGGAATCTTTTTTTTAATGTATGTTCACCGATTACTCGAATACCCCTGAACCGTTTTGGAAAATTCTTTTTTTGTTCGAAAGGGTTGGTCCCATATTTTGTTTAATCAAAATCGGATCAGTAGTATGGTACTTCTGTACAGCAAAAATATAATTTTCGGAACCAATGTACTCAGAAAGGTGATATTTTCTTTACAGTAGCTTTCTTTTAGGGTGAGGTTGTTCGGTAAGAGAGGTTTTTTAAACTTCACATGGGCGTCGTCAAGCACCTCTTAAGTGAGGTCGGTGTACGCCATATGCCACGCTTAAAAAACAAAAAAAACTGCCGTAGTTTCTCGAAGCTTATATGTCTGCAGTGATTCCTTGATGCCATAATCGGTGAACATACATAAAAAAAAAATTTAAAAAAAAGATTCCGACGAATTGATAACCTCCTCCTTTTTTGAAGTCGGTTAAAAATCATTCAGATCAACTATTTAGATATGAAGAAGCTTTCTTTAACCTATATTATTTGCGTTCTGTAAGCGGTTATGCTATTATGCTATGCATTACATGTAAGAACATTTAGATAATTGCAGCATTGTTCTCTAACATTTTAATGATTATAATGACTCTTCGCATTCGATTATAAATAATGTCAAGATTACACCATAGCGAATGTACATACAACCACTATTAAAGTATATATCGCCAAACAATCTCTTCAAATATTCCCAAAACCTTTTCTTTGTAGTCTTTACTTTCCACTATCATCCTCTTGATGAAGGAACCCTTTTCCTTTGTGAGAATCACTTCGAAACGCTCCGAGTCACTGAATATCGCCGTAAGTTGATCATCATCCATCCAGATCTGAGGCATCAGGCAGGCGGATACGATCAGTCCCCATTTCCGCTGCTCTTCGGCCGTTTTCAAAAAGTCCTCCAAAGAAAGGATGTCTTTAGCAGCGATGTCGAAGGGTTCAAGAACCTGTGTCAGGTAGAAGTGATAGTGCTGAAGTAACGACGGAAGGATTTTCTCCCTCGTTTGAGGGTCCACGTTGCTGCAGTAAATAAGGAGCATGACGTCACTGGCCGGGGGCAGGATGCGCACCGCTTGGAAGTCGACCAGGGCGCACTCGTCTGGCTCCCCTGCCGCGTCGTAGTGGTAGAGAAGATTATTGTTCCATAGGTCGCGGTGGCTGATCACGCCCCTTGTCGTCCCGCAGTCGTCCAATTCTAGCGCCGCGAGCCAAACGTCGCGCCATTCCCGCTCGATTCTATCGAAATGCTTATATTGTTTTCCATATTTCGAAAACTCCTTCAACGCTTCCAGTGCTCCGTCCATGCACTGACTAAACCAAGGATCTGAGCCGGTGTAGCCACCTTTATCTAATAAATCCCGAAAATCTTCTGCCACTGTATAAGATTCATGCCCTTCTTTTCTTTTATACTCTTCGAAGATTATGGTTCTAGAATGGAAGATCGCTACGGTTTCTAATGCTCTTTTACAGTGCTCCAAATCGAAGTTATCCAACTTGTTCCTTGTCCTGTAGCCGAGAGCTGTCAAATCTTCGAGAACCAAATCATTTTCGAAAACCGCTGCTACTCTGGCACTCCAGCGTTTTGAGCCTTAAAATTAAAAAGAAATTTAAACATTTTTACGAAGTAGGTTGATTGATGATGAGAACATCATCCGTGCTTAGTAACTTTAATATCGGAAAAGGTTTTTTATATTTCCTCCAGCTAAGTATTTAACAAGATTGTTAAAAAGGAATGGTCGCGAGATGTCCACAGGTGTCGATATAATCAGATTGAACAGGATATATTCATTTTGAACAGGTTTAACAAAGAAACACCGATAATAATGTATTGAAACATTCATAGATGATGAGATAGTTTTGTAATGCTTCATATTTTTGTTGTTTTTTCATGCAACAAATTTGCACTCTAAATTAAAGCGATTCGTGCGCGTAGTCTACATTACTATGGTCTCATTGTTTGGGGTTTTCCTCTTCAGGCAAATACTCCGTGACGCTGTTACTAGAGCAGCGTCTCTAGGCCATTCCTTTTTAACGTTCTTTTACACCCACCGTCATTATATTATTATTCATTGTTTCTTCTACTATATTTTAATTTAATGCGATAGTACCAACCTGGGCGGGCTTAAGCGATACCTAGAAAGGGAATGGAGTAACAATTTAACATAGATTCCGAACCAGGTAACAGCTTGCATTCGTAACGAAATCCACTATTCAATTAAAAAAAGAAATAATATTCATTGAAACCATGACTTCTGGCATGGCTGAAAAGCAAGTCTCCGCGCCCCTAAGGTATGATTCGCCTCTTTGATTCTTGGAAGAGAGTGGTGAATGATTTTGTGCTGCATAATATTTGTATATAAGTGCCAACTTTCTTTACAAATAAAATGTTGATATGCATATAAAATATCAAATTGTGTTATCTTTTTGGCTTACCTGGAATGTCTATTTGAGGTTTAATGATCGTGTAAAATGCCGCTTCCTTTTCAAATAGTTTCAATTCATTGACCATAGCTGCTTTACCAGCATTACTCCTCGCAACCGATTTAATAAAGAAATGGATCCTTTCTGGCCCGTTTTCTAATACTACATCGACTTGTAGCTTCCAATACTCAGCTAAGAAACCCATCATTTTATCACTGGCTTTTTTCAATGTGCATTTTTTGATCTCGGCACTTTTGCAGTTGGTATATTGTTCGACTATGCATTTTACATCTTCTTTGGTAAAAAAGTTAACTTTATTTAGTTCCATTATTCCTGCCACTTCTGTCATTCTGAAAGAAGCTGTGCGTATGGTCTTACCAACACGCAGACTGTATTTGATAGATGATAACTACAGAACATATGATCCGTGATGATAACGTTGTTGCACGAATTAGGAAAGTATAAATTGTATTTGACGTCTTTTATACAGAGTGTTATAGCATTCACTGTTCTAATTAACATAGGGAAAATATGCAATTTTGGCATACATAGCATTTATACAGTTTTTTAGATGTTATGAATGAAACATATTTGTTCGCAAGGAACTAAATTTGGTTCAAATATTAAAGAGCATTATGCTTTAGTTTTATACTACCACTTGAAAGAAACAACCAGAAATGTGAACAAATATTTTGCCTATTTTGGCGATTTTTTCTATCGAGAAAAAAATTGTGCTATGAAAACGAAAATCGTTAATTTCATGCGGATACACCTGAAGTTATTTAATTCAAAATTTGAGCTTGATAAGCTAAGTACTTTCTGAGAAATTAACCAAGTCCCCTATCAGCATACGCAGCGTTAATTTGGAGCGGGAAAAGGGTTGGGGACAACACAGAGCCCTGCGGTACGCCGGCGTTCACTGACATGGCTTTGGAGTAACCACCGTCATCCAAGACTTTTAAGTTGCGGCCATGCAGAAATTCGGTGATCCAGCCACACAGATCGAGTGGGAGGCTATAGCGCATCTTGGAAAGGAGTTATCCAGGCCGATAGCCATACCTTTGCGATGATTTTCGAGCGACTAAGCCCAGCAAATCGTGATCGCTGAGGAGCTCATTGTACTCTAGATACCTCATCGACTGAGAGTTAATGGATGCGCTCCATCACTTTGCAAAGAAGAGAGGTAATGGCTTTAGGTCGGTAGTTGGCCGGGTCTGATCGATCGCCTTTTTTAGGCACGAGCTGAACGTTGGCCGATTTCCAAGCTGCAGGCACACATCTAGTGGGATAGGATAGGCGGTAAAGGCGTTAGGACAGGGGCTGATTCTTGAGGACATTTCTTTAACACCAGCGCAGGTATACCTGCGCTGGGCCACTTGCCTTCCGAAGGTAGTAAGGTAGGAAAGTATCCCGTACATACAGAAGACATAACGACCTTCATAGAGATACAGTTTGCAAACATTACGGCAAATGAGATAGCACGTAATCTGGGATTAACATAAGTACACGTAACAAGACTGTGTTGGGAAGTATAAATTACATTATTTGCTTCTGTATAACATGTGTTCATGTAAACTGATATGTGGAAGCGTATAACATGTATGCATAAATGTGTAGAAAAATATAGATGTTAGCTGCAATACCTTTAATTGTTTTCATCACTTTCTCAAACATTCAGGAATATTTCAGACGCTTAAAACCGCTTTTATAGTGGTTGTCAAAATAATTTTCTCGACGGAAAACCTTGCATCATTGAAATCTCTATATACAGCCTATGCATAGTTTGGTCAGGTAAAGTACGTGCAGGTTAGCAAGTTCGAATGTTCAAATGTGAATCCCGGAATGGTTGCCTTGAAATGGGGAATATTTTCCTTGTTTGCTTGTTTCACTGAAATTCTTGCAATTAATTATCGACACTGTTGATTCAAACATAATTTAAATTTTAAAATATTTAATTCCCTTTTTCTTGCAATAAAAAGAAGATTGATGGAAGGTGCAGATGATTTAAAGATAAAACATCAGCGAACACCATAAACATAAATTGTTGGAAATATATCTCTATTCTTGCATCTACGGATTGGTCCAAGTTAGAGCGCCAACGCTTTCTGTAAATACCGCGGTAAGCGGGCGCCCAACCCGGGCGTTATGCCGCCGACGACGCCGCTCCATGCACACGTTGCCGTAGTAGCGCACCGTGAGGTATACGGCCAGCTCCACGAAGCTGAGCAGGCTGGCGCCGACGAACAGCCCTGTCGTGCCTCCAACCGACACTGCGGAATGACATTCAATTGAGGGTGATTGAGTCAACTTCAGGGCTGGAGGATTCAGGCACCTCGGATATTCTCTACTGTTAGTTGTCACATTCGATAACGACTAGACTATATAATGATAAAGTGATAAGTGGCGGTCTAATTTAAATCAGTCCTATAATATGGCCATAGACCCTAACCCTAATGGTAGAAGATGCGACTACGAACGCTATTGGCAAGAAAGACGTCTTGGATATGGAAGTCAATGTGTGGTTCTATACTTGGGCCCTAAATCAAGTCTAACATCTTCGAGCTATAGCCACGCCAATTATAGGCATTAGAATTGGCCCAAATGAAAACCTAGAACATTATCCTAAGGAAACGCTATACCCTGTATGTAACATAACGAATGAATATAAGAAATAAGAAGAGATAAATGCTATACGAACCGACCAAATCAAGGCGACTTCTAACGACATTTCTCTTGAACCTCTCAGTCGGCAAGTATTCCAAGTTGATCTCTACAGCTGCGGCCTTTTTATGATATCTGAAATTATAAAACATAGGGTTGAAAACCGAGAAACCCTTGGCCTGGAGGTCCAGGTACCCGTTTCCAAGTAAAAGTTTCCTGTACTATTTATCGTGTCAGTTTCAGCTCAAGAGATATGGTCTCACGACCGCAGATAATTAAATTAACTTTCCGTGAAATATCCATTCAGACGGGAATTTTATTTTGCAACTTACTAATGATAAGCAGTTGAGAAATTTTCACTGGGAATGTACACGGGCACACACAAACAATGTAGACAGCAAAATAGAAGGAAGCACAAGTCCTCACGCGATCTTTTCGTCTTTGATGATGGTGATGTCAGTCTCGGTGCAGGACGGCAGGCAGTCGCACACGAGCCCTTTGCGGCGCGCCCAGCGCGGCCTCAGAGTTGACAGGTCGCTGTAGTGGGCGTTGAGGCACACAAGTCCGGACATGTTGCAGCGCTCTTCCTCAGCTGTCGGAATACATGAAGACGATAATGCAACAGAGTACCCACTACCCTAGTAGCATTTTGGGTTGGCAGGTTAGGAAATCAGTTTGCCAACGGTTATTTTAGTCACCGCGGGAACAGTTGAGCCTTTGTCGGGAAATATATAAATAATTGCCCAACCATGTATTTGTAGGGCCGGTGTTGGATATTTGTGCTGCAACTTACCCAACTATTTGCTTTGTAGGGCCATCGTTGAATATTTGTAGGCAAATCTGCTGCAACTTACCCAACCGTTTCGCGGTTGGCTTTCTGTTGGATCTTAATCGACAACACCACCTTCTCCCAACTACTTTTCAATAGTTGGGGACAACCACACCGCTTCTAACACCGCCAATGCTACTAAGGTAATAAAGTATTGATGTAAATGAATGCGTTTAGAGGCTACTTACGAGTATTCGGCATGAAGTGGTCATTGCATTGGCAGAACTCTTTCTGAGCGAGTTTGCGGCACCGAACCGTGCAGGCGCTGTATGAGTACTGCGGGTAAATGCCACCCTCGTTCTCGTAGCGGTAGCGGCAGGCGCGCTGCTCAGGGCTCGTCTCCACTGAGAGTGGGTCGTTTTCGATGTTGCGGACTGCTATGTGGCGCCTGTGGGATTCATCGAGGGACTCTACTAGCGGCACGATGCGCCCAGACTTTGCTGGGCTGGCTGCTCGAGAATATTCTCTACCCGGAGAGGTTCATTCTCGATGTTGCGGATTGATATGTGCCGCCTGTGGGATGCAACGTCAAAGCACCTACTCTACTAAGGTAATCATTAACGAAGTTTTAATATTGGGTCTGTCGCTTGATTTTTCTTAAGTTTTCTACATGCTTTACTTACTTGTACTTGATTCCATCAATAATATTAAGTGTGGATGACTGCAGAGTTGTGAGTGCAGGCACCTCCTCTTCTCCAATTGTGTACACCTGAAACACAAATGATTTACTTTCTTCAATGAAATACCAAATCATTTAGATAATTTACCTATGACAAATCGACATTGATGTCGAATCGCCATATATTCTCAGATCAGCAGTGCAATTATCTGGACAATAAAAAATAATAGCCATGGTAGGTAGCTACATGGACCAACCTATTTATACAAAATTTGGCGGAATCCTCACACCAATTTCTTTTCATACTGACGTGATTTTGCAAATAATTACATTTCACAGAGTAGTCTACATAGGTGTGAATCTGCATATGTAAATTTGCAATATTGTGTTGATATAATGAATTATTTTCCAACATATCAGAAGATTCTAGATTTAGCTGAAAAAATAGCGAACGTTTCGAAACACCCGAATTTGTTGATGTAAGTACAGTCATCGCCTCAAAATAAAAAGTTTTGAATTGCAGAAAGAAACAAACAGTTCTCACTTACTCTTGCTGGAACTAGAACCTCCATTCGGAACACCCCCAATTTTTGTTTCCGATTGTTGGCCATAGGAATTTTTTTTGGGTTCCTGAAAATAAAAACGTTGTAATTTCCCTAACTTCACAACACTCGTCGGTAATAAGTCATGCCTGCTCATCCGTTGCTTACCGCATTTGAATAGAGTTCAAGACGTAGCATTTCCCGACGTCCGTCTCCAATGGTTGGAAATAATCGCAGCAGTTAAACCCCACCCCGTTATAGGAGCAGTCGCTAATAGAATCGCTGCAGCCGCTGCGGACCAGGTCGGCGTAGTAGCTGAAGTTGCTGAGCGGACAGAGCGGGTCGACGCCTGGCTTGTTGCAGAACTGCAGCGTGTAGAACGAGTTGCCGCGGAAGTAGGCCAGCTCCTTGAGTACCTCCTCCAGGTCAACCGCGTGATCCGGGGTCCATATTCTGTGGGGTGTGCCTGCGATCAGGGTAATTACCTACTGGACATGTATAGATAATGTCACAAATATTACGTTACACAACACTTTTGAAGCAACTAAGGTCGTCCCAACCTTAAGTCCAATTTTCTAGATGGAAATAATTGTACGTGATACCCGGCGGGATCAATAAGAACTGTGAAAATTACATTTTAATCTGAGTGGTCAGTCTGAGTTCTCACCTAAATTGGCGTTTACGGCAAAACGATCGACTGGCGTTTTCTCCAAACTCCATACAAGTTTTTACTAGATATTCTGTGGTTTTACTTCTTCAAGCTGTCAAAGTCAAACTCGGACTTCCGATTTGTATGAAAACGCGGAGTCGACGTAAACGGCAACGTCGACGTATTTACGGCAACGTTGAGTAAGCTGCCAAATCAAACTCGGACTCGCAAATGTTAGTTCGCTTAACGTCCACTGCGCACGCTCTTCAATTTCTCCATACATTTGAAAACGCCAGTCGATCGGTTTGCCGTAACGCCAATTTAGGTGAGAACTGAGACTACCGGCTCTGGTATAAGAAGAAAGAAGAAGGGATTTCGAACCAGTACCTATCGATATGAGAGACAGCAGGCGTTACCCATAACCAATGGGTTGATTTATGTTTGATACTTATGATGGATTTTATGTTATAGGTTTTTATAAACAACCACTTTAATCGTGAGGTCATCAATTATTATGATGAAATGACTAGTTCCTGTTTACCAATCGTGAGTGTTTATGATTCAAAGATTTTGAAAATAGGAGACAAAATCACAATCACTCACTCATCGGAGACATCGTAAACGCGTTGCAGGTTGTCACTTTCACAGAGGCCCACGCTTGGGAAATGCGTCTCCCAGTCGATGTAGGTGGTCTCCACACCGAATGAGATAGGGTTGCTGCGGAAGGCGTCCCACGAAGCGACAATCAGCAGCGCGGAGCCGTACCAGGACAGCGCGATCATCAGCAACCAGAACCATCTGTAGAGGTTGGGATCGGTCAGCAGGATCCGATCTTGAAGAATCGTTGCGACACGGTATCCACGGGAAACCAGCTTTTAGGTTATTTTACCGGCTGCTGCGTGACCTCGCAGCTCCTCACTGGGCACCGTTGCTTTCGGACGAAGCTGTATGAGCTAGGCATGGCTATAAAAAGGACGAACGATGATGAAAGGGACGGGTTGATAAGAGGCATATTCAAAAATAGTTCAATCAAAATGAAGGCGTTTTTTTGCTAGACTCTTCCAGATAATTAGGTCGAAGCCAAATTACAGATTGTAATCTAGAATTTAGACCACGGAGGAGGGAGGGAGAGAGGAGGTGTTATTACCTCATATTACATTACTAAGGAACGCAGTGTGGCACTGCGCGGGGAAGCGAGAAGAAATACATTTCATGGTGGGGGTTCAAGCTCCGCCTTTTGTGCTAAATCCATCTACCGGAAGAACCGGTATTCTGGTTGCAGCTATTCCGAGAGCAATTCTTAGTGGTTACAAGACTACAACTAGATGGCGCCTTTTGCATTTTATTGTTAGTTTTTCTATAAAAAAACCTTCTAAATTGAAATGTATACCTTTGCGCGGATTCAAATAATTTTAGTTTAAAAATGTCATAAAAATTTGCATCATAAGATCAATATTTCTTACCGTACAAAGAAAATTATTGCGCGCCATCTATCGGCACATTGCAAAAGCGATACATCGATACAATGCTCGAATGATGACTCAAATTTTAAAATATGAGGTGTTTTACTGACAAATAAAACTTAATTCCACCTGCAAATATTTTTTTTCCTGTGTAATGTATGCAACATTTTACACAAAATCTCATCGTGTAATCGACTGTTCGCTGAAAATTGCGCCGCAGACCATAATATTGCCCCACAACCTAACACCGCCAGCGCCATGTCGCGAATGACGCTAAGCCACGCCTTCTTATCACGTAGGCTGTGACGTAGAGACCCACTTGGTGGACACAGACCCAGTTTGCTAAGACCATCTCCTCTTTACCTCCCTCCTCCGTGATTTAGACCAAGTTGATGTTCGGTGAAATATAAAACCTCTCCGTCCAATGTTTGGTGTCATCGGCGACGTAGTGCAGGCCGGCGAAGGTGCAGTTGGCGCAATAGTCCTTCACCAGCTCCTTGAAGGTTAGCGGCATCCTCGGCGGCATCCCGTCGCGTCGCGCCGCTGCTGGATCAACGTTTTGCCGCTGTATTCAACACGGGAATCGCCGCTGGATCAACGTTTTGCTGTAGTTCTCAACACGTGAGTGTTGCACAACCCAACATTTAAAAGCGATTTCTCCCTTGCTTGCGTGGGTACACGCTATCGCTGCACACGATCTCCGTGACTCTGCAGCTCGAAATAACGACAGTGCACTGGGAGAACTTGCTCATAAAATTTTACACGATGTATTTATTTATTTGTTTTAATGGCTGCTCCATCAACATGTAGGCGAGTTTAAGAGCAGTGTATAAAGTGTGTTTCTTCTAAACCCCTTTCTTAGCTGGGGATCGAACGTGTGGTTCACCGTCATCCAATTGTGACGGTCCCATACATATGCGAAATCAACCATAAAATACCTACAACGAAACTACATGAAATAGAAGAGGAATGTCTGCCAAACGATATATGTACTGTATTTCAGCGGCTCGTAGCCCAGTGGCGCGGGGACTTGGCTAGCATACCAGAGGTCTGGGTTCAAATCCGCGCCCGTTCATGCACCACTTTATTTCTCATTCTGAGTTGATAAGTGCATTTCGTCACGAATGCGAGCTGCTCCATGGTTCGGAATCCATGTAGAACTGTAGATAGGGTTTAAACCCGCCCGGGTTGGTACGATCGCATTGGATAAAAAGATGGTCGAAGCGGCAATGAAAAAATGTCGCGTGTTTTCCATCCAATTCAATGTAGCCGTGCTCATAACGGTAGTTGTGTGGTATTAGCCATCCATGTCAGGTTGCATAAAAAAAAAAATAGTAAGTTGGAAATTTATTTTATGATTCGAATTATGGTAAACCAGTGTCTACGATTGGCAGACTGTATATATGACACGTAAGAACTACTTTCTGCTTCCACCCTACTAGTAACTACTGCTAACAGCATCTTAAAATTATGGTAAAGGGATGCACCCTTGTTTTACAATTCGTAGAAATATAGAGCCAGTGGTAATAGGTAGGTATTTTATTTTAAAACTTTTGTCGTCCGGTTCCACCACCACCAGTTATAAAAATCCAAAAGTTATCTTTCGGTTACACCATATAAATATGCAATGTAATCGAAAGTTAACTATCGGACTTCTGAGTGGGCAGTCTGAGTTCAGAGCCGGTAGTCTAAGTTGTCACCTAAATTGGCGTTACGGCAAACCGATCGACTGGCGTTTTCAAATGTATGGAGAAATTGGAGAGCGCGCGCAGCGGGCGTTAAGCGAACTAACATTTGCGAGTCCGAGCTTGATTTGACAGCTTACTCAACGTTGCCGTAAATACGTCGACGTTGCCGTTTACGTCCACTGCGCGTTTTCATACAAATCGGAAGTCCGCGTTTGACTTTGAAAGCTTGAAGAAGTAAAACCACAGAATATCTAGTAAAAACTTGTATGGAGTTTGGAGAAAACGCCAGTCGATCGGTTTGCCGTAAACGCCAATTTAGGTGAGAACTCAGACTGACTACTAGCTGGAGGTGGTGAAAACGGGGGTTTCTAGCTAAATTCGGAGTCATTGTAGGACGTAGGAGCAAATAAGGCGTTTTCCTGTACCCACAACGTAGGTAATTTGCTTTGGTTAAGTTCATATCATATTAGGTACCGTAACATCAGTCCGTGTTTTCCATCCAGTTCTATATCATGCATATATTATATAGTAGTAGGAATGGCGCCTAATTCCTTCGGGAATGTGGTGAATTGCGCTAATATCATGGCGATAGATGCTAAGGACCTCCCGCACTGAAGAGAAACAGGAGAAGAAAGCGGCATGTTTGCGACTCCGCCGGCGCCGCATGGACAAAGTGTGCATAGGTATAAATGAATGGGAAGGCGGTAGCGCATCGTAAGCCACACAGTACCAACATCGCCATCGCGCCCAAATATTTTCCATAAATGCGTTCGCCAATTCAGTTACAAACCCTCCAATACGTCTGCGACTATGTTTGAGTGTAGCATGCACTTTTTTATGAGTTGGCAGTTTGAGAAAATTGGAGAGAGCGCGCTGGATGGCATATCTCCTTCCTTTTTCATAGTAGTTCTCTAGAAGATACCTACGATATTCCGGTTTTTCACATTTATATATTTCGATGGATGTTTCAAACGGAGCTAATTTCCAGCGATGTTATAAATGACAAATACGAATAATAAGCACGGCACGAGATTGTCGGCGATTATAGTTCGATGGTAGATTTTATCATAATTGCCCTTTCATGAATAATATGAACACATGCTCATATTCCGACGTCATTTTACTGTATCATAGGTACGGACAAACAAAAATATACGATAAGCAAGCGGCTCGTAGCTTAGGGGCGCGTGGACTTGCCTTCCATGCCAGAGGTAATGGGTTCAAATCCCGGCCTCGTTCATGCAACCCTTTCTGGGTTGGAATTGTGCATTTAGTTACAAAAGCGAGCTGCTCGGAATACATGAAAACTCAGGTCCCCTTCGCGTACTAGGTAGCTGCGCGTTACGATTTGAACTGTTTACACTGCTACAAGCGTCCCGAATCAGATTGCACGCTCAAATGAAAGCATTACGACCGATTCGGACCGTTTGTGTACCCGCTTACGGAAACAAAACAACAAACATGGAAAAAATAACATTCGTTGCAGTAGTTCACCTCAAACTGAACTTGGAATTAGAACTGAGGGACATTCAACGGTCTGTGAAGAAACACGGTGGAAAGACGATAGACTCCGCTATAGAAAAGTCAAATGTGACCATTGACTTATATATTAATGTGACACTGACAGTTGCACATACGGTGCCCTACCTCCAAAGCGTGAGCAATGTAGACGGCATTGAGTGACGTATCGATGACTTCATACCGTTCACGGGACACCATTTTGAGGGCTGTAAGCGGAAATCGGATTAGTTTTAAGCGTGCTTTTGGTAACGAACGGTTCAAATCGGACCACGACCTAGGCGGTAGGCTTATGCCCGGGTCCGTTCGAGTTGGTACCGGCGCATTGGATGGAAAGATGGTCGAAACGGCAATGAAAATTTGTCCGTGTTTTCAATATATGTAACCGTGCTCATAAAGGGAAGGTCCTGGCATGGATACCAATTTCTTCGGAAATGCCGTGTTTTGGGCTAACATATTGGACGGTGAGAGTGACATAAAAAATGTGAAACCGGAAATTATATTCGGGACGTACCTACACATCAATAACGTATTACGTATATTCTCAATTTACTCAAAATTTGTTAAATGCAATTATATGTAAGATTTTTGTAATTAGTGAAACCTCCCAGGACAACGGGCCTACGGTTTTTCATGCTTTTAATTAAGTTATCATACTCGTGCTGCGGGATTTTGTCCCAGGTCCTGCTAAGATGCAATAAAAGTTGCTCTTCAGTAGCAATGTTTGCAGGAAATTCTTCAAACATTCTACACCAGAGAATACTATACATATTTTTGTATAATCAACCTTGTTAGTTAAGTAAGTTTTATTTCTAATCCATTTGCACTGAGAGTCGCTGTTTCTTTGTTCTTGATCTTTGCCTTAAACTGTTCTACCAAATATTGTTTGGCAGTAGCATTTAGATCGAAGCATGTATTTCATTACTGTGGACGGAAAACTGGTAATGTTGCTTTGTGGATTCTTTTTACTGAGATCTAATCCGCGTATCAAACCAAAAAAGTTTAAATAAATGAAATGAAATGTTTGGATTATGTCCCACGCTTGGTCTATGGAATTTAGGCACTGGTGGGATAGGTCTGGTGATTGCGCCGGGCAGTCTGACCGATACGCGTCGCAGCCAGCCAGCAACCGCTCGCGCTGTGTGCGAGCGTGAATTCTTGGCCCATTTGTAGTCGATTGGAGTAGGGGTACTAGAACCTGGTTTCGGTATTTTTCAGTAGTCATGGCGTTCTGCTCCCAAGGAGGTAATTGATTCCGCCACCACGAATTCCCGCCCAACCATAATTGTCCCGCCGCGCTATGGATGAACTTCCTGTGGGTCTTGCAGACGCTCCTACGACCAGGAGCTCGCCAATCTCGTCAACTCTTTATCGTACATCGTATCTCGGTTACAGTAACACTTCTTATAACAGTTAAACAACTTGAAGTCGAATAAATTTTCAGTTATATGACATTTTTGCTTGTTGAGCGATTCATAAAGTTGTATAAATTCGAAATGAACCGCTAACTTGTTCAAAATTTGAATCAAAAAATATATATTCCTTATATTCTTATTACATATTCCTTATATATTATGTGTATAGTATATGTTGAATGATGTATACATTTATTTTCACGCAATATTTTAAATATTTTAACATATCTCAAAAACACATTATTGTTATTACAATAAATATCCAACCCTGAACAAACAGATTATGTTCTTTCAAATGTAATTATTATTTTTATTTATAGTTTAGATTTTGTCATGTAGCGATGGTGCACGCCTAGTGCCTTGCCTACGCACGAATCTACGCGTCAACCTCGTCAAAGGAAGACTTTCATTCGGAATCGTGTTCTCGTATCGCCAGTTGGGGTTGGGTTGGAATTGGTTGTCATGGATACCGCGCTTGCCAAACTTGTCGTGCCAGTAGTCCGACAGGTTGGCTGACGAGTCGACGAACCGGTCACACAGCGAGCGGAAGAACACCATGTACAGCAGCTCTGCGAAGCTGAGCAGGCTGGCTCCGAGGAACAGCCCTCCCGTGCCACCCATCGAAACTGGAACGACTCACAGTGATCGATATCTACATACCTTTCGGACTACATTTGTTCCTGGCTTTGGCTCGAAGCAAACAACCATATATATTTATGTTTCCCACTATTGCAAATGATTCGATTGTTATCACTGAAAAGTAAACTCAGATATCTTCACTTTAATAATATTTAAGTAAGTCTTCATTAAATGAAATGAAATGAAAAAATACTTTATTTGCAGCCATACGGTACAAAAAGGCGGAAATTAATGCATAGCGGCGGACTTCAATACCCAGGGCCCCTATACAGGCACTAGTCATTTGGGATCCCCTCACCTCGACGAAATTTAGAAAATTTAGCAAATAAAATGCACTAGTTCAGAAAATTTCCAATAATACCAGCCTACGTCTTCCTAATCCCAGACAAAGAGGTACTCGACAGTGACATATACGCGCTCCCAAACCTAGGTAGCTCTCTCCTTATGGCAGGCGACCTAAACACGAAACACCAACCCCAACGAGAGGCTTACCAACTAAATCAAGTGTGCCACGAACTACGTTAC
Source organism: Incurvaria masculella (assembly GCA_946894095.1). Classification (NCBI taxonomy): domain Eukaryota; kingdom Metazoa; phylum Arthropoda; class Insecta; order Lepidoptera; family Incurvariidae; genus Incurvaria; species Incurvaria masculella. The sequence goes on from OX335644.1 coordinate 5,545,644, forward strand.
GGCGAAAACGCTCACTAGGCAGCACCGACAGCGAGATCTGCACCGTCGCCGTGCTTTCACCGACCAGCGCTTTGAACTCTTTCACGACGGAGATCTCTGCCTCTGTGCACGACGGCAAGCAGTCGCAATAGAGGCCCAGTCGCGACGCCCAGCTCGCCTTCAGAACCTTCGAGGTGGAGATAGAGACATAGGTCAGTCTTCGCTTAAGTTGTTTTGTTCTAGAATATATCCGAAATACTCTAGCCCTGGCAAGTTCTAGTCAGGAGCGATAGCCAGATCTGCACCGTCATTTATTTCATATTAGTAGCCGACGCCGTGCTTTCACCGCCTAGCGCCTTGAACTTCTCAAACTGATTGGTATAAAAGTGGTAAAGTCATAAACTGAGATTTTTTACATTAAAAAACTTCTTGTGAACTTTTGAAAGAATGATGTGTTGTAGCTCTTAGAAGAAATAGCAACAATTCTTCACTTCCTTGATTTTCAGCGACATCTAAATTTGAAGCATTGGAAGCTAATTTTTAAAATAATCTGAAATCTGAAAATAATAAATCTGTTCGTTTTTTGATCGTGACCGTGGAATTGTCAGGATAGTTCAATTGTTTAGAGCAGTGGACATGTAATCCAAATGCCGCAGGTTCGAATCCTGCTTCCGAATGTCACGACCAAAAACGTTTTCAGATTATTTTCAAGATCTGATTACAACATTTCAAATGTAGATGTCGCTGAAACTCAAATCGATGATTGAATTGATGAAAGATGATTGAATCCATTAATTACATACAATTTTCAGGTTTATCTCCTGGTTACACGTGCGTGTCGCTGGTAAATATAGGGTCCGATTGCTAGAGAGACTTCAACGGTAAAGTTACGACAACGTGGGATTAAACAAGTCACTTTTTGTGAAACGTTCGTAGTTAACTGGGGGTCCATTCAGAGTAAGAGTGAGTTCGAATTCGCCACTAAATATCAACTACCTTTTTTAAATAGATAATGTTTCCACACTTCTAGAACATCATTACAGTTAGGTAAAAATCTGGTTTGTCCCCTAAATACGTTGGAAGTATAAATAACGGTTCCGTTATTTAAATAATAATATATTTCCCAGCTATTTTAGGTTAACTCACTCCCGAACTCGAACTCTTTCTTGTTCTGAATGGACCCCCTGACCCTTCTCTATGATTTTCACTAAAAGAGACGTCTTTATTCGTAAATCAATGTTTACCCTGAATATCTTTCTGCAATCAGGCCCTATTCTCAGACTACATACTCACGGATAGTTCGCCCTTGTTATCATTGAGGCAAACGAGTCCGGAGACATTGCATTTCTGTGTCTCCTTCACGTTCGGCATGAAGATAGTGGTGCAGCCGCAAAGCCGAAGCTGCGCCTCTTTGCGGCACTGGACTGTGCAGGCACTGGTGTAAAACGTTTGTAGAATATGATTACTTGGGAAATTAATTATTATGGAAACAATACGATAGTCACGTCTCCTCGACGAAATTTACGTAGACAGGGCGCATTAAAAAAACTGACTATTCTGGCCTCTAAAAGTTTCAATTGTCATTTACGTTGTGATATTGCTTTCGGTAAAGAATATTATTCCTCTCGAAGTCATTGCAGCTGTATTTTATTAGCTGGTTTTTTTTATTACCTGCTGGACATGGGTGATTGATATCGCATCTACCTATGTACTGTCATGATATAGGAATAAGCATCACACCGCTTCCCAGAAGGAAGGTGCCATGCGACAGCCACACAGGCCACAGTAAATTGGACTGAAAAGAAACATCTTTAATGCCGTTTAAACCATCTACGTGGTTCGTGTTAAAGTTCGTGACCTGTAAGAGTAGTGGCGGTAGACCTCCAGCTCGTTCTCGTCAGTGTAGCGACACTTCCGCTTGGCGGGCGAGATCTGGCGCGCGGCAGCATCGTTCTCAATGTTACGGATCGTGATGTCGCGTCTGCACGAATCGAGCAGTTCAGTCGTCGTCCTTTAATGGTTCACTTTTGTAGGATGATAGGACATTTCACAAACAAATGTGTCAAAGTCATGGAGGTGAAGAAATAACATTTTAACGTTATATCTTCACCCCCGGGGTCAAAGTGTAATTAATATGAGAAATACCGAGAAAAACTTTAATAGAATGATGAAACTAATTATTGAAGGTCCAATCTTGAACCAGATCCTGTGCACGTAGACTTGGTTATAATTTTTAGAAATAGAACATTCTTGAAGACTTCTGCAAATAAACTTGGTCATAATTTTTAGGAAATAGAACATTCTTGAAGACTTCAACATCTAAGTAGACAGAAGCCTAGTAAAAATGAAAACCTACCTTATCTCTCCGAAAACGAATCCCGTATCGCTGAAAATAAAATATTTACGAATGACTTTAGCATCGTTATAATTTTAAGTAAGACATAAGAAGAGATAATTCATGCCGTTAATTAATGACTGGTACGAGAACCTGCTATAATTTTCCGGAATTACTGCCAGTATATCAGAACCGAGCGTGGTGAGCGAAGGAACGTCCTCCTCGTTCAGAATGTATACCTGCAGGACAAACACTTTTACTGTAATTATCTGCCCTCCTACTGTTATTAAAATCCTTCTATGCGACGATGCAGGTATGCAGCCCGAGCTGCGGATGTGGACAAGTGATAATAGACAGGTGCATCATGTATATACCTAGTGCCAATAAAACAGCGCCGGTACATTAGACGCCTACCTGATGACCCGAGCGTAGATGATGTTTATTGACTTCGGTTGTAGAAAATGAGCGTGGATTACAGCTCCGGTACCTATCTGGAATCGTCCACGTGAAGCTGGTCGAGGCGACGATACGAATATGGGTTTCCTTTGCTAAGAACTAACGGCAGTTCATTAGGGACGTATAACCCTAAGAATCCATAATAACCAATAATTTTAGATTAGACGTTTTCGTCAAAATGAAAGTTTGCGCATTTGGCATGCTCATGATTTCGTGTTTTTTTTCGTTGTTTGAACTCGAGAATTATATCAAGCTGGAAATCGTGTGGAAACAAACAATGTCGCTTCTGCCTGTATCGAGCATAACCTTAGCGTAAGTAAATAAAATTGCACTGTTCTTATTTTTTCCGGGACGATTTAATTTAAAATAAATATATAAATGCTTTTTAACGAAAGTTTCATGCCTTTAGATAATACTCACGTTGGCAGGTACGGCAACTCTGAACCGTATTGAGCCTGGTCCAGTCACCTTGTTGCTCACCATAGGCAGTTTCGGTGCTTTAGCTTCCCTGAAAAAAAAGTGCATTAGTCTTTTAGGTGTTGATTTACATTCTAGATTTTATTGCTGAAAAGGTCCGTTTTCACGTACTTAATTTTTCATGGCATGGATGCCCAATGGCACCTATAGTTCCCAAAAAATGGGAACTATAGGTGCCAGGACCTTCCTTACCACGGATTCCTTTTATTGCATGGCTTCATTGAAATAAATGGAAAACACGGACTATTTTAATATAGCTTCGACCATTGCTCAAATTATTTGAGAGTACCATCTCGGACGGGATAAACACAATGCGAGCGACGACTCCTTAGACGTCTCCAAACGGCGACATATAAGGAGCTGTATGCGCGGTTTGTTAATCAGCATGCATTATGCATGCATGCATTAACTGCCTGACAGAATTTACATGTTTTTCCACCGAAAAATCTCACCTAAGTAAATAAAATAAGGCTTAGTTACCAGCCCTGGATGCTGTTGATGGCATAGCAAGTGCCGAGCTCAGTGTCCATGGGACGGAAGTATTCGCAGCAGTCAAACGCGTGCCCGTTCCACGAGCACTCGGACAAAGTTTCTGGGCAGCTGCTGCGAACCTAAAGCAAACAGCTTTGTCACATTCGTAAGTCAGTACTGGGAGTGAAGGCCCGGGAAGCGATTAATGTCCAAGAAAAGAAAAAAAGCAAAAACAAAAAAAATAATTGAATTTATTCAGACAACAACAGAAAGCGCATAAAACAAATAATTACATATAATTGTACAGAAAATGAGTTAATTTTAATTTTGTTTTTAGAACTGAAGATATTTATAATGAAGGCATGTACTAATAATGAATTGAAATGAAACAATACAAAAAAAAACAAAGCATTTAAAGTCAAGATAATTATCTGATCTTCATTATAATAAAAGTGTTGTTATATGAATGGGTTAGGGTGCACCAAAGACGCACCAATTTGGCGAAATATGAGAGGTTAGTTTTAGGGCAGTCCGGGATGGGGTCCTCGTTGGCACAGAATTGCGACGTGTAGTACGTGATGCCTCTGAAGTACGCCAACTCCTTCAGTACTTCCTCAAGGTTGAAGTTGTGGTCCTCACCCCAAAGGCTGAAAAGTAAAGTCCATGGTAATGCGCCAATAGCTAGGATGGATATTCATAACTGTAAACTGGTGCCTACACTTATGTATGGAAGCGAGACATGGGTAAGGAAGAAGAGGCACGAATGTAGAATACATGCAGAAGAAATTTATTCCTTGTGCGGTAAATTCAGAAATGACTGGATTAGAGGGCAGCGTCAATCGCGTGACGAGAATCGAAATATGCGTTCGGCTAGTCAGTTCCCACCCATACAAACCTTCCAATGCGTCTGCGACTATATTAGCGTGTAGCATGTACGTTTAAGTTGGGTAGGTACTCTTAGAACATTGGAGACGGTGCGTCTCATAGTAGGCATGCTAGATGGCAAATCTACTTAGTTTTTACTCCCAGGGAGTTTAAGTTAGCCAAATCATTTCAGTTTCCGCCTAGAGAAAGGGATGGAGAGACTGCGTTGTTTTCACAGCCCGCTCTCTTTCCCGCTCTCTCGACTGAAACAATACGTTTTTTTGAGCACAGAATTGTCCAAGAATACGCCCCCTGGTCTTAATCCATTTTCAGTCCATACCCGAACCCGAGCCCACCGAACCCAATCTACGATATGATTCTTTGCATAAAGGTTCCCCTTTTTCCAAGTTTCTATAAATCATCGATTCGTGTTAGAGAAACTAGGCGGCATATTCGCTCAATAACGTTCAAAATGTTTTAGCCGTGAAAATATCGGTACACTCACGAATCGGATACATTCTCAATGCGGCCCGTGTTGTCGCTCTCGCATACGGCCACCGAGGGAAAGTGCGTGTCCCACTCCTTGTACGCGGTTTCCACGACGAACGAGATCGGGTTGTTCTGGTATGCGTCGTACTGCGCCGCGATCAGCAGGCTCGAGCCGTACCACGACGCCGCCACGAACACCAGCCAGAACAACCTGCCCAGTTCGCAACATCAATAGGAACTGTTGTCCTGTTTCCGAGAACATTATTAATCAATGCGGCCCGTGTTATCGCTCTTGCAGACGGCCACCGAGGGGAAGTGCGTGTCCCACTCCTTGTAGGCGGTCTCCACAACCAACAACGAACGAGATCGGGTTGTTCTGGTACGCGTCGTACTGCGCCGCGATCAGCAGGCTCGAGCCGTACCACGACGCCGCCACGAACACCAGCCAAAACAACCTGCCCAGTTCGCAACATCAATAGGAACTGTTGTCCTGTTTCCGAGAACATTATTAATCAATGCGGCCCGTGACATTGCTCTTGCAGACGGCCACCGAGGGGAAGTCCGTGTCCCACTCCTTGTATGTATACGCGGTCTCCACGACGAACGAGATCGGGTTGTTCTGGTATGCGTCGTACTGCGCCGCGATCAGCAGGCTCGAGCCGTACCACGACGCCGCACGTTGGGGCCATATTGATAAAACCGGGACATTCAACATTGGTGAACTCCATCGTGAATTTTGGGCATACAACGTTCCTTATATTATTCTGTCAATCATTAGAACGAACTTTTGTTGCATATGTATTGTTCCAAAGGCCTTACTTTTCGAGATATACTATAACTTTGTTTTTTTTCTTTAATTTGCCTAACACGCGCCTAAATAATCGGCAACAGAAGGCGCCACCAAGTCCTACTTTTAAAAGTGTTTTACCGTTCCGACCAGTGCCGTTTGGAGTCAGCTATGAACTTGAAGCCATGCAAGCTAGTCGCTTCCGGCAACGTTTTCAGTACCTCCCACCACCTTTTTATGGACTCGCGCATATTTTCTTGGTTTTCTTTCTCCTTTCCTGACTTCTCGAGCGTATTATTTTTATTTGCGACTTCCTAAATCAACTTTTCAGGATATTCAATTTACCTTAATACTTAAAAATTTACTTTAAATATTTTTAATTCTATTGACGAAACGTACGACACCAACTGACCGGATCGACAGAAATGTTCGAATACCACGCAGAAATCGAAGCTTATTTTCTCGTGATTATTGTTTAACTAAGTTAATAAATAATGTGGGAAACTAGTGCAGCTGTTCAATGAGTTTGTAATGGCGATGAAATTGCTCTGATTCGATATTGTCCCCGATAATGAAGACTTTTATTAGGAAACTCGAGTTCAGTTTGGGCAACAATAGCTAGGTATGTTGGTGAGATACAAAGTTGATACAATAGAATGGGCAGCTTTCCTTTTGTAAACAGTGATCACATAATTTTCGAAATAATACAATGCGATGGTGCAATATTGTCTTATTTATTATTTTATAATCTATGTATTTTATGCATATGTAACTAACAATCCCACAGGCTTCCATTTCACATAATCGTTAATTCGAGGCAGGCCGAGTACAAAAATAAACACAACTGCTGGACTACAACGTCATACCACAGAATATCATGTATTTTTTTATGGATGGCTAATACCACACAACTACAGTGATTATATTAGACCAATTCACCACAAGAAATTAGGTGCCATGCCAGGCCCTTCCCTTTATGAGCACGGCTACACTGAACTGGATGAAAACACTGGATTTTTCATTGCCGCTTCAACCAAAGTTTCATCATATCGGTGGTACCAATCCGGCCTAGTCGGGGAAGAGGACCTAAAGTTTTACATGGGTTCCGAACTCGCTCGCATTCGTAACGAAATGCATTTCCATCTCAGAAAGAGAAAAAAAGTGGTGCACGACCGGGGTGAGGGTTTGAACCACAGAAATCAGAATTATTATATTCCGATTTCTGTGATTTGAACCCATGCCTCTCCCATGAAAGTCAAGTCCTCTAGCCCCTAGACCACGAGCTCTACAAAAAATTTTCTGATTATGTGCGAATTATTACAAAAACATAAATTGATTCCACCTTTTACAATTCCTTGTAATCAGTATATTTCTGGGTGACAACTTTGAATTTTATTTTAATCGCCTACAATCTATCGCTCAAATTACTCAAATATGCACATAAATAGATATATTTTTTGTTCTTTGAGAGTGAGTGAGAAAAACGATTTGGACAAAAAGTTTGTTTTTTTCCATTTCGCTTCAGAAATCATGGAAAATGTATCACAAACATTATTTTTAAATTTTTATTTTCAATCAACACCCATCAATAAACTAAAGAAATTAAAGAACACCTTGCATACATAACCAAATCCTGAAATCCCATTTTCAATATAGAATTACGTGCTTACGTATAGCTTACTATTAAATGTTTGTGAAATTACCACGAATTTAAGCAAGGATCATGCCAATGTGGATTACATTTAATACTTATACGAGGAATAGGGGTCGGTGACAATCAGGGTGTGCTTCTTAGCAGGCTTCGCGCCCGATATCTCGTCCCAGTAGAGCGAGTGGGCGGGGCGCGGCCGGTGGCGCGCGACGGGCGCGGCGGCGGGAGACCCCCCTCCGCCGGAGCCAGCAGCCCGGAACAGCCTGAACGTGAAGAAGTAGAAGAACTCGAGGAGGCTGACGAAGCTGAAGCCCGTGACGAAGCCACACGTGGAGCCGATGTTACCTGCGAAGCGATTTACCTTCGGTTGACAAACTCGCTCAGTACGGAAGAGAGTAATGAGTCAGTTTCTTTAAAGGGTTATTTACGTTGACAACTACTGAGTAATAAGTCCGAGGGTGAGTAACAGTCTTCAATTGAAGAGATTAAATGATTGATTGAGAGCCAAGAAACCAGTAAAATTGTTAGTCACTTCGTCACGAATGCGAGCTGCCATGGTTCGGGATCCATTTACAACTGTAGGGACCCCCTGCTTGAATGGATGAAAACATGGTTGAAGCGGCTAGTAAAAATTGTCTGTGATTGTCACACAGTTCCATGTGGTCGTGCTCATTAAGGGAAGGCCCTAACATGGCACCCGATGCCTTCGGAAATATGGTGTGTTGAGATTGCGCCGGACTAGGCGCAAAGGGCTATAAATATGTGCAACTATAAATATCGGTCGCCAAAGGGGCCGGGGCTGCGTACCGCCCCTCCGCGCCCCCCGTGGCGCGGGGGTTGCTTCGCGGAAAGCAGCCGCGGTCGCATCAGTCGGTTCGGAGGCCTCGCGCAAGCGCATGTTAATACACGATCCATAAGTATCCACAAAACAGTATTTTATTTAATAGTCCCAGTCACTGAGTCCCATAATAGCACTACAACGGTGCAACTGGTGACCCCGACGTGATTCATATAGTGAAGTAGAGTGTGGACACAGTGTTTTAGTGACTTTTGATACGTGAAAAGGACTTGTTTTTGTGTTATGGCGAACGACGGGGAACGCGCAGTACTTCCCGAGCAGGTTGTAACAGGCAGTCTGGCAGCATTGTCGGTGTCCAGTCGGATACCAGAGTTTTGGCGGCAACAGCCAAAGCTGTGGTTCGTGCAGTTTGAGGCGATTACCGCCTCGCAGAGGTTGAGCGACGAGCAACGGTGGCAAGGTGTGATTGCCAAACTCCAACTCCCCGACCTGCAGCAAGTGAGTGATCTGCTTACCGCACCTCCGGCTGAGCGGAAATATGAGGCGTTGAAGGCACGTCTCATATCGGTGAATGCAGATTCGGAACTTCGGCAGTTTCAAAAACTGCTTGGAGAGATGCAGTTGGGTGACCAAAAGCCCTCACAGCTCCTGCGTCGCATGCGTGACCTTGCCGGTACGAAAGTAAGTGACGACGCCCTCAAGTTCCTGTGGGCGGGGCACCTACCGACAGCCGTGCGCACCGTCCTCGCGGTCAGTGACAAGGATCGGTTAGAAGACTTGGCGGCGATAGCAGATAGCGTGCTTGAGTCGACCAGGCACAACGCACGAGCACAGGAGCTCGCGCCTCTTTCCAGCACAGCACCATTGCAAGTCATGCAGTCTGCCATCACTGAATTAACGGCACAGCTAGCTCGTGTCTCGGCAGAGATAGCGTCAATGCGAGACACGCGTTATAGTCCACGTCCGCACCGCAACCGCTCACGGACACCTGCACGCAGACCTCACTCTCGTTCGCGGACACCTGCACCTGAGCGACCGGCGGACTGGCTATGTTGGTTCCACTACAGGTTCCACGGGAAGGCCAACAGGTGCGAGCAACCGTGCGCCTGGAAGGACCAGTCGGGAACCGCCCAGTCGGGAAACTAGTCGCGGTGCAGCCTGAGGCGGAGGCATGCACAATGGAAAGTTCCAAACGCCTCTACATCACGGACAGAAACTCGGGCATAAGCTTTTTGGTGGATTCCGGAGCTGACATTTCGGTGTTACGAGGAAGCAGAGGCCCGCCGACCGACTACACCCTATACCGCAGCCAATGGAACGATAATAAACACGTATGGCGAAAAAACTATGACTCTGGATCTCGGCCTGCGCAGAAATTACATGTGGAATTTTACTGTGGCGGACGTGCGAACACCCATATTAGGCGCCGATTTTTTAGCATACCACAATTTACTGGTGGATCTAAGAAATCGACGACTTATCAACGGGACGACGGAACTTCACGTCAAAGCGGCCATAGTTACATCAAATCAACCGACGATTAAGACAGTTTGCTCCAGTGATCCGTTTGCCGACATTCTTGCTTCCTTTCCGAATGTAACAAAGCAAACCGCTTTCGGGAAGGAGGCCATAAAACATAGTGTCGAGCATTACATCGAGACAACAGGACCCCCAGTACACAGTCGCCCTCGCCCCTTAGCGCCGGATAAATATAAAAAAGTGAAGACGGAACTTGAAGCAATGCTCGAATTAGGAATTATACGACCCAGCAAGAGCCCGTGGTCATCGCCTTTGCATGTCGTTGATAAAAAAAATGGGGACATTAGAATAGTAGGCGACTATAGGTTGCTAAATGCGAAAACTATCCTAGACGCCTACCCAACGCACCGGCTTCTCGATTTTACTTATCTGCTGCACAAGAAAAGGATTTTCTCGAAGATTGACTTAACAAAGGCGTACCACCAGATACCTATTCGTGAACAAGACATCCCAAAGACCGCTATAACAACCCCGTTCGGATTATTCGAGTATACACGCATGTGTTTCGGCCTTAAAAATGCAGGCATGTCGTTCTGCAGATTTATTAATTCTGTTCTACAAGGCTTGGACTTTGTATTTTCATATGTGGACGATATTTTAGTCGCATCCGAGGACGAAGATATACACAAAGAACAAATAAGGGAAGTGTTAAGACGCCTCGATGCATACGGAATAACAATAAATACGCAGAAGTCCGAGTTCAATAAAACTCGATTGTCATTCCTCGGTTACGACGTTTCATCGGAAGGCATCGCTCCGCTACCTGAAAGGGTCGAAGTGTTGAGCAATTACAAAAAACCCGCCACTGTACTCGAACTGCGTCGCTTCCTGGGAGCCATAAATTTTTATAGAGAATGCCTACCAGATGTTGCAACCCATCAAGGGCCACTAAATAAATATATGGTGAGTTCGAAAAGGCGAGACAAAACGCCCATACAATGGACACCAGAGGCGGATGTCGCATTCGAAAAATGCAAGGAAGCAATTAAGAATGCGTGCATGTTGGCACACCCTGCGATAGATGCGCAGCTAAGTATCATGACCGATGCGAGTAACGGTCAGATCGGAGCTGTACTAAATCAACTAACAGCGGAAAAGGGGCAACAGCCATTAGGTTTTTTTAGCAAGACGCTCAATGCTACGCAGCAAAAATATTCAACTTACGACCGAGAACTATTAGCTATTTATATGGCCGTCAAGCACTTTCGGAGACTCATTGAAGGACGCGACGTAAAGGTCTATTGCGATCACAAGCCTTTAACGTTCGCTTTCAAAAAGAACGTGACTCAAAATGACACTCCGAGAAGAATCCGACAGCTGGACTTTATAGCACAGTTTGTGTCGGCGATAGAGCACGTTTCGGGCGAAAGTAACCCTGTCGCAGATATTCTTTCACGCATTGAAGAAGTAGCATGTGCTAGCCCAATCGACTACGAATTATTAGCCAAGGCGCAGCAGGAAGACGATGAGTTGAGAAACCTCCTTTTACGGGAGACCTCGACTCTGCAACTAGTGAAAGTCCCAGCGCTAAATTTAAATATATATTGTGACGTCATGGATGGAAAGACTAGGCCATACCTCACCAAAGATTTTCGTCGTCAAGCATTCATGACCATACATGGCTTAGCTCACCCGGGCGTGAGAGGAACCCGCCGACTGGTTAGAGAAAGATTTTTTTGGCCTGGAATGTTAAACGATGTCAAGACATGGACCGAGACGTGTATACCATGCCAGAAATCTAAGGTATCACGACACACTAAATCGCCACTTGGACAATATGAACCATGCGAACGGTTCCAACATCTTAATGTGGATATGGTCGGTCCGCTCGTGTCATCAAGAGGTTACAGGTATGCAGTTACAATGGAAGACCGAACCACAAATTGGCCTGAAGCGGTGCCGGTCAATGACATGTCGGCTGAAACTGTTGCGAGAGTCGTTTACGAACATTGGATTGTTCGATTCGGCTGTCCTCTACGCATAACCACTGATCAAGGCCGAAATTTCGAGGCTGAAATATTTCAGAGCTTGGCAAAACACATGGGTATCAAAAAGTTGAGGACAACCAGTTACCATCCTCAGTCCAATGGGCTCATAGAAAACTTTCATCGCACTATGAAGGCAGCGCGGAGATAGTGAGAACTGGGTAGAAGAGTTGCCGTCAGTCCTCTACGGACTTCGAGCTGCTCTTCGAGACGACACCGGTGTTAGTGCAGCCCAAATGGTCTATGGGACATCCCTCAAGCTACCTGGAGAGTTCTTCGAACACACAGCGCAACCTAATCTAGGGGACGAAGGCTATGTGGAAAACCTACGGGAACACATCGGCAGAGTGTCCTCAATACCTAGACGCGAAGCCAGACAGTCGACGGTATTCGTACACCCGGAACTCGAGAGGTGCACGCACGTGTTCGTCAGGTGCGACCGCGTGACCAAGCCTCTCACGCCTCCTTATGAAGGACCTTACCCGGTATTAAAGCGTAACGAAAAATATTTCATCGTGAAGTTTCCAAATAGGGAAGTGGCCATCTCAATCGATAGGCTAAAACCTGCCTTCATGCCGAACACTGAAAAGGTCTTATCTCGCACGGCACAGACAGACATTCCCGAGTCAACCACAAAACGCGCCAGTGTACCTACCCCAAAAGTGAGTGAAAGTGACGATAAACCTTATCACGTTTCTAAATTTGGTAGGAAGTGCAAACAGACAGTTCGTTTCGTGGACCAATAACTTTCGTTTTTCACATCCCAAAACTGTGCACGGTCCCGAGCAGACTCAGGATTTTTTGTGAAGTGAAACAAGTGTTCCTTTGTAACGAAACAATACAGTGGTCAACTGACAATATTGCTAGTGGCTTAAGGATGTAAACCCGAACATTTCCTTCTTATCTATATGATTTTATTGTAAAAAGAAACATTGTGCGACAGCTTATATTGTATAACAGAGAGACATCATTGTAATTTTTGTTAAAGTATTAGCGTAGGCAAAAGTTAGTAAGTTGGTCAAGATACCAAACAGAAGTCGCGCAACAAAAGAAAGGGTCCAGGGTAGACGTCGTGCTCAAAGCAGGTAGTCTGTCTGACCGCAACACGAACGTTTTAATAAGGCGACGCCCGTTATGCTTTTGCAATGTTTATTTTAACAAGTACTTATGTAATTTGGTAGCGATAAGCGATAGACTAATTGTTAAAAGAATTGGGATATATAGGTTAGAGAATGTAGATGTAAGATAAAAGAAAAGCTAGCATTCAACATTGATTTACACTTTTTACACACATTTTGTATTAGTTAGTTTTAATGTGTTCTAACCATTTTATTGGATTTAAGTACTTTGGATTTAAGTATTTGTTTTATATCTTATGTGTTTCATGTGTTTTTATCTGATACTGCTTGGTTACTTTTGACCTATTATTGTAACTATCTTCTTATAATTGTATAGTATATTAGTAACTTCTTTTCTTGTACGTGAATAACAAGTTGTTTGTTTGTAATAGATATTTGTATTGTGTCATAGGTATAATTTTACGTGTTAGTGATAATTACTTGCACTCAGATTTTTTGTTAAGGGGGGAATGGTTGCGCCGGACTAGGCGCAAAGGGCTATAAATATGTGCAACTATAAATATCGGTCGCCAAAGATGCGGGACTGCGTACCGCCCCTCCGCGCCCCCCGTGGCGCGGGGGTTGCTTCGCGGAAAGCAGCCGCGGTCGCATCAGTCCGTTCGGAGACCTTGCGCAAGCGCATGTTAATACACGATCCATAAGTATCCACAAAACAGTATTTTATTTAATAGTCCCAGTCACTGAGTCCCATAATAGCACTAAACGGTGCAACTGGTTGCGCCGGACTAGGCGCAAAGGGCTATAAATATGTGCAACTATAAATATCGGTCGCCAAAGGGGCCGGGGCTGCGTACCGCCCCTCCGCGCCCCCCGTGGCGCGGGGGTTGCTTCGCGGAAAGCAGCCGCGGTCGCATCAGTCGGTTCGGAGGCCTCGCGCAAGCGCATGTTATAATACACGATCCATAAGTATCCACAAAACAGTATTTTATTTAATAGTCCCAGTCACTGAGTCCCATAATAGCACTACAACGGTGCAAGATCATATGTCGCGTAGGTCAGGCCATCCACGTCTAGTCACATAAAAAAGTACTTTTTGGAATTTTAGTTATATTCGAGAATAAGACTTAACGTATTGGAGTATATCTAGAAGGGAAACTACAGATAATAGCATCGAAGTCGAAACGGGGGAAAATTGTAGGTTTCTCCGAATCACTGATGTTGTTAAATGTGGTTACATCGGAGGTGGCTTGATGGGGGGCACAGAACCGAGGATGATTGTTTTATTGTCATAACCAAAGGTAATAACTTACTGACAAGGTCAAACCACTTCATGACGATGTTCTGTCCGTAGGCGGACGCTTTCTCGTCAGCGTACTTGATGTGAAATATTGAGTGGCCGGAAAAATTTACACCGCGCCTGTAATCAATAAGCAAAGATACAGATTGTTTAATAAATTATGTTGTCGAAATTTCTATGACAATAGTGATCCAAACATAAAAATGCATATAATAATAAAAAAACAGTCAACTGCGAGTTGTACTAGCTAACCCCATGGAGGTGCTAACCCAGATTCCGTACCTTTCGCGATAATTTTCGGTCCAGCATGATCGGAATATAACCGAACGGACGGAATTTCTGCCTATTTTGAAACTACGGAATCAGTGAGTGCATGTGGCCTTAGATGTAGATGTCACCAGATTTCTAAAGATTTTTTTTTTAACAAGTTATTCCAAGATTTTTTTAGAATCTACTAATCGATCTGGTTCTTTCAATGTGTCAAGTTAACACAATAGATCCTTCTGTATGTGTAACTTTTTTACATTCACAAAATATTTTCTATATTTTATGAAAAACTATATATCTACTCTCATTTACTTACATTTTAACTTGATACGATGAACCGTTTAGTCAGACATTAATTGATCTTGTGATGTGACACACAGACAGACGGATGGACGCAAGAGTCAAATCATGCGGTGACGCTTCCACCCATAGACCTAGCATGCGCGCGCGTACATCCTATTTCTATGCTTCCACCTATTTCGGGAACGGAACATAGAAACGTAAACAAAGGATAGGACACCAAGCAACAGTTCGTTATTATGGTTGTCCTGACAACATCACAACATCTGGCGGCATTGACTCTGACATTTGTTGTCATGATATTTTGATTTCCTGCATGTATTTATTTTTCTATCAAGTATTAGGTCGCCCTTCTGTCCACGGATTTGTTTGATGCGTCCCCAGTGATCAGAACATCCCAAAGATGGCGACCAACCTGTCCCTGACGAGTGTGGACTTCGAGGTGTTCGGAAAGGTTCAGGGTGTGTTCTTCCGCAAGCACACGCAAAAGAAGGCGACAGCGATCGGCGTGCGGGGCTGGTGCATGAACACAGCGCAGGGCACCGTGGTGGGTCAGCTGCAGGGGCCGCGCGCCGCCATCGACGAGATGAAGAACTGGCTGAAGGACGGGAGCCCCAAGTCCCACGTCGACAACGCGATCTTCAAGAAGGAGATGGCGATCTCCGAGTGCGAGCACAAGCGCTTTGATATCCGGCGATGATTAAGTTGCTGTGTGTCTGCCTTTGGTTGGATTTTATATTGGATTTGTACCAATTTCACCATTTAAAATTTTAGTGTACGTCCCCCTTTGTGTTTCCGTATTGTTTTCAATTGCCCTTTATCTCTTTCCAAATAAACGTACCCAGCAGTTGATTGTTTTCAACCTCGTTTCGCCCAGTAATGTTTTAGGCGCACAAATGTACTATGAGTGTCGAGTCCATTGCTTACTATCTAGCTATTTGCTAGACAGCCTAACACCACCGAAGTGGTAGGTTTCCTGACGATATTTTCCTTCACCGTATATCATTAGCATGGTGATAGTTCTCATTATTATGAGGTGAAAATAATTAAGGTTCAAAACACATGAAAAATCCAAGATGGTTATCACTAATTAAGAAAAATAAACGAATTTCGTTTTGAACATTCACCCAAACGGAACCCGGTAAGTGACCGGACGTATTATTAAAACGGTCAGTAAAAAATCTGGATCTCGAAAACTGCGCCACCTACCGGGTCCAACTATAAAGCAAAAGTCCATCCAAAATCAGCCAAGCCGTTAAGGAGAAGGACACAGGATTTTGATTAAAAGCAAAGATTTTGTTAAATATATTTTTTTAAAATGGCTATTCCAATATTTAAATGCCTAAGTATGCTATTTTACCCATTTGCAGTGAAGTACGTATATTCTTACAGCCAGGGCTCCCGCTCGGAGTCGGGTACCTCGTTGAGAAATTCCGGGTAGAGCTCGATAGCCTCGGAGACCACGGAGACGACGGTCTTGGAGCAGGTCGGGTAGCACATGGGGCAGTGTATGCCACCCCCTACCAGCTCCAACTCGAGCTCGGGTGGATCGACCCCGG
Source organism: Incurvaria masculella (assembly GCA_946894095.1). Lineage (NCBI taxonomy): Eukaryota > Metazoa > Arthropoda > Insecta > Lepidoptera > Incurvariidae > Incurvaria > Incurvaria masculella. The sequence continues at coordinate 5,561,978 of OX335644.1, forward strand.
AGGGGGGCTGAACCGTGATTGATTGAGCTGGAAGAATATTAAATATTCTTTTTTTTTATGTAACTGGACATGGATTGCTACATCGCATCTACTGTCACAATATTAACCCAAGATATCACGGGTCCAGCTAGGACCTTCCTTATTCTGCGCGGCTACATTGAACTGGATAGAAAACGCGGACATTTGCTGCACTAAGTTACCTCACAAACTGATTGATTCGCGGATTTGGTTAAAGAAGAACCCTCAAAGATTCGACCATCGTAAGTTCACGGAATTAGCCTACCACCTAGCAAGAGGAAAGAGACCCCCAGTTTTACGTGGATTCCTAACCACGAACAAAACATACCGAAGGCAATTGCGACATACATGGGAAGAAATGCAGTGCGACCACTTGTAGTACTTTAAGTGCCGGAACCCACACAATCCATGAAACAATGTGGATAAACCGTATTTCGGTGGAACACGGGATTTAGGAAAATTTATACCGAAGTGAACTGAATCACCTTAAAACAGTACTAAGACCGCCGCCTATTTCTTAGCCCTTGGGATGTTCTAAGAATAGTAACCTGTATAATTGTGTAAGCAGGGTACGTCCTGTAGGCCGCAGGTCCTTACGCCAGCCATTTTGGGCACATTGAAAGGAGTGCAGCCACAAACGTCGAGCACGAACAACACGCGGCACTTGAGCAGGCAGTCGCTGTTGGTATAGAGTGGTAGGTACGTTGACTCGTCGTGGAACAGGCAGCCCCGCACCTCCACCGGCACGTGCTGGATGTCACGTGATGCTTCGGTCACACTTCCTGACAGAAAGCCGATTATCTGGAACGTTGAAAGCTAGTTGCAACTACTGGCTGTTGGTATACAGCGTAGGCTTGTCATACAGGTTGCCACGCAGCTCCACCGGCAAGTGCTGGATATCACACGATGCCTCTGGCTTGCTGACAGACATCCGATTCTCTGGATCGCTTAAAGTTTGTTACAGGGACTGACTGTTAGTGTAGAGCTGAAGGTACGTAGTACGTACTCGTCGTAGAACAGGCAGCCACGCAGCTTCACTGGCACACGTATTGGATGGCACGGATGCCACTGTCACCCTCGAATAGAAGGCAATTGACTCGATAAGTTATGCGCTGAATGCGCATCACAAGGCGATGTTAATATGTACTTCTGCAAAGGTCTGGCACGTGGGTGTTGGACACTAGTTTTCTTCAGGGAAATAATTTAATAATAATTCTACCAACAAATGGACTTGCTTAGTTGGCGACAGAATTCACAGAATTAAAAGCTTAAATTCGATGTATTTAAATATTCCTATTTCCTTTATGTCCTATTATATTAAGGTGGAAAAAAATATCTTCAAATACAAATACATTACATTATTTTGTCAGCCTCAATGGCCCACTGACGCGACACTTCGGCGATCGCTCTCCGAAGTTAAGCAACGCTGGGTCCGGTCTGGTCTTGGACGGGTGACTATTCGAGCGTTGAGAGAGGCTGGCCGTGGACCATCGCATTGGATGAACGATGGTCGAAGCGGCAATGAAAATTGTCCGTGATTTCCATTCAGTTTAATGAAGCCGTGCAATATAAGGAAGGTCCTGGCATGGCACCTAGCTCCCATGTGGTGTGTTGGGCTAATACCACGACAGAATGGTGTGGTATTAGCCATCCATGTCCAGTCACATAAAAAAAAATTAACTACCCTAGATACCTTTTTGATCAAAATTATATATATATATATATATTTACTTGTCGTTCAGGCGATACCATTTGAAGCCTCAAACTGCCACTTGGAGCATCAGGAAAGTCGTATGCGTCAGTTATGGTCACCTGGAGCATAGAGAAAGAACTATAGGTAATATGGAACATTGATTTACTCTCTCGAAAACATATAGAAATGAGTACATAATAATGTTAACTTAAGTGTAATGGAAAGGAGGCAGTGACACTGAATACTCGCTCAAGTACATTTGTGAAGTTTATATTTATGTGTTGTGTCTAAAATAGCCACTGCGTTTTTTATGGGGAAGAGAAAGAGATATACCTAGTGGTTGCGGACTCGATAGCGCCACAAGCCGTCGCGACTGACTGCGTGCCGAGCAGCGGCCAGCATTGGTTGGGCCGCAGCAGCATGCGCAGCCCTATATCGAGGTCGAACTCGAACTGTGAAGCCAATACGAGAGAAGCGCATGCAGAAAGGGTTCGCGACTGACCTGCGCGCCGAGAAGACGACTTCCGGCACGTTGGAGTAGATCGTCGACGTGGAGCTAGTTATGTCGTAGCCGAACTCGAACTTGTAGAGCCGAAACAATAGCTCCGTATACATTAAGACGTTGCGAACGACCTGCGCGCCGAGCGCGTTTAAGAAGTAGTCGTCGTGGCTGAGGCGCAGCACTATGCGCAGTCCTATGTTATAGCCGAACTCGAGCTGTGGAGCCTTTACTATAGCGCCACATGCAGTAAGGGGTCGCGACTAACCTGCGCGCCGAGCAACGGCACATTGGAGTAGAAGTCGTCGTCGTGGCTGAGGCGCAGCAGTAAGCGCAGCCCCATGTCGTAACCGAATTCAGACTTGTTGCCGAAGTTGTAAATATCAATAGTACGGTCCGACCTGCTAAAGGTGTTGTGGTTACAATACGTTTTGAAAAATTCTGAGCGTCTCAGGCGGAGGTGTCAGAAAAGCCTCAAGTGGTTGGTTATACGTAGATATGATTCTATAAATATGGACACAAAAACCATATAAGTCTTAAATTTACATTAAATATGTGCGCGACAAATGTACTCATATGAGTAGCATGTTTAGTATGTCTATCCATATTTAGACAAATTAGTTAATGTTACTTCAGTTTCACTAAAAATGAAAAAATAAACAAAAATTTTGACAAAAAAAGGCTTCAAAGAAAAAGTATTCCTACTATTTTCTAGACCGTGGTGCATAAAAAACCTGGTAAAATTAAATATTATCCTCCTTATATTTAACATGTGGAGGCAGGCCCGGTTTTAGGGTAGGGCGCGGTTGGGCGACCGCCCAGGGCGCGAGATCTAAAGGGGCGCCGGAGGCGCCCCTTTTGTATCCGCTCGCTTATTGACCAAGTCCAACTTACTCATAAATTCCCTAAATTTAGCGTCAAAATGGTGGGCAACACTAGAATGAAATGTAGTGTCCGGTCGGAGTTATAAGTTAATTGCCATTGCCATTGTTTAAAAAGTCTGAACATGTCTATCCTGAAAAAAAAACCATCTGTGTCATAATTTTTAAAACGGAAAGCCGAAAAGGAAAGGCATAAAAATAAAAACAATTTTTATTAATAAAGATAAATATATGACAACAAAAAATCAAAATTAGAGGGGCGTAAATGTGAAAAAATTGGTGAGGGAATTTGATAAATTCCCCACTAATCAGAAGCGTTTATATCCAATTGCATATAAAACATTTGCGATCTTACTGGGTGGAATATTTGACATCGACATGGTGCAGAAATTTATCGAATTTTATCATATTTTACGCCGGTTCAGTCCCATGGTATCTACATCTGGAATACAAGCGGTGTATCGGCATCGGAGCCTGTCAGGCTGCAGATTGTGGGCGAAGTTTCTGCAAGTGAGGAGACTATGCAAGGCGGGAGTATGACGCCGTTGCAGATAAAGCTCTTTAAAGTTTTACTGCGCTTCACTAGAGGTGATATTATTAGATCTTTCTCTATTTAGATTATTTAGATCTCTCTAGTGTTGTATCCAAGGTAATCTTTATTGAAACGGGTATTTTCCAAATTGTTTCGGTCATACATGAGACACTGTGATATATGTATACTCACTTGGAATCGTAAATAGTGCGAGTCGGACTCGCACACCAAGGGTTCCGTACCATCAACACCAAAAAATCCCTTTATTTTTAACCGACTTCAAAAAAGGAGGAGGTTATCAATTCGTCTGTATGTTTTTTTTTTTTATATTTGTTACCTCATAACTTTTGCCTGGGTGAACCGATTTTGATGATTATTTTTTTAAATGATAGCTAGTGCTTCCCAAGTGGTCCCATTTGAATTTGGTTAAGTTCTGACAATGATATCCATGAGAAAATCATAAAAGTCTTAAATTTGTATTAAGATATGCGCGACAAATGGACGAATAACTCAATACAACGCCAACCGATTTCGGTGATTCTTTTTTTATTGGAAAGGACGTGTACAAATTAGTAAGTTTACTTCAGATTCACTAAAAATAAACAAATAAAAAAACAAATTTAACAAAAAAATAACCGACTTCAAAGAAAAAGCACTAAAAAGTAAAAAATAATTTTCATTCTTGTAGTTACGATTTCTGTAATTTTTTGAGTCGGTGTCAGCCAAGGTTAGGTTAGGTTAGGTTAGGTTCTCTTGATTGGTGCAGCGCGTGCCCGGCTGACGCCGAGTCGTATTCACTACGTATAATATTCACAATGTATAATAGTATTTATAAAAGGGTTCCGTTTTCACCCTTTGGGTACGGAACCCAAAAAGTATTAAATAGTTCTAAACAGATAGTCAGACAAATAAAAAAAACTTACTATAGAATTGACGATTTTTTTAAATACGATAATATTATTAACACTTGATTAATAATTTTATATAAGACTGTAAATATATTATAACTGTATGCATGATGCATTGCTACCTGTGGTGGTCATGCCGAAATAAATGAAATGAAAGGTTTATGAATGTGTTATAAAATATTTTTTGCTTGATCAGAATGTCGTTTTATCCTTTCTTTAATTTAAATTGTATCAAATAATTTATAAGTAAAAACGTGTCTGCGATTGACGATATAACAATCTGGGTCATAAAGTATTGGTTCTCTGAATTGAAAAAAGATATTGTGACTAATATCGAGAAAGGAGTGCTAAGATTATTTGGACATATGGAAAGAATGGATGACGAAAAAATTACGAAACAAATTTACAGAGCTGAAGTGAGCAGAAGAACGTACCACGACCCAAATCGATGTAATTTTTCGTAAAGGTCTGGTACGTAACACCGGTAATCGTAGCGCATGTATGAAAATGTGTATTATTTATTTTATTTAAGGAAACATAGACTTTGGTATATATATAAAATTTGCCTAAAGAAATATTATAAAAGTAAAATGCAATAGTATTTTTAAATAAATGGTTATTTCATTATTTCCCTTGGATTTTTTTCGAATGTTTTTGAATGGCAGATAGGTGGTGCCGTTTTTCGAATGGTTTTGAATGGCACTTAGGGGGCGCCGTAGAAATCTCGCCCAGGGCGCTGGTAGTGTTAAAACCGGCACTGTGTGGAGGTCTTGATCATCTCACTCAATTTATCAAACAGGCGCAACTGACCAGGAATTGAGTCAAGCAGGTGAAAGATCCTAAAATATTGCATCTCTTCTATGACAACAATCCCAATGATACTTACTCGATGAACTCATCAGACTCGCGCAGGTAGTTGAAAGTACAACAGAAGCCGTTCATGGTGAGCCGGAAATCGAAGATATCTGAACAGTTGAGTCGCGTCGTCTCCCAGATGCAGCCTCGCACAACGTCTTCGCAGCGAGGTGTCAGCTTGAAATAAGATTTAAAGCTTAGGAAAAGGCAACTCCAGGAATTCCTTGGGTTGTGTACAAATGCATTAAATTGGTTGAAAAAAACCAATCATAAATCATTCAACATTTCTAGCGCCCTTTTTAAGGTTCCGTACCCAAAGGGTAAAATCGGAACCCTATTATTACTAAGCCTCCGCTGTCTGTCCGTCCGTCCGTCTGTCACAGGGCTGTATCTCATGAACCGTAATAGGTAGGCCGCTGAAATTTTCACAGATGGTGTATTTATTTTGCCACTTTACCAACAAATAAGTAAAATATTAAAATAATAAAAATTAAAGGGGGGCCCCATACAAAAAACGACATTTTTTGTGTTAAATCTTGTACGATGGTACGGAACTCTTCGTGTGCGAGTCCGACTGGCACTTGGCCGGTTTTTACCATTCCCATTTCTAGACTTGAAAGCATGACCTAGTCATTTTCAGTGCGTAATGCCTTTCCTTAGGTTTAAGCTAGTATTTTAAACATATCATTGCAATAAGATGACTATGATGACTGCGAGTTTATTATATCAGCTGCACGTTTACGTTTTTGACGACGAAAATGGTGGATACAGCTTAGATGAAGGATACAGTAGAAAATTTCAACATTATGAAAACGACTACAAGCGCCTTTAATGTTGAGACATCGTAAAGAAAGTTGTAAATAAAAATTACACAAAGAACTGTAGTTTTAGAGTTTTTTCGTCATTGTGTAACTCCTTGATTATTTTCTTTTGTTTCCCCTAAGAGCCTTTCGGGAAAATATCTCAGCAGTGAATGCTTTTTACATTTTACTGACCCCATGGGTTCAGGAAATTATTCAGAGGATGCGTTGGTTCTTATTTTGATACTGTCGACAGGAAAACGTAGAAATGGGACAAAGGGATCGCGACTTGGACTAACCGCTCTGAGCACATCCCTGGTATCGTAGTCCTCTAGAATGCTGTGCAGATCTGTAAGGTCATCGTTCTCGGTGATCTCTAGATCATAGAGGCGTCCGAGCGTGCTTAGCAGCTGCAGCATTTCGCTCTCATTGCGGTTCCCGCTATGGCCCGCGGACACTCTGAAGCATAGGAGGGTTTTGCTGCTGAGAAATAGCACACTGGATAGAACGTTTCACTAAGATTATTTAATCACTGTTAAAGTGCCTATCGAATACAAAAAACAGCGATGCCAATTAATCAAGACATCGTTACCGGTTTAGTCTGTTGCTAATCTCGTATTAAGTTTTGATAGGTTCTCTCTGAATTTATTTAATGATCTGTCTGTACCCGAAGTCCCAGTTGTCACCTAAATTGACGTTTACGCCAAACCGATCGACGTGCGTTTTCAAATGTATGGAGAAATTAAAGAGCGCGCGCAGTGGGCGTTAAGCGAACTAACATTTGCGAGTCCGAGCTTGATTTGACAGCTTACTCAACGTTGCCGTAAATATGTCGACGTTGCCGTTTACGTCCACTCCGCGTTTTCATACGAATCGGAAGTCCGAGTTTGACTTTGACAGCTGAAGAAGTAAAACCACAGAATATCTAGTATAAAATTGTATGGAGTTTGAGGTTTTTACGGAACTTCGAAGTTACGTAAACGCCAATTTAGGTGAGTTTCAGACTGACCACTCTGGACATGGAAGGTTAATACCACACCTTCTGTCGTGATATTAGCCCAACACACTACATAAGAGAGCTTGGCGCCGCTCTGCGCCTCCTTTTATTGCATCGCTAAATCGAACCAAATAAAAAAATAAATTGTTCGTTATCGCTTCTATTATAATTCATTTAAAGCGATCGTACAGAGGGATTAACCCTGGCACTAATTCAGTAAACCATTCAGAACCATGGCCAGCTTCAACGGTCGAACGGTCACCCATTCAGGACACCATTGTGCACCTCGATGATGGAAAAACGTGGCCACCGAGGTCAATTCGGGGGGAAAAGTGCTTAAACCGCAGACCTGCCTCACCAGCATTCAGTGGACGAGCTACATGTTTTTAGCGGCTGACTATATAGACATAAGGCGAAGAACCCAGATACAGTGCTGGAGACCGATATAAGTAATGACTCACAAAGTCTTAGCGAGGCCAGTGGCAGCCGCTTTGCTGATGCGGTTGGTGGTGCACACACTGATGGCAGGAAAAACGATGCTACTGACGGGGAGGCCCTCGGGCAGCTGGGTGGTGACGAGAGGCGCGTTCTGGTACTGATGGAAGGTGAGCCTCACGAGCGAGGCCGAGCATGCGAGCGACACTATCATCACCGCTGCCCACACTGCCCTGTTACCAACAATACCAACTCACGTCCAATATTTGTGAATGGACCAAATATTTTGGGTAGACAATCTAATGTTTTCCTGAAATTCTTCAATATTCATATTTTCCATCCTCACCCCAAAAAGCTTGACTGGAGCAAATCACTATTCTGGGGGCCCATTCAGGTAATAATGAGTTCGAATTCGTCGCCAAATATCAACTACCCTTTTTTAATCGTTCATGTTTACACACTTCTTGAATATTTAATGATTTTAGTTTGTTAAAAATCTGGTTTGTCCCAAAAAATTGGGGACAAAACAAACAAACATTTTCAGAGTGGCAGAGTATCGAACATACTACTCATGCATCGCATTCTAGGAGCCAGGACTAAGATCTTCTATTCGAAGAACAAAGTGTGCTTCTATTAGAAGGTTCTTTGAACGAGACTTAAAATTAAGGCAATTTTATAATGACGAGTGTAATTTACCATCTATGATGAAGCCTATGGGTCAGTTTGATCGTAGAGATTGAACTGACTCTAGGTACAGTTAATACAATAATAATTTCATTAATTTTATTTCACTGATCTATTAGATCATTATTAAATGAAACAATTGCTGACAAATTACTACCTTTCAAAAACTGATCGCTCGCCATCCACAAGTCTTTTCAGGCCGCAGATTGAGGACTCCAGGCAGTACTCCTTGGCCACCGCTTTTAGGTGGTCGAAGAAACTCCGAGGTTTAGAAATCACCGCCGCCGGATCCGGCCCTGTCTTTCCCCATTTCCGTCTATCGTTTTCTTTTTGGGGAATATTTATCTTGATTCGCATCGTTGTCGACAGTTGATTCCAGAGCGTATTGGATTACAAGAGTGCTAATATAATACTGGTGACACAATTGTAGAGTCCCGTGTTAAACATATTTCCAAGTGAACCTCAACTTGTTTATAATTATAGTTACAAAGGGTTCCCACTGCTATGGTCTCGGGACCTAAACTGCTGTACCTGTTAACCCCTATCGCGATGTGAACATTTTTCATCTAATGAGCACTAACGTATTTCATTTCACTATTAACCTTCCCTTCACTTACTAGTATAGTTTTGGTAGCACTAATAAGCAGCTTGAACTTATAGGTACTTGGGCGTATTTACAACTGATATTTGTAAGTGACAATGTTGAAGGGCGCTAATGGGGTATTAATCTACCCGACGGCAGATTGAAGTGCCGATACACACCCTAATTTATCGTGTCCCGTATTCCCGTACTCTACTTCTCTTTGCTGACAGTTGAAATCAACCTTCCTGATACTATAATTATATTCATAGTATTAGGTTTTAATTTATTATTAACACCAAAAGTTAATGTTGCATGCAAGGATTTTATAGATTCCATTCTATCTGTTCCTTGCAAAATCTGTTTCAAAATCCGATGTTGTTTTCCTACAGAGGGAATTTCTATTTTCTATCGTTCCGATAAACAAGAAAATTATTTATTTTTCTGTCTATTCTGTCACGCGCCGCTTCCGCCGAGGAGGTGCTTGCTGGCAGAGATATCGGAACGCAAAACGGTACGCCTAGTCTAGGAGGTCACGACAAAAACGGTAACGATAACGTATATGGCTGAAACTGGGTTCACGCGATAGAGACCAACCCTCTGATGCCAAATGTGTCGGTCTTCCTGCGCCTAGTGGTTGCGTTACTTAGATAAGGCGCCTTAAAAAAAATTTTTAAATAAAAAAAGGACCGCCTTCAAAAAAACCGGAACTAAAAAGCAAAAAATAATTGGTTACTTTTAATTAATGTACGAAAAGCTATTTTAATTCTAACTAATTATGTACAATTTCTTAATTTTTAATCATTATTTGAAGTCGGTGCCTTGGGTAGAGTTCGCTTCGCACGCTGCTGACCGAACAGACACTATTTCAGCCGAACACACCCGAAGTCTACGAGAGCGTAAACAACCTGAGCCAGCAATGATTGGTCCACAGACATCGTCATTCCACAGAGCATTTTAAGCAACCGTTCGTCTAACTGGAGATGCCCTTAGCGTTGGTTTACGTGCAAGCTGATATCGATACAGCGCAGCATACTGAAATTGGGTTTCAACGATTATTAGTACTTTCGGCTTTATAAAGGCGCGCACTGGTGAAGGAGTACGTTAATTCGCTGCTCTGTGTTGATTGGTACTTCCCTGCAACATCGTTGTCTGAACGAGACGATTTCTGCCGAAATTGGTGATATGTAGGTACTAACCGCACACTCGTTTTGACACGTAGTTGAGAGCAGACACCTCAAAGTCGCTACCTATTGTTTTCTGTTCTTTTTTATATATATTTTTTTGTTTTGTGTTATGTAGGTATTTAGGTAGAATAAAAAGTACAAGCTACACCTACCTAAATATTTATCATATAAGTGGTCGTTGTTTTTATATTGATTTGTTCGTAGGGTTTTCTTGTAAATATTTTGTTTTTACTGTGTTAGGTATTTAGTTTAAGTATAAGGCATATTTAAATTACAAAGTACTTGCCTAAATACCTACCCACATACGTTTTTCCGACCTGTTTGTTTATTTAATTTTTGTTTTTGTGTTTTGTTCAAGTAGGTAAATGTAATTAGCTACCTACTTATATTTCTTTCTTAGCCATAGGTGATATTAATCTAACTACTTGCAGCCCTTAAAGAACGTCTACCCAAGGCACCGACTTCAAAAGATGATTAAAAATTAAGAAATTGTACATAATTAGTTAGAATTAAAATAGCTTTTCGTACATTAATTAAAAGTAACCAATTATTTTTTGCTTTTTAGTTCCGGTTTTTTTGAAGGCGGTCCTTTTTTTATTTAAAAATATTTTATTTTTTGCTTTTTAGTGGTGGCGTAACTTCTGACTCAAGGTGGGCGAGCCCTCCTGCTCAACTTCACATACAAAGTGGAAAGAAGATATACATACATATACAATACAATACAATACAATGAACGAGCATTAGCAGAAATGAAACCATTGAGAAATCTCATTTCTGCCGAAAGATCGACCTGTAACTATCTGGATTCATGAGTTCACGGTTGATACGTACGATAATTGATACAATAAGATCACGTGAGATAGAGGTAGGTGGTAGCATTTAAAGGGATATGTAACTATGTGATCAGCTGACAGTAGTAGTTTATGACAAAACTCATAGTATTAAAACCTAATGTGCAAGTGTTTCACAGTGTTGTGTTGCCACTGGAGCAGTGCATCGCTTAAAGGTCCTTGCTTACGGTGACGCTTGGCTCAGGTTATCTCTTTCCCTAAAATATGGTCGAAAGAGGTAATGGCTGTGCCCGGCGTGATGCTCGTGAACGGGTGCTGTTTGTGGGGACTGGCCTGCTCCAATTGGCAACATATTAGTTGAAGGGGATTGTCTTTGCAAATAAAATGATAAAATGGTAAACTTAGACTAAGTGGACGTTGAAAAAAAAAACAGCGGAGTTTCTTTCCAGTTCTTCTTCGCTGTGTTTTGTTTTGCTGAACTGGCCAATGCTAAAATATGACAAATCCGAGTGCAGTGTACTGTCTATGGATGATGAATAAACAATACAATACAAAAAGTGCTGTGACAGACGGACGGACGGACGGACAGCGGAAGTTTAGTAATAAGGTTCCGTTGGTGTCCTTTGGGAACGGAACCCTAAAAAGACAAAACATCGAATGACCGGAACCGCTGAGCTTCTGAATTTCTCATCCTTACATCGTTCCGGATAGTCTGTTTCTTGCGTAAGTTTAAGTTGTATGAAAATGTGTACATATCGGCCTCGTTTATCCCCCCTTAACAGTTGAATTTTGTAAAATCCGTTGTGAGCGAGCCTTTTCGTCTTAACAAGAAGTCACTGAACATTTTAAGTTTCGAGGATAATTGGTTTCAGAGATCTCAACATGAGTGGTTTTCGCCTAAATGTGTTCATTTTGACCTGTTTTACCCCCCTAATAGTATAATTTCCAAAACATATTTTCTTCTTAAGCATTCCCATCTAAAACAAAACATACTCTGACATTTCTGGGTTCAGCGGCTCTAGAGATAGAAATGTGTACAATTTGCCCTCTTTTACCCCCTTGAATACCCCCAACAGTTGAAGTAAAAAAAAACCTCTCATACTGAGCAATCTCACCCGAAAAGAAAGCTACTGTAACTAAAAAATCACATTTCTGGGTTCGCGGGGTTAAGAAATTCGATGTTGGTATAGTTAAGTTCCAAACTACTGAACCGATTTTGATAAACAAAAAATGGGACCAACTAGAAAGTATACCCTTTCGAACAAAAAAAGAATTTTTCAAATCGGTCCAGGGGTCTTCGAGTAATCGGTGAACATACATAAAAAAAAAAAAAAAAAAGATTCCGACGAATTGATAACCTCCTCCTTTTTTGAAGTCGGTTAAAAAGAAGTTATCGTGACAAATAAAATGTGATTACTTAATGGCTGCTAATAACGAAGCATGAAATTATCAGTACATACCTACTTGCTTAGTAATACCAAAACTGAACAAATCTTTGTTTGCATTTCGTAGTTATAGGCGATTTAGGACACAGATATAACCTTAGCTATATTTAAATGTTAATTAGAACACCGACTGGTTATTGTTGTATTTATCCAGGATTAAATTTAGATTAGTGATATAGTGTTTTCCATATTATATTAAACTTTCACTTTTTATTGTTATAAACACAGAACACATACAAATACACACAAGAAACAGATGCATATGAAAAAAAAATAACATGACAATAACAATTCTACTTAACCCTAACAAACCGCAATCATAAATAAAAAAAATCTTTGCCGAAGCTGTTATGGTCCCTAAGACACTTATTGCGTTACCCCTTTGGTTCTCTTAGTACGAGAGCGGACCGTCGTCAACCCTACGTCATCGAGTAACACCATGGGACCCATTTGTGGTTGTGCGGATTAGAATAGGCTTCCTAAAAATACTAGGTTGCCTGACCCAAACCTGGAACGTTTTGTGCAGTAGGTAATATTAAATCACTTTTTTGGTAGAATTTAACGTCATCGAGTAACAACATGAGACCTAGCACAATCGGTAAAGGTCATCAAGAAAAGCTAAAAAAAAGTAGGTTGGCTCGTCCTACCCTGGCACGTTCTGAGGTTGGCCGGTTTTAAAATGTCGAAAAATAAAAAAAAATACGTCATCGAGTAACAAGATGACAATACCACCATTCGATAGTCCTATGAACATACTTCATAAAAAAATTAGGTTGGCTGCCCTCAGCCTGGCACGTTTCCTACGCGGCCATGTTGAACGTCGGATGCGCCCAGTTCTTATATTCATCAATTGTTAAATTAATAATATATAACAGTTTTGTGATAATGTCTATCTATAAACAGTGATGTTTTTATTGATCAGAACTCATCTTGAATAGGTTAAAAAAAAAACCAAAATGAAATATTTGTGATATAGGTATTGATTGATTGCGTGATATTAGGGCATTGTCGTATCTAATTATTAACTAAGTTTAACTCAAGTTAACTTTAGGTTATGATGCTCATAGTTCCGCATACTTGAAGAGTAAAAACCGGAAGTTTCATATACATATGCTTTCGGAATCTACCGTATGGATCATTCAACGTAGGGAATCGCAACTCCAGTCAGCCCATGCCTACGGCATTAGAGGCGCACGCTTTAAATTCTGCCACGGCCCTGGTTATTACAAAATGTTAATCAGATTGAATGTAAACATAACGTAATGAAGATTCTTAATAGTCATAATAAAATAAATCGCCACAAAACTTGAAGAAAGGACCTTAAAGCGATGCACACCATAGTGGCAACAAGAAAACATTTTAAAACCTGTGGACGATTTAGTCCTTCTGATGAGTGTAGTGTTAGATCCAGAATTAATTCTATTATTTCTGTCATTAACTACTATAGTGACCTGTAAACAAAGAGACAAATTACAAAACCTTATTATTCTTACAGCTAAAAAAAACGACATAATATTAAACCTTTAAATGCTACCACCTACAAAAAAATAAGAGTACAATGGTTTGAGAACAGTCAGTCAATACGTCAGCGTGTTTGCGACCACTGCGGGACATACGCCTCTCCAATCCTTCTCCAGTCCTCCCGGCCCTCAGCGGTACGGACAAACTGCTTTCCCCGACGCACTTGATGCCGTCTTTCCACCTGGCGGGTGGTCTTCCCACACTCCGTTTGCCTGTCCACGGCCGCCAGTGTAGGACACGGTTACTCTAACGGTTGTTGTCTCGTCGGCTGACGTGACCAGTCCACTTATAACCGGGAGGACGCACTGGTTATATGTTTGGGTCTTTAAATTTTGCGAAAGGTCAGACCTCAGAGCGAATTTAAGCTTTCCGAAGGCAGCCCAACCCAGTTGAATCCGTCGTTTGACCTCCAAAGACAGTCCTTGTATACCTTGTATACTTTATCAGCCTCAATGGCCCAGTGGCGCGACACTTCGGCGATCGCTCTTCGAAGTTAAGCAACGCTGGGTCCGGTCTGGTCTTGGATGGGTGACCATACGACCGTTGAGAGAGGCTGGCCGTGGTTAGGATTCCACGTTAAACTGTAGATTCCCTTCCTTACTTACTAGGTGGTAGGGTTTATCGCGCCCGGGTTGGTACCATCGCATTGGATGAACGATGGTCGAAGCGGCAATGAAAATTGACCGTGTTTTCCATCCAGTTCAATGTAGCCGTGCAATATAAGGAAGGTCCTGGCATGGCACCTAGTTCCCATGTGGTGTGTTGGGCTAATACCATGACAGAAGGTGTGGTATTAGCCATCCATGTCCAGTCACATAAAAAAAAAACCAAGCTGCAGGATTTGACCGAGATAACGATTTGTCCTACCTTCATACCCTCAGTCGCCATGACCTTGGTTTTATCCCGGTTCATCTTCAGACCTACCTATCTAAGCTTTATAAAGGTCTTCCAGCATTTTTTGAAGCTGAACTCGGGAATTTGACAGAAGAACAATGTGATCGGCTAAGCGAAGATGACTGAGAAAAATATTCATTAACGTTGATACCCATGTTGTCCCATTCAAGCGTGTTGAACACATATTCCGATGCGCTTGTGAAGAGCTTGGGTGAGATCACATCCCCCTGCCTAACGCCTTTAGCAAGAGGGATGGGTTGGGTATTTTAATGAAGCCTCACAGTCATTCTCGCGGACCGATACAGATTTCGGAGTACCTCGATGTAGCGGTGGTCGATTCTACACCTCAGGAGGGAGTTTTCGATAGCCCATTTTTCAACTGAGTCGAACGCCTTCTCGTAAAGGACTAGAAAAGAAGTGGAAGGCGACAAAGAGCGGCTTGTTGTACTCCTCGCACTTCTGCACCACTTGTCTCACAGTAAATATGTGATCCATTATGCCGTATCCTTTCCTGAACCCAGCTTGCTCACGAGGCTGGTACTGATCCAGCCTCTGTGTCTGTCAGCCAACTCGTGATGACTCATTAAAAGACGGAATACGCCTAGTAAGTAAAAGACGGTATACGTGGTTTAGAAGTGAGATAGGTCGATAGTTCTTCAACTTCGCCCTATTTTTTTGAGAACTGCATTGCACAGTGTTTGCAGTTCCTTCAAGATGGGTCTCCCGCCAGACTTTGGCAGTTCCATCGTTATCCCGTCCTCATCTGGAGCCTTGTGTTTTTTTAGTCCTTTCAAAACAGCCTTTATCTCATAGACACTAATCTCCGGAAGATCCTCGGTGTAGTATCTAGTGAGCGGCGCACCCCTATCAGAGTCGAGTGGTTTGCTTGGGCTCGGGGCATGAATTGCTGCGGAGTACAATTCGTCATATTTTTTTACAGTCTCAAGTATATCCGTCTTTATTGCGGTGACAACCCCATCCGCTCGCTCGAGTTTTGAAATTTAGTTAGCGCCGGTAGAGAAGGCACGGGAAAACACTTTACTGTCTCGATTTTCCTCTATAACGCGCTCAACCAACTTCATGTTCCCTTGGCGAATATCGCTACGGGATATGGTGCGTAACGAGGCAATCCGCCGACGTACCAAAGTAGTCGATATTGGACACCGGGTGGCTAAGCTAGCTAGAAGGAGGAGTACAACAAGCCGCTCTTTGTAGCCTTCGTGGACTACGAGAAGGCGTTCGACTCAGTTGAAAAATTGGCCGTCGAAAACTCCCTCCTGAGGTGCAGAATCGACCACCGCTACATCGAGGTACTCCGAAATCTGTATCGGTCCGCGCCGATGACTGTGAGGCTCCATGAAAATACCCAACCCATCCCCCTTGGTAAAGGCGTTAGGCAGGGGGATGTGATCTCAAATCAAATAAAATCAAAAATATCAAATCATAATATTTTTATTCGCAGTGATTACATTACAATATTAAGAATTTGCATAACAGATTATAATATTAATACCAATCATGTGAATTCGTCGTTTTACACAATAATATTAAAATAACTTAAATCGTAGAAAGTTTTGTCAAGCAACCATGTACCTAACTTCTTTTTAAATCTTATGTTAGTTTCTTCTCGCAAGTCTCTTGGTAGCTTATTATACATATCAATACTATTGAAGTGGACACCCTTCTCAAATTTTGATGTTGAGTGTGCAGCTTGCTGGATCACATTTTTATTTCTCGTCGAATATCCGTGTTCAAAATGATTATATAATTCCGGGTAATTTCTCACATCCAAAATAGTTCTCTGTACGTACACATCATACATAGTATGCAATTTTAGGTTTTTAAACAAAGGCGTGCAAACAAGTGCGTCCCATTTAGAGTGTGTAATTATCCGAATTCCTTTCTTTTGTAGACTAAATACTGAAACCGCTTCCCCTGAAGAACCCCAGAACTCAATCCCATAGGTCATGACAGAGTATAAATAACCGAAGTAGGCACTCTTCAGGGCATCTAAGTGACAGCATTTAGACAGGGTTCTGAGGCAATAACAAGCTTTTGTTAATTTATCACAAACATGTTGAATGTGTTTGTCCCATCGTAACTTTTGATCCAACGTGAAGCCTAAGAATATAGTAGATGTTGCAAATGTTATGACTTCATCGTTATATTCGATAAACATCTCATCATTCATTTCATGTTTAATATTTTTCATCTTAAAATGTACACGGTGTGTTTTAGCACTATTTAACATTAACCCATTTGCTGCGAACCATTTACCCAACTCCTCAATTATTTTTGTTGTTTTTGTAAGGAGTGTTTCAATACTTTTATCAGTAACAATTACATTTGCGTCGTCAGCGTAAATTACTATGGTTTTCGCGAAAAGTACTAGCATAGTGTCTTTTGCAATGTCATTAATAAAAATAATAAACAGCAATGGTGCCATGATTGAGCCTTGAGGTACTCCGTAATCGGTTTCTAATAATCGTGATACAGAGTTATCGATAATTCCATTTGTTCTGTTTTTATATCTTATATTTACGTTACTGTCTCACCCACATTTTCTCACCCAAGCTCTTCACAAACGCATCGGAATATGTGTTCAAGACGCTTGAATGGGACTACATGGGTATCAACGTTAGTGAATATTTTCCTCAGTTATCTTTGCTACGCCGATCACATTGTTCTTCTGTAAAATTCCCGAGTTCAGCTTTAAACCATGCTGGAAGACCTTTATAAAGCATCGATAAATGTGGGTCTGAAGATGAACCGGGATAAAACCATGGTCATCGCCGCTAAGGGTATGACGGGAGGACAAATCGTTATCGACGTAGAAGTGATCGAATAGGTTGAAGAGTACGTATATCTCGGTCAAATCCTGCGGCTTGGTATACAAGGACTGTCTTTGGAGGTTGAGCGACGGATTCAACTGGGTTTGGTTGCCTTCGGAAAGCTTAAATTCGCTCTGAGGTCTGACCTTCCGTAAAATTTAAAGACCCGAACATATGACCAGTGCGTCCTCCCGGTTATGACATGGTGTACGGGTGTGAAACGTGGACTCTAACGGTCGCCGTTGTCCAAAGGTTAAAAGTTGCCCAGCGAGCAATGGAGCGAGCCATGCTGGGAATATCGCTACGGGATATGGTACAGTCGTTACTTATCAAATGTATACACTGGAAAGAGAAGGAATTCCTAAGTCCCTTTTACTCTATGGTTAACGTCAGCATGTCAGAAAGAGATCTCAAATTTGTCTCTATTTCCGGTGTATAGATTTCAGACGAAACGACTGTACGTAAAGAAGCAATCCGCCGACGTACCAAAGTAGTCGATTTTGGACACCGGGTGGCTAAGCTCAAATGGCAGTGGGCTGGTCACGTCAGCCGAAGAGACGACGACCGTTGGAGTAACCGTGTCCTACACTGGCGGCTGTGAACAGGCAAACGGAGTGTGGGAAGACCACTCGCCAGGTGGGAAGATGAGATCAAGTGCGTCGGCGGAAAGCAGTGGTTCCGTACCGCTGAGGGCCGGGAGGACTGGAGAATGATTGGAGAGGCGTATGTCCAGCAGTGGACGCAAACAAGCTGACTGACTGAAAATTGTACCCATTTTCTCGAAGCACAGGGTTCATTTCGGTGAAGATATGGTCCTTGTCACACAACCGCTGTGCTCTGAGCCTCAATGCTCTTGCGACCGATTCCAAATGCACCGGAGCATGATGCGAAGTAGCTTGTAGACAACGATTTGTGTGTGTCGGCTTGCGGTACACTGTGTGGCTTAGGATTCCATTCAATCGTCGAGCAACAAGTACTTCCAAGAACGCCAAAGTGCCTTCATTCTCACAATCTACTGTATATTTTATATTTGTGTGAACCTAATTAAGGTGAGAGATGAAAGCGTCGAATGATTGGCGACCATGAGACCAGATTGAAATCACGTTATCCACGTACCGTACCCAAAATATTGACTTAAGAGGTGAATTTTGCAATGTGCGGTGTTCCAGCGGTTCCATGAAAAGGTTTGCCACCACTGGTGTCACTGGTGATCCCATTACACCTTCTCGCTGGATGTAGTATTGTCCGTTCCACAGAAAGTATGTCGTAGTGAGACAATATGGCAGGAGCTTGACGCACTCAGTGTCGATGTCGTTGTTGATGACTAAGTTTCTAATGATTTCGAGGGACTCTTGGACTGGTACGTCTGTATACAGCGACTCGACGTCAAAGCTCACTAATAGATCCATGCATGCTAACTTCACTGTAGACAACAATTCCACAAAATGGGCCGAATCTTTAACGTAGGACGACGTCTTGCCAGACAGGGGTTGAAATATTGAGGCGACATGTTTAGCGAGGAGGTAGGTAGGAGCATTTATCTGGCTGACTATTGGTCTAAGGGGGTTCCCGTCTTTGTGAATTTTAGGAAGACCGTAGAAGCGCTACCACCGCATTTCCGCTACCACCTCGACCCACACCTATGACTTACGACGACGGCGAGCCTAGTTGTCAGTCGACTGCTGCGTACGAACGTGGCGGACAACCTCCTTGACAACGGGCTGAACGATCAGCTCGATACGTCGGCGAATGTCTCCTCCCGTCGCGTGAAAAGCCGTAACATTTTTCAAATATATTTAACGACCACGGTAATCCCAAAAGTATCACAAGTAAGGTTATTTCTTTAGGTATAGCTGAAGATAGATCATTTGCTGTATTTAATACATCACAATTCACATTACGTATTTGGTCCCCAGTGCATTAAACTCGTTTAACTGTCATTTAAAAGTAGGTTATTGGCTTCACACCATAATTTAAGTGAGTTCCTAGCTTGTATAAAGGACTGCCGTAGTTCTGATATACGATTTTTTCAAATTGATGATTTGTCATCAGCAAATAAAATCATATCATTATCTGTTGCGATGCAGCTTGAAATATCATTTATAACAACATATAAAACCACGGTCTTAGAACTGAGCCCTGCGGTATACCCATAGTGATTGATTCTACATCAGACTTAGTACCGTTTACTTCACAATTTTGTGGTCTATTTAATATATATAATTTACAAATACCTCATTTTTTTCCCTTACACCATAAGTGTTCTAGTTTTCCTGGAAGTATTTTGTGATCTACACAGTCAAAAGCTTTTGATACATCACAGAAAATGCCGTAGGTGCTCATAGATTTAACTAGAGAAGTTAAAATAGATATTAACATCAAGGCAATGGCATCTCCTGTTGACCTACACTTACGAAATCCGAATTGATTATAATTAATAACACTGTGAATGTAAGGACACAGGCCGATAATTTTCAACATCATTATGAGATCCCGTTTTAAACAATGGTACTACCCTAGTAATTTTTTAATAAGTCTGGAAATGTGCCATCTTCAATACAATTCTAAGAGATTCTATAATACTGCCCCATATGGACTTTAACAGATTAGTAGATATGTTCCATAAACCTTGCGGTCCTTTGGACTTAAGTTCTCTGTTACTTTTTGAATCTCAGAACAGCTAACAGATTCAAAAGGGATAGACTTCTTATTGCGTGGTAAAAATATTTTGAGTTGCTCTAATGCGAGATTTACAATTTTTTGGATGTATTTAGTTGTATCTTGCGCGACAGAAGAAAAATATTTGTTAAAATGAAATTATTTGCAACCATTGCACCCAATCAATCAATTTATCACAAATATTTCATTTTGTTTTTTTTTTACCTATCCAAGGTGAGTTCAGATCAATAAAAACATCACCGGTTTAAAGATAGACATATCACAAAACTGTTATATTATATTAATTTAACAATTGATTGAATATAGGAACTGGGCGCACCCGACGTTCAACATGGCCGCGTAGGAAACGTGCCAGGCTGAGGGCAGCCAACCAAATTTTTTTATGAAGTATGTTCATAGGACTATCGAATGGTGGTATTGTCATCTTGTTACTCGATGACGTATTTTTTTTTATTTTTCGACATTTTAAAACCGGCCAACCTCAGAACGTGCCAGGGTAGGACGAGCCAACCTACTTTTTTTTAGCTTTTCTTGATGACCTTTACCGATTGTGCTAGGTCTAATGTTGTTACTCGATGACGTTAAATTCTACCAAAAAAGTGATTTAATATTACCTACTGCACAAAACGTTCCAGGTTTGGGTCAGGCAACCTAGTATTTTTAGGAAGCCTATTCTA
This sequence comes from Incurvaria masculella, assembly GCA_946894095.1. Classification (NCBI taxonomy): domain Eukaryota; kingdom Metazoa; phylum Arthropoda; class Insecta; order Lepidoptera; family Incurvariidae; genus Incurvaria; species Incurvaria masculella. The sequence goes on from OX335644.1 coordinate 5,582,885, forward strand.
ATCCGCACAACCACAAATGGGTTCCATGGTGTTACTCGATGACGTAGGGTTGAAGACGGTCCGCTCTCGTACTATCTAGGCTAATGCGGCGAATTAAGAAAGGTTTTGAGCGTAAGTCAACTGAAGCCTCTGTCAACAGATTACCTAGACAGTCTGCAAATTTCAAAGTTTCGTTTGACCATGCCCCTAAAGTTTCCACTGCAAACGGCAAGAATTCGAATTGGGGTAACAGGGAATCATATTTTTAATCTTATTTGATGCTGCAGTGGCTGCCACAGAACCGGCTCAGCGCGAGGAGACACCTACGTGACCGGGTGCTAATGTGTCAATGCATGTGGCTTCCCAAACCAATGCCTTTCCCCGTTTCCATGGAAAGAGAGTCATTCCGTCAGGTCGTACCAAGTCATCAAAGTTTGAGCGTCAGTACCTAACATAATTACTTCTAGAGCAATCGTAACAGTACCCCAGTTCATATAACACTCTCTTTACTTTTATACTTCGATTAAATTGAGACATTCAAGAGAAGGATGTTGATGATTACTTTTCTGTACCACATTTATGTAGAAAGTAGTCAGGCAAGGTGGAGTTACGTTAGTAAGCCTATATCAAGTCAGAAGGACCGGACCCGCAGCTTTGGCGCTGATGTTATGCACCGACATATGTCTAATTCCACGTTTGAACCTGTAGTCCAAGAAGCTGTTTCTGTCGAGTCTCTGGATCGGACCACCAAATCCAACATTCATCGCGCTAGCTCTCACTCAGTCGGCCATAATAATAATAATAATAATAAAGCCTTTAATTTAATCTTTTTACAGAGTTTATTTTATTTATTTCATCTTTTTGGCAGTCAAGCTGTTTTTTTATACAACCTGATTCCCTTTATGAGCACGGCTACACTGAACTGGATTGAAAACACGGACAATTGTTCAATGCCGCTTCGACCATCTTTTCATCCAATGCGATGGCACTAACCACGGCGGGCTTAAACCCTACCACCTAGTAGGGGAAGGGGACCTACAGTTTTACATGGATTCCGAACCACTCGCATTCGTCACGAAATGCACTAATCCAACTCGGAACAAAAAAGAACCCAGACCTCTGGTATGCTAGGCAAGTCCCCGCGCCACTAGGCTACACTAAGTATGCAAATTCATTTCCTGCGAACCTGATATATTTATAAAATAAAGCTCATTTGTTTCATAGCTCTCACGATTTGTATGTAAAAAGAACGACTTCACAGGAATGTTTGTGTAGAATCTGTATTTATTTATAAAATCTGTATTTATGTATAATAATTAAGTATGACTGAAATTTCATTAAAAGAGAAAACTATAATTCTAGGAAGTTTCTTATTGTAACGTCTTATTAGTTTATAGCTAAATCTAACTTATTCGTACCTGTAAGAAATACTTTTGTTATGAATAGACAACTACTTACTACTGGAATTACAAAGTACGGAACTTTAAGGTTCTGACATACTAAAATTATCGTAAAACGTCAAAAGGGGATTGATTTCTAAATTGTGACGGCGAAAATGTGTGCGTGAAAGTAGCTTCAACTAGGGTTACAAAACAAAATTGTGTGAATTTTACCTTACAATCGTATAATGTGTGCAATTCTTGCGGTCTCGCCGAACGTTCTCAGCTTTGCTTTGATCCAAGGTTTCACTGTTTTCTCTTCCAAACTTGCAATTTAAAAATAACCTACCTACATCGATATAAAGAAAACACCTACCTACTTATCCACAAGTGATGCGAAACTGTACATACAAACCATGGGCTTTTACAAGCATTCGCAGTATTTATGCCAGATTTTATATATGTTGCAAATAAATGCATTTGGTTTGTTTTGCACTGAATCCGTTGACCCTGCTCGTGAGGCAACGTCCTCGTTAGATATATACGGAGACGGCACGCCCAGGCTGTTTCGTATTTGAAAATCTATTTCGAAGATGATGAAGAAATAAAAGCTTGCATAAACAATGCAAATTTGTGTAAAACACAATGGTTCCGTAACTCATTACACCTATTACACCACGAACGATAGTAATTACATTTATAGAGACGGTATAAAGCCCAAAAAGGATAAGGTTCAAAACCCAGAACATCCAAAAGTATTTATTTTTTGTGTGTGTCATAAAATGCATTTAATCTAACCTAATTGAAAATATCCGTATTCATAAGTGTTTTGGACGGTACCTATGGGTTTTGTACCTCGTGTTTTTTGGACTTTATGATGCGTATATAAAAAACAGGCAATTTTTTTTATTTTACAATTTTCATAAAAATCTCAAATTTCATAGGTAAAGACATATTTCGTTGAGGACTTATTCTTTGTTGGGAAATAAGCTGTCTCCCCTACAGCCATTTTGCAGTTTATTGTGTAGTCCACCAAGGTTTATTAGGATACACTTCCTGTTAAAATGTTAAATGAATGGTGTTGATGATGGTACGTGGTGAATTATTAGCCATCCATCTCCAGTGTGGTATTAGCCATCCATCTCCAGTGTGGTATTAACCATCCGTCTCCAGTTCTGTAAAAAAAACAAGGCACTTCCCTAAATAGTTCTGATTTAATTCGCGATTTTTGGCCTTAGAGCACTGTTTTTTAAGTTTTTTGAGTCATGGACCCGTTCGGATATTTAAACAATATGACGGACTCTTCCGAACTTGATTGAATGAAAAAACAAAGAGTTTTGCAAAACAACCACTTTTTGTTTATTTATGAAAAAGTAAAGATACCTACCTATATTTCTAGATCGATCACGAGCAGTATTGTCATCATAACTAACATATTGGATCCCCAGTATTCATGGGGCACGCAGTAGCCTGACATGCAGTAGGGCATCAACGAGCGGATAGGGCGCATCTTACGTGGTACGCGGGGAAAAGCTGATGGTGCGTCTATTGCTTTGGTATGTCGATGACAACGAGCATCACAACACCACACCACCACCGGTCCGACAGTTCACGTAGCTCTCTATGCTTTCGGCCGCGGTACGCGAGGCGCTGACCGCTCACCGTCGCGGTCGCTCTGCCTTTCCTTTCGAGCGATTGTTTGTGAAGCATGTGCTCATGATTATGTTTGAGATTAATATCTGGCGGTCATTGTGTGTGGGCGCTGCGCTTACGCAAGGCAAGGTTGCCGCAAAACTAGGTAACTCGGCCGCAAAACATCCGTGCTTCTCTTGGAATGCGAATTGGATGGGGCTTTTACCAAGTCAGTTTGAAACAGAGCAAATTATAACATTTTGTCCAGGACGCTACAGTCTCTGTTATAACTTCGCCATCAAATTATTTGAAGTGTTTATAAAAATAAAAAAAATAAAAAAGATTCCGACAAATTGAGAACCTCCATAAAGAAACGCTTGTACGATGTAATGTTAGTTTATTATTTGAAAATTTGAAAACATTACTCGTAGTTTTACGCTTAGAGCATTATTACGCCTAGCTAGTAAGAAAAGCGGGTGAGTGCCACGTGCGTGCTCACTCGCTATTCATCCTCGGCGAATAAACTTACCATGGTAACCCCCCAGTACTCACTTAATCCGAGACTTAATCTGTGCGCAGGGTTCGCAGCGATGGGTCATTCCGGTTCTAAAGAGGAATGCATTCTTATTCTTACTCTACAATTGTAGAATTACCTCCAGAATGAAGGGTTCTACAGTGTTCCAAGAACCCTCTAAAACGAATCTACCCTCTACTCCGGAATGGTTTCAAGCCTACTCCGGAATAACCAACCGATAAGGCCACTCCGGAGTGACGCACTGCGAAATGGCCTACTCCAAAATCTGGTTAATATGGGCAGCCGCTGAATCACTCAACTCCAAAAAGGACGCCACCCAACATGTGGTTGCATACCACCATGTTATACATTGTATCATTCTATTAAAACGCCAGTTTTTGCGGAAGTCCTATGATTTCGGAATAGATTTGGAACAGAACATTCTGCATTCCTCATTGAAGCCGGAAAAAAATATAGAGTTATTTTCTGTTTTCCAATTATTCTGGATACATTATATCTCGATTTCGACCTTTCACCTCAGTTTGGACGTTTCAATCTTAGACAAAATAGATTGGCGATTTAAATTGGTCAACTCCGGCAATTTGATATCGTGTTGGATAATGAAGCGAAGACGCAACGATAGCATTCTAATGCGCTCGCGTCATTCGCCTCTAGTCACGAGACGACACACTTTGCGAGACGTTCTCTGCAAGATGGTCGTCCCCACCCCAGCCGCGAGGCCGCGGTGGTACGCGCGTGGTAGCACCACCGTCAGTGTCTGCAAGCGACTCTACCCAACACTTGGGTGCCGGTGCAGTGCGAAACATCTTCGAGTCCGTGAGCGAATGTTGTGTGGTGCTGTGCGAGGGGTTGTGACTTACAAAGGATTGCCCAAGCTGTGAATGTGAGCTTTCAATGTTTACATAAATGTTTGTCCAATGGATAAGTACACACTTCCGATATGAAGTGAAGGACTGCTCCCAGAGGATAACGAAGGACATTGACAAATAACGTTGTACTTACATGACGAGACAGCACACTTAATGTTTGGTGGGAAAGAAATAATAGTAAGTTAGTAGGTAATACCTGTGTAGAATCAAATAATTGCAACAAAAACACTTACACTTGTTCATTAACAATCGCATCCACCGCATTTCCGCCCGTGCATGTTGAAAGAGCCAAATGAGGGGTTTTCGGATTCTACGTAAAACTGTACCAGGGTTAAAGCCAGGGGATAAGGCGATCCTAGGCGACGGTACCAGGGGTTGGTACCGTCGCATTGAATGAACGATTGTCGAAGCTGTAATAAAAATTGTTCTTGTTTTCCATCCAGTTCTTAATATAGTAATATAATTTATTATTATTTATATTTATTCAGTAATATAAGGAAGATCCTGGCATGGCACCTAGTTTCCATATGGTGTATTGGGTTAATATCATGATTTAAACTTGGAGAAAAACGATTAAACTTCATAAAAAGTGTAGGGTTAGAGAGCGAGCTATAAAGAGTAAAGTCACAATAGATCTTCTCAGTTAACAGTGACGTCGAGCTACGGACACCGATTAGGGGATGTAGGGCACGACCACTGATTAACTGTGGGCACGACACCCAGTTTCAAATAATAATTATAACATCATGACAGTGGGTTTGGTATATATAAGTCATCCATGCATAAAGAAAACATCAGAAATTTACGCTAATCATACAAAGGTAGTTTACTATCATTTGAAAACCACTATTACAATTTAATTGAAATTTGGAATGCCGAGTAAAATTATTGCAAAAAGGAAATCTCCCAATGAATTTGGGGGCCTCGTCGAACGTCTAAAATTTAGAGCGACCAAAAAATATATTTGTTGAAATACCATGGAGAATAAGATAAAATCAGGTCGTCGATTTTTTGTCGTTCTGATTTTCTTTGTTATGCATAAAAAAAATGTAATTCAGCCCCCATGTAGGACCACAAAAATATTTTATTGTTCGATTTCGATTTTTGTCTTTCTGCATCAATCGATCGATTCGATTTTTTATTTCTTTGCAGAACTTAAAAAATCAGGCCAACAAACTATTGTATCTACCCGGTGCGTTGTTCTTGAAATTCATATTTAGCGATGGCGCGGGGTGGGCTGTCTGCTTCCGATTGAACATAATTTAATTCCGTTCGATTTGCATTGACTTTATGTATGTAAAAATGCTTATTGCAGAGAAGAGCACTTAGTCCGACTTCTCACCTAAATTGGCGTTTACGCCGAGGCGATCGTTTTCCTATCCCATTTACCTAGCGTTTTCAAATGCATGGAGAATTTAAGAGCGCGCGCAATGGACGTTAAGAGAACTAACATTTTGAGTCTGAGTTTGATTTGGCAACTTACGCATCGTCGCCGTAATTTCGCTGACGTTGCCGTTTACGACGGCTCCGCGTTTTCATACAAATTTGCTAGTCCGAGTTTGTTTTTGTCAGGTTGAAGAAGTAAAAACAGAATAAGTAGTAAAACTTGTATGGGGTTTGATGATCTTACGTAACATCGAAGTTCCATAAACGCCGATTTGGGTGAGAAGACCATACTGAAGGCGACTCGATTTCTTCCCCCTCCTCCTACATTCGCTGTCTACAGCATATCCCGCTTTCGATACACTTGACTACTTCATTCGTTTTTAGGTTCTTATCATCAACATTTTTATCAATATACCCAACAAGACACTTTTTTATCATTTTAAAATCCTGCTAAAATGTATTTATAGCATTACTATTTTCTTGTTGCTTGTGAGGTTCTAATTTTCCCAAAATGTTGATATACTGGACTTTAAGTCATCAAGACTTTGGGCCATGTGCTAACATAGCCTCTTTGCGCGGTGAGCTGAACGTGTGTTGCGTAAGGTTGTTTTGACCAATCTCCTCTAGATTAGTTGTACCGTGGAGGGTACTGAACCGGTGACCGGTCGGTGTACCAATCAGCAAATGTGCAAATTGTTGCATACAATATTCAATAACGCCCGCATGGTAACTCGCCAAGAGAACTTTCGACCACTCATACAAGGTTCAATAGGCTTCAAGCAAGGTTTAATACGACTCTAGCATTTCTACTTTTGCTTTGATCGTCTAATTGTAGGGGCTCTATAGACAAGGGTTGTACAGGAGTAAACTTCTTCATTTTAGTTCTAATTCACAAAGGGCGGGCCTAATTCGAAAAGGCATTATATTCCGCTACTATTTGGTACGATGTAGGAAAGGTGTTTTTTCTGCAAACTGACATGAATAGATACCACAAAACTAGCGTTGTGAACGAAAAGTTGTCCGTATTTTCCATCCAATTCAGTATAGCCATGCTCATAAAGGGAAGGTCTTGTTTAGATTAGAAGATCATCCAGAAATTGTAACAGTGTATAGTATATAATCTAGTATCACAAAAAAAGACGCAATTTCCACCAATATCAAGCCTATTCAAAAAGATATATCTCCTCAACGCTACACCACCGCGGGGAGATCGACGATCTCTGTGCCTACTGTGGTGCCTAGGTACCACTTAGAACCGCACGACTGGCACTGTTTACATCATTTCCAGGATTGTTCGAAAAATGTCGCCACCTCCTACACTATACTATTTGACTTCCGGCAATGTTTCTTGTCGGTTCTTCTCCGTCCGTGGTAATCTGAACCATCTTTAAAAAAATACGAGTGTGTGTACCACCGAATGGAGTAAATAAGACTAGGGACTGGAAAATCGTAGCGATATCACCTCCATTCGGTATGTTCATTTCACTTTTTATTTACAAACATTTGAAATGAAAGCAAAACGTTTCATTAAGAAGAAGAAAGTAATTCTTGACCTACCACAAGATAGTATGTTACACAAGCCGCTAGTTGGACGTCACGCGATGTTGTGGCATAAGAGCAAATAATACTTATTTTGTGCATCCGACTGCGCTTGGTTGCACAACAATTTGTGAACCGTATATGTATTCAATGAAATTTATTTAGGTATACGTTACTTGTTTTCAGTACACAGGCCAAGCGTGTACACACTTATTATTACCGGTATTGATAGGTGCTGGCAAGAAGCGCAGCTCCTTCCACACCAGCGCAGCCACGCGCCCTGCAACCCGCACTTGCAGCACGATCTGCTATACAGCGGCGCCCTTCACTCAGGCGATCAGCCGGTATCTACGTAACGATGTGTTGCAGGTGATGATGCGCCTAGCAGTGCTAGCGGCATGGTTCTCGGTCATCGCGGAGGCGGCGGTGGCCCCGCACCCCGGCGTTCTGGAGGTGCGCTGGCAAGAAGCGCAGTTACCTCCCCACCAGCGCAGCCACGCACTCTACAACCCGCACCTGCAGCACGAGCTGCAATACAGCAGCGCCCTTCACTCAGGCGAGCAGCCGGTATATTAGTTATCTTCTGCGATCTCATCAAAAACGTTCGAGCATAAAGTTTTCGTTAACATTTTAATGGCTAGAATTTGGGCAGATCTAATACCTGTGACCGGCGGTTTGCAAGTAAATAACTCTAATCAAGACACAAGTTCACGCCGCTCTTTTGTATGTGAAAAAGGGAAACAAGGAGATGCATGCAGGTAAAACATATTTCAGTTCAGTTTCACTCTCATTTACTTCAAAAGGACAAACACCTTCTTCAGAATCACATTGATTAGATGTTATCGTATGGGTACATAATGTAAATATGTTGTCCAAGTGGCGATGACCAAGTGTATATATTCTTTGCCAGGCGGGCTTAACCCAGCCAACTATTAGGAGAAGATGACCTACGGTTTTACATGGATGCCGAACCATAGAGCAGCTTGAATTCGTGGCGATTTCGTGCATTTGCACTTATCCGAGTAAAAAATAAAAATAATTTAGTGCATGAACTAGGTGGTGCTTGAACCCAAGACTTTTAGTACTCATGAAAGCGAAAGCTGGCTTCTTTTTTTCCACATATAGTTTGACAGAACCGAACACGAGAACTCCCGTTCGCCTTCATGAGTGGACCCCCTGTTGTAGCAGTACCTACCGTTCATGTGAGATGCTTACGCAGGTGTACGAGCGTGAGGCGGACCACATCCCGCGCAAAGAGATCTTCACAGTGCTGGCGCACGCTGGGTTCCTGCCGCGGGCGGGCCGTCAGCTCGCGCCCCCGACCCGCCGCCCTCACCGCGAGCACCGCCACCCGCCGCCGCCCTTTCCGCCGCTCCCCCACAACTTGCAGTACCTCTAGTCTCTGGCGGCGGCGGTCGTGCCTCGAGCTAGCCTGTAATTTGTAAGCCCTGTAATAAATGTAAATACGCAATTGCTGGCGTTTCATTTGATTCCTCCCGCTCAACCGTGCACGCTTACAACACGCGTGCAGAGCCCTTAGTCCGACGTTTCACCTAAATTAGCGTTTACGGAACTTCGAAGTTGCGTATAAACGTCGAACCAATACAAGTTTTACTACTTATTCCGTGGTTTTACTTCTTCAAGCTGTCAAAATCAGTATCGGTAACCGGCAATGTCAACGTGTTTACAGCGGCGATGAGTAAGCTGTCAAATCAAACTCAGAATCTCAAATGCCACTGCGCGCGCTCTTCCTTTATCCGTACATTTGAAAACGCTAGTCGATAGGTTGGGCATAAACGCCAGTTTAGGTAAGAAGTCGGACTAAGGGCTTAAGTTACGAAATGATTGAACCTTAACGTACGTAAATTACGACTATTTCCAAGCTCTAGAAATATTTCTGATTTAGTATGCTTATGGAACGGACTGCTTCTGACTACTGTGATTATATTAGCTCAACGCACCCCATTAGACCTAGTTGCTATAACAATTTTAGCTGTCGCTTCGACCATCTTTTATTCAATGCGATTGTCATGTCTACTTAGTTTTAATGTCTGTGGTTTAACTGTGTCACATTGTCTGACGAGTTTCCCAATTATTCCCGAATCTGAAGGACCCGATCAGATGCAATTTCCAACTAATTCCGGGTCGAGCTGTTTGGACTAGGGTGCTGCGGCGGGAGTTGGAGATGCGCCGACGGTCGCCATCGGTCTTCAACCCCCGACATCTGGGTTCAAATCCTCGCCCCGTTCATACACCACTTTCTTTCTCTTCCTGAGTTCGATGTGTGCATTTCTTCACGAATGCGAGCTGCGCCATGGTTCGGAATCCATGTAAAACTGTTGGTCCCCTTCCCCTACTAGGTGGTGGGTTTAAGCTCGCCCGGGTTGGTACCATCGCATTGGATGAAAAGATGGTCGAAGCGGCAATGAATAGATTTTTACCGAACTAAAATTATGTTCAAGAAGTGTGGAAACATGAACTATGAAAAAAAAGTGAGATGAGATTTAGCGACGATTTCGAACTCACTCTTACCTGTATTCGATATCTCCTCCGCCAACATGTTCCTCGGCAATATAATTCCATAATATTTCTACCAATATCAGGATCACCAGGTAATGCGTCGCCGGCGGAAACAGGATACGACTTTGCCGCGCATTTTCTTCGTCGCTGAAGATGTGAACGTTTCTTCGCTCATGCGTCGCCAGGAATATATTTTATTTTATCCTCAATAATAGCAACTACCTGGTTGGTTAGAGATCTAAGATTATTTTTTTTAATTTAGCTGATACAGTATGCCCTAGAATATGATAGGACGTTTTATTGTCCCTGATTGTTTACTGTGTAACAGGATTCTAACTAGAAAGAGTGCATTGTTTTCCACAGAAATTTGGTATTTCAACTTGCTTATAGTGTTCGTTCGTCTAGCAAAATACCGATAAATTCAAATGATTGCTTTTATTGTTGGCTGTGATTTTGTTGCAGATATACTGCATATTTTACTGGACTGAATTTTTTAATTGTTTGAAAAGCCGTAACATTTTTCAAACATGTCTAACGACCGCGGTAACCTCAAAAGTATCATGAATATTTTATTGTTCATATATTATATTGTTTGTATTAATTGTGTGGAATAAGCGTATTTTGGCTAAATATTTGGTTTTCTAAAACGTTGGCAAAATACCTCACCGGTTGTTTTAATTTTTTGCCTTTCCTGTCCTCACTTCCACCACTGCAGCAGCCTGTTGGTTCACTAGATTTTTCCGCCAAAGAAAATACCAAAGATTTTACAATATTTCTTGCATAATCTTTGGATCAACTCTTGGGATTCTTTGGGGGAGCTATCTTCTGGATTCTTAGCTGCGAATATGTCTTGTGCCGTGAATACAATTCCCCCAGGGAAATGTGCTGCGTGAACTCTTTTCTAAGAACATTTCAGCTGCCTGCTTCTTAAGGTTCATGAAATGAATGAATGATAAATAAGTGACAGACGGACGGACGGACAGCGGAAGATTAGAATTAGGGTTCCGTTGGCATACTTTGGGTACGGAACCCTAAAAAGGTAAGCTAAGCTAAAATCATTATTAGATTAATCATGTGATAAGTGAAAGTACACATGCGCGTATACTTAATAGAAAGATGTATGTGTGGTGAGAGGCCAGACACAGTGGCGTCATCAACCCAGCCTGAAGAAGCCCTTTGTGTGACAGTTACGGGGCGAGCTACATGAAGTGTCAACTGCGACGACGACCTGCACCGCACTTGGACTCCAGGTTGTTCTCTGGGGGAAATACCTCGTTCATTCTATAGTTTTCCGACCCTGTAGATGAAAGATCTAGAAGATCGGTGGGTTCTTATTATTGGAATGACGACTGTGAATTTGTGCATTTTCTCTCTGTTCCGCGTTTAACGAAGGTAAAGGTTGACTTTGTTATTTTATGGAACCTGATACGGATCGCTTATACGACACAACTATCCTCATGATATTAGCGAAGGATTCCTAATTCCCGTGGGAATTAGGTGCCATGCCAAGACCTTCCCTTTATGAGCACGCCTATGCATTAAAAGCGTGAGAATGAAAAAAAATGAAATTACACTTTTGAAAAATTGTTGATTCTGGCGTTATCTCATAGCTTACGTTACCCTAGCTTACTTACGCTTCTGAACTGGACGGAAAACACGGACAATTTTCTTTTGCGCTTCGACAATAGTTTCATCTGATGCGATGGTACTTATACCCGGGCCGGCTTAATACGAATACGAACTACACTTTCACATGGATTCCGAACCATGGAACAAATTCGCATTCGTAACGAAATGCACTTAAAACCTAGGAAATCGGTGCATGAACGGGGCAGGAATTGTTCCCATGAACTCTCGCATGAGAAAAAAGGCCCCACGGCTTGAGCTACTCGCATATCTATAAAAACACGTACCTATGGAAGCAAATAGCGCAAAACATTTTCAAATATTCTGATATGTTTAAAGGTTTCTGTATTCGATCATGGACATTTTTTGAAACACATTCCTGAGTTCGATCCAAGAACGGTTCGAGCTATCGTCCAGTAAGAACGTGAACCCTCGCCTCCATATTCTGTGACACAGTTTTATCGATTGGCGCGAGAAACAAAAGGGACAGCGCTATACTTCCGCCTTGCTCTATCACTACCGCATACAACTTCATAACATGGAAAAGTCACTTCGTTGGGTACTTTTAGCGTAATTAAAAACAATGCTAATTGCAAGATCTGCAAAAACTGTGTTGTAAGATGCATGGGTTTCTCCTATGCCTACATAACGCGACGTAAAGATAGTGAACGTTAGATTGGTAATAACAAAAAAAAAAACAGTGCGCCTAAGTCAATTGTGATTCTGTAAGAACATTTTCGTAGTGATTGTTTGTGTCAGATTGAAAATGTCGTATTATAGATTTTTGGTTAAAGTTTTAAAATGTAAACACTAGTGATTAATGTTTAATTACGGTAAGCAACCGATAGTTTTGGGATGTTATTTTAATTCTCTTATTAGTGTTAATTTTGGCCATTGGTAGCTAAATTCATATTTGATTATTATTTTAAAATATTTTTTCATAGTTTTCTTATGGAACTGGACATGGATGGTTAATACTACAACTAGGTATGTATTTGCAATAATATTAGCCCGAAACACCGCGTTCCCGAAGGAATTAATTGGTCTCTTAATGTACCTATAAGCAACGCTAGACTTAATTGGATGCAAAACTAGACAGACTAGACGACTAGATTTAATTGGCACATTGACCATCTTTTCGTGTAATGTTACCGACCCTTGCGGGCTATACCATCTAAGTAGCAGAGGAAAGGGACCTACAGTTTTTAATAGATTCCGAACCATTTGACAACTCGGATTCGCGACGAAATCCCATTATTGAACTAACAGAAATAAAGTGGTGCGTGAACTGGGCGGGCATTGAACCTCTGACATGAGAAGCAAGGCTCGCGTCCTAACCTATGGGCTGTAAGAACATTTTCGTAGTGATTGTTTGTGTCAGATTGAAAATGTCGTATTATAGATTTTTGGTTAAAGTTTTAAAATGTAAACCCTAGTGATTAATGTTTAATTACGGTAAGCAACCGATAGTTTTGGGATGTTATTTTAATTCTCTTATTAGTGTTAATTTTGGCTATTGGTAGCTAAATTCATATTTTATTATTATTTTAAAATATTTTTTCATAGTTTTCTTATGGAACTGGACATGGATGGTTAATACTACAACTAGGTATGTATTTGCAATAATATTAGCCCGAAACACCGCGTTCCCGAAGGAATTAATTGGTCTCTTAATGTACCTATAAGCAACGCTAGACTTAATTGGATGCAAAACTAGACAGACTAGACGACTAGATTTAATTGGCACATTGACCATCTTTTCGTGTAATGTTACCGACCCTTGCGGGCTATACCATCTAAGTAGCAGAGGAAAGGGACCTACAGTTTTTAATAGATTCCGAACCATTTGACAGCTCGGATTCGCGACGAAATCCCATTATTGAACTAACAGAAATAAAGTGGTGCGTGAACTGGGCGGGCATTGAACCTCTGACATGAGAAGCAAGGCTCGCGTCCTAACCTATGGGCAATTATAGATCCGCCCAAGGAAATATTTTTTTGTATCTTTTATGGTTTTGACTGTATTCGGAAAAAAAATATTCGACAATGTCGACAACAATAAATATTTTTTTTTTCTTGATGCGTATGACGAGGTGCCCAACGACGCAACATGGGCTTATTAAACCACCAGGAAGGACACCAGGTTCTACTGAAGGATCTAAAATTGGTGTGACAATCTTTTTATTAGATAGGTAGCCGGTAGGAACATTAAAATACATATATAATTTAAACATAGAGATAAAAAACGTCTTCTAAAAGAGCCGAATTTCCAGCAGTACTGTACATACTGGCGGTGTTAGGTACCTTTTTGAATTTCGAGGCTTATTTATTGGCATTGGTTGGTTCGTATTTTGAGACTGTCGACAGTCTCCGCATTGAGCGATTGTAGACAGGGGACGGAGGGATAGCGTTATGCCAGAATTAAATCAGAAAAATCTGAAGAGGAGGAGACGTTAAAATACAGGGAGAGATCTTACACCCTTCGGAGGTGGAGGGTCCCTAAATTCCGGGATACGTCGTCGGGGTCATCGTTCATCACAGACCGTTCTGTGCCCACGGCATGACGTTAACTATATCAAGTCCGAGGAGTTAAACAGGTAAGGCTACCAGGTATAGCTAGACGTTACCTTCCCCCATAGATGCGAACAATACCCAATTATGTAGTATCTGAATCTTCTTGAGAAGCAGTTTTTGGTCACGATATTAGCCCACGCTTTAAGGTGGCCCTTCCCAGCGGGACTAACACGTTCGCGGACATGTACAAAACTGTGCGATTGCGCTCTGGGACCTTCTCTGTTTCAAAGAAAAAGACAGGCTCCGTGATGAGGAGGATGAAACATGTCCACAAAGCAGACAATGCGCATAGTGTTTGATTTGGTAAGATTTACGAAATTTTTATTACAAAACAACTTATAGCTAAAAGTAAATCACGACCGCTTTGGTCAAAAATCAATCTTCGATTATAAATCTTCATGAAACAAGCTATGCCTGATGACTAATCATTTTAAGATGTTTTCATTTTATCGTTGAGTAATCCACCTCCAAAATGATTGTATAAAACACGCGAAAAAATCGAACTTTCGGATCTTATTACTTAGAAACCAAACACAATTTTACAATGACAACGGTCATCAGACATCTAGTTCGATCAAATAAAGCTATTTTAAGAAAAAAATTGGATCCTGACAAGAAATATGGGCATGATCTTCTTTCCACGTTTGTATGGGGAGCCGAAACTAGCCGAATATCTCTTTCCAACATCCCATGTGCATTATTTTCTGCCGGGTACTGTACCCTCATAACGTTATTATTCTTTTTACTTTTTTCACGATCTTTCTACGCCTACCTAAACAACACAACACATGGGAGCTATCTACCATGCCCGAACTTTCATTATATTCCACGGCTACATTTCATATTCGTCGAGCACCTTAAGATGTCCTGGCATACGCCATATGCCGCGCTTAAAATAAAAAAAATACACTAGATAGAAAACACGGACAATTTTCATTGCCGCTTCAGCCATCGTTCATTCGATACGATGGTACGAACCCGGGCGGGATTAACTCTACCCTAGCAGCTACAGTTATGAAACACCGTGCATAAACTGATCGTATAATCGATCAGTTTATAGTTTTAGGTCGTGACATTCGTCCGAAGCAGGATGAGGATTTTAATTGCTGTTGTAACCATAAGACAACAAAAACAGTCGTTTCTTAAATGTTTTATGTTAAACGCGGCATATGGCGTACGCCAGGACATCTTAAGGTGCCCGACGACGCCCATGGGATTTCAAACTTACAGGGGGGCTGCGAAAACCATGCCGACCGGCCAGTTGCTTCTTCACACCATGTTTGAAGGACCCCAGTTTGTACTTTGGGGGAAATACCTCAGAAGGGAGTTCATTCCATAGTTTTCCGATCCTATAGGTGAAGGATCTAGAAGATCGGTTGGTTCTTATTTTTGGAATGTCGACTGTGAATATGTGCATTTTCTCCCTGTTCCGCGTTGAGCCAGTAAGGTCATGCGTCAGGTCGACCCCAAGAATCCCTATGTGGTCGTCAATGCGCAGAGTTGTTCCCTGGAAGGTCGGAGCCACACTGAACGCAGTACGCTACGCGCCTGTGTCTTTTCGTCTAGTCGAGACCCCACCTGGAGACTTTTTCCAGGGTCTCTTCGAGTCTAACAACAAGACGCCACCTATTTTCTTCCGGCCTGTAGCTGACGGAATAATTGCAAATAGTTTTTTGAGTCCTCCCAGAGGCGCTGATGGCGCTGACATCATTAGTACAATTTTCAGATCACAAGCGGCAACCGAAAACGACCGACCACTGACGACATCGTCTCGAGGATGGACCCGCTGGGCGCGGGCGGCGGGTGCGGGGGAGGGGACGCGCGCGACGCGCGCTGGGCGCTCGGCGCGCTGCTGCTGGCGCCGCTGGCCGCCGCCAGCTCCGGTTACGTCACTGTGCCAGCCATCTTTGTGCTGGCCGTCGCAATGCTGTTCGCGGGTTGGTTGGCTCTTTTATTGGCGGATACAAAAATAATGTTTTTTTGTAACATGGTACGGAACCCTTCGTGTGCGAGTACGACTCGCACTTGGCCGGTTTTTACTGTCACTTCGTCAATGGAGCTCGAGGGCCATTTGCGTGCGGCTGTTTTAATCACTATCATTTTAAATTGTTTTCAAAATCAGCTTAAGGCGATTCTGCTCACAGAACAAAAAATTCTGCTCCTACTCGGGCAACATTTTTAGATGGTTCAACTCATTTAAAAGGGGTGCAGACTAGCCTTTAAGATGATGACAAAAGTGGACGACCTCCAACGGCAGCTACTGCAGAAAATGTGCTTGAAAATTGGTAGACATAAAGTGCCTTAGTCGCTACTCATAGCAAAAGAGTGCAACATCCTCAATATTTCAACTTTTGCCCCCTATTCCTGAATCCGTGTCTGATAGCGGCCCATGTGAAACGTTCCTTTTTGGGGGAGTCACGACTCTATGCAAAAGTCGCTTGGTAGCAGTTTAAGATAAAAAAAGGGCCGAGATTAGCATCTAGCGCGCCCAATATGCGACCCGCTTTTTCTAATTTTCTGATACCGCTCGCAAACATAGTCGCAGACGTATTGGAGGGTTTGTGTGGGTAGGAACTAACTTGGCGAGCGCATTTCGGGAGTAGCGAGGGGTCAGTCACTTAGGGAATCTGGAGTAATTGTTTAGTAATCTCAGGTAATCTTAGGTGGGAGTCCGAGGAATCTGGAAATCTTAGGTGATCCCGAGTAATCCTAGGGAATCTGGGAATCCCAAGGTTGTAATCAAAATCATAGGCCAATCCTATGAATTTCATAGTAATTTCGGGTATTCTTAGGCGAGAGTCCGAAGAATCTGAAATCTTAGGCAGTCCCGAGTAATCCCTGGGAATCTAGGATTATTTTGTTCCTTAGTAACATTATATGCAAACTGTATCCATACGGTGGAGTCGCGATGACGACCACACGCCACTTTTCCTTACATTCCGTTCTGCGGTCGTGTCGGCCTACAGTGTTCACGTGCAGCGACCTGCGGCGCGTCGGCGAGCTGGTGCCTGCGCGGCGCACGGCGCGCGGGAGGCGCGCGCGCTCGCCGCGCTCGCTCGGCGACTTCCTCGCGGCGTGGCTGCGCCTCCTCGCGCACCTCGCCGCGGTGGCGGTGTGCGCGCGCGTGCTGAGCGCCACCGCCGACCACGTCAGCGCGGGCCGCGTGCGCCGCTGGCTCTTCGGCCACGAGGCGCGCGCGCTCGGCGAGCCGTGGCCGGACGTGCTCGGCGTGACCGTCGTGCTCGTCGTCTGCGCCATGTTCATGTGCGGGCTGGAGGTGCCTACATTTCTTAGCGTTCCGTACCCAAAGTGTGCCAACGGAACCCTATTACTAAGCCTCCGCCGTCCGGCCGTCCGTCCATCTGCCGCAGGGCACTAATGAACCATAATGGGTAGGCAGCTGATATTTCCACAGAGTATGTCTTTATTTTGCCGCTACAACAAAAAATCAGTTTTCATTTCCGCTTCGACCATCTTTTCATCCAATGCGATGGTACCAACCCGGGCGGGCTTAACCCTACCATCTAGTAGGGGAAGGGGACCCACAGTTTTAAATGAACCGAACCATGGAACAGCTCGCATTCGTAACGAAATGCGCTTATCCAACTCAAAAAGAGAAAATAAAATAGAAAATGTGAGCTAAGTGTTTCGAATTTAATTCATTTTGAAATATGGAGTGGAAGCAGAAAACCGAGTGGCGGTTATCGCATTGCATCAGTGCAGTTTCGTGCCAAATTAGATTTTAGAACTACTGATAAGTTGAATAATGCCGAGAACATAACCAAAAGAGTCGTTATCGCTTTCACAAACGATTTATTGCAGATTCAATTCTAGAAGACAGAAAAAGAAGTGGTCGTCCTCGCAGCAGTGATAAAAGCTGTGAAGGCACGAATCCAAAGAAATCCCATGTGTAAGCAGACTGTCCCTTCTACAGTCCAGACTTAGCCCCGATTGCACGAAGAGACGGCTGAGTTAATCAATGTTCAAACACGTCACTTTTAGTGAACCGCATGGAGTTCCTTCCATACAAGTGACGTGTTTAATCATACGTTGACGTTGATTTTGATTGTTTGTCCTTTCGTGCACTCGGTCCTTTAATCCTTTGGATTCATATGTAAAACATGGCAACACTTGGAGGAAAAGGCCTAATCAAAGACTATTCTGAACTGGAGCCACTGAAGGCATCCTTGATCAAAGCAGCCAGAACATCGTTCCCGCTGCTATAGGCGACTGGCTGCACAGGTTGAATGATTGGTGATTTTAAATAAGCTTAGTTAGCATAAGAATCTAAGAAGAAGGCATATTTTCCTATTGATTTTATATGAAATACATAAATACACAGTAAATATGTACTTGACTCGACAGGAGAGTGCCATGTTCACATGCCTGCTGCTGGCCCTGCTCTACGTGTTCAGTCAGCTGTTCGCCATCTTCGGTCTCGCGCGCTTCGAGCTCGCCAACCTGCAGATGCCGGCCGCCATGTCGGCGTACGAGGTACACACTCCGTGTTGCCGTAGCACCGGACTGTCAACCAGCCGTCTTTAGCCTTGTGCGCTTAGAGCGTCCAATATTGATGTGCCAACAGAGAGAAGCAAGGAGGAGCTGTGAGTTTTTTGACCCGACACTATAGGCCATTTGGGACTACGTGAAACCCGCCGAATATCGTACCTCGGGCTGAACAAAAAGGAAAGAGTTGTGGCATCTCGCGCCTACTAGGTACGCTACTAAAAATAAAGACCCGCTGTCTCCATTTTTCTAAAACTACCAACTCTGGCACTTATCGCCGCTCTGGCATTATCTGGCAAACGCATTTCGCGAAGCGTTTTTTGGACTGTGTGGCTTCCGACGCGCGGCCAGCTTCCCATGCGATTATATGCACACTTAGACCACACGGTGGAGTCGCTATAACGACCACATGCCACTTCTATCTTTATCTCTTCTGTGGACTGAAATAATCGGCTTGAAAATGTATGTAAAAATACTTGTGTAATAGTTACTTTATTATAGAAATGCTGAAAGATATTCTTCGTTCTTGCAGATATTCGCTGCCGGTGCGCCAGTGGCGTACGCCTTCAGCGCAATGGCGCCACCGCCGTGCACCGCCACCGCGGTGGAAGGCGGCCGCGGCGGCGGTGGCGGAAGCGGCGGAGGTAGCGGCGGAGGTGACAAGCGGCAGGCGCTGCTCGGCGTGGGCGTGCCGCTGCTCGTTCTTTCAGGGCTCTGCTTTCTCTACTCCAACATCCTGAACGGGTATACTGCTAGCATGTTAATTTCTAAGCAATATAACAAAAAACCTGACAAGTGCGATTCAAACTCGCACACGAAGTGTTCCTTACCTTCGTACAAGATTTAACAAAAAAAATCACGTTCCAACTTTCACGCATGGGGCAGCGTGTGAAAAATTGTGATTGTGAAAAATTCTGCTGACTACCATTACGGTCCTAGTTTCGTACCCAAAGCCTTCAATATCACCCTTACCTTCGATAATCAGGCTGGATGTGCCCGCTGCTGGCCGCCGTGACGGTGGCCGGCGTATGCCTAGTACTTCCAACAGATCAGCCCGCAGCCCGTTGCAGGCCCAGCGTGGACGCGGCGCTGCCGGTGACGACGCTGCTGGAGGCGCTGGCGGCGGGCTGGGTGTGCCCGCTGCTGGCCGCCGTGACGGTGGCCGGCGTATGCCTAGTACTTCCAACAGATCATCCCGTTGCAGGCACAGCGTGGACGCGGCGCTGCCGGTGATGACGCTGCTGGAGGCGCTGGCGGCAGGCTGGATGTGGCCGCTGCTGGCCGCCGTGACGGTGGCCGGCGTATGCCTAGTACTTCCAACAGATCAGCCCGTTGCAGGCACAGCGTGGACGCGGCGCTGCCAGTGACGACGCTGCTGGAGGCGCTGGCGGCAGGCTGGATGTGCCCGCTTCTGGCCGCCGTGACGGTGGCCGGCGTTTGCCTGGCGCTCACCGAGCTGTGCCCGGCGCTCTTCACGGTGCTCGTGGCGCTCGCCTCGCCCGAGTGGAAGGTGCTCACCCGCTCGATGACTTACGAGAGTGCCACAACGGGCAGTCCAGTGTTAGCCGTATTTACAGCCGGTCAGTCCTTACAATTTTTACCAGCTATTCGATATTTTAAAATATCTTCCACCTCGCTCATTATTGCATAAATGTTTACTGTAGTTGGTGACCTAAATAACCAAACTAAAACCGGGCGGGCGGAGCCATCCAAGTCAGGTTGCATAAAAAAATGCCCTTTCATACAATTTTGTCCCCTGTTGCGAAATTCCGATATTTCAACTTTCTTTGCGTTTTTATGTAAATCTTGCACGATTTTACCACACAATTGGGCATTTTTGGGCGTATTATTAGCCAGAGACGACGCATGACGATAGCGCGAGCGGCTGTCTGGAGACAAAGTGGTGTACCCGCGACGAATAGGACACCACTTTTTTTACTCCATTTACGTTGTATGCAAGGGCCCGTCCTTACGTAGTAATATTTATGTCAATGTGTGCATGACTGGGGAGAGGATTTCCCAGGAGAACCCATAACCTCTCGCATGAAAAGCAAGTCCTCTCGCCCCTACACCACGAGCATGCCTTCAGCCTTGATTGAAGGTTCATCTAATTGATAGTGACAAAACTGCGGCGCTTTCACCACTACAGGTAGCCTCGCCGCGATACTCGCCTTCGCTTGCCCGCTGGCGCACATGATCACGCTGCTGAACGCGAGCCACCTGCTCGGCATCATCATACAGGCGTTCCAGCTCACCGTCTTGCGCTGCGTTCCCACCGACGAGCAGCGGGAGCAAGGAGGTAACTTATAACTTAACTTAAACCAAAGTATACCATTTCATGTACACGTTACGAGCACATGATTAAGCTATAGTCACGGGTGCATGAAGCTCTAGAGCTGCCCCTCCCTCCCCCCCCTTGGCGACGCCCCTGCTACTGCAAGTTCAAGAGAATTTTCCCCAATCATGGAATCAGAAACTTGAATTGTTATTATTTTCACAAATATCACTAGATAACACATCGATAGCGTGGTGCCTGTGTTTATGTTCTGTAACCCCACACCATCGGTAAACGAGAAGTTAGAATCTTCAATAAAGTTGAGAGACTGAGAAGGTACGAACACGTTTGAGCAGTTTCCTGATTTTCGGGAATGAGGAAACACACGCACCTATCTCACTAAATGGTCGCTTCTTTCAGATGTCGAGTACAAACGCCTCGACACCGGCCCATCGAGTAGTGGAACAAAGACTGTGCGCACCAAGTCAGGGCTCTGGTTCCTGCCGCAAGGTCTTAGGAACAGCAAGACACTGGAGAATCTCAAGGCCAAAGTAACAAAAGGTTAACAATTGCAGTTTCTGCCTAGTTTTCTTCCATATCAGGAGAGTTCAACTTCCGAAGAAAGCAAAATGTCACTTCTACAGATTTCCGCAGACATGAGCTCGACGAATTCATGCTTTCCCAACTGATGGTGTTGTGGTTATTCCGCTCAAAACAAAGAATAAAAAATTTGAACATCGCCTGACAAGGTAGGTATAATATCGACCGGTAACAGGGCGCAAACGGCGTAATATTTGACAAAATATGTAAGGTAATTCAATCAATTCCCCCACGAATCATACGCGTTGATGTCAAACCTTACTGGGTAGAATATTTGGCAACTGATTGGCGCAGAATTAATCGAATTCCCTCAAATGTTTTCTCACATTTTACGCCGGTTCAGCTTGATCTACAAAGCAATGACTCGAATTTAAAATGTCAACTATAGAAATAGGGGCCTTGGGCGTGTCTGGTCGATACTTCTTCAAATGATTGATTTAATTTTTTTTTATGATTTGTCATTCTTTGGCCTTGATGGTCATACTATAAAATCATAAGGTCATATGCATAAAATTTCGATCAAATTCTTCTTTTCACACTAAATCTGATTCCATTCTGCACGTCTCGTTCAGAGTGCGAGGAGCGCGAGTGCCTCCTCCTGGACGAGTACGGCTGCGAGGGCGACGCGGCAGGCGAGGCGGAGGGCGGGGCGGGCGCAGACGGTGCGGACGGAGCGTCCGACGGCGACGCCGCCAGCGAAGTGTCCTCCGGCGATGACTCCACCGACATCGACGCCGTGGTCAAGGAGTACAGGGACACAGTCAAGGTACCGTTGCAAACATTCAGATACTTTGAACTATTTATTTATTTACACAAGTGTAGATAATCATCAATATCAATAAAGTCAGTCAGTCAGCGTGTTTGCGTCCACTGCTGGACATACGCCTCTCAAATTCTTCTCCAGTCCTCCCAGCCCTCATCGGTATGGAACCACTGCTTTCCGCCCACACACTTGATGTCGTCGCCCCACCTCGCGGGTAGTCTTCCCACACTCCGTTTTCCTGTCCACGGCCGCCAGTGTAGGACACGGCTACTCCAACGGTCGTCATCTCTTCGGCTGACGTGACCAGCCCACTGCAACTTGAGCTTAGCCACCGGGTGTCCAATATCGACTACTCTGGTACGTCGGCGTATTGCCTCGTTAGGATGTTGCCCGTAGCAATTTTCCCATTATGGCTCGCTCGATCAAGAAAAGGCAATATAATGGAAATAGTTAAATAAAATGTGAAAAAACAAAACTTTTAACTGTACTAGCGAGAGGCTGGTAAGATTTATCGTATTCTGCCACCTAAACTGGCCACATGGCTGTTTTATAGGTGGCATTGTGCTCAATGTTTACTGAACATCTTTACTATGTTATGAATCAAAGAATGTCCTTCGCTTTCTGTAATATAGCGTTCCTAATTTTTTTTTAATTTCTTTATTAAGGTTCGCCAACAGGGTACAAGGCCAACACGTACAATTTACAAAAGGAGATGTGTTACAAAAATATAGCATTCGTGTACACCCCACAAGTAGCGAACACAGCATGTGTAATAATGTCCAAACTTGCAGTTATACGAATAGGATGATGCTATTCCCACCAACGCCGAAGTGCCAATGGAGACCATAGCGAAATAGGTCTTGCCACCTCCGAATATTGCATCAGTAGGTTACCCTTAGTGGTGAGTGCCACGTGGAACCTGTCCACTTCCTATTCTCCGGATAGTTTCCAGGGCACCGCCCGCCACCCAAACTGCTAACGTTTCAATGCGTGTAGGTAAGCTGACTCCCATATTTCCCGAACTGGAGTTTTTTGTCACAATTTTATTTGTGGCAATTATCGGGACACTGCCAAGGGTTACTGCTGTGGCTGCCGATGCTTGAACGCACTTGACACGAGGCCGTTGTGCTCAGTAACCCGACTTTTGGCTCATTTCAGCTAGCCGAGCTCTTCCACAAAGCGTAGCAGCCCTTTAGGGTCTCTCCACACTTGTGGGTCGCTCCTTTCGAAGCTAAAGACCCCCGTACAAAATGTCTGCAGTTGTCTACATTCCATGACTATATGTGCCGGTGTCTCCTCCGCCTCCAAGCAAGCCCTGCAGAGGGGACTGTCCGTGACTCCGATGGTGTGAAGGTGTTTGTTGAGCTGGCAGTGGCCCGTGAGTAGGCTTACCACCGTTCTCAACTGTGGTCTGTGCAGCTGTAGAAGTTTCCTTGTTAGGTGTGGATCCGGTGCTGGCACTGCTTCCCTTGAATGTCTACAGTCCGCTGTAGATGACCACCTTGCAGTGTGAGCCCGTGTCATTCGTTTCCTCAGCCAGGTCTTGACTTCACTGAAGGGGGTTGGCATGAGTGGCTCTGGTCCGACGGGCTTGGAACTCGAACCCGCCTTGGCGAGATCGTCGGCCGCATCGTTGCCGTGGCTCCCGCTATGTCCCTTTATCCACTGGAGTGTGATCTTGTTGTCGATTGAGATGTCCTGTAAAGCCTCATGACATTGTTTAATTAGTCCAGAAGTGAATGTTTGATTGGCAAGAGCCTTCAAAACAGATGCAGTTTCGGTTAGTATTCTGATTGTATAGTCTACCATTTCACGCTGTTTTATTGCTGCGGCTGCCTCAAGGTTGTAACGGCGACACCGGAGTCGGCGGGCGGTGTGGTGCAGGTGGCTGGGCGGCGCGGGGCGTGGCTCGCGGGGGCCGGCGCTGTGTGCGCGCTCGCAGGAGCCGCCCTGGCCTCCGCTGCGCTGTGCTCCCACACCGCCGGCGGAGCCATGCTAGCTGCCGCTATACCAGGTCAGTGTGACAGAGTGTACCGGGCTCATCGGGAAGGTCTTGGCAGTGCACACAATTCCTTCTGGAATGATTTGTGTTGGGCTAACATCAGGCACCGTGATATTAGCCATCCATGTCCTACATAAAAATTTAAGGTTAGATTCTCACATAATTTAAATTTCCAATAAAACCTTACAGCTAATATTACTTGGCTATCAGTTTCTTCTTTCTGCGACATTAAAACATCCAGAGCATGAATTGGTCATTGCAGTATGGGCGCTAGGAACGCTGGTAGCGGCCGCGCAGCCGGCGCACAAGCTGGAGTCGTGGTGCCTTCAGCGGGTGGAGGGGCCCGTTTGTCTGCTGCTTGGCGTGCTCTTCCTAACGCCACTGCTGCTCGACTCCTGGCCGGCCATACTGCTGTTCGCGGGAGCCGGTGAGTGTGAAACGGGACCCGCAAAGGCTAGCGTTGTGGTATCTGCAGCATGTGAAGAACCTTTGTGCCCGCTGCTAGGCGAACTCTTCCTTCGCGAGCCAGTGGGTGTGCAACGTTTGCTTTCAGTGTCCCTATGCATATGGATTACCCTCCCCCCCCACCCCTATGGGGAATCCCTGGCGAGCACCCTTAAAATCTGCTATCCAGCCACTGCTGTCGCCCCTTGGCCGCGGTCTATAAGGCCTATTGACAAGTCCAACGCTGCTTTAAAGATGCTCTGATAACGGCGGCGCAGCGTCCCAAGCTGGAGTTGTGGTGTCTGCCTCTGGGCGTGTTGTCTACTGCTGGGTGTTCTTTTTTTTCGCTCCTGTGCTCGACTCCTGGCCACAGCTGCCACGGTGACTTTGCCACATCGCATCCCGCGTCCACTCAACCACTGTGGTTGCATTCTGTACACTCAGCGCTATGAAAAACACATCAACCTCAGAGGCCGCATTCTGTACAGCAGTCAATTCCATAGTTTACCGAGCCTATTGATAAAAGATCTAAGGATCGGTCGGTTCTTATTTTACGCAGGAGTCGTGATATACGCGCGCTGCGAGCGCTGGTGCGGCGACCTGGCCGTCCAGCGCGTGCGGCGCGTTCCCGACCGCCGCAAGCTGCACCCGACCGCCGCCACCAGCTCCACCGCCGCCCCCGCCACCATCTCGCACCTCGACACCCTCTACATCAGCAGGTGATGCGAACACGCCATCGATCGGACCGACATTTCTCATTCACTGATGCTTTGTCACCGGTTGAGAGATTGTGTTTATTTCAGCAGGTAAGTAGATCTGGGGG
The DNA here is from genome assembly GCA_946894095.1 of Incurvaria masculella. Lineage (NCBI taxonomy): Eukaryota > Metazoa > Arthropoda > Insecta > Lepidoptera > Incurvariidae > Incurvaria > Incurvaria masculella. The sequence continues at coordinate 5,608,337 of OX335644.1, forward strand.
TCACCATGATAAATAACTTTTCAGGTGAAAAGCCACTGAACAAGCAAAATTGTGATTAAATGTGACGTTTAATTGCATTTTGTACCATGTCAACTGGTACATTTTAGGTCACTTGGCCAAATATCACGTCGTTTGACAGTTACCATGGTACGAAATGCATATAAACGTCAGATTTAATCACTCTCTTGCCTGTTGACCTGCTGTTCACCTCGCGAGTTATTTACAGATGGTAACCCCAAGACCTACTTACCCTGTACTTAAAATCATAAAAAAACATAAAACTGTAAAAAGATTTATGTACATACCAGAAATGTATCTAAAGTGGTGAGTATCGGATCCTGTTCTGGGTTAATGGTTAATTCCTGTAGTCCAAGGTTAATAGTACACAACATGGAATAAAACATATTGATTTAAACGTGATGATAATGAAAGGTGTGTGGTGGCAGATGACACGAGAGCGACTCTGACAGCAGCCTGGACGCGCTGATCGACGAGGAGGAAGGAGACCCCGACGAATGACATCCAGCCCTCGAAGCAATCATTTTCATAACCTAACTGGATCCACATCTTTCATCATCATATCTTTCTGGATGAGTTATTATTTTGCCGAGACTTAAGTTAACGTGAGGGCAGCGACTATTTGTCTGGAGTTGGAAAAAGATGATCGTACCTTTTTCAAAAGTAAATCAAATAGAGCTAGTATTGGATCAATACCTACCTAAGATGGTTAGTTAAGGGCGTGATAAGAGCCGATCGCGTTCAGTTTGATAAGGATTTAATTTTATTTAAAAATAACCACAACGCTTTTCGATGATAAAAAATGTTGTTTAATCCTGACGAATTATATAGCTACGTTGGGAGATGCCTAAATTAATATAGATTATCTATAGCTATATAGTAACTTATCTACCCTCTTATTTAGGTTCTTCATTTGATTATTAGGTAAGTATTTGTAGGTTTTCATTATGTGGATCCAGACCATTGCCTTTCCTATTTGAAGTTGCATTGGGAGAGGCTACGCAGAAACATTGGTCAATTGACTTGGACGAAACGTATGGGGACGGCACAGTAGACAGTCCTACATATTTTGGTCAAGGCGAAATTACGTACGTATCACCGGGATGTGAGATGGACATTGTTGAAGAGATTGTAGGGAACAAATTGCGAATTAGCCTGGTGGATGATGGGGAGTCGGGGTGAGAAATGTTTAGCAATACACTTTCATTTATATTTATAGGTGTTTTTGCAAGTGCATACAATATTTTTAAATAATGCCGGAGTGCCTGTAAGAAACAGCGTTTACGTAAGTGTTTATAAGTTACTTTGGTAGGTAATAAAATCGATAAATGTAACTGCATATGTAGCTCATGTGTGTTAATAAAGTAGACAATAGTATAAATCGAGAAGGCTCTAATATCATTTAAAATTTCTTAATATCATAACATTTTAAGGTTTCTGGAAAACGGCTTACGGTGTGTCGATGATATTTCACGACGTTTCAGGTGAGTAAGCCGTTTTCCACAATCCTTAAAATGAGTGTTAACCACGGTAATCTCAAATCATATATAAATATCATAAATCTGTTAATATCCAACTCTATGGTTAATATGCTTCAGCTTCCACTTTCTCCTGCATCTGATGCTGATATCACATGACGTAAAAAACTATATTAATTACCCACAGACTTAGATCATTTTGCACTTTGGGAAAATTTGGAGCTGAACGTAAATATGTAAATAGGTTCCTGCTAATGAAATACCTTCACCGCATATGAATATATGGGTACTTTTTTCACAACGATTTTTTCGCGAAATGTTGGTGGCGCTTTCAACCAATAAAAAATTAACTGCTAAACTGTAAATAAAAGGAATTTGTTCTAGGCTATGTAAAATGTAATTTAATAAATCAGAGCTTGAAGAGGAGATTGGGGGCAAGTTAGCTTCGATGTAGGCAGGACAAAATTGCCTATAGCAAAAATATAAATGAATTGTTAAGAGCGCTGGTCACATCTGGACCAATGGTGCTCTAGAAAGATTTTGTGTGTACTACTAAACTAGTTACCAAAATTTTTGTTTTGTTTCGCAACAATATTGGATAATTATTTACCTATGGCAAACATATCCGCAATCTTTTCGTAATGCAGATACGTAAGAGACAGTCCAAAGTAACCACTTCCCGTTGAAGACAATAACAGTCAAAATATGTCGACTTTTGTCAACAGTTAGGCAGACTATTTTTAATTAGTGTTGGAAATGTTTTCGACCCTAGCTAAATTCAGGAAGGTTATATTTTAACACCATTGATTAATACTTCGAGCGGGTAGTGTATAGTTTGATCTGTTAAGAGTTTCAAATGGATCCCTTCATATTCTACACAAACACATCGAGTGACATCAATATTCTTAAGTAGGTTTACTGATACCACTGGTGTGATTTCCCCTTTTATTTGTAGTTGGAATGGCCTTTTGTAAATGACATATTTATAATGTAGATATGTACATTTGTTACGTTCAACACTGCATCATTTGGAGACATGGAATCATGCTTTAAGCTTAAATAAAATAAGAAGCATACAGTGTTCGATTTTTATTTAATTAATATAGTTTTTAAAAAGTTTTCTATTAATAATACAAATGGCTTATCACATTTATAATATCATATCATCTTTGTTCCAATTCTTTTTTTTTGTTTCCTCTTTTATTGCAATCTGTCTTTTTTTTTAGACATTGAGCGATAGGTTTGAAATGTAAATGGTCTTGGGAGACTTGGGAGATCCACTGATATTTGCTAATTCCATAACTCTATGTGTTCCGTGTCCATGTAAAACTGTAGGTCCCCTTCCCCTACTAGGTGGTACGGTTTATGCCCGCCCGGGTTGGTACCATCGCATTGGATGAAAAGATGGTCGAAGCGGCAATGAAAAATTGTCCGTGTTTTCCATCCAGTGGCATGGCACCTAATTCCATCAGGAATGTGGTGTATTGGGCTAATATTATAACGGTACTTGTGTGGTATTAGTCATCCATGTCAGGTCGCATAAAAAAAAATGTAACCAAAAAAATCACATATTTTGTATAGGAGCTAGGCCCTTTTTAACTTTTACTAAATAGAATAGAAATAGGCAATAGAAATACACACTGTCAAAATCTCAACGGTCTATCTATTACGGTTCATAACATACAGTCCGCTGACAAATGATCCGGACGGACGGACAGCGGAAGCTTAGTAATAGGGTCCCACTGGCACCCTTTGGGTACGGAACCTTAAAAAGCACAAGATCCAAAACCCATAGCATCCAAAATTCTAATTTGATATAGAAATTTTAAATAAGGTAGGTCAGGTAAGAATTTGTGGTTTTGGATCTTGTACTTTTTGGACTTTATGAAGGCGATCATAATATTTATTGACTAATTGTTAAAAACTTACAAAACATTTCCTCGAATTGCTTAATGTTCGAGGAGGTGCATCTTGTACAGTTTCTCAGATTGTTCGTTGTCGAACGAGGGACAGAACGGCACCGACAACACTTCCTTGAAGCCTTCCTTAACGCTCGGCTCCTTGAACTTCTTCCTGTTGACAACAAACAATTTATGAAACCATTCAATTGTAAAACTTTTTTTTTAATTTGATTGAGGTCATAGCCAAGTTGCTTATACTGAAGTATTTCTACATACAACATATGAAGTAAAATAAAGTCATGGTACGACCATAGACTGACTGCAATTGTATGTTCAAAAACTGACAACTCGTTTTTATTTCACCAGTAAAATCAAGCAAAATCAACTTTTTGCTAAACAACACGATTTGCAGATACCAGCGTGCGCATGACTCCTCGCCTGGGCTCGTGCAATCCACCACCACACCCTTGTACTCACTTGTACGAGTGGAACACCATGTCGGTGACCTGGGCATGGCTCTCCTTGAGCAGCTCGCGGAACTTGTTGTTGTGGCGCGCGTGCGCGTACGAGGCGGCGAGGCGTGCGCAGCGGCACGCCGCGCCACGGACGCGTGCTACAGCCGTCCAGCGTGCGCGTGACTCCTCATCTGGGTTCGTGCAATCCACCACCACACTCTTGCCCGCCTGTAGGACATCAATCAATTAACATGATTCCACTATTTGGATGCTATTCTGGATATTAGACTCCTGATGACTTCAGACATATTTGTTTGAGCCATTTCTGGCTCCGGAGCACTGGTATACGGTCAATTGACTTCTGACAACCTCGATTCGCACAATAAAGTTTTTAGGCACACATAATGAGTGGTGAGCCCATTCATAAAGTTAGATGATATATCAATGTTCCATACAAGTCAATTGTTGAAGAATGATTTGGCAGTATGTACTCATATTTTGGTAATTATGGCAGTGACAGGCAGCACCTTATCTTATAGTGTTTACTGTGTGATTTGACTGATAAATTGGTATGTTTTTATTCATAATCATTACATAATTCATATTTTTTTTTCCTAAAGAAGCACTCTGACAAAAAACATGCATCTCTTGAAAAGTAAGGTTATAACAGCATGTTAGTTAAATTGTGAAATTAATTATATATATTGCAATAACAATTAAAATATCGGTTATTTGCTTTTTTATCACCCTCATTACATAGCAAGGATTACCAAAATATGCCTGAAGAGTTTAATATGAAATTGTGCTACAACTGAAAATGCATTTATGTTATGTTTCAAATTAGTTATATTAGTTAGTTATATTTAGAATTAAATATTAATTTTCATGAAACAGATTGATGTTAGACAGAATGACAGGATGACAGATCAAAGGATGTGAAGGGATGCAATAACCCCCTCACATAAAAATAGAAGTAATCACCATCGGTCCACAAGCTTACGACCCATCATAACAAGCATAAGATGCACATATATGGATTACATTGGTAGCATATTTCTTTTAAAAAAAAAAACATAAATTACACATTATTATTATTATTATAAGATGTAGGAGCTTGCCTGCAGCAGGCGGGTCGCCTCAGAGGCACACTTCTGCCAGGAGCCAAGCGTGTCGCGGCACACGGCGACATATCGTGCGCCCGACTCACGCTCTAACCACCGTGCCAGGAATGACTTGCCGCTGCCGGGGTATCCGACCAGAACCAGAACCTGAACATTTTAATTTGATTATTTAAAAAGATACAGAGTGTATATGACAGCAATTAAATTGTTATAACTAAGTCATCCGTGCCCAATATAGAACACATTGGTGTACGCAATTTTATTTTGGAGTAATTTATTGATATAACTAATTCGGATGAATGTTGCATAAAACTACATCTAACACGCCCACACACATACCTAAGCATTGCAGGGCAGAAATTAATTGAATTAGTCTTCAGGCTCATCTATTTAAAGTTGTGGAATGTCTTTGCTTACAACCTGTATATTATTGTTCTTATTTGTACGAATTTCTGACTGCAGACTCATGTTTGTAATATGTAATCTGTGCTGCAGGTGCACGAGGTACCCTCTCACCCTTGGCTCTGGTTCGGTCTAAATTTGCCAAGACGAGAGAGTTACTTCTTTTGACTTTAGCATTGGTTGAAATCGCAGAAGGGGGAATAAATGAGATTGTATTGACTGAAATGGTCACCATATATATTCATGGAAAGTATCAGCTTACTTCTTGCTCGGAACTGATCAGTTTTTTATCAAACGGCACCGCGCTGAGCTCTCGTGGGTCGAAGTCGGGCTTCGCGACGGGTACGCGACCGCGCGGGTGGTCCAGGAAGTGCTCTTCGGGCGTATAAAACGGAAGGCCAACGTTCTCTGCCAGCAATCGGTCCGCCATTGAGTGGTCTTTCTTCTTGCCAGGCGCCCAACCAGCGGTACGGCCCGCCGCGTCTCCGCAGTAAAAACTCGAGATCATGTCGATGGGCAGGTTGTTATTTTTCTGGAGAAACAAAACAACTTCATAAAACATTACTTGTTGTTTCTGTAACAACTTTTCAAAATATTACTTAAGATTGATGTTAACAGTGAAAAGAAACAAAAAAAACTTAGTTATTAATGTTACATCACCTACAATGTGATTGAAACAATTAATGAACAAAACATTAACCATGTCGCTATATAGGTATAGGTAGTAAAAGTGGGCACAAGGACAGCATAAGAGCATCAGATATTTACCTCCATAGGTATAAATATAGCTAGACCATCAATGTATCTTTCATCTTTTTTAAATAGTTTGGTTTCAATAGTTTGGGCGTATCCCTTATAGAAGTGAATGCAATCAAAGACTGTCCCGCCCTTAAACATTGACATCAAAGCATTTTAATCTTCAGAACAAACATATTAATATTAACTGCTGAATCTACTAGACTATTAAGAGAATATAGGTATACAATAAATTATCTGGGTCACCTCTTCTACGAGTACGTCCCACATGCCGGTCATTGGTTTCCGGTACATTCCACGACCTGTTGCAACGAACGCCTGCACCGGCACTCCCAGTTTATCCACAATAGCTTCCATCTTCTTTTTGAAGTCCTCTATCTTTACACGCCCTTTCCCGATAGGTGCCTGGTTCGTCAGGAACACCACCTTAAATCCTTTGTGGTGGTGTGATTTCAACTTAGAATGCACTTCGGAAAAAGCTATTTGCCAATCTGACATATCAACCGGGTGAACTTTACCGGAACGTGTCTTTATAATCGTCCCATCCATATCGTATGAAGCTATCTTGGAGCTCGACTTTACACCTTTGGATGTAAAGATATATAGTTCTCCATTGTCGATGTTTTCCCAAGTTTTCTCACTGGTTACTGCACTCGGCGTAGACGATGCATCGAGTTTGGGAACTTTATCTGGCTTGACAGTATCTCCTTCTTCTAATCTTCTTTTTGAGTTGATATCCCCATGGTTGTCTGGCGGCGGGTCAAATTCTATGAGGTGTGGATATTTGTTTAGAAGGATCTCTACTTTGGAGCCATGACCAACATCATAGCTAGAGCCACGCTTTATGCAAAAGCCATCGAGGCCCGATGGATTTACCCCAAGCTGTTTTAACTGTACTTTGCTGTTGGTATAGTCTGCTTTGAGGCTAACTGGAATGAAAAATATACATTATTTGGAGATGTAATTACACAATATTTTGGAAATAAATTTAAGGCACAGAAAGGAATTTAGAAACATTACTCTGCTGACGTGAGCAGGCCTGGTCTTGGATTCGGGTGAGCTTGCTGCGGCCGATCAGGATCTCCACGCCATCCGGCAGCGCGATAGGCGCGTGCGAATCAGACCTGCAGCGCAATATGCAACGCCTCATCATCTTCACTTCGAGGCAGTTACGCACAATGGTAGGCAGCAGACAGAGCACAGGATTTTACCATATGATTTCACAGGATAGTCAAAATTAAAATACCACTCTATAGGTTTATCCACAGACTAATTAAAAAGTATTTTACTATTTGTTCTATGGTTTAAGCAAAAGACATTAAAATCCACAGCCACAGAATAAAATAAAGACCACAAATACAACAGTGGAAAAAACAAACTAAAGCTGGGCACTAATGGGCAATCTATTGGACGTGTCGGCCAAATGGAGTGGCAATTTCAATGCATAATCAAGGGCACTCCGCGCGCCCGTCCGCTGCATTCCATTTTTCGTTCATTCGGCTGTTTAGCTAACTCGGTCTTTTGATTGATTTCTGTAGATATTTTCTTACATTTCTAAAGTTCCTTAGAAGGAGGTTCGTTGATTTCGTGCCATTTCATGACCAGCGGCCTTATTGCCGAACAGCGATAGTCGCTGCCAGCGTCAGTGTCGCTGATAACGAGCCATCACATACAAGATTTTTCGGCTACCATCGACTTACCGATACCGACGACATAGACTATGTCGATGGCGGCTACAGATAAAAACTAATTGCGGTTGCCTATCTTTTATCCGCAGTAATAAATCGTTAGCAGCGACACTGACGCTGGCAGCGACAGTCGCTGTTCGGCAATAAGGCCGCAGATCTTGAACATTTATATGGGACCACCCTTGAGATCAAACCTATGCTAATCAGCCACATTTTTTTTAATGTCCTTAAATAAAATCCTTTGCAGACGTCATAGTGTAGTACACACCTAGTTACCTTTGCGTACCCACACGCAATATACAACCGTTGACGACGCGACGGCTCTGCGCCCCAAACTGAGCGCAAAATGAAAGCACGACACACGGACGCTGGCGTCTGGAGTTACCGGACTTCGCGTCGCGTATCCTCCACACACGATGAGTTAGAGAAATCCATATTTTTTTCTGTGAGATTTCACAAACAGTGAATTTTCTTCCGTTCCGTTTTCTTGATTTGATTCTCCGTGTCTGGTGGACTTTATTTCCTGATGTTTATTGACAACTATGCATACAGAATCAAGAGAGGATACTACACTTCGTACAAATTAAAAAAGTGACGTTGACAGTTCCACACACGGTGCTCTACCTCCAAAGCGTGAGCACTGTGTACGGCATTAGGTGACGCAGCGCTAACTGCTAACTTCATACCGTCACGGGACGCCATTTTGAGGACTGTAGGCGCCAATCGGACCAGTTTTGAGCGTGCTTTTGGTAACGATTGTTCAAATCGGACCGCGACCATATTTACACAAAAAATATAATGACTCAATTACCTAGATATTATTCCGAATGTAAATAGTTTTAAATTATGCTCATCAAATGATGTCATGGAAAGAAAATGTAAGAATGACATAGGTAATTTATAATATTTGATTACAATCTTTGTGCTGGTGAATTGGATTATAATTAGGTTGAAGAAAATCTCTTTTCTTCCAAACATTATTGCGTAGTCATCTTTCATCTAAAAACTCGTAGGTAAATAAAACTGACAAATGACAGTTTCCACGAATGACGTTTCGTAGGTGAGGTTGCTCATATACGACATCTAAAATGAGCTTTGTGTTTTTTACACCATGCTACCCTTAGCAAGTTTGGTTGGTCCTACAGCAATCAAACTCGCTCCGAGATTTCTGTGCTCACCTTTTGTTGTTCTATTGCAATACGCTGCTCTCGTCGAGGCTTCGTCGTAATTTAGAACTTAATCAAGCAGGCCGGGCGCCTTCAGTGTAGACCTATTTTGAGGTGGAATAAAAAAAAGCAGCTGAAGGTTTTCAAAGAATAAATTGAATATCTTTTATACAAATTTGATTAATAAAACGATAAATAAATAAATGTCACAACATTTTAGATTTTTTTCACTGATACCGGACCTTTCAATTTTATTCAACTTTCTAAATGCTCACGAGATTGATTTTGGTGACATTTAAATGATAACGACCTCATGATGAGTATAGATTTACCATTTTTTCCATAACCTGGTATTACTACAGTGCGCTTGACATCAATGACAGATTGACCATTTGACAGCTCGGAATGAAGAAGGAAATAAAAAAAAAAATGTCGTCAAGCAGCGCCGAGTGGTTTTCCGAGTGTGTAATCGGTGTTTGTTTGAATTTGTGGGTTGTGTTGTGATCGTGAACAATAATTGATGTGGAATGACTAGACTCAACAGTTACCTCTACTTTTCTGTTAGGGAATTGATTGAAAACAGTGAGGTTTGGCGCGGGTCGGAATGAGTGAGTCAGCAGCGTCAACCTACCTTGGCATTGGGCAGACATGACGGCCTACTTGAACATCGGAGGGTGTTTAGGGCAGCTCTAGCAGACTAGCACGAGAATGCCTTTCAAGCTTCTGTGCTGCGTGCGCTCGCGCGGTGCCGCCGATGTGCTGGAGCTGGATTATGCACACCGCTCGCTCACGGATGTGCCGAGCGATGTGTTCGTGCACGAGAGAACGCTTGAGACACTGTTGTGCCAATGCAATCGAATCACAGAGTTGCCGCGCCAGCTGTTTATGTGCCACGGTCTACGTCACCTCGACCTCAGTGACAACGAGCTGCAGGCGCTGCCGCTCGCTATCTCCTCGCTCGTTAACCTGCGCTACCTAAACTTGAGTAAGAATGCACTTACTTCCCTTCCGGAAAGTGTGAAATCGTTGAAGCACTTAGCGCTGCTCGACCTCAGTGCAAACCCCCTGGAGAAGCTTCCAGATGCCGTCACCAATCTTCTAGCACTTCAAGAGCTTTACCTCAATGACACATACTTGGAGTTTCTACCGGGAAACTTTGGGCGACTTTCAAACCTGCGTATACTCGAGCTGCGTGACAACTACCTTATGATCCTGCCCAAGTCGCTAGCGCGCGCTACGGAACTTACGCGTCTTGACCTAGGACAGAATGAGTTTCAACAGTTTCCTGAGGTCGTCGGCAAGCTGGTGAAGCTGCGTGAGCTGTGGCTTGACTGCAACAGCTTGACTAGCGTTTCAGCTGCTGTCAAACCGCTTGCCTGTCTCGTGCATCTGGAGGCGAGCAGTAACATGATTGACGAGGTTGCATCCGAAATATCTTACTGCACTGATCTTGTGGACCTCAGCCTCTCCTCCAACAACCTTACGCAGCTGCCAGACGGCATTGGCTGCCTCGGCAAATTAACCACTCTTAAACTGGACGCCAATAAATTGTACCTCCTGCCAGATACGCTGGGCCAGATGTCTTGCCTCGAAGAGCTCATGCTGATGACAAACTACCTAGACCGCTTGCCAGCTTCTGTGGGCCTACTCAGAAAGCTTAAATACCTTAATGTGGATGAAAATATGCTAAGGTCGATTCCACCAGAGATCGGCAGCTGCACCAAGCTCTCCGTCCTTTCGCTGCGATCCAACAAACTCACTAGTGTGCCTCCCGAAGTAGGCCATCTCTCTTCTCTTCGCGTCTTGAACCTCGTGAGGAACTCCTTGAGCTGTCTTCCGCAGTCTCTGTTGAATTGTGATAGTCTTGTAGCCTTGTGGCTCTCGGAAAACCAAAGCAAACCCCTAGTGCCTATGCATTCCGAAGTCGATCCCCATACCTACCAGCAAGTTCTTACTTGTTTTTTGTTTCCCCAAGTGCCTTTATCTCCCGTCGAATCCAAGCTAGAAACAGACAAGAATGTCACCCAGGACACCCAATCGTCTTCACGGCACATAAGTTTTGTCGATATGAAGGCAGCTCCGAAAGTTCCTGAGAAGCCAGGTCAGCTACGCAGGGCACCGACTCCATATCCGAAAGAATTGCGAGCGCTTGCCAAGCATGCCCGCAGTGTGCACAAGGATGGCGCTCAGGATGTCTCGCCACCCGTGCAAAGTGCCGTCCATATCAAAGCTGCCAAAATTACTCCGACACTACAGCAACGGTTTGCAAGTGATCATAAGAGTGAGGTTGATGCTGCGAATGAGAAATTACTAGACAGAAGCAAAGCAGAGGGAACCAATACCTACGATACGAGAAATGATAACCCTTATGACCGATCAATAGATCTTGACTACCGACAGGATAAAACCTATCATAGCGTTGATCATGCCCTATACCCTGAAACAAATGACAGTGCCTATGGAGGCTTTAATGACAACTCAGAAAATACTACTCATAACATAGAAGTGTCTTATCGAGATCGGCCTTGTGAAGTTCATGCATCCAGGCAGGATTTTACAGAAGCTATCCCACCATCCGCATCGCAAAACTTGTATGGTCATTCCGACTATGGCAATAACATTAGACACACCAAAGACGGCTATCAGCGCGCCGAAGGAACCAGTTTGCAGGGCAACTTTCAAAGACTCAGCGTCGCTTCACAGGAGAGGCTACCTTCCAACGGTAGTGCCCTGCGACACCACTTAGAGACCTCCTACAGTCAAATGCCGCTCATTGATAACCGCGCGACCTACGACCATGCGGCCCCACTGATTGAAGAACATTATCGACCCAGCGGCGACAGCAACTATCACGGTAGCGTATACGACAGTGAATCTTATGCGCATGCTAAGGAAAAGATATATGCTAGGCGGAGATTCGACGCGTACAAGTATCACGCACATGGCCACCGCGACCTGCCTAGCCCACGCCTTCACACTGTGAGTCAAGCGGTCAGCGGGTCGACGACCATGCCCAACCTGCGTGACTACGATAACTCTTATCCCGGCCCCAGCGCTGATGGCCTCTACTATTCGGGACCTGATCTGCAGGCAACTTCTCCTAATGCAAACATTTATGCCATAGCGGACTCCAGTCCCACCTACCTTGCGTCACAATCTCCCGACTTGTATTCACCGACAGGTCACAACAGTATAACGAATCCTTACCGGATGACCAATACCCCGTTGATATCAGAAGATGGCAGTTACAGTCAGTTGCAGTCACCACTGAGCCATAACTCTTACAACATTTATGAGGCGCTTCCGGCCGCACCTAGCCCTGCTGGTCCGATAGGCCGACAGCACAGTCCAGGCAGCGTACAGTCTGATTCCGTATTTGTCAGAGGACAACCCCCTCCGTACCATATTGCAGCCCCTTACACAAAACAAGCTCAATACTTCAATGGGACAGGATGATAAATGTAGAAGTTTTAGTTAACTTTGTTGATGATAATGTATATACACTTAGGTGAATAGGGAATTAATAAATTTAATCTGTTTCTGGAATTTCTTAGGGTAGTATCGAGAGGTACCTGTGAAGAAATTGACTTGTTACTTATGTTCTTTTCAAAAGTGGTGGCGGTGGTGGCTAAATCTGAGGTGCTAGAAGACTGTTGGAATATTGAACTGTTCATATCATTTGTTTAAAAGAGTTTTAGAAATTAATAAATTTATTAAAATATCTCTGAAAACTCCTGTGGCATTGAGCGAGCAGACCCCGGGGGAAGACCTCAGGTACCATTATTTGTGGATACACTTCAGCTCCATGGATGATTTACAAACATTGTTTTTATCGTATTGAACATATATATATATATGTGATTTTTTGCAGTGAAATGTTGTGGATCCACTTATAGTATATGTTTTATAGCCAATTAAAATAGAAACAACAAGAAAGTGAATTTCACACATTTGCCAAGGGCTGCAAGAATATTAAATGAAACTGAAATTATTACAAATATTTCGAAAACAGATTTATATTCCTTTTCGTATTTTACTTTGAACACCTTAAGTAAGATTTGAACTAATGACGTTAAAGTTACAATTAAATGTCATTAAGAAGTACAAAAATACGTAGAAACTAGTAATCTATATGTATGTTATTTTACATGTTTTATTGTAATTATTTGGCTAAAATATTCTAGGTGCAAGCGTTTATTTACACAGATGGGTTGTAAAAGTAATAATTGTCCCAATTTAGGCTATTTTTATGTAAGAAGTGCTCAGAATTATATCTATAAGGCCCTTTCTAAAATTGTACATATACCTAAAAATCTTGATTGGAAATAATGTTATCTTAATTACATTAAGTAATTTTTGATGCTCCATATAGGAGAGACCTTAACCACTTTGGTACAAAACTCAGAAAGAAAATTTATTCAATTATGAAAGAAAATAGAGCGAGGAAACATATACACTTGGGACATGAATTTAAATGTATTCCACTTACAAACCCAACTGATCACCGCAGTTGTGACATTTAGTCAAAACATTGACTAATGGCATACGGTGGCCCCTTGGGGTAACTGATGATCATAAAAAAACGATATACCTAAATAAAATGATGCTGGAAGACTAAACTCAATGAGCAGACTTCGGCTAAATAAAGAGTAATACTATTTATACAAAACTATCTTTTTAATGTTCAGATATTGATATCTTGCTTTCGTTGAAATCTACAAAAAAGATTATTTGATGTATCTACATGGGCCACAATATATAAAAAAATATATAATTATTATAATTACAAAAAATCTTATAAAAATCTTTGTGTATCTTGCTATGGTATGTTAAATACTTTGGTTAGCCAAATTTAACTAATATTTTTAGGACAAATAAAGTCAATTTGAAATTATTTACAGTTTGCGTTCTCTTGCTGTCCCCACAATATTTACAATCGGAACAAACAATATTTTGACCATATAATTACCCCTAAGACAAATTATTAGCTATGATTTATAGAAAAAAATATCCTTTTTGATGTCTATGGATATATTGGTAAAAAACATATTGTTTCCTTGTTATCAGACCAAAGTGACATGACCTATTTCAGGAAAAAAACCAACAATTTGATGTTGACTGTAATTATTTTTAATCTGTGAAGTTACATTTCTCAATGCAATGAGCTGATTATTTTTATTTTTGTTTTTAGCTATATATAGCAAGGTAAGCTATTTCACAATATTTACTGCCATGCACAACATATGCAAACATGTAAATAAGTACAAATTGGTACCTAAAAGTATGTTAAAGCTTTCTAATATGTCATTAATTTTCTGTGCTAAAATACTACTCTATACCTATAATTATGAAGTGCCATCATTGAGAGAGGTGACATGCATGTAGTAGGCTGTAGAATATTTCCCACAAAGTGAACAAAGAATAAGCATTTTTTTTAAATATTTTTCACAAAATTATTGTCTTAGTACTCGGAATGATCTCACTAATCTGGCACTATGGTTGTAAACGGAGAAAAGTAAGAAAGCGAGGTGTGAAGTCTTGGATGATGCAACGATCGGCGAGTGCTTCCATGAGACTGTGGCATTGGAATGTCAGGAGAAAAAAAATATACACACACAACCTACAAATCACATTTATGATTACTTGTGATTTATAATGTTCATTCACCATTAAATGGTGATTTGCAAACTCAAAGTGTGCAATATATAGCGCTCGATTAGTGAGATGAATGGATCATTTAAAATAATTAAATTTAAATGTTATTTTCTAGACAGAAATTCGACTCCTGTCATGCCAAACCTACCTGAACAATATAGGCAAATAAATCACTCTAAAAAATCTAGGTCTCAATGAATGGCTACAATTTAATTAATAATATGTAAATTACTAGAATTGGAAGATGTAAATCCTGCTACTCTTGATGCCAGGGCTTCCTATTATCCAGGGAGCTAGGCCCTGGCAGAGTGACATTTTTATCACTAAACTTAATATATTCTAATCTACTGTTCAATTTGACTATTCACTATTTGTATTCGTCCTTGTGCTGATTGAGCACTTTACCTATCAATATTTTTAAGCATTTACACCACTGTCCAGTTGCGTACTGTCGTTATGTGATCTGTAAACGAAAGTAATATTTTATGGAGGCCCGTCCTCGCCGTGCTTAACTTCACCCCTACTGTGATTTAAAAAAAGTTAAATTTGTCTAAACATTTATAAAAAATGCGTAATACATGATAGGTTATATTTGAGTGTTAAATGTAGGATTATCTAGTCATTTTTTATTACTTGCATTAGGTTAATTATTGTATAAGAATTGATAGAAAAATATTAAACTGTAATGTATGGCTTCACCAAGTGAAGTAGTTCTAGGTTTATCTTATGATGGACAGGTCGGGACCATTAGATAATCAAACATCTATGTACTTGTGTGTACACAGTTCTTTGGAATGCCTTCTATATGAGCTGATAAGGCAGAAACCATTGAGGCAATTTGTCACCAAGCACTTGTAAAGTGAGATACATGCTATGTTGGGAAACAGCTGGTGTTATGAACTTTTTAGGTATAGCTGTCAGTTTTTAAACTGATGCTTGATTGTAAATGATGTAAGTGGTAAATATTATATTTTGTATGTTTTTAATGGTTACAACATACATGAGTGTTTTCCATTAATTTGTGTTTGAAGCGTCATTTCAGGAATGACCTAGTAGTAATTTGTATTACGTCTCAAGAAAGATATGATAATTTTGCAAAAAAATATTGTTTTAAAGTTTGTAACAAGTCCTGCATTCTGGTAAGTCTGTTTCAGACCGAATGTTCTATGCCAAAATTTTAAATAGAAATTACAATAATATGGATGTTGCTGGTAAAACTCTAATTATAAATACATAAAAATATATTGACATGTTGGTAAATATTTTTTAAAGGATATATACAGGGTGTTTGGTAATTCGATACATTCCTTCTTAGGGGTCATTCTAGAGCTAATTTGCAACAAATTTGGCCCAGTGAAATGAGGGTCTAAAATCAATAGCTTTTGAGTTATTTAAGTTTTTTTCAAAATGTTCTGTGTTTTTATGAAAAAGTGATGAATGTCAAATAACTACTACACTCTGGGCATTTTATCAGCGATTTTATAATAACTGATAAATTATGACTACTTCAAAAAAAGAAATGCATTCAAAATATCCATAATCTCAGAAATAAAATGTCATTAATGACTGTGTAGAAAAATTACAACATTTATTTAAATCAAAGATGATATTTTTAGTAATCAAAGATTATTACTAAAAAAAAAGTATGACACGTGGCATACAGATTATTGAAATAACTTCAATGTTCCATAAGCTTCCAGAAAAGGTAGAAATGTTGTCCACTATCACACAAGGTCCATATTTTTTCGTTTGGTTCGGTTTGCGCTGACGATTTTTATTTAAGAAAAAGGTCCTCATTAAGGTGTAAAAAAACATTCGACAATGAAATAACGTGTATATATGTGTACAATAAAACAAATTTATAAAATGTTAACGCTAAGATTGTAAATGTGCACATAAGCAAATGAAAAAAAAAAATTGAATGAATATATTCTTTTTAAGTAGTCTCTTATCTATCAATTATTAGAAAATCGCTGATAAAATGCTCAGAGTGTAGTAGTTATTTTACAATCATCACTATTTCATAATAACGCAGAACATTTAAAAAAAACCTAAAACATAAATGACTCAAAAACTATTGTTGTCAAACCCATTTGTTGCAAATTAGCTCTAGAATGACCCCTTAGAAGGAATGTATCGAATGACCAAACAGCCCTGTATATGTGTGTGTCTGTAAGTGAAAAGGCGGATAGGTAAATATACCCTTCACAACTGCTGCCTTTATGCAATTAATAATTTTCACATGTGTGAAAATGGGCGTACAGATATTAAATGACACCTCACATTGGAAAAACTTATTTGTTTTATGTTTTCAATTGCTATCAGATCTTCTTTTACTTAATTGCTTTTTGTGTTCGAAATTCGTTTCCTCTGTGTTTAGTGGCTCTATTAGATGTTTAGCAACCCACCTGTGCAGCATATGCGCAAATAAAAAAAATACCAAGTTTTTTTAAAATATTATTCCAATATTACTTCATGGTTGTTGATAACATTTTACATTATGGGGAAGTCCAGTCGACACTTCACAGATTGGTGGCGTTTTTGATGTGCTTCTGTGCCATATTTCGTGTAAATTTGCTGAAAACATCTTCTTTGCCGCTAGATGACAGAATTTACATTGTTTATTTAATAGCTTTTCAACCTTTTTTTATATATTTCTGCAGCTAATTTGTGAGCAACAACGTTCCTTACAAAAAATCACAAAGTTTTTAGGCATTGTTATAATGTTAAAACGTAACTATCTATAAAGAGAATAGTAATCTATCACCAAAATGTTTATGAAAGTAAGGATACAATTTCACAAAATGTTGTATTTAGTTTGCATTGCGATTTTTTATCATGAGATAAAAGGCGTTTTAAAAATGATACTATCTCTGGGGATTGCACTAAGAAACATCTTCAAATTGGTTAAAGAAAGAAAACTGTAAAGATAACTAGGTACTTTATGAATATAGTGCAAGGCTGGACATGAACCAGCAATTTGTGGGTATTGCGTCTAGCAATTTATCCACTGGCTCTTTACCCATAGCCAAACTGTGTTAGTAGGAGGCATTGTTTACAGGAGGAGAATTCCAAATTTTAGCTATAAATTATAGGGTGGCGAAATTGGTAGACGCAATACCCGCGAAAGGTATGTTTGCTGGTTCGGGTCCAGCCTTGCAGTACATTCATAATGTTTTTTGCAGTTTTGTCTCCTTAATTAATGTGTCCTTGCTTAACGGTCGATTCTACATACACATCACATTCGGTAGACAAAAGCGGTGTACTTTCTTAGTACGAGAAAGTATATTTTACTTATCTTCAAATTGCACAAACATTTTTACTATTCTACTGTTAATTATGATTCGTTCTCAGGCCAAATTTGCGTTTCCAAATCAAGAAGAACCAAATGTTTTATTCGAATATAATCAAAATAATGTCTTTTGAACAAGATTGCCATTCAGGCTTAGAAAGGTCAACTTATTTACTAAAATATTTTATGTTACAATAAAAAATAATTTATCCTATTCCTGTCTTCTAAAACGTTGCTCTACTTATCATGCATGGGGCAAAGAAAGTGATTTATTTTTAATTTTTTACTTCGATATTTTTTATAAATTTTGCCTTCTCAAATTTTCATCCCAATTGCATATACTCATATTCTCAATTGATTAGTGTTGATAGTTAACTAATTAACAGACATTAATATTTTGTGATTGTTTTATTTTTATTAAATACAATCTTTTATATTTTTTTACTTCTCATAATTTGTGATTGATATATTTTTAAAGGGCTTTTGTTGATTCATGTTTTTATTAAATTTGCAAACATATTTCAATGTTAACAACTGTATTCTAACATTTTTTTACTTAGTAATTTCGTTTTTTCAATTACTGTGGTTGTGTTTCACTTATGCATCTGTGATAATTTGTTTCATCCAAGTTTTTTGACCATACAGTCACGTATTGGTGCCATTATTTAATTTATGATGGTTTTATGATTTGAAATGTGCAGCTATACATATTCTATACAGGATAAGTTTGTATCATGTCCCATCAGAAAAGATATTTCATTTGACATTGTTATCAGATATTGTGCCCTGCACGGCCATACTAAGAGAGATTGTAAGATGTATGAATTACAAGGTAATTATTATACAGGGTGCTCTTTTGTATGCACATACTACTGCTGGGGTGATTTTTGATGCAAAGATAAGGATTTTTTTTTTAAATTTTGGTACACAAACATATATATTTATGACAAAGTCACGAGACCGAATTGTATTTGGTTATAATGGCTATGAATAATTAAAAACCATATTGACTAATACTTTAAATCTAATCTGTTTTACATATGTACATACATAGCATGTGTGCTGAAATATAGCAATAATTACTTTAATATAGGGATTTCGCACGTGGGGCATATGCGCTCTAGTCGGCACCGGCGGGCCCTAGCAATCGTACTTCTTTAACAACTCTATTCCCCTGAAAACATTTCCTCACTTATCGACTAACCAAAATGTATGCTTGCATGAGAAATCTGTGGTATAATGACTTCTATTCAAAAGTTCCATTCATCTTCACATTTCAGAGTCCGATAACTTTGGCTAGAAGTAATGAGATACATTTTGAGTAGGACAGTAAGTTCATAGCTATTCGGTTGAGCTCTGACTATAATTGATGGAAATGTTATGGACGCAGCTACAATTGCATGAATTAATGCTGAGCGGACCTTCTGGTCAAGATCGCACTTGAATCAGAACTACAACTTATTTAATCGCAACCTCAAAATATAATGTCAGTCAGTCAGTCAGCGTGTTTGCGTCCACTGCTGGACATAGGCCTCTCCAATCCTTCTCCAGTCCTCCCGGCCCTCAGCGGTACGGAACCACAGCTTTCCGCCGACGCACTTGATGTCGTCTTCCCACCTGGCGGGTGGTCTTCCCACACTCCGTTTGCCTGTCCACGGCCGCCAGTGTAGGACACGTTTACTCCAAAATTTAATGGACTGTCCTATTCAAAATATATTCTGTGAATTTCGAGTCGTTAGTCTAATATCTTCTGTTCAAAAGTTTATTGGACTTTAAAAAATGCATACAATAATACATAAGCATATTATTAATCGGTTTTATATTCAAAGAATAGATTTTGAAATTGAGCATAGAAAAATATGTCAAGTCGAAGTACGATTAAGGGTTCTAAAGTTGAGCGATGTTACTCGGGGCTCTTAGATGTAATTTAAACGTGTGATTTTTTTGCATGTCACGAATGGTAATGTAAGGTTCCGTGGGTGCCATAATGTGTGTAGGCTTTATGTTCTTTGAGTGATTTTTGTTATAAGTGCATTAAATTAATGTTTTAAGTGTTTTCTTAATTTAATTGCTTTAACATAAAATTAATAACAATATTCCATAAAGTTTTTTGTAGACTCATACAAATAAACTAGTAAGTAGCAAAATAGTGTTTGAACAAAAAGCGCACCTCATTGTGGACTAGTTTAATGCAACAAATTATTAATTTGACCTCAAAGTACTTAAAGGTACCTAGATATAATTAAATTTAAATTTATTATGTGAAAAATATTAATATTTAAAAAATAGGTACATACTTAAAAAACAATATTTGTACATTTCCTAGGAGATAATACAATGAGTGTAAAAATAAATATAACTTCATATAAATACATTTCTTTTATTTTGACCAGATTATTATAAGCATCATTCGCTCGGGGCACAGCTAAGTGCCTATATCAGATAAGGGAAGCTTATCTGCTTATTTATGCTTAAGAATGGCCCTATATGTATATATAATAATAATAATAATAATCTATTTACTGTATTCAAAATGATACCATAAGGGCAAAGTGCACGAAAGTACAAAAAATCAAAATCAACGTCAACGTATGATGAACACGTCACTTTCTATGGACAGTATGGAAGGTGGTTGATTTTGATTTTTTGTCCTTTCGTGCACTCGGCCCTAAGTCTTGTTTGTTAGACCACTATCAGGGCTATTGAGCAAGGAAAATTAATTTAGGTTGTTGGTAGAATCTGTAGATTATGAATACGTCGGTGCCTAGTAGTTTAATAAGAGATTTGGATTCTACGTAAAACTTTAGCTAAACTCTTCCTTACTTTTTATACCGTACGGGTGTTACCATCGCATTGAATGAACGATGGACGAAGCGGCAATACATTTTGTCCGTGTTTTCCATCCAGTTCAATGTAGTCGCGCATTCTAAGTAAGGTCCGAGCATGGCACTTAGTTCCCATATGTTGTGTGACTAATGAAATGTAAAAAAACATTCATTTTAGATTTGTGCGATACAGATGATTTTCTTTCTGATATCGAGGGCTTTTTAATTCTGAGGATTCTGTAGCTCTTATCCATACAGAATGTAGTGTAAAGCCCACATCTATGGTAACGCCAGTCAATGCCGTAACTTTGGAAAATGGTTCTTGAGGTCAAAATAAACCTTCCACTTAGATACACGTTTTATTTACTTAGAGCTTCATACAAATAAATTAGAAAAGTAAATGTAAAAACTTGTCGAAGAACACTAACTCTCAAATTAAAAACAGTTGTTCCGAGAGACCATGGTACTCAAAAAAAGCCAAAGCCAGATCGCGAAACCACGCTCAGCGAGGCATCATACCAAGGGCATTGTGTAGTGGACTATTGTAGACCTAGGCTGAGATAAATAGTCGTAACAGAAACTAAGACTAACGAAAAGTAGTACTTTGTGACGTCACTTTGACACATTTTGTATGGACGAAATCTCAAAGTAATGCAAATTGACGTCACAAATTACTACTTTTCGTTAGCCTTAGTTTTTGTTACGACTATTTATCTCAGCCCTATTGTTTTGAATTACGTTTAAGACTCCCAGGTTTATGTATGTGTGCTAATACTAAACTGACCGTCCGATATTAGCCCAACACACCACATGGAAACTGGGTGTCATGCCAGGACCTTCCTTTGTAGCCTTAGTAAACTGGGTGGAGTGCACTATCTCTGGTTATTAATATTTTTAAAATTAAAATATATCCGTCCTATCCTATCGCCCTATCGCCAGAAGAAGAAAGAAGTATGATAAACATGACTAAAATACCAGTAGTTAGATATATAACCAGAAAGTTTGCACTCCAGGCTAGTTTGTTAATAGTATGACCTGCCGCTCTCCTTTTTTGTAAAAAAGTATCGGTTATAATACAAAAATCAATTCAATATAAAACAATGCAAAGTGGGCTAATTGGACAAAGGTGCGGTATCAGCTGGTGACGAGCGATCTTGCAGGATGGCGGGAAGGAAGAAGGCGGGCTAGTAAGTAGCCCCAAAAGAGCGACAAGATCGTGTTGCAACGCGTAGGTAGGTAGTCGCTTTTATTAAATAACTTCAAATATATGTATCATGAGCATTAGGTATTTTTATGTAAATCGCCATACAGCTAAATGGCTAATACGAGTAACAAATAATACACACGGCATGCCTGTAGAAGTTAAGTGCCGTGCTAGGACCCGTTATGAGCACGGTTACATTTAACTGAGTCGAAAACACGGTCAAATGTTAATTGCCGCTTAGATCACCGCTTAGAATGAAATATCATTCAATGTGATATTACCACAGAGGATAGAGGGAGAGAGATGTTTTTAACTCATTATATACTAAGGATCGCAGCGTGACACTCTGCGGGGAAGCAGGGGGAAAATCGCTTTATAGTGGGGTCATGCACCGCATTTCATTTCATTTTTGCGAAATCCATCTACCGGAAGAATCGATATTCTGGTAGCAAGTATTCCTAGAGCTATTCTTAGTCGTTATAGGACTACAACTGGATGGCGCCTTTGAAATTTTACTAAGTGTTTTTTCTATAAAAATACCTTTGAAATTTAAATCTATGCCTTTGCGCGGATTCAAATAATTTTTATTTAAAAATGTCATTCAAATCTGCATCATGAGATCAACCTTTCTTACCGTAAAACTAAAAGGATTGCGCGCCATCTCTCGGCACATAGCATACAATGCTCGATACATCGATACAATGCTCGAATATTGACTAAAATTATAAAATATGAGGTGTTTTACTGACAAATAAAACGTAATTCCACCTACTAACTTTAGATTATTTTGTCCTGTGTAATGTTTGCAACATTTTACACAAAATCTCATCATGTAATCGACTGTTCGCCAAAAATTGCGCAGCAGACCATAATATTGTCCCACAACTCAACACCGCCAGCGCCATATCGCGAATGTCGCTAAGCCACGCCTTCTTTATCACGCGGGCTGTGACGTAGCGACCCACTTAGTAGACACAGACCCAGTTTGCTTAGACCATCTCCTCTCTACCTCTATGCTCCGTGGATATTACCAACCCGGTCGGGCTTAGCCCTACCACCTCGCAGGGAATGGCATCTACGGTTTTACATGGATTCCAAACCCGCATAAAAGTGTGCCTGGGTATTTACAAATGTTTGTAAATACCCAGGCACAATGTTGTTGTAACGTAAAAACGTAGGTACTTACTTAAGTAGGTATTACTTTCGTATTTTAAGTGCGTGTCATTTAAACGGACCCCCTCAGGGTGCCCCGTTTCTGTTACATTTCGTTAATGTATGTTAATGCCAACTTTATAGCCATGGTAAACATTTACTTAATTTTTTCGTACTAGTGACGTACGTATAGGCCTTCTAATTTTGGGTCGCCCTAGTCAGTATTACAATCGCATGCAAATCTATCGGCCAAATCCACCGCTAGGCGCGCCAATAAGTGCTATACGGGCTGTAGTTCTCGCCGGCAAATCGATATGCGCGCGCACCAGCCGACGCCCCTCCGCCGCCGCCAAGAGAGCAGTTTGCCGAGGATCCTGTCAGCTGGACTCAGACTGGTGAGTAAAATAATGGTTGTTATTAAATGTTCAACAATTAAGAATAGAGCAGGACACGAACAGCAAACAAAAATCACTACCTGGCTGTCAACGCTTAACACTACCCTACACCGTCACGTAATATCAAAACGGCGGCACATGACTGAAATGCCAGATGTTTAATTGAAAATTGCGTGTGCGGTTATGCTCATTTGCGCAGTCAATTCATCTCGAATATAAATACCGCATTCTGCAGCTTGCCTACTACTTCATCTATAAATCCTCACTGCTTCGGCTTGGCGGCGGCAGTGCTAGAGCACGTCTGCCTGGTCATGGTCACAAAAGCAACAGTAGAAGTCACATCAAATGACATAGGTATACTTAACCACTACCTTGGAGCAAAATACGTATGGGCCGTGTAAGGGTATACCTACTTTTATTTCAACTTCTGTTATTCAAACTACATCCACTTTGGTATGTGCGTCCCAATTTGGATTCGTGGATTTAGTGAAAAAGACGTCAACGAATGCCTTAAACAGCATATGTTTTAAGTCTCTTCTTTTTTTATCTTCAACTTCTTTTATATTTCCCCTAGGCAACGCCTTTTCTTAAAGGGAACACACTTGTTGGGTCGTTAGACAAGTTTTTAAATCTACCCTCGACCACGAAAGATGTCATACTTGACAGTTAAAAGCAGGAACCTTTATAGTGTAGCTGCAATATATTTGTCCATCCGTATGTTTAAGAACCTCTTAGTTCTAAATAACCCTAGAGCTAAATATGAAAAAATAAACATTTTTAAGTACATGTTTTAGGTTCTTTGATTTCTTTTAAACATTTATTTAAATAAATCGAGTAAGACAAAAGAAAAAAATAGAGTGCGACTCCCGCGCGTTAGAAGTGAAACTTTTTAGATTCTAGCAGAGAGAGTAGAAACTATTCTCCCACCCTTTACTTTCCACTGCCGCCGGTTGAATTTGGAATTGCGGAAAAAGGAACTGTAGGAGAACTCTTCATCGCATTGATTGAACGATGGTCGAAGCGGCAATGCAAATTGTCCATGTCTCCATCCGGTTCTATGTAGCCGAGCAATATAAGGAAGGTCCTGGCATGGCACCTAGTTCCCATTTTCCATGTGTGTTTGGTAATAGCCATCCAAGTCCAGTTTCTAAAAAAAACCTATCAATACGGTAGTTTTGTGGTATTAGCCATCCATGTCAGGTTACATAAAAGAAATGGTAAAGACATAGAAATACGTGCCCATACATACAAAAAACTATTTCTATTTACAATCTTGCATTTTTTTAAAGATTAACATGGTTTTAATGTTGCGCCTATAACCTTACCTAACCAACGTGGCGGCTAATATGCTTAATGTACCTATGTATAAGGAAATAAGATCTCAAGGGCTGGCGAAAGATCTCCTCGCCCTTGAAAGAAGTGTTTTTAATATTTCTTATAATATAATGTTTTTTTTTTAAATCTTTTTTGTAGATTTTGTAATAAAAATTGTATGTTCCCGACAACACCCACAAGATATCTAACAATGAACATTATTAGCTTGATTCTACCATAGATTCTACTTATCTCTTGTAGGCTAGGTACTAAATAATCACGATTTTTCTTGGTTGGACTTTAACGCGGGCGGCTATAGCTATCAGACGGATAAGTTTGCATATGTTTGTACTGTTTAGGTAGATTCTAAGACCATGCTTGTGCCCACGTCATCCTTGGCATGGCCCGACTGAGGCGCTCGCCCTATATCTTGAAAAGTACTTTTGCGTACTAAGCCAGTGTCCCTTTTTCCATGGATTGTGATGGATTGCTTCATAGCGATCGCGTTGGAATGTACTACTGGGCTTTTGAATTCGACTACACATGTAATCGACCGTAAATGTATGTAGGTATAATCTTAAACACTGTTAGTAGGAGGCATTGATTACGGGTGGAGGAACTGTAGGAAAATTCCAAAAGCAGGTGTCGAAACCGGTAGATGAAATACCCGCGGATGGTATGTTTTGCTAGTTCGGGTCCAGCCTTGCAGTATATTAATAAAGTATTTATGTTTACAATTTAACAATGCGTCCTTGCTTCACGGACACTTCTACATACACACAAATCACATTCCTCGGTGACCTCATGTTCGTAATAACGCAGCGGGGGACGTTTTTGCAGCGGCGTGGTGAGGCGAAGCGCGGGGGAGGAGCAGGATGCCGGGCGCTCGTCACATGATCCTCGGTCACGTGCTCTCCGGCTTCTGCCACAAGATGAACCGCCGCAAGCCGCTGTACGGCGACGCCATGGACACGCCGCTCAACCGCTGCCTCACCACGCTCGACATCACCTTACTTGGTGATCTATCTTACTCTCCCGATTACTATAACACTCTACCCAACGAGAAAATAAGGTTTTCTCGTTGACTCCACCAGACTGGTTTGGGTTTACATTCATATTTTGGCGATTTAGGGGCAGTTTCAATTACCGTCCCACAAACTATTATAACGTTCTAAGCAGCCGGTGGCTAAGCAATAATGACGATACGAAAGTGTACCGCTAGCCTCCGCCATCTTTACGAATGCTTAATTACGTCTGTTCATATAGGTATTCTTATTTGCTTATTTTACAGAAAATGGGGGTAAACATGACATCTTGTGTTTGGGTGCTAGTTCAGGACCTTTTTTATATTATTTTAATGTTAAGCGCAGCATATAGCGTGCGCCAGGACCTATTAAGGTGCCCGACGACGCCCACAATATGGGTTTTAGAACTTTCATGGGGGCTGCGAAAACGATGCCGGCCGGCCAGGTGCTTCTTCACACCATAACACCATGTTTCCATGACGTCAGCTTGTACTTTGGGAGAAATACCTCTGCAAGGGAGTGCATACCATTGTTTATCGACCTACCCTACCTTTAGCTGTTTTGACGTGGCGAACAGTTTTTCGTTTCTTCCAGTGCAGTGCAGTGGTATCAAATAAGTATGCAACAGTTTCACCTTGATTCCAAGCCATGAAGTAAAATTGACGTTTCTAACTCAGGATGTAAGAAACCCTAGGTAAACGAGTACCTATCTAACTCTGGCTAGTCTTACTAGGCTCTGTTCAGTTAACTACAGGCCAATAATGTATACCAGGTGGGTTACCATTGTAAACTAACTCGCCATGTGAATAGCAGGTGAACAGACAAAAGAGTGATTAAATCTGACGTTCTGTTGCGTTTCGTACCATGCCAACTGATACATTTCAGTTCACTTGCCAGAATAACACGTCGATTGACAGTTAGCATGGTACGGAAGGCAACCAAACGTCAAATTTAATAATGCTATTGCCTTTTCACTTGCTATTCACCTGGCCAGTTAACTTGCTGCTGATGTGCTTCCTACATTGATTTGGTTGCATCCAGGCGTGGGGCACATGATCGGTGCCGGTATCTACGTGCTGATCGGCGCGGTGGCGCGCAACATGGCCGGGCCCGCCACCGCCATCAGCTTCCTGCTGGCCGCGCTCACCTCCACGCTGGCGGCGCTCTGCTACGCCGAGTTCGGCACGCGCATCCCGCGCGCGGGCAGCGCCTACGCCTACACCTACGTCAGCATCGGCGAGTTCTGGGCCTTTGTCATCGGATGGAATATCGTGTTAGAGTATATGCTCGGTGAGTTATTTATTTTATTGCAAAAGCCTTTTACAATAAAAAACCACTGCAGGTTTAGTTTAAGATCAGTAAGACCTTGTGTAAATACACTCTTTCGTGCTTAGCAGTTACGTCGCTTTTTGTAACGAATTTGTGACGAACATAGCAAGCGACATAGCAAAGGACGCTGAGGAGAGAGCTGTAAAAAGAACTAGTTACTTCAGGGCAGCATGGACTTGAACCAACAAACACACCTTTCACGGGTATTGCGTCACTTCTCGTACCAAATTACGTAACGTACGAATTTTCGTACGAATTATCATAATAAACACAGTGTTTCAGATTCGACATACATTGATTTGACCTGCGTTGCATTTAATTTCTTTCGATCTTTGCGTTTAAAAAAGTGCAGCCTTGCAGTTCTGTGACCCTTACCTACTGGGTTTGTATTTGCATTTTCAGGCGCCGCATCAGTAGCTAGAGCGTGGTCTGGATACCTGGATTCGATGATGCACGGGGCCATAACGAACGACACGATCGCGATCACCGGCGAGCTCAGCGAGAGCCTGCTCAGCCCCTACCCCGACGTGCTCGCCTTCCTCATCTGCATCGTCGCCTCCCTCATCCTCGCCGTCGGCGTCAAGACCTCCGTCTACATCAACAACGGCTTGACCGTCCTAAACCTCCTCGTCATCTCCGTCATCATCGGCGTCGGCTTCTACTACGCGGACATCACCAACTGGACGGAGGCGCGCGGCGGCTTCATGCCTTACGGCGTCGGAGGCGTGCTGACGGGCGCGGCGACGTGCTTCTACGCGTTCGTCGGCTTCGACAGCATCTCCGCGGCGAGCGAGGAGGCGAAGGAGCCAGCGCGCTCGATCCCCATCGCGACCGTGCTCTCGATGTCGATCGTGGCGGTCGTGTACGTGCTCGTCGCGACGGCGCTCACGCTGATGGTGCCGTCCGACACGATCAAGCCGGAGGCGGCCCTGCCGGAGGCGCTGCGCGCGGTGCACGCCGGCTGGGCCGAGTACGCGGTCACGATCGGCGCCGTCTGCGGCATGACGACCACCCTGCTCGGCTCGCTGTTCTCGCTGCCGCGCTGCCTCTACGCGATGTCCGCGGACGGGCTGCTCTTCGGTTTCCTGAGCGACGTGAGCGCCAAATCGCAGATGCCGATGTGGAACCTGGTGATCTCGGGCTCGTCGTCGGCGCTGATCGCGCTGTTCTTCGACCTGGAGAGGCTCGTCGAGTTCATGTCAATCGGCACGCTACTCGCGTACACGATCGTGAGCGCGGCGGTGATCGTGCTGCGGTACCGGCCGGCCGGGCCGCCGCCGCCCGCCGCCGACGACAAGCCGCCCTCGCTCGAGAGCCCCGCCAGCGACCGCGACGACAGCTCCGCCACGGGCACGCCCACCGACGCCTCTTCTTCCTCTGAGGTGGGCTATCAATTTTATGCAGGTACTTCTCTATAATAACGTCTATTCAGTAGGTCTATTCTTGGAATTCCGTGCTCAGGAATCAGGAAGCGAACGGAAAACTTTGAATCATTCAAATAAGCGGATTTCTCGACTGAAAGATTACTTATTGCTGAGCACCGAATCCCAAGCATAGACCTACAGATGCTATTTTCACAAGAATTAATCAATGAGTCTGCTATATGGAAGGTTATGACACCGATGTATAACAACGCATATTTTCGAGATCTTAGCATAGATTAAGTAGTTAATCAATCTATCACATCACAATAAAAAAAATGGCCTGATTTGGGAATGCTAAATTGACTAAACATTGGGAGATAAGGTGATTACTTTGAGGAAAATGATAAAATATGACGAAAACCAAGTGCAGTGTACTGTCTATCAATAATGAATAAACAATACAATATAATTCTTGAAAATCACCTATAGGTTGTTGAACCTACATAGATAACTTGTGAAAATGAGATAAGCCATTATCAGCTTTTAATTACATACTTAGAAATAATATTGAATTTATTATTGATTTGATTATTAAAAATAACCACGTTTTTTATATTATTGAAATCCGTGATTGAAATATACGATTTAGTATTTATTGATAATTAATAGACCAAAAAAAATGTTTTTTTTAAATATCCATTTAATAATACAATTTGCTTACATTCCACTGTTGCGTCAACAATATATGTATGTATATTATCCATACATCCATACAATGTCCACTTATATTATTACTGAAAACTGCTGAAGTTTTGTTTTATATTTTTGTAACTGGACATGGATATCCAATACCAAATGTCAATGGGAACTAGGTGCCATTCATGGACCTTACTTATATTGCTCGGCTACTAAAACTGAATCCAGAACTGGATGGAAAACATGCACAATTTTCATTCCCGTTTCGTCCATCGCTCATTCAATCCGATGGTGCAAGTAAATGAAAAAAAAAAAGTTTATTATTGACAATGCTTAGTGTATACAGATAAAGCTTATACTTACTTAAATTGTATGCTATTCTAATTAATAAAATGTTTTTTTTTTTATTTGAATAGATTAGCGAACATTTAATTTTCTAATATAACGAAATAATAATGAAAGAAACAAATAACTTAAAAAAACAGCATATATCAACAAAAAGACCAAACACAGCTATGACTAGGATGACATATTGCTAAGGCTAGTCGTTTATTTTAAGCCCCGATGGAACGAAGAGACGGCTGAGTTAATCAATGTTCAAACATGTCACTTTTAGTGAACCCCATGGAGTTCCTACCATACTGTCCATACTAAGAGACGTGCTTAATCACACGTTGACGTTGATTTAGATTTTTTGTCCTTTCGTGCACTCGGACCTAAGTTTTTTTTAAGTAAGGAATAGGACCTACAGTATTACGTCTAATCCGAACCACGGCCAGCCTCAACGGTTGAAAACGGTCACCAATCAAGAACCCAACCGCGCTCAGAGTTGCATCACCAAGCTTATCGAACCGCAAGGAGTCGCGCCACTGGGCTACTGAGACTGACAATGTAACAAGACTCTTAGATACGGACAGAAATTAATGTAATGACGAAATTATAAAATGGTTACTTAGTAATTTGGAAAAGTAAAAAAATAGCAGTTTTAAAAACATTGAACTGACTTGAAGCACCCTGGAGTAGAAGGCGGTGCATATAAGCACAGAATGGGTCCATCATACATTTTCACGTTTGCTTTTGTACCGCCTTCTATTCAAGAGTTTGGAGTCTGTTCAATTTTTTTTCACTTTGTTTTGTATTTCCCACCCTTAGGAGTGGTATTATTTAAAAACATTTATGAAAGGACCACCCCTGAGATATACACTACCAATGAGAAAAAGAATAATTCATATCGGTTGACAGTTTGCAGAGATATCGAGTAACACACACAATAAAAAAAAACATACATACTAATTGAGAACTTACTCCTTTTTAGGGTTCCGTACCCAAAGGGTCAAAACGGAACCCTATTACTAAGCCTCCGCTGTCCGCCCGTCCGTCCGTCTGTCGCAGGGCTGTATCTCATGAACCATAATAGGTAGGCAGCTGAAATTTTCAGTTATTTATTTTGTCGCTATAACAACAAATAGGCGAAATAAAAAAAAATTAAAAAATAAAGGGGGGCCCCATACAAAAAACGTGATTATTTTCTGTTAAATATTATATGCTGGTACGTAACCCTTCGTATGCGAGTCCGACTCGCACTTGGCCGGTTTTTTTGAAGTCGGTTGAAAATGATAAAAAAATATGTCCATAGACAAGAAAAATGCCCTTGCAGATGTACGAGGCGCTGACGGTGGGGCGGCTGCGCGCGCAGTACTCGTGGCTGGAGCCGCTGGTGGGGGGGCGCGCGCCGGGAGCGGCGGTGGGCGCGTGCGTGGTGACGCTCACGGCGGCGGCGGCGGCGCTCTGCGCGCACAACCACCTGCTCGCCGCGCCCGTGGTGAGCGCGGCCGGCGTCGCGGGCCTGTGGGCGCTGCTGCCGACCCTGCTGCTCGTGCTCGTCATCGTCGCCTGTGAGCACTCCTCAGTCTCAGGGTTGCCACTTTCCGGCACAAACTAAACGTCCGAACATTCAATAAACAAAGTTGAAGTGTGTTCATGAGCTGGGCTGAGATCCCATTAGTATCTGCTGAGGGTCTATTACTTATTGAAGTTTCAATGAGCTCTTCGTTACCACAGGTTTACACTATTGAACATAGGGGGCATTTGTGGGATACACTAAATCGCCCATCCGTGGGATTCCATATAATATTTTCAACACTTTTTAATTATTTCATATTTCTACAGAAATATAAAATCTATGGGTGGGTGATTTAGTGTATCCCTCAAATGCCTTCTCTATTCAATGGTGTAAACCTGTGGAAATAAAGAACTCAGCAAAATTTCGATAAGTTATTTGTAACTCGTAACAGGGGCCTCTGCTCGTTCTCATCATTGTCGCTTGTGAGCACTCCTCAGTCTCAGGGTCACTGCACATCAACAGAGCCGGCACGACTGCCCTTTCAGTGCCAGCCGCCATCATCCTACTCAATACTGCCCTCCTAAATAAAAAGGCGGTAACTACACATGTGCCCTAATGTAGTTACTGCCTTCTAATAAGGAGGGCAGAATATGGAGCTCATGGTGCATCTCATCACGCTCACCTATTGCATGGTCGTATGTGCCTGGTGATCATCACGGCGCAACAACAGAGCCAGGCACTACAGCCGTTTCAGTGTCGGACGCCAGCGATCTACTAAAATGGAGCTCATGTTGCATCTCGTCGTGCTAACCTATTGCATGGTCGTCTGATACAGGCCTGGTGATCATCACGGCGCATCAACAGAGCCCGGCACGACTGCCCTTTCGCGTGCCGTGGGTGCCGCTAGTGCCGGCCGCCAGCATCCTACTCAACATGGAGCTCATGGTGCACCTCAACGCACTCACGTGGGCGCGCTTCGCTGTTTGGATGACGTTCGGTGAGTCTCCGCCCCCCAGAGACTATACCGGCCTAACGGGTTTTCCGAACGTCTCTGAGGCACTAAATAATGTTGCGGTCAAATTATTTTCAGAAAAATTTGGCCATTGAAAAAAGTTTTTCTTTTAATAGCCATTAAAAGTTGTATAACATTAATGGCGCTATAAAAAATACAGCACCATATAACGGTATAAGATATGTAAATGCTACAACGAAACCATGAACCTTAAATTCCGAAAATGATTACATCACAAAAGGATGACTATCCTCATCCTAAATAATATTATAAATGCGATAGTGAGCTTGTTTGTTATGCTTTCACGGCAAAACCACTGAACGGACGCCCTCTAGCTGTGAACGCCGCCCTAGTGAACTAACTTAACTCAATAACTTGGTTGCAATGCAATAAAAATTGAGCACCAACAGACATACATTATCGATTTCTACTCCAAATCTACCAAGGAGGTTACTAGTCGTCTCAGACCAAAAACGAATTTCACGCTAGACCGGCGCGGAAACGGGGCCAGTTCAAACAACATTCCAATTAATATCTATGGAAGCATTCACGGTACACCGGGTACGACACGGCAAGGGGTGCGTTCGCCTTATGGATCCCGTGTCCAAATGTCCGAGCAGATTATTTCACGGAGCCGCCCCGCACCCGCGCCGTCCCGTTTGTGAATACCTTGTGTCTGTGCTCACACAGACACATGCAAACGGGCATATGCAAATGGTTAGGTCATATGATATGTAAAGTATGGTAAAAGATGACAGCACATCTAGTAGTTTTAGGTTACGACCATAGCAATTGGGTTCCTAAGATATTTTCATAGCACACTGTTCCTTTGTGAACTTTGTTCGACTGGTCCACTGTTCTGTTGGACTAATATTCTTCTTCAGCCTTTTGCTGTCGACTGCTGGACGTAGGCCTCCCGCAGACTTCGCCAAGTTGTGCGGTCTCCTGTTTTTCTTCGCCAGTTGTCTCCTGCTGTCTGACGTATATCGTCTGACCAACGTGCTGGCGGTTTGCCGACGCTACTTTTTCCATGTAGGGTCTCCATATCAAAACTTCAGTGCTCCATCTGTGGTCATCTCTGCGACATAATTGACTTGCCCACTGCCACTTGAGTTTAGCAACCCTATGCATAACGTCAGTGACCTTGGTGCTTTGGCGTATCAGCGAATTTGGCATTCGGTCACGCAGTGAGATACCGAGCATGGATCTTTCCATTACCCTTTGGGCTACTTTAAGCTTGTGTGTAGCACCAACTGTGAGTGTCCATGTCTCGCAGGCGTAGGTCAAAACTGTCAGAACGCATTGGTCAAACAGTTTGGTCTTGAGAGCCTGGGGCATCTTAGAATAGAAGACATCTTTAAGTTTTCCAAAGGCGGCCCACGCCAGCTGAATACGCCTGCTTATTTCTTTTGCGAGTGTGTCACCTTTGAGTCACACATATACACCCTTACCCTGAAAACGACACTCGTTTTTTAAGTAATATTCGGAAATGCGTTCTGACTGCAGGTCTCCTGCTGTACTTCCTGTACGGCATCCATCACAGCAAGCTGGGCGAGGGCGCGCGCACGCTGCTCGCGCGCGGGGGCGAGCGCGACGCAACGGCCGGCCGCTGGGGCGCCACCGACAAGTGCGCCGCGCCGAGCCGCCGGCCAGGCCGCTTCACGCGCTCGCCCGCGCGCGCCGACGACCGAAAGCCCATCATATGCGAGGACGAGCTCAACCGGAGGGACCAGTGAGACGAACGGTGCGGCGGCTACTCCTAGACGGCGTCACATCAGCTCTCTGGTCGCAACACTAGAGCGAGCAGGGCGAGGGCGAAGCTGACATCGGGCACTGGGGCTGCGACTAACCGTCAGCCAGGCTGCTTCGCGCACTCGCCGCCGACCGCGAGCCCATCATATGCGAGTACGGAGTACGAGCTCAACCGGTGGAAGCGGTGAGACAGACGTCGCGGCGGCTACTACCAGCCACACGTTACGCTAGCCCGCGACTTGTGAGCTCTCTAGTCACATTATCTATGTAGTGTCAATGAATCCCCGCTAGAATCCATCATAATATATGCAACTTGTTAGCTGCAGCTCCTAAAAGGAA
The DNA here is from genome assembly GCA_946894095.1 of Incurvaria masculella. NCBI lineage: Eukaryota > Metazoa > Arthropoda > Insecta > Lepidoptera > Incurvariidae > Incurvaria > Incurvaria masculella. The sequence goes on from OX335644.1 coordinate 5,642,519, forward strand.
ACTCTTTATCGAAATCTATGCTTTGAACATACATTTATTGTGTTATTAGACTTTCGTAATGTCTAAGGTTGTGAGACTCTGAAAAATCCATACCATTTATCCATAGTCTCATAAAATTCGAACACGGTATGCACGATTGTAATGGGTACCCATTGTAACTACTACACAGGCGAGTTAAGGTCGGCCCGTAAGCATCAGGAAATTTCGCCTTTCATACAAACATAGTTTACTAATAATTTCCAACTTACTTGATATTTGGTATCTAATATTAGGCTGCAAATACCTGTGTCTGCATGTCTTTCTTTTTTCGGTAAATGTATTCTGGGTCAAACCACAGAGAAAACAACGTTCGTATGAAGATTTTCTTTTTGCTTTCATTTCATTCAGTTTGGATTTAAAAAAAAACAAATGCATGCAGAAACAGATATTTGTTACCTGATATTTGATATTAAATATCAATTCAATTGGAATAGCGGTTTCCAAATGATCAGTAAACTACGTTTGTATGGGGAGCATAGCTTACGGGCCATTCTTAACATGACACCTGGCTCAGATGACTTTTAACAAAAGAATCTCGGAGGCAAACGAATAACTCAGAAACCGTAAAAACGGAAACAGTAATGGCATCGTTAACTAGCTGACGACGGCGGGGCTCGGCGGGGGGCAGCGGGAGGTTATTTCCTACATGCTATATGTACACAGATAATGTGACTAGTGAGCTTACAAGTCGCAGGCCAGCGTGACGTGTGGCTAGTTGTCACCGCGCCGTCTGTCTTACTGTTCCGTCCGGTTGAGCACGTACTCGCATATGATGAGTTTGCGCTCGTCGGCGCATATTTCGATAGTTAAAGTCAATATTTGAGGCTGCGAAAAATAGACAATTAAGCATTTTGGAGTGCTCTTAAATGCCTGATTTACATATGCGTGGCAAATTATATTTTATACTTGCTGTGTTATCCGGCTCTGGTTTTGGGCACAGATGTCCGCTCGTCATAGCAATCAAAATTCTGGTCAGATTTTAATTGTATTTACAACAGAAAGGTTATCATTATCACAGAATCATAAAATATCTCCATTCTTAATATATTCTGTATATTTGATCCTGTTAGAATGGGGCCTTTTAGATGGCTTTTATTTGCCATATTTATTTAAATTATTTTACTTTTAAAATCTGAAAACATGTTTTACTCAAGCGTTATGCAAGACGAAATTTTAGAGGAAATCTAAGCAACTTACAGTTTCTAAAATGTGATAGTTCCTTAATGTGAAACCATAGACCTGCGACAAAATAGGTAGATGACATACTGGCCAAATCAATATCTTTTGTTAAGAATGGCCCGTAAGCTATGTTCCCCATACAACCGTAATTTACTAATCATTTAAAAATAACGGTTCCAATTTGCTTGATATTTGGTATATAATATTCGATAATAAATATCTGTGTCTGCACATTTTTCATTTGCTGAAAAATCTAAAGCAAATCAAATAACAGGCAAAATAAAATCTTCATACAAATTTTCTTTTCTCTGTTGGGGATGGGCACGGGATACATTTTTCGAAAAAACAAACACGTGCAAACAAAGATATTTGTTGCTTGATATTAAATCCCAAATATCAAGTAAATTGTATCAGTGGTTTTCAAATGATAGGTAAACTACATTTGTATGGGGAGCATAATTTTCTGATGCTTACGGGCCCACCTTAAGGTGGCCCAACCCGGCGGGCCTAACTCATTCGCGGGCACGGTACAAAACCGTGCTGTTGCGCTCTGGGACCTTCTCTATTTCAAAGAATAAGACAGGCTCCGTGATGAGGAAGATGCAACATGTCCACAAAAAAGACAATGTGCACAGTGTATGATTTGGTAAGATTTACGAAAATTTTAATTTCAAAACGACTTATAGCTAAAAGTAAACCACGACCGCTGTAGTCAAAAATCTAACAAAAACCAAATAGATCATAAATCTTGATTAAAGAAGCTATGTCTGATGACTAATCTTTTTACGATGTTCTTACTGTATCATTGCGTAATCCACCTCCAAAGTTAATGTGTAAAACGCGCGAAAAATTCGAACTTTCGGACCTTATAACTTAGAAACCAAACACAATTTTACAATGCCAATGGTCATCAGACATGTAGTTCGATCATATAAAGCTAATTTGAGCAAAATTTTGGATCTCTGACAAGAAATGTAGGCGTGATCTTCTTTCCCCTTTTATATGGGGATGGGATGGGCCACCTTAATGATGTGATAACTTAAGAGGATAATGAGGTGATCATGTTCCATTCAATGGCTCAAGCCTGTTTCTTCAGTCAAATTAAGAAACATTTATCTCATATTTTGCACATTTAATAAATAACCTGAGAACTACGTCTGTACGTTTTGGTTTTTTATAACTTAACTTGTATCCATGATATACAACTTTTTGTACATACATATACATTTTTAGATGCGCATATCACAGATGTAAGTCAATATAAAAAAAAACAAACGTACAGACATAGTTCTCAGTTGATTAATTTAATGTGCAAATAATGCTCTGCATGGAACATGATCCCCTCATTAATCTCTTAAGGGTTCAGAAACTACCACTACTCAGTGAATGGCAGTATTTCCGTGAATTGAACTTTTTTTATTTCTCCACTAGAATTAGGAGTTACAGTACATAGAGTCTAAGGTCCAAGTGAAATGTTACAAATTATTTGGCTAATATATTGTATTTTTAATAGATTTTCAAATCCTATAAATCATATAATTTTATTTATTGGACCGATTGAATAGTATCTTACTAAAGAGGAGGCACCTAGCCATGGAGATTCTAAGGATGCATTTTTTTGTAGAATTAATTTTCCAATAAAATTAATTAAAATGGAGATAAATCAATGTCAACAGTACCTAAAATTTTAAAACAAATTAATATTTTTATGTTTTTTTAAGTGGCACAAATTAGTAAGCAAATAAGCTCAAATATATACAAACATGTGTCGTATTCGCGCGAGCTGTGCGAGTACGATACAAATGGCTTCATTGTCTCATTGGCTATATGCCACAATTTCACTGTAATGTAAATTTGGACACCAAAGAATATTAATTGTTAATATACTTATTTATTTATATACATATATTTAGAACAGTTATTCTTTAATGTGCTAGTACAAGCACACGTTGAAGTTATTTATTTAGAAAATTAAGAAAAATGTCAAATCAAATTATTCCAAAAATTGTTTAACACTGATGAAATTATTATTGAGTGTTAATTGTGTAAATATATAAAATAATTATACAACATTGTTTTCTTTAAAACAGTCCATTTATATTTTAATTAAATAAATAAATACTTCTTTTCACACAACTCTTAAAGTATATCACAAGAACGACGTGGAATTCATCGACCTAAAACAGAAGATCAAAGATTTAAATCATTAGTTTTATCATTTAGATTTATCAGAGTGGTCGCCATACATTGCGAATGTCAAAATGCAAACGAATTGTGCTCAAAGCACATTTCGTAACACAACAACGTCACACCGTGACCCAAGCTGTTCTGCTTTCGTGTAAGAGCTGTACGTTTTTGACGGGTTTTGGGATTTAAAGACTCATCTAACGATTTAAATCTTTGGATGAGATATATTATGATAATAACAGCAAGGTCCGATTTAAATCAAAAATATTTCTCAAATTTGATGTCATCATTACATCACTCAATGCAGTACACAGTGCTGGCGCTGTGGTTAACTGTCTTTCTTCGGCCGTAAACAGTCAAATGTCTCTTAGGTGAAAACTTCAGTTCAGCTTCGATAAATATATTACATTCAACTATGAGGAGAACTGCTACAAGCAATCTCGTAGCACGCGCACGAATGGTCGTTTCGAGAGTTTTGAACTAATAATCTGAGTGCCGTGTAAATTGGAACCGTCGACGGTTCAAAACAGAACACGCAGACCCTGTGTAGCTAGTTTTGTGGTGTCATTATGCATAAATGCCAAATGGGTGACCAAATTACATATTACACAATGCAGACCAAGCAAACTGTAAATAAACTCGAGACACAACTATCATACAGATAGCTACTTTAAACCAGGTTAAATCGTAATTCCGATTAAACTGTACTTAATCACACCTGACCAGTCATTTACTAAACTGGGTTTAGGAAGCCATTTTTAACTGAACAACAACTGAGAATGAATAATTTCGGCCCACAAAAATACATATTTTTGTATCACAATATGTTTTTGACACATTGATATAGAAGTATGAACTCTGCATACCATGCCGCGCCTCGGCAAACCAAGGGACTAGTGCTTGGAGAGTCAATTATGTTCACCAATGTGGAATACTGCTTGATCCGCGTGCCTAATTTTATATCAATGGTTCAAAACAATTTTAAATATGAGGGCTTTCTCAAAATATATTCGATTTTTTTTTTTCACACTTAAGATTTGAAGAATTTGAAATATTCAATTCAACAAAGCGAAGACACCATCTTATGATAGACAAATATAGGTTTTCAAAGCAACCAAAATCAAACAAAAAAGTGATTTACGAAGCGAAAATTTAAATCCATCATTTGTGCAAAGAATTATTGTTAAACAAAATAAATGTTATGATAATCATGATAATGAAGGGTCCACCATGTATGGAGCAGAAGGCATTCTTCATTAATCCTATAACCTCAATTGCTACTACAATTATTGGTGAATTGGTCTGTTTCCTATCCAGGAACTTTAAACAGAAAACTCATTGACACTTCAAAAAACCTTCTAACTAAACAACTCAATTCATTTACCTCTCACGCTCACTCATTTGACATTGGAGGATGGTATCTAATTGTCTACAACCTTGGGTTAACAATTTTATTTGTCAATTTTAACAGCATCTCAATCTATATACAGATAATCATTGATGTCTGTAAAAGGGTCCGCTACAAAATGTCCTTCATAGGTAGGGACCGTTCTGTGCATAGACAAGTCTCCTTATTAGGAGAGTCTACATTATCTTAAAATATTTGTATGGAATGCACGGATTGTCATTAGCACTTGTACTAAAACCTGGAGGTGTGCCTATCTGTTGTGCAGCGCGGCGGCGGAGAGATGCCACGCTGAGACGGGCAGCCGCTGTAGCCGGCGGATTGCGGGCCGGCCCCACCAGAGCCACGCGTAGCCAGCCACCACGCACAGCGCCGTCTCCACGTAGTAGCCGTCTAGACGTGTCACGCACGCGCCCCCAGCCGACGTGCACGCCTGCTTCACAAACTTATTGTTTTACGCCGCCTGACATGGACACTTCGATCTACGTCCTATAGAAAGGTTTAGAACACTCATCAATTTAAGAATCGTTTGGACGCTTATCTAAATAAATACATTTTTAAAATAAGTAACTAAGTGAACTGAAACCGATTAAGTGAAAAAAAAATATGTTAATATATCAATGAACTATGTACTCGATTTACCCCTGTTTTCACCACCGCCAGTTACCTCAAATCAGATAAGTAACTTTCGGTTACATGGCATATTTGTATGGTGTAACCGAAATGTAACTTTGGGATTTTTGTAGCTGGAGGTGGTGGCAACGGGCGTTAGACACATCAGCCTAGGCTGCCTGTCTAATATAAAATAAATAAATAAATATTATTGAGATAAGAAAGAGCATTATATAATTGTTAGATCTCAAAAAAATAGATACAGCGTGGTTACAAAAGAAAACGAAAAAACATTTTAAATATAAGAAATGGGGTATCGGTCATGCCATCATAGTACACATGAACATTTATGAACATTGCTACACATGAACATTTATGAACATTGCTGGAGGAAATATGTCATTTGAAAATTTATTAAGAGCGGTTGGTTCGCTTTGTTCGAATGTTTCGAATCACCTTAAGATACTCAGATAACTATAGGAATAAAAACAAAATAGGTTTCACCTCTTTTTCTAAAGCGGTAGAGCAGGCAATGTCGGCATCGCCGTCGAGCGAGCACCCCTTGACGGTGAGGTGGTCGATGGCCCACAGTGCGAGGGTGTTGGGCCAGTTGGTGCCGAGGTTGGAGACCGTGTTGAGCAGCGTCATGTAGGTACCGCCCACTGCCGGGTCCGACACCTTCGCGAAGAACGCCATCACCGCCACGAACATGCAGTATAGGCAAGCCTGAATACACACAATAAAGCTTAGTGTTGGTGGAAAGCAAAGTGGTATTCAGGAAGAAAACCAATAGCTGTTTGCTTGTATTTATCTGATGTAAAATACATGCTTAAAATAATATAGGGGCAGGCACAGACAGCCAGGCCAATCCTCAATCAGAAATTAGAGTGTGATTATGAATTGAATGCAAGGTAAGTATAAGATGGAAGCACGGTAGAGTTGGACAAGACGATTGTGATTCCCACAAGATACGGAGCAATCTTAAATTAATATATGGCAACTCCACTAATTGTGCCTGCAGTTGGAAGTAACATTAGGCTTATGCATTGCAAGGCAACACTTGGCGTACATAATAGAACATGTACTTATGCATGTGGGGCAACACTTGGCGTACATAATAGAATATGTACTTATGCATGTGGGGCGTATCTAATGAAACATGTATGGCAGGAGCAAAGTGACTAGGTAGAGGTAGGAAGGCCGGCATCGCCGACGAGACCCAACCTGAGCGTCACAAGAACCATCCCCACCCGCCCCACCAGCAGCTGCAGCCTGGGGCCATCGTGTGCCTCGCCAGTACCTATAGTGTGTAGGACAACACGTGGCGTACCTGATGGAACATGTAGAGGAGGAGCAACGCGCCGAGGTAGAGGTAGGAGGGCCCGGCGGCGCCGACCAGGCGCGGCGTGAGGGCCACGAGCACCGCCACCACCGGCCCCACCAGCAGCCGCAGCGGAAACGCGCGCAGCCAGAGAGACAGCGGCTTGGGACCCGTTGTATGCTTTGCCAATATCTATAATGATACAAGGGGGTTTTTGTTGAGTGATTTAAAAATAGCTTGCTAGTGCAATGTCCTTTTAAAAACAAGTTATAGATGTGAATCAAATTATATATTTACATAAACCGTGCTAAAAATTTATGTGTTTGATGTGGCAAACCACAAGGAACAAACACATTAAATCTTACCTTAACATGTGTTTATTTTCACACATAAAACATTTGAAACTAAGGAAGAGTATAAAAGAGATTTGGACCACCAGAGATTTGTAACTCGCGACGGACACTTCACAACTTACAAATTGTCCATGGAGTAGTCCTAACAGCGAGTAGTGTCGAAGCTCACCAGCGGCATGAGTATCTGCACGGGCACCAGCGGCACGGCGAGCAGGGCCAGGTCCTCGCGCGGCACCCCCGCCTCCACCAGCTTCAGACCCGACACTGCGTCCGACGCGCAGAACCCTATCTGTCAATTTATTTTTAAAGTCAATTTGCGTGACACGATAAGATCACATATTACTATGTGTAATAAACATGCAGGAATATTAATGTGATTGGACAGCGCAACAACAAATGTTGTACAATTGCATCGAAAGCTGTACGTTCATGTCTATACTAGTGTCAGATTTGTGCCCTTTTCAAAATATTTTTATCATGATATAATATGTATTTAGAATGCCTAAATATTCATGTGAGAAATGCCATGTTAGTATCCGTGTTTCCCATCTTGTTCAATGTAGCCAAGATCATATGAAGGTCCTGACATGGCACCTAATTTCTTCGAGAATGCGTGTGTTGGGCTAATATCATAACATTATTAGATCCAATAAATAAAATATCCAAATGACTGCATGTGCTGTGTTGCAGCGAAACTTGCATTCTTGCAACTTGTAATCCTCAGCCTGCCCTATCAGAAATATAGAGCATAATTGAAATAAAACAGGCCAAGTGCGAGTTGGACTCGCACAAGAAGGGTTCCGTACAATCTTACAAGATTTGACACAAAAAAAACACGTTTAACTATCTATAGCCCCTCTTTAAATATAATTATTTATGAATTCTACCTATTTGTTGTAATAGCGGCAAAAAAACACACTTTATGAAAATTTCAGCTGTCTACCTATTACGGTTCATGAGATACAGCACTGTGACAGTCAGATGGACGGACAGCGGAGGCTTAGTAATAGGGTTCTGTTGGCACCCTTTGGGTACGGAATCCTAAAAATGGATTTAAAATAACTATGCTCACCTTCGCAGTAAACAGTACGAGAGCCAGCGTCCGTACGCTTGGTAGTTTAGTGATGGAGTACAGCTGCTTGTAAGCTGTGACCACATCCCTTAGCCCTCTCTCCTGGAGGTCCCTCGCCGACGTCTCTTCGCCCACTTCGTGCTTGAGCAGGGCCACCAGCGTGGTGCTCACTATGAACACCCAGCCCCAGAAGCCGAGGAAGCTTGCTAGCGTGACGATCCCCTCCGGCTGAGGCTCGCTGCGGAGGTACGTGTTGCAGAAGCTTGCTGACTCCAGCGCCATGAAGAGAACGTACCCGAGGAAGAAGCCTGTGGTCTGGCCCACGGTGTTGCAGGTCGACGCGTGACCCACGTTGCACCTGGAAGAAAGGCAACGATCTGAGCCGTCAATGGTTTTACCGAGCTCATAATGGGCATTATGCACAGCGGAGTTAATGTTACGGACAAATTTCGAAACGGCTGGGAGAGCCATGTCAATTGAAAAATGATGTTGTGACTAGAATCGAGAAAGGAGTGCTAAGATGGTTTGGACGCATGGAATGAATGGATGACGGACCAAATATATAGAGCAGAAGTAAGCGGAAGTGTCGTGCCCTGCCCGGGCCTCAAAGAATGTACCACGACTAAATCGATGGTCGATGGATAATAATTTTTAAAGGTCTGGTGCGTTGCACCCATAATCGTAGAGCATGTATGAAAATATGTATGCCTGTTGATGAAGCGAAAGAGGTGTGCTGTGATCGTACCGTTTGGCACTTTATCATCTCTGCCTACCTCCCGGGAAAGCGGCGTGAAGCTATGCATATATGTTCTATTAAGCGGCTCATAGCTTAGAGCCATGGGACGTTGCTTTTCATGACAGATGTCATGGATTCTGACTACTTAATTTCTCTTTCTGAGTTTAATAAGTACATTTCCACATGAATTTGAGCTCTTCCATGGTTCGGAATCCATGTAAAACTGTATGACCTTTTCCCTTAATAGGTGGTGGAGTTAAGCCCACCCAGGTTGTTTCCATCGCATTCGGTGAAAAGATTCTCGAAGTGGCATAAAGTCGGCCTGACACAAAGGGAATGCGGTATGTTGGGCTAAAATCATGGTATTAGCCATCTATGTCCAGTTACATAAAAAGTTAAGTGAACCAACCGACCACAATTTCATACCTCTTCAACATAGTCAAGGCCCATCCATCTACCGCGATGTCCTGTGTCGCTGCCAGGAAGTTCATGATGAAGAAGGCCGAAGTAAGCAGTATCATGGATGGCGGTTGGCCGTCGGATCCGAGCCACTCCGTCACGTTGCTGGACAGCAGCAGCATGCCAAGCCCGATGAGGTACTGCACCGGCACCAGCCACGTCTTCCTCCGGCCGAATTTCGGCAGGAAGACAGCATCCACGAGGGGCGCCCAGAGCAGTTTGGCACTGAAAGGCCAGTTCACGAAGCTGAATTCAGCCTGAAATTATGAAACCTATTTTTAAATTGCCTAAAATTTTCAATAGTTTTCTTACTCAAGTAACATTTTGGATTTTAGACAGATCGCTACTTTTTCAGTTGGAAAAACCAGTCCTGTTGAAAAATAAATTAACTAACATTATAATTTATCGGGAGAGAAATGGAAAAAAATATTCGGAATAATTATTGCCACAATATGTGGAAACCAGACTGATGATAAAATAATTCTGCTGCAGTAACAATAACCCATAACTTTAAATTCACCCAAACTGATATACAAACCTCCTAAATTGCACTCCGAAATGCTCAGATAGTATGCAACAGTAATCACACACAATCAGCCTCAATAGCCCAGTGGTGCGACACTTCGGCGATCGCTCTCCGAAGTTAAGCAACGCTGGGTCCGGTCTGGTCTTGGATGGGTGACCATTCGACCGTTGAGAGAGGCTGGCCGTGGTTCGGATTCCACGTTAAACTGTAGGTCCCCTTCCTTACTTACTTACTAGGTGGTAGGGTTAATCCCGCCCGGGTTAGTACCATCGCATTGGATGAACGATGGTCGAAGCGGCAATGAAAATTGTCCGTATTTTCCATCCAGTTCAATGTAGCCGTGCAATATAAGGAAGGTCCTGGCATGGCACCGAGTTCCCATGTGGTGTGTTAGGCTAATACCATGACAGAAGGTGTGGTATTAGCCATCCATGTCCAGGCACACACACAAAAAAAAACCAAAATTTAGTAATTTGGGTATTTCTTAGCGAAGATTACCTGCTGAGTATACGTGATGCCTCTATTCTGCAGCATCATGGGAATGGCTCCAGCGAGGCCGAGCGGGATGCCCTGCAGCGTGTACAGGAAGAGCAGAATGGCGATGTTAAGTTCGTCGCCACGGATGTCGCTTGCGACGTGTGTATCCGCATCGTCGACCGGTCGCCCGCGCGCTTGCACCTCTCCATCGCCCGCGTCGCCACCCTCCAGCAGGCGTGAGCCGGCTGGAGAGCGCCGTCTCCTCGACGCCGGCATCCCAAGCCACACCCGCACGCTCTGCTGTTAAATCGTATGTTAATTGCGCAGAGAAGAGCATTGAAATAATAAGCATGATGGCTTGCATGTTCATCTTTCTTAGGTGCATTACATGTATGCGTGTAATTGGGCGACCGTAATGTTTGATTTATCCAGATTTTTTGGCAATTCCAGCATGCGATTGGTTGACAGTGCCATAAAGCTATTTGGCATGCATTTTAAGTTTTGTTGTTTGAAAAAAAGTTTTGTTGTGCTCAAAATTATAATAATAGCAATATAAACGAATTACTTTGAATTATCCCCATGTTATTTAAAATACTGCAAAAAAAATCTGGAAAGTAGAGTCTACTGACACTAGACTGAAACCAAGCATTTGGCATAATTAAAAAACCCTTAGGGTTAAGTCAGGATAACTTGGAAGTAGTGCTGAATTTCTACAGTCTACGCTCTACGGAGCTGCACGACATCATCCCCTTTTTCTACTATCGCTCAATGCGCAACCTCACTCCCTGCCAAGGTTTATCCCCAAAAGTACAGCTTCGAGGTCGTTCAAACATGGTGTACCGAAGTAACCGGCTTACCGGTATGGTTTCTTGGCATAGTTTTCACAACCCTTGTGAATGTTCTAAAGCCTATTAGCGCGTCGGGCACATCTTTAAGGGCCAAATTTGGAGCTACATAAAAAAAATTTGTTTCAAAGGAAAATTATGGAAACTGAAAAAATATCAGAATTCCAACTTGTTAAATTGTTTTTAACTTATTGCACTTAGCATAAGTTCATTATTCTAAGCCGGTAGTTTCAGTTCTCACCTAAATTGTCGTTTACGTAACTTCGAAGTTCCGTAAAAACGTCAAACTCCATACAAGTTATCCGTACTAGATATTCTGTGGTTTACTTTTTCAAGCTGTCAAAGTCAAACTTGGACTTCCAATTTGTATGAAAACGCGGAGTCGACGTAAACGGAAACGTCGACGTATTTACGGCAACGTTGAGTAAGCTGTCAAATCAAACTCGGACTCGCAAATGGTAGTTCGCTTAACGCCCACTGCGCTCTTCAATTTCTCCATACATTTGAAAACATCAGTCGATCGGTTTGCCGTAAACGCCAATTTAGGTGACAACTGAGACTTCGAGTACAGGTACTGTGCTGATTTTAGTGATATTTAATTTGTTCTTACTTTAGGATCCTAGTCGAAAAAAAAAGTATGTATAAGATGGAAGGCCCAAAGCCTTAGTTATTAGTGGAGGCTTTCATTTGGTATGAACTACCCCAGAGGGGTAAGAAGGGATAACCAAACCTAACCTAGCCCAACCAAACCTTATTTTTACGTGGCCTCTATCTTGCATTCAAGATAAATCATCAGTTTCAAGATTTTGTTGCTCTTCAGTGATTAATATAACATGATTTGTTATAAATTTTCTTGGATTCTCATTGATATAATAATCGTCACATTTAAACAATAAATAAAAAAACCAAACCAGAACAGCGGTGGAAGCACAAACGCAACGATACAACTGTATCGATCGATAACTGTGTTTTTGATTCGCTTTTCGTGCGAGTGAAAACGAAAAAGATGGACGTTTATCGGTTGGTAACACTGTATCTTTCATTTGTGCAACCGCGGCAAGTCGGGGCATGCATGCCAGCTTGACAGCCATTGAGTAGGATGTTAACTTGTTTTTTTCTTTGTAAGTATGACTTTTCTATTTAACAAAGCATCTCGGCAACAAAACTTTATAAAATATTCTTCAACATGTTAACATAATAAAATATACCTTAGTCACCGGACGGTAAGGTTTTTGCAGATGACATCGGAAAACTCCTAGTAGCGAAGTCTGGCGATTGTTGTGCAAAAGCCTTTTTTATCCGTAGAATCGCTCTCGAAATTCAAAGAGGCAACGCGGCGGGTGTTCTAGAAACTTTGGGGCAAACATCGGCTGACTTCAATGAAATATTTTACCTTTAACGCAATATATTTCATTGGATTGCTCTCCGATCCACATTTTCTTTAGTTTTCATTTAAATTTTACTTTAAGATGTTAGAATGTTTAATATTAATTTAAGATAGATTTAATAATAATAATAATGTTTATTGCACGATAAAGTGTACAAAAGGTAGAGCTTAATGCCTAAAGTCATTTTCTACCAGCCTACCTTACAATATTGAGAATAGAAAAATAGATTTAGTTCATTGTAATTTTTTTATTTCGTGTTTATACAATAAAATCTTAATAAAAAAACCTACCAACAATTTGCAACCAAACCTACCAGTGCCAATAACTAACGCAACCCTTAAACTATAGAAGTAAGCATATCATTAGCTCGGAACCATAAAAAAAACTCGAATGAGGTGTAGGGTACACGTCATTAATTTCAATCTTTTTCAATGAGATTCTTCCTAGAAAAATTAAGCGAACACTGACCTCAATTGTTTACCTTGTAAGCTATTGTTGTAGCTATGAAATCAAGTAATGATATTTCTTTATTCGTGACGAGATGTATTACTATACTGGGAAACAATTTTAAAAAATCGAATGGGAAAAAGCAGATGCGTTACTGACAGAACAGTAGTGCACAGAATATAAATTAGTTCCATTAAGAGCCAAAGAGTTCGAAGAATAGCTGCGCTCCAGCGATATCCTCAAACTCTTTTGTAACAAGTGTCAGGCTATGATCCGAATTGCGCTCAAACGCTGACAGCGTGAATACAGTTGGTCCGAAACGCGCTGACAGTGCTCACAAATTCAAGATTGTGAGGTATTACGTCACGATGATATCATCGTTCAAGTCCTTACGGTGCTGAGGGCAAAACCGTGAGCGCTGTCAGCGGCAGCAATAGATCGCGCGGCATTTTGATACTGCAAGTAGAGAACACAGAATATAAAATAAACCACGTCACCGCTTTCGCTCACCCTTTATCTGCAGTAACTACGTAACCGTGTGCAATAATTCAGAAATGCTCGCTCTCTCCATTGTCGTTCTATTACTATTTCGCCTCTTTGCCAAATTCTATTATTTATTTATTTACGATTACCCTTATTTAAGATTATGAGTGTGACTGACGCAAAAATATTGGCAAGCAGCTGATCAAACTATAATGGCCTCCATGAATACGAGCTTAGTCGACTTCTTAAAACGATCTTCGAAAAATAGTCTCGGATTGACACGCGGACTAAGCCTTAACCGGCTCTCTGAGTAGCATTTTTCATAAAACGGCAGTTCTGACTTAATACACGTTTTAAAATTATAACAGAACATTTACGGTGTAGAGCCTGACGGTGTATAGATCTCAGTCCGGCCTAATAATACGAAGACAATCTCAACATCAGTGTTGAGATTAATAGATGTTACTTGTATTTGGCTTAGCTAAAGTATAACTTCCGTCTATCAATTATGACGTTTATCTCTAAAATTCGTATTAAGAGATAACCTGTCAAAAGTTAGCACGAGATTACCACAGCAAATTAAAGTTAGTCCGCTTACCCTTAATACGAATGTTACATTGTATGTCAAAAAGAAGTCATACTTTGGCGAAGCCAAGTCGAAAGGTTTGTTCGGACAAAGATGATTCCATACTGTGTGCCACGAACCAACACCGCTTTTGCTCAAAGGCACCACACCTTTTTAGCCCCGTTCATACACAAACAATTATGTCAGAAGATTGACATAAGTACCACTAGACACAAAACTAGGAAAAAATATATAATTAACAACTTCCTCAAGTCACTGAAGATACTGAAAGACTTCTCAACGTTGCTAAATAAATATAGGTAGTCACTGTTTTAAGTGTAAGAAACGAACACAAAATTAAACTGCATACTTTTGTTCTATTTTATATTATATCGAACAGAATCTTAAATTCTTAGTTTGTTTATTTGTAAGTTGGTTAGTTAGTAAGCTATACAATAAGAAAATGTATTATTGAGCGCCATTTCATTGCAATATTCGCGTACCAAAGGAAACGACAGTCGTACGGATTCACTTTATTTTTAAAAAGCTTTAAATATTTTAAAGCTTTTTAAAAATAATTTTTAAAGAGCTTTTATAAGAAGTTTTGAACGCGTCAAATTAACAAAAGCAAATTTTGCTCTACAATAAAGGAAGGCTGTATAGCGAAAGCTTTTGCCTGACCATTGGATAAACAAACAAAAAAAAAGAAAATTTTGCTCGCTGTCAATTTTACCGCGAATTTTGACAGTTAATTTAATCTTGTTGTTTCATGCGCGTTTCATGTTGGTTTTTTTGGTGTGACGACTTGAAAACATTTAGAAATTTAAAATCCGGTTTGAGACCGAAAAACAGCTTTGGACCGCTACTATTGTGTTAAAACAAGTCTTGCTGACTCGCACAAGATGACGTACAAACTTTCTGAGGGTTCTTTGGAGGTGGGTGATATTTACTTGTTCCATCGTTCATTTACTGCGATACTATCAACCTGGGTGGTATTAACCCCATCACTTAGGCCGGGTTGCACGTACCGTCTTGCACGTCAACATCACCGTCAACGTATGATTAAAGACTGATCAGTCAAAATTTGCGTTGCACGAAACTAAAACATTACGTTGATCGTTGATGTTAGCCGCTAATCGTAAACACTCCCGACCCATTGATCACCGTCTACATCACGATCAAATAATAATTCAAAGTATCATAAGTCACTATTTTTATATTATCTTATTATTATTTTTTTTTTATGCGACCTGACATGGATGGCTAATACCACACAACTACCGTTATGATATTAGCCCAATACACCTCATTCCCGAAGGAATTTGGTGCCATGCCAGGACCTTCCCTTTATGAGCACGGCTACATTGAACTGGATGGAAAACACGGACAATTTTTAATTACCGCTTCGACCATCTTTTCATCCAATGCGATGGTACCAACCCGGGCGGGCATAAACCCTACCACCTAGTAGGGGAAGGGGACCTACAGTTTTACATGGATTCCGAACCATGGAGCAGCTCGCATTCGTAACGAAATGCACTTGTCGAACTCGGAAAGAGAAAGACAGTGGTGCATGTCGGTATTGAACCCAGGTCTCTGGTACGCTAGGCCAGTCCCCGCGCCACTAGGCTACGAGCCGCTCATTATCCATTAATGGCGACGTTTGCCTATTATTGGACCTTAAATAATAGGCAAACGTCGCCATTAATGGAATGCAATGCTTTGTTTTTCATAATTATTAGCCTGGCACTCGGTTCCACTGATTAAAAATTTCGGCGCCATATCTATGTAATCTGTGGTGCTACCAACAGCTGATAGCAAGCCGACATATTGGGCGCTAGTAGCGACACCCCGCGGCTCCAAGAGCAACTGTTTTGTTTGTTAGTACGAATGGTTGACGCTAGATGGTGCTTCGATTGTGCCTGTCCCTTTCTGTTTTTGTACTGTGGGAGAAGGGCTGTACTATGTCAGCTCAGGCGGTGCTAAGAGTTGCCATACAGCAAACATTTTTGCCGATTGTTTCGAGGGACTATTTGTGGTCTGACTCCTGGCAAGCTAACTTTGACGAAAATATGTTAGGTGCAACGCAATTTCATATGATGGGCGATTAGCTGTCACATCGTCAAATGTAATCAGTAACGGATAACATTTTACGAAGTGTCGTGCACTCCGGCCTTAGTAAGTTAGGAAGGGGACCTACAGTTTTACTTGGAATCTGAACCACAAATGACGAATCCCTTAGTCGACTTTTACTACGTACGAAAAAATGCAGTCGGGCTCAAAGATATTATTTTAATGTGTTTATGTGTATAAAAGCACGCAGCAATTAATATCATTATCATTAAATACAAACAGAATATCTCTAAACATTGTTGGCTACTTTTCTTGAACTTGTTGGATACACTATTTATAACTCAAGAATGGCTGTACCGCCGTGGCTGAAAATTTGTGGGAAGGTAGCTTAGAACCAGGAGACGGATATAGGATACTTTTTATCTAATTCAACCTCGTTCCCGTGTGACGTTACATAAAACGTCAAAGAAAATAAATACAAGTCACTATATAACGGGGTTTAACAAGAAAGCATCTGACATGGAATAACAAAACGCAAATGACAATCTGAGAAATCTATGCTTTTTTTATGATAAGCGCGGCATTTGGCATACGCCAGGGCCACACCGTTCCCGACGATGCCCATGGGCTTTCGAACTTTCACGGGGCTGCAAAAACCATGCCGGCAGCCAGGTGTTACTTTACACCATGTTTGAAGGACCCCGGGTTGTAGTTTGGAGTTAAAAAATATATCGGTAGGGAGTCAATTCCATAGTTTTCTGACCCTATATATAAAGGATCGACAGGATCGGTTGCTTCTTATTTTCGGAATGTCGACAGTGAATTTGAATTTGAATTTCCTCTCTGTTCCGCGTTGAGCGATTCCGAAGGGGACGGAAGGAGAGCGTATGCTGCTCCGTACCCTCTGCCGACGTGCAAGTGGCTCTTCACACCATGTTGAAAACATAAATGAAATGAAGGAGGGTGATATAGGGGATGACAATTTATATTACATTTTTTCATTTCATTTATTTAAACTTTTCGGTAGTCACACTACACCAAGTTACGTCACAAAGATCCGTGGATTCGATCAACCCAGTAAAGAAGAACCCGCACAGAAACTTCACGGGTTTACATAACATATTTTTCCGTCCACAATTATGAAAAACATACTTCGATCTAAATGCTATGGCTTATCCAATATTGATGCTACAAAATGTATGTAACATGTGACTCGATTTTTTCCCACAATTTTAGGCCTACTTGGCATCATGCTAAATTACCAGAGAAGTGACCAGTAGTATGAAATGCTTATAACTTGAGAACCAATTATCCGATTTAGATGCGGATTGTTTCAAGCTTAGCCTAAATCTGCACATTACTTGGCTATATAACATCAGGCTAACTTACCAGAAGCGTGAGCGTACACCACAATAAGTGAACTGTTCCTGCATGTAGCATGGAAATTGGCGGATCCCTCTAAATAACGAGAGGGGTGACCGGTCGGGTTAAAGGCTCATAACTTGCAAACTACTCACTCAATTAATATGCGGATTAGATCTATGTATAGGATCTATGTGCGCTGTGGGGTTTTGGATGGGTGACCGTTTTCGATGTTTAGGCTGGCTGCGGTTCGTATTCCACTTAAAAAATTAGGATTAATCCCGCCTGAGTTGGTACGTACCATCGCATTGAGATGGTCGAAGAAGCAATAACAAATGTCCGTGTTTTCAATCCATGGAAATGAAGTAGTGCCAGTGCAGGATCGTCCCGGCGGCAAATGCTTTTAAAAAATTTTTAAAGAAATCTGCCCCAATGTTTAACATATTTTTTTTAAATCCTTCCACTGAATTTATATGAATGGCCATATCTGTATGTTTCTTATATAATCATGCCAAAACGGTTTAACCGATTTTGATAAAATTTTGTAGGTAGTTACATTGTCTAATCTGTTTGTAAAATAATGTCGACTAGCCTTTCGACCAGCCCTTTGAGTTACTATTTATCAAGCATACAATTTAGCCTGATATCAGTCCGAAACGACATTGACCCGAGCGGAGCCGGATACCTCAGCTAGTAGTTAATATGTAACGGTAAATACCGATTCAGATGTTTATTTCGCTATTAAGGTGGGCCATCCCGCTCGACTCCCCATACAAACGTGGAAAGAAGATCATGCCCATATTTCTTGTCAGACATCCCAAATTTTCGCTTAAAATTTGCTTTATTTGATTGAACTAGATGTCTGATGACCGTTGGCAATGAAAAATTGTGTTTGGTTTCTAAGTTATAAGGTCCGAAAGTTCGAATTTTTCGCACGTTTTATACAATAACTTTGGAGGTGAATTACTCAACGATAAAGTAAGAACATCTTAAAAAGATTAGTCATCAGACATAGCTTGTTTCATCAATATTTATAATCAATTTGGTTTTTATTAGATTTCTTACTACAGCAGTCGTGGTTTACTTTTAGCTATAAGTCGTTTTGTAATTAAAATTTTAGTAAATCTTACCAAATCATACACTATGCACATTGTCTGCTTTGTGGAAATGTTGCATCTTCCTCATCACGGAGCCTGTCTTTTTGTCCAACATACCAAAACATAATTATGTTGACTATGACGTGATTTGTCTAAGCGAAAATAAAAAAACGGTCAAGTAGTGGTTCCATAAAAGACTAATTTCATGACTCTTAGAACTATTTCTAGAATTTAGTTTCTAATTAAAGTCAGCTATAACTTAACCCCTATGAGTGACTAAACCAAGCCCGGAATTATGTCTGCAGACAATAATGGGAGGAGGGGAGGTAGACAAGCCTGTGATGCAGATACTGGGCAACAAGAAGATCCAGGGGAGCGGTGCCAATGAACGCTTTCGTCTGCTAGTCTCGGACGGCAAACACCAGCACAGCTTTGCTATGCTTGCAACGCAGGTAACAAAAAACTGGAGAATATCCAGGTAGACCTATTGAAGGGTACACTTTGTGGCATTGATAGCTACTTACCTATGCATACATTCCTGGCACAGTTTTCAACTTACATTGAAATTAATGTGTAATTATACCTTTAAATTCCAAATGTTCGCTTACAGTTTGAGAGCTTTTAAACAATAAAAAAATGAAGCTATAAAATATATTTGCATTGGTTTGAATGAACCAATGCAATGATCATGCATTTTGATTAATGCACAGTAACTTATAATTAAATTCAATGTTGTAGAAATTCATTTATTTGTTAGTATGGGTTAGTTTTCCCCAGTTGATGGATAAGAATTAAAATTGAATATGTTAAATGTCGAAATATATGCGATTCCGAGTGCAGCAAGGATTATGAATAAATTCCAAATGCAAATTAACTTACAACTTTTAACTCACAGTTGAATGACAAGCTAGTCAATGGGCACCTGACTGACTTCAGCGTGGTACAGATCGACCGCTACATGACATCTGTGCTCAACAACACTGGCAAAGGCGAGAAGTGAGTCCACATAGTCGTACAGTACAAACCATTAGCTTCAATTTTAAAATCTAGCTGTTAATTTTGTTAGAGTTAGGCCGTCACCAATTATGGATGCCCTAAAATTTTATAAGGGCTACGAGATGTATTGGTATTTTAGTATACAATGTTGATTACGAATTTTTTTTTGCAACTTACGATGCACGTACATTCTCGACATCAACATCTCCTTCTGGAATCGCACATACATTATGGTGGTAAAGGTGGAGCCGGAGGCAGCTGGATGTCAATCGTGGTGTATGTTTGAGCACCTTTTTGCATCTGATAATTAGTATTTTAATTTTATATAGCCTTTTTTAATGTAACTGGCCATGGTTGGCTAAAACCGTACTTACTGTCGTTATATTAGCCAGGACCTTCATTTAATTGCATTGAACTAGATGAAAAGCACAACCAATTCGATCATTGATAATTAAATGCTATGGCACCAACCCTGGCGGGATTAACCCTATTTAGTATAACAAAAGTCCCAAATTTTTGTGTGGAGTCTGAACCACGGCCAGCCTCCACGGGAAAACAGCCACCCGTCCAAATCTGGACCGAACTAGTAAGGCTTAGTTCTATTCAGCACAACATGAACGTTGCAGGCGCGTGATGATTATTTTGGAAGTGACGGTGCTCGCCGCGGGCACGGAGGTGGGCCACAAGCTGGGCAGCCCGCAGCAGTGGACAGAGGGCGCGGTGGCGCCGCCGCGCCCCCTGCCACAGCCGGTGCGCGCGCCCGCCGCGCCCGCCGCGCCCGCCGCGCCACCGCCGCGCGCCGCTCCCGGCACGAGCCTCGACACCAGCACGCTCACCTCGCAGATGACGCATCCCATCGCGAGCCTCAGCCCCTATCAGAACAAGTTGGTGTCCTCGTGTTTACTGGAGCAGTTTAGTTAATGCTAACATTAACAGAAGACAGAAGAACAGAGAATGAAATAAACTAAAACCAAATATTGCTATGAATGATTCTGTCTTTATAATGGATCTAAGTATAAAGAAAATCCATCAGTATTATCAATGTAATAGTAGTTATAATAAGCAAAATTCCATAAAAGTTTCTATAATAACCAAACTCCTAAAATAGGTAATGTGTAATAGAATTTGTCAGTATAGGTTGAGTCACTATAAAGGATTCATGTGCCTAAAACCTGTACCTGCAATTCATACTTATCCCATCCATAAATCCTAAGACTACCTCGGCCATCACCGGGCGACATCACTGGGCAGAGGGACTAGGAGTATCGTCAGTTATGTAATGCTAGGTCATAGTGGCAAAAAGTCCCAAAAATTTAGTTTTCCATTGTCAGAAGTGAGACTAAACAGTGAACTTAGCATACTAACAACGTTGTGGCCATGCCAGGTGGGTGATCAAGGCGCGCGTGATGAGCAAGTCGGCGGTGCGCACGTGGAGCAACGCGCGCGGCGAGGGCAAGCTCTTCAGCATGGATCTGTGCGACGAGAGCGGTGAGATCCGCGCCACTGCTTTCAAGGCCGAGTGTGATCGCTTCTACGATCTCATACAGGTACAGGCAAACAACTCTCCAAAACAATAAAGAATGTACACTTCAGTTGAAATAACAGATACATGTGTGGCTTATTGCTATACTATAAGTATTCTGTATGTTTTTTTGGTTGTGAAATGTCCTATTATATGAGATCAAACGGCGATGTGGAACATCCCGAAGGTCACTGTTTAGGGAACATGTTATTTTTTTTGTAGAATTGTGAATTGCTCTTAAAATATTTCTTGCACGAGCCCATACCCACTATATAGTTTAATATACTTAGCATGCTCATCGAAAATAGCTTTGAGAGGCTCATGGCTCAAGGGCGTCCATCGCTTTCCACGACAGAGGTCATGGGTTTAATACCCGCCCTGTTCATGCACCAATTTCTTTCTCTTTCCGAGTTGCATAAGTGCATTTCGAGCCAAAATCGAGTAAAGTTTTAGTTGGTAGGGTAAAACCCGCCTGGATTGGTACTATTGGTGATATACTCTCTCTGGGTAAATGCACGCTTTTCTTATAAAATACTAGTTGAGAGTTTGACCAGTAACACTGATTGTTAATTCAGTAATAACATTAATTTTGTGGGGTGATTGTAATGGGGAAAGTCTTATTCCGATTTGTTGTGCGTGTCACATCCAGGTGGACAAGGTGTACTACATCAGCCGCTGCACTCTCAAAACGGCCAACAAGCAGTTCACCAACCTGAAGAACGACTACGAGATGACGTTCAACAGTGACACCGTGGTGTCGGAGTGCATGGAGGAGAGCGACTTGCCCAGCATCAAGTATGACTACGTGCCCATCGGGGATATTGTCAACAGGAACCCGGATACCATCATAGGTACACATTTATATTGTTGGGGCTCTCCATTCATTAGATTGATACTAAACAAGAAAATAAAATCATCAGTCCGCAAAATTATATTTTATGTTGTGTGACAAAAGCTTTTATTGATTTGAATAACCAAATTCGTATGGTACGTTCGCCAACTTCGATTAGGAGCTTTCAGCAAATTAAATTCTGAGTGACTTCTGTAGGTCACTTGTCTTGTAAGGTTCTGCTATTCTGTGCGCCCAATATGACTGTACATTGTAGTCATAGCTGTAAAAATATATGTCTGCCTCCACGCAAAGGGTTGAACCTGCCCGGATTGGTAAATACTGATCATATTTTACGCACTATATTTTGGCTATAAAATGCACATAGCTAAAACGAATCGTAAAAATAATAGAGAAATGTCTGATGTGTCCAGATGTGATTGGCGTGTGCCGGAGCGCTGCTGATATACAGGAGATCACGGCGCGCACGGGCCGCCAACTCAAAAAGCGGGAGATCACCCTGGTGGACTCCAGCGGCGGCGTGAGTTCAGAATTCCCTAGACATTGACAGAGGAATTTAGTTCCTGTTGGTACTTTAAACAATTAAACCCTTATAGGATTGGCCATTTTTTTTATGCAGGGCCTGTGACGACGTATTTTGAGGTTAGATAGAAAAAAAATTGAAGAAAAAAGCATTTAAGACTACATTTAAATAATTATCTCGAGTTTTGTATGATTTTTCTGTGCTAAGTAAAGATTTTGTTCTTATATTTTTGACTCAGAATGCCCAGGACAGATCATGTCCTACTTCCTGCAAGCACCAGTGGCTGCGCAGATACCAAATCCGATATAGTTTCGGTTCTGCGAAGCCGTTTGCGAGTGGAGAGGACCAGTCAACATCCATCCCGATAATTCTACCCAACAACCTAAGACCCTCGGCACCAGACTAAAAAATATTTTAAGTTAAAATGTTATCTGCACATAAAACACTTGACTCCGTTTACTGCATTGCGAATATCCCTCTTGTGTGCTCACCCGAGCTATGGTTGCAGGTCGGCCTGACACTGTGGGGAAGTGAAGCGGAATCGTTTGATGGCAGCTCTAACCCAGTTCTAGCCATAAAGGTTAGTTTTGCTTTAACGTAATTACAGTAATGTAATCCTAAACCTTATTTTATGAAGAACAAAAAAAAATCAGACATAATTATACATGTTACTGCATTTTAATTGGACACAATAAAGATAATCCATGCTACTAAGTTGGAATGTCCCTGTGCTCAAAGATTCATAGGAAACGTTTCCATTCGAGTAGCAGTCATTGCTGGTTTTAAAAAAAAAACTTTGACCTCCATCATTCAATGATTGCAGGGTGCTCGGCTGTCGGAGTTCCAAGGCGCAAAGCAATTGTCGTGCCTGGCCAGCTCTGTGATGCGACTGAACCCCGATGCTCCCGAAGCGCACAAGCTGCGTGGCTGGTACGACAATGGTGGTGCCAGCATGGACATCGTGAACATATCTGCTAGGTCACTAACCCTACAAATGATCTTTTTATTCTTATCTATATTTTTCTGTATGACAAAAAAAGTATTTTTTAATTTATCATATGACACTAATTTCCAGATGTTTTTCATTAAGTTAATTTTCTGATGATTATATTAATAGAGAATAGAGTAAATTCATACAAAAGTGACAGCAAAAATCTTCCGTTCTCGTCTGGCGCTTTTTGCAGTGAAACGCCTCAGCAAGTCCAAATAGAACTCCAGAATGATCTCCAGACTGATAATCGATTGTTAATATTTTTTTATTCCATCATTTATTTAAATAGTAATAATAATAAAGTCGATTTTTCACATTAGAAATCTGAAAGTAATATGATTTCTAGATATAAGTGAAAACAGCTTATATGCATAAACAAATAATTCCATTTGCTTTTAGATTTCTACATTAAGTCAAAAAAGTGAAGAAATGGACACCGTTTCTGCAATGTATTTTGTATAGAAAAAGGAAACATACATTAACGAAAATAGGTTGATCCCTAGACAAGGAATCATGTATTGTAAGAATGACACTTCTAATCGTCAGACTTAGGGCTGAGTGCACAAAGCATCAAAATCAACGTCAACGTATGATTAAACACGTTACTTTGTATGGATTGTATGGAAGCAACTCCGTTCGGTTCACTAAAAGTGACGTGTTTGAACATTGATTAACTGGGCCGTCTCTTCGAGGCTTAGTTAGTTTACTTGGGGTGCCTTGCCTAATTTTGCGATTTGGCTAGTACCAGGGCCTTAAGGGCGTGATAAGAGCCAACTGCAGTCAGTTTGATAAGGACGTAAGTAAAACAACATTTAATTAGATTTTAAAATAACCAGAAAGTATATTGATAGTAAAAAAGGAAAGGTCTTTGTATAATTGAAAGATATAACTTTAACTTTTAAAAAAAGTTTGAAATCAGAATATGAGCGTCAGATATAACTGTTACATTTTCAAATATATCTAAACCAGCATCTTTCATCTTTTTGAAATTCCAAAAAGGGTAATACTTATTTTTTCATATAATAAAATATGGTTTTAGGGTTGCCCTTATGGAACTGAATGCAATCAGGTGTTATCACGCCCATAAAGATGTTCTCGCTCCATTCCATCACAAATATATGCACACGGCTGCAGATCGGGCAACTACGCGGGCGGAAGCGCCGAGTGGATGACGTTCGCGCAGGCGGAGGCGCGGCAGCTCGGCGCCGGCGACCGGGGCGACTACTACCAGCTGCTGGGCGTGCTCACGTTCACGTTCGCCGACAACGCCGTGTACAAGGCGTGCCCGCAGGACGCCTGCAACAAGAAGCTCGTGGACCAGGAGAACGGCCTCTACCGCTGCGAGAAGTGCAACAGAGACTTTCCCAACTACAAGTACAGGATCCTGCTGGCGGTGAGTACTCACGTTGCACTCGCTCCTGAGACACGAGTGGGCAGGGGGAACCACTATCAGCTACGGATTCATACTCTTGTCTCTCTTTCCCCCCCGCCCATGTGACGCAACAATTATAGCTAACTGCGTTGTTGCTGAACCACTCTTCCTCAAGGACAAACCCCAGAAAACATTTTCTTCGCAACAGAGTTGTACACTCCTGGAATCAACTACCACAGGAAGTCATAAGTGCCAAAACAGTTAATCGGTTCAAAAATTTACTAGACAAATTATGAAAATAGACCATAAATAAATAAACAAAAAACAAAAAAAAAAAACAAGTGCACTCAGTAGTTCTAAAACCTGATATGCACGCATCAGCTTATAGCTGCTAGTGTTATATAAACTAAATAATAATAATATGAGGTTTTACATACAGCATAGTCCAGTGGGCGGTGGCGCCGTACCACATCAAGGAAAATGAAAAGAATTATTGTTATGAACGGAAGGGCTGCCTCTATTAGGCAGGCCTCAGATAATGGGAGCACAGTTAGAGCTGACTTTTTTTTATGCAATGACTAGCAGCCCGTCCCGGCTTTGCA
Organism: Incurvaria masculella; assembly: GCA_946894095.1. NCBI lineage: Eukaryota > Metazoa > Arthropoda > Insecta > Lepidoptera > Incurvariidae > Incurvaria > Incurvaria masculella. The sequence goes on from OX335644.1 coordinate 5,668,001, forward strand.
CGGGCATAATATCATTTAAAAAAATATTATTTTGACACAATGATACACAAATAAACCCTTTTTACGTAGAGTTCCTACATTGAAATATTTGAAATAAAAACAAAAAAATTAGATATTATTATTCGATATTAGAGAAATAATAAATTCAAAGTGCTATAGGGAGAACCGCGGCCTCCGGCGCACTATTTATAGGCACGCTCCCGCCGCCCCGGCCGGCCGGTACCGCCGCATACGCTACGTTCCGCAATTTTTAAATCTGTAATATCTTCGAAAATATTCATTTAAATCATATGCTATACAGGGCCATATAGATTTATATTAAATCAACAATGTATTTAAGGTATTTAATTGGATAAGGATTAATGCTGTATTGGTTAAAATCACTTCGAAAATTAGCCATTATTTATCGTAAAAAGTAAATGACAAAAAAAATGTTATTGTGGGGTATCCATATAAGATAGACATATACCATCGCGGAGCTTTCTGTAGACCTTTTCAATGTGTACAATACTTAGTACATTATTTTGATAAATCCCGTAGGGTTCAGCCTGCGTTTGCAATGTAAGCGGAAAAAAAAAATGTTTTACGACATCACATTGGAAACCTCAAAAATAACAGTATTTCTCCACTATTTAACGGCTGTTACTATACATTTAAACCTTCCTCTTTAATCACTCTATCTATTAAAAAAAACCGCATCAAAATCCGTTGCGTAGTTTTAAAGATTTAAGCATACATAGGGATATAGGGATATAGGGACAGAGAAAGCGACTTTGTTTTATACTATGTAGTGATGATGATGTAGTGATTAATGCAAAAGTGATTAAAGCTCAGCCATTGGGTTTCTGCAGGTATACCCATCTTGAGTGCACTAATTAAGAGTTGATGGTAAAAAAAACAAATTTAACAAAAAAAAATAACCGACTTCAAAGGAAAAGCACTAAAAAGTCAAAAATAATGTTCATTTTTGTAGTTACGATTTCTGTTATTTTTTGAGTCGGCGTCAGCCGGGCACGCGCTGCGCCAATCAAGAGAACCTAACCTAATCTAACCTAACCTAACCTAACCTAACCTAACCTTGGCTGACACCGACTCAAAAAATAACAGAAATCGTAACTACAAAAATGAACATAATTTTTTACTTTTTAGTGCTTTTCCTTTGAAGTCGGTTATTTTTTTTGTTAAATTTGTTTTTTTATTTGTTAATTTTTAGTGAATCTGAAGTAAACTTACTAATTTGTACACGTCCTTTCCAATAAAAAAAGAATCACCGAAATCGGTTGGCGTTATATTGAGTTATTCGTCCATTTGTCGCGCACATCTTAATACAAATTAAAGACTTTTATGATTGTCTCATGGATATCATTGTCAGAACTTAACCAAATTAAAATGGGACCACTTGGGAAGCACTAGCTATCATTTAAAAAAATAATCATCAAAATCGGTTCACCCAGGAAAAAGTTATGAGGTAACAAACATAAAAAAAAAAAAAAAAAAAAACATACAGACGAATTGATAACCTCCTCCTTTTTTTGAAGTCGGTTAAAAAGAACCTTAATCTTTTTTTTTCAACAAAATATATACATAAAATTTTTTTGATTCAAAATTAGTATGCTCGACACGGGTACACCTGGACAATCGTGCTTACCTTCAGAGAAAAGAAAATTGCGGACATAATGCACACTACTGTTCATAACCAATGACGCCGTGCACTTTATCATTCAGTGGTTCTTGTCTCTTGCCAGGCAACGGTGTCGGACCCCACAGGCGACCAGCGTATCACAGCGTTCAACGAGTCTGCGGAGGCGATGCTGGGCGCGAGCGCCGCGGACGTCGGCCGCATGTTCGAGTTTGACAAGAAGGCGTACGTGGAGCTGTTTGAGGGCGTCAAGTTCCGCACGTTCATCTTTAAGTTCCGCACCAAAATGGAGACATACAGCGTGAGTAGCCATTTTTATTTATAAAACTGGATGTAGATGTTATGGTTAGTTTGGTATTTGTTGCTTGGTAACATTGATAGGGAGGGAGATTAAACTGGAAGTAACTATCTAATCCGAAATTATTTAGAGAAATCATTTCGGGTTTTCGAAAGTGAAATGTGTGTATGTCGAATGCAAAAGAATTTACTAATTTATCTATGGATTTATATAATATATAGCTGATGCATCCAAAACATGTTTATATGTTTCGTGCTATTTTTGTCTATTGTATTTTATTTATTTATGGAAATTTTAATATCTCTTGTGATTTATTTATAAAACTGTCGCAAAGATGTTTAGATAGGTCAAGTTTTGTTTCATAATTTCTCTGGGTTGTGTATGTTAATTTAGTTTGCATTTAGTCATAATTTCTTTCACAAAAACTTTACTAATATGTCAGTACATAATACATTTGGAACAAAAAACCCACCAACAAAAAATGCATTACCAACTTCATATAAACAATCAGATGGGATAAATATTTTTTCAAAAATGTAATAATGCAGTTTTATTTTTTATCAAAATCGACCCCATGACTTCTCTGAGAGTTTTTCGCTATTTCTTATAGTTTAGGATTAGGCCATGAAGACCCACTTTGGAAAATTCACCCTGTATACTTGAATTGTTGTTTGCAGGATGAGGCGCGTCTTAAAACGACGGTGATGAATGTACAGCCGGTGGACTACAAGGACGCCAACGCTCGACTTGTCAAGAGCATCACCGCCACGGCCGGCATCACATTGTAACCGCATCATTCACACTGCGACCACCTTCCAACCTCCATTGTTTTGCAAAATGAACATAATATTTAGTCTTTTATGAAAACCACGGACAGTGACTTTATTTTTTTACTGGATAAATTCTAGAAACGAATGTACGGTATTTTTTTTACTATTGATGTCACATTAGTACTGAGTGTGTTTAAATGTTTGGACTAGGGCCACAGCCAGCACCAATGTTTCGCAGGTCGAAATATTCCGGTGCGCGCAACCTGTTAGTGGTCGCATCTGACTTTCTTCTGATGGTTGGATTGATTCTTTGTTATGATATTAATTTTACAAATAAAATTTTAGTCTGTTTAGAATAAGGTGTGCTGGGTAAGAAAATTATGTAAGTATTATAGTAAGTTTTTCACCATTCTTTTGTAGATATGTTTAAATACAGGGTTGTTAATGAAGGTATAGCGGTAAAGCTAGTATCCAGGGCGAGCCTAATACTTCCCCTTCCAAGCGCCAGCGGTGCGCAGTAAGCAAATCCGATACAGTTTTGTTTCTGCGAAGTCGCTGGCGCTTGAAAGGTGACGGACTGGGCTCTCCCTGGAGGCTGTACATTATCATGTTACCCAATACCGCTATAAGAGGCATCGGAAAACCATTGTAAATGTTTTATAAAGTGCAAAATAAAATATCCAAAACATTATTAACAATGTTTTTTTTTTCTTCAATCCTTATTAAAAAAAAACCTTATTCTTTAAGTTAAATATCTATTTATAAATCCATAAATAACATTCTCAAAGTACAAAATATTACAGATCTTTCAGTGTAAATTTCAGTTACTAAATTTATAATTAGTATATTTACAGATCAGCACGCAAGTTTCCATTGGACCGATTATAATAACAGGTTGCTTCATCCACAATAAACCAGGCTACCTTACCTCTAAAAAATATGTCATGGGCATTAATAATTGAACCAGGCTACTTTACCTATACAAAATATATCATGGCGTATAATGCGAAAGACGCCGCATCGGCGTCCTCTACCGCGCTCCCGCTACCTGCTCTGATTGCCGTTTTTTTGTGGGCATAAATTTCTATGATTGGCTTTTTAAAATGCGTTGACAGTGTAGGACGCTTTTGATTGGCTAAACTGCGACCCATTAGCTGCAACTTCGTAAAACAATATATTTTTTTTAATCCGCGCGGCTCGTCTCGTTGCCAGTCGACCAGCGTTGCCAGATCTACCATATTTACGGTAGATCTACTGCTATCCAACTCATCCTACCTGTCAGCCTCAGTGGCCCAGTGGCGCGACACTTCGGCGATCGCTCTCCGAAGTTAAGCAACGCTGGGTCCGGTCTGGTCTTGGATGGGTGACCATTCGACCGTTGAGAGAGGCTGGCCGTGGTTCGGATTCCACGTTAAGCTGTAGGTCCCCTTCCTTACTTACTAGGTGGTAGGGTTTATCCCACCCGGGTTGGTACCATCGCATTGGATGAACGATGGTCGAAGCGGCAATGAAAATTGTCCGTGTTTTCCATCCAGTTCAATGTAGCCGTGCAATATAAGGAAGGTCCTGGCATGGCACCTAGTTCCCATGTGGTGTGTTGGGCTAATACCATCACAGAACTTGTGGTATTAGCCATCCATGTCCAGTCACATAAAAAAAAAAACCTTTCTACCGTTGAGAGCACAGATTAAGTAAATAAGAGCTAGATGGGTTAAAGCGCACGGGATCGTGTCGGCGTCATAAGCGCAAAATTGCGCTTATAGCGAGCAAGCCTGACATATAGTTATGTACGCGCGGCGTGAGCGCATCGTCCTTGCTTTTTGTCGAAATGCCGATCTGGGCGGTGCAAATATGTAAAAATTTTAGTGAACATGTGAATATCCAAACACATAGATCATCACATCACATGTAAGTGTACTGTAATTGTTAATATTCTAATTTTAAACAATTTTTATAGGTCATCACGAGTAGTCTGCATTAGAAGTGAGTTAGTGATGTGACCATGTCGCAGTATGTATCGACACATTGGAATTGGATAGCTTATGAAGCCCACAATCTCCACGATTGGAGATTGACCTACTTAGAGACTCCACCTACTGTCATGATTTAAGCCCTCAACACACCACAATCCTAAAGAAATTAGGCGTCATGCAAGGACCTCTTTTCATTTATATGAGCACAGGTACATTGAATTTAATGGAAAACACAAATATATTTTCCTTGCGGCTGCAACCACTTTTTATCAAATGCGAGGGCTCTAAACCGAGTGGCCACCATCAAATAGCATAAGGAAAAGTATGTTTTATGAAACTGGATATGGATGGCTAATACCACACCTACTGTCATGATATAAACCTAACCCACCACACGGAAGCTAGATGCCATTCCAGGACCTTCCGCATATTGCACGGATCCATTAAAGTTGACGGAACCTTCAATTACAGCTTCGAGTAACTCTCATTCAAGACATTGTTCCAAACCGGGAGTGTTACTAAAATATCTGTGACAACTAAATATAAAGTTTAATTGAATATTCGTCTAAATTAATGTACTCCGTCTTTCTGTTTTAAATAAAAGTAATAAAATATGTTTGTACTAAATGTTACTTTATCGATAGTTATGTAACATATTGCATTCGTGACGAAATGCACTTATCCAAATCAGAAAGAGAAACATAGTTGTTGGCGCCACGAGTTCCGGCGGAAGTTGTGCGCTTGCCTGCGGACCAATCAGGAGAGAGCGGAGTGGGGAGCCGCCAATCAACGAGCGACATACGAGGGACGGGTAATGCGCCGGCGCGGGAGTTAAGAACGTGGCGGCCATTACGTTTTCAAGCACCATTCCGACTGTTTGGTCCACGCATTGCGCAGATCACAATCTACTGTCCGAAACATATTCTACTGTCCGAATCGTTTATTTGACACCGTTATTTCTGTGCAGTTACATAGTGGTGCATAAACGGGGCGGGGATTTGAATCCAGACCTCTGGTATGTAAGGAAAGTCCCTCCAACACAATCTTCTTGGCATTATTATTATTATTATTATTATGTTATTTACATCACTAGCAGCTTAAAGCTGATGCGTGAATTTCATTTTTCCCGGAGTGCACTTGTATGTTAAAAGAATAAATAAAAATGGTATTACTAATATTACTTATCATTCACATTCTATATTTGTTTTGATTTTATTTATTGGTTGTTGATTGTTTATTATTATTATTGTTTTTTTTTATTGCCTTTAAGTGTTTGTCTAGTCGGTTTTTAAATCCATTTACAGTTTCAGCACTAATGACCTCCTCCGGCAGCTTGTTCCAAGAGTCTACAACTCTGTTCACCAAGAAGTGTTTCCTGGGGTTAGAATTTGATGCAGAGTGGTTAAGTTTTAAGCTGTGCCCTCTAAGGTGTATGTTTGTATTTTTTGTGAACATTTCTTTGAGATTTGGTAGATTATAGTAATCATTGAGGATTTTGTATGTTTCTATGAGGTCCCCCCGCTGGCGGCGTTCCTCCAGGGTGCTGAGTCCGAGAACTTTAAGTCGATGTTCATAACTTTGCTTCTTAAGTGTTGCAATCATTTTTGTGGCCCGTCTTTGAACGCCTTCCACAAGGTCTATATCCTTTCTAAAATAAGGGTTCCAAATCAGAAAAGCATATTCCAATAAGGGGCGAACATAGGCCTTATATAATTTTAGGAATAGTTCTGTATTTATGTACGAGAAGGCCTTTCTGATCATGTAAAGCAGGGAATTGGCTTTCTTGACGACTTCTGTGATGTGTGTCTCCCATTTAAGATCTTCTGAAATTGTCACACCGAGATCATGTTGCGTTGTCACTGTCTCAATCATTTTTCCATCAAGCCAGTAAGAGTGATGTGGATTTTTGGGTCCTAGGTGTAGCACAGTGCATTTACTGGCATTGAGTGACAATAGCCACTAAAGGAGTGGCTATTGTCACCAGCCAGAAATCTTGTCAAGGGTGTCCTGGATTTTTTGCTGGGCGATAATAGGGTTACCAAAAAATTTGGTATCATCAGCGAAAAGAGAGAAGTTGAGGTGTGTTATCTCTCCTAAATCTGTTAGGAATACTCCGAAGGCGACTGGGCCGACGACGGATCCCTGTGGTACACCGCTTAGAACTTGGTAAGGTTCAGACATATCCTCTCCAACTCGCACACGAAACCGTCTATTTGTCAGAAAATCTCGGAACCATGACAGGAGATTTCCTCGGAAGCCAAAGTGTTCTAATTTATGCAGGAGCCGTTTGGTGGGAACTCTATCGAAAGCCTTCTCATAGTCCAGGTAAATGATGTCAGTGGGCCGTCTCTCATTCCAATCACACGTCCATTTGTCCACACATTTGAGCAGGTTGGTGACCGTTGAACGTCTAGGGACAAATCCATGCTGCTCCTCAAGGATTACATTCTCATGGGCTAGGAAAGCTCTTATTTCCGATATTATTATTTTCTCCATGGCTTTGCAGACAATACTCGTCAGGCTAATTGGACGGTAATTGGCTGGGTCGAATTTGTCACCTTTCTTATATATTGGTGTAACTATCGCCTCCTTCCAATCTGTTGGCAGCTAGTCATTATGTGTGCTAAATGGTCGCATAGTTCTGTAGAGCATTCCTTGAGAAAAACTGCGGGCAGTGAGTCGGGTCCCATGGCGGTGTTGTTTCTGAAGGATTGTAGAGACTTGTACGACTACATTGTATTTTTCAACACGGACAATTTAAATTGCAGCCTCGATCATCTTTAATTCGATGCGATGTTATGTTAGAAACATTAAAATAGTTTTGATTCCTGGATGTATGGCACATAATATGATGAGAAATTCCAATTTTATTTTAAGCTGTTGTAGATTGTAATCTGCCGCCAAAAAGGCAGCAACTGAAATGCAGTTTGTTTTTTAGTCTGTGCTTGTCATTATGATAATGTAAAACATGTTTCGTCCGTTTCAAATAAAATACTGATCTATCGGCTCAAAAGACTATATTTTCAACAGGTTATGGGCCCAGGACGTCCAGTCGATGGAATAAAATAGTAAAAGTGAAGTGTACGGACGAACTATAACAAGGGACGGAGAGGTTATAGTCGGCATGTCCATGTGTATTACTTGTGTTAGTTTTCTCGCGAATCAGTGTTAGCAATGGCAATAAATACTTCGCGAGTGGCCACCGTGGTAGAGAAACTAAAGGACAAGGATGATCACATGAATTGGAAGTTCAGCATGCGGCTTATTCTCACGCGAGAAAAGCTGTGGAGCTACGCCACAACCGCGCTCTCCGCTGATGCCGAAGTCACGGCGAAGGAGAAGGATACCGATGCTTGGAGTTTAATCTGTCTCCATGTCGATAAGTCCTTGTACCCATACGTCCAGAATACAACCTCAGCCAATGAAGCCTGGAGTGCCCTCGAAAATCTATTTGAGGGTAAAACGAAGACACGGTGGATGAATTTGTGGGATTCACTGCTTGATACAAGTTTGTCTAAGCACGAAAACAGTGTGCAGGATTATGTTACCTCAATCCTGGAACTGTCCCACAAATTAAGCAGCATGGGTAAGCCTGCGGATGATGGCCTGGTCGCTCTGATCATGCTTAGGGGCCTGCCTAAATTATGCTTACCGTATCGTATGGGCATTGAAGCAACAACATCAGATGCTGATTTCACCACAGATACCATAAAGGAAAAACTCCTGAACGGCATCTTAGATGAGTACTTGAAGTTGGAAGGGTCAGACGAAAGTTCAGCCCTGTACGCAAGGAATGCGAAGAACTTCAGTCACCAGAAGCAGTCCGGTCCCAACGTGAGCAAGTCACGACCATCAGGTGATATCAAGAAAATGGACAAGAGAAAGGTGAAGTGCTTCAAGTGTTGGCAGTTCGGTCACTTCAAGTCCGAGTGTCCGGAGAAGGAAGAAGATTTAAGATTCAAGAAAGGAGGCCGGTCGGAGTCATCACTGCTATGTGCCCTGGGTGCTTCGACGTTTACCAGAGACGATTGGGTCATCGATTCAGGGGCTTCAGCCCACATGACTTCCAGGAGGGAGTGGCTTCGAGATCTACAGTGTGAACAGCAGGGAAGTGTAGACATAAAATGTGCAAATGACTCATGCCTCATGAGTGCCGGTAAAGGTGATGTGCTCATAAAATTTCCAAATGACAAAGTGAAACCAATCAAGGATGTAAAGTTTGTGCCAGATTTGGCCACAAATTTGCTCTCAGTGCCTACTATTGTTAACAAAGGGTTTACAGTTGTGTTTGATTTTGAGGGTTGTAAGATCTATGACCAGGGTAATTGTAAAATTCAGGGAAAGGCTGATTTTACTGGTTCACTTAATAAAGGGATCTACAAACTTAATATTAAAGAACCTTTGCCAGCAGACATTGCATTAGCTGCTGGAGAACAAGAAAAAGTAGAAAACCTATGGCACCGGAGGTTAGGGCATGTAATAGGTGATTCAACCCTAAAAATGTCAGTAAAGAATCAAGGTATTGAACTTGAATGTTCTGATGTAAAGGAAGGTAACCCATGTGTCCCATGTGTGCTTGGCAAACAGCACAGACTTCCTTTTCCCACAGATGGGGCTACTCGTGCAGATAAGGTGTTGGGTCTGGTTCATATGGATCTCTGCGGTCCAATGAGTGACAGGTCAAATGGTGGTGCAAGGTATATGTATGTACTAGTAGATGATTTTTCGAGGCGAATGTTTTGTTATTTTTTGAAAACAAAAGAAGAGACCTTTAATAAATTCTGTGAATTTAAAGCTTGGGCTGAAAATAAAAGTGGCTCAAAGATTAAAATGGTAAGGTCTGATAATGGCCTTGAGTTTATAAATAACAAATTTATGACATTACTGAAAAATCATGGCATTGAACATCAGACTAGTGTCCCATATACACCACAACAAAATGGGGTAGTTGAAAGAGCGAATCGTACCATATGTGAAATGGCTCGATGCATGTTGTATGATTCAGGTTTGCCCAAAAGCTACTGGGCAGAGGCTTGCAATACGGCAGTCTATATTAGGAATCGGGTACCACATAGAGCTCTGAAAGGTAAGACTCCACAGGAATTATGGGGAGGGAATAAATCATCTTTGAGACATCTAAAAATTTTTGGATGTACTGCTTATGAGCATGTACCAGAGCAGAAAAGAACTAAGTGGGATGCTAAAGCGAGAAAGTTGATTTTTGTTGGTTACTGTGAGACGACTAAGGGTTATAGATTAATAGATCCAGAAAATCCTTCAAAAATTATCAAGGCAAGAAATGTAGTTTTTCTTGAGGGTTCCACTGGACAAAATAAACAGCAAGGTATTGATGTGCACGGAAAGGCTAAAAATGTGGATGTTTATAATTTTTTGTCTTTTGCTCCTCGTGAGGTAGATGTGCAGCATCAGGGCAATGTACCAGGGGACAGGGAAACTGATGGGGAAAGTTTGCTGTCAGACAGGGGAAATGTCAGTGAGAATCAATCTCCAGGGTCATCGGATGGTGATTTCGATCCAGAGGTAGGGTCAGAAACTGAAACTAGTGGACATGAGGAATTGATTGTAATACAACCCGAAGTGGAGGGAGAGAGACGATATCCAGCTAGGAATCGAGTCCAAAAACAGTACCCAGATTTTATTACTAATCTCATGGTTCTTGGAAACTCTGCGGATGATAAAGATCCAACCTCAGTAAGGGATGCTCTGTCTAGTCCAGAAAAATTGTGCTGGAAAAATGCTATGGATGATGAAATGGAATCATTCAAAGAAAATAAAGTGTGGGATTTGGTGACTTTACCAGCAGGTGCCAAGGTGGTGGGGAATAAATGGGTGTTCAAGAAAAAATATTCTTCCGATGGTACTGCTCAATACAGAGCTAGACTTGTAGCTAAAGGGTACACACAGTAATACGGAATTGATTTTCAAGACACCTTCTCACCTGTGGTAAGGAGATCAACGCTGAGAATGCTCATTGCTCTAGCTGTAAGATTTGATTTGGACATAGATCATTTGGATGTAAAAACAGCTTTCCTGCATGGTAACTTAGAGGAAACTGTTTACATGTCTCAGCCAGAGGGCTTTGTGTCAAAAAATTCTGAATTGGTTTGTAAACTGAATAAAGCAGTTTACGGCTTGAAACAATCAGCAAGGAGTTGGAATGAGAAAGTAAGTGGTATCTTGAAAGATATTGGTTTTGAGCAGCTTGAGGATGAAAGTTGTGTTTTCTCAAAGATTTCAAATAAATCTGTAATCATTATTGCACTGTATGTAGATGATTTCTATGTATTCCATAATTGTAAAGAAGGTAAAGTCAGTCTTTTGAAGGAACTCCAGAAACATTTCAAAGTTAAAGATCTGGGTGAAGCAACTGAATGCCTTGGAATGAGAATTACTAGAGACAGAGAAAATGGCACCATTGTGTTAGATCAAGAAAATTATATCAAAAATATATTGAATCGTTTTGGTATGTCAGATTGTTATTCGGTGAAAACTCCAATGGAAACTGGTTTGCAAGTATGGTCACTAACAGGTGAACCAATCAATGTACCATATCAAGAACTGATTGGTTGCCTCTTGTATTTAAGTTGTAACACTAGGCCAGATATTTCTTATGTAACTAGTGTGTTAAGCCAATATAATAACAAGTTCCAGAATGTGCATTGGAAACTAGCAGAAAGAGTGCTCAGATACTTGAAGGGCACTGTCAGTAATGGACTTGTGTTCCGAAAAACAGATGACTTCAGTCTGAGAGGTTTTGTAGATGCAGGATTTGTGGATGATAATACGGATGGTTTATCATACCACGGTCAAGCCTTCATTGTGGGTAAATGCCTAATTTCATGGGAAAGCAAGAAACTAAAAGATGTGGCTCAAAGTACGACTGAGGCTGAATACATCTCGTTGTCCGAGGGTTGTAGAGAGGCTGTCTACCTGAGCCGGTTGTTAGCCTCACTGATAAACAAACGTTGTGAAACCGTCAAAGTGTTCAACGACAACCAAAGTGCTCTTAAAATTTGTAAGGACCCTATCTTTCATGGGCGTACAAAGCATCTGTCGGCCAAATGTCATTATGTTAGACAATGTGTAAAAAGGAATCAAGTAAAAGTCCACTACATGTCCACGGATCTCATGCCAGCAGACATTTTGACCAAGGCACTGACTGGTATTAAGCATCATAATTGTATGAAAAGACTGAACATGGCGTCAGCTTATGGGGAGGTGTTGTAGATTGTAATCTGCCGCCAAAAAGGCAGCAACTGAAATGCAGTTTGTTTTTTAGTCTGTGCTTGTCATTATGATAATGTAAAACATGTTTCGTCCGTTTCAAATAAAATACTGATCTATCGGCTCAAAAGACTATATTTTCAACATAAGCATCAATTAACTTTTAGGAAACAAAACTTTATTGAAACAACCTTTTAGGAAACTTTTTTTCTTTCTTAAAATTTAATTATCACTGATTCACCATCATAATGTCGATAGACCTATCGATATCGATTTAAGTTAGTCAATCTCTAGCGTAAGTGTAAAATTAAGCTTGTTTCGTGCTCCCGCCACGGCCGCGATGCCCCTCCCTTTCCGTTCCGCAGTCAATGAGTGATGAAAGGATAACGTTAGGCGAGTCAGTCACCACCAATAGAAACCGTCCAATACGTTTATGACGGCGTGTGCGTGCGGCATGTACGTATAAGCTGGGTATGTGGTCGTAGCAAAAATGGAGACAGCGGGTCTCGTTGCCGGTTGCTGGCGCGCTACATAACAAATCTCCTCCTTTCTTTGATCAGTGGTTGAGAGCTATATTTTCTACTGTTTTTTCAACAAACCAATTGAAATAACACTTAATGTTATGTTATGATATAAAAAAAAACAATTTATTTGAAACACACCCACATGTGAAGGGCAACTTTCATAGTTCGAATCGGAATGCGCTTCACCCAATCCCAATTAATCATCGATATGAAAAAAAACATTTAGATCCGTTCCGAGCTTTACCCAGTTAGGTACTCTAATTAGAACAATTTAGAGTACCTGAGCTGTCAGTTTCGATACACCCGTCACGGCGCGTTCGCGCTATTGCCGATTGTGCTGCTCTATGGTAGAAGAAAAGAAGAATTATGCCGTCGTTTGTCGTGTAAAAATGTAAAAACGATTTGCTATCAACATTTTATCAAATGGCGTTATTTATTATGGTGATATGTGTAGCAAGTATGGCGTACGGCGCGGTGTCGTTATCGTGATATCCGGCATTGAACGACAAAACTATCGGAAAAGCCGGTATCTCTTTCTAGCATACGTATATCCTATGAAGTACTTCACTAGAGGTCTCTGTCAGTCATGTAGTTGTGGTGCGAGTGCGTGTGTATCGCGTTCACCAGAGGATGGTGTTCTCTCAGACAAGTGCGTGCCCTTTCTAGCATAGATGATTTTCCTATTTAGGCTCGCTATATCTCGCTCTCATGCAACAGAATGGGACGGATAACTGAGTGATACCAGGTTAAGAAAAAGATCTCTGAGATGAGGATTAATACGAAAGTTGCAATTTTAAAATACCTGATTTGCGTAATGTTTTGTGTGTTTATTGAATATTCAAATTATATATTTGGTTATAAATAGTAATATGAGTGTGTTATGAACAATTTAGACGGTAAAACGTTTGCTGATTAAAACAATGTAACTGAGAGCGGGAAAATAAAAATTTCATGAGGGCAGCCCCATAGCCTAGAGAGAGGGGAAAACGAGTTGAAACGATCACTTGTATGATGATCTGATGGCGCTTCTAGTTGTTTTTTTAGTTCAATGCAATGAATGGTTTTGGGGATTTCCAGTATCGCCGCGAGAATAAGCCGCGTCCATTGCTTTAAGCGTGAAAATTTCTCGTGCATGAGATGTCTCTGTCTTATACAATGATGTAATAGAGAAAGACCTAATATGCTTCAATGATTGTGTTGTATCATTTGAGTGGAAGAACGGAACAGAACGGAAAGAATGAAATTATTTTATCCACTATTCTTTCCTTCTTGTTATCTTCAGGCGAAAAAATGGAGGATTAGAGCAACTGAATTTCAAATAGCGGTAAAAGCACCAGCCAACATATTGCTGTTCAACAAAGAACTTTTAGTCCAGAAAATGTTAAGAAGAAGGAACTATGCTCAGCAGCTTAAACTCAGTGGGAATCAATCGAGGTATTTGAACCTTGGGTCAAAAACAGTAAAAAAGGACTTGAATATTCTTTTCATAAATCGTGTAATGAAGACATTAACGTACCTGCCAGAGAGGACAGTTTAATCTGGCATGCAAACACAAAAATTATAGTCAACTAATAAATCTACAGCCCTAAATTATGTTAAAAAATCTACCGCTAAATCTACCTCTTTTTAATTTAAGTTCCACTGCACTGACGCTTCGTACGTCTGGCAACACTGCAGTCGACCGAGGAACAAAGCGAAGAGTTTACTACATACTCTTTGTTTACATACTCTTTGCATAATATTATATTATCTATGCTCTTTGCGAGGAACGTTTGCGCGAGTGGTTCTGTGCCGGCTGAAAAGGATGAGTGAGGAAAATATTGCGTAAGTCATGGAGGTGAAGAAATAACAGGAGAACGAATGGAACTAAAAAAATGGCCTTATCACAATTGTGCCGCGGGGGGCGTGTCATCTTGACAGAACCTGCGGCCATTTTAGTCTTGCGTCGCTAGCTGTCGCGGGCGAGTTTGACGTAAGATCGAATTGTAATTGAATATGCCGTCGTGCATTGTAAAATGATGCATAAACAACTTGACGAGACATAAAAACATTCAGGAATATCATATTACCTGTAAGTATACGCTAAATATTCGAAATAGTGGATATTTAACTTGAAAACATTTCTATGGGGATGGTGTTATGCCATCAATCAACACGTACTCAAAATAATCTCAATTCGCTACCTATTTTCATTTCTTTGCAGAATTCCTCTATTTTGCCAGAAATAGATATTATATAGCATGCAATTAGTATGTCTGTCTGTGTATTGAAATGTCTACTGCTGGATTTATGCTTACCCATAGAAATAATTCTTAAATTATATTTTATGTTATTTGCACGAACCAGCCTAAAATAAAACTCTTACTTGAATATAAATAAGTCTGAATATGCGCGATAAAATGTTGACCTAATATATTTTTTTACAAAAAAGTTGTACCTTATATTGATAATATACTGAATCTAGCATTATGAAATGATATTTGACGAATATTTAAAAGATAATTGCGTATTTGTAGCAAACAGTGCCAACTTATTTTGTTAAAAATGTTGAAAAATTTGGCTTCCATCATTAAGACAAAATATAATAAAAATACGCTTATGAAAAGCCATTGAGGACTTGAGTGGGCACTCCGCTTGGAGCACTCAAATAACGCAAGTCTATACGATATTTACGTAAAGTTCAAGGTCAAGATAATTACGTAAAGTCAGTACTTGAAAGGAGTGCGCCTGTACCGGAATCACTAACCAAAAAACCAGCCAAGTGCGAGTCGGACTCGTACACGAAGGGGTCCGTACCATCTTACATGATTTCACCCAAAAAATCACGTAAGGGGGCTCCCCCTTTAATTTTGAATATTCCAAAATGTTAGCTATTTGTTGTTATAGCGGCCATAAATATACACAATCTGTGAAAATTTCAACTATTTACCTATTATTGTTAATGAGATACAGGCCTGTAACAGACGGACGGACGGAGGAACAGACGGGCGGATGGATGGACGGGCAGCAAAGGCTTAGTATTGGGGTTTCGTTGGCACCCTTTGGGTACGGAACCGTAATAAAACCGAATTCAAACACTAAGAAGTGGAAAATAACACCCATTTTTGGGTCGGTGACATATTGGTGTTATTCTTTGGTTGGTTGGCACCGACCCCAAAAATCGGGTATTTTCCACTTTTTAGTGCTTGATGTCGGTTAAAAACTAAAACTATACTTATGTTGATTGATTGATTGGTTTGAATTAAGGCCTCTCTGTCCTATTTTTAGACAATTTTGCCAGTGTCCAGTTAGGCTTAAATACGGGATTAGTGCTACATTGGCGCATTTAACAGAGAATGCATTTCACACACTTACGTATATTTGTTAGTCATTGTCTTTTCTCGCTATAAATTCTGATGAAACAGCATTTCTTCCGAATAAATCTTTAAATTCATGCAGGGATGGTAATCAGATTTTGAAAAAACCTTTTTCTGATTATTTTCAAAATCTGATTACCTAACAGCTTCAAATTCAATTGTCGCTGAAACTCAAATTAAATATAAATATTAAATATAATAACGGTAAATTCGTATCCATTAGATACAGAAAATTATCGAATTCAGGCAGTTTACAAACTTTACATAATTGTTTAATAAAAAAACCGAAGTCACAAACCCAATATACATAGGCTATGTAATCGCCTAAATTTGTTTTTATATTTGGAGATTCTCTTTCATTATTTTCTAATTACGATGTGTTACATATACATATAAGAACATGCAAATAAAACGCTTTTTCAAAATTTTTGTTTGTAATTCACTATTTCAGAAAAGTAATTACGAACAACAATTTGCAAATGGATCCATGGACGGTGATGTTTTCATCCCGCTCAGCGCCGCGGCATTACCCCCAGCTTCACTTGCCACCACGTTGCTCTAATGAGCCATATTTTTGCTAATTTTTGCAACCAAATTATTTGTTGGCTATGGTTTGCATAACATCTTTCTAACTCATGTAGTTTTCAATGGGTTTGACGGCCGGATTCAGCCAGTATTTATTAGATATTTTTGACTCGGCACTCGCTGTCATCATCACGAATGAGGAATGACGTAAAGACCATCTGGTTTATTAAAAAATAATTCTTATCTTTATCGGTTTACCTACCAATTTGGGAGACTTAAAATTGGATTTTTCTCCGTTTTCATCATTGCGCTACAAATTTGTACGGCAAGAAAATGTTGTAATTTGCGTTACGTCATTTTTGCGCGCTCGTTGTATGGACGTTATTTCTCCAGTTATTTCTTCACCTCCATGGCGTAAGTATTGTATTTTTTTATATCAATGAGATTGTAATATATTCAGCTATCTATCAATGCAGTGGTTATAGGTTTGGGATTGTTATTGAATGAAGCCCCTAGAAAAAAATAAAAATAAAATAAATACCTAATAAAAACCTCAAAAACATACGTTTGCGCGACATGAGAAGTTGCGGAAACAAAAAAAAACAAATTTTCAAAAATCAGAAATCATGCTTGAGAAAGCTAACAAAATGGCGTCGGTACCTCATCTAAGGCATGGAGGTGAAGAACTAAGGTCGGTACCTTGTTTGTCCGCCGCGAAGTAAACCGGAAGCGAGAATCTTCAAATTACTAACCAAATTCACACATATTAATGATATTAAATTGTAAATAATTTCTATTAAAATACCTGCCTTTTCCATCCAAACGATAGTAGATTGCTCCTCTCAGCATAAATCCTTATATTAAAAAACCCCAAAACCACAAAACAAACCTTACAAACAAAAGTCTGCCGATCAATTATGGTTAGCCAAAAATATACTCTCCCAGCTCGTAACCTCGACACTGGCATAAGTACGCAAATCGTTTTGTGTGGTTGCCATAAAAAGAAGTGAAGTGAAGTGAAGTGAGTTGTCCACTGTTAACAGTAAAAACAGCGACGCAACACAGAACACAAAGCATAAACTAATGTATCTAACCTAACCTAACCTACACACGAAGCGTCTAGATGCGCAACACAAAATGCTCGCGTCCAATCGCACAACACAACATGTCCATTGTCACTTCACACAATTATACGGATTATAAACTAATGTAATCGCTGCTAATTGTTTTTGGATATATTTTGAAAGCGCAAACAAGTGAAGTTGGTGGCTAAGCTGAAAGACTCGCTTCGTCGGCCCCTTCGCGTTAAGCCTGCGCGAAGCAACCTGATCTACCTGCCTGTCATATCAAAATCTGTTTTGAGCGTTTAGTTTTCGTGTGATGGGTCTACGACCAGTGTTTCCCAAGATATAACGAAAATAAATTTTGATATGACAGGCAGGTGGATCAGGTCGGACCTTTTACTTTGAGTGGTCGCATGGTACGTCTACGACCAGTGTTTTCCAAGATTTAAAGAAAACGATTTTTGACATGACAGGCAGGTAGATCACAAATCAGACAGGTACAAGGGGAAATTTAAATTGTATTTTACTTGAATACCTTGAAATTACAAAAACATTTTTCCTTTATAAATTATTTTATGTTATTTTAAAATCTTAAAATTTTTGGTTTTCGGCTGTACTAAATGAACTTAAAAGTTTAAACTAAAAAAAAACATTTAAGTACGCAGGTACAAGGTTACATCGGTAGACCTAATACAACATGGCGGCAAGTTGTCAACACGGCTTTGACACGGCGCTCACGTAGTTCTTCTGAGTTTGGATAGATGGCGCTACTTTTTGCTTGTATGGAGAAGATTTTTTTCAATTCTATAGAAAGGCGTATCCCTTTGAAATCATTTCTTAATAGATTTATCACATTTGTTTACAAAATTTGATTACAAATAATTACATTTGCTTGAATGTAATTAGTCCGGATTGTGGCAAATCTTGTGTAGAAATTGAGTGATGTATCACACTTGATATATTTTCTTACATAAAAATGGAAATCGGACCGAAAATCTAGATAATCATATTTTGTAGGATAAACATTGTGAGCGTGTTGGTGTCGGCCGCTCGCCCTCCAGGCAGGGCCCGGGCGGGGGGCTAGGTCATGCATGGGCGAAGGAGAAGTGGCGGTTTGACCATTGGTCAAGTGTGATTCAAGTCATTTTATTATTATTATTTGGTTTATAACACTGGCAGCTATAAGCTGATGTGTGCATATCAGGTTTTAGAACTACTGAGTGCACTTGTTTTTTTTTTTTGTTTTTTGTTTGTTTATTTATGGTCTATTTTCATATTTTTATTTGTCTAGTAAATTTTTGAACCCATTAACTGTTTTGGCACTTATGACTTCCTGTGGTAGTTGATTCCAGGAGTGTACAACTCTGTTGCAAAGAAAATGTTTTCTGGGGTTTGTCCTTGATGAAGAGTGGTTCAGCTTTAGGCTATGTCCTCTAAGGTGAGGCAATGTGTTTATTGCAAACATTTCGTTGAGCTTGGAGGTACTGTAGTAATTATTGAGGATCTTATAGACTTCGATGAGGTCTCCACGCTGCCTTCGCTCATGAAGAGGTGTGAGCTTTAGTGCCCTTTGCCGTTGCTCATATTCCTGATGCTTTAGATGCACAATCACTTTTGTAGCTCTCCTCTGGACTCGTTCTAAAATATCGATGTCTTTTTGTAGGTATGGGCTCCAGATCTGAAAGGCATATTCTAAAATAGGGCGGACATATGTTTTATAAAGTTTTAAAAATAGTTCAGCGGTTATGTAAGAGAAAGCTTTTCTTATCATGTAGAGCAATGAGTTAGCCCGCTTGACAACTTCCATTATGTGTGTTTCCCATTTTAAATTATTTGCTATCGTAACACCAAGGTCGCGCTGAGATGTGACTTCTTCCACAATATTGCCATTAATGAAGTATTGTAGGTGTGGGTTTTTGGGTCCGATGTGCAGCACTGTACATTTACTGGCATTTAGTGACAGTAACCACTCTCTTGTCCACTCAATGATGTCGTCCAAAGTACACTGTATTTGATTTTGAGCTATTATTGGGTTTGCAAAGAACTTAGTGTCATCAGCATAGAGCGAGAAATTAAGTTTAATTATCGCTCTTAAATCTGTAAGGAATAAACCAAAGATGACCGGGCCCACCACGGATCCTTGCGACACACCGCTGAGGACATTGTATGGGTCAGAAACTTCATTTGTCAGGATCTCAGGAACTTCGTGAGCGTGGAGTTATAATACCAAATTTTGTTGCTTTGAAATCGTTTGGTATATCTAATAAGTAATCCCATTGCATCATTTGCATACATTTCCATAGAGCAAGACGTATTCTTGTTTTTGGGTAGTAGTCACACTGGGTCAATTGCCGTGCATGCTGTAATACATTAATACATTTCGGGGAATCTGCCGTGCATGTCGCACCTGTTCTCATGCTAACGGGTGGTGTGTGGACACGAAAGATGCCTAAAATATACTTGCGACATGCACGGGAGCACTTGCCGTGCATGTCAAACAACTTACTAGATGGCCAAACCTGATCTGCCTACCTGTCATGTCAAAATGTGTTTTTGTCCTATCTTGGGAATCTCTGGTCGTAAACCCATCATGCGACCCATCAAACTAGACGCCCCGACCTGATCTACCTACCTGTCATGTCAAAATTTGTTTTCGTGTCCTATCTTGAAAATTTCTGGTGGTAGACCCATCATGCGACCCCTCAAACTAGACGCCCCGACGTGATCTACCTACCTGTCATGTCAAAATTTGTTTTCGTCCTATCTTGGGAATCTCTGGTCGTAGACCCATCATGCGACCTCTCAGACTAAACGCCCCTTGTAGCTGCCATTTAATTTTCAACATGTACATACAAATCTCGTCAGCATAACTGACGGCATATTTTAAATCTACACCTTCAAAGTACCGACTTATCTTATAATTTTAATGCCATGATGATGTATGTATTTTTAAAAATCACTTTATTCGCTGGACACGTTTCCAAACATTAGAACCGGCTGTCAACACAACCTATCTGCAAACATAAAACAATAATCATTTATCAACTAACGCTAAAATGACAATGCTGAAAACGGCCGCACCACGTCCGCACATTGGCCTGAGCCAAAGCAGACTGAACGATCTTCCAACGTGTGGACGGCACTACAAATTGTTGGCCAACACATTCACCACTGCATTGGCGAATATGTTCGCCAACGTGTAGAGCCCACATTACGGCTGACGATTGGTCGATTGTGTGTTGCAGACCTGTCCAACGGACGAAGGGGTATGCGCGAGCAAAGCGGAGGCTGCTGGACCCGCCATCAGAGGGAGGCAATTCCTCGTGAGTAATGTGTTTTTGCCGCTTCTCCATAAAAATACCGTCTAGTTCAATATAGCCGTGCAATACAAGGAATGTCCTGGCGCGGCCACTAGTTACCATGTGGTAGTAACATCATGACAGTGACTTCGGTATTACCCATCACTGTCCAGAAAAAATCTCTCTCCGCAGTAATTTGAAAGGAAATCGCTTGCAAATTCTGAGCAATTTATTGTGACTTTCTTTGATTTAATATAGACGCATTGAGAATTTCCAGAGTACGGGCTTCCGCTGCTGCTCCTGCTTCTGCTGGTGCTCCTGCTTCCGGCCTGGTCTTCGGTTCACCGCATGGTCCCAAAGTCTCATCGCGGTAAGCAAATAGATTCATTATTTATATAATTTCTTTTATTTTTTATGCGACCCGACATGGATGGCTAATACCACACAACTACCGTTATGATATTAGCCCAATACACCACAGTCCCTAAAGAATTTGGTGCCATGCCAGGACCTTCCCTTTATGAGCACGGCTACATTGAACTGGATGGAAAACACGGACAATTTTTCATTGCCGCTTCGACCATCTTTTCATCCAATGCGATGGTACCAACCCGGGCGGGCTTAAACCCTACCACCTAGTAAGGGAAGGGGGACCTACAGTTTTACATGGATTCCGAACCATGGAGCAGCTCGCATTCGTGATGAAAATGCACTTATCGAACTCGGAAAGAGAAAGACAGTGGTGCATGTCGGTATTGAACCCAGGTCTCTGGTACGCTAGGCCAGTCCCCGCGCCACTAGGCTACGAGCCGCTCATTTAAGTACATGCAGTGGGAGCATCACACCGATTCCTTGATGATTTAAATTGGTGTTATCATTTCCAAACCATCGCAACATGTCCTAAGATCCTTACGAAATACTAAAATTTTCTATTTCTTTCCAGAGTAACACGGCTGGCGATGGCGATGACAACATCCCCGGGTGGACGCGATTTCGCCGATCCAAATCCCCCCGGGGAGAAGACCCCCCGGGGACGTCGTGTTCGCATCGCCCGTGCTACAACCACGGATTTATTTTGGTAAGAATGTATATTTTTTATGTAACTGGACATGGATTGCTAATTACAACACCCACTGTCATGATATCAGCCCAATACTCAACATCGGAACTAGGTGCCATATTAGGGGACCTTTCTTCACGTCTTCATTTCCCTGGATGAAATGCATGGAAAATCTTTATTGCCCATTGCCTTTCCGGTCCAGAACCCAAACTGCACAAATTATTTCTTATTAATTGGTTAGTGTCACTTACTTTCATCCTTCTATCTTCGCGATGCATGTATGCATGCATGCCACGTATTGTCTAGATTCCTCTAAAGTAAACTTTGAATTACAGGACCGAAGAAGAAACCGAAGAACTTCGGAGGAAGGAGAAGCAGCGGGAGAAGCAGGCGGCAGTAGGGCTATTTCCTGGTATGCCAAGTATTTTGGCATCTATTAGGCGCGCTTCGACGACTGATAACGCGACACAAGACCGTGCAGGTAGGCACTACACCGAAATTGAAAGGTGGCTCGTCAGTCAGTCAGCATCAACTGTCGATGAAGGAGTTGCGGTTCTTCAGGAATCATCGGGGCCTTCACCCTCACCTACAGTTGTAGCTGAAAGTCGAGCCGATAATGACCTTCGGAATCAGGTGGGGACGTCGTCAGCATCATGTGCAGTACCAGTTTCCGTGCCAGTACCGGTTGATACTGGAAGTGATATTGACGACATCGAAGATGATGAGCATTTGTTGCTTTTGCCCCGTAGAGTCAACACTGCTCTGGCTTTGGCCCTACCTGATCCCGAACAGGATCCCGAGGTGGAGGCTTTGCTCAACAATATGGCAGTTGAGCAAGATGCCGCCGATGAGGAGATCCTGGATGAAACAAACGACACCTACGACTGGACATCGGACTATACAACCTACAGGGGTGTACAGGAATTATTTACTGTTCCTGCGCCCGGACCTACTATACCAGACGAGACACCGTACGGCAACTTCTGCAAGACTTGGGACAGACCTATCATGACTCACATAGCTGACATGACGAACCTATACGCAGAGCAGAAGGCCGCAAAGATGTACGAGACGGAAAAATTGACTAAAGGAGCGCGGATCAATAGTTGGACACCCACAGACGTTGACGAGCTATATGTTTACTTCGCTATACTCATGTTCATGGCAATCGACCCCCGTGGGTCGTTGAAAGAGTACTGGATTACGGACAGTGCGCTAGAGATGTCCAAATTTCGAAAACTAATGACATACGACAGATTCCTCTTGCTCAACTCGATGTTGCATTTCGTTGATAACACTACTGACTTGACTTCGGACGGAGACCCAAAGGTTGCTAAACTGCAGCCAATTATCGACCACTGCAACAATAAATTTCAATCATGTTACATACTTGACCAAAACATAGCTATTGACGAGTCGTTAACTCTCTGGAAAGGGCATCTCAGTTGGGTACAGAAAATAATGTCCAAAGCAGCTCGCTTTGGAATTAAGACCTACGAGCTATGTGAGTCCTCCACAGGATACCTATGGAGGTTCTTCATATACACGGGCAAACATTGCAATGTAGGCGACATTGGTGAGAATAGCACGGCACTTTGTGGGAAGACGAGTGCGATCGTCCTTACTCTCATGAAAGACTTGACACACAAAGGGTACTGTCTGACCATGGACAATTTTTACAATAGTCCAGCTCTGGCCAGGCACCTAAAATCGTTGAAGACAGACTGTGTTGGCACACTCCGGGTTGCAAGGAAAAATGTCCCCGAAGCCATCAAGCGCTTGAAAAAGAAGACCATGGCTCGCGGTGAGATGGTGGCACAGCACTGTGGGGATATTTCCCTTCTAGCCTGGAATGATGCTAAGTTGGTGACCACCATATCAACGTTCCACAATGCAGAAACATATCTAGGTAGACGTGGGGGTAAGCCACAGACGAAACCCATCGTCATCAAAGATTATAATTCGGCAATGGGGGGCGTTGATCTAAAAGACCAAAAACTGTCGATGTACCTATTGGAACGAAAACGCGGATTGGAATGGTACGTCAAAATGTTTAGGCGGTTGATGAATGCAAGCATCTTAAATGCTTTCATTATGTATCGCCGTACCATTTTGAATGCCGGGCGGGTATCACTATCGCACAGGGATTTCAGGTATGCATTGGCAGAGGAACTGATTAAACGCCATTCGTCTCCTCGTAACATCCCGATATCACTGCCAGCAAATCGCTACGATGGTTTTGAACACTACTCGTTCCTTATAAAAGTTCCATGTGCGAAGTGTTCTATCCAGGAGCAAGACAACTGCAATCAATGCAAAACTGTAAGGAGAAGGTGTGCTAGGTGTACCAAACTCGGCCGTCGAACGACCACACGGTATGAGTGCAAAAAATGCGCCAAGGCCTTATGCATCGGCAGGTGTTTTCAGGATTACCACACATTGCAAAAAAACTGATTGACTGACTTGACACATTCGTAGGAAACGAATAAGGGATGCAAGTTCTCAAAACCTATCCGCATTAGATCATTTCACCTTTTTGCAGAATTTTAATCACCAATGCTTACTTCTACATTTATCTAGATCTGTATCTGCATATGTCTGCCTACGTCGACCTATGGTTCTTAGGTTGTCTAGAATAAATTGCCTCTGGCAATAAGATCACCTTCCGGTCAGTTGCGGGCTATCTATCTACCTACTACGGACTGATGGAAACTGACTGATTGTACCCTTTGATGACTCCGGACTACTGACGATATTCTGCACCCGGCATATCAGCGAAGGAAAACATGGTGAGAAAACCTACGACATACTATTGCTACTGACCAACGGACACTAGATTGGGAATGAGACACTCGAAACATATGGCTCGTAACCAGTGCTTTGATCTAACCTACTAACTAACTGACAACATTCAACACTCTTTATTTCGTTGAAGGAAAACATCGTGAGAAAACCTAACGAGTATAGCGTACAGACTGACTGAAAGTAAAAACTGACATTCGACCAACACAATCCAACTGTTGATCACCACTTCGGTCTGCCAGCGGTAGGAGCATAACGATTGTCTTTTCATCATGTATCACTTTCAGTCAAATAATTCAACAAACATTTGTTGAGCAAATGTATTTTTTCGTACTAAGCATGTAAAGCCAGGACACATTAATTTAAAATAGATCGCTGTAAAAAGAACTACTTTACGAATATACTGCAAGGCTGTACCTGAACCAGCAAAACATATCATTCGCGGGTATTGCGGCAAAGCAATTTCATTCACATTCCTTGAAACATTTGTTGACCCATAGCAATACGGAAGGGTGAGGGGTGGGTCTTACACTATTTACCTCGCCCCCCGCCGTATGGAACTTTATTACAGGAACTATTTTGCTGAATTGAGACACATTTTTATCACATTATTTTGAGTTTCAGCGACATCTATACTGAAGCATTGTAATCAGATGTTGAAAATAATCTGAAAAAGTTTTTGGTCGTGACTACGTTTGAAGCAGGAATCGAACCTGCGACCTTTGGATTACATGCCCAATGCTCTCACCGCTGAGCTATCCCGTTAACATTAACAATTAACATTGTTATCATTATTGGTTATAGGTAGGTAATTTATAAAACAAGATAAAATTTTAATAACACTATTTTCTGGTAATAGTTATTTAGTATTATTAGCGTATCGTTTGCTCCTACCGTAGATGTCTAAATACTTTACATTCCAGAGAATCCGTAACAGCGGCGGAACTTGGCGTAATTTACATACATTGTAAATTTTGTAACTTCAATAATAGGAGGTGTCTGACAGACGGACGGACAGACAACGCACAAACCCTACTTCAGATATAATCATGAGGTGTTTTTTTTTTCGACTAGCCGTCGCTAATTCGAATTTCTATTCATTTTAGGTTTCACTTTTACAAAATGTTAAAAATTAAACTTGTGCTGCTATGTTTCTATGAACTTATTTTTACGTGTTTTATTTCAAAGACCATGTTACCAATGCTTCGTGTCACGGTAGCCTATTGGACGCCCGCTGCTACTCTAGCAACAACTTGCGAAGCAAAAGAGAGTCCAGTCATGCTGAGTAAGTGCCCACCTATCTATAGATAGAGCACGCGCCCACCGACGTGTGTTCGTGTGGAGCGTTTGATGTATGAGTGCACTGAGTGTGCTTTTATAGCCGATTTTGAATGTTAAAAATAAAATGTTTTTGATTACATAATATAACATTATCTAATGCAAAAAAATTGTGTATATATAACAGTTTATGATGATATAGATTCTATCGAGTTAGATTTTATATCATAATAAACTGTTAGTATTGTAGAGAGATTTTTCGGGTTTTTCCTTTCCTGAAAATATGTAAACTTTTTCTTTACAAAATTGATATGTAATTATTCTTCCATCATTAATCAATAAATTAAAATAAATCCAACTAAGGAAATATCGTAAATAATTTGTAATAAATTCTAAAACATTATTTTTAAAAACAATAAGTGTCGCTTTTCTTCGCGATGTTTGGAACCGAATTATATTTTTTTTTGTATGCCGGGGTCATTGGTTTTTTACACAATGTCATAGCAGGTATCATAAACTACGAAATAAAAAACAAATTTGTTTCATAACTTTATTTTTTTTACCCTAAACCTCGAGTAACATCACAAAATATTTTAAAAAATTCTAAAGTCAATGT
Organism: Incurvaria masculella; assembly: GCA_946894095.1. Taxonomy (NCBI): domain Eukaryota; kingdom Metazoa; phylum Arthropoda; class Insecta; order Lepidoptera; family Incurvariidae; genus Incurvaria; species Incurvaria masculella. Next base: position 5,694,450 of record OX335644.1, read on the forward strand.
TATATGATTTTTATTATTTTATATTTGAACCAAAGTAGTACTACAAAAGTAACGTAAATAAATGAAGGCACTATCTAGCTACATGGAACAGCTATTATTTTGAAGATACCTTGAGAAGTGTCTTAGATATAGATTTTTATTCGATTCGGGTCTTGCCGCTCGGCCGGAAAAAAGCCATGCGCTCGACGGGTTAATAATCTGAATTCATTGAAAATCATCAAGCATTACATGTTACTGAAGATGTAGACTCTACTTCGTACACTTCATGCATAATTTTAGACTTGTTAAACCACCTGGGTATCTGTAAAACATTTTGAATAAGTAATGAGCGAATATAATTTCTTCCTTCGTAATTTACAACATCATGAAGCTTTCTAAAATAATTGTTTTATTGAATTAGTGCTTTGAGAGGTTCTACCATTTGACCATAGACCTAGCATAGCGCGCTGTGCTTACAAGACGAACAAAGCATGGGAGTGAGACGTCAACTCAACGTACCGCTACCGCCAGTTAGAGGGAGATGGAAAACATCTGCCCAATGAGACCACTTCTGAAATCGTTATCAGTACATTGGAGTGCGCATGTAATATGAAATGTGTGTTTTTTTGTTGTGAAATCTTTATGATTTCTGTAGTTTTCCTTAAAGAAAGCATGATGACTTGGGCATTTATAGATTATTTAGTGAATGGGATTAAACAACCTGGACAAAAACCGTTTTTGACGGTAAATAAGGGGTGACCGACTGATTCTTTGTCGATCAAATTTCTTAACTTTTCCTTAATATTTCAAGGTAAAACTTAAAACTTAACTTTAAATCATTATTTTAAGTTACACAGCGATTTGAGTAAAAAAATAAATTTCATTACATTTTGTATGAAATGATTTTGATCTCATTCATCAGCTGACTCTGTATGTCTTTACATTCTTAGCCTATGGGTGTGACCAAATAAATGTGGGTCATAATAAACTTTAGTACAATAAACCATCTTAGTCAATTTCTTCATATTCAGAAAAGTTAATTCAAACAGTCTTCAAAGGCGAATCCCGCACGGTATGTTCTGAAAATTATGATTCCTTTAATTTGGCACGCAAAAAATGGAAATGGGCTTGGAAAAAGCAAAAAGAGTATGGTTTCACTTCATAGCTTCAGCAAAAAACCTATAGTTCTTAAAATTTTAAGTTAGCCCGAAACTCAAGTATAGGTCCTTTGTCATGGCAAGTATGCTGAAACTGGTGTCGTTTTATAAGTTACACTCCTGCCGGATTTTTTTGATTGATAATTAACTTTAGGCAAATTGATAATCTTGTTTTCTTTGCCTTTAGGCACTCCGCCCCCGGGGTTGTTCATCTTCTCAGCAGCACTAGCCCGCTTGCCATCTTCTGCCGGACGGAGGTAACGTGGATCCAGACCACATTTTCTGCTCTTTGGACGGTCGGATTTAGGGTTGCTTTCCTGTGTTCTGAAAGAAAATTTAACTTCTTAGTAATACGGGAGAGGGCTGTCCAATGGTAACTGTAACAATTCTAGTTTATGAATCCTTAGATGATTTTTAGCGATAAATCTCTCAACATGGCAGCATTTCAAAATGTGTGTTCATTGACAACCAAGAGAGCATTCTTACGTAAGAAGATTAAGAAGTTAGCTGCACTTGCGATAACATAATCTTCGGAATAAAAAAAATGGTTTATTTGATATGATATTAGAAAATTAACTAAACATTTCACCTTCCAAAAGGTCTGGAAGTAACCAATTTTGAATAAGTTATACATATATGTTGTATCAAATTACACCCATTTATGTGTATATATTTTGTAACAATATATTGGATCACAATATTAATCCATTGATGGATAATACCATAACTACTGTCATAATATTAGTCCAACGCACAACATGGAAACTAGGATTTTGCAACCTTTTTTTAGTGAACTAATACTTTCCTTCATGCATTTCAGTTTCAGTTTCAGTTTCTTTATTTCCTCCATTAGATGTATATTACACACTCGGATTCGTCATTTTTTTTTCCTGTCGGTTCGATTACTTCTGGCGAAGAAGAGCCGACAAGAAACTTCGTCAGGTTGGTCATTGTATTATTATTTTTTCCAGTGTAAGAACATTATATACATTGGTGAGGAGCAATTAATAGGAATTATGATCTAAATTATTCAGGTGTAAAAAGCCATCGTCATTTTTGATACAAGGTAATATCAAATTAAATATAAGTTAGTAAATAAACAAATTCATACTATGTGATCTGTACATACGTACATACAAGCAAAAGTGCTTAAATTGTTAGCGACCAAGCGTCCCAGAAAACAAACACACTTGCACATAGTACTGGGTACTAGTAAAGGGGAGCAATCCAGTTTTAGAACCTTATCTTATCTGACAAGTCATATAAAATATGTTATAGTTATACCTTTCTTAAAAAATCCTTGTTGTGGAATACATACTCTTGCCGCCAAACTAAACTACTTTCTAGTGAAAATCTCACCATACTACATCAAGGTATGGCAAATGTACGAACCTGGAAGTGGTTGGTACATCGCAGTCGTCTTCCGATGATTGTGAAGTGTTGAGATGGTACGCCCCCACAGATGACCTGGCTGTGTTCTCTTGTCTCCCGATGCTGTTATTTCTCCCCGTGCTCATATCTCTCCCGGTGCTGTTGTCTCTGCCGGTGCCGTCCTCTCTCCTGGTGCCGCTTCCTGTAGTCCTGGCAGTCTCTGTTCTCCGGGAGCTGTGTTCGCGCGACATTGGTTGCTGTTCTATTTTCTTGTGCAGCCATTGTATTACTGGAAAATAAATATATTTCTATGATATCAACAAGGTGAAGTTTCGTTTTCGCGGGCACTTATCTATATCTAGTTTGTAGATTGGAAATGGTATATTTAACAGTAAAATTTGGTTAAGTTTAAGAGGAGAATGAATACTAACAAAAAGAAATGTTTTAAGGCATATACTATGCAAGACTATATACTTTTCCTCAAATTTCAAGCACTATACATTTTTGCTAAGCTCATCTTCCCTTGTTACCTCAAGCCACCCTTCTGGGTGATTGCAATTTTCTTTTTTTTTATAGAACTTAATGTGAAATTGTCAGGGTATTATCCCATCGCACCATATTCCCAAAGGCAATAGGTGCCAGGCCATAACCATCTAAGGATACTTTAAGTCACCCGTCAGTGATCTGTAACTCGTAATAGAAGCTTGGAGTGGGATTTACCATGCCACCTAGTAAGTACTTCTAATTGCAGTTTAACTTGAAATCCGAATCATGGCCAGCCTCAATGGTTTGACGATATCCCATCCAGAACTCGACCAGTTTTACTTAACCCTGATGATCGTACACCGAAGCCCGTGGGCTTCCAAGGCTGAAGAAGCCTTATATTCTGTACTACTCCCACATACCCATGTTATTGTTCTTAATTGTCTCGTCCTTTTCCTTCAATATTCTTTCCTGGCCGTCCACACGCTCCGCCAGGCCCTCCTTCTCCTCCCGCAGGCGAGTGCACTCCGTCCGCGCATCTTCCTCTCTCTTCTTACTGTCTTCCATGTCGCTCGTGTACCTCTCTATCACCTTCTCCTGCTCTAAAACGATGGCCGTCCTGCACAACAGCTGCAACAAACATTTTATGAAGTTCTATGATTCACTCAACTCAATCAAATTACTATAATTTATATAATTGAGAAAAAAAGGTAAGAAGTCTGGTGCCATTTAAGAACTTAAATGAGCAGAAATACATTTTGCAAGTGTTTGCCACTTCGTGAGATTTACTACAACCTGCTGCCAACCAAAGAAAGATACAGGTAAGTAAGAAACCATTGCAATAGTGTGGCCAGTAAAATGTGTCATAGCGAAATGTTTCGTGAATTAATATGTAACCAGCCCGTAATGGTATTTCACCTTCTCCTTGAGCTCAATGAGGTCAGCGTTCTGCTTGGCGATGATCTGGTTGGCCTTTAGGAGCTGCTCGGAGCTGCTCTGCACCGCCGCATTGTTCTTGTTCACCAAAGACTCGCTCAACGATAACTTCTGCTCCAAATTCAGCTGCAGGCAAATACATTCTGGGTACATTATCACAATATTCATTTATACTTATTGTCAAGATATTAATCACCCCATCTTATTGCATTCTCTACATCAGCTACATTGGACTGGACAATTTGTTAAATACGCATGTGTATCGTCATAGCCAGCAGGGGCGAAAGATTGTATCTGTATTGAATCTTGTCGTAAGGGTCAACTTTTGTTGCAACACATATAGATGTCATAGTTACGATGCCAGGACCTCCTTTTTAATTAGGCACAGCTACACAGAAATTGGTTGTTTTCGTTTTTTAGAAGACGGTTTATGCATTTGGTCAGATCCAAAGAAAATCTAGTTTCTTTTTCAGTTAGATCTCAGTTGGTAGTAGTAAAATAGAATCGTATAAGCTGAATAAAACAGGATCAAGCATCAAAAATAGATCCTTAGGGTACCTTTTCTCGCTGCAAGAGTTGTATAGTTCTCGTTAGTTCATTCACCCTGTCATTGACTTCACGTACAGTCTGAAAACCCAAAACATTTTACATAATATGTAAATTCTCAATATTGGAACCGAACACATATTGAAGTCTTATTCATAGTTTACGAACCAAATTAAAACATAGTTTTAATCAGGTTTTACAGCACACAATGTGATTCAGACACTGGACTAAAGTTTTGATTGCTAACTATCAATGAGATTTAATATAGCAGTGAATTCATAGATTGATTGTGTGTCAAAATCAACAAAGTGAGTGAGAGCTTGATCTCTCTCACGCTTCAGTTTAATCCGCACGAGGGATAAGCACATAAGCAGGACAGCCGTTATATGTATGTATTACATATTTTTTGTTATAATGAGGTCTTGTTCTCTAATAAAGTATGATGTAATGAGGCATTATAATCAAGCCCCCTTACTAATAAACCTAGATCATCATCTGAATAGTTACACAATGTTTTGTCCCTCTCTCTCCAATTCGAAACTGCATGTCAATGCGAAGGACAAAACATTGTATAACTATTCAGGTGATGATCTGGGTTTATTAGTAACAGGGTATATGAACACATATTTTTCAGGTAAAAAAGACATGTCCCATTGGTGATTTGTGGGCCCTATTCCTTATAAAATAATTACGAGCTATTGCTTATAATAAATACCCAAAAGTAGACTTGTAGAAAATAAGTCGTGCTTATCGACCACATTTTTGTGTGCAATAAATGTAGATAAATAAATATCAAAAATATAAGTTTGCTACACTAAATGTAGTATAAAAATAGTAATGTAATCCTGAGTGAATTAATAAAATATATGTGGCCAAAGTATCTATAAACCAGTGAATTTTCTGTGCAAGTTTTTCTACCCTGAGTTAATCAACTCCTTGATTTGATTGAACTTGTAAATTAGTTCAGTTTTATTACCAGAAGTTTACATAAATGAAATTAAATATATTTTGTGTAAGCATTGGCAGCTCTTGTGATTAATTTTGAGCCTATGAGTAAAACTTACCGTATGAAAAACTCAAATATAATTATTGCTAAAAGAAAGGTTAATTCGAGCGATTCGGATTTTTGGTAAAATTTACAAAACATTTGTCGAAAGCAGGATGTGGTTGGATAACCTCGAATCAATGAGATAACGGTTATTTCATATCCATTCAATATATAACATTGTCAAAATAAAATATGTAGTCTGAAAATTACCTTTTCTAGGTCACCGTTTTTGGTATGCAGTTGATGCATTTGTCTCTCTTTCTCCATGCTATCTCTCTCTAGAGTTGAGTTCTTTGCTCTCAGTGTGGCCACCTCTATATGTGACTTTTGCACTTCTTTCTCCAGCAATCCCATGCTCTGGGACTTGTCACTGTAAATTGAAAAAAAAAGACACTGAAAAGCATGTTTCTAAAAACATATTTTTTTAACAAACTCCCTTTTTTTAAAGTTTTTAGTATTGTTCTGGATCTCCGGCAATTAGTCTAGGGCCTTATCTTAAGAACGGCCCGTAAGCTATGCTCCCCATGCAAACGTAGTTTACTAATAATTTGGAAACCGCTATTCCAATTAAATTGATATTTAATATCTAATATCAGGTAACAAATATCTGTGTCTGCATGCTTTTGTTTTTTTGAAAAATCCAAACCGAATGAAATGAAAGCAAAAAGAAAATCTTCATACGAATTTTGTTTTCTCTATGGTTTGACCCAGAATACATTTACCGAAAAAAACAAAGGCATGTAGACACAGATATTTGTAGCCTAATATTAGATACCAAATATCAAGTAAGTTGGAACATTGGTTTTCAAATGATTAGTAAACTACGTTTGTATGGGAGGCGAAATTTTCAGGTGCTTACGGGCCGACCTTAAGGTGGCCCATCCCGCTCAACTCCCCATACAAAAGGGGAAAGAAGATCACGCACATATTACTTGTCAGAGATCCCAAATTTTGCTCAAAATAGCTTTATTTGATCGAACTAGATGTCTGATGACCGTTGGCATTGTAAAATTGTGTTTGGTTTCTAAGTTATAAGGTCCGAAAGTTCGGATTTTTCGCGCGTTTTATACAATAACTTTGGAGGTGGATTACGCAATGATAAAGTAAGAACATCTTAAAAAGATTAGTCATTAGACAAAGCTTATTTAATCAAGATTTATAATCTTTTTGGTTTTTGTTAGATTTTTTAATGCAGCGGTCGTGGTTTACTTTTAGCTACAAGTCGTTTAGTAATTAAAATTTTCGTAAATCTTACCAAATCATACACTATGCACATTGTCTTTTTTGTGAACATGTTGCATCTTCCTCATCACGCAGCCTGTCATTTTCTTTGAAACAGAGAAGGTCCCAGAGCGCAACAGCGCGGGTTTGTACCGTGCCCGCGATTGAGTTAGTCCCGCCGGGTTGGGCCGCCTTAATCGCCACATTTAAAGGGCCTTTCTTAGCAGCTTGCAATAAATACCAGTACAAGATAATCAGCACTTTAGTAATAAAGGCCCTTTATGTGTTGATTAAAATAAATCAGCACTTGTTGAAAATTTTAAAAAGAAAAATAGTTGCAGAAAATATTTACACTATGTTTTGTATCGTAGTATCATTTTTGCACAAAGAAACATCACAGTTAAAATCAAGGTCCAAGTCAATCAATCAGTCAAGATTTCTGTTGCGGAAAAGTTAATCATTACGTTGATAGCCCTTATCATAATACAGATATACTGATTATCATTTCAAGTTATATACCATTTTTGCATGTCAGTGACATTAATTACAAGTCACAAAGGGAACGCTCTGGCATGGCACCTTGTATTGGGTTAATATCATGATGGCAGTTGTGGCATTGATGTGATCATAACAGATGATAACATTTGATGAGTCTTTCTGCTCTTGGGCCTTATTTTTGGAAAAGTTCAGGGTTTCAGCTTCTTGAAACTTTTTTAACAGTGTTGTGAATTACATCTTCTAAATATAGCTAGAACTTAAACTGGAGCTGAATAGTTAAGGGCGATAATAAATAAATAAATAGTAATAAATAATAAATAAATAGCGAGGACTTGCCTTCCATGCTAGAGGCCATGGGTTAGCTCCCTGCCCCATTCATACACCACTTTTAGGGTTCCGTACACAAAGGGTGAAAACGGAACCCTTTTACTAAGCCTCCGCTGTCCGTCCGTCCGTCCGTCTGTCACAGGGAACTATATCTCATGAACCGTAATAGGTAGGCAGCTGAAATTTTCAGAGTGTTTATTTATTTTCCCGCTATAACAACAAATTAAAGGGGAGGCCCATACAAAAAACGTGATTTTTTTGTGTCAAATCTTGTACGATGGTATGGAACCCTTCGCGTGCGAGTCCGACTCGCACTTGGCCGGTTTGAACTGAATAATTGCATTTTTTCATGAATTGGATGTAGCCTTCGGGAATGCGGAGTGTTGGGCTACTATCATGACAGTGGGTGTGGTATTACTCAGCCATGTGCAGTAACATAAAAAACAACCAAAACAAAAAAAAACACTGCTGTTTTTATTTTATTCAAATTGGTTAACGTTACCTACTCAACAAGGAGAAAGCCTACCTCAGCTGTGACTCCAGCGAGGCATTGTTGTCGCGAAGCTGGCGACATCTATTGTTAAGCTCATCCAGCTGCTTTTCTTTCCTTGCGAGCGTTTCTTGCATAGTCGAGGAATGATTCTTTGATGTCTGCTCAGCACTTTTCTGCCATTCCAGTCTCTCCTGTGTTGTAAGTACTTTAAAGACAAAGGCATTTCATTTCGATTATGTTGAGGTTGATTTATAAATAACGCATTAATCTTTACACTAAACGAGAGGTCACACTAGCATTTGATATCTAATGTATAATGAGGTCTATTTTAACGTGCAAAACATCAAGACGGCGGTTAAAGCTTCTGCTCTGGTGTACTACATATATGAGGGTCAACAATTTCAATGCATTATATTATTATTGGACCAAACGAAAATTATGTCTTAAAAGATCCTAGACGATAACAATTGACAAAAATCTAAAAATGAGATCATAATGACATAAAAACCCAAGTTCAGTAGTATGTCATCCATGTCAGTCGCATTCACAGTACCAAGTGGGAAGGTGTGACCACGATAACCAATATATTACATATGAAAGCTTGGGTATATACATATGAAAGATGGTACTGATACCCGGCTTGGGTATCAGTATCATCTACATCTAACGAACGGCCTTAATAATGCTGTAACGAATATGCCATAATTAATATAAATTTGAATCTATTATATAATAATTAGAATTTATATTCAATGTATTACCAATGTCAGAAGTTTTGACAAATTCAATTGTCATATTATGTTTTATGTTAGCCGCTGTGGATCGATCATAAATATTTTCTAAGTTACAAAGATTTAATAAAAATATCAATACCTACCAGCACATCTTCGCCTTTCTTCTTTTAACAGCTCCAGTTGCTTTCATTTTCTTTACTTCCACGAGGCGTGTAAGTGTAAATAATATTTTCTCAGTTACAAACGGGAGGTAATCATTTCAGAAAAGTGAAATTCGAAAATAAAAATGATACCTCATACCTGTACAAATCTCTCTCTTTCCATTTTCAACAGCTCCTGTTGTTCTCTTTCCCTTCTCTGTCGATCTTCCTCGAGGCGTGTGAGTGTGTGAGTGAGATCTTGAATCTTTCTCTCGAGTGCGGCACACTTATCGCTCCATGCGACCTCACTAGACGATGAAGCATTTTTTGCTGACGTTAGGGACTTCTAAAAGATAAAAGTGAGGGCTGATGTCAAATTATGATGCAGGAAGGTATGGTGACATCAGTCATGAAACATTGTTACTTATCAATTATATCTGCCTTACTAATAAACATTTACACCATCGCTATTACTCCTGTATTTCTAGCTGTCAAAAAATACTACTAAATAAAATGGGTTAAGGTTTTTTTATGCAACCTGACATGGATGTCTCACACCACACATCTACCGTTATTATATTAGCCCAATACATCATATCCCGGAAGAATGCAGGTGCCATGCCAGGACCTTTCATTTTATGAGTATGGCTATACTGAACTTGATAGAAAACATGAACAATTTTTCATTGCTGCTTACCATAGTCTCATCCAATGCCAACCCGGGCGGGCTTAACCCCACCACCAAGTAGGGGAAGGTGACCTACAGTTATATGGTTACTGGAGGTTACTCGGTTACTTTAGGTTACCCGAGTACATGAAGAATTAAACAAAATGGCGACAAAAACGCATCAGCTGATATTTAGTTTTGACAATCATTGAATAGAGTTACCCAGGATCATACATTTTTTATCTATTATAAATTGTTCGGCAATGAATGCTTCATTGTTAGATGTTGCTCCTCAGTCTCAAATAATTAGGAATAATTGCAACGGTTGACGATTTACTTCTATGAATTAGAGTTTTATTATAGACTTGCTCTCGCAGTAATCATATTTATCTTGCCAACACAACGTTGTACAGCTCGTGATGTAGAGCAATTGGCTCGCCACTTTTTTGATGCACCAAAATTGTTGGCAACCACGAACTTGACATTAGTTAGCTGCTGAAAACAGTGACACCAATCATTCGGTTCTCAGGTGAAAATGTCACTCGTATTGATGATTTAAATTATGTGATGGCTTTAATAAATCGTATAGCACGTCGAATTGTATTGCGGGGACTGGCCTTGAGATCTGTGATGGTGTCGGCCATGTGAACGCGGATGTCGGCCTCGCTTGCGGGGCACGTTCGCAGCGAGAGGTGCACGAGCCGCTTGAACTCGTTGTGCTCCACTACCTCAAGGTAGTACTGCCGCGGGTCACTCTGCTGCAGGATCAGGAACCTGACGGAAACGATAATTTACGATATTTGTATTATTATGCAAACAACTTAACCTTTAATCAAAAAGCATTTTATGAAGAGATGTATGCATGTTTTCGACAAAGGGAAAGAAGTATGCTGCGATCATACCTTATGGCACTCTTTCATCTATGCCTACCCCTCTGGGTAAGCAGCATGATGGTATGTATGTATGTAATAAACAGATAGGTAACTTTGAGTTTCAGCGACATCTACATTTGAAGCATTGTAATGAGATTTTGAAAATAATCTGAAAAAGCATTGGTCGTTACATTGGTAGATGTCGCTGAAACTTAAAATATCAAGATAGGTAACTATTACATTAGAATGGAAAGATATTTTTCTTTCATTTTCTATATTCATTGAAAAAATCTAATCTTATTACTAAGTACTTTTTTATATAGTAGTATTCACTTTTATATCTCTATTTACTGCTAAAATTGCATTAACTTGCAAAGGTGAGGAAGGTGTGGAACTTGGCATTAAGGTGGCCCATCCCGCTCATCTCCCCATACAAAAGGGGAAAGAAGATCACGCCCATATTTCTTGTCAGAGATCCAACATTTTGCTCAAAATAGCTTTATTTGATAGAACTAGATGTCTGATGACCATTGGCATTGTAAAATTATGTTTGGTTTCTAAGTTATAAGGCCCGAAAGTTCGAATTTTTCGGGCGTTTTATACAATAACTTTGGAGGTGGATTACGCAATGATAAAGTAAGAACATCTTAAAAAGATTAGTCATCAGACATAGCTTATTTAATGAAGCTGTATAATCAATTTGGTTTTTGTTCGATTTTTGACTATAGCGGTCGTGGTTTACTTTTAGATATAAGTCGTTTTGAAATTAAAATTTTCGTAAATCTTACCAAATCATACACTATGCACATTGTCTTTTTTGTGGACATGTTGCATCTTCCTAATCACAGAGCCTGTCTTATTCTTTGAAACAGAGAAGGTCCCAGAGCGCAACAGCACGGTTTGCTACCGTGCCCGGGAATGAATTAGGCCCGCCGGGTTGGGCCACCTTAAATGGCTTCACCGAACATATGTGGGTATTGCGGTCACACAGGCGGGCGATGCACACACACACAAGCTCGCTGAACGCGGTTACAAAAGACGCGCGGCCGCCTTGCCACCTCAGTCCATTTCGACCTACTCACTGGTAACCACTAACGAGAACGCACTTGTACATCTACGAAATTATACAGTGTTGCTGCGGAAACCTGCCTACGTCATTGAGTAGCCTCACCTAGCTTCCCGTAGGCACCCAACCCGCACATTACAATATAGAGCGACCTTGTCGGCAGTCGTCTCGTATTTCATCACAGGCGGCGGATCTCGGGCAATTAATTCCTGTAGTTCCTTGTCTGATTGTTTATCCGCTAGCTCAACCCAGTCGACCGGTGATGGACATGTTATTGCATTTATGCGAATTAAGGCGTCTGCGGCAGGGTTCAATGTCCCCGGTACGTGTATAAGTCGCGAGCAATATTCTGAAATAAAACCGAGCTGCCTAATCCTGCGTGGGGTATCGTTATCGCTGCAGCCTTTCTCGTATGTATGAACCAGTGGCTTGTGATCGGTGTAGACCGTGAGCAGGCGGCCTTCCACGAGCCGTCGAAAATATTTTATTGCCATATATATCCCTAGGAGTTCCCTGTCGAAGGTCGAATATTTTTCCTGCGCTTTGCTCAATGACTTGGAAAAGAAACCAAGAGGTTGTTTGACGCCCTTGACATTTTCATACAGGGCTGCCCCAATACAATTCGCAGAAGCGTCGGTCATCAAATGTAATTCTCCCCCCTCTGCCGAGGGAAACACGAGTGTGGCGGCGTTATTTATGCTCTTTTTGCATTGCTCAAACGCACTATTCGTTTCGTCAGTCCAGGTTAAGGTGGTGTTTTCGATCCTGCTAGGTACATATTCAGTAAGCGTTGACTTTCAGCGGCATGTGGTATGCTGTCCCTATAAAAGTTAAGCATCTCTAATAAACGTCTTAACTCCTGGACTGTCGTTGGGCGCGGAAATTCTGTTATCGCTCGTGTTTTGTTTTCCAGCGGACGTATGCCGTCACTGGACACCTGGTAGCCTAGATATTGCAGCGATGTCCGATTGAATGTGCTTTTTGCACATTTAACCTCACGCCATGTGTGTTGAGTCGTTCGAGCACTATGTCGACATGTTTCAGGTGCTCGACCTCGTTTTCGGATGCGATCAATAAATCGTCGAGGTACACGAAAACGAAATCGAGTCCTCTTAGCACCCGATGCATGTATCGTTGGAACGTCTGCCCAGCAGATCGAAGTCCAAAACACATTCGGGGAAACTCGAATAGCCCAAAGGGAGTGATAAATGCGGTCTTTTCTATGTCGGGTTCATTTATAGGGATCTGATAGTATGCTCTTTGCATATCCAACTTTGTAAAACGCGACTTACCGTGAGCCATGTACAAGAAGTCCTGCAACCTTGGTACCGGGTATCTGTCGGGTTTCGTCACTAAATTAAGTCGTCGGTAGTCCCCGCATAACCTATATTCACCGTCGTTCTTAACCACTACGTGCAATGGGCTGGCCCACGGGCTCGAAGATGGCCTGCATATCCCCTGTTCTAACATATTTTCGATGTCCTTTTTTACCTTGTGGTATTTATCAGGAGGAAGGGGTCGCGCCCTTGCATAAACCGGGGGTCCCGTCGTTTCTATAAAATGTACAACGTCGTGGGTGGTTGACGAAGCGTTAAAAACTATAGGCTGACTTAACTTAGGGTACTTACGTAACGCCTCGTGTAGCGGGTCGTTCGTGCTTAGGGCTTTAATACTATTATAATCACTATTGCGGTCCACTACAGTTACAACTTCGAGTCTCGTCTCACCGTCCACTAGTGTTTTCCGACGCAAATCCGGCATTAAATTAAAGTTCTCGAGGAAATCGGTAGACCAACGTAAGGGAGGATTTTTTAGGGGTGGAGATGTATTGCGGTCACACAGGCGGGCGATGCACACACACACAAGCTCGCTGAACGCGGTTACAAAAGACGCGCGGCCGCCTTGCCACCTCAGTCCATTTCGACCTACTCACTGGTAACCACTAACGAGAACGCACTTGTACATCTACGAAATTATACAGTGTTGCTGCGGAAACCTGCCTACGTCATTGAGTAGCCTCACCTAGCTTCCCGTAGGCACCCAACCCGCACATGGGCTTATTTGGTAGTAGAGCGGGCCTGCGGGCTAGAACTACCCAGTCCTGCTCTTGAACTCCCTCTCTTCCTACCCATGTTCTTTAGGATGCCTGCAATGATGTCTTTGCAACTCTCTGCATGATTATTATTATTATTTTAGTTTATTTTATTTTTTATAGACTAGCAGCTTATGCTGATGCGTCTATACCACAAAACTTTAAGTTTATTTTGTTTTATATTCTTGTCGAGTCTGCTTTTAAACTGATTCACTGAATTCACCATCACCGGGTAGCTTGTTCCAAGAGTCCAAAATTCTGTTTGCGATGAAGTTCTTGCGAGAGTTTAGCTAGGCAGAGATATATAAGAACTTAAAGTTGATCTTGGGAGGCCTAACATTAACATTAAGACTTTACATGAAACAAAGCTTAATTGCTCACACCTTCACACTCGTACCTTCACAGTACTCGTGTTAATAAAATTAAATCTTCACACTAGGTGGTCAGCGAGAGTTGGTGAAGTTATAGCTGGCAACTCACATGTTGCTAGCGGCGCACTGCTGCAGCAGGCGGACGAGCTGCGCGGGGAAGTTGTCGAAATCCACGAGGAGCCCCTGCTGTTTCTTGAGCTCCTCGTAGTCGGCGCGCGTCACGCGCACCACGCACAGGAACGTTGGCTCCTCCTCGTCCCACAGCACTATCTTCTGCAACACGAACGCAGTTCTTTTTCACCTTTAGTAATAGAGATATTCCGCAACAAGGCCCGATTGCAGGATGAGAGGTTTATGTTAATCAATGTTTGAACACGTCACTTTTAGTGTACTGCTTGGAGTTGGCTGTCCTTAAGAAGTTTAACATTTTTGACTCCCTCCGAAATGAAGATATTATGGTTGTGTTGCACGATTAACACTTGCGCCACGCCCGCACGCTAGTCTGTTATGGCCGCTTGGACAAACAAATACAGCGTTATTCAGAGCCAGTGCCATTATATTCTCAGGGTGAACCAAAGACACAACTACTTTTCCCCCCCCAGCACTTTTTTTTATTACAGCAAAGTTGTATCACAACTAAGCTAAGGGTGAGTTTGCACCATTTCCAACTAATCCTATATTTAAGCATAACATTTATTAACACCTGAAAGAATTGGATTTAAATTTGATCTTACAAAAACTTTGTATTGAACAAAGACAGAGATTGTATATAATAATGTTTCCACTGCTGAGTTCCTTTAGTCACACAAATCACACACACCAGAGTGTCGGCTTGGAAGAGCCTCTCGATAGCGACGTAGATATCTCGCTTCAAGTCCTCCCCTCCGCGGCGCACGGCTACATAGTATCGGCCGCGGTGCACCTGCGATGCACCGCTGCTGCCTCCCATGACGAGAGCACCAGAAGCCCCCGACGAGTTCATCAGGTGCATTAGCATTTCTATAGCGATTTGTAATAGCGCAGTGATAAATAACTAATAAACATTTTGAAACTTTTTGAACATCGACAAAATAAATCGAAAGCAAACAACAGCAAAATTTATTTTAAAAGTTGTTTGAAAGATTGTAATATGACAGTTTGATTATTTTATCAACGGAAAGGATAGGGCCGTAGGTAAACTGCAATGCAAAGAAACAGGAAGGCTTTTCAAATGAATTCGATCTTTATTGAGGCTTCGAAAACTATACAGCTGGCGTTTGTTCACATTATTTTACTAAGATCACTTTTATGATTACATATTCTTTTCCCCTACTGCTCCTGGGTTTACCATAGTAAATTAACTCACCGGGTGAACAGGCAAGTGAGTGATTAAAGCTGACATTTGGTTGCATTTCGTACCATGCTAACTATCGAACGACATGTTATTCGGTTTCGAGCTGCTCGTAGCTCAGATGCGGGTGGACTTGCCCGTTTATGCACCATTTTCTTTCTCTTTCCGAGTTTAATATCTGCATGTCGTTACTAATGTGAGCTGCGGGTCAACTCGGGAAGCGAACACGAGAATTCCTCGCTTGCGAAGCTGTCAAACTTTATCTGTCGTATTCAGAGTGAACCTTCAAAATGTAATGCGGGATTATCACCGGCCTAACCATACAAAATGCGACTGAGTAAGGACATAATCTGCGTATTAAAGTTTGTCCGCCCTCAATACTACTGTATGTATAAATAAATATGTCTACTTAGGTGGCGGTCCGATTTGAACCATCGTTACCAAAAGCACGCACAAAACTGGCCGATTCGCGCTTACAGCCCTCAAAACGGCGTCCCGTGAACGGTATGAAGTTAGCGCTGTGTCACGCAATGCCGTACACAGTACTCGCGCTTTGGAGGTAGAGCATTGTGTGTGGAACTTTCAGTGTCACATTTTGACGTTTCTAAAGAGTAGTCTATTGTCTTTGCACCGTGTTTTATTACAAACCGTTGAATGTCTCTTAGTTGAAAATTCAAGTTCCACTTAGAGCAATTTATTAGATTAAAATTTTAGGTGAACTACTACAATTAACGCCATTTGCTCTATATTTGTTGTTTTGTTTCCGTAAGCGCGTACACAAAAGGTCCAAATCGTTTGTAATGCTTTCTCCTTTGAGCGTGCAATCTGATTCGGGACGCTTGTATACGCTTTTAGCAATGTAATCTATTACAGTTCAAATCGGAATGCGCAGTCAAATACGTGCTTTCAGTATTCCGTATGTGTTCCCATAAGGTTGTATGGTTAAAAGAAACCCTTGCCTGTCCAAACGGACAAATTCCAAAAAAAAACGAATATTCCCGCGCTGTTTGACAGCTGCCAAATTTAGGTATTCTTTCTTTGCTCGCTGCATGCCGTTTTTGAAAACTTTCTTGCAGAGCAGCCGGTTTGGTTTGATATACATTTCATTTGCCTCAACCTAAACAAAGCTATGTGGAACGGTGAGTGTTTAAACTCATAGAACGGAGCTTAACTTTCCGCCATTATCGTAAGCATACGATTTACCTGAGGTATCTTGCTTCAGATCAGTCTGCTGCGGGCGGAGGTTTCTTCTCATCCCCTAATCAGTTTGGGGGTACAACCCCTGGACCACAGGGAGGCCAGAAATCTGTAAGAGAAACTTTTTTTATGACTTCTTGCAACCACAAGCTGCGTTTTCAAAATCAAAAGATTTTAGTCCATCAACAAGAAATTAGTTTATAATAGGTTTTTTAAAAGTCTAATTTTTAAAGATTCTTACAAATATGTGTATTTACGTAGGGAAAACGGTCATCGCGCACTGCACCAATAGTCATCCGGCAAGCGCTACACTGCGGCGACGATGGCGTGCGCATCCACGGCACAGATATACAGATCGTCAGCGTGGTGGCGCGTGTGCGCAGCGTGCGCATGCAGAGCACCAAGATCACGTACACTGTACAGGACATGACCGGCCGCATGCGCGCTGTGCTGTGGCTCGATCAGGACTCCATGGACGATGATGTGAGTCTTGCGCTGCACATCACTTCACATCATCATTTGCACACAAAAATATTCAAATAGAACAGGATTAAATGATAACCAGAATAATGTGCATGATAATGTGTGCTAATCTAATAAATAATATAAAGGGGAAAGTTTGTAATAATGGATGGATGGATGGATGGATGGATGGATGGATGTTTGTTACTCTTTCACGTAAAAACTACTGAATGGATTCTAATGAAACTTTACAATAATATAGCTTATACATCAGAATAACACATAGGCTACAATTTATGTGCCCATGGGCTTTAGAACTTTCACGGGGCTGCGAAAACGATGCCGGTAGCGCTACTTCACACTAGGGGGAGAGGAGCCGGGGGCGGTGGCGGGGAGCGGCGGCGGGGGGAGGGCAGACGTCGTGACTGTTTGGTGTCCGTTTGGCGAATTTTCAAGGCACTAGCGATTTGTAAAACTTAGTACATGTACTTAGTACAGGCAGCTAGGGCGGTCTATTATGCTTACTTTGACAGTCTGATGTCATACGGTCTGATGTTCTGGGGAAATGCATCCGAAGCAAATCGAATATTTTTGTTACAGAAAAGAGCCTTGCGAAGTATCCTCAACATGAAAGTCAGGGATTCATGTAGAAATGTCTTTAAAGATCTCGGAATAATGTCCCTCGCAAATAAGTATGTATATCAAAATATAATGTATGCAAAAAAAACTATAGAATCCGCTACTCTTAATGCTGACATACATTCCCATAATACTAGAAATAAGTTTAATATACAATGTCCAAAACACAGACGAGCAAAGACTTCGAAGAGTTTTATTCACAACAGTGTTAGATTATACAATAAATTACCAACAGTAATGAGAAATTTGCCCCTTAATGAATTTAAAAATAAAATTAAATCAGTTCTTCTTAGTAAAGTATATTATAATATAAGCGAAGCTCTTTCCGATAAAACTCTCTTTTGTGACTTAATATCATAAGAAGACAAGTACATAACTGTGTACCATACAAAATTGTAAGACTTCTTTGACATAATACTACGCTGGTAGTATTTTTTTTTTTATATATAAATACTTATTCTATATAATATATTGACTTGATACACGTCATTGGTATCAAACTTGACGAGGGCTTTATACACCTGACATAGGTTAAGTTGACGACGGCTTTTACACCAGAGTATACTTGTAATGCTATAAATTATATTAATTTATATAATTGAATTAGTAACTTTATTAGTTGTAAGTAACTTAAACTTAGGGTTGCTGTTTCTATTGTTCTTTGTTCTTTGCCTTACAACTGTTCTGCCAAGGAATTGTTTGGCAGTAGCATTTAGATCTAAGTATGTATTTCATAATTGTGGACGGAAAAATATGTTATGTAAACCCGTGAAGTTTCTTTGCGGGTTCTTCTTTACTGGGTTGATCGAATCCGCGGATCTTTGTGACGTAACTTGGTGTAGTTTGACTACCAAAAAGTTTAAATAAATGAAATGAAATGAAATTTAACTACCCGGGAATTAGGATTGGCTAAATAGAATTCAGTTCCGCTTACTCTAAGATGGGGCTGTCATACAAACTGCAATGCTATGGACGGCTCGGCTTTGCGGCGGCAGCGCTTACTTTTACTGAAGTACGGCTTGGTATTTCCTGCAACTTTAGGACTACTTGGCATCACGCTAAATCGCCGGAGGAGCGACCAACAGAATAAAATCCTTGAGAACCAATTACTCGATTTAGATGTGCATTGTATCTACGTCTAGCCTGATTCTACTAAAAACTTATAAATTACATAATATAACGCTTCATTACCAGAAGGGTAAGTAGTGAGTCTTAAAGTCTTATAACATGCGAACCACTTACCTGATTTATATGCGTATTTTATCAATGTATAGCATCTCTGGGAGCAGTCAGGTTCGAGATGGGTTACTGTTTTCGATGTTGAGGCTGGCTGTGGGTTGGAGTCCACGCAAAACTTACCTACGTTACGCGTTACTTACTAGGTAAGCAATGTAGCAGTGAAAGTGCAGAAAGGTTCTCGCGGCAAATGTTTTTTTTTTAAATAGCCACCAAACGTCAACGAAGCTCTAAATGGGAATTATTGGATGTTTCTCATTAAGGCGGCCCAACCCGGCGGGCCTAACTCATCCGCGGGCACAGTACAAAACCGTGCTGTTGCGCTCTGGGACCTTCTCTGTTTCAAAGAATAAGACAGGCTCCGTGATGAGGAAGATGCAACATGTCCACAAAAAAGACAATGTGCATAGTGTATGATTTAGTAAGATTTACGAAAATTTTAATTTCAAAACGACTTATAGCTAAAAGTAAACCACGACCGCTGTAGTCAAAAATCTAACAAAAAACAAATAGATCATAAATCTTGATTAAATAAGCTATGTCTGATGACTAATCTTTTTACGATGTTCTTACTTTATCATTGCGTAATCCACCTCCAAAGTTATCGTATAAAACGCGCGAAAAATT
This sequence comes from Incurvaria masculella, assembly GCA_946894095.1. Lineage (NCBI taxonomy): Eukaryota > Metazoa > Arthropoda > Insecta > Lepidoptera > Incurvariidae > Incurvaria > Incurvaria masculella. The sequence goes on from OX335644.1 coordinate 5,713,942, forward strand.
CGAACTTTCGGACCTTATAACTTAGAAACCAAACACAATTTTACAATGCCAATGGTCATCAGACATCTAGTTCGATCAAATAAAGCTATTTTGAGCAAAATTTTGGATCTCTGACAAGAAATATGGGCGTGATCTTCTATCCCCTTTTGTATGGGGAGATGAGCGGGTTGGGCCACCTTAAATCATGCTATTTCGGCTCGAACGATTTTGATTAAATTTGGTACATGGATACATTGTCCTGGACCAGTTCGACCCTATTTTGGACCAGTCATGTAGCTACTTTTTATTCATGAGATAATTTAGCCGACACTAACCCGAGCGGAGCCGGGTACCGCAGCTAGTATATACTAATAATGTGCATGAATATAAAAAAATCTATCACCGTTTTATTTATGGTTTTGCAAGAGACTAACACTATCGAAGAAGTAAGGATTTGCAATATTTTATTTTAACTTAAGAAAATAGTAATTTCTGATAAAAATGCATTTTTATAAATCAAATTGAGAAAACATTTGGTGCAAACTAACAGGTATCTAACGAGCCTCCCGGGGTGAAACCTACAGGCCCAAACATCTTGTGCCTAAACATGCGGATTTAAGAATGAAATTATATGAATCTTGCACCTAATTTATTTGTTCGCGCCATGTCTCAGTTATCACTATAGAATTTGTAAGACAGGAATGGTAAACATTTTTGATCTCACTACAAACGTTCCAATATCTACTCAATTCACAATCTAAATCTTTGCTAAGGGCAGCAATTCCATTTAATTAATTACAATTTACAATTAATAAATTCATGGTAATTTCAGGATAAAGCTGTGCCCAAGGTGGAGGTGAACAGCTACGTTCAGATCTTCGGCACAGTGAAGTCGAACCGCGGCAAGAAGATGCTCATGGCGTTCAAGATCCTGCCCGTGGACGATGTCAACGCCATAACCTTCCACTACCTGCAGTGCATTAACAACAAGCTTACCATGGAGGCCGAATCCAAGAAGGTACTTTTGCATCGCTCTTCCCTTAGGTAGCACTATGTAACATGGGTTTTCATATTCAGACTGTCGTGAAGTTGAAGGGCTCTGAGATTTTAAAATTTTAAGTAATTCTCTCTTTGTCCATTGGCCAAGGCACAATTTTTCTTCCTCCAAAATCCTCTTCCGAGCCCTAACGGTTCCCTATTCCTAAAAGTTGTCAAATTTCAATAAAAAAAATCACTTAAGAAAGCTTAATTCTATGTCCGTATGTTATTGTTTCTATATGGATATATCTATTTTACTGAAAAAATATATATAAAGTGTGTAATCAGTTATCGCCTGTAGTATGGGGTATTGGTAGGGTAACAACTCTATTTAATTGTGCAACTATGCTTCCTAAATTCATTAGGTATATTTCCCGCATGCCAGATTCACCCTACATTTGCTCTTTGCAAGGAAACTTTTGCTTCAAAATCTCTTTAAATATTGATTATGTTTCTCTCTTTGCAATAATGCTTATTTTGGCACCAAATATTTAGATATCAGCTGAACGGAACCCATAGTCACACTGATTTATCACGCTAGTGTGACCACGAGGTATTCATTACATGTATGGTGTGACTACAAGCAAATTACCTAAACGTAAGACTCGTGGGCATACTAATGCAGGGAACCAGAAAATAATTTACTTAAACTAAAATTTAATGTGTTGGATTAATTAGGTTAATTAACCTTTAGTATTTTTTTCTTTTGATAGTCGTGTGACCACAAGTCTTGTTGGTGTGATTTACTAAAAAAATCCTTGTGGTCACACTATTGTGATAATCGGTGTGACCAAAAGTCCGTGGTCATAATAACATCCAAAGTAATTTAAAACACTTAAAGTAACCATCATTAAAGAAATTATTGGATATAGATGTATGTGGACTAGCACCGAACTAACCATACAAAAGTGCCATTTAGTCCGGCGATAATCCCGTATTGTAGTTAGCCTAGTTAGTCTACCATCTAGTAAGCAAGGATACTAAACTTCTACTTAGGTAGCCATAAAGTAACTCACACTCGTGAATTACTTTGTGTCGCAGGAAAAGGTGCCGGCATCAAACGGCACATTCAACGGTGGCCTGCCCGCCAACTCGCTGGTGGGAGCCGGCGGCGGGGCCGGCGAGGCGGGCGCTGCCAACGGGCTCAACCCACGACAGACGCTCGTCTACAACCTGATCCGCGCTTCCTCTCTCGAGCAGGGCACCAGCAAGCAGGACATGTACGCCACGCTCAAGTCCACTATGAGCCAGATGGAGTTCGAGTATGTACTTTTTTGTTTTTATTTTATTGGCGAAACAGTTTTAGCCAAAAGTCTCGATAGTCCAAATACGACCTAATACGACGATCACATTGACAAAGCAACTGCCACGCACAATGCCCAGTTGCCTTCTCTTTTTACTGGCCACTTCAGTTCAACGGCACTCGTGGCTTGGATGCAACGTTCTCCAGAGATCTTTCAAGTGCTCCTGTTGCAAGAGATTTTTGCATAATTTGTATTGATTTTTGCAAAATTTGTAATGCCATTTTGGTTTATTTATTTAAGTATTCATTATAGACGAGCAGCCTTGATTGTTGTGTTTGTTCGTTGCTATACATTTTATTTCGTATGTTAATCATATATATTTATGCGACTTATGTTGGGCTTTCTTGCTCTTGCACTCTTTTGTTTATTAATGGAAAAGTTAAGTTTTATTTGATTAATTAAAATAATGGGTCAAAATATATGATATGTAGTTACTACCAACATATAATATTCAGGTGCACTAAAATAAATAAAACACATGAAAATTGTTCCGTGTCATTTTTATGAGTCCTCACATAAGAGGTGCAAGAGATCGCAAATGGGCTTTCAAACTTGCAGGGGCTGTAAAAACCCCAGGTTGTTCTTTCTGGGAAATACCTCGACAGGGAGTGGATTCCATAGTTTACCGACCCTATAGATAAAAAAGGGAATCGGTCGGTTCTAATATTCGGAATGTCAACAGTTAATTAGTGCATTCTCTGCCTGTTCTGGAGCGGTGGTAGAAAGGGGACAGAGGGACAACGGTATGCAGCTTCGATGAGCATTTTCCGAGAGTTGGAGCGTTTCTAAATTATCTATGTTATTTTTAACTAAATTGTACTTGCTTAGTATGTAAAATTTAATATTACTTAGATAAAATATATCCACGTCTCTCAATAATATATTACTTTTTTAAAATAACTCATTTTGCATTTTCTTATATTTCTTTAAATGTCTATTTTATCTTCTTTAAATGTGTTTTTTTTTTCAATTCAGTTGTTTTGAAATTGCAGGAACATCTTGGAATGGATGTGTGGTGAAGGGCATATCTACTCCACCATAGACGAGGAACATTTCCGTGCTACCGATGCCTGAATAGGTGTCGTCTCCACCACACACGCACCACTGACATGCCAATTGTACCACATAGTCATTAAGCCTACATTTATTACTTGCATGAAAATTTTTTGTATTTACTAAGGTTGGTTTTAGCTTAATATGTAAGGTCATTGTAGAGTTAAAACTTTTTTTTATCGTGAGTTTAAAAAACGTAACCCGTGTCTGTCTGTCCATCAAGACCCCTTTTCTCAGAAACTAATAGAGAACGTTAAAATTAATGCCAAATTCTAAAATTTACTACTAATCTAAAGCTAATCTTTTTTTTCTCAAAAAGTAGAAATTGAACAAATTACATTGTAATCTTTGGTGATTTAATATTCATACCTACTAATCTACACTTGTCCTAGGAGATGCGATGTGGTCAGTGTAAAAGCGTCAATCGTCGAGAAGAGGATTGATTTGAACCTAAGTCTCCAACACGGAAAGCACATTTGTGCCACACTTCTCCTTAACTTAACATTACTAAACTTAATTTTAGGTTTCTAAACACTTCTGTGTGCAGAACAAGGTTATACTATTTTGTAAGGAAAAAATTGGTATTCAAATTGTTCAATGGTATGGATTTTAAAAATCTACAAGCGGATTCGAAAAGAACATCTTTTCGGTTGTACTTGTTCAATGTAAAAAGTTCAAAACTGTATTTTCATTCCTAAAATATAATTTTATCACTATGATATACTTACCAATATGATTTATAGTTACTCTTGTTCAGAACATAAAATGTTAGTTAGGTATCTACTTATTTTTTTATTAAACTGCCAAAATAATATTTTGTTGTTTCAATGTCTGTATTATTATTATTTAAAAGTTGAATAATGATAATGACAGACTGGAAGTCCTGAATCGGAATCCATAGTTTTAACATCACTGCGGCCTAAGAAGTCCCAATTTTCCATACTACGGGCAATAACTGTTTACTAGGTTTTTGAAGTTTTGGATTCTAAAATGTATTGTCATACGTCTGTATGTTTTTAATTCTTTAATATATATTAAAAATATTGGTTTAATAACATTGAAAACAGTTTCCACTTTTTAACATCATTTTAGATTTTTTTACAGAAAAATAAAGATATTTGTAGAAAAATAAAAAAATATGGACATAGAATGAAGCTTTCTCAGATCCTCAGATCAGGGATAAGGAACCGTTAGGGCCTGGAAAACGATTTTACTAGTTGAATGACAGTTGCCGCCCAAAATTGTACCTTAGGATGGAACTGGAAATGGACAAAGAAAGCATTTCTTAAATTTTTAAAATATTTTGTTTCCACTGCGTTCATGTATAGGTTTGCCCTCCACAAGACACTGGCACGCATCTTCCCAGGTAAATCGTTGTACAGCTTGTGGTGTAGGGGCTAGAGCGACTTGCCTTTCATGCAAGAGATTATGGGTCCAAATCCTCGCCCTGGTCATGCAACACTTTGTTGTTCGCTGTTCCATGCCTCGGAACCCAAGTTAAACTGTAGATCCCTTGACCCTCCTAGGGGAAGGGGACGTACCTCATTAACCCTACCAGGTTTATTGCCACCGCGTTGGATGAAACTATGGTTGAAGCGGCAATGAAAAATTTACCATGTTTTCAATCCAGTGCAGTGTAGTTAGTTAGTAACCATGCTCATAAAGGGAAGGTCCTGGCATGGCACCCAATCCCGGGAATGTGAGGAGTTGGGCTAATAACATAACGCTAGTTGTGTGGTATTAGCCATCCATGTCATAAAAAAAAGCTGAAGTGACACCCTGAATGAGCGGAACTAATATTGCGGCAATCCAGATTTCTCAGTCGGACTTAGATCTGTCTATTGACAGAAAGCTGACCTGGAAAAATCACATGAAAGTGCACCAAGCCAAATTACCCAAAACTAAACGAATATATCGTAACTAGAGCCGGGCGGTTCATTCCATTAATATAATTTGACATGAATTCTAATGCCACCCCTACCGTCATTTGTATGCAACCCAAAAAGTGTAAACCTGGTTTTATTTTATTTACTTCTAATTAACACTTAAAGGGGCCTTTATTACTAAAGTGGTGATTATCTTGTACTGGGATCGATTGCGAGTTGTAAGGAAGGCCCTGTAATGTGAGGAATAAACAAATCAGTATTTGGTGGAAGAGACCCTAAAAGACATTAAAGTACTTACAAATTAATTGTAAACAAAAAATATAGCCCTAGAATTTGTGGCCAAATTATTTGTAGAATTTCAGCTTTATTGCTTATGTTGCAATAGGAATTGATTGCAGCAATTTTCCTTATTTTACGTTTTATTCTAATCTCATGAGAGAAAAGAATACCACACCGATAAAATGCCTCAGCTGTATGCCTGTATTTCCATGTAAAACTATTTTCAAACACTACACCAGTAATCCCGCTAGAGTTGTACCACGTAGCATCACATAAAAGATAAACCTAGGTACTCATTTAGCTTTCTTCTTTAGAAGCACACACGTTTTTAGACTCTAGGATCAGTTTAATTTTTCGAAAACCAAAGGCGGGATAATTATACATTACATAAACATGCGCAGAGAAAGCCAAACCAACATCCTAAAATGGCTTACAATCGGACAGTTTGAGTGATGAGTGTAGATAATACCACAGATTAAATATATATGATAATACGAATACGAGGTCTGCATCGTTGTGACGTGATTTGCTGTTTGTGATCTTAATCAATAGGAAATAATCTTATAAATTGTGATTGTGTTCCTGAAATGAGCCAAAGATCATCTCACGGACGGCCTTCGAGGATTAGCTGTACTTCCCAATATTTTACTGTAGACTTAGTGAAGACGGCTTTGGTTATGTTCCATAGCCACATACCACCCATAGATAGCTTAAGAAAGCCCAGAAAGCTTATTGCGACATGTATATTGCATGCAACCTCCATAGACGGCTGCACAGATGAAATTAATTGCCTATAAGATTCTGCTATGGGCTGGTCCATTAACCGCGTGATGATTTCACCTGGTGATATGTGGGTTGAGAATGGTATGTACCCTTACCAATGATTTACCCTTCCCTTAACCTCGTGTTTGACAGTTCTTTCTAAAGTTGACACTTGAGCACATTTGCTGGCTTTACAGCTAACTATATAGATACAAAAGCAGGTTTCTCCACTGTTTTTGGGCCCAAGTATAGCTAGTGCAAAGGAAATACGCGTGATATGCGTCAAAAACTCCGCCCTACCAGTCGAGATCTAAGCGATATTATCCAATTCCCCATATACCTATAAGCAAAGAATATCTATTCTATAAGCCTCACGTGATTAATGTAGAAGCCCTATCCATATTTCGTTGGGTGCCGTAGTTTCCAGCGAAGCCACCGGGCGGCGCTAGCGGCGCAGTAATGGCTTCCGTGTTCTCGCAGCACGAGCTCGGGCGCGGGCATGCATCATGATATTTACTACGCCATTATTTCAAGGAAGGCAAATATCGGATGCATTTTATAATGAAAATAAACGTCTTTAAAGCGAAATATTGCCAGCATCGAGCATTCAGGAACTGGCGATGTCTTGGCAATTTCATCGACATGAACATGACATGACAATATTAGGTAGGTAATGTTGATGTTATCATTTATGTTGTTACAACGTTTATATAAGTAGTTCCAGATTCATTTTTCAATTCATTGACTTCAGGCATTATCACGTGTACCCATACTAAAATATTACACACGAATTACTAATTACACACCCACAATCATAATATTAGCCCAATACACCGCTTTACCGAAGGAATTAGGTGCCCCTATGCCGGGTTATTCCTTTTTCGTCACCGGCCAAATTTGTATGAAAAATTAGCTTTCTTGTATTTATTTTCCACATTCGTCATCCTAATATTAATGTAACAAATTATTTTCCTTTTTCGTCACCGGGGTAGGTAAAAGTATACTTGGCAGATAAAATCAACATGCGTGTTTCGTAATGAATATCGCCTTATTATTATACTATTATGATATTTATGTTTGTTAAATCACTACTTTAAATCACAGACATCGTAGGTATGGAAGTAATAATAGTAACATTAAATTTACTATTGGATTAAAATAATAAACACGTTTTTTGTATGGGGCCCCCCTTCAATCTTATTTTTTTTTATTTTATCTATTTGTTGTTATAGCGGCAAAATAAATACACACTCTGTGAAAATTTCAGCTGCCTACCTATTACGGTTCATGAGATACAGCCCTGTGACAGACAGACGTACGGATGGACGGACGGACGGAGGCTTAGTAATAGGGTTCCGTTTTCACCCTTTGGGTACGGAATCCTAAAAAGGCCCTAATTTACAAGAAATCACAGAAATGCTGTTTGTTTATGTTTCACTTATTATAAATACGACCTTCATTAGCATACATAAGTAAAGATTTTTCCATGATTAGGTACACGGACTTAACACAAATATACCTAATTGTGAAAAATCATTTCGTTTTTTCTTACTCTTTAACGAAACGCATTCAGTAATTTCCGATAAAAACTGCTCGACCTCAAAGTACCATTCAACAGCTTTAACAGACTCGAACTGAATATTTGGTTCTTAGTATGTACCCAGGTCGTCGTTCTTAGGGTTCCGTACACAAAGGGTGTCAAATGGAACCCTATTACTAAACCTCCGTTGTCTGTCCGTTCGTCCGTCCGTCCGTCCGTCTGTCACAGGGCTGCATCTCGTGAACCGTACCTAATAGGTAGACAGTTGAAATTTTCACAGATTGTGTATTTCAATTGCCGCTTTAATAGCAAATAGTAAACATACAAGAAACGTGAATTCTTTGGGTCGAATATTGTATAATGGTACGGAATCCTTCGTGTGCGAGTCCGACTCGAACTTGACCAGTTTTTTCTTATTCCGGCGTCAACTCTCTGGATGACTCCAAGGGACTGCAAACAAATTTGGTTTTATTTCGCCCATTAGCCGAATGGTGGTGCCATGCTTCCACCGAGTTTGTGGCTCTGTGGCGTTCTGCAGAACATGCCCATGCAAGCTGTATAACTGTTTGATAAAATAATCATTGAACAAAGTAGTTCCATCCGTATCTGGACATGTCTGCATGACACAGAGTCAACCTTCAGTCACGAACTCTTCAAGGAGGCAAGCATGAAAAATGAAAGCAGCAAAGCAAGTAAAACCCTCGTAATTGTGTTTCTGTCAATTGGTTACGTCGCCTATTTGCGCCGTTTTTGTCATGTTCCAATAATTCTTAGTTTAACTGTACCTCCCATACTGTGAGTACTGGATGACGAAAAAGGAAATTAAAAAGTCACCTTATTTTTAGGGTGACGAATGTGGAAATAAATTTGTTTAGCTTGTGACGTCACGATGACGAAAAAGGCATAACCCCTATGCCGGGTGCCAGGTCCTTTCCTTCAGCTAGATTAAACTGCATTGAATACAATGTTAGGATTGCAATGTTCCCTAACAAATCATAATAAACTATGAATGGTCAGCCCTAATGAATAATTTCATTCATAGATAAGTAAAGTCGGCTATGGCCATTGTATTAAACGCTTTCAACCGTTTGTCTTATAAACGGGCGTATAAGCGGCGTAGGCCTACATGGATATATTTGAGGAGCTAAAACCACTTTTTTATTCAATATACCTATTGAATAAGAACATTATCATGTTTTAAAACACTCACGGCTTCTCACCCGGCGAGAGAGACCTTGTCCTAGGTTTCGAGCTGATCATTCAGCCCGTTGTCTAGTAGCCGTGGGTGTGAGTAGTTTTCAGCGTCGATTATACCAACCGTGAAAAGTATCCTATAATATATAAGTAGTAGTGATTTGGTCCCGAGTCGCTATGCTCACACAAAGCAGATTTCGCGGAGTCCTTCTTTACTGCTCGAATGTGTTCCATAACCCGTGTCGCAAAACTTCGCTTCGTCTGACCAATATAATATTTCCCACAGGAACATGAAATGTTGCACACGCCTGGATACTGACTGTAAAACCTGAGAGACCTTTTTTATTGGTGTAAAAACTCCCCTATTGGAGTTACTCCCTTTAATAGTGTTAAGGGCCTTTCTACTACTGCTGATTAGCTTAATCGCCACATATTAAGGTGGCCCTTCCCGACAGAACTAACTCATTCACGGACACAGCACAAAATCGTTTTGTTGCGTTATGGCACTGTCTTTGTTTCAAAGAAAAAAACAGTCTTTGCGATAAGGAGGATGCAACACGTCCACAAAGCAAACAATGCGCATAATGTTTAATTTTAATATGGTTAGATTTAAAAAACGAGAGTGATGTATTTATTAAATGAACTGTTATTTGCAACCAAAGTTAAGGTACACTTAATTATATTTACTAAATTTGTAAAACTTGTCCAACCATACGTTTGTTTGATGTAGATGGATATATATGACTAACACAAAACCTGTTGCCATGATATTAGCCCAAGACATCTGGTGTCATACCAGGACATTCCTGATTTTGCACCATATTCCTTATACTCTAGCAATTTCGAGCTAACCTAGATCAGCAAAAGATAATAAATCGGAAGCCATGGAAATAATGTAGTCAAGAAGATTGAAAATCAAACTAAATAAACTATTTTTACCAGTTTAGTCCTCCCGAAAAAGTTTTTAAAAAGGAATTTAAAAGTTACATTTCATTAGCTTTTTAACTTTCAAATGTTTTGGTTAACTTTCGAACGGAAAATGTAGTTAAAATGGTCTGCTCATAATTAAATAACTATCCTTCAAGTACTTATTTGCAATAGTAAGGTTCTAGTTTCTATATAAGACACTCCTCAAACAGGCTTGCACTATTTAGAGGTGCACAGGCGCAACGCTTCTGGTCTCGGCAAAAAGGGAGTGCAAAAACTAGCAAGGAAACTAGATTTCCCCGTCCCCGAGCTTTTAGACCGATTAGTCCGCACGTTGATATCGCTATCAGCTGGTGCGGTGGAGGTCCGCCCGCGCGCATGCTCAGTACGGCGAGACCGCGCAACCGGCTCGTCGTCTAACGCGCCTTCTCCATTTGAATTTCGCGGACGTTAGAAAATAAGCGCGAAAAGTTCGTTGGCTGAATGTTTCGATTTTTAAAATGTGTTTCGTTTCACGAGAGTTTTTAAATTTGGATTAATTTCGTAATTGATCAGACAACCATTTATGGACATGTTAAATTGTTTGTTTTGAAATGTAAACGACGTGGTATACGCGGGGCCCCTTGATCATGCATGTGGCGAGGCGCAGACTCTTTCGGGCAGGGAAATGTTTGGCTGCGGGATTCGTGGTATATTTCGTGAGCTGGATCGCGTCGGTGACGGAGTGGCGCGGGCCCGCGGCGCCGGCGGAGGACCCCGCCGCGCCCCGGGACGCGCCCCCCATGTCCACGATGAGGACCATCGTGGCCTACTCGGAGGGCAAGCAGGCCGAGATGGACCGCCCTGCGCCGGTCACGTGCGAAGACTTGCCCAGCTTCCCGAAGGTGCCATATTTTGTGAGTTACCAGATTTATCAACAATGCTTATTTTTTTAAAGTCTTGTACCTCGCCTTAAAGGTACACTATATTGTAACACAATATCATGTCTAAACGTAGAAAGAGAATCTCTTCTATGCGCAGGGACTTCTCCGAACCAGGAACTTTGAAATGTATGTTATTTAATTTTGCGACTTGTATCCATGGACAAGAATATATAAAAAAACCTCTTAGCGGACATTTAATACCCATAGATAATAAGTTGAGGTAGCAATGTTCGTGGAATTATTTTGGATTACAAATATTTTTTTTTTTTAATTCTAAAAAAATATTTTACCCGAAACGTTTTTTCCGAAACTAGGCTATGGCATACTTAAACAAGTTATAATATAAATTGGTCAAAAATTGTGTATTTTACCTTTACATTAAATTTGAAAGAGACTTAGCTAATTTGGATTTTTTTCATTTGCGAATTCAGGTCTAAAGAACATGTACCTTTTTTGGGTAACTTTCATGGATAGCTAATATTAAACCGACCATCATGATATTAGCCTAACACACATCATGCCCCTTACTTATTGAACTGGATGGAAAACATGGACAATTTTCATTTCAGTAAGGGACCATATACAGGTCGTGGAATCCGAACCACGGCCAGTCTCAATCGTTGAAAATGGTCACCCATCCAGAACCTAACCGCGCTCAGAGGTGCTTCACCAAGCTTATCGAATCGAAAGGTGTCGCGCCACTAGGCTACCGAGGCTGACAAGACTAGTAAGTAAGGAAGGGGATATATCTGTAGCATATAAGGGAGTCCTTGGACCATCATTCTTATTCGAATTCTTACTTTATCGTCGTTCCTTTAATATTCATCCTTTACACTGAAACGTAGAGTTTTAATTAACAAATCTCTATTCCAACGAACACTTTACATATTTCCATCAATTCCAAAAAGATTATTTGGTAATTAGCAGGGATTTTTTAAATATCAATCATTAGATCATTCAGATCGTTTTAATTGTGATTTGCATATTATGAAATGAAAAACAGCGCAACTATTGAGGAAATAGAAGAATCCAAGGTTACGAAACACCTAGACTGAAAGCTTATTGTACCATCTAGTAATCTGACTTTATAGCTTTATTTATACCTGAACGGATTCAGTCATGGCTTGTATTTTTGGAATTTTGTGATATAGCCGAATCAGAAATATTTTAGACGAGAAAACAGCTTTTATGACCGCGGCTGTCAAAGCGATGTCTCGACGGAAAGATTCCGGAGCAATGAATTTCAATTATTCAAGGTTTTCTTTCCAGAAAATTGCTTTGACAACCGATGAAAAAGCTGTTTTCTCGACTGAAAGATTCCTGATTCCTGACCACGGAATTCCAAGAATAGACCTGGGTGATGGTTCACGGTGTTGGGAAAAACACAAACATTTCAGAAAACTTCGTTCGATATTTTCCCGAGACATAATCGTAGATTATTCAGATTGTTCGTAGTTATCACTGTGCCATGTGTTATAGAAAATTAAAAATATACAGAACTTGTGAAAATACCTACATGCATTTATATGTTTTGATATGATCACATGTTTTTTCTTTGCTTAATAGCTGTATTCGGTAACCATGGAAAACTGCATCCAAACTAATTGAAGTTTCAATTCTAACTTCCTTCTTAAAATAATATTTCCATTTTACATAATATAAATCCAAGTAGCCGCACGAAAAGCGATTTCATCTGATATCGCCCATTCTACGCCATTCTAACTGGCAATCTCACAATGTCTATTCAGCAAAGGTTGCCTCGACGAGCAATAGTATAAATTGTTCGCAAGCATTTGAATACCATGTCCCCTCGGGCTCCGGCGATTCAGTTGTCCGCCTCAAAAATGTAGAGTTTGAAACGGTGCGACCGAGCCTTGCAGATTTGGTCGCAATCAAGTTTACAAGATACATATTTTGATATTAAGTTTTTAAAAAACCGGCCAAGTGCGAGTCGGACTCGCGCACAAAGGGTTCCGTACCATCGTACAAGATTTAACACAAAAAAATCACTTTTTTTGTTTCGGGCCCCCCTTTAATTTTTATATTTTTTTTATTTTACCTATTTGTTATAGCGGCAAAATAAATACATACTCTGTGACAATTTCAGCTGCCTACCTATTACGGTTTATGAGATACAGCCCTGTGACTGACGGCCGGACGGACGGACAGACGGACGGACAGCGGAGGATTAGTAATAGGGTTCCGTTTTCACCCTTTGGTTACGGAACCCTAAAAATACCTCAACGGGCTCCGGCCAATACAAAGTTATTTGTAATCCTGATTAATTAAATGTCCATTACTTTTTCTGTGGTAATAACGAGGAATTTAGGAGTCCCGTTAAGGAAAAAACTCCGATTGTTCTCTTTGCATTGGAGGATTTTGGTTTCGCAACATATTTTTAAAATAAATTTTTGATAGCTTTTTCTTAAAAGCCATTTCCAATCATTTTTCCTGTATTCCTTCGACGTTTCGAGGTTTTTTTAAGCTTCCAACCACACGTTCATTAGATTTCCAACTTCAGGGGCTGCTATAATTGTTGCGGCCGTCCAAGTGCTACTTCACATTTCATTTGAAGGACATCAGGTTATATTTTGGGGAAGAAACCTCGGCATGAACGTGCGGTTATGGTTATAAAAAAAAAGATTCTGACAAATTGAGAACCTCCTCCTTTTAATTGAAGTCGGTTAAAATTACGTTTGTAAGGCTCTTTATCCCATTTAGTCAATATTCAACAGCGACCACTGTCAAGGCCACAAGCATCATAAAATTACAAACGTAGTTTTTAATCATTTTAAAATCATAGTTCCCATTTATTTGATACTAGTTCATAGTATCAAGCAACCAATAACGCTGTCTGGAGGGTTTTGTTCTTATAAAAGAAAATGTGTGTAAAGATTTTCTTTTTGCTGTCATTTCCATCGGTTTGCATTTAACAATAACAAAAAATGCAGGAACATAATATATATTCGTTACCTGATATTAGATACCAAATATAAAAATAAAAATATCATTACTAAACAAAGTTTGTACGGGGAACAAAGCTTACGGGCAATCATTATATTGCAGTGGTCGCAGTCGCGTCATATGTCATAGCACCTTTACACATACAAGGACGCCGTTTACATATCCTGGCAACACAAAGGACTGGTCGCGACGCCAAGCAGGATGCGCGCAGCTAACGCTTCCTTCCTCTATCTCGTTTTATGACTATTTATTTGCTTATTGTTCAGTCCAGCAATGCTTTATTGGTCCCGCAATGTGAGGTTTTCTCGTGAGACGTTTGTAATGTTTTTTTGTTAAATTGTAACTTAATTTAGGAAAAAATACTAAGGGAAAAATGTTTAAAGACCGGCTATTATCTCAGGGCGCGCCTTTAGTTCAAATCCCGGCCCAGTTCTTTCTCAGTTGGATAAATGCGTTCCGTTATCAATGCGAGCTATTTCATGGTATAAAACCCATGTAAACCTCTTCTCTTACAAGGTGGTACGGTTAAGACCGCCCTTGTTGGTACTATCGCATTGCATGAAACGATGGTCGAAACGCAATAAAAAATAAAAGAAAGGTATGGCCCTTATTCCTTCGGGAATTCGGTGTCCACCGCAATAACATGACGTTGGGCGTGGTATTAGTATTAGTAATACTTGTTTGTAGAAGTTACCGATTTACAATGTGTTTATTCAATGGCAAATTACTCTAAAGTTCTTGGTTACCTATTTTCTTACTAATAAGTATTTGTCGTTTTTTTGTCATATTACACAGTAACCAAAAGCATTATCGGATATTATTATACACACATATATAATAATATAAATTTTGTGTATTATTACAAATAAATACATGAGTCTTTGTTTATAGCGCATAGTCAACAAGTTGGACTAGACTAGGGCCGTTCTTCGCCACATTGGCGATTAATCGTAATGGACGCGGGCAGCCAGCGGAAAGCAGAACTCGCGATCACGTACGCGCGCTTAATTGAAAGCGATGTTATTTTCCCGCCGTTTCCTCGTCGCGTCCGCCCGACCCTCCCCGCTCCCCGCACTCCCCGGTCGGACTCTAACGCCGGAGACAAGTTGCAATTGATTTAATCCTTTCCGCAATTTAAATTGCAAATTCGAAATCTAATGCCGGAGGTAGGAGCGAGCATGTGTCCGTCCAACCGGTCTAGTTTGACATATTGGACTTGTTTAGGAAAAGCTCCTGGATTAAGTGATCGCACGATCGCAAGTGGAATTCATTCTACCGCTCATACACGCATCAACAAATCGCACGTCTTAAGAAGGATTTCTCTGCATACAGTTAAGTAAATATTATTATTATTAATATTTAGGATTATATCTTTAAAATTAATGTCAATATTTGAAATTAAAATCTAATTTAGTGTTAATTTTGATATTTTTTCTATCGAGAAAAGTTTCACCTATCATATTTCAGTTCGAATTACCTCCTGTTCCATGCATATTTTTCGCTGATCGCTTTAATTTGTAGTCCCAAACTTACATGAAAAAAAGACCGCAGGCAAAAAAGGTGGCCCAACCCGGCGGCCTCAACTCATTTGCGGGCACGGTACAAAACCGTGCTGTTGCGCTCTGGGACCTTCTCTGTTTCTAAGAATAAGACAGGCTCCGTGATGAGGAAGATGCAACATGTCCACAAAAAAGACAATGTGCATAGTGTATGATTTGGTAAGATTTACGAAAATTTTAATTTCAAAACGACTTATAGCTAAAAGTAAACCACGACCGCTGTAGTCAAAAATGTAACAAAAACCAAATAGATTATAAATCTTGATTAAATAAGCTATGTCTGATGACTAATCTTTTTAAGATATTATTAGTTAATCATTGCGTAATCCACCTCCAAAGTTATTGTATAAAACGCTCGAAAAATCCGAACTTTCGGACGTTGTAACTTGGAAACCAAACACAATTTTACAATGCCAATGGTCATCAGACATCTAGTTCAATTAAATAAAGCTATTTTGAGCAAAATTTTGGATCTCTGACAAGAAATTTAGGCGTGATCTTCTTTCCCCTTTTGTATGGGGAGATGAGCGGTTTGGGCCACCTTAAAGACACTGCCGCTGCGTTCTTGATTCAGTTTTCTTGTTATTAATACTTTTATGAACCAAATTATATTATATAGTAGTACTTACCACGTTGTACAGTCAACCAAAGGTTAAAGGATACACTTCCGGTTAAACGTAAAAATGAATGGTGTTTAATACAACCTCTGATTAAATTTTGCTAGGGTTTTGTTTACTCAGTAGCTAGTAGACATCCTCAACTATGTTTGAATCTATACTCAAAACTATAATTGTTTCCAAAAGGCAAAACATTTCGACTGTTCATCTTTTCATTCTACCGGATGTGTATCCTAAACTCTTTGTTCGACTGTACTAACGAAATGATGTAGCGTCTCCCTCTATGTTCTATCGTCTCTACCAATGCTGTTTGGAGCTGCATAACGCATTCTCTCCGTCTCGTTTCTATCATCGCTAAACGCGAAGCAGGGTGAGAATGCACCCATCCACTTTCGCAATGGCAAAATTAGAACCACCTATAAGATATTTTAAATCTTTATTTTCATAGGGTCTGTAAACTATGGAACGAGGTATTTTCCTGGCATCATTCAAACATGGTGTTAAGGTGCTTCCCTTGTCGGCCGGCCCGGTTTTCGCAGCGCCCGCGAAATAATACACGTTTTAGGATGGATCTCTTACTTTTATGTAGCAGATGCAATCAATTCACATACCTATTTTAAAGCAATCTCTGTTTTGGAGAACACGCAAATCCGACATTCTCGGAGCAAATGGAATGATTCCGATTTGTTCTTGTTTGATGCTTGTTTGTCCGTCATTACATAGAGTAGAAGACTCCTTAATCTATGGTCATTATATGCAACGTACCTATAATCTTCCATGCCTTCCAAGGAGGGTCTTCCCGTCCAACTCCCCATACAAACGTGGAAAGAAGATCATGCCCATATTTCTTGTCAAAGATCCAAAATTTTGCTCAAAATAGCTTTATTTGATCAACTTGTCTGATGACCGTTGACATTATAAAATTGTGTTTGGTATCTAAGTTATAAGGTACGAAAGATCGAATTTTTCGCGCGTTTTATGCAATACGTTTGGACGTGGATTACTAAACGATAAACAAAAAAAATCTTAAAGATTTTAGTCATCATAACTAGCTTGTTTCATAAAGATTTATAATCAGTTTGGTTTTTGTTTGATTTTTGGCTGCAGCAGTCGTGATTTACTTTCAGCTATAAGTATTTTTGTAATTATTCGTAAATCGCACGCTTCAAAACAGCGCAATAGTACTGTTTTGTAGCGTGCCCGCGAATGAGTTAGTCCCTTCGGGAAGGGCCACCGTAAACTTAAATTTGAATGATTCAACGAATCTGAATTTAAATGCGTCTGAGAGCAAAAAGTCCTAAACATTGTTGCATACGTATCCCCGCCACGCCACATTCTGTTCGCACGGTGTTTCCCGATTTAATTAGATGTCTTGTACCGAGTTGGGTCAATTTGTTCTCACCTGGGTTCAGACAGAACTGCACGCGTCACGCACCTCATAGTGCGCATCGGCCTACATATACAGGGTGTTAACGGAGTTATGGTCCAAACGTTAACCACGTGTTCCTTGGCATATTTGGAGCAAAAAAGGTAGATAACATTTTTTTGTACGACTGAATAAAAATTGTCCTCCCCATACATTTCTGTAAATACCTACACACAATTTTGTGTGTAGGTTGACAATTGTATGGGAATGACTTTTTTTTTTAAAGTTGGACAACAAAATGTCTTTCACCTTTTTTGCTTTAAATATGTCAAGGAATACGTGGTTAGCTTTTGGACCATAACTCCGTTTACAACCTGTATATAAAATCGAGAGTAACGTTATTAACCGACTTCAAAAAAAGGAGGAGGTTATCAATTCGTCTGTATGTTTTTTTTTTTTTTTATGTTTGTTACCTCATAACTTTTGCCTGGGTGAACCGATTTTGATGATTCTTTTTTTAAATGATAGCTAGTGCTTCCCAAGTGGTCCCATTTTAATTTGGTTAAGTTTAAGCTGAGTCGGTGTCAGCCAAGGTTAGGTTAGGTTAGGTTAGGTTAGGTTAGGTTCTCTTGATTGGCGCAGCGCGTGCCCGGCTGACGCCGACTCAAAAAATAACAGAAATCGTAAAATCGTGAAATGGAAATTATTTTTTACTTTTTAGTGCTTTTTCTTTGAAGTCGGTTATTTTTTTTGTTAATTTTTTTTAAGTCGAGGTTTTCATGTCCTAGCGATCTACCCCAAATAATTAGAGTTTTTGTGGTTAACATTAGATCCTTTTCCTTTTCTCATGCCTGCAGCTTGGGAGTTTTCAAACTCATTTTGAACAAACTCATCATGGTGCCTCGCTGAGCGTGGTTTCGCGAGGTGGACTTACTTTTCTGAGCACCTTTAGTATTTCGGCCGGCACAGCTACTCATACCTACCGAATTTTCATAAAAACAATAACTGCGCTGCAGCCTTAAAAATACTAAATTTCATTCAGCGAAACAAGATATACGGAGCGCATCACAGTAAACGCCACACTATGCATTGGCTTTTGCAAGGGAAATGATAGTAGATCAAGTTTAATGTGTGACGGTTACGTTGATGCCATTTGTACCAAATTCAACAACAGTCAAAGGCAACAACTGAAGCCAAATGCACATTATTTTACGAGTTTTTACTATAAATATACTTCAATATAATATTTTAATGAATAAATATTCACCTCAGACATTAAATAACAAATGGGACTACTCGAGTTGAACGAGCAAAACAAAATGTGTGAACGCGCGAACGTATAAGCTCTCGACTCCTCCACGGTTGGCAGAACACCTCGAACACTCGCAAATCGCACACTTCTTGAAACACGCTCGAGCCCCGGCCCACGTCTCGTGTTGCTCTCTCATTTAAAAAAAGCACACAAAAGGTTTGAATTTATTTTCACTGCAAAGTCCCGAGTGATATTCACACTAAGTAATTCACGAAATAAATAAATAAATAAAAATTAAAAGAATTAAAATAATAGTGAAAACAATTCATAGTGTAAAAACAATTCATACAAAAAAATGTAGGAAATTGAAGATATATTTTTTTAAAATGGGTCTCCAAATGGAAAAAAGTATTTTTAAAAAACAACTAGCATTCTCTCAACTCTTAAACCGATCATCCGAATTCGATGAAACTTACTACACGTAAATAGGGACACAGGATAAGCTATATATAAAGGGGTAATCACTATCTGCCTTTATTTCTTCGTCTACTTCTTCTAAGCCACGCAACAGACTTGATGATACGGTTTTCATTAATATAAGGAGCGATCAACGAGCAAGAATTGCGTATGTAATTTTTAAATATTTAATACAAACATTAAGAGAAAAATGAAAACTACGAGTATGTACGTGAAAATTGTAGGTGTTAAAGTTCCACGATATCATGTAGAGCGATAACTTCGAACCACTCGCCCGATTTATTTGCGTATTTTACCAACGTATAGTAACTCTGGGCGCAGTCGAATTCCGGATGGGTTACCGTTTAAGATGTTGAAGGTGGCTGTGGTTCGTATTCCTCATAAAACTTTGTAAAAGTAAGGAAGGTGGTAGGGTTAATCCCGCCTTTGTTGCTTTCTATCAATTTCTATGTAGCAGTGCCAGTGCAGTAAGGGTCTGGCGGCATATGCTTTTAAAAATCGCTCCCAAATGTTTACGAAGCTCTAAATGGGAATGTGTCGATGTTTATCATTAAATCATGCCATATCGGTTCAAATGATTTTGATTAAATTTGGTACATGGATACATAGTCTTGGACTAGCCTTCTGGTGGGCTACTTTCTATCTAGGAAATAATTCAGACCGAAATCAATCCAACATGACGTTTACCCGAGCGGAGCCGGGTACCGCAGCTAGTCCAAAAAATGCCTGACGGCGCGCCGACGCCGCGCGGTGGTGCGTGTGTGTGTTGCCATAGCCAGAAGTTTAATAATGATAGATACATTATTTATTAGTTTTTGATAATCCGCAGTTCCTGGAAATAGCTACTACTACTACTAACTACTAACACGAAAATGTATTTTATTAATTTACAATTCAAACAACCTTCAGACTTTTCTATGATTTCCTACTGACAGCTTTGCTTCCGGTTTTAGTTTTGGTCATTGTCATTTTTTTTCTTAATTATTGAAACGTTATATACCTATGAATAGCTGCAATATCAGTCTAGCATGTGATGTAAGTACCTGGTTAACCAGCGATTTGAGGCTTTACAGTGTTATCATTTCTTCGCAAGCAATCCAAACGTTTGTCCCAGAAGTTCAATGTGCAGAGCGAGAAATTCTACCCGCGCATTCTCTTGCAGTGCAGAAGGCATTTGCATGTAATCTAAGGGAGTGCGAAAGCGTTCTCGAAATAGAATAGGCGCGACGAGGGTTACATTCAATATGTCGACACAGAAGCATCGAAATGTCGACAAAATTGTTGCATGATTTCTTACTATAAGTTTCAGGCAATCCCTGCAACGTTTGATGATTAGTATTATTTACAATTTAATGAGACAATGTACCTGATACAAATAAATTATTATTATTAACGGGCCGGGATTTAGACACATAACCTCTGACATGACAGGCTACTTGCCTGTTATGTCAGAGGTCGAATGGAGAATGGACAGAAGCGAGAATGGACGGACGGGAGTAGATACCTAATCTCGTAGATATTAGGGCGGCGAAGCCACTTTTATATACAAAAACGGAAGCGCCTGCGAGTGAGTTCGGTTACGAATTCGCTTACTACTGATTTTCTTGACCGACATAAGCCAACGACACGTAAGAACATAACAGGACGCTATTTAGTGCAACAATCATTCGATGTTGCAGGTCCCAAAGGTGTAAGCGAACTAAATTAGGGGACGTCAATTATTTTTTCTGGTAAGACACTGGCAACATTGACATTTGGCTCGACCCCCTCCTCTCCTCTTAATCTCACGTGAGAATAAAAAATACGTATATTCAGTGGAAATATGTTAATCTGTGCTGTGGCGTTGGATTTATTCAAACACGAGGGAATCTTCTGTGTTTTCTTATTTAACCAAGTTTTCTTGCAATTTATACACGTGATATTTGCCAAGAGGGGGGCTCTCTCATGTGAGATTTGGTGAAAAATCGGCTCAACCCCCTCCTCCCTTAAGTACCTAACGTAATTAAAGGACGCCCCCTTACAGTTAGACATTTATTGGACAATCGTGGCTTCACTGCCGCCGCACTAATGAGTTTCGGTTTCTACTCCATGCTTGCTGGCAAGTACACACGCCCCTGGGTTACGAGCCGCAACCTCAAGCAGTCGACCTTGAGTTCGTCGATCTATGGCCGCCGGCAAGGCAGCGCGCGGAGGCGTCGTGTATCGCTCCGCGCCAGCTTTTACTTTATTGCCACAATGTTTGCTCTGGCCAGTAAATTGGCCCGCGGCCGCCGCCGTCAAAGCTGCCGCTGATTTATTGAAATCACGATCAGTCGCGACCAACGACAACGGCTCATATAAAGAGGCCTCCGGTTAGGAATCGAATGTCGAGGCGCTTTTTGGAATGCCCTATTTATATGTGATGGTTGAAAATCTAAATGAAAAGTCAAAATATGTTAACATGCTGTACTTATGCGGTGTACGCATGCAATCATGGTTGAATGCTCGATTTATATGTAAAGATTGAAACAGTTAAAAATATTACGCCAAGTGACCGTTTGGTCAATAAAAGTAGATCGATCTCATGTTTTTTTATTTTTAGCTTAGTATTTGGCGTACCATGGCGATGACGCCCATGGGCTTTAGAACTTAAACAGGGGCTGCGAAAATCGTTTCCACCCGTCATGGGTAGGTCGCTGGACGGAGTTATGCAAATAAGAAACGCAGCTCCGAAAATAGTGTAGCCATAAGACCTACTTCAGCATACAAATACCGTTTTCATTAGCCCAGACACTTTCAGTTATAAATCTATCGATGTATACACAAGACTTGGCAGCACTAGTTCTAAAATCTTAATTGTATTGACAAATACGTCGTGACTCAGTCATCTAATACCTTTCTTTTGAAATTATTAGACCTTGGCAGCCTTGTAAATGTATCGTCGGGCTGTGTCGTCCGTCAGTGCGTCAGAGTCGCTGCGCTGAACCACTGATGTCGTCGCTCACAGCGTTGCTTAAAACCATAGACTATAAAAAAGACACACAAAGCCAACTGGCGGTTGAGACCAAAATATTAGGTTGGGGAAAAAGTTTCTTCGCATTTTTTAAGAAAATTCAAAACATTTTTTAATATGGTTTATTTACATTTAACTAAAGTATGTAGGTACCATTTTGTTCGATAACTTTTTGCCATCTTGTAGGTAGGGACATGATCCCATTGCTATAGAAATATTGGGACTTCTGATCAATATACCGCGACAAGTGGTTTTGGCAGTCCTCTCGTGATGTTAACCTGACACTGCCTAAAGAATTCTGAAGAGACCTAAACAGGTGGAAATCTGAAGGTGCAAGGTCAGGACTATACGGCGGATGCATTAACACCTCCCAGCCAAACTCTCTTAGTTTTTGCTGAGTGGCTAAAGATGTGTGAGGTCTAGCGTTATCATGATGAAAAACCACACCCCTTCTGTTGATTAATTCCGGCCGCTTTCTCTCAACTTCTTGCTTTAATCTCATCAGTTGTTCGCAGTAGAGTTCAGAATCGATGGTCCTGCCTGGTGGTAACAGCTCATAATGAATAATGCCCTTCCAATCCCACCACACACACAGCATCACCTTGTTGCGAGTTAACCCGGGTTTCGCCACAGTCTGTGAAGCTTGACCGGCCTTTGACCACGACCTTTTTCGCACGTTCTTGTCGTACGTGATCCACTTTTCATCACCAGTTATCAGCTTCTTCAAAAATGGTTCGGTTTCATTACGTCGTAATAAAGAATCACAAAGTCTTACAATAAAGTAAAAAGTCTCACAATAAAGAATCACACGGTTCATTAGGTTTCTTTCAGTGAGCTCGTGAGGTACCCAAATATCGAGCTTTTTTGTGTACCCAGTTTTTTTCAAATGCGCCAAAACTGTTTTGTGGTCAATTCCTAGTTCTTCAGCTACGTCGTAACTACTGATATGCCGATCTTGCTCCACTTTTTCAAAAATGGCATCCATTTTATCCGTAATAGGGCGACCAGAGCGACGTGCATCTTTGACATCAAAATTTCCGGATTGAAAACGCTTAAACCAAATTTGTGCTACTCTCACCGACACTGCACTAGGTCCATAAACATCGCAAATTTTTTTCGCGGCTTGCGTTGCATTTTTACCTTTTTTGTAGTAAAATTTTAAAATGTATCGAATTTCTTCATTAGATTCACTCATTTTGACAGTACGAAAAACAAATGAGAATCACACATTTTCCTAATTTGAATTTGGAATTATGTTCTTTAAAATTTAAACTTTCAATGATACCAAAACCAGCCAGATACAAATAGTATAGCCAAAGAGATTTTATTACAAGTTCATACATACTATAATGCGAAAAGACTTTTTCCCCGACCATTATGTTGCAAACTAAATGTACTGAATGTTATTATTTTATTAAAAAATCTCTCTAGGTTGCCCTTTGGCGGTAAAATAATGATCAGTACAATTTTCAAAATATTAAAAAAAAGATAAAAAGTATACACAAAGAATCAGTGGGTAATCTTTTAAATGTTCGGATATTACGGTCCGCTCAACTCACAATCCATAAATGCACAGGGTAACAAATCTTGCTTTCTTTACCATTTAATGAGCCATGTCACATATCGGGTAGGTATGTTCCATCT
Organism: Incurvaria masculella; assembly: GCA_946894095.1. NCBI lineage: Eukaryota > Metazoa > Arthropoda > Insecta > Lepidoptera > Incurvariidae > Incurvaria > Incurvaria masculella. Next base: position 5,737,698 of record OX335644.1, read on the forward strand.
CTCTCTAACTCACGGTATTGACGCCTCAATTGACTTCTCACTCCCACACACTCGTCTTGCAAGCGCGCGGGGCGCATGATAAGTCTGTCCTTGAAACAGTCGTGTTTGAGTAAATAATGACTTATCGTGCCTTCCATCGCACTAACATTACTATTTGTCAACGCGTTACTTTACAGAGTTGCATAATGGATGGGAACAGTTTCAAACGCTAAGCACTTTACAATGAGCTGCGTACGGGTTTCTTTCGCCACCGCTGTGTATTATATGAATGTCAATATTGGTTCAACGCAGCTATATGGCTTACATTCTCCAATAGGCTGTTTTGTTAGGTTGTTCTATTTTAATTTATTTACAGACAGTTGGACCTACTTACTGAAAAAAATAGAAGTTCCATTTTTTATCGAGTTTACAAAGTATGGAAAGGGTTATATATTAGAATATCTACTACCCTTTCCAAATACACTTTTAAAGGTGCTGGTCGATGAAATTAATAATATGAATAATAAATATGAAATAAATAAATGATTAATGATTTGATTGGTTCGATTAATGATATGCAGTGTCTTATGTACTTTAATTTATTAAATGGTCAGAAAACAATAAGCTCTCTTCTCTTAGAGTCGATTTTACAATATTCTGAAAAAATCGCCAGATAACTATTCGACGAATGTATTTACGCCGCTGCTTTCCTCTCCGTTATAGTATCGCTTTTTTTAAATAAACTTATAGTAATACAATTGTGATAGGAGATTTAATCCTCTGGTAATAACTTTCTGTCTTTAGACAAACTTAACCTACTATCAGACCGTGAGGATTGAAAAATCGGCCATAATTTTATTTATAATTGCATTGTCATGTAGACACAAAAATATATACACACATACGTAGATACAAACGTGAGTATGCACCGGCCTACCACGCACATTCAACGTATTGGTTACATTAGCATGCTATTTACAGAGCGCACGTGTGGCCCGCATAAAGAGCTCGGAATTCAATACAAAAGTCTTTAGAGCGAACGCACATGAATAGCATTTGTGTCTATTGATAAAATAATATAAATACCGCATATAATATTGCCAGCGGTTGCTGGCAATAAAATTGTCTAAAGTATAATATCAAGGGGGCGTGTAAGGTCAACGGTTCACAACATCCAACTTAGGTGCTTGGGAACGAAACTACGAACAAGTAAGCAGAGTGATAGCTGCAGAAAGAATTGAAATCGATTTTGCCCCTCGCTCTGCCGACATCCTCTAGTTAAAGATATTTTGGAAAAAAAGAAGTTAATATATATTAATTTAATAAGAACATGACACCATGGATTGCTTTTTCTAATAATGATTTTGTGGTTTTTCTAATGTTTCATTTCGTTAGTCATGATTTTGAAATCCGAAGATACAATAATAAATTAGACAATGTCCTTTACGCTTATAGTAGAGTCGAAAACCTGCTCCGTTTATCTTCCACTTGCTTGAGATTGTTTGGATTGGATAAGCATAAAGCTGATGGAATATCAATGCAGACTAAATTGTTTCATTAAGGTGGCCCATCCCGCTCATCTCCCCATACAAAAGGGGAAAGAAGATCACGCCCACATTTCTTGTCAGAGATCCAAAATTTTGCTCAAAATAGCTTTATTTGATCGAACTAGATGTCTGATGACCATTGGCATTGTAAAATTGTGTTTGGTTTCTTAGTTATAAGGTCCGAAAGTTCGCATTTTTCGCGCGATTTATACAATAACTTTGGAGGTGGATTACGCAATGATAAAGTAAGAACATCTTAAAAAGATTAGTCATCAGACATAGCTTATTTAATCAAGATTTATAATCTATTTGGTTTTTGTTCGATTTTTTACTACAGCGGTCGTGGTTTACTTTTAGCTATAAGTCGTCTTTAAATTAAAATTTTCGTAAATCTTACCAAATCATACACTATGCACATTGTCTTTTTTGTGGACATGTTGCATCTTCCTCATCACGGAGCCTGTCTTATTTTTTGAAACAGAGAAGGTCCCAGAGCGCAACAGCACGGTTTTGTACCCTGCCCGCGAATGAGTTAGGCCCGCCGGGTTGGGCCACCTTAAAATCTTCCAATATCAGCCCTTTAAACGCTCTACGCCAACACACAGCCAAAGCACAAAAATAGTGACCAAAAATTTTAACGAATCTTTTGCGAAGCCTACAATAAACACAAAACATTTACCATGGAGCTGACATAATCTTAAAGGAAATACAAATATTATAGATTTACCAATCTACGATCTAAAATACTTTATAAGTGTAGTCTAGACCGCTGTGTATGTGGGTGCAACGTGACGAAGAGCATTTTGTAGGTAGCGGTAAGATTACTCTGTACCAATGCCTAATTATGTTACAATAAATTATTTGATTTTATTCGAGTTGTAGAAAAAGCCTGCATGCAACATGGAGTAGGTAGCCGCAGATAGCCGTAGTATGCTTTGATTGTAAAAACGTTGCGCTTCGCAGCAAACAAAGTAATACGAAGGAAGATGGCGATCCATCATCCACGGCGTCCTACGTGTCACGAGGCTAGCCTCACGGAAACCTGCGGCACGACCCGCGCCGGCCGCGCCAGAGCGCCCGAGCAGCGCGAACGCGGATTGTGCTCACGAATCCCTCAGCTCGTGCTCGAACCTCGAGGTGCTTCCGACACGTTCCAACACCGATAAATCAACAAAAAGTACCATTTCAACATTGCTGTAGAAAAGAGGTTATTATGTCTCTGAAAAAACTGGGGCACCTAAATGGGAACTCAGTGATACTTTAATGTATAATGAATTTGTTTTAAAGAAATTAGTGTATTTACAATATTTTTATATATACAGAAAATTCGTTAAATGTTCGGCGATTATCAGTTTGATTTATAATTTATTTCGTGCCATAGTAGAATTTAACTTATTCTATATTTACCACTTTCAATCGTTACATAAAATTGAAAATCTAATTCGTGCCCCTTTACGCGGAAAACTTTTTTTAATTTATTATTGTGTTTAGAATCAGATCCGTAAAATCAACTGGTAAATATTCTTCGACAGTGAATAAAATAAGCATAAAAGAATAGCAGTATGGTCTCATCAATAACATTATTTTTGAGCATCTTATTCCATTTTTCATCCCTTCATTTTTGCGCTTAAATTTTTTTAAATTTTAGCATAGAATTTATTTGAATTTAAGTCTGGTAAATAGGTGACATTTGTTTAAATTTTATTACGGCGTTGCTTGAATGCCAGATTTACCCCTGATTTCACCACCTCCAGCTACCTGAAATCCGATAAGTTGTTAACTTCGGTCACATTGCATATTTACATGGTGTAACCGAAAGATAACTTTGGGATTTTGTAGCTGGAGGTGGTCAAAACGGGTGTTAACCGACAACATTCAACTAAAGTCCTTTCTAGGATTTTTTTCTTTTTCTTTTATAGCGGTTATCTCAACTAAAAGATTCTGGAGGACAATATTTAAATGATTCAAGATTTTCAGTCCAGAAAGTATTTTTGACAACCCTTTTAAAAGCGGTTTTGTTGGCTGAAATATTCCTGATTCCTAAGCACGGAATTCCAAGAATAGGCCTACTGATGTCGCAACGCGCTCCCGGGAATTTCTTCCGATGAAGTAATAACGTAGAATGCAGTACATCTCCGCTTCAGATGCTCTCTTAACGTTTCCCGCCACGGCCACCACAGATCTCTGTACACATATACCACCAACTACACAACCCCACATTCCGATTCAGGACACTTGCTCTATAACCATCCGTCACGTGCTCAGATCAAAACGGAAATAGATGTGCCAACTAGCGCGCCAGCTACGAGATCCGTTGTCTCCAATTTTCCAAAATTACTAACATAATTTAAACATAATTCTACACGCAGATGTAGTCTCAGACGTATTGGAGCGTTCACGTAGGTGGGATCGCCCACGCATTTTGGGAACACATTCGGTTGAGGTGGTGATGTTTGGACTGCGTGGCATACGACACGCGGCTGGCTTGGGCAAGAAAACTGTTTAATCACGGCAGGTGGCGTCCAAGCGGGCTCACCTAAAATGTTTGTCAAAGCTGTCAGATGGCATTAAAAAACAGAATAGATTTGAAAATTCTATTCACTCTATCTATGTTATCGAAATGACTCAATTTTCTCCATGTTATTTCGAAAATTAAATGTTATTGTTCACGCTAATTACAATAAGTCGTGGGAAAAAAATTATCACAAAATCATAACCTATAATATTTTGTTTCATACTTTGTACTGTGGGCTTCATACTACCACACGCCACTTCTTCCTTTTCTCTTCTGTGGTCACGTGCGTCGAGAACTTGTCCTCTCCGGCTGCTCCGCGCAGCAACTACTTTGCGTTTGGTACCCACCACTATTTACTTATTGATCGAGCGAAGAGCGAGGCTTGAGCGTCGCGTCTCCCTCTCAGATTGGGCAAAAATGCTTTCATATTTCCGGTTGTTCTCCTCTACAGGAGAACGCTATCGAGAACGCGATATCGCCTGTAAAAAAAATTGTATGCATTTGACAGTTGGTATCGAAAGCGTTGTCGATTCCATCTGTCAAACGCAAACAATATGTTTGACAGGCGATGTCGCCTTCTCTATAGCGCTTACTCGAAAGCGTTCGTAGTAGGGAGCCTGGTCGCATTTTTCAACCGATTCTCGTGAAATAATAAGTATTTTTAGTATAGAGGTTATTATTTAATTAAAAAATTTAAAAAATGTTCAAAAAGGCAGTTCAAAAATATCAGTTCTGAATGAGAAAATGAGTTAGAGGCGGTATTCAACGGCATCATTGTAATCACTAACGTAGAACTTTGAGCCACATGTGTTTTCTCTTGCCACATGTGCTTGGCGATTGACTCCTATTCTTAAGGTGGGCCATCCCGCTCAACTCCCCATACAAACGTGGAAAGAAGATCATGCCCATATTTCTTGTCAAATATCCCAAATTTTGCTCAAAATTGCTTTATTTGATTGAACTAGATGTCTGATGACCATTGGCATTGTAAAATTATGTTTGGTTTCTAAGTTATAAGGTCCGAAAGTTCGAATTTTTCGTGCGTTATTTATTTATTTATTTATTTATTACTTTGAAGGTGGATTACTCGACGATAAAGTAAGAACATCTTAAAAAGATTAGTCATCAGACATAGCTTGCTTCATCAATATTTGTAATCAATTTGGTTTTTATTCGATGTTTTTAGTCGTGGTTTACTTTTAGCTATAAGTCGTCTTGTAATTAAAATTATCGTAAATCTTACCAAATCATACACTATGCACATTGTCTGTTTTGTGAACACGTTGCATCATCCTCATCACGGACCCTGTCTTTTTCTTTGAAACATAGAAGGTCCCAGAGCGCAATAGCACGGTTTTGTACCGCGCCCGCGAATGAGTTAGTCCCGGCGGGTTGGGCCACCTTTAAGAATTACTTCAACAGAACTTCTCTCATCCAGCAAACCTCTTTCACGGGATCATATCATGTCGGTAACGATACCAAATAAACTTCCATTATACAGGCTGTTAGCGGAGGTAACTATGGTCCAAACGTTAACCACGTGTTCTTTGGCATATTTGGAGCAAAAAAGGTAGAAACATTTTTTTTCTACGACTGAAAAAAAAATCGTCCTCCCCACACATTTTGTGTGTAGGTATTTACAAAAATTTATGGGGATGACAATTTTTTTTAAGTTGGACAACAAAATGTCTTCTACCATTTTTGATCCAAATATGTCAAGGAATACGTAGTTAACTTTAACTAGTACGTAGTTAACACCCTGTACACGATTGATCTTTAAAATTAAGGGAATAGTTCTGTTTCATTTTTCTCTGTATGTAATTACCTCCACCCAGGCCTATAATTATCCAGCTTTTCCTCCCCTGATACCGATAAATAAGTTGTGTGAGTCTAATGCTTTACTATCTTGAAAATATTGTGAAATGTCGTTCGATGAATAACGGCGTGCACAACGCGACATTCTCCCCACGTTTGTCACACTTCTTTACGCGAGTTTGAAACGCCTGTAGGCCTCCGGGCAGGTCATGTTACGTAATACGGAGGCTGTATAATGACAGGTCCCGCCGCCCACATCTCCGACTTTTATTTGTGCACTCAGCTCACGCTCGCATCCGCTTATGCGACCACCGTCATTACTGGTACTTTACACTAAGTGTGTAAATGCTCTTTGACATAATGCCTTAATAGATTGAATTTGCTGATAACTTCATGAACGAGCGAGCGAAACTCTCCGGTTTACTGGAACAGTCCGGCGTTTGTATGTATGTTACACGTTTGTTCGACGATAACATGAGTATCGTTATTCGGGACTTCATGAAGTTTGGTAGGCGTATAAATCAGAAAATTATAATTAAAAGTTTGAACATAGATAAAAAAATCAGTCAATCTATGTATAATTTCCATACTAAATATACCTTTTCATTACCAATTATTTCTCAAAGCAGATCGCGAGTTCAAAGTTCAGGGCGAACTACTTGTTTCAATAGTACTTGTTAAATAATTGATGTGGTGAATAAGTTAGCCCGGTTAGTATCGTAGAGTAAAAGACTTCAACGCTCGCACTAATATTAGGTTTTCTTTTTATTGGATTATAATGCCACATATCATATACATACCTTGTGTCTATTTAAATTTATAATTCAAATTTGAAACTACAAAATAAAACTATTTCGTGAGAGTTTCAGTAAATTCTGATGAATCACTAGTAATTCTAGTGTAAGAAATTAAATTATTATCGAGTCAGAGAAATATAAATTCGTTTTCCTTTTTATTTTTTAGAACCATTTTTTTTGAAAAGAACAGTATTCAATATTGATAATTTTATGTATTTAATGGATACAACTTTACCGTTATCTCATAAATTTGAGTTTCAGCGACATCTACATTGTAAGCATTGTAATCCGATTTTGAAAATAATCTGAAAAAGTTTGACAAGAACTATAATGATTTTCTTCAATGTTGCCCAGAATATTAATAGTAATATATTTTTGTTTTTAATCAATCTGAAAAAGATACCTGAACCTATATAAATCATTTAGGGAAAGGTTCCATTTTTATGTTGTATGTATGTATGTATGTATGTATAATGCATTGACTGACTTACCGCTGTTTTCACCACCTCCATCTACCTGAAATCCGATAGTTAACTTTCGGTAACATTACATATCTAAATGGTGTAACCAAAAGATAACATTGGGATTTTTGTATGGGTGGTGAAACCGGGCGTTCATTAATCACCTGGCGTACTCAACCACTTAGTGCCTTTTCACATTCCTTTGCCAGGAATTTGTAATGTACCGATAATTCTAAATTCCTTTGTCATATTGATGTAGATCTTGTAGTAAAAGGGACTTCGATATTCCTTTTACCAGTGAAAGAGCATACAAATGTAACCATGCATGGCCACTATTAATAAAAAAAAATAGTTTTTGATAAGGTGTGGCCGTTTACACCACAAATGGAACTAATATTGAAAGCGCTCAGTATGCACTGGTGTTCGCTAGCAGTCACTCGTCGAGCGATGCCACGTACTAAAATGATTACGCTGTCGATTAAATCGTTCAGACCACTGACATCTCATTTAGCAGCCGACTCGATCGAGCTCATACTAATAGTGTATGCCAGTCTTAGATTTAAATAAGGATTGCTATTTAAATAAGGTTTTTTTTGTGTCAGAGTGATTTAACTATTTTATGTTAGGGTTAATAAAACCCAGATTTATAAGAAAAGGACGTTTGTAAATTAAATTTGAGTTTTAATTTCTAAAGATCCATAGTACCAAGTAGTATAAATAAGTATAAGTTAAACTTAAGATTGCTTAATCTGTGGTAAATGTATTTGCTTATAGATAGTTCTACGTTTATTAAGTGGGCTGGGTGATTTTTTCAAGTGGGCACTCAGGGCCAATCCCAAAACTAAAAGAAAGAGCGAAAAAAACAATTAAAGCAGTCATGAGGCCGATTTTTATTAAAACTAAAACTGCATTATTCGATGTTTGAAAAATATTTTTTTCAAGTCGGTAATCGAACTCGTTGGTTTTGACAAAAATAACGCGCGCTGTATTTGTACATCGAATGATAGTGTCGCTTATAATGAACAAATTCTGTGAAGTAATGTTAAACGGCAATCTAAAGGCAAGTATTTATTTTTAGTTCTTTCGTTAGGTATGGCTTTTAACCGCGAAGAGATAATATAATTTTGAAATAAGAACAACATGTTGTGATGCTGAATGCAGGTGTGTATAGCTCATAGGCCTAGAATGTAAAAGACATACAGAGTCAACTAAAGTAGAAAGTAAAAAAATGCTGAATCGTTGTGTAGCTTCAAAATATTAATCTGAAATTATGTTTTAAGTTTTACGTTGAAATATTAAGGAAAAGTTAAGAAATTTTATCAGTGGTTTTTATCAGCCCTTATTTAACATAAAAAAAACATTTTTTGTCCTGGTTTCTTACTGCCGTTCACTAAACAAACTATAAATGCACAGGTCACGATACTTTCTTTAAGGAAAACTAAAGCAATCATAAAGATTTCACAAAAAAATATTTCACTTTCCATGAGCGCGACTCCAATGGATTGATAACGATTTCAAAAGTGGTCTCATCGGGCAGATGTGTTCCATCTCCCTCTAACCCGCGGTACTGGTACTTGAGTTGACGTCTCACTCCCATGTGAGACATTTATTCGCCTTGTAAGTTCGCGCTATGCTTGGGCTATGGTTGAGCTACATTTCGAATTAGTTGTTATGATGGTACTGGTCATTTATGAAAACTTGAAAATATGAAACAGTTTATTGAAAATCAACACTTTATTTTAGTTTGCCGTATAACATTACTTCATAGGATGTGTTCCTTATAAGCAACACTATCGACTGGTGCAATAATAAATAAATAAAGTTTCACAGTGGTTATATCGCAGTGAAATAGAAAAGGCCGCGATTTTTCATTAATATAGACAAAGATTAAATTTGACTAAGATAGTTTAAGTGAGGATGTAATACTAGCATTACCAAAAACAATACTGGGAATTTAGCTAAACTTCTAGCTAGATCCCGGCATATTTTATCCACTGCGACAGGAACGTTACTCGTGAAATGTCGGGCCGGCGACGACGACGCGGCGACGTCAGGAGGCCTATTCCTGGAATTCCGTAATCAGCAATCAGGAATCCTGAGTCTCTAAAACCGCCTTTATAGCAGTTTTCAAAGCGATTTTCTTGACGAAAATATTCCGGAGCATAGTCTTTTTCATTAACCAAGGTTTTACGTCGAAAAAATCGCTTTGAAAACAGCTATAAAAGCGCTTGTCTAGATTTAGGATTCCTGATTCCTGATTTCTGAATGCCAGGAATAGGCCTGCTGGAGCATTATCCCAGGACGTGCCGGCTCCGTGAGCAAACCGCCGCCGTCCGCGTCGTGCCGGCGGATTAGTCGCGGCTCGTTCCTCCAGCGCGACCCTCGACCGCCGCCGCCCGCTCCCACGCCGTCCACACAGACCGGCGCGGGTCACTACCTTCCTACCTATACCATATATCCATAGATACAACGTAAGGAGATATGGCATCGAGCGCGCCTACTATGGGACCAGCTGTCTCCAATTTTCAAAAACTAGTAATCCAACCTAAACGTACAAGCCACATGCAAGCATGGCCGCAGACGTATTGGAAGGTTTGTGTGGGTGGGAAATGACTTGACGAACGCTATTTTAGAGTAAACTCGCGCGCGGTAGCGATGTTTCGAGTGTGTGGCGATAATGATGGGTCGCCGGATTCCCATTCAATTATATGGTCATTTTTACCATATAGCGACTTGATATCGATCGCTTGCCATGTCTCCTTCCTTTCTCTTCGGTGCCTATATCAATCGAAAAAGAAACTAAGGTGATGACGACTAAAACTCACTCCTAAAGCGGTAGCGTAGCCACTTTTTAGTGAAGATACATGGCCGGCCAGTCGGTTCGCTTACGAATTTGCGCACTAATAAAATTCTCGAGTTCCAATGACACGTAAGAACGATAAGTTCGATAAGCTTGGTGAAGCAACTCTGAGCGCGGTAGGGTTCTAGATGGGTTTCAACCGTTGATTCGGATTCCATGTAAAACTGTAGGTGGTTCCCAATCCTCCTGGCGCATAAGATAAGTTAGGTTTTATGTCGTCGTGAATGGTGGAATAATTTGTTCACCTTTTAATAAACCGGGATGGGGAAAGACACTATGGTTTTGATTTCAGTAATAGTTTCATTAGCTGAATCCCAATTTTAGGTTGCATAGATACATGAGTATTTGTTTATATTCTCTGACTCTGAGGCTGCCTCCAGAATATGAGAGACGTTATTTGTGGTGTATGGTTCTAATGTGTTTATAAATTACTTAGTAACCAATAAAGTAACAAAGTAGTAAGTAAAGTAACAAATAAATTATTTCATTTCATTTCATTTCAATATAAAATTAAATAATCATTTATTAAGTGGTAGACAGGTAGCTCCCCCTTTTTAAGGGGTAATATCATGTTCATTCAGTTAACTAAAAACACTGTCTGTTGCCGTTCGTCCGATGCATGATTCGAACCGATGAAAGAATGACAAAGCAATTTTACATCGCACATTTAAGTGGAACTGGCCGTATCACCGAGAAGATCTTACAAATGAGCAGATACTCACAAGGGTCATGTGCTTTTTAACCTTTGCAACATCAGATTATAATTTGATTACCGGAGTCACGGCCTAAAATAAACAAAGAAACGTGCACTGTGGTTGTACTTTGTCTTCTTGGGTGCGATCAAATAGGAATGGAAACACCATTCCTCGAATGGAAACCCTAAAATGCCAATCAAAACTTTCGCCGTGGCAACTATAACGAACGTGCGATGAGCGATAAATTACGTTCCAGGAACTTTGTCGAGACGGAGTGCTGTTTCATACAATAAATCACGCTTTATGCTCGTGCCCATGCATTTTATTTTTGTATTAAGTAAAAAGGCGGTCGATCCTAATTTTCCACCGGGTGAACCACGGAGATCGACAACCGTTTTTTTTATGTTAAGCGCGGCATATGGCGTACGCCAGGACCTAAAGGTGCCCGACGACGCCCATGAGTTTTCGAACATTCAGGGGGGCTGCGAAAACCATGCCGGCCGGCCAGGTGCTTCTTCACACCACGTCTGAAGGACCCCAGGTGTCGTAATTTGGGGGAAATACCTCGGTTCATTCCATTGTTTACCGACCCTATAGATAAAGGATCTGGAGGATCGGTGAGTTCTTATTTTTGGAATGTCGACTGTGAATTTGTGCATTTTCTCCCTGTTCCGCGTTGACCGAAGGTAGAAAGGGGACGGAGGAACAGCGTTATGCAGCTCCGACGAGCACTCTCCATGGTAAAGACGATAGAAGACAGAGAGAGACCGTGAGGTGAATAGTCGGTTGTGGCGAAGGAGAGTGTTTGTCGAGAGGACGCGTCAACATATTTTAAAATTCGCACGAAGAGACTAGTCCTCTCTATTTTATTTATGACATGCGAAGCGGAAAGTCCACAAAAAACGGATTTCTTAATTTTTATGATTCCACACCCAAAGGGAACCCTATTACAAAGCCTCTACCTTCCGTCCTTCTGTCCGTCTGTCACAGGGCTGTATCTCAGGAACTGTAAGGTAGGCAGCTGAAATTTTCATAATAAAAATGAATACAAAATGAAGTAAAGTAAGAAAAAAACGTATTTTTTTTTTGTTATAAATCTTGTACGATGGTACGGAACCCTTCGTGTGCGAGTCCGACTCGCAATGGGGTGGTTTTTTATATACCGGTTGTTTGCGATCCATTCGCAAGGTTTTAGTTTGGGCTTACTAGTGTGTAGATGAAAATTTGGCGAATTTGGGCGAAAACATCTTTCATAAATAAGCTGTTATCCTATTAGGCTAATAGTTTAGCAATACCGAAATACCGAAGGAGCATTATGGACGATCGGAGATGACCGTTAATTATTTTAAAAAAATAATAGACTAGTTTATTTAAGGTTGTTTTGTCGAACTGACGCACGGAGACGGACGAATACCACACCCACCATCATATTACCTCAACACACCGCATTCCCGAAGGTATTAGGTGCCATGCTAGGACCTTCCCTTTTATGATCACAGCTTCATTGAACTGGATGAAATACACTCAAAATTTTTCATTACCGCTTTGACCATTTTTTATTCACTGCGATGATACCAACCAAGCTGGCATTCCTAACGAAATACACGTATTGAACTAAGAAAGTGGTGCATGAACGGGGCGGGGATTTGAACCGTCAGGCTTTGGCATTGAAGGCAAGTCCACCTGCCCCTTATATCTACGAGCCGCCCATTTACCTAAATCGGCCTTTGACTACTTTCACGGAATTCTAACCCGGCAGAATCAGGTGCAGTCCATAAGTAGCATTCAAATATAATTTTATGTCAGCACCGTAAAACACGCGTCACTCGAACGGAATAATAATTAGAAATAAGTTCAAACCGGACAAACCCAACATCCTGTTCGTACAGGCGGCTCTTTTAATTTTATGATCTAGGAGAGTGACTTCCTAAGCCGAGTTTCTTCGTGAGTTCAGAAGTCGTTTTATCTCAGTTATGACGCTCGTTAATTGACTGGAAATAGTTTACGGCCACTCATTTCATTAAAAGCTCATTCTCGTATGGAGATATTTCAAACAAGGCCGTTCGGAAAAACGCACTCTCATAGCGGCGGTAAGTTATCCTTGGACAGTTCCTTGGCGATAAATTACCTCGCGAGAGACATGTAACAAATGATAAAAATAACCGCCATACTCGAGCGACTCGTCTCGAAGGAAGGTCGGCCAAAAAAGATAATACCGTATGAAATTGTCCGCGCTGAAGAGCCGCCACCCACCACGGCGTATCTTTTTATATGTCGCCGCGATTTATGAAGCCCGCTGCGCAGGGTTGCCAGCTTGCAAAAACGGTGGATGAGTGACGGGCCGCAAGGCCATGCTCGGCGGGGCAGTTGCGGCCATCTCGTCATGACCTGAATTATATTTTTGCTCCCTCGCAGGCCTTCACTGCAGGCGATTTTCTAACAAAGTAATAAATGCGTAGTCACATAAGAAATTATGAGTGGAGTTTTTGGTTCCACATCGCGCATTAGGCTGATAAAAATGTGTCCCACAATTTTCCTGTTAAAGAGACAGAGAGAATTGCCCGTCATATTCGTGTTTAATTTTAAATTTTTAGGCAATCTTCAGATAAGCCCAGCTGGTAAACTGTTTATAGAAAAGTAATTTCAAAGCCAGAATTAAAACATTAGGTAACATAGCAACATTATTTACATTTGATTAATAGACCGCTCAATAAATCCTGCTGACTCGTGTCGTGTGGGCGACGACGAAGCCAACCTAAGACGAAGGCGCTCTTCAAGCGCAAAAGTCGCTTGCCTCAAAATAAAGCAACGCGTGTAACAAAGCAAGTCCGGGGACAATAACTCTCGTACCTGATTTATGCCTCTACCCACTCCATGACTAATGACCAATGAGCAGGTAATTGGATTCGAGAGATAAATCATCGCGACGCCTGCGCAGACACACTGGCATACGCTCCCACACCTCCGCACTGGCGGGCGGATCCTCGGATCCTCTTCTGTACGAGTTAATTGAAAAGCTCACTTGGAATTAAATCTCGACTGCTTTCAAGCAAATGTGATGCTAGTGTGTAGGTACGTGGCAATGCAAGCCTTGATTGGAAAATAGTAGCTCGGGGGGCGAGGTTTATCCATTCAAGCTCGCCGAATACCACAAAAGAAAATACATAAAAAAATATATTCCTATAAAAATCATTTCTGGAACATTGGTCTACTTGCATGGACTGAGTGATTTTTTAAAATAATAATAATTCAAAACATGGGTTATATCATTGTCGGTTCGACCATCATTCATCAAATGCGACGATACCAACCCCTACCACCTTATTGTTTTACATAGATTCTGAACCATGAAGTGGCTTGCGACGAAATTCACTTATCCAACTCAGTAAGATCATAAAGTGATGCTTGCACGAGGGTATGAGAGGAAAGCCCCCGAGCCCTGAGTTACTAACTATTCAGACATAGCAATAGGCTTACCAATCGATCTGTTTGTCAACATTTTACGATACAAGGTGAGCGAATCAACCGCTAGGAGCCCACAGACCGAACATTATATACTTGGGAGCCAGCAATAGCCCGTGGCAATGGATCCCGTGAATATGTTTCTGTTATTCCGAGCTTCTAGCTCGTTATACTAGTCCAATAAAACCAAATAAAATCAATCAATAATATATTCAAACGGCCTTATCACATATCATGGCTGGGTGGGTGGGTACAAAAATAGAACATTCATTATGGGTGGGTGACCTGGCCTTAATTCGGATTCCACCGTCAACCTGTAGGTCTTCTTTACCTACTGGTGGTAGGGTTAGTCCCGCCTGGGTTACAAGTTATCCTTGTCACAGTTACATAAAACTTGTACTTTTTCGTGAACCTATGTCAGGTTCACGAAAAAGATGGGCAATACTACAAAACTACCGTCATGATATTAGTCCAATTCACCACATTCGCGAAGGAATTAGTTGCCATGCCAGGACCTAGTTCCTAAGGGTAATACAAGTTAGTTTGATTGATTGAAAATTATTTCGCCACAAAAACAAAAGTATAGTGCGATAACAACATATAAGTGGAGCGCAAAGGCGGGGCTTATGCCTCAGAGATTTCTTCCAGCCGACCTTTACACATACAATTTAAATCGATTTCAAACAAAACTTCCACAAGCAACAAACACCTAACTGTATCTCGTCGCGAGCTTTGTCACGAGTCTAGGACCTGGGATACCGTAGTCGTAACGGGCCGCACCGCATTAACCCGCCCACCAGGGGCGCCGGGCACCCCGGCCTTCGCTCAGATATTGGCTCTTTCCACAGTGTGTAATTATGTGCGATCTACGATAGAACTGCAAGCATACTGCCAACCGTACCGAAACAGTTATCTCGCTGCAACTTGGGAGGCATCTAGGTCCGTAGCAAAACATAGTATTTTAATGTAACTAGGCATGGGTTGTAGCGAGGCAATGTAACGCGTACTGTCATGATATTAGCCCAAAACACCACATGGGAATCAAATAACGACACAATGTGTCATAGTGTCAAACGAATGTTATCATCTCACAAAGGCTATCATTTCACGCCGTTCCGCCCGATTTCATTATGCTTTTATAAAATAAAACAGAACAGGAGGCCCTTTCTTGGAATTCCGTTAGGAATATTTCAGTCAAAAAAATCGCTTTTATAGCGCTTATGCAAAGAAGAGTTTCTTGGCGGACTTGAATAATTGAAATACCGTGCTTCGGAATATTTCCGTCGAGAAAACCGCTTTGAAACCGCTAAAAACTGTGAGTTTCCTAATTCCCGAGCACGGAATTGCAAGAATAGCCATGCTGAGTGAAACCGCTTTGCCCGGACGAAGCTTGGATGTAGAGTAGGACGCAAGACGCAAGTTAGAAAACCATGACAGCGTGAGGCCTAGCATGGCAGCAGAGCTAGTCACATCGCGCCTCGTGGTGGAGGGGGGGTGGGAAGGGGCAGGGGGGACGGGGGGGGGAGGCGAGCTGGCGACCATTGAACCAGCACCACCTAGCTCGAAAGGGAAACCGCTTTTTCTATCGCACATCTATTCCGAGAGTCGCGAGTGCGGTTCATGAATAGGCTACTTATTACGTGATCCGATCATATTTTTTACGCCGCTATGTAAACTAGTATCAGCTCTAGTCCGGGAATGGTGCCCGTGAGTGTCAACTCGTTAGACCAGGTCAAACGAAATTAATTCCGGACACCGATTGCCAAGCAATTGCCTTACTTACCTTTTATTTGAAAAGTCTGAGGTCAGAAAGTATTTAATACGTTGATAACTAAAGTGTTAAAATACAACATTGAAGAAACATGGTTACTCTCATATATCGGTAGGAATTCATTCTTAAAACTGATTTCAACTAAAACAAGGTATTTGTGCTCAAAATTAAGTAACTCATCCAACTATTTGGTGACCGATTACGTGGTCTTATTAAGAGCAATGGTTAATTTATGTTTCATTATAACGCGACCTGCACCTTTATTTTTAAACTTCAACTGTATATAACCTTAGCTAATGCGGTGTACAAATAAAGTTATGGTTTAATCACAAATATATAAATCGCAATTCATAATTGAAATTATAAACCGAGGCCCGCGCGTTGAACTCATTCCCTTGCTAGATAATAACGGACATGACTGGAGCTTCACCAAAACCAAAACGGGGCCAATACAACGATTTTTTTAAAAGCTTGCATACATATACGAGATGCTATATCTGCATCAACATCAAAACTTCAAAATGTATCAGTTACCAATCTTAAAGACAGTGTCTAATATAAATAATTAGCTCAATCCATGCCGGCAAAAGTCCAAAAATATTGTATGCGACTGTGAAAATAATGATTTAGTAATGTAAGGCTTTATACTAAGTTGTTCATACTGTTCAAAATGTGTATTTGTGCACTAACATGATTGTGTAACACAACTCTTGACGAGGAAGGAAAACAGCGGGACCACAGCAGAGGAAAACAGTGGTGTTAGGCTTTCTAGCGAATAGCTTGGACTCGAACCACATTGGGCGAAACCAGGTTGTTAATAGTCAACAGCTGAATACCGGTGCTCGGGGGCTAGAAATGGCACCCGTGATAATGTGTTAGTATTTGTCCCTAAAAAATCTGCCGTATAAGGAATCCGCAAATCATTGTCAGAATTGTTTCTCTGAATCATTTTGGATACACATTTTAAGTCTATCTAAACGTTATGATCTATGTTTATGTGTCTATGTAAATAATTCTTTATTATTTATACAAACATTGGAGCCACTGCATTTCTTACCGTACAAGTCGTAAATCCGACAAAGGGATTAGTTGTTCGTGGTTCGGATTACACGGAAAACTGTGGCTCCCTTTTCTTACATATTTACTAGGTGGTAGGTTTGATCCCGAACGAGTTGGTACCATTGTATTGAATGTCCATGTTTTCCATCCAGCTCAATCTAGCCATGCAATAGAAAATCCTAGCATGGAACCTACTTCCCATGTGGTGTATTAAGCTATTATCATGACAGTTGGTGTGACATTAGCCTTCCCCGTTCAGTTACATAAAAAATACTTTCATTCAGTAATGTAAAAAAAACTTGTTTCTGAAAACACGCGAAATGCGTTTCGGTTTAGTTATGTGTGTGAATGGAAACATTATAATATCTGTGTGGCCAGTTAGACATATGTTAGCTTAATCGGCAGTTACCAGACACAGACCATTAACTTTTACAGTCGTGTAATTACTGGCTAGCCACAGTCGCACAAAACCATCAGCACCATCCGGTGATTTCCACATATCTAGGCTTCCGTCAGTTTCGATCATTCTATCTCTAGGAATGGAGTTTACAAACTCTAAGGGCGGTCTTGTATTTTAATGTCATTGCACAGGAAACAGAGTCATATTCGAGTTATTTTTGAAGTTAGAGTAGAGGGACTAAGGATTCCTTTCCCTGTCCTCATAACGACATGATATAATACGTAGCTATGGTTTCAGTATATATTGTATTCACTAAAACTGAGTTATAGTTGTTTAATCAGTAAATATACTTTTCATTAGTGCATAAATGAATTGAATTTAAGTTACACAGGATGTTAACGGAAATATGGTTTAAATGTTAATCAGGTGTTCCTAGGCATATTCGGAGCAACAAAGTTAGATAACATTTTGTTGTACGATTTAAAATAAATCGCCCTACCCAGACATTTTTGGTAATACCTACACACAAACCTTGTTCTTGCTTGACTTTCGACTCTTCTTTAATATCACAATCGTTAAATTTCTAATTACTAAACACATAAACGGAGATCTGGATTACATGTATGTGCAAACTTGACCAATAATTATTTCTACCCTGCGGTTTCTGCGTTATTGGCATTAGGGATGTATTTTATTGGACCGGATTATGCAATTGAATTCTACATCAAGTACACAATCATGTCGACACGATTGCAATAATTTTATCTATACTCATTTTATTCGAGTAAAATCTAATTTTAGATTGTAGAACCAATCGCCTCATTTCATTAGGTAAAGTGCTTCTCGGTCTATTTTAAAGGTAAAATTAAAATCTTGGTACTTGTCATAAATATACATATAATAAATAAATAAATTCATGAATTAATGTTTGATTGTGATGCATAGTCTCAAGGTGGGCTTCTCTGCTCATCTCTCCATACAAACTTAGAAAGAAGATCATGCGCACATTTCTTGGCGGAGATCCAAAATTACACTAAAACAGCAATTCATCTATGATTTGACCACCTCAAACAACCTGGAATCAGATATTTAACTTTTGGTAACATTGAATTTTTATATGGTATAACCGAAAGATAACTTTGGTATTAGTGTAGCTGGAGGTGGTTAAAATGGGCTTTAATGGAACTAGATACTAGATGACAATTGGCATTGACATGACAGTGACAGTGCCGTACCCGACAGTGACACAGATGACAGTTGTGCCGTACCCGCCAATAAGTTAGTCCGGTTATGGTACTTAGACTTAAGTAATTTAATGTGTCTAGATCTTGCTTGTTTGCTACACATTATTTTCTCCAATATTTAGGTTAACTGTTCGTCTTTGCTGATTGTCTTTGGCAATCATCCCGCCTCAACCCTCCTATGTATGTACTCTTAGTGGAAACCAATAAAGTAGTTTTCAAATTCTTACAGTCGTATTCATATAGCACCTGTCAAAACTTAGTACGAGAATAGCACCGGACTAACCATACAAAAACCGGTTCAGTCCGGCGGATTAATGTTAGTCCGCCCACTCTGAATACAGCTGTTAGTGTTTTTGATAAATGAAAATAAAACATTGTGTACTATACTTGATGGCCGACATGGTTAAAACCTTTAATATGTTTATGAAATGTACATATATATGAAAGAGAAAATTGCGGCGCATTACGATCGACATAGAGGCCTCGATAAAACTTTTATGTTTCTCGGCTGGGGGCGAACGATATGCATTGATCATATCGTTCCAGCGGCGATGCCGCGATCAATAAGACCTGATTACGAAAAATAAACGCATGACATAAAAACATAATGCAAACATCATTACCGGTGCCATTCCGACCCCTGGATGAATTCATTACTCGGAGTCCTAAACGAGTCTGAAACAATTAGGTTTTAGGCATGAGAAGCGATACTATTGCTGTACTATCTATTTGCTAGATAGTCTAATACCACCGGAGTAATGTGTGTCCACACGATGGGTTGACTATATATTTGAAAAATCTACCAGACAAAAATATTTGGTATGCATTGTATATTATCAAAAATATGGCTCTTTTCACCGAACCGATGACTGAATTATGAATTATGTTTTCAAATAATGTTTGTGATTTCATAAATAAGGAAAATTATTGCTTTTCTGGCGAACCCGGAAGACAAATGGAAATGTTGTTCATTTTTTTATTCTCACTGCCTTTGAGGCCGCGGCACAAATAAACCACAACAAATCAAATCAAATCAAATAAATTTATTGCATAAATAAAGTTAGAACTAGTACAGAAATGCAGCAATGTCCTCAACTAAACTAGGCTTGTGCTAAAGGACCAGCCATGACATAATTTATTTGGTACACATTTTTACATTTACTTAAAACAGTAAGCAGGGTACGATAATTTAATAATATTAAATAGAAAAAAAATTGCAAAAGCGAATAAACCAAGTTTAGCCACAATAGGAAGATTAAATAATAATATGTTTAAATATCTTTAGTACATACATATTTTATATATCATACATATTTACATATCATATTGTATAATAAATATATATTGCAACATATAGCTTAAGTAGTTACAGTTTAGTCGATAAAATTCAAATTAAATTTCAAGGTCGAAATTTGTGATTAGCTGCTACATTAATCCATTCATCGATTGTGATTGCAGATTGATCCAAAAGATGTTTAATACTTTTTTTCCTGAACATATATTGGTTAGTTATTTCTTTTAAATATATTATTTTAAACTAAATAATATATTTATATTTTATTATTGTAACACATTATTTATTCCCTTAAGGCGCTAGGACCAGCCAACTACTCGCGCCATACAAATGCACTTTTTAACAAATGTAATAATATGTAGTGAAACGCTTCAGCAAATCCAAATAGAACTCCAGACTGATAATGGATTGTTAATATTTTTTTATTCCATTATTTATTTAAATAATAATAAAAATAAAAAAGTTGATTTTTCTCATTAGAAATCTGAAAGTAATTCGATTTATAGATATAAGCAAAAACAGCATATATGCATAAACAAAAAATTCCATTTGCTTTTAGATTTCTACATTTAGTCAAAAAAGTTCGGAAATGGACACCGTTTCCACAATGTATTTTGCATAGAAAAAGGAAACATACATTAACGAAAATAGGTCGATTCCTAGACAAGGAATCATATATTGTAAAAATGACACTTATAATCGTCAGACTTAGTTAGTTAACTTGGGGTGCCTCGTCTAACTTTGCGATTTGGCTAGTACCAGGGCCTTAATTGCAAAATATTTCCGGGGCCTGTCGAAAAACAATACATTTAACACTACAGCGTAGGAATACGGCAAGTGTCTTGAGCGTAATTCGCCAATTCTTGGTTTACCTAAAACTTTTAACTTAAGCATATTGTACGTTGCTTCAGAACCATACGTGGGTGAGAGGAGAGCAACATGACACGAGCGAGGGCTGGCAGACAGTGCCAGGCACCGACGTGTCGCTCTACGCTGCATACTACGACACGCGGCTGCCGGCGCAGCCCTACGTGCGCATACTAGCCAGGTTCAGAGGTGGGTTCTACATCACTCATGTTGTAGCGGTAGATAAACAAGACGAGAGCGACGGATCGCAGACAGTGCCAGGCACCGACGTGTCGCTCTTCGCTGCCTGCTACGTACGACACACGGCTGCCTGGCGCAGCCTTACGTACGCTTACTTACCAGGTTCAGAGGTGAGTTCTACCTCACTATTTTTGTACCAAGAGAGCAACAAGACGAGAGCGATGGATTGCGGACAGTGCCAGGCACCGACTTGTCGCTCTACGCTGCATACTACGCCACGCGGCTGCCGGCGCAGCCCTACGTGCGCATACTAGCCAGGTTCAGAGGTGGGTTCTACATCACTCATGTTGTAGCAGTAGATAAACAAGACGAGAGCGATGGATCGCGGACAGTGCCAGGCACCGACGTGTCGCTCTTCGCCGCCTGTTACGACACACGGCTGCCTCGCGCAGCCTTACGTACGCTTACTAACCAGGTTCAGAGGTGAGTTCTACCTTACTATTTTTGTACCAAGAGAGCAACAAGACCAGAGCGATGGATTGCGGACAGTGCCAGGCACCGACTTGTCGCTCTACGCTGCATACTACGCCACGCGGCTGCCGGCGCAGCCCTACGTGCGCATACTAGCCAGGTTCAGAGGTGGGTTCTACATCACTTATGTTGTAGCAGTAGATAAACAAGACGAGAGCGACGGATCGCGGACAGTGCCAGGCACCGACGTGTCACTCTTCGCCGCCTGTTACGACACACGGCTGCCTCGCGCAGCCTTACGTACGCTTAATAACCAGGTTCAGAGGTGAGTTCTACCTTACTATTTTTGTACAAGGAGAGCAACAAGACGAGAGCGATGGATTGCGGACAGTGCCAGGCACCGACTTGTCGCTCTACGCTGCATACTACGCCACGCGGCTGCCGGCGCAGCCCTATGTGCGCATCTAGCCAGGTTCAGAGGTGGGTTCTACATCACTCATGTTGTAGCAGTAGAGCAACAAGACGAGAGCGACGGTTCGTGGACGATGCCAGGCACCGACGCGACGTTTCGGTCTACGCCGCCTACTACGACACGCGACTGCACAATTTAGAGCAATATAGGAAGAACAATAAGAGGAAGGTCCTGGCTTGGCATCTAGTTCCCATGTGGTATTAGACTAATCATTTAGCCCGTTGTCAAGGGGCATCCGCCACGTTCGTACGCAGCAGACAACGGGCTGAATGATTAGCTCGAAACGTCGGAGAACGTTGTTTCCCTCCGTGGTAATCTCAAAGTATCATAATATCATGATTGTCGGTTTGGTTATTAGCTATTCATGTCCAGTAACATAAAAAAAGTTAAGGCATATTTAAATTACAAAAAAAATATAGATCAGAGATGGCGGCAAACCATGCATGCAACGAAACGGGAATGGAACAAATGAATGAACAAAAACATACAAAAAGGTTACAAAGAGGCCTTTTTATTCATGACTATAATTTCAGTTTGAGTTTCTTTATATCCTTCATTAGATGAACACCCGGATTCTTATTAGTTTCTTTCTTTATTTCACGCTTTTATAGTAACGAAATCTGTACTTCTGAAGTCGTAAAAAGTTAGAGGGGGACGACCCCCTCTAACTTTTCAACTGTGCAGTGCAAAATTCTTGATAGAACCATTTTAACTAAAATTTGAATAAGGTGTATCGTTTAGTTTTTGAGATATTTGATATTTTCGGTTACTCTGTTCCCGACTACAGAATTCTACGGTCCGACGCGCGACGGCTGTTTTTATAGGTTACATGAATATATTAATTTATTTAAGCCTTCACTGGCCAAGAGAATATCTTACTATAACCAAACAATATTATTGAAGGTAGTAGTCACTTTGGGGCTGACTCAGCTGCTTCATATATACATGCATACATACACAAGGTATTCAATCCACCACGAATGGCGAAATTTTTATTCGATAAAACTTTCAAAGTAAAACATATTCAAGACGGCCCGAGGGCCAGCTTTTGCTGCGTAAAAAGCAAAGACAGGCAATAAATAATTTATAAAAAATATATTACTTTCCATGAAAGGAAAAACTAAAGTTATGGTCTTTATCAATTTGTGTCGATTAATGCCCTGAGGTGTAAATTCTGCTTCAAATGCACATATTCGAATTTGTGTAAGTAGTTAATGCATTTGACAAAACATATTATCAATTTTCAGTAATAGCAACCGCCGATTATACTCGGTAGGAATAAATATCTTGCGCCGCCGGCGCCTTTTCCATTTCGGGAAGAGAAGGAGTTTATTGTCGCCGTCCACAGATTCCGACCGAGACGCGCAGACAGTGGACGGACAGACAGACGGCAATATTTTATGCAAATGGCCGGCGTAGGAGGTGGGTAAGTGGACGACATCGTCTGGTATCTTGCGCGGTTGCTTTATCGATGCAGTTGTCTGTAGAATCTCGGACAGCAAACATTACGAAATGAAAATATAAATAAATTGGTCTAGCTGGACAGATAACATTTTAGTTATATAAGCTATTCTCTTTTAGAAAACCTTTTCAGGATGTGGAGTAAAAAAATGCCTGCAGATTTGGGGTTATGTTCGTGCCGTGACAAAAACTTTATACACGAAAATCTGAGAGTGTAGACAGGGTTTAAGGGAAAAACTAAAAATCTGTGGGTAAATCAGCCGGAAAAACACCTAGAAAGTCAGTATGGGGCTCTGGGCAGTCAGGTTCAAAGCATTCAACTTCATGCGAACGAGTTGAAAGTCTCCACTGGATCTCTCCTCGCAGGTGCCTGTCACTCAGATATAACAAGCAATTTATCGACAAACATGGCTCCCGCAACACGTTATAAATGGTCGGATAGCGAATGTCTTAATACGTCCCGAGAAGTAGTTACGAGGAATCGATACCGTGCAGATACGCTCTAAGATACCAGTGCGCCCACTTGAGATGCTACGTGGGGCATAAAATGGTAATCGGGAAAAATACATGTTAAGCGTTTTTACGCTATCGTGTAAATCTTTCGCTTTGCGCTCCTTCGACATTAATCATAGGTGTACCTACTCCTTAAGGAGTTGTCTACAAAGTAGACGGAGCTAATATCTAAATCATATTAATCTAAAGAATGGTCTAACCAACATTATTTTCGATGACTGTACTAGTAATAGCGGATATCGAAATTCGAAATTCGAAAATCGAAAGGCAAGTGCTGGTGGACTTGCCTTCCATCCCAGAGGTCTTCGTTCAAATCCCCGCTCCGTTCATGCACCACTTTGTTTCTCTTTCTGAGTTGGGTAAGTGTTTTCGGAGCTGGGTGCCAAATTTTGTTCATGTGGCAGACATTTTTAATATCTTTATTTAGACTTTCTCTGTTGTTACACATTATTATTAAAATGTTTTCGGATAGACAGTGTTATGAATCGCTTACTTATTTAAGTCGAAGTTTCGTCCACCGCATTGTGGACTTCTTCAGGACTCGCGGCGCGACCTGGAGGACTTCCGACACGTCGTCAGTCAACTACAGGTCGCCGGCTGCGATGATTGTAGCTGTGGGTAGCTCCAGCCGCCGATGAGGGTGGTTCCACAGCACGTTGCTCAGCGAAGAATTTGTCCGTGCAAACGATGCTTAAGGTGTCCCTACTCGATGGTATCGGCAACTGAAGCCTTAATTTTTTATATTTTTTAATATCGATGATTGTACCATCTATATTAATATTATAAATTCGAAAGTAACTCTGACTGTTATGTTTTCACGTCTAAACCAATTTTAATTAAAATTGATATAGAGAAAGTCTGGACCTTGGGAAAGGACATACGTTTTGTGGCGAAAAGGCCGACATTAGTCCGAAATGACATTGACCCGAGCGGAGCCTGGTACCTCAGCTAGTAAGAAATATTTAGGACCGCGTCTGGCACAAAAAATGTGAAGAAAGAGGTGATGGGCCTTCCCGCACTCATCATACAAACGTGGAAAGAAGATCATGCGCACATTTCTTGTCGGAGATCCAAACTTATACTCAAATCAGCTTTATGTTTGATGACCATCGGCATTGTAAAATTGTGTATGGTTTCTAAGTTATAAGGTCGTATTGATCTGAACTTATAATCTTTATCGATATCAAAAATGAACAAATTTTATCCCGAACCTTCCATGCTCGCTGCCCGCAACGGATGATTATTTTTATTGAAATAAAAAAAAAAATATAAACTATTGTAATGCAAAAATAATTAATTAAAGTCAATAGAATAGTATTAAATTAAAATTAAAGAGTTACCTATATAACATGCGTAAAAGTTGACTATGATTTATTATCATACCAACTTTTCATTGAAATCAATATTTAAGCCAAAATTCATCACGCAGATTTAGATTTTTCTCGATACCAACGAATTCCACTATTTATACATGAAATCATTTTGAAATAAAATGGGCATAAACGTATATAAATAAAAATATAAACGTAATTCTATTAAACCACTATTTTGGCCTCGCTTTCTATAAAAGTCGCAATAATCATAAGAATTCCTTATTGGGACTTAAATACCATTTTGGATGCAGTGGATGTCCGAGGAATGGTAAGTAGTAACACAATCACGGTCGCGGTGCGCTGTACTCAACTTTTTTGTTTTCGAGCATACTTGACTTCCAAAAGGCAATTTGTAAGCCGTCAAATGGCTTTTTGCTCGCCATAAAAGATGAGGCTTTTGCAAGTTCGGTTTTATAAAGTATAGAAATAATAAGCGCCAATGTAGGTATGTACTAATTGTTTGAATAACCGCCACACATAGTTGTCAATATACGACGTTGCTTGTAATTTGAACATGTGGACCGAAAAGGCCACCATGGACTAAGGTGTACAAAAAGCGCAGGACGTCAATTACGTCATCATAATTTAAATGACATTATTAAATGTGTTTTTATTTCCGCAAAGATTAAATCGATTTTAGAGCCTTGCGGACTCAGCAGAGAGGATGGTAAGCGCCCAGACAGGATTAACTTAATTCCATGGTCAAAAGGCAGGGTGCTCGTCTGGGATGAAACGTGTGTAGACACGCATGCCGCCACTTACATACTTACCGTCAATTTCTACAGTTCCTGGCTCCGCCGCTGAATCCGCAAGTCGTTCTCAAATGGTCAAATACCGGTTGATCATGAACCAAAATTTTGATTATATCCCAATAGCGTTGGAAACACTCGGTCCCATTTGTATAGAAGGTAATAAAAATCTCGTCTTGGACAAACAAAGGAGAATCGACCGGAGATAGCAGAGCAGGATGATTTCTCTTATAGAGGCTAAGTTTGGCTGCACAGCGCGGATGCAGGAAATATTCGGCAAGGCAGATTTGACCGTGTTGAGAGACCAAAGGTGCTCGGAAAGCCAAATACACTTCCCGAAACCACGCTCGGCAATGCACCATACCGGTGGATTTGTGGACTATAACAGAGCTTGTTCGAATTACCTTTGAAGACTTACGGTTCGTTCTCAAATGTATAATGTCAACCACTAAACGCTCGGACCCTATGCGGCGGGTGCCTCCCGGAAATGGGAGAATAAGGGAAACAATTGGGAGGAATAAGGGATACAAGTTTTACAGAGCAACGTTCTGTTGAGCGTCGTTGCATTAATAAACGGTTCGGACCATTATAATCGCCAGTATCGCCGAGGTTTGCCAAGGTTCGTCTCGGTCCGGTGGTCCACACAAGCCGTGAGTCACCCACATGGCGGCGTGGGCCACAGTGGGGTCGCGGCATCATTGCAATCGCGATCCCAGCACAATGCTCGGTCCAGAGATGCAAGGATAAGAGCTTAGCGTTTCATTGCTCCTTAATGAGACGGACGTCCGTGTTCACGTGTCACCCAGCGAGCCGGCACTACAATAACCCCGTGCCGACGATAACAATTGAAATGATGTGTATCTTCCCTGCAAGGGCGGCTGTGCTTGACTTTTAAAAGAATAATTTCATGATATCTTGAACTGTTGGACACGCCAAAGTGCGTTTCATCCTCGTGTAGAGGTTGTTTCTGTAAAATATACAAAAACTATTAAGTGTATTTTCAAAAGTTGAAAAAAAAATTACGATAATTGTAGGGCCATCAAAATAAAAAGATGTTGTTTTATATAATTATAAATAGATACGATAGAATGGTTTTCAGACTATATCTCTCAGGTTTACCTAGTATCTGAATTTCTTGGCAAACTTTCTGCCATTCTTAACCGATAGTTAAAAAAATATTTTAAGCAACTAAAATAAAATATTAATAACTAAAAAATATATAACGAAAATAATACAGCCTTACATACTAATACGCTTGTACAACTATTATGTAAATTTAGTGTCATCCACTGCGGGGCTTTGGTCTTTCTTGACCATAAAAATGGTCATTCTCCCCTGGTGACCATCAACATCTGCGATAGTATGAATGAACATATACATACATATAAAAACATATGTAGATTTTATATTTCAAAAGCACAATTATTATAATCTAGTTACAATTACAAATATATACCTACATACAAATTTAGAATAAATTTAGGTAATGCGAGCTACTCCATAGTTCGCAATCCATGTAAAACTACTAGGTCCCTCCGCCCGGGTTAGTACTAAAACAAACCGTGCACAACTAACCTACCTAATTCTCTCTACAGCAGCCCGAATCTGAAAAACAATATTGCCTTGGCCCTGGAAAACCCTTTCAGACTACAACTTAGTGGTTCCTACGTCTTGGTTCTTTTTATCAAAGACTTGACTAATGCGTAATATCTCACTCTATAGCCAACCAGTTGCAAAAGCACGCTATTGAGTGGAGTTCAAATTGCAAATGCATCGTAATCGACCCCTATACACTGCAGGACTAGAGTCGCGTTCCTGCGGAGGCAGCGGAGGCGGCTGCGGCGCGGCGCCTGCTACCATTACCATAATTATTAGCTTGTTACTGCTGCCGGAAGAGTCAGCGCGGGGTGCAGCGCATGCGCGGGACAAGGCTCATAGCAAAATAGACAAGCGGGCTCCGGACAGACAAGATTAGTTACGAGGGTCATATAGGTGATATAGGATGAATAGAAGCAATAGAACACAAATTAATTAATACAATAAATAGCATGAACGTAGAAGGACGATTGATGGACGGAATGCATTGATAATCAGGAATCAGGAATACTGAGTCTAGAAAACGGAAAACCTTGACCTTTGGAATAATTTTGTCAAGAAAATTGCTTTGAAAACCGCTATAAAAGCCGTTTTCTAGACTCCGGATTCCTGATGAAATTCCAAGAATACACAAAGCGTGTATTCTTCCAGTGCTGCTATGCATTATGGTTAGGAAAAACTAGATTCTAACAGCTGTATTCAGAATAGGCGGACTATATTTTTAATCCGTCGGACCAAATCGGTTTTTTTATGGTTAGTCCGGTGCTAATCTCGTACTAAGTTTTGACAGACGCTCCCTGAATAAGACTATAATATTATAATTTTCAAATATTTATCTCTTTCATATCGTTCTTTACCTATTTTATAAAATGTTTTTTAATGCACGTTATTCATGTCATGTTTACTTCAAATAGGTACTCTTCCAATATTTACACTTCAGTTTATGTTTTGTGATGAATATTTTGGGACTAGGCCGCTGTGACTATCAGAAATGTTTTCAATCGTCTCTTTTGTTGTTTCTGCAATTTAAATGTATTATTAATACATTTAGGTAGGTACGAATATGTTACTATAGTTTCATTTACTCAGCCATTTACGCAGATTTATGTGATATAGATATTAATGCCGCAAGTGAAGAGCGTTAGTAGCAATGAAATTTTTTTTCTTTCCATTGCAGTGTAGCCGTGCTCATAAAGGGACGGTCCTGGCATGGCACCTAATTCTTTCGGAAATGTGGGTTATTGATCTAATGTCAAGACAGTAATTGTGTAATAATAGCTATTTATTTCAGATTCCATAAAAAAAGCACTAAAGTTTACTCTTTGCAACTTTGGATTGAAATTGTAATATTTACAATCCTCAGTAATTCTTAAATCCAAATAATTTTATAGTCTGCGTGTACGCAGTAATTTACCCCGCCTATACCATCGCTTCCGCTTCTACTAGGAGGCAGCGATTTAAATGAAAATGTTTAAATTTCAGCCTCAGTGGCCCAGTGGCGCAACACTTCGGCGATCGCTCTCCGAAGTTAAGCAACGCTGGGTCCGGTCTGGTCTTGGATGGGTGACCATTCGACCGTTGAGAGAGGCTGGCTGTGGTTTGGATTCCACGTTAAGCTGTAGGTCCCCCCTTCCTTACTTACTCGGTGGTAGGGTTTATCCCGCCCGGGTTGGTACCATCGCAATGGATGAACGATGGTCGAAGCGTCAATGAAAATTGTCCGTGTTTTCCATTCAGTTCAATGTAGCCGTGCAATATAAGGAAGGTCCTGGCATGTCACCTAGTTCCCATGTCGTGTGTTGGGCTAATACCATGACAGAACTTGTGGTATTAGCTATCCCCAGTGACATAAAAAAAAACATGTTAAAAAGGGAATGTGAACGCAACTACATTTTTGTGTCGGCATAATTAGTTACTACAATTTCGGAATATTTTGTTAAAAATATATATATTACATTTCTAACCGTAACCCGCTAATGAATATCCGGCAACTGTGTAAGAATTCGCCCATGGCTGGATAGGGCCCTCGCACAATGTAGAGTGCAGTAAAAGCATTCTGTAGTGAGTTGATTGGTCATTAATAAGGTTGTTGCCGGTCGTAAAGATTGCTTTACGGAGCGGGCAGGGGCGTTCCAAGCAGATCGTCCATCATACGAGATCCTCATATCGATACATCCGATACATTCGTGAAACTCGCGCAGATAATGACAGTCTGCAAATAATATCATACTTTGATGAAAATAAAGTGTGCAAGAGAACACGCAGTCAGATTACCGTGAGTCTGTCTTACGAGACATACATAGCTAGTAGTTCCCCGCGGCTCCCCCCGCGTTAATGGCCGACGATTAAGTCTGTTTTAACCTCACTTCTCTCTTCCTGCTTACCCCTCGGAAAATTAGAATTAATCAGTGTGGAATTAAACTGCATCTGAGGGCGGACAGACAGACGACATGTTTTATTGTATAAGAGTCGCGGTGCCTAGCTACATAAGCCCAAAGCAATTTTTTCAGAGAAAAAAAATATCGGAATTTCGACCTAGCAAATATTTTCCATTAATACCATAGATGAAATTACTGATAAGTATACGCAATGGAGCACTGCTTTTATTTTGATTTTCCTTTCATAATCTAGATTCGCGTAGGATTTACAAGCTAGGCTAGACTACGCGGTCACTGGTGACCTAATAGGGTACGGTAGGCAAACATTGTCCGCGGGTTATTTAAACATAAAAAGAGGAATCTTATTTATTTGTAATAAATATAACGTGTCTTGGAGCTGGAGCGGCGAGCGGCGGCGAGGCGGGGGAGGTGCGAATTATGACGTTGCGTGCAAAGCCGACGTGGGCGCATCATTCGTTGGAATTATAACTGACTGGGCATGAAAAATGACAAATTGTTCGCTCAGTTTCAATAATGCGAGGAATAAACTTTGCGAAAGTCTTTGGCTGTGTTAAATAGCTGCAACAGAAACTAAGAATAACCAAGAGTACTACTATATTGTGTCAAATTGACATGATGACATTGATGGCATTCGTCCATACATATAAATACATAGACTTAACATATTTAGTTAAGTAAACTATATTAATTTTTCATATCGCTGCATAAACTTGTCAAAGTGATGTAAGAAAGTACTACTTTTCGCGTTGACATTTATATTAACTGAAGCTTAAACAAGTGCGAGTCGGGCTCGCACACGAAGGGTTCCGTACCATCGAACAAGATTTAACACAAAAAAATCACGTTTTTTGTATCGGGGGTCCCTTTAATTCTTATTATTTTTAAATGTTATACCCTATTTGTCGTAATAATAAAATAGCGGCAAAATAAATACACACTCTGTAAAAATTTCAGCTGCCTATCTATTACGGTTCATGAGATACAGCCCAGTGACAGACGGACGGACGGACAGCGGAGGCTTAGTAATAGGGTTCCGTAGGCACCCTTTCGGTACGGAATCCTAAAAACGAAATATTGAAAGATTTTCAGGTGACATTTCGAAACATTTTGTAAGTATGAATAGAGTGTTTTATGATTCACAATAAAACAATATCTATCGTCACAGAGCCAAAGTCATCTCTCAACAGCAATGTTATCTACAACAGCACCTACATATGCACATGAAAGCAATAGTATTTTTTACCTATTAACACTTTGTATTGTTCTGTGCTTATTACGAATAATAAAAAGCGAACACTAAAATTATATTACACTGATAAAACTAAAGAAAACTTACCTATTAATATACTTTTGAATAACGATATTTTGTTTAATGAATCGTGAATCGACAATAATGGAAATATTAAATTTAAGATATGTGATTTGCGTTAGAATTAACTATAGAAATCTAAGCTCCAGGATGGCTGTGGCTGCGATGGGTTGACATGTAGGAGTCGCGGACGCGTCGCGGTGATAACGGTGGCAGCCGTCGTTAGTCTTGGCTCGGACACTCGCTTGCCATTCCACTTTGCATTCCACAGTGCCGCAGACAACGGCAGGAAACCAAAGGACAGGAGGCCAATTCTGGGAATTCCGAGTTGGAGTTTTCTCACTCAAGACGGGAATTCACTTTAACGTCGCTATGGTTTTATGGTAATCGATCGCAGCGCCACACGGAAAGAACAATTCGTTATTCTGTGGAATGAGTGAGAATGCACCGATAGAGGCAAGAAATGAACTGTTTCTATCCGTTTCCGAATTCTGCGCTAACGAAAAATCACATATCCATTTCCATAAGGGATCCGTAAATTGCACCAGGAGGGGCATTCACGGACTCTTTGCGTGACTATAAACGGACGCTAACGCAAACGCTGGCGCAAGTTAGCATGAAATTCTAAAATTGGTATTCACGAGTGGCAGGTGACAGCTCTAGCGTGCATCTGCCGACGTTTAATACTACTTTGCGTTAGCCGCGTCGCATCCGGATTGGTCAGTTTGTAGAATAGGATTTGGTAGCGGAAAATACGCTACAACCGTGAATGACGCAAGATTGCATTGCGTTCCGAAGTTTGCAAAAAGTCCGTGAATGTCCCCCGAGAAGAGATCGGAAGTTATTTATTTACTGATGAAGTGAGGATTCAGGAGTGTGTACTCCGCATGTAAACTAATTAACGCAATAATTGTCCCCCCAGTCGCGTGCCGGCTTCGACATTATCAATTCCTTAACTTTAGTCCAATCTCAGAGCGAGAGAAGGCTCGTCTTGCTCTCCGATCGTTAGCCTCCAGCGATTCGAGCTGCTCATTACGAATTCCCAGCGGCGCTGTCATAATAACGTCCACTTTGATACGATCTCGGTAAAAAAGGAACGGTAATTCAGCGGAATATCACATTATTATGGATGACATTACGTCTCTGCCGCGAATTGTAGGTACGTGGGCCATTACGTCTAAAATTAAGGTTGGAGCTGTCCGTTGGACCTTCTCCGTGTCCGTGCTCGGCGTTATTGTCCGAATTAGCATTTTTTATTTTGTCGACTCCTGCGCATCGATCACGTCGCCGCTCGGACCAATCATCATCAGTAACCCGTCCCGGAGTTTCCCCGCTCCCTCTTACGTCCCCTACGTCCCCTCCCTGATAAATCGCCGGTGTAACAAGTCAGAAGAATAGGCCAATTTGTTTCATTGTTCATATCTGATTTATTTGACGTGCCACCTTATTATTATATTTTTATACGCGGCATATATGTTTACGTTCGTTATATTTTTGCCTATGTACTTATCGTGTACTGGCTGAGCTGCCCGGCTCCGCTCGGATCAATGACGGGTCGGACTGATCTCGGGGTGAACGTAACATTTTAAGTTATATGAGTTCCCCATACAAATCTTCATCCCCCTTTTCCCCCCTTCGTGTTTAATTTTCACCACAAAAGGTCGCCTAATTTCTTTTCTAAAGCCCAGACTCTCCCTATACATAATTTCATCAAAATTGGTTCAGCGGTTTATGCGTGAAAACGTAACAGACAGACAGAGTTACTTTCGCATTCATAATATTGGTAAAGATTCTATGCTCTGTGAGCAATCGTGTATGATTACAGCCAGTAAAGTATTATTATTGAAGTGGCATAAAATTCGAAACATGAAAATGGCGTACATTTTTTCTCGAGCGTACAAAAGGCGGCGCAGTGCGCAGGCGCGTAAGCGAATTATTGCCGAGCGAACCTCATAAAATATAGCAACACATTACTTTACAGTTAAAAGTATTATTGAAAAATATGAAAGAGTTACGAGGCGCAGCCAGTGGCAGGAGTGTTAATGGAAGCAAAAAGCAAACAAAATTAATACACTCTTGCACGTCAACGATTAATTAGCTTGCGAGAGAAACCACACCGCCTTCGTTGGATCATATCGCGGGTGGTATGCTTACTATTGATGTTGGTAACTTTGACTGGGATTGGTTTAATTATGTTTTTTCTAGGAAATGGTACAGCATACCTCGATAGATTGGTTCATTGGGATATTAAATATTATTTATTTATCGATTAAAGCTAAAAAAAGCTGAAAGTCCTTAACAGGATGCTTAAATGTTTACACCGGACCAAAAATTGCTTCTCTACAAGGCGCAGATCAATCGATCACTTTTTAACCGAAATCATCAAAGATCGTCTCCAACACAGAATAAGTTTCAACCAAAAGTGACATGGATTTTTTAATATAGACTTTAGATTGATTTGCAGTTTTATGTTTCACTCATTTTCTATTATAGTATGACCAGAGAACTATCCGTGTGTAAATTAATATCTAGAATCACTCCAAAAATATTTTACAATATCCTGCAAGATCTTACATAAACTGAATCAGATTTGTAAAAATTAATGTACCGTTAAAAGTAGAAGGATATTAGGAACCATAAGGGATATTTTTTAATGGACTTTTTTTTAGTTAATACCTTGTTAAGATAAAAGCCTAATACACCACATGGGAACTAGGTGCCATGGCAGGACCTTCTTTATATCGAAAGTGGATGGGACACATGAACAATTGTCATTAACGCTTGGACCATCTTCAACCAATCCCGGGCAGGATCAAGATACATATGTATTTCATGGATACGACATTACCGTTATCTTATTAATTTGAGTTCCAGCTACATCTACATTTGAAGCATTGTGATCAGATTTTGAAAATAGTTTTTGTCTACACAAAGTTTTTGGTCGTGACATGCGTCGGAAGCAGGATTCGAACCTGCGACCTTTGGGTTACATGCCTACTGCTCTAACCTACTGAGTTATCCCGACAATTACATTAGCCAACGAGATTGATTCGATTCAATAATTGATCTATAATTGAGAAATTTTCAATTATTTTCGAATCATTTTTTTAGCCATATTTATCCCGGGAGCCGGGTTCCGGGAGGTCACAGACCCGACTCGACTGCACTTAGAACCGTGACCGACTCATCCGCATAGAGGCAGCGTTTTAGTGATAATACCACAAAAGAAAAGAGGAAGCAGAAGTGGCATGTGGTCGTTATTTTTAACCGACTTCAAAAAAGGAGGAGGCTGTCAATTCGACTGTATTCTTTTTTTTTTGTCACCTTAGAACTTTCGACTGGGAGAACCGATTTTGATGATTTTTATTTGAAAGCTGGTGTATCCCGTGTGTTCCTATTTAAATTTGGTCTAATTCTGACAATGGCATCCATGAGAAAATCATATAAGTCTTAAATTTGCACGAAAAATGGACGAATAACTCAATATGACGCCAACGCCAACCACTTTATTGAAAAGGATGTAAAAATTATCAGTAATTCAGATTCACTAAAAATAATAAAATAACGACATCAAAGAAAAAGTGTTCCAAAACCGATGAATATGCACTAAAAATTAAAAAAATATTGTAGTTACGATTATTGTAATTTTTTGAGTCGGTGTCAGCCAAGGTAGCCAAGGTTCTTTTGTCTGGCGCAGCGCGTGTCCGGCTGATACCAACCCAAAAAAACCGGCCAAGTACGAGTCGGACTCGCACACGAAGGGTTCCGTACCATCAATACTATAAAATATCAAGTTTTTTGTATTTAATTGCCCCCCTTTAATTTTTTTTAAATTTTAATAAACCTATTTGATGTTATAGCAGCAAAATAAATACACTCGCTGTAAAAATTTCAGCTGCCTACCCATTACGGTTCATGAGATACAGCCGTGGATACAACCCTGTGACGGACGGACGGACGGACGGACGGACGGACGGACGGACGGACGGACGGACGGACGGACGGACGGACGGACAGACAGCGGAGGCTTAGTAATAGGGTTCCGTTTTCACCCTTAGAGTACGCAACCCTAAAAATAACAGTAATCGTAAGTACAATATTTTTTTTGTTTTTCATGATTATTAATTTATATTGGAATACTTTTTCTTTGAAATCGGTACTAAATTTTTGTTTTTTTCGTTCTGTTCCATGTTCGCTCTACATGAATGTAGAGTAATAAAAGTAAGAGAAGCGCCGAAGCTGACTCGCTGCGGTCGGGCGGTCGACACAATGCCACTTTGTATAGCGATGCTAATTAGGGTTTATTTGCCACAATAAAGTGGAGTGCGTCGCAAGGTTGATGTAGGACGCTGCATGAGAGGTTTATTGGACGCGGCGAAGCGGGGGACCTCGCTTCGCCGCGTCCTAGGTTATTTTTTATGTTGGCGGTTTGCTTTGGGTGGGTTTGAAAACGGACATGGAGAGATAAATTCCTGTCTCAGTTGTCGACTTATAATGGCCAACGTTTTAGTTTATATACAAGTAGGTTCCGGCGGCTCCGCCCGCGTTAAATTCAGAAGAAAAACCATTCGGCTTTCCCCGACTTGTTTCTTGTTTAACTTAGCTGCACACCCCAGGTGATTTAGTGTAAGTAACAGTTATTTAATAAGAATCGGTGGGGATATTCAAGCTATGCGTAATGAACACCGCATAAAATCGGGTCAGTGTTTCTCAAGTTATAATCGTACATACATAAGTCATACGTTTTGTTTTATAAGAGACATAGAAGTAAAAATGTTCGATTTGATTTGAAGAAATGTATTTGAAGTTTTAGATAAATTGCTATTGACATCATCTACGTTACGCTAGAAAGAGAAATAATTCCTAGCAAGTTCCAACCACGTCCAAGTCGACGTCTTACGACTGAAACGGATCCCAAAGTCTAACTATGTACGAGTACCAACACAAATAACTGCTATACTATAACTGTTCAAATTATATAATGTATTGGTAAATGTATTAACATCTTGAAATAATGGGGTTTACTGTTTTTTTTAACCAATTCGCCTACATAGGACCTCACCGCAATCATGATGGAGTTTTACAATGTACTTTATACTTTTATAATAATCTTATAACCACTACTGATATCAATGCTTTTACTGATTATTTTACTGATATTATTTTTACGGCTGCGCAGAGACTGCGCTGCGCACCGCTGGCGCTTGGAAAGGGAACTGATCGTCTACGTAATCGCGCCCCGGGGCGGGGCCTATAACGCTATACTCTAAAGAAAATAATAATGTAAAAATGTAACGTCTGTAGAAGTAGAGCAATCATAAGTCGTGTCTTTTTTGTGATGAATATAACATGCCTCTTAGTGGAGATTTGTATAAAGAGTATCAACTGAAAACTCATTCTTGCGCTTAGATTTATTACCAACACTGTACCCAAATTAGCGAATACTATATTTGCAAGGCAAAAACTATATGACAGCTGGTGCAAAGTGCCTTAATTTACCAGTCAGGGCAACCACTCAGTCGTAGCCACTCAAGTGCAGGAAACGAATTTAATGCTTCATCGCATTCGGAAATCACAGGATACGCGAATACGGCTACTGGCCAATTAACTAACACCACCATCCACCACCCACCACCAACTCGGGGCCATCTTCAGTGCTTCTCTGGTGTCTTAATGAAGTCATCGCCTTGCCGATTTGTGGTTGCGGCGAGCGTGGCGAATTTGAACCGGGTTTCCTGAGTTCTCCACTGACGCGCTTCTTTATCAAAGTTTCTTTCTGTTGATAAAATCTATTTGCCATGTCAGGAAATCTTTAACATCAAAGTATTGTTAATAAGCTATAGTTCCTACTTTTCTAAATTCTGCACTACATTTTGGCGAGCAATTGCAAAGGAGTGACTCGCATTCTCCAGCATGGGCTAAGGTCAAAGATTGAGATGAATCGATTTAGATAATTGAGTTTAAGTCATCGGTTTAACTCAATTATTTAGATCCGTGGCTGAGATAAATATTCGCAACAGAAATTAGCACTAACCAAAAGTAATAGAGTCTCTCGTAGAGTCTAAAGTGACATTTCGGGTATACACAATGTGGATGAAAACTGAGAAAAAAATATTGACGTTACAAAGCTTTCTTGAGTTTGAGTTACAGTTACGACTATTTATCTCAGCCTGTCTTTAGGAGTTTTGGTGATCGTAGGTGTTTTAACTCATCTTTTTACATGAGCGTTGCTTTTAAAAAGCCAGCTTTATAAAGCATCTGGCTTGCAAGGTTCCGTTTTTAAACACAGGTTCCAGGAATGATCTATTGGATGGTCTCTTTCAAGCTGCTCGATTTAGTCACCTAGACCTTGGAATTGCTTATATTTTCCACGGACCAATGGCGGCATAATATCATTCAAGTGTCGCTACCTAAGCGCGGTTGTGAAAAAATCAGAACACAGATTCTAAAACATATTTTGCAGACGTCTACATCACTTACTACCTACTTATTACGCTTCCATTTAATATTTTCAAAACGTTTAAGCAACCGACAAATATAAAAACACCATGTGCTGTCGGCAGGTCGGCGATGGGGCGACCGACCGCAGTTGTACTGCCAGAGCCGCCCGAGCAGCGCCTCCGCCGAGCCCAGCGTCGAGGTGGTCGCCGCGCGGGTCCTGGAGATCTGGAGGAGCGAGTGGGACCCGCGCTCGCAGCCCGTCGACACGCCGCTGCTGCTGTCCTGCTCGCTCACGGGCCGCCTAGGGGGCTCCGCGCTCGTCTCCGTGGTCCGCCAGCCCTGCTGCGACCCCGGCAACGCGTTCCTGCTCCGGCCCCTCGCCGACCCGCCGCCCGCCTACATCCGGAACTTCACCGTCTGCGTCAAGGACCTGCGCTTCCCCGGGGACAAGGCGCAGAGCGTCCTGGAGTGGATCGAGCTCAACAGGATACTCGGCGCTCAGATGATTGACATCTACGTGGACCGGATCGGCGAAGCCCTGCAAGACGTCTTGGAACACTACCGCCGGGAGGGAATAGTACGCCTGTTCAAAGTTCCCGTCCACGAGGACGGCAGGTCCCTCTGGCAGCGGAGGAGGGACCACATCGTTACCTACAACGACTGTCTGTACAGAAACATCGACGAGTCCAAGTTTATTCTTCCGATAGATGTGGACGAGGTGGTTTTACCCAAAGTAGCTGACAACTGGGAGGATCTAATGTCCAGATTCGAAGCCCTCGATTGGGATCCGAGTATTCACTCCGCAATTATGGTGAAAAATGTCTTTTTCTTCGACTTCATGCAAGAAGATAGAAGTGAATTTCAAAACAAAAATACCAGCCCCAGTAAACTCTACATAAAAAGGGACAATGTTCGGTTGGACGAATCGAACAAAGTTGAAGATTCCAGTGAAAGTAGTCATAGAGTAGGCATGTATGAACTAAGTAAGTTTAGTGTAACGAAAACAGTAATAGCTGATAATCAGGAAGAAGTGATGGAACAGTACCGGAGTCGATGCGGCCGGGAGGTGCCCGCGCCGACCGTGCTGCGTCACCGCGTGCGCTCGGCGGCGGTCAGCCCGGCGGGGCGCTACAGCAAGAGCCTCATGCTGACGCGGCGCGTGCTCACCGCTTTCAACCACTACCCGCTCGACAGTCTCGGCACCGCCGTCTTCGGCGGCTGGCCCGCCCCGTTCCACGAGGTCCAGATGAACCACTACAAGGTGGGTGCTCGCTTCACATTTGACGTTCGTTCGGATGGTTTCAAAAACCATTCCTGCCACTCCTGATCGTCAGATCAGGAGTGGCGACATATATTCATCCGTTTAGCGCCATCGTAGCCGCTTATTAGTTAGTGGTGATACATACACTGACTGTAGGTCCTGCCAGTCGCATACAAATTAGTCAAGTTTTAACAACTAGAAACTACTGCACAGGACGCCATTAAATTCAACGAACATAAGTTGTTCGTTGACTGGCATACGCTACTGTCCAGTGTATTATCCCTACTTGGCTACGCCTCCGCCGCACCGCGCACTGCCATATGCATGGATGAGTTGCCATCGCCACTCCCGTCCTTTCTTATTCATTACTTTCAAATTAGCACCGAAAAACACTGTTTCGTGTTACTAATATGTAATGTAACGTTGTGCTCTCGCCCTAAAACAAAAGGACTAATGAAACGGGATAAGACATTTAGGATTTTTTAGGACGCCACTCACCTGCCTCATCCTGGCGAAGAACAGCCGCAGTCTCCGCCGCCGCCGCTGGGCGCCCAGTAGGTATAACGCTTCCAGAAGGCACTCGTTATTCACCTTTCCATTTCTAAGTTTCTTTTTGTCTTTCGTTCAGGAACCTTCCTCTGTGCCCTCGCATAACCGAACTCTCAGTGTTGCAAAAAAAAGTGTGGAGCGAAAAGGAAACGTGAGGGTAGGATGTAAAATTTAGGGATGTGCAATACTGGACTAGTTAATAGTGTTGTTCCACGTCGAGAGCACATTCATAAACAGGTTCTAGTGTTTTGGGTTGTGACATGACTCATTTTACTTATTTAGTTCGAACGGTATTTTGAGGATATTCACGAATAGGACATTTGGCAATTCTTAGTAAGAATCAATCGTTATTTTTTGTATTACAGTGATCTCCACACATCTCAGGTATTTCCATCATCAGAATTTTCCAATCTTATATTTCCTGTGACTTCACGACAGCCTTTTAAGGTCACTCTGTTTTTGGTCTGTTCGGTGGGCGTGTGTAGTGACAGCTGTGTGCGTCTTGTGGCAGGCGGAGTGCAACACGTCGCTGGTGGCGGAGTGCGCGGAGTACGAGCGCGCGCGACGCTGCGACCGCGCGGCGCTGCGCCTGCGCAAGCCGCTGCTGCGCGCGCTCGCCTCCGCACCCTGCCCCGCGCCCGTCCCCGCCCCCGCCGACACACCCGCACGCGCAATAAAATTGTGACAACAGACAGGTTTTTTATTTTCTCCAGAAGATATCTGACTCAGTGGCGTAGCCAACCGATGGCCCAGGGTCTTACTAACTTCTATTTCCATTCTCACTGCTTGTGAGAATGGGATATTATATGTATAATAGTCATTTCAGAGGAGAACCTGACCCAAATCGGCTGTACGACCTTTTTTGGTAATTTTAAATATTCTATGAAAACTTGGATCCGATCTAAGACTTGCGGTTTCTCGGAGTACACGCCATTCCGGTATAACCATTCCGGAGCAAAATTATACCCACTCTACGGTGGAAATATAAACATTCCAGAGTGGAAATATTAACCATTCGTTCAACCAGCGTTTCGATTAACCTTAAGAACTTAAATACTTAGCGATATTGAAATCTCCTCATGCCTAAATGAAATGGATAATAACATATATTTTGTCCAAGGTTTTATATTTGTTCGTTTTTGTAGAAAGCTTTGTTGGCTTAGACACGCCTTTTTGAACAAATAAAACAAATATTTCGTCGACGATACCATTCAAATTACTGCGTGCCAACCAATAAATTGTGCCGCAGAACGCATTGTGCAGTCAATGCGGCAAAATGGAGTTGCACCCAAAGCTCGCAAATCTTTATGCAACGTATCCGAGCTGTCGCAAGCGGCATTGTCTTTGAGCGAGCTTAATTCCCTTCAACACGTCCAGGGTGCGCTGCAGTTGCCTCGCCCTCGGAGCGCGTGCGCGGGAATAATCAGGCGTCTGCAGTCAGCGAGCATGGAATGACGGAAGTAGCGGCAGCGAGAGGTACGGGACTTGCCTTTCATGCGAGAGGTCTGGGTTCATAGCATCGCCCCGATCATGCACAGTATTCTTTCTCTTTCTTAGTTAGATATGTAAGTGCTTTTCGTTACGAATGCGAGCTTTTCCATGGTTCGGTACCCATGTTAAGCTGTAGGCCCCCGTCCCCTACTAGAAGGTAGGGTTAAGCCCTCCCTGTTTGGAACCACCGTATTCAATGAAACTTTGGTTGAAGCGGCAATGAAAAATTGTCCGTGTTTTCCATCCAGTTCAATGTAGACGTGCACATAAAGGGAAGGTCCTGGCATGGCACCTAATTCCTTCGGGAACTAGGTGTTCGCATTCGTAACTAATTAAAAACTAACCATTTAGATTATAATAAAAATGGCATTGTCTTTGACAAACATTGTAACTGACATTGTAGCATCGCTATGGTCTTTATCAACTTTAAAAGGTATGTACGAGTGTTATCTATATCTATACTAATAATAAACCTGTAAGGGTATGTATGAAGTACGTTGCTTTGTTTTATAAGATACTCGTTTGCAGACTCTTTGCATGATACTTAAACTGAATTGACGATTTTTAGAAATATTTTCTGTATGTATGTATATATCTATGTATGTATGGGTGTTCCTCCATAACTCTTAAACCGATTATCCAAATTCGATGAAACTTACTACACCCATATTTAAATACATGGGATACAGGATAGGCTAAATATAATTTGGTTCTGCTTACGCTAGGATGTGGCTGTCATACAAACCAAAGTGCCCCGAGGCGGCGGCTTGGGGCGTAATCGCTATCTGCTTTTGTTTCTCCGTTTACTTCTTCTAAACCAAGAAACGGATTTTTGGAAACGGTTTTGATTAATAGAAGAAGCGAACAACGAGGAAGGTTTGTGTATGTAATTTTAAAAATTTTATACAAACTTTAAGAGAAAAATGAAAATTAACTTAACTGCACTGTACTTAACATGCAAATTGTATTTGTTAAAAAGGTCTACAGAAAGTTCCACGATATCATGTGGGACGCTTTGACCCACTCACCCGATTTATATGCGTATTTTATCAACGTATAGCATCTCTGGGCGCAGTCAGGTTCCGGATGGATTACCGTTTTCGAAGTTAATCCCGCCTGTGTTGGTTTCGTATCAATTTCTGTGTCAGTGCCAGTGCAGCAAGGGTCCGGCGGCAAATGATTTTTAACTTCGTCCCCAAATGTTTACGAAGCTCTAAATGGAAATGTTTGGATGTTTCTCATTAAATCATGCCATATCGGCATGCCATATTGATTAAATTTGTTGGATGGATACATCCTGGACCAGCCTTTTGGACCAGCCCTATGGGTTAGTTTTTATCCAGGAAATAATTCAGACCGACATTGACCCGAGCGGAGCCGAGTACCTCAGCTAGTATTTGTTGTTCAATTATTTGTTTTATAAGCTTTTCTTTTTGCTTCGTATTGATTGCATCATAAAAATTAAATGTGAAAGCTCTTAAACGTCGAACGAAGCGTCTCTTCTCTACTTGGAATGAATGATGGGTTGTTCTTATGTTTTTTTAAGTAATAAAGGGAGTATGCTCCAGTACTTTACCAGTAGAAATAACAAGGCGTTGCTCCATGTATTCACACGGCTGGAGACTTTTTTATGAATATAATTTTTTAATCGGCTCTCGGCTCATTAGGCGCTGCCACACATAAATATCCAAACATCACATCGTCATATTTAAGGGCCTACATTTATAACTTAAAACACCCATTATAAACCCTTAAGATGCTAATTGTATAAATAATAATAGAAAAATCTTTTAAAAGCAGTATAATATTGATAATAGGTAAATTATCAAAGTTAAAATAAAGTATCTTACTTCATCAAGTATGAAAGTACAGTCAACCAAAGGTTAAAGGATACATTTCCGGTTAAGGGTAAAAATGAATGGTGTTTAAATACCACTGATTCAATTTTGTTAGGGTTTTGTTTACTCAGTAGCTAGTAGACGTCCTTAACTATGTTTGAATCTACACTCAACACTATAATTGTTTCCAAAAGTCAAAGTATTTCGACTGTTCATCTTTTCATTCAACCGGATGTGTATCCTTAACTCTTTGTTCGACTGTACCTAATAACTGTTGGGGGGCAAACCCTCATTCTTCCCACCATCTTGGACGCTCCCTAGTCGCCAGCCGGTCCGCACCGGTACAGTCCGCTTGCGGTGGGACTAACTCATTCGCAGGCACGGTACAAAACAGTGCTCTTCTCTGTTTCAAATAAAAGACAGGATCCGTGATGAGGAGGATGCAACATGTCCACAAAGCAGACAATGCGCATTGTGCTCAATTTGGTAAGATTTACGAAAGTTTTAATGACGAAACGACTTATGGCTAAAAATAAATCACGGCCGCTGTAGTCAAAAATCTAATAAAAATAAAATTAATTATAAATATTCATGATACAAGCTATGTCTGATTACTAATCTTTTTAAGATATTTTTATTTTATGGTTGAGTAAGGTTGGAACTTTCGGACTTAGAAACCAAACACAATTTTACAATGCCAACGGTCATCAGACATCTAGTTTGAACAAATAAAGCTATTTTGAGGAAAATTTTGTATCTCTGACAAGAAACACGGACATGATCTTCTTTCCACGTTTGTATGGAGAGTTGAGCGGGAAGGCCCATCTTAAATGCATTATCTTACATTAGTATTATCTTTGGTCTTACGAATGAGTTAAAAACCCGGTCAAGTGCGAGTCGGAATCGGACACGAAGGGTTCCGTACCATCGTACAAGATTTAACACCATAAAATCACATTGTTTGTATGGGGGCCCCCCTTTAGTTTTCATTATTTTTTTATGTTATGTATTTGTTGTTATAGCGGCATAATAAATACACATTCTGTGAAAATTTCAGTTGCCTATCTATTACGGTTCATGAGATACAGCCCTGTGACGGACGAACGGACGGACGGACGGACAGCGAAGG
Organism: Incurvaria masculella; assembly: GCA_946894095.1. Taxonomy (NCBI): domain Eukaryota; kingdom Metazoa; phylum Arthropoda; class Insecta; order Lepidoptera; family Incurvariidae; genus Incurvaria; species Incurvaria masculella. The sequence goes on from OX335644.1 coordinate 5,781,696, forward strand.
CTTAGTAATAGGGTTCCGTTGGCACCCTTTGGGTACGGAACCCTAATAAAAACGAAATCTTGTTTTAACCGCCAAAACTGAAAAATGGCATCAATCTTTTTAGTTTGACCAAAGTTACGGCAGCGCCTGCTGCTACACTCCGTATTTTCATAATATTAAAAATGGTCTTCTGAACATCACATTTATATGCCAAGTAATGTACCTACGTAAGATAAATAGCACTGCACTGACGAATGATTAGGTGAAATGTTTTCGGTTCTTTTATTGGCAGTAATTCCTAATGAACTCCACCAATGATATGTGAACTCAACTGTATTTTGTGGCTACAGTCAGTTGCGGTTTCATTTGGCCAAGCAAGTACAGTTGTGTTTTTCCCAAACAATGTACGACGCTGGAGGGATAATTATGGCTATCTTTTATCATATATTACATCTTTGATCTTTGATAATAAGGACGGCTATATTTTAAAATTAAAATTATCACGAATCGTTTTGGCATTATTTTAAAAAAAAAACAGCCGGCCATGTGCGAGTCAGACTCACACACGAAGGGTTCCGTACCATTCAAGATTCAACGCAAAAATATCACTTTTTTTGTATGGGGATCCCCTTTAATTTTTATTATTTTTAAATGTTACCTATTTTTTGTTATAGCGGAAAAATAAATACACACTCTGTAAAAAATCCAGCTGCCTACCTATTCCGGTTAATGAGATACAGCCCTGTGACAGACGCACGGACGGACGGACAGCGGAGGTTCGGTAAAATAGGGTTCCGTTGGCACCCTTTGGGTACGGAACCCTAAAAAAGTATTAGGTTGTGGCACCTATTATTTTGCATTCGGCGCATCCTCTTTGGGGTAAGCTTTCCGGCCTAGTTCTTTATTCCCTTATCAATCTTTGTACGGTTTTCACTCCTGAGATATTTTCGAGCTGTTATATGGTGCGGAATCCATATAAAACTGTAGTTCTCCTCTCCCTACTGGGTGATAGGGTAAAACCCGCCCATCGCATTGGATGAAAAAAATGTCGAAGCGGCAATGAAACATTACAGGTTTTTTCATCCAGTTTAAGTAGCCGTGCTTCAAGAACCCTTATTCCACGCAATTGAAGACGCAGTCGACAGTTAATTTGAAGAAATATGCCTTCGAACGTTAATAGTTTAACACGTTAATACGTTAATAACCGTTATAAAATGTTAGCATGAAAGAGCCGCGACCCCTGACCGCGCAGGCGCAGTTGCTCTTACCGTTCCCGCCGCGTCGCGATCCCACATCCAAGCGATCGTTTTGTTTCACCTTCCACCTACAATCGAGGGGACCGCTATCCGCAATCGCATTTTACGGCCATTTTGTGCGCTGCGCCCGTTTAGATTTCCAAAGCAGCTCGGTCCGGGCACTTTATCTACGATTTTATCGGCCCGTACATATTATCGAAGGGTACGTAATGTAAGGCCGTATTGTATCGTGGGACCTTGCGGAGTTTTATGCAAAGCACCAAAGACTTTGATCCTCTGCTAAACCGCATATTTACTGTCGATCGGGCATGGTGTAAGTCCACTTAAATGGAAGAGGTCAGGCTAATCAAAATAATTTTCAGAGTTACTTTCATTTCGACCTCGGTAACCCAGTGCAACGCCTCGGCGTTCGATATTGTTGTTAAGCAACCCTAGCCTCAGGTTTGGGATGGGCGAAGGTAAGGGTGTCCATTACGAACTACTCACTGAGCGGCTCGTAGCCTAGTGGCGCGGGGACTGGCCTACCGTACCAGAGACCTGGGTTCAATACCGACATGCACCACTGTCTTTCTCTTTCCGAGTTCGATAAGTGCATTTCGTTACGAATGCGAGCTGCTCCATGGTTTGGAATCCATGTAAAACAGTAGGTCCCTTCCCCTACTAGGTGGTAGGGTTTATGCCCGCCCGGGTTGGTACCATCGCATTGGATGAAAAGATGGTCGAAGCGGCAATGAAAAATTGTCCGTGTTTTCCATCCAGTTTAATGTAGCCGTCCTGGCATGGCACCAAATTCCTTCGGGAATGAGGTGCATTGGGCTAATATCATAACGGTAGTTGTGTGGTATTCCATCCATGTCAGGTCGCATAAAAAAAAACCTACTAACCGTTACTGCTCGAGAATGTTACATCGCCTGTCAAAAGTTTGTATGTGTTTGACAGTTGGTATCGAGAGCACTTTCGGTCCTATTCCTTCAGCTTATGATGATGGTAGAATTAGAAGCATATGGCTACACAAATAAAGAATTGCCTCTGTCGTTACAATCAGAGGACCTAGTCCGACATGTTACCTTAATTGGCGTTTACGTCAAACCGATCTACTGGCGTTTTCAAATGGATGGAGTGTGAGTTTTATTTGACAGCGTGCTCATCTCCGGTCTTTGTCGTCGTTTTGGCGTCGTGGAGGGTTCGATTTATTATGGCTTGAACCACATTTGCCGCTGCAGCGACCGCGACATGCTATCATCACATAATAATATCGCTTATCATCATAATTGTACCACCATGTAGCAAGAGTATTTTTTTAACTGGACATGGATGGCAAATACCAAACCCTCCACCATGATATTAACCCAACACACCATATTCAACAAGGAATATTCATATTCAACGGTTACATTGAACTGGTTTTATTCATTGCCGTTTTGTTTTTCATCCAATGCGATGGTACCAACAAAGCGGCCTTCTAGTAGGGGAAGGGGACCCACAGAAATGCACTTATCCAACTCAGAAAGAGAAAGAAAGTGGTGCATTAACGGGGCGGAGATTTGAACCCACGACCTCCGGCATAGAAGACAAGTCCACGCGTCCCTAAACTACGAGCCGACTCAGTTATTACTATCGTACCACCAGCTCTATACTATTTATGTAACAGCGATCATTGGTGTTTTTGTTTTATTTTGGCTCCTTGGGCTAATTGATTACGGAGAGAGAATATCAATATCCCGTTATCTTCAGATCGACGCGCCCACAATGCACAATAAACCAGTGAGATAACATCGACGGGAATCGAACGAGTGACCGGGAGGATTGTGCTCGACCGACAAGTACCACACGTAGCACCGTGGAGCAGAGCTAGATGAGGTACTTTGTGGTTGTTCTTGGTTCGATTCAGTGCTGGAACGCGAAGCTTTCCTTCTAAGTTTTACACTTACTTTCCTCAAGTACCAATACAATTTTTATTCAGAATATGCAGGGTGTTAAGCGTTATAAAGTCCAAACGGTAACCAGGTATTAGTGGGCATATTTAGAGAAAAAAAGGTTGATAACATTTTGATGTGCGACAAATTTTTTTTTTAAAGACGTACAACATAACTTTATCTACCTTTTTTCTCCAAACATTGGCAAGGAATACCTTGTTAACGTTTGGAACATTAGCCCGTTAACAAACTATATACTGGCGTCCTTGGACTCAATTCAGCGGCGAGCCATCTTGTTGGAGACCCGAAAGTTACTGATGTCTCTGAGCCACCAACGATTCGTAGTCGCTTTTCGTGAATTTGCGTCCCATATCCCTTCCATTCAACCTAGAAATATCCCCCAAATCAGCTGGTTTGTGCCTCGCTGAGCGTGATTTCGCGATCCTATTTTTCGGTTGTTCCGAGCACATTTGGTGCTGCACAGCCATCCATACCAGTTTGTTATACAAAATACCTCCTACATGGTCGCGAAGGTCCAGCTATACCTAAAGATTATTTCACATGGTATTTTTGTCCCTGTTCCTAATAGACCCAGATCCTTCTCTGAATAGTTATACAATATTTTGTCCATTTCTCTCGAATTCGAAAGTGCATTCAAAAGCAAAGGACAAAACATTGTTTAACAACAGGTGATGATCTGAGTTTATTAGAAACAGGTGTATGTTTGTGCGTTCGCGCTAACCGAAAAAAACGACTTGTACTTTCTGAGAAAATTTTAAAAAGTTAAAGAAAAATAAATAGTTTGGAAGTTCATGCAGAACAAATTAGAAAAAACATAAATAACAATTTGCTAAGAACATGAATCAAGGTGATATAAAATTTTGGCCTAGATGTGAGCTCAAATAAATGTGCGGTATTCTTTGTCCTGTCGCGGTCCTGTCTCTCTGACGTGGGTTACATTTCCATACATACTTAATGCATATGTACTTAGGTACAACATAAATGCACCGGCTCTGCATTTTAATATTAAATATGTATGAAGCAGTGTCCTCGAATCCATCTCGAATGATTGATATTTTCTCTTGACATTATTCATGATAGATAAAGGCATTAGGGTAGAGCAAAGAATTCGCGCTGAAGAAACTTGAGTTGATGCTATATTTGTTACTAGCTCGTCTCGGGTCAATGACGTTTCTGACTGATGTCGGGCTGAACCTACCATTGTATGTTATTTGAGCTTTTGATACGACCTTTCATCCCCATTTTCACCTCCTTTTAGTTTTATTTTCGCCTTAAAAGATAGCTTATCTCCTTTCCCAAGGTCCATCCTCTCTGTATTTTAAATTTAATTAAAATTGGTTTAGCGGTTTTGTCGTAAAAACTTAACAGACAGACAGAGTTCATTTCGGATTTATAATATGAGAATAGATTATACCTAATACCAATCATAGTAGCCCAACACACCGCATTCCCGAACGAATTACGGCGGCATTGAACTGGATGGAAAACACGGACAATTTTTCATTGCCGTATCGAAATTTTTTTGCATCCAATGTGATTGTACCAACCCGGCGGACTAAACCATATCACCTAGTAAGTGAAGCAGACCTACAGTTTTACAAATCATGTAGCTTTGTAGGAAGATAATTATTTTTGTCTTTTTTCTTTTTTGAATTATTAAAATTAAATTTGTTAAAACATCAAACATGACATCAACAAACATGTAGCTATTGACTAATGCAAACATGGACCTAACGACCAACTGAGAACACCCTCAGCTGTGCGCGCCTACTTCAAAAATTCTCTATCGATATATGCACGCAACAATATGTATGTGAATAAAATGTAATAAGTAATCTGACAGACCACCTATCTTGCGAAGTGATGCACCGGATATCGGGACAAGACGCAGAAAATGTCTTCATACAGCATGATGGACGAGCAGCGCGGCGGCAACGATCTAAATCTCCGGAAGACACGCCATGGCACATTACATCTTCTGTGACGGGACACGGGACGCGTAGCTGCCATACATCTACATACATGTAGAGCGGCAGAGAAGTGAGTTTGAAAAACAGTTCTTTCTCTCGTTCTTTCTCCACAAGGAGGATGTTCAGGCCTATTCCTTGAATTCCGTAATCAGCAATCGGGAATCTTGAGTCTCTAAAACCGCTTTAATAGCGGTTTTCAAAGCGATTTTTTTGACGAAAATATTCCGGAGCATAGTTTTTATGGTTCCGTACCCAAAGGGTGTCAACGGAACCCTATTACTAAGTCTCCGCTGTCCGTCCGTCCGTCCGCCCGCCCGTCCGTCCGTCCGTCCGTCTGTCACAGGGCTGTATCTCATGAACCGTAATAGTGAGGCAGCTGAAATTTTCACAAAGTATGTATTTATTTTGCTGCTTGTATTTATTTGGCCCCATACAAAAAACCTGTTTTAATTTGTAAATCTTGTACGATGGTACGGAACCCTTCTTGTGCGAGTCCGACTCGCACTTGGCCAGTTTTTAATTCATCAAGGTTTTCAATCGAAAAGCTTGAAAAACGCTATCAAATCTGTTTCCTAGACGAAAAGATCGCGAAGCATACTTTTCATTTAATCAAGGTTTTCCGTCGAAAAAAATCTCATTAAAAATCGCTATAAAACATTTTTCCTAGTCTCAGGATTCCTCATTCCTGATATCGGAATTCCAGGAATAGGCCTGCTGCTCTTTGCGGCGGCAGGAGCTCCGAATACAGGTGGGATGGGGAGGAATAAGGGATGCAAGTTGCACAGATTAACCTTATAATTTAATGTTGTATGTAATAATGTTCCTTAATTTAATGTCAACCGAAATCAAATTAAACATATTTAATAAATAACCTACAAACGTAAGAATTATTACTTAAACAGTATTTACATAATTAGTTTTACATTACCACTTTACATTATTAATTAGTAAAAACTAGCATTAACATTAATTAAAAAGAAGCAGACTTAAAATCTAATGCCTATAATCCAAAATCTACATTCTATCCTCCTCTTGGTAAATATGGCCCACGAGGTGACGCTGAGCGCAACTTGCAGCAAGCACCACGCGCCCAGGGAACGAGCTAATTTGACTTTCCCAGTTCCAAATAAGATTTTTGCAGAAAAACCACATATCTCACTTCGAACGCGCTGACAGGTCAATTAGTGTCCGAGCATGCTGTCGCGGCGCGCCGCCGCCCCAGCACCGCGCCTTACCTTTGTGAAATGTATATGGCTGGACGCTGGAGGCAGGGCAGTCATTGCTCGCTACACGTGAGCAATATCTACCATGCCATACATTGAATTCGATGAACATCTTACTTTAGGAATAGTTGACACCTCATTCCTTCGGGAAAGCGGTGTGTTGGCCTAAATATCATGACCTCCGTCATGGTCAGGTCCGTCAGGTGTGGTATTAGCAATCCATGACCGGCAAATAAGACGGTTGTCCTGACTTCTATCATATTGAACCCAAACGGACGAGTACCGTCAGGTACTTCAACGTGATGCTAAGGAGGTTGTGGAAAAATCAAGCTATACGAAGGTTTACACCGCACCGAAATCGCATGAGTGGTTGGTTCCCTAGTTACAAGCGAACAGACAGACAGACGGCGGACGTTGGATTTTATAATATAGATCAAATTTGCTGAGGCTCCCGACTACGCTCGGCACTTATTCCGTGTGGCGCTACGGTCGATTACCAGAATACCAAATGTCAATTGGAATTCCTTACCTGTGAACACTACTAATTCAACAACTCGGAATTCTCAGAATTCCCTGGGCCCTCGCATACATCTCGTAGCACTCAGAACGAAAATGATTAGCTTGGTACCACTATGCCTACACCTTATATAGAGCATCATACATAACGATAATTCTAGGGACATCGAAAACCGTTGTAGGAAACCAGCAAGCGGTGAGGCCGTGCCAGCATAAACGTTTGTAACTGTTCCTAATTGGAGTCGTCGGTCCTTCCTGAGGTGGCTGCTAACAAGCTTCCTCGTCGAAGGAGGGTGTAGGGAAAAACAGTAATCGCTGCTCCGGACGACATCCTGCCTCGAGGCAGCACTTCGTTAAGGCACAAGTTATGTTGCACCATAGTATATTTTCCGTATCTATAAATATAATAATTTACTGCTACGTTTGGCCCACGGATAAGCATTTACAAAGCAAGAATATACTAAGATTTTTGTTTTCAGTAAGCTGCTTATCGAATCTTTGGGTCCATCAGGATCCTCTGCAGAATACATGTTCCAAAAATTGTGATTGACAAAGCGTATTGTATCTTCAAGTGAAATGACAGAAGGTACGCAAGAAAAGTAGTTGGGGACACCAGGGAATATTGAGGATATTCCGTGGATACGACAATAACAAAACGGCCACTCGTCCGTTTTCCTCGAACTTGAAATTGCGAGTAAAATAGCCGTACACACGCTGATCTCAGCTTGAGACGAATTCGAAATACTTGTCAAGTGAAATGAGTTTTCCAACGGGCCGTTGAACTTGACCTTCAGTTATCAGTATAAATTGTAATTGTATTTATAAATATTTGTATTAGATAACGGAAACGCTAATCGGATCTTGCTTTATTAATCAAACTACGTGTGTTTTTGTTACCTCATCTATTGCTTAAGATACAATATTAAAAAAAAATGTTTTGTGTGGATGGATAGCTAATACCAAACCTACTTTCCTGATGATGGGCCCATGCACCGCATTTCCGAAGTAATTAAGTGCCGTGCACCATCCTTTTATGATCACATACCTCAGGTATATACATTGACCGACACAGACAAAATTTTAATTGATGCTTCATCCAATGCGATGGTACCAAGAATCCGGCGGACTTAACTTATGTTTTTGACCTGTAAAGTCTACTTTCTAAAGTGAATTAATATATGTTTCACGTTTATTCACTAGATAAATATATATGTGATCTTGTACCACAAAAATAAAATTGTCAAAATCATTTATAGTTTCCGAGCGCGCCGGCTTAAAACCTGGTAAAAACATGTAAATAGGTGTTCACCCACATATATTTTTTAAAGAATATAAGAACCGTTTCACGTTCATACACTAGATAATAGTCTAAACTTTAATATTTCGATTTTTTTAACAGTGTTTATGCTCAACCGACGCTGAGATAAAATAAAAATAAACCCAAAATGTTGGAGGTTAGCGTCATATCATATATAGCCTTAAGATTAAGGTGGCCCATCCCGGCAGGACAAATTCATTCGCAAGCATGTTACAAAGCCGTGTTATTGCGCTCTGGGACCTTCTATGTTTCGATTAAAAATACAGGCTTCATGATGAGCAGGATGCAACTTGTCCACAAAGCAGATAATGCGCATATTATTTGATTTGGTAAGACTTACGAAAACTTTAATTGCAAAACGACTTATAGCTATAAGTAAATCACGACCGCTGTAGTCAAAAATCAAACAAAAACCAAATTGATTATAAATCTTTATGAAACCAGCTAGGTCTGAGGACTAATCTTTTTAAGACGATTTAATTTTATCGTCGAGTAATCCACTTCCAAAGTTACTGTATAAAACGCGCGAAAAATACGAACTTTCGGACCTTTTAACTAACCAAACATTATTTAACAATGCCAATGGTCATCAGACATCTAGTTCAATCAAATAAAGCTGTTTCGAGCTTAGTTTTGGATCTTTCCACGGTTGTATGGGTAGTTGAGCGGGAATGTTTTGCGGGAGCGAGACCTTAAGAATGTTTTTCAGCCAAATGAACACACGAAAGAAAAAACAGACATAGAAACATCAATGGCAAACCATGTGGCATACTTTTCCAGAAATGACACGTGGAAAGCAGACTGCGGTCCCACTGTTCAGACGGGACTAAATGCGAGGGCACTGTCCTCGGTTTATCTTTATTCTTTGTGCCAATGTGGCTCGAGCTGCATCACACGCACTAGATTCCGTCCACACGACGCGCCGTTAGCTAGCACGCAGCCGCGTCGACCCTGCGGTTCCCGCCATAGGTCGACCCAAGAAGGATTGGGTCGACGCCATGGATTAGTATTGTATAGAGCTCGACTCTTCCAGGGCCGACAATCCTTTAGGTGCCATTTTTTGAGGCAATTAATTGCTGAGCAACTGTTGCCAAACATAGTGGAACAATAGATGGAGAAATATCCCAACTAACATTAGGCGATAAGTGAAAAGTTATAAGAGATGCACAGAAGCGCTAACCAAGTCTTAGGGTTGTAACCAAGAGCTAATAAGAGGAGTTATAGCTTGCTATAACCCTACTATACCCCCGGAATGGGCACAACTTGTAATCGCCTTAGGGTCTTTAGTAGAGCTATAATAGCGCCAGTCTAAGTGTCTAAGCGCTAAGAGGGCGGTAAATTGAATATTAACTTCTTGAATGGTATTAATGGTCTAAAAAGGCGATTATAACTGCTTCAGGGGATAATATTAGCACCTTTATGAAGATTTTTAGCACTTCAGGAGATATTTTTATAAGGCATTGTAAATGTTTTGTATTTCCATGCAGGCAGATTGGTAAACATGCATGACAGAACAATGATTTGTAATCGTGAGTGATGGCGGATGACCATGGAGGTGAAGAAATAACACCTCCATGCGGATGACAAATATAATTGTTAACTTTTTCTGATGCACCATCGCTAGCAACCTGTGTTTTCATTGCGCAATTAAGTACACTGTGAATAAGTATATGTATTTTTAACAAATAATTGAAGGGCTTGTCATCTATTGTCTATTTATGGAAGTGTAATATTTAATTAACATATGGAGTTGGCATAATTTTATTTTTATTTACGAAAACAATGTCTGTGCCAGTTTAAAAGTATCATAGTGGTAGTATTAGAACACAAGTGAGCAAAATAGATCATTATAGTAGTGCTTTTGTTTACACATTTCTCATTTTTCAATTCGCTTGATAACTTTAAAATGGCGGTATAGGTTTATGCTATTAATCAGAACATTGTAACTTCTCGAGATACAGTACGGCGTTAATGGGCGCTCTTCTGAAATGCACACCTCTATAAGAGTGGTATTGCAGAGTTGTTTACTGACTTCGCAGCTATAACAGACGTAACAGTAACCTATAGGTTAGATGAACATGGGCTGGGCGAATGTTCATGTTTTTAGGGGTTCGTATTTATTGCTCGAAAACTAAAAATAAATATAGATTTAAAAATACAATTAATTATGCTACAAAATATTATCGGCATAAATCGGATGGACAGACATACAGATAGATGGACAGACGAACGCTTTAACGAGTTACAAAAGGTCTAGATAGCTCTAAATCTCTACCTAAAGTAATATATAGGTTATATTTGAGACTATATGATCTAAAATAGCGACAGATATTTCAAATGTACGGTCATAAGAGCTATTTGTGACGCTTTAGAAGCATCTGGTGTTAGCAAAGAATTAATCAGCGACATTTAAGAACGATACCGTCAATTGCAGCCTTTGTAGAACCTGTTAGAACTTGTTGAGGTTATGACTAATGCTTACTTCTCATATAGATCTCATAGTTACAATATTTGCTTAAAGCTATAATACAAGATCCTTTACCTGTATTGTAGCAACCGAATTTGCCTCTCTACGTTTTTAATATTTTAGTTTATCATCTTATCGCTCTTATAGTCGTGTAGTAGAGTTACGAGTGATAATGTTCATGAACATACTCTCTTAAGTCTCCAAAAGCTTAAAAGGTAGCTACTGTAGCGTCAATATCTCTCGTTAGGTTATAAAGTGAGCTCTACGTGCGCCTAAATTGTTTCTTGGGATAGAGCAACCCCAAAACATTTTCGGCAATTATCCCAGCGATATAGACGATATGCGATTTATATGACGGTGAACATAAAATTAGGAAATCCGCAAGTTGTCAGTCGAAAAAACTACAATTCCCATTGAACCCACTAAATGAAAGCTGTAATCGATGCATTGCCGGGCTGGTGTCCGCTATGCGGTTGCGAACGAAGCAGTAAGTGCACCCAACGCCAACACCGAGCTGGTTGGCCGGGAAGGAATAGGAGTATAATGCAAATTGTTATGATTGCTCATGCATTTGACGCGTACTTAGCGGTGAAATGGCCTAACGCCAAGTTCTATCCTCTACCATTGAATTTGAAGTATGTAAATAGAGCATGATGTTAGGCAGTTAATAGTCATATGAAGTCTAATTGACTTGCTCTTTGTTGGAGCAGGTTTCCGGTCCATTTTAGAATTTAATTTTTTTTTTAGTTTTGGTGTGTTCCTCCAGCTTTCACATCAGACAGCATATTTTCAATACACTGGAGCATTTTGTCAAGCCTATGACAGAACATGACAGAAACATGCGAGGATTTGTGGGCAAGGGGTACTATTTGATGAGTAGTTGTGGAATGCTGTAAGAAACAATTATGTTAATGAATGGCTAACACCACAACCATCGTCTTGATATTAGCACGACACCGCATTTCCGAAGCTGCAGGCCAATTCCTGGAATTCCGCAATCAGCAATCCCTCGAGTCTCGAAAACCGCTTTTATAGCGCTTTTCAACGCGATTTTTTCGATCGAAAACCTGAAATAATTAAAATCGCTCCGAAATCTTTTCGTCAAGAAAATCGCTTTGAAAACCGCCATAAAAGCGATTTTCTGGACTCAGGATTCCTGATTCCTGATTACGGAATTCCAGTATAGTTGCTGCACCTTGTAAAGCATCAGTTTTTGGGCCAAGCATTTTTGAGGCGTGTTTGGCCTTATCCTTTATGGCGTGCGATATTGACGTCATGTGACAGGTCAACATCGAGTTGTACCGAAGGTCGAATCCAGATCCAGGGGGTCAATTCAGAGCAAGAGTGAGTTCGAGTTCGAGAGTGAGTCAACCTAAAAATAGCTGTGAAATATATTATTATTTAAATAACGGAACCGTTATTTATGCTTCCAATGTATTTACGGGACAAACCAGATTTTTACCTAACTGTAATAATGTTCTAAAAGTGTGGAAACATTAACTATTTAAAAAAGTGAGTTGATATTTAGTTGCGAATTCGAACTCACTCTTACTCTGAATGGACCCCCAGTTCAATATAGCCGTGCCCACAAGGGGAAGGTCTGGCCTGGCACATTATTCCTTTGAGAATGCTGTGTATGGGCTAATATCATGACGGGGCGGGTGTAGTATTTTCCGTCCAGTTATATAAGATTTTTAATTATGAGATGGATTCATTTAGTTAGTGTGAAGAAAATTGCACGGTTGAGTTGTTTAAAAATTTGGAAAATTGCTTGAAATTGATCACGTCACTTCAACAAAGTGTACGAGGACCGCGAAAGAAAGTAAAAATATAGATTTGTGTAGTAATGAGTTTTTCTTCTATTAATGGGTACTTCTTATTCCTGAGTTTACAGACAATAATAAATAAATGCGTACTTAGTATAATATCGAAAGACTATGGCGGATGCTACTCGCCTTATATTTAAAATAATAGGTTTTCATTTAAAAAGTTAAATAAATGTATATAATTTTTTAAAAACTTCTATTTAAAAAAATAAAAAAGTCAGGTTCCACCGAGATTTGAACTCGGATCGCTGGATTCAGAGTCCAGAGTGCTAACCGTTACACCATGGAACCGATGAGTTCAAGAGTTGAAAATTGCGTACGCACGTATGTTGTGAATAGCGTTGTCTCACTTCAGCATTATCGTACCGTTATCAACGACTTCTTTGCCATTTCAATGCCGATCAATATAATATCTTGTACATTTCCGTCCCGAGATTTCTTTCTTAAGGTGGCCCATCCCGCTCATCTGCCCATACAAAAGGGGAAAGAAGACCACGCCCATATTTCTTGTCAGAGATCCAAAATTTTGCTCAAAATAGCTTTATTTGATCGAACTAGATGTCTGATGACGGTTGGCATTGTAAAATTGTGTTTGGTTTCTAAGTTATAAGGTCCGAAAGTTCGAATTTTTCGCGCGTTTTATACAATAACTTTGAAGGTGGATTACGCAATGATAAAGTAAGAACATCTTAAAAAGATTAGTCATCAGACATAGCTTATTTAATCAAGATTTATGATCTATTTGGTTTTTGTTAGATTTTTGACTACAGCGGTCGTGGTTTACTTTTAGCTATAAGACGTTTTGAAATTAAAATTTTCGTAAATCTTACCAAATCATACACTATGCACATTGTCTTTTTTGTGGACATGTTGCATCTTCCTCATCAGGGAGCCTGTCTTATTCTTTGAAACAGAGAAGGTCCCAGAGCGCAACAGCACGGTTTTGTACCGTGCCCGCGAATGAGTTGGGCCCGCCGGGTTGGGCCACCTTAAGCGGTAATATTAACAACATGGAGACATGTGTGTAATTTTAGGATTAGTTTAATTTATAGGATAATGTATAATATTTTAGTTTTTAATTTCTTTGTTGATTTTGTTGGAGATATTTTAGTTTCAGTTTTAATTTCAGTATGACGGGTTTGAATTTGACAATGAGGAAGAAAACTGCGTATTTATCACGACAAGTGGCGTCTAGGCGGCCTGACCGAAAATATTTGTCAAAGCTGTCAGAAACCAAACAGTCTGCCGGCCAGTGCCTTGATTGTAATCAATGCTACCTACATAATTCATAACCATATTCAAGCGTAATTTGAGCATGCTCGATAGCTAGCGACTACCTACGTCCGCTGGTATGATATCTCGCTGAGCGTGCCTGGTGAGGTGTATTTGGCTTTTATGAGCACCCTTGGTCTTCAGCACAGCCACCAATACAGGTTTTTCATAAAAAACAATAGAATCAATTTGAAAAAAAATATTTACTCAATCTATGAATAACTCGATTTCCTCGATATTATTCAAAGAATAAATTGCTCCAAATCGTGATAATCTGTCTCCGCCCCACTGCGCCTTGCTGATCTGACGCCTTTGATTCAAGCCAATCAAGAGATTGCTTCTCCAGGTCAAGGCCATGTGACGTCGTCTTGCAGATACTGCAGAGACGAACGTTTCTCTGCCTTGCCTGCAGCGGCCGCGCGCCGCGTCGAGAGCTGACGAAAATAAAGTTAAGCACAATGCAGTAGGGTTAATCTTGAAATTCACTTTCGCATGTGACTCACTAGCGAAGACGAGTAACGGTCATCCGCTAAGTGGAAAAATGTAGGCAGACATTTTTCTGGCATATGAACGGCTGCTACTCTAGAGCCTTACCTAACCTAACCACTATTATAGCCTAAGCGTAAAACGTATATACAATGCGATTCCAATAAGAATAGGACGGGGACCACCGCCATTTTGAAAGTCAAACTGGTAAAGTCCTCACTTCACTTCACAAATTTCAATACGGAGTGCCGAAAGTTCTATAAAAATATTTAATAACCATTTTGACAAAATAATTTGTTTTAACTAAATAGTTATTTAAAGAACAGATTTTAAATAAACACTCAACAACAAGATAAAATGCAAAATTATCTAATAAAACACCCGACTCAAACTAACACATAATATTAATAAGTATTCATGCACAGAAAAAAAGATAAACACAGATAGCAAAAAAACCCATATCTACTCATGGAATCAAAAGCGAGAAGTTCTTGTGTTCGCTTCTATCAAACTCTGTACAGAAAAAAAATGGCATCTTTTTAACACGCTTTTATTAGCTTGGGTTGTATGTATGTATGTAATGGAATCTTTGAGATTAATTTTCACCAGTTTCCAGAAGTCTGATTATTTCTACATAGTTTGACAGCATCGAACACGAGAACTTTTTGCTTTCGCTTTCGTTGAGTGTGAATCGCATGTGCTCTCTCAGGGGGTCCATTCAGGGCAAGAGTAGTTCGAATCCGTCACTAAATATCAACTCACTTTTTTAAATAGTTAATGTTTCCACACTTCTAGAACATCATTACAGTTAGGTAAAAATCTGGTTTGTCCCGTAAATACGTTGGAAGCATAAATAACGGTTCCGTTATTTAAGTAATAATATATTTCCCAGATATTTTTAGGTTAACTCACTCCAGAACTCGAACTCACTCTTGCTCTGAATGGACCCCCTGTAGGGAGATATTAAATTAGACAGAAGGGGTAAGTGGTAGGAGGCGGTGCAGAAGGCGTTCAGTCAATTTCATCCTCGCTCGACTGACCGCCTTCCGTACTACCGTTAAAGTAAATAATGTGCCGTCGCCTACCACTACCACTTTGTGCCTTCGATAAATTAATAAATAAAGAGTGCCATAATGACATAATCTTTTCAACGTGGCCTCCAGCACAATGACCCACAACCGCAGATCACGATGCATTGCCTAGTGCCTAACACACTGACGAGCAAACATCTTAGTATAGTATGGCCGATCATGATGATAGGAGAAAATCGCGACTAATTAGCACTCGGTTCCATGGTGTAATGGTTAGCACTCTGGACTTTGAATCCAGCGATCCGAGTTCAAATCTCGGTGGAACCTAAAGTTCAAAGCTCCACTTTTGTTGGGGTTTAATATAATACCCATGTCAATGGCTTTATTGCTCCAATATGGGGCTGCCTGACGAAATGCAGTTTCGCTTACACAGAACGCAGGGCGCCGGAATATTTGAGTAAAACAGTAAATTTGGCATGGCACAAGTTCGCTTATCACCCACATTTTAAAACGTGAATAAAACTCAGTCTTCAGCGTACGCGTCGTCAGTTTTGGTGATACTCGTCTCGTTCGGCATGATCCCCGATCCAAAATGTATGTTTAAGTTTTGTTATTACGCTAACACACTTATACCAACCTGTGCAGGACAGTGCGTGAAGATATGATATGATACAAAATAGTTTTATTCATTTTAGAAAGACGATTTTTGTTTAGTTTATTTCATGAAGATAGCTTTTCCTCACAGCAGGGATTTGGGAAATCTCGAAATGAAAGAACGTATGCTGTTAGTTCGAACCAGTGTTTGTACGAACTGGTGACGGAGTGATGTGAGAGGTAAAAATTTACATCGTTTTCTTTATATTTTTGCGTCGATTTTGATTTTTAATTTTTCGAAATGTCAAAAATATTAGCTTTCCTACTTAGCACATTTTGCACACGTTTTTAACATATTATCTACATAACATAGATTACATAATTTATAACAGGTGAAGCAAAAATAACCAACAAACAAACATACCTACTTTTCAAATTCATAGTAGGTACATATTTTAAATTGGATGGCCAAAATTGGAGGATGCCAGAAAATACTGCTCATCATAGAAGGGGTATGCGAACTGCCTGTGTCTAGTACCATAGGGAATAGATCTCCGTGCAACTAAAGATGCTTCCATACTTATGTTCGTGGCATAACATTTTTAAGCAGGCGCTTTAAGTTAATTTAAGCTTCGCAAAAAGGCACACCTTACCTAACCCAACTCAATCTAACCCGACCAAAGCTGCGGCTTCACTATGTAGAATTTAGCCAATAATCAAATTAAGGAATGCGAGATGTCTGTATGTATAATCATCAATCATGAATCAAGGACACGTCCCTGTAAAAGGAACTACTTTACGAATAAACTGCAAGGCTGGACCCGAACCAGCAAAACATACCATTCGCGGGTATTGCGTCCAACCAATTTCGCCACCTGTTCAATCTTTGCAGTCAATATCCGTTATGAAGGATAGCGTTAAATCAATGTATGTAGGTATGATAAAACCGAAAAACTTCTCCAAATCTCCTCCTAGATATCATCATATTATTCAAACCACAATACGCCCGCAAACACCTTTATATACAGAATCCCGACACTCCTCACCCTCCCCCCCCCCCCTTTTTTGAACCCCCCTTTTTGAACCTGATTAGATTGAAATGTTAACATACAAATTTTATTATATTATTGAATTTCGTTTTGTTGATTTAATAATTGATTTGTTTTTAATTTAATTATTTTTTTAGTAGCTTTAGCTCATATTGTTTTTTTTTTCGAAAGCGCAAAGGAATTAAAAAAAATGTTTAACGTGAAAATGACCTCTGCAAGACAGAATTTATCTAGTGCAGGGGTCTATGAATGTAAAGCATGTATATTTATATTTTTTAATAAATACATTTTGATTTGATTTTGATGTATAGTCTTGAACACTGCGTTATTAGGAGGGATTGAGCACTATTAGTTATTCTATGGCATTGATTACGGGATGACTGGATGTAGGAGAATTCCATAATATGGGTATACAGCAGGTGGCGAAGTCGCCACGCACTTGAGCTACGATTCCCTCAGTGCATTGTTAGTTTGGATAACATAAGACCGTAGAGTAGACGCAGAATTCACACAAATATGCAACCTATTTTGATTAAAAACTGCATTATTTAATTTAAAAAGAACCTTTTCCGCTGGGAATCGAACCTGTTATTTCGAGAAAAATAATACAATATGTATTATTACACCAGCCAATAGCAGGTACCTTTTCTCAATTTTTCCGTTTGACATGACTATTAGCGACTCTATAAGAGATGTCGCTATAGACGATCGAATTTCGTGGTTTTTGTATGAACCCTAATCGGGACTTTACATTTTCGTCGCTATATGAGATAGGACGTAATAAGCGATTTCGCTATAGGCTATCCACTACTACTTATTACAACCGAAGGCGGAGGAGGCGCGCACCTCCCAGTCTCCCGACGCTCCAGGCTGCACACTCGAGCCACAATGAAATGTATTCCATTGTAATGTTGGCAGTGTGTTGAATAAATATTTCACTTATGATGTTTCGTGATAGCCCCCCAGCTACGTATTGATTTAGCGCTGCCTTCGAAGATCATCGCATGGATTGTTATGAAGTCGTGTCTTGGCTGGCATCCACATTTATAATTCAATAAGCATTTATTATTCTGCAACATACAGGTTGCAGTCTTTGTTAAAATCGCACGCTGAGTTTAAAATATAAACTCGTACTGCCTTATGTACTAATAAACATGTATACCATCGCTATTAGGTACTCCGGTATTTCTTGCTGTCCGGTACTTCAGCGCTAATAGCTATTTTACGATCCAGTGACATAATATGATGGCGGTTAACACTTACGGTTGTCCGGTGCAGTAAATCGGCATTCGCCGACATGTTTCGCCTGCTGCGCCGGCTTCTTCTGGACTAATCTGTGTTCTGGACGATGACTGGAGCAAGGTTCAAAAGCTCGGCCTATCAAAATCAACTGATGGAGATTATATTGGTAAGTAGGCTGCGACACGCTGGGGTAGGTTCTTGTACGAGTATGTTGTCTTTTATAATGCGCCAGTAGCAGAGTCCGCTGATGATAGCTTCATACTGTCGTCTCCAGTGATATACGCTAGTAATATATAAGTCTAAGGCTGAGATAAATAGACGTAACAGAAACTAAGGGCCGAGTGCACGAAAGGACAAAAAATCAAAATCAACGTCAAAGTATGATTAAACACGCCACTTTGTGTGGACAGTATGGAAGGAACTCTATGCGGTTCACTAAAAGTGACGTGTTTGAACATTGATTAACTCGGCCGTCTCTTCGTGCAACCGGGGCTAAGACTAACGGAAAGTAGTACTTTGTGACGTCACTTTGCATTACTTTGTGGTTTCGTTCATACAAAATGTGTCAAAGTGACGTCACAAAGTACTACTTTTCGTTAGTCTTAGTTTCTGTCACGACTTTTTATCTCAGCCTATGTCTTGAGATGTCACGGACCCGACGCGGCGACGCAGCAAATAATATTTTTCTAAGATTTTTCTATCATCTATCTAGGTGTATCATCATAAGTGCAGCGATGGTGTAGCGTATATCCTTCCTCATTCTTTCATATCGATCAACGCGCAACCATAGAAATTGGATGTACACGCGCGCATGCTAGGTCTATGCGCGCAACAGACAGGGAATGCACCCATATACTGTCAATTCACTACCACAACTGATCCATCAACTGATCCTTTATCTATTATGTCGGTAAACTGTGAATTCGCTCCACGGAATTCTGTTAGAGAGCAAAGAAAAAAGTAAAATGTAATCTGTCACTTGTCAAAAAATGGCCTAGCGATACGGTTGTTGTGTGCTACTAATAAAAACTGCATCGGACGCAATCTCTCATTTAATTGCTCCTCGCCCCTAACTTGCTACAGGTTATGGGCCCAGTAGGCATGAACCACTGCTAAATGCACGAAGTTCGTGTCGGGCGAGTGAGCAAGGGCAAATTGGTTCCGACCCGTTCGAAAGGCGCGGTGGGGACCGGCGGCTGCGGTGCAGTAAGTAAAACGGAACGGGTCGTTCAAACGGCGTCCTCGGACCGGTTGAAGAGCCGAAGACATCATGGAGCAATTCGGTGTGGCTCAAACGGTGATGACCCCGATCAGACTGGTGGGTGTCAGGAATTGGAATTCGTGGAAGTTTCAACTGAAGGTATTGCTTAAGGCAGCAGATCTGATGGGTATAGTGGATGGGACCACGGCGGTACCGACAGAGGCGGAATCTACTAGCGCATGGTTGAAACAGGACGCAAAAGCGCAGAGTATGTTGGTTACGAGGTTAACCGAAGAAGTGATGACACATATACTAACGTGTGAAACATCAGCGGACATGTGGAGAAAATTATTGTCTGTATTTGAACAGAAATCAGCAACAAGCGTGCACCTAATTCATCAAAAGTACTTTAGTTTTAAGTACGACGGCGGCGGGATGGCACTTTTCTTATCCAAGATTCAGGACTTGGTGAACCAGTTGAAACAGCTTGGAGAGGAAATCTCGGACAAAATGACGATGACAAAAATTCTTATGTCGCTTCCAGAACAGTACAAGCACTTTATATCTGCCTGGGAGTCCGTCAGTGAACCTCGGCTGGAAGATTTGATAGCGCGCTTGATGACTGAGGAAGAGCGGATGAAGAATGACGATAGCGGCAGTGAAGCGGTCGCGTTGGCTGCAACATGTTATGGTTGTGGTAAGAAAGGACACATCAAGAGGTATTGCAAAAATCAAACGCAGCGAGAAGGAAACACGAGTAAGAAAGAAGAACGAAAGTGCTATTTTTGCAAAAAGCCTGGCCACCTAATGGCAGATTGTTATTTGAGGAAGAAAGCTACTCCCAAGGCTTTCGTGTGCTCAGGAATGAGTGCTGATGAGAATTTATGGGTGCTCGATACAGGAGCAAGTGATCATATGACTCCAAGAAAATCGTGGCTCGGGGATTTTAAAGAGTTTGATGAACCAAAACTCGTTGTAATTGGCGATGGAAGTGAGCTACAGGCGAAAGGCTATGGTACAGTTCGAATCAAAGCCTACGATGGTTTTAAATGGAATCAGATGGTAATACAGAGAGTACTATATGTTCCGGGTTTAAAAGCAAACCTGTTCTCAGGAGGAGTGGCTCTTGACAAGGGATATAAAATGATGCTGGACAACAAAGTATGC
The DNA here is from genome assembly GCA_946894095.1 of Incurvaria masculella. Lineage (NCBI taxonomy): Eukaryota > Metazoa > Arthropoda > Insecta > Lepidoptera > Incurvariidae > Incurvaria > Incurvaria masculella. Next base: position 5,802,230 of record OX335644.1, read on the forward strand.
AGATTCTTGGAAGGTGGCATAACGGTGGCAGTGGGGGAAAGATCTGAGAAACTATACGTAATGAGCTTCCAAACGTACATCGAAGCGTCGTCAGCCAATATCGGAACAGTCAAAGATAGTCTTACAATTTGGCACGAGAAAATGGTTCACCAGAACATGGACCAGATAAAGAAAGTACTTGTGAGTAACAACGTAAAGTATGAGATTCCAGAAGATGATAAATGTGTGGCGTGTATACAAGGTAAGCATGCACGAAAACCATTTCCTAAGAGTGAGTCGAAGAGTTCACGTCCGGGAGAACTGATACATGCTGATCTATGTGGACCGATGGAGGTGGAGTCTGTTGGCGGTTCTCGATACTTTTTAGTTATGAAAGACGATTATTCTCATTTTAGAACTGTTTATTTCCTGAAGAAAAAGTCTGAAGCACCAGATAATTTGAGATTTTTTATAACGTCGACAAGGAAAAATAATACCGAAATAAGGACTCTTCGAACTGACAATGGAACAGAAATAGTAAATGACAAAGTAAAGAAACTCCTACAAGAAGAAGGTATTAGACACGAAACTACCGTAGCGTATACAGCACAGCAGAATGGTCGAGCAGAGAGAGAAATGAGAACAATAGTAGAGGCCGCGCGCACATTATTACTGGCCAAAAACCTAGGAAAGGAACTGTGGGCAGAGGCAGTCAACACGGTTGTATTTGTCATAAATCGTACGGGGACGAGCACTGAAAAAGGTAGAACTCCTTTTGAAATGTATACGAATAAATATTTCAATATTCAGACATTGAAAGTTTTTGGATCAGAAGTATTTGTTCATGTGCCGAAGCAGAAACGAAAAAAATGGGACCCTAAAAGTAAACCAGCACTATTTGTTGGCTACGGAGAGCTCACCAAGGGTTATAGAGTATATTATCCAGAAAGGAAGCAAGTCGATTATGCTCGAGACGTAATTTTTGCAACTTCAAAGAAACAGAAAACGGAAATACCAATAACAGAGGAAATAGTGGTGAAAATATTTGATACTAAACCTGAAGAAGAAACTGAAACGGAGCAAACCCAAGGTCATACGGAAATTATCCACGAGAACCAGCAGCAGAATAATTACGAGTCTCAATGTTCAGACGGCGATGAGGAGCACGAAATTTCTGAGGAAGAAAGGGAAAAAAAGAGACCGAAACGTAATTCGAAACTACCACGGCGGTTCGATGACTATGAGATGTGTATGGTGTCAAACTGCAACGAACCTGTGACCTACAATGAAGCCAAGGAGAGTGAAAGTTCGTCTAAGTGGGAAAATGCTATGAAGAAAGAATTAGCGGCTCTACATGAAAACAATACTTGGACTTTAATCGAAAGTTCGAGTCTACCTAAGGACTGTTGTGTGGTGCAAAGTAAATGGGTATTTAAGGAGAAACAAGAGGACTGCGGACAGAAAGTTTTTAAAGCAAGGCTTGTAGCCAAAGGTTTTCAACAAAAAGGCATTGATGATGTATATTCTCCGGTAGCTAAGCTTACTACTATTCGCACCATGTTAGCAGTGAGTACATGTAAGAAAATGAAAGTTCATCAGATGGATGTTTGTAGTGCATTTTTATACGGTAACATAAAAGGTGATGTATACATGGAACTACCTGATGGCTGTTCTTTCGAGTCAAATAAAATATGTAAATTAAATAAATCCATTTACGGATTGAAAGGCTCACACATGTGTTGGAATGAAAAGTTTGATGAGACATGGATTAAGGAAAATTATGTTAAATCTTATAACGAGTATGGTCTCTATATAAAACAAACGGACAAAGGCATACTGTACTTTATTTTGTATGTGGACGACCTGTAAATTTCAGGATCTGATGAAAGTGACGTTCTCACAATAAAAAATGTTTTGTGTAACGCTTTTAAAATGAAAGACGTTGGGTTAGTCAAGTGTTACCTAGGAATAGACATATAGCAGAATGTAGAGAAATGCGTGACTGAATTAAGTCAAGCGTCATATTTGAAATATGTTTTACAAAAATTGAATATGACAGATTGTAAGGAGGTAGGTACTACGTTGGATCCAAATCTCTAACATGACAGTTTAATGAGAGATGAGTGTGAAAGTAAAGAAAAGATATAGAATGTTGTGTGATAAAATTGGATTAAAGTAAAACTTCACATAATAAGGTATCATTGTAGTAACCAGCGATATGTCGTAACGTATTTTTTAAGTTGAAAGAGTTGTGATTTATTTTTTGTTTGAGTGGGGGTGTTAGAGAGCAAAGAAAAAAGTAAAATGTAATCTGTCACTTGTCAAAAAATGGCCTAGCGATACGGTTGTTGTGTGCTACTAATAAAAACTGCATCGGACGCAATCTCTCATTTAATTGCTCCTCGCCCCTAACTTGCTACAAATTCACTCCCTGTCGAGGTATTTTCCCCAAAATGTAACCTGGTATTCAAAAACGTTAAAAAGGAATTTACTAAAGACACGCCACGCCGCCGCCCGGTCGCCTTATGCTACGAGCCCATAGTAATGTTGACCTCCTCAATATTCCGTGTTACGCACCATATCCCGTAGCGATATTCCCAGCATGGCTCGCTCCATTACTTGCTGGGCAACTTTCAACCTTTGGAGAACGGCGACCATCAGAGTCCACGTTTCAAACCCGCGTCATAACCGGAAGGACACACTGGTCATATATCCGGGTCTTTAAATTTTGCTGAAAGTCAGACCTCAGACAGTTGAATTCTCGGTTGAATTCGTCTCTCGTTTCGACCTCCTTGTCTGCCAAGCCACAGAATTTGACCGAGATGTACGTACTCTTCAACCTGTTCCATCACTTCTCCATCAATAACGATTTGCCCTCATAATTCGGTCGCTATGACATTGGTTTTGTCCCGGTTCATCTTCAGACCTACCTTTATCAGTGCTTTATAAAGGTCTTCCAGCATGGTCTAAAGTTGAACTCAGGAATTTGACAGAAGAACAAGTCACCGGAGAAGCGAAGATGACTGAGGAAATCTTCATTAACGTTGATACCCATGTTGCCCCATTCAATCGTATCTTGAACTTAGATGGAAAAGGAAATCATGAACACATCTTCCAATGCGTTGGTGAAAAGCTTGGATGAGATCACATCCCCTTGCCTTACGGTTTTTTATGGAGGCTCACAGTCATCGTCGCATACCGATACAGGTTTCGGAGTACCTCGATGTAGCGGTAGTCGCTTCTGCATCTCAGCAGGGAGTTTTCGACAGCCCATTTGTATCCCAAATCCTAAACGTCTGCCGTGCACAACGAGAAAAAACGAGAATATTTTATCGTTTTATTTCTTCACCGCCTATGGTTGGCCGTGCATGTTGCGAGAGTCGGCTTTGTGTCGGATATCTGGAATGTCTAGTCATAGACTCGTTCTGTTGGTACTAAAATGAAATGAAAATAACAGAAGCTTTACTTCGGCCAGGAATACGGCGACACTTATTTACTTTACCCTTTTTTAAGTAACAAGAAATTCAATTTTTGTTAGAGACAAATTATTATTCATCTAAGGAGACCAACGCGTTTTCGAAACCCATCGTCCGTATTTTCTATTTAGCCATCTGGCAACACTGGCTGTGTTCGAGCAGACTGCTCCGTGCCATTCGGTGCAAAATGGAGCAAGAAATAGCGTTATGGTTAACAGATTGACAGTTCCGTGTACCTATACATGTACCTTGGCCGTTTTCGCTGACCATTAGTGTGGTTCGGAATCGTTTGAAATCACTCCTTTTTGCTCCAACTCGCCGAGATGGAACACGTAGCCGGAGAAAAATCTGCCAACTGTTACTTAGGGCCGTTTGTACGAAAGGACAAAAAATCTAAATCAACGTCAAAGTATGATTTAACACGTGACTAAGTGAGGACAGTATGGAAGGAACTATATGCGGTTCAATAAAAGTGACGTGTTTGAACATTGATTAAGTCAGCCGTCTCTTCGTGCAATCGAGGCTTAGGAAAGGACAAAAAACAAAATCAACGTCAACGTACAATGTTTAACAAAAAAAACACATTACTTTGTATGGACAGTATGGAAGGAACTCAATGCGGTTCACTAAAAGTGACGTGTTTGAACATTGATCAACTCGGCCGTCTCTTCGTGCAATCGGGGCTTAGTCGGACATCAAAATTAAATCGCCTCGGTAATTATGACAAATTTCTGTTGAAATCCGTATCCATTGCTTATTAGGTCAGTTTTAAACTTAGATAGAAATTGCTTTGTTTTCTGAGTGAGATTAAAGATTGTTATTTGTGTAATATCTCTGTTGCCTCCATACTCCAGCTACAAAATCCCAAAGTTACTTTTTGGTTACACCATACAAATATACCATGTAACCAAAAGTTACTTTTCGGATTTCAGGATTTCGGCGGTGGTGGGGTACGTGACGTTCAAACCTGCCCCATTTTTTAGTTTAGGCGTTGTTCTGAGCCGTTCCGTCTGATTCCATTCTGTAACGGAAGTATAGAACGGAATTGATAATCTTTGCCCGAACAAACCCACCGTTTCGCGGCAGCCTGACGCAAAGAGTTCGGAGAAGTAGCTGCGCTCCTACAGTCTGACGTTACCGTTGCTAGTGGTTGCTAGGCAACTGTCAGATTACCACAAACAAAAGATCGTCTGCAGCCCTGGTGAGCATTTTCCCTTTCATGTTTCATATAGATGATTCGCTGCTGTCATTCGCTGTAGATAGGAGTGAACAAAATTTCAATTTTGGTGGCATTTTATATGCTCGCAAATACTTTCTTTTCGTGTGTGATTTGTGTTTAATTTCTTCTGGTGATCGAGGGTTAGTGTATTCGATGGAGTTTAGCCGCAATATGCGGCCACCCGACCCTGGCGGAGGGGAGTCTGTCTCCACGGATTTGTTAGAGGTCGTAGCCACCAGAGCTGCACATGATGCCGATAGGCGCTCTCTTCCCTTGCAGCAAAATTGTCTGCCTCCATCTCCTAGCGCTTTCGAGGAGATACATTCGATCGACATGGATCAATCGATTCCTTTAGGTCAGCGAAAAACAAAAATCACAAGACCGAAAAAACAAAAGAAGAATATCGGCGAACTGTCTGATACGTCTTCAACTTTTTCAGATAATGACACACCACGCCACAAAATTAACACACAACCCAAAACTGTCTCTCAAAATGATTCTCTGTTAAAGCCTCAAACTCCAGCTCAAACTTCATCGCTCATTGTACCAGTGGGTCGTCAAAATTACACGGACTTAGATAAATCCCCTTTCATTGTTCATGTCTCTCGTATTGAACCGACGCCTGTGTCGGGAACATCACTACATCCAGTGAAATTTGGTCTTTTTTTAATGAAAACATGCATTAAAAACATTAAACGGGATGGTGTGAAAAGTGTCGGCCGCAACCGAGTTTCAGTTGAATTTACAACGGCGGATGCTGCGAACTCCTTTATGACTAACGAACACCTACTAGCTGCCAATTATAAAGCTATGATTCCATCGTATAATGTCACGAGAATTGGAATTGTCAGGGAAATCCCAGTCGAGTGGTCTCCAGAGGAAATTCTGGAACATGCAAAGGTCCCTGATGGTTACGGACCGATAATTAAAATAAGACGCCTTAATTTTAAAACGATTGTAGACGGCAAACCAGTATGGAAACCATCTCAGACTGTAGTCTTGACCTTTGATGGTCAATCCCTTCCCCCTCGAATTTTTTGTGTCTACACCTCCCTACCCATTGAACAATATCAATTCCCCACTATTCAGTGTCATAATTGTTTAAGGTTTGGTCACACTAAACTGTTGTGTCGTTCTAAAGTTAGATGCCCCAGATGCGGTGATGATCATTCAGATAACGCTTGCTCGCGCAGCCCTCAAGATGCCATTTGCATATGGTGCACTGGTAACCATGTTGCCACCAGCAAACATTGCCCAGAACAAGAGAGACAGCGTAGGATCAAGGGACGCATGGCTGAAGACTCCATATCCTATGTTGAGGCTTCAAAAATGCTTCCACGCGTTGGAAAATCCTTTGCCGATGTAGCTAGATCCCCTAAACCATCCCCGCCAACTCAAACATCTTATAAAAAAACCGTTTTTTTAAAACCAAAATCTCATGCCCCATTATCTCCGGGTTATGACAGGCAAGCCCATCAAGCCATCCTAAATAGTTTCTCCATTCCTTCTTCTTCCAACGGATCCGCTCTTCAACCTGGAAATATTGTACCCACAATAGATTCCAGTGTCAGCTTTTTAGAGACTCTCATTGAATCTCTTATTTCTGTTTTAACTCCGCAAAATTTACCGTCCAACGTCGCAAACAAACTTGTTACTTTACATCAGCTTTTTACTAACCGAAATGGCCACAACAGCAACAGTGCTGCAGTGGAACCCTCGCAGCATCCGCCACAAAAAACCTGATTTTTTATTTTTATTGAATAAATGTCAACCTATTATATCTGCAATCACGGAGACATGGCTAAAACCGGGTTCTTTTTTTAGAGTCCCGGGATACTCGTGTCTGCGTGATGACAGGGATGATGGATGGGGCGGCGCCGCCCTATTCATCAAAAAATCCATCTCTTCATGCCAAGTGAACCTTCCTCCTCACAGCAACCTCTTTAATGCGGTGGCTGTGAGGACGAATGGCATCACCTTCATCTGTGTATATATTCCTCATCCCCATATCACTATAATACCTGAATTAAGAAATATTTTTAATTTTGTACCTTCTCCTTTTGTTGTTCTTGGAGATTTTAATTGTCACCATTTTGTATGGGGCTCTTCACATTGTGATACATTTGGTACTAAAATGTTGGACCTGATCGATGACTTCAATCTATGTATTTTAAACGATGGTTCCCCTACTCGTAGAGTATCGCCGATCCAACGTCTTAGCGCAGTCGATTTAACACTGTGTTCTGCCACTCTTGCATCCTTAATGACATGGAATATTGACTTCATTTCTTATGGCAGTGATCACTTTCCTATTCAGTTAACTATTCCCCTTAAATCCATGCCTGCAGTGAGCTTAGTGCCTCTTCTGAGGTACAGAATATGTGACGCTGTCTGGTCTGAGTTTTCTGCAGCTGTTGAAAGAAGGACCTCCTCACTTCCTATGATCACAGAAGATAACCTACTCTTTTGCTACAATGAATTTGTAGCATCTCTTATTTCTTCTGCCGATGAAACAATACCCCTTAAGAATATCGATCCTAAAGCTATTTCATCTCCTCCGTGGTGGGACAAAGAATGTTCCCAGGCAATAAAACATAGAAATAACTCTGAAATACAATTCTGTTCTGACATGTCTATGGAGAATTTCTTACATTTCAAAAAAATACAAGCTCGTTCAAAACATTTACTACACACGAAAAAAAGAGATGGTTGGAACATATTTTGCGCTTCCATATCTCCTAATACAAAACCCTCTCAGGTGTGGACAAATATTAAGAGGTATAGGTCAGCCTTATCTCATCAAAACGACCTTAAAGCTGATACTTCAAATTGGGTCGAGCCCTTTCTAGATAAGCTAGCCCCACCCATAGCTCCCAACTTTGAGGAAACTCCTCAAGTATACAACTCAACCACTGTATCAGATCACTCATACACCGAATCAGGAATGGAATTTCCTTTTACGCTCTCAGAATTACAATTAGTTCTCAATTATGTTAAAGATAGTGCGCCAGGCATGGATGGAATCCCTTATTCATTTATATGTAAATCTAGTCAAAATTCTCAGCTTTATTTTCTAGAACTTATTAATTTAATTTTTAATAAAGGGAATATTCCCGATTCATGGAAGTCCCAAATTATTATTCCTATACTTAAACCCAATAAAGATCCGAACAGTTCCTCTTCATATCGTCCAATTGCATTATCATCTGTGTTATCAAAGATCTGTGAACATTTGATAAAAAATCGGCTTACCTGGATTGTAGAAAATCAAAATCTTTTTGCTTCTAGTCAATTTGGCTTTCGAAAAGGGAGAAGTACTGCTGATAGTCTAGGGATCTTCACTACTGATATCCGTCTTGCTTTTAGCAGAGTCGTTGCTGTATTTCTCGACATATCAGCTGCATATGATAATGTTCTTCTACCGATTCTCAGAAAAAAACTTCTTCTTCTCAAAATTCCCCATAAAATAGTCAACTTCATATCGAACCTTCTCTGATCTAGATCGATCACTCTCCGTATTAATGGTGTACAGACACTCCCTAGGACTATATGGAAAGGGCTGCCCCAGGGTTCAGTGCTTAGTCCAATTTTATATAACCTTTATACCCACGATTTAGAAAAAAGTATCAACCCCCATTGCCGCATTCTTCAATATGCGGATGATATTCTTATATACGTTGCTAACAAGTCGATTCTTCAGGCAGCTAAAAGCTTAAACTCAGCCTTGAAAGAATTGCATTTATGGCTATCCAACCACGGTCTGGATCTTTCTCCCTCCAAAAGTAACGCGGTTATTTTCACCAGGAAAAAAACAAACCCAGATGTTGTTATTTGCTATGATGATCATCCGATTTCAATTCAGAACCATGCCAAATTTCTTGGCGTAATTCTCGACTCTAAAATGAATGGTATTTTGCACTTAAATTACATTTCTGGAAAATGTGACAGAAATATTAACATTCTTCGTACTCTTTCTGGTGTATGGTGGGGAGCCCATCCATTTAACCTCAAATTGCTTTACAATGCATTAGTTCGTAGTCATATGGACTACTGTTCATTTATTCTTGAACCATGCAGCAAGAAAGCATTGTCTACACTTGAATTGATTCAAGCCAAATGTATGCGTTTGATTATTGGAGCGATGAAGTCATCGCCTAAAAATGCCCTCCAGGTAGAATGTGTAGAGCCCCCTTTAGCCTTGAGAAGTCAGTATTTAGCTGATAGATTTCTATTTCGCGCTGCTCAGTTATCAAATCATCCTATATTTCCCAAACTCCGCCTATTAGAAGAATACTCGCATGTTAAGAAATATTGGAGCTGTAAGTCTATAACTCCGCTTACCCTAAGCTTCAAGCTATTTGTTGCTATTGAATCCCCGATTACTCGATCGTCCCCCATCCCTCCATATAATTTTCCCTTTGCCTCCATTATTTTTAAACCAAAAATAGAATTTTTCATAGGAATTGACAAAGAATCGATCAACGCTGATAAAATATTCAATAAAGTCTCCTCTCAAAAGTGGCCTCTCTGGCAAAATATTTTTACTGATGCTTCCAAATTATCCAGAGATGGATGTGTTGGAGCAGCTTTCATTCATACGAACATCAATGTTTCCAGATCATGGAAGTGTCCTCCAGAGGCGTCGGTTTTTACTGGAGAATGTGTGGCTATACTTGGTGCTGTAACTTATATAAGGTCATCTAATCTTAAAAAAACTGTTATCCTTACCGACTCCCTCAGTTGCCTTAAGGCTTTACACCAAAACCCTTTCAAAAATAAACCCCATAATATTGTTCTCTCCATCAAACACTGTCTTGCCCAGTGCAATGCCGATGACATGGAAATTGTTTTGGCTTGGATTCCAAGCCATGTTGGCATTGAATCCAATGAACTGGTTGACGGTTTAGCCAAAAGAGCGATAGAGTCTGGTGAACTCACTTATTATTCAATTCAACCCTCTGATTTATTGTCTTTACCCAAACAAAGTCTATACAAGCGCTGGTCAATTGAATGGATTCGATCCAGAAGATCGAAAGGTAAACATTTTGCTGCATTACAACCAGAAATTCCGACAAAACCGTGGTTTTCTAAATATAAAAAACTGTCTAAAAAGGAAACTTCCGTTATATGTAGAATGCGATTGGGGCATTGTTGTACCCCAATATTTCTAACTAAGATCCACATTGGAGATACTTCCCTCTGTGAATGCGGATTAGATGAGGGAAACCTTGACCACATATTTTTTTCTTGCTCTCTCAATAATAATCCACCATTATATAAACTACTCACAGATTCGAAAATTGCTCTTCCTGCCAACATGAATACCCTATTAACCCTCGATCAACTCAGAGTAGTAAATATTATTTCCAAATTTATTAGATGTAATGATATTCAATTGTAGTTACTATTATGTGTAAAATAGTTCTCCTCTTAAATTGTTTTTTTTTTTTTTTGTTTAGTGAAGTACCTATTAATTTTGTTTGTATTTTACTCTTATTTGCTCAGTAGCATTTATGTTCTTTTTAAACTTTTTATTCTTGATTTATAATTAAATCTTTAGCAAAAGTGTTTGCGAGATTAAAAAAAAAAAATTTTTTTTTGGCATTCATTAAATTCACTCAATTATTTTCACCCATTATCTCATCAAACCGTCAATCAATAAAGTTTCAATGCCAAAAGTTTGTTTTGTGATAATTATGAAAGGATCAGAATAAATTACTTCAATTCAAGAATTCAAGAATCAAGAAGTGAAACTTGAAACTGGCAAATTGTCCACACTGGACAGAGCCCAAAAAAAAAATAAAAAAAAAAATGTTTCATATACTTCTTTGATTCACATCAAGAGCTTGGGCAACCAAGAAAATATGCAGCCCATCAACAAGCTGAAAATTGTTATGATCGGCCCTTCGAAAGTAAGCAAGATTTGTTTCGATTTTTGATAACAGTTCACCACCATTCCACCTTTTTTATTTGTAGACTAACTACAACAGGATACTGTCCGATTACTACATAGTACCTCCTACCTCATTGCATCTGACTTGAAGAAGTTTAAACTTGAAGAAGAAGTCCAGGAAGCTTCCATTCTAGCGGTGTGCAGCACACTCGTAAAAAAACCATCCAAGTGCGAGTCGGACTCGCATACGAAGGCTTCCGTACCAGTGTACAATGTTTAACACAAAAACCGGCCAAGTGCGAGTCGGACTCGCACACGAAGGGTTCCGTACCATCGCAAAAAAAAAAAAAAACACGTTTTTTGTATGGGGACCCCCCCCTTTAATTATTATTATTTTATAATGTTACCTATTTGTTGTTAGAGCGGCAAAATAAATACATAATCTGTGAAAATTTCAGCTTCCTATCTGTTACGGTTCATGAGATACAGCCCTGTGACAGACAGACGGACAGACAGCGGAGGCTTAATAATAGGGTTCCGTTTTTACCCTTTGGGTACGGAACCCTAAAAACGAGGATTGTACGAGGCCTCTTTATTAACACTGCTAGCATGTTTTTGGCGAGGCGACAGAGGGATGGCGAGCGGCTGTCGAGCGAAATAACAAAAAGAAGCAAGTGTAACACCAATGCCTATCAAATATGGACCTTGTGTTTATTGTTTTGGAAAAATCACCATGCAGGCATAGAAACATTTCATTACAAATTGGTACACACATTATTTTTATATACATTAAGCTTAACATTATATTCTATTACTATTTCTTATACTTACTTAAACTTCCAAATCATCATTATTTATTATAATTAAAATATTCATAAAGAGAGTAAAAACCGGCCAAGTGCGAGCCGGACTCGCACACGAAGGGTTCCGTACCATCGTAAAAAAAATAATTCAAAAAAATCACGTTTTTTGTATGGGGACCCCCTTTAATTTTATTTATTTATTAATCTTACCTATTTGCTGTTATAGCGGCAAAATAAGTACACACTCTGAAAATTTCAGCTGTCTATCTTTTACGGTTACTGAGATACAGCCCTGTGACAGACGGACAGACGGACGGACGGACGGACAGCGGAGGCTTAGTAATAGGGTTCCGTTTTCACCCTTTGGGTACGGAACCCTAAAAAGGATTTCCTAATAGGAATTCTTTAAGCTTATTTCTAAATAGGTTAGTTGAATCTGCACTCTTGATTTCACCCGGTAGTCCATTAAATATGTGAATTAATTGGTAGATAGAACTTTGTTTCTTTATTTTGCTGTTTGCTTGCGGTAGTTCAAGCTTATTTCTGTCTATCAAGGAATAGTACAATTAGACGCCTTGTTTGGGCAGATTAGGAAGATTTGTAAAGGTATTTGTGCTCAAAATAAATATATAAATTAATCACTGTACATCCCCCTTGGAGCCATTGATGATTCTAATGGTCTTTTTCTGTAATATTAATACTTTTGCTACACCCGTGCTTGCTCCCAAGACTTCAAGGCCGTATCTTGTTATCTTGTTATCCGTGTCAGCCCGTGTTACAGTGTATTACATCTTATTCTGCGGCCAACTCTTAGGACCGTGCCTCGTATGCGCCTCGTTCGCAGCACTCAGCACACTAACGCTAGACAAAGAAAGATATATCGCACGCATCCGGCCGCCGTCGCTCCGCCTCGCAGAACAGCACTTTCTCTCTCATTTTTCGCCTCTTTAAAACGTGCTATGTGCTAGCACACTTGAGTTTTGAGAGGGACCAACTCTTTAAAAGAAAGTGTGCCAATACAAACGTGCTAGTATGCGTGCTGATTACCCATCGCTATTCCATTCATATATGTTAAGGAAATGTAATGGTTTAGACTATTTAAAGTTGGTCCTCGTCATTAAAATTGCTTTAATCTGATCTAGAAAACTTCAACTTCGACATGTCAACTCCTACAATGTAAGCTGTGAGAGTATTTTTTTTATTTAATTGTATTTCCAGATTAATTTTTTAGTATTGTGCTCGGAAATATTTTTTTACGCCATTAATTAATTACACTTAATAAATGAACAATCCTGGGGTACTTTCTAGATTACCAATCATTAAAAATGTCTGAACAACTGATAGCTTTTCACACGGCAGAAGGAGAATTTCTCCAACGTTTCGAGCTTCGAACGCAGCAAGACAGTCGGCTGCATATGGGCGTACCTTATTAACATTTTTGGTTATCTGGTTATTGGGCCAGAATAGTTATTGTTGGCACCACAGAAATTGGTGATGCCACCATAGTTGGGTCTTTGTTGAAAATACCGAAAATCCCAACAATGAATGATTACTAACTTGCAATTGTTGAATATTGGTAAGCAAATATGTTGCAACTTGCCCAACCATATGTATTTTAGGACCATTGTTGGATATTTGTAGGCAAATCTGCTGCAACTTGCCCAACCCCTATGTATTGTAGGGCCATTGTAGGCAAATGTGCTGCAACTTCCCCACCATATGTATTGTAGGGCCATTGTTGGATATTTGTAGGCAAATCTGCTGCAACTTGCCCAACCCTATGTACTGAAGGGCCATTTTGGGGATATGTAGGCCAATTTACAGCAACTTGCCCAACCCTATGTATCGTAGGGCTTTTTGTAGTGGGATATTTGTAGGCAAATGTACTGCAACTTGTCTAACCATATGTATTGTAAGGCTATTGTTGGATATTTGTAGCCAAATGTGCTGCAAATTGCCCAACCATATGTATTGTAGGGCCATTGTTTGATATTTATAGGCAAATCTGCTGCAATTTACCCACCCGTTTTGCGGTTGGCCCTGTGTTAGATCTCCTTCGGCCAACCCACCGCCATCTCCCAACTAAATCCACACCGTTGCCATGGTTGGCCATGCAGAATAGGGGTTCAGGACCATTGGCAAACTTATGACTGTTTCATCTAGCTCTTGCTAGAGCCAAAAACCACCCAAATAGCAGGTTTGCACATGGTGTTTTACTTTACCGTAAAGCAAACGCAAGGGTATCACATTAATATATTATTATCGATAGGTATACTGGTAAAATTACAAATTATAAAAAACCCAACTGTGCACAGAGTGGCAAGACTGCACTAGCCAACTTGGTGTCAGGGGCGGTGCGTGCGGAGGAGACGGGTGCGGGTACCGAGACAACTCGGCCAACACGCGGCGCACGCATTGTGGAGTTCGAGCTGAGCAACCTTGACGCACCTGGCATCAGCAAGGTCGACATAGAACTTTGGGACTGCAGTGGAGACCATCGGTATGTAGCCAAATTTCAATATGCATGTACTACTTCTGCATGCTTACTATAGTTCTGGCCTGTGTGTAACTTCATCGACTACAAGTCCACACCACAATTGGAGTGAAATGGTTATATGGATACACTAGATACTGGATTTTCCGAGTTTGCAATAAGCCTTAAATTCAGGCACACGGTTCGTGCACATCCTTTTGTGCAGGAAAACTGGGAAAAAACGTTTTTAGTCCAAACTTTACTGCTGCTGAAACCGAGTTAACATGCAACATAGTATAGCATCAAAAATATATGATGTTAATGCCTCTGTTCCTCAAGGCTCTGTACTTGGCCCGGTGCTATACTCGATCTACACCGCGGACCTACCGACAACGGACCAAGTAGTAACTGCAACATATGCCGATGACACCGCATGTCTTGCTAGTGACCTAGACCCGTCAATAGCTTCCATGAAGATACAAACATAACTGAACAAGATAGATCAATGGATCGAGACATGGAGAATCAAATGTAGCTCAACAAAATCCAACCACATCCCGTTTACACTCAGAAAAGGAGATTGTACACAGGTCACCATGGGGGGACAAGAACTACCAAAGAAAACATGTGTGAAAAACCTTGGACTACATCTTGAGAGGAGGCTCACTTGGTCTAATCATATTAAAGCAAAGATAACAGATGCAAATCTACGATATAAAGGTCTATACTGGCTACTGGGTAGAGATTCCCCACTTTCACTCAACAAAATACTGGTGTATAAGAGCATCATCAGACCTATCTAGAGCTACGGAATAGAACTCTGTGGGAGTGCGAGCAATTCTAATCTCGAAGTACTCCAAAGGCTCCAAATTATAGTGCTGGGAAATATAGCCAGAGCACCGTGGTTCACTCGCAACCAAGAAATACATGAATACCTAGAAATGCCAACGGTAAAGGAAATGGTAAAAACCAGTGCACAAGTTACACTTGCACAAGAACAGGCTTGAAAAACACACTAACAACTTAGCTAAAAGTCTATTAAACACAAGTGACGCTGTTTCCTGATGAAAAGACTGCAATGAGGCTTGCTGAAGCATCTCCTGCAAAATAGAACCACTGAAAACCATCTGATTATGGCGCTGTGAGCCTATGGCACATTATAAAAAAATGGAAAAATAAAAAGACAGTGGTCTTTCCGTGCCTATCTATTTTTGTAAAAAAATATTTGACAAAAAGAATCTTAAAAATATATATTTATAAAAAACTTAATTCTATTCCATGTGTGTAGAAATTAGGCGATCTATTTATAGTATTTAAAAAGTATTTTATTTCATTTCAGTTATTTTGAAAATGTACGCCTTTTTAGATACTGTCTCCACTTTAATCAATCAAAGAATATTGATGCCATTTACAAAAAAAATAATACAATCAATCTAAAAAGCAAATTAACGGGGTGAGGCTGAGTGCTGGTGCATCAACAAATACAACGCAGGGGAGTCGCCTGACAATGTCACCGGCTTGACGCTCTGGATGTAGTGTTGACGTGTGGGTTGCAGGTACGAGGCGTGCTGGCCGGCGGTGCGCGCCGGCTCACACGGCGTGGTGCTGGTGTGCGCGCCGCACGCCGCCGGCGCCGCCCGCGAGCTCGACCTACTCTACAACTACTTCCTGGTGCAGCGCAAGCTGTCGCCGCGCCAGTGTGTCGTGCTCTACAACGCGGGCGAACGGCCTGACGACGTCCCCGCCTTGACGCTCTGTATGTACCTAGCGATGGGGCTTCACGGTGGCCTTGACGATGTTATGCCATTACGCTAACAGTAGCCAAATTGATGAGAGGTGTCAGTAATTTTTGGCATTTGGACATGCACGGGAAAAAATGCAGTGGTTTTTTTATCTTTGATCTCACACAACACAAATTATTGTGTAATGATTGTCATGTTGGCTCAGGCATGCTATGGAAATCTAAAATTAAACCATGTTTGTTTGTGACGGCGTGTACTATACTATATACCTATACTATATTTTCGCAGTAACACGCAGGTCATTTTTATAAAGCATAATACCCATTTAAATAGCGGAGATTAAGATTAAGCTGTTCCCGAAAATGCCGAAATGAATGTGGGGATTTATGGGGTGATTCTTTCATTACAGGAAGATTGCATTCAAAGTTTTGCTAAATAAATTGTGTTTTGACTTCCGATTGCGCCACACGAACGGCAATTTCACAAGTCTCTAGCAGATGTCATTTCATTTGCTGTGTTGATTATCACTACATAGTATAAAACAAAGTCGCTTTCTCTGTCCCTATATCCCCATGTTCGCTTAAATCTTTAAAACTACGCAACGGATTTTGATGCGGTTTTTTTTAATAGATAGAGTGATTCAAGAGGAAGGTTTATATGTATAATAACATCCATTAAATATTGGAGAGATACTGTTATTTTTGAGGTTTCCAATGTGATGTCGTAAAAAAATTATTTTTTTCCGCTTACATTGCAAACGCAGGCTGAACCCTACGAGATTTATCAAAATAATGTGCTAAGTATTGTATACATTGAAAAGGTCTACAGAAAACTCCGCGATGGTATATATCTATCTCTTATGGATATCCCACAATAGCATTTTTTTCTCATTTACTTTTTACGACAAATAATGGCTAATTTTCGAAGCGATTTTAACCAATACAGCATTATTCCTTATCCAATTGAATACCTTAAATACATTGTTGATTTAATATAGATCTATACGGCCCTTTACAGCATATGATTTAAATGAATATTTTCGAAGATATTATAGATTTAAAAATTGCGGGATAGTGTTTGCGGCGGTACCGGCCGGCCGGGGCGGCGGGAGCGTGCCTCGGGGCCGCGGTTCTCCCTATAGCACTTTGAATTTATTATTTCTCTAATATCTAATAATCATGTAATAATAATATCTAAGTTTTTTTTATTTCAAATATCTCAATGTAGGAACTCTACGTAAAAATGGTTTATTTGTGTATCATTGTGTCAAAATAATATTTTTTTAAATGACATTATGCCCGTGCAAAGCCGGGACGGGCTGCTAGTAATATATAAGTGTTAATATAATCTTTAAAGAAATTTTTTACTTGATCCTTGAACAATATTTACATAATCATCTATTTCTTAATAAAGAATGTTAAAGTAAAATAAATTACCCATATGGAGCAGGCAAAATATATTCATAATATATCTATGTTTTCCAGTCTTAAAACTGAAATATCTTAATTATAATATGATTAAATATCTACAAATGAACAGTTTATTTCATAGAGGAACATTCAAGTTGACTTCGCTTTTTTGGCCGCCCATACAAGGTTGGACATACTCCTTTAAGTTATTAATAAAAATCGTAATAGTTCATTTTGATTTTTTATATGGCAAAACACCTTGTGTTGTTCCCCCATTTACTCAATGTCATGAATAAAAAACTAATTTTGACCTTATTGCCTTTTTCAGCACCAACATTCGCAAAAGTATCGCAAGTCCCAGTCAACCTGGTCTCAGGTGGGAACAGACTGAAAGTGGACTTCTCAAACTACATCACATCAGTCATCCAGGCGCTAAGCTAAAGAAATGAATATATGTAAAATAAATACTTTTCCTTTTTAGAACAACACTACCTACACGTTAGTGCATAAATTGTCCTGCTCTAGAGGTCAGAGGGGGCAGTCTGAGTTCTCACCTAAATTGGCGTTTACGGCAAACCGATCGACTGGCGTTTTCAAATGTATGGAGAAATTGAAGAGCAGTCGGTGTTAAGCAAAATAAAATTTGCGAGTCCGAGTTTGATTTGACAGCTTACTCAACATTGCTGTAAATACGTCGACGTTGCGGTTTACGTCCACTCCGCGTTTTCATACAAATCGGAAGTCCGAGTTTGACTTTGACAGCTTGAAGAAGTAAAACCACAGAATATCTAGTAAAAACTTGTATGGAGTTTGACGTTTTTACGGAACTTCAAAGTTACGTAAACGCCAATTTAGGTGAGAACTGAGACTACCGGCGCTGGAATGCTTACTTTGATGGAATTTAATTGTACCTAATGTTATCAACTTAGGGGGCGTACGCAAATAACGGAAATAAAAAATTATAAAACGTTTGACCCTGTAACCATGTAAATTTTTTTTCTAATGTGTAAAGTAATAAGTTATTCAGATTGTACAAAATCATACATAACCTAACAATATTTGCTTGTAATTGATTGTGATTCATTTCTACGAACATTTGATATTGAATAAATGCTGATAGTCAATCCACGTACGTATTGAAAACATGTTGGTCAGTCAGGTGAAATGTTTATGCTGCTATTTAAATGGGAGCATGGTTCACAAGCTAATTGGGAAATATTGTAGAGTTCTTACCTACCATAATAGCAATTTGCAACCTTTGATGTGAAATGAAACAGTCCGATTTCTGGTGAACACATTTATAGAAAACACATTGCAATTTCACTAGACTATGGAATATTATTACACTACTTATTCTAAACAATCACTATCTACCTAAAAGAGGCCCTAGTTGATCAGTTTGATTTTCTTCAGATTTTGACCACCTACTAAACTACCGAGAGCATTATTATTTTTAGTTTTATTAAAATCGACGAACTAGGAGCGTTACTATTTTTATGATAAGTACTATTAATGAAATTACAAAGAAAAGAAATGTTGAGTTGATGCAATTTCGTATCAATAATGACGAGGGCTCTGTGCATCGGATATTGTAGTCAAGACTGTGGTGAAGTCAACGGGACTCTGAGATTTAATAATTTGAAGAAATTTTCTCTTTGTCCATTGTCCAAGGCACATAAAAGTTGTCAGATTTTAATTATTTTTTTAACTCTTAAGAAAGCTAAATTCTATGTCGGTATGTCTTTATGTGTATGCAAATACAGTAGAATTCATTTACAACGACTTCGCTTGTAACGACTAACCGGTTTTAACGACGGTAATGTTTACTCAAGTTAGGTTTCATAGTTAGGTACTGAGAAAATATAACCGTTTAGTGCGACTCCGGTTTAAGCGACCAACTGCTTATAGCGACCATTAATTATGATAATACGTCCGGTTAAAACGGTGCGCAATGTTTTGTTTACACAACCTATGCACCAATACTTCGGCGCCCCAACTTCAACCCGCCTTTTTATTTTTTATTTTAATCAACACTTACAGGGCCTTTAATAGTAAAGTGCTAATTATCTTGTACTGGTATTGATTGCAAGCTGCTAAGAAAGGCCTTTAAGGTGGCCCAACCCGCTCATCTCCCCATACAAAAGGGGAAAGAAGATCACGCCCATATTTCTTGTCAGAGATCCAAAATTTTGCTCAAAATAGCTCTATTTGATTGAACTAGATGTCTGATGACCATTGGCATTGTAAAATTGTGTTTGGTTTCCAAGTTATAACGTCCGAAAGTTCGGATTTTTCGCGCGTTTTATACAATAACTTTGGAGGTGGATTACGCGATGATAAAGTAAGAACATCTTAATAAGATTAGTCATCAGACATAGCTTATTTAATAAAGATTTATAATCTATTTGGTTTTTGTTAGATTTTCGACTACAGCGGTCGTGGTTTACTTTTAGCTATAAGTCGTTTTGAAATTAAAATTTTCGTAAATCTTACCAAATCATACACTAGGGACATTTCACGTGAAGCGGACAGGGAAAAAAAAGTGAGGTTCTGAAAATCGACCACATTCGGCCCATTTGTACTTCTAGTAGGTATGAATGTGTACGAAAAATATTTTTTTTGTATAGTGTATATTTACCAAGTTATAGGTTTCAAAAGAATTGTCGTTGATTGGTACTACAATTTTTCGAAAGTAATTTTTCGTATATAACAAATCTACTATAAAATATTTTACATAGCGATACATATTAAAAATATACTGTTCTTTTTGACAGTAAAAAAAAAAATTAAAAATTAAAAAAAAATAATGGCCAAAACCGGAAGTAAACTTTTCAAACCAGAATTACAGTCACTTCGACCAATTTTTTTTAATTTTTTTTTCTTTCAAAATATAGCTTAAATGATAATGAAAGTACACTAGAAAATTTAAAATGGGATCTCTATTAGTTTACGAGATACGTTGAATAATATACACCCGCGTCGCAAGGGGCGTCATATGTAGCGCTTGCAAGGTTGAGCAGTTTGCGCGATATTGCAACTTTATTAATATTTTATATCGTTTTAGCGTATATTTAACCTCATTTAATGATATGAAATAATTTTTATTAATATAATATAATATAAATATAACTACATAATACAAATATAAGTTAATAATATATTATAAAGAAAAAACGTTTTTGGAGCAGTAGAAAAGTTTTATTATTTGCGAAACGTGACTAATGGCGCCTTCTGTTGGTAACGTGTAGTACTTTTTTGTCTCGGATAGAGTCAAACCTATCTACAAGAAAGAGATAGAAATATGACGCCTAGCGGTTTCGTAACTTAAACTTTAGTGTTGCTTTAACCGCTCAGCGACTTGTGCACGTTTTAATCTGTGACAGTTGTTATTATTAATGGCGCCGTACGGTGATCGATGTTTTAACGCATTTTTTTTTTATTTTTTATTTTTTTTTACTGTCAAAAAGAACAGTATATTTTTAAAATGTATCGCTATGTTAAATATTTTATAGTAGATTTGTTATATTCGAAAAATTACTTTCGAAAAATTGTAGTACCAATCAACGACAATTCATTTGAAACCTATAACTTGGTAAATATACACTATACAAAAAAAATATTTTGCGTACACATTCATACCTACTAGATGTACAACTGGGCCGAATGTGGTCGATTTTCAGAACCTCACTTTTTTTTCCCTGTCCGCTTCACGTGAAATGTCCCACTATGCACATTGTCTTTTTTGTGGACATGTTGCATCTTCCTCATCACGGAGCCTGTCTTATTCTTGGAAACAGAGAAGGTCCCAGAGCGCAACAGCACGGTTTTGTACCATACCTGCAAATGAGTTGAGGCCGCCGGGTTGGGCCGCCTTAATATGTGGCGATTAAGATATTCAGCAGTAGGGGGAAAAGGCCCTTAGTGCTGTATGTAATTCATCTCTTTGTATTACACTACATTATGTACCTATGTTGGTAATTTGGAATGTGTAAGAACCTTTAAAATAAAGCATATGTGATTATATATCCTACAAAATGTATTATTTACCTAAATAGGAAAATCAATAATCGCAATTATAATACATACATATTTTTTCGTAAGTTAAGTACACATGTACTTAAAAAATAATCCTGCCGTTTTGTACGTCATCCGGTTTGTACGACATTGTATCGTCGGTCCCTTGAAGGTCGTTATATCCGGATTCTACTGTATCTGTATTTAATCTGTAAGTCAATATTTTCCATTCTAAAAGGTAAATAAAAATTAAACATATAAACATACATTTTGGCAATATATTTAGAATCCAAAATTTAAAAACCTAGCAAAACTTTAGTAAACTGTTATCGCCCATAGTATGGGGAATATAGGGTAAAGACTATCTAAAGCATTATTTGGTTCTAGGTGTTGGTCGGAATCTGATAGAGTAATATTATTCATACTTTATAGTTGAGGTTGCTCTTAAACCATTAGTCTTAATATTTCTGTAGGTTGTAGCATTTAAAGGGAAAATGTTAAATATTTTATTTTAGACATAACAATAAAAATGTATTAGTATTTGGACTCCTGGTTTAGTTTCTTGTTGGTTCTTGTTGGTCCGAGTTTATTTAACCGTGTTTGAAAAACATGCCGAGTTCAAGAGTGTGTGTGCACCTAATGGACGAAAATAATCAGATAAACGACTTCAATTGCGAAGGGGTCTCAGCTAATGCCAAGAAATGGTAACGGCGACATGGCGGCGAATAAGGCCACGGCGACAACGATGATACAGTGGCCGCGTACTAAACGGCGACAGGGAAGGAGTTTTCGTTTGCCCGTAGGACTAACTTTGACGATGTGTCCGAAGCACAGAAATCACCTTTTAAGTTACAGCGCTAAAAGATGTTAACTAACTTGCTTTTGCGACTAGCTGCCTCTGTGGATACCTTAATATATCTCTGTTGGTCTCATTTTGTGATGTAATGGTTTTGCGGTTTTGGTATGCAAAACCGTGCTTTACCCATAGCGCAGCGATATGGCTTTACCATGTAATGTTATTCTTGTACAGCACGACCACTAATGATTATTTTTTTCGATTTTT
Source organism: Incurvaria masculella (assembly GCA_946894095.1). Classification (NCBI taxonomy): domain Eukaryota; kingdom Metazoa; phylum Arthropoda; class Insecta; order Lepidoptera; family Incurvariidae; genus Incurvaria; species Incurvaria masculella. The sequence goes on from OX335644.1 coordinate 5,824,301, forward strand.
TTTTTATTGTAATATTTTACACGTTAACTGTGCCAAAAGATGGGCAGTAAATTGTTTGCGACTAGCTATTACTTTTTTTATAGATTAAATTATAAATGAATAAAAATATCAGATTCTCAGTTTTTTTAAAGCGTATTTGTCCAGCCTGTCCATGGATCTGGCTCATTTGTCAATACCGCCCCTTCCCCGTCCACTCCACAAGTTACAAGTGATGAGATACATACCATCGAGACATCGTCTGCATTGGTGTACCATCTAAATCCCATCTATCTAATATCTAAAATCCCTAAAATTTCCCTATGATAGGGTTGATTGTTAGAAATTGCCTTAGGCAATAAATCTCAATCAAAATTGTACTTTGTATGGATTGCAATAAAGAATATTATTATTATTATTATTACATTCGACTATAAACTGTAGGTCCATATAAATATATGTAATCCATATAAAACTGTAGGTCCCCTTCCCCTACTAGGTGGTAGGATTAAGCCCGCCTGGGTTGGTACCATAGACCTAGCATGCGCGCGCAGCGCGCAGTACATCCTATTTCTATGGTTGGTACAATGGCGTTGGATGAAAAGACTTTCTTCCTGACCATAGATCAAACGATAGTTCCTGACAAACCAGTCTACTATACACACAATTCGATGATGTAGTAGTCGATGTAGTCGATGAAGACCAATTTGTTTTATAAGCGCGCTCCTTTTGTGAGAAACTATGTTGATAATGTTTCACCCGGGTATATTTCATTCGCCATAAGTGGCCATATATAAAAGATTACGTATACATTTTCTGCGTAACGGATGACAGAAATTTTGGTGAAAACTTTTCACCAGAATTCTATGAGTAGAAGGACTGGTCACATATTTCGAATGATTACTTAGCGGGTTTCATACAGAACCGCGCGTTTCGTCACATCCTTATAATACACACCATATATTTATGTGTATAACAATATGTAAATCAAGTCTTGGCAGTTCAATATTTTTAGTAATGTTTATTTTTATTATTTCATTAATTACTTAACCAAGCATTTGTTTCAGTGTACGTACTGATTTAAAAGTATTTTACTTGGCCTTGAGCTATTATCTAAATGACAATAGATGGCGTTGTCAACGTGCACATCAGCGCCATACACAAAAGCGTAAAAACTCAATTCCTTCGCTCGTCTTTCCGGTTTTATTTAGAGTTGCCAGCTCAAGCTCTTATTGGCCAGTTCCTTGAATGAAACATGGCAATTTGTTTTATTGCTTAGCAATGTATTCCCACAGCTTCATAAAAGTTATTGATGTTCTAACATTGGTTTTTTGTTTAAATAATACGGTCGTTTACTATCCGCTGCATTTATAAATTTAAAAGGCTGTGCCAACAATAAATATTTCAGCGCCCTTGCTTCAAGTTATTGATTCAATGCAATGAATATTTCAATGCTCTCGATTGAACATCTCGCATGTTAGATCGAGAAGATATTTCAACATTCCGACGAAATTTTCGAAACATACACCTAATCATTACTTTTGTACGATGCATTCGATATAATATCTGTGATACTATTTCATATTGATTTATTTATTCGTCTATTCAAATTGCCACTACGTTCTGGCCGCTTAAAAAATCTTAACTTTATAAAATCACATCTAATATAAGACATTTTCTCCATCATCGTTAACAATCCTCGGTACCTAATCCAGTGGCGCTACGCCTTGTTGTTCGATAGCCGATTATATGTATTCATCACATCTAATATAAAATGTTTTTTCCCATCACCGGTTACCCAGTTGGGCGACGCGATAGGTGATCATTTTCGACCGTTGAGGCCGGCCTAGGTTTTGATTCCAAGTAAAACTGTAGGTCCCAGGCTAAGATTTAGATGCATAGATAAGCCTTTCCAACCCATAACACGTCAAAAGTTATCTTTTCTCTTCACGTACAGGTCTTATACGAAATCACAACCCGCTTGGCTGTTACAGTGAGACGTTGTTGTGCCACAAAATGTGCTTTAAGTACTATTCGTTCGTGACATCTTTTAACATTCGACTTGTATGGCGACAACTCATCTATCGTTTTATATATCTGGTCCCACGTGAAGCGGGCTGTCCCGACCATGTTGTTAATAGATGATGGGCGAAGCTGCAAAGAAATTGTCCGCTTTTTCCATCCAGTTCAAAGTAGCCGTACAATTTAAGGAAGGTATTGGCATGACACCTAGCTTCAAAGTGGTATGTAAATATCATGACAGTAGGTAGGAATGGTAGTAGTTTCTTAATAAAAATACTGAGTTAACGAAGGTAGAAGAGGCTTTTACCCTATTTGAGCACGGTCATATTGTACTACAAACTCATTTAAGTATTTAATAACTTGCGCATGGCGATACCTCGTTGATAACTGTCTGTGAAATTCTACTTCATGCATGGAAATCATTGTTGTTTAGTTCAGGATTACTTTTTTCATAATATTATTTTTATTTTAGGCAGCGATGATAGGGCGCCATACTGTACAATCAAAGCATACTTATTTCGCTTCATCTACAGACATACATCTTTTCTTACATTCTCTACGATTATGATGCTACGTACTTGCCCATTACGAAATATACACGTTCACTCACTTCTGCCCTTTTTAGGGATTCGCACCCAAAGCCAACGGAGCCCTATTACTAAGCCTCCGCTGTCCGCCCGTCTGTCAGAGAGCTGTGTCTGTATATGTAGGCAGCTGAAATGTGAACACAGAGTGTGTATTTTTTCGCCGTGTTATAGTAACAACAAATAGGTAAAATTAAAAATAATAAAAATTAAAGACACACACACAAAAAACGAGATTTTTTGGTGTTAAATCATCTACGATGGTACGGAACCATTCGTGTGCGAGTCCGACTCGCATGTAGCCGGTATTTTTTTAGTATTTTTATCTTTATACACACAACCCTAATCTTCTACTATACGAAGTGGCACAAAAGAGATCAACCAACACCGTTCAATAAGAACATACGTACAGGTTCATGGGTAAGTGCTGGGAATACACCAATTTAGGATTTCTTCGGAGAAAGATGCGTGGTACATTTACAAACGTTGCAACAACATTTCATTTCGTGGTTGCAAAAAATTTTACATCATTTCAATTGCAAGCCTACTCCAATAAAGTAAGGCCAAAATCTTTGACTTGGATTTTGGTCCTACAATTTAGCAGCTTTATTCCGGTAACACATGGCAATTTCGTTTTTATCCCCCGCTTGCGTTAGCCAGTTTTTTATTTCAGTCGAAGCCCGAAGCGCAATAAATCTGCGGTACACTGACTTTCATCCGTTCATCCTAAATGCTTCAATGCTATGACAATAACATCTTATGGCGTAATAGTCGCTCGTAGTAGTGAATCGTTGATTAATGTAAGATTGGTAACACTTGATTGATTTATCTATAAAATTAGGTTTAATCATTTCATCTACGTGACCATTCCTGTCTCCGTACTGCGACGCATCGTATGCCTAGTGATTTGGCGTTTGCTCGAAGAGAGCACAGCGCTAGGCGTGTGAGGTATACAGAGGTGTAGCCTGATCATCGGCATTGATTTGGGGTTGGTATTAGCTCGAGGTCGTAGCCCGCCGTGTCGCGCGCAAGCCAAAATGGCGGCGGTTAACCGACGTGTATTGACGAGCCGCGACTCGGCAAGAGCCAACGACTCGCCTATTTTGTTATTATTATTACGTTAAGTTTGGTAAATTTAGAAACGGCCGTATTATATTCTAATTTGATTATGTAATTTGCCTGCATTACATAGGTACCGTTTTGGTATATCTGGTACATCCATCAATTGGTTTTGTCTTGTGTTCAGTTATCATTTTATTGGCCGCTCGTGCATGCCTATTTTTATAGTCAATCCAAATTTCCACATACTATTCCATCAATATGTAGTTCAATGTGATTTAGTATATAAATAAATAAGTCCCAATTTCTTTGTTCTCAAAGTATTGATTTCTAATCACGCCATTACCAAACACGCATACTAACATAAATGTGTGGGTGTGTATGCCTCGGCAGTAGCAAATTGCGTGTTCACGCATACATGCTCCAATTCCATGGGGTGCGCATGTGTGCGTGTAAAGAAGGCATTCATGCATCGTGTAGGTAGGTTGTTGTGGTGTTGGTAACGTCATTTGGTGTGGGTGCGGTGGCCTTGTGTCTCATTCTAGCTGCTAGCTAGCACTCTGGCTTCGATTCGGCTGGCTAGCCAGCGAAGGCGAATTGTAGAGGCGTGACGTCACTCGGACGTAGATTATTGTGAAATGTGGACAGTCACCAGCGACCGCTCGACAGAAATAACTGTCCGAGATTTCTCTCATTTGTTATTAGTGATCAAGGATTGTTAGTTGGGGCGATGCATTATGCCTCATGTTTAGAAACGTATTTACCTAGTAATGTTACGACTCATTGCTTCCCGAATCGAACTGTGCTGACATCCCAGAAATCATCCGATGATATCTGTTTCTACGACGTAGGTAATGATGCTCGCCTCTTATTAGAGGAAGGCGCATTCCATTGGATTTATCATTTAGCGCAAATATTAACAAAAATTGTACTGAGTGAACATCTATGTGGTGAATATTATTGATTTTACGTGCAATCAAAATGCATAACCTTTTATTTAGATGTGTGGGGCTATCGGAACGTCTGTATGCAACATAAGTAAATGTATATGCGTGTATGCGAAACGTATACGTGAAATATTGCACACATTCTTAAGTTGACTCATACTTTCTCGTTTGCGTATGTGTATTTTGTGACCCAATGAAACCGGTCGTCAATGCTGCCATATGATAAATATTTTTATCCTCGCAAGTAATGTATTAAAAAATACTGAAAGCATATTTTTATCTATATAGATGAAATAATACTGACTTAAAACTTCCCAAGTGGAAGAAAAAAAAAAGCCGCCTTGCTTCCCGTTTGTATCAGCTTTTCCTCTTGGTGTTTGAGAACGAAGAGTTTATCTTCGATGTTTCCAGCTGATTATTTAAACTTACAAGTAGTAAGTTTTAATAATCATCAATGTCTCGGCCGCGGTAACCTAAGAAGTGTTATAATTTTTGCCTTTTTTGTAAATTCGAATGCATTACAACACTACGGTCTATTTCTGTTAGGACATTATTATATTTAGGAAGCGTTTTTAATACCGATTCAATTGATGCTAGTTACCCGCACAAAGCAGCAAAAAGTTACTATGGCAATATCAATACTACGCGACGTTGCCTGACTTCTATCAGCTCATAACGCGCGAATATTGAATGTTTTACTTCAAAACATAAATCCAAAGATGGTACCTCCATCTTTGGATTTTGATTTATCTTTTTTTTTTTTTTATGTGACTGGACATGGATGGCTAATACCACACCTTCTGTCATGGTATAAGCCCAACCCACCACATAGGAACTAGGTGCCATGCCAGGACCTTCCTTATATTGCACGGCTACATTGAACTGTTGAGAAATTAATGTCCGTGTAACTAGAAAGCAGATTATATTACTGCAAAATGGATGTCTAGAAAATAATCCAATCTGCATACCTACCTTCCTAGAGCAGGAATGCTAAGTCACGAAAAAAATCTAATAATGGAATACCTACATTATGTATTTAGGTGATTGTTTAGGGTTTTATGTGTGTCTTCATAGTGTATAACAAAGATTTGTTTTAAAAAATAGAAACTATATTTATTAATATTTCAACATAAGCTTTTTCGCTGTTTTCCCTCTATAGAACCTTTTGTTCAATTGTCATCTACAATAAATCCCAAAACTGCAGTCTATTTTCACGTGATGGTTTCGGGAGCAAGCTTAGTTCGCATGGAGGTACATCCATGTTATTTTGGCATGTCTCATGACAAAAAGATGTTTTCACCATGAGCGCAAGTGTAATTAGTAGGAACCAGATATCGTCTAAACATGTAAATAGGTACCTACCTGTGTAAAGCTAATAAGCAATTTCTAAATAATTCGTAGTAGGTAACTTTGTACAGGTGCTGATCCAGGGGGCTGAAATGGATGCAATCCCCCTGAGTTACGAATACGGCAATTTATTTCGACTTATCCAAATCAAGAGATGCAATCGCCTACTAGTATTGTAACAAGGAATTGCCACTTCCCTTACCCCTGACTCAGCGTTCCTGATCCTGTTCTTGGGCATTACAAAGCTTCTCCATAAATTGGAAAAGCCTAGCCTTTTTTTATTGTTTCACAGCATTTTATTTGGGCCTTTCCATCGAAAAGCCGGCGTACGGCCGTTTTTATCCAATTTTTTCAAGGCATGCCGTGAATGTTTACTTATCTTGGCTTATTCCTATTGAAAAATCGTTTTTCCTAGTCCTAAACTGTATTTTACTCTCCTCCTCTGAGTGAAAACCTGGTCCGTGCCCTTTGGATAAATAAGTAGGGACATGGGGAATCATAACAATGTTACTTTTGACGGGCTTCATATTTTCGATTAACCTGCGTCATAGGTACATATTTAGTTCTGCATATAATGGCACGATACGATAGTTTAGTTAGTGGCATCAGTTGATGGAGAGTCGTTGCAGGGCTTAAAATGCTTACAGAATACTACTAATAAGCATACATTTTTTAGATTGTTTTTGTATTGTTGCTTTTTTGATAACTTAAGTTGTATCCATGATGTACGCCTTTTTGTGTTTGCATACAAATGTATCAATGCGTTTATCATGAATATAAGTTAATGTGTCAAAAAAACAAAAACGTACAGACCTACCTCTCAGTTGATTCATTCAATGTGCAAAATATTAAATAAATCTTTCTTAATTTGACTAAGGAATCAGGCATGGACCATTGTATGGAACATGATCACCTCATTATACTCTTAATACATTCACAGTGATAACTTTTTTTATTTTTTATTTGGGAGCACAATGATATACCTACAGGATGTTTGGAAATTCGAAACATTCCTGGGGTCATTATAGAGCTAATTTGCAACAATTTTGGCCCAGTGAAATGGAGGTCTAAAATCAATATTTTTTGAGTTATTTAAGTTTTAAGTTTTTTTTTATGTTGTGTTATTATGAAAAAGTGATGATTGTAAAATAACTACTACAATCTGAGCATTTTATCAGCGATTTTCTAATAGCTGACGAATGAGAGACTTGAAAAAATTAATGCATTCAAAATATCCATAATCTCAGAAATATTATAAATGACAGTTTATGTAAAAAAAATACAAAATTCGTTTTCAATCAAAGAGGATTACTAAAAAAAAAGTATGACACGAGGCATACACATTATGGAAATAACTTCATTATTTCATAAGCTTCCATAAAAAGTACAAATGTTGTCCACTTTCACACAAGTTCCATATTTTTTTGTTCCTTGTTTGTGGGTCTGCACTAGCGATGGGTCATTCCGGCTCCAAAAAGGAATGCATTCCCATTCCTACTCCACATGTCCGGAATGAAGGTCCAATGTTACTCCGAGAACCCGTCAAAAACCTACAAGCCTGTAATGGTTAAAATTTCATTTCACTCCAGAATGGCGGAGTACTCCTGAGAGACCACAAATGTCTTGAATCGTTTCCAAGTTTTCATTGCATATTTCGAATGAGCAAAAAAGACGCCTGCACCATACACCCTAGGAGGCATTGGTTTGATATCAACGCTTGCACCGCTTTCTTTTCTTCAAGTTTGATATGTCTCTCTTAAACATATACATACTTTTCGTAAAAAAACATTTTTATGCAAGCTCCATAGGTTACTTTAAAGCTGCATTGCTAACACCTATGTACTTACCTAACATCTCGGTTATTCTATATCACTCTCTGTTGAATGTATTTAGCTTTCCATCATTATTTAAGATGACTTGGTAATTTAGGGACTTAGAAATCATTTTTCTTTTCAGTGTAACGACATGAATTATGTGACAGAACAATGGATATCCTTAAATAAATGCATTTTTCTCACAAATGCTTGCAGTGAAGAGAAACATTGTATGGAAAGAAAATCAGACCCAATGTTTTGGTGGTTTAATCTGATATGGGGTTGACATAATTTACTAGAACCGAATATTTTTTGCTCAGCAGCCAGAAATGAGCCCGTGATGTTGTTGTTTGTTTTGTACTAATAGTACTATTTCATTTGTTTACAGTAACAAACAGAAGATGGCCGAGTTGGATGATCCTGTGGTAGATTTGGAGGATGGTGAGATTGAAAGTGATGGGGATCCGACCGTGGCGGATGAGACGGAACCTACGCCAGAAACAGTTGTACCTCCAACAGACTCTGGACCGTTCAATCAACAGCAGTCCAAGGACAATAAGAAAAAAAAGTCGAAGAACCATAACAAAGGTGACAAGCCAAACAAGCTTAAAAATAAAAAGAATAAATTTCCGGCTCCATTTGAAGATGACTTTGCAGGGACAATCGAGAAAGCTATTCGTAAAGTTTTAAGAAATGATCAGGAAGAGGAAGGAGAACCAAAAGAGGTAGAAGAGGATGTCAATGGAGAGGAAGAGGTGCGTCGCAAGACTAAGAAGAGAAAGAAACACGACGGCGGAGGCTCTGGTAAGAAAAAACGAAGAAGGCAGAATTTAAATGATGATGTCAATGATGAAGAAATGATGTTTACGAGAGGAGCTTCCCCAGTGCGGAGGTCAACAAGCCCCTACGACAAATACCGAAGTGATGACTCATACGCTTCGGACAACAGTTTCGATGATTCAAGAAATCATCCTCCTCGCCCGCAGAGGAATAGACCGCACTTTAAGGACAGAAAGAACAATAAGAACAACCGTGATCGAAGAAGAGATAACATTCATCCGCTTCAGGATCCTGATGGAGTCTGCATTTATTATATGCAAGGAAAATGTCACAAAGGAGATGATTGCTCATTTTCTCATGCTGCTCAGCCACCTAGAAAAATGGAGCTTTGTAAATTTTATTTAATGGACTGTTGCGCCAAAAGAGATAAATGTTTATACTTGCATGCTGATTTTCCATGCAAATATTATCACACCGGTCTTCCTTGCATATACAAAGATGAATGCAAATTTGCTCACGGTAAACCCCTCACAGAAAATTTAAAATCAATTTTATTGAAGCACATTGAATCCGCACCAAAAGAAATATTGGGCGAGTTTCCCAGACTTAGCCGAGAGAGTGCGGCAATGATGGTGGCAAACACGCAGATGAGGCTTGCACAACAGTTTTCACCGGGATCACATGAACTGAATGACCGAGGAATTCCTTCAATATTTGAATTAAATGTCAACAAGCCTATGAATTCTGAAGAAACTCCCAATATAATTTCACCCAATAACCAGTTATCTCATGATAAGCATCTTAATAAAATGAATCAAAAAGTTCGTCAGTCAAGATGGCACCACCAATGCAATATGAGCAATATGGCACCTAGCTTAGGTGGTAACCCTTTAGGAAACCAAACTCAAGATATTCTCAGCATAAAGAATTTAACTGGGGTACTTACAACGCAACAAATTTCGGAGCTTACCAATTTGGGCATTGAAAACTTAAATCAACTAAGTCAGCTAACAGTTATCCAGTTAAATAATTTAGGGATAAATATTCAACAAATTCAAGAAATTCAGTTAAACACTAGGAGCATACAAAAGTTAGGTTTGATTGAAAATCAGGCTGCAATGCCTAATTTTGCTAATACATTACCAGGAACTCAGGATTTTGATATGAGGATAGCCCCTATGGCGCCTGAAGTGACTTCAACTCCAGAAGTGGCACCTGCAAAACTTGTCGGAAAAGATGTAGATATGCGCTTTGCATCTTCAATTACGCACACTGAGAATAATCACTCACAAGAAGATAATAAAAGCCATCCTATTGATCCCCGGGTTAACAAGGATACAATAGATATTGATCAGTATACAAAAGATGCACTCAAATTTGCATCCAAAGAAAAGGAAAATATAGACATGTCCAGTGAACATTTTCGAGAACATATTGACGAATTCAAAGAAGATACTAATAAATCCAAGGATGTTGATCAAAGAGTTCTTCAATATGGGACCGATATACCTCCTTCTATCATTAGCGGTAGTGATACCGATATCAGATTCCTTCAGCCTGATTATCCCAAGAAAGCCACAAAAAGGCATCGTCGGTCTACTACGGATGATGAAGACAACAATTTGTTAATTGATGAAAAATGGTATTCCAGTGACGAGGAGAAAAATTTTAAAAGCAAATCTCCTAAAGAGTCACCAAGACCAGCAACGCCTCCATCTTTGCCACCCGTTATCGGGGCCACATCATTATTAAATAAACTTGGTGATTTGTCAAAAATAGACATAAGTGATGAAGTCACTAAACTTCTTACTTCAATGAAAAATAATCTACAAGAAAAAAAGGAATCATCGCCATCATTGGATCAATCAAAACCACGCGACCCAAGAAACCTACCAAAACGATCCCCAGATCATAAATCACCTTTGGTAGATTTGGGTAAAATTGTGCCACAAAGAAGGTCTTCCATAGCTAAAATTTCCATTTATGAATGCATTGAAGGTGAGCCAACCGATGGACGTAAACGATCTGATGTAGATCTAAGACAATTGGATCAAGACTTTCGACTTCCTGGTTTTGGTGACACTGATTTAAGGCAAACCAGTAGTGATGTTGACTTCAGATATGGTTTACCTTTTAAGCCACTTCCTAACTACACTCCAGCAACAGAGATTGATGGGTCCATTAATTGTCATCCTCCAATTATTTTCAAATTAAAAACAATAGATATTCCACGACCGGATTACACAGATATAAAAAACAGTACTGCAAAATCGCAAGCCATGACTGATCCCAGACTACGCAAACTATTCAGGTTATCCATTGATGAATCTTCTAGTGACACTGAAAAATCTGTTAAAGTTACAGTGGCACCAAGAGCTGACCCAAGACGAAAACCGAACATGGCCGAAATCACTGAACAACAAAAACCACCATCAATAGATTTACAAAATGTAACCAACACTTCAACGTGGTATAAGGAGCTTAGTACTAATCAAAAAATATTTGTAAATCAACAGTTAGCGACAGTCACTAGCCTTATAAAAAAATTCCAACAAGAAAAGATTCCAGGAAAAAGATTTGATGTTTCTCAAGTTCATGCAAACCCTAACATACTCAGTATATTTATAAATCTGGGTGTTTCTTTGGATGATAGTGGTGAATTTTCATACTCGAACAAGTCGCAAGAAGGATTACTAAAACCTCCATCCAACTTTAACACAATTCCCGAAGGTTACAACGGCAATATAATGGAAATGATTAATGCTCCGCAATTGCAGATGGGTTCTGTAGGACCCATGGGCAATATGAGCATGAATCCAATGAATGTGTTCAACACATCGTTTCCCCTTCCTGATCCACGGAGCGCTCCAGGACTGTTGGGGGTAGCACCAAACATGCCCCACGGCTATGACAATTCCAACTTCGGACCTCCAAATTTTGGACCTGACAGTTTCCATGCCAATATGTCTTACAATAATAGCAATGATTTTGGAAACATGGATGGGGAACAGAATTTCCACAGAAATCAGAACCGAGGAAATTATCGCGGGCGTGGCAATGACCGCTGGAATCGAGGTGGCAGCAACCGTGGCAACCGAGATCGCAGAAACTTCAATGACCGCGGGGGTGGGGGAGGCTGGAAAAATTAAGTTTATTGCAAAAAGTAGGTGTACAAAATTATGGAACATTTATTAGTATTCAAATTCTTCGAAAATGTATGAATATTATGCGTGTATATAGATTTTACATTGTAAGCCTAAGAGGTAATATTTAATTTATTTAAAAATCCATAGCTTCATGTAATATTTAGCCAAGGATCAGTGTTAGTATTTACATAATAATGTTAGTAAGGAATATACATAATATACTAAGAACTTAATTATTAAGAAGTATGCAGGTGTATGTTATTTCAGTTTGGCTATCATGATCATAAATATAATGTTCCTGCATATGTACAATTATGCAATGTTTATCTTCGTTTTATGGGCCAAATGTTAAGACTGACTATGCTGACACATCATATTTCAATGATTTCATTGGTATTAAGGCGAACTTTATTGGTTTTTTTATCTAAAATGTATTTTAAAGTGTTTAGAAAGTAGAACTTATGTAAATTATTTTTTTTTCAACATTTTAATTTCTCTAGTATTGTAATACTCAAACTTAGATTTTTATTTCTTCACTTCATGTGGTTGTTACGATTGGAACAAACTTTAAAATGCATATTTTTACGAAAGATAAGCAATAAACAAACATATATGCATATGTGTACATAATGTTTGGATAACAATAAATACATTTATAATTTTGTAGAACAAATAGGATAATGAATCTACGATAAACAGTCAAATATTATTTTGATTAAATTAATATTTGCTACATAATGTCTATGATATTGTTCTTGAAATCTCTGGCTCTGGTAGAGTTTGTGATGCGCTATGGTTTTTATAATCCCACATTTTTAGTCAAGTACTAATTATGTTCAATGACCAAACATATGTAAAGACGCGGCAAGAATTTAAATAGATAAGCATGCATAATACGATTACAATCGTATGTTTTCAAGCCAATGAACCGGAAATTGTGTCTATATTTTAAAATCTCTTTGTCATATTGATGTTAACCCTAAGAAAAGGTACTTAACTTTTCAAATTGTGCGTATTTACAGTGTAAAAATAAATTCAAGATTCTGAGGGAATTCAAATATTATCACACTATTTCAAGCAATAAGGATAGTCAATTTTGGATAGTCGATCATTTTGACTTCCAGAATCATGCCTGCACACTATATTCCAACACAAAATTGCAGCTGTTCACCCAATTGAAGGCTGACTCATTACCGTGAGCCTTCACAGAGGAGTATGATGAAACCGATGATTCATGTTTACAGAAGGAACGCACACTTGGAATGTAATCGTAAGTATGTTTCTTTGCGATAAAACGCAGCAATGTATTTCTCCCATGGAGGAATCGGACTCGCACACGTAGGGTTCCGCACCATCGTACAAGATTTAACACAAAATTTTTTTTTTTTAATTTTACCTATTTTTTATAGCGGCAAAATAAATGCACTGTGAAAATTTCACCTGCCTAGCTATTACGGTTCATGAGATACAGCCCTGTGACAGACGGACGGACGGACGGACAGCGGAGGCTTAGTAATTAAGTTCCGTTGGCACCCTTTGGGTACGGAACCCTAATAGGGGAACAGAATTATTTACTCCTGTCGCTTTTAAGCAGAGTAACTTCACCTTGTGCCTTCTGACATGCATTAAAATTGCATAGCACACACTTTAAGAAATGAAATCATGCGATTTAAACATTAAATATATATCACAGGTCATATTAATTTAAAAAATTATGACGTCACATTTTAAGTGAAGACCTGTCGAAATCGCTTGCTAACACACACAGACGCGCGCGAGGTGTTGCAGCGTACATGTGTGGAAGGGGAGTGGCAAGACAACAGCGTCGTACAATTGCAACATTTTGTATTAGCTTGCCGTTACCGCGCTTTTGTGACCAAGTGCCAACAACGAAGATTACCGATATAACTTAGATCATGTCTTTTAAGATGCTTTTTCACTGGATTTTTCCTGAAATTTGAAATGATTTTTCCAGGATTTACGACTATTACAGGTGATAAAGTGACCCTAAAATTTGTATTCATAGAAGTAGCGGACACAATTGTGCTAGTATTGAAAATTAGTCACACTATTATAGAAATGAGTTGTAACTATCATGATTACTAAACAGTATGTTACTTCCATATCTTTACATATTAGAATTAGAGTGAATAAAAATATTTCCTAAATGTTCAATGCCTCTACAAAACCAAACCGAGACCAGACACAGTTTTTTAACTAAATTGTAAAGACACGAAAGTTAATTACTGTACACAAAGGAATTTTGTGCTGCCATAGGAGAAAGTGATCGCCTGATAATTTTAAGAAGCAATATACCCATTCATACGTAACTTCTGTAATCCCAAAAATCGGAGTGGACCAGAGCATTCATTGCTGCACAACACTTTGTACTAGTACATTGGGGAATGTATTTATTCTATGCTCGATAGCATTGCTTTGCAGCAATAAAAAAACATCACAAAATTTTATTTTGATGAACTTGTGGAAGTTATATAAAAAGAAAACACCATGGCTAGTTTTTAACGTGGGTTGTTAAAACCTGAGCGCGGCTGCCCAGCATGAGGGAGACTAGAGTATACCTATTCCTAGCCCCTTCTCTATTATTTTATTCACAAAAAGCTAAAATTCTATGAACATTCATGTCCCCCAATAAAATCAGATAATCAAGTCTACTCCATCTTTTCTAGAACCGTAGATTCATTTTCTTATCGACCTACAACACCAGAAAACGATATTCCGCCTTATCACATTTTGTGATAAGATTGGTTTCTGCGATGTGAGATAAAATAATACGTATGTTTTAAACCAAAATATATCACCCCACATAACTAGAAGCTATGCAAAAGTAACAGTATGTTATGGCTTATAAAGAGACTTTAAATAGCTTGTCATTCCAAAAAGTTATGTCGAGCGAAAATTAATATTGTTAAAGAAATAATTATGAAAAACGTTGTCTTCCAAAATATTATCCGTCAATGTTTTCCATACATTTCTTAATTGCTCATCAAATCAATATAACCATTCCAGCAAATAAATCTTGAGTAAACTATGACCACGATTTTATTTAAATGATGGGAGGTTTAAATATTGTATGACAATGTTGTCTTCTTATTTTATATATAGAATATATAGAATAAGAGACATTAACCGAAATGGTTTATGCCCAAAGTAAGTTAGTCTATACATAATCACAAAAATGAGGCAGGAACTGAAAGTTATAAAAGTGGTAGTGACTAAGGTGACATCAACGCGATTCATAAAATTGTTCTTCAACTGGGGTGTGATTGCATCCTTATCTCAAAAGTTGAATATTTTAAAATTAACTATTTTTTTTTATAATAAACCTCCAGAGTCCTTACATCTAACACAAACACTGGTTATTAACAAATGCATGATTCAAATCGTTTTATTGCATCTACATTTAATTGTTCAAATATATTTGCTATGTATTTGCCCTTTCGGCAACAACATTTATTATATTTTAGAGAATAGTCTAGGTGGGATCCAACCCATCTAGCCACCGTTGGAGAACTTTCAAGTGAACTTTTCGAATCACCTCAAAAACTGTCGACAATTTAATAATAAAATAAGTGGTTATGGTTATGTCTCTACAACAAACACAAAAACAATAATCGTTGTTATTAATATTATGTCTGCCTACAGAATTAATATGATAAATAAATAAAGTTTATTTTATTAGGCAGGTTTTATGTATATTTATATACAAAATAAATATTCTGTAGGCAGACATAATAACAATAAAATAACAAACAATATGTAGATTATTTAATGGAACCTGGACAAATTACTTTCAAGTAAAGGTGCCTATCAATCAGAGCTGCTTGTTCTAAGGCCCAAGTAATGGTCGACGTAAATTAACCTAGCTATATAAGATTATATCTAACGTATCTTGGTAAGTTTCCCACTCTCTCTGCCTCTCTGCCACCAGTGGCCCTAGAAACCCTTTTTGTTACCCATGAAGGCAGACAAAGTTGGTTAGGTAGGTAAAAGACAAAAATCTTTTGTGACAAATTTATTGTGACTAATGAACTGAAATTATATTTGGTCTAATGCAACCTTTCATTTACATCTTTAATAATACCATCCCTGGATAAAATAATTAGACAGTAAAAACTATTCGGAACATGATGAAGTGATTTTTGAGTTTTAACATAAAAAGATGTATACAGTACCCACATAACAATTTGTTAATTGTTCATTCAACCATAAATCCATTATTGCTATATTTTTAGTAAAAAAAAAATATATGGGGAAATAATAATCTTGGATGTTACCAAAAAGAAAGGTTATTCAATTTATATGCTCGGAAACAATTCACAAATAAATAATACATTGTATAATTAAAAATATATTTTTTTACATCACAGACTATACAAACAGGTCGCGCAACATTACACGTATTTAATGTAATTGTGGGAAAAAATTAACACATTTTATAATGTGACCATTAGTCGAGGTTGACTCACAATAATAATAAAACTTCGAAACTTCCTTCCAAAATACTAACTGTATCCATATGATTAGGGAGAATTGTTTGGAGGACAATCAAGAGAATAAATATAGATTCCATTGCTTTCAAAGTTTATGAAAATTATTTTATTTCAATTAAATTCAACTAAGGAGGCATGTGTTGATAGAAAAAAGAATAATATAATAATAGCATTATATAATTGTGCGCAAAATAAAATTTAAAAGAATAAACGTGAAAATATAAATCATATTTTGGAACAGTACATTGCCCAACTGAACCATTTGTCTGTTTCATGGATTAAATTAACACTTACTGTCTAAAACATGGTTCAAGTTAATTTACAATGAAAACATACCTAAAAATGTAAAAGATTTGAAAATAACAAAAAATATTATTTATTTTAAAAGTGAATAAAGGTATATTATGCAACGAAACAAAGTAATAGGGAATAGGTAGCATCCTTATTTATTACTTAACTAAAAATAAGTTCTCCAAGATATAATCATTCATCGTTTGTGTAAGGATCAATTCACACAGCACGGCACATGACATCGTAAGAGGGTAGCATTTTTGCCCGATAACTGAAGGATTTTAGGTTCTTATATTATTGAATATGACTTTTTTAACAGTAATGGTTTAAGATAGTAAATACAATTGCATGACAGACGGATAGCCATAAGCCATAAGCAAAGCACAGGAACATTATTTGCTTTCCATCAGTGTTGGCATAGAAACATAGAAGGTAAGTATTAAGCTTGAGTTTAATTTGAGGAAATCCGACATTTGAAAATAATCCGAAAAAAATTTAGTATAGACATTCGTCTGAAGCAGATTTATTAGAAGATTATTTTCAAAATCTGAATACGATGGTTTAATATAGATGTTGTTGTATAACTTCAAATTAACAAGATATTGACAATGTTGCATCCATTAATAAATTTAAATATCAGACTGAAAATCATATATTATCCAATAACTGAAAGGCAGCTCACGGCCCATTCATGTTCCATGACAAGAATCTGTCTAAAAATGAACAACATTTAATTATAAATGATCAGAAAGTTGCTGTATTTTTCACGGAAACATCCCATGTACTAATCCACAACATAATACTCTATCCACTAAGCAATTCAAATCTGTTCCGCTGTTAAGGCGTAAATAACTAAGAAACATCCAAACTTTCCTACTTGTGATGTTAGTAGAATACCTAATTTATGCCTAAAGGAACAGCACAAAATTTCAATACTAAAAAATATATGCCTACTGCACGTTCCGTTTTAACCTGTAAACGATTACACTGCCAAAAGCATATACAAGCGTCCCGAATCAGATTGCACCCTCAAAGCAGTAAGCATTACAATCGGTTCGGACCGTTTGTGTGAAACAAAAAAACAAACATGGAACAAATTACTTTAATTGTAGTAGTTCACCTCAAATTTGAATCTAATTAATTGCTCTAAATTGAACTTGAATTTTCAACTGAGGTAAATTCAACGGTTTGTGAAAACACACGGTCGAAAGATGATAAACTAGTCTTTAGAAACGTCAAAAAGTGACCTCCAAAGCATGAGCACTGTGTACGGCATTGCGTGACGCAGTGATGACGTCATATCGTTCACGGGACGCCATTTTGAGGGCTCTAAGCGCGAATCGGACCAGTTTTGAGCGTGCTTTTGGTAACGATGGTTCAAATCGGACCGCGACCCTTCAGTGCCCATATCGCCCGTCGGACTGACAGGGTGGGAGAGGGTGCAGGGCAATTTGAACGTATGCCGCACATCATAGCCCAAACCGTTGCTGCTCCCAAGCAAATGTGCACTTTTGCTGTAGCACACAAGGTTTATATTCTATTGACATCTTAAAAAGTGTGGACAGCGTGGCGTTTCAGTGTGAATTGACCCAAGTTAGATTCAGTGATTACTTTTATAAAGTGTCACTCATCTAGCGGATTTTTCATTAATAAAACAAACAATAAGCCATATTTTTCAAACCGAAGATACTGCAGAGAAAAATGTTGCTTGCAACTTTTTTTAATATAACATTTAGAAGATTATATATTACATGGTAGATGCTTTCAGCTCCGCCCGTAGGACGAAAAACTGTAATTTTCCCTGATTTTTATGTGATTCAACCCCTTTGCTCAACCCTTAGGTGATGTTGTATATTGGTGAGTAAGTAAGTACAATCTACACCAAACCGGGTCAGTGGTTCTTCTATACCATTATAAAAAGAGGCAGATAGACGCCAGATTTTAGGTTTTATAAGAATTAATGATGCTCTTTTCATCACCCAATTGGTCTCTATTGATCACTAGGATCGAACAAATAAAATATCACAAACACTGGTACAATATTTACAATGATAAACTAATCAAATATTTCTATTCTCTAACAATATATCGTAACATTGAACACAACATTAAATACATTGAGCATGTTGAATTTATTAATAAAGTTTCTTAGAATGAGCTCTAATTCCGTTGTGAAAATTTAATGAGCATAGATCGAATCTAAGAGAACGGGAAAGAAAACTGTTTTTTATCACTACAGGAGGCTTCTAAGCGAGCTTACCTCAAAGATCTGTCAAAGCTGTCAGATACCATACAAAAGCAAACAGAATAGATTTAAAAAATTTATTTACTTAATCTGTGTAATTGAAATAAATTAATTTTCTTCACGTTAAACCGAAAATTAATTGTTCTTAATTATGCTAACCAAAAGAAGTGTTGAGAAAGAAAATAACACAAAAACATAACCTATAATATTTCGTTTCATGATTTGTGCTGTTCAATGCCATGTAAATTAGTTTGAAGACAAACAAAAGCTCTTCTTTTGCTCCAAACTTCATCAAGGAGCACATCTTTAATCTAATAACTCGTAAATCGAACTTGACAGGGATGACAGCTTTGACGTTATTAAGGTGAGGTCGCTCATGTGAAATTTACAATAAGCTTTGAGTTTCCTTTCCAATTAGGTTTACAAGTATTTGTTTTCATGTCAAATGATTATTTCCAAATGTGTCAATTCATCTAGAGATAAAAACAATATATTTAAACTTATTTTATGCAACAAGACCAAAAAAACATAATGTTAAAACATTTCATGCATGCAATACAAAATTGTACCTATGTAGGTAAGTCATACAATTATATTTCTAAATTCCTATACCATCATTCTACCTTGGGAAAAACAATTGACACTTCACAGAATTTAAATGTAATCATATTGGCAAACCATAATGGCCATGACACATTTCCTTCGAGTAATCAATTAGCACTCCGTGCACGAGAAGGGCATAGATGCTTTGCTTTTCTTAAAAAAAAAACAATTGGGCGTAGGTGAATCTAATTGCAGTAAATTCCGTGATGTGGAGCGACAAGAAGTAGATGTGACGACTCATGGTCAGGTTTTAATACGAGTTCAGTGACCGCTGCAAGCAAGCAGGCAGCTTGCAATTGTTCCAACAAATACACGGCGCTACTCTACCCTCGCGTGCAGAGGGTCTTACTCTTTGGGCATTGTATTATTTAATGTAAAAATACTATGGGAATCAAACCCAAATAATAGAGAAACAGTCAATTGCTTCAGCTGTTGTGTACAAAGTTTAAATGTAGATTAGGCCGAGTCTATGAAGATAACAGTTCTAGCCTCGGAGACCATCTCAGAGACCATCGTTGGGTTCGTGGAATGTGTTCGGGTACGCGGGGAACAGGAGAGGAGGGGAGGCGGAGCGACCTACGAACCCACCGGGGGCTGCCGCCGACGTTCCGCTATCCACGACTCTATCCGCTCCTTCAGCTCCGTGTTAGACTTCACCTGGTCCATGGTGAGCGGAGAGCGGTTGAACGGATCGCTTTGGTCACTCAGCAGGTGTCTGTAATGGAAATTACACGCGTGTGATGTTTTGTACGTGCAAACTGTACCTTTCGTCAAGACAGGTTATGTCACTACATGGCACAGAAGTGGGCGCCTCCATTGTTGAATGTAAACTGCCTTAGTTTCGTTTAAAATTATGGAATTAGTACGGAGGGCAACATCAGGCATTTTGAGAACATTTTTAACACTTTATCTGAATGTGCCTTAATTTTTAATAAGTATTCATTTATTTATTAATATTTTAAGAATGTTAATGTACTATTCAAGGCCTTGGGGTAGTAGCAACATTATTGGCTGTTCATCCTTCATTCCTTCAATATTAAAAACATACCTTTCCAAATTCCTTAGCTATAGCTTAAATTAACCTCCGGAATCAGCTTCACGTAGGTCATATACCAGCTGTACCAAGAGTTGGTAAGTTGGTGGTTTTTTACCACATTCTGCACCGAGATGATCGACCTGTAGCCGCCATTATCAGCATAAGAGAAGTAAGGACCTTGCGATGGTGGTGCGGTCGACGGTGGCGCGCGAGCTCGGCAGCAGCACGGGGTCCAGCATGAGCGTACTCATGATGGGATCGAGGAAGTCCTCGGGCGCGTCCGCCAGCAGCTCCTCGTCGGCGCGCCGCCGCGCCGCCAGCGCCGCCACGCGCGCCGCCACTTCCTGCAGCGACGTGATAAGTCCGCCACCGCCTATTCGCACTGCAACCGGGCACAAATTTCATTATTTCTTGACTTATGGGTTGATGGTTGATACGGTATGCATTGTTTTTGATAGTGTGAGTTCAGTCCATAATTACAACACTAGAGCTCGATCACGCAATCAGTAAGCCATGCATAACATAAAAAGGTAGAAAGGGTTTTTTTATAATGTTATTATATTTATTCAACAATATTCCAGATGAGTATTATGATTTAACGTCAAAGGATTTATATCACAACTGTATGATTGGTTAGTAAATTATAATTTTTACTCACTAGATGAATTCATTAAAAAATCGAATTAATTATAATTTCTTTAGTTATTCCTATTTCTGTTTTATAATGATTTGGGTTATAAATATATTTGGGGGATACTCGCATATAAATATATTTATATGCGAGTATCAGAACATGCAGCAAAATGGCCGTACATTTTGATTGAGAAGTTTGTTTTTGTAACAAATAGAGGGATACATCTATCTTAACAATTTGATATTAATTTCTACTTCATACCTCCACGCATTCCTGAGAAGAAGGGTCTTGACAGAAACAGACAGACGCACAACGTTGTAAAACAGGAAGGGAGCCCTATGAGGAATGGAACCTTAAAGACATATGCTTTCACCACCCGCCCTGATATAATCCACAGCAGCATCTGCTACGGTTATAATACTAGTGGCTCTCTGAGCTGTAGACCTCGCAAGTCTATCTTTGCATGGCATGGAAAAAGTGCTATATAATTATCGAACCAGCTAACAAAATATTACGAGAATCGGTTGAGAAATGCGACCTGTAGAGCAGAATGTCGGTCGGACTGACCGACATACGAAAGCATTCTTGCCCAAGCTGAAACAGAGACGCCACGCTCGCACTTCATGCTCCGCTCGGTCAACTAGGTCACGATCCGCATGAGATTTAATGGAAGTGTTGGCGTACATACCGAGCACGCCATCCGCCTGCTCAAACAGCTGCGGGCTGTAGGAGCGTCCGTCGTCGGTGACGGCCGCGCAGAACCGCTCGTTGTCGCCGAGCTGCACGTACATGCGGCAAATGTCCAGCACTGTGCTCGCCGGCTCGAACTGGAACTTCTTGCCGTCCTTCACCTGTGCACACCGCTCTTGTTATACATGTAGTTATTTATTTAGGTTATGTCATCAAATCGAATTTTGTATATTTTTATTGAAACTGGACATGGACTGCTCACAGCCACCATAACGATATAAACCCAAAACACCGCATTCTGAAGGAATTAGGTGTTGTGCCAGGACCTTCCCTTCATGAACACGGCTACACTGAACTGGATAGAAAACACGGACAATTAATTATTTATTACCGCTTAAACCAGTTTCTTCCAGGGCGGTGGTACCAATCCCTACGGCTCGTAGCCTAGTGGCGCGGGGACTGGCCGAGCGTACCAGAGGTCTGGGTTCAATTCCTCGCCCCAACATGCACCACTTTCTTTCTCCTTCTGAGTTCGATAGATGCATTTTGTCACATATGCGAGCTGCTCCATGGTTCGAAATTCATGTAAAACTGTAGGTCCCCTTCCCCTACTAAGTGGTAGGGTTTAAGCCCGCCCGAGTTGGTACCATCGCATTGGATGAAAAGATGGTCGGTGCGGCAAAAATTGTCCGTGTTTTCCATCCAATTCAATGTAGCCGTGCTCATAAAGGGAAGGGCCTGGCATGGCATCTAATTCCTTCGGGAATGTGGTGTATTGGGCTAATATCATAACGGTAGTTGTGTGGTATTACCCATCCATGTCAGGTTGCGTAATAAAAAGTTGGGGAAGGGGACTTACAGTTTTACATGGGTTCCGAGCCATGGAACAGCTCATATTAGTAACTTGCATGTGCAAAATGCACTTATCCCACTCAGAAAGTGAAAAAAGTGGTGCATGACCGGGGCGAGTATTCGAACCCCTAGACCACAAGCTCTACGGTCGTACAACTTTAAGGTCGATTCTGCACGCATGTTACATTCGTTGTACGTAAGCTCACCTTGAAGTTCTTCTTGTTGGGCCCGGTGAGGTTGAGCAGGAAGTAGTTGAGCATGCCGGCGATGCGGTCCACGAGGGTGGGGTGACAGAAGACGTAGGGCGCGTGCGCGGTCATGCGCACGAGCGCGCGCACCGTGTCGCGCCCCAGGATGTTGTCGAAGCGCGCGATCATGCCCACGTGCGACAGGTTCGACATGTTCTGGCTGCGCTCCTCCGCGGACAGGCTCGCCCATTCGCCTGCGTCCCTACAGATTATTATTATTTTATTTTATTTCATTTATTTAAACTTTTTTGGTAGTCAAACTACACAAAGTTAGTCGTTAGTTAGTCGATCAACCAGCAAAGCACAATCCGCAAAGAAATTTTACTGCTTTTCCATCCACAGTAATGAAATAAATACTTAGATCTAAATGCTATTACTATTACTTTTTTTCATTTTGATTACACTATTTTAAGTAACAAGATGTCAAGAGTGTAAAACCCAGATCAACATCACCGTGCTTCACGAAAGGGACGGTTCCTTGCATGGCACCTAAAACCCGTCCAACCATTTATTTTACTTTTGACATAAGCAGACCTAAGAAGTCGAAGAAGACAAAAAAAAACTTGCAAGACACTGTTTTTGATGATTTGTTGAGCAAAAATAAAATATAGGTTCTTCATAAATAAAGGCATTAACATAAGGATAGTACTAAATTTATTTCACCAATTAAATGCATGACTCTATTTGCTGTGTAGGCTGTGTACGCAATTCAGAACATAGGGCTAGAGAAAATCGGACGCCGCAAATTGTTCTGTTGCAAAAAAAAAACATAGAAAGGGCGTTGCAATTTCCTACCTCAACAGGTTAATAAAATATTAATGAAATTACTTTATAAAGATATGAGAATGATAGAATATGACAAATCCGAATGCAGTGTACTGTCCATGGATGATGAATAAACAATAAACAATAAACAACAAAGAAATATAATGGAGCAAAAAATTTACCATGACTGAAAACAATACATAGCATATTATTTTTACACAGTTTTCTGAAAATATAGGCCAGTTAGATAACATATTAATAGTAAAGACGACTCACTGCGCTGCCTGGGCGGTTCGAATCTGCGCCATGTTGTTTAGTGCCTCGTCCAGCAAGAAGATGGCGTCGTTCATCAGCAGGTTGACGAAGCGAAGGAACAGCGGCGGCTGCACGGCCTCCATGTTCGCTTCAGCCTCGCGCGCAAGCTCCCTGCATTGGCAGACATCCGCTCTGACCATCTTTTCATCCAATGCTATGGTACCAACCTGGTGTCAACCCAATTCAAGTCAATCCTAAGTCAACCTATGGGTGACCCAATATAATCGTGCAACATTGGTCCAATTTTGCTGTGTCCGCGTTTTCACTTTTGCATCTAATGTTTGAGAAGTGACCAATGCGGTTAAATTAAATTAGTTTATAACTTTAACTCAAACATCAAACAATTTATGTTGGAATGACTCACGTGAAGCACTCGCGATGCTCCTCGATGCCCCACAGGAAGTCCATCACGAGGTACATTGGCCGCCGATAGTTGAACTTCTGCTCAAACTGTACGCTCTGCCCCGTCATCTCGATGCCCACGAACACTTCCAGGAGACACCGCACCAGCTGCAACGCAAAAACCAACGACACTATGAATAATTATGATATGATATGAATAAGTCTCTTTGTTTATTGTTTATTCATCATCAATAGACAGCACTCGGATTTGTCATATTTTATCATTAGCGGCGATTTCAGCAAAGAAGAACTGGTAACTCCGCTGGTTTTTTTTTCAACCTCCACTTAGTCTAAGTTTACAAAAGTATTTAGAATCACAGGTAAAAACACTAAATTAATATGAATTAATGAGAATCAACAATTCATGTGCAATGACAAATATCAGTTTATTTGTGGAACACCATACCCGCCATCAAACATGTTGCCAATTGGAGCAAGCCAGTCCCCACAAACAGCACCCATTCACGAGCATCACACCGGGGACAGCCATTTCCTCTCTCAACCATATTTTAGGGAAAGAGGAGACCCGAACCTAGCATCACCGCAAACGAGGCACCTTAAAGGACATTAAAGTGATGCAGTGCTCTAGTGGCAAACAGAAAAAGTTGTGAAAACTTTGTAGGATTTAGTTTGAATACTATTATTTCTGTCATGAACGACTACAGTGACCTCTAAACAAAGAGTCAAAATACAAATACATTATTATTCTTACAGCTAAAAAACTATATAATATGAACCCTTTGTTAACTATTAACTTATAATGTTATATATTAACCCTCTGAGGATGTACCACATTTAGGCTGGAGTGCACAATATCTGGTTAGTTTTCTAGTTATGATTATTATAGATATATCTTATTTCTTCTGAAGGCGAAAAATAAGGACGGCTATAAAGTAACCAATACTATAACAATAACCAGAAATAGTGCACTCCACCCTAAGTCTTTCCATAATATTTAATAGGCATTAAACTTCGGAATAGATGTTTTACAATTGAAAGTTTGCATTCAAAGGGTCTTTTTTATTACAATGGGCTAGTTGCATGATTATTTATGTTTTGCTTAAAAAAATCAATCTTAAAATCGAATGTAATGTAGTGAAATGGTAATCTTGATGTATTTACAATTCATTTGATTATTAATTTTTATCCAAGCTTGTTCACAATCTATGCAAATGTTGGGTTGGGTTGCGGAGGCGAGCGCATAATGAATCGTGACCTCACCATTCACTATTCCATTATTATGTAATCTTCAGAAATAAAAATGTATTAGAAAATATGTATTTCAAATATTGACATAATATTTTCACGATTATTATTGATACATTCAAGTGACTTTTTAAGATAGAAAGTTAGGATTTAGTTTTTTATGCAACTTGCACATTGGCTGGTAGCTTCTTACAAATATTTCCTAATAACATTACAGTCTGTGTGCAGTTTTTTATTTTTAAGTTTTAGACAGGCAGCATATGCTGATGCGTCTAAATCCAGTGATTAATTAGATAAATTTAGTTAAGTAGTTTTATTTATTATTGATTGGTTGGTTGGCAACATACACACAGATTAATAAGTTGGTCTTTGCAGCCGATCACAGTTTTAACTGTCAAAATATTGTAAACATCTGTAATGAAACTATGGTTTTACTACAACACATTTATCAAAACAATTTTTGTAAGTAATAATTGTCGCAAGTGTTGCACTGCAATATAATCTTGTTCTTTGAGAAAACCACTATAAATAGTTGGTTCTCTAATATTTTTAACACTTTGAAAGCATGAAACGATGCCAACAAAATTTGGCAGCAATTATCTAAGCATCCCGATGACACCAGCATGCGAAAACTATGTGAGTTCATTTGACACTTTAGGACCAAAAAAAATATTTGGACATAGAGTGTAACCTGGTGGCGATGAGGGTGCTCCTTGAAGAGCTGCTCGCGGTAGAAGTTGCCGAGGGTGCTGCCGCTCGTGTCCGGCAGCATGGCCTCCAAGCACTCCGCCAGCCGGGCGCTGCCATCACCAAATTTTTTACTACAATCCGTTGTACTATTCAAAATGTTTTCCTTGTCTCGAACAATGGTAAAAACGCAATCCGAGCAGGTAAGGTTATGTTTGCTAAAACGACCTCATATACATGGGATGATATTAACCCAATAAACTACATTCCTGAAAGAATTAGGTGCCATGCCAGAACCTTTTCTTAATGAGCACGGATAAACTGAACTGGATGGAATACGCGGACAATATTTCATTGCCGCTTCGACCATTTCTTTGTCCCATGCGATGATACCAACCCAGGCGGGCTTAACCACACCTAGTAGTGAAAGGGATTCTACCGTTTTACATGGATTCCGAACCATGGAGCAGCTTGCATTCGTGACGGATTGCACTTACCCATCTCGAAAGAGAAAAAAAAGTGGTCCATGAACCGAGCGGGGATTTAAATCAATGACTTCTGGCATACAACGCAAGCCCTCGCGGCACGAGCTGCTCGTGGTGACTGCCGATAGTGACAAAGTGACAAAACAAAAAGGGAAATCCTTTTTCCTAATTTACTACTCCATTTCTAAAGATATTTGGTTTAAATTTTGCCAACAATATTATCTAACCAAAAGATAGTCATCTATGTTTTAAGTTTTGTGTATTTTTTTATTTACCGGAATATGAAATGCTTAACATGAAAAATTTTTAGTTTAATAGTATGAATAATCAAACTGTTTTTAACTCGGTCATTTACGATAAAAACAAACTTATGAAAACATAGGAGAGTAGATACTAGGATTTAAAATATATTGAAGAAAAAAATATTAAATCGGACATGTTTTGATGTAGAACTTTCTCCTGAGGGTAGCTGCACGTCATATTTGTAGGTAAATAACAGGTGTTTCAATATTAAAACGTAGTCCCTGAAGGGCATACCGTAGATGCGGGTTGTAGGCGCGCGTGCCGCCCATGTAGGTGAGGACGAGCGTGAGCGCGGGCGAGTAGAGCGCGGCGAGCTCCGCGTCGGGCAGCGGCGGCAGCCCGCGCGGCGACGCGCGCCGCACCACCGACACCAGCACCACCACATTCTCCAGCACCAGCTCCGGCACACACCTGGACGGCGAACAAAACTCAATGAGAGGTGTCGCAAATGTGATCTCACCTAAGAAATGTCAAAACTGTCATTTCTCTCAATGTATAAAACTATGCCCCAGGTAACCCACATTTACTAAAATAGCCATAAAATATAGGTAAAGAAGTTCCAACCAACTAAGCAAAATTGTCTACACTAAACAGTGGGGTTAAGCCTTCCGGATCGGTGACATTGAAATTAATAAAAGATGGGTCGAAGCGGCGATGAAACGTTTCCATGTATTCCATCCAGTTGCAGGTGTACGAACATGGCACCTAGATCCTTCAGGAATTTTAATTTAATATAACATTTTTTGTACACTGAAAGTTTTGAATCCCTATGCACCCGAACTAGTTGACACTGTGTGACAGGTGCCAATGCAGTGGGCTAATATCATAGTTTCAGTTTCAGTTTCTTTATTTCCTCCATTAGATGTATATTACACACTCGGATTCGTTTTTTTTTTCCTGTCGGCTCGATTACTTCTAGCCAACAAGAAACGTAGTCAGGTTGGTCATTGTATTATTTTTTTTTTTCCATTGATACTTACAAACTAGTTTACAGTGATTGATTGATTACTACTGCTCACTGAATAGGAGTGGATATCCATACATGTACATTTCTATAAAAACAAACCTGAGTGTGTCGGGAGGCGGCACGGTGATGGGCATGTGGACAGGGAGCTGCGTGGCGGGCGCGTAGGTGGCGGGTGCGGCGCCGGCGGGCGGGTCCGGGTGCACCGCCAGCTGCACCAGCCAGTTGCTGGTGACAGCGTTCAGCTTGGCCAGCAGCGACAGCGACTGAGGCTCGCTCACCGCGCACCACATCGACACGTACCTGAGGACGACATCGATTGTGCGTTGAAAGACGGAATAATAGCTTCAAATCCAACCCGAGGAAACACTTTCTGTCAAACCGTGTTGTGGAAGACTTGAAACAGGCTGCCGGAGGAAGTCGTAAGTGCTAGCTAAGTGAACAGTTGAAAAAAACATTTGGACAATCATGTTAAAAAATTAAAAAACACTAAAAAATATATTATAATGTTAAGTGTATAAAAAAGACATAGTAATAAAAGACAATGTGCGCTCAATCAGTGAAACAAGCATTAGCTTTTAGCTGCTAGTGTATATAATATATTATAATAATAATAATAATGCCTTCACGATGCCCAAAATAAATTATTGCACCATTTTGGCACCTCTTTTGTTTTAAGGTGGCCCAACCCGGCGGGACTAACTCATTCGCGGGCATGGTACAAAACCGTGCTGTTGCGCTCTATGACCTTCTCTGTTTCAAAGAAAAAGACAGGCTCCATGATGAGGAAGATGCAACACGTCCACAAAAAAGACAATGTGCTTAGTGTATGATTTGGTAAGGTTTACGAATATTTTAATTACAAAATGACTTATAGCTAAAAGTAAACCACGATTACTGTAGTAAAAAATCTAACAAAAACCAAATAGATCATAAATCTTGATTAAATAAGCTATGTCTGATGACTAATCTTTTTAAGATTTTTTATTTTTTTTATTATATTATTATTGATAGGCTAGCAGCTTTAAGCTGATGCGCCTATATCACAACACTTATTTATTTATTTATTATAATTTTTTTTAGATTTTATATGATTGTCCAATTTATTTTTGAAGGAATTTACGGAGACAGCGTTTACAACTTCACTGGGAAGACCGTTCCAAGATTCCACCACTCTGTTGGCAAGAAAGTGTCGTCGAGGGTTCTGCTTCGACCGATTGTGATACAGCTTTTTTGAGTGTCCTCTCAGGTTTTTAGTATTAGCAAGGGTGAACATATCTTGTAGATTGGTAGAGTTGTAAGAAGAGTTGAGAATTTTAAATGTTTCAATAAGATCTCCCCGTTCTCTTCGTTCTTGTAGAGTGGTGAGGCCAAGCTTGTCCAGCCGGGTTTCGTAACTTTGATTTTTCAGTGCAGTTGGCATTTTTGTAGCTCTACGTTGTACTCGTTCCAGCAGGTCAATATCTTTCTTGAAGTAGGGACTCCAGATCTGGTATGCATACTCCAACATAGGTCGCACATATGTTTTATAAAGCTTTAGGAAAAGCTCAGGGGTTATATGGGAGAAAGCTTTGTTTATGGTATACAGCAATGAGTTTGCTCTCTTCACTACAGTTATAACGTGTGCCTCCCATTTTAGATCTTCTGTGATTATGACACCCAAATCTCTTTGTGTATTTACACTTTTTAGAGTGTGACCCTGAATTGTGTATGTTTTCCTTGGGTTTTGCTTTCCTATATGAAGGACTGTACATTTGTCCACGTTGAGTGACATTAACCAGTCTTGCGTCCATGCAGTAATGCGGTTTAGATCATCCTGTATGTCAGTGTGCTGCGTGAGTGGGTTCCCGATGATTTTAGCGTCGTCAGCAAACAGGGAGTACATCATCTGTAGGATAGCTTGAAAGTCCGTTAGGTAAATACCGAAGGCAATCGGCCCGATAACTGAGCCTTGGGGGACGCCGCTATGAACTGGTCTATCCTCGGAAAGCTCATCACCCACTCTCACTCTAAGTTTTCTGTTAGTCAGAAAATCAGAAAGCCAGGTGTGAAGTTT
Organism: Incurvaria masculella; assembly: GCA_946894095.1. Classification (NCBI taxonomy): domain Eukaryota; kingdom Metazoa; phylum Arthropoda; class Insecta; order Lepidoptera; family Incurvariidae; genus Incurvaria; species Incurvaria masculella. Next base: position 5,854,269 of record OX335644.1, read on the forward strand.
TCCTCGTATTCCAAAATGTTCCAGTTTCAACAAAAGTCTTCTTATAGGCACTCGGTCGAACGCTTTTTCATAGTCTAGGTAGACAATATCGGTAGGTTGCCGTTGATCCCATTCTGCGGTCCAATGATTAACACATGTAAGTAAGTTGGTAACGACAGACCTACCGGGCACAAATCCGTGTTGTTCGTCTAAGATTATTTTTTCATTTTTGAGAAAGTCCTTTAGAGAGTTGGCAATAATTTTCTCCATAGTCTTGCAAATAATGCTAGTTAAGTCGGTCGGTAGTTAATAGCTGAGAACTTGCTACCTTTTTTGTATACGGGCGTAACTATGGCTTGTTTCCAGTCGCTCGGCAACTCTCCATCTTCGAAGGATTTGTTCATTATTTGTGCTAAGAGGTTGCTGATAGACGGAGAGCATTTCTTTAAAAGAACAGCTGGGATTTCATCAAAGCCCATTGCAGTTTCATCTTTAAATGTACATAAAGTTTTTGCCACAGATGCCGATGTGAATAATATATCAGTCAGAGAATTTTCAACTCTAGGAATATTGAGAGTTGGAAGAGGTCCAACGGGTTCTCGGATATAGGTATTTTCAAATTGGTCTGCAAAGATATCAGCCACTGCTCTGCTGCCGGTTACAAGATTTCCATTGTGTTTTAGTGCTAGTGGAACTCCAACTTTTGTAGATATTTGTTTGCGTATGTAGCTATAGAAGGATTTGGGTCCCGAATCTATTATACCAGACTCGTAGCTACGTCTTGTCTGTCTTGTAATTTCTACAATTGTATTGTTAATCTTTCTATATGTTGCATAATTTCTTTCATTTTTATTCAATTGATACAATTTCCACAGTTTTTTCTTTTCATTTTCAAGATTTTCTTACTTTATCATTGCATAATCCAATTCCAAAGTTATTGTATAAAACGCGCGAACAAATCGAACTTTCGGACCTTATAACTTAGAAACCAAACACAATTTTACAATGCAAACGGTCATCAGACATCTAGTTCGATCAAATAAAGATTTTTTTAGGAAAATTTGGGATCTCTGACAAGAAATATGGGCATGATCTTCTTTCCCTGTTTGTATGGCGAGTTGAACGGGATGGCCCACCTTAGTGTTGAATCATACACTTCCAAATATATTGTTTAAAACACGCAAAAAATAAAAAAAATCGGACCTTATAATTTAGGAGGATTTAAGAGATTAATATTTGAAAAGGAAGAGGACCTGATGAGCTGTGGACGAATGCGTTCCTGCATGGTCTGCAAGATGGCGGCGTCATCGATCCCCTCCATCGCCTGCTGCACCGGCCCGATCTCCTGCCCCAGCCGTGCAAGCTTGTCGGCGCACACTCGCATACCTGAGTACACACACAACTTTTAGTGCACATTCTGACATATGATTGACTTTAGAGTTAAATTTATCAAAGCAAAAACAATAATTTCTAAAATAAACAGAACCATAAAATGTTGCTGCCAAAACCCATTCACGCACATGCTGTATTTACAAGTTCATTGCTTTTCTTTAAAAGATTCTAAAATTGTCAAAAAGAACATTCATGATATCTCATATATTTATGGTAAAAATATCTATGCCTTATTTTTGCTAACAGTCCAGTAGCTAACTAAAGTATAAGCGACCATTGCTATTTCAACTGTTTTATGATATGGATATAGGCATAGTTACATACATGTCATTACTATTGATAATAAAAAAGAAGGAATTCCTTTTTTACAAGGATGGTTAATATCACATTGAAAGTCATGATATTAGCTCAACACATCGCATTCCCGATGGAAACACCTTAGTGCACGTACCAAGGTCTACGCACGCGTGCGCCAGGAAGAAGCAGTCAGTGAGGAAGTTGTAGGTGGGTGCGATAGGTCGCTGCAGCGAGGTGCCGTCGGGCGCCTCGCGCGCCGGCAGCAGGCACGTCGCCTCGTGCAGGTACTCCACGTGTACACACCTCGCGGGGCACTCCTCCGCCTGGACCCGGTGCGAGCCAGTTATCGGCAGTAAGGCGTTTTGAATTTATTTGAACCAGTGTTGGTATTTGGTTGGATTTGTAGAAATATGATTGGAATGGTTGATTCTGGGCGAAGTACAAGACTGAATTCAGAAGAAGAAGACTTGCAATTACTACAGAAACTGATAAAAACATCGTAAATGCAAAAACATGGAGATCCATAAACATTTGGAAGTACCTTTTGTTAAGGAAGAATAGTGGACCTTTATGATATACAACAAAAAAGGTTGGGACCTGGACACAACCAGAAAGATACAGTTGAAGGGGTGGGCGTAAGATCTACAGAACATAAAAAGACAGTGATAAAACACAATAACATTGAGACCTCCCCACTATTATGTAAGAGACCGATGGCATGGCAGACACAACGAAAAAACATATGAATAAAAAATACTAGTGAAAGAAATGTCGAAACATCCCTATCTACAAGGGAACTGATGGAACCATAGGTAGCCGATATAAAAGCCTTATTTTTTTTTTTCAACAACTTTGAGCAGAATTACGTGGCCACATATATTTTTTCAAGCTAGCAATCTTCTGATGATAAAATTTGTTCCGTGATTTTTTTATGAATACGCAGCTGGTACACAATTACAAGCATTTAATGCTTGGGAGAATGAATAATCAGCAAGTCAAAATTACGTAATTAGAATTACGTGTTCGGTGCTCGCTAGAATGTACGATTATGAAGCTAGTCTATTTAAATTAAATACGATAGTATATGTGTGCACGAACTGGCACAGCGCAGTAGGTGGGGTCGATCTTAAGCGCCTTGGGGTCGTCATGGGTGGTGCAGAAGGGCTCGCACAGTCGCAGCAGCACGGTGCCCAGGTTCAGCATGAACCCATCCGACACACAGCTCAGGGACACGGCGCTCACGTCACCCGCCTAGACCAACAACACATGCATTTTTATTTCAGGTATGTAACATTATAGGTAAAAATATATGTCCCCTTCCCTATTCTATACTACTTTCTATACTATTCTACCATCGCATTGAATAAAAGTTAGACAAGGCAGAAATAAATATATGATCGTTTTTTCTGTTAAGCTCAATCTAGCTGTGCTCAAACAAAGGCAAGATCCTGGCATGGCACATACTTCTTTCTGAAAAGCTCTGAGCTGCAAGGCTGTGAGCTCTACGGGAGGCAGCTGCCCATCCCTGACTGCTCTTTGCGACGCCCATGTGAACGAAATAAGTGCAAAATGAGCACTTTTAAAGTCAATCAGCAGCCAATACTTTTACTTTTACATGCTGAGACAGGTCAGGTTTAAGTAGCCTCTATCACAAATTATGTGAAAACATCACTTAATTGTAGTGCTCTATTTTGAGCTGCAATACCACACAGCCAAAGTTTTTATTACTTTGTTCACTGCCGAATGGTCGTCTACTTCAAAGACAGTCACCTCTATGCATCGTCCAGAAGATGCCTGTGATGTGCCCAGTGGAACAAACTGCCACAAGAAGTGATCAGTGCTATAACAATGAACGGGTTTAAAAACCAATTGGACAGTTATTTATATTAAATAAAACAGACGTTTAATAACTAAATAGTGCACTCAACCAATGATATACACGCATCAGCTTCAAGCTGCTAGTACATATAAATAAACAAAGCTTATCTATAACTTTAAAATCCAAAACAAGATTTTTAAATTTAACAGTTCAAATAGTAGGGTTGTACCTGCACGTTCCAGAGCTTTCCTCGCGCCCGATTAGCCTTGAGACAGTTGCCGATCCACGCCAGAGTCCTGTGTTTCGTGCTCGCCCCTGACTTGAGAAGGCTTAGGAATATCCTGTGCAGGCTCTCCGTCAGGTGTTTGGATGCGTTCCACAGTGATGTCTCCATTAGACTAACGGCTGACTGCAAATTCGATTTTTTTTTTCAGATTTTGGAATGAATAATAGCAACACAGATGTTGTGTAAAGAAACGAGGTTTAATTGAGTTTGAAGTGAATTCGTCAATGCAGTAGGTCATTTACTTCATGGACAGATTATCATGTAAAACAGCACAATGGGTAACCCCTGCTCTGAACATCATCAACCATTCGGTTAAAACATTTTGTTTGATTATAAGTATAGTCGTTCAGATTGCTTGCAGAGGCTTCGCCATGGGCAGTGTTCCTGTGGGTGGCACTGTTTTTAAGAGGGTGTTTGCGTCAAAGTACATGGCGCCACAGTCGTTTGTAGTTATTTCTGCTCTAACTCATTAAACATAGGAAGTTACATACTATAACTGTAGTGGCGAACACATTGTTTGGTTATTTATTTAATCTCATTAAACAATTACAAAAATAAGCTGGAATCGCGTAGATCATTCTAAGGATGTGTGCAAAAGTTGCCATTTACAATTAGCAACTTTTTGCACTTTATCTCATAATAATCTCACTGGCTAGAAGCTTTCTATTTTTGGGGAGTTATAGCAGAAATAGCGACAAACTACTGTGGCGCCATCTACATGGACGCACACACCCCCTTAAGCTTTTTACTTGCTGATTTAACCCTTTGGAATACGTAGGTATGTTCACAGTCAAAAAGATTCTGTGCTTTCTCGGCCGTATCAGATTCAAAACATTAAAATTACTATCCTTTAAAACATATGTCGGAAGCCATTTATGCTTCTGGGTTATAGATCAAAACTTGTATTTTGTTTCACCAGCCATAAAACTAGTTAGTCTAAGATCATAATAAATTGAATACGCATATTTGTCACCTGATCCAGAGGGTCATCGAAGTAGAGGTGGTGAGCGAGAGCGGTGCGTGGCAGCGGGGACAGGCTCAGCAGCCCGCCCAGCACCGAGTCCTGGAACGCACGGCCCAGCGCGTTGCTGGCCGGCTCGCAAGCCGCCACCAGCACCGGTGCCAAGTACTGATGACCTGCAACAGGTGATCCAATCTTCATTGGCATGATCAATTCCCCTTTCTACCTTCGCTCGCTAGGGAGGAGATGCACAAGTTCGCAGTCACAATTCCAAAAATAAGAACACCCGATCCTCTAGATCCTTTATCTACAGGGTCGGTAAACAATTGAATGAACTCCCTTCGGAGGTATTTCCTCCAAAGTACAAGCTGGGGTCCTACAAACATAGTGTGAAGACTCAAACCCACCCCCGTGAAAGTTCAAAAACCCATGGGGGTCGTCGGGCAACTTAATTTGGCGTAAGCCATATGCTGCGCTTAACATAAAAAAAATTTTGGATCATTTATGATCGGTTTTAATCAAAATTGACTATACTTGGTGAGTTTAATATTAATAAAACTTTAATCAGCGATAAAACAGCAAACGTTTGCTTTGTATATGTTACAGTAAAAGCCCAATGTTGGTTAAAGTCCAAATTCTTTTTTCATTGAAGGTAACTTCAATTATCAGGATACATCCGTTTCGAGTGTACTTTTCGTGTTTATGGTAAGAAAAAAATAAAGTTTTTTTTTTCTTGAAATCACCTCTTAACTAGTGCACTTAATATGGGTACAAGTGCAGAAATTCAATAAACTTCAAGGAAAACATTATTCCGGTATTAAATACCGGAATAATGTTTCACAACATCGGGCTTTAACCCTAATGTATACAATTGAACAATATTTAAAGGTATTTTGCTATTGGCAAAATTTTATATTTATAAAAATATTCATATGATATAATAAAGCGCATTGCCTTGGCAATTCAGAGAGGCAACGCAGCCAGCGTTATGGGTACGGCGGGGGATTCCGCCGAACTGGACGAAATCTATTATTTATTTTAGTTTTTTTTTAAGATTATTTACGTTTTATATATATTATAATAATATAATAAATATACTATAATTCGCTAAAATAAACAAACATCAAAAATCTTTATATTTTAGTTATGCATTCAAAATATAATATTTTTTTGATGTAACGTATAGCATGTTTCACCCGAGTAAGGAAGGACAGCGGGGGAAGCGAACACGAGAAGTTCTCTTATTCTATTTGTAATCAGATTTACAAATGAGTTATAGCTAAAAGTAAACCACGAACTTTGTAGTAAGAATTATGACAAAAACCAAATTGATTATAAATCTTCATGGGACAAGCTAGGTATCATGAATAATATTTTTTAGATGTTTTTATTTTATCATTGAGAATGAAGCTTGCGAAAAATTAGAACTTTCGGACCTTGTAACTTAGAAACCAAACAAAATTTTACAATGCCAAAGGTCATCAAGCATTTAGTTCGATTGTAGAAAGCCGTTCTGAGTATAATTTTGAATCTCTGACAAGAAATATGCGCATAATCTTCTTTCGATATTTGTATAGGGAGTTGAGCGGGAAGGCCAGCCTTAAGAAAAATGTTTGCTTCGATCGCGACCTTTGCTTGAAGCTTAGTCTGCTAAGTTTCAGACATCAGAATTTGCGCCGGGACAATTCAAGAATTATTTTAGGTTTTAGATATTATTTAATTAATGTTAATATTAGATTTTAGTTTGTATCATTAGTTATTTAACTTTGTATAAATATTCTCTTTTTCTTGAACAATAGAATGGTATTCATGATCGCAAAGTGAATTCTGGTGCATAATTTCAGTTTGTAAGTCCAAGATGCATGAAACAGTACAATGGAGGCCTACAAATTAGTCACGTACTTGCAACAAGTTGCACGAGGGGAACAATGTTGAGTGGCAGATTGATGAGGGTGTACTTGTTGATTTCAGTTTGCAGCGACAGCAGCAGGGGTGCCAGCGCCTCCTTTAGCTGCTCCGCCGGGTCGCCGCCATCATCTAGAGCCAAATCATTTAATTTTTCTTTTTAGATACCAATGTAGAAAGAAGGTTCTTTAATCTCCTGGCTTTCGTTTAGTCAATATCGACCTATTTCTTGGTGCAAAAAAATGCCTCATTTCTGAGGGAGAAGTAAGGTCGATGTGGACATAGATTATGGTGCAAAAATTGCCTTATTGCAAAGGTCGACAGTAGGACTAATCTAGCAAGAGGAAAAAATACACCTATGGAATAAAAAATATGTTAGTTTAGTATGGAAAATACAAATTCGCTTACAATGCATACAAAAATGCTTACAATTTAATAAGTTAAAAACAATATTCTTGCACGAATTTGTGCATCATGTCAATGGTTTCTTGCTGCTCTCAATTTGTTGTCCTCATCAATGCAAACCAACCTTAGCAGGAATAGCATCTCATCCGTGTCACCAATGAAAACAATATCAATGCTTTTATTCATTCTTTGTAATGACCTGAAATACAGTTTGTTTGGTGGCACGCATCATGCCACTATTTTGTTTGGATCGGATATGGAAAAAAACACACCTCTCAATTAAGTTTGATCATATTATATGTTGGTTCTGGCGTGGTTGTACAGGAAGTACTAAGAGGAAGTACCTAGAAGCAACTCAAGGGGTGGGCAAGACTGTAAGAGAAAGATGATTAAATGCGTGGCTGGGTCAAGTGTTGTGTTGCAAGACGTGGTGTTCTTGGAAGTCCACCAAAATGAGCTCCCGGCACACTGATTGGCTAGTCATAGCACCGATCCAGCGTCACCAGTTAACAATAAAACTGCAAATCATGGATAGGATGTATTCGTAAAATATTTCCTAAGCATCCGGCAATACTTACCATCTGCGATAAAAGCGGCGACAATGTCCAAGAAGAAGTTCCGCGCAAGCTGTTCATTATTGGTAAGCAGCTTCAATAGCTGCTCACCGAGTTCCTGACCCTCAAACAGTGCTGGCTGCTTCAGCGCAGTTACTGAGTTCCTCAGCACGAGCTCCCTCATCCTGCGCACTGCGAGCACCAGCATCTCGTCCTTACTTGCCGAAAAACTCTCTAAGTTTTGCAGCACGAAATAAAGGTAATGGAACACTCGTGACTCCACAACGTTAGGGTCTGGTCTAGCGCGATGGTGAGGTGCCAGGTAATCTACGGGAGTGGGCATGAGCAGCCGTTCGAAAAGGCCCTGTTCGAGACTCTCCAAGTCGATACGGCCTCGGGGGCGCACTGCACTCTCCAGCTCTTCCAAGTACACGAGCTGGTTCGCGCCGCGCAGAGACGATGAATTGACGCTGAAGAAGAACACATTCTCGATGAGCGTGTTGAGGATACCCTCCTCGGCGTTTGCCTCCACCTCATCTTTTGCGCCGAGTAGGGCTGAGAACGGATTGCTGGGTTCCGACATCGCTGTGGATGGGGCAAGTTAAACTTCCATTGGCTAGGAAGCAACGTCGAAATAAGGTGCTCCCGAGCTTCAAGGTTTTTAATGATCGCACTTATTTATAAGCTATTCCACAGAACATATAATATCTATTATTTAAAAATCTAAATAAATTCACCACGCAGGTAAGCCGCCAACCTTTTCAGATTTCATGATTTTTATTTTTCATTCCTGTCAATCATTTGACAGTCATTTCTCATATTCTAACCATTGCGGAAAGGCAAACATTGTAGCCACTCTGTTTTTAATACATTGTATTGTTATTAAACACATAAAAAGTCCAAATAAATAAACGATTGCCATTGTATTGGGGGAGGCCCGAAAGAAGTAAAGATAAGCAAGCGTAAGCTTCAAAATGTGCTCACAGAGTGAGAGCACGGAAAATAATACTGGAACATAAAGAAAAAGAAAGAAAGAGAGTTTTAGCCGTACCCATCATTCTAACGATGTTAAGGCTTCAACAGAGTCTAGCGGTTACGATTCGAACTCGCACACGAAGGGTTCCGTACCATCGTACAAGGTTTAACACAATAAAAACACGTTTTTTGTATGGGGCCCCCCTTTATTACCGCGCTGATATTGGCGATGGACATATGGAGTACCAAATACGATGATGCGCGAAGACGGTAATATAGAGGTTTGAAAAGTGGAATGCTAAAGTTCCACAGTTCGTCTGTCAAAAAATGTCAGTTGTTGTGAAACGTTGCAGAGGTGTTGACGCATTGAAGTTTTGAATTTATTTCTCAAACTGTGCAACGTCTTTTGGCTGACGCGTGTGAAGTGCGGTGACGACTGTATGTGAAGTGTTAGTATCTTGTGTCCCGCGAAGCATTCTAGCAAGAGTGATTGACCATGGCTGCCCCGCCAGAGGTCGGAGTCCCAGACTTCGTGCTACTCGACAACCTCACTACAGACACCTTCATACAGAATCTTCATGTCAGGTGAGTTTGGAATTTTGATATTTTGTGGTCGATTGACTACTTCTACTCTGAAATGTATCTCCTTTGTCGTGACTTCTTAGGTCACTGGTTTCCTGTCCTTCGTGGCTTGAGAAAATGTATTTATATTTAATGTAAAACTAAAAACCATTACACGTTTAATCTTTGTTTTTATATGTATTAATTAGAAGTTAAAATTTTGTTTTATCTCGTGTAAGTAGTAATGTGTTTGTTATTCTATTAATATAATTGGCTACGGATTTCAGGACCTTTAGTCATGCAGTAATTTTCTTTTATAAATATCAACCTGCAAAATAAAATCATTTCTTTTTACTCTATATAGACTAACTACTTAATATATAAGTAATTGTTTGAAACATTATAAAGGCTCTTATTATTGTCTTTTTAGCTGCAGTAGATAGGGTCTTTTTAGGTATTTTTTTTTAAATATTTTATAGTAGGTTTAGATTTGGATTTTAAAATAAAAATCTTGAACTTGCAGCAACCTAATTTTAGATTTTAAAGGAAAACCCAGCTTATTTTACAACCAACAGGTAAGTACATAATTGTGGCCTATTAACCAACTGTACAATTATATAAACCCTTAAGAGAGTAATTACCGTACCAATTCCCCATACTGCGGGCGATAACTGTTTACATGCTCTTAATGTTTTACGAGGTTTTGACATTTTGCACTTTAAAATATGATTGTTAAAATCTACGTCGGTATGTTTTGATTCTCTTAATATACCTTTTAATTTGGAAAATATTGGCTAAAAACTTTGCAAAAAGTTTCCTTTTTGTACCTTCATTTTAGATTTTCTTACCTGAAATAAAACTAACGTGAAAATAAAAATAAGGTAGGTAAAGACATAGAATCAAGTTTTCTTCATTAAATTTAAAAAATAAATTGAGTCTAGGGAAACGTTAGGGCCCGAAAGACGATTTCACTAATTTTATTCATAGTTGGCGCTCAAAATGTGTGCCTTGGCCAATGGTTAAAAGAGCATTTCTTCAAATTTTAAATAGATTTCACGAAAGTCTTAACTGGCATTTGTATTCTACTTTTTCTATGTAACTGGACATGGATCGTTATACCAAACCCACCGTCATGATGATATAATTACTTCCCCTAGGAATTAGGTGCCATGCCAGGACATTCCCTTGCCCTTGAAGCCATAGGTCATTAGTTATTGGCAAGTTTTATAGCACATTGCTGGTAGAACTATCTCATAGTTTAAGATGTTAGTAAACTATTAATATACAGTTGTGTAGCCTGAAATAGGTACTTAGTTGTTTAAAAAAAATCGTATAATTGTTTCAAGGTGGCCATTCCCAATAACTAACTCACGGGCACGGCACAAAATCATGCATACAGGCTATGTGTTGAGGAGGATACAAGATGTTTGAGTTGGTAAGATTTACAAACATTTTAATTACAAAACAACTTATAGCTAAAAGTAAATCATGAATGCTGTACACAGTAAAAAATCAAGCAAAAACCAAATTGATATAAATCTTCATGAAAGAAGCTAGGTGTTAAGATGTTTTTGTTTTATCAAAACCATTTTTTGTTTGTTTTGTGCGCAAAGTTTTCAAAATTTAGGACCTCCTAACTTCGAAACCAAACATAATTTTGCTATCCCAATGTTCATCAAACATATAGGTACCTAGTCAAATCAATAAAGCTGTTTCGAGCATAATTTTGGATCTCTGACAAGAAATAGGTTTTTTTTTATGCGACCTGACATGGATGGCTAATACCACACAACTACCGTTATGATTTTAGCCCAATACACCACATTCCCGAAGGAATTAGGTGCCATGCCAGGACCTTCCCTTTATGAGCACGGCTACATTGAACTGGATGGAAAACACGGACAATTTTTCATTGCCGCTTCGACCATCTTTTCATCCAATGCGAGGGTACCAACCCGGGCGGGCTTAAACCCTACCACCTAGTAGGGGAAGGGGACCTACAGTTTTACATGGATTCCGAACCATGGAGCAGCTCGCATTCGTGACGAAATGCACTTATCGAACTCTTAAAGAGAAAGACAGTGGTGCAAGTTGGTATTGAACCCGGGCCTCTGGTACGCTAGGCCAGTCCCCGCACCACTAGGCTACGAGCCGCTCAACTATGCGCATGATCTTCTATCCACGTTTGTATGGGGAGTTGAGAGACTCAGCCATACGAGTGCAACTTCAAAAAAACACCTCAGAAAGTGCATCGAATTCCAGATTGATAATAGGTCATTCGAATATTTCAGTTTTCATATTTTTTACATATGGTATAAAAAAAATACAATCTTTTAAATCTTTGAAAAGAGTTGAATCACTCAATATATTGAAAAATGTATTATTCAATCCAAAATTCATTTTTGTTATTCATACAAAAATGTATTATACAGTCCATTCCCATTTAAATATCTACAGTCAAAAAAGTTTGGAAATCAGGAGACAAATTTTCTATATTTTGTCTAATATGAAAAATGAAAATATAATGAAATTAAAATGTGCACAGCAAATTGCGTCCTACCAATACACTCAGCTATACAACGGAGAAAAGATCTAAATGGCTTCACCGAATATGCCCCTGGCAAGCAAGTGGAATCACAAAGAATGTAATACAAAATATGTAGGGCCATTATCAAATAATTTCCCCCAATATGTTTTCCTCTTGAAGATGAAATAAATTCAATGTACAAATAAGGAGAAACAGGTAAATTCAAAATAAAATAAAAAGTTAACTCTAAAAACTAAAGACCAAAGTAAAAAAAGCGCATATAAAAATATTGAATAAAATACCTACAAGCAGACCGGCACGTGCCTATAAAGTATGCCACTATGCCAATGGCGGTACATTAAACATTTCTTTTAAATATGGAATACACCACACTCATACAGACAAATCTGTCTGGCTGAGCCCACTGACGGCGTTTTAATTCAAGTTCACGAGAAACCGGTTTGTGAACTGGCTTTGTGGGTCCTAAAATGTTTCACAGTTCAAATGTGCGAACCTGTCTATGAATCCTATACGTTGTATTGCACAAAAATAACCAATTTAGCCTCATCAAGTGCTGCTGTTGCTAATACTCCATGCATGAAAACGTATGCATGTATAGGAAATTATACCTTATCCCCAATCTAAAAAAATATATGAAGGGCTACACTCCTTTTTTGTATTCTATATAATAGATTGTTTACCGAAGCTATTTAGGCCTATTTTTTCCTTTTGAAATCATGCTATTTTCCTTCTTCTCTACCTTTATCTTATTAAACCCATGGAAGTGAAGAAAATTAAACAAAAAAATGTTTCTTGTAAAAATGAATGCTTACTGTTTATGTCTCTGATTACATATTGTTATTATATTATTTCATACCATCTTATAAAATAATAATACAAAATGAAATATTTGTGCAAATAGATAGTTTTTAGGGTTCCGTACCCAAAGGGTGAAAACTGAACCCTATTACTAAGCCTCCGCTGTCCGTCCGTCCGTCTGTCCGTCTGTCACAGGGCTGTATCTCAGTAACCGTAACAGGTAGACAGCTGAAATTTTCACAGAGTGTGTATTTATTTTGCCGCTATAACAACAAATAGGTAAAATTAAAAAATAATTAAAATTAAAGGGTGCTCCCATACAAAAAACCTGATTTATTTGTTTTTTTTTCTACGATGGTATGGAACCCTTCGTGTGCAAGTCCAACTCGCACTTGGCCGGTTTTTTAATGTTGAAGTTTTATCTTACAAGTACATGTGCTAGCAAATTAGTGCTATACATATAGGTACTTGTTTAGATGACTGTGTCCACCAGGTACCAACAAATATGGCGCTTAAAATAAAGATTATTATTATTATATACACTAGCAGCTGCAAGCTGATGCGTGTACTTCACTGATTGAGTGCACATTGTTTTTATTTATTTTATTTTTATTGGAAGTGCTCATAATACGAATGGTTTTTTTATATATCTTACATGATTGTCCAAATTGTTTTTGAAACTGTTCACTGAGCTAGCACTTATGACTTCCTCCGGCAGCATGTTCCAGTCTTCCACAAAACGGTTTGACAGAAAGTGTTTCCTCGGGTTGGAATTGAAGCTATTATGATTGAGTTTCAGAGAATGTCCACGAAGTCTTCGGTCAGTGTTCAGGGAATACATAGCTTTTAGGTTAGGTACGTCATAATGTCCATTTAATATTTTGAAGGTTTCAATTAAGTCGCCTCGCTTTCTTCGCTCCTCTAGTGAAGGAAGGATCTTGGAAGATCCAGCAAATGTTGGTAGATTCTGTGCACTCTGTAAAAAAGCGCCATTCCATTCACTTTTACCAGCTCTCTGTAGCATTGCCTGGTTACATTGCTATTAAAATCAGACCTTTTTTAATTGAGTAACATTCTAGTAATTTCGTGTGGTCATAAAAATTACTAATGTATGTATGTATGTACCAAATGATTACTTAATTTTAGGTTAATACTCAAAGTAACAAACCAAACCTACCGCCACTACCTACGAATATATACCTATTAAACTTCTCAAACACCCAAAGGTCGGCTGGAAGAAATCTCTTCGAGGGATAAGCCCGCCTTTGCGCCCCACTTATGTTGTTTTTGCACTATACTTTCTTTTGTAAATTGTTTTTTTTTTTGTGGCGTAATAAAGAATTTTCAATCAATCAATCAATCAAAAATTATTGTAGCCAACATTAAATTTAATTTCAACAAATATGAGATTCTTACTGTATCTTCCTCCCGGAACATTTAGTAGGGTCCTACTAAATGTTCCGCTGTAGGGTGGGAAAAACCGATGACAAATATAATCATTATTAGATTTCCTAGCGATTAGTATAAGCAAAGTTGGCCCATCCCTGATATAGTGAACAGGTCATAAAGAAAACTTCTAGATTTATGCCCAACACATTACATTCCCAAACGAACTAAATGCCTCGCTAGGACCCTGAACTATTTTCATTGATAATTTGTCCGTCTTTCATTCCATGCGATGGTAATAATCCTGGCGGGATTAACTCTACTGCATGGTGAACAATATTTTCCCCCCAGACTGCAAGTTTCGTATGGGTTTTCTCCAGTCTCTGTCCTGAACAAATGAGACTTGTTTTTTACATTTTAGTGCGATTTTAGTCACGACAGTCGAGTTTTTGGTTATTTTACAAAAAGTATTTAAACATTGGGAATGCTTTTAGAACGATGATAACCTCTTTCGGAGAAAAATTTTTGATGATTCCACTTATTTCGTTCAGAACATTGGTCATTTGTCCTTAGGGCACGCTGGTTCCTTGGCCTAAGGTGGGATGCCACGTGCGTCGATACGCCTGCGCCAAGCCATGTCCTCGCTTCTTTGCACACGTCCGGTCTGCCGTGGCCTCAGTCGTGCTACGCAGGCAAAAATAGTACGAGTCCCTGCTGTTTCTACCTTTTGCAGGGGAGACCTTTGGCTCTTGGTCACCTGATGTTCAGTTTCACTTGGCAACCTATTAAGTGAAGCATCGGATGATCTAACGGCATACAAATTCTATTAACTTTGTATAGGTCGGACAGGTTCAGGACTGGGATTTACTCTAACTCTTATTAAAAATGATAGTGCAGTGTGACATTTTATAATTTGTTAAAATTGATGTGATGGTAACAAACTTAACTTCGATTAGATGTTGATTCAATGAGCTGACTCATCTACGTCCATGATGTCACCAACCACAACAGCCCCAAGGTAAATTGCCATTGTAAACGACAGTGCTCCTTTGTACTTCAGTTTTTCCTCATAACATTAACACTTAGTTAGTGCACTTAGCCTGGTTTTCACCAAGTGCTGATTTATTTTATTCAATACTTAAAGGGCCTTTATTACTAAACTCCTAATTATTTTGTACTGGTATTGATTGCAATCTGCTTAGAAAGTCGCTTAAGGGGGTGTTATCACCCGATCACATTCAGTTCCAGAAGGGCGTACATGAAAGCACATTTTAATATTTAAAAAAATGATACAACTGATTTTGTAATTTAAAAAATATTAAATATAATTTGTTTATTTAGCTGTAGGTATTTGAAACTTTTAATTGTAAATATCGGAGGCTCCCCCTTCTTTGTTAATTTTTTTTATGCATTTATATACATATTTGCCTTGTCTGAGCAATCAAAGCATCGGGGTCTTACAGTTTTGTCTGTAAATTATGTCTAGACCATCAAATCTAAAAATTTTTTTTTTATTATCGAAATTTGCTGTAGTTATTTTTTAATTACATTAAATGATGTTTTACTTACGCCCTTATGGGACTGAATGTAATTAGGTGCTAACACTCCCTTAAGGGTCGGCCCGTAAGCACCAGAAATTTTGCCTCCCGTACAAACGTAGTTTACTAATTATTTTAAAACCACTGTTTCAACTTACTTGATATTTGGTATCTAATATAAGGCTACAAATATCTGTGTCTGCATGTCATTGTTTTTTCGGTAAATTTATTTTGGGTCAAACCACAGAGAAAACAAAATTCGTATGAAGATTTTCTTTTTGCTTTAATTTCATTCGGTTTGGATGATTTTTCAAAAAAACAAAAGCTTGCAGACACAGACATTTGTTACCTGATATTAGATATTAAATATCAATTTAATTGGAATAGCGGTTTCCAAATAATTAGTAACCTACGTTTGTATCGGGAGCATAGCTTACGGGCCATTCTTAATATGTGGCGATTAAGCTCATCAGCAGTAGGTGAGAAAGGACACAAAAACGTTAACAATTTACATAACTATTGGCTCTCTGAGCTGTAGCCCTCGCGAGTCTGTCTTTTTGAACATTTGTATTTTTTTTAATAAAAAAAATGTTTTTTGACAAAAATGTGGCACGAGAAATAAAATACATCGTAAATGTATATATATATATCGAACCTGCTTGGTTCGATATATATCGGCCAGAGACATAGCATATTTTAACATTTTTCAAAATTACTCCAGCATTTTGAAAAATTTTCAAAAACTGGCTCGACTAAAAAAATCTTTCAAAATATGGAACCTGCTTACAAAATTTCACGAGGATCTTTTGAGAAATGCAACCTGTAGAGAACAGCCGGGTATACGAAAGCGTTTTTGCCTAATCTTGAAACAGAGACCGTCGCTACACTCGGTAACTGCATTTCATGAAAGTGATAACCTGAGGTAAACGTAAATACATACATACCTTCACCCTGCTTTCCAAGAGGGCTAGGCAGAAATGATAGAGCGCCAAACGGTACGATCACAGCATGCCTATTTTGCTTCATCTACAGATAAAGTTTTTTCTCCTGAACATGTTTACCTGCGTAAATTAAATTCAAAGATTCAAAGATTTTATTCAGCGATTTTTAGTGTAAATTTTTTATCACTTCGTCAAATGCAGCGCCTTGCTGTCATCTGCGTAGCAATCAGTGTAGCTCATTGCAAGCAGAATAAAGGCTGGGGACAGAACAGAGCCCTGCGGTACGCCAGCATTCACTGACATGGCTTTGGAGCAGCAACTGTCAACCAAGGCCATGCAAAAAGTCGGCGATCCAGTTGGAAAGCAGTGCCTTTAGCCGGGTCCCCGGCGAAATGTTTTCTCGATATCCAGGCCGATAGTTATACCTTCGCCGTGCGTTTCGAGCGCATCGCCCGTCTCATGTGAGATGTAAACTAGAAGAGGTCGATTTGGACGAAAGCCGTATTGACGATCGCTTAAAAATTCATTGCTCTCTAGATATGTCATCAACTGAGAGTTAATGATGCGCTCCATTATTTTGCTGAGATAATGGCTATTGGTCGGTAGTTTGCCAGGTCTGATCGATCGACTTTTTTAGGCACTGGGCTGAACGTGGGCCGATATCCAAGCTGCAGGCACACTTCCAGTGAAGTACGATAGGCGGTAAAGACAGGTTAAGACAGTAACAAACTCTGGAGCACATTTCTTCAACACCAGCGCAGGAATAACATCAGGGCCAGTAGACAGGCAGAGCCGTACAGTCTAGGGCGAAGGACCCCGGGTATATCGGTGCTCGGGAGCCATAAATGGCACCCTTGGTAATGTTCGTTTGTTATTGAAAAAGTTGGAAATCCCATGGGTGTTGAGCACATCTCAATTAAAAAAAATACATTGAGCAGCGAGTTATAATTTTCCGCAGAGGGCGATGTGGGAAGAAGTTTCTACTATAGTATCTTTGGCGGGATGGATATTGGTCGGACTTGGCGCCTGTTCCAATGTACTTGATATTTGGTATCTAATATCAGCCAACAAATATCTGTGTCTGCATGTTTTTGTTTTTTCGGTATATGTATCCTGGGTCGCATCATAGATAAATACAAATTTGTGTGAAGATTTACTTTTTGCTTTCATTTCATTCAGCTTAGATTTAAAAAAAACCGGCCTAGTACGAGTCGGACTCACACACGAAGGGTTCCTTACCATCGTATAAGATTTAATTTTTAAAAAATCACGTTTTTTGTATGGGACCCCCCTTTATTTGCAAATTGAATACACACTCTGTGAAAATTTCAGCTGCCTGCCTATTACGGTTCATGAGATATAGCCCTGTGACAGACGGACGGACGGACGGACGGACAGCGAAGGTTTAGTAATAGGGTTCCGTTTTCACCCTTTGGGTACGGAACCCTAAAAAACAAACACGTGCAGACACAGATATTTGTTGCCCTATATTAAATAATAAATATCAATTAAATTGGAATAGTGGTTTTCAAATCATTAGTTAACTACGTTTGTATGGGAGCATTGCTTGCCATTCATACAATACCTACCAAATATTTTGCGGACAACGTTATTACTCCAAAGTTATTGTATGAAACGCGCAAAATATTCGAACTTTCGGACCTTATAACTTAGAAACCAAACACAATTTTACAATGCCAACGGTCATCAGACATCTAGTTCGATCAAATAAAGCTATTTTGAGCAATATTTGGTATCTCTGACAAGAAATATGGGCGCGATCTTCTTTCCCCGTTTGTATGGGGAGTTGAGCGGGATGGCCCACCCCCATCGACATGTACGTCAATGCCCACCCCACATAAACCTTCGACAGCTCAAACGAACGGTTCTACTATAAAACGTGATTGCGTCGCGTCGCGACACACCGAAGTCTGCGGATTGCGGTTAGCGGTTCTCAACGCACGCAGAAACGAATGAACCTTCCACGCAAGCGTAACGTCAACATTGTGATAGCTCTTGGTGATAGCTTTCGATATTGCCTCAGCTTATTTATGAGTATGCCTTTTCCTACATGGATGGATGTTTGTTCAATTCGTCTTAGCTGGCAATCTGTAATTTTGTATGGCATCAATCGATCGGGTTTCTCATAAGCTGAGGTTGAACCGGTGTGAAATGTGAGAAAATACGTGAGGTAATTCGATGAATTCCGCACCAATCAGAAGTGGGTTGCAAATATTCTACCCAGTAAGAGTGCAGAGGGTATGACATGTGCATAAACGCTTCTGATGCAGAATTTAATCGAATTCCCTCACATATCTGCTCAAATTTTAGTCGGTTACCCCCCTAATCTCTGTAGTATTAGTTGTATAGAAAACATTGCTGTTTGAAATTTTAGGAAGACAATGAAATGTAACCAGGAAAAAAATATTGTTTAAAAATGTATGCTGATAACCTACCAGTTAATTTTCATGTTCACCTTTTAATTTAATAAGTAACATACTTTTTTTGCATCACCATAATACCGAGTTGGAGAAAAAAGCTGGGAGTCATCAAGAGGGTGCGTCAATATTTCTCGCCATACCAAAAATTGCGTGGAGTATTGTTCGTATCTCTTGGGACGGTTCACCTAAGTACCTGTTTGGCTTCGTGGACTCGATGCAGTCCTGTGCGTCTCGTCGACCACCCCAAGGAATCCCAGAATTTGGAGACCCTCCAACTCCGAAGGGATGAGAATGAGAATGAGAATGCATTTATTTACCTGTTTATTGTTAAAGTTTTCAGTCCGCTGCGTTTATGTATGCAGTCGGGTGTGTCATATTCCGATTTCTGTGGGTGTGTCAACTAACTTATTGCTACAAACCTATCACCAGTAGATAAGGGTGGTCTTTCTCTCATCATCGTCTCTACGGCAGAGTCTCTACCATAGATTCATTATACATACTTACTGGCGTAAGGTCTCTACCATAGATAATGCTCTTCGAATCTGCATAGCAGTATTTCTCCGTCCTCTTTCTACCAACGCACAACCTACACAAACTAGAGGATCCAACCGATCCTCTAGACCCTTCATCTATAGTATTGGTAAACTATGGAATGCGCTCCCTTACCGAGGTATTTACCCCAACCCGGGGTTACTTGAACATGTGAAAAAGCATCCGGCTAGCTGATTTTCGCAGCCCCGGGCGAGGGCGGGCACATATGTGAGGGCCTAACGTGAAGGAGGGCCTAATCGAAGATTTGAATATTTCAAGAAATGCATCGTTTGTCCAAGGCAAAGAATTGGGCAAGGCACAATTTTGCATGGCGACTGCCATTAAACTAGCAAAATCGCCTTCCAGGGCCTAACGGTTCCCTACCCGTAAAAGTTGTCAAACTTATATCAAGAAATCACTTGAGAACGATTCATTCTAGGTCCGTATATTTTTATTTTTTTGCAAATATATGTATTTTTCAGTAAAAAAATCTAAAATAAAGTTAAAAAAAAACAACATTTTCCAATTGTTTTAGCCATTGTTCTCCAATCTGAAAGGTATATTAAAATGAACTAACAATACTAACCAGAGATTACCATCTCTGGTTAGTATTATAGTTATAGATCTCCCTTCTTTCTTCTTCAGGCGAAAAATAAGGACTGGTATATTTTATTTTACAATTATCACAAGCCATATATTGTGCACTCACTCCACGCTAAGAGCATGTAAATAGTTATTACCCGTAGTATGGGGAATTTATAGGGTAACGACTCACTTAACATATAAGAGACACTTGCAAGCATAGGTAGGAAATGCGATTACTTAGTCGTAATATGTTGGTTCTATTATCGTTTGAGGAAATATTTTCAGATTATTATGACGATTTTCTGCAGCAACGGCGTAAGCTAATGCGTTGATTTCAGCTAAAAAATTGCTCATAACTATGATTATGATTATGGTTTTCGCTTGATGGCCTCTGTCTACTATTTTGTAGACAAATTTTCCAGTGTCGTGTTTTTGGCTTACTTTTGGTATCACCCT
Source organism: Incurvaria masculella (assembly GCA_946894095.1). NCBI lineage: Eukaryota > Metazoa > Arthropoda > Insecta > Lepidoptera > Incurvariidae > Incurvaria > Incurvaria masculella. The sequence continues at coordinate 5,874,627 of OX335644.1, forward strand.
ATTTGAACTCTGCCAATTACTATGGAGATTCATGTAGGAGTGGTCAAGGCAGTAAAAAGACTATGCATAAAAAATTAAAACTGAAAATGACACTTAATGTTATTGTTTTTAGGGTTAGGGTACCAAACTAAACCTTATTACTAAGCCTCCGCTGTCTGTCCGTCCGTCCGTCCATCTGTCAGTCATAGGGCTGTATCTCATGAACCGTAATAGGCAGGTAGCTGAAATTTTCACAAAGTGTGTATTTAGTTTGTTGCTATAACAAATAGGTAAAATTTAAAAATAATTAACATTAATCGTACAAAAAACTATTTTTTTTGTGTTTAATCTTGTACGATGGCACGGAACCCTTCGTGCGTGAGTCCGACTCGCACTTGGCCGGTTTTTGTAAAATAGGACAACACTTTGAGATGAGCTACTAACTAATATTAGAAAAATCCGAAAATTTAGCAAGTGCGGCGGCGCTTCGCGATGAATCAGATGAGTTCGGCATTACAATATTATTATGGGCTGGGTGTGTACATACGCGAAACAAGTTGTGGTCTCATGGCGTCACTGATGCCGGGCTATCGAGACGTTTTGAGTCACGAAATGTTGGACGTTATGGTGATTTATTTATGCACGTCTATCATAATGGGTTAGTCACGCCATGCGCCATGAGGGTAGGGTGTTGGAGGGGAGATGACCTCACTTTTACAAACCGCGATAAGTAGGACAAGTTTGTGACGACCAATGAAGATAAATCAATGGTAGGTGACGACCATACAAAGTGAACGAGTACATATGCATGTAGTCAGGCATGTTATCTGATTTCACATGTATTTAAACCCATAATCTGTCTTTACAATCGGCATAAAAAAATATTATTTAATTTGACTGTTGAAAAATACGGATGACAAGCTTGGCCGGGATTGAAATCCTAACCCTTGGTATTCGTACATATTTCCATGTCGTTATCCTGGAAACAGGGTTGTTGGGTTGTATTATTTAGTATCATACGCCTGTTCAGTGGTAGACAGACCAAAGTATTACTTTCGTAAAAGATACTTTAGCGCACTAAGCAAGTACCGAGACAAGTTTTTTTTATGCAACCTGACATGGATGGCTAATACCACAGAGCTACTGTTATGATATTAGCCTAATACACCACATTCCCGAAGGAATTAGGTGCCATGCCAGGACCTTCTCTTTATGAGCATGGCTACATTGAACTCGATGGAAAACACGGACAATTTTTCATTGCCGCTTCAACAATAGTTTCATCCAGTACCTACGTACCTAACTCGCTTTTTCAACAAATATGATATGATGTAGAATCGACCGTGAAGCAAGGGCATATTAATCAAAGAAAGAAAGCTGTAACAAGTACTAGCGCATTACCCTCGGCGCGCGCCACAGTAGGCATTGGCCACAGATACAATTGGCATTTTCAAGCAAAACGTATGTGGGTCCAATGTGTGGCGTCTAGGGTGATGCCCTTTGTACCTACTTTATGAATATCCTACAAGGCTGGACTTGCACCTGGAAGCATACTTTTAGCAGGCATTACGTCTACCAATTCCGTCACCCGCTGGACACCCATAGTTTAGAATTCTTATTCTCCTTTCAGTTGAAGGAAAATATACATACCCTTTTACTAATAAGCCAAGATCATCGTCTGAATAGTTATGGCGATATTTTGTCCTTTTCCCTCGAATTCCAAACTGCATAATTGTATAATTATTCAACGTGGTGCGTTGTCCTAGGCTGCCCGGGCACGACGATTCCACTCGCTTCTGCTCTGTACATTTTTTCCTCATCCTTTCGTCAACCATTCGCTCTACATGTCCAAACCATCTTAAAACAGCCTTCTCAATCATCGTCACTACATCTTTTTTCAATTGAAAATGCTCCGTAATCGTAAAATGTCGTAACTATCCGTTTTCTCACGGCAAGTAACCCGTGAACTTTTGACATCACAATGCATAACGGACCGCACGAGATTGAATGCCAGCAATAACCTCGAGTTGTGGTTTCGAGGAACGCGCGCGTGGCGTACGCATGTCTTCGCCTCAGTCATGCGGCGGCGCTACGATGTTACCCAAGTCGGTCTAACTAAACGTATAGAGGGCTGGGCTGCCTTAAAATTTCTTATGCCCGTTTGCACCACTTCGAGCTACAGCAATCCCAAAGTTACCTTTCGGTTACACCATACAAATATGGCATGTAACCGAAAGTTACTTATCGGATTTCAGGTAACTGGAGGTGTTGAAAGCAGGGATCTGTCACCCGATTTTCTTTGTAACAGCCATATGCTGACCGCAGCGCTGTCGAGGAGAGATTATCGCTACAATATCTTGTAAAAATGGTGTATGCACCTAATCAAAGTTTTTTAGTTTTTTTATTCTCTTAGCTCACATTCCTAAAATAAATAGGTGCAATACCTGGACCTATCTCTCATTTAATCTCGATTACATTGATATTGATGGAAAAAGCTAACCATTTTCAATGTTCGGAACAATCTTTAATTCACTGCTGTACTACATATGTATGTAGACTGCCATTATCCTGCCTAGGTTGTAGAACATTCAAATTTACAGAATCTGCTGTGTGGGTTCTGCCACGTAAAAATAATGGGTCCACTGCATTTATTTTAGTGCATGTCGTATGGATTCGTCATTCGTGGTTCGGATCTCACCTAAAACTGTAGGTATCCTTCCTTACTTAATAGGTCGCAGGGGTAATCCTGCCCAGTCTGATATTGATATTGAATCCGTCGAAGCGACAAAAAAATTGTCAGCGTTTCCCATCCTAACAGTGTGCAGTGCAGGTGAACATTGTCGAACACAATTATCCTATCGCTTATAATACAGCCTTTGGTTTGGACCAGTTTAAGTGATAGCGAATATTCTTTGTAAATAATTGTAAAAATAAATGAATAAATAAATAGTTCTATGTACCCGTGCAATATAAGCAATGTTCTGGGATGGCACCTAGTTACCATGTGATGTGTTGGACGAATATCATGACAGGGTGTATAACCCATCTATGTCCAGTTATATAAAAAAACCGGCCAAGTGCGAGTCGGACTCGCACACGAAGGGTTCCGTACCATCGTACAAGATTTAACATAAAAATTTAGATTTTTGTATGAGGCCCCCCTTTATTTTTTAATATTTTTTTATTTCACCTATTTGTTGTTATAGCGGCAAAATAAAAAAATACACCTGTGAAAATTTCAGCTGCCTACCTATTACGGTTAATGAGATACAGCCCTGTGACAGACGGACGGACAGCGGAGGCTTAGTAATAGGTTTCCGTTGGTACCCTTTGGGTACAGAACCCTATGAACATGAATTAAGAACCCAAAAAAACAAAAAGGTGCATGTTACTGACAGTCAGGGCGATTTTGTTCTAGAGTGGTCAGTCTGAGTTCTCACCTAAATTGGCGTTTACGGCAAACCGATCGACTGGCGTTTTCTCCAAACTCCATACACGTTTTTACTAGATATTCTGTGGTTTTACTTCTTCAAGCTGTCAAAGTCAAACGCGGACTTCCGATTTGTATGAAAACGCGGAGTGGACGTAAACGGTAACGTCGATGTATTTACGGCAACGTTGAGTAAGCTGTCAAATCAAGCTCGGACTCGCAAATGTTAGTTCGCTTAACGCCCACTGCGCGCGCTCTTCAATTTCTCCATACATTTTAAAACGCCAGTCGATCGGTTTGCCGTAACGCCAATTTAGGTGACAACTTAGACTACCGGCTCTGAACCGGTAACGAACCAGACGGGTACGGTCGTTCCTGACAGCCAGTTTTGCCGTCATTATATCCGGGAATAGCGCAAGCACTCGACGAACTTGGGCGACATTATAGTTGCGCCATTCAAGGGACGGAAATAGCCTCGATGCTGAACGGAGCCACGGAGCGGGCTCACTTCCGTAAATACTATCCACGCGGCAGGACCCGCGGGAATGTGTCGTGTCACATCCGTGTGTTTCCTCCGCGCGGAAATTGATGCGGGCTTACGTTGTGGCTGAGGTACTAATCGCCTTCCCGCTCAACTCCCCATGTAAAGGTGGAAAGAAGATCATGCGAACATTTCTTGTCGGAGATCCAAAATTATACTCAAATAAGCTTTATTTGATCAAACAAGATTTTGGATGGCCATTGGCATTGCGAAATTGTATATGGTTCGAAATTTTCGCGCGTTTTGAACAATACGTTTGATTACTCAATGATAAAACATAAAAAAATCAAAAAATCTTAGTCATCCAACCTAGCTTTATCTATGAAGCTTCAAAATTTTTTTTTTATTTATTTATTTATCCAATATAACACACATACGTTATGTACAAAACAATGAAATCTAACCAAATCCAACACTATGCGCATTGTTAGCTTTTTGGACGTTTTGCATCCTCCTCATCACGAAGACTGACTTTTTCTTTAAATCAGAGACAATGCCAGAGCGCAACCGAACGATTTTATGCTGTACCCGCGAATGAGTTAGCGCAAGTCATTAGGGGTTGACTACGATCAAAGACGACCATGATGGTGCGGGAGGCAGATCGTAAACTATGAAAACTGCCGCGTTCGACGGATCTCTTTGGGCAATGATATGGCTGAGTTTACACCCCAAACAAAATATTACTTAGCAGGGATACTACGGCTGTCGGGGGAGACCACTGGGGGTGACCACCGTCGTCCTCTTCAGGCTCCGTTCCTCTGGCATTGAGGTCGGACGCTTCTTGTCTCGAAGCATTCTCGACGCGTCGAACCACATGTAAATTTATTTAAATTTCTTTATGTGAAATGCTGTGCATCATGTCGCCGCAATGTTTTCTTTTCAAAAGTCCTCCTTCAACTGATCGAACAGCGTGTTGCCGCGTCACGAACTGTAATCAAACGTCACAGTGTTTTTTTTTTAAGTTGTTTTATGTTATTTATTATGGTTCTACAAGAAAGTTTTAAAAATAAGAAACCGGCCAAGTTCGAGTCGCACTCGCAACTGTATGCATGTGTTCTACTCTAGTGGAGTGTAAACAAACGTTAAATATTAGAAGTGTGTTACATATTTTTTAGGCAAGCAATTTTTTTAGCAATGTTAGTAGATTGTGTATATACATATTTTGCCGCTATGACAACAAATATGTAAAACTAAAAAATAATAAAAATTAAACGTACGTACGATGGTACGGAATTCTTCGTGTGCGAGTCCGACTCGCACTTGTTGACCAATGGACAAAGAACGCATTTCTTTAAAAAAACAAATCTTAGATTTCCTGTGACTTCACGACAGCCTTAATCGCAGTCGCCGCCGCGCCGTGCAAAATCGTGCCTTGGTAAATGGACAAAGAATGCATTTCTTAAAATTTTGAAATCTCAGAGTCCCGCTGCCTTCACAGTCTTAAACTATCGCACCGATATAATATAAACAAATCCTCTACATAGGACTGTGAAACAACGAAAAAATTCAGTTTTCTTTGTCGGTTAATGACCCTCTGATTTCGAGAAGATACACCTTTAATGGTGGCCCGCCGCCAAGAGTAGCACGTTCTCGCCGATTTCATCATTCCACATCCCGGGAATTTCGTGAGTGCCATTAAATTGTGAAGTATAATCTGGGATGACACTTGGCACCGGGCCGAGGGCGGGGCGGCGGCGGAGGCGGCGGAGGCGTCCTCTCGTCACTCACCTGCTGTTATTTTGAACACATCTTTTTGTTTATGTTATGTTGTAAGAGGTACCGGTTCTATATGCATTTGCAAGACACGAGGTTTGTTCGGGCCATCTCGCCCGTACTGTCCGTTACAGAACGGAATCAGGCGGAACGGCTCAGAGCAACGCTCCAGCCTGAACGCCAAAACTGATAAAGTGCAGAGGTGAACGTCACTTTGATATTAGACAAATTATGTAAAATATCAATCTATCTAAATTCATTAAAAACTCACCTTATTTCCAATCGAAATAGCGTAGTTGTAGGCGTTTGATAGGTTACGTTTAATTGACAGTTGACAGATATTGCTCCAGTCCCGCGTACCACCGTGGAGCAAAAACCGGCCAAGTGCGATTTAGACTCGCACACGAAAGGTTCCGTACCATTGTAAAATATTTAATTAAAAAAAATTTTTTGATTGGCTTAATTTTTTTATAGCGGCAAAATAAATAAACACTCTGTGAAAATTTCAGCTGTCTATCTGTTACGGTTACTGAGATACAGCCCTGTGACAGATGGACGGACGGACGGACAGCGGAGGCTTAGTAATAGGGTTCCATTGGCACCCTTTGGGTACGGAACCCTAAAAAGGAGTGATTCCGAACTGTTCTACGGTCAGCGAAAACGACCGAGATAGGTACACGGAACTGTCATTCTGTAAGGCAAAACGCAATTTCTTGCTCCTTCTTGCACCGAATGGGACGGAGCATTTTGCCCGAACACATCCACGGTTTAATCTCGTCTTTATTCAACGCATTAAACGTATACGGTCGAATACGTATAGACAACGATATAGATCAAACTACAGAATAAGTTTTATCAAACATTGTACGTCACTAGTGCCCGAAGAATGGACGCGCCTAAAGTACACGATGATGTATGTACACATGCCGTCTGGGCTTCAGTGGGTCATGATAATTATTGGAGTCACGTCCAGTGCATAACGTTATTACGTCAGGCAGCCCTGCGCTTGCATCCGCTCCTCGAAATGCGTTCGCGTTCACTTGGGCCCGTGTTTATTCAGTTGGCATCGCCTGCGCAGTGTATGTTTCACGTTCGTCAAGCGTCTGCTGACCGTAGCATGGTCTTCGCTTTGCGTTGGCTTTCTCGGCTATTATGCATAAGATGAGTCCTCATGCGTGTATAGATCCCGAAGGAGAAATGATCATACGGTGCGGCTATAACCTACCCGGTATGAGACGGAAAATCTAAGATTTAAACATTTTAAGAAATTCATTCTCCGTCCATTTGCCAAGGCACAATTTGCACGGCGACTGCCATTAAATTAGCGAGGCCCTAACGTTTCCCTACCCCTTAATATGCTTGTCAGATTTAATTCAATGTTTTCATCACTTGAGAGAGCTTCATTCTATGTCCGTATGTTTTTTTTGTAATATCTGTATTTTTCAGTAAAAAAAATCAAACATGAACGTAAAAAAAGACAACTTTTTTCCATTGTTTACTAGCCCATATTTTCCAAGAAACGAGTATATCAAAAAAATTAAATCGTACAGTCGTAGATTTCGACAATAAATTTTAGAATCCAAAATTATAAAATCCTAGTAAAACAACAAAAGAATTTTCAAATTTTGCATTAATAGGTGGAACACATAAACTCCTAATGGGGACGCATCAAAAAGTCCAAATAGCATAAGGTCCATCACCCATACCGTCCAAAACACTTATGAATACGGATATTTTTAATAAGTTTAGGTTAGGTTAGATTGAATGAATTTTATAATACACACGAAAAATACATACTTATGGATGTCCTGAGTTTGAACCTTTTGCTTTTTGGACTTGGCGACCCTTCCTAATCACAAGTTAGAATAGGACCCATTAAACGATGGTTCCGTAGGAAGGGTGAATTATTTTCGAACTAAATAAGCCCATACATTTCACAAATTGTTTTTTTACGACTTGTAGTGTATGTATGAAGTAGCTCATGAGTCTTTAACGGCATTCATTCCAACGGTCAGATGAATACATTTTCAAATAAAAAGTGATTTGTGAAAGAATATATTTGGTAAGTTGATACGGAATCATTTGTGTTCCTAGCAACTAGAACCCTAAAATATACATACACCAGACCTATTGACGTATAAAGAAGTACACTTCTGACCAGTCCTTTCTCGGCCGGAGGTCATTCGGCAAACACAAGGTTAATTAGTGTAGACAGAAGTAGTCGTTAGCAGAATTTTGTTTCAGCACTTACGCATTGCGTCTACCAGGCGTCTACAGTGCAGGTTTGTTTGTATATTTAACCTGGTTTTATTATGATCTATTATTCGCTGACCTCTCTCTCCTTCTCGTTCCCTGAGTCGGGAATGATTTTTTCTCTACTAAGCCTGGTTCTCACCAAGGGCTGATTAATTATAATCGACACTAAAAGGGCCCTTATTACAAATTATCTTGTTCAATGCTTAGGTGCCGATTAAGCTATCAGCACATGGTGAATGAGACCATACTTTTAACTATCAAACGAGTCTACCAAACGTTAGAGCTGCAGAATAGTGTATGCAAACGTTTAATTTACGTTTTTAGATTCCATTAGTTGGAGATACCTATCATGATTTTGGCAGCGATATAAAATAGGTTTTACACAATAGTTTTATACAAGCTGGATTTAGGTACGTCAATAGCTGAATTTAACCTGGGAAAGGTTCACGTCGAACGGCTCATAGCCCAGGGACGCGAGGACTTGCCTTGAGTTTCAAAGGTCATGGGTTCAAATCCCCGCCCCCTTCATGCAACACTTTCTTTCTCTTTCTGAGTTGAATAAGTTAATTTCAACGTCACAACTGCCGTTGTTCGGAATCCATGTAAATCTTCCCCTACTAGGTGGTAGGGTTGTTTAGCCCGCCCGGGTTTGTACTATCGCGATGGACGAAACGTCGATGAAAAATGTCCGCACTTTGCATCCAGTGCAATCACTGTGTGCTCATAAAGGAAACGTCCTAGGATGGCACCTGATTTCTTTGAATGCTGGATGTGATGGGCTAATATCATGACAGTGGGTATCGTTTCACGTTCAGTTACATAAAAAAAACCTACGATAGCAAACCCCAGAAAAAATACTTAATAGCAAACGGCTGAAGCTTATATCCACGACAACAATGTTCTTATCTTGTGAGTCATAGCCGCCCGTGGTATCAGCTACCTATCTGCTGTTCTGTAATCCGCATTTCCAATAAGGCCGTAATATCTTTGATGGCTGCCCAACAGCACGGAATGTGTTTTCGATAACGATAAGTGTATTGCTTGCGTAACTTTGCATGCAATAATGCTACGCTATAGTTATGCAAAAGATCGTATCAACGGATTCGATCTAGTTTTAGTGGCGCAAACCAGTGTAAAACGGGTCAAGCTGACTTGGATTTTGTATGGTATCCTCACTATGAAATTAGTCGCCAAATTAATCTCAGATTCCTGGAAGAAAAAAGAGTTCTGAATCCAGAGGCCTTATCCACTGTGTGCCAGTGGATAAGGCCTTGTAGACCAAGCTCCCATTGCATAAAATCTTACCTCACTCGATTTCTCTACAGACGTGTATTGCAGTGAAAGAAAACACTTGGAAACATCGGTTCATAACAGGTTGCCATTCCGTAAGCTGGTAAAACCATGTTTTTTTTTCGGGTATAAAACCTCTATTTTGACCCAAAATTATCTCATAAGAATTCACATAGAAAAGTATATGCAGTGAAAGATATGCCTTAGGAGATGAGAACCCGCACAGGCTGCCTCCCCCCACCCTGGAAGGTTCCATGGTCAGCCAAGTTTAATGAGGCCAAAAAATGGGGTCATTTACCTCATTTGATTTCTCGATGAAATTTGTGCAGAACGATAGCTCGAAATGTGCCATTGATAAAAATATAAGGTTGCCTGTCATCAGCCTGGTAAAACCCTGTTGTCAGCCGCCTCAAAGGAAACGAAGAAAAATCTTCGGTTTGAGAAAATCTCATGTAGTCACTAAATTCAGGGGGGCAATCAGTGCCAATCATGGTATCAAGATAAAATCTATATCCTGACATGCCTGCGCCTCGTTTATTTTGGCAAAAAAGGGTAAAGGGGTCGACTATGGACTTATTAGTTTTTTGTATTCAATAATGAAAAAAATCATGTTATCGTTTAGAATAGACGTAAAATGAGTACCACCAACCATGACATAAGTCGAAACCTATACGCACTGACATTTGCACACATTATATGTTTTGAAATAATGAGGGTAAAATAGTCAAATGTTGTCTTTCCATTCGCACAGATGTATGATGCCGTTTAGATTCGTGCCCTATGTAATGACATTTTTGAGCTTCATGTTTATTGAAACAATAGAGTAAGTGAGTAAACTGTGTCAATTGGTTGTTATCCTGCCTGTTTGCATGTATAGGTATAAAGAAAAACATACGCTGCCGCGGAGATGCATCAAGGTATGACGAGTGCCAGTCGTGATTTTAAGTCAAATGAATCGCACTGATGTAGTGACAGCCATACATATATTTTTTACATTACTTTAATTTACTTGACTAGTCTGGTTGTTTGATTTTAAATAAATATTCATAATGCCGCTCAGGTTCTAAGTATTAGGAGTGCTATTCGTGATATAACGTAAAAACCTACACTCTGGAATATAATATTCTCAAACAGTTAGTAAATGACCTTAGTCCGTGGTCCTTAGAAAAGTTAATGTAAATATGGATTAGAGAAGCAACGTTTGCTGGGGGTTTTCACTTTAGGTGAACAGCCAGTTTATCCAGCCAACCAGAACCAGTGCAATTGTACTACTGTTGTTCGGTTTATGTTTTTGTTGTTATTTTTTTAATTTAATAAACACATTTTATTTCATTATTTCTTTATCACGCCATTACAAGATAAATCTATTCGTCATCAGTTGAATCTAGACTGATTCAGTTTTTCTTACTATTATATCTTCAATACTAAAATTAATGGTATCACCTGCTATCATATGTCTTACACAATCATAAAATTCCTATGGACCATTCAGCGAGGCGAAAACGGCTCACGTTCTATTTAACTATATTAAATGCCTTCGTTTTTTCTTTGTCTTTTAAGGCAGATGTGTAGTCACAACCAGTGTAAACCTGCTGAGCTGCATAATACATTTCCTAGCTAGGGAGCTTACTCTATGCAGTTATAAGCCAAATGGCGATGGTCACTGTAAATCCATATTTCCGAACAATTCGAGAGTAGGTGTAAATTCCCAAAAATAAATATCAAAATTTCTTTAATTAAATTTTTCTAAATCCAAACTCATCCGCAAACCACTGGCTAAGCTAAACATACTAGACTAGATGCTCGATTTCCAAGCCAAACTCGAGAAGGCTTAGCGCCACGCGATGAGGATGCCGACATCGACAAGGCATATACGAGCTTCGTATTCGCACTAACGGACACTGCAGAAAAGCACTTCAGCAAAAGTCGACATGCAGACCGCAGTAAGTTATCAGCAGAGACGTTGAGGCTCCTGGAAACAAGACGAAATATGAAACCGGAGATCTGGAGTAGTGTCGTGCACAAAACCTCAGCAAGTCCATTCGCCGTGATATTCGCCGAGAGAATATGAAGTTGGTTGGTGGTTGAGCGCATTACAGAAGAAAATCGAGGCAGTTAAGTCATATATTCGGGTCTTTAAATTTTGTGGAAGGTCAGATCTCAGAGGGAATTTTAAGCTTTTCGAAGGCAAGTCCAACACAGTTGAATCCGTCTCTCAAACTCCTTAGTCAGTTCTTGTCTACCAAGCCGCAGAATTTGACCGAGATATACGTACTCTTCAACCTGTTCGATCACTTCTCTGTCGATATCGATTTGTCCTCCCGTCATGCCCTCGGTCGCCATGACCTTTGTTTTGTCCCGGTTCATCTTCAGACCTACCTTTACCAATGCTTTATAAAGGTCTTACAGCATGGTCTGAAACTGAACTCGGGAATTCGACAGAAGAACAAAGTCATCGGCGAAGCGAAGATGAGTGAGAAAATCTCAATTAACATTGATACCCATGTTGTCCCATTCAAGCATCTTGAACACATCTTCCAATGCGTTGGCGAAGAGCTTAGGTGAGATCACATACCCCTTACGCTTTTACCAAGGAGGATGGATTGGATATTTTCATGAAGACTCACAGTCATGGTCGCGGACCGATACATATTTACGATACCTCGATGTAGCGATTCTGCACCTCAGGAGGGAGTATTCAACTGAGTCGAACGCCTTCTCGTAGTCCACGAAGTCTAGGAAGAGCGGCTTGTTGTACTCCTCGCACTTCAGCACCTTTTGTCTCACAGTAAATATATGATCCATTGTGCCGTATCCTTCTCTAAACCTAGCTGGCTTATGAGGCTGGTACCAATCCAGCCTTTCTGTCAGCCGACCGAGAGGCTGCCTTTCCGAGAGACAGCAGTTTATCTCATAGACACTAATCTCCGGCAGATCCTCGGTGTAGTTTCTAGCGGGCGGCGCACGCCTATCAGATTCGATTGGTTTGCTTGGGCTCGGGGTAGGAATTGCGGCGGAGTACAATTCGACATAAAATTCTTCCATTGCCTGAAGTATATCCGGATTTCTTGCAGTGACAACCCCATTCGCTCGCTCGATTTTTTAAATTTGTTTGCGCCGGTAGAAAAGGAACAGGCAAACACTTAACTGCCTCGATTTTCTTCTGTAATGCGCTCAACCACCAACCAACTTCATATTCTCTCGGCGAATATCACGGCGAATGGACTTGCTGATGGTCTTGTTGAGGTTTTTGTGCACGAGACACTACTGCGGATCTCCCGGTTTCATATTTCGTCGTGTTTCCAGGAGCCTTAACGTCTCTGCTGATAACTTACTGCGGTCTGCATGTCGACTTTTGCTGAAGTGCTTTTCTGCAGTGTCCGTTAGTGAGGATACGAAGTTCGTATATGCCTTGTCGATGTCGGCATCCTCATCGCGTGGCGCTAAGCATCCTTGAGTTTGGATTTGAAATAGAGCATCTGGTCTGGTATGTTTAGCTTAGCCAGTGGTTTGTGGATGAGTTTGAATTTAGAGAAATTTAATTAAAGTCCAGCCTTATTCTAAGACACTACCTAATTCATTGTTACGATACCGAAATTTTGATATTTATACTTGGGAATTTACACCTACTCTCGAATTGTTCGGAAATATGGATTTACAGTGACCATCGCCATTTGGCTTATAACTGCATAGCGTAAGCTCGCTAGCTAGGAAATGTATTATGCAGCTCTGCAGGTTTACACTGGTTGTGACTACACATCTGCCTTAAAAGACAAAGAAAAAACGAAGGCATTTAATATAGTTAAATAGAACGTGAGCCGTTTTCGCCTCGCTGAAGTGTCCATAGGAATTTTATGATTGTGTACGACAGATGATAGCAGCTGATACCATTAATTTTAGTATTAAAGATATAATAGTAAGAAAAACTTAATCAGATGGTAGTCTAGATTCAACTGATGACGAATAGATTTATCTTTTAATGGCGTGATAAAGAAAGAAAGAAATAAAATGTGTTTATTAAATAAAAAAATAACAACAAAAACATAAATCGAACAACAGTAGTACATTGCACTGGTTCTGGTTGGCTGGATCAACTGGCTCAACTGGCTGGTCACCTGAAGTGAAAACCCCCAGCAAAAATTGCTTCTCTAATCAACATTTACATAAACTTTTCTAAGGACCACGGACTAAGGTCACTTACTAACTGTTTGAGAATATTATATTCCAGAGTGTAGGGTTTTACGTTATATCACGAATAGCACTCCTAATTCTTAGAACCTGAGCGGCATTATGAATATTTATTTAAAATCAAACAACCAGACTAGTCAAGTAAATTAAAGTAATGTAAAAAATATATGTATGGCTGTCACTACATCAGTGCGATTCATTTGACTTAAAATCACGACTGGCACTCGTCATACCTTGATGCATCTCCGCGACAGCGTATGTTTTTCTTTATACCTATACATGCAAACAGGCAGGATAACAACCAATTGACACAGTTTACTCACTTACTCTATTGTTTCAATTAACATGAAGCTCAAAAATGTCATTACATAGGCCACGAATCTAAACGGCATCATACATCTGTGCGAATGGAAAGACAACATTTGACTATTTTACCCTCATTATTTCAAAACATATAATGTGTGCAAATGTCAGTGCGTATAGGTTTCGACTTATGTCATGGTTGGTGGTACTCATTTTACGTCTATTCTAAACGATAACATGATTTTTTTCATTATTGAATACAAAAAACTAATAAGTCCATAGTCGACCCCTGTACCCTTTTTTGCCAAAATAAACGAGGCGCAGGAATGTCAGGGTATGGATTTTATCGTGATACCATGATTGGGACTGATTGCCCCCCTGAATTTAGCGACTACATGAGATTTTCTCAAACCGAAGATTTTTCTTCGTTTCCTTTGAGGCGGCTGACAACAGGGTTTTACCAGGCTGATGACAGGCAACCTTATATTTTTATCAATGGCACATTTCGAGCTATCGTTCTGCACAAATTTCATCGAGAAATCAAATGAGGTAAATGACCCCATTTTTTGGCCTCATTAAACTTGGCTGACCATGGAACCTTCCAGGGTGGGGGGAGGCAGCCTGTGCGGGTTCTCATCTCCTAAGGCATATCTTTCACTGCATATACTTTTCTATGTGAAATCTTATGAGATAATTTTGGGTCAAAATAGAGGTTTTAAACCCGAAAAAAAAAACATGGTTTTACCAGGTAACGGAATGGCAACCTGTTATGAACCGATGTTTCCAAGTGTTTTCTTTCACTGCAATACACGTCTGTAGAGAAATCGAGTGAGGTAAGATTTGATGCAATGGGAGCTTGGTCTATTGCTTTTTCACGATTCATTTGTGGCCAATATACGATGTGGTAGTTTGTACCTTATATTTAGAATAACATGTATGGTAAGAGCTGCAAGCAAGTTGTCTAATAGCATCATCAATCCGACGAATGAATCACTTTTGCATTGAGCTGCATGTCAACAGTCGTGAGTCATCCCGATATCTATTGAGCGCCAGTCTCACTGTGCCTTCGCGCCGCGCCAACTCGAAATCAGTTTCTATGACGACGGAGATCTAATCAATTCCCAAATTGTTTGCATACCTACCTCTTCTATGACATTAGACACTACACTGTTATAAAATCCAACGTCTAGCCTCTGTCGGTCTTTCCGCTTATAAGATCAAATGTTAAATTGTTTTGTATTTTAAGTTCACTTTAAAACTTGAAGTTTTGTTTCTTGTTAGATCTTTTGTATCTATAAGTATTTTGTATCTAATAATATATTGTTTTAAATAGGCTAGTGTCTACTGTATACGTACATATAGTATAGTCCATGTTGTGTTCACCGTTTTTTAGAGTATATGCTAGATTACTTCTTAGATTTATGTTTTCAACATGTATAGCATATCATTCTGTGTGTGAACCTAATAAAAAAAAAGCTTCATTCTTACCGTCAGCTGTAGGCTACTTGCGATCAACCTCTTTTACCTAAGGGTTGAACAGTATGTTAAATATGAAAGAAACCAGGAATACCTACATAAAATAATATATGACCACTATTTGGATAATTCTTTGGTTTGGACCGCGTTTCTCAACTATTAAGTTTTAAGTCCATACATTTTGCATCAATCAGAAGCATTTATGTAATAACAGCTAAGCTATTACTGGTCGAATATAAGACATCAATTTATGATTGGTGCAGAATTGATCGAATTATTTTACTTATTTTCTTACGTTTTACGCCGGTTCAGTCCCACCGCCCACGAAAGCGTTTATTACGCGGTTCTTATGTGAATGAAAGCATTGCGATTTCGATGAAACTCGCATTCGGTGGTGCGAACTGGTCATCCACTAGGAAGCCTGAGCCCGTATATTCTATTTATCGGGAGCCAGAAATGATACGGGCAGAGCACAGGCATGATCCCCTAGTTGATGGGCCGCCAAATGCGTTTCTTGGTCAGGGATGAGTAGCAGAATTTCGTGCGTTAATTTGGTCGCACCTACATGACTGCTTGCGAAGACGTCTCTGTCGCGTGGGCGTCACCACATTACCATACTCATTGTTATATTATGTAGCAATATCATATTTGATAATTTGACCTTCATATCGGCCGCTGCTTCTTCGCGGTTCATAAGGTGCTGTCATAAAATGAAATTGTGTCTTCTATAGGTACATTTTGAGCCGTTGATGCACGTTTCAGTCAGTTCCTGATAAGGCTATGATGGTTTGTTAAGTCATTATAGTAATGGGTTATTTTTATTAACTCGACGGATCTATCCATCAGAAACGAGGTCATACATAATTGAGTCCGTTTTTGCCAGGGCATTTTCGACGAATGAAACCTACTTTCGGAATTTTTGGTAGGTACTAATCAGTTAATCAATATCGATGTAAACACGATTTTGTTTTTTTTTATCGAACCTAGGCCCACAGTGCCACAGGACCACAATGCAGGCACAGATATTGTGCTGTGTGGGTTTACACATGCAAAAGTTATACAATTGGGCCAATTGCATTTATTCTCGTTCCGGGGATTCATAGTTCGCGGTTACAGTCAACTTTCTTACTTACTAGGTGCTGAGGTTAATCGTACCCGGGTTGGTACCATCACACTGATTGAACGATGGTCGAGGCGGCAACGATTATTGTCCGTGTTATCCGTCCAATACAATGTAACCGTGCAATATAAGGAAGGTCCTGGCATGGCACCTAAATCTCATGAGGTGTGTTGGGATAATACCATGACAGTAGGTATTAGCCAACCATGTCCAGTCACATAAAAACAAATATTCACAGAAATGTACTTGTGAAAAAGCAATTAAATCGAAACATTGTTTTTTAAATTATTTCAAAATTACGATTAAGCCCCGGTTGCGCGAAGATACGGCTCAGTTAATCAATGTTCAAACACGTCACTTTTAGTGAACCGCACGGATGGAGTTCTATTATGGAGTTGGATTATGGAGTTCCTTCCATACTGTCCACACAAAGTGACGTGTTTAGTCATACGTTGACGTTGATTTTAATTTTTTGTCCTTTCGCGCACTCAGCTCTTAGTAGGTGGAGTGTATCGCTTCCCTCTGTAAACGTTCTTGCCAAAGATTTAGATTTCTGGTTCTCGCCCAAAAAGTTATATTTTTTGCTTTGCTGAAACATGAGTCAATATCTAAATACAAATCAACATAGCCCAAATTTTTCGGGTCTAAAAGTTATTTTTCTGGAACGGGAGCACATAGAGCACAAGGGACTTATCACAACCCTTAAAACGTCAGTAGCAACAATGGATGGGTGGGAAAGGTTACCGTGCTGCTTGCTGGCTTCCGGCAGATTCTGCCCGAGATTCTGCCACTAGTACCTCGAAGATTAAACTTTTTCTCAAGAAGAACATAAGGGTGTCCACTCGGGGGCACTGTCTCCGCTAAGAAATTATCGGAAGCTCAACGTTCCCTATATTTACGAGTTACGAATAGTTTCCTAAATCCGGCGGAAAGGTAGCCATAATCCTTGTAGCACATGTCATTATATTACTCAGAGTAATAGATGCCATCCGTAATAAAGGCCCTTTAAGTGTCGATTAAAATAAATCAACCCTTGGTGAAAACCAGGTTTACTGTCGTATTCAGAGTGGGCGGACTAACTTTAGCGCGCGGATTATTGCCGCACTAAACCGGTTTTTGTATGGTTAGTCCGGTGCTAATACCGTTGACTGGCTCACTCTGAATACTACTGATCAGATTTTCTTAATATCATCTCCATTCGAGGGAACGGTGGCTGCTAAAATGTAGTGTATGGACAAGTGTTTATTTGTGGTTATTTTTTTATTTTTGTCGTTTCTCGTTATCTTTGTGTATTCGTCGGTCACCCGATTTGCCATGAATCCTTGTATTCCTGGTAACAGCCATACGCACTTTCGCGCTTGCAGGGTTGGGTGTGGTACCGCATTTTTTAGTTTCCTCCTCTGGAACTCGCTCTGGAAGGATTCTTCCTCCGTGTGAGTCTCTTGCCGTTGAGCTATCAGCTTGTCTAGCTAGCAATTTTTTAACATTCAGCCTTGTTCATTTTAATTTCTATCACCTCTCAGACTTTTGGAGATATTCGGCCAGGCCGCGCCGCTGCGTCGTTGCTGGCCATTGATTTTATAGTTGCTGGCTCAACACGCCATTCGATGCAATCGCATATTTTGTATGTTTATATAGTAGAATGATAATCATTCGATATTTTGTTGTTTGATATCCACAATAATCCTAAAAAAACATCGATCGTTTTACGAGAATAACAAAATTTTACTAGACATCTGCTAGTAAAATTTTCTAGCTCGAAAAGTTCTTTTAACATTATTTTTGATCTCCAACAGTAAATGGGCGAATAGCCATACTTTTAGGATTCCTTGAGATTTTGTAATTCTCGTAACTTTTTAAACCAACAACATGCTCTAATACTGTTGTTATTTTAGCATTATTATCCGCTTTACGCTTATCTACGCGAAAAAACCCAATTGTGAATGTATATAGGTTGGTTTCAGCTTGACAAATATGATAATTTTGGACTCGATAGGAGGAGCTATTGTCCCGAAACTGACCCGAGCGGAGCTGGGATCCTCAGCGAGTACCTATGATATAAAAAAGTGTGCTATTGCGGCGACGACCACGGCGGTGACCACGGCGACCTTGGCACACAAGTCGCTGCTCTTGAACCAGAAAGCGAAGAGCGCCCACTAGTGTCTTGAATCAGACAAATAACTCCGCGGCGATATTGTTGGATCTGGGCCGCGGCTCAAATTGCGTGACCCTCTGGGGTTTGCATCGTTTATACAAAAATACAATTTGAAGTCCGGATCACATTTGAGGGTTCAGAGTTATTCCTTTTCGTCACGTCCGTCTGTTTGTTCGTGTGTCCTAGTGTCATATGTAACGCCTTTAATTCTAATTGCCTTCGGTGAAAGAGTATGGAAAAAATCAAATTAAAAATAATAAAATAAAAAAAGCTCTAAGTAAACCCAAATAAATAATAGTCTGATAGATAGCCAACCATATTTTCTACTTTTACATCAACGTTCTATGTTCACAAAAAAATCAATCCCCGATTTAGCATTCATTGACTAATACAATTTTAATTGTGCCTTCATGGCCGAATCCGTAACAATAAGAAACAGCGAAAAGCACTCAAAAGAGTCATGAGGCCGATTTTGATAAAAAACGGTAATATTAAACTTTTTTTTCGGTAGGTTACAATTTTTCTTTTGTGCTTTGGACAAAGTTGCCGCATCGGGGCAGGCAGAAAAAAAAGTTATATTTTATGACACTTAAAGTTTCTCTCTCATATTATTTAACAAGCTTTCCTGAAAAGATACTCGAAATCGAACATAAACGTGCTCCGTCATAAATTCTTGTAATTCGTTCCACAGATACGAAATGGTGGGAGTATTATATTATTATACTCGCTCCTTAATTTTCGTCATCAAATAAATGCTATGAAACAAAAGATACAATAGAACCGTTTATAGGTTTCACGGTGCCAAATTATGATGTGGTAATATAGGTACCTAACCTACCCGAGATCGCTCGTTTGTCCCTTTACGTATACGCCATAGTCATTTACTCCCAGGATATTTGGCCACAAGAGTTTGATGACATCGAAAACGTTGAGCAAGCATCAGATAAGTAAGGTCTTTATCTGCTTTATTCTATAACTTTTCTATAACTACAAATACATTCGGATTTCTCGAAATTCATAGAAAAGAGGTAGGTACTATGTCTGCTTCGAGCTACGCGTCCATCCACCATTCTTTGAACGTCATGCTACCGGATTGGGACGTAACAATTTTTGCATACAACAAATCCGATAGCGTTGAAGAGACTTATCAAAGAAATCAAAACGTACAGACGTAGATCTCCGTTGATTTAAAGATTTTAGATATGCAAAATTTAAGAAAAATATTTCTTATATGGCAAGAGCCATTTTATGGACTTCGAATGTGCATTGCGTTGGTATCTCTTTAACAAAGGTTGGTCCTTCGGTGACTCGAGGCAATATAATCTTTATTTGCAATCTTATTCCACAATGGGTTCGATACGCTATTACCACAGATTTATTAATAATTACCCCAGTCTGCACGCATTTCGTAGTGAATGTATTGCCTGGCAGGTATTTCTCATTGTCTCCTTCCTATGCACATTTTATCAGTGTAATAGTTCATCTCGGCAAAATATTTTGTTTTGCTACCACTCCTTCTCTTTCCGAGCTATCAACTAAAGTCAAGTAATTGTGTACTGCACATGGATACAAACACCACTGTCATGATATATTCCATGGCTACATTGCACTTGCCGGAATACACGGACATTGCCTCTTTGTGAATAGTTATTTCAATGCGATGGTATCAACCCGGGTGGCATTATCCCCTCATCAAGTAAGGAATCTACCGTTTTACTTTTTTTTATTCATTGATTAGTTTTACGCAGTGGAGTTGGAAGAATACCAACACCCAATTATTCGGATTCCTCTCTTGGCAGCTCATCATACTAAATTTTCTACTCTATACGATGACGTGGATACATTTCCGCGCCTATACATAAATCACAGTATTTGAGTGAAAGCTCGTCTTTGTATGGCGGCAAACAATAATGTGATGCATGAGCCGGCGCACTTGCGTCTTCAGTATTACGTCCTCTGCTTGCGTCACCCTCTTTCGTTGACGACGAAGTCTGCAGTGCAAGTGAATGAGTGAGATCATCTGATGATCGGGAACGCTCGTACGCTGAGTCACTGAACGCCAACACGGCTCGTGGGAGACGTAGGACGCAAGTTCCGCGCCCTTTCTTTAGCAGTTGGCTAGTGTTTCCTAGTCACAGAATAGGTATATGATAGAAGGCGTATACCAAAGGCATACGCTCTCATGTATTTTACCTAGCGTCCCTCTATTTATACGTTCTCTTTCTCTTATTACAGATTTCAAAGCAATCGCATCTATACATATATCGGTGAGGTGCTCGTCTCCGTGAACCCGTACAAGACGCTTAACATATACGATGCGGCGCACATGGCGCAGTACCGCGGCCGAGAGATGTTCGAGGTGCCGCCGCACGTGTACGCCGTCGCCGACGCGTGCCAGAGGCTCCTCCGGCAACAGGTAGGAACTGAGAACAGATAGCTGCAAGCTAGGGGAGGGCCAAACAGGACGCAAAACATGTACGATGCAGCGCACGAGGCACAGCTCCGCGGCCGCGAGAGGTTCGAGGTGCCGCCGCACGTGTACGCCGTCGCCGATTCGTGCCAGAAGCTCCTCCGGCAACAGGTAGGAACTGAGAACAGATAGCTGCAAGCTAGCGGGGGCCACACGGGACGCAAAACATGTACGATGCAGCGCACGAGGCACAGTACCGCGGCCGCGAGAGGTTCGATGCGTGTTAGAGGCTCCTCCGACAACAGGTAGGAACTGAGGACAGATAGCTGCAAGCTAGGGGAGGGCCAAACAGGACGCAAAACATGTACGATGCAGCGCACGAGGCACAGCTCCGCGGCCGCGAGAGGTTCGAGGTGCCGCCGCACGTGTACGCCGTCGCCGATTCGTGCCAGAAGCTCCTCCGGCAACAGGTAGGAACTGAGAACAGATAGCTGCAAGCTAGCGGGGGCCACACGGGACGCAAAACATGTACGATGCAGCGCACGAGGCACAGTACCGCGGCCGCGAGAGGTTCGATGCGTGTTAGAGGCTCCTCCGACAACAGGTAGGAACTGAGGACAGATAGCTGCAAGCTAGGGGCCCAGTGTTGTCAGCCTCAGTGGCCCAGTGGCGCGACACTTCGGCGATCGCTCTCCGAAGTTAAGCAACGCTGGGTCCGGTCTGGTCTTGGATGGGTGACCATTCGACCGTTGAGAGAGGCTGGCCGTGGTTCGGATTCCACGTTAAGCTGTAGGTCCCCTTCCTTACTTACTAGGTGGTAGGGTTTATCCCGCCCGGGTTGGTACCATCGCATTGGATGAACGATGGTCAAAGCGGCAATGAAAATTGTCCGTGTTTTCCATCCAGTTCAATGTAGCCGTGCAATATAAGGAAGGTCCTGGCATGGCACCTAGTTCCCATGTGGTGTGTTGGGCTAATACCATGACCGAACTTGTGGTATTAGCCATCCATGTCCAGTCACATAAAAAAAAAAAAAAAAAAAAGGGGGGGGCACAGAGGAGGCAAAACATGTTCGATGCAGCGCACGAGGCAAAGTACCGCGGCTACGAGATGTTCGAGGTGCCGCCGCACGTGTACGCCGTCGCCGATGCGTGCCAGAGGCTCCTCCGGCAGCAGGTAGGAACTGAGCCTGATAGCTGCAAGCTAGGGGGGGCCACACGGGACGCAAAACATGTACGATGCAGCGCACGAGGCACAGTACCGCGGCCGGGAGATGTTCGAGGTGCTGCCGCACGTGTACGCCGTCGCCAATGCGTGCCAGAGGCTCCTCCGGCAACAGGTAGGAACTGAGCACAGATATCTGCAAGTTAGGGAACCCACACAGGACGTTTAACATATACGATGCAGCGCACTAGGCACAGTACCGCGGCCGCGAGATGTTCGAGGTGCCGCCGCACGTGTACGCCGTCGCCGACGCGTGCCAGAGGCTCCTCCGGCAACAGGTAGGAACTGAGGACAGATAGCTGCAAGCTAGGGGGCCTACACAGGGCGCAAAACATGTACGATGCGGCACACGTAGCACAGTACCGCGGCCGCGAGATGTTCGAGGTGCCTCCCCACGTGTACGCCGTCGCTGACGCGTGCCAGAGGCTCCTCCGGCAACAGGTAGGAACTGAGGACAGATAGCTGCAAGCTAGGGGAGCCACAAAGGACGCTAAATATGTACAATGCGAGGCACGTCGCACAGTACCGCGCCGGGAGATGCTCGAGGTGCCTCCGCACGTATACGCCCTTGCCGACGCGTACCATAGGCTCCTCTGGCAAGAGGTAGAAACTGAGGACAGATAACTGCAAGCTAGGGGGGCCACATAGGACGCTAAACATGTACGATGTCAGTCTCGGTAGCTCAGTGTGCGACGCCTTGCGAATCGATAAGCTGGGGCAGCACCTTTGAGCGCGGTTAGGTTCTGGGCGAGGTTCTGGGTGGGTGACCATTCTCAACCGTTGAGGCTGGCCGTGGTTCGGATTCTGCCTTACTTACTAGGTGGTAGGGTTAATCCCGCCCGGGTTGGTACCATCGCATTGAAAGAACGTAGGTCGAAGCGGCAATGAAAATTGTCCGTGTTTTCCATCTAGTTCAATGTAGCCGAGCAATATAAGGAAGGTTCTGGCATGGCACCTAGTTCCCATGTGGTGTGTTAGGCTAATATCTGACTGTCAGTTCGGTATTAGCCATCCATGTCCAATTACATTAAAAAAATGTGGGGCACGTGGCACAGTACCGCAGCCGCGAGATGTTCGAGGTGCCACCGCACGTGGACGCAGTCGCCGACTCGTGCCAGCAGCTTCTCCGGCAACAGGTACTGAGACCCGCCTGCAACAAGCGAGGGGGGCCAGACAGGTCGCTTAAGGTCGGCCCGTAAGCACCTGAAAATTTCGCCTCCCATACAAACGTAGTTTACTAATCATTTGAAAACCAATGTTCCAACTTACTTGATATTTGGTATCTAACATTAGGCTACAAATATCTGTGTCTGCATGCCTTTGTTTTTTCGGTTAATGTATTCTGGGTCAAACCATAGAGAAAACAAAATTCGTATGAAGATTTTCTTTTTGCTTTCATTTCATTCGGTTTGGATTTTTCAAAAAAACAAAAGCATGCAGACACAGATATTTGTTACCTGATATTAGATATTAAATATCAATTTAATTGGAATAGCGGTTTCCAAATTATTAGTAAACTACGTTTGTATGGGGAGCATAGCTTACGGGCCGTTCTTAACATATATTTTACGATGCGGCGCATATAATACAGTACCACGGCCGCGAGATGTTCGAGGTGCCGCCGCACGAGTATGCTGCCGTCACCGACGCACGCCTGCAGCTCCTCCGGCAACCTCAAACTTCGAAGGGACGTATGGTCTCCTTGTGTATTATTGTAGAACCTTCTTCGCAATGTGGCTGCGATGTATCCTCCAAACTGGCGGCCTTGAATTGAATTTGAAAACGCACTTGGCCAGCCCGCATGGTTCTTGCAGCCCACAACGTTCAAAAACTTGTATTTCATGCCAATTTTTGGTAAATTATGAGATTTAAATTCGTGTACACATGTTCCAGAGAGTACTTGGACACAATTTAAGCATGATGCAAGTTCAGTATGATAAAATTAATACATGGTTTATACGAGGAAGTGAGGCCATTTGACTGCTCTAAAGTCATATAATGTCATAACCTTGTAGGAAGCAAGGCTTCCTTATTTGGTTAATGGTTTCCTGTCGGAACACATTGTGTCATACCATATCCATATCGCACCATTTTACTACAGTCATGGAGTTTGTCAATATTGCTGGCTCAATCCACTGAAGCACACAGACACACACAATAATCACATAAAACCTTCAGATACGAACAAAACGTTTCAATGTCAACACATAATGATTCTTAGCTTGAGTTATAGGCTCGAGTTGTGGTTGTAATTTTTTTTAAGAGGATATTCAGAAGAAAGTTATTAAAGTTTTTTGTTTACATCAATTTCAATAATAATTTCCCAAAAACCGGCCAAGTGCGAGTAGGACTCGCACACGAAGGGTTCCGTACCATCGTAAGGGATTAAAAAAAAACATTTTTTTTGTATGGGGCATTATTTTATTTGTTGTAATAGCTGCAAAATAAATACATTATCAATAAAAATTTCAGCTTCCTACCTGTTACGGTTCATGAGATACAGCCCTGTGACGGACGGACGGACGGACGGACGGACAGCGGAGGCTTAGTAATGGGGTTCCGTTTTTACCCTTTGGGTACGGAACCCTAGAAAATGAACATACTGGCCGTTCGACAACGTGGTTTTCTCCGTTGTGGCTCCAGGGTAGAGATTAATGTGTGACGTTGGCTAACGTGTCTCCGTTGTGGTTCCAAGGTAGAGATTCATTTGCGACATTGGGTAACGTTTCTTCTTTGTGGTTCCAGGGCAGAGACACGTGCGTCCTCATCACCGGCGAGTCGGGCTCGGGCAAGACGGAGGCGTCAAAGTTCATAATGAAGTACATCGCCGCCAACACCACCCAAGTGCACAGAGAGTACATAGACAGGTGTGTCCTCGACCGTTTATCTCGTGGCGGTCCCACGTCCACGGTTATATCTGGTCGCGTCGCAAGCAACTTGGCCGCTATGAATTGACCTGTGAGGCTTGTTGAAGTTATTTTGACTTTGCAACCGATCCTCTAAATCCTGCCGAGAGTACAACCTTCAAACATGGTGTGAACAAGGACCGGGCCGGCCGGCGAGGCGTCGATGTGAGGCTCTGGCGTACGCCATATGTCGCGGTTAACATATACAAAATGGACAAGAGATGTTAGGGGGTAACTTACCCACCCTCTAAACCTGACCTTCCACCCCGTGAGTCATAATTTCGATTCAAATTAGGTAATCGATATTTATCTACAGACATTCCTGACAAAAATCTGGTTACGCCCATCATAACAGTCATAGATGACTAATGTGATGCCTGCCTATTAGTAATGTAAACCACGACATAAATGGCATGCACCAGACTGTTCACCAAGAGATGCCCGGCGACGCACGTTGGCTTTGGAACTTTTTCGGGGGCTGCGCAAACCATGCTGATCTACCAAGTGCGTTACATTCCGTATCAAAGGCCCCAACTTTTATTTTTGGGAAAATACCTCGACATCGGATCGGTTGGTTCCTGTAGGAGGAATTAATACAGTGTGAGGGTGCATTCTCTGTCTTTTGCACCTTAAACGACGTTAAAATTATATCACATCGCATTCCCGAAGGAAAAAGGTGTCATGCCAGGGCCATCCCTTTATTGAAGAATGTTTACATCGATCTGGACAGAAAAACAAGATTTTTTTATTGCTGCTTCGACCACCTTCAATGGCATTATTCATTGATTGAAAATACTAATGACAGGTCAGGTGGACAATATTGTTTTCAACTTATTTCACTGCTGCCACTCACTAATACAGGGAATTTTCTGATGTGTCATCTAGGCCTTTATGTTGGCGATAGTAGAAATAATGAACCCTGGTAGAACTGAACTATATCCACCACCCGCTACTGAGCAACGCAGGTAGATAGGTTTTATATCAGTTACCTACATTCTGATAACATTATCTATATGAAAATGTATCAGTTGAGTTGTATGAAATATGGAGGTGGCGGGTTGTAAGTAGTTAATAAATTGTCGTTTTATGCCGATTACTCCGATACGTTCAGCTCTGCAAGCATTTGAGGACAAATCACTTCAATTATTACACGATATCTGAGGGAACCAATGCGACCTTGGCGGTCTAGCAAAAAATAATACTTTTATGTCTCTTACATCATGCAATTTTAAACCCAATGTAGGTAGGTCTAAGGTAGATTTAAGGCGGCCCAACCCGGCGGGCCTAACTCATTCGCGGGCACGGTACAAAACCGTGCTGTTGCGCTCTGGGACCTTTTCTGTTTCAAAGAATAAGACAGGCTCCGTGATGAGGAAGATGCAACATGTCCACAAAAAAGACAATGTGCATAGTGTATGATTTGGTAAGATTTACGAAAATTTTAATTTCAAAACAACTTATAGCTAAAAGTAAACCACGACCGCTGTAGTCAAAAATCTAATAAAAACCAAATAGATCATATATCTTGATTAAATAAGCTATGTCTGATGACTAATCTTTTTACGATGTTCTTACTTTATCATTGCGTAATCCACCTCCAAAGTTATCGTATAAAACGCGCGAAAAATTCGAACTTTCGGACCTTATAACTTAGAAACTAAACACAATTTTACAATGCCAATGGTCATCAGACATCTAGTTCGATCAAATAAAGCTATTTTAAGGAAAATTTTGGATCTCTGTCAAGAAATATGGGCGTGATCTTCTTTCCCCTTTTGTATGGGGAGATGAGCGGGTTGGGCCACCTTAAGGTCTAGGGTACATTTAATTTTGTGAAAGTCTAACTTTTAGAATGGTCCGTAACTCGGGGGTATGCGGCGACTTGCATTTCCATGTCCAGGGTGTAAATTCCCGCCCCTTTTATGCACCATTTTGTTTCTCTATTTGAGTTGGATAAGTGCATTTCGTTACAAATGTGTGTAAGCTATTCTATGGCGTGGAATCCATGTAAAATTGTGGGTTTGAACACCGTTAAATTACTTTCTATCAAATGTTGTTCTTCGCTCTATTGGATAAACAAAATTTTTGTTATAATTATCATTAAAATTGTGCTTACAGGGTTAAAAACGTGCTGATACAGTCAAACTCGATCCTAGAAGCGTTTGGGAATGCGAAGACGACCCGCAACGACAATTCGTCGCGGTTCGGGAAGTACATGGACATCCACTTCGACTACAAGGGCGACCCGGTCGGCGGCCACATCAGCAACTACCTGCTGGAGAAGAGCCGCGTCATCCGGCTGCAGCCGGGCGAGCGGAACTTCCACGCCTTCTACCAGGTGAGCCCGTCTAGACCCACGTGCTGATACAGTCGAACTCTATCCTAGAAGTGTTCTTATCCGTCCCATATGTGCAAACAATACTCGACGTAAGACCCTATTTGCGCTTTGTAGCACAGCAGTGTTTTAATACTATTCATTTATTGAGTGATGTAATCTATGTACGTAAAGAATGGCTCACGAAACAATGTGTTGTGGTGAAGATACCGCAGAAAATGAGCAATAGGTTTACATATGGCTTACATTGCCATTCTGCCCTCACTGTTTACAGCAGAACTCACATATTTCTGCAGTGAATGATGGTCGTGTGTAAAGGATGGACATTTTTTCTCATCTCAAAAAACGTATCCATCCATTGAATAGTCGTCTTTTATTGCAAGAAGAAAATTACTTGACCTAGAGAATTTAGCAGAGCATTTACGGTCTGACATTTATCAGAAACAAGACTGTAAGGAAAACTAGAACTAGCGAAACATAGAACTAGCTTGCTCACTATACATTATTCCAACAGACTATTTAGTACTGCTGTGCTTTCTACTAAATAAATTAGATTGCCCATTTCAATCCGCCCTCTTAACCATTACAGTGGAACCCAAAGGTCACCTGAAAGAAATTTCATCGATGGGTAAGCCTATCTTTGCGCCCCACATAATATGTTGTTATTGAAAATAACAATAATTGATTGAAGTGACAATTAACAGTGGTCCATATTTTCCATCAATTTCAATGTGAAAGGCTCATAAAGGAAAGGTCCTGTGCATAGCACCTATACTTCCTTCGAGAATTACTAATGTCATGATGGTGGGTCTGGTATTACCCATCCATGTCACATAATACTGTACATATCCAGGATGATTCTGCAAAGGGTCATACATTCAGTTAATTGTTCTAGAAGACAAATTAAAACTTTTATTCTTTGACTAGTTATTGCACTGAATGAAAAGATGGTCAAAACGGCAATGAAAATTTGTCCATATTTTCCATCCAGTTCAGTGTAGCCGTGCTCATAAAGGACGATCCTGGCATGGCACCTAAGTCCTTCGGGAATAGAATTGTATTGTATTGTTTATTCATTATCCATAGACAGTACAATCCGATTGATTTGTCATATTTTAACATTGGCAAAACACAACACAGCGAAGAAGTACTGGCAAGAAACTAGTGTTACAAAAGTGTTACTCCATTTTTTCATTTAAGGTAAAACATGCGGATTGCGGTGTGTTGGGCTGGTACGGTAGGCATGGTACTGGCCATCCATGTCCGGTCACATAATAAAAAAATACCTGACGCTTGCGCAGTTCCTGAGCGGTGCGGGCGCCCTCACGAAGAAGTTCGGCCTGTCGTCGGGCGCCTCGTACAAGATCCTCGGCAGCGAGCGGCCGGCGGCGACCGACGGCAAGCTGTTCTCGCTCACCAACAGCGCGTTCACCGCACTCGGATTCGAGCAGTCCGTCGTCGAAGACATATGGAGCATCGTGGCGGGCGTCATACTGCTGGTGAGTTCCTATCACTGAAGAGAAAGGAAGAAGTGGCATGTGCTCGATGTCACTTTGACCATACAATTGTATGGGAATTTGGCCAACCGTCTTATGCCACACAGTCGATACATAGCAACCGCGTGCAAATGTGCTCTAAAAATGCATTTGTCAAGTCAGTTCGCACAAAAACCTTTCAATACGTTCACAACTATGTGTGCATGTGGCATGTACGTTTATGTTGGGTTGTTACTTTTGAAAATTGGAGAAAGTGACAGGGTTGGTAGGTTTTAAAAATTTGAGACACCAATTTTGTCACGCTGGTTCAGGCCGTGAGCCAGGCCATAATGGTCCCTTTTTTCGCTTTTTGCGACGGGACCTTAAGAAATAAACAATTCACCAATCCATGTGAACGAGTAAAAGGGCAGTGCGCGCGCAGGGCGAGGTGACATTCGTGGGCGGCGGCGACGCGGGCGAGCTGCGGCTGGCGGGCGGCGCGGGCGGCGCGTGCGCGGCGCTCGGCGTGCCCGCGGAGCGGCTGCGCGCGGCGATGGCGGGCCGCGTGCTCGCCGCCGGCGGCGACCTCGTCAGCAAGGAGCACACGCTCACCGACGCCGAGTACACGCGCGACGCGCTCGCCAAGGCCGCATACGACCGCCTCTTCACCTGGATCGTTCAGCAGGTTCACTTTCAGCGTCATACCCTCACCCTTACACACATAACAACACTACCACAAACACATAACGAAATCTATATCTGTACTAAAATGTACTAAATAAAGCTGTAGTTTCTTAGGGTTCCGTACCCAAAGGGTGAAAACGGAACCCTATAACTAAGTCTCCGCTGTCCGTCCGTCCGTCCGTCTGTCATAGGGCTGTATCGCATGAACCATAATAGGTAGGCAACTGAAATTTTCACAGAGTGTGTATTTATGTTGCCGCTATAACAACAAATAGGTAAAATAAAAAAAATAAAAAATTAAAGGGTGATCCCATACAAAAAACCTATTTTTTTTTGTTAAATCTTGTACGATGGTTACCCTTCGTGTGCGAGTGCGACTCGCACTTGGCCGTTTTTTTTTATTGAACACATTCTAGTCCAGCCGCTGAGAGAATAAACTTTTGGCGTCTGTCAGTTAGCAATGACTAGCGACCAAAGGTGTAGAGTTGTTTTTTTATTGAACTAATTCTAGTCCAGCAGCTGCTGGACTAGAATGCGTTCTAGCGACGGACAATATGCAAGTAACACTGATATTTGATATGCATATATAGGAACTCTAATATTTTTACCAGAAATATCTAAGTAATAATCATATTAGACTACTTGCCTTCGCGTGTTCGGTTTGGGCGTAGGTTTATAATATTATTAACCTAATTAATATATCATATTATTACCACATTAGAAATAAAAACATATAAAATTAAATGTTTGTGCCCCAGTATTTTTGGCACATCACTACAAAAAAATATTGGTTAAATTAACTAATGTAAGAGCTACATAATTATATAATACTACTTTGTTAAAAATCTCCATCTCCATCTCTCATCTGTTCCACAACTATGATGCAGATAAACAAAGCGATCGACGTGCCGAGCGGCACCTACAAAAATACTCTGATCGGCGTCCTGGACATCTACGGCTTCGAGATTTTCGACATCAACAGCTTCGAGCAGTTCTGCATCAACTACTGCAACGAGAAACTGCAGCAACTCTTCATTGGTGAGGGCATTGGAAAAAATATATATATATTGAATGTTTTTTAATGGATGTTAAATCAAAGACTTTTATGTCTTGACAGTATTATTATTATATAGACTA
This sequence comes from Incurvaria masculella, assembly GCA_946894095.1. NCBI lineage: Eukaryota > Metazoa > Arthropoda > Insecta > Lepidoptera > Incurvariidae > Incurvaria > Incurvaria masculella. The sequence goes on from OX335644.1 coordinate 5,905,249, forward strand.
ACAGCTGCAAGCTGATGCATGTACATTGAGTGCACATTTTTTTTTTGCAAGTGTTCATTATATTTAATTTAATTATATTATTATTTTTAGTATTTTTTACATGATTTTCAAATTGTTTTTGAAACTGTTCACTGAGCCAGCACTTATGACTTCCGGCTCCGGCATCCGGCAGCTTGTTCCAGTGTTCCACAACACGGTTTGACAGAAAGTGTTTCCTCGGGTTGGAATTTAAGCTATTATGATTGAGTTTCAGAAAATTTCCACAAAGTCTTTGGTCAGTGTTCGGGGAATACATAGCTCTAAGGTTAGGTACGTCATAATGTCTATTTCATATTTTGAAGGTTTCAGTTATGTCGTCTCGCTGTCTTCGCTCCTCCAGTGAAGCTTCTTTCAAAATAAAGTTCCAGTTCATGTCATTAAGCCATTTATGATGTATACTCCAGGAACTTTAGCCTTTAATCAGCACTTAGAAAAACATTAAATCCGAAATGCGATTTTTTTTCTCATAAACGTAGTATTTCATATGGACGTGTGTACATTAAGTTTGCAACATTTTGGGGGGTCCGGAAGATAGAAATAAAATATGAAATATGTCTAAAAAATGATATCTCCTAAACAAATATTTAGAAATGTTTTTTTAAAATGTTATATGTTAGCTAATTTTAGGTGTAATATTACTGTGAATTTGCAACAATTTCTTATTTACGGAACTGTGTAATTTTTTTTTTGTACTTTTAATATCTGTAATATTTAATATCTGCAAAGCAAATAATGAAAATTCTATTTTATTTTCTGAAATTGGAAACTGACCGCAAAATTCTGTGAAATTTGTAAAATATTGCAAATATTAGAAGCACATTTTTTTTCATTTATAATGCTTACATTCACACAAAAGCTAAACAAAAAATTCGAAATACGTATAAAATCGTTCGTTGTATAGTTTCTAAAGAATTTAATTTGCTTTTACATATTCTAGAAAGAAATATAGCAATAGCAAGTTAGGTTCGCGGCATAGATTTTTTTTAGTAAAAACTTTTTTTTAAATACATTTTCGTAATTACAAAATTGTTGCAAATTCACAGTTACATTACGCCTTAAAAGACTTAACATATCAATTTTTTTAATACCGTTTCTAAATATTTGTTTAGGAGATATATATTTTTTAATACATTTTAATTTTTTTTTCTATCTTCCGTGCCCCGCTAAATGTTGCAAACTTAATGTAAGCATATGAACATGAAATTATATATTTCTGAGAAAAAAAAAATCATTTCGGATTTCATGTGCTTCTCAAACCGTATCTACCCCGGTCTAGTATGCAAAAGACCAACATCGTCACTCTTGTCATTTTGAGCAACTGAGCCCTGATACAGGGTATCAGGGTGTCACGCCAGGCCATGCACAGGAAAATAAAATTATATAATATTTTGAAAATTACAGTGTCGTGTTCCATGGGAATCTTTCAGAGGATTGTTTCAAGAGGAGAGCTCAGCTGAGTCGATTGTTTTATATAATTGGATGTTTTGAAAATCCCAATGAAGTTCTGATGCCCTATTGGGGTTTAAATCAACTGAGCTACGCCACTCACGAGCACGGAGCGACGTGACACAGGATACCCAGCGGTTGACTTTATTCAATGATGTTTTATTTATCATGTGTGTTTGTTTCACATGGAACAGAGTTGGTGCTAAAGCAGGAGCAAGAGGAGTACCAGCGCGAGGGCATCACGTGGACACCCATCGACTACTTCAACAACCGCGTCATCTGCGAGCTCGTGGACGCTCCGCACAAGGGCATCATCTCCATCATGGACGAGGCCTGCCTCAACCCCACTAAGGTTAGTAGCCAGAGGGCATCACATAGACATGCATCGAATGTATCAATGTATGTATCTCGCAAAATTTATTTTTTTGCCTATATCAACCCTTTTTCTCTTCTCCATCTATGCTAATAACATCTGCATAATTAACCTCTCCATTCTTAAGAACGGCCCGTAAGCTATACTCCCGATACAAACGTAGTTTACTAATCATTTGGAAACCGCTGCTCCAATTAAATTGATATTTAATATCTACATTATATCAGGTAACAAATATCTGTGTCTGCACGCTTTTGTTTTTTCGAAAAATGCAAAACCGAATGAAATGCAAGCAAAAAGAAAATCTTCATACGAATTTTGTTTTCTCTGTGGTTTGACCCAGAATACATATACCGAAAAAACAAAGACATGCAGACACAGATATTTGTAGCCTAATATTAGATACCAAATATCAAGTAAGTTGGAACAGTGGTTTTCAAATGATTAGTAAACTACGATTGTATGGGAGGCAATATTTTCTAATGCTTACGGCCCCACCTTAAGATCTGTCTACTAAAAAAAAACCAAATAAATATGGAATTTTCGTTAATTGATTCAGGTTAGTTAAACTGACTTCACATGGCGACACTAAAGTATTCATATGTTTCAAAACGATGCTAAAAGAAGATTATTGTGAAAAGAATGAACACGCAATAACGTAACCAATAACTTTGTAAAAATTACATTTAAAGTAGCTTTCAAGGCCAAACCGAACATTTTCTTTTCCACAATAATTGACATTGATTAAGATCTCTGCTTTTTCTCCCACCCCTATTTTAATTTCTCCATGTAGTTTTCCTAATAGTATACTGGGCAGACTCGCTCACACGCTATCTTTTTTTTATGTAACTGAACATGGATGGCTAATACCAAACTGACCGTCAGATGTTAGCCTCACACACCACAGGGAAACTAGGTGCCATGCAAGGACCTTCCTTATATTGCTTGGCTACATTGAACTGGATGGAAAACACGGACATTTTTCATTGCCGCTTCGACCATTGTAAATTCAATACGATGGTACCACCCCGGGCGGGATTTACCCTACCGCCTATTAAGAAAGGTAGGGGAATGAGCTTTGCACTTTGTTCCCCATGCGCCCAAACGATCGGTTTTAAAGTGCGCGGTTGTGACGTTGCGTGGTCACGCCGACAGATCTCGGACGGACAGCTGCTGGAGGCGATGGACAAGAGGCTGCAGCACCACCCGCACTACACGTCGCGCCAGCTCTCGCCCGCCGACAAGAAGCTCAAGCACTCCGTCGACTTCCGCATCACGTGAGTTGCGACCGGTGGCAACTTTATGATCCGCTCGTATCCTAAAATTAATACAAATATTAATATCTCGGTAACTAGACACTTTAGAAAAAAAAATCAAATGTATCTAGGAAAAACAGAAGGATTGCGTGCGCTATTTTATCACAGTTTGTGGTGTAGGGCCTAGAGAACTTGCCTTTCATGCGAGAGTTTATGGGTTCAAATGCTCGCCTCGGGCATGCGTCACTTTCTTTCTCTTTCCAAGTTGGATAAGTCAATTTGTCATGGGTGCGACCTGTTCCATGGTTCGAACCCAAGTAAAACTGTAGGTCCGAATCCTGACCGTCTCGAACCAGCAATGAAAAATTATATCAGTGTTTTTCAATGTAGGAGTGGCTTAAAATGAGAAGGCCCTGGCATGACACACCGCAGTGTTGGGCTAACACCATGACAGTCAGTGTGGTATTAGCCATCAATGTCCAGTTCCGTTAAAAAACATGTTGGTCAGTATATTGTTTCTTATTCTAGTTTTTTTTAATAGTTTTTTTTCGTAAAAGAACCTCGCAATTAGTACAAAATGTGATCATGTGTATTTGTTCCCATTCGGCCTTACGAAGCAAAGCTAGTCCTAGTAAGTTAAAATGTAAGCAAAAAAAATGCCCACCAGCAAATGGAGATGGGATTTATACTTACACCTCCGACATGCTAGTCGAACGCTATACCAATGCACCAAAGCACTCTTTGTTAAATGAATTCCGTGGAAGATATTGACGATTTCGTATTTTTTTCTCTGGGTTCTCCCATGGTTACCTCATATTCACATTTCACATTCGTAGGAAGGTTCTTGTCATACATTAAGGAAATCACCTGCACTCTCGAAAGGTTTAGGACAACCGTCACGACATCTCTTAATATGGAGCTCGACATTGTTGTTTGCGAGCAGTCACTACGCGGGCGACGTGACGTACGCGGTGACGGGCTTCATGGACAAGAACAAGGACTCGCTGTGGCAGGACCTCAAGCGGCTCCTGCACTCCTCCACCAACCGCTCCCTCAGCCTCATGTGGCCGGAGGGCGGCACCAACATACAGCAGGTATCAACCGCAATATTCTTTCAATTCCGATTAGATTTTCTATTGATCGAATGATGCTAACCACCATTTATTCTTGATGTAATCGAATGGTAAACGACAGAACATAGCAGTTTTTTAAACTATTTATTTATTTTTGTATAGATTGGGGTTTCTTTTGCTATATACAATGCAAGCGGTCTTCAAAAACAATTTTTTATTAGTATAGGGTGGGATTTATTTTACATATACCTCATGTCATATGTAACGAAGTCTTGTTTTATAGAATGCATTGGAGCCATAATTCAATCACAACAGTGACATTCTGCACTGTACTGGGTCCATCTCGCAGAGGGTTAACATTTTAGTTTGTTGATGGCATCTGTGTAAATGTAAATTTATGTACAAGTAAATTAATTAGTTTGGTTAAGTGAATTTATTATTTAAAAAATGTAAAAAAAAAATTGGTTTTATGTGCAAGGGTGTGTGTGTGTGTGAAAAACTTGTAGACTACCAAATGCTCCAGGTATTGTTATCAGCCAATAATTTAGCAAAGAAGAGAAGCTGTTCAACCTGCTTTAGTTTTGTGTTTTCCTAAAGAAGTTTTTTTATTTTGTACTTGCATGAATATCATTGTTTAGACATCGAAGCGGCCCCCGTCAGCGGCGACGCTGTTCCGCGGCTCCATGGCGGCGCTGGTCACGGGGCTGCAGAGCAAGGAGCCGTTCTACGTGCGCTGCGTCAAGCCCAACCCCATTCAGTCACCAAATGTTTGGGACGAGCAGATTGTAAGTGGCTTGTTTTGTATTTATTGTATAATTATAGACTTTGCACGCTATCCCATAGTCCTCGAAGGAACCCATTGCTCCGCGATATTCAGTTATGGGGACCAGATGGAGAATCAAATGGTTTAACATAGAGGTTTTTTATGTCGCCGTGGCTTCACTCACGATGCTGATGGCTATCTATTTGGATAATCAATTTAAAAAATATCCAATCGTGACACATAATTTCAAAGAATACCTTTGGTAACACAATAAAACAAAAGCCATGTTGTTGTCATGGTGACATTATTTAATGGAATATTTTTGGACAGCTCGACTACTATGAAAATGTACTACTGTAATTTCCCACATGATGCCCAAAATTATGGTCACTCTGAGAGTGTGGGCCTCATGTTGTTTATTGTTAATTCATCATCCCTAGACAGTACACTGCACTCGGATTTGTCATATTTATCATGGCTCCGTTATAACTATCTTAATGTACTTTGAAACAAATATCTCGATTTCATAGTTTACCGACAGAAGAGATTAAATGATCCAGAGGATCGGTTGGTCCTTATTTTGGGATATCCACAGTGTATGGGTGCCTGTTCCACGTTGAGAGACTGTAGAAAGATGTCGTTGTAAAAGTATACTTATTACACTTATTAAGCGTCAAGCAGTTTGCGGAGTGGGCGTTGAGGTCGGTGTGGGTGCGGTTGGCAGGTGCGGCACCAGGTGGCGTACCTCGGACTGGTGGAGAACGTGCGGGTGCGGCGCGCGGGGTTCGCGTCCCGCCAGCGCTACGACCGCTTCCTCAAGCGGTACAAGATGCTCTCGCAGTACACGTGGCCCAACTTCAAGCAGGGTAGCGACAAGGACGGCGTGATGGTGCTGCTGCGCGACCGCGCCGTCACCGACGTGCAGTACGGCCACACCAAGCTCTTCATACGGTGAGGGTTGCACTTGGTCTCGAATATTTGTTTATGCTATTTACGATCCATTCTCACGTTTTCGCGGTTATCGAGGCGAACCTAACCTAACCTAACCCAGTTGAGCGCAACTCCTCTCACTCCATAATGCTCTAATTTGAAAAGTAGGATGTTGTGTTCGACAAACTCAAACTCAAATTCTTTATTGGTTCATACAACATAACTTATATTCACATATTAATTTAAATGAAGACTTGTCAACAATGTGGATAGTTCGTCGTGTTGTATACCAAATGGCGCTAGCTCAGCTTACTTTGCTAGTCTAACTATACAGGCTGCTGTTTTTCAGCTAGGACACCTATGTGTGAAGGGGTGTGAGTCTTGTGTGACAAGACAAGGTCAAATACCTTGGAAGGTCAAAAAAAAGCCACCGACCTGTTCATGTTTGTCTAGCGATGTGAGGATTAGGTTAGTGAGTTCATGTTTAGTTTCACTCACTGAGTTTTCTGGGCAAAATCCAAGTTGGTAGATTGTGAGGCTTTGATTATTGCCCAAAAAGGCTGTTATTCCATGTTTACACTTGGTTTTTTCAGATATTTTCGAAAATGCAGGCAAAATCGCAATTGGCCTGTAGTTTTCAGTGAGTGTTTTAGTGCCTTTTTTATGGAGTGGGATGAGTGTTGCCAGTTCCAACATTTCCGGAAAAGTTCCACTTTCAAAAGAACTGTTTACTAAATATATTATTACTTTAGTTATAGGTTCGTAACTTTGTTTTATTAAGTTTATTGAAATACCATGTTTACTAGACAAATATAAATATAGAAATAAAACATAAGTAAATAAACCTAAAACAAAAAAAATACCACTCAGTAATTCAAAAACCTGATATATACACATTAGCTTATGAATTTATTAATTATAAACCAAACAAAAAATAATAGCATTATGAGCTATCCATATCGAGTTCTATAAAATGATACGAGTGAATGTGGTGTGTGGTGGTGGGGGCAGGTCGGCGCACACGCTGCACGCGCTAGAGGAGGCGCGCGCGGAGCTCATCCCCAGCATCGTGGTGCTGCTGCAGAAGCTGTGGCGCGGCGCGCTCGCGCGCATGCGCTACCGCAAGATGAAGGCCGCCATCACCATCTACAGGGCGTGGAGGTCGGTAGCATTCCCCGTGCCCTCTATTCTGTAACTGTCTATAGTCTATTGACAAATGTACCATACTGAACTTAGAAAAAAGAATCCTCGAATGCAGGCCTTGCAGATGCAAAAACCTATAATGAGTGTAGAATCACAGAAGGATCTTGGTGTAGCTGTTACTGAAAATCTAAAGTGGGAAACCCATATAATAGCAATGGTGTGAAAACTCCCTCATATTTGTTATAAGGAAAGCTTTCTCATCGATAACCAGTGAACTATTCTTAAAACTTTACAAACAGGAGTCCATATTTCCCTCAAGATATTGATGTATTAAAAAGAGTTCAAGAGGTAAAATGCATTGGTCCTGTGAGTCTTCAATTTAAAAGAACAACTCCGAAGGGACGTAGGGTCTCTCTCTATGTTCTATCGTCCTTACCACGGAGAATGCTCGTCCGCTCACGCTTGTATTATTTTTACGTGCCGGAACCCACATATCACTATCACTGACACACAAAGTGTCTACTTGAATGGTCTGTTAAATGTGTGTACATTGATTGGTCCAGAAACTACAAGTGCCGGCAGTACATCGCGAGCCTGCAGCGCAGCTTGGACCGGCGCGGCGTGATCGCTCAGTGGCCGCCGGCGCCGCGCGGCGTCAACGCACCGCTCATCCACGCCGCCTACCGCCGCTGGCGCGCCTACCTCACGCTCAAGCCCATCCCGCGCGACCAGTGGCCGCAGCTCAAGTGGGTGCTATCTTAGGCGGGGTAGATCGCGGCCCGTCCCCTCCGCGCGCAAACAGCCGCACAGAACCAAAACAATAGCGGATTTGACTTCTGCGCTGCCACCATATGGCGCTTGGGTAGGACAGGATCCGATCCGGGCAATATACCAATAGGTTTCACAATACTGTATTGGGGGCACAGCCGCGTATATTTAACGTCTCCACGTGGATAACGACGAAACGAATGTCGTGTCGTAAGTTTGCTATTACTGGACAGACAGACTCCGATTATTTGTTTTGTCTATTTTTTAGGGTTCCGTACCCACAGGGTGCCAACGGAACCCTATTACTAAGCCTCCGCTGTCCGTCCGTCTATCACAGGGCTGTATGTCATGAACCGTAATAGGTGGGTAGCTGTAATTTTCACTGATTGTGTATTTATTTTGCCGCCATAACAACGAATAGATACATTTAAAAAAATTATAAAAATTGAAAAAAAAAAATACAAAAAACATGGTTAAATCTTGTACGATGGTACGGAGCCCTTCGTGGGCGAGTCCGACTCGCACTTGGCCGGTTTTTTATGTAACTGTGCCTGGTTTGTTAATACCTCACCCACCATAATGATATTAACCCAACACACTGCATTAATTATTATTATTATTATGTTATTTATATCACTAGCAGCTTAAAGCTGATGCGTGAATTTCATTTTTCCCGGAGTGCACTTGTATATTAAAAGAATAAATAAAAATGGTATTACTAATATTACTTATGATTCACATTCTATATTTGTTTTGATTTTATTTATTGGTTGTTGATTGTTTATTATTATTATTGATTATTTGTTATTTTATTTTTTTATTGCCTTTAAGTGTTTGTCTAGTCGGTTTTTAAATCCATTTACAGTTTCAGCACTAATGACCTCCTCCGGCAGCTTGTTCCAAGAGTCTACAACTCTGTTCACCAAGAAGTGTTTCCTGGGGTTAGAATTAGATGCAGAGTGGTTAAGTTTTAAGCTGTGCCCTCTAAGGTGTATGTTTGTATTTTTTGTGAACATTTCTTTGAGATTTGGTAAATTATAGTAATCATTGAGGATTTTGTATGTTTCTATGAGGTCCCCCCGCTGGCGGCGTTCCTCCAGGGTGCTGAGTCCGAGAACTTTAAGTCGATGTTCATAACTTTGCTTCTTAAGTGTTGCAATCATTTTTGTGGCCCGTCTTTGAACGCCTTCCACAAGGTCTATATCCTTTCTAAAATAAGGGTTCCAAATCAGAAAAGCATATTCCAATAAGGGGCGAACATAGGCCTTATATAATTTTAGGAATAGTTCTGTATTTATGTACGAGAAGGCCTTTCTGATCATGTATAGTAGGGAATTGGCTTTCTTGACGACTTCTGTGATGTGTGTCTCCCATTTAAGATCTTCTGAAATTGTCACACCGAGATCATGTTGCGTTGTCACTGTCTCAATCATTTTTCCATCAAGCCAGTAAGAGTGATGTGGATTTTTGGGTCCTAGGTGTAGCACAGTGCATTTACTGGCATTGAGTGACAATAGCCACTCCTTTGTCCAGCCAGAAATCTTGTCAAGGGTGTCCTGGATTTTTTGCTGGGCGATAATAGGGTTAGCAAAAAATTTGGTATCATCAGCGAAAAGAGAGAAGTTGAGGTGTGTTATCTCTCCTAAATCTGTTAGGAATACTCCGAAGGCGACTGGGCCGACGACGGATCCTTGTGGTACACCGCTCAGAACTTGGTAAGGTTCAGACATATCCTCTCCAACTCGCACACGAAACCGTCTATTTGTCAGAAAATCTCGGAACCATGACAGGAGATTTCCTCGGAAGCCAAAGTGTTCTAATTTATGCAAGAGCCGTTTGGTGGGAACTCTATCAAAAGCCTTCTCATAGTCCAGGTAAATGATGTCAGTGGGCCGTCTCTCATTCCAATCACACGTCCATTTGTCCACACATTTGAGCAGGTTGGTGACCGTTGAACGTCTAGGGACAAATCCATGCTGCTCCTCAAGGATTACATTCTCATGGGCTAGGAAAGCTCTTATTTCCGATATTATTATTTTCTCCATGGCTTTGCAGACAATACTCGTCAGGCTAATTGGACGGTAATTGGCTGGGTCGAATTTGTCACCTTTCTTATATATTGGTGTAACTATCGCCTCCTTCCAATCTGTTGGCAGCTTTCCACATTCAAATGATATAGTCATTATGTGTGCCAAATGGTCGCATAGTTCTGTAGAGCATTCCTTAAGAAAAACTGCGGGCAGTGAGTCGGGTCCCATGGCGGTGTTGTTTCTGAAGGATTGTAGAGACTTGTACACTGCAGCAGGACTAAACTCTACAGTTTCTATAGAGTTTTCTACTCTTGGAACTCCAATTTGTGGCATAGGCCCATCGCATTCTCGGACGTGGGATTTTTCAAATTGCTTAGCAAATACATTGGCTATTCCCCGGTGATCAGTAACTATGTCTGTAGAGTTGTGTGCTCGGAGCGCTGGCGGAATACCCACTTTAGAGGAAAGTTGCTTCCTGATGTACCCATAAAATGATTTGGGCCCAGTCTCTACAATGTGTGTCTCAAATGACCGCCTCGCTTGTCTTGTTACGCTGACAATGTTGTTATTGATGTTACGATAAGCTGCGTACGCTTTATCGGATTTAACAAGTTGGTAGAGTCTCCAAAGTTGTTTCTTTTTCTTTACCAATTCAAGAATATCTCTATTAATCCATGGTCTATTGGCAGATATAACTGTTTGTTTGGAGAGAGGTACGTGGGTGTTAAGTGCATTCTTTGCAATGGATCCAAATTCATTCCATGCTTCTATGATGTCAGTATGTTTATTGTTGAGATTTGCTTCCTTCAGCATTGTAGCTATGGATTTATAGTCCGCTTTAAAATAGTTTGGCCGTAGTCTTTTCAGAGGATAGTAGCATCCGCGGTTCTCTATAATTTGTACACTAGCGAGAATAACTAGGTGGTCGCTCTTACCTACGTTGGGATGGTATTCCAATTTTGTACACAGATTTTCATCATTACACATAATAAGATCTAGAAGTGATTCTTGTTGGTTTCGTTTCCGAGTTATATTGTTTACTAGTTGATGTAAATTACTACTTGTGTACATTTCTATGAATTTATCGTGTAATGTGTTGTATCCATCAAACTTTTTCGGAGGCCAGTGGATGTCAGGCAGGTTAAAATCGCCCAGGATAAGTGTGGTGCCTGCCTCGGACGCCTGCTTTATTAAATCGAACAGCTGCTTATCTGACTCCTCCAATGTGTAATGTGTTGGTCGGTAGACACCGCCCAGAAGAATATTGAAATTATTGTACTTCAAATCCAACCACAGGGCTTCAACATTGTTATTATGATATATGGTGTTTCTTTTAGCTACTATTGGGATATTTTTATGATAGTTTGAAATGTATATTGCTACACCACCCCATTTTTTGCCTCCGCCTCTATCTTGCCGGAACAGTGTGTATCCAGATATGCTGATGATGCTGTCTCCCACATCAGGTGTTAGATGTGTTTCGGTGATAATAATACATGTTGGTTTTAATTTGTTGATTTCTATAAGAAGTAGATCAAATTTCGCCGTTAAGGATGCCAGGTTCGTGTAGAAGAAGGTGAATTCGGTGATATTGGATAACATCACTTTTTTGGAATCTGCACTATCTTGGGGCAGTTGTTGACATACTTAATAGTGATGTCATCCTCTCCTTTGGCAACCCTCTCCGCCAGTTCTTCCCTCAGCCTTCTCAGTTTGTCCTGCTGGTAGACCGTGAGGTCAGACTTGGCGGACACGGAGCTCGGTAGCTTCGACCTGTTCTTCAAAACAGCAATGGCTTCTCGCTTACCGGTCATGATGAGCTTGAGGGGGCGTGGAGTCGTGGAGCCGGGCTTCGGCTTACCGAGGCGGATGAGTGCACGGGGACGAGGCGGCTGCGGCAGAGCGGTGAGCGCTCGTTCCACGTTGCTCGCGTCCTCCTGTTTGCGCTGCTCCGCATCCTCCGCACTGGACTCAGGAATCCCGAACAGGATGACGTTTGAGCTCCGCAACCTCCTATCTTCAAGCTCCTCGACCACCATGTCGAGGTTCAGTGCCTCACCCCTACTTTTCTTCATCTCTGCGATTTCCCGTCGGAGGCCACCAATTTCTTCACTGAGGTCATTAATGAGCTTCTTCAGACTGGGCAACTGGCGGAGGCCTACCTCGCAGTCTGGACAGAGGTACCGTAGTGATTGGGCGGTGAGAGTTACCACTCTTAGCTCCGTGGCAGTTAGCCCACTGCACTTAACACAAACGGCTCGCTCACATCCATAACACGATATTTTTGGGTTCTTTTCATCAACTTTTTGTATTTTTTTGTCACATTTGTAGCAGGAAGCCATGATATTAACACTTTAACTTGGTTTTATTAGTTAGTGTAGGAATTTATTTTGTTGTTAAAATTTTTTGTATGGAGAGTGTGGGTAGTTCTTTGTTTACATTCACACTGTAGTTGACAAGTTTTGTTTATACGATTTATCTTATTGAATTCTTATTTCCACAAGGAGATAACACTCTCACTATGGTTTTAGCACAAGGGCTACAAGTTAAAAACACTTTGGAGTCGTGTCCTATCTTTCCACTGATTTTCGAGAATTTTGATTAGAGAACAAGTGCACTCAATTGACAGTTGACAGTTCAATTCCCCCAAGGAATTAGGTGCCATGCCAGGACCTTCCCTTTATGAGCACAGCTACATTGAACTGGATGGGCAACACGGACAATTTGTAGATTTACGACCGATCACGCATGGGCGATGGGGGTCACCACATTCATTTCACATTCGCTCGTTAGTCCGTGGACGCAAAGGCGAGTGGCGTTACCTCAACTTAACTTTATCGTGCAATACTTTTATTTAGTTTATTATTATTTGTATTAAAGAACGCATAACAATGATCTGGTTGTGTTGATCAGGATGAAGATAAGCGCGGCGTCATGCCTGCGCGGGCGGCGCGCGGAATGGGGATCCGGCCGGCAGTGGTTCGGCGACTACCTCGCCATCCCCGCGTACAACCCCAACGCACAAGCCTATACCGCCGCCATCGCCTCCCTCAAGAAGTCGCATCAGGTACTACCCTATACGTACGAATATGAGCACAGCGCACCGTAAATAAGCCATATGAGCTGCTCGTAGCTTAGTGGCGCGAGGACTTGCCTAGCATACCAGAGATCTGGGTTTAAATCCTCACCCCGTTCATGCACAGCTTTCTTTCTCTTAGCTGAATAAGTGAATTTCGTCACGAATGCGAGCTGCTCCATGTTTCGGAATCCATGTAAAACTGTTGGTCCCCTTCCCCTACTAGGTGGTAGGGTTAAAGCCCGCCCGGGTTAGTACCATCTCATTGGATGAAAAGATGGTCGAAGCGGCAATGAAAAATTGTCCATGTTTTCTATCCAGTTCAATGTTGCTCATGCTCATAAAGGGAATCATATCATCAATCATAGCACCCATGATGATTGTTTTTTTGTTGATTGTAGGTGTCGAAGGTTCTATTCTCGTGCCGCGTGCACAAGTTCAACCGGTTCAACAAAGCATCGGAGCGCTGCCTGCTCGTCACAGATCGTGCCATCTACAAATTGGATGCAGCAAACTTCAAGCCCCTCAAAAAACCTACTCCCATCACTGATGTGAGTTTTAAAAACTATAAAAATAGTGATAAAAAATATTTCTCCGGTGTCTGTCCATTTGTCTAACTGACGGCCACAATAATCAATTCTGCAGAAGAATATAAATTTTTATCTATAAACATCTAATGGTTATTAGAATTCGCTTCATTCGTCATGTTACAAAAACTAATTTGTGGTCAAAATATATGTTTTCGTAAACTATACATCGTATAACAAAAAGATGAGCCCCCACGCACCTTCGTCGCAGTATACATTATTTCCTACCACCACCCTCTTTACCCTTGTGCCTATAAAGTCATCTCGTATCCCACGTAGTGAGTTAGGTGTTAACTGGTAAGGTGTACTAACCCTTGATTGATTGAGTGTCAAAATATACCGTTTGCGTTGGCACCAGGTGGGCGCGGTGCGCTGCATGTCAGGCGACGTGCAGCTGGCGGTGCTGAGCGTGCCGGCCGCCAAGAATGACTTGGTGGTGGGGCTCGTGCCGCCGCAGCCGACGCCCGTGTCGGCGGCGGGCGGCGGCGGCGGCGGGGGTGGGCTCCGCACCGCGCCCCCCCCGCCCTCCCGCCCTGACCTCGTCGGCGAACTCGTCGGAGTGCTCGCCAACCGCTACCACTTGTACGTCTCTCACCACCCCTTATTACTCCCTCTCTTCTAACTATTTATAAATATAAATGTATTTAAATATGTACATATACCCTGTTACCAATAAACCCAGATCAACCTCGGAATTGTTATACATACCATGTTTTGTCCCTTTCGATCGAAATTGAAACTGCATGTCAATGCAAAAGACAACACATTGTATAACTATCCCGAGGTTGATTTGGGTTTATTAGTAAAGCCGACACAGGCTACAAATTTTTATTACAAATTGTTTCAAGATACTCTCCATAGTTCTCAATGCAAATTTCGATCCGCCTGAACCGGCTCTGGAAACATTTCTTCCAGTCTTCCTCCCAGGTCAGAAATGGCTGTTATGTGGGCAGCCATTACTTTTTCGGCATTTAAATAATACTTTCCTTTTATTTAATCTATACTATTAGGAATAAAAGTAAGTTACAGGGAGCTAAGTCAGGTAAGGTGGAAGAGTTAGGGTTCAAAACCAGATCCTTGAACAAATGCCATTGTTTATTTATTTATTTATTTATTTTATATTAGACAGGCAGCCTAGGCTGATGTGTCTAAATCGAGTACATAGTTCATTGATATATTAACAAAATTTTTTTTTTTTTTAATTAATCGGTTTCAGTTCACTTAGTTGCTTATTTTAAAAATGTATTTATTTAGATAAGCGTCCAAACGATTCTTAAATTGATTAGTGTTGTTTGCACTTATAATGTCCTCTGGAAGTTGGTTCCAATCGTCAACCACTCTGTTGGTTATGAAGTGCTTCCGTGTGTTGGTTTTGTGTTCTGTTTTATTCAGTTTTAGAGTGTGGCCACGGAGGTGAGTGTTATGATTGAGTGTGAACATTTCCTTCATTGCTTCACAGTTGTATTTCTCAGTAAGCATTTTGTACACTTCTATTAAATCGCCTCGCATTCGTCTTTGGTGCAGGGTTGGTAGTTTGAGGGCCTTCAATCTTTCTTCATAGGGTAAGGTTTTTAGCTGCCAAGGGATTTTTGTAAACTTTCGTTGTACATTTTCCAGTAGAGTGATATCTTTGATGAAGTAGGGTTGCCAGACTTGAAAGGCGTACTCCAGGAGAGGTCGTACATACGACTTGTAAATTTTGAGTGTAACTTCAGGAGTGAGGTGGCGAAAGGACTTCTTGATGAGATAGGTCATGGAGTTAGCTCTCTTTATTATCTGTGCAATATGAGGCTCCCACTTTAGATCATGATTTACAAGGACTCCTAGGTCTCTTTGCTGGTGCACTGCAGATAGTCGGGTATTGTTTAGAAAGTATGGAAGGTGCGGGTTCTGCTTCCCTAGATGGAGAACAGTGCATTTCTGAATGTTCAGTTTAATCAGCCAGTCCATTGACCACTGGTTCACTCGGTTTAGGTCTTCTTGTAATTCCCCATGGAGAATATGGGGGTTTGCGAAGAACTTGGAGTCATCTGCTAAGAAGCTCTTGTGACACTCAATAATAGCGTGGAGGTCAGTTATAAATATATTGAACAGGGTGGTCGAGATTACAGAACCCTGGGGAACTCCACTCCAGGCACGCTTCTTATCGGAGAATACTTCGCCGACTCGGACGGAGAGTCTTCGGCCTGTCAGGAAGGCCTCGATCCATTTGAGGAGTTGCCCTCGAATGCCGAAGTGTTCTAGCTTTGTAACCAGTCGACGCAGTGGGACCCGATCGAATGCTTTCTCATAGTCCAAGTATATAACGTCGACTGGCCTGTGATTGTCTAGTTCTGTTGTCCAATTGTTGAGGCATTCGAGTAGGTTGGTGACGGTCGAGCGCCCTTTCACGAATCCGTGTTGTTGCTCAGCGATCACATGGTGCTGCTCCAAGAAACTTCTAATGTTGGTGTTTATAATTTTCTCCATGCATTTACAGGCGATGCATGTGAGGCTTATGGGCCTGTAGTTAGTGGGGTCCAATTTATCTCCTTTTTTAAATATTGGAGTGACTAAGGCCTCCATCTAGTCCTCTGGCAATTTACCACTTGAAAAAGAACACTCCATTACTTGTTGCAAGGGTTTAATTAAGTTACACCTTTTCAGAATAATTGCCGGAATACCGTCCGGCCCCATGGCGGAGTCTTCCTTTAATTCAGTGAGTATGTTACTTATGTGGCTCTCAGTGAAGGTGATGTCAGTGATGGAATCTTCAACACGAGCTATGGTTATTGTTGGAGGCGTGTCTTTGGGTTCGCGTACATAGTTGGCTTCAAACTGGGCAGCGAAGGCATTGGCTACATCGAGGTCGTCAGTAACAATTACACCTGCGTGGTTTTTGAGCGTCCGTGGAACTGATGTTTTGGATGACATATTTTGCCTAATATAGCTGTGGAATGCCTTGTCCCCCCGGTTTGCAATGTTCTTTTCGTATTCCATTCTGGCTTTGCGAGTTAAGGTTAATAGCCGGTTGTTTATTATTCGGTAAGTTCGGTAATCATTTTCGTGTCCTGTTAGTTGGTATTTATTCCATTTGGTTTTTTTTTGCTTTATGATGTCAGTTATATATTTTTGTATCCATGGTTTGTTCGAGTGATTTGTGGTGTTACGACTGTTTGGAGAGTTTTCATTGACTGAGTTCATTAAGGTTGATTTTAATAGTTGCCATTTTTCATTGATTGAGGGCAAGGCATACATAGATTCTATAAGTGATGGCACATTTAAATCTTGATGAATAGCTTCAAAATTAGCTTTAAAATAGTTTTTTCTGATTTTCTGCGTTGATTTGTTGGGTTTGGTTTCCAACTGTGCTGTGGCAAGAAGAACTGAATGGTCTGACTTTCCGATGGGTGCATGATGATCAAGTTTAGTTATAAAGTTTTCGTCGTTGCACATGATCAGGTCAAGTAGTGAGGGTCGGTTTCCATCCCGGAATCTGGTTGGTTGACTGACAATTTGATGCAGATTGCTCTGTAGGTACATTTCCTCAAAGTAAAATTCACGTCCAGGCAGGCTGTGTTGTATGGAGTTCAGTGGCCATTTTATTGCTCTATAATTGTTATCAGGGAATTGACCAAATATGCATTAACGGTCTTTGCTAGCCATTTCTGCACA
Organism: Incurvaria masculella; assembly: GCA_946894095.1. Lineage (NCBI taxonomy): Eukaryota > Metazoa > Arthropoda > Insecta > Lepidoptera > Incurvariidae > Incurvaria > Incurvaria masculella. The sequence goes on from OX335644.1 coordinate 5,922,387, forward strand.
GCTGCAAAAACTTTTGGCAATGCCACTGAGTTAATAATGAGTAATACATTCTGAGTTAACCGATCTACAATTTTCTAGCATTCATGTCGCCAGATGGCCACTCTTTGAGAAAATTAAACCATTTTTCAGATCTAGGTCTAATGTTTTGAGATCTTTGCAATTTTGTTGGCAAATGGCCACCTGGAAACAGCCATACCGACAAACGCTTATTGCGTACCATTTCAGAAACACGCCTTGAGGACCCATTTTCTTAACATAGTCGTATTTTTATCGCCCGCGCTCATCGCGCACGTGCACAACGTCGTCACCAAACATCCCGCATCAGCGCGCGCTTGAATGGCATGCCACCGTGATACTTCTACAAATGCGATGGTGTCAGGTTGGCGAACGCAGAGCTGCCCGTGGAGGTGGAGAGCGGCGAGACGACGCGCTGCACGCTCGGCGGCAAGCAGCGCGCGCTGCAGCTCCCCGCGCCCACGCCCGTGTCCTCGCCCACCGCCGCACCCTTCACGCACGCGCACAACGTCATCACGTACCATCCCGCGTCGGCACGCGCGTGACTCCAGACTGGCTTGCCACTCCTATATCGACTTGATTATCGGGGTTGCCAGTTGAAATAAGCTTTTTTATGTAAAAGATCAAGGTATTTTATTAGTGCGCGCAGCACCCTATTTTGTTTATTTATTAAATGCATTCACATTGAAACCGTCCCATCCCGCCCAACGACCTTCATAAAGGTTGCATTGCTGTATGGTCACAAGTGACCATATGGCGAATATAAAAATGTAAATAGTATTATTTCATCAAATTAACATTTTGTACTATGCTGCTCTAGATTGCGGATGCTGTTGGATTATGTGTATTTATTATTTGGCCAGTTATATTCAAACTTGTTATATTGTCCTTAATTTACAAAATCCAGCATTTCATAGCAGTTCGCCTTTTTTTTGCACCCACGTCATGCCCAATTCCTTCATAGTAGAAGGCCCAAGGAGTCAGAGGCAGAGGACTGTGTAGGAGATAGTCTGTCGAGCGCGGACCGTTGAAAAAAACCAGCCGAGTTAGACTGCCCATTTCTGCACCACCGCCTTGATGCCTTCATTATTTTACAGAAAGTATTTAATGAAATAAAAAAATGTGTCATATTTATTTCAAGTCTATGATGCCATGATTATTAAGTGAAGTTATGTTATTGTATGCTTTGTCATGTTAGTGAATATTTATCGTGAGTTAAGTGAGTATTTTTTAATAAAATTTTGATGATGATTATAAATTTTGTATAATTTGATATTCTAATTTTGCCACAAATGTATTATTTTATGGTGGTGTTGGAGAAAAATAATGTTTGGTCTTAATGGTCATTTCAGTTAAACCTTGGTCCAGAAACTGGATTGTTCGGCTTACACAATCCAGTTTCTGTAAGCCTTCTTACAATAACCTTCTGCTCTGGCTTCCGTCTCTTGACTGACTCGCGTATGCGGAGGCAAAGAACAGAAGGCGAGAGAATAACAATACAATCCAGCAATGAATTTCCATAACTTTGCACTATCTGTTTTCATACAGGTGTACATTCTTACAGGCTGCATAGTCAATATTATTTGGACATTTAAGCCAAAACGACTTCTGTTGTACTCTCCTTACTAATGTAAAGGTGAATGTTAGTCTGGCTTTGGCCTACGACTGCTCCGGCTCTTGGTGGGCGAGTTTGATGGATGTGGGACTTGGATTAGAACCCGTACTTCTGGTCCGGTTAGGGGCAGTTCCATGAGTGGCCAGAATGACCCAATCGAGTATCCACCAACTCTAAACTGATTCTTATGTAAGGATGCATTTTAATTAACTGTTACTTTTGGGATAAAATTGTTGGGTAAATCCCAAAAAACTTCGATACACTGTCAACACCGAGATGCCTTGCGAAAATGTAAGTATATTTCAGTGCATAATAGTAATGAAATCACTTGTAGCTTGCAATTGTTGGTAATTTATTTTTATAATTTGAGGGATACTTTAAGAAACGAGAATTATCTAGTTGTAAACATGTTGAGTAGTTACATTATGTTGTAACTAAATCACATAGAAATTTTTAAACACAGGGAATATTATCACATTTTGCATTTGATGCTTTTATTTTTTCACAAGTTTATACATGATTGTTGTGCGAATTATGAAACCAAATTTATGGATTATGAGAATTATTAAGTTCTAATGATTAAGTCATGTTGGTCTTTTTGTTATTTTTTTATTAGACAGGTACTTATTTTAAATGTATGGTGCTGTTGATGAAGAGAAATGTTTTTTATTACAAACAGTGGAATCCCGATTATCCGGTGTTTGCTTAATTATTCTCATTCCAAATTGTCTATATGAACATCAAGTGGGTATAAGTTATTAAGTCTTTCTTGAAACAATTTCACTCACTTTGAACGGCTTCCCGTATGCGGATTTATTTGATTTTTCCCAATATTATTACAGTGTTATAGGATCTTCTAACATTTTCAAAACTTTATTGCGGTTATAAACGTAAAAAATTACAATACTGCATAATCTGGACTCCACTGGTCTTGTCTGCTTTATGTTTAAGAAAATGCTCTTGCGCTAACAGCGATCAAATCTATCATCGCGCTTCCTGTCGATATTAAAATGAGATAGCTGTCAACAAAATTGAAAATGGCTATAAGCGCAACAATTTTATATTCAATGCGCCATTATAATCTATTAGTGAATAAAACCTCAGCTGATTCGAGGAATTTACTAGAAATTATTTAAATAAATTATTGCCAGTCTACTAAATAAGTTAGTTAAAATAACCTAAAAACCAGTTCATTGTATTTAGTGACAATCTGTACATTAGGGATTTTTTGTAATATGCTTGTTCTTTTATAATGGTTGTTCCAAATTACGCTCACAGTAGTTAAGAGCACTGGCACCACATGCTTGGTGGTCATGCTTGCAGAGATTATTATTTGCTCTGTGACCGATGCGAAGTTATCGGTCACTTCAACCTCCACCTGCTCACTGTGCTTACTATAAAGAAAGTGCACGAAGGGCAATTTAGTGAGGAATGTCAATAAGTCACCACTACCATACGAGACAGCCATATATCTCGTTTAGATATATATTAAATTCGTAGCGTAAACTAACAGTAAATTTTTTTAGCTCCGTCTACCTTGATTATTGAGGAACGATGATTATTTAGATCTATGCAAAAAAAACTTTTCGCCGACATGTAAAGAATTTTATATGGTATGTGTATGGATAAATATGATATATGGCACTGGTTACAATAATGTAGTTAATCTATTTTCCAATAATTAACACATATGTATGGGCTGTTTAAAGTTTTATTTTTAAAACAACATCGAGATGTCATAATACATTAGTATCAGGAACACATTTGTTTTAGGAACACATTTGTATCAGGAACATATTTGTGTATTGTATTTTTTTCTGTGTCCTGTAAAAAGCAATCAGAGACAAATGTATCTGTGAATACTGACTGACCCTCACAGTGTGCCTTTCCCCAAATAGTTGTTATCACTGAAGGAACTTGTACAAAATGAGCGTTGATAATGTCAACTAATACGGAACTGCGTTGCCGTAAGCATAGATTATTGTAGTTTAAAATTATTGAAATGAGACAATCGACATCCAGGCCCAATTGTCTGCGGAGTACTTTGTCGCTCTCGCTAGTGCGCTGCGAGCCATTATATCTGTGCCCTGTAGGAGCGCGCGTGTATCTTGGAAAATAAAAAAGTGTGTATCTTGGCATCCCCAGTTATATAGCTCTTCGTAAAAATTTGAACCATTTTATTGCAAAGAATATGGAATAAAAGCATACTAAGATGGATTCATTGTGCATTCAAAAATCTAAAGAGCTCGTAACTGATTTCAGTTCAACATTTTATTAAGATAAATTCAAAACAATTTGCAGTGAAATTAGCAGTAATGGTCAGTACCTTTTGGTATAATATTATGTAAATAACTATATGCATAGTAGAACCCGGATAAACCGGCATCGGTTTAACTGACATCCGCTTTATCCGACTCAGGTTCTGGTCCGCTCTGGTGGACTCTGGTCCACATTAGTTCGCATAGTCGAGGTTTTTCATAGTATATTTGTAAATTTATTGAAAGGCGGGCTAAATAAATAGTCCAATATTTTCTCTAATATCATTAATTGTGTCATTAAAAAAAACAAAAAAATAAATAAAACGAATGGCGCATATTGATTAAAATTCATGTGCCTTGCTAGAGTGCCATTATTATTTATTGGGAGTTAGCTATTCAAAGATAGGAAGGCTAGCATTTAGTCATGTTAAGTAAACAATATGGAATAAACATAGACATAGTTATGTTATAAAATAAAGCAGTATTTCCTAAGTCTTTTCATAATTTGTTACCCAGAGGCTGCATTCAACACAATGCACACGACAAAATAGTTACAGTATAATTTAGATATTTTGTATCCTGCTTCAGAGAACTGTTCTGACTATAATATTTTCAAAATTTTACACATAGATCTCGTATCGTATCCAGCTAGGACCTTTCATTCAATGCGATGTTACCAACCCAGGGTGGATTAATGTGTTTTCCATCCAGTTCAATGTACCCGAGCAATATAAGGAAGGTCGTGGCAGTGCACCTAGTTCCCATGTGGTGTGTTAGGCTAATATCTGCCGTTCCTTTGGTATTAGCCATTCATGTCCAGTTACATAAAAAAACACCTTGCCACCTAGTAAATAAGGATATTGACCTACGGTTTAACGTGGAATCCGAACCACAAACAACATATTCGTAGAGAGGAGATGGTCTAAGCAAACTAGATTTGTGTCCACCAAGTGGGTCGCTACGTCACAGCCCACGTGATAAAGAAGGCGTGGCTTAGCGACATTTGCGACATGGCGCTGGTGGTCTTAGGTTGTGGGACAACATTATGGTCTGCGGCGAAATTTTCGGCGAACAGTCGATTACACGATGAGATTTTGTGTAAAATGTTGCAAACATTACACAGGACAAAATAATCTAAAGTTTGTAGGTGGAATTACGTTTCATTTGTCAGTAAAACACCTCATATTTTATCATTTTAGTCAATATTCGAGCATTGTATCGATGTATCGCTCTTGCTATGTGCCGATAGATGGCGCGCAATCATTTTCGTTTTACCTTAAGAAATGTTGATCTCATGATGCAAATTTTAATGACATTTTTAAATTTAAATTATTTGAATCCGCGCGAAGGCATAGATTTAAATTTCTAAGGTTTTTTTGTAGAAAAAAACACTTAGTAAAATTTAAAAGGCGCCATCTAGTTGTAGTGTTGTAACCACTAAGAATAGCTCTCGGAATAGCTGATACCAGAATATCGATTCTTTCGGTAGATGGATTTCGCAAAAATGGGCGGTGCATGACCCCACCATGAAGCGATCCCCCGCTTCCCCGCACAGTGTCACGCTGCGATCCTTAGTTATTTGAGTCAAAAACATCTCCTCTCTCCCTCTATCCCCCGTGGGTACCACTGTTTTCCTTTTAAGTAACTACTGTACCCACAGCACAAAACTATACTTGATGTAAAAGGATTTGAATTTGAATTTTGAATTTTGAATTTGAATAAGGTGAGTTTATAATAATCTACAAGCCTGTATAAATTTCTCAAAAATTAAAATGGAACAACCTACATTCTTAGCAAAAGTTGTTCTATATCGGATACTGAATCAACCCTATAAGGCTTGTAGATTATTATAAACTCACCTTATATATTCCTGTGAATATTTGGAGCAAAAAAGGTAAACATTTTTTTTTTGTGTAACTTTGGAGTCCATACTTAAAAAAATACATTGAAAGTATAGTCCCACATAGCTTACTTTGTGCACGGCTGAGGTCACCTTTTTTTACTAATATAACTGGCTATGGATTACAGGTCCTTCAGCCTGAGGTCACCTGTCTTTTGTTACCACATGAAAAAATATCCCCCATTGATAGGGAAAAAAATAAAGCCTGCTGTATGAAAAAACCATAGACCTAGCAAGCGCGCGCAGCGAGCTTACAAGACGAAAGAGTGTGGGAGCGAGAGTCCACCCTTTAAATGTCACTTCCGATGAATTAGAGAGTGATGGAACATAATTCCCGATGAGACCACATTCAAAATCGTTATCACTACGTAGTGTACAACACATTAAATGTCAAACGTTTTTTCGAAATATCTCGAACATTTCTAAAGTTTTCTTAAAGAAAGCAGTGTTGAAGAAATCGTTACCTGTGCCTTTACGGATTGTGAGGTGAACAAGCGCCATAACCGAGAGAAATACACTTTTCAAAGGTAAAAACGAAATATCAACCTAACCCATTTTCTTGAAATATAAGCCGAAATTCTGCAAATAAAGTAACTGTAATTGTAAATTACGCTTCCTTTTATCAATATTTATGTAATTTCCTGCGTACTTTTAGGATATCTTGAATACGTGAGAAAATATTTTACTTTGCTAGGGCTTGACAAAGACCTTGGTTTGACAATCGATATTTTTTGACAGATCACCACGCGATTCAGACGCCGCGCGCTGCGGCGCCGTGCGGTTCGGTCGTCACTCCTTCCACTGGATAATATATATTGAAACTATTTTGGATCTATTTCAAGGTTATTTAAATTACATCATTCTTTACGTTAGTACCCTGCTGGATGAGTTTTATGCAATTGGGCACAATATAAAGTGGCTAGAGTCCACGTCACAGATTACAAAAATCTCTATTGCTCAGAGCTCTTTTAATTAAAGATGGTCTTTTAATTTCTTGATTGTAGTAATAAATCCTATCTGACTCCCATTAAACGTTATTGATGGACGTTGAAGGGAGCTATTTTTCGAAATAAGTAAAAATATGATCGTTTATTTGGTGTTTGTAATCAGAGCCGGCTAAGTGCTGGGATTGCATTATTTGGAAAACTACCAATTACTTGAAATGATATTGGAAGAGGCTACTTTTTTACCATTTGGTAATCTAGAGAAAAGTATTTTTTTTTCAGATCGAAATTAACACATTAGCATTTCAATTAATTTTCTTTACAAATTTAATTTTATTTTATTAAAAAAAATCTTGCCGGCCAGTATAACGAAGCAACTGATTGTAATTCAACTTTTATAGTTACCTACACCAGGAATTAATTATAATTCTGAATTTCCCTATTCCCTAAAATTTCTGTGTGTGTATTGAATTGTTCGTGCGAAAAAAGCGTAAACCACACAAACGTACATATGCTTTGGGCGAAATTTTGTTTTTGTTAAATAGCAAAAAGGATTTTCTGGTTTTTTTTTTATTTATGCAACCTGACATGTATGGCTAATACCACACAACTACCGTAATGATATAAGCCCAACACACCACATTTCCGAAGGAATTAGGTGCCATGCCAGGAACTTCCCCGTTATGAGTACGGCTACATAGAACTGGATGAAAAACACTCTTCATTGCCGCTTCGACCATCTTTTAATCCAATGCCATGGTACCAACCCGGAGGGGCTTAAACCCTACAGTTTCACGTGGATTTCGAACCATGGAGCAGCTCCTTTCTTGACGAAATGCATCTATCCAACTCAGAATGAGAAATAAAGTGGTGCATAAACGGTGCGAGCATTTGAACCCAGAACTCTGGTATGCTAGGCAAATCCCCGCGCCACTAGGCTGCAGGCGTTTGCACCAAAAAAAGTACCGGTCATCAATAAAAAAAAATGGTAAAAAAACGTTTTTAAAAACAAGCTTGTAATAAGATTTTGAAAATAATCTGAAAATCCTGCTTCCAACGAATGTCACGACGAAAAACGTTTTTAGTATCTCTTTCAAAATCTGATTACAATGCTTCAAATGTAGTTGTCGCTGATACTTTTTTTATTTATTTTTTTATCTTGATAACATCATAAAACAAATAAGTTGCAAGGGTGCAAAGCCGGAATATCGGAAAATTTCAAAAATAAAGAAAAAAAATATTTTCTCGTTACCACGTGACATCTGACAAAAGGTATCATGGGTCAAAACCTTACAAATGACCCCACTTACCTATAAATGAATGTTGTCGGCCGATGTGTCGAACATACTGTATAACGCTCTATCAATCAATGATGTTGTACTAATAGCCTCGGCACAATAACTTGACAACGTATTTTTTCTATTGGATCAGGGCGGCATACGTTTTAATGAATCAGAAAAAATATAAGTTTTAGGTACATTGGCATTGATTGTAAAGTGATAAGGTAACTCATTGACTTAGAGCATTTAGGACGGGAGACGCCAAAGCAGTGCTTTAGCATGCATTCGTTTCTGTAAATTCTAGTGGGGAGCGGGGAAGTAGGTCCACGCTCACTATGATGGCTTTTCGCACACTCGTGTAAATCTCCGTTGCGTTGAAATGAGCGCACACTAAGAAATTGAACGAACACAGTAAGAATTCACAGATACATCGAAACCATAACGTTCGTTGCACACGGTCTCCCACCAAATTCTCGCGTAAACTCGCTAGGGACTTGACATGACGTGTACAGTTATCGATAAAATAAACAGTAGACGTCGATAGTTATAATATAATTTTCATAAATTTTTCACATAGTTTTACTTTTTAGATTCAAGGAATACACATAATTTGAATTGAATAGTCTTCGGTAACACATATTCTGCAGTAGTCTTGATTGATAAAATATAAGTTAATAATGACTATTGTTTTTTAAAATGAAACATTTATTAATAACACACTTATCTGCATTCAATCGTCCTCCCCACCGTTAGATTTCTTAAGTACCTGACTCTAGATAATTAGTCTTCGAATTAATAATGTATTTACTAAAAATAAATAATCGACAAGGATCCCTCACAAAGGCACCATCTTATTTATTACAGTCTTTCTTATTTCTATTCACTTTAACATATATTAATATTACTTAAAAACATATATTCATACCATAACGCCGCTTCCCCGGAGGTGTAATCAGAGATGATAGAGCGCCCTAAGGTTCGATCACAGCGTACTTCTTTAGACTTCTTTACATACACATCATTTCATACATTCTATACGATTAAGGCTGTGGTGAACTCACAGAAAATCTAAGATTTGAAAAATTCAAAAGATACACTCTTAGTCCATTGGCCAAAGGACAACTTTGCACGACGACTGCCATTAAAATAGCCCAATCGTCTTCCGGGCCCTAACGTTTTCCAATCCTTAAACGTTGTCAGATTTTAATATATTTTTTATGTTTTTTTTAATATCGGTATTTTTCAGTAAAACTAAATCGGAAATGAACGTAAAAAGGACAACTTTTTCCATTATTTATTAGCCAATATTTTCCAATCTAAAAGGTATATGAAAAAATATTTTTTTTTTCATATACCTTTACAAAAATACCTATACCTAATATACCTAATAATATATACCTAATAAAAATAAAACATACAGACGTGGATTTCTACAATATATTTCAGAAAACAAAATTTCAAAAACCTATTAAAATATTAACAGTCGTATTCAGAGAGAAGCTGTCAAAACTTAGACGATGTTCGCACCGGACTTACCATACAAACACCCGTTTTGTCCGACCTTAATACGGGTGCCAAAGTTAGTCCACCCTCTCTGAATACGACAGTAAGAGCATGGAAACAGTTATCGCCCGTAGTGTAGGGAATTGATAGGCTCTTTTATGGGTGCTATGTTGGGTAACGAGACTTATTGGTTTTTAAAATGAATTAATTTGGTATAAATGTGTCGAATACATTTTTGCGGATTAATTTTTTTGGAAAGAAATGAAATTCTCGTATTAGTATATTTACTCATTACAGTCTTAGCCAATTCAAAATTATTATTGACAAAATTTTCGCAGCCCCCTTAAAAGTTCGAAAGCTCATGGGCGTCGTCAGGCACCTTAAGAGGTCCTGGCCGCGCTTTACATAAAAAAAGTCACTGGCACCTCCAGGTCAACTCTGGCCGGGTTGCCAGTGACCCCCGGCCGGGTTGGTACAATCCTATAGAATGAAAGTTGGTCGACGCTGAAATTGAATTGACCCTTTTATATGTTCAGCTCAATGCAGGCATGCTCAAATATGCGGGAGATTCTAGCATGTCACCTAGTTCCTTAGGGTATACAGTGTGATGATAATAGTTATGATATCAATCATAAAGTTCCGGTAATATATTATGTAGTTATTAAATAAAATACATTCCAGCCTAGAGAACCAGGCGAGATACGAAGAAGTTCAATTTGTGTGCAGCTAAACTAGATAAAAGATATAATTAACAGAGACAAATATGTTTATTTAAAGTTTGAGTAGGTACTAACTTCTTGCTAGAAATTACAATTGGGTACAGCATTAACGTGTAATCTTCTTTTATAATTAGATAGAATTTGGATTGCAGATTTATCAAAATGTTCAGAACACCATTGTGCTTGTTCGTTTTGGTACCCAGGTATCATGATTATTGCAAGATTTTGCCCACAATTGTCGCCTGTACGGATCTAAAAACGCTAAGAAGCAAATAAAAAAGTTCATTAAATGGCACTGCATCACAGACACACACAGTACATATACATAACGGTTTAAGTTTACTTCTATTTTGTCCTATATTTCACCCTTACGGAACCCACTTTCTACGTGTATATTTTAGAAGTAAATGCCCTTATTAACACTTGATATATGATAAAGAACAACATTATTAATGAATGATCCCATTTCTTAAATAATATTGTAATAATATTGAATAATTCACTTATTGTCATTGTAAAATTTCCATTTTATTCCACTAATAAAATAATAGTCTAGGTAGCATTGAGAAAATAAGAATTGATTAATTGTCTTTAATAAATCGACAATCTCCCGAAATCTATATTTGGTGAACATCACTATTCACCCACTCCATATTGTCTATGGTCAGGAGCAGCAGGCTATCGGGCCGACTAGTCCAGTGCAGCATAGCAATGAGTCAACGAGTGCGCAGATCGATCTACCAATCGGTTGGTAGGCAAATGGTTGATATCGAACAGGTTTTATTGTGTTTTACACTCAATTACATTACTTTGAGACTCAAAAATACTTACTGGTGAAAGGTCACATTGTCTTTTTGTAAACTTAATGTTCCTGATCTATTTTTGAACCGAAACACACTACAACTCGGTATTTTTGTCTGAAGCGTTTCGCGCACGCAAGGTGGATCGAGTCTAGTAAAATGTACGGAGAAACTAGTTTTATATAAAACGTATGCCCGCCGAGCCTATGCTTTTGGCAGAGGGGTTAGCCCACCGATGGCGTCTCCCGTCCTAAATGCTCTAAGCTCATTGATCAAGAAGATAACATGATTACGTCTTTTATTTTTCTTTAATTTCAATTTAAACAGTTAGAAATACATTAACCACCATAATAGCCCAATAATAGATACTCAGGGAAGCGAAAGCGATAAGTTCTCGTGTTCGCTTCTGTCATGATAAAGATGCCTACTTTTTTCTACATAGATTTTACAGAAACGAACACGAGAACTTCTCGTGATCGCTTTCATGAGTAGACCCCTGTCTCTGTGCTCATAGTAAAACATACGAAAAGTATTCATCCGAGTAGCGGTCATCCGCTATGTGTACATTCATGTATATAAAATGTCTATAGTTTTTTTCTACTTAGCGTATGACGGGTCGAGTTGTGTTTTTGCATGCCTTCCACAAGGAGTAGTTAGTGTCTTTTGAGGCGGTTATTGATTCTACGTAGGCTGCGGTGGTTTCGTTTTCAGCCAGATGGATCATTTCCTTTAGCTCGCGTATAGCTTTGTTGAACGCCCGTTTGTCGTCTTTATGCCTGCTATTTTGCCAGACTCTTCGTAGTCGTCGCTTTTCGAGAATTTTCGCTCTGATGTTTTCGGGCACCACATTATGTCTTGATTGGAAGTCTTGTATTTCAGGTGTACATCTCCAGCAGCTCTCTTGGATTATTGTCGTGAGTTCTTTAAGTGCTAATTCAATGTCATTATTTGTTTTTAAAGCTATTTTGAGCTGTAGATTTTCTTGCACTAGTTCTCGAAATGATTCCCAATCTGTGTATTTGTTGTATAGGGTCGGTCTTGTTTCATAGTGTGTAACTATGGTACTTACAGTCAAGACTACAGGAATATGGTTGGTTGAGCTATCAAGACAGCCCTTTATTGAGTGGAAGAGCCGGGATAGACCCTTAGTGATGAAGAAGTCTAGCACATCCGGTAGCCTCTTGCGATCAGTTGGCCAATGTGTTGGTTCAGACGTTGATATAGGCTTAAGAAAATGACTGTCCATACATTTTTTGAGTTCTCTGCCCCTTGTTGTTATTAATCTGGATCCCAATGAGTATGTTTAGCGTTCCAGCTATGAACCTCCCTCCAAGTGTCCCAAAATATTGGGTAAGTAGGTCTTCCGTTATTTTATATCTAGGGGGGCAGTATACTGAGGAGACATTAAAGTGGCCATGCCTGTCTTCAACCTGTACAGTGGTCGCCTGAATATGGTTGGTTCTGAACTCGGGGAGAAATCCAATAAGGACTCAGGAAGGAAAATGGGCTAGAACATATCAGGATAAAGCGAACATCTTTGCAAATCACCTTGCAAAGATTTTTATCCCAAATGAACCAGGAATTGACGTAGATGAATCACATATTGATGAAGTTATCAACCAAGACTTTCAGCTAGATGTTCCCATAAAGCCCACAACTCCACAAGAACTAATTAGAACAATTAATAACCTAGTAAACAAAAAGGCTCCAGGCTTCGATCTGATCGACAAAAAGGTACTAAAAGAACTCCCTCGAAAAGCCTTAGTATTTATAACATCCCTTTTTAACGGCATGCTCAGAACAGGATGCTTCCCAGCCCTGTGGAAAGTGTCACAAATTATAATGGTACAGAAACCAGGAAAACCTAGCCAGGAGCTTACCTCTTACAGACCAATCAGTCTGTTGCCGATCTTATCCAACTTATTCGAGAAGATCCTGCTGAAAAGGCTGTTAAATGCTCTCTCGGAACTATCCATTATACCAGATCACCAGTTTGGCTTTCGACGGGAACATGCCACGATCGAACAGATACATAGAGTGTGCAAAGCTATTAGGACATCATTTGAACACAGAGAATATTGCTCCTCCGCCTTCCTGGACATACAGCAGGCATTCGACAAAGTATGGCACAAAGGATTGCTATATAAAATAAAATCACTTCTACCGCACTCATTCTATGGCATCCTAAACTCCTACTTAATGGAAATAATATTTCAAGTTCGAGAAGGCGATGCTACATCTCCATTCTATACAATACATGCAGGGGTACCCCAGGGCTCCGTTTTGGGCCCAGTCTTGTACACGATATTCACCGCGGACTTGCCGCAGATCCCAGGGGTGGACATGGCTACCTTCGCCGATGACACTGCAATACTTGCATCTAGCAAAAACCCTGCAGCCGCCTCAGAGTCTCTGCAAAGAAGTCTGTCAAGTATCCAACTATGGCTGAAGAAATGGAGAATCAAGGCAAGTGCCTCAAAGTCTGTCCATGTTACCTTTACTCTGAAAAGAGGAGATTGCCCACCTGTGAAGTTAGGTGATCAAACACTTACGCAAACCAACTCGGTTAAATACTTAAGGATGCATCTGGACCGCAGGCTAACATGGAAAAAACATATCCAAACTAAGAGAGATGAACTCAACATCAGGTATCGGGGACTGTATTGGTTGCTGGACTGGAATAGTAAGCTGTCGATTGACAACAAGCTTCTTATTTATAAGACAGTACTCAAACCTATCTGGACCTATGGCATGCAGCTATGGGGTTCTGCCTGTGACTCCAACGTAAAAATTATGCAACGAGCTGAAGACTCAATACTGAAACAGTTAGCAAATACCCCGTTGTTCATAAGAAACTGTGAGGTCCATTACTATCCTCAAATCAAGACAATAAAGGAATAAATAAAAACAGTTGCTGCAAAATACAAGAAGCGACTTATGAAGCATCCAAACCAGCTGGCAGTGCAGCTTACTGTCCCCGACATCATGTTTCTTGTATGGGGGTCCCCCTAGTTTTTATTTGTTGTATTTACAAAAGGGATACACACATTTTGTTGAAATTTCAGCTGTCTGAGAGTATGAGATAAAGCCCGCTGACCGACGCTCTGACAGCAGAGCCTTAGCAATAGGGTTCCGTTGGTACCATTTGAGTACGGAAACCTAAACAATCACTCGGTTCCATACATTTTTGTACAGTATCACTCACATTGAAAAATATCGGTCAAAATTGACTGAATAAAATCTAACCTAAATTGTTTGGCAAAAAATTCAGTTGACGGGATTAACCTCCGGGATTTACTTTTCAGTGGATTATATTCATAGAATTCAAGATCACAAAACTAGCGATAGTAACGCGACTTCTACCACCCCAATTAAAATGATGAAAGATCTAATTTCGTTTTTATTTGAATAATATTATTTAGTCGATAATTTTGGATTTAGGGTAAATAATATTATTCAAATAAAAACGAAATTAGATCTTTCATCATTTTAATTGAGGTGGTAGAAGTCGCGTTACTATCGCTAGTTTTGTGATCTTGAATTCTATGAATATAATCCACTGAAAAGTAAATCCCGGAGGTTAATCCCGTCAACTGAATTTTTTGCCAAACAATTTAGGTTAGATTTTATTCAGTCAATTTTGACCGATATTTTTCAATGTGAGTGATACTGTACAAAAATGTATGAGACCGAGTGATTGTTTAGGTTTCCGTACTCAAATGGTACCAACGGAACCCTATTGCTAAGGCTCTGCTGTCAGAGCGTCGGTCAGCGGGCTTTATCTCATAATCTCAGACAGCTGAAATTTCAACAAAATGTGTGTATCCCTTTTGTACATACAACAAATAAAAACTAGGGGGACCCCCTTACAAGAAACATGATTCTTTTTGGTTTAATCTTATTCGGTGCTACGGAACCCTTCGTGTGCGAGCTCGATTCCCGCGTTATATACGCTGAATACATACTTTTCTAAAAAGGTATAGCTAAAGTAAAACTCATACTGAATCAAATGTTAGGATATAATATGTTCTGTGGAATCAAACTTAGGCCTACAGTCCAATTTTGACGTTCCTGCAATAGTATTTTTTTTTCTGTGCTCGGCCTGCCGATAAGCAGCATTGCTGATATATGGGGAATTCCCCAAATCTTGGGTAATTAGACCAAATTCCCCAATCCTTGGGGTATTTGGTAGAATTTTGGAATTGTGGAATAGGTTTGAAAATAAATTTTTCGTGCAGGGTCCCAAAACTCGACTTCCAATCGAAATGACGCGATAGAAGAGGTCAATTTGAATAAAAATCACTGCATCATCTCTTTTCGGTTGAAGGCCATGAAAAAGAAAGAAAAAAAGATATTAAACAATTAGATTGGTGAAGGCATGGTTTTAATCAAGATCGACCTCATGTCTCCTTTAAGTGTTTTTCGCTATTTCTTATAGTTTCGGATTTGGCCCGGTCATGAAAAATTAGGCCTCATGACTCCTTTGAGTGTATTTCGCTATCCTACTAATATTATAAAGGGGAAAGTTTGTAATAATGGATGGATGGATGTATGGATGTTTATTACTCTTTCACGTAAAAACTACTGAATGGATTTCAATGAAACTTTACAATAATATAGCTTATACATCAGAATAACACATAGGCTACAATTTATAAAGATATTGTGCCCATGGGCTTTCGAACTTTCACGGGGCTGCTAAAACGATGCCGGTAGCCAGGTGCTACTTCACAGCTGGCGGGAGCGGGGGCGGGGTGCGGGGGCGGAACGGGCGGTCCGACGCACGGCGGGTAAGGTGGGAAGGAAGACGTCGCTCATCGCTGAGTGCGCTACCCGAACACGGGCAGACGCGTGAGGGCAGACGTCATTGACCGTTGTGTCCGTTTTGCGAATTTTCAAGGCACTAGCGATTTCTTAAGACTACTTGGCATCACGCTAAATCGCCAGAGGTGCGACCAATAGAATAAAATCCTTGAGAACCAATTACTCGATTTAGATGCGGATTGTATCTACGTCTAGCCTGATTCTACTCAAAACTTATAGGCTACATAATATAACGCTTCATTACCAGAGGAGTGAATAGTGAGTGTTAATTTCTTATAACTTGTCAACCATTTACCCGATTTATGTGCGTATGTTGTCAATGTATAGCATCTCTCGGAGCAGTCAGGTTCGAGATGGGTTACTGTTTTCGATGTTGAGGCTGGCTGTGGGTTGGAGTCCACGCAAAACTTACTACGTCACACGTTACTTACTTACTAGGTAAGCAATGTAGCAGTGCAAGTGCAGAAAGGTTCTGGCGGCAAATGCTGTTTTCTTAAATAGCCACCAAATGTCAATCAAGGTCTAAATGGAAATTATTGGATGTTTCTCATTAAATCATGCTATTTCGGCTCGAACGATCTTGATTAAATTTGGTAGATGGATAAATTGTCCTGGACCAGTTTGATCCTATTTTGGACCAGTCATATGAGCTACTTTTGATCAATGAAATAATTTAGCCGATACTAACCCGAGCAGAGCCGGGTACCGCAGCTAGTTTCTTATAGTTTCGGATTTGGCCCTGTCATGAAAAAAAAAATGTAGTTATCCAATCCAATTCTCAGTGGTTTAGAAATTATATAGCAATTTTTCTCTTTTCTTTTTCGCAATTTCATTAACCAATTTTAACATTAAGGTACACTGAGTGCACTAAACACACAAAAAAATACCTTAGCCACGTATCTTTGTTTTACGATTTTATTTTCGATTTGAATCTATTCTAAGCGAATATACAAAAAATAGCTGTAACTTCTTAATTACTGAGAATCAGAAAACTTCATATTAGGTGATACTCATCGGAAGTGACCTCTGCTACGTCATTTCGTTTGAAATTCTAGTTTTGGGACAGCTGTATATCATAAGCGCCGCAGTTTTTCGTAATCAAATCAAGTATATACGCGTATTTTTTTAGGAGCCGCTTCTAGCCGTCACGTGTTAGACGGCCGTTGTCAGTATTCTTGGATCGTTGACGTCTTTTTCGTTAACGAAACGAGACCGTTTTTCATAAAGCTTAAACTAGTTGAGGAACTAGTTCCAAAATGTAACTATTTGAAAGTAAAAAGTAGTTTATAACTTTGTGTGTGAGTGTTCTGTGGGTGTTTAAACTATTGTCTAAGATTGGCTTACCACAGTTGGTGTAGCACTCGCCTTGAAAATGAACTGCACGGGACAGTTCGAAACGTCGGCCAAAAGGACCGAGGAAAATAACTGTGGTAAGCCAATCTTAGACAATAAAAAGTAGTTTAATCTAAACGTCGGAGTTGATTTAACTGGTGCATTTTTTTATAATTTAGTTTACTAGTTTACCTTTATAGAAGTAAACGCATCCATATGTCCGTCGGTACAGATGTCAGAGAACGCGACAAATGTACTAGAACTAAAGGCAAAACGATTGTAAACCAGTAGGTTCTAATTTAATAAAATGATTGTGAAAGTGTTTTGGAGTGTAACTGCTTGTCGGATATTGACCCCATATATCTCAAAATATATTTCTCGTC
Source organism: Incurvaria masculella (assembly GCA_946894095.1). Taxonomy (NCBI): domain Eukaryota; kingdom Metazoa; phylum Arthropoda; class Insecta; order Lepidoptera; family Incurvariidae; genus Incurvaria; species Incurvaria masculella. Next base: position 5,939,960 of record OX335644.1, read on the forward strand.
AGATCATGTTTTATATCTGGCAGGACTAACTAAACAGATTAGGATTATCGGGGGTTTCCGAGAACAATTATTGGGTGTTTCCAAAAACATTTTTGGGGAATCTGAGGAATTATCTTCGGCAACGCTGGGCAAATCCATTTGTCAGGCCGTGTCAGGGCAGCCATAGAATACAGAATATTGAGTGTACAGAACATAAAATATAATAACGGATAATTGAAGGCAGCAAATAAAACGAATCGTTTACAAGTTCTTTGGCAGCAAACATTAGAAAGAAAACTGGATAACAGAATTTTATGAATTTAATCATAACTTATTCTTTTTGTTCGTATTTTCATATAAAAACAGTACCCATTATAATCTGTGAATTAAACTGTCGGTTCTGTGGAAGTAATCCTCAACATGGTAAATATTATTTTGGATCCTTTATCCGCCAGCCGTCGTTCCTGGACGAATTCAAGGTGCTGAGCAATACCGGAAAAAATCGACGAGAAACAGCGTTAGATTCTTGCGTGTTGCTTAGGGGATACAATGGTTAAATATTTTTGATTACTGTTTTAGCGTAGGTACCTACAATAGAGTCGTCTAATAATTCCGATCCATATACCCCAGTCATCAGCTGTAGGGCATAGCGTGCTGCTAGTGCAAGCAGATCCAAGGATTCTATGTCCATCAGAAATAGCGATAAGGGCGAAGCTTGTCTGTGGGAGTAGCCGTGGCTTTTGAAGACAATTTATCTGAGCTATCAATGGTTTCACCGAATATATCCTTAGAATGTAAGTTACTGTTTTTACAATGCTGCTCTTAATGCTACAGGCATTGTAAATTGGAATATATTATTTAAGCTGAAACTTGTCAATGTTCATGTTTTTGTCTCATTTGTCACTGATGGCGGTATCTTCTTGGAAATCAGAATTACTGTTTCACGTCAGACATGTTATGTTACTCGATCTTTCTATGTAGGTATTTGAATCATACCACATCACTGAGTTCATGATCCGATTTGAACTATTGTTACCTAAAGAGTTCACAACTGCATAGTGTTGCATATTTTTGAACTGATTTTCTTGAACTTCCTCCATTCCGGCTTCTTTCCGCGTCCAAGTAGTTTATTTTTCATGTACGGTAACAAAAATAAATCAAGTGCCAAATGAGGGCTATGACTCATCAATTGCCATCAAATTGATGTATTGACGGGTGAAATATTGAGTTGTTGCCGATGTGTAACAGCTCTCTTTGTATGGTGAAGAATGATTCTGCTTTGCTGGTAGTTTTTGAAGTGAAAACTTCTTCAGCGGCGCTGAGCACTTTTTGTTGGATGGGTAAAAACTTCCAAACTCGCGTCAGGGTCACGTGATGCTGATCGAAAAAGCGTAAGATTGAAGTGAAAACTTCTTTAGCGGCGCTGAGCACTTTTTGTTGGATGGGTAAAAACTTCCAAACTCGCGTCAGGGTCACGTGATGCTGATCGAAAAAGCGTAAGATCGAGGGGAAGGGAGAGGAACTAGTATCTCCCACTCTTTCTACCGTGCCTGAGTGTGCTGCTCCGCTTAGGCAGCACAGCATGGCGATTATAATTAAACACAATGTTAATACTAAAGTTTTCACTTCTGCCGGCACTCCCGGAGTGCTACCGGTGTTTTTTTCTTATTAACCGACTTCAAAAAAAGAGGAGGTTATCAATTCGTCTGTATGTTTTTTTTTTATGTTTGTTACCTCATAACTTTTGCCTGGGTGAACCGATTTTGATGATTATTTTTTGAAATGATAGCTAGTGCTTCCCAAGTGGTCCCATTTTAATTTGGTTAAGTTCTGACAATGATATCCATGAGAAAATCATATAAGTCTTAAATTTGTATTAAGATGTGCGCGACAAATGGACGAATAACTCAATATAACGCCAACCGATTTCGGTGTTTTTTTTTTATTGGAAAGGACGTGTACAAATTAGTAAGGCCTTGGGCGCCTTTAATACCGGTGGAGCGTCTTTCCAGAACACTCCACCGAATTCTAGGCGCCCCGCATGCCGAGCATTCGAAAATGATCTCCTTCGAGACACTGCTCCAATATTCCAGAGCTAATTTTCAATAGAGCAGGATGAGATGTTACTTTATATGTAACTACAGCAATGTGTTCGGCTTCGCGATGGAAGTAGGTAAGTAGCGCCATAGATGGCATCATAGACCAGCCTCTCTGACTCGTTTATATATAGTGTCCATTTTCCCTCGCAGATCTGACACATACTCTGTTACACTACGGGATGACTGCTGGTATTCCTGTTAGAAGTTCAGCTGGTAATCTCAATTCGCGTCCAAAGTTGAAGTAGGCTGGAGTTTCATCTACGCTTTCATGCACAGCCGTTCGGTAAGCATCAGAAACAGCGGAATATACTGGTCCCAATCCTTTTAAAAAAGAAAAAGAAAGAAAAGAAAAATACAGTTTATTTTGCACATTTTTACAGTGTTATATAAAATTAGAAATTACTACTAAACCGTTTAAGTTGAAATTGTGAGTATAATAACAATAGTGTGCCTCTACCAATTTGACCAAGTGTCTTTCCAACGTCTGATTAAATCGTTCCACCATGCCATCTGTTCTAGCAATTGTACCCATTATCACGTTTGAACATCGACGTTTGAAGATAATAATACCTAAATTATTCATTTACCTCTTTTCCCATTTCTTTCCACAGTTTTGCTTCACTGCAGTTTTTATATGAAATATTATTTGCATAGTGCAAACAAAGATGTTATCTAACAGAGCCTGTTGTCCCAGTTGTCATCTCAATTGGCGTTTACGCCAAACTGATGCACTGGCGTTTTCAAATATATGGAGAAATTGAGGAGCATGCGCAGTGGGCGTCAAGCGAACTAACATTTGCGAGTCCGAGTTTAATTTGACAGCTTACTCACCGTCGGTGTAAATACATCGACATTGCAGTTTACGCCGACCGGGCGTTTTCATAAAAATTGGAAGTCCTAGTTTGACTCTGACAGCTTGAAGAAAAGTAAAACCACAGAATAAGTAGTAAACATTTGTATGGGGTTTGACGTTTTTACGTAACTTCGAAGTTTTATTTTTTATTTGATGAACGAGCAGCCTAAGCTGATGTGTTCATGTCTGGGTTCACTGGTGCTTTGTTTTTACGGTTACTTTAGTTTAGTGTTTTTAGGTGTTTGTCAAGCCTGTTTTTAAAAGAATTGAGGGTGGGTGCTTCAACGACATCTTCTGGCAGCTTGTTCCACATTTCCACTGCTCTATTCGACAGGAAGTGTTGTCTCGGGTTTGTTGAGGTGACAGTGGCATTGAGCTTGAGGCTATGACCACGGAGATGACTATTTGTGTTTCTAGTGAAGAGGTTCTGCAGTTCTGGACAGTCGTAATAATCGTTAAGAATCTTGTATGTTTCTATGTGGTCGCCCCTTTCTCTGCGTTGTTCCAAGGTTGTCAGCTTGAGCACTTTTAGTCTTTCCTCGTATGGTTTCTTCTTCAGTACTTTTGGTATCTTTGTCGATCTTCTCTGAACTCGTCAGTGAGAGATTTTATCGAATGCCTTAGAAAAATCAGTATAAACGACATCATGGACAAAGAATAGTATAGGATAGTACGATAGACTGCTAACGTCATAAAACATACAAAACTCGCCGAGCATGTCTTGTTTTTGCTGGTACTATGACATTTCTAACCAGCGCCATCTCCCTTTACTGAACCAGAATTACTTACACCGCCATTATACTAAGCTTGCTTCCAAATTTTGCCTAGGTTGGCTGATGAAAATGTTACATTTGTTTACTATAAATTAAGTTTTCTATTCTGAAATGTGAATTGCAATGCCATCTGTGAACTTTGATTGTCCCTATTCAACACTTGTATGACATTAACAATCTTTCCCTACTGTCATTTACTACTTGATACCCATTGTCCATTGCATCTACAATTCACAAAGATTGGTCTCGGTTTATAGATGAGTTCTAATGAGTCTCAAATGAAATGGAAGGTTGGATTTCCGGATTCGGCTTTTAAATAAAACTGTACATCCCTAACAACTGGTAAGTTATGACTTACTAGGTACAATCGCTACGAAAGATTGTCGAAACCTCAAAGAGAATTGTATGTGTTTAACATCCTGGCTTGGCACCCATTCTCCATTTGGTGTGTTAGGCTAATATCATGACAGTAGGTAATAGCCATCAATGTTACAAAATACTTTTTCTCATTGATTTAAAGTTAAACATTCCCATCTAAAATAAAATGTAGCATTGCAATAAAATTTTGAAATAAAGACATGACATTTAAGTCAAAATAGACAAGCTCTTTTTATAGGTCAGCCTCGGTGGCCCAGTGGCGCGACACTTCGGCGATCGCTCTCCGAAGTTAAGCAAAGCTGGGTCTGGTCTGGTCTTGGATGGGTGACCATTCGACCGTTGAGAGAGGCTGGCCGTGGTTCGGATTCCACGTTAAGCTGTAGGTCCCCTTCCTTACTTACTAGGTGGTAGGGTTTATCCCGCCCGGGTTGGTACCATCGCATTGGATAAACGATGGTCGAAGCGGCAATGAAAATTGTCCGTGTTTTCCGTCCAGTTCAATGTAGCCGTGCAATATAAGGAAGGTCCTGGCATGGCACCTAGTTCCCATGTGGTGTGTTGGGCTAATACCATGACAGAACTTGTGGTATTAGCCATCCATGTCCAGTCACATAAAAAAAAATAGGCAATGTATATCAGAATAGACAAAAATTAACTCAAAATAGACAACCTGTTTTTATTGCCATTGTGAAGGGTATTATATGTTTGTTAGAATAACTCTTAATCTTAATAACTAAAGTCTGATTAGTCCGAAATTTTGTTACCTCTGGTCCTACCACATGTTATGGCAAATTGTATGCTGGAACTATCTTTTTTTAAGGGTTCCTTACCCAAAGGTTGCCAACGGAACCCTATTACTAAAACTCCGCTGTCCGTCCGTACGTCCGTCCATCCGTCTGTCTGTCCGTCCATCTGTCACAGGGCTTTATCTCATGAACTATAATAGGTAGGTAGCTGAAATATTTAGAGTGTGTATTTATGTTGCCGCTATAACAACAATTAGGTAAAATAAAAAAATAAAAAATGAAACGTGATTGTTTTGTGTAAAATATTGTAAAATGATGCATAACCCTTCGTGTGCGAGTCCGACTCGCACTTGGCCGGGCTTTTAGGGTTCCGTACCCAAAGGGTGAAAACGGAACCCTATTACTAAGCCTCCGCTGTCCGTCCGTCCGTCCGTCCGTCTGTCCGTCTTTCACAGGGCTGTATCTCATGAACCGTAATAGGTAGGCAGCCAAAATTTTCACAGAGTGTGTATTATTTTTGCCGCTATAACAACAAATAGGTAACATTTTAGAATAATAAGAATTAAAGGGGGTCCCCATACAAAAAACGTGTTTTTTTTGTGTTAAATCTTGTTCGATGGTACGGAACCCTTCGTGTGCGAGCCCGACTCGTACTTTGCCGGTTTTTATAAATTTGTTTACCTCTTTAAAACAAATCTCTCATCTGCCTACCGAATAAAGTTTTCTATATATGTGTCCATTTAGGACGTTATGAGTTCAGGTTTGTTTATTGTTTACAGGTTGAATAGGTAATAACGTAGTTGCCAAACAATCCATGGATTCTACTGTCATAATAGGGGACACCAGGGAAGTTCCCTGCAAGAAACTAAAAGTAGAGGTAAGCCTTGGCACTACTTATGTCCCCTTCGCACTAAGAGGTTGAACCAAGGTGGTTGAAAATGGCTCGAACACCGCATGCTGTGATGGAATATCCCTCACATAAATACAGCTAAATCAAGGATTAAGAAACTAATTCTTATTTGTGTGCGGCCAAAAGATATACAGCACTTATTCCTACAAAAAGATCATGAGCTTTCAACAAAAAAATCAGAATTTAATACTACTTTACCTTTTGCGTTCTTGGCGCCATATTCCGTGAATCTTTGACGTATGAATTATGAACTGAAGGCAATAAGTAATGCTATCATCGCCTCTTAAACCATATTTTCATTAACTGTGATGGTACCTTAGATCAAAAAGGAATGTGTCATCTATCCCGTCTACAATGAGATCCGCTGTTGCAAATTTTATAAAAACCAACCCAACTTAATGTTAATGAAACACGCAAACATAGTCGCAGATGTTTTGGAGACTTTGTGTTGGTGGTAACTGACTTTGCATTTTTGGGAATATATTCATCTGCGGCGGTAATGGTTGGACTGTGTGGTACTCTACACGCGGTCGTCTTCCCATAGATATATTTGGTCGATATGACCATACTGCGGCGACGCTGGTACCACCCACTTCTACCGTTTTGGCACGAATTTGGTGGCCACTCCAGTCATCATCAATTTACAAGATCGGGAGATCTACTGAAACAAAGTTCATGGCTTTCATGAACAAGGTTACTCCCGCGCTGGACACCGGCCACCAGGTAGACGTGGCGTACTTTGACTTTCGGAAGGCCTTCGAAAACGTTGACAACGATTTACTTTTGCAAAAGTTCGCATTGGCTGGTTTCGCACCCAAGTTGCTAGATTTTTTCGCGTCGTACTTACGCAATAGGAGGCAATATGTAGTCAATGAGGGTTACAAATCGTTCGAATATTGCACTAATTCTGGTGTGACTCAAGGTAGTAATTTAGCCACTCGAATTTATTATTTTCATAAATGATTTGGTCGATAAAGTTCACGCCTTCTGCTTGCTTTTCGCAGATGACTTTAGGATAATACAGGTCAAAAAAGAATCTGACTGCGACCTGCTACAGCGAGATATCGATAATGCACGTATTTGGAGTGACCAGAACAGGCACTATTTCAACACTGACAAGTGCGCTATATTGACATTGAGTCGCTCCAGAGAGCCTATTCAATACCAATATCGACTTGGCGATGTCTTGCTTTCGAGAGTGACAAGTCAGAAAGACTTAGGTGTTATCATGGACACCTAATTGTTTTTTCATGATCACATCGACAAACTATGCAAAAGCTCCTTTCGGACCCTGGGTTTTGTATTGAGACAAGCATACCATTTGCGCAGTATAGATGCCGTAAAGATCCTTACAACACATTTGTGAGAAGCAAGCTAGAATGCAATGGAATGATATGGAACCCTCATGAGGCTAAATATACTGCCATGCTTGAAAGAGTGCAAAAAACTGGCCAAGTGCGAGTCGGACTCGCACATAAAGGGTTCGGTACCATCGTAAATGATTTAACACAAAACAATCACGTTTTTCGTATGGGGGCCCCCTTAAATTTTTATTATTTTTGAATTTCACCTATTTGTTGTTATAGCGGCAAAATAAATGCACACCTATTACAGTTCATGAGATACAGCCCTGTGACAGACAGACAGACGGACGGACGGACAACGAAGGCTTAGTAATAGGGTTCCGTTGGCACCCTTTGGGTACGTAACCCTAAAAAGTTTTTGAGGTTCTGTTATATCAATGAAACACGCGTATATGTGCATAGATGTAATCTCGAAAAAACGTGGGACATGAAAAACTAACCCACGAAAACTGACTGACAGATCATGTGTCAAACAAACTGAAAACTACATTCTAGCAGACAATAGTACTTTGATTGCTGTACACAACACCTTCCCTCTAAGATTTCATTCTAATAATTATATTAGAAGTTAAGAGAGGTACAATTTAAGATACAGAATGTGTTGGTTATAATTGTGGAATCCAAACAAAGTGTCCGATACATTCTTGACGGAATTTATGGAATGACGAAAGATATACTTTTGTATCTGACAAAACTAAGGTTGTCTGGTTACTATTGAACCTAGCGGTATTCCGAGGATTTCTCTGATTCTTGTTAGGTCCTCTTCTTCCTTATCTTGTGCTTTAGCACGATTCAATATAATTTGGTTTATGTGGCGTTGAATTATTTTATTATCTCTTGTCTTTATTAGGAATCGGTATCCGCTCAGCTTCTTGTTTATTCTTCCGCAGGCCCACTTCTCTTTATGGTTGTAGATTCTGTAACGCACTTCTTCCCCTTCATTTAAATTTCTAACTTTGTGATGTGTATGTTCCTTCTGTGTTTTTTCTGTATTGTGGTCGTATGTACGTTGCGGGTGTATATGGTCTAAAATTGTTCGGAAACGTCTTCCATTCAAAAGCTCAGCGGGTGTTTTACCTGTACTAGTACTTTCTTGTGATCGAAGGGCAAATAGCATTCTAGGTAGTCTAAGGTGCCAAGGAACATCTGATGATTTACTCAATTTCTCTTTGATTGTTTGTACTGTTCTCTCCGCTTGGCCATTCGATGCGGGATGGTACGGCGGAACAAGACTAGGTTTTATTCCATTTTTGATGCAAAATTCTTTGAACATGGCAGATGTGAATACGGTGGCGTTATCGGTCACTATCACTTCGCACAGGCCCTGCTGACTGAAGATGTCACGCAAGATTTCTGTGACTACAGTGGCCGACGTGTTGGGTACTATGCGGACTTCAGGCCATTTTGAGTACGTGTCGATAGCTATGAAAAATAGCTTGCCCATATATGGTCCTGCGAAGTCTAGATGTAGACGGGACCAAGGTTTGACCGGTGGTGGCCAAGCTGAATGTACTTGGGCCGGCATGTGGCGATGACTCTGGCATACTTCACATGTTGATATCATTTTCTCGATGTCCTGTGTGATGCGAGGCCACCACAAGTAGCTTCTGGCTACTCCTTTCGTTACGACCATACCGTTGTGAGAATCATGTAGAATTTTAAGAATGCTAGCTCTCATACTTGTAGGTATAACTACTCTGTTTGCCATTAACACACAATTCTTCATTGTTGAAAGTTCAATTCTTTTTAACCAATAAGGACGTAATGATTCCTCAGTAATCTTCTCGGGCCAGCCTTGTCGGATACAATTTCGAACTTTTGAAAGTATTGGATCTGAATCGGTGTCCTCTTGAATTCTCTCAATGGAGCACTCGGGGTCATTGGGTTGCACGGTCATCAACAACACGTCTGCGCAGATTTCTTCTTCTTCATCGTTGCTGATTGGCTCAGGCCACCTGCTTAGTGCATCAGAATTACCGATTAGTCTACCTTTCTTATATTTAAGTTCATAATCTAATGAACTTAATTGGAGTGCCCATCTGGTCATTCGCGGCGACAACAGGACTGGGATGGGTTTGTTGCTTCCAAATATTCCTAGTAAAGGTTTGTGATCGGTGTAGATTATGACTTTATTAGCGATGATGTAATTGTGAAACTTGTTCAGGCCAAACATAATTGCTGCTGCTTCTTTGTCGAGAACAGAATAATTTCTCTCGTGCTTATTTAGTGTCCTGGATGCTATCGCGATGGGGCGCTCTGTGCCGTCGTCCATAATGTGTGCTAAAGTCGCTCCGACTCCGTAAGCGGATGCGTCGCATGTTAGTGTTATTTTTCTGTTCACGTCAAAATGAACTAATACTCTTTCTGATGTGAGCAATAACTTGGCTTGATTAAATGCGTTTTCTTCTACAGATGTCCATTTCCATGTACGACCTTTGTCTAATAGTCTGTGTAAATGTTCCAGTATGGTAGCTTTGTCTGGCAAGAATCTCTCGTAAAAGTTATATAGACCAAGAAAAGCTTGAAGTTCTTTGATAGTGGTCGGTCTGGGAGTATTAAGGATGGAGCTCACCTTGTTTCGGTTAGGCCTTACTCCGTCGACACCAATAGTGAAGCCTAGGAAGTCCACTTCCTGGAGAAGAAACTTGCACTTTACTCTGTTCAATTTGAGACCGGCTTCAGATAGTTTTTTAAGCACTAACTCAAGTCTTTCGTTGTGTTCTTTGATTGTTCGCCCAGCTATTAATATATCGTCGAGTAACACTTGGGTTCCTTGAATTCCACTCAACAACTGTGACATTAATCGTTGGAATATTCCAGTGGCAGCTTTCACGCCAAATGGTAACCGATGAACAGAAAATAGTCCTTTGGTAGTGTTCAGCGTTAGCAGCTTTGCTGTCTCTTCGTCTACTTCCACTTGGGTGTAAGCTTGTTCTAAATCTAATTTGGAAAAATATTGCCCTCCGGACAAGTTAGCGAAAATGTCACTGTTTGTGGGGAGTGGGTAGGTGTCTGAGTCGGTGGCCTTATTGACTGTGGATCTGTAGTCTCCACATATACGAATACCTCCCGATGGTTTCACTATTGGAACAATCGGTGTTGCCCATTCCGAGTAGGTGATGGGTCTCAGTACACCTTCTGCGGCTAAGCGATCTAGCTCTTCTTCTATTCTGTTTTTAAGAGCATATGGAATGCTACGCTGTTTTAGAAATATTGGTTTCATGTTATTTAGACGGATGGACACGGACGGACCGTTATACTTTCCCAAAGACTGTTCGAACACTGATGGGAATGCTTGGATGACTTCTTTACAATTAACAGCTACCTCATTTACTGAGTGGACTCCGTGCAGAGATATTCCAAGGGCTTTTAACCAATTTCGACCGATTAAGCTGGCTCCTGGGCTTCTCGCGACTAGTAGTGGCAAATCTCTAATGAATCCGTTGTACGCAACGTGTACATTTATTTGCTTCAATTCTGTAGCGTTATTTCCGGTCCAGGACTTTAATCGGATGGGTGTGTCCTGTAGCGTTGGTTTCGTTTTAGATTTCCAATGGGATTCATATGTGTCATAGTTGATGACAGAGTATGAGGCTCCAGAGTCTACCTCAAATCTTAATTCTTTATTGTCGATTTTAACGGAAATGTGATAGGGCGGTAACGTGTCAATCGTCTGGCTGTCCTGATCAACATGATACAAACCATTTGCCTCTCCCAATTCGTTGAGTGGTTCCTCTTTTTGGGTTTTTTCCCCATCTTTCTTCTTTTTCTGACAAATTCTTTCGATGTGCCCAACCTTATGGCAGTAACGGCATTCCATGTTTTTCACTTTGCACTCGTCTGAGTGTGAGCTTCCACAGCGAAAACATTTTTTGATTCGTGAGGCAGTCCTCTGTAGTCTGTTGACATCCATTGCATCTTCCATTGAGGTGGGTCCGGCGTTGATTGTAACGCCGGATGAGGTTGAGTTTTCTACTGGAATGTATGGATTTATAGTTTCCACATCTTTCTTTGCTGTTTCCGCAGCGAATGCAGCGTCAAATACGTCGGTGTATGTAAGCAAAGACTTCTGAAGCAGCTGTCTTTGTAACATTCGGTCTTTCATGCCGCATACGATACGATCGCGTAGCATCCGGTCAAGCAGGTTGCCGAAGTTGCAGTGGACACTAATTTTGCGAAGCTCTGCAATGTAGTCGCTGATACGTTCGGTTGTCCCTTGATTTCTGTTGTAGAACTTGTAACTTTGCGTGATTTCGTTTGGCTTCGGGTCGTAGTGATTTGTGAGTATTTCTACGATTTCCGATATGGAAACTTCATTAGATTTCCGAGGACTAATTAGGGACATTAGCGTGGCATAAGTTTGAGCGCCGCAAACAGAGTAGAAGTTCGCCCGTTGCAGGGAGGAATCAGTGATTCCATTTGCTGCGAAACAGTAGTACAGGCGCTCGTGATACGACATCCAGTCCTCCCCCGGTCTAAATTCCCCGAACTTGATGGATTTAGCCATTTTTAGCTCGTCGCCACTGTTATATCAATGAAACACGCGTATATGTGCATAGATGTAATCTCGAAAAAACGTGGGACATGAAAAACTAACCCACGAAAACTGACTGACAGATCATGTGTCAAACAAACTGAAAACTACATTCTAGCAGACAATAGTACTTTGATTGCTGTACACAACAGGTTCCTTTATAAAAAGAATTATGGTTTTTATCCAATTTATCCGAATACATATCCAACAAAATTTATTCTAGGAATGGTGGGATACCAGTTACTAGAAGTACGCCGCAATGTAGTGTTAGCAAAATATGTGTTTAAATTAGTAATAGGACATGCGCAAAATATTTCAGTGCTAGAGAGTGTTAATCTTTTCGCCCCAGAAATTACAGTCGCGCGCGCTCTCACCCTCACATCGCGCTGCCCTCCTCATGCACCAACATGCTGAGTCACGCGCCGCTCACCCGTGCGCTTACAGCTCTAAATCATATATCTGACAAAATAGACATCTATGCTTGCACTCTGGCAGTTACTGCTTACTTTGAAGCTGCATAGTTTTTAAATAAGGTGTGTACTGTATCTATAAATTGCCTAACACGTTGGCTATTACGCTGTAATGTTAGGTATATTGTTGCATGAATAAATAAATTAAAAAAAAGATCCATACGAGACGTCCACTTCTCCTGTCACCTCTTTAATAGTGATTCGGCAATTGAACGGCTTAATTTCTTTGATTTTGTGGATAATGTCATCAGTAGTTGATGTTCTTCCCAGCCCATATCTCTCATCATCTTTAACGTCTTCATGGCCCTCTTCGAAATGTTTATTTATACCTGATGTTAATGGCTGTTTCTTTATATCAGTCTTTAAGGTGGCCCAACCCGGCGGCACTAACTCAATCGCGGGCACGGTACAAAACCGTGCAGTTGCGCTCTGGGACCTTCTCTGTTTCAAAGAAAAAGACAGGCTCCGTGATGAGGAAGATGCAACACGTCCACAAAAAAAAACAATGTGTATAGTGTATGATTTGGTAAGATTAACGAAAATTTTAATTACAAAACGACTTATAGCTAAAAGCAAACCACGACCACTGTAGTCAAAAATCTAACAAAAACAAAATAGATTATAAATCTTGATTAAATAAGATAATAGGTCGGGGAAAAAGTCTTTTCGCATTATAGTATGTATGAACTTGTAATAAAATCTCTTTGGCTATACTATTTGTATCTGGCTGGTTTTGGTATCATTGAAAGTTTAAATTTTAAAGAACATAATTCCAAATTCAAATTAGGAAAATGTGTGATTCTCATTTGTTTTTCGTACTGTCAAAATGAGTGAATCTAATGAAGAAATTCGATACATTTTAAAATTTTACTACAAAAAAGGTAAAAATGCAACACAAGCCGCGAAAAAAATTTGCGATGTTTATGGACCTAGTGCAGTGTCTGTGAGAGTAGCACAAATTTGGTTTAAGCGTTTTCAATCCGGAAATTTTGATGTCAAAGATGCACGTCGCTCTGGTCGCCCTATTGCGGATAAAATGGATGCCATTTTTGAAAAAGTGGAGCAAGATCGGCATATCAGTAGTTACGACGTAGCTGAAGAACTAGGAATTGACCACAAAACAGTTTTGGCGCATTTGAAAAAAACTGGGTACACAAAAAAGCTCGATATTTGGGTACCTCACGAGCTCACTGAAAGAAACCTAATGAACCGTGTACTCATTTGTGATTCTTTATTACGACGTAATGAAACCGAACCATTTTTGAAGAAGCTGATAACTGGTGATGAAAAGTGGATCACGTACGACAAGAACATGCGAAAAAGGTCGTGGTCAAAGGCCGGTCAAGCTTCACAGACTGTGGCGAAACCCGGGTTAACTCGCAACAAGGTGATGCTGTGTGTGTGGTGGGATTGGAAGGGCATTATTCATTATGAGCTGTTACCACCAGGCAGGACCATCGATTCTGAACTCTACTGCGAACAACTGATGAGATTAAAGCAAGAAGTTGAGAGAAAGCGGCCGGAATTAATCAACAGAAGGGGTGTGGTTTTTCATCATGATAACGCTAGACCTCACACATCTTTAGCCACTCAGCAAAAACTAAGAGAGTTTGGCTGGGAGGTGTTAATGCATCCGCCGTATAGTCCTAACCTTGCACCTTCAGATTTCCACCTGTTTAGGTCTCTTCAGAATTATTTAGGCAGTGTCAGGTTAACATCACGAGAGGACTGCCAAAACCACTTGTCGCGGTATATTGATCAGAAGTCCCAATATTTCTATAGCAATGGGATCATGTCCCTACCTACAAGATGGCAAAAAGTTATCGAACAAAATGGTACCTATATACTTTAGTTAAATGTAAATAAACCATATTAAAAAATGTTTTGAATTTTCTTAAAAAATGCGAAGAAACTTTTTCCCCAACCTAATATGTCTGATGACTAATCATTTTAAAATATTCTTACTTTATCATTGCGTAGTCTACCTCCAAAGTTATTGTATAAAACGCGCAAAAAATCCGAACTTTCGGACCTTATAACTTAGAAACAAAACACAATTTTGCAATGTCAACGGTCATCAGACATCTAATTCGATCAAATAAAGTTATTTTGAGCAAAATTTGGGATCTCTATCAAGTAATATGTGCGTGATCTTCTTTCCCCGTTTGTATGGGGAGTTGAGCGGGATGGGCCACCTTAACATTCCAAACCTAAATTAAGTTTTTAAGGTGGCCCAACCCGGCGGGACTAACTCATTCGCTGGCACTGTACAAAACCGTGCTGTTGCGCTCTGGGACCTTCTCTGTTTCAAAGAAAAAGACAGGCTCCGTGATGAGGAAGATGCAACATGTCCACAAAAAAGACAATTTGCATAGTGTATGATTTGGTAAGATTTACGAAAATGTTGATTTCAAAACGACTTATAGCTAAAAGTAAACCACGACCGCTGTAGTCAAAAATTTAACAAAATCCAAATAGATCATAAATCTTGATTAAATAAGCTATGTCTGATGACTAATCTTTTTACGATGTTCTTATTTAATCATTGCGTAATCCACCTTCAAAGTTATTGTATAAAACGCGCGAAAAATTCGAACTTTCGGACCTTATTACTTAGAAACCAAACTCAATTTTACAATGCAACGGTCATCAGACATCTAGTTCGATCAAATAAAGCTCTTTTGAGCAAGATTTGGGATCGCTGATAAGAAATATGGGCGTGATCTTCTTTCCCCGTTTGTATGGGGAGTTGAGCGGGTTGGGCCACCTTAAATGGCCGATAATTGCATATTAATTATAAAAAAATGGGTTCTTACAATCCGAAAATAAAATATTTCTCATATTTTTTGACCAGACTCCTTTTGTATTCTTGAAGAGATTTGTGAGAGCGTGTAAGTATAATGTTCTTGAGTGGCTTAAATTTTGCTTGCAACTTGTTTTTCTTGCATTTTTGCTTAGGTTGTAAAAGATTTTTAACTCTAATGTAACTAAAACAAAGAATAATAAAGGAAAAAGGTATGACACACTCTACATTTACTGGCATGATATTAGCCCAACACACCACTTCGGAACTAAGTGCCTTGCCAGCACCATCCTTATTACTTTGCCACTACATTGCACGAGAACTCTGTAACATTGGTATATTGTTAAGGCAATTGTTTAGGCACGAAAACAATTTCGAACTTCATCTAACTGGTGCCATAGCCTAACATCATCCATTAAGTTTATTTCTAACGCAGTTTTCCTTCACATGAGCAAATGCGATATGTTAAGTATGG
Organism: Incurvaria masculella; assembly: GCA_946894095.1. NCBI lineage: Eukaryota > Metazoa > Arthropoda > Insecta > Lepidoptera > Incurvariidae > Incurvaria > Incurvaria masculella. The sequence goes on from OX335644.1 coordinate 5,955,344, forward strand.
GATCTTTTACGAAATGTAATGGGGGCAGGCGGCAGACAGAATGAAGACTCCGATCTCGATCCTGCAAGAGCTGATGGTGAAGCTTGGCGAGCAGCTGCACTTCGAGCAAGTGTACCAGGGCGGGCCCCCGCACCAAATGATCTTCAAGTACCAGTGCACGGCCGCCGGTGCCTCTGCCATATCCAGCGGTCGCTCCAAGAAGGTAGCGCTTCCTTCAATTTAACTGCAAATTACATGTGTAGCTAGCTGAACTGAAATCACAAAATGTACAGTGCGAATTAAAAGATAAAATTTGTTTTTCTTTTTAAATAACAAAAAAGTTTCTCATACCGTGCAGAAACTTATCGATACCTAGGGAAGCCATTTGAGTACCATAAAACGGTTTTATTAATTTAAAGCTTTTTTTAGCTGATGGAACAGCAAAATTAGGAGCAGATTTAGGAATTACCAAGTCATATTATTTCTATTTATTAGAAATAATATGACTTTGTAATTCCTAAACTAGTGTATTAATGGCTTATTTGTTAATATTGGTACTTCATATACATGTATTTAATTTTGTTGATTTAAGGGCTTGATGTGAGCCGATTGCATTCAGTTACATTTATTTATATTTCAAAATAAACCATGACAGTCAGTCAGTCAGCGTGTTAGCGTCGACTTTGCTTCTCCAAATTTTCTCCAGTCTTCCTGGCCGTGAGCGGTACGGAACCCCTGCTTACCGCCGACGCACTTGATGTCGTCGTCCCCCTGGCGGGTGATCTTCCCACACTCCGTTTTCCTGTCCACGGCTGCCAGTATAGGCGACGGTTGCTCCAACGATTGTTGTCTCTTCGGCTGACGTGACCGTTGGCGGATTGCCTCGTTGCGCACCATATCCCGTAGCGATGTTCCCATCATGGCTCGCTCCATTGCTCGCTGGGCAACTTTCAACTTCCAAACAACGGCGACCGTCAGAGTCTATGTTTCACACGCGTACGTCAAAACCGGCAGGACGCACTGGTCATATATTCTGGTCTTTAAAATTTGCGGAAGGTCAGACCTCAGAGAGAATTTAAGTTTTCTGAAGGCAGCCCAACCCAGTTGAATTCGTCTTTTGACCTCCTTAGTCAGACCTTGTCTACCAAGCCACAGGATTTGGCCGAGATATACGTACTCTTGAACCTGTTGACCTTGGATTTCTCCCGTGTCATCTTCAAACCTACCTTTATCGATGCTTTATAAAGGTCGTACAGCGTGGTTTAAAGCTGAACTCGGGAATTTGACAGAAAAACAATGTCATCTGCGAATTGAAGATGACTGAAGAAATCTCCCAAGACAACGATGAATTTTGATAATCCAAAAAGTAAATATGTGGATTGATGGTCTACTTAATTCAAAGTTTGATCTGTAAATCTCTGGTGATTTGTGCTCTCAAATAAGACACATATTTATACATTTTTATTCATAAAAAAAGTTCGACCACAGAATATGAGCGTCCAATGTTATAGGTTTCATCTTTTTTAAATTCCAAAATATGGAGTAGTCACTTACGCCCTTATGGAACTAATGCAAACAGGTGTTATCATGCCCTTAATAGCTGTTAAGGCGTTAGGACTAGCCAACTACTCGCGCCATACAAATGCACTTTTTAACAAATGTAATAATATGTAGTGAAACTCTTCAGCAAATCCAAATAGAACTCCAGACTGATAATGGATTGTTAATATTTTTTTATTCCATCATTTATTTAAATAATAATAAAAATAAAAAAGTTGATTTTTCCAATTAGAAATCTGAAAGTAATTCGATTTCTAGATATAAGCAAAAACAGCATATATGCATAAACAAAAAATTCCATTTGCTTTTAGATTTCTACATTTAGTCAAAAAAGTTCGGAAATGGACACCGTTTCCGCAATGTATTTTGTATAGAAAAAGGAAACATACATTAACGAAAATAGGTCGATTCCTAGACAAGGAATCATATATTGTAAGAATGACACTTATAATCGTCAGACTTAGTTAGTTAACTTGGGGTGCCTCGTCTAACTTTGCGATTTGGCTAGTACCAGGGCCTTAATATATCTCCAAAAATTAAATACATTATTGCATTTTCTTTTTTTTTATATTTTTAATGTTAATTACTTAGCTCTTTTTCATATTTATACTTTGTTCTGAAAATGTTGATATGGTAAACTTAAGGAAAATATCCCCTTCAACACAGGGAATCCTAGTGTGGGGGTTATGAATCAAACTGTATGTGAAATTCATTTTTGGTAAATAAATAATTATTATTATTATTATTATTTCGTAGAGAGTACATACAGTTCGTAATTGTTTTGTGTGACTGTCTCTTTCAAGATTGTATTTTTAAAAACAGTCTACTTAATACAATTCTCGAAGGATCAGGCTCGAAAATCAGAATTAATCAGGAAATTAAAGTCAGAAAGAAAATTTCGGTTCCTAACTGCAATCACACTCGGCTGACATATGTAATTCCAAGTAGACTGCCCGGGACGGATGGGGTCCTACCCCCATCCAATGACGGAAGCATGTTCAGCAGCACTGTTTACCGTTTGATGAAGCAGGCTGTCAGAAGTGACTCAGGCCAATGAAGTGGTCCAGACGATGCCTCCGGCTTTGGAGGCAGAGCCTCGGCCTCCAACCGTAAGGTGGCCAGAAACCGTAAGTTTGGAAAATATTCATCCATTCCTCTTTTGCCATTCTCGGTTTTAGCCTAGCCATTCGTAGCCTAGTGGCCCGGGGACTGGCCTAGCGTCCCAGAGGCCTGGGTTCAATTCCGACATGCACCACTGTCTTTCTCTTTACGAGTTCGTTAAGTGCATTTTGTCACGAATGCGAGCTGCTCCATGGTTCGGAATCCATGTAAAACTGTAGGTCCCCTTCCCCTACTAGGTGGTAGGGTTTAAGCCCGCCCGGGTTGGTACCATCGCATTGGATGAAAAGATGGTCGAAGCGGCAATTAAAAATTGTCCGTGTTTTCCATCCAGTTCAGTGTAGCCGTGCTCATAAAGGGAAGGTCCTGGCATGGCACCTAATTACTTCGGGAATGTGTATTGGGCTAATATCATAACGGTAGTTGTGTGGTATTAGCCATCCATGTCAGGTCGCATAAAAAAAAAATCCAAAATTTACCCTCTGTGCAAAATTTAATTTGGTGTTTTTTCTAATATCAATATCACGTGAAATACTTAAAAAATTCAGGACCAAGTGCGTCCCATAAGAGCTTTTGTTACTTTTCGTGTTCATCCACTTGTTTATTGGTCCCAGTATTTTGGCCAACCCCCCCTCCCCATTCAACGGTGGCCTAGGTACAAAATATGTTATCGGTTTTACTTACTAATTCATAATGCCCCCTATAAAAAATATTTTAATGTTATTTACAAACAACATTAGGGGACGTTCGGTTTTTCTATGAAGCAACTTAATATTCTAAGAATTTTTTTTACCATTTTATCATGAAATTAGTGTGAACCATAAGCACGGCACACTAAGGGCATAATATAAAATATGGAGAAATTAATTTTAATAATCAACTCAAAAGTTCGGAACCACTGTCATGTGTCTCTGAACTGCTCGATACAAGGTAGATCATCACAATTTTTATGCATCAGGACGCAAAACAAGAAGCGGCTCGCCTCTGCCTGGAGAATTTAGCGAGCATGGGAGTGTACAAAGCGCCGCGGGCCGCCTCAGGTCCCTTCGCGCACCCCTCGTCCCCGCGTGCCGCGCCCCCGCCACCCGAAGACGGTTCCACCTGCATCAACAGCTACGTAGCTCTCCTCAAGGTCGGCACCCTGCGTCTATTGACATTTATATTTTCGTTGGTGTTGCTGTGGTCTGGTTTTAGTTAATAAATATGGCAGCCACAGATTCTACGTAAGTAGGTGCAATTATTAGGCCACTGTGTATACCATAGGCTTAGAATGTTAAGACATACAGAGTCAACTGACGGATGAGACCAAAACCGTTTCATAAAAAATGTACTGAAGTCGCTGTAAAGCTTTAAAATAATGATCTGAAGTTATGTTTTAAGTTTTACTGAAATTAGATCAACAAAAAATCAGTGGGTCTTATTTGATGTTAAGTTTATTTAACATCAAAAAAGGCTTTTTGTCCGGGTTTTTTACTCCAGTTTACTAAAAAATCTAAAATTGCACAGGTCACCATACTTTCTTTAAGGAAAACTAGAGAAATCAGAGAAATTTCAGAAAAAATACATTTCACATTCTGCGCGTCTTCAATGTATTGATAAAAATTCCAGTACCCGAAGTCCCAGTTGTCACCTAAATTGGCGTTTACCTATGTAGGTTAAGAAGGGGACCTTACGTGGAATCCGAACCCTGGACAACGAATCACTTAGTCGCTTAGACATGCACGAAAGAAATGCATTGGGCCCACTTGTATTATTGTTACGTGTCGGAATCCGTTGTAGTAACGAGAGCGTGCCCGCAATCAGGAATACTGCGAAGAGTACCTGCTGCCGGGGCCAAAGTACGAGCTGGTGAGCGACACGGGCCCGCCGCACTGCCGCGAGTTCAAGATCAGCGTGGAGGTCGGCGCGCACTCGCGCACCGCCGTCGCCAGCACCAAGAAGCAAGCGCGCCAGCTGGCGGCGGAGCGGCTCTACGCGTACCTCAAGGAGAACCTCTCGCGGGTCACGCACGAATTTGTTGAGGTCGGTTGGCGTCATAGGGCCTAGTGCACGAAAAGACAAAAATCGAATTCAACAGCAACGTATGATTAAACACGTCACTTTGTATGAACGGTATGGAAGGAACTCCATGTGGTTCACTAAAAGTGACGTGTTTGAATATTGATTAACTCAACCGTCTCGTCGTGCAATCGGGGCTTAATGTGACCTATTAGCAGCGAGCATGGAAGGACGGGAATCGCATCCGAAACTCGTTTGCATGGGGGGGCGGCATGGACACTTTTACATACGTTAATTATTCCCTTATTCCTCCCCGTCTTACCTATATCCGGAGCACCCCCTTTTGGTTAACATTAGGTTTTTTAAGAGGCAAACCGTTTCTCAAACTCATTACTTTGCCGCTCCGCCAGGATATGGATCTGTTTGCCGGCGGGTGCCTTTCCTCATGACCATAACCTAGGAGTCTTCAAGCGTAATTTGAACAAGCTCGATAGCTCAGCGATAGTCCACAATCCGCTGGTATTGTACCTCGCTGAGCGTGGATTCGCGAGGTGAAGTGTATTAGGCTTTTCTGAGCACCTTTCTTCTTCAGCACAGCCGCCCATGCCGGCGAGTGAGTTCGCTTACGCCCCTTAGACATTTAGACGTTTGCCACTAATTCGTGGCTACGCTGCCGCCATACGAATAAGTTCCGATCACTGCTCCCATGCTTCCATGCTCGCTGCCTTTTAGCCCCTCGACGACATTTGTAATCAGTCTTAGGATATTTTTCATGTCAAAACGTTTTCGCCCTTTGGGATGAGTTTTTTTCCCATAGTTTTTCTGGCCCATTTTATCCAAAGCCAGTTAACAACCAATTCGCTTGTTTATTGTAACTGACACCAGGTAACAATAATGTTACGTAGATACAGCTAGATCTCCAACGACGGAAAACCAAAACCAAGAGGTTTCTTGTGCAGTGGGAAGTAAGTCTGCATATAAATGTAAAAGAATTGCTATCGTCGTTGGTTTCTAAAGGATCTAATAAATAAACTAGTAATACCTTTCATTGCACTCATAAGTATAATTAATTTTATGCAATTGGTTTTACTTTACTTCTGAGGATAATTATAGAGTAAAAAATAAGCAACTTTTAATTTTGTTTAAAAAAATTACCTTTAACCTAACCTAACCTTTGAGACAAAATTTATTTGTTATAAAAATTTACTAAAATGGCTCCCATTTGCCTCTACCATTGCAGTCGTGTATTCATAAGAGTATTGCAGATCAATCAATCCATTTGTGACATACATTAGCATAGTTTGTAGACTACCAGAAGTATAAATAAATTAAAATAATAAATTAAATTAATTAAAGGTTCTGTGCGTCAAGTAGACTGTTTTAGAGGCGTTAGTCCATACCCCGTCGAATTGGTGTCCTGTGCCAGCAGGACGTGGTCGTGAGTATTTGGTTTGGGAACGACTCGGGAACTCACTCGAACCTCGCGTTGCATTGAGTTCCGGCGGCGTCTCGAAGCACGCACAGTTGCGCGGAAGACGATTCCTCCTGGCTCCACTCCCGGACACGAAGGCTATCCGGCCACTACACAATGCTTGGGCGAAGCACCACACTAAATATTCGCTTTTGTCGGCAAAACGCGAGGAACGCGATGCGAAATTAACCGGACACAAATTCACATGATTGACAACCGACCTCAGAAAATTGCCAACTCACACTTCTCTTTGACAGCTGAAGCTGGCAAACTACTTTCTAGTGGCTTGCAATTTGGGACTAAACATGGACATTTCTTTTATTTTTCAGGAGGATGCTTTAGTGAGAGCGAACCAAAAAGCCCAAGAGAAATACATGGAGATGAAAGAGGACTCACAACCGTGGCGGCCAAATCTTGGACAGAAAATCTCCGAGTATCATATAGGTTTAAAAACGCATACGGGTACTTACCTCTGTTTGCATGTAGTGTTTCGTTATCTTTGTTCTTAGCCTAATAAGCCTGGATTAATGAACAGTCCCTCTTCAAAGTCTCAGGTCTCCCAGCAGCTAATATCGACCGTTGTGTTCAAATTATTAGGCAGCGGCATAGATTAAGGAGGAAGGGATAGATTGCTAACATAATTCCATTGTTAGGGATAATAAAAGTCCACAGGTGGCGTTGCAATTCACATTCCAGAATACATTCAATGAATATCAATAATTATTTTATTTACAATGACATTACTTATAGTTTATTTATAGCATTATTTATAGTTAAAATGTTACTTTTTATCAGCAAAATTTGGAATCAAGCTTGTTGAAATGACGGTCGTAACACCGTCATTTCTGGCAGTGACGGAAGATATGGCTGGTTAGAAATGGCTTATTATCCGCGAAAATAAGCAGTTTTTGGAGAGTTTTGTATGTTGTATAATATTAGCTATCTACACATTCCTCTTTAATCTATGACAGCGGTCATATTGGTAGTATCCATATATCATACACCGTGTCCGGAATAAGGTTCCGAATACTTAAACCTAAGAAAGGTCTAAACATTGTAAACAACTTTTCCGAAGAAACTATATTAATATACCTAATAGTTTCCGAGAAAAAAAATAATTCAACTTTATTAAAAAGCGGAATTTCTCCAGTGTGAAAAAGCACCATAAATATAGCGGGGCGGCGGCGGGGAGCGGAAGGGCGGCGGGGTGCGTTCCCCAGCTGTCTTGCTCGCTTTGTAGGTAGTATTCCGAAGCGGCGGCGGCGCAGCTTCAAAGGCGGTGTCTCTTTGAGACAAAATGCCTACTCGCACCAATTTGCAACGCAGTCAGTGTTTGCGTGGCCTTGTAACTGAGCGGTCGAAAGTGTGTCAAGGTCGCGAACGTTTTTACTACTAGGGAATATGGAGACATGATATTGGCGTATGGGGAGTGTCATGGGAATGCCTTGGCTGCATTACATTTGTACCGTAATCGGTTTCCGAACAGGCGTCAGCCTGCTGACTCAAGAACAATAACCGCTGCTTTTCAGCGCATTATTGATAACCGACCCGTAGCACCAACTATGCGAGAAGGTGTGTTAAACCCCCGCGCTCAAGAAGTGATAGATTATTTTCGCCTACATCCTAGGACGAGTACAAGAAAAGCCGCACGAGTGTTAAACATGTCGAAATCAACAATTCATAGTGTGTTAAAACGTGATAAACAGCATCCCTATTTAATCAGAACACACGCACTGCTGCCAGCTGATCACGTTCGGAGAGTTAACTTTTGCCAATGGCTTCAACTCCAGCAGCAACGCCAACCAATGTTTGTGGAATCTGTGTTGTGGACGGACGAGAGCATGTTTACGAACAATGGAATGTGGTGGCAGATCGAGCGGCGCGTGGTCTTAGAAGGGGCCGCTGCCGCCCTCTCCTAATATAAACGTAAGTACCTAAGGTACATAATCTACCTACTATCTTAGGTATTGTGGTAATGTGATGCGCGATGCAACAAATTAAACCCATGCGCGGTGAAGATGGCGCAGCGCGCTTGCAGTAGTTATTAGGGCGCAAGTATACTGATAAATAATATTTTTAATTTTTTTTTTCAACTTACTACTTTCGAACTTTCTTTGTTATGACGAGCTTACGGATAGGATATATGACCTGCCTTTTAATTATTCGTAACCTTATACCGGACACGGTGTATAGCTGTCATATCTCACTATTTCTAGAGCCCGACACCACCGAAGCAGTGGGGTGTATTCGTTGACCTTAACAATTTATGTTTCATAAATTATAAAGGCACAAACTCGCATTGAAGTAGAGCACCATATGGTACGATCACACCATTCTTATGCTTCCTCAACGGACATACATCTTTCATAGATGCTCTACCATTACAGATACTACGGACCTGGTAATACAGTGTTCATTCATCAGTGTATTACAGCACTAAATTGGAATAAAAAACCGGCCAAGTGCGAGTCGGACTCGCACACGAAGGGTTCCGTACCATCGTAAAAAATGAAACAAAAAAATCACGTTTTTTGTATGGGAGCCCCCTTTAATTTTAATTATTTTTTAATCTTACCTATTTGTTGTTATAGCGGCAAAATAAATACACACTCTGTGAAAATTTCAGCTGTCTACCTGTTACGGTTACTGAGATACAGCCCTGTGACAGACGGACAGACGGACGGACGGACGGACGGACGGACGGACGGACGGACGGACGGACGGACGGACGGACGGACGGACAGCGGAGGCTTAGTAATAGGGTTCCGTTTTCACCCTTTGGGTACGGAACCCTAAAAATATAATAAACTATAGACCAGTGAAAATTCACTGAGTTCATCAGCATCAATCAGCGGATCGATCCGATTGTGACATGACTTAAGGTGGCCATTCTCGGCTGCAACAACTCATTCGCGGGCACAGTATAAAACCGTGCTATTGCGCTTTGGGACCTTCTCTGTTTCAAAGAAAAAGACTCGGTCCGTGACGAGGAGGATGCAACATGTCCACAAAGCAGACGATGCGCATAGTGTGTGATTTGGTAAGATTTACGAAAATTTTAATTACAAAAAGAATATATAGCTAAAATTAAACCACAACCGTTGTAGTAAAAAATCTAACAAAAACCAAATTGATTATAAATGTTCATGAAACAAGCTATTCTGATGACTAATCTTTTTAAGATGTTTTTATTTTATCATTGAGTAATCTACCTCCAAAGTTATTGTATAAAACGCGCGAAAATTTCGAACTTTCGGACCTTATAACTTAAAAACCAAACACAATTTTACAATGCCAACGGTCACCAGACATCTAGTTTAATCAATTTAATTTTTAGTTAATTAAACGTCTCCAGTCGGGTCGTTCGAGGCGAGTCTGTCGGTTCTTTGTGAATTTTATTATAATTCTTTTATTTGCATGTCATTATTAATATTTTAAAACATAACCTACAAATATGGCTTCATGTGATGGGATTGATGTGCATGAATTCCTGGGTACCTGCTACCATATGCATGTGTTTAGCGGCAACATGCACACCTTATTGGAAGCCTCATGCAGGGTTCTAACTAATGCAAATTGCAGGGTTCTAACTAATGCAAATTACTTAATCAAATGGTAGCACCAAATGAGAGCAAACATTTAAGTTTTCCCTGTCACTAACTATTATTCATTGGATTGCATGCTTCCCGAGGTTCTAGCCTTCATAGTAAAAACATCTGTTCGAAACACTAACCCAGTATTCTTTACAAAAATCTCATATTTAAGGAAACCGAAGTTGACGATTGTGGGACATGTGCTTTGTAAGTTAAGTATGTATGTTATAAGTAGTACTGCTGTATTTCGTCACGTGTATGTCGTAAGAGGCTCATACGGAGCCAGCGTGTTGTAGAACGCAAGATCGACGGGGTCCCCCACGACACTCAATGATAAGTCGCATTTCCAAGCAGCTTGCTGTGTATCCCAAGGAACCAATAGTAGCAAAGGGGATGTGGGGCAAAAATGAGTGTAAGGCTGTGACTCTAAGCTAAATCACTGCTTGGGAGTAAGGGATCGACACGAAGGCCAGGGAGAGCTGATAGAACGGGTTCTTCGCTGCCTGCCTGCCGGGTAGTCTCGTCTGTAACTAAAAAACGCAATTGGCTGCTTCATTACTCGGCGCATAATCTCGGAGTGGTCCGTCGTGCTGGTTTGTGACCGGACTGGCATGGCTGCCGGGACCCCTGGCCCGCAAAGCCATAGAGCTGCGCTTTGACGGCAAATCTTTGCTGCTAGTCCCTAACAAAAAAGTTAAACAGCAGTGTAAAACACTGGCACATTACACGTTGACCAGGCGAGATTATTTTTTTTTTATGAAAAACCGGTATGGGTGGCTGTGCTGAGGACCAAAGGTGCTCAGAAAAGCAAAAAAACGTCGCCTCGCGAAACCACGCTTAGCGAGATAAGTGGATTTGCGGACTATCGCTAAGCTAACGAACTTGTCCAAATTATGCTTGAAGACGAAGAGAAGTTTATAGGTATTGTAACTTGAACGCTAGGCAACTGCATCTTGAGCAGAATAAGCCGACCTTGCTCTTTCTTACGGAGACATAAATTTCTTCCCTCAGTTCATCAGGTCAGATTGTTATTATATCAACAGAATTGGCGATAAGTTGATCAGCCTCCCAACTAGAAGCTGCCAATTCTGGTCCCTCACTAAATCAGTCAAAGCTAATTTCTGTTTCGATCTTTGCTTCGAACTCCCACCCGGACGATGGTCTTGCCATACCCCAGTTTCCCCTAGGGAACTGTGCATTAAGAGCTCTTAGCCCTAGATTCAAGAAAAACGGTGGCCTAAATGGTATGCCCATGTTGAAATGTGTGCTCCAGAATTAGCACCCGCCTTTACCGCCTATCGTATTCCATTGGATGTGTGCAGCTTGGAAATTGGCCAACGTTCATCACGTGCCTACAAAAGGCGATTGATTAGACCCAGCTAACTAATTACAGTTTTCTGTATATTTGAGCGGCTCATAGCCTAGTGGTGCGGGGACTGACCTAGAGTCCCGGGGGTCCGGAGACCCGGGTTCAATTCCGACATGCACCACTGTCTTTCTCTTTCCGAGTTCGATATGTGCATTTCGTCACGAATGCGAGCTGCTCCATGGTTCGGAACCCATGTAAAACTGTAGTTCCCCTTCCCCTACTAGGTGGTAGGGTTTATTCCCGCCCGGGTTGGTATCATCGCATTGGATGAAAATATGGTCTAAGCGGCAATGAAAAATTGTCCGTGTTTTTTTCATCCAGTTTAATGTAGCCATGCTCGTAAAGGGAAGGGGTCCTGGCATGGCACCTAATTCCTTTGGGAATGTGGTGTATTGAGCTAATATCATAACGGTAGTTGTGTGGTATTAGCCATCCTTATCAGGTTGCATAAAAAAATAAAAAAAATCTTGGCGACATTGATTGTGTCGCATATTGCAGCACGGTGCTAGGTAGCTACACGATCACCTAACCACAATCCAGCGTATAGTGGAGGATACCCGGCGCCTCATTATTAGACTCGAAGAGACCCTTGACGTTTTTTTCTGGATAAGGTCTTTCAAAAACTCCTCAAGTTTAATGCAAGCAAGATACATGGGTCCGTATTTAGTGCAAAGCGAACACTGTTCACTGCAGTTCCGAATGTCCAAGCTACTACTTTGTGTACTAACAACCATTTTGAGATTTTCGGTGTCAACCTGACTCACTACTGATGCCATATCAAAAATAAAGCCAAGCAGGCCTCTATAAGGTGGGAATCCTTAACAGAGTGCGTGAGTAATTTTACGCCAGATCAAAAACTGCTCCTCAACAAGGCAGGAACATGGTCTTGATTCGTGTATTGTTTGCACCTGTGGGTTAGTTGAAATATGTTACTGCTTGACTCCTTGGGGTTTATACAAGCGCCGTGCCTTGCGTCTCTACGATAACCCTGTGGTATCCTAGAATTTAAAGTGTTTTTTTGTGTAAACTATGGAGAATGTTCTTCAGAACTGCATAACGCCATTCCTCCATCCCCTTTCTACAACTGCTCAATGCGCAACAAGCAGCCCATTTACTATTAGAACTGACCGATAAATAAAATAAGTAAATCCTTTAAATTAAAAGGTCGGTAAACTGTGGATTGCACTCTATGCCTTTGATCATGGCGTGAAGAAGCACCTGGCCGGCCCGGATGGTTTTCCCAATCCTTGTGAAAGTTTGAGAGTTGGGCTTCTTTTAAGAGCCATTTAAATAATTTTGTATTGATTGAATATTGGTTGTACAAACATTGAGTATGTTGGCATAGTATTTTTTTTTGTTTCCATAATTTGTTGTATTGAGACACTGCTTGAAGTATACCTTAATGAGAATGTTGTCGCAGAGGAGAGCCTGCAGCGGGCAGCGATGCAGGTGATCGACGACATCGTGTCGGACGATAACCTCGTAGACAAAGTGGAGGAGGTGCTGCGTGCGCTGCAGCTCGAGTGGGAGTGGGAGCTACTTCCCAGCCACGAGAAGTACAAGGTCAGCTCATACATAGTTGCTGAACGCGGGGGGGTGTGCCCTACGAGAGTTCTGGAGCCGACGAGAGCCTGCAGCGAACATCGATGCAAGTGATCGACGACATGTTGAACGACAAACTCGTGGACAAGGTGGAGGTGCTGCACTCGAGTGGGAGTGGGAGCTGTTTCCCAGCCACGAGAAGTATAGGCCAAAATCTGTAACTAGAGGTGGTACCTCCAGTTACAGATTTCGGCATTCATATATACACTCACAATACCTCCGTTTAAAGTTCAGCAAGTGTTATTGGCGATTAAAATTTGTTCATACTTGGTTGTTGAGTTTGCTCTCAAACCATAATACTCTTAATTTTTTGTAGATGTTATGGAATTTCATTTTAAGGTATAATGTTTTATTAATTTTAGTAGCTATAAGAATATACTTCAGTTATTCCTTAACAAGCTATCCTGATACTCAATTCAAACCGCAAATTCCAAATGCAGAACCGTTGATGTAGGTAGTTACAATGTACTTCTCAGCTTCGACAAAGGATAGTAGGGATAAACTGCTAACGTCATAAAAGGTATAAAACTCCCTAAATACTTTTTATTTTCGCTGTTACTATGATATTTCTAACCAGCGCCATCTCCCCCCACTGCCAGAACTAGTTACACAGTTATTAAACTAGCTTAATTCAAATGAAAACGTTACATTTTAACTATAAATTCAGTAATGTCATGGAAACCAAACCTCATGGATATTCATTGGTTTGTATTTAATGTATTCTCAAATGTGAATTGCAACGCCATCTGTTGACTTTTATTATCCCTATGATGTTTGCAGTCTTCTGAAACTCCGCGCGATGCGAGCGTTTCATAGCAATCGCGTTGGAATGTGCCACTGGACTTTTGAATGCGACCGTACATTGCCTGTCATCTGCTCATCTTGCAAACTCGCGATCCCCCTGAACCAATCCAAATGAGTCGTTTGACGTTGATGGCTCTGATGTGTGCCGTGTCAGCAGGTGGTGGTGATGCTGAACGTGCCGAAGGCTTACCCCAGCATCACGATCGCGTCGCCGCCCGAAGTGGAAGCCTTGGCGAAGAAGAACACGGCGCGCCAGGCGCTGGAGTACATCAAATTAATGCTGCTGTGATTAGTTGATGTTTGTTTGCTTTAAGATGATCGTTAACCTATTAATCTACGAGCGATAACCGTTTACTTGCTCTGATTGTTTTACTAGGTTTTTGCGATAGATTTCAAAAACTGTCTTTCGGTATGTTTTATTTTTTTTATTTATCGTTTAGATTGGAAAATATTGACTGATAAACATTGGAGTCATTTCTTTTTTTTACATCATTTCAGATAATTTTTTTAGCAGAAAATGCAGATATTTACAAAACAAAAAAAAACATACGGACATAGAATCAAGCTTTCTCAAGTGATTGAATTTTTTTGTTGAAAATCTGATGATTTTTAGGGGTTTGGGCCGTTTAGGCAATCGTCTTTAGCTAGTTTAATTCGCGGTCGGCGTGCAAAATAGTGTCTTGGCCAATGGATAAAGTAAAAATTTCTTCAAATTTTAAAATCTTAGAGTCCCGCTTCATTCACGATAGTCTTAAGTTGTGCAATGGCGAGGTGGTGACTTCATTGGATTTTGAAAGAGCCTCATGTTGATAGTACCTAAGAAGAGTTATCCTAATAATTACAATATCACAGGGTTTTATACATCTCAGAGAGAGATTTAAAAGGTAAAAACTAACAAATCTATAGCATCCTAAATTGAGTTAGAAACATCTGTTTATCTATCAGTTACATAGATATAACCAAGAATTCCTAGTCAAACTATCATACAATAGGAATGTGCAAAGATGAAATATTGGAAATAAAAACGTACATTACAGAATTGGTGTAAGATTTGTATTTTAGGTAATGGGGCCACAAATCCAATCCAATCCAAAATTGTTAGAGTGGATGTTTTGTAATATTTATTAATATGTTTAGTTTTTCTTTAATAAAATAAATGAATATTTTGTTATTGATCTTGTTGCTTATTTATGTGTATGTCTAACAGGGATATAGAAAAATACGTTCTTTGGCCAAACCTGGCAGATGGCATTATAAACCTTTCGTTCTGCTATGTGGAGTGTAGTGAACGCTATCTATAAATTAACCTTAACCTAACCAGTCCGTGTCGGGACCCGCAATTTGCCAATGTTCGCTGGTTTTACCTGATGTTCACCATTGCTGTGGTTGTTGCTTACATTACAAGCTTTAATGTTTAATATGAAAGCTTGTAATATACCTACTTATGTGCTTACAGCCAATGCCTGCGAGTCTCCACATATAAGACACCCGAACCTATATGTGTTGCTCTTTTGAATGTGCATACCACTGCAGATAATTATTCTGGAGAATATCAAATAAGCAAATTGACAATTTGAATCGCTGTTCCCGTTTAAGGTCGGCCCGTAAGCATCAGAAAATTTCGCCTCCCATACAAACGTAGTTTACTAATAATTTGAAAACCACAGTTCCAATTTACAATATATTTTGTATCTAATATTAGGCTACAAATATCTGTGTCTACATGTCTTTGTTTTTTCGGTAAATGTATTCTGGGTCAAACCACAGAGAAAACAAAATTTGTATGAAGATTTTCTTTTTGCTTTATTTCCATTGGTTTGGATTTAAAAAAAAAAACAAAAGCATGCAGACACAGATATTTGTTACCTGATATTAGATATTAAATATCAATTTAATAGGAATAGCGGTTTCCAAATTATTAGTAAACTACGTTTGTATGGGGGACATTGCTTACGGGCCGTTCTTAAGTCATGTGACAAACATGTGTGAAACTTCTATGTGACGGTTCTTAAAAGTTCAAACCACTAAAGAGAAAGGAAGAAGTGGCAAGTGCTCGATATCGTGTCCCCGCTATATGGTCAAAATGACTAGGGAATGCGGCGGCACTTCATATGCCAAATAGCGTTTGTCAAGTCAGTTCCCACCTACATAAACCCTCCAATACGTCTGCGACTATGTTTGCATGTGGCATGTACCTTTAAGGTGGCCCATCCCGCTCATCTCCCCATACAAAAGAGGAAAGAAGATCACGCCCATATTTCTTGTCAGAGATCCAAAATTTTGCTCAAAATAGCTTTATTTGATCGAACTAGATGTCTGATGACAATTGGCGTTGTAAAATTGTGTTTGGTTTCTAAGTTATAAGGTCCGAAAGTTCTCATTTTTCGCGCGTTTTATACAATAACTTTGGAGGTGGATTACGCAATGATAAAGTAAGAACATCTTAAAAATATTAGTCATCAGACATAGCTTATTTAATCAAGATTTATAATCTATTTGGTTTTTGTTCGATTTTTTACTACAGCGGTCGTGATTTCCTTTTAGCTGTAAGTCGTTTTCAAATTAAAATTTTCGTAAATCTTACCAAATCATACACAATTTTTTTTTTTTTCTATTGATTTGGTTAGGGCTTTAGCCATGTTTGACTATGCCAGCCCCATAGTAACTATTTCAGTTTACTGATTGCTACGCAGGACAAGAGAATTATTAAAAAATGTGGTCACAATTTGGAACTCTTCACTTTGTGGTTGGCTCAGAGCTTCATGGATTTTGAAGAATAAATTCAGTCTGTCTGTACATAGATCTTTCAACAGTTTGTTTCTCATAACCTGGTTCCGGGCACAATCCAAAAGTACGTGGAGCTGATCCTCTGCTTGTTGACAAGCGGAGCAGTTAGGCGAGTCAACTATTCGCATAAAGTGTAGTGTCTTATTTAGTGTTGTATGTCCGGATCTTAGTCTGACGCCTGTCACTATGTTAGATCTTGGCAATTTAGAATTGAGAAGCCATGGTGTTTTAAGTGGTTCACATTGAATTGTTTTATACCATATTCCTTTCTCTACCGACCTTCTATCGTAATGCTCTTTCCATAGAGTTTGACATGAGCTTTTTAAATTAGACAATATGTCGGTAGAGCATGGATCACAATTGATTTCAATGCATTCTGATGACATAACTGCTTGCTTAGCCAACCTGTCTGCAATTTCATTTCCTAGTACTCCAACATGAGATGGAATCCATTGTAGGTGAATGTTTTTTCCATTTGACTGAAGCGTTAGAATATCATTTAGAATTGTGTATGTTATGCGTCTACCCCGACTCTCTCTCGTAGCCATAATGAGGTGTTGAAGAGCACTTTTAGAGTCAGTAAATATGACAATGTTGTCCTCATTAGTTGTTGCTGCGTACGAGAGGGCTTCGGAAATAGCTATTAGTTCAATTGTCATGATCGGTAATAGGCCACAGTTAACCTTGAACTCTATACCGTGTGATGCTATCATATCCCAAAAAGATGCTCCATTTCCTCTTAGATCCTTAGAGCCATCCGAGTATAAATGTCTGTATTCCCTGTATTCATTACCTATTAGAGCCTCAGTGATGGATCTGAGTTCCAGAGATGACAATTGTTTTTTTGATTTGTCAATGCCCTGAATGTTACTGTGGATACATCTAGTGGACACATTAGATACCCATGTCGGAAGTGAGTACATTGGCAGAGTAGAGTGATTTTCTAATGTAATGTTTTTAAACTTATTGTAAAAGTTGGCAAGTAACGGCATCTTTCTATTCTGCCAATATACGCGATCTGTCATTTCTGTAAGTTTTTCAAGCAGGTCTATGACAGGGTTGTTTGTTTTTGACCTTGCCCTTAACACATATTTGCCAGCCAAGTAAGCTCTCCTTACATGTAGTGGATAGACACACAGGTCACTCTCCATGACGTGTATTGGTGTAGTACGGCTATAGCTTCCTACAATTCTTAGAGCTCTATTCTGGATAATATTTAATTTTTCTAGTCTTGTGTGTGCGGCGTTCCCATAGAGAAAGCATCCATAATCTAATCGGCTACGCATCAATGCAATGTAGAGTCTCCTTATGTGGGCTGGATGCATTCCCCACGAGGGGCCCCGCAAGTACTTTAAATATATTATTAAATTTGTTAACCTTAAGTATTACCTCATTAATTTGTTTGCTCCACCTGAGCCCCTCATCCAGCCATAATCCAAGTGATTTAACAGTGTTACTTCGTTTAACAGGTATTCCATTAATATTTACATTAGACATTATTTTTCTGTGACCTCTGGCAAACACACAAATTTATGTTTTGGAAGTTGAGATTTCTAGACCTATTACAGACAAAGTATTAACAAATATTTGAAGGGCTTCTTCTATGCATAGAGCAGCATATTTTAAGTTAGGGGTAGTTTTGAACAGTATAAAGTCATCAGCATATTGCACAACATTGACAACCCCGTTGCGGATTCGATGGCATATTTCTGTTGTTACAGTGTTAAAGAGTATTGGTGATATCGGATCGCCTTGAGCCAATCCTTTTGAACATTTTCGTACAATTGTACCATGGTTTTCTGTAACGACTTCCAGGTGTCTCTCTCTTAAAAATAGGTAGAAATATTGACAAAAGTTCCTGCCAACATTAAGTGATTTTAAGCAGGATATAATTGATTCCACATTGACATTGTTATATGCACTGTCAAAAACAAAACTTGTAACAATAGCCGGATTGAACTTATTGCTGCAATCAATATATTACGAGATCTTTCGCGGGCGCACAAAACGCGAACATCAAGCGGTTAAGGGGGTTTGTGTGTCCATGTGGATGGCGCCACAGTCGTTCGTCGATATTTCTGCTTTACATAACTCAAATCAATAAGCTTAACTTAACCGACATGCCCTGGTTTTCAATGGAATCGATATACCCTACAGTAAAACTGTAAAAAACCTTGGCTTGATAATGGATGAGACAATGTCGTGGCTGCCACAAGTAACGGAGGTTAGTCGAAAGGTTTTTGCCAGCTTTCATTCTCTTCAGCGCTTGCAAAATTTCATTCCTACTCCTACTAAAATTACATTAGCACAATCTCTGCTTATTCCTATACTCGATTATGCCGATGTGTGTTATCCTGATCTCACCCAAGTCTTGCTTAACAAGCTAGACCGTCTCCTTAACTTGTGCATACGCTATATTTTCGGATTGCGTAGGTTTGACCATATCTCTGAATTTCGTGTTCGGCTTCAATGGCTTGATATTCGTTGTCGCAGAAATATGCACGTCCTTTCTCTTCTTTTCTCCATTCTTGATAACCCGGAAGCTCCTAAGTATCTAAAAGATCGGTTCGGTTTTCTATGTTCGCATGGTCTTCCGTTGTGATCCACTGACTCACGCCTTCTCTGTATTCCTTCTCACTTTTCCGCTTCCTACTCAAACTCTTTTACAGTGCAAGCTGCACGCATGTGGAACGCCCTTCCGGTAGAAGTTCGGCAATCACCATCCTTGCTTATTTTTAAAAGAAGGTTATTTTTACATTTTAAGTAAATTAACCACTTCCTGTCCCAATAAATATAGAAGTTTTTTTATCTCAATTTGAACTCTAGTAAGTATATATTTTATATAAATATGTGTATTATCTGTTTATATATATATATATATATATATATATATAAATTTATATACATATAATTTTATATGTAATAGTATTATAAAATAGTTTATGTATTAATATATTTATCATATTGTAAAGTATATGTTGTAATATTTACAAATTTGTCAATTAGTTAAGTTTTATTACACTCTCTGTTACTTTTCTTTGCTACCTAATATGTTTTCGTGATATCCCTAAGGTATACTGGTAGAGAATGCCATTTGGTATTAAGTGTTCCTTTTTGCCATTGTTTTATGTAAAACGAGCAAATAAATGATATTTCATTTCATTTCATTTCAACTCCCAAGAGGTTGCAATCTATAACTGAGACGAATGCTAACTCGTATTCAGAGTGAGTAGTCAACATTTAATATGATGTCCATTATCACCGGAATAAACAAACAAAATGTCATTTAGTCTGGAGATAATCCGATAATCTGGTAAAAATCCGATAATGCGTTGTGAGTGACTGGTGACTCACAACGCTTTCGTACTCACGAAATGACAGCCACTAGTACCTACAATTAAAAAGGTTGTTCCTTTTTAATTATTCTAATTAGATTGCAATGACACAACATAACATTTGTAGTTTGATGACATCAGGCGAAAGCGTTTCACTTTCATCTGTGACTACCAAACTGAACGTCAGGTATTAGCATACTATTAGCCTAACACACAACATGGGAACTAGGTGCCATGGCAGGACCTTCCTTATATTGCTCGGCTACATTGAACTGGATGGAAAACACGAACAATTTTCATTGCCGCTTCGACCATCGTTCATTCAATGCGATTGCACCAACCCGAGCGGAAGACTAAACAAAAAAAACATTACGAGAAATCCATAGCAGCGAACTACTACCTCTCCCCTTCCAACCTCCATCCTAGCGTTATAATTTGTATATAGTATGCATGTACTTACTCCCTCTCCTACCGGTTCGTACCCGTCGCCTTCCCTTATACCACTAGTGTATTCGTAAGAGGGGAGACACTGTTGAGGCACTCTCCTCTACTGCCAGTTCCCCCACCACATAACTATTTCCCTCAATTTTGTAACGTTTGAACCATAGATGAAAAGGAAGGAGATACGAGTATGGCATCGAGCGCGTCTAGTATGGGACCCGCTGTCTCCAATTTTCAAAACCGGCCAAGTGCGAGTCGGACTCGCACACGAAGGGTTCCGTACCATCGTAAAAGATTAAATACAAAAAATCACGTTTTTTGTATGGGAGGCCCCTTTAATTATTATTATTTTGTAAACTTACCTATTTGTTGTTATAGCGGCAAAATAAATACACACTCTGTGAAAATTTCAGCTGTTTATATGTTACGGTTACTGAGATACAGCCCTGTGACAGAGGGACGGACGGACGGACGGACAGCGGAGTCTTAGTAATAGGGTTCCGTTTTCGCCCTTTGGGTACGGAACCCTAACAACTGCCAATCCTACTTAAGGTGGCCCAACCCGGCGGTACGAACTCATTCGCGGGCACGGTACAAAACCGTGCTGTTGCGCTCTGGAACCTTCTTTGTTTCAAAGAATAAGACAGGCTCCGTGATGAGGAAGATGCAACATGTCCACAAAAAGACAATGTGCATAGTGTATGATTTGGTAAGATTTACGAAAATTTTGGTTTCAAAATGACTTATCGCTAAAAGTAAACAACGACCGCTGTAGTCAAAAATCTAACAAAAACCAAATAGATTATAAATCGTGATTAAATAAGCGATGTCTGATGACTAATATTTTTAAGATTTTCTTACTTTATCATTGCGTAATAAACCACCAAAGTTATTGTATAAAACGCACGAAAAATTCGATTTTTCGGACCTTATAACTTAGAAACCAAACACAATTTTACAATGCCAACGGTCATCAGACATCTAGTTCGATCAAATAAAGCTCTTTTAAGAAACAGTTGGGATCTCTGATAAGAAATATGGGCGTGATCTTCTTTCCCCGTTTGTATGGTGAGTTGAGAGGGTTGGGCCACCTTAAGGCTGGGAATGTGAAAATATGAAACTGACACTTGTATTCAAAGTGCGCCAATTCCAAAGCGTGAACATTGTGTACAGATTTGATTGAGGTAACAATTACTCATCAGAAATCATTACACTGTCCCAATTGCACGAAGAGACGGCCGACTTAATCAATATTCAAACCCGTCACTTTTAGTGACTTTTAGTAGAGTTACTTCCAAACTGTACGTTGTACTAAGTGATGTACGTGTGTAATCATACGTTGACTTTGAATTTGATGTTCTTTCCTTTCGTGCACTCTAGTTAATGTGGTATCGTAAAGTCGGACCACATGTGTACGCATTGTATACCATAGACATAACAGGCAATTTCTGTTATGGTAACACTTCCGACGGCAGCCATTGTTGCTGCCATGAATGAAATGTCATTTTATTCCGCGCAGTGTTGTGGTTTTTGTATTGTGCTTCACCTTATGTCATTTTGTGATGCAGTTTGTTCTGGGCTTCTTATTAGATGGATGTCCACTTACTGCAAATACTGGTTACGTATATTGAGCTCAACTTTCTTAAGGGTTCTTGAAGATTATAAAAAGTGTTCAGGTTCGTCAACACTTCCCTATCAGTTTCACATGTCCGCTCAAGGATGTTTCCTTGAATCTTCCATTAAGTACCTACGCCAACGTTTACAAAACTTAATGCGAATATGAAGATGACCCCATTTGTTTTAAAACCGGGACTTATCGTCCATTATATTATGAAGGACGGCCTGGGGCCTCTGCTGGACGTAGGATTTTTTACTATTGAAATGGCTTTATTCGAAAAATATATTTCGATCAAGTAGTACACTGGTAAGTAGGTGTTCAGTGGGTGTAGCATATTTGCTGTATTTTACGGGTACGAATCATGCAGCACAGTACCCAATTGGTTGGCCAGTTCTAATGATCGTGATGGAAGTTGATGGCATTCAATATTTGAACCGAATGCTTCAGATACTTAATCGCGAGCATGGTGGTTGGCAAGTAGCTATCTCTTTGTACTAACTGCAGCTGAAACATTTAGCCTGCTTCGCTTCTTAACTCATCAGTCACCCGCATGGTCCTGAATGCTTGCAACAAACTGGTTATTGTTAATCGATCTTAAACAAATATTTGTTGCGTGGTAGTAGGGAGTGTTATGATAGGTTTTTTTTTTCCAAAAATGCCAAAATGGAAGTACTGATACATATAGCTTAACAAAAACAAATGAAAATGATGCTCGCAATATATAAACCAGCTATTTTTGCAATTCAACATAGAATAATTTGCAGGAGCCGATTCAACGTGTGTCTAATGAGACCACTTTGATAGTGACGAGCCGGTGTTTCGATGGTGAGACACCATGAGTGACATGTCAGGCGTGGAGTGGATGGCCGGCTTCGGGCACAGTCCGCTGCGCCACAACCCTCTCGGACCTCTGCCGTGCTACGCATACGGCCAACATTCCTACCTCAACTCTGACAATAATAACTGCAGCAAAAAGGAACCTGACAATGCTAAAAGTAAAGAAGGAAAACCTGCTTACAGGTAATACATTGTTGTGTGATAATGACAAGCTCCGTAACATGCTAGACTCGAGTGCCGGAGGCATGTACTCAAATTATATCTCTTTTAAAAGTACTAAATCCTCTACAACGTAGCCCTTAAGTTAGTAGGTACGGTAGGGATCTATCGTTTTGCGTGGAATCCAAACCATTTTTTCCAACAGTTTTTTGCTGTTGCTAGACCCCACCCAGAACACTCCCAGTGGAGCTTAACCTTGATCAAACACCACTGCGTTTCACTTCTGGGCTTTTCTTGCTGAGGGTAGGTACTGGGGAAGTACTTCCCTTTTTAAAGATTCATGTATGTTACTTTTTACATCTTTCTTAATTTAATAATTAGTTTTAGACCATTTGGTGAATAATTTTGATTTAAATCAATATGTTAAATTACTGCTTTCATTGTTACCTTACCTTAATTCAGTCAGTCAGCGTGTTTGCGTCCACTTCTGGACATACACTTGTCTTCAATTTTTCTCCAGTCCTCCCGGCCCTCAGCGGTACGGAACCACTGCTTTCCGCCGATGTACTTGATGTCGTCATCCCACCTGGCGGGTGGTCTTCCCACACTCCGTTGTCCTGTCCATGGCTGCCAGTGTAAGACGGGGTTACTCCAACGGTCGTCGTCTCTTCGGCTGACATGACCAGCCCATTGCGATTGAGCTTAGCCACATCGTGTCCATACATGGTGTCCAAGATCGTTTTGGTATGTCGGTAGATTGTCCTGTGGCGATATTCCCAGCATGGAACGAATTGCTTGCTGGGCTACTTTCAACCTTTGGACTACGGTGACATTCAGAATCCACGTTTCACACCCCTACGTCATAACCGGGAAGACGTACTGTTTATATATTCTGGTCTTTAAATTTTGCGAAAGGTCAGACCTTAGAGCGAATTTAAGCTTTCCGAAGGCAGCCCAAGCCAGTTGAATCCGTGTCTCAACCTCCATGGGCGCCACAGGCAAATGAGGTTAGCAGGAAGATATTTGCTGCCGCTCACTCCCTAAGACGTTTACAGATTTTTTTACCTACCCAAACCAAAATATCACTTGCTCAATCTCTCCTTCTACCGATTCTGGACTATGCTGATGTGTGCTACTTGGACTTGACTGAAGCTCTCCTAGACAAACTGGAGCGGTTACAAAATTTTTGTATTCGCTTTATTTTCGGTTTGCGCAAATATGATCATGTCTCGAAATTTTGGTCTAAATTGGAATTGCTCCCTATACGTAGAAAATGCCACATCTTAAATTTATTTTTTGGAGTCTTGAATAATCCCAATGCCCCTGAATACCTCCGTTCTAGATTTGTCCATCTTTCTTCCCATGGCCTTCCTCTTCGCTCAAGTGGTGACAACATCCTAGCAGTTCCTCGTCACTCTTCAAGTTTGTACTCGAATTCTTTTACCGTCCATTCTGTCCGTCTTTGGAATTCGTTGCCTAGCTCGATCCGAAACTCTCCAAACTTAAATGCATTTAAAAATAACATCAAGGAATATTATTTGGAAATGGCTGATCGGTTATTTCATCTGTGAGATCTATCATTTATTTACATTTATTTTGGACCTAATTTCATTAAATGTGTATTATCTATGTAGAGTTTTATGTATACTTATATATGTATATGTATTAGTTTATTACTTTAAAGATATTAATATATGTATTAAGGTGTAAATTATTGTATATGTATGTGTATGAATATATATATTGGTTTCTGTCACCCTTTACGCATTACGTATTACCTACATTTTCTTTTACAATTCTTATCCTCATCACCCCCAAAGGTTGACTGGAAGAAATCACTTTTAGTGGTAAGTCCGCCTTTGTGCAGTTTCGCTCTGTTAGATTTAATTGTTCTGTAAATAGTTTTTAATGTAATTTGCACAATAAAGAATTTCTTTCTTTCTTTTTTCTTAGTCAGTCTTTATCTACCTAGCCGCAGAATTTGATTGAGATATATATGTACTCTTCAACCTGTTTGATCACTTCTCCGTCGATAACGAACCTTGATTAGATGAATGTTTTTACTATTAAAAAAGCATTGTAATTTGATTGTTGGGACATTTCACGTGAAGCGGACAGGGAAAAAAAAGTGAGGTTCTGAAAATCGACCACATTCGGCCCATTTGTACTTCTAGTAGGTATGAATGTGTACGCAAAATATTTTTTTTGTATAGTGTATATTTACCAAGTTATAGGTTTCAAAAGAATTGTCGTTGATTGGTACTACAATTTTTCGAAAGTAATTTTTCGAATATAACAAATCTACTATAAAATATTTTACATAGCGATACATATTTAAAATATACTGTTCTTTTTGACAGTAAAAAAAAATTAAAAAATTAAAAAAAAATTAATGGCCAAAACCGGAAGTAAACTTTTCAAACCAGAATTACAGTCACTTCGACCAATTTTTTTTATTTTTTTTTTCTTTCAAAATATAGCTTAAATGATGATGAAAGTACACTAGAAAATTTAAAATGGGATCTCTATTAATTTAGGAGATACGTTGAATAATATACACCCGCGTCGCAAGGGGCGTCATATGTAGCGCTTGCAAGGTTGAGCAGTTTGCGCGATATTGCAACTTTATAAATATTTTATATCGTTTTAGCGTATATTTAACCTCATTTAATGATATGAAATCATTTTTATTAATATAATATAATATAAATATAACTACATAATACAAATATAAGTTAATAATATATTATAAAGAAAAAACGTTTTTGGAGCAGTAGAAAAGTTTTATTATTTGCGAAACGTGACTAATAGCGCCATCTGTTAGTAACGTGTAGTACTTTTTTGTCTCAGATAGAGTCAAACCTATCTACAAGAAAGAGATAGAAATATGACGCCTAGCGGTTTCGTAACTTAAACTTTAGTGTTGCTTTAACCGCTCAGCGACTTGTGCACGTTTTAATCTGTGACAGTTGTTATTATTAATGGCGCCGTACGGTGATCGATGTTTTAACCCATTTCACTTGGTACTTCATCGAAAATTTAAAAATTTAAGGAAAATATCTAAATGTTTAGCTCAAAAGTGGAGTTTTTCACAAGATCTTTACGTATGTACCTCCTGCAGGAAACGACTTTTGACTGAATCTCCTCCGTGAAATGGGTTAAAACATCGATCACCGTACGGCGTCATTAATAATAACAACTGTCACAGATCAAAACGTGCACAAGTCGCTGAGCGGTTAAAGCAACACTAAAGTTTAAGTTTCGAAACCACTAGGCGTCATATTTCTATCTCTTTCTTGTAGATAGGTTTGACTCTATCTGAGACAAAAAAGTACTACACGTTACTAACAGATGGCGCCATTAGTCACGTTTCGCAAATAATAAAACTTTTCTACTGCTCCAAAAACGTTTTTTCTTTATAATATATTATTAACTTATATTTGTATTATGTAGTTATATTTATATTATATTATATTAATAAAAATGATTTCATATCATTAAATGAGGTTAAATATACGGTAAAACGATATAAAATATTAATAAAGTTGCAATATCGCGCAAACTGCTCAACCTTGCAAGCGCTACATATGACGCCCCTTGCGACGCGGGTGTATATTATTCAACGTATCTCCTAAACTAATAGAGATCCCATTTTAAATTTTCTAGTGTACTTTCATTATCATTTAAGCTATATTTTGAAAGAAAAAAAAATTTAAAAAAATTGGTCGAAGTGACTGTAATTCTGGTTTGAAAAGTTTACTTCCGGTTTTGGCCATTAATTTTTTTTTAATTTTTTAATTTTTTTTTACTGTCAAAAAGAACAGTATATTTTTAATATGTATCGCTATGTAAAATATTTTATAGTAGATTTGTTATATTCGAAAAATTACTTTCGAAAAATTGTAGTACCAATCAACGACAATTCTTTTGAAACCTACAACTTGGTAAATATACACTATACAAAAAAAATATTTTGCGTACACATTCATACCTACTAGAAGTACAAATGGGCCGAATGTGGTCGATTTTCAGAACCTCACTTTTTTTCCCTGTCCGCTTCACGTGAAATGTCCCTGTTTATTGTTTATTCATCATCCACAGGCAGCACACTGCACTCGGATTTGTCATATTTTATCATTAGCCAGTTCAGCATTCACGGCGAAGAACTGGCAAGAAACTTCGCTGATTTTTTTCAACGTCCACTTAGTCTAAGTTTACAAATTTGTTTGCCACTGCTTACAGAAATATGGGTTATTGGTACCCGTTTATGTCAATACATTAATTCCTAGTTTATATGACATCTGCATCAATATGATTCACACTAATGCAAAGGAGTTTTCCCGCATTGTGCCGTTAGGTATGTATAGTAGGTTCAAATCAGAAGGCCAGCTAAAATAAAAAACATTTTATTCGCACACTCATAAAAATTATCTTAACACTTTATGTAGATAATTTTCCCTTAAATGTTGCAGCTATGCAAGCCTCATCCGCCTGGCTATTAGCAACTGCCCTAAAGGCAAGATGACTCTGTCGGAGATTTATCAGTACATTGGCTGCACCTTCCCCTACTACCAAGAGGCTGGCACCGGCTGGAAGGTATGTAATGCTGCTTTCTTGGGGTTAACCGAAGCCGTACATACATTGCTGTTTAGTGAATTGCAATCATTTGATATATGTTGTGATTTGTAATTTCCAAATCAGGGACTGTTAAAAAAGATTCAGTTCATTTTACTTGCTTTATGTAAAATTTTGCCTGATCTGTCTTTTTACTAATGATTTTAATGCCTTAGCTTCCGTTCAGTTGTAATTGAGCGAGTTTTTGGTGCCAAAATATGTCTTGTTGCAAAGGGAGAAGAAAGGTCTACATTGACAGATATTAAGCAAAGGGCAAAAGAAGGGCAATCTGGCATGCGGGACCAATACCTACACACCTAAACAAACACCTTAAGAAACCATAGGGTTAAATATTAATAGAAAGTATCACAAGCATGAAATACATCAACAATCTGTTATATTTATGCATGGTATTGTAAACTAACCATATAGGTCTTTCATGTGTTACCAACCACGTCTCAAAACCACACATTTGCTTGCAGAACTCGATAAGGCACAACCTGTCGCTGAACAAGTGCTTCAGGAAGGTGGCGCGCGGCACCGACGACCCAGGCAAGGGCTCCTACTGGGCAATCGACCATAACTACAACCAGGAGGATGCGCCTGCTAAGAGGAGGAAGGGAGCACTCCGAGTTAGGGTCCGTACATGTTTATAATCTTTCAATGGTGAATTAGTTTCCAAAGGAATGGAAAAATAGGAATGGAAAGTGCGGTGGGGCAGCCTAATTGTATGCGTTTTTCGGTTTGAAATAAGCTTTATAAATAGAATGGCGCTTGTCAGCCTCAGTAGACCAGTGGTGCGACGCTTTGCGATTCGATAAGCTGGGTAAGCACCTCTGAGCGCGGTTGGGTTCTGGACGGGTGACCATTTTGAACCGTTGAGCCTGGCCGTGGTTCGGATTCCACATTAAACTGTAGGCCCCCTTACTTACTAGGGTTAATCCCGCCCGGTTAGATACCATCGCATTGAATGAACGATGGTCGAAGCGGCAATGAAAATTTTCCGTGTTTTCCATCCAGTTCAATGTAGCCGAGCAATATAAGGAAGGTCCTGGGATGGTACCTACTTCCCATGTGGTGTGTTAGGCTAATATATGACGTTCAGTTTGGCATTCCATTCTATCCATTTCCAGTTTAATAAAAAAAAGCTATTTAAATCGGAAATGGTGTTTTATATTTCGTAACTCTTGTGTTAATAACTCAAACATAGTCCCTTTTTGACAGCAACCCCTATAAATCTTCAGCAATAAATTGTATTCACTTATCAAATCTTTCAATTTAAATAATAATCATTATTATTATGGATATATCTTCAAAATAATTAACACCAAGTTGGCTTGATATTCATGGATGGTAAATCGAATTAACAGATGTTTTGACTTCAAGGAATATTCAAGAAGCTTGTCCGAAATGTTATTGTAACAGGTGTTGGAAGCGAGTTGTTTGAAATGACTATTCTGCAATTGTTCTTTGTGCTATATTAATGTCTGCGCATACTGTATAAATGTAAAAAATAAAAATAAAGTTCATATGGTTGTCGGCATCATCTTAAAACCACACATTTTTTTACCTATGTACTCACGAAATGATTTGTTAATTTGCTTTACTTGTCTTGCCAACTTTAGGTATGACTGACGAAATTAATTAGAATTGTGAAAGAAAATGAAATGACTTATAATTGGCGATTTTGATAGTACATATTTAAAAACATATTTTTGTTAGCTTTTTAGTGCTTTACTTAAAATTTTGTCATTATTAGTTTATTTTTAGTTTTATTGAGGAGAGCAGCAAGTTGGTTTTTCTTATACCATAATATATCCTCCTACATTAAAATATGTAAAATGTATTAAAAATGTTTCACAAGATATTCAATAAGATCGGTCGCTTTTATTACCTAGTAAGGAAAAAGCCTCAAAGAGGCTCGCAAGACTGTATACTTTCTTAAAATGCTATGGTTGGAATGTGATATGTATGGATGTATAATCGACCGTGAAGCAAGAACACATTAGTTGAAGAAAGAGCCCATTAAAAAGAAATTCTTTAAGAATATACTGCAAGGCTGGACCCTAACGAGCAACACATACCATTCGCGGGTATTGCGTCTACAACATTCCTGGGAATAAGCGACATAACTGCTTAGTACTAAAAAGTATATTTAATTATGCTATGGTTCTACATAAATATCGAAAAATCGAATACTTGCTTATACCTAATGCAAGTGGATACATTTTGTGTCCGTGCTTATGACTTGAGATATTTATTTACATAGTCCCTGGTCATGTTCCAGGTGTCGCCGTATAGCCCCGAGTGCAGCAGTAACAGCAGCGGCGAGCAGGCAAGCACGGCGGCCGCCGGCGTCGTCCCCGCCACCCCCACCACCCCCGCCGCCCCTATTCCCACCACCGCTGCTGCCATCCCCACCACCGACATTAAAATCGAGTTGGAAGGTTAGTAAGGGCCTCTGCTATTCAAAATTATAGTTGGACTAATTTTCCTCCCAAAGTATGGGAAATGATATATCACAATATGTATTACCAGTTATTATTATCTTTTTTTTATTTGTAGTTTGCTGAAATGGGATGCAATAGAAACGCATTTTTAACCGACTTCAAAAAAAGGAGGAGGTTATCAATTCGTCTGTATGTTTTTTTTTTTTTTTTGTTTTTTTTGTTTTTTTTTTTATGTTTGTTACCTCATAACTTTTGCCTGGGTGAACCGATTTTGATAATTATTTTTTTAAATGATAGCTAGTGCTTCCCAAGTGGTCCCATTTTAATTTGGTTAAGTTCTGACAATGATATCCATGAGAAAATCATTAAAGTCTTAAATTTGTATTAAGATTGCGCGACAAATGGACGAATAACTCAATATAACGCCAACCGATTTCGATAATTCTTTTTTTATTGAAAAGGACGTGTACAAATTAGTAAGTGTACTTCAGATTCACTAAAAATAAACAAATAAAAAAAAAATTAACAAAAAAAATAACCGACTTCAAGGAAAAAGCACTAAAAAGTAAATAATAATTTTCATTTTTGTAGTTACGATTTCTGTAATTTTTTTGAGTCGGTGTCAGCCAAGGTTAGGTTAGGTTAGGTTAGGTTCTCTTGATTGGCGCAGCGCGTGCCCGGCTGACGCCGACTCAAAAAATAACAGAAATCGTAACTACAAAAATGAAAATTATTTTTTACTTTTTAGTGCTTTTTCCTTGAAGTCGGTTATTTTTTTTTTAAATTTTTTTTTAAGACGTAATTTCAACCACCCATGACATTTTTTTGTCGATCTCAATGATGACAAATTAATGTCTTAGTTGTATGTGCTCACACGCCCTCGGGCCAAGTTCTTAGCTTACTACATTTATAAGTTTCATTCAAATCTGACAAGCCCTCAGCCCTGTTTGTAAGCATTCTCACACCATACCAATTCTGTGTAAATTTCTAACGACGTGAAAAACTTTGCTGATAGAATTAATGTAAGCATGCATATATTTAATCATGTAAGTATGCCGACTGCTATATACATCTAATATATCTAATATTAGCAGTCAGAAGGCCTATAGGTAACACATATCTTGGGCGGGGTAAGCTGCAGGTAGCTGGAAGCATCAGTCAATAAAGCGGATTTGAAAAATTGTTTTTAAAACATTAACATTTGCCGGTTATTATGTGAATTTTTCCTTTATATCTTGAAGAGTCGATTTTTGCTTGGATATCATTAGCCATGAGTCCAAAAGTGCATTAAAAAGGCATTATAAGGCCTCGGGTCTCCTAAGTGAGGTCGGGCACATAGGCAGTTCTCTAAATTGAATAAACATGCATAGTAATTAGTGTCGTGGACATCTGGGTGTTGCTAAGCTTGTACCATGCACACGACAGAGGGCGCGACGGCCGAAGGGGAAGCGGCCACGGTGGAGCAGGGAGTCCTCTCCGTGCTGGAGCTGATGCAGGACGAGTTCGAAGACACCAGCACGGGTAAGTTATTTGAAATATTTTTCTTACAATATGAGCGGACAATATAGTAGTATGTAAAGTAAAAGTTGCTTGTGATATGAGCCGCAATTGCGAAAAAAATATTCAGTACTTTTGACTTATGTGGATCCCATAAATATCATAAATGTGAAATGGCTGAGTAGCAAACATTGCTACTCATTCAGTCTCAATGATAAAGTCCATACATAAAATAACACTATGACCCATCCGATATCATTTTGAAAACTTGAGAGTGGAATTTGCAATGTTCGGTCCAAAACCATTTAGTGTTCCATGTGCAGTCGGTACTGCTTTGCTCTCATTATCGATCCTATATTATTACATTGTTTACTGAAAACAATGAAGGAGGATAATTAATAAATAATAAGACCGCTTCAGCGGCTGCTCGCCCGCTTTTGTGTCTCACAAAGCCTTCTCTGGAACATTGAGGCTCTGGTGTGGGAGTGGCTCTAGGGCTGCACCGAGCCGCGAGAAAGAAACACCTCTTAAACACAGTCTTTATTAGGATTGCTGTTTTGGCACTTGCCATTATCAATAATGTGTGTAGGCGCGAGCCCGGCGGTGCGCGCGCAGCGTCACGTGTGCGGCGCCGCTCGCCACGCCGCCTACACCGACGACTACGGCAACTTCGTGGAGCGGCCGCCAGACGAGTGCGACTGTCCGGACGCGGCGGACGCGGCGGATGCGGTGGACGCGCGCTACGCCCCGCTGCGGAATGTGACGCCGTCGTCGGAGCTGTGCAGCCCGCTCTCCGAGGGCGGCTTCTTCCGCGACCTGCCCCCCACGCCCGACGGGTCTCTGATAACATTTCTAGCAGTTAATACATTATTACAGTAACCGTTATGAATGTTAGGTTTGGTTTTAACTTGTGGTAACGTTGCCGATTGCTTCCTGATTCCCGGAATCGCAGGGAATTTGAGGCCTTGCGGGGTAATTTGTGGGGAAAGCGTCGGGGAATGGCCAATCCGCGGAGAATTCAGTTTTCTGGCCGCACAACCTTTTTATTTTGCTCATTTGAAAAATAATTACGAACATTGAAGCAACGGGTCTCCCCGTTGCCTCAATGTTCCTCAAGAGATTATCGATGGTGCCTGGTGGATTTTTTAAATAATTTTTCAACCTTCTGAATCGAGTATCGACAATGGCAATAATAATTTTTAAAATTGTGTTATTTCTCCTCGATCAGTTCCCATTCCTTGACTGACCTTGTCCATGTTGCAGGTTCACAGACACGCAGTTTACATACGAGCAACCGGCCCCACATGAGCAGTTCGTATATGCGGGCTGTCAGGACTTCACACAGGCCGCGTACGCACCGGACGCCTATGCCTGCTGGGGTCCGCAGATTTTATAGCGCGCTCCACCCCTTGCGGCCATCTCCACACCAGTCGCTCACTCACGTTACCTACAATGCTGATGGAGTGTGAATTCCCGATCTCTCAGCGTTATATACTAAATATATTGGAGACCTGCAGCACGTTGGTTGGACTGCTTTTTTATAAACCCCGACAAGAGATAACATTTGCCATCTTCTTAATAAGACATCAGTACCCACAAATGTCAGTGTTTTTCAGTCCTTTTGTGGACTATGGTTAATCTACTTAGATAAATGTGTAAATATTGTAAATTTAAACGTGTGGATGCTTTTTAGAATAATGGCAGCAGGGTGCCGATACTCTCTTATCTAAGCTCAAGACTGAACTCGGGAAGGTAAATACGTAACATTGTGTGTAAGTTTTGTAGTAAATATATGCGTGGTGAGCACACATCAAGTTCCCAAACATACTTTACTCGTCCTTTTGTTGCGTTGAGCCAAGAACGATAGAAAAGGAATGGACGTAACATATGCGCTATGTTATATACAGCGTGATGAATGTTTGCCTAAAGAGGCAACTTCCGTGCCACAAGCCCATAGAGATGCGGACTACATGTGCGACTCACGTGGTATAAAGCGGAAGTTTGTTGTACATATTCATGCAAAAACAACACATCTACGGAAAATGTGAAGCATAACAAACCAATCTTGTTGTTTGGAAGGATTAAATAAATATTTTTCGGTATTTCTTTGTAAAACAGATAATAACGAGTTTGGTTATGCTTTTAGTGATTATGATTATGCATCTCGTGTCCACTCCATTTTAATGTTCTTGCGGTGAGCTACGGCTAGGCAAGATTCTGTATCCTAACTGCCAGTTATCACTTCTTTATATAAATGCTGCTCTAAAGCGGGAGGGAAACCTTACTAAGGATACCACGCTAAGTAAGGCACGAACTAGCTTATTTGAGGACTATCATAGTTCTATCCAGTTTTGAATAACTTTTACGTTTGAAGATGCTCAGATTAAATGCATTGAGAAAGGCACTCAGCGGCGCCAGATCCACACTGTGGATCAAATAAGATTTTGGGCTTGGAATCAATATAATGCCAAAAATCTACTCCTTTAAAGATTTTGGAGCCTAGTAGGTCAAGGTGCTCCGAGGCAGGTACGATTGTCTTGGAAATTTGGAGAATGGGAGTGGTTTTTCCCCTGCAGAGAAAACACAGCATGAACAATTCGCACCATCAATAATCGGCGAGGATAGCGGCTCGACAGGAAGCTGGCGATCCAGGAGCATCGCTGGGGTGGCATATCAAAAGTTGGTATTGTTTAGAAGGCTACTAAGCTTTTAGGCTTAGGAGATTTCGAATGCCACTGCCAGTAACTCCTCAGATTTGTCCATTCTTTAGGTCAGTATATGCTTAACGTACGTTAAAAAATTTGTTGATGTAGCTTCCTTTTTGGAAGCCGTACTGTTTGTCGTCAGGCAGTTTGATGAGGCACTGAGGCCACAGAAAAAATAGTGAATCATTTACTTAAATTTTTGATGTTAACTACTCGTACATTTAAACATTTGTATGCAACATAATATAAGAAAAAAACGTGATGGTTTTATACCAGGACTGGGCCAGTTATATATTACTTTTATGTTTTTTCTGGAATTACCTCTGATATTATGTACTGGATCAATCCGGATGGTGGAGTACTCAGATGTTTTTAGGGTTTATATGAAGAAAACATGTAGAAACAATTTTTTATCACACAGTGATGCCTGAATTTCGGGTAGTAGAAAAAACAAAATTAGTAAAAAAATTATAAAATACACTAAAAATCTTTTCATTATATGAAGGTTTTGTTAGTTAAGAGTAGTTTATTTAAAATTCATGACCAGTAATTAAACCAATAGATCTCATTGTAACCAGTATAACAGTTTGTTTATGATTTTTAAAATTAAAGTATTTTATTTTATTATTTTAAGAAACAATAGTCAGCATATAGTTGATCTATTTATTACTTAAAGCTACTTAAAACTGGAAACTTAAAATGATAAATAAATAAAGTATATTTTAGAGGAACCTCTTAAAAATATTATATTGCTGCTCGGACTCCTTTTGTTTAGTTTATTTACACATGTACCATGGCAAATATGTACATTCTGTGTGAGTAATAAAAACATACATGTTAGTCCAGAAACACAGTGAAGTTACCTTGGTTAGCTTAGCATAGGAAATTGGTAAGCCATCAAATGCCTCCACACCACATTATTACATTTAGTTTGTGGTGACGAGGAAAGAGGCCACCAGTGTTGTTAGCCTTAGAATCCTTAGAACTCGTGTAGCATTTAGTGAGGCCAGTTTAATTTACAGTTTTATAGTTACAATTTAATAATTTCGTAAATGTTTGTGCTTTTGCAATGCAGATTCTGTTTGAAGCGAAGTTCCTCGAGGAACTTGTGACAGAGAGCCGAGAGACTATATTATGCTGGTGGTTTGGCTGTTTCAACCTTGCAGCAAATTTTCTTTGTAAACTTAAGTGATAGTTCTATATGTACTTTGTTAAACTGCAATCGTGGTGTAGAGAGGTAGCAACCAGTAGAAGACGAGCGACATAACCTCAAATTGCGCACACATTTACCTTTAAGTCTAATACATCTTATTTAGGATAAGTGGGCCTGTAGAAAAGCCGGGCTTTATGTGTTTGGGTATTCATTTCAATCAGTTATGTCTCATTTTAGACACATATTTATTTCTTGAAGTCCTGCCTAGAAAAATAATGGGAGCATTTGACATTCCTCTATGTAAATTGTATTGTTTCGTACAACAAAATTATATTAAATATTTTATTCAATTCAAGTACATATGTACCGTTTTTTATAGATGCTCTTCCACCATTTTTGTAGAGTTTATTAATTATTTTTCTCAAAAGATTCTGGTGGCTAGAAACGATGAATTTTTTGAAAGTGGTTTTAAATGTCTCATTGAAATTGAATTGCAAAATGTGTAAATTCCGAAAAAGTAGAAATCAGTTTAGGCAAGGTCCGGTTATGGGCGGTGATGGAGAGTTTCCAGACGCAGATATTTGTGTTCAAAGTTGCCAGTATTGAGAATGGGCAATTTCATATGTAACAACCTAATAGTTTTATAAATCAGATTTACCAATAAAATTTTAAAATGATGTGGATTCTCTAGTGGAAACTTTAAGCAGCTTACCTTTTGCTCTCTTACTTTGATAAAAAGAGTTTTTAGCACGAACCTAATAAAGCAAGCATCAAAGAGCGTCGAGTCAATGCTGTTGCTTTTGACAGTCGACTATCATATTTCTACATGCGTTGTTTTAAGCAAGTCTAACGTATGTAATGTGTTCAAAAATATATAAAAGTTAAGAGTCTATTATATGGTAGTGATCAGAATCGCTGGTTTAGTTAAATTGTTTACTGTAGGAATGTATGTGGAAATTTAATATAGTCAAATCAAAATTTGTAGTTAAAACTATTACATCTCCGGATGTAATGTTGTAATGAAAACTGCCATCTTGTAAGTGTTAATGTATTAGAGTATAAAACCATTATTGGAAAAGTTGTCTTTTTGAAAAACTAGAATTTAGCAAAGATTTTGGTGTATTTACAATCTACACGTTTGATATTGAGTGTACAAACTGTGAGATGACATTCCAATTAAACCATTAAAGCATTGGATGAGAAATTTGGGTTTAAAACCTTTTATATACTTTGGCAGCAACAAACAACTTATTTTGAACTTACTGTTTTGCCTGGAATTTTAAGGAAAAAATATTGTGATTCAGTGAGTTGTCTTTCTCTTTTTCTTTAGAGGAGCGAAACTTTTGGATATTATTATGGGAGGCTAAATTTATCCCACTGTAGCGTGTGAATTTGTGTTTCTGTGATATTCATTTTTATCATATATTTTTAATATATAGTTTTTTGGTAAGTTTTGTCAGTGCCGTCGAAAGCTATGTTCCAGGGGATATAGGCTTAGCTGTTTGCCTTTCTGTCCGAGATGTATTATTGGGCAGAACACTCGTCACTCACTTTTTGTACCATATTTCTAGGAAATAATTCACATGTGTTCATGGCTGATTAACCAATACACCTTAACTTGATTAGATGTATTCTAGCGGATATTGTTTGAAAATGAAAGTAGTAAAATTGGTACCGACTTCGTATTTTATTTTGTACAAAATTATTGTTTGGTGCTATAACGATTTGTCCAAAATGGTTTCACTGTAAAAATGTTCTAAGTTTAATTGATGATTTGTATGCACGTTTGAAAGACTTTGGCTGCGCCAATGTTCTATTCAACTATATCATTCTCGAGTCGTATTCACTACGTATAATAGTCACAACGTATAATAGTATTTTTTTCCAAAAAATTAAAACCATGCATATCGTATAATATTCACAACGTATAATGTTATACGTTGTGCATGAGTTTAAAAATAAAATCAACTCTTTGCATCATGCAGAACGTATAATAGTCACAACGTATAATATTCCTAACATGAATTCACAAAAAAAGAAAACCATGCAGAACGTATAATATGCCAAGAAGCACTGCATAAAGCGCCCTAACGACGATACATTTAAGGCTGAAATTGCTACGAATCGATATCTGTTGAAGAGTAACAATTTGCTACAACGCTAATTGAGACGGTGGAAAAGTCGCGTGCGAGTATACGCTTTAAAAGTATATTCATAAGGGCGCTTATCGTATGAAAAGTTTCTGGATTATATGATATGCATGGTTTTCTTTTTTTGTTAAATAAAGATCATAATATTATACGTTGTGACTATTATACG
This sequence comes from Incurvaria masculella, assembly GCA_946894095.1. NCBI lineage: Eukaryota > Metazoa > Arthropoda > Insecta > Lepidoptera > Incurvariidae > Incurvaria > Incurvaria masculella. The sequence goes on from OX335644.1 coordinate 5,992,754, forward strand.
TTATGCATGGAGAAATAAGTAATTTTATTTTTTAAACTTCTTCATGCACTACGTATAAGATTATACGATCTGCCGATTATACGTTGTGCATGGTTTTAAAACTGCATATTATACGTTATGCCGTTCCCCCTCATTCTCCACATATAAACATATTTTAGTATATTTAATTGCAACTTTGGTGATACAAAATGCCATACTTACTTCATAATTATTATACCTTGTCAGGATGTTTGTTTACATAAAGTTTTATTTATATTAATTTAAATACAACATTTTTTTCAGACAAAGATTTTTTCAGCAATAATATTAAATTTTGTAAATTTCTACCTCCTTGCGATGTCATATTTTTAAACAATGAAGCATATTTCAACTATTACATGTTTTATTTTTCTACCTATGCTCACCCCTGAAAGTACCAGGTGAACATAGGCCCGGGGCAGGCATGTATCCATGTGTGAGTATCTGGTATAGAGTTTTATGATACTAGTGTACTCTTGTCATGTGGGTGGTCTTTGGTATATGGAGGGGCCAATTAAGCCTTAGATACACATGATAAAAAAAAAACACATGCGTGAAAAATAATGTTAGTGGCGAGTACCTACCATACTAAATACTGGCATGTTTGTAGGCAAGGATACACACGCTTCCTGCTAGCACTCTGTGTAGAGCCTGCGTTCCATAAATACTGAGAATTATGGTAATTAAAAAACATTATTTTCATCGCCCACTTTTTAAAGAATGCACGATAATATTTTCCAATAAAATGTACATTGCTAACAGGCACCAATATCTACGGGCGAACATGTATATACATGCTAGTCATTAGCACGCCACTGTGGGGCCCCCACTACTATCACTGCACACCGCTTGCCACTAGCACATGAATATCAAACAAGGCGCGATTAGCTCGCAAGCTATCTTCTAGCCGTGACACCAATACACATGTTACTGGCACAACTGAAACAACTGCAGCATGCTTCCGTGCGAGCTGCTGGCATGTGTATCTGCGGCTTTATTCTGTATCACTTTTTAAACTCTAGCTTTTATATTCCTTAATTTTATATAAAATTGGTCTCCAAAACTACCAGGCTAACATAGGGCTGGAGCAGATATTGGACAATGGTGGGAGAAAACTGCTTATATATCACGACAGGTGGCGTCTAAGCGAATCTACCTTAAATATATATAAAAGCTGTCTGATACCATACAAAATCAAACGGAATTTAAGCTTTTTAAATTCACCCCTTCATTTTATATAAGTCCCCGAAAGTATGCCCCGAGTTTGCTGATACTAGTGGACTCTCGTCTGCTGGGTGAGATGGAACTGTGCTTGAACTGGTCTTCTGTAGATGGGTATTTTGTATTTGTAGGAGTCATTTTATATAAAATTTGTCCCCGAAAGTACCAGGTGAACATAGGGCCAGAGCAGGTATTGGAGAATTATAACTTGGTCATGCATCCAATAAAGTGTTTTTTTATTAAATTTTGATCTAAACTTCTATTTCATTATTTTGGACGGTAAACCAGTGAAGTTTCTTTGTTGATTATTTTTTACCGAGTTGATCGAATCCGCGGATCTATCAGTTCGTGACGTAACTTACTGTAAACTACAGTAAGTTACGTCTTTACGACTACCAAAAGTTTAAATAAACGAAATAAAATAAAATTTTAATTAATGATAGTCTATACTGGGCCCCTACTACGAACTGTATGGAGCAGGCATTATCGAGGAGGCTATATCGCCTGTCAAAAATATTGCATGCATTTGACAGATGGTATCGACAGCGCTTTCGATACCAACTGTGATACAAAGATGTTGACACGACTTCCTTCCGTCCTTCTCGATAATGCTTACGCGATACCATTTGTAGTAGGGCTCCAGGTGTAAGGTGTTTAAAATTCTCAATCGAAATGAAGCCATCAGATACTTTACGTGGTACTTGTGGGTGATCAAAAATATCCCCACTAGTACGTTTTGTCAGTCATGTGATGTAAATGTAAAGGATAAAAAAAAATGTATAATATACATGATGATTTTATATACATGATGAATATAAGAAAATTTTATTATCGTTGCTTTATAAAATACCGTCTGCACTGAGTAGTGTGGGTATTCACTAGTACAGTTGCTTATGGAATAAATAAAACATTGTGCAGTTTTTCCAAATATCAACAACTTTATTTGATTACATATAAATATATACAAGAACAATATTACAAGCTTTTAACAATGATTTCAAACACCATGCTGAGCCTGTGCATTACTGCCACAAGGAATGCATCACTCATCTAAGTCTATTTCACTAACAATATGAATGCTGATCTAGTAAATGGAGGTCTACTTTGGATGAAACATTTTACTACCTCAATTTTCAACGCAAATCATTCATAATCTCAGAAAACAAGATGACGCTGTCTCTAATTGCATAACATAGCCATCTACCTACAATTAGAGCTCCCTAATCACAAGCTCTAAGCCATCAACCTTGATTAGGGTCAACCAAAGCTTCGGCAACTTTTTTCTGTGAAATGCATCACTATTCCATTACGGATTAGGACATTTCTTTCGCAATCAAGTAATATGACAAACATTTATTGTCTATTTTTATTAAAATCCTAATATTGTAAGTAGTTTATGAATATTAATGAACTCAATGTTTTAAACAATGCTATAAATATAAGATAGGTACCTATTAAAAAAATATCACCCATTTTAATGAACATTCAAAAAAAATCTCTGTTCGACTTCATAATGCATGCTCAAATATTGTTTAAGCGCAAGACTAACATAATTTATTGCATATAATAAAATAAAAACAAAACAGATCAATCATCCAAATAACTTCTGAAAGTATTTTTATACACCACTGATTTAAGGTGGCCCAACCCGCTCATTTCCCCATACAAAAGGGGAAAGAAGATCACGCCTATATTTCTTGACAGAGATCCAAAATTTTGCTCAATATAGCTTTATTTGATTGAACTAGATGTCTGATGACCATTGGCATTGTAAAATTGTGTTTGGTGTCCAAGTTATAACGTCCGAAAGTTCGGATTTTTCGCGCGTTTTATACAATTACTTTGGAGGTGGATTACGCAATGATAAAGTAAGAACATCTTAAAAAGATTAGTCATCAGACATAGCTTGTTTAATCAAGATTTATTATCTATTTGGTTTTTGTTAGATTTTTGACTACAGCGGTCGTGGTTTACTTTTAGCTATAAGTCGTTTTGAAATTAAAATTTACGTAAATCTTACCAAATCATACACTATGCACATTGTCTTTTTTGTGGACAGGTTGCATCTTCCTCATAACGGAGCCTGTCTTATTCTTAGAAACAAAGAAGGTCCCAGAGCGCAACAGCACGGTTTTGTACCGTGCCTGCAAATGAGATAAGGCCGCCGGGTTGGGCCACCTTAATTAGAGCCTTTGATTTCTATATATTGTAAGGTTGCTTAACAGTTGAATTGCAAAACTAACCTACGCTAGGATTTCTACACTTGTCACACACACACAAACACATGCATACATAAATGGCGACTTAACATTCGCTCGCGTTAACACATCTAAGTGATTGCAAAATTAAATAATTCAGATTTAATATTATTGCAAGTGAAAATGTTTGGCACCAGCTGACTGCTATTGAAGTATTAAAGGCAAAGTTACTATAGGAAAGTATTAATATCTACATATATCCTGATTACTGGAAGATATTCAGCAAAACTGGTACATACCCCACATGCAAGCATATTTCATAGCTATTTTTGAGGGCATCGTTTCGTCCAATTGAAAGTTTAGATTTGTTATTTCCTACATTGTTAACTTCATGGATAGGTATTCTCTAAAAAAATATAAATCTAGACAATTAAATCATAATCGAAAACAGTTAACAAGTTACTATAGATAAAATTTATTTTCAATTATATTTCTGAATTGACGCGAGTAGACGAAATAGTGTAGTTGAAAAGATGGCAGAATTGGTTAAAAACCCACCGGCTCAGTCCGCAGTGCGTTCCTCTCGTCACTGTAACATGACCAAGCCGCACAATCATATAGGCACTTTTAATAATCCCCTGGCAGTTACCGAACGGTCGGACCTCACCGTATTCACAACGATCTCGCCAAGGTAGCGTGTGCTATTGAATATTAACCTCGAAAATTGAGACGTTATTTAGAATTTGGATGAGGCGGCGGCGCTGTGTGGCGAGGGCGCGCGTCGCGACTAGAGAGAGTCGCGGTGCCAGACCCAGGTGCGCTTGGTGTGGTCGAAGCGGTGCGCGAGCCACTGCGCCTCGAGCAGCTCGAAGCGGTCCTGACTCAGGTACAGCGGCTTGCCCCTCCTGGCACAGAAGATTTTTATGAAGTATTGTGAGGAGGTTGACTAGAGAGCGTGGTGCAAGGTGCTATGTACCCTGGTGAGTGCGGTTGTGATCTCTCTCCTCTTTGGAAACACGATCGTTTTAAGTCCTGTTGGTCGTTTACAGCTGTATAATGGATATGGTTTTTTTTTATTGTAACTAGAAATGGATGACTATGTAAATACCGCACCCATATCACATACCACACACACCTTCTCTTTATGAGCGCGGCTACATTGAACCCTTGGACAAATTTGTATTGCCGTTTCGAACATCTTTTCATCCACTGCGGTGCCAACGCAGGCGGATTTACATCCTGTAACCTAGCCTAATAGGGATCCTACGGTGATTCCGAAACATGGAACAGCTCGTATTCATGACAAAAAGCACTTATCCAATTCAGAAAGTGGTGCATAAATGGGGCGGGTATTTGAACCCATCACCGCGCAAGTCACCGCGCCCCTAAGATACGAGCCACTCGAAAGCTCGAAATACTCAACGATCATTAAAGTTGCGCTATTAATACATCCGCGGCAACACTCACTTGAGGTCGCGGTCCTCTTCGTCGTAGTCGTCGAGGTATAGTGAGCCCCACAGGCAGGCGCGGCGGCCGCGGATCACGATGATGTACGTGGACGTCACCACCAAGAAGATACCGGTCCCACCGCCACACTCCATTGCGTGCTGACAACACATCAATTTAGATGTAGGTAAGTTATATTTTTATTATATTTAACGAAATTGTCATCGATGCATGTTAAATGATGTCTTAAGAGATACATAGCACAATCAAACCGAGTATTTGTGCTACAAAATATACCAGAACTGCTTGCTAATTATGGAGGCAGGTAATGTGGTAGGCAGGCAGGTATACCTGTACGGCCTCGCAGACGTCCTGCTGTCGGCAGCACGCCTGCTTAAGGCATACGAGCGCGCCGCACAACAGGCACACGGATGCCTCCTTGGGCACAGCGCCGCACTGGGAGCAGTTCCGCTCGTGGTAGTACTGCAAATGCACATCGAAAATATTAAATGAACACACACGATGCACCGAAAACCTGTCGAACTCCCAAGGCAAGAAGTACAATTTCAGATACTGCATCCGATAGGTTTTTTTTTTCATTATTCATTATAGTTATGAAATTTTTTAATATTGCACAGAGCATTTCCGAGTCCAATTACTTTTGAATATAAGTCATTACGAAAAAGATTTCTTATGTTAAATTTTGGAAAACTATGGAAGCAAAATTCGTCGCTGTCGAGACATACGGGCGTATCTCACAATTATAGCTTTTATATAGATAAATAGAATACATATATTAAATTATTTGCAGAATGTTCACTAAAATATGAAAGAAAACAGAGAAACCATCAATTTTTCAACTCTACTGCAAATTTAATAAAAATGAGATACGCCTGTAGGTCCTGGGTGCGACGAATTGCATGAGGCGGTGCCGATACGTAACACCTAAAATCGAAGAGCACGAATCAATATATATAGAATCCTATATAGAAGAGAGAGAAGTATACAGCGATCATGCTGCATAGCACTCTATCCCTGTCTACTTCACGGGGGAATGATGTATGCATTGTGCACTAACTGTGAATAGTCTGTCGTAGTCGCGCGGCAGTGCCAGCAGCGCCGGCTGCGCCCACACGAGGTGCCGCTCGCGCAGCAGCCGCCGCACGCCGATCTGGCAGCGCGCCGCCGCCGCGCCGAGCCGCGTCGCCCACGCGCGCGCCGCGCCGCCCTCCTCGCTCCACCCCCCACCGCCTCCGCCGCCCGCGCACCACACGCCGCGCCACGCCGAGAACTCGCTCCACTCCATACCTGCGCGCCGTGTCACACCATGTACGAGACCCGGTATGCCAGTCAGATTCGGCAGCCTGAGCACTCAAAACGTCGCAAAGACCTTGAGTGGTGTATTTTTACTCAAACTTGCAATGGGGAAGATAACTGATTATTTATCACGACAGGTGGCGTCTAACCGAGCTCAACTAAGAGATCTGTCAAAGCTGTCAGATACCATACAAAATAAAACATAATTTTTTCAAAAATCTTTTTTACTCAACCTATGCAGAGAAAATTACACAATTTTCCCTACTTATTATTCAGAAAATGATTTGTTCAAAATTATGCCAATCAAATGAAGTCTTAGGAACTGTGTACTATTTATTCAAGTTGTAAGATAAACAAAAGCTCTTCTTTTTCTCTGCATCTTGGAGTACATCTTGCATCTAGAAACTCGTAAATAAAACTTGATAGGAAGGAACAGTTTTTACGTTTTTAAGGTGAGCTCTCTCATGCGACACCTACAATAAGCTTCGAGTTTTCTTCCTCACTGGATTGAAGCCCCTAGTCTAAGTTCTAATCTAAGTTGGATCATATATATATTGACTGTGTGAAGATAGTGAAATTTAGAATAATGTTGCAGCGCACACAGGTACCTTCGGTGACAAGCTCGAGGTAGTAGACGAGGCGCACGAACTCCTGCTGCGGTGTCTGGATGTCGGGCAGCTCCTCCCCGTATAGGTGGTGCCTCAGGAGCGCCGCAATGCGAAGGAACGGCAGGCACAGCTCCTGGAGCTGGCAACGACAATGTCCACTTAAGTTACCCTAGTTCATGCAAGTCCCAGCCAACATTCAATTTAGTTGCCCTAATGCACCTGGAGCTGCAGACAGCAATGTCAACTTTAATTACACTAGTTAATTTGAGGTTATCCAACAACATCTGTATTCAGATTAATTCAGAATTTGAAAATAATTAGAAAAAGTTTTTGTCGTGGCCTTTGTCGGAAGCAGGATGTCACGACCAAAACTTTTTCTCAAATAAATGAGATAACGGTAATGTCATATCCAATAAAGTACACGACCTTTTCAAATTATCCTAGTTTACCTGGAGCTGCAGACAGCAACGTCTACTTCAGGTACTCATACAATTTCAACATGTGGCAACAATGTGACTTCAGTTGCTTTTATGTTCATGCAACTTCTGGAGCTGGTAACAACAATATCCACAAGTTATCCTAGTGAACATTACAAACTGCAAAGTCCCAAAATCCTCTGTTGGATCGAAATCTGAATCACAGGCTAATTTCTCCTACAAAGGATACTTTAGTATTTCGAGTTAGTCCCAGTCACATCCTTTATAATTTATAATTACGCTGAAAATGGGGAAACTGTCCGTAGGAAGGGGTACCTGCACTTCTAGCTGGCATATGTCGGGGCGGTCGGCTGCGGAGGTGAGGTCCGGCGTGGCCGGCGGCCCGTCCTCTGTGAACAGCTCGGAGCCGGCAAGGGCGCCCAGCAACACGCGCGCTGCCCGCCTGATGCCCTGAGAATAGAAAACAAGATTTAGAAATTGTGCATCCTATGGCGAGCGGTTCTAAGCTGATTAACGGGTTTCAGGTGTGTGAGATGATTGTGCTAAGATGAACTTTATCAATGGGAGCATGGTAAATGGTTTACTTTTACGACAATATAAAAGTCAAATTTTCGTAATAAGTTCATTATTACTTCCGTGCGGTGGGCAAGGTTTGCATTATAACATTTAGCAAACTTTTGGTTGTGTCCAGCACGTCCTCCAGGGAACCGAAGCAGTCCTGATGATGCCTCCATCGATGGATGTGAAACACGTTGGCCCAGAGCAAGATCGCACGTTGGAAACCCGCAAGTTCTCAAATAATGTATGTATTACTAATAAAGCAACAATGTAAAGATATAAGGGTGTAGTTGATACTGGATATTGTGATGTGGTATGTTGTGAGATGGCTAGGTGACTAAATGGATGGTTGATATTGGATGGTGTGTGGTGGTACCTGCGGTTCGCCGGGCTGGTCAGGTGCGGTGAGCGCGGCGCGGCCGGCGGCGCTCATGCCGGCCGCGAGCTGCGCCACCACCTGGTAGTAGGTCAGCTTGTAGAGCACGCGTACCATGCATGTGTAGTATGCTGCAACAACAATAATGTACAACTCATTACGCCTGACTACTCACACTCGAATATCTGACAGTAACCATAAAATCTGGTTTTACCACACCTACTGTCATAAAATTAGCTTGGAGGAACCTACCTCATGGGAACTCGGTGCCATGCCAGGACCTTCGTATTATTGCACAAATACATTGAACCGGTTGGCAAGCCTTCCACCTAGATAGTAAGGGGACTAGTAGTTACCTACAGTTTCTACAATTCCTTAGTCGACTCTTACGACATGCACGGGGAGAAATGGAGTGGACCGGAAATGTCATTAAAGATGGCTCCAAATTATTAGCGTGTTATGAAATGGATTTGGTGAAGCGTAACACGCAAACATGCAACGGGCCGCTGCATACTGATGGCATAGACATGTGTTTGGCCCTTCCTTTTTTGTATTGTATTCATATTGTCGGTCATAACAGATTTTTTAGTTGAATTATTGTTTATTTAATTGGTAAGGAAGAAGATAGGCGGCAGATGGTGTAGAATGGAAGTGTACTCTTTTAAACAAACAAAATTCAAAAATGGCTGAGTTATGCGTGAAACACATACAGATAAATTGACAACTACTTTTGTGTAGGTGGTTAAATCGTAGGAAATGCAGTACTCACGCATCTCAATGGTGGGCGGCGAGTGTGAGGCGAGCAGCAAGAAGTGCGTGAGCAGCGCGAGCGGGTCGCGCAGCAGCAGCGGGACGGGGCGGCGTGGGGGCGCAGGCGGCGCCGGCACGGGCGGGGCCGGCGCGCCCGGCGCCGCCTCCGCCGGCGGGCACAGCGCCGCCCACGCGTCCGCCGCGCCCAGCCCGCCGCCGCCCGCGCCGCCCGCGCCCCCCCGCAGCACGCGCGCGTGCGCCCCCAGCACCACCAGCAGAGGTACTGCACGATACCATCACACACGCTCAATACCCTATTTAGTTCCGGTCGAATGTTACGCAAAGCTGCAGCGAGCTTTCTCATTTGAGAACCAGCATTACCTTTTTTTATATAACTGGACATGGATGGCTAATACCACACCCACCGACATGATATTTTCGTTAGACCCCGCCTGGACCGCCGGACCTTACCTGGAAAACTTTGACAATTTTTTTCATTGCCGTTTCTACAAAGATAAAGAAAATAGTGCATGAACGGTGCGGGATTTGAACCCATGACCTATGTCATGCAAGGCAAGAGATCAGATATGTCGGTTGACACCATTGATAGCCGAGATACTACATACATTACATTTCGGCCAGCAGTAGCTGTGCTGTTGATAATAATACTAATTTGTAATTAAATAAATGTTACGTGTATTGCGATCAATCTCTTTACAACATCATTATAATTAAGATTAGTATAAAATTCATTGTTACAAACAAGGTAGTTTTCCATTAATAATGCCCTCGAATAGTTTATGATATAGGATTCCCCATGAAAAATTTTCAGCCGTAATACAGAGAACCCCTATTCCCACTAACATCATCAGCCGCTAGAAGGAACTATCAGAAAAGCAGCTTTTCGATGCTTTATAAGACCGGACATGTGAAGTGCGCGACAGAGACTAACCGATGCAGTCCTTGCGCGGCTTGTAGCGGGGGGCGCGCGGCGGCGCGACGAGCGTGCCGCCGCGCTGCACCAGCTCACACTCGAGGTTGGTGCGCGCGAGCGACGCCACGAACGTGAAGATGGCCGCCGGCGACGAGCCGAGCCGCTGCTTCAGCTTGCCGCCCGCCGTGCCCGTCATGTCCTCCATCGCCTTGCCCATCGCCTCCGAGAGCTTGCTCGCCGCCTGTATGATACATTCGTACATTCAATGATACAACATCTAATCTTTCAGAGAAACGGGATATTCATTCATAAACTATTTGCGAAACTATAGGTTGCGCAAACGCATTCGTTTTCCCGTGACCATGTGCAGTGCAACCTGTGCGAAACGTTGGGAGAAAAAACGAAAACATGTCGAGTCTCAGAAACCATTTAGAAAAAACGGGATATATACAATAACAGGATAATAAGAAAAGATACAATTTTCATACTATATGAACAAGGAGGTATCCAAGCTGATGTTGCTAGGACAGAATTTTTGTAATCGAGTTCTTCTAGTAGGAAAGCTACTCAATCCAGAGTCAGTATGCAAATGTCGTCAGTGGATAATGTTAAATTCGGCTGGGGCGAATTTATGAGGTCTTTTTATTTCCTGGAATGAAAATCCAAGAATGAAAAGGAATATATAAGTGTGTGAAAGAGTGTAAGATAGCGTACGGGCGGTGGCTGGTCGTGCGCGAGTAGCGCGTGGATGTCGCGGCAGAGAAGGCGTGTGTCGGGTGGCGCGCCGCGTGGCACCGCCGGCCGACCGCTACCCGGCGATAGCGGCAGAACTGAGTTGGCCATTTGCCGGCACACTGGGCATAGGAACTCCCCCCTGTAAAAGTGACATGAAGGTGTAAGGTAAGGACGCATGCTGGTCGTGCATTTGTTTTTGATAGACTAATAGCTTTTACTGATGCGTCTATATTACATAATTTTTGTGAATAACTACGAGCATCACAGCGCTTTCCTGAGAATGTTGCTACAGCACAATAATGAAGTATACGCATCATTCATCAATTACCAATGCAAAATATCAATAAAAAACACTTTAGGACGACAATTCAGAAATCTAAACAATGAATAAAGTACATAGGTAGGAAAATAAAAACAGTTTCAACAAATCAGGTCAGTGTTAAAATGAATCCCGCCAAATTTGTCAATAGTGAATAAATAGAAGGAATGAATGCAGGGAGCGAGGTACCTCTCAATGTGCAGGTTGGGTGGACGCTGTGGATTGTTTAGGGAGCGCAGGTAGGCGTGCAGGCAGTGCAGGTGCAGGTGGTGGCCGCATGACTGCACGTGCACGCCGCCTTCCCACCCCACCGACACCGACAGCAGCCACGAGTCCTACACACACATACACAGTGAGCAAACAGTGCTGAAGTCCGAACAGTGGACGTATTTAATTTGTAATAAAACCTCAATTAATTTTCCTGAATTCCGAGCCTGCCATTCTGGATTATAGTTTAGTAAAAACAAGAAGTAAGGAATTGCCCAGTCAACATAGTTTTCGCAGCCCCCTAAAAGTACAAAAGCTTTTGGGCGTCTCTTAGTTGAAAGTTCAGCACGTCATGTTGCACTTCATATAAACCAAGTCCCCCCCATCTACATTGCAAGGATACGCAGTCACCAAAAACACTGTATGACAAACAGACAGCAACAAATAATCAGCAGGTCTACCGTATCAGAGAGGGACCGCCAGGTTGTCTATCCACAAGTGTCGAAAATTCGAATAGTGCAATAGTAAAAGATTTCAGGATGTTGAAAATACGACTCAACTACGAGGTAACACTTCCAGATATCGCTACGTCATAAAAAATTAAAATAGTGATAATAAAAATAAAGGCAGATACTATGTCCACTACATTTTGCTTACTTTCAGCGGGTGAAAAAAAAAAAGATTATTGCTTAATGTACCCTCTGATGGCTCTAGTGTGAGTGTTGCGTGTCACTGCTAGAGCTATGCTTCGGCCCGGGTTGTTTCCCCGTATTCACCTGCTCGAACTGCTGCTGCATCTCCTCGTGGTGGCGGTAGTGGTGCGCGGCGGCGGTGGTCTCGCGCTGTGTTGGCAGCCGCTTGAACTCCGCCTCGCTCAGCGCCAGCCGCCCGCCCTCGCTGCCCTGCCGCCGCCGGTGACCCAATACCGACGTCGACTGCCACACATCATCACATTCAAATTAGTTTTGAAGCATATTAAAGGATCAATTAGTACCAAAACCGATAAAGACAGAAGGAGTCAAGAGTGTGAAAGTGCCCCACAATGTGTAAGTTACCTGTAGCAACACCACGAGACCGATGGGGTTAGCAGGCGAGGAGGGCGTGGTGGTGTTGCAGATGACGCAGTCGTACTCGCGCTCCACCGCCGGCTCCTCCTCCTCGCCCCACTCCATGCCGCCACCGTCCTCTGCGCAACCAAAGTATAGATTTGAGATCAAGACTGATACCGAATGGTAATGAAATAATAAAGTTGCATTACAGTGGCAACTATACATGTTGATACTGCAACACAAAGCTATTAACCAGCTATTTATGAATGGTGGGGCAACACTACCATCTAAAACAAAAAATAATGGCATTCAATTACTGCCTAAATTACTTAGTGAAGTGGTTTGGTTACACTAGAGTTTACCCGAATATGACAATGAACTAAGCAGAAAATTAAATTTATCAATATGACTGTCAATACTATTGTATGAATCTTTTACATTTTAACAAAGCTAAATAAATACTTAGAAGAACATGGTGATGTTACACAAAGTTTTTGTGAAGCACCTTTTCATATGACCACCCCATGTCGGTTGGCACATGCGTTTCCGTTGAGCTCATGTCGCACACTGAACAAACTGTAGTGTGGCCACTCACACAAAAATTACCACGGTAATCGTCTTTGATATGAGAAAAAAGCCAGCCAGAGGAGCTATTGTCTACCGTCATATGTCATATTGATTGAGATTGTACAATTATGGCCATAAATCATGGCTACATGTAAGTGTTGTAGTGTGGACAAGGCATAACAGGATATTTATTAATTTGGTGCTTCCTAAAAAAGCAGATAGGGTATATCCACTTTATTGTTCGAATTTGTAGAAAGATACACAAACATAAATTTAGGGCGAAGTTGTTTGAATATGGTAAGTTAGTTATTAATCTCGTAATAATGGGTCGTAACAAACCTGACTCCATAGCCTTCATGACATTCATGAACTGCTTCTGTTTCATTGCAAAGTCCTGCATCATCTTCTGTTGTCTCTCTTTGGCACGCCGTGATCGCTCTTCCTTTTCTCTCCTTTCCCTAAAATAATGTGGAATTAGATAAGTTCACTTTTAGCTTCTTTTAATCTACTAGATATTACTAGTGAAAACTAGTTTCAACTGATATCTGGTTTTCTCTGCAACTAATATGTGAATAATGAATACCATATGATTTTTTTTAAACGGTCTCTTTTTTCATTATATAATATGTGTAAAAATTGTGTACAGATCGAATTAATTTATTTTTAAAATACAAAAGTAATTAGGAAAGCCCAGCTACAAGGAGTAGCTGATAGCTTGGATCAACTATAATTGTAAAGGCACTATGGGGCTAGTATAGTAGGTAACGGCTTAAGCCCTCAATAAACAACTAAACACCCAAAATATGTCGACTTATTAACCTGGCCCGCTGCTCGGCTTGCCTCTCGCGCTGGTGTGGCCAAAGCGTGGCGCGGATGTGCCCGATGGCGGCCGCGCACCGCCCGTCCAGTGCCGCTAACTTCGTCAGCACGTTTCCGATGAAGTGGGGACCGTCACCTGCCACCGTAACCACGCATTATAGTTAGATTTAAAAATCTGCGCCTTCACTGGAACTTGTACTGGGAATGATTCTGCGATGAGGCTACAAATGAGAGTAACATCATCAAGGATAAGCTTCCCCGGCACTGACTAGTCTTAAGTTTCTTTTTTTTTTGTTTCAATTCTTCATTTAACTTCTTTACTGGATCAGTTTTGTGATATATTGTACGTCTATTGGTAATTGACAAACCAGTTTTCACTGTTGGCGTCAAAATAAATTTTAAGCACTAAAATGTTTATGAACTGTGTTAAGGTGGCCCATCTAGCTCACCTCCCCATACAAATGTGGAAAGAAGATCACGCCCATATTTCTTGTCAGAGATCCCAAATTTTGCTCAAAATAGCTTTATTTGATCAAACTAGATGTCTGATGACCGTTGGCATTGTAAAATTGTGGTTGGTTTCTAAGTTATAAGGTCCGAAAGTTTGATTTTTTCGCGTGTTTTATACAATAACTTTGGAGGTGGATTACGCAATGATAAAGTAAGAACATCTTAAAATGGTTAGTCATCAGACATAACTTATTTAATCAAAATTTATAATCAATTTGGTTTTTGTTAGATTTTTTACTACAGCGGTCGTGGTTTACTTTTAGCTATAAGTCGTTTTGAAATTAAAATATCGTAAATCTTACCAAATCATACACTATGCACATTGTCTTTTTTGTGGACATGTTGCATCTTCCTCATCACGGAACCTGTCTTATTCTTTGAAACAGAGAAGGTCCCAGAGCGCAACAGCACGGTTTTGAACCATGCCCGCGAATGAGTTAGGCCCGCCGGGTTGGGCCAACTTAAGGACCTGAGGCTCTGGGACCTTCTCTTCTCTCTCCTCTCTCCCTCTCTCTTCTTACTTTATCATTACGTAATCCACCTCCAAAGTTATTGTATAAAACGCGCGAAAAATTCGAACTTTGCAACCTTATAACTCAGAAACCAAACACAATTTTACAATTCCAATGGTCATCAGACATCTAGTTCGATCAAATAAAGCTATTTTGAGAAAAATTTTGGATCTCTGACAAGAAATATGGGCGTGATCTTCTTTCCCCTTTTGTATGGGGAGATGAGCGGGTTGGGCCACCTTAAGTTTAATTTAAGAATTCAATCAATGTCATAAAACTGTTTTATTTTTTTCAAAAGACTTACGTCATATATAGACAACATAGTTAAAAAAAACGGACTGACGGTCATTGACACCCTGCATAGAAGACAGACCTATCCTGGCGTGGTTGTGGTCGTTGGCGGCGGCAGCAGCGGCGGCGGCGGCGGGCGCGCGGCTCTCCTCCAGCGAGAAGGAGTCGAGGCGGCCCGACAGCTGCGAGTGCAGCTTCAGGAGCAGCGAGAGGATCGACTCATTCACCGGCACCGACTTGCTGTCCGCCGCCGACCCACCCTGCACAAAATACAAGTCAAAATGTTTACTTTCTACTTCTCTAGGACATATCCTTCTATGATTAAGTGGGGGTTTTTTACTTATTAATCATGAAGACTAAGGAAGTTAAATATTACAACACAAAGGCAAAACCGACTTATCAGCACAAATAGTGAGGTTGAAGAAGAATGCGCCATGCAAAAAGGTATGTGGCGCCATCTATTGACTAAGGTAGGTCACGGACCAATGCTTTTGCGCTTCGGTATCTACAGCTGCGGTATGCCGTCATAGGTGGCGCACTTAATATCTTAAAACTCATGAGAATTTTCTAGAGGGTAGGTAAACATATTCTGGCGATGCATGGTAAGCTTAAGGGGCAGGATAAATGTTTTCAAAGATGCACGAGACATTTAAATATAGACATCAATCGACATTCGGAATATTCAAATATGGAAAAGAGTATCACAGGGGACATCTTGTGAAGTCAAGGTGCAAAAAGCAAAGGTTCACGGAACAGGTATATTCAAAGTTCAGAACGTACCTGTGATGTGGAGGGGAGGGCCTGTATCCGACCGGGCGAAGGCTCTCGCAGTGAAACGCTCCATTCTGCATAAGAGAAATTATTATTATATGAATTTTCTTAAATCAAATGTTGTTTTATTCGTGATTCAGATGTCACGTAAGACTGCAGCACCTGATCCTTACTAGGTTGGTACATTTCATTTCATTTATTTAAACTTTTTGGTAGTCAAACTACACCAAGTTACGTCACAAAGATCCGCGGATTCGATCAACCCAGTAAAGAAGAACCCGCAAGGAAACTTAGTGTTGGTATTGAATGAAGCATGCTCGACATCATAGTAGGTGTGGTAATAGCCAGTCATTCCAGTTAGAGATAATGGTAAAAATAAAAAGAATATTTTTATTTTGCTTTATATATTAGAGCAGCCGAAGCTGGTAGGTCCTAATCTTCATTTTGTTAGTTTAGATTTTAACAATCGGTGTTTTTTTTACCAAGTTGATAAGCCTCAATATTCTTCAGTTTTGTTTAATTGATTAGGTTTTGATAAAATTTGGTTACTTTTATTTTTCCAACCAATTTTAAAAAAAATATCTATCCAAGTTGTTTTAAATAAATTTATTGACGGGGATTGTACTACATCTTATGGCTGTTTGTTTCAAAGGTCCCCCACCCTGTTTGATAGGAAAATTAATATAGAATTGTTAAATTCTTAGTTACAGACATAATTACATTTTGACCCTTCCTCCAAGTGAATGAATCCAATGAATAGATGCCTAATACCCACCATACCCATCTAACATGTTGCCAACTGGAGAAAGCCAGTCCCCACAAACAGCACCCGTTCACGAGCATCGCGCCGGGCACAGACATCGTCCTATCTCAAGCATATTTTAGGGAAAGAGGAGACCTGAACCTAGCGTCACCGCAAGCAAGGACCTTAGAGCGGTGCGCTACTGTGATGAGCCGTGGCAACAAGAAAAAGTTGTGAAAACTTTGTACGATTTAGTTTTTATACTATTATTTCTGTCATGAACTATTACAGTGACCTCTAAACAAAGAGTCAAAATACAAGTACATTATTATTTGTGTAATTGTTTATTGTTTATTCATCATCCATAGACAGTACACTGCACTCGGATTTGTCATATTTTATCATTAGCCAGTTCGGGGAAATCCCAGCGAAGAAGAACTGGAAAGAAACTCCGCTGGTTTTTTTTTTTTCAACGTCCACTTAGTCTAAATTTACAAAAGTATTTAGACTCACAGATAAACACGCTAAATTAATATGAATTGACGAGAATCAGCAATTCATGTCATATGCAACAGTTCATGACAAATATCAGTTTATTAGTAAAGACCATGCCCGCCATCTAGAATGTTGCCAATTGGAGCAAGCCAGTCCCCACAAACAGCACCCGTTCACGAGCATCACGCCAGGCACAGCCATCGCCTCTATTAACCATATTTTAGGGAAAGAGGAGACCCGAACCCAGCGTCGCCGCAAGTAGGGACCTTAAAGCGATGCACTACTCCAGTGGCAACATGAAAAAGTTGTGAAAGCTCTGTACGATTTAGTTTTAATACGATTATTTCTGTCTGTGTAATAATGTTCGAAGATCCCTCACCGTACATATCTGCTTCGACAACAGCCATCTCCTCGGGCAGCATGACCGCCATGTGGTCGCGGTAGGGCAGCAGCTCGCCGTCCTCGATAGCGGGCAGCGCCAGCGGGTAGCCGTCCGATTCCTCGTCCTGGAGAGCGTACGGCACCACACTCATTCCACTTGTTACTTGACACATGTTACTTGTGGCGGGAGGATTTTATTTATGAACAGGCAGCTATTGGCTGATCTGTTTTTATTTTATTTCGTTTCATTTCTTTAAGAGTTTTCATTATACGTTTTTTTTTGGTATTTGAATGTTATACTCTTGGGCACTATATTTTATGTGTTTTTTATTTTGCTTTGTGGTTTAATTTAGTCTTTTTTTGTTTGTTTTACGTATTTATAAAATCGGTCTTTAAATGGGTTTGTGTTTGGTTAAGAGTGACGGAGAGGTTAATTGAGGAGAGCGTGGGCGTGACAGAGTTCTATTGACGTTAAATAAGAAAACATCTTGAGATCCCACTATCTTTTTTCAAAATGAAAACAAATAATAATGACAAAACGAATTGTAAGCATTACATGACAAATAGTTGTATCGAGTGAAGTTAGTCTCAGTTAGTTTGAAGTATCATCAGTGATATGTAAAATGCATGGATATGCCCTTACATACAATTCTGACACCTGTTGTGGTATTCCAATATTCTATCTTTCTTTGAGTTTTTTATGTTTGCACGGTTTTACTACACAATTAGGCATTTTTGGGGCGTATTATTAGCCAGAGAAGACGCACAGGCGCATGACGACAGCGAGCGGCTACCTGGCGACAAAGTGGTGTCCCGCGACGCAAAGAACACTATTTTTGTTGCTCCGTTTATGTTGTATGGAAGGGCCTGTCCTTACGTAAGAAAGAAAGACAAGAAAAGAAAAGAAAAATACAGTTTATTTTGCAAATTTTTACAGTGTTATATAAAATTAGAAATTACTACTAAACAGTTTCAGTTGAAATTGTGAGTATAATAACAATAGTGTGCAAAAATGGCCATGGCTCAGCATGCCAGGGAGGTACGTAAATTGCCCTGCCTGGCGCTGGTTTTCAGCCGCTGCCGTGTGAGTTTGGTGAGGTGTGAGGGTGTGTACTGTTTGTGTATGAATGAAGGGTGTGAAGATGTGTGATTGTGTGTGAATTATGTGTGTATTTTAAGTCTGCAATCTGTATATGTCTGTGCTTTATGTTTGTTTATATCCGGGTAATATGTGTTTGAATATATTCCGTCAGGTGTTGTGTGCCTTCGGTGTTTAGTGTATATATATAGTGCAGTAGGTTAAGGAGTGGTTCACGTAGAAAAGCGCATTTCTTTTGTTTGAATATTAATGCTATTTTATTTTTATTATTATTTTATTCCTCTTTGCTGTTTCAGAAGTAGTTTCCTGCACGACATTTTAAATGCGTGCAGACCACCCAGCGCCCTGGTGGGTGGTGGGATATCATTCCAACATTTCGATGCTGCATATTTGAAACTACCTCTGAAAGCGGCTGAGGAATACTTAGGTATTTGTAGTGTGAAAAGTTGTGCTCGTGTATTGTACCTATGCGTGTCCTGGGTCCAAATAAGTTTCTTGTACAAATATTCCGGTTTCTGTGTTTTAACTAATTTATGGATCATACACTGAAAGTGGAGTTTTCTGCGTGCCTTCATTTTCAAAATACCTTGTTCATTATATATAGGTGTGATGTGAGCTCTTTTCGGTATTTTATAGCAGTATCTTAAGCAGGCATTCTGAACTCGCTGTACAGCTCGTTCCGTACGACTCAGTAGGCAAGGGCCGTACAACGTAGTAATATTTTTACAGTGCGTCTGCTTCGTTAGAGGGCGGCTGTCAAACTCTTGAACAAATATCACTCTTCATTATGTAAATGGTTCGTTCATGTTTGCATATGGAATAAATAATGGACCGTCTCCTTTAAGGTGGCCCATCCCGCTCATCTCCCCATACAAAAGGGGAAAGAAGATCACGCCCAGATTCCTTGTCAGAGATCCAAAATTTTGCTCAAATTAGCTTTATTTGATCGAACTAGATGTCTGATGACCATTGGCATTGTAAAATTGTGTTTGGTTTCTAAGTTATAAGGTCCGAAAGTTCGAATTTTTCGCGCGTTTTATACAATAACTTTGGAGGTGGATTACGCAATGATAAAGTAAGAACATCGTAAAAAGATTAGTCATCAGACATAGCTTATTTAATCAAGATTTATGATCTATTTGGTTTTTGTTAGATTTTTGACTGTGGTTTACTTTTAGCTATAAGTCGTTTTGAAACTAAAATTTTCGTAAATCTTACCAAATCATATACTATGCACATCGTCTTTTTTGTGGACATGTTGCATCTTCCTCATCACGGAGCCTGTCTTATTCTTTGAACCAGAGAGGGACCCAGAGCGCAACAGCACGGTTTTGTACCGTGCCCGCGAATGAGTTGGGCCCGCCGGGTTGGGCCACCTTAAAAATAGATTGATGTGAAGGGAGAGTGGTGGCGGTACCTGAAGGTAGCGGCGGTGCACGGCGCGAGCCAGCTGCCCCTCCGCCTCGCCCTCGCCGTCCGTCTCCGCACTGTCCATCTCGCTCACGGCCACCTGCCGCGCACACAAACGACACACATCACAAACAAGCAAATGCCTCTAGCAAAATTTCCACGGAGTATGATATATAAGTTTTTGCATAACTTTTAAAATGGTCCATCAGTATCTCATCTCCGTGTCATTTCTATTTTGTAAAAAAATTCGATAATTACAGGCCTGAGGGGCTTTCACTGTTATTATACAGAATTTTTTTGGATAGATTAGAGAAAATTAAGCAAAAGTACAGTAGAACACCAATTATACGGACACCTATGTGAATGCCTATCTGTTGCCTATGTGCCTCCCATACTCTCATCCCGACAGCTAGTGTCAGTCGTAAAATAATACAAATCGCGCATGTACGTGTTAGTGGCTGTCGGTTGTGTTTCGGTGCATTCTGTCTTCGAATAATCATTCCGAAAACAAAAAGAAACTTTAATAAGAATGCCTCATGGCATTAATTCCGCCTTTTTGTAAACCATATTGGTTTGCAAATAAAGATTTTGTGATTTTAATTTTTCTTTTATTTTGCTGTAAGAATAATTACCCGAATTTTCGATTATATGGACAACTCCTGGTACCAATTAGTCCGGATAATCGCCATCCTATTGCACTCATTATTGGAAAAACAAAATCCTTATCACATTAATCTAAATTCCAATGTTTTGTGTCACCGACCCCCAATACATAAAAATGTATGGGGACCGTGAATCCTCGACAAGACAGAGCGGCGAGCACTCGCCTGCATGGGCTCCGGCACGGCGAGCGCGGTGCTGTGCGCGGCGGCGGCGGCGCGCGGCGCCGTGAGCCGCGGCGCGAGCGCGACGCCCTCCGCCTCCGACGCGTCCCACTCCGTGTCGCCTGCACAACACCAATGTTCATATACTCGCTTCGTAGATTATCGGCACGGGGAATTGCTTGCCATGCAAAAAGTTATGGATTCAATCACCGGCCCACTTTCATCCTTTTTATGAGTTGGATAAGCGCATTTTTTCACTAATGTGATCTGTTCTATGGTTCAGAAACACGTAAAACTCGTGGGGCCCCATTGCCTGGATTAGTACCATCTCTTCAAAAGAAGTGGTATTGAAAATTGTCCGTGATTTCCATCCAGTTCAAAATAGCTTGCCATGGTACCTATTTAACATCCGGTTTGTTGGGGTGATGTCATGATTATGGGTATTGGACTTCTAATTACAAATACGTTGTAAGGCACTATGATCAAAGCAATAGGATTGATATTAGCCAATCATTGTCTCCGATACGAGAGGCAATTGGATACACTACAGACAACTCTTAACACACGGTAGCAACAGTTACTAAGTAGTGCAAGCCTCACATACAATATTTACGGCTAAATAGGCGGAAATAGGATACAGGCAAACATCAAAAACGGCTGATTTAAATGGGGAAATGAGATGGGGTCAGCGAGCATGACACCATTGGAATAGCAACCGAAACTTGTTTTTTTGGGGGCAGCGTAGCGAGGCTGGCGGCAGCTTCCGCGAGGGAGTTCGCTAACGAATTCGCTCGCTACTGATGTTCTCGAGTTCCAAAGGCACATAAGAACTTTAAATTCGATGTTGCGCGTCCCAAATTCGCAAGCGAACTAACTACAGCGGCTACGCTGTCGCTATATGAATGCGTTTTGATCGCCGCTCCCATCAAATGATCCCCGTACAATGAGAGTAGATACTGACTGTCGGAGTTGTAGGCGGCGGGGTAGGGAGGCTGCGGCGGGTCGGCGGCGGCGGCGCGCGGCGCGCGCGGCACGCTCGCCACCACCGTGCGCACGTTCTGGCAGACCGACTCGCCGCCGAACGCGCCGAGCAGCGGTCGCCCGCGCACCGCGCCGCCGCCGCCGCCGCCCGCCACGCACACCGGCCGCTGCAGACAAGACAACACAACCTAGCGTTACGTTCAACTCATTTTGCTTTTTTTATGCGCGGCTGGAATTGCCAATAGGCGGGCAGGGTCGGCAGACTGTCACTTTGCTTTCATAGAGTGAAGTGGTCTAGACATATTGAAAATATAAGTACTGCGCTGATACTGGGGCATTTGACCTGCACTGATTGAGTTATCGATCTGGACCAATTTAAAGGAGGATGGAATGCTGCTTTGGAGCAATGTCGAGATCAAAACTGTTTCCAATCATTTTAGTAACATTCATGAATATAGAGAAAAGGAAAGTATAGGATATTGAACCGCTTAAGTACATGAAATACTCCCATTCTGCATATTTCATTTAGACATAGAGCTTGGGCCAAACTTTATGGCCGATAAGTTGGCGCGTTTGCAGAAAGTAAATTTAAGGTCAGCGTCGCACGGAGTAGGGTACGCTCTCCGCGCGACACGGCGTGTATTCAGACCGGCCAAAAAGTTTGGTCCCTATTAGCCAGTGAAGTGAGAGGATAGTTCATTCTGTGGTTCAATTTAATGGTAAGTGTTCACCACTCAGGTGTCATTTGACTGCTTATAAAATATTAATTCCCATTATCAAAGCGGACCTATTAAATATGTATAATGGGGAAGAAGACTCAAAGCTTATTTTAGGTGTCGCATGAGCGACAGACCAGACCTTCAAAATGTCAAAACTGTCATTCCTGTCAAGTTTTATTTAGCAGTTTTTAGATGCAAGAAGTACTCCATGTTGCAGTTAGAATAAGGTTTAGAGGAAAAGAAGTTTGAAATTAATTTCAAAATAATTTTAAAATAATTAGTTGTGATATTTTCATTTTCTTCATTTGATTAGCATAATTTAGAACAAATCAGTTTCAGAATAATAACGAGAAAATTGAGTAATTTAATTACGGAGGTTAGGTGCATAAACATTTTAAATCGTTTCCGTTTATTTTGTATGGTATCTGACAGCTTTGACTGATCTTTTAGGTGAGTTCGCTTAGACGCCACCTGTCGTGATAAATAAGCAGTCTTCTTCCCCATGGAGACAGACATGGCAGCAAGGAAGCTACAGTGGCGGCCTACGGGCGGAGGGGGCGAGGTGGCGGGCAGGTACTCACGTTGGTGGGGTCCTCCTGCTGCTCGGCGGCGAGGTCGACGGCCACCTCGAGCAGGTAGACGGCGAGCGCGAGCACGTGGTCGGGCGGCGCGTGCGGCGCGGCCGCCGCGTCCGGCGCGTCCGGCGCGCGCGCGCGGCAGTGCACGCCGCGGTGCAGCACGCTCAGCAGTCTGCTCGCCACGTGACACACTCATCATCACACACGCTAAATGTATACAGGGCGATCCCAGTAAGGGCAGAAAGAGAAAAAACGTCTTTTCGACTGATGCTGTGGAAACCTAGTAAAAACATTTTAAACCTTTGGGCTTCCTAACCTCAAAATGTATGGGGTGTTGATTATTTTTTTTGAGTTTTCGCAAAAGTGGTTAGTTTCGACCTCTACTGAACTTACAAAACCCATTTGCATAAACAGCATGCATGGTGGTTGTGGCTTTACTGATATTAATATACAGTAGAACATCGATTTACCGGACACCAGTTATCCGGATGTCCGATTGACTGGACTCGTATTTTATAACCTTACGATTCCCTAGGTCGTTCATAAGTTTATTAACACGAGAGGGCAAGGGGAAGGGCATGACCGACCGACGCCGACGTGCGCGACACAACATGTTCCGACAATGCCTGCCTGTTTATGTGCCTCCTGCCCTCCTATCCCGACAGCTAAGGTCAGCCGTAAAACAATACCATTACTGGTGGTTCGTTGTTTGCCTGTTTCGCATTCCGAGAATCCCGTCTTTGAACAATGATGTAGAAATGGAAGAGAACTGTTTTACCATTAAAGACAAAGTGAAAATTGTTCAGTGTTCAAAGAATGGTGAATCAGGGCATATGATAGCAGACAAGTATGGAGTGTGAACTTCCACGATATCGGACATTAAAAACAACTCTGAACCCATAATTAAATTAACCTTCTAAATAAAATTACCACAATGAATTTTACATGTACATACATATGTGCATACTTCTATTTAACTGTAAGATGGATTGTCCAGAATTTCGATTATACGGACTTTTTTTTTTGCGACCTGACATGGATGAATACCACACAACTACCGTTATGATATAAGCCCAATACACCACATTCCCGAAGGAATTAGGTGCCATGCCAGGACCTTCCCTTTATGAGCAAGGGAAAACACGGACAATTTTTCATTGCCGCTTCGACCATCTTTTCAGCCAATGCGATGGTACTAACCTGGGCGGGCTTAAACCCTACCACCTAGTAGGTGAAGGGGACCTACAGTTTTACATGGATTCCGATCCACGGAGCAGCTCGCATTTGTGGCGAAATCCGTGACTACTCCTGGTCCCAATTAGTCCGGATAAGCAGTGTTCTACAGTATATAATAACATAGCATGAGTGGGCACTATTCCCAGTGATCTTATAAACCTCTATAATTCACTATTAAATTTAAAATCAAGAATGCTTACAATCAATACCTTTCATACATACAAAATACTTTTTTAAACAAAATATTACTTACATAGAACTACATAAAAAGTAAAACAAATTTTTTCAATGATCACCGGATAGACATACACTAAATTAGAACTTGGCAAAATAAGAGTCAACATAAAATATAAACTCACGCGGCGTGGAGCGTGCCGCTGGCGCAGAGCGTGCGCGGGTCGCCGGCCCCCGGCGGCGCGGCCCGCGCTCGCCGCAGCGGCGGCCACAGCGCCGCGGCGCCCTCGCCGGGGCTCCCCGCCGCCGCCGCCGCTGCCGCCACCCCCGCAGCCTCCGCCCCCGCGGGCGCCGCCGCCGCCGCCGCCGACGTGGACGCGCCGCTCGCGTCCGAACACTTCCGCTTCTCGCGCACGCTGCGGACAGTTCAAAGCTTAGGTTATTACAACACAGTAGACGGTATATTGAAAATAAACAACCTCAAACATGTTTTATAAGCATACGAAAGTTTTTCATAAAGAACTCTGAGGGCTCCATTCTCGAAATAAATTTAATATGACAGGAAGCAAAATATTAACAATTCCCATCAGTTCCAATGCAGGCACGAATTCTTGGAACAGGGTCCAATAACAGAACTTCTTCAGAAGGACGAAGATGAACAAACTTAATGATTGATCAAATTAATTTTTAAATTGTGGAATTGCAACCATTGTATCTATTTATCCAGTTCAGTTTTTATTGCTCAATAATCCCTAGAATAATCCCTAAAATGAAAGATAAAGAAGTCATGGAAGGGCAATATGCGAAAACGTCTATCTATACCATTATATAAAAAGGAAAGGTTTGATTGTTTGTGTATTTGAACCGAATAGGCTCTGAAACTACTGAACGGATTTAAAAAATTATTTCACCGTTGGAAAGCTACAGTCTATCCGAGGAACATAGACTATGTTTTATCTTAAAAAAATTAGGGATCCTTACCAAAACTCCGATAACGTAACCCAAGGTGCAAAAATATTACCAACAATGTTCCTTACATCGTGTGCGCTGCGAAAACTATTCACGATAGAACAAAATGATGTACTACAATTTTATAGAACACATTAATATCTACAAAAAATGTCGCTACAGCATACATCTAACTATTATAGTTATGTCAAAATAAGTGTGCATTTATTTTAAAATAAAAATTTAAATACCGCCGCTAGAAAAGGCTCTTTTTTGGTACCTAGATATTAATCCTTATCAAAATAAATAAATTATTATTTAAGACTGTTTCGATACCTTTATATTACTTTTTGAATTATTCGATTCGGACATTTCATTCGAAAGATATCATGAGTTTAAAAATTAGAAAAAACTCGCTCGGCCAACTATGCGTTTTAGAGTTTGTAGGCCTCACTCAGAGGTACGGGAGGGGAGTCAGTCGGCTCCCTATAAGAAATTGTCGCTTGATAATATTTTGTCGCTTGATGATAATTAGTTTAGTAGGTAACTAAACGGATTCAAAAAGTTCTTTTCAGAACTAGACCCATTAATATATGTTGTACATTTAGTTATCCTAATAAATAAGTGACTTAAACAGTTTTTATGATTTTCGATAAAATACTTTTTAGTTATAGGTTATAGTAGTAGTTGTAGGTAGCTAATAACAGTTAAACATGTTTGAAAAATGTTACGGCTTTTCACGCGGCAGGAAGATACATTCTCCAAAGACATTCTCAAAAGCCGTAAATTTTTTCAAACATGTCTAACGACCGCGGTAATCATAATAATCATAATAACAGTTAAGATAATTATTTTGAGAAAAATAAAACAACATCAAATACTGTTTACTCCCTGGCTTTCACTCAATAAAATATTTATTTAATGGCTTTTGTTTTATGGTTATGACCTTTTTACAATAATTAATAGTATGAAAAATACATAAAAGTAAAAAATACAAAAAAAGAAAAAAAAAATATTCACAAAATTTGTTATTTTCATTTCAAATATTTCAATGTAGGTATATGATCTTTTTTTAGGAACTCTACGTAAGAAGGGTTTATTTGTGTATCATTGTGTCAAAATAATATTTTTTAAATTATATTATGCCCGTGCAAAGCCGGGACGGGCTGCTAGTGGAAAATAAAAGCAAAATGTTTGCAACGTGTGCATAGGTGCCGACATCCTGATTAAAGACATTGGTCATTGGGCCATACTTAAGTCCGAAATCCTATGGGCGTCGTCGGGCACCTTAAGATGTCCGGGCGTACGCCATATGCCAAGATTAACATAAAAAAACCAACCAAGTGCGAGTTCGACTCACACACGAAGGGTTCCATACCAAAGTGCATGATTTAACATAAAAAAAATCACGTTTTTCGTATGGAGACCCACTTTTTTTCATTAATATTTAATTTTACCTATTTGTTGTTCTAGCGGCAAAATAAATACACACTCTGTGAAAATTTCAGTTGCCTTTGACAGACGGACGGACGGACGGACAGCGGAGGTTTAGTAATAGGGTTCCGTTGGCACCCTTTGGGTACGGAACCCTAAAAACTACCAATGTACAGGAAAACATTCCGAGCGAAGAATTAATGAAAATATATATTGAAAAATGTGTATCAGAAGTGTAAAACTGAATAAGGATCCTATCTATACTACTTGTGTTTGCAGATAGATCGTTATTTAGTTCACACATGATATATTTTTTTATTGCATTGTCCTAGTGTATAAGAGCTGATTGATAAGAACAGTTTGATAAGGACGTAAGTAAAACAACATTTAATAAAGTATATTTAAAAATACAGTAAACAGTAAATATGTAGATTGATTGTCTAATAATTTAAAGATAAAATATAAAAGTTTCCAGTGCTTTGTGTTCTCAAATGAGACAAATATTCATAATTTTCATAAAAAAGTTTGAACACAGCGTCAGATATTTACCGATACAGGTTCCAAATATAGCTAGACCATCAATGCATCTTTCATCATTTTGAAATCCCAAAATAAGTAGCAATTATTTTTAATTATAATAAAATATGGTTTCACTTACGCCCTTGTGGAACTGAATGCAATCATGTTCCGGCTTTTCACGCGGCGGGAGGAGACATTCTCCGACGTTTCGAGCTGATCGTTCAGCCCGTTGTCGAGTAGGCATCCGCCACGTTCGTACGCAGCAGAGCCTACTGATTGCAGACGTATGCAGCAGTCAGTTGTTATCACGCCTTTAATGGCAGATGTATGGGACAAGGAAACTTATACTGACTATGCCGTGAAGCGGTCCATGGAGCTCTGGAAGTCGCGCCGGTGCACCGCGCGCTGCAGCACGTGCAGGGGGTCGTAGTGCCGCTCCCACACCTCGTCCCGCGGCACGAACAGACCCTGCTCCAGGTTCTCCGAGCCGCGCGGCGGCGGCCGGTACGTAGACAGCTACAATTATCATTCAGATTTATCATCAATGACAGCGCAGAGCACAGCATGCTGCCAGCAAGCAGCAACGGTTCGATTGATATTGGCCAACATCCAACATTAGTTCCGACATCAATATCCGACATCCATCGAGTGGTTGATTGGGGGGTGAACCATAATGTGGCCTCTGGAAGTAATACATAGCAATGTCACTTAATTAGCGTACTCTCAGATCAAAAAGGAAGGGCATGTGACAGCTAGCTCGCCTACTAAGTAAAGCTATTAGTAATACCGCTTCATTAGCATACCCTCAGACCAAAAAGGAAGGAGATATGCCATCTGGCGCGCCTACTATGAGACCCGCTGTATTTAATTTTGTAAAACTACCAACCCAAATTAAAGACACATGCCACATGAAAACATAGTCGCAGACGAATTGGAGAGTTTGTGTTGATGGGAACCGACTTGAAGATCACATTTCTAAAGCACATTCTAACTTCTCGGTGGAGGCAGTAATCCGCCTGGGATCCAGCTACATATCTACTAAGTTTCAGCAGGCAAGTGAAATGCTGTTGCCACCTCATATCCTGCAGCGTGAATACTATTCACCGGAAAATTTTGACTTTCTGCAACGGCCGTCAGTCATGGGCTAGAGAGAGCTACTGTTAGCTACAACCCCATTCTGCAACACAATTTCTTTCCGAGTTAGTGACCTTGAGAAAGCAGTAGAGTTTATTGTGATTACAAAATGAACACCAAACAAAAAACACCTAATGTGTTATTGCCTGAGCATATCAGCTCCAGCTGCTACGAGAGCGTCTCGTCGCCAGTAGTGTGAAGATATCTAGGCGCGTCAGAGTAAGCTCGTCTTCGCCTGTGGACAAAGCGTTGACACACTCACCTCCTTAAGTACGGTCTCGAAATTCCGCGTGTGCGCGTTGCCCGAGCGCTCCGGCATCAGCTCCAGCAGCTGAGAGTGGGTCTTGTCGCCAGTCGCCAGCAGTGTGCTGATCTCTAGCCGCGATTGCGTGAGCTCGTCGTTGCCTGTAGACATAACGTCGATATGACACCCATCACTCATCGCTCACCGCACATCGAAAGTATATGATATTGTATCACGTAATATTCTTACTCCGAATTATTGTGAAATTGTTTAACTGTGTTATTGAAAAGTGAACATGAATTATAATTAATCTAAACCCACACTATGGGATGTTCTGAGCAGCTATTGGTCATTCAGGCTATAAAGAGAAATGCATTCACATTCCTACTCCACAAGTCTGGAATGCCCTCCGGAACGAAGGGTTCTATGGTACTCCGAGAACCTGCAAAAACTATCTACCCTCTACTCCGAAATGGCTATAAGCCCACTCCGGAGTTACCTACTCTGGAATGGCTATAAGCCCACTCTGGAATAACCCACTCCTGACCGAACTATTCCATAATCTGCTCAGTCAATATATTCCGGAATGGTCAGCCGCTGAATCAATGACCTCCAAAAAACTAAACTTTAGTCAGCCTGTGAGTAACATTCTCTGAATCTGCCCGAACCATTTTATGCATTATATTACTCTGAACTGAGAACGCCAGTTTTAACAAGAGTAGACTTATAATCATTCCGGAGTCGATTTTAAATGGAACATTCTACAAGAATGCATCTCCTCTATGAAGTCACAATAACCCTAGCGTTGGACAACCCGGATTGGCCTTATAAACGGGTATAGAGTGGGTCATTCCAGAGTGGGCTTAACACCATTCCGGAGTAAACTTTGAGAGTAAACTTAAAACATTTTGAGAAGTGGGAATGGGAATTGGAGTAGGTAAATTTGGTAAGGAGTGGTTAAAGGAATCATTAAAGCAGAGGAGGCGGGCTCTCGGAATGGGGTGGACTCGGAATGACCCATCACTAGTTCTGAGTAACCAAACTGTTCATTATTTCTCTTCAGTGGTCAAGACGATGGAGCTGTAGGTTAACATTACATTCTTTACTCTATTTGTCATAATCAATAAATCATCTTTATACAGTATAAAATCCCGGTGTGCATGTGTTCGTAATTTTTCTCATCCTAAACCCCTTGGCCGATCTTTGGTTTCTAGTTGGGTTGATTTCTTGGTTGAATGGTTTTTAGCTATAATTGGCCGGCAGGTGGTGATGTCGAGATTCTGATTATTTTTAAACTGACTAGTTCTGAAACACGACCTCGAAATTTTCTGCTAACAATTTTCCAGACTCCAACCGGGTGAATATCTATAACGAAATTGACCCGAGCGGAGCTGGGAACATCAGCTATTAAACTAAAATATACTTTAGCATAACATTAGTTTCCGTATTTGTCGTATTCTGGGCTGAGTCATGAAATGCATACCGACATAATATAGGACACAACACGACGTAGTGTATCATTCTGTTCTGTAGGTATGCACTGGCGACATACTGACTCAGATACTTTGCTGTAAATAATGTTTACTCGCAAAATATAGAGGTATAGTTTGGAATCGCGCCCAAACGTGAGACATGAATAGCATAAGATAATTTACAATAATGTTTACAATATTGTTTTGAATTACCTATTTAATGGAAACAAATATAATTTTTCAGGAATCAATATTTTCTAATTGTTTTTATTATTTCATGACATTTGATTTCATAATAAAAACACAACTAATCTTCTTTTTCATCCCACAAAGACTTCGGACATTGTGGTTGTAGTTTCGTGTATACAAAAGTTTTAGCAACTTCGTTCATAAGGTAAGTGGGTGGCTCGACTAAAAACCGGCCTAGTGCGAGTCGGACTTGCACACGAAGGGTTCCGTACCATCGTACAAGATAAAAAAATCATCAAGTTTTTTTATATTCCCCTTTAATTTTTATGATTTCAAAAAAAGATTTTATTATTTTTCACAGAGTGTGTATTTATTTTGCCGCTATAACAAATAGGTAAAATAAAAACATTGTAAAAATTAAAGGCCCCCCTTTGAATGATTTTTTTTGTGTTCAATCTTGTACGATGGTACGGAAACCTTCGTGTGCGAATCCGACTCGCACATGGCTGGTTTTTTCTAGATAAAAAAATCCTAAAATCAAAAGACGGTAAATTAATTCGACTATGTACTACCTATCGTTTATCCCATGGTGGTGGGACCGGGAGGTACGTACCGAGGTTGGTCCGCGAGGAGACGAGCACGGCCAGGAAGGTGAGCAGCCCCTCCACCATGGCGTCCTGCTCTAGCGCCTGCGCCGGCGTCAGCGGTGCCATGCTCAGCCACTCTCGCACGCCGAACCTGCGCACGCGCACCCATCACTCTAACACTCGTTACCTTACGGTAACATAACATGGCACATGTTACATAACTATCTCTTCCTTCATTCTACAGATGATGATATGATGAGTACTAATGGTTTTTTTTTATGTAACTGCGCATGGATGGCTAATAACACACCCACAGTCATAATATTAGTCCAACACACGGTGTTCCCGAAGCCAAGACGATACCTTTATGAGTACGGCTACATTGAACTGGATGCAAAACACGGACAATTTTTCATTGCCGCTTCGACTATCTTTTCATTTAATGCGTTGGTACCAACGCGGGCAGGCTTAACCCTACCCTACGCAGCTCGCATTCATGACGAAATGGAGTTATCCAACTCTGAAAGAGTAAGAAAGTGTTGATTGAACGGGTCGGAGATTTGAACCCAGACCTCATGGGGGGCATGCAAGGCAAGTCCCCGCGACACTAAGCTCCGAGGCGCTCAAATTATATGATGATAATATAAATATGTTTTGTCACTTATTGTAACAGCGATTCGCGGAGAGTTGATGCTCTGACCGTTGTTGGTGGGTTGACGTTAACCTCGTTGCGGTGAACTGAAAAGCCAGTCAGCCGCTACGAAGGGCGGGTCTCGCAAGACCCCTAAGGACCCGTCTCACTTCGCGTGGTGTAACTCGTCAAGCTCAACACAAGCATTGACTTCGACCAATCTACCTGCTGATATCCCTGCTGGGAATGATGGTAGAAGCGAGAATGAAAATTAGAATGGAACCTAGTTCCTATGTGGTGTCTGAGGCTAATATCATGACAGCTGGTGTGGTATTAGCTATCCAAGTCCAGTTCCATAAAAAATATACAGTTCTTATAGACACATGACATATGTACAAACGGCATCACCCTAGACGCCACACATTAGACTCAATGCCTACTGCAAATGTCAATGCCTACTGTGGCGCCGAGGGTGATGCGCTCTGTACGTACTTCATCTGTTCTAGAAACTAGAGAGGAAGAGGGCAGAGAGAAGATCATACAGAGAGGGAGATAACGAAAAAAGAAAGAAATAGGCGGAGGAGATGCGATAAAAGTAAGAGTCCCACATGTCGATGCAGGTGTCGATGAACTGGTCCTTGGGCAGGTGCGCGGCGCAGACCTGCAGAAAGTACACGTCCATGTCGACCATGGAGTTGCAGAAGTTGGCCTGGATGTACGTCATCGCCTGCCCCTTGATCTGGAGCCCGTTGCGCACCCATATCCCGCTCAGGATCTCGTAGAACAGACTCTGCGGCGAGACAGAAAGACACGTCACCGTACAGAAAGCAGGGCACGATATCTATGTGACCCTTAGTATAAGGTTACAGCCGTAGTTTGACGAGGTCGAAGACCTCGGGTTGGAAACCCAGCTTAGGTATGCACCTATTTCTTTGTCCGAGATACTATTGGCGCGAACCTTATCTTCATCTTTGGGATATTCACATTTGAAAACTGTCGCAACAGTACACTTTCCGTACATTTCGAATTATTTTTTTGTCAAAAGGCAATTTCATCGATTCAAAAATAGAAATAATACATGAAAAATGTGTTTAATATCTATTACAATATCTATTAATAACTTATTAAGATGTAAACAATCGTTACAGTTAAATATTTTAAAATATACATTACAAAAATAATTTAAAATCAAAACATAATCAATTATTAAAATCACAT
Source organism: Incurvaria masculella (assembly GCA_946894095.1). Lineage (NCBI taxonomy): Eukaryota > Metazoa > Arthropoda > Insecta > Lepidoptera > Incurvariidae > Incurvaria > Incurvaria masculella. The sequence continues at coordinate 6,025,412 of OX335644.1, forward strand.
TGTCACAGTATGGCATATTAGGTCTTTGTCGATAATACTACAGTGTGTCGTGCCAACAGAGATCTTAATCTTTGCATGCCAAACCATTTTGACGCAATCCTTGCCTCCAGTGGGTATGACTCTCACCATCCTAATAAAAATATTCCGAGCAAGAAAACAGTATTTTAGGGTTCGGTTTTGAGGAAAGAATCACGGAAATCAATTAACTGATTCGTTCATGTTCGTAAAATGCTACTTCTGGCAACCATCTGTTTTTTCTGTATGTTCAATTCGAGTTCTCACCTAAACAAAAATGGTCAAAAACGTTTACGGAACTTCGAATATACGTCAAACACGTACAATTTATGGGTAGAAATAGGGTTAGAATGAGAACCACTTACCAACCCGGTTTTTAATTATTAAAAGCTACGCTAAATCTCCTAGCATGGCACCTAGTTCCCATGTGGTGTGTTAGGCTAATATTTACGGGCCAGTTTGGTATTAGCTATCCATGTCCAGTTAAATAAAAAACCGGCCAAGTGCGAGTCGGACTCGCACACGAAGGGTTCCGTACCATCGTAAAAAAAAAAAAAAAACACGTTTTTTTAATGGGAGCCCCCTTTAATTTTAATTACTTTTTTAATCTTACCTATTTGTTGTTATAGCGGCAAAATAAATACACACTCTGTGAAAATTTCAGCTCTCTACCTGTTACGGTTACTGAGATACAGCCCTGTGACGGACGGACGGACGGACGGACGGACAGCGGAGGCTTAGTAATAGGTTTCCGTTTTCACCCTTTGGGTACGGAACCCTAAAAAGGGAAAACCGATAATTTAGATGCAATTTGAGGAAGGACTTTTGCAGCAATAATGATTATGAAAAGAAATAAAGATTATTTTTCTTTCTGGTCGTTCACCATCATAGCTCGAATAAAGTTAATAAGTAAGTACCAAGGCAATGGATTTATTCATTGTCATGTAAAAAATATTGTGTTTATTCCAACAAAAAACCGGTCAAACACGACCGAGACGGAAGACGGCACATTCCCGCCAATTAGAGAGAGGCAGATTCGATTGCGGTTCGCGGCGGAGGTGTGGCAGGGGAGCGGAGCGGGGAGCACGTTTGAATTCGAACTTCGAGTTGGTCGAGTGGAGGGTGGCGATAGCAGAGCGATCACCCCGTGCTTATGATATGTCGATAATGTGTTGGGTCGATCTATAAATGAGTAATGGTTAACGAAAGTCTACCTAAGTATTAGTGGTTTATGAATTACTAGTTGCGGTACCCGGCTCCGCTCGGGTTAGAGTCGGCTAAATTATTTCATGGATTAAAAGTTGCCCACATGGCTGGGCCAAAATAGGGTCAAACTGGTCCAAGACAATGTATCCATCTACCAAATTGAATCAAGATCGTTTGAGCCGAAATAGCATGATTTAATAAGAAACATCCAATAATTCCCATTTGGAGCTTCGTTGACATTTGGTGGCTATTTAAGAAAAAAGCATTTGCCGCCAGAACCTTTCTGCACTTGCGCTGCTACATTGTTTACCTAGTAAGTAAGTAACGTGAAGCGTAGGTAAGTTTTGCGTGGACTCCAACCCGCAGTCAGCCTCAACATCGAAAACGGTAACCCATCCCAAACTTGACTGCTCCCAGAGATGCTATACGTTGGTAAAATACGCATATAAATCGGGTAAGTGGTTCGCAAGTTATAAGATTTTAACACTCTCTACATATCCCTCTGTTAATGAAGCGTTATATTATGTAGCCAATAAGTTTTAAGTAGAATCAGGTTAGACGTGGGGACAATCCGCATCTAAATCGAGTAATTGGTTCTCATGTAATAAGCTTATTCCATTGGTCCCACCTCTGGCGATTTAGCGTGATGCCAAGTAGTCCTAAAGTTGTGGGAAATACCAAGCCGTACTTTGGTACAATTAGTTAAAGTAAGCGCCTCCACCGCGCCGCCCTCCAGCCGCCGCCCTCCCGCCGAGCCGTGCAAAGCATTGCAGTTTGTATGACAGCCACATCTTAGCGTAAGCGGAACTGAATTCTATTTAGCCTATCCTGTATTCCGGCCAGTTAAATGTACGTATATAAAAAAATACTAAGTTTCATCTAATTCGGATAATCGGTTTAAGAGTTATGGAGGAACATACATACATACATACATACATACACATAACTGATTACTAAAAATCGTCAATTTAGTTTCAGTATCATACATAAAGTCTACAAACGAAGTATCTTAGAAAACAAAGAAACTTACTCCATTACATCCATTCTCGGATATAAGAGCTAAATTTAAATTAATGTGTGATGCTAAATACCAAGCTTACATGGAGCATGTTGAAGGTTCGTTAAAGGATAACATAAAAAGTTTTTGGTCCTATGTACATAATTTAAAAAAGTCATCCGGGTATCCTTCTTCTATGACTTATAAAGATACTAAATTAAAAAATCCCGCTGAGATAAGTTCTAGCTTCAATCAATATTTTCAGTCCACCTTTGAAACGTCCTCGGCCGGTTCGGTAAACTTTGACCATATTAATAGAGCAGATACTCCTAATCCTATCATAACCTCAATAGTATTGACTGAGTCTGAAGTCAGTAAGGCCCTTAAAATGCTTAATCCAAACAAGGGTCCAGGACCAGATGGCATCGAGCCTATATTTTGGATAAAAACATACTATTCCATTGCTTTACCTATATCTTTGATTTTCAATAAGTCTTTAGAATCTGGAATTTTCCCGGATGACTGGAAACTAGCTAACATTACCCCAGTACACAAAAATGGCACAGTTAATAATGTAGAAAATTATAGACCAATATCGATATTGTCATGTATAGCCAAGGTATTTGAGAAATTAGTGCACGAAAAGGTCTATAATTTTATGCGCGAAAGAATATTGGCTGAACAACACGGTTTTGTTAGGAATAGGTCAACAGTAAGTAATCTGATGTTGTTCACAAATTTTTTATTCGAAGCTCTCAATGACAGTGTACAGGTTGATGTTATCTACACAGATTTCCAAAAAGCTTTTGACAAAGTCGATCATATGACATTATTTGAAAAACTAGCATTTAATGGAATAAAGGGTGACTTATTAAGATGGTTCATATCTTACCTTACCAATCGTCTGCAGAAAGTTACAATAAATGGTTATAGCTCTTCTACAATTGAGGTTACCTCCGGTGTCCCTCAAGGGTCCATTTTGGGTCCTTTTTTATTTGTCATTTTCCTCAATGATGTTGGTAAATGTTTCAGGTTTTGTAAATATCTATTATACGCAGACGATTTAAAAATATTTTACCGAATATCAAATGTGGCTGATTGTTTAAAGGTCCAAGAAGATCTGAATAGGTTCTTCTCTTACTGTCAATGGTATAAAATGCAACTGAATATTTCAAAATGTAAAAAAATGACGATAACAAAAAATCTTAAAATTACGGATTTCGTATATACGATAGGCGGTGAGGCATTGGAATGTGTCAACAGTATTCGAGACCTAGGAATAGTTTTAGACAAAAAACTGCATTTTGATGAGCACATTGAAAATATAATACATAAAGCTTTTAAAATGATGGGATTTGTGCTACGCAACTCAAAGGATTTCAGAAACCCCGACAGCTATGTCATACTATTTAACTCATTAGGTCTCAGTTAGAATATGCGTCGGAAATCTGGAATCCTTTCTATACAAAATACATCTATGCTTTAGAAAACATCCAAAAATACTTTTACCGAGTCTTAGAATTTAGACTCAGAAGACAAGGTTGCACTACTGTTATAAGAAAACCAATACTATTAAGTCATCGACGTGAAATTTCTGATGTTATGTTTATACATAAGATACTCCATAATAAAATAAATTGTAGCGAATTATTATCGCAAGTGAACATACACGTACCCAATCAACGAACCACTCGCAGCTCTAACTTATTTCATCTTCCCCTTAATAGAAATAACGCTGGAAAACGCAAACCTTTCTTCCGAATGTTTAGGACTTACAATGTAAAATTTAATCTAGTTGACCCTTTTCCTATGAATCAGTACACATTTAAAAGTAAATTATTAAAACTTGTAGCTAATAATGAATAGTGAGTGGATATATTATATACTACGTACATTTTCAGATGTGATTCAATATACATACACATAAAGCGTGTTGTAACAGTCTTTAAAGGCTGCAAAGGCAAAAGAAAACATGTAATATTAAATAAAAATTTTCTTTAATATATTTTTTTTTACGCAACATAAATTTAAGCGACACTATAAATATAAAACATGTGGTTTTTTTTTTTTTTGGGATGTGTCCTTTTATATGTATTTTTTGTTTATATTTAATCTATTACTAAATAAGTTCTTCTTATATTAATATATATACATAATTTACGCTAAGTTCTCTAGGTAAGGAAGTAATAAAAATGCCGTATACATTTAAAAAAATACTTTGTGGCAACAGTTGTTGGATTAGGATTTATTATATTGTTATTTTTGTTAATCTGTTTCATGTTTAGTTGTCTGTAATCTGTTATGTTGTCCGAAAATAAATAAAAAAAAAAAAAAAAACAGCCCTTACAGATTTATAATTAGTATAGATAATGTACTGAGGGCCTTCCAATAAATAGCGCATTTTAATCATGATGGACACCTACGTAGGTGTCTATCACTCGGCCCCTAACTTTTCTGCTCAGTGACCTAATGACACATCGGGATAATAGATAGCTAAATACCGAGCTAAATACCGTCATTCCAATGCGTCATTGGATAAGATATAATATATCAACGAAAACTAAGTGCATAAAAATTCATATTAGCTGTTTCGAGTTTTAAAGCACAATAACAGGCCTTGCGAAAAAACAGGCTTTTGATTAATTGAATAATCTCATTAATTTGAGGGAACTGACTTGAGTGAAGCACTGTAGGTTCATTTCATTTCATTTCATTTATTTATTCAACTTCTGGTAGTAAAACTACACTAAGTCATGTCACAATTTGATTGATCCGCGGATTCAATCAACCAGTGAAGAAGAACCCGCAAAGAAACTTCACTGGTCTATAAATTATGTTTTTTTTTTGGTCTTTTTTTTTTCGTCCACATAAATGATATAACACAATTATGATTCCATACCTAAATGCTACTGCCAAACTTACATTGGTAGAACGGTCTGGAGCAAAGAACTAAGGACTACGAGGAAACAACAAACCACAATGTGAAAAGTCTTAATAAATAAATAAATTACTTAACTTAATAACCTAATCATTATACATATTGAGTATTTATTTCGGGTGTAAACGCCTTCGTCAACTTAACAGCTATGTCGGGTGTACAGAGCCCTCGTCAATTTTGATACAGATAAAGTGTATCAAGTCAATATAATATAATATATACAAAATACTACCATTGTAGTGTCAATGTCAAAATAAAATTAATATAAAATGTACAATTACGTACTTGTCCTAGAATATTAAATCACCAAAGAGGGTTTTATCATAGAGAGCCTCGTTCAAATTGTAATACTCTTTATTAAGTAGCACTAATTTTATCTTATTTTTAAATTTATTAAGAGGCAAATTTCTAATTTCTACAGGTAATTTGTTGTAAAATCTAACACTATTGTGAATAAAGCTTTTTGAAGTTTTAGCTCGTCTGTGTTTGGTACATTGTATATTAAACTTATTTCTAGTATCATGGTCATGTACATCAGAGTTAAGGGTAGACATTTCTATTGTTTTTTTTGCATATATGATATTTTGGTAAATATACTTATTTGCGAGTGTCATAATCCCAAGTTCCTTAAAAACATTTCTACACGAGTCCCTGACTCTCATGGTTAAGATATTTCGCAAGGCTCTTTTTTGCAATAAAAATATACGATTTGCATCGGATGCATTTCCCCAAAACATCAGGCCATATGACATGAGACTGTCAAAATAAGCATAATAGACAGCCTTGGCTGCTTGGATACCACATAATTCCTTTATTTTTTTGATAGCGTAGCATGCTGCACTAAGTTTACCAGCTAGGTATTCATATCTTGAATATAATTCGAAAAATAATTGGTCTGGATATTCGTCCTGAATCATAGTATGCTTCAATGCAGTTGTCGTTGCATAACCTCAAATAAAAACAGGCTTTGTTAAGTTTTCGATTAACAAAACTGTTCATCTTTCAAAGTAGGGCACTGAGTCACATGGCGTCTCCGCGGAGCGTCGACCTACTGTAGCGGTGCCCGCTATCGCGGCCGCGGGCGCGGCGGTCGAGGCGGTAGGTGGCACTCGCCGTGCGGCGAAACTAACTTGACGAAAGCCAGCCAGTCGGTGGTCGTCCGTCACCCGCGAGGCCGTCGCCATGTCGCCCGCACCAGCACGCGCGCGCACGCTGCTCGCGCTCCTGCTGCTGGCGGGGGGCGCGCGCGCAATCGTCGACGACGTGCTCGACGTCATCAAGCTCGCGGTCGACGTCGGCGAGCAAGTGTTCAGCTCGTGGGACGTCATCGGGAAGCAGTTCAATGCGAGCGATGGTGTGCCCCTGCCCATAGTTCACCGGTATGTCACGGTCAGCTTTATTGTTATCGACAACTATTCATTCAATTGACTGTCCTTTGCATGGCATAGTTGCATAATCAAAGAGATCGATGTTGTGCTTGACAATTGCTGCCTACCCTCAAATTATTATTCGATGCCTCAACACTATGAACGAATTTATTAAAAATGAAAAATCTAAACTAAAAACCTATTTTTCCTTGTTTAGAAACGCCACAAAGGATATAAGAAAGAGGTAGGCAGTCCTATACACATCGAACACAATAACCGTTACTTCATGGCATGCTCAACATTTGTGCACAGACAATCTGTGGGAAATGGTGATATTTTACATATTGTATCACTCATAGACCTAGCATGCGCGCGCAATGGTATATTGGTATCACTACACAAATCCGCACCAATATATACATACATAGTTATAATGGGTAGCAACGGTCCCTTTCACTCGGATGTTCCAATAATGCACCATTGCACCAAGTACATATGGGGATAAACTCATCGCAAAGGTCATACCAATTAGGAGAGTCGTTAACCCTATCAATTCCAATACTACGGGTGATAACTGTTTACATGCTCTTGATGTTTTATTAGGTTTTGAAATTTTGGATACTAAAATATATTGTCAAAATCTACGTCTGTATGTTTTATTTTTTTCAATAATCCTTTTAGATTGGAGAAGATTAACTATAAAACTTTGGAAAAAGTTGTATTTTTCTTCCTTTTTTACTGGAAAATACCAATATTAACAAAAAAAAAAGCGCACATCAAGCTTCAAGCAAGATCTCTGCACTGTGTGTAAGCAATGGCTCATGATAGAAACGAACGATATCAAACACATATTTTAGACTTGTATCGGCCATGTTGACCGGTGAGATGTTGTTTTCTGCAGGTATTTTATCTTATTTTATAGTGCCAAAACAGCTGTACTTGCACTTATATGATTTTTCATTTATTACAATGATCATACAAGACAAAATTAATTACATTCACAAAACCAGCGAGATGACGCACAAGTGGCCACATCAATTGATTACATTACAGGGTACAGTGAACCCCACTCTGACTTCAGCTCTAATCTGTCCTTCTTGATCACAACTTCTGCGCAAAAATGCGGATACATTCATAACAACCAAGTTGTCTACAAGAAGCTGAGCATTTTATGTTTCTTTCTAAAATAATTATTTCTTGGTATACAAGTCAAGTTATAGTGATTCCTTGAAAGCTGTGTCGCTCATCATTCAGTATGAATGATCAATGCATCATTTTAGTAAGAATTTGTTTATTTAATAACTTATATTTGATTTGATATTTACCTTGTATAAAAAATGACGATGACTTTTTACACGTGAATAATTTAGATTAATTATTATTCCTATTAATTTAGAATAAGATGTCATTATGGTAGTCAAGAGTTTGCTCTTCACCAATGTATACATTATGTTCTTTGTAAGCAGTAGCAATCAATCATTGTAAACTAGTTTGTAAGTATCGATGAAAAAAATAATACAATGACCAACCTGGCGTAATGTCTTGTCGGCTCTTCGCAAGAATTAATCGAACCGACCGGAAAAAAAATGACGAATCCAAGTGTGTAATGTACATCTTATGGAGGAAATAAAGAAACTGAAACTGCATGCAAACAGGATGGAGCGGAAAGTGCTGAGCAAGGTGGCGGAGGTGAGCCGGCGGATCGAGCTGCTCGAGCTGACGGTGGACCGCTCGATGCAGATGACGATCTCGACGATCCTTCTGCGGCTGCCCGAGAGTACGCGCCTCGAGCTGCGGCTCAACGAGCTCACCGACCTGATGGCGCGCGTCAACAACGCCGAGCGGCAGATGCGCGAGTACGTCGCGCGCCAGAGCGACATCGAGCGCGCCACGCTCGAGGACTTCGCCACGTGGGCGGTGTCGCACGAGCCGGGCGCCGTGCCCGGCCTGCTCGAGCGCATACACACGCTCACCGCACCCGAACACAACGACCTCTTCGATCGCGGCGTCATACGGCTCATCGTCAAGTCCATGAAGGTAATCTAATTCCGTATAGCTGTCACTGTCATATCTGCATAGGTACACGTTCGGCACCGCATCAGAAAAGCCGAGGCAGATGCGAGAGTACGTCGCCCGCCAGAGAAACATCTGCGCCACACTCGATGACTTTGCCTATGGGCGGTATCACACGAGCCGGACGCCGGTCATACGACTCATCGCTAATGCCATGAAGGTAAGCTTCCGTCCAGCTATCTCTACCTAGAAATGGGTTTCTCGGCACTGCATCAACAACGGCGAGCGGCAGAAACGAGAGTACGGGCGTCACGCAAGTATCGCACGAGAAGGGTATATCCGCCGCCGCCGTGCCCGGTTCGTCTGATCTTTCCCGGCATGGATCAGCTCATCGCGCCTAAGCGAATCACCTATATCTTTTACCGCGGCATAATACGACTCTACAGCGCCACGAAAGTAACCTCCTGGCTAAGGTGTCGACCCCATGTTTTCACTACCGCCAGCTACTTGAAATCCGATAAGTAACTTTGGGATTTGTGTAGCTGCAGGTGGTGACAACAGGCGTAAGTCGTCTATCCTGTAACTCTTATACGAGTCTAGCTGCAACGGCACCAATTGGTAGCGATAAGTGCATTTTGCATATCCAGCTACCTGCCTTATATCCTCACACAACCGTATTTGAGATTTTCACAACTTTCATGACAACTTTCCACTCAAAGTCAGTTTCTTAATGGTTACGTCTGCCTAAAGGCAACATCACCATTTGGGTCATGATCAACTCCATGAATGAAGCGAATGCCAGCCAAGTCTTACTTCACATCGTTGTTGAGCCAACGACATCATCCGGCTTATCGACCATTCCGGAAAGATATCGACTACCGGTCCGTCCTAATTCTCATAGTAGCAAGGGCGGATCCAGGAGAGGGGTGGTCATTGGGGTCATGACCCCACCTGGCTAGGTCTGGTCGATTAAACCACCAGGTTCGGAGCGGTAATTCGGATCATGACCCCTCATGGGCTGGGTCTAGGCCTAGGTCGACTATATGACCCCCTGACATGAAAGCTGGATCCGCTTGCATTGTAAGCTTACATCGGGCGAGTTCTTCGTGAAATGTGAAGAAGAAAGACCAACATTTGAATACGCGTAATAATATTGATAATTAAATATGCACTAAAATAATATAAAAAAATGCAAAGACTGCATAATTCAATGATTTTATAATTGATGTATGATTATTTTTGAACGTGCGAAGTGGATACCATCCTGTCAGCGATAGCACTAATGCATTCACCAGTTTTGATGTTTGTGAGGTTATTTATGGAATGGATGAAATGTTCATCGTTGGCGGTTTATTTAACAATCATCATGTGCAAAAGCAAAATTGTATATTTCGAGTAACGATTCATTTATTGTGAAATATATTTTGAATAACTGTAAAACGAGTATGCAATGATGGTTAATGCAACACCTGCTGCCCCGATATTAGCCCAAAATAATTAGGTACTTTGGGCGAGACTTTGGGCTAATAAAGGAACGCGCAGCACGTTGCGTAAGCCAGACCCTCATACAATGCGTAAGCCAGACCCTCACACAATGCGTAAGCCAGACCCTCACACAATGCGTAAGCCAGACCCTCACACAATGCGTAAGCCAGACCCTCACACAATGCGTAAGCCAGACTCTCACATAACAGGTCCCCGACGACGCCAATGGGCTTTCGAATTTTCACGGGGGCTGCGAAAACCATGCCGGCCGGCCGGATGCTTTTTCACGCCATGTTGTACTTTGGGGGAAATACATCGAAACACCTTCGGGTCGGAGCGGTTGGTTCTGATTTTGGAAATGTCGACGGTGCATGGATGCCTGTTCCGCGTTGAGCGATGGGAGAAATGGGACGGAGGAACAGCGTTATGCAGCTTTGACCACGTGGTATGGCAGGCTACTCCCCTTTTTTAGGGTTCCGTACCCAAAGGGTGAAAACGGAACCCTATTACTAAGCCTCCGCTGTCCGTCCGTCCGTCCGTCCGTCCGTCAGTCAGTCCGTCTGTCCGTCTGTCACAGGGCTGTATCTCAGTAACCGTAACAGGTAGACAGCTGAAATTTTCACAGAGTGTGTACTTATTTTGCCGCTACAACAACAAATAGGTAAGATTAAAAAATAATTAAAATTGAAGGGGGCTCCCATACAAAAAACGTGTTTTTTTTTTTACGATGGTACGGAACCCTTCGTGTGCGAGCCCGACTCGCACTTGGCCGGTTTTTCATTTCCGCTACGACCCTCTTGGATTCAATACGATAGTCCAACCCGCCCTCCCAATAGGTAGTTTAGGGGACCTACAGTCTAACTCGCGTGACCCGCGTTCTCAGCGGATAAATAAGAATGAAATATGTGCATACCCCGGAACTCGATCCCGCGGTCTTCCAGCTATGGACTACCTGACAATTTACTCGTAAACGAAAGGCTTACGTGATATGTTATAGACATTTTCACAGATTGATTTTTGTTCAAATCTAATATAGGTTTTTCTAAAAGATGCGAGGCGATGTGTCCGTGCCCACTGCTTTGGAACGGACCCAAACTAGTTGAAGTGTCAAAATTAGAGCCGCAACATATTTAGTTACGGGTCTTCGGTTACGGCACTGGTTACAGTAAGCAAGTACGAAATTAAAGACAATAGCGACTGTTTGTAACAAAATGTTCACACGCTGCATATTGTTAATAGATGTTGCTGGTGTGTACATAGTAACAAATGTAGTAAGTTAAGAATGTCTTATTACTGGTTTTATCTAGTTTCAACGCCTGGAAATAAAAATAAATACTAGGCACGTAACTACTAGAGTAGAAACACGTTTGATTACTTGCCTTCCTTACCAAATTCAGTATTCTGGTTGATTTCATTAGACGTGAACTCTTCTCTTTGGACGCCTCGTAGCTCAGAGTTGTGGGGACTCGATTTCCATGCCAGATGCTATGGTTCAATTACCGGTCCGTCCATGCACTATTTGTTTTTAGTATTAGTTAAGATGCACTTCTTCATTAATGTGAGCTGTTGTATTCCCCTACTAGGTGGTAAAGTTAACCCCGCCCGTATTGATGCCATCGCATTGAATGAAAATATCATATATGTATAAGAATGAATGTTAGTTTAGTGAAATAACGGCATAAAATTCGTCTCAAGTTATAAAATTCCAGAAACATTGGCCGAGGTATGGTATAATAAGGCAAGAACTGGCATGAGGTGAACCCTTTTTTTCTCATCTTAAAACCCCATTCCGTTCGCGTTTACCACTTTTTACGGCGGACAGATGTTTACGTAAAAACCTTTTTGGTGTGGATACGAACATATTTAAATAAATTACAGTTTGCCTGGGTTGCATCGAAGGTGCATCGGGTACCGGGCTTCAACTCCCGCGCGCTTGCTTTTTTCAGCAAAATGGCGAGAAACCCATACAATCAAACTAGGCTGGAAGGTAGCCAGGCAATAGATGCATATGCAATCAATGTGTAAGATGCATCGATACATACCTAAGCATAGATGTAAAAGCCTCCACAAAGAGATTGTTTCGCGCGAACGTACAAGAATTCCGCGCGGAAAATCGAGCGGAAGTTTGGTAGATTTTCTTTCAAATGAAGAGTTAAAAGCATTCTGCGCTAAGCGCTAAACTGCGGAATCGCGGAAATCCGACTCAAAGTTCGCGCCGGGCACAGATTACACAAGTCTCTTAGCCAGCAAGAAACAAGAGCTATATTCGGTCAGCGTTTCTTGTCTGAGGGGAGCATTTGCGTACGTGACAATTTCGCAATGATGGTAGTCGAACGTGCTTGAAATCAGAAACCTTATGGTACCTAAATGAAGAGGAATCAAATTCGCGATAACAAAATGCCAGGAACGCGCTGAGGTGGAAATATGAATCGGAGAAAGCATTCATAATTGATACATGTACGAATGCACGTACAATAACGTCTTGTCATGACTTATTCTGTGACTTTATGCTGAAAATATAAATCATTACCTAGTACTTTTCACTTCAAGTTCGATGTCCGTAAATCGATGTCAAAATAAGTGAATTCATCCCTTAATAATTTTAAAACAGAAGAACTAAAAATGCTATAACCAACTAACTAGGCACCTGCCTTTGTCAATATACTATAATTATTCCGTGCTACAACCGGTAAGATCTTTAGACATGAACGTATTATTTGATGCTCAACTGGCATGTCAAATTCACAAAAAATATTAATAATGATGAAATTTCTATTTTATTATTTTAATACTGACTAAGTAGGTAGTACGCGGCTCTTCCGTATTTTGGCCCGAGTGCACGAAAGGAGAAAAAATCAAAATCAACGTCTACGCATGATTAAACACGTCACTTTGTATGGACTGAATGGAAGTGACGTATTTGAACATTGATTAACTCAGCCGTCTCTTCGTGCAATCCGGGCTTAGTCCCGTTGCTAACCCTTTAGTTAGTGTTATTTTATGCAACCTATAATTGAATCAGCAACCGTGTGTTTAATATTAATATTGTAAATTGTTTTCGGGACTCACGTGCTTACCTTTTTGTATAATATTGTTTAATGTGAATCCATAGCTATAGTTAAAGCCATGTAAGTGTAACTGTTATCAAATGATACTACAAGTATCTACTCCCAGGTAAGGTTGGTCACCCAGGGAGGAAAATGACCACAACCTCAAAACCTCTAAGGTTGAGAGAGGCCTAAGCCCTGCAGTGGGTGGCACTAGAGCGATATAAGATAACTTTAGGTCAAAATAGTAATATGTATGCTAGAAAGGCTTAAATAAATAAATAAACAAATAATTGAATAGCTTACTTTCCAAATCGCATAGTCCAAATAGCTCTCTTTACAGTAGAGGGAAAAAAACGGTTTAAATCATGAAGTGTATTGCTATCTCAAAATATTAGTTGTGAAAAAAAGTTCTAATATATTCTTAATTAATTCAATAATGGATAAATCGAGCTATATGCAAATACTTACCGCATTTAAATAAAATAAGCTGTTTTTAAAGTTAAATAAAATTTATAAAACAGACGGACACGTCAGAAGTTTTGTAAGAGTATTCTAAGAGATCTCGTATTGGCCGTCTTTTTACGGTGTAACGACGCGAAAATGCGTGACCGTAAATAGAACTCCTTTTTTGCTCTGTCCATTGCAAAAATGAAGTCGTCATCAAGAATAATCAGAAAATTGCGTTCAAACGTCACGATATAGTGCATTTTATTGATTGTAGGCGTGCATGCAGCCTTACCTTAGGTCGTAGCCACTAGGTAAATAATGAGGCATCTTATACCTCATTCTTTCTGAGGTATGCAGTTCGAAAGTACACTACGATAGCTGGATAGGTGCTTCATACCCCGTGCAAAACTTTACGTTTCCTTCCCCACTTAAGAGGGTCGTAGTCTATCAATTCCTATACGGGCGATACTTGTTTACAAACTGTTTTACTAGGTTTACGAAATTTTGGATTAGAAAATATATAGTCACAATCTATGTTTTTTTTATATATTCTTTAAATATATGTTTTTTTACACTATTTTTTTACTGAAAAATATTAGGACATGCATGGTAATATTTTATGTAACTGGACATGGATGGCTCATACCACACCTACTGACATGATCTACCACTAGTTCCCATGCCAGGACCATCCTTGTTATTGCACGTACACATTCAACTGAATTGGAAAACGGATCATTTTCCATTGTCACTTGGAACATCGTTCATTTAATCTGAAGAAGAAAGTGTGAAAGAAGTAAGGAAGGACGCCTAGAGTTTTACGCGGAAACCGCCTTTTACGACATGCACGGGAAAAAATACGAAGGGACCCCTTGTTTTCTTTTTAAGCGCGGGAACCCGGAACCGTGTGGGTTCCGGGTTCAACGTAAACTTGAGAACGGATGCGTTCAGTTTAATATGGGGAAATCGTTTTGAACCTTGACTTTACAAACGTGCCTAATGACGGATGCAAGAAGAACGACCATCGATCGGAACGCGTCTAGACTAGACTCTAGACGGCCGCCCCGCATCCCCGCATTCCCGCATCCCCTCATCTTGCGACAAAGTTCAAAGGAGCGGAGCAGCGGTGTCTTGCACAGGTGATCGTATTTCTCGTCTTATTTCCAACCTTCCGTTCTTTTCGTATACCTAAACTTATCCGGATAGCCAGCGTTGGACTTGTCAATAGGTCGTATCGGCCGCGGCCTAGGCCGTAGACGTATCGGCCGCGACTTAAGAGGCAGATGTTCACTTTGCTTTCACAAAGTCAAATGGCGTATACTTAAGAGGATAATAAGGTGATCGAGTTCCATACAATGGCTCGTGCCTGTTTACTCAGTCAAATGAAGACATCTTTTTTTGAAATTTTCCACATTAAATAAATCAACTGAGAGCTATGTCTGTACGTTCTGATTGTTTTTATATCTGTACTTATATCCATGATACACGCCTCCAAAAAAATTATCACTAAAAAGTCGCCACGCCCGTCCTTCCTTACTCGTTGGTATTATAGTTATCACTGAGCTATCACTAAGTAACCACTACGACCATTGTATTTATCTCACGTCCGCGGTGGAACCTCAACAGCACAACGGCCTGTTTTGAGTTCCTACACGGCGACGATGGTGACTCAAGCAGCGAGGGGTCAGCGCGCCGATTGACAACATTCAACACTCGGTGACGCGGTGACCCCAAGTTTGGGCTGAGAAGTCGATTGAATCTCTTCCTGACATACCGCACCCAAATTATCTCCACACATATCGGATCAATTTGAATTAACGTCGGTGTTACCGAGTTAAATCGATAGTGTGTGTATAAAGTAGGTATGTAGGTATACGATTCAGAAGTATAATAGATGAATAATACAATAGTAGCGCGAGACAATTACAAAAACTATCCCGCCCTATTGTCCATGGGGAGATATAGTATTACCTATAATTCAATATATCGTCCGTGTAGTGACGTCGAAAAGTCGATGTTTCGAAAGCATTATATTCCAATATAAGTTAATTTCAAGAAAAATGTCACGACCACTTACGTACATATTTACGTAAATTTGCTCAAAAATAGTAATATTTTTGCGTGAAGTTACTGGTTTAACAATTAACTACTAAAATAAAACTACTTTTGTATCGATATCGAGACGCTACGATACAACTACCCACAACACTCGGACTGAGACCCCACCACCGTGCGTCGCGAACAAAGAGTCGATTGGTCGGTTCGCATTCGTTTCACCGCGCCAGCTCCAGCCAGTTCAGTCGGTTCAGTGCGTCACAGACGAGCCGTCGCGACAGTTGCGTCGCACCGATGTCGCCGCGCGTAAACTAGCAGGAAGTTCGGAATAATGAAATTACTAGTATTTTGCGTCGCGCTCGGCGCCCTGCAGGTGTGCCGCGGCGCGGAACTCTCGCCGGTCGACACTCTTCGGCTGCACCTGCTCAAGCTGGAGCGGACGCTGTGGGGGAGCGTCGAAGACGAAAGGTGGAACGAGGTCACGAGCCAGGGCTCGGACGTGGAGCTCACGCGAGCGTTCCAGGTGTTCAACGGCGAGGTGCAGGCGGCGAGCCCGAGCCGCCCGACCGTAAGCGGCCTGGACGGCTCGTGGATGTGGGCGAAGGTCGCGCAGGAGTCGGCGGGCGTGAACAACCTGTACCAGGCGTTCGTGAGGTTCGTCGGCGAGCAGGCGCGGCCGGGCAGCGTGCCCGCGCCCGTGCAGCAGTGGCTCGACCTCGCCGAGAACGTGCTCATGGACCCGACTCACTCGGTCGTCAAAGCGACCAACCGCATCAGCGACCTGCTCATCCACGGGAACCTCTTCAGGAGCGTGCTGCAGGTAGCACGATACCCACCTATCTACTCTTCGCTTGAAACCGCATCGACCACTCAACGTCGAACCACTGTTGGGTAACAAGTTGGGAACAAATCGTCATTTTTTCGTCGGACATTAACGCGGGCGGAGCCGCGGGAATCTACTCGTTGTTTTTAAATTCATGAAACATAAAAACTTGTCAAAGCTGCAATGCAAATAAAAAATCCAGTTCATTATAACGAATGTCCTGGCATGGCACCTAGTGCCCATGTGATGTGTTGGACTAATTTCATGACAGGGGTGTGGTATTAGCCATCCATGTCCAGCTACATAACGAAAAAGAAAAATAATATCTGAATTCATGAGCCTTCATATAAGTAACATACCTAATTAATTTAAAAATCAAATTTTAAATCATATGACATGTAAACGAATCGCCCTGTTCCACGACAATTCAAATCATGATCAATAGTAATTAAACATTATCAACAATTTAATATTAACTGGGGTGTCACGGTTCCCACATTAGCAATAATTGGGGCCACGGCGAGAATACAGGGGAGAAGGGGAGAGTAACGAGCGATGTCTGTGCTTGCAGGACACGAACCCGGATCTGTGCAATTTACAGCAGTCACCCCACCAGCTGCTCTACAACATGTACAATACCATCTCCCTCACCGAGATCAAGGGATACGCCATGATGCAGTTCTCGTGGATGCTGCTCAGAATCTATGGCAAAGGTACTCGTGGACCTAGATTTTTGAAGTAATACTCCATTAAACGTCTTTGGGAAAATAGATAAAAGCAGTGATCAGAGTGTATTTTTGAAATTTAGAAATTGCACACGCCCATGTAACCCCTAATTTATTTGAAAATTCGAATACGCGGCGCAACCGTCTATTGGTCGCTTAACTCAGTTAACATTTCAATGAAAGAAAAAATCTGTTATTATTCACAGCAAAGACCTTTCTTTTACTTTGATCTTAGTTCATGCTTGATTTCAAATTAAAAAATTACTTTAAAATGGAAGTGAAACCTCATTGTTAGAGAGAGGTGTTATGTTTCTGAAACTGATATATTGAAAACAAGTCCATTAAGTTTACACTTTGACACTCTTGGAGCTGGCAACATGCCATTTGGAGTTCGTATGACTGCATAAGACAATTATAATCTGTTTATTTTCTGTCAAGTTCATATAGCCAAACGATTAAAATAAAGGAAATTGTGTCCTGGAATGGCACCTACCATACCAATACCTACCATATTTATACTAAATATACCCATGAGATGGGATGTAAGCTATCCATGCCGTAAAATAAAAAAACACTGAAATGGAAATTCAGAGAAAATGTGGTCACTAAACTTTCGATACTTAGCCATAAAAATATATATAATATAATATAAAAATATATTAACTTATTCACGTTTTATCCTACTCCAAACAGAAAAGTCCTCAGAAGGGTATTATTAGGTGCTCTTCGCGTTTGACTTCCCTTTGTCAAGTTGCTCGGAACAAAGAAAAAGTGCTGACATTTACAATTGGTATTCATTCACAATGAGTGGTGGCAGCGATAAACTGTTGGCACCTGCGCAGGCAACTTCACGCAGGAGGCCAACCTGATGAGGCAGCGTTACGAGGAGCGGACAGCGCTCACGGTCGCCTCCATCAAGAGCGCCATGCTGGGTGCCAGCAGGGAGATGTACCGTTGCGATCCGCCACAACACGAAGAGGGTAATCGCTTTCTTATTCCTTGGACGTTAGCGCTAAAACCAAGAAGCTAATTTTCAACACCGCACATGTAAAAAAATTTAAGTTAACTTCATAATATGCAGAATAGATGATTATTGATTCTAATCCAACTACATTTAAATTAACTTTCTCATGAGAACTTATCAACCTTAATGTCATGTCGATTTCAATGACATGATAGTATTCTTCTTTTATTTTATAGTCTATGAATGCCACCCATATTAAGCCCCTGAGTGGATAGTTCTACAGTTCACATATTATTGTATCTGGCACAGACAACTGAATGAAATGTAAATAATATGTGTAGTTTTTGAGTCAGCATAAGATATCAAGAGAGGCAAAAAAATTGCACGGCACTAAAGATTTTTTTTATAACCATTATAATAGTTATTTGTAGTAGAATAAAAGCGATAACTGCTATTTACCAATCATTAAGAAATCAACTCTTGGACTCCTAACCTTGGACTGATCTCAATATGGTTATAAAACCAGTGTGATAGCCTCGGTGTCTGCAGAATAATAACATTATGTATAATCGCCCTGCAGATCTTGTATTGCAAACGAGAGAACGCACACAGATTCGCTCAGTACTGAATTAGACACATCAGATAGTAAAAAATGTAACCGAAATTATTTCTTTTCTATTCATTTCAGTCATTTACTCAACTACTAATTGCGTCATTAAGCAATGACACAATTAAAATATTGTTGATGGTAATGTCAAATTAAATGATCCATTATGTAAGCTTGTTAATTTGCCCACAATGTGGTCATCAACGATGGAATAAATGGAATGACCAGCATTGAAACTGTATCACTTTGTCACAATGCAAAACAGAACAAATGTTGGCTCAAGGAACATCCTGGTTATTGACACGTCACTCTAATTTCAGTCAACTTGTCAAAGGTCGTCAAAACATCTCTGATACAGTTGTTGCGATCTCGAAGAGCAACCACTCGCAATCGGTCGCCACGGATGAATATTTGAACTGTTTGCAGGCGAGACATACGAGCAGCTCACTCGGCTCCTGCAGGGCTACGTGGAGAATGAGGTCGACATGAACCCCGACGGGACGTGCAAGGAGAACTGCGCATTCTACACGCTCACGCAGAACTACGGCTGCTTCAAGGATCAGTATTGCGCGCGCCAGCCCACCTGCACCGGCCGCATCATTAACTGTCAATACGTCGACTCCGACATGTGGATATGCCCCGCTGTGAGTACCATGGGCCCTTTCCAACTTAATACATGCGATAGAGAGGTAGTAGTAGCTACTAAATTTATATCTCTGTCCAATGTTCCGAGAGAAATGCCTTTGCAAAATAGTCAAAAAAGCAAGTTCCGCCAACATTGGTAATGAATGGGATAAAGGCACTTCAGCGATGCAGAATAAAAGTTTACATATTTGTGTACGGTCCAGTTGCGAATGATGTGTTCTGAACAATGAAGGAAAAAAAATGAACCATTTTGATCACTTGTGTCTGTGACATGTCTGTCTGTGTCTGCTAAAATCGAGTTTGCAGTAGTTGCTACTCAATTGTCAATTTCTCGCATTTTTTTTCAGAAACCGAGCTCCTCCCGGCGATATGAGTGGATCGAGTATGAAAATGGAAGGACCCTAGGTCGGCCCGGCAGCTGCTTGCGTGGAACTTCCAAGGTAACAAGAACGCCACATTTTATCAATTTATTCCAATTCCTCAGTCCACTCTGCTAACAATTTAAAAACCATCAAAACACATACAATGACTCAGTGGAATTATCACTCATTGCAGACAATTAAGAGTGTTGGCATTATTATTGTATGATGGGGCACACACAAAGCTTCAGCATTTTTCTTTAAGATCAACATAATGTTTCTAAGCAAATTTCTTCCAGTGTATCAATCACGATGACCTCCAAACCTCGATACAGTAAACATTAAAGTATACCAGTTTCAGCAAGATAAAAGAAACACTAACACACCCAATGAAGTGTTCCTATTTCCTAGTATTCCGGGCATTGAAAAAATACAATGAAACACTAGACTCTTGTCAGCATTAGTCAACATAATAATACCTATGAACCGAGTGAGTCTGAACAATAACATCTATTTTAGACATCTGACCAAATGGATAATGATGCGCAATTTCTGCTACGAGACAACAATACATAGTCTGAATATGTAACAACATTTTTTAGGCAGACATTCGGATGTAAAGCTCAAAGCTTTCCTTTATGTGTCGAGCCAGATCTGCCCAGGTCTCTGATCTCAGCACCTATCCTGAAAAGGATATACCATGTTCGAAGGTTGGTGTTACCAGTGCGGCTAGCGAAAGAACACCCTAAGATTGAGGCTAATGAATTTATTAAGAGAGGTTGAGTGTGATTGAGCGGTGCGGTCCAGGTGGACTCGTGGTGGCGCTGGCTCTTCTGGCACTGTTCCTATTGCATGTGCCTATGCGACGCGCCCGGACGCAACTCGGACAGATTCTTCAGCTTGCGCGAGTCTGTGTCCGCGGTCAAGGCCAACAAGTTAGTATCCCTGCAGGAACCATCCGCCCTTCCGACATCCGGGAGGGAAAGCTGACGTAAACCAACATGTATCTTGGAAGTCAGTTGGTTCATCTAGATATGGCATGGTTTGGCATAACAAAGCTAATAGTTTGGGTGTAGCACAGTCAAGTGCTGCCCCTAGCTGCATATGAATGTTTCGAGACATGTTTGAACGCAATTGATTGATTTAGGTGGACTCCTGGTGGCGATGGAACCTCTACCATTGCTCTTACTGTTTTTGCTTGTGCGAGGAAAGTCGCGACGTGAGCGATCGCTTCTTCAGTATGCGCGAAGTGTTGGCCGACAGTGCCAAAAACAAGTCAGTATTTTTGAGAGAGTTCTCCGCATATCCTTGACTAATTTCATGGTGGAGGCCTCATCGAACGTAAACCTGTAGACAATTAGTTTGTATGTTTCTGTGTTGCTTGTGAGAATTAGCATGAAAGCACCATTGCATGATATTTATTTTTTTATTTCTCTAAATGCATGCCGCATGTTTCAAGATGAAATAAGAAGTTTATCGTTCTGCATAAAAAAATAATCCGTAAAATGTTTCTAATTACCTCTGCTTACAATCTGTGCTAACATCTGACATCCTAATTGTAAGAATTAAGTTTTTTTTTCTATTCAGTATGTCACATTTGAATACGCTCCGTTAATAAATGCTTAAAAAAAGATGTTCCCTTACAACTGATTACTCGGCCCACCCCGCGACTATTCACAGATTAGCCCCTCTCAATCATTTAAAAAAGAATTATGTTAGATTATTGCATGTAGCTTTGAAGTTATAGTTGGCTTTTGCTTCCAATATACTACTGTGTATACAATTCAGCAATAATGCAATCTAACCGGGCCGTCGAACCGCGCAGGGTGGTGACGGGTCTGCGCTTCGTGAAAGTTAACCGCGTCGTGCACGTGCAAATAAACGAGGGCGTGCTGCGGCCGCGCGCCGCCATCGACCCGACTAGCACGCGCTGGCAGCCCGTCGAGCGCATCGACGTCGCCGACCCGAACATGAGCGACGGCGTCGACTACCACACGCTCAGCTACGAGCGGCGCGCCATCGACCTGGACGAGCTGGAGGGGCCCGACGGGCACGTGCTCACCGGCGTCAGGTGACTTTTTGCGCTTTTGCGTTTTACGTTAGGACCGTAGCCGCTGGAGCCCACTCCGACTTGACTTTATTGTTTATAGGGTTCCGTACCCACCGCTATCCTTCTGTACGTCTGTCCGTCCGGCACCGGACTATCTCTCATGAACTGTAATAAGTACAGTGGAAATTTTCACAGAATGCCGCTATAACAAATAGTAAAAATTAAAAAAATACTAAAATTAAAGGGGACCCCCATACAAAAACGTTTTTTTGTGTTTATGTTGTACAATGGTACGGAACCCTTCATGTGTGAGTCCGACTCGCACCTGGCCGGTTTTTAATATTGCGATGTGGTATCCTATCGTTTAGCATTTTTCCACCCCTAAAATGGTTAAGTAACTTTATTTGTTAGTAATGCAAAAGTATATAAATGAATAATGATCCAACAATGTCAAAATAAATAAAGTTGTTCCACCTGAGGGGTTTACTACGGTACAAGATGAAAAGTGAGAAGATTCTGAGAATGAAATGAAACTTCAGCTATTTTATGTTATCGTTCAATGTTTTCGTTAAGACAAACTGGATTTTGTACGAGCTAATATGACGGTAGTGCCTTGGTAACATTAGAATAAAGCACTACTCCGCTCATAGTTGTTCAAAGATGAGTGTGACTCGCGCAGGTTCCGCATGATCGGCGCGCACCTGCACTTCGAGATCCGCACCACACCGTTCAATTACACGACGGGCCAACTGTTCGTGGAGAAGAGCGAGTGGACCAGCAACGACAACACCGACGGCACAGACACTCCCAGGTCAGCATTTCACCTCGTATTTTTTCGGTGCCAAGACAAGGTTTAGTCAATACTTTAGAATTGTTATTTTTGTGACTAGCGTCATCTGTGATAGCCTTGGTCTTTATCACTAAAAAGAAAGGAATAATATCGCGTCTCTGCTATAGGGTCAAAACTATACTTGCATGCTATATACGACTGACTATATTTGCATGTGCCATGTACGTTGATAGTTTTTGAAAATCTTTCCTTTTTATCTATGGTCTTCATCGTTATTTTTATTCATTGCTTTGATTGATCAATTGATTGAAAAATCTTAGTAAGAGTCTATTTACAACAGAAAGTACAGTGCAATAACAACATGATACGTGGGGCGCAAAGGCGGGCTTATCCCTTGAAGAAATTTCGTCCAACTGACCTTTGCTCATGCCTATGGTTAGGATATCAGGGATTTTTTCCTTTTTGTCGGGATGTCAGGAAAAGAGTAGAACTTTTCAACATTAATTTAGACTGTAATTTTCATTTCAGTAAATAAAAGAAGAAAAGAAAAAATATTTTCAAAATTAATATCCCGTCACATTAGGAACTACTGAGCATTATATGTAAATTAGAAAACAATCAAAACCAGATTCCACGAGCCTCGAGCAACAGCTAGTAATTCTACATCTTAGAACTGCCCAAACCAAATAGAAATCGCCCTAACACAAACGCCACTCCCGATTCCAGGAGCAAGCTACACCTGCACAAGCCGGACGTGCCGACGCGCTCGACGACGCCGTCGCGCCTCGACTCCAAGCACGACCAGTACCTCGAGTTCACGCACACGGATCTCGACGCGGACGCCGCGCAGACGACCGTGCCCTTCCTCGACGCGCAGCCCGTCGAGCCGAGCACGCCCGTGCCGCTCACCGGCGCCGGCGTCGCGCACAAGGGCCAGCGCGGCTCCGGCGGTTTCCTCGCGCTCAAGATCACCACGTACAACTACGCGAAGCACATGCACGCAAAGATGCCCGAGAACGAGTACATCATGGAGAGGGACGTCGACTTCGTGTCGGACGTGGTGTAGCGATTGACGGATGTACGTATGTTTAGTTTATTTAGGCTGCAGTGCTGGCTCTATAACGAACTGACGCAAAATTGTGCACGGCGACTGTTTACGTAAAGATAAAAGAGCTTGTACTGTATTAGACTAGTACATTTAGGTAAGAAACAATGTGATTTTGTACCATTGCGGATTGTGAGACTAGGTACAGATAAGTATGGAAGTTCATTGTAAGATTGTTTTGTATAAGAATAAAATTTCGGATAAATTTAGTTTTAGTTTAGTAGTGCCAAATATTGTTTTATTTTAGTTCCTTTAGACAACTATTCAATAAAGTAACGAATGAATTCTGATTCAATTCCATTAAAGAGGAATCATTCGATCAAGGTCTCCGAAAGTTTGCAAGAATAGCGCACTTGGGCAAATAAGATCAAGTCTGTGAATGGACGTTTGTCCTCAGACATAGCCAACACCCCTTCCCTCCCAGATTTTTCCTTCACCCATATACATTCTATGGTAATATGGGGTCCTCTACTACAATTCCAAGATGGATTACAAATGTGCCGTGGTTTTCTTCACCATGTTGGTTTGGTTCACCATGACTTGAAATACCAATATTGGTATCTGGCCTGAAAACTAATGGATGCATCCACCCCCACCACTCTAAGAAGAATTAAAAGAAAAGCTCACCAAAACAAATGGACCTGAATATAAAAATGAAATTATTTTCCATCCAGTACTATTTAGCCGTGCTCATAAAGGAGCGGCTCGTAGCCTAGTGGTAGCTTAGCATACCAGAGATTCAAATCCTCGCATGCACCACTTTCTTTCTCATTCTGAGCTTGATAAGTGCATTTCGTCACGAATATGAGCTGCTCCATGGAACCCATGTAAAACTGTAGGTCCCCTTCCCCTACTAGGTGGTAGGGTTTAAGCCCGCCCTGGTTGGTACCATCGCATTAGATGGTAACAGCGGCAATGAAAAATTGACCGTGTTTCCCATCCAGTCCAATGAAGCCTTGTTCATTAAGGTGGCCCAACCCGCTCATCTCCCCATACAAAAGGGGAAAGAAGATCACGCCCATATTTCTTGTAAGAGATCCAAAATTTTGCTCAAAATACCTTTATTTGATCGAACTAGATGTCTGATGACCGTTGGCATTGTAAAATTGCGTTTGGTTTCTAAGTTATAAGGTCCGAAAGTTCGAATTTTTCGCGCGTTTTATACGATAACTTTGGAGGTGGATTACGCAATGATAAAGTAAGAACATCGTAAAAAGATTAGTCATCAGACATAGCTTATTTAATCAAGATTTATGATCTATTTGGTTTTTGTTAGATTTTTGACTACAGCGGTCGTGGTTTACTTTTAGCTATAAGTCGTTTTGAAATTGAAATTTTCGTAAATCTTACCAAATCATACACTATGCACATTGTCTTTTTTGTAGACATGTTGCATCTTCCTCATCACGGAGCCTGTTTTATTCTTTGAAACAGAGAAGGTCCCAGAGCGCAACAGCAGGGTTTTGTACCGTGCCCGCGAATGAGTTAGGCCCGCCGGGTTGGGCCGCCTTAAGGGAAGGTCCTGGCATGGCACCTAATTCCTTAGGGAATAAGGTGTATTGGGCTAATATTATAACGGTAGTTGTGTGGTATTAGCCATCCACGTCAGGTTGCATAAAAAAAACGTACAAACCATTATAGAGGAAATAGTAAGCACAGATGAATTAATATTCCCAAGGACAGAAGATGCACCCTGTGTAGACATTTCGGTGCATAGCAACCCTCGTACTATGCAATAAAATGCAATTTATATAAAATGGGATGTATATCCAAGTGAAAGCCGTTCACACTGCGCATGCAGGGGAGTATGTATCGTACTCGCAATCGCTTTTATTGCTCTAACCGTGGCAGAATCCCTTTGCACTTTCTTACTCGGTACGGTTCAATTCATTTAATAAATATTCCGATCATCAATACTTTCATGTAATCTTATATGTATGAAACACTTGATTTTTAATACTGACTAGTGTTAAGATCGATATCTTTCAATCTACTTAGAATTGGGACAATTCGTAAGACTTATTCCTTTCGAAAGAGAAAACTTAAAACTATATACTGCACCTGAAACTATACAGACACAATAGAAAAATATGGAAGCCGAGGTCCATAGTGATCTTGCCATTCGCCTCTCAAATCCAATGAGGCAATGAAAAATGCCTTTCAAGAGTTCATCAATACCCGCCTCCAGGATTTCTACAGCAGAGGCATTTATGACAGTGGCGTAGCATAGGTCACTAGCACCCGGTGCGGATCCCAAATTTGCCGCCCTCTTATTTTTATGATCGATCACAAAATATGCCTTTTTACCGTGCATAAAACTAAAGCACGGTCAAAAGGGTACTCCTATTCGGTCATTATGGCGAAGTACAACAAATTGGGAAAAAGAGATGTTTTTCTTAAATTAAAATGGAATCAAAATTAATTTCCTAAATAAAAGTTATTGAAGAAACTTGCATCAGTTCATCCATGCATAAAATGTTGTGCCTGTATATATGGAAACAAAGAACATTGACGAAAAAATTTTGAAGGAAATAGCCACCTGTGAAATGCCGCCTCCGTCAAAGTGCCGCACCCTCCGCCCCCCGCCCCCCCATGTTACGCCACTGATTAATGAGCTGCCAATAAAATGCCAATAGAGCATCGACAATACTGCCTAAATATACTCTATGACCATCCAGAGGTTGTAAAGACCGTACGCACCTGGACGCGCAGCGGATGCATCATCAGCAGGGCGAGCAGGTCGGGCGGCGGCAGCACGTCGGCGGCGCGCACGCCCATCGCGCGCACCGCCTGGCACAGGAACGCCGCCAGGTAGCGGTGCAGCGGGAAGTGGAACGACGCGTGCATCACCTCCGACTGGAACGGGACGCACCGTTACAACGTGCCACATGCCAATGTCATGCCTTCATGGTCAAACTATGAAACTTATATTCATTAAATTTTCCAAAGATTTGATTACGTTAATTTGAGGTTAAACAGCAACGTCTGTGTTTAGCAGCATTGTATCCCTTTGTGCGGTGGTACACAATGCGGAACAGGCAGGGAATGCACCTGTCAGCCTCAGTGGCCCAGTGGCGCGACACTTCGGCGATCGCTCTCCGAAGTTAAGCAACGCTGGGTCCGGTCTGGTCTTGGATGGGTGACCATTCGACTGTTGAGAGAGGCTGGCCGTGGTTCGGATTCCATGTTAAACTGTAGGTCCTCTTCCTTACTTACTAGATGGTAGGGTTAATCCCGCCCGGGTTGGTACCATCGCATTGGATGAACGATGGTCGAAGCGGCAATGAAAATTGTCTGTGTTTTCCATCCAGTTAAATGTAGCCGTGCAATATAAGGAAGGTCTTGGCATGGCACCTAGTTCCCATGTGGTGTGTTAGGCTAATACCATGACAGAAGGTGTGGTATTAGCCATCCATGTCCAGTCACATAAAAAAAAATGCACCTATTCACTGTCGATATTCCCAAAATAATAACCCACCGATCCTCTTAGATCTTTAATCCATAGGGTCGGTAAACTATGGAATCGACTCTGTGACGAGGTTTTTCCCTCAAAGTACAACCTGGGGTCCTTGGTGTGAAGAAGCACCAGGCTGGCCGGCATGGTTTTTCGAAGCCCCTATGAAAGTTCGAAAGCTCATGGGCATTGTTGGGCGAATTTTTTGTGAGGTCTTGGCTTGCACGATATGCCACGCTTAACATCAAAAAAATTGTAATGAAATTTAGAAAATGAGCAAAAACATTTTTAAACTGATGTGAATTTCGGATTAAATGCTTAATGCTCTAAACCACTGAGCTACCCCTAAAACTACATCACCCAACTAATTTACTACTAGCTTTCTAATCCAAAAGACAATGCTTCATCTGTTCACTAGATAGCGCTGATTCTGTGCATAAATCCTATGCAAGGGCACGTTTACAGCAATTATCATGAAAGAGGATTTTCGCATGAAGCTCCGAGTGAGGCGCAACTGCAATAGTTGCAGGTTAAATCCAGTCCCTCCCGGTACGCACCCGCTCCATATGCGGCCGCGTGAAGTGGACGGCGTCGAGCCAGTCCTGCAGGTAGGTGAGCGCGGCGGACATGATGCGGCGCGCGAGCGGCGCGTGCTCGGGCGCCGTGAGGTGCGCGATCACCGACCACATGGGGTACGCGGCCGCCTCCAGCTCGCACGAGAACGCCGCATAGTACGACGAAGGCTCGTACTCGATGTGCCCGCCCGTTTCGCGGACGTTCACGTTCATCCCTGCGGACAGGTTCATTTGGTTAATGGACAGCTCGCAATAATGTCGTTGTCGATGTCTGTTTATTTCCGAAACGGTCCTTTCGTGTATCGATTTTAGTGCTCAAGACATATATAAGTATAAAAGTGTCCCGAATCAGATTTCACGCTAAAAGCTGTAAGCATCACAAATGATTTGGACTGTTTGTGTGCACGATTACGGAAACAAAACAAAAAACATGGAACAAATTACATTAGTTGTAGTAGTTCACCTCTTTTTTTTTATTTGAAAATGGGTGTCGTGCCTAATCGGTGTCCGTACCTCGATGTCGCTGCGACCTGAGAGGATCTATTTTTCAGCTCAAATTTAAATTTTCACCTGAGAGACATTCAATAGCTAGCGCTATAGGAACGTCAAAATGTTCCACTGACAGTTGCACACACAGTGTCCTACCTCCAAAGCGTGAGCACTGTGTATGGCATTGAGTGATGGGACAATGACGCCATACCGTTCACGGAACACCATTTTGAGGGTTGTCAGCGCGAATCGGACCATGACCTTATATGTTTTCTTCCACCGAACATAACTGAAAGATTCAATTGCTAAGGTTTGAACATAGGGTAGCAGAGTTTCAATATAAAGTAGGCATAAGGTGAAAAAGTTAAAAGTTTGGCAATGCAGCACAAACCACAAATTCTCAAACTTAAATTTTGGACAGATAGGATATACAGGTGGTTGGGGATGATCTCTTGGAAGATGGTAAAAACAAAACCGAGCATTTTCTGTGATGCTCAAAATAGGAGAAAGCATGGTATATGGTTCCTTAAAAACGGCAGTGTTGCGGGTTAAAATCGCGAATGAAAGAGATGTTAGCCATCTATGTATGTTTAGTTATCTGAGTCAATCGGTGGCAGAGCTGAAGCTAATCATTAAGCATAATGCTATCACAAATAATTTGAATTATCAACTTCTGTAAAGGGCATCATAAGACCCGATTGCGTCAATTGATAAGGATGTAAGTAAAACAACATTTAATTATATTTAAAAATAACCACAATGAATTTCGATATTAAAAAAAGTGTAAATTAAGATTGATTGTCTAGCTATTATTTAAATACACAACTGTAAGTCTCTGGTGCTTTGTGTTCTCATAACAGACAAATATTCAAACTATCATAAAAAAAGTTTAAACAGAGAATATGAGCGTCAAATATTTACCGTTATAGTTTTAAAATATAGTTAAGAATATATTTAGAATAAATATATAAAAGTAGTATATAGTACAAAAGAAATAAAGTTAGAATTCCAAAAAAAGTTGTTGTTATTTTTAAAAATAATAAAATATGTATTGGAATGCAATCAGGTGTTATCACGCCCTTAAATGTATAGTTACGGTTTTCTAGCATGGCTTGCTTTATTTGTTTTTGGTTGCCTGTTGACTGCTGCCGAAACGGAATCTCGCCATATGATAGACCAAACATTTGGTCCGAAATGTCACATGAAGTATCGACGCACAGAAAATAAGCCATTCCTGGAAACCATAAAATGGAGACAAAAAATGCCCAAACCTTGCAGCATGGAGAGGAACTCGAACCACATCTCGATGAGAGAGTCATCTTGAAGGAACACGAGCGCGACACTCCGGTGCGACAGCACGTTGTTGAAGTCGGACACGAGCGGCCAGTAGCAGTGCTCCTTCATCACGCGCTTGGCGCAGTCGATCACCAGGTGGAAGTTCCGCTGGGGGTCTGCAGAAAACAAAACATTCTCGTTTATGTGTCGTCAAGAAACAAATGGTTGTGAAACAGTAGATTTACGACTCAGGCTGGAGTACATCATATCTGATTAACGTTAATGTTGTTAAGATATATCTATCCTTAGTTAATGACATAAGAAGAAAGAAGACAGATAACCTTATCCGGAGATGGTGCACACCCGCCTTAGGCTTAATTGAACAATTGCTACATGGAAACCAGGAGGAGGGGAGAAGTTTGCAGAAATCGAAATGGTCGCCATTTCGTTTCGGCCCAGCTTTATCCATTTGGTGGATGTCGCCAGTAATATTTATGTGGCATTGCAATCTATCCGGAAATACAATTTATCAGGATTCATAAACTGCTCCCAAAAAAAGCTTTGCCTTTGAGGTTGGTTAGGTATGTATTAATGCGACTACTTTGTGCTAAACATTATTAAGACACACATGGACAATCATATACGCACCTTTCCTCGTCAGAAGAAAAGAGGCTGTATAATTTATCCTCGAATGAATTGCCCAGAATAGGGTGCACATAGTGCATTACCAATGGGCGAGTGTCCATAGGAGAACAGCTGAACGGACAGGTCTACGATGCGTTTCGAGTCATCCTACGGGAGCAGGGTGCGCCGAGTACAGCAACAATGTAGACTGACCATGTAGGGTGTTGGCCACGAGGATCTTGCCCATCATGAGCCGCAGCGAGACCACCATCACGTGCAGCAGGTGCAGCTGCTGCACGCAGCGCAGCGCGAGCGCCTCGTTGGAGAACAGCTGCACGGACATGTGCACGACGCGGTTGGACAGCGTGTCGGGGTCGCTCGACGCCTCCAGAACGAGCGGAATGCGCGCGTAGTGCAGAACGAACGTGCGTGTCAGGTGCTCCTAGGGGGCAGAAGTCAAACTTATAGGTTGAGGTAGTAAATAGAAAGGAAAATATCTTGTATTCGAAATTGAGAGCATTTCAAGAAAAAAATAACATGTCATTGTCTGATAATCTGGACTACCGCAAGCTGAGCTCACATTTAGGACTAAGTAGATAAGTTTTTAGGGTTCCGTACCCGAAGGGTGAAAACGGAACGCTATTAATAAGCCTCCGCTATCCGTCCGTCCGTCCGTCTGTCATCTCAAGAACCGTAATAGGCAGGCAGCTGATATTTTACAGTGTATTAATTTTGCCGCTAAAACAACAAATAGGTAAAATAAAAAAAAACAAAAAAATACAATGTAATTTTTTATTTCTTGTACGTTGGTACGGAACCCTTGGTGTACGAGTCTGACTAGCACATGGCCGGTTTTTTTTAACTGGGCATGGTTAGCCATGTCATGATATTAGCCTAACACATCACATGGGAACAAGGTCCTTCCTAGGTCAGGGCCTTCCTAATATTGCGCAGCTACATTGAACTGGATGGAAAACATGGACGATCTTCATTGCCGTTTTAATCTTCGTTTATTCCATGCGATGGTACCGACCTAGGCGGGATGCTACTAGTTTTTCGTGTAATCTGGACCACGGCCAGCCTCAGCGGAAGCCTAACCTGGAATCCAACCGCGCTCAGAGTTGCTTTGCAAAGGCGTCGCGCCACTGGGCTGATTTTAAGTATTTTTTTAAATTTATTATTCTCTCACTGCCAACATAATACAGAAAACCACGAGTAAACATCTAAAGTGTCCAAAGAAAGGAGCGAGAGGCGGGCGACTGACCTTGTAGTCCTGATCGGGCAGCATGTTGAGTAGGAAGCAGACAACGTTCTGCGGGAACTCGTACTTGAACGTCCAGAATATGAACTCCTCGAGCAGCGTGCTGTGCTGCAGTTTGGCGCCCAGCGCTGGCAGATTGCGGTACCTGCCAACATGTATTACAATACTGTACAATGTTCGATCGAATTAATTTCGTTTAGGGAAATCTGGCAACTATGCTCCTTTTATAGCCGATTTCTTAATTTAACAAGGGTGTCATTCCCTCGCAAGCATGAATATGTTTCCTGAGTCAGTGTTTTTGACTAAATTTTTTAAATAAGATCTTGCAATCTCGTTTTTCAAGCGAGATTGCCATATCAATTATTTTTAAACAAAGAGCCTTTATTGTTTTAAAGAAGATATTGATCAGCAAGAATGCGTTGACGATTTTGTCATTGTATTTAAGGTGGCCCAACCCGGCGGGCCTAACTCATTCGCGGGCACGGTACAAAACCGTGCTGTTGCGCTCTGGGACCTTCTCTGTTTCAAAGAATAAGACAGGCTCCGTGATGAGGAAGACGCAACATGTCCACAAAAAAGACAATGTGCATAGTGTTTGATTTGGTAAAATTTAGGAAAATTTTAATTTCAAAACGACTTATAGCTAAAAGTAAACCATGACCGCTGTGGTAAAAAATCGAACAAAAACCAAATAGATTATAAATCTTGATTAAATAAGCTATGTCTGAATGCTTTATTCGATCGAACTAGATGTCTGATGACCATTGGCATTGTAAAATTGTGTTTGGTTTCCAAGTTATAAAGTCCGAAAGTTCGAATTTTTTGCGCGTTTTATACAATAAGTTTGGAGGTGGATTACGCAATGATAAAGTAAGAACATCGTAAAAAGATTAGTCATCAGACATAGCTTATTTAATCAAGATTTATGATCTATTTGGTACTTGTTAGATTTTTGACTACAGCGGTCGTGGTTTACTTTTAGCTATAAGTCGTTTTGAAATTAAAATTTTCGTAAATCTTACCAAATCATACACTATGCACATTGTCTTTTTTGTGGACATGTTGCATCTTCCTCATCACGGAGCCTGTCTTATTCTTTAAAACAGAGAAGGCCCCAGAGCGCAACAGCACGGTTTTGTACCGTGCCCGCGAATGAGTTAGGCCCTCCGGGTTGGGCCGCCTTAAGTAATAAAATCAGTCATTATGTTATTGGATGGAGAAATACAAGCACTTTTGTTCTTGCATTCTTGGATTCACTGTAAAGCGGTGATTCAATTCTGTCAATGCACTCACCATAACAGAATTTTCGTTTTAACTACAAATCTGGCATTTAATTTACACCTATTATGGAAGCTATGCCGAGGTACCAAAAAATTAATTCATAGATGCCGAGTCATTGGTATTAATGTTCCCCACAATCTGGATTCATCTTGCAATCTATTGTAACTGATTCGCTCCAGTTGTAGAGACAATGTGAGGGACCCAAACGAACAAGCAGTTCCAACAAACTTTATTCCATGTTTGTGTTGAATCGCAGAAGCTGACCTACAGTTTGGCATGGATTCTGAACTATAAAGTAATCCGAATCAAAATGAAATGAATGTTTCAAACTCGAAATAGAAATAAGTCCCCACTGCTACAGATGTTACAAGTGTGGGAGGAATAACACATATCATGAAGACATATTAATTTCGTCAAAATTTATTTAATTCTTACGTATCAAACCCTTCATTGCAAACATATTTGTAATGGCTTTTGGTTTGTTTGAAATAAAAGCAGAACTCGCACAAGCCACGATGGCAGAAGTAAAGTTTGTGCAGGACGTTTAATAGGAGAGTAAGAGAGAGGCTACTGACTCGTCAGGCGGTTCGGGCGCAGGGAAGGAGTCTATCGCCTTCTCATACATCTTCTTCGACTGCTCCATGTAGCAGCCGTACTGTGTCTCTGCAAACGGCGGCTCGACCAGGTTTCGGTACATCTGGAATAGAATCATTTAAAAAATATTATTCACTTTATACTGGTTTTACGACATAACTTATTATTTACTTTGGTACATAAGCGCATGCAGATTTGACGATTCAACTATTAGGAACGTTATGGTAACGAGAAACAAAACAAATCTGCTGGTGTAAAACTATGAGGATCATGGATCTTTATGCACTGAGATGCCATGAAACACACAGTCATTCATGCTGGATAATACCTGTGTCAGGTGCATCCAGGATTTCGCTCAGGGAAGGTGGGAAATTTCTTCTTCAAATGGGGGCAATTTTAACCATGTATCCGCGCCTGACTTATGTGCCGGCAAATAATAGATGTACCAAACAAGCAGTCTATTGCCATTGCTGTAAAAACCTTAGTCATCATGTTACACTAACACTCTACATATTTTACTTCAAAGTTTTCTGGTCTGTCGGTTTATAATGTAATCTGTTGTCTCGCCAAGTCTATCTGAAAAAATTAAAGATATTTGGCAACAGCCTAACATCATTGTCGCAGCATCGCAAGCTTCAAATATGTATGCTCGCACTTCCAATTTTGCCACCACCGTCGACGCACCGCGCGACGGCACAAATGAAAGAGGGGTTTATGTTAACCTGAGGATTGATGAGCGCCTTGGTCATGGCCTTCCTCATGAGGTCGCCCATGTTGTTGAACTCCATGAGCATGTTGATGTAGGTCTCGCACTCCTGCACCGCGATGCTGTACGTGTTGGAGTTCGCCTGCTCGCCCCAGCTGCAATAAAATACAAGCACCTATCTATAGACATGCATCAGCAATGTTGACTGAAGTTTGCGAGGGTCCAAATATTGACTGAATTATAATATCACGGTATATCGTTTTAGACAAGTTTTGGATTTACAATAATTTAAAAACTAAATTATAAACCTAAGACTGTACTGAATTTTATGGAGGTCGCACCTGGGACAAATTCCGTAAACCTGTTATGCACTACATACAAAGCAATATACCATTGTCGTGTTCGAGAGTAGAAGATGCTTTTTGAATTTGATAATGAAGATGAATATTGAATTTTGAAAAATGTCTGGTGAAATTGTTTTGGAAAAACACTCTTTGTTGACACAATAATTGGCATGATGGTAGTTTTCTGTGCATGCCACTAGGTGGTAATGTCGTCGGCCACCAGTTTCAAATAATTCGTCAATTTATAAGTTTCGGCCTTGTGGAGGTTCTCGTCTTATTGTATCGTTTCGTCAACGCGGAAGAACTCATTGGACTTGGGATAACACAATATAAATCTTATTGCTCTTAATTGTTCTATCTGTGTTGTGTAGGCTAAGCTTGATTTTCACCAAGTGCTGATTTATTTTAATTGGCACTTAAAGGGCATTTATTACTAAAGTGCCGATTATCTTGCGCTGGTTTCGATTGCGAGATGGTAAGAAAGGCCCTTTAATGTATCTTAGAGAATCTGTTACCCCTGTTAGTAATAAACCCAGATCATCGCCTGAACAGTTATAAAATGTTTTGTCCCTTTCTCTCGATTTCGAAACTGCATGTCAATGCAAAGGACAAAACATTGTATAACTATTCAGACCCTACTATGATACCTTCATGATGTTCACATTGTCGGATTCATGGACAATACAAAATGGAAAATATAATTTGAAAGGGAGGGGTAGTCAAAGAATGTCACGTGGTTGGTGGTCTTATGAAGTTTGAATTTTCTTTCATTTTGATCGCTTGAGGTAAGGCCACTATCTCATGCATTCACTTAGTGCATTCATCGTTATTCATTGTTATTAAATCATTTGATTTAATAACATAATGAGATTATAAATAAATTTGTAATCTTAAAGTTGGAAAGAACACTGTAGCTGCACTAAAATAGACTTTTGCTTGTAGAGATAAAAGGAAAACATGATAGCTGATATCCATACGTGTTTCGCATTCTACAATGTTCGGATTGCACATTAATGCACTTGATATCCAGCGAGACATTTGAAAGCCTAAGTAAATCTGTTATGCTGAAGAAAAAACTCCAATATCTCTGTCAGGTCATAATAAACGGAAATGTAAGGGATGTGTTTTCCCAAAGACAATATTTTGTCACAAAGATGTTGATGGTGAAGATTTGCACAGATGTTTATTCTAAAGACAGCTCAGATTTTGGCACTGTTCCACCGAGTGGCGAGTCCTAAGTCATGGAAGTCGTAAATGTCCAACAAAACAGGTGGATCTTGAAGGTGATTTTTTTATGCTATTTAACTAAACGGTTGTTGGGACCCCAAACGCGACCTCTCCTCAATGGCTAATATATTATTGGCTAAATAGAATGAAAACAGTAACCTGATCTCACATTCACATTTTAACTATAACCTTCGATATGAAATTAATTCTATGTGACATTGTGTTATGGGTCTGAAGTGCAAAGTTATCCATTGCATACATTAATTAAGGCACTTCCAAATACTTCGCCTTGTGTTGGTGACTTCAGCGGTGCCCGAAAAATTAGGTAGGATTTTTATTTTTGATTATTTGAGCGTTTGGCGCTCGGGGGCGCGGAGACTTGCCTTACATGTTAGAGGTCATGTGATCGATCGCCGCCCCGTTCATTCACCACTTTCTTTCTAAGAAGGATAAGTGCATTTCATCACAAATGCAAGCTATTCCATTTTTAGGGATCCACGTAAAACTGAATGGGACGATACCCTTGAAAACTATCGATGGGAAATGATACCACACTAAAGGCTGTCGTGAAGTCAGCATAAGACAATTTTAAGAAATGCTTTCTTTGTCCATTGGCCAAGGCACAATTTTACACGGCGACTGCCATTAAACTAGCGAAATCGTGTTCCAGGCCCTAACGGTTTATACCCCTAAAAGTTGTCAAATATTAATGAAATGTTTTTAATGACTTGAAAAATTTTCGTATGTTTTTATTTTTTTGTAAATATCTGTACTATTCAGTAAAAAACATCTGAAATGAAGGTAAAAGACAACTTTCTTTTTTTAGCCAATATTTTCCAATCTAAAAGGTTTATTAAAAAAAATTAACATACAGATGTAGATTTTGACAATATAATTAAGAATCAAAATTTTCAAAACCTAGTAAAACATTAAGAGCATGTAAACAGTTATCGCTCGTAGTATGGGGAATGGATAGCGTATCAAAATATTTTATTAATTTGAGTTT
Organism: Incurvaria masculella; assembly: GCA_946894095.1. NCBI lineage: Eukaryota > Metazoa > Arthropoda > Insecta > Lepidoptera > Incurvariidae > Incurvaria > Incurvaria masculella. The sequence goes on from OX335644.1 coordinate 6,061,889, forward strand.
CAGCGACATCTACATTTGAAACATTGTAATCAGATTCAGAATCGAGAAATTCGTTGGCTGATGTAATTGTCGGGATAGCTCAGTTGGTTTAGAGCAGTGGACATGTAATCCAAAGGTCGCAGGTTCAAGTCCTGCTTCCGACGAATGTCATAACCAATACTTTTTCAGATTATTTTCAAAATTTGATTACAATGCTTCAAATGTAAATGTCTCTGAAACTCAAATTAATGAGATAACGGTAATGTCGTATCCATTAAATACATAAAATTATCAAGTTAAATCCGGGCTGACTCTTAGTGTCCGATACCAAAAACGTCTTTGGTGACGGCAGCAATAAGGATGATATCTCAATCATTGCAGTCAAAATGCCTTAGCGTAGGATTAATATGCAAAAACATTATCAGCACCATTCCACTATCTTCCAGCAGAATATAGTGGAAGCATTGTGTCGATTCGAATATAATCGAGAAATCCGTTGGCTGATGTAATTGTCGGGATAGCTCAGTTAGTTTAGAGCAGTGGACATGTAATCCAAAGGTCGCAGGTTCAAGTCCTGCTTCCGATGAATGTCACGACCTTTTCAGATTATTGTCAAAATTAATCAAAATCAATGCTTCAAATATAGATGTCGCTAAAACTCAAATTAATGAGATAACGGTAATGTCGTATCCATTAAATACATAAAATTATCAAAATATTTTATTCGTTAAATTATTTATCTGTTAACTTAGTACTAGTAATTTTTGTTAAATATTGAATGGATGGTTCAAGTACAATTGTATTGTACTGTATTGTATTTGTATTCGTCAAATTGGTAGACAAGCTACGACAGGTCATATTTTCTTATTTCACGGCATAGATAATTAGCATTTACAACAATAAACAGACCAACAATAAACATGCATACATCTTACAATTTCTGGCATAGACAATTATGCCAGACATATTGCAACATGGTGAATATCGGTCGGGGGGACGGAGCGTACCTGTGCTCGCGGAAGTGCTGCAGCAGGCGGAGGATCAGGCGGGGCATCATCGCCTCCGCCACGCACAGCAGCTCGGAAGGGGCGGTGGTGGGCCGCCCGCACTTGTTGCCGTGGTTGCTGCAGAACCTGCAACATTGCACGCGCGACCCGCTCAGTTGGTGGACGACGATACGACGGCGAGCCTGATAACATGGGGGTGTGTTGAGAATCATTCATTATACTATACTGAACTTTGGGATAAACTGGTATAGGGTTGGGTAGGCAATTCCACGTGACAAAAGCCAGAGGTCCAACCAGAGTTCTAGATATTTGCCGATATCTGTACGATATATTTTATTTCTTCGGGTGGCTGTGTCAATGTGTTCATATTTTCAGATCTGACAATATTGGTGGCATGCATGTTCTGGCTGCGGAACATTTGTCATGCGTCGAGTGGTCCCCGCGGTGTAAGTACTTGCGGGAGACGCAGAAAGAGAGATAGAAACACTCACCCATGCTCCATCATGACGGACATATCGTCGCAATTGCAGGCGCCGCCGGCCTGGCTGAGGGACACGTTGAAATCGTGCGTGGAGTGGTCGCTGCGGTGGAAGTAATTGCGGGCGACGCAGAGAGAGAGAGAGCCACACTCACCCGTCCCCCTTCATGACGGACTTGTCGCCATAGTCGCAGGCGCCGCCGGCCTGGCTGAGGAACATGTGGAAGTCATGCGTGGAGTGGTCGCTGCGGTGGAAGCACTCGCGGCAGACGCAGAGAGAGAGAGAGAGCCAAACTCACCCGTCCTCCTTCATGACGGACTTGTCGCCACAGTCGCAGGCGCCGCCGGCCTGGCTGAGGAACATGTTGAAGTCGTGCGTGGAGTGGTCGCCGCGATGGAAGCATTCGCGGCAGATGGACATGCAGGGCGAGATGCCGCACGTGCGGCAGCGGTACGCGACCACGCGCGGGATCCACACGAGCCCGCATTTGTCATGGTTGTCGTAGCTCCTCACTGCAACAATACAAAATACATATTAAGAACTACAATTAAGGTCATAAAAAAAATATTTCGACGACTTGAGAACTTCCTTCTTTTTTTACATGTTGTTAAGTTAGAATATGCTTCAATTTACTGTCATAAAGTCTATAAAATATAATGGTTAACACCAGTATTAACAAGATAGTCCTAAAAGAATGCCTGGTTCAACTATTGCAGTCGATTTCTACTATATATCAGTTCCTTTATTATATAGTAAGCTGATTCGTAAACAAAAATTGATTCGAAAGAAAGGATCCGAAGTAAAATTGATTGACGCCTATAGATCATATGACCACCTGACAAGATCAAAAAAGTAAGTAGCATTTAGGTAGAAAAAAAATTGATTATTTGTCACGCGACCAGCAATAATAGATGTGCACCTTGCGTATGAATACAAAACGCACTTTATTTTTAGTTAGTCTACCGAGCATATATGAATCACTTTTGTTTGTTTCCATCCTCAATTGGAAAATCACCAAGCAAATACATGTATCATGAGATGTCAAGTGGCCTGTAGTTACATTTAGTTACCAGGAAAACCTAGGTGTTGTTAGAGCCGAGGTTCAGCCGAAGGCACCATGATCTAAAACCGAGTGTAAAACGCATAAAACGTTCGTGCTTCCGCAAGTCAATGAACCTGCACGCGTACATTGACTGACCTCAAAAGAGAACTCGTTTTCGCATCGTCATCCGTTTTCGCTGCAGGACCCAAATTGGCGTACAAATAACACCCGTCGTCAGGGTAACGAGTTATTTTAACCATTTTCCGTGTAAAATAATCAGAATGATATTTTCGCATAAGGAAATTACCGAGTTTACTTTCCATTATGACGAAAAATAATAACGCTATAAACATGTGCGCTATTAGAGACCATAATATTCGTAACCCAAAAATAACCACTCCAAACCTTCGTTATAACTGTCCACAAATGGATGGAAAGTTTATGGTATAGCATATGTTAGTTAGTCCGAGACATTCGATGTGACTGTGTTGGTTATTAATGTCAGGTTACTTTCTACAACAGGAAACCGTTCTACAACTTCGGAGCATGGCGGCCCAGGGGGTTTAGTATGGTAAATTAACTCGCCGGGTGAATAGGCAAGTGAGTGATTTAATAGGACGTTTAATTGCATTCCATGCTAAATGTCAAACGACGGGTTATTCGGCCAAGTGAAGTGAAATTTACCGGTTACAATGGTACGCAATGCAAATCAACATCAGATTGAAACACTCCTTGCCTTGTTCATCGGGCGAATTAATTTACCATGGTAGCACCATGTACCCCGATACAAAAGATAGTAGGGATAAAGATATAAAGAAAGTTGTAGTGTTGCACGTGTTTCTTGTTTCGTGCAACAAACTACTAGCGCGATCGCATTTGACTGTTGTATGAGGCCGTGGGGGCGGCGAGAAATTGCCGCGGGTCGATTTAAATGTTAGCGATGAGTAAATAAAACTGGCTTAAGCTCCATAAAACTAGCCTGCGCGTGCGCACTGAGCCCCGCACAAATGCATTAGTCGTCACATCGCAGGCATCCCTTGAAGCGGTGTTCACAATTTTTTTTACTCTAAGCCCCGATTGCACGAAAAGACGGTCAAGTTAATCAATGTTCAAAAACGTTTAATGAACCGCATGGAGTGCCTTCCATACTGTCCATACAAATTGAGGTGTTTAATCGTACGTTGACGTTGATTTTGATTTTTTGTCGTTTCGTGCACTCGGCCCTAAGAGATTTTGATGCTGTTTACCATTATAATACATCACCGGAGGGCAGAGCATTAAAAAATGTATTTTGTAAGTCACAAAAGTTCTCCTGAGAACGTTTACCTTCCTACATATTGTATTCTGTGCTTGCATCCCGTACGAGTTTCCTGGCATTAGATATCGTAGGGACCCGCTGCCAGGACTTGCGAGGGGTTAGTCAGTCAGGGTATCTGGTGTACAATTGTTTGGTAATCTCAGTAACTTTTGGTAAATTATGTGAGAGTGCGAGTAATCTGGGAGTTCTAAGGTAATCAATGGCAATCCTGTCAAATTCATGGTAATCTTAGTCCGAGTAATCTGAAAATTTTAGGACGTTTTTTCTGGCCTCATTCTAAAACATGGGCCGTCTTTTTTTTATCTTTGGTGATCCATTAGGAATCTTTGGTAGTCCTTGGGAATTTGGAAACCGCAAGTTAATCCTGGTAATATTGACTAATTGTAATCTTGGTGTACACTTTTCGCTCTAGTGACTGATCCCTCAAGGACTTCTTACCAATATGAAGATCACAACCAGCTCTCGCTGCTATCCCCACTCTGGGGCATTCGGTCAAATATTACGAATTGAAAAATGGCATAATAACATTTTTGAAAAGTGTGGTTTGTCATTCATATAATCATCATTCATATATGATGGTAATTATATATAAAAATATCATGAATGTTTATTATTGTATCAACTAATGTTTATTTGTACAGTACGTTTTATTCATTGGTTTGTATTTCATGTATTCTCAAATGTGAATTGCAACACTTTATTATATTGTATTTCTAAGCTACTTTTACTGCATCTCGTGTTGCGGGGCGGTGTGGTGACGGCGGCGAGGGAAGGTGACGGGGCGGTCACGCGGAAGACGGTCGGTTGCTATCCGGAAGGGCTCCCGGTTCCGGGCGGCGGCGGCGCGGGAAGGGAAGAGGGGGGGGGGGGGGGGGGGAATCGCGTCACGTCACGAAAGAGCGCCCCCGCCACAGCCTAGCACAATAGCGTAGTGCTCGCGTTACGAGGATAATGTGGTGGTCAAGTTCCATACAAATGGCTCGTGCCTGTTTCCTCATTCAAATCAAGAAATATTTTTCAAAAATTTTGCACATTACATAAATCATAATGTTTTGAAAACTTATGGTTTTCCGGAGTGCAAAGCCGTGGTTCGCCGACATGTTTGTTAAATAAATCACCTGAGAGCTACGTCTGTACTTTTGTTTTATTTATAACTTAACTTGTATTCATGATATAAGCCTTTTTGTAATTGTTTACACATTTTAACCGACTTAAAAAAAATGAGGCAGTTCTCAATTCGTCGAAATCTTTTTTTTAAAGGCCAACAAATGTATTTACATATTCTTCCGACATGTATCGGTACGGAAATATATCTAAAATGGATAGGCAGGAGATCCATTGCGGGGATGTTGAAAGCCTTTCTGAAAACAATAAGCACGATAGGCCTTTCGTTTTATGTATGAATTCACTAGCCGTGCCCGAAAAAAAAACAGACAGGGTGGCGTGTAGTGTAGTGTTTTATAATTAGTGGAGATGGAGATGGAGATGTACATATTTTTAATTCGACACCGGAAATAGAGAAACAATATTTCTCTTTCCAGAATAGGTATAAGTAATTGATGGCGTAGCGCATGGTAATCTGTCTAGTCTGCGTCATTTAGTTTTCATTTATCTCGCAACAGCTGTCTAGCAATCAAAATATTTACACCGTGGGTTTTTGCTTTAGGTCGTAGTGCAATTTTCGCGATCAATACGCTATGAGACGGCGACACGCGGCCTTGTTACGTCATTGGATCGGGCATCGCTTTTCGAATAATGAGTACACGTCGAATTGGAGCGCGTCGGCCTCTGCCACAGTTGAGCGCGCAGATCGAGAGGCGCATATGAGCATTTCATGCGGACAGTTGACGCTCTGCGCTACTAGATTATAGAGGAAGGTATAGATAACTAACGTCATAAAACGCACTGGTCACTACCAGAACTAGGTAGTTACACCATCATTCTATTAAGATTGATTTTAAATTTTGTCTATATAATTAAATAATAAATAAATAAATTAAATAATGTCATTGTAAATTAAAAACATCTTTGATATTCACTTGTTTCTATTTGATGTATTCTGAGATGTGAATTGCAACGCCATCTGTGGCACGCCAGTGTTGAATAGGGACGTTTATCCCTATTCAACACTGGTATGACGTTAGCAATCTATCCTTTCCTCTTATATCTATGGCACCACCGATGCCGCGCCGTGCGTCGACCGGCCGCCAGCCTGTGCCGCCGTCGTCGCGTGCGCCGCTCTTCACGGGCGCTGCCCACGCCGACGTCGTTAGGAGCCGCTCGATGGGCTGCGGCGGCTCAGCGTTTTTTCGCCGCCAGCACGTGCGCACAAGTCGCTGAACCCGCCGCGCCGCCGCGGCTCCGGCCTTGCTCGCGGTTCGAACTCTATGGCGTTCGCGATTCCCCGCCGAGACGAGCGGCGGCGGCCACGCATTCCCGTGATGACATCCTACGAAGTTACCGTTCGTTCAGACTGAGTTTGTTAAATAGTTATACCTTAGTCAAACTTGATCTGTGATCACCCGAAAGCGAGTTGTAGTAGCATGGAAGCGAGAGCAAGACACGGCGGCGCGGCCGTAGCTAGGAAACGGGCATTATGGGGCAATGTCCTACGTTCTAATACCGAAGCCCTATCTGAAAAAATGCCATCAACTAAGATGAACGAAAACTATTTGTTCATAGTATGAACACTACCGCAGCCCAATCTTAAAATCAACTTTAGCCTATGGCGCTGCTGCAAGTGTACGAACACAGTCACTGCGCCGGCCTCCGGATAAACATTAATAAACGTTTTAAATTTTGAATGATGTTTTGAAGAAGCTTTCTTCAAAACTTTTCACAAAAAGTAACGTGTCGCACATTGACGAAGTTTTTACGGTGATTAAAATGTCTGCAACCAGAGGGCGACCACTATGGTCTATCGACGGCAAACACCTAAAAATTTACAGGGACTTGAATGCTTTTTAGTTTCCACACAAAGTGTTTCTTTTGTCCTCCGAAAAAGCCCGCTAAGCTACCCTTTGCAGAATCACGCTGTGCATTTTACTGTAATCGCTTACAAGCAGATAACAAAGTTATCGGTTCCCGCGTTCCTTCATTATCTGAGTTATCAGCAATTTGAGTGCGAGCAACGATGGCTTGCCGGGAAACGCGCGATAAGGTAATTGTCGTCGACTTCCAAGAAACTGGAAAAGTTATCGGACGAAAACTGTCTGTTATTTCGGAAAAGGCAAGCCTCTTAGACTCTCTAGAAACATCTTCCGGAATGTGTGTGGCTCGCTTTACGCCTAGCCTGACAGTTCTGCCGGAAGACGCATGCCTCTCAAATATTCCAGAATGTGTGTGACCGAAAACTGTCAGTTGTTCCTGGCCTCGAGGCGGCCGAAAAAGCATTCTATCCATTGTGGATCGAAGGATCGGTCGAACATAGGCCGCCTTGAGGCGTGGTATTACATCTCAATGCAGAATTTTAGGTGTGCGGGCAATAGCGCCGTCCGGACACCTTGAGGCGTGAAGTCCCAATGCAGAACTGCCAGTTTTCCTCTAGGTGTGTGGGCAATAGGTCCGTCCGGACGCCTTGGAGCGTGATGTCTCAATGCAGAGGTGGCAGTTTTCCTCTAGGTGTGTGGGCAATAGGTCCGTCCGGACGCTTTCGGGCGTGATGTCTCAATGCAGAGGTGGCAGTTTTCCTCTAGGTGTGTGGGCAATAGGTCCGTCCGGCCGCCTTGGGGCGTGATGTCTCAATGCAGAGGTGGCAGTTTTCCTCTAGGTGTGTGGGCAATAGGTCCGTCCGGACGCCTTCGGGCGTGATGTCTCAATGCAGAGGTGGCAGTTTTCCTCTAGGTGTGTGGGCAATAGGTCCGTCCGGACGCCTTGGGGCGTGATGTCTCAATGCAGAGGTGGCAGTTTTCCTCTAGGTGTGTGGGCAATAGGTCCGTCCGGACGCCTTCGGGCGTGATGTCTCAATGCAGAGGTGGCAGTTTTCCTCTAGGTGTGTGGGCAACAGGTCCGTCCGGACGCCTTGGGGCGTGATGTCTCAATGCAGAGGTGGCAGTTTTCCTCTAGGTTTTTGGACAATAGGGTAATCCAGACGCCTTAAGGCGTGAAGTCTCAATGCAGAACTGCCAGTTTTCTTCTAGGTGTAATAGGTCCGTCTGGACGCCTTGAGGCGTGATGTCTCAAAGCAGGACTGACAGTTTTTCGTATCTTTGTCGCTTTTAACAAAGTGAGCTGGTCACATTGCCATTTTGCTCGCGAGCTCCCTTACTACTAGCACACGGTATCCAAAGATGAACCGGCGTGATCCGACTGTGCGAAACCGCAAAGCAGCCAGTCACCTCAAACGTGAATCACAGAGAAAAAGGGTTTTGTTTAGATTGGTTAACGTTAACGTCGGTTTCCTGATTATACACCCCGCTGATGACTTCCACTCAATTATGCTTTTGAATTAAGGCATAATCAGCAACGAAACCTTTTACATATTTCCGGATCTTTACTTTATAATTTTAGGTAACATTCATTTATTTGAACAATTATGTATCGTGATAAGGCTGTATTGTCCGCCAGAAGAGTTTTAAGAGCTTAACATTACATAAATATATGACTTAATGACGAAAAAAAATACGCAGAAATGAGTGAAATTGTCGTGCTCGGGCGGCCTAGGAGAACGTACCACGGCCAGCCTTTGCACTCGTGGAATTGACACACAGCAGGTTCAAAATATGCAAGCGTCGCTATTAATTATTCTGTGTGTGCGCGAGAAAGATGGAGGACTTCCCACAGCGATACAATAAGATGCAAGCAACACGCTGTAGACTAAAACGTACGAACATAGATGCAGCTGACCCGCTAGGACGGTGTCAGGCCGCTTCACTATGCAGTTTCACCTCACCGAGTAGCATTGTTTTCGTGCCACATTCATACATTAGCGGACGATCGCTTTCTAGGCGCCCCGCCGCCAGATCAGTTGCACGATCGACCAGCGACTCACGGCATTACATTTTGGATCTAGTATTACGCCAAGATAGGAGAAGATATGACAGCATGTATATGCACACGAATTATTTCATGTAATTTCCGAACCACCCATGATTCAAAATCTGTTTGTAATAGTTAAGCATCATCATTATGTGCCCCCCTAAGAACTGTGGGTGTGTGTACCAAATGTTTATATTCTGCCACCTAAACTGGCCACATAGCTTTTTTATAGATGGCATTTTCATTCCTGCCATATGTGTTTATATTTGGGTAACTCTGGAAACTGATTTAAGTAACCGCGTTCACTGTCGAAATGCTGATACAAAATATGAACCCACCGATCCTTAATTTCCTTTATCTTAGGGTCGGTAAACAATGAAATGAACTCCCTTTCGAGGTATCTCCCCCAAAGTCCAACCTGGGGTCCTTCAAACATGGTGTGCAGAAGCACGTGGCCGGCCGGCATGGTTTCTGCAGTCTTCCCAAAAGTGAACTCCTATGGGAGCCGTCGGGCACCTTGAGAGGTCCTGGCGTGCGCCATATGCCGCGCGAAGAATGGGTGGTGCGGCCATCCATCACGGCTCGATTGCTTTTGGATGGAGCTGGGTTGACTACGGATTACTCGTGTACTGAATTTGAGTCCTCAACTATGCGTGCTTCCGTTTTTGGGGTTCCGTACCCAAAGGGTACCAACGGAATCCTATTGGGAGTCCGTCCGTCTGTCACAGGGCTATATCTCATGAACCGTAAGCTGGTTTAAAAAAAATGTTTGCAGCTGAAATTTTGAACCTTAATGTTTTGTGTTAAATCTTGTACGATGGTACGGAACCCTTCGTGTGCGAGTCCGACTCGCACTTGGCCGGTTTTTTATTTTCTGGTAATAGTAGTCAGTAGCATTGGCACAGAAGACTTGGACAGTGATGGCGCATTACAAACTTTTACGTCGTCTGCACCGCGACTCCCCGCACCGCCATGCGCCACAAAGCCAAGCCCTCATTCGTACGGCTGCACTGCGGCAATATACCGTTGTCTAACCCACTGAGTACACAGCTCAGGTACTATCCGAACTTGAATAATATAAATAATCTATGACAGTTGACTGGGCGAGTGGGAAGTATCGATTGCTGGCTGACATTACTAGTCATTAGCGTTAATCGACAAACGACTAACTAAATTGCGTAGAGTTCTTTAGAACGAAGCCACGAAAGGTGAAGAGGTTAGGCTATGGAGCGAAGATTTATAAGACAACTACCCATATATTACCAATTGTTCATTCGTAAATGTAATAAGCTCTTACATGTTTATAATACATTAGCTAATTTACATACTATTTATCTTTAAAGAAAGCTTCGGTCCTTTGAATCAAACAATAGTGTTCCTTTCAGTAACCGATCAATGTCTGATTCGTATATAAATGTAATTAGTCGAAATCTCAAGTACTGTCTGCAAATGTTCCTATAACGTGTGGTTCAAATATAAGTGGATTAAACAAACATCTGCTTGTATGTACTTACACTCAATGTGTAAGGGACACTCAATTCCCCAAAGTGATGAATACAATACCTAAATAATAAAACGTTCTGATCCAGGAGAAATTTATATAATATACGGAATATTAACTTCAGCTATAGAGCTGAAAAAGCCACAGCAATCTTAAAGAGTGACAGAAAATTGTAGCGACACTAGAGAACCCTAATAAATAAACACGGTTTATCTCTTATAGTTCGCACAAACCGCATAAACCTGTTTGACCCGGAAGTGATTCGGTATGAGAGGTAAAATGCTTCATCAGCACCTTAGGACAACACGGGGTACATAATTGGCGTCATTTGATGGATACGAAACATAATAAATGTCTTTTTTATGCAAAGCACGCCAGATTTTATATCAAGAGGCGCTTGACGACGCTTTCGAACTTGGGTGCCAAGTGCTTCTTCCAAAACTATATTGTACTTCCTGCATAAACTCATTCCATACATCAATGCGTACATTTGGAGCAACTCACACATCAACGACAGGTTTTTAAACCCCTTTTAAGGTCAAACGAATGCCTTGCATACACGCAGCAGCTTCGGGCCCGGGCAGATGGTAATGTGCCGAGAAATTCGTCGCCCGCGCATACAGAATGGAGAATTAATGAGACATGTGCAGGGGAATAAACAAGACTGCTGCGAAAGGTCAAAGCTTGTCTTGTCAACACTTCGACTACGTCAATGGGAAAGAAACTCAAAGCAAATTACATCAATGGGGAAGAAACTCAAAGCGTATTACATCAATGGGGAAGAAACTCAAAGCGTATTACATCAATTGGGAAGAAACTCAAAGCTTATTACATCAATTGGGAAGAAACTCAAAGCTTATTACAACAATGGGGAAGAAACTAAAAGCTTAATTGTAAGTGTCGCATGAGCGACCTCATCTTAAAACGTAAAAACTGTCATTCCTGTCAAGTTTTATTTACGACTTTTCAGAAGAAATATGCAGTAATATGAAATATCTCAATGATGCACTTAGAATAAGGTTTGGAGGAAAAGAAGAGTTTTTGATTGTCTTCAAACAATATTTAATATAATAGACCAGCGCACAGTTTAAACTGAAATATTATAGGTTATGTTGTGATATTTTCATTCCCACCAATTCATTTGATTAGAATAATCTGGAATAATAAAATTTTGGAATAATAACGAAGAAATTCAGTCCTTTCAATTACGTAGGTGAGTACATAAAATGTTCAAAACAGTTCTCTGTTATTTTGTAGGGTACCTATCTGACACCTTTGACAGATATTTTAGGTTAGTTCGCCTAGAAGCCACCTGGATTGAATTTCAAGGATTGATTTTCGCGCGGAGGTACTGCAGTAAGCAGGTTTTTATAGGTCTCCTAAACTCGTCGAGTATTTTCGAGGTCAGCGAGTTCTCACACGGACACCATGACCTTGACTCCGACGGACGAAAAGGTGATCAAGGCTGTTCGGCGGGTGGCGGCGGCGAGGTCGTCGTCCGAGCGGTCGGCGCAGTCGCAGGCGCAGCCTTCGCGGAGCTCTCGCACGATCGAAACATTTGTGCCCCTAATTAAGAGGAGTTGCTGCCTCGCGGGCGATCCAGCTGTTGCGAGTTTGAGATGGTTTGGATCATGTGGTTATCTTATAGTGTACAATAATAGTGGCTCGTAGCCTAGTGGCGCGGCTAACTGCTAGAGGTCTGGGTTCAAATCCACGCCCCGTTCGTGCACCACGTTCTTTCTCTTTCCGAGTTGAAAAAGTGCATTTCGTTAGGAATGCGAGCAGTTCATTGGTTCGGAAACCATGTAAAGCCGCCCCTTCCCCTCGTAGTTGGCAGGGTTGATCCAACTCTAATTGGTACCATCGCATTGGATGAAAACATGGTTCATGCAGCAATGAAAAATTACCCGTGTCTTCCATACAGTTTAATGTAGCCATGCTCATCAAGGGAAGACACCTAATTCCTTCGAGAATGCGGTCTGTTGGGCTAATATCATGAGGGTGGGTGTGGTATTAGCCATTACATAAAAACAATGTTCATGCAGACCAGCTGGTCCTTTACCTCATATTCGCCTCAACAATGGATGAAATATTTCTCAATTCTAAATAGAATAGAGGAAAACCGGGATCCCGGAAGTTTTTTTATCCCAAATCCGTTGAAACCCTTTGAAATGGTACAGGTCGCGGCAGCTAATTAGAACCCAACGGCTACTTGGCATCGAAGGTACGCATTTTGTTTGTGTTAGAAGGGAGGCCGCCCGTCAGGGCTACTCATCTGCCGGTCACTATCTGAATACGGGTCACACCATGGTTGGGAACACATGTAAAACTGTAGTTAAACTTACATACTTACTAGCGGATAAGGTTAAAAGCTCGGGTTGGTGCAATGGTCTTGAATGAAAGATGGAAAACTGCCTGTGCTTTCCATCCAGTCCAATGTAATCGTGCTCATAGCTAAAGAAAGGTTCTGGGGGGTTAAATTATCTCACCGGGTGAACGAGCAGAGTAAGTGATTATATCTGACGTTTAATTGCATTTCGTGCCATGCTAATCAATGCATCATCAAACGACATGTTATTTGGCCAAGTGAACTGAAAGTGACCAGTTATTAGTATGGTACGAAATGCAACTAAACGTCAGTTCCGGCGAGTTCATTTACCACGGTAATCTCCCAGGACATACTTTCTTCTGGAATTCGATGTTTTCATCAATCCATTTCTAGTTTCATAAAAAATAGGATAGTACACATATATAAGTAACATTTATATTCACCTCCCTAGATACTTGCACGCAGAAAACAAGACAACTTCTTGAGAAGCGGATTATGATCGTTACGACGTTTGTGGTTACCATTTTAGAGAATAATAAAAAAAAGGATAAAGTGTCCTCAGCGACTCCGGCACGATTTTTACTATCAGAATAGAGGCCAGTTCATGGTCATTAGTTGACGGCAAAATCGATTCAATGACCTGTGATCTTGGCTAGATTATCCACCAATGGGCACGCTGGTTTTTTTTCAGCCGTGTCGTCAGAAGAATAGATAATCAGAAAGGATTATCAATGATCGTTCTTACATCCTACGTCAAAACAATCAAGTCAGTTGACAGTGATGAAAAAACTGTACTTGAAAACATTCTGTATTATTGCACCAGGTAATTATTATTATTTCACCATTTTGTTTCGCTAAAAAGAACAAATTCAGTGATGCAATGTGAAACGGCAAAATAAAGGGGTTTTTTTATGTAACTGGACAAGGATGGCTAATACCAAACTGAACGTCAGATAATAACCTAACACACCATATGGGAACTAGGTGCCATGCCAGGACCTTCCTTATATTGCTCGTTGGTATGGGGGCGGCGGCGGCGTAGCCACTTTTACATACAAAGACGGTGGCGCCGGCGAATCATTTCGCTTATGTATTCCCTTACTACTGACTACTGATGTTCTCCAGTTCCAAAGACACGTATGCACTTCACAGGACGCTATTTCGTGCAACTAACATTCGATCGTACGCAAACTAACTACATTCAGTGCTTTTCGTCAGTGCTTGTGACGTAACTTGTGGCTACGCTGCCGCCACACAAATGAGGTTCGATCGCCACTCCCGTCCTTCCTTGCTCGCGAACAGAGCCCGTAGGCCCAGCTGTCACCTAAATCGGCGTTTACGGCAAACCGATCGACTGTCGTTTTCAAATGTATGGAGAAATTGAAGAGCGCGCGCAGTGGGCGTTAAGCGAACTATCATTCGCGAGTCCGAGTTTGATTTGACAGCTTACTCAAAGTTGCATTAATACGTCGACGTTGCCGTATACGCCGACTCCGCGTTTTCATACAAATCGGAAGTGCGAGTTTGACTTTGACAGCTTGAAGAAGTAAAACCACAGAATATCTAGTAAACATTTGTATATAATTTGACGTTTTTGAACTTCGAGGTTCCGTAAACGCCTGTTTAGGTGACAACTGGGACTAGCAGCTCTGCTTCTTGCAGCATTGGAGCGGGCGTAGCGAGGCTAGCTAGCTAGGCGTCCGGGGGGCGGGAGGTGAGGCGAGGCGAGGCGAGGTGAGGTGATGTGATGTGAGGCGCGAGGGTGGAGAAGGGAGGAAGTATCAGCTGTTTTTGCGGAGGTCGTCGACTGGCGCACGCCGCGACCGCGCGTGCCGTGCACCTCTGCGCCCGCGCAGCACACGCCGGCAGCGCGGTCAACACGCCACCGCACGCGAGACAGCTTCGTCAATCGATCAATTAACTCTACATTGGTTCAATTAGCTCCGCTTGCTTGCGAATGGCGGGCGCACACAAGGAGTCTAGCAAATGAGGTTTTGACAGTTCAACTCGTCGAGAGACGAGTTGCTACTAACGGAAATGGACTGGAGAATTATGAGTTTTATTTTTGCAACTATGTCTCTTTCATATTAATTTTGTAAAAGGTGGCGATAGTATTTCTTATTAAAAAGCTTAATTTAAATTTGACAACTCCCCCCCTCCCCTAAAAGGGGAAGGGAGGCGTCCAAAATCGTGCCTTGGCCAATGGACAAAGAAATAATTTCTTAAAATTTTAAAATCTCAGAATCTCGCCATCTTCACTGCTGTCCTAAAAGTAGTAATAAAAGCCGAGATGGTGGGTTCTCGGAATGGGGGGCATTCGACATGATTTGACATTGATGCAGCAACTGATGGAGAAAATCAAGGAATGTTTTTAACTATCTGCAGTGACATCCCGGTCACCGTCCCCCCGTCGAAAGCACTACCACGTTTTCCACCAATCGTGTCCCTGCCCTGGGCCGTCACCATGGTAGATAGCTCGCCAGGTGAACAGCAGACGGCCATGCAAGAGAGTGATGATATCTGAGGTTTAGCTGCATTTCGTGCCATGCTAACTGTCAAAAGACGTGTTAATCGGCCAAGTGAACTAAAATTTACCAGTTGGCATGGTACGAAATGCGACTAAACGTCACATTTAATCGCTCTATTGCCTGTTCACTTGCGGTTAACCTGGTGAGTTATTTACCATGGTAAGCCCTGACGTCGCAGAGTACGCGATGCATCACAGTGCGAACCTCGATATTTTGTCCTCTTTACTCATCCGCCTTTGTGTGAATAAAAACATTGCAAGCTAAATTAAATTTTATAAAAAGTGTAACATTCACACAACACGCTAATCTTCGGTTTAAATGAAACTCAGAAAATTAAACAAACAAATAGTCATTGCCATGGATTTTACGGCACGTCATTACCTCGTTTACAACCATTAGCAGATAACTCACGCAGTGACATCGGCGGCGCGGAGGATGGCGCGGGGCAGAAGTGGCCTACGGAGGAGTCAAAATTTACAAATGTGCCATTGCCATGAGGCGGGAATGTAATTTAAGCCAATGGGCTTAAATTTATCTTAACACTATCGCCAATATCCCATTTCTTTTGACCCGGAGGTTATTTATAATGTAACTGCAGATGGTTGGCTTATTAATATTTTAAAACTTACGCGGGACATAACTACAATATTTAGTTCGAAAACGTTCGAAACGTCGAGCAGCACGTCCTGCTCCTCACACGCGCGGTAAGCCGTCAAACTAAATATTATGGTCGGCTTATATCACACCTACCGTCCATGATATTAGCCCAACTCACTGTATTCCTTAAGGGATTAGGTGCCATGCCAGGACATTCCCTTTATAAGAAACACGTAAAATTTTTCATTACCGTTTAGTCCATCATTTTATCCAATGCGATGATACCAACCCAGGCGGCCCCACCATGAGCCCACTTCCGGGAGGAAGGAGACCTATGTACAGTTTTACAGACCTACACCGAACAATGGAACAACTCGTAAACTAAATGTGATTTTCCAACTCGAATGAGAAATAAAATGGTGTATGAACAGGGCGGGAACAGAATACATGACATATGGCATGGAAGACAAATTCGGCCGCTCAGGTGTCAGAGCCGGTAGTCTAAGTTGTCACCTAAATTGGCATGACTCACCCACGCGGCCGATCATGGCAGGCGTGCCACAGGGCAGCTGCCTTTCGCCGCTCCTCTATGCGGCCTACACCAATGATATTCCCACCCTGTTAGGGCATCTACAGGAGTGGGAACAGGACGTGACGCTCGCGCTGTTTGCGGACGACAGCGCGTATTTCGCCTCATCGCGTCGGGCGGATATAGCAGCCTCAAAAATGCAGCGGTTGCTGGACCTGCTACCTGAGTGGCTGGACAAATGGAGGATGGCCGTTAATGTCGGGAAAACGGCCGCCATCGTAACTGGCCAACAGCGCACATACCCACGCAACCTGCAGCTCCGAGGTCAGGACGTAGAGTGGCAATCCTCAGTACGCTACCTCGGCTGTACCATCGACCGGTCACTACGCATGACGCCTATGGTGGATCATGTCATCCGACAAGCCAAGGCGGCACGCGCTCTCCTGAGACCGGTCATCTCATCAAGACTGCCGTTGAGAGCGAAGCTGAGGATCTACAAAACGTACGTCCGCTCGCGACTCACCTATGCAGCCCCAGCATGGTATGTGCTAAGCTCAGCCACTCAGAGGAAGAGAATCCAGGTACAGCAAAACGTCACCCTCCGCATGATAGTGGGGGCCGGGCGCTACGTCAGAAATGACGTAATCGCCAACGACGTGCAGATGCCACCGGTGGAGGAATTTATTGTGAAGCTCGCGCGCCGCATGTTTGAGCGCGCTGATGCTTCACCACATCCACACCTCACCAATCTTGCCCCCCTGCACGCACGGCCGCCCGAAGGACGCCCGCTGCCCCGAGAGCTGCTGCTGCACTCCCCGTCGTTCGGCCAGGAATGACGTGGTTGAATGCAGCGCCTGCCCGATGGCTCGAGGAAATGATGCCCAGCCCGCCGCCAGCTCATAGCGGCTGACCAAGGACCGGCACTGCAGAGCATGCCGAGAAGCAGTCCGGGTAATAGGGGATACCCTCAGGCCCGTACCTGCACACATACCGTGCAGAAGACCCCAGACCTAAATTGGCGTTACGGCAAACCGATCGACTGGCGTTTTCAAATGTATGGAGAAATTGAAGAGCGCGCGCAGCGGGCGTTAAGCGAACTAACATTTGCGAGTCCGAGCTTGATTTGACAGCTTACTCAACGTTGCCGTAAATACGTCGACGTTGCCGTTTACGTCCACTCCGCGTTTTTATACAAATCGGAAGTCCGCGTTTGACTTTGACAGCTTGAAGAAGTAAAACCACAGAATATCTAGTAAAAACTTGTATGGAGTTTGGAGAAAACGCCAGTCGATCGGTTTGCCGTAAACGCCAATTTAGGTGAGAACTCAGACTGACCACTCTGGTGTCAGGAAACTAAGAACTATCGCCACTAAGCTAGCACTGAAGCCTAACTTTCGAAAGTGGAGTTATCTATTAGCGGAGTCAGGCTTCTGTATATGTCGGCTATACATAGATCCCGGATTAGGGAGTGTGCTCCGAGAATCGTGATTCCACTACTACCAGTGGAAAGCTAGGCCTGCAACCTCTTACCAGTCGGGTTTTAGGAGCGGTATACACTTGAATAACGTTTACGTCCCAAATTGTTCTCAGGCTACCTTACTAATAAATATTGTACCATTGTTATGAATCCGGTATTGCTAAGTAGAAGTACCGGACAGCAAGATATTACCGGAGTAATGGTGATGATATAAATGTGTTTTAGTAAGACGGATAGTGTTTTCCACAAATAGACATAACCTAAAAAGGCTGGGTCTCTACCTAAGGTCTCTACCTAAGTGTGATAATGACTATGGAGTGGTAACTATGAATGATATTATCGCCACCGAGCAGGAATCGTCAGGCTGGCAAATTGTATTTTGTGAGAATCACCAAGTCAAGTCTTTTGATTCGTCCTATAACGCTCTGGACGCCAGGCCGATGAATTCATCCCATAATTACGTGTCCGATACTTATTCAACAACCTGGAAGGATGTGACTGCTGGTGTCCACTGCGTTTCGTTATGTCCCGCATCCGTCGCAGTAGAAAGAGAGCAGTAGGAAAACTACAGACACATTTTTAAAACTGGTCACGAGTATTCCTTTAGGGAATGGCGAGAACATCTCGAATACTTCTCGAATGCAACTGAACGCGTTAAATACATCAATATTGCATGTTACACCTATAGGTACAGTTGTGACCTTTGATTGGGTAACGCACACAAATAAAGCGTGGCGAGACTGCGTAGATGTTCATAATAAAATAAAATTCTGATTGTTTGATAATTAATGATGTCCGCATGTATATTCTAAAACGGGAGTCATGATCGCACAGTGCCTTAAAACTAAATTGGGCTCAAAGGTGTACGAAATTCGGGGTTCTATTTCACTAAACTGCCTACTAGAACAATTTCCACGCGTTATATTTTCCTTCCTCCTTTTAGTTCCACGCGCCGGCCGCTGCGCTGATTCATCTGATGAAACAGCGCTCATGTGCAATAATTAAAAAGCGCAAGTCAGTGCAACAGAGAAATAAATATCATTAATGACGTACCGAAATCTACGACAATTTTAACGTAAATATATCAACAAATAATAACCAGGTACGCTGTCTACATAAGATCGATTTGCGGCATAGAGCCTGCGAGATAACGCCCGTTCCTTATGCAGGAAGTCCGGTAGAAGCGTGAAGGAATGGAACCAAAATCTGAAACGTCACATGGCTTCCTTTGTTGCCGTATGTTGGCTCAGCCGGTTTATTGCCTTGTTCATTTCAAACACGGCGGCATCGAGTCAACCATAGATATTACCCACTGCAGGTTTTCTTTGTTTACTGTGGCTGTGGACCGGCGTCGTCGCCGCAGGCAGGAGCGACGTCGCCGGTCGATGAACCACCGAATTGTTGCTCCGTCAAACGTGAAATATGTAAATACCATGCGAGCCAGAACCAAATCATCCCAGGCCGGGGGACAGAAGCCGTTCGGGCCAGAACCGACGCCAGTTCGTCATCACTGGAAGATTTGATGACGATTATCAGATAACTGCCTATGCGGACAAATCATTATCCTGAAAATAAGTTTTATAATGTACAGGAAAATCTGTTACGACATATATGAAGTATGTGTATTTTTTAGATGTAACTCAAGATGTAGATTATCAATTCGCACATATATTCAAATGGTAACTTTTACACGGTCAAAGGAGTGGGAGAAAATGTTATTCCGCGGGCAGAGACGCTTCAGATGGAAAACATTGAAGCAACATATTTATTATAAACACTAATAGTGTTAGCGTTTTGAGATAACCCCGGAATCACACAAATTTGTACCAAATTTTGCATGGGCGCGGCGTAACAAAAAGTTTTAGATTATATCGATGAAATTTTGTGTTATCTCATAATGCTAACAACGCTCGAAATTGTAGTTATCTATTAGCGGACTCAGGTTTCTGCTTAGTGAATTTAGGCTTAGTGAATTTTTGCAACAAACTGGCTAACTAAACTGGGTAATCAAAGTAACTGGTAAAAAAATATGGGATCCAGTTTTGGGAACAAAACAATTCAGATTAATCTGAGCCGAGCAACACGATCATTCGTTACGAAATGCACTCATCCAACCCAGAAATAGAAATAAAGTGGTGCATTAACGTGGTGCGGACATTGGACCCAGACCTCTGGGATGGAAGGCAAGTCCACCCGCCCCTGAACCACGAGCCGCTCATTGGTGGGCTTGGTGGCTTGTATACCCAACTTTATTTCGTGGTAGTGAAGCTCTTCACCCCCGGGGATGTTCGATTTTCCTCAGTGACAATATCATTAGTACTCTAAAAACCAGTCAAGAATGATTCGGACTCGCACACGAATGGTTCCGTACCATAATCCGAGATTTGACTCAAATACATCACGTTTCCTGTATTATATTTTTATTTGTTTTTTATTTTAACTATAGTCACTGTGAAAATGTCCACTGTCCACTATTACGGTTCACGAGATACAGCCCTGTGACAGGACGGACGGACGAAAGAACGGCGGAGGCTTCGTAATAGGGTTCCGTTGGCACCCTTCGGGTACGGAACCCTAAGAAGAAGAGTTTGTTTACTGAGTTCGCCGCAGCCCAGCCACCTGCGGGCTGCAGCCGCGTCGCCTTCACAGCACCGCTCGCCTCACGCGGCCATTGTTTCGTAGCAACGTGCACCGTGCAGAGCGCAATCACTTTATTTCATCGACGCTTTATTTATAAAAACCGGCCGAGTACTAGTAGTGCAACACGAAGGGTTCCGTACCATCGTACAAGATTTAACACAAAACAATCAAGTTTTTTGGGTCCCCATTTAATTTGTATTATTTTTAAATTTTACCTATTTGTCGTTATAGCGACAGAATAAACACAATCTGTGAAAAATTCAGCTGCCTAACTATTACAGTTCATGAGATACAGCCCTGTGACGGACGGAAGGACGGGCGGACGGACAGCGGAGGGTTAGTAATAGGGTTCTGTTGGCATCCTTTGAGTACGGAACCCTAATAACAGCAGCGGGATGTGGCGGCTAGATCCGGCTTCGCTCGCTCGGCTAATCTACTGCCGGATTCAGCTCGCGCTTCAGTCATCGTGATGAAGTCACATTTGATTGCCATATTATTTCTTCATACGCACCGAAATCGTTTTTGAATGTATGCGTATGCGATTGGGCGTGATGAGACGACTGGATAACAAATTGTAACAGATAGTTAATTAATATAATTTCAATCGCTAGATATTATGAACGAATCCCACGGATACCAAGAGTTTGTGTGTACACCGCAGAAGAGAAAAGGAAAGAGATGTGGCACGTGTCCGTTATCGCGACTCCGCCGCTTGGTCAAAGTGTGCATTATATGGAAATCTGCGGCCGCCATATTCCAAACATCGCCACCGCGGGTGAATATGCTCCCGAAATACCTACGTTCTCTCCGCGGGTCTCGTAGGCAGCCGGTCTCGTAGCAATCGCGCATCTCCATACATCTTCCTCCGCGCCGCCCGGGCCCGTCCAAAGTGTATCCATAGTAACCTGTATACTTACGTATGCGTTTATTGTATGTATAGTACGGTCAGTATAAGTTCTCAACTGGATTGGCGTTTACGAAACTTCGAAGATACGTAATAACGTCAAACCTTAAAACCTTAAACGAGTATTACTTTTGCAACATGTCAAAAACAAACTTGGACTATTGATTTGTATGAAAACGCGGAGTCGTCGTAGACGACAACGGCAACGTATTGACGGCAAATATTGGTTTTCATAAATTTGAAATATTTATTTTCATGCTTAGGTATTAATTTGTCCAATTGTCAATGAAAGGTAAACTCTCTTGTAAAAAGGGTGTGTAGTAAAAAAATCGTGCTAACGCGATGTTCCGATGTATTCAAGTTTATCATCAGTAATAAATAATTGGCTACCTGAGTAACTTAGTTATATATATATTTCGTTCCTAACCACAATTTTAAATTAACACGGGCTCGCGTTGAAAAGTTAGTTGGTTGCAACCACATAATTGGGAATAGGCTAGAAATGTCTATCCTCCCTCTTCACTGCCGCGCCCTTGTGCCGTCATAGACAAATGCTTCTGGGCTATGTCTTCACCTGCCTCGATGTTTACACAGTCACTTTTAATTTTTGTAACAAGAACAATTACAACTAAAACAAATAAACTTTTTTTTTAATCCGACGAGGCGAGGGTGCATCCGATATAAAATTATTTACTAATCGGACGTGCTTTCGACGCGACGACGTAATTAATTTGCATGAAGTTTGAATATAAAACAGCAACAAGCTAGAGGATAGGCATTTCTAATCTGAACCTGAGCCTGAGCCGGTAGTCTGAGTTCTCACCTAAATTGGCGTTGACGTAACTTCGATGTACCGTAAAAACGTCAAACTCCATACAAGTTTTTACTAGATATTCTGTGGTTTTACTTATTCAAGCTGTCAAAGTCAAACTCGGACTTCCGATTTGTATGAAAACGCGGAGTCGACGTAAACGGCAACGTCGACGTATTTACGGCAACGTTGAGTAAGCTGTCAAATCAAGCTCGGACTCGCAAATGTTAGTTCGATTAACGCCCACTGCGCGCGCTCTTCAATTTCTCCATACATTTGAAAACGCCAGTCGATCGGTTTGCCGTAAACGCCAATTTAGGTGAGAACTCAGACTGACCACTCTGTAGTCTCAGTTGTCAAAATCGAACTTGGACTTCCGATTTGTATGTAAACGCGGAGTCGGCGTAAACGGCTACGTCGACGTATTTACGGCAACGTTGAGTAAGCTGTCAAATCCAACTTGGACTCTCAAATGTTAGTTCGATTAACGCCCACTACGTGCGCTCTTCAATTTCTTGAATGAATGAATAAATTCTTTATTGTGCATAAACAAAAATACAATTACAGGGAAAACATACAGCAAAACAACAATACTGCACAAAGGCGGACTTATCACTAAGAGTGATTTCTTCCAGTCAACCCTTGGGGTGATGAGGAAAGGCAATAGAAATATCTGTAGGTAGGTGACACACCAGAATTTGAAAAGAAAAAAAAATAACTCCATAAACATACATATACCATAATATATACATATTTATACATATAATTAAAAATACTAATATATATGATAAAATACACTAATACATATCATTATTTCCACAAACCAGGATAAAATAAAAATAAAACCTATAATACCTATTACCGTTGATTCTAAAATCAGTACTATTAGAAGGATAATAAAAAAAAATATATATATACAGTGAGAACATTTTATCATATTTACATTTAAAAGTAAAACTCCTTGACTTTAAGTTTGAAAGAGCTGATAGTTTCACAGGAGCGGATTGTGATCGGCAATGAGTTCCACAGACGTGCGGCATGAACAGTAAAAGAGTTAGAGAAAAAAAACACGTCGTATGGCTAGGAATCGCAAGGATACTGACATTCCTAGATCGCTAGGTGCATAAACCGGGAACGAAGATATTCAGGAGAGTTAGGGTTATTTAGAATTCCGTAAAGAAGAATTAGTAAATGACAGTTCCTTCGGAAACGGATGGGTAGCCATTTAAGCTCTCGACGGTACTGCGATACATGGTCATATTTACGCAGACCATATATGAAGCGAATGCAGAGATTCTGCAAACGATCCAGCTTGTCTAGGAGAACTTCAGTTATATCCAAGTAGCAAACATCTGCGTAGTCCAAAATCGGAAAGAGGAGAGTTTGCACCAGAGTAATTTTGGTTCGGACTGGGAGGAAATTCTGCAAGCACTTTAAGGAGTGGGCGGCGGCAAAGATTTTTCTGCTGACCTCGTTTACCTGGGGCACCCACGATAAAGTTTCGTCAATGAAAATGCCAAAATTCTTGACTGTTTTGGAGTATGGTATGACAACTCCATTATAGATCACTGCTGGCAATTTGCTGTAATCAACCTTCGACAGAAGTATAGGGCTGCCAAATCACAAACCTATTATGGTTTGTGATTTGTTAGGATTTACCAGCAGGCCAAATGATTTTGTCCAAGTTAGGATATGTTCCAGGTTCACGTTAATTTCAGATACGGTATCTGCCAGGTTATCTAAGGCGCAATGCAAATACAACTGTAAGTCACCGGTGTAACAGGCAGGAATGAATCCCCGGTAATTTTGAATCCCTTACAATGGTCGCCATTGATCCCCGGTATTGTTTAATAAACACTGCTATAAAAGTAATGACCCTAACGACTATAAACAAACCACGCTCGCGCCAAACGCTCTCAAGTGGCTAGGAGGACGTAGGCAGCGGACGTAGGTAAATAGTGAATGAAGTGATACTGTTAAATACTTTTAGAGTTCCGTTCCCCAAGATAATAGACTAGGAGGTGGCGATTTGATATTTGAATCATCTTGAGTCCTATAAATAAAAGCTAATCGCTGACAACCTTTTTTACTGGTCGATAGTATCCGCGGATCTATCAGTGTTTGGCGTAACTTAGTGTAGTTCAATTACCAAAAAAGTTTAAACAAATGAAATGAAAAAAAAAGTTTACTAATGAAGCTTAATTTCTGGCAGGTTTTATGACCAAAGTGGGAAAGTAGGAAAAAAATTGAAGTAAGTATACCATTACCTTACATTAAGTATGTACATTAGTAAAGCATAAATGAAGTATCTAACAAGATGTTGCTCTTTGCGGACGATTGCAAGTTTTATAAAATTATTAAAAATAGTCACGACTCAATTCTTTTACAAAACGATATTAATCGAGTCTCTTTGCGGTGATTTAAAAACAAAATGTCCCTAAATTTTCTAAAGTGTGTTCAAATTACATTTACGCGTAAACGAAAACCAGTTTTAACCGAATAT
Organism: Incurvaria masculella; assembly: GCA_946894095.1. Taxonomy (NCBI): domain Eukaryota; kingdom Metazoa; phylum Arthropoda; class Insecta; order Lepidoptera; family Incurvariidae; genus Incurvaria; species Incurvaria masculella. Next base: position 6,086,510 of record OX335644.1, read on the forward strand.
TATGTTAACGGCAATACGCTTAAGCAAGTGGATATTATTCGTGACCTAGGTTTGGTATTAGATAAAAAACTTTCATTTAATGCTCATATAGACAACATAATTTCTCGTTCTTTTAAAATGCTAGGATTCAAACGTAATAGCGAAGTTTTTAAAAATCCTGCGGCAAAAGTTGCATTATTTAACAGTCTTGTAAGAAGCATACTAGAATATGCTAGTCCAGTGTGGAATCCCAGCTACAAATTACATATACTCGTACAACGCATCGAGCGTAGTCAAAAGATGTTTTAAAACTTTTTATCTTTTTTTGACAATAAAGGGAAGTTTCTTCCTAACTACACTGACGGACTGATTTTTTATGGAGTCAATTCTCTTGAAAAGAGAAGATTGCATTCGGATATTATTATTATTTTTACAATTATTAATAATCAAGTATTAAGACCTTTCCTTTTGAGCCAGATAAATTTTAACGTACCAAGACCAAATTCAAGTCCTAAATCCCTCTAAAACTAAAAAAACATAAGACTAATTTAGGTATATATTCACCACTTTCGAGGATCTCTTCAAATTATAATGCATTCGTTCATCATCACGATATTGATATATCGGCCCCATCACTAGAATCACTTAAAAATAAATTCAAAACCTGTATGTAATTATTTCCCCTCCTTTGTTCTTTGTAATAATGTTCACTCACTTTTAAACACGTGTTATTTTAGTTGATATATTTTGTTTTGTAGCGTGTTTATATGCCATGATTTATTTATTTTTATTCTTCTTATTAGAATTAAGTTAATGCCCTACCGTTAGACTTAGGAAATGTTAATAACCATGTTGTGTTTGTCCATTATTGCTGATAGTTTCACTTTTTTTATATCTAAGTTTTGTTATTACCATGTAAGAAATGAGTCACTTTTGACAAACCTAATAAAAAAAAAACAACTCAATCGTCTCGAATATTTTACAGGTTTTTGTAGTTAAATACATAAATCACATTTCGAAATGGCTAATTTTATGTTTTTGTAAGTTCTAAGTAGAGTAGTCCTAAGCAAGTGTTAACGTTGCGTTCCGAAATTACAGAGTGGTCTAGTGACTAGAGGACTTGCCTTTCATGCGAGAGGTCTGGGTTCAAATCCTCGCCCCGGCGAGCTGTTCCATGGCTCGGAACTCATGTAAAACTATAGGTCCCCTACCCCTACTTATTGGTAGGGTCAAGCCCGCCTGCGTTGGTGCCACCGAATTGGATAAAACGATGGTTAATCCAGATAAATGTAGTCGTGTTCACAAAGGAAAGGTCCTGGCATGGTACTTTATTCCTTCGGAAAAGTGATGTATTAGGCTAATATCATAACGGTAGTTGTGTGGTATCAGCCATCCATGTCAGGGTCGGTCCCCTCCGTCTTCTTTCTACCATCGCACAACGCGGAACAGGCAGAAAATGCACCTATTCACTGGCGACATTCAAAAAATCAAAACCAACCGATCCTATAGGTCATTTATCTATGGGGTCGGTAAACTATAGAATGTAGTAATACTCCCTGCCGAGGTATTTCTCCCAAAGTAAAACCTGGGGTCCTTCAAACATGAAAGCACCTCGTCCGCCGGCATGGTTTTCGCAGCCCCCTTTAAAGTTCGAAAGCGCAAGGGCGTCGTCGGGCACCTTAAGAACGGCCCGTAAGCTATGCTCCCCATACAAACGTAGTTTACTAATCATTTGGAAACCGCTATTCCAATTAAATTGATATTTAAAATCTAATATCAAGTAATAAATATCTGTGTCTGCATGCTTTTGTTTTTTTTGAAAAATCCAAACCGAATTAAATTAAAGCATAAAGAAAATTTTCATACGAATTTTGTTTTCTCTGTGGTTTGACCCAGAATACATTTACCGAAAAAACAAAGGCATGCAGACACAGATATTTGTAGCCTAATATTAGATACCAAATATCAAGTAAGTTGGAACAGTTGTTTTCAAATTATTAGTAAACTACGTTTGTATGGGAGGCGAAATTTTCTGATGCTTACGGGCCGACCTTAAGACGTCCTGGCGTACGCCATATGCCGAGCTTAACATAAAGAATGGTTCCATGAAAAAACATCTGTTTGTAGCCTGGGTTTAAAGGTGACCCCAGGACGTATGTATAACTTCAAGTTAATGCACACCGCATAAAAAGCGAAATTTTCGGACTATTCTCGGGTGAAATCTCTTAACATTTATATCCGACATATTATTTTTGCCCTCAAATAATTTCTTGAATAGCACATATTTGTCAGAAACGTGTCTTAATATCAATAAAAATATTTTCTTATAAAATTTTGACATGCCGTGACATGCCACGATTTATTTCCATGCATGTCGTAATAGCGGACAAAGTGATTCGTCCCCTTCCTTCTTTCCTAGGCGGTAGGGTTATTCCCACACAGGCTGCTACCATCGCATTGAATGAACCCATACGAGGGAATGCCGCTGGCATTAAGTTGTACCTTTTGCCCGAATGTATAGTGCAATGAACATGTATAAATAAATAAATACATTGGCAATTGTAGAGCTCGTGGTCTAGGGGTTAGAGGACTTGGCTTTCATGCGAGAGGTCAGGGTTCAAATCCTCGCCCGGACATGCACCACTCTCTTTCTCTTTCTAAGTTGGATAAGTGCATTTAGTTACGAATGTGAGCTGTTCCATGGTTTGGAACCCATGTAAAATTGTAGGTCCCCTTCCCCTACGTGGTGGAATTAAGTCCGCCCGGGCTGGGCTAAGTACCACCGCATTGGATGAAACTATGGTTAATGCGGCAATGAAAAGATGTCCGTGTTTTCCAACCAGTTCAATGTAACTGTGCTCATAAAGGGAAGGTCCTGGCATGGCACCTAATTCGTTCGGGGATGTGGCGTATTGGGCTAATATCATAACGGTAGTTGTGTGGTATTAGCCATCCATGTCAGGTTGCATAAAAAAAAAGTGGAAGTTCTCTTGTTCGTACTTTAACAGCAGACAATTCTGTTCTATATCCCTTCATTGTAAATTGGTCGATCATATGATAATATATGATGTTGTCTAAGTTATATTTCTTTGGAATGTATGTCTTCAAGTGGACCGTTAGTTCAAGTGGTTTAACATTGGGCGCGCGGTTGGGATCTGGAAGGGTGACGGTTGATGATGGATGCTCGCTAAGAACGTATTTTTCGAAATTCCTTTGTTAAGGTAAAGGTAAGAGTAAACAAGGACGAAATACACAAGTGACAACCACCTACACACTCATATAGAAGTCTTCGGAACCCATTGATATTTAAACGTGAAATTTACAGTGTGGATTCCCGTTAAGATTACAACACTTATTCGCCGAGTATTATTTATAATTAATATATTTAGGGGTAAAAGAGGCCAAAATGTACAAATCTTCTTTAGGCACTTAACACCTAATTTCAAAAAACATTTCACCTAGGAACGTAAGAGATTTAGAGTGGCTTGCTGAAAAAGGTATTTTAGCTCTTAAGGGGTCAAAGAGACTAAAATGAACGAATTCACATTTTTTTTTTCTAAGCGTCCTGACATGGATGGCTTATACCACACAACTACCGTTATGATATTAGCCCAATACACCACATTCCCGAAGGAATTTGGTGCCATGCCAGGACCTTCCCTTTATGAGCACGGCTACATTGAACTGGATGGAAAACACGGACAATTTTTCATTGCCGCTTCGACCATCTTTTCTTCCAATGCGATTGTACCAACCTGGGCGGGCTTAAACCCTACCACCTAGTAGGGGAAGGGGACCTACAGCTTTCCATGGATTCCGAACCATAGAGCAGCTCACATTCGTGACGAAATGCACTTATCGAACTCGGAAAGAGAAAGACAGTGGTGCATGTCGGTATCAAACCCAGGCCTCTGGTACGCTAGGCCAGTCCCCGCGCCACTAGGCTACGAGCCGCTCATATATAACACCTGAAATCTCTAGAACCATTGAGACTAGAAATGTTAAATTTAAATAGTGGCTTTCTGTTAAGATGAGAACACTTAATTGGCAAGGATTATTCAAAATGTAATTGTTAAGGGAGTAAAAGAGGTCAAAATTGACAAATTTTCATATTACATTGTACTAGAAGCTCTACGAATTTTAACAGTAGCTTTCTTTTAAGGTGGCCCATCCCGCTCATCTCCCCATACAAAAGGGGAAAGAAGATCACGCCCATATTTCTTGTCAGAGATCCAAAATTTTACCCAAAATAGCTTTATTTGATCTAACTAGATGTCAGATGACCATTGGCATTCTAAAATTGTGTTTGATTTCTAAGTTATAAGGTCTGAAAGTTCGAATTTTTCGCGCGTTTTATACAATAGGTGGATTACGCAATGATAAAGTAAGAACATCGTAAAAAGATTAGTCATCAGACATAGCTTATTTAATCAAGATTTATGATCTATTTGGTTTTTGTTAGATGTTTGACTACAGCGGTCGTGGTTTACTTTTAACTATAAGTCGTTTTGAAATAAAAATTTTCGTAAATCTTACCAAATCATACAATATGCACATTGTCTTTTTTGTGGACATGTTGCATCATCCTCATCACGGAGCCTGTCTTATTCTTTGAAACAGAGAAGGTCACAGAGCGCAACAACACGGTTTTGTACCGTGCCCGCGAATGAGTGGCCCAACCCGCCGGGTTGGGCCACCTTAACATCAGAATGCTCGCTAAGAAATATTTTTTTTTGCAATTTAGCTAACTAGTTACCTCTAACTCTTTAACCGAGCCTTAGTTTATTTCGGCCTCTAACTCGAGAGGCCGAAATAAACTAATTTTCAAATAACACACGAAATCTCTAGAACCATTAAACCAAGAAATGTGAACATTTCAGAGTGGCTTAGATGTATGGTAAGCACAGCGCATATATATTTACGAAACTAAAAACGAACTTTCGAAATCCAACTATGGGTAGTAGACAAAAGCAAAACGTACAAACTCTCACATACTACTTAGTGCCTGATTTGAACTAACTCATATTACTCCGTTATGTTAAGCGCGACATATGGCGTAAGCCAGGTCCTGGAAGAGGTGCCCGGCGACGCCCATGAGCTTTCGAACTTTCACGGGGGCTGCGAAAACCATGCCGGCCGACCAGGTGCTTCTTGTCACCATGTTTGGAGGACCCCGGGTTCTACTTTAGAGAAAATATATCAGGAAGTCGATTCCATAGTTTACTGACCCTATAGATAAAGGATCAACCGGATCGGTTGATTCTTATTTTCGGAATGTGGCCAGTAAATTTGATTACCCTACCTGTTTCGCGTTGAACGATTGTAGAAAGAGGACGAAAGGACAGCGTTATGCAGCTCTGACGTGTACTCTCTAGCTGATCAGGTGGTTCTTCACACCATGTTGAAAAAATCTAATTACAACGATGCTATTTAAATGTCGCTATGGAGGCGGCGATATAGGGGATGACAATTTATATGGCTCATCTAATATTGTCGCTACATAATTATACCTGCGTATGGCTCGATTTTTTTCCGCAATTTTAGGGCTACTTTACATCACGCTAAATTACCAGAGAGGTGACCAGTCGTATGAATTGGTTATAACTTAAGAACCAATAACCCGATTTAGATGCGTTTTGTATCGAAGTCTCGCCTAAATCTGCGCATTACTTATAGGCTGCAAAACATCACGCTAACATACCAGGAGAATGAACTGTGAGTGTTAAATATTTCTAATAAAACTGACGGACTGCTCCTCCATGTTCCATGGAAATTGGCAGAATACGTCGCTGTAAATTATGAGAGAGGAGACCGGTCGGGATAAAAGTTCATAACTTGCGAATTATTCACTCGATTAATATGCGGTTTGTATCTACGTCTGGGATCTATGGGCGCGGTTGGGTTTTGGATGGGTGACCGTTTTCGATGTTGAGGATGGCTGTCGCACGGATCCTAGAGTATAAATGTAGGTCCCCTTTCTAACGTAGGTACTAGGTAGATTTAATCCCGACTGAGTTGGTAATGATGATCGAAGCGGTCATAAAACATGTCCGTGTTTTACATCCATGGTAATGTAGTAGTGCCAGTGCAAGATCGTCCGGGCGGCAAATGCTTTTAAAAAAACTTGGAAGAAATTGGCCCCAATGTTTTACAATTAATTAATGTACATTCCTTCCACTGAATTTATGAATGGCAATAATTTGATGTTATCTTAATCAATCATGCCACATCGGCTCAACCAATTTTGTTCAAATTTCGTAGACAGTAGTGTTAACTAGCCTTTTGGACCAGCCCGCGGGGTTACTATTTAAACAGTATATAATTCAGCCCGATATCAGTCCAAAACGACATTGATGCGAGCGGAGCCGGCTACCTCAGCTGGTTATTAATATAACTTAGTACCTACATAAACATCCAACTTGAATGAAGTAAAAGGAAAACTTAACAATTATTTTGTGTTCTGTGTGATTCTGTTCTTACGTTTATTCGTGTGCATGTCTCAGCATTTTATCCTCAGAAAGGAAAAATGAATAAGAATGGCTTAAACAAGTCGTTCTTTCGAATTTAGTTAAGTGCTGACACAACGTGAAAAAGTTTAGTTGTAGATTGATGCTCATTATATTTTATGCAGAGCTAGAAGTCTGAGTTCTCACCTAAATTGGTGTTTACGGCAAACCGATCGACTGGTGTTTTCTCCAAACTCCATACAAGTTTTAACTAGATATTCTGTGGTTTTACTTCTTCAAGCTGTCAAAGTCAAACGTGGACTTCCGATTTGTATGAAAACGCGGAGTGGACGTAAACGGCAACGTCGACGTATTTACGGCAACGTTGAGTAAGCTGTCAAATCAAGCTCGGACTCGCAAATGTTAGTTCGCTTAACGCCCGCTGCGCGCGCTCTTCAATTTCTCCATTCATTTGAAAACGCCAGTCGATCGGTTTGCCGTAACGCCAATTTAGGTGAGAACTCAGACTACCAGAGCCGGTAGTCTAAGTTGTCACCTAAATTGGCGTTACGGCAAACCGATCGACTGGCGTTTTCAAATGTATGGAGAAATTGATGAGCGCGCGCAGCGGGCGTTAAGCGAACTAACATTTGCGAGTCCGAGCTTGATTTGACAGCTTACTCAACGTTGCCGTAAATACGTCGACGTTGCCGTTTACGTCCACTCCGCGTTTTCATACAAATCGGAAGTCCGCGTTTGACTTTGACAGGTTGAAGAAGTAAAACCACAGAATATCTAGTAAAAACTTGTATGGAGTTTGGAGAAAACGCCAGTCGATCGGTTTGCCGTAAACGCCAATTTCGGTGAGAACTCAGACTGCCCACTCTGCTCAGAGTGGGCAGTCTGAGTTCTCACCGAAATTGGCGTTTACGGCAAACCGATCGACTTGCGTTTTCTCCAAACTCCATACAAGTTTTTACTAGATATTCTGTGGTTTTACTTCTTCAAGCTGTCAAAGTCAAACGCGGACTTCCGATTTGTATGAAAACGCGGAGTGGACGTAAACGGCAACGTCGACGTATTTACGGCAACGTTGAGTAAGCTGTCAAATCAAGCTCGGACTCGCAAATGTTAGTTCGCTTAACGCCCGCTGCGCGCGCTCATCAATTTCTCCATACATTTGAAAACGCCAGTCGATCGGTTTGCCGTAATGCCAATTTAGGTGACAACTTAGACTACCGGCTCTGAACATCACACATAGTGGCGAAGATAGAGGGCTCAATAACATAATACTTCTGTCGCTTCTACGGGCATGCTCTTCGATTACGGGGTACTATTATGGCTTAATGAAGCCACTCACTTATCATAGTGGTTTATTTTTCATCGTCCAGGCACACCTACCACTTCCACCCACTTGCCACCTCTGAATATTTTTGTCATTCTTTCATTAGGTATTTATTCTGTATACATGTCCAAACCACATTAAACTAACTAGTTGGACATACTAAGTTTCTGATGAATAATTTTAACGTAAGCAATTTATGGAGTGGCTATTATCGCTCAATGCCAGTAAATGCGCTGTGCACTGTACACCTAGGACCCAAAAATCCACATCACTCTCACTACTTTGATGGAAACATTATAGAGACAGTGACAACGCAACATGATCTTGGTGACAATTCAGAAGATCTTAAATGGGAGACACATATCACAGAAGTCGTCAAGAAAGCCAATTCCCTACTATACATGATCAGAAAGGCCTTCTCGTACATAAATACAGAACTATTCCTAAAATTATATAAGGCCTATGTTCGCCCCTTATTGGAACATGCTTTTCTGATTTGGAACCCTTATTTTAGAAAGATAATAGACCTTGTGGAGGGCGTTCAAAGACGGGCCACAAAAATGATTGCAACACTTAAGAAGCAAAGTTATGAACATCATCTTAAAGTTATCGGACTCAGCACCCTAGAGGAACGCCGCCAGCGAAGGGACCTCATAGGCTGAGATAAATAGTCGTAACAGAAACTAAGACTAACGAAAAGTAGTACTTTGTGACGTCACTTTGCATTACTTTGACATTTCGTCCATACAAAGTGTGTCGAAATGACGTGACAAAGTACTACTTTTCGTTAGTCATAGTTTCTGTTACGACTATTTATCTCAGTAATAGAAGCATACAAAATCCTCAATGATTATTATAATTTACCAAATCTCAAAGAAATTAAAAAAACTAAACCACTCTGCATCAAATTCTAACCTCAGGAAACACTTCTTGGTGAACAGAGCTGTAGACTTTTGGAACAATCTGCCGGAGGAGGTGATTAGTGCTGAAACTGTAAATGGATTTAAAAACCGACTAGACAAACACTTAAAGACAATAAAAAAAACAAATAATCAATAATAATAATAGACAATCAATAATAATAAAAGACAATCAATAATCAATAAATAAAATCAAAATAAATACAGAATGTGAATAAATTTAATGAGATACACTTAGATGAGAATCCACACTTTGAACAATTTTGGAATTTCATCTCGAACGTATTAAAATAAAAATTTTACTTAAACCTTTTATTAGTATACGATATCACCAAGTTATTAAAATAAACTCAAATATTCGCAGTCAATGCCCAAATTAATTTTTGGTTTTTAAAAACTAACTTTTTATCACGAAGGGAAGTAGAAAAATAATAATAGCATACCATTTATAAATGAATTATAAAACAAAGCAATCTTATCCGGTTTTTTCCGTAACTGCAAGTTTAAGCCAAGTTTAAGCCGCAAGTAGGCATACTTAATGTTGAGCATACTATAGTCAAAATCTTAGTCCTAAACATATGTAACTGTTGTGATCTAAAATTAGGTCGATGGCTAAAAGCCACTGTTATTCTTTAATTTCTCAGACAGTTATTAACTTATCAACCTCAAATTGATTGTTTTATAACTTCAGGTATATCCACACCAAATGAATTATTCTAAGCACGAAAACAGCTGGCAAATGGATAGGTTATCACCTGGTTAACACAAATGGTACTTTTATCCCGGAAAAATGTTGGGTTCAGCCCGAAATGAGTCCAGAGTGGGCAGTCAGAGTTCTCACCTTAATTGGCGTTTACGGCAAACCGATATACTGGCGTTTTCAAATGTATGGAGAAATTGAAGAGCGCGCGCAGTGGGCGTTAAGCGAACTAACATTTGCGAGTCCGAGTTTGATTTGACAGCTTACTCAACGTTGCCGTAAATACTTCGACGTTGCGGTTTACGTCCACTCCGTGTTTTCATACAAATCGGAAGTCCGAGTTTGACTTTGACAGCTTGAAGAAGTAAAACCACCGAATATCTAGGAAAAACTTGTATGGAGTTTGACGTTTTTACGGAACTTCGAAGTTACGTAAACGCCAATTTAGGTGAGAACTGAGACTACCGGCTCAGAACGACATTGAGCAAGCAGAGCGGGTACTTAAGCTAGTGACAAATAAATAGAGACTGATGGATGAGATAAACGTACTGAACCTGAAACTGAAGGAAATCTTGCGTTGCGTTTAATTAGTAGCTAAAATTTTTCTATATAATATATTTCTAATAATGAATGGGTCAGGGAATGCGGTAATTGTGTAACCATGTCCTGTTGGAAAATTCATGAGTGGTTGTAGGATGTAGGGTAGGGGCCATGCTTGCTCCCGCTAAAAGGTGCAACAGACAATTCGACAATTTTTTGACGCTTTTACAGCGAGCACATGCGTCACTGGATTCTAGGACTGCAGTTGGGGGCGGGCTACCCGATCAAGCCTTTTATTGCGAGAGTCCTAGTGCACCTGATTGTAGAAAAAGTAAAGCTAGTAATGAACGCCATCTCGCCACGCCATGCGCTGCGAGCCGCACCGTTTCCTATATACAGGGTCCATCACTCGAAGTGTTACCAATTGAAAATTATGTTATTTGGTTAATTAAAGTACAATTTATTAAAAATGGTATCAAAATGCAAAAAAAAATTGAATTTTTAGACAATCATTGTTATAGTTCGTATAGCCTCCTTTGGCACGGATGATAGCACCAAGTCGTCCCGTAAAGGCTTTGCAGGCTGCACTAAGTTTGCGTTATTTCCGACGGAGCGGTGCATTCAGCGTATCCACACTTTCATATCTTTTGATTGATACGGCTACCTCCAAAATGGATCATACCGTGAATTCCATTGGAATAAAATCTGGAGAGTAGGCCACTGTTCTGAAAAAAATAACCGAGGAACGTGGTACTGTAATTAAAAATGTGTCAGGCGAGCTTTGTGGGACGGTACTGAGTCTTGTTGGAACGTCCAGCTGTTCATACCGAATTGCTTACATGCCTATGGTATGAGCGCATCATTTAACACCTTTTGCTGGTACACTTGTTGGACATTGACGCCCTTCTCGATAAACACGAGTGGAGAGCAAAAGCATTTGCGGTCACTGCAGCCCAGACCATAACAGAAGCAGGCGCTTACTTCTGTTATATTCTGGCACGCAACTCTATCGTATAAATTCTCGTTGGGCTTGCCCTGCAGCCAAACACGATCATTTAGTTTGTTTACATACCGTTGGGCATTAAAAAATAATTAATCGGAAAAAACAATGTTTTCCAGATTGCCACATTCGTGCAAGACTTTCAGTGCTCGAGCTCTTTATAGTCGGACTGCCTTTTACACTGAAGTAAGATGATGTACTTTTTGTATCTTGTAGGGTTTCAGTTTCGGTTTTTTTAAGTATGCGCCTAATACTTGAGTCGGATACTTCGACTCAATTCGAAAATTTATATTGTTCCATCATAAATGCTTTTAATCTCCCATTCATCCCCATAAGGTTTTATAAATAACATTTAGCCATTTCAGATTTTAAAGGAGTTTCCCCTTTTTTAAATCAATTTCCTTAAAATTCTCAACAACTGCACCCATATCGATTTTAGGCTTATTTAACCAAGATTTGAATTGAATTTAAGCCTGACCGACCCGCTAGGTTTCGCAGCCACCCTTAAAGTTCGAAAGCCCATGGGCGTCGTCGGGCACCTTAAGGGGTCCATCGAACAGACGTAAAGAAGCACCTGACCGACTTCGTTTACAAATATAGTGATTTATAAATAAAAACTTTTAAATATTAAAATAAGATATAACTTATGTTAGACAGAAATAATGTAGCTTTCAAATTTTAAAAGAATTTTTAAAATCAGTTCAGTAGTTTGAAAGATTACCCTGTGCAAACTAGCTGAGGTACCCGCCTCCGCATGTCGCTTTGGACTGAAGTCGGTTTGAATTATTTCCTGAATAAAAAATTGTCCAAAGGCCTGGTCTAAAACGCTGTTTCACGACAATGCATCTATCTATCAAATTGTAGCAAAATGTTTTAAGTCGATATATTCCGGGAGGTCACGACATTTTTGGTCACGATAAGGTAAATGGCTGAATATGGGTTCACGTGTTAGAGACCAACCCTCTGATGCTATATATGTCGGTCTGCCTGGGCCAAGTGGTTGCGTTATCTAGATTGGCCATATAAAATAGATGTTGATGTCACCCCTCTTGTAATTTAGAGAGATGTACTCCACCAATTTTCATGGTAGTACATTCAAGAGCAGCTTCATTCTATTTTATTATGAACATTTAACCCAATCTGCTTACCCCTTTGGTAATTAAGCATTAAATCTGGTAATTAAATTCTAAGTAGCCCTAATGTTGGGGAAAAAATCAATCAAGCCTGGTACAATTTAACAGGCTCTCTAGTCTTGCCAAACGCTTAAATATTTAAAATCCTTAACTTGAGGTATTTTTGGTTGCCCATACAATTTTTCATCTCTTATTTCACCACCTTCAAGATTTATTCGTCTGCAATAATATGTATCCCTTAAGGCTCTCGTGAAGGCAGCGGAAATCGAAGATTTGAAATTTTTACGAAATGCATTCTATGTCAATTGGCCAAGGCACAATTTTGCACGGTGACTGCCAATAAAATAGCGAAATCGTCTTCCAGACCTCCCTACCCCTAAAAGTTGTCAGATTTTCTTCCTTATGTCCTTATGTTTTTATCGTTTTGTATATATGTATATCTGTATTTTGAAGTTTTTTTTTTAAAAACACACTTTCAAATATGTTTAGCCAATATTTTCCAATCTCATAGGTTTATCAAAAAATTAAAACATAAAGACGTACATTTTGACAACATATTTAAGAATCCTAAATTTCAAAAACCTAATAAAACGTTAAGAGCATGTATAAAAATATCGCCTGTAGTATGGGGAATTGATAGGGTAGGGAATAAAATTACTCTCTAATTGTATCCGTCGAATGGTCATAGTGACCATATAATTGTATAGGAATCAATAATAGTGGGGTCTTCTGCATCTCATGAGTTGGTGCAGGTGCGGGCCTATAGGGTTGCCCCTTTTGCCCGGGCTTCTTCTCGTCAGGTATGAAGCACTGCCGGTCATTGGTGGCCGCTATCAAGCGGCGCGTCATAAATCATGCAGCCGAAACATCGCCACCGTTTCCAAATATGCTCTAAAAATGTGTTTGTTGAGTCAGTTCCCACCCACACAAACCCTATATTACGTATGTGACTTTGTTTCCATGTGACATGTACTTAGAGTTGGTAGTTTTTGAAAATTGGAGACAGCGGGACTCATAGCAGGCGCGCTAGATGGCATATCTCCCTGGTAGTTCCTGAGATTAGCGCATTTATACACAACGCCAGTCACGTTGGTGCGCGCCATAGTTTTAATATTGCAAAAACACCGAACATATTAATTATAATTGCATACTTTAAAGGGCAATTATAATGTGCATAAAATGCTTAAGGCAACGAACGTATTTAATTTGGTAAGGATTGTAATAGTATCCCTCAAAATAGCTTTCCAATTACCACAATTTATTTGACCATTTTTTAAAACATTTTTTTTTTATAGTAAGCTATCCTTAAAAGATAGACATATTTCATCGCAGACTTATCTGTAGACCGTCGTCGTAACGCCCAGTACATTAAATTTGGGAAATTATTATTGGGATTGAAACAAACAAAAAAGTTTAATAACTTTTTGCTGAATATCCTCTTAATAAAAAGTTAGACTTTCCATGCAAAGTAATTCAATAATTTAGTGTAAAAAGAATCTAATGTTCCGTAAGAACGTGGGAACGTTGTATTTACAGTCGAACAAAGAGTTTAGGATACACATCCGGTTGAATGAAAAGATGAACAGTCGAAATACTTTGACTTTTGGAAACTATTATAGGGTTGAGTATAGATTCAAACATAGTTGAGGATGTCTACTAGCTACTGAGTAAACAAAATCCTAAAAAAATTTAATCAAAGGTTGTATTTAAACACCATTTATTTTTACGTTTAACCGGAAGTGTATCCTTTAACCTTTGGTTGACTGTACAAATGGCTAATATCACACCTACTGTCATGACATTAACTTGATACGCCACGTGGGATCTAGGTTCCATGCCAAGACCTTCCTTATGCATGGTTACAACGTGCGTCAAATTACACTAAACTAAAACATACATTTCAAAAATGTATATCTCGGTAACTAGACACTTTAGAAAAAAATGTAACCTTTTTTGTCTCGGAAAAACATGAGGACTACGCTGGCGAAATTAATGTACTGGCCGTTACGACATCCTGTATAGGAGGAGCAATTCCACCACATATTATTTTGTTATATCTCCAAAGGATTAGGCAGCGTTTTCGATTAAAATCAGCTTGATTTTTTCCGATATCTTTAACAATTATCGTCATATTTCAACCAATTTACACAAAACACTAATGAACTATACACATAAACCTTGATCCCGTGAAAACCGTATGAAAATCCGTTCAGTAGTTTTTAATTTATCGCGTTCAGACAGATAGACAAACAGTTTTTTTTATGCGACCTGACATGGATAGCTCATACCACACAACTACGGTTATGATATTAGCCCAATACACCACATTCCTGAAGGAATTAGGTGCCATGCCTGGACCTTCCCTTTATAAGCACGACTACATTGAACTGGATGTAAAACAAGAACAATTTGAATGTCGAATTTGAATGTTCGTTAGGTTTTTTTATTGTATGTACACTCAAAGTATATTGTCCTATTGTTGTAACTTCCACCACGGGCCTTATGGTCTACAGGAATGGTTTAATCCAAATATTTAAGATACATTGTTTTGTACGTAATGCATGTGTGTTATATTGGATACATAAATAAATAAATGTAAATACATTTTTCATTGCCGCTTCGACCATCTTTTCATCCAATGCGATGGTACCAACCCGGGCGGGTTTAAACCCTACCACCTAGTAGGGGAAGGAGTCCTACAGTTTTACATGGATTCCGAACCATGGAGCAGCTCGCATTCGTGACGAAATCCACTTATCGAACTCGGAAAAAGAAAGACAGTGGTGCATGTCGGTATTGAACCCAGGCCTCTGGTACGCTAGGCCAGTCCCCGCGCCACTAGGCTACGAGCCGCTTATGTTGCGGAGGGGGATTTTGTTTTCTAATATCTAGTGATGGAATTGCTTGCAAAAACCTAATTGCATTGTCACAATTTAACTCCGGAACCCTAATTGTGACCGCAACAAAATTGTTTGATTATTTATGCGTAACATGTCTTATATAAGAATATGCGAGGCACTTTCTAACTATTCATGATGTATGCAAAGATTTTTTATACCTTAGTATTTTTCCTTTAGTATTTACCCAAAACGTGTTAACGGAACCTTATTACTAAGCCTCCGCTATCCGTCCGTCCGTCCGTTACAGGGCCCGTCTCATGAACCGTAATAGGTAGGCAGCTGAAATAATCACAGAGTGTGTATTTATTTTGCCGCTATTAAAACAAATAGGTAAAATTAAATAATAATAAAAATTAAAGCAAATACAAAACACGCGATTTTTTGGTGTTAAATCTTGTACCATGGTACGGAACCCTTTGTGTGCGAGTCCGACTCGCACTTGACCGTTTTTTTTTTTTCATTTTAAGCTGGCACGGTTATGGCTAATACGTAAAGTCATCTTGAAATCAGACCAACAAACCGCATCTAGGTGCCATATCAGGACCTTCCTTATATTGCCCATCTACATTGATATGGTTGGAAAACACAGGCAGTCGTTCATTATCGCTTCTTCCATATTTTCATCTAATGCGATAGTACCAACCCAGGTGGGCTTACACACCTACCACCTAGTAGGGTAAAGGGACCTAAACTTTTAAATTGATTCCGAACCATGCAAACATTCGAATTCGTGAAGAAATGGACTTATCGAACACATTTGATATTGTTTGTCAGCCTCGGCAGCCCAGTGGCGCGACGCCTTGCGATTCGATAAGCTTGGTCACCTGTGAGCGGGTAAATTTTGGATGGGTGACCATTTTAAAACGTTAAGGCTGGCCGTGGTTCGGATGACACGTAAAGCTGTAGGTCCCTTACTTACTAGGTGGTAAGGTTAACGGTGGTACCATCGCATTGAATGAACGATGGTCGAAGCGGCAATGAAAATTGGCCATGTTTTCCATTCAATTCAATGTAGACGAGCAATATAAGGTAGGTCCTGGCATGGCACATAGTTCCCATGTGGTGTGTTAGGCTAATATCTGACGGTCAATTTAGTATTAACCATCCATGTCCATTTACATACAAAAAACATGAAAAAACATCAAAAAGAGAGTCAGGCATCACCGGTCGAACTCATGAACCTGGCATCAAAAGTAAATCCCTACGCCCGTGAGCTGCGAGTCACTCACTCTATTATCAAGACGTCTTGGAATTTGTTTTTTTATTCGGAATCTTAAATAAAAGAGAAAATCTCGTTTGGAAATGCGTCGCAAAAGGCATTACTAAAAACAAATGTCATAAAAGAGTATGTACCTTCCTACTACAATTATGGCAGTTTGTCAATGGAGCGGCGGTGACGCGTCTCGGTTTTGTTTATACAACTCGAAGCACTCGAATCTACCTCCCATTCACTTTGTCGGCCGCCTTGTTTGGTATTCAACTTGATTTACGATCATAAAACGACATAATTAGTGTCAAATTACTGTAAACAGGGGTTCACTTTTAGAGGGGATTCATTCCTGCCTGGGACAGCAGTCAAATCAGCCCAGTCAGAATATTCATTGTCAATCCTGATACACTGATGACGACCACGAAGGTATGAATCAAACCAGTCAAGCACTACCGGAGATAAGTTAAGTGTCCTTAGAATACCTAGCATAATGTCAAAGTCAACTGTATTGAATACATTCTTGCATACATTTGAAAACGCCAGTCGATCAGGCAAAAAGTTTTAGCAAAATAATAATAAAATATTATTTAAAGTATTTCAATTAATTTAATTGTTGCCGCAAATGTAGAAACAAAAGGCCACACTAAAGTTTCACGAGCAAGGCTACCTTGAAATGTCTACTCGCCCACAGAATTGAACGGAATCGGGCGACATTATACCTACATAAATTAAATGATATTATGATTTTTTTCTTTTCAGGCGGCAAAACCACTATAAAGAAAGTTAATGGTTTATGTGTTAGGTATACCAATATGTAGTTTTATGCTGAGATTCATAGACCTCTTTCGTGCTTGACTTAGCCAAAGTATAGCTTTCGACTGTCAAATTTGACATTAGTTCCATACATTTTGATGTCAAAACTGACAGTCGGAAGGCTTACTTTGGCTTAGCCATGTACTAGTAAGCTTTATGAATCTCAGCATTAGAGATCTTGAGTTTTTTAAGTGGATGGATAATTCGGATGCCCAGAGTGAAGTAGCGAGGTGCGCGTCACGTGAGCGCGCGCGCACGTCGATCGACCTCGTGTCGGGCGCGTTCGGCGCGGACGCAAGGTCATTACCACGCGCGGGGCGCGGGAGCTGCCGACCTCGGTGACGTCACGCGCCGACTGCAACGCGGCACCCACACCGCACCGGCGCGCGCGCGCCCGAGACACTGTCGCCGACGACGACGACGCGATGACAACATAATGTACATATCTCAAACGTTGGACAGAGACGGCGATAATAAAGTACTCTCAAACTTCACCGCGGGTTCGCTTCAGATGCATTCGTTTCTGTGACGCTTGGCAGACTTGGAACGAACTGGTTTGTATACTATTTTACTCAAACCGATTCATTCCATGTGTCTTTGAAGTTAAAGTTTAGAAGCACAAGATAATTAAAAATTATGTCGAAAAAGTCCCTTGGGACTGAAAACTGCCAACTATTGAAATTCCGTGACACGTAGTAAATTGTGCTACGACAAGAGAAGGAATGAACACGCCAATGCAGCTCGCCGACGCCCGAGGGAAATTAACTACCCTTGTAATCATGAAGCGAACACGAGTTCTATGCACATATGAAAATATTATGTTGGGTCATCGCAGTCTAATTAGAATAATCAGAAAGGGACAACACTAGGGTGACTCGACTAAAAAGGTTGAACGCAAGCAGCTGTCATTCCATGAGTAAGAAAGTGTAAGTATTCACTGTTGAAGTGTTGAGTCACTGGCGTATGTGATTTAACAAGATTGACACCCTGCACGCAACAAGCGGCGACTCAAAATGGAGATGTGAAGGTACTTCTGGCAACGACGTGCAAACGTAGCAGACGACAAAGGCATAGGTGCACCACAGGTGCAAACTTGTGCACGTGCGGACCAGACAGCTAGTGGAATTGGAAACACGTGCGGTGGAATTGCGGATATTGGTAGTTAGTATTCGATTTAGCAGGCAATCCCTTTGGATCAAGATGGAACGCAGAGAACGCAATGAAGCTGAATCCCATCGTGTAAAAGTATTGACGTTATAACATACTATTAATAATAATTAAATCTTGAATAAATATTAAATTTCTTGAATAAAGTATTTGCTAGCGAGAGTTGCGAGCTATTTTCAGAGTCTAACACCACCGAAGCAGTGGGTGCTTTCTCAAGAATTTCCTGACGATGTTTTACTTCGCCGTTCGTGTTTTTTTTTATTGATGAGTTTTTTTATTCTTGCATGAATGTATATTATTTCTATATTTCAAGTCCTCTATGACGATTTAGCACTCGTGGCGATTCTTCGATTATTAGTAAATGAAGGGTGCTGAAGACTACATTCGCAGTTACCAATGGGTAAGTGTATCTTATAATTATCAGAACGTATCCAGCAGAAAGTTAAATATGCCCTAAAGGATTAAAGGATAAAAGGAAACGATTGAGTTTTGTAAGCCTGGAACATGTTTTTAAAGCGATAATAAGAGCTAAATGGATTTCTCAAAACCATCCACACGTTCCGATAGAATGATGCCATGCATGACGCGTGCATTATTGCATGCAAGGATGTGGGCAGATGTTTTTGTTGCCTAAACCACAAACTAAGGAAAATATTTACTTGCAAGTGTACATTTTATGAAACGTAAATCTAGAATTATTAACACAAAATGGATTCCCAGAAACAGGGACCACACAGCCTATGCGTCACAAGATGCGTTGTGTCCACTGCATTGCGGTCATGTCCAAAAGATTACGTCTTAGCACAGAAATAAGAACTAGTGTGCCATAGTTAAAGTGAACTTAGCAAACATTTTATTCGACGATTACACTTAAACGGGACTAAAAGCAAACTGACGTCGTATAATGTACGATAAATAAATTTATGAAAAAACTAAGCCACCGATCCACTAGATCCTTTATCCATAAGGGTCGATAAACTATGAAATGGACTCTCTGCCGAAGTTCGAAAGCGCATGGGAGTCGTCGGGCACCTCTTATGCGAGGCCCTGGCATGCCGCGCTTGACATAAAGAAACAAGAAGTCGAATAGAATTAATTACCTAGGACAGTATTATGTAATTACCAGTCCATCCAGCCAGTGTGACGGCAACATCGAAATTAATCTTCTGTTTCTAAAACATTGTCTGTGTTAATTGATTCATCAATCGGCATAATCGTCAAGTGGATTTTAATGGCGTCCTTCCTACAATCGACTCTAGAAATCTCAGTTGCTTCCGCAGACGGTTCTTTTCGATGCACCAAGCGAAGAAGCACCTGACCGGCCGGCATGGTTTTCGCAGCTACTATGAAAGTCAGAAAGCTACTGGGCATTGTCGGGCACCCCTTCTGTATGGTCCTGGCGCACGCCACCGCGCTTTTTTTTATGTTAAGCGCGGCATATGGCGTACGCCAGGACATCTTAAGGTGCCCGACGACGCCCATGGGATTTCGAACTTACAGGGGGGCTGCGAAAACCATGCCGGCCGGCCAGGTCTTCTTCACACCACGTTTGAAGGACCCCAGGTTGTACTTTGGGGGAAATACCTCGGAAGGGAGTTCATTCCATAGTTTTCCGACCCTAAAGATGAAGGACCTAGAAGATCGGTGGGTTCTTATTTTTGGAATGGCGACTGTAAATATGTGCATTTTCTCCCTGTTCCGCGTTAAACGAAGGTAGAAAGGGGACGGGGGTACAGTGTTATGCAGTTCCGACGAGCATTCTCCATGGTAAAGACGATAGAATACAGAGAGAGACCCTACATCCCTTCGGAGTTGAAGGGGCTCTAAATTAAAAAAAACACTTTGGGATCGTCGACGAGACGCACGGTCCGACGCTGTATCGAGTCCAGGGAGCCAAGCAGGTGTTTAGCTAAGCCGTCCCACAAATGCGAACAATACTCCACGCAAGACCTTATCTGCGCCTTGTAAAGGAGCAGTTTTGCGTCAGGAGTGAAATACTGTCGCATCCTGTTGAGGACTCCTAGCTTTTTTGAGGCGAGCTTGGCTTTATCCTCGATATGGCGTCCGAAATTGAGGTCATGCGTCAGGTCGACCCCAAAAATCCCTATGTGGTCGTCAATACGCAGAGTTGTCCCCTAGAAAGGTCGGAGCCACACTGAACGGAGTACGCTTCGCACTGAATACGCACGCCTGTGTTTTGCTCGCGTTAAACTCGACGAGGTTCTGGAGACCCCATCCGGAAACTTTTTCCAGGGTCTCTTCGAGTCTAACAACGAGACGCCACCTATTTTCCTCCACTTCATCCCGGCTTGCGTTCTGGTGACTGGTGTACCTGGCTAGCACCGTGCTGTCGTCTGCGTAGCAATCAATGTCGCCCAAATTGAGCAGATCATTAATTTGCAGCAGAAAAAGTGTTGGGCAGCAGAGCCCTGTGGCACGCCGGCATTCACAGACATGGCTTTGGAGCAGCAACCGTCAACCAAGACTTTTATGCTGAGGCCATACAGGACATGCTTAACATAAAAAAAACTTATCCGCGAACTGTACGCAGTTCGCACGCACTTCTTTTTAGTCCAATAACGTCATTTCCAAGTGTACCGACGAACAATATAAACCACTAACAACCCGAGCCCTTAGTCCAACCTCTCACCTAACTTGGCGTTAACACCAGACCGAGCGAGTCCGGGTTGGAATTGATAGCTTACGCATCGCGCCGCCATAAATACATTGACGTTGCCGTTTACGCCAACTCCGAATTTTCATACAAATCGGTAGCGCGAGTTTGATTTTTACAGGTTGAAGAAGTAAAGGCACGGAACAATTAATTAAAACTTGTATGGGTTTCGTAAACGCCAATTAAGGCGCCAAGTCGGACTATGGGCTCCAGTTCAATGTAGCCGTGCAATACAAGGAAGGTCCTGGCACGGCAATTTTTTACCGTTTGGTGCATTGAGCTAATATCATGACAAAGGGTGTGGTATTTACACGATACGGGCAGGCATATGTTGAGTAGAGTAGCATTCAACATTCATATTTGAATGCTAAAATGTTTTTGCTGATGGATACATTGAACGTAGTCTTTTTGATTTTTAGGGTTTTGTACCCAATGGGTGCCAACGGAACCCTATTACCAAGCCTCAGCTGTCCGTCCGTCCGTTCGTCTGTCACAAGGCTGTATCTCATGAACGGTAATCGGCAGCTGAAATATTTATTTTGCCGCTGTAACAGATAGGTAAAATAAAAATTATTAAAATTAAAGGAGCCCTCCAAAAAACGTTATTTTTTTGTGTTCAATCTTGTCCTATGGTACGGAGCCTTTCGTGTGTGAGTCCGACTCGCACTTGGTCGGTTTTTATGAACCTGAAATCCTGCGTGCATTGATACAAACAAAGTGAGGGACGCCAATATTTATTATATATCCTTTGGTGGGGGTTAGGTTAGGTTATGAATTGACTTCATCTGTGCGTGATGTGGATGTACATCGTCAACGAGCACACGACAGAGAAGCATCCGCGAAGGAACATGGCGCGGCGCATCCAGGAAGCTGTCGCCGCTGTGCGCCGCGGAATGCGCGACGCAGCAGCAATCGGGGGGTTTATTCTTGGAATTCTGCGCGCAAGACTCAGAAATCTTTCCGTCGATAAAACTGCCGTAGAAGTGGTTTACTCGCCGGAACGACTGCTGATTCCTTAGCACGGATCCCCAATAATAGACCCCGGCCCACGCTCGCCGCAGGAGGTCGGCGGAGCGCGAGGGAAGTGGCGGAAATGCTATTCCAGTGCTCGCTTACACATTTATGTTTCCGTTTTCAGCGATCTGGTCGGCGGTCTGTGTGGTCTTCAACGATTTTTGGTTCTGGTGAAGGAAAACACAGTGAGAAATCCTATACTCTTGCGACGTGTGCGTTACAAAAAGTTCAGGCTAACGTGAAGGTTCAGAGCCCGGGACTACGGGCTGTAACCTAAATTGGCGTTTACGGCAAACCGATCGACGGGCGTTTTCAAATGTATGGAGAAATTTAAGAGCACGCGCAGTGGGCGTTAAGCAAACTAACATTTGCGAGTCCGAGTTAGATTTGACAGCTTACTCAACGTTGCCGTAAAAAACACGTTGCCGTTTACGCCAACTGGGACTAGCAGCTGTGGGCTGCCGGGGATAAATTTCCTTGCAGAAATATAAATACAGAACAGATAAAACAGAACAATACTTTGGTATATGATGCAGTGCCGTTGCACAGGCCGTATTGTTTCAAGAAATAAAGTTTATTCGATTGAAAATACCTATACCTACAAGAATGAACAAAATGCTATCTGTGTATTGCAAATATCTATAAATTCTTATTGGCATATTTTAAATAAGATTCAGATCGCCGTTAGCGGATCCGACGATAGATTGGATTTCCCACGTCTCTTATCGCAGATGCTGGCGCAACTTTATGATTGGATTTGTAAAGAGCGTACCACGTGGCAGGCGATTCGGAATCATTTAAGAGGTCAATTAAGTTCTCAAATGATATTTTGCGGGACATTATATTCCATTCAGAATCGATGTTGTGTTATGATTGTCTTGACAACTTCAGTTAGATAAAAAACATTCAGATCGAGTAGCATTGACGCTGCGTGTTTTCTCTGAAAATAATGAACATGGACAGGCTAATGTATACCTACCACTTTTATTACGCTTTCGCTCAACGTCATCTCTGTCATTTCATGTTGTGCCATAGCAACACCATTAGAAGGATAACGTTTCACGCGTGTAGCTGTCATTCCATGAGTAAGGAAGAAGGTGAGTCACAAGTTGATTGTGAATCACCGGCGAATGTTAATTACAAGCCAACCGATCTGAAACAGTTATATCTACTGCGTTTGTTGATTTGTCCTACTTATACGCAGCAAGGGAGCGATGGATCGACATGATCGCATAGAGCTAGTTACTGGATCGGACAGTGATAGACTACTTTTATCACGGATAATATTTCCGTTATTTTCCCGAGCGTAGCCGGGTACCGCAGCTAATTATAACTAAAATCGACTTCATTTCCTAAGCGATAGAGATGATATTCCATTTTCGATTAAGCGGGTCGCAAGGATTAGGGTCAGGTGCACTCTTAAGTGCGCAGTAGCTAACTCCGGTTCCCGCGCCAGCAAACCGCTAGCCGTCTCCACTGGAAGCCTAGTGACAGTTGCACGACCGAGATAGCAACCAGTCTTGCTAAAATAACCTTGACTCACCCTTTATTGCTTCTTGTGATCTTGTAATGGCTAACCAAACTAACTTATTCGATAACAAGATTGGCAATTCACCATTTTCCCGCGCAAAGTATCGGCTTGGCTCCTTGCACCATGGTCCGATTTGAACTTACGTTACCGAAAGCGCGTTCACAACTAGTCCGATTCGCGCTGACCGCTCTCAAAATGGCGTACCTACCATGAACGATAAGACGTCATCGTTACGTCACTCTGCTGTACACGGTCCTCACGCTGTGGAGGTAGGGCACTATTCGTGCAACTGGTAGTGACAAATTTTGACGGTCCTATAGCATTTTCTATTGTCTGTCGACCGTGTTGTTTCCGTTCCGAAACCGTCGAATGTCTCGTAAGTAAAACATCAAGTTTATTTTAAAGGAATTGATTAGACTCAACTTTGTCGTTTGTAACATGTTTGTGTTTTTTGTTTCCGTAAGCGCGCGCACGAATTTTTCGAATCGTTTTTGATGCTGACAGCGTCGAGCGCGTGCAATCTGAATCGGAACACTTTTATACGCCGTGAGCACTATAATCGTATACAGTTGAAATCTGATGGTGTTGGACACGATACAGTGCCGTGCCAACTATCTGTGACGATGGGTTTCCCTATTCAGAAACCCTTCATCTCCGAAGGGACGTAAGGTCTCTCTGGTCACCGAGAATAGTCTTCGGAGCTGCATTACGCCATCCCTGTCCCCGTTCTTCTCTCAAGGCGCAGCAGCCGCACTTCCAACATAGGAATAAATAACGGGACCGGAACAGTAGTAATAACGTCACCTTGACATCAAATAGTATATTTCTTCCTCTCGCAACATTCTGCTGCGGCGACAGCGGCACGAATCGAATGATGAACGCTCAGTTTTGTCTTCACTGCGGGGTACAATGATCTTGCTAGAGCATCGTACCCTCCACCGCCGATGGAGGCGCGCATTAGATAAGAATGGTGACAAATTACGGGTTCCCATTGCACGGTGCGCGCGGCGCCCGCTCGCCTGAGACCGGCTAATTGCTGCTCCGCGGCCAAGCGCCGCGCCGCGCCGGTAGCCGGCTGCAGAGACAGGCTGGGCTAGATAGATGCAAGCATATCACCACATTTAGAAAAAAACCGGCCAAGGGCGAGTCGGACTCGCACACGAAGGGTCCCGTACCATCGTTTTTTTTTATACGACCTGACATGGATGGCTAATACCACACAACTACCGTTATGATATTAGCCCAATACACCACATTCCCGAAGGAATTAGGTGCCATGCCAGGACCTTCCCTTTATGAGCACGGCTACATTGAACTGGATGGAAAACACGGACAATTTTTCATTGCCGCTTCGACCATCTTTTCATCCAATGCGATGGTACCAACCCGGGCGAGCTTAAACCCTACCACCTAGTAGGGGAATGGGACCTACAATTTTACATGGATTCCGAGCATGGAGCAGCTCGCATTCGTGACGAAATGCACTTATCGAACTCGGAAAGAGAAAGACAGTGGTGCAAGTCGAAATTGAACTCGGGCCTCTGGCACGCTAGGCCAGCCCCCGCGCCACTAGGCTACAAGCCGCTCAAATTATAATCTCGTATAAGATTATTATTATATAATTATTATTATATAATCGTCTAAGATTTAACACAAAAAAATCTCATTTTTTGCATGGGAATATTTTTTATAATTTTTTGATTTTACCTTGTTGTTATAGCGGCAAAATAAATACACACTCTGTAAAAATTTCAGCTGCCTACCTATGACGGTTCATGAGATACAGCCCTGTGACGGACGGACGGACAGCGCTTAGTAATGAGGTTCCGTTTTCACCCTTTGGGTACGGAACCCTAATAAGACCTAACGAGGCCATTTTCAACCGTTGAGGCTGGCCGTGGTTCGGATTCCACGTAAAACTGTAGGTCTACTTCCTTCCTTCTACTACCATCGCATTGAATGAACGATGGTCGAAGCGGCAATCAAAATGGTCCGTGTTTTCCATCCAGTTCAATGTAGCCGAGCAATAATAATAAGTAAGGTCGTGGCATGGCACCTAGTTCCCATGTGGTGTGTTAGGCTAATATGTGACGTACAGTATGGTATTAGCCATCCATGTGCAGTTACATAAAAAAAGTGATTAACGCTCATAAAAGTTTTTGTAGACAACCTTTGAAATTTTAAGGATTACCTACTTATGAAGCGAAATGTTATTTTTCTGTTTTCATATCACAGACCATGCCCATAACACCGATGTAAAAGCGAGTGTAAAAGCATGTAAGTAAACCACCGTAACTAAAATGCCAGTAGCTAAGTTCACCGCTCCGCTTGAAGTATTCAGCGCGTGGTGAGATAGCATTATGATAAGCAAATCGCATAAAAAAAGGAAGGAGATGTGCCATCAAGTGCGCCCACTATGAGATCCGCTGGCTCCAATTTTGTGAAACATCCGACCCAACTTAAGGTGGCCCATCCCGCTCTTCTCCCCATACAAAAGGGGAAAGAAGATCACGCCCATATTTCTTGTCAGAGATCCAAAATTTTGCTCAAAATACCTTTATTTGATCGAACTAGATGTCTGATGACCATTGGCATTGTACAATTGTGTTTGGTTTCTAAGTTCTTCCGAAAGTTCGCATTTTTCGCGCGTTTTATACCATAACTTTGGAGGTGGATTATGCAATGATATAGTAAGAACATCTTAAAAAGATTAGTCATCAGACATAGCTTATTTAATCTAGATTTATAATCTATTTGGTTTTTGTTCGATTTTTTACTACAGCGGTCGTGGTTTACTTTTAGCTATAAGTCGTTTTTAAATTAAAATTTTCGTAAATATTACCAAATCATACACTATGCACATTGTCTTTTTTGTGCACATATTGCATCTTCCTCATCACGGAGCCTGTCTTATTCTTTGAAACATAGAAGGTCCCAGAGTTCAGTTCAGAGGCCCGCGAATGAGTTAGGCCCGCCGGGTTGGGCCACCTTAAACGTAACATTTCACACGCAAACATAGTCGCAGACGTATTGGAGGGTTTGTGTGGGTGGAAACTGACTTGGCGAACACATATCGGGAGCACATCCGTGCGCGTTGGCGATCTTTGGTCTGCGCGGCACACGACGCCCGGCCAGCTGCGCATACGAATATTTGCACAGTTCGTCCATAAAATTACGTTCCAACTCCGCAACTTAAGTTCCAAATACTGCAAGAGGAGTTCAATAAATTCAGTGGAGTAGACGTGAAACAGCATTTGTTTATGATAATAGTTTGTATTCAGTTAAAGACATAAAAGAGGAAATATAACAACCCTATTGTAACAAAAATAGAAAAGGATAAGATCCTCAGTTCGTTTGACTATTATATTTCTTGATTAAATCAAAACAATACTTTTGTATGAGGTGGGGCATACAACAAGCATTAAATTTCTTCCCTGCGAACCTCTTCCTGTGCAAGAGAAACACTGAATGGTCTTCCGAACCATACAAAGTTTCTTGTACACAGAACAAAAACTATTGAACCTATACTCATATACAAGCGGTTCAATAAGTATATCAATAACCAATAATGCTCTGATGAAACTATTGGTACAGGTGTCCAGGCACATAACTTACGTACCAACGACATAATGATTCATGTTTTAGGCTCCATACATTTAGGTCATTATAACTTGGAAAACATAATATTTTTTTAAATACCTTGGCCACAGCCCATGACACACACTCAATAGATAATAGAATACCAATTTTATTCCCAATGTTTTATTCCCAATAAATAAGCAGTTTATTAAATTGTATTACCTAATTAGTTGGCGGTATTATAGTATTAAAATTATTAAAATATTCTGATTCGAAAGCGAATATGTCATTATTTAGGGTTTAGCTGGTTATCAAATCAAGCTATTTCATTTCATTAAGGTGGCCCATCCAGCTCAACTCCCCATACAAACGGGGAAAGAAGATCGGGCCCATATTTCTTGTCAGAGATCCCAAATTTTGCTCAAAATAGCTTTATTTGATCGAACTAGATGTTTGATGACCGTTCGCATTGTGAAATTGTGTTTGGTTTCTAAGTTATAAGGTCCGAAAGTTCGAATTTTTTGCGCGTTTTATACAATAACTTTGCAGGTGGATTACGCAATGATAAAGTAAGAATATCTTAAATAGACTAGTCATCAGACATAGCTTATTTAATCAAGATTTGGTTTTTGTTAGATTTTTGACCACAGCGGTCGTGGTTTACTTTAAGCAATAAGTCGTTTTGTAATTAAAATTTTCGTAAATCTTACCAAATCATATACTATGCTCATTGTCTTTTTTGTGGACATGTTGCATCTTCCTCGTCACGAAGCCTGTCTTTTTCTTTGAAACATAGAAGGTCCCAGAGCGCAACAGCACGGTTTTGTACCGTGCCCGCGAATGAGTTAGTGCCGCCGGGTTGGGCCACCTTAACTTAAACTTCTTTGGTCAAAAATTGATGGATCCGTGGATTCAAGAACAAGAACAAAAGAAACAGCAACCCTCAGTACAAATGGATTAGAAATAGAAATTACTGTTTATACAATAATATGTACCTGTAGTATTACTAGTATTCTCTGCTGTAAACTATAGCTAGGTGTAAACTGGAACACTTATAGTGTATAGTGAAAATTTATCAACTGTTTGTCTATCACAGCCATCTAAAGTGTAAAGGCTGATTGCACATAAACGGTTCACATATCAACTGATAAGTGTTTGAATGCTTGCAGATAGTGCATGAAAAAATGCAAACACATTAATACATTTACACCTACAAATCTAACACATATTTTTTAAACTATAACAAACTTTGCAAAATATATTAAGGTGGCCCAACCCGGCGGCCTCAACTCATTTGCGCTCTTGGACCTTCTCTGTTTCTAAGAACAAGACAGGCTCCGTGATGAGGAAGATGCAACCTGTCCACAAAAAAGACAATGTGCCATAGTGTATGATTTGGTAAGATTTTCGAAAATTTTAATTTCAAAACGACTTATAGCTAAAAGTAAACCACGACCGCTGTAGTCAAAAATCTAACAAAAACCAAATAGATTATAAATCTTGATTAAATGAGCTATGTCTGATGACTAATCTTTTTAAGATGTTCTTACTTTATCATTGCGTAATCCACCTCCAAAGTTATTGTATAAAACGCGCGAAAAATCCGAACTTTCGGACGTTATAACTTGGAAACCAAACTCAATTTTACAATGCCAATGGTCATCAGACATCTACTTCAATCAAATAAAGCTATTTTGAGCAAAATTTTGGATCTCTGACAAGAAATATAGGCGTGATCTTCTTTCCCCTTTTGTATGGGGAGATGAGCGGGTTGGGCCACCTTAAAATTCCTTTGCTCTGCGTATGGTACATTATCTACTACCCTCGACACATAAGATTCGTACTCAATAACCTGTAAAAATTAAAATTATTGCACAGACACATTCATTTATTATAAAAGATGCACTCATACAGCTTAGTGAATCATCGTGACCCACAACAAGCCCTGCTGTAGGTTGGGACCTAAACGCAGCTCCGAACATGACGACGTTGCCTTCGGTGCTCTTGAAACCGTTCACAAGGTCGGCTCGCGCCAAACTCGTCTCTACGCGTTATAGAGATATCTAATCACATATAATTCGCAAGCGGCTGCTTATCTTAAATGTACGTGGGTCACTATTCATTTGTAATATGTATGTTCGAAATAAAAAAACGGAACGCCTCCACATCCTTGTCTATTAAATTAAGGTAAAATCACAATAGAAATATACTATATAGACCATGTGTGGTTTGTACAAGTGCGACACGGACTCGCACATGAAGGGTTCCATACCATCGTACAAGTTTTAACACAAAAAAATCACGTTTTTTTATATAGGGGAATTTTTTGTAATAGCAGCAAAATAAATACACACTCTGTGAAAATTTTACCTGCCTACTGGACGGACGAACAGCGGAGGCTCCGTAATAGGGTGCCGTTGGCACTGTGCCGATGCAGCGCTCCAAAAACACACAGACAACAACTTCGCCGCCGCCACGCAGAGCGGCTCGGCATCGAGGAACGGCAGTCACACCCATAGATAATATAATATTGTCACACCGGAAGAAAGCTTGCGGACAGACGCTCTGTCCGACCATCTGTCAAAAGTCCTGCTACTATCTGTACCAAAATAATTAAGCAACCCTTTTAAACGCTCGTTCCTTAACCTTTATGTCCTGACACCACGGCGGATCCTTATGAAATATAGAGGTTAAAACGCTAAACTGGTTGGTGGTCCCTTTCTGTTTTTCCCCTTTGGGTACGGAAGCCCAAATATGTGAATGC
Organism: Incurvaria masculella; assembly: GCA_946894095.1. NCBI lineage: Eukaryota > Metazoa > Arthropoda > Insecta > Lepidoptera > Incurvariidae > Incurvaria > Incurvaria masculella. The sequence goes on from OX335644.1 coordinate 6,116,225, forward strand.
ACAAAAAAAAATTATAGAATGTTTTTAAACAGAATTACAATTTGCTCATACCAAACACATAGTGTTTACATCCGTGTTTTCTGTGTCATTTGATTTAAAGTTATATTTTATTAATTTAAATTGTATGTTTTATTAATGGTTAAGTTGAATACATTTTATGAATTTGGAGTATGTAGTATTCCTTAATATTCCTTCATTTTACTCCACTAGGTGCACATTCGTGGATTTTATCATTGTTAAGGATTGTTTAATACAAATGTTTGACACAAACAACCCACAAGAAACTTCGCCTTGGTTTAATATCCCTAGTAATAGTATACACTATGATCAATAAGTTCCTGGAATTTGTAGTTTGAATTTAAAACGCTTTACCCATTCGAATAATTTTTTTTCTCAGGTTGGTACACCTTTTTCTGACACTCCGGCCAAATGTCAAATATTAAATGTCATTAGTAATTGTTTGGCATCTGTTTATATCAATAATAGTTCTCCTCTTAAATTGTTTTTTTTTTGTTTAGTGAAGTACCTATTAATTTTGTTTGTATTTTACTCTTATTTGCTCAGTAGCATTTATGTTCTTTTTAAACTTTTTATTCTTGATTTATAATTAAATCTTTAGCAAAAGTGTTTGCGAGATTAAAAAAAAAAATTTTTTTTGGCATTCATTAAATTCACTCAATTATTTTCACCCATTATCTCATCAAACCGTCAATCAATAAAGTTTCAATGCCAAAAGTTTGTTTTGTGATAATTATGAAAGGACCAGAATAAATTACTTCAATTCAAGAATTCAAGAATCAAGAAGTGAAACTTGAAACTGGCAAATTGTCCACACTGGACAGAGCCCAAAAAACAAATATAAAAAAAAAAATATATCAATCAAGTTTTTGAAGTTCGTCGCATTTCAAAATGGAAAAAAATATTGAACAAAGAATTTGTTTGAAGTTTTGTGTTTCCAACGAAATCTCTTGTGCTATGCTTCAAAATGCTACAAAAAGCCTACGGGGACTCTGCTCTCTCAAAAACAAGAGTATACGAGTGGTATTCGTCGTTCAAAAATGGTCTCAAAGAAGTTGACGATGCACCTCGTCGTGGACGCCCTTCAACATCAACTACCGATGATAACGTCGAAAAAGTTCAAGAAATCCTACTCGAAAATCTTCAAACAGTCAATAAGGAGTACTACCTGGCCGTAATTAAGGGTTTGAGAGATGCTGTGCGTAGAAAACGACCGGAATTGTGGCAAAACAACTCATGGATCTTGCACCATGACAATGCTCCGTCTCACAAAGCGCGCATCTTGACCGATTATTTGACTAAACATACTGTAAATACAATCCAACAGGCACCGTATTCTCCCGATAAGGCACCATGTGACTTTTTCCTGTTCTCAAAACTTAAATTACCCCTTCGTGGAAAGAGATTTTCGAGCATAGATGAAATAAAAGAAAACGCGACGAAGGCATTGAAAGCCATTCCTTCACCGGACTATCAAAAGTGTATGGAAGAATGGGTTAAGCGTTGGCGTATGTGCATCGCTTCAGACGGTTGTTATTTTGAAGGTGATAAAATAAATGTATCCGAAAATTAACACATTTTTTTTTTATTTATTAATTCCCGGAACTTTTTGATCATAGTATGTACATGTGGTAGTATGTTTGTTAGTTCGTTCTTCTTCCACGTGACAACTGATCGTCGTGATTTTTGCTAGAGAGTTTAATGGGCTACCTTTTACCACAATAGAAAAACCCGATACAGTCCCGAGCGGAGCTGGCTACTGCAGCTAGTACAGCAAAATATCTCCAATGCAGTACATATTGTACTACAGTGGGGGTATTAATATTAGGTATTTTCTGGGGACAGGGATTTAACTTGTCCGTGAAGCATTAAACATTAATTACACATACATACACACATACCATCACACCCATTCCTTGTCAGGGTTGGCCGAGATTATACAGAACCACACAAGTATGATCACAGCATACTTCTTTCGCTACCTCTACAAACATAAATATTTTCATACACGATCTGAGATTATGTATGCTACCTTAATTCACATGCAAAATTGTAATACTTTCTACACAAGGAATATTGTAGTGTTATTTAAAGTGGCCTCGTGCACTTATCGCATTTGTATCAAGGAGAAAGTCAGATGTTTGGCTCTGCACAGAGAACTGTGCACGGAAAACATTTTATTGGCTGCGTTCCAAACTCATTGCGCTGTGAAAATATCTAGAACGGAAAAAGTGTAATCAATACATTGGCAGCGCACAGTACCGCAGTGTAAAGCTATGTCATTTACAAAAAATATAATTAAGGTGGATTATCTACTTCTTATAATAAATAACATTGATCCTATTGATTACACTCACGTTTTTACTAGGACACTTCTTTGAAGAAAAAACTGGCCAAGGGCAAGTCGGACTCGCACACGAAGGGTTCGTACCATGTTACAGGTGTAACTAAAAAAAATTACGTTATTTTTTTATTTTGCTTATTGGTCATTATAGCGGCAAAACAAATGCACACTCTGTGAAAATTTCAGCTGCCTACCTATTAAGGTTCATGAGATACAGCCCTGTGACATGGACGGATGGACAAAAATAATAAAAATTAAAGGGCCCCCTTTAATTTATATATTTTTAATACAATACGAAAATGTGATCTTTTTGTGTTAAATCTTGTACGATGGTACGGAACCATATCGAGAATAAAGCCAATCACACCTGAAAAAAGCTGGGAGTCCTCAACAGGGTGCACACCTGACCAAAACTGCTCCTTTACAATGCGCAGATAAGGTCTTCCATGGAGTATTGCTTGCATTTGGGGTCAGCTCGGCTCAGCACCTGCTTGGCTCCCTGGACTCGATACAGCGTTGGGCCGTGCGTCCTATTAACAACCCCGAGGTATCATTGAATTTAGACGCCCTCCAACACTGAAGGGAAGTAGGGTTTCTCTGTGTTTTATCGTCTCTACCATGGAATGAGGAAGCTGCATAACGCCGCTCCTCCGTCCCCTTTCTATCCACAACGCAGAACAGGCAGGAAATGCACTCATTCACTGTCGACATTCTAATAATCTGAACGAAACCGATCCTCTAGGTATTTTATCTATGAGGTCCGTGAATGTTAACCGCACCCTGCTATAACAAGAAATAGGCAAAAAAAAATTATATCAAAATTAAAGGTGGGTTCCATACAAAGAATGGGATTTTTTTGTGTTAAATCTTGTACGATGGTACGGAACCCTTCGTGTGTGAGGCCAACTCGCACTTGGCCGGTTTTTTTAGATATTAGATTTTAGTGTGTTGCTGATAAAATATCCAAGTGTACAAGCCACCAGATAACTTATAAAAAAGTATACCTACTTAAAACAAAAAAGAGGCTGGAATTTAGAATGCACAATCTCCTGTAAGTGTAAGTATCAGGTTGCCAGTGGACAAAAGTCGGTGTTTGATTTACAATTGTGTGTTCAAACGCGGTAGAAGCTTCTTCTTCTTTGAGAGGAGTGTTTCCAAATCTCGAAACTCCAGAGCGAGATTCATGCGGCAGTGAAGCGAGCGGCGAGTGGCGTGCGGGGATGTTGCCCCTTCCTCCCGCGCGTCTGCTTCTCTCCGAGCGGCCGCGGGTGGGTCCGAAAGGGACGGGGGGGGGGGGGGGGGGCAGCGGCGCGTGTCGGCCAGATGTGATTTTTGTTCAAAGAAAGCAAACTATCTGCTCATTTATTTATGTGCGATTTAGATATTGGACCGAGCGAAGTGCGAAGCTCGAGCGCGTCTCCATTTCAGATTGAGCAAAAATGCTTTCGTATGTCCAGCTGTTTTCCTCTACAGGTCGCATTTCTGGGCCTATTATCGTGAAATGTTGTGACTGCGTATTTTGTATGAAATTTGAAGCAGGCTATAGAGAGCTAGTATTTTTCTGTGGATGCAATAACATAGTGGTACTACTATGTTATTGCAATATTAAAATTTAAACAATATTGCATAATAACTAAAGATACAAGCACTCATTCCATGGAGGTGAAGAAATAACTTCCTCACCTCCATTACTCATTCAATCACAAAAAAACAAAACTAAAATCAAAAGATCTTCTGACAAGTCTTCTTTTTAATTTTGAAGGCCAGTTGAACAATAATTATTCGTCGAAGTGCTGAAATGGGACGTCCCATCTTGAACGTCCGGGCTGGCACCATCGCATTATATGAAATATTGTCTGTGTTTTCGTGGTGCTTTCCATTCAGTTCAATAAAATAATATAAAATATATAACAATATAATAAAGGCAACAGGCTGGCAATTATTAACTTCCGGGGTGCCATCCATGTAATACATGTAATCTAAACGCTAACGCTTCATATGAACTCCTTTCGTGTGCTGGCATTTTCTATGAGTTCTGGAAGAATGCATTCCGTATTAATTTTCCAAACTTTGGAACATTAATTTTTTTCAGAAATCGTCGTCCCTTTTAATTTTTTTCAAAAATTATTCCTAAAGGGGTCCATACTACAAAGTACTTGCAAGTAAAATTTGTAATTTCTTTGTAAATACATACATTTATTTTGACGCATGTCACAAAATGTATTTTTTTCGTTATTTTTCATTGTTGATGCTGAGTATGGACATTTTATCTCAATCATAGAGTCAACGCCACCTGTCCCATCAGGGCACGCACTTCTCTTTATTTCTGTTTATCAACAAAAAGCTCACATGAATGGACTGTCACTTTTGTCACAATCTCAAATAAAAGTATAGGTAATGGTTCAATGTCTTAATAAAGCATCAAACGCTGGTGAAAAACTGTAAGCACAGTCGTAAACACTGGCCGGAAACAATTAGGTAGGTACTTTGGGCAGGTAGTTAGCACATCGAGTCAAAAAAAGCTCAATGTGCGATCCCGAGGTTGTCCTTGGTCCCCGGGCGGGCGCAGGGCCCGGGCGGGGGCTAGCCACTCTCCCGCGCGCACTGCCACTAACCACCCGCGCCCCTCGCCTTCAATGCCGTCGTAGAGTTCGGGTCGCGAAAATATGTAAAACTGTGGTAACTGTTTTTCAAATAACGTAAAAGTTACATAAAAATTTTGAAATTATAAAATTTAGATAGTTCTGTTTATTGATTTATTGTTCGCACAGGGGCTATTTTATTGGAAAAAAATCTAGTTTAGCCGTTAAAAAATCGTAAAGTTATCCAAAAATCGCCAAGTTTCGAGGCTTGTAATTCCTAAATTAAAGCAAATATTAAAAAAATAGCCCCTACGCGGCGTAGCCATTCATTTGATAACAATTTCGATATAATTGTGTTCTTATTGTAGGCTAGATTTAGAAAACAGATTTGTATGGGGCAAAATATGGAAACACTTCATGGAAAACTTAAAGGCTTCACACCAGGCTGGTGGATTAGCCTTTTTGGCAATCACGCTTGAGTTTTGCGTATTTCTGCCATTGTCGAGTAAAAGTAAAGCACGGTATAATCGGAATAAATGTAGATTGATTTTTGAAAGGTAAAAGCTACGGATTGCGACTAATATATAGGTTATTTTTCTTGGCTTGCTGCGTGCAGCACCTTGCTTCGTCGTCAATTTTTTTGACTTGCCTTCCATGCAGCCGCAGACTGATCCGTACTCTACTCTAACCTGATGGTCAATCTTGTATTTAGATGGCTTTCTGCGTCGTCGCATAAAATGTATTCAGCACATGCATGGATATCAATGAAAAAGCTTTGATATCATTGACAGTTGAACATATTTTGGTTTAAAACATTTTAATCTGACTGTCGGGTTTGAGTAGACGTGCAGTGAGAGTTCCATTGACATGGAGAGACATCAGCGCTATATTTGTTTAAATGTGTGAATTGACTAAATAGTTGAGAAAAAAGATCTAGCCTATTGAAATTGGTAGGTATGTTTTCATTCAAAGGATACTTTGATTTCAATAATTTTTTGCTCTTTGGAATAATCACTTTCCCACAGTTTTTTCAGCCAAACCGGCCGAATGCCTGTCAGCAAATTAATAAGCAAACCATTTCTATCAAGACATTAGTGTCGCTGGCAAAAAACTGCACAAAAGTAAAACCGTACCTGCCAGCGACAGTTCAGCAGGAAAAACTGTAACCAGGTGTCCCTAAGGTAGGTAGGTAATGTTAGACCCGGCCCTGTTTATATATGTATTTTGATCCATAGTTTAATTGCAGACAATAGGTACTATTTTTAGAAAATTATTAAGAGTTAGGAGTTAACCAGCCTCAAGTAATATAATGCTCGCCACTGACCTTGAGCAATTGTTTAAAGGAATTCATCACAGAACTTAATACTGGAAGATAAGAACCCTTTTTAACACTGCTAATGTAGCCTTGATCTAGCAGTTCGTACATACCTATGGCGGCAAACTCGTCAGGTGTGCGACCACCAGCAATGAGCCAGCGGCACCAGTCGAACGTATCCCAGTCGTCGATGTTTTTGCTGGGGTTGAGAAGCACGTCCAGCAGTGGGCCCAGGTGCTGCGGCGAACCGCCGGCACAGTCCGCGTGGATGTACGCCGCCGCGCCCCGCTTCCCCTTCTTCATCAGCACCGCTGTCGACGTCGACATAGCGGCTCCTCACACACTCAAATCACCGCACGGCACTACAGCACAACACCGCCCTTCACACTACACATCTTCTTTACGTAAGGCGCCGAGGCTCCGAGCCCTCATCCTCACATCGTTTTCGGGAGATGTGAACCACCAAAAATTACTCTACGGGAGAAAAATTAACACAGATCAACTTAATGATCACTAAATAAAATGCTGCGACCACTGTTGCGATAGGACCACACGAGCAATGTAGCAGTGAACGATAGATTGTCGACCAAAGCCAAATGACGCGCGCGAGCGAAGCAGAACTTCTTCTTCTTCTTCTTCTTTTTAGCAGGGATATTATATCCCGGTTGGCAATCGGTCCCTTCAGAGACTCATTTCTGCCAGCGTCACGTTATGAAATATGTATATATTTATATATTTTATATATTTTTTCTTCTTTGCTTCTTCACACCGCGAGTTGGTGGATCTGTGGTGGACTGACTTGACCACAGACTAAACTTGACTCCTTAACAATTGACAAATACGATGTCCTACTTTGCCGTCGCCAATTTCGTAAGCGCTGCGCGGATGGGACTCTCCGCAGCCCAATTATCACGCGTCTTGGTTGCGAGCTAAATATCTGATTATTCTAACCTGCAGCGGGAGCTGGACCTGGATACTTGTCGAGCTAGAGAGATAAGAACTTTAGTCGACGATTTTTATCTGATGTTTTAGCACAAATAAAAAGTTCGATTAATTTACCGAGATAGAGAGTTATGCTTGATATAAAGTGGCAATACCCACGGTTTTATCCACAAGAACTGTCACTGTCAAACCTTCCAGACTCTGGCTTTGTTCGCGCAGACTGTTCCGTGGTATTCGGCGCAAGGAGCAAAAAATTGCGTTTTACAGAATAGCGGCGAACAAAATTCCAGTTCCTGCAAAAACGCCTACTACTAAGTTATTTCAAAATTGAATTTCTTATCGATTGTACGTTTTAAATGATAATAAGTACGTTTTAAATGAATTTAGATAAAACATTGCTTAGTTTATCGCATTTGTTTTGTAAGATGACAAAAAATGTAGTTTGTCTACGTCTAAGAAACACAATATATTTGATCTTGAAATCTATGTGAGTGAAATGACTCAATTTCCTCCATGTTATTCAGAAAAATAATTATTCCAAATTATGTTGATCAAAAGAAGTCGTGGGAAAGAAAATTTCACGAAAACAAAACCTATAAAATTTCTTTTTATACTTTCTTCTCGCCAATTACTTTAATATGATTGAAGACAACTAAAAGCTGTTCTTTTCCTCTAAACACTATTATAACTATATTATGGCGCACACATTTCATTTAAAAACTTATAAATAAACCTTGACAGGAATGACGGTATTGAAGCTTTTATGGTGAGTTCGCTCATGCGACATCTACAATAAGCTTTGAGATTTCTTTCCCATTGCAAAGCGTAGCAAGTTTAAGTGACTATACTTCACTAAAATCGATGCGACGAATTGCGTGCTCGCAACCGACCACAGAGCCGGTAGTCTAAGTTGTCACCTAAATTGGCGTTACGGCAAACCGATCGACTGGCGTTTTCAATTGTATGGCGAAATTGAAGAGCGCGCGCAGCGGGCGTTAAGCGAACTAACATTTGCGAGTCCGAGCTTGAAAAGCTGTCAAAGCTTACTCAACGTTGCCGTAAATACGTCGACGTTGCCGTTTACGTCCACTCCGCGTTTTCATACAAATCGGAAGTCCGCGTTTGACTTTGACAGCTTGAAGAAGTAAAACCACAGAATATCTAGTAAAAACTTGTATGGAGTTTGGAGAAAACGCCAGTCGATCGGTTTGACGTAAACGCCAATTTCGGTGAGAACTCAGACTGCCCACTCCGAATAGCATAGTCGTTGCTGTCAAATCCAAAGAGTTTGTAGATGATTCGCAATTAGTATAATAAATTCATCGCTGCGCGCGCATTCTAGGTCTATGAATAAATCCGTCAATTAGTAGGGTCAGGTGCTCTCTGAATATAACTAAATTGTTCTATGGTCAGATCAGGCTGTCAGTCAGTCAGTTTAGTCTGTGGCTGTGGACACTGCTCGGCGAACAGAAAAATCAGAAACTGGGTCCTTTGAATAGAACAAACCCACAATAATTATACTTTACTTTGCGGTGCTGGCTGTGCTGTACGCTTTAAGTTTTGCCAGGAAGTTCGTGGTATTTTGTATCCATCGTTTCCTTTCCGTGATCAGTAATTACAGTGATTCATTTCGTGGGGACTGAGATCAAAATCATTTCTTGCTATTATTTCACAGTAGAGCTTTTATTCTTTTATCCCCTCTCTAAAGCTTGCTTGATCCGATCAAGCTGATCGGCAGCCCTGCTCGAATAGAACAGGGGAGTATGTGTCGGCGCTCCTGATCTAGAACCGAAGGCACCTCGCGAGTGACCCGGCTATTAGTGCTTGCGCTGGAGGCGGTGCCCTACGCGGAAGGAATGGAGGAGATTCGTAGGCGCTGGCCGCTCCACTGGCTCGTGTGGAACAACATGCATCTCGAGCTGACCGATGTTCTCGAGAAAAATGAGGCAAGTTTCTAGTTCTTCAAGACAAGATCTCCACTGCTTATTCCTACTCGGCACGCTTATTTCAAGCTTGTTAAATAGAAATGATGAAAAATTTACCTGAGAGCTCCGAACAAAATATATCTGTGAGGACACAATCCTTCATTTAAAAAAAAAACCTTTTAAATTATTTTGTCATTTTGAATAATTTGTCCAATTTTCCACTCAGGCCGTTGTTCCCAGGTGGCAGGGAATAAACCTGCATTGTAGTTTATTTTTAGCATGTTTTGACGTATTTTGTTATATAATTTAATTTTACAGGTACATATTGTAATATTTACTTCTTGATGTTTCCCCCACCCCATTGCGGATATACACAAGAAGTAAGCTTTACGCTGTGTATCTGTGTAAAATGTAAGTATTATGTCGAACAACAGTTCATAATTAATACATTACTAAATTCAACAAAGTTTATTCATCAGCAGATACATATCAACATCTATAAGAGGTATTAAATAATAAAGAAAAAGGAATGAAATATAACTAATTAAAGATTAAAATATTCCTCGTTCCACGTTCCCCCGTGGAATGGCTAGGCTGATCTTCTGCCTAAGATAACTGGGCGCACATTTGTCCACAGACGCCTCAATGAGCAATCTACCAAGCTTTTTTACTAGATGTTGGGCGTCTGGGCTCCAAACTACAAGAGTCTCCACAGCAAAGGCGACGAACTCGTAGTTCGATTTTGCTGAACTATATTTATTATGTTTTAAAAGTTCCGCCTTTGCTGCGGCATAGCTGGCCGCCCGAGAAGAGCCCTCCACGTGGCTGGGGGCTAAGGTGTCTGCGCAAGTCGCGTCCCAGATCAGGGCTCTCCCCTGCGCACATGGCAGAAGAGTGATGCCGTCCGGCCTCTTGCCATCGTCGCGAAAGACTCCCGGTGGTTCGAGTCTGCTCGGAATATTGACGGAAGCAAGAGAGCGCCTGATAATCTGGTTAACACTGGCATGGCGAGACAATCTGCCGGCACTCCTGTAGCAATCTCAATAAACAGAACTATATTAAGGAGAGCTCTTAAGGTAGGCCCTAATGAATGGGTGCCTTACTAATAATTGAAAACCACTATTTGAATATGAATTCAATTGGAGCAGTGGTTCTCAAATGATTAGTAGACTATGTTTGTATGGGGGGCAGAAGTTACGGTCCATTCTTAACCCCTATTCTCTAAATTCAACTGATATCAGTTGTATAGTTAATTTATATATTGACAAGAATTGCGCGTTCATGACCTCATGATAGTCTCTACTCAAAGTCAAATGCAAAAAAAATCGAAATATGGCAATCTCGTAGCATAGTAAAATAGTTGTGGTTATACTGAGTCCCTATGTCTATAGATCCATTCTATGGACGCTGCATGCGGCCTGTATTAACTCACACTTCTATTTGCTTTTCCAGCGATATAAGGCTTCCCCTGTAAGCTGTCTCATGTTCCTAATGAGATTATTATCACACATTCTTACCATATCACCATTTATAAGGCTTTTTGTCTATGTTACCTAAACTAATGGAAAGACTAGGAAAATATTGGAAATTAAATAACTTTCAACTAGGTAGTTACAAATATGTATGAACATTTTGAACTGGAAGTTAGCAGATATGTCCAAGTTTATATAGAATGGCATGTTTCATGTGTTAAAAATAGCCCTATTAAAAAGAACATGTACGTCATGTATATACCTAGTTAGGTTTAATTATTTTTTTATGAAAGATCAGATTAAAAACGGGCATTATATTTGGCAGGATTGATGGAGTTGGCTACGCAGAACAAAAACTTTATGGGATTTGCTTTCTGCGCAGCCGTCGGCGCTTGGTGGGGGTAGGACACTATGCGTCCCAGGTCCCAGAAAGTAGTATACTGTACTTTCCAAATTAATGATTATTTTGTTCTCAGAGAGGAAGCATATTACACAAGTTCTCAGAGTCAGAGCTGGAAGCACTGGACCCGCGTGGGCGAACGCCGCTCATGCTTGCGGTGACGCTTGGCCACGTGGAGTCAGCACGCGCACTGCTCCGTGCTCGTGCTAACGTCAACTGCGAGAAAGACGGCTGGACTGGTTAGTATTTCATTTATATTCCTGAAAATAAACTATACTCGCTGTTGCTACTTGCCCTGAAATCAATTATTTAGCCTCATGATTATATATTTACGCAGCAAAACTTGTAAACAATTTTGACGTTCGAGCCACCTTAGGAGTATACATGACTAGGTTTCTAAAAAGATTAGTGGCATCTATTTTATTTCATAAAGCCTAATGACATTTGGTTTCAGATTGATCTGTATGTGCATATAGTTTGTTGTATTTGTATTTGGAGACTCGAAGTAACACTATGATGTATGCAGGGTGTTTGGTAATTCAATACAATTCTTCTAAGGGGTTATAGAGCTAATTTGCAACAAATTAGTCCCAATAAACTGGAGGTCGAAAATCAATAGTTTTTGAGTTATTGATTTTGATGTCAAATCAAAATGATCATCAAGTTGTCTGTCTTGATAGCAAAAATTGATAATTATAAAATAACTACTCCGCTCTGTGTACTTAATCATTTTTTTTAATAGGTGATGAATGAGAGACTTCTTTAAGAAAAATATGTGCCCTGAAAATATCCATAATCTCAGAAATAACAGGTTATGAAAAAAAAACACAAAATGTATTTAAATCGAAGAAGTGTACTGAAACTTAGTACACGTACATTTTACTACACGGGTCACAGGATAGGACATAGAAATAAGATGTACAGGAACAACAAAGTCTGATAGCTGGCGAGAAAAAATCGAAATGCAACAGTATAGGTGCACTGTTAATGTGTTGGTGAAAAATAGTGTTTTAAGTCCCGCATCCAAAATTATCGATATCGATATTTATTGGATGTGAATGTTCACCGACATTTGTAAAATAAAATATTAAATAAAACAATTTTAAAATCCCTTTAACTGGTAAGCACGCGAATCATCTGAGGGTGAGTAGCTGTCATCCGCTAAGTAGGAAGTGATATTTGAAATGGACTCTCGCTCCCACACTCTGTTCGTCTAGTAAGAGCGCTGCGCCCGCATGCTAGGTCTATGGGATAGTATAAATCAAATTAAATGGGGCTGTCGTACAAACCGGAATGATCCGCGCGCCCCGGCGGGAGGTCGGCGGCTGGATTGGGGGAGCGGGGGTACCTCTGGTACGCTAGGCCAGTCCCCGCGCCACTAGGCTACGAGCCGCTCTAATATAATAATATAATAATCGTTCTGTAATATCTAACAGTGAGCAAAGAAACAAATCTACCGAAGGGCGTAAGCATTGTGTGCGTGGCGCAGCGATCCAGGAGGCGGTGGCGACCGGCGACCCCGAGATGGTGGCGCTGGTGCTGGAGCGGCGCGACCACCGGCGGCAGGCAGCGCGCGCCGGCGGCGTGCCCCGTCTGCTCGAGCGCCTGCGGGACGCGCCCGACTTCTACCTGGAGATGAAGTGGGAGTTCACCAGCTGGGGTGACTGGACACATTCGTAATGGGGAGCGGGGACGATTTCGAGATGTATCACATTCTATATAGATGCAATGTTAGCCTTTGCTTATATGCAAAATATATGAAATATGTTTGTTTATCAATGGATATGATTAATTTGAGGTTATACAACAAGGGCCCCTTAAGAACAGCCCGTAGGCTACGCTCCCCATACAAACGTAGTTTACTAATCATTTGATAACCACTGTTCCAATTTAATTTATATTTGATACCTAATATCAGGCAACAATAATCTGTGTCTGCACGCTTTTGTTTTTTTGCAAAATCCAAACCGAATCGGATGAAAGCAAAAACAAAATCTTCATACTAATTTTGTTTTCTCTGTGGTTTGACTCAGGATACATTTACCGAAAAAACAAAAACATGCAGACACAGATATTTGTTGCCAGATATGTAATACCAAATATCAAATAAATTGGAACAGTCATTTTCAAATGATTAGTAAACTACGTTTGTATGGGAGGTGAAATTTTCTGTTGCTTACGGGGCCACCTTAAGCTTTTACCCTTAACAATGTCTAAGCGTAGGATTCATGCGCAAAATCAGCGCCACCTTGTATTTGATTGCTGGAATACAAACATTTCATGGAGTCTAGAAGGATTTCAGTGGCTTTACAAGCAGCAACAAAAATGAGAAGGTTGGGCAAAGCACCTTAGAAAGTGTCACCGAATTGCGAATTGTTAGGTCTTTCACTCTCGCGGTAAATAGCATTGCATCTGCCTTTGTCACTCCAGGGCCATCTATCTCCAATGGCCCGAGCGCGTGTATCTTAGCAGTAACACAATTTGACAGAACCAATATTTTACAATGCTGAATCTTCCCTCCCATTTTATATCGCTGTTTATAAGTATATCCATGTGACACATTTTCTTTCATGAATTTCATGGATTCATGAATTTAACCAACAATTTTATTGAGACTGTTATATTTTTGACTATTGGCAAATAGTGTTTGTGAATTGATTGCATCCCTGTATGCATATTCTTAGAAAGATTTCACTCATAAAATAAGACGAGTGAAGTGAGTTTTGTGAGAAGTATTGCTTGATATTTCTAAACATTTAAAGAAAAGGAAATTTGACTTTAAATTTACTCGGTTTGGATTTTTTAATTTGCAAATGCAGATATTTGTTGCCTACCATGACATAACAAATAACAAGTAAATTGGAATAGTGGTTTTCAAATAATTAGTAAACGGCCAAGATAGCTTATGGGTCTTTTTTAATTTACATTAAGAATGTTTTCAGTGCCGCTGGTTTCGCGAATGTGTCCATTTGACACGTACAAAGTGTACAAGCGCGGTTCCAACGTCAGGATCGACACTACACTGCTAGGCTTCGAGCAGAACAAGTGGCAGAGAGGAAACAGGACTTACATATTTAAAGGGAAAGGTAATTTCACTATCAATATATTTGTTCTGCGTAGCTAGTTCTTCAACGAAATACAGATGACGTCATTATTTAATAGTAGAAAAAAATCACACCTAGGAGCGATTCTTCATTCCAAGATCCAATCCCCTTCTGCTTTAATGACTTTAACACATTCCCACCCCTCAAAATTAATGCCTTGCGAAAGGTTATCCGATTCCAAGAACCACTAACTTTAATTTCGCACATCCCTATTCCTCCTCAAAACAAATTACTACTATTTACTCCGGAATGTTCATAAGCCCACTCGGGAATGTCCATCGCTAGGGTCATTTCGGCTTGAAAGAGGAATCGCTAATCGAAAATGTGCTGTGTGGGTACCGGCACGTTAAAAGAATACAAATGGGCCCACTGCATATCTTCCCCTGCATGTCGTAAAAGGCGACTAAGGGATCCAGCGTGTGGTAGACCGCTAGGTCGACTGGGTACGCTACCACACTCGGTGATAAGCCGCGTCGCCAAGCAGTTCGCTGTGTTCCGGCGTGAATCCCGAGGACCCAGTAGCAAGGGGGATTTAGGGGCGAAGAGGAGTGGTCCAGTGACTCTAAAGCGGAATCACTGCTTGGGAGTAAGGGATCGACACGATGGCCAGGGAGACCTGGTGAAACGGGTGTCCGCTGCCCGCCCGCCGAGTAGTTCAGGGCCCGGTCTGTGCCTAACCATCACAGAAGGCTGCACCATCACTCGGCGCATAATCTCGGAGTGGTCCGTCGTGCCGGTTGGTGACCGGACTGCCGGGGTCCCGGCGGCCACTTCCGGGGGGGACCGGGGGCCCTTCCGTCCATCGTGTCGGTTTCTCACCATCCCAGGCAGATAGTGACGAAACCAGAGAGTTGCGCTTTGACCACAAATCTTCGCCGCTTGTTCCCTGTGCAACCCCTTCACACCAACTCAAAAATGACAGTGCAAAATAAAAGGAAAAACGTTAATTCAGCGGTGCACAACCCCGGCATTTTTCGCGCAGACATTGCGAATATAAGGGGGCTGCACACTAATCTGAATGCCGTGCACCTGCACCTGGAGCAGAGTAAGCCGGCCATGCTTTTCCTCACGGAGACACAAATATCACGACCTGCCGACACATCGTATCTGCACTATCCCGGCTACACTCTGGAAGAATCCTTCCGTCCGAAAGCCGGGGTATGTTTGTTCGTCAGGTCTGATATTTGTTGTCGCCGTCTGCACTGCCTTGAGGACCCCGAACACTCCGTGCTTTGGGTCCACGTTGACATGGGGACGGACACGCGGCTGTATGCGTGCCTGTACAGACCGCATAACGGAGACAAGGAGGTTACTCGACTTATGGAGTACCTGAGCAAAGCGGCAGACGATGCACAGGCGAGGTTCCCCTCAGCGGAGTTGGTCTTCCTGGGAGATTTTAACGCACACCATGCGTCGTGGCTAGGCTCCGAAAAGACTGACTTTGCTGGTAGGGCTGTGCGTAACTTCGCTCTGGCGCACAACCTGACTCAACTGGTGACGCAACATACGCGTATCCCAGATCGAGCAGGTGATGCGTCCTCCTTACTGAATCTTCTGCTGACCACCAAACCCGCCGGGTACAAGGTATCGGTGCTTGCTCCCTTGGGGTCATCTGACCACTGCCTGGTAAGGTCAACTGTGCCACACACCCAGTCTGAGACACGTGCGTCTGGCACGCGTCTGGTGTGGCACTACGAGTCAGCAGATTGGGACGGAATGAGAGAACACTTCTCCTCCTTCCCTTGGAGGAAGCTCTGTTTCAGCGCTATGGATCCGTCGAGCTGTGCTAATGCCGTTTCCGAGGTGATTCAGGGAGCTATGGAATTATTTATTCCTAGCTCTACCAAATCCCTCGGTGGTAAATGCCAGCCATGGTTCAACGCGGAGTGCGCGGTCGCCTGTTCAACTAAGAACGCGGCCCACCGTGCATGGTTTCGTGCGCGAACACGACGTGACCCAAACCTGAAGACGCTGAAACAGGCCCTTAACGTAGCCTCCAGATCTAGTAAGAGAATAATTGCCAGAGCGAAGTTCGAGCATATCAGCAGAATTGGCGAGAAGTTGATCAGCCACCCGACTGGGAGCCGTCAATTCTGGTCCCTCGCCAAATCTGTCGAAGCAAATTTCTGCCGCTCCTCACTTCCACCATTGCAGCAGCCTGACGGATCACTCGCTTTTTCCGCCAGAGAGAAGGCCGACCTTCTCGTGGGCCTCTTTGCGGCGAACTCACGCCTGGATGATGGCGGCTCCACTCCGCCTTCTATCCCCGGGTGCGAAGTGTCTATGCCGAGCATACAGTTCCGTCAGGGAGCTGTGCGGCGTGAGCTCTTCGCCCTAGACTCCAGGAAGGCGAGTGGCCCTGATGGTATTCCTGCGCTCGTGTTGAGGAATTGTGCTCCCGAACTAGCTCCTGTCTTAACCCGCCTTTACCGCCTGTCGTACTCCACTGGTTGTGTGCCTGCAGCTTGGAAATCGGCCAACGTTCAGCCCGTGCCTAAAAAGGGTGATCGATCGGACCCGGCCAACTACCGACCCATAGCCATCACCTCTCTTCTCTGCAAAGTGATGGAGCGCATCATTAACTCTCAGTTGATGAAGTATCTAGAGAGCAATGAACTTCTCAGCGATCATCAATACGGCTTCCGTCCGAATCGATCTGCTGGGGATCTCCTAGTATACGTCTCACATGAGATGGGCGATGCGCTCGAAAATCATGGCGAAGGTATGGCTATCGGCCTGGATATCGCTAAAGCATTTGACCGGGTCTGGCATAAGGCACTGCTTTCCAAGCTGCCCTCTTACGGCCTTCCACCCGAGCTGTGTGACTGGATCGCCGACTTCCTGCATGGCCGCAGCATAAAAGTCTTGGTTGACGGTTGCTGCTCCAAAGCCATGTCTGTGAATGCCGGCGTGCCGCAGGGCTCTGTGTTGTCCCCTACCCTTTTTCTGCTGCACATCAATGACCTGCTCAATTTGGGCGACATTGATTGCTACGCAGATGACAGCACGGTGCTAGCCAGGTACACCAGTCACCAGACCGCAAGCCGGGCTGAAGTGGATGACGATAGACGGCGCCTCGTTGCTAGACTCGAAGAGACCCTGGAAAAAGTTTCCGGGTGGGGTCTCCAGAACCTCGTCGAGTTTAACGCGAGCAAGACGCAGGCGTGCGTGTTCAGTGCGAAGCGAGCTCCGTTCAGTGCGGCTCCGACCTTCCAGGGAGCAACTCTACATATTGACGACCACATAGGGATCCTTGGTGTTGACCTGACGCATGACCTTAATTTCGGACGCCATATCGAGGATAAAGCCAAGCTCGCCTCAAAAAAGCTGGGAGTCCTCAACAGGGTGCGTCAGTACTTCACGCCTGACCAAAAACTGCTTCTTTACAAGGCGCAGATAAGGTCTTGCGTGGAGTACTGTTCGCACTTGTGGGACGGCTCAGCTAAGCACCTGCTTGGCTCCCTGGACTCGATACAGCGTCGGGCCGTGCGTCTCGTTGACGACCCCGAGGTATCCCTAAATTTGGAGACCCTTCAACTCAGAAGGGATGTAGGGTCTCTCTCTGTCTTCTATCGTCTTTACCATGGAGAATGCTCGTCGGAGCTGCATAACGCTGTTCCTCCGTCCCCTTTCTACCTTCGGTCAACGCGGAACAGGGAGAAAATGCACAAATTCACAGTCGACATTCCAAAAATAAGAACTCACCGATTCTCTAGATCCTTTATCTATAGGGTCGGTAAACAATGGAATGAACTCCCTTCCGAGGTATTTCCCCCAAATTACGACCTGGGGTCCTTCAAACGTGGTGTGAAGAAGCACCTGGCCTGCCGGCATGGTTTTCGCAGCCCCCCTGAATGTTCGAAAACCCATGGGCGTCGTCGGGCACCTTTAGGTCCTGGCGTACGCCATATGCCGCGCTTTACATAAAAAAAAAAAAAAAAAAATCCATTTTTTCAAAATGAAGAATTATTATAAGTCCACTCCTGCAAAAACTGGCGTTTTGAGTTCAGATAAATAGAATTTATAAAATATATTAAATGCCAGTATGCAACATGTCTGGTTTTGTGTGGTGGTCCTTGGTTGTTTCTGGTGGTCTTTTGTGATGTTTGATGGTGTTTGGTGGACTTTGTTGGTGTTTTGAATACACCACCTATAAAATTTATAAATAGTTTCCAATGCAATTGTGCTCACTGGTAAAAAATATTGCCTGGGTAGTATTAGGAAGAAAATCAACTGTCTCCATGCAAATTTTCACAAATTCCTGCCCTTGCGCTTTCTCACTCACCGGCCCCCTTCATCGCGCCGATTAGTGGAAAGAAAGAAATAAATTCTTTATTGTGCAATTACTTTCCTCCTTTAATTATTCCAGTCGACCTTCGGGATGATGTAGGTTTAAAAATAAAAACAAATGAATCCTAGCTATTTTGGATCAGTAAGGGGATCACCAATTTCTGCTCTTGTGCCCCTCGCTAACTCAAACACCGCCACCGTTGTACTGCCGCCACCGTAAAAATCCACAGCTTCTAAAAATACACTTGAAACTTGAATATTTTAGAAAGTTTCACACTCCTCTCAAAGTTTCGTCTCCCACTCCTCCTCCGCGCCGGAGGAGGAGTGGGAGACGAAGCATTGACTGGCGCCCTCTGCCCGTCTACTACCTCGACATCGATGTGCTATTGATCGCAGGAAATGTGGCGAGCATGCTGGAGCTAGACCACGAGACGAGCGAGGCGTGGGCGGAGACTTTCGAGGGTGCACCGGAGGAGGAGGGGGAGGAGGGGGAGCCGTGGCCGGCGCCCTCCTCCGCCGCGGTCGCGCAGCGCCTCACCGCGCCCATCTGCATCAACTACCTCGACACCGATAAGATCAGCTTTGAGAGGTGCGCTGTGATTTTTTGCAGACAAAGCTGTCACGGATAACTGTCACTATCACGGAGATTTTTGTATGAATGGAAACAATCTATCTTTAAATAGCTTCTTAAGAACATGCATACTGTGAAAGGGGGAAGAAATTCAGAGCAAGCGTACAAATAATGTTTTAGTCTGTTTTTCGATGCTTTACATGGGGTGTATTTGTTTTTAGTACAGATACTTTTTCGTACTAAGCATGTAAGTCGCTCTTTCCAAGGAATGTGATATGTATGTATGCATAATCGATCATGAAAAGAACTACTTTATGAATATACTGCAAGGTTGGATCCGAACCAGCAAAAAAACGGGTATTGCATCTACCAATTTCACCACCTGCTTTACACCCATAATTTACTTACTGGCTAATAAAGTTTCTTTGAAAATGTTTGAACTTTGAAAACGAATAATAACACTATGCAGAATACAATTTTTGATACACGACAAGGATTTAACGAGCAAACACTCTGAAACATTGCTGCGGGAAGCGTAATTTTTAAAGTTTTGCATATTGAATTGAAGTGAATGGTTTGTCGATGCGACAGGAACAAGAGCGGCATGTGGGGCTGGCGGCAGGACAAGCGCGAGGAGGTGAACGGCTACGAGTGCAAGGTGTTCGGCGCGAGCAACGTGGAGCTGGTCTCCAAGACGCGCACGGAGCACCTCAGTGGCGGCGACAAGGCGCGCCACTCGCCGGCGGGCGCGTCGCGCGCGCCGCTGCTCAACCTGCTCGCCATCGCCGACACGCACGAGGAGGCCGCGCCCATGCTCGACACAGACAATGTGAGTCGCTCACATCCCGTCACTGTCGTGGTGATAGCCCAAAATTTGTTGAGCAGGCAGCTCTCTCACCTGTCAGGACCAGCCAGGACTTCACTAAAGAGGCGCCCGACGGCGCCCATGGGCTTTCGGACTTTCACAGGGGCTGTGAAAACCATGCCAGCCGGACAGGTGCTTCTTCACACCATGTTTGAAGGACCCCAGGTTGTACTTTGAGGAAAAAACTTCGGCAGGGAGTCGATTCCATAGTTTACCGACCCTATAGATAAAAGATCTAGAGGATCGGTGGGTTCTTATTTTGGGAATGTCGACAGTAAATGGGGACAAGAAACGGGACGGAGGGATAGCGTTGTGTCACCTGGCCTATGTTGTCGCCCGAAGCTGCACCGATGCGTCGGAAATAACCCTACCCTAGCCTGCATCGAGATCTCAATGTAGTGCGTCTTACGAAGGGCCCACGAAAACCCACACCAGCCTATCTTTGCTGCCGGAAGGCCACAATCAATTCCGAATTTACTAGCACATTCCTAGCACCCGGTTAGGAAAACAATATCTGTCCCTCTCTCTGATAGATCAAAAACCCCAGACCACTTTGTTCTTTTGACAACGTCCTGGTCAGGGGGTAAGAAAAGAAAATTTTCCATATAGCATTCTTGAAGGAACTGGACGCCATGCCAGAACCTTGTAGACTAGGAGGTCGCGACAAAAATGGTAACGATAACGTAAATGGCTGAAACTGGGTTCACGGGATAAAGTACAACCCTCTGAAGCTAAATGTGTCAGTCTGCCTGTTCCAAGTTGTTGCGTTACTTAGATAAGGCACCTGAAAAAGTTGTTATGGTGATAAAAAATACATATGATAAGGTAAATGGATGCAAATGACGAAGCATGAAAGTATCAAGACATACTTGCCTAGCAATACAAATCTTTGGTTGAATTTTGTAGTTATAGGCGATTTAGGTTACAGATATAACTTTAAGTATATTTAAGTATTTAATTAAGTAACCGTCTAGTTATTGTCGTATAATTAATAGGTATCAATGTTTCCAGATAATCAGTATATTCATCAGCAGGTACATACCAGCATCTATTTTATATAGCCAATCTAGAAAACGCAACCACTTGGCACGGGCAGACCGACATATTTAGCATCAGAGGGTTGGTCTCTAACATGTGAACCCAGATTCAGCCATTTACCTTATCGTGACCAAAAATGTCGTGACCTCCCGGAATATTGCCTTTATTCGACTAAACTGAATGGAATGCTGACAATTTTCAGTATGGTGGGTGCAACCGGGGCAGGCTTTACTTTCCTGCCTAGTAGTAGGCTTCTTTGTCTACCAAAAAAGTTTAAATAAATTAAATGAAATGAAACTGATCGAACAGCTTGCGCTCATGGCGAAATGCACTTATCCAACTCAGAGAGAGCAAGAAAGAGTAATAAATTTTTTTTTAAATACTTTAATTCTTTATTACACCTTGATTTGCATGCTTTCAATAAAGAACTATGAGGTATGTAAAACCTTTTTTACTAAGCCTTGCGAGTGGTTTATTTATAATAGGCTTGATGTATTTTACACAAACTAAGACTGGTCTAGACACATTTATAAGCCGCATCATAAAGAAACCGTTTGAAAATGGCGGTTTGCACTCTTTGTTGCTTGCTTTTATCATAATTTGTAACTTAAAATATTTTTTAAAAATTTTGTAGTCATAAAAAAGATGTTAACATGATTTTATAAATGTTTTTGACCCATCATTGCACAGGTATTGAATTATCTTAGGATGTTCGATTTTTGTTTCGGTAACTTTTCTGCAAAATTGCATAAATCATGAGAACGTACAACATATTGAAAACTATGATTCCTCATACATCTGAACACTGAAACACTTCTTTTATTATCATTTCTAATAAGAATTAATTGCTCCTCAAACTATTTCATATTACTATATATTATCACCTGTAGTCTGTATTATCACCCATAAACTGCTGTTTAAATCCAATCCAGCAATCCACTGTTTTCCAAAATCTGACATATTGCAAAGTTTTCAAATAGCTGGATTTCGAGGTTGTACTGTAACACCTGACTGGGGGGTGACCGGCTTGGCTCCTACAAGAATCGCTATTGATCATGACATACATTTTATCACAATAGTTTCATGATTCAATAGACTTCATTCTTCCGTGGCAGTTATGGGGCTGCCCCCCTATTCAGCAGCCAAAAGTGATATCGTGTGTGGGGGCAGGAGAGTGCACCGGAGAGCAACCTCTGCAACATCACCGCCGAGGAGTACTTCTCGGGCGAGGAGGTCGACGGTCGCGACATCGGCCGCCCGCGCGAACTCACAACCAAGATACAGAAGTTCAAAGCTACACTCTGGCTCTGCGAGACCTACCCTCTGCAGGTCGGCTACTACACTCTATTTTGGTACCTACTTGTGGGATGGTTGGAATCAAGGCTGTTCGGAAGTCGTTCATGCAAACAGCCTCCTATGCCACACCCTCGCAGGTATACACTGCTTATAAGACGGTTATTGTGTGGTATGTACTATGTATGTTCTGTTGTGCCAATCGTTACCTCCATCTAAGTATCTTAGTTTATCTTGTTTCATGTAAAAAAATAATTATTCGTGTTTGTGATGACATGTATTTTATTAACAGTTGCAGGAGCAGATTATACCCATACTAGACCTGATGGCTTCCATGTCCTCGCCACACTTCACTAAGCTCAAGGACTTCATACAGATGCAGCTGCCGTCCGGTTTCCCGGTTAAAATCGGTAAAATCATAAACACTGTTGCTGCCCTTAAATATATGTCAGGCAAGAACTATTTGACAGGAAATGACCCTGAGAGTTTCGGTGTGGGGTAGTGTTATTAAATCCAAACTTTTTGGATACCCAAGATGTAGTAGTGCCAGTTCGAAAAGTTGAGCATATTTGAGGTATAACATTTTTTGACTCTCACCTTTGTCTTCAACCAGGTGTGGAATCTTCTGTGTGTCACTTACTGTACAGTCGCATTCCAAAGTCCAATAGCACTTCGCAGAGCGATTGCACCGTCCGTGCGGCTTGCCGCAGGATACCCTGCCCAAGGACGGGTCGGCGGGGGAAGGGGGCACACCACATGTGCAAAACAAACCCGACCGTAGGGTGCTACTGGTCTTGCGTCGTCGATGGTACATTCAGGGGTTGGTTTGTGTCGCTTGCAGAGATCCCGCTGTTCCATGTGCTGAACGCGCGCATCACGTTCGGCAACGTGCTCGCGATGCAGGAGCCGGTGCCGCTCGTGCAGCACATCTGCGAGGGCGACCGGCACAGCTGCGTCATCGACGATGCCTGCTTCGACGTGCCGCCCACCTACAAGCAACTTGGTAAGGCCACTGAGCTCTCTGTTAAGGCTATCGTG
Source organism: Incurvaria masculella (assembly GCA_946894095.1). Lineage (NCBI taxonomy): Eukaryota > Metazoa > Arthropoda > Insecta > Lepidoptera > Incurvariidae > Incurvaria > Incurvaria masculella. The sequence continues at coordinate 6,139,422 of OX335644.1, forward strand.
CTATGACACAATAGCTGTCACCTCACCCTCTATTAAAAGCGACGTAAACCATTCTATGCCACCAAAAATCACAAACGCAGAATCATTGTTTCTTCTTCCACGTGTGGGGAATTTTAGTCTAGGTATTTTTCAATGAATAGGTACTTTATCAATTATAATTTTGCCCTGATACTATCGGTATTGTGGATCCAACTGACCTTAAAAGTTCTCCAATCACAGAGTTGCACTTATTATACGGATTGATCTTCGCATGAACTGTTGTCATTTTGTGTGCAGGCTACGGGGAGGAGAGGCGGCAGTTCAGCTACGAGGAGGAGGAGGACCTGCTGCAGTACGCCATCCAGCAGAGCCTCTTGGACACCGGCACCGACACCGAGCAGGTACCTTACATCTCACTACCTGTTACCCGCTCTTTCTTCTTCATGTTGCCGGGAAGGGATGTTAACATTCATTACACCTCATTGAAGTGGATGGAAATACAATTTATTTCTAGTAGATACATACGGGATAGATACAACACGGTGGGTATTCATCAAGGTGGACTTAAACCCATGCAGCAGTTATAAGGATTCCGAACCAGTTTAACATTGGTTGTTGATGTTGACGGGGGTGACTGCTGCCTGCATTTGATTCCTCATATTCCGGTCCTTTGTGCGATGGCATCTCTCAATTCTTGCCATCCAATCCAGCCGGTCGCGCACATGAAGGTGTCAAGGCGGCCCGGGTGTCTGCAGACCTGCCCAAGCGAGAAGGCGAAAGCAGCAGCACCCTCCGCTGAGCATGTTGCACTGCAGAACACACGCTCAGCAGTTTCTCCATGCAGGGTTTGCACAGACTACTTTCTGTAAATGCAAGTGTGTGAAGGTGTTTATAGCGTGTCTTACACAGGGCGATCTCATCGCATCGTGGACGAATGAAAGTAAGTCAGTCCAGCAGCTGATGTTGAAATTTCGCGTCGCGCCCATTCTTATTACTTTTTACACGATTTGGCAATAGTTTCTGTTAATATTTTAATTTGCCTTTATCCAATCTTAGGAGTTTGCAGACATTTCCCTTTTTTTGAACCGCTGCCCTAGACTACTTGCAACCCATCTGCTTGCATGCTCTTAAAATATGAGATGATGAAGCCAAGATCGTTGGGTGTTAGCGGTGGGCCCTAGAATGGGTTCAGAAGTGCACTTTTTTTATAGTTGCAGGATGTGTAGATGGAAATAGTGTACAAACCCGTGTAATGGTTTCAATAATTTGTCTATCTTCATTACATTGCATTTAATTTAAAAAAAAAAACATGATGAAAGGATGTTAGTGGATCATGCTTGTGTTTTATTTTTATGCCACTTTTAATTTAATTATATTCCTGGTCGGACATGAGAACAATAAACTTATTTTTATTGCTTGGCTCTTATCCAATCCTTTCATGTTTGAATTATGTTGTCTTCGGTCTGGCGATGAAGACTACCAGATTATGTTTTCTGTTTGTACTAAGCCTGGTTTTAACCAAGTGCTGATTTATTTTCATCGACACTTAAAGGGCCCGTTATTACTAAAGTGCTGAATATCTTGTGCGGGTATTGATTGCAAGCTGCCAAGAAAGGCCCTTAACATATGGCAATTAAGCTAATCTCTTGTGCTTCGATTTCCCAAATTAGGCGAAGATAAAAAAAAATAAAAAACATGAAAAAAAAAGAAAAAGCTTGAAATAAAAAGTAAGATTGCAACATAGTTACCGTTATAGGTTTCTACTATATGTAGCTAGATCATTTATGCATCTTTCATCTTCATGAAATCTAAAAATGAGATGTGGTTATCTGAAAAAATATAAAATAAACTTATGCTATTACAGATGTTAATATAATCAGGTGTTATCAGCAATCAGGTGTTATCACGCCCTTAAGGGAACCTGATTGCATTCAGTTCCATAAGGACGTAACTAGAACCATATTTTGTTATTTTTTTTAAATAACTAGAACTGATTAAAGATGCATTGATGGTTTAGCTATATTTGAAACCTATAACGGTAAATATCTGTCTATGTTCAATTTTTTTTTATTAAAATGAATGAATACTTGCCTAATTTGAGAACACAAAGCACCAGCGACTTACAGTTTTATCTTTAATAATAATATTATAGCTGGACCGTCAATGTACATATTTACTTTTTTGATTATTGACATATTTTTAAATGTAAATAAATTTCGTTTTACTTACATCCTAATGAAACTGAACGCAATCAGCTCTTATCACACCCTTAAGGGGAATAAATACCTAAATATGAATGTTTTTCTGAAGTCGATTACTGTAAATCCTTTAGTTCTTAAACATTGAAAAATACTGAGCTTATAGAACGTACATTTGCTAAGGTACACATCCCCATTTTGTCCAAAACACTTTAATCATCCAATAAAAAAAATTTATCTAACGTTTTTTACCTTTTAAAGCAATTTTTTCTGTTATCTTTCTATTTAGAAGAATGAAATAAAAAAAATCTTATACCTTTCAGCCATAACGAGGTACACATCCCTCTTGCTGTTAAAAAATACAGGAATTTCACAAAATCAGGCTAGTCGCTCGGGAAACGAGTGTTCTTGCTGGTTTTTGGAGCGGGGACGGAGCGCGCGACACGTGCGTACCCTCCCGCTGACATGATGGCACTGGCTAGATTCCGCCGCGCGTATTCCTGACTTCACGCTATGGTATACAGGCGCCTTAAGGTGAGAGCTATTCGTTGTGGTGCCTCTTAGTTTCTATCATACTGTATTGCGTTGCAGGTGGACATCTGGGAAGCGCTGAAGGCGGAACGACCGTCGCGTCCCGTGACGCCCAGCTTCCTGCACGAGGAGGAGAGACAGCTGCAGAGGTTCCTTTTATTTTTCTCTCCCGGTTATCGTTGTCTCTTGACTCGGTGTTGTTGGCTTCGTCTCTAACTGCTTTGGACGGTAAGCGCATGTTGCAGATAGCATGTTCATCAAAAATGTCTCGGCGGACTGGGGAGATGCGTCATGACAGTTAAGTATTGTTTTGAGCATCACACAATTTTGCTTGGAACGAGGGGTCAGTTACTCGAGCAAAAAGTGTACACCAAGATTACCAGTAGTCAATATTACTAGGGTTACCTTGTGATTTCTAGATTCCCAAGGACTACCAAATTTTTCTGGTGATTTTCATCATTCTTAAAGGACTACCAAAGATTCCTAGGTATAACAAAGACTCTGGAATTTCGTAAGATTACCAGTTTCGTAAGACTACAAGATTGCCTGTAAATCCAAAATTTATTAAAATAAGTGAATGAGCAAAAAAAAAGGTCATGCAGAGGGCAGTCCTCCAAAATGAAACTAACGCTGGGAGCGTTTAAGTGAAAGTTCATTTAAGTGAAAAACTGCGAAGATTTTTCGAATGAGCAAGAAAAAAGTCATGCGGGACGATGCTCTTCGTAAATGAAACTTACCCTCTCAATTTCAGTAGAATACTAAAAGAATTTTCGAATATGATACTTTCTGAAGCAGGACATTATTGACCTTATTAACCCACCCGGTTTCACGGTAAAACTTGATTACACAGAATTATGTCATCATCATAATATTTGATTCGTATATTTAAAGACACTATGGGACTGGCATGGCTTTGCATAAAAGTCCTATAAGTATTGAAGATAAAAATAGAATTACATCGGTCAGTGTGTAAGGCCCTCTAAAAAGAATGCATGTTTCATGGCCTCTCTTACCATACCTTTTACCAATATTTGGTGTTCAGCGGTGCGACTGGTTCAAAAAATTCCCTTAAAAACGACAGAATTCTGCAGTAATGTTGGTACGTGAACAGAGACAGCGCCTGCCGCGCGTCGCTGCCGCCGCTCGCTCGCCGCCTCGCCCCCGCCCTCACCTCCCCCCGCACCCCCCGCACCCCCCGCTCCTCGCTGCGCCCCCCCGCGAGCCCTGTGCCCCCCCGCCGCAGCTTGACGCCCAACTTGTGAAAAACACTACTCGGTAAACGATTCAGTTCGATGCGCAGGCCCGCTCGGTGGTTCGGAGACGCGGGCCACTCCTAGTAGAGCCTTGCGTGTCAGCCTTCAGTGGTGTTCTTGAGAGGTGATTTCAAACGTTTGATTTAAAGCGTGAATATTTGAATGGTTGCTGGAACTAAGATGACTGATGAAACAATTTTGAATGTTATGTCTTCAGTTGCAGTTTCATTTCAAAAATTCATTCGTGTTACTGAATGTAGGACGGTTGAAATATGTTGAAACGTACAATGCGATTAAAATAAGAATATGACGGGGCTCGTGACTAACTTCACTCCAATTTGCACAGAAAAGTACGGTCAGCACGTCTGCAGGGGTATACACGGGAAACATTCGCTTCAATATCAAAGGAAGCCTGACACTTTTTTCCATCCATCAGAATCGAGGTTCGATCCGAGTATGTGCGTCTATATGCTTTTGCGTTTCCTTGTTTTGTAGCGGCTCTGCCTTGCCATGATAGCGACACTAGACAACAACACACAAATCTACACTGTAGATGTATCTGTGTTTATCTGTTTTCTGTGTATAAGTTATTATGTGTTTTTGTTGGTTGTCCTCGAAAGTGCCACAATTGCATTGTTTTATTAGTTATTTTTTCCTAAATGGTTAAAAATATTTTTTGTAGAAACTTTTTTTGCACTTCATACCGAAGTTTATGAAGCGGAGTGAGGGCTTTAGCAGTTTGACATTGAAAATGGCGGTGGTCTCCGTCCTATTCTTATTTGAATCGCATTGTATGAAAGTTTTTGAACTGATTTTGTCGTGTACCAAAAAGTTGGTAAACGATTGACGCCTCGCGAGAACACGGCTTTGGTGGACAGCATCGGACTGTATTGTTTATTGAGTTCGCAGATGCCTGATGTTGACAGTTTCGTTTGATAGAATCATGCTAATGGTTTTAATTCACAGAATCTTTGACAACAAAGATGTCATGCTGATTCTTTTTGCAATTCAAGTTGTAGTTCAATTAGTACTTAATAAAGTTGTATGTCGTCGACACTGATGTCTGAATAGAAATATGCGTATAAACAATTTGTTGGTGTAAAACATAAAAAGTTAGGTGGCCCTATGAGCATAAAAGTTTTTATATCATTCTGACTTTTCAAATGTTCTGTGAACACAAGTTCACAGACATTTTCTCAGATAATGCTGTCACAGAAACTGTATTCCCTCAAAGTTATGTTACTTCAGCTATCTTAGTGTAAGCATAGTTTCTTGTGGTTAGTTTTGCTAGAATATATATATTTTGTTTCACATCAACAAAAACTCACCCCCTTTGTGCGAAATGTTACGGTTCTGATTGTATTTTTGCATTGGTTTTATAGCAACATGATTGATAACATTATTTATTATTTGTTCATTAATGTAGTTTGTATATATTGTGTTTTAATGTGGGGTTTGAGTTTATTGAGATTTAGCACATGTAAATATGGGAAAGATAATGAACACAATAATAATAAGCACTCACTCATAACATCTTCACCCCTGCCATTGTTTTAATACCAGTATATTCATTTTCTAATCTGTGCTTTATGGTTTTCGGGTGTCAAATCTTGACGAAGTGGTGGGAGCCGGGTTAAACAGTTTTCCGATGAGCGAAAAAAAAGGTTGGGCACTGGTTTTAGAAGAAATGCCTCCTATAAATTCGGTTGAGCAATAAAAGGGTCAGACTTTTCGATGTCATGGCAAATTTTCCAATGCCCGAGAACAGAGACTAAGTAATTATGTAAAGGCCCCCCTTCTTAAAATAGGAGTAATTGCACCCAGTCGGTCAGCGTGTTTGCGTCCACCGCTGGACATACGCCTCTCCAATTTTCCGGTACGGGACCGCTGCTTTCCGCCGACACACCTGGTCGGTGGTCTTCCTGTCCACGGCTGCCAGTGTAGGACACTGTTACTCCAACGGTCGTCGTCTCTTTGGCTGACGTGACCACCCACTGCTCCACATTTCGGTCCACTCCTGCATATGATCAAATTTTACTAAGCGATATGACCTTCTCAATAACATTGTCCATATAATATTCAATAAAATATTAAAGACCTCGAAGGTACAGCTTCAAGGTCTACAATATTATTTCCTCATACATATTTCTCGGATTACAAAGAAATTCAGAACTTTAAAAATCTTAACTTCAAAACGTTTGCGTTACACGTAAGTATTTTGGTCTTCACGATCACTCCTTAAAGTTACGAGACTTTTTGTAGAATCACTCTGCTCTAGTAGTTTTGACGCCACGCCAACTTGCATTCGACGACTTGTAGCGCTATAATCCCGTAGTGGTCGCGCGTAGTGACGCTAGCGGTGTGTGCGTAGAGCGATCCAGGCGAGCCTGCGGAGCGCGGGCGGCGGTGCGGTGGAGGAGCCGGCGGCGCGGGAGGTGGGGGGTGCGAGCGCGGGCGAGGAGGAGGACGATGAGGAGGCGGAGCTGCGCGCGGCGCTGGCGCTGTCGCGGCGCGAGCTCTCGCAGCAGGAGCAGCGGCGGCTGCGCGAGGAGCGCGAACTCGAGGAGATACTCAAGCTGTCGCTGCTCGACAAATAGTACGCGGGACGCGCGCCGCTCAGTGCGCGCGCGCCTTGAGCGACCGTCCGTGCGCCGCGCTGCGCTGTGCTGTCGCCGAACCGGACAGACACTTTACAAGCACCCTCCGTTTGCTCGAAACATCAGTGACGTTCTTCCGGGTGCTTCCATGACCGTGCGCACAGCTGTCAACGTGATCCATACAATTCTGTCACGAGTGGCCGGGATTTGGTGGGCCGAACGTCACTGATTCGGGATAGGTGGCCTTTCGACGGTTTTAACGATTTGGCAGCAGACTATGTTATACAATTCCAAATCGAACTAGTACATTTTTTGGTATATGAGGAGATGAAAAAGTTCACAAGAACAAGTCAAGGAGTCAGACCTGCTCTGGAGGCTATTGTAGCGGTCTCGATGTAACATGAACATTTCAAAGCTTTTCTTCTGTTCATCTGGAATGGACGTACATTTTTTATAAAATTTATCATAATTCTTTGGTCACTGCAAGATCTAGGATATGTACTTATGTAATTATGGATTTTCAAATTGATCGATATGAAAAGTGAAAATTAGGAGGCAATGTCCTTTCAGATTTGAACATGAATAAGTTTAGCTCATGTAAAACAATCGTGTACATTTGTATGTTCGATGTTAAATTATACTTATAAATATATTTGTACATATCACCTGTTATTATTGAAATTGTTCAGTTTGTCTTTGCCTTCAAAGTTACATAGGCATTTAAAATATGTTATCCTGGTTAACACTCGAACTGCCGATTGAGTATCCAGCAAAATGTTGTTACAGGAGAAAGGTACATATAATTAATTAGAGGATCAAGTACTTAAGTACTAAATCTACTGCAGCAATTTAATAAAAACTTTCTGGTTTTCATTAGGTTGTAGTGTCAAATGAGGCTTAAATTAAAACAAGCAATTACCGGCTGCAGTTCCAAGGTTTAATTAAAATTGTGTTTTACCAATTTTTAAAAGAAGCATGTACTTAGATATTTTCCATTTTATCTAATAATTTTGCAACCCAAAGACCTTGATAGTATTAGTATTTTAGCTTATTTATTTTATCTAAGTTACCCTAGCACTAACATAAACTTGTCCAATGGGAACTTTTTCAATTTGAGGATAACCTTTCATGGGTGTGTCAGAATATGTCCTCCATAGACTGAGATTTTACTCATATCCAGGTGTTATTGCCATAAATGGGGAAGAAAACTGTTTATTTATCACGACAAATGGCACCTGCGCGACCTACTCTAAAAGATCTGTCAAAGCTGTCAGAGACTGCGAAACACAAACAGAATGGATTTGAAAAATGTATTTACTCAATCTGTGTAAATTAAATGAATCAGTTTCCTCAGTATTATTTCGAAAATATTTTATTCCAAATTATGCTAATCAAATGAATCGTGGAAAAGAAAAAAATCACTAGAACATAACCTATAACAGGTATTTCATTTAAGGTGGCCCAACCCGGCGGGCCTAACTCATTCGCGGGCACGGTACAAAACCGTGCTGTTGCGCTCTGGGACCTTCTCGGTTTTAAAGAACAAGACAGGCTCCGTGATGAGGAAGATGCAACATGTCCACAAAAAAGACAATGTGCATAGTGTATGATTTGCTAAGATTTACGAAAATTCTAATTTCAAAACGACTTATAGCTAAAAGTACACCACGACCGCTGTAGTCAAAAATCGATCAAAAACCAAATAGATTATAAATCTTGATTAAATAAGCTATGTCTGATGACTAATCCTTTTTAGATATTCTTTATCAATGCGTAATCCACCTCCAAAGTTATTGTATAAAACGCGCGAATAATTCGAACTTTCGGACCTTATAACTTAGACACCAAACACAATTTTACAATGCCAATGGTCATCAGACATCTAGTTCGATCAAATAAAGCTATTTTGAGCAAAATTTTGGATCTCTGAAAAGAAATATGAGCGTGATCTTCTTTCCCTTTTTGTATGGGGAGATGAGCGGGATGGGCCACCTTAAAACTCAGTGCTGGTCAATTACATTAAAATGAGTTTGTAGAAAAATAAAAGCTCCTTGCCTCCTGAACTTCATTCCAACTGTATCATGGAGTACATCTCTCTTCTATAAACTCGTAAATAAAACTTGACAGGAATGACAGTTTTGCCGTTTCTAAGGTGAGGTGGATCATGCGACACCTAGAGTAAGCTTTGTTTTTTCTTCCCCATATGCTCATTAGATCTTTTATTAGGGCACCGCTGTCCGTCCGTCCGTCTGTCACAGGGCTGTATGTCATGAACCATAATAGGTAGGCAGCTGAAATGTTCTCAGAATGTGTATTTATTTTGCCGCTATAACAACAAATAGGTAAAATAAAAAAAATACAGAAAATGTAAGGAGCCCTAAAAAAAACGTGATTTTTTTATGTTAAATATTACTATGGCACGGGGAACCCTTCGTGTTTGAGTCCGACTCGCACTTGGCCGGTTTTCTTGAGATGACATTTCATCGCAAATAATGAGCTTACGGCGACTTAAACTGGGTCGACTGGAAGAAATCACTCTTAGTGATAAGTCCGCTTTTGTGCAGTATTGTTGTTTTGCTGTATGTTTTCTCTGTAATTGGATTTTTGTTTATGCACAATAAAGAATTTATTCATTCATTAAACTGGTAAATGTAAAACTCGGACAACGGCTGTGATCTGCTCTACCAAGAATGTTCCACATGTGTACATATATGTATATGAATGCTCACTCAAACTATAACTAAAGAGCTAGACCCTTTAATTACAATAATATTATAACATTCTTCAAGAGGAGGTCGATGGATCAAAACATTACAGTTCGGACCAAACTTTATGGCGCGTTTCGCTGCGCAGAACGTACATTTGAGATCAGCTGCGCACGGGGAGTGTACCCTACCCTGCGCAAACTCGGACTCGGTGCATGTTCAGACCGGCCAAAAAGTTTGTTCCGAGCTGTACATTATGTGAATTAATGTTTGACTTTGCATGACAGTTTTTGACAGAACTATTAAAATACTAGTTATAATAAAATAATGTTTTTACACTCATCCTTAATGTTATGCAAATTCATCAAAAACTCTGAAAGCATTGGTTATAAACACGGAGGAGGGAGGTAGAGAGGAGTTGGTCTAAGCAAATTATGTACGTGCCTACGAACTGGGGCCCTACGTCACAGCCTACGTGATAAGAAGGCGTGGCTTAGCGTCAGTCACTGGCGGTGTTGCGGACAGATGGTGCGGGATAATTTTAGTCGTATGGTTAGAAATTTTGATCTCATTATGCACAATTTTATATTATTATAAAATCAAAATTACTTAAATCCGTCGGAAGGCATTCTTTAAGTTGTTAAGGGTTTTTTATTGATAAAATTAACATTAAAATCCATTTGCGCCATCTAGTTTCAGTCTTGGAACCATTAACAATCCATTGACAATACTGACATCAACATCATTTCCGATTCTTCTGGTAGATGGATTTCGCAAAATTAGGCGGTGCATGACCGCACCATGAAGGGTTTTTCCCCCGCTTCCCCCTGCACTAGAGACACTGCGCTCTCTAGTAATATGAGCTAACAACATCTCTCTACCTCCCTCCTTCGTGGTTACAAACAGCAAATTTACAGCCGCATAACTTATACTGTATAAATAATGTCGGAAGTTGGAAGAACATGGAAAGTGAAAAACAAATTATTCTTGATCGTTCAACACCCGACATAAGAGGTTGTTATTTGACCATGACTCATAATTCTGCCCTCCTTATTCAAAAGGCGGTAATTACATATGAGCTTTTTGAATAAGGAGGGCAGAATTTCAATTTGTATAGTGATATAAATCAGAACATAAACAAGCTGATGAGCAGTGGGTGGTTTAACTTGAGAAGGAAACAATTCTAATACGAAAATGTGAAACATGAATTTATGACAATGATTGATATTAATAGTATGAGTATGCCCATAAGCTGTCGAATTTCTACGTGTGGATGGCGAAATAGCATTAAGTAGCGTCATACGCCTACATTTATCGTTTACAAACAAATAGTTTTAAACCCCTCATGAATCACTTCTCAATATTAAAACACCTACTGCAGTAACACATTGCTTTTAAACAGTGATACTAATATATCTATCTGTAGCCTTTAAAAGTATGATATTTCAGTTTATTTACTTGCATAAAAAACTAATTATTCTAAATTGTCTGCATAATTTTGACATGTGCCCAATATGTCCAGTACCCTGCTAGTAAATGCCTACATGGTTATTTTATACTTTCCTACACTGAGACTGTAATTTTTTTATTAAGAATACATATTGATTATTTATATTAACATTTTACTATAAAATAAATTATAAAAAAAAATATGTTTTTGTTTGAGCTGGTACTTTTCAGAGAGGATACTATTATCAGCACCAGCTGCTCACTTTTTATGTGCGATAGCATCGGCGCACACCTGCGCATTGACGTCGGCTGTAGTTAAACTAGTTTGATTGTTCATAATATTTTTTACACACACTTATTGTTGTTTATTGTTTATACATCTTCCATAGACAGTACACTGCACTCGGATCTTATCATTGGAGGTTCACTGGTGAGTAGGAATATCGGCCCCTCATTGCGCTTACTTATAATTTTTTTTTCATGTTCCAATGGGGAGGACGGCTGCCAAACTTTACCACAGATGGCGCCACATAAAACTGCCACAGTTTCTTTTCAAGGTTATAAGTTTTTACCAATTAAACTTAGTTAATATGAATAGCTACCTTGAACTAAGTGTAAAACACGGATTTTATTACCATTTCAATTATCTATGATTCAATAAAAAAATAACCCCAGTTAAGATTTACCCTTCTACTTATCAAGAGATCAGTGTCACGTGTAATCGGAAGCACGCCCAATTTTAACGTTCGAACCGTCACCATCAAGAGTTTTTTTGTACAGCTCGTGGTGCAGGGGCTAGAGGACTTGCCTTTCATGCAAGAGGTTATGCGTTCAAATCCTCACCCCATTCGCATCCTCGCGCCTATTATGGGACCAGCTGTCTCCAATTGTCAAAAACTGCCAATCCAACTTAAACGTACATGCCACATGAAAACAGGGTTTGTGTGGATAGGAATTGATTTGAACGCTATTTTAGAGCACTTTCGCGCGCGGTGTCGATGTTTCGACTGTGTGGCATATGCCGCCGCCGGATACCCATGCAACTGTATGGTAATTTTGACCATATAGCGGAGACGCGATATCGAGCGCATGTCACTTGTCCTTCCTTTCTCATCAGTGGTATTAGCTGTCCATGTCAGGTTGCATAAAAAAATGTCATGCCATAAATGTCATACTAGTAGCGGCACACATTAGATATGAGATACATGGTTATGTGTATTGTGTCAAGTTTTTGCTGTTTATGATGTGCTTGATTGTAAATAGAAAAAACAGATTGTATTACTTTTGGGAAGACATATTTATTCTTGAGAAAATAAAACACGGAGATCGAAATAAAATAACAAAAAGTTCCTTATTTTTAATTCCGTTTGGATATTTTGAACCCTAAGAGCATTATTAATAAGTAAATAAATTCTAAACAAACGTTACATAAGTTGATTGTTTTTTATTCTTATGCATATTCAAGCTACTATTTCAAATATAGGTAGGTATGTAGGTAAAATTTTGCGAAAACGTTCAAATTTTGCAGTAGCCATGGAGGCAAAGCACCGACTTTCCAAGCGAGAGATTGTGGTTTTATAACCCGAGTCCACGAATTTATTTTTCTAACAAAGATTCACCTGTGCATTTCATATGTATACGAGGAATTGTCCCTATGTAGAAAGAAAACCGTCGTTGTGTGGAATATTGTAGAGTTTCTATGATTCTAGGGCTATATATTTTACACTTTCAATGAGGCCGTCGTGAGACGCTCCTAACTAACTCAAAATTACTTATAAATACTTAAAAAATGCCTAAAAACATCCAGGGACATAGCGTAAACATAACCTCTACGTGATAGTCTTGGCACAGTTTTATGTGGCGCCATCTGCGCAAAGCTTTGCGCCGTGCACCCCATTGGGAAGAAAACTGCTTATTTATCACGACAGGTGATACCAGTGATATGCAAAAGTAATATATACGTCTATGTTATTTACTCAATCTATCTAGATGAAAAGACAATTTTTTCTTCATTGTATTCCGAAAATAAATTGTTATTAATTGTGTTAGTCAAAAGAAGTCGTGGGAAAGAAATTATCACAAAAACATAATACGTGTAGAATACTATAAAATTTCGAATCAAACTTTGTGTTGGTCAATACCTTTAAAGTTAGTTTTAAGACAAACAAAAGCTCTTATTTTCCTCTAAACCTTATTCTAACTGCATCATGGAGTACATCTTTCATCTAAAAACTCGTAAATAAAAGTGGACAGGAATGACAGTTTGGACTATTTGAAGGTGAGGTTGCTCATGCGACATCTACAATAACTTTTGAGTTTTCTTCCCCATTATTATCAAAAGTGCACAAATTTGGATCAGCTTGGATTTAAAACTTTTCAATTTAAAGTCTGTAGTAGACTATTCGATTTAGAGTAGACCAGAGAAATAGGACGTCGCGCATGCTAGGTCGATGGAGTAGACTATTTAGATTCCTCCAAAAAAGTATGGTTTGTATGCATTTAATGGTTACCACCCCCAAATGAGAAAAGGACGGAGAAATATCACTAGGGTATGCGGGTAGCCGTCGTATGGACGTATTGACCATATAATTGGAGTCAGCCCAAACATCGCCACCGTGCACGAATGTGCTCCAGAAATGCGTTCGCCAAGTCAGTTCCCAACAAAACAAACCCTCCTAACATTTGCGTGTGGCGTGTGATTTTGTAGTTTTAGAAAAATTGGCGACAGCAGGTCTCATAGTAGTCACCCTAGATGGCATATCTTCCTTTTTAGTGTTCCGTACCCAAAGGGTGAAAACGGAGCCCTATTACTAAGCCTCCGCTGTCCGTCCGTCCGTCCGTCCGTCCGTCCGTCCGTCGGTCTGTCCGTCCGTCCGTCTGTCACAGGGCTGTATCTCATGAACCGTAACAGGTAGGAAGCTGAAATTTTAACAGATTATGTATTTATTTTGGCGCTCTAACAACAAATAGGTAAAATTGTAAATTAATGAAAATTAAAGGGGGGACCCCATACAAAAAACGTGTTTTTTTGTGCTAAATCTTTTACGATGGTACGGAACTCTTCGTGTACGAGTCCGACTCGCACTTGGCCCGTTTTATATCTGACGTTACGACTTCAATGTTCCATGGAATGTCAAGATTTATTTTTCTAGGTCTTCAAATATTATGACATGCTTCAATGTAGAGGTCGCTGTTTTGCCTAAGCAGGCATTTTTTAGAATTTGCAGCCACTCGTCCTTCAATGTGGTCTCGAGGTCTCAGGAGCTATAATACGTCACTTCAGGACATGCCACAAACACTGCCCGGCGTGATGCTCGTGAACGGGTGCTGTTTGTAAGGACTGGCCTGCTCCAATTGGCAACATATTAGTTGGAGGGGATTGTCTTTGCAAATAAAATGATATTTGTAATGCATTGTTGCATACGGTCTGAATTGTTAACTTTCGCGAAGTGTTTTACCCATAGACCTAGCATGCGCGCGCAGCGTTTTACCTATGTTTTTGTTAAACAAAATACAAACACTTTTGTAAATTAAGACTAAGTGGACGTTGAAAAAAAAAAGCGGAGTTTCTTGCCAGTTATTCTTTGCTGTGTTTTGTTTTGCTGAATTGGCCAATGTTAAAATATAACAAATCCGAGTACAGTGTACTGTCTATGGATGATGAATGAACAATACAATACAATAATTTAACATTTACAACAAAGTAATTTCCTCACCTCCATGTACAATACTAGTAACAAATGGGATTATTCCAAGGTCCGATCAATATTTCAAATTCAAAACATTTATCAACCGCAACAACGTCACAGAGAAATCGTAGATTTCCGTAAATTGTTACATCAAAAACATGTCAGCAACAACGGCAATTCTCCCATCTTCCAGGGTTAAGGGGTCGTCAAATCGAATTCCCAAGGCAATTTCAATTTCCAGCGTTGATTTTTCAATCAAATATCAATTTTGAATAACGCTCCTCATCTCCCTCTACTTCGTCTGGTCTGGAGATCACGCGCATCAGTTACGGTTGAGTGACATCGTTTTGCATTAGCACGCAAGGAAATAAACACATTTTTATTTTTTACGGACAAAATCTGTATATTTTATGACAGGTATATACAGGTGTCATAATGGCCAGTACATTAAATTTGGGAAATGATAATTTGGATTGAAACAAACCACAAAGTTTAATAAGTCTTTGCTGAATTTCCTTTAATAAAAAGTTAGACTTTCCATACAAAGCAATTCAATAATTCAGTGTAAAAATAATCTAATGATCCGTAAGAACGTGGGAACGTTGTATGTACTTGGACATGGATGGCTAACATCACACCTATTGTCGTGACATTAGCCTGACTCGCCACGTGGGATCTAGGTTCCATGCCAAGACCTTCCTTATGCACAGTTACAACGTCGCGTCAAATTACACGAGACGAAAAGATACATTTCAAAAATGTATATCTTGGTAACTAGACACTTTAGAAAAAAAATCTAACTTTTCGTCTTGGAAAAACATGAGGATTGCGCTGGCGAAATTAATGTATTGGCCGTTACGAAACCATGTATATAGACTGAAAAATTGTTTAAAAGCAAGTTCAGGACTACCATGACCGGTACCAAACATGGTGCAACCGTTTTATGTTTATTTTCTTGTTATAACTGCTAACAATCCGACATTTTTTTATATATCTGGGCGTTACATTGTAGAATGAATTTGTTTATCTACAAACTTATATTTGATTTGATGCTACCTTGCATAAATATTACGATGGCTTATTACACCTGAATGATTGAGATTGGAATAGGTACCTATTCGTTACAATTCCTCACCTCCATGGTTACAATCATGGAGGTGACCTCCATGGTTACAATAAGACGTTCGGATCGAAAGTATGGTCGCGACAATGACCACTTTCCTGACAATACTTTCGTAATGTCATAGAGACATTTCCGGAAATGGTCCAGAAACAAACATTGGGAAGATGACAGTTCGAATACGGCTCGCTGCCAGTGTGCTTCCTGTTCCGTTTGAAACGCGAAACGCGCAACATGTCATGGAGTGCTTAGATGAAAAAGGAATGGATAGGGGACTAAAAACATTTTACGGTCCGTCAAATATAAGCTCAGTCAGCTCATATGCTCTCAGTCGGTGTCAAACGTCAATCCATGCGCGTCAGTTGAGCAAGATTTCAAAATATCAACAAAATGCCTTCAAAATGTCTTGTGTGGTTGACAAATGTCGAAATAACACTAATAAGCACAACAAGAGCAATGGAATCACATTCCATGTGTAAGTACAAGCATATTCAGTATATTTTTAGTTTAGTTGACCAGAAACCTTTTATGTGTTGTAAAGGCGCAAACAGGGTTGGCACAAGCAAACTTAAATTATCAGTTCTATTTTTATTATTATTCAGTATTATATATTGAACTAAATTTTATTTTAAAAACAAGTAGGGCTGCCACAAAACAATAGTCTACGTACTGTTTATTATTTTTTATAATGTCGTTTAGGATGTTTGTAAAATATGTCTTAGTTCTGAGGCTGTGATAAAAAGGTACATCCTTGAAAATGGTCAAAATTTTACATGTGACATAAATATATATAATAAAATTCTCAAGTCGTTTCTTGGCTCAAATGTCCTTTTGTCATTGAATGAGTATTCATTTCTTCAACCTGCTACATTTAATCATAGACTCCATCTTCTTAGGGCTATTATCGAAAAAAACCAATCCGGGGATTAAAGCCGCGACAAAAGGACAAAAGCGTAATAAAGTGAACCTATTTGAAGGAAATTAAACAAATTGTAAAAAGAAAGAACTTAGTGGTTTATCAAAATACCATCACACATTTACAGAAAACGGCAATAATCATCAACAGGTTTTACATAACACTGTACTGACTATTATTTGGACTATAGCATCTAAAACGCATTGAACGAAATTTTTAAATGCTTAAAATGCAAACATGGACAATTCAATAATCAATATTATTAGTTTTGCAATGTTTGACCCATACTTGCTATACATTAATGATTCCCTCTTTGTGTTTATTTTATTTTATGATTTAAATATTTACAAATTGTGTATATTCGACTTTATTAATTTATCCTAAATATCGAGAATTTTTACTCAGAAAAACGATGGTTTAAAGAATGATTCCATTTATATTTTTTTCATTTTCCCGCTTGCAAATTCGCGAAAAGATTATTTGATGCCTTGTTAACTATACAATCATGGTACTACTTGTTCTGACCACTATCACTAAATAGGAACCTTAATATTTTAATTTACAATACAATATATTGTTATTTATTTTTGTGATCATTTTTGGCAACCCTGCCGTTTTCACTTTCATTTTTCATTTAGTTTTGACGCGCCATTCTGGTCAAAGGGCTTAGCATGCGCGCATCGCTGATGTGTCATGATGGATTAGAATGAATTTTGCACTATATCTACGACCAGACGTCACAAATGTCACCATCCCTTTTTCTCACGCTATAACTAATTCAATTTAAGGAAATTGTTGTCTCATTTCATTCTTCCGCGATTAGATGAATCTATTTGTCACTTTTTCGCATGATGCATTTTCTTATACCTTGGTCCTGCTCTATTACCCTTTACGTATTAGAGTTTGGTGTGCATGTAAAAGTATAGGTGTGTGAGTTTTTTTAAAAATAGGAACGCTTTTGAACTATCGTCAGTATGGAGGTACCGTATCCATTCTTTTTCATCTAAGATGGAGTGAACGTAATCTATAAACATTCTTGTTTTGGACGTTTTATACCTCCTAGGAGTGTAACTTGCTCTCTCAATTACGAACTATTGGAACGATCTAGTGAATATGTGCTAAAGACATAGGATTGCAGTGCGCGAACCACCACGCTGGTGTGTTCGCCCATATTCATCAGAAATCCAGGGCCCTGGTGTGCTGAGAACTGATGCCATCAACCTGTGAGTGTTTTCCAAGGATTTCTTTTGGTTTGTTGTATTTTTGAGCGTGTCGAAGACTAGAAGTGGTTCTGTTTCATCCCGCCTTTCTATCTATTTGCATTACAACATTTTGCGCTATAACCGCATTTCTTAGAGTCCTCTGTGGATCATACACGGCCGTTGCGAATTGAAAATTTTATTAAAAAAAATTGAGCGGAATTCACCGTGAGAATAAAAGGGACATCGGCCGAAAAGATCGGCGGAAAATATCGTAGCTGTGAGGTACAGTGTGGCAGCACGACCAAACACCTCCATTCCTCATCGTTGTAGATGAAGAATGTTTGCGAGGAAGTAAACCTTGTTCGCAGCACTTTACCAACTGGGTCTTATAAAAACTGCAAGCAGTAATTTTATTATAGAAACCACGTTTTCAGGTCGTGTCATCGCTCATTTAGAAGACCAAAACTGGCCTCCAAGAAGTTGCGATCTAACGTGTTTGAACTTTCTTCTCTGGTGATTTTTGAAAAGTAAGGCCTACTACGAGAACCACCCTGAGACAACTGAGGAACTCAAAGAAGATATTGCACGTCCAATACATTTCCCCATACATTTTTGTAAATACCTACAAATGTATGGGGAGGACGATTTTTTTCAGTCGTACAAAACATTTTTATCTACCTTTTTTACTCCAATTATGCCAAGGAGCACGCGGTTAATGATTTGAACTACACCTCCGTTAACGGTAAAACCTGTGTAAAAGGTAAAAATAATGTGTTTTAATTAAACTTAAAGCTTAATTTCCCCATCATTACCCGCTCTCGGCACTGAGTAGAGTTATCTATTCCTTTTTAGGGTTCCGTACCCAAAGGGTGAAAACGGAACCCTATTACTAAGCCTCCGCTGTCCGTCCGTCAGTCCGTCCGTCCGTCCGTCCGTCCGTCCGTCCGTCTGTCCGTCTGTCACAGGGCTGTATCTCATGAACCGTAACAGGTAGGTAGCTGAAATTTTCACAGATTATGTATTTATTTTGCCGCTATAACAACAAATAGGTAACATTATAAAATAATAATAATTAGAGGGGGGCCCCATACAAAAAACGTGTATTTTTTTTGTAAATCTTGTGCGATGGTACGGAACCCTTCGTGTGCGAGTCCGACTCGCACTTGGCCGGTTTTTCATCTAAGGAATTCATGTCATTAAATACTTAGAGAACTGTCTTAGATAAATAATTGCCATAAAATCTAGGGTTTATAAATATATAATCAAGCCAATTTAGTAAGGATATACGTAATAGGTTTATTGCAGGTCCAATATGACGACTCAACGTGTCGCTTAGTAATTGGATTAGAGTAGGTACGCTACGCCACCGGCGGCAGTGGTGGCGGTGGTAGTGGTGCGGCGCATTGGAGTAAATTAATTAATAATTGTAATTTGTACATCCTCCCCTCGCCTTCCCTGCCTCGCGCCCCCTACCACCCCCGCTCTGTCCCCGCCCTGACATCGCAAGACTAGCTAATTGAATGTCCAGTGAAACGACACTATCCAAATGTTTGGGCAGAGTGTCATCGTAATACGTACTTTATTCTATGGATTTAGAGTTTCAGTTTAACTGACGGCTAAGTTCCATTAGGTTCTGATGATATTTAGTATACTTGGAGGAAAGATAAAAGATAGGACAGAATCAGATATTTCTCGACTTCTTTAGATCAGAATTTGCGGGTTCGGCTTCGTCGATGTCTCTGTAGGGGTGGGCTTACACACTAGTACTATTACAGACGTAACAAAACGTGTGTAAGTCCAAATTGGCCAAACATTCTTGGTTTATTAATCGATCAATGCATAATATATATGTATAACGTTCTGCTTCTCTCTGGAACAAGACAAAAGGCCCAAAGTTGATTGAATAAATTATTGATTAAGAAATACGATGGAATAAATATTAGAGACTAGTGCAAATGTAATTGCATGAGGTTGGATAAAATGTAACCGTGACCGAGCAAAGAGCGAAGCTCGAGCGTCCGTCATGTTTCAGATTGGGCAAAAATATTTCTTATGTCCGGCTATTCCCTTCAGGCCCTGGATGAAAAAGGAATCTTTTTCATCTAAGCTACAGGTGGCATTTCTCAACCGATTCTCGTGAAATTTTGTGAGCAGGTTCTATAATTATATAGATGTTTTTTAGGTCGAGTTCGCTTTTGAAAATTTCGATTTTTTTTTTAATAATGTCCAATGTTTAAAAATACTCGTGAGGTCCACACCTCAGAGAGCCACTAGCAAGTTTCGAGAAGTATTCCGGCTGTTTGAGGCCAGCCTAACTAAGATAAATTCATAATCTGATTCCGTTGTCTGTTTGCTCACTAGAAATTTATGAAAAAAAAAAAAGATTCCGACAACTTGAGAACCTCCTCCTTTTTTTTGGAGTCGGTTAAAAAGAGGTGCCTTCTAAATTCATAAATTTTCATTTTCCGTCCGGAATTAATAACGCTTCTCAGCATTCTTCTGAGAGAAAGATCTGAAATATTCATAGTTTGAATAATCAGAGTGTGTGTGAAGAAAGGTAAAATTGTATGCATTTCTGGGCTTTCTGAATTCAAAATCATATGAATTGATATTTTGAATTTCATAGAGATATTCCGGCTGTAGGAGGCCACCCTTAATCTAAAGTAGTAACATATCGACAATAAGAAGAAAACGAGTGCGGCGGGGTGAGCCCCGACAGGAACGAAGTTACGAGGTTTTTAAGATTTTTGCGAGTCGGACTCGCACTTGGCCGATTATTCCTAAATTCCGAATGTAGTTAGACTGTATAGCAGTGTGTGTAATCATATTAAGATGGTTTTCATTTGTATATGAATTGAGGAAAAAGCCTACTCCATACCACTTAATCTCTCTGCATAATCTGTATATTTTTTTATATCATTTTTAGGGTTCCGTACCCAAAGGGTGAAAACTGAACCCTATTACTAAGCCTCCGCTGTCCGTCCGTCCGTCCGTCCGTCCGTCCGTCCGTCTGTCCGTCTGTCACAGGGCTGTATCTCAGTAACCGTAACAGGTAGACAGCTGGAATTTTCACAGAGTGTGTATTTATTTTGCCGCTATAACAACAAATAGGTAAGATTAAAAAATAATTAAAATTAAAGGGGGCTCCCATACAAAAAACCTGCTTTTTTTGTTTTTTTTTTCTACGATGGTTTACGACTATTTACGCACTTGTTTACGACTATTTATTCTATGCAAATAATGCAACTTAGAAAGGAATCCGTTTTTTTTTAACTTCGGAGCTCGTTCGCTTGTTCCAACCATCGTCTCGGTATCTCGTAGCTGCGGAGGCGGAGACGGTGCGGTATGGGCGCGGGGGCGACGGAGGTAGAGCGTGATGAATGGCGGAGGAGAAGCGATGCCCTGTGATGGATTGCTATGGTTCTGGAAGTAAATCATGGACCTAGCAGTTAATGGAACGCCTTGTGTAAGGGATTTCGGACCTTCTCCTTGTGCAAAAGTCCACTTTTTCGAAAATAGTGGCATCTAGACACCCCTAAATAATCCTCGGAGACTTTTGCACGATCATAAAATTACAATAAATTACGCTGAAAATTTCACAGTTTCAGTTTCAGTTTCAGTTTCTTTATTTCCTCCATTAGATGTATATTACACACTCGGATTCGTCATTTTTTTTTTCCTGTCGGTTCGATTACTTCTGGCGAAGAAGAGCCGACAAGAAACTTCGTCAGGTTGGTCATTGTATTATTATTTTTTCCAGTGATACTTACAAACTAGTTTACAGTGATTGATTGATTACTACTGCTCACAAAGAACATTATTATAAGAACATTATACACATTGGTGAGGAGCAAACTCTTGACTACTATAATGACATCTTATTCTAAATTAATATTTTAAATTAATAGGAATTATGATCTAAATTATTCAGGTGTAAAAAGCCATCGTCATTTTTGATACAAGGTAATATCAAATTAAATATAAGTTAGTAAATAAACAAATTCATACTACAATGTAGTACCCATGTCAGAGAAAATAATAATAATAGAAAAAAAATAATAAAAAAAATAATAATAATAAAATAAAAAATGAGGCTTATTTAGAGTTTCTAACTGCAAAGAGCTACACAGAAAAATCTCTGTGGAAGCTTGCAGAATAATTGAAGAAGAGCAGAAGAAGCGGAAGGTTGAATAATTCCCCTACGGAAATATTAATAACTGGTCCAGAAGAACGCAAGAAAACGTTGAAACATTTGCAGATCACTTTGCATCAGTGTTTAACCCCAACGACGTAGATCCTGAAACCGATGAATACTCAATAAATCTAGTTCAGCAACAATTCTTCCAACTCGATTTCCCAATAAAACTGGTAACCCCCCAAGAAGTAATGAGAGCTATCAACAAAATTGACGATAAGAAAGCCCCTGGTCTTGACCAAATAGATCTTAAGGAAATTATGAAAAAAACAATCGTATATCTCTCTCACCATATATATATACCACCAGAACGGGGTACTTTCCTTAGCTGTGGAAAGTTTGTTAAGTCTGCCACAAGGGCCTGCTATTTGAACTCAAAAAGATCATACTACATACCTTTTATGCTATTGGCTCTTTAACCTCGCAAGTCTGTCTTTGCACTGCTTAAAAGTGAATAAATGTTTAATTACTTTATTCATTATTCAAGGAATGTGATAAGTATGTATAATTACACATTAATTAAAGAAAGAGACGTATGTAAATAAGTACTTTATGAATATGCTGCAAAGCTGGACCCGAACCAGCAAAACATACCTTTCGCGAGTATTGCGTCTCCCAATGTCGCCACCTGCCATAAACCCATAATTTGAAATTCTCCTACAGTCCATCCTCCCGCAATCAATGCCTTCTACTATGCTCCCTACAAACCAAACGTGCAGTCGGGGCCATAAAAGTTTATGAGCTAGTGAAGCCCAGTTGTGGATGCGCGATTATCGATAGCGTCGATAGATATTTCATAATTTATTGAACTGGATACATTGTCAAATATTCGTCTTATTCCTGATGAATGGTGAGTATATTTACTAGGGAATTATATTAAGGTTCTGTAGGCAGACATAATATTAATAACAACGATTGTTGTTTTTGTGTTTGTTGTAGAGACAGCACCATAATCAGAATTATATTAAATGTTTTTATATCTGCGCAAGTTTCAAATTAAAATTAAAATTAAGTCGTCTGTCATCTAACAGTTTTTGTATGTATGTAACTACTGACTTGTTAAGTATGTACGAAATTATTATTACGCGAATTAGCTAGACTATTGTACTATTTGCCAACACTTCTTTATAATTACAAACACAGCTTACGTTCTGTGAAATGAAGAGTGTAACCCATGGGGGAAAGAGAATAGCACAGGGGATTTCCTAGATCGAGCTTTTGTACTGTTTTTATAATAAACGATTTAATATTTTTTAAATTTAAGATTATCGAGTTTGTTTTCGTGAATCATACATAAAAATACCACATGACGGGCAAGATATATACCACGTGTTGGTTACTTTTGCATATTTTATATGATTTTTGTACTGCTTTCATAAGTTTTTTTTTTAAATATTAACCTTTGCATAAATAAAAAACCTGTTAGATGACAGACGATTTAATTTTAATTTTTTTTTTAAATTGCGCAAACATAAAAAATGTTAAATATAATTCCCTAGTAAATATACTCACCATCCATCAGGGATAAGACGAATATTTGACAATGTATGTTGTTCATGAAATCATGAAATATCTATCGACGCTATCGATAATCGCGCATCCGCAACTGGGCTTCACTAGCTCATAAACTTTTATGGCCCCGACTGCACGTTTGGTTTGTAGGGAACCGTATTTAGATACATACACTGATTTAACGCTTTACCTGCGTTGCGGATATGGATTGCAAATATTGAACATTCATACATACGAGTGCCACCAAAATCGTATTTGGCATCAGACACAGTCCTAGGTTGACTTACTTTTGAGGGTTCCGTACCCAAAGAGTGAAAACAGAACCCTATTACTAAGCCTCCGCTGTCCGTCCGTCTCTCCATCCGTCCGTCCGTTCGTCCGTCCGTCCGTCCGTCCGTCCGTCCGTCCGTCTGTCACAGGGCTGTATCTCATGAACCGTAATAGGTTGGCAGCTGAAATTTTCACAGAGTATGTATTTATTTTGCCGCTATAACAACATTAAAATAAAATTAAAAACATCAAAATTAAAGGGGGGCTCCATACAAAAAACGTGATTATTTTGTGTTATATCTTGTACGATGGTACGGAACCCTACGTGTGCGAGACCGACTCGCACTTGCCGGTTTTTCGTGCCAAGCAAGTACGTAGCTTTTTACATATATATCACATTCTTTGGAAAAAAAAATCGAGACAAAAACAAATATTTAATTACCGAACCTGCTCACAACATTTCACGAGAATTGTTTGAGAAATGCGGAGCGAACCGGAGAATAAGGAGAACAGACATACGTTAGCATTTTCGCCCAAGCGGTTTGGCCACGTCCCAAACAGCTAGAACTCGGGATACAAGTTCTATGCAGTTTTCACCCTCAGTACCAAAAGCGTCCATGCACCAATGCGCCACCCGATACCATCGACCGGCAGACCATTAACAGACGAATTCATTCTAACGAGCTGGATTCTAATTGAAATTCAAGAGGACCAATAGCACATAGGTAGCTCGTGTGGCAGGTAGGTTTCGGGCAAAGCGGTCTCCGCATCGCTTTGATCGCCCGGGGCGTGTCGCCACCCGCCGCTCCCCCGCCCGCCACCGCGCCGTCCTCCGCGCCGCTGGAGCCCGCTCTCCCCGCGCTGGGGCTGCAGCGGGCGACGCAACAAAACAAAAGCATCGCACCTGACGCTTCGCACGCGCCCGGTCGGAGGGGCAGAGGGGCAGGGGGGGGGGCGGCGAGAACCTCCCCGGTGTAGTTGCTGCCACCGACCTGCTTTGTTGTCGTGGACACCAGTCACCGAAGGGGACACGAACAAAGCTCGCTCGTGCCGGAGACGCCCTGAGAAAAACATATTTTCGGTGAACTAGCTATACTGAGGTTGAGGTAGACGTTCGTACGTAAGTGATTAATATAAAAATATACATATTTTGTATGGACGATAATTAGTAATTTTAGTTAGTCTTGGCATGAATAGCTAAACCACACCCACCGTCATGATATATGCACCGCATACCCGAATAATTTGGTGCCATGCCAGGACTTTCCTTTATGGGCACGGCTACACTACGCCACAATGTATAATACGGACGGACAAGTTTTCATTGCTGCTTTGACCATATTGTCTTCAATGGTGATGGTGGTGAACTTACATTTTGCATGGATTTTGAACCATAAAATGGTGAAGAAATGCACTCATCTAACTCAGATAGAGTAAGAAAGTGGTGCATGAACGGGGCCGGAATTTGAACTGTTACAGATGTTGCTGTTACAGCCTAATTTAACGAATTTAATAGTATAATCCACTAAAAACCATTGAATGCTGATAATAAAACCAAAGTAGTAAACTACAAGAAAATGTGTTATATTTGTACTTTGAAAAATCAGAAGCTCCGTTGATTTATATCGTAAGGCACAGAAGTAAGTAAGGTCTCTGAAAGAATAATGCTGACAATAAAGATAGAACGAATAATATAAACCTGAAATGAGTGCTTGATATTAAAGTAAATAATACGTTTTCATTTTTCCTAAGCCCCCAAGGCGAGGGGACGCGACACGTCAAATGGGGCTCCGGGTAATAACAAACAAATTAATATAAACCGCATTAAAATGTTTCTTTGTCGTTCACAAGTGCATCATTTGTGCGGGTGCGTGCACGCGGCAGCCTCGTCGCGAACCAATCGTTTCTGTCGGCCCCCGCCGCCGCGCCGGTCGAGTAGCGGTGCGATCCGGACCCCGCGTGGTGATGCGGGCTGCGTCGAAATAGATTGGACGGCCTGTAGAGCTAGGGGTGCCCCTCGTTGCCTGCTCCGCCCTGCACGCGCCACCACCGCATACGCGCGTGCCTAGATTGCAGGTTGTTTGCAATAGGGCTGTGTCAAGCGGTGATAGGTGTTAAATGGAAATCGTATGGTCGCGTTGCCCAGAGTTTCGAAGGTGCTAAGGCTGGAGAAACTGTGTGTATATGCTAATTACAGCAGCTACCCGTGCCCATCACAGAATAATGTTCTGTGGTGGCCATAGTGTCAGCGCGCTGTCAATCCACATCCACGGATTAGTTGTCAGTCTGGCCATAAATCGGATGTTGGTCAATAATGTTTTTAATGTTCTGGCTTCATTCTCACGTCAGTACCTCTACCGCAAGTCGGGCTTGGTTCTTCGATTGTTCGTTGTTTTTATTTATCTTATCACGGATTTGTACTTATTTTTAAAACAGTAAAAATGGCGATTTTAAAAATTACTCTGCCTACACTTTATGAATTGGAGTTCATAATAGGTTGTAATATTCGTTTTTTTATATAGGGAAGCTCTTAAGGTATATCATATTTTTTTATATATGGACGCTCCTAAGTTACATCATCATGTCATGGCTTCACAGTCTCGGGTTATCCTAGTCTAGTAATTTAATTATATTTGACCATAGAGACGAATATCAGTTTTATGACCAGACAGACCACATATCCGTAGATTCATTTGGATTGGCAGCCCACTTCAATAAGAGGTAGCAAACTCACCAGACCGACTCTACTAAGAGCTTTGACGTTGTTATTGGCAGTTTGAAGGATCCACTGTTCACAAAAAATAACCGATAAAATGGCCGTGAGCATCCCTATCGTCTCGTCCCTGTAGAAATCAGTAGAAATGTGCAGCTAAACAGGGGTGCGCGGCCGCCGCCGAATCAACATTAAAAGCACTAAGCGGAGCCGACGGACCCCTCATGGACCGGCTCATATTTTATTATGTTTATACAAAATAGAAAGTAAGAGGGTGCTTTAATGACGATTTCTATACAAACTTACCCAACTATATCTATAAAAATATCATGCAAGAATATAAATATATTAGGCCCTTACCTATGAAATTGCCTTGGCTAACTAAT
Source organism: Incurvaria masculella (assembly GCA_946894095.1). Classification (NCBI taxonomy): domain Eukaryota; kingdom Metazoa; phylum Arthropoda; class Insecta; order Lepidoptera; family Incurvariidae; genus Incurvaria; species Incurvaria masculella. Next base: position 6,166,137 of record OX335644.1, read on the forward strand.
GGAGATGAAGAAATAACTCTAACTTTAATTTGCGTAAGAATTACAAATTCAAATATTTTTCGCTATAAAAGGAAACTATTCCTTTTTCAAATTCAGTTGTTCGTTTGTTTTCCCACCGTTTGATTTTGTACATCGTTGTTTCTGTAACCATGGAAAAATCAAAATTGCGCGTTATTTTCGAATGTGAATTTCGTCGTGGCACCAACGCAGCACAGACGGCACGCAAAATCATCGACGTGTATGGCCAGGGACCGCAAGTGAACGTACTGTGGGTTTTTGGTTTGATCGCTTCCGCTTCCACGATGAGCATGTGCTCTAAAGATTTACTGAATAGAAGCACTATTAAGGCTAGCAGCAGCAGCTGGGAAGAAACTATCAAAATATTTTTTTCCGGAAATCGATACTAAAAATGTAGCTGGAAATGGATGACTAATACCATATCCACTACATGATATATTAGTCCAACATACCCCATTCCTGCCGAGATTCCTGCAGGAGTTAGGTGCCATGCCAGGGCTTTCCCTTTATGAGCTACATTAATGTCGAACAATGGAACAGTTGGTATTCACCAAATACACTTATTCAACTCAGAAAGTTGCTTGAATGTGGCGAGGATTGAACCCATGAGTTCTGGCATGGAAGGCAGGACCCCGTACCCCTGATATTGCAAGGCTAGGAACACTGAATGGATGTAAAACACCATCGTTTTTACCAATGTTGCGATGTTACCAACCCGAGCGGGATGAACCCTACCACTTTCTCATTTTTTTTTTAAATCATGGACAGTGCATGCAAATGCTGTACCGAGGTCTATCTTTAAATTAGAAACCAGTTTCACTCGTCTCGCACCCGCACTAATGCAGCGCTTGCGTCAAAATAAGACTTTATCCAGAAATGTCAAAACAGTGTACGAAATATCAAGTAAATTTGAACCGTGGCTTTCAAATGATTAGTAAACTTAATATTAAAAACTTTACAGTCGTATTTAGAGAGGACATGTAAAAACGTAGTACTAGATTAGCACCGGAATATACAAAAACCGGTTTAGTCCGACCTTAAAACGCGTACTAAAATTAGTGCGCTCACTCTGGCTGTTTGGCACGTCTGGGCTGTTAGGCTTTTGAGAACGAACCGTTTCTCAAACTAATTTCTTTGCCGCACCGCCAGGATATGGAACTGTCTACCGGCGGATGCCTTTCCTCATACCTATAACCTGGGAGTCTTCAAGCGTAAAAAAGCGGATAGCTCAGCGATAGTCTGCAAATCCGCTGGCATGGTGCCTCGCTGTGCGTGGTTTCGCGAGGCGAGGTGTTTTTGACTTATCTGAGCACCTTTGGTCCTCAGCACAACCACCCATACCGGTTTTCATAAAAAAAACTACGTTTGTATGGGCAGCGTAATTTTCGAATGCACAAAATCATCGTTGAATAACCTATATGCTTAGTTGGTGTTGGCGTTTGCAACGTGGGCAGGCACGCGGGAGGGGGATCCCGCTTCACAATTAGGGAACGCCACCCCAAAGGCACGCGCGAAGGGAATTGAGGCAATTCCACGCCACTTGTTTCGAGTTTCGACCCCTAGTGCCCCTAGCCCGCTGGCCACCTGTATTGCGTGAGCTCGCTCGGTGCCGCCGAACATTTCTGAGGGATCGTCCATGAATCACGGTTTGTTCGTGCTTGTTTATGTTACTTTCAAAAGCTTTACTGTCATGCCGCGAATTCAGTGCTAGTCAAAGTTATTACAATTTCTGTGTCTCGATAACCGTCATCGCAGGAATACTGCAACGCTGGCTTACAACGTTGTAAGTATTTAAATTTTGTCACAAACCTCTTATTAAAAAAAAATTAACAAAAAAAAGAAGTATTCCAAAAACAATTAACATGCACAAAAAAGTAATTAATAATTGAAATTGTTGTACCTAGTTAGAATTATTGTAATTTTTGAGTCGGTGTCAGCCAAGGCAGGTTTGTAATTACATACATAGTTATAGGTAAGTGTGCTTGTGTCGCACGCGCGACTTGACGAGGCGAGAGTCGAGAGTGGGGCCGCGGCGGGAGGGGAGATGTCAAGGGAACACGCCGGGCACGCGCCGCGCCAGTCAAGAGAACCTTGGCTCCCTTGACTGACACCGACTCCAAAAATAACAATAATTGTAACTAAAATAATTGCAATTATTTTTAACTTTTTAGTGCATGTTAATTTGTTTTGTAATACTTTTCTTTGAAGTCGGTTTTGTTTGTAAAAAAAAATATTTATTTTTTATTTTTAGTGAATCCGAAGTGCACTCACTCATTTTTACCTACAGTTTTACATGGGTTCTGAATCATGGAACAGCTCGCATTCGTAACGAAATGCACTCAAACATCTCAGAAAGAAAAAGCAAGTGGTGCATGACCGGGGCGAGCATTTACTCCGTTGAATGGGGCATTTGAGACATGCATGAATTCGCCCGTCCATGAAATCTTCAGAATGTGTACAAATACAGGTTTTAAAAATGAATGACTCAGAATCTAACATTTTTTTTTCCCGGAACTTAGGTATTTTGGCCAAAAACACAAAATGTGCGGTATCATTTGCTGCAAAAATGGCCCGCCAAATTTCTTTTCAATGTCTAATAAAATGGGTTAAAAGGTATATATCTGTTCAGGAATCCAACAATTTTTTTACACAAAAGCGAGTTTTTTTTTAAAAATACACAGTTTTCGCTCTCATAAAATCGGCAAAATTGGCCAGCCCAATCTGTCGTCACACATTGTTTTTTAATTCTAATCAGATCGATAATTTCAAAGAATCCAACAAAATTGTTACTGGCAACACATATATTTTGCAAATGCCCAAATAAAGTGAACAGCATAATTGGCCCGCGCACTTTTTGAAACAGAATGACAATAAAAGATATAATCGAAGATACTTTTAACAGAATCCAACAAAAAAGTTACACGACCGTCAGTTTTGCAGCGTTTAACGCAATTTTGAATTTCGCGCTAAAACGGCAAGATGAGCGCGGGTGGTAGGCTGAGGCAGGCCGAAGCGGGACGGCAGCGGCGGCTGAGGCACGTGTTTCAATATGTGTGATTGCGTAAGTGTGCGTGTGCGCCGACCTTTGCTCGAGGCAACGAAACGCTCGAGGCGCGGGGCGGGGGGAGTGTGGTGGCAAAGATAATACTAATAATTACTTTGGTGGTGCATAATCGAATGTACCTAAAGCGAGCGCGTAGTTGGGAGCTGGCGAGCATTTCGGATGATTTTGGTAAATAAATTGGTCATGTACGTGCATAACTCGTGTATGTTTTCTATGGCAAGTGACAAATCTTTATAACCGGCTCGACTCGTCGATTCTAGCAGTTGTATTCAGAGTGAACTGTAATCAGTTTACACGGATTATCACTGGACTAACCATGCAAAATAATACATAGGACGGACATAACCCGGGTCGTCAAGTTAGACCGCCCACTCTGAATACTACTTTTTTAGGGTTCCGTACCCAAAGGATGCCAACTCCGCTCTCCGTCCGTCCATCCGTCCGTCTGTCACAGGGCTCTATCTTATGAACCGTAATAAGTAGGAAGGTGAAATTTTCACAGAGTATGTATGTATTTTATTTATTTATTACTTTTTAGGGTTCCGTACCCAAAGGGTGAAAACGGAACCCTATTACTAAGCCTCCGCTGTCCGTCCGCCCGTCCGTCCGTCCGTCTGTCCGTCTGTCCGTCTGTCACAGGCCTGTATCTCAGTAACCGTAACAGGTAGACAGCTCAAATTTTCACAGAGTGTGTATTTATTTTTTTTTGCTATAACAACAAATAGGTAAGATGAAAAAATAATTAAAATTAAAGGGGGCTCCCATACAAAAAACGTGATTTTTTTGTTTTTTTTTTCTACGATGGTACGGAACCCTTCGTGTGCGAGTCCGACTCGCACTTGGCCGGTTTTTAATATGTTGTTATATGATTAAAAAAATAAATAAAATGTAATACCCACCGGATTTTTCTTTGAATTAAAAAAAATAAGTGCATTTTATGTTTCCTTCATATTGACTTTTATGTGGCTAGAGAAAATTGATAATGTATTCAACTTATCAGTATATTCACTCCATTAGCATGAAAAAAGATCGTCGGTGTATAAAGTATCGGTGAAAATGCGTCTTAACAATGTTTTAAATTTTAAATGTATGGAAATAAAAATACCGTCCATCTTTTTTCGCTTATGTAGTCTTTGACTTGCTATCTTTAATGGTGAAAACCTCATTTCAATCTGACCATTAATTTCCGATATATTCGCATGTCAATACTGTCAAAATTACACAGTAAAATTTCAAAAATATAATTAAAAGGAATTTTTACCGATTTAAAAAAAACATGAAAAATATGTTCAATATCGAAAATAGGCAACGTTCAATAGGTGGAAATGCTTTAAACAATGTTTTAAATTTAAAAGTATGGAAAATTTACTGTTTTGAGTGTATTCAAATGCGAATATCTCGTAAATGAGTCGTCAGATTTTAATTAAGTATTCATCATTTAAAATAACAGGTTGAAGGCTCCATTAGCAAACAAAGATGAACGGTATTCATATTTTCACACATTAAAAATTTTCAAATTTTTTTAAAGGAATTTTAAAGAAAGAGGCATTTATACCGATACAAATGTTTATACCGTATACACAGATTTAAATGAGGTTTTCACCATTAGAGATAGCTCGGCAAAGACTCCATTAGCAAAAAATATGGAACCAAAAATTATGAAAATTACATACAAAACGTTTTTGTGTTACATCTTGTACGATGGTACGGAACCCTTCGTGTGCGAGTCAGACTCGCACATGGCCGGTTTTTCATGCCCATGGAGTCGTTGACGTGTTATTTTAAATGATGAAAAGTTCATTAAAATCTGACGACTAATTTACGAGATATTCGCATTTTAATACGCTCAAAACAGTAAATTTTCAATACCTTTATATTTAAAACATTGTTAAAGGCATTTTCACCGATCCAATGTTATCTATTTTTTATATAGAACACATTTTTCATGTTTTTATCAGACCGGTGAACAAGCCTCTTTAAAATTGTTTTAAGTTTTAAATGTATGGTAAATGTACTGTTTCGACAGTATTCACATGCGAATATCTCGGAAATTAATAGTCCGATTTTAATAAAGTTTTCACCATTCAAAGTAATAGGTTGAAGACTCCATGAGCAAACAAAGATCAACGGTATTTATATTTTCACACATTTAAAATTTTCAAAGGTTTTTAAACGAATTTTAAAGAAAGAGGCATTTATACCGATGCAAATGTATGTACCGTATATACAGATTTGAATAAGGTTTTCCCCATTAGAGATAGCACGTCAAATACTCCATAAGCAAAAAATATGGAATTAAAAAATTGTCAAAATTACGTACAAAACTTTTTTGTGTTATGCCTTGTAAGACGGTACGGAACCCTTCGTGTGCGAGTCAGACTCGCACATTGCCGGTTTTTCATGCTCATGGAGTCGTTGAAGTGTTATTTAAAATGATGAAAACTTCATTAAAATCTGACGACTAATTTATGATATATTCGCATTTGAATGAGCTCAAAACAGTACATTTTCAATACCTTAACATTTAAAACATTGTTAAAGGCATTTGTACCAATCTAACGTTTTCTATTTTCGATATAGAACACATTTTTCATGTGTTTTTTAGACCTGTGAAAACGCCTTTCAAAAATTGTTTTAAGTTTTAAATGTATTGAAAATGTACTGTTTCGACATTATTCACATGCGAATATCTCAGAAATTAATGGTCAGATTTAAATAAAGTTTTCACCATTCAAAATAACAGGTTGAAGACGCCATGAGCAAACAAATAACATATTTAAAATTTTCAAAAATGTTTGAAGGAATTTTTAAGAAAGAGGTATTTATACCGATACAAATGTGTGTACCGTATATACTGATTTCAATGAGGTTTTCACCATTAGAGATAGCACGTCAAAGACTCCATAAGCAAAAATATGGAATTAAAAATAGTCAAAATTACATACAACACTCTTCTGTGTTATGTCTTGTATGACGGTACGGAACCCTTCGTGTGCGAGTCAGACTCGCACATGGCCGGTTTTTCATGGTCATGGAGTCGTTCACGTGTTATTATAAATGATCAAAACTGTATTAAAATCTGACGACTAATTTACGAGATATTCGCATTCGAATGCGCTCAAAACAGTAAATTTTCAATACTTTTAAATTTAAAACATTGTTAAGGGCACTTTCACCGATCCAACGTTATCTATATTCGATATAGAACACATTTTTCATGTTTTTTTAGATCGGTGAAAATGCATTTCAAAAATTGTTTCAAATTTTAAATGTATGGAAAATGTACTGTTTCGACAATATTCACATGCGAATATCTCAGAGCTTAATGGTCAGATTTAAATAAAGTTTTCACTATTCAAAGTAATAGGTTGAAGACTCCATGAGCAAACAAAGATCAACGGTATTTTGACACATTTAAAATTTTCAAAGGTTTTTAAACGAATTTTAAAGAAAGAGGCATTTATACCGATGCAAATGTATGTACCGTATTTACAGATTTAAATGACGTTTTCACCATTAGAGATAGCACGTCAAAGACTGCATAAGAAAAACATATGGAATTAAAAAATAGTTAAGATTACATGCAAAACTTGTTTGTGTTATGTCTTGTTCGACGGTACGGAACCCTTCGTGTGCGAGTCAGACTCGCACATGGCCGGTTTTTAATGCTCATGGAGTCGGTCTCATGTTATTTTAAATGATCAAAACTGTATTAAAATCTGACGACTAATTTACGAGATATTCGCATTCGAATGCGCTCAAAACAGTAAATTTTCAATACCTTTACATTTACAACATTGTTAAAGCCATTTGTACCGATCCAACGTTTTCTATTTTCGTAATAGAACACATTTTTCATGTTTTTTTAGACCGGTGAAAACGCCTTTTAAAAATTCTTTTAAGTTTTAAATGTATTGAAAATGTACTGTTTCGACAGTATTCATATGCGAATATCTCGGAAATTAATGGTCAGATTTAAATAAAGTTTTCACCATTCAAAGTAATAAGTAGTTCGAATACTCCATGAGCAAACAAAGATCAACGGTATTAATATTTTCACACATTTAAAATTTTCAAAGGTTTTTAAACGAATTTTAAAGAAAGAGGCATTTATACCGATGCAAATGTATGTACCGTATGTACAGATTTAAATGACGTTTTCACCATTAGAGATAGCACGTCAAAGACTCCATAAGAAAAACATATGGAATTTAAAAAAAGTTAAGATTACATGCAAAACTTGTTTGTGTTATGTCTTGTTCGACGGTACGGAACCCTTCGTGTGCGAGTCAGACTCGCACATGGCCGGTTTTTCATGCTCATGGAGTCGTTCACGTGTTATTTTAAATGATCAAAACTGTATTAAAATCTGACGACTAATTTACGAGATATTCGCCTTCGAATGCGCTCAAAACAGTAAATTTTCAATACCTTTACATTTAAAACATTGTTAAAGCCATTTGTACCGATCCAACGTTTCCTATTTTCGTAATAGAACACATTTTCTTTAGACCGGTGAAAACGCCTTTTAAAAATTGTTTTAAGTTTTAAATGTATTGAAAATGTACTGTTTCGACAGTATTCACATGCGAATATCTCAGAAATTAATGGTCAGATTTAAATAAAGTTTTCACAAATCAAAATAACAGGTGGAAGACGCCTTGAGCAAACAAAAAACACATTTAAAATTTTCAAAATTTTTTGAAGGAATTTTAAAGAAAGAGGCATTTATACCGATGCAAATGTATGTACCGTATATACAGATTTAAATGAGGTTTTCCCCATTAGAGATAGCACGTCAAATACTCCATAAGCAAAAAATATGGGATAAAAAAATAGTCAAAATTACGCACAAAACTTTTTTGTGTTATGTCTTGTACGAGGGTACGGAACCCTTCGTGTGCGAGTCAGACTCGCACATGGCCGGTTTTTCATGCTCATGGAGTCGTTGACGTGTTATTTAAAATGATGAAAACTTCATTAAAATCTGACGACTAATTTACGAGATATTCGCATTTGAATGCACTCAAAACAGTAAATTTTCAATACCTTTACATTTAAAACATTGTTAAAGGCATTTTCACCGATCCAACGTTATCTATATTCGATATAGACCACATTTTTCATGTTTTTTTAGATCGGTGAAAATGCCTTTCAAAAATTGTTTTAAGTTTTTAATGTATGGAAATTTTACTGTTTCGACAGTATTCACTTGCGAATATCTTGGAAATTAATGGTCAGATTTAAATGAGATTTTCACCATTAAAGATAGCACGCCAGAGACTCCATAAACAAAAAAGATGGACGGTATATATATTTCATACATTTAAAATTTAAAAAAATGTTTTGAGACATTTTCACCGGTACTTTATACACCGACGATCTTTTTTTATGCTTATGGAGTCTTCAACGTGTTATTTGAATTGATGAAACTTCACTAAAATCTGATGAGTAATTAACTAGATATTCGCATTTGAATACGCTCGAAACAGTAAATTTTCCATACTTTTAAATGTATGGTCAGTATTATATGACCGGTGCAAGCGAATTGCGGGGTATTTCACAGGCGTGCTCGGGTCTAGCGCTTTCGGCTCCTATTTGCCCTGACGCCCAAGGCACAACATAATTCAATAAGTAAATATACTTTTTCGTACTAAGCTAGTGCGGCACTGAATCCAAGAACGTGATATATCACGTGATATATCACGTTCTTCATTCATGAATGTATGTATAATCCACCGTGAATCAATTTGTGATTTATAAATATGTAGTTTATCTAATTTCAGTGATTTATCTTCGCGGAATCATCTTGCATAAAAATAAAATAACTCAAATTGTATTCAACTTTTACCAAAGTATTTTACTCATTTACATGTGTATATTCGACGATTACTAGCAATTACAAAAGAATAATACCTTTATAAAATTGGCGAATTAATTAATTCAAATTTCACATCACACTTTATAAACTCTTGTCCATTATGCAGGTACTACGCATGAAAACGAACTATACATAAGTATCACCAAAGATAATACTAATAATTACTTCGTAATCGGTATCACTAACACAGGCTGAACCCTTTCTTACCGCCGCCACCGTTCCCACGCCACCGCGCCGCACTGCCTCCGCACCGCGCCGCCTACCACCCGCTTTCGCCAAGCTATTTTAGCGCGAAATTCAATGTTTCGTTATACGCTGCAAAACTGACTGGCATGTAAATTTTTTGTTGGATTCTGTTAAAAGTATGTTCGTCTATATCATTTATTATCATTATAATTTAAAAAATGGGCGGGCAAATTATGCCGTTTACTTTATTTGGCCATTAGCAAAATATATGTGTTGCCAGTAACAAATTTGTTGGATTCGTTGAAATTATCGATCTGATAAGAATTAAAAACAAATGTGTGACGACAGATTGGGCTGCCCAATTCTGCCGAGTTTATGAGAGCGAAAACTGTGTATTTTTAAAAAAAAACTCGCTTTTGTGTAAAAAAAATGTTGGATTCCTGAACACATATATACCTACTAACCCATTTTATTAGACATTGAAAAGAAATTTGGCGGGCTATTTTTGCAGCAAATGATACCGCATATTTTGTGTTTTTGGCCAAAATACCTAAGTTCCGGGAAAAAAAAATGTTAGATTCTGAGTCATTCATTTTTAAAACCTGTATTTGTACACATTCTGAAGATTTCATGGACGGACGATTTAGTGCTTTGGTAAGCCCCAAATTTTAGCTTCATTCATTGGCCTAATTTGAACCCATAACCTCCCGTATGAAAGGCAAGTCCTCTATCATCTACACCACGCATTGTACATACATAGAACACAGAAAGATACCCTACATGCTAACGGAGCTGAAGGGTCTCTAAATTCTGGGATACGTCAGGTTCATCGACGAGACAAGTAATGTAATGAGTCCGAACAGCGAAGTAGGTAAATATACTTTACGCTTATTCCAAGGAATGTGATATGTATGTATATATAATCGACCGCGAAGCAAGGACACATTAATTAAAGAAAAAGCCCACTTAAAGGAACTACTTTACGAAAATACTGCAAGGCTGGACCCGAACGAGCAAAACATACCATTCGCGGGTATTGCGTCTTCCAATTTAGCCACGTACTGTATACCCATAATTTTGGAATTCTACTACAGTCCCTCCTCTCCTACTAACACGTGTTTATTTAACGTATACCTCCGTTACGGATATTGGCTGCAAATATTAGGTTACTTATGAATTTTGAATGTTCATGTGGTTCATATACAGAATGTACACGGGCTTATGGTCCAAACGTTAACCAATCTTGGGCATATTCGGAGTACAAAAGATCGATAACATTTTGTTTTACGATTTTAAAAAATCGTGCCCGTAAATAGTGCGTGTAGGTAGGTAGTGATTTACTTTAAAAAAATCTATGATCTTAGCGAGTTATGGATATATGACTCGTAATAGAGGCTCAGGACCTGTTAAGGTGCCCGACGACGCCCTCTGGATTTCGAACTTTCTGGAGGGCTGCGAAAACCATACCAGCCAGCCAGATGCGTCCACACCATGTTTATTTAATATATATACTTTGGGGGAAATACCTCGGCAGGGAGTTGATTCCATAGTTTATCGATCCTATAGGTAAATGATTTAAAGGATCTTATTTTTGTCGACTGTGAATGTGTGCATTCCCTGCATGTTCCGCGTTGCGGCAAGGCATAAATGGGGCGGAGGGACAGCAGCGTTATGCATCTCCGACTAGAATTCTCCATGGTAATATCTAGCACTGATCAGTTTCTTTATCTGTGTTATCTAATATGTATGTAGATTAGAAGCTAGAAGGCTCCCTAGACATCTAGCTACTTTGCGCACCGCAATAGGGGTGCGCAATGTTGATATCGGAAAAAACATTTCAATATTTGTGAGTGCCACCGAGGGCGCATCGGTGTTGACCTGTAACGATATGCAAACACCGTGTAGTGTAGCCACATCTGAAGAGCCGATACGTACATATATTTGTAAACGGGGTGACACAATGACGGGTCCCCAGTCGTTTGTCACTTTGTGATTTGAACGTATACATTCACAAAAATGTTTGTAGTTTATTTTGCTCTTTCAACTGTCATGTTTTGACAAAGGGTAGCCTATTTTTTTCGTTGCTACCAGTGGTTGCATGTTTTTATTGTCTCATTGAATCATGTCGCTCATAGCAAGTACGTCGTTATTCTCTTTCTCTTTCTCGCAGCTTACGTTCCTTATTGGGTATCAAATAATTCCTCGCTTCATGGTCATCTAGGTATATTAAGTGTAGTAGTATTCGGGAGAAAAATACCTGCAGGTTCGGTGGTATGCAGCAACTGGTCGTTGATTTTAAACGCGCAATTGAAAAAAAACCATATGTGTACCTATATTGGTAATATTTTTCAGAATTTTCCAACAACCGTTAAAGGAGAACAATTCGGGATAGGATGCGTGTGACTGACAGACACCAGAGCCAGACCATAAGGGTTTGCTTTTTGAGACGGAACACTAAAAATATGTACGGAGGTGGCGCGTGGGCCACCCGACAGTAGCAAAATGTTTCGCTTTTTGTCTACGTGGAGAGGATATCGACAGTCAAAGCACGTGAAAGATGTTGGATATGAAATGCGGTGTGACAAATGTATGTAAGTAGAACAAGAATCTCATCTCAGAACCCCAAACGTCCGTAAAGCTTCGCATTAAAACTATGGAACGATACGATGACAGACCCTTTATTTTTAAATCAAGTTGTCACCACGTTTTGAATAAAGTTCGTCGTGTCCTTCCAATAACTTTCGATCGGGGGCTTTCTGTATAGATTTGTTAGTTTTATACAGATTTCATCAGTGCTAACAACTTATCTCGAACATGGCACGATTTATTATCTAGTTTTTTTATGTTACTGGAAATGGATGGCTGATACCCAACTGACCGTCAGATATTAGCCTACCACATGGGAACTAGGTGCCATGCCAGGACCTTCCTTATATTGTGCTATTCGGTTAATGCTTAGTTATGAAAATCGCGCTTGGATATGCATTATACACACATATTCAGGTTCTACCACCGAGTGGATTTTTGCCCCAGCACTCTAGTGTTCATTGCTCCAGGCTTATCCAACCTCCTTCCTCACTCCTTGGTGCATGCAGATCTCCTGCGTTTTTCGAGCTGCCTACATGAAAAAACGCCGATGAACGAGTAACGTTTCATTCGTATTTATACTTTTCATCAGTGTCTCCACCACACTGACCAGACCGCGGCGGTACTGACCGGTAAAATATCTTCTAGCCGATTTATTGTAATCCAATTGAAAGCGCCCAGACTTGTGTGCGCCACCCGACGTTTTTTCTGAAATTGACCTCAGCTACGGGGCTTCCTGTAAGATCCCTGTTCCTCCACTCACGGCTGCCCCGGGGCAACCTATGTGAGCTCCTACTTCGACTCCGTCTCCTCTCATGGGCCACCTCATCGAGAAACGACCGAGCAAGAAAGCCGATCTCGGCCACCTGAGTCGCACCGATCCGCCCTACACCAGGCGCTCCACAGCCTCCGTGCCAGGCCGCCACGTTTGCAGCCGGCCTTGACAAGGCTCTGCCCTGCCGCATCGCCCCGCTACGAGGTGACGCCCATGCGCAGCAACGGCCGGATGGCTCGTCGTCCATCCGTCGCTTGAGCGGGCTATCCTCACAACGCCTCAGCGGCACCGGGCCGCGCCGCTAACCTCTCCTTATTGTGGAGACCACGAAACTCTTCTGCATTTGTTACCACGTTCGCATTCAAAAGTTCACCGCAGAGCGATTGCTATGAAGCGCTCGCATCGCACGGGGATGAAGCGGGCGGAGGGGATCGCATAGCCCGGCCGGTTGCATCTGGATGCTTCGCCTGAAGACCAGTCGCCGGAGGACGTGGCACGCCGACTGTGCGAAACAAGCCCGACCGTAGGGTGCTACTGGATTTATATCGTCGATGGTATATCAATGCATGTAACTTATGGCAAAATTAAACCTATAAATCTATATATCTCTATTTGTGTTTTCTTTCCTGGCACCGTCTTGGCCGGGTTGCCGAGGCTTGGGGTTTTCTGTCTTAGGGTGCGTGGCATGGCGAGCGGAACTAAGTCGGTTCGAGTCTGATTTCCACGCCCTCATATTAGTATACGTACGGTTCGTCAACGAACAAACAACGTCAAATCAGAGTACGAGTTTATTTATTTATTTATTAGTTCACAACGAATACCATCTGTTGTTATTCGTGTTGGTATTCGCATAGCTTCCATGTGATGTTTTTTATATTGCGGCTACGGACCTTTTCTACGTATTCGTAAAGTTGTTTGTCAGGTCTATTGATTTATTCTTAATAATTGAATCGAATCGAAGTACATTCAGACTATTATTTAATTGCTACCATTCATCAGATCGATGTCAAGACTACGCCCCACTAAGAACGTAACATTCACAATTCAGGGAACGTGAATCAGCGGAATATCGTTTCTATTTGCAACATCATAAGTGCTATGCATGTGAGGCAAATAGTTACATGTTGCTACTTACAATCAATTACTTATTCTGTGCTACAACCGCGATTGTTAGCGGCTGGCGGCGGTAGCGCCACAGAATAAGGGCGCGGATACTTAGTAAAATTGTGGCGCGTATAGAGGAAGCGTAATCGCCACACATTGGAATTTGACCCACATACGCTTTCCTTGCTATTGAAAAGCCTACTGTGGCGTTTACGGTGATGCGTTTCGTCTCTGACCAAACTTTTTGGCCGGTCTGAATACGCGCCGAGTCCGTGTTTGGGCAGGGTGCACCAACCCGCGCATACCTGACCTAAAATTTACATTCTGCGCATCAAAACGTGCCAACTTCACATCTGCTATAAAGTTTGGCCAGAACTGTGCAACGTGATGCAGCGGTATTTAGTTCGTATCTCTTCTCACTGCAAATTGCTGCCCTGATTGATATTATCGGCATGAAAAATAATCACTGCACACATTGGAATTTATCCCGAGGTCCTCTTGCCTGCTTACCTAGGGCTTTTTTTATTTGCCGGTACTGTTACATGGTACACATTTGTACATCGACTCAAAACAGTAAGCAGGGTACGATATTTAAGGTGGCCCAACCCGGCGGCCTCAACTCATTTGCGGGCACTGTACAAAACCGTGCTGTTGCGCTCTGGGACCTTCTCTGTTTCTAAGAATAAGACAAGCTGCGTGATGGGGAAGATGCAACATGCCCACAAAAAAGACAATGTGCATAGTGTATGATTTGGTAAGATTTACGAAAATTTTAATTTCAAAACGACTTATAGCTAAAAGTAAACCACGACCACTGTAGTCAAAAATCTAACAAAAACCAAATAGATTATCAATCTTGATTAAATAAGCTATGTCTAATGACTAATCTTTTTAAGATGTTCTTACTTTATCATTGCGTAATCCACCTCAAAAGTTATTGTATAAAACGCGCGAAAAATTCGAACTTTCGGACGTTATAACTTGGAAACCATACACAATTTTACAATGCCAATGGTCATCAGACATCTACTTCAATCAAATAAAGCTATTTTGAGTAAAATGTTGGATCTCTGACAAGAAATATAGGCGTGATCTTCTTTCCCCTTTTGTATGGGGAGATGAGCGGGTTGGGCCACCATAACAATAGTAAAGACAAAAAAATATGCAAAAGCGAATAAACCAAGTTGAGCAATAATAGGAAAATTAAATAATAATATGTTTAAATATCTTTAGTACATACATATTTTATATATCATACATATTTACATATCATATTGTATTATATAATATATATTCCAATATATAGCTTAGTGGGTAATTAATTATGTTCAAGGTCGAAATTTGTGATAACTTTAAGTAGCTGCTACATTCATCCATTCATCGATTGTGGTTGCTGATTGATCCAAAAGATGTTCAATAAGTTTTTTTTTCATACAGTCGAAAGATCGCCACCGCCCGAGATTGTGCTCTAAAACATAAAACACTCTAATACGTCTGCGACTAGGTTTTCATTTGGCATATACGTTTAAGTTGGGTTGGTAGTTTTAGAAATTTGGAGACAGCGGGTCTCCTAGTAAGCGTGCTAGATGGCATATCTCCTTCCTTTTAAGGGTTCCGTATGCTGTATCTCATGAACCGTAATAGGTAGGCAGCTGATATTTTCACAGAGTGTGTATTTATTTTGCCGCTATAACAACAAATAGATAAAATTTTAAAATAATAAAGATTCAAGGGGGGCCCCAAACAAAAAACGCGATTTTTTTATGTTAAATCTTGTACGATGGTACGGAACCCTTCGTGTGCGAGTCCGACTTGCACTTGGCCGGTTTTATTTATGTTACCTAGTGTGCCAATGGAAGATGGCACAAAGTTCCTTTCTACTTTGTAGCTCAACGTATCCCAGGCGCTACCTCTGAAAGGCTTTGATCGGAACGCTTTTTCCAGATTTCTCTTCCGGCACCGAATCAACACCGACGAGAGCGCGTCCGTGTTCGAAATGGCTTTTCACATACACAACGCTGTGTAGGAAATATATTTAGGCCAGTAAAAATACGGGACCCGCTCCGCTCTCCCGTCTGTTATTGATTTTCAGCCGGCTGTCCTGGGAGTACGCCGTGTGTACCGAGCTCGCTCCAGCCCGCCCCGCGCGCCTCCACCCTCCCGGAGGTGTGCAGGCTGCGTGTACCCCGCGCAGCGCCCGGATGTCTGCCGCTGATTGGGCGTGTGTCGTGTCGAGCGGCTCGAACACG
This sequence comes from Incurvaria masculella, assembly GCA_946894095.1. Taxonomy (NCBI): domain Eukaryota; kingdom Metazoa; phylum Arthropoda; class Insecta; order Lepidoptera; family Incurvariidae; genus Incurvaria; species Incurvaria masculella. Next base: position 6,182,000 of record OX335644.1, read on the forward strand.
TTCCTCGTCCGACTTGATCGCGGAGATGAACAGCTGGTGTTTTCCTGATGCGCACTTGGAATTCAGACCCCCGATGCCGTTCGGAATTGTTCAGTGGCCACGGTTGGCTCTTGCCATTAATACATGGAAAACTGGATCGAAAACGTGATGGTGCAATAGAACAGTGAGAACTACTGTTCCTTTCTCTGAAAATACAGAAAGAAGCGAAATAAATACATTGGAACTAGACATGGGTGCATCTTGCCACAACTACATGGAAAACGGTATGGAAACCTGGATACGGAACATTTCGACTTTCAACCATCCGGGCGGGATTAACCTTAGCAACATCTAGCAAGTAAGAAAACACTTTATACCTACATTTTTACGTGGATTGTGGCCAGCCACAACGGTCGAACGGTCATCGCTCTAGAACCTGATCGCGCCCAATGCTGTTTAACCTTGAGGACATAACACCGAGGAGGCGCGCCGCGCCGCTGGAGCACCGAGGCTACAACGCTTCTTATGACGTATCTAGACGTAACTTCTAATTTGAAGTTATCATATTGACTGATTGATTGGAATAATCTGTTAATTTTGTGACATAAATAGAAACATAACATGCTTGCCTGCCTACAAAAAGTGGGGTCATATGGAATCAAATATAAACTGTGTTTAATATTGCAAGAAGGTTAAGAATATAGGCAGTGATCGTTCGCACGAAAATACGCCGAATATTGGAGCATGAATTGTGAAGAGAGGAATGCCATGCTCAATTAATTCAATTTAATTCGGTCGTTACATTTTACTTGTTTCGACGTGGACATTTAGGAACAGGATATCTACTCTGGAAAGTGAAAAGGAGTTAGTCACAGATAAAAGTAAGGCGCTCTCGCCTGACGTCATCAAACATCAAATGTTATGTTAGTGTCGTCGCACTCTAATTATAATAATTAGAAAGGGACAACACTAGGGTGACTCGTGGCTGTCATTTCATAAGTACGAAAGCGTTGTGATTCACCGGTGACACACAAGTGAGAATCTCATGAGTAGACTCCCTGCGAAAGCAAACGAAAGTTCTCGTATTCGCTGCTGTCAAAGTCTATACAGAAATAAGTAGGCATCTTTTTTTCTACACAGAATTTAAAAGCATCGAAATTTATTTAAAAAAAGAACACGAGAATGTCTCGCTTTCGCTTTCATGGTCCTCCTAATACAGGTTGATGGCAGCCACTTTTAATGTGGCAAGTATACATAAAGATGTCTTGCGATTTAAAAAAAAAGATTCCATAAAATTGAGAACCTCCTCCTTTTTTTGAAGTCGGTTAATAATTTCACCTATGGTTTTGCGGGGATGTTTCTTCTTTCAAGGATTTTGAAGGGAGCAAGCCTGCACATAAACTTGAATAGGAAGGACTCTTTCGCCTATTCTAAGTATGTGTAGCATCCTAAGCACGTAAGCAATTTTGCGCTTCACTTATTGGGAACGGTTAAGTAAGATTCTTTCTTTTTAGCGGCATATTTTGGTTCCTAGAAGCCATTAGCGGACGGTAAAAAGTTCGTAGAGAACAATTTCCTGACTACGCAAGTATAGGTTCTGCTTGCATGTGTCCGTGGGCACCCAACACCGCCCTCAAGCGTCCAAAGTGGACGTCGCACTAATGGATCTCCCGGATTTTTGCTCCGAGTAAAGTATTTCCTCTTTCCCTCCGACAAGAACCGTAGGGGGGCGGGGGGCGGCGATAAAATACATCTGCTATAATATGACACTCCCTTTCATAGCAGCGTGCAGGGAAATATGAAGGGATTTTCATAAAACCCGAGCGTCGTTGCAATATGCGTACATATTACATGTAGATGTAGATTTTCTAGAGCACCCTAATGAGAAGATTAGGGTGCCGAATCCCTAAAATGAACACACGAAGAATGTAAGATGGAAGGAAGGTTTCCATGTAATTTCGGGATTACCTACTCACGAACTCGGATTTTCTCTACGTATGGATGTATGGGATTCGGGCGCTCCTTCAAATGTGTAGGTATTGAAGATATTTAAATTGTTCTATATGTAGGTGAGTATGTGAAATGGCTTGCAAACGTTAAGTATAATTACGATTTGTTGGCGTTTAGATATTCTGAGTCTATGTCAGAAAATGCCTTATTGTTCTACCGTTATTGTGTGCAAATGACAGATATTATGCTATCTCGGTGAAAAGAAAACTGTCCAAGTGCGAGTCGGGCTCGCACATGAAGGGTTCCGTACCATAGTACAAGTTTAAACACAAAAATCACGTTTTTGTTTGGGGCTCCCCTTATTTTTTTATTATTTTCTTATTTTAACTATTTGTTGTTATAGCAGCAAAATAAATACACACTTAGTGGAAATTTCAGCTGCCTACCTATTACGGTTCATGAGATACTGCCAGCCCTGTGACAGACGGATGGACGGACGGACGGACGGACGGACGGACAGCGGAGGCTTAGTAATCGGGTTCCGTTGGCACCCTTTGGGTACGCAACCCTAAACAGTGTTTAGTTTTTTGTCCACAAAAAATAAACTGATGTAAAATAAGTGAATAAATTACGGCCTCTACATACAAGCATGATACGATCCAAGTCCTATCTTTTCAGGTTCACTAACCCAGGTACAAACGAACAATTATAAAATACGTTTATGAATTATTTCGTTAAAATACTTTCCTGAAAACGTTCTGCCTCAATCACGCTAGTTATAACCGTGTAGGTAGGTGGCGTGTGTGGTGAGGTGGTGTGTAGGAGGTGGCGTGTGTGAGGTGGTGAGGTGGTGACACGAACTGGAGCATGACAAGTCGATTAGTTTCCAAGAAAAAGAAAAGTTATGGATTCGTTTTTGAGTTGACTTGGCCTCGTTTGGGTTGGGCACAGCGGTTTTACCATATTGATGTCATATCGCTAGTACCATTTATCGCGTCTTCATCATTTATTATTAAAAATAAACGTTAAAAAAGAACAAAAAGGTATTAAATTACTTCCAACTCACAACTTCGCCTCTGGTTTAATTTTGGTCAGGTTAGGACCTTCCTTATATTTCTCGGCTACGTTGAACTGAATGGAAAACACAGACAATTTTCATTGCGATTTATTCAATGTGTTGGTACCAACCCGGGCGGGATTAAACCTGGTAGTAAGTAAGGAAGGGGACCTACAGCTTTACGGGGAATCCGAACCACGGCCAGCCTCAACGGTTGAAAATAGTTACCCATCCAGAACCTAACCGCGCTCAGAGGTGCTCCACCAAACTTATCGAATCGCAAGGCTTCTCGCCACTGGGCTACCGAGGCTGACATCATATTGATAGACAAGATTGTAAATGATCAAACGGGCAAAACTCAAGCTGTTTGACGGTCTCGGATGTACTTTCCGCGTCGTTTTTACTGGCATGCTGTGAAATAAAAGAATATTTTTAGACCATTGTGCGACGTGTCACTGAAGAACTGGGCAGTGAACGTGAGTGTGTATGGTCAGTCGGCTGGCTGGGTGCTACGCATATTAACATTGCCACAGAACTAGCAACAGTCCCAATAAAACGAATATAACTTTATTACCACCCGCGCCGATTTAATAGCCGCGTCGTTAACTATAGTTAGTTGCTTAGCAATATTTTAAGGTTCGGCGAGGGGGCAGCTTGCGGAGAAAACGTGTCGCCTTGAGGATCCATTTACTCGCTCTTATTCAGTTACTACTTATAATATCGTTATAAGATGTACAGAGTAACCAAATTGTTTGCAGATCAAAATATTTATTAAAACTAGCCACATGGTTTTTTATTTCAGGTAAAGTGTAATGATATTAATATAAAGCATCGAAAGTATCATCGCGCCGGAATGATTTTCCCTGTAAGTATCTAATTGTTGTTGATATGTTAATATTCAAGAACATCAAATGCATTAGCAGGTATAAGGTAAATTAATAAAAGAAATAATATATTTGCAAAAATATAAGGTAATATAATTCTTCATAATACTAGATAATACATCAAAATATTATCGTACCTTTAACTTGATCTGCAGGTCTATTCCTGGCATTCAATAATCAGAATTCAGGAATCCTTAGTCTAGAAAACCGCTTTTGTAGCGGTTTTCAAAGCGATTTTCCTGAAAATATTCCGGAGCATAGTTTTTTTATTCAATCAAGGTTTTCCGTAGAAAAACCCGCTTTGAAAATAGCTATAAAAGCGGTTTCCTAAACTCAGGATTCCTGATTCCTGATTACTGAATGTCAGGAATAGACCTGCTGTACACCGACTATGAGCTAACTCTGGAGCGCAAACAAACTCTACGGAATTTGTTGAATAGGTATTAGGGAAAAATTAGAGGCACGTTGATTTTTAAAAAACATCTTTAGCGACTAGGCATATTTTACCGGAATAAGTTTCCGAATGAGAAAAATTTCAGCTTCCAATCAGTTTGGGTAGTCGGAGTTCTCAATTAACTTGGCGTTTACGGAACTTCGAAAATACGTAGAAACGTCAAACCCATACAGGTGTTACTACTTATTCTGTGATTTTACTTCTTCATACTGTCAAAATAATACTCGAACTACCGATTTGTATGAAAACGCGGAGTCGGCATAAACGGCCACGTTAACTTATTTACGGCGAAAATCAAACTCAGACTCGGAAATGTTAGATCGCTTAGCGCCCACTGCGCGCGTAGTTCAATTCTCCATACATTTGAGAACGCTAGTCGATAGGTTTGGCATAAACGCATATTCAGGTGAAAAGTCGGACTAAAGGCTCAGACCTCAATACTATAAAACGTATATGTACGCCCGTCCGTACGTCGCGTCTGCTGCGGAGGAAGATAAGTATTCTAATTAACTTGAGTGAAGCGAGTTTGTGAGCTCCCCAGCGCTGCGTCTGCAAAGTTTTGTACACTCTACCATTAACAAAAATAGTCAAGATAGGAGGTTTGCGTAGGAAGCAATTAATTAAGCGTTATACCCCAGACCAACCGCAGAACTCGTTTTGTTATTATTTCTGTATAATCCATAGAAATTTAATATAACTGGGTCATTTTAAATTATCACAAACCTAACTAAGCTTCAAAAGTTTACTTTGGTAAATTGCGTCAAAAAAAGTGTCATACATCGCGTGGCGCGAGCCGCGCCCCTGGAGCTGCAATGGGGTGCAGGGAGTGCAGGATCGGGAGTCAGGAACCGATCCTGAAACATAACATATAGGTCGTAAAAAGCAGTAATATTTCGGCATTCGCCGATTATTATTGTTTGCATTCGCCGCGTTTGATAACGGCGAATGCCGAAATATTACTGCTTTTTACGACCTATATGTTATGTTTCAGGATCGGTTCCTGACTCCCGATCCTGCATTCCCTTCACCCCATTGCAGCTCCAGGGATGCGGCGGCACGGGACACAAGAGGGGGCGTTCAGCTACATACAACCACGCAAAAGAAAGTGAGCACAATTCGCGTATCTTCTGACAAACCACGCTCGAGTTAATTGCGCCTTTTTATACTGTAAGTGAATTTAAAATCAATTTTCTATTTCCTTTATTTCATAAATGATTGCGTCCATTTTAAAAGTTTTTTTAGAATAGGTGAAGAGTTCCTGACAGTAATAGACACGACTTGTGAAACTGAGACATGATCAAACCGCGTATTTCTTATATCAACCGAGTACCTTCTGAATAATGTGTGTGTTAATGATTGTATAAAACACCCATCCATGTACAGTTATATAAATAAAATATATATAAGGTCAAGTTTTAAACGTTTAGTTCGTTTTCACATGAAATTATATTGCAATGAGTAATAAAAATATCAATATATAAAAACCGGCCAAGTGCGAGTCGGACTCGCACACGAAGGGTTACGTACCATCGTACAAGATTAAACACAAAAAAATCACGTTTCTTGTATAGGTTCCCCCGTTAATTTGATATTGTTTTTATTTTACCTATTTGCTGTTATAGCGGCAAAATAAATACACACTCTGTGAAAATTTCAGCTGCCTACCTATTACGGTTCATGAGATACAGCCCTGTGACAGATGGACGGACGGACGGACGGACGGACAGAAGGCCGGACGGACAGCGGAGGCTTAGTAATAGGGTACCGTTTTCACCCTTTGGGTAACCCAAAAAATTAACATATTTTTGTATGGAGGTTTAAGTTACTTACTCGTACCACCCCACAGAGAACAAACAAGTCCGCGTCACCGCGTCCGCTCCTGCGTTACTATGACGAAGGAGCCCATGCGGCCAATAAATTATTCCCATAGATAACAAGGACTTCCTTTCTCTTCAGTGGTTATTCTGGTTTAATAACTCCAGAATTTCTCAGTATCAAATATTGTGAACTAAAGACTATGCCAATAGGCATATTTTAAGAAATTCCGTTATTAAATAAAGGAGGTGGGGGTTCGTTAAGTGGTCATTCTGAACAACTTTCTGTTCTGCTAGGAAAATAATTCTGGTGTATCTGATCTCCCCATTGCGTTAATCAGCAATTACTGAAATATATCTTTACTAACATTACATATTTAAGAGTACATGCCTAGGTTTTGGGCAACAGCTTTATCTATTCGTGCTACTTACTCGAAGAACACTTATCTGAAACACGTTCACCTAGAAATACATAAATGAATCTTAACATTAGCGGGTCACTGAAATGAGAGAGATAGTTGGAGTCGCCTTAAGAGTGAAACAATGACAGCGGAGAAAGCAGCGTCGCTTGAAAACTACCTCGTGTACCGACAGCGGCGTGGGTTTACCACCCACCGAAGTAGGACACGAGATAGTGCACGGCGGGAAAGCCGCGCAGCACGCCGCTCTGTCACGCGTCGTCGGTTATCTCTTGTGATATTTTACATACACTCTACATGGTAAAGTAGGTGGTGCACATTTGATATTCGTTACGGCAGGGTTCCGGAGTTTAAGATAACATTTTCGGGCTAGAGGCGGGAAATGGGGAAGATACCAGAAATTCCGAGGAACAATGAATTCTGAACACGATGAACTCGTAGGTACAAACCCGCGTGGGTTGTTTGGTATATTCTCATCGGGTGAAAAGATGGAAAAAGCAGTAATGAATAATTGTTTGTTTTCCACCCAGAGCAATGTAGCCGTGCTCATAAAGGGAAGGCCTTCGCATGGGGACGCATAATCAAGTCCAAAAAGCACAATGTCCAAAACCCATAGCATTCCATACGGTAATTTTCGATTGGGTTAGGTTAGGTTTGCTTTTGTGCTTTTAAAGTCACACGAAAAATACATACTTTTGGATGTTCTGGGTTTTCGATCTTGTGCCTTTTGGACATTTTGAAGGCGACCCATTGCACCTAATTTGAAAGAGATGTTTGGGCTAATATCATTACAGAAGGTCTAGTTCCATAAATAATGTTATTTTGTAGATGTAAATATTAGAATAAGAAATAAACGTGCTACCTCCTTGCAATTACTACGTAGGCGAGTCCTTAAAGATAAGTCTCCACTTACATATTCACACAGATGGCACAGTGTAAATGGGATCTGTTAGTTGGCTGTCAACTCGGCAATTTAATTTGCACAAATTATGGTTACTTCACAATGCAATACATTATATTCGGTCCAGAAATGACACAAGGTTCTAGGCGAAATATTAGGTTTCAAAGGAATTAAATCTAAATTTGGGAAGAAAACTCGAAACTTGATAGAAATGTCGTGACATTTAACCTAGGTAATAATGTAAAAGAGGCAATATCCAAATGGTATCTTGAATTGTTGAAGCAGTCCAAGTGATCGCACCAATAAAGTTAGTAAAAGCACAATATTGTATTGCATAAGTTTGTTGGATTGTGGCAAGGTTCTTCTTATTTCGTCGATTGCCTCTCGCCATTTGACCAAACACAGCATTTGGTGGTTGCCTTCTCTCCTTCGGGCCATGTCCTTCTTTGCTAGCGGGTACATATAGTGATAAAGTATCATACGTTACACAGAAGAGGGAAAGAGTCGTGAATAGAATAGGGAAGAAAACTCAAAGCTTATTGTAGATGTCGCATGAGCGACCTCACCTTAATAAACATTTCAAAACTGTCATTCCTGACAAGTTTGATTTACGAACCTTTAGATGAAAAACTTACTCCACGATGTAGTTAGAATACGGTTTAGAGGAAAAGAAGAGCTTTTGTTTGTCTTCAAACAAATTTAAATGTCATTGACCAGCAAAGTATGAAAATAAATGTTATAGGTTATGTTTTTGTGATACTTTCTTTACCAATTCATCTTTTGATTAACATAATTAAGAACAATTTTCGGAATAACAATATTAAGTCATTTCAAATTCACAGATTGAGTATATATTTAAATTTTCGAATCTATTCTGTTTGGTTTTGTATGGTATCTGACAGCTTTAACGGATATTTTAGGTGAGCTCGTTTAGACGCCATCTGTCGTGATAAATAAGCAGTTTTCTTCCCCATTAGTAAGGACGTTGGTTGTATGCTGAATGCGTTACGCGACTGGATGAAAATGTATGTGACAACTTTATTCCCTTTCGAAAATCGCGTTGCCAATAAACGACATTTGTTTGCAATCTACAGATGTCAAATGGAACGAGAAACGAGAGGTTTCCAGTTCGAGTGGTTCGAACTGTCCATTGACTATGATTCATTACGTGGAAATCTATTCAGGGAAAGTAGGTCGGCTTTCAGAGCACTCTCTTTAGAGGCTCGAATTGAGCCCGACGTAACCACGGGACGTAACTATACGTACGTGGCTGTCCCCGTAGCTGAATTGAGGCTATTCCAATCAACGATGATTCAAATCGATTAGAATGGACATCGTTTGTCTTGAATGAATGAATGAATGAATGAATAAATTCTTTATTGTGCAATAGAAAACAAGTACAATTACAAAAACAATTCGAAACAACAACAAAATTGCACAAAGGCGGACTTATCACTAGGAGTGATTTCTTCCAGTCAACCTTTGGGGTGATGAGGAGAGACAATCTAAAATATCTGTAGGTAGGTACACAATAGCAATTTGAAAGGAAAATAATAAAGCAAATAAAATAAAAATATATACATACAGTATAAACATACATAAACCATAATTTACATGACAATACAAGCATACTTTGAATAAAATAAACTAATATATATAATACAATATACTAAAATATATATTGTATATCCACAATTTAGGAACAAATTAAAACAAAACAAAAATATATACCTATTTCTTTGATGATAATAAAAAGAAAGATGTACAGCGATAAAAATAGTATATTCAGATTTCATTTAAATAAAACTCCTTGATTCTCGACTTGAAAGAGCCGATAGTTTGACAAGAGCGGACGGAGGAAGGCAACGAGTTCCACAGACGTACTGCATGTACAGTGAAGGAGTTGGAAAAGAAGCAAGTTGTATGGCGGGGAATCGCAAGGATACTGTCGTCGCTAGAACGTAGAGGGAGACCGTGTGAAGATAGGTGCAAGAATCGGGAACGAAGGTACTCAGGAGAGTGAGGGTTATTTAAGACCCCAAAAAGAAGAGTGAGTATGTGACAGTTCCTTCGATAACGAATGGGTAGCCATTTAAGCTGACGACGGTACTGCGATACATGGTCGTATTTACGCAGACCATATATGTAGCGAATGCAGAGATTCTGTAAACGTTCCAATTTATCAAGGAGAACTTCAGTTAAATCCAAAAAGCACACATCTGCATAATCTAAAATTGGAAGTAGGAGAGTTTGCGTCAACGTGATTTTGGTACGGATTGGAAGGAAACTCTGTAAGCGTTTTAAAGAGTGGGCGGCAGCAAAGATTTTCCTGCTGATCTCATTTACCTGGGGCGCCCATGACAGGGTGTCATCAATTAAAATGCCTAGATTTTTTACTGTTTTAGAGTACGGTATAACTACTTCATTGTAGATTACATCTTGAATACACTTTGAATAGTCGATTTGACGGGTGTGGACCAAACTGCGATGAAAACCACTTCAATATCTTTATTTGGAAAAGTAAGCCAAGAAAAGTAAGTAAGTTTACCCGACTGCGCAAGAAGGAGGGTTATGTTTTTTTAACCATGCATTTAAAGTCTGATTCGAAAATCGATCTCTAGATAAATAAAATATCATATTTTAGAATTTGGTTTCCGGCAATGGTGTTCCGAGCCGTGAGTTGTATTTTTGATTGTTAGTTTGCGCATGAAAACTCTCATAAAATAAATCAACTTTTTGAAAATATAAGGCTAGAGTTTATTTTTTTTATAGTGTCTATGTGCCAAACACGAGAATCTTCTAATGGAGGCGGCGAAGCGTGGCGATACGATCTTGCCATGTTTGTTGGGCTCGAATTCTTCCTTCTCGCCATCCCCAGCACCCAACAGCGCCGTCCGCTTACCCACAGTCAGCCCAACCCTGTTAGTATTCTTTTACATTGTTTACATGTTATTTTACTCAAGCCTTGTCCTCGAGATCAGTTTATACACGATAGATAGCTTCAGGTTAGCTTTATCGTGCATAAACTGATCTCTTCGGTAAATTTATGATCGAACTTCACTTCAGGTAAGTTCGTTTGATAATTTAATTTTACTTAAGCGTTGTCCTCGAGTTCGATTGAAAGAAATAATTCCTAGCTTTTGACTAGTGTAGATTATTATGCACCAGTTATCAAAGCAGTGATGTTTAAATCTTGCTACTTTGTGAGTGACGTGATAAGTTCCCGGATCGTGACCATTTACTTCTTACAACATCTAGTGATATTGTGATTTCAGTGGCCACAAGTTACGTCAGGTAACGTGAGGTTAGGTTCACTGTAAGAAATAGAGACGATAATCTGGAAAAGTATAATGTGTAACGAAGCTCCCTGCTGGCCAGTATTCTGTGCCAGCCGGATGGGTAGCTCTGTTAATTTCCCACAGGAATTTACTTAAGACTAGTCCTAACCCTACCTACCTACTCGCCGCGGTATAGGTGGGATCTAGGGAAAGGTTGTCCAGGCGGGGACCACGAGAGCCACCAATCGACCTGGACAAGAGGGAACGGTATACGGACGGGTACTCCAGGCGGGGACCACGAGAGCCACCAATCGACCTGGAGAGGACGGAGCGGTATACGGATGGGTACTCCAGGCGGGGACCACGAGAGCCACCAATCGACCTGGAGAGGACGGAACGGTATGCGGGAAGGGGCTTCAGGCGGGGACCACGAGAGCCACCAAACAACCTGAAGAGGACGGAACGGTATGCGGGAAGGGACTTCAGGCGGGGACCACGAGAGCCACCAAACAACCTGAAGGGGGAGGTGCGTTCAGTGCCGGGAGCTGCACTGAACTGACTCGCTGTGTGGCGGGCGGCCTTTTATATTGGCGCGCCGGTAGTGGGGACGGCTGACTCGCTCGGCTGCCTCGCCCCGCGCCGCAGGCCGCCCCTCGGCGCACCGTGCGCCGCTGCGCCTCCTCTGTGCTTGTGACGTAGGCGGTGACGCCGCGCTACGTTACACTCCCCTCCCGGCTGAGAGATTTTGTTCCCGGAGGCGGACAAAATCACAACATCATTAATTTTGTACGGGCTCTGCGATTTTTCTATTATTCCAACTTGCAACATCGTATCAGCTTCTTTATTTATGTGCTCTTGCATTTTCGGGTTCTCTGGGTAGTAATTTTGTTTTACGGCTTCATCTGTTTTTAATTTTATTCGATTTTCTATTGCAGGCTTTTTATTTTTCGTTGACACTGGTAATTTTTCTGCTAGGACATTTCTCGGACGTGGTTTTTCTTGCCACATCAAGCGGCTATTTTCCACTGTACATAAGGTTGGCTCCCTTATCGTATTAAGCGTCCACTTGAAACCAAGTCGCTCTAGCAAATCCCATCCTATTAAGACGTTTGTGCCCAATTGAGGGATCACCAAAAATTTGTGAAATAGGTGATATTTATTAATTTCTAATGCAGTTGTTATACTTTCTTCAATCTTAACCTTCGACATATCCGCAAGAATAGCATTTGTGTTTCCTTTTTCTCTCTGCGAGTTTAACGTTTTGAAATAACTCGCTACTTTGCCATTTATATATGAAACTTCTGACCCTGTGTCAATCAGGCCCTTAAATACTTTTTCACCAATTCTTAAGTCTAAATGTGGTCTTTTGTCTTCTTGGATTATGCCCTGTGTTGCGAAGAGTTGTTCGGGTCGGTAAGTCTTGTTTCGGTTTTTTAACTCCGTTCGGCAGCAATCCCTAGAACGTATTCCTTGCCTACCGCAACCACTACAAAACAACATCGGTCGCTGGCGACATTCCCGTTTGCTGTGGCCCCTTTGACCGCAGTTCCAGCAGCATGTCGCTGAATCATAACTTGGATTAATAACCCCTGTGGTTTTTATATTGCTTGTGTAGCGGGACTTGTCCTTTTGTATATACTCATAATCTTGGGCCATTTTAATCAGTTCCCCAATATTCTTGAAATCTGTTTCCTTTATATAAAGCTTATACTCCGGTGATGTATTCTTGTAAATTTTGTTCAGTTGCTCGGTTTCTTTCACTAACCCTGCACGTCTTAGTGCAGTTTGTATATCCGTGAGGTAGTCCGTAAATTTTTCATTCGATCGTTGTTTTCGGGTACGTATTTCCTCGAGTATTTCTTCCTTGTAATTTAGTGGAAAGTAATAAAGTTGGAAACAATCTTCAAAATCCTTCCACTGCTTCCAATCATCCTTGTTGTTTCTATACCACAAGAGTGCATTATCTTTAAGCAGGTATGGTAATGCTTGAAGTAGCTGCTTTTTCGAAAAGCTGTACGCCTCCCGCAGCTCGGTTATTCTTTCCAGGAATTCGACCGCACTTCTGGTTCCATCGAAATTTATATTCCATTTCCGTACGGAATCGAGGATATTATTCATAATCTGCACACTTTCGCCTCCCGTTTCCGGGGTATCTACTTCTTTGGTATTGTTACCGGTATTAAGCTCGCTTTCTCTCATGAGCTGTGCCTTTAAACGCTTCCGAAGGTCCTCTACAGTCCCCTCGGAGCTTAGGCCTAATTGTTGGGCTTTCTCCATGAGCTCTTCTTTCCTCATGTTATGGATTTCTGCCATTTTTGGCATTATATTATTTTAGTTCGGGCGCCAATGTAACGGAGCTCCCTGCTGGCCAGTATTCTGTGCCAGCCGGATGGGTAGCTCTGTTAATTTCCCACAGGAATTTACTTAAGACTAGTCCTAACCCTACCTACCTACTCGCCGCGGTATAGGTGGGATCTAGGGAAAGGTTGTCCAGGCGGGGACCACGAGAGCCACCAATCGACCTGGACAAGAGGGAACGGTATACGGACGGGTACTCCAGGCGGGGACCACGAGAGCCACCAATCGACCTGGAGAGGACGGAGCGGTATACGGATGGGTACTCCAGGCGGGGACCACGAGAGCCACCAATCGACCTGGAGAGGACGGAACGGTATGCGGGAAGGGGCTTCAGGCGGGGACCACGAGAGCCACCAAACAACCTGAAGAGGACGGAACGGTATGCGGGAAGGGACTTCAGGCGGGGACCACGAGAGCCACCAAACAACCTGAAGGGGGAGGTGCGTTCAGTGCCGGGAGCTGCACTGAACTGACTCGCTGTGTGGCGGGCGGCCTTTTATATTGGCGCGCCGGTAGTGGGGACGGCTGACTCGCTCGGCTGCCTCGCCCCGCGCCGCAGGCCGCCCCTCGGCGCACCGTGCGCCGCTGCGCCTCCTCTGTGCTTGTGACGTAGGCGGTGACGCCGCGCTACGTTACAAATGTAACAATATCCCTGCAACAAATATAATCAACACACAAAATAAGCAAATCATATTGCCGTGGTATTACTTGCATTGGAATATATCAGAAAAATGTCCACACAATAATACTATCACAGAAGTAATGTACTATGTCGTTATTAGTATTGCTCGGGCCGGAACCTTAATTTAAATTTGACCGGCGAAAATTGGTCCGTCAGACAAAGGCAATTCCCGCAGCGACAAATGACGAGGGTTCCAATCTCTATTTCCGACAACACAAGGGCCAAACATTCTAGCTATTATTAGGTATTATTTAATATTTGTAATTTTTACTATACGACCTTACGCTTTTAGGACATTGACCATGCTCACGAGATTGGCATATTCTTTGCAATTAATGACTTGCCCGCTTGACAGAAGCTTTTGGCCAATTTTGTACGATCCTTAAGACCCCATATCGTAACTAAGGAAATACGGAGGCAGGAGCGCATTCCGGTTGGAGTATAGGAAGTGTCCTACAAAATAGTGATGTATTGATTTCGTATGTCGGTGGAACGTCATTGAGAGAATAAAATCCTTGCCTAGTCTAGAATAATATAGAACAACATAACGGGGCACTCTCCACGATATAGGCAATAGAAACACTCATCACAGTTGCAGTGGTTTAAGGTTTTCTGACTCTTTTGGGTCATACTGCAATCGCACGTCACAACGTTTCCAAAGATTTTATCTTGTACTGTACAGATCTTTCCCACTTTTGGAAGCAATATTCCATGCAGGAGGGAATCTGCGAACACGCAGTTTTTTGATGGCCGTGGAATGTTGCCGCAACTTGTTGAGGGTACCCAGTATTATTGACGCAAGCGGGGCCTTATTATTTAACTACCTTAATTAAGGTAGATTAAGGTAAATTAAGGTTAAAGATCGCTCATGAGGTGTTACTTAATCAAGGAGCCGTTTTAAGTTGAGCTCTTAAGTGCTTGAGATAAGGACCCATCGACTCTGGGAATAAAGTAGTGCAGAAAGCTGGCAATGCAGTCATAAAGGCAAAACACAAAATAATCTATCCCATACCCTGTCGAATGGTTCGTGGATACTTAAACATATGCATTAAGGTATAAACCATTACTTCAAGAGATTGTTCCTAAACGTGGGTCGCTTAAACCAAAAGATCCCTAGCGCAATGAGACATCAATTACCCATATTGCCAATTTATGATAAGAGCATTTTTAGGGTTCCGTACCCAAAGGGTGAAAACGGAACCCTATTACTAAGCCTCCGCTGTCCATCCGTCCCTCCGTCCGTCCGTCCGTCCGTCCGTCCGTCCGTCCGTCCGTCCGTCCGTCCGTCCGTCCGTCCGTCCGTCCGTCCGTCTGTCCGTCTGTCACAGGGTTGTATCTCAGTAACCGTAACAGGTAGACAGCTGAAATTTTCACAGAGTGTGTATTTATTTTGCCGCTATAAAAACAAATAGGTAAGATTAAAAAAAATTAAAATTTAAGGGGGCTCCCATACAAAAAACGTGATTTTTTTGTTTTTTTTTTTCTACGATGGTACGGAACCCTTCTTGTGCGAGTCCGACTCGCACTTGGCCGGTTTTCTCAAGTTAATCTAGCTGCGAGTTGATGATGCGTTTAACATAATAAGGACGTAATCGCTGTGGGCTTAATTCGTCGAATCCAAGAGGCTCATTATTTGAACATGTGCGAATTGTAAGCTGGTTTATTTTCCTTGAGTAATGTATGCCGTTTGAAACTTACCTCAGATATATCGGATTCACACCTCGGAATCGTTAAAGGTCTACCATAAAAAAAAATGGAATCACTCACAAAGAGCCTAGAAAGCCAGTTTTCTCTTTGGCGGAGTATGCAAACGAGCTTTCAGGCCAGCAAAGGTGGAAGGTAGGAGCCACAGAAGTTCAAGATGATTCGGAACGCTCGCCTGTTCGACGGAGGCTGTATGGCACGGCACCATTTCTCTCAATCGATAAAAAATTGTTTTTGGTTTTTTCATAATGTTTTATCATATTACATTCGACCAATTTAATTGAATTTTCACATATAGTATGGCCTTAATACTGCATAATAACCGATGGTACGGTAAAATAATTCGATTGCGTTCACATTAATTCATACTTCCATCGTGCTAGATATAGAAGTGTTTTAGTTATTATATTATATTTCTTAGAAGAGTATCCATTTAAGGTTTCCGGAGATCTTAAATTTTCGTTCCTGTTTGCCCCACTTTTAAGAGCAGCCTCCATTGAAGAACTAGCAAGAGTTTTGAATAACTTTAACTCGATAGACTTGACTACGGATCTGTCCTCAAGTACATAGTAGTTTTTGCATGTTATTGTATTGCATGCCGATGTGCTTAAATTTTACTGCAGCCGAAACCCTCTTGTAGGATCTTAAGACTGTTGTTGAGATGTTTTTTAATGTAGTTGTGTGGTATTAGCCATCCATGTCAGGTTGCATAAAAAAAAGCACCCCAGCAACGACATCAGCATGTTACTGTTCAATGTATTTTATATCCCTGCGGATAAGAGAAAGTATTCATCGCTTAGACATTTGATTTAGCAGATTTGGTGACCTAAACAGCGAAAAGTGTTGATTATGGAAATATCAGATGATTCAACATGGTCATCTCATGGTATGGGCCCATACTATTTTCAATGGAAAGCTACAAATTAATTTTCTTGGCGAATTCAAATATTTGCCATTATGCTTTTGATTCTACGGAACTGAAAACTTTCCTTTTTTTGCGATAAAGACTAACCGGCACATTTTACTAAGGATGTTTGCTGATGCTGAACCGCATAATGATTTGATTTATGTTGGTGCAGCATAAAAGCTTTTCAGCACTTCTCGGGCAGGGAAAGCACGGTGGCCCAGCAGAACAGGTGCACAGCAGATACAAACGTGTGTTATACATATCTTGATATAAAAAACCGGCCAAGTGCGAATACTCGCATACGAAGGGTTCCGTACCATCGTACAAGATTTAACACAAAAAAATCACGTTTTTCGTATGGGACCCCCCTTTAATTTTTTAATTTTTTATTTTACCTATTTGTTGTTATAGCGGCAAAATAAATACACACTCTGTGAAAATTTCAGCTGCCTACCTATTACGGTTCATGAAATACAGCCCTGTGACAGACGGACGGACGGACGGACAGCGGAGGCTTAGTAATAGGGTTCCGTTTCTCCCTTTGGGTACGAAACCCTAAAAAGAGGCATGATCATTTGTTGTGTCAATCGACAGAACTATCTAAAATGAAATAGGGTCGGACAATTTCGCTGCAGCAAAAATAAGATTCATATTTTGATAAACGTGAAAACAAAAGAAAAGGAATGACGCTTAAAGGCGTACCCATGCCTGAGTATATTGCCTAATTTATAGCAATAGCATTATTGACGCCGTAGTTTTCTGAGAGTTTTACGAACTCTGCTTTATACGATTTCACCATTGACGGAAAAGTTTTCTTATTCGTTTTTCGAACTCGTATTACGATTTCAGTAAAATTATGGCCATCCGAAAAGGTGTGGTTTGTTGAGCAGCGAGGGATCGCCTAACATCAGGTGGAACTATGTGGTAGGTACCTCAAGTATTGGAGAATTTATGGTTCCATAAGATTGCATTCACAAAGCTGTTGCTTTTATATCAAGGATCTATTGACTGGCTGATCGGATAATGTTGCGGTGGATTCCGGCCTTAATTATAATTTAGTTTTTTTCAGTACTGGCTGCTTTCCAGTAATGGAATTTGTGTATGGTTTTTACATATGTAAAAAACACCAACCAGTGTAAAACTGGACTGCAAGATAATAAAAAGGCCTTCAGAAATATTTGACATTTAAAATTAAAAATGTATGCCAGCAGCCTGCCCGCGTGTCAGCTAGAGCTGCGCCAGCTAGGGCCGTGTCACCGTGAGCTGTGTCACCGCACGCCATGTCACCGTTTGCGTCACGTCCCGGCTCCCACTAACGAGCTCGTCTCCCGTGACAGAATTGGGTCACCGACGCGGAAGTACTAATGACGCCGCATTTCTCTGCGAGCGGTACCCGCACATCGTGAATATTTTTGTTCCCAGGAGCGACGCGCTGTCACCAAGTTGGAATAACCTCCACTATTCTTACCTAGAGATATTTTAATGGATTTCGTTATTAGGATTTGGGAAATTTGTAACAATTTCAATGCTATGTTCATGTAAAATAATAATATTTGCAAAGACTTATGTTCTCAATTCATTCGAGTTTCTACCGAGCACAGTGAATTTCAGAGAACGGAACCAGTTCAATGTGAAACTGGGGGTGTTTCTCATTCTTACTTTTTATATTATATAGTCCCTAGCTAAGCTTTTCTTCAATATTAGGGAAAAGTTAAGTTTTTTTTTCCATCTATGACGCATTGAAGGCACGAATATAATTTAGATCAAAGATTTGTGGTTATGTAAGGTGGTTGAAAGGTAAATTTTTCATGAGTTTCCGAACCCGAACTCAATTTACACGTTCCATTAGGTTAATGGAGGTTCAGCCGCGGAATTCATGTAGCACTTACTGTCCCACTTAAGTGTCGATCACACTAAGCGACCACTCCGCGACTTGACTATCACCAAGTAAACTAGCTCAATACGACATTTGCTTGGGGTAAGCGAGTGTATTTTCTCGACATTACACAAACAAGTTACAATTGGGATATTACTAACCTTAAATTGACAAAAGCTAGAGCATTTTCTCTGTCAGCTGCTGATTCCCTTCGACTACAGACTTCGACTTCTCGTGGCACAAAGCAACAGCCACAGCCATAGTTTGGTGCGTCGCAGTTATGGACGCTAGTTTATATTCGGTGGTTATGGTTTGTCTCACATCAGGTTTGTCTCCTATGCTTTAACAGTTCTCATCAGCCTAATTACTCCCTCTCATTCCTTCTCCCCATTTAAACATATCCATTTTGGCTGTAAACCACCCATTCGGCTTATAATAGTAATTCCACACAGTATCTGTAATAGCCATTCATTCCAGATCTTTGTACAGGCAAAGGTCGCATGATATTTATTTCTTCCTTGTTGGATTTTTCCTTTCTTTTATCTTTTTACCGAAAATGGTTGCATGACCCTTTTTTTTTGCTCATTCCGATTTTAGATTTTGCTAGTTTTAGAATACCTTCCATTCCCGTATTCCGGAGTGAAATTATATCCATGAAGGATTTTCGGGGGTTCTCGGAGTACCATTGAACCTTTATTCCGGAGGTAATTTTGAATTTTTGGGGTAGGAACGGGAATGGAAGCCTCTTTGAAGCCGGAATGACCTATCCATTATCCGTGGCCAGAGCGAGTAGGCGCTTGGTGTGACCGACGCTTTAGTGCCGCTCACAACCAGCAGGACCACGCGTATATGTAGGTAGAGGTAGGTACAGACTTTTCTTAGAATATTGTGTCAGTAAAATTATTCCATGGAGAAATCGACTGGAACATTAGCTTTCAGTATGTTCACTATACTATGTAGGCACCCACGGATCTAATTATTTCAAGTTTTAGATAATACAAAATTAATTTTATTCTCAAATAAAACTCAGGTTTATCTATGTATTTAAAATTTAATTTTGTGTTACTTATATACAAATTACAACATTCACTATAGTTTGCCTATATTTACAATATACACTTTAGAAGCGTAATTTTCATTTATTAAGATTCAATAAATTACTTCATGAAATGTTTGAAATATTTAGCTCTGAAGAGTTGTATACACCTAAACACATCTCGTCAAACTTCAACATAATATAAAAAGTCATCTAAATAGAAAACAAATGTTCGGACGCACATCGATTGCACTCGCTTCAAAGCCTCCCCTCACTACTACGTATTATCTAACAGAAAATAATAGAACGTCAAGAACTAGACGGCTACGCGAACAGAACAGTGTCGGTATATAAAATAAAATATAAATTTAACAAACGAAATGCGCGAAGACATAGATTCAACGGAGAAATCAGTTATGGCAAACGCAACTTACAAATTCAGATACTTTTAAACATTGGACGATTTTCATAAACATATGGAACAAAAATAACATTATGAAATATTGTAACTTACAAATTAACCAAATAAATAGTCTTATCTGTCGTTATTATAATAGTCTAAGATAAGTTATGTTAAAAATGGCATTCAGTCATTTTAACGAAATGCATCGATCGACTTACGCTACGTATAATGTACACTTTTGTTTTACACTAGAACAAAATTTCTTCGCTATACTTATCGTGTATATGTATAGTTAGATTATAGTATTGATTTAATTTATTTTCTATGGAGCCTCAAATCGCAAAAGAGGTAGGCGCAAGGCGGAGGCCCCGACCGAATCTCTACGATACTAATGCCGCGTTTAGTAGTGGCAAGTCGCTCGCCGCGATGCGCCGACCACTCCCGCTCGTCCTTCAAGTTCACGTGGCTGTCCGCACTATCCTCGTATTTAATCACAGCCTACGATATAGGTTCTTCACACTCACTCCCGCGCCGCGAACGACCAACCTCGAGGAACTATACGCCATCTAATTCCATGTTGCCTGCTGGTAACAGTGTATTTTAAAAATAAATCTTGTTCTCTTTTAAACTAGAACGGTTATCACTTAACATACATTGAAAAGACAGATCAATAATCACTTTAGTTTCACCGTCTTTTTGGGATCATCGTTTCATCATTGGATTATCGGTTGGCATCTTCAGGCCGCGAACGATCCGTAGACAGCTAGAAAGCACTTTGCTTGATGTCGGGTGTCGGCCGCCAGTGGGTGCAGACGGCTGGCAGGAGATGCCATGCCGGTTTGAGCCGAAGTCAGTGGATAAGGCCGTAAGCCGGGGGACGCCGTGCAGCGTCCCCTGGGGATGGGGTGTCGGCTACGGACGTGTTGGCCGATGCCGCGTGGGGCCGCCCCGTCGCGCCGCAGTCAGCAGACTACCAGCGCTTCGGAGGCGGCTCGTAGGGTCATTCGCCGTTCACGGTCACCGTCGTCCAGTTCCACGGACTGCTGTAGCCCTTTTGGCTGAAACAACAGAGAAAAAATGTTAAAGCAACGTGGTTAAGAACATACACTTCAGGGGAGATTATAACATGAAGAGTTTTTAATTTCGCTGCAATGAATGAAGTAGCAGTCTGAGAAATTTCGCTTTGCCCCGTTATTATACCAAGGTGTAGCTCTAGGGCAGTGTGCATGTCATTAGGGCGCAAATGAAAAGACCCAGGTTTAAACCACGCACGAGTAAGTGGTCTAAAGGATTTGGAAATATCCGCTGCGCCTAGGATATACACATACATTTACAAAATGAACGCGCTATTCTGTATTTTCGATAGGTGTGAATATAAGCGAATATGATGATTCTCGTAAAGCCAGCTTGGTGATTCTGGGCTGAACTGGAATTTCGAGAGGGCGCAACGGACGCGAGCTGAAGTAGAAAGTGAAGTAATTACTCCTCAACACGTGCCCGGTATTGCCGAGGAGAGCCAACGTAAACAGTCGTCACCTTCAGACGGCGATTAATCTATAAACAATATGAGGGCGAGTTACATCAACTGGAGCCGTCATTAAAGCGGCAGACGCGCACCGGCGACGTAAACAGAGCTGACAGCACAAATATACAGAGCTGGAGGGGCTGCCCGAGACACATAAACGTGTCATCATCACCTCCATGCACACTATGATTGATTTGACAGATAGAAACCATAAAACATACAATACACAATGCATCGTTTCATGGAGTAGTAGAAGATGCCCGCGGCTCCGCCCGCGTTGAAATCTGACGAAAAATAGTCAATTTGTCCCTCTCATATTTGACCCCACTGTCCCTCGGATAATTTAGCGTGAGGCTATAATTGCTAAAATTGATGGGAAAAATGAGGACATCGTAGATGCAAACCTGGGAACTAAAGTTCTAAGGTCTCTAGGGTTCTAAAGTTGTAAGCGGGCGGATAGACAGAAAGATAGGCAGAAATGAAGACTGTCGCCCGACGTCGGATTTCATAAGATTTTGTGATGGTATATTGAAAGATCACGGTGAGGTCTTAGAACTAGAACGTATGTTAACTTACAATCACGAGTCACAAGGAAGTGCAAAGTTCTCGAACTACGATGTGATTAATTTTTTGGTTTATATTGTAATCTAAAAAGTGCTCAAACATAAATTATTCACGAGGTGATAAATATTCATAATACACGTCGCCTGGCTCTCATTTTAAATTTAAAACGACGCATGAACTTAACTGAAAAAATATTGGATGAGCGTATTATTTAGCGTCTATTTTTGCACTGTCATTTTGTGTGTTTGTTTGTTTGTGTCACTCATCAAATATTTTTAAATTAACTTGGCTGAGCACCACGAAATATTTAATTAAAATAATGGAATAACATGAATATGCTTTCGAGGTAATTTTATTCAATGTGCTCACGCAGATTTATTATAAATTTGCATACAAAGTGAGTACTCACTAAAAACGAATACAACTTTGGCAGGGTCAAGCTATGGCACTGGTTCATTCAGGAATCCAGTATTGATGGATGCAATGTCACCAAAACATTTTGGACTTTAGAGCCATATCAATTTCAATATAAGTTATATTTTTAACCCAAAAACGTAAATGTGGAAAATGGGCAAGGAACAAGTGAAATTGTCAGCTTTGTTAACAAAATAATGGAAATCTAAGTGGGTGCTAAGTTTTAATTAAGTTCTAGGCAAATCGCGTATGCGAATATCATTGTTTTATAGTTTACATGGAACAAATATTGCTTGCTTATTACTAAATCTTGAACTCGGTCATTTAAAACAATTGGCAGAAATTTTCTTAAACTGGCAAATCATTGGAGTAGTAAGTAAGCTATAGTAGTTTCTTTGTAAAACACAAAACACTTAAGTATTTAATTAAAACACATAAAAAAGTATTCAGAGTAGGCTGTCTAAATTTAGAACGCGGACTACTTTTTTGGTGGAATTTATTATTATTCAAATAATTTAAAATTCTACTTTATTGTCCTTGAATAGACGTTACGACACTACCAAACGGTTTTTATTTTTACTGCCTGGATTCGTACCCGCGCCTCTGAGCTACGAGATATATTGAAATATTTTAAATATATATGAAGTGTGTACATACATCGAGGAGGAAGGTCACCCCCTCCAGCCGCCCCCAAACCGAACCTTTTAACGAAGCCTACATTCGGGGCGCGCGGCGCGGCGGCGGCTGGAGGTAGGGGGGCGGAGCGGGGCCCGGGACGGGGGGTGCGGGAGGGGGGCGGTATGAGCGACTGTTACGAGTTGGCCGAATTTTCCGAAATTAGACCATTCCGCTCGGTTCGGTAACGTATGATGTCTTTGCGAAGATGGGAGATAGAGGAGTGGTGTTTGCGGACTTTCGTGTATTTAGCATATGTTCAATTGTAGAATACATAAGTAGTGTTAAATGAAAACAAATATAAAAGTCGCGCCTACCTACGTGCCTAACCTACTAACTTTAATTTGTTAATAACCGGTTTACGGTAAAATCGTAAAAGGTTTTCGCTTTGGAATTAAATAGTGATTTAACGGTATCGGGTTATAATTTAAAGGTTACAGAGTTAAAAATGATATTTTTCCTATTTCACGCCTCTGCACAATATGCGATTGCACAATTATTGCGTTGTGCAGGAGGGCTTAATCATGAATTTCTCATTCGCCGTGATTTACAGTAGCCTGTGACTCCGTACTGATGGAATGACGTTCAACTTTTTTACACGAGTCACCCTATGGTCCCAACGTAATTATTCTAAAAAGAGTGCGAAGACACTACATACAATTTTCAGCGATGATGTCATGCGAAAGCTAAGCGTAAATTGTTTAATTATCATCCATAGGCAGCACACTGCACTCGGATTTTTCATTTTATTTCAAAAGCGTATCATTGTATCAAACGTTTTAGTATCATCTGTAAATTGAACTCATGTTTGGTTCATGAGTGCAGACGCAGGTTACGAGTAGCTACCGCACGCAGGTCTCTAGGGCGGGAGTCGGGGCGGGCGGACGTCGGGAAGGTCGTCGCCCCGCCCCGCCTCCCCCCCACCCCCTCTAGCCCCGATCCTACCTCCCCGCCCACCCCGCGCCGCTCCCTCCGGCCCTACACCGCGCACGAGATCTTTCCCGAGTAAAGCGCATATCGCCCAACAGAACAAGCGAATCGATTGGATGTGTTTTCATCTGGGCGTTGTACACTGTTTGTGAAAACTATTTTGTCTTTTAAAACGCAGCCGCAATGTTTTTAGGCTAAAGAACAAATCCTATTCGCTACCCACCCTCGTATTCACTCTCTGTGGTGCAATGGAAACTGGAGCGCACCAGAATTTTTTTTATTTAACAAGACAGGATGGGATTATGCCATCATGGGCATGATATTAGTCCAACACACCGCAGTCCCGAAGAATTAGGTGCAATTTAGGTTCCCCTTTATGAACTGGATGGCATGGTAATTTTTTTATTGCCGTTTCGACCATATTTTTATCGAATGCAATAGTACCAACCCGGGCTTAATTCAACAACCTAGAAAGGGAATGGGATCAAAAGTTTTACATGGATCTCCAACCATGGAAACAGCTCGTATTTGTAACTGTAAATGCACTTGACCAACACAGAAAGAGAAATAATTACATTAACTGTGCAGGATAAACCCATGACCTCTGGCATGCAAGGAAAGTCCACACACCACTGAGCGAGACGTTTGAACATTTTATGATACTATAATCTGGGGACCACTCAGGTTTTTTTATAATTTTTAGGATCCCCTGAATTTCTATGGAATTTTAATAATATTGGAATCTCTGCAAAAGTATCAGGGCGGCAGAAAATGTTACGAGATGTTCTTGTTCCTGTGGCATCTGTCTTGAAATCGAGACCATTCGCCAGTTTCCAGTTTCTGTTGCTCCTCAGTTGTTATTTGTTTCTTTTTTTTTTTTTTATGCAACCCGACGAGTTTACATACGTCACTTTTAACCTGTATCGTTTGATTGATTGATTGATTGAAAATTCTTTATTACGCCACAAAAAAAAAACAATTTACAAAAGAAAGTATAGTGCAAAAACAACATAAGTGGGGCGCAAAGGCGTTTGAGATGTTTTAATTTTTTTTAAAACTGTGATCTGTTGCTGGGCCCGGTCTATGCTAGTACATACTAAATGGCGAAAGGAGAGTCACCACTCGTAAAAAAAAATGCGCTTTAAATTGACCTTGGTCTGAAAGATTTCTGTAAGTGAGATTAGCGACAGTTTTTAGGTGTCATGTGCGTTGTTAGTTCAGTCTTTCGTAGCCTCTCTACGCCAAAGCAGACTTCGTACGTATGGTCTGCAAGGAAAGTTACATACCTAGCTTCACAATACATAGGACAATGGTGATCTCGTTATAGTGCCTGTTGTTTCATTCCCATTGTGCGATGAATTAGCGGGTCGGCGGACAATGGAGGCTTTGTGCCACAAAGTGTGAGCGGCGGGCGGCGGCGGCGGCGGCGGCGCGTGGGTCGTGATGAGGGTCTTCGTTAAATCCTTGAAAATTCCCTTCAATGGAAGACGGGAATGCTACTAAAAATATTTATCAGGCTTACTTGGACTCAATTTATTATTAGTATATTAAGTTGTGGTAAAAAAGTGTATTTCCCTTATCATAATTTTTTTTTGTTTAGAGTTTTATGTTTTTCAAGTAGATTTTCTCAAATTGAAATTTTAATTAAATTATTAATATACGTAAAGTATTACCGAAAAAACTTGCCTAAATTGTGGGTACATTCAGCCGTCTGAAATGTAACACCTTTTGAGAAGAAAGTGGGTTAAGATATTTTAAATTTTAAGAACAAGTTACCATTTAACAAAATTTTAACAATTTAACAAATAAAGCCAAGAAAATATGCCTCCGAAAGAAATAATGTATCTTAGTCTCGTTGATCTTAGTGCAACAGGAGCCCTGCGGCGTACCTCAGCCCCCACTTCCGCACCGCTCGGTCCTAATTTCCTTGGAAACCATTACAAATATATGTATAGTTTATTGGTGAAAGTTGTTCTATTTCACATTATGAATCAATCCTGAAATTATGGAAGATTTGTTTATGTATAATATTCTTCATTCGTACCACGCCACGCCGCGCGTCTGCTGTTGAGTTGTCCGCTTGACTGCGTTGAGGTAGTCTTTACCGCAGAATAAGTAATTCTGTACGTTCGTAGAACCCACGCGCGTACCGGCACAGCACTGCGGGAAGGAAGCGGTGCGGTGTGCGGTGTGCGGGCGCGGGGGGAGCGGGAGGGTTGACCTCCAACCACACATGTTCGGTCGGCACTCCCCCGAACCCTGTACCGACTCGGGTTACCTTCTCAAAAATTTAAAAGTACTGAAAAAATATCCATTTACTTTTAAAAAACAATACTGGCAATGTCCGTTTTTCGTGGTTTGAACCATAGAAATGCGTGCTGCGCGCGCATGCTAGGTCTATGGTTTGAACCGTGCTTTGTTGCTTGCTTGGGTATTAAAAAAAAATCATGCGAATCATTTTACAGAGTTGTGACCACTTGAACTATGCATACCTACTAAATTTAATGAAATAATTAGTTATTAGCTTTTGCAATTTGATTTTGATCTTTATAATGAGAACTTAGTTCCTATGTACAAAGAGTACTTTTTGTTGCCTGCCTGAATGATTCTAAAAGTCCTGAAATTTGCGTAGTTCTCTCAGATTCCTGACAGATACTCCAAAAGCGTGTTATGTCAGGAAAAATCCGGACAGACGGTAATCCTACGACGCCGGCGGCACAGCCGGAGGACACATCAGTTTACCATGGGGGAACATGGTGCTACACCCAGCATTACCACAGTTTTTCTTCTTATTTTTCAGTCTTTTCCACGCTCTCGCTTTAGCAAGGATGCCGCACTTATTCCACAGATAACAAACTATACGTTTATATACTTTAGTGACTGCTGTTCTGCCCGTCCATCAGAACTATGTAGCTTGAGAAATGTTTGATTCTCCACACACTCCACGCAATAAATCCAGAAATCGAGCATCCCCTGTGAATTTCTTACCCCTGTGAATTTCTTACGTGTTCTTACGTGTCGTTGAGAAAATCAGTAGTAATTGATTTCGTCATAGACGTCACCAGCCGGCGCTACCGTTTTTGTTTTAACGACTTTCGGTTTTTACTCTCGTCCTCTTATTTAGATTCCGATTGACTAAGGGCCGAGTGCGCGAAAGGACAAACAATCAAAATCAACACGTCAATGGTATGGAATTGGACAGTATGGAAGGAACTCCTTGCGGTTCACTAAAAGTGAAGTGTTTGGACATTTATCAACTCAGCTGTCTCTTCGTACAATCGGGGCTAAGAATAGGTAGGCAGCTGAATTTGCCACATGTTGTGTATTTATTTGCCGCTATAACAAAACAATATTAAACAAATAAAGGGGGGGGGGGGGGCACATACAAAACGTGTTTTTTTTGTTAAATCGTGTACGATGGCACGGAACCCTTAGTGTGCGAGTCCGACTTAATTCACACGAGAAATACAAACTTTTGGATGTTCTGGGTTTTGCACCTTGTGCTCTTTGGACCTTATTAAGGCGACCCTCAATTTCGACCTTAGTTCTCCCTTTGAAATAAGGCGTATTATGTCAAAAAACATTGGTTGCATTTTATACTTCAAAAGATGGTAAAATGCTTCAACCTGAAGTAAACAGTTTCAGTCAATAATTTTTCATGAGCTCGTAGTGGCGTTCCACCAGCCATCCGTGACCAGATCAAACGCACTTCCGCGCTGTCAGCTGTCAGCTGTCAGGCGCTCGCCCGAGGCAGGAGCGTCCTGCTGGCTGCGTCTGCGCATCCCTGCACTTCAAACGAGCCGGCGACGACGCGGCGGCGACTTGATGTTATTTCCACTTCAAAGGGAAACACGAAGCGACTAATTTGGCCATAACTAACGAGCTACACCTGGCTGGGGACGCACTGTGTGGCCCACAGATGTCTATCTAGTCAGTAGCTAAGTGGAAAAGACCTAGGGATTCATCGCTAGAGATGTGGATTTGATATATTTCATATTTTTGGAACTAGGTTTCTTATCGCGCGTTTGGCGGTTGAGGGCTAGACGAAAAATTGTGTCCTCGACATTTTTTTTGTCAAACGGACTGTGAGAAATTGTAAGGAGTTGTTTTAACATTTTGTAATACTCTGTAGCTGGACCCTGTCTGTTGACCAAGACCCTGAATTTCCATGGAATTTTAATAATGTTGAAATCTCGGCAAAAGTACTAGAGCGGCAGAAATTGTTAGGAGATGTTTTTTTTATTGTAGCCTGTTTTGACATCGATCAACAATTCCCCACTTCTCCAGTTTTTGTTGCTTTTGAGCTGTTTTTTGTTTTTCTCTTCTCATTGATATTCGTCACATTTTGACATGGTATAATTTGAGATGTTTTAAGATTTTGCAAAACTGTAATGTCTGGCTGCGCCCTGTCTATGCCAGTACATAATATTGCGATGGAAAAATCGTTCCTCTACCGGGTCTCCCACAACACTTCTCGTATTTTTTCAAAGCGCTTTTTAAACTGTAACAGTCGTATTCAGAAAGCACCTGTCAAAACTTAATACGAGATTAGCACCGGACTAACCATACAAAAACCGGTTTAGTCCGGCGGATTAAATTGAGTCCACTCATTCTGAATATACCTGTAAGTTCCTTGCTAACATGCCACGGTGATGCGGTGAAGCCAGCCCGCGACAACAGCGTTGGACTTCGAGACAAAAAGGCGGAACCTTTGAAAACTGAATGAAAATGTAACCACCGAAAGATAGAAATAATATAACTGTAGTTGCAGCGTTTGTTGCTATTTATGCTGTGTGCGCGGGCGGTGCGGCGTGGTGGGGGGGGGCGGGCGTGCAGCGCAGGTTCGACGACCTTCCCCCCGCTAAAGGTTAACTGCTTTCCTCACCCCGCCCCCCCCTGCTCCGTCGCCGCCAACGCGCTGCAACCTCCTTGCAACTGCAATTGCTCGCAAATGCTTCTCCGGTGGACAGAGTCAACTGGTAATGAGGTCGACAGTTCGAAATAATTTTATTTTTACTTGTCCCTAACAACTTGTCGTAAAAAGTGAAGTTACGTAATGATTAAAAAAGTTTAACCAAAAGGCAACTGTCTAAAGCCTCTCCTCCGTGGTCTAAAGTAATTAAATATTGAATCAATACCTCGATACATTGTTATGGATGGATAAAAGTGCGATGATGTAACTTTACGCTGCTGTGCAAAATAAAACACGAGAAAATATGAAATTTCTTCGAAAGCAAAACGAAATTGTCTGATTGCGTGGGCACTAAAATAAAAATGGAATACTCAGCATACGTTTATAAAAATATTTGGCACAACATATTTCTGTCATAGTGTTTGACCTAAGATACAAAAGTATATTGGACATTATTTGAAAACCGCTGTGCCGTTTTAATCACAGACCTAGCAGCATGCGTTCTATGGTTTTAGTTGATTTTTTGTGCTACATCAACCCGTCAATTACACGTTTTTGCATGTTTTTGTTATCAAATCTACATACATATTTCGAACCATGACTGCAGAAATAAAAAAAAAGATACAGTTATTGATTTGATGTATGTTGTTTATAATAAAAAGTTACTATATTAAGTAAATTGGCATCGTAGTTGAAATGATTTCAAAATTAGGTTTCTATGCTTAGAACCCAGCGCTGTAGCTGATAGAGTGGTTCATCATACTATGAACAAACAGTTTATTTAGCATATTACCTCAGTTGATGGTACTGTAAGGTGGTACTCTCCTTTCTTTGATTAGATGGTGGTACTCAACGCCTCCTACGGCCGGATCACCCACATAACATCAAAAATGATCATAAATCCTAGATTTTTCCGGATGCTAATTTAAAGACTCCAAGAGTTCCCAGGGCCTTAAAGTAATGTCGCCCTCGTTCCTTCAAGGGCAATTTAAGCCGATTGTATTAAACTCATAAAGAAACAAGGAACCAAACGGTTCGAACCACAGTAGACAAGAAGGAGGAGTGACATTTGGTAGTTATTCCGACTCCACCGTATGGCCAAAGTGTGCATAATCGTATGGGCCTCGCTCCTCCGAGTCCAAACATCGCCACCGCGCGCGAATGTGTTTCCGAAATGCGTTAGCCAAGTCAGTTTCCATCTACACAAACCCTACAATACGTCTGCGACTATGTTTGCGTGTGGCATGTACATGTTTTCCTTGAAAATGGCAATGCCTACTGTGGCGCCGAGCGTGATGCTCTCCGTACTTTGGCATGGTAGGTAGATTCAGAAGAGCCAGCGGTTCTCATAGCAGGCGCGCTACATGTCTTTTTGGTTTGAGGTCGACCCAACGCATCAGTTGAAATTCCTTTCGTGTATACAATGTAATTACATGCAACGTAATTGCGTGAATTCAGCAGCGTTGCAATATGACGTTCTCAATGCGTTGGAACTGTAACAATAACCCAACGCTGCAATTGCTCCCAAAATAGAAGTGCGTTGACTTTGTCCCGGCACGATGATTGCTCCAGAAGTGAGCGATTCATGACGTGCAGGCTGTTAAAGCGATCCATCAACCGCACAATACAGTTACCAGTGTTGCAATACTTAACCCAAAGTCGACACACGAGCGGTAATTAGGGTCATGGTTTGAAATGCTAAATGGGTTATCTCGTAAAATGTATGAATGGATGGAATTGTCCCACAAGAATGAACAGAAGTTTTACACGACTTTGCAAGAAATAAGGTGCTTTAAATAAACTAGGAGATCCTAAATAAAGTTTGACGGAAGACACTCGTTTTATCCCAGAGTTCTCTCATGGTTATCCCAACTCCTTGCCCGGATGATGGTGGTGATGGTAAGAATCTTATAATTGATAGGAAGAATCAGGTTAGCGATTCTAAAGAGTTTTACGCGGACAGACAGACAGACAGAGAAACGGACAGATAGGAACATGGGCACACATCAGACGTTGGATTTCATAAGAGTTAGTGATCTCTGCATAACCGGCATTTCTTAACACAGAAAATAAATTAAACTATTTTATTATGATTGGTCATAAAACAACCTGCGTAGTCATATCAATCCGATAAAGATAATTGCATCAATGTAACTAGTTACATACATACAAACATCAGTTACATATAAATGTTTGCAACAGTATTTGTGAAGTGGAAAATAACGTTCTAATTTGAGACAGCGCGATACATTCGCGTCGTGAGCTATCCAGACCAATTTGTTTTCGAATCAACATCCAATTTAGCCTGAAATATTTCCACTAGGCACTAGATATCCCCGATTCCGGGAAGTAATTATATGTAAATGCTTACTTATAGTTGAATCATCAACCTTATTCACTTCCCACTGATTTATATTTCGTGTGAGATACTAGAGTCGTCCACTTCTCGTTCACTTTATATTTAAAATGAATGGAAAATTTGTCATAACGATTAAAGATATAATTAACGTGATTAGTCCTGTCCAAAAATGCGATAATGTAAGAATATTTGGAGATTCCATGTGGTTACACGATATCCGTTTTTATAATATGATGTATATGGACACACTTAACCTAATCTAACGGCATTAGTGATCTAATACCTGTAAATAAACCACGAAAGAAGGTAATACTTTACAAAGAGCTATCAATTGACGAACATGCTGACACCGTAACATTAGTTTAGTTTTTCGATCTTGACGTGTGACGTCTCTTCATATTAGATTGTAATCTCTTGAAAATACTTTGAATTTGCTTATTTCACTCCGCTAATTAAGCGTAATCAATTGCAACATATTGGTCACAGAAATAATTTTCATAGATAGGGTTTAGGCAATAGTTTCTATCATAGAACATATTAGTTCTCCATGCAAACAGAGGGAAAAGATCATAATAATATCTAGTTTCTTCGACAAATAGTATCGCCTGCGTGGGTCTGGAAGCACCATAATGATTTCGCGCGCAACCGTTCTATCCACCGTTACAGAGATGGCGGAAATATTACAGTTAGCTTCAACTCACTTCTATTGAGGAAACATGCTTGAAGCTCGGATCCAACTCAACAGTACTCGAGGTAATGTAATTGCGGAAGAAAAAGCAAAAGAAAGCCTTCAAACGATTGTACTGAAGAACGTCTTGTTAGGTCTAATATAGGAGAAGAAATTGCACCGATATTAAAAGTTCATATAGTGCTGAAGAACTTCTGGTACTGTACGGGAAAAAGATGACATAAAATGAAATTTCATGAAAAACGGGTCTTGATTATTATATCCCAAAAGTTTTGAATATACAATACTGAACTGATTTTATCCCAATTTCAATAGCACGGAGCCGTGCGATAATTCGACGAGATCGATGGGAACACTCCGGCACTCTTCTTATTGGAGAAAACATAGAAAAACCGGCCAAGTGCGAGTCGGACTCACACACGAAGGGTTTCGTACCGTACAAGACACACACAAAACGATACAGCCCTGTGACATACGTACGGAAGGACGGACAGCGGAGGCTTAGTGATAAGTTACAGGTTCGCACCATTTGGGTACGGAACCCTAAGAACGCCTAAGAACTGAAAATCTTCGCATTTGAAAGGAGTTCACGGTTGTGTGCTTTGTTTTGAAAGCATTCGTTGCTAGGTTGCAACACGTGCGGTAAGTAAGGTTTCCCACTGCCCGCCCGACAAGCCGCAATCAAATGTCCGCGTTTCTGGAGCGAGGGTCGTTGCGTCAGCCGCCGCGATTGATCTCATAAGATACGAGCCGCAGACGGCGAGCGAGGTCCGAACCCTGGGGACGCTTTAGGCAGGGGTGCTAAGTGGATTAGTCGTTGGGATAACAAGCTTAGCAGGCGCACCCCTGCCTGAGGCGCTGGCTGAGCCGCCGGGATATATTGACACGCATTGTACGTAGAAGATTCTGACACCTGGCTTTATCTATCAGAGTGATTTCTTTCCTTTATTTTCTCATGACATTTCCTACCCGGAAAATG
This sequence comes from Incurvaria masculella, assembly GCA_946894095.1. NCBI lineage: Eukaryota > Metazoa > Arthropoda > Insecta > Lepidoptera > Incurvariidae > Incurvaria > Incurvaria masculella. Next base: position 6,214,748 of record OX335644.1, read on the forward strand.
TTATTGTTATCTGCTTGTTTTTGCAAAATAACGAATGCAGAATGTAAAAACGACTTTTTTTCTTGAATATATTTTTACATCCTGGTCTTCTATGTTTTCATTAATTAGTTTCGTCTCGCAAATGACTGAGTTAAAAGCAGTTTGATTTTGATTTTTTTTCAATTCAAAATGTTTCAAGTTAAGCATTTAATATTCCAGTAAATTGATTTGATACAATTTAAAAACATAGACGACTTCGTACTGGTTAGTAGATGTTGCTGGCATAATTTAAACCAAATGTTTTTATAAATGGAGTATGAAATGCTTCCCCTTTTTGTAAGTGTGTGCCCTCTTCGATTTGGGAATCTGTCGGAGATAAAATGTTGCATAACTCGAGAAATTGTTTCAGTTTATTTTGTCGGTTAGGAAGCGGTGTGTCGGCATCGTGCAGACGTCGCCGTCGTCCCGGTCCCCTCGGCGGCGTCCCTGGGGTGAGTTTAGTCTGTGTCGGCTGCGAAGGCTAAAGTGTTTACGGGAAAGGTCGTGTTTGGATTAAATATTGATTGCCAGCTAAACGCCGCGGAAATTGTCAGCGAATTCAATTACAAATGTCTGAAAAATTTAATCATATGCGTTGTGGCTACAAAATGTTTTGAAGCTGTGGTTTTACATGAAAGTCTCGTAACTCTCTTCTGAATTTGTAAGGAGAATTAAATTTCAAACGTCGGTTCATGACGTCCTAATATAGTCACCACGTGAAACTGCTGTAGGTATAGTACCGTCGCTCACATCAAAAGAACTTAAAACGTTGAATACAATTTGTTTTTATTATTTTGTCAGCAGCCTAGAAAATTGGGGGCTAGAAAAGGGGTTAGACTACAATTTAAATTACAGATTTATTGTCATCTATTGCAGAGAAATGAATTGTAGAATAGTAGGTTTCAAGAGTATTCGCATTCAGTGACGATGCTGCGCTCGCTGCTCGGATGACGCGAGTCGAAATCACGGCGAGCGCAGTGGACGGCAGAGATTTTCCGGTCAGCCATGACGCGGGCGAGGCGAGCACACGCTTCATCTCTGTGGCTCGGATCGCGCAAGCGCTGAAATTTAACGGTCCGCCGTAATTAATCAATTAAATATAATGCGAGAACTAATGGAATACGCGGGATTGGCATAGAAACAAACGATCAGTGATACGCTTCTCGCTGACAGCCGGCGGTAGGTAAGGCAGCGTTCTCACTCGATCCGCTTCGCTCACATAATCCATCGAACTGACCCATGAAGCTAACCACATCCATTTTGTTTTCTCGCCCCTTGTATGTATTTGTATTCGTCAAATTGGTAGACAAGATACACTCAGATAGGTCATATTTTCTTATTTAAAGACATAGATAATTAGAATTTACAACAATAGACATCCATACATCTTACAATTTCTGGCATATACCATCGTCAAACTTACTAAATAATTAAAACTAAGCTAAATATGTCAAGGTTATTATTAATCAAAGGCTTTATGATACCGTATTATCATGGTCATTTAAATAATTCTAATTATAAATATACCCATACAACCAAATAACCATACACCTGAGTAGACTCGGAAGAGGCATTGGTAGCCTTGGGGACTAAATACCTCCTAAAAGATAGTGCAGGCATGCCTGCTGCCACAAAAGGAGGTCAGAAATGCCTTCTAGCACATACCGGAAACCTGTGGTCATGTCTCGCAGGAACGGGAGCCTTGGCTTTACCGCCCGGGCTGCGAGGAAGAAAATCTCTATAAAAAATTACCCTAATCCTACGGTGGGAAACGCGCCAAAGGATGCATGGCTGGTAGGTAGACCAGTTGATAGCGCCAACCTCGACGGACCCGGCAAACGTCGTTGAATTTCGCCTTCTTACGGGAAAGGGCGTCACCCTGTAAGCGACCTGCAAATCGACCCAACTCGTGGGAACAAAAATGAGCCTATCTAGAACACCAACAAAAAACCAAAATGTACTAACACAGCAAATATTTCATAAATCTATGTTTACAGACGAATCAAAGTCAAACTCACCAGGTGAACAGCCATCAAATACTCAGAGTGAAGAACTTCAAAATATCGCCCAACACAACAATGAAGCTCAAGAAGAAATCGACCAAACTTTTACTGAAGTAACATGCAGGAAAAGACAACGTGAGAGTCCTGAATTACTAACTAGGAACCAAAAACAGACTAAACTCAACAGATACTGGCTGAGCACTCCAATACCTACATCCAACAGTTTTTCAAAACTTGATGAAGATGAACAACAAAACCCAAATACGGAGGAAAATCATTCAGAGCCTAAAACAAAACAAGCCAGGCCTCCACCTATATTTGTTGACAAAGTCAGCAATATAAAACCTCTCATAAAATTACTTGACGAGCATGCAAAAGACAACTACATAATCAATGTCCTTCGAAACGACCAGGTTAAAATACAACCGAAATCCTCTGAAATATACACAGTTATAGTCAAACAGCTAGAGATTCGGGAAACTGAATTCTTCACATACCGTCCCAAAAGCGAAAGAAGTTTCAAAGTGGTATTAAAAAATATGCACCCATCGACCGACTTAGGAGAGATAAAAAATGCCCTTATGGAACTTGGACACAATGTTGCAAACATTTGGAACATGAAACAAAGGCAAACCAACAAACCTCTATCGATGTTCATCATAGAATTGCAACCAAAGGAAAACAATAAATCTGTCTATGATATTAAAGCTTTGTGCCACTGCCGCATAGTATTCGAACCACCACGTGTTAAACGAGAGCTACCACAATGTGCTAATTGCCAAGCATACGGTCACACGAAATCATACTGTCGTCGCAAACCCAAATGCATAAAGTGTGCTGGTGATCACACTTCGGCAAACTGCCAGAAAAAGGGCAGATCTGATGACGTAAAATGCATACTATGTGAAGGAAACCACCCAGCTAACTATAAAGGTTGCTTGGTCTATAAAGAGCTCCAAAACAAGCGGTACCCAGCCCTAAGAAAAAAGCCACAGGTAACCACTAAACAAGACAATAACATTCAACAAACAGCTGCACCCATGGGAACAACACGCCCTGAAACCACATACGCCCAAGCTACTAAGAGTAATGAAAAACCCACACATAATGAAAATGAAACATCAAGTGCAAACGAAAACCTCACAACACGACAGCTGACAGAAATGCTCCATCAAATGATGCAACAAATGGCCACTATGACAAATCTTCTACTAAATCTAATCGCCAAGTTTTCAAATTCGACTCCCTAAAAATAGTCCTCTGGAATGCCAATGGGCTCTCACAACATACCCTTGAGGTTCAATTATTTCTTAAAATTCACAAAATTGACATTCTTTTAATTTCGGAAACACACTTCACGAGTAAAAGCCACTTCACATTGCCGCAATATACATTTTATCACACTATGCACCCAGACGGCACAGCACATGGAGGTTCCGCAATTATTATAAAAAATAATATCAGGCACTATGAAACACAGGCCTATTGTACAAGTGAGTTTCAAGCCACAAATATAATTATTGAAGATTCGAGAGGACCCATAACCATTTCTGCTGTTTACAGTCCCCCCAAACACTCGATTAAAAAACAAGATTATGAAGCATTTTTTATGACACTGGGTCATAGATTTATTGCTGGTGGTGACTATAATGCCAAGCATACACAATGGGGTTCACGGCTCATCACCACTAAGGGCAGACAGCTTCTGTTTGCAACAAAAGCACAAAATCTAAATGTAATTTCCACAGGAGAGCCAACATACTGGCCCACAGATCCAAAGAAGATCCCAGATTTAGTGGACTATTACATTACTAAGGGCCTTGCAAATACATATGTCAAGTGTGAATCCTGCTTTGACTTGTTTTCTGACCACTCAGCAGTATCACTAACTGTGAGCAAGAAAATAATACCTACCACAAAACCGTGCAGACTGCACACCTTTAAAACCAACTGGCATAGATTTCAGCAACAAGTGTACACCACTATCAACACAAATATTTCCATAAAGACAGACGATGAAATAATACAAGCTGTGGAACACTTCAACAACTGCATCCAGCAAGCGGCATGGAATTCGACTCCAAAATCTGCTAGCCCTTCTATTCCTCAGTGTTCCTTCACAATAAGAGCAAAGATTGCAGAAAGGCGACAGTCGAGGAAAACCTGGCAACAGACTAAACACCCAGCAGATAAAGCTAAATTCAATAAGCTTTCAGCACAGCTGAAGAAGATACTGAGAGAAGAACGAAACCAAGAAGTCAAGACCTATCTGCAAAATTTGGATGCAACATCTTCCACAGACTATTCACTTTGGAAAGCCACTAAGAAACTGAAGCAACCTATAGTCCAACAACCCCCTATACGCAAAGAAGACAACACGTGGGCAAAAAGCGATGTTGAAAAGGCCGAAGCATTTGCGAAACATCTGAATGAAGTTTTTGTACCAAACCCAAATGAAGGATCGAGTGAATTTATTGATGAAATAACACAAAGTCTCAACCAAATACATCAATTAGACTTACCTATCAAAAAATTCACAGGAAGTGAAGTAAAATCTGCAATACAAAAACTTGGTCTACATAAATCTCCAGGGTATGATCTTATATCCGCGAAAATACTGCAGGAACTCCCTGGAAACGCAATCACCTTCCTAACCCAACTGTACAATGCAATACTATGCAGAGGATTTGTACCCCCCCAATGGAAAGTTGCACAAATTAAAATGATCTTGAAGCCGGGAAAAAGTGGTGAAGACGTCAAATCCTATCGCCCAATAAGTTTGCTGCCGATACCTGCAAAAGTGCTGGAAATGTTATTTTTAATGCGTATTATGCCAATAATTTCCAAAAACAAATTAATTCCAGACCACCAATTTGGATTTCGAGCAATGCATGGTATAATCGAGCAAATACATAGACTCATAGATAACATATACACAACCTTTGAACAAAAGAAATATTGTGCAGCAGCCTTTCTGGACATATCACAGGCGTTTGACAGGGTGTGGCATGAGGGCCTCCTGTATAAAATAAAGAAATCACTGCCGATAAATTACTACTTATTTCTACAATCATACCTCAGCCACAGGCACTTCTTTGTCAAACAGGGTGAAGCCATCACACATCTACACAACATAAATGCTGGAGTGCCACAGGGCAGTGTGATGGGCCCAACCCTATATCTTCTGTTCACCTCTGACCTTCCTTTGACAGAAGGAGTATTGATAGGTACTTTTGCTGACGATACTGCAGCCCTAGCAATTGATGAAACTCCAGCACAGGCTTCTTTGAAACTGCAAAAGTCCCTGAGTAACATATCAGACTGGCTCAAAATGTGGCGTATCAAGGCAAATGAGACAAAATCAGTCCAAGTGACATTTACCACCAGACGAGACACTTGCCCACCAGTGGTTTTAAACGGAATTCAAATTCCACAGGCTAATGAAGCTAAGTACTTGGGTTTATATTTAGACAGGCGTCTCACATGGAAAAAGCACATCTTCACAAAGCGCAAGGCGTTGAGCATCAAACTCAGAAGCATGTACTGGCTTATGTGGAATAAGTCTCATCTGTCCATGGAAAATAAATTGCTACTATATAAATGCATCCTCAAACCCATTTGGACATATGGAGTCGAACTTTGGGGTACCGCATCTAACTCTAATATAGAGATTATCCAACGCTTCCAATCGAAAATGCTGCGCATGATAACAAACGCACCTTATTATGTAACAAACCACAATTTGCATCGAGATCTGGGTATTACAACAGTGAAGGAAGAAATTAAAGTCAAAACTGAAAACTATAGAAGGAGAATCCTTCTACACCCAAATGACTTAGCTTCGAAATTAATGACACCAAAAGTAACATTTTCAAGGCTTAAGAGAAGAGCTCCACAAGATCTCCTATAGAGTATAGAATGAGCATATATCAGTGGATATGTGACTCCCAAGACCACTTACATATCAAACCTATCGCTCAATGTCTAAAAAAAAAAAAAAAGACAGATTGCAATATAAGAGGAAACAAAAAAAAAAAAAAAAAAATTATAAATATTATACATCTGTATCAAACCATGAATATGGTATACGTATTGGAAATTTTGCATTTAAGGAAGACGAACACTAGCCATACTGTTTCCTATAGAATGCAATCCGACTGCGTGCAGAATCCAGGTAAGATTTAAGGTAACTGCATCGAGTTATGTAGGTACTACTAGTTAGCAGTAAGTTATGTAAAGCATCCAGCATACCAAGATCTATCAGATTTATTTTTGAAATTCTTGATTTTGCACAAAATTGGGAAAATCTTTTAACTGCTCATTATAATATTCTAGTTGCTCCGCCCGCGATGAATTCTGACGAAAAACAGTATTTTTCTGAATGTATTCTCATACTGAACCCCACTGATCTACCCTCAGGAATAATGAAGCCTCAGGCTAAAGCTTTGACTGAAGCTTTACGTGACCGAAATCGCGTAAGCGGTTCGCAACCTATTCGCAAACAGACAGACAGTCAACAGACAGCAAAGTGATGATAAAGATCGGGCATCTTTATAATAATAATAATAATAATAATAATTCTTTATTTCAGACTAGAAGTCCATAGACACCAACATTACATTTGAACAATAAAACAAATAACTTTTTAAAACAGAAAACAAAAAAACAGAAAACAAATCAAACATAATATATATATATATATATATATATAAATCAACTGCGGTCACCGATGGCTCTAAAATGAAGGTGAGACCAAAATTTAAATATCCTTCCGGCCCCATCCTCCATAGCAACAATAGCAGTCTGGTTATCAGTATTGACTAAACGGTCACGGAAGCCAGCTACTCGCTTTCGGATAACAGCAGAGAAACTGTCCACCCTCGCCTCTGCGAACATACCCGAGGCGCTGCAGTACCTGGGCAGACGAAGCAGATAGCGAAATGCATTATTGTACTGCACTCGCAGGGCATTGTATGCTCGTTGGGTGTAGTCAGTCCACAACTGACACGTGTACAGTGACTGGCAGTAGGTTTTGAATAATAGAATTTTAACTTCGCGGGAGCACCGAGCAAACCGTCTCGCCAGAATATTCCCCATGACCGCCAGTGAGCGCCGCTGTCGTTCAATATCCAGATCATCGTGCAACTTTTCAGTTACAATATGACCCAGATACTTAAACTTATCAACAACGCTCAGTGGAGAGCCATAAAGATATACCGGCGGGACGGTCTCCGGGCCCCTACCGTGGCGGAAAACAAGCACCTCCGTTTTGGCGGCGTTATACCTGAGTCCGTGCGAATTAGCATATCGCTCACAAATGCCCAGAAGTTTTCGTAAACCACTTATCGTGGGGCACAGAAGCACCATGTCATCGGCATAACTTATGTTGTTCATGCAGTCACCTGCAATGTGGCATCCAACATTTGCACCTCTGAGCTCCACGATAAGATCGTTTATATAAAAGTTAAATAGGTCAGGCGAAGTTAGACCGCCCTGTCTAACTCCACAATTCAGTCGGAAAACGTCGGACATGGTTGAACCCCATTTCACTGTGTTTGTCTGGTTCCCGTACCAGTATCTATAGATACCGATTAGTTCTGTAGGAATGCTCGATTCACGCATTTTGTTCCATAGGACATTGTAATTCACAGTATCAAATGCCCGGCTTAGATCAAGAAAACATGCGTAAACCGATGTCTTCCTGTCTTTATAATGATTGACAATTTGCTTCAGCGTCATTATGGCCATTTCTGTAGACGCACCGGCACGAAAACCAAATTGCGAGCTATCGATGTCTATGTGCGGAAGAAGTATCGGCTGTAATAACCTCTCAAATAACTTCGCCAAGACCGTTGCGAGAGATATGGGTCTATAATTTTTCAAGGTAGAAAGGTCTCCCGTTTTATTTTTTACAACAGGCACCACAATCGTTCGCATCATTTCTCCTGGTAAGTAGGAGTGGACCAAGCATTGATCAAACAGTTTGGCAAGCGCAAAATAGAGGCCATCACCGCCGTACAGCAGATGCTCCACGCTCAATCCATCGTGACCCGGCGACTTACCCCTCTTCATACCGTGCACTGCTTTCTTTACCTGCTCAGCTGAGAAGCAGATAGTCACCGGCGCAATCGCAGCATCGCTTGGATCATCATTTTCGCACACGACATCGGCACTCTCGACAGTGAAATGGGTTCTGAACAAGTTAGCTATTCGCACGGGCTCCTGCACACCGCTCACACTCACAGGTAAGTTAGGTCTATATTCATGTTTTTTTGTTTCCCTCCAAAATTTGTCAAAACGCTTAACAGATAATTGTCTCGCAAGTATATCCATTCTGATCTGCTCTTCATTTTTCTGCACCCACCTCAACTTGTTTTTGAAGTGCTTACGCGATTCACACATGTCACTGTACACCGAACCAGATGCGGGCCTACCACACGCAAGCCAGTGCGAGTACATGAGACGTGCGCGCCTGTGCGCGGGCTGTACGTGCAAGTTCCACCCGGGCACAGGCGGTGACGTTCCACGTCTGCCGCCGCCCCCACCTCGCCCGCCCGTGCTGCCATACTCATAACTTAAACTGGAGGCGACAGTGATGGTTGAGACGATTTGATTATACATAATATCAATACAATTTTTGTGCTCAACATTAAGGCAAACATTTTTACTTTTGCATTCCATCGGGATAACATTTTTAAAGTTTTTGAAAGATTCATCACAAATATCACGGAAATTTCCACTTTTATTATGAGTTCTTTGACCCCACCGGACTTTATTTATGTTGCAAAAAGTTTCACCCACCAACACTTTAGCTGTAATCAGGTCAACGTTGCACTCCATTCGCAATGGAAAGTGGTCGCTCCAGAATACATCCGAGAGCACTGTCACTTGACTGATAGTTGGCGCAATGGCTCTAGTCGCCACGACATGATCCAGCCATCACGAGGTACCATGGGCCTCACTGACGTATGTGAAGGTATCAGAGCTGGCACTTAGCTCCACTGCATCGCAGCATATCCAGTCCTGTTCTGCACAGAAATTCAGCAGTTCCGTGCCAAACCTCGACCCCGGATGTGCGTTGTAATCTCCCAACATTAGGGCACACTCTATTCCGGCATTATCAATGGATGCGCACAGGTTACCCAGGCAACCTGTAAATTCGGGAAGATTGTCGGCACAATCGGTTGGCATGTACACCGAAAACAACATAATGTCTCTTCCACGGGTACTTATTCTAACAGCAATCAGCCTAGGGTCACCGCAGTCGACCACCTTGACGTCACACAGAAGACTCTTGCGCCATAGTAGTGCGACTCCACCATAGGGCCGCCCGATTAACGGCCCTTTCGTAACATCTACCGCCGATGTCCCACAACTACTGAAGTCCCTGTCAATCTGGTCCAGGAAGCCCAAATCATGAGGGAGAAGCCAGGTCTCCTGGAGAGCCACTATATCATTATCTTTGCACAATTTTTTTATGCATAGCTCGGATCGTTTCACAGACTTACAATTAAAACTGATTATTCTTAAATTATGATTAGCCATTTTTAGTTTTCAATATTATTCTGCTCGGAACTCGGTTCAGCAGACGGCTTGGGAACTGCATTTCTGAATTTACGGAAATATATACCAGCCGGCCAGAACTCAGGGGCTAAGAAATTCGGTAGCTTATTTACTTTAATGGTTATTTTAAACGAGTTAAACTCGGTCTTCCTACTCGACGATTGAATTAGCTGAATTTCTTCGGCGGTTTCATTTTTCTTAGCAATGTAGTTTTCAATATCCTTTTTAGTCACGGTCAGCTGAAATCTCGACACGTATAAAGATATGACAGGCATAACAGCTTTTAAGGTATCATCCTCCCCTCCATTTCCTTTTGAATTACGTGGTTTGAATTTCTTAGCGTACTTCTTTTTTTCCACTAATACAAATCCGTCATTCGTCATATGTGACAATGATTTTCGTCCTGTATTCGAGGACGCAGCAACGGAGGCGGCAGCGGAGGCGTAGGTATCCGGGCGTAACATAGCTGTGGGCTTGCTTAGCCCGCAGCAAGCGACGGAGGAATGAATGTCAGTTAAGTTAAAAAACCTGAGCGATCTTATTTATCTCAAACTACAGTAATATGTGTACGATATTTTGTGTAACAAAGATTAATATTGGTTTGAAGTATATTTGAGTAAGGTAGCATTTAGCAAAATGACAATAAAAAGTGGCCGGGTGCTGGAGCTATTAGAAATATTTTGGTTTTTATTGTCTCATTCCAGCGAACGGCACTCGTAAAAGTGGGCCTCTGCACGTGTAGGCTATTGAGACTTGAGACGGGCAGAGACCTTCCGCCTCGATAGAGTAGTTAGGTACATACGTGTACCAAGTATGGAAGAGCTTATTCAATTTACGAAAGCTCACGGGTTAAAAATAAAAGGGTTAGTAGAAGAGGCGGTAAGACAAGCGGGGATAGAAGAAAAAACATGTCACCGCTTCCCGCATCGCCTCCGCCGCCGCCCGCCCTGTCTCTAATCATCGATATTATTCGCTCAAATGTCACACTTTTCTATTTTTCCTCCGGTTTTAGTAAATCAGATAAAACAATTGGGAAGTTAAAAATATTTGAAAGAAGTGGCAGAAAAAAGAACGGCAAAGAACGGTTTTGAAACTGAAATGTGTTCGTGAAATTTGACTGTGAAAATGGCTGCAAAAAACGAGCCTGAAACAGATAGAATAACGAAGCAAACTGAGAGAGCACTTCGAGGAGCAGCAGAGCCAGTCCGTGAAACCTACCTGATTTTTTATGCCTAGACCACTCTTGTCGAAAGTATCATGACGATTTGGTGGTGTGCTCGGTAAGATCGAAGACATAAGTCCAGTAGCACCCTACGGTCGGTTTCTTTTTGCACATGTGACGTGCCACTTCCCCCGCCGACCGGTCTTCAGGCAGGGCATCGTTCCGCGACCCGCGCGGACGGTGTGATCCCCTCCTCCCGCTTCATAGCAATCGCTTTGGCATACGCGTTGGCTTCTGGGCTTTTGAATGCGACTGTTAACACGGTAGCGCTCATTATTTTACTCTGTGGAATCAACGAAACGCACTGGTGGGATCGAACGGTTAAAATTTACGTAATGTTTAGTTTTCGCCAGCTTTTCCAAACTCCCAAAAAAATTGTCCTAGTTTTTTATTTCCGAGAAATATGTACACCGGCATATTATTGTGGAGAAATGATTGCTTTTGTCCTAATACTCCCATATAGAGTATGGACAGGATTGATAAACAATTTTAAACTCCTCTCCTATTTAGTTGATTACCGATGCGATGCCTAAATAAAATATAATCAGAACGGCGAATGAAAATGCTTTGTTTTGTATGGCCGTCCATTTTAGTGTAGCCGCGAGTGCTTAAATTAAGTAAAACCCTGTCACAGCAGCTAGTTCCTTCAGAGATGCGGTCACTATGTGTGACGATGCAAACCATCCGTGCCCTGTACCATAAAATAAATAGATCTATCTGAAAAGCGTGGCATGTACAAATGTAATAAACCGTTGGTTTTAAATTTCTTTCGACATGCTGCTGACCCGATTTAATGAACATAGCTTTGTAAGCTTGCGCTAGACTTTTGCATCAAACATTCCTTGTAACAAATGTATGTATACATACATGAATGGATGGATCGATGCAATATACATTCTCAAACCGCTGGTTACGCTCCAAATTAAAACACGCCATCGATCGATATCTGACGTTCTGAAATGTTTCCACGGGGCTTAGTTAAGAGTGCACTTTCAATTAACAATAGATAACAGTTCAGTCGAGACCTGTCTATAACTAAGTGCTGGTCTACATATGAATATCAAAAGGTGGGCATTTATAAATGAGTATAATTTTATTCGTTTTGCGTGACTGTGGAAGCAATAATGCAGTAATGGTCGTACTCGCGAGCGATTTCACAACTACGTTGATCATTGCGTCTGTACAGGTGGATTTCTCGAATTTTCCATGTGTTCTATAGAACCTGAACGTATGTTTATTGCCTACAATTCGATTTATAGTTTGAAAAAATACATTTTGTAATTTCAAGTGGTTAATTTGCAATTCTTATGATCAACGACAACAATTAAAGTCCCAAAGTGAGCTCTTGATTCAATGCATTTAATTTTGGACAGACCAGCACTAAACGGCAATTATGACAGCGTACTTTCCTCGCTTCTTCACAAGCATAAAAACCTGCTACAAATTTTACTTTAAAGGTGAACCCGTGGTGGGGACAAAGCAAACACCTTGTATGGAAGAGGATTTGCAAAATATTTTACTTATAAATAATAAGTAACAGTAAAGGTATTTTTACAGTTTGCCGGCTAGGACGTGAAAAATTCAAATGTCTGAAGACAGTCGGAGCAAAAACACTATCGTAGGATATTTATGGAGTGGCTAGAGAGTTAATATTCGCTACATATTTGTTTGAAATAAAAGCCTTAAATTTATCTCTGACTTCTCCGATTTTTGCAAACGTGTCGACAACTTAAGCCATGTGATTTAAGACTACGATTAAATTCCAAAAATAAATCCACAAAAAGTTTTAGATAATGTGAGAACCGTTCATTATTTTCCGGCTAAGGACGTATGTATGTAATGCGCTGAAAGTGCGTCATGCGGCGCATATGCATACATAAGCGGCGGTATGAGTCAGCTTTGTGTGGTATGCAGGATGTATTTTTTTTATATACTAGTACATGAGCGACACGTGCGCGATAAGAGGTTTTAACAAGCGGCGTAAGTGATCGGCGAGGGTCGTATTAATCGTGAACACCGATAGTTAGGTAGGTAGCTGCAAAATTAACTAAGCTAACCAACTCGAAAAGAAATAGAGCGATGCACATGAACCGGAGAGCCTCTATTACGAGTTATACATAACTTAGCGAAATGTCGCTGAGATCTTCGTTTCCACAGGTTTACATCGTTGAATAGAGCAGGCGTTTGAGGGATGCACTAAATTGCCCGTCAATGACATGTGATTTGTGTGTAGTGTAGATACATATTTTCAACAAATTTATATCTCTTCTCTACTTATGTAAAAGGGAACGTCTATCCACATGCGAGAGGTAATCTCCGTAACCACAAAACATATCAAGATGCGATTTACACCAATTTAATGAGAACATCGCTGGGATCGCTTTAGCGTACATACCATCACGCTAAATATCCAAAGGGCTGAGCAATATCAATGAAATTACTCTCAAACAAAATTAATACCTTCCCGTGGCGTATGGTGGCGTTACTTGCGACGTCATTCAACGATTCACTATTTATTTTCGCACAGCAACGTTGCGACAACAACATTCTTGAAACGTATGAAAATGTGTATGGGTAACCCATAATATCTTCAAACTAGGTATAAGACAACGCACCTGTTTTTTAAAAAATAGTTTCTATGGTTTGGTCAAGAATATGAGTTTGGTGTTGGTCATCACTGATTGAAGTTGATGATGATTTAGATTTTTTGCCCATTCGTGCACTCGGCCATATGCGTTATAATACCAAATTATTTAATTACTTTTTCGATATTGTTTAGCTAAGTGTGCAGTTCCGAAAACTTATAGTGTGCCCTATGTATTATAAATGGACCCGAGCGGAGCCGGGTACCGCAGCTAGTTATTTCATATTTCTGCACAAATATAAAAGTCTATGGGCGGAGGATTTAGGGTATCACTCACATGCCTGATAGGTTTTCCACAGGTTTACGCCATTGAATAGAGCAGACATGTGAGTGATACGCTAAATCAACCGCCCATGTATATTTAAATGTGTGTAGAAATATGAATTAATATAAGCGTGTTAAAAATATGTATCTACATAGATATCCAGAGGACCTGTTCCATAGGATGGAACATAACCGTACCTACGTCGAACCGGAGCAGACCTACACCGGTTCGCCACCGAAATGCCTCGAATTTTGGTATTCGTTAATCGGTAGCTGCCGATTGGTTTCTAAATTAATGGCATAAACTTCTACTTCACTACATAGTATAAAACAAAGTCGCTTTCTCTGTCCCTATATCCCCATGTACGCTTAAATCTTTAAAACTACGCAACGGATTTTGATGCGGTTTTTTTTAATAGATAGAGTGATTCAAGAGGAAGGTTTATATGGATAATAATATCCATTAAATATTTGATAAATACTGTTATTTTTGAGGTTTCCAATGTGATGTCGTAAAAAAATATTTTTTTTCCGCTTACATTGCAAACGCAGGCTGAACCTTACGAGATTTATCAAAATAATGTACTAAGTATTGTAAACATTGAAAAGGTCTACAGAAAACTCCGCAATGGTATTTATCTATCTCTTATGGATATCCCACAATAACATTTTTTTCTTATTTACTTTTTACGACAAATAATGGCTAATTTTTGAAGCGATTTTAACCAATACAGCATTAATCCTTATCCAATTAAATACCTTAAATACATTGTTAATTTAATATAGATCTATACGGCCCTTTACAGCATATGATTTAAATGAATATTTTCGAAGATATTATAGATTTAAAAATTGCGGGATGTAGTGCTTGCGGCGGTACCGGCCGGCCGGGGCGGCGGGAGCGTGCCTCGGAGGTCGCGGTTCTCCCTATAGCACTTTGAATTTATTATTTCTCTAATATCTAATAATCATGTAATAATAATATATAAGTTTTTATTATTTCAAATATCTCAATGTAGGAACTCTACGTAAAAATGGTTTATTTGTGTATCATTGTGTCAAAATAATATTTTTTTAAATGACGTTATGCCCGTGCAAAGCCGGGACGGGCTGCTAGTTTTCAATAAAGAATTGTATTTTATTTAAAGTAAATAATATCAAATGGGTGAAGCATACTTTTTCGTGCTAAGCAAGTATGATTTTTGAACAATGTTGATAGTACGTTGTAGAATGTGATAAATGTTTTAATTGTAGAATAAGGGCCTTTTTCACAATTTGATGATTAGCTTAATCAGCACATATTAACTGTCTTTCTTACCAGCTTGCAATCAATACCAGGACAAGATAATCAGCACATTAGTAATAAAGTCCTTTAAGGGTGGCACTTGGTGAAAACCAGGTTAAGAATCTATGGTAGAAAGGCGGAATTGGTAGATGCACTATCCGCCAAAGGTTTTCTTGTTGTATCGAGTCTAGCCCTGCACTATGCAATGCAGCCGTGCCCATAGAGGGAAGGTCCTGGCATGGGACCTAATTACTTCGGAAAGGCGTGTGTTGGGCTCATATCATGATGGCGGGCCATCCAGGACCAGTCACACGAAAATACTTTTGAAGTAGTTATTTTTAAAACTTCCTTATGGTCGAAAATTGGTGTACCTGAAGCTCTCGCAGAATCAAGGTTTGTGGCTAACCCACAAACCTTATTGAAGATATTGAGAAACAATTTTACTTGGAAAAAAAAAATGTTGTTAAGTTAAATGTGAGGATAATAATTGCGGGCAGGATGTCAATTCCGTAGAGGATTCAGCAAACTAGAGCCTACCGTAATGACAAGTTATTTGACAATCAGCCCTGCAGGCCTATTCATCAGTAATCAGGAATCCTGAGCCTAGAAAACTTAAAAGTTATGGCGGTTTTCAAAGCGATTTCTTCGACGGAAAGCAGGTGGCGAAATTGGGAGACGTAATACCCGCGAATGGTATGTTATGCGACGTACTTGCTTATTACGAAAAATTATATATTTACTGACGATATATGTATTATTGGCCCCGTGAAAATATCGCTTGCTTCGGAGCATACGTAAATAATAAGCTTGAATTAACAAACATTTTCGAAAACGGACTTCGCGCTCACGCAATGTCGTGTGGAAAGTTGCCAAAATGTTCCATGTGTTATATTATAGAAATTTCAAGAAAGTGATTGCATAAAATCTAACAGTGCAATTAGCGAGTCTCTGACAATACGATCACATCGTAATAGGCATGACTCCCCAATCAAATAAACGCGAAGGTTATAAAAAATCCAAAGGTTAAAAACATTTATCCACGGTAATTCACACCCTGTTACAAGTCTTTAGGTTTCAAATTCACATTCTCTAGAGTGAGAAGTAACACTTCACAGCCGAGTAGGTATAAGCCGCACCTATCGTGTGCTAGATTCTCTAATAGCCTCAGAAACAGGATAACCGCAGCCATAACTCAGCTATCCGTACATAATATAGGGCCTTCGTCCTAGCATGTAATTATCCTAGTTGCAGGCGAGTGCAATCATTAGAAGGTGTGATTAAAAGGATTTATTGTAATTATTATCGTGACTCAATGTTAATTAGTGGAGCTCAAACATTAATTGGCGTAACATGCCGCCGATAAAAAAACAGAGCAGAGACAAATGTTCAATAATACATCGGAATGGAAGTTGCCATCCATGCGTGCACATTACTTGTTTGTACTGCGCATGTGCCGTGCCGAGGACACATGCCCGTCCATTTTGCCAGAGGTTAAACAAAACAAAAAGTCAATACGACGCGAGGTCAAGGGAAACAAACACTATACGGCGAATGTCCATGTATGTGCGTATTGTCTTGGCACAATTGATGCTACGTGATCCGAATTCCCTCATCACGACTGAAAATTAAATTGTGAAACTGACAAGGCGTGAAGACATCGAAAAAATATATCTTCTAGTCCCACAATCAAGACATCACTGCGACGTGGTTGTTTCATTGATTGTTGGATGGAAATCATTTGTACAATATTAGTGTGTCGTTGTTTTATGTAACTGGTCATGGATGGCTAAAACCACCTGGATGGATGTAAATGAAATCAACACTCACCACCTCCATAACTACACAATTGCAAGCAGTAGTCACAGAAAGAACTTTATACGAGGGGGCACGCTCGTGCTCGTCAAAAATGGGGTGAGAGCAAAAAATAGGCTAGATATTGTAAACATGTCAGTTGACAAAGAATTTGAAATAAGCTGCATAGAAATGAATTCCTTCTTTGTTTTATGTGTTTATAGGTCTCCTTCAGGAAACATATCCTTTTTTATAGAAAAACTAGAAGAATGTTTATACAAAATTAATAAAAACAATAGCAAATCAATAATAGTATGTGGGGACTTTAACGTAAATTTCTCATTAGATGCAGGGGGAAAACATGAATTTTCGGATTTATTCGATAGTTTTTTGCTTCAACAAACAATATTTGAGTTCACGAGGGTGACTAACACTTGTGCATCGTGTATAGATAATATTTTTACTGATAGTCAAGTCCATGGATCAAAGGTATTTACAGGTATACAGTCAGACCATTATGCCCAGTTGATAACTGTAAAAAATGAATGCAAAATGAATGTCACACATTCATTCAAAGTGACAAGAACTGTAAATAAGCATAGAATTGAATCCTTAAATATGGACTTGAATACTGAATTTGGTAAGGTTTCTGAAAAAATCTCTTTTAAACAGTTTTTTAATACCTTCATGAATTATGTAAATATGCATATGCCACTAAAACGCATAAAAATATCGAACAAAAAAAAGTTTGCAGAGTGGGCTACACGTGGTATCATGGTTTCAAAGGAAAAAATATTTCTATTGTATGATTTATTGAAGTTAAACAAAAGTACAGACCTTAAGTCATATGTATCTCTCTACAGCAAAGTTTTTAAAAAGGTCACAATTAGGGCAAAACAGTTGTTTTTAAGGGACAGAATACTAAATTCCGAAAACAAGATTAAAATGGCCTGGAGTATAATCAAAGAAGAAACGGGCAAAGCACCTATTATTGAAAATACTCAACTCAAATTAAAAATTGGGGCAGACATTGTATCTGATGGTTGTAAGATTGCAAATTACTTCAATAAATACTTCACTTCAGTGGCTAAAACCTCAACAAATAAAATTGACTCCAACACACAGTTAGCATTAAATCACCTGCAGGATTATACAGCACGTAGCACTGCATCAGTTACTTTCGGTCCTGTCACATACTTAGAAGTTAAAAACATTATTAGAGACCTTAAGTCTAAACGTTCTCAAGATCTTTGGAATATTTCCCCCAAATTACTAAAGTCATTAACAGGTGTCATAAATCCTCTAAAACAAGTTATAAATCAATGTCTAGAAAATGGCACATTTCCCGATTCCCTCAAAATAGCAAAGGTCATACCATTATATAAAAAAGGATGTCACAATAATGTTGAGAATTACCGTCCGGTCTCCTTACTACCAGTTTTCAGCAAGGTTTTTGAAAAAGTTATGGAAAAACGTTTGACTCACTTCTTCACTAAACACGATCTACTAAATTTCAGACAATTTGGATTTCGCAAAGGTAAGTCAACAGGAGATGCCATTGCAGCTATGATAAAAACTTTATTAACATCTTTGGATGATTCTCAGCACACATATGGCATTTTCTGTGACTTATCAAAGGCATTTGACTGTGTAAGACATGATATATTGTTATTAAAATTAGAGTATTATGGAGTAAGAGAAAAAGAGCTACGTTTATGTGAAACATACCTAGAAAACAGAAAACAAATATGTGAGGTCAGTGGTATAAAATCGGATGTTGACCCTGTTACAATAGGAGTACCGCAAGGCTCTATCCTTGGTCCATTATTCTTTCTGATTTATGTGAATGACATTTCCGGTTCAATCGGGCAAGACATAGAACTAGTTATGTTTGCAGATGACATCTCAGTAGTTTTGAAAAACAAAAATATAATTGAACTACGGGAGGTTTTCTTGTCAGTAATTAAGTCGCTCACATCATGGTTTGAACACAATCATCTATTGTTAAATACTAATAAAACGAATGTAATGCATTTTGTTCTTGGGGCACATAGGCGTAAAAATAATGAAGACGTAACCAATACTGTAGAGGAATTATCGTTAAACATGGCTAATGAATTAACTTTTCTGGGATTAATAATTGACAATAGATTCTGCTGGAAACCCCACATAGACAGTCTTGCTGGTAAACTGAGCTCAGCCTGTTATGCCATTAAAAAAATCAAGGAACTCTGTGGCACGCAAGCTGCAAAAACTGTCTACTTTGCTTACTTCGATAGTCTCATGTTGTATGGACTAATGTTTTGGGGAAATGCAGCAGAAGCAAATAGAATATTTGTCTTGCAAAAAAGAGCCTTGCGTTGTATTCTTAGCATGAAAGCTATAGATTCTTGTAGGAATGTATTCAGCGAAATAGGAATTATGACCCTACCTAGCGCATATGTGTATCAAAATATCTGCCATGCTAGGAAATATAAGCACCATAATACCTTAAATGCTGATGTACATGACTACGATACTAGACATAAAACTGATTTACAAAATGTTAAGCATAGGTCATCAAAATTTTCAAAAAGTTTTATATGCAATAGTATTAGGTTATACAACAAAATTCCAGAGGAGATCAGGAAATTAGGAGATAAATGTTTTAAGAGCAAATTGAAATCAGTATTAATAAAAAAAAGCTACTACACTATCCAGGAAGCCTTATTAGATAGAAAACTTGTTTAAATTAAAGCTCATGACTACATACTTGACCGGGTACCTAACACGGTACTACCAATTAATTTTTATTTTATTATTATTATTATTTTCTATTATTTTTATTTTTTCTGACATGGGTACTACATTGTAGTATGAATTTGTTTATTTACTAACTTATATTTAATTTGATATTACCTTGTATCAAAAATGACGATGGCTTTTTACACCTGAATAATTTAGATCATAATTCCTATTAATTTAGAATAAGATGTCATTATAGTAGTCAAGAGTTTGCTCCTCACCAATGTATATAATGTTCTTATAATAATGTTCTTTGTGAGCAGTAGTAATCAATCAATCACTGTAAACTAGTTTGTAAGTATCACTGGAAAAAATAATAATACAATGACCAACCTGACGAAGTTTCTTGTCGGCTCTTCTTCGCCAGAAGTAATCGAACCGACAGGAAAAAAAAAATGACGAATCCGAGTGTGTAATATACATCTAATGGAGGAAATAAAGAAACTGAAACTGAAACTGAAACACATACCGTCATGACATTAGCACATCCCCACACTGGGTTCCCTTTTTGAGCGTGGCTATATTGAACTGGATTGAAAATACTGACATTTTTTTATTGCCGCTTCGACCATCTTTTCTTTCAATTCGATGTTAGAAATCCGGGCGTGTACAGTATATGGATTTTACATGGATTTTACACTTTATTTTTTAAAATATTTTTTCTTTGCCTAAGGCAATTAACCATACCATTTTTGAAACCATAGCAAATATTTCACATGCACAACTTCTCAATGATGTATTCTGCTCTTTCGAAATCCATTAGTATCCCAGCTATCATTAAGATTAGCACAAATTTTTCCTTTGTCTGGGTCACTATGAAATAAAATATTCGAAAACCTAGCAAATATTCCAAATACACAACTTCACTACTATACGGTTGTTACAATCTTAAGAAACCCGCGTAAATATAAAACATCAGAAAAATCCAATAACTCCGATTTATGTAGCAAACGCCAGCTATTGCATCGCGTTATCGATAACTCCAAACAATCATATATCAAATAAATCAAAGAATTAAAAAAAAATACGATTTTAATTATGCTTAAGTTAAAATTAATAGTTCAAGAGAATCTTCGGCGGGCTTGGAAACACAATGTTAAGGCAGTGAAATTTCTACCAACATAAAAAAATACTAATAAAAAGAATCAAGCAAAATTGCACAGTTTTTGAACGATTTCCAAGTTTATAGTAGATAGCGTCAATTTGAGATACCCCAAATTGAAGGCATACAAAAATGCATACCATACGTGCCGATAAATGGCTTAAGTATTTTGGTTGAATCATTATTTTCTGCTCAAAAGCTTAGACACGATTGAGTGGATACATAGAAAGTAGAAAAAAACATGTTTGATTTCCACTATAGTGGTTGTTTATGTAATGTAGTTTTTCGCTGTTAGCTTTCCCCCTAATGTTTATGCCGTTTTATTGTTGTTAGGTGGGTATTCAATTGGTTTTGTGCACGACGACCGCAAACCATGTACAACACACACTCGTTAATCGGATTGGTAGACCTGGAGCCACATTTTACACAATCAAATTAGCGACAGACCAACATTAATTATTTGAACATAACCTTCGGATTGGTTTTTTTTAACAAGTTTTCATGAGTCGCGCAAATCACATCTTGTCAATGTCATTCACATCGGTAGCACGGAATCTTGGCATAAGCGAGAGAACAGAATATTTGTTCCCGGGGTTTAATAAAAGTCGACCTCATTTCGCTCAGAAACTCATTGGTGACAGAGCACTAGTTCCACCGAAGTAGTGGGTTTCGTCATGATGTTTTCATTCACCTTAATATTGTATAAATGTACTTGTCAAATTAGGAACGAGAAAACCGAGAAAGTGATACCCACGAGGATAAAAACAACGCTTCCTGGATAATAGACGCGCTCTAAGCAGCTTACACTAACAATATAATCATATTACATCTAGATAAATATACGATCATTTTACTAAAATGTTTTGTTTTCTCGTTTTCTTTCTCATCTTTGACTACTAAACCAGAACGGCACTTCATGTAGTTCTAGTTTGAAAGTAACCATATCTTTGTCTGCTTTGCTCTTGAGGCACAGATGTCGCAATTTCTAAACTGGCAGAAGATATTATTTATGTCACTCAACATTATATTGAGAACGGGCAGCTCTGTTGCATTCAGTGCCATGGATTGTGTATTTTCTAACAATAAACTAACAAGTTATTATACATACTGTTTGTAATACATAAGTAAAATTGCGACGGCGACTTTACCATTATCAACTCGAATGTTCCATCGAGGGCTTTTACTACTTTTGGCACTTTATCACAACTACTACACTTGATTAAATAAGTTTCGTTGAATATAACTATTCTAAGGGCCGAGTGCCCTTGCGTGCACAAACAATCAAAATCAGAGTCAACGTATGATTAAACACGTCTCTATGTCTGGAGAGTATGGAAGGAGCTCCATGCGGTTCACTAAAAGTGACGTGTTTGAACATTGATTAACTCGGCATTATCTTCGTGCAATCGGGCCTAAGTGTGTTCGCTAGTGTTTAGGTTTTGACTAAGAGGACAAAACAGGCTAGTAAAAATCATGTAAATCATCAATCAATAAACAGCTTTATGTATAATTGGTTATGTTTTTTTCTTAATATTTTTAATTTAAATGTTAGTACGCATTAAAGAATTATTGCATTGAAATAAACTGACTTAAAACTAAAATAATAAACTAACAAAATAAAGTAAGGAAGTTAAACTAAATAAAATAATTCCTCCAGAAATTGGTTATGTTATAAGATATTGTTTCTAAATTTTTCCGTTTGACTTTTTCCTTTTTTTGAAATTGTGTTGCTCTCAATAAACGATTTGATTTCATTTAAATTCGTGTTCCATCTCTGAGACTACTACGGATGCGGGACACCACGTAACCTCAATGCGCCCTATTGATCATCTGTACTGGCCCGCTTTACGTAGCGAATACAGCACGCCTCTATGCGGGCACTCATCGGCCTGAGTGCTTGTCCAATGAGTTTCACATGAAAGAGATTCCGATTCCAGACAGACATATCGTGCCAATTTTGTTAACGCTGATGTGTGTGGGTGTATATGATGGTTGAACATTTATTTTGATCATCAAGGGCAACCAATTTTTTGGTCTCAGTATTTTTTAGACCTCGTTTCGACAATAATGTTTATGCTCACACTTAAGGAGTTGAAAATGACAGCAGTTGACATAGGCTTTATAATCTATTTCCAAGCCATACTTTGTAAACACGTCTCAATTTTGAACAAATTGTTGCGTTTTTTTGATAAAAAAACGTATTTGATTAAATAATCATTAGATTTTTTTATTTGCTGCTTAAAGAACAGTAGGTAAGGTAGGTAGCACAAACGACGGTTAATTTAACACTACATTGATATACTTTATTAAGTGCAATACGACATTTTAAATATAAAAATATAAAATAGGTCTAAAAAAATGTTCAAAAGGATTTCAGATAACAGGTTACAGGTACCGGGAACAGGTAAGACAGTGAGTAAATCTGACGTTTAGTTGCCTTTCATACCATGCTAACTGTCAAACGCCGTGTTATTCGGTCAAATGAACTGAAATGTACCAGGTTGGCATGGTACGAAATGCAACTAACTGAACGTCAGATTTTATCACTCTTTTGCCTATTCACCTTAATCCCTCAGAATCAGGAGTAAAATCGCATTGTCTTCAAAGTTCTTAGCAAGGGGATTACCATGGTACATAAGCTCGGCGGATTAACAGGCAAGTGAGTAATTAAATCTGACGTTTTGTTGCATTTGGAACCATGATAACTGTTAAAAGACGAGTTAGTCAGCTAAGTGAACCGAACATTACCAGTTATCATGTTACTAAATGTAACTGTGTCACATTTCTGTCACTTGCCTGTTCACCCGGCGAGTTAATGTACCATAGTACCCCCAGGGCACGCAGTTATTCGCCAAAACGTAATTTTCAGCGGTATAAACGCGGATAAAAGTTTCTTATTTGAAAAATTATTTGGTGGACACAGCAATAATGCATATAATACCCCTTCACGGTTTTTTTCGAATTATAAGCTTTTTAATGTGGTAAGGATGCTACAGCAATGAAACTGGTCGCGACTAGTTCGGTGCTTAGGCTTGCAATCTCGGCTTCTGCTGACAGTACTGAGGTGGACGTGGTGGAGCCACTTGGCTTTAGTTTTTAAGCCTGTCGTGAGTCACAGGAAATCTAAGATTTGAAAATAAAAAAAAAATAATTGTCCATTGGTCAAGGCATAATTTTGCACGGGCACTGCCAATCGTCTTCCACGCCCTAACGTTTTCCTATCCCTAAACGTTATCAGATTTTAATTTTTTTTTTATTAATTTGAGAAAGCTTCAGTCTGTATTCGTATATTTTATTTATTTTGTAAATATCTGCATTTTGCAGTAAAAAAAAACCAAAATGAACGTACAAAAATAAATCTTTTTTTCCAATATTTATCAGCCAATATTTTCCAATCTAAAAGGTATATTAAAAAAACATGCAGGCACAGATTTTGACATTATATTTTATAATCCATCATTTAAAAAAAACTAGTAAGACTTTAAGAGCATGGAAACAGTTATCGTCCGTAGTATGGGGAATTATAGAGTATTGATTGTAACATTGCCGCTTCAACCATAGTTTCATCCAATGTGGTGGTACCAGCCCGGGCGGGCTTAACCCAGTAGCGGAACGGGACCTGCAGTTTTACATGACTTTCGTACCATGCAACAGCTCGCATTCTTAGCTGAATGCACTTATACAACTCAGAAAGAGAAAGAGAGTGGGGCATTATCGCGGCGAGAATTTGAACCCATACGGCCCCATAAGTCCTCTAGCCCCTAGACCACGAGCTGTACAATGGCTATAAAACACTTATGTTATAATAGATGAGGTGCCCAACGTAACTCAAGATATGATCTGGTCAATTGTTAGCTAGACAAATAGATCTTATCTGCAAATCCCACACGGTGTGGTATTTAATAATCTGTTATTGGACACATTCTGAAACAGAAACACATGCAATGATGTTTGGTTTGTAAAATGCTGAGATCTAAATCTTTGGTAAGAAACACATACTTTTCCAAGGCCGGGTATCGAATTAGTGCAATTTTCCACGGTTCATGCTTCTCGAGAGCCAATAGGCGCGTCGACGCGACGTGTCACGAACTGGGCCCAAGTTATTTGCGGATTGTGAACCGGGCCGCGCGGTACATGTCGCAGTCCGTACCGCACTTACAGTCTGATCGACCAACGACTCCTAACTTTAGCCTCACTAATGCAGTCGCCACGGAGACATGGGCATGGCATATCTGGGTCGTACTATATTTGCCCTGTCTGCTGCATAGTTGATCAGGAGACTGTCGAACGCGAAATAGGCGCATCGGAAAAGTTACTAGCTGAAAATAGAGACAAGCTTACACCGGGAATTGTGGCGACTGGTCTAAAACAGTTTGTAAACTAACGATTCTCGATGTCATACTTGGCTGCCATGTATTGCCTGCATCAATGGAAGCATCGCCAGAACAAATTCACTGGTTTTTGGGGTACTGGACATCGATGGCTACTACCACACCCATAGTATTAGCCCCACACACTGCATTCTCGAAGGCATTAGGTGCCATGCCAGCACCTTCCCTTTATGAGCACATCTACATCAAACTGAAAACACAAACAAATTTTCATTGCCGTTCTTATTTTCATCCAATGCGATGATACCAACCCGGCCGGTTTCACATGGATTCCGAACCATGGAACAGCTCGCATTCGTGACGAAATGCACTTATCCAACTCCTAAAGATAAAGAAGCATATGAATGAGCGGGGCAGGGTCAAATCCCTCACTGCCTTACTCGTACAGTTACTATCTACAGCAGCACTTTCATGAGCACTATCATGAGTAGGGCTCAGTTCAACGCAGTCTGTACCACCATACTCTTACGCTCTTCCGGTCTACACATGTCAGAGCCCAAGGAGGTGAAACATGACGCCGGAGTATGCCATCACGCACCGGAGAACCGTTAAGTCCTCAAACTCTCATGATGGCGCAACATTTGAGCGGCTCGTAGCCTAGTGGCGCGGGGACTGGACTAGCGTACCAGATGCCTGAGTTCAATTCCGATATGCACCACTGTCTTTCTCTTCCCAGGTTCGATAAGTGCATTTAGTCACGAATGCGAGCTGCTCCATGGTTCGGAATCCATGTAAACTGTAGGTCCCCTTCCCCTACTAAGTGGTAGGGTTTAAGCCCGCCCGGGTTGGTCCCATCGCATTGGATGAAAAGATGGTCGAAGCGGCAATGAAAAATTGTCCGTGTTTTCCATCCAGTTCAATGTAGCCGTGCTCATAAAGGGACGGTCCTGGCATGGCACCTAATTCCTACGGGAATGTGGTGTATTGGGCTAATATCATAACGGTAGTTGTGTGGTATTAGCATGTCAGGGCGCATAAAAAAAACATGTAAACCTAATAATGTTGTTTAAATTTTGGGAAATGAAAGTAAATAGTCGTCTCGGATAAGGATTATTTGGTGTTCGAGAATTCGGGAACAGCTATTGCTCATATTAAGGAATGTGGTATGTTTGTATGTATAATCGACCGTGCTGCAAGAACACATTAATTGAAGCAATAGTCCAGTAAAAAGAACTACTTTACGTATATACTCAGCCTCAGTGGCCCAGTGGCGCGACACTTCGGCGATCGCTCTCCGAAGTTAAGCAACGCTGGGTCCGGTCTGGTCTTGGATGGGTGACCATTAGACCGTTGAGAGAGGCTGGCCGTGGTTCGGATTCCACGTTAATCTGTAGGTCCTTACTTACTAGGTGGTAGGGTAATTCCCGCCCGGGTTGGTACCATCGCATTGAATGAACGATGGTCGAAGCGGCAATGAAAATTGTTCGTGTTTTCCATCCAGTTCAATGTAGCCGTGCAATATAAGGAAGGGCTAATACCATGACAGAAGGTGTGGTATTAGCCATCATGTCCAGTCACATAAAAAAAAAGGCTGGACCCATTTGTGGGTATTTCGTCTACCAATTTCTCCACCTGCTGTATACCCATAATTTGGTATTCTCCTAAAGTCCATCCTCCCGTAATGAATGCTTAGTACGAAAGAGTATATGTACGTATTGCTCATATTGCCCGATGTAGAACATAACTTCCTGATCACAGAAGAGAAAAGAAAGAAGAAGTGCCATGTGGGAGTTGCACGGTTTGTCGGGAAAGTCGGCCGGGCGTTCGTCGCGTGCTACTTATATTCGGCTAAAAATCGCCGATCCAGAAATGCTTTTGCCAAGTCAGATCCCTCCAAAACAAGCCCTCTATTACTCGGTGTCTAGGCATTTGCGTGTCGCATGCACGTTTAGGTTGTCTTGGTACTTTTACAAAATTGGCGACAGTGTGTCTAGGCGTAGTCGCGCTAGATGGCACATCTCCTTTCTTGTTTGATCTGAGGATTTGACCTAACTGACCTGTAGTTTGATCAAACTACTAGGCTTTATGCAACACTAGGGGCCGAGTGCAGAAAAGGACAATAAAATTAAATCAACGTCAAAGTATGATTAAACAAGTCACTTTGTATGGACAGTATGGAAGGAACTCTATGCCGTTCACTAAAAGTGACGTGTTTGAGCATTGATTAACTCAGCCGTCTCTTCGTGCAATCGGGGCTAGGTCTTTGCTCAGAATCCATTAAACAGTAATATACAGCATTCATAGATAAATCACTATAATGTTAGACCACCTTATTATGATTTTTTTAAACGAGAATGATGTTCGTTTTTTACATCCAGCTCAAGGTCCTTCAATGTCACCTATTTACTTAGGAGATTTTGTTAGATAAGCTAAAATGATGAGACACTGTGATGTCAATTAAGCACGCATGTGTCTGCACAGCGCGTATTTCTCACGTGGGGAACAGCTCGAGACAGCGCGTGGCGGGAAGGCCGGGCGCGGGCGGCACCGCTGGCAGACCGCCAGCATCGTGCCCGCCGCCTGTCATGTCCGCCATCATTAATTGCGGACGACCTAGACTGAGCCCGGTCTGAGTGGTCAGTCGGAGTTCTCATCTAAATTGGCGTTTACGGAACTTCGAAGTTACGTAAAAACGTCAAACCCAATACAAATGCTTACTACTTAATCTGTGGTTTTACTTCTTCAAGCTGTCACAGTCAAATTCGGACTTCCGATTTGTATGAAAGCGCGGAGTCGGCGTAAACGGCAACGTCGACGTATTTACGTCGGTAACGGTGAGTAAGCTGTCAAATCAAACTCGGACTCGCAAATGTTAGTTCGCTTAACGCCCACTGCGCGGAAGTGTGACAGAGAGTTTGACTTTGATAGCTTGAAAAAGTAAAACCACATAATATCTAGTAAAAACTTGTATGGAGTTTGAGGTTTTTACGTTACCTAGAAGTGCCGTAAACGCCAATTTAGGTGAGAACTCAGACTAACCACTCTGCCGCCGCCGCCACCGCGGCCGCTCGGGTTACCGGCGCGGGTCACTATACGCGGGCGCGTTGCATAAAGCCTGGCCATGTCTGGCAGACCTATATACGAGTAGCTATTCTGTGGCCTGGCACACATTGCCGGGGACGGCAATGCAGCGTGCCGCAGCCAATGATCTTGCGTGGGTGTCTCGGCATCTACAAAGTAGTACGGCAAGCAAGGTTCACGCTGGCTCCAAAATATTCGTCCGCATCGAACTGTGCTTTACGTTACATCATTTTTCGAATCGCATACAAAACATATGTCCAGCAGTGAATACAAGCCGCTCAAACAGTGCCAAAATGCCATAACGGATTGTGCTTTTTGGAAAATTGAAAAAAAAATACAAAGTTACCCTTAAAATTTCTCCTATCTACTGGAAGAAAGGAAAACGAATATTTTGATGGATTTCACCAAGTGAGTTTACAATAATTATAAACTTGATTCAGCAGAACCATCAAAACTACTCTAGTAAAGATAGTAAAAAATCTAGCTGACATTCGATTGTTGCATTAGCTGGTGCTTACTGGTGCATTCGTCAACTTTGATAACAGGTTAAAGCAGTAATGAAAAAATTTTCGGGGTTTCATCCAATTAAATGTAGCCGTGCGCATATTATAAAAAGTGAAGATCCTGGCATGGGGGTATTTCTTCGAGCATGCGAGACGATCTAGAGCATCATTTCTGTAGGTGTGATATTAGAAATCAATGTACAGTTCTATAATATGGTTTGGACCAGGTTTGAGTCCCGGACAACAAGCCTAGGAGCGCCGCAATCGCAGAGTATCTATGAAACATATGTGCATAGGAAGCGAAATAATTATGTTAAGATTTACCTACTATACCGTCTGGCGCTCTATTATATCTGTCTCTCTAAGGGCTGATTTTTCAATAGTCAGATAAACAGCCAGATAACTATTCGACTGATTTATTTACGCTTCTGATTATCCATCCGACATAGTACATAAGTTCATATGTTTATTAGTAAAATTATAGTCAGATTATTTTGATAGAAAATATAATTCTCCAGCAATCTTTTGCCGTCTTTTCAATCCGTCTTTTGAGCAACGTGAATTTTTACTATCAGTCCGATAAGTACTATCTGAGGATTGAAAAATCAGCTCTAAAGCAATGTATCTAATGAATGTGATCACAGCCAGCACGCGAGATAGTAGTAGAAGGCAAGAACGATAGAAAAGGTGTGGATGTGATACATGAGCTCCAACCACGCGCCGAGTGTTTGCCTTCTGCGGGCCTTTCCGCCCATACAAACGTGGAAAGAAGATCATGCTCATATTTCTTGTCAGAGATCTAATATTTTGCTGAAAATAGCCTTATTTGATCAAACTAGATGTCTGATAACTGTTGGCATTGTAAAATTGTGTTTCGTTTCTAAGTTATAAGGTCCGAAATTTTAAGTTTTATAAAATATTTTTGGAGGTGGATTATTATTATTTTTGAAAATAAAAACATCTTAAAAATATTAGTCGTCAGACATAGCATGTTTCATAAAGATTTATAATCAATTAGGTTTTTGTTAGCTTTTTGACTACAGCGGTCGTGGTTTACTTTTAGCTATAATTAGTTTTGTAATTAAAATTTTCGTAAATCTTACCAAATCAAACACTATGCGCATTGTCTGCTTTGTGGACATGTTGCGTCCTCCTTATAACGGAGCCTGTCTATTTCTTTGAAACCGAGAAGGTCCCAGTTGTTACGTGCCCGCGAATAAGTTAGTCCCGCCCGGGAAGGGCCACCTTAACTTCCATACAACGAGCCCATAGTGATGTCAAGTAGGCGCGTAACAAGCTGTATATAAAACGGAAATTTACTGTATATATTATTGCAAAAACAAGTGAGCTATGAAAAATGTGAAGCATAACAAACCAATGTTATCGTCTGTGAAGGTTTTTTTGTAAAACAGATAATAACGACTAAATCTCGTGTCCGTCCACTCCTTTTAACGTTCTTGTATTCTTTGACCTCCTACGTATCACGGTTCAAATGACGCCCGACCGCGACGGCGCGAGGCCTGTGAGTATACATACCCTGGTACCTATGCACGAATGTAGATGTATTGTGACAGTGAATACATTCCAAATTGTACCAATTGTACTTCATTTAAATCGATACGATCCTTTCTTTCACCTTCGTGCTGGCCGCATACATTTGCTACCGCTCAGTTTTGTCCGGGCACGGATGGCTAATACAACACATAAAGTCATATTAACATGAAACTATGTAGATATCATGCCAGATCCATATATTTATTGGATGGCTGCTTTGAACTGGATGAAGAAAACGAACATTTTTATGGCCGCTTTGACCACTGAATATTGAGCCTTCTACTATCACACGCTTGTGCCAAGCGGGATTAACAGTTTTACGGGGAATGCTAACAAAGAACCACTGGGTTCATGGTCTAGGGGCTAGAGGCTTTCATTCGAGAGGTCTGGGTTCAATTCCTCGCCCCGGTCAGGAACCACTTTCTTTCTCTTTCTGAGTTGGATACATGCATTTCGTTACGAATGCGAGCTGTTCCATGGTTCGGAACCCATGTAAAACCGTGGGTCCCCTTCCTCTACTAGGTGTTAGGGTTAAGTCCACCCGGGTTCGTACCACCGTATTGGATGACACTATGGTTGAAGCGGCAATAAAATATATTCTCTCTGTTTTCCATCCAGTTCAGTGTAGCCGTGCTCATGACGGTGGATGACAACTAATTCATTCGGGAATGTGGTTTATTGGGCTTGTATCATAACGGTAGTTGTGTGATATTAACCATCCATGCCAGTTTCATAAAAAAAAGTTGAAAATAAGTAACTATGAGCAACATTTGTGTGAACTGCAAGGCGTGGATGTGTTGCGTCGAACGGTGACCTTGTGGTGACCCGACTGTTGCGACTGCGCAAAACGTGCCTCCTAGTGACGCAACTGTTACAAGACAAACTCGCCTGAATAATTTACTATTCAGACAGAATCCTGAAACCATCTCGCGTCGAGGTAGAGTCACAAAAATAAATTCAGTGCGTGTCTGACTCGTACATCGAGGGTTCCGTACGAGTTTGTACGGTCCCTCGTCACGGACCGCTTGAAAAAAATATCCCTCATCAGGGGGTTGTTTTTAAGTGATTTAACTATAAATTAATATGCGCATTTGCGACCGTATTTCTTGCCAAATTTCATGATGCGAAGTAGCCTATAGATATGATTTATTTCCGAGTATCAACATTTGGGACATGAAGGACCGTATGTTAATTTGTTGTTTTTAGTCCAGGAACTATAGAATTTTCTAAATACCTCCAACACTACATAGTATTCTAACAGGTGAATTTTAGTTCAATTGGCCAAATAACACGTCGCTTGACAGTTAGCATGGTACGAAATGCAACTAAACGATTTAAGATTTAATCGCTCACTTGCTTATTCACCCGGCAAGTTAATCTACCATGGTAACCTCCCGAAACATTTTGCCCAGCGAGCATGGACGCGACAACGTCGGATTATCCATAAGGCAGAGTAGGCAACTGCCTAGAGGTCCCGCATCGGCCAGGGGCCCTGCACAATAAAATAAATTGAAAATGTTTCGTCTAGCACAACTTTAATTCGAAGATTTGTAACTTCAATGACAATATATTTGCGCTTTTTTAAATAACATTATTATTAAAGGTTTCGGTACCTCGGCCATATTCTCACGAAAAACCTGAAAGACGACGAGGACCTGGAGAGGCAGCGACGTGTGCTGGCAATGAAGAGCAACATGTTGGCTAGACGATTCCGGTATTGTTCTGTCCAAGTTAAACTGACGATGTTCCGTGCCTACTGCCAGGCGCTTTACACCAACCAGTTGTGGTCCCAGTACACGCAGCGAGCTTATAACTCGCTGCGTGTACAGTACAACAATGCACTTCGTTGCATATTGGGATTGCCTTGGAGATGTAGCGCGTCTGGTATGTTCGCCGAACACCGACTAGACGACTTCAATGCTATTATGCGGAAGCGGAGAGCAGGGTTTATGGAGCGTATTAATAAATCAGATAATGAAATTATAATTGCAATTACTCGTCGGCTGTATTATATTAATGAAGTGATTGTAGAATTAAAATATTAGATATTAGATAATGAGTGTATTGATGTTGATTTTGAATCTAATTTAATTTACTGAATTTGATTTTAATTTACCTTATTTAGATTTTTTTTTCTCACTGCTTCTAAATATTGTTGTAATTGTTATTTAATGGTAATTGAATTTCCTTTTTAATTTTGATTTTACTAGAATTTTACTTGAATTGTAATTTAAAATGTTTTATTGTTTTATAGCTCACATTATTTTTCTTTTTATAGATTTGTACATATGCAAACTTTAACTTTATCACTATATGGGTGCAAAATTGCCTGAAATAAACCATTTTATTATTATTATTATTATTATTATTTTATGTGACTGGATATGGATGGCTAATACCACACCATTCTGTCATGGTAGCCCAACACACCACATGGGAGCTAGGTGCCATGCCAGGACCTTCCTTATATTGCACGGCTACATTGAACTGGATGGAAAACACGGACAATTTTTCATTGCCGCTTCGACCATCGTTCATCCAATGCGATGGTACCAACCCGGGCGGGATTAACCCTACCACCTAGTAAGTAAGGAAGGGGACCTACAGTTTAACGTGGAATCCGAACCACGGCCAGCCTCTCAACGGTCGAATGGTCACCCATCCAAGACCAGACCGGACCCAGCGTTGCTTAACTTCGGAGAGCGATCGCCGAAGTGTCGCGCCACTGGGCCATTGATATATATTATAATAGATAGATATTAGATTGGATTGAGTTTTCAAGACGGACGCATTTCTATCAACTAGATGGATGGATGGATAGGATGAAAGTGTAACTATAAAGGAGCTCGGTAGAGAAAAATAATATCGTGCGAAAATTACTCCTTCATAAGGGAAAAACATGTCAATAAAGTTAGAAAAGGGTAAAGAGGCCCCGAGAGTTGAATTGCCTAGGGGGCCGACATGGTTGGGCGCCACGCAACACTACCGCGCATTCGTCGAGAGTTCAATGCAATTTGTAATACAGAAATTGATTTGTTTTAAACAAAAGTAAGATGTTCAAAAAATATATTTGATTTGGTGTCTCGTTCCTTTGATATTTGTTTTTTTTTAAATATTAAACAATAAACGTTTTAAATATAAAACTAAATACAATATTTATAAAAGAGTCAGAGTATCATATTTATAGTCCAATAAGTTAGTAATCATCCTAATTCTAGTCCGATTATTTAATTGTTACAAGACTAACCGATGAATATTGTGCGTGCCTAGCAAAGGTTTTTCATACCAGGCATTTTTGTTTAGGTTAATAACAGTCCTTGTTTGTAAACTTGAAAAGTCTGTGTGTGTAAACTGTTGGCATTCCTCAAAATAAATAATTAAATGGTTAATCCGGCCCTAAGCAGCGATCGAAACTCATTGCTATGGCGGCAGTGTAGCCACGAGTTAGTGGAAAACGTGTAACTGTAGTTAGTTTGCTCACGAATTCGGGACGCGCTACATCGAATGTTCGTTGCACTGTGGTTGCACTAAATAGCATCCTAAGAAAACAAGTAAGCCAGTTCGTAATTGAACTCACTGGCCGGCGCTGCTGCCATTTTTTTGTAAAAATAGCTACGCCGCGCCGCCCCCCCCCCCCCCCCCCCCCGACGAGTATCGGTTGCTTCTCCCGTCCATGGTCGCTGATTCTGCCCTTGCTAGTTCCCTGTGAAGTTATTTTCACAAATATTACACCGAGCCCCTATTCCGACTTGTAACATAAATTGGCGTTTACGCCAAACCGATCGACTAGCGTTATAAAATGTATGGAGAAATTGAAGAGTGCGCGCAGTGGGCGTTGGCGAACTAACATTTTCAAGTCTGAGTTTATTTGACAGCTTACTCATCGTCACCGTAAATACGTTGAGGTTGCCGTTTACATCGACTCCGCGTTTTCATATAAATCGGTAGTCCGAGTTTGATTTTGACAGGTTCAAGAAGTAGAACCACGGAATAAGTAGTTAAAGTTTGAATGGATTTAACGTTTTTAGGTAACTTCGAAGTTCCATAAACGCCAGTTTAGGTGCGAACTCGGACTGACCATACACACCTGCGAACGAATGCGTGTTCTGTGCATTAATGTAGCCATCGATCAATTAATGCAACATCTCGCTGCGGGCTTATCCCGATAACATCAACACTTTGAAGAGACCGCCTGTCAGTGAGCGTGCATTCAATTACAAAATATAATGCATGCTCTGCCTGATTATTTGATGGAGTGCTCTTGCGTCAATTAAATCAATTACGAGAAAGCGATCTGTAAAGCATTTTTATGCAAAAAAAATAAGGTTTGTCTGTTAGCCTTGGTAGGCTAGTGGATTAAAGGTTTCAAATGCAGAACTGATGACGCATCTGCCAGAAAGCCCGGACCTTGCACCTTGCGACTTCTTTTCAACCGACTTCAAAGAAAAGGAGGAGGTTCTCAATTCGTCGGAATCTTTTTTTTTTCTTTTTTTTTTATGTACATACTAGCTGCGGTACCCGGCTCCGCTCGGGTTAGTGTCGGCTAAATTATCTCATGGATAAAAAGTACCACATGACTGGTCCAAAATAGGGTCAAACTGGTCCAGGACAATGTATCCATGTACCAAATTTAATCAAGATCGTTCGAGCCGAAATAGCATGATTTAATGAGAAACATCCAATAATTCCCATTTAGAGCTTCGTTGACGTTTGGTGGCTATTTAAAAAAAAAACATTTGCCGCGAGAACCTTTCTGCACTTTCACTGCTACATTGCTTACCTAGTAAGTAACGTGTAACGTAGGTAAGTTTTGCGTGGACTCCAACCCACAGCCAGCCTCAACATCGAAAACAGTAACCCATCTCGAACCTGACTGCTCCCAGAGATGCTATACATTGATAAAATACGCATATAAATCAGGTAAGTGGTTCGCATGTTATAAGACTTTAAGACTCACTACTTACCCTTCTGGTAATGAAGCGTTATATTATGTAATCTATAAGTTTTTAGTAGAATCAGGCTAGACGTAGATACAATGCACATCTAAATCGAGTAATTGGTTCTCAAGGATTTTATTCTGTTGGTCGCTCCTCCGGCGATTTAGCGTGATGCCAAGTAGTCCTAAAGTTGCAGGAAATACCAAGCCGTACTTTAGTAAAAGTAAGCGCTGCCGCCGCAAAGCCGAGCCGTGCATAGCATTGCAGTTTGTATGACAGCCCCATCTTAGCGTAAGCGGAACTGAATTCTATTTAGCCAATCCTAATTCCCGGGTAGTTAAATGTACATGTACTAAGTTTTACAAATCGCTAGTGCCTTGAAAATTCGCCAAACGGACACCAAACAGTCACGACGTCTGCCCTCCCCCCGCCGCCGCTCCCCGCCACCGCCCCCGGCTCCTCTCCCCCTAGTGTGAAGTAGCGCTACCGGCATCGTTTTCGCAGCCCCGTGAAAGTTCTAAAGCCCATGGGCACATAAATTGTAGCCTATGTGTTATTCTGATGTATAAGCTATATTATTGTAAAGTTTCATTAGAATCCATTCAGTAGTTTTTACGTGAAAGAGTAACAAACATCCATCCATCCATCCATCCATCCATCCATCCATCCATCCATTATTACAAACTTTCTCCTTTATAATATTTATTAGATTACGTGAAAGAGTAACAAACATCCATCCATCCATCCATCCATCCATCCATCCATCCATCCATTATTACAAACTTTCTCCTTTATAATATTTATTAGATTAGATGTTCGCCGATTACTCGAAGACCCCTGAACCGATTTGGAAAATTCTGTTTTTGTTCGAAAGGGTATAGTTTGGTACTTACAACAAACAACGATTTTTGTTTCCAAGATAATCTTAGAGGTTCACGATTTACGGGCCCGGAAGCAGCGCTCTACGAAGCCATTGAAAAGGTTCCTAAGGAAGACTGGTCCAAATGATTTTAGGATAGTTCCAAAGAATGCAAAAAAGCATTTATTTTGAAGGCATATACTTTGAAAAACCATAAATGTATACCAAGTATATCTGCATTTTCTTTATCAGAATTTGAAGCACAAGGCAAAAATATTGTCGCAAGAGCCCTTCGAATAAACCCACTGAGCATGATTTTTCCTAAAAAATGGCAGTTATTATTTTTATGTTCTATTATTGTTCATATTACCATTCGTCATTCATTTTTTTGAATTGGCCACACACGGACTTGTAAATATTGTTACGGATTTTAGAAAAAAAATCTCAAGTTATTTACACCTTAGTACTAAGTGATAGGGCTTACGTTAATGCGACATGGCGTTTGTTGCCTTGTTCTAATATTTCTGAACGCTAGGGGACACCTTTGCTGACCTAAAGATGGCGAAATTGGTCGCGTGTTCTCCAGAAACATTTTTGAAATGCATTTCTTCATCAAATACTGAAAGTATTGTATGTTTGACGTCATCGAATTACTGATGGAATCGATTGTGGAATATTACAATTGTGCAAACAAAATGAACACATGGCATGATATGCGTTGTAGTAATTCTTCTATTTGCTCTTCATTATGTAACTATGTTAACAGGTCACTGCAGTAGTTAATACCGATATAATAGTAAGTGTTAAAACTAAACGTGCAAATGTTTCACAAATGTTTTTTTTATGCCAATGGAGTACTGCATCGCCTTAAGGCTGTCGTAAAGGCAGCGGAAATCAAAGATTTGAAAATTTAATGAAATGCATTCTCTGTCCATTTACCAAGGCACAATTTTGCGCTGCGACTGACATTGAACTACCAAAGTCGTCTTCCATGCCCTAATGGTTCCTACCCTATAAAGTTGTCAGATTTTATTAAAAAATATATCGTGTGAGAAAGCTACCGTGTGTTTTTATTTCTTTGTAAAATCTGCAAGTTTCAGTAAATCAATCTACAATTAAGGTAAAAAAGACAACCTATTTTCAATGTTTTAGCCAATATTTTCCAATCTAAAGGTATATCTAAGGTTTATTAAAAGAAATAAAATGTACAGACGTATCTTTTGGAAATATATTTTAGAAACCAAAATAAAAAAAAAACCAAGTAAAACATTTAGAGCATTGAAACCGTTATGCGAGCCGTTATGGCCCGTAGTATGGAGATTTGATAAGGTAACGACTGTCTTATATTAGCAGAAAAATACATTTGTTGGATTGGCTAATAAACATTGGAAATAAACATAAACATAAATAAACATACGGACATAGAATCAAACTTTCTTAAGTGATTAAAATGTTTTGATTCATATTAATTTAAAGTTTTTACATGAATTCTACAAGTAATGAAAATATATTTTTTTTTAAATAGATACTTATAAATTTGTAGGCCTGTAAACAAGCAGTGGAAAGCGCTTTTGTAAACTTTTAAGTGGACTTTGGAAACAAAATCCAGCGAAGTTTCTCGCGAGTTCTTCTTCACAGTAATTGTTGAACTGGCTTTTTGTAATTGTTGAATGATAAAATATGATAAATTCGAGTGCAGTGGATCTATGGATGATAAATGAATGAATAAATGAAATATAAAAAACATCGACTTTGTTTTTATTCTCGTAGAAGAGGCCATGGGCAAGCCATATATTAAATAGCCTATTTAATCTATGGACAAGCTCATTATTGTATGGACAAGAAAAGCGGTGCCATTTGAATGATAAACGTTATTCTAATTAAGAAAATTCTTCTAAAAGGGCACTGCAGATATGAATAAAATCTGCTCCAATAAATGGAGCTAGGAAATTGTTTCAAACAGAGACACACCATAGTTTAGTTACAAAATATAAATGCTTGTCAAATTGTATCAAATATGGCGGCCAGTAGCGGCGATTGAATTAAAATAAATTACCAACTAAAATTGTATTTATTCTTTTAAAGATTCGACAACTGATGCACTGTTCGATAACAACCACTTATATAACAACCAACTTGTTAGTTTGCTCCCGCTTTTATTTTGGCCATTGTCCTTCCTTCGTGGTAAACAAGAATTTATTCATGTTTTACAAACATATAACGTGGAAACTATTCGAAATATGTAGTTTTGTTATATACTCATATGTAGATACAAAGTAACAAATCGTTTCTTCGTGTGCAAATAGTGTCAGGGGCGATTGCTTCGTTTCGGTATTGCAAAAACAAGACAATAACTTGACATAATTACTATTGTTATGACATCTGAATAATTTATCTATCCTCGATTTGTTTTCGGTAGAATAGTTGGAGAATCTATTTGCAGGGTAGGAATGAGTGGCCGGTTCCAGTGATAATAAAAGATCAGCATAAAGTGCTACGATCAACTTCAAAGAAATAATCTTTTTAAAGAGGAAACATTCAGAAGTGTACAATTTTACATAAGACGCTATTTCAAATAAAGTCGACTAAAATATAGTTCACGTTGAATTTAATTTTGAGACGGTTGTTGAAGTATACATTTAAGTGGAAATGTAGTTTTTTTAATGAATTAGCCTTGAACTGAATTTGTTTTATGCAGTATCATTAGTATTTATGTGTAAAACCAGTTCAGTTCAAATATTACAGTATATCAGATGGACAGCTGATATATTTTAAAATAACGTTCATCAGATATTTTGCGGTGAAAGTTTTCAGAACTTCACAAGTTCAGCAATAGCTGGGTTAAAGAGTAATCTAAGCCGAAAGAAGATATACCTAGTGACCACGAGGTATTTTCTCGTTGCCTAGTGAAGAGGATTTAGAAGGCCATCTCCATGCATGTCTCAACATCACCAACCATCTCAACATACGATGGTTAGGACATGTAAAGCGAATGGGGGGACGATATAATGACGAAACAGATATGAGGAGTGGAAATGAATAGAATCGTCGTCCCTGGGCGGCCTAGCCTAGCGGAACGTAGCATGACTTGGGAGTTACTATGGTAATTTAACTCGCCGGGTCAATTTATTCGGCCATGTGAACTGATTACCAGTTAGCATAGCCAGTTAACAGGTGCAAAATGCAAATAATGCATCAGATTTAATCAGGTGTGTTCGTACCGTATGGCGCTCTATCAGCTCTGTCTACCCCTGCGGGGAAGCGTCGTGCGTCGTAATGGTATATATGATTGTATGCATGTATTTTTATGTGACTGAACATGGATGGCAAATTTGCACACACACTTACTGTCATGCTATTAGCCCATCTTATCAAGTGTCATGGGAACTAGGCACCATCCCAGGGATCTTTCATTGTACGGTTGCATAGAACTGGATGGAAAACTCGGACAATTGTCATCGTTGCTTCGACCATCGTTTATTCGATGCGATGATGCTGCGAACTCAGACGGAATTGACCTATAGTTTAACGTGGAATCAGAACCAAGAACGACGAATCCCTGAGTCGGCTCTTACGACTTGGACGGGAAGAAATGCAGTGGGACCGCTTGTATTCGTTTACGTTCTGGAACCCACACCCACATAGGTATGTCTTACTGGAATATTGCATGCTTTCCCCTTATGTCAAGTTCCGTTCAGCTGCGTACGCGAGCATGTGCGACGCCTTCACATACATTCTTAATCTCGACGAGCACTGAAAATTCCCCGGCTGCCTCCATTGACAGAACGAACGTCCCACGCAAATATCGACCTGTCTTTCTTCTCGTTCACTCCCAGCTACGAAGCCCTCTTCGTTCCCCTTCGGGCGGTCTGCGGTGGCGCTATCTTCGCAGCGGTCTCATTCCCTCCCGCGCTCGGGGGTCCTCTGACCTTGTCCCACGCTGCAGCCTCGGTGTTGCCAAACGAGTTTGTAGAATGCACTGCGCCGCGCCCGTAAATCCTGTTTCTTGGATGAAGACATCCCGGACCGTGAGTGGATACCAATATGAAATGCTTTGACGGTTACCTTGGATTTCCCTCTGCTTTCGTCGCCAGAGATTTCTGCTAAACCTAGTAAACTTTAATTGCTAGATTAAGTTAGTAAGTATAGCAAGGCAAAACCGCACCATGAACCCCATGAGTTTGTTGAAAGATATTTTCAAAATGGTCTAATCCTGTGTTGAAAGTTGTTGGTCTGTAAATCTATGCAAAACGGGATAATCCCTCCGCAGACAACCCCCACCGCTGACGGGGGGGGCGGGCGGCATCTCCACGAACCACGAAAGCGTATCGCGTGTTTTGAATTTATAATTGGAACGGCAACAGCTGATCGCGGGCGTGGAATGTTGCGCGACTTGACAACGCTGCTCGAGTCGAGGGGGGCAGCACTGTAGCGACGCGGAGGGAGAGGGCGAGAGGTCTCGCGCGACGTTGCCGCTTCGTGTCCGTTTAATATTCTCTTGGGGGTTTGTGTTTGCCTTTGCCCCAGTAAAGGAAATGGGTTTGCTCTGCGAAGCGGATAATGTACCTAAACAGTTTTAGGTCGGAAGCGAAGTGAAGAGTTGTGTTACGCTGAGGTCATGGGTATTTTAAATACAAAGGGTGAGTTAGTATAGTTAAGCTTGGGAAGCAAAAACTCAACAAAAAAAAAAATATTGTTTTACCAGTAAACTTGGGCAAGCTAAAGACAGTACTAGAAACAAAGTAGGTAAAACGGAGTAAAACAGAAAGACCAATGTCTGTTATCCACACGGGTTATCCACGCATCGCATGCACGTGGGCGACACATTCGGCTTTGTTGAACTTGTAAAACATTGCGCTCCCGAGTAGTAGGTACCTACCTATGGCACCTACCTACCTACCTATTGAGGCAAGATTCCATTTTTAGGGGCAATACTCTTGCCTGTATGCTTTTTAGGGTTCCGTACCCAAAGGGTGAAAACGGAACCCTATTACTAAGCCTCCTCTGTCCGTGCGTCCGTCCGTCTGTCACAGGGCTGTATCTCAGTAACCGTAACAGATAAGACAGCTGAAATTTTCACAGAGTGTGTATTTATTTTGCCGCTATAACAACAAATATATAAAATAAAAAAATAATTAAAATTAAAGGGAGCCCCCATACAAAAAACGTATTTTTTTGTATTAAATCTTTTACGATGGTACGGAACCCTTCGTGTGCGAGTCCGACTCGCACTTGGCCGGTTTTTAGGGTTTCGTACCCAAAGGGTGAAAACGGAACCCTATTACTAAGCCTCCGCTGTCCGTCCGTCCGTCCGTCCGTCCGTCTGTCACAGGGCTGTATCTCAGTAACCGTAACACGTAGACAGCTGAAATTTTCACAGAGTGTGTATTTATTTTGCCGCTATAACAACAAATAGGTAAGATTAAAAAATAATTAAAATTAAAGGGGGCTCCTATACAAAAAACGTGTTTTTTTTTGTTTTTTTTTTACGATGGACGGAACCCTTCGTGTGTGAGTCCGACTCGCACTTGGCCGGTTTTTTAAGTCTTCGGTACATAGAGTAAAGCTCGTTGCTTCGGTATCAGTTAGTGGCAAAATTGTTATTTAATTGTAACTAGGCAGGAACTCGCAGTCTCTGCCAACTCGTGGCCGGTTTAGTAGAGACTGCAGTGCACAGAAAAAAATTGGTAGTTATTTATATTTTACCGTGGTTCACTCGCAACCAAGAAATACATGAATACCTAGAAATGCCAACGTTAAAGGAAATGGTAAAAAACCAGTGCACAAGTTACAAGAACAGGCTCGAAAAACACACAAATAACCTAGCTAAAAGTCTATTAAAGACAAGTGACACTGTTTCCTGTCTGAATCGCTGGAACATCCTAGACCTGGACACGAGATCGTAGACAGCACCGATAGGTGTAACTGACCAGGGAATGATGCTTGCTGAAGCATCTCCTGCAAAAAAGAAGAACCACCGGAAACCATCTGATTATGGCTCTGTGGAGCCGATCGCAGATCCAAAAAGCAACAAAAAAAAAAAAAATATTTTTCCAATAGGACTATCATTTGGTTCATTCGCATTTAATTCTAATAAGTCGTAAGATCGTATCTCGCGCAATTCGGTGCAGTGAACTTAGGTATCGGTGTATTTTTTCCGAATACATGAAACAATAAAATCCAAACCACAAAAAAGCGAACAGACGGAAGCTCGGGCACGTCTAACCTTGAGCGGCAAAAAAAGAGGGATTCCTGGCGGAGGCGCGACGGAGGGGAGGGGGGGGGGGGGGACGCGAAGCGCCGCGCGCCGCCTCCGCCGCCCGCCGCGCCCGGGGGAGCGACCGGTTTGAGAGGTTTTTTC
This sequence comes from Incurvaria masculella, assembly GCA_946894095.1. Classification (NCBI taxonomy): domain Eukaryota; kingdom Metazoa; phylum Arthropoda; class Insecta; order Lepidoptera; family Incurvariidae; genus Incurvaria; species Incurvaria masculella. Next base: position 6,257,050 of record OX335644.1, read on the forward strand.
TTAGGTTTCGCCATAAATAGTCCGCACGTGCTCTAACACTCCTTCATAACGAGGTCAGCACCCAAAGGTACACTCGTAGAGAACGAAGTGTGATCGTCCAAATGCCAATGTGAATGTATGTTTTTTTTTTTATTTATTCATTTATTCACTAGCATATTTTCAAGATTTTAATCAATTCAAAATTATTTGAGGGTGTCGCGTAATGAAGATAGGAATATTTTATTACTCCTGAATAGATGAGGTTCCCGGCTCCGCTCGGGTCAATTTCGTTTTGGACAATCGCCCGACCGGAGCCCGGTAAAATACGCCCTCAGCCCCCGAGACACCGCGTCGCATCGTCCGCCCGCGTAAGTAATAATAATAATAGGAAAAGTGTACTTCGTTTCCCTAGCGTTCTCACTATTTTTTTTGGTTATCTTCTAATTATCGCTTCCACAATATTTGGGTTATCAAATGCAACAATATTTTTTTTAGATCAGACTGGTTCTAGCGCGTTCAAACAAATAAAAACAAACAATTCAGCTGAGTAAATTAGTATAGATAGATTCAAACTAAACCCTCACTGAAAATATATGTAATAACATTTTCTGATCGAAGGTTAAAAATATATTCCTATATAAAATATATATTATATAATATATATATATATAAAAAATATATTCCTTAGTTGATTAGGAATATTCAAACGACGTGGACGTCCGTCCGTAAAGGTACCACAACGATCAACTCATTTTGCAATGATTTGGCAAAATTTGGCGCTCTGAGATTTCTACTTACGCTTCCGGGGAAGCGTCGTGATGGTATGAATGTATGTAGAGTTTTTAACGCAAAAATACAAGTGAACACCGGTGATATTGTGACAGCAGTTTTTTATGGGATGGCTAATACCACTCCCACCGTTATGTTATTAGCCCAACACGCCGCAATACCGAAGAATTTGGTGCCACGCCCGCCAGGAACTTTCCTTTATGAGCACGACCAAAGTTTTGTACTGTAACTTCGCATGGAATAAAAAATAAACGTTGAACCGGTGCGTCTGAGTGTACCTCGGGTGGAATTAGTAAAAAAGTCTCAGATCCTAATCAAACAAAGAGTCGACGGTAGACACGGCGGCAGCGGCGCGGCAGGTTTCGGGGTTTACTTCCCATCTGTTGACACCCAAACCAAAAATATTCTGTATAGAGGGCTGGAATTTGAACCCATATCAATGGAAGAATATGTCGGAATTTTTTAGCCATATTAGAGTCGAATAGCAATAGCTTATTATTACGGACCCATGGACACTACAACAACCAACAAAGTATAGAAAACGGTTACTTATCTCAAATCATATTAGTTCCTTGTGGGTTCCGGCACCTTAAAATAATACTATCGGGCCCACTGAATTTATTTCTGTGCATGTCGCAAGAGGCGACAAAGCGTGTGGTAGGGTTAATTCCACCCGGGATGGTACCATCGCGTGAAGAGGCAATAACAATTGTCTGTGTGTTCAATTTATCCGTGTTATATAAGAAAGGTCCTGAAATGCTCCAATATGATTTGTACGCTAATATTATGACAACAGGTGTGATATTAGCCATACATGTCCAGTTACAAAAAAATATCCGGCTTTTTCTAGGACTAGATTGTTTAATGCATTAAAGGTATCCACTATAAAGCACGGATAGTCTTAATTTTAACAGGCATTATATGTCTAGTGATTTAGACAGCTTACATAAAATAACAAAGACTAAAGCAGCTTATTGAAACCTTGGCCTCTTGGCAAATGTCACTAAATGGCAAGCCTGCAACAAGGAACAATGCGCATAAGTATGTCTGCATAACGAGAAATGTAAAACACGATATACATGTAACATCTATTGTTCAAACTATATGAAAACTAGTCCACGGAGAGTTTGAAAATGATATTACTTTCGCGTAGTCGCTGGTGATCTGGGTCGCTTTTGCTGCAGTGTTTGCGGTGGACTCGAAACATTCGAGTTAGTTGAATAGCTTCTAGTGTGGATGTTTAAATTATGTTTTAGGTACAGTACATGGTATAAGCCCATCTCTCCGTATTCTCCATGGAACTTTTCTATACAATAAACTAATACCCATGGGCTGCAATGCAGAGAGACCAAAGGTGCTCGAAACAGCCAAATACATACACCTCACCTCAGCATAACCTACAGAAACCACGCTCAGCGGGGAACTATACCAGATAATTGGCAGACTATTGAAGAGCTATCCAGCTTATTAATTTGAAGAAGAAGGTTAAAGACACTCAACGGCAGACAGTTCCATACTCTGTCGGTGCGACAGAGAAACGAATTTGAGAAATAGTGGGTTCGTTAAAGCCTTATGCACACTACAAAATTATTATGTCCAGCGAATAGTGCGGATATAGGTAGGATTGGGGAAGATAAGGGATGCAACCTCCAAAACAGACCCTACACATTTATGTGGCTCAGAAAATTCAGGCCTGGTGAGGCTCCAACAAGACTGAAGACTGGAGTAAACAAGTACTGAGGAATGATTGGAGCCCAGTGAATCAAGGTGCTCAGAGACAGCTGCGAAAACTTTGGAAACTTAACGGGAAAGGATCTACCTTGGCAGGGAAAACACAGCATTCTGAGGCATGGTCCTCCTGGTAGCTAATTTTTGGAGATTATTATCTACCTTATCAAGCACCTAACGTTGCGTCTAGTGAGGCTTTGCATGTATGTTCCTTTTGTCTATATTACCGAATGGCTTACTTCAAGCCCTAGAAGAGGGCCCGACGACGCTCATGAACTTTTTATAGGACTGCGAAAATTATGCCGGCTGGCCAGGTTCTTCTTCTTCAAAGATGGTTTGAAGGTCCGCAGGTTGTACTTTCGGGAAAATGCCTCGAAATGCCTCAGACGTTCGTCAGGATCGCTTCAAAGGCGAAACATGTCGGCCCAGAAGCCCACTAATAGATAACTCCACTTTCGAGCATTAGTCGGCCCAGAAGCCAAAGTCCTCTAATAGATAACTCCACTTTCGAGCATTAGTGTTATGAGATAACACAAAATTTGATACAATTTTGTGTGATTACGAGGTTATATCATAGCGCTAACACTCGAAAGTGGAGTTATCAATTAGCGGACTTTAGGCTTCAGAGCGGCGAGTCGTGCACCGAGCAATCGTAAGTTTTCTAATTTATGTACAGTAACGGTGTAAGAACTTCTCGTTACTATTGAATGAATTAAGTCAGTGAAATTGATACATTATGTTTTGATAAAAATATTTTTTTTGACGATTTTTTTAAATTTCTCTTCGGAGATATCCATAAGCAAAAGAAAAAAAAATTAAGGGTACGCATACGAGCCCTATTAAGGCGATAAGTATATCTAGTAGGTAGTTATTTCTCGTCGACTAACGTTGGCATTTCATAGTGTGTTCAAAGTGGAAACGGGGGCATTAACCTCGCATCTGTGTACATAACTGCGAACTATAGAATGTGCCATCGTGTCATTATAATGCGTTTAAAACCTACTTAGCAACAATAACTAGCTAGCTACCGCTACATTTACATTAGCAGCTTAATTATTCGCTCAGGCATATGAAGACGAATAAAGGTACGTTTAACAATATGATGGGTCTCGTATCGATCAGCCCCTACCAAATGATGTTTCAATTAATGGTTGACATTACCAATCTAGTGTACAGCCACAGGGTTAAATTTGCCACAGTTTAAGACCAAATCATGAGTTTTTCTCTAATCAATTACGTTATAATCAAAATAAATTACTATAAATGTGCATGCGTATCATTACTTTATTGAAAATCTTCAAAAAAAACCATAAAATCTTGGGTTAACAAACTTCGAAATTATCGAATACCATTTTTGTAATTAACGTATGTCTATTCAATCGAATCCTTGAAATTCGGAATCTATCTGATGAAAAAACCTTTGGTAATGACATCACAACACTGATTAGATAATTAGATTAGTGAAGTGAAAAATCTTTTGCGTAGGATAGACACTAAATCAGCGTGATCTGGAACAAACTCGCATAGTGAAAAAAATATAAAATCTGGGGTTAACAAACTTCTAAACTATCGTTTTATATTGACCTTATTAATTGATGTCTGTTCAATTGAATCCTCGTAATTCGGGATATTTCTGATGCAAAAAGACCTTTGGTCACGACATCACAAGGTTGATACCATCAGCGCAGTGATAAGTCTTTTGTTTAGGAGTTCGCTCGAAATCAACATGATCTGGAGAAAAATTGGATACGTGATACTACATACGGGGATTTTAAAAAGCTTGCATGGCAACATACTGTGCTTTCGGAAGAAAAAAAAGCGATTTTCAAGTTCGTAAAGGAGCAGTTTGCTTACTGAGGATACAACAAGGATAACACAAGGAGGTGATCTCAAAACGGGGACAGTTGCATCGATCGAAATCAAATGCTTCGGTCGTGACTCATTTGGGGGCAACTGCAACCATTGACCTCTCTGCATCATGAGTTCTCTTAGAATAATTTGATAGCGTGTTATGCGAATTATTTATTTGACAGAGGAGAGGTCAATGCCATACACTCTCGTACTCACATGCTTATTTTTGTTATTATTTCGAAGTGGGTGCCAATAACGTTGGTATGCTTCCATTCCATATGGTAGGACATCCTCGAACCGATATCCGTATTTCTAGATCATGAAACTCTACGATCTTGATGAAATAATTCATGAAGTCTTACTTCACTTTTTGAAAGGCGATCAATACTTCACCCCATGTGGCACCCTTAAGGTGGCCCAACCCGCTCAACTCCCCATACATAAGGACAGATGTCACTACCTTTTGGAAATTTGTAAAAGACCTACGAACCGACAGACAAAAACCTTCAGAATATAGATACAACGGTAGATCATACGCCGGTTGTGACGCGAGTAACGCTTTCGCTGAATATTTTAAATCTGTATTCCTAGAAGATATTCCGAAACTGGATGCTAGAGCCGCAATGGAGCTTTCTGGAGTTGGAGCCGGCGCAACCCTTGTTAGTGTGGACTCAATCGACATCACCGACCTACAACGCGCAGTCAAACGTTTGAAAGCTCGATCTTCTCTAGGCCCAGATGCTGTTCCTTCGTTTGTCGTTAAAGACTGTATATCGGCCTTCGAAAAACCTCATCTTTTCTTATTCAATCTTTCTCTCCACCAGTCCAAATATCCCTCTAGATAGAAGGAATCAAGGGTAACACCAATTCATAAAAATGGAGACAAATCAGACGTACGCAACTACAGGCCTATAGCCATCCTTTCGACTTTTGCCAAAATATTTGAGACAATTTTGAATTCGTGCATTTCCTGGCAGACGCAAACTATGCTCACCGACTGCCAGCACGGGTTTCGAAGAAAACGATCAACGACCACTAATCTGATGAACTTTGTAAATTATACATCAGGTAAAATGGAAAAAATGAAGCAAGTAGATGTAGCTTACTTTGACTACCGGAAAGCATTCGATCGGGTGAATAATGATGTCCTGCTCCAAAAATTGTCAGCCTCTGGCTTCTCTCCTAAACTAGTGCATTTTTTTGCAGATTACTTTAAGGACAGGAATCAGTACGTTCAGCTCTCGGGAGAACGATCTAAAAATTATTTCACCAGGTCTGGGTGAGCCAAGGGAGTAATCTGGGGCCATCCCAGTTTCTATTCATGATTAACGACCTCCCACAGAGTGTCAGGACGGCAGTGTGCTTTTTATTCGCCGACGACCTAAAACTGGCACTCGGTGTCACGACTCAACTTGACTGTGAATTACTGCAAAATGATATAGATCTAGTCCAAGAGTGGGGCGAGCAGAACATGATGGAATTCAATTTCGACAAGTGTTCCATAATGACCTATACTAGATCTCGAAACCCGATTCAACACGACTACAAATTGTCGGGGAACTCACTTTCGAGAGTCCATCGCGTAAAAGACTTAGGAATCTCAATGGATGATAAACTAACGTTTCATGACCATATAGAGGGGAAGTGCAAGCAGGCATACAGGAGTTTGGGGTTTGTTTTGAGGCAAAGTAATTACTTTCAGGACGCCACAGTACTCAGACTCCTATACGACGCCTTTGTGCGTTCGAAACTCGATTACAATGCAATTATCTGGAACCCACATGAGTCAAAATACATACTCATGGTGGAAAGAGTTCAAAGGAAATTTAATAGGTTTTTATACAAGAAAATGTATGGCTACTATCCCTACAATGAGATACTCAAATATAACTACCCCTCTCTATTCGTAAGCGGAATGGTTGGATACACTACGCTACAGAATAGGAGGACTGTACATCTCTTTTTACATTTTTTCCTTTTATTGAACGGTCAGATTGACAATCCATTCATTCTCGGGTTGATCTCCCTTCATGTGCCGGATAGATACATACGCGCCAGAAATCACAGACTATTCACAGTAGCGCGATCTCGTACTGTCCACTGTCAGCAGACTCCAGTGCTTGGGGCGTTGTACGGACTCAATGACATAATAGCTAAACTGCCAGAGCTAGATGTCTTCCACTGCAATCGTAAACAATTTGCAAAACTAGCTGAAGTATATAACAATATATGAAACAGTCAGATTTATTAAATTAGGCACTTACTGACCTTTCATGTATTTTGTAAATGTAAATTTGTGTATGTGTATTATTGTTACCACTTAAAATACGTGGTTTACTTTTTGTTGTTTGTTCACATCCCTAAGAATTGGATTCCTTGTCTGTATATAGGGTGTTTTGAAAATAAATAAATAAATAAATAAATAAATAAATAAACGGGGAAAGAAGATCACGCCCATATTTCTTATCAGAGATCCCAAATTTTGCTCAAAAGAGCTTTATTTGATCGAACTAGATGTCTGATGACCATTGGCATTGTAAAATTGTGTTTGGTTTCTAAGTTATAAGGTCCGAAAGTTCGAATTTTTCGCGCGTTTTATACAATAACTTTGGTGGTTTATTACGCAATGATAAAGTAAGAACAAATTAAAAAGATTAGTCATCAGACATACTTTATTTAATCAAGATTTATAATCTATTTGGTTTTTGTTATATTTTTGACTACAGCGGTCGTGGTTTACTTTTAGCTATAAGTCGTTTTGAAATCAAAATTTTCGTAAATCTTACCATATCAAACACTATGCACATTACCTTTTTTGTGGACATGTTGCATCTTCCTCATCACGGAGCCTGTCTTTTTCTTTGAAACAGAGAAGGTCCCAGAGCGCAACAGCACGGTTTTGTACGGTGCCCGCGAATGAGTTAGTCCCGCCGGGTTGGGCCACCTTAAATCGCCGCTTAGGGCAGTTACTTACTCCGCTTGACGGCCCTTAAATCCGAGGCTGACTAATAATTAAAAAGAAAGCAAGTGCGACTATTCAATTAATGCTGAATGCTTTAAAGTGAAATGTTGGAGCGTGGCGGCAAATAATAATAGTGTTTACGACAAGCAAGTGTAACGGGAGCATTAGAGAAAAACACTCGTAGGCAATCTTTACGTAGAATAATCAAATATAAGTACCCGACGATTTTCAACGGTACACGCTATAATGCTATGAGGAAATTACGCAATACTTTACGTCTTACGTCAGAAATAAGGAATGAATCCCTCGTTTCTTATCCGATGAATGTGAAATGAGAAAAACGACTTTCGCAACGTGTGGTTTTCGTAACGCGTGGGGTTCCTATTAGTGTGGGCGATTGGATGAGGATTTTTAGATTTCTAGAGCCAATATGTCTCGTTCTTATTTGCGTAGCACGCAGATTTAACGGAGGGTCGGGCAGAGATGATATAGCGTCACACGGAGGCAAATTTTCTTTCAGAGTCGATACAAAACCGAAATATTGTACAGTTTACGACTGAGTAGATACTCAGTCGTAAACTGCTTGTTGGTGACCGTTTTACTCGTGTTCATAATTTTGTTCTTAAAAACCACAAAGAGTTAACCGTGTTAACCTTCAAATTCTTATACTTTTCCATACAAAACACAATACTTCACCTTTAGACAAGCAGAGCTGAAAAAAGTCGGCGCCAAGTGGTTGGGTACGTGCGCCAAAGGTTAAAAAAAGACTTTGAATTGCATTAATTTCGGGTCGAGTTTTGGTATGACAAATGAATTTTGACCTGCATGGTTTACATAAGTGAAGGTATTTTTTACATTGATTTAAATAAAACATATACATTACAATGAGCGGCTGCGATTTTAGTGTCCATCTTAATTTTGTGACGCATATTGTAACTTAGTTGGCAACCCTGTTACTATTATACCCAGATCGTATTCTGAATTGTTATGCAATATTTTGTACCTTTCTCTCGAATTCGAAACTGCATGTCAATGCAAAGGACAAAATGCTGTATAACTATTCAGAGGATGATCAGGGTTTATTAGTAACAGGGCAAGCCTTTTCAGTTCCTAATTTATTCCCAAGTGGCCCATAGATTCTGACTGACGTGATATTTTGGTCTTGTAGCAGCCCTGCCCGCACTGTAAGCGCAGTCGCATGACCTTCACGCACCGCTGACTGCGACGCGCGCATCGCATGGTGCGTGCCGCGTGCTGCGTGCACCCCCCTCCCCTCTCCCACCCACCGCCCCCGCCGCACGCGCACTGCACTCCCTTTCTATTTGTCCAGTGCATTACTTAATTCTTGGCTGCGCTCACTCTTAGCTAGCTTCATGTGCACTCTAAAAGGGCGGAAAGGCGAGGGAAAAGAAGATTTTTAGGACGGTCGTTACTCTCATCAGTCCCCATCGATTCCCCTTACTACGCGCGATAGCTGTTTTACTAGATTTGTGAACTCTTGGATGTTAAATATACTGTCAAGACTTACGTCCGGTTGTTATTTTAATTTTAATTTTAGATTTTTTAATTTTGGATAATAAACTTTTACTTTAGTTAAAACTGCAGTTTTTTCAGATTTTTTCACAACAAAATACTAAATAAATATATAATAAAAATGTAACCATATAACACAGAATCAAGCTTTCTAAAGGGATTAAAAAATAATGTATTCTTTAAATATTCAAATCTCAGAGCCCCGCTCCCTTCACGACAGTTTTAAAAATAGCCTGGTCTGGGACGAGGCCCTATTGCTTTTATTTAATTTGAAAATTAATGTGATGGTTCTTTTTTGTTGATGTCTCAATTAGCCTAAAACTACTTACTGCTAGAGGTACCCGGCTCCGCTCGGGAACATTTCGTATGGATGTCTACGCTGAAAAAAATTGATTGGCAACTGTTTCTCTATTATACCACAGTTAAAATTCAGCCATTTATAGTATTTGTCATTACTATTAATATATTTCGGTAAATATCTATAAATGAGCTAAAACAGTTAACATTTAACAGTTATTTTAACCAATTGAACAGTACCCCTTGGTTATTTGTAATAGGTATGCGCAGACTGACTATACGATTTCAAATACCTTAATTTTAAGGTATTTGAGATCTTATATTCTAAACATTAAGTTTTATAATAAAATACCTCAGGATATTAGGTACCTTGAAAAAGGCCCTCGCTAACAAGAATTTCTATGTGAATTTCTTTACATTATGTTCATAATGATATTATTTTGCAGCGTATTAGGCAGAGTTTGTTCACAAAGCTATTGACCGTTTATATTTTCCATTGTTTAGTAATAGTTTGATGCGGATGTATAATATTTATTATTAGAATTATTGAAATTACCATTATATTCACTTGATCATTATAAATGTTGCCCCTGCCTAATAATTACGTTGATATATTAGTTAACTATTTAGTAAGTTTGACGATAGTATACAGGCCGGAAATTGTACGTTTTATGTATGTTTGATATTGGACTGTTTTACATTACTAATTATGAATGCTTTAAAATAAGTTAAAAAAATTACATGTCTGAGCGTAGTTTGTCTACTCATTTGACGAAATGAAATACAATTTAGCAGCCTGTGTGCTGTGATCCATCGATTTATCAAAGATAACCTCAAGAAACAGCTTTCACAAAACAACAGTTAGTACAGCCGTTTCTATAAATCTTAAAGTGATCGTAAACCACGGTAATCTTAAATCATATAACTTATTCACTATTTTCAATTCTTTAGCATGCGTTTTGTTTCGTGACGGTATAAGCATGAATTTCTAACGATGTTTTCTGCTGACCCCAAGAACATAATTTATTGATCGATTAGAGCTTGCAATAAGATGTAATTATCGACTCTTTGATATATTATTTAGTTTTTAGCTCAGTGAACCTGATATTACAAAATATCTTACAGTTAAGGCGCTAGGACTAGCCAACTACTCGCGCTATACAAATACACCTTTTAACAAATGTAATAATATGTAATGAAACGCTTCAGCAAATCCAAGTAGAACTCTAGACTGATAATGGATTGTTAATATTTTTTTATTCCATCATTTATTTAAATAATAATAAATAATAAAAAAGTTGATTTTTCTCATTAGAAATCTGAAAGTAATTCGATTTCTAGATATAAGCAAAAACAGCATATATGCATAAACAAAAAAATCCATTTGCTTTTAGATTTCTACATTTAGTCAAAAAAGTTCTGGAATGGACACAGTTTCCGCAATTAATTTTGTATAGAAAAAGGAAACATACATTAACGAAAATAGGTTGATTCCTAGACAAGGAATCATATATTGTAAGAATGACACTTCTAATCGTCAGACTTAGTTAGTTAACTTGGGGTGCCTCGTCTAACTTTGCGATTTGGCTAGTACCAGGGCCTTAAGATTGCTGACTGCAATTAATATTACTCCCACACATGCTCCAAAGTGTATCCAGTCATTAATCCAAGATTTTTGAAATGTTCGTTTTCAAAGATTTGAAATTGTCCAATGCTGTCAGCATTGAACAATTTCAATTACACAACACTATTACAGCATTGGACAATTACAGAAATATGTTAGGTAGGTACTCAGGGAAGAGACTGTGCCATTATAACAATTTTAACGTTTAACTCGTGCAGGATGATATAGTTCTCCATATCAACTTTTTTCTAGGAATATTTCGTCCAAGTATCCTTAAAATTACTCTATACCACAGAATAAGTATAGTACGTAAGTAAGTATAGTAGTTTTGGCTGTGCGTTGTCTGTCAGTCAGCAATGAGAAAATTAAGCAAATATAAACTGAAGGAAGAAAACCAGTAGATGTTTTCTCTAACTCTTACTTTTCTAGACCAAACAAATTTATCTTGAAGAACCTCCCTAAAAGCAAATATTGATAAAAGTTTCGAAATAAGTAATCAAGAAAGCACACAACGTTCCAGGAAAACATTATTATAAAGAGGATTTATTTATTCTACCGCATCCAAAGATGTTTTTGCAAAAGATGTATTAACTTTCGGCCAAAAAACGAATGGCTTCTTATGCCCTCGAGTATAAGCAAGTGTGTAGGTAGAAACATACGTATATGTACCGTATGAACTTACATTCGAACACAAAAGCAGTGTGGCGATCTCATGGGAAACGGACACGGGATGAAAGGGGGAATAAATTATGTTTCAAGGATGTTACCGAGTTAAGCTCTACCAGCACTCGTGCAAGAAGGAAGTGGCTATACACATAGACATCTACTCACATTTATGTATACTTAGTGTTTCGTACATGGATGTAGGTATATGTAGTTGATTGTGCTTTTGTGCCCTCTTTGCAAGAACCAAAGCGAATTTGTGGATGGATTTTTTGAGGTTGTGAAAGATAAGAGGGCGAGAATGAACCTCAAAAAGAAATTAACCTCGAGAGGTGACAGAGCTGGTTTCAAACAATTGTATGTTCGTAAATAAAGATCCTTCCATGACCCCTGGCACTTCCAACAGTTTTATATGACAGCTGAAACACAGAAGTGTCACACCTGCGCAGGAATATACTTTTGGTTCCCGCGAATTGGGCTGCGCAGGGGGAAAGTCCTCCGAGTTCAATGGTTCTCCGCCAGTGTTAAGTTATTTGCCCGATCTGAAGCTGAGTGGGCAGTCTGAGTTCTCACCGAAATTGGCGTTTACGGCAAACCGATCGACTGGCGTTTTCTCCAAACTCCATACAAGTTTTTACTAGATATTCTGTGGTTTTATTTCTTCAAGCTGTCAAAGTCAAACGCGGACTTCCGATTTGTATGAAAACGCGGAGTGGACGTAAACGGCAACGTCGACGTATTTACGGCAACGTTGAGTAAGCTGTCAAATCAAGCTCGGACTCGCAAATGTTAGTTCGCTTAACGCCCGCTGCGCGCGCTCTTCAATTTCTCCATACATTTGAAAACGCCAGTCGATCGGTGTGCCGTAACGCCAATTTAGGTGACAACTTAGACTACCGGCTCTGGATATGGCCAATTTATTATCACTAGATGGTGGACCAGGATAGCCTACCAGTAGCCATATTTTAAACCCTTTTTAAAGTATTACTTCCTTTACAGATATTGAACATCAAAGAGTGAATATAATAGGCTGGGGAAAAAGTCTTTTCGCATTATAGATGTATGAACTTGTAATAAAATCTCTTTGGCTATACTATTTGTATCTGGCTGGTTTTGGTATCATTGAAAGTTTAAATTTTAAAGAACATAATTCCAAATTCAAATTAGGAAAATGTGTGATTCTCATTTGTTTTTCGTACTGTCAAAATGAGTATATCTAATGAAGAAATTCGATACATTTTAAAATTTTACTACAAAAAAGGTAAAAATGCAACGCAAGCCGCGAAAAAAATTTGCGATGTTTATGGACCTAGTGCAGTGTCTGTGAGAGTAGCACAAATTTGGTTTAAGCGTTTTCAATCCGGAAATTTTGATGTGAAAGATGCACGTCGCTCTGGTCGCCCTATTACGGATAAAATGGATGCCATTTTTGAAAAAGTGGAGCAAGATCGGCATATCAGTAGTTACGACGTAGCTGAAGAACTAGAAATTGACCACAAAACAGTTTTGGCGCATTTGAAAAAAACTGGGTACACAAAAAAGCTTGATATTTGGGTACCTCACGAGCTCACTGAAAGAAACCTAATGAACCGTGTACTCATTTGTGATTCTTTATTACGACGTAATGAAACCGAACCATTTTTGAAGAAGCTGATAACTGGTGATGAAAAGTGGATCACGTACGACAAGAACGTGCGAAAAAGGTCGTGGTCAAAGGCCGGTCAAGCTTCACAGACTGTGGCGAAACCCGGGTTAACTCGCAACAAGGTGATGCTGTGTGTGTGGTGGGATTGGAAGGGCATTATTCATTATGAGCTGTTACCACCAGGCAGGACCATCGATTCTGAACTCTACTGCGAACAACTGATGAGATTAAAGCAAGAAGTTGAGAGAAAGCGGCCGGAATTAATCAACAGAAGGGGTGTGGTTTTTCATCATGATAACGCTAGACCTCACACATCTTTAGCCACTCAGCAAAAACTAAGAGAGTTTGGCTGGGAGGTGTTAATGCATCCGCCGTATAGTCCTGACCTTGCACCTTCAGATTTCAACCTGTTTAGGTCTCTTCAGAATTCTTTAGGCAGTGTCAGGTTAACATCACGAGAGGACTGCCAAAACCACTTGTCGCGGTATATTGATCAGAAGTCCCAATATTTCTATAGCAATGGGATCATGTCCCTACCTACAAGATGGCAAAAAGTTATCGAACAAAATGGTACCTACATACTTTAGTTAAATGTAAATAAACCATATTAAAAAATGTTTTGAATTTTCTTAAAAAATGCGAAGAAACTTTTTCCCCAACCTTATACGTCTGAAGATGCGTATGCTTCCCACGAAGCCTGTGGGCCTCTGTCAATCAGCCGGCACTTCTTTATTTGTGCTATACACATAATTATAATGCTTGCATTGTATACGTATAGTCCACGTACAGTATACAAATTGTATCCAAAGCTTTCAAGTCATGCACACTCGTGGTCAAAGGGAGCTATCTAAAGCACATACAAATGTAATTACATATATATTCAGATAATTCTTTAATAAAATAAACATAATTACGGGTACTCTTTTTGGCTCCCGAAAACCGAATAGGTATCAGGATTCCTAGCACGTTGACCTCGCTTCGCCAATTTATAAGGCCCACAGACCTGAAAGCAATAAGTCAATCTGCGTAAAGAAGAAAGTTTTGTAATGATGGTAAAAAATAGTATGCAGTTAAACGCAAGAAAAGTAAGAATGCCTTTTGCTATAAATTGTCACTGAAAACACATAAATATCTTCTATAATCCGATCCATCAGTAAACGAGACAATTTTAGATCACCACTGTACCAGCAGTGACGTCTCGTATGAATGTAGAGGCACAGATGTGCAGCGGCGTGACGAGTCCGTGTCTGACGAGAATTAATGTTACTGTGTGCGTCTGTTCATCTGTCTGCGCGTCGTCTGCATTCTCGCTTTGTGTACAGTCACAGAATAAGCATAAGTCGATATATATGGTAGAGTTCGTTCTGTGTGCCTAAACATGGAGAAACAAGGTCGACATATAGTCAACAGTTAGAAGCCCTGAGAACGATTACCTACATATTCGTTTGAAAACTTCTTCGTGAAAAACTTTTGCTTGGATAGACGGAGATAGTAAAGATTATTTGTCTCCCAATTTGTCTCTTGAACGGCTCGTAGCCTAGTGTCGCGGGGACTGGACTAGCGTACCAGAGGCCTGGGTTCAATTCCGACTTGCACCACTGTCTTTCTCTTTCCGAGTTTGATACGTGCATTTCGTCACGAATGCGAGCTGCTCCATGGTTCGGAACCCATGTAAAACTCTAGGTCCCCTTCCCCTACTAGGTGGTAGGGTTTAAGCCCGACCGGGTTGGTACCATCGCATTGGATGAAAAGATGGTCGAAGCGGCAATGAAAAAATTGTCCGTGTTTTCCATCCAGTTCAATGTAGCCGCGCTCATAATAGGACGGTCCTGGCATGGCACCTAATTCCTTCGGGAATGTGGTGTATTGGGCTAATATCATAACGGTAGTTGTGTGGTATTAGCCATCCATGTCAGGTCGCATAAAAAAAAAATTAAGATCGGAGCTCGAGGTTTCTTTGCATTTCTTCACAGCACTTTGAAGCAATTGCGGTGATGCCACAGGCATTATTCCATTATATATATGAATGCCACAGATCCCAGAAATAAAAGGTTTTATTTTTATAATCTGTGTCATGGCAATCATAATCGAACATACCTACATTTTGCGACGGATCACATAAATTATTTCTATAATATTATGCGCCGTATAGTGCACATCATACGTTTCATTGTCTTTTAATTTTTGCATAAAATTTAAATAAATTACCATTGTTTTCTATTTAATAAGCTGCAAATACAGGTAGGTATTTTGAATCTGTATCGAACATAAAGATCGTTAATAAAGAAACGACAACCTGTGGTAATGGCCAAAATATGGCATTAAGTATGGTAGAGGCACTACCCAACGAGGCTGTGCTAAAAGTGGGATCATTAGTTTGAGTTTCAGCGACATCTACATTTGAAGCATTGTAATCGGATTTTGAAAATAATCTGAAAAAGTATTGGTCGTGACATTCGTCGGAAGCAGGATTTGAACCAGTTTAGAGCAGTGGACATGTAATCCAAAGGTCGCAGGTTCAAATCCTGCTTCCGACGAATGTCACGACCAGATTATTCAAAATAATTTAACAGACAATTCAGAATTATTTTCAAAATCTGATGACAATGCTACAAATGTAGATGTCGCTGAAACTTAAATTAATGACATGACGGTAATGTCGTATCCATTAAATACATAAAATTATCAAATGCGGGATCGTTCACTAACGCAGCTCTTCAAAAATGAGACCCGAACTTCAGCAGCTGATCGCAGCAGCGCGTCGACCTCGGAAAGAGCAACAAGACCATCGCCCTAGATTTCTGATGTCCCATCCAATATTCGGGAAGAGCCGGCCGCGCGCCCCCTCCTCGCCCCCTCCTGTTACGTCGCCCTCGCTTATTTCTGCCCCCCTCACCTCACAATCTTCCTCGTGCCTTCCCCCCCAACGCCCTCCAAAGTATCAGCTGTGAGTGACGCGAGCTCTGCCCCTCTTCGTTTACTTTTGGCAATCTGCTTTTGGCTTGGTTTCGTCATCTGCTGCCCCCATCGGCAGACGATAGGCAGTATTCATGCATACTCTGGTCGCGGTTTTGTAGAAAGTTGTATTCAATATTAAGTTTAGAACTTACATTATGTATGCCTACAGTAGGTCTATTCTGGGAATTCCGTGTTCAGAAATCAGATATATTTCAGTGAAGAAACCACATTTATAGCGGTTGTCAAAGCTATTTTCTCGACGGAAAATCTTGAATCACTGAAGGATTCGAGTAAATCGATATAACAACCGCTAAAAAAGAGGATTTCTCGACTGTAATATTCCATATTTCTGAGCACGGAATTTCAAGAACAGACCTACAGATGCCGTTCTTAGCCGAGATAATCTCTTTAGCCGAGTTGTATACTGTTTGTGACGAACCGTCTAAAACTCTACGGCAATGAAGAAGCGGCCCTGCCGCAGGAGGAGACACCATAGAAAATGCTAGATCTATGGGAGACACGCATCGGCATTGCGCACCGGGAAACAGTCAGTTCGGTCAGTGTAGCACGGTAAAAAATTCAGAGCGTAAACGTATTGATTCTTCTTCATTCCGTTTGAATTTGGAACACATCTGCGCCTGCAAGGTCCCTATATATTTAACGTGCAGGCTTACTTATTCTATTGTGCAAGGCATTAATACTTATACTGTGGTTCAGGTGTTTACACGGGGTGACCAAAAGATATGCATCTAAATATAAGATATCATGCGATTCGTTAGTCTTAAAATGTCTGTAACTGGGTTCCCGAGAAAATTAAGTGCTTACATGCATTATCTTGAACATTGATCTTATGCATGGGCACAACACGGCAGGGTGATTCTGGGGACAAAATTTAATAACGTTTTCTCACTAGAATCCAAGATTTTTAGAATCCAACGTCGCGCGTCCGTCTGTTTATTCGTCTATCTGCTCGCAGATTCCGATATAATTTATATCCAGTTACAGCTTAATAATATCACCTTCCGTCAATAAAAGGCTACTTGCCATCAAGTTAAATTATGTAAAAAATCGGAAATAATTCGGGCTAAACTGACTGTTTTTCGTTGGACCGCGGGTATGTACAAATAAAAAACCGGTCAAGCGTGAACGAGTTCCCGAGGGTCCGGTCATTGCAGGACATGGACGTGGAGCCTCAAGACGTACGATGATTATTTTGCAATTTCATACAAAATTAGCGCTTCAGAAATCTAGATTTCTCTGAAAAAGTTCGACGTTTTGAGCAAAAGTAATTAGTTGGTTGCCCGACAGACACCGGAACCAGATTAAAGCGTCCTTTTTATAGCTTTTTGCGACGGTACCCTAAAACAAATTGCATAAGTAGTCACGTTACCAACATTTATGGGGAATGCAATATTTTATTCGAGATTTACTAAAACGGTATCAGGAGAAGTTTCTAATTTTTTTAATAAACAATTACGTGAGTAAGCATTTATACAGTTTGCTCTGGTACTGCTGACAAGATTCCGAACTCCCGGTACGTACCTATACCTAAAGAAGTAAGTTTAAAAGTAGAGCCCTCGTTACCATGGAGCAGAGTCGGAGGGGCCAGCATGGAATATTTATTGGAGTCGGCTCCCACCCTATCCAGCTCAACTAATTGAATCATATTGACGTATACGTAAATACCTATCTCAGATGGAGAAGTTCAGGAACCCAACCAATTAAGTTACAACATTCGGAAGGGGAGTTCTGTATATGTTGTGTGTTGTTGGTTTTCGAGATGGCGAGTGGTGAAATAATCAAGTTTGAAAATAAAAAATGTGGGATCGATCGGGTTATCGTGGTAAATTAACTTGTAGGATGAATATCTCGTAGGATGAACGTTGCATTTCGTATCGTCCTGTCAAACGACCAAGTGAAATTATTTTTACCAGTTATCACGGTACGAAATGAAACTAAACTTGAGATTGAATCTCTCGCTTGCCTGTTCACCCGACGAATAATATACGAATGGAAGAGAAAACGGTATATTTCAAATGAAACGTTTCAAAATGTGAATAAATGTAAGTAGCACTCTGATTTTATATAGGTAATTTTCTTTTCTAAAATGAGTTAGCAACCTCCTAATACGGAGGTGAAGATTTTATTAAAGCAAGACTGGCAACTCCATCTGGACCTGCCATCACATAATAAGTATTGCTAGGTCCAGATAGAGTCGCCACGCGTACTTACCTGCTGTTTTTAACAGTATTTGGAGAATATACAGTGCCATGTTGTGTAATAGATAACTGAGCTTTAGGTTGACACGAAAACGAATACCAAAACGCCTTGCTCAGAAATTATACTCTCGTTTACAAAATGCAACTGGTGAAATGCAATGGAAGCATTCCACCCCGGCGACCTTGGAGGGATACCACGGTCGGTTGCCAAGCAACGCCGCCTGCTCCGCTGCCCTCCCCCATTCCTCCTGCCTCCCGTGTCGGCCTCACGCCGAGCGAATTCCAATATTGAGTTTGCGCGCGAAAACACTCGAAGAACGCGCGCTTCTGTTGTCCAATGTGCGCTTCGAATAGTGTTCTTTTGTTGAAAGTAAAATAAGTGCCTACTTTATTACATTTTTTGTATACAAAAATACCTTAAGGCTTCAGGAGGCTTAAGAAATGCCATCCGGTTGTCTGTATATTAGCATAGGCAGGAAAAAAATGATCATATGAGCTAGTCGGAGCTAGGCAGGTATACATTCCATATCAAAATACGAATTAATTCATTATGTAGTGTGTAATATAACATTTCGATGCCAAACCGTACGCCAATCAACTTGGTTCTCATATATTGTCTGTATTAAGCAAATATTGCCCTCGCAATCAACCCAGCATCGCAGCTCTACGCGCTGGTTCGCTTCTATCCGTGTCTCGGTACTCGGTTGACGCTAGATGCACCGCGGCCAGCTCACCTCGACGCGCTCAGAGCTGATGCAGCCCTCGACTCAGCGAGTGAGCGCCGACGGTGGGCGCGCCACGGGACCGGGACGAGGTGTGGCTGGTGGTGAGCGTACGAAGAGGTCGTTGGCCCCGCCGTGGTTCTAGCCGCGCTCTTTGTGCCGCGGTGACGGAGCGAAACAAAGCGCTGGTGTCGACGCCCGATCTTCTACACTACACCAACTACACGACACGCCTCCGTCGAGACTTCCAACGGCTCGTCTGACAGCCTGGGGAGTCCATGTTTTATCTCTGTCCATAATCTTTAACTTCAGGACGTTTGCGGTTGAACAGCAGGATAGTTGTACCTTAAATTAAAAAAACCGGCCAAGTGCGAGTCGGACTCGCACACCAAGGGTTCCGTGCTATCTTAAAAGATTCACGTTCTTTGTATGGGGACGCCCTTTAACTTTAATATTTTTGAATTTTACCTATTTGTTGTCATAGCGGCAAAAAAAACAGTTTTTTTTAATTTTCAACTACAAATACTGCCTACTTATTACTGTTCATGAGATACAGCCCTGTGACAGACGGACGGACGGACGAACGGATGGACGGACGGATAGCGAAGGCTTAGGTTCCGTTGGCACCTTTTGGCTATGGAACCCTAAAAAGCATAAAATACTAAGACAAGAAGTATTTTAAAATTAATGTTTGTTTCGTTTTACACATTGACGTATGGTTTTACACTTTTGAAAATCAGGAATTCACCGCGACTGTATCACGATTGTGAGTTACGAAAGTAATTCTGTCCAGAGATCTGGCAAAAGTTCAAGATTTGAATCCTGCAATTGCTACAAAACTGTTTGGTTGTAAGCGCGACGTACATATCTCGTACATATGTACGACAACGAATCTACGAATCTAGGCAGCTAACACAATGCGACAACAAAACGGGGGCAGCAATGTTTTAGTTTTGACTGAGTAAGTAAGTGGGAAGCGATTGAGTCAATTACGGGTTATTGACATAAATAGTTTAACCCCGCATCGGTCGGTCCCAGCGGCGCGGCGCGGCGCGGCTGGGAGGCGGAGACGCGCGGGTCAAGCGCCAATTAACCGCGCTTCCCTAACCAAGCCCTACTCCCGATCTACCTACAGTGTAAACATCATATAATTTTATGTTAGTAGATACATTTAATCAAATAAAAGTACTAGAAGTCCAAGAGTATCAAAGTTTGCCTGCATGGGTCTCAAAACAGAAATATATTCTGGGAGTTTCGTTGGAAATGTGTATATGATTTAAGCAGTGGGGTCTTGTATTGTATTGTATTGTATATTAATCAGCCTTTGGGACACATAAGGAACACTTGGAGTCGTACATAGTTCCCGTACAATAGAGGTCGTCCGTGGTCCTGCAGCAACCCACATAGATCGTATGTTAGAGCACCGACACACAGCATTGTGTATAGGATATGATCAACATGATCACAGAGCAGAATCTACATAATTCATAAGCCTCGCTCAAGCATAGTCGTCTTCGGGAATTTGGTGTGTTGAGCTTATAAAATGTTAGTTACTTGTAAATGATATTTAATATCTTTATTCTTGAGTTGATAAGAAAATTATAAGAAAAGAAGAAAAGAACATTTTTGGACTTTACATACATACTTTTGGAATTTCTGGGTATTGGACCTTGTGCTTTTTGGGGTAAATAAAGGCGACCCATATCAACTGCATATTTTAAATAATTGTAAGGATTCTGTGCTCTCTCTTCTATTCTTATTCTTTTCTAGATTAAGAGTAGTTAGTATATGATATAACGTATCTTACGATGTAAATAAATAGAGAGAATTGTAGCATTTTCTAAATTTTTCCCGTGGTTCCGTCCACACATTTCATAAACGGCAGCATCCCACAGTTCATGTTATGGCAAACAGGGCTTTTGAATATATACATAAAGACGAATATAGAGCTTTCGGCATATTGCATGATTTTACTTATACTGTGCTTGGGGCCAAAGTTAATAATGTTTTCTTAGGGTTACTCATTCTGTGACCGCTTCGCTACATATTTCGGAACATCTTTTTTCGGATCGCAAGCAAAAACAAAATATATTTGCCCAAAATATATCGTATCGGGGGGGATTAAATTATGTATAAAGAGCATTTGCCAAAATTACCAAGTTTGCTATTACATTACGAATGATCGTTATCGTGGTAGAGCAGATTCGTGTCGAATTTTACCTGTGGGCACGGGCTAGGGCCGCATGAAAGTATCCCGCAATTATCGCGTAATGATGGGCGGCACGGTTCGGCGGGCCACCATCCGGCCGCCACCGATTGTCGTCTTCCGTCCGCGCCGCCGCGCGCTCCTGCACGCGGCACAGACGCGACGGCGCGCGGCGGAGGCGTCGACTGGAGCGACACGCGGCGACGGCGCGGCGCGGCGCGAAGAATGCATTAGCAACGCCACGTTGACTTCTCTACTTCCAATAACAGTGTCAGAGCGTTTCAATAACCGACACCTTCCGATATAAATTTAAATCGAACAAGTCACAGAGCCAGCGCGACGCAAAATCCGGGTTGAAACTACTTATCTATACTAATGTAATAAAGCTAAATAGTATTTCCACTGATCAGAGAAAGGAGAATATGTCTATATTTTTGTTTGAACGTGATAATCTATGGAACAACCAATCGAACTTCTTTTCTACTTAAGAAAATATTGTTTGCATTTGATACCCTAATTCTTGAGGATGGTTATGGGACATTTAATATCAAGCTATGACTCTTCGGAGCAGAGCATAAAAAAGTCAGAAAAAACGCTAAGCGATTGGCAAATTGACGCGAGCGGAGTTGGGAAACTCAGCTATTTTTTAATAAATGATGCACATTATTTTTTAAACTTTTATTAAAATTCCTCCCACTTGTTCTGTAATGAAGCTTTGGATGGAGATCGTGTCATGTTCACACAAGTGTTATCGTAACGAAGTATTTGTTCAACCACGAAAGTCGAGTACAGCGTTGGCCCGAGTGGATATTGGAGTCTTTAGCTGCTAACTAAGTGGTAAGAGGGAATGGTAATGTGATTGACCGAAATTTTGCTCGAATCGCTAACGCAGGTCAGACCACTCGTAGACAAGAGGCTCATAGCAGTGAACCGACAATGGAAAAACAATTCGAATGTTTGAAGTCACGGTAGAGCAAATTCGTGTCAAGCTTTAGCTGTGCTTCATAGCATAGAGTTAGCAAAATCATGTGCACAAGTTGGGGGAGTACATCTTTTCCGCCATTCTTTTATAAAATAGAAATTAAATAGTAAAATAGTAATAGAATTATACGAATTTCTTTTTTATGTAATACACGACTATTATGGGCGCCAAATCTTAACAGCTATATTCAGAGTGGGCAGACTCACTTTAATCCGCCGGACTAAACCGGTTTTTGTATGGTTAGTCCGGTGCCATGGGCTTTCGAACTTTCTCGGGAACTCCGAACATTTTGAAATATCCCCAGCTTGTGCTTTGGGGGAAATCGAATCAGCATTCCGCAGTTTACCGACAAGGATCTGCAGGATCGGTTGGTTATAAGCGGAATGTGAAAAGTGATTGGTAATCACGTTCGAGGAGTCAAGCAGGTATAAAAGCATCCGGGCCACGAATGCTATTAATCCGCACATGACCTTATACTTGCAGAGTAGCAATTACTTATTTTATCTACCTCAATTCAACGTAAGGTGGTTAGAGCTTGTGGCGGCCATTTTGATAAGCGTAAATGTTTGCTTGCGTAATAGTTTTAGAATATTATGTTTGAAAATGTAACTATAAGAAAAAAAAAATAAGATAACGTAAACGTAGCCTGTATTTTTATGCAGTAAGAAAATTTCCACATGCTGACCACGGATAATATCTGTACAGTCATTCGCCACGTTTTCCTTATCGCACCGATAAAGTTTATTCGTTGCGATAGCTATGTAAATTATCCATCAGATAAGCAGCACGGTGGTGTGCTAGCCTTATCTTTCATATCCGGGCCGGGAGATAGGAAAGTAGGAAGTAGGTGACCTTCTAACCTGAAGGCGCTTTCATTTGATAACAGCGGTAGATTTTGTCGATACAATTTCTGTCTGTACTTCCGTACATGTAGTAAAATATATTGAAGCAAATATTTAAATGAAAGTACCTTTGGGGCCTTTCTCACCTACTGTTGATTAGCATTAAGGACCTTTTTTAGCAGCTTGCAATCAATACGAGTATAAAATATTCAGCAATTTAGTAATAAGGGCCCTTTAAGTGTCGATTAAAATAAATCAGCACTTGGTTAAAACCATGCAAAATATAGTAGTAGAAAACGGATACACTTCCTATAAATAGGTAGGACTTCATTAATACGTAGCTCGAAAGCATAACTAATTAATAACAAATAAGTGTATACGTTAAGGCTACGTTTACTACTCCGGTTTTATTATTCTGTGAGATTAACACTTGTATATTTATACGAGCATATGGACCATCACACCTTTCATTCCTTCTGTGGGTTCGTGCGACGAGTAGGGTAGGATTGCTGAGTACATACCATTACCAACCGATAACTGTTATATCCGAAGCGTAAGACCGCTAATCGACAACTCCACTTTCGAGCGTTGGCGCTATGAGATAACCCCGGAATCACACATAGATGTACCAAATTTTGTGATATCTCATAACGCTAACGCTCGAAGGTGGAGTTATCTATTAGTGGACTTTAGCTTCCGGACTTCTCCAAACGTAATGTGAAGAAGACCGGCATGATTTTCGCAGCCCCTAAAAATTGCATAGCCCACGGGCGTCGACGAGCTAATCTTAGGTACGCTTTACATGAAATTAATTATACTATTCTATCCATATTCATATTTTTTCAATTGTCGTTATTCACAAAATATTTTTTGACTTCTCATTAATCGTAGTTTAGTTCTAGATATCGATGGATACACATAGTTTAGTTAAATCATGGTCACATATTACAATACGTAATCTGTGCCACGTCCTGATTGCATCGTTACGCGAAGTAAAGATAAGTATTATCTTTGGCTACGCAAGGGTAACCAGGACCAAGTGAGTACACAGTTGACTCCAGGATGTCAATGGCACACGATTGCCTAGAAGCGCGACGTACCCGCTCGCTCGGGGCCGAGGTTGTCCCGGGCGAGCGGGGTTGCATGGGAGCCAGCGGAGGTCAAGGTGAATGCATCCAGTATTGACCCGTCAGCGGCACCGCTGCCCGGAGCCTGGCGAGCGGATATAAATAGACTGGCCCGGAAATTCTCCGGGACCGCGTTGCCTGAAGTATAATTCCAAAACGTCCCTAAAATCGACTTACACCTTATTCAAATACATGACATACATTACAAAAAGCCGGCCAAGTGCGAGCCGGACTCGCGCACGAAGCGTTCTGTACCATGAACACAAAAACAATCACGTTTTTTGAATGTTTTTTTTTATTTTATTTGTTGTTATAGCGGCAAAATAAATACACACTCTGTGAAAAACTCAGTTGCCTACCTATTACGGTTCATGGGATACAGCCCTGTGACAGATGGACGGACAGCGGAGGCGTAGTAATATGGTCCCGTTTTCACCCTTTGGGTACGGAACCCTAAAAAAGAGTTAATTATTAATTGTTTTTTGTCAAATAATGTATAGCGGAACTGCCTTTTTAGGGTTCCGTACCCAAAGGGTGAAAACGGAACCCTATTACTAAGCCTCCGCTGTCCGTCCGTCCGTCCGTCCGTCTGTCCATCTGTCACAGGGCTGTATCTCAGTAACCGTAACAGGTAGACAGCTGAAATGTTCACAGAGTGTGTATTTATTTTGCCGCTATAACAACAAATAGGTAAGATTAAAGGGGGCTCCCATTCAAAAAAAGTGATTTTTTTTGTTTTTTTTTTCTACGATGGTACGGAACCCTTCGTGTGCGAGTCGGACTCGCACTTGGCCGGTTTTTTACGATTGTATTGTATTACCAGGTTGCATTAATGTTGGCACCGGTTTCCTTGCCCATAGAAGAATGGTCATTGTCCTTTAGCGATAGATTAGAATCAAGTATAAAATAATTTATTCTCACTATATTTATTGTTGCTAATATAGACTCGGATTCGGGCCATAAACAGTTTTATTGTTCAACAGAACACAAGGTTATACAAAACGGTCCGCTACATAAACTTGAATTCCAATGATGATGATAGTTGTAGAATATGTTACTTAAGTAGAGAACTATTTGAGTTACATTCGATCGAAGAAAACTTTGAAAATTGAAGATAATAAAGGCACGTAAACATATAACGTTAAAATACCCTTACAAGAATGAATAATATTTTTTCATATTTCATTGTTTCATTTTAATTCTAATTATCGCCCTATGAATAAATACCCTTGAAGAGATGCATGCAAGGACATGCAAAGACAGGTAAACACTTAGATTGTGTCTATAAACACCTCTCAAGCTAAAATCCATCAAGCCGCTTAGGCTGTAGAGTGTGCCAAAGAAATATACATACATACATACACTCGAAAAACATAACCCTCCTTCTTGCGCAGTCGGGTAAAAAATAAATAAAAACCGGCCTAGTGCGACTCGGACTCGCACACGAAGGGTTCCGTACCATCGTACAACTATACAACACTCTGAAAATTTCAGCTGCCTACCTATTACGGTTCATGAGATGCTGCCCCGTGACAGACGGACGGACGGACGGATAGCGGACCCTTAGTAATACGGTTTCGTTGGCACCATTTGTGTACAGAACCCTAAAAATGAGCAACAAAAGCAAACATAATGTTATTTGACCAGGTGTGGTTGGTTCTCTACGTTTTATGACTATTATTCGACAGTAGACATTTTATGCTCGCACAGGAGATGCATATTTGGCACATTTGGCCGCGACTTCGATCTGATGAAAACCGTCCAGGCAATTCATGGCAATAGTCAAGGTATACACAGGAATATCGTAACCGAATCCCAATGGTTTTATTGCTTCTCTACTTATTCACGGGCAGACGGGCAGAAATACAAATAGACAACAGGCGTAGCCAGGTAGGGACAGGTTGATTTGATTTGAACGCCCCCCACCATAGAGCCCCGGGGCCTCTTGGAAAATCTAAAATTAAAAATAAATCCTAGCGGCCCTTCCCGAGCTTTTGTACTTATTATTTTCATACTTCAATGTAATGTCGTTGGATAACCTCAAATAAGTATTAACAGAGTTTTTGGATTTGGAGTAAGTGACGATGTGTGATGCATAATCGAAGGCCGCAAAGAGAAAGATAAAATTGGCGAGATTATCACGCGTCAGAAGTGAAACGTTTATTGAGGTGCGTACTGCGCATGCCTGTAGAGTGACGAAGTTATGATGGAATACGATTGAGCGTTTTAGAGTTGGGCGGTGAGGCTCTGCCGTGATCAAGGGGAGGCCCTGCCGCACCAAAAGAAGCTTAACTTAAAAAAATGCTTTTATATTTTTTTAGGCTGCTACATAGTCTATGCTTGGATTTTCGGAGACGTACGTAAAGCCTAGGTACAAATCAACGATGTCAAGGTGAATACAACTTTATCTGGCGACCTCGAGAGCGGATTTGCAAAACTGCGCAGAACGCGAATGTAGGTAACATCTGCACTCAAGGCGGCCGCGGTCCGCGTCTAGTGTGGTGGATTGTCAATACGTCATGCTGTTTGAATCTGAAACGAGACGCCGCTTCCGCTTCCTGGAACGTCACTCTTCAAGGATTAGGTTTAGCTAATATTATCGCAATAGAACTTTTACGCAGATCTTCTTAATGAAATATCCGCCTGTTCAATCGATATTTTATGTTTTTTGTAATGTTTACGATACCTTTTTTTTTATGAAACTGGACATGGATGGCTAATACCAAACCTACTAAGTTATATTAGCCCAGAACACCACATGGCAACTAGACGCTATGGCATTCTTATATTACGTTCAGCTTGATGGAAAACACGGAAATAATCTCATTGTCGCTTCAGCCTTCGTTCATTCGGCGAACCCTCATCAACCCGGGCGGAATTAACCCTTCAATAAAGTTACTCCAAAATACCATTGTTTAATTGCAAACTATTGTAAATATAAATATTGTTGCTCTATCAACATTTCTATACCCTGGTTCATGGCATCGAAGCTCTCACGTGCTGACACTGTTATAATTCTAAGACTCCGATCCGGACATACTCCATTAAACAGAGATGCACACCTCATGCGCAAACGAAATTCACCAAACTGTGATTTATGCCCAAAAGTGGAGGATCAATACCACCTTTTGATGGAGTGTGAACGGAACGAGAGCTTGCGTCATGCATTAATTGCAAAACTCAAAACCGATAGGCTAAACTTATTTTTTGCAATTCACAATGCGCTAACTGAGCCACTATCAGCAGATTGCAAACATTTGATCAGTTTTGTTAAGGGATCTCTTGAATTAAGAAACTAGAAATATTAAATGTACTATGGGGCTGACATAGTCACAATGTGGCTAAAGTCCCAAAAAATAATTGAGATAATAAAAAAAAAAAAACATTTCTATAAAAGAGAAAAATCGCGGTCACAGCTTGAAGCTGAACACAACAGGGTATAAGACTAATGTACGCAAGCACTTCATCAGCAACAGGGTTGGAAAAAACTCCCTAAGGATTTAACGCAAATAATACATTTGGACACACCTAAACAACTTGTTTATGAATTCTTAAAGACCAAGCCAAAACTGACATTCTTACATTACAAGGAAGTGACCCTGTTTTCACCACCTCCAGCTACCTGAAATTCGATAAGTAACTTTCGGTTACATTGCTTATTTACATGGTGTAACCGAAGGGTAACTTTGGATTTTTTGTAACTGGAGGTAGTGGAAACGGACGTAAGTGACAAAAAATAACAAACATGAAATTGATGATCATACTTGAATATGATTTAGACACATCAGCCTAGGCTGCCTGTCTAAAATTAATAAAGTAAAAAAAAATATATGTAAAGTGTTTGTTACGTAAGCCCATTCAAATGAATCCGCTTTTAAAACAAACCGACTCAATGAATGAAGGTTTTAAATACAGGCGTGCTCATGTGCACAATGATCGCTCGAGAAGTGCTAACTGTTGAGGTGACGTCACCGGTAGGTCGTATCCATTATCGACTCCATTCGAAACGATGGGTTTAATTAGGGTTTGTTACGTATGCAAACAGCATATCATAAAGAACACGCCAAGATAAACAAACGATCAGAAAATAAACGAATTTAAGTAATCCTAGAGCCGTTGAAATGACTGGCAATGTTTACTTGGCAGATTCCGAGAAGTCCACGAGCGCGACAAGCGTGCTCTAAACGAGTCAAAGCGTAGATAATGTATGTATATAATCCAAGATACTCACTTGCCAAACAGCGGGTGCCAAAGGTGAGTGTGAGGGTCGGCGCCAGTGTGGAGCGGCGCGGTGGCTATGTCGTCGTGTGCGGTGGTGCTGCCCACCTCACCCTCGTCGTGTCCCAGCATGCGCCGCTGCAGGCTCGCATCCACCATCTGCCTCCGCATCTTCAGCGCTGAGTGCGATGCGGCCGCAGCGGCCGCCGCCACCGACGGATTCTGAGCCGCCGCGTGGCTCATCGTGGGCTTCGTCATTAGCTCAGAGAGCGAGGACTGATGGTAGTTCGAGTAGTCCATTCGTTTGTTCTGGTGAGTGGGCACCTGCGACGGCTCAAGCAGGTTGTGCAGCGACTTGACGCTGATTCGAGGCTTCTGACCGTCATCTGCAGGGGACTGTGCGGTCGAGTTGTGCGACGATGGCCGGCTTTGTGGCTGGTTGGACCTGGAGTCCCTCCCACTCTCGTGACCGCCGTGGCTGCCCCGCTTTTGAGCGGGAGAATGAGGAATTCGACCGTTCGAGGATTGCTTTAGGGATTGAAGGTAGTTGTTGTTGTGGAAGTAGGGAGAGGTGGGGCTCTTCTGCTGGTGCTGGCCTCGGCTCGCCCGCTGTCCAGCCATCATATTAGGGTTATAGTGAGGTATCTGGAGGCCTGGTAGTGCCACGTTACCTCTGACGTTTGAGTTCATGTTAGCGTACATACTAGGGAAGAATTGATTCGCATGATTCATCGCATTGCGCTGGCTGCTGACGTTGTAGTTGTGGGCGATCGGACTAGTTCTTGCAGCTGAGTGAGATCTCCCCTGTAGACCTTTAGGTGAATGTAGATATGGGTTTTGGGCATCAACTGCTTTTGCTAATTCCTTGAGTTGATTTTCGGCTGAGTTTTGTTTCGATGACCTCTGCGATATCGCGTTATTGGTATGATTCATAGCTTCTTGCCACATAGCTAATTCAAGTTGATTGTTATAATCTATCTGGGGCATCATCGGGAAGCCGGTGGGGCTCATAAATCTGGATGACGGTGCGAACATCTGAGCTAATTCCGGGTATGAGCCATGGCCTGGATATCCAGAAGTGTTGAGCGCTTTAAGGAAGTCAGCATTTTGAGAGCAGGCAACCGCGGCTTCGAGCTGGCTGAGGTATGGAAGCCAGAGCATTTGGTTCAACGCTGCCGAGGTGGCAGCATCAATGTCTCCCGCAAGAGCTTCCATTGATGGAATTTGTTTAGGTGGTCCATCTAGATGCACGGAGGATTTGGTTGATTCAACTGTTGGGTTGTTCTTTTCAATATATGAGTTTTTATGATCTTTTTGCTTTTGCGGCACATCATTTTCTCGCTTTTTTAGTTTGTTTTCTAATATATTTTCAAGTTGAGATAAGGATATCACAAGTATATCAGGGTCTTGGAGAATAGCGGGAAATGCAAAAGCTTCCGGCAGCCGTAGCTCTGGCCTCTCTATAAGTAAAGCTGGGATTTCCCGTCCTGGAGACATAATTATGTCATTCAGTTTTTCTTTAGGAACCAGTAGTGGGTCAGGAACAGTAAAGTCATTGCCAGATTTCAAGATCTGTAGTTGTTTTAAAGGACTCAATTCATCGCAACTCTTGTGGTGAATACTTTCTACCTTCTTATGCTTCGTCTCACTGATATCTTCAGATACCTTATTTGAAGTTTTGTTAACCTTCGCTTGAGCTTCGGCCGATTCTTTTTTTATTCGTTTCTCCTCGGGCTCTCCATATTCCTTTTGCAATTTCTTTATTTCATCCGAGCAACTCGACACGGTGGGACTAGCTGATTTTCGATGTTTTCCAAGATTCAATGGTTCGCTTTGGTGTTTGGTAATTGTAAGTTCTGAAGAAAAACACATCTTTGGGGATGGGGATGCTAATAAAGTCTCCAAGAATAGTGATTTGTTGGATTTGGCATGAGGAGTAGTAAATAATTCCGGAGACGATGGAACCGCAGGGATTCCACTTGGCTGTGGAGACTGCATAGCATCAGATTCTCTTGATGGAGGTCTGGGCATTTCGATCCTTTTAGGAGAGGGAATGGGTGTGCCTAAACGCTTATGGCAACTTAAGTCTCTCGGTAGCTCGTCACTTTTTTCAGACATGTTATCCGTTATACCATCTGTAGTTTCAGCGTCCCTGGATATAATACGTTCTGTGGGAGGTGCCACTTGTTTGAAACTCAAGTCAGTGGGCATTTCATCAACACTTGAAGAAGAATCACTATCTTTATCGTCCTTGAGCTCATCTGAAATTTGAGAAGACTCAATGAAATCCTGATTTTCTACAGATTTAGGTTCTTGTGCTGGTTTATTATTGTCGGGTGTAATTTCACTAGGCTCATCGATGGACGCTTCCACTATATTATTGTAAGGATGATCAGTCAATTCAACTACTAAATTGGATTCATCAGAAACATCAGTTTCAGGTTCCTTAGGCGCGTCCTCAGGTTCTATATTATTTTCAACCGCTGCGGGTTGATCAATGATACCTTCATTAGTAATACGACATACAGTTCCTTGTTCAGTTGAAAGTTGTGCTTGCAAATCTTCATCATTCATATTGTCAGGTGGTTGGTCAAATGACTCGGTACTGAAATTAAGTTTATCGTTGAGTTGATCTTTGACCAACTCTTCGCTCATTTGTTGGAGATGAAGAAGCCCTTGAGCTGCAGTTATGCTGTTTTGACTTGGTGACATCGATTGTTCAAGCCGATCGATAATTTCGGATACTGGTGCGTCGTGCAGCAGCATGTCGTCCTCATCATCGTTATACTCCGCGCTTTCGTGTGCGACAAGGTGCGCTGCAAGCTTGTCGAAAGCGTGGCCCAAAATTTGGTTGTCCTCGCACCCTTTCTCCACTAGCGAGTCCAGAAGCTCATTTGCATTTATCGTATCGTCGTGTGCACCGACCAACTCAGGTAAATAATGGCCTTCGGTTATCGACTCGAAGAGGTCTTTCGGTACGACAAGATTGCCATGATATGAATTTCCGTCCTGAATTTCAGTAGTCCCCACGTGCTTTGAAGGTTCGTGAATGTCGAAGGACATGATGTCCCGGTGGTATTCCTCAGAAAGCAAGTTGTACTTGCTGAGTGTCCGATGGAGACTCGAGGCAGCGCTTTCTAGTTCGAGCGTAAAGTCTCCTTCGTCCTTATTATGTTGTTGCTGGTTAAATTCGAGTTCCGCAACCGCCAGCAAATTGTCTAGCGGGGTGGGATTGAAATCTCGCTCGGGCGTTCGGTGCAGTGGAGGTGGCGGGGAGATGACAGCGGAGGGGGTGCCGATGGCGGTGGGGGAGTCGGGGCCAGCGGGGGAGGTGGGATCGGCGGGTGACCCGGCGGCGGGGGCGGAGTGGGGCGTGCGGGAGGGGTTGGGAATGGTGTGAGAAGGAATGTGAGTTTCGAGGTCCGGAGGTGACCAGGGCTCGGCTTCTTGCGGGCCAACCTGCAGCTCGTGGTCAGCAGATGCGGAAGTCGCGGGGGGCACAGGGCTGTTGGCGTTGGCGGGGCTGCCGAGAGCACCGCACGCCAGCGACTCTTTCTCGAGTCGCTCGCTCCTGGAATTCTTTTTCTTTTTCCGTCTAGACTTTCTCTTCTTCTCGTCTGCCGCTCGGCCGTCACATTCGGGCCTTCGAGAGGAGGGTATCTGAATGGTGTTGTATATCTCGGTGCGCGGGATAACACGCCATCCGGCGGGAGTGCGCGCTAGGCGAAGGCGGTTGCGGGCGTCGTAGTCCTCGCATTTGACCTCCACCACGGTGTCCTCCACGCGGCGCACCCACAGGAAGATGGGGTCGAGCTTGGGGGCCGGCGGCGGCGGCGCGGGGGGGCGACGCGGCCGGCGGCGGCGGGAGACCGAGCGGCTGGACGAGCGCGCGTGCGCGCTGCGGACCGCGCGCGCGACACCCGAGCGAGAGCGAGCGCGATCGATCGCGCGCCGTCCCGCCCCGCGTCCCGCTTCCTGGCTGCGGCAGCGGCGGCCGGCGGGCGGCGCGCGCGGCCCCGACCCGGGCGGCAGGCTGCCGGCGCGCTCCGACCGCACACGCGCCGGCCCGCCCGCATCGACGGCCGGGGACGCGATCTCTCGGGCCCCGGAGCGCGGCACGACGCCGCTCCGTGCGGTTGCCGGTCTCGATGCACCACTTCACGGTCACTGCACCGGCACTCGCGACTCGGGAGACGCTCGCGTTCCACGACCGCGCCTCGAAAGCGGCGGCGATGGACTGTCGGGCGAGCCGCGCGCGCACCCTCCCGTCTCCCTCCGGCCCGCGCCGCGGCGGCCCCGTGCGCGCGCCGCGCTCTCGCTCGCCGCGGCCCGCAGGCTGCGCGGCGCGCGGGGGCGGCGGGGGTGGCGGGGCCAGCGGCGGCGGCGGCGGGCGAGGCTCCGGCGGCAGCGCTCCGCCCCTCGCCCCGCCCAGGGCGGTGCGGCGGCGGCAGATCGATACGAGCCGGGAAGGAAGCGGGAAAGCTGGCGGCGCGGTCGTGTCGGCGCGGGGCCGCGTGCACTTCCGCTAGAGATGTAAACACTGCCCCTCCCGCCCCCGCCCTGCGCCCGCCCGCCCTCGCGATATTCGTCACCAATGTCGCGCAGCAGCTGACAAATTAGATAAAGTCATTCTCTCAATTGTAGCGGATCGGAAATTGATGTTCGTTTATAAATAAATCGATGACGTTATCTCATACGTATGTAACTATTTCCAGAATACCTACATTTAAAATTTACAATTTTCCAAAAAACAGTATTGAGGCTGAACAAAAACATTTTTTATGGTACTGGACTTGGATGGGTGCCACCAAACCTACTGTCGTTATAGTAGCCCAACACAACTTAGGGGAACTAGATGACACACCAGGACCTTGCTTTTATTGCACAGCTTCATTGAACTGGATGGAAATCACAGACAACTTTCATTATCGCTTCGATATATCGTTTATTTAATGTGGTGGTACCGACCTGCTCGCTTATTTTGCTATCCCGGTGCGAAAGTGTATTGCTTGTTTGAAAAGTTGACATGTCGACAGGATTGTGGGAGTCATTTCTGCGAATGTTTTTATGACATTTGATAGCGAGCGTAAAGTGTAAAAGGAGCGTTTTGCCTGAATTTCTTGTACTCATTTCGAGGAGTAAAATAAGCCGGTACCACTCTGGGCAGGTTAACTCTACCACCTATAGTAAGCAAGGAACCTACAGTTCAACGTAGTGATACAGTTGGCCAAATTTTATATTTCATTAACTTTTAAGGTAACTTTTAAAATCCTCTATAAGTAAAGTAATAGTTTCACGATATTTTACTAAATTACAAACTACGTAAAAACTATAATTTAATTTTCTTTTTCGGCTACACATTTTAGATTTTTTTTAAATCTGGGTAACTTTTTACAACCTAACTACTTTGATATATTTCTGCATTTTGAATAAAGATAAAGTTCGAAAATAAACGCGCGCACTTTGCTTTTTAAAAAGCGAGGCGATCGTTTTCTGCGAATTTTCGAGAAAATTCGTCGAAGCGGAAGCGCTCCGATCGGGCCAAGTGTGTGAGCGGCTCAAGGACTTCCAGAAAGGTCCTGCATGGCTGCGGCGGCGGGCCGGGCGGAGGGGGGGAGGCTGGCGGCGGCGGCGCGAGCGGGAGGCAGCAGCGGCGGCGTCTCACTCGCGCGACATATCCGGCAACGTCGCACTTCCTGCTTCCCTTCCCGCGCCCCGCCGCGACGGTCCCTACCTCGCGCCCCGCCCGGGACCCCCGCCGCTGCCTCGATGGGACCCTCACTATTTACTTTATTTTCTGGTTATAATTGATTAGGAGTCATTGGGATGAGCACGGCTACACTGAACTGGGTGGAAGATACGACCAATTTTTCATTGCCGCTTCAACCATAGTTTCATCCAAAGCGGTGGTACCAACCCAGGCGGGCTTAATCCAACCACCTAGTAGGAGAAGGGGACCTACAGTGTTACACGGGCGCCGAATCATGGAACACCTCGCATTTGTGAACTAAAAATACAATACAATGCTTGCTATAAAGTTGCTAGCGAGGTGTATAGTACGAAGCAGTGTAAAGGAAGAATACGAGGCGATGCTTGGTGGGACAATGAAGTTGAAACCGCTGTGAAAGATAAGAAGAAAAAAACTGGCCAGGTGCTAGTCGGGCTCGCACACCAAGGGTTCCGTGCCATCTTACGTGATTTAACACGAAAAAATTACGTTTTAAGGGGGGCCCTTCAATTTTTATCATTTGTTGTTATAGCGGCAAAATAAATACATACTCTGTGAAAAATTCCGCTACCTAACTATTACGTTTCATGAAATACAGCCCTTTTAGAGTGCTGGAAGGAGTATTTTGAAAGTCCGTATGATTTCAAAGATTCTTAAGTCCCGGGTTCCTAAATTAGAACATGTTTCTTGTCAGGATAGCATGAATGCTGAGGAAGAACGTGAAATAAGGAGTGCATAAGGCTATGCATAGTATGAAACTTGATAAGGCTGCAGCATATGATAGGGTTGCTACTGCTTGTTCAGATTTGGTGGTGATTTACTTCTGCAGATTTTGCATTACTTTTTTAACATGTGCCTGACGGACGATCATGTGCCACACGATCGGTGTACGGCTGTTATTGTCCCACTGTGCAAAGAAAAAAATAATATAAATACCAATGTAATTGACTTTTCAGGTTTATCTAGTCTGGAATTTTTCGTCTTTGGACTCGGCTCTAACAATTCATAATCTAGAAAAACTGCTGATAAAATATGTTGATTGTGTTGGTCTTAGAGACAATACCATATTTTACAATTCAGCATTCAACAAAAACAATTTATGCAAAAGCGCTGGATGCACGATGTGATCTTTGTGTGGTCTTGCAGTCTTGCAGGCTGTGATTTAACCATACTATCAGGCTGCAGGACACCGACGTGCATGTGCAGGCTGCACGGAGGTGGGGAGGGAGGGGGGGGGGTGCAGCAAGAAGGAGGAACCTTGGCGCGGCCGTTACACCCGCTCTGCGTTGACGACGTTCACACGAAGTGTGGACACCATGTTAAGTCAACTAAGAGTCTTTAAAAAATAAAATAAAAAGACAATTAGGAGCCTTAGACGAGATCTAATACGCCACTGAATAAAGGTAAAATTTGGGGCTTACAAAAACAATAAATCGTCCGTCCATGAAATCTTTAGATATGTGTACAAATATAGGATTAAAAAATTAATGACCCATTTTACTATTAATGAGGCATTAAAAAGATATTTTTGCTGCAAATGATACAGCATATTTTGTGTTTTTGGCCAAAATACCTAAGTTGCGTGAAAAAAATTGTTGGATTCTGAGTTTATGCACATATCTGAAGATTTAATGTACGGGCGAATTAATGTTTGTCTCAAATGCTTCATTCAACGGAGTACCATTCCGGAATATATTTTTTTGATTTGCAGCATTGATATGCGTGAGTGGAACCCATCAAACTTAAAACCCTGCTCGTAGGTCTAAAAACGAAGATAATATGCGGTAAATTGAGTTTATAGCAGATTTAGAAAAATAAAAGTTAACCTCGGCGGAATTGTTATGTTACTTCTTCTTTGCATGGTATATTATAGGTTACGAATTTGATGCTTATTTAAATGTGAAAACATTGAATCTCCATTTTTTTAACTGTTCACAGTGCTACAGCCCTCAACATATACTTAAAACATATCAATGAAATCTTGAATTAAATGAAAACTGATTTACTAAAGCCTACACACAGCCCCCTAACCCAAGTGTTCACGCCATTATGGCATGGGTGACCTAGGTGGGTAGTTTGCACTTCACAAGCATTCAATCCCATCCGAAGTTTTTTACTATGCCAGTCTTGCTCTGCTACTAGCTGTCGCGCATGGTGCGCGCATGCGCCGCGTCCCCGCAACCTCTCATCGTGGAGCTCCTCTTGGGGCTCCACGCCCGCAACCCGCCGCGCGCCTGCCCACGCTGTGTCGTCTCGCCTCGTCTGGGCGAAGTGCTGTGCCGCCGAACGCTGTCCCGGGACCCGACGCCTAGGAGCTGGTGCAGCTGGAGGTAGGTGGCTGTTCCTACTTCTCTGGT
This sequence comes from Incurvaria masculella, assembly GCA_946894095.1. NCBI lineage: Eukaryota > Metazoa > Arthropoda > Insecta > Lepidoptera > Incurvariidae > Incurvaria > Incurvaria masculella. The sequence goes on from OX335644.1 coordinate 6,293,480, forward strand.
GGCCCGCTGTGACGTCCCGAGGCTACCGGGCATTGCCCTCTTTCGCTCGTGAAGTGCGACCTGCCTGGGCGCGTACACTTTGGTTTCAATGAAAACTTGGCACGTATTCGTAACGAAATACATTTATTCAACTCAGAAATATAGAGAAAGTGGTGCTTGGCCGGGGCGAGGATTTAAACCCATACCTCTCGCTGGAAACGAAATTCCTCCAGTCCCTAGACCAGCTGCCCACATGTGTAAATAAACCGGCAACGTGCGAGTCGGACTCGCACACGAAGGATTCCGTACCATCGTAAAAGATTTAACACAAAAAATAAAATGTCTTGTTTATTTTTTATTATTTTAATATTTTATATTATATTATATATTTTATTTTATTTATTATATAATTATATATTATATTAATTTGACCTGTTTGTTGTTATAGCGGAAAAATAAATACACAATCTGTGAAAATTTCAGCTGCCTAGCTATTACGGTTCATGAGATACAACCCTGGGACGCACATATGGACGGACAGCGGAGGCTTAGTAATTGGGTTCCGTTGGCACCTTTTGGGTGCAAAACTCTAAAAATATAAAAATAAAGAATTTAATGCCTGACTAATACGAAACCGACCGGCATTATATTAGCCTAACATTGGAAGGAACTAGGTGCCATGCCAGGATCTTTCTTATGTCGCTCGGCTGCATTGAACTGGATGGAACAATTTTCATCGCCGCTTCCACCATCGTTCATTCAAAGCGATTGTACAACCCGAGTGGGATAACCCCTATCACATTTTGTCCTTCTTCATTATATTTGTTACTAATTTACAAAAAATCCTCACCTTATAGGCACTAATAACCTCTCCTCTGTGGTAATACATTCTCTAAATATACTATCGCTGCGATGAATCGTGCCACGTACTCGTGTCAATAGTTCTTCAATTGACTGGCGGCTTATTCTTGTGTAGTTAAAAAACTTTTCGTCATCCTTTTTTGATTCGTTGAAAAATATAAAAAAGACCCTTTTCTCTGCGAGATTCTAGCAAAGGATCAATCCAGTACTTTTTAGGGTTCCGTACCCAAAGGGTGAAAACGGAACCCTATTACTAAGCCTCCGCTGTCCGTCCGTCCGTCCGTCCGTCCGTCCGTCCGTCCGTCTGTCCGTCTGTCACAGGGCTGTATCTCAGTAACCATAACAGATAGACAGCTGAAATTTGAGTGTGTATTTATTTTGCCGCTATAACAATAAATAGGTAAGATTAATAAATAATGAAAATTAAAGGGGGCCCCCATACAAAAAAAATGATTTTTTTGGAATAAATCTTTAACGATGGTCCGGAACCCTTCTTGTGCGAGTCCGACTTGCACTTGGCCGGTTTTTATTTTGGCCTTTCGTTAACGACGCGCGCCGATTCCGGGAGTAGATACACAAGCGCTGCAACTTCTCCCACGTCCATCATGGGGAAATAAAGTCGCGACAATGAAACAAGTTACTTCATTGCAACCGACCAACCGAGGCGGTCCAACCGCTTACGGCGAATGGGCATTTAGATTATCGGATGTTAAGTTGATAAAGGCCGATTTTTCTGTCTGATACCAAAGCTTTTGTAGGTGATAGTTAAGTCAACCTAAAGTTTAACTTGGAATCCGAACCACGAACGACGAATCCCTTAATCGGCTCTTATGAAATGCACGGGTAGAAATGCAGTGGGATCCCCATTGTATTATTTTTACATGCCGCAATCCGCACAACACAGCGATCGAGTCGATCATAGTCTGTGTCGACCTATCGAGCAACTCATGGTCCACTCGCATGGGACATGTGGGGGAGGGGGGGAAGGAGGGGAATACGTCTTAACTACCCTCCTCCTTCCCTTCCCGCATTCCTCATCTAAGTGCGAAGCGGCTGACCAGGGGACACAGCATTGTCCGATAAAGTGCCGATAACATAGAATATAAATCAAAATAAAAGAAAACAAATTTCTTAGACGAAATGATCTTTCTGATTATATATATATATATCTGGTTTTATAAACTGCCGTTTTTTTATTTATGCTGACGCCGTAAAACTGTTTTCTGTAGCACGAAATGTGATTGGACAGCTTGCAAGAGGATCTAGCATCGATTTAAATCTTATTGTAATCTAAATAAGATTTTTCTGTCCCTTCAAAAATCGAATGCCATAACAAAGTTCGATTACTGTATTGATAATTGTATTCTAGACTAAATCATTAGTATACGAGACTTGGGAGTGCGTTTCGATTCAAAGCTTCACTTTGATGTCCACGTGAAAAACATAATTAATAAAGCATAACGCATGCTCGGTTTCATTCTCAGAGTCTCGAAGCCTTTCCGGCATCCAGAACCATACCATATACTTTGGTTAGATCACAATTGGAATATTATTGCTCATCGGTCTAGTCTCCTTACGCACTCGACAGACGATGCTCGAGAGCATACAAAATAAGTTTCTTCTGGCCCTCAGTAGTTATTCTGTGCCCTCAGTTTTTGGTTGCGAGGTCCGCGTCGCATTTACCAAAACTAAATAAGAAAATAAATCGGAAATGTTTTCGACTTATTAACTTTATATAAATTTTAAATAATATAATAAAATGCACGTAACTCCTTAATCTTATTTCGCTTTCCTTCATATTCGACACGATCGAATGCTTTCTTTCATCTCAGCAGAACAAGAACAAAGGCTGGTCAACGGAACCACATATAACGAATATGTAAAACTAGCAGCTCGTGCCGGCTTTGCACGGGCATAATATCATTTAAAAAATATTATTCGAAAATTAGCCATTATTTTTCGTAAAAAGTATATGACAAAAAAATGTTACTGTAGGATATCCATAAGAGATATATATATATATACCATCGCGGAGTTTTCTGTAGACCTTTTTAAAGTGTACAATACTTAGTACATTATTTTGATAAATTCGTAGGGTTCAGCCTGCGTTTGCAATGTTAGCGGAAAAAATGTAATTTTTTACGACATCTCATTGCAAACCTCAAAAATAACAGTATTTCTCTACTAATTAATGGATGTTATTATAAATATAAACCTTCCTATTCAATCACTCTATCTATTAAAAAAACCGCATCAAAATCCGTTGCGTAGTTTTAAAGATTTAAGCGCACATCCCCATGTGGATATAGACATATGGATATAGGGATATAGGGACAGGGAAAGCGACTTTGTTTTATACTATGTAGTGATTTACTATGAAGGGCAAGACAAATATGATAGAGAGTCGAACAAAGAAAAATGGTTCGTAAAATTAATTATCCGAGTATATATATCAATTGGTCCTTCCTCAACAGGTACATAACTTTAATTCCACAGTAACTTTTTGAGAAATGGCGATTATTTCCAGGATCTTTCATATTTTTAAGTAAATAAATGCATATTCGTTTGTTGAATTTATGTTCATGTACTGGACATTTTATGTACCATGAATGGATAATACAACACCCTTCGTAATATAACATCATTATTACCTACATGATCACGGCTACATTGCACAGAATGAAAATCATCAACAATTTTACCAACCCGGGCGGGATCAAAACCCTACCACGTGTTAGGGGAGGAACCTTCAGTTTGACATGGATTTAAACATTATTATGTGTATACTCAAAATGCATTTATCCAACTAGAAAGATAAATAATGTGGTGCATTATTTCTTGCTTATCATGGCCATAAGCAAGGCCCCGAGCCCCATATCTACGAGCTACTGTGGATTTCCATTTTAGTTATTTATTTTTTACATTTAAAAACATTAATAATATGCTATCTATGGTCCAATGGGCAATAAGCGAGCACTAGATCCGCCGCCCGCCAGTCCCGCCGCCCTCCGCGCCAGCAGAGTGGCGTATTGTCGAACTTTATCATCACTATCACTACATAGTATAAAACAAAGTCGCTTTCTCTGTCCCTATATCACTATATCCCTATGTACGCTTAAATCTTTAAAACAACGCAGCGGATGTCTATCTCTTATGGATATCCCACAATAACCTTTTTTTTTCATTTTACGACAAATAATGGCTAATTTTCGAAGTGATTTTAACCAATACAGCATTAATCCTTATCCAATTAAATACCTTAAATACATTAATGATTTAATATAGATCTATATGGCCCGTTACAGCAAATGATTTAATAGAATATTTTCGAAGATATTACAAATTTAAAAATTGTGGGTCGTAGAGTTTGCGGCGGTAACGGCCGGCCGGGGCGGTGGGAGCGTGCCTGTAAATAGTGCGTCGGAGGCCGCGGTTCTCCCTATAGCACTTTGAATTTATTATTTCTCTAATATCTCTTAATCATCTAATAATAATATCCAAGTTTTTTTTTATTTCAAATATTTCAATATAGGAACTCTACGTAAAATGGGTTTATTTGTGTATCATTGTGTCAAAATATTATAATATTATAATATCATTTAAAAAAAAAAATTATTTTTTTAAATGATATTATGCCCGGGCAAAACCGGGACGGGCTGCTAGTTAAATTATAATATTAAAAGTCGCCACCTAGCACATCTGTTTAGAACTAAACGAAGTGGTCTGGCGCGACGCGAGGACGCGCGCTCGCGAAGCAGAGAGGTGTCACTTCTCGTTTGCACAGCGAGAGACTATACGAAACCTGCATTTAGTTCGGCGCTTAAGGGATAGGTGGCTCCGCCAGCATTGCTGTATGTCCCCGGGATGTTGCGGCAAAGTAGATGGCGTTCGTTGTTATTAATCCTCAAACAGGAAGTTACAAGCCATAACTGTTGTGGCGAGCACATTAATCGGTTATGAATTTAATTTCATTAAACAATTACCAAAATAAGCTGAAATTACTTAGATAATTCTGAGGATACGTGAAAAAAGTTGCCATTTACAATCAACAAATGTTTGCACTATGCCTCATAATTATCTCTAAACGATGCCCTTTTTAGGGTTCTGTACCCAAAGGGTGAAAACGGAACCCTATTACTAAGCCTCCGCTGTCCGTCCTTCCGTCCGTCCGTCCGTCTGTCACAGGGCTGTATCTCATGAACCGTAATAGCTAGGCAGCTGAAATGTTCACAGAGTGTGTATTTATTTTGTCGCTATAACAACAAATAGGTAAAATTTCAAAATTATAAAAAGTCCCACAGCCTCATACAAAAACGTTGTTTTTTTTTTGTTTAATCTTGTACGATGGTATGGAACGCTTCGTGCGCGAGTCCGACTCGCACTTGGCCGGTATTTTACAAGTGTTGCATGAGATGAAATACATAGCTGCGTGGTGTGCTCGCCATTATAGTTATAGTTAGTAACTTCCTGTTTTTTGGGAATTATAGCAGAAAGAGCGACGAACGACTGTGGCGCCATCCAAGAACTCACCACTCCTCTAGATCTTTTATTTATAGGGACTACAAACTATGAAGTCGACTCCCAGTCGAGGTTTTTCCCTCAAAGTACAACCTGGAGTCCTTCAAACGTGGTGTGAAAAAGCAGCTGGAGTGTCGGCATGAATTTCGCAGTACCTGTGAAAGTCCGAAAGCCCATGGGCTTCGCCGGGCGCCTATTTCGTGAGGTCATGGGGTACGCCATAAGCTGCGTCTAAACATAAGTAAACACAAGTAAACCTAGGACTGGCTCTAGCGTCTAATGCCAAATACGATTTTGGTGATAACGGCAATATGTTTGAATGATCAATATTTTGCCTCTCTGCCCCAACGCAGTTAAAGCTTTAGTCGATGTATGTAGGCATATTATATAATCTTAAACACTGTGTTAGTAGTGTAGGCATTGACTACGGGAGGAGGGACTGTGGGAGAATTCGGTTGGCGGGAGGAGCGTTAGACGACGAGCTGCCGGAAGTAATTTTTATTTTAAGGGTATCAATACCTAACTTGTCATCGAAAAATATTGGATTATTTGTGAACAGTTATCTATTTACTATACTTTATCATACAGCAAAGTATTATTGCCAGATGAATTCATGTAAGAGTCCTTATACAAACATCTCCTCGTTGGATAAGCCAATAACCGCAAACCTGTGCTGCGATGCAATATGCGGGGGTGGCGCGGCGAGTATTCACGAGCGAAGCCCTGTTCGTGACAGCTTCGATAGTTTTCGTGAATTAATTGGTTTAGATCGTCGACTTTGGTCAAGTGTGCATAAATGTATTCAGAGTGGTCAGTCTGAGTTCTCACCTAAATTGGCGTTTACGGCAAATCGATCGACTGGCGTTTTCTCCAAACTCCATACAAGTTTTTACTAGATATTCTGTGGTTTTATTTCTTCAAGCTGTCAAAACTTATGGTCAAACTTGAACTTCCGATTTGTATGAAAACGCGGAGTTGACGTAAACGCCAACGTCGACGTATTTACGGCAACGTTGAGTAAGCTGTCAAATCAAGATCGGACTCGCAAATGTTAGTTCGATTAACGCCCACTGCGAGCGCTCTTCAATTTCTCCATACATTTGAAAACGCCAGTCGATCGGTTTGCCGTAACGCCAATTTAGGTGAGAACTGAGACTACCGGCTCTGTTCAAGGAAACGATATGTTCTGTTACCTGCATATGTATGGCTTTCATGGGGGATTCATTATTTTTTTCTTGAAAAGTTTACGTACATACATACATGTTGTGAAGGCGCTTCTGACCGGCCGGCATAGTTAACGCAGGGTCCGCGAAAGTTCGAAAATCAATGGGCTCATCTTGCATCTTTGTGTACGCCGCGCTTGACGTACAAAAAATATCAACCTCATAGTTATTTGTTAATCTTTACAAACGGAACGAAGAGCGAACCTCGAGCATAGCGTCTCCGTTTCAGATCGGGCAAAAATGCTTCCGTATTCGTACAGCCGGACTGTTCTCTACAGGTCGCATTTCTCAACCAATTCTCGTGAAATTGTGTGAGCAGGTTTATAGACTTTGTCATAGAATCGTGTAGTATGTAGATTTCAGGGCGTAACATGCACTTGCAATTTTTTGCAAACTTTTTTCCGTACGATATTTTAATTAAAGTTGCTCTGATCTAATCACGCATAGAAATATGATTGTTTGTGTCATTAATTTGAGTTTCGACGAATACTTTTTTAGATTATTTTCAAAATCTGATTACAATGCTTCAAATGTGGATGTCGCTGAAACTAAAATTGATGAAATAATGTCGTATCCATTAAATATATAAAATTATTTAATTTTATTAGTTTTATGAGAACAGGCTTTGATATCTTTTAGCAAGCGGAATTCGATATGTTTGCATTTCAGATCACAGGTCCTCATAATGTTGTTTTGCTGATTATTCATTCTAAAATGTTTATTTTCTGTCCATAAACGAATAAACATTTTATGATTTATGCATAGTAAAAATGATTGATTTCCTAAATGTCTCCCAAATATATATATATGTCGGATCAAGAATATCAGAAGGACCGAAAGTGTCCTGATAATGGTCTACATCATCATCAGATATTTGTTCAGCCATGATGAAAGTTGTATAGGTTACACAATAAGATTTTAGAGTACAATTCGCAATGCTTATTATAAGTCCGCAGATGAAACTATAATTTCAAAACACTAAATTAAAGGCACCAACGTGTTCACAACACTAAATCAAAGGACCAACGTAAAATGTTAAGTCACTAAAGTAGTATCACAAAATACGTTTATAAACGTCTTAATTGAAATACAGGTAATCTCCAGTCCATTACATTACTTCACTTCACTATTACCATCCTTAAACATAATATTTTTACATTAATAACTAGGTAACTCATGTGGTACGACAACGAGTCCTTAGATCACGCCACGGCCGGCCGAACCGAGAGTAAGCTTGACACTGAATCGCCCTGCTTGCTCAACTCAATGCTTAGTTTTTAAACAAACAAACTCAAGTGTTCGGGCCGGCGGATCTGAGGCCACGTTCGGCACCACAAGGGGCCTCGTTCCCACAATCAGTATCTTAATTACTTCCTTCGCGGCCGAGCGCGCTAACATAAACATTCATCTCAGGACTTCATAGAATTCCAAGTAGTAAACAAACGAGTAGGTGACTTGACTCCGCATAGCACCGACACGGCGATCCTGACTATCACACGTCCTCGTGTGCATCCTTGAACTCGCTTTGAGCTTAGTCACTGTCATCATCTGTAAAGACACAATTTTCTAAAAGTACATTGCTCGGCTATCCTGCATATAAGTCTAGAAGAGGATCATGTCAAACTGTCAAGTTCCAACCAACAGAAAACAATAACAAGTTCTTTAAGTTTTACTATAGGTCGTATAGTCAATTCGTCACTTTCACAAGAGAGTCCACTGAGACAGGAGCACTAATAAATATCTCGCCATGAGACCCAGGTATCTTGTGGCTACTGTAATGAGCATTGCAATAACAGTAGTCCAAACACCTCCCAACAAGCTGACTCGCTCGTATTCATCATCTACCGACAAGCTCACTCCAATAGGTAGGAATGACCCGCCGCCGACGGAATCACTCCAACAGGTAGGAATGACCCGACTCACTTGGCCAAAAGTTTTCCCCAGGCCTGGCCCTGTCCCTTAAAGTAATAGACAGACAAGGCATGCAAGCTCAACTCCACTTGTGAGTGGCCCGCATTTAAGGTACAGCCATAAACACCTCAACTGGCACTGTCACCCATGTAACAGTCCATCCACGCAAGCTCAACTTCCTCAGCGGAAGTGACCTGCTCACAACCATATATCAACCAGCACGGCCAACCACGTGACCTCAGCCGGCCTTGTCACCCATGTGACGGCCAGCCCCGAACACAACGCTCCCACTCATTGCTGCTGCATCACATAGTCACTGACTTTTGACTAACAGCACCAAGTAGCAGAATTGTGTCCTCGGTACTCCACCCCATCTCAGTGTGTCAATATAGCATGTCTGTCGTCTATACAAAGATAATTTAAGTGCTTCATTTGCACTATCATTCATATTTGATTCTTCACCATCACTTGCTAAACCAGATAATTCGTCATCTTTGTCACTTAGCGGATTAGCTTTAATTGGAACGTCACAGTTTGGCATCTTTCTCAGTCGGTCGTGGGAATATTCATACTTTCTGTTGCAATCTAGAGATTTTAGCAAGTATCGATTTCCTTGTAAAATTTCAATAACCTGAAACGGTCTACGATACTTGGCCTTCAACGTGATTTGGTTTCGTTCATGATTTTTTTTTATCAATACATAGTCCCCTGTCGGATTATGTTGGCTTCTAGCAGCTCATGTATGTTATCATGACAAATTTTTATTTCTTCAGAACTTAGGCGGTAGAGTAGCCTTTGAACACTGCAATTAGGATCGATCAAGTTAACCTCAAGTTCTCCGATGATTGCATGCCCGGTAACACTTACTTTCTATAAAAGTCATACTATGGTGATTCAACAAATCAAGAAGTTTTTTTCTTAACATTCATCTGATACTTCGGTGTCAATATTGTTAAAATTTACGACCCCTTTACCTACATCACATAAGTGAACAGTTGCACTCTTTTTTTATGACCAGTTTTTCTTTACATATTTTAACCGTAAATCCTCTTGAAATTAAATCTCTACCTATGACTACATCATGATTGATAATAGCGTCAGGCACAGTCAGTCAGTCAGTCAGCGTGTCTGCGTCCACTGCCGGACACACGCCACCCCAACCCCTCTCCAGTCCTCCCGGCCCTCAGCGGTACGGCACAATAAGGGACAAAATCTACACCGGCCAATTATTTGGTAGAGTGACCTCTGACAAAATTTTACTTTTACAAAACACGTAAGCTTTCGAATCTCCAACCAACGTTACAAAACATGGCAATCGTTTTCCATAAAAAATATTCGCTACTGATTCCTTCATCAGAGAGCATTCGGCACCAGAGTCAAAATAGAAAATAATTGACTGACCAGATCAAGGTGTGCAGTAACAGACTTGGTGCTACAAATATTCACTCGACGCTGCTCCTTGAACGTGGTGGCACCTCTACTCGAACCAGGCTTCTTAGTGAGGTACGATGTGTCCGGATTTTCCACATTTGATGCACGTAATGGTCTTGTTCTTGATGAATTATTCTTTCGGTGTGAAAACTTTCAGTATTCGTGTTGGTGTTTTAGTTCTTGTTGCTGCATTTGATGGATCGATGACCAGGATTTTCCGCATGTATAACAGGTCAGCTTTGATTTTTGATCATTAGCAGCAGCAGTATTCGATGTAGATTTGGGTCATAATCGTTCACTTGTCGTTTTCTTATTTTGGCTGGCCGTTAAATATACGCACCAGCACAGCAGTAGGAGTTTCCAAGAAATCGAATCTCGCAAAGAATTCTGCTTCATTTTTTGCAAGCTCATTTCCGTGTAACACACTGGAGCAAACCAGGGTGAAGCCATTCCTTTCATTACTTATCTGAAAGCCATAATGAGAACACTTCCAAGTAAGAGCACTGCCAGTAGCATTTTTGTTACGCAAAGATCAATGGTTTTAGTCCATGCCTTCGCATCAGCACCCAATACATCAGGACCAAATTCAGGTAGCTTCATATGATCTGAAATTTTTACAACGGTCTCAATGCTTCGATATGTTGCGTAATCTGACCGTTTTGTCGGTCCAGTAACATCTTGAAACATTCGGCCAGAAGATTAATTTGCTTAATTGGATGAGCAGACGGAGTGGGCTGTATTTTGGATGCAGATCCCACTTCTGATGTCGGATCAAGAATATCAGAAGGACCGAAAGTGTCCTGATAATGGTCTACATCATCATCAGATATTTGTTCAGCCATGATGAAAGTTGTATAGGTTACACAATAAGATTTTAGAGTACAATTCGCAATGCTTATTATAAGTCCGCAGATGAAACTATAATTTCAAAACACTAAATTAAAGGCACCAACGTGTTCACAACACTAAATCAAAGGACCAACGTAAAATGTTAAGTCACTAAAGTAGTATCACAAAATACGTTTATAAACGTCTTAATTGAAATACAGGTAATCTCCAGTCCATTACATTACTTCACTTCACTATTACCATCCTTAAACATAATATTTTTACATTAATAACTAGGTAACTCATGTGGTACGACAACGAGTCCTTAGATCACGCCACGGCCGGCCGAACCGAGAGTAAGCTTGACACTGAATCGCCCTGCTTGCTGAACTCAATGCTTAGTTTTTAAACAAACAAACTCAAGTGTTCGGGCCGGCGGATCTGAGGCCACGTTCGGCACCACAAGGGGCCTCGTTCCCACAATCAGTATCTTAATTACTTCCTTCGCGGCCGAGCGCGCTAACATAAACATTCATCTCAGGACTTCATAGAATTCCAAGTAGTAAACAAACGAGTAGGTGACTTGACTCCGCATAGCGCCGACATATATATATACTCTCTTAATAAACAAAGTTATCCTTCTCCCAAAGTACAGTGGCCTGCAGTATTTAAGAGATGACTCAAGTATATATATTGAATTTTTCTGATCGATTTAATTTCCGAGAAGATTTTTAAAAGAAATGATATAGTATTTATAAAACTTTCGGCAAAATGTAACCATTGTCTGATCTTTTAACTAATAATTATTAGTTTAAAGATTATAATTTTAGCCTTTTTTGCCAATTTAAATTTAAATAATATTATTGAAGCGGTAAAAAAGTTAAAGTCCCGCGCTAGAAAACCAATGAGTATTAACTAAATAACTGAGATTATAATATGTATACATTTTTTATTAGCAGGAGGCTAGCGAAGTCAATATACCATAAATATCCTGGACGAAAATAACCATAGCTTTGTCCGAGATCGGAAGTGAGCACGCAGGGAGGGGAAAATTTAATAAAACGTCACACCGGAGATCGACGCGACAACCTAACCTCCTCCGCCCTCCCCGCGCCGCCCGCGACTAACCGAGCACCACAGAACATCAAACTATGCACTTTACATAGTTCATGCCATTGAAGTAGCAAGTATTACTTAGCAGAAATAATTCCATGGTTATTGCGACACGCTATAATGACTATAAAACACTTTGACAGAGCCTAATTTTGGATTTGCGCGATACGTTTGTATACATTTTGAGATGCTCGAAATAAAAAATGGAGCGCATTTTATCTTGTGTATTTGAAAGAAATAAACATTTTTTTACAGAAAACAGTAAAGGAAAAATAATTGCATACTCTACGGATTTATAATGGTTCTTTTTCGTTTGCCATGTAAACCAAGAAATGTACAAGGCGAATTGAAACGAGTGATTAATAACGAAAATATGGATTTCAATGAAATACGCACATAAATGCCTTCTCTATGAACATTAAATGCTCCGAGTTGAGAACAAAGAGTGCTCATGGTTGGAGGGGAGAGGTCATAAAAATAGCGAAACGGACGTCTGCGACCGTCGCCCTGGTCATAAAGGGACACTATGAAATTTAATATTTCGATAAGAACAATGGTTTTGCGAAGGAACAGGAGCGGAGGGATCTTAGCTGACATATAGGTCTGATAAGATGCAGCCATCTTGGCAAGACATATTTATGAGCCTCGTATTTGTAAAGTTAACTAAAATAATGAATATTCTGCATTCATGTTTATCACTTACAAATATATATTTTATTCAAATAATTACGTTTTAAAGTAATGCTAAATAAATTTATAATATATGAAAGATTAACAAATGTACAGTCAAGTACGATTTCGACAGATATTGCCATTTTGATTAGGGTAACTACGTATCGCAAATCGTTGAGCTATAATACATTATTTCGTCAATCAATCCAAGATCAAAAAAGTTGTGAATTGTCAATATTGTGGATAATTTTGAATCACCGAAGTAGACTAAGATTACATTGGAAAAAGTAACATTTTATAACCAACAATATAAATGGATCGCTCAGTTATAAATACAAAAGAAGAATTCCCAATATCTCATTTTTGTTTTGTCACATTCACATCCTGTTTACATCGCCTGCACCGGCGCGGCGACAGGTTTATATCAAAAGTTTGCAGATATCAGAAAGTCATCCGGGCTTACCGATCACAATACAGTAGAAAAGCGAGCAACTTTGTTATTCAAACTGTACGTTTTGTGCGGGCTATTAGGTTTTATTTATTTTGTAAACCCCTAGAGAAGATAATACAATTGGAAATAATGTATTTTGATTCCAAATCTTTTCTTCTGGATAAAAGTCTAGCAAGCGCGTGTCGGTTTCATCGTAGAGGCGAGATATTCAAATTCGTAATATCCAAGCATCCAAACTCGAGATAACCATGTATGCGTGGTATTTTTATTTGGTATTTTATTAAATACTAGCTGCGGTACCCGGCTCCGCTCGGGTCAATGTCGTGTTGGACATTGGAATTATTTCCTGGATAAAAAGTAACCCACCAAAATGCTGGTCCAGGACAATGTATCCATCTCTCAAATTTAATCAAAATCATTTGAATCGATGTGGCATGATTTCACATACATAAGGGGGATTAACCCTACCACTTAGTAAGTAAGTAAGGTAGGGGAACTAAAGTTTTATGAGGAATACGATCCACAGCCACCTTCAACATCGAAAACGGTAACCCATCCGGAATCTGACTACTCCCAGAGTTGCTATAAATTAATAAAATACGCATATTAATCGGGTGAGTGGTTCGAAGTTATCGCTCTACATAATATCGTGAAACTTTCTGAAGGCCTTTTTAACACCTACAATTTTCAAGTTTATAGTTTTAATTTTTCTCTTAAAGTTTGTATTAAATATTAAAAAAATACATGCACAATCGTTGCTCGTTAATTGATCCCCATCGCTCCTTATATTAATTAAAATGGTATCTAAAAATCCGTTGCGTGGCTTAAAAAAAGTAAACGGAGAAACAAAGACAGATAGCGATTACCCCCCCAAGCCGCCGCCTCAGGGTATTTCGGTTTGTATGACAGCTACATCTTATTGTAAGCGGAACTGAATTCTATATAGCCTATCCTGTGTCCCATGTAAACAAATTTACGTGTACTAAGTTTCATCAAATTCGTATGATTTGTTTAAGAGTTATGGAGGAACATATAATATATACATACATACATACATACAGAACTGATTTATACAAATCGTCAATTTACCTGTAGTATCGTACATAAAGTCTACAAACGAAGTATCTTAGAAAACGAAGCAACTTACTCCATGAACACCCCTTACAGATTTATTATTAGTATAGATAGTGGCTTTTTCAAGAATATTCAAATGATTTTGTTTTATGAAAGATAACATTTTGCAATCCTCAATCGTCCGACAAAATATTTTCAATTACAATATTTTCCCATTCTTTATAATTCCCATTTATCGTCTGTCGATAAAAATAAAAATGAACTACTTTACAATCTAAGCGATTTCATATATTTGGCACTTTTGTATTGGTCCTTTATTAGGTAGGTAACTTGGGCAAGTCAAAAATAAAGCCACAACGTTGTCATAAATGCCATTTGATTACGATTAAATCCATTGACCGTTACCATGCGAAAAAGAAGCCACAAAGAAACTCCGCCAGTTAAAAACAACCCTTACTTAAATCTATTCCAAAAGGGCCTGTAACGTATGGCATTTTACTATAAGTTAAATTGGCAGAACTACACAATACGTCAATTTGACAATAAAATAAGGAAACTACAATAAATACATCATCTAAAATAAATCAACCAAATAGTGAACGATTGGGGAATAATTACGTTAATTATTCAGAACTTTATGAATTTTGTGTTTGTTATAAAAAGTTATATTTATTTATTTCTTTTTTGTCTATCGTTTTGAGATGTGGGGATAAGCGCCATGGTCAAAATTGATACAATTTGAATTATTATTATATGACATAATATAATAATGGACCTTTCGGTTTTTTTATTGATTAGGGTTACACTCAAAATTACGATATGTACATATAACGTGAATTGACTAATAAGCTAAAATAAATAGTAGATTTCTTATAGTTCGTTGGACTGCATACAAATATTAAGCACTTGGCATAGATATTATTCTTATTTTATTAAATGGTTGCTTTGTATGTCGAGTGCCAATAGATGAACGGACAGACGGACAGATTATAATAATAATAATAATAATAATAATAATAATATTCTTTATTGCTTCCATACACAATGGTACATGCAAGGGCGGACTTTATGAAATTTCAGTGTGTTTTAGGGACATTCTTTTGTAAACCTGCCATCGAAAAAACATTCATTCCCAACTCAATATTAAACTCATTATTGGCCCATTCAACTAACAGATACTTTGGATCTGTTTCTTTATGTGCTGATTAGCTTAATCGACACATAAGCATTGAATGAGTAGCCTTTGTTACCATCTTGCAATCAATACCAGTACAAGATAACGAGCACTTTAGTAAGGCCTCCTTTTAAGTGTCGATTAAGATAAATTAGCACTGGGTGAAACAGATCCAAATTATCTGTTAGTTGATCTTATTTGTAGTATGCGTTGTGCATTGTATTTAACGACTGTGATCTGTATGTAGATTCGACTGTGAAGCAAAGAGAAATCGAATTTTGTGATAATGTTTTCACAGCGCATTTTTCACTTGTTTACAATGCTACATTTTATTCTGAACATGTAACAAATCACAAAAGAACCTTTCGATATGACGATTGGTATGATTGCGCCCGACCGGCCGCCCTAGCGCCGCGGGCGGCGTCATATTGGCGGCGGGACGGCACCGCGCCGCGCGGCCAGCGACCGCGAGGGCGGGCGGTTTCTTTAATAAAAGCGAAAGTGAAGACGCGGCAGCGGCGCGGCCGTGAGGGCGGAATGCACAAGCAGCCGGAGGCGATGGCGACGTGCTAACTGACGCAACTCATATTACTTCCGGTGCCTTCGGAAAAAAGATATAGTACCATATTGTGTGTCTCATCCTCTTAGTATAATACACGTAGCGTGGATTAGATAATTTGAACATTAAAATATAACCGTCCTTATTTTTTATCTGAAGAAGAACGAAGGGAGATCTATAATAAACTGCTATACCATAATAACTAGATGTTCTTCTAAAATGGCCTACACCAGATGTCGGTACTACGATTACTTATGCTGAGATTAATAAAGCTTGCTTGTACTTGGCTAAGCCAAAGTATGCCATCCATTTTGGTCAGTTTTGACATAAAATGTACGTAAATAATCTCAAATTAGACATTCGGAAGCTAAACTTTGGCTCTGCCAAGCACGAGTAATCTATGAATCTCAGCATGAGTGTCTGCATGAGTTCCTCAGCGAGCATGGAAGGGCGGGAGTAGAGATCGAAACTCATTCGTATGGCGGCAGCGTAGTCACGAGTTAGTGGATAACGTCTAGCTTTAGTTAGTTTGCTAACAAATTCGGGACGCGCAAGAATGTTCATTGCACTAAATTTAATCCTGAGAAGTTCTGACGTCAGTTCAGTTTTTATCATTTTCAGTGCCACAATGTGGCGTTTATTTCAAGAACACATTTTAACAACAATGTTTTTAGGGTTCCGTACCCAAAGGGTGAAAACGGAACCCTATTACTAAGCCTCCGCTGTCCGTCCGTCCGTCCGTCCGTCCGTCCGTCCGTCCGTCTGTCCGTCTGTCACAGGGCTGTATCTCAGTAACCGTAACAGATAGACAGCTGATTTTTTCACAGATTGTGTATTTATTTTGCCGCTATAACAACAAATAGGTAAGATTATAAAATAATTTAAATTAAAGGGGGCCCCCATACAAAAAAAGTGATTTTTTTGTTCGATGGTACGGAACCCTTCGTGTTCGAGTCCGACTCGCACTTGGCCGGTTTTTTATAGTATATTGTACGCGCGAATCCCGAAGGTAACACCTGTTTTCGTGTGCTAGCATTTCAGACATTTTTTATCCATACCAATCTATTCACATACATACATAAACACAATAAAATTATATTCACCCTTTACCAGTATTACAAAATTACAATCCATTTATCAACAATTCTTTGAATTCCATTTTTAGTTTTGATATTGACAAATTATTGACAAATTTCAAGCCTGGTTTCAAAGACTTAAATAATCTATAGGAACTACATAATTGAGGGTTCTTTTGCCTAAGTCATTTACACATTGTGACAACGTGTCATTGGGTGTCGGGAAAATTAGTATTAAGCGAATTCTTAATTGACCTTACTCCTCGGCGTTGCCGTGTTTGCATTTAAAAGTAAAGCAAAGCGTAAAGCATTTCCATACAAACGAGTTTCGGTTGTTACTCCAGTCCTTCCATGCTCGCTGCTATTCCTATTTTTTCAATATGATTTGACTCAAGCGTACTTAGGCTGAGATAAATAGTCGTAACAGAAACTAAGACTAATGAAAAGTAGTACTTTGTGACGTCAATTCGCATTACTTTGAGATTTCGTCCATACAAAATGTGTTAAAGTGACGTCACAAAGTACTACTTTCCGTTAGTCTTAGTTTCTGATGCGACTATTTATCTCAACCTTAAAGTTTTTAGTTAAAAATAAGCGCGTTAGCAGCAGCCTAGAAGCGTGTGGATCTGCCTTTAATGTCAGATGGCCGAAAGGGCAATAAAAATTGTCCGTGTTTTCCATCCAGTTGAATGTAGTCGTGTTGTAGGAAGGTCATGGCATGGCACCTAATTCCTTTGGGAATGCGGTGTGTTGGGTGTAATATCATAAAGGTGGGTTTGTTATTAGCCATGTGTAGAGTTACATAAAACAAATAGGTCTTAAGGCCCCGGTACTAGCCAAATCGCAAAGTTAGACGAGGCACCCCAAGTAAACTAACTAAGTCTGACGATTATAAGTGTCATCCTTACAATATATGATTCCTTGTCTAGGAATCGAATGATTTTCGTTAATGTATGTTTCCTTTTTCTATACAAAATACATTGCGGAAACGGTGTCCATTTCCGAACTTTTTTGACTAAATGTAGAAATCTAAAAGCAAATGGAATTTTTTGTTTATGCATATATGCTGTTTTTGCTTATATCTAGAAATCGAATGACTTTCAGATTTCTAATGAGAAAAATCAACTTTTTTTATTTTTATTATTATTTAAATAAATGATGGAATAAAAAAATATTAACAATCCATTATCAGTCTGGAGTTCTATTTGGATTTGCTGAAGCGTTTCACTACATATTATTTGTTAAAAAGTGCATTTGTATGGCGCGAGTAGTTGGCTAGTCCTAGCGCCTTAAGAATATTTTTTTTGTATTTAATTTATTTGTTCAATTTCGATAACCCAAGTGTCTTGGAGAAGAACGAACTATATCTTATCTTACTCATGAAAGCTTTGATATAGTTCGAAGACGCTTCAATTACAAATTATAGAGTTTGTAGTTTGTAAGCTTTGTCGAGAGTCCGTTGGCGGTACCGAGGGCTGCGGGGGTGGTTGTCGCGGCGGCGGCGGCGGGGAGGGGGGGGGGGGGGTGGTGGTGGTCGTGTATCACGCAGGTCTAATAACGCCGCGGATGATATTTATTTTTATGACCACAACTTCTCCGGCAATATTGCGCCGCGTGAGGGACGGCTCCTACGGAGTTGGCACTTTGTGTCGCCCCCGCACCCCGACTTCGCTCTTCTACAGACGGTGAACAATAGCAACCACTCACACTTTTTAACCGACTTCAAATAAAAGGAAGAGGTTCTCAGCTCGTAGAAATATTTTTTTAAGTTTATTCACCGATTGATTACTGGTTATTTGTTAACTTAACACTATATGTGTAAAACATTTGAATGAAATAAGATATACTTCATTGCTCAGCATTCCGTCGCTTTTGTATGTCGATAAATGTGATTCAATGTAGAGACGACCGTGAAGGAAAGACACGATCATTAAAGAAAGACACTTCTTCTTGGTTAGAATTGAACCCGCAAGCAAACCTTTCGCGGGAATTGCGTCAACCAATTCCGTCACTCGCTCTTCACCCATCCCTCGTCCCTTCACACGTAATAAATGCCTCCTACTGCCACAGTGTTTAAGATCATACATATTTGCATTGATTTGCGTTGCGGACATTTACTGCACATATTAAACATTGAAACATGTCAGTCAGTCAGTCAGCGTGATTGCTTTCACTGGTGGACGTACGCCTCTCCAATTTTCCTCCAGTCCTCCCGGCCCTCAGCGGTACGGAACCACTGCTTTCCGCCGACGCACTTGATGTCGTCGTCCCACCTGGCGGGTGGTCTTCCCACACTCCGTTTTCCTGTCCACGGCCGCCAGTGTAGGACACGGTTACTCCAACGGTCGTAATCTCTTAGTCTTAGCTCTTAGGCGTCTGTCGGCAATGGTTATGACATCGTTGTTGACGGAGAAGTGATCGAACAGGTTGAAGAGTACTTCTATCTCGACCAAATTCTGCGGCTTCGTAGACTAGGACTGACTAAGGAGGTCGAGAGACGAATTGAACTGGGTTAGGCGGCCTTTATTTATCTAATCTAATAAATAATATAAAGGGGAAAGTTTGTAATGATGGATGGATGGATGGATGGATGGATGGATGGATGGATGGATGGATGGATGTTTGTTACTCTTTCACGTAAAAACTACTGAATAGATTCTAATGAAACTTTAAAATAATATAGCTTATACATCAGAATAACACATAGGCTACAATTTATGTGCCCATGGGCTTTAGAACTTTCACGGGGCTGCGAAAACGATGCCGGTAGCGCTACTTCACACTAGGGGGAGAGGAGCCGGGGGCGGCGGCGGGGAGCGGCGGCGGGGGGAGGGCAGACGTCGTGACTGTTTGGTGTCCGTTTGGCGAATTTTCAAGGCACTAGCGATTTGTAAAACTTAGTACATGTACATTTAACTACCCGGGAATTAGGAGTGGCTAAATAGAATTCAGTTCCGCTTACGCTAAGATGGGGCTGTCATACAAACTGCAATGCTATGCACGGCTCGGCGGGAGGGGGGGGGGCAGTAACTTTTACTTTTAGTAACTGTACCGAAGTACGGCTTGGTATTTCCTGCAACTTTAGGACTACTTGGCATCACGCTAAATCGCCGGAGGAGCGACCAACAGAATAAAATCCTTGAGAACCAATTACTCGATTTAGATGTGCATTGTATCTACGTCTAGCCTGATTCTACTAAAAACTTATAGATTACATAATATAACGCTTGATTACCAGAAGGGTAAGTAGTGAGTCTTAAAGTCTTATAACATGCGAACCACTTACCTGATTTATATGCGTATTTTATCAATGTATAGCATCTCTGGGAGCAGTCTGGTTCGAGATGGGTTACTGTTTTCGATGTTGAGGCTGGCTGTGGGTTGGAGTCCACGCAAAACTTACCTACGTTACACGTTACTTACTAGGTAAGCAATGTAGCAGTGAAAGTGCAGAAAGGTTCTCGCGGCAAATGTTTTTTTTTAAATAGCCACCAAACGTCAACGAAGCTCTAAATGGGAATTATTGGATGTTTCTCATTAAATCATGCTATTTCGGCTCGAACGATCTTGATTAAATTTGGTACATGGATACATTGTCCTGGACCAGTTTGACCCTATTTTGGACCAGTCATGTGGGCTACTTTTTATCCATGAGATAATTTAGCCGACACTAACCCGAGCGGAGCCGGGTACCGCAGCTAGTAAATAATATAAAGGGGAATCTAATCTAATAAATATTATAAAGGGGAAAGTTTGTAATAATGGATGGATGGATGGATGGATGGATGGATGTTTGTTACTCTTTCACGTAAAAACTACTGAATGGATTCTAATGAAACTTTACAATAATATAGCTTATACATCAGAATAACACATAGGCTACAATTTATGTGCCCATGGGCTTTAGAACTTTCACGGGGCTGCGAAAACGATGCCGGTAGCGCTACTTCACACTAGGGGGAGAGGAGCCGGGGGGCGGTGGCGGGGAGCGGCGGCGGGGGGAGGGGGGGAGGGGGGGGCGTGAGGGCAGACGTCGTGACATGTACATTGTACAACTTAGTACATGTACATTTAACTACCCGGGAATTAGGATTGGCTAAATAGAATTCAGTTCCGCTTACGCTAAGATGGGGCTGTCATACAAACTGCAATGCTATGCACGGCTCGGCTTTGCGGCGGCAGCGCTTACTTTTACTGAAGTACGGCTTGGTATTTCCTGCAACTTTAGGACTACTTGGCATCACGCTAAATCGCCGGAGGAGCGACCAACAGAATAAAATCCTTGAGAACTAATTACTCGATTTAGATGTGCATTGTATCTACGTCTAGCCTGATTCTACTAAAAACTTATAGATTACATAATATAACGCTTGATTACCAGAAGGGTAAGTAGTGAGTCTTAAAGTCTTATAACATGCGAACCACTTACCTGATTTATATGCGTATTTTATCAATGTATAGCATCTCTGGGAGCAGTCAGGTTCGAGATGGGTTACTGTTTTCGATGTTGAGGCTGGCTGTGGGTTGGAGTCCACGCAAAACTTACCTACGTTACACGTTACTTACTAGGTAAGCAATGTAGCAGTGAAAGTGCAGAAAGGTTCTCGCGGCAAATGTTTTTTTTTTAAATAGCCACCAAACGTCAACGAAGCTCTAAATGGGAATTATTGGATGTTTCTCATTAAATCATGCTATTTCGGCTCGAACGATCTTGATTAAATTTGGTACATGGATACATTGTCCTGGACCAGTTTGACCCTATTTTGGACCAGTCATGTGGGCTACTTTTTATCCATGAGATAATTTAGCCGACACTAACCCGAGCGGAGCCGGGTACCGCAGCTAGTACTATTATATAAAGAGGAAAGGTTTGATTGTTTGTTTATATGAACCGAATAGGCTCTGAAACTACTGAACGGATTTGAAAAATTATTTCACCGTTGGAAAGCTACAGTCTATCCGACGGACATAGGCTATGTTTTATCTTAAAAAAATTAGGGATCCTAACCAAAACTCCGATAACGTAACCCTAGGTGCAAAAAAAATACCAAGAATGTTCCTTACATCGCGTGCGCTGCGAAAACAATTCACGCTAGAACAAAATGATGTACTATAATTTTATAGAACACATTATTATCTACAAAAAATGTCGTGACAGCATACATCTAACTATTATAGTTATGACACAATAAGTGTGCATTTATTTTAAAATAAATGTTTAAATACCGCCGCTAGAAAAGGCTCTTTATTTGTACCTAGATATAAATCCTTATCAAAATAAATACATTATTATTTAAGACTGTTTCAATACCTTTATATTACTTTTTGAATTATTCGATTCGGACATTTCATTCAAAAGATATCATGAGTTTAAAAATTAGAAAAAACTCCGCTCGGCCAACTATGCGTTTTAGAGTTTGTAGGCGTCACTTAGAGGTACGGGAGGGGCTCCCTACGCAGCAGCCGTGTGCGGAATTTAAGAAATTGTCGCTTGATAATATTTTGTCGCTTCATTATAATTAGTTTAGTAGGTAACTAAACGCATTCAAAAAGTTCTTTTCAGAACGAGACCCATTAATATATGTTGTACATTTAGTTATCCTAATAAATTAGTGATTTAAAGAGTTTTTTATGATTTTCGATTGAATACTTTTTAGTTGTAGGTTATAGTAGTAGTTGTAGGTAGCTAATAACAGTTAAACATGTTTGAAAAATGTTACGGCTTTTCAAGTGGCAGGAAGATACATTCTCCAAAGACATTCTCAAAAGCCGTAACATTTTTCAAACATGTCTAACGACCGCGGTAATCTCAACAGTATCATAATAACAGTTAGGCTAATTATTTAGTGAAAAATAAAACAACGTCAAATAATGTTTACTTCTTGGCTTTAACTCATTGAATTATTTATTTAATGGCTTTGTTTTGTGGTTATGACCTTTTTACAATAATTAATAGTATGAAAAATACATAAAAGTAAAAAATACAAAAAAAGAAAAAAATACAAAAAAAATATTCACAAAATTTGTTATTTTTATTTCAAATATTTAAATGTAGGTATATGCTCTTTTATTAGGAACTCTACGTAATAAGGGGTTTATTTGTGAATCATGGTGTCAAAATAATATTTTTTCAATTATATTATGCCCGTGCAAAGCCGGGACGGGCTGCTAGTTTAACATATTTAACATTCAATATATCTAGTTTTGCATACTCAACAATTCGCTGCAAGCATGAATAAAAAAGTCATGCCTGCATAGTAAGCAAAATGATGATGCCGAGTGGCGCAACTTCCTCTTCTGGGAAACTGCCTGTTTTTTGGACCCATCGCACCACATATGGCGTAGACTAAACGAAACGGCGCCCGACGATGTCCATGGGATTTTTTTTTTTTCAGGGGTTGCGAAAACCACGCCGGTGATGGTATGCATTATTATGAGGCGACCTTAACCCCACAAATTTGTATTCAAAACAAATCGTTATACAAGAGGAAAACATCTATTAGAAAATCAAAAACTCATAAAAACATATCGTTTCATTCCAACGGTTTTATCGATGGTAAAAACTGCAAGTCGTTATGGCACAGCGGAACAGTCGAGATAAAACTAGCTCTTTTCTATTCATACACGGTCTGCCTGTACCCAGCGTGGTGAAGTACACAGCTTATACGTAGATAAGCATCAGAACAGTCGTGTTCGAAACGTGTTCCAAGTTGAACGCGTTACTGCACATTTTTCCGTCAGCTCTGAAACTGCGTTCACAAACAACTTACTCGTGTAGCGTGACTTCAAGCGAAAAATGTTAGACAGGCCCTTTTCGAGCATAATATACCATCATTAAATTATATGCGATGTGAACGTATTGATAGCGTTTTTTAAGAAATAAAATAAGGCAGTTAAGATGTTTGTCACCAATATAAATTTGAGTTTCAGCGGCATCTACATTCGAAGCATTGTAATTAGATTTTGAAAATAGTCTGAAAAAATTTTTGGTAGTCACATTCGTCGGAAATATGTCGAAAATATGGAATTAATAAGTAATAGGTCATTACAGATGCTTGAAAACACGAAATCAATCGAGTTCTAGTATGTTAAAGATTAATTAATCATAATTTAAAGGCCGGCACGATAGTCTAACTATTCCGCGTTATAGATTTGTTTCGTCATTACTACGTTTTAGTTTTTAGTTGTATGTTCTGTATCCAGTTGAGTACAGCCGAGCAATATAAGGAAGGTCTTGGCATGGCACCTAGTTCCCATGTGATGTGTTAAGCTAATATCTGTCAGTCTGATATTAGCCATCTATGTTCAGCTACGTAAAACATGTATTAAACTTACCTAAGAAACAAGAAAATATTTACATTATATTTTTTTTCAATTTCCCATTATTTGTTTTGAAGTTCATTAAGGCTGTAGCTCAAATCTATTTGAATATCTCTTTTCAATGAGGTGTTGGACATAGCTCTCATTGAATATCTTTTTGCGTAGTACTAAAATGTTCTGCATTCCTTAAATATTGTGAGGTGTGACGGCAACATTGGGCATATTATACTTTTCGTAGAAACTTAGGGCCAATTTAGAATAGCGGGCCCATCTATTTTTTTACTTGCTCAACTTTTTGCGACAGTTCGCGATGTGTGGAGTTGCTCCGCGAGTTTTCATCCAACATAAAATTACCATGTGAACGGAGGGGATAAATTCACTATCGGGTTGTTTGTTCACCCGTAATTTGATTCTACATTTATTACTGCGGAGGATAATACCAAGAAAAACCGTAAAGCTATTATTGAAATTGAAATTCTAAAATTATATTTATACACATTTATTAATAATTATATAAATATGGCACTTGAAGCAAATAAATGCACTAATGTGTACCGAGTTTAGAGATTTCGTAGTAAATTGTTAATTTCATAGTAACTCGCTTCGTATCCGCCTCCGCTCGGAACCATGTAATTTTGGACTAACGTCAGTATTTTTTCCGAAATAAATAGTAGTTCATTAAGATCATGCGTTAATTGAAGACATTGTCTATTTTTTTTAATGCGCAACCTCTTTCTTTGATACAGCCAGGACATAGTTGGGAATAAAACTGTTTTTTCTACTGAAGCTTTATAAAATAAAATTTGATTTGATTTGATTTGATCTATTTCCCAAATTTAATCGGAATCAGATAAAATGTAATGGCCTAAGTGAATAACAAAAATGTTATTATAATTATTTTTTATGTATGGATATAAAAAAAAATAAACACACTTTTTTCAACTATACCAGGAGGATTGGTTTAAAAAAGTAAATAAATTTTGTACTCATCGAAGTTGTGTTATTTTCTATTTCAAGACAATGTGAAACGATTTACACACATTTGACAGAATGCTATGTAAGATTTTTGTATCCACCCTATAGTTACCACATTTGTGCTGGTTATGAATTTGTGAAAACTTTACGCCCGTCCATGCACCTTCAATTTATTGGTACCTAGCACAGAAATCGGAATTTAATAATTCCGATTTCTGTGGTACCTAGTCAGCTGGACAATTTATGTTATTTCCAAATGATCCAATTTCTTCTCTATCAAAAGAAACCGGTTTATACGGCAACGTGCTAGGCAGACGTTCTTGTTTTTTCCCCGTAATATTCTATTTCAAACGTACGATCGTAACCTAACCGGGTATGCATCGTACAGGCTAAGTCCAGCTCGGTCATTAGATTAGCATTTCCAATATAATTGCACGCCTGATCTGCATCTATCTAGCTCCATATTCAACTACACACATCAGTGGCACAATAGGGGCTACTCGTGACCTATTCAGTATTCAGATGCTAAGATGCGGTCAGGGAGAGCCTACTTGGTACACGGCACACGTTGAACGCCTCCTCCAGACGCCGCTATCGCTGTAGCCTCGCCGCTGCACATTGCTTCAGGCCGCAAGATAGCAGCGACACGTTGCGTGGCCAAAGCACCAAAGAGTTACGTATCATTGAGTATTGAAAGTCAAGAGGTTTTAATACAATATAGTCTCTAAATAATAATAATACTATTAATTTCAGGTAAAACCCATACTCAGTTTAACTGAATTAAACTAAGATTACAATACAATTAATAATTTTAATTTTAATTTTGGTTATTTTGTCAAAATTAAATCCCACATTTAGTTGTTTCAGGCTTTTAAAATAATTTGCCCGAGATAACTGTAACTATTTAATTCTCTGATTTACAAATTCGAGCCATACACCCAGAACATGCCAGATGCGTGGCAGTCCAGGGCAGTCTCAACATACATCGAAGCGCTCAATCATAGGAACTACTTTCGTGTAGAATCTGACTTTCTTTACTATTTAAAAGCTGTTTGAGTGAATTGTAATTGAATCTGTAAGAACAATGTGAAATATCTACTACGTTTTTTTTTGTGTTTTTGGTTGGTTTATTTTGTGTCGTAAATAGTGGGTAAAGAACGGATCCGTCCAGTACAATGTATTCCCGAATGAACAAAATACTGGATGATTACCCATTTAGGATATCCTTATCTTTTTTTTGTGACGTGGATGGCACTTACTGTCATGATATTAGCCTAACACACCCATCCTCCATGAACACACCTTTTGGGAACTAGTTGCCACGGAAGAACCTTTTGTTTATTGAACAGCTACATTTAACTGGGTAGAAAACCCGGACAATTTTAAATGCTGCTTCGACCATCGTTCTTTCAATGCCATCGTGCGGTGCATATCTGTTGCAACATGCATAACATGAAATTTTGCATAATTCAAAGAGGTTTCCGAGGACGAGATTCCAATACTTTCCGAGGAGTAACGGTTGAAAGTTGAACTTTTTAGGGATCCGCACCAAAAGGGTGCGAAAGGCAGTTGAAATTTTCACAGAGTGTGTGTTTATTTCGCCGCTGTAACAACACATACGTAGAAAAAACATAAAAGTTACAAAAAACGTGATTGTTTCGTGTTTAATCTTGTACGATGGTACGGAACCCTTCGTGTGCGAGTCCCACTGTTTCCTCGCGTGACGGCACATCCTCCGTTGAGGGTCGCGGTGCCCGCGAACCTAGCTTGGCACTCGTCTGCAAGCCCCTAGCGGCGCCGGAAGCTGTGACGTCATCGCAGTAGTCGTAACCGTTTCAGAAACTGCAACTTTATGCCTTATGTCGCCTGCCTTATGTCGTTACCTTTTAAGATATCAAAATCATTATTTTACTGTTGCTAAAAATTTTTTTTTGTTATTTTTAATAATGAAAAAAAGTCCTCTATATATATCCCAAAAAATATAAATCATTAAAGGTTTAGAATGCATTGGCAATTTTATGAGAAGGCCCCCATGTCATCACTGAAGAGAAAGAAGTAGAATGTGGTCGATTTCGCGTCTCCGCCGCCGTATTGCCAACTAATTGGCTCAACAATTGTATGGAAATCCGGCGGCAAGTCGTATAATATGCCACACACACCACCACGCGCGATCCGTTCGTCTAGTCAGTTCCCATCCACATAAACCCTCCAATACGTCCGCTACTATGTTTGCATGTGGCATTCACGTTTAATTTGTTTAAAACATTGGACTCCTTTTTTTTTGTCTGTGCATCTTATATTACTTGCATAGTAGTAGTATTTATTACTCACCGCTTCAATTTGTATTCAATTGTAAAACTATTCAGCAATAGGATTGTTTTTCATGTAAAGTTGTAAGGATAATTTGGCCTACGACCGAGTCGAAATCGCATTGAAAGATTCCGATCTCCGGCTCCAGTGAATATTGATACCATACTATGTGAATGAAATTGTTCTTCATATGCGGTGGGTCCTGCTGAAACAGGTCACCAAGCAGCTGATTGCTGATAGCTGCATCTCAACGCCTCCAGCGAATACTCTCTGCAGCGCTCTAGCAATATAATCCGAAAGAGTTTACCGCAGAATAGTCAGTTCAGTCAATATACTGCAGCATGCGTACAATAAACGATACAATTAAGAATTAACAATAAACGTGCGTATAAAAATGTGATACGCATGTTTATTGTTAATAGTGTCGTATCATATACTACCGACTTGATCCGACTTTATATATTTTTTGGATAATTTTTTTATTGATGATAAAAAAAATACTCCGACAAAATTAAATATTTTCAACCAGAACCTGGTGTCTTTGGAGTCTTTGTTAGGTAATAAAAAGATAAAATATTTAACAAAGTAGTGTAGTATGTACACGGAACGACTGATGGGTCATCTAGGTATTGCTAGAAGCTAAAACCACCCAAATGTAACAACAAACAAGTGCGAGTCGGATTCGCACGCGAAGGGTTTCTTACCATACAAGATTGGACCCAAAGAAATCACATTTCCAGGCCACTCTTAAATATGTTTTTTATCTTTTATTAAATTAATACACACTCTGTGAAAATTTCAGCTGTCTACCTATTAAGGTTCATGAGTTACAGCCCTGCGGCAGACTGACGAATAGACGTACAGCGGAGGCTTAGTAATAGTGTTCCCCCTAATTAACAGACGAAAACAGTTTTTAACTAGAAATTAAGTCTAATTCTGGATCTACGTATTCTATGACGGGACCTCCTACTGCGATTTAAGATAGAGACGCGATTCCGCCGCGTCTCAGGCGGCAATTGCTGATAGATCGATCGGGCGATAGTTTTGTGGCAGGATGGCGTCAAAGGGAGTCAGCTCTTTGAAGTCGCCAGGAGCTTCCAGGAGACACCGACGACGTGCGGACCGAGCGAGTGGCCCCGGGCCAGGGAACGACGAAGCAAACAGCTACATTGTGCTGGGGCCAAGATGTGTCCCGTTTAAAAATATGTAGTCCCGCCTCTCTGCAGATTTTGTTCTTGGACGGGAGACGGAAAATCGTGAACGGAATGGGAAAGTATTTGAAGGCTTCGTGAATAAGAAGTATGTGTGAGTGAGAAGGAGAATATGT
Organism: Incurvaria masculella; assembly: GCA_946894095.1. Classification (NCBI taxonomy): domain Eukaryota; kingdom Metazoa; phylum Arthropoda; class Insecta; order Lepidoptera; family Incurvariidae; genus Incurvaria; species Incurvaria masculella. The sequence continues at coordinate 6,322,282 of OX335644.1, forward strand.
AGAGCAACGGAATTCCTTTGTGATTTTTTGAAATATATATCGTTAATGAAAATAGTGTGCTAAATCAAGTCCTTAGAAATCCGTAAATGTATTTTCCAAGGAATGTGATATATTCATATGTATAATAGACCGTGAAGCAAGGACACATTAATTAAAGAAAGAGCCCAGTAAAAAGAACTACTTTACGAATATACTGCAAGGCTGAACCCGAACCTGGTCTTATTTTTACTGGGCTTTTTCCTTAATATCTCCTTGCTTCACGGTCTATTAAACCTTCATACATATCATGTTCCTTAAAATTCGTCCATGCTCTACAAAGGACCTACTTTCCAACCAACACAGCATATTGGGTTGGGTAATTTTAGTTGTTGTATCTAAAGTCACATATACTATAATCCCGATCATAAATTTGAAACTGAATATCTACTTCCTGTGCCAGTAATCTATAAAAGATGGCAGGGTATTACAAAGTCATATTGCGCTTCATGAAAGTCAAATCTGTTCACAAGCTCTGCAGCATTGCGTATTGATTACGTTAAATTTAATAGGATTTGAAGAAAAAAAAACGTAAGAGAAAACTGGTGATGGGATAGAGGTATTGAGAAATATTTTGTAAAGCGGGAATAAAATGCATTTCTAGACAATAACTGGCTATTTCTACCAATTGCACATTGTTTTATAAATCTACAAATACATTTTTAGCTTCAATAATCAATGTGAAATTCTCAGATGTATTGGAGAGTTTCTGGTGCTATCCGCATATGATACAGAATGTTCTGGCCAGATTTATCTCTGTACAAAAGGCATTCGCGTCGCCACATCAGAATCGCACCTCAAATCGGAAATTTGCAGCGAGTGAACAATTCGCCGAGTCGGTCGACAGATGGCGCGGCGGAACTCCGAGAACGCGCGCGAAACTTCCCGTTTTAGAATTCGGAATATTTCTTTTATCGAGTTTCGTAACGTGCGACTTTTGAACTATCGTTTTATCGAATCACGTATCGAATTCCCGAATGGAACCGAAAAATCAATAGAGCTCCGTAAAACTCGGAACTGATGAAAATCATCCTTGATTATTAGTTCTTATTTCTTCAATAAATGTCTATTTTGATTTTATTATGCGGTTTATAATTTTAAGAATTAAAATACATTAGGACGTGTCGAAAGATCAAAGATGCTGCGCAGCTGCTCTCCTATAATCGTGATTTGAATGTTGTATATATGTTACTTCGTTAGTGCGATATAGACTTCTTGTGTTTTTGACATGATGGACGTTTGAACGGGTAGCGCCATGCTAACTAAATTCTATGCATTTGTGTGTTGCATTTGTTGGCAGGTGGCACTAGCAGCTCTTTTGTAGAGGGCGCTAGATCGCCACAGGCGTACCACCTTATTCATAGCTCAGAATCATTAAACTGTTGGTCTTATAACCTCAAATTATTACCACTGTTTTTTTTATTTAATTAGAGTGGAAGCGACGACTTTGGTAGACCCTGATTGACAAAACAAATATAACAACAGTATGTACATTATTTCAATAGGTTAGTTCAAGTTATGTTCAAAAACGGGACCAAAGAAGAAAACAATTGCAACTTTCGGTCTTATTTTTGGTTCTCTGTTTTTATTTTCTATGGAATGTTGCGATCATCTATTCCGAGCATATCCGAAGCATAGCATTCCTAAATCCAGCTCCATCATCAGACCAGCTCAATGGTACCATAACATGTACTAGAGTGTGATGCAACATTTCAGCCTACTCTGATAACTGGGACGGAACTTGGGCAGCGTTAGTGGTAGAGGAAATAAAACTCTCTCCTAAGAGCACACTGCACGTTGAAAGCCACTTGAACGTGCCATCTCGAGAGCTTGTTGACCGTACATTTAGCAACAGGATAAGCCCCGGCTAGGTGTAAACAGGGAAGATGCATGCGCCTCCGCCGCCGCTCCACTGCCGTCGCTCGGGTGAGAAGCAGTTTGCTCAAGAATTGCCGTCTCGACTCTACTTGTGCCTCTTCTGTAAAATGTCACGGCTAAAGTTGGAGGTTGGCAATTTTCGAATGTAGTCGGAGCGAAAATGCAGTGTACAACCACAACATAATGGTACAATGACTAACTCGAAAGTTTCGAAAATGCTACCTAGACATAGGCGTGGCAATGTTTGAGAAAAAAACTAGCACAAAAACACGAAACAAAACAATTACAGTACAATTTAGGTAAAAAAATATAATCTCATTATTTTAACCATTATTTTCTTGCATAAATTCCTCTATGTTATGATATTTTTTTTGTCAAAAGCCATTGCTTGAGTTAATAAAGAAAATACGATTAAGATACGGGCCAGAATATTCTGTATCATATGCGGATAGCACCAATAAATCTAAAAATTTCTCACTGATTATTGAAGCAAAAATTTTATTTATAGATTTATGAAACAACAACCACAGTGCATAGCTGTTCGATGATATGATGCGGATCCTGCAAGTAAAATGAATGCAATTGGGGGCCCACTACATTTCTTCCCATGCATGTGCAATGCATGCTTCCCATGCAAAGTTTGTTGGGCTTATATCTTACCAATGTTATATCAGTGTGTGTGGTATTAGTCAGCCATGTTTGTTCACCTAAAATAATGTTCATGGTGATAATTATGGTTATTTTAGCAATTGTTTTCATCTTATACGACGGTAAGTTACCGTTGTCAGTGGTACGCGCTATATTGTTTTTCATTCGAGTACAGTAAACGATTAACCGCAGCAGGGCAGCAGCTAAGAAATGTTTCTCCGGATGCGACGGCGCCGCTGCCTCCGCCGCCATTTTCGCCACCTCGCCGCGCCCGCCGCCTTCCGCCGCCGACCTTTGTTTACGGAGTCCGCATGCTGCTTATTCAGCACAAACACACTTCACTGTGTACTACGCTCCACCCCAGTCGGGGTAAATAGATCGCTAGAGCATTTAAATATTCTCAAGTGCTCACTGCGCTGTATTCGCGGGGTAAGTTCGGAGCGGAACTCTTCCACGTGCCCGAACATCGCCGGTCGGTTGAGCCGCGTCGTGGTCAGCAGCCGCTAATCGCTAGCAAACTGTTGTTCTTTTATATGACTGGACATGGTTGGGTTAGGTTAGGTTAGGTTAGGTTAGGTTAGGTTAGGTTACCTACTGTCATGATATTAGCCCAATATATCTCATGGGGACTAGGTGCCATACGCATGCACGTCTACGTTGAACTGAACGCAAAACACGGACGATTTTCGTTGCCGCTTCGACCATCGCTCATTTGATGCGATGGTACCAACTCGGGCGGGATTAACCCTACCACTTAGTAAGTAATAAAGGGGACTTCAGAACCACGAGCGTATGCTTTAGTCAGCGCTTCCGACGTGCACTGGAATAATTGGGCCCAATTGTATTATTTGCACATACAGCACACTAAGTAATTATTATTTATTCAGGGTGTCCCGCCAACGCAGGTATTTTTCTGAAAATGACAAAGTTTTTTTCAAGAAGGTTGGCGAAGACAAAAAAATAATAATACTTACGCTTAAATTGTTTAAGAAATTGTTATGACAAGTGGATAGGTAAGTTAGTTTTGTTGTTAGTTTTAGCATAACTTTTCGAAAAAATGTTTTTTTTATTTTTAATGCCTACAACACGTGGTTTGAGGAAACGCCAGCATTGTTAACAACCTTCTTACTAGATTATTTTCAACTAAGAAATATTATTTTTCTCATTTAATGCATAAAGTGACTTCGACAAAGAGATACGATATTGCTTGGATCTGTGTCATTATGTTAATAATATTATTAAAATAGATTGTTATTATTATTATTGATGCTCAAGAATTGTCCATGTAAGCCTTCCCATATAAAACAAACGTTCTACATAGACCAGCATATTTTTTTAAAAGATCTATACATTTCAGCGTAGAAAAAATATCTAACTCTCCGAGACCTCTGTGCATTGTATCGCACAGAGAGATACATTCTAATATTCATGTATGTTATTACCTTTTGAGGGTTCCGCACCCAAAGGGTACCAAACGAAACCCTATTACTAAGCCTCCGCTGTCCTTCCGCCCGTCCGTCCGTCCGTCCGTCCGTCGCCTGTCTGTCTGTCACAGGTCTGTATCTCAAGAACCGTAATAGGTAGACAGCTGAAATTTTCACAGAGTATGCATTTCTGCTGTTGCTATAGCGACAAATAGTAAAAATTAAAAATTAAAAGAGGCCATTCAAGAAAAGTGATTTCTTTTCAGATTTTCCCAGGAAAAGTGGATTAAATCTTATATAATCGTACGGAACCCTTCTTGTGCGTGTCCGACTCGCACTTAGCCGGTTATTCAATATCAATATCAAATTGCATATTTGTTGCAATAATTAGACCACCATCAACCGAAACCAATTTATTGATTCGATAGTGCATCTTATTTTAGGTATATTCAGTTCTCGATTTCAATACAGTCACCATTCTTGTCATTACACTTTTTGAGACCCCATGCGTCTTTAACAATCCTTTATAGTCATCTGTGTATAATTTCCGAATGCTCAAAAGATATTATTCCCAAAAGCACGAGTGTGCACATTTCATTCGGTATATTGGAGTAGGCAAAACTGTTCAGCCGGGCACTCTCGGTTCAAAGAAGAGACATGTCTTTGCTTTGTGATCTCTACGAGAGCTTTCCACTGCAATATACGTATTTCTTCCTCACAACGTCTGCGATTCTGATCCTGGTTTTATTGCAAGTAACAGTTGTAGCATATCATTAGGCAGGAGTATTGTTGTTAATTTTTTAAATATGTTTTATGGAAAATATCATCATAAATTCGAAAATATATTTTTGAGTGAATGCTTTTTTAAAGGTTACTAATGAATATCTTTGTATCCAACGTATAATGAATGAAAATAATAAATATATTATTCAATCACGGAAAGTCAAAGGAATTTGTGATAATGAATAATGTTTATGAATGAGATGATTATTCCTGGCTGAATATTTTTATTTCATGGCCAGCAATTAAACCCGGCTTGTTCTATGAGCCTCATTAGCACGATTTCTTACCATCTCGCAATCGATACCAGTACTAGATAATCAGCACTTTAGTGCTGATTTATTTTCATCGTCACTTACAGGGTCTTTATTACTAAAGTCCTGACTATCTTGTACTGATATTGATTGCGAGATGGTAGTGATGATTAAGCTAATCAGTACTTGGTGGAAGAGACCCTTGAGTGTTTAATCATGTGAGTTTACTATAGTTTAGGATAAATAAGACTGTTTGTTTCGCAAATAAAATAAAATAAAAAATATGGTCCCGATATGCGGAAACAAATGCGAAATGCGGAACATCTCTAAGAATTTATTTGGCGATGCTTTAGTAAACAGCAAAGAAAGTAAGCAATAATAATATGATGAAAACACTCTGAATACTTTTAATAAAAAAAATACAAAACATTTCTTATTCTTTACCGAACAAATTATATCGAATATTATGGTTTTAGCGAATCAGCCACCGGGACTGCCGCTACGATGTTAAAAAAAGACAATTCGCAGCAGCGCAGCGGAGCGACAGTGTGGCGGCAGCAGCGGAATGACAGTGTGGCGCGGCGCGGAACATGATGTGGAATCACTTCTGTTGTCACAGTGGCCTTCACCGGGGGATCTAATTGTGAGATTCTCACCTGTGACTCACCGGTGACTCACAACGCTTTCGTGCTCATCAAATGACAGCCACGAGTTTTCCCTAGTGTTGTCCCTTTCTAATTATTCTAATTAGAGTGCATACGTCTAAAATGAAAACAAATAAAATAAACACTACATTCATAAGTTTTAGTACACAATCTATTTCGATTTTCTTTTTTTGCAGCCTGGCATGGATGGCTTATACCAAAGAAAAACTTATATTCTAATACCACTCGACTACCGTCATGATGTTAGGCCAATACACACCACCTTCCCAAAAGGTTCTATTGCCAGGACTTTCCTTAATAAGCACGGCTGTACTGAACTATATGGAAAACATGGAAAAATTGTTCATTGCCGCTATAACCATAGATACATCCAATGCGGTGGTACCAACCATGGTTCCGAACCATGAAACAGCTCGCCTTCGTAACGGAATGCACTTACTTATCCCAGAAAGAGAAAGAGAGTGGTTCATGACCGGTCTAGGATTTTAACCCATAACCCCTCGGATCTAGCCCCTATACAACAAGCTGTACACAATATAGATGCAGACAGGTAAAATTTATAAAAAACCGGTCAAGTCCGAGTCCGCAAAGAATTTTTTCCCTTTATTTTTTATCATTTTTTAAATTTACCTTTATTTATTGTTATAGTGGCAAAATAAATACACACTCTGTAAAAATTTCAGCTGCCTACCTATTACGATTAGCCCTGTGACAGAGGGACGGACAGACACACGGACGGAAGGACGGACGGATAGCGGATGCTTAGTAGTGGTGTTCCGTTGGCACCCTTTGGGTACGGAACCCTAAACAGGAAACCGTTTGCACCCTTTGGGTACGGAACCCTAAACAGGAAAAATAGAAAATGATATCACTCTTAACCTTGAGCCAAGCTGTGGCAGGGCACACAGGGTGCACAAATCCAACTAATAACGTGGTCCCCGCCCGCGGTCCGTGTGTCCGCGTCGGTTTGTTCGGGTGCAATTAAAAGCGAAAAGTGCAGGAACGGAGAGTGCAGCGAGCGCAGGCGTGAACAGCAATTAGCTCGTCGGAGCGCGGACCGCGGGGACGACAATGCACCGAGGACGGTAGCTGTGTTGTGTATTTTTCGACAAGCTAACAAGACAAAATACTGTCAAATCAAATAAAATTAAATCTATTGTTATTTTATACATTTACAGTAAAACAGCTATGTTCCCTCATTCCCAAACTAGTGCTTGACTAGGGAAAGTGGTTGCGCGTTAAAATACAGATACAAAAGAATCGATCCTTAATATTTGTGATTTGAATGGTAGTGCTTTACTAGTGAGTGTATGTGAATAGGTGGTATTGTGTGTGGTGTTGAGATGTGTGTGTGGTGTGATAGGGTGTGTGGGTGTGGTGTAATGTGGGAGGAGGAAGGGGAACATGTAGGAACATGTAGTAAATAGTTGGGTACCTAATGAAATTACTAGTTTACTACTCATGGGTAACTTTTTCACAGTTAATTCAGGTATGAAAACATTCAAATAACTTTATACAGTGAATACTTTAATTAACAATTCGGCTTGATAGCTACGTGTGGACTGCCCCTCACTCCTAGAAGTCGTGCAGTTTCGTGTGCCCCCCGTGCGCCACAAGCGTTCTGACCTACTACGTCATTCTCACCCGCACAAAATACGTCAGTAACTCAGTAATATTATCAAGTAAGTTTGAATAAAGCTTACGTTAGCTAGATTAGTATAGCTTCACTAAATCGATGTTGGTATGTACCTGCTGATGGATGTACTGATTGTCTGGATATATTGATAACTATTAATTATAAAACCTAAATATATCTGTAACTTAATCGCCTATATCTACGAAATGAACCAAAAACTTATTCAGTTTTGGTATTAACGAGCACCCCCCACGTATGTACATGCTTCGGTATTTGCAGCCATTTACCTTATTAAATATTGTTTTGTCGCGATAACTTTTTTTTCAGGCGTTATAGCTAGCTAATGCAACCACTAGGCAGACCAAAACATTGAGTATAACAGGGTTGGTCTTTATCCTGTAAATCCAGTTTCACTCACTTACGTTATCGTTACCATTTTGGTCGCGACTTCCTAGACTAAGCTTGGTTTTTACCAAGTGCTGATTTACATATTTTGATTGATACTTAAAGGGCCTTTATTACTAAAGTGATGATTATCTTGTACTAGTATCGATTGCAAGCTGCTCATCCCGCTCATCTCCCCATACAAACGGGGAAAGAAGATCACGCCCATTTTCTTGTCAGAGATCCAAAATTTTGCTAAAAATAGCTTTATTTGATCGAACTAGATGTCTGATGACCATTGGCATTGTAAAATTGTGTTTGGTTTCTAAGTTATAAGGTCCGAAAGTTCGAATTTTTCGGGCGTTTTATACAATAACTTTGGACGTGCATTACGTAATGATAAAGTAAGAACATCTTAAAAAGATTAGTCTTCAGACATAGATTATTTAATCAAGATTAATAATCCGTTTGGTTTTTGTTAGAATTTTGACTACAGCGGTCGTGGTTTACTTTTAGCTATAAGTCGTTTTGTAATTAAAATTTTCGGAAATCTTATCAAATCATACACTATGCACATTTTCTTTTTTGTGGACATGTTCCATCTTCCTCATCACGGAGCCTGTCTTTTTCTTTGAAACAGAGAAGGTCCCAGAGCGCAACAGCACGGTTTTGTATCGTGCCCGCGAATGAGTTCGTCCCGCCGGGATGTGTGGCGATTAGGCTAATCAGCAGTAGGTGAAAAAGGCCCTAAGTCCCCAACGTCGATTTCTACTCCAATTCAACCAAGGTAACATCTCTACCGCCCGACCGTGTAGAAAGCCTTCAACGGGTTCCCACGTCAAGTTCGGCCATCCAACCCTCAGCGGTGGCGGGTGGCGCTGGAGGGCGGTTCGAGCACGAAGGGGGGGGGGGGTAGGTGACGCTCGCGGGGAGATCGAACACAAAAGGATCCATTTTCTCAGCTCCGCAGTTAATTAGTTAATTAAATATCGCGTGAACATGACACCGGGGAGAATCACGTTTGCGTTATCTCGTTACCGGGCTGATGAGTATTGAACAATGCCTGCTAGTTACACACATGCCGGTGTAGATTACTCTTAGAATCAAAAGCCTTTTGTTTAAAATGGATTTCGCCTTGTACGAACGGATAACGGTTGAATATGAGTTTAAACAGCGTTTAGATTTACAAGCGTTGTAAATATATTTTTAATTTCGGAAATGATTTCTTTTTAATCTTACGTTAATTTGGAAAATATGCTGGATTTCGACACCAGCATACGACATCAGCATTAAAACATTGTAATCACATTTTTTAAAATAATCAGAAAAATGTTTTGGTCGTGACCAATGAAGAGGAAATCAAGATTCCTGATTCCTTTTCGATCTGAGGTCGTGACGTTAGGTTCATATCTCAATCATTGCAGTCAAAATGCCTTAGCATAAGATCATTATGCGAAATTAGCGCAGATAGTGGGAAGCATTGTGTCGATTTGAAGATAATAAAAAAATTCGCCGACTGACGTAATTTTTGGGATAACTCAGCGGTTAGAGCAGCGGACATGTAATCCAAAGGTCGCAGGTTCGAATCCTGCATCCGACGAATGTCACGACCAAAAACGATTTCCGATTATTTTTAAAAAATGATTATAATGCTTCAATGTAGATGATTTTGTATCCATTAAATACATAAAACAATCTCAATGTAGGATGTTAATTTTATTATTATTTACATCAGCCTTAGCTATGTGCTGGCTGGATCTTATGTATTGATAGTTATTTATAAATGTTATTCAATTGATATACTATTTTTGGCGCTGTCCATATAGAGGCAACAGTGTATATAGAAACCGCGTGTGAAATAAAAAATAAAGGCGTTGGCGAAAACTGAAAGTTGGCTATGCCAAAAACTGCGCATAAAGTTTGTGCTTGCAATTAAATTAAAAGTTTGAGTGTGTGGTCCCCTGGTCACGTACGCTTTAGTTGTTGGATGTTTTATTGTTATTATATTTGGCTTCAAACATATCCTGTGGATACATTTGTGCGATTCGATAATTTTATTAACCTGTTTAATTTTTTATAAATAAGTAAATAAACGAACTGCTTCACGGGTGCCGTTTTTGCTCCCGAGAACAGAATATTCAATCTTAGAGTTGTTGGTTCGCCGATGATGTTGCGAGATTTGCTTATTTCTAGTAATTTCTTGAACACCATCGAACTAGTTACTAATGATGAATTGCAACCAACTGTATATGGCATATATCACTGACTGTAAGCTTTAGTCCATAGTTTTTTTAGCGATCGCGGAAGTACTTCAATTTTACGTGGAATCAAGCTCACACATCCAAAACCCGACCGCGCCCAATGTGCTTAACCTCAAGATCGACGCTCGCGGCTTCTCATAAATAAACGGATGTATCAGAAATATACCATAATTTCAGGACACATTTGTTGAGTTGAGTATTTCTGCACATTGTTTACTTAAACGCTTCAACGGTACTTTAATGTTGACTAGGGGGGAGGGTTGAGGGGAGTGTGTTAGGTGAAAGGTGCGGGGAGGGGGAAGGGGAGGGAATGTTTGCTTCAAAACTTTTCCAATGTCGTTTGATTTACTACCCACCCCCGAGGTACTCGTGTTGACTGGGAGCCGCGTGAAGGCTTACGAATGTCGGCAGGTGATCTATATGGTAAAAAACCGGCCAAGTGCGAGTCGGACTCGCACAAGAAGGGTTCCGTACCATGTTACAAGATTTAATACAAATAAATCACGTTTTTTTGTATGAAATGAAATGAAATATTTATTTTGTTACAATTATGGTCATGACCGTACATTTCCAGTACATTTACAGTACATTTCCAAAATTTGCGTATTACCGCGCAATTAATAAAAATTAAAAAATAACTATCTGACATTATTTAAAATCAAAAAATTCTTCGACATTGTTAAAACTTTTTTCTATGAGCCACTTATATAAGTTTTTCCTAAATTTAAAATATGGCGCCTCCCTTTAATTTTTATTATTTTTTTATTTTACCTATTTGTTGTTCATGTGGCAAAATAAATACACACTCTGTGAAAATTTCAGCTGCCTACCTATTACGATCCATGAGATACAGCTCGTGACAGACGGACGGACGGACGGACGGGCGGAAAGACGGACAGAGAGCGGAGGCTTAGTAATAGGGTTCCGTTTTCACCCTTTGGGTACGAAACCCTAAAAATTGTGGCTGGTACAGCCCAGGGGCGCAAGGCCTTGCCTTCAATGCTCATGCGTCATTAGTCGAAACCAGGCCCGTTCATGCACCACTTTATTTCTCTTCCCAATTTGGATAAGTGAATTTCGTTACGAATTCGAGCTGTTCCATCTTTTAATGTAATTGTATTCAATTAAAGAAAAATTGTCCATTTTTTTCATCCAATACTACAGCCGTGCTCATAAAGGGAAGGTCCTAGCGTGGCACCAAATTCCTTCGGGAATGGGTGACAGTGGGTGTTCATCCATGTCCAATTACGTAAAATGTTTTTTTAAGATTTGCTGTTTCTATCATACTCATTGATTTTTTTACATCTAAATACAAGTTTAACGAAGCAAATAAATGAACATTTTTGGACTCAGTATTAATATTGGTTTCGAAATATTTAACTTTTACGAAGTAATGCACTCCATTGAATGAAAATATGGTGTTCACGCCAATACGGCATGGGTGACCTAGGTGGGTAGTTTGCACTTCACAAACATTCAATCCCTTCCGAAGTTTTTACTATGCCACTCTCGCTCTGCTACTAGCTGTCACGCATGGTGCACGCAGGCGCCGCGTCCTCGCTACCTTTCACCGTGGAACTCTCGTAGGGCTTCACGCCCGCAACCCGCCTCGTGCCTGACAACGCTGTGTCGCCTCGTCTGGGCGAAGTGCTGTGCCGCCGAACGCTGTCCCGGGACCCGACGGCTAGGAGCCGGTGCTGCTGGAGGTAGGTGGTTGTTCCTACTCCTCTGGTGGCCCGCTGTGACGTCCCGAGGCTACCGGGCATTGCAACTCCTTCGCTTGTGAAGTGCGACTTGCCTGGGCGCGTACAGATGTATTACTTGGTAATCGCGATAACTACTCCGGGAACTTTAGCCTTAAATCAGCACTTAGAAAAACATTAAATCCGAAATGCATTTTTTTTTCTCATAAACGTAGTATTTCATGTGGACGTGTGTACATTAAGTTTGCAACATTTTGGGGGGTCCGGAAGATAGAAATAAAATATGAAACATGTTTAAAAAATGATATCTCCTAAACAAATATTTAGAAATGTTATTTAAAAATGTTATATGTTAGCAAATTTTAGGTGTAATATTACTGTGAATTTGCAACAATTTCTTATTTACGGAACTGTGTAAATTTTTTTTTGTACTTTTAATATCTGTAATATTTAATATACGCAAAGCAAATAATGAAAATTCTATTTTATTTTCTGAAATTGGAAACTGACCGCAAACTCTATATTCTGTGAAATTTGTAAAATGTTGCAAATATTAGAAGCACATTTTTTTTCATTTATAATGTTTACATTCACACAAAAGCTAAAAAAAAAATTCGAAATACGTATAAAATCGTTCATTGTATAGTTTCTAAAGAATTTAATTTGCTTTTACATATTCTAGAAAGAAATATAGCAATAGCAAGTTAGGTTCGCGGCATAGATTTTTTTTAGTAAAAACATTTTTTTAAATACATTTCCGTAGTTACAAAATTGTTGCAAATTCACAGTTACATTACGCCTTAAAAGACTTAACATATAAATTTTTTTAATACCGTTTCTAAATATTTGTTTAGGAGATATATATTTTTTAATAAATTTTAATTTTTTTTTCTATCTTCCGTGCCCCGCTAAATGTTGCAAAGTTAATGTAAGCATATGAACATGAAATTATATATTTCTGAGAAAAAAAAATTCATTTCGGATTTCATGTGCTTCTCAAACCGTATCTACCCCGGTCTAAACTCTCTACTCGGCATGGAACTCGCCTCGAGGATTTAAATGATGTTTTTGGATCTTCTCTAGACCACCAGGAACTTTTTTTTTCTTTTTTTATGTAACTGGTTTACTATGTAACATATATGTGCTGAAATGATAAAATAGACATGCTGTAATGATATTAGCCAAACACACTAATTGGGAATTATGTAGGTGTTATAGCAAAATCCGCCTTACTATGAACATTGAACTGAATAGAAAACACGGATTTTTTTAATTTCTTCATTTAAATGTGGTTGTAACTACCCGGGCCTCATAAACCCTGCCACCTAGTAAGCAAGCTACAATTTTACGTGTTACCGGAAGGAAATAATGCATACAAATTTCAGAGGGTATTGATGCAAACCAAAATGACCAATTATTAAAATATATGCGTTCAATAATATTTAGATACATTCAAAATTATTTAATTTTGTTACACGAGTCTGTCAGATTACGATCTCTACTTTGACGGATGACACATAGTGAGCAATATAAGGATGGGAGTAAGTTCGCAAGGGGGCTGGTTTTGCTCAATATCTTATGTGTTATAATATCATACACTGTTTATATAGTTCTAATGAAATTAAACTTAGGTTCATCAGCTGTAATAAGATGAGAAAAAACCATGGAGGTTATTTCTTCACCTCCATGGAAAAAACCGGAAAAGTGCGAGTCTGACACGCGCACCGGGACTACCGTACAAATTTGTATGTAGATCATTCGATGATCACGATCATCACATCAACATTTTTTAAGTTATTATACCACAACAATTTAACGATTTCCGATCTTATTCATTTATTTGTGTTTTGATACCTTGGTTTTTACTAAATTTTATGATTCTAGTTCAACAGTACCTACCCTAACGGGAGTGATTTTAATTTTTTGCCTATTAGTGTCATGAATATGGGGCATGAATGGCCATATTTTAAGATCGCGTTGACTTAAAAGCTTGATTTTGATAAATGTTTTAAGTTATTACCTTAACGCGTTCACTTGAAGAAGTGATTTTATGAGATTTATTTTTTTTATTTTCGGGGAAAGGATCGGGATTACGATCTCAGGTGGGATAAGTTTACTAAAAGTGTAACAGATTACAGTAAGACTGAAAATTATAAAAGTTCGATTGTATCGGTGTGGTTGTGACAAAGGCTGTCGGTTGGAAAATATCTTTATTAACTTTTGACATCATTTCACTAGTATTCGCACGGCAGCGACCACAAATAGCGACGTAGGTTACAGTTGATGTAGGAGTTGTGTAGAAATGGATCCCAAACCGTTCAAAGAAATGCAATGGATCGTAAACGTTAGACAAAGCGTCGGGTCTATGGATTATTCCAATAAAGCAAATATCCCAAACGGACAACAGTTGGAAAGGTTTCGCACAAATTGAGATTCCTCGGGTCGCGGCGCGGTTCCGTTTTCCCGATGAATTTCCGTACATTCCGTGAATGCTTACGTCCCCTCCGCCCTTTCGCCTGTGAGACCGCCAGCACAGGCTACACGAGTGCACCCTCCTATGTAGCTAAATCGATATGTCTATTCGGTTCGTACGCAAAGATGGCAAATGCGGTGAACGGACATGACAAGGTAGATCAGGGCCTGTAGTCCCAGTGGTCACCTAAATCGGCGTTTACGGTAAACCGATCGACTGGCGTTTTAAAATCTATGGAGAAATTGCAGAGCGCGCAAGTGGGCATTAATCGAATTAACATTTGCGAGTCCGAGTTTGATTTGACGTAAGCTGTCTATCTAGTAAAAACTTGTATGGAGTTTGACGTTTTTACGGAAAACGCCAGTCGATCGGTTTGCCGTAAACGCCAATTTAGGTGACAACTGGGACTACGGGCTCTGAGCGGTTAGCGAGATCACGCTGAACAGTTCCTAAGAGGAACCGGTTCCAGATGAACTGCAAAAAAGCCGTCATCTCTGCGTAGTTGGAGTGGTCCTAAGTTGTCTGACACCCCCGGATTATTCACTTATCACAAGGCACGATCATGGATGGAGTCCAAAAGCTCAAGCCGATGAGGTAAATAAATAATCGTGTCTTTCCCTAAATATGAGTAACGTAAACCAAAATAACACCAGCAGAACGGTTCGGTCACGTTTTTCTCACAGTACATCATGAGCTGCGACTTTATGATGCGTTCCATTATTTTGCACAATAGGGAAGTAATTGCTATGGCCCTGTAATTCAACAGATCCAATCGGGAACCCTTTTTAGAAATAGGCACGTGTGCACATTTCCAAGCTGCTGGTACTATGCCCGAGGTGTAAGAGAGGCAGAAAATGCACGTGAGAATAGGAACCAATTTAAAAAGCACTTTCCCATTCGCTTTGGGAGGGGCTAGAAAGAAGAGCTTTGGAATGATTTATGACAATGAGCTTGGAAGGCTAAAACCTACTCTCAAAATATTAGCGTAATACACCGCCTTCCCAAATCCTGACTTGTCCGAATGTCTGGTCAAAATCTTCTTTGTCCTCGCTTTTACGGCTGCATTGATCTGTGTAGATAACATGGTTATTTTATATTGGTCGGGGAAAAAGTCTTTTCGCATTATAGTATGTATGAACTTGTAATAAAATCTCTTTGGCTATACTATTTGTATCTGGCTGGTTTTGGTATCATTGAAAGTTTAAATTTTAAAGAACATAATTCCAAATTCAAATTAGGAAAATGTGTGATTCTCATTTGTTTTTCGTACTGTCAAAATGAGTGAATCTAATGAAGAAATTCGATACATTTTAAAATTTTACTACAAAAAAGGTACAAATGCAACGCAAGCCGCGAAAAAAATTTGCGATGTTTATGGACCTAGTGCAGTGTCTGTGAGAGTAGCACAAATTTGGTTTAAGCGTTTTCAATCCGGAAATTTTGATGTCAAAGATGCACGTCGCTCTGGTCGCCCTATTACGGATAAAATGGATGCCATTTTTGAAAAAGTGGAGCAAGATCGGCATATCAGTAGTTACGACGTAGCTGAAGAACTAGGAATTGACCACAAAACAGTTTTGGCGCATTTGAAAAAAACTGGGTACACAAAAAAGCTCGATATTTGGGTACCTCACGAGCTCACTGAAAGAAACCTAATGAACCGTGTACTCATTTGTGATTCTTTATTACGACGTAATGAAACCGAACCATTTTTGAAGAAGCTGATAACTGGTGATGAAAAGTGGATCACGTACGACAAGAACGTGCGAAAAAGGTCGTGGTCAAAGGCTGGTCAAGCTTCACAGACTGTGGCGAAACCCGGGTTAACTCGCAACAAGGTGATGCTGTGTGTGTGGTGGGATTGGAAGGGCATTATTCATTATGAGGTGTTACCACCAGGCAGGACCATCGATTCTGAACTCTACTGCGAACAACTGATGAGATTAAAGCAAGAAGTTGAGAGAAAGCGGCCGGAATTAATCAACAGAAGGGGTGTGGTTTTTCATCATGATAACGCTAGACCTCACACATCTTTAGCCACTCAGCAAAAACTAAGAGAGTTTGGCTGGGAGGTGTTAATGCATCCGCCGTATAGTCCTGACCTTGCACCTTCAGATTTCCACCTGTTTAGGTCTCTTCAGAATTCTTTAGGCAGTGTCAGGTTAACATCACGAGAGGACTGCCAAAACCACTTGTCGCGGTATATTGATCAGAAGTCCCAATATTTCTATAGCAATGGGATCATGTCCCTACCTACAAGATGGCAAAAAGTTATCGAACAAAATGGTACCTACATACTTTAGTTAAATGTAAATAAACCATATTAAAAAATGTTTTGAATTTTCTTAAAAAATGCGAAGAAACTTTTTCCCCAACCTATTACATTAAACCTGTGTCGATGCACCGACACTGAAAATGCGAAGAGGCAGAAACGTACAAATCATGAACTCCCATCACACTGTGACGATCGCGGCTTGCACTACACACGACCCCCGGCGGCACCCAGCACGGCGCACGGCGTACGAGGCGGCGTCTGCTAATGGGGGAGCAAAGTGCGTACCATTTGAGACGGCAAACAGCGCAACCGCTGGCAGGTGTAGAGTTGTTTACGCTGGGAGGTGATGAGGTTTTTAACTTAGGGCGCACATCTTACCCCGGTCAATCGGGCTTGCCGCTTGCGAGAGGAAACACACGGCGTCAGCGAGTGTGCGAATGAGATATTATTTATTGTTCCAAATGCGATCAGCAACAAGTTTTTTTACGTTAAATTGAATGACTTAAAAACTGTTATCATATTTCCATCTTAGTTCTCAAATAGTCATCGTATTATTATTATTATTTTACTTTAATTTCAAAGAAACGAAGGAACGCAAGAAATAGATCCAGGTATCCTAGAACTGTCTGAGTATACATATTTTGGATATTCGGGTCTTTGAATAATTGAGTGAGGGTTTTTCGATATGAGGTCCAACGTTCTTCTGTGAGGCAAAAAAAAAATAAAAAGGGTCTGCGCCAAACCGAAACACAACTTTTGAAATGTACTGATATTGAAAGTCACTAAAAGAAGTTTCGATACTTGAAACACTTTAAAACAAAATTATAAATTTGTTTACTAAGGTCGGGTATTTTGGAATTAGATGGTGTGATCACATGCGAAATCCTCAGATAAAATTACATGTTTTTCATTATGTTGACAAGATAAAAATAAGATCATAAAGACGTACATTTTGATGATAGGGTAACAATAATATTTCATATGCAATCATTTTATTACAACCATGAGCCACCGTATCACCTTAAACAACGTCGGGAGAACATCGAAAGTGGCAACTTCCACGTGACGAAGCAGAGAGGGGTTACATTCGGAATTAAGGCTTTCGACCTGGCTTTAATTGAGCCACTTAAGTTTTGATAGAGTGTATGCGATGCTCGACTTCTGTCAACTCGCGAATTATCTTATTCTGAGAAGTAATTCAACAAGTCTGTATGAACCTAGAGACATTTTGAAGTAGGTAACACAAACATGCCATATTTCCGTCAAGAGCGACTTCTGACTACGATGTTTGCAGTGAGGATTGTAATATTGGAATGAATTCGTTCTTATGTATAATTGTCTTTCTTTCATTACTGCACGCCTAGGCTTAAGGTGACCCTTCCCGCTCAACTCCCCATACAAACGTGGAAAGAAGATCATGCGCATAGTTCTTGTCAGAGATTCAAAATTATACTCAAAAATAGCTTTACTTGATCGAACTAGATGTCTGATGACCATTGGCATTGTAAAATAGGGTTTGGTTTCTAAGTTATAAGGTCAGAAAGTTCAAATGTTTCGCGCGTTTTATACAATAAGTTTGGAGCTGGATTACTCAATTATGGCATACAAAGCAGACAATGCCCAAACATGTTGCATCCTCCTTATTACGGAGACTTTATTTTTCTGTGAAATAAAGAAGGTCCCAGATGGCAACAGCACGGTTTTGTACCGTGCCCGCGAATCAGTTAGTCCCGTCGGAATGTATACGGCTGATTCAACAACTTGGCGCAGACAAATCAATACATGCATACATTTCATATCAATTTATGAAAATGAGCAGTTTTTTTTTTCACCACAAGCTGGAAGGCCACATGCAACCTTACAAAACAGTCAACTAATTTGAAGCTCACTTTCTAATCGAGACAATGCCTCATGAGATTACCTACCGTACATTCAAAATACAATTAAGTTTTATTATATATCTGATGGTAAAAGTGTTAGAAACAATAGGTCCTACACCACGTCAGTGTAAAATATGGTCCGACAGAGTAGATATCATCAAGAAATATTCCATTGACAGCCTGTTCATTAATCATGACTTTATTTTTAGGATCTGTTTCCTGTTAAAATTGGACTGTGACTTTGTCGTATACGAAAATTATATATATTTTCGTTCTTGGTTAAAATATGGGTTCAGGTTTCTTAAGGTTTTAATGAAGAGTGAGACTTTTGACTGTCCACGTAGAATTCTGGTAGATACCCAGATTCGCCTTTTACTGTAAAATATGGTCACCTAACTATTGCTAAACAATTGTCTCATCTAGCTATTACTAGAGTATAGTACACCACATCGCTTGTCCTGAAAAAAGTCGACTATTCAATTGATTGGGTGCCATCAGAGGTAGCTGACTTCGCGAGTGTCTGCCACATCGCTCCATTCTAAACCTAAGAAGGAATCCTATTTCATATTCAATAATATTCTTTAGCTTTTGAAGTGAATTTGCTGGTTTTTATGAAAGCTGTATACCGAGCTCGAAGTGCACTTTATGTAATAATATAGTTACATTTCAAATATAATAGTTACAATTTCCGAGGATGTTAAGAGCACTTCACTACATAGTATAAAACAAAGTCGCTTTCTCTGTCCCTATATCCCCATGTACGCTTAAATCTTTAAAACTACGCAACGGATTTTTATGCGGTTTTTTGTAATAGATAGAGTGATTCAAGAGGAAGGTTTATATGTATAATAATATCCATTAAATATTTGAGAAATACTGTTATTTTTGAGGTTTCCAATGTGATGTCGTAAAAAAATTTTTTTTTTCCGCTTACATTGCAAACGCAGGCTGAACCCTACGAGATTTATCAAAATAATGTACTAAGTATTGTAAACATTGAAAAGGTCTACAGAAAACTCCGCAATGGTATTTATCTATCTCTTATGGATATCCCACAATAACATTTTTTTCTTATTTACTTTTTACGACAAATAATGGCTAATTTTTGAAGCGATTTTAACCAATACAGCATTACCTAATCCTTATCCAATTAAATACCTTAAATACATTGTTTATTTCATATAGATCTATACGGCCCTTTACAGTATATGATTTAAATGAATATTTTCGAAGATATTATAGATTTAAAAATTGCGGGATGTAGTGCTTGCGGCGGTACCGGCCGGCCGGGGCGGCGCGGCGGGAGCGTGCCTCGGAGGCCGCGGTTCTCCCTATAGCACTTTAAATTTATTATTTCTCTAATATCTAATAATCATGTAATAATAATATATAAGTTTTTTTTTATTTGAAATATCTCAATGTAGGAACTCTACGTAAAAATGGTTTATTTGTGTATCATTGTGTCAAAATAATATTTTTTTAAATGACGTTATGCCCGTGCAAAGCCGGGACGGGCTGCTAGTTTTGTATTATTTTTTTAAATATAGCTTTACAATTACATACCATTACAATTTGCTAGGATTTTAAGATTATTAGCGGTACAATGGCGGCTCCTGCGCCGTTTGTATTCTTCGACCCATCAGCAAAGAATATAATATGCGCACAGTGTACATATTTACTGTAAAACTTGCGGAAACTTGTGTCGCATATTTGTTTTGTGGAAGAATTGCGCATTTTGTCGAAGTGAAATGAGGTCTTCTGTAAATGTATTAAGTAGGTAGGTAAGTATCTACTGAAATTAGTATTGGAACGAAGCTTTTCTTACTTCTCCAACAACATCGTTCGCATAGTTCTGCTATATTTGTTCGAAGGGTATGATTATGAGATTATCTATATCCGTTTATGTAGGCTGTGTATCATGTAGGTATTTTTTTAAGGTCCCCTTTTCAAGGTCTTTTTGTCTTACTCTTTGTCTTACTGAGACACGCAGATTATCTGAAGCAGATTCTTTGCTGGACTGCTACTTGAAAAACTGTGTTATTTTTTAAAAATTAAATGCAGACAATAGTCATTGTTGAATGCAATAGATGTCACGATTAAACTTCTTATGAATTACTAGCTGCGGTACCCGACTCCGCTGGGGACAGTTTCGAAAAAATTTTTTTGCGATAAAATTTCTTTCTTTCAACCGGGAACAAACAAATTTGAAATCGGTTGGGTGGTTTTAGAGGATAGCGTGTACGAGCGTAGTTTTTATAGATTAAAAAAAGAGAAAAAAAAAGATTCCGACGAATTGAGAACCTTTCTTTTGAAGTCGGTTAACAATGTACGCATGCACATGATCTTAGATATCCTTTATGTTGAAAACTATTAATTGGCGATAGTTTAGTTTTAAAACATGTTTTTTATTAGTAGTTAAGCTATTAGTTTTACGAATAAATAAATAAATAAATGACAAGATTTACACGGGATAATAGCTGTTTTTTTATCAGTTCTTTTAAAGCTGTAATATTTTTTCTGTGACATTACTGTTTATGTATAGGTAATGAATAACCTAGAAAAACATTGTTTTTAACGAGGTTAACATTATTTAGCCGCTGCTATCCGTGAGCCAGAAAATTCTCTTCCCGGGAGCCTAACATGGCACCCGCGAGGAAGTTGTTTTATTCATATTTTTCAACATTAAATAGTAATTCCAACATCACGATTGTGTTAGGCTAATATCTGACGTTCAGTTTCG
This sequence comes from Incurvaria masculella, assembly GCA_946894095.1. Lineage (NCBI taxonomy): Eukaryota > Metazoa > Arthropoda > Insecta > Lepidoptera > Incurvariidae > Incurvaria > Incurvaria masculella. The sequence goes on from OX335644.1 coordinate 6,343,319, forward strand.
CATTCGCCATCAATGTCCAGTTACATAAAAATAAAATAGGGTTCCGTTGGCACCCTTTACGTACGGAACCCTAAAAAAGAGCTAAAGAAACGGTTTTTCGACCGACTCTTCTGACGACTGAACGATTCCTGATTCCTGAGCACGGAGAATTTAAATAGTATTCAAAATCAAAAGAAAACAGAATCTCAAAAACACGTCCACGTTAATTTTAGTACCTGAACTACATACGAATATAAATGTCCAATTAATAAAAGTACCAACCCAACAGTTTTAAGGTGATATATTTTTTCGACGGTAGAAGGTGGGAATGGCGGGAGGGTGGGGTGGGGCCCAGGGGTCGGTCGGGTTGCGTCTGAGTGCTGCCTACTTTATTTTTGCTTGTTTGATGTGATAATGGGTTTTAGGGGGAAGTGAAAGGGTGTCGAAATGACAAAGGATTGTCAACAACGCAGGCGGAGTGTTGCGCTTTTTAGGGCCTCGGAGGGCGGGGGTGAAATTGAAAAAAGTTGTGGGCACGTCCTGTGATCTGTGGCCGTGAACATTCGGCACGTGGGCCACCTAGAAACGAGACCGGAAGGAGACATGCCAGGACCTTCCTTATATTGCTCGGCTACATTGAACTGAATTTCTATACCTAGTTCCCATGTGGTGTGTTGGGCTAATACCATGACGAACTTGTGGTATTAGCCATCCATGTCCAGTCACATAAAAAAAAAAAAATTTTCATTGCCGCTTCGACCATCTACCATTCAATGCGCCATATCTTGTGTTGTGTTTGATCAATTGATAAATTTTTCCGATTTGAACATTTTTTTATCCGTCATCTCAATTTAATCAAAAATATACTAGGTACCTCATATCTGGACCTTAGCACGCAGATATTTTTTATGACGGGTATGGCATGAGTGTCTGTTAGTGTGTGCATTGTATATAAACATTAGCTGAAGTTCTCGGATCCGCTAGGGTTAATTTAGTTTTGGAAATGTTTTTTATATGAGAAACAAAAACGGGATCACAATAACAGCGACATCTACCGGATTCAATTATAGCAGGAATCATTAGAGGACCCCATAAGGCCAATATAAAAAAGTCATCAAAATCGGCACACCGTAATAATTTTTGAATGATTCGCTTATATCAGCTATATTATTTATTAGTTCCATGTAGTCATTTCATATAATAATAATAAAATTAGTTTAAATTCAGAGTAATAACATTTTTAGTTCCTCTTTCCCAAACTAGTTCCCAACCGTATCATGAGTAAGAGGTTGCGCTTTACAAATATATAATCGGTCTCAGAAATTATTCTATTAATTATTAATTAAAATGGGTCTCAGTGAGGGTGAATGTGAGTGAGTGAGTGTATGTGAGAGCGCATGTAAGTCAGAATGACTAAAGTTCTGTGGGGATGTATGTAGCTCCGGAAAGTATTATGGTGGTGTATTGTGAAGTAAACTTTTTAAAGGTGTATAATAAATAATAATAATAATAATTATTATTTAAATATAGATGTTAATGTAGATACTCTTCTGCATACTTTTATGTAAAGATAATGAATAGGTTTTCAGTTTGGTCATAATTCAGGGCTAACAGCTAATATTTTTTTTTTGTTGTTAAGTTCGTCAATATTATTTAGTTTATTTTATGTATTTATTTTATTATAAAAGATTGGGGCAAGAACCTTTGAGAAACATTGTCCAAAATTCGTTTTAGTTTCTGATACTACTGCTTGTATTGCGGATCGTGTTAGCCGTGATATTTGACTATATATGGACCTCAACATTTGTTAAATGTCAGCCTTCGTAACAATTAATTGCAAGTAAATAAATATTTAGAGCGAAAATTTTTTTTCAAACAACCTAAACCCAAAGTCACTGAAGCAAACTACTTTATTATTAAGGATTAAGGACTCCCTTACTTTCTCCCCCACATCACGGAGACTGCTCGCATTCATTTCCATCGGTACGTTCGATGATTTAGTTGAAATGTTTTTCCATGGGACGCTCCTACCCACCTGCGTCGCCCGTGCTGAGTCCCCAGACCCGTCGCCATGGAGACGGGGCGATTGGCTCGTCCACGATACATACAAAATATTTACTTCCATTATTACGAGTAGAAAGGAATAATCCGTTCGTAAGCTTCGATTTTGAGCTCGGCAGGACGTTATGTTGTTGCATAAGAAGATCGCTGGAAATCTGATCCTCTTTGGAGGTGGACCTTTTTAGGGTTTCGTACCCAAAGGGTGCCAACGGAACCCTATTTCTAACCCTCCACTCTCCGTCCGTCCGTCCGTGAGTCTGTCACATGCGCGTGCGGCTGTATCTCATGAACCGTAATAGATAGGCAGTTGAAATTTTCACAGAGTGTGTAATTATTTTTACAAATAAACCTACCTAAATGAAAAACCTATTATGACAAATATGTAAAATGAAAAAATAATAAAATAATGTATTAAATAAAAACGTGATTTTGTTGTGCCTTGGTACCTTGGTTGGTGTGTTGTGCGTGTGGTACCTTCGTGTGCGAGTCCGACTCACACTTGGCCGCTATTTTATGTTAAGGTGGCCCATCCCGCCCATCTCCCCATACAAAAGGGGAAAGAAGATCACGCCCATATTTCTTGTCAGAGATCCAAAATTTTGCTCAAAAAAGCTTTATTTGATCGAACTAGATGTCTAATGACCATTGGCAGTGTAAAATTGTGTTTGGTTTCGAAGTTATAAGGTCTGAAAGTTCGCATTTTTCGCGCGTTTTTTACAATAACTTTGGAGGTGGATTACGCAATGATAAAGTAAGAACATCTTAAAAAGATTAGTCATCAGACATAGCTTATTTAATCAAGATTTATAATCTATTTGGTTTTTGTTCGATTTTTTACTACAGCGGTCGTGGTTTACTTTTAGCTATAAGTCATTTTGAAATTAAAATTTTCGTATATCTTACCAAATCATACACTATGCACATTGTCTTTTTTGTGGACATGTGGACACAGAGAAGGTCCCAGAGCGCAACAGCACGGTTTTATACCGAGGCCGCGAATGAGTTGGGCCCGCCGGGTTGGGCCACCTTAAGGGAGCGGCTCATAGCCTAGTGACGCGGGGACTTGCCTAGCAAACCAGAGGTCTGGGTTCAAATCCTAACCCCATTCACACAAACATTTATTTCTCTTTCTGAGTTTGATAAGTGCATTTCGTCACGAATGCAAGCTGCTCCATGGTTCGGAATCCATGTAAAACTCGAGGTCCCCGAAAACCCCTTAGGTGGTAGGGAATAAGCCCGCCCGTGTCGGTACCATCGCATTACATGAAAATATGGTCGAAGCGGCAATTAAAAATGTGTTCCATCCAGTTCAATGTAGCCGTGCTCTTAAAGGGTAGGTCGTGACACGGCACCTAATTCCTTCAGGAATGTCATATGTATTGAGCTAATATCATAACGTTAGTTGTGTGGTATTAGCCATGTCAGGTTGCATAAAAAAAGTATAAGGCGTACGCCAGGCCCTCAACTATGAGGTGCCCGACGATGCCCCGTCCAAGTTTCAAAGCCCATGGGCTTCGTCGGGCATCTATTAGGTGAGAGCTTGCCGTACGCGATATGCCGTACAATACAATTTGTAAAATACAGTTGTAAAAAGCCTTTTGCCCAATCTGAAACGGAGATACTGCGGTCAAGCTTCGCTCTTCGCTCGGTCAATACATTTTAAATATTAAAGAAAACAAACAAGTTGAGCAATTGGCTCAATAATGTATGTTTACATAGGTTATGTAGCAGTTACAACATATACTATAAATTTGAATAAAATATAACTTCTAAGGGCTAATTTTTCAATAGTCTGATAAACAGCCAGATAACTATTCGACGGATTTGTTTACGCGCCTGCTTATCCATCCAATATAGTAAGTCCATATGTTTATTAGTACAATTATAGTCGGATAATTGTGATAGAAGATATAATTCTCCTGCAATGGCTATACGTCTTTTGACAAACGTGAATTTGTACTATCAGTCTGATAAGTACTATCTGAGGATTGAAAAATTGGCCCTAAATCATGCAGCGCCATAAGCTGCAGACATGTGCAGATTATTAGACTCAAGCCATATTTTACAATTCAAGTTTCTGGCCAATTTTTCACTCAGTATTTCAACCATTCTTATTCCTTCTTTCTTAGCAGCATGTGAATGCGTACAATTATTTAAAGTTGCAATTATGAAATAGTAACTTTGATTCATTGCAATTATGGAAATATGCAAATAATACCCAAAAGCTGGCTGAAATAAAACTGCTTTCAAAAGAAAACCGCAAACACACTATCCGAAATTGCTAAAAATAAATCAGTTTAAAAAAAAATCAGGACAATCGCCAGACTAAGTTGAAAATTATCGTAAATCGGGCTTGAGTCTAATAATCTGCACACGTCTGTAAACTAATTGTAAATATCTAGCCCTAGCGCGGCGGTCGCCAGTTTTCTCTATCAAAAGTTTTCCAATCTATTGCCAGGATAATTTAGCATCTGGCGACCACACGCCTAGGATTTTCTAGGCGTAGCTTCCACATGCCTAGAATGTATACAGAATTGTACACATTCAATGAACGAAAAAAGAGCACCGTAAGCTACTCAAACGTGCCCCAAAAAGCAATCAGCAGATTTAGTGTTTCGGGAGATATGGGTCACTGCACCGACTCAAATCCGTTGATCCGCTCGCTCAGCCACGCCGGCAGCGCCCGAACCCTGCCGACTGGCCTGGTGGGCCTATTCTCTAACATATTCTACTAATTTTGTTTTCGGACAACTACCCGCACTAGGCAGGGACTGGTTTATTTTCCTGCAAATGTACTTCTACCACCAAATTTATTTACAGAATGTTGGTACTTCTCCTGCCAAGTCAGTATGCAATTAGTTGAGTATCTCTCTCATTTACTTCATTATTCGCAAAGCTTTTTTCTTCTACACATGTCCCTGTAATATCACACTTATGATAATTTTCCTGCCGTACATATATGTTTAGAGCCAAGACATTGTGTTCACAGCTAAGACAGCTCGACTAGCCTTTAGAAATGAAATGGTAAGCTACATAATAAACGTCAAAAAACTAGGAATCAAGTTTTACCTTAAGTTTGGTTCTAGAATGCATGATGTTTCAACATCATTGTTGATTTAGTATTCAGAAAAATAGTTAGTGAAATGTGAATAATACGAAAATTTAAAGGGTCTTAAAAAGTCACTATCTTAACAAATGCTTCCTAAATGAAAGATAAAAAACACGATGGTCCTTAGAGAGAAAGGCGTAGACATCAACGCCGCGGCCATGAGTATTCTAACTCTCATATACATACTCACACACCCAAAATCAAGGCACAGAAAAACATAAATGTAAACTATTTAACCATTGGTATACCCACAGAAATCAGAATTCCGATTTCTGTGGGTATACCAATACCGAATAGGTGTTCCAGTTATATGTAGTCACACATTGAAAATACCCATATTAAACATGTTTTGGATATATACCTACCACCTCATATCCTGGGATTACTTTCTGGAGCAGAATGTACCTAAGATAAATGCTCAGGCTTCTATTTGCTATTTTTTCACAATTTTAGTATGATTTAGATGATTTTAGATTTTTTAGTTTGATATAGATATTTCAGTATGATTATAACATGCCATAGTTTTAAAAAATATATTATATTTCTAGGCAACAAAGCTACTGGCATGGCCGGCTTTAACGATAATCTAGCCGGATTAGCCATCCGGGTATTCTGTGACGTGTAACGGACGCGCGGTGAAGATTGGAGTCGGAGTGCGGTGTGGTTTCCGTACGTCTGTGCGGATACAGACATGTTGATGTGTCATTTCACGCTTCACTAGCGGTGGAATCCGCAAACCGGGCTTTTCGCTCACCGCATTTCTGGAGAACCTCGCATCGGGGTGTTTTTGAATACTTATTTCGACGTGACTTTTTCCAAACCTGGCGCTTTCAGAATACCTGCCTGTGAGACTTTTCCATATGATCGAATGATAGTTGGTTAAAATCAGTCAGAAGGTGTCATTGTTAACGTTAACAAATATGGACATCCCCTAAGAAAACAATTGGCAGTTTTCTTAAACCTTCAAAAATTAATAAAAACAGATAAAAAAAAACTTTATTTATTCGACGTTGTGGTGGTCAAATTACACTAAGCACGATATAAACAGATGACTTGAAAAAATAACCCGCAATTAAAATTTCTAATTAAACTGATCTACAGTTTTTTTCGCAGAAACAGAGTTGCTTCACCGACATTACGTTATATTGTGAAACGTTTTAATGACGTCCAATCATTTAATTCCGCAAACAGAAGCCAAAACATTTATCCGCAATATGGATATGAAAATAGTTCACGCATTCAATTAAAAGTTAGAACACGAGAAGGGCGGAGGGCGGAGGGCGGCGCTGCCAGTGCGGAGGCCGCTCCGCTATTAGTTCCCGCGCCGCCGCCGCCGCTATATCAAAGTGTCGTTAATTGCCCTAACGAAGGCACCAATAATGGCCATCTTACGTCGAAGTGACGAAGACAATGGAATCATATTCTCGACGGAGGATCGATCGCCTTCGCCAGAAAATGATAGCATTATGAAAGGAAGGCTTCTCTAATGAATCGCATTACCTCGACGCTAGTGCTCGAAGACTATCTTTAGCCTTCACTGCGCAATCTGATCAACTTGCAATCAATAGAATTACCACTGATTCGCCCAGGGGTGCTACCATGGTAAATGAACTCGTACGGGTCAACAGGCGATTGTGTGATTATATAGTGTGTTTAGTTGCATTTCATGCCATTCTAACTGTCAATCTACGTGTTAATAGGTCAGTGAAGAAATTTACCAGTTAGTTTGGTACGGAATGCAACTCAACCTTTGTCTATTTTGCGGCGAGTTAATTCACAAGGGTAACCCCCTGGTCGGGGTAGGTAGTTCGAAAGATTCAGGAATGTTAAGCTTTAGATTTATATTGAAGGAACCTACTCTTTTAAATTTAAAACAGCGAAACTTTTTAATTTACTAGGATCAACTATTGTAATAATTCTTAAATGGGGTTGAGGTATTATCTGTTAGATTGAAATATAATAAATAAGTCTAAATAGTGTTTTTCAATTCTAGACTTCACTTGGATTTTGTAAACTTTTAAAAACACAAAGCTGTTGCATATGAAAAGTTAGAAATACTCGAAAGTACAGACAGTTCATACTGACCACTGCTATAAAATAATTAGAGCTTTCATTGCACAATGAACAGTATTGATTTGTGTGCGCACTCACATCAATTAACAAGCTGATGCAAATTCTTTTGGATCTTAATTGTTTTTTAAATGGACCTAACGCCCTTTTAATATTAACTAAATTATTCGAACACTTTCTTTTATTTTTGTTGGTAATTACCATAAATATTATCTAAAGCGGCAAGAACACAAGATTTATGCTTGCACAAATCCCAGAGTAATTAAATAAAGTATTAGCATAATTTATACCGTGTCCCACTACGACAGGCAATAACTCTTTGAGAATTCGCTGATATAAGCGTTATTATCTCGAACAATATTTTTGATTAAGCAATGGCAAATAATTAATTAAAAATAGTTTTAATTGAGATATTACATTCGTTCATTACTATTCTGAGATTCATTGTATAACATTATTTAAAAAACAAGTAAACAATAAAAAGAGTTTAAAGTACTCATCTGAAAAGCTGAAGCTACTCAATATTCCTCCAAACTAATTACATAGAGACTTACTTGAAATGGAAATTTCACATCAAACGTATTTCCAATGTCTCGCCGATAAATTGAACCCCAAATAATTTGAGTGTAGCTACGATCTTGAGGCTCCAATATCGACTGACTAGAGGTCGGGGAGTGGGTGGAGGGAGAGGGGCATTTAGGGAACGGGGAAGGGTGTACGGCAGGCATATGATCGGATACGCATCGTAATTGGCCCATTATGGGGGTCGGAGGCCTTGTGGGGTCCTGGCCAGGCTCGACTTTACTTAACAATGCCTTCGGCCTTCCTTTATCCCAGCCGCGGAGGTGGCTGAGGGAGAATGGGCTAGCACTTTCGCTAAAGGACATTGAGCAATCAAGACCGCATGGCTCGGCCGATAGAATGAGCTTCTGAAACGTATTTACCGAATTAAATTAACAATTCTTCGCGGATTAATAACTTATTTTTTATTATTCGGGTGTCCATAGTTTACTGACCCTATGTATAAAGATCTGCAGGCCTATTCCTGGAATTCCGTAATCAGGAATCAGCAATTCGGAGTCTCGAAAACCACTTATATAGCGGTTTTTAAAGTGACTTTCTTGAGGAAAGATTCCGGAGCATTTTTTTTTAATAATCAAGGTTTTCCGTTGAAAAAATCGCTTAGAAAACCGCTATAAGAGCGATTTTATAGACTCAGAATTCCTGATTCCCTGATAACGGAATTCCAGGAATAGGAATTCTGATTCAGGCCTGCTGAAGGATTGTTTGGTCCTCAGAGGAGAAATGTGGATAGTGTATGGGTGCATTCCCTGATGGTCGACGGCTGCCCGACGGAGCAATGGTAGAATGGAGACGGAGTAATACTTAGCGTAATGTAGCCCAAAAGAGCATTCTCCGTTGCCAAGAGAAATAGTATCTTAAATAGAGGAGTGAAGGTAAAATAATTAAGGTGTATAAATGGTGTTAATCGGTACATACGTAAAATGTCAAATATCTTTTTCTCGTATGGGAATAACTCAATGTTCATTTTAATTGATAGTTCTTCTTAGTCTATGTTAACACTTGGTGACAGTTTGGGCCAAGCTTTTAAGTTCGATTTTACGTTCAGCACCACCAAATATATTACGCTGCGTATCTTTCGGGATTATTGTGTTTAGTTATACTAAATAAGCACTAAAATCATAACATTAATGATCATAAAAAAACCTTTCGAATTTACATATGTATACGTATAACAACTGCTTCGGTCAATCCATCAGTCAATCACTTTCGTCCCAAAAATTAAAATTATCTTTCCGGCAGCTTCTTGTTCCGTATCTAACCATAAACATTGCTTTACAGCTTCGATAAAATGTTTCACAACCATCGCTCCAGGTACCCCCGAAAAATAATGGCTTTATAGAAAAGCTGTTAAGCTTTCCTTCCCCCTATCGGATTGTTCTTACCCAGACTGCGCCCAGAAGGTGGCTGTAAAGGAGTAAGATTTAATGGTTTAAGGTCCAAGGCCGAACAATACCCTCGCGTGGAGGTAAACGCATTATTCTGCGGTTACAGTGGCGAGGGTGGGCGAGGGGCGGTGAACACGAGAAAGGATATATTTTAATTAAGAGGCAATTGGGTTAAGCTTTGCCTCGGTGCGATACGTGCGTATGTGTCTAATGGACGTTTGCTCTTCGCGCCTTTCGCAAATGAGTCCAAAATTGGCTTTTGATGACACTTGCTTGAAATTACAATGTAGAATTTACATACATATAAGTATACTGCTTCACTTTTTCGTACCGAGCTAGAACTTTGAACAATTACATAGGTGCTGAGTAAGTACTCACGAAGGAGCGAAGTACTCCCGATGAGGAAGTCAAAAATGTTTGCTAATCTTTCAATCATAAAAAAAACCAACCGTTTCTCTGCCACAACCTCAGGGTATGGATAAGTCTTCACCAATAAAACATCGGCAAGGACCCTGAACATTATCTTAACGAATATTCCTCGTTAATCTGTGTGTCTGGTATTCTTATAAGAGATGAATTCGGAGCTCAAACAAAATCTTAGAGCCCCCCCCCCCCCCCCCCTGCACATGAGTTAGTCCCAGTGAATTGACTCAGCTATGGATATAAATTCGTTGATTTGGTTGCTGATTAAAATTTGAACCATTCATCTGCTTTTCGATTACGATGGCAGCTCTAACAACATTAAAATGAAGTGTAATATTTTATAAAATAAAAACAACGTTCCATACTAAGCAAACATAAAAATAAAAGTATGATTAAAATCTCAAAAATACGAAACACTGCAAATGCAGGCTGCAGTAAGTAAATGCTACTGCGCAAATCGACACGAGGTTTAACAGGGATTATCCTAGCCTAGAGAATACAGATGAATGTTCCATTAAGAATAGTACCCCTGTCACAGGTCTAATCCAATATATGAGGTGTTACGAACTAACTGCTTTGAATATGTGATGATTATGCTAGCTACGGGTTTGGTAGTTTTGAAAATGTATTGGAACTCTCGGCCATCTCAGTATAATTTGTAAAGTTATACTATGGCGCAGTGCGTTATAAGTTACTAAGAGTTACTAAGTTAATTAGTTTTTTTTTTAATTTTCAATTTTAATACATATTTCTAAATTAAGAACTTAACATCATAAAACAACACTGCTCATATTAACGGTATTGATCACTTAAGCAATTTTTTATTTTTATAATTCTCTTCGAAAATAAACTGGCTTTTCACATTAAAACATGTGCAGATATTTTCTGTTTGTAAATAAAATACAAGATGTATCTAGGACTCTACTCCGAGTCTATTGTGCGGAGAAAACAAAAATCTTTTTAACACTCTATATTTAACCGTAACCTTTCAATTACTTATCTTCTGACTGGTCATTTTATAAAACACGCCTACCCACAATATCATGAATACCAATAGCCATTTTATGGAAATAAAATAAAGTGTATCGCATCCATCATCCTATCCCTAACCGTCTGCACGTTAATGAAGATGGAATAAACGTCTTCATAACAGTTGCTAGGTACCCGCGCTTGTACAGTTCACCTGGTCGTCTCACTGAATCCTTCCAAACGAAGAGAGAGCCGCGTCGATGACGCGTCGAAAGAGATTGTATGCATTCTAACGCTGGTACCGAGCGACGTCAGGTTACGGCGGTGGAGTTGGCGGAGCGTGATGTTGTGAAATATTATAACAATTTCCTATTAAAACACGATGCAAGTTGTTATCTGTTGGCGGGTCGGACGGGCGCGGGCGCGGCGCCCTGCCGCGCCTCGGCCGCGCCGACCGCGCCCTGCCGCGCCGCCGGGAAGGCGTTGGCGGTGACCACTCTTCGGACACTGCCGGTTGGAATAAAGAAATATTGTGTTAAAAGATATCCTGCAACATCGGCACACTCTGATTGTGGACTTTATGGGGCTATTTTTTCAACTTTTGAGTAAATAATTGTTATTAGTTTGTGTAGGTCACACTCTTTGGGCATGTGGAGCGTCATAATGATGAGGGCAGCACTCAGCTATGCTACGACTTATAGACGGCGACTTGCACGGGTAGTAAATCATAAGTCGAAATTATAAGAAAACTATAACACGAAATGCCACGAATGACAGCTTTGGCCCAACACGATTTAGTTACTTACACGAGAACTATAGCTGAATTGTGCAGCTTTTATTCAGTAATGGACGACTTTTTGGAAACTTTTAGAACTTGAAAAAAAAATGTGTAGATTAATGGAAACATTAATTCATATAAAGAAAAAACTATATGTTTCTGGTACTGGATTTTTGAACATGTGGTTTTACTTAGGTCCCCATAGAAGTGAATGCAATCAACTGTTGTCATGGCCCTATGCTCTAACAGCTGTATAATTCGCCGTGGGCTTCACAGCGGACAGTGAAGTGTCTTTTCTATGAAAGTTTCGATTTCATTATCCATGGCGCCGCCGCGCTGTCCCGAGCTCCGACGGCGGGGTGGGGTTGGGGGAAGGGTGGGGGCGGCGCCCTACGGAAGTGGTGCCGAAAGTAACATTTTACTAACATCAAATAAACAGCACGCTTGCTAGAGAAACTGAAAACAACACAACTATTTTCTTCGAGGGTTGGCTGATTTTGATTTTAACGCATTAAAATACGTACATAAAATGAAAAATGAAATGACAATACTCTATTCGCAAGCAATGGTTACAAAAAGGCCTTTTTTCCATTCGCCATTGCCATTGTTATAGAATGCCAAAAGGCATTCTATAACATTTAACCTCAGATAGGTATGTAGAATACAGGAAGCCATAAGTAATAAAAACATAGTTAATTAACTAACAAAGATAATAAATAGGAGTAAGTATTTTAGATAGACTGAATGATTCATTAATTTGGGGTTCTACGGCGATATGATCGGGTTTTTGAAACATTCTGTCGCAAAGGTCGCAGGTTCGCATCCTACTGTTCGCAGTTTTTAGTTATATCAGTCCTTTATTAACAATTCTTCTTCAAGCGGATTTATGTTTTTTCATCATCAGACGAGGAAATAATTTGGGTCTGCTGAGCTGCATCCTGTAAGGAACCTGATAAAAGAATCCAAGGTTAACTTCAAGTTTTTCAGATTTTTCGTTACGCCATCACACGCTAGGTTAATGTTAGACCAAGAATCAGAGAAAAATTAACCGAAAAAGTTACGGTAAGATTCTCTCAACGAATAATGTATATTGGGCTACTTTCAGTACTGAAGACATGTCACGGTTGAGCGGCTCGTGGCCCAGTGGCGCGGGGACTGGACTAGCGTACCAGAGGCCTGGGTTCAATTCCGACATGCACCACTGTCTTTCTCTTTCCGAGTTCGATAAGTGCATTTCGTCACGAATGCGAGCTGCTCCATGGTTCGGAATCCATGTAAAACTGTAGGTCCCCTTCCCCTACTTGGTGGTAGGGTTTAAGCCCGCCCGGGTTGGTACCATCGCATTGGATGAAAAGATGGTCGAAGCGGCAATGACAAATTGTCCGTGTTTTCCATCCAGTTCAATGTAGCCGTGCTCATAAAGGGAAGGTTCTGGCATGGCACCTCATTCCTTCGGGAATGTGGTAATATCATAACGGTAGTTGTGTGGTATTAGCCATCCATGTCAGGTCGCATAAAAAAAAGGTAAGTTTTTTAGGTATCTTATAGGGAGAAGGTGTTCTTCAAACTTGAAAAAGCATCGCAATTAAAAACAATAGCAAAAAACTACCTTTCAAGATTTTAAATAAAGAAAAGGCAGCAAGTTCTTTTCAAGTAGTACTAAAGTGATCTCCTGGAAAACAAAAAGTTTACTTACTATGACTATTGTTTACTTACTATACTATTTAACCGAACGGTTCAAATAATTATACCCCCTGAAAAACAACACGAAATCTCCTTCACACCGATATATCATAAATTTCAATTAAAAGGCTAGTTGAATAAATTTGTAATTAGATATCATACGTTCAAATCATCCAATCCATCGAGTGACACCTCTCGACCTGCTTCTGTCAGTCCAACTGGATGTAGCGTCTACGTGGTGGTAATACGGCTTAGCCGAACCCTAATTACGTATTAAGTGGGACCCCAGTACTCTGCACAATGCCATGCCCGCTTCACCGCATCGTGCTACTCTCCGGGGGCACTCATTGCTGGCGATAATTGGGTCAAACCACTTATTCATAGCCCCTAAGTCACGAGGCCATTACACATATTCGACGTACGTGGCTAGATTTAGCGTAACATACACATCCCCTTATCCGAATGATGGAAAAAATTACCAGTCGTATTCAGAGTGAACTGTTAAAATTTCGTACGCGGACTAGCACAGGACTAACCAGACAAATTGCTATTTAGTATGGAAATAATGACTGCATTAAATTAGTCCTACCACTCTGAATATTGCTGTATGTATTAGTTCTTTAAGATATAATACTTGATGTTTACGGATGCGCAGTGTTAGTAAAGCTTACTTCTTTCCGACGCTTCGTCCACCACGTTGTGGACATCTTCAGGATCGCGGCGCGACCTTGGCTAAACATCAAGTATCATGTCGGACTACAGTGAAAGTTTTAATAAACATACTTCTTTAAGATTCTTCAGAAACGATGATTGATAGGTGAGTATCATAAAATAAGAAGCGTATTTAGTCATCCATTTGTGAATATATCAAAATGGCCTACATAACAATAAAATGACAAAATTTCAAAACCAATCTATACAGAAAACCTATAATTGAAGGTTTTCCGATTGTATTAGATATTCGTGAAAGTATCTGTAATATATCAGTTGTAATTCATAATATAATAAATAAAAACTACCCTAATATATTAGGTTGTTTGTAAATGATGTACACAATAAAATTATTTCTGAAATATTGTAATCGGTCGGGTAATGTAATACTGTGACGTTACAAATTACAACAACTATCTGAACCCGTCATCATGCGGATAACAACCTTGTAAAATCACGTTGTCACGTCGAAATCCCATCAACCGCTCATGCTCTATAATCGAAGCTCCTCTGATACCTAACCAAACTCGGGGAACGGACAATCACGAGATCACAGCCTGAGCAAACCTTGCCACCTCATCATAGTTCGATGATCTCCCGAAGGTGACTCCGTAGTTGCTGGACAGAGGTTGGTTGAAAGAGAAAGACCCGGCCGAAAGTGAACTTCTAAAGGCGAATCGACTCTACCCGTTGCGAGAGTCCAAAGTCGAGCACCTAATGACAGAAGTTCGTCAGTGGCAGTTCGGTTATCTGCTTCCTGCGACAGAGAACGCCAATTTAGGAGGCCTCATTATACGGTACGATTAGCCACGCGGTTGGACCAAAGCTGGGGATCCGCATAATCCATCGACTTTTGTCAAGGTTGATTCTCTTAATTATTTTTTTTCTTCTTATTTTTTTATTCAGGGAATCAATGTGTTATGTATATCGTTTATATTATTAATTAGGTTTTGTTTCTGTTTTCACCAGAAGAGAAGATTATATAATAGCACTGATTTCAACCTAAACAATGTTTTCGTTTCTGCCTTGCAATGGCGCTTCATATATGACAAAGGAACACTAATATCAGTTATAACGTAGTTTATAACTTAAGGATATCGTGGCTACAATATAGTTTTTAATGGTCGGATGCATGTGTATCGACGGAAAGATGTGGGAGGCCAAGAAGTTTCACATAGTCGCACACAGAGAGAATGAAGGAAGGTCGCTTATAAACTTAATTAAAGTAAAATATTAATTCGAATCTCTTTTCCATGCAGAACAATGTACAGCATGACTTGAAATAGGCCATTTGATTAGCTGCTATTAGATTATACAGGGGTATTAAACCATGAAAGTTCTAGTAAGCATTCGGGCATATTCGTGGATGGCGAATTTTCACGAGCGATTAATCTGCAAAGACTTTACGGTGCAAACGGACATTTTCGTCGAGCAATTTTTTTTAATAAATTGATAAAACATAAACGGGTATTTTTTATGTTTAAGGTTGACTTAAAACGCATACTTTATGTTAATAAAAAAAATTGACACGGTGGTGGTATTGTCTCTACGATAACCACCAACAAACAAGAGTTGTTGTTATTTAAACAATGCAGAAATGTAAAAAAGCGAAAAAAGGAGGGTGAGAAATGTACCTTGTGCACTGGAACGGCTTGTTTTGTTTCGTGAAGATATCTAAGACGCGGACTGTGGGATTGGGTTCGGATGCAAGGGGGGATCTGGAACTGCGGAATATGCAGGATCAGGTTTCAGGGAGCCAGTCAGCCAATTCTAAAACATATGCACGTGTTTGCATGCAATCAATAAAAAACCGGCCTAGTGCGAGTCGCATTCGCACACGAAGGGTTCCGTACCCTCATAAAAGATAAAAAATTTTTTTTTATTATTTTTAAATATTACCTATTTGTTGTTATAGCGGGAAAATAAATACACACTTTGTGAAAATTTCAGCTGCCTACCTATTACGGTTCATGAGATACAGCCCTGTGACAGACGGACAAACGGACGGACGGACAGCGGAGGCTTAGTAATAGGGTTTCGTTGGCACCCTTTTGGTACGGAACCCTAAAAAGCACTAATACTTTTATCATAATGTTTGAATTTTTGTTCTTGTTATTGTAATGAACGGCATATATAAATGGGCCGATTTTTCAATTCTGAGATGGTACTTATCGGACTGATAGTAAAAATTTACGTTTGTCAAAAGACGAATAGTCATTACGGGAGAATAATATATTCTGTCACAATTATGTGACTGTAGTTTTACTATTAAAATATGAATTTAATATAACGGATAGATAAGCAGCTGAGTAAATAAATGAGCCAAATAGTTATCTAGTTTATTATCAGACTATTGAAAAATCGTGTTAGCTTACTTATTTATCTCGACGTTTCGTCCACCACGCTGTGGACATCATCAGGATTCGCGACACGACCTGAAGGACCTCCGGCTTTGTCCCGTCAGATGTAAAATTAAATATACAAAAATAATATGTCAAACAACAGTGAAAATATAAACAAACATATTGAAAAATCAGCCCTAAATAAACTAAACCGCGCTTTCGATCGCGAAAGTTCCGTCTATTTGTAAATAGGGGTTTTCCTCGTGCATTAAATAGGAAGAAGCCCCTCTAAAATCAATGCCGCGTTATGAAAAATGGACGCATTCGAAATCCACACGTCGATCTATTGCGGGTACTTTGTTTGCTGGGTGGAGCTGCGCTGAGGTAAACTGTCAGTTTGCTTGCGCTGTCGACAGGACACCGCACCCAGGCGGACACAGTTGGATCGCGTTGGCCGACACCTTTGCTTTCAGGCTTTTCAATATTTTGTTTAAATTAAAACAAGATTTACCTACATTTTAATTATTAATTTTAATTTAATTGTAGACAGGTATCCTGTGCTACACCTTGTTAACAGTTTGCTATCTCTTTTATTAAGTTTAATTTGATTTCCTTGTCTGATAATTTCAAGATTGTGCTTAAATATATTTTAAAATCTAAACTGAGTTAGTAAACGCTAGATATATATGAGACATCGTTTATGATAACGAATTAATCCCCTTATAAATATATCCATTCACCTGTCATATGTACATGCACATTCATACATGTCAACAGGGTTACTGCAAATACTATGAAACCTCTTTTCATTACCTATTTTCCAAAACTATAATTTGATTTGCAAGAAATTAAAACACCATCCATCAAATAGTTAGTACTTGAATAGTCGTTGCCAATCTGAAGCATCATTAGCATACTCTAATAAACAGCCAGATAACTATAGGCCGGATTTATTAATGCTTCTGCTTATCCATCTGATATAGTTAGTCCATATGGTTATTAGTAAAATTATAGTCAGATAATTGTGATAGAAGATATAATTCTCCGGCAATGACTATACGTCTTTTGACTAACGTAAATTTGTACTATAAGGGCAGATTTTTCAAGAGTCAGATAAACAGCCAGATAACTGTTCGACGGATTTATTTATGTTTCTGCTTATCCATCAGATAAACAAAGTCCATATATTTATTAGTAAAATTATAGTCCGATAATTGTGACAGATTGTGATATGATTCTCCGGCAGTGACTATCCGTCTTTTGACAAACGTGAATTTATACTATCAGTCCGATAAGTACTATCTGAGGATTGAAAAATCGCCCCTTAAACACACACCAAAGCAGACTTTTCCATTGTTTGATTACGTGGGCTTAAACAGAACTCTAATCACTACATAGTATAAAACAAAGTCGCTTTCTCTGTCCCTATATCACTATATCCCTATGTACGCTTAAATCTTTAAAACTACACAACGGATTTTTATGCGGTTTTTGTTAATGGATAGAGTGATTGAAGAGGAAGGTTTATATGTATAATAACATCCATTAAATAGTGGAGAAATACTGTTATTTTTGAGTTTTCCAATGTGATGTCGTAGAAAATTTCATTTTTTCCGCTTACATTGCAAACGCAGGCTGAACCCTACGAGATTGTACACATTGAAAAGGTCTACACAAAACTCCGCGATGGTATATGTCTATCTCTTATGGATATCCCACAATAACCTTTTTTTTTTCATTTACTTTTTACGACAAATAATGGCTAATTTTCGAAGTGATTTTAACCAATACAGCATTAATCCTTATCCAATTAAATACCCTAAATACATTAATGATTTAATATAGATCTATATGGCCCGTTACAGCAAATGATTTAATTGAATGTTTTCGAAGATATTACAAATTTAAAAATTGTGGGACGTAGAGTTTGCGGCGGTAACGGCCGGCCGGGGCGGTGGGAGCGTGCCTGTAAATAGTGCGTCGGAGGCCGCGGTTCTCCCTATAGCACTTTGAATTTATTATTCCTCTAATATCTCTTAATCATCTAATAATAATATCTAAGTTTTTTTTTTATTTCAAATATTTCAATATAGGAACTCTACGTAAAAAGGGTTTATTTGTGTATCATTGTGTCAAAAAATATTTTTTTAAATGATATTATGCCCGTGCAAAGCCGGGACGGGCTGCTAGTATTTAATAAATAGTCTGCTTTGGCACAAATTTGATAACAGGTGAACATTATGATCTCATCTCTCCAGTATACATCTAGAGGTAGCTTCCACGTTTCGTACTCTGAGTCACGAGACTCTGAAAGCAAATCCATTAGCCTAGTGGTGCGGTGAGGGTATACAGGCAGCATTGTTGCTGCACAATGGCCAATATTGCTCTGGTAAAGTATAGCCTTCACGGCATATATATTTAGTTGCTTTGATGGTCCAAAGCAACTGAATATTGCTTGTTTGTATATAAATCCCAGAACGCTATTGAAAACCATTTTGATTTAGGAAGCAGAGAAAATTATTATCTTTTCATGTCGTTAGTGGATGAGTGCGTTCGTTTTACTAAAAAAAGATGATAATGCTATGTACGTTCGGGCGCTGTGGTGTGACGAGCATCAGAAGTCAAAATCAGACTGTAATTTATATGTTGCTGCATTATGTATGCACTGCGTTAGCCTCCGCACACTGGTCTTTTGGCCACAAACTATGTAGTACCAACCACCAAGAATTCACCGAAAATATAGTGACTATTGTGTCTTGTATGTCTGAGAAAAAGATGACAACTATATTTTGGTTAAATGTTATCTACATAGTTCCATCGGCACAGTATTAGAAGACTCAAATATCAAATGAAGTGTTATCAGAATAAGTATTCGGTTGCGACAGCTAACACGATCAAGTGAAAACGTGTATTGTAGATTTAGCTAGAATTATATTTAATTTAGACACAAAGAAAGGGTAATTAAAAACCACTTAAGTTATTTAAATCATTATAAAATTATAATAATTTCAACTAGAAACGATTTAGTAATAGGTATCGCTCTCTTAGGCTGTCCCTTTTACACAATTTTTGGGATGCGGTGACCATGTTTTGGTTTCATTAAATGCTATTTTTTTTTCATTAAGAAAGTTGGGCACTCACGAGCACTCCACTCCAAAATCAATCACCTGTTGTGCAGAATCGTATTATTTTACAGAATGTAGGAACTATTAAAACCCTATATTGCACGATTAGAAAAAAAATGTGTGTAACCTCCGAATGAATATCCTTACCACCTGTCCTTTTCTGAAACGAAATTATTATTTTTGAATTTGAATTTTGATCAAACGAGAAACCGGCAGCGTGTCGGAACAACATCGTCCAAATATCGCCACCGCCTTCAAATGTCCCAGTAATGGGTCAGCCAGCCTAGTTTGTTCCCACCCACACAAACCTCGATGGTTTGTCCTCCAAAACCAGATGGAGGATAATCCAATATGTCTGCGACTATATGGCATGTACGTTTAAGTTTAATAGGCTGCATTAGAAAATGCGCTAGATGGCACATCTACTTGCTTTTTGATCTGTTAACACCACAGAAATCGGAATATACTAAACTAGAACGGGCGACGCGCGCGATTTCCGTGGCGGCCTTATACCCAAAATTGGTTATAAGCAAACGTGACGTCACGCCGGCCGCTCAGTTCGTACCCGGTCGCGCCGCGCGCGCGTTTGTCCAGAATATTGTCGAAATGCCTAATTGTTCAGTGCGGATCTGCAAAAACCGAAACGAGAACGTGTCCTACAAAAACAATGGCATCACATTTCATAGGTAAGCCAATTCTAAAACAGTTAATTGTATATTTAAATCATTTTTCGAAATAATTTCTCTGCTAATGCAGTCGCGTTGGGTAGTGATGTGACAAATAAGGAGTGCTATCGATTTTATTTCTTAGTGTTATGGTTATTTCGATATGAAATTTGAGTGCGTTTGAACGTTTATTTTGCTTATTTGGGTAGTAGGTAGTGATGACACCAAGAATTAGCGTTATCGATTTTTCTATTATTACAGTTATGTTTTAGTTAAAAAAGTTTTCATTACTTGCATATTGTCCAGTAAAAAGAGGCGGTCGCTTTTATCGCTAGGCTACAGAGTACATTTTGATAATGAAACTCATAATATCGATCGGAGTGTGTATTTATTTTGCCGCTATAAGAACAAAGGTAAAAATTCAATATTACACATATTACAAAAAAGTTGTTTCTTTTGTGTTAAATCTTTTGCGATGGTACGGAACCCTCTCGTGTGCAAGTCCGACGCGCACTCATAATCGATCAAAATCAAAATAAAAACTTTATTGCCGTTTTTTGCTTAGGGATATGTATTGGCTCACTCTTAAGACGTACGTTAGTCAAGCTAAAACTGCCTGGGTAGGCGTGCAATATGACATAGCATGTCAAATAAAAGCATACAATTTTAAATTCACATTAAAAATATAAAATAATCGAACACATTGTAAAATAATTGAGTCAATATGAAGTAATAAATTACATTTCTATTAAATTGTTTAGGCAGATAAATTAACTAAACATATATAATAACCGTTGAAAACATTTAAACATTATATATTAATATTTAAAAATTCGCTCACATTATAAAAACATTTTTCGATTAACCAATTATTTAATTCCTTTTTAAATCGATGAATGTCAAGTTTTTTAAAATCTGTCGGAATTTCATTAAACAACCTTGCAGCCATGTAGTATAAACTATCTCTATACAAAGTAGTGCGTGGTTGAGTACAATATAGTTTTCCCTTCGATCGAGTATTGTATGAGTGAATGGAGCTGGTTTCCCTAAAATATTGGGAATTTTTCTTGACAAACACACAAGTTTCATAAATATAGAAGCTAGGAACCGTTAATAATTTCAACCTTTTGAAAAGTGGTCTACAACTATCCATGGAGCGAGACTGACCGGTTTTTTGCTTTAAATATGCCTAGGGAAACCTGGTTAACGTTTGGGCCATAACTCCGTTAACATCCTATTTGTATGTTTAGTTCTTTAGTTGCAGAAAAGCCCAGTGAATCTCAAGTGTTCTTAATGCTAATTTAATACAGCTATATGGCAAGTTAATACAATTAAATTTTACTTTTAGTTAAAATCGAGAAAAAAACGTTTTTTTCCGCTAATTTCGCTACCATATGGTATGAATTAAAACAGTTCATTGCACCGTGACATAATTAAAATATTGCACTGGTAATTTTACTTCCTAACAACGCAGAAAACGAAATAAAAGAAGTACCTATCTATTTCTATGAGAAATTAATTGTATCGATAGTCAAAATAACAATTATCGATACTCGTCAATCCCCAGCTCGACGCGTTCGCCGACGGGTGACCTAAGAAGGTGGTAGTGCGCTACCCGCGCACCGACACTTCGATGTATGTTTTTGACGCAGGTGGATACGCCCCACACGAATGGTTGCGCCGCGCGTCGGGAGACATCTGTGTATTTTATGTGGTTGTGTGGGTGCCAAGCTTGACACGCTCGGTTTCCATACTAAGCTGACTTCTTGACCGTTCTAGTTATTAATTCCGATTTCTGTGGTTAACACAAACGTTACCTAGACAACAACCGACTCCATCCCCACTCAGCTCCTCCAGTCCACACTGGCTGACACCGCCAAAAAACCGATATTCCTGCGATAGGACATCCCCCTATATAAATAATAACTCTATAGGTCTAATCAGTGAATTATTTTTATTTATTATAGTTTTGTTTACTGTATGCATCTTTATATATGGTTAGGCCATTATGTCTTCGCGTAATCTATGGCTGTGTGGTTCTATGTAATGTGTGTGACCCTAGTCCTGTCCTTGTTCCCCGCATACATATGTCCCTCTCATTCTTTCACCTGATGGAGCGAAGATTGACAGCGTCTGCTGAAAAGTGCTTTCAGTGCAATTTTGGATACCGCGATGCACGGATACGCCATGTCAACGTAGCGCCGGTTCACGCCAAAACTATGTCGCCGTCGCCGGGTCCTTAGGTACCCAGGAGTACCTCGCCAGTACCGCGTGTGCTCGAAACTTACGAACAATCCAAAGGACTTTCTGTGCTCTTCATCGTCGAGGACGCAGCGTTCCTGAACCGCATCCTGTGGGAGAAGGAGTAGCGTGGTGGCCACCCGCACACGTCACGAAGTCTCCATCGTGGTGAGTCGTCCCACCTTATTTATCCTAACCCCTAGACGATTGTGCATTGCATGGGACCACATGCCATTTCTTTTTGCGAATATTTATAGACCTCCCTTTTACAATTTTTTTACAAAAAACCCAGCGGCCTACCCGCGCCACGCATATAAGAAATAAATAAATATTTTTAATATTAAATAACAAAAGCCACACTGGCTTTATGTCGTCTTTAATGCTCTTTTTTAGGGTTCCGTACCCTAAGGGTGCTGACGAAACCCTATTACAAAGCCTCCGCTTTCCGTCCATCCGTCCGTCCGTCCGACTGTCACAGGGCTGTATCTCATGAACCGTAATAGGTAGGCAGCTGAGTGTGCATTTATTTTTCCGCTATAACAATAAAATTGGTAAAATAAAAAATACAAATTATAGGGCGAAACCCTTCATGTACGAGTTCGACTCTCACTTGGCCTGTTATTATTACACGCTTTTATTTAATTTCCCCTGTCCCTTTGACTGTAATCAAATGATGTAAGTTTAATTAGTCTTATTTGTTCTTAACCTACGGAGTTGAAGTATTACAGGTTTACGGTACATTTCATTCGATAATGTATTATTATGGTAAGCATGAACTGAATCGACATCCAGGATTAGCTCCAATTAAAGGAACTCTTCAATGGTCAACAGCACAGACACGACATTTTGTGTACGCATTTGATTATGATACTCAAGGTTGGCTCCTACCAAGGGAACTCCTCAACGGTTAACAGCACAGACACGAGATGTTGTGAAAGCAAAATGAAAGCCCGTTCTAAGTTAAGGACTGAATCCTGCACTCATGCAGGATTCAGTCCTGACTAGGGAACTCCTAAATAGTTATAAACACAAACATGAAATTATGCATTCGATGATGATAAACTATATAAGAATTCTTAGTGACACCATGACTTGGCTTCTGCACTCAAGGTTGACTCCTTACAAGGGAACTCCTCAACTATCAATTTCACAGGCATGACTTTTTAACGCTTAGAATTAGGTCAAACTGAAAAAAAAATATAGTTAGTAAAAATAATTCAAAAATGCTTTAATTTAAATGTTCTAAAAGAAGAAAATAAACCTTAAATTCTATCAAACCCATAAATGTATTACATATACAGTTTATATGATATAAAAGACGGTCGCGAGGTTTTCCTGTGTAAACAAACAAGAATACAATATGTAACTTCTTGGCCTTTCATTATTTATTTTACATTTGGTTAAATAGTTTCTCAGATACAAAACAAAGTATGATTGCATCATCGCAGACTATTCTCATATAATGTAATCTGAATTAATAAAAGTAATCTACATATGCTATCCGACGTTGCCTTCATAAAACCTCCTTTCCCGCTAACAGAGGCAGCTATTTCAAAATACGTCTTGAAAGACATATTGCTGTGGTCTATGCTCGGCGCTTGTGGCCTTCGTAATGAGGTACTTAGCAGTTTTGGCGATGTCCTGTTTGAATAAATCGTAGTAATGGGCTTGCCTCCTTTTGACCGTTGCAAAGTGCACGGTGAATTAACCGGTACGTTAGTGCATGTGTATCTTTAACATTCTATAGAAAAGAAGAAAGATGCTGGTCAAAATTAACTATAACGCATTCAATCCTACGAGAATGTAATTAAGGGGAGGTCTTTGACAATCCTTATTAAGTTGGCCCTTCCCGAGTGGACTGACTCATTCGCGGGCACGGTACAAAACCGTGCGCTATGGGACCTTCGATGTCTCAAAGAAAAAGGCTCCATGATGAATAGGATGCAACATGTCCACAAAGCAGACAATGCGCGTAGTGTTTGATTTGGTAATATTTACGAAAATTTTAATTACAAAACCTATAAGTCGTAAATCACGACCGCTGCAGTAAAAAATCAAACGAAAACCAAATTGATTATAAATCTTTATGAAACATGCTAGGTCTGATGACTAATCTATCAAAGATGTTATTATTTTATTGTTGAGTAATCCACCCCCAAAGTTATTGTATAAAACGCGTGAAACTCGGACCTTATAACTTAATACTATTTTGCAATGCCAATGGTCATCAGACATCTAGTCGATCAAATAAGGCTGTTTTGAGTATAATTTTGGAACTCTGAAAAACATATGCGCATGATCCTCTTTCCACGTTTGGGAGTTGAGCGGGAAGACCCACCTTAATTAATGTTTTCAGTTTCAGTATCAGTGCCGTGTGACATTTATTTAATGAACGCATTTACCAACAATGTTAATATGATATTCCGTTAATATCTTTCCGTCGTGAAAATCCTGTTCACAACTGTTATAAAAGCGGTTTTCTCCACTGAAATACTCCTGAATCCTTAGCACGGAATTCCAAGAATAGGCCATAGGCAGACGGCAGGGATAGTCCGGAGAACTGGGGCTTTCCCGTCTTAAAACTCGTATAATAAAATTTCTTAAATATGCCATGTTTTACAAGTAATTTTTCAGCACAGAAAATTTAATGTTTTTTTTATGTAACTAGACATTGCTCAGCTACATCGAACTGAATGGAAAACACGGAAAATTTTCATTGCCGCTTCGACCATCGTTCATTCAATGCGATGGTACCGACCCGGTAAATTAAGGAAATATACTTACAGTTTTACTTGCCTCAACGGTTTTGAGGTGCTCACCCAGCTTATCGAACCGCAAGGCGTAGCAGCGCTGGGCGTATGATACGACGATTCCGTTATCTGATATATATGAGGCTATCCAACGTGCTTCCGACGAATTTCCGTAAAAAAAGAAATCTAATAATTTTCAACTTCTGATTACAATGCTTCGACAATGATACAATATCTATGATACAATGATACGATATCTACTATCGTTGGATACTAAAAATTAATCCTTCAGTTCATTATTTTGCACGGACGCTGGAGGAATTCCTCTGAGTGGCGATATTGATCCTCTGAGAGAAGTACCGCGCGTCATCTGAGGAGGACAATAAGTGGAATCGACTGCTACCTCTATGCATTTAGCATATATGTATGTGATAGGGATGTTGAGACATAGCAAGTATCCCGCGTCATCTGAGGAGGACAATAAGTGGAATCGACTGCTACCTCTATGCATTTAGCATATATGTATGTGATAGGGATGTTGAGACATAGCAAGCATCCCGCGTCATCTGAGGAGGACAATAAGTGGAATCGACTGCTACCTCTATGCATTTAGCATATATGTATGTGATAGGGATGTTGAGACATAGCAAGTATCCCGCGTCATCTGAGGAGGACAATAAGTGGAATCGACTGCTACCTCTATGCATTTAGCATATATGTATGTGATAGGGATGTTGAGACATAGCAAGCATCCCGCGTCATCTGAGGAGGACAATAAGTGGAATCGACTGCTACCTCTATGCATTTAGCATATATGTATGTGATAGGGATGTTGAGACATAGCAAGTATCCTACCACACTTCTAATGATAGGGAAAAAGTATGGAAAAGAACCAACTTATTTGCTGATTAGATTCTGTTAGATTAGCTTAGGCTAAGTTTAGGTTCGCTATGTCAGATTTAATAAACTAAGGGCCTTTTCACCTACTACTGATAAGCTTCATCGCCACACATTGCAGGCCTTTTTAGCAGCTTGCAATTTTATTAATTCCAGTGCAAGATAATCAGCACTTTAGTTATAAAGGCCCATTAAGTGACGATTAAAATAAATCAGCATTTAAAAACAAGGTGAAGGGGTAAAACTTTTGAAAATATTTAATTTCCTTCAAAGTTTCCTAGGCTACTTTCTTGTTTACGGATATTACAACTCGTGACATTTATAAATCTATTGTTTGGTAAATACAGAAACAAAATTAATTTAGTAATAACACGATATTGTTCGAACCTCTTAAAGAGTAATTTCTAAGCCGCTTTGCGAGTTTTATGTTAGCTTTGGCAATAGCGTCGGGAGACAAGTCCCGGAGGTAGCTGCCGGAGGCTGAATCCAGGCGGGGACGGCGCGAGTCATATTTTAAAGGGCTTAGAGCGAAGTTGGCGCGGGACGGGAGTGAACGGGGATGTGCTGTAACGGACCAAGTACTCGACGTGGAGCTAATATAATTGGTTATCAAATAACTTTGAAGCCATTTAATGATTTAATGTCTCGTTTACATGTCCTCTAGAACGATGTGTGCATGATTGTATCTCGTTGTGGAGCTAATTTAATTGGTTTTAAGGTTTGTGGAAAACGGCTTACTCACGGTGTGTCGATATTATTTCACGACGTTTCGAACCAAACATTTGGTCCATCATCAGGCGAGCACCCGTGCCGGCGGCGGTCAACAGGGAACTTCCGTTTTCCACAAACCTTAAAATGAGTGTTAACCACGGTAATCTCAAATCATATATTAATTTAATTGGTGATCAAATAACTTTTGAGCCATTTAATGATTTAATGTCTCGTTTACCTGTCCTCTAGTCAATGTGTACTTGATTGGATCTCGTCGTGGAGCTAATTTAATTGGTGATCATATAACTTTTGAGCCATTAAATGTCTCGTTTACCTGTCCTCTAGTGAATGTGTACATGATTGGATCTCGTCCCCAGATACGATATTGAACTGAATGTTTAAAACCAAAAAAATCTGATCGCCGCCGCCTCGACCCATTAAATGTGCTAATTTGTGAATGATTTAAGGGCAATAAACGTTTTTTTATTTGATTTAATTAACCTTTGATCAGGTCCGGTTGTATAAACGAGAAATCGCGATAAAAATATGTGGTATACAACCCTTCATAGCAATTAAGTAGACATTTTTGACCCGTAGCTTTTGTGTGATATCTTTACTTTTGAAATTAGCTCTCATTGCAGAAAAATAATCTAATTTGGATCTTACATTTGATGTAGTTATGTCCCAATCTAGTTAGTTACTGATCTGGTAATATTACTTTAATTTAATTTTTACGACGGGAATCATTTATTTTACCTTGTTCGACCTACGGTTTCTACCTAATTCCGATTGCCGGTTTAAGTGAACATTTTGTGACACGCAGAAAAACCAGGTGGTTGTGTTATGATGACGCTAGAATGAATAATTTAGGAAAAAAAAATTAAACGCTATTCCAACGCACTGAGACTGCAGCAGAGATGAAGTTTTGGTTAGTTGAGGAACCTAGATAAAAATGAATGCACATATTAAACTTAGAATTAATATTAATGCCAGTAGGTATCGAAGTGGCACGAATTTCTAAGGTCGTATGCATTTGGTTATAGAGGTTACATTGTTGTAATTAACTTTTAAAAGCTTTGCGTGTTTAATTTTCGGCCGAGATGTGCTTCGCTGGCTATATTCGGAATAGCGCTATTCTGAAGTTCATTAAAAGCTCTAGGTAAGTCGTTGACAATGGGCGTAGCTTACAGTGTGTCCACATTTAAAAATAATAAATTGTCGTCGGGACCATCCCCGGGACAACGGGCGACTTTATGAAGTAATCTCGACGCACCATTGAAATTATTTACAGCCACACACCATTTATTGTGTGGGATAGAGAAGAGTTAGGTCCGCTCGTATATTATCGTGTTGTATTCTACGAGTTGTATTGTATGATACATTAGGCATTTCATGCATATGAGGTTTTTGTGTTTCGCGGTGAAATACTGAACCAAGTATTACATATTAAAAGAGTTTTAGACATTCAACGGGGTTAAATACGTGCATATGCAGACTGTACTCGAATCTAACCGTATTCATGTAGGAGGTCGGTATATTAAATGGAATATGTTCATTAAAATATCTCAAGAATATCTCTAGATACACATTAACATCAATTTGATTGGGTCAAAACCGTCAAAACAGCTCGACACAGACATTTTTGATAACTTGGTGGTGAGACTGGTGAGTTTGGCGTACTCTGTGGGTGTACCGCCACAGAAATAGATAACCGAGGAAGGCGACTTCTCTTTTATCTGTGCCACACATCAAGAAGTTCCTTCTAAATGTCCCTTGATGTGCGAAGTCAATACGAAATGCCGCACGAGAGGTGTGGCAAATTAATCTTACAATATCATATTATTGCACGCATGTTTAGTTGTCGCTGTGATTTGGCGTACGCCGGACCTATTTAAGGAGCCCGACGACGCCCAGGGTTTTCGAAATGAAATGAAATATTTATTTTGTTACAATTATGGTCATGACAGTCCATTTCCAAAATTAACGTATTACCGCGTACAAAATTATACCTAAAAATAAGACAATTAATACAAAATAAAAAATAACTATCTGACATTATTTAAAATCAAAAAATTCTTCGACACTGTGAAAACTTTTTTCTATGAGCCACTTTCAGGGGGGCTGCGAAAACATTCCGGCCGGCCAGGTGCTTATTCACACCACGTTTAAAGGACCCGAGGTTGGTAAATGTAAATGCTGCATGCATATTATGCATACATTTACCAAATAAATAAATATATTTGACTTGTTTATTTGTGTTTGCTTATGTATGTCCTCAATGAGAATCGAGATCTTGATTATCAAGACCCATATTCTTAATCCATAATAAGTACCGCTATGCCGCTGCTAAGCCAATCAGCCGGTCATAAAGTTTTATCCATAACAGGGGTTCACGAAAATAACAATCGAAACCAGGCTGAACCGGAAAAGGCGGAAGTTGTGAATGATTGAACTTTTATATAATTTATGAGTCTAGTGAGATCGACAGCAAAGAGCGAGGAGTCGAATTCGTTGAGTTTTATATTAATTTTCAAAGAAGTGTATTTATTTATTTTCCCCTTAACCTACTAGTTTAGTTAGTTTAAGCCCTCCTGGGTTGGTACCATCGCATTGGATGAAAAGATGGTCGAAGCGGCAATGAAAAGTTGTCCGTGTTTTCCATCCAGTTCAATGTAGCCGTGCTCATTTTTTTTTTATGTGACTGGACATGGATGGCTAATACCACAAGTTCTGTCATGGTATTAGCCCAACACACCACATGGGAACTAGGTGCCATGCCAGGACCTTCCTTATATTGCACGGCTATATTGAACTAGATGGAAAACACGGACAATTTTCATTGCCGCTTCGACCATCGTTCATCCAATGCGACGGTACCAACCCGGGCGGGATAATAATAATAATAATAATAATAATAATATTGTTTATTGGCAGACCCAAGGTCCATAAATTGTCAATATTTTTTTTTTTACATATAAATCAGAAAAATTTAAAATGACAACAATACAATAATTTAAAAGGATAAAAATATAAAATCAGTCACCAAACCCTACCACCTAGTAAGTAAGGAAGGGGACCTACAGCTTAACGTGGAATCCGAACCACGGCCAGCCTCTCTCAACGGTCTAATGGTCACCCATCCAAGACCAGACCGGACCCAGCGTTGCTTAACTTCGGAGAGCGATCGCCGAAGTCTCGCGCCACTGGGCCACTGAAGGTCCTGGCATGGCACCTAATTCCTTCGGAAATGTGGTGTATTGGGCTAATATCATAACGGTAGTTTAGTCATTCATGTCAGGTCGCGTAAAAAAATATATATAAATCAATAATTGCAGTCAATGTCCACAACATACATATAGGTGCGTCATATAGGATATCAACATTAATTGGTGCTAATTCTCATTTATAGAATAGAATCAGTAATAGTGCTAAGTACTTTTACATATGTGGACACACTGCCCGCAATTGGTTTGTTAGCTGGCGTGAGTTCAGCCTTCAAACTGCCTCTTACTGCTAAAAAAGTATTTCGGTTTCGTGCAGTTTCTTTCTTTAATCAATGTGCCCCTGCTTCCACACATATTATCTATTTATGTTATTCTTCTATTTATATTTTTATCATATTTATATATTTTATATATTTATGTATTATACTATTTATAAATTATATATGTACAACTTCCTCTCTAGCAACGTCAATAGCTGGTTGCTATCAGCATATACATGAGCGTGTCTTCTTTCGATTGTGTGTCATATATATTTTGAATGAAAACATATTACATTCGACAGAAAAAGGAACAAACTTTTTTACCCAAATGATATCACTGCAGCTCCATTCCAAAACGTGCCCATCGAGTGTCACGTTACCAAAAAGCTTACATAATTTAGCATTGGACAGGAACTGGGCTTGTTCGTATACAGCAGGGGTGAAGGTACTGCCACGACTACCCCTCTCATATATTCCAACTCCGCCTAGCTTCCGAGTTCCGCCCTTCCCTTGTGTCCAAAGTTTTCGACGTTTGGAACTTAATTGACAGCTGACTGAAAACAAAAGGTCCAAATTATTTTACTCTTTGACATGTGAACTTGCGTTACCCGAACGCTGATTTCGGTAAAATGTTATCGATATAAAAAACCCGACTTTTTATGTATTTTTTTAATTGTAAGACTCCAATTCAAATTTAAATCAATATTTGGTTTTTAGGGTTCCGTACCCAAAGGGTGCCGACGGAACCCTATTAATAAGCCTCCGCTGTCCGTCCGTCCGTCCGTCTGTCACAGGGCTGTATCTCATGATCCGTAATAGGTAGGCAGCAAAAGTTTTTACAGAGTAAGTAATTTATATATTTTTTTTTATTTATCGTATTTAATTAATTATTTGGCCGCTATAACAACAAATAGGTAAAATAAAAAAAAAACATAAAAATAAATAACAAAAAACGTGGTTTATATTAATGATAATAGTTAAAGCCAGAGATCGGTTAAATTCCAAATGTTATTAATGACGTCACTACAATTTTTGAAATACTCATGTCGAGTCTACTAATTTTGAGTTACCTTAAGAAAAATAACCTTAAATAATTGTTTCTAAACTTAAACTAAATTTAAAAACAATAAAAAAATATCTTTGTTTGGATTTTCACTGTTGTTCGACATGATATTTGATATCTACTAGACGAAGCGTCAGAGGTCCTCCAGGTCGCGTCGCGAATCCTGATGATGTCCACAGCGTGGTGGACGAAACGTCGAGCTAAATAAGTAAGCTGAACACTGTTTATCCGTAAACGTAAAATAACAATAATAAAAACGTATTAAAATTGAAAAAAAAAAATAGTTCTTTTTTTTCTAA
The DNA here is from genome assembly GCA_946894095.1 of Incurvaria masculella. Taxonomy (NCBI): domain Eukaryota; kingdom Metazoa; phylum Arthropoda; class Insecta; order Lepidoptera; family Incurvariidae; genus Incurvaria; species Incurvaria masculella. The sequence continues at coordinate 6,374,649 of OX335644.1, forward strand.
TCATCAACTCTAAAATAGTATACTCTACATGGGTAAACTATATATTTATGGTGGGATTTACACTTAATACGCCATTGTTATGTATGGTGAAATGTGTTTTAAGGTTGCATATACATATGCTCTGATTTTACGTTTTATTATACATATATACTACGCGTAATGAATATGTATATCACCCGTGTTCTTTCTTTATAGCTTTCTAGAAAAGGAACATAAAATTAAGCGCTTTTTTTCTGCACGAGCTTCCATTTTCCTACCATTTTATCGTTTCTTGATTGAAACGAAAATTTATAACCTGACGTGTCTAAGCCAAGTTTTCACCGAGTACTGATTTATTTTAATCGACACTTAACAGGTCTTTATTACAAAAGTGCTTGTATTTGTATTTGTATTTGTATATAAATCAGCCTTTGGAACACATAAGGAACACTTGGAGTCGTCAAAATCTATTCCATGGAAAAAATCTAAGTTTCAAGTTAAAAGTTAATAACTAGGTATATACAGTTATAACCTAACACTTAATATTAACATATGCAGGATTGAGATCTTGCTTTAATTTACGTTTATAAATTAGTAAAGTAACTAAATAAGTTCATCAAATAAGTAATAATTGTCCGAACACAGATTAAATGAGACATACAGGGCATCAATAGAATTGTCAGGATACAAAATTAGATTTAAAATACAGAGCTTCAATATTATTGTCAGAATACAACATAAAATATGAAATACAGAGCATCAATAGAATTGTCAAATTACTTCCTTATTGTACTCTCAAGTCTCATATCTCCTTTCTCTACCCTCTAAACGATTCGAGTACTCAAGCAATATTTATTTAATTCGCCCGTAAAACCAAAATACCAAGAAACGGTCAACGTGATAGCATAGTAAATTGGATCGCAGAGGCATTGGACATTTGACTTGGTTTATTGCAAGATCTCGGTCGAATGGAGTGAGTCTGTAGTTCCTGCGAAGTGGTGTCGGGGGGACTGGAAGATAGACACTTTCTGTCACTCTGTCATTCCACATGCCAAGTTGATTCGCTGGAAAAAAGGTAAGTAAAATATCTCAAAAGAAAATATTTATGGTAAACCCTTTTCATTTCATTTATTTGCTGGGATCGTCCGGTTCTTGGGCGCGCAGTTTTGGCAGGTTTTAAATACAATGAAGAAATCTGTTGTATTAAATATTGATGATTTTATTTGACTGTTTTAGTGTGCTAAAAAATCTTCGATTATTTATGTATCATAAGAGATGCGGTATGAACATGTCTTAATAAATCATGCGCGTAGGTTGTACGAAACGTTTCTTTTTGTTTTGTATTTTTAACCGACTTCAAAAAAAGGGAGGAGGTTTTCAATTCGTCGGAATCATTTTATTTTAATGCTATGCTTTCCAATCTCAACACCTTCCCAAAATAACTGGAAGCCATGCCTTTGGTTTGAGCCCGCATAAATTTAACTAAAGAAAAACAAGAATTCTTCCGTTATATTCAGAGTTGTTTGAGTCTGTAAGTGCAGTCGTACATGGGTTCCGACCCAATAAATAAACATCAATCGAACTCGGTAAGAAGTAAAGAGGTGAGATTGAAAATAATACTTTTAAGTTATATGTATACTCAGTTACATAAGCGCCATATACAAAACACAGAACACTCATTATAATTCGAGCTCAATTTTGAATTCCTCGAGGACTTACTTGTAAGGTATCAGCTAATAGTTTTCAAATAGGCCAAAATATCCTGCGAAAAAAGGAAAAAGGTCCAGATAGAGGAAAACAATCAGCTGCGTCTAAAAGGTTCGTGACTAGCGGAAAACTCTCGCGTTACCATGTAAGTAAATCTGCTTATCACTTTGTTCGACATGCATTAACCTAACCCTCGATCCTCTTCTCTCCGACACACACACATGTCAAACATGCAAACAAAATCAGCTAAAAAACGGCCAAGTGAGATTAATACTTGCCCACAAAGGGTTCCGTACCATCGTACAAGATTTAATTTTTATTATTTGTTGTTATAGCGGCAAAATAAATACACACACTGTGACCATTTCAGCTGACTACCTATTACGGTTCATGAGATACAGCCCTGTGACAGACGGACGGACGGACGGACAGAGGAGGCTTAGTAATAGGGTTCCGTTTTCACTCTTTGGGTACGGAACCCTAACGGCTAAGTGCGATTCGGACTCGCACACAAAGGGTTCCGTACCATCTTACAAGATTTTACACCAGATAACTCCTTAAAGTTCCGACAGTTCCTTAAATTATATATTTTTTAATTTTACTGAAATAGAAATATACACTCTGTGAAAATTCAGTTATCACGCTTACAGTCCGCGGTAGACGGATGGACGGACGCACGGACGGGCGGATGAACGGACGAGCAGCGGTGGCTTATTCATAGGGTTCCGTTGGCACCCATTTTGTACGGAACCCTATAGAAGAGGGAGGATTCAATTTTACCGACTTCTTTGAGATACACGTTTTTTGGTGAGATACGAATCCGAAGATTGAAATCGAATCGGCAGGAAAAATATTTAAATCAAGGAACTAATATCAGACCTTCTTTCGTGAGTTGTGACACTAGCCTAACACACTGCATCGGAAATAATGAGCAGGATCTTTTATAAATGGCACGACTACATTGAACTAGACTGAAAACACGGACAATGGCATGGCGCTAATTATAAGTAATTATCGATTAAAAACGACACTACTTGTGAAAATGATAAAAAAGTGGCTTGTTTAATCGGTGATTTATTGTTAACCATCGGCTGTGCAATATAAAAGTAATCTTTTCACATTTGTAGCTATCTTTCTTTTTTCCTTTGTGTCTTTCATTGTTTTCTTCATGGTATAGTCAAGTCTATAAACGTAGGAATTAGGCGATGAAAAATTACATCTTTATTGATTACGACACAATTTCGATATTAATGAATGAAAACGTCTTGAGTTTTTAAATAGTGTTTTTTTATTATCATCGACATCGCAAGCTATCATATAACATATCTTTTTTTTATTTTGAATATTTTCAAATAACTATTTTCGTATTAACAAGTCGTTGTATTAACAATACTCCATGTAAATGGGTATTCTTGTAACATCTAGATTAGTTAACAACATCAGAGACAAAGACTTACTCCATACGTTATCACAAAGGCGAAGGGAACCGCAGTCGGTTAATAACAATGTGCCACTACGAAAGGCAGCCACGACGGCCACCTTCGCGAAATAATTCATCAACTGTTATCTGCTTTGTGGAAAACAAAAGAAAATGGAGAAACCAGCGGGAAATGTGCGCCGGTTTGAGAACGCGTCGTAAACACGTTAGTATAGTGTGGATATGACTGGTGTTAGATGGAACATTTATTGAGGGAAAAAATGATACTAGTGACTCTTTGAGCTGTAGACCCCGCGAGTCTATCTTTTCATAGCTCAAAACGGAATAAATATTTACCGCGCACCTTAAAACAAAATTCTATTAGTTTTCTCCCTATATTAAGTACCTAACGCTTTAAAAGTAGAAAAAGAAATGCGACCAGCAGGCCTATTTCTGGAATTTCGTAATCAGGAATCCTGAGTCTAGAAAAACGTTTTTATAGCTGTTTTCTAAGCGATTTTTTTGACGGTAAACTTAGATTAAATCGAAATACTATGCTCCGGAGTGTTTTCGTCAAGAAAATCGGTTTGAAAATCGCTGTAAAAGGGCTTTCTAGACTCAGGATTCCTTATTACTTATTACGGAATTTCAGGAATAGGCCTGTTGTAGAGGAAAATATCCGGACAGTCGGTACAGCCTGTTGGGCATACGAAAGGATTTTTGCCTAAGCTGAAACAGAAACGTTTTTCTGCTCGTGCACTCGGCTCTAAGTTAATAAGCAGCATGCTAAATCCATGTCCTCCTATCCCGTTTTGGGATTTATTGTCATCATTCATAACAAATTATGAATTATAATTACTTATCTTCCATTATATTAATCTTTTAGAAATATATACAACACTTTAGGTACAACACAGTAAGAATAAATATATTTGCTCAAGGCCACATGGAATCCATGTTATGTACGAACAACTGACTTGCTGCTGGCTTGCAAGTTGCTCGCAACTAACTGGTGAGTGGCGATGGTGTGGGTAAACACTACTTGCCTGTAATGCCGACTGATATCAACATGTTCGGTGCTTACTTTCCGTTCCGAGCGAGTTCGTTTTAAGACTGGTGGAGTGCTTGCATGCAAACACTTTAATGTGGAATAATGTTTTCTCGGTCGGACGCTTTTATACGGATGTTTCAGTTAACGCAGTCGCTTTATTTAAGAGTGTCGTTACCCTATCATTTCCCATATCCCATAATACGGGCGATATCTGTTATATGCTCTAAATGTTTTTGAAATTTTTGATTGTAAAATATATTGTCCTCACCCACGTCTGTATGATTTTATTTACCTTTTATATTTTTTAGCCAATATTTATTGGCTAAAAAATTTTGGAAGAAGTCTTATTTTTCCTGTAATCTTTAATTTTTTTACGGGAAAACACAGATATTTACATAAAAATTAAAAAATCTAAACATAGAATCAATCTTTTTCAAGTGATTAAATTATTTTGATTCAATTCTGAGAAATTTTAGGGGAATCGTTAGAGCGTACGACGATTTTGCTGGTTTGATTCGCAGTCGGCCGGCAAAATTGTGCCTTGGTAAATGTACAAAGAAATATATTTTTTTAATTTTGCAGAGCCCCGCTACCTTCACAACAGTCTTAAGGCGAGGCTTCCCGCTAATCTCCCCATACAAACATGGGACAGTGGCAATTTATGGTCGGATATCCAAAATTAAACTCAAAACATCTTTATTTAATCGAACGCTTGGTCACCAATAATTTTGGACATGGATTACTCAACAACAAATAATATATAAATAAGTTTTGTCTTCAAGTCTAGCTTATTTCATGAAGATTAAAAAAATCATAGATTTTTTGTATATTTTTGACTACAGCGTGATATGGTGATTTACTTTTAGATACAAGTTGATTGCAAATTATGCTTTGTGTAAATCAAATCAAACTCATTAGCTGCTTTATTTTTTTACAAGCTTTTATTTATTTTCAGTAACTGGATATCGATAGCTGAAATAATGTCATGATAAAAGCCTTACACACCACATCGGAATCAGGTGCCATGGCAGGACTTTCCTTATATTACTCGGCTACCTTGAACTGGATGGAAAACACGGACATTTTTCATTGCCGCTTCGCCCATCTTTCATTCAATGCTCAATGGTACCAACTCGGGCGGTTAAGTGTGGTACAACCTAGTAAAGTAAGGAAGGAGACCAACCGTTTTACGTGGAATCCGAACCACGACCAGCTTTAACGGTTGAAAACGGTCAGCCTTCTCTGAAGCAGAAACGGTGCCAGCACAATTTTGATACGTGCCGGTCTATCCGTTCCGGACAAAAAGTATTTAAAAATAATTTTAATTTATCTACTATAAACGGGTCTACAACTAACCCCAGGCATATTTTAAATTACTGCAATAAACGTATGTCTTTCTTATAGTAATTTAAAGTGTTTCTGACATCCAAATGAACGTATTAACGATTAGATGTGAAGATTCACCCCGTCCAATGCTATCAAACGTCGAGCATTTGAACAGAATCACCAATACTAGTTCTTCCAGAAGAAACACGCTTTCATTATTTTAAAACGGTGTATGTGACAGCGGCGCCAACAAGTCTGAAGACAATTAGACGCTTTCTCGGATAGTTAGCAATGAAAGAAACGGAAGTCGTTGGCTGTTCTCACTCGCCGAGCGCCGCCGCCAGTGTCGTTATGAGCACGGCTACATTGAACTGAATGCACACGGACAATTTTTCATTGCCTCTTGGTCGAATCTTTTCATCGAATGCGATGGTACCAACCCGGGCGGGCTTAAACCCCACCACCTAGTAGGGCCATGGAGCAACTGGCATTCGTAACGAAATGCACTTATCCGACTTAGAATGAGAAATAAAGTGGTGCATGCGAGGATTTGAACCCAGACCTCTGGTATGCTAGCCAAGTTCCCGAGCCGCTAGGCTACGAACCGCTTATCTGCATTAGTATAAATTCACTGACTGTAGTTACTTCGCTTACGAATTCGGGACGCGCAACATCGAATGTTCGTTGCATTGAATAGCTTCGGCGTCGTGGAAACTCGAAAACATCAGCCGTCAGCGATTTGTAAACAAACTGTGTGGCTGGTGCTTCCGTCAATGTATGCATTTTCACTAAAAAGTGGCTACGCTGTGCCACCATACGAAAGAGTTTCGATGGCCACTGCGGTCCTTCCTTTAATCGCTGGTGGCGGAGACGATCGCACAGGAAGGAGGATCAGTACTTTTACCAACTGTTTTAGTTGATCAAATAAATAACCGGACAAGTAAGGGCCTGACAGGTACATAAATTACAATAAAATAAATTAAACATTTGCTTGACACTGGCAAGTTATACATTTTCGTAAAGATTGGTTCTTTACTGATAAATTTGTAAATGGAACATTTGTTGATTCGAATTATGTGGTTCACTAAGCCCCGATTGCACGACGAGACGGCCAAGTTAATCAATGTTCAAACACGTCACTTTTAGCGGACCGCATGGAGTTCCTTCCATACTGTCCAAACAAAGTTACGTGTTTGATCATACTTTGACGTTGATTTAGATTTTTTGTCCTTTCATGCACTCGGCCCTAAGTGATGCGTTTGAAAAAAACCGACCAAGAGCGAGTCGGACTCGCACACGAAGGGTTCCGTACCATCGTACAAGATTTAGCACAAAAAACCACGTTTTTTGTATGGGGCCCCCCTTTATATTTATTTATATATCACTCTTTATGTAGCTTGTACTCTTGGGTTTTTGTTATTTTTTCAAATGAGACCGTATGTAATTTCAATATGTGTTAAAATATAAATAAATAGGTAAAAATGTTTTTAATGTTACCTATTTGTTGTTATAGCGGCAAAATAAATACATATTCTATGAAAATTTCAGCTGCCTACCTAATACAGTTCATGAGATACAGCCCTGTGACAGACGGACGGACGGACGGATGGACGGACAGACGGACGGACAGTGGATGCTTAGTAATTGGGTTCCGTTGGCACCCTTTGGGTACGGAACCCTAATCATTTAGGTAATCGGACCGGATCGAGATGGTGTAGACAGACCGTAATCGTTTGTATTGTCAATGAAAGCACTCACCTTCTCTAGTGAAGATATTTAAGGTGGCCCTTCCCGACGGGACTAACTCATTTGCGGGCACAGCACAAAATCGTTCTGTTGCGCTCTGGCACTGTCTCTGTTTCAAAGAAAAATAGTCGTCGTGATGAGGAAGTTGCAACACGTCCACAAAGCAAACAATGGTCATAGTGTTTGATTTCGTTAGATTTACAAACAAAAAGAAAAATTAAAGAAAAAAAGTGACTCGCATTATCTACGAAAATGTACTTTTCAATTTCGGATAAAAAGCAAGAAGTGCTACTCAGGGACTTGAACTTACGGTCTCCTACACAAGAAACCGCCGTTGTTAAACATTAAGTGGCACTTACCAAACATTAAGAAAATTGCTTGTCGTCGAAAACTATATTGAATGTAATATTTCTCGACTAACTTTGCACTGATGTATAAAGTTTGACTAGAAATATTGTGTTATTTTGTTTCCAACAACTTTTCTTGTTTAGCATCCTTTGGGAAACACATCGATCACATTATGTTCGCTATATGTCCAGAAAATTCAATCATCTCATAACGCTTAATAGAAAAACTAATTTTCCACACTCTTTTTAGTTTTATTTCGTCTGGTATTCGACGGATTTCAGCGATCCTTTAGGTCGAGTTCCCTAAACGCTCACCGATTTGGAAAATATTCACAATTTCAGCTCAGAAGTCCTTAAGGATGTTCCGACCCATACAATGTTTTTTTTTACACAGAACGCAAAAAGTATTGCACTTTAAGGCACGAATTCGTCAAAAATATTAAATATTGCCATAGTAGTTGCAGCGAAAACATATTCACAATTTCAGGTTTAATGGTTTCGTTGTAATTGCCGATTAGAAGTTTTACACCGTTAGATGGCGCTGTTAAATAAAAATCGTATTTAAATAAATTGTAACAAAACCAATAATCCTGAAATTGTGAAATTGTTTTCGCTGCAAGTAATATGACTATATTAAACTTTTATTATTAATTCGTGGCTTAAAGTGCAATACTTTTTGCGTTATGTGTGCAAACTTCTTTATATGGGTCGGAACAATCATGAACTTGCATGATTTGATCAACACCTGCTAACAGGTGATTTTTTATGTGCCACGACCCCGTCGTGATATTAGCCCAACACAAACATTTCCAGAGGAATGGCTGTTTACCTTCCCTTTATGAACGCGGCTGCACTAAACTGAATGGAAAACATGAGCGAATGTTTATGTTTTCGAAGATTTACATCCAATGCGATGGTTGGGTTAATCCCGCCCGGGTTGTCACCATGGCGTTGAATGAACGATCGTCAACTAGGCACTGAAAATTGTCCGGCTTTTCAATATAGGTCAATGCGGCCGTGCAATGTAAGGATATTCCTAGAATGACACGTAATTCCCATATATTAGTCTTATTATATAATGACAGTTGAGCCCCATGCATTTGAATTGAACACATGAAATCAGAATATAGTTTTCTGTTTTTTTGCTGCGCATAATATTAGGCGAGTGTATGAAAAATATCGCTGAAATCCAGCGACGAAAATCGTCATTTCAACTTCCATTTAGATCGGAAGCCCAATTATTTTTTTCCCGATAGTAATTCTGCTTCCCTCCATTCCTACAGATTGGCTTCGTTTCACCGTGCGGCGGCGCCATAGGCTGCAGTCACATTCATTCTAGTAATTTCCCTGCTCGTCGTGCTCGTCAAAAGTACATGTATTATTTTGGGTTAATTATTTTAAAATTATAGTATTTTTTGTTGCATGTCTAACTGGCAAGAAACGTGAGAAGTCAATTTAGTTAAATCGCAAATTAAGATTCTGGAAAGAATTTTCAATTTACAGCTAGACCATATAATGTATTGTTCACGCGGCATACGTGTGTATTTTACTTATTTTTATATATTAATTATAAGTTTATGGCGGATACTGTTACTTACGCAATAGCCATAAAAACGATTGGATTCATAACTTTCCGAAAAATTTCTTATATATTTTTTAAATAATAAATGCATTAGGCACGTAAAATTTTACACGCACATTTATTTTGGAAGAAACAAAAAGGCAGAAAATAAAACACAGATATAAATAATTCATTGATAACAAGTGTAAGATCTGTCTTCAAAACTAACTCCTTCGGCAATGTGGTATATTGGGCTAATTTCATGACAGTAGTAAGTTCCATTTATAATAGGCAACACATATCAATCCTACAACAGAGTAGCCCTACATTATAATATACGGTATATTATATACAGTACATTAAAATATACATATCATTGGTATACACATATTAGATGGTTATACTTGACCTGATGACCTGTCGTTTTCTGTTCATAGTGTAATTCAGATTAGGCATTACAGAAACAAATTACTAGATTACACTTTTTTACACGAGAATTTCTTCAGAAAGTCTACTTTCTCTTACACGCCACAAATGGCAACTTGTAGAGATGATAAAAAAATATGCTAAGCTGGTTCTTTCCTTCAATTCAATAAAACATGTAATTTTATTAGACGGCGCACAATTATATAATTATATGCATGTATTGAATTGGACAACGTTTCTCATTTTCTAGGATTTTGACGAATGCACTGATGGAACCGTAAGCCTGTGGCGGAGAGCCGAGAGCGGAGTCACGACGCTGTGAGGTAATTTAAATTAAAAAAAGATTTCCTGAAAAATAAAAGAAGCCAACGCATTAGTCCTCTCATTAATCAATAATTCATTTCTAATATGAATCTGTATGGGAAGTCGGAATTCTCACCTAAGTTGGCGTTAACGGAACTTTGAAGTTACGTAAAAATGTCAAACCCACACAAGTTTTACTATTAATTCTGTGTTTTTACTTTCTTCGACCTATCAAACTCAAACTCAGTCAGAGATGTGTGAAAGCGGAGTCGGCGTAAACGACAATGTCAACGTATTTACGGTGACGTTCGTTAGCTGTCAAATCAAACTCAGACTCGCAAATATTAGTTGCGCGCGCTCTTTAATTCTCCATACATTTGAACACGCTAGTCGATCTGTTTAAAGTAAACGCCATTTTAGGTAACAAGTCGGACTATGGGCTCTGGCATGCAGGGTGTAACAGCGTTCTTGCCGTTACTTTGGGAAACGAAATCATCGCCAAAAAGTTACAAAGTGACGTTACATCCGGTACTTCGGATTCTAGTCAATACATTAAAAACGCGCACCTGTCAAACACACCCATTCGTTGAAATAGGATAGTATTTCAACCTAGAAAGAGATTAATATTATCTAAAATATATAAATATATCGTTTGGGTGAACCAATTTATTATAATATAAAAAAATATATAATACATAGGTTGGGCTACCTTCGGAAAGCTTAAATGGTCTGACCTTCCGCAAAATTTAAAGACCCGAATTTATGACCAGTGCGTCCTCCCGGTTATGACGTACGGATGTGAAACGTGGGCTCTGACCACGGAATATTCCGTGGCTCTGACGGTCGCCGTTGTCCAAAGGTTGAAAGTTTCCTAGCGAGCAATGCTGGGAATATCGCTACGGGATATGGTGCGTAACGAGCCAATCCGCGGACGTACCAAAGTAGTGGGTGGCTAAGCTCAAGTGGCAGTGGGCTGGTCACGTCAGCCGAAGAGACGTCGACCGTTGGAGTAATCGTGTCCTACACTGGCGACCGTGAATTGGAAAACTGAGTGTGGGAAGACCACCCGCCAGGTGGGACGACGACATCAAGTGCGTCGGCGGAAAGTAGTGGTTCCGTACCGCTGAGGGCCGGGAGGAGTGGAGGAAAATTAGAGAGGCGTATGTCCAGCAGTGAACGCAAACACGCTGACTGACTGACTGACTGACTGATTATACATTCGTTTTCTTAATATGCATAACACAGTTCACAATAAAACATTATAAATTCAATTCAGCTAATCAAATTCAAATTAATGACAACCAAACCTAGTAATTTTCTGTATTCAGATTTGTAGTTAACAATTTCAACCATCTCCAAACTTCTAATGAATGTAAATAAGATTATGATAATACTATCATCATTAAAGTATTAAATACTGTTATTTTGCAAACAACACCATTAGCTTAAACAAAACTATACAAACTCATACACATATACTATACAGCTTACTTAACGTTGCCGTAAATACGTCGACGTTGCCGTTTACGTCCACTCCGCGTTTTCATACAAATCGGAAGTCCGCGTTTGACTTTTGTGACGTTCGACCGGAACCCTCGCTTTTGCGGCGGCTCCGTCCGCGTCATCACGCGCCACCACTCCAAATTAAATGTGGAATCGGTGTACCCTTAGGGGGTAGCCGAGCCAAGTACTACCAGGGACGGGGAAAAAGAATACGACCAATTTTAGTGAGAATAAAGGTGGACGTTTATTACAAAGAAAACTAAACAACAAAATGCTCAAGCGGTACGTAAATGGTTTGCAGTTAGAAAGTCTGTCGTTGAGGCCTCCGTTAAGGGTAGAAAAACTTGGTGGTTGGTTCACTCAGTGGTGGACCACGTCGGTGCGCAGCATGGTGGGTGCACGCGCGTGCGGTGCGGCGCGCGGGGCGTCGGCTCAGAGCAGCGGCGCCGGCGTGTCGGCCGCGTCGTCAACGCCGGCCGACGGCGTGGCGGCGTGGCTCAGCGCTGCTCGGCGCGGGGCGCATCGGCGCGGCTGCGCGGATGGCCGGCCAGCGTGCTCGGCTACCTCGCCGCGTCGCTGTCGGCGACGGCGACCCCTCGCGAGCCGTGCCTAGCGCGGTCAGTCGTTACATTTAGGGGCTCGCAAGAAGAGCCCCGCAGGAACCGCTGAAGTCAATTTCGAAACACTTAGACGGGCGCTCACGATAAAATGAGGCGTGGGCGCCGTAAAATGGTTACAGGGTGCTTGAGGAGCTAAAATAAAGCCAGGTCAATAGCGACCAAGGAGGAAATGAGTTTAATTAAATGAACAGGGCTGTGAGCAATCGCTAAAAGGTATTAAATTGAAGTTGGGTTACCGGTAGGTGGACCGCGGTTTGTAGAGGTGCGCTCTTTGCGAAGGCTGCTGGTAAAGTGGGCGACCCAAAATGGTCGCCGCACTACGAAATTATCATTTTCGTTTCTCTTTTTTTCTGAGGGTAAGGAAGATTTTAATTAGGTAAAACCACGGAGGGAGCAAGGCGACTGGATTAGCCTTGGCCAAGGAGCTATGAACACTGTAGTGGCTTACCAAAAATCCACTACGTGACACAACCCCCCCTCTCGAGGAAAGAGGACGACGAGCCGTCCGACCTGTCGCCCTCGACAGACCGAGTCCTCGAGAGTAAGCCAAGGCTAATCAGGCACAGGTGAAGCCTGACTGAAATGGGTAAGTGAACAAGGTCGGGTGGGACACAAATAAAAAAAACAACAATCTTAAACTACGGGCTACCTACTGGAATAAATGCAGTAAAAAAAAAAAGGACAGGCCAAAAAAAAACAAAACAGATACTCCTCCACGCAAAAGGAACACAAATTAGGCTCTAGAACTTAAATTAAAAGGACGTGTTGGCTTGTTTATTTATTGTAGGAGTTCCCGTATTCTTCTAACAGAATACGGTGCCGCTCCTGTAAGGTACAAAAGAAAAGTACAGCACAAAAAAAAATGGCTCGTACAGGCTTAGATTTTTTTCATTAGGAGTTAGACTAAATCGTCCTTACCGCTCCTGTGAGGTAAAACGACGAAGTATAGCACTTAAACATGGCTCATACGGCTTAGATTTTTTTCATTAGGAGTTAGACTAAATCGTCCTTACCGCTCCTGTGAGGTAAAACGACGAAGTATAGCACTTAAACATGGCTCATACAGGCTTAGATTTTTTTCATTAGGAGTTAGACTAAATCGTCCTTACCGCTCCTGTGAGGTAAAACGACGAAGTATAGCACTTAAACATGGCTCATACAGGCTTAGATTTTTTTCATTAGGAGTTAGACTAAATCGTCCTTACCGCTCCTGTGAGGTAAAACGACGAAGTATAATGGGTGCGACCGCAACCGGCTCGCACAACAAGTAAGTTGGCTTCTTTAGTTAGCAGTAGGAGTTGGACCATACAGTGTCGTTACCGCTCCTTTAAGGCACCCAATGAGCGGCTAGCGATCATGCCCTGAGCTTGAGGAGTTCAGGACACCCTTACCCTAGAACTAACCGCTTGGTGCTACGCACATGCCTAAACTACGGGACAACACATTATTTACAAGACCTGCTCTCGCGCCCTAACATGCATTATCTTTCGCTCGCCTCTAACATTCCAAGTCTGGTCATCCTACAGCGGAAGATCAGACATCACCTTGCAGTGGCCGTCCAGACCCTCGAAGGCGCGGGCCGGACGACCGGTGCGGGAGCGGGCCGCTCCAGACGACGTCACTAAAACTAACACAAATCACATAAATTAACCACTGACGGCACCCAGCAGCATGGCTGGCGAGGTGACGTCGGGGAACCTACAAGTAAAAAAAACAAAACAACACTACAGTCCAGTAGGTACCCGGCAACTAAGTACTAACATTATCAAAACAACAAACTAAATAAATCAACAAAACCAAACACGGTCCGCTTTACGAAGGGAACCGGTATAGGGATTAAATAGCCCAATAACGAGGTGAGAGAGGGACATAGGTAACTCTCCATAAAGAAAAATTAAAAAAAAATCAAAAGCTTAACTTTAAGGACTTAACGACCTACTTACTACTACTTGGGCCTAGGTAGTGGTATTGGAGGCACAGTCTAGGTCTGCCGGTCTGGCATGATACCGTTAGAAAAACAGGACGCGCGTTCAAACTGCCTATGTTGCGAGAAAAAAAAATTAGAAAAAATAAAAAAAATACTTTGAAAGGATGCACAGCCCATGAAGTGGATGAAGGAGGGTGAGGCCCAGTGCAGCGGAAGCCTTATTGCGAAAAAAAAATAAAAAAAATAAAGTAAAAAAACATTAAAGGAATCCACAATCCATGAAGTGGATGAAGGAGGGTCAGGCCCAGCGCAGCGATGAGCTAACATAAATGGAGGGGCATGATCGTAGCCTTGGAGGCAAAACAACAAAACATTATTTTGAAAAAAAATAAATTTATTTTGGCATAGTGTGAACACGCCTTAATACCTAGATGACCTAGGTGCCTAGATCCTAAAAAGCGCTCAGCGCACGGGCACCCACGCGGCCACGGCGCGCGCGCCGTCGCTTCAACCGAAGCCTAGCCGCCTACACTAGTACAATCACAAAACAAGAAAAAAAACGGAACTAAAAGTGGGCATAATGCGCCGAGCAAAGTTACTCAACTGAAATATTTTACAATACGAGAGCCGGTGAAAAGTTTCGTTCGTGAATGAATTAAAACTGAAATGAACTGTTGCAGTTCCGCTGTGACGCGAACGGAACGAGACGAATCGATTTCGGTGGCGTTCGCCAGCGTGCGCGCCGCCGTGATCGCGTCGCGTGTCCGAACGGCCGAGTAATATCAATACTTATTACGCGCCGACTTGTTCGGATTCGCATTCAATACATTTTAAATTTACCATAGGATAGAAAACGAGTTAGAAGCGCGCCGCGAATGTTTGCCGAGTGTCCGATTAGGTCCGCGAACAGAGGGCAAGGGCGGGAGCCAATAAAGGTGTGGGGCCCGTCAAAAACAAATGCGGCCGGGGACATTCCCAAGTGGAACGTATTAGTCCCGGCGGCAGGAAGAGAAACTGAAGGAAAAAAAATGAAACATCCGCGGGGCCTTCTAAACTCAAGGCCAGAATACAAACTACGTTTTGACTTGTGGTGAAGGAAAACATTACATAAGATAAGGGTTTAAAAAAAAACTGGTGTCCCCTCCGCTTAAGGTTCGCGGGGCAAAAGGGCGTTTGGCACTCGCCAAAACGGTCAACCATATAATAAAATGAGAACATTTTATTCCAAAAAAATTAACTGAAATGCAGAGCGCGTTGGGAGATCGGGTCGGAAATACGTTCTTAACTTCGCATAGAATGCACGCATAATAAACTATAAAATAAAAAAAAAATAAAAAAAAGTGATCCCCAACGAATGAAGGTTGAGTGATCGGGCTGTGAAAGTCTTGAAACGCACGAGGTGCATGCGCAAGGTAAGTGAGAGGAAACAGTATGGACATCAAAAGTTCAAGAAAAAAAATGGTCCCCAACGAATGAAGGTTGGGTGATCAGGGCCGTGAAACTACGCGCCCGCGCGACCGCTCCGCGTCGCGACAATCAGATGGAGCGAGGGAAAGAAAAAAAAACGTGGGTAGTTTCGCAAGCAAAGAAAAAACAACTCGTAAAAATTCCTACGGCACACGCGCCGTCTGAACTAAATTAAAACAAAACGGAATCATACTGGGTAACAGGCGGGATCTACCGAGCGCTAACCAAAACAGAACGAAAAAAAAAACGTGAGACCGTATCTAGTTCAGTAGGAGGGAGCGTGTTAGGCAAGTTTAAGTGAACGCGAAATACCAACGGGGAATCGAAAGTTTTAGATTATCGATGCGAAATTATGAATCTGTCGTCTCAAAGTGAGCGCAGTAAAGACATCGCTCGCGCTGTGTCGCGCGGCCATGTTGTGTGGTGAAATCTAAGTTCAATGTGAAGTTATCAAGGGCAGCTAAACATGGAATGAATTTATGTTTTTCAGCTGAAGGCGAAACGTAAGTACTGTGTGAAGTGAGTGGGCGTAAACAGGATCAACTCGTTCGGTGGTCGAATCAACTTCGAAACATGGTTTCAAGGTTAGGTCGATCGCCGAATCGAACGCGTTATCGTCTCAACCAATGCGATAGCTCACTAGCACACAACAATCACACGTAAAAATGTTACAGCAAACAATTAATGAGAAGAAAAAATGGAGGGCTCAACAGAAATCTGGCTTTTTACAAATTAAATATTCTTTTTCCCTCCCAGGCAGTACATAGCTCGGTTTGGAGTGGGGCGCAAAATAGAAACAGGATTCCTAGTCCTGCTCGTCCCCGAACCAGTGGATGCCAGTGTGACGTTCGACCGGAACCCTAGCTTTTGCGGCGGCTCCGTCCGCGTCATCACGCGCCACCACTCCAAATTAAACGTAGAATCGGTGTACCCTTAGGGGGTAGCCGAGCCAAGTACTACCAGGGACGGGGAAAAAGAATACGACCAATTTTAGTGAGAATAAAGGTGGACGTTTATTACAAAGAAAACTAAACAACAAAATGCTCAAGCGGTACGTAAATGGTTTGCAGTTAGAAAGTCTGTCGTTGAGGCCTCCGTTAAGGGTAGAAAAACTTGGTGGTTGGTTCACTCAGTGGTGGACCACGTCGGTGCGCAGCATGGTGGGTGCACGCGCGTGCGGTGCGGCGCGCGGGGCGTCGGCTCAGAGCAGCGGCGCCGGCGTGTCGGCCGCGTCGTCAACGCCGGCCGACGGCGTGGCGGCGTGGCTCAGCGCTGCTCGGCGCGGGGCGCATCGGCGCGGCTGCGCGGATGGCCGGCCAGCGTGCTCGGCTACCTCGCCGCGTCGCTGTCGGCGACGGCGACCCCTCGCGAGCCGTGCCTCGCGCGGTCAGTCGTTACATTTAGGGGCTCGCAAGAAGAGCCCCGCAGGAACCGCTGAAGTCAATTTCGAAACACTTAGACGGGCGCTCACGATAAAATGAGGCGTGGGCGCCGTAAAATGGTTACAGGGTGCTTGAGGAGCTAAAATAAAGCCAGGTCAATAGCGACCAAGGAGGAAATGAGTTTAATTAAATGAACAGGGCTGTGAGCAATCGCTAAAAGGTATTAAATTGAAGTTGGGTTACCGGTAGGTGGACCGCGGTTTGTAGAGGTGCGCTCTTTGCGAAGGCTGCTGGTAAAGTGGGCGACCCAAAATGGTCGCCGCACTACGAAATTATCATTTTCGTTTCTCTTTTTTTCTGAGGGTAAGGAAGATTTTAATTAGGTAAAACCACGGAGGGAGCAAGGCGACTGGATTAGCCTTGGCCAAGGAGCTATGAACACTGTAGTGGCTTACCAAAAATCCACTACGTGACACTTTGACAGCTTGAAGAAGTAAAGCCACAGAATATCTAGTAAAAACTTGTCCAATGGAGTTTGGAGAAAACGCCAGTCGATCGGTTTGCCGTAAACGCCAATTTAGGTGAGAACTCAGACTGACCACTCTGACAAGTGATGGTCGCGGATATTTGCGGCGTTCAATACATACGTAATCGCCGACTCACACTCCGAACGCTCAGCCAATGCCTCTTCATTTTCCATCTCTATCCTATGCGTGTCCTGCGATGGGTATGGAACGTACAGATAATTGTCCTGAGTGGCACCGCTGGCCTGAGGAACAGAGGGATTAATTTAATCTTTCAGTCCGTTTTAATTGGGAGCATGCGTGAGGCGTGGAGGACGTTGGAGTGAAGCTCGGCTGTCATTCCGGCTGTAGAATTGACTGTCATAGTCGACCGTGCATGGAGGTCGATCTTCGTGGCTGAGTGTGCGATTAGCTATGAAGGACTTTCCATTGAATTGTTACCTACTGTTGCTGCGGTTTCTGATCGGTTTTTGGTCGCTTTCGACGGATGGGAATAATATAATGGGTGTCTCAGCAAGAATTTAAATTTCGAATCGCGCCATTTTCGACATTTTCGTTGATTCGGCCATATTTGGTGTTTGTTGGATTGAACATAGATATTAACGAAAGTGGTGCGTTACAGCTTGAACTAACCTTTGTTAATAGTGAAACCCCTCTTTCAAAAATGGGGAAAATTTGACTATGACGATTCGCAAGTTAAGTGATCATTTCGGAGTGCATCATCGGCCGTCGCGACCTGCCATTGAACATTTCATCAAAAGCTTTTTTGTTTTTTTTTTTTTATTAGGTCTATGCGAACCACCCCCAGACAACTGAGGAACTCAAAGAAGAGATTGTACGTCAAATTCGCCAAATCCAGCAGCCCTGCAAAATTTCGTCAAAATAGTGCACTTTCCAACAGAGCAACGGTGGCCATTTGATTCGTGTAAATGTCATCATTACCTCCATACTCATGCAGCATAAAACATTACATTCATCTATCTTTTTAAGTTGTTAAAATTCAAATTATTTCTGAGGTACCCGTTATATCTGATTCAAGAAATAAAGACGCTGAAACTTAAAACTATACTGACTTTATGTTTTTTCAAGATTTATTTGCAATTGGATTTTGATACTCCCCATAATATAGGTATTATCATTCATTGTAGCTGCACGCAAAGCGAGCTAGAGTATAAGTAGCATAATATATTTGTTCCAATATCATGGAACATATATATAGGGTAGTAAGTACCACAGGATAACAGCCTAGTAAGAGAAGATAAAGGCATCCATGCTGATAAAAAAACAGGCTGTATCGGGCGTCGCAATATTGGCAGCAATCACAATATTGGCAGTAATCTCTGGATCGAGGCGGCGCGGCGGCGGCCTGGGCGCATGCCCCTGCATGAGATGTGCCCATTAGCCTCCCCTCAGCAGGAAGCACAATTTATCGGCCGAGCTCACGTGACACGGCGCAGCCTGGGGAAGAAAATTATTAATTAAAGCATGGGAACGGTGAATTTTAAATCCCTTAGCGGGATCCGGCGCCGATAAGCAAGTAATTTGTATTTAATTAGCTCAATTATTTTGATCATTATACGGACGTGCGGAGGGTTTGCTTCTGAAATGGAGTTTGTGGACGCTCCGACGTTCCAGAAGCGAGAATCGTGTGTGTTTTTTACTTGTATTTTGAAAAGGTATGCTTTGGAAAATTACGCTCACCATACAAACCTAGATTACTAATCGTTCGAAAACAATTGTTATAATTTACTTGATATTTTTTATCTCAAATCAGGCAACGAATAACTGCCTTTGTACCTTTTTGTTTGTCCAACAGGTTGGACAGACAGCTGAAAAATAAGGTTTTTATATTTTTAACTCTTTACTCTAAAATAAGAATAAATAAAATTACCTACGCAATGCTGTGAAATAGAAGCTCGTTGCGACCGGCTCTAATAATATGTGCTAGCTATATCATTTTTCATTGTTAGCTTCTGACCTATTATCATGCGATATGGAAAATTTAGTAGACGGTTTACAGCGGTGGTGTGTTCAAATTTAGATGACTTTTGTGGTAATTGTCGTGGGTTTTCATATGAATAAATCATTTTAAGTAACTAAGCTTTGTACTTGCCTTGGCATTCTGCTTAACTTAATTCTTATTTTTTTTATTATATCTAGTTCAATATGTGTAATATATGAATTCTACTCACAATCTAATGCCATTTTTTAAACAATCCTAAGAAAATAACGAAAGCAAAGAGACAAGGCAATTTCGCTCTCATAAATCGCAGGATCATAAATGAAAATGTTTAAATACAAATGTAAAGACATAGATGTTCTCGAGCCAATTATAATAATTCAGGCAGGAGTAATTAATTACTTATAAATGAAATGTTTATAGAATTTTCATATAACGACATTTAAATATAATAAGATTTCCGACGACATCAAAAGGAGGTCATAATGTTAGAATATTGTAAAGTCTGTCATCAGATCCTTCTCTTTGTGTCTTGTAAATTAACAAAATGGTATCTGCTTCTATGAAAGATCTTTAGGAGAGCGATGGATTGATGTCTACATAACGGAGTTGTTTTATATAATTATTTTATTACGTCATCTCTGTATAAGGGAGCAATAGGAATTCTATATGTCGCAGTCATATTGTGAAAGTCGTGTCATCAAAATTTGTACGAATGATTGTCAATCGGTTCTATTTCTTACACTATTACTAGTATTTTTTATTTCACTTGACTTTTACGGTACATAGTTCGTTAATGTTAGGATGGGTGAGATGAGCAAAATGAGCCAAGGTTAGGTTAAGTTAGGTAGGTTACATTAGGTTTATTGTAAGAGATTGAAATGAACTTAAAAACTATAATTCTGCTTGGAAATGTATGATTTGCTAAATTTGGGCGACATTCATTGCTACGCCACGGTGCTAGCCAGGTACATTGGCCACCAGACCTCAAACCGGGCTGAAGTGGAGAAGGATAGGCGGCACCTTATTGTTCAACCCGAAGAGACCCTGGAAAAACAACCGGATGGGGTCTCCAAAATCTCGTCGAGCTTAAGGGGAATTAACACCTAAATATGAACGTTTTTCTGAAGTCGATTACAGTAAAGCCTTTGGTTCTTAAATATTGAAAAAATACTGAGCTTATAGAACGTATGTTTGCGAAGGTACATATCCCCATTTTGTCCAAAACACTTTTATAATCATCGAAATATTTGTTTTTTCTTAAAGGACCTTTTGTACCTTTCAAAGCCGTTATTTCTGTTATCTTTCTATTTAGAAGAATGCATTAAAAAAAATCTTATACCTTTCAGCCATAACGAGGTACACATCCCCCTTGCTGTTAAGAAATCTTCTTTTTTAATTTCAACATCAGACTAGTCGTACCTTGCCGAGCGGGGACGGAGCGCGCGAAACGTGCGTACCCTCCCGCTGACATGATGACACTGGCTAAATTCCGCCGCGCTTATTCTTGACTTAAAGCTATGGTATATAAGCGCCTTAACAGAGTCGTTAACGTATCAATTGCCCATACTACGGGTGATAACTTCCATGCTCTTAATGTTTTATTAGGTTTTTTGAAATTTTGGGTTATTAAATATGTTGTAAAATTCTATATCTGTATGTTTTAATTTTTTTATACATACCTTTTAGATATAATTTTTTTCCGTTCATTTACGAACTTTTTTACAAAAAAATCTGATATTTACAAAAAAATCAAAACATTCCGTATGTTCATAAAATGAAGCTTTCTCAAGTGATATATATATTTTTTTATAAAATCTCATAACGTTAAGGAGTAGGGAAACGTTAGGGCCTGAAAGACGATTTCGCTATTTTAATGGCAGTCGCCGTGCAAAATTCAAATCAAATCAAAAACGTTTAGTTCCACTTAAATCGTACACAGTGGTAGCGCTTAATGCCTAAGGCAAAATTGTGCCTAGGCAAATGGATAAAGAATGTATTTCTTAAAATTTTCAAATCTCAGATTTCCTGTGACTTCACGACAGCCTTAAGGCAAGTAGGACACAGGCATGCCTGTTTGGTGAAAAGCGAACACGAAAGCCTCAACAGGGTGTGACGGTATTTCACGCCGGACCAAAAACTGTTCCTCTGCAAGGTGCAGATGAGATCACACGTGGAATATTGTTTGAATCGGTAGGATTGTTCAGCTAAGTACCTGCTTGTCTCCTTGGACTCTATACAGCGCCCTGTCGAAGCGGCCATCATGTCACCGACCCCGAGGTATCCCATATAGTTAAAACATTTACCCTCCGAAAGGATTAAGAATCTCTTTCACAATAATAATAAACTTAAAATTCTAGAAATTATTTGACGGCAACAACTAAGTCCTTGAATAGTATTTAATACATCTATGCTTCATTAAAATACATAAAATGTAAAAAATACAAAATAATTCTTAAATCAAATAAAACCAGCTACTTACGACTACTTACTGAAACTATGCTAAACTTCCTCCATGCTCGCCGAGCTGCCCATAGTACCTAAAATGCTCTGTGCGTTATATCTCTGAATTTTCATGCTAATTCGTCGATTTCTCATTGAGTCGTTTTTCATTGAAGTCTGCAAAATTTTTCTCATCTGATGACCAAGCGTTTTCACAGCGAACGCAAGGGAATCAAAGTGATCACGCACATGCGAATATAACAACTAAGGCTGTATTTACCAATTATAAACAATTAGTTAAGTCCACTATAGTTTATGTGGTGTAAACTCTGAACTCCCTTGGCTCATCAATGTTGATGTGACGATTGAGTTTCGAGTCTATAGACTTCGTGGCGGCAGCAATATACTAAACTATGGTGGACCAAATTTTCCAAGTAGGTCAGTTTGACAGGTGACTGTCAATATTGAATGGATTAGGATTATGACATCGAAGCAGAGTAGTTAGCGGCTCCGCCGGCGGAGTTAGCGGCGAGTTAAGTGGCCCGTTCGTTCTCAGCTTCCAACGCTTGTGAGTTAAACCAATAGGTCGCATCTTCCCTGAGGCGAATTCGAGTACGCTCTGCATGTATGTAATTTTCTTTGAATTTTCTGGTAACTTTGGATGATGATTGAGAGATCAACATATATAACTTTTTTTCAATGATTATTAAATTCAATTTAAAAAAAAATACCCTTAATATTTTAAGGTCAAGAATATGTTTTTTTAGTTTCGAGTTTCCGCAAGAGTCAAGTTTTTTTTCAAATTGATCAATTTTTAATATTTTGTTAGTCAGAATCACCCTCCGATTGTACGAAGACCTTTGCAGAATAAGCCTGCGTAAGGTATCCCTACGTTGTCGTAGCGTGCTACACTCAGCTTTCTATATTATTTGTACACAAAACACACAAATGTTTAATTTTTCGAATTGAAGGCACTGATTGTAACCGTTTTTTAATTACTTGTTTAAATCGATCAATTCGTGTGTACGATGAAATGGTTGCTATATTGAAATTATCGTATTTTATTCAGGTTTATCAACAGTAAAATACATTCAAAAATATTAATATAATTGTTGCAACTAAACAAAACAGAAATATTCATTAATTAAAGATAAACACAATATATTAAAAATAAACGAATGGGAATATAAGGAAATTACTAAATTCTATCATCGAGGCGATCCCGCAAGTAATAATATCTGGAAAGCGTGACTGAGAACTACGAACTTAACCCTTCCAACAAACTTTTCAGAGGCCCTATCCTGTTTAAAATCATGGCGAAAAATAATTCATTACACTTGTGGTTTTCTATAAAATGCTCTAATCGAATTTCACTTGATCTTCTGCATTGTGCAGAAAACATTTTCTATTCGAGTTGAAATTAAATCGCTACGGAAAAATGTTCCGAGTGTTTTCGGTGTCTTATATCTGCAATTCGTTTCCGAGAATTGGCTGGTATTTCACATTATGAGAGAGGAAAAAATGCCTCGAATTGTGGTTTTTTTTTTAGATTAATTCCAATCCCTTAACATTTTTAAATATAATTATCATTTAAAATCCTTATTTCGGAGAATTTTCCTTCAGGAAAATATCTACTGGACGTTGAAAATGTTATGTGTACCCTGATAATTCCAAATGTAATGGAAATGATTCGAAGTCCCTCTGCCCCGGGTAGGGCCCGTCTTATCGCGTCATTATGTACGTCGGTAGTTTAACTTCGGTAAATTGAAAAAGAAAATGAGCTTATTTCCTCCCCCCGCCCTAGAGACCAGCTCGCCCCCTCCCTCCCCCCTGACTACATCTTCCCCTCTTTCACCAAACCCTCGGAGTCGCTGCCAATGCCTGAAACGTTAAGTATCTAATCTATTAAACATAGCTGGAGTTGAAATGTTCATTCGTTCCGCGAATGTTATTTTAGATACATCATGAATCAACATGCTTTTATAATGATTGTGTTCAGTGTGATAAGACCCTAAGGGCCGAGTTTTCAATAATCTGATAACCAGCCGAACAAATATATTTACGCCGATGCTTATCCATTCGTTGTAGTACGCACATATTTTTACTAGCAAAATTACATGAAAGGAGATATAATCATACGGTAGTGACCATCCGTCTTTTCGCAAAAGTAATTGAGTATTATCTGAGGATTAGGGTCTTATCACACTGAACACAATCATTATAAAAGCATGTTGATTCATGATGTATCTAAAATAACATTCGCGGAACGAATGAACATTTCAACTCCAGCTATGTTTAATATGTTATGTTTAAAAATAACGGTTTAGATTGATGGTCTAGCTATTTAAAAACTGAATGTCTCTGATGCTTTTATTTTTCAAATTATTCTAATATTCGTAAAAAAATATAAACTGGAACTCGGACTGAAGTATATATTCCTTTCTGCAACCCTTCATTTTGTTCCTGTAAAATGAAAATGTTGTTCGTATGAGCCTTAGATATTTTTCTGAGTAAAACAATTTACAAACATGAAAAAAGAGAATGAATAAACGGAGAAGAGAACAAATAACTTGGCTGTACTTTCCATAAAACTGCAAAATGAAATTGGTTGTCCTTTCTAAAATGTAAAATGCAGCACTCCACAAGCATATCATTTGGTTCTTCTGCATCGCCCCCCCCCCCACCCGCCTGCCTGCGTACATAATGGGATGAGTGTGTCGTCGTCTTGGCATTTTCTTATTGGATGCACCCGTATGGGGTACTCTAGACAAGCAACAAAATAAATTCAAAACTGTTTGTTTAATGTTATTTCAGAGTTATTAAAACTTTGAGTTGTATGGTCATCTAAACATAATCTTTTGCGACTAAATATGCAGAAGTTGTGAATTATGTACTGTATGGGACAATCATTTTTTTGGTATTTATTGGTCTATAGGTAGTAGCGGTAGTTGACACAATATCCGCAAATGATATGTTTTGCTGGTTCGGGTCCAGCCTTGCAGTATATTCGTAAAGTAGTTCTTTTTACTGTTCTCTTTCTTCAATTAATGTGTCTTTGCTTCACGGTCGATTATACATACATACATGTCACATTCCTTGGAATAAGCGACGTACCTGCTTAGTACGAAAAAGTATATTTAATTACTATAATATTAGTTTCTAATATACTATGCGAAATGCTATGTTGTAATGTAGACTTATTCTACTCCAATATAGTTACAATGTGAGTTAAGAACAGGGTTTTCAGTTTCATTTGCTGTAATACTAAACATTTTATAAAACCTATTTATTCCACACAAGAAAAATATGGTCTTAACGAAACTTACGACATTTTCAGAATTGGTGAAAAACATTTTTTACAAAAGTTCTGGATATTACTGAAAGTAGTCAGGAGATGTCTTTTAATACGTTACAAATGTGCGAATGAAGGGGAAATTTGGAAGAAAGATTACAGGTGTGAGATAATTTAGGGTCAATTTATACTTATATTTTTCATTGAGCACCCTAAAGGGTAATACCATCTGGCCATACACACTAAAACGAGTCAAACGCCAAACGAAGGAAGAACACATTCGGGAAGAAAATACTTCAAAATATTCAAATACATATTGAGGATCCAGAATGTGCGCGTGCCGACATGTGACGATAAAATATGAATTACATTGACCGGAATAAGTTTAGCGAGTACAAAACGGTTTTCGAAGTAATCATTTTAACTAGCAACAACGACGGTTCCCAAAATAGTTTTTGTGGACCAAAGTGGTCCGTATACTGAAAAAAATTATATGCAACGATTTACTGTTTTAGCACAGTAAACATTCAGTCATTTCTTATTACTATTGTAGTATTACGGTAAGAGTATTAAACAGTTTGGATAGGCCCGAGGCCTGGGAGACACCGAGAGAGGATAAGAGATTTCAGACCTGATGCCTCCGGGCTCGCACCTTCCACAGGGATGTTCTCACTTTCTTCTGGCCAGGAATGTTGCTGGAGGCAGCTATCAAGCACTCGCACGCGGACACCTTTTCACCACTTGCGTAAAACTCCTCGCGCGATGAGGGAAATGCGATGGTACAGTGAGAGGATGGCTTGTCTCTTCGGAGCGACCATTCGCGGCGCGGTTCTTTTGGCGGTTGAAGTCCGACTCGCGAGCACGATTTTAAATCATGATCGCGCGCATCTTCTGGTATGCAGTGGTTCCGTCTCTCTCTCTCTTAGGTGGGGAAAAGATGAGAAGGAACGAGGGGAAAGTGTTGTATTGAGTAGTGTTGTATTGAGTAGTGTTTTTATGAAGTAGTGTTGGCGGGAAAATCAGTTAACGGCTTTGTCCACAGTTGTTTTAACCGCTTGGTGAAAAAAGCACGTGTGACGGATTAGATGATTTTGGAATGGTTATCATTACTGATTTAATATTACTGCTGACTACACATTAGGCGTGCAACTGTCCAGTTTCAAGATGTACAGGAATGTTAACAGATTGGACAGTACCTTTTCACTGAATATACCTAAGACGTAAGTAAGAATGGAAAAAATACTAATAATAATAAAATAATAAAGCTAGACACAGTTTTCATCAGTTAGGGAAAAAGTAAAAGAAAAAAGTTATTGCACACAGTTACAAAAACAAAAGATCCAGTAACATTTAATTTTTAAGCCTAATGGTTATCACTCAATTAAAGTAACCGATTCACTCACTTGGCTCTATTTTAAAGTTGCAAGACGGTTGTTATCATGGGAACTACAGTTAGGTTCACTAATTATTTCTTTCAGTGTAAATGACAACAAATTATAATATTTAGTTTAACGGCTTAACGCGCGTGTGAGGTTACGCGGTAAGCCGTTAAACTAAATATGTCCCGCGTAAGTTTTAAAATATTAATAGACAACAAATTATGCTAAAATAGTAAGTTGCAAATATTTTTTCATCAAGTGCCGCTGCGATGGAAGGCAAGTCTACCCGCCCCTGCGCCACGACCCGCAAAAGTATAAATATAAGTATTTATGTGTATTGTACAAGACGGCAATACATTTTCCGAGGTAATTTAATTACTATTGGGCATAGCGTAAAAGTTTCATCCTAAAACTAAGCGATCCCTCGACGACCCGGCAAAACATGAGGGTAAGCGTTGCCCAGCAGCCCGCCGCTAGGGTGTTTGAGTTGGCGGCCGAGTTACCAGCAGAGTGCTGATTCCTCGCGTGTGTACTAAACAAACACCTCGGTATGGGCGGGTCCGGCGGTCATCGAGGAATGAAGCAGAGGAGCGGCGACGGAACCTCTTCCGTCTAGCGTCAGTGCAGCCGAGAATTGACGTAGCGCCCCGGCTAGTCAGTTCCCTTATGAATTCGCTCACTCCTGATATTATCTAGCTCCAACGATTTTCGACAACATGCGCGAACACGAGTTCAATTTGTTGCGGACCGGCTCCGATGCGGCGAGCCGATCCACCGACACAGGTGGCAACAACACACCTGCGGCGATTCTGCGTTTCAATTTGCGCTGATTTTTTATGTTTCCGTCGAATGCTTCGAAATGACCCCGCTGGTTGTAAGGCAGCGGGTGGGTTCCCTGCCCAACGGTTCTTGGCTTCGGCGTTCTACCCACTCATTCACCCCTGTAGAGCCCAGCCTTATGGTAGCGTAGAGGGCGGATGAAGAAGGGTAGATCGGTAGACAACGATGGTCGCCTCCGGCGCGGCGCGGGCGGCCCAGCGCGGCGCGCAGGGTGTGGCGGGAACGAGACGACGTAATTTACGTCTTGCCAGGTGCCTCAGGAGTTTCACAATAAAACGCTCGATCGGGTGGCCAACCCGCCACCAACTGCAGTCCCAGAATGGGGGTCCAGAAGTCTGTGCTCGTTATGGTTCGTCAAAACGTCAATTAATTGCCGGCTTGCTGACTGAAGGCGTAGGGCGTGCGAACATATCGCGAGTCGCTGGACGAATGAATGGCGCGCGGGGACGCGATTAGGTCATGCGGGAGAAAACCTACTGGATGTTTACAGCAGACATTCCAATAGGCAAAGCTCATAGGGCCAAGACGGGTGGTCTCGTTTGGATTCAGAAGACTATCAGTTCATGAGAAATGCATTCCCAGCAGGAGCATGCACGGCAATCCCATTACATATCTCAGGAGTTATCTCATTCCGTGAGAGATTTCGCCTATACATTTGGCAGAAGTCACCCCTCACGTATCATTATCTCTCTCGCGAGTGTTGCATCATATAGCGGGAGCAATCTCGGCATCCCCTATAGCCTACACCACTCACGGACGTTTCAACAGGACATCGAAGCATAATTCAACACCCATTTCTCTGACCCATGAATTGTTGTAGACAAAATTAATTATCTGGACATTAAATTTCCTTTAGGCATCATTTCCTTCAGTCAGCATTTATCCCCATAAGTCAGTCTCTATCTATGTATATGTCATAAGCACAGCACCCCAAATACCCTCATCCCAGTTAAAGACATTCATCGGTGGATTTTATTTCAACAAAATCAAGTCAACAATTCACATAATAAAATCTTATAAAACATAGGTTAATAATGTCCATATGCATATTTTCTTCTTACGGCGCAATCTGTGAGACCTGTCGCCAACACAATTCATGGAATATTTTGCGCGTAGCTTTTGCATAATGACGCCCTGATAATTTTATGTTCTCATCGCATTCTAATTGGAATAATTAGAACGGTGCAACAACGGTGGTACCTCGAGTGAAAATGTGGAACGCGAGGAGCTGGGGGTATACTCACAAGATTCTCACCTGTGAGTTACAACGCTTTCGTACTTATGAAATGACAGCCACGAGTCATCCTAGTGTTGTCCCTTTCTAATTAGAGTGCGATGACGCAAACATAACATTTTATGTTTGATGACGTCAGGCGAAAGCGTTTCACTTTCATCTGTGACTAACTCGTTATCGCTTTCCTGAGTAGTTTACTCACAGGTGAATGTGAATTACCAGATGTGGGGCTAACATGACGCCATTTAGTGCAGCGAACATTTGATGTTGCACGTCTCGAATTCGTAAGGCGCTACTGTCAGTGTATGTGTTATCACTAAAAACATGGCTACTGTCGTCACTGCCGTCCTTCTTACTCTTTGGGCACGGTAGTCTGGCAGGGTGAACGGTGGTGTTGCGGCGCTGAGCCGTTTGCTGAGGTTGCGATCAACAGCACATCTATTCTAGGAATTCCATGCTTAAGATTCACAAAAGTTTTCGGTCGGTTGTCAAAGTGATTTTCTCGACGGAAAGATTCCCAGCGAGAAAATCGCTTTGACAAGCCGCTATATGAGTTGTTTTCTGGATCGAAAATATTACTGATTCCTAAGCACATAATTCCCAGAATAGGCCTGCTGAAACGCAAATCACCTAGATTTAGGTAAGCAATGTAATAATAAGAAGGTGGCTTTGTTGCCAAAAGTAAGAATGTTTCTGTCCATTTTTTACCCGACTGCGAAAGAAGGAGGGTTATGTTTTTCGAGTGTATGTATGTATGTATGTATATATGTATGTATATATGTATTGTCACGTAGTGGATTTTTGGTAAGCCACTACAGTGTTCATAGCTCCTTGGCCAAGGCTAATCCAATCGCCTTGCTCCCTCCGTGGTTTTACCTAATTAAAATCTTCCTTACCCTCAGAAAAAAAGAGAAACGAAAATGATAATTTCGTAGTGCGGCGACCATTTTGGGTCGCCCACTTTACCAGCAGCCTTCG
The DNA here is from genome assembly GCA_946894095.1 of Incurvaria masculella. Taxonomy (NCBI): domain Eukaryota; kingdom Metazoa; phylum Arthropoda; class Insecta; order Lepidoptera; family Incurvariidae; genus Incurvaria; species Incurvaria masculella. Next base: position 6,404,060 of record OX335644.1, read on the forward strand.
CAAAGAGCGCACCTCTACAAACCGCGGTCCACCTACCGGTAACCCAACTTCAATTTAATACCTTTTAGCGATTGCTCACAGCCCTGTTCATTTAATTAAACTCATTTCCTCCTTGGTCGCTATTGACCTGGCTTTATTTTAGCTCCTCAAGCACCCTGTAACCATTTTACGGCGCCCACGCCTCATTTATTGTGAGCGCCCGTCTAAGTGTTTCGAAATTGACTTCAGCGGTTCCTGCGGGGCTCACCAAGTGGGCCCCAGTTATGTCTTCCGTTCACCCGAGACACGACTCGCCGATGGGCCGCCGTCGCCGGCAGCGACGTGGCGAGGTAGCCGAGCACGCTGGCCGGCCATCCGCGCAGCCGCGCCGATGCGCCCCGCGCCGAGCAGCGCTGAGCCACGCCGCCACGCCGTCGGCCGGCGTTGACGACGCGGCCGACACGCCGGCGCCGCTGCTCTGAGCCGACGCCCCGCGCGCCGCACCGCACGCGCGTGCACCCACCATGCTGCGCACCGACGTGGTCCACCACTGAGTGAACCAACCACCAAGTTTTTCTACCCTTAACGGAGGCCTCAACGACAGACTTTCTAACTGCAAACCATTTATGTACCGCTTGAGCAATTTTGTTTAATTTTCTTTGTAATAAACGTCCACCTTTATTTTCACTAATTGGTCGTATTCTTTTCCCTGTCCCTGGTAGTACTTGGCTCGGCTACCCCCTAAGGGTACACTTATTCTACATTTAATTTGGAGTGGTGGCGCGTGATGACGCGGACGGAGCCGCCGCAAAAGCGAGGGTTCCGGTCGAACGTCACACTGGCATCCACTGGTTCGGGGACGAGCAGGACTAGGAATCCTGTTTCTATTTTGCGCCCCACTCCAAACCGAGCTATGTACTGCCTGGGAGGGAAAAAGAATATTTAATTTGTAAAAAGCCAGGTTTCTGTTGAGCCCTCCATTTTTTTTTCTCATTAATTGTTTCCTGTAACATTTTTACGTGTGATTGTTGTGTGCTAGTGAGCTATCGCATTGGTTGAGACGATAACGTGTTCGATTCGGCGATCGACCTAACCTTGAAACCATGTTTCGAAGTTGATTCGACCACCGAACGAGTAGATCCTGTTTACGCCCCACTCACTTCACACAGTACTTACGTTTCGCCTTCAGCTGAAAAACATAAATTCATTCCATGTTTAGCTGCCCTTGATAACTTCACATTGAACTTAGATTTCACTACACAACATGGCCGCGCGACACAGCGCGAGCGATGTCTTTACTGCGCTCACTTTGAGACGACAGATTCATAATTTCGCATCGATAATCTAAAACTTTCGATTCCCCGTTGGTATTTCGCGTTCACTTCAACTTGCCTAACACGCTCCCTCCTACTGAACTAGATACGGTCTCACGTTTTTTTTTCGTTCTGTTTTGGTTAGCGCTCGGTAGATCCCGCCTGTTACCCAGTATGATTCCGTTTTGTTTTAATTTAGTTCAGACGGCGCGTGTGCCGTAGGAATTTTTACGAGTTGTTTTTTCTTTGCTCGCGAAACTACCCACGTTTTTTTTTCTTTCCCTCGCTCCATCTAATTGTCGCGACGCGGAGCGGTCGCGCGGGCGCGTAGTTTCACGGCCCTGATCACCCAACCTTCATTCGTTGGGGACCACTTTTTTTTCCTTGAACTTTTGATGTCCATACTGTTTCCTCTCACTTACCTTGCGCATGCACCTCGTGCGTTTCAAGACTTTCACAGCCCGATCACTCGACCTTCATTCGTTGGGGATCATTTTTTTTTTATTTTTTTTATTTTTTATAGTTTATTATGCGTGCATCTATGCGAAGTTAAGAACGTATTTCCGACACAAGTCAAAACGTAGTTTGTATTCTGGCCTTGAGTTTAGAAGGCCCCGCGGATGTTTCATTTTTTTTCCTTCAGTTTCTCTTCCTGCCGCCGGGACTAATACGTTCCACTTGGGAATGTCCCCGGCCGCATTTGTTTTTGACGGGCCCCACACCTTTATTGGCTCCCGCCCTTGCCCTCTGTTCGCGGACCTAATCGGACACTCGGCAAACATTCGCGGCGCGCTTCTAACTCGTTTTCTATCCTATGGTAGATTTAAAATGTATTGAATGCGAATCCGAGCAAGTCGGCGCGTAATAAGTATTGATAGTACTCGGCCGTTCGGACACGCGACGCGATCACGGCGGCGCGCACGCTGGCGAACGCCACCGAAATCGATTCGTCTCGTTCCGTTCGCGTCACAGCGGAACTGCAACAGTTCATTTCAGTTTTAATTCATTCACGAACGAAACTTTTCACCGGTTCTCGTATTGTAAAATATTTCAGTTGAGTAATTTTACTCGGCGCATTATGCCCACTTTTAGTTCCGTTTTTTTCTTGTTTTGTGATTGTACTAGTGTAGGCGGCTAGGTTTCGGTTGAAGCGACGGCGCGCGCGCCGTGGCCGCGTGGGTGCCCGTGCGCTGAGCGCTTTTTAGGATCTAGGCACCTAGGTCATCTAGGTATTAAGGCGTGTTCACACTATGCCAAAATAAATTTATTTTTTTTCAAAATAATGTTTTGTTGTTTTGCCTCCAAGGCTACGATCATGCCCCTCCATTTATGTTAGCTCATCGCTGCGCTGGGCCTGACCCTCCTTCATCCACTTCATGGATTGTGGATTCCTTTAATGTTTTTTTACTTTATTTTTTTTATTTTTTTTTCGCAATAAGGCTTCCGCTGCACTGGGCCTCACCCTCCTTCATCCACTTCATGGGCTGTGCATCCTTTCAAAGTATTTTTTTTATTTTTTCTAATTTTTTTTTCTCGCAACATAGGCAGTTTGAACGCGCGTCCTGTTTTTCTAACGGTATCATGCCAGACCGGCAGACCTAGACTGTGCCTCCAATACCACTACCTAGGCCCAAGTAGTAGTAAGTAGGTCGTTAAGTCCTTAAAGTTAAGCTTTTGATTTTTTTTTAATTTTTCTTTATGGAGAGTTACCTATGTCCCTCTCTCACCTCGTTATTGGGCTATTTAATCCCTATACCGGTTCCCTTCGTTAAAGCGGACCGTGTTTGGTTTTGTTGATTTATTTAGTTTGTTGTTTTGATAATGTTAGTACTTAGTTGCCGGGTACCTACTGGACTGTAGTGTTGTTTTGTTTTTTTTACTTGTAGGTTCCCCGACGTCACCTCGCCAGCCATGCTGCTGGGTGCCGTCAGTGGTTAATTTATTTGATTGTGTTAGTTTTAGTGACGTCGTCTGGAGCGGCCCGCTCCCGCACCGGTCGTCCGGCCCGCGCCTTCGAGGGTCTGGACGGCCACTGCAAGGTGATGTCTGATCTTCCGCTGTAGGATGACCAGACTTGGAATGTTAGAGGCGAGCGAAAGATAATGCATGTTAGGGCGCGAGAGCAGGTCTTGTAAATAATGTGTTGTCCCGTAGTTTAGGCATGTGCGTAGCACCAAGCGGTTAGTCCTAGGTTAAGGGTGTCCTGAACTCCTCAAGCTCAGGGCATGATCGCTAGCCGCTCATTGAGTGCCTTAAAGGAGCGGTAACGACACTGTATGGTCCAACTCCTACTGCTAACTAAAGAAGCCAACTTACTTGTTGTATGAGCCATGTTTAAGTAATATACTTCGTCGTTTTACCTCACAGGAGCGGTAAGGACGATTTAGTCTAACTCCTAATGAAAAAAATCTAAGCCTGTACGAGCCATATTTTTTTGTGCTGTACTTTTCTTTTGTACCTCACAGGAGCGGTAAGGACGATTTAGTCTAACTCCTAATGAAAAAAATCTAAGCCTGTACGAGCCATTTTTTTTTTGTGCTGTACTTTTCTTTTGTACCTCACAGGAGCGGTAAGGACGATTTAGTCTAACTCCTAATGAAAAAAATCTAAGCCTGTACGAGCCATTTTTTTTGTGCTGTACTTTTCTTTTGTACCTCACAGGAGCGGTAAGGACGATTTAGTCTAACTCCTAATGAAAAAAATCTAAGCCTGTACGAGCCATTTTTTTTGTGCTGTACTTTTCTTTTGTACCTTACAGGAGCGGCACCGTATTCTGTTAGAAGAATACGGGAACTCCTACAATAAATAAACAAGCCAACACGCCTTTTTAATTTAAGTTCTAGAGCCTAATTTGTGTTCCTTTTGCGTGGAGGAGTATCTGTTTTGTTTTTTTTGGCCTGTCCTTTTTTTTTACTGCATTTATTCCATTAGGTAGCCCGTAGTTTAAGATTGTTGTTTTTTTATTTGTGTCCCACCCGACCTTGTTCACTTACCCATTTCATTCAGGCTTCACCTGTGCCTGATTAGCCTTGGCTTACTCTCGAGGACTCGGTCTGTCGAGGGCGACAGGTCGGACGGCTCGTCGTCCTCTTTCCTCGAGAGGGGGGGTTGTGTCACGTAGTGGATTTTTGGTAAGCCACTACAGTGTTCATAGCTCCTTGGCCAAGGCTAATCCAATCGCCTTGCTCCCTCCGTGGTTTTACCTAATTAAAATCTTCCTTACCCTCAGAAAAAAAGAGTAACGAAAATGATAATTTCGTAGTGCGGCGACCATTTTGGGTCGCCCACTTTACCAGCAGCCTTCGCAAAGAGCGCACCTCTACAAACCGCGGTCCACCTACCGGTAACCCAACTTCAATTTAATACCTTTTAGCGATTGCTCACAGCCCTGTTCATTTAATTAAACTCATTTCCTCCTTGGTCGCTATTGACCTGGCTTTATTTTAGCTCCTCAAGCACCCTGTAACCATTTTACGGCGCCCACGCCTCATTTATTGTGAGCGCCCGTCTAAGTGTTTCGAAATTGACTTCAGCGGTTCCTGCGGGGCTCACCAAGTGGGCCCCAGTTATGTCTTCCGTTCACCCGAGACACGACTCGCCGATGGGCCGCCGTCGCCGGCAGCGACGTGGCGAGGTAGCCGAGCACGCTGGCCGGCCATCCGCGCAGCCGCGCCGATGCGCCCCGCGCCGAGCAGCGCTGAGCCACGCCGCCACGCCGTCGGCCGGCGTTGACGACGCGGCCGACACGCCGGCGCCGCTGCTCTGAGCCGACGCCCCGCGCGCCGCACCGCACGCGCGTGCACCCACCATGCTGCGCACCGACGTGGTCCACCACTGAGTGAACCAACCACCAAGTTTTTCTACCCTTAACGGAGGCCTCAACGACAGACTTCCTAACTGCAAACCATTTATGTACCGCTTGAGCAATTTTGTTTAATTTTCTTTGTAATAAACGTCCACCTTTATTTTCACTAATTGGTCGTATTCTTTTCCCTGTCCCTGGTAGTACTTGGCTCGGCTACCCCCTAAGGGTACACTTATTCTACATTTAATTTGGAGTGGTGGCGCGTGATGACGCGGACGGAGCCGCCGCAAAAGCGAGGGTTCCGGTCGAACGTCACAGTATGTATGTATGTATGTATGTATGTATGTATATTTCTTTGGCACGCTCTACAGCCTAAACGGCTTGATGGATTTTGGCTTGAGAGGTGTCGTTAGATTTGTCTTAATTGTGAGAGTGACACTGGGTATATCAAAATTATAAAAAAAAATCATAGCCGATTTTTGGCGCCAAATTATGTGTTTTCAAATATATTTTTCCTTGAAACCTATCGAGTGGGGTATCAAACTAAAGGGTTTTCTAAATAGTTTACAAAAAGGAATGCAACTTATATGTTTAAGTGTAATTTGGAATGAGAAATTCCAAAAATCATCAAAATATTCAACGTTAAAAATGAATTCAAATGATTTTTGTTTACGCAAGCGCGCTTGTCACACCAACTCAGGTCATATACTCCTCTTTTCACTACCTCCAGCTATATGGAATGTAGTTTCGGTTACATTGCATATTTATATGGTGTAACCGAAAGATAACTTTGCGATGTCTATAACTGGAAGTGGTGGATCCGGGCGATAGTCAGATAGATTTTCGAAATTCTCGGACGCCGCATAGACCGACATCACCGGCATATCTAATAGCTTTACTAAAGATAAGAAAAAACTTTCTATGAAGATGTCGTCAGCCCCCTGATGAGGGCTTCTGTTACATAGGGTACATAAGATATGATCGTCATCATAATATCACTGATCTTTAACCGTGCGTCCTTGGGATCAGTGGGACGGAAAAGCACGGCCATGCCAAAGTTGGGTTTATCATCATATTATATATCACATATTATTAACCCGTTATTTTATTCAAAATAATAAACCAGGAGTTTATCTACGGATTAAATCATGAAAAGTTATATTTTGATGGGCTTTGGAGGCAAGAAAAACAATAAACGCTCAGTTGGGATGTAACAGTTTATAAGCTTCAAGGTAACACATTCGATCGGGCGATTGTGGACCTTGGGCCCACATATATTTGCAAACGATGAATCCAGGTCTCTTTCGCCGCATCCAGTTAAAGTTCTAATCTGTGAAACTGGAACTTAACTAGCACAATAATTAAATAAAAATGGCTTTAACAATGCTTTTGACTCACATTCAAAGCTGTCAGTCAAGAGACAACTTCCAGTCTAATGAAGTAGTGGATATAAATATTATAATCATGGTTATTATGGAGTTTATTGAATTTTAACTAGCAGTTAGTTTATACATGGATAAAATCCTGTGATCAAAGCGATTGCTACAGGGTCCGTCACTCGAACTGTTACTTCTATTTTCAAAATAATAATGACATCGCGCCAAATTTTGGTGAAACGTCAATTTGTTTCATTGTTTTTAAGTGGGCGAAAAGAGCGGAAACAAATTTGAATTGTATAATAAATTTTCGCAATGGATATTAAACCTAACATTGTGATCGTTTTGTATTTGACCGGAAAATCACAACCAGTCATCGCTCGGGAGCTTCGACATTTACGTGTGAACAAAAGTTTAGTGCATCGAACCATTAATCGTTATAACCTAACAGGGAGCATTGCTAAACGGCATAGAGGCGGTCTTCCGAAAATAGCAGTATCACATGATATGGTTCGGAAGTTAAAGGCTCGAATTCAAGGAAATGCTCACCAGTGTTCTGCAAAATTTGCGAAAAGTCTGACAATACCCGACTCAAGTAATCGGCGCATACTGAAATAAAAAGAAATGCAACTGAAGCCCTACCAATAAAATACAAAAATTACAGCATCTATGTTCAGCGCAGAAGGCAGTTCGACTACAAAGAGCTCAAGCACTGAAAGTCTTGCGTGGCGATCTGGAAAACATTGTTTTTTCAGATGAAAAAATGTTTACTGTCTAACAGTATATAAACAAACAACATTTTCGTGTTTGGCTACAGGGCAAATCCAACGAGAATTTAGACGATGGAGTAAGCAATTCGTAAGCAAGCGCCCGCTTCTGTTATGGTCTGGGCTTCAGTGACCGCAAATGGTCGCTATTTACGCGTGTTTATCGAGAAGGGCGTCAAAGTCAACCAGCAAGTGTGTGAAAAAGGTGTTAAATGAGGCGCTCATACCATGGGCACGTAAACAATGCAGTACGAAACGCTGGACGTTCCAACAACACTCAGCATTGTCTCAGAAAGCTCTTATCTATGGATCAAAGGAGGCTATATAAAACAATAACAATGATTGTCTTAAAATTAAATGTTTTATTGTGATATCTTTTTTAACGAACCATACTTCAATTAACCAAACAACATCATTTTCAATTGGTAACACTTCGAGTGACGGATCCTGTATATATAACCACTGGATTTGAGTGTCGAACAAATTTATTTGCTTATAAATTTAGTGTAACTGTAATAAACGATGATGAGAGGGAGATTCTAAAAAAAACATATATAGGGTGTCAACGAAGATATGGTCCAAAAGCTAGCCACGTATTCCTCGGCATATTTGGTGCTAAAAAGGTAGATGATATTTTGGTTGTACGACTTGAAAAATATCCTCCCCATACATTTTAAATACCTACACATAAAATGTATAGCCTTTTTGTTTCAAATATGCCAAGGAATACGTGGTTAACGTTTGGACCATACCTCCACTATAACCTTGTATATATCGGCCATATAATCAAAATTCGTTGAATGAGGGAATTTCATTCTATGAACTGATGACTTCATTAAAGCCTTAAAGATAACATCAAGAAACTTTTAGAAGATGTAGTTTTGTTTTAATATCAATCAAAAAACTCTATTTGTTACACCTCGTGGTGTAGGGACTAAAATATTGCCTTTCATGCAAGAGGTTATGGGTTCAAATCCTCGCATCGGTTATACACCACTTTATTTTGCGAGTTGTTCATGGTTCGGAACCCATGTAAAACTGTAGGTCACCTTACGTGCATTTAGGAAAAACTATGGTCGAAGTGGCAATCAATCATTGTCAATATCCGTGTGCAGCCGTGATTCTGTATAAAGGAAGGTCCTGGCCTGTCACCTAATTCCTCCTGTAATTTGTTGAATTAGGCTTATATCATGACGGTAGTTGTGTTATATTAGCCATCCATGTCAGGTTCCATAATAATACCTAACCTTACGTTCGTTGGAATGTATTAACGTGCAGATATTTAAATGATAAATGCATGCTCTACGAAAACTAAAAATAATTAAAATAAAACAAATAATTTAAAAATATAAAAAACCCGACAGCGAAAAAAAATTTAACTTAAAATTAACTTAGTAAAGGAACTGAAAAGATAGAAACAAGTTGAAAAATTAAATATTTGTTGTGTTTGAATGATCATGGTTGACAGTGTTCACAAACGCAGTCGGAGGCATAAGATACATTAACTACGATTTATATTTTCTATTGTGTGCCTATGCAAATTTCACGATGATCGGTTGAGTACGCGAAACAGACAAACTTACTTTCATATTTATTATATGACAGTTAGGAGATTATAATTTGTATCAGTAAGTATATTTTTGCTATACCCATATCACTAAGAAAATCGCTAGTCATTAATAATGGAATGTATTGGGAAATATATAATATATCATTATATAATTCATATTGTGCATCAAATACATTAACTATGATTTATATTTTTTTGTTATTAAATTCATTGAAAGTGTACCTATGCAAATTTCATGATGATTGGTGACACCGAGAACGAGAAAAAAAACCTCACTTTAGATATAAAAATTAAAGGTAGGATATTGGAATTATCCCACCACGTATTTTCTTGCTCCACCGAAATAATCCATAAAATCGCTACTAAATCCACAGTGAATACTATGGAACGTACTATGGAACGGGCTATTTGATGCCTCCGACTGCGTTTGTGAACACTGTCAACCATGATGATTCAAACACAACAAATATTTAATTTTTCAACTTGTTTCTATCTTTTCAGTTCCTTTACTAAGTCAATTTTAAGTTAAATTTTTTTTCGCTGTCGGGTTTTTTATATTTTTAAATAATTTAAAACCGTTTATTTTAAGCTCGTAAAAAAATTAGAGCCCGAATAATATTAATATTGTTTTGTGGATTGTTCACCAAAATAGTTGGAGTGAATGAAACGTACGTAATTTCGTCATGATGGTCGCAGCGCGCCGCCGCTCACCGGTCTGCCCGCCCGCGGACGCACCGGAAGTAACATCGTTATTGTAACGTCATCAATTGAGCCTCCGCCCCGCACCCCCGCACCGCCGCACCCCAGCACCGGCGCGCCGGCGCGCGTTTCATATTTTAAATTATCAGACTATAGAAAACTGCCGGTGCCGATTTAAAAAAATGGTGAAATAGCGAATATAAAAATAAAATATCTAATATAAGTTGGTTTGCACTCTTGCAAGCCGCATTTAATTCAATATTTCACTATTTGTTTAAATCTAGAAGAAAACAGAAACACATCTGCTTCGTGTTGTTAAAAAGTGTGGTCTTTAAGATAAGGTGGCTTTCCATAATTTGGTGCATCGATCCTTTCTCACAGAATGTCTATTCTAGTAACCACATTTTGTATGTTTAGCGCCTTATGTTTCGTACGCCAGCACCACGCATAGGTGCCCGGCGCCCATGAGCTTTCGAACTTTCATGTCGGATGCGAAAAGCATGTCGGCCAGCCAGATGATTCTTCACACCAAGTTAAAAGGACCCAAGGTTGTACTTTGGAGGAAATAACTCATGATTTACCGGCCCTATGGATAAAGGATCAAGTCTAGAGGATCTGTTGGAGACCAAGCGTCCTGGAGGATTTAATTTAATTTAATTTCATTTATTAAAACATTTTGGTAATCAAACTACACCAAGTTACGTCACAAAGATCCGCGGATTCGATCGACCCAGTAAAGAAGAACCCGCAAACAAACTTTATGGATTTACATCATGGAGGTGAAGAAATTTACATAACATATTTTTCCGTCCACAATTATGAAATACATACTTGGATCTAAATGCTGCTGCCCTTTACCATGGTAAATAACTCGTCAGGTGAATAGCAAATGCATAGGATAAAGAGAGATTACATCTGACGTAAAGTTGTATTTCGTACCATGCTAAGTGGTAAATTTCAGTTCGCTTGGCCGAATATAACACGTCTCTCGACAGTCGGCCTGGTACGATATGTAGCTAAACCTCAGATTTAGTCACTCTCTTGCCTGTTCACCTGCTATTCACCCGGCGAGTTAACTTACCATGGTAACCTGCCTGATATCACTTTTCGAAGGTTCACATGCTCTGTTTATGTTTCTCTCATCCTACGCGGGGTGTGCCGCGGGGCGGGGGGTTGGAGGTGGGGGGGGAGCGGCACAACGTTACACGCGCTATTTGATAAAGCTCAGCGATAATGGAATACGGCTCCGAGGATTAAAAATGGATCCGGCAAGCGCGAAATGAAATATAAATAGATGGATCGCCGGATTAGAGCTGAAATTATGTGCGCCCCAACGGCGTGTCTGGCGCGAAAATTCCGACCGCAGAAATAAGTGAAAATATTGTGGTTTCTGAAATTATTGAATTTATTTCTTCATTTACCATCTCCATTTGGTGCTGAAACCTGAATCTAGAAAAGATCGCGTTTTCTTTCTCGAAGCCCTTATTTTACAATCATTTGAACAAACCATCGATGGAGAAACATTTAAATGTGTCACTCCTTCTTGCCTTGACTCACCGGTCTCATTTGAAGCCCATCGTGAAAACAAACAGACAACAGAATAACAGGAGGAATATTGCCGTCGAATGTAACGCGATGATAGGAGTTATCGTGTTTGGCGAAGCAGTAAGAATGAGAAGAATATCGCGGTTCACAGCTGAGCGAGTCCCGTCTCGTGACTGGCGGCGCCGCGGCGGGGGTGAGCGGTGTAGAAGGGGGGGTGGGTGGGCTAGAGGTGGTTACGGCGAGGACAGCGAGTAATGAAGTACTGGAGTGGCGACCGAAATGCGTTAGTATGGGGACGTCGTATCCACTTTACATGCAATTGTGTCGCCAGATACTCTTGGCGATTAATAAATACTGTTAAAAAGTTATTTTTCATATATATAGCTCATTTTGGTCTGTCACTCGCGACACCTTGAAAACAAGAGATATGTGTACACGAGAACTTTTAATTGACTCCTGATTATTAGCTTCTTTATTATTGAAATAAAAGTAAGTCAAGAGATCCAGCAGTTTAATTTAATCGCCCGAGCTCCGCCCCCAAGCTTTAGGATATTTCACAATAATATCGATAGCGCCGGCGAGTCAGTTCGGTTACGAATTCGCTCAATTCTGATGTTCTCCGGTTCCAAAGACACGTAAGAACGCACTAAATTCGCAGGATTCTACTTCATTTAACAAACATTCGATGTTGAGCTTCCCGAATTCGTAAGCGAACTACTAAGCAACTGTATGGGGAATTAAGCCTCCCCCAAAACTCCCAGACTTGCCTTAAATCCCAAGGTCTGGGTTGAAATCCCCACCCCGCTTATGCACCAGTTTCTTTCTCTTACTGAGTTGGATAAGTGCATTTAATTACGAATGCGAGCTGCTACATGGTTAGGAATCCATGTATAAAGTGGACCCCTTTCTTACGAGGTGGTATCGTTCCATATCATTCACCGATAACATTCTCTTAAGTTCTTACGTGTTCTTACGTGTCGTTTGAACTCGAGAAAATCAGTAGTAAGCGAATTTGTAGACGTACTCACTCGCCGGCGCTGCCGCTTTTGTAAGTTAAAGTGCCTACACCGCCGCCGTCCCCGTAGAAACAAGATTCGGTAGCGACTACCGTCCTACCATGCTTAATTCCGTTGCTGAGTTCGAAGAGTATATGACCGAAATTTTGGAGCATTTCCCTTGCATAACAATTACAATGTTTTATCTAAGCCAAGTTTTATTACTATTACTATTAAATTCTTGCCACCAGATCATGCAGTAGCCATACTTATAAACATTAAAATACTCCGAACAATGCGGCCTTTCCAACTAAAAGAAGATATGGCAGCCAGCCCCCATTGGGTGTCGTGGGCCAATATTATGACAGTAAGACATCAATGCTCTGTTTCATAAAAGCCTGAACCTTATCTACTGCACTCGAAATATCGAGTATCGAAATATGAGTTTTTTTTGTCATTCCCAATCGTCTTTACGTACAAAATTGCTACCAAAACCCCTGTTTGTATTACGTTGCATCAAACACTTTTCGACACTATTAATTTCTAAATTGCAACTACGAACACGCCCTCCAGCAAAAAACTATATTGTGTCCCGCCTCCCATCCCTCGGTTCTTTCGGGCGAACCTTTGTTTACCAGAGCCTAATGGTGAAAACGCGAAAGGGTCTAATAACACGGATAACATTTAGGGTTCCGTCGGCCAGACGGGTGCGGGAGCATTCCTGTGATGTCATCCGCCGTGGCAGCTCGGGCTACACGTGAACAACAGGCATGCCGCGCATTCCTCCCCGCGCCGCCCCGCGCCAGCCCTCACCCTTCGAGTGTCACATTTTGGGGACGTTGCCTTAATTAATTTTCCTCACGGTACATTCGTACGTACGTCGCGTTGGTGCCATATGAAAACGAATGTTTTTTCTTCATTTGATTGGCTTACATTTTGAATGGATTTTTTTCTTGATTACACTTTGGTTGATTAGCAGGCTGGAACATTTCGATTTTAATTTTAGGAAATAGAGCAGCAACATGTTTGGTCTGGAAATGTTGGTCACGGAATTAGGCATGTTATTCAAAGGTCGGGCTCTCATTCCGGTACAGATTAAGAAAACAAAAAATAAAATCGAATATTCAGGTCACGCTTTTTAAATTAGAAAATGGGAAAAAACTCGTAATCATTATAACAATACGAACCTCAAGAAAACATGTTAGGAAACATACAGATATTCGTTTACCATTGCATTCTTATTGGTATCAGGATTAAAGTGAATGCAAAATTAAATAAAAATAACTTCAAAAATATATCTCGCATTTTGAAAGCCTTTCAAGTTTTTAAATTTGTATTATGTGTACTTAATGGCTTCATTTCCGTTACCTGCGCAAGTCCAATAGTTGTTTTTATATCGAATCTAGCAATGAAATGAAATATAATGTATCCGCAGCTTGAACATATTTGACAGCATGAAGACGCCCTAAAAGAAACTCAACGAAAATTGTTTTTATCTAAATGTAAAATAGAAATATCATGACAAATTACTATCAAATTTTGTTATTTGAAATTTGAACTTAACTTAAGTAAAATTTTAAAAGCAATACAAACATAATCCCACTCATTACATGATTAGCACTCAGACATCACTTCAATCAGTTAAATCATATCAAAGGCTAATTAAAGTCAGATTTCAGTTACCGAACTGTTTCTAGACTAGAACACTTAAGGTTGCCACAGCTTTTATGTTGACATTGTATAGCGAGCTAAGGTTTCTTAGAGGTCAACCACAGCGACCGCTCAGACTGCAGCCAGGAAATAAGCTATGGGGTTTTCCTGGCTGCAGTATCAGCGGTCAAAACGGATTGCGTGTACCACCAATCACTAGAGCGAGCTCCTTTTTTCTGTATTTCTACTTTTGTTGCGATAAATACTAGCCAGCCGCTCTCGAGCCAGTCTCGTCATTCACACGTGCCCATATGTACGTGGACGTTTTGCTAGCAGGCAGCAGCTGCAGCATCAACACAATTAATCACACGTAGCGATGACAGCCGCTGAAGAGGTGGCCGCGGACACTGATACTTGTTTCAATGCTGAACATTTCTCATACATTTTGTGATAAAATATGAATTGATTCAAGACATTATACGAGTACTAGGGTTAGAGCAGATAAGGGTACTTCGACCTTCCAAGGCCGTCGTCCAACTCTGCGTATTGCAGTTCTTCGTCACTTTTCTTTTGTTAATCGATTGGATCGAGCCTATGCATCTGATCTCATATAAGATTATTGGTCAGTCAGTCAGTCAGTCAGCGTGTTTGCGTCTGCTGGACATACGCCTCTCCAATTTTTCTCCAGTCCTCCCGGCCCTCAGCGGTACGGAACCACTGCTTTCCGCCGACGCACTTGATATTGTCGTCCCACCTGGCGGGTGGTCTTCCCACACTCCGTTTTCCTGTCCACGGCCGCCAGTGCAGGACACGGTTATTGGTCAGTTTTTTTTTTAAATGGCTAAAAGAAAATATGTGCTCTCTAAGTCATAGCTAAGCTGACCTTTATTTTCACACGTGCCTCACTAGTGCATCCTTGAAGAAATCGAAAAAAAAAATCAGGCGATCTTTAATTTAATTTGGTGGTGCTAAAGTGCCAATCCGTGCAAACTTAACCTCTTCAGCATTTATTCCCACAGCTAGTAGGAAAATAATTCCTTATTCTTATCCAAACAACAAATTAACAAAATTATATTTCCGGGCCTCATTTACAACGTCAGCTGCACAGCATTGTCTCTCGGGGCAACTCCTCGTGCTCCGTTGTTTCTTCTTCGACTTCTGCTTCCTTTTTTTCCGCGCAAACCCGAAACAAAATCGCTCTCAGTTTATCCATTAGCGTCATCCAGCGGATAGACTCCGCGCGCCGTACGCCGACGCCCGCGCGCCGCCGCGCTCCGGGTCGGTTCGTGCGACGCCGGCCGGCGCGCGCCACAATGGCGGACCCCGCTCGGCGCTTCATTAATCATCACCACTGAAGGCGGCGCGATCGTTTTTTGCCGCCAATCTTCGTAATCTTCCACTTCAATCTGTCGCCGCAGCTTCCGCGGGAAACAAACCGCCTGATCATTTATGACGCACCCCTGATTGGACTCGTCCCCGACACGGCAGAATATTTTTTTTATTTAGTCGTTGGGTGTCGTTAAAGATTGGTACAATAACTTCAAGCAATTGCTTTTTAGGGTTCCGTACCCAAATGGTGCCAACGGAACCCTGTTACTAAGCCTCCGCTGTCCGTCCGTCCGTCCGTCACGGTGCTGTATCTCGTGAACCGTAATAGGTAGGCAGCTGAAATTTTCACAGATTGTGTATCATACAGCATCAGATAGGAATTTTTTTATAATACAAATTAAAGGGAACCGCTTTACAAAAATCGTAATTTTTTTATGTGATGCGAAGTTTATTACGGTGAACACATTTTTAAACTGTGCCCACTTCACTTTCAGAAGCTATTTATTTATTTTTTGTTTGAAAGCAACGTTAAGGTATAATTATATTTTATATAGAGAAATAAAGTATTAAAATGTATAAAACGCCGCGTCCTAAAATAGGTAGGCATCGGTACTTCCTTCGCTTCTTCTACGTATTATGTATTATACATGCTCATGCATAACGCGTGCTATTTTACCTTAACTTCTATCATTTTATGATATTAATGAGAGCTCCCGTAAAAACTTAGTACGAGATTAGCACCGGACTAACCATACAACAACCGGTTCAGTCCGAAGGATTAAAGTTAAGTCCGCCCACTCTGAATACAGCTGTAAGACTATTTAAAATCGGAGACCTGTGTATTGTCGTTTCGGTCACTTTTTAACCGACTTCAAAAAAAGGAGGAGGTTATCAATTAGTCTGTATGTTTTTTTTTTATGTTTGTTACCTCATAACTTTTGCCTGGGTGAACCGATTTTGATGATTATTTTTTATCGCACTTCTTTTCTAACAGTTCAGTCAGCATAAACTGTAGGATAAAATAGGTCTTAATACGACATTAAAAAGTATCTTTTTTTTTTTTTTCCTTTTTTCGTCCAACATTATTTTTAGGCACACTTAATGAGGCACACACAATTTACTTTTCATATCTACCTCGATCGAGGGTAGCCATTTTCATATCATTTGATTGATTGGCACCGATGAAATAGCTATTGCTAATTATTCGGTGGCGTTAGGCTATAGCAATTAGCTAGATGCATCTTTATGTTTTGTCATAGATAAAGGATAGTAGGGATAAACTGCTCACGTCAAACAACGTAAAGAACTCGCTAAATACTTCTTATTTTCGCTGTTACTATGACAATTCTAACCAGCGAAATCGGCACTGCTAGAACTAGTCATTAAACTAAGCTTTCCAAGCTTAAAGCCTAGGCAGGCATGATCAAAAGGTATCATTTTAACTATAAATTAAGTAATGTTATTGTAAATAAAAAATATCATTGATATTCATTGGTTTGTAATTAATGTATTCTCAAATGTGACTTGCAACGCCATCTGTTAACTTTTAACATCCCTACGCAACATTTGTGTGTCGTGAGCAATCATTATTTATCTATGGTTTTGTTGATAAATAAATAATTGTTGAATCACGTCACGATCGCATGTAGGCAGCAAGTAACACTCCATGCCAGCGTTATGCACGAGTAATAATGAAGTTCTGCTCGACTTGGCGCGTCTATTTTTATCAGCCTGTATCGTCTGCGGCGGGGGACACCCATGGAGGAGGACAGTTGACAAATTGAGAACAAACAGTCTTGAGGGAAGCCATCTGCTTGTGGCAACAAAGGCGAGAGTACACTCGAACGAGTGTTCATTCGATGCACGAGTGGGGCTGAGCGGGGAGAAAGGAAAACTCCGAGCTAACAAAAGCTTGAATTATATCGGCAAAATAATTTAATAATTTGAAAATGATAAATAATATTATACATAGATCTTAGAAAGTTCTAGGTACATATTTTTGCCTGTTAATATAATGAGTTATATAATAATAAATTTACCTAGACATGGCATTAATTTTTGTATGATTTTTTTACATATATTTTTCTTAAATACAAGAAAATTAATACCGATTATTATAAATTAATTTAATTTAAAAATAAATCACTAAGAGACAATACTTTATGTTGGTAAAATACCACTCACTTTTAGTAAATGTAGTGATGGTACAAAGCCAAAGTCAAAGTATTTTTATTTCACGCATCAAAATGCAACAAATATGGTTTGTATAGAAATATTAAATTACAAATACTCATGCACAATCGTACAATGGGAATTATTCATTTAAGATACTTAATATACAATTCAGTAAACACAACCAATAAATCATAAATCATTAATACAAGTAATATATTTAAATAAATTGTTTTAATGATTCACTTATTTTATCTGTATGTGAGGATAAGGCGATAGGATTGAAAGGAATCCACGTCCAAGTGCAGTTATGGTTTGGCTTCATCCCCACCGCGCGTGAATGTGCTCTAAAAATGTGTCTGTCATTTAACCCTTCAAAATGTCCCCGACTATGTTTGCATGTGGCATGTACGTTGAAGTTGGGTTTGTAGTTTTTTTTTTAAATGGGAGACAGTGGCTTTCATAGTAGGCGCCCTAAATGGCATATCTCCTCCTTTTGATGATCAAACAGTGGTTCGATTACAAACATATGCGTGAAGTTGTAAGTCCATACCGAACGAATCTTAATTGAACGAACGAAATCGTTTCGCTCATTGAAAAATGCCAGTGAATTGCTTAGACCCCTAGAATGTGCAAATGATCGAATTAAGTACCCGACGCACTTGCCGGCCTGGAAGCAGGCAAGAAAGCGGAATGCCCCAAAATTTATAGCCGGGAACTGGATACCTGGCTGTCGACGTGCCTACGAAGGATAACTCTTAACGGTAGACTCTGAAGGAACCACTTAATAAAACTATACATTTTCCTTAACATGTCATGGATGCCGTATAATATATGAAATAACTTTACAATGCCATTCCACGACGTTGAACTGCTTCTATGGAAAACACGCACATTTTCTTATTGTCCATTCGAACATATGTATTTAATTTTATTTGGCAATTACAATTTGGACCCGTAAGTAACACATAATTATGCCGCTCATGCCAACGTAGTTTGCGAAAACTGATTCAATTTAATGAATATTTGAAATGAATATCTTTCTTTTCAACGACTTTCTTTTTAAAATACTTATTTAACTTTTCAATTGACCACTCTCAAACAAATTAGTTTACAATTTCTCATTTATTTTGTTAATGGTTTAAAAATAGCTGAATTGTGATAATATTGTGCCCACCAAATTATATCACAGACATTCAAGGACAAGAAAACCTTCAAATGATAATATTATTGTAGACTATTTACGTGACGTTATTACTTTTTTTCTGTGTTTACATACATTTCATTAAATGAACAATCGATACTTTTCGTAAATTTATTTAAATTAATATAGAACGAACAGTTTGATTAGTCATGTCGACCTAAAGTAGGAAATCATATAACCGCAATATATCGTCATGCAGACGCGTGTTACCTAATTAAGACATGTGATCCTTTGTTTCAGTAACAGTTTCAACCTTTGAAGAAAGAAGGGATGTTCGTACTATGTATTTATATTATATTGCTGTGTGTCCTAAAGGTACTTTAAATTTATAGGACTAATATTGTATGTGTATAATTCTTCTGTACGTGTGTCTGTCACATAATTCCTGCTAAACGACTGATTTTGATGAAATGTTTTGTGTTTTCGGGTGGGTCCTTGAATGGTTATTATTTACAATTGGACCCGTTAGGTTATTGATATTGACCCTAGCAGAGCCCGGCACCTCAGCTAGTAACATTTAATTGTGAAAATATAAAAATAATTAGATTTTCAACAATAAATGGACTTGACTTCGATACAGTTTTAGATACTATCACTACAACTGCTCCACCGACCGGATCCAACGTAACTAAGAACCATCCAGGTGAACCCAAAAAAAATCATCATAATCCCCAAGCCGTTTAGGAGCATTCACAGATTGTATTGATTTTAAATCCTCTATAAACAGTTTGGGAATACTCTAAAACCCCTAACAAAAAATTACTTCTGATTCTAAAACTCATTTTCCTCTTTAAGTCGCGCCTATTTAGAGAACTACTGCTGGGATAAACTTCAGACTAATTCGGCGCCCTGGGACCTTTCGTTCCTATTTATTTTTCGCTTCCCCCAGATCTTGCTTTGTATTTCTTGCCAGGAGCCCGTGGTTACATAACCAGTGATATTTATAGCACAGCCGGGACGCAGGCCGGGGAGGCACATAAACCAGGCGGCCCTTTGCTCTCGGTGGGGCATCGAATCACGAAATGTGCGTGAAGAATGCTTTCCTACAGTATCGCTGGAGCTCTAATGGACATTAGAGCGGAAGAAAAACTGAGGCACACAAGTAAATAGATATTGCTCTACGAGTATAATGCTTATTGCGGCTAGTAGCGTAGCGGCGCGGGAACTTGCCTCGAATGCCGAACTTCTGGTTTCAGATCCCCGCTCCGTTCTTGCACCACTTTCTTTCTGTTTCTGAGTTCGATAAAAATTTAGTCACGAATGCGAGCTATTCCGTGGTTCAGAATTCTTGTAAAACTGTAGATTACCTTCCATTACAAGGTTAATCCGGGTTGGTACCATCGCATTGGATAAAAATATGGTCGAAGCGCCAATGAAAAATGTTCCGTATTTTCCATCCAGTTCAATGTCGCCGTGCTTATAAAGGGAAGGTCCTGGCATGTCACCTTATTTCTTTGGGAATGCGGTGTAGTAGGCTAATACCATGACTATGGATGTGGTATTCATGTCCAGTTACACTCTGCATCCTTTATGTAAATATGCTGGTAATTTTCTACAAGTATACCTCTGGAAATAATGTGCGATAATGTGAGTAGGAAATAAGTCGAGGTAAGACTGGGATATTTGAAAATTATGATCTTTGCAATTATAAAGTATTCCCTGAAAAAGGTTTTCTTTTTAAACATGTAAAAAATCATTGTTCGAATTCGTGAAAACTGAGTGATTGTTTGACAAATTAAATATGTATTTGCAGTAAACAACTCTTTCATTCCGATTATTAACGCTCATTACTTGTGCTTCTGTCTGGAATTAATTGTGAAGAGTTTCTAACGAGTCATTTGCGAGGGGAACTGGCTCCATCTTGCTGGGAAGACTTTTATTTTAGTACTCATTCGGGTTTTGCATTTTTTGCGCTATGCAATATATAAATTTATACCAAATAAAAACTAAGTAAATGATAAAACCAAGTGATGCCTTAATGCGTGATTGAAACATTGAGAAGCAAGTTACCCTCAGTAGACCAGTGGTGCGACGTCTTGCGATTCGAAAAGCAGGGTAAGCACCTCTGAGCGCTTAGGTTCTGGATGGGTGACCAATCGTTGAGACTGGCCGTGGTTCGGACTCTACGTAAAACTCTACTCCTTACTTACTAGGTGGTAGGGTTAATCCTTCCCTGGTTGGTACCATCGCATTGAATAAGCGATGGTCGAAGCGGCAATAAAAATTGTCCGTGCAATATAAGGTAAGTTCAGTTTGGTATTAGCCATCCATGTCCAGTTACATAAAAAAAAAGTTAAATTAGAATTAAAAAGTTGTGGGTGCACAATTTCAGGGACGTTTTCCTCTATGTCCCCATTTTACAATCGCTCAAAGTGCAACGGGCAGGGAATGCACATTCCAACTTCCACATTTAAGAACCAACCGAACCTATAGAGTCTTGAAGTTGCGATGAAACTTGGAAATGCCGAGGTATTTTTCCCAAAGTACAACCTGAGGTCTGTCCTGGCCGGTCGACAAGAAAGTTCGGAGCCTATGGTCATTACCAGACACCTGGAGGGACTAGCATACGGCATAATAACACACAAGTTTACATGAAGTTCGACTATTTCGTGGGAGCCAATAAGAATACATTACGATGAGACCGTCTGAGCATCAACACATTTTATTGAATAATGAAATCTCTACAAGGCGATTTTGGATTAGCTACATACAGTTTAAATAAGAATTACTAAAAATATGTTTTTGTGACGTCTTTCCCTTAAGGCCCTGGTACTAGCCATATCGCTAAGTTAGACGAGGCATCCCAAGTAAACTAACTAAGTCTGACTTATTAGAAGTGTCCTTCTTACAATATGTGATTCCTTTTCCCCTTGTAACCTATTTCCGTTAATGTATGTTTCCTTTTTCTATACAAAATACATTGCGGAAACGGTGTCCATTTCCGAACTTTTTTGACTAAATGTAGAAATCTAAAAGGAATTGGAATTATTTGTTTATGCATATATGCTGTTTTTACTCATAGCTAGAAATCATATGACTTTCAGATATCTAACGTGAAAAATCGACTTTATTATTATCATAATTATTTAAATAAATGATGGAATCAAAACATTTTTACAATCCATTATTCTTTTTGGACTTGTTAAGGCGTTTCACTACAGGCGTTTAAAGGTGCATTTGTATGGCGCGAGTAGTTGGCTAGTCCTAGCGCCTTAAATAGCTAATATTATAATATTTAAAGCTTGTTATATAAACTATTGTCTAAGATTGGCTTACCACAGTAATTTTCCTCGGTCCGGTTTAGACAGTTTTCAATACTTTCGAATTTTTTCGGGGCTACGAAATGTTTGTCGATCGGCCATATGCTTCTTCACATTATGTTTGAAGTATTCCAGTGTACTTTGGTGGGCATAAATCGGCAGAGAGTGCATTCCATATTTTACCGACACTGTAGATTCAATATTTACAGGATCGGTTGGTTTTTATTGGATAACCGAATCGAAATAAATCGAATCGCGTCGCGTCGCTTTATAACTCGTGCTATACTTTATTTATGGTGCTGGATTTATATTCTACCTTAGGATATATTCTTTACTAGCTGAGGTACCCGGCTCCGCTCGGGTCAATATAGTTTAGGACAATCACCTGAGCGGATCAGATAAAAATAGTCTACAAACTTTCTCAAGATTGAGCTATTTCTTTCTGTTTGCTCAAGAGATTAGCGCGATTTATAAAAAAAACAAAAAACTATATTGAGTATAAAATTGTCAAGACTAAATGATGTTTATGGTAAAATGTAATGATACATTTTGACAATTAATGTATAACACATTTTTAGAATGCTATTTTAACACATGAAATATTTTTATGCAAGCTGAATATTGCAATTAAGGTGTCCCTTGTCGGCGGGGCTAACTCACTCGCGGGCACGGTACAAAACCGTGCTATTGCGCTCTGGGACCTTATTTGTTTCAACGAAAACGACAGGCTCCGTAATGAGAAGGATCAACATGTCCACAAAACAGAAAATGCGCATAGTGTTTACTTTGGTAAGATATACGAAAATTTTAATTACAACACGACTTATAGCTAAAAGTAAACCACGACCGCTTTAGTAAAAAATATAAAAAAAAACTAAATTGATTATAAATGTTCATGAAACAAGCTATGTCTGATGACTAATCTTTTTAAGATCTTTACATTTTACCGTTGAGTAATCCACCCCCAAAGTTATTGTATAAAACGCGCGATAAATTCGAACTTTTGAACCTTATAACTTAGAAACCAAACACAATTGTGCAATGCCAACGGTCATCAGACATCTAGTTCGAACAAAGAAAGCAATTTAGAGTAAAATTTTGGATCTCTGACAAGAAATATGGGCGTGATCTTGTTTTCCCGTTTGTATGGGTAGTTGAGCGGGAAGGCCCACCTTAATCAATCATGCAAACTTAATCTTAACACTCAATAACAATGTCAATGATAATGGATCAGTACTTTTGTCATAAAACAAAATGATATATTTCATGTCTAAATAAAAAACAATATAATAAATCTTTTTTTACGTATACGGATAAACAGTTTTCGAGCTAAGTAAGTAAGCTGAACACTGTTCATCCGTAAAAGTAAAATTAGATATCGAACATGAGTGAAAATCTAATCAAACATAATATAGTCAATCTATCGATTACCACAAGATCACCTCAGCGAATTCAATATATCATGTCACTTACTAAATTAAACTCGAGTACGAGTGTTCGGGGGCGGGCGGCACGAACCAGGGTGGGCGGCACGAAGCAGGGCGGGCGGCGCGCGGGGTGACGCATGCCGGACGCGGGCGCGATGCGGAGGGGCGGCGCTGCACAAGAGTTATGCTCCCCCCGAACAATAGTTATTGTTGTGTAAACAGAACGAGAGTCCGGGGTTAATACTTTCCAGCAATTCCTTATTCGCTCTCGAGGGCGAGGTGAGTGCGGATAAAAGCGAAATAAAAAACCTCGCCAACCTCGACGTAGCATTATCTTTGAGATCTGCCGATTGTAATGGGCGCGTATATTTCGGAGAAAATATAACGGGAACGGGGCGTGGGTTGTATCGAGGTAGATAAAAAGAATCCAACGTTTGGCGTTCAAATAAGATTCGTTGCTGAAAAAGAGGATTTATTCATTGAAAATGTTACGAATCTGGAGGTTTTTTTTTTTTTCGATAAATTTTAAACGCTTGGATTGTGTCAAAGATTATTTATATCTGCGCATTGAGCTTCGATAAATTAAAAGGCTGCTGTATCACACCTGGCACGACCGCGTGCATTATGTATTCAGGTCAAAGTGTAACTCGAATGTTTGATTGTCTATCGAGTGAATGGGGCGGCAGAGTGGCCTATTCTTGAAACTCCGTGCTCGGGAATCAGGAAGTCGAGAAAACAGCTTTTAAGCGATTTTCTCGGCGGAAATATTCCTGAGCACGGCATTTTAATGATTTAAGGTTTTTCGTCAAGAACATCGCATTGAAAACCACTTATTAAGGTGGCCCAACCCGCGCATCTCCCCATACAAAAGGGGAAAGAAGATCACGCCCATATTTCTAGTCAGAGATCCCAAATTTTGGTCAAAAGAGCTTTATTTGATTGAACTAGATGTCTGATGACCGTTGGCATTGTAAAATTGTGTTTGGTTTCTAAGTTATAAGGTCCGAAAGTTCGAATTTTTCGCGCGTTTTATACAATAACTTTGGTGGTTTATTACGCAATGATAAAGTAAGAAAATCTTAAAAAGATTAGTCATCAGACATAGCTTATTTAATCAAGATTTATAATCTATTTGGTTTTTGTTAGATTTTTGACTACAGCGGTCGTGGTTTACTTTTAGCTATAAGTCGTTTTGAAATCAAAATTTTCGTAAATCTTACCAAATCATACACTATGCACATTGTCTTTTTTGTGGAAATGTTGCATCTTCCTCATCACGGAGCCTGTCTTTTTCTTTGAAACAAAAAAGGTCCCAGAGCGCAACAGCACGGTTTTGTACAGTGCCCGCGAATGAGTTAGTACCGCCGGGTTGGGCCACCTTAAGGCCGCCCATCCCGCTCAATTCCCCATACAAACGGGGAAAGAAGATCACGCCCATAATTCTTGTCAAACATCCCAATTTTTGCTAAAATAGCTTTATTTGATCGAATTAGAAGTCTGATGACCGTTGGCATTGTATAATTGTGTTTGGTTTTAAAGTTATAATATCCGAAAGTTCGAGTTTTTCGCACATTTTATACAATAACTTTGGAGGTGGATTACGCAATGATAAAGTAAGAACATCTTAAAAAGATTAGTCATCAGACATAGCTTATTTAATCAAGATTTATAATCTATTTGGTTTTTGTTAGATTTTTGAATACAACGGTCGTCGTTTTGTTTTAGCTATAAGTCGTTTTGTAATTAAAATTTTCGTAAATCTTACCAAACCATACACTATGCACATTGTCTTTTTAACCGACTTCAAAAAAAGGAGGAGGTTATCAATTCGTCTGTAGGTTTTTTTTTTTTTTTTGTTTTTTTTGTTTTTTTTTTATGTTTGTTACTTTTGCCTGGGTGAACCGATTTTGATGATTATTTTTTTAAATATAGCTAGTGCTTCCCAAGTGGTCCCATTTTAATTTAGTTAAGTTCCGACAATGATATCCATGAGAAAATCATAAAAGTCTTAAATTTGTATTAAGATGTGCGCGACAAATGGACGAATAACTCAATATAACGCCAACCGATTTCGGTGATTCTTTTTTTATTGGAAAGGACGTGTACAAATTAGTAAGTTTACTTCAGATTCACTAAAAATAAACAAATAAAAAAACAAATTTAACAAAAAAAATAACCGACTTCAAAGGAAAATCACTAAAAAGTAAAAAATAATTTTCATTTTTGTAGTTACGATTTCTGTAATTTTTTGAGTCGGTGTCAGCCAAGGTTAGGTTAGGTTAGGTTAGGTTAGGTTAGGTTAGGTTAGGTTCTCTTGATTGGCGCAGCGGGTGCCCGGCTGACGCCGACTCAAAAAATTACAGAAATCGTAACTACAAAAATGAAAATTATTTTTTACTTTTTAGTGATTTTCCTTTGAAGTCGGTTATTTTTTTTGTTAAATTTGTTTTTTTTTGTGGACATGTTGCATCTTCCTCATCATGGAGCCTGTCTTATTCTTTGAAACAGAGAAGATCCCAGAGTGCAACAGCACGGTTTTGTACCGTGCCCGCGAATGAGTTAGTCCCGCCGGGTTGGGCCACCTTAAGTCGGGCCTTCCCGCCCAACTCCCCATTCAATCGTGGAATGAACATCATGCGCATATTTCTTGTCGTAAATAATCAAAATAAATGAATAAAGATAAAAGTTCACTCAAAACAGCTTTATTTGATCGAACTACAACTAGATGCTTGATGACCATATGATTGATGGCATAGTAAAAACACTGAGTTTGGACATGAATTCGTCAATGATATAACAAAAAAATCTACAAAAGTTATCAAGTCTAGCTTGTTCCATGAATATTCAAAATCAGTTTAGTCTTTGTTTGAATTTTTACTATATTGTTGTGATACACTTTTACCTATAAGTCGTTCTATTGTATTTTTTTGTAAATCTAAGCAAATCAAACACTATGCGCATTGTTCACTTTGTGGACGTGTTGCATCCTTCTCATCACGAATACCGTCTTTTTAACCGACTTCAAAAAAGTAGGAGGTTCTCAATTCGTCTGTATGTTTTTTTTTATGTTTCTTACCTCATAACTTTTGCCTGGGTGAACCGATTTTGACGATTACTTTTTTAAATGAAAGCTAGTGTGTATTAAGATGTGCGCGACAAATGGACGAATGACTCAATATAATGCCAACCGATTTCGGTGATTCCTTTTTTATTGGACAGGACGTGTACAAATTAGTTGGTGTACTTCAGATTCTCTAAAAATAAACAAATAAAAAAAATAAACAAAAAAAATAACCGACTTCAAAGAAAAAGCGCTAAAAAGTAAAAAATAATTGCCATTTTTGTAGTTACGATTTTTGTTATTTTTTGAGTCGGTGTCAGCCAAGGTAGCCAAGGTTCTCTTGATTGGCGCAGCGCGTGCCCGGCTGACGCCGACTCAAAAAGTATCAAAAATCGTAACTACAAAAATGGCAATAATTTTTTACTTTTTGTGCTTTTTCTTTGAAGTCGGTTATTTTTTTTGTTAAAATATTTTTTTTGGTTATGTCCATTAAATTAAAAAAATATCCTTTATTACTAAGCAATATTAGTGCATAGGATGAAAGAGGCGTGCTTATCGCCAAAAGTAACCTCGAACAGCTAACCTTAATATTAGAAATAATACACAACACAACAATAATACACAACTTTGAAGTCGGTTATTTTTTTGTTTATTTTTTTTTTCTTTGAAACACAGGCAGTGGCCGAGCGCAATAAAACGAATCTGAGCCGTGCCCGCGAATAAGTTAGTTCCATCGGGAAGTGCACCTTAACGCTGTCTTCTCGACTAAAAATTCCGGATTCTGAGCACGGACTTCCAAGAATAGGTCCACAGTAATCTGTTAATCAAATTCATGCAGCCGTTAGCGCGTCTCAGTGGCTGATCTTGGACAGTTTGAGCCGACGGGGAACGGCAAAGTTGCGGGCGAGGCGACGCGGGCCAGTTTAGATTAAATTGTAAATTCATAGCTGAAACTCGATCGGAATACTTGCGGAGAACCTGTCAAGCGACCTTCTGTGCTTTTGTAACTGCGATAGCTACCGAAATTATTAAACGATTTTGAATAAATCAATGGATTTGGGAAGAACCATAGACACAACACAGCGCGCTCATGCTATATACTGGGTCTGTGGGAAAAACATTTATTTTGTTTCAGCTATATGTATTAATTTTTAGGGTGCAAACGGAACCTTATTACTAAGCCTCCGCTGTCCGGCGGTCCGTCCGTCCGTCTGTCCGTCCGTCTGTCACAGGGCTTATATATATCTCTATATCTATCTATATCTTATGAACCGTAATAGGTAGACGGCTAAATTTTTCACAGAGTATGTATTTATTTTGCGGCTATAACAACAAACCGGTAAAATAAAAATAAAATTAAAGGGGGCTCTCATACAAAAAACCTATTTTTTTGTGTTAAGTGTTGTACGATGGTACGGAACCCATCGTGTGCGAGTCCGACTCGCACTTCGCCGGTTTTTAAAAGCGAAATAGGTCGACGTAGTAATAAAAATATAGTTGGCCTATCAAGCTTTAGGCAGTTGCGTGCTATTCACAAATACAATATTTGATCGCCTTCCAATCCGTTGTTCTTTAATGTTGGGGATACTTCAAGGTAGGTTTGAGTGAGCCCAGTAACTTCGGCTACATAACCTAACCCATTGATTGCAGACAGGTCCATATGCGTAATACAGCCGCTACACTAATCAAATTAAAAAAATCAAATTTCAAATTTCTTTATTAGACAGTTTATGAAACAAATTACATAAGTAGCTTAATATGTAATATTAGTGTAACTATTCAAAAATAAGCAGCCACATGTGGCAGTCCCTACCACCTAAACTGGCCCGTAGGCTATCTCATAGGTGGCAGGTTAGCGTTCTAGCCTAAGTACGCAATACTACACCTGCAGTCCTGGCACTAGTATTGTGTTCTCAATACATACTACTATTGCGGATGCATACAGCTCACAAACACAGCAAGTCGTTTAAAACTGTTTCATCATTGCAATGACAAAATCACTTTATAATTTATCAGAACTTGTCGAGGGGAAGGGTCTATGAATCGATGTTCGGAAGTTATGGTAGCGTAAAGTTTGCGCATGTACTGCTAAGAGATTTTGACGCGAAAGTTTAATATGAAAAGTTGCCATCCATGTTCAGCCAAATAAAAATGAAATTAGCGGATGGAGCTGTTTTTAACCATATATTTTTCTGCGACCTTTGGGTTACATGTCCACTGCTCCCACCGCAGAGCTTACAACCTCAAATGAATGAGAAAACGATGATGTAAAATATATAAAATATAAAATTTCCCTTGAATTTTACAATTCCTTCATATATCTATCCATACCATCATAATAATTGTAAAGAGTTTGTTTATTTTTTGTCTGAAAGCGCTGATCTCTTGACCTGCCGGTCGGATTTGAAAAGTTTTTTTTTTGGGTTTGATAGCCCAATTCCGGTTTAAGGTTGTAGGCTATTTAACATCACGCTCAGAAAAAAGGCTCATCACCCCAAAGGTTGACTGAAAGAAAGCACTCTTAGTGATAAGGCCGCACTTGTGCAGTTGTATTTTTGTTTTGATTTGATTTTTGTAATTGTCTTTTTTTCTGTATTGAAATCATCATTCGTCCATTCGTAAACAAAAAATTTAGAAATAACTCCAAGCGTAAATGAAGTAAAGTTCGGCGGGCGATGCGACGCGGCGCACGGGGGCCGAAGGCGCATTTTACCGAACTCCGCTCGGGTTATTGTCCAAAATGTAACCCAAGCGGTGCCGGGAACCTCAGCTAGTAGCCTTACATTTAAGTGTATATTCCTACTTAAGGAACTCACTTAGCTATGTAATAACGCGGTTTCGCCCCCTCACATACTAACGACACCGCTAATGATGACAACTGTCGCACGGATGAAGGATGGCTCGACGCCTGCCACCGCCTTATTTTTGTACAGAGTCCTGATACGGTTCACTCAGGATATCAGAAAAGGCGATGGATCATGACTCTCGCGGACTGTGCTGACGGAGGCCTTCGAGCACGTGTCATCATTCGCTGGAATATT
Organism: Incurvaria masculella; assembly: GCA_946894095.1. Taxonomy (NCBI): domain Eukaryota; kingdom Metazoa; phylum Arthropoda; class Insecta; order Lepidoptera; family Incurvariidae; genus Incurvaria; species Incurvaria masculella. Next base: position 6,433,253 of record OX335644.1, read on the forward strand.
TTATGTTGAGGGTAAGGACATCCATCTTAAGAGAAAGTTCGACGATATTAATTACCCGATGCTTCTGTTATTATTATTTACTTTTACTAAATAAAAACGTATGTTCACTACATGAATAGAAATAAAATATTTTGTGATGGAATCAATTCTTTTTTGACTGCAAAATTATATATAGTATGCGACGATCGCGGCGTAGGTTATTAATTACATAATTACATAATTAATTACATTACATTAATTACATTGTTTGGATGACTAGCATAGGTCTTCAAGTATACATATAAAATGATTATTAATTAGATTGTTAAAGCAGAGCAACCTGCTGGTACAAGTATAGCCTTGCAGTAATATACTGTCGAATATAAGGTAGTTTTTAGGGTTCCGTACCCAAAGGGTGAAAACGGAAACCTATTACTAAGCCTCCGCTGTCCGTCCGTCCGTCCGTCCGCCCGTCCGTCCGTCTGTCCGTCTGTCCGTCTGTCACAGGGCTGTATCTCAGTAACCGTAACAGGTAGACAGCTGAAATTTTCACAGAGTGTGTATTTATTTTGCCGCTATAACAAAAAATAGGTAAGATTAAAAAATAATTAAAATTAAAGGGGGCTCCCATACAAAAAACGTGATTTTTTTGTTTTATTTTTAACGTGGTACGGAACCCTTCGTGTGCGAGTCCGACTCGCACTTGGCCGGTTTTTTAGGGTTCCGTACCCAAAGGCTGAAACCGGAACCCTATTACTAAGCCTCTTCTGTCCGTGCGTCCGTCCGTCCGTCCGACTGTCACAGGGCTGTATCTCATGAACCGTAATAGGTATAGACGGCTGAAATTTTCACAGAATGTGTATTTATTTTGCCGCTATAACAACAAATAGGTAAAAATACAAAAATATAAAAAAATGAAGGGGCCGTAAAAACGTAATTAACGGTGTTAAATTATGTACGAAGGTACGGAACCCTTCGTGCGCGAGTCCGACTCGCACTTGGCCGGTTTTAAAGGTTTATTTCTTTAAATGATGTTTTTAAGGTGAGTTCGCTCATGCGAAATATACAATAGTCTTCGAGTTTTCGTCCCCATTCTAAATACTTATGTCTGATTCAGCTAGTGTAATAAAATTGTTGGACGGACAGGCAAGCATACATGATAGTATAGCACAACTAAAATAGTTTGAGCTATGTATCCCTATACATTCAGAAACACCAAAACATACTTGTATGTTTTCGTCATCGCATCTCAAACATTCCCTAGCATTATGCAGAGTATGTCACGAATTCGCATCGGCTAAAACCACTTCGCTTTAGAGCAAGCGTCTCTGGGAGCATTAAAGAAATGGCACTCGACATGAGCGATGGAGAGGACCGCAGTTTCCCGGGAAATAGCCACTTACCGGGATCGGATCCCGCTCTATATACCGCGGTGGCTCGGTCACGTTAGCGAGTCAAGTCACTCCCGGGGCACAGTTGTAAACAATCGTTTGAATATTTTTAAATTTATTTATTTTTTAATTAAAAACCAGCATGCCTGTGCCGAGAGATGAGCGGTGCTCAAAAAATCAAATCCACCTTACCTCGCGAAATTACGCTCACAGTTGCCCATACCAGCGGATTTGCGGGCTATTGTAAAACGTGTTTAAATTGCGTTTTGAAACTACCAAGTTGAGTGTATGAGGGAAGGCACCCGCCGAGTGACGTTCCATAGATAAAGAATAAGGGATGCATGTTCCAAAGAGCAACGTCCATGATAATACCAGCATACAATTCGGTAAATATTTCACTACACTTATACACGCTAAAATACACGTTTTCTTACTAAGCAACTACGTCCTTTATTCCAAGGAATTTAGGTATGTATTCAGGAGAATTCCAAATTATGGGTATGCAGAAGGTGACGAAATTGGAAGCAATACCCGCGAATGGTATGTTTTGCTGATTCGGGTCCAGCCTTTCAGTATATTCGTAAAGTAGTGGTTTTTACATGGCTCTTATTTCAATTAATGTGTCCTTGCTTCACGGTCATTTATACATACATCACATTCCTTGATATTCGTGTTGTTTTTCCATTACCTTACGTTAAGGGTTTCTTTGATCTTAACTAAAAGGGTATATAGAAACAGCTTTCAAATTAATTTCTTTGTATATTAAGATTTTCCGCTTAACCCTCCAAATGAAGGGAATTGAATGAATGAGTGATGAAAGTTGTATAGTGATGACGTAATGGAGCGGCCAGAGAGAGCACAGCCGAAGCGGACAGGACGAGCGAACGGGTGACGGCGATGGAGTGTCCTCCGGCGCGGGGCAGCGACAGCTCGCGGACTCTCACGCAGAGTGCACGGGACGTCACGGGAGTCACGGTGTACTGCGGCGAGCGTACAGTTGCTGTAAATCTGTGCGGAGATAGCAGTACAGTCATTTGTCACATTTGTGGACGTCGTTTATCATGTTTGCTCCTGAGACAGCCATGCTCAAGCGGAATCGCGGAGTTACACAATAATTGTGTAACCTTTGTTCTGAGGTGTAACTTGTCGGTGAATTATTTACACGACACTATGAATATGTGTTCAGGGGGGCAACCGGATTAAGTTGTAAGAAAATATGCTAGGGATTCGATCAATTCTTCATCAATCAGAAGCGTTCATGTCATACCTTCTGCTGGGTATATTATAAGGCATCCAATTCTGATTGGTGCAGAATTAATCGAATTCCCTCATATATTTTTTGACATCATACGCCGGTTCAGCCCCAGCGGAACAGTCCTGAAAAAGTAAATATGTTGGCAAATATGGCACGAATGGCTAATAACACACCAACCGACATGATATTAGCCTAACACACTGCGTTCCCGAAGGACTTAGATGCCAGGACATTCGCTTTATGAGCACGATTACATTGAACTGAAAGGAAAACACGGAAAAAATGACATTGACAAATGATAAGTATTTTTACATGGAATACATGTAATTCCGAACCACGAAACAGCTCGCATTCGTAATATATTCCATGACATATATAATGCATTCCATGATAACTGGAAAATTCCTCTCTTTTCTTTACTCTGCTTAAACAACAACTAAATTAAAAAGTATGCCGGATATTATTTCAAAAGGATCACATCAGTAATTCCAATCTTAACCTCCCACAATACCGCCCCAGCATCGAATTTGGTCATTACCTCACTTTCAAGTCCCAGCTCCACATCAATCGTCCATTACAAATAGCCCATCTTAACTAGCCTGCCGTCTTATTAATGTTGTCTATCTCCTATTGACAGCTCGAATCCCGTGTAATTTCCTCGCCAGCAGGAGTAATCCCCTCGCCGGTGGAAGCCAACGTCCGCCGCGCCGACTCGCCGAGACAATATAAACGTCACGGCGACAGCCCTTAGACTTTAATGGCCCGCACGGAATTTTAATTTGAACGGGCGGAATGTCTGCAGATTTGTGTGCGTGTGTTCGCTCCCCGCGCGCCGCTGCGGGTTCGAGTGGGTTCGAAGGGTTCCTTATTGCAGGGGCTGGACCATGGAGTAATGCGACGGGAGAGGCGACCGAAAATTAGCCGTATAGAAAAATATACTTATTTTATGGGTTCCGTACCATAAGGGTGCCGACGGAAGCCTATTACCAAGTCTCCGCTGTCCGTTCTTCCGTCCGTCTGTCACAGGGCTGTATCTCATGAACCGTAATAGGTAGGTAGCTGAAATTTTGCAAAGAAAGTGGTGCACGAACGGAGCCGGAATTTGAACTTGGCTTACAAGGTCCCTGCGCCACTAAGACTACAAGCCGCATACTTTGTCGTACAAAGCAAGTCGTTTTTTTTGAGGATGTTTTCATGTTGAATGTAAATGTCAGTCAATGTCCGCAATGCAGGTAAAGGGTTAAATCAATGGAAGTATAATCTTAAAAACTGATAAGTACGATTGCGGGAGAGGGAACTGTAGGAGAATTACAAATTATGGGTACAGAGTGGGTGGCGAAATTACATACATACATACCTTGACGCTGTTTTCTCGGAGGAGTAGGCAGAGAAGATAGGGCGCCGTACTGTACGATCACAGCACACCTCTTTCGCTTCACCTACAGACATACATCTTTTCATACATGCTCTACGATTACGGGTGCTACTTAGCAGACTTTTACGAAGAATTACATCAATTTGATAGTGGTACGTTCTTCTAGGCCGCCCGGGCACGACACTTCCGCTCACTTCTGCTCTGTAAACTTGTTTCGTAATTTTTTCGTCATCCAGCTGGTTTAATACAGCCTTGCAACATATTCATAAAGTAGTTATTTATTTGATCTTGCTTCACGTCGATTAGATATACATACATATCACAATTATTATTACGGCACATCTAATTGGCATCGTTGCACTATGGCACAGGAGTGCAGTTCTTACGCTTCGTGCGTGAACTGACTGGCCGGCGCTACCTATTATAACTAAAATATGGCTCCGATGACGCTATGCTGATGGATTTATCTCGCCAGTCCGTTCATTCTTTACTCAGTGGCTTGAACGCCTCGCTATAGGCAAGTGGCTGCGATGAAACTGGTTGAATAACTAGAGATTAATATCGCGGAAAAAATATATTTCAGTGATATTGCCTCTCATTTTCTAATATAACGTGCTATTCGTAATACGTTTAGCGCTTTGTATTACTTTATCAGAAACCTTAAGCTCAAGCCTTGTAAAGGATAGAACTAAATTATTTAAAACTATTTCGAATGCTACTTAAGGATCCTTTCAAAGGAGTAAGGTAACAATCTCTGAAGCTCCGAGCACCCTGTATTTTATTCCATTATCTATTTTTAAAGTTATAATAACGTTAAATGTAAAACATTTTCATTTAAAGTTAACTAATTAGTCAAAATTGCACCAAATACTGATTTAGTCGTGAATTATTTCACTGACACAAAGCAGATTAATTGATGTTTTCTAACCTATTTGGTTAAAAAATAAAAATGAATATTTGAATGCAGAGATAAATGTATTACATTGATTTTACTGTTAACAAATCTAAAACTGTAAAACACTGTTTACAGTTCATTTTATGTAAGTTATTAAAAAGTTACCAATATTCAAGCCCGAAAAAACACAACACATTTTTTTTCTACGAATTTTGTTTTACAGATCAAGAAATAACATACTTCACGTAAGTCACCCATAAAATAAAAACAGAAATGTAGTTTTAAAAACGGAAGTAGTAAAACAAAAGATTCTTATTTTTTTTGCACATAATCGCCACACTTCGGCTTCACTGTACTATAGCTGCGTGCCTGTGTACGCATATAATATAGGTACATACATACCTTCATGCCGCTTTTCCGGGGGGTTGGTAGTGATGATAGAGCGACATACGGTACAATCATAGCACACTTCTTTCGCTTCAAATACAAGATAAACATCTTTTCATACATGCTCTACAATTACGGGTGCTGCGAACTTGACATTTACGAAGCATTAAATCGTTTTGGTAGTGATACATTTTCCTAGGCCGCTCAGGCACGACGCTTTCTCGCACATTTGTTTCGTCATTCTTTCATCACCAATTCGTTCAATATTTCCAAACCAGCTTTACACTCCATCGATTGTGATCGCAACATCAATTTTAAATTGATATTTTTAATATTCATTTAATATAATACACAAATGTTTTATAACTTTCTTGCTTGATACAAAGGAAAAAATAAACCTGTATTTTTTTATTACAAAATCTGTATAGCAGATACGTCGAGAGATCAAACGAAATCAAACTCAGCTAGACACCTTACCAGCCGATTTTCGGAGTTAGAAAACGTGTTTAGATTACAGGTTGAATGAATAAGGCGCTCGTTGTCATGCAGTGCCTTCGGTTCGGCATCGGAACGAATTTGGAAACCGGATATTTCAAAAGCGTTATATCAACCAGATTAGGTTGTTCTGATTCTCTGCCGCGAGTCCTTTCGGGTATAGATTGAACGGACAGAAATACTACCAACGATTACGACTCCACAACATAAAAAGGGAATACATTAAAATTTTATATTTTACAATTTAGACAATTCAGTCACGACTCCATACGAACAGGCAACTTATGTTACAAATTGAATTAAATATACATCGGTGTAGACATTCGGGAAACAGCTGTCAATTCTCAGCGCACAAATTTGTTTCGAACGTTCGGTGTAAACATTTCGTTTTCACATTGTAAACAAAATATGTTTGAACAGTTGTAATTCTTTTTTTTTTTGACAAAACAACGTTAAAATAACGTTGCTATATGCACGAAATAAAATCCTGCAGTTTTAGGTCATGTAGTATATTTTAGCCGTATTATTTCATACAATTACTATTTCCGTTATTTTAATTCAGAGCCCGAAATTTTGTTTTTGCGTTAAATATCTGTAAAATCGCACCGAAACAAAAAGATATATTTCGTCTTGCCTTAAATACTCGTTAAATATAAGTATCGTGGAAAATAATTTTAATATCATTTTTAGTCAGCTCACAAAGCGGATTGGCCGGGAGGAGACATAGCAGATCGAACAAAACAGGCACCCGCACTACCTTGCATTCACACGATCCTGATGTGTGCAGTTATTTGAGCGAATGTATCTAGAATCTGTATAGGTAAAAAACTTTTAGGCAGCCTCAGCGCATGCAAAAGCATATTGAAAAAAATAATTACGTACATAGTTAAAATAAAGAAGTTAATGAGTGTAAAAAGATACGCAATACGATATTATCTTAATATTCATATTGATCTTCGTGTGGTTTGTTTCTTTAGTTTCGAATTTACAAAAATGTGTTTAATTCAGGTTCATAATATTTCAATTACGTTTTGTTAAATATGTTTACAACTGCAGGTTAACTTCTGTTAACTGTTTCTCGTCTTTTGTTCTTGTATTGCATTTTTTTTTAGTTTGTATAGCTTGATAATTTTTTGTAGCATGCTCCGATAATCTTAATGTATTTCGTTTTTTGTAACTATTGTTTTGAAAAAAGTCTTCGTCGACAAACCAAACAAAACAAAAATACCACACTGTTCGATACCGAGCGAGCGAGACTCTATCGGGAGCTTCGCAAAGTTGGCTCGGAGCGTTCAGTCAACGATGCCGTCTACTTCGAGAGCACCTTCTAACGCTGCTTCACCGTAACCAATCGACACAGCGAGTGGAAATACTATTTATCCATCTGTCGGAGACATCTTTGAGTTGATTAATTTTCACATCAGCAGATTTGTTATTAACTGTAGATTTTGTGCACTGCACCCTGATATCAATGATTTCCGAATGTGCACCGCTCTAGCCGCGGCTGCACCGCTGCTAGCAACCGACCGCAGCGGGCTTATTTAAAAATGTTTAGACAAAGTTATGACGTACATGCATGTATTGGTTGATATTTAAAAGGTATTAAATAAATACTGCCTCACCTAAGGATCTTCCGTTGGAAATCGCAAAGCATCCTCTACACACATTCGTTGTTTAAGTCCCCGCAATTCAGCAGGTGTCGAAGGTGTAAAAAGCTTCGCCATGCGGAAAAGCGGCGGGAAGGCGCGGTCGGGGGGGGGGGACCACGAGCCTTTGTTCCGGCGGAAACCTGGGAAATGTGGCGCTGTCGGGGGCACTCACGCGGCTGACATCTGTCGATCGGCGGAGGCCTGGTTGAGCTTGAGGTGGAGGAAAAGTTGATTTCGTTGTGTGTTTGCTTAAGGTGTTTTATTCATTAAAGATATGAAAACGAATGTTGCTGCAGAGAAAATCGAAAATAAACAAGGTGTTGCAGCGACCTCTACATAAACGGAAGAATATTCGTCATGTTTTTCCAAGACAAAAAGGTAAAAAAAAAATTTCAAGTGTCTAGTTACAGAGATATAGATTTTTAAATGTATGTTATTGTCTGTTGAAACTGTGCATAAGGAAAGTCTTGGCGTGGAGCCTAAATCGCACGTGGAGTGTCAAGCTAATGTCACGACAGTAGGTTAGATAATAGCTATCAATGTTCCCACACGGAACATTAGATCTTTTTTATACTAAATTAATGATATAATTTGTATGCAAAGTACATCTTTTTATTTAGAGGATATTCAGAAAAAAAGTATTCTTGTTCACATTTTATAGAAGACATGGTAGATCCCTATTGCGACGCATAGACAAAGTACTTTTTTTAAACTGGACATTTTGTGATATTACCAAAACTACTGTTATTATATAAGCCTCACTTACCACATCAGGGCTAGGTGACACGATCTTACGCGTGGCCGGTTCGTACCGTCGCATTGGATGAAAAGATGGTCGAAGCGGCAATGAAAAATTATCCGTGTTTTCCATCCAGTTCAATGTAGCCGTCCTCATAAAGGGAAGGTCCTGGCATGGCACCTAATCCTTTGGGAATGTGGTGTAATGGGCTAATATCATAACGGTAGTTGTGTGGTATTAGCCATCTATGTCAGGTCGCATAAAAAAATCCTTACGAAAAACGTTAAAAAACCTTTAAAAAACTGTTACGCGAAATTCGTCAAGAAAACGGTCACCGATCCAAAACTCAACCGCGACCAGTGTTCCTTAACCTCAAGATGGAAGCCCGAGACGACACGCCAGTGGGCTACCGACTCTGAAATATACGTATCTGTTATCAACAATTCAGTTCGTTCTTAGGTCTCCATTCTGATATCGTATTACATTAAATCGAGTGAGCCAAAGCTTAATATAATATCTCTTGTTGCTAGATAGAAATCCAATATCTTTAGATGATTTCCTTGCACAAAATAAATATTTCGCGTACGTATTGAAAATCTTCCGAAAACCCCCTGCTTGGGACAGCAATACATCAAATTATAGTTGGCCCGAGAGTTTTTATGTTGTGTATAACATTAAGTTGTATTCAATGTACTTGAGGACGTGAATACAATTGACTGCGTTCAGTTTAAATTTGAATTAATAAGGGGCCGCCTTCATAAAGTCCAAGAAGCATAAGGTCCAAAACATTGAAAAGTATCTATTTTTCCTAACCTAACCTTACCTAACCTAATTGAAAATCTCGGTATGATACTCATACCGGCTAAAACATTTGGATGGTATGGGTATTGGACTTTGTGCTCTTTGGACTTTATAATACTAAAAAAAACTACAAATGTCCAGTAACATAAAAAACCCGTTAAGTTTGTCGAAAATACATTGATGGTCGAGCTATGATGTTACACATAGTGTAGATTTGATGATGTAGAATCTAGAGTGTACGCCCGACATGTCGGTGTTCGATTATAATCGGCGTTAATCAAATCTGCTGGTCTATTCCTGGCATTCAGTAATCAGGAATCAGGAATCCTGAGTCTATAAATCCGGAATATTTTCGTCAAGAAAATCGCTTTGAAAACAGCTTTGAGCGGTCTTCTAGACTCAGAACTCCTGATTCCTGATTACTGAATGCCAGGAATAGACCTGCTGTCCACGGTCGGCTTCCGAATGGGTGACGGTTCACCCGTTGAGGCTGGAATTGTTTCAGCTTCCGTGTATAACTGTACGTCCCGTTCGTTATTTGTAAGGTGGTAGGGTTTATCCCACCTTTATTTATATCATCGCATTGTATGAAATATGGTCAAGACGATAAAGAAAATTATGTCCGCGCTTTACACCAATTTTCAATAAAGCCGTATGATATAAAGGCAACCTGGAAAAACCCCTATATTTTATGTAACCGGACATGGATGTCTAAGGGCCTATCCTTTTATTACGTCATCGTTTTTTGCCGATTTTGGACCCCCCCCCCTACACTCATCCCATCGTCATCATCCAACGAACCCCCCCAACTAAACTGACGTCACCCAAAACTGACGACATTTTTATTAACTAAATAGTTGTTTTAGGCCAAAAAAAATTGTTTTTGCATTTTTTTTGTATAAAACATGTAAGGACACATACAACTGGGATAGGAGGCGAATCATAGGTAGGCTAAGACAGGATTAAAAACAAATTCCAATTTAAAAAAAATACTCTTACAAAAAAACCTGTAGATTATTAAATGTATCTTTCTGTTTATTTTCTTTGATGGTTTCCCACGGGGTTTCCACCCATGTCTTTACTCATCTTGGCTCATTCATATTTCCAGGAATGACGTCAGTTTTGGCAATTCCCCTACTACGTGATATGACCACCATCCGCTGACCAGACCCCCCCCCCTCTAATTTAAAATGACGTAATATATGGCCCCCAATACCACACCCACTGCCATTAGGTTAGTCCAACACGCCTAGAAAAACTTTTTTGGTATCTATGGCATGAAACAGATTTCTTATTTGAAATTATGGGTTGGTTCAAACGTATAGAAACGTTCAAACGTTCGCTGAATGAACACGATAGTCGAGTAATGCTCTATTGATTCTCAGTATGAGCAAGGACAGTGTTAGATCCGCACAATAAATCTACTGCTTTTATCTAGAAAGGTTGTCGGAGGATACATTGCAGAAGATAACATTGATAAAGCGTTGCTTTCAATATAAGGTTTTTTCTCGATGGGCATCAAATATGTGAAAGGTTTTGAATTGAAATATTTTTATCATATCTGTGCATAAAGAAGATCAATTGCCTCCTAACATTGAGGAAAGTGATTCTCTACCTATTTTAAATGTAAAAACTTTTAACAAAAAAAGTAACCGACTTCAACTAAAAAGTAAAAAAATAATTGCCATTTTTAACCGACTTCAAAAAAGGAGGAGGTTATTGTAGTTACGATTATTGTTATTTTTAGAGTCGGGGTCAGCCGGGCACGCGCTGCGCCAGTCAAGAGAACCTTGGCTACCTTGGCTGACACCGACTCAAAAAATAACAATAATCGTTACTACAAAAATGGCAATTATTTTTTTTACTTTTTAGTGCATTTTCTTTGAAGTCGGTTACTTTTTTTGTTAAAATGTTTTTTGATTTGTTTATTTTTAGTGAATCTGAAGTACACTAACTAATTTGTACACGTCCTTTCCAATAAAAAAAACGAATCATCGAAATCGGTTGAGTTTTTCATCCATTCTTCGCGCACCTATTTAATACAAATTTAAGACTTTTATGATTTTCTCATGGATATCATTGTCAGAACTAAACCAAATTAAAATGGGACTACAAGGGAACCACCAGCTTTCAAATATAAAAATAATCATCAAAATCGGTTCACCCAGGCGAAAGTTATGAGGTAACAAACAAACAAGGAAAATAAAAACCTTCAGACGAATTGAGAACCTCCTCCTTTTTTGAAGTCGGTTAAAAATTAAAGTTATTTGACATGTAAAAATAATCAAGTTAAATCTATTAATGTCTGATTATAGTACTTAGTCTTACGTGTTTTAATAATTAATTATGCTAACTGTTAATATTATTTCTAATATTAAGGTTAGCTGTTCGAGGCTACTTTTGGCGATAATCACGCCTCTTTCATCCTATGCACTAATATTGCTCAGTAACAAAGGATATTTTAATTTCATGGACATAACTAAAAAACATAGCACACGAATGTGACCACATACCACCAATCCGTAGCAGCTGTTATAGGAGTAGGCAGAGAGTTAGAGCTATGTCAAAACCGGTTCGTTTGGATAATTTTAAGAAACAGAAGGGAAACTATCTTTCTGTTCTCTTTTTCTCTCAATCTTCTACTCTCAAAAAGCTTACATAAATAATCCATCCATTCAAGAAATAATCCGGGATGCAGTCTTATAAATCAAATATACTGTACTTACGTCCTATCATATCATATATGTAAACCACACAATTGAATTGGATTGACCTGTTCCAATAAATTCAATTCACATCCAATAAAACTCCTGAAAATAGCCGATGTCTGTAGTTTTCTCAGTGCAAATACATTTCTGTCGCCAGGATTTCCGTTGAAAAATCGGTCGAATACAAGTTTCAAGTGAGATGGGATAGTTTTTGGTCGCATATTTTAGCCGTAAAACATTTTACGGCAGTATTGACCGCTATTGGCGCGCCTGAGCTGGCACGGAGACGTTTCTGGCAAGTCTCCATCGCGGCACAACGCGATGGAGACTTGCCAGAAACGTCTCCGGTTCTGGTGAGACTGTCAGAAAAAAATGCTGCTACTCTTACTGCTAAATATAGGTTTGTGCGTCTAACTTGAATCTAAACAAGATTCCAAACTGTTGGCAAAGAGGTACATAGTACAAGCTCAAATGTAGAAACCAGGATAGAGTAGGATATGTTACGGTGTGTAATTTTGGTCACGTACCCAATCGTGTAGTGCATTCACTGCAGCTCTGACCTTCCATCTGTATTGCGCACCTGTGATTCCATATCGAGGATAAAGCCAAGCCCGCCTATCGCTAAGCATCGAGTCCTCAACAGGATGCATCTGTATTTCACAATGGACCAGAAACGGCTGCTTTGTGAGTTACAGAAAGGTGTTACTTGGGATATTGTTCGAATTTGTAGGACGGGTCACAAATTCATTTAAGGCTCCAACTGACTCCAGCGTCAGCAAACAGACGATAATGGCGATCTTCGAAAGCATTGAGCGTGTTACGGTTCATTGTTGTATGCGCGTGAAAACCTAGCGCGATTAAGTGAAATTTAGGTGTTTGTCTACTTTCTAAAGTAAATTAATATTAGTAGATGATGGTCTGGCCATAATTAAAGATAAATCCGAAAGTCGCTGGTGCTTTGTATTCTTAAATTAGACACACATAATATTTTTTTTAAATATTTATTCATAATCTGAGGGTCCGATATTTACCGTTTTAGTTTTCAAATACAGAACTATCATTGCCTCTTTCATCTTTTTGAAAGTGTAAAATAACCGGAAATTATTTTTAAAAATAATAAATAATGGTTTCACTAAGCCCCGAATGGAACTGAATGCAATCAGGTGTTAACACGCTCTTAAGTGGTATTCTTCTAGATTCACTAAAGTTAACCTGATCTTTATTGGATAATAATAAAAAATAAATAATTAAATTAAAAAAAATAAAAAATATAGGTATTTATTTACATTGTTTTGTTTATGGAACCTGACATGGATGGCTATACCGTCATGATATTAGCCCAATACACCACATTCCCGAGATAATTATTAGTTACCATGCCAGGAACTTCCCGTTATGAGCACGGCTACACTCAACTAGATGGAAAACATGGACAATATTTCATTACCGCTTCGACCATAGTTTCATCCAATCCCTACCTACAGTAATTGAAGTCATAACCTCTCACATGAAAGGCAAGTAATTAACCATTCATTTGTAGATACAATAGAAAAAGAGCTACTGAGAGTTTAGTTGGGGCATAATTTCGTGCATACATTATTTTTATTACTTGAATTATTTAACCTAGGTAACTTTGTACCTTTGTACATTTATTATTGCAACATTTTATGGGGAAAATATCATCTGGTATCCGTTGGAGGATTCATATTCACTTATACAAAACAACTGTAACGAAATTGGGGCAATGATATTATTTCGATATTAGGAATAAATAAGTTTCGTTTAAAGAATGTTTTAATATGGCATCGTGAGAAAAAATCTGGCTAGCTTTATCCTTTGTTAATGCGTTTCGGAATCACCAACCGATTTTTATTATGTCCAGACGAGATTCAAACAATTCGGGAATCATAAAATCCATCGTTAAAATTTCACAACTCAATGAATTGCGGAGGCAATTGAAAAGTTTTTAATGTTTTTTTACGATTTACGACACCGGACAATAGCGGTGCGTCTATAGAGGCGAAACTCCTAAAATAAAGCGGGTACCGCACCTTATTAAGAATACTTTTATTCATGAGACAAGTGATTATTTCAAACTGCATTAATTTTCTCACGGAACCATTCCCTGGCAGCGGAATTCTTCTTAACGAGACACATGACCGAATGATAAAGAACCAAAAGAATCGATTGGTTCCTATGACGCTAGCCTCCAATATTTTGGGTTTATTGTTATTTTATCTCAGCGTCGTTTAAAAAAAACCGGTACGAAAATCAAAATATCAAGGTTTAGACTATTATCTAGTGTATGACTGTATAACGGTTGCAATGAGTTGCTTATATTCTTTAAAAAAATGTGTTTGTAAACACCTATTTACTAGGTTTTCAAGCCGGCGCTTGGAAACTACAAAATATATTATTTTTTTTTATGTGACTGGACATGGATGGCTAATACCACAAGTTCTGTCATGGTATTAGCCTAATACACCACATGGGAACTAGGTGCCATGTCAGGAGCTTCCTTATATTGCACGGTTACATTGAACTGGATGGAAAACACGGACAATTTTCATTGCCGCTTCGTTCATCCAATGCGATGGTACCAACCCGGGCGGGATAAACCCTACCACCTAGTAAGTAAGGAAGGGGACCTACAGCTTAACGTGGAATCCGAACCACGGCCAGCCTCTCTCAACGGTCTAATGGTCACCCATCCAAGACCAGACCGGACCCTGCGTTGCTTAACTTCGGAGAGCGATCGCCGAAGTCTCGCGCCACTGGGCCACTGAGGCTGGACAATTTTATTTTGTGTAGTACAAGATCACATGTTTGTCTAGTGAGTAAGCGTGAAACATATATTAATTTAAGGAATGTGACATGTATGTATGTATAATCGACCGTGAAGCAAGGACACATTCATTGAAGAAAGAGCCCAGCAAAAAGAATTACTTTACGAATATACTGCAAGGCTGGACCCGAACCAGCAAAACATACCATTCGCGGGTATTGCGTCTACCAATTTCGTCACCGGCTGTATACCCATATTCATACTGAATGCATATATCAAACTGAATGCAATCGGCTAGTTATCACGCTCTTAATAAAGAAATATTTAACAAAAAAGAAACATTGTTTTGGTTAGTTCATATTTAATTGGTATTAACGGTCTTGTAATATTTTTGCAAAATTCTTTGCCTCAGTCGGAAATCGAATCAACATTTTTGAGTGAATCAAGAGCTCACGATTTAACGTTCTTTTATTAATTAAATCATAGGAAAAGAAAATCCAGTGATTTTTAAACATAGACAATTAGGATTTTAATACTTCAGAACCTAGCTTATTACGACATTTAGCTGAATCCTAGATTTAGGGCCGAGTGCAACATATGTATGGACAGTATGGAAGGAACTCCATGCGGTTCACTAAAAGTGACATGTTTGAACATTGATGAACTCAGCCGTCTCTTCGTGCAATCGGGACTTAGATTTGCATAAGAACTACGGCTATGATCGGTCAATTAAATTTTCACAAACATCACCCCTCTTCCCGAAAACGAGAAAGCGTTTCGCAACTTTTTGACGACTTCCTTCTATTTGCGTATCAAATTATACAAAACAAGTCTGTAAATATATTTATGGTGTCGCACGGATTTATATGCCAAGCTTGGCAAGTATTTATGGGATATATTTCTCATGTTTTATGTACGCGTCGTTTGAAGAGGAGACTAGCTGCTGCAGTATACGCCGCCGTTGTTGGCTGGATTTTTTTTATTTAAGTGTGAAAAAATATATCTACAACCATTTAGTGTTTTGTCTTTTAGTTTGTGTTTTAGTCTTTGATTTAGTAATTTATTAGGGTTCCGTACCCAAAGGGTGAAAACGGAACCCTATTACTAAGCCTCCGCTGTCCGTCCGTCCGTCCGTCCGTCTGTCACAGGGCTGTATCTCAGGAACCGTAATAGGTAGGCAGCAGAAAATTTCACAAAGTGTGTATTTATTTTGACGCTATAACAAAAAATATGTAAAATAAAAAACAATTAAAAATTAAGGGGGGTCTCATACAAAAAACCTGATTTTTTGTGTTAAATCTTGTATGATGGTACGGAACCCTTCGTGTGCGAAACCGACTCGCACTTGGCCGTTTTTGTTAATAAAATATTTCGTTCGTGTACCAAACACAGCGACGCTCTATGACGGATGGACAGATTTTTTTTCAAAACCCATTTATTTTTATAAAATTTTGTAATACTTAATTTTTATCGTTTGTTGATCGTATAATGTCTTTCCCGTTCACTTCATGGAACAGTAGTTATGCTATTAATCGGCCTATTGTATTTAATATTATCTTATAATAACATTTTACCCCGACACACTAAACCGAATAGAAGAAAAGCTTACAACCGTCATAGCCTAGGCTATCGCGACACGTCTGCTTAAGTAATTCAACATCAGCTTATTTAATTTACAACAACGTAGGTATTTTTCAGTTCCTTCATTCATTAGCGTACGACTTGGCTTGGCATGAATATCTACAGACTCGTAGCCTTGTGGCGCAGGGACTGGCCTAGCGTACGAGGTCTTGGTTCAATTCCTCGCCCCGATATGCACCAATTTCTTTCTCTTTCTAAGCAGCTCCATGGTTCGGAATCTATGTAAAACTGTAGGTCCCCTTCCCCTAGTAGGTGGTAGGGTTTAATGCCCGCCCGGATTGGTACCATCGCATTGGATGAAAAGATGGTCGAAGCGGCAATGAAAAATTGTTAGTGTTTTCCTAGCAGTTTAATTTAGCCGTGCTCATAAAGGGAAGGTCCTGGCATGGCAACTAATTCCTTCGGGAATGTGGCGTATTACATATATCATAACGGTAGTTGTGTGGTCATTAGCCCATGTCAGGTTGCATAAAAAACTACATCTTATTTTTATTACAAAATAATCTCATAATGGATGCCTCCATCGCAATGCGCTGATTTTATCTGTAAACTGGGAATAGTAGCGGCTAAGGGGAGGTAGCAAGGGGCTAAATCACAAAGCGAAGAAATTAGAGTTTATCGCTTATGAGAACATGACAAATGGGTAAAAATAAGGGCTGCGACAACATATTGTGCTATATTGCGGAAAATTGCGAGGAGCGTCGATTTTTTTTCATATTTTTGTTTTAAAATATTACAATAGCACATTAGATGATTTTTTAAGTTAAGATTTAAAAAAATATGTAGTAGGTATGAATGAATTAACATACATTAAACAGGGTGTAGAAAAATTTGTTTTGTGTACAAAATCACACTGTTTCTTTCACTCGAGTTTCTTAAAGAAATAAAGAAAGCTGCATTGCTGCATAATATATTTTGTAAGCTACGAAATTCTTTCATAAAATTCTTACAAATATTATCTAGCAGCTTGAAAACGGCAAAAATTCCACGGTTAGCCACAATGAATTGGTTAACGGAAGAAAATATTTTTCGTCTATTCAGCCACTTATAATATAGTAATCCTAATTCTTATTTTCGGGGAGAATTTAAAAACACCGATTAGAAAAAGAATTTGACAATAGCCGAGATCGCGATGAGGAAACAAAAATTTTTGAAAGTTCGGACGAGAACGGCTAACACGTTTTATGCAGAAGATGTGCATTACCTGACGGGATATTCATATTACGGGCGATTGCCAGCGCAGCTTGTTCAGCGGTACATTCGCCAGCTGCTAAAATATTTTTCCTGCGGACGCTAAGCCTATACATACATGAATTAGCAATGGGGCTGGGAGTTTTAGCATACTCCCAAGAACGTTATGAATAAAATTTTCTTTTGGACAACTTTTGAGGTAATTAACGTGATAAATTATAGAAAGGTTCTTTGATCATCTTCTTTATAATCAAGGAAATGTGTGAATACGCGAAAAGCTAAGATATAATAATGTTTCCTGTAGTTTGGAATTTTTAGTAAACAAAATAAATTGGCATTTGGACATGGATGGCTGACAATTCCACCGTCCTGACATTAGGCCTCTCCCAGCCTTCTCGAAGGAATGAGGTGCCATGCCAGGACCTTCCCTTTATGAGCACGGTAACATTTAACTTAATGTAAAACAAGGATGATTTTTCATTGCCGGTTGGATCATCGTTTCAAGCTATTTGATGGTACAAACCCGGGCGGGCTTACGCCTACCACCCAGGAAAGAGGACCTAACAAGCTCGCACCCGTAAGGAAATGCTCACTGAGAAAAAACCGGCCAAGTGCGAGACGGATTCGCATACGAAGGGTTCCGTACAAAATTGAACACGAAAAAATCACGTTTTTTGTATGGGGCCTCCCTTTGTTTATTATTATTTAAAAAAATACCTATTTGTTGTTATAGTGGCAAAATAAATACAGACCCTGTGAAAATTTCAGCTGCCTACCTATTACGGTTCATGAGATAAAGCCCTGTGACAGCCGGACAGACGGACGGACGGACAGAGGATGCTTAGTAATAGGGTTCCGTTGGCACCCTTTGGGTACGGAACCCTAAAAAGACGTCAACAGTATTGTGGTTCAATGTTGTCTAGTTACATGAGCACAATTTTAATAAACTCAACTATAAAATTAAGTTTTATCACAACAACCATTCGTTTGCAATAACTAAGATGATCTAGAAAAAGATTTAGCTAGATATAAGTTTAATTTAGAGGCAAAGAAAGGGTTCCTCGACTACAAAAACACTTGTCTAGTAATTTGAAGATTTAGCATCATGTGCCTCATTTAGTTGAATCTGCTAGATAACTTTAGCTGGAAACGTTTTAGTAACTGGACTGGGGCCTGACGGCTGGGCTGTCCCTGTTTTATACTATGATCAGGTTGCAGTGACACGGTCTATGTTTTTTTTTTTCATTGCACTTATATCCAACTTAGAAAGATAAAGAAAGTGGTGCACGAATGGGGCGGGCATAGAACCCAGGACCTCTAGCATGGTCGGCAAGTCCACGTGCTCCAGAGCTGAGTGCCCACCTCTGGACCCCTCGCCCCCTCGCGGCCCCCTGATCCGCGGCACTGCACGTCGGCGATAATATGCGATCCGCATACAAAATATTTCGCGGCTGAATCAACGCGTATATTATACCCGCCTCCCCTCTCACCCTCTGTGCAGAACTATTTTCGCATGCGGTGTGTTTTTCGCTCGGAGAACTAAATCGACGCTTAGCAATTGGGGCATATTTGTCTGCCGAAATTCTAGGTTTATATATGGTTAAATATAAGTTTAAATCGGTTCCTTCGAAGTTCCATAATTATTTACTGGCAACCAATATATGTGATGTTTTTTAATTATTTATTTTCATTTTATTAGCCAATATTTTCCAATCTAAAACATATATTAAACAAATTACAACATACAGACATACATTTTAGAATCCAAAATTTCAAAATCCTAGTAAAACATTAAGAGCATGGAAACCGTTATCGCCCGTAGTATGGAGAATTAATAGCGTAACGAGTAGTAACGACTCTCTTAAGCAAAAAAACGGAAATGGCGAGCGAAATTAATTCCTATGGCGGTAGCGTAGCCACTTTTTAGTGAAAATATTTACAACATACACATACATAGTAGCGTCGGCCAGACAGTTCGCTTACAAATTCGCTCATAACTGAGTTTCTAAGCTCATTGCTATTTAGTGCAAAGAACATTCGATGTTCGTCAGCGAACTAACTACGGTCAGTACTGGATTAGTGTTCCAGTGTGGATAAGTGTTATCAGAGTCAGTGCATAGACACTAAGACGTAGCCACGCCACAGAATACCGCCATAAGAATGAGATTTGATCGCCACTGCGGTCCTTCCTAGTTCGCTGCATCGATCCACCACAGCGCATCCTGAATGAACTAGTTGAGTGAGTAATAAAAGCTGACATTGGACTGAAAATACGGTCAACTTCTCAGTGCATGCCGCCTCGACCATTATTTCTTCAATTCGACGTTATACCCCACCACACCACTCATAGAAGGTGCCCGGACCCCGAGACTACCTTCTCGGCACGCCTCGATCCTCGCCTCGATCGCGCTCCATTGGCTCCGTATACAGACCATTATAGCGGCAAAGAGCACGTAATTCTATTAGCTACCGCGTGCCGTCGCCACTCGATTCCAGACGTGTTCTGGCGGCGATATCCTGCGGCCAAGTTTCTCGAGCGATAGATCTTGCTCGCATGAGATAATCTGTATTTCTGGCTTCTCTATCCTCACGTTTTACGTGTAGATATTTCGGTTTTAAGTAAATCATTACTAGTATTGTCCTGTCGTCGATTACAACTAACTCGCTGCACTCAACAATAACTATTTGGTTACACAAATAATTTGTTGATATTGAATTAGCCTAATTAGTGAGATTAATATAAATGTAGAATCGACCGGACCATGAAGCAACGCCACATTAATTAAGATAGCCAGCCGTAAAAGGAACTTCTTTATGAATCTCTATAATATATTCTACTTCAAGGCTGCATCCAAACTAGCAAAACATATAACTTTCACGGGAATTGCATTTACCAATTTCGCCAACCGCTGGTTAGGTCCCCAATATTTCGAATCATCTTTCAGTCCCTCCTACTGCAATAAATGCCCCCTACTAACAAAGACCCGTATACAGAGTTGACGGACTCATTACTTTAATATGCCGGAAAAATGTTTAAAAACCGTTAAGCTGCAAGCAGGATTTCCAAAAGACCAATTAGCCAACCCTGCAATACATTATAGTGTCAAAGTTACCTAGAACCACTCGGTCAATCATGTAACGCCCCCATAAAGGCGCTCCTAGACTTGTCCCGCTCCCTTGCCGCCGCCTGCTACTCTGCCCGCCCACGCCGCCAGGCTAGGCCTCTGATAGCAAGGACACCGAGCCGGGGAATCGCCAGGATCTGCTGAATTGTTTATGATCGAGTCGTCTATTGCAAGATCCAGCCAGGATAATGTTATTGACGTCCGCATATGGATGTTTACTTTCACGTCGTCTTTATATTTAATTTTTGTATGAAGAATTCAAAATGAACGACTTTCAAACTGTCTTGTTTTGATTTTATCCATTCACTGTGGATGATTATCTTGCATTAGAATGCTTATTTAGGTAAAAAAATAATGATATATATTTTTTAATAATTAGTGGCTCTCTGCAATACTTTGGTGCCATCCACAAATATTACTACATACTAAAAATATATTACTAATATAGATATAGTGAAATTGTGCAAATTATGCTTGTGAATGATTGAAAGCCTGCTGCTTCATAGAGCAACTTTATGCGAGGGTCTGGCGTACAGTCGTTTCGTCTGAAATCTATACACCGGAAATATAGACAAATTTGAGGTCTCTTTCTGACATGCTGACGTCAACCATAGAGTAAAAGGGACTTAGGAATTCCTTCTCTTTCCAGTGTATACATTTGATAGGAAACGACTGTACACCACTTGCATCGATTCACAAAAAAAAAACTGTGGAAATATTATCTCAATTTTTCACAATGCCTCGGATTTGTTTTAGTGATATTATTATTTCACTGTATACACTCAATAAATTTATTATTAATCTTAGCTAGATAATGTAGGCATCAAGTGTTGAATAAGGTCTAAATTTATTATTGCTTAGTGCTGTGTTGCACGTTAAACCAATTCGTAATATCACTAGTGACATAGCGGTTTTGACAATATCACGGTGACATAGCCATTGTTCTAGTCTGGAGCAATTATGATGCAGCTTTTTTAATTTGATTAAAAGCATTCTTAATTAATTAAAAATGCGGGTAAAAAGGCTATATCGGATGCAATATTGTCTCGTTATATTTCCCATGCACCTTGCGACGTCGCGTCGGCCGAGTCCCTAGTCCTACGTATCACTTAAATTGGCGTTTACGTCAAACCAATCGACTGGCGATTTCAAATGTATGGATTTCAATTGATATAATCAATTAAAATAAATCAGCACTTGGTGAAAATCATGCTTAGCCTGGTTTTCACCAATTGCTGATTTACTTTAATCGACACTTAAAGTGCCTTTATTACTAAAGTGCTGATTATCTTGTACTGGTATTGATTGCAAAGTTGCTAAGAAAGGCCCTTATTGTGTGGCGATTAAGTTAATCAGCAGTAGGTAAAAAGGACTAACGAAAAGTAGTGCTTTGTGATTTACTTATTCATACTATTTGCATTACTTGAAAAATAGTGCTTTGTGATTTACTTATTTTCGTCCATACAAAGTGTGCCGAAATGACGTCACAAAGTACTACTTTTCGGTTGTCTTAGTTTCTGTTACGACTATTTATCTCAGTCTGAGTTTGATTTGACAGCCTACTCATTGTCGGCGCAAATACGTTGACGTTGCCGTTTACGCCGACTCCGCATTTTCTTTAAAAGGTAGTCCGAGTTTCATTTTGACAGGTTGAAAAAGTATAACCAAAGAATAAGTAGTAAAACTTGTATGGGGTTTGACGTTTTATCGCCAATTTAGGTGAGAAGTCCGACTAGGGACTCTGAACTCCAATCGGAGAGCCTGGCGACACGCCAGCCACGTCCAGCGGCTGGTGACGCTGGGCGGGGCGGGGCGCAGTGCGGCGGCGGCGGCGCGGAGGCCAGCTGGCGAGTCCGCGGTGATGTGAATTAAAATTTATTGACGGATTTTTAAAAGGTTTTGAATGATTCTGTTTGAAAATGTTTTCACGGGCTGCACTCAGATGGGGAGGCGAGGAGTGTCATTTTCATTAGTGAGCCGTGTGGTTTGTAGTTATTGAAGCACTTTTATGGTTCGTTCCAATTTATTGATTTGCTCATTCATCGGGTTCACTTAGTTGCATAATACAAGCAAATTACTACTACTACAGGTTGGTTGCAATGGCCACTACTGAATATTTGGGAAATTATTAATGGGGTTGAAAAAAACAAAAAAAGTTCACAACTTTATATCCTCTAAATAAAAAATTGACTTTCCATGCAAAGTAATTCATTAATATAGTTTTAGAAGAATCTAATGTTCCGTAAGAACGGGGAAACGTTGCATGCACTTGGACATTGATGGCTAATATCACACCTAATGTCATGACACCGAACGTTTTGACAACTTTTTCATGTTGCCACTGGAGTAGTGCCTCGCTTTAAGATTTGCTTGCGGCGACGCTAGGTTCGGGTATCCTCTTTCCCTAAAATATGGTTGAGGGAGGCGATGGCTGCGCCCGGCGTGATGCTCGTGAACGGGTGCTGTTTGCTGCTCCATGTTCCAATTGGCAACATGTTAGATGGTGGGCATAGCCTTTACAAATATACTGATATTTGTCATGAACTGTTGCATATGACATGAATTGTTTGTACTTTATGCTTTTGTAAGCTTAGACTAAGTGGACGTTGAAAAAAAACCAGCGGAGTTTCTTGCCAGTTCTTATTCGTTGGGATTTATTGTTATTTATATTGAGATTCTGAGGCGCATTGTCAGTTGAAGCTTATTGCAGTGCCAACAATCGTACAATCGAAGTCACCTGAAAACAAATCGTGTGTGGACTGGAATATTTGTTATGAGATTTCAGACAAAAAATAATAGCAATATGCTTATTTTTGCCTCTAGAATCTGCAGTTGTGTGTGCGTGCAAAAGTGCGAAAAAACTTACGGAAACACAAGTTTATTTTTGTTGCATAATTTTTTTTTATTTTTACAATAAAAAAAATACCCAAATTAATATAAAAATAATTATAGTTGGTAACTCGGCACAAAATACTTATATGGTTCGTGGATGTCGCCATTTAAAAATGAGAATGTATGAAATACACAATATGCGATTAATTTTCTAAAAAAAAGTTGTAACTCGAGAAAATATATAAAACACATTATCACTATTGTGCAAAAGATGGCGCTGCATATCGGTATATATGTAAGATAATTGAACGGGTATTGACACAACGTACCTACCTTCATATCTTTTTGTTGTGAGCGGTGGTAGACAATAACTTTACAAAATTGTACGTCTAAATCCGTACGCACTTAAAAAGATGTCAGTTTTTATTAGCCTTAAATATAGCAGGCGGATTGCATATTTTTGACACGTTCACGTTTATTTCCTCCCTATGAAAGAAATAAAACAATACAACAAAAACAAATAATCGTTATGATAATCAAAACCCAATAGTAAATATAATTGACCAAGCGTAGCGATTGTCTCCGTTTCCAGATTGGGCAAAAATCTAAAATGCTTTCGTATGTCCGGCTGTTCTCCTTCCAGATCACATTTCCCAACCGATTCTCTTGAAATTTTCGAAGCAGGTTCGATACATAAATTTCTGTTTTCTTTAAATACCTATAGTTTCGTGAAATTTATTTTAGAATTTTTATTTTATTACTTATTTAACTGATAGCTGTGATGACTTGCTCTATCAATTGCTTCCGTTTTATCACATGTACTAGGACACCATATAATTTTATAGTCGAGCCAGTTTTAAAAAAATAAATCAAAAAGACACTCGCGAGAGAGAGCTAGAGAGCCATAGTTGTTATAATAATCAAATTAATACAATGTCTTCAATGTTAGTAGAGAAATATTGTTAAAATTGGCAGCCAGGTGAGGTGGTTTTCATCGAAGCTTATCGCGCGAGCTCGGGCCGATCTCATCGGCTGCACGATCGCATCCAGCGCTTTCATCGCACCCCGCGCCCGCCCGCCCCGCCGCCGATAAGGCTTTGTAATGCGCGCGGAACACGCTCCCGCAGCCGCCGCCCGCCTCCATTGAACGGGATTACTCAACGGATAGATTTATGAATTGGACGGCGCGGGCGATGTTGGGACTGGACATTGTGCTGAATATGAGCTGGTCGGATACGTGGCGCGGCGCTGGGGCGAGGACAATCCGTATTTACGGCTCTCTACTGCGTTGTGCTTCTAATTTAGGGTTCCGTACCATAAAAGGTTTTTTTTATGCGACCTGACATGAATGGCTAATACCACACAACTACCGTTATGATATTAGCCCAATACACCATATTACCGAAGGAATTAAGGTGCCATGCCAGGACCTTCCCTTTATGAGCACGGCTACATTGAACTGGATGGAAAACACGGACAATTTATCATTGCCGCTTCGACCATCTTCTCATCCAATGCGATGGTACCAACCCGGGCGGGCTTAAACCCTACCACCTAGTACGGGAAGGGGACCTACAGTTTTACATGGATTCCGAACCATGGAGCAGCTCGCATTCGTGACGAAATGCACTTATCGAACTCGGAAAGAGAAAGCCAGTGGTGCATGTCGTTATCGAACCCAGGCCTCTGGTACGCTAGGCCAGTCCCCGCGCCACTAGGCTACGAGCAGCTCAAAGGTAAAGAAGAACCATCATGTTGAGAATAATTGTATATCTCACTGAAAACAATATTTCCAGTTCAAATTCAGTCATTTATTTAAAAATTTCTCTATACTATTCATGTATTACGGTTAGTATCTATGAATGACAGTTATTTTAACGCATATTACCTTATACCGATTGGTGAAAATAGCACATGTGACAAATCAAAAGATTTCGAAACGGGTATCTTGACTGATTGAACATTACGGCTGACTACAAATTAGGCGTGCAACTGTCTAGTTTCTAAAGGTACAGTAATTTGAACAGATCGGACAGTAACTTTTAGCTGAATATAAAACGTAGGTAAGACTGGAGAAATACTACACAAAGTTAGAAACGGGTTTCACGCAGTCAGAAAAACAACAACAGTTAGATAAAACAGTTATGGCATACAGTTAAAAACAATTCAATGGTGCAGTAACATGTCATGTTTAAGGTTAAATATCACTCAGTTTTTGTTTCAGATCAATGTATTTATTTGGCTCTATTTTAACGTTACAAGACGGTTGTTATTATCGGAATTACAGTTAGATTCACTGATTTGTATATAGGGCTGCATGCCTGTTAGTCCGTCTTTTACAGCTTACTTGAAAGTTCGAAAGTCCATGGGTGTCGTAGCCGGACTTTTTATTTGAGGGTGTGGCGTACCAAATGCCGCGCTTAAAAAATAGATAACCTGCACAGTAGGAGCCCAGCCGCTTTATTATCTGTGGAAAAGACAAACGCTTTTATCATTGTCAACCAAGCTGTTTTAAAAATAATGTCATCTTGACCTGTAGGCCAGTTCTTAGAATTCAGTGCTAAGGAGTTAGGAATCAGAAGTTCTCTCTATGGAAAGATTCCTGATTCCTGAACACGGAATTCCGAGAATAGGTCTAATGGTTTCTTGATCATCTATTGTTCCAGTAGTTGAACATAATTAACTCAAACCAGAAGGCATTATTATACTAAAACAATATATGTATATGAAATATACTGCATAATTTTATAGGTTTATTCTATATAAATCCTAAAATTCAAAAATGTTTAGTGCTATGCTTGTCCCAATACCAATTAGTCAATCAATTAAAAAAATATATGAAACCTATGTTTTTCTCTTTGTAGGGACACTATTGGTTTCACCAACGCTGTCAAGAATCTGACTTTTTTTTTCAGATAGTTTTAAATAAAATAGTTCCGATGGTAAATATTTTGAACTAATTAAATAACTTTAGTAACACCAATTTCGTTATCCAAACATATTTTGGAACAAAGTTAACGATATCCTATAATTAATAATTTTATTGTTCACAGGTATGCATGAAACTAAATTTAAGTACCAAAAAGGTTCGCTTATTACATCCCTGAAATAATATTAGTAAAGCTAAATGATGTTTTCAAAGGGTCGAAAAGGCGCCGACAGTAAAATAAGCAAAAGTGCGAAGAAAGGCAAAAGCAATATTTTTTTATTTTTATGATACCATATATTAGATGATACTATTTTCAGTAAATAGATGAGTCAAAGACTTCGGTATTTCAGTATAAATGTTCATGTTTTTACACGTACGGGTTCTTTTTTATTTTTTTGTCAATTTCACCATTTCTGTTAATTAGGTGACGTGAATCAACTTTTTGCTTTTTTATTTATGTATTAGTTATGAATACAGAGATCGACAATCTCTGTGATTGTGATATGTGATAGTTCAATCAATAAGCGTATTTTATTCCGCATAACTCTTTTATATAAATATGAAATAGCGAATAATGTTTGAAATTCATTAGGGGTTTCCAACTTAATTGAGATATTGAAAAATCTCTTGGGCATATACTTTTGTTCAAAATGCGTCTTTTTTCCAACTACAACCTCCATGTTTTGCGGTCTTTGTTTCGTTAAAAAATACGTCTGCCGTGGTTTCCTAGCTGATTCCAATTACAAACAGCAGTCATTACCGGAATAATAATCAAGTTACACGCATGGCGTCGGCGGCGCCGTGTCGGCCCGGTCGGGGAGAGTCGGATGCCCATCCAATCTGGCGTCAATATCCTCCGGTCGCCTGCCAACTTGCGACTTGTAAATACGTGCGTTCCGAGTTACACGATCCGACGACTCAACTTACAGAGGATATTTCCGGACTTTGAAAACAGATTTGTCGAAAAATTTACAGTAAATGGTTAGTAAAAATGTTAGGTAATACAACTACCACATTCAGGCACTGTAATCAGAGTTTGAAAACAATCAGACAGTAAATTGGTCTATTGACGTCCAAGGAAAGATTCAAACCTGCGACTTTTTTACGTGACGGAAGTTTGTTTTTTATAGGGAAGACGAATTTTGTAAGCCGTACAAATAAATATTACCTATTTTTATCTTCCAAATATGCCAAGGAATACATCCCTGGTTACCGTTTGGACATTATGAGACGTAATGAAATAAATTGCAGGTTACTTATCATAAAATACCACGATAATTAACAATTTCATTTATATATTCCGACTTTCTCTAGTCCGACTTCACTTGAGTTAGTGACTCTATCCTGATTGATGACCGGATTAGAGTCACTTACTCAACTTTGTTGCGACTTGGTCACCAGATTCGTGGTGACAGAACCTGGCGAGCAGTTCGAAACGCACCAGAAAAATAGCGGCGTGCAGTACACGGCTGATAGCCTATTAGCGTCCGTCGAGAGCGGCATTAGCTGTAGGCGATGTGTTTACTGTGCAGCGGCGGCGCAGGGACGGAGCGAGGGGGCGGCGGTCAGGGGGCGGAGGGACGGTCGAGGGGGCGTGTTCGGTGCATTGATACTGGCGGTTTATTGAAACGATATCGGTAGCCATTAATACTGGCTCCGACATATGCGCAGACTTTTCTTAGACGATAACTTAATAATATATCATCATCATTGAATAAATAGAAGGTCTAATTTTTATTAAAAATAGTATTCTATTTATGTAACTTATAGTATATAAGGCTGGTTTTCATCATTATTATCATTGTAATGGTATTTAATCAAGCTGCTAAGAAAGGCATGGGCCTGCATGAGCAGTAGGTGAAAAAGGCCATGAGTTTCATAAGAAGTATTGTGTTGTTCTTGCATTATTTTTAAGTTAGTAATCCATTGTTAAACAAGCCCTCTCCTTTTGTTTGCCATTTAACATGATTACGCAGAATTTGTTTCTTGTAAGCGATAGCTTGTGCCATAATGCAGGATGCGGTTTTTTTCTCGAAATCAACGAATTCGATTCTTGGTTAGAAAAACCATTATCCAAAAAACTAACATTGCAGTATTTATGAAAATGGGCACCATGACATGACGCTTTTGAGTTTTTTTCGTTATTTCTTATATTTTCGGATTAGGCCATGAAGGCACACCTGAAAAAATCACATTATATAAAAACCCGGTGTGGGTGTGTTCTCGTCTCCTAAACGGCTCGACCGATTTCTATGGTTTTATTTTGTAATTATGGGCTCGCCAGGATGGTGATTAGCTATAGATAGCGATTAGACCCGGTAGATGGCGCTGTTCCAGAAGAAATATATAGTGAATGTCCAAAACGAAATTGAACAAACTAATTTGACGAGTGTAAAAATAAAATATTTCATACGATGAAAATATTTAGTCAAGTAGGTACCTGAAAAAATAATTGTATTCGTGATATCAGAAATATTAAAAAGTGTAATAAGCGTAATTTTTATAATTTCTAAGCTGAGAAGTTAGCATTGTGGCATTTTTATTTTGTTTGTGAAAGGGATAGTTTGAATATTATGACGTCTGGTGGTACCTAAAACATACCAGAGTGGTCAGTCTGAGTTCTCACCTAAATTGGCGTTTACGGAACGTCGAAGTTACGTAAAAACGTTAAACCCCATACAAATGTTTACTACTTATTCTGTGGTTTTACTTGTTCAAGCTGTCAAAGTTAATCTTGGATTTCCAAATTATATGAAAACACGGAGGCGGCGTAAACGCGAACATCGACGTCTTCATGCCGACGATGAGTAAGCTGACAAATCAAACTCGGACTCGCACATGTTAGTTCGCTTAACGCCCATTGCGCGCGATCTTCAATTTCTCCATACATTTGAAAACGCCAGTCGATCGGTTTTCCATAAACGCCAATTTAGGTGACAACTGGGACTACAGGCTCAGATGAACTGAATCAATGTCGGAGTGTAATCTCTCGTAAAACTGATCTAGAGCGTGTTTCATCTTGAAAAAGCTTATTCCATGCTCCTCCGCCCAGGCTGCCCGCCCTGCGATGCGGGGGAGGGCGGGCGGCTGCCTGCTGGGATTATGAAACTATTTCTATTCTGCTGGGGTTTCCTGCGTCCAATGAGGGATACCATAATTTAATTTATCTTCGGTATCCTTCCAGACTATTGTACGCAACTTTTATGTTCGTAACTACATATTTTATAAGGCTAGGAGGTTTTTTATGAGGCAGCTGAATATTTGTATGTATTTAATATATACGAAATTAACGTTATCTCTTTCATTTCAGGTTATAAAACGATATCTTTTTTTTATGCGACCTGACATGAATGGCTAATACCACACAACTACCGTTATGATATTAGCCCAATACACCACATTCCCGAAGGAATTAGGTGCCATGCCAGGACCTTCCCTTTATGAGCGCGGCTACATTGAACTGGATGGAAAACACGGACAATTTTTCATTGCCGCTTCGACCATCTTTTCATCCAATGCGATGGTACCAACCCGGTCGGGCTTAAAGCCTACCACCTAGTAGGGGAGTTTTACATGGATTCCGAACCATGGAGCAGCTCGCATTCGTGACGAAAAATGCACTTATCGAACTCGGAAAGAGAAAGACAGTGGTGCATGTCGGTATTGCATCCACGCCTCTGGTACGCTAGGCCAGTCCCCGCGCCACTAGGCTACGAGCCGACATATTGACACATTGTAATGAGATCTTAAAAATCCGGCTTCAGACGAATGTCGTGACCAAAAACTTTTATGTCGTTGTATAACCTGGAATTAATGATATAACTGAAGTAATGCATTTAACAAATTTTCGAACAACACTTTTCTTTAAATACAACATGAAAAACTACGTTCGTTTTACGTTGGACACAATTCAAGAAATAAGTGAAAGTTGTTTGTTAATTCTGAACAAATTCCGCTACAAAGTATCAGATCTGCAGGCCTATTCCTGGAATTCCGTAATCTGGAATCAGGAACCCTGAGTCTCGAAACCCGTTTTTTCCGTTCTGGAGCATATATTTTTTTATTTATCAAGGTTTTCAGTGGAAAAAATCGCTTTGAAAACAGCTATAAAAGCAGTTTTCTAGACTCATGATTTCTGATTCCCGATTACGGAATTCCAGGAATAGGCTTACTGGTCTAGATATTTTTTATGAACAATAGGATTCAGTTCAAAGATTACGTTATCTGTGTAAATTCAAAAGCTGACATTTCATAATCCTTCGTAAGAAAAAATATTACCAAAAGTAATAAGTGAAGAGAATTTTAAAAGATTCTTTAGACTTCATTTTCTTAAAATACCTTGAAAACAATCTTTTTTTTTTATGTGACTGGACATGGATGGCTAATACCACAAGTTCTGTCATGGTATTAGCCCAACACACCACATGGGAACTAGGTGCCATGCCAGGACCTTCCTTATATTGCACGGCTACATTGAACTGGATGGAAAACACGGACAATTTTCATTGCCGCTTTGACCATCGTTCATTAAATACGATGGTACCAACCCGGGCGGGATAAACCCTACCACCTAGTAACTAAGGAAGGGGACCTACAGCTTAACGTGGAATCCGAATCACGGCCAGCCTCTCTCAACGGTCTAATGGTCACCCATCCAAGACCAGACCGAACCCAGCGTTGCTTAACTTCGGAGAGCGATCGCCGAAGTGTCGCGCCACTGGGCCACTGAGGCTGACAATCTACCGAAGCTCATTTATAGCCGCCCAACTTCAAGCAGACACGAGCTGTCTGTAGGCCAATTCTGGGACTTCCGAGTTCCTGAATTCGGAGCGATCTCAGGAGAGCGGAGGTAAGGCACCGACTTCACATGTGGTATTTTGGGAATGTTGGGAGTTCGTGATCAGTTAATAAAAAAACATCTCGACCCAAGTACGTGCAGTACAATAAAAGAAAGCTGGTGCGTCACCAGCGGAAAATTTACAAATTGCTGAAGCGAGGACGCGTTCTGAAACGGAAACCGCCCAAACTTGACAATGAGGAAAAAATAAACAGCTGAAAAATAAAAGCAAATAATAACAAAGAGAGGAGAGATACAGAACTTTCTTTCCGATTGTCTTATCCGCAAAGTTTTATTTATCTCAAGGAGAAAATTAAGAGTTCTCCGGAATATTATCTATCTCAGGCCTCCGCCACAGTCCTGGCGCAAGGAAACTATGTACAGTTTATTTATTTTTAGACGCGTTAAGTCGTTAGAACGATTTAATTAAAATTTAATGCTTTTTATGATATCTATACTTATTTATTAGTTCTTAGACTCTATGTATAAAACATACTAAATAAAAAATGCTAGAAACATATTAAGGCGTAATTCTTTTTCCAACAACCAAATCTTACCTTTTTCTTACATTCTTACCTTTAAGGACATGAAATATATCGGACTTTAATCATCACTTAGTCACATAATACATGTAAAGATCTTCAAAGGGTCGAAGAAGTATGTATTTTTTTTAATTATTAGTCAAGAATGCTGCGTAAAAAAAAATTAATGTCTGCCTGATTTTACCTGCGATATATGTAGAGCCTAAACTTACATGCTTATACATAATGTATTTTTCATTACACAATTGTCATCTTGTGGAATTAAGTGACAGGCCAATTAAAATTTTACACACGGTTTTCATCAATTAGGGTCCGTTTCACCAAATACAGGGCCTTTCTTACCAAGTCGCAATCGATACCAGCACAATATAATCAGCGTTTTAGTAATAAAGGCCCTGTAAGTGGCGATTAAAATAAATCAGGATTTGGTGAAATCTAGGCTTACTGATTTATTTTAATCGACACTTAAAGGGCCTTTATTACTAAAGTGGAGATTAATTTGTACTGGTATTGATTGCAAGCTGCTGAGAAAGGCCCTGAAAAACCAGGCTCAGTAAAGTAATTTATGTTTTATGCATTCTACTGTCGCTCAACGCGATTCCACCAAATATAACGGTTATTCTTAACTCCACGGAATGTTACTGTTATATTTTAAAGTTTCAACGGGTGAAAAAGAATTTGATAACTAATGCAAATGAAATCATCGCAACTTCTCTGCGGTGAAGACATTTTGCTTCAGATTTTGCTGAAAATATGAATCGTGCATCCCTAATAAAATCCGGGTGTTTTTTTTGTTAGCAAATTTTTTAATTATTTTAGTAATATCAGATTTTGCTGAAAATATGAATCGTGCATCCCTAATAAAACTCGGGTGTTTTTTTTTTGTTAGCAATTTTTTTAATTATTTTAATAATATTTTTTTTATAATCTTTACAGATACCAGCGGATTACATATTATTAGAAGTATGGATGTACCTAAATCACATAATACGAAGCGTTTTTTTAGAAGCAGCAACCATTGTATAAAAAAGTATAAAGCCCTGCAGTAAATCGAAAGATCAAACATGCTTAAACATGTAGGTTGGCACTTGACTCGTGCGTGCCGGCGCTAATTTAATTAGAGGTGAAACTGAGAAGTTGCCCTACGCAAGAAAAACTAGGTCGTGTAGCCAGTAGCGCTCTACTCCGCACACGCATGGAGTAACCGTTTAGCTAGACCGCGAGATCGAATACTGTTGCATGTGCAATTTGTGTTTTCACGACTCTGTCAAACTCGCAGAACTCAGCGGTTTCTTGTTTACCGATATTAACCGTTTATCTAGACCGCAAGATCAAGTACTGTTGCATGTGAAATGTGTGTTTTCACGACTCTGTCAAACTCGCAGAACTCAGCGGCTTCTTGTTTCCCGATATTAACCGTTTATCTAGACCCCGAGATCAAGTACTGTTGCATGTGAAATTTGTGTTTTCACGACTCTGTCAAACTCGCAAAACTCACGGCTTCTTGTTTCCCGATATTAACCGTTTATCTAGACCGCGCGATCAAGTACTGTTGCATGTGAAATTTGTGTTTTCACGACTCTGTCAAACTCGCAGAACTCAGCGGCTTCTTGTTTTCCGATATTAACCGTTTATCTAGACCGCGAGATCAAGTACTGTTGCATGTGAAATTTGTGTTTTCACGACTCTGTCAAACTCGCAGAACTCAGCGGCTTCTTGTTTCCCGATATTAACCGTTTATCTAGACCGCGCGATCAAGTACTGTTGCATGTGAAATTTGTGTTTTCACGACTCTGTCAAACTCGCAGAACTCAGCGGCTTCTTGTTTCCCGATATTAACCGTTTATCTAGACCGCGAGATCAAGTACTGTTGCACGTGAAATTTGTGTTTTCACGACTCTGTCAAACTCGCAGAACTCAGTGGCTTCTTGTTTCTCGATATTAACCGTTTATCTAGACCGCGAGATCAAGTACTGTTGCATGTGAAATTTGTGTTTTCACGACTCTGTCAAACTCGCAGAACTCAGCGGCTTCTTGTTTCCCGATATTAACCGTTTATCTAGACCGCGAGATCAAGTACTGTTGCACGTGAAATTTGTGTTTTCACGACTCTGTCAAACTCGCAGAACTCAGTGGCTTCATGTTTATCGATATTAACCGTTTATCTAGACCGCGAGATCAAGTACTGTTGCATGTGAAATTTGTGTTTTCACGACTCTGTCAAACTCGCAGAACTCAGCGGCTTCTTGTTTCCCGATATTAACCGTTTATCTAGACCGCGAGATCAAGTACTGTTGCACGTGAAATTTGTGTTTTCACGACTCTGTCAAACTCGCAGAACTCAGTGGCTTCTTGTTTCTCGATATTAACCGTTTATCTAGACCGCGAGATCAAGTACTGTTACATGTGAAATTTGTGTTTTCACGACTCTGTCAAACTCGCAGAACTCAGCGGCTTCTTGTTTCCCGATATTAACCGTTTATCTAGACCGCGAGATCAAGTACTGTTGCACGTGAAATTTGTGTTTTCACGACTCTGTCAAACTCGCAGAACTCAGTGGCTTCATGTTTATCGATATTAACCGTTTATCTAGACCGCGAGATCAAGTACTGTTGCATGTGAAATTTGTGTTTTCACGACTCTGTCAAACTCGCAGAACTCAGCGGCTTCTTGTTTCCCGATATTAACCGTTTATCTAGACCGCGAGATCAAGTACTGTTGCACGTGAAATTTGTGTTTTCACGACTCTGTCAAACTCGCAGAACTCAGTGGCTTCTTGTTTCTCGATATTAACCGTTTATCTAGACCGCGAGATCAAGTACTGTTACATGTGAAATTTGTGTTTTCACGACTCTGTCAAACTCGCAGAACTCAGCGGCTTCTTGTTTCCCGATATTAACCGTTTATCTAGACCCCGAGATCAAGTACTGTTGCATGTGAAATTTGTGTTTTCACGACTCTGTCAAACTCGCAGAACTCAGCGGCTTCTTGTTTCCCGATATTAACCGTTTATCTAGACCGCGAGATCAAGTACTGTTGCATGTGCAATTTGTGTTTTCACGACTCTGTCAAACTCGCAGAACTCAGCGGCTTCTTGTTTCCCGATATTAACCGTTTATCTAGACCGCGAGATCAAGTACTGTTGCATGTGAAATTTGTGTTTTCACGACTCTGTCAAACTCGCAGAACTCAGCGGCTTCTTGTTTCCCGATATTAACCGTTTATCTAGACCGCGAGATCAAGTACTGTTGCACGTGAAATTTGTGTTTTCACGACTCTGTCAAACTCGCAGAACTCAGCGGCTTCTTGTTTCCCGATATTAACCGTTTATCTAGACCGCGAGATCAAGTACTGTTGCATGTGCAATTTGTGTTTTCACGACTCTGTCAAACTCATAGACCTAGCATGCGCGCGCAGATGGTCAAACTCGCAGAACTCAGCGGCTGCTTGTTTCTCGATACACATAATTTTACTTGGAGAAAACTGGACATGCGTGAACGTAATCGTATGCCGAGGGTTCCGTCACTGCTGACTTAAAAAATCTAGCGTTTTCTCAAAAAGCATGACGTTTTGAGCAAAAGTATTAGTGGCTCTTAGTTGGTAATTTGGTTTATAATTTTCAAACAACTGTTACTAAGAGAACTATTCGGAACGAAATGCCTGTGACCACCAGACACCAGAGGCAGACCATCGGAGACCCTTTTTTCGCTTTTTAAAAAAATATAAGACGCATCTTAAAATCTACTAATGCACTTTCAGTTTTTATAAAAATCGGCCTCGTGACTTCTTTGATTGTCTTTCGCAATTTTTTCTTATAGTTTCGGATTTGGCCATGAAGGCACACTTGAAAAATTCAATCTACGCGCAACCAACCCAACTCAACGATTATGGATTTGAATAGAGTTAAGTTTGGCCTGTAAGCATCAGAAAATGACTTTACCCATACAAATGTAGTTGACTAATAATTTGAATCCACACTTCCAATAGACTTGATACTCGTATTTGGTATCTAATATCAGGCAAGACATTGCTCTCCGCTACACTTTTTTGTTTTTTCAAAACAAAAATCCCTTATCAAATTATAAATAATTTTTTTATGCAGATTTTTTTTTCTGCTGTCATTAATATCGTCGTTGCTCAAAAAAACATGTGATAATACAGCTATTCGTAGTTTTGATATTAGATTCTAAATATCCATGCTATTGGAACAGTGGATTAAGTATATGTACTACGTTATTTATTTATTTCTTTATTTAAAGGTAGATAGATAGCGACAAGCGCGGGGTAGTGATGAGAGGCGTATCTAGGATATTCTCAATGCTGTGGTTTCAGCAATTGTTTTATCTTTTCATTCGAATGTCGTCCCTATAAATGCGAGATTTTTCATCATGTTGCAATTTCCAGCACAGATTTCAAATGTAAATAGTATTTTTTTGCTAATCACTAGGATAGTTTTGCAATCAAACGTGGAAGGGTAATATGAATTAAATAGTGTAAAAAAAGTATCAATTCTCCTGGAGTTTGCAGCGACGATATCTCGTTAGGGTGATTATGCGCGTGCGCCCTCAAGAGAAGCAGAGGGAAGCTCGTCTCAAAATGAAAAACCTTTTTTTTTTACTTCTCTTACGAACGCACTTTGAGGGGGCGGCCTGGGGCAACGATGTAAACTCGGTCATCCGTTTAGAACTGGTGCCGGTGGGTTCGGATATGGCGTGTAAATATGGTGAAAAAGTATGCACGGAAGTGCAATTTAAATTTGTTGTGTAATGAGGGTTCGTGAAACCAATACTTAAATATTAGGTTATGAAAAGGGATTAACAAATATTTAATGTATAACTGAGATATTATAGTAATTATTTTGAATGCGTTACATACTGGGGCCCAAATAAAACCTAAAATAGTAGTGATGGGTCCAGAAAAAAAAATTTGCATAATTACCATGCTAGCCTAATATAATAGGATATTTGATGACTTTTCATTGAACTTGCGATGAAGATAAGTTGATAATATTGACTCTTTTGTTTGTTGAAAAATTATCCTGATTAATGTTATCTTAATGGGCTCTGAATATTAATAAAAAGGTGTAAATACTTACAAGCGCAAATGTGTAAATTTGAATATTTCTCATCATGGTTGTACCCAATTTTAATTAACAAAACAAAACATTTATAGACACTCATCAAAATGATTCTCGAGGAGCGAAAACAAAAGATCCAATTATTACTACGAAAGGGATAATTTTGCCGACGGTACTGGTTTAATTGCACCATCCATCCGTGTACTCGTTAGTAGAGTAGGCAAAAACAGACGAATATTCGGAGCCCAAATGGCGGCATACATTACCCTTTGTTCAATTGACAGAAATAATTCGGAAGATGTATGGCATCGATTAGCGCTGTGTTTTCTTTGATTAGTTGGTTCTTTGCTATGGGTTCTTCCATTACCTACATATGAGTGTCACAAAATAATTAAAATTATAACCAACTAGCTGAGGTTCCCGGCTCCTCTTGGGTCGATTCCGTTTTGGATATTCACCCTAACGGAGTCTGGTAAAATGTGCAGCGATAATATTCTCCGTACTCAAATATCCATTTATAAAAATTTGGATGGGGATCGGTTGGTATAGAAGTTGATATGCTGCAGCGCCATCTGGTGGCGAGTTACACAAAAAGAGGATAGCATAAAACCTAATAATCATTCTCCTAATAATCTTCGAAGAGCGTTAACGTTATTTTGTGACTTGTAAAGTTAATCTTATTAATATTAATATTATCTTAGTTAATATTTACCAATCAAAGAATATAGGCGTAGGTCTCGACAACATATTTTAGAATGGGAGGACTAACTTTTATCCGCCGGACTGAACCAGTTTTTGTATGTTTAGTCCGGTGCTAATCTCGTACTAAGTTTTGACAAGTGCTCTCTGAATACGACTTTTAGAGCGTGTAATCAGTTATAATCCGTAGCAAGCTTTCTTGCAGTAGAATTAGGAAAGATGAGAAGATATGTGAACATAAAGGCGGAAAGGCTTGAAAAACAGGTTACCTACTTAGGGGTATTTAGTGTAAAACCGTTCTAAGGGTGATAGATAATAATTATTATTTGTATTTCTTTTTTAAACCACAATAGTAAGGAGTAACATTTATGGCGGTCTCTATTGTCCGCGCACATGGACTCATTTCCAGAAAACGAGTTTCAACATCACTTTCAAAGGAGTTTTCCATTTCAAAAGAGCATCTTCATGATGGATGTACAGCCCCGGCATCTGCTGAAGACATCGCCATTGTTACGATGCAGAAACTTTTGACCAATGATCCCGCAGTTTTTGCGAGTCATGCGGGACTGCGGGAATGCGGGAAGACCGGCCACGGGATGTGCCGCGTCACTGTGCATGGCTCGTCCCGGAGTGAGATCGCGGTCCGTTCCGGAGTGAGCGGGCAGGGTTCAGCGCTGGACTCCGGTGTCCTTTCATTTAAGTGAATCATCATTCACTTAGGAGTGGTTTGGAAGAGCTATTACATTAGATCGATTGCGAATAAGCTGCGAGTAAATTTTAATTATAGGTGCGGTGATCCAGCTTAATGGAGATAATGCGTCTAAATAAAATTAAGATGAATTTGCTATATATTCAGGGGGCTTGTTAATTTTTTCGCTCATAATTAAGCGCAACAGCGCAAAAATGTAAAGAGTAGGAAAAATCATTTGTTTTAATGTGAGCATATTATAAGCAAATTTTACAAACTTAAATATAAATATGTTTAAAATGTATCCCTGACTTTGCTTATCGAATAAAATCTATTTTGTTACTATTTTTTTTTATTTGCCCGCGATAAAATAAAACAAACCACTTAAGAACGGCCCGTAAGCTATGCTCCCCATACAAACGTAGTTTACTAATAATTTGGAAACCGCTATTCCAATTAAATTGATATTTAATATCTAATATCAGGTAACAAATATCTGTGCTTTTGTTTTTTTTTGAAAAATCCAAACCGAATGAAATGAAAGCAAAAAGAAAATCTTCATACGAATTTTGTTTTCTCTATGGTTTGACCCAGAATACATTTACCGAAAAAACAAAGGCATGCAGACACAGATATTTGTAGCCTAATATTAGATACCAAATATCAAGTAAGTTGGAACATTGGTTTTCAAATGATTAGTAAACAACGTTTGTATGGGAGGCGAAGTTTCAGGTGCTTACGGGCCGACCTTAATATTAGAAAACACACTTTTTGAGTAGATTTTAAATGTTAATGTCTTGTTACTCAATTCGTTAATTATATTTAACTCAACTATCAAAAGAATGCAAGAAAAATACAAAATTTCAATGACATAAATAATAAATAAATGTTGGGTTTTAATATTTATTATTGCAGAAAAACCTTTAATATTTCATATTTTGAAATTATTTGGTCGACCTATGGCTTTACCCTAACAGTGGGTGTGGGAACAGCTGAATGAAATATCTCAGGGTCTGGAATATCTTTCCCACTATTTTAATAAATCGGCCATTTAAGTTAAAGCACTCTTGGAGTCGTTCAGAACTTCACCATCTGTGCACAGACATGCAAAAGTATAAAACATTTGAAGCCTGTAAAATCCAATCATTATTTTAGGTCTAAATTAGCTAGAGATATTTTTGAAATATATTTATTTTGAAAGTCATAAGTTCTTATGAAAGCTTATCCTGTATATATTGTTTAAATTATTGGGTATTGTGAAGTATGGTTTAAGTAAGTTATGGGTATTGTTTAAGTAGCTCAGGTTTCCGGCTCCGCTCGGGTCAATTTCGTTTTGGACGCTCTATCTCGTCTCCAAAGAATTGTAACGTGATGTTAAATAGCCTACAAGCTTCCTTAAGAATTAATAATAATAATAATAAAGTGTATAAAAGCTAGTACATTTTTTTTTATGCAACCTGAGATGGAAGGCTAATACCACATAACTACCGTTATGATATTAACCTAATACATCACATTCCCGAAGGAATTCGGGGCCATGCCAGGACCTTCCCTTTATGAGCACGGCTACATTGAACTGGATGGAAACACGAACAATTTTTCATTTCCGCTTCGATCATCTTTTCATCCAATGCGATGGTACCAACCCGGGCGGGCTTAAACCCTGTCACCTAGTAGGAGAAGGGGGACCTACAGTTTTACATGGAGCAGCTTTCACGCACGAAATGCACTTATCGAACTCAGAAAGAGAAAAAAAGCGGTGTATGTCGGGGCGAGGAATCGAACCCAGACCTTTGGTACGCTAGGCCAGTCCCCGCGCCACTAGGCCACGAGCCGCTCAAATGCTCAAAGTCAGTTAAATAAATAAAATTGGGATATCAACTGTAAACATATTTTTTTAAATCCTTTGGAAAGTGTCAGAGATAGCGCGTTCAAACCAAAACAACAAAAATGAAATCTCTTCAGCTTTATTGTATCAGTATAGATAACATGTAGCTATTCATATTATATCTGCAGATTCTTGCACAAAGAAAATAGAGAACGTTGACATTGATAAATATAACTGCAGCTCATACATTTTTGGATGTGTACTTGTGTGGGAGAGCCACGCACGACGCCATGCGGCTACGCGGGCGGAGATGCAGGGGGCGGTTGTCTAGGCAAAATCGTGTAGGGGCTTGCGTTGCGGATTTACAAGAAAGTCTGAAATCAGCATACAAATACCATATTTCTTTCATCTGTCTAGCCCCGATTAAGGTATGCGCGTTCTAACAACTGCTTGAATATCTTTTACTTTTACCACTCGTCGGTCGGAACGAATGCAAATAGTAATCATACGTAATGCATTCATATGCATAATCGTAATAATATATTTATTCAGTAGTCACTTACGCCGGTTTTCACCACCTCCAGCTACAAATATCCCTAAGTTACACCATGTAAACATGCAATGTGACCGTAAGTTAAATATCGGCTTCAGGTAGCTAAGTGGGAAAATCAGGGTTTAGTCGTAGTTTTCTTTACCTTAATTATTTCAATGATAACGAATGTTTTCATATAACAAACAAAACAATTTTCCGTTTAATGGTACAATAGGCAAAAAATCTAATCTAATCTAATAAATAATATAAAGGGGAAAGTTTGTAATAATGGATGGATGGATGGATGGATGGATGGATGGATGGATGGATGGATGGATGTTCGTTACTCTTTCACGTAAAACTACTGAATGGATTCTAATGAAACTTTACAATAATATAGTTTATACATCAGAATAACACATAGGCTACAATTTATGTGCCCATGGGCTTTAGAACTTTCACGGGGTTGCGAAAACGATGCCGGTAGCGATACTTCACACTAGGGGGAGAGGAGCCGGGGGCGGTGGCGGGGAGCGGCGGCGGGGGGAGGGCCGACGTCGTGACTGTTTGGTGTCCGTTTGGCGAATTTTCAAGGCACTAGCGATTTGTAAAACTTAGTACATGTACATTTAACTACTCGGGAATTAGGATTGGCTAAATAGAATTCAGTTCCGCTTACGCTAAGATGGGGCT
The DNA here is from genome assembly GCA_946894095.1 of Incurvaria masculella. Classification (NCBI taxonomy): domain Eukaryota; kingdom Metazoa; phylum Arthropoda; class Insecta; order Lepidoptera; family Incurvariidae; genus Incurvaria; species Incurvaria masculella. Next base: position 6,474,326 of record OX335644.1, read on the forward strand.
GTCATACAAACTGCAATGCTATGCACGGCTCGGCTTTGCGGCGGCAGCGCTTACTTTTACTGAAGTACGGCTTGGTATTTCCTGCAACTTTAGGACTACTTGGCATCACACTAAATCGCCGGAGGAGCGACCAACAGAATAAAATCCTTGAGAACCAATTACTCGATTTAGATGTGCATTGTATCTACGTCTAGCCTGATTCTACTAAAAACTTATAGATTACATAATATAACGCTTCATTACCAGATGGGTAAGTAGTGAGTCTTAAAGTCTTATAACATGCGAACCACTTACCTGATTTATATGCGTATTTTATCACTGTATAGCATCTCTGGGAGCAGTCAGGTTCGAGATGGGTTACTGTTTTCGATGTTGAGGCTGGCTGTGGGTTGGAGTCCACGCAAAACTTACCTACGTTACACGTTACTTACTAGGTAAGCAATATAGCAGTCAAAGTGCAGAAAGGTTCTCGCGGCAAATGTTTTTTTTTAAATAGCCACCAAACGTCAACGAAGCTCTAAATGGGAATTATTGTATGTTTCTCATTAAATCATGCTATTTCGGCTCGAACGATCTTGATTGAATTTGGTACATGGATACATTATCCTGGACCAGTTTGACCCTATTTTGGACCAGTCATGTGGGCTACTTTTTATCCATGAGATAATTTAGCCGACACTAACCCGAGCGGAGCCGGGTACCGCAGCTAGTAGGCAATAAAATCGTGCAAGTCAGTTTTGTTACGAAACTAAGCCCCGATAACATGAAGAGACGGCTCAGTTAATCAATGTTCAAACACGTCACTTTTAGTGACTCTTTTAGTATTCACCGAGCGAAGAGCGAAAGCCGAGCTCCGTCTCCGTTTCAGATTGGGCAAAAATGCTTTCGTACTTCCGAATGTTTTTCTCTACGGGTCGCATTTCTCAACCGATTCTCTGGAAATTTTGTGAGCAGGTTCGATAATTATATAGAATTTTATGGTCGAGCCATTTTTTTTACTTAATTTGGAAAAATGTTCAAAAAAGTCAAATTTTCAAAAAGAGCCAAAATTATATTGAACGCTGCACTTCCCCGACATTTTGAGTGATTTTAAAATATTTGACATTTATATAGTTTACCTATGTCTTTGAATTGTTAGTAGTACAATGCGTGAGATGAGTGATCGATGAGAATAGGTTTTATTGCACTTTGAGTGCCTCGCTCAACGAAGAACAATATCCAAAGTGGCAACCATCTCCATAAAATCATATACGCAATCTGAAAATGCGGAAATATACGAAACTCATGCATGATATTATAAAGATGTTTCATTCGCGATGTCCAAGCGTTTTCTCCCCCCCCCCCCCTCCCCCACCCAGACCGGGCACGAATCCAAATAAAAATAATAATTGTTCTCATTTGAATACGACACAGCAGAGATAAAATACAGCGAACCACTCCATTATTTATTCATCTCGGCGGAAGGGCTGAGTTTTGCTTTGTTTTTAAATGCTACGGTTGTTTGTGGATCATTAAAAGTTACGATGGTCTTTATTGCTTCACCCGGACGGACACGCCGCAGAGACTGAGTAATAAGGTACGCCACTACTTTCAAAAGGAAATATTGCAGAACTTAAAATATTGTTTTCTCTTTATCTTGGATTAAGATAAGGATGCATATTTATTATGATTTTCGGTGGTCTCTCAAACTGCTGTAGACTAAGCTTTGGATATATATTTTTTTAAAGCAGTTTAGTTTCGAATAAGTAAATGATTTTTTAATTATTTTCCGTGAATGGTTAGGCAAATAGTGACTAAGCAGAAGATAATAACTTAATATAAATTAAGGATACTGACTATCTTAATAATTTAAGCAAAAGTTAACAAGCAAGCAAATAGCAATTTTAAGATATTGACGACTTATTTCTGTGAATACTTAGAGGTACTGTGATTAAAATGATAATAAATAATTAAAAAAATATCTTTATTGGCAGATGGCAATTTAACTCTAAAAAATTATTAGTTATTATTTTTGGCGACTGACTAAGCTAATGGTATATTTTTCGTTGGAACAGTGGTACAGAATCAAAACTTTCAAATACATCGTATGTGTATGTCTTTGCAATATTTTTAACCGACTTTAAAACAAGAGGAGGTTCTCAGGTCTGTATTTTTTTTGTATGTATGTTGCTCCATTTTTCCGCCTTTTGTCAGCCGATTTAAATTCTACTTTTTTAAGACTTGTGTTTTATCCAACTAACCTCTAAGCATTAATAAATCCGTTTTTAAAGGGCATTTGAAATAAAATGACAGGCAGGATTGGAGAGCTTTTCTTATAAAACCGTCGGTCACTTCTGGTGCAGAGTAAATACGCCGTGTGCTTAGGATTGAAGCGTAGGTCGGGCGAGCTGTTACCAATTATGAATTGGCAACGTTTTCAACGCATTTCAGGCTGTAGATACAGCTATGTAGTGGGTTAATATGCGGCTATGATCATGTGGGCCGATATTATTAAAAAACAAATCAATATCTGTACCTGTTTTGAAATGTTTTATCATAAACTGAAAAAAAAAATTTGTTTATAAATTATTGTTCTAGTTACGAATTATATTTTATACTACATTAAGTACTATTCATTCACATAATAACGTTAAGTAAAATTGATGAAAACAACATACATATTTATATTTATTCTATTTTATTGAAATGGGAAATCTTGCCAAAGCACAATGATTGCTTTGTATTAACGAAATTACTTAGGGTAGATGTTATTTTTTGGCCTTTCTGGAAAGAGTTTCAAATATCACATAAGTACTTTAAATATTATAACTTCTTTTGGATCGATTTTAAATGATTACTAATTTAATTATATTTATTTGGCGAAAAATAAGAACAGTACAAAATTTCCAAACAAAAAAAAAAAAGAAATAAACAAATAAATTCCTAGCACCGTAATGTACATAGAAAATTTTAGAAAAAGTCGACTAATAGCTAAAGAAAGGAAAAAGTATACAAGAAACAAAAACGGAATAATATAATACATACATTAATACATACTGGGCAATTTTATTTTACATGATAGTTACACACATTTACATTGTTGTTATTGTTATTTAATGGTAATTGAATTTCCTTTTTAATTTTGATTTTACTAGAATTTTACTTGAATTGTAATTTAAAATGTTTTATTGTTTTATAGCTCACATTATTTTTCTTTTTATAGATTTGTACATAAGTAAACTTTAACTTTATCACTATATGGGTGCAAAATTGCTTGAAATAAACCATTTTATTATTATTATTATAAAAAGGTACAGGACAGTATTTAATAGTTTTCTTACGCTTAGTCGGTATTGTAGGGCATATGTCAACATGTAAGCTGATAAGATAAAATTAATATCACTCTCATCCGAGTAATTAATCCTCCAAGCAACATAACCGACAGTGACATAACAAAACAGATGGGCATCCATACGTCGAGACGCATTGTGAATGGGCATAATACAGCCGAAGTATCCGGGACTATGCTCTGGGAAAATAAAGTACAGCCAACAGTCGCCCCGAGAGGCCTAGCCCGGAGCTATAAGTGGCGATCGCGGGGAAGAGAACACGCCGAATGCGAAGATCGCAGCGTCGATAGGCAGGTTACTGTGGATACGGCCTTTCGCGACAATAGAGCTCCGACGGTTTTTTCTCGGCGATATTGAGGCACGCTTGTGTAAGCAGCTTTTCTCGGCAGCAATAAGTGTTCGTCTCGATATCCCGAATGACAGTGGGCTCAGCTGATATTAGGCTATTCTCGTCATTTCGTTATGATATAAAAATATCATGAATAGTTGAACAATATCGATAGGAATATAAATAGTTTTTTTTTTTTTTTATGTGACTGGACATGGATGGCTAATACCACAAGTTCTGTCATGGTATTAGCCCAACACACCACATGGGAACTAGGTGCCATGCCAGGACCTTCCTTATAGTGTTCCTATATAGTGATTGGAAGATATTTTTATTTATTTTTGGCTACCCATTGAGACAACTTCATGATGTTTAACAAAAGCTTTAGCAGACTATCTAACATAGAATGAGTAAACATGTATTATAAATTTAAGACTGATTGCAAAATATTCTTTTACAAGACAATTTGTTGACATTACTATATGTATGTGCTACGTTATGTATCTTCAAATTTACTGCACTCCAGTGAGATTTTCCGGGAAAATATTAAATAAAATTTTATATTAAGATCAACAGATTCTTCGCAATATGTTTTAGAAACAGTGCACTTCATCTGATGTTGTTCGTATGTACGGTCAAGTTCTTGCAAATTCAAATTCGTACTAATATTATAAATGGGAAAATAACTCTGTCTGTCTGTCGCGTTTTGATGCTTAAACCGCTGAACCAATTTTGATAAATTTTGGACTTTGGGGAAGGACATAGGTTAATTTTGTGGCGAAAATGAAACCCGAAGGGCGTGAAATAGGGGATGTAAATGTGTATGGGAACTCATATAATATCCAGGAACATATTCAGCCCTACATCAGTATCAAACTACATTGACCCGAGCGGAGCTGAGTACCACAGCTAGTCTCTAATAAATACGTCATAATATTCAAGCGAGTAGGCTCCTCCGTAGACTTTCGCCTGCAGACGTAATTCGAGCTGGAGAAATAGGATTAGAGTATTTATTCGCATCTTGATTAAGATTATCTCGCGTCGAGACCCTGCCCCCGCTGCCGCTACCCTCCAATCTCGGGTTGCTCCCGCCTCGGCGGCCGGCGGCTGTATGCACTTTCATCACGTCCCCATTGAAAAATCTTTACTGAGGATAATGAGGTGATCGAGTTCCATCCGAGATCGTGCCTGTTTCCTCAGTTAAATTAAGAGATAATGTTCTGATATTTAAAAAAATATATTAAAAAACTAACGTAAAGTACGGAACGTTATGATATTTTTGATAACTTATCTTAGATCCATGATAAAAGCCTCCAAAGACTCGTATCAAAATGTTTAATGGCGTTCACGTACATACGTAGTTCTTAGTTGGTTCATTTTAAATTCAAAATGTCAGAAAAAAAAATAATTTGACGGAGTAAACAGGCACGAGGCATTGTATGCAACTCGATCACCTCATTATCCTCATAAACTTTATAAACTTACATTTGGTTATGTACGAATAATAACATGTTCACATTTACAGATTAGTAATGTCTCGTTCGATCGTACCCGTGCATTTTTTTATCACCCAATGTTTAAGTAGGTACGTATTTTATTCATATGATGATCCTAATGTGTAAAAAAATTTACTTATCTTTAAGCGCAGCTAAAATTACTAATATCAACTAATTATTCTCGGTAAAGTATATTTCATTAAAAAACTAGTAGCATATAGATACATTATGTGTTTACAAATAGTAAATTTTGTCATGAGTCGAAACACAATTTCAAAAAAGTTTTAATTTACCACATTTAATAAGTATCTAACGCGATATTAATTGATATTCTGTTAAGTTATTTTAAAAATGTGGGCATCGTGTTCAGTATAGTTGTTAATGTTTGTGGGTGCTGTCTGAACATTGCCGGAATTATCTTGATGATTATTCATTGTTGGACCTTATGCCTGCTGCATAAGGTCTACTGTCGGGTTTAGTAGCCGTAGCATACTGCGTTTCGAGGCTTGCTTCCGTACGTGCGTCGGTATATTAGCATACCCTCAACATTTGGCGACTACCGTTTGCTGTCTTTTGAAGAGTACCCAATTCAGTTGAAAACGTTGGTGAGTGAGCCTGTAATTTGCCACTCATCCTATGTAGAAGTCCTGGCTGTGGAGAAGAAAGTGACTGGGGGCGGCGGGGCGGTGTTCAAAGCTGAGTGTTTGTGGTGGCGACTGCCAGCTGCGTGGACGGTGGTAAGCTCTCGAGATCGGTGCGTTGCGGCGAAAATAGAAACTATTAATTACAGTCCACATAGTAGGGAACACATCGCAATGAAACTGAATACAGACTTCGCGAACGGGGCGGCGCGGGCGAGGTGGGGGGAGGGGGGCAGCGTCTCCAGGCGCCCTCTACATTAGAAAGTAAAGGACGGCCGAGCTGATTAGCTTCACTTATCCGGCTTTCTTTCCACAATTCATCACCGCAATCACTCGCTTATCTCATGTAGGGTACCGGGATCTTCGGGTGAACGGGGAGAAAAGTTTGCAATCGTGGTGGGCCCCTGCGTCCCAGTGTTTCTAATTAATATAACTATTTTGGGAAATGTATGTAGGTTATGTAGGTATTCTGATCGTAACTAAGATTGGTGTTTTTTTTTATGTAAAATAACAAAATCACAAACTTAGCCCGGTTTCACCAAGTGCTGATTTATCTTAATTGATACTTAAAGGGCCTTTATTACTAAAGTGCCGATTATCTTGTACTAGTATTGATTGGAAGCCGGTAAGAGAGGCCCTTAAATGTGCCGATTAAGCTAATCAGCACATGGTGAAAAGGCCCTTATATATTATATGAATAAAAAAAATCACAACTAAGCAATAATCACAACTAAGACTCTATTTTGCTGAATCAATGCATTTGTTGATAGAAATTAAACTTATAACGGGCAATGCACACATTAAAGTATGTAATTGTGCTTTTTTAAGTAAGTTTGTCAAACGAAAGTGTTACAATCAAATAATTCAAGCATATAAATCACTCTCCACACGCACAAACTTTTTATCAAAATACATTCTCAATCTAAGTTGCACAACTAAAACTTTGTTCGTGGACGTATGTTACTTTGAATGAGAAACTTAGATGTTGTTATTTTTTCTTTATTGTATTTTTGCATTCTAGACTGAATTCAGTATTGATGCATGAAAAACTCAAGTTGAATATTTTCCAAAATGTTTAACGGTTATACTGTCACGTAGGACACGTTGTGTATTGTTCCACATTTACATATACGAGTGGGATAAATGTTTTACACGAGTCATACTTTTCAATCGGGTAAGTGTTTACAGGGTTAGGACTGACAGCGATATATCACCGGTCTCTCGTGTTGAATGGCTGGGTGGCGACTCACAGACATGAAAATAAAATAAAAAACTTTAGTTATTTGTTACATGTGTGGGTAGAACCACAGTTGTTTAGAGTTTACACTGATTTTGTTAACAAGTCGTCTTCTACACAGCAGAGTGTGGTTTGAATATCACTCGGAAATAATATCAACTTGACCTATAATATATAATAATGTTATAAAAAACTTGTGTAAACTGTGGAATCGTCTCCCTGCCGAGGTTTTTTCTTCAAAGTACAACCTCGGGTCCTTCAAACATGGTTTGAAAAAGCATCTGACCGGCCGGCATGGGTTTCGCAGACGAAGCAGAGGTGAAAGTCCGAAAGCCCATGGGCGTCGTCTCGGACACCTATTTTGTGAGGTCCTGGCGTAAAAATATATGTAAAAAAAAATATGCATTTTTTCATAAAGTATATAGAATAAACATAAATTTAAAAATATATGTAAACACTACATGCGCCTCCAGAAAAAATAAAAAAAAATTGATTCCGTGTCCGAAAACTAGGATTGAATTTAAACGAATAGGAAGTTTTAGGAATTATTTTCTAATGTTAAGTAAACTATATATTTTTTATCCATCTTTGAATAATGTAAGTGCAGCCAGCATTATTTATATACTGTTAATTGTGTTGTTTATCTTAAATTACATGGTAGGCTCATATCACACCTTCTTTGATATTAGCCCAAAACACCTCTTGGCACTCGGTGCCATTCCAGAATATTCCTTAAATATTGCAAAGTTACATTGAACTGAATGGAAAACACGAACTACTTTCATTGCCGCTTCGATCGTCGTTCATTCAATGCGATGGTACTAACCCGGGCAAGATTAACGCTACAATATAGTGAGCAGGGACCTGCAGTTTTTTACTTGAAGTTCGAACAACTATCGACCAAGTCCTGAGTAGCCTCTGACGACATGCACGGGAAGAAATGCAGTGGGACGAATTATGCTAATTACCCATATAGCAAAAGTGGAAGCACAGCACACTGTGTTGCTCAATTATGATGCCATGTCTTAGTTCCTGTTTCCAAAGTGATCTTACTGATCACGAGACTTAAAAATATGGATATCCTAAAATCTGCAAGTTTCTAGCGAAGGTTATATTCGAATAGGATAAATTACGTAAATAATTAAATAATGTGCTGGCGTCCTCCAAGGAGCAGTAATTGATTAAGACTGGTCACGAACTCCTGGAAGATTGCCATCTCCTTCGCAGCCTCTTCCAACTGTCTATTAACATTCTATTCTCACTGCCAACAACACCTATTTAATTAATTAATTTTCCTGCCCGCAATTTTTAAAGCGTTTTTGCTTAAAAAAGCTTAAATATTTAATTATGAGGTTGGATATATTAAAAAAAATAATGAATATTATATTAACCTATGTTATAACTGCATAATACATTGTAGACAATATCTGCACACTCATTACATGCATGCATATATTTACATAATCTGGATAAAAGGGATTAAGATTGTAAGAATTTTAGGACTATAACTAAGTGCAGTAAAGGTAATATGCTTCCTATTTTTCGAAATTTTGTATTTTATAGCAAGAGTCGACAAAATTAACCACTATTTTATCTTGTCGCTTTTGATGTGTATAGTTTATTTTGTTGCAGCTAAGCGTTTGAAACCTTAAAAACCAGCCAAGTGCGAGTCGGACTCGCACACGAAGGGTTCCGTACCATCGTACAAGATTTAACACAAAAAATCAATTTTTTTGTATGGGAACTCCCTTTATTTTTTATATATTTTTTTATTTTACCTATTTGTTGTTAAAGCGGCAAAATAAATACACACTGTAAAAAAATCAGCTGTCTACCTATTACGGTTAATGAGATATAGCCCTGTGACAGACGGACGGACGGACGGGCTTACGGACGGACGGACAGCGGAGGCTTAGTAATAGGGTTCCGTTTCCACCGTTTGGGCACGGAACCCTAAAAAGCAGATTTTTCAGATTGTCCATATCCTAAATTACAAGAATGAAATGCGGCATAAGTGTACTTTCGTCAAAGAATATATACACTACCGCTTTCGTGTCAAAAACGGTGAGAGACACTAACATACACATTTCATTGTTCGAGAGAAAGTCTTTTTAGACCGAAAACTATGTGCTGATGAATTAATGCTGTTATTCTTATCCTGGAGTGAGAGGTTTATTTTATAACTGCTATGCTATACTGTATGTATAAATATAAATATATCAAAATCTTGCAATTTATAAAATCCATTTTGATTAAAAAAATTACTAAGGCACGAATTTCTTGAATTTGATCCCTCCCTAAAAAGATCAAACAAACGAAATGTCAAAATCGGCCCCTCGCTCCCGTCCCCCTTACGCTGCCAGCGCATGCGCGCAAAACTCTGTTGGGGCAAAGCCACACAATCATATGGTATACAACACATTGTCGTAAGTGTGTTAGTTTAGCTAAGATTCGATTCATTCCGAAAAGAAGAACCCTTAAATAATACACTTATATCTAAATGCTACTGCCAAATATTTTTTTAGTAAAACCGTTGAAGACAAATATACTTTTTAAATACCTACCCAAACCACTGACGCATAGCTTTAATACCCAGGCTCGGAATACCTGACTAGACCTAGACGTAGAATGGGATACGCGCTAACGAAGTGATCGCGGGGAGTGGCGTGTGCTGCTGCGGCGGTGCGTGGGCTGGATGGGTAACCGCAGACTATTTGAAGTGCGCCAGAGTATGCGCTGTGGAATGAGTGCGTTCCTGCGCGGAGGAGCAGTAGCGTTATACAGATGTTACGTTGTTTGTAGTATTTTTATTAGGTTTTTTATGTGGACTGTAGAGGCTATGCTTTTTGTACAGCTCGCAGTGTAAGGGGCTAGAGGACTTGCCTTCCATGAGAGAAGTTAATGGTTCAAATCCTCGTCGCGGTCATGCACCACTTTCCTTCTCTTTTAGAGTCGGATAAGTGCATTTTGTTACGAATTGGAGCTGTTCCATGGTTCGGAATCCATATGAACCTGTAGGTCCCCTTCCCTTACAACCCGGTAGGGTTAAGCTCGCCCGGGTTGGCCAATCGCAAGAAATGAAAAGATCCAGGGTGGTTACTATGGTAAAATAGCTCGCTGCGTGAACAGGTAAGTGAGTCATTAACAGAGTAATTACCCTATAATTTCCCCATGCTACGAGAAATAACTGTTTACATGCTCTTAATGTTTTACTAGGTTTTTTTTAATTTTGATTCTAACTTGGAATTAGGTATACACGGTGATTTGCACAGATGGTTCTGTTCTTACGTAGCAAGGCGTCAACAGGCAGTCGTCGTAGGCGGTTATCGAGCAAACTTTGTTGAGGTTCCATCTGGAGTCCCACAAGGATCACATCTAGGACCACTTTTGTATAATGTGTATATCTATGATATTAATAATTGTTTCATTTTCTCTGAATGTCTTTTATATGCAGATGACAAAAAAATATACAAAGCTGTAAGGGACATTGATGATTGCCAGAAACTCCAAATGGACCTCAACAGGGTTGCAGAATATTGTTACGTAAATAAAATTAAAGTCAACGAGGCCAAATGTGAACAAATCACGTTTTCCAGAAATAAAACCGTTATTAATTTTGAGTACGCAATAAATCATAAAAAATTACGTACTGTGTCAGAGGTCCGAGATCTCGGTGTCCTACTTGACACAAAATTCATGTTTAAAAAACACATAGACAACATTTGTAACAGAGCGTATCGAAATTTAGGCTTCCTTATTAGGGTTTGCCAACCGTTCAACGATCCGGAATGTATAAAAGTATTATACTATGCTTACGTGCGAAGCATTCTGGAGTTTTCTAGTAATGTCTGGTCACCGCACTATGAAGTGTACAAAAACTATCTAGAAAAAATCCAAAAAAAAATATAAAAAATCTAAACTTCAGAGCCAAAAGAACGTTCGAATCATACGATGAGGCTATTCGATTCCACGGATTACTGAGTCTCAAAGAGCGTAGGACAGCGGCAGATATGATGCTGTTGTATAATATAATTAACAGTAATCTAGACTGTCCGGACCTCATAAATATGATTAGAATCAATGTTCCAAGCCGTCGCACTCGGAAGCCATATTTACTCAATACACGCAAATGTAAAAAAAAATATACCAATAATGCTGCAATTATTAGAATTTGTGATACGTACAACAAAAGATTTGGACACATAGACTTGTTTTGTAGCACAAAGTCTGCTTTCAAGAAACAATTAATCTTGTCTTTAAATTGAGTCATCAGTCAATAACTTAAGTCTGAGATATGTATGAAATGGATCTTGATAAATTTATTTTAAAAAAAATTTAACGTAAACATGCATACATTTTTTACCCACATACATAACGCACGACAACAATTTCACACACCCATTCACACAAACACACACACCCTCACACACCCTCACACACACACACGCCCTAATACACTCTCTTTCTCTTCATATCTTTCCCATGTACTATAGTTAAGAGCGATCAATAGTTTCATTTATATTTGTGAAAACTTGTTAGGCTTATTTTTTTTATTTCTAGTGTATTCTGTGTAACTTGTTTTTTAGCTGTAAGTTTTCCTTTTAATAAATAAATAAATAAATAATAAATAACCTACGGTGTCTAAATCTACGTCTATGTATTGTCTAATCAAAATTGGAAAAAAGTTGTCTTTTTTGGGTTTTGTTTAAATAAAAAATTACAAAAAAGTCAAATATAAGAATATAGAATGAACCTTTCTCAAGCGAAAAAAATAATTAAAATCTGACTACGTTAAGGGGTAAGGAAACGTTAGGCCCTGGAAGACGCTTTCGCTAGTTTAATGGCAGTCGCCGTGCAAAATTGTGCCTTGGCCAATGGACAAAGAATGCATTTCTTGAAATGTTCAATACTTTGATTACCTGTGATTTCACGACAGCCGTTTCGTAACTGGTAACTTGTTTAAGTTGATCTATTTAATGTGCAAAATTTCAGATTTTTTTAAATTGGCTGAGGAAACAGGCACGCGATATTGTATGGAACTTAATCACCTCATTATCCTCTAAAATTTGACAGGAATCACTGTTTTCATTAGCAAAGTAGTTATGCAGCAACCTGTACATTCAGCAAAATTTCAGTCATGTAATTGCATTAGCCATTCATACCGAAACACAACGTAAATTTGACTCAGCGCCTTCATTAGATGGCAATTTTAATCAACAAAATAAAATTATTCAACATGCTCTGCTGCTTTATTAGTAAGTGGTGTGTATTTTTAAAGTTTTACATATTCACGTTACGAAGAAATCGGTTTGTAGCAAGCTCCAATGTTTTCTAAGAAAACTTTTGATTTTCAAATATTTTTCCAGAGCTTTTATTAAACTTTTAAAGGAACCAATCCAAATGACTTCGCAAAAATCTGAATGAATGGTAGGCAAAAGTTTGTTAAATTTCTTAGAACTCTTATAAAGCACCTATTAAAGTGTCATATTTACGTTACATTGCTCGGATCTAATTTCTTAGCTGTCAAATAGGATTCTTAACTGGCGTAATACATTGACTATTCTGTTTCGAGTTTGATAAGAATTCTCAAATATATTAGATACGTAAAACTCATAAAAAAACACGTACACATTTTTTTCTTGCAAGCGGTTGTATTGATTAATTAACGCATTAGATTTAAATTAAGTTTTAACGTTTTTTTGTGACCGGCAAAGTATTTTGTCATTTCTTACAGGCATGAAAGTAGATCAGGCGATTTTATTTTTCTGAAATAGTCCAAGCATAACGCGTGATTTTTGGCATATCCAAGTGTGGGTTACCTACCTATTCATGAAATACAATTTAGCATTGTATATTTATTCTGCCCTTAAGTTGGCGTGCTGTTCAATATGCAATGATGATCTATGAATCTTGTTCTTAGACTGTAGGTATGTGAGTCATGTGACTTTCTCTGATCGTCCGCATTTCATTAACATGAAACAAAAGCTCAGAGATAAACTGAAAATAAGAATAAAATAATGTTTCATTGCCAAAGCAAAAATTATGTGTTAACAACCATTGCTTCTGCAATGTGCGGAAATTCCCAAACTGCTGCGGAAATTGAAAGTGAGAATTCTCGCGTATTTTTTTATAACAATTCTAGATCAAATGAGTAACGTAACCCTTAGTTTGAACACCACTAAGCTGGATCGACTCCACGATGGTGCAATCGAAGTTCACAAAACGACCACTGGTCGGTTTGTAGAGCTCCGGGCAGCAAGCTGCAGCTACAGAGCCGATTGAGAGTATTCGAATAAGCCTCCTCGGGATCTGCTCGGATTACAACTTCATCTGGTCATTCGGCGCAGAGGTGCCGATAACTGCACGATTTAGTGTACTTCGGAACAAAAACGGAGACGTAGTGATCAATATTTAAATAGATGTAAACAATATTAAGGTTGCAAACTCTCTGTTGTGCTATTAAGGCTAAACCTTACGGTTATCTCACCATAACAAACGTGGAAAGAAGTTTCAAAGTTTTTTTTTATTTCAGAAAGCATGAATGTTTTATAATACAGATGTAATTATTATATTATTATTATATACACTAGCAGCTGCAAGCTGATGCGTGTACTTCACTGATTGAGTGAACATTGTTTTTTTCATAATACGAATATTTTTTTAAATATTTTTTACATGATTGTCCAAATTGTTTTTGAAACTGTTCACTGAGCTAGCGCTTATGACTTCCTCCGGCAGCTTGTTCCAGTCTTCCACAACAAGGTTATACAGAAAGTGTTTCCTCGGGTTGGAATTGAAGCGATTATGATTGAGTTTCAGATAATGCCCACGAAGTCTTTGGTCAGTGTTCAGGGTAGCTTTTAGGTTATGTACGTCATAATGTCCATTTCATATTTTCGCCTCGCTGTCTTCGCTCCTCTTGTGAAGTACGGCCCAGGGGCTCGAATCGAATCTCATATTGCTTATTCCTGACAGGCAACACCATCTTGGTGGCTCTTCTCTGTACTCTTTCTAGCAATTCCAAGCAAATCCTTCTTGAAGTATGGGTTCTCTGATAAAAGAAAACAATCTAAGAAATATTCGTCGTCAAGCCTTAATGAGATTCAAAATCTATTTGGTGTTGTTTTGATGTTTTACTACAGCTTTCTTTATTTTCTTAAGCTATAAGTCCTTTTGTAATTTTCGACGAAACGGTTTTCGCTCCGAATCATGTTGTTGGTTCACTAACATGACTATTACATACATGTCATGCAATTAAAATAGTACGTTAATAATCTCGGAAGCTGGTTTTAATACTACTTGTCTTTTACGCCCGTGCAATGAGCATTCAGCACAAGATTTTGGCAAACTAGCCATGCTTTCAAATTCACGTTTAATGACTTGATAGCCCTGTAACTGTATACTCTGCTGTAACATATACAGGGTATCCCGAAACACAACGTCAAACGTCAAGCGGCCACTAGGTGAGAGGCCAGCTTATTCCAGTAGGTGTAAAAGTAAAAAGTAATCTATGTCATTAGGTTTAGTGGAGTTTTTGGAAAACATACTTCTCAGACCACATATTTAGGTACTGCCATCACATTTTTTCGAATATCGCAATGATTTTTTTATTATGTTATCCTAAATAAACATTATATTCATCGCAGTTTAATCATATGTTGAATGTTATTGATTTTATTTTGTATTCTTACAAGAGCTGAAATAAGCTGACCTCTAACCCAGTACCCGCTTGACATAGAGTTTCGGTACAGCCTGTATATTGCAACATTAAAATATTCTCAGGCAAAGGTGAAACTGTGTGTATTAAGTGAGTAAAACATTTAATTTGGTAGCTAAATGTACCGTCTATATCGATAGGATCGTGTTGGATTAGGTAATGTGAGCCACATGTAGGATGCAGGTCATAAATGAAATCTTGAATATTAAATTTGAGATTATATGCAACATTTACTTATTTAAAAAGTTATTATATGTATAAATTTCATGACGAAATTCACTTATCAAACTCGGAAAGAGAAAGACAGTGGTGCATGTCGGAATTGAACCCAGGCCTCTGGTACGCAAGGCCAGTCCTCGCGCCACTAGGCTACGAGCCGCTAAAGTAAAAATATAAGTAGCAACATAAGTGTGATTATGGTGCTTAGTTTTAACTAATTTAATATTTCTTGCTACCTCTTAATATATTTTCTAATATTAAGGTTAGCTGTTAGAGATTGCCTTTGGAAATAAGCTCGCCTTTGCATACTATGTAATAGTTGTAAGCAATAAAGAATATTTTAATTTTCATTTCATTTCATTTTATATTAATGATTCAATCGCATAGATCGACACGCAGAACATTAAAAACAGAACTTCGCTTCAATATTAAATTGTTGCATCGATCAGTGATTTGTTACTTTTAATTTCCTTTGGAGCTGAGTTGCCGCCCTTTCAAGAAAATAAATCACATCTGCAAAGCAAGAGCTTTATTGCCAAAGCTTGGTAATGAGACATTTCTGTGAATTTCATTTATTGATATTGGCTTTAGTTAAGACATCTGTGTGAGTGCGTGAAATTACTCACACAGGCAGACAGGGATCGCATAATACAGGCGTTATATACGTTTCTGCCGTAACTTCTTTTGTCTTGCTCGTAATTGTAAGGACAAAGGTTTCATGAAAGTTATTTTTGAAAATCCACCCCAAAGTTTTATATTGAAAGATTTCATTAGCATTTCTTTCACTGATTTTATGAATAGAAATATTTTGATGTTTCTTAATCAATCACTCCATGTCTGCGATTTTGATTAAAATCTCATAAATTACATCGTCTTAGAAAAGCTTGTTGGACCAGCCCTTTCTTTTTTTTCGGGAAATAATTCAGCCCGACATCAGTCCAAAATAATATTGACCCGAGCCTAGCCGAGTACCTCAGCTAGTAGAGGGCACATATAAAAATATAATAAACCTGTAATGGATGAAGGGTGACTACGGTTCATGAATAATGAACGCGGTTGAGTCAAAATTACCATTGCGAATGTCAAGATGTCAATTTCAGCCCATAATTATTTATATGATGTCGGTAATGATTAATTGCGGACCAATGCAAAACGTCAGTCGCCTGCTTCGACTGGGCGGGGCTGCGCGATATATTCATTATTTATACAGACAAATAAGCCCTCCATATCAGGATGCATTTTCAAATCAATATATTTATTTAATGGTGTATTCCTATTTATGTATCAACAATTACAATTATTACAAATATGATTACCATAACAAATGATAAAAATTAACTTACCTTTCTTCACTGTAAGGTATTCATTTTGTTAAATTTCGTGCTGTGCGTTAAGTTTGTTAATGCTCGTGCTTAATTGCATTCAAAGCGCGATCGTTTGTGACTGCTGACTGTCACAGTAAAAATACGTTTAATAAATTTATTTTTTTGCATATGCAAATGGCATATCAAATGCGTTTAATATCACAACGGCCGTTTTAAAGAATCGATTTATTTCGTTCCTTTTGTTTAGCTAATTTAACCTTTAAATTATTTTAATCACTCTCTTGCCTGTTCACCCGCTATTCACCCGGCAAATGAACTTACTATGGTTTCCCCCCAGACCGGACGTTCGATGTTCTTACTGGTACTTACATGTTATTGGTACACGTTGTACTGTTAAATGCTGTGCTCTAGCATTTTGTACTGGTATACTTTGGACTGGAACATGTCTACTACATGTAACAACGTTCAACACACTACCTTACAAACAGTTGCAGATTTGGTCTGAACGAGCGGAATGAATTTTTATGAACTGGATAAAAGTAGTTTTTGCCACGAGAATGCGCTAATATTGTGTAAAACATTGAGCTTAAGTTAACAGTGTCTATAAAGTTTTAATTAATACGTTGGTCTGTAAGTAATTTACTAAAATACATTTTTAAATCAACCCACTACTGCAATACCCGAGACTATGGCTGTGATAAATAGTCGTAACTAAAACTAAGGGCCGAGTAAAATCAAAAAAATCTAAATCAACGTCAAAGTGTGATCAAACACGTCACTTTGTGTGGACAATATGGAAGGAACTCTATGCGGATCACTAAAATTGACGTGTTTGAACACTGATTAACATGGCCGTCTCTTCGTGCAACCGGGGCTAATACTAACGAAAAGTAGTACTTTGTGACGTCACTTTGCATTACTTTGACACTTCGGCCATACAAAACGTGTCAAAGTGACGTCACAAAGTACTACTTTCCGTTAGTCTTAGTCTATGTTACGACTATTTATCTCAGCCTATGTGATCGACAATGAAATAAACGAAGCCAGTATTTTTCTAGGATACTCGGAAAAATATAATTTAAACTCATATTTCACGACTCAGATGACAATTACAGGATAAACATTCATTTCAAAAGGTAGACCTTTTCAAATTAAATGTCGTACATTTTATTTTGCAATCTTTTTCACAGAGCCCATCCCATTGTTATTTACGAACCGTAAGATAAGGAAATATCTTCCGAGTGAAAAATATTTATTTTCCTATCTTTTCAGCTTCAAAGTAACGAAATAATCCAATGAGAGAAGTCAAATATTTACATGTTCGCCGACGGAACTGCCGGGCTAATCTAATGAGATGGACCATCCATGTAAATTGGGAGCCTAATTTATTCGAGAAACTTATTGAGATAACATCGCAGGAAGAAACTTTTGCTCTCAAATATTTTGTATTTTCTTCTGTTTCGTTACAACGTTTCTAACGAAATGCTGTTACTTTTTGTGTAAGTAGTTGTGAGAATATCGAGTTACATTTTGTTTTGTTATTTGAAAACAACTATTGTTGAGGTCAATTTATAGACACCAGAATCAGGAAAAATATTAGAATCTAGTAAATGACTATTTATACACGAATATTTATACATAATGAACGTACGCAATCTATGATTTTGTTTACTGTGTCTTCAATTTTATTAACCTGGCTGTAAGAGGTAATCGTTGTTAGATTTGGCCATTGTTTTTTATAAATTAAAATATTGTTTTAATTATTAACTAAATTAAATTAAATTAAACTGAATTATTGTTTTTTATAAAATGTTCTGTAACATACCTACAAAGAAACATCTACATATCATTAGGCCTGGCACATATTCGTTGGATTTCTGTTTTCGAATCGCCCGAAACGATTCAACACACATTGATGAACTTAATAATTTTGGTATGCCTATTTGTTTTGAATTTCGTATTCGAGAAACCGTAGAGCCTGGTTCGGATTTAAAATTCGGAAATCGAATAAGCAAAACGAATGTGTGTCCCATGACTAAGACTTCAGCCACTAAAAAATATTCAAGAAGCGCAGGCAATTGCCCCTCGTACTTGGGCGGAGCTCGACAACGGTCGTTACTCAAAGCTTATGAAGTCGTTAATATGCGGGAGGCGTCCCGCTGGTTAGTGTTTTCGACAATATCCCCAATGTTCAGCCCAATTTAACTCTTCTCAATGATGCTAATTCCGAGTACGACATTCTACGCCAGCGCATTTAATTCTAAGCCCTGCAATAAATGTTTTTTAAAAACGTATCGGAGCTTTTACAACTGACTTTTTAGAACTAATTCATTTGGTCGTATCAAGATGAAAATCTATAACTCCGAATAATTCTCCTATTAATTAATAAAAACATACTAACATGGGTGCACTTTCTGGTTTTCTAGCACCAACATTCAGTTTCAGGGTACCTAGCGGTTGACTATAATCCCTCATATTAACCATCCCTTATACTACACTAACAGCGTGCGTAACTATTTCATTGTTTTCACGCCTAAACCGCTTAATCAATTTTGATGAATATTGCTATAGGTACAGTCTGCTCCTTTGAGAAGGAAGTTAGTTACCTTTTATGGTGAAAATTAAAATTAAAGAGGGTGAAAAAGGGGATGAATGGTATGTATAGGTCCTATAATATTTGGTTAATTCAGATCCAGGAAATATTTCAGCCCGACATCAGTCCAAAACGACACTGACCTGAGTTGATTCGGGTATCTCAGCTTGTGTTTAATAATAATCTTATTAATGTGTACTCTACTATATCCCTCATTTTTTAATAAATTAAATACAGTAACTTAACTACATAACATGTAAACGTATTTAATACTTTTTTATCATAGCTATTCATATATAAATATATAATACACCATAAACATATATTGTATCTTTACTTCTAGCCATACTCTTATTAATATATCTACCACTGTTACTAAACGCAGATTTGCTTCCTGGAAAACGGGCCTTGTCTAGGAGCTACACACAATGATGGACACAAAGGCTAAACACGCAATCACAAGACATATCCCGTTGCTTTCAGAACTCTCTTCAATGCTGTACTAATACATTTTATATTATAATATAGTCAATAAACAAAAAAGTATTCACTATATTCCTTATTTCACCGGCCTACGCGAAGCCTTGAACTACGACGCTCATTAGGAGTTGACATCTCGCGGGCTAACGACGACGACGCCTTCATTATGTCAACTAGAGGCTGGCAGGTCGGTGCTTGAGGTGAACTTAAGTGGGGCTAAAATGCTACAGGCTCCCGTCTTTGAACATGTTTCTTGTGACGTTTTCAGGTGCTTTTGATATGTTAATCCTATTTTTGTTTTAATTAATACTAAATACGAATAAGTTATACATCAACATAATATAGTTAAAGCATTCTATTTATTTATTTATGAACATAAATTACCCTGTAGGTGTTATTTATGCATTGATGCAAAATTAAAATTTTACATCGATTATAGTATCTTTATTGATATCATACAATTAAACCTTAAACCTATATTATATTAACACTATATATATATATATATATGTCCAGACAGAATAACAACTTAAATTATTAATTAATAATTTCTTTATGCATCACTTTCTTAGTCTATCTAGTACATAATTAATCACTTAATCTTTCTAGTTATCAATGGACGGTGCCAACTACTCATCTCAAATTAAGAATGTTTTACATATGTTTACAATTAGGCATCTAACAGTTTTACCGCTTAGGGCCTTTTTAACCTACTGCTTATTAGCTTAATCGCCACATATTTATACCATACTACCATACCAGTACATGTTAATCACCACTTTAGTAACAAAGGCCCTTTAAGTGTCGATTAAAATAAATCAGCACTTGATCAAAACCGGGCTTACCAAGTGCTGATTTATTTTAATGTATATCGATCGCGAGATGGTAAGAAAGGCTCTAGGCTAATCGACCCTTAAGGTAATGTGCTTACATGAAAAACATATTCAGGGCATATTATTTTCCATGTATTATTTACTAGTATGACTTAGCCTTGGTTGCACGAAGAGACGGCTGAGGTAATTAATGTTTAAACACGTTACTTTTAGTGATCCGCATAGAGTTCCTTCCATACTGTCCACACAAAGTGACGTGTTTGATCATACTTTGACGTTGATTTAGATTTTTGGCCTTTCGTGCACTCGGCCCTTAGTGCTGCATGCCTCGAATTCCGTATAACGTAAAGCTCTGAGTAGGTCAGTTGGTGGACCATCGGGAATATATATAATCCAAGGGTCGCAGGTTTTGAATCAATGGTTTTTCCTTACTTTCATAATTTCATTGCAACTTTGTATAACGTGTAGATCAAGCTGACTAACCTCACTTTAATTAGAAAACAATAAGGGCGTAAACCCTGAATGTTCGAAAACCCATGGGCGCAGTCGGGCACCTATAGGTCGTGGCGTACGCCACATGCCGCGCTTGACATAAAAAAAAAACGTTAGAAATTTACGAAATATATAGGCAATGTTTTGTAGGTGCAACCTCAGATCCACTTCTGTGATCTGAGAGGGCAAAGAACTGTCGTCGTTTCAAAATGGCGTCCGTTTTCGAATGAAGCGAAACCATCGCCAGTCCATTGTTTGCGCACGTACATTGTACCCGCCGCCGCCGGTCCGCCGGGACGTGTCCAAAAATTAATTGCTACGAATCATGTTTGCTGGCGCGCTATTGCCGTTTATCTTTTAGTATTTTTTACTTGACAGGACGTCGCTCGCAAAATAAATGCGCAAACGTGTGGCGGCTGCGATGGGAGGGCCAATTTGGTGCTACGAGAGTTTTGGAATAAATTGAGACTTTGTGATTTAGCTTATAATCGCCATGTTATATTTCTCCGCAAGTTGTGTTAACGATCATGGCTGGACTTCAGAAAATTGTATTTGAGTACCGGTAACTGGGCAGGTGTAATATAACCTTTATAAAATGTCTATCATCACATTTAAGTGCCTGGACCATTCGATTAGACATGCAGCATTAATCAATGATCATCTTGTTTTTTTTATGTAACTGTATATGGATGTATAATACCGAACTGACCGTCAGATATTAGACTAACACACCTCATGGGAACTAAGTTCCATGCCAGGACCTTCCTTATATTGCTCGGCTACATTGAACTGGATGGAAAGCACGAACAATGTTTATTGCCGCTTTGACCATCGTTCATACAATGCGATGGTACCAACCCTGGCGGGATTAACCCTACCACCTAGTAAGTAACGAAGGGGACCTCTAGTTTTACATGGAATCCGAACCACGGCCAGCCGCGCGGATGAAAAATGGTTACCCATCCAGAACCTAACCGCGCTCAGAGGTGCTTCCCCAGCTTATCGATTCGCAAGGCGTCGCACACTGAGCTACCGAGGCTGACAAAATTAAGATGGGAAGGCTTGCAAGCCCTACTAACTTATAATTTTACATGGATTCCGAACCTAACCCGATATAATTGATACTATTCAGAATAGAAGAATAAAGTCCAAGGTGTTGGAAATAGCGATTGGTCATTCCGGCTCCAAAAAGCAATGCGTTCCCATTCCTACTCCACACGTCCAGAATTACCTCCGGAATGAAGATCCTATGTTACTCTAAGAACCCTTTTTTCTGCTCGTTTTTGCTTTTGCTTTTCGTGTTCCATATTCCAACAAAATTATTAAGTTCAAATACTTATCTACATTATTGACTTAGGTAAACTCTGAATACGAGTGGGGGATTATCGCCGGACTATAAAGCATTTTGTATGGTTAGTCTAGTTTCTAGTCAGAATCATATCTATAAAGAATAATCTATCCCATGTCTCGACTAAAACGTTCCTGTTTGTAAAATAGATGAAATTAAACTAGTTTGAAAAATTAAGCTGTGCGAATTAAAATGTAAAATAAGAATCTTTCCTTGTTCCTATTTCTCGAGTAAATTTATTCAACCCAACACGAAGATTCTTGTAATCTTATTCAGTTTTCAGCGGACTCGAGTTTCAGACAAGGGCGTGATCTTGGCTCGGCTCTCAAACTGTGAGGGAGCAATCGTACAATTTGAGACGGCCCCGGGCCCCCGTCTCATTCTTTAATTGAGAAGTTTGGGACCTCAGGCTGGTCCCTACAGCGGGCAGAGACTCCAAGCGAGAGAGGAACGACGAAAGTGGCGACAGAAGCGTATTCACTTTTACATACACTGTCGGCAGCGCCGGCTCACTACTGATCGAGTCGAGTTCCAACGACACGTAAAAACTCACAACAACTTCACTTTCCGATGTTTCGCGTTCCGAATTCCTTAGCGAACTGAGTGACTTGAACTAACTGATTTCAATTTCAATTTATGTTTCCAAAAAACACACGTGTGTACATAATTAACTAAAAAAAATTACTACTCAGAATAACCCTACTTGTCACTAACAAACAAAAGCTAGGATAATAATGATTTATTCGTTTTGAGGGATGATTTTGATAAATGCTTTTCCGAAGCGTACTCCCCAGTAAACTAGAAGTTTATCCTGAATGGAACTCGACGTTAAGGCTGTTCCGACCCATATAAAGTTGTTTGCACACATAACGCAGAAAGTATTGCACTTTAAGCCACGAATTAATAATAAAAGTTTAATATAGTCATATTACTTGGAGCGAAAACAATTTCACAATTTCAGGATTATTGGTTTTGTTACAATTGATTTAAATACGATTTTTATTTAACAGCCCCATCTAACGGTGTAAAACTTCTAATCGGCAATTACAACGAAACCATTAAACCTGAAAATGTGAATATGTTTTCGCTGCAACTACTATGGCTATATTTAATATTTTTGTCGAATTCGTGCCTTACAGTGCAATACTTTTTGCGTTCCGTGTAAAAAAAACATTGTATGGGTCGGAACATCCTTAAATCAACTCTTCATCATAGTATATGCACAAATTAGCCAAGTCGTGTAGTTATTATTTGTCTACCTGCCATAACTCTTTTGTTTGCTTTACTGCGCAGCTAACGCATTGGAGTCCATACGAGCGCTGTCGCCCTAGAGGCCAGTTATTGGGTCGTATTGTTGAGTAGGAAAAAAAAACTTCCTAGTCTTAACCATTCGTCCCACGCTATGAATTGGCGAATCTCGAACAGAATATTTAGTTGAAATTTATTTCCGGTTAAAATAATTTTAACCAACTACTTCAATACCATAGCCATTCCATCAAAAACCGATACCTACTTTTAAAATAACGAACTTTTTTTTCTTATTGCAGAGCATTTTTACAATCCTTTTAGCAACCCGACGAGTTTATCAAGCGTCAAGGAACGTTCGAGTGTTGCCAACATGCACGTCAAGATAATGTCGAGAAGGCTTGCAAGCAGTTGCGGATTTACCAGCAGGTTGAATAGGCTAGAGCCTAGGGCGGCAGATTGGAGACAATTTTTTTTTCTTGCTTCCCAAGCCGCAAGCACCATCTCCCCGGCCGCATTTGAGGCCTAAAAGAGGGACTTTTGTAACCTGCTAGAGTCACAACGCGCTTGTACGTAACCTTCCACATAGGCAAATTATTTACGGGAAAGAGAAGGACCATAGTACACAAATCATAACGTCAGACACAGATTCATTGATAAGTAAATGGTAGTTCATGTTATTGTAAACCAGGGTATCGAAGTGTAGAAGGTCGGTAGGGGTGACAAAATTTGAAAGCCTACTGTCGGCAAATTTATAAATCCGGCGCTGCTTGCAAGTATCGGTATGGTACAGTGCTTGGCATCAAACACTGCACTACATTTGCCAACTCTACTTTTGCGTTTTCGTACAGTTTCTTTGAGTTTATTTTTTATTTTCTGCGCACTAAGTAAAAATGTTCCAATAAAAAAGAAAGCATACATTTCTTTGTAGACATTTATTTTTTTCATTGTAAATTTAGAACGAAGGAAGATTTTCTACTTTGTCTTTATATTCATTTTCCAAGAAGCAGATCTTTAATTACTTTTATCTTTATGCTACTGGGAGACCTATAAGTATTATAAGTGTTTTACTAACCGGCTTAAAAAAATATCCTTGCTTCATGGTCGTTAATATATACACACATATCACAAATTTCTTAACATTGGAACCGGCTATCATTACTGAATGCATGTTTTGTTTTATGCAACCTGACATAGATGGCTAATAAACACACAACTACCGTTATGATATTAGCCCAATGCACTACATTCCCGGAGGAATAAGGTGCCATGGCAGGACCTTCCTGTAATAAGCACGGCTATATTAAACTGGATGAAAAACACGGAAAAAATTTGCCATGGAGTAGCTCGCATTCGTGACGAAATGCACTTATTGAATTCAGAAAGAGAAAGAAAGTGGTGCATGTCGGGGCGAGGAATTGAACCCAGACCTCTAGTACGCTACGCCAGTCCCCGCGCCACTAGGCTACGAGCCGAGCCCCATGTACTGTGCCCCATGTATCGTGCATGTGCAGCAGGTCTATTCCTGGCATTCAGTAATCAGGAATCAGGAATCCTGAGTCTAGAAAACCGCTTTTATAGCGATTTTCAAAGCGAGTTTTTCTACTGAAAATAATCAATCTATGACTATAAAACTATACTTCGGAATATTTTCGTAAAGAGAATATCGCCTTGAAAACCAATACAAAAGCTGTTTTCTAGACTCAGGATTACTGATTCCTGATTACTGAATGCCAGGAATAGACCTGCTGTTCATCGTTGAACGGTTCCTTCCGCACTCGGAATCAAACCCTTAGTGCAGTAGCCATGTCATGGTGAAACTTAGAACGGGTTATCATAATTGAATGCGTATACAACATTTCGGTTCTGTGCTGTTGCCTGTTGAGGAGTTCCCTCGTTTGGAGCCAACCCTGAGGGCAGAAGCCATGTCATGGTAACACTTAGAATGGCCTTTCGCAATTGAATGCGTAAACACAATTTCGTGTCTGTGCTGTTGACCGTTGAGGAGTTCCCTCGTTTGCAGCCAGCCTTGAGTGCAGCAGCCATGTCATTATGAGAGTTGGCCCCGATTGCACAAAGCGAGACGGCCGAGTCTTTTGTCCTTTCGTGCACTCGGCCCTCAGAATAGGTTATCAAAATTGAATGCGCATACAAAATTTCGTGTCTTTGCTGTTGACCGTTAAGTAGTTCCCTCGTTTAAAGCCAACCTTGAGTGCAGCAGCCATTTCATGATGACATTTAGAATAGGTTATCATAATTGAATGCATATACAAAATTTCGTATCTGTGCCGTTGGCCGTTGAAGAGTTCCGTTGTCTGAGGCTAACCCTCGATGTCGATTCAGTTCATGCTTGCATACAAACATACATGCATATCAAGTTAAATATAACTTGTAATAAAATGAATCTATATGTAGACAACATGTCGGAACATTGATTCATTTCCTCATAGAACTCATTAAATTCGAAATAAGCTCGTCGGCGCCGCAAGAGTCGACTGCTCGCGAGCTCATTGGATTAAATAAAAATAATTTGTTTTCCTCTCTTATTCCCTTTGATCACGGCTCGCAAGTTCAAATTCGAGATTCTCTATTCCCCGGGCGGGAGGAAGGCGGTGGCGGGGGGACGTCAACTGCTTAGATTACGTCGGCAGGCTTTAACTTTGACTGCGTAATGTTACAATTTTTGAAAGACAGTCCTTTAGATAAAATATTGACTCAGAGAAATATAAAACTACAAAATATAATATGATCCCATAATCTGATTAGTATTTGAAAGGGCGCTGTTTACAAAAATATTCTACGATTATGTATGAGTGAAAATTTTTTTTATTACTTGACTCACCATCATCTTACTCAAATGTCAAGGTGTCTAAAAGGGTCTAACAGCCATTGACTTTTATATTACTTCTAACAGCAAACACTGCCGTTACTGCGGCATCGAAATGAGAATATTCCCGGAAAAAAATTCTATGATATTTAAGTAACTATATTTTTTCGTGCTAATCAGGTACGTCGCCTGGACTTGCCTTCCATGCGAGGTATAGTCCCGTCCATGCACCACTTTCTTTCTCTTTCTGAGTTTCTCTGTAAGTATGCATTTAAATACAAATGCGAGCTGTTACATGGTTCGGCATCCATGTAAAACTGTAGGACCCCTTCCTTCTTCCCCTACTAGGTGGTAGGGTTAAGCCCCCCCCCCCCCCCGGTATGGTACCACAAAATTGGATGGCAAAATGGTCTAAGAGGCAATGAAAATCATCTGTGCTTTCCATCCAGTTCAATGAGCACGGTATAAAGGGAAGGTTCTGGCATGGTACCTAATTCCTTCGGTAATTCGCCAATATCATGATGGTGGGTGTAGCATTAGTTATCGATGTCCAGCTACAGAAAACAAAACCGGCCAAGTGCGAGTCGGACTCGCACACGAAGGGTTCCGTACCATCGCACAAGATAAAAAAAAACACGTTTTTTGTATGGTTAATTATTATTATTTTATAAAATATTACCTATTTGTTGTTATAGCGGCAAAAAAATACATAATCTGTGAAAATTTCAGCTTCCTACCTGTTACGGTTCATGAGATACAGCCCTGTGACAGACGGACGGACGGACGGACGGACGGACGGACGGACGGACGGACGGACGGACGGACGGACGGACGGACGGACGGACGGTCGGACAGCGGAGGCTTAGTAATAGGGTTCCGTTTTCACCCTTTGGGTACGGAACCTTAAAAACAACTATGACGGAATATTGCGATCGAATAGAAGCTTAACTCTATGGCACGCCTATTGATCCGAGTAATTAATTTCATGAATTCATTTATTAAAATAATCAGATAAAGTTAATGAGAACGTCCACTCCATCGATTTATTTAAATAGGCTTTTACTATTCGTCACTTGCTTCGAATCCTTTTAATGACGAGAGTTACAAATGCAAGATTTTCTCTATAGCGACTTTGACAAAGATTATGTTTGGTTTAGTATGAATTCTTAGAATTGATACCTTCTTACGAAGTTAATTAACTCCATGACTCTAAATATCATAAGTTGCCCCTAATGTCAGTGAAAATAACATTTCAATTTCAAATCACTTTATTACTGATTACTTAAGCACTTAAGAGTATCGATCATAAGCAATTTAAAGTACCTGCGATAAAAAAACCTAGCCACTAATTTTACTAGAAACTAATTTTAGATGGCTAAGAATTGTAATAAAAGGTGTACTTAGTATTTTTCTTATTATTGCATTAAAGTTTTTTGAATAGTTTTTTAGGTAGATACATTGTCTAATCTGTTAGCAAAGTATTTCGATTAGCCTTTTGGGTTACAACCCGACATCAGTCCAAAACGAGACGGACCCGAGCGGAGCAGGGTAACTCAGCTAGTTTAATATAAAACTGGTATGGGTGGCTGTGCAGAGGACAAAAGGTGCTCAGATAAGCCTCGCGAGACCACGCTCAGCCAGGCAAAATACCAATGGATTTGCGGACTATCTTTTTGCTGAGCTATCCGAGCTTGTTTGCATGATGCTTGAAGACTCCGAGGTTATGGTATGAGGAAAGGCACCCGCCGACAGACAGTTCAATATCCTGGCTGTGCGGCAGAGAAATGAGTTTGAGAAACGGTTCGTTCTCAAATGTCTAATCATCAGCGTAACACAGTAAATCGTTGAAGAAAATTAAAAATAGCGTTGGTGACAGAACGGATCCCTGCGGGATACCAGACCCAATCGGGAAGTCGTCCGAATTCACTCCATCAACGGCAACGTATAAGGAGCGGCCCGACATGAAGCTTTCGATCCATGAGCAAAGCTTGGGTGGAATGCTAAAGGACGGGAGCTTGCCTAGTAGGCCCCGATGCCAACCGCTGTCAAACGCTTTGGATGTGTCCAATGCCACTGCCAGCGACTTCCCAAATATTTCCAGTCTTTCGACCCATATGTGCGTTACGAACTATACCCTTAAACTCACGCGTGAATAAAAAAAAGGCCAACCCACCAGCCTAGTGTGAAGCATTCAAAGAAGAAGAATAAGGACTTTGTTGAGATCACGTGGATTATTTACATCGTCTTTCAAAGTCTCATGCATTTTTAATTTACTGGAGGATGCCTCCCTAATTAAAAATGAATTCAATAGAGTTAAGTATGTTCACTTTGGATGGATGGCATAGAAACTTGAAAAATAGCATTCTCAACATTTTCAAAAGTTTTCGGTATTACGAATTCTCTCAATCTTAATCCGTCCGCTTTCAATTTCACGTTCGTATATCTGTGTCGTCTCTCGTCTTGCTGCTCTCAAAATACATTTAATTCAGTGACCTGTAAGACCGTCTGCAATATTCGATTGATTTCAAGGCACGCCAAACATAAAGGATACCTGCTCAGCAGTATCGTGGAACAAAATGATCATCTATTGTTCAACATAGAATGAGGTACGTTCGTATTTCACAATGAAATACGAATCTGATTCGATGAATCGAAGTTATTTCCAACTATTTGCGGGCGATCTCGATCTACTTATATCAGGGATTCCCAACCTTTTTATTATGCGGCTCCATTTGCCAATATTTTGATGGCTCCCTTAGTCATTTGGATCCGATGGAAGTCTTAAGTACTCAGGGAGCCCTCGCGGACTAGCGGCGGCACCTCAGGGCGACACGGTGCACACTTTGGGAACCGCTGCCTTGAGCTGTCAAATTTATTTTTAAAGCAACGACACGTCACACGCAAATACGAATGTTTAAACTGTTCGGATGATAGTTATTTATGAAATGGCCACATAGTAGACTTTTATCCTGCTGACCTTCAAAACTGGCACCTAAAGTGGCAACTAACCGCGAGTAACTTTAAATTTTGATAGCCCATGGGTGTTGTCGGAGACCTCTTAAATCAATCGTACACTATTTGCCCCGCGATTACGCACGTGGTTTGAAAATAATTTCAAAGCAGTTCTCCCCATTTACTTGAGTTTTCACGATTAACTTCTGTGTTTGTGATTTCTTATGAAAAATCTAAACGGGGAGTCAAGTTATAACAAAATGTAACCCCAGCACAGACAATGTTATGTGAAATCGCTCAGACACTTTTTAGGGCTCCGTACCCAAAGGTGAAAACGGAACCCTATTACTAAGCCTCCGCTGTCCGTCCGTCCGTCTGTCCGTTTGTCACAGGGCTGTATCTCATCAACTGTAATAGGTAGGCAGCTGAAATTTTCACAGAGTGTGTATTTATTTTGCCGCTATAACAACAAATATGTAAAATAAAAAGATATTAAAATTAAAGGGGGCCCCCCCCTACAAAAAACTTTTTTGTGTTAAATCTTGTACGATGGTACGGAACCCTTCGTGTGCGAGTCCGACTCGCACTTGGCCGGTTTTTTCCCTGTAGCTCCCATCGTCCAAACGCGCAATAAAGAACATACGTGTATACAGGTGTTTTGTAATGTGCAACAAATTTGTCGCAATAAACTGGCGGTCGAAAATCACTAGATTTTGAGTTATTTTGTCAATAATAATTTATAATCATCTGACAATAATAAAATGTCTAAATAACTGCAAAGCTATTGATTTTCGATTCCCAGTTTTTTGGGACATATTTGTTGCAAATTAGCTCTGGAATGACCCCTTAGAAGGAATTTATCGAATTACCAAACATCCTGTGGACGTATGTAGTTCCAATAATCTCTAAACTTCCTCCGAACATCGTTTGTATGGGAAGCGTGATATTCGGAAGTCCCGGCAAAAAATAATGAGATCCAATATCATCCCTCTTGAATTGTCACCACAAATTTAAGTATGTGTATAAGCAAATATATCCAACATTTTCCCTTCTAACCGCCGCGGTGGATACCATCGTTAGATGGTGACACAAAGCCCTCGAGGCCTCAAAAAGAAGGGACATTGAGGGCTGGATATCGGACAATTGCGAGATTAAATCTGGGCCGTGCTGAATCCATTAGGTTAATGACCCTTGTTGAGGGCGGCTGCAGGTTCAGGATGGGTGAAGAATGAACCAGCTGTTTTTAGTAATTATTAGAAAAAAAACTCGTCATTTGTATTCAGAAATGTCAGCGTGTATTTTATTTCTTAAAATCCCAAAACGATTGCCGAAACTGGGACACATCATAATTTCAACGGGATGCGATTAAAGAGATACAAATTATTTAATCCATCAATGTTAATGACAACGAGCAACAAACTTAAGCTCTTTGGTAAGCTCATGGACAAATTTCTTGAGAAACGCAGGGCCTTGCCTTGCATGTAAGAGGTCAGGACTCAAACTCTTTCTATCATTTCGTCACAAATGCAAACTGATTTATGATTCGGAATCAATGAAAATATGTAGGTCCCCTTTCCCTACCAAGTGTTAGGGTAAAGCCCGCCCGCGTTGGTACGATCGCATTGGATAAAAAAATTTATGAAGCGGCAATGAAATGTCTTTTGTTTTCTTATAGCATTTAGTTCCATAAGAGCATAAGTGAAACAATATCTTATTAATTTTAAAAATACTGCTTCTTTTGAAATTTGAAAAAAAAATAAAGGATGCATTGATGGTCTCGCTATATTTGAAACCTATAAAGGTAAATATCGAACGTTCCTATTCTTTGTTCACAAAGTTTTTTTATGAAAATGTATGAATATTTGTCTAATTTCAAAACAAAAAGCACTAGCGCCTTACAGTTTTATCTTTTAATTATAGCTATACCATCAATCTACATATCTACTTACTGGATTATCGAAATTCTTCGTGTTTATTTTTAAATTAAATATTGTTTTACTAACGTCCTCATTAAAACTGAACGCAATTTTCTCTTACCACGCCCTTAAAGCATCCGGATACGCTGTGAGCATTGTGAAAGATGTCCTCTGAAATATGCCTGAAATAAAGAGGTCCTCTCGGCGTGGTGAAGCGGATTGGTAAAGAGGGGGGCCATGGAGCTGATTGATGGTAATAATAAGTGCCCCACCCTTCCGCAGCCGCTGCCGCCGCCGCCTCCGCCCGCGGCCAGCTAACTTCATTTCCGCTCCGTTGTCGGGCGGGGTGGGGGATTAGGGTGACGCCAAAAGATCAACCAAATAATTCATTACGATTTCTATGGAGGCATAACAATATTATCTATCATTCACTAGGACGATCATCTTTTGCCTAAAGGCTCTAGCCAATACATATAATGTCAAACGGCTGATTTGCTGTTAACCTGGTATAACGTTAACAGGAAACCAACTGGACTTGAGATTATTACAATAGTATCTATCATTCAGTAGGTAAGTGTGTAAGAAGTAAAGAAACTGAAACTGTATTTAGGCTTCTTTATCGGCACAGTATAACAAAGCATGCGTGATTACTGAATATTAAATTGGACTGAAATAAATTCTATTGAATAATATATTCTTAAATTTGAACTAAAAATTATCAATAAATTAGTAAACCTTAATGTAGAGGTCTAGTTTAAAAAAATGTGTGACATTTACAAAACACTGCTGCCTAAATTGTCCCTGAACACATGCAAATACACAACAAGAAACAGATACATATGAAAAAATTAAAATAATATGACAATCTACTTAACCCTAACAAACAGTAATAATAAATAAAAAAGTTCTTCAAAGTCAGCTGAAGCTGCTATGGTCCCTAAGACACTAAACTGAAACAGAACTCATTTCTCTCTGTGTTTTCTCCCAAGTAAATTGATAAATAAACATCAAATCCCGTTGATTCCAGTTGGTATTTCATATCATTCATTACATTAAAATCTATTTATTCAACTTCTGGTAGTCTAACTACACTGTGTCATGCTACGATTTGATTGATCCGCGGATTTGATCAACTGAGTGAAGAAGAACCTGCAAAGAAATTTCACTGGTCAATAAGTTATAAGTTATGATTATCTTTCGTCTTAATTCTTGTAATTTATATAATCTGTAAATTAGCCATCCGTATCCAGTTATATTTCAAAAACTTATATTAAAAAATCAAGACTGACTTCAGTTCGTCCAGGCTTTCTTAAGTTGGGTGTTAACTTTAAATATTCATTATTTTATTCATGAAAACTACATTGATAACACTATTGTTTCAATTAGTCGTCAGCATAATTTATGTTAAACTGAAGGATATGGAAGGAAGGACATGTTGGTATTTATAACAGAAATATTTTAAAACCAAATAAAACAATCATTTACCGAAGCATATTTTATTAAATGTGTTTTCTTTTTATTCATTTTTACAAAATACACAAATGTACACTTACAAATTATATAAATACTGCTATCTTAAAAGTTTCAATTACTTTAATAACAATTACAGAATAAACTAACAAAGTGAAGCGCCTTGTCTAATTCATCGTTACGGCTGAAATCCCCTTGATTTCATTACATATATTTCACAGCATAAACTTTTCATAATGTCATTACATTTACATATGGTTGTGACACTTTTGAGGAACATTATATAAGGAAAAGCGAAATAATACACTGCAAGGACTATCCTTATGAGCTACAAATTAACAGTTTTTTTCCCACCTTTGATTTTCCCCCAATGTCAGTCAGTCCGTCAGTCAGTCAGCGTGTTTGCGTCCACTGCTGAACATACTCCTCTCCAATTTTTCTCCAGTCCTCCCGGCCCTCAGCGGTACGGAACCACTGCTTTCCGCCGACGCACTTGATGTTTTTCAATTTCCCCCAATACGTATGCGTTAACCCGCGTTACTTTAACTATTATTTCGCATAGGCCCTAGAGATTTGTTGCCTTATATTTTGTTCGAGACGCACTGATAAGACATCATTAAATATCATTCCAGTTATTTTTCATGCAATCTTTTTTATCGGCTAAGCAAATATTTTTATCTTTTTATCAACCGACTGTTATCTTAATCCATAAGGGACCTATTTATTGTCATTCGAATTTAGCTACAGGCGCGTGGCATCCGATTTTTAACAAAATATGTAGACGATTTCAAAACCGTATACACAGACACTTAATTTACAAATTAAATTTACATATGTTTACAATCACTAGTAAGTTAACTGCTTCGGAAAAAACATACTTCAATAGTTAAGTGATAGATCGCTTAATTTTATGACTAGGCAAATCAGGAATATTACTTAATTATTTATGAACATGTGACATACATCTTCGATAATATGAAAACATCGGATATTTTCTCGCCCGACTTTAATTCGAAGGAATAATGTTGAAATTTGTAAATTGAACACATAATGAAAACATTGAAATGAAAACGAGCGCATGAGAGCCTAATACAAAAAAATTACTTAGTATTTTACTAAAACAACAACAAGTATAGGCTATATAGTATAGGCTGAGATAAATAGTCGTTACCGAAATTAAGGCTAACGAAAAGTATTACTTTGTGACGTCACTTCGACACATTTTGTATGGACGAAATCTCAAAGTAATGCAAAGTGAACTTTTCGTTAGTCTTAGTTTCTGTTTCGACGATTTATATCAGCCATAGTGTTAACTTTTACGTACCAAGCAAGTACGTCCCTTTTTTCGCTGAATCTGAAATGTGTGTCAAAAGTAATGAGAACACACCATTTTAAGTAAGAACTGACTGGATCAGAGTTAGAAGCCAAATAAAGTTATACTGACGACAGAAATAGAATTGTATGTTCGTAGAACTTTAAAACCTTGTGTTAGTATGAGGCATTGATTCTGTCATGGAAATATTGATGGAAGGTAACATTGGTAAAGGCACTGCCCGTAAAAGGTTCGCTTGTTAAGTCTACTACTTGTAAGAATTTATTTTTACAGCTTTATTTATTTATTTAATGTTTCCTTGCTTCGCGGCGACGCCACGTACACACATATAACAAATACAATAATGTTTTAACCATGCACATAATGTTCGATAGATCCATATACACATCAGTTCATTAAAAAGTAATGTTATTTCATAATCTTAAAAGTACGTACCACAAATACTTCACATAAATTACAAAAATAAATTATTTTTCTTACATTTAACTATTTGTCCGTAGCGATACATATTATTAACAGAATGTTTTAATGTAAGAATGTATGAGAAAGTTTTCTCCGAAAATGTTTGTTATTCAACTTCAGAAAGTATGAACATTGGTTCGTATATACTCTCTGGGTTTCGTGAAATTTATCTGGAATGAAATTCCCCAATGAGTTATTAATTTTTCGAAGTCGGCGGCGGTGGGAGGCGGTCAGTCGAACACGTTTTTTTTACGATCCACGTTTTACTGATATATCATCACCCTTGCGGCACCGGCGCCTACCTCTTCCCGTTGTGCGTTCGTTTTAATAACCCATTATCGATATTCCTATATGTTTTACGGAGTTTAATTACATATTACGCAATAAGCCTACCTATTCTATAACATGTCTCACGCGTTCACTATATCCTGGTCGGCGTGTCGCGCGTACAACTAAACGTAGACTCTCTTTCTGCTGCTCTCAAAGTCGATTATTGTTCGTTCACTCACCACCTCCATCTCGGAGTCGTTGTTCTTGGAGCTGCTGCAGAGTTTCGAACACTGCGGACGAGAGAGAGCATATTAAATTCACAAAGTGAATTGGCGATGCACCTATAAGCTTTAGATCGATACATTCGTAGTGAGTTATCTAGTGTGTTTAGTCCCTAGTATTTATTCATATATGGTTGGGGAAAAAGTTTCTTCGCATTTTTTAAGAAAATTCAAAACATTTTTTAATATGGTTTATTTACATTTAACTAAAGTATGTAGGTACCATTTTGTTCGATAACTTTTTGCCATCTTGTAGGTAGGGACATGATCCCATTGCTATAGAAATATTGGGACTTCTGATCAATATACCGCGACAAGTGGTTTTGGCAGTCCTCTCGTGATGTTAACCTGACACTGCCTAAAGAATTCTGAAGAGACCTAAACAGGTGGAAATCTGAAGGTGCAAGGTCAGGACTATACGGCGGATGCATTAACACCTCCCAGCCAAACTCTCTTAGTTTTTGCTGAGTGGCTAAAGATGTGTGAGGTCTAGCGTTATCATGATGAAAAACCACACCCCTTCTGTTGATTAATTCCGGCCGCTTTCTCTCAACTTCTTGCTTTAATCTCATCAGTTGTTCGCAGTAGAGTTCAGAATCGATGGTCCTGCCTGGTGGTAACAGCTCATAATGAATAATGCCCTTCCAATCCCACCACACCATCACCAGTTATCAGCTTCTTCAAAAATGGTTCGGTTTCATTACGTCGTAATAAAGAATCACAAATGAGTACACGGTTCATTAGGTTTCTTTCAGTGAGCTCGTGAGGTACCCAAATATCGAGCTTTTTTGTGTACCCAGTTTTTTTCAAATGCGCCAAAACTGTTTTGTGGTCAATTCCTAGTTCTTCAGCTACGTCGTAACTACTGATATGCCGTTCTTGCTCCACTTTTTCAAAAATGGCATCCATTTTATCCGTAATAGGGCGACCAGAGCGACGTGCATCTTTGACATCAAAATTTCCGGATTGAAAACGCTTAAACCAAATTTGTGCTACTCTCACAGACACTGCACTAGGTCCATAAACATCGCAAATTTTTTTCGCGGCTTGCGTTGCATTTTTACCTTTTTTGTAGTAAAATTTTAAAATGTATCGAATTTCTTCATTAGATTCACTCATTTTGACAGTACGAAAAACAAATGAGAATCACACATTTTCCTAATTTGAATTTGGAATAATGTTCTTTAAAATTTAAACTTTCAATGATACCAAAACCAGCCAGATACAAAAAGTATAGCCAAAGAGATTTTATTACAAGTTCATACATACTATAATGCGAAAAGACTTTTTCCCCGACCTATTATATATTATAAATTATAACTTATAAATTATAAATATATTTCGTAAAAATAAAAATTATTTTTGAATAAGTTTCCACAGCGTCATATTCCTAGGCACATTACATGAAATACGTCTTTATGTACGTCGCAATGAATTACTTTTACGCGAATTTCGCAGTTAATAATAAATATGCCCGTTTTTGAAAACCTGCTAAAAATGGGGACCTTTTTAAAAATTGTTGCAACTGTTTTAAAAATATTCTTTCTGGCATGGCTCCTAATTCATGGTCAAATATCATACTGTAATTATCAGCCATCCATGTCAGGTTGCATAAAACACAAATAATTTGGATCATATCTCTCTTATACGAGTAGGATGAGAATATGTATCCATACTTAATTTATTTTAATGAACCTATTTCTTAATTTATTCGGTATTACAAAAAAAAAAGATTCATTGTATGTCTCGTAGAAAGTCTGATCAAATATTGGAGCATTGCTACCCAACGCTCTAGGGTTAGCAATTTCAGGATTTTCTCTTTCTTAATATTTAATACATGCTGGAAGCACACAGTGTCAGGTGCAGCCCATTACACAGATACAGCACGTTCGTATTCCAGTGTTATTTAAGACAAGGTATATTTAAGAAATCCAAAATTTCAGATGTTGAATAAAGCTAAGTATTTGCAGGTGCCCAAGATATTTTCACCAATTTTAAGCATTAACATTAAAAACTCACTGGCCAAAACGTGATATATTCACGATATATTGTATATTTTAACAGGTTTAATGCCTGACTTTTAAATATCATGTACAGAAAATATGACTGCAACTAAATGTTTATTGTTAGTCAAAGATGAATTACATCAATCTTCTATCTAGCCATTACTTTTATGTCCAAATAACCAAACATATATAGCAAGATTAAAGGCCCTAGATAGAACTTATTAGAGCGTAGTAACATTCGATCTTAACGTAGTCGCTCTACCTTCAAAATTTGAAATAAACGTAGCTGAAAGTTACTTAGTTAAAAGTTAATTTAATTGGTGTTTCTCGTGTTACAGTTGCTGCTCATGACTAAATAAATACACACTTTGAGGGTAGTGCAAATGCAGCGCTCTTTTTATTAAGATCAGTTGTAAAAATAAATCATTCGGTATAAAGCAGGTAAAACATGAATATTTTATTCATATGCGCAGTAAAAATACTTTTTCGTGTTAAACAAATACGTTCCTTATTTTAACGAACGTATATATGTTTTCTTATGTACTTTTGAAGTAAAAGCACTGAGAAAGAGGAATTGATTATAGATGATAGAACGAATCTGTTAAAAAAATATTTACCAAAGTAATGGATATTTTGCTCGTGCCATAAGCCCCTATTATCAAACTGTTATCCGGACACAAACCCACCTAAAATAATCAGTTACGACAGATACTTGCGTTTACCAAAACATTTCTTAGGAATTATTTCCAATTGATGTTTAAAGTAATTAAAATCATATATTTACACAAACAGGTACCAATAACTCATGTAAGCGGTGGCAAGCATTTTCAACGAATTTTCTTGCCAGTTTTTTTTTATTTAACTGGACATGGATCGCTAATACCTAACTGACCGTCAGATATTAGCCTAACGCTAATAATAACGGAAGTAATAAAAATGCCGTATACATTTAAAAAAATACTTTGTGGCCACAGTTGTTGGATTAGGATTTATTATATTGTTATTTTTGTTAATCTGTTTATTGTTTACTTGTCTGTAATCTGTTATGTTGTCCGAAAACAAAAAAAAAAAAACACACACACCACATGGGAGCTAGGTGCCAAGCCAGGACCTTCCTTATATCATTATAGTTCTTCTTAACCAATGATTTTCTTACCTGTGATTTTTGAACTAGCTGATGATAAAATATGACAAATCCGACTGCACTGTATGGGTGATGATTAAACAATAAACATTTTTTTTCATGCAACCTGACATGGATGGCTAATGCCACACAACTACCGTTATGATATGAGCCCAATACACCACATTTCAGAAGGAATTAGGTGCCATGCCAGGACCTTCCCTTTATGAGCACGGCTACATTGAACTGGATGGAAAACACGGACAATTTTTCATTGCCGCTTCAACCATCTTTTCATCCAATGCAATGGTCCCGAACGGGCTTAAGCCTAGTAGGGGAAGGGGACCTACAGTTTTACATGGATTCCGAACAATGGAGCAGCTCGCATTGGTGACGAAATGCACTTATCGAACTCGGATAGAGAAAGACAGTGGTGCATGTTAGAAGTTGAAAGAAGAAGACCCGGGCCTCTGGTACGTTAGGCCAGTCCCCGCGCCACTAGAATACGAGCCGCTCAATGCATTTTAATAAAAAAAAAACAAACAACATACCGTCATAGTCAGTTCATGGAGTGATGAACATAGCACAGAAAATGGCTCACCTTCGCAGACAGCCGCCTCCAGACGAGCCCTCGAACTGGGGCCTGGAGGATGAATATGGCGAAGATGACGAGCCCCTGCAGCGCGTTGACTACGTCGAAGATGGACCACACGGTGAGCGCCTCGCTCGCGCCCGCGCCCACCGCCCACGACACCACCTCCATCACCCACGATATGCCCATGATGCAGGAGAGCAGCAGGCACGTGCGGAATCTGGGAAATGGCGAGATTTAGCTTTTGGCGCCAGGTGACAACTGATGATTCACGCTTATGAGGGCTTATTGATTATTAGAGGTGACTCCTCGGAAACCAAGGAAATTGCTAGAAGTGAAACGAAATAGGTTAAGACGTTAGATTAGGACTTTAGGTTAAGAAATTAGGTTAAGACTTTAGGTTAAGAAATTAGGTTAAGACTTTAGGTTCCCAAATTGTGCACCGGGATTGGGATTCCATCGGATCTACGAAAATGGTTTCGGAATCCCTGGACCTTCCTGAAGATAACAACTAAGATGCGCGTATTGAGCGGCTCGTAGCCTAGTGGCGCGGGGACTAGACTAGCATACCAGAGGTCTGGGTTCAAATCCTCGCCCCGATAATTCTATT
Organism: Incurvaria masculella; assembly: GCA_946894095.1. Taxonomy (NCBI): domain Eukaryota; kingdom Metazoa; phylum Arthropoda; class Insecta; order Lepidoptera; family Incurvariidae; genus Incurvaria; species Incurvaria masculella. Next base: position 6,513,451 of record OX335644.1, read on the forward strand.
GAGGCGCGGAACCCTAAAACTAAAGATTGCTTAATAGACCATGTGCATAATATTAAGGAACAGAGATTCACGGATCGCGAATGTAATCCCGACAATGATTAGAGTTAGAGATTGTAAGGTCCAGTGGAATCTGGGGAAGGGTAGAGGTCTGCGGAATCTCGGGATAGAGCTTGCCTTTGTGAGAGCACGCATGGCGGTTGAATAGCGGCTTGAACTTGCACGGAGTTTAGAGTAATTATCGATTTTCATAGAAAAGCCGTTTTATGGAAACCATACATAGATATAAAATACTTTTAGAAATAATCAAGCTTTAGTGAAAATAGATTTCTAGATAGCTTATTTTTTTATGAAAACACTAGCTGAGGTACCCGCTCGGGTCAATGTTTTGGACTGACGCCAGGGATTTTTTTTTATTATTAATTAATTGGATATTATACAAGTTTCCCATACAAACTTTCATCCCCTATTTCACCCGCATCGAGTTTAAGTTTTGCCATAAAAGGTTGCCTATGTCTTTCAACGTCCAGACTATCTCTATACCGATATTTATCAAAACTGGTTCAGCGGTTTGGACGAGACGAAACGCAACGGAGTTACTTTTAGGGTTCCGTACCCAAATGGTGCCAACGGAACCTCATTTCCGTCCTACGGTCCGTCCGTTCGTCCATCCGTTTGTCACAGGGCTGTAATTCATTAACCGTAATAGGTGGGCAGCTGAAATTTTAACAGAGTGTGTATTTATTTTGCCGCTATTACGACAAATAATATTAAAAACACACAGTAATATAGAAAAAATAATAAAAATTAAAGGCCATACAAACAACGTGATTTTTGTATTAAATCTTATACAATGGTACGGAACCCTTCGTGTGCGAGCCCGACCCGCACTTGGCCGGTTTTTTATATGTTTATGGGTACTTTTACGGAACATCATTAATTTCCGTGGGCTCAAATATTTTCACATGATGTATGGAAAAAAATAACTTAGGACCGCACACGTCGATCCATCAAATCAGCGCGTTTCACGAGTCCGGCTGTCCGCTGCCGGTGTTGTCGTAAATCACGTTATTGATAAAGGAATTAGAGCCATCGACAGCTTGCATGCGCGTCCGCGCCTAACGCCACGCCCTCTATACCGTTCACGTATATATATTTTTTAAAGTTGTGTGAACTTTATGTACGCACGTAAGAAGTTATTCTTCTTTGGCGTGAATAAAAACCGATTTTGTTTTCAAACAAATTATAACTGAGTCAAACGACCAACAGATGACGGCGCCGCGGTGGGTGAGGGGATTCTTTATTCAAATAATACTAATGTGTTACATCGGCGCGCGCAATGGGGAGGACGGCTGCCAAACTTTACCACCAGATGGCGCCACATAAAACTATGCCACGGTTTCATTTCAAGGTTATAGGTTGTTGACCAATTAAACTGAGTTAATATGAATAGCTACCTAGAAATGGATGTAAAACACAGACAATTTGATTCGCGAGTAAACATAACCTCTACATGATAGCTTGCTCTACATGATAGCACCCCATTTCGACAAGCGAAAAATTAACAAATCTATTTTTCAAACGCACCTACAGAAGTATAACTTCAAAACATTATTATTGCTTTGATATGTATACGTACTACATGCACGCATACATATCATTATGTCGTTTACCAGAAGGGGTAGGCAGAGATAGAGTAGACAGTTTTACATATGCTTCTAACGTACGATGCGAATTTAAATAACGGATAAAAAAGAGGCATCACTTTCTCACCATGCACTGATGTTCAAACCCGCGTTCTCCGACGCAAGAAACCAAAGTCGTCAACCACCAGGCTGGCCACAGGCACTGCTTGCTGTTCACGTGTAGACTTTTGCTCGCGAACAACATGTACGTATGTTTATACCATACTACGCAGTTTCGACCACAGTGCATAGCTCACGACTCAGTTATAGATTTTTGTCCACAAATAATAAGAATAATAATGTAGAAACAAAAAATAGGCCACGTTCTAAAATCAAATTTTTAAAAACATTATTTTTCAATCGTCATATTCATTTTATATTCAGTCGTCACTCCATTTCATAGAATTCTTTAAATTGTAGGTTCGAGTCAAAACGAGTACTATTACCGCCGCAGACCTGTCTTATTTTTTTTCCTCTCACAGTAGGTCCTAAATATAAAATTCAACGGTGAATAATGCCAGTTCACTTAAGTAATTTTGTAGGACCACTTCTTTCTGGTTGATTAAATTCTAATAACTGCCTAATAAGTGTCATTAACTTTGACGTCCTCTGTGCTGGTTGATTTTAATAATATAGTCAGCTATTCTTTCGAACAATTATATGATACATACGTGTATAGTGGGATAAGGTTCGGTAGATCCATAGAACATTGTTTGCTGTTAACATCAGGACGACAGGAGCGATCGAAACTCAATCGGATGGCGGCAGCGTAGCCAAGAGACCAAAACATCTAACTGTAGTCAGTTAGATTACGAATTCGGGACGTGCAACATCGAATGTTCGTTACACTAAATAGCATCCTGTCTTAGTCTGGTTCTTTCGCGTTATTAAAACTCGATAAAATCCGTATAAGCAAGCGAATTCGCAACCGTAGTCACTCGCCGGCGCCGCGTTTGTAACGCAATTGTGTGTGAGAATGGGTACGCCCTGCCCCCATAGAAACGAACGAGTTTCGGTTTCTGCTGCCGCCCTTCCAGTGAAGTTTGATTTGAACACATCCATCGCAGTATTGCGTTCAGCCCACGCTTATGACCGCAAAACTGAGACCTAATTACTCGAATCAAGAATTTTCGAATATTATTGCGAATTATGTTCTTCTCTTTCTTACCAAACTAAACTAAACTAGAACTTACTAACTACTTACCAACTAGAACTTACTATACTAAACTAAATATATATGTTAAATAGAGTGCGTTCTAAAGTCACTCGAGGTCCCAGAAAAAAATATGGGCGGGTAAGGTGGAGGGGGTGTGTGGATAAGGGGAAGGGGTGAGGGCGGATGTTAAAAAAATTCGTGATTTATGCTAACAGGTGTTTTACATATTACGACGTTATCGGCGGCGGAGCAGGGTGGGGGGAGGGGTACAATTCTGGGGGAGGAATGCATCCAGCCGCATAATTCCTGTAAGATATTTCACACTATGCGGAAGTTTTTAGCGGGAATTCTTAATTTATACATAACTCGATACACTGGGTCTAGGATCTTTTTAATGCAAGGAATAAATCCGAGTCCATAATATACATCTAATATAATATGACACTCTGCCGCTAGGTTTTACTCTGTTTTTTTCACGTTAAACTCTCAGAGAGTATTTAACTTACCGAGCTTTTTTTGGTGTATTTAAAATGGTGTAGTTTAAAACGATTGTTTCCAAAAAACGCCAAAATAAGGAACTTTTTTTAAGTAACATGTTATTAAATTGGGGGAACGGCAGTACGTCTAATATGCAGATCGTATAATGTCATATTTTAACAAAATTTTAAAACCATGCACAACGTGTAATCGGCAGATCGTATAATTTTATACGTAATGCATGAAGAAGTTTAAAAAATAAAATTTCTTATTTCTCCATGCATAACGTATAATAGTCACAACGTATAATATTATGATCTTTATTTAACAAAAAAAGAAAACCATGCATATCATATAATCCAAAAATGTTTCATACGATAAGCGCCCTTATGAATATACTTTTAAAGCGTATACTCGCACGCGACTTTTCGACCGTCTCAATTAGCGTTGTATCAAATTGTTACTCTTCAACAAATATCGATTCGTAGCAATTTCAGCCTTAAATGTATCGATATTAGGGCGCTTTATGCAGTGCTTCTTGGCATATTATACGTTCTGCATGATTTTCTTTTTTTGTGGATTCATGTTAGGAATATTATACGTTGTGACTATTATACGTTCTGCATGATGCAAAGAGTTGATTTTATTTTTAAACTTTATTCATGCACAACGTATAACATTATACGTTGTGAATATTATACGATATGCATGGTTTTTATTTTTTGGAAAAAAATACTATTATACGTTGTGAATATTATACGTAGTGAATACGACTCATTAAATTTACTATTTTAACACCATTGTAAAGCTATACAATGTATTATACGCATTGTGCTTGCTAATATTCACACCGAATATTGTCCAGTCTCGAAACGAATTTCTAAAGTATATTTATATCTAAATAATTCGTAGTATTTCGTCTTTAGCATCGTCCGACAATACATTGAATGCTGCTGCAAGTCATTCCTCCGGAAGGACAGGCGCGGATGTTGTTCCAACACGACCGATAGCCACTGCATTGTACAAGACCACTCGAATGATGCATACCCCGGTTTCTGGATAGGGGAGCGACCATCCACTAGCCAGCATGCTCCCCTGATTTCAACCCTCTTGACTTCTTTTTATGGGGATGCTTCATAGATCAAGCGAGAAAATAACAATTTGGTAAAAACGCTAGCTACAGGAATAATAACTGTCTGAAAAAAATTTGTGCTTTAAAAAAAAGTAAAATAAACTCCAAATCGGCCATTTGTGCATTAAAACAGGTAAAAAGGTTTTTGGAGCATATTTTGTCGGCAAAACCGTATGAGCCTTATGAACTGCGTTTTAATGGTTTTATTTATTTGGCGACTACTTTCACTGTAAAATTAATAACCCCATGTCACGATTCGTAAAAAAACCCGAAGATATAATTTCCTTATTTTTTCAGGATAAACTAATGTTACAAAATTGCCGAGAAATAATTGCACAGTTTACCGGCCAACTAATGTTACACTATAAAATAAAACCAACTATAAAGCAATACTCTACAAAGCTCAGCCATGTCGGCAGATAGGAATGTCTGGGGATCGATCGCTGACTTTTCCCAGAACCCGCCTAAACTTTGAAATGAGGCGATCGTTCGTTCGAAATTAATGACGTCACGCGTGATGATGCATCGCACGGCGGCGTGGGCAGCCCCGTGTCGCCCTGGGGGCAACCGGTTTAACCCACACAAAAACGATGAATAAACTCACCAAAATTTCCGTGACATCTGCTGCCTTATCATTGGAATTGTATGATGTAGTTTTTGATTGAAAACTAAATTGATGAGCGAGCTGGGCAAGAGGCTGCGCGAATCGTCTGGGGACAGCCGAGCCGGGTCGTTCCTCCTCCAACGCATCAGTCTGGCTGTCCAGAGGGGGAACGCAGCGAGCGTTATGGGGGCCTTCCCGCACTCGGTGCCCATGGATGAGATTTTTTATGTCGTCTGATGGGCACCAGGGTTGTCGGGGGCCCCCGGCACTGCTGCAATCCCGTCTCGACTGCTCCTGGACGGTTTTCATTTTAGCTAGTACGTATTTAATTCTTGCTTTTGATATAGTTTTTATTAAGATTCGCAAATAAAATAAAGTTTTGATTTTAACTTGTACTGCCTACATTATATATTTTTTATTTGCATATTTTTTTAAGTTTTTAGCTACACACATTTACTCACTTACTTAAGGTATCCCAATGTGCGATACGATATCGCGTACCGGGATCCGTAAGTTTGCAAATTAATATTGACGCAGTTTTTGTAGATTGTCAAACGTTGACATAGTTACAGTGGTTAATTTTTGTGGGACTTAAGTCGGTTGTCCCGCTGCTGGACAGTTCTCGGGCGTGACTTTAGCTCGTCACTCCGCCCGCAGACTATTACAGCGCTAATTCTCCGTGAAAATAGAGTTCGCGGGAGGCACTGCTCTAATTGACGTTATTCTTGGAAATGGGCCGATTAAACCGCCGTAGCGGGAAAATAAGCTGTTGAAGCGCCCGTAAAGTCGACATTATGTGTTAAAGTTAATAATTCACCAAAGGTCTTTCAGTAGAAATGAGATGGTTTGAAATCTGCTGAAATGGCTTTTTTAATATGAAAATTTCGCATTTATGAGGAGAATTCACATTAATTAATTGGCATTTCGATGCTACTGCTCACAATCTCACAACTCAGATTACAGATACTTCAATAGTACCTAGACTTATTAATTTGTTTTCTAGATGTCTTTGTTTTACATATTAATGCAGATAAAAATTTAAATCTCAAGCTACAAGAAATAACCTGCATCTTTCTTACTAGTTTTCCAAAAATAATACCACCGACATCAGTAATGCTATGCAAAAGGTGAATTAAAGTTTTTTCTTAAAACATCATGTTGACGTGTTATACTAAATTCTTATAGGGTTAGTAACCAACGTGAAAGAAATAGTTCCAAAATGTGAATTTAATTTATGTACATATATTTCTATATGATCGCTGGTGGTTCAGATATTTAAACTACACAGACTATCTCCTGAACTTTTTCAATAACCGTTTGATGGCTCTGAGCAAAGCATAGCTTAGTCAACTGTGGATTAGTAGGGTATTACGAATACCGGAATGAAGTCACGAAATATGACACAGGGTAAGTTTCGGGGTTACCTCTCGTGATATTTTTTGTGACTTGTGTGTGTGTGATTTGTTTTGTTAAGATTAATATCTAAATTAATATCTAGATTAAATCTTTTAGAAATAATTTTCTAAAAGATTTATAATGCTCACGGTGAACGAAAATATTGTAATTATAAAACGTGGTTTATTTGATGAATTTACTGAAAATAATTAAATGAAAAAAAAAGAGATTCAAACATAACTACAAATTCGAATATTCCTCCATCATCGGCGCAATTGGCATTGTGTCGATGACAGATGCCGCGTTCCCCCACTCAATGGCTAAGCTGATCTTCTGCCTAAGATAACTGGGCGCACGTTTGTCCCCAGACAACTCTATAAGCGATTTAACAAGGTAAAGTACCTATTTGTCATCTGAGTTTCAAACTCCAAGAAAGGTATCTACTATTTATGTGATCGACGGTAACGCCGGTGAGTGATATGTAAGAACTCCACAGGATGCTATTTAGTGCAATGGACATTTGATGTTGCGCGTCCCGAATTCGTAAGCGAAGTGAGTACAGTCAGTGCTTTTCCACTAACTCGTCGCTACGCTGCCGCCATACGGATGAGTTTCGATCGCCTCTCCCGTCCTTCCTGGCTCGCTGGTAAAACGGAAGTGACTCACATCTTCCTGTACTTTTTCCACCGGCTCTTGAAGCTGGCGTGGCGCTCGTGCGGCGCGGCCGGCGGCGGCGTCGCGGCGCCGGCGTCGCCCTCGGGCTGCGCGTACGCCTGCATCTGCGCCTGCGCCTGCGCCTGCGCCTGCAGGCTGCGGTCCAGCGTCTCGCTGAGCCGCACCCAGTCCTCGGAGGTGCTGAACTCGGGGTGCGTCAGCTCCGTCACTGCGTCACAAAGTTGGCTTTACGTTGGAACTCTTAGGCTGAGATAAATAGTCGTAACAGAAACTAAGACTAACGAAAAGTAGTACTTTGTGACGTCACTTTGACACATTTTGCATGGACGAAATCTCAAAGTAATGCAAATTGACGTCACAAAGTACTACTTTTCGTTAGTCTCAGTTTCTGTTACGACTATTTATCTCAGCCTTAGACTATAGAGGTTTGTGTTTTGTATGTTAGTTTATTTCCTATATTCAAAGTTACCCAATCGGTATAATTAATTCGAATCGTTTTTAAGGTATTAGAATTGATAGTATTTATGATGTAGTTGGTCACCAGAGGAGATTTTGAAATGACCAAACCTCCAAAAGTAAAAAGTCCGTTTGTTTATATCTATTGTTTTGTGTTTTTGTTCTTTTTTATTCACAGTTATGACATAATGTTTCATAAATAAAGATAGGTAATTTAGGAAAATACATTAGTTAGTCGACCCCCAGTTCAATAAGATCTTTGTAAACATAAGTAATACCAATACCACGGTGACCAAGGACTGTATCAACCCAAGACTACAACGACCATAAAAATAATTTACAAGGACGGAAGTAGTACGGTTTGGAAATTGACCAAGTAAACATTACGCCACCTGTCAGCAGTTTTGGGCTGGCGTGCATTTGTGTACAAATTACATAGGATGTTAAAGTCGTCAAATATTCCGTAGTATGCTGCACAGCTCTAGATAAAAAGTAATTTTTTTTTTCTTTATTTAGAGCATCTTAACATGTAATGACACAAAAACAAGCATAGTATTACAATAAAATACACAACAAGTCATTACACAACACCAGATGCCACAGAGTTCAAAAATATCGTATTTAAATAGCTGACAAAGTACCTAGGTGTCTATTCATTATTATTTTTTTCTTGTGCACTGAATAAAATACCTGCGATAACATGCAGAAAACATTAAACATTAACACTGCGATGCATTTGTATATGTAACCACTAAACATATAAGTATTCATATAAAGATTATATAGTATATTTATACATATTGTTATTATACTATTATTGATATATTTAAACAAAAAAAAAAAACAAAAAAAGACAATATAAAGATAATAATATGATAATATGTACGCCTTTATAAATAACCAAACAATAAAGAGGACTGTCATTCCAAAATGTTTTTAATATATTTTTTAAACGAACCATGATTGCAATTAAAAATATCAACGTTACTAAAAGTCTGGTTGTATGTCTGGAACATTCTGTAGAACGGTTTTCTTTTGCCTGCGTTGGTACGCGTTCGCGGAAGAAGAAAGAGAACAGCGTTACGAGTGCCGCGACTGCTGGGAACACGAATATCCACTTGAGCAAGCAACTCGCTACATGTGATTTTGCTGTGAAGAAGTTTGTGCGGGAACATCATATCGCCTAGACATCTTCTATTAGCTAGAGTCATAGGGTTCACGGTACAAGATATACCTTTCCGGCGAAGTCTGTACTGCATAACACGGTAAAAGTACTTTTGTATGCTTTCAAGAGATGAGACATATTTATAGTAGAAGGGGTTCCATATTTCAGCAGCATACTCTAGGTGAGACCTTACCAGTGAGTTAAAAAGTAAAATATAACTGTCAGCATTATTAAAGTCCTTGGTGTTACGAAGCACAAAACCCATCATTTTGAATGCTTTATTTTTAATATTTTCTACGTGTGCTTCAAAATGTAGCTTTTTGTCGATGATTATCCCGAGATCCCTCATACTTTCAACACTTTCAAGTGGTTCGCCTCCAATAGTGTACGTGAAATCAAAAATGTTGTGATTCTTAGTAATAGTCATTTTTTTACACTTAAGAATATTGAGCTGCATTTTATACCACTGGCAATAACCATATAATCGATTAAGATCATCTTGAAGCAACAAACAATCATTTGTGGAATTAATTTTAGTATATATTTTCAGATCATCTGCGTAAATAAGATATTTACAAAATTTAAAGCATTTACCAATATCATTTAAAAACAAAACAAACAAAAATGGGCCTAAAATAGATCCTTGAGGGACACCCGAGGTAACATTAACGGTTTGCGATACGTATCCATTTATTGTTACTCTCTGTAACCGATTTGTGAGGTATGAAATCATCCAACGAAGCAAATCACCCTTAATGCCATTAAAAGCCAGTTTTTGAAATAATATATTGTGGTTAACTTTGTCAAAAGCTTTTTTAAAATCAGTATATATTACGTCTACTTGGTCACCACTATCCATCGCATCAAAAAGAAAATTTGAAAAAAGCATAAGATTGCTGACTGTCGATTTATTTCTTATGAAACCGTGTTGTTCGGGACAGATTCCATCCTTCATGTAGTTATAAAGCTTATCATGGACCAATTTCTCAAACACTTTTGCTAAACATGATAAAATTGATATCGGTCTATAATTTTCGATTTGTTTATGTGGGCCACTTTTGTGCACAGGAGTTATGTTGGCCAGTTTCCAGTGATTTGGAAAAACACCTTCACCTAGAGACTTGTTAAAAATGAGGCATATAGGTTTTGATAAAGAATGACTGGTTTTTGCCCAAAAAATCGGTTCAATGCCATCGGGACCCGCTCCTTTATTTAGGTCAAGAGCCTCGAGATGTTTTTCGACTTCTACCGGGCTGAAAGTTAAAGAGGATATCATGGGGAAATCAGAGTGTAAGCTATTTAGGGTTTTAAAATCAAAATTGTTATTCGAAGGCGATGTTTCAAAAGTTGAATGAAAATATGTATTAAAACTTTCACATATATCAGTTGGATTATTTAATTTAGTGTCACTGAAAGTCATCGAAGAAGGATATCCCGTTGTTGCATAAGCATAAGGAAAAGTTCGTAATATATTTGAACTTATTTTTTTTTTTGCATGCTAAATTATATTAGAATGTTATTTTATTGCAAACATATATATATCCATCGCGGAGCTGCGAGGCCTCGATCTGCCAGACTTGCCGCCGAGCCATCGGCTAGTACTCGTTTACGGGAAGGTCCAGGGTGCAGGGAGTACCGCCCCCAAGTCGACTAGGGTCCGCGATAACGAAGTCGACACCGCAGCTGGGGGCAGGGGAGTAAGGGGGCAGGGGGGAGGCAGGGGGCAGGGGGAGCAGGGGGGGGGCAGGGGGGCAGGGGAAGCCATCGAGAGACCCTCCCTGAAGGTCTAAACAACATCGGCCGGCTAAGTATCTGTCTAATTAATTTTATACGCTCGTTATTTCAAGAGATTCCAGTCGCTTGTGCGCATGGGAAAATTCTTACGACGTTCGAGGAAAATAGCATATCGTAATACGTGTGAAGATAATCTTTGAGTATTTTTTATAATTATTTCTACGAATAATTCATGTTTTTATGACAAACCATCATTTTACATAGAAAAAATGGAATCCACGGGAAAATAAATGTTTTTATCAATTTGAGTAGTTTGGTTTTCGTCTCGGTGGACTTGTGTGGAATTGGCCAAATCTTCAGAACTGTAATGCTTTATTGTATATACATATAAAAAATAATTGTTTTCATTATGCTTCCTTAATAAAAGGTGCAGTTATTCATTTGAATTATGTTTGCAGTCAATTTATTTAAAAAATAATTCTTGTTTTAGAATGTATCTGGTCTTTAAGATTCAATGTGAGGTACAATTCTAATTTATAATTTCTGTCCTGATCGCATCAAGTAGGTGCAGTAAGATAGTAGAATGAATGTCACCATAGTAGATTGAAAACATTTAGAAGATCGAGAATGAAGTGAGGGGAACAAACCTGTAAGATTGTTGAGCTTGTCATACTGCAATGCAAAGGCTCGTGATGTGAGGAAGAAGATGAGCAGATTTGCGAGCAGAATGCACGCCACAGGCCCGTAGAAGTATGGCAACGCAGCCTCCTCCGCTGTGGAACACACAATGTCAGCCAACGAATAACGATACAAGTCACAAGTAGAAGGACCAAGGCAGAAAATTATCCGCTAGACATCCCATGTAAAGTAAGTATAAATAAAATGTGGCCCCGAACTTCTGACGACTATACCCCAGTTTTTAGGAGCGATGGCTCAGACGGAATTTAAGGTTTGCAGCACTAAGCCACAGTGATAATGATGATTTTTCAATGCCGCTTTGACCATATTTTCATCCAATGCGATGGTAACAACCCGAGCGGCCTTAACCGTACCACCTAGAAGGGTAAGGGGACCTACAGTTTTACATGGACCTAGAACCATGGAACAGCACGAAATGCACTTATCCAACTGATAAAGAGAAATATGAGAGTGCATGACGTGGCGGGGATTTGAACCCAGATCTCTGGCTTAAAAGGCAAGTCCCTGCGCAAATAAGCTACGAGCCGCACTGAATGAATGAATGAGGCGATGAAAAGACTTATTTATTTGCGAAATCAAACACAAAGCAGAAAATAGACAATGCAATAATTATTATTTTAATAAACGATCAGGAACCCAGCTATTAAGCTAACTTGCGCCCGCGGGCGGCGGACCGTGACAAGGGCGAAGAAAGGACGAGAGTGGCAATCGAAACTCGGTTGTATGAGGGCGGGGTAGCCACTTTTACACGCAATGGCGACAGCACCGACGAGTCAAGTTTCTTACAAATTCGCACGCTACTGATGTTCTCGAGTTCCAACGTCATGTAAGAACGCGTAAGAACCCTTAAAAACTTCACAGAACGCTATTGAGTGCTACGAACATTCGATGTTCCCCGATTCATAAGCAAATTAATTACATTCAGTGAATTTACTCCAACACGTGGCTAGACGGATATGTATCTTGGTAACCCGGAAGAATTCAAAGCAAGCAGCGCTAAGGCACAGTGATAATTAGTAAATGCACTGCGCGCTCTATCACATATTGAAGGTGTGTTTTAAGCTTTTGACCAGCATAAATGCAGGGTGTTTCATGGATTGACTTTAAATATACAGATGTATGGAAACGGATAAAAAATAATTGTTCATAAGTATGTTTGTCATATTAACACTTTAGCTTAGTTGTGTAACTGTTGCATGCCTACACTGTGTCATCAAGACGAGCAGTGACAGGTTGTTTAATAATATTTTCTTATTCTGTCCTAACAGCTTTCTAAAATCTACATTAGTGTTGTTGATTTAAAGCTTGATTTAAACATATTGAACGAAAGCTGCCTTTAATGTAGTTTTTACAATTTTAGACTGGTCGGCATTACTTGTGTGTTTCCGCTTTTAAAAACCGTATAATACGAATGAGTTTCTATCGCGACTCCCGTACTTTTGACTCGCTGCCTGAAATTCACGAGCTGAAAATTGGTACGAGTCGCAGCATGCCGCAACGGAGCGCGCGCCAAGATTCTCAGCGGCCATTTGCTTTTGTTTCCCTTTAGATATGATATCTGAAAGTTGGAGCAGCGCGTTTGTGCACAAAAAGGTAAGTAGTTTCTTTGTCAGCGGAATGAAGTACAACTGCGTACTGCCGTTAAGTTTGTTTCCTGGAGTGGTTTCGTGTTTTGAATAAGAAGCGTCGGAAGTGTACCGAGCACTTCAAGATGTTTTCTGGTACATTGTTGCGATAATGGCTGCAACTTATTCGCCAGCGGGAGTGTCTACTTCATAAGGCATAATGATAAAGTTAAAACGAGGGTCAAATACTAATGAACAATATACGGTTTTGGAATTAATCAAAGCTAAACATCGATAGAGGAAAATATTTTTGCGAAAATTCTCATTTCAAAATTAATGACAGTGCTCAAAAAAGTGGAGCATTGTGGGAATATTTTTTCTAAGAAGTATTACTATGTAAAATAAGATAAATAGTAATCATGGCAAGTTCATAATAGAATATACCGTGTACCTATTGAGGTAATAGGCCTTAATAAAAATAACGACTGACTTCATGGCAGGCAATTAGTTCATCATTATTCATGCTGTATTTCCCCTAACTACAGCCAGAGGAATGTATTTTTTTCCTCAACATATGTACACGAGTAAAATTCATATGCCTACGTGCCTTTCCCACCTAAAACTTCAATAATCTTAGCATTAAAATTCAAGAAGAATGGCACTACAGAACCTAAGATCAGTGATCAGCAGCAAGATTAAAACACGGTTTCCAGTTTCAAATGAATCAACAAGTAAGCGTTCCATCTCGAATTAAACTCACTTTTGAACCAACAGCCTTTGACGCCGAAGTTGGGCTTGAGGTAGGTGCTAGGCACGGCGGGGTGCAGGTCCATGACCAGCGTCACGACGAGCAGCGCCAGCGGCAGCAGCGCCGCGTACGCCGCGTACCACACGAACCGCCGCCGCTCGCTGCGCTTGCTGCTCCGAGCCGTCAGGTGGTGCCTGCGTCACACATGCACTCAGAGCTGAAGCTAGGCACGGCGGGGTGAAGGTCAATGACTAGCGTCACGACGAGCAGCGCCAGCGGCAGCAGCGCCGCGTACGCCGCGTACCACACGAACCGCCGCCGCTCGCTGCGCTTGCTGCTCCGAGCCGTCAGGTGGTGCCTGCGTCACACATGCACTCAGAGCTGAAGCTAGGCACGGCGGGGTGAAGGTCAATGACTAGCGTCACGACGAGCAGCGCCAGCGGCAGCAGCGCCGCGTACGCCGCGTACCACACGAACCGCCGCCGCTCGCTGCGCTTGCTGCTCCGAGCCGTCAGGTGGTGCCTGCGTCACACATGCACTCAGAGCTGAAGCTAGGCACGGCGGGGTGAAGGTCAATGACTAGCGTCACTACGAGCAGCGCCAGCGGCAGCAGCGCCGCGTACGCCGCGTACCACACGAACCGCCGCCGCTCGCTGCGCTTGCTGCTCCGAGCCGTCAGGTTGTGCCTGCGTCACAAATGCACTCAGAGCTGGGCTAGCGGGGCACTGCGGGGTGCAAGTTCATGATCAGCTTTACGACGAGCAGCGTCAGCTGGAGCAACGTCAGCGGTAGCAGCGCCACGTGCTACATGCACCACCGCCTCTTGCTTGCGATAGCTGCTTCGCAGCGGCAGGCGTGCCTGCGCCAGACATGCATTTAGAGCTAGATTAGCGAGATTTTGCAGTAAGGGCTACTGGATTTGAACATGCAATTTCTTCTTTGTGTTCCTTAGGGTGGCTCGCATAAACTTTACTTTAAAAAAAAAAGCCAGAATTGTTTTAATCAAATTTTCCATAGCAGGCCGCGACAGTCGACGCCGAAATGATCATATAACTTGCGAATCGTCACAGCTAAATATAAAATAAACCAAATATGGCCGATTCAATAACTGAAAGTCGAAAAAGGCGCGCGATTCGAAATTGAAGTTCTTGCTAAGACATCTATAGCAGCGTAGAAGTAAAAAAGTATTCGAATTACATAAAAATAAATAATAAAACAATGAAGACATTTGACGTTTCCAAAAAAGTTTTAAAAGAGGAAATAATTCAAAGTGGCGCAATCACAATGATGGTGGACGGCGCCTTGTTCAAGGTGGGTGATATGTGCGTGCAATCAATGCGTTATTTGATGCAAATTATTTGTGAATATTATAAGCTAGATAATAATTCAAGCGCGTGCCTTTACTACCTGTGCCTATTTAGACTGAAGCTAGGTTTATAAGAAACAATCTAAGGTTATTTCAAGTTACAAAAACATGACAAACTTATTTTAAGGGTTATTACCGGCAAACAGATTGTATGAAATATTTAAAAAATGTTTAGGGAACCTTAACTTCCATATATATGGGTCAACCGTCAGCTCGTGTACGTCCACAATCCAATTAAAATTGCACGTGTGTAAGTTGCGAACCGCTCGCAGGTAGTTTGGGCGGCGACTGAGTTGCGAAGGCGGGCGGGGAAAAGTTAGGGCAGCGAGCTGAGCGCCGCGGCCGCCGAGCACCGGGTTTGGCACCACGGCGCCCTAATTTCATACAAAACTCACTAAAACGCTCGTTGCTGGCGTTAACTTTCGACAAATGGTGTGCAGGGTTTCTATTTGCTGCCACCAAATAGGCTCAATTGTTTCTTATTAATTGGTCTGTATTTTCCATACTTGAAGATTACACATTCATAACTTTCATGTAAATCCATCAAATATATTGTTTTTTAACATGCTGCGCAATGGTCAGATTTATATTTGTACGTATTCCATAACGTCGCTTCCCGAGAGGGATAGGCAGGTACGATAGAACACAATATGGTAAGCGCACAATATAATTTTCTTTCGCTTCCTCTAAACATAACATTATTTTCCGTAACTGGATATAGATGGCTGATACCCAATATATGTTAATTATCTGGACATGGAAGGCTAATACCACACCTATTCTCGTGATATAAGCCACTGACACCGAATTTGCAAAGGGATTAAGTGCCATGCCAGGACCTTCTCCTTATGATCATTGAATGAAAAATACGTAAAAATGTTCATTGTCGCTTCGACCATGTTTTTATCAATTGCAATGGTACCAACCCGGGATGGCTTAATCCTACCCCCTAGAATCCGAGCCTTGCACGGGGCGGGGAGAGCAAAGAGCCATTAGATATGCTCTAAGTTTTTTTGTCATGTTAAAATCTTCAAACTACTGACGACACTTTCATTATAATTTCGTCTCATTTCCTTGTTTTAGGGTAAACAGTATCTTCAGGATAGCGTGCTTCTATATCGACATCGACCTTCCTTGTAACAGCTTTACCGGCAAATTCAAACACAAGCCCATCTAATGAGTGTCCGTAAATTGAGCTCGCTATGTGCATATCGTTAGCGAGTCGTGTAAAGGTTGCTCGACGCACATTTTAACGCTTAACCTTGCATCCATCGCGACGGGCTATCACGTAAGCATTGATGTCGCCGTAGCTCCGAGTTTGTGGAGCGATAAAAGTTTATGGGCAGCTTACGAGCCGAGGAGTTGTTCCGGCGTGTACGTCCGTACGTTCGCCGGGCTACGTGACGAGCGACGGTGGCGGCAGACACAATGGGCGACGAGTTGCTAGGGCGTTTTATTGGCCGCTTTGAGCGTATTTGTGCGAGATGGGAGTCGAAGTGACATGGCGTTTTTATTTGATCGCGAATGGACTGTAAAGTGACAACAGACGGACTTAGATCCAGCGGATCTAGAAAAGGGGGTAACCGGCGTACAGTGTGAGAAAATATGTGAGGAAATTCCTCTTGGGTAATTGGATAAATTCTACACCAATCAAAAGTGTTTATATCTCATACGGGAATCTATTATTACTTTATTTATAGGGCTGCTCTCAACCCATTATACTCTTAATTTTCTGTAGATGGTAGCATTTTAAAAGAAAATAGTTATATATGATCAGCTCAATGTAGTAGTTTATGACAAAACTCACAGTGTTGTGTTGCCACTGGAGCATTGCATCGCTTTAAGGTCCTTGCTTACGGTGACGTTTGGCTCGGGTTATCTCTTTCCCTAAAATATGGTCGAGAGAGGTAATGGCTGTGCCCGGCGTGATGCTCGTGAACGGGTGCTGTTTGTGGGGACTAGCCTGCTGGTTGCTGTTGGTGGGGATAGTCTTTGCAAATAAAATTATATTTGTTATAAACTGTTGCATACGGCATGGATTGTAAATTTTGTGAATTCATGTTAATTTAGTGTTTTATCTATGTTATTGACAAACACTTTTGTAAATTTAGACTAAGTGGACGTTGAAAAAAAAAAACAGCGGAGTTTCTTTCTAGTTTTTCTTCGCTGTGTTTTGTTTTGCTGAACTGACCAATGTTAAAATATGACAAATCCGAGTGCAGTGTACTGTCTATGGATGATGAATAAACAATACAATACAATACTGCACTTTTTCTGGGTAGAATGCTTGGCTTCCACTTCTGATTCGTGCAGAATTGATCCAATGATAACGACAGACAATAAACTTTTTATGCTTTAATTTGAATTGTATTTAATTGTAATTGTACATATTTTACGATTCCAAGTGTTCCCTGCGTCTCAAAGGAGGATTCATAAATACAAATACAAATTCCTTCACATATTTTCTCACATTTTACGCCGGTTCAGTAGACTTTCGAGTGAGATGAGCCAAATGTATAGTAAACAGATTATTGATGTTTTTCGTATACCCATAAAATCTTTAAAAAATAGGCTTGCGTAACATGATCTACCGACCGCTCTTTTAGGAGACAGGCTGTCGTCAGATTTTTATTATAAAAGTATCATTGTGCTGTGTGCACGTAAAAATACAATTATGTCCACTGTATTTATTTTCATGCACAGGGATACGTCGTTGGTGGTTTGGATTCCACGTAAATCTGTCGGTCGGTATTGGATCAAAATATTTTCGAAGCGGCAATGATTTTTTTTATGCTTTCCATTCGAGTCAATATAGGGAAGGTTTTGGCATGGCACCTAGTTCCCATGTGGTGTGTTGGGCTAATATAATGACAGTAGGTGTAGTATTAAGCCATCCATGTCCAGGTACATAAAAAATGTGAATGGGTGTGGATTACGTGTGACACTTTATCTAATGGTAGGTAACCGTATGGTTCCTGTCCAGTCTGAGATCCATCAGAACCATCGCATTGAGTTGAATATGAACAAAATTGCATTATTTTTTACGTTTGTTATCTTAATCCATCTAGAATTCTTATGGTCTTATATGATTTATGGTATGCGCTATCCCCAGGTCACGAGGGAAACTGATATTTCAGTAGATCCATACTTAAAAGAAGATGATACTAACCAATACCATAGTTAAAACAAATTAATGCAGAATTACTTCACATTTCCAGTGCGTTCGGCTACACTCCAGATGATTTTCGTGAGTCTCCTTCACATCACAATAATTGGATCGCTCAACAGGCAGGCGTCAATAGCATCACGCATAGAACATTAGTTGAAACACTATTAATAACAATCTAGACAGTCTACACCCACCCGCTCTAATAGTTTGTTTGACTTACCGAACATTAAGCCAAATATCGAAGCACATGACGTTGAGCCAAAAGAAACATGACACGAACGAAAACTGGATCACGAACGCTAAAACAAAGAAATACAATTATTTGTTTATGGTTTACAGTGAACACTCGAAAATGTGGAATTTTTGAATTGAAATTTGTTTTCAGATATAATAGCTTAAATGTTTAAAACCTGGTTAAGAGCATGGTAACAAGACCAGCGGTGCGACCCACTCATTGTTATTGGAAATACATGGCCAGCTAGATACCAGAACGCAACGGTTATCTTGGGACTTGAAAGGCCAGCAGTAAACTGAGGCACATGTCAGAAAAGTTACTAAAGCTGCATATTGAATTCCATGCAGACCCCTCGATTGGAAATCCACTTGCAAGGAGGACAGACAGATGGAGTGGCAGGCCAGTGGTAGACCGTGCATGACGGTTATGGTAGTAGAGCGCAACTAATAGGCAGGGATAGTGACAACTGAGCTGCAGGTCACCTATGGCCGTGCAGACTCTTTCGAGGATGCCTTGGCCAGCTAGCTGCATGGTAGCCAGACAGGAGAACAAAAGGGTCAGACACAGGGAAAATGGCAAGTCAGCGGCAGTCTGTTCGTTTTTGAAAAGAGACTAGTTACTCATCAGACCACATCTTGGTAGGAACGGACAGCAAGCTGCCTGCATTCTAGACAGTTGGAGTGGCAGGCAGGCTAGTGGCATACCGTGCATGCAAGTTTTAGGTCTAGCTATTGTCTGTGCCAGTTAAGGCATAGCTTGCTTTCTAGGTAGCGGTCAGATAAAAATTCGCAACCGTCAGATAGGGGAATTTGCGCCAAGCTGTGCGTATCAGAAAAGGAACTAGTTACTCACCCATTGCCGTGCAGACCCTCTCTGGGAAGGCATGGCCAGCAAGTTGCGTGGCGGCCAGACAGGAGAAGGCAACGGCCAAGCAGGCGGAGTGGCAGGCCAGTGCCAGGCCGTGTGTGTCGCGGAGTTCGGGTATGAGGGTGTATGCGCATGCGGTCGCAACGAGGAACGGCACCGATAAAATCAAACCTGGAATTAATAACACAAGTTAGACTTTGAAAAGACGCAGACAATGAATACTCGTGCAGGAAAAATATGTAGAATAAACCTTTATGTAGGCAGTAAATTTATAAATAGTTAGGATTATGCAAGCTCGGTTGGATATGAAATTTATTCAATATCACATAAAATTTTTTTTCGCGATTACATGTCAGTTCAATGCAGCCTAATTTAAATTATTTGAAGCATGCTGTGTTTGTCCTTAATTGTAGATCGTTTCCGATCGTATTAATGTATTTTGTTTTCTGTAACTAAGTCTGTTTTGAAATAAGTAAAAAAAATTTTTTTTTAAAAATTAAGCTTCTGACTGTAAACTGTTATATTCTGTAACTAAATGTAGATGGCGCCCCACTGCTGTGATGATATCAACATGTTACACTGCATGGGAACTAGGTGCCATGCCAGGACCTTATTTATATTGCACGGCTACATTCAACTAAATGCCAACTAAACCATATTTCGATTCAATGCGATAGTAACAACTCAGTATTCACGCTACCTAGGACCTAGAGTTTTACGTGGAATCCACGGTCATAAATGTTCACAATCGCGTCCAGCGTTGCTTAACCTCGGATATCGAACGCCGAAGCGTCGCGCAACTGGGCAACCGAAACTGACTTGATCTACACTATCACAAAATTAAATTATTATTCTATTGTCCTCTACTCCGTAATTAAAACGGACTTCCGAAAACCTAAAATAGCCTGAAAAGGCATAGTTTACTTTATTCCTATTACAATGGCATTCATGTCGCTAACGGTTTTCTAAAAGCCTTCGCGAAGCCGACGACGGATAAATTAAACCGATTTCTCGTAGGGCAGCCCATGCATTATTTATGTGAAAATCACAGGAAAATTTACCCAAATTACAAGGTAAAACCGGTCATTTCCCCGACATGCGCTCGAAGACGGAGTTCCGTTCGAGCAACGTTATGTTGCCATACGCTTTTGTGACTCTGAATTGATTTTGTGGAAAGTAGCGCGTGTCAATACAGTCGAGCCACACACAATGTGAAGAACACGTCATTCTGGATGCCTGATAAAAGTTGTGATTTATGATGGTCTACTGTCTACGGGGTCTAAATATTTTTATTAATGGAGACTACACGGGGATCCAAACGCGTTCAGTCCATTTAAAGTTTTTTTTAAATACCACACAAAAAGAAGATTGCACTTATCTAAATATATAAAAATCGGTATATGTATGTTTCCCCCGGACTTCAAAACGGCGTGGCAGATGTTGATGAATTTTTCAGGAAATCTTCAGATTAGCCAAGCGGATGAACTTGTGAAGTTTGGTAGCGATCAGATTAACAGAATGTTGGTTTTGTTCTTTGTTATTCGCGAGCAAATCACATTCAAACCGCATGGCGAGCACGGAACGAATTTCTCTCCGTCCGTTCAAAGAATAAAAGCAGGTATTTTCCAAGAATAAAACTTGCCACGCGACTCTGACTACTTATAATGGCAACTTTCTGAGCCATAAAATTGCACCCACTAATAATACTATTACCGCAAATCATATGCAATTTTTTTTATATAACTGGACATGGATGGCTAAATACCAAACTGACCGTCAGAAATTAGCCTAACAGACCAAATAGGAACTAGTTGCCATGCCAGGACCTTCCTTATATTGCTCGGCTACATTGAACTGGATAGAAAACACGGACAATTTTCATTGCCACTTCGACCATCGTTCATTCAATGCGATGGTACCAACCCGGGCGGGATTAACCCTACCTAGTAAGTTAGGAAGGGGACCTACAGTTTTACGTGGAATCCGAACCTCGGCCAGCCTCAACGGTTGAATATGGTCACACATCCAAACCTAACCGCGCTCAGATGTGCTTCACCAAGCTTATCGAAGTCGCGTCGCGCCACTGAGCCACCGAGGCTGACAATAAATGCCAACAAGGGCGTCGCCAAGGGGGGGGCAGGGAGGGGCAGTTGTCCCCCCCCTAGAGATTCTAAAAAAGTTGCCAAATATAATGCAACCATAGTCCTAAGTCTTTGAGTTGATTTGCTTGAAGTTCAAGCCTTGAACAATCATTCCCGTACGTCGAAACTAGAATGAATTCACCAATGAGAATGAGAAAAGTATGAATTGTAGTAGGTAAAGTCAACTTGCCCCCCCCCCCCTGCGCCATCGGCTGGCGACGCCCTT
This sequence comes from Incurvaria masculella, assembly GCA_946894095.1. NCBI lineage: Eukaryota > Metazoa > Arthropoda > Insecta > Lepidoptera > Incurvariidae > Incurvaria > Incurvaria masculella. The sequence goes on from OX335644.1 coordinate 6,534,943, forward strand.
GAATGCCAATAAATATAAAATCAGCCTTCTCCATTATTTATTCCAGTCACTCCTTGGCGTGTCCAACCCCTTCTATGAACGAGGGTTTGTATTTTCAAACATGAATTCTATTAACGCCACGGCCGCATTTAGCAGTGTAATAATGAAAGTCGCCCGCTGAACGTGCTCTAATTATTATTCATCTTTTTTTATTTTCTACAATTTTCTCACTTACCGGGTGAATGTTATGCCAGCCACGCTCCAGAGGAGTTGGAAGCCCGATTCAGCAAAATGTCGAGTGTATTTTATGACTGAAGATGTTCACTGACGTAAGGGGTATGTGCGTCAACGTAGATGGTGACACTATTGTTAGTAGCGATTTCTGCTGTAACTCCCTAAAAAATTGAATTTTCAAACTATAACTGTAGCGACGAGAACATTAAGCAGTTGCGTATTTAATCTCATAAGACAATAATCATAAAAATAAACTGTAAATTGTGAGAATATATGTGTGAAAAAAGCTGCCATTTCAAATTAGCAACTTTATGCGCTATGCCACGTAATTATCTTACAAATATATTTAGTCTTTAATGTCTTAACATTAAATACATAACGGTTTAGTTAGTAACTTACTTCCTATGTTTTGGGAGTACAAAAGAAATAGCTACGAAAGACTGTGGCGCCATCTAAATGGACGCACTTAGAACTTCAACTGAATCCAGCGTAAGAATATTAAAACAAACGAAAATGGCGACCTCCGTACGCATTGTAATTCCTTTATGGTTCATTGCTTGTGTGCGTTAAAATCGTGTTCCAAATTTTGAATATTTTCATTTTTTTAAACGGGTGTTTATTCTTAACCGACACTGATATAATATCGGAGGTTAGCGTCAATGGGAGCCTCAATCAAATATCAGTGTTGCGTGGTAAATATGCGTGAGTTTATTCGTAATGAAGTGAAGACATGCATCGCCCGTGTTATTGGGGGATAGTTTTATAGTTTACTAGCCTATTAATATCGAGGATTTTAATGATCTAGATATTTAGCTAATAGTAATTCTCAATATAGACAATCAATAAGCCGAAATAGCTTTTGCCTGGATGGCTAAAACACATAAGTTTGGCTATTATGGCGATTATACCTGGGCTGCGGCCCGCTTTGAAAATTTGGCCCCATGGTTGAAACTAAAATAGGTTCAGATTGGCTACTCACAGAAATAGCAGTCACCTGTAAATGAGAATTAAATATAAGTATATAGAAGAAGAATAGAAGGTCCTGGCATGGGATCTAGTGCCCGTGTGGTGTGCTATGTTAATATCTGACGGTATAAGTTTGGTATTAGCCCTCCGTGTCCAGTTACATAAAAAAAATGTCCCAATCATCTGTCACCTACTCGTGTGATCGCTGTGAGTAGGGCATAAGTGGTATCATGGTAAATTATCTCGCCGGGTGAACAGACAAGGGAGTGATTTAATCTGAAGTTTCATTTCGTACCAAGATAATTTCCAAACGACGTGTTATTCGGCCATGTGAACTTACGAAATGCAATCAAACATCAGATTGAATCACACACTTGCCTGTTCACCCATGCGATTTTATTTACAATGGTAAACCTTTAAGGCTCTAGTGTGCATTCGGTGTAGCGAATGGTATGAATAAATCTTTCAACAGCTCGTAATCGGGGTCCAAAAGGCTCTGCAGCGAACGCCGAGCGGCAGCGTCCGGTGAAGCCTATTCAATTATGAACTAACGTTGCAAAAACTAAATTCTCGTTGGAACTTTGTCGGTAAATGGAACTTTATATATTTACAATTTTTATTAAAAATATGTCAGCGGCGGTGCTCTGAAAATAGCGTTCGGTAAAACTGTAAACACCCGTGCGTCCGACAAAGCCCTCTCAATCATAATACCTAATTGTCAGCAAAACCGTTTATGTATAAAATAAATATATTATATAAAAATCTATGTATAAAAAAACCGACCAAGGGTGAACATGTTCACGTGTCGAGGGTCCCAGCACTTTTCGCCTCATGATTATTTTGCAATTTCATTTAAAATTCAGAAATAAAAATATTTCTCAAAAAGTACTTATAATGTTTTGAGTAAAACTAATTCGTTGGGGCACAACTACGTAAGTGTACCTAAAATTTGATAACGCCGAGAATATTTTCTTGGTCGAAGTTTACTGGACTCCGCCCGGGTGAATGTCCAAACGAAATTGGCCCGATGTGGACGGCACACCTACTGTCATGACCATAGCCTGACACTCCTTGTGGGATCTAGGTTCCATGCCAAAACGTTTATTATGCACGGTTACAACATCGCGTCAAATTAAACAAGACGAAAACACAAATATCAAAAAAATAAATCTCGGTAACTTTAGAGAAAATAATATATCGACTTTTGTCTCGAAAAACATGAGAATTACGCTGGTAAAACTAATGTACTGGCCGTCGCAACACCCTGTATAATGCCCCGAGGAAAGTTTGCGGAGTGATTTCACTGGACAAGTTTTTGGACCGGCACAGTGTACTGTGTGGGTTTCAATATTAAAAAATAATACAATAAACCTCGCTGAAATCCTCTCCGAAAGCGGAAGATTGACGAAGTAATTCGTAACGATAAGTACATAGCACCCGTAATCGGGTGTGTTGGTGATATCATAACGGTGGGTGTGGTATGAGCGATCCATGTCCAGTTACATAAAGACAATTTCTACATATGCCAATCTACACCTTCCAACAAAACCAACCAACACAAGAAGGAACGGAACATTTACGTTTATCATGAATATTTCGGGAGGTCACGACCAATCTTTGGTCACTATAAGGTAAATGGCTGAATCTGGTTCACAGGTTAGAGATCAACCCTCTGATGCTAAATAGGTCGGTCTGCCTGCGCCAAGTGGTTGCGTTATCTAGATGGTATATATAAAGTACATGTTGGTATGTACCTGCTGATGAATATGCCGATTGTCTAGAAATATTAATAACTGTTAATTTTGCAACAATAACCACTCGGTTTTTAATTAAATACTTAAATGTACCTAAAGTTTTATCTGTACACTAAATCACCTATAACTATTAAATGCAACCAAATATTATATTTGTTCAGTTTTGGTAATTCTAAGCAAGTATGTACTGATACTTTCATACTTCTTTATTTGCAGCCATTTACCTTATGATAATTATCTTTTGTCACCACAACTTCTTTTTCAGGCGCCTTGTTTACGCAACGCAACCACTTGGCGCAGGCAGACTGACACATCTAGCTTCAGAGGTTTGTTCTTTATCCTTTAAACCTAGTTTCAGCCATTAACGTTATCGTTACTATTTTTGTCGCAGCCTCCTACTCAAAGGTTAATGTCCGTGATACTCCCACATGCTCCTGTGAACGTTTTTTCGCCGTCTCCGCAGCCGCGCCCGCAATAATGAGCGCCGCGGTGTCAGCGCGCGTTAGCGAAGCGTCAGCGGGAAATGTGTGTTTAATAACGCGGCATTAGTGCGTACACACACGCTAGACGTGCCGGAGCAAACATGCTTTACGCACCCACGTGCTAAGCACACAGTTGTTGCTCGTTTGAGCAGTTGATCTAAAATTATATTGTTAGCCCCTGGGTTTCTTTGAATGGCTTGATTAAAAACCATTTCAACAACAACGAATTCTCGCTAGGCAGGTATATCAGTCATCTGAACGCAAGCCGGAGTGAAGTGGAGGAGGATATGCGACCTCTTATGATATGAGAATATGCGCCTCGCAAGACTCGAAGAGAACCTGGAAACAGTTTCCAAATGGGGTCTCCAGAATCTACCTCGCCATGTTTAACGCGAGCAGATACCGTCATGTGTATTTAATGCAAGGCGGATACCGTTCAGTGCAGCTCCAACATTCCAGGGAACAGCTCTGTATACATTGGGATTCTCGGTGTTCCCCAGACGCATTACCTGAACTTCGGATTTCATATCGAGAATAGAGCCAGGCTCGGAGCCCCCGTGAAAGTTCGAACGCCTATTGTTGGCTTCGGACACCTTTTTTGAGGATCTGGTGTACGACATATATCACGCGCTATACATAAAAACACAGCAGTATGGGTTATGATCTCTGGTATGAGAACCAATACCTTGCATATGTAAGCTAATAGCGGCGTATGTTAACTCGTACTCGCCCGTTAAACGAAGTTGAACGAGGGCAGGTGGAGTACATGCTCGTTCTCGATCAGAGTTGCACGAACGAAAAATGAAGATTCCTAAAGATGTACGAAATCATTTGTAATAAATAAAAATATACTCGGCTATCAACACTGAGATAGAATATCTAAATGGCTGTCAAAATGCATAGCTACAATGGTGAGTGGTGTCATTTATGTTATGACCTTCGGTATACTCCCCGGTGGCTGAGCTATCGAGCTTGTTCAAACTACGTTTGAAGACTCCCAGGTTATAGATTTGAAGAAAGACACCCGCCAGCAGACAGTTCAATATCCTGGCGGTGCGGCTGAGAGATAAGTTTGCGAAACGGTTTGCTCTCAAAAGGATTGTGTCACGAGGGGGTGCTCTGATTCTATGCAGTGATGTGTCAGCAGTGAATTTAGATAAAAATGGGTAATCCCAGTGTGAAGTTTACGAGCGAGGAGGAAGGCATGCTGGCGGTCACCGGAAGCATACGTTGACGCTGAACAGCTCTCGCTAGTCAGTAGTGCGTGCTGTCGTTTCAGTAGGGACCTTGATCATAGTACCTAGAGCGTAGGCCACGAGCGTGGCGGAAGGCTGGCTCGCGGTGACCGGCGGCGCCAAGAAGCACACGAGCGGCAGCGTGACGCCGGCCGGGCGCCCTTCGCTGTAGAAGGTCTCCATGCAGTACTCGCGGGGGGACAGGAACGGCTGGGCGTGGAACGGCGCGAACATGGTTCCGTTGACGGTGAGGTAGAACTCGTCGCGGCTGTCGTGCTCGGGGTTCAGCTTGTACCTGGTGAAGGAGGTCTGAGAGTTAATGTGATTGTATGGGCTCTGCATGGCACCATGGAAGGAACTCTAATGATATCAACTGAATTTCATTAAATATTATGGAAAATTCTTTATTACGCCACAAAATAACAATTTAGAACAGAAAGTACAGTGCAATATCAACATTATACGACAAAATACTTGCGGCGCAAAGGCGGGCTTATCACTCGAAGAAATTTCCTTCAGCCGAGATTCTTATCGGATAACACTATTATTATTTATGCTTTGGTGCTGTTAGGCTTGCACCGTTGTAGTGCTATTATGGGACTCAGTGATTAGTACTATTAAATAAAATACTGTTTTTGATAATATTATGGAGCGTGTATTGACAGGCGCTTGCGCAAGGACTCTGAACCGACTGATGCGGCGGCGGCGGCTGCTTTCCGTGAAGCCACCCCCTTGCCGCGGGGGGCGCGGAGGGGCGGTACGCAGCCCCGCATCTTTGACAACCGATATTCATAGTCGCACATATTTATAGACTTTTGCGCCTAGTCCGGCGCAGGTTTAAGTGACAAAGTTATGGGCTCACCACTTTGTAGGTGGGCTAAAAAACATGATAGGACTTTAGTAAACTGCTGAATATTCTGTTTTCGGTAGTGAGAAACAGCACCCGAAATTAAATGTATAGTTCTTATAACCTTAATTTAATAATGGGATAAAAATGGGGATGAAGAATTGAAGCTACACCAAAACACCATTCGTTTGCACCGATTAGAATTCTGTTTTGACCATGGACTAAAAAGGAAGGGATAGAATGCTAACGTTTTTAATCTATGGTTTTGACTGACCTGTCAGAGACGCAAGGGTTGCCGACGATGGTCTCGAAAAGGTTGCTCTCGTACTCCCACATGAAGGTGTCGTTGTACTCATAAAAGAGCGGCTGGAAGGTCAGGAGCGAGGGCTGGCAGACGCGCTTCCCGTCCACCAGGTGCGCCGTGAGGTTCTGCCCCGACGGACAGCACTTGGGAACCACGGCCACCGTCTTCTTTTCGCTCTCCTCCGCATTCTGAAACAACGTATGGACCTTGAGCGTCTGATTGATTTAATAAATAATAATAATAATAATAAACTGTTTATTACATGAAACTTATACAAACATTCTCAGAGTAGACTTAACTTAATTGTACAATTGTTAGTTTCATCTAATGGGCCACCATATTGTCTTGAGGCAATCTCTTCCTGATTAGCTTTTTTAGCTTTTCAGTGATGAATCAGGCTTAGTACGCTCCTAGGAACCAACTGGCTACAATGGTGTGTCGTGCTCGTGACCCTGGAGGCCATTTATCGCGCTAATTAGTTTACACACGGAACACACGATCCTGAATCCTACCTAAATCAAGAAATAACATCCGACACATACTGGGGCATTTATGGAACACGTAGAAATGTTTTATTTCGTTCCACTCGTTCCGTGTTGCGCTGCGATCGATTACCAGAATAACAAAGTAATGTCAAAGTGGATTCCTCTCCTGAGACCAACTCCTGATCCTCAGAATTCCCAGAATTGGGCTCTAAGAGGTGAGTATAGGTTGGCTCATTTTCATGCGGAGTCTTATATAGGATGTAACCATTATGCAACGCATTCTACAAATCATTTTTTCATAGATTACTTTTAAAATAATGCGTTCTTGGTCAATATAAATGTTGCGACAATCAGAACCCTTTAAGTATTTTATATTAAAAATTATAAGATTATTATGAAGTCATTCATTACTTTTAATCTTGGCCGACTCTACAAAATATTTCTGTGAGTCCATACATTTGAATCCGATCACAATACTTTAGAAGAAACATCTGAAGATCTTCAATATATTCTAGCCATATCTATATGGGTTAACAAAAAATAAAAACAGAATTACTGTAAAAAGCGGTTTTATGCTTTTTCTACAGCTCGGAAGACTCCGAACTCTACCCCTTATGAAAATAACTGATATGCGCGTCAATGTGACGTACGAATGCGATAACAATTTAAATGCTACTTTGACAAATACTGCAGCAGGGGAGGCATTCTTGGGTTTCCGTTTAATGAAACAGCGCAAAAAACCCTACGTGAAAACCTCGCCAATAAACATGCTTGCATGACAGTATTATACAATAAGTTTTCGAACAGTATGTTTGAGATTAATTTTTTCGCATTCTGTTTAATGCAACAGAAACCGATGAAGTTTAACTTACAGTCGAACAAAGAGTTTAAGATACACATCCGATTGAATGAAAAGCTGAACAGTCGAAATACTTTGACTTTTGGTAACAATTATAGTGTTAAGCATAGATTTAAGCATAGTTGAGGGTGTCTACTTGCTATTGAGCAAACAAAACCCTAAAAAAAATTAATCAGAGGTTGTATTTAAACACCATTCATTTTTACGTTTAACCGGAAGTGTATCCTTAAAGGATACACTTCCTTTAGTTGACTGTCCATTAACTTAATTGGGGAATTTCTACAATATGTAATGGATACATTCTTGGAATTTTGAAAAATAAATAAACAGATGTTGGTTGATTAGCATTATTATAACAACATATCTGCGCAAGCGAAATTGGCGTAGGCTGTTTGGCTGTAGGGCTGTAGGGCGCATACATATTTTTGTTTGCACCTCAGGTCCGAAGCGAACCTCACAATTCAGCAACACATTTCCGGTACCCTTGCATATTCTGGGGTATTATGGCAATATTGACGGTTACATCCTACAAACATGGTGCTAAGAAGCACATGGGCGGGTGGCTTGGCATTCACAGCCCGTGTGAAGGTCCGAAAGCCGACGGGCTTCGGCAGGCACCTCTTAAGGTGGCCCAACCCGGCGGGCCTAACTCATTCGCGGGCACGGTACAAAACCGTGCTGTTGCGCTCCGGGACCTTCTCTGTTTCAAAGAATAAGACAGGCTCCGTGACGAGGAAGATGCAACATGTCCACAAAAAAGACAATGCGCATAGTGTATAATTTGGTAAGATTTACGAAAATTTTAATTTCAAAACGACTTATAGCTAAAAGTAAACCACGACCGCTGTAGTCAAAAATCTAACAAAGACCAAATAGATTATAAATCTTGATTAAATAAGCTATGTCTGATGACTATTTTTTTGAAGATGTTCTTACTTTATCATTGCGTAATCCACCTCCAAAGTTATTGTAAAAAACGCGCGAAAAATTCGAACTTTCGGACCTTATAACTTAGAAACCAACCACAATTTTACAATGCCAATGGTCATCAGACATCTAGTTCGACCGAATAAAGCTATTTTGAGCAAAATTTTGGATCTCTGATAAGAAATATGGGCGTGATCTTCTTTCCCCTTTTGTATCTTTTGTATGGGGAGATGATCGGGATGGGCCACCTTAAGCCGCGTCCACATATGTTCTTTTACCCGTGCCGTGCCTCCATTCCGTATCATCTGGTTTGGACGCAAATTGACCGTATTATCGGCACCGCAATCTCTTACTTATTTACTTACTTACCTTTGCTTACTATTCCCCAGCTAAGTATCGTCCAACCGGACAAGAATTTTTTGGCTATTATTTGACCTATTTTATTGTTATTCATGATATCTTAACAAACAAGTTAAAACTAAATAGGCGATGTTGGTGGGTGCTAGAAGTGTTCAAAAATACCAAAATATGTGGTGAAAATTCTTTGATGCGCGATCTTAAATTTCAAAGCACGAGTGACGTATGGCACCACATAATGTGAGGCACGGTAAGTCAAGCGTACGCCATATGCCGCGCATAAATTAATTAAATGATATATCCCTGTGATGTACCCGTTCATGTATTACAAAGTGACTATTGGGAGGAATTTTCACAACACCTCCAAAACAACGGCACAAGCGTAATTCGAGTGCATGCCAGCGAGCGAAACGTGGCGTGTACAGCGTGGCAACAAGTAATTTCCAGCGTTTTCAACAAAGTGAAATTTCAACACATGTTGCAAAATTCTCAGCAAGAGCTCGTTGAGTTAAACGAATATTGTCTTTTTCCACGAACCTCGCGGCACTGTAGGCGCTCGCAGCGCTCCAACGGAAATCGTTATCCGGAAGAAGGAAAACCTGACATGAAACTCTCCACACAAAACAATTTACATTTATTTCCTATATTCAGACATTTTCGAGAGAACAACTGAAGAGACGAACGGTTTTATGTGGTGGCAGATGATATTTAGTTTTTTTTTATTTAAGGATAGGATGCCATGATTAAAAGGACTTTAATAACGCTGTTATTTTAAGCGGTCTACTATATAAAAGATGCACAAGTGCTCGGTTACGTATTTGTGTGTGGATAAAATCTGTACTAAATGTTACTTTTCGATTTCGATTTCATGTACGATTTGAAAATTGTTCTCTCTTTACTACACAGGCGAACTTTTCAAAATAAGAACTTGGATTACTCAGAAGTCTCAGCTCCCAAAAAAAACACCTAATATCCGAAGTTAAAAGGTATCATCCAGGTAAAAAAAACTTCTAAATACATTCCGGTGTCAGGCGGAGAGTTTCGCAACTAAGTAAAAATTCAAGGGAAATTTGCGTAAAAGGAAACGCAGCCATAAAAATAAAACTAATGTAAAAAGCCGACAGGTGGAGTTTCCTGAAACTGTACCAAGTTGTGAGACAAAGTTGGAGGCGGTGACTTGTAGGCGAGTTCCTGAAGCTTGACGTAGCCATAGTATAACAAAAGAAGATCGTTATCGGCCCCCGTCATCGTACGCGTCATGCACGTTTAAAAGCTTCTAGGGTTCGCCCTCACCCGTCGCTAGATACAACCTTGTATACGTTTATGTGTGTGGGCAGGAATGTGAATATTTAAGCAGCCCGTGGCCTAGTAGCGTAGGTATAGTGAGACTTTTTTAAAGGCCGATTTTTCAATCATCATATAGTACTTAACTGTCTCATAGCAATATTTACTCTTGGCAAAAGACGAATAGTCACTACCGGATGATTAATCTCCTATCACTTTTATCTTGATTAAATTTTGCTAATATAAATATGGGCTTACTACAATGGATGGATAAGTAGCGGCGTAAATAAATTCGTGGAATAGTTATGTGACTGAATATTAGACTATTGAAAAATTGACCCTTAGTCAAGTAGCGAGTTGTAAACGCTGTCGCTTGTAGCGCTTTGTAAACTGTCGTTTTGCAGTCGGTACCGCACTGTGTGAGTATAGATAGCGATATAGTGGAAGCGAGATAGCATGCGATTCGCAAGTACAAGCCGCCATAGTTTCTTTATTGAACCAGGATATAACAACTTTACTCGCTGCTATAAATAAAAAAATATTTTCTGTATCATATAAATAATAATAGTAATAATAAAGCCGTTTATTTTATGAGCACAGATGGTAATCGTTACATTATGATGATTTCTAGAGTATTCGTGTAAAAACACTGTGTATAGGTATCCCCCCCCGAGGGGTCACTCACTCAAGGAATCTGGTGTACAATCGTTTGGGAATCTCAAGAATCTTAGGTGGGAGTCCGAGGAATCTGGTGGGAGTCCGGAGAATCTCGGAAATCTTATGTAATCCCAAGTAATCCTAAAGTATCTGGAAATCCCAAGGAAATCATTGGGAATCCTATCAAATTCATGGAAATCTCGGGTAATCTTAGGCGGAGTCCGAGGAATCCGATGGGAGTCCGAGGAATCTGGAAATCTTATGTAATCCCGAGTAATCCTAAGGAATCTGAGAATACCAAGGAAATCATTGGGAATCCTATCAAATTCATGGAAATCTCGGGTAATCTTAGGCGGAGTCCGAGGAATCCGATGGGAGTCCGAGGAATCTGGAAATCTTATGTAATCCCGAGTAATCCTAAGGAATTTGAGAATACCAAGGAAATCATTGGGAATCCTTTCAAATTAATGGAAATCTCGAGTAATCCTGGGCGGGAGTCCGAGGAATAGGAAAATCTTGGGTTGTCTCGAGTACTCCCAGGGAGTGTAGGAATCCTAAGCGAATCATTGGCAATCCGATCAAAGTCTTTGTAATCTCAGATAATCTTGTCGGGGTCGGACTAAACCGGTTGTATGCTTAGTCCGGTGCAATTCTAGTACAGTACGTAAGTTTTGACAGGTTAGTTCTGAATAAGACTGTAAAGGTTTTTAAAATAAGAGTACCTTATCTCGAGTACGTGAAATATTTACTAGGTTTTTAAATATAGACTTTTATAACGGCCCAGGCAAAGAAATAATCAACTTTGACCTAATGATGGCTGAGATACTAAGGGATTTCGAACGATCGGAGTACCTCATCGTGAAGTTGAGTATGTCAAATATGTATTATGGCTTCAAAAATGGTATTGCATAATGCATCAGGCAAAAAAAAAACAGGGCTGACCTAATGATCGCTGAGATAATACGGGATCTAATCTAACAATGATAGCGCGGCCGTGGGCGCACGAGTGTGCGCAGCGCGCACCCCGCGTGTGCCCGACGACACAATTCCAAAACATATTCAGCCGTATTCAGAGTAAACCTGTCAAAATTTAGTACGGGATAAGCACCGGATTAACCAAACAAAAACCGGTTTAGTCCGACCTTAATACGCGTACTAAGCGAATAGAAGGTTATCATGCGTATACTACTTTTAAGGGTTCCGTACCGAAAGGGTGAAAACGGAACCCTATTACTAAGCCTCAGCTGTCCGTCCGTCCGTCCGTCTGTCACAAAGCTGTTACTCATGAACCGTAATAAGTACGTAGCTGAAATTTTCACAGAGTGAGTATTTAATTTGCCGCTATAACAACAAATAAGTAAAATTTAAAGATAATAAAAAAATACAAATAATATGATTTTTTGGTGTTAAATCATTTACGATGGTACGGAACCCTTTGTGTGCGAGTCCGACTCGCACTTGGCCGGTTTGTTTACTGTGTTTATTGTATGTATTTTGATTAAATAATTAGATGATTGTAGGTATGTTGTGAACCGAGCTCGGGGCGGACTAACTTTACTACGCGTATTAAGGTCGAAGTAAACCGGTTTTTGTATGGTTAGTCCGGTGCTAATCTCGTACCAAGTTTTTACAGGTTCACAGTGAATACGACTGCAAGGGATTTCGAAAAAGAAGAGTACCTACCTAATCGCGAAGTTTTCTACGTGAAATATTTGCTAAGGTTTCAAATATAGCCTTTTATAATGACCCAGGCAAAAAAAAATCAACCCTGACCTAATGATGGCTGAGATTCTAAGAGATTTCGAAAGAGCGGAGTACCTCATCTTGAAATTTAGTATGTGAAATATGTACTGTGGATTCAAAAATGGTATTGTATAATGCCTCAGGGAAAGAAAAAATCAGCGCTGATCTAAAGATCGCTGAGATAATATGGGATCTAATTTAACCGGATTCCGCCTGGGTAAATATGTCCAAAACGAATATCGCACGGCCACGGCGCGGGGGCTCCCCGCCCGCCGCGCCGTTGCCGTCTCCTGCGGGCGCCGCTCGCCCCCGCCGCCCGTGCCCGCGCTGTTGCCGCCTCGCGCGGACGCCGCGCCCGTGCCGACCCCCGCCGCCGGCCGCGCCGCCCGCCTGTCTGCGATGACGTCACGGACACGTGCTGCGCGCAACGCGCAATTATAAGTCTCTATGAATCGTTGGTGGTCACTAAGAATCTTTAGAAATCCCGAAATCATTGGAATGTACCAAAAATGTGTTGGTAGTCCTTAAAAATCCAGGTAATCTTTGGTAGTCTCTAGGAATCTTTGGTAGTCCTCAGAAATCTTACGAAATCCCAGTATATTTGAAATCTCCAAGAATCTTTGTAGTCCTCAGAAATCTTACGAAATCCCAGTATATTTGAAATCTCCAAGAATCTTTGGTAGTCTTTGGAAATCTTTAGGAATCTCCAGGAATCTTTGGAAATCTTTAGGAATCTCTAAGAATCTTTGGTAGTATTTGGAAATCTTTAGGAATCTCCTGGAATCTTTGGAAATCTTTAGGAATCTCTAAGAATCTTTGGTAGTCTTTGGAAATCTTTAGGAATCTAGAAATCCCAAGGAAATCTTGACTACTGGGAATCTGGTGTACACTTTTTGCTCGAGTGACTAACCCCTCGTCCCCCCCTCTCCATCTTAAAACTTAAATCCTAATAATAGTATAATATACAGCATTTTTTCAAATTACAGTGCTCAAATGACTGCAGGGTGAAGGCCTCATTGTTTTCTCCCTTTTGCCTTTCTTGTCCATATTCTGCCAGCAATTTTAACTATGTCGTCGTCCCATCTCTTTTTCATTTACATTATAACAACTAAATTAAGTTCTAAGCATTTATGTTTATTATGAAAAAATCTGCATGGGCACTATTGAACATTTGCCCAGGTCCAATAACTCAACTAACTGAACCTTCCGTATACCTACGTATACCTTCCAACACCGTTGGAACCGTTATTTCATATTATCAGAAATCCATGCATGCAAAATTAAAGTACAAACCAATTTGGTATTTCTGCTTGCAAGTTAGATAGCAAAGCTGTTATTTTAAAAAGTTATTCTGAGAAAAGCTTAAATAAACCGGCCAGGCGCTTTATCATTTTGGATTTATGATATTACTAGCAGCCCGTCCCGGCTTTGCACGGGCATAACGTCATTTAAAAAAATATTATTTTAACACAATGATACAAAAATAAACCATTTTTACGTAGAGTTCCTACATTGAGATATTTGAAATAAAAAAAACTTATATATTATTATTACATGATTATTAGATATTAGAGAAAAAATAAATTCAAAGTGCTATAGGGAGAACCGCGGCCTCCGAGGCACGCTCCCGCCGCCCCGGCCGGCCGGTACCGCCGTAAGCACTACATCCCGCAATTTTTAAATCTATAATTTCTTCGAAAATATTCATTTAAATCATATGCTGTAAAGGGCCGTATAGATCTATATTAAATCAACAATGTATTTAAGGTATTTAATTGGATAAGGATTAATGCAGTATTGGTTAAACTTGCTTCAAAAATTTGCCATTATTTGTCGTAAAAAGTAAATGAGAAAAAATGTTATTGTGGGATATCCATAAGAGATAGATAAATACCATCGCGGAGTTTTCTGTAGACCTTTTCAATGTATACAATACTTAGTACATTATTTTGATAAATCTCGTAGGGTTCAGCCTGCGTTTGCAATGTAAGCGGAAAAAAAATATTTTTTTACGACATCACATTGGAAACCTCAAAAATAACAGTATTTCTCAAATATTTAATGGATATTATTATACATATAAACCTTCCTCTTGAATCACTCTATCTAAACCGCATCAAAATCCGTTGCGTAGTTTTAAAGATTTAAGCGTACATGGGGATATAGGGACAGAGAAAGCGACTTTGTTTTATACTATGTAGTGATAAGTCATTTGATGTGCGCGTATATATTTCTACGTACATAAGATGACGGGGTAAATTCACTACAGATTAAAAAAAAACAGATTTTAAATTGGGCTTTAATATATTACAATGAATTATATAATTACTAGAAATTAAGATTATTAAGAAAATTATTTCAAAACAAAATCAAGTACGTAATAGTCCCCGTGAAAGTCCCGGTGTATGCTGTGCTCGACAACAAGTCCGCAAGTCCGCGACGTGCGGGCTTCCGACTTTAGCGACAGTGAGTTTTGCTTTTACTTTTTTTCCTGTTTTTGAAATATGCCCCTGTTTATTGTCGAGTAACTTTCGGGCCGTCGCTAAGTGGTATATTGGAAACTTTTTATGACACATTTAGTTAGAATCATGAGAATCCACCTTTAAGACCCCGTCGTTGAATATTTAGTTTCCGTGTATGGTCCATGAAAATACTTAAAATGTGATAAAAAAAGTGATTGTAAGTCACGTAGAAGCTTCAACAAAATGTATGGGGACCGCGAAAAATCTCGGAATTTAATATAAATTTCTCATGATTTCGTTTCCGATATCGATTGTATAGAACCCTTTATAGAATCGACCGTGAGGCTGGGACACATTCCTTAAGGAAAGAAAGCTCTAAAAAGAACTACTTTATCAATATACTGCAAGACGAAAACCTTCCGTGGGATGCCAAACACGATTTTGGTGGCGACAGCAATATGTTTGAATGCTCGATCTTTGCAGTCAATGTCCCCAACGCATGAATGAATGTCAAATTATGGATATAAACCAGGTGGCGGAATTGGTAGACGCACTGTCCGCGAAAGGTGTGGTTCCTGGTTCAAGTCCAGCCTTGCAGTATGTTCATTAAGTAATTATTTGTACACTTGTCTTTCTATAATTAATGGTGTCCTCGCTTGACGGTCTATTCTGCAAATATAACGAATTCGTTGAAAAACGCGACATACTGCTTAGTACGAAAAGGTATATTTTAATTATGTCACAATATAATTTTTGGCCTCAGGTAAAGTCAATACAATCAATTCGTTATGTTTACTATGAACGATCAAGGACGGAGAGATATCATAGCGGGAATAACATAATTACCATGTTTTCAGTTTTTTTATCAGGGGACCTTTAAAATGCCCATATTTCTGCCAAAAACGCACTTACACTTTAAGTAAATATTTTAAAAATACTTATACATGTGTACATGAATCAGCTATTGACCATTATGTTGAACATGTTTGCAACTTAGATGGATTAACATATCACTCCAGCTAGAGTTTTTGTCAACATTTACTTAGTTTCGTAAAATAAACATTAAGATGTGCGGTAGTTGTCATTCAAACTTGACATTTCAAACATGGTACTTATTCTATTTTCGGGAATAAGCAACGACTTTATGACGCTAGTCGTGATACTCGGAATCTTAGTGAGTGAGTCATGAATTGCGACCACTTACCAACTATCATCCACTTACAAGTTGCAACTGTCATTGTTATAAATGAATTGGGAGTCCTTGAACCTGAATTTCTTGTGCCACATCATTGGCTCACAAAGTAAAATTATTCGCTCTAGCGTGAGGCGAGGCGTGTTTATGTGATACCCAGAATTGAATGTTTAACGGCATAGCGAAGCGAGGTTTCGTCAATTTATAAACGTCGTATTATTTACGTTGTCGTTTACAGGTTATGCACCGATGTGTACATGTTTTAGTATTTTTTTAAAGAATAATTAAATACAGACAAAGCAACGAGGGTTTCTAACTTGACGCACAAAACGCGATTTTTTGTTAAGATTGTTGGTCGCGTCGGTCCTATTAAATAACATATTTATGAATAGTATGGTCATGTGTTTTCAAGTTGTTACATAGAAAATGGAGGTAAATTCCATGTAGTTTTCTGTGATATTGACGTCGACCTTGGAGTGAAAGGAACTTAATAATTATTTATCTACCAGTGTGAAAACATGACTGTACCTGTTCTTGGACGTCGCTGTACCTTAACTCGCCTCGTTAAACACCAACTCAGAGAACTTAGAGAGAGATCGATACTTACTAAGTGATAGCTTAGGTTGGTACCATAGCATTGAATTAAAGATGGTCGAAGCGGCGGTGAAATTGGTCCGTATTTTCCATCCAGTTCAATATTCCCGGGCAAAAAGTGATGTTTAGGGCTAATATTGACACAAGATGTGGTATTGGCCATTATTTTTTTTAATTTAAAAAACTAAAATTAGCGGACCTTACGACAATAATGGCAGACTTTTTACGATTTTTACCTATGACCTTACCTATGAGTGATGAAAGAGATGGAAGGTACACCCGCAAGATAGCGGCGGCTAGATTTTGATCTCACAAATTGAAGAGACAGTTCAGTGAGACAGATCTTGCGAGATGTCCGATAGACGTCCCGTCTAATCTTTACCGTGCGTGACAAGTCTTCATGTCACGCCTCTAGAGGCAAATTGAGTCCTTTTGAGGTTGAGATATTTCAAAATAATAAATGGATGTTGTACTTATTGTGGGTGCGTTATCACTATTGAATTAATATATATTTAAACATTTTAATATATTACGTTTAAATAATTTACACATGCGCGTATTCTTAAAGTAAACCTAACCATATAAAAGTGCAGTAATGACATCATATTCATGAAGAAAAAAAGTGGTATTAGAGAACATTTAAAAATTGGGTCACAAATATTTTTAAATTACTTTTTACTTAAAGCCCTGACTGCCTACTCCTAATCAACGGGTACCGCGCAACTGACTCGTCTTCACCTAGAAAAAGTTAATCCCGGTTAATTCTCCCGTTTATCATTCGCGGGGGTGCACGTGGCGGGGCCATGGAATAGCTAGTACGCAAACTGGATGGCTACAATTTAATATAACAATAGGAATCTGGGCACTAGAACTACAAATGAGGTGTCTGTTGACCCCTAAACTCGTATTAGAGTATTCGTGCTACAGCATTCTGATAACGGCACAGATGGATAGATTGTCAGCCTCAGTGGCCCAGTGGCGCGACACTTCGGCGATCGCTCTCCGAAGTTAAGCAACGCTGGGTCCGGTCTGGTCTTGGATTGGATTGGATTGGACCATTCGACCGTTGAGAGAGGCTGGCCGTGGTTCGGATTCCACGTTAAGCTGTAGGTCCCCTTCCTTACTTACTAGGTGGTAGGGTTTATCCCGCCCGGGTTGGTACCATCGCATTGGATGAACGATGGTCGAAGCGGCAATGAAAATTGTCCGTGTTTTCCATCCAGTTCAATGTAGCCGTGCAATATAAGGAAGGTCCTGGAATGGCACCTAGTTCCCATGTGGTGTGTTGGGCTAATACCATGACAGAACTTGTGGTATTAGCCATCCATGTCCAGTCACATAAAAAAAAAAAGATAACGCACTTTAACAAACAAGGTTAACTGTCTTAAAAATAGAACCCTAAAATGGATCTATTCGGCTACCACTATAGTGCGGTTCACCGTAGTTTTAGCAAAACTGTTTAATCTGCAACTCTTCTAAATGCCTGAGCTGGTATATGGATGGATTCCTTGAAATATCTTGATCACCAATCCGTCAGTTGAAAAGTGTCAATACAAATAGTACTCACACATAAATATATACACACACACACACACCCTCTCTCTCCCTAATACACCCTCACATTCACCATTATAATAAACTCATAATAGTCTCCACACATACGATAGGCAGTACAGAGTGCACCACGCGAGTTCGCATTATTTTGTGCTATGCCAAATGCGGCCTACTTGTCAGAAATTAGTTCTTCTGCAGGTTGCAATATACAATTGCATTAACTAGATACTTTTAAAAATGTATTATTGTTTTATATGATTTGTTTTGTTGAGTTAATAGTAATAGTTAACAAGAATATATTGAGTTTTAAGAAACAAAATTGAAATTGAAGGAAAAGAAAGCTTGGCTTTTGGCTTTTACGCTTCATGTCTATAAATACTAACCGGATGTCTTTGTTTTTTTATATTATTAACGGTAAAAACGTTTTGATGGATTGCTAAAAACTAACGTTAAATTAAAAATTACGTAAGTTTTTCATATCGTTGTAAAAATTGTAAAACACCCTTCAGCTGTATACATACACTGTAACTGTACCTGTGCCACAAATAAAATGAGTCATAATATGTACTGTATTAGCATCCAGAAATACTACTGTAAGCCTGGTTTTCACCGAGTGCTGATTATCTTATATTGGTATCGATTGCGAGATGGCAAGAAGGCCCCTTTAATGTGAGGATTAAGCTATTTAGTACTTGGTAGACCCTGTCTTCAACAACACTGGCGCCCCAGTTGCGCATGATTGGCCACAATTTAATCAATGCAAGCCTTACAGTGATGCCACTTCCACCCTAACATTGTGGCAGGGGGCAGAGGGGGGCACCACTTAAGGTGGGCCCGTCGGCATCAGAAAATTCTCCTCATACGAACTTATTTTACTATTCATTTGAAAACCACCGTTCCTAATTCACTTGATGTTTTGTATATAATGTTAAGCAACAAATATTATGTTTGCACGTTTTTGTTTTTCGAAAAATGGATCCTGTGTCAAATCACAGATAAAAGAAAACTTGTATGAAGATTTAATTTTTGCTGCCATTCGAATCGGTCAAATAAGCACTCTACAACTGACAGATCTGTGTTCAAAACGTCATGTAACATGGAAAACAGATGTCAAAAAGACACCAGTTGGAGGTATTTAGAAAAGTTGCAGGTACAACTTAAGATCTATAGAGCGCTTTCTGATAAGTGTAGTGAGTCTACATAATTTGTAGATCAAACCTAATTTCACTTCCCATTTAATTATCTTATTTATATATTTTACTAATTGGTTCATCAAATTACACAAATAATTTAAATACAATAAGAATGTAGTTCTTTTTACTGGGATCTTTCTTCAATTAATGTGACCTTGCTTCACGGTCGATTATACATACATACATATCACATTCCTTGGAATAAGCGACGTACCTGCTTAGTACGAAAAAGTATATTTACTTAAGAATACATATTTTCATTTGACCTGTACAATCTTCTAAAATACCAAAACAGTGCCCTCCGGCCCCCTTTTATATTAATTGCCCAAACGAATTTGTTTTTAAGGCAGCGAGGACATTAAGGCATCACGAGGGAAAATAAATGGACTTGTTCATTAGCCTTAAGTGGTATTTTAGCTAATATCACTCAAAAGAGTCTCGAAAGAGGAAAATATGTTTTTTAATCTGCATTAATGTCTCGAAACAATTAAAAAAATATATTTTTTATGCATGATGTTTTAAGGATTGTTTGATAGAAGTATGTTTGCATGCATTTTTTTTATATACTTTAAGATGAAACAAAATACATTATTAAACAGTTCATATGAAACAGTATATTACTAATGGCGAAATATCTGTAGGCATTTTTAGTACATTTCACGCACCCCCGTTAGGTTTCGTTTTTTTCTTATTAGCTTATTATTTTTATGTTAAAATCATTGAATGATTATGAACTATGTTTATATATTACGTCAATGGTAAAGACCCTGTTGTAATACCATAGATTAAAGAGGAAGGTATAGAATGCTAACGTCGTACCCGTGTTGAATAAGGTTAATAAAAGTCCACAGGTGGTGTTACAATTCACGTTTCAGAATACATGAAATAAATATATGAAATGGAATAGAATATAAATGATATTTTTATTTACAATGACTATATTTTATTAATAGTTAAAATGTAACCTTTTTGTCACACCTACCTAGGCAACATTTGGAATCAAGATTAGGTTAATGACGACTGACTTATTTATTTTTTTTCATTTCATTTATTTAAACTTTTTGGTAGTCAAACTACACTAAGTTGCGTCACAAAGATCCGCAGATTCGATCAACCCAGGAAAGGAGAACACGCAAAGAAACTTCACGGGTTTACATAACATATTTTAATAACAACTTAGAACTAAATGCTACTGCCAAACAATTCCTTGGTAGAACAGATTAAGTCAAAGAGCAAAGAACAATAGAAACAGCAACCCTCAGTTTAAATTAGTCGCAACTAACAAAGTTACTAATGCAATAATATGAATGAATGTAATTTATAGCATTACAAGTATTCTCTGGTGTAAAAGCCGTCGTCAACTTAACCTATATCTCTGGCAGATGTCTATAGTTCTGGCAGTGACGCGAGATGGTGCTGGCCAGAACGGTCATAGCACCAGTGAAAATAAGCAGTCTTCGGCGAGTTTTATACGTTATATGACGTTAGCTATCTATACCTTTCTCTTTAAAATATGATAAAAGTAACCATACACTTGGAGCTAGGTCACTCAGTGAATCTTTAACTTCTCATATCTTTTCGCCTCCCACAGGCCTTATGCATATCTATCTTGTTCGGTTAATATTTACGCAACATTTTTCTCAGTCAGTTAGGCTGAGTACACACCGGAGCACGTCCCGCGAGCATCATCTGTCAAGTCCCCGCTCTGCAGAATGCGCCTTCCCGTCCTGTCACGTAGAGCAAAAATACCCACGTAAATCATTTACCAGCCTGCGCGTGCCCCTATTTGCATAATGCTGGGAAGCGAATCCTCCTGGGGTCAGATATTATTGACGTTGAAACGAATGCGTTGTCTGAGATTTCAATGAATGTCTGATGAGTCTGATTTTCGTTGACTGTCTCCATTTTCGTTTCCGCTGATTATTCTGACCGAATATTTTGTTACTGCTGGTGTCGCCGTAGGTAAATTTGCTTTTTTTCGGTAAATTACCGTTTTCTATTATTTTATATTACTTTGCAACCGATAAAATTAACATTATTGCTTTAACATTGATTGACAGAAAAAAAAGTCTAGGGGTTTTCCTCTAGTTTTCCGCCAAAAAAAACCTGTACACTACAATTATGTAAATCGATAACAGATGCGGCGTTTTATTTTAGTTCTACCGCTGTTTTAAGGGGTTATAAAAAGTCAAATACACTTTTATCTGATGGATAGGATATGTAATAAAAAAATATTTTCTTTTGAATTCACATGGATTAGTAAAAAAGTAAGATTATATGTTGCCACAGAACTGTTAGAAGGTTTATTACCCAAATAATTGATTGATTGATTGAAAATTCTTGATGTCGCTACAAAAGACCATTTAGAAAATAAAGTACAGTGCAATAACAACATAATAAGTAGGGCGCAAAGACGGGCTTATCCCTTGAGGAAATTTATTTCAGTTAATTTTATAAAGCTTAAACTAAACAGAAACCAAATGACTAATACTAAACAAAAAACCGGCCGGAAGGGTTCCGTACCATCGTACAAGGTTTAACACAAAAAATCTGGTATTTTGTATGGACCCCATACACATTTTTTTTTCACTTTATTTTTTATTATTATTTTATTTTACCTATCCGTTGTTATAGCGGCAAAATAAATACACAATCTGTAAAAAATCCAGCTGCCTACCTATTACGGTTCATGAGATACAGCCCTGTGACAGACGGACGGACGGACTGCGGTGGCTCCGTTTCTGTTTTCACCCTTTGGGTACGGAACCCTAAAAATCAAGGTCATTAAAGTGCAGGCGCCGGCCTCTTGAATGACTAATGTTATCAGAACTTAATATTCGATAAGACATTCCACGCATAGCGGAACCTGTAAGGAATTATTATTGTCCTTATCAGCGAGCGAATGAGCTCGGTTGGAGGGTAAGTCAACCATGTGATATGTCAACATTTTACGCATCAAAATACAAAACGTTTATTTAACCCCAATTAAACGAAGTAAAAGGTAATGTCATGCCTTTTTCTTTCAAATTCAAAATAACTAAACATATTCTAACTGACAAAGTTATTTTGGTTTTTATGTGATACCTTAATGTTTTCTATTACATTTTTTTTTTGGAAAGAAGCTTTTTATTTAAAAAAATATGACGACTGACACATATTTAAACACCTGCTATGTCATAAAAGGATTCGAAAATATTATATTTCAGGATTTCAGTTCAGATATAGTAAAAATAATTATACAATATATTTTTTTCTATTGTAAAATAAGGGTGGTCAATTCAGAAGAGAGGTGGCCAATATCACATCGGGTGATATACTCCCGTCACACCACTTTCCCGAAGGAACTAGTTGCCACGCCAGGACCATCCTTTCATTTGTCCAAGAAAGTTTTATGCTTTTATGTGGATTCTGTTATGAGCATGCACGTGGTGTTATGAGAATCACACAAAATTGTACCAACATTTTGTGTTACCTCATAACGCTCACGCACGAAAGTGGAGTTAATATTAGCTGACTCAGGCTTCAGTAGTGAGCGAATTGATAAGCGAACTGACTCGCCGCCGCTACCGCCGCGGTCGCCCCCATAGAAACTAGTTTCGGTTGCCACTCCCGCCCTTCTGTGCTCGATGGCTGCGGCATCACCCGACCGTTATAAGTACATTAGGATGAGCCGAACGAAAGGTGCCGCCGAGGTCGCATCGGAGCGCTGATTGAGCGAGCGATCGCTCGGCAGGTAGGTACCTTCCACCGTGTAATTGACTAGGGAAATAACTTGAATTTCAGGCATTTGGACGAATTGAATGAGGCAGAACGGGTAATAGGATGAGTTCGGTTCTCGTCTTAATTGTGACTTAGCTGTTTCATCCAGTGATCGATCTCTTATCTTTATCGATCGATATTACTTCGATAGCGAATCGAGTAAACATTTCCTTCCGCAAAGTTTCACACCCTGCCAGTGTGATGAAGCTTTGCGTGTGCCGAGCCTTCAAAAACGTTGCGTTTAACTTCATTCGAAACGTCAGGTTTAAGAAAGGGACATTTCATTTTACTTCAATTTTTTGCCAAAAATCCCGTAATAATGTGTGAAAAAACCCGAAACTTTAATATATGTTACTGTCAACTATATAATGCAAGGCCAATCAATGGATTGCATGGGCTTTATTGTAGCAGAAGCGCTGGCCGATTTCCACGTTATACAATGAGACGCGCACTTGCCTCAATAAACATTCCATCCATACTGGAACCCAACCTTTCACGCAACGACGGGAAACGGGTAGAAGGAGAGGACCCTAGTTCCTTGGTCAGAGGGTAAATTCCTCGCTGGGATGCCACATGAGTGGACACATTGGCCCCCTCACACGTCACGCACTCAGCATCCAAAGTAGGTTCGGCTGCCGAATCGGCAGCAAGTTTAAAAATAAAAAAAAAAATACCAGGCAATAACCGATCAAAATTATTAATTTGTTCCTTTCGCGGTTGAAACCTTCGGCCCGTGGTGAGAGAGCGCCAAATCCTTCATATATGGAATTGGAAAGAAGATTATTGACCTAACAGGAGACAAAATGTTAGCAAGTTATTTAACACAAAGATTGAGCATTGCTATCCAGAGGGGCAATGCAGCAAGCGTGATGGGAACACTGCCATACGTGTCGCCGCTGGACGAAGTCTTTTATCTTGGCTCTTAACCTTTGTGTCTCCCTTTTTTTCTTTTTCATGTTGTTAAACAATTTATTTAATAATGATATCAAATAAATCAATATATTCAAGGTACATCATCCTAATGTCATGCGATGCAATTAGGAGAGCTATTTGACATCAGTACATTGGACCGCCGCCAGTTCGCAGCATAATTCACGTAAACTTGCGACGGTGCACACCGAGTTGCCACAACGCACGCATCTACGCGCGGCGTGCGTGTAGCGGGCGGACAGGGATGAAGGGTTGGGCCGCGGTCGCCGAGTCGTCCGTCTTCCTGATGGATGGAGCCCCCATCCGGCTCCGCCCGCCGGGATATTGAATACAGCTTCTCGCCGGCCACTCGGTCCGGTGTATCCCGTTCTAGTTTTGTTTTCGTTCGGAGCTCTTGTAGCTAATTAATGAACTCGTAGTGCTCGTGAGACTGGTTTTTTAAGGTCTGTTTTTTACTGTGATCTAGGCTTACTTGAAAGTGTTTCTTTATATCTGCTTTCTATTGTGACCGAGGTTTTTTTTTTCAGAGACTTTTTTATGTTCAGCTTTTTACTGTGACCTAGGTACACGTAAAAGTGTTTTTAAAGTTCTGCGATTTACATTCTCTGACCTAGGTAGGTATACGTAAGATTTTTTCAGAAAACTGCAATTAGACACCTCTATATATATATTATACTAGCTGAGGTAAACGTCTCCGCTCGGTTCAATGTCATTTTGAACCGATGTCGGGCTGAATTATTTACTGGATATTATATGAGTTCCCCACGTGAAACTTTCTTCCACTATTTCACCCTATTCAAGTTTAATTTACCGCCACAAAAGACTATCTCTCTACCGAAATTCATCAAAATTGGTTTGACGGTTTAGGCGTAAAAACGCAACAGACAGCCAGAGTTATTTTGTCATTTATAATATTAAGCATGGATGAGAATAGTCAACCGCTGGGTACCTCAGACCGTGAATGAACTGAATGAAGCAAATGAAATGAAGTAAATATCGTTACTCGGGAGCCATAAATAGCACCCCCGATGGTGTTTGTTATCGGTTATAAAACTGTGTATTGATGTGTTGTTTTTATTTTCAGGCTCTAGTTCCCCTGGACACCTCATCCGCGGAGTGGTGCATGAATAAAGCGCAGACAGCTCCGGTAAATTGCCCGTGATTGATGGACGCCGCGCCGCCCCTCCGCCCCTCCACCCTCACCCGACCCTCCGCCGCCAATTCTCCTCCCTATATGCGCTATTTTTATTCACGAGCCCTGTTACAATATTATGCTATGCAAAATATGAGCAAACATTTGTTTTCGATTAAAGGGTAATCTTGAAAAACGCTGGATGCGAGCGAAGCCTGGCGTGAATATTTTAAAAATAAACAAACATGGGAATATTGATTAAAACAATATTTAGTTACTCGTTAACAGATTTAAAGCTAGTAGACCGGGATAGATACGGTTTGAGAAGCACATGAAATCCGAAATGAATTTTTTTTTCTCAGAAATATATAATTTCATGTTCATGTGCTAACATTAAGTTTGCAACATTTAGCGGGGCCCGGAAGATAGAAAAAAAAATTAAAATGTATTAAAAAATATATATCTCCTAAACAAATATTTAGAAACGGTATTAAAAAAATGTATATGTTAAGTCTTTTAAGGCGTAATGTAACTGCGAATTTGCAACAATTTTGTAATTACGGAAATGTATTTAAAAAAAATGTTTTTACTAAAAAAATCTATGCCGCGAACCTAACTTGCTATTGCTATATTTATTTCTAGAATAGGAAAAGAAAATTAAATTCTCTAAAAAACTATACAACGAACGATTTTATACGTATTTCGAATTTTTTGTTTAGCTTTTGTGTGAATGTAAAAATTATAAATGAAAAAAAAATGTGCTTCTAATATTTGCAACATTAAAAAATTTCACAGAATATAGAGTTTGCGGTCATATTCCAATTTCAGAAAATAAAATAGAATTTTCATTATTTGTTTTGCAGATATTATGAAAATAGTACAAAAAAAATATATTTACACAGTTCCGTAAATAAGAATTTGTTGCAATTTTACAATAATATTACACCTAAAATTAGCTAACATATAACATTTTTAAATAACATTTCTAAATATTTGTTTAGGAGATATCATTTTTTAAACATATTTCATATTTTATTTCTATCTTCCGGACCTCCCAAAATGTTGCAAACTTAATGTACACACTTCCACATGAAATACTACGTTTATGAGAAAACAAATTGCATTTCGGATTTAATGTTTTTCTAAGTGCTGATTTAAGGCTAAAGTTCCTGGAGTATAGAGCTTTTGCATGGGGGGTGAAATATGACGTGTCAATTCTTATCTTAAAGGACAATGGCTCTTCTTCTATGGGCAAGAAAGCCTGTGCCAACTTTAATGCAATGATTGGTAATACAATTCAAAAACGCAGTTCTGTTTAACATTTCACCAATAATTTGAACGGTTTTATTGCTGGGACCTGTTAGATGCACATTTCTAAAAGACCGTTTTTATAAATGAAACTGGCAGGCTGTAATTTCCAGGCCATAATAAAAAAAATGAAATGTTAGTCCTAGCATGTCATAAATAGAGCCGTCCGGACAAAAAAATCTATCTCTATTTTAAACATGCTGCGCTAAAGATAAGGAGCATAATCATCCATCTGTTGGTGATGTGCGTTAACGTGATGTGATGTGTGCTTGGCAAATTGGAAGTCAAAATGCAACCATTCTCGACAATCCGGCTCTTCGAAAACTAACATGAAAATGTCTTTTATTCAATATTTAGTTTAACGGCTTACCGCGTGTGTGAGGAGCAGGACGTGCTGCTCGACGTTCTGCTCCTCACACGCGCGGTAAGCCGTTAAGGCCCTGGTACTAGCCAAATCGCAAAGTTAGACGAGGCACTCCAAGTTAACTAACTAAGTCTGACGATTATAAGTGTCATTCTTACAATATATAATTACGGTGTCCATTTCCGAACTTTTTTGACTAAATGTAGAAATCTAAAAGCAAATGGATTTTTTTGTGTATGCATATATGCTGTTTTTGCTTATATCTAGAAATCGAATTACTTTCAGATTTGTAATGAGAAAAATCAACTTTTTTATTTTTATTATTATTTAAATAAATGATGGAATCAAAAAAATATTAACAATCCATTAATAGTCTGGAGTTCTATTTGGATTTGCTGAAGCGTTTCACTACATATTATTACATTGGTTAAAAAGTGCATTCGTATGGCGCGAGTAGTTGGCTAGTACTAGCGCCTTAAACTAAATATTGTAGTTATGTCCCGCGTAAGTCTTTTATTCATTTAAAATTCAAACCATGTTCACACTTTCCTATCACTGCAAACTCACAACTTCGCCTCCGGTTTTATTTTGGTCTTTATCCATTCAATTATTTAATACCACTAATAATTTGCTAGAAAGATATACCCGGTGGCCGGCAAGCGCCTTTCCTCATACCTAACTAAATCTAAGGAGTTTTCAAACGTTACTTAAACAAGTTAAATAGTTAGTATGGTGCTTTGCTAAGCGTGGTTTCGTGAGGTGACATATGGATTTGGCTTTTCGAGTACCTTGGGAATCTCGGCACAGCCATCCGTAAATTTTTTTCATAATAAAAGAAAGCTTTGAAAATTGATACGAACCGTTAAAAAGCCGGTTTTTATTAAGGGCTTCACAAAATGTTGCTTCGTAGCAGCAACTATAAAATAATATGCAGGATCACACGGTCAGAATATAGATATTATCGATCGGATAAGATTATATCGAACAGGGCTAATAAGTGCTCATAGATAGAAGCATCCTTGAAAAATATTGGATTCGTACGGGGACAACACAGCTAACGTTGCGATAAGAACAATATAGACTAGGAGGACGCGACAAAAATGGTAACGATAAGGTAAATGGCTGAAACTGGGTTCACAGCATAAAGACTAACCCTCTAAAGCTAAATGTGCAGTCTGTCTGCGCCAAGTGGTTGCGTTACGTAAATAAGGCGCCTGAAAAAGTAGTTATTGTGACAAAAAATATATATGATAAGGTAAATGGATGCAAATTACGAAGCATGAAAGTATCAGTACATACTTGCTTAGCATTACCAAAACTGAACACATCTTTGATTGCATTTTGTAGTTACAGGTGATTTAGGTTACAGATATAACTTTAGGTAGGTTTAAGTATTTAATTAAAAAACCGACTGGTTATTATTGCATAATTAATATTTGTCAATATTTCTAGACAATCAGTATAATAATCAGCAGGTACATACCGACATCTGTTTTATATAGCCAATCTAGATAACGCAACCACTTGGCACAGGCAGACCGACATATTAAGCATCAGAGGGTTGTTATCTAACATGTGAACCCAGATTCAGCCATTTACCTTATCGTGACCAAAAATGTCGTGACCTCCCGGAATAATACTGGCGTTATTCAACCGCATAGATAGATAGCAATCGTAGGATTATATCCGTTCAATCTTGTAAAATCGCCTGAATAAAGGCGTACACATAATAATAGTGCTATTTTACGGTTTATGTATTTATTTACTTATTTTGGTATATTATTTTTAAAGCCAGATGTGGGTTAAAAAACATTTTTTTCTTGAAGGTAACTACGATGATTGGTGTACGTGTGGAGTGCACAAATTTCATGTTTATGGTAAGAATTAAAACCGTAACCTATTTCTAGTGTTTTCTAACGAAATATGTTTTCTCTCTAATTCAAGGGTACAACTGCAGAAACACAACAATCATTGAGGAAAAAAAATGATTTATAGGAAAATACTTTTATGAATAACGGCACGTCGAATTCTCGTGGGGACCATCAATTTACAAATTCATAAGAAAGGAGATGTGAGAACCGCTATATGATTTTCTTTACCCCCAATTTTACTAGATAAAGTAGCACAGCATTTGGTTTGCAGTGGTGTGTAAAGCGCCTAAGGGATTTTATCACCAAATTCCTGACTTCTATTCCTCTTGTGGAATCGAACTTAGGAATTCGGCGTTGACCATTCATTCAGCTGTATATTCTTTGCACATGCACACACATTTCATTTCAAAAAGTAACCACCAACAGGAGACAGTGCAAAAGAGTTCTACCATTCAATTTGTACTCAAGACTACGATTAATAAATATTTAATAAAATTAATAGTTTGAAATGAAAATTAATTAATTAAATATGAAAACATATAGATACTGACAAATGCAATAATTATTAAAATTTCGAGATGGTTTGAAAACCATATTGAATATAACTAATAAAACTAACTAACAAACAACAACATAATGCCCTGAATGAAATTGTAAAATATATTAGCCGGCATGCATCATGTACAAACTATCAACATCTTTTATAGGTAATCTAGCCTAAAGATACTTGATATGGGAAAAACTATACCAAATGATCGTCAAACCTACCAAAACTTTGACGGTGATGAAAAGTTTCCCAAAGTTATTACAACGTCTCGCGTTATTTTAAAACATCGAAGTAGAGTTCCAAACTCTACGACGTTAGTGTTGGTTTTGGTGTGGCATAAGTTCGCTGGCACTTAATTAGCTAAAAACCAAAGATATAAACTAAATATCTTTGGTTTTTACAGCCTAAACAGTAATGAATACATATTGATAATGCGCCGACGGGATGCATTCACCTGACAAGTATAATAAAGAAGAAGCAATTCTACACGTAGCTTAACTAGTATCCAGTTCAATTTAGCCGTGCCATATAAGTTAATTCCTGACATGACACCTACTGTCGGTCTTGACAGTATAACGCACTATAAGTTAAGGTATCATGACAGTTGGTCTAGTATTAGGCATCAATGAGTTCCAAAAAAGCGGGTTCTTAAGGTCGGCCCGTAAGCAACAGAAAATTTCGCCTCCCATACAAACGTAGTTTACTAATAATTTGAAACTGACTTGATATTTGGTATCTAATATTAAGCTACAAATAACTGTGTCTGCATGTCTTTGTTTTTTCGGTAAATGCATTCTGGGTCCACCACACAGAAAACAAAAATCGTATCAAGATTTTATTTTTGCTTTCATTTCATTCAGTTTGTATTAAAAAAAAAAACAAAAGCGTGAAGACACAGATATTTGTTACCTGATATTAGATATATTAAATATCAATTTAATTGGAATAGCGGTTATAAAATGATTAGTAAACTACGTTTGTATGGGGAGCATAGCTTACGGGCCGTTCTTAAGTCAACATTTGATAATTCAACGCTTGAGAAACATAATGTTTATGCCCAAAAAGTACGCGTTAAATGTATGAGGTAAATCGAATCAAAATTTCGCTGCATTAAAAACCCTCCGAAACCCTAAAAAAGTGTATATCTATTCAAAAAGTTATCAATCCCAAGGGCGTATTCAGCGTTTCCGAGAAGGTTTTTCCACCGCCGCGTCGGGTAATAATGTCCCAAACGAGCCCGCCGAGTGACGTCACACTTGATGGCTCTCGCAACATGTCGACTGGAGGAATATTGTTTATTTTATTGGAAATATCGCGATAACACTCTCCCAAGCGCTCCCGGCGCGTCTATTACAGCAAGCTGTGTCTCGTCATTGCGCGCACTCATTTTAAAAGTCACCCCTCTGTGATTCGAAGCTTACATTTTACGAGCTTCCGAGATTTGAACGGCCGCTAAGCAGGGTTCGAGATTTGAACAATCGTCACATTTATACTTTAACACTCTGGGCCATAAGCATCGAGGTAGGCTGTGTTTTCCTCCCTGACTGGATAGCGCAGAATTACAGTATACAAAATCCCCATTATTTAATAAGCTAGGTAACTCCGCTCGGGTCAACGTCGTTTTGGACTAATGTCAAGCTGAATTATTTTCGGGATATTATATGAGTTCCCCATACAAACTTTCATCCCCTATTTCACCCCCGTCGAGTTTAATTTTTCCACACAAAAGAAATCATTAATATCGGTCCAGCCATTTAGAAGGAATTAGGTGGCAGAGTGTACAGAAGACGAATATTGTTACGGCTAAATGCAATGATAAACAGAAAAAATATGTCGACTTGAAACAAATTACTTGGCAGGAATGTTTCAACCTGTCCGAATTAAGCGAGGACATAATAATTAGCTTGAAGGCTATTTAATGCTTGGAGTCGTCGCAATATACACCAGAAACGTTTGTTGCACGCAAACAATCACGTCATTTCTACACTTGAATATTTGGACCATGTATGTAAACGGATTATTATTAAGATGCAATCAAAGTCGAGTTAATTCCATTTCGTATCAGTTGTATGAGGTAATGAACTTATCTTAAGGATGTTCCGACCCATACAATGTTTTTTTTACACAGAACGCAAAAAGTATTGCACTTTAAGGCACGAATTCGTCAAAAAGATTAAATATAGCCATAGTAGTTGCGGCGAAAACGTATTCACAATTTCAGGTTTAATGGTTTCGTTGTAATTGCCGATTAGAAGTTAAAACTTACCGGTAAACACCGTTAGATGGCGCTGTTAAATAAAAATCGTATTTAAATAAATTGTAACAAAACCAATAATCCTGAAATTGTGAAATTGTTTTCGCTGCAAGTAATATGACTATATTAAACTTTTATTATTAATTCGTGGCTTAAAGTGCAATACTTTTTGCGTTATGTGTGCAAACAACTTTATATGGGTCGGAACAACCTTAAACAGCAAATCTCGCAATATAATCCCTTTACTCTCCTAGCAAGTTTTCAGGGCAATGCCGTTGCAATGGGTTGCAACATCTTCAAAGACGAGGGTTTTTCGGCACTTTATAGAATCCAAAACCAAAATTGAATCGCAGAAACTTTTTTCAAAAACAAAGGCCTAACAACATATTTACGACGGAGCAAAGTTACTTGCCAGGGAGATTCCCATGTTTGACCATGACTATCGAATTGTATAGAAAACATGAATATACATACACATTGCAAATAATTTTACTTTTTCAAATTGAATTCCAAACAGAATTCAAATCGAACCAACCGTCTTTGAAAAGTAATGAATTCCTAATGAAGAAAATTAAAGGATTAAACGATTGACATATGAAATAGAGTTAATTTATAATGCTACAAAAACAAATGAGATATGCAACCGGAGCTCCAGTCACTTTTTTGGTGTAACAGAAATGTGATCGATAGTGTACGAAACCATCGATAATTACTTTCAATGATTTGAATTTTCAAATATTTCAACTTTCATGATAACTCCAGCTTATATAATTCGGTATAAACAGACGTTGAACAATTAGTTCCATTGCAGAAAAAGTATAGCCATCATTTATCAGATATTTCAACAATTTACTATTACATAAATTTACGTCATTTCTTACTATATTTATTTTTTCAATTATTACATTGATACACAATATATTTTAGCTAAAATAATAATCCGATGAGCAGCGCCATCTATTGTTTAATAGTGATAATATGTTGGGCTTGTTTTCTAGATTTGCACGTTTCACTCGAATAACCACTTTTTATGCTTTTTAGATAGTTAGACCGCATATCTTTTATTGCAAAAAATCGAATTTGTATATGGCAAAATCTAGTCAAAGCAGCGACGCCTAGCTGCACCAAAAAAGATTCTTGTTCTTATTGCGAAAATAGTAATCACTCAGTAAATGCATCACTGAAACCTTAGATGCATCTGCTGACGTTTCTATAAGTTTACATTGTCTAAAATGTATCAATTCGGATTCACCTTAGTCAAAACAATTTATCTATGGTAGTTCGATCCAAAAACACCTGAATTAGTGAAGATTTTATAGCCCATACAAACTTTGCGATGTCCTTAGAGGGTAAATTACGATTGAAAGAACAAAATAAACGCCACCTTATACACGGAGATCGATATACCAATGAACCTTATACATGCGAATGCCTACTTTTATCTATGCTTCCCTATTTCTTTACTACGGTATTATGCATGTATTTTCAGCAACATTTTATGCTGTTGAAAATAATCCGATGTTTTTGTCTGAATGTTTTTGTATGAACCAGGATTCGAACCTACGACCTTTAGATGACATGTCCACTGCTCTGACCGCCAAGCTATCCAGACAATAACGTACGCTGTCGCATTTCGAAAGCAATGGTTGAGATATCAACCTACATAATTGCCGTCGTCACTAAAGTCGATTTTGGTATCAGACACTAGAGTTTGACTAGAGTCAGCTCGGCTTCAACTTGATATTGTTTTGTATTTAAGAGATATGACATTACCGCTTTATTATTAGGTGAAGATTATAAGGCGACATCTTCATTCAAGAATAGAATAAAAAAATAATAATAATAATAATAATAACCATTTATTGGATGAAGAAGACATAAGTACACAGAAAACAAAAGAACAGTAAAACATACAATGCAGAGTACATTTCTGAAAAGATAAAAAGGAGAACATAAAAACATATTATAAATGTTAGCTACCTACTGCATGCTTTCCTTCATCCAATGGAAGATCTGGGTATTCGTATCTCTCGAATCCAAACCTGTAACCTCATTCGATTACTTGCCCCAGAGCAGTGGGCTAAAAACGTTTCTGATTTTTTTTAAATCTAATAACAATGCTTTCATATTCCTAGACGTAGTTACGTCCTCTCAAATTAATATATTTTTGTTCGTCTCATAATAATGGTATATTTTTCACGTCTCTCTCGCTTTTTTAAGATTGCGTTACAGCTTTGGTTACAGACTACTTATTCTGGGGCTACAGCCCGAGTAGAATGTTATGTCGCCATGGACGGTCGAAACACCCGAATTCACGCCCTTCCTGCCAATTCCGTGCGCTGTCCTCGCGTCTAATCAACTTAGAGTGCTCATTCATGTACATGAGTCGATAGCGGGCGCCGCGGCGTACAAGATGGCAGTTAGATATTCCCTCTATACGCCCATTTATCTAGAATTCCGGAAAGCTGTGCCCGTAGAGCTGGAAATGGATTTGCGCACCCACATTTCTTAGTTAAATTTGTGTAGGCTGGAATATATATTTTTATAGAAGTTCGGGTCCAATTTACCTAAACGTATTAGACAGAATAATAATACACAATATAGAATTATGGTCAATTTTTAATTATGAAAATTGTCCGTGTTATTCATGCCATTAACATATATTTTTTACACGAGATGTATTCGGCTAATATCATGACAGTAGGTGTGGTATTTTTAGTCATCACATGAAATAATTAAAACCAAATTATTCAAGATATGACCCATATCTCGAGAATGTTTGACCCTAAAACGTTATAATATCTCTAGTAGTCATAAATCTTTCAACGAATCCTTAAATATTTATCAAATTTACTCAAGTGAAATGTTTGTCAATTTCTCTATCGTCGGATTTTTTTTAATTATACATATTGTTGATTTGTCTGAGTGTATTCTTACTACTTTCCTGTATTCATTTCACAAATTTTAGGTCTACATAAATGAGAAAAATAAACATTCTCGTGTTAGGTTCTCTACCACCAAGTACCGATTATCTTAATCCTCACGTTAAGGCTGTTCCGACCCATATAAAGTTGTTTGCACGTAATAAAAGTTTAATATAGTCATATTACTTGCAGCGAAAACAATTTCACAATTTTAGGATTATTGGTTTTGTTACAATTTATTTAAATACGATTTTTATTTAACAGCGCCATCTAACGGTGTAAAACTTCTAATCGGCAATTACAACGAAACCATTAAACCTGAAATTGTGAATATATTTTCGCTGCAACTACTATGGCTATATTTAATATTTTTGACGAATTCGTGCCTTAAAGTGCAATACTTTTTGCGTTCTGTGTAAAAAAAACATTGTATGGGTCGGAACATCCTTAAGGGGCCTTTCTTACCATCTCGCAATCACCAGTACAACATAATCTTAAAGTGTAGATTAAAATTAATCAGCACTTGGTGAAAACCGGGCTTAGAGAGAATAATTACTGCTTTCTGCATCTGAAAACGGAGCCCAACATCGACGTTAAATTTCTTCAGGTGTTTGGTAAAGTTCATTGGAGCAAGGTCATTCCTTCCTACGATAGGTAATGGTTTTCCGTACAGGTTTCATAGCGGTAACCCCGTGGGCTTATGTTTCATTTGTTTATCATTTTCCCCCTTGTCGACGTTTTCGTCATGCGGTATTGCTATGATTATGAGGAAACTCTCGTTGGACTTGGGATCGACTACTATAATATCAAGCTTATTACACTGAATTTGTTCTCTATGTATATTTCGATCCCAATCGCGCCTTTTCTAACCCTCCTATCGATGTGTTGGGCACCACTAAATCGATCAGGTTGTATTTGATTATTATTATCATTAAATTCTTATTTCTTATCACTCGTCATCAAAGAGCATATATATTGCTTGAAGAAGCGAGAGATATGCGTATCATCGTACCTCATGTTCCTCTTATATATGCCTTACCCTCTGGGAAAACGGCGAGATTTAATGTATTTATTAGTGGCTCTCTGGGCTGTAGATCCCGCGAGTCTCTCTTTGCACGGCTTAAACCAGAATATATATTCACCGCGCACCTTAAAACAACATCTAATTATTTTTCTGGTATATTTCTCACTTGGTACTTACCTAACGATACAGGTCTTGTCACAAAACAAAAGATTTGTGTCATTTTACAAAATGGCAGAGCCTTCCTTTAGAAACCTTCCAAAAACTGAATCGACAAAACAATCTAGGTAATTTTCGAACCTGCTCACAAAACGATTATCGGTTGAGAAATACGACCTGTAGAGGAGAACAGCTAGACATGCAGACAGCTGGACGTCGGACGCCGGACGCTTGACATCCGAAAACATTTTTGCCCAAGCTAAAACGGGACGGTTCGCTCCGTCAATTATTGCTTTAATTATTTTTTGTTAGATTGGGATAGAGATTGAGGATTTTTTTCTAATGGATATTTCACATAGGTGTGTAATGATTTCGAACGATTGAATTGTAATTCGAGCTCTTAGAACATAAAGGTACGGATCGGCGAGGACACTGGAAGCTTGCTGAGCGGTCGCCGTGTGCCGGAGTTCGTTAAATATGCATGATATGGCCGTGGAAAAGGTCCGCAAATGTTCTGGGGGCGCGTACACACTGGGAGAGAAACATTCATAAAAGCCCTTCTCGAAAGTAACACATTGTAAGACAATCTAAAAACATTTTTGGATTTGGCATAAAATATGAAAGTAAATAAACCTCTAGTATGACCGTTTTCAATTTAATAGCTTAAAAATGATTGTTCAGTTAATAACATGTGCCTGGGAATAACATGGGAATAAATGCCTAAAAATGAACGTTTTTCTGAAGTCGATTACAGTAAAGCCTTTGGTTGTTAAACATTTTTTTTTTATGTGACTGGACATGGATGGCTAATACCACAAGTTCTGTCATGGTATTAGCCCAACACACCACATGGGAACTAGGTGCCATGCCAGGACCTTCCTTATATTGCACGGCTACATTGAACTGGATGGAAAACACGGACAATTTTCATTGCCGCTTCGACCATCGTTCATCCAATGCGATGGTACCAACCCGGGCGGGATAAACCCTACCACCTAGTAAGTAAGGAAGGGGGGACCTACAGCTTAACGTGGAATCCGAACCACGGCCAGCCTCTCTCAACGGTCTAATGGTCACCCATCCAAGACCAGACCGGACCCAGCGTTGCTTAACTTCGGAGAGCGATCGCCGAAGTGTCGCGCCACCGGGCCACTGAGGCTGACAAATTGAAAATTGAAAATACTGAGCTTATAGAATGTACGTTTGCGAAGGTACACATCCCCGTTTTGTCCAAAACACTTGTATAATTGTCGAAATAAAAAATATTTCTAAAAGGTCCATTTTTACATTTCAAACCCATTTTTCCGTTATCTTTCGATTTAGAAGAATGAAATAAAAAAAAATCTAAATAAAGGAATTTGACAAAATCGGACTAGGCGTTACCTTGCCATCAAATGCACGAAATATTCGGGAGCGCGCGAAACGCTGACTTGATGGCACTGGCTAGATTCCGCCGCGCGTATTCTTGACTTTACGCTATGGTATAGGCGCCTTAATTTTATTTTAGATAAGACAGTGTTGTTGCATGAGTTTTAACAGAAATAGGTCACTGTGACAGCACAAGTCGCTCTGGGTGAACGACCGGGTGTTCATGAAAATTGTGATTAAAATTGTAATATTAAAAAAATATATATTTGAAATTACAGAAATTAACATTTTTTTTTACTGTTCACCTTATCCTTCAACCTGAAGTGTATACTTAAGTATGTCTCTTACAGAACATTGCCTCGGGCTATACTGCCCTGGAGGGATGTTGTCCTACCCCTCCAAGCGCCAGCTTAAGCGTAAATAGCAAGTCCAATATCGTTTTGGTTCGGCGCAGCCGTTTGCGCGTGGAGGAGACCGGCCTTCATCCATCCCGCCAAAATACGGTAGTGAACTTTTAGTATGCCTTTGCATTAAAGAACTGATATGTGAAATAACGCTACTCGTCTTTGTTATTTATATATTCAGCATCCCACATTTTAAAAGACCATTTTTTCTATGCACACGAACGTAATAAAAAAATTAGCATCACCTGCTTGGAAAACGTCCCTCTTTTTGGGGGTTCCGAACAAATCCAACATTTGCAAAGTTTCTTGAACAGAACACGCAACAGTTAATGGACTTTGAGGCACTAATTAATTTATAATTATCAATTTTAGCTACAGTTGGTATAAATATTTATAGCGCTATTGCAACTAAACCAATAAACGTGATATTGTTAAAAAACGGCGGCAAAATCTACACATATGCAACATTTATAATTGGTGCCCCAAATTCCATTACTTACTTTTTGTGTTGAATACAACATGAATGAACTATGTAAAGTTTTAACAGATTTGGAACTCCGTTAAATATCTCTTTCTGTAATACGGTCTGTAATACCCCAATAACTTGACAACTACTTACTCCATTTTGATGCGACATATCTACTTATAGCTTGATTCTACCTATCGATTATGGGTTACTATCGCACTAAATTGCTTAAGGGGTGAACAGGAAAGTTAAACCAGTGAGAAGGCGAAAAAAACCGACAGTTTTTCGTCTCACTTAACGGCCAATCACTAGCTTTATAAATGTGTATACCCTAAGCTTTAGCAGCAATTTTTGATTAGTTAATCTTTCTACTAGTTGTTTACGTCGTATTTTCTTGGATTCGTTGAAATAAAAAATAAAAAAATGAAATTAAAATTGTCGAATGACCGGACGCATCCACAATGTGGACGCGTCGCAAAGTAGGTATGTAACTTTTCCTTCTCCAGGAGAATATACGAGTATCAAACAAAGGAAAAACGTCGTCGGCCTATATGTTTTAGAAGCATGGCGAAAAACAAGGTCCGAAGGTAGAATTGATGTGAATTGTTAAAAATGATTGGCCCTCGGTGAATAATTTACATGACAACGGCTGAAGGGGTCTTGAAACGAGTATTTATACACTTTCCAAGAAGTTCAAAGCTTTTATGAGAAAAACCTTCAGTGACTTATTTACAAAGGCACAAGGTAGGTCGTACGCGGCGCCATCAAATGTCCACTTGCGTTTCCCAAACTCTCCAAAGTTACTATTCTGAGATCAACTATTGAAAGAAACGACCTTATCTCTCAAAGTCCTAGAGCTAAACACATATCAAATGCATGGATTTTACCCCAATCAGCAAGTTTTATTTACTTTCTAATTCGGAGCGTATTTTCCCTAAATATTATCTCAATTGCTATTTCTTAACATATTGGTTCCGATTACCGATAGAAATGGAAAATGGAAATCTACATATAATAAATACAATAGGTGCGTGATTCAATTTACTTTTGGGTGTTTGTTCATTTAAATTGGTGCAAGAGTTAAGGCCGAGTGCCACGCCAGGAGCTTCCAGGTATGCGTTCAATTCCCGGAGAGTACTTAACTCATCAAGCTCCAATTTGTCATAATATACATAACGGAGACGGCCAGGCCCAATTGTTATAATATCAACCATTAAATTGAATACAAGGAAATACTACGTAAGAATTGTCCCCGCCGTTAATTACGCCATATATTACGTTAATCTTTTCTGATTCTGAAATCGGGATGAGATTCAAATACTCGTAAAACAAACTACATATTTTTATATTACTTACTCGTACTTACTAGTTCTAGACTTGTAGATCCATGCCAGTTTTTAGAATATAACAATCACGTCCTTTTAATCAACAGTGAAATGCACTCCCAGATGTTTCCCCACAATAAAATCGGAGATCCTTCAAACTTCGGAGTACCTGGACCAACTGCGCTGCAACATCTCCAAAGACATTGGAGTTTTTGGCATTGTATTGAATACAAGGCTAAAAACTCATCGCAGAAACTTGGGATCCTATACCGTTGCAGAAGGTTCTTTTCATCGGCCGGTGATAGAATACTGTAGCCACATAGTCCCCAGTACATGTTGGCGTCCTTGGACTCAATTCAGCGCCGAGCGGTCCATCTTGTCGGGGACCCACAACTCACCGCCGGCTTGGAGTCCCTGAACCACAGACGGTTTGTGGGGTCGCTCAGTCTGTTTTACAGGTACTACCATAGACGTTGCTCTATGGAACTTGCAGCCCTTCCTCCTATATCCTCCTCCTCCCCATCCTACCTATATCCGGAGCACCCGCCGCAGTTAAGGTGCCCCCGTAAGCATCAGAAAATTTCGCCTCCCATACAAACGTAGTTTACGAATCATTTGAAAACCACTGTTCCAATTTACTTGATATTTGGTATCATATATCTGGCAACAAATATCTGTGTCTGCATGCCTTTGTTTTTTCGGTAAATGTATCCTGAGTCAAACCACAGAGAAAACAAAATTAGGATGAAGATTTTGTTTTTGCTTTCATCCGATTCGGTTTGGATTTTTCAAAAAAACAAAAGCATGCAGACACAGATTATTGTTGCTTTATATTAAGTATCAAATATCAATTAAATCGGAACACTGGTTTTCAAATTATTAGTAAACTACGTTTGTATGGGGAGCATAGCTTACGGGCCGTTCTTAAACCCCCTTGTGGTTGCCTTTAGGCTTTTTTTTTCTCAATCTCATTTATCTGCCGCACCGCCAGGATATAAAACTTCTGTCTGCGGGTGCCTTTCCTCATACCTATAACCTCGGAGTCTTAGGCGTAATTTGAACAAGCTCGATAGCTCAGCGATAGTTCGCGAATCCGCTGGTATGTTGCCTCGCTGAGCGTGGTTTCGCGAGGCGAGGTGTATTTGGCTTTTCTGAGCACCTTTGGTCCTCAGCACAGCCACCCATACCGGTTTTTAATAAAATAAATCAAAAACAAGCAACCGGCTGGCCGGACTGAATTTCGAAGCCCCTGAAAAATATCGAATGTCCATGGATTTAATGTGTGGTGTATCCCATATGTC
Organism: Incurvaria masculella; assembly: GCA_946894095.1. Classification (NCBI taxonomy): domain Eukaryota; kingdom Metazoa; phylum Arthropoda; class Insecta; order Lepidoptera; family Incurvariidae; genus Incurvaria; species Incurvaria masculella. The sequence goes on from OX335644.1 coordinate 6,575,184, forward strand.
GCACTGTGCATACTAACAATATCGGTATAGTACCTCTTTATCTATAAACAGTGCGAAATCAAAAGTCCTCGTGCCCTGTTCAATAAAGATAAACTAGACTCAAATTGAGCGTCCCACGAGGTCTTAAATCACAGACCATAATGTCAATCGAAGTAGCGGCAGCGGCGCGGGTGTTCGCCCGAAGGGTGGCCCGCGTCCGAAGGCGTTGACATTGCGTTGGCGAAAGGGGGAATGCATTCCCATTCCTATTCCACAAGTCCGGAATGACCTCCGGAAATTTGCTACGGATCTGGAGAACTCGGTTAGAGTGCTTCGAGAATCCACGAAAATCAGAACTGGTTATAAATTCACTCACCCGAATGGGTTTGCTCCGGAAGCGCCGGTTCCAAAAACTCGTGCACTGAGAGATCCAAACAATTTTGCAAAAACAATGTTAAGTGATTTACGACCATTGATCTTTAGTATATTTTTTTATGGAACTGGATATTAATGGCTAGATTAATTTAAAATTAATACCTACACGCGTTCCTAATAATAAGGGGTTTTGACAGACAGACGATCAACGGAGTGATCCTTTTTCCTTTTGTGGAACGAAAACCTAAATCAAGCTCCGATTCCGGTCCGATTTCCATAACCCCGTCGGGAATGGTTTAGGTGAGGAGTGGGAATGAGAGTGGGGGTATGTAAACTTGACTAGAAATTACTAAAGCAGGCGAGTTCTAGGAATGGGGTGGACTCGGAATGAGCCATCACTGGTTGGCACATTGTCGTTGCGACGCGGGCGCCACCGCCTCGCCTCCACCGCTCGCACGTGAGCCGATAAAACTAAACGGTTGTTAGGAGCACACTTGAACGTCAATACCCCATACGAGTCGGCGGACTCACCTTTTATAACCTTTGGAAAGTCTTAACCGTTTGGATTTACCAGTGATTCTGTTTATAGGTACAAAACAATTGAGTTGCTACGTTTGTGCCGGTCAACAGGTTTTGATCGTTTGTTTTCTCATTATTTTAGGTTAAACAGCGACATCTACATTTAAGCACATACCCCGATTTTCAAAATAATCCGATTTTTTATCTATATTTCTATCAAAATTATTTCTTAGGTTTATACCTTATAACTTAATTGACGTTCCAGACAAGCAAGTAAGGCAGGATCGTGAAAAATTACGTGTCACTATGTTCGTACACGCTAATCTCCTAAACCACCCAAGCGATTTCAATGAAATTTTGTGGATATGTTTGGTCTGTTCGCGCTTGAAGGATAACGTACTTTTATACCAAAAACATGTTTGTCCCTGCCTAAGCTGGGTATCGCCGCTAGTTTAGTAAAAAACAACACGATTTTACGATAACGCACTTATCAAAAGATGGTACTTTCGGCTTGGGGAGCAATACAAGCAGTATCCCTAATTAGTCTGTGATTTGGCCCAAAAATTACCGCCCCTAAAATCTGCCGCCCTAGACTCCAGTCTACTCAGCTCGCTGGTAAATCCGCCACTGTCCAACTAGTACAACAGAAGCCATACACAAAAACATAATTAATAATTAAATACACGTTAAAATAGTATGTGTTGACTGAAAGTCAAAACAATTATGGCAATCTCTAACGTAAAATTACCATCATTCAATAAAACCTAATTCTCGAAATGTTCACGATTTCTATAATGTCATAATCTTGTGTAAAAAAACGATAGAACGTATTCGATAGCAAATTCCACAACACACCTTCTGTACTGCTGCCGCTAGACATTGAAACATTACAATTTACTTACGTGAATTTAATTTTAATACTCAAAGTCACGTGTATTTTTCCCCAATTATCTTCATCGTATTAACTAAAGAGGCCTGCATTGTCAAGATCCGACGCTAATGACACAGCAGCCACGTCACGGCACGTAGATAATTTCCTAAATTACCTTACACCGCTTCACATAAACATTCGATATAGGTATGTGTGCTTGCAACAGTCGAGATAACAGCCCCTCGAAACATCTCGGGTATCTTGCCGACTCTCTCCGCTTCCAATCTATCTATCGGGATCAATTCAATTCAATTCAATGCCACACAATGTGGCGTTTATTTCACAGATAAGTGGTTATGTTAGCAAAATACAAGTTGATAGGTACGCGCGAAACCCTGAGGTTTGTCTGCGCGTGACACTTCGCTTTATTCTAGCATAAGAGAACACGACATGAAATGGTATAATATGATGCGCTGCTTCCACAGAGAGGAATGCTTCTCTCCATCCTGGCTCTCCTAGGGTTGACTCAACATTATAGAAAATATTTATTTTCTTTTAAACCTAGTTTAGGATAATTTAGGTAATTCTATTTAAGTTATAATGGTGTACGTACGTCATCTATGGACAATTTTGCACTTTCTTTTGTTTTGCCAAGTTTTTTCTTTATGCATCATCGCTAAAGTTGGTATCAGAGCTGTGTTCTGATTTTAATTCTAATCTATAGCATAAAATATGGCATACAGCCCTGAGTGCCATTGAGTTGATTGTTTGCGCGTGTACTAACTATGGAGTAAAACCCTCGCTTTAATTACAAAGAAACATTTATTTTATTCTGAAAAAAATAATATCCCGTCAATGTAAAGTCAACGATTCGATCATAAAAACTGACCACAGGCATTGTCGATTCGATGGGTATAGGCGAGTCGAATCCAATCATCGATGTTAACCGCTCGGACATCAGTTCACCGCTTATACACGACTGTATTGCTGACGCTGTCTGTTGTATCGCAATAGTCTTACTTATTCTGCGGCTATAACTACCGATTTTACAGCGAGCATATCAGATTTATGTTAGGATTAAGATATGATATTATTCATTTTATAGAATGACATGTTATCTGTTACGTGACACATGACTTTTAGTATTACTTTTTTTTATACTTACCTAAGTAATTCTGTAGCATCCATACTCATCGATTCATATTAATTTAGCGTGTTTATCTGTGAGTCTAAATACTTTTGTAAAGAACCCCGCACAAATCGTATGGGAATTGGCTCCCGGTCAAATTGGATTGAAACTGGACTGAAATTTGGATATGTTGTTCGTTTCGGCATCCTGAACAAAAGTCTCAATGGGCACAAAGCCCAATTTTGCTTATTTTGGCCGCTACGGGGCTCCAAAGCTCCACGGGTTGACCATTATTTACTACTCAAAACGGCGATCTCCTGGCAGTTTAGTATTTTCTACGCTGAGGAAAAAGTACCCTCTCATGTTTTTGGGGGGGCTAAATTCAAATCCAATGTCAATATGACAATATTGACAGTTGACAGCTGTCAATTAGTTGTCAACTAGCTGTCAAACAGCGAGAAATAAACAAAATCGATAAAATCCACATGTGAATGTAGGTTTTTGAGGTTGCTGAGTTCAAAACTGATGGCCAAAAGACAATAATGACAGTTGACAGCTGTCAACTAACTGTCAAACAGCATTTTACAACCAAAATGGATGCAACCCACATGTCAATATACGTTTTTGAGCTTTCTGAGTTCAAAACTGATGTCCAAAAGATGATATAGACAGTTGACAGTTGTCAACTAACTGTCAAACAGCATTTGACAGCTAAAGTGGATGAAACCCATATGTAAATATATGTTTTTGAGCTTGCTGAGTCGAAAACTGGTGGCCAAAAGACGATATTGACAGTTGACAGCTGTCAACTGTCATTATTGTCTTTTGGCCATCAGTTTTGAACTCAGCAACCTCAAAAACCTACATTCACATGTGGATTTTATCGATTTTGTTAATTGGGCTTTGTGCCCATTGAGACTTTTGTTCAGGATGCCGAAACGAACAACATATCCAAATTTCAGCCAATTTGACCGGCAGCCAATTCCCATACGATTTGTGCGGGGTTCTTTAGACTAAGTGGACGTTGAAAAAAAAAAACCAGCGGAGTTTCTTCCCAGTTCTTCTTCGCTGGGATTTCCCCGAACTGACTAATGATAAAATATGACAAATCCGAGTGCAGTGTACTGTCTATGGATGATGAATAAACAATAAACAATGAACAATACAGAAATGCGATAATTAACGAAGAAGCGGAAAAAAATGATCAAACGATCATGATTCAAATGAAATTGTAATCAATTTTAATTAATTACGGAGCGAACGTGTGTGCGAGCCGGTGCAGTATAGTAGGTCCAAGCGGAGAGAACCTCAGCTAGTTACTAATAAAAATATTTATCTCGTTAATTTTAACTTCAAAATATTTTAACTAAACTGGCATGAACATCCTGCAAATCGGTTATCTTTCGAGCGGTGCTATCCCCAGTTCTATACTGGGCGGTGCTATCCCCAGTTCTATACTGGTTGTTAAACCATTCAAAATATGTTTTTAAAGTTTCAATTGTATCAAGTAAAACAGTCCCCCGAACAATATTGGCGTGTTGTTGAACCCTTGTTGAATCGTGCTCTATCGATGTCTAGTCTAGATGCATCAAATTTCTAGTCGAATTTGGAATTCGGTTCAATTTGGGTGGCTCATTTTGATAAATGATTACGTATTGTTAAAGTTTCAAAAATATTAAGTCACTTCTGTCATGTGTTTTAGTGTGTCTTTGTGTTCGATGTATACGGAATTCTAGAATAGGTAGTTGCGACAAAAATGGTAACGATGACGTAAATGGCTGAAAGTAAGTTCCCCTTTCCTTACTACATTATTAGGCCCGCTCTGGTTGGCACCATCGCATTGGATCAAAAGATGTGTTTTCCATCCAGATAAATATAGCCGGGCTAATAAAAGGAAGCTCCTGGCATGGCACCTAATCTTCGTGGATACGGTGCGTTTGGATAACATCATTACATTGGGTGTGGTATAAGTCGACAACGTCCAGTTACATAAAAACAATTTAAAGTTAATATATGATTGAGAGAATCTCATTCTACTTCGAAGATAGTGATGTTAAAATGTATTAATCAATGAAAAATTAGAGTTAGATATTAAATATCTAGAATATCCAGCCCACAAGTTGATACGCAATGCAGCCTTTCTTGGCGTAAAGCGAGGGGTCAGTCATTCGAGCAAAAAATGTACACCAAGATTACCAGTAGGTAGTCATATAACCAGAATTACCTTGTGTTTTCTAGATTTCCTAAGATTTCTAGTGGTGTTAATGATTCTTAAAAAACGACCAAACATTCTTAAGGGATTACCAAAGATTTCTAGGATTTCCAAAGATTTCTAGGATTACCAAAGATTCTGGGATTTCGTAAGATTACCTACTAAGTTTGCTAGTAAATTCTAAGTTTGCTAAAAATATCTAAATAAGTTTCGTTTGAGCGAGGATTTAGAATTCAGAGCAAAAAGAAAGGTCATGCAGAGGGAGGTTCTCCAAAATTAAACTTAGGCTTCTAAATTTAGTGGAATAATACAAAGATTTTTGGAAATTTTTCGAACTCGCAAACAGAAGGTCATGCAGGACGATGCTCTACTTAAGGTGGCCCAACCCGCTCATCTCCCCATACAAAAGAGGAAAGAAGATCACGCCCATATTTCTTGTCAGAGATCAAAAATTTTACTCAAAATAGCTTTATTTGATGGAACTAGATGTCTGATGACCATTGGCATTGTAAAATTGTATTTGGTTTCAAGTTATAACGTCCGAAAGTTCGCATTTTTCGCGCGTTTTATACAATAACTTTGGATGTGGATTACGCAATGATAAAGTAAAACCATCTTAAAAAGATTAGTCATCAGACATAGCTTATTTAATCAAGATTTATAATCGATTTGGTTTTTGTTAGATTTTTGACTACAGCGGTCGTGGTTTACTTTTAGCTATATGTCGTTTTGAAATTAAAATTTTCGTAAATCTTACCAAATCATACACTATGCACATTGTCTTTTTTGTGGACAGGTTGCATCTTCCTCATCACGGAGCCTGTCTTATTCATAGAAACAGAGAAGGTCCCAGAGCGCAACAGCACGGTTTTCTACCGTGCCCGCAAATGAGTTAAGCCCGCCGGGTTGGGCCACCTTAAATGAAACTAATCCTCTAAAGTTCAGTAGAATACTGAAAATAAAATTTCGGATGAGCAAAAAATATACAGGACAGTGTAATTTTTTTTTGTATTTTCCAATCGTCACTTTACCTAAGATTCCTCGGAATCAGACTCCCACCTAAGAATCCACCAGATTCCCCGAGTGTCGTAAAGTCTTCTCCACACTGCTGCAGAATGCGCACAAAATTCGCAGTCTTCTCCGAAACGCAACGTGAACATAACCTAACCTAACCTGAGATTGCTCAGATTATCAAATAATTGTACACCAGATCCGCTGAGTGACTGACTTCTCGAATCATGCCAAAGTGCGTAGAGCAAGTAATTCAGTACCAATATTATAGTTTCTTTCTGGATATAACTACGAGTCGACACACCTCTCGATGAGATTTTGCAGCGCCTTGAACAGGGGGTCCATTCAGAGCAAGAGTGAGTTCGAGTTCGGGAGTGAGTTAACCTAAAAATAGCTGGGAAATATATTATTATTTAAATAACGGAACCGTTATTTATACTTCCAACGTATTTACGGGACAAACCAGATTTGTACCTAACTGTAATGATGTTCTAGAAGTGTGGAAACAGTAACTATTTAAAAAAGTGAGTTGATATTTAGTGGCGAATTCGAACTCACTCTTACTCTGAATGGACCTCCAGAGGCGAGTGGCACTCGTTCTCAGTACATTTTGTGTGAAAACACATGCGATCTTATGGATTATTCGGCAGAACGTTAGAAACTCGACGTGTCTTCCTTCTAACCAAGAAACAAGATGGTTTCGCACGAACTTCTTGCGAAATTCGAACGAAATCAGCAGCACCGTAAGCACGCCATCAAAAAGCTTTTATCTCTACTTTTGGCAGGTACCATATCAAATCAGCTTTGCGTAAATTTTTTGAGCTGTCCTAAATTATTCAAATTCCAATCCCTACCAATTTATAACATCGTTCCTCAAGAGCCGAGAAGATTCACCCGTACTCCGCTTCCGTTCTCTTCAGTCTGGTAAATAGATCCTAACAGAAGCCGTCCCAACATCCATTAGGTTTTTATTATCTTTTCTTTTTATCGGACAAATTTTTCGTCGTTCGCTTAACGTGGTTATAATTTGATTTGCCATTACCAATAGCAGTATTTTTTCTATTGAGTCATGCTTTAAGTCACTGTCCAATTCACTCTAATGGATCCACTGATATTACAAGGCAGTGCTACCATAAATAGATGAGGCTAAGCAACTGCGTGAGTTATGAAACTTTTCACGCACTTAACAACAATAATAGCATCGATATAACCGTAATTGAAAAGAGGAAATATCATATAATTCAATACTTGCGAATGTATTATGGAAATGTTAAACTTTTAACGGATTTAGCTTAGATATCACCAAGTGCTGATTTATTTTCATTGACACTTAAAGGGCCTTTATTACTAAAGTGCATATTATCTTGTGCTGGTATCGATTTTAGCTAATCTGTACTTGGTGGAAGAGACCCTTAAATAATTAAAAGACAGATGTTGCGTGATAAGAACGATTGCGTTCAATTTGATAAGGACGGAAGTAAAACCACATTTTATTATATTTAAAAATAACCACAACTAATTTCGATAATCATATGAGTAAATATGTAGTTTGATGGTCTAGCTATAATTTAAAGATACAACTTCTCTGGCGCCTTGTGTTCTTAAAAAAGACTAAGAACATACATTTAAAAAAAAAATTAAAAGGAAGCGGCAATGAAAATTTTCTAGTTTTTTCCAACAGAACTCGTTGAGACGTGGCAGTTCATACAGACATACATAAACACAAAGAGGCCGACGCCTGTAGGCCTATTCTTGTAATTCCGTGCTCAGGAATCATTCATTCGAGAAAGCCGCTTTTATAGCAATTTGTTAAAGCGATTTTATCGACGGGAAACCTTGAATAATTGAAATACCGTGCTAGAGAATCTTTCCGTCCAAAAAACCGCTTTGACAACCGCTTTTCTCGAATGAAAGATTCCTGATTCCTGAACACGGAATTCCAAGAATGGGCCTTTACAATCGTTGATTCTATTAAAAATAGTGATAAGACAAACATTGTGTTGCCTCTCTAATGACAAAATATCGACACAGTTTTGGTTTATTTGTGTGTCAGTATGAGCAAGAGCATGAATCAATTCAAGGTGAAGATATTTAACACCGTGTCCGCCTTCTCGCCGGAACGTAGGTACTTATGTCGGCAGAATGTACTGTGTCGCAACATACTCGTACATACTAGTCTAGTACTACTAGGTTCGTAATCGAGTACGTATTGTCGGCCACGGACTCGAGTTCGTTGTCACTGTGGTTTCTTTCTGAGTAAGAGACAAAAAATAAGGACACTTTTTGTCAGTTCCGTAGCGACGCATTTCATAGTAATAAATCCGTGAAGCGATTTAGCTATTAACGCAGTATACCTACAACAATTCTTGCTTTAATTACATCATGGTGACGTATATGAATAATTCATTCATGAAATAATCGAATGTATCTTAACAAATATAATAGACACAAAAATATATGTTTATTAAGAAAAAATATTGTGAAACAATCAACTTTTATGAAACATGAGTGATTTCATGTGACAGATGTACAATTTTGATGAATTTCGGTATAGATACATAGGTATAGTCTGAACCTACCTTTTGTGGTGAAACTTAAACTAAGATAAGATAATATTTGATATCTTTAACTATGTTTAAAGCATAATTTACAAAGTATACGATTTTAAAGTATGCTTTAAATAAGGGTTGAAAACGTTTAATAAAACATTAATAAATATATTGCAATCTGTCGACAGTAGTTACATATACTATCTCTTACCGATATGTAACTACTAATATCTAACCATCATTCTATAACCATGATAAACTAGCTTTTTTCGGGGAATAATCTGGTGTTGAATTAATGTAAACATAACATTCTATATTTTCTGTAGGGCTTGGCTCGGTAAGATGCCATCGAGTGTCAGATTTGAATGTCAGTCGTCAATTGTATTTTTTTATTTCGTGTACCACTTGTCACTGTGATGTTGACACAAAACACATAATTAGTCTACGGTTTATAATAAAAAAAACGCACAACACAAAAAATTCATCATACAATATTTCCAGACCAAAAAGAGACGATGACGACACCACAACACTTCATGCATCCACGGCGTCAAGTCGTTGTACCGGGCGAATTGCGATCAGCGGAAGCGTGATGTAATAACTCCTTACATGTAGGGGGAATCCAAGTATTCTTCTCTACTTTAAAATGATATCCTCAACTCACATTACTTCTAGGCCTATCTTAACAGGAACAATGTGAAATTAAAATCGGTTATTTAGTTGTCTCTACATTCCCACGCAGATCCAGAGCCGCTCCTACTATCAGATTCTCAGAATTGAGGAACGGCATCGCGGGACACAATACGGATTAGGGAGTTAGCGTGATAAATGAACTCGCCGGGTGAACAGGCAAGTCAGTTATTAAGCTCTTTTCATATAAGCGCATTTCGTACCATGCTCAATGCGTGTTTTCTTACGTGCAATTTAAGCGTAGGGAACTTATAAGATATCTCTATGAGATTCTTGGCTTTATTTCTCGTTGACATCATAATTATATTATACAGATTTTTTCATTAAAAGTCAAGCATTAAATTAATAAAAATCCGAACGAGATCTGTTCTGCTCTACCTCTACATATTATTCCAAGTAATGACGATGATTATCCCTGACTCTACATAGAGACACGTTCGCCTCACATTTATCAAGTCAAAATCCGTCTGCATTCGAGGAACCTTATAATAAATATCGCAAACAAGATTATTTACATTCCCAAATTGGTATCAAGATTAAATCCATGTCAGTTCGTATTTGTGATCAAAAACATAACTTTCTCAGTACCTACGAGTATTTTTATTAAAGCAGTTACAATCCTCTTGGAATAAGATAGCGGAAGTATACTATACCTATTTGCTGATAGAAAAAAAGTTATCAACCTGAATGTAGGCTTGGAGTTCGATTAACAATGTACACAGAGATAACAGCGGGCTCTACCCAGCAAGTGAATCGGCTCGGTAGGTTTGTTGACTCGGTTTTTATCAGAGATGGAGGAAGGTGTATGTATGCATAGGTAGAAGAGCCTCTTGGGGCCACGCCTGCCGGCGACGATACTCTCCCTACCCTGAATGACTGTGCGTGTGCAAACAAGCCAGTATCGCAGGATCGCCTGAATAGCTATTAACCACCTCCGAGGCGACGATAAGCGTGAAAGGAGCCCTCCGTTCGCTCTGAAAGGGCGCTTTTACCTCGATATCGTCGATGTCCTGCCGCAGCGTCATCGGCGGGCCCGCCTCGCCATTCACACCGGACAAACTCGCACTCCAAACACTCGACACTGCACTGCCGACCCCGTCGGCGCTCCCCGGGGAAATATCCACTCCGCGCGCTGCGGGAGCGCCGGTGATTTCAATTAGCCCGGCCGTATTGTCCGCGCCCGGTTCACCCTCGTCGAAATCCGGTGGCTCCTCGCCACTCACGTACGTCATGATGGTCGGCGCGGAGCCGCCGTGGAAGCTCCACGAGAGCTCCGGGTCGGTGTCGGCGGCGTCGAGCGGCGCCCCGCCGCGCTCGTCGCGCGCGCGCCGCCGCTTGTGGCGCACGCGGTGCCGGACGAATCGGCCCGGCTCCGAGCCGTCGTCCACGGCGAACAGGTCGCGGTGCAACTCGTCGAGGCTCGTGCGGCGGCGGCTCGGCCTCTCGGCGCGCACGGCTCCCGTCTGGGAGGGGTGCTCGCTGAGGCCCTCGGCGTCCCAGAGCTGAACGCGCAAGATGTCGTCGTGCGAGGCCGGCGGCGGCGGCGCCGGCAGGTGGGCGCGCGCTGCGCCCGCGAGTACGATCGCGACGCAGAACGCACGTGCGGCTCGGGAGCGGCTCGCGGCCGCGCGCACTCTCCACTCGCCCATGTCGCTCCGCTGACGCGACTCTACTGAACGGCAGCGGCTGCGGCTAGCGGTCGGCGGTTGCGAGCTGGCGGAGGCGGAGGCGGAGCGGCGCGAAAGGCCTCTTGGTCTTGTATGAATACGAAGCCTCCGCACGCACACAACCATGCGAGATACGCTGACTGTACATTAAAAGCGGATTACAAACGTATTTCACGTATTTCCTTCCCCACGTTTTTAAAATATAAATATTTTTAATATTTACATGTTTCAAGTAAACAGTAATTTTCTATCAAATGTAAAAAGAAGGAATTCCTAAGTCCCTTTTACTCTATGGTTGACGTCGGCATGACAGAAATAGATCTGTAATTTGTCTCTTTTTTCCGGTGTATATATTTCAGAGGAAAGGACTGTACATAAAATGATATAAAAAAATCATAGAAATAGGATGCGCGCATGCTAGGTATATGAAAAAAATACTTTGCGAAAATTTTCGACATCCGTCACCTTACCATAGACTTCATATTAGTATTATTTATCTTTATTTTGAAGACACACTAATAATTACAATTATAAAGAAGTATATCAGATAGACTCATATAATCTCTTTTTTCCGGTGTATAGATTTCAGAGGAAAGGACTGTACATAAAATGATATAAAAAAATCATAGAAATAGGATGCGCGCATGCTAGGTATATGAAAAAAATACTTTGCGAAAATTTTCGACATCCGTCACCTTACCATAGACTTCATATTATTATTATTTATCTTCATTTTGAAAACAGACACATTAATCATTACAATTATAAAGAAGTATATCAGATAGACTCATATAACAGTTCCCAATTTTTACAAGAAGAATTATTTATTGAGAGCATATTTTTAATCAAATTTGTGAGGTCTTTTTAGATCAGATAGTGAGTTTTAGATTAAAAATATAACAAAAATAAACAAGTAACTTATGTATCATCCTTGGTTTTTGTTTCATAAATGGTAAAAATGAGTTTAGAAAATAAATCAATTTCAAAATAAAGTTTGTTATAATTTAATCCTGTGATAAATATTTGGGCAAATGTACTTTTTGACGGATTTGACATTTGAACAAACATACATAGATACATTCCTTCAAAAGTTTTATATTACACAATAAACTCGTTGATAATTAAAACCTATAATTAAATTTCTGTATGTAATTTTCTTCATGGCTTAAAAATAATAATAAAATAAATATGAGTTTTAATTTCTGCAAAACAAAATCTTTCAATACATACTTTAATATTAAACAAAAAAGTTTTCAGTTAAACCCAACGATTTCGGAAAAAATATTAATCCCCACATTTTACAAAGAAAATATTTTTGGACTGTTTTCTCGAAAACTACTTTTTATGCATAAAGTAAGTATCTTTTAATAACTAGCCATTCAATTGCTCAAAGTACGTCTAACAAAGGTGGTGGTGGCATGCGGGGATACAGGTCCTTACATATTCCATTTAGGGCTGATTTCGACGGATCGACGGATTGAGTTCAGCGTATCCATCAGATATAGTAAGTCGATATGTTTATTAGTAAAAGTATATTCAGATAATTCTGATAGAAGATTTAAGTCTCCGGCAATGACCATCCGTATTTTGACAAACGTGAATTTGTACTATCAGTCCAGGAAGTACTATCTGAGGTTTGAAAAATCAGCGCTTAGTCCGATGAGGTACTTTAAAAGTTATTCTTTCTAATAAAGATGGATAGTCCACGTGTGTGTACACATAGCGAGTTAAGTTTGCCAAATTATTGATTCGTTGAAATTTAAGTATTGTTTGAGTTAGGGTTACTCTGCGAACCACAAAGCCATAGGCCGAAATTTGAATTCTTAGTTTCGGTGACTTTCTCGAACGCATTTAAAAATTCAGGCATGGAGATCGAGTTTCAAGGGCGCAGCCAAAATTGTGGTACGTGCTTGGTCAATCCTGTTTGATTTTCAGGGCTCCGTAGTTTTTTTAGGGCGCGGCAAATGGCGTAGGTGCCCGATGACGCCCATGCGCTATCGAACTTTCATGGGGGCTCCAAGAACCATGCCGGTCGGCCAGAAGCCCGATTCTGCTATTTGTCCAATTTCAAACCATTCCGTGTGAGTTATGTTTCGGTCAAACATAACATGCGAAGTTTTGAGTGCGGTTTCCAAAAATCGGTATTCAGCTAATTCACGCACGCGTTTTGTTATTGTCTATGGCGTGGTTTGTCTTGCGCGCCGCCTAAAGGGTAAAATAACCTGTCATGATTTCGACAGTTAATTTCTCTCTTAAATATCTTATACGAAAAGAAAGAGATAGCGATATACCAACATAATGTAGGAAAGTGATATTCGAAGTTCGGCGATGCGGTAATCCGAATTTGACAAATACAATTATCAAAACCGCAAGTTTTCGGCAAAACACACGGCCCACAAGAACATGGAGTGCGCGTTGCGAACAAAACACAAACACAACGCATGCGTTTTGCAAACTTCGCTAGTAGAATACCATTTCGCGCGAAACATGCGGTTTTGAGAAAATACAAACATAACGCGCGCAGTTATCAATTAGCAGAATAAGGCTTCAGGTGTTTCTTCTCACCACGTTTGAAAGACCCCAGCTTGGTGGTACTTTGGTGGAAATACCTCGAGAGGGATCCATTCTCCAATTAAAGTTTGCAAACCAGTTGCAAAAAACTAGTTTATTTTGTCACGTCTATCTGATAGTATGATCCTTGCCCTCTATCTTCTGCAGTTACAATCGTAAAATCGGATTTGTTTCGGACATGAGTTAAAAAAATCCCCAATCCTCAACTTTCATCGAATACTGTTTCTCAATCCCGAGATGAAGCGCTTCGGAGAAGCACTGTGGTTATTTTTATTCATGCTTTATTTGGTGAGCTTACTTTGTATGTCGAAATCGTTTGAAAGAAATTGCGTCAAGTGTAAAGACGGCACGGCTTGCTTGCTACGCGACGCGTGCTACGCCCGGGAGGAGGGGGGGGGGGGAGCGGCGCGTAGCAATTTACTGTAGCGGGCGATAAATATTATTTCTAAAAGCCTAAATACAGTAACTTTCAGAAAATAATATTGAGGAAGACAAACCTTTTTTGTAAAAAAAAAAGTTTTTTGATGAAACTTATTCATGTGTTGATACAAAAATAAATATTCATGATATTTTTAAATACAATTAATGTAAAGTAGCGGTGCCCATTAAACATGTAAAATATATGTCTGTAATTAAACAACTACATCCCCTTTTTAATGCTACAAAGGATTCCAACAAGGGATAAAAAACCAAATATGCAGCGTCATTTACTTTAAAATTCAATTTCCATGAGAACGACTCATCGTTTTTATATGAAAATAATGTAAACATATATTAAAATTATTTTTTAATAATTATATTATTTTTTAATTAATTATTTTATACAAAAATAATGCTACCCTTTCGTGTCAGCCATTACAAAAAGGGAAAGCTATTTCCTTTTTTTTTATGTGACTGGACATGATGGCTAATACCACACCTTCTGTCATGGTATTAGCCCAACACACCACATGGGAACTAGGTGCCATGCCAGGACCTTCCTTATATTGCTCGGCTACATTGAACTGGATGGAAAACACGGACAATTTTCATTGCCGCTTCGACCATCGTTCATTCAATGCGATGGTACCAACCCGGGCGGGATTAACCCTACCACCTAGTAAGTAAGGAAGGGTACCAGTTTAACGTGGAATCCGAACCACGGCCAGCCTCTCTCAACGGTCTAATGGTCACCCATCCAAGACCAGACCGGACCCAGCGTTGCTTAACTTCGGAGAGCGATCGCCGAAGTGTCGCGCCACTGGGCCACTGAGGCGGACAACCCATTTCCTACTCCATTTATAAAGATGTTTGGTTTAAATTATGGCAACATCATCACCTAACGAGTACGTTGTCACCTATGATTTTAAATTGTATATATATTGAGTTCGAATAGAATTTTAAATTCTTAACCTCAAACATTTTAAAATAAAAAAATATGGAAAATCAAACTGCTTGGAACTCAGTCATTTACGAGAAAAAGTAACGTATAAAAACATAGAAGCCTAGCTAATAGGTTTTATAAATAAGTTCGACAAAGAAATAATGCAATTCGACATGTTTTAATGTAGAAAACAGGTTTTTCCTGAGGGAGAATGTCGTTAATAGGCATCACAATTTTAAAATGCAGGATCTTAAAGCCTTCAAACACAAACCTTAAAAAAAATTAAAACTATGTACAGTCAACCAAATGTTAAACGATACACTTCCGGTTCAACCTCAAAATGAATGGTGTTTAAATACTATGTTTGTTAGGGTTTTGTTTAAGCAGTAGCTAGTAGACATCCTCAAGTATGTTTGAATCTATACTCAACACTATAATTGTTTCCAAAAGTCAAAGTATTTCGACTGTTCATCTTTTCATTCAACCGGATGTGTATCTTAAACTCTTTGTTCGACCGTACTTGAAAATTGTAGGTGTTAAAAAGGCCTACAGAAAGTTCTACGGTATCATGTAGAGCAATAACTTCGAGCCACTCGCCCGATTTATTTGCGTATTTTATCAACGTATAGCAACTTATAGCGCAGTCAGATTCCGGATGGGTTACCGTTTTCGATGTTTAAGATGGCTGTGGTTCGTATTCTTCTTAAAACTTTGTAAAAGTAAGGAAGGTGGTAGGGTTAATCCCGCCTTTTTTGGTTTTCTATCAATTTCTATGTAGAAGTGCCAGTGCAGTAAGGGGCTGGCGGCACATGCTTTTAAAATTCGCTCCCAAATGTTTACGAAGCTCTAAGTGGGAATATGTCGATGTTAATCATTAAATCATGCCATATCGGTTCAAATTATTTTGATTAAATTTGGTAGATGGATACATAGTCCAGAGTGGGCAGTCTGAGTTCTCACCGAAATTGGCGTTTACGGCAAACCGATCGACTGGCGTTTTCTGCAAACTCCATACAAGTTTTTACTAGATATTCTGTGGTTTTACTTCTTCAAGCTGTCAAAGTCAAACGCGGACTTCCGATTTGTATGAAAACGCGGAGTGGACGTAAACGGCAACGTCGACGTATTTACGGCAACGTTGAGTAAGCTGTCAAATCAAGCTCGGACTCGCAAATGTTAGTTCGCTTAACGCCCGCTGCGCGCGCTCTTCAATTTCTCCATACATTTGAAAACGCCAGTCAATCGGTTTGCCGTAACGCCAATTTAGGTGACAACTTAGACTACCGGCTCTGGACCTGCCTTTTGGTGGGTTAATTTTTATCCAGGAAATAATTCAGACCGAAATCAATCCAACACGACATTGACCCGAGCGGAGCCGGGTACCGCAGCTAGTAATAATATAAAAGCGTGGAGTTGGGTGTATGATGAGTAAATGCAACCCGCTTACGAGGAAATAGGCGACAAAGGATGCAGCGATGAGACATTTTGTTCTTTGAAGTGAGACTCCGTGGTTTTCCCGATGCTTTTATTTTTTAATCACTGATATGAATTACAACTTACAATTGTTTTAACAGTGTTGTCTTCATATGTGATAAACTGTGAGGTAACTTGACAATTAAAATAAACTTGCAATGTTTAGGTGAAGAAGACGTAACTCATGCCTGTTCGTTGTGGTCTTAATTGTCAAAAGTTCAAATAATAATTAAAACTATTTTTCACAAGCTTTTATGTAACTTGCAATGCGGTATGTGTGGTTCTTCGCTATGTGTTTAGGTCAAATCTTGCAAGCTAAATTAGAACCACTTCTGCTTATCCTATACGGAATTTATTTTTTACATATTGGCCCAGTTCCGATGACAATGCATTTTTATGGTAAGCATGACCTGAATGGACATCGAGGGTTAGCTCCGGACAAAGGAACTCTTCAACGGTCTAATGCAGAGACACGAAATGTTGTATACTTTTTCCTTGAATGTGATAACCCTATTTCCATGGAAATTAAGAAGTTTCTTAGAAATTCATTACCTCAGAAGTTCTGCCACATAGACGTGTGATATTTTAGGTATTGTTGATATTTATATTATCTGACTATATTAAAAAATCCATTGTCTAAACGCGAACAGTCGTATTCAGAGAGAACCTGTCAAAAGTTAGTACGAGATTAGCACCGGAATAACCATACAAAAACAAGTTTAGTCAGTTCCATAAAGCTGGCGTCCGAAAGAATGATATCGACCTGAAATATTTGCCAAGTGTTCATCCATAAAATTACCATGAATGATTTTTTTTGTGTCCACCTCTTAGCATCGTTGCTTGAGAGCTCCTTGAATTCCGGGCCCCAGGTTTACGTTAGTAAAATTGGAAAAAACATTTTTTTACATTTTCAGATTTTACATTTCATATATATCTATATATCTATATATATCTATATCGTATATGTCACATTTTTTTACTCAATCTGTAAATCATGACATTACTAGCAATTACCATGTTTTAAAAAATCACAAAAAATATTTTACTTATTTTTTATCGTAACTAAAAGTTTGTATGGAGAAACACAAACCGTTAGAGTTAGGGGAATAGTTTGTTCTGAAGAAATGTGCGTATTTGTCCATTCATATTATCCTCATTCAAACAAAACTAAAGAAATCATAATTGGTGGACATTTCTGATCATTTGATGGACTTTACGATACCGTGAAAAAAATCTGAAAATGTCTAAAATATTTTTTTTCAAATTTTTCTAACACAAACCGAGCCCGAAATTCAAGGAGTTCTAGTAACGAAACTAGGAGGTTGACAAAAACAATAAAAAAATGGTAATTTTATGAATAAACACTTGGCAAACATTTCAGTTCGATATCATACTTTCGGACGCCAGCGTTATAGAGCTGGTTAAGTCCGGCGTATTAAAGTTAGTCCGCCCACTCTGAATGTACGTCTGTACGACAACAAAGTTTTTTTTTCCGGAATAAAATAAACCTAAATTAGGTAGGTACTCTTAAATTACCGCAGCTACAAGACCTTATATGTAGTTAGATATGATTGTGTTGCATTTATATGAGTCTGACTGGCGCGGGGACTTGCTCCGTCCATGCACCACTTTATTTCTTTTTCTGAGTTGGAAAAGTGCATTTCGTCACGAATGCGAGCTGCTCCATGGTTCATAATCCATGAAAAACTCTAGGTCCCCTTCCCCTACTAGGTGATAGGGTTTAAGCCCGCCTGGGTTGGTACCATCGCATTGGATGAAAGGATGGTCGTAGCGGCAATGAAACATTGACCGTATTTTCCATTCAGTTCTATGTTGCCGTGCTCATAAAGGGAAAGTCCTGGCATGGCACCGTATTCCTTCGGAAGTGTGGTGTATTGGGCTAATATCATAACGGTAATTGTTTGGTATTAGCCATCCATGTAGGTAGGGGTTAAAACACGCTATAACTCCTATTCTTAGCTCTTGTTTATAACCTCAAGACTTGATTATCGCTTCTATGCATCTATAACTCTTCACTTAACGCCTAAATTTAGTTGGGATACGAAGCGCGGTCAGATTCCCATGCGAGTATATGCATACTTTGTCCATACGGTGTAGTCGCGATAACGACTACATGCCACTTCTCCTTACTTTATCTTCTGTCATAGCCGACTCTACTGTTTATTGTGTGTGATACATATATCGGTTACGCTTCTGTGCATGGAATGGACATGGACGGGTGAATGTGATTCACTTTCATATGGCATCATCGCTGTCGTTTTATATTGTGGCATCGCACTCTAATTGGAATAATATTAGAATCGCACAAAACTAGGGAGACTTGTGTAAGAAGGATTCATGAGTAAGAAATTGTAAAATTTTATTCACAGGTAAGTCACTGATGACTGTGAATCAGCGGAAGATATGAATTTCATGATTAACCCAACTGCACGATTCTGACATTTGTAAGTGTTGCTACTTTAGCGCCTTTACCGCTAGATCTAACAGCTATTCGAGTCGAACTGATGCCACATAACATTGGATAAAATAATGAATTAACCTGCTCCTAATCAGCGTTCTGGACACTTTGTCCCGCTAGCATTGTATTCGCTGATCAGCGCTCTGGACCTTTTGGCTCGCTGCGAGTGGTCCACTAAAAGTAATTCCCAATGAATCAGGGAAAGTTTATTGTAGATTTCGTATTATTTCATAAACATATAAAGAACCAATTCCCAATCTGGCAATCGAGCTGCCCGCTTAGTTTTTTGCCGAATCTCTGAAGTCTAATCTGTGGTGCCATGCGGTGGTTATCAATGGATTTCTCGGACGGATATTTCGCAAGGTAATTGAAATATTTGACAGTATATTGCTGTAATAAACGGATTGAACACGAAAGTATCAGATTCAGAGAGAATTTAATTTCAAGTGCACTTTGTTCCGAAAATGTAGCGACCACAGAACAATTAGGAGGTAAGAATTGTGAAGTGGGCGGAACTCGCGCGCCGGTCTTTAGCGGGGACCCGCTCACTTCATGCGCGCATGATTCACTCCTCTGCGGCTGTCCTGTGCGTTAACTTATCCGTGATACAATCTAAAATTGAAAAGGAGTAATGCCGTACTGTGCCATAATAACGTGCAAACACGACCGCCGGTGCACAACCTTCATAACGGAGGAGTTTCGTATCACCGGTAAGTTTCATTAACATGAATAGCGATAAAACTTACGACAAATGCATTACGAAATAAGATGGCGTCGCGGCGTGTCGCTTTGCTCGCCGGGTCATGTCTCGCTACGTTGTTTGTGACCGCGTGCGTGTGAGGCGCTCGGCCATGTTCGAAAGTGACGTAATATTTGATTGCAAACAGTATTGGAATTCCATCATAGAATCATTACGTTAAGGTTCATATTTACTAAACAAATGTGGATTTGTTGTTTGGTTATCGATTAAGAAGGGATAGCCAATTGCGACTGTTATACATTCGCGGAGCAAAAGGTCTTAAGTAAAACGGTAACAGCGGTCCTGGAACAAATTTGCTAACGTTTCACTTCCTGCCTCCTCAATATTCCGTGGTAGCGACTAAGTGGAAGCCTCGCATGTCGACATTAGAATTTTGATGATTTCGTCATATTTCATGTTAAGCCGGTTCATTTCTGATGTTTCGATCACTAAATAGCTTTATTCCGGACATATCAATGATGAAATATGTTCACGAATAATGAACACATATATTTTTATTAACACACATACACCATATATTTGAATCGGCGGCGCTCGACAGCGGAGTGATGCCAACGTAACAGAAGCGCGGTCTATAGGTCCATTCAGGCTTACGTTACCTTACCGTATCGAATATATACCGTACCGTATAGAAATTGTATGCTTTTGTGCGTCCTAATGATATTTGAAAGATTGTCTGTTCTTTTTTCGTTTTTGCGTTCGGGCAGGAGCACCGATCAAAGCTGTTCCGCCTGATTCTGTTCTGTACAGTTCTATGCTCGAACAAGACTTTATACATGTGTGATACAGAATGAATTGATAGTTATTAAATGATAACCACAAAATAGCACAAAAGCGGTTGAAGCAGGAGCGATGCTTTGTTCTTTCGAAACATTTCTCCATGGCTGGAGGTGTCGTCTCGACATTTCAGGTGTGTTGCTTCAGATTGACTTGCGGATCGCGAGCTCGCCTAGGCGCGTGCTTGCTAGGGCGCGGCGCGGCGCGTGATATTACTCGCAGTGAGAACGGGTAACGCGCGGGCTCGCGTAGTCGCGTGCTTGCTTATCGGCGCGGCGCGGCGCGTGGTATCACGTGCCTGAGAAGCTAACAGAAGATAGCAAAAGATTGCAGAAGAAGGTAACATTTCGAAAACTCCAAGAGATTAAATAAAGGACCAAAATATTCCCCCCCCCCCTCCACATATGTCCGATTAACCTTTAGGATATTTTTGAATTTGCATTCTTCCATGATAGGTACCTATAACGTCAACAAAATTTTCAAGTTGTGAAACTTTATAATTGGCTAAACAATTTGATAAATACCTGTACTATTTGTAACCATAAATAGCTGTTAAGTTTCTATAATAAATAATTAAATAAAAAATTCCCGGCATACATATAGACGGTGTTAAACAAGTTCGCGATATTCCCGAAAGGGGGTTAGTTTGGGTCGCATGCTGATTCCGAAAACGAAGGATTTTTCTTGTTTTGACCTTTTGTTTTAAAATTTTGGATTTCTAATACTAGTATGAAAACATAGTATTTCGTAATAGGAATCGCACTCCATTAACAAAAAGTTCTAAAGTAGATTTTTTTTAAAATGTGAAAATTTACATTCGGATCGACGCAATAAAATTGGCGGCGGCGCGCAGTCAGCTGCGAGACAGCAAACGCGTGACCTTGGCAGTGGCGCGAACACATGGCTTGCTTACACCATTCCAAAAGGAAAATGTCGCTGAGGTTAAAGTTTGGATTAAATCTGCAATTTTTTTTTACTATTTTAGATTTAATTTTTAAATACCACAAAATGATCAGTATACGAAATAGTTAAATAATCGGCATTAAAGTAGTAATGTCGCGAAAAAAATTAACACCGTGTACATACGATACGATATATATTTATTTCATTATTTTGATCATAAAGAACTTCCATAAGTTGACCACTAGTTTCCGTTTATGAGACCAAAATCTTGGAAACATTTATGATAGTCTATAATCCCAACAAAGGTAACATTAACATAATAATTTCATTTAAAATTTAAACGTACCTGTCGTTAAAAAAATTAAACTACTTGTACTCAGCCTCAGTGGCCCAGTGGCGCGAGACTTCGGCGATCGCTCTCCGAAGTTAAGCAACGCAGGGTCCGGTCTGGTCTTGGATGGGTGACCATTAGACCGTTGAGAGAGGCTGGCCGTGGTTCGGATTCCACGTTAAGCTGTAGGTCCCCTTCCTTACTTACTAGGTGGTAGGGTTTATCCCGCCCGGGTTGGTACCATCGTATTGGATGAACGATGGTCGAAGCGGCAATGAAAATTGTCCGTGTTTTCCATCCAGTTCAATGTAGCCGTGCAATATAAGGAAGGTCCTCACATGGCACCTAGTTCCCATGTGGTGTATTAGGCTAATACCATGACAGAACTTGTGGTATTAGCCATCCATGTCCAGTCACATAAAAAATAAATAAAAAAACAAACCATATATTATTCCAATTTTTTTTTTGCCTGTTTCGATCCATAGAAAGTTTTTTCGTGACTTTATAAATAATAATTATAGCCATAGTTAGTTGCGGCGAACTTTTTTTTCAGAATATCAGGTTAATTGGTTTCCTTGCAATTCTTAAACCAATATTTAAATTTAACAGCGCCATCTAACGGTGTAAAACTTCTAATCGCTCATTACAACAAAACCTTAATCCTTTAACTATGAAAATGGTTTTAGCCGCAACTTCTATGGCTATATTTAACATTTATATTTAATTTGTGGCTCAAAGTCAAGTCAAATCAAACACGTAATCGCAAATGTTAGTTCGCTTAAGGTGGCCCAACCCGGCGGGCCTAACTCATTCACGGGCATGGTACAAAACCGTGCTGTTGCGCTCTGGGACCTTCTCTGTTTCAAAGAATAAGACAGGCTCCGTGATGAGGAAGATGCCACATGTCCACAAAAAAGACAATGTGCATAGCGTAAGATTTGGTAACATTTACGAAAAAGTTTATTTCAAAACGACTTATAGCTAAAAGTGAACCACGACCGCTGTAGTCAAAAATCTAACAAAAACCAAATAGATTATAAATCTTGATTAAATAAGCTATGTCTGATAACTAATCTTTTTAAGATGTTCTTACTTTATCATTGCGTAATCCAACTCCAAAGTTATTATATAAAACGCGCGAAAAATTCGAACTTTCGGACCTTATAACTTAGAAACCAAACACAATTTTACAATGCCAATGGTCATCAGACATCTAGTTCGATCAAATAAAGCTATTTTGAGCAAAATTTTGGATCTCTGACAAGAAATATGGGCGTGATCTTCTTTCCCCTTTTGTATGGGGAGATGAGCGGGATGGGCCACCTTAACGCCCACTGCGCGCGCTCTTCAATTTCTCCATAAATTTGAAAACGCCAGTCGATCGGTATAGACAACTGAGACTAGGGGCTCTGGAGAAATACCGCCTGTGATGGTTAGCAGCCTTTAAAAATGATCTAGCTACTTATTTAAAATGTATATGGCAACACAGTTATGACGTCCGTCCGGGCTGTGTCTGACAGCAGTGGGGCAGTGATGGTTACTTGCGATTTGTTGATTTTCCTGTAAATTATAATTAACTTGCTACAAAGTAGTATACCGTGTGGTAGCTTGAGGGGTAATGTTATTTCGTAGACGACACCGTTCGACTGCCTTTAACGGTACCATTTGTTGGTGATTTGTTGAATTAGAGGCGTTTTGTATTTACTCTACATATGCGTTTGGATGGGGGAGAACCGCGTCTAATCTAATCTTTATATTCCATATCGGAAAAATATATCGCCTTTAAGTGAGGACACCTTGTAGTCATCATAATTTTTCCGCGGTGGGAGACGTTTGCTGCGGCGCAGGAGCCATGGACACCCTGAGGTAATTTCACTTTCATTATTAGGCCATAAAATTAAATATTTTGCAGGCATAGTAGGTAGGCATTTTCACACACGCGCGAAGGTTGTGTCATAGATAAACTAGTATCAAGGTCGAGTCAAGCTGAGGTACCCGAAACCACTTCAACCACAACATGTTTGCATGAACTAGTTTGAAGATGTAATTACAATTTAAATACATTTTCGTACCAAGTAAGTGTCGTTTTTTTTTCAGTTAGTACTATATACATATGTAGAATCAATCGTGAAGCACAGACAGATTAATTAAAGAAAGAAAGCTGTCCTAAAGAACTAATTTATAAGCATAGTGCAAGGCTGGATTCGAACCAGCAAGCAAAACATTTTCCAGGCAATGCATCTTCCACTTCACCCGTTCTATACCCGTCATCAACCATTTACAAACAACTACCCATTTACTATGAGCATGCAAAAGTGTGTCCAACCAATTGTAGGGATCATATTTCTAATGCATGTGGTTGTAGACCAATGATTTGACACCGTTTAGCAAAAATGGCATGTCCCACACATAAAATATATTCTAAAAAAATATTCAATAACCTTGAAAAACGTATTGATTCTGTTTTAAAATATACCTAATTTCATTTCATGGTAGTCAAACTACACTAAGTCATGTCACAATTTGATTGATCCGCAATACATAATTGACATGCACATATGCACTCTATCTAACTATCATGATTATTAAATTTTATAGTTAGAACAAATATTTTGCCCCATACAAAAATTATTCACTACTGATTGTATCTTTTCTTATTTCTATCATATTACTAAACGAATAATATTTTTTTTTTGCATTTAATAGGAAAAAATATTTTGCAATTAATTAATTAACATGCCTTAACAAACAAAAAATATTCAACATGTCTCCATTCTGAATTAATCTCAGTTACAAACTTTCCGTCACAATGTTTATGATGAAAATGCATTAAAATATGTTAAAAACTGCTAAATCGGCTCGGCGAAAGTATTTTTAGGTGTTTGGTTGGTATAACTGTATCAGTCACTCAATGAAGTCAGTGGTCAATGAAGTGGTAGGCATGTAGCTTAGCATTGTCAGTGATTTCACCAAAATAAAAGGAGTGCAACGCAAGTGCTGTTTTTTTTTTTTATTTCTACATGCCACATGGCTATATCATTCACTAACGAAATATACCTTAACTTCAGTTGTAGTTTTAGTATGAATATCAAGAACACATTTTCACATTTCACTAAGATCTCAAAAGTATGCAGAAAGGTGTATTTTTATCCAATGTAAAATCATATAAATAAATAAATAATAAATAAAAAGAAAACATTAATTCACTCTATATTATTTATTCAAAACTTATCTTCAAAACCGGAAGCAAAGATGTTAATGTTGTTCCAGTAAAATTTATGTTCTTTTCCGTTTTATGAGGGTGCACGAGAGTACTCAAAATCAGCTAAAAAGTTATTATGGGGATAGCATAATCGAAATAGTTTCATTTCAAACAAAGACAAAATTCATAATTTTTTATTAATTGTGGACATGTTGTGTCCACAATTAATAATATATATATAATAATAATTATAAAATGTGTCCTTTCTTATTCACATTTTCTGTTATATCTCCATCATTGGTTCAAAATTGTTGTCATCACCCATGTAACTCTTAGACTTGGGTAAGTGCTTGTAGATATTGCTCATGTAGTCACCTGTTACGAACATTAGCCCTTCAGTGGGGCTTTGTGCGAATACAATATGCAACTAACATACCGTGTTTCACAGGTTGTACCTGGTGACTTGGAACGTTGCTACGCACTCACCATCGCAAGATCTCAACTCACTCCTGGACTTCCCATCGCAATATGACAGAAATAGGCAGCTGCCAGATTTCTATGTCATTGGGTAAGTTTCAAAAAATATTACTAATCAAAAGTGTGGACTAGAGGCCGAACCGGTGTAAAATGTGAGAATATTTGATCAATTCTGCACCAATCAGAAACCTACACTCTTACTGGGTAGCCTCTATTAACTTTGGCATGGTCGTCAGAAACTGCGAGAGTAGCGATTTTTGAACCGGCATTTTTTTCATGGCCCAGTACCGGGTCCAGGAAACACTGCATTAAATAGAAAAAAAAATATCAATGATATTTTTTATTTAAATTATAGTTAAAATATAAAATGTTCGTTACGCAAGGCAAAATTTGGAATCAAGCTTAGGTTAATAAAGTTCTTGCAGTGACGGGAGATGGCGCTGGTTAGAAATGTAAGAGTATCATCGAAAATAAGCTGTTTTTGGCAAGTTTTGTGTGTCGTTTGACGTTACGTTCCTCTTCTCTTTCCTATGATATTGCAGACGTTATTTGACTTTGGGTATGCCTCCTTATATTTGATGCAAAGGTTGGTTGTTCAAACATAAACATTTACATGTAGTTAGCTTGCAGCTATATTATAATGGCAAATGTGATTGTTAATTTATCATAGCTGCCTTCTCTATGTATGATTGGTCTACTGTTATTAGTTTAATGTAAAACCATTGTTTATGAGTTATTTTTAGGTCAAACAATTCACTGACATAAGCGCTCAAAATGCAGTTTCCAAAAACTGGTATTCAGCTAATTTACTTATTGCCCGTCCAAAGGGTAAATAAATCAACAGTTTTATGATCTTTATATAAAGTTACATATGAAAAGACAGAGGCAGCGCTAGACAATTTTTATTAACATAGAAAAATCACTGCATAGGATTTAAATTTTTTGCAATTTTTAGGCTGCAAGAAGTGAAGTCGCAGCCCCAAAACCTGCTGCTGGACTCTCTATTCAGCGACCCATGGACGACGGCCTTGAACCGGGTGCTCTGCCAGCAAGGCTACGTCTCTGTCAAAACCATCCGGCTGCAGGGTCTGCTGCTGGTGGTCTACTCGCAGATCAAGCACCTCTCCCACCTAAGGGACATCGAGGCTCAGTACACAAAGACCGGATTGGGCGGAGTTTGGGTATGAGGACTCATATTGAAATAATATAGAAGCATGCAGTAGCTAGGACGAACGGACCTCGGCTTGACTGAAACCCATTTTAACCGATTATTAGGATCGGCACACGTATTGTCGCTGCCCGTCGTCCGTCATTCGAATGTGTAGCTTTGTGTCATTGGAAAAACATGACAAAATGAACAACCTGGCGAAGTTTCTTATTGGTTCTTATTCGCCAGAAGTAATCGAACCAGCAGAATACGACTCCGAGTGTGTAATTTACATATAATGGACGAAATAAAAAAACTGAAACTGAATTCACTGCGAGCGAAATTTGACACCTGTGATAGAAATGCACCATATAGCATAAAATGGTGAACATATATATTTTTTATTTCCTTAAGAATGTCCTATTTTTCCGGCCGATCAATCGACCAAAAATCCATATTGAGTAAATATTTTGGTCTTTTCCCATGTACCCAGTCTTTGCCAAAAGCTAGGGACATATATAGTTTCCGTTCTGTCATGCTTG
The DNA here is from genome assembly GCA_946894095.1 of Incurvaria masculella. Classification (NCBI taxonomy): domain Eukaryota; kingdom Metazoa; phylum Arthropoda; class Insecta; order Lepidoptera; family Incurvariidae; genus Incurvaria; species Incurvaria masculella. Next base: position 6,602,211 of record OX335644.1, read on the forward strand.
TTCCATGCTTGCCTTTTCATTTTATTCTATATATTGAAATACAATGATGATTTATAAAAATTATGGGATTATGAAATCCCTGAGTTCTAAGTGAGTAATGTGGGAAGGAAAATAATTATAGTATTCTTTGCCTTAACCTACTTGATTATATGACTACTTTAGCGAAGAGACACAACGAATACAACTTTTTTGTTTTGATTGAAGTAAACAAAATAATTCAGCTGACTGAATAGGTTTGTTGTTTTGATCTTATTTTCTTAAAAACATCTGGAATAAACAGAGAAATTAATATTTACGTTATATTTGTCAAATTACATAGTTAATTAATTGTTAGCCTACATTTGACCAAAATAGTATCTAGATACTTGTCATTGATCTTATAATTTAATTTTCCTCGGGACTTAATCTTGCAACACAATCGGGGGCTATTTACCATTTTCCTATCTACATCGTTATGTAGTTTCATGAATTATATGGATTTTCGTACTGATCACATTTGCAATTTGTTCAGATTTTCCTTGACATATCGTTTTTGACTTGTCACATGGTCACCTGATAGAAGACCATTTTTTTATGCAATCTGACATGGATGACTGTTAGTAATGATATTAGCCCAATACACCCTATTTTCGAAGGAATTAGGTGCCTTGCCAGGACTTCCCTTTATGAGCACGTCTGCATTGAACTGCATGGCAAAGACGGAAAATTATGAATTGCCGCTTCAACCATAGTTTCATCCAATGCGGTGATACCAACCCGGGCGGGCTTAACACTACCACCTAGTCCAAATCATGTATCAGCTCGCATTTGTAATGAAATACACTTATCCATCATCAGGACCCTATAGTCAGCCCGTATAGACCCTACCCTGCAGCTTCATTTTACTCACCAATTTTGACGTTTCGCTTCAGGGCAACAAAGGGGCAGTTAGCGTACGGTTCAACATATACGGGTGCTCGGTGTGCCTGGTCAACTGTCACCTGGCGGCGCACGAGCACCTGCTGGCGGACCGCGTTCAGGACTACAACACAATTGTCCGCTCGCACACCTTTCACGTGGGCGAAACCACCAACATCATGTACCACGAGTGAGTGGTCGAATTATGACATCACGTGACATCGAATATGACAGACATGTACGAATTAGTTTCAGAAGGAATAAAGGAGATTATGGAATTCTGGGATTAAGCTTATTAGCTCAAACCAGTGAGCATGGAAAGACAGAAGTAGCAAACGATACTCGTTCATTCAATTCATTCATACAAAAACGCTGGCGACTGAGTTAGTTTACGCATTAGCTTATTACAACGACTATTTCAACGACATGTTACTACACGTAAGAACCTCACAGGCTGCTTTTTTTAGGGTTCCATACCCAACGGAACCCTAAGCCTCCGCTGTCCGTCCCTCCGTCCGTCACAGGGCTTTATCTCATGAACCGCAATAGATAGGCAGTTGAAATTTTTACAGAGTGTGTATTTATTTTGCCGCTATAACAACAAATAGGTAAGATTTAAAAATAATAAGATTTAAAGCGTGTCTCTATACAAAAAAACCTTTTTTTGTGTTAAATCTTGTTCGATGGTATAGAACCTTTCGTGTGCGAGCCCCACTCGCAGTTGGCCGGTTTTTTGGGTAATGAAACGTTTTGCGCATTCCGAATTCATAAACAAACTAACTACATTTGGACGTTTTCCACTAACTCATACGTTGTCGCTATACAATTTAGTTTTGAATCTTACTCCTGGATTACCTCATGAACACATCTGGAACCTTAATAAAAAATCCAAAAAAGGAAACCAATTGCATTAAATGATTTCTAGTCTAGGCTGCATGTATTAAATTGTATCCCCAAATTTTAATGGAGCGGCATATAGCTTTTTCCTATATATTCTTAAACATGTTCTTCCTATTTCTTATTTAATTATTATTTCAACTAACTATTTTTTAGTTCAATATTATGATGCAGTTCAACACCAGATTTTAGAGATTATTTAGCGCCAGGGGACGAGGAAGACCCTTGATTATTTAAAAGCACGCCATGTTTAAATCATTATATTATTGTGGTTGTATTATTAAATAGTACATATATGGAGAGGCGTATGTCCAGCAATGAACGCATACAACCTGACTGACTGACTGACTGACATATATGTTCGGGTTGATTCACAGTTTTGCATAGTTGTTTGTCCATTTACACTTATCAGTATCCAGGCCTATATGTATACGTCGCACACATTTTCGAGTTCTTCGGTACCATGAATGATGCTCCTTGTCAATTATCTGATATCAAAATGTGATTATCTCAATACCGCCCAACCTAGATAATCCACATCACAGATAATAAAAATAACCTCCAGTCAGATGTCTACTCACAGTAGAATTAAGCTATGCACTGCTCATCTGAGAATCCTCTTTATAGTATACCGTGAGTTAAGTGTAAAAACTGTTTCTTATCGTCTATAGCTACGTATTTTGGATCGGAGACCTGAACTTCCGCACGGATCATCCGACGGGCAACAGCCCGACGGCGCAGGAGATCGCGGACACGCTCGCCGGCGTGGAGAAGGACAAGTACGAGTCGCTGCTGCGGCACGACCAGCTGCTGGCCGTCATGCAGAGTGGCGATGCCTTCTCGGAGTTCAAGGAGCCCGAAATTCGATTCCCGCCCACGTACAAGTTCGACGTGGGTGGAGATACTTATGATTTGAAGTAAGTATTTTTTTTAAGTCAAATTCCTATGTGTTTGTTTTGTAAGTTTTTTAAGAACTAGACATGGTTGACTAATATATCATCTAATATAATTAGTTAGTCCCTCATACCGCTATCCTGAAGGAACCAGATGCCGCATTGTGGTAACAATCAACACCAAACACATTGTGGCACCTGGTTTAAGCAAATTTAAAATCGCTTAGAACGAGCCAAACGACCAATTAGAACCTACCACAAGAAGATAGGTCGTGTAAAATTCATCCTGATGGTTGAGCGCCTCGTAGCTCAGGGGCGCTGGGGCTTGTTCCTCATGCCAGAGTTAGCGGATTCAATCTGCACCCATTCTTTCTCTTTCCTATGTAGTTGGAAAAAGGCATTTTGTCACAAATGCTGTTCCGAATCCATGTAAAACCGAAGGGTTAAGCCAGCCCGGGTTGGTACCATCGCATTGAATGAAAAGAGAATCGAAGCGGTAATGAAAATGTCCCGTGTTATCCTACCAGTCCTAGTGCCTGTAAGCGATCCTCGTAAGTTTTTTTTATGAATGGTTGATTCCATTTTTGTTGCTCGCCGTTACATTCTTTCCAGTAACTTCAATGAATTTACCTTAATTTTTCAATGTAGACGTAAGCCATCATGGACAGACCGGATATTGTACAAGGTGGTCCCAGACAACTATGAGAATATTACCCTGCGCGCAGACAACATCGCCTACAACCACCTGCCACACTACACCCTCAGCGACCACAAACCAGTCTTCGGGCAGTACACCATTAAGGTAGTCTTTGTAGAAAAGCTAGTTCACCATCAGGGAATTCTCAAGTCCGCTTGATTAGCTATTAAGAAATTTTGCAATCTATGTAGTTGACAAATATTAGATGGACATGAACCAGATGGTTTATTTAGGGAAGTTTCCAGTTTGCTGTCTGAGTACACTGCCAGTAAAGATTCGGATAATTTGACAATGACCTGGGATTAACAAAGCTGAAGGTGATCGCTCCTTATTCAATGCGCTCGGATCCATGTCACTTTGAGGCAATCATTGTCGCTGATAGCAATTCTAGCCTAAAGTTTACCGTACGAGTCCAGAGAAGTCATTGGGGAAGTTAGAAGTCTAAGAAAGTTAAAAAGAAATCTACCAAAGCATGGACTTGCATGAAAATGTGAAATTTGTTTGCATGATATTTTTGCATGAGGTATGGTCATGTATTTTTCAACACCTGAAAAATTTCTTATTCCTTTATACTCCGAGGTGACTTAATATGACAGAAAGGGATATACATGTTTATCTCTTTCCGATATAACAAAGTGCCACCATTTCATAACTTTACTAAACTCCACTTTATTTTAATAAATTTGAATACTCGTTGCATGTCTTGTTCTGAACAATGAAGATTTTGACTATTTTGTTTATCTTCTTTAACTGGTGTGATTTCATTAATTTTATTTTATTTCTCCTTGGGGGGAACTTACATTCACATGAACATATTTTTTAATTTAATTTTTTGCAACATGAAAAAAAATTGTTATTTAATTTGATGGTAGTACCGCTTTGTAGATCTAATGTAGAATACTAACTCCATGGTAGCGGTAGTGAATTCCGTGTATGTAATTGCATGCAGACTCGAAATCCCACGCACGCGCTACGCACGGCTCGCGCGCCCCGCGCCGCCATGATGCGCTCTGCTATGCTCTTGCCAGAGCCAACCGAGGGGCAACCCGCCCAGACCTTTGTAGACTCGGAGCCTGAGGCTGCCTCCATGTCGGTGAGTCCTGTTTTGGTAGTGGTCGCGGTGATGGTACGGCCACTTTGATAAAGTCCAAAAACGATTTTGATACTGCAAGGTTTGTTGACTCGATCGACAGGAATACCTGAAAATATTTTTTTTATTTTATTTTATTTTATTTATAAGGCGCCAAAACGGTTGTACACACAAATTATTTACAGAAATAGTTAGATCAAAATTAACTACATATACAACCAGCAAAAGACACACAAGTACATTACTGTACGCTACCACACTCGGTGATAAGTCACGCCGCCAAGCAGTCCGCTGTGTTCCGGCGTGTATCCCGTGGACCCAGTATGCAAGGGGGACTTGAGGCGAAGAGAAGTGGTCCAGTGATTTTAAAGCTGAATCACTGCCTGGGAGTAAGGGATCGACACGATGGCCAGGGAGAGCCGGTGAAACGGGTGCTCCGCTGCCCGCCCGCCGAGTAGTTCAGGGCCCGGTCTGTGTCTAACCAACACAGAAGGCTGCACCATCACTCGGCGCATAATCTCGGAGTGGTCCGTCGTGCCGGTTGGTGACCGGACTGCCGGGGTCCTGGCGGCCACTTCCGGGGGGGACCGGGGGTCCTTCCGTACATCGTGTCGGCAATTTACATCCCAGGCAGATAGTGACGAAGCCACAGAGTTGCGCTTTGACCACTAATCTTCGCTGCTTGTCCCCTGTGCAACCCCTCACACCACAACCCATGATGACAGCAAAAACTAGGAAAAACGTTTATTCAGCGGTGCACAACCCCGGCACCTTTCGCGTAGACATGGCGAATATACGGGGGCTGCACGCTAACCTTAATGCCGTGCACCTGCACCTGGAGCAGTGCAAGCCGGCCATGTTTTTCCTTACGGAGACACAAATATCACGACCTGCCGATACCTCGTACTTGCACTATCCCGGCTTTACTCTGGAAGAATCCTTCCGTCCGAAGGCTGGGGTGTGCCTGTTCGTCAGGTCTGATATTTGTTGTCGCCGTATACACTGTCTAGAGGACCCCGAACACTGCGTACTTTGGGTTCACATTGACATGGGGACGGACACACGGTTGTACGCATGCCTGTACAGACCGCATAGTGGAGACAGAGAGGCTACTCGACTTCTTGAGTACCTGAGCAAAGCGGCAGATGATGCACAGGCAAGGTTTCCCTCCGCAGAGTTGGTCTTTCTGGGGGACTTTAACGCGTCGTGGCTAGGCTCCGATAAGACTGACTTTGCTGGCAGGGCTGTGCGCAACTTCGCTCTGGCGCATAACCTAACTCAATTGGTGACGCAACATACGCGCATCCCAGATCGAGTCGGTGACGCGTCTTCCTTACTGGATCTTCTGCTGACCACTAAACCCGCCGGGTACAAGATCTCGGTGCTTGCCCCCCTGGGGTCATCTGACCACTGCCTGGTGAGTTCATCTGCACCACACACGCAGACCGAGAAACGTGCATCTGGCACCCGTCTGGTGTGGCATTATGAGTCAGCAGAATGGGACGGAATGCGAGAATATTTCGCCTCCTTCCCTTGGAGACAGCTCTGTTTTAGCAATATGGATCCGTCGAGCTGTGCTAATGCCGTTGCCGAGGTGATTCAGGGAGCTATGGAACTATTTATTCCTAGCTCTACCAAATCCCTCGGTGGTAAATGCCAGCCATGGTTCAACGCAGAATGCGCGGACGCCTGTTCTACTAAGAATGCGGCCCACCGTGCATGGAACCGTGCAAGAACACGACGTGAACCAGACGTTAAAGCGCTGAAACAGGCCCTTAACGCAGCCTCCAGATCCAGTAAGAGGATAATCGCAAGAGCGAAGTTCGAACATATCGGCAGAATTGGCGAGAAGTTGATCAGGCACCCAACAGGGAGCCGTCAATTCTGGTCCCTTGCTAAATCTGTCGAAGCAAATTTCTGCCGCTCCTCACTTCCACCATTGCAGCAACCTGATGGATCACTCGCTTTTTCCGCCATAGAGAAGGCCGACCTTCTCGTGGGCCTCTTTGCGGCAAACTCACGCCTGGACGATGGCGGATCAATCCCGCCATCTATTCCTGGGTGCGAATGCTCTATGCCGAACATACAAATCCGCCAGAAAGCGGTGCGGCGTGAGCTCTTCGCCCTAGATTCCAGGAAAGCGAGTGGCCCTGATGGTATTCCAGCGCTGGTGTTGAAGAAATGTGCTCCAGAATTAGCCCCTGTCCTAACCCGCCTTTACCGCCTATCGTACTCCACTGGATGTGTGCCTACAGCTTGGAAATCGGCCAACGTCCAGCCCGTGCCTAAAAAAGGCAATCGATCAGACCCGGCCAACTACCGACCCATAGCCATTACCTCTCTTCTATGCAAAGTGATGGAGCGCATCATTAACGCCCAGTTGATGAGGTACCTAGAGAGCAATGCACTCCTCAGTGATCACCAATACGGATTTCGTCCGAATCGATCTGCTGGGGATCTCCTAGTTTACATCTCACATGAGGTGGGTGATGCGCTCGAAAATCATGGCGAAGGTATGGCTATCGGGCTGGATATCGCGAAAGCATTTGACCGGGTCTGGCACAAGGCACTGCTTTCCAAGCTACCGTCCTATGGCCTTCCAACCGATCTATGTGACTGGATCGCCGATTTTCTACATGGCCGCAACATTAAAGTCTTAATTGATGGCTGTTGCTCCAAAGCCATGTCAGTGAATGCCGGCGTACCGCAGGGCTCTGTGCTGTCCCCAACCCTTTTTCTGCTGCACATTAATGATATGCTGAATTTGGGTGACATTGAATGCTACGCAGACGACAGCACAGTGCTAGCCAGGTACACCAGTCACCGGACCGCAAGCCGGGCTGAAGTGGAGGAGAATAGGCGGCGCCTCGTTGTTAGACTCGAAGAGACCCTGGAAAAAGTTTCCGGGTGGGGTCTCCAGAACCTTGTCGAGTTTAACGCGAGCAAGACACAGGCTTGCGTATTTAGTGCGAAGCGTACTCCGTTCAGTGTGGCTCCGACCTTCCAGGGAGCAACTCTACGTATTGACGAGCATTTAGGGATTCTTGGTGTCGACCTGACGCATAACCTTAATTTCGGACGCCATATCGAGGATAAAGCCAAGCTCGCCTCGAAAAAGCTGGGAGTTCTCAACAGGGTGCGTCAGTATTTCACGCCTGACCAAAAACTGCTCCTTTACAAGGCGCAGATAAGGTCTTGCGTGGAGTACTGCTCGCATTTGTGGGACGGCTCAGCTCAGCACCTGCTTGGCTCCCTGGACTCGATACAGCGTCGGGCTGTGCGTCTCGTCGACGACCCCAAGGTATCTATGAATCTAGAGACCCTCCAACTCCGAAGGGATGTTGGGTCTCTCTCTGTGTTCTACCGTCTTTACCATGGAGAATGCTCGTCAGAGCTACATAACGCTGTCCCTCCGTCCCCATTCTACCATCGCACGACGCGGAACAGGCAGGAAATGCACCCGTTCACTGTCGACATTCCAAAAATCAGAACCAACCGATCCTTTAGGTCCTTTATTTATAGGGTCGGTAAACTATGGAATGCACTTCCTGCCGAGTTATTTCCCTCAAGGTACAACCTAGGATCCTTCAAACGTGGTGTGAAGAAGCACCTGGCCGGCCGGCATGGTTTTCGCAGCCCCCTTATAAGTTCGAAAGCCCATGGGCATCGTCGGGCACCTTAAGTGGTCCTGGCGTATGCCATATGCCGCGCATTACATAAAAAAAAAAAAAAAAAAAAAAAACAGAATAGATACATCACATAAGTAAAAATGGAGTTATAAACCGAAAGCAACTAATCCAGAAAATATCAACACATTGTTAAATATGTATCTGGAACTATAAATGTAACATTTAAGAGAAAAACATATAAAAAAAAATCCTTAATAGGACATGACATAAAAGTAAGCATCAAGAGAAAAAGAAAATGAAACAAAATTAAACAAAAATAAAATTAAACACAAAAAAAATAAAAAAACCAAGCAGATGAAATAGGCTATGTATATCTATATAAAAAAAACATAAAACTTTGTAGGAAGGTTATAGACCTACAGCTTATTCTATGAATCCAACAACCTGAGGGTTGACAGCGCTGCACGCTTGTAGCTTAATGGACTGAGAGAATGAATGTCAATCAAGTTAAACATATTATTATTCGTGAGACACATTCTATGTAATGGTATGCGCTCTCCTGAATTTGTGCACCTAGATTGAATATTAAATAGATCCGTTGACCTTGTCACACGGCTTGCCACTCTAAACCCTTCTTCACCTAATAGTTCGGAACAATCAATATAATTATTACATATTTTGTAAAGGGTCATTGCATCGAGGAGTAGCCTTCGTTGACTAAGGCGGATGAGGAGGAACTTGCTGAGGAGGGCTTCGTATGACAGACCGGAGCGATAACACCTCAATTGTGTAATATATAGATACTTGCGCTGCATAGATTCAATTGCCTTGCTGTATTTTTCATAAAAAGGATTCCAGACTGGTACTGCATATTCAAGTTGAGATCGAATTAAGGTGTTGTAAAGATAAATATATGTAGTTGGATTTTTAAAATGTGTCGTAGATCGTAAGACAAAACCTATCATGCGGTAGGCTTTGCTGATGATGTTTTCAATATGAAGGTTAAAATGAAGCTTAGAGTCCATTATAACTCCCAGATCTCTAATGAAAGGAACTTTTTCGAGCATATGGCCTCCAATGGAGTAATCAAAATTAATAACTTTTACTTTCTTTGAGAATGTGATGGCTTTACATTTGGGAACGCTGAGTTGGAGCTTGTTAGTAATGGTGTATGCATGAAAAGTATTCAAATCATGCTGGAGACTCAAACAGTCATTGATATTACCAATAGTTTTGAATACTTTTATGTCATCAGCGTAAACTATGAAATTACATTGAGGGAAGCAAATGGAATGGATTAAAATAAGAACAAAGGTATCAATGGAAGACTGAATCTTATTGAACAAATTTGTACTTATGTCAATGGGCGACTGAACTTTGTTGGACAGCTTTGTAATTATTTTGGTTTCTATTGTGGACCTTACCTTTTGTGGGGCACCAGCAAGACTGCTGTGCGGAAAAAACCATGGAGGGTAGGTGGAACCTAAATGCTACACTGCGGTCTTGTCCATTTCCAAGTGTTTGCATACCTGACACATTCACAGAATGCTCGCACTGGCGTGTCATGTGTAATTTTTTTTGTCTACGTATGTGTCCCTAATGAAAATCTTGTGAGCATTTTAGTGCATGGTATTATATAGCATTGTGTTTCCAGATTGTACCCTCAAGGTGCTGCAAGGAGATATGTGCTCATGCTCCAAACTGTATTCTGTAGTCTAGCAATCTATATTATTTGAGTACACAGAAAGCATTCAGACTTTTAGTTCTTTCTGTCAATATTGTATAAATTTTTTTTATGAAAATAAGATTCACTTTTTCATTTGTGTAGCTTATCTAAAAGTTATTTTCACTGAATAAATGATTTGGCAAAATACCTTATTATGTTAGGCGAATTAAATGTAGTCAATACCAAATGGAACCAGCTACATTGAATCTGTGGTTTTAAACGCTAGCTGCCCACGACTCTAAACTTAATTCAACTTATGTTTGACTTCTCAGACATTCTCCAATTACACTGAGAAGACTGTGGAGTTTGCACCTGTCACCAACGTTTGGTTCATCGGTGACGCCGACTTCCGCACGCAGTGCACGCTCTCCGCCGACGTAGAGGTCAACCCCAACGACTGGATCGGAATCTATGACGTAAGTTGCACTCTGCATACTGTCTGCATTTTGAGCGGCTCATTCTCCTAGATGGAAATGGAAGGTCTTGTCATGGCGCCTAATTCCTTCGGGAATGCGATGTGTTGGGCTAATATGATGACAGTGTTAGCCATCCATATCCAGTTTTACAAAAAAAGCATGCGGGGATTTTATTGCAGTTTCTGTTGGAGTAGGTGGGACTGATAGGCGGTCGTCAGTCAGCGTGTTTGCGTCCATTGCTGGACATACGCTTCTCCAATTTTCCTCCAGTCCCTCCAGGCCCTCAGCGGTACGGAACCACTGCTTTCCGCCGACGCACTTGATGTCGTCCTACATAACATAACAAAGATAGAGTTACATAACATAACAAAGATAGAGTTACATAACAAAAGAGAAAATGAGAATTGCAACGCCATCTGTGTGTTCCCTATTCAACACTTGCATGACGTTTGCAATCATTCCCTGCTATCATTTTTATATGACCAAAGTGTATGTTTCCCACCGCAGGCGAACTTCCATAGCCTGGACGACTACATAGCGTACGAGTACCTAGCGAAGGTGTCGGTGGATGGCGCGGAGGTGGGCGAGGGGGAGGGGGCGGGCAGCGCGCGCACCATCACGCTCAGCTTCCCCGTGGGCAGCGGCGTGCGCACGCCCGGCTTCTACCGCTTCATATACTTCAGCCAGCCCAACGGCGATGTGAGGAGCGTGCTCGGTGAGTACATTAGGGTCCCGTCGCAAAAAGCGAAAAAGGGAATTGTGAAATTGCGAAATGTCTGGCTGTGGTGGCTGTCTGTCATACGCATTTTGTCCCGAATTGTTATCTTATTAACTGTTGTTTGAAACATAGTTGTTGAAGGTAGAATTATGTAGTTGTGCACCAACAAATTACTTGCTTTAAACGTCATACTTTTTGACAAAAATCTTGATTACTGAAGCCAGCAGTGATGGGACCCTTGGAATGTGAACCCGTTCACGCTTGATCGGTTTTTATTATTACATTGTTATTTATTACATGTCACATTTTATTCGAAAACATTTATTGATATTGTTTTCGTTAGAGGGTGAAAAGTACATAATTTTAAATGTTTTATTGGGTACTTCATTTTATCGGTTTATATGCTTACAATAAGCGTCCCTAGTTGAATGATCAGTAACCTTTTTATGTAGCGGCTAAGAATCTATTTTTAGTCTTCTGTTTACGCAACGCACCCATGCCAACCGTATGGTGGTGTCAATGTTTGCATTCGCCGCTCCACACTGTGCACCGCCAAAACATTCCACGCCCCTCGCCACCCAAACTGGGGCTTAGATCCTTTTTCTTTTTTTAGAGCTGCTCATAGCTCAGTGGTGCATGGGCTTGCCTTCTATGCCTCGTGCCTACAAATCCCCGGCCTGTTCTTGCACCAGTTGTTTGCTCTTTCTGATTTGGATAAGTGTATTTCGTTATGTTTTCGATCTGTTTCAAGGTTCAGAAGCCATGTAAAACTGTAGGTTCCGCTACCAGTTGGAACGTCCGAGTTGGTACCATCTCATTGGAAGAAAAGGTGGTCGAAACGGCAATTAAGAATCGTCTGTGTTTTCCGTGCAGTTCAATGAACGCAGGCATATAAAAGAGAATGACCTGACATGGCATCTAACTCCTTTCAGAATGTGGTTTGTTGGGTTAATATCATGACTGACTGACTGATTGGTCTTCTCGCCCTTGTGTTAGGCGGGAGTGGGGTGACAGTTCCGGGGCTTTGCCCCCTACTGTGGGATTATCTCTGTCCATTCCGATGGCCAGGTCCTTGGGTTGCCTAATTTAGGCGGTAGTTAATAAGCATCGGTGTGATCATCGTCTTCGTGTCTGACAAGGTCTCGCGGGTAGGTATGAACATTGAACATCTAACAATATCATGACGCTAGGTACGGTAGTTGCACCATTCATGACCAATTATATTAAATCTATACCTATCAATTCGTCGCACCTGTACGGTGCACGGGACACCGCACAATTTTGCCTACAAAGCAGGTCAACGGCCGTGGCGCGGGTTGCCCGCTCGCGGACTTCTGTAATTCAGTGTCCAATTAAATATCATCAGAAACGGTCGCGTTTTATTATTTGGCGCTCAATAGATGTAAACCATACATCGAAATGGTCCTTCGAGCCGGATAATAAAACGCGACCGTTTCTCCGTTTCGGCACGTCCAGGCGTATCTCATTTTTATAAAATTTGCAGTACAGTAGAAAAAGTGATATTTCTCTGTTTTCTTTCATATTTTACTGAATATACTGCAAATGATGCTGTAAAAAATTACCTGGTAAGAAGATTTGCTAAGAGTTTAAACATAAATAATAGAGCAAATTAATATATGCATTCTATATATCAAAATTTAAGCTATAATTGTGAGATATACCTGTATGTCCCGAGTGCGACGAATTGTTTGTAACACAAACAATCTCCAAAACAGGTGTGTCCGAGCCGTTCGAGGTGAGCTCGAAGGGGGAGCACGGCCTCTCAGTCGAGCCGTGCGCGGGCGCTTCTCGCTCGCCACCGCGCTCGCCGGCGCCGCACTCGGACCTGTTCAGCGACTTCGCCGCTCTCGACGTCGCCAACCTGTCGCGGCACTTCGCCAACGACCTCAACATCGACTGATGGAGGCGCCTGCCGAGGGGCAGGACGGACCAACAATGAGCTAGGTTGCTTCAGTCAGGCCGCACGCCGGACGCACCGCGCACGTGGGCTCGCAACAAATGTGACCTCCCACACACTTACATAGTAACTCGTAACACTATTTTTGTCTGCCTTCATCAAAAAATTTATTAATCGTTAGACGGCAATTGTTTTTTGGATGAGGCAACTTCCTATTCATGAAATTTCTGTAACCTATCACAAAATACCATGCATACATGAGCGATAAATGTGATTCCAAATACGGGATCGCATCTGCTGTGGCGCCGTAAATGTATCCTCGGTGTGCGGCCTTACTTACCCACATTCCCCACGTTCCCATTGTGATTTCTTAAATGTTCAATCATAAAAATTTAGGAAATCTGCAGGGTTTCTACAATAAATTTACGACGTAAATAACATAAATTAGAGGGACGGCTTTTCTGGTCCTTTGGTGCTCTTGGCCCCTATTGTGTCCTATGATTGCATCTCGCAGTAGAAACGGGTAGTGGTAGATTTCCTGTAGACAGCCTGTATGCTTCCTGCATTTTTACCCGACCATTGCAAAGCTAAATGGAAGGGTTCCGATTCTAGCCGTCACATGTATATATAGGTATGTTCCACCGTGGCGCTTAAACTATTTATCCAATTTTGATGAAATTTTTTTCAATTTATTTTTTATTACGGCCCGGGTAACCTAGGCTTCAAAACAATTTTAAAATCAATTTTAAATTCAAGATCAAAAACCGTTACCCGACTAAAAGGTCACAAACAAGGTGGGCGCTATTTGATAAGATTGCTCAATAAAACAATGATATCAAACAGCACCTACCTTGTTTCTTACCTTTTAGTCGGGTTAAAGATTTTTAAACTTTTTTTTTATAGAAAAAATTAATATCTTTGTCTATTACAAACACAATATACCACACCATGACCAGCACATTTGTAAATACAATGATTAACCAGTGTCATTTTTACCCGAACATCACTTATCGTATGAGAATAAGATCATCATGAAAGATTCATGCTGTTTGTACAGTTAACCAATTTTAAAAGAAAGATTTTAAAGTAAAAATTAAAGGCGATAGAATTCCTCAATTTTAATATCTCAGTTTCCATATTATATCATTTAGTTCGGATTCATTAACAAAAATGATTGTTTGCTTCATTTCCCTCTAGCAAAAACCAACAAGTAACTCCGCCATGTTTGTCATATTTTTCTTCTTTGATACTTACAAACCATTTTTATAGATAACTCTGGATATAATGTTAGCTCACAAAGAATAGTATTTGTACATAGGTGGAGAGTAAACTTTTGACTACCGCAGTCACATCTTATTCCAAGGTAATCTGGTGCAATATGTGTTACAATTGATTGCTATTTGGTTTACACAGCTAAAAATAGATGTTCTCAATTATCTTTGAGTGTTAGTCAGCCCTACAATGATTGTCATAAGACTTCTCTTGAATCTATGGTCGACCAAAAACAATTGCACATTCGCACTAAATATTTTTTTGCAAAAAGAAAATTTCATAATTTAAGGTACTTTACCTAAACAAAACAAATTATGAGATTTGATTTGCTGTACGCCTATCACAGCCCTCTGGCTTTTAAACCAATGGTATTTCCAAAAATTCATTTCTGCACAGGAATTTCACGAGGCTGCATCTTGTACATACGTGTCAGCCTAAGAACAAAAAACAAGCTAGAAGTGTGACGTCTTTGTATTGCAACCGTTGTCTCTTCCAAATGCTTAACCTTGAGCAACTGTACGCTCTCTGCCTACCTTCAGCCCCTTGCCACCGCACCGACATCCGCTGCGGCCACAAGGTTTTGCCCAGAGTTGGAAACAGGAAAGGCCTCACTGCACTTCTAGCTAGTTTTCTGTTCTGGTCTGAATTGCCAAAAAATGATGTCAGAGTAAATTTTAAAACTTTACTTAGGCCCAAACTTAGGCATAAAAAAAATATAATATTCTCGCCATAGTCTAGATTGCCAGGCGTCAGATTCAATTTTGTATATAAGTAACCAAACTACACAAGGTATCTAACTTGGTCACAAAATTTAAGTATTATTATTTTTCTACATTTTACAGTTTTAAAAAAAAAATGTATATTTACGTTACACTTTAACATGATTTGTACAGTAATTATTAACAATAGATAATTTGAAGAATTTATGATTAGTTCCTGTAATTTACCACTAGACTTTTTTCATACAGAAAGTATCCAATGTTCTTAGGTTAAAATATTGGCTCACTTTTGTATATGTCAAGCTCATCTTTCAGAGTATTATATTATAGTAATTACAGTAGGCATTTGTTGCTGTGTTAATCATCATTCCAGGTATGATTATAATGTTCTGTACTTAGCTGTAAAAACCCATTTCATTGTGTGACATGCTAGAGAACAAAAATATAAATATATATATAAAAATATAATAAACCTGTCAGCTAATTGTAAAAAAATTAACAGCAATTATCTTTTACGTAGCTTTAATTTTAAACAAAATTGGTGAATGGACGGTAGGCCTACTGTAATGCATGAATTTTCCGTCCATTTTCGTTTGTAGGGCAAACTAAATAGTGCATACCTATTTACTTTTTTGTGAATGTATTGTTTAAGATACTAGGATGATCCAGCATTAGATTTACCAACAGGCCGTATAGGCAGGGGTGGCAGGCGTAAATGCCACGTCCCTGGGGCAGTAGATTTTCGCTTTGCTTTCACAAAGTGAGGTGGCCTATACTTAACAGATGTATAAGTACGGCGCTGTGATGATCCCTATTGCTATCAATATATTGTTGCATTGTTATATTTGTCGCTGGAAGTTTGTAAAAAATGCAAACTTACAAGTTTCCTAAGAAACTTTTATTTTAATATTCGTCATAAAATTTTAATTTACTTCTTTCCTGATGGATTCAAAGAAACTCGTGAGTTGACTGACTTGTAACACACTGACATGTTTCAAATCGGTTGTTGTTTAGGTATACAAAAAAAACCGGTCAAGTGCGAGTTAGACTCGCACACGAAGGGTTCCGTACCATCGTACAAGATTTAACCTTTAATTTTTATTATTTTTTTATTTTACCTATTTGTTGTTATAGCGGCAGAATAAACACACACTCTGTGAAAATTTCAGCTGCCTACTTATTACGGTTCATGAGATACAGCACTGTGACAGACGGACGGACGGACGGACAGCGGAGGCTTACGCTGTCCGTTTCGTTTTACGTCCGTTTTCACCCTTTGGGTACGGAACCCTAAAAACATGGTTAATTTATGGATCATGCGTTTGCTGTGCTATTTCATAATCTTCATAACCTCTAATGACCTTCGTGTACCTGACCGGTCCACGTCTTGGCCTGCAAACTACATCAATTAATTGTTAATAAAAAGCTACCAATTTGCATGCATTCAATAAGTTCAATAATTAAATTTCCTAAAAAACTGATAATTTTGCTCATAAAGATATAAAAAAATCTTGTCTTGCAACTTACTGTGGAGGGTAAGTCGACTTAAATTTTCCTAAATTTTACCAGGAATGATGTAAATTGAAATGCTGTTTGATGAATATCCAGATTTTACAAGTTTCCCACGACATATAATACACTAGAATAAGTAAAACCACAATATTTAGGTTAAAACAAAAAATATATAAATAGTCTAATACCAGTAGCAAAATGAAGTAAAGTTAATGTCATTCAGAATAAGTAATTCATTTATTATTTTTATACTATTTATATGTATTATTTTAAGATTGATAGAAAATATTTTCTCATATATTTCCCAATTGTTCAAGTTTTGTATATGCATAGTGAGTACATTTTGTTTTCGATCAGATTTAGATCAGCAGATCATTAGTTCATACAAAAGCATAATTTACTTATACTGCATCTAGTCTTAAATTTGCTTTGATTTGCATTAAATAGTGTTCACACAAATGATACACCCACCAACAAACTGTTGTGATAGATATATTTAGTTCTATGTGTAGGTGTTGGTAAATATAATAAAAAAAAACAATAAACAAACATGTATGTTCAGTGTTTTATAACCTTTGGCGTAAGTTTTAGAAGTCGACTCTGATAGTTCAGCAAAATCATGTAACACATAGGATATTGTCTCTATCGTCATTTTTAAATTGGCACGGCTACCACAGAACACTGAGTTTTAAAACTTCTTACTAATCGAAATGTTTCTGCGAAATCCGATCAATTATAATGAAAAAGACAACAAGCATAATGGCGGTTTGTCTGGTGTGTTGTATCGATTTTCGTCAACATGTTTCGCATGCTCCGCCGCGGCTTCTTCAGAACAGTGGCTGTCCTGGAAAAACTATCAACAGCTCGTCCTGACAAGTTGAAGTTTGACAGGCCGAGCTGTTGAGCGTTGCTCCAGGACAGTTTGCTGTAAGCACCAGTGGGCTGTGATGAAACTGCTTCTTGCAATATTTTTATGTTATTATCACAGTTCAATGTACTCGTGCAATATGAGGAAGGTTCTGCCATGTCGACTAGTTCCTATGTGATATTTTGGGCTATTATCATGATGGTAGGTGTCGTATTCGCCATCCACGTTCAATGCGTGTACTTGTCTATTGTGTATTGTGTAACGCATCATGATACAGTGTCAAATAATTACAGTACGGTTAGAAATGTAATGCGAATAAGGTGACATTGGTTTGCTTCATGAATTTGTACTTTATTTGTGCAAAGGTCTGAATAAACTTGGAAAATATGAAATATACAATCACATATATCCAACGTAATTAATTAATTATAATAAAATAAAACTTCATAAAGCAACCCGACACCACAGCACACCTCCATGGGCCTGAGTGATTGACAGTGCTCATGGGCGCAAACTTTAGTTGCAATGTGGCAAAGTAAACAATACAATATAGACGAGTACCCACTCGGCAGCATTATGACATGACATTTCAAATTTTGCCAAATACCACAAATAAAAGTACAAAAGATGTGTTTCAATTTGTATTTGCCACAAATAATTAGTTATCTTGTTATTAATGCAATAAATGTTTATTCATGACAAGAGTTGTTTTTTTTATAAACATCAAATGTACTACTGGACTGGGTTTGGTTCTAGATAGACAGAGAAGGCTAGGTAGGTCAATACAAAAACAACTACAGGTTCTATTTTCACATAATTATTTTCAATCTTGATGACAATGTGAAAAAGGTTACTAGGTTGATTTTTCTTTTTATTTTCTATGTTGCATTGGTTTCAACTGCTATTCTTATTTTCAGTTTATTCATCATTTGATTCGCCTTTGCTGATCCATGAATAAGGAAAATAAAGATCTTAGTAGTTGTTTCCTCTCAATTGTAAACACTGTCACTGGAAAAAGAAGGAATTCCTAAGTCCGTTTTACTCTATGGTTGACTTTCAGCATAACAGAAAGAGATGTCAAATTTGTCTCTATTTCCGGTGTATATATTTCAGACCAAACTTACTGCACATTTAGCATGACGGTTGGCAACCTTATAATTGATGGGAAGAATTGAGCTACACGTCTCTGGTTACAAACCACATCAAAATCTGGTACCACCAGATGGGTGCTAACAGACATCTATTTGCGTGTGGCATGCGGGGTTGGTACTTTAGAAAATTGGAGACAGCGTGTCTAATAGCAGGTGTGCTAAGTGGCACATCTTCCCTTTCTTGATCTGAGGTTATCCCAAATTACACTTGAGTTGTATGTATAATCTGTATCTGGTAGGCAATTTAGCATTGTCTATTGGATTATTGAGTGGCAAATTCGTGAGGTGAAGTAATTGTCTGGACAGTTCAGTTGTCTTTCTTTTGCAGTTTTGAGCATTTATAATCCGAAGGTCGCAGATTTGGGGTCCAGAGCCGGTAGTCTCAGTTGTCACCTAAATTGGCGTTACGGCAAACCGATCGACTGGCGTTTTCAAATGTATGGAGAAATTGAAGAGCGCGCGCAGCGGGCGTTAAGCGAACTAACATTTGCGAGTCCGAGCTTGATTTGACAACTTACTCAACGTTGCCGTAAATACGTCGACGTTGCGGTTTACGTCCACTCCGCGTTTTCATACAAATCGGAAGTCCGCGTTTGACTTTGACAGCTTGAAAAAGTAAAACCACAGAATATCTAGTAAAACCTTGTATGGAGTTTGGAGAAAACGCCAGTCGATCGGTTTGCCGTAAACGCCAATTTAGGTGAGAACTCAGACTGACCACTCTGAGCCCTTAGTCTGACTTGTCACTTAGATTGGCGTTTATGCCAAACCGATCGACTAGCATTTCCATATGAATGGAGAATTGCAGAGTGGGCGATAAGCTTGCCCATCGTCGCGTTAAATACGTTGGTGTTGCCTTTTACGCCGGCTCCGCGTTTTCATACAAATCGGTAGTCCGAGTTTAATTTTGACAGGCAAAACGACAGAATAAGATTAAAATTGTATGGGTTTGACGTTTTTATGTAACTCTGAAGTTCCATAAATGCCAATTTAGGTGAGAACTCGGACTGGCCATAATGCTCGAGTGTCTTTGAACCACTGAAAGTGACACGGGACGATTGAATAAGACCAATCTGAACTATGAGCTTCCTGCCATCGAATCCAAGGAGATTTTTTGGTTTGGGAAGCAACGTTATGCTTGCTTCCAGCCGCGTTAGCGGCTGTTGTAGGGTGGTACATGTATTATGCAAAATTTAATCTGGATTCACCTGAAGCAGGAAAAGGATAGTAATGTGAAAGCCCTACATTATGTTGTAGTTATTAAAAATTGCTTGCTGGTTTGAATCCAGCTTTGTACTGTACTCATAAATGTAGTTATTTTTTATTGCTTTCTTTATTTAAATTATGGGTTATTGCTTGATTAAACATATAAATCATGTAGGAAATAGTATATTTTACCATTCAAAAACGAAAGAAATATCCAATAATATTCTGTGTACTAAATCTAAAATAATAAAAAACAGCTTTGAGCAATATTTCCTTTATTGACAGTCAATATTTTTTAAAAGTAGATAACAGAATGGAATAAATCACTTGGGATAACAGTACAGTCTGTTTCAAAGATATGATTTCGGTTGTTAATTTGTCCACAATAAAGTTGGTACAGTGAAAATGGTTACCTTAGCTTAGTAAAGATTTACCGATATAAAAAAACAAAATTGAAGTAGGTACCTCACAAAAGGTTCTAATTAAATGTTAAATTCTAAATACAACATTACGCTAAACCTTCCAAGTAATCAATAATTCAATCATAAAAAATTCAAAACATATTCCAACCTATTTCCTGATGACGCCAACCCATTAAAAGTACGATGCCAACCAAAACCGTACAATGTAACATACTAATAAATGCAAATATATTGAATACACCTATAACTTAATTCTATTAATGTTCATATTGTATGACATTTTGAGATCACAAGCATTCTTCAAGGACAATCCAATTTAAACATGAGACAAAAAATGGTTACAAGTCAATGACATTTTTCCAGCCGGCAGATTAGTTAATTTTACTTCTGTAACTGGACCATTATAATATCAACAAACATTATCCATGGCACTTGTGATGCATTTTATTTCATCTTAGCATACATACACACATCAGATAGACCCCTTTAAAAAGTTCCTTATTATTAACCACTCAAAATAAAAGAAGCACAGACTAGTTTTTTTTTTCGAAGCTATCATATAATCGGTCACAAAATTCCGAGTCGGTTGACGAAATCTTAATACAAAAATATATTTCATCCCTGAATCCCATTCATCGAGCTTATTTGTTCACCCTATCTATTTTCTTACATACAATACGGAGCCTCATTAATTCGATCACGTGTTCCGATTATAAAATTCACAGATTCATTTATACCACAGATCTAAGAGTTATGCTTTTATATACAGATACAGATAAGAGATGGGGCCGATGGTCAGACCCATAGCAAAGAATACTTGCATTGGAAATCGCATCCCACAACCATGTCAATCTGACAATTTTTTGACCAATATAAGAACACACTTTAGACAGCACTATACCATATGACAATGAGTTTGTCACAATATCATAGTTTAGACACACCTACACCCCACACGACACAACTGCACATGATAAATGATGAAATATAGTGTATGGGATTTGACAAAATGTTATGTGAAACCGTAAGAAACAGGGTCGAAAGAAATGTTTTATGCAGATATACAAAATAGCGCCGACACTAATCAACGAGGCTCCTAAAAATACATGGGATTTAGCTTATTGTCAATAGAAAAGATGCTCGATTAAAAAGTCAGAAGTATTGACAATGTTCGTGTAAAGTTATCATCAACAACGAGGAGTATAATATCCAAATGTGTGTAGTATAAATATCACAAGTAGTATATAAAAAACATATATACAATCAATACATCAATATGTGTGTAACATTCGAGAATATAATTGTATCTCATTCAGAGCTACCTCGCGATAATAACGTCGATTTATCTGGGACAAATTGGATAACATGAAACATTCGAATAACTCTTCGACTTACAACAGTGTTTTCTTGTCGACGCCGCCTATTTCTACGTGGTCACACTTAATCACGACGTCATCGAATTGACACTTCTGCACAAAGTGCTTTTTGGCTCGCCGGAGATCTTCGTACAGGCATCGGCCCTTCTCCGTCCGCATGAGTTGCTGCTTAGCGAGCAAGTTCTTGGACAGGTAGCTGATCAGTTTGTTCCAGTCCTTGAGGAGGTAGAATGTTTTGTCGTTCATCATCTCCACAGGTATGGGTCCCTTCGAGTGTTCAAAGAGAACGTTGAGGAAATGCTTGTTGGTCTGAAGGCGGCACGATTTGATTAAGCTTAGCTGCAGTTTGTCCACATCGCAGTTTGCCGTGAGTGATGATTTGTCGTTTTGGTTTGGCTCCTCGGGCGGTCCAACAATGTAAAGAACGTAATTGGCGATATTAAGTGCCTCCTTGCACCAAACGTAGGGGTCTCCGTGCGCCGTGCCCCCGATGTCTGCATCATACATCACGTGCAAGCCGCACTCGTAACGCAGGAAGTTTACGAAAGACGTGACACATTCAGTGTGCAACTTGTTGGTCGGTGAGTAGATTACCAGTACTTTTGGCGCGGTGGGGAGTGCATCCTCTTCTGTAATTTTAAGAAATAATATTAGCACCCAGTCCTTGGTTTTATTACGAAATGTTCCAAGCTGTCTTAAATTATATGAATGTCACCAAACTCTCGTTTGAACATTTTATTAACTAAATTTATCAAATACTGGGCTGAACCTAATACTTTTACAACAAAAATACTATGCAGACATTGCCTTTATAACTAAACTAACTCAACCTTCCCTAGATTATGGTCTAGTAGTATATTTAAGTAAACAGCTCAGGAGAACAGGCATCAAGGGTGTTAAAATAAAGGAGTGAACCAATGGAGTATCCAATTCTCCGCTTGGAGAGTAGATATCAAATATTTCACCAGCAAAATAGCAGATATTATAAACGAAATTTCTCAATGAGGAAAAATTTATATAATTGTCTCCTTTATTCTATAGTCATTTTTCAATGACTAGTCCCTGGTTTCATTACTCGACACACCTTCATCAGTTAAGGTGGCCCAACCCACTCAACTCCCCATACAAACGGGGAAAGAAGATCACGCCCATATTTCTTATCAGAGATCCCAAATTTTGCTCAAAAGAGCTTTATTTGATCGAACTAGATGTCTGATGAGCGTTGGCATTGTAAAATTGTGTTTGGTTTCTAAGTTATAAGGTCCGAAAGTTCGAATTTTTCGCGCGTTTTATACAATAAATTTGGTGGTTTATTATGCAATGATAAAGTAAGAAAATCCTAAAAAGATTAGTCATCAGACATAGCTTATTTAATCAAGATTTATAATCTATTTGGTTTTTGTTAGATTTTTGACTACAGCGGTCATGATTAACTTTTAGCTATAAGTCGTTTTGAAATAAAAATTTTCGTAAATCTTACCAAATTATACACTATGCACATTGTCTTTTTTGTGGACATGTTGCATCTTCTTCATCACGGAGCCTGTCTTTTTCTTTGAAACAGAGAAGGTCCCAGAACGCAACAGCACGGTTTTGTACAGTGCCCGCGAATGAGTTAGTCCCGCCGGGTTGGGCCACCTTAAGTGGTTTACCACTGTATAGAGTCCTCCTCGCTCCCTTAAGGCGTGAATTAAAATCCAGGCTGGATTAGGTAGAGCAATCATATGGGTTATTTAGCTCTTTTTTAACTTATACCGATGATCGGATCCTTCTTAGAGATATTTTGTATAGTTGGGAATTAAAACTCGTTTCAGTGTTTTCTTTCAATAAAAAAGGGCTCTGTACCTGAGGCTAGCTTGTAGTCCTTGCAGCAGTAGCGGCGAATGAGCCGCAGCACAATATAGTAAGCGAACAATGTAGCCACAACCACTGATGTAATGCTTGCAATGCACACCGCGGTGGCGGGGTGGTCGCTACCTGCAATAATGATGAAGTTAGGTGTAAAACGCATTTTTAAAAAAACCTATGAAAATTAGGCAGGTTTATTCTTTAAATGGAACCACTTTAACCACAACAAGGTAAGTTAACCTAACACAAAATAAACTAGCCGCACGGCTCATTCCCGCTGAAATTATTTCTAGGTTTTTTTTGCATTTCAAATATTTCAATGTAGGTATATGCTCTTTTTTTAGGAACTCTACGTAAAAAGGTTTATTTGTGTATCATTGTGTCAAAATAATATTTTTTTAAATTATATTATGCCCGTGCAAAGCCGGGACGGACTGCTAGTATATCTATAATTTTGTATAAAATTCAATTTTTTTTCTTTTTCTCTATTTCTTAATAAGAAATATTGTCGATTTAAAATGAGACTGCTTGGCAAACCTGTATGTAGGTACTTGGGTACATACAAATAAGTGTCGTGTAAATTATGAAGCCAAAACACCTTTCAACGTGATAATCATATTTCTACTAAAAAAACCATCCTAATTGGAATGAAAATTCCAATTATACAGAACATATATTTTTAGGTCATCCTCCATTTAGTTTAAACACATGATCAGTGTGACTAACAGACATTCCACCTTTCACTTCCAAGTGTGACTCATTATTTGTACAAAAGTTAACGTAGATTGAAGAAACAGGTTTTGATGGTTGCCTATTTAAAGATTATCTCGAACACTAGTAATAAATTAGACAAGGATGTGACATTAATGTTTAGAACTGAAATCTATCACTACATTAAATTCACTTAAATAAATCCTACTTATTATAAATGTTAAATAAAGTTTGTATGTTTACACGTTTGAATGTTTGTGACTGTATGTATGTATGTGTTGTACGTGTGAATGTCAGCCTCAGTGGCACTTCGGCGATCGCTCTCCGAAGTTAAGCAACGCTGGGTCCGGTCTGGTCTTGGATGGGTGACCATTCGACCGTTGAGAGAGGCTGGCCGTGGTTCGGATTCCACGTTAAGCTGTAGGTCCCCTTCCTTACTTACTAGGTGGTAGGGTTTATCCCGCCCGGGTTGGTACCATCGCATTGGATGAACGATGGTCGAAGCGGCAATGAAAATTGTCCGTGTTTTCCATCCAGTTCAATGTAGCCGTGCAATATAAGGAAGGTCCTGGCATGGCACCTAGTTCCATGTGGTGTGTTGGGCTAATACCATGACAGAACTTGTGGTATTAGCCATCCATGTCCAGTCACATAAAAAAAAAAAAAAAAACACAAAAACAGCTGAACGGATTTGAATGAAATTTGGCACAAAGATAGTTTCGTCACACATAGGATACTATTTACCCAGGAAAAAGGTTAAGTTCCTATGGGATTATGAAAAAGTTTGTCTAAAATTAGATTGACCCAAGATCATGGAATATTCATGTCATGTAAATAAACACATTTGTACCTGCTGCATCAACAGCTTGTATTATTTAATGATAATGCCTGGATTCATAAGGCACTAAAAAAGCTATACTCACTTATGACAATAGTAGGGCTCTTCACTTTCTGGCAGACCACGCTCGGGTCCTTCAGATAATCCTTATGAATGGGTGTGACCCAGAAGTAATAGGAGCCTGACTGATGCAGGTAGCTGTATTCATAAGTCACTTCACCCGTCGTCGTGACAAGGGTCTTCTGACGGACTGTGTCCTGTCCTTCCGGACATTCCTTCACCACCTCTATTTGGTACTTCTCGATGCCGAGGGAGGGAGGAGCCGGCTTCACGTGCAGAATAAGGGACTCGGCACCAATCTCAATGTAGATGAACGGCGTCCACTGGCTTAGCGGCACAGTTGGACCTGTCATAAGCAATGTTTTATTAATAGAATAACCACAGCATCCTGTCAAAACAAGGAAATAACAAGAAAAAGATGCAAATTCCAACTTCAGAGTCGTTGCATGGTCTTATTAACCTGTTCTCTACCTATCGACTTTTATTTTTTATTGATTAAGATACCTAATTATAATAAAAAAAAACTACCACTACTACATTAATGTCAAAAAAGTCTTAACATAATGTATGGTACACAGTTATGTACTTGTTTTATAATATTAAATCGCATATGAGGGTTTTATAGGAGAGGGCTTTGCTTATACATAGTATAATACACTTACAAGTATAAATTTTTTTTTATTCATTTTGAGGCAAATTTCTCATTACTGCAGAGAATTGATTGTACATTCTAAATAATATTGTTAATGAAGCTCTTCGTAGTTTGTATGTTTAACTTATTTCTAGTGGTGTGGTCACATATGTCAGAATTAAGAGTAGCCTCTTCTATTGTTTTTTTTTTTTGCATATACGATATTTTGGTAAACATACTTATTTGCAAGCGACATTATTCCCAGATCTATACAACAATTTCTGTATGAATCTCTGACTTTCATGTTGAGAATAATTCGCAAGGTTCGTTTCAGTAATAACATATACTATTTGCATCAAATGAATTTCCCCAAAACATCAGACAGTGGATTAAGAAAAAAATCAATCATAATAATATTTACAATTTAACACCCAGTGAAAATCTAGAGTGTAATCAACACCACATTATTGAATGTATTCCTCTTTGAAGCCGGAATGACCAATCGCTTTTGTGAACACAGCTGGCTGTCTGGGTGATGCTCGCGATGCTATCACTACAAAGGCTTGCCAATACACATAAAATCACAATCAAGTCAACAGGTATAATAATAATTCGTGAAGCAACTGAACTTACTTAGCTGAGTAACATTAGGCACGGTAAAGTAGTACTGTCCCCTCTTGACGCCTGCGTCGCCCTCCGCCCTGAAGTCCAAGATATAGTTCTCTCCCACGTAAATCTCTTTCTGCTGCGACCACCAGCAGTCGTAATACAGAACCGATTGAGAACTGACAGACACGGTGCGTGCTATTTCGATATTCCGGCAATGGTTCTTCAAAGTTGTGCCATTCCTCTCAAAGCGAAACTTCATAGCTGAAATTAGAAGTTTGGTTAATGAGCCGTCATACATTTTAAACAAACAACACGACTATATATGGTTAAGGACAAAGTACTACCAGCCAAGTCACTCTACAGTTTCTTTAATAATCTAGACCTGCCAATATTGACACTTGACACTGCTCAAATATGGTGAGAGGGCGACTGGTTGGTATTCTCTGCGCCATATTCTCGCAGACAAGCCGAAATGTCAGCACTAACGAGAGTGGCTATCCCTAGGCTCGGCCTCGACTGAAACATCCTCTGCTGCCAATCCAATCCCTCTTCTGCTGCCTGGACATGTTCGGTGAAGCAATGTAAAGCTGAGTTCGACACTTTCGTTTTGGTCTAATCCAATGATTGTTAGAATAAATAACAAATAGACACAATTTTTCGCAGGGACCAAGTACGGAGCGCATCACCCTCGGTGCCACAGTAGGCATTGGCATTTGCAAGGAAAACAAATATGGGTCTAAGTCCAATGTGTGGCGTCTAGGGTGATGCCGTTTGTACATTACTTTACATTTACAACGGTGCAAGGGGTAACAGGTTGGTCGTAGTGTGGCAGGTGGTCAGTTAAGTGAAGGTTATAGAAAAAAAATTACTTCATTATTACATACTTAATTATTTCATCTCGCACTGCTACTGCTAGAGTACCTATATTTGACACCACTGCCTATGTCTTATTGAATTTACTGAGCCCTAAATAGAGCACACTGGCATTAATTAAGGCAGCTATTTCTATATACTTACAGTTCCAGTGTATGTTGGAAAAGGTAATATTGAGCACGGTAAAGTTGACCTCAAATGGACTCTGCAAATAGGTGTATATGTAGGGCTCTAGGGTCACCTCCCCTAGCTTGCTGTTCTCCACGATCGGACCGAACTCCATTTCCTTGCACAGCGAGCTGTTTGTTGGGAAATACCTCACAACGCAGCTGTCATCGTTGCCGTCCATTATCTGAGATGGGAATAACAGGATCAGTTATAGTAAGCCAAGTTGCCAAATGCTTCGTAATGGTTCTTTTTTTTATGCAACCTGACATGGATGACTAATACCACATAGCTACCGGTATGATATTAGCCCAATACACCACATTCCCGAAGAAATTAGGTACCATGCCAGGACCTTCCCTTCATGAGCACGGCTACATTGAACTGGATGGAAAACACGGACAATTTTTCATTGCCGCTTCGACCATCTTTTCATCCAATGCGATGGTACCAAAACGGTACCACAGTGTGTATGTCGGGGGTATGTGTGTACCCCGACATACAGTGGTGTATGTCGGGGGGAGGATTTGAACCCAGTCCTCTGGTATGCTAGGCAAGTCCCCTCGCCACTAGGCTACGAGGTGCTTGGTTCATTGTATTTGCTTTTTTTTACTTTATTCTTTACATAATGATTGCAATACAAAATGCCTCTTTATAGCTGTTCGGGTGTTGTATAGTGGATTGCCTTTTTCTATTGATAGATGCCGAAAGCATGAGCCTGTCCTATGGAACACAAAATTAAGCTATTTATTTCATATGTTTGAAAGTTAGTGCTAAACTAACCACTGTGCGAACTGACAAAGAAAGAAAAAAATTCCAAGTACAAGTAACGAGTAAGGATTATCCGAACGTTTGAACTACCGCTTATCTGAAGAGTGTGTTTCTCCCAAGGACTAGCTCCGCCTGTCGCGTCATCCCTACCTGAAACTCACACCTTCACCGTCTTTCTCTCTGCGTAAGGTA
This sequence comes from Incurvaria masculella, assembly GCA_946894095.1. Taxonomy (NCBI): domain Eukaryota; kingdom Metazoa; phylum Arthropoda; class Insecta; order Lepidoptera; family Incurvariidae; genus Incurvaria; species Incurvaria masculella. Next base: position 6,630,316 of record OX335644.1, read on the forward strand.
CCTATCTTGCTCAACACTCCTACATAGTGCACAGATGTGTAGGTGCAGTATGTCACCCATAAATCTTAATTTTTAATTTGTAGGTTATGTAGAGTTTTTCTTTTGTAGAATAGAGGTCCAATATTTGACTAACCAATGAATTGTACTGAAACAGTTAATAGAAAACCATGAATATTGGTACATTTTGAGAGAAGAACTTTTCACTTTTTTTTTATGTAACTGGACATGGATGGCTAATACCAAACTGACCGTCAGATAATTAGCCTAACACACCCCATGGGAGCTAGGAGCCATGCCAGGACATTCCTTGTGTTGCTCGGTTACATTGAACTGGATTGAAAACACGGACAATTCTCATTGTCGCTTCAACCATCGTTCATGCAATGCGATGGTACCAACCCGGGCGGGATTAATCCTACCACCTAGTAAGGAAGGAGACCTACAGCTTTCCGTGGAATCTGAACCACCTCCAGACTTAACGGTTGAAACTAGTCACCAATCCAGAATTCAACCATGCTCAGAGGTGCTTCTCCCAGCGTATTGAATCGAACAAATATTTATACATGGTATTTGATTCTTTCATTAGAAAACAAATATTGATGTCTACATATGTCTGGCGGTCAAATTTTTTAAGGATTGCTATTTATTTTTCAGCACAGATAGATTTTGACCTGATGTTATGATTTACAGATAGGAGAATCTTTATTAATTTTCATAAAAGTACCTATGTCTTTTTTCAGTCTACTAGGCAGATCACAAGATTGCTGCACCCTGCTAAACCTTTACCCTGTTTGAATACTGATATATTTATAGATAGTGAATGCCGAATAAAGAATAAGAATATCAGAATGATGTAACATTATTTACGCACCTGTGTGCTGCAGCTTCGGTCCTGTACGTTAGTTTCATTGGAACACAGCGCGTTCGGCTCATGAGCCGCGCCAAGTTGAAAAATAACCAAGGTCAGCGCAAACGCATAAAACATCAACGACGCTAAACTAGACATTTTCCACCGTTATACCATGAATCCTGCCGCGACGTCTACAAGGCCGCCATTTAGCTAGTAGGTTTCACACCCCCTAGCAAACCTAACGATCATTCACGACTACTTAGCTGGGCGCCGCGACACATAGCCAGCTGCGCAGCCTAGACAAAATCGGAACAAATTACAATACCGAAACGATGTGATTCCGATTTGCGAAACGAAAAATGGACAAGATCCCAAAATGGTCGTACTTTGACAGCTATTTTTTTTTATTTGGAAAGGCTAAGATGATCAAGCCATACAGCCGTTTTTAAACAGAACCACGCATGGATAAATCCTCTTTTGACAACTCACACGCGGATGTGCCCGCGGATTTTATACGCAGTCGTTTCGATAAAGCAGTCGTACAGTGTAAACGTATCACAAATTAATCTATCCAAACAACAAAAAGTGGCACTAGCCCAACCTTACCTAACCTAACCAAACCTAACCTATGTGGTGCATAAATAGCGTTAGAAACATGGAGGTGAAGACTCCATGGTTAGAAAATTTAAAAAAAATCGGTCGAAGCAATGGCATTTAAAAAGATACAAAAACACCCACATTATTTTTTTAAAAGACCTGGTCAACGAGTCAGGCGATTTGTACAATTATCTGAAAATGGATAAATAAGCATTCGAATTTGGCTCTTGCTAGTCCGTCGCCCCCACTCACGTTCGTATTTACTCGCCGCCGGGCACGCCCGCCATGTATATCCGGGCAGAGCCGTGCGTGAACTGGGGATTTTATAATTAGGATGAATTTGGAAGTGTTCGTGTTCGCTGCTGTCAAAATCTATGAAGAAAAAAGATAAACACTTTTTTTCTTAAAAGAGTTTGACAGGACCGAACGCGAGAACTTCTCGCTTTTGCTTTCCTGAGTAGATATGCGCTTTGTTTTATTCTCTATTGGTTATCAGCGGGTGTACTCATGGAATTCTCACCGGTGAGTCACAGAACTTTCTTCGTGGTGTCATTTCATGAGTTTGAAAATATTGTGACTCACCGGTCAGTCACTGGTGACAGGTAATAAACTCATGAGTAGGCCCACTGATCTGTGGCAGGAAAGCGCAAACAAAGCAGAATTGCCATATGAATGAAGTGCAAAGCCGTGATTTATGTTAGTAACTAATGCAAAAGGGAAGGTGCTGGCATGGCACCTAATTCCTTCGGGAATGTGTTGTATTGGGCTAATAACGGTAGTTGTGTGGTATTAGCTATCCATGTCAGGTTGCATAAAAAAAAACCCGGGAACAACGCACGTGCATGTGCGGTATACTTATGAAGCATGCCGGCACACAATAAATGGCGTTTTTTGAATTTCTTACATATTCTTACGTGTCATTGGAGCTCGAGAAATTCAATATTAAGCGAACTCATAAGGGAACTCACTTGCCGCGCCGGATACGTTCTTGTATGTAAAAGTGACCACGCCGTCGCACCCATGCAAACGAGTTTCTGTTGCTACTTCCGTCCTTCCATGCTCTCTGTGAGGTCCTGGCGTACGCCATATGCCGCGATTTTAAAAAAAACCACACAATACTCTGAATTAGTCGAACCCAGAGTGAGCCCGTCTTTGAGTCAATTGGGGTTCATACACGTTTACAGATGCTACCTACCTACGGAAGAAACATTATTGACAAAATATTAGTGGCCAATAGATTGTTTTAGTGAGATTTCATTATTACAATCTATAATTGGTTGATCTATTCATGGATCTTGAGAAATACCTATATGTTTAAGTATTGTATAACATCAAAAGCTGAGTTTTGGTGAGCTGTAGAGGCTTATTCCCGAGAATTAGTTTGACAAAAGTTATGGCATTCGAAAGAGACACCAAAAACTATGTAATGAACTGATACTATGGAGACACAATTAATAAAATGTGGAAGCCGCGGTCCATAGTGATCTTTCTATTCTCCTTTTCAACGAAAACCTGGTTCATATTCGGGATTTTTATGATTTATTGGGGATTTGGGGAATTGGTTGTCGGCAACGCTGCGACCGCAGAAGATCTGGCGACACCGATAAATATGGCGGAATCGTTCTTTCCGTTAGCGCTTCTGCCGCGTGTGTTTGTGTTGCAGACGGAAAAACAGTTTTCATAGTTATTTGTGGTTGTTATCGATGATATGATCATTTAGAAGTGTCCAGTTAGGGTTGTTGTTAATTATTACTTATTACTTAATATAAATAAAAAGACATTCAACTCGGTGGGAAGAGTCATGGGGACGGACTTGAAAAAGGTTATGTTCCACGAGATGGAACTAGATGATCGAATTTTAAAGGTCAGTTCTAATATAATTCTAGGATTTCTTTAAACTCTAATTTTCATTATTTAACTACTAGGTTTTCTCCTAGAGTCGCCTCTTTCTTAAAATTCAAACTTTGGGTTTGTGTAGAAGCTCTTGTAACCTTTAACCTGTAATTCTCTGCTCTTTTTACAAGCTATTATTTTTTATATTTACTTCGCCCGAAGTGTTTTTATAAAGATGAGGGCGACTAACGAGTCTTATCGAGAATTATCCGAAAGCACCCCCAAAATTATTATATAACTGAAATCATCCCCAAAATAATTTTAAATAATAATCATGTTACATATTTGAAATACTCAGAATATTTCTATTTTTAGGCTATTGCTAAATTAGCGTGGCCGGAGCCAACGCTTATTCAAGAGACTGCCATCCCTTTACTCCTTGAGGGTAAGGATGTCCTAATGAGGGCCCGGACAGGGTCAGGAAAAACCGCAGCATTCGCAATACCTGTCATACAGAAGATTCTTAACCTTAAACAAACGTCTTCACAGCAGAGTATCAAGGCTGTTATTCTCTCTCCAAGCAAGGAACTGTGTGGACAAGTGAGTGAACTTGGAATTTGTTTGAAATTTTAACTAATAATAAACCAATTGTTTTTGTTTTGAGCGATCTGTAGCTCAGGGGCGTGGGGCCTTGCTTCTCTTGGCAGAGATCATGGGTTCAATCCCCGCTCCGTTCATGTACGAGTGGTATTTTCTCTTTGGTGGTTTGTATAACAGGCGAACTAAGTTTCCACAGTGGCTGAAATATTACTTTCAATGGTGATTTTTCTCCCGATTGTTCCAGATGAAACAAGACACCTTGATAGTGATGTTGCAATGTACTTACAGATAACTTCTGTTATCACAGACCTGACCCTGAAGTGCGCGAGGGAGGTGCGATGCGTCGATATTTCTCCCAGCGGTGATACGCAGGCACAGAAGTCCCTCCTGCTGGACAAACCTGACATAGTTGTGGCAACACCAGCCAAAGCACTTGCCCACCTCAAAGCTAAGAATATGAAGCTGAAAGATGAACTGGCCATGTTGATTGTGGATGAAGCTGATTTAATATTTTCATTTGGATATGAGGAGGAGATTAAAGAGTTACTAGGGTATGTAGCTTTTACCTTTTTGTATATTGCACAGTTTGTACAGCATTTTTCGCAGCAATCAGATTCCAATGTTCTGACTTCAAACGTTTTGAAAATAAGTAATATTTTCACTGCTTTCGACTAAATATAATATAATATTAATAGATAAATGGAATATTACAGTAATAAAGGAAATATTTTAGTTCAATGTTTTTTTTTTTCAGATATTTACCCAAAATATACCAGTCAGTTTTAGCTTCGGCAACACTATCTGAGGATGTGCTAAGTCTGAAGAAGATCGCTCTCCGGAATCCTGTCACTCTCAAGCTTGAAGAGCCTGAGTTGGCGTCCTCGTCACAGCTGCAGCACTACCACCTCTTTGCTGAGGAAGACGACAAGGCTGCCATTTTGTATGCACTGCTAAAGTTGAACCTAGTTCGAGGAAAGAGCATCATATTTGTCAGAACTGTCGATCGATGTTATAAGTAAGTTCACACCAAATTATTTAATGTATGCTAATGATCCCATCAGCAAAAGTGCTAGAGCTTCATGCTCTATTGCCGCTGCGGCGATGGGCAGATAAAACCGGGTGGTAGCAACAAGAGTCTGCATTCCTTAGCTTACTCTTCTGTAGTAATCTGGACATTTTTTAATCTAACCACTTAAAGTCGTATTCAGAGAGGACTTGTCAAAACTTGACTTGTCAGAACGAGATTACCACCGGACTAACCTTACAAAAACCGGCTTAGTCCGGCGGATTAAAGTTAGTCTGCCCTCTCTGAATACAGTTGTTATGGTTTTTTTTGACAAAGTACCTATCTATTCCTGTTCCTCAGTTTTCCAACAGTTTATCAATCTTTGCAGTTCATACATGCTATGGTTGACCTATTCACAAACACTTTGAGCCACCAAAAGTTTTGAGTGCACTAATCACGCAAATCAGTTATGTATAACACTATGTAGATTTTTAAAAGTTCACATATTTTTACAGATTAAAGCTTTACCTTGAACAATTCAAGATTGCAGCGTGTGTGCTGAATTCGGAGCTTCCAGCGGCAGTTCGCTGCTTATCCGTGGACCAGTTCAACCGTGATCGCTACCAGATAATTATTGCCTCAGATGAGAAAGCCCTTGAGAAACCCGATGGTGGAATCTTGCCGAAAGCAGAGCGAAAAACAAAGAAAAATAAGGTGTGTTGAAAAATAAATATCTTTTTTTAAAATAAACCATTTGTTTCGAACATTAAGATTGAAAAAATCTAAAGAGATAGAATAATATAATATCTTGATAGCCTTAGTTCTTATGTAGTAATGCATTTTACAAAATAAAGTGGATTTAATTTTTATACAGACATACAATCACGCTGCTTTTCAGGAGGGATAGGCAGAGATGTTCAAAGCAAATCGAGTCTAAGTTCTATAGCAAGCATAAATCAGTTATTCTAAACAGTTGAAAGCTAACTGAGTCTAAATTGTTTCCGACAGCAAACGTCGAAGCGTCGCAAGGACAAAGAGTCTGGAGTGTCACGCGGCATCGATTTTCAATGTGTAGCTAATGTCATCAACTTCGACTTCCCGCTCGACGTCAACTCCTATGTTCACCGCGCTGGCCGAACCGCCCGCGGCAACAACCAGGTACTAACTAGTTCTTCTACTAAAATTTCAGTCGAAAAATCATCTGGGGGTGGGATCTACTCCTTTCCCCTTAGGCTTCTGGATTTTTTATAAACCCTTATATTTTCGTCGTAACTGACTATATTTTGGGCTTGTATGTATTCGTTTATCTGTTATTGTCCTCTACATTCTAGGTTTAAATTAATATTTAATTAAACAAACATCCCTCAGCAGCACTGCTGGAATTCTGTGCGCTAGCGGAGTTGCTACAGGGAGAGACAAAATTGGGTGGTAGCAACAAGAGTCTGTGTACATTCACTCACTCTTCTGTAGTAATCCGGACAGATGTAATTTGCTTTGTAATTGATGTATCCTCTTCTGTTGGTCTCTTTTGTCATTTGTTTCCTTGCTAAATCAATGTAATGGCTGTTGCAGGGCTCGGTTTTATCATTTGTGTCAATCCGAGAGCGGCCTTTGATGGATGCTGTCGAGGAACATCTGTCACATGGAAATGACAACAAAGTTATACAGTAAGTTGCTTGTAAACAGAGGCCGGAATACGCTAACTCGCTTAAATTGTTGTGCACTTTACCCCTCCATGCCACAATCAACGTCTTGAACACTTAAATATGTTAGGTTTATCTTGGAGGTAATTGGAATATTTTTGTTTATATGTTTCATGTTTTTAACATGTGTTATGTAAAGCTACATAAAATAGTTCCATCCTCATAATCAGATCCAATGATGACCAACAAGGAACGGAAACCAATTGTCGAATGACTAATCTTCTCTCTGAGTTTCCGGTTTCCTGCCATACCTCAACAAATCACTGTCCTCTTTCTCAGTCGATGTTACATACTTACAGGAAGTACGAGTTTGCTCTGGAGGAGGTGGAAGGGTTCCGCTACCGTTCGCGGGATGCGTGGCGCGCTGTCACCAGGATAGCTGTGCGGGAGGCTAGACTTAAGGAGATCAAACAGGAGCTTATTAACTGCAAGAAGTTACAGGTTAGTCAGTGCAAATATCACATGTCATGAAGTTCCATGACTGCATGATTGAGACTGATATACTTAAATAGGGACTTTCTCTTAAATGGATACTTTGATTTCTAACAGTCTTCAGTCAATCTATGTGGTTCTTAGTGTTGATTAATTGCTGCGAATAAACACATGCATGCAACTAGGATATGGTACAAGTTTAGGGTTTTGCAAAGTAGTCACTCTAGAAAATTTATTGTATGGGAAATGTAATGTACATATGTGTAAATCCCTTAGCAAAAGTGCTAGAGTTATGTGCTCTATTGCTGCTGCAGCAAGGGTTAGATTGTGCCGGGTGGTAGCAACAAGAGTCTGTGTATTTTCACTCTCTCTTCTGTAGTAATCCGGACAGTTGCTTGGTTTTCAGATATTTTAATTTGCCATTAATTTACTAAATTATGAGAAGAAAGGATAGTTACGTTTAAGGAGAACTAACTGCCAGGAATACTAATTTAAAAATCTTGCCATGCTTTAAGAATAACGTGTTCTAAACAATTTTACTGTTGATTCGTGAAAACAAGAAAAGCACACTAATGCCAACCCTTTACTAAAAGTGGACTTTAACAAGTTAACAAGATGGCAGTAGCTCTTGCAGATATTGCTTAATTATCGTGAACACAAATGAGATGTGTTCTTGTCTCCAAAATACTGAAAGAAATTTTGAATCATAGTGATGTACTGATTGCAGATACAGTTTAGATAGAGTCTACAATAATCTATAGCTATAGCGACCGAGCGAATTGTCGGCCTATAAGTAAAATTATATATTTGAATGTTCGCCTAGGGCTACTTCGAGGAGAACCCGAGCGACCTGGCGGCGCTGCGGAGCGACCGTGCGCTGCACACGGTGCGCGCGCAGCCGCAGCTGGCGCACGTGCCCGACTACCTGCTGCCGGCGGCCCTGCGCAGCGGCGACTCGGCGCCGTCGGCGGGCGAGGGGGAGGGGGGCGACGCGCCCGCCGCCGCCGCGCCCGCCAAGCGCAAGCGGCCCACGCACTACGGCAGCGCCAAGAGGAATAGATACGAAGTGTGTATCGGTTTCAAATACATTTATTCATACACTTTCAATGAGATCAATTGAGCTATACGAAAGCTGTTTATAAATACAAAGTGATACGTTCATCACAACTAAGAAGGGCAATGTTTTACGCCGTACAGGGAATGAGTGACGAAAAATTAGATAATAAAAAAAATGGAACTGTGAAATTGTCCTGGCGCCCTTTAAGAATGAGCCAAGAGAGAAATAGAAAAGTGTATATCCACTAATGTATTTGTAGAAGTGAAGGTATGATCACACATTACTACAATGTCTGTGCTTTCCCCTCGGGGGGGAAAATGGCATATTTCAAATACAAATACTTTATTGGCAACGTATTATATATTTGTATATTTATTTTGTATTACATTCGAAGTTATGTAATCGATAGCTTGATTGATCGTATTCTTTATTTACCTTAAATCCCTCAGCAGCACTGCTAGAGTTTTGTGCGCTAACAGTGTTGCAGCGAGGGAGAGATAGAACCGGGTGGTAGCAACAAGAGTCAGTCGGTCCATTGACTCACTCTTCTGTAGTAATCCGGACAAATATTCCTAAGCACTGTTGATTTTCAATCAGGAGTCAATGTTCTCAGGCATGGACGTTGCCGCTTGCACAATGTTTCTTACAATGCGATAGTACAAACTCTAGCACCTAGTAAGTAAGAATTGGGACCTACAGTCTACATGGAACCACCGCTTGCCTCAACGGTCTAGAGTCGTTATGCTAGGTCTATGTCAAAAATATAAATGTCGCATGTTCTATGCATGGGCATATAAGAACTGGCAAACGTATTTTGCCAGTCACAAAATAAGTTTAAAACTTAATTAAAATTTAAGTATGTATTGCTACTATATGTATAAACTATGTATTCGATCCCACTTCGAACAGGGCACCCAATTCATAGTAATTATTGGTGTAATGCAAGTTTACTATATATAGTATACTACTTTCTCCGCATGGAATCCTGAGGCCGTAAGAATTATGTTACTGACCACTTGTTGGATTGAACCTGTGTAATTGTGTTTTGTTTTCCGACAGGCGAGACAGAGCAACCCACTCCGCAGTTTCAAAGTTACGAGCAAGAAGAGTGCAGCCGTTGCAGTGGACCCTTAGCGCATATATGTTGTTAGTATCTCGTTGTCACAATGGAATGCACTGTTTCGTGGAAAATATTACTGTTGACCTGTCTTCTTGTGTTTTATTGAATCGGTTTGCTTAACTTAGTACTTACTTTTCAACGGTAGTACGGGTTGCGGTGAAAATGGGAAGCTTTAGGTCAAAGTTAATCTGGTGATGAAAATGTTAAGAGGTTTATTGTACTCAAAGGTGTTCCCACCCTGTCCGACCCACAGGAAGTTTATTATATCACTTATATACCTTTGTGGCGGCCCATGGTTTGAATTCTACATAAAACTGGCCTTTTTTCTTTTTTAACTACACACCGGTGCCTAACACACCGTATGGGAACTAGGTGCCATGCCAGGACCTTCCTTTTATTGCTCGGCTACATTGAACTGAATGGAAAACATGGACAATTTTGATTTCCGCTTCGACCATCGTTCATTCAATGCGATGGTACCAACCGGTCATGCAGTCATGGTCTTACTAGGTTGCAGAGTTAATCATGCCCACCATGTGGATGTATTAGGTAGATCTAATCATTCGTGTGGCGGCAGCGTAGCCACGTGTTGGTGTAAATGCACTGACTTTACTTAGTTCGCTTACGAATTCGGGATGCACAACATCAAACGCAATTGCTCCAAATAGCGTGAAGTTCTTACGTGTCGTTGGAACTCGAGAACATCAGTAATGAGTGAATTAGTAAGCAAACTTTCTGGTCAGCGCTACGGTCCGTGGTCACGAAAAAGTGGCAATGCTGGCGCAATACGAAAACATTCCGATCATCACTTTTGTCCTTCCATACTCGCTGACTGAAATAATGTTAGATTTTGATATTCAATGCATGAGGAATGTGTCTGATGTAATTTTATCCTTAATAAACTATCTATATACAAAATCTAAATACAGTTTGTTCCGATGAGAGAATGTATGGTGCGGGGTTGCATAAACATTTTTTTTTTGGGATTTGGAAAGAATGGAAGGGAAAACGTAAATGTACTTTTTCGTACTAAGTAGGTGGGACGTCACTGTTGTAAGTGTTTATTATTTCACCCAAAATACATTTTTTTTTATTTCAATGTTTTACTGTCTCGACATTTATGCTTTCGCAAAAATATTAACTGATGTTTTTATTTACACAGTTGTGCAGCATGGGAGGGTACATCCACATAATGGTCAGTTTCCGAGTGGGTTAGTATGGGGATGAGCGATGAGTCCATAATTGTATATTTTTTTCAAACTATCAGTATTATAAGTAAGGTGCTATGTATGTATAATCGACCGTGAAACAAGAACACATTAATTAATGAAAGAGCCCTGTTACAACAAATGTACTGCAATGCTGGATGCACGTACATTTTTTTGCGCCCCCTCCCTACCGATGTACAAACGGCATCGCCGTAAACAGATCAAATATTTCGAAGATTACTGTTAGTATCGCGCCTTACAAAGAATACAACGGCAACTTCCTCCTTTGGGAAATGATTAATGAGGTAATTACAAGCAATATACTTAAACTTTAAATGTTTAGTGTATACCTAAAAATGAATCTAAAAGCACACTTATGGGGTTAGACTAACAGCGGGTGGGCTGGCGTCGCTTTTTCGGGGCGGGCTGATGGTGATCGAACGTCCAAGATAGGATGGCGGGCTGGTTTTCGTTATGCTACCATGATCTGAGTCCTCTGAAAGATCTTACAGTAGTCATTGCACTGCCGTAACTTTGGAAAATGATTTTTGAGTGCAATACAAACACTAAAGTTTTTGTGTTAATAAAAAGTAATTATTTAAATAATGTTAGGATTAGACATATGGTAAGACCGTTTTAAAATTTTAAATGGTAATAAATTGAAAATGTGCGACCAGTAATCAGTATGATTGTGTTTGGAGATACATCAAGCTAAATTTACCTATGCAAGAAATAATCTTGCACTCTGACCCATCGGTAACATATTCTGTGCCCATGACCCAAAGATACTTTGGGCACGTAAAAATAATACAACTGCTATCTAAGAGATTCATTGTTCGTGGTTCGGATTTTATGTAAAATCCTTCTTCCTCAATTACTAGGTGGTAGGGTTAATCCCGCCCGGTTTCGTACCATGGAATTCAATAAACGATGGTCTAACGAGTGGTCTAACTGGCAATGAAAATTTTCCATGTTTTCCATCCGGTTTCAGAATTCATTGGTGACCCTACCGCTTGGGGCGGCCCAGTAAATTAGTGAAGTTACCTATACAGGGTGTCGTAATGGCCAGTACGTTAAATTTGGGAAATTACTATTGGGATTGAAAGAAAGAAAAAAGTTTGATAAGTTTTTGCTGAATATCCTCTAAATAAATAATTAAACTTTTCATACAAACTAATCCAATAATTTAGTGTAAAAAAATCGAATGTTCCGTAAGAACGTTGTATGTACTTGGACATGGATGGCAAATATCACACCTACTGTCATGACATACGCCACGTCAAGACCTTCGTTATGCATGTTTACAACGTCGCGTCAAATTACACAAGACAAAAACCTACATTCCAAAAATGTATATCTCGGTAACTAGACACTTGAGAGAAAAAAAATATAAACTTTTTGTCTCGGACAAACAAAGAGGATTACGCTGGCGAAATTAATGTACTAGCCGTTACGACAGCCTGTATATGAGTCAATATCAAAAAAAATGTACATAAGGAAAAAATGTACTGTCCATCACGTTTTTTTTTTTATTTCACAATAATATTGGAAATTATGGGTCACTTAATTTTTTTAATTTATAAGGATGAATTTGTTTGCAAAATTTTGTCAGCTACTTCATAAAAACTGTAAAATGAACATAAATTTAAATAAACAAAGATGCATCATTATTTTTCGTCATACAAATATTGTGTGTCCTACAATAGCTAGCTACAAAATAAAAAAATATCTTTCAATTACCGATGGCGAAAATTTGTAAATTTTTGATTAAATCATTTTAGTAATGATTGTTGCTTAGATTAAAGCTCTTGTATACCCTTAAAAGTTATAAATTAATAATTAAAACTAATTTTAAAACAGTGTCCACCGTTTTTTTCCTTTGTGTAACAAAATTTTGTGTAACGACATTGCATAGGTTTCAAACATATTATGAACGAGACCATTACTTTATTTTGGTCTGGCAACTCTTTCTGTTACCAACATAACAAATTATTGCATGTCGGCCATTTTGAATGCTGGCAGTTCGAAGAAAATGTTGATATTGGAGGTTTGTCGTAAGAAAAAAAAATCTTGTGTAACGGGAACTTAACTAAGGTAAGTCTAATTTGCATACTAAAATACAATATTTACGTTATGCTTTTTATATTTCATCACATCTTATCAATAAATCAATGAAAGAACATTCAGTTTTTTTTTCAAACAATATTTAATCCCTGTGAAGTGACTTCACTTTCGTTTTTGTGTAACGTTACCCAAAGAAACTGATATAAAGGTCCATGCTCACTGGATCAGTTCATGCTTTTTTGGATTATATAATTTTTGTTAATATGGATACCTACTTAAATAAAATTTCTAGAAAGGGTTTACATGTATATACGTAGTATTATTTATAATTCTTAATTTAATAGAATTTTCGACGTTATTTAATTTTATGGTAGTACACCACACTTCAATTACGTAAGCTTTTGCAATCTTTTACAAATTATATAAGAGGTAATTTTACTGTCACAACCATCAGTGAGCCTAATCAATACCATAGGTTAGTAATAAAGTTTGATCTCTCATGCGCAATCAATATTTATATTTATTTTTTCATTATTTTTTAGACCTTTCGCTTTCTAAACGGTTTTATTTAGCTTACCGTGTGACTGTGTCTTGTTTAGGCCAAATAATGCGATAACTTTTTCAACCACCTCCACCAAACCGATTCATATTAAACTTTGCACACACGTTGAGTTCCGGTGACAATACAATATTATGATAATTTTAAGAGTTTAGTAACCCCCTCGAGTTTGAGTATATTTGCTTGGTTCTGACGAGTGCCTCATACTTCTACCAATACAGTTGATGACGATGGTCTGTTGATGGAGTCTGGAGGTGGACAATAGAACTCTCAAAACGTTACTAGTAACCCCCTCGTATTTGGGCTCATACGAGTGCCCCATACTTTCACCATTACACTTGGTGACGAGAGTCTGATGATGGAGTCAGAAGGGGGACAATGGAACTCTACAACCTTTACTAGTAACCCCCTCAAGTTTGGGCTTATTTGGCAGGTTTGGACGAGTGTCCCCTATTTCCACCAATACACTTGGTAACGAGGGTCTGATGATGGAGTCAGTAGGTAGACAGTGGAACTCTTCAATAGTTACTAGTAATCTTCTCGAGTTTAAAGTCATTTAGCTGTGTTTGACGAGTGTCCGATACGTTCAAAAATACACTTTGTAACGAAGACCGAATTATAAAGGCTGGAGATGGACATCACAGAACTTGGCCAAGTTTCGTTGAATACAAATTAATGAAACAGGCATACCATCTTATCCCATCATTTAAATTGATTTTTAAAGCTACGACGTACACCTTTGTCAGCCTCCGTGGTCTAGCAGTGAGAAGCCTTACCGTTCGATAAGCAAAGGTAAGCATCTCTAAGCGCGGTTGGGTTCTAGATGGGTGACCGGTTTCAACCGTTGAGGCTGACCGTGGTTCGGATTCCACGTTAAACTGTAGGTCCCCTTCCTTACTTACTAGGTGGTAGGGTTATTCCCGCTCGGGTCGGTACCATCGCATTGAATGAACGATGGTCGAAGCGGCAATGTAAATTGTCCGTGTTTTCCATCCAGTTCAATGTAGCCGAGCAATAAAAAAAGGAAGGTCCTGGCATGGCACCTAGTCCCATGTGGAGTCACATAAAAAAAAACCTTATCCATTCTAAAGCATTACAATTCCCGAAAACATTTAATTATTAAACGGTTGAGAGAAGGATGTTTCCCATAATTTTGTCATGGGTATCCACTGTCAGGGCAAAAATGCAGGGCAGTAGGGTTGTGTATTTGGGCTACATACTATTTGAGGAGGTTCAAGCATATCTTGTATTGAGTCGCGTAAGGTCTAGAAGAGCTATGTACTGAGGAGCATAATTTTATTATGAGCAGCTTATAAGCAAGAATCCGTACAACAAAGTTGCAATGAGAGCCAAAACTCAACTAAAAACTAGAAAATAAAAATAGGTAAAAAAACTTTTTAATTTAAACGGTTTTATTTAAAATCATAACCAAAAACTAGAAAATAATTAGGACACAAACCTGGGCTTTTCGAGATATTTCTTGCGGAAAAAAGTCATGTAATACTAGCAGAGCTGTCTTCTCGTGTCGGATGCCAAGAGGCACTTTGTGTTGCTGCGTCAGCGGAATAAGTAATTAATTGGGACTTTAACAGACTCAAATAAAAACGTTAACAACCCAATGAATAATCCAAGTTTATTAACCTCGAGCGTTACACGCAATATTATAAAAAATATTATAAACAAAAGACGTTTCTTCAGTTTTTGATAATTTTGGCCCTAAAGAACGTTTTGATAATTACTGTGCATTTTTTAAAAGTAGACAAAATTTGCTACTATTTGATATAAGAACCTTACAAAACGTCCGGTTTTATAACTTCTTTAGATTTTATGCAAAGTTTCGTCCCGCGCTCGAGGTCGAAAACTTGGATTTTTTATTGGGACAACATATTAATAAACAACTCAGCAAACATTTAGAACTACCGGATCTGATGTAAGATATCCTCCGTTTTCAAGCAACTGTTACTTTACTAAATTACCTAATAGTGATATTATAATTGAATTTTATAAATCTTTTCTTCCAGAAAATGCCATTAACTGCGGCTGAAAGGCAACGAAGATACAGAGAAAAACTTAAGAATGAAAACCCTGAAAAGCTGGAGCAATTAAAACAACAAAATTTAGAAAGAACCAAAGCAAGGTACAAAAAAATTAAAGATCTCCCCGACAGTAAACAAAATCTACAACGTAAAAAATGGCGGAATCTGAAAAAAAAAACCTCTGAAAATTACGAAAATATGCCAAATAAAGATAAACCAGAAAAAAAACGATGTAAAATTCGATACCAGGTATTAAAGGAAAATCGTGAATTAAAAGCAACTGTGTCTTTACTATTGAAAAAAGTTAAAAGCCAAAAAAAAACCATATACTGATACAAGAAACAAAATGAAAGATTGAAAAACCGATTGGAAAAGCAGAAAGAGGAAAATCAACAAAAAAATTGGAAAATAAAGAAAACGAGCAAACTATCCTAATACCATTTTCAAAAGCAGAACAATTCATAAATGAAAATGTACCGCACATACCGAGCCCAGACAAGCAAACAGTAAAAAAGGTTCTCTTTGAAAATATTCTACTGAAAGAGTCATTCCATATCCAGTATTCCCAGGCAACTAATAATCATGAAAGAGATACATTAAAAAAGGTGATAAACAACGAAATTATAAAAAAATATATAATGAAAACAAAACTAAGTTTATGTACAGGCTTAAAAGGAAGATTGAGGAAGCAAAGATCATTGAAACTACAAATATCGGAACGATTAAACATGCTTAAATATTTTTTTGATAGAGAAGACAATAGTCGTTGCACAGCTGGGAAAAAGGAGTACAGAACATTTCACAAAAACAAACAACAAATAAGATATCTTCTGGATTCTATGAAAAATTTACACCAAAAATACAGAAAAGAAGGAGGCCAACTGTCATACACTACTTTCACACGTTATAAACCATTTTACATCTTGAATACCAGGATTACTATGCCTGCGTCAAACATGCCAATTTAAGTTTCATGGCTAACAAGTTAAAGCAAATTGGCATACTAAAGACGGAGAACTTGGTTGAGCTTGTGGGAAAAATCGTTTGCAGCGTAAATGATTACAAATGCATGTATGATGAATGTGAGAAATGCTCCAATTTAGTCATTGAATATGACTTATCACAAAGGAATTTTACAGATATAGTTACATGGAAAAGGTGGATAACGGAAAAGCATACATATACCAAAAAGGCTAAAGATCAAAATGAAAATGAACAGAAAGAAACGAAAAAAACAGTAAAAGAAGAAACTACAGGGTCAATCAAAACACTTTTGGAGTCTTTTTCCAAGCAGCTACGTTCTTTCAAAAAACATCACTTTAATATAACGCACCAGTATCGAATGTACAAATGTTGCAAGGAGAATCTCAGTGAAGTAGAAATTATAGTTCACTGTGACTTTTCAGAGAACTATAGCTGTAAACTAAGTGAAGAAGTGCAGTCGATGCACTTTGGTGCATCAAAGAGACAATTTACCTTGCATACTGGTGTAGTTTATACCAAAGAAGAAACTATGTCATTTTGTACAATATCTGCAAATAATGACCATGGCCCAGTTGGAATATGGGCCCATCTGCGCCCTGTGTTGGAATTTGTCAAAAACAAACTCCCCAAAGTAAATAAGGTTTAATAAAATAAGTTACTCAGAGGTCAGGGTCCACCACAACACAGTACCGACAAAAAAAAACTTTTACTTAATGAATGTGATAACTAAACGGCTGGGATTCAATCAAGCGACTTGGTCGTTTTTTGAATCATCTCATGGGAAAGGTGCGGCCGATGGGATAGGGGGAGCAGTAAAAAGGAATCTGGACAGCCGTGTGAAATTTGGTCAGGACATTCCAGATGCTATCACAGCATATGAAGCTTTAGTCAAGGATGTTACGTCAAAAATAAGTTATTTTTACATATGTGATGAAAATATATACACAATAACGAAAGACCTTAACCTGACAAACCTAATTCCTGTACCTAACACAATGACGATTCACCAAGTGACTTCTTCGTCCAATGTTGTATACATTATAGACAAATAAGCTGTTTCTGTGGAAATGATGCAGGTTTTTGTAACTGTTATGAATTGAAAGAACATAATCTGAAAAAAAAAATACGAATGTACAGAAAACACAGAAAAAGGTAGTACAAAAGAAAAGGAGAAAAAATAGGCGTCATGAAGACACATCGTCAGAAGATGATGCAGAAACAACAGATAAGATAGTTCTTGCAGAAGTCTATAATGAACCGAAAGAAAATAATGAACAGGGAAGCAAGAAAGTGAACAGTGGAAACGAAAAATTGCAAAGAGAGGAAAATAATTTTTATTTATCACATACTAACTTTGAAGGCATTGACATAGAAATTGTAGATGAAGCTGAAGTAATACCAGAAAATGTAAATGCTGAATTGACACCTGTACAAACCGTTTGCTTAATAAACACTGACACTCCAGATTATATATTAGATATGCCTTCCTTAATTACTGATAGTATGGTCGCAGATATATCATCAGATTTTAATTTCTCTTTACTAGCTTCGCCAACATCCAGTATAAACAGTCCAATGTCCAAAATAACACAGATTGAAAAGATGCACGATATTCTCCCTAATACAACTTTACCATCAACGTCTGGCAGAAAGGATTTGTTACCTCCAAAATGTCTTGACTTTTGTTGGGATCATAAAACTGGCACAAAGGAATCGACAACCGTAAAAATAGAAGAAAGTAAGAAAAAACAAGTGGCAAGAAAAATGTACAAGAGAAAAATAAACGAACAACAATATTAAGAATATAAGAAACGTAAAAGTTTAGAGTCCGAGTTAAGACGTAAGACAGTTATAAGATGTGCGGGCTGTGAAGATGATCTAATCAGTGATGTAGAAGATGAAGATGAAAAAAATATTGGCTGTGATACTTGTGATAAGTGGTTCCACATGCGGTGCACTAAGAAAAAAGGGATACCTTATACACAAGTTGCGAATGAGAATTTTGTGTGTCACATATGTTATTTGTTTAAGTGAACATTAAACTTTCCTAAGCAATCAACTTTTTGTTTTTATTTAGTACCTACCTACCTTCTTAAATACAAATTGATTGGTAAGCTCTTACAAAAGATAAGACATGACAACCTATGTGAAGGCACCTTTATAAATTCCTCTGTGTAACAAAAATTCATTTGTGTAACGAAATTTTAATATTCCCTTGTGTTTTCCTTTGTGTAACGTACAATTTTTTTGATAATGACTCATATACCCCCTATACAATACTAATCTATGGCAGGCAGACTCGCGAGGTCTACAGCTCAGAGCCGATAGTCCCAGTTCTCACCTAAATTGGCGTTTACTTAACTTCGAAGTTCCTTAAAAACGTCAAACTCCATACAAGTTGTTACTAGATATTATGTGATTTTACTTCTTCAAGCTGTCAAAGTCAAACTCGGACTTCCGATTTGTATGAAAACGCTGAGTCGACGTAAACGGCAACGTTGTGTGAGCTTTCAAATCAAGCTCGGACTCGCAAATGTTAGTTCGATTAACGCCCACTGCGCGCGCTCTTCAACTTCTCCATACATTTGAAAACGCCAGTCGATCGGTTTGCCGTAAACGCCAATTTAGGTGACAACTCAGACAGAGAGCTACTAAAACAATGACTACCTCTGGGCGCTCCTATAGTATAGTACCTCCTCTTTGTGAGGTACACCCTTATTTTAACTAAGAAGCTTCTTGAATATCTCCTCTACATGAGGTGGTTTGTAGTAAAATAGCTTTAACTATTACTCCTTTTTGTTGCTCTTTTCTACAGCCGGTGTACTGTTAATTACTGGATCGCCGACGCCTAATCTAGCTGTACTTATGGAATATAATTGCCGACAACAGCCAGAAAGCAAGAAAGAAGCGATGCTGACTCATTTTACTCGTGGCTACTGACTGACTGAGGCATACATAAGACAGATAAGTATTTTAGGTTATATTAGGGACTGCGATAACCGCACGTCCCACTACCAAAAATTACACGCACGAAATACCCCGTAGGGGTAGTCACAGATTGAGCTTTTCCAGCCTCAGTGCAATGGCTGGGCCCAACCCGGGGCAACCGCCTCCTTGATCACGGTACACCCTACGCCAGGTTAGTATGACTTTGCGCATAAGCGTTCATTATTTATGCTGCTCATTTAGAATTTTGTTAACACAAAACAAACAGATACATAGTGACATCTATTGTCTGTATACATTTAATAGTTTGATTTTTTTTGACAGCTTGAAAGAGGTTGAGTTGGCGCCAAAATGTCGTAAATGACAGATTTTATTGTTGCTGTGAGAGTTGTGAGGAAAACGTGTGTTGAGTCAAACTGATTTGGAGCAACGTTTCCGCGGCGACCCAGGGTTTGTTTTCATGACGTCGCTATCGCTGAAGAAGCGGCGGTATATCATGGTTCGCGTAGCTGAAGAGATTCTCGTCTGCGGCGCCGCTGGGGGTCTGCTGAGGTAGTACCCGTATGGACCCATCTCGCGTCTTTGCCATGGACTTGCTGCGATCCTATTGATTCACAGAAGAGAAAAGGAAGCATAAGTGTCATTTTGTCACTACGCACGACTCCGCCTTATGTACACATTGTGCATATAATCATAAGGGAAGACGGCCGTACGTCGTACGCCACACTGTCCAAACATCGCAATGCGCCCGAATGTGCTCTCGAAATGCGTTCGCCAAATCAGTTTCCACCCACACAAACCCTCCAATACCTCTGCGACTATGTTTGCGTGTGTTATGTATGCTTAAGTTGAAAGAATTCTTTCTTTTCCCCTGGGCATAGATGACACCGCATTCCTACACTTAATTTTAGTCCACTACGAGTATAATATGATCTCGATTGCAATTGAAGTTCCACTGTAGGAATTTATCTATGAATAATTGTTCTTGTTCATTAATTAAACGATACAAATTATTGTTCACAATTTACAATTTATGTAATATAAACTCGCATTTATATATAATTGATTATATAGCTTATTCGGATGCATCATCCGGGACGCATGGAAGCATGTTCTTGTGAAATAGCACTACACAACGTTTAGCCCGTAATCATTCGAAAGATTACACTAGTTACTTGCTCATGCCACAGAAGTAATATAGGGTTCCATACACATAAATTGCAGCACTGTACAAGTTTACTTGATTTTTTAAATATATTAATCCATACGCTTAGAATGTAAGCACAGCGCGCTATGCTAGGTCTATGAGTCGATCAATGTTGAGTACATTTTATTCGACTCTATTTTGATTTTCCAAAAAACAAACGAGCAGACACATATTTGTTGACTGGTTATTGAAGAAGACTCAAGTAACACAGAACAACTATTTTCGAATTTGATACGTTCTAACTGGTGGGATACAAAAATATACATAGCCAGGAGATCGGGACTTTCACCCTCTTATTAAGTCTAGGCCACTTAACTTAACTTGAAAGCAAAGTGAAATATTGCCGCCCCTAGGCAACGACCATACGTCTGCCCGCCACTAGGCCGCGGCTACAAATCTATGAACTACTGGAAAAACGCTGATGGTCAGTACAATATTACCATATCATAATCGGCTGCTGTGGTGTCGATTGTGTGAAAATGTAAAAAGCTGCTCCGAGGGGCACCATTCCTAGAAGCCAGATAACCGATTGCTGCACCATGTACGCTTTTTCGAAGATTACGTACTCTCCGATTTCTTCATCCTCAGACTGAAACAGTAGCCAATACATTTCTAAACACAGTAGTAAGTAAGTAACTACCGAAATGGCGTACTTACAAAAGAGCAAAATTGTTTATTAACACCGTCGTTATTTTGTATGGACAGTGATCGCGGGTATAACAAATTCTACAGGCACTTTCTACCACATCCAGCAATTTCGTGCTTTGTGAGTTTCGGAACGTTAAAATTACAACTGCTAAGTAAGGGCTTCCTCGTTCGTGAGTCGGATTCCATGTAAAGTAGGTCCCCTTTCCTGTATTACTAAGTGGTATGGTTGCGTACCATCGCATTGAATAAAGATGAAAATTGTCCGTGTTTTCCATCCAGTTTAATGTAGCCGTGTAATATAAGGAAGGTCCTGGCATTGCACCTAATTCCCATGAAGTCTGCTCAGATCTTGCGGTTAACCAACCTGTAGATTTCCTTGGTTTGGAACCATTAATCAAACCATTCAGCCACGTCACTCGTTTTGCACCCTAAACCTTGACCTTGTTGCACCAATTGTACACTTTGTATTTATTGTCAGTATGCGAATATGATCTTACTTGTTGCTCTGCATACACGTAAGAGGCCATCTTGATGAGGTGGATTAGCAGGAACCAAATCCGCACTCCGTAGACAACCAACCAAGTGAACACCAGCTCCTGCACATTTGCATATTTCATAGAAATTATGTCTATAGCATATTCACATGTCCGTATATAGTTACATGGCTTCTTTTGCAATAAACTACTCGAATCTATCGTGATCTAGCTATAACTGATCCCCTTTTTAGGGTTCCGTACCCAAAGGGTACCAAACGGAACCCTATTACTAAGACTCCGCTGTCTGTCCGTCCATCCGTCCGTACGTCCGTCTGTCACAGGGCTGTATCTCATCTCTCCTCCGAGGTATCGCACCTCTCTCTTATGATTCCATACTTCTGAACCCATGTTATCCTTTACTACTTTCCTCCCGGATCCATCGCATTGAATTTAAGACAGTCGAAGGGGCAAATAATAATTGGCCGTATTTTCCACCCAGTTCAATGCAGCCGTGCTCATATTGCAACAATTTATCTCACTAGTGAATTACAAGTTCGTGACTCCCGTATTTTTAAAGGTATTGCGTCATTGCGGTCACACAGGTGGGCGGCGCACGTATACAAGTTAGCTGCATGCAGCTACCACAGAACAAAGAGAACGGGCAGCTACAGTGCGGACCAAACTTTTTGGCCGCTCTGAATACACGCCTAGTCCGAATTTGCAATTGGCCTCAAATCAGCCATAAAGTGTGGCCCAAGCTAAAGGTAAAGGCGCTCGACCGCATTGCTACCTCAGACCATTCCAGTCAGCCTAGCTGTGCTGCTGTAACCATTCGTTTGAACACACGTGCATATGTAAGATCAAATGTATGCTGCACGAGCTTAACTACGGTCTTCAGTAGGCCAATGTAACAACTTAGGCCTGGACCACATGATCTGAATAAAACCAGACGGACGGAATTCATTTTATGAATCGCCTATAGAAGTGTATGATTCCGTCCACGTGCACTCACTGATTCCGGAGTTACCCCCCATACATAGGCAAAAATCCGACCGAATGCGCACACTCATATAGGTGGTCCTATAAGTGGCACGGCACCTACTTCCTACGGTAATGCTGGGCTAATGTGACAGTGGGTTGCCATAAAAACGGTACCTGCACGATGAGCTCCCACACCGGCGTCCGGCGGAAGAGGAAGCGGCGGAAGAGCAGCCGCATCAGCCACTGCGCCAGCACGGCCGTGCCCGCCGCCCACAGCAGCGTCGGCGCCGCTGAGAGCGCGCCCTCGCCGCAGCGCGCCGCCTCTACCGTCTTGCACACACTTTTTAAGGTAAGACCGCACTAGGCGTAACTACACTGCGGCGCGGAGCGACGCGACGCGACCTTACTGAGTATACCGCACTGGCGCGACATTACGCAGCAAATTTTGCTTGTCAGTCGTTCGGCAACTTCTGAGCAAGATGGAAGAAACTGAGATGGACATTATAATAGTTACTTTGCTCTGTGAGGTAGAAGAAAGGTTGGAGCAAGCAAAAAAGAAGTAAAGGATATGGATACATGACTTTCCAAATTCACAATGTGAAAATGGAGAATATCACAGATATCTGCTCGTAGCCCAGTGGCGTGGGACTTGCCTAGCATGCCAGGGGTCTGGGGTCTAATCCTCGACCCGTCATGCAACACTTTCTTTCTCTTTCCGAGTTGGATAAATGCATTTTGTTAAGCCCGGCCTGCATGGGATGAATCTATGTCCGACAATGAAAAAAAATTACCGTGTTTTCCATCCAGTTCAGTGTAGCCGTGGTCATTAAAGTAAGGTACCGGCATGGCACCGATTTCCTTCGGGAATGGGGTGTATTGGGTTAATATCATGACGGTATTTTTGTGGTATTTGCCATACATGTCAGGTTTAATAAAAAAAGGTCTGTTACTTATTCTGTGCTTGAGGCGTTTCAGGGAGTAATTGTGCCAATTTTACTCCGTTCGATATTTCTACAATCCGTTTAAACCTTAGATGTTTAAACAGGATATTTCAAGATAAGATTAACTTTTTTTCATGGTTCCCATACATTTTGTTAAAGTCACGTGAATCATTTGTACGGGGACCGCGAAAAGGAAAATAGAGGGCCTTTTTTCTTTAAAAATTTAGTAATTCCATACCCCAAGTTTCTCCTACCTATCCCGTATATACCCTGTGTATATTACTGTGCTAAAATCTACAATGAACTATCAAGACTTTACTCTGGCAGCATGAATCTCAGATGAGACCAGTTGCCACAGAAAAGGCTGGAGCCTCTCTCTGCAAAGAAGTTCCATTTAGATTCCATAAATACTTAGCCCCTTGTGACATATGACAGAAAATAATTGACGAAAAAAGTTAACATATGCACGTCAAGAATGACGTTAGAGTGATAAGAAACTAACTAACATCGTATCCGAGGTTTTGTAAATAGTTCAAAACTTCCGTCAGCAAGTCGTGCATGATGAGGAGTTGAAGTTCACTCGTCAACACGCAAGAAGTAATATCACGTAAAATTTGGCGCGAATTGTCCTAACATTAATAAACGAAATGTTGTTGTTGTAAACTAAATTAATAAACAAAGTGGTTGGTGTGGCAACCATCCAAATAACTCAAAATATCTACACCAATCGAGGAATTTGTAAAATATATATATATGTCAATGACATCAATGATTTCTTATTACCTGATGAATTATTATTATTTTAGACCTATTGCCCAACGATGCCCATGGACTTTCGTACCTTGAAGGGGGCTGCGAAATCCATGCCGGCCGCTCAGGTGCTTCACACCATGTTTGAAGAACCCCAGGTTGTACTATGGAGACAATAGCAGGGAGTTGATTCCATTGTTTACCGGCCCGATAAAGGGTACAGAGGATACATTTAGGTTCGCGTGCACAATCTCTGTTAATATAGATCTCTCTTATTTGTTATTCTATATATATATTTTAATTTCAAAATTATCACTAACCACGGATAGTTCCAAATCCTGGCTGTACGAAAGAAAATTGAGTTTGAGAAACGGTTCGTCCTCAAAAGCCTAATGTCAACCGCAAGGGGGTGCTCTGATTATCTGCGGCGGGTGCTCTGGATATAGGTATAGGATGGGGAGAAATAAGGAATGCAAGTTCCACAGAGCAACAACAGTTAGTACCTGTAGAACGGACTGAGCAACCTCATAAATCGTCTGTAGCTCAGGGATTCCAGGCCAACGGTGAGTTGTTGGTCCCCAATTGATCCCTAACAAGTAGGACCGCTTAGCGCTGAATTGAGTCCAAGGACGCCAACAGGTAGGTACTGGGGACCACATGCGGCCCTAGGATGGAGCGAATGGAGCGGTCGCTCGAGGCGCCAGGTGGCAAGAGGCCAAAACGCCAAATGCAAAAAAACAGTGGGGACTTCCTACGAAAGAACAAAAAATCAAAATCAACGTCAAAGTATGATGAAATACGTCACTTTGTATTGATAGTATGGAAGAAACTCCATGCGGTTCACTAAAAGTGACGTGTCTGAACATTGATTAACTCAGCCGTTTCTTCGCGCAACCGGGGCTTAGTTACTAAGTAGGTACCTTAGCAGTTTTCTTTCAATTTCTGCAGGATTTAAATTAGTCATACAATAGGTAGGTAGGTATAGAATAGGTAGGTAGAATAGACACTAATACAAGGGAACTGGGTGCCATGCCAGTACCTACTTTTTAGCAATTTTCAAAATGTTAGATTGTTTTTTTTTGTACTAGCTTAGAAAATGTATACGGTCCGATGGCGCTATTATTTTTTATAGCGCACCGTCTAACAAAGACAAGAAACTTTGTGAGCCGGACACGTTCGGACTTATTCTGTGGTTTGAAGCCACAATTGTAATACGATTCACCTGACGAATAGCAAAATATGATTCTGGATGTAATTTTTGATGATTTTTTTAAGTTTTGCTTGTAAATACGTTTGCAACCACGATATTTTAGTGGAATATAAAATAATGGTAAAAAAATGGTTTCTATCTATTACATATTTCAATCTATCTTTAAAGGAGTCATGCGCGCTCCCGGGAGGTAGTTCAAAAAAAAACATGAACAACTTTTCCTCTTTGAAATTTAAACACATTAGTTAAATTACAATTCGCCTTTATTTACGTGAAGTAATGGGATTGTATCATTTTTTGTTGCTTATTCATCTGAGATCACCGACAGCATTTATGATGTGTCTTTCACGCCGGGGTCATGGGCGTGATGAAGGGGATCGGCTCGAGCGGAGCCGGCGGGGGTTGCGGAGGGGACTGGGGGGCGCTAAGCCGCTGCACGACCTCGTCGGAGAAGTGCCGCACGCGCTCGTTGACCGTGTTGACGACGCTGCTCACGCGCCGCACCGTCCTCTTCACGCCGTCCACAGTCGCGGTGTGCAGCTGCGTCTTCCTGTAGCGCACGCAGCCATACACACGAAAGCATTCTGCTTTTGAGAACTATGTACCTACTGCTACTGCTATACTAGAGAAGAGTAGGTAAGCATGGGGATGAACGTTACGCTCGCAGAAAAACTCACATGAACCAGTCAGTTCTCGTGCAACACCTTGTCTCGCAAATGTCTCAGGGACTGAATTAAAAATGGGCGCGCTTGTCACTTTCTGACTATTCACAAAGCATGCCTTTTAGGTATATCGTTTACATATTTACAGCCAATTTCAAATTAAAAACCGTAGAGCGTTCGAATCTTTTTGAATTAAGAAGCTTTGCGGACGAAAATAATTTTAAAAAAAGTAAAATGTTCGTACAATAATTTCCTACATCTTTCGAGGAAGACTTATACGACTTCAATGTTTCGAAGTGCACGAGATTTAATAAATCTTGACCGCCTTTCCCAAAAATTACATGGTTGCTGCAAGAATGATCGTCATGTGACATATAGTGAGATTAAACAGAGACAAATGTTAAAAATATCCTTATTTAAGCGCTTGGTCTGAGATCTGGGCATGTATTCTTAGCATTCCGTCATTGCGGATTCAGTAGAGTTAACAGAAGAAGAATTTACTTTGACATTACTTTGGCATTCTAGAAACCGATCGCAGCGCCACACGGAATGAGTGGCCACGGAATTAAACGTTTACATATGTAATAATTGTTATTTGTATGGACGATGAAAACTTTGGCATTCTGGGAAGATTTTGACAGCTGCGTTTACTGATTCATTCGTGGAATAATTTCGTACTTGTTTCCGCAGCTGCAATGACAAAGGTTGCCAGGCATTCGGCTTTAGCCAGTTATGTTTGGGATTTTAGGAAACATTTTTGGAAATCATTTGTGGGTCTGGCCTGTCCGGCATTTGTTAGGCTTTTCATCGTTCGTGGTGTAACTCGTCACACGCCTGCTGGTTAAGCGGGCGAAGAAATGCAGAATGACGTCGACACGCCGTCCCCAGAAAGAAGCGGCGACTTCCTCCCCGTCCCGCCGCGGTGTCGCTACGCATTTATAAACATTACGCTATAATATTTTGGCAAACGAAACGTTAGAATAAGAAGATGTTAATAGTTCATAATATATCCTCACGGCCACTGTTCTGTTAGTTACTTACTTTTTGAATTGAAACTTCAGTGAGGTTCACCATAAGCAGTAAACAAACACAGAATAAGCTAAAATACAAATCTTCGATGTGTCGAATCTCCGAGTCGTGTTTGTTTTCGTGCGCTACCATTCGTTAGCAGCTTAGAGCGAGCACGTCTATTACTGAAAAACAGAAAGAGATAGCACTACACTAGCTCCCACTGCCACAGTCATATTTAAAATCATACTTTCCGAGTTGAGGAATAACCTCGGGAATAACGAAAAATAGCATATTCGTTTCCGTATGCGATTCAGTAAATGCCGCAGGAATAGGTCGGAAGTAATTAACTGATTCAGCTATGATTCAGCTATGATTCAGTAAAGTGTTTACATAAGTTTGGCTAGAATGCACCACCTGGTCTGGATCCCGCATCCGATTTTCGATGATCACAAGGCTCCCCATGTCAGGATGGTTTAGAAAAACTCTTCAACAATTAAGGAGAGTCCAATTACGTCTTTGAATTTAATTGATTGATTATTTTATCTGGGATGTATGCTTATATATCTTAGCATCAATTAACCTTCTGGGTCTTCCGAGATAAGCCAAAACCGACAAAAGTTTTTAGCTCCTGAAGCACTATTTCAACCAACAACTACTTCAGTCAAATTGAGGATCGTAGAAAGGTTAATGCAGAGTGTTATAACAGCATGATAACCACAAGTTATCATCGATTTAAAAACATATCTGGACCACTCTCCAGTCCTCCGTCCTGACCTAAGCCAATCGTTAGCCTTTTCCCAAAACTTAGTGATCATCGGTTCCACTCGAATGAAGGAGCATTCGAACTCTTTAAAAATTACGACGTGAAGGATTTTGGAGTGGAATTAATGTTTTAGACGAACACAAGTGCATGGTATTGAAGCTAGAAGCAACATACTGCCAGCCCATTCTCAATTCATCCTACAGATTTATATAACTTATTGTTCTGGATCCCAATCTTCATGTTGTTTTATTGTCTACTTTAACAATAATACCAAAAGCGAAACGATTTACCAATCTTGTTCGAAAGAAACTGTATGTGCTACTTACATAGCACGGTTTCCTAATTTACTTCCTTAATATTTGCCCTTCTGCCAGTAACTGGATATCTTACCATGTTCTCTTTTAGTTTTTTTTTGTTTTTTGCAACCTGACATGCATGGATCCACACAAATACCGTTATTATATTAGCTTGTAGCGTAAGCACATTCCCGAAGACATTAAGTGTCATGCCCGGACCTTCCCTTTATGAGCACGGCTACATTGATTTAACGGTTATTTTTGGCAAAACCATCTGGTGGTTTTGTAAAAAAAAAAATCTGCTGTAAACTTCAGGTGTAAAGGTAAAAATTTAATCGATCGCCTCACCATTCATGAATGTAGGGAATTTGCAAGTCGCCGCAGTAGTGCCTGCGCACGTAGTCCGCATAGCAGAGTGCGAGAAACCAGCAGGCGGTCATGTGTATGTTGTCCTGCTGCGCGCGCAGGAAGCGTGTCATCGGCTCCAACTTGCAGCCGCTCGTGAAGCCGCCCAGCACCCCGTACGTCGTCACGTCGATGAGCATGTTCGGGTACTGCGGACACGACATCGCACCAACCGAACCCTTAGTAGTAACAAATTGTCGGAGTAGTGCCTTCGCGTGCTTTGTTCGCGAAGCAGAGTGCGATGAGCCAGCAGGCGGACACGTGTATGTTGTCCTGCTGCGCGCGCAGGAGGTGCGTCATCGGCTCCAGCTTGCAGCCGCTCATGAAGCCGCCCAGCACCTCGTACGGTGTGACGTCGATGAGCATTTTCGGGCACTGCGGACACGGACCGAACCCTTAGTACTAATCAAATAGTCGGAGTAGTACTTCCGTGCTTTACGTGCGTGGGAGGTGGGCTGAGTAGTGTAGCTCAGGTAAAAGTTGACATTACACCGATAGTCAGCAGATTCTCACCTATACTAGGAAGGATGACATGGACATTGAAAGGCAGAGGCGGTCGCTGTCGGTGGTCGGTAATATGCTGGTGAGAAGGTTCGCCAGACGCACGAAAGAGGTGAAACGAACACTGTCTACAGCGTGCTGCCAAACGTTCTACACGTGTCAGCTGTTGACAAACTATGCGAATAGGTCGCACGATAGCATTCGTGTTTCATATAATAGCACGTTCCGGCAGCTGTTGGGCCTGCCGCGCTGCTGCAGCGCGTCAGGTATGTACTTCGTTTAGCTTGTTAACACGTTTAATGCTATCGTGCGAAACCGGATTGCCCGATTCTGGTCCGGAATCAGGTCGTGCTCCTATACAATAATTCGTGGGATACCTGATTGGTTCCACTAAGCAATCTTTCAGAAATGGAATGAGATTTTGTTGTCTGATTTTATCTTGTTTAATGATTGTTTTTTTTTTTTTTGCTTCTTGTAAATATTTAGTTGTATGTAAAAATGTTGATAAATTATGGACCTTGGGTCTGAAAATAAACATTATTATTACAATTATTATTATTTGTACGCGTAGCAGAGCGGGAGAAACCTGCAGGCGATCGTGGCATGTTGTCCTGCTGCTCGCCTCATCGTTTCCCGCTTGAAACCGCTCATGCAGCCGCCAAGCAGACCTAACGTTGTCACGTCGTTGCTAAACATGTTTGGGTAATGCGGGGAACCATTCCATGGCATTTTTATATCGCCCCTGGTGAAGGTAATGATGTATCAGAGTAGTGACTCCGCGCTTTGTTCTTTGCGCTTTGTCCGCACGATAAACCTGCATAATATCCAGCACGTATTGTGCATAGTGCAAATAAATAACAATACAAATAATGTAAATTTATCGCAGTACGTATTTTACTTACATCATTTATGATGGTTTCCAAGTAGTACTGTAAAAATTGCGTGCTGCACAGCCATAGGTGTATCATCAATGCAAGCATTCCCAGAACCATTGTTATCTGAAAATTGTATTGTTATCATCCCATTAAGTTTTGTCAGTCACATTAACACACATCAGTTCGGAAAAAATCCATGATATTACTTTTATCGATCAGTCGAATACCTCTTTGATCTCAAATATGCTTGCACCAATCAATGACAAGTGAAGAAAATCAGCACAAACATATTACATTCACTAATTGGTTATGTACAGATTTGAATGTTTGGTTTTTATTTACTCTTAAAGAGAGGTATAAATTGTTTTGCACGGAATTCATTGCGTGGTAGTTAATTCATTAGGTAGTAATTTACTGGAAAGCAATAGTACATTTTTTGTCAGCAGAATTAAAAAATTGGTTAGCTTAATTCATTATTTGATCAGCAAGGTTAAAAATACGTTTAGTGTGTTTGAATGTAACTAGTTGTTTTAGTTTAATATAATTTGGTCCCCAACAAACTCTTCAAGGTCCACTTTTATATGTGGAAATTTTAATGGTTTTATGGTTTTGTTTTCGATTTTTTTGTATTCTGTGTTTGTAATAACTGTAAAAAAAAAACTTGCACGCACTTTCTATAAATTAACTTTGGTTATAATTTTTTGGAGATCACAACAAAATTACCAATAACCAAAACAACAATAGATCACCAAACCTGTACATATCATGCTGATGATCAATTAATCAATTTTGTTGACTGTTCAAATCATAGGATATTCCTCTTCCCAGTACAGAAACACCTCAATAGGGTCCACCTACAATTGGTCCAATTCATTAAAACCAGTTACCATCATGCAGTTCTCCATGACCCTGAGGACGACATGGTGCTCGGACCGCTCTCGGATGGTGGAGGGCACCGTGACCTCCACCTCCCGGTACAGGAAGACGGCGGCCGCGCACGCGAACACGGCAGTGGGGCCCAGACCCCACGCGCAGCCGTTGCAGCTCAGCCATAGCAGCGCCTCCATATCACCGATCGGTAGCTGTCGCCAGCGAGCATGAAAGGAAAGGAGTAGCTATCGAAACTCATTCCTATAGGGCAGTAGTTCGCTTACGAATTCGAGACACAAAAAATCGAATGTTCGTTTTACTAAATAGTGTCCTTCCGTTCTTACGTTCCGTTGTAACTCTAGAAAATCTGCAGTTGAACTCACTCGCCGGCGCTGCCGCCGTTGCGTGTAAAGTGGCTACGCCGCTGCCCATACAAGCGAGTTTCGTCGACACTCGTCAGTGCTACGAACCTTTCGGGTTCATTCAAGATCGAATTGACAGACTCCCCAGTATTTTTCTTCTTGTTGGAGTTTTGTTGAATAATTAATTAAAATTTAAGATAATTAATGAAGGCTTCACATTTTTGGTCGATGAAGTACATGAATGAACTGATGAGTGACGTAAACAGCATGGAGTAATTTAAATAAATATTTATGTTATCATAATTTTTCCAATCAGTCAAAAACGTTTTCTTGGGCTTTAAGGCTTTGATATTAATACCTGGATGTTTGCCAAAAAAGAACTCTTAAGGCCCACTTCATTGTCCAGTTTAGAAGTCTCATCATTTAGAAGTTAACATGAGATTGAAGCTATTTAACCAAAAGCTCATTTGATTCCAATCTATGAAGCGAAAATAAAATAATGGTCATATTTCTTACTTATTTGGCCTCGTAGGGCCCAAACGATAAGGGTTCGCTTTGAACATTACTTGGAAAGCAAATTTTAGTCAAATTTCGATAGAGCTCCAGGTTTATACTGGTTTTAATGTTTTAGGGCAGTAAATACACCATATTGTATAAATACACATACATAGATCAAGTGCAATATTGGATCTGAGACAAAGTTAGATGGAATTTCCAGCAGTGCCGTTTGTCGATTGGGAACTTACGTAGAAGCGTGTTGAACATTTCTCGGAATTCCCCATGGTTTGTTTGATCATTGTGATCATTTTCCTCGTGATCTGATTAGGATTCATTACCCATAGCGAGCATGTTGAAGGGGTCTGCTTGCTACAGGTCACGGCTTGATATATGATGCCTTATATTTTGTCATTTTGTTTGTCTTGAAAATCGTTTTGATCACAGGCATGGAGGTGAGGAAATTAGGAAATGAGGTGAGGAATTAGTTATTTCTTCACCTCCATGATCACAGGTCACAGATTGAGATGTGTCATATTGACAGAAGAAAAGTTTATTATTTTCTCTAAATCATGCAAATGGGGGTGGAAACATAGACTACGACGACATACTATAGTGAAACCAAAAACATATTAAACCTACACACTTGGTTGTTGGTGGAATTCTAGCATATCGATTGGATGGGAAAAATAGGTTTCCGAATTTATTTACAAATGATTAGTAATGAAACATGTAAAATGTATAGAAGAAAAATTGTATATCTCCGAAATAGAGAGTTTGGCAATACAAATTTATTTTGATGATGACGATGATCAATCGTGTTAAATAAAACAGCTTGATTTCTACACAAGTACAATCGATTGGCCTGCAATGGCTGTTACAGGTAACAATCCACTGTATTTGTAATTTATTTCTAATTTAACAATCACTTTTGACTACCACAACATACAAAGTATCTACAAAACGATTTATTTCATCGGTTTTTATTATTATAATTTTAGCTTACTTTGCTTTGATTCATTACATGTATAGGAATCTCAATATTTTACCTGGATATTTACCTATATTGCGGTTAAATTTGTTGTTTGTTTCGGGTAGTAATAATTTTATAAATTATGTTTCCGTACATGTAACATTTTGTTGTACATGTTAATACTAAACGAGCAGTTATGATTCTACTAGCAAACATTAAGAATTACATTTCTAAACATATACAATTATTAACACATTACATATAACCATGTAATTTACAATTTATTTCGCAAACATTATAAAATACTGTTCCATGAGTTGCTTTATAAAAAAAATATGTGGGTTTATGACCTAAATTTATTTTTTCTAAAAAATCTAACACGAACGTTTATTTAAAAGTTACAATTGTTTAAATTATGGAGCCTATAATAGTGGCTCTATTTCAACATTTTTATTCAATTTTCTTTGCTAATTTTTTTCATGCGATTACTACAGATAGGTACGTTGAGTGCGTTGATTTCTTAAATATTTCACTAATAAAATATCAACTAAGCATGTACTGGGTGACAGAGTAAAGCTTCATAAAATTTACAAAAGTATTGCTGTATCTTACACCAAACAAGTTTTGCTTTACACTTTACGAAATTACGCTCCCGTACATTTTGAGGTTAGGTATTTCAATTGTTATGGGTTGTTGGATGTTTACTCGAATTTTGGCAAAAGTCGTGTTCAGTTTTCGATTCAGCATAACTTTTGTGAGTTCGATTTAAGCTGTACCAATCACCTGTAGAATATAAATAAATTAGAAGAACATGATTAAATATGATTAGAAGAATGTTTTCATTCATTCCGTCACATAAATATGTTCATCTTAATTCGCATGGAAATTCAATAAAAATTAAAAAAATAAATACATAAAAGGTATAGGGTTTCCATTTAAAAATAACCTACAGTGTTTATCGAATCACCAAAATAACCTATATAAGGGAGAAGGAAATATTGTAATTACAGCAATTTTCGAGTCCTATATTTTCGAGTCGAGTTCTTTCTCGAAATGTATAGGCGCACTTTTAATTGCAGCCATACAATTTTAGATTTATGAATACTCGGAAGATTCTCGATTATACATTCAGGAATTATTTTTTACACAGATCTTTTTATCTTACGAGCGATTTTGAATACGCATGGCCGATTATATTTTAATTAATATCAATAAATATGTTCCGTAACCTATATACGTGCCTAATTTAATTTTGATTCTAAAAATAATTAAATTTATAAGTATTAGCGAAAAAGGGCTTTTGTTTTACATTTTTGAACTCATTGCCCGCGAGCTCAAAAAAGCATTACAAAAATCCATTACTCTAATATTAGGATTGTTTATATAGTATTCACCAATTCAATAAGGGTCTATTCGTATGACTACATACATTCTACATGATAAGGTGATCACGTTAATTATAATACACGTTTTATTAACACCTTATAAAGTATCGGACATGATATGATTTATATTAATCAATTAAATTGTGTGTACTATTTTACATTATTGTAATGGTATGTTTTATAGTCTGATCAGCAATCATTTTCTATATTTACAACTCTTACACAATTTGCGTACAGTTTAACGCTTCAAACGATTCTGGCGAGTATTTGGCTGAATATCGTATTTATTATTAAATGTCAAATACACAAGCAATGGGATATTTATGATTTATGATTTAGTCTTGTAAGATCGCAATATATGTAACATTCGTAATCTCATTTTTATTTCTGTTATTAAATAAATATGGACACAAACCCTAATCTCTATATACATTATGTAGTTTATAATTCACTCATATATTAGTGAGGGTAGCTTTTAAAATATATACACCGATTGTTATACACAATTACAGTACACATAATTATATGTTTTTAAATGTGGGTGTTTATATCATCGGTTAACA
The DNA here is from genome assembly GCA_946894095.1 of Incurvaria masculella. Classification (NCBI taxonomy): domain Eukaryota; kingdom Metazoa; phylum Arthropoda; class Insecta; order Lepidoptera; family Incurvariidae; genus Incurvaria; species Incurvaria masculella. The sequence continues at coordinate 6,664,685 of OX335644.1, forward strand.
TTTTTAAAGCTTTTGATTTTTACTAACGTAATTGAGTTATGTCTACGTAAATAAATCAACTTTTATTAGAAAAAGAAACTAGACTGATGTAGTATTTATTTGGTAGAAAAAGAGGTTGGTATACGGAAAATACGTCGATACCTCCAGTTCTTCTATTCACACTGAGCCTTTCATAAAATCTATGCACACACACACTTTTTAAAAGTTTTACGATATGGAGTATAAAAAAATACTTCACATATAAGTCCAGATTTACATTGTTGCAAATGAGGTTATTATGTTCCTGCTGGAATCGTATTTTAGATTACCTCGAAGGAGTTATTCTTACCAACGACTTTCATAATAAACTACAAAAATGCTCTTCTAGACTAGAAAAAAGATATTGTCAGATTGTAAAAAAATATGGTTGCTAAAAACCGGTAGCGAATTCAATTTTGGACATATATAAATACTTATAACTCTTAAAAATACCATCATAGAAGTAGTAACCAAAGTTCTGGACACAAACATTTAGTTCATTCATTACCAAGACTTTTTCAGAGTGGGCGTGCTAACTTTAATACGCGGATTATCTCTTTATTAAATAGCATTTTTTCAATAGGACCTTTTGCATGCATACAATTTTCAGACTGTGAAAAAAAAATTATCTAGATCTCTGTATTAGCATCCCGTTTCTTATTAAACAGATTTTGAGGTAACATAGGACTCTGACTCAAACTAAACTTAGAGTTATCTTTATGCAAATTATGTGGTACAGAGGCGGAAGTTTATAAACAATTGGTTCTCAAATCAGCAAATTTTATTAACTTAGACATAAATGAATAGCTCTACCTCCACGTAGATCGTAATGTACATAACACCTGTATTTTGATTTTTCTTTCGATACTGCTCACGAACTTTAAATATTTACTTATCCTGCTATTTTCTATTCATTGAACCACCAAAAACATTATATGCAATGTAAATTCCAAATGTAATCCCTGTTACTAATAAATCAAGATCATCCTCTGAATAAATGACTATTGTATAGATGACAAAACATTGTATGAACAATGTTTTGTCTCTTTCTCTCGAATTTAAAACTGCAAAGGAAAAAACATTGTATAACTAATCAGAGGATGATCTGGGTTTATTAGTAACAGTAACAATATGTTTAATACCAGTTCATACGTACTTAGCACAAAGCGCTTTTTGAAAATGCTTTGGAAGTCGTAAGCACATACACACACTCACGATGAAATAGTTCTGTTATATGTTAGAAAAAAGACACTTGGTATAGCCGTTAAAATTAACTCAAACTTCTTTACCAAACACAAGGGAAGTTTTTTAATCGCCAACACAAGGGAAGTTAAACAGTTGCAGTTTCACTTATTTTTTTTCACTACTAGGTGGTAGTAGAGCTAAGATTATTGGCGGGGTTGATCTTGACCTAATCTTGGCCAATCTTGGGTGCGAGAGCCAGCGGCTGCGCAGAAACCGAATCCGATATAGTTTTGGTTATGCGCAGCCGTTTGCGAATATCCATCACGTCAAAAAATACAAATAATGGCATGCAAATCGATGGCATATTCCTGCAACTATCGACGTTGCCGAGCGATTTCATCGGTTAAACGAGCCACTCCACAGCCAGTTTCCCGCGTGGATCGGCAGCGGGTGAGGACGATGTCTTGTCGGGGGCGGTGTGGCGTCACAGGTCGCAACGAGACGGATCCGACATCGGTATCGAAGTCACTTCGGGCCGCATCATGGTCTTCAGGCGCTGAAATCAACATGATGTGTGAGGAATATCAGATAACGTCCTAAACTTTCAATTAGAACCGGCTGCAATTATTCGCCGTCGTTCCATATGCATTTACATTTGGTCTAAATTTTAGCCTTTGGCCATTCTATGGTGTAGACTCCTGATGACAAATTTCAATGATACCTTCAAACGTTCTTGATTCGTGAGGAAATTCAAAGTTTTTCCTCAAGATAGGCGGATATCGAGTAAAAAGTCGACGTCCGCTAAAGAGCGTACGGTTGTTAATACTAACTTTGAACTGCATGTTTATGGACCAGTGAAAGCCAGTTCAGTCAATTATACTCCAGCCATAGTTGAACTGTGGTGTACATCCAGGATGACATTATAAGAGACACTCGAGAATCCTATCAATTTATAGCTATTGGTAAGATCGGGCGCTAAATAAGATTATTTGAGATTTTCTAAATTGGAATCTCAAATATGTGAAGCCAATTCAGAAAAGGTTATCCTTTAAGGTTAAGCATTAAACTTTAAAAGGTATTTAAAACCTTTCAAAAGTGTTATCTTCATCACATCTTCGTATATTCTCATAGATTAAATCCGATTATAAAGTAATTGAATAATCCCCCTCGAGATTGCAAATCAATTAAATTAAACAGAATTATACTTAACACTCACATTCTTTACATTTCCTGGCGTGATACAGAACTTGTAAACGATATAGAGCGGTATACAGGACACGGTGGTCCCTGTGAGGATCCAGCCCACTCCGATGCTCCAGTCGGGATAGATGTATTCCCCTCCGAGCATCTCCTCGTGCGCGAGCAGTGACGTCACAAACAGGACCAGTAAGAACACGGGGCTGATGTAGTTCCAGCAGACGCGCCAGAAGAGGCCCGGCCTCTCTCCGATCATGAGCTCGATGTCGCCTGCGAAGCGGTCCACGCCGTACACCCAGCAGACCCCGGCAGACTCAGCAAACACCACGAACAGAATGGCGAGGCCGGGCCCGTAAACGTTGAGGAGGTTCACCAGGTATACGCCACCCTACGGGAATACCGGAATGTTCAGTTAGAAAATTTGGGGATTGAAAAAGACATTATTATTTAGAGCATTACATTTCTGTGCAAAATAATATGCTAACCATGAATACGAACATGTGACTGAAGTCTGATATCATAAAAAAGCATGGTTTTCACCAAGTGCTGATTATCTTGTGTACTGGTATTGATAGCAAGATGGTAAGAAAGGCCCCTTGGTCAAAGAGTATGATTAAGTTAATCAGCATGTCGATTAGACGTAATCAGCATTTGGTGAAAACCAGGCTAAGGGTCGAGTGCACGAAAGGAAACAATATCAAAATCGTTAACGTTAACGTATGATTATGCACATCACTTTTTTATGGACTTTATAGAAAGGGGCTAAGTTCACTTTCGGTTCACTAAAATTGACGTGTTTGAACATTTAAATAACTCCCACGTCTCTTCCTGCAATCCTATAATCAATTTCATCGTCAATGAGCATTTGACAGAACAGACATGTTGAGCAATAGCAACTATTATTTCTACATCGTCATCAACTAAATTCTAGTATGTGTTTCATTGTCTACCTACGTTTTCGTCCAAAAATTAAGTAGTCTAATTTCCACTTAAAAATGCCCAACTTGCAAAATGCTTGTAAATTAGTATCTTTCCCATCCTTATACGATACTCATTTTAATTCCTCAACTGGGAATGAAAGTGATCCGCGCTGATAGATAAGAGATGCGGGTAGAGAGGGTATCAAAGCAACTGTCAGGTCAGTCCGCGTTTCGCCGAGCAATTTATTCAAGTGTGAACGAGTGAACGCACGATGAATAATGCAAGAAATCTGGCTCGCTAGTGCGGGTAGTTGCGAATGTATTTATGTGCTATCCCACTTCTGAGATAACACTCCCTGTTATTTATACAGCAATTCATTGTCGGCTGGCGCTGGGGCAGTCTGAATGATTCGCGGGAAGTTGAAAAAGTTTCTGAATCGGATTCCGTTGATGTTAATGAATTGATGGACGTTTGAGTGATTCGGAACGCTCGCTATTTCTTCTAAACAATCTAGACGGCACCATGAAAAATATTGAAGCTATCTGAACAAAAATGTTGTTACCGAATTTACGCCTCCGGAAGAATCACACCTAGATTCAAAAAACAAAATTTTATTGCCAAATCACTACTCAGTACAAGGGTTAGGTAAATATTTAAAAAGGAAATAAATAAAAAAATGCTTACAATGCATTAAGCAATTAGCAATAATATTATATATTATAGTACACTAACTGCGGTACCCGGCTCTACTAGGGACAACATCGTTAACAAACATTTGTTGGGATAAAAAGTAGCCTATCTTTCAAGCGAGAATAATCCATACTCATTCAAAAAAAAAAAATCATTGAAATCGTTGACTGGTTTTGGAGATTAGCGTTTTCGAACATAGTGACACGTGATTTTTACATATACATTCTTGAAAATTCGAATCAGTTTATTAAAAATCAACACTTCAGTTTGCGAAAGTTATCCGTATTTTGCATCCAGTTAAATCCAGCCGAGCAATTTTAGGGAGGACGTGATATGGCACCTAGTTTCTATGTGGTTTTTTGGGCTAATATCAGGACAGTAGGTGATGTATTAGACTCCTAAGTTCTTTATTCACATAAAAATCCGTAGTTGTAGAAATGACATCTATTAGTTGTATTTTGAGCAGATAAACGTGCTGACGGCGCCTGCATGAAAATATCTTTTCCTAGGCTAATACTGCTAATACTTTGTTTAATAGGGCGGAAAATTAACAGTTTTCCGACTCCATCTATCCATGCAATATTCTTATCTTTATTCCTTATTACTTTCGTAGGCATTTTCCTGCTATGGTTCAATTGAATAGTAGTTCATATATTGGTACGCATGGAAAATGTATTCCAATATTAATGTTAGATTAAACTTTATGATTTTATTTTGGATTGTATCGTCACAGTTATACATGAAGTTCAGAAATGTAATAAAAATCATTGAACGTTAAATGTTGTATTTAAATAAGATTATTAATAGATCTTGAAATATATATAAGAAATATATATATAACAATATATGAGAAAACGCCAAGTAAAAATATAGGTCTAATAACTCAAAGGTGCGAGTGATGGTTTAATCCTCGGGATCCAGGTTTGATTCCGTACGACGACATATGGGTGTTTCTGTAATATCCGGTAGACTATAAATACCTCTAGGTTTAAACACTTGCGATTTCAAAATGTTCTGTATTCCGCTGATTAGGTCAATCATGTAATTCGCAAGATTCACCGGTGAATACTTACATTTTCTTACTCATGCAACGCGCATCCTAGTGTAGTCCCTTTTAATTATTCTTATTTAAAGTGCGATGACACGGTAAAATTATCAGAGATGACTTCATTCGAAAGCTAATCGTACACTTGTAACACGTGCATAAACGACGATAATTATAAAGAAGCTTACGTATGTAGTAGTAGGCAGCGCACAGATGTAGATCAAGAGCAACATGACAGCGACGAACGATTCCCTGTGTCGACCCAGTGTCCGCGGGTACTCGTCGCACAGCGCAGTGATGATGGCCTCCAGCCCTCCGAACGTACTGTCCAGGCCTAAAGTGATCAGCATCAGGAAGAATATTATCGACCAGAACACGGAACCGGTCATCGTGGCTATCGCTTCAGGGTACACTATGAACACGAGGCCGGGTCCTTCGAGGCCGACTTCCTCGATGCTTTTATTTTGGACGTGAGCCATGTACCTGGAAATGAGAGAAATTGCGGGTTTACTTACCGTTCATAAAATCATTAGCGTTCACGGTGATATATCTTGTTAAGATCTTATGAGAGAAGACGTACCCGAGGACGGAGAATATGACGAATCCCGCCAGAAAGCTCGTGAGGCAGTTGATGGAGGAGGTTAGAATTGCGTCCCGGTAGCAATTGTTATTGAACTTGTTGTAGCTGGAGAGAGCGAGCAAGGTTCCGAATCCAGGCCCTAGTGAAAAGAAGATCTGAGAAGCTGCATCAATCCATACCTGCCAGAAATGAAATGTCAGACAAATCAAAAACAATAAAAATGTAATAATAGAGCATCCTGGTGTTCCCATGGAGGTGAAGAAATAACCTCCATGGGTGTTCCTGTTTTAGTTTTAGGATAAAATGTGAAACAGCAAAGGCATCAAAGAAAACTGATTTAACATTTTCTATCAATTGGTAATTATAATTAACAAAAACAATGTTTATTTATGTTCAGGCTCGAAATTAGATAAATTATAATTATATATTAGGACCCATAGACGAAATTTTAATAATTTAGACATTAATAATGAGATTTCGAAACTGAACACTCATTTTGTTCACATCATTTTTACAATTGTCACTTGTCAGAATTATTTATGTATATTGAATATTTGTGATAAAAACTTTCATTAATGTTTGTAATGATCGCATTGTTGCATTTCCTACCGGGTTTTGTAAAAGCAGCTGTCGTCTTTTTCATGATTGCGTAAAAATCATCAACCCTGTTTTCAGTAAACATACCAGATGCGCTTCACCGCAGTCCTAATATACATCTAATTGCAATATTACACTGAACACGCAGCGAGCTGGCTAGTGTAAAACACCTGGCAGTACACCATATTACAAAGCATAAACGAAGATTTCCTACCTTGGAATTCTGGAGTTTGTGCCATTCTGGAGTAAGGTAGTATCTGATTCCCTCCGTAGCTCCCGGTAATGTTACTCCTCGTGCCAGCAAAATAAGAAGGACCACGTAAGGAGCTAAAGCCGTAACCCAAACCACCTAAAAGTAACATGCATTTAAAGCTGTGCCCTTTTAACTTTAATTTAAAAGTTATAGGCCCGATTGGCCTGGAAAAATATTTTAATATTTAACCTTTCCTGTACTTCGAACGCCTTTCCAGAGAGAGAAGTATACCAGAATGAAGACTCCAAATACACACAGCGCCAAGGAAGGCTTTATCGGTCCCATGTCATCAAGTCCGTTCGATTTGTGCTGCTCCAGTACGTTGCGTCTAAACAAATGATCACAATTTCTGTTAACAATAAAGTATATAATTATTCAACGCAGAATAAAATGTTTATCCTTATCAATTATTTTACCAGAATAAATGTATTAGGCCATTATCTAAATTTTGCATCTCTCGTTGGTAAAGCTTCATTGCAATGAATTAACATCTGTTAAACTTTTCCAATTATAGCCCTTTATTTGAACAATTCTTCTCTTTACTTAGGGTACATTTTAATAAACCTCAGTAAAATTAGGGTAAGATGTTAGGGAATCAATGCAATGAGGAAGAATTTTGAAGGTAATTTTTTTCTCAAAATTTGTGATGTCATTAATGTAGGTAAATTGTCGCACGATTTACATGCACGATACATCTAATAATAAAAAAAATATTAATGTCACCATCGCTCCTATTATTATTCAAACCGAATTTCAAAAAATTACTCAAAAAAGTTGAAACCATATACTTCGAATATATAAGTACGGGAGTGGCGACAGAAACTCATTCGCATAGAGGCAGCGTAGCCACGTTGCAGCGATAATACACTGGCTGTAGCGCCTGCCAGTGAGTTCGCTTACGAATTCGGGACGCTAAACATCGAAAGTTCGTTGGAATAAATGGCATGTACAGTTCTTAAGTGTCGTTGGAACTCGAGAACATCAGAGTGAGCGAATCCGTAAGTGAACTGACTAGGCTGAGCTACCGTCAGTTTATGTCAGCAGTTTATGTTTTATCACTTAAACGTGGCTACGCTTCCATACGGATGAGTTTCGGTCACCACACCCATCCTTCTTTATTCAATGGGATAACCTTGATGAGTATGTTCTAAAGTGCTGAAGATATGTATAACAGAGATGGTGGTGACAAAAGTAAATTTTTGAGCGGCTAGTGGCTCATGAGCGAGTGGACTTGCCTTCAATCATAGAGATCTAGGTTCAAATCCCCGCCCCGTTAATGCATCACTTTCGTTCACTTTCTGTCTTGGATAACTGCATTTCGTTACGAATTAGAGCTGTTCCATGTAAAACTGTAGGTCCCCTTCACCTACTAGGTAGTAGGGTTAAACCCGCCCGGGTACCACCACATCGGATACAAAGATGGTTAAAGTGGCAATGAAAAATGGTTGGTGTTTTTCATCCTCTTCAATGTAGCCATACTCATAAAGGAAGGGCTAATATCAGGACGGTGGGTGTGGTCCTAGCCAACCCTGTCCAGTTACATTAAAAATAAACACACTCGAAGAATTCCTTGGCGGGTGACGTTGCGTTGGGGTTGAGCTGCGGATCGGTGACGGGCGTGCAGAGCGCCGTGTTCCACTCGTTGTTGCAACTGGTCCACGGCAGCACGGACGACACCGACGAGATGGAGGCGATCAGGTAGTACACCGCCCAGCCGATGATGGTGTTGTAGTACATGCCCATGTAGATGTCGATCATGCAGATGGCGTAGCCCACACCTGGGAGCAGATACACATTGACGCCTCAGTCAACTGGGAAATGAGCGGTGACCGGGTTCGGGAAGATGATCGTAAGTCAGTACATGCCCATGTAGATGTCGATCATGCAGATGGCGTAGCCCACACATAAGAGCAGATACACATTGACGCCTCAGTCAACTGGGAAATGAGCGGTGACCGGGTTCGGGAAGATGATCGTAAGTCAGTACATGCCCATGTAGATGTCGATCATGCAGATGGCGTAGCCCACACATAAGAGCAGATACACATTGACGCCTCAGTCAACTGGGAAATGAGCGGTGACCGGGTGCGGGAAGATGATCGTAAGTCAGTACATGCCCATGTAGATGTCGATCATGCAGATGGCGTAGCCCACACATAAGAGCAGATACACATTGACGCCTCAGTCAACTGGGAAATGAGCGGTGACCGGGTGCGGGAAGATGATCGTAAGTCAGTACATGCCCATGTAGATGTCGATCATGCAGATGGCGTAGCCCACACATAAGAGCAGATACACATTGACGCCTCAGTCAACTGGGAAATGAGCGGTGACCGGGTTCGGGAATATGATCGTAAGTCATAATAACTATACACATAACATTAATTTGAGTTTCAGCGACATCTAAATTTGAAGCATTGTAATCAGATTTGGAAAATAATCTGAAAAAGTATTGGTCGTACATAACTTTTTCCATATTTTTTTCATTATGTTTGATGACAACATTTTCAAGAGGGTGATGCCTTGAATTAATGTCTTCATTTTGTTATTTAAATATTTAGTATAAAAAGATGTAAATCAAGCTATTCTTTTATTTGGACCAAACGTGTCATCCCAATTATCATCGTAAAATAAAAATTCTGTGGTATCAGTCCTCTATCTATCCTAAGCCGACAGAAACTGTAAATATAAGTTAAAAACAAAGTAGGGCTAAGACAACTACCTCAGTAGTAACAGTCAGTATTCTCTGAGATAGGTGTGATTTCAACCAATTATAAGAATTAACAAATGGATAGTACTCTTAAAATTTTCTAAGTAAATTACGATGAGATACGGTACCAAAAACTTATTTTTGCAAACGCAGCCATGCGGGCATTTGTATATATGTAGCCATGCTCAAAAAGGGAATGTACTGGAAAGGCACCTAATTCCTTCGGTAATGCGGTGTGTTGAGCTCATATCGTGACAGTGGATGTGGCATTTGCCATTCATGTCCAGTTACATAAAACATAATAGATAATAACATAGATTATAATACTGTTCACGCCAATATGGCATGGGTGACCTAGGTGGGTAGTTTACACTTCACAAGCATTCAATCCCATCCGAAGTTTTTCCTATGCCACCCTCTCTCGCCTACTAGCTGTCAAGCATGGTGCACGCATGCGCCGCGTCCCCGCAACTTTTCACCGTGGAGCTCTCGTAGGGCTCCACGCCTGCAACCCGCCGCGCGCCTGACAAGCTGTGTCGTCTCCCCTCGTCTGGGCGAAGTGCTGTGCCGCCGAACGCGTTCCCGGGACCTGGACGCCTAGGAGCTGGTGCTGCTGGAGGTAGGTGGCTGTTTATACTCCTCTGGTGGTCCGCTTTGACGTCCCGAGGCTACCGGGTACTGCAACTCCTTCGTTTGTGAAGTGCGACCTGACTGGGCGCGTACAAATACCATCGACGGAAAATGACTGAACTTTAGCCGATTTTTGTTCGACCTTAGGTTAGGCCCTATATGTGTAGTTTTTCACGTTATAAAAAGTGAAATTGCTTAATTTATTACTTTTTAGTCTGCACTTTTTTTCTTTCTTATAGGTTTTCTAAATGCGAAATGAGAATAGACACCAAGAGATTATGGATGCAATATGGGGTTGCTGATACGATGAGAGCTATTTTGCTGACAACATAATCGAGACAAGTCAAGGAAGGACCAGGGTACGTATATTGATAAAGCTCGAATACATGTAACCTCGATAGATATGTGGTAGTCCATCGGCGGAAACGGTTTGTTAGACAAACGTTCCCTTCACCATTACAAGCGGGGCAAGAACTTTCCCATAGTCCTCGCGATAGCTGGATCCTTACACTTATTGCTTAAATTACAGTAGAAAAAGACGAGCAGGTATCAATCGTTATAAAGTTTCGCGGCACCGCCGCCGCGGCGCGGGAGGGACGATGCCAATAAGCCACGACCGCACGTGACTCTCAGCGGGGGAAAAAATGCGGCGTTCGCTTCCGACTGACTTCTCACTAACAAGGAGTAGTCTCTGGAGAAAGAGTAGGAATAAACTCCGTGCGAGAATGGTTGTGCAAGGGGCATATTTTCTTGGAAAGTAAATAAACTGTTGCAATTCTGACCTATAGTGAGTGTCGCATATTTTGTGAGAAATAAAATCTCAAATGTCAAAAAACACGGAGATCGACGATCTCAACATTACAAAGAGTGTAAACATAGGACGTCAGAAAAATATTTGGAAGAAATTGCAGGCGCGGAGGATGTGATCCGCTAGGAGATAGAAAACTAAGGACACAGAAGGTATGCGCATTTTAGGGAATTATAAAGTCACTCAGTAGGGGTTAAAACCGCACGCAACGTATGTCTTCATGCAGTTATCTCCACACGAAGACCTAGCTAATGTTACCTACATACTTATCCGTATAATGTCTAACAAAGACGCTTCACGTGCGCCCTGCTGCAGCTGCGTCCCAAACACAGCCTTCCCCACATTGACGTAACTATACCATTTGGGGCCCGTGGCAAATTCTTTTGATGGGGCCCATGAATCTCTAAAAATGAATCAACTTCTTTTTGTTTAGGTTGGTTGAAATGCTTAAAGATTAACTTGAAATTGTATTATGATGTTTAGTTGTCTCACTTTGGATTTTAAGCAGAACTTATAAAAATATACTTTTCAAATAAAATAAAATACTCAGGTACAATAAAAAAAAAAAAGTTTTTGTGGGCCGGGGCCCTCTTGGGTCGGGGCCCGTGGCATTTTGCTTCTCTGCTTCTCCACCTTCTCGAATCTTTTAAAAAAAAGTTTGACCCACTGAGTCGACTATATCGCAACGAACACAAGGGATATACGATACGCCACCTCCGCACCGCCGCCGCCGCCATCTCCGTCGTCGGCTGACGGATCGGAGGCGGAAGTGCATCGGAGGCGCACAGTTCGCCTCCATCCGAAACTCAAATATTGAAATCGATCTCGAGTGCAATGAGCGGACTTATGACTGGGGCTCGCGAACCCGTCGTCGAGCGAAGCGAAATGGTATTGAAATGTTATAGATTCATAAATTAACTTTTTTGTTTGGTTTTCGGCACAGTGATGCACCCTGGGATTTAGTGAGATCTAAGATTTTACCATTGTATATTATATTACCACTTGCTGAGGTAACCGGCTCCTCTCCGGATCAATGTCATTTCGGACTGGTGTCGGGCTGAACCTAACATTTTATTATATATGGATTCCCCATACAAACTTTCCATCATCAAACCCTCTTTGAGTTCATTATCCGTCACAAAAGTTTCCCAAAGTTACTTTCGCAGTTATAAAATGAGTATGGGTGTGTGAAAAAAGTTAATTCCGTGTTAAACCACAAAAGAAAGAAAAATGTGTGTGGTTCTTAGCTTTTTGGAGTCACTGTATAGAGGTTTGATTTTTTGAAACAAAAAATACGCCGTTTGACTGTTTTTAAACCGACTTAAAAAAGAGGAGGAGGTTCTCAATTCGTTGGAATCTTTTTTTGTTCACCGATTAGACCCCTGGACCGATTTTAGATGAAAGCAATCAAGTAATTCGGTAGTGACTTTCCAAATATTTCCAATGTACGTTTGTAAGGGGAACATAGTTTGTTTTTACGGGCTATGTTTCTGCTACGGGCGATGGCTTCATTATTTTAATTACAAACAAATAGTGATTATAGCATTTACTGAGGGTATTGTAGTTTAACTAATATTCCAGCCGAACAAAATAAGTGACAAATTGACTAAGAGCAGGTTGTATTACTTTAAAGCAAATAAAAGCGTCGCCAACGAAGTTACCACCCCGTTGGGATCATTTCGCGAAGCCCATGAAACTCGAGGAGGCTACAGGAAGCGGGGATATGATTCGATTGTACGAATCGACACAACTTATCGCGGCGATAAATCTCGCCTTCAAAAGTTGCGACTTCGAAGCGACGCCAGCGCCCCAGCAGATAAACTAATTAGGCGCCTCGCGTGCGATATCATTCGATTATCAGGCGACAGATGGCGGCGTCGCGAACGCAACTACCCGCCGCTGATTGAATTTGTGATATACAAACTTCTGGAAAGTACCCGCAGTCGCGATTGGTTGCGACTTGTCTGATTTTAGGGCGGTAATGTTATACAGGGTGAGTTTGCATTGAATATATAATTTTTAAAAGGGGATTCGGAGCTAAGAAATGAATGTTAAATGCAATGGAAGATAATCTCGTTATTCCTTCGTTTCGTGACGGGGGTTGTATATAAACAGCTAAATCATCCCAAGACATTATGTAAAATCGTCAGAATTTCATTTTCTCTCTCGACTCCCCGAATCTTTCTCACCGGCTAAAAGTGAAGTTTGCGGTCACTTCAAGTGAAACGGAGACTTAGAGGACCCTGAGTGAAAAATGTAGTCGGCCATGCCGAGAGGCCAGGATCATACATTTTAAAGAGTTCCCTGAGATTCTCACTATGGTTAAGTACTTTAGCTATTTGTCTTGTGTTAAGAGTATTGCCTCATCTATATTTATAAGAACTGGCCCTGTTTGTGGGGTACCGCTCGCTGGTTGGTGGGAAATATGTGTGTCAGGTCGACGATGCTTGGTTGACTGAAAAGGTTGTGAGGGTCGAATCGAAGGCCAACCGATCTCATCATGGGCAACCGATTTGATTGTTTTTATTACTGTTCAACATACTTAGCATGTGTCGTTCACCAATGCATACATTCCGGTTTTTAATATCATCATTAATTTTTATTTTTTGCATAAATACTTATGAAATTTTATTAATTAATAAATCATTAGTTTTTTTAAAGGTTCACACCTTGGATCGAGCCAGAGTGCAAAATGATACTGGTTTTGACGGTAGATTAAATAATATTCTTTGACGTTTTTAAAAAAGTGCGCGCATTTTCAATTTCTTCATTTCATTTCTTTTCCATAGGTAGGATACCTACACTTGGACACATTATCAATATGTCGGTACGGGAAGTGCCGACATACAAATTCACAGATTCAATAAGTCTTTGAATCTCAGCATAACACTCAACTGAGGCGTCGCGCCACTAAGTTTCCGCAGCTGAAACTTCTTACATCCTGGCCGACTACTCTATAACTCGTTTACATACGTAATACTGAATCAGTTAATAACTCCTGAGATTCACTGCGGATTCGCTTGGTTGACCGGGGGAAATGTTGACTTAGCATGAATAATCGCCGTTCCGTGGCAGCGGCGGCGTATTCACGCGCGGAAACAACACGGCGAAGGCTGAGCATCCCTTATCTTTTTTATTGCGAGGGGAGATTGATTCGTGATGATGATGGAGCTGTGCGTTGCGTTTACTTGCTCGACTTTCACATATCCGTTTGGTAGAATTAAGCCACTTTGATTTTCTTTACATCAAATAACATCTACCTTTATGGAAGAAGTAAGTGAATGAATAAATTGTATTTTATAGATAAAGAAGAAAATTACAGCCATCCTTCACAATTCATGGATTAATGTTTTAGCGTCGCGCCTTGGATTTTTTTTTCGAACCATTGAATTTGCGTGTTTCAGTTTGTAGACCGTCCATAGGTTTTCATGAATTTAACAATTACATTACTACATTTAGGGTAGAATATAAGTACAGGGAAATATACTTTTTTAATGATTATAAAACTTATTAAATTCAATTATTGTAAAAGTAAGTGCTCAATATTGGTTGTATTTTTTTTTATTAATAAAATCCGATTGTATTTTTTGAACAACACAGTATATATATGTATTTAAGACTGTAGTAAATATTATAATAAGACAACATTTACTTAATAGAGCCCTGACCCTATCAGTTCCCCAAACTACGGGTGAAAACTGTTTTTTTTTATTTTACATTTCTTATTTTACATGCTCTTAATGATTTACTTACTAGGTTTTTGAAATTGTTAAATTGTTGATTCTAAAATATATTGACAAAACATACGTCTTTTACGTTATAATTCTCATACGTTTAATTTTTTTAATAAACTTTATAGATTGGCAAATATTGGCTAAAACATTGAAAAAAGATTGTCTTTTTTTACCTTCATTTTAGAATTGTATTGCTGCAAAATACAGATGTTTACGAAAAATGAAAACATACGGGCATAGAAAAAACCTTTCTCAAGTGATTAAAATGTTTTATTAAAACCTGACAACTTTTAGGGACAGGAAACCTTAAGGTGGCCCATCCCGCTCATCTCCCCATACAAAAGGGGAAAGAAGATCACGCCCATATTTCTTGTCAGAGATCCAAAATTTTGCTCAAAATAGCTTTATTTTATCGAACTAGATGTCTGATGACCATTGGCATTGTAAAATTGTGTTTGGTTTCTAAGTTATAAGGTCCGAAAGTTCGCATTTTTCGCGCGTTTTATACAATAACTTTGGAGGTAGATTACGCAATGATAAAGTAAGAACATCTTAAAGAGATTAGTCATCAGACATAGCTTATTGAATCAAGATTTATAATCTGTTTGGTTTTTGTTCGATTTTTTACTACAGCGGTCGTGGTTTACTTTTCGCTATAAGTCGTTTTGAAATTAAAATTTTCGTAAATCTTACCAAATCATACACTATGCACATTGTCTTTTTTGTGGGCATGTTGCATCTTCCTCATCACGGAGCCTGTCATTTTCTTTGAAACAGAGAAGGTCCCAGAGCGCAACAGCACGATTTTGTACCGTGCCCGCGAATGAGTTAGGCCCGCCGGGTTGGGCCACCTTAAGGGCCTGGAAGACGATTGGGCAACGGAAATGGTGGGAACTTCGCACCACAAAACACGTCGCCATGCAAAAATGCAACAAGTTTGTTTGGCGATGGATAAATATTTTTATTTATTTTATTTACAATAATATTAATATTGGTAGCAAAATACAGTTGCTTCTTAGTATTCGAAGGACAATCGTGATGATTAAGTAAAGACACTCAATTGCAAGCCTAGGCAGCTCATAAATTAATTTTGAATTTAAATAAATTAAAAACATATCCCAACCAAATTAAAATGAATGTTTAATATATTAATTTCAACTATTATTTGGCGTATTCAAACACTAGATGCCAAAATAATGCATGATATAATTGCCTGCATATCTCACATAATTATAAACGTGTCACTAGGTGGTGTAATCGTTTACATTTTAAATTATATGTAGCTAAGACAAATCACAAAGGCAGGCAGAGGCAGCCAGTCCTTTAAATTAGTAACAACTCAATACATTATTAATTACCTATGTCGACAAAACATTAATGTTAAGAATTCTGTTCATTTTTTATAATTTCCCCGAGGTGCGTCTCTCTGCCTCAATCGCTTATTGTTAACAATCGTCGCCAATCACTTACGTGTTTCTGTAGACTAGTCGATAAACTCCACGGCGAAAATCGTCTCGTCTCGACCCCCCGAGGAGTTGTCGAGCGGACAGCGATTACGACAGGGTTTTAAAATCTCTGCCTACTTCAGATGCAGTTCAGTTAAATTCCAGTTAAAAGTATTTTTTTTTGCGTATTACTTTAGCTTTCCATCAAAATTTATAAACAGTATTTTTTAATATCATTTATCTTTCAATAACTATTGTAACCTAAGACATTAAATTGTAAATGACTCTCGATGGGTAAGGCCGAGAATAGATGTACTTTTCATAAAAATATCTTGCTCCTAATTTCGGTTGTCAATAGTGTCTACATCAAACTTAATTTAGAATTTAATTTATGTTTACATCTGTCTCTGCTATGTTTTTAACAAAACTAAAAGGATTAAATTTCATTTCCGTCCATTTTAGTTACGAAATTAAATATTTTTCAAATTCAATTAATCTTTACTTCATACTAAAATCACTTGTCTCCAGTACGAAACCATATTGTTATTTAGACTTTCGTTTAGCTGTGTCGCTGTAGGCTGAAAAAAATAATAAACAAAATAAATATTTTTTAGATAAATGGAGATCAGAGACGCAATTAGTCTACCTTTTGTTCAGCAATGAATTGTTCATTATTACAATCAATTATAATGGTGTATCTGAATTGTCTGAATAATTGAAGTGTCTTATTTATGTAAACCCATTACAATAACAATAATTAATTTGGTTTATTGCACTATTGCATCGTAATAGCGCTACACTGGTAACATCGCCAGTCGAATGGTGTGCCAGAGGACGGGGATGGGAACACTTTGATTAGCTCCGTCGCTTGTTTGTCGAGCACTCTGCGACCACATTCCTTTACCGTGACCGGCGACGCTGGAGAAAATCCCACCACATCAATGTAGCACTGTTTCCATATCGTCGATAGTAAATAAATTGTGACTATAACACCTTCTGTCATGATATTAGCCCAACTCACCACATGGAAACGGGTGTTATGCCAGGACCTTCCTTATATTCCACGGCTATCCGAACATTGCATTACGTTTATTAGGTACATAGAAAATACGTAACAGTTAAATTGGTAGAAGATCACGCCTGTTGTTATTTGCATACTAGCTGTTTTTATGAGTATTTCTTTTTCAAAATGCAGTCACAAACATCTGGAGCAAGTTGCTAAAGTTTTCCAAGGTTATTTACATTCGTCTAGATTTTTTGATGGCCAAAGTCGTGTCGACCTCAGGAAAATAATTAGATATTTAACAAATAATACTCGTGATGTTCAAAAAACGGTCACGAACGAGATGACTTAGGTTCAGTCAGGCTAATATATTCTTTGTGGTTATTTATTTATTGATTCATTTATTTATTTTTTTAATTATTTATTCATTTATTGTAACTGACAAACAAACTAGGCGTACGTCACATGTTTATGATGCATTACAAATGTAGCAATGTTTTGGAACGCACCTTTAAGAGCCGGACAGATGCGCTTCCATAGCGTGAGGCAGCCACAGCGGTGGAACTGGCCTAGAGCTAGCTCCATGTAGAAGAGTGGCAGCCCTCCAAACACCAGCATGATGCAGTACGGGATCAGGAACGCACCTGCGCATACCACCACTATTAATTGTATGCGTCTGCATCCATCTAAAGTCACCGATTGTTGGATTCAATTTCATGGTTAACATGCAACTGCTTGGCGATGTTTTTTCAAAGCTAAAATATATATTAACGACGTTTGCAAATAAGTTCTGTAGAAATCATATATAATGCTTATTATAATCCTATTATATAAACATCTCCAAGACAACTCGCCGTTTAGTATGTACTTTGACTTTCGCATTTTTCTTTGTTTGGATTCCATGAGTTGCAGTGAGATAAAACTCACTGCATTTCATTCATGTTTCCTAAAAAAAACGTTGATGTCGAACAAAGATTCGGCCGCAAGCCCACGTAAATGCATTCGTATTTAATGAAATAACCAGGTCACGGTCGCTTCATTCCACGAATGTGACATGTGTGTAGAATCGACCTAGAAACAAGGATACATTAATTCAAATCAAATCAAATCAAATCAAATTTTATTTTATAAAGGTACAGTAGAAAAACAGTTATGTTCCCTCTTTCCCAAACTAGTGCTTGACTGTATCATGGGAAAGAGGTTGCGCATTAAAAAAAATAATAAACAAATACATGAACATCGATCCGAAGTTGTGATTTGGATGTTATGAAATGATTTTGTGTTAGTGTATGTGTATAGGTATTGTGTGTGATGTTGGTATATGTGTGTAAGGTGATAGGATGTGTGGTGTGGTGTAATGTGAGGGAAGGGAGGGGACTCGTAGAAAATAGTTGGCTTTATAAAGTCGTTACTAGCTAACTATACAGAGTAGATTTTCTGTCTGTTCATAGTTTTGTGCTAGTAGCCACCCATTTACCTGCTGTTTAAAATCGTGCTTGTTAGTCCTAGTAAATTTGTTGTAAAGTAATATTCTGTTATATATGTACGGGCCAAGAAAGTAAGCGAAACGCTGAGCGAAACGAGTTTCAGTTTTGGGAACTGACCTTTGATTTAAAGAACGTGTGAAACGAGTTAGTACGCTTGCTTGGAAACCTTTAGAGCGCTGTTCGTTTAGTATAGAAGAAATGAAAAGTTGCCTTAATGTTAAGAGATTGCTCTCATTGTGTAGATTGTGCGTTGGGTATCTGTATGGCTTTTTTTGCATTACCCTTAGCACAGCTCGTTGAGCTCTTTCTACCTCTAGCATAAGGGTTTTGGCAGCACCTCCCCAAGAAGTAATACAGTACGTGAGTATAGACTGGCATAGAGATGTGTAAACTAGCTTCAAGATGGATTTGTCAGAAATATTGCGAATATTGCGAAAAACATAAATAAGTTTCCTCACTCTTGATGCCAATGTTCTGATATGCGCCCGCCAAGACAGGTTTTCATCTAGAATTACTCCTAGGTATTTGATCTGCGTAACCTTTTCTAGAGTTTCGCAGGAGCACTGAGCGAAGTTTCTTTGTGTGGCGTTCATGTCGCAAGAGTGAATACACAGGGAGTGTGTTGAGTCAGGTTGAGTTGCCTTTGTTATGCTAAAACTCATGTACTTAGTTTTATTTATGTTTAACGTTAGGAGGTTATTGGATAGCCAGTTTTTAATCTTTGCGAGACCATTGGCTGCAAGAGTATATGCTTCATCCCAAGTAGACGCTGTGAAGATTAATACAGTGTCATCTGCGTATGTTATTATTTTACATCCTTTGATTATTTTTGAGCACATGTCATCAATGTAGATAAGAAATAAGACTGGTCCTAAAACGCTTCCTTGTGGAACACCGTATTCTACGTTTATGTGAGAGCTTGCTACTTCATTGACGCGTACTTGTTGCTTTCTCTCGCATAGGTAGCTTTCAAACCATTTTAGTGGACCTCCTCTGATACCTAAGCGTTCAAGTTTGGCAAGCAGTATTGGGAGTGAGACGGTATCAAAGGCTTTTGCCAAGTCAAGAAAAACTCCAAGGCAGCGCCGTCCAGAGTCCAAGTTTGTTGACACATGGTGAGTTAGATCTGCAACAGCTTTTTCCGTAGATTTATCTACTCGGAAACCATATTGGTTAGAAGCAAGTAGATTGTTAGTCTCTAGGAAATTACTAAGCCTTCTTTTTACGATTTTTTCTAGGATTTTGGACAGCGTTGTTAGCAGGGATATTGGTCGATAGTTGCAGACTAATGTTTTATCACCGGCTTTGTAAATAGGGACTATGACTGATTTTTTGAAGGAATTAGGAAAAGTGCCAGTAGAGATACTCGTATTAATGATGTGGGCTAAGGGTTCTATTATGTGGTTGTGCATTTTTTTTAGAAATATTGCTGTGATATCATCCCATCCTGCGGCACTGTCAGTTTTAAGGGCATTAATGGTATTATATATTTCCTGTTCGTCAGTTGGGTACATGAAGAAAGAGAAAGGTGCTTTTGGGTTTTGCCTTCTTGCTCTAGAGGTAAGGGAAGCTTCGGTAGTGTTAAGTTTAGTCAAAGTAATATTTGCAAGTTTTTGTCCAACGTTAGCATAATATAAGTTAATGCAGTCCGGTCCACTGATTTCACTGTGGTTTTTTTGTTTGGAAGGTAATGCAGCAACATCTTTTATTATTTTCCATACCTTCTTCGGGTTATGTCTATTGTTGTGTAAGTCTTTATTTATGTAAAGTTCCTTTGCGACCTTTGTGGCTTTGATGCATGTGTTTCTGTAACGTTTGTAAGTCTTTTGAAGTGTAAGATTATGTTTGTCGGCTTTAGCCTGTTGATGCATGTGGTCTCTTTTTTCAATGCATTTAATTAATGCTGGGGTAATCCATTTTCTTTTATTTCGATGTTTTCTTGTTAAGGTGCGTATTGTTGTGTTTGTATGTATAAGTGTTTGCAAAATTTCTATAAAAGTATCAGTAGCACGGTTAACATCGTTGCACGTTGTCACTGCTGCCCAGTCGTGTGTCTTTAGTATTTCCGCTATGGTTGTGTAGTCAATGTATTTAGTTTTAGTAGGGCGGCGCTCGTCAACTGTTGATATGCACCCAACGGAAGCAAGAACAGGAGAGTGATCCGTAAGGGGTGACTCGCATATGGCCGTGGATACTTTGAGGCGACTTCGAATCATGACGTGATCTAGGCATGCAAGTTCCCTAGTTGGCCTAGTGATATATGGGTATAATCCGTGCTCTGCGAGCAGGCAAAGGTATCTTGATGTGTTATTGTCATTTTCCTTTATAGTATCAATGTTTATATCGCCAGTGAGAATCAGTGTTCCGAAGACTTTATTTTTTTCTAAGAGTTCATTAAAGAAAAGGTTCTGTTAAAAGTACTACTTAATGAATATACTGCAAAGCTGGACCCGAACCCACAAGACATACCTTTCGCGGGCATTGCGTCTAACAATTTTACCACCTGCTTTATATAGATAATTTGGAATTCTACTACTGTCCGTCCTCCCTTAAGGCGCTAGGACTAGCCAACTACTCGCGCCATACAAATGCACTTTTTAACAAATGTAATAATATGTAGTGAAACGCTTCAGCAAATCCAAATAGAACTCCAGACTGATAATGGATTGTTAATATTTTTTTATTCCATCATTTATTTAAATAATAATAAAAATAAAAAAAGTTGATTTTTCTCATTAGAAATCTGAAAGTCATTCGATTTCTAGATATAAGCAAAAACAGCATATATGCATAAACAAAAAAATCCATTTGCTTTTAGATTTCTACATTTAGTCAAAAAAGTTAGGAAATGGACACCGTTTCCGCAATGTATTTTGTATAGAAAAAGGAAACATACATTAACGAAAATCATTCGATTCCTAGACAAGGAATCATATATTGTAAGGATGACACTTATAATCGTCAGACTTAGTTAGTTTACTTGGGGTGCCTCGTCTAACTTTGCGATTTGGCTAGTACCAGGCCCTTAATCAATGTCTCCTACTAACATAGTATTCAAGATTATACATAAGTATATTGATTTTACGCTTTAATACGTTGCGGACTTTTGCTATCATGGTTGAATGTAAAAAATACTGTTATTTTTACAGCACTTATTTCATTAATATGTCCTTGCTTCACGGTTGACACTCACACAAATCACATTCCTTACATTGGAATGTACAAAGAACGAGGTTCGGTACAGGTGGGGAGGCGTCGAGTGTGTATTTACCGCCGCCGTTCTGGTAGCAGATGTAGGGGAAGCGCCACACGTTGCCGAGGTCGACGGCGAACCCCACCACCGCCAGCAGGAACTCGGCCTTCTTCGCCCACGTCTCGCGCTGCCGCTCCGGAGTCAGAGAGACCACCACCGCCCGCGCCTTCTGCGCCTGCGCACGAACCACGCACGAACTAGGCCAAGCGCGAACTCCAATCCACTTGGCATGGCGGATTAACGGCACAGCCATGGACTTTTCCAGTGATTGCATATGTCGTGACGAAGCAAATAACGTTGCTTCGAAATGCAAATTAACGCCATGAAAGGGTGTAAAATTATAAATATTTGGTACAGTAATTTGAATGGTGTGAATGTCTGACTGGACCCCAGCAATGTATTAAATAAAGGATGGTGGCTGCCATACAATACTTTGCAGCTTTTAGCTAGCAATGTAAGCCCAACACACCGCACTGCCGAAAGAAATGGGTTCCATGCCAGGACCATTTCGTTATGAGCACGGCTACATTGAACTGGCGAGAAACACGGATAGTGTGTCATTTCCGTTTCTAACAATAATGAATTACAATTAACAATAATTCATATAATACTATGGTACCAAACCAGGCGGGCTTAACCCTACCACCTAGTAGGGGAAGGGGGCCTACAGTGTTACAGGGATTCCCAACCATAGAACAGCTCGCATTAGTGACTAAATTCACTTATCCAACTCAGAAATAGAATAAAATTAGTGCATGAACGAGACGCATGACTTCGCTGAGCCATAAATAACTTTATTTTTAGCTGAGTTTGATTGGAAAATTAGTCAAAGAAACACACTTATTTCGGATAATAATCGCATAAATAAAACAAATCACGATTATTGTACGGCGTTTGTAACTTTCAAGAGATCGGGTTTTGGATAGAAAATCTTCACGCCTCACCCCTGAAATTAATTTGTGAAATGAAGATGGCCTTCCTTCGCAGCAGTACTCGTGGCCTTTCAGCAAAAGTGGTAATTATCTGCACGCGCTAGTTATTTACGGTGCCTAATCCCAGACGACCCATAACATTAAATTCATGACAAATAAAATCATGAAAAATATATTTATTATATTATTTATTAAATTAAAAAATATATTTATTAAATTAGTCAATTCTCTATAAATCGTTCATGCTTAACTCTTGTTGTATTACCAAAGATAATACTAATATTTATTTCGTTTACTGCCGAGGGCGTAGTTATACCGGCGGCAGTGACAGAGGAACACGAGAAGTTCGCACAACGAGTAGCTGTCATTCTCTATATCAGGGTTTCTTAACCTTTTTGTAGTCATGAACCCCTAGCGGAATTTAAAAATTATTACGAACCCCTTCCGAACTCACTTGAAGGGGAAGAAAACAACGCATTTTGAAAAAACTACTTTATATTGACTATCACAGAAAAAGTTAAGATGTATGATTTTTTTTAATCGATCTCGTGCAAAATGGCAACCGCAACGGCGGCTGGCGGGAGTGCCGGCGGCGCGGACGCCGCTGCTGCCATCTCCGGAGGCGGTGTGGTCGTACACTCGCCGTTGCTGCTCCTCTCTGACGGGTTCGTGGGATTTTCGCACTGCGAACTGTGTCGCCGTAGAGCGCAGTGGGTGGTAATTACCGGCGGTGGTGGTGGGGCGGCGGCGGCGGCTGGCGGGAGTGCCGGCGGCGCGGACGCCGCTGCTGCTATCTCCGGCGGCGGTGTGGTCGTACACTCGCCGTTGCTGCTCCTCTCTGACGGGTTCGTGGGATTTTCGCACTGCGAACTGTGTCGCCGTAGAGCGCAGTGGGTGGTAATTACCGGCGGTGGTGGTGGGGCGGCGGCGGCGGCTGGCGGGAGTGCCGGCGGCGCGGACGCCGCTGCTGCTATCTCCGGCGGCGGTGTGGTCGTACACTCGCCGTTGCTGCTCCTCTCTGACGGGTTCGTGGGATTTTCGCACTGCGAACTGTGTCGCCGTAGAGCGCAGTGGGTGGTAATTACCGGCGGTGGTGGTGGGGCGGCGGCGGCGGCTGGCGGGAGTGCCGGCGGCGCGGACGCCGCTGCTGCTATCTCCGGCGGCGGTGTGGTCGTACACTCGCCGTTGCTGCTCCTCTCTGACGGGTTCGTGGGATTTTCGCACTGCGAACTGTGTCGCCGTAGAGCGCAGTGGGTGGTAATTACCGGCGGTGGTGGTGGGGCGGCGGCGGCTGGCGGGAGTGCCGGCGGCGCGGACGCCGCTGCTGCCATCTCCGGCGGCGGTGTTGACGTACACTCGCCGTTGCTGCGCCTCTCCGACCCCGGGCTCTCGAACTGAATGGAACACCATATTTTGCCGGAGTTCACGAAATTTTTGGTCACGATAAGGTGAATGGCTGAATCTGGGTTCACAGCTTAGAGACCGACCCTCTGATGCTAAATAGGTCGGCCTGCCTGCACCAAGTGTTTGCGTTAGCTAGATTGGCTACACAAAATAGATGTTGGTATGTACCTGATAATGAATATACTGATTGTCTGGACATATTGATACCTGTTCATAATGCAACAATAACTAGTCAGTTTTTCTATTGAATACTTAAATACCTAAAGTTAAATCGCCTTTAACTACAAAATGCTACCAAAGATTTGTCAGTTCTGGTATTACTAAGTAAGTATGTACTGATACTTTCACGCTGGGTTATTTGCAGCCATTTATCTTTTAGTATGTTTTTCTTGTAACGACAACTACTTTTTCAGGCACCTTATTCAGGTAACGCAACCACTTGGCGCAGGTGAACCCAGTTTCGGCCATTGAGGTTATCGTAATACTGTCGGGTCCTCCTAGTCTAATACGAGTGAAGAGAATCCATTCATTTTCAAATTACTGTGAATGAATTGACGCAATACGAAACAAATCTTCTGGCATTTTATTTAATTTAACGTCCAGTTCATTGATAACTTTACGAAAAAACAATATTTTCTTAGTTGCGTAACATTTCATGTGGTTACGAGCGTTCGATAGGATAGGATAGGCAATTTTTTTGTGAAAATATAACTAGCTAATTTAGCGTCTTGAATTATCAACCGAAATTAATTTTAAAAAAAATCCCCCGGAGCGCAAGCGAGCACGACTTTAATGTTTGCACCGAAACATTCAATCTAACAAGGCGTCTCATTTATTTGCATGGCAATTTCTTTTCACTCCCGTCTGAAGGCCGCTAATACCCGCCCTTGTGGCAGTCGGTGAGGCGAAAACACTTTTTTGGAAATTAATATTTACTTACACATTTTCCGCGCAAACATTCGTACTGACCCGAATGCCCCACCTGTATTTACTTGGAGTTATTTGCCTACGTCCGCGTTCACGGACAGACGTTATGATCCCCCCACCCTAGTCGTGGCCCGGAGAAGCCGTTTCTTTGGGAAATATGCTAAGTTTTCATATCGACTTTTACGATAGTGACTTGCACGAATGAAGGATAAATGGTATTTATTATTTTATGTTTACGGATAAACAGTGTTCAGCTTACTTATTTGGCTCGACGTTTCGTCCTCCACGCTGTGGAGATCAACAGGATTCGCAGGACAATATTTATCCGTAAATGTAAAATAATATGTCGCACAATGGTGAAAATCTATACAAATATATTTGGTACTTAACTGATATGAACGATATTTTTTTTAAACACCTTGGGAAACAAAATGTAGAGTCGTATTCAGAGTGGACGGACTAAACCGATTTTTGCATGGTTAGTCCGTTGCTAATGCCGTACTAAGTTCACTCACGACTTGTCTGGAGTTTAGGAAGTAAAAACATTCATTATTTTTTAGTTTTTAAGAAATCGCATTTAAAAAAATACCGTAGTCAAATTATAAAAAAATTAATGAAAAAAACCGTCCAAGTGCGAGTAGGACTCGCACACGAAGGGTTCCGTACCATCGTACAAGATTAAACACAAAAAAATAACGTTTTTTGATGAGACCCCCCATTAACCTTTATTATTTATTGATTTTACCTATTTGTTGTTATAGCGGCAAAATAAATACACACTCTGTGAAAATTTCAGCTGCCTACCTATTGCGGTTCATGAGATACAGCCCTGTGACAGACGGACGGACGAACGGACGGACAACGGAGGCTTAATAATAGGGTTCCGTTTTCACCCTTTGGATACGGAACCCTAAAAACTAAATCATCGAAAAAAAATGTAATTGAAAAAAAATATCGATATAAAAATAACGAGCTGTAGTCGCTGCCAATTCATATTTGTACCTATATCGGTTAATTGGCGCGATTAGAGTTACCGTTAAATTTATTTTTTCCGATCTTTCTTTTTTATGAGCTGTATTTTTACACCTTGTATCATTCACTTGTGGCTACCTGAGCTGTAGACTGTGGGAGACTGTCTTTTTGAACGTTTGAAGTAAAAAAAAAACAAAAACTGGCTTGCTTAGCAGCTTGCAATCAATACCAGTGCAAGATAATCAACACTTTAGTAATAAAGGCTCTTAAGTGTTAATAAAAGATGAGCACTTTGTGAATCACACTCGTTTTCACCACCTACAGCTTCAAAAATCCTAAAGTTACCTTAAAGTTACATGTAAATATGCCATGTAACCGAAAGTTACTTATCGGATTTCAGATAACTGGAGGTGCTAAAAACATGTGTAGACGTCGAAAAAAAGCGAAGTTGTGAATGTTGAACTGGCTAACAATACAATAAAACAAATCCGTGCGCAGTACTGCCTATGGATAATGAATAAACAATTAACGATATTTCATCCACTTTTATAACCTGTTTTTATAAATATTCTGAATCTAGCTAAAACTAATTTATTATTTAATACATTTTATGTGTCACGTGTACAACTTTTATGGAGGAAGGTGTCTATCTATAATAGAGAAAATACAGTTAACAGTATAACATATTTAGATTATAATTGTAACAAATACGAAATGCATTTACAAGGATAGTTCTTACGACTTGAATTGAGAAGTCAGTTGAATAAAATATGATTAGGCCATAATATCTTATCATAATCTGGGTGATTCCGCCGTTTCGTGCATATTTGGAGATTTGGCGGAATACAAAAAAATTTGGGAATTGATCAGTTTTTATTAGCTTATATTAAAGAGCGGAAAATATGGACCAAACCATGAAAATTGCGTCACTTTGGGACCAGCAGAACATCCAAAATTCGTTCACGATTTCGAAATATTGGAGCCAAGGAGATAAAGGACATTCCGTGACAGAAAAAGCCATTCCGTCGGAGGTGAAGGACATTAAAACATACAAATCTTAGATAGTTACTTTTTTTAAGTTTATCTTAAAATTTAAAAATATCAAGAATATTTCGATATCACTGATCGGAAAATAAAAAAATAAATTAGGGTCAAGATTAATGTTGAAAAAAACAATTCAACTACTTACTGGAATACCGTAAATGCTTGTTTATTATTGAGATTGCTTGTGTTCGAAACAAATTACCAATAGTTAAAGGAAAAGGTATATCTAACAGGAACATTTAAATTACTGCTTTCAGAACACAATGGACTTATTACCATTTCTTCACCTCCATGCTTATTTGTGCTCACAATAAAAAAAGTATTTAAAATATACCAAAAAGGTCTTCTTGGTTATTTTTGTATTTTTAAATGAATAGTTATCAATTTTCACTAAAAAAATACGGTTTTCCGCTTTAGGTGTAGTTTTGAATGTGTTGTTTTATTATTTCACTATTACTACTATAAAAATAAGTTAATTTTTTATTTCTTTCTTCATGTCAGTTACTACATCTGCCAAAATCGTCTCCACTAATGTATACCCGTTTATTTTTGTATTGTGCATATTGATGTAGGAAGGGGGTTTCAGTCCTATTGGATGTGCTACATTCGTGGTTTGACTTTATAGGTTTGTTTTGTTTTTTAGGTCTGCTATTTGCTTAAGCAAGTTAACTTTCTCCTTACCAAAAAGGTTTCGCCACCTATATGTACGCTAGTAATATGATAAGTCTATGGGTATCGCCATTAATACAGTTTTTTACCGACTTTACAAAAGGAGGAGGTTCTATGTTCGACTTTATGTATTTTTTGTCATTTGGATCTTATATCTTATATCTTGGATACATTATTTTAAGAGGCTCCTCTTGCTCCTCTTTTGATTCAGATTCAGTCTCTGAACCCTTCACAATTATTTTAGTTTTTCTCTTAAGCAGCCTTACTTTTGATTCGATTTCAACCGTGGATGTGTTTGCGATGTTGAAGACATTTAGTTTATGGACAGTTCTTTTTTTTCATATTTTCTTTGCATGTATTTTTGTTGTTTTTTTTTTTGAAACTTGGCATTTTATCGAGGAACCGACTTTATCCTTGCATGTTCTTCCCTTTTTCGGTTTCTATCCTTTTCTAACGCCAGAACCTTGTCTTTATTTTTTCCAACCTTTCTCTACATAACGAGGTAGTTACTGAAATCGTAATATAAATATTATGTGCCAAGTCAACCACAACAACTTTAAAATGTTCCAGTAACATTTTTACAATTTGTTTATTATATTGATTTTAGGTTATGCAACAAAATCTACATTGAAGCATTGTAATAAAATATGAGATTCGATATCAACATCTTCAATGTAGATGTTTTTGGATGATCTCAAATCAATGAGATAACGTTAATGTTTTATCCATTAAATATAACATGTTATGGAATATTTTATTATTTACAAAAATAAAAAATTTAACAAAAAAAAAACCGAATTCAAAGAAAAAGTATTCCAAAACCAATTAAAATGCACTAAAGAGCAAAAAAATAATTGCTTTGATTGTAGTTACGATGATTGTTATTTTTTGAGTCGGCGTCAGCCGGGCACGCCCTTCGCCAGTCAAGAAAATCTTGGCTACCTTGGCTGACACCGACTAAAAAAAATATCCATAATCGTAACTACAAAAATGACAATATTGTTTTACTTTTGAGTGCATGTTGATTGGTTTTGGAATACTTTTTCTTTGCAGTCAGTTTTTTTTGTTAAAATTTTTGTTTATTTGTTTATTTTTAGTGAATCTGAAGTACACTAACTAATGGTTATACGTCTTTTCCAATAAAAAAAGAATCATCGAAATCGGTTGGCGTGATTTGAGTTATTCTTCCATCTGTCGCGCACATACTTAATGCAAATTTAAGACTTATATGATTTTCTCATGGATATCATTGTCAGATCTTAACCAAATTGAAATGGGACCATACGGGAAGCACCAGCTTTTAAATATCGGTTCACCCAGGTCAAAGTTCTGAAGTAAAAAACATTAAAAAAAACAGTCGAATTGAGAACCTCATCCTTTTTTGAAGTCGGTTAAAAACAACCGAAAAATGGGTGTCTAGTGCGATGTATCCTAAACAATATAGGTAATAAAACTTACAATGTCTTAAAAGTGAAAATTTGTAATAAAAAAAAACAAATTTCTTTCATTTGTATGGTTATTTCAAACCAAACTGTCCTTAACCTCCAGTCCTTCACCTCCACAGTTAGTCCGGAGGTAAAGGACATTGTAGGAAAAAACAAAATTCGATAACACCAAAAGTACTAATACATAAATTATGAAAAAATTCTAACTACAAGCCTTATTTATGTGTAGTTTGATACGCAAATTTTAACAAATTACCTTAACTGCTTCCCTCTTTTCTCATTGGAGGTAAAGGACAATTTCGCCGCAAACTCCAGTTTCGAACACGAAATACGTTCTTTTGTAAAATCCAGCGACAATCGTGCTTCCCTAGCATTGCGCGCGCATAGAATAATGATACGTGCTATTATTTTAATCGGTGTTAGCTCAGTATAA
The DNA here is from genome assembly GCA_946894095.1 of Incurvaria masculella. Lineage (NCBI taxonomy): Eukaryota > Metazoa > Arthropoda > Insecta > Lepidoptera > Incurvariidae > Incurvaria > Incurvaria masculella. The sequence continues at coordinate 6,694,067 of OX335644.1, forward strand.
TACAATTTAATGAAGAAAAAAAGTCGACGAAATTTTGGAGGTAAATGACCAAATTTTTCTTGGCAAAAGTTTAACCTAAAAAATAACATGGTTTCTGTTCAAGTAAAATTCTACAATAATTTAAGTTAGTTGGTAACATCTGTGTCAGTTTACTAGTTCGAAGTATTTATGATATCTATTACTATTTTTTGAAATACATTATTTAAACCGTCACGTAGTAAGGAAAAACGTTGGAGGTTTTGGACATTTTGAGTATATTTTTAACCACAAAACCTAAGTTTCACAACTCTTCCAGAAAATTATATCAGGCCTTTATGTAGTAGCTCAATAGGCTCATGATTCCCTTAGAACAGTATAATCAAAATTGTTTACTTTCAAAGTTATTTTGCTTTTTATGCAATATGCACGAAACGGCGGAATCACCCATCTATGGATGTGTGGTTCTATGTAATGTGCATGAACCTAGTTCTTTCCTTGTTCCCTGCATACACATGTCCCTCTCTCTCTTTCACCTGATGGAGCGAAGATTGACAGCTGAAAAGGCTGAAAGGCCGCGCTTTCAGTGCAATTTTTGATACCGCGATGCACGGACACGCAATGTCATCGTAGCACCGGTTCCCGCCAAAACTATCTCGCCGCCGCCGGGTCCTTAGGTACCCAGGAGTACCTCGCCAGTACCGCGTGTGATCGAAACCTACGAACAATCCAAAGGACTTTCTGTGCTCTTCATCGTCGAGGACGCAGCGTTCCTGAACTGCATCTTGTGGGAGAAGGAATAGCGTGGTGGCCACCCGCACACGTCAGGAAGTCTCCATCGTGGTGAGTCGTCCCATTTTATTGTATCCTAACCCCTAGAAGATTGTGCATTGCATGGGACCACATACCATTTCTATTTGCGAGCCTCTCTTTTACAAATACTTTTACAAAAGAGGTAAAGTTTCATTAATTGAAATCAATCACAGAATGTGCCTTACATACCTATGTAGCGTATAGCTCCCATCTCTCATCCGCCCAAACAGTTAGCGTCAATATACGCTTAAGTAGATTCCCTCATTCGATTCGAAGCTTCCTTTAATTGACGATCTAAATCAGGTGATCTAATCCACACCGTAGCATTTAAAGGATTCTCTTGCTTTTACGAGTACAGCGTATGGAGCGAGCTAGCAAAGCGTATTTCGCTAAGGACGAAATGTAAGCTAAATGTAATAAGTCATGGAACTGGAGTTCATGTGCATAATAAATTGTATTTTTTATTCCTCGATGGTTGTCTAAAAAGTTGTAAAAATGATTGCATCTACCTTTATGGAACTTTATAATTATACGTAACATCTCCGCAATCCTAACAGCTAGACTATAAAATCACTGCTATAATATCTGGCGGCTCTCTTTCCGTCCGTCCGCTTATAGTAACTGTGAAAACAAATTACTCGATTTTGATTTTATGTAACTGGACATGGGTAGTAATACCACACATACACTCATGTTATTAGACCGACACACCGCATTCCCAATGGAATTAGGTACCATGCCAGGACAATCACGGCTGCATTTAACTGTACATTTTTAGGTTACCGTCGCAAAAAGCGAAAAAAGGGAAGGGACGCTTATGGTCTGGTTCTGGTGTCTGTCGGTCACACGCATTTTGTCCCCAATTGTTCTCATATTAATGGTTGTTATATACATGATATTACAACAACATAATATTAGTATATTAGTTTAAATATGTATTAGCTTTACCTTTATCTTTATTGTGTAGTTACAACAGTGTAGAGTTAAGTACATACAATTTTGTAATATACTTTAGGCAATAAGTTCGATATCGTCCATCTAATCGCATTTCACGCTACCCAATTGTAAGGAATATACCTCCGGCTTTGTCGAACCTTTTACCTAACTTTCAAAGTAAAATATGTTTTTTTCATGCTTTCATTAAACTAAACCAGGTGCAAATATTACAAAATATAATTTCAACGGCTGTTTCTGTACACCATGCTTATGTATGCAAATGAATCAGAACATACGTGCAACTGTTCAAACCACGACTCTTGATTACTTCGCCAATGGTCATGTTAATCCTTTCGGAATCCCTTTAACGATAAGCCGGTCGCGGTCATTCGTTTTTTACAGCAAGCTTTGTGGATTTATTTTTGTCAGCGAAATTTTGGGCACTAACTCTAGAGCAGTAGTGCAAAAATGATGTGCAACGGTTTAATGTTTTAGCACAGTTAAAATTTAGTCATTTATGGTAAAATAATTCTCATTACTATTAATGTTTTACGGTAAGAATCTAATAATGAGCCAAAAAACAGTTATTTTAACCGATTGAACAGTACCGCTTTGTTGAAAATAACACGTGTGACTGATCTGATGATTTTGAAACCATTATATTAAGGCTGTTCCGACCCATATAAAGTTGTTTGCACACATAACGCAAAAAGTATTGCTTTAAGGTGGCCCATCCCGCTCATCTCCCCATACAAACGGGGAAAGAAGATCACGCCCATATTTCTTGTCAGAGATCCAAAATTTTGCTCAAAATAGCTTTATTTGATCGAACTAGATGTCTGATGACCATTGGCATGGTAAAATTGTGTTTGGTTTCTAAGTTATAAGGTCCGAAAGTTCGAATTTTTCGCGCGTTTTACACAATAACTTTGGAGGTGGATTACGCAATGATAAAGTAAGAACATCTTAAAAAGATTAGTCATCAGACATAGCTTATTTCATTAAGATTTATGATCTATTTGGTTTTTGTTAGATTTTTGACTACAGCGGTCGTGGTTTACTTTTAGCTATAAGTCGTTTTGAAATTAAAATTTTCGTAAATCTTACTAAATCATACACTATGCACATTGTCTTTTTTGTGGACATGTTGCATCTTCCTCATCACGGAGCCTGCCTTATTCTTTGAAACAGAGAAGGTCCCAGAGCGCAACAGCACGGTTTTGTACCGTGCCCGCGAATGTGTTAGGCCCGCCGGGTTGGGTCACCTTAAGCCACGAATTAATAATAAAAGTTTAATATAGTCATGTTGCTTGCAGCGAAAACAATTTCACAATTTCAGGATTATTGTTGTTGTTACAATTTATTTAAATACGATTTTTATTTAACAGCGCCATCTAACGGTGTAAAACTTCTAATCGGCAGTTACAACGAAACCATTGAACCTGAAATTGTGAATATGTTTTCGCTGCAACTAATATATGCCTTAAAGTGCAATACTTTTTGCGTTCTGTGTAAAAAAACATTGTATGGGTCGGAACAACCTCTGATCGAACATTACGGCTGACTACAAATTAGGCGTACAACTGTCCAGTTTCAAGTGGTACAGGAATTTTAACAGGTTGGGCAGTATCTTTTCACTGAAAATAAGACGTGAGGAAGAATAGAAAAATACTACAGCTAGAAACAGGATTTACGCAGTTAGGGAAACAGTAAGAGAAAACCGTTATTGCACACAGTTAAGAAACCAATTAAAACATACAGTAACATTTAATAATATTAATAATAATAAAATGGTTTATTTCAGGCAATTTTGCACCCATATAGTGATAAAGTTAAAGTTTACATATGTACAAATCTATAAAAAGAAAATGAATGTGAGCTATAAAACAATAAAACATTTTAAATTACAATTCAAGTAAAATTCTAGTAAAATCAAAATTAAAAAGGAAATTCAATTACCATTAAATAACAATAACAACAATATTTAGAAGCAGTGAGAAAAAAAAATCAAAATAAGGTAAATTAAAATCAAATTCAGTAAATTAAATTAAATTAAATTAAATTAGATTCAAAATCAACATCAATACACTCATTATCTAATATCTAAGATTTTAATTCTACAATCACTTCATTAATATAATACAGCCGACTAGTAATTGTAATTATAATTTCATTATCTGATTTATTAATACGCTCCATAAACCCTGCTCTCCGCTTCCGCATAATGCATAGAAGTCGTCTAGTCGGTGTTCGGCGAACATACCAGACGCGCTACATCTCCAAGGCAATCCCAATATGCAACGAAGTGCATTGTTGTACTGTACACGCAGCGAGTTATAAGCTCGCTGCGTGTACTGGGACCACAACTGGTTGGTGTAAAGCGCCTGGCAGTAGGCACGGAACATCGTCAGTTTCACTTGGACAGAACAATACCGGAATCGTCTAGCCAACATGTTGCTCTTCATTGCCAGTACACGTCGCTGCCTCTCCAGGTCCTCGTCGTCTTTCAGGTTTTTCGTGAGAATATGGCCGAGGTACCGAAACCTTGGTACGGTTCTCAAAGGAGATCCGTTCAAGGTTATCGTCGGGCAGTAAGCGGGACCCCCTCCGTGTTTGAAGACCATCACCTCTGTCTTCTTGGTATTATATGTCAAGCCGTGCTTAGATGCATATCTCTCACAGAAGCCTATCAGTGTTCGAAGCCCCTTGACTGAGGGGCTCAACAGCACCATGTCATCGGCATAGCTGATATTATTGATGCAGGTGTCGCCTAGATGGCATCCGACCTTGGCACTGGTGAGCTCCTCTAGTAGTTGGTTCACGTATAGGTTGAACAGGTCCGGAGACGTCAATCCGCCCTGCCGCACGCCGCAAGTAAGCCGATACTCATCCGACATCGCATCTCCCCAGCGCACAGCATTCACCTGGCCCCCGTACCAATATCTCAACAGACCTGTAATGTCATCCGGGACCCCGGCCGCTTGTAGCTTTTTCCACAAAATGTCATAATTTATGGTGTCAAAAGCGCGACTGAGGTCCAGGAAGCATCCATACACTACTGTGCTTTTCTTTATGTAATAATTGACAGTCTGTTTCAAGGCTAGTATGGCCATGTCTGTTGAGAGACTGGGCCGGAAGCCAAATTGGGCTCTGTGTAGGTGCAAGTGCTTATACAGCGAAGGTTGAAGCAGCCTTTCAAATACTTTTGATGTAACGGTCGCAAGCGATATCGGGCGATAGTTAGACAGGCTTGCGATGCGACGTATTGCCTTATACGTTATGTAATGTATAAGGTTAACTGTTTTCACTCAGTTAGACTAACCGAATTACTTAGTTGGTTCTGTTTTAACGTTGCAAGACAGTTGTTATTATTGGAATTACAGTTGGATTCAATACGTATTTAGTAAAAAAAGGCACTATTTTATTTAAAATGTCGGCACACCGCAAAGAGTGTTAAGGGAATAAATTGTGTATATTGTGTAAACTACTAGCTCTCTGAGCAGTAGACCTCGCGATTTAGTCTTTTTGAACATTTGAAATTTTTGAAAATTTTTCATAATTACGAAAATGTTAAAAAAACTGGCTCGACTAAAACATTCTACAAATTTTTCGAACCTGCTCACAAAATGTCACGAGAATCGGTTGAGAGATGCGACCCGTATAGGAGAACGGCCGGACATACGAGAGCATTTTTGCCCAATCTGAAACGAAGACACTAGCTCGAGCTTCGCAATGCCTGAAAATGGTATATCCACAGAGTAAATGGGAAACAAAAAACAATTTACGAAAATCAACTTGCATCGTTCAAAGTACGTACAAAAGGGTATTTTCATGTCGTTACATTGAAAAAACCGGCCAAGTGCGAGTCGGACTCGCACACGAAGGATTCCGTACCATCAACACCAAAAAATCACTTTTTTTGTATGGGGTCCCCTTTACTGCTATTTTATTTTTATTTTACCTATTTGTTGTTAAAGCGGCAAAATAAACACACAATCTGTGAAAATTTCAGCTGCCTATCTATTACAGTTCATGAGATACAGCCCTGTGACAGACGGACGGACGGACGGACGGACAGCGGAGGCTTAGTAATAGGGTTCCGTTTTCACCCTTTGGGTACGGAACCCTAAAAAGAAATGATTTAAGATTAAAAAACATGGCCATTAATGGTCGATTAACAGTGGAATGCACTCTCAAGCTCCTAAGTGCAGTCTGGGGTCCTGAAAACAGGTGTGAAAAGGCACCTGGCCGGCCGGCATGGTTTTCACAGTCTGAGTGAACTTTCGACAACCCATGCGGTCCTCTGAGGACCTGGCGTACGGTATCGTTGCGTTCCACATAAAACGGGCCAAGTGCGAGTCGGACTCGCACACGAAGAGTTCCGTACCATCGTACAAGATTTAACACAAAAAAATCACGTTTTTTGTATGTTTCAATTTTGATTATTTTTTTATTTTACCTACCTAAAAATTATATTGTACCCTAAGGTCGACGTCACTATGACAGAAAAGGATGATTCTTCCGTCCGGTTTAAGGACAATAAAATTGCTTATCATACACGATTCAGGGGGTCCATTCAGGGCAAGAGTGAGTTCGAGTTCGGGAGTGAGTTAACCTAAAAATAGCTGGGAAATATATTATTATTTAAATAACGGAACCGTTATTTATACTTCCAACGTATTTACGGGACAGACCAGATTTTTACCTAACTGTAATGATGTTCAAGAAGTGTGGGAACATGGACTATTTAAAAAAGTGAGTTGATATTTAGTGACGAATTCGAACTCACTCTTGCCCTGAATGGACCCTCTGGTGCAACTGTGGTGACACGAAAATGGCGTTGAAAGAGTGAATGCTTCTACAACTCTTATCCACTAAAATCCGCTCTGAAAAGTAAACAATTTAGAAATAAAAGGTATCAACTGAAATATCTGAAGCATTTGAAAGGTTTGAGATGTACGTGTTTTACCACTCACACTCGGGTTTGTACACAATTTTATGGCGCCTTTCGCCGTTATTGTCGATAAATGTTTATCAAATGGCTATAAACTGCGATTCTTCACAACGAGAGCGGTCTTCTGAATTTAGATTTTGGATCCATATTTACTGCCCAATTTATGGATTTTCATGACATTTTCAGTGTTCAAGATTAAAATAACTACGCACCTCCGTGCTTATGAACCGAGAGGCTGACTGATTCTGTGACCCGGAGGCGTGGGTTCGATACCCGTTGGCTGTCACTGTCTTCCTGGTTTAGAGATTGATAAGTGCGTTAACACAAACAACACGAATGTTTTTCGGTTAAGGAAAGCATTGGGAGGATACCCACCACTTCATTTTTAATCACCTTTCGTGTGATTAAAAATATATTGAGCGAAACGCGGCAGATTTAGTCAATCCTTGGTTACCCTGAGACCGTAAAAATGCTAATATACAACCGAATTGATCAGGACTGCTCAAAATGGCACAAAAGGAGACAAGAAATAAATTTTAATGTGTTGTGTCGATATCGTGTGATACCGTATCAATAATTAGAACTTGAATTATTTTATCGTTTTATACATTATTTTGTTTGTTTCCGCCTTAGTACAGTTAAACGTTACGCTAATTGCATAGCACGACCGCTAACATATTTTCTCAAATTTTACTCAATCCACTGATCGCATTTTTTTTGTAAACCAATGTAAAACACTGACGATAACCCGGGTGATTACTGCCTACGTGCCCCGGCATGATTAGAATTGAACTCGTGTGTACATATGTACGTATATACATTTTATATTTTCCATCTCGAACATAACCTTGTGTGGTTAAAGATTAATCGACGCATGTTTGTCTCAAATTGGAATATTCTATTTTATACAATATATTATTTATGTGTTTTCATTTCGAGCATTGTTTTAGGTGTGCCTGGGCCTATTAATTATCCAGCTGCATATCTTAACGTAACAAACTAAAAGCAGCGTAAATTGAATAAAAATATGAAATAAGCGAATCAAACATTTAAAAAAAATTAATAATATGAGTTATGACCATCCCCTATACTATAATCCTTTTAATGAGGTTTTGTACATTAAAGATAATTTACCAATAATGCCAAGGCTGTAACTGACATCTTTTTTAACTAAGTATTTGTAACAAAAAGGAGTTTTTAAACAAGCATAATATTGCGGTTAAATTATACTTTATTGCATATTTGTAATTCCTGTGATACAAAGGAATAATTGCTTATTATTATTTTATATTTATATTTATATATGTACTTACGTGTTGATAAGAAAGCAAGCTATAATAACTTGAGGACAAGTACTTTTTTCTGGAGACACATTCGTAATATTAAAATCTACATCGAGGAACGAACCGGGCGCCTCAAAAGTATACATTGTCTGACAGAGTCACAGTCGAAGGTTTTGAAAATGATCTGTGGTCGATAATGTTATGAACCGCGATTTTTGGAAAACAGTATATTCCAATTCAATTTGTAAACACAGGGATGGAACAAGAACACGGGCTCAGCAAATTCTGTTTTTTACCGACAGTAGAAGAAAATAACGCTGGCTCAGTCCGTGGCTTAGAGTTGCACTGCTGGAACCGGAGTCGAAAAATACAGTTGCACTATAACGTGCTGTTATAAATCCAGCCTGCCTATGCAGCGATTCAAGGTCCTCCATCGATTTTAAAGCAACCCAGGCAAGGGCAAGCTACCCTTTTGATGTGTCAAATAAGGAAAAATATCATCAAAACGTAAGCGGGACAGCCAAGCTACGATGCCTCTAAGCACGGCAATGGGAGAGCAGATTTTTTTCGCTAAAAAGGCATCCAAGAGAGGATGTGGTCAAAGGCTGCTTAATTACAGCGACAACAAAACTGCCGCAAACACTAGGATGTTTTTACAAATTATGTCAGGAGCTTAATTTGAATATCAGCAGCTCAGTCACCAATTTAAATTTACCGGATACCTCCTCCGCTTCATAATAAAAGACGATACAAAATATGCCCATCGCTGGGTAGAGAACATCTGGTGTAAAGCTGCCCCCGCTTTGCGGTCCGGCGGAAGGAGCTGGAAACTTGGGAGTAATCTACTGCGATAATTGCGCACCTCTTTTTGAAGACAGGAACTCTACAGAGCATTTTATAAAGAACATGCCTGGAAAACATTTTTATAATTCTGGCTGCTAATGATAAAGACAGGCAGCAACAGCGAGCATGGAAAGACGACAGTAGTGATCGAAACTCATTCCTTCGGCGGCGGCGTATCTAGTAGCTACGAGTCAGTGGAAGAATAGAATATAATAGAATAGAATAAACATTTATTTCTTCATTTAACCAGTAACAGTTTTGTATACAATACTCGGAACTTAGAACTAAGAGAAAAAGGGCGCCAACTCAGCTAACGTACAACTCCTTGCGATGAGAGCGATGCAGCGTTGATCTTCCGTTGGTCCTAACACACTTAAGGATAAGACATAATATATGTAATCAGCTATCACCACTAAGAATAATAAAATACAGGCTAGGCAACATTAATTACACAGGCGTCTAACTGTAGTCAGTTCGCTTACGATTTCGGTACGCGCAACATCGAATGTTTTTTGCAGCGTCCTATGAAGTTATGAGTAATAAAAACATCAAAGACTTAAAAGTACCAAACACGCACAGTGAAGTGACATAATCAAATAGTCAAAATCAGCAGCAGCTTGTCATTAAACACGGCCTCATCGTCTCAGTGATAAATACAAACCAGAAGACGTTTTGGAAAAGGATGGCAACAAGCCCTATTTGGATCGACCACTACGAACAGATAAGATAATGATGTGCAATACGCCTGATATTGTGTTAGTCGATCCCAATTACAACGAGATCTTTCTTGTAAACTTAACAATACCACAAGACGAAAAGGTCGACAAGACAATATCAGAAAATCAAGAAATATTTAGACCGGGCCATGTAGCATGCACAGAAAATCACCATTGTTTCAATTGTTATGCCTACGAATGGAGTTGTTCCAAAAAGTTTGGCCAAATGTTTTGAAATTTTGGATATCGATATGCTTCCGATTTCAGACGCAGAAAACAATTCTTCTCTCGAATACGAGAATCTTTCGGAGGCTTCTGTCATTGAAGTTCGAAGTAGTTTTATATCGTTAGTCCCAGTTGGGACCTTCTTAATGTTAAATATAGTTTTAGGTGAAACTACACGAAATTTCTCTATTTTTATTTTCCATGTTCTCCAAATTTTTCGTTTGCTTTTCAAGCTGTCGGATTTTGTTTTCTAAGCCCGGCGTGACGAATGATGGAAAGGAAATGTAAAATGAGAACTTCCCATGTTTGGTTCAATATATCAAACAAGGTTAAGTTTGTTTAAATCAAGCGTCAGGGGTATCAGATGCATTACCCTTAATGGGGTAAAACGATCACTGCCGGAGGTCAGGGTCTCACTAGTTTAGCTCCTTCATTACTGTTCACCCCTTGCAACTGTAATTATGGAGCGCCACCTACAGTGTAAGGTCGACAAAATATGGTGATGTAAAAATAATATATTAAGTAATTTACACAAAGAACTCATTGTGTATTGTGATATTTAACGTGATATTTTTTATTTCTTTATTTTCTTTAAAATTTGATCAAAAACTGAAATATATGCCGAATTTAGAATAACGAATTACTATAGGTACGCGGAAAACCTTTTTTTTTTAATAAATCAAGTAATTAATTAACACTATGTACATAATGGAAAGTGAAGAATCAGCGAGCTCATTAATTCAGGAATAAATACATTTCATGATCGATCAACACGTGTTATCATCATTTTATTTGCTGAATAATTTGATACAATTGGTAAACTTTTCCCAACTTTATTAAATCTATGGAGCGAATGGTGTTTATTTTTAAAATGCTGTCGAACAAAAAATACACAATATAAACAAAATAGCAAAAATAAAATCACAGCACATGATATTCTTGGTAGAAATCGAACGTCGAATGCAAAATTTCCCCAGCCGATAATTTTTACATTAACATTCGAGAATGCACTATCTACATAAATTAAATCATGTATGTCTACGTCAATACAAAAATAACCCAGTAATATGATTATATAATATTTTTAGAACTTACTGTCGCAAAGTTTTGTGACAGGAAACCCTGAACCCGATTTTTTAATTCCATGAAATAGGGAATTGTTGATCAATTATCCAGGTTTAATCTAGCATTTTGACAAAGATTTATAACTTTTACCAATCATTAAAGTTTGTAATTATGCTTTTTTGTTGCACAATAAACACCAATATTAATTAAAAGATGATCATTAACATCCATCATATTTTCCAGATACCCAAAGCACCCAGTATCGAAATTATTCCGCAAATCCACTAAGATTTTTTTCTGCTGGCCGTAAAAATAACTACTCTTTTATAATATTGGCTTTGGTACCGTGTGCCTTGCGAATAATTTACACGAAATATCAGGCTATTATAATATCATTTAAAATCGCATCGATGGTGAAGAAAGCATCGCGAGTCAGCTTTTTAGACTGGCTGAACACAAATGAATTATATACGTAACTGGAGGACTACTATGATCAATTTGCCTGCTGGTAACAAAATAACATCACCGCCCTCGTCGGTATGAGAAAATTATCAAAACCTCATTCATAAAGACTGAATTACGATTCATGTCAATTAACGTAATAACTGTAATAAGAAACAAATTACGATAATTATGAAATTATTTAACTGTTCAGGTAACTAATATTAACATCAACTTTATCATTACTATAAACTTTTCATAAATAAGTAGATACGCAAGTATTGTTTCAATGCTTCATCATCATAGCACTAGAAATAAGCTTAACATACACTGTCCTAAACACAAACTAGCCAAAACTTCAAAGAGCTTCATTCACAATAGTGTTAGATTGTACAATAAATTACCCGCAGTGATAAGAAATCTGCCTCGTAATGAATTTAAAAATAAAATAAAATTAGTTCTTAGTGGTAAAGTATATTACCATTCTACCTATAAAACCCTCTTTTGCGATTTTGATATCATAAGACCAGTACATATCTATGTACCATGCTTTATTGTAAGATTTTTTTGACATTAATACTATGCTGGTACTATTTTTTTTAAATAATCATTTTATATATTATAACAAAAAAATGTTTGGCAGTAGTATTTAGATCTAAGTATATATTTCATTACTGTGGACGGAAAATTCGTAAAGTTTATTTGCGGATTCTTCTTTACAGAGTCTATAGAATCCGCGGATCATTCAGTTTTTAACGTAACTTAGTGTAGTTTAACTACGAAAAACCGGCCAAGTGCGAGTCGGACTCGCACACGAAGGGTTCCTTACCATCGTACAAGATTTACCAAAACACGTGTTTTGTATGGGCCCCCCTTTAATTATTATTATTTTATAATATTACCTATTTGTTGTTATAGCGGCAAAATAAATAAATAATCTGTGAAAATTTCAGCTTCCTACCTGTAACGGTTCATGAGATACAGCCCTGTGACAGACGGACAGACGGACGGACGGACGGACGGACAGCGGAGGCTTAGTAATAGGGTTCCGTTTTCACCATTTGGGTACGGAACCCTAAAAAGTTTACATAAATGAATTGAAATGAAATTAATAAACAAAGTTTGTACGGGGAGCATAATTTTCTGATGCTCACGTTGGACACCTTAAGAGGGTATACTTTTCGTGTAGGCCCATCCAAAAAGGAAAAGTTGTTTAAGTTTAAATTATGCCAACAATCGTCTAGTTAGAACCTAGTCTTGTATGTTTGAAATTTTATAAAGTTATTTATTTACTGGAATATTAAATGCTTAACATGAAACATTTTGAATAAGAAAATATGCAAAATTAAACGACTTTTAACTCAGACATTAACGAGAAAAACTAATTGATAAAAACATAGGAGACTATCTAGGAGGATTTAAAGACATATTCAAGAATAAATCATGAAATTAAACACGTTTTGATGTAGAAATCCGCTTTCTCCTGAGGGTACTTGCACGACATCTTTATGAGTAAATGATGAGTGCTTCAATTTTAAAATGTGTGCTCTTAAGGTTCGGGGTACCTTCGGTTTGAGCAGTCGTCAGCGTTCCGGCGACAGCACCGGCATCTCGAACCTCAGCAGGTGCGTCATGGCGCGCGGGGCGGGCGGCGTGCTGCGTGCGGCGTGCGGGGGGGAGGCGGCGAGCGTCCGCGCGGAACTCTGCTGCTTCACTGACGGCCACGGCGCGCCGCCGTCTCCGGCCAGCAGAGGGCGGGGCCTAGCATCCCGCCCGCCCAAGCGACCGCGCCACCCGCCCGCCCTGGCCGTGCGCCGTCCAACAAGTTGCCGACGCCTACTTTCATCTTGTACTACTTACTTTTACGTTTTCCTACAGCGCTTGATGAGTACCACAATTATAACAGCTAGAGCTTTGACTCGGGATAGTAGTTGTCCACCTAGATTTTTTAATTTAGTTAATTTTAATCGAATTGCAATTATAGATGATGCTCAACCTCAGAACGATACATTCGTAGCTTCACATAAAGTATGATCTTTGTCTAACGACTGAGGGCTGAAGGGATTGAAGGAAAGTTGTCAGACACAGAACTCTTCGCTTATAACAACCGGTACTCAAAGGCTGTCTCACTACTGGTAGTCTCATGACTCACCTACCTGGAAGAAACACATATTAATCAAAAGAAAGCAGCTTGGTTTGCAGGCCCGCAAAATGTATTGCCTCACGGGAACTCTCAAGTAAGCCTTGGTAATAAAGTAATTTTGTAAAAAAAACATGAATAAAACCAATCTGGACATACGGTATCAAGGTGTGGGGGAACAGCTTGACACTCAAATATCTAAATCATCCAGAGGTTCCAAAATAAGATGCTTAGAATCATACTACTTATCATACTCTCGAATCGCATACTTTTTTAGATATAGTGCTCACCACTCGACCTGGTCTTGTTCACAGACATGGGCAATTTCTTGCACCTGCTCACACACAAATTTTATCACAATCTAATTTAATGTAAAATTATGTTAACATTTTAGTTTTGACTTGCACAAGCATATATTAGCTATTTAAGGATCAGTAACCTCGACCATTTTACACACACACAATAACATTTAAATAAAGTAAAACGTTAAAGAATATTCTCGAATGCTTCCTAGTTACTTCAAGCATTTTGGTGTCAAGGGCTATATGCGGCTATTATCAATCTGGAAAATATAAAAAATATGAACCTAACCTAAGTTTATGTAAAAAGTGGTGGATCGTCGATCACCGATGTGTTTATGGCGACGGTCCTGCATAGCACAGGTAAATCTGAAACAAAAAACTCATCGGTGATTCTCGCGCGTTTCGCCTCAATTGGGGAGAGTTTGATCGGCCATCAAACTGAGACCCGTCAACTCTAGTTGCTCGCCAAATCGGTCGAAGCAAATTTCTGCTGGTCCTCACTTCCACCGTTGCAGCAACTAGGGTTTTTTTTGCCAAAGAGATGGCCGACCTTCTCGTGGGCTTCTTTGCGGCGAATTCAGCCTGGATGATCTATCAGATCCATCTCACCTCGCGAAACCACGCTCTGCGAGGCATCATACCAGCGGATTTGCGAACTGTAGGAAAGCTAACTAACTATTATTATAACTAATTATTATTGTTTTTTTTATTTGAACCAAAATTTTGATTTTATCCCAATTGCGTTGGAAACACTCGGTCCCATCTGTATAAATGGTAAAAAAATATTCCTCGTTTTGGGCAAATCATAGAAGAATCGACATGTTGCTCCTACAGAGGCTAAGTTTAGCTGTTTGGCTGTGCAGCACGGGAATTGCGAATTCGAAGAATTCATATGGTTTAGTTTCATGTTTTTAAATTGTCTTGTATTTTACAGTTATAAAAAGAAATATTTCCTTTGATTATAAAAAAATACATATTTTTCATGACAACTTAACAGAAGTAAACATCGAAATTACAATCCAAAATGGCGATTTTGTAGACAAGCTCCCAGAATAAATGTAATTTTATTGCAACCTCAGTATTATCAGTGCAACAATAATATAATCAATAGGTTACCCAAATAATTTCAGCGCGACTTCAGCCTAAAAAATATAAACAATTTGATTTGGATGTTGATCTGATGTAATGTTAATTAATTAATTATTATTGTGTAATAAGTGAGCAATATTTGATTAAACCTGATTTCAAATTACGTGAATTATTGGTCCCTTTGAAGTCCTTTCAGTCGTCAATTGAAATCAGGAACGGGGACGCCGTGACGACGTGGTATTTTGCTCCTGTGCTGCGATCTTTAAATAATCAATCCGTCAAGTTTTTATAAACATCAACATTTCATTTGTCTCTATAACTGCTACTCGCACTACTGCTCACGATACCCAAAGGTAGACTGGTAGAGAATGCCCCTGGCATTAATTTGTACCTTTTGCCCGAATTTTGAGTGCAATAAACATATAAAAATAAATAAATAACATTTAATAAGAATATTTAATAAAAACGCATGAATGCAACGCATTGTGTCACCGATAATTGTGTAATAACAATCAGTTACAGCGTGGTTTTCATTTAAGAGCCGATTAAGGATGTTGGCTTGAATTACAGAAACAATATTCCACAACCTTCCTCTAAGCATTCGAGATTTTCTTCGGAAAATCAAGTTTTTTGTTCGGAATTTCCGAATCGATATGTTTATTCCATACACAGACCTTTAAAGATTCATTACATGTCCACTGCTCTAACTAGCTCATAGCTATCCATCATATCAGGATGATTCCAGATGTATAGATTCGTATAATATATATGTAAGGTTATAATCCACACCAAATCCGGTTATTTTCCCAGGAAAAGTAATCTCACGATATTTTATGCACTCCTTGATACGCTCAAACCAGGTTTTGGCATGGAGGTGAAGAAATAACTCCATGGGTTTTAGAATATTTGTTCAGCTTCAAAGTAGTCCTCTAAAAAACAAATCGGTGAGACGATTTTTTAACCTTAGACTGCTTCATCATTATGTGGGAACCGTTGACCACGAAGATTTTCCTTGATTTTGGAAACACCTAAAACATCGTTAGGGCTTAAGTCAGGACTATACGGAGGGTCGTCAAGAACTTCTACGATTTGCTGCTCCAAATACTCAATTGTTTGATGTTAAATAATCTTTGTTATACCACGCTGCCACAACGATAGCAACGTGATCTGTTTTCACTACGGACGTGAATTTGCATTTTCTTTGAAGTGCTTCTGGATCAAAAAACTTTCGTCAATTTGGGCTAATGTTGCAAGACTTTTTACCACCCATGTGTTCGTAGACGTTATTTGACTCTCCCCGGTTAAACCGTTGAAGAGTTCCTACATCATCTGACACGACCCGCCTGGTGATCGTAGGAAAGATAATGCGGGATCCAACGGAAGGCCTTAGATACCGAGCGCTTCATGCATGATCTTTTAAATTGTTGACCCTGAAATGCCTAATGATGCTGCAATCTCAAGATATATCATGACGGTGTTCGATGATTGGTGTTTGATGGTTGGTTGCTTTAAAACAACGGTATTATCTTTAGTAAAGGGGGGTTCGGAACGTCTTTGACAAGATTTGTCACTAAGGCTGGCATGGTTGTCTACGCTGGAAATCTAAATACCTTTCTAAGACCTAGGGCTTCATCATTGAACACTGGAGTCAGCTCCTTGAAACATTGAAGTCACTTTAGTCCTTTAGAGAAAATCACAACACAACAACTTTTAAATGAAGCTCTGACTAAATCGACTAACCAGGGGTTTCACCACCTCCAGTTACCTTCGATAGTTAACTTTCGGCTACATTGCATATTTGTATGATGTAACCGAAAGATAACTTTGGAATTTTTTTAGCTGGAGGTGGTGGAACCAGGCGTAAATCATTCAGCCCGTTTTCGAGGAGGCAACCGCCATGCCCGTACGGAGCCGCAGCTGCCTCCTCGACAAAGGGCTTCTTCAGGCAAAAAAATATTAAATTATCACTACCCAGAGATTATGCACTATTCGCTAAGGATCTTCAGTTTTAGGGTTCCGTTCCTAAAAGGGCAAAAAGGAACTTTTAAAGGATCACTTCTTTGTCCGCCTGTCTATTTGTTTGTCTACCCTTTTCGGTTGGAATGGGCTGATGTATTGAGTTGAAATAAATGTAAAATTCTTAGGTCCTATGGTCTTTTGAGTTGTAAAAAACTCAAGCTTCAAGTCAACGCGACACAAAATACGGCCATTTATTCTAAATAATAGACACTCTCAATTAATTCTAAACCTGTAGAGTACCTGTTGGCGTAGAATCATGAAATTTTACACAATATCACAGAACAAGTAGAGGAAAAACCCGAAAGTTGTTAATTTGTTCAAAAATTACATAAAACAATGTTTTTCCGTGAATGACGAACGATCTCGTAACAAATTTGTACGGAACCCTCAGTAAAATGCGTGCTTGTCCGTTTCTCACAATTAAATACCGACAACATAGATCTTCGATCATCGTCACGACCAAGAGTTGACCAAAATTCAAAATATGCGCTCGAATGGCAGGGAAGCTTATTATAGAAGTATAATCATCTTATATCTTTTAAAAATTATCGCTTTGATAAAATTGCTCACTTATCAGCTTAGCCACGTCAATATTCACAGGTGCTTATCATTTGGTCATGGGCATCACCACTGAAGAGAAAGGAAGGAGAACTGACATGCGGTCTATATTGCATCTCTGTTGTAAGGTCAAAGTGACCATATAATTGTATTGTAATCCGGCGGTGCGCCGATGCCACACAGTCTTAACATCGCCACCGCGCGGTAATGTGCTCTAAAAATGCGTTCGTCAAGTCAATTCCCACCCACACAAACCTTCCAATGCGTCTGCGACTATAGTTTGCATGTGGTAAGAACGATTAAGTTCGGTTGGTCGTTTTTTAAAATTGGAGACAGCAGGTTTCATAATAGGCAAGCTAGATGCCATATCTCCTTCCTTTTTTAACCGACTTCAAAAAAGGAGGAGGTTATCAATTCGTCTGTATGTTTTTTTTTTATGTTTGTTACCTCATAACTTTTGCCTGGGTGAAACGATTTTGATGATTATTTTTTTTAAATGAAATCTTGTGCTTCCCAAGTGGTCCCATTTTAATTTGGTTAAGTTCTGACAATGATATCCATGAGAAAATCATATAAGTCTTAAATTTGTATTAAGATGTGCGCGACAAATGGAAGGATCAATATAACGTCAACCGGTTTCTTTTTTTATTCTTTTTTTTTTGAAAGGACGTGTACAAATTAGTAAGTGTACTTCAGATTCACTAAAAATAAACAAATAAAAAAAAATTAACAACAAATTTTGACACCGACTCAAAAAATAACAAAAATCGTAACTACAAAAAAGGCAATTATTTTTTACTTTTTAGTGCTTCTTCTTTGAAGTCGGTTATTTTTTTTTATATCTATGGCTATCACTCTTTCGGCAAAGTAATTTATAAATGCTGATCAAATGCTTATTTAATTACAACTGCAATCAGCGGCGCGGGCAGGGTTCAGTCCATCAAATTGCCTCCTCCGATGATGGCCGACCTTACCCACGCCTTAGCATATTTTTTCGTGTTGGTGCTGGCCCATGCAGGAACAGCACCGAGACCACTGCTGGAAGCGGCGTTCGGAGATGAAGCGACACCGAAGAAGACGCCGGTGGTGAAAATGGCACCGGTGGTGAAAACGACGAGCGGCCTCGTGCAGGGGAAGGTGGTCACGAACAGGGTGCCCGGGCTAAGCACCACACAGCAGGTGCACGAGTGGTCGCCGGTGCGCTACCTGGCATACGTTGGCATACCTTACGCGAAGCCGCCCGTGGCCGACTTGAGATTCGCGGTAAGCTCAATCATAAACCCATAATTTTACACGAATATATCATTTATATATGGGATATGATGGCTATATATTTTTGACGCATATATTTTTTTATTATCAATTATTATATTTTTAATGATTTCGTGGAATATCGTGAAAAGGACTAACATTTTACTTTGTTTACAAATAGGGAAAATATCTCATAACCGCACGGAATTAAAAGCCAAAGCAGTGTCAAAGAAGAACTAGTTATAAGTTGAACAAGAAATGAAATCATACCAAGCGAATAACGAAAGCAAAGCTGTCAGCTTCAAAAGCCGATCACAATAAGATGAAACCATTTTTTTCGTTCACCCTCAATGTCCCGATGGAAGCATCAATAAACTGAGCACTTCTCTTATTTCAGCCACCATTGCCGGCTGAAAAATGGGACGGCGTGCGACCTGTAATAATGGAGGCGCCCGTGTGTCTCCAGGACATTAGCACAGTCCCACCCGGTCGCAACATGAGCGAGGACTGCCTCATCCTTAATGTCTATACACCCGACATCAACGGTAGCCGAGCGGTCATGTTTTGGATCCACGGTGGGGAGTTCAAGTTCGGTGATGCCAGCAGTTACTTCTATTTGCCGGACTACCTTATCGGACAGAACATTGTAATAGTTAATGTTCAATACAGGTATGAACGATTATTATAATTTGACGATATATCCATTATTTGTAGTCAGAAGTGGTCGCATTGTTTTTAATTTTTAGCGATATTTTTAACCAACTTCAAAAAAAGGAGGAGGTTCTCAATTCGTTGGAATCTTTTTTTTTACAGATTAAGAAGAAGGCCATGTATTATTTAATATCCTAACAGAAGGTGTGGTTGTTAATCATACAAGTCTAGTTGCATAAAAAAAAACACTCATTGTAATCAATTTAAATTTTAATTCGAAAATTCATGGATGGTTAATAATGTGTTCGTATCACCTGAATAAATAAATGTTGTTATATTTTTAAAAAACTCTCCTGCAGATTGGCAGCGCTTGGATTCTTAAACGTAAGGATTCCTGAAGCGGCAGGTAACCAAGGACTCAAAGATCAAGTGCTGGCCCTTAAATGGGTCCGCGACAACATTGAACATTTTGGAGGGGATCCGAACAGGGTCACTATCTCAGGCCAAAGTGCAGGCGGGATATCAGTACATGCCCTCATGACCTCGCCGGCATCTCAAGGTCTATTTAAACAGGGATTACCCATGAGCGGATCAATGCTGGGCTACAGATTCTTTAGTCCTGAACCAGAAAAATACGCCTACCGTTTGGGAAAAACGTTAGGTCTTGATACTAATAATCCACTTGAATTAGTTGATCTTCTGAAATCTGTGACAGCTGAGGAAATTATCAATGCTACCAAAGTTATGGGAGCAGATTTCTTGAATGGCTATGATAAATTTTTCCCATTTGTTATGAGCGTGGAGTCCGAATTTGAAGATATCGAACCTTTCATATCTAAGCCCCCGATAGAGTTAATCGAAGAAGGAAACTATAATAAAATTCCTCTAATGGTTGGCACGACAGAGTCAGAAGGTGTCAAGGTACTGGAAACATTAAACGGTAATATGTATCTACTGAATGAGATTGACAAGCAGTTTGACATAGTAGTACCTTCAGATTTATACGATAGAGACTATCACAGTCCCGAAAAGGAAGCGTTGGCTGCAAAGATTAGACATTTTTATTTTGGAAACTTAGAAGTTTCGAATGTTACTCTGACGACAAATGGCGACGGAGTCTTGGTACAATCACCCAGTGGATTATTGGCTGCGACTGCAGGAGATAGTGGGTTACGAGTCTAATGTTTTCTACTACCAGTTCAGCTACGACGGTGCCTTCAATTTCTTCAAATTGTATGATAAGATAAACTATGCTGGAGCGGCTCACGCCGACGACTTGGGTTACGTATGGTACATGAACACAACCGAGTCGTTGGGTGCAGGGGACGTGCGTTCCAACTTGGTGAGGCAGCGACACATTAAGCTCTTTGGAAACTTCATCAATTATGGGTAAGTTAAAATTCGTAAAAAAATATCGGTCACGGGAGAAGAAATAAGGTACCCTTTTTTTCTAGCCGTTTTATTAAAAGCCATCCCTTTTGAGGTTTGCAGTTAGTTAGGAAGATATTTTCTCCAAAGTACAATCTCCGGTACTACAAACACGGTGTCACGGGCCGCTGTGGCCTATGGTCGTAACCTCCGTGTAAGTTCATCGGGCACCTCATATGTGAGGGCCTGGCGTATGGCTCGTCTTACAAGTATCCTGACGAAGCTCGATTGACTTACAAGTTTCCTAAAAAACCGATTTTAATGCTCGTAAAGATTTCTTTAAGAAAACTTCTTAAAGTCTTTCAGGAAAGATGTATGCCAAATATCCGGAAAATTATAAGTTTTCTAGGAGACTTGTTAGTTCACTGGTTTTACAAATTTCTTGCGATAACGTTTTTTATAGGTGCATATTCTTTTTAGCTCCTTTTCTTTCATTAAGCTTTAAGTTTGAAATAGAACAGATATTTAATGTTGTATCAACCAGACACTTAATGCAATACAAATTCGAAATCCTGTTTACTGGCATCCAAATATGTATGCTGAATGGACGCTGACAACAAAAGCGATAAAAGTAAAAAAAATGCAAATATATACAAGTCGAGAGTACGGTCGCATTCAAAAGTTCAGTGAAACATTCTAATGCGATTGCTATGAAGCGCTCGCATCGCCCGGACGTGAAGCGGGAGAAGGGGATCGCACTGCCCGCGCGGGTTGCGGTAGGACGCCCCGCCTGAAGACCGGTCGGCGGGGGACGGGGCACGCCACATATGCAAAACAAACCCGACCGTAGTGTGCTACTGGACTTGTGTCGTCGATGGTACACGGCATGTTACTACATACCGCCTTTTTTATTGCTCCTTTAAGGGCTCGGGTTGCACCTAGAAACTGCGTATCGCAAAATGTATTATGATGCACGTTTACGGCATCATGGTAAGTTTGTTTTTAAGCCATTGGCCAATTATTTTATTGCAATGGTATCAAACGCTTAACACTTAAATTGAACGGTACTACTAATTTATAAGAGTGCCCAAGCCATTATCAGCTATCTAATCGATAGCGAAACTGCAGGATCTAGACGATATATTATCACAACAATATACAATTTAATATATGAAGTATTTTTCAAATAGGATAAAAGGATAAAACAGAAATAAGGAGATAAAATACAGAGAATATAAAACTAAGTAATTAAATTAAAATGATGTAAAAATTTTAAATATATATCTGTGTAAATTATGGGAATATGATGCCGCTGTGTAGAAAACCGGAGATTGCTAAGAATACAAAATATTGTTACGTTGCAGAGACCCTACTCCCGAGACGAACGCTCTCATCCCGGTGCGCTGGGAGCCCACATCGTACCCCACCATGCAGTTCATGGACATAGGCACTGACCTGAAGATGATCAATCAGTCAAACAAACGATCCGCCACTGCATTTTGGGCCTCGATTTACAATTACACCGCAATATAACATATACTTCAAGTCGCCTTACCAAATTATTTGAGTAAGGCGATATGTTGGAAATGAAGAAAATGTATTGAACAGAAGTTGTTTTGTTTTTATTCCCTGTTTGCATTTACGATATGCCAGCGATTTTCTCGACGGACAACCTTGATTCATTGAAATGCCGTGCTCCGGAATTCCATCGAGAAAATTGCTTTGACAATCGCTATAAAAACGGTTTTCTCGACTGAAGGATTCCTGAATACTGCAGGTCTATTCCAGGCGTTCATTAATCAGGGATCAGGAATTCTGAGTCTAGAAAACCGCTTTTATAGCGATTTGAGCGAGCTTTTCTACAGAAAACCTTCATTGATGGAAAAAACTATGCTCCGCTTCAAAAGCGGTTTTCTAGACTCAAGATTCCTGATTACTGAATGCCAGCAATAGACCTGCAGAGCATGGAAATCCAAAAAAAATACTTGTTGGTTCTGCAGGGATGACCGTTTTGGATCATTAAGGTTGGCTAATTCGGATCCTGCGTAAGACTGGCCACCTGCTACCTACTATAAACGCTATCAAGCAAGCGCTATCGAGAAGGCGATATCGCCTGTCAAAAATATTGTATGCGTTTGACACATGATATCGACAGCGCTTTCGATACAAACTGTCAAACGCATACAATATTTTGACCGGCGATATCGCCACGAAAAAACACGGTAAAAAAGATATTGCCCCCTAGACCATCTTTTTATTCACCTCAATGGTACGGCGGGCCTATTCCTACCACTTAGTAAGCGTACCACCACTAAAGAGGATAAACATTCAACCATATTTCCACATATCGACTTGGTCTGGCATGTGGGCTACTTCGTCATAGGTTTCGGTCCGGCATGCGACATATTTCCGCATTTTAATGAATCAGGAGTATTTTCAAGAGGAAAATTCACTTTGACATTACTTTGGTATTCTCGTAATCGATCGCCACGCCACACGGAATGAGAGGCACCAAATAAAACATTTCTATGTGTTTCCGAATTCAGCGCTAACGAAAAATTACATTTCTATTTCCATAAGCGATTCATGTTACCAGAATAGGTCAGAAGTTATTTACTGATTCAGTGAGGATACAGGAGTGTATATTCCGTATGTATACTAATTATTGCAAGAATATGCCTCCTATTAAATGTAACTATTCTATTGCTTCTCAAAGCTTGGTTCGTAATAGCTACATAAGTGACAGCACTAACCACTGTGTTTATGCTGCGAGGGTGGAAATTTAAGCAAATTTTCTTTAGATTTCACAACACAATCGTAAATGTATGGTACAACATACATTTACAATTATTGTTAATTCGGATATTGGTTTAATATTCAACTTGAAGAGGCCTGCAACATTTCGTATGAAAATAATTCACAAAAATAACATTGAATCGGTCACTGTACCAAATACTTGTTTTTTTTTTAATATTCTAAAATTTAGCCCCGGTTGCACGAAGAGACGGCTGAGTTAATCAATATTCAAACACGTCACTTTTAGTGTTCCGCATAGTGTTCCTTCCACACCGTCCACACAAAGTGACGTGTTTGATCATACTTTGACGTTGATTTAGTTTTTTGTCCTTTCGTGCACTCGGCCCTTAGTCAATTAAATTTGAATACCAGATACTGTTTTCACCCCGGTTAGTGAGTGGCTTAATTCTCATTAGATATTCAAAGATTCAAATGTTTTTATTCAGCTATTTTTAGTTTTCACTTTTTTATCCCTTCGTCAAATGTCATGCAGATGGTAAACAACAAGTAATATTTAAATATACAATGTCTTTACCATAGCGCACATGCTAGGTCTATGGTCTTTGCAGCATCGTAATTAAAATTAATATGTTATTACTTTTAACTTACTGTATATTAATATGTATAATGTAACTGGACAATTATGGCTAATTTCACACCCACAGTCATGATATTAGCCCAACACACCACATTCCCGAAGAAATTAGGTGCCACGCCAGGACCTCAATTCCCTTAATGAGCACGGCTACATTAAACGGGATGGAAAACACGGTCAATTTTAATTGCTGCTTCGGTCATCTTTTCCTCCCAGGGGATGGTACCAAACCTGCAAACTGGACGGGGACCTTTCATGGATTCCGAACCATAGAACAGAACCATTCGTGACGAAATGCACTTATCCAACTCAGAAAGAAAAGGAAAGTGGTGCATGAACGGGGCGGGAATTTGAACTCAGACCTCTGGTATACTATATAGTAAGGAAAGTATAATCAGAATAAATATAGATTTTTTTTTTATGCGACCTGAAATGGATGGCTAATACCACACAACTACCGTTATGATATTAGCCTAATACACCACATTCCCGAAGGAATTAGGTGCCATGCCAGGACCTTCCCTTTATGAGCACGGCTACATTGAACTGGATGGAAAACACGGACAATTTTTAATTGCCGCTTCGACCATCTTTTCATCCAATGCGATGGTACCAACCCGGGCGGGCTTAAACCCTACCACCTAGTAGGGGAAGGGGACCTACAGTTTTACATGGATTCCGAACCATGGAGCAGCTCGCATATCGAACTCTGAAAGAGAAAGTGGTGCAAGTTGGTATTGAACCCGGGCCTCTGGTACGCTAGGCCAGTCCCCGCGCCACTAGGCTACGAGCCGCTATCCAAAAAATTTTTTTACATATCGTTGATTGAATGAGTTATTCTTTCGTGAGCTCTATGTTATAAGACATGTATCAAAAACAATTTATCAACACCATGGGTCATGTGCCTGGGCGAAAATAAATGTACAAAAAAATACGAGAAGTGTCGTGGACACCCGGTAGGAACGATTTTACTTTCGTGATATATTATGTACTTGCTAGCACAGACAGGGC
Organism: Incurvaria masculella; assembly: GCA_946894095.1. NCBI lineage: Eukaryota > Metazoa > Arthropoda > Insecta > Lepidoptera > Incurvariidae > Incurvaria > Incurvaria masculella. The sequence goes on from OX335644.1 coordinate 6,719,099, forward strand.
TGCGTTGTCAAACTGCGTTATGACCATAGAAAAGAAATGCTAGGTCTGTGGTTAATAAAGCTCAGAATATATTAAACTGACAGATCATATCGCAGTTGCTATCGCAGCTGCGAGTTGCAAAATTTACGCACTGCTGGTCAAAGTCAAAGTTTTACAAAATTCTGTAAACTTCCGTCAAGGTAAATCAAAGTCCAATTAACATGTTGGTTTACGATCCCTGTGTTTTTTACGTTTGTACATTGTGTAATAGCATGTATTTACCCACCACCCATAAAAGCTTGCGCACGTCGCGGTCGTCGCACCACACCGCGCGCACGACACCAGCACTCTGAAGCTGAAGAAAGCTTGATTTTGGCTGAAAAGTGAAAATCAAAATGGAAATATTGGAGCCGAATTGCAACTTATCGATCAGGATGTCGCTTACGGCTCTGAAGCTGACTGGATTTTGGGCGCCGAGGGACGCGAGCCCGGGACAGCGGCTGGCCTACCGCTGCTACTCCGTCGCATCCTTCATGTTTTTACTAGGTTTGATGACTTCTACTTCGTTTGCAATTTTAAATTATTACGGGACTGTTAGACCCGAATCGCAACTTATAGACCAGGCTGTCTCTTACGATTCTGAAGCTCGAGTCCGGCAGTGCGATTACGAAGCACGAAACGGGGGAGGTTGTATTAAGGGCCTGGTACTAGCCAAATCGCAAAGTTAGACGAGGCACCCCAAGTTAACTAACTAAGTCTGACGATTATAAGTGTCATTCTTACAATATATGATTCCTTGTCTAGGAATCGAATTATTTTCGTTAATGTATGTTTCCTTTTTCTATACAAAATACATTGCGGAAACGGTGTCCATTTCCGAACTTTTTTGACTAAATGTAGAAATCTAAAAGCAAATGGAATTTTTTGTTTATGCATATATGCTGTTTTTGCTTATATCTAGAAATCGAATTACTTTCAGATTTCTAATGAGAAAAATCAACTTTTTTATTTTTATTATTATTTAAATAAATGATGGAATAAAAAAATATGAACAATCCATTATCAGTCTGGAGTTCTATTTGGATTTGCTGAAGCGTTTCACTACATATTATTACATTTGTTAAAAAGTGCATTTGTATAGCGCGAGTAGTTGGCAAGTCCTAGCGCCTTAAACAGCTATTGCGATAACCAAATGGAAGCACCGGCAACCGCAGTGCGATTACGAAGTGCGAAATTAAGTGCGGTTAGTACCCAAAACTGACATATTTAAGCCGTCCGTTTGCTGTCAATTTGGGGTAGGTGCGGCACCTACACCTCATGTCGCGCTTCGTAATCGCACTGCGGGACAGATATGTCCTACCGGTGTCGACCGACGTATTTTTTCGATTGCTATTTCGATTTTTATTTCAATTACTGCATTCAAGCTGAATAAAAGCCCGTAAAAAGCTAGCGACACTATGATTTACTACGCTTTAGATTGGCCCTTGATGCAACTCTGCTGTAAGGTTACAATCTCGAATCGACTGAAAACATAAATTACCTCATATATTTTCACTGCTCTTAGCCGCTCGATGCATTTCTTACCCAATATTGGGCCTAGTAAAATCAGATTGACTAGTTACCATGGTACGAAATGAAACGGTGTCCCACTTATTTCAATAGTCAATCATTTATATATTATATATAGTTGTCTTAATATATGTTGTTGGTCGCATGGTTATTTCATTTTAACTGTCCCGCTGCCCGTTAGAAAAGTAAGAAGCTAATAGGTACTGGTGACATGGCTCTACAAAACTGAAGCGCATCTCATCTATGGATCAAAAATGCACTTGCATTATGACATAAATATACAATAATATATACTGTGTATACTACCACATTGTTAATTATGCGCAGGTAAGCGCAGATAACCGACCCCATCTCTTGGGCTTGCAATTTCTGCACCCGAGTAGAAACTTCCGTACCTCGACGCTCATCAACACAGCGATCCGTTCATCAAAGACTGGCAGAACTTACCAAACTTACTGATAGCTTTCCGATTAACTTACGCTTGCTTGATGGGGAGTTTAGTATCGTCCATATCGTCTGCAATACGATAAAGACGCAATAACTTTTCATCATCCAGTCATGTAAAGAAATCGAGTCAAAAGAAATATGTATTCACTTGCTTAGTATCTTCGCTCAACGCGGAACTGGCATAAAATGCACAAATTCATAGTACACATTCCAAAAATTAGAACCCACCACCCATAAAAGCTTGCGCACGTCGTCGGTAAACAATGGAATAAACCATTCGTGGTATTTCCCCCAAAGTACAAAACGTGGGTCCTTGCGACATGGTGTGAAGAAGCACCTGGCCGGCCGGCATGGTTTTCGCAACCCCCTGAAAGTTGGAAATCCCATGGGCGTCGTCGGCAATTTAAGAGGCCCTGACATAAGACATATGCCGCGCTTAACATAAAAAGGCTCGTAAATAGGTTGACCTAATTTTACGAGCAGGTAGCCATTGTTACCTACACTAACACTCTTTAGTTTTGTTTTATTAGTGGTCTTTGTGTCAAATTATCTTTTCTTGTTGGCAATAATTCTTTGAAACAAGAAATAAGCGAAATCTCGAGGTCAGCGAGAAATCACGTCTATGGCCGCGGGCCGCTTATTACTATTTATTACTACAAATTTTGCTTTCCGCAGGAACATACCTCGCAATCCAAACAGTCGACATGTACCAGGTGTGGGGTGACCTGGCCGCCATGACAGGCACGGCTTTCTTGCTGTTCACGAACCTAGCGCAAACCGCCAAGTTAGCTAACCTCATTTGTCGCTATAGCTCCATCCACGCGATCATACGGGAATCTGACGAGACCCTAAGGGAGGCGCGTTCTGGAGAGGGAAAGGATATTGTGAAAAGGTAAGAGTAAAATATTACTTATATCTATTTATACCATGCGCATGTTTTGACACGAATTGCGTCACGGCTGAGGTATTTAATTTTGACCAATTTCAAATCAAGATTGGACGCAATTACTCCTGTTTTGAGAAGGAATCACATTTGGGCATTCCAAACATATCATGAACTTGAATTGTCAAACGTGACGTCAAATTGGCGAAATTACCAAAAACGTTTTGCTATATAAAAATCAGCGCTTCAAAAAAATTGCGCTATGTGGAACGCTTTAATATGGAATTCAGTTTAAATGTAGGCACAGGGTTCCCGAGAGGGTTCCTTAGTTATGTTTGGGAACCCTGATAATTCTGGACAAAGCCTTATATCCTTAGTAAATATAAGTTAGGACAATGATCACGCTGCCGTATGCTGCAAAATGTGATATTTAAAAACCGCATAGCCAAAATAAAATTGTTAGGCTGAGCTAAGCCTGAATAAGTGTAGATTCTTATATATTATTTGAGATTACCGTGGTCAACACTCATTTTAAGGTTTGTGGAAAACGGCTTACGCACAGTATGTCGATGATATTGCACGAAGTTTCGAACCAAACGTTTGGTCCATCATCAGGCGAGCACCCGTGCCGGCGGCGGTCAACAGGGAACTGTCAGTTTGACGTTTTCCGCCGTTGACGGAGATTGTAGCTATGGGTGGGGGGTAGTTTGCGAAGAAACCTGCGCTGAGTTCCGAATGTCAGATGATTTGCATTACGCTCAAGACACCGTGAGTGCGTACTGCACATCATCTGACATTCGGAATATGGTTGTATCTCACGAAGGCTTGGTCGCGTAGCGTTTTCGTGTACGTACTTGCGATGTACCTCTGTGGTAAGCGTCTAAGCTACGCATCTCTGTGAGTGTATAACCTGCGCCTGCGCAGCGATGAGAGGGCCTTAGTCGACGGCAGGGATTGGAGCGGACGCCTCCCGCACCACTCACTGCCTACCGCTTATTTTGCGTTTTCGTTTACCTTTTCCCCTAAAATATGATCGAGAGGAGCAATGGCTAGACCAGACATGATGCTGGTGAATGGGTGCTGTTTTCCGGGAGTGGCCAGGTCCGACTGGGAACATGTTACACGCCCCCCGGCCTTCTTAAGAGAAAATAAAACTGTAAGGCAGATGGTGTCTAGTCTTGTTCAATGTGCAGGTGTGACCGGGACACCACTCGTGACCAGCTGCTATTCTTCACACTGACGACGGTGACAGTATCGGGCTGGGCAAGCAGTGCTGAAGGACACAACCTGCCACTCCGAGCATGGTATCTTCAAGTCGTTTAATTTTCTTCTCATTATAAATATAAGAAACCTATGTCTTTAAATATCTATAATGTAACTTACAAAAATGTATTGAAAGAAATGCACATACAACCCTAGAGCGAACATATCCGATAAGCTATCGTTTTGTATTTTTAGTTGTCTTAATAACACTTGTATAATCTTGCGTACTTCAGTCGGGTTCACCAATTTACCGAGGTGGGCATGACGGGTCGCCATTCAGTCTTGGATGAATTATAACATTTTATTATTAATTAATAATTATTCATAAGATTATTATGTTATTATTCATTTAAGGGAGCAGTCAACGATAAAAAATCTTTTTTTTTCTCGTTGGTAAGAGTAGACGGGCACGCGCGGCGCACGTAAAGATATCTGACGAGACGCAGCGGTCAGGTTACACAATATGATGTAGGTTAGCGCTACAAGCATCTCTATGCAAACATGGTAATCAACAAATATTGTCATGGGACTATTTAAGATTGAAGGCAAATAAAAGTTGGCCCTTGGGCAGGTACCCGTACGACACGAGCGCTTCTCCCGCGTACGAGTTGACCTACGTGCACCAGGTGGCGGCGATCTTCATAGCGGCCTACCTGAACGTGGCCAAGGACACGCTGGTGGCGGCCCTGATCGCGCAGACGCGCTGCCGGCTCCGGCTCCTGAAGCTGGCGCTGATGGACGTCACGGCACACGCGAACGACGAGGGCGTTTTGAATGTGAGATTACAATGGGTTTTCTTTTGAACGGAAAGGGTATGTTCCAGTTGATGATGTGTAAAGAGGATAGTTTGAGAGCGACCACAAAAATAAAGTATGAATTATATTCCTGCATGAGATTCTGACCGTCATTTACAACCATCTTATGAGGTAAGAAGTCTTGCAGCGAGATCCATAAAACTTTTGAAATTACCCATAAGTCATTTATGTACACTCTTGTGGCGACATCTCACATACGCTACGTCCATAACGCGCACACATCAGCAATACACGGACACCTTCGCACCTTCGATTGCTTTCAATAAATAATATTTGTTTGTCATGAAAGGAAACTCAAAACGTACACTCGTCTTGCTTGGCGCACCTCGCCAAACTCTACATGAGCTTTTTGCATTGCTTTCTCATTAGAATGTTCCCGCCTCTAACTTTACAGATTCAACATTAATTCACGGCAAACTCTCCACAACTTTTAAAAGTATAATATACACACAGCATCCTCACCACAGAATAAATATTAGTGCCCGCCCGCATACAGTGCCGTGCCTTATTATTCGCTTATGTACGCCATACTAAGCTTTTATAATTACTTACTCTCTGTGATCCAAAAATAATTTTTTTGAGCCACAGCGAATCCTTAATTTACATATTATTTTCTCTGGCGTTACCAACTTAAAGTATTAAACCGTCAATACAATAAATGTAATCAACATTAAAGTATAACACAGTTTATTTTCAGTTCTTCCCTACCTCTCTGTTCGTCCAAAATGTGTTTCAAAATTGATTAAAATTGCCAAACGCTTCAAGTGCTGGCAATACATACAGCCCCTTAAGATGGTTATGCTAGCCAATGCGAATAGTTTAATTGCGTTTATTTCCTGATCTCTATGGAATGAGAACATGAAAAAAAAACACGTATAGTCCCAGCTAACGTTCTACCAAAACAAAAAGAAAAATTTTGAAAAAGAAAAAAAATGATATTTCATGCATTTAAATTTTTTTTGAATTCAGGTCTCAAATATATGACCAGGTCCTCCAAGATTTAAATAATTTAAAAAACAAGTTTTCTGCGATCGGTCTGGAACTAAACATGAAAAAGTGTGAAATTTTCATTTTCGATTCAGTTTTCGAAATAAGAAAAGAAGAAATAAGAAATACTATATCCTCTATTGAACCAGATATCCAATTCACTAACAGTTATGACCTTGTTTTCCTCGGATCCTCCCTAATCCCAGACGCATTTGACAAAATTATTTTGCAAAAATGTGAAATTATTTCCAAATTTAGCGAACGATTGCTTTTTATCTTTTAAGGCATTGTTTTTTTATAAGTACCAAAATTTACACATTTGTTGAGAATCTGCCCTTACTAGACGTTTCTAGACTAGATTTAATTTTTAAAAAGTAGTTAATAATATTCTTAATATAAATCTGACAGCATATCACCAGGCCTGGTCGCAAATAACACTTCCTGTGAGGTCTGGTGGTTCCGGTATTCGACTTGTTAAGGATATTGCATTGCCGGCCTTTTTGTCTTCCATCCACAGCACCCATGACCTTATCGGTGCCATTCTTAGCCCATCACTAGGTGATGTACAGGTCATGTGCATGGAGGAAGCCGAGGAGACATGGCGATCGCGATGCCCAACAAGAGAAATGCCAGTACGGCGTAAATCTCAAAAGGCTTGGGACCAACCGTCCGTTGAAGACACACGCAGCGCTCTTTTGTTGAATAGCCACGCTTCTGATCGTGCACGGTTCCTGGCGGCGTTGGAGTCGGAATCCGGTGCGTGGCTGCAAGCTTATCCGTCCCCATATCTGGGCACCCTTCTTGATAAGGGTAGTTTAAGCATCGCTTTCTGTCTCCGTTTCGGAGTCAAAATATGTGAACCACACACATGTATCTGCGGTGCTTCGGTGGGTGAGCTTGGGCACCATGGTCTCTCATGCGCCAGGAGTGCCGGCAGGCTATCTCGCCACGCGAACATAAACTAGATTATCAAGCGCTCCCTTGCTTCCGCGAACATCACGAGTAAACTGGAACCAGCCGGCATTTATCGGGACGATGGTAAAAGACCGGATGGTGTAACACTTTTGCCTTGGAAGCGAGGGAGAGCTATGATATGGGATGCGACATGTGCGGATACCTTAGCTCCGAGTCATCTGGAGGGCTCTTCACGTGTGGCCGGTTTTGCAGCAGAAAAAGCAGAACTCGCAAGACAGAACAAATATAAGAACGTACAATCTACTTATGAGTTCGTAGCTTTTGCTGTTGAAACTCTTGGCGTATGGAGTTCAGACGGCAAAAGATTCATCAAAGAACTGGGCACTCTTTTAATTGTGGCGTCTGGAGACTATCGTGCCCAGAGCTACCTCAGGCAAAGGATAAGCCTGGCCATTGAGCGAGGGAACGCTGCGTCGATCATCGGTACAATGGCCATTGTTCCGATGGAAGATTATTTTTATCTATAACATATTTAATAATATTAATTGTTTGGTTTTTCTTACTATTTATCATAATAAATCATTGTTTGATACTTTAAGGTTATTTTTCAAGTTTACGGCTTATATTGATATTAACTAATATTTATTTCAATACCATTTCAAAGATCTTAACATTATCTGCCCATTCAGCGAAGAACATGTTTAACTTTTCCCAATTTCTTTAACGAAACAATTAAAAAATCGGTTTCACGCGTTATGCGGGTTGGTCACATTTAGAAAGAATTGTTTCCATCTGCTCTAACTAAGCGACGTCGGGCTCTGGCTATCTCTTTTTAATCGCAAAAATTGGTCCAAAATGTTTAGGTAAGAGGATGCTCTTAAGGAGTTTCATTTCTACAAGCGCCATCTACAAGCAGAGTAAAGCGTTTCGTCGGCAGGTGTCGCTGCTGAGCGAAGGCGAGGAGAACGAAGCACGACGAAGGCTGCGAGATTGCGTACTGCGCCACCAGGCGGCGCTGGCGGCTGCCGCCAACATTGAGCGCTGCTTCAGCGCGCCGACCTTCGCGCAGTTCACAGTCTCGCTGATCATCATATGCGTCACGGCCTTTCAAATGGCATCGGTACCGTGAGCATTTGTGTTCTGGAGGGGGGATAGGTAGTTGAATTTTATTAAAAGTGGAGAAAATTACAGCTCCGGTATCCTCATAATCCGACAATTCCATGAATTGTAATAGGTATGGTTCCCAAAACACTTCTAAATACCAGAAATATTTGTAATCCGTGACCAACCAGGTACATGGTTCACGGTCAAAGTTGTTCGATTGCGCTCACATGCCCCCTTTTACATGCATAGGTATTTTGAGAATGTATATTATTGACCAGTAATTTGGCTACACTTTTACGTATATTTTATTGAACATTCTTCAGAATAGTCCGTTTTCTTATATTTAAAAGATCTCAAGTTTTCCACTGGTCGTTACAATTATGGCTGTATTTCCAACGTTTGACAAAACGGCGTAACATGTCGGTTTTGAAAATCGGCTCAATTTGTTTAGTTCAGAATACGTTTGAAGCTAATTATGTCTGCATTACAAGGTATTGCTGTTATTTGATTTAGTTTCTATTATTGTTTTTAAACCAATAACCTGCATATACAAAAATTAACAAAAATTATGCCAATCGACTAAGCTATTTTTATGGCCACTGCTCTTTGCTACGCAAAATATATGAACAGTTTGTGCAATCTCTAGCTTCATTCGTAGAATTTCATCTATTAAAAAGTTATGAAACTTTAAAAACATCCATAAAATTCTTCATAGTGTCAACTGTACGGTTATAAATAATCTACATCAACCCACGGTTGTTTGTAGCTATTACTGCTAAAACTCCATAAAAATGTCAATTAAAAACCATAACAGCTGCTAGCGAGCGTTGATTTAAGGTGAGCCGACATTACTTGTGTGCAAAAAGTTGTCAATTAAAACAGTAACATTTAGCGCTATGCATCATTATTGTTTCACAAATATTACCGTTTATTTTTTATTTATAATATTTAATTTATAATTTGTAACACTAAATACGTGACGGGTTAGTGTTCTTGCCAATACATTTACAGTTTGTTACTTCATATATTTTGGGAGTTATAGCAGAAATAGCGATGAATGACTGTGGCGCCATCTATGTACATGGCTGCACAAATCCCCTTATCATGTATTTTTGCAGATGGCGGGTAGTCCGGTGCGCGTGGTCTCCATGGCCACATATCTGCTAAACATGATGTTCCAGGTTTTCCTATACTGCCGTCACGGGAACGACCTGCGTGAGGAGGTCTCATCTTGTCAAATATTGTTCATAGAACTAAAGTTTTCCATCTAATGTCCGTAACACAATTATTGTCTAGATACGATTGCAATTATTGCAATTGATAAATACTCTTTTCAAAACTAGTTTACTTGTTCAGTTGATTATGATTACCCCTGTTATATTACATATGCAATTGCTAGATTAAAAAAAAACGTTTTCCTTTTTTGCAGGAATATTGTATTTGGATCGTGGCATCTCTTGGTCCACTTTGCTTTCTCGTAGCGCCAAAAATACTGGCATGGTGATCTTTTCTTTGCCTGTTATATAGAGTTCCTTTATTTCGACGGTGCGTTACTGGTCGTAGAATTCAATGAACCTAATTAGATACTAAAGACTCTGAATACATCGCGTGTTCGTAATTCCATAAAAAATAAGGAAATGAGAATAGAGAGCGTAGGCACAAAGTCGTCTCAGTCACTGCCCATTTTTTGAGTTCTACAATTGAATATCCGATACCCCAAAACAAATTATTCACCGTAACTTGATCTACCCCTCCCTCCTTACACACACCCTCCCGCCCTCAAGCATCCTTGTTACAACTCTTACTGACACACCTCACATCGTAAATATTTTCCTCATTTCGCAGCACGTTGCTTCTGCAAACGTTATCTACTAAAAGCAACATTGCGTTCAGATTCCCTAACCTCTCTTCCCAGAGGGTATCCACGGTGATGGCAGCGTACGAGTGCTCCTGGTACCGTTGCTCGCCCTCGTTCCGCAGTATATTGCTCCTGCACACGTTTATCTGCTAAAAGCAACATAGCGTTCACATTCCCCAACCTCTCTTCCCACGGGGTATCCGTGGTGACGGACGCGTACGAGTGATCCTGGTACCTTTGCTCGCCCTCGTTCCGCAGTACGCTGCTCCTGCACACATATATCTGCTAAAAGCAACATAGCGTTCAGATTCCCCAACCTCTCTCTTCCCAGGGGGTATCCGTGGTGACGGCGGCGTACGAGTGCTCCTGGTACCGTTGCTCGCCCTCGTTCCGCAGTACGCTGCTCCTGCACACATATATCTGCTAAAAGCAACATAGCGTTCAGATTCCCCAACCTCTCTCTTCCCAGGGGGAGTCCGTGGTGACGGCGGCGTACGAGTTCTCCTGGTACTGTTGCTCGCCCTCGTTCCGCAGTACACTGCTCCTGCACACGTATATCTGCGAAAAGCAACATAGCGTTCAGATTCCCCAACCTATCTTCCTAGGGGATATCCGTGGTGACGGCGGCGTACGAGTGATCCTGGTACCTTTGCTCGCCCTCGTTCCGCAGTACGCTGCTCCTACACACATATATCTGCTAAAAGCAACATAGCGTTCAGATTCCCCAACCTCTCTCTTCCCAGGGGGTATCTGTGATGACGGCGGCGTACGAGTGCTCCTCTCCTGGTACCGTTGCTCGCCCTCGTTCCGTAGCACGCTGCTCCTGCACACGTATATCTGCTAAAAGCAACATAGCGTTCAGATTCCCCAACCTCTCTCTTCCCAGGGGGTGTCCGTGGTGACGGCGGCGTACGAGTGCTCCTGGTACCGTTGCTCGCCCTCGTTTCGTAGCACGCTGCTCCTGCTCACGCGCCGCTGCTTCAAGCCGCTAAGACTCACCGCGGGTGGATTCACGACTCTATCGCTTCAAACATTCATGGCGGTCAGATATTTTGGTTGATATTGGAAAAACTAGTCAAAACTGGATAGCACCGAATCTAGTATTAAGCGATATAGGTCAAGTCATATCACAATATGATTTTGAATTTGGAACACTGATGTAATAAAATACATAAATGACGTAACCATTTTTTAGAACGTTGATTGTGTCTTAGGTTAACACAAATAACCAAACACATATTCTTCTTTTATTTTCAGCTGATAAAAGCCTCCTATTCATTCTTCACAGTTCTGCAACAGATAGAAGAGAAAGTATAGAATATTCTATGAGAGCGTTCCGATTATATTTTTCTCTTTGTGTAGAATAGATATATTGATATGACATGACGTGGACGTATCGTCCAAATTCCTAAAAATAACTGAGTCGGAGTTCTCACCTAAATTGGCGTGTACGGAACTTCGAAGATACGTAAAAACGTCAAAACCATACGAGTTTTACTTATTAAACCTGTAAAAACCAACTCGGACTACCGATTTGTATGAAAACGAGAAGTCGGTGTGAACGGCATCAAACTCGGACTTGCAAATTCACTTAAAGTTCACTGCACGCTCTTTAATTCTCCATACACTTAAAAGCGCTAGTCGATCGGCTTAAACGCCAATTTAGGCGAGAAGTCGGACTACGGGCTCGGACTATAGCCGGGGTTCGGAGCTAAAAGATGTAAGTTAAAACTTTTTTCATGTACGGTGATTTTTTTCCCTGATAAAATAATAACTTGCCAACGTTCAGTTATTTTTCGAATCCCTTGTTCAGGAATCAGGAATATTTCAATCGAGAAAACCGCTTGTATGGAGGTGGTAAAAAGGGTTTTCTCGCCGGAAAGATTTCGGAGCACGATATTTCGATGGTGTTCCATCGTAAATATCGCTTTGACAGCCGCCTTAAAAGCTGGTTTCTCGGCTGGAAAACTCCTGATACCTGAAGACGTAGTTCCAAGAATAGGCTCCTGATAACTGACAACGTCGCATGATAGTGATGAAGGATCCCCTCTGCGCAGCTCATTCCGCACCTCCGATGCGGTCCAAAAATATACTACCAAGCAGGTATTGAGTAATTGAGTTCGGAGTAAATAGAAACTAACTTTTGTTTCATAATAGTTGAGGTACCCGGCTATTAGGGTTCCGTACCCAAAGGGTGCCAACGGAACCCTATTACTAAGCCTCCGCTGTCCGTCCGTGCGTCCGTCCGTCCGTCCATCCGTCTGTCACAGGGCTGTATCTCAGTAACCGTAAGACAGCTGAATTTTTCACAGATTGTGTATTTATTTTGCCGCTGTAACAACAAATAGGTAAAATTAAAAAATAATCAAAATTTAAGGGGGCTCTCATACATAAAACGTGATTTATTTGTATTAAATCTTTTACGATGGTACGGAACCCATCGTGTGCGAGCCCGACTCGCACTTGTTTTCGACTACCGACTTCGTTTCGGGCATTCGGGGGAAATACCTCGTCATGGAGTTTTTTCATAGTTTAGCAATCCTATAGACAAATTTGCTAGTTTCTTAAATTTACCTTATAAATACATTTGTTCTTACTCTGAGAACCAGCCGGACTAAATATAGAACGCATTGTGAATGGGCCCGTCTGATGCGGCTGCCAACAGCGCGTCTGTACCGAGATGTAATCACTAGACGAAAACTGTGTCGTATGCACCTGTCTTTTCGCGGAAGCTATTAAGTACGTCTTGAGATATTGTCTAAACTGTTACACGACTATTTTCACTCCCGATTCCTAGTGCCCGACCCATTTCTATTTAGTTTCTTTCCTACAAATGTGCGAAATATCCCCTGAACGAGGTTAGGAACCTAAATATGTTTTGCTACGGTTTGGTTCCCTGGTGGGATTATTCTATCATGCATAAACATAAATCCTCAGCTACCTTCATAACAACCCCAAACTATATAGTCAAGGACTTTTCATAATAATCAAAATAAAAATATGTCTCAATTATTCACTGTTATTCACATAATTAATTAATTGTTTGATAACATTGTTAGATTTTTAAAAAACTAGTTGAGGTGTACGGTTCTGCTCGGATCAATATCTCGACAACAGCATCGCTTAATTGGTCCAAATTTGAAATTAAACCAATCGTCGATGGTAATAGAACCGTCTTTGAAAAAAAAATACGAAATCATTCTTGGATAGAGTAACGGAAACGAATGAAGGAAAATAAACTAATAGCTAAGTACAGTATTGTTACACGTGCAGTGCCGTATCGTTGAGACCTTATTTTAGATAAACTGCAGATGTTCAATGATACCATAGATAAAAATGTAATCTATGATGACACTATGATGCCGACTTGATCCACTTACATTGAAAATTTTGTAAAGTTCATGTTATCATCTTGAGTTGCGTGCACGTGACAAAGGTCGTTCATATTGACCGTAGCTTCAAATAATACTTACACTAAAAAAGTATCGCTAACTAAATAAACATTTTTCTTTTGTCAAACCTGAAGAAAAAGTTGAAAGCTTACACTGAAGTATGATATCACATTTTTCAGACCTCATCCAAACGCACGATAGCTATAGAAAGTGCTCTACAGTGACTTTATTTCTTGTACGCGAAATATTTTTGATGAGAAACATCTATTGGTAGGTTGCACATTGGCAGTTAACGTGGCCCTTCCCGGCGGGACCAACTCATTTGCGGGCACTGTACAAAATTGTGCTATTGCGCTCCGGGACCTTCTCAGTTTTAAAGAAAAAGACAGGTTCCGTGATGAGGAGGATGCATCATGTCCACAAAGTAGACAATTCGCATAATGTGTGTCAAACATTATGCGCATTGTCCTTCATTGTCATCCTTGATTGATTATAAATCTTCATGAAACAAGGTAGGTCTGATGACTAATCTTTTGAAGATATTTTTATTTTATCGTTGAGTAATCCACCTTCAAGTTATTGAATAAAAAGCACGAAAAATTCGAACTTTTTGACCTTATTACTTAGAAACCAAACACTATTTTACAATGTCAAAGGTCATCAACGTCTAGTTCAATCAAATAAAGCTATTTTGAGTATAATTTCGGATCTCTGACAAGAAATATGGGCATGATCTTCTTTCCAAGTTAGTTTGAGCGGGAAGGCCCACCTTAAACCGACGACGTATGACGTGACGCTGTCTCATGCCGTCGTTGCATGAACGCTTTGTTGCCCGAACCGCCCTGGCGGCACCGAGAAATCGCCACTCGCTCCCGGCGGCAGCACCAAGCATCCGATAGCCGCACCCTATTTTACTCTATATTTCAATAGTGGTTTTCATTAATTTTAAATTATAAATTTAACTTAAAACTGCCCGTGACGACCAACATTTTTATGGTACATCTTTCATTGAGCCCCAACGGTGCGGGCCTTCTTCTCGGCAGGCATGAAGCACTGCCGGTCATTAGAGGCCCCTGGGCTTTCGAACATTCACGGGGGCTGTGAAAACCATGCCGGCCAGCACGTTGAAGTGCACTTTGGGGGAAATACTTCGGCAGCTAAGGCAATCCACTGTTTTCTGACTCTTATATAAAGGATCTACTAGATATGTAGATTAGATCTTATTGTTGGAATATCGACAGTGAATTGGTGCATTCCTGCCTTTTGAGCGTTGAGCGGTGGTAGAAAGGAGATGCAGTTCCGTAAAGGATTATTACTTCCGTAGACTTAGATGAAATTTTCATTAAAGGGTAAAGACGATAAACCAAAGGCTCTTCTACATCTTGTCGAAGTCCAATGGCATAAGTAGTGAATTGTTGCGAATTGAAAGGAATTTCATTATGGCATAATGAAAACGCTTGATTTTGGGAAATTAACAAATATTACAAGAATCAACTAGTCCACTCGTATTAAATAAAAGGATACGTAAAAACAAAATTAAATTTTCGTGAGAGCCTTTAGGTTTAGATTATATTAGATATAAAATGAATACCTTTTCATCCATACTTTTCGTAAAAAATATTCTGAGGCTTCTTTATTGAATCATTGTGGCCCAGATCCGACAACCTCGGAAGAAAAAAATTAACAAGTTCGGATAAAGATTATTTTTTGCAAATGTTTTTCGTGGCTTTTTAGAGTTCCGTACCCAAAGGGTAAAAACGGAACCCTATTACTAAGCCTCCGCTGTCCGTCCGTCCGTCCGTCCGTCTGTCACAGGGCTATATCTAATGAACCGTAATAGATAGGCGGCTGAAATTTTCACAGAGTATATATTAATTTTGCCGCTATAACAACAAATACGTAACATTAAAAAAATATAAAAATTTAAGGAGGTCCCCATACAAAAAACATGATTTTTTGTGTAAATCTTGTACGATAATACGGAACCCTTCGTGTGCGAGTCCAACTCGCACTTGGCCGGTTTTTTACGTTTATGAATATACAAAACCATTTGTGTACACCAGAGAAGAGAAAATGAAGGCAACATTTCTCCTTCATTTTCGTTCGTTCGTGATCGGCTTTACCCGGGTCACCGCCCTATGGCAAATTGCCCATATAATCCTATTTGAAGCATGATACACAATCCAACTAACATCGCCGTGCGTGAATGTGCTCCAGAAATGCGTTCGCCAAGCAGTTCCTCAAAAGCGCCGCCGGTTAGTCGTTTGTGTGTGGCATGTACAAACGGCATCACCCTAGATGCCACACATTAGTCTTAGACCCACGTTTTCCTTGCAAGTAGCGTTTAGGGTGATGCGCTCCGTACTTATAATTTGGTTTGGTAGCTTTAGAAAATTGTAGACAGAGGGTCTCATTATAGGCGCGGTTTATGGCATCCTTTTTCGATAAGAGATGTATTTACTAATTTGAACACAAAGTTTCTGGATATCCACGGAAATGAGTAGGTCTCGATTTCTCTACGTAAACACTTCTTTATTAACAACTGGTATCGCTGCATTATCCCTCCGTGGATAATATTAAATTTATTTAATTTCTCGCTGAAGTTTCCTTACGTGATCGCTACTTTCATCGATCGTTTGCTGAATTTTCCCAACGTTAACACTGATTTATCTCTGAATTTACTGCAAGTGAACACTACTTTATTAGATTTCTCGCTGAAGTTTCCCAACGTGAACGCTACTTTAATACATTCTTAACATACATACTTTACTCGATATGACAAGTTAACACAGTGAAGGTCACATCAGCTCCGCACAGCTCAGCGTGGTTCACTTCACTGGTGGATCAGCAGTGATTACGACAATCGAGCGCACTTCCCGCGAACCGATCGCAGTGAACAATGTCCCAACAGTCATCGGAGAACATTATTTTATTACAATAAAAAGTGCTGTTAGGCGATTCTCACGCTGTGACGAGCACGCTCACAATAGTTTTCATTTCCATACTGTGCAGTCTTTTGCAATGGAAGTGAATTATTCTAAATTGTGTGATATAAATATAATTTGAATGTGAGTTTATTCAAAATTATTAATTTGTAAAGATGTATACCGCAATTCTACTTATAGGGACGATACTTGTACACTCTGTGAACTCGTTTGCGTTGACTACTAAGTGCCATTGGAACAATCACTGCCCGTACAATTATTTTGCCACTAAAACGTTTTACGACGCTATACGAAGTGATATACGGGACTCTAAATTGGATGAACTGGGAGGTAAGTACTTGAGTATATTGGTCTCACCTTTCAATACAAGACTAGATCAGTTCTAGTTGACCCTTCAAATAGGTACGCCACTATAGTTCGTTGACGGCAACTATAGTTAGCACTAGTATATCGTAGCCAACTACTATATACGTAATCAGACGAATGTATGATAAGCTGGTATGAATTAATAAGTTTTCATAAAAATACATACAAAGACAAAAGCGACGTTCGCGTTTGCCAAATTTATGTTTGAATTTGCTTTGCAGTCAACCGTCAGTCAGTCCGCAACTCAGGTAAATACCTTTCTTTTCAAAATAAAAATCTTAAATACCAGAAACCAACATTGCATAATGCATTCCTTCAATGCATTACAAAATGGTAGCAATGACATTTTTTTGGTAACTTTTAAACGGGAATTAGCTTAAGTTTTGACTGGGGTTGCGCCAGCCGTAGTTACGGCAGAGTTCGATCGCATGGTCAGTTCTACCGTGACTGCAACTCCAATTGAGATAGATCTACACCAATTTGATCATTTTTCTTTAAAAATATAGTCTGGAAGTCCTGCTTCATTTACAACAAAAGACCAAACTGTATTCAAACACCAGTCACCCTTAATTTCATGTTTTAGCGTGCAGCCCCGTGGCTCTATGGTCGCTGAACCGACACGGGACAAGACGGGCCGGCGGAGATGACACAGACGATATGCGGTTAGTGTCCTCGCTGCGGCATGACATCCTGGACGCTCACAGCGCGGGCCGAGGCCGCCTCTGCAGTCAGGACATTGAGAACATTCGCTCGTGGGAATGGGACACCGATCTAGATGTCACCACCTCATATCTCACAGAGTCAGGTATCATTTGAAGAGCATACATAAACGGATGTACAGTTATTTTTATAAAAATGGTAATATTAATGATGCTGCCTTGTTTTGCATAAGTTCTTAATAACAAATTCCCAAAGGAACTAGGTGCCAAGCCAGGATCTTGATCTGGATCGTCATGAACTACGACAGTGACCTCTAAACGAACAGTCAAAATACAAAATACATTATTATTCTTACAGCTAAAAATCTGAAAAAATAAGAGTACAATGGTTTGAGAGCAACCTCTGTAATAATTTACGAATAAGATTCCTTTAAGTAAGAGATTCTGACCAACACCTACAATTACTGCTCGTTTTGCGAATCGTGTAAGCCGTCATATTTGGCTATCGTTTACTTGGGCAGCTCTGGAGTGAAAGTCTTGAAGAATATATGGAAAGTATAGTTGTCTTACGATTAGATAGTTATTCTCTTTCGGTAGGTCGTGCGTTTGGTATCTAAAGGGTTTCCTATGTATAACTTTCAGAACAGCTCGTTATGCTCTTTCTACATCTATCATGTGAGGTTTTGCAGCTCCACCCCTGCTGGTATTTTCAACTGGTTAACTAATCAACAATGTCATGACAATACTACGGGTGATAACAATACGACGTAGTATGAGGGGAAGGGGACTGTAAGCGGAGGGTATCATTCAGAACTCATGGAGTTCATGAGTTCGGGAGTTTCACGAAGTGGAAGTTAAACTTTAGCAGCTGTTTGTCCTTTGTTATATAGTTTTTGTTAGGCCGTTGCAAAGTTTTAGGACGAGACTCTGTTAGCGAGTCAAAACTCACTTTCGCTCAAAGCGGTCGAGCGATGAATGCAATAAGTTTTCCAACCTAGATGATTTAGGAATTTATCTGTTTTAAAATGTATCTCCCTGGTTTGTCGTCGTAAATTTGGGACTTTTGTGTATTCTCAAATACTATGTGTGATATTTCACCGTGTCCAGGTTACAACGAGCTCCAAGACATAGCAAGAAGACTGAGAGAAAAGTTTCCTGAACTATTGCGCAAGTACGATGCAGAAATATTTTATTTTCGGCCTACGTCGGAACAGCGAACTAGGATGAGCTCTATCGCGTTCGTCGTAGGGTTGTTTGGAGACAACTCTTCGGCAACCATCGACTCTCCTAGAAACCAGGATGATGTTATCAGGGTGAGAACTCTCGTGATAGACGCCGGTCCAGAAAGTGGTACTTAAAAAAGCTCAAGTATTAACTTTATTATTGTTTTTAGCCCTATGAAAACTGTCAAAGGTGGCAAAATGAAGTCAAAGATAATCCCCATAGATTGAACCAAGCAAATGCCTATTACGAGACTGAAGATTTTAAAATGGTGAGTGATAACAGTAAATAAATAATTAAAAGTGTAAATGCTTATGTTTTTTACTATCGCCGTTATTTTATTTTTGGTGTAAGTGTACATGGATGGGTAATACCTCACCTAAGTGATGAACTAGGTGCCATTCCAGGACACTTGCTTTATGAGCGCGGCTACATTAATCTGGATAGAAAACACTGACAATATTATATTGTCGCTTCGACTATCTTTTCATTCAATTCGATGGTACCAATTCGGGCAGGCTTAACTCTACCGCCTAGTATGGGAACTTACAGTTTTATATGAATTCCGAAACATACTATACTATAGTGGCGAAATGTTCTTATCCAACCCAGAAAAAGAAAAAAATCACGTTTTTTGTATGGGACCCCCCTTTAATTATTATTATTATTTTATTTTACCTATTTGTTGTTATAGCGGCAAAATAAAGACACACTCTGTGAAAATTTCAGCGGCCTACCGTTCATGAGATAAAGCCCTGTGACAGACGGACAGACGGACGGACGGACGGACGGACGGACGGACGGACGGACGGACGGACGGACGGAAGGACGGACGGACAGCGGAGGCTTAGTAATAGGGTTCCGTTTTTTCCCTTTGGTTACGGAACCCTAAAAACATTAGGCATAAAGCCATGACATCGGTATATTTCAAAATAATTTTGGACGGATCGCCATCAGGGTTTCCAGTGTGGTTAAATTCGAAATTATTAGAATAATTTAGCAATTAATCAGTATGGACACTGATAATATAGATATATCATGCATCGGGTGATTTAAAATACAAATAACAATCTATACTTATAAAACAGTATCGTTACTGAATGACACGAAGCACAGAAACCGCTGCACGTAAAGATTTGAATTTTAGAGGAAATATTTCCCTAGAAGTTCACTTAAAAGGTTTTTTTTAATTCCATCCCTAAAGGGTTCAACGGTAATCAAATGGTAAATGTTGTTTATTTGGAGAAAGTTGTCGTCCTGTAAGCGGTCCTATGTACCAATCATTCTAATGCAATACAACTTCGGTGATCTGTTGTACGCACGCCTGCGAAGGTTTTTGACTACATTTTACAGGGCTCGGTGGAATTTCCAAAATGAAATTGACCCGAGCGGAGTCAGGAACCTCGACTAGTTTAAAATATAATTTCTCCGTGTTATTTTGGCTGTTCCGATTTCAGGTAGCAGAGTCATTAAAGCAGCGTACAGGAATCAGCAGAGATCTATCACATGCCAACGTAACTGCACTGTTCAACTTGTGCCGATTTTTAAAGTCTTGGGAACCTTCGGCCACATCACCCTGGTGTGCACTATTCACGGCTCATGATATTGAAATTTTAGAATATATAGACGACCTTCTTCACTTCTATCGCAATGGTTACGGCTCAGCATTGAACCCAAAGTTGGGAGCAACTGCTCTTAAAGATCTTTATGAGACAATGGATCATGTAAAAACGCTAAATACGTCTAAGGTAGTCGCATACTTTACCCACGATACCATGATGGAGATGGTATTTTCGGCTATGGGTCTATTCGACGACGGCGAAAATTTGATAGCATCTGATAGAAGACACAACAGAAAATGGCGAACTACGTTCATTTCACCATTTGCAGTCAACTTGGTGGCTACAATGTATAAGTGAGTAACATTTATCAAGCGTGTTCCTTTTGCAGAAACGTATGTCAAATGTAAAGTCACGGTGTATTCGATAAAAAGTATTGTTTCCGTGAAGCAACCCACGTGTGTTGGCACGAATACAACGCACTCGACATGTCCACAGTGGCTATGAACGTATTGGTCTTAGATCACCACCGTTCCATTCCTTCTGTCCTTCTGTTGTGTTGTTTTATCTTTGATCTCCGTATGCCTACCAGAGATTTTGTGTGAAATCTAATATTTTCGCATATTTTTTTATTTTTTTTAATTTTAGATTCAAATTCTGTTGTTCTCACTGAAAAGAAAGGAGAGAGAAGTTGCATACGGTCGATATCATGTCCCTGTCGTATGCTCAATGTGACCATATATTTTATGGGAAAACGGCGACGCGTCGTATGCCACAAAGTCGAAACATCGCCACCGTGCGCGAATGTGCTCTAAAAATGCTTTCATCAATTTAGTTTCCACTCACCCAAACCCTGCAATACGTTTGCGACTATTTTTAGTACATTTGGCATGTACGTTTAAGTTGTACGTTTGTGTTGGTAGTTTTTGCAAATTTTAGACTTTCATAGTAGTTGCGCTAGATGGCATATATCCTTCCTTTCTATCTATGGTTGTTCTGTAATAATTGGATCTGCGTTTGTTTCAGATGCGATACAAACGTCTACCGTGTCACTTTCCATATTAACGAAAAGATTTTAAAGGTGTGCCCTGGGGACTGGTGCTCGTGGGAGGAATTCCACAACAAGTTCCATCACTTCATCGATACCAACCTCAAATTCTGTGATCAGTGAAGTGCATTCAATGATCCTCAACCAGTTTAGTTCAACTCAATTCAATTAGTTTAATTCGTTTGGTCTGATGTTTTTTTTTGTATCTGCTGATTTTTACTATTACAGACAGAAAACATTTTTGAATAAAAATATCAATACCATTAATAGAAAGGTTGTTTAGAATGTTAATATTTTCAGAAGAAATTCGTATTCGGTTTGAAGAACGGTTTTCGGGGATGAAGAATCAAAACCAGTTGTAAATTTTATGACAACGATATCGCTTTATTGATGTCAAAGAAGCCATTAGTATAAAGTAATCGTAGGGAGCCGAGGCGCGAGAGGTCGAAGCGGGTGCGGTGCGTAGTTGTTAGGCGTGTCTCAAAGTTCAGCGCACGCGCAACGTTTCCCTCGCCCCTCCGCTCGAGTCCATGCCATATTCGCATAGACCTGGTTTCTTTTACATTCGTTATATAAATTTACTGTAATAAATAATATAAATTATTATCAACAAATTATAAAATAGCCTGTTCACTTTGTAAATCGTAAAAATGTTGCATAATGTCGCCATACTTACAGTCTTTCGTATTCCGAAATCGTAACAAAATTAACTTGTAAATTTAAGTCATTTCACGAAAGAACTGTACAGTCCATTGTAGTGTGGAACGTTTAGAAATCCAGTTCGGGCGCCAGGTCGAACCTTGGTGGGAAGGTGCCTAGTCCGTCGAACGGCGGGCGCGACTGGCGTTGGGGCTGCGGATCAAATAAACTATATCAGCACACAAGCAAAGAGCATGGAATAGATGCCATCTGACGTCTTCCACATCCATCTACCTCCAGCATTATCAACAATCTATAACGTGGTATTTGTACAAAAACTGCTGATATTTAATCTGCTGGGACATGCAACTGGACATGCTAAACTTTGGTAATGTATTAATGTAAGTTAAATCATAGGAATTCCATGTTATAGTTTATCGTGGAAATGACGCGAAATGATTAGGAGATTTTTTTATTTTGTACAAGGATCATCAGTAATTATATACTGTGGTCAAGTCAGGATGCACGATTCTCGGTGCCTTATTGGGGGCAACGTGCATTCTTTAAACCACTTACACGGAGTAAGATTACTGCAGAAGCTGGCGTCCCTTTACCGACGCCTACACGAAAAAAATAAACGATTACTTTCATGTGATTGATTTTAAAATAATTATGAAAAATCAAGATAGAACAGATAAACTCACCGCTGGGCTTACTCCTCTCGCGGTTGAGCCGGCGCGGCCTCCTTTCGCACGGAATTTGCTGATGGCCTGCTCGGCCAAGTCTGCCCTCTCCTCGGCTTCTTCCAGCTCCTGTTGTGCTTTGCGGAACTTGGCCAAGTTGAGAGCGGCGATCTCTTCTGCCTCCTCGATCTGCCTCTTATAAGTCTTGATCTTCTGCTGCAGTTTGTCGACAAGGTCCTGCATGCGCTCATGGTTCTTGCGGTCCTCATCGGCCTGGAAGGTGAGCTCCTTGATGCGGCGCTCAGATTTTCTGAGGTTCTTCTGGGCATCGGCGTGCCTTCTCTGTTCACCGTCGAGCTCATTCTCGAGCTCACGTACCCTCTGTTCCAGTTTCTGGATCGCCTTCTTGCCTCCCTTCAGCGCGTTCGCCTCGGCCTCATCTAACCTGATTTGCAGCTCCTTGATCTGTGTCTCGAGTGCCTTGCGAAGTTTTTCTTGGGTCTGTGCGTGTTCCTGCTCAGCGCGAAGCTCATCAGCCAGACGAGCGGCATCAACCATAGCCTTCTTGGCCTTCTCCTCTGAGTTCTTGGCCTCGTTGAGAAGTTCATCCAGGTCGGAGTGGAGGGTCTGCAGTTCGGATTCGAGTTTCCTCTTGGCAGCAGACAGGGACGCGGCCTGAGCGGACAGGTCGTTGAGCTGTTCGTGGGCATCTCCCAATTCCTGTTCGGCCTGGCGGCGGGCGCGGTCGGCCTGTTCCAGCAGGGTGCGGGACTCTTCGAGCTCGTTCTGGAGAGCGTTGGCGCGGCGTTCAGAGATTCCAAGCTGTTCGCGGGCGTCATCGCGTGCGCGCTGCTCCTCCTCGAGGGCAGTCTGGAGGTCCTTCAGCTGCTGCTGGTAACGCTTGATGTTCTTCTGTGCTTCGGCGTTGGCCTTGTTGGCATGGTCAAGAGCAATTTCGAGCTCATTAATGTCGGCTTCGAGCTTCTTCTTCATGCGCAGGGCCTCTGCCTTGCCCTTAGCTTCAGCTTCGAGGGAAGCCTGCATGGAGTCAAGAGCGCGTTGGTGGTTCTTACGGGTGTTCTCGAATTCCTCTTCCTTCTCCTGGATGCGCCTGTCGATCTCCTGTCGTACCTGCGACAGCTCGAGCTGAGCGCGGAGAACCTTGTTCTCCTCCTGTTCAAGGGCAGACTCAGCCTCCTCGAGAGCAGCCTGGAGTTCATCCTTCTCGGCTTCCAGGCGCTTCCTGGCCTTCTCGATCTCGTGGATGTTACGACCGCCTTCACCGATCTGGTCGAGCAGGTCCTTAACCTCATCGGCAAGGTTCTTGTTCTCACGGCGCACGGCCTCGAGCTGCTCCTGGCCTTCCTCATACGCTCCCTTAAGGCGGAACAATTCAGTCGAATAGTTGCGGCACTCCTTCTGGCTGGCGTCAAGTTCAGCAGCAAGGTCATCAACCTTGAGCTTCCATTCGCCGATGATCTTGTCGAAGGCCTTCTGTTTCTTTTCAGCGGCGTTGGCGATGGCAGTGGCACGGTCAACCTCGAGCTGCAGGTCCTCGACCTCGGTAGCAAGGCGCTGCTTGGTCTTTTCGAGAGCGACGACCTTCTGGTTGAGGGACTCGATGGTCTCCTCGGCCTCGGCGAGGCGAGCCTGGAGCTTGCGCTTGGCCTCCTCGAGTTCCTCGGAGCGGGCAACGCCCTCGGACTCGTACTTGGAGCGCCAGATCTGGGCCTCGGCATTGGCCTTGCTGAGCTGGCGCTGAATATCAGCCTTGCCTTCAGCCTCCTCCTCGACCTGTTCGCGGATATTGTCCAAGTCGTGTTCCAGGTTGCGGAACTTGCCAAGCAGAGTAGCGCGCTCCTGTGGAAAAAGTTAATTTTAATTTCTGTTTTTTGCACTGTTGTGCAATCGTCCCTAGGAACGGTTAAAGCCAATTCAAATTCGGCAATACATGAAAGGGGTAGTATTTTATTAGTATTAGGATAGCTAATTCCACACCGACTGTCATGACATAAGCCCAACACACCACATGGGAGCTAGGTGCTATGCCAGAACCTTCATAATAATTCAATGGAAAACACTGAAACTTTTAATTGCCGCTTCGGCCATCGTTACTACCATCGATGTACCAACCCGTATGGGATTAACCCCGGTTAATAAGGCTATTAAGTAAGAAAGGGGACCTATAGTTTTACGTGGAATCCGAACAACAAACGACGAATCCTTTAGTCGCCTCGTGATGGGGATAAATGCTGTGGACCCAGTTGTATTGTTTTTACGTGACGGAATTCACAGCACAGTAGTGAATGCCATGCTGGCTAGACAGGAGCTTTTAATTTCCTTTATAAGAGACCCAAGCTTGTACGGTCGTTTCCTCTCAATAGTATAAAGATCACTGGAAAGAGAAGTAATTCCTAAGTCCCTTTTACTCTGTGGTTGACTTCAGCATGACAGAAAGAGATCTCAAATTTGTCTCTATTTCCGGTGTATATATTTCAGATTCAGTACTTCGGTAAAAATATGTAACCAGGAAGCTCATTTCATAATTTAGCGGCATAAATAGTTTCCCATTGGATCTAAAATTATATTAAAGTGATTAAATAACTCAAAATATGTAAAGCAGTATACTGACCCTGCCCTCCTCGTCGGCGAGCCTCTTGGTGTCCTCGAGCTGGGTGGTGAGCGAGATCTTGATCTTGGAAAGCTGCGACACCTGGGACTCAGCCTCCTCCAGCTGGCGGAGCAGGTCAGAGTTCTCGATGGACAGCTTCTTCTTGGCCGCGTCGAAGTCGTTGAGCGTGCGGTTCGCCTCGTCAGCCTTCTGCTGCACTTCGTTGAGCTGGTGCTGCAGTTGCTTTGCGATCTTTTCTTGGGCAGCCTGCAATTTAACATTACGTTAAAAGGTGCTATTAATTGTTAAAATGGAAAAGGTATTAGTATGAATGAAAATGTTTGTATAATGATTAATTCAAATAGTTAGATGCCAAAAACGTATATAGGGATAATGGTTAGGTGTTAATATGTTTACAAACGTTGAATATTATTTTGGAATAAGATGTAAATGTTAATTTGTTAGTTGATATTGTTAAACTGTTGCAAAGCTTCTAAACTTTGTTTATGCCTTGTTAAGTGTTTAATTGTGTAGCATTTATTCGTCGCTTTTGTACAGTGAATTTCTCGTAAGCTGCTAAGCTGCAAATCTGCGAAATATTTAAGCCACGAGCACTTTTATTCTCTATCAATACCTTCTCGTTAGACAAGTGGTCGATTCCAGCGCGTAGGTCATTAACTTCACCAAAGTATTGAGCACGTTCCTTCTCAGCCCTGGATGGATATAATTTAAATAAATTAAGTAGGTTCAAAGAGGTACATATGCGGTACATAGACCCTAATGTGGTGTAGGTACTGTGTATGTACTGTATACAATCATGCAGGGGCGAAGGGTTTAAGGTTCACATGCCCCGGCACGGGCGCGGGGTGTGGTTACCTTTTCTCTAGCTATTTGATCGACAGCAGCACGGGTGTTGTTAAGCTCGTTGTAGCAAGAGGCGCGGTCATGTTCAGCCCTGTAGTATTCAATAATTTACAAATGAAAAATTGTTTCCCTTTTGCCCGACTAATAATAATTTTCTTGACATTTAGTTCTTGATATTTGCTTTAATCACAAATAATAAAATAAATTTCAAAGGATAGCAATAAATTTTAAATATTAAATAAAATAATACGTACTTGGCCTTAAGCTTGTTGAGCTGGTCGACCTGTTCGCCCATCTCGGCGACGGCATCGTTGTGCTTCTTGCGCAGGTTAGCGAGGGTGCTCTCGTGCTGGATGTTGGCCTCCTCGAGATCGCGACGGAGCTTGCTAAGCTCAGCCTCGCGCTTCTTGTTAAGCTCAATCTGAGCGGAGGTGGCACCGCCGGCCTCCTCCAGACGCTCGCCAAGCTCTTCAAGTTCTCGCGCCAGATCGGCGCGCTGCTTTTCAGCCTTGGCGCGCGCTTGGCGCTCCGACTCCACCTCTTCCTCGAGCTCTTCGATGCGCGACTGCAGTTCCTTGATCTGTTTCTGAAGCTTGGACACGAGAGATTGTTCGTCTTCCAGTTTGGCCGTGAGCGATGAGATTTCCTTGTCCTTGCGTTGAATTGTCTGTTCGAGCTCCTTCTTGTTGCGCTCGAGGTCGGCGACGGCCTCTTGCGTCAGCTTGAGGTCGCCTTCCACCTTCCTCCTCTGCTTCTCAACATCTCCGCGCAGTTTCTTCTCGCGCTCCAGAGAGTCCTCGAGCTCGTCCAGGGTCTGCTCGAGCTTCGTCTTGACCTTATTGAGGTGGTTGACCTTGTCCTCGGCAGCCTGCAGCTCCTCACCGGTCTTCTGGTTGCTCTCACCCTGCATCTTCTTCTCCTTGTTTAATTTGTTGATGAGCTCATCCTGGTGGGCGATCTCATCGTTGAGGTTGCGAATCTGGTGATCCTTGGTAGCTTTGTCCTGTTCGGATTTCTGGACGGATAGCTCCAAGTCTTCGACATCCTTCTTCAAGCCGGAGATTTCCTGTTCGAGCTTCTTCTTGCTCTGGAAGAGCTGGTTGCGAGCATCCTCTTCCTGAGTAAGGCGGTCTTGTGTGTCCTACAATGATAACGAACCCCGTTTAGAATTAACATTAAACTGTCGGCATGAAATTTGTTGCAGGCGTCTGCTTCTTGTCGATCATTCGATGTTGTAAAATCAGAAATAGGTGCGGATTGCAGACGTGAGAAGTATTTTTATAGTTACGATTATTACTTGAGGTGTAAACACACCACGATTTATTGGTATGTTTGGACGGCCAGGTGCAGCTGGTTTCAAGTTAATTTCTTTTTTTATTATTATCGTAAGAATAATGTAATTTTATTGTGTAAAACAATAAAATTAAAACAAAATGTCAAGTTGAATATAAATCAAAGTGATTTGGTTATTGTACATGTTTTTACACTTTAATATTAAGGTGTTCCAAGGAAACCTTAATTTCCTATCAATCATTAATAAGAGCTGTCCTAACAATCCTAACAATGTTTTAATAATAAGTGCAAAAAACTCACACGAAGCTGAGACTCCAGGTCATTCTTCTGGGCCTGCAGCTTGGCGGACTTCTCCTGGAACTCCTGCAGCGATCCCTTCTCTCCCTCAAGATGGGATAGCAGGGAGGTCTTCTCCTCAAGCAGCTTGGCATTGAGGACCTCCAGCTCCTTGCGAAGTTTCTCCTCCCTCTCGAAAGCCTCCTGGGCCTTTTGGGCCTTCTCCTCGAGTTTCTGCAATCGTTCACGGTCGCTATCATCCACACCGCTCCATTCCGATACATGAATAGCTAAGGCCGCCATTTTTTAGAAAATATTTCACACGATAAATAAAATTTTAAAACGAGTAATAAGCATCGATCGGTATGAAATTTATGAAAACAATGTTTAATAGTTTATTATGACAAATGAATGAATTCGTATCGAGACGGCTCGATTGTTCGTTCGAAGGTGAGTAAGAAGAGGGCGCGGAGAGACGCACGCACGCCGCCGACCGCTCCAGGACTGAGGCGGGCGGCTGGAGTTTTCCAGAGCGAGCGCAGCCGCCCACGCGCAACTTTCTTGTGAAAACCGCGAGTGGCGCGGGCGGTGCGGGGGAGCACTCTCCAGAAATGGAGTCGCAGGTGCGGGGCGGTGTCGCGTTGCGGGCAGGTGGGTGCGGCCGCGGCTATTTGTGTAGCCTGAATCACGCCGCATTCCGGCGGAATATCATGCACGCATTAATTTATTGGGTCGCCGGGGCTTAATCAGAGCGCGGGCGACGACAGGCATACGACTGCGACGGTGAGGCGCGGGGCGAGAGCGGAGGCGGAGGTGGTATACTTACGGCGAGTTCGTCCTCGACGCGCGTGACGTTGAGGAGGGGCTTGACCTTCTGCCACAGCTTCCACCACGGCCAGGTGCGAAGTTTCAGGTACTTGCGCAAGTTGCGCTGGACAACTTGGAGAGCCAACCTGTGGAGGGACGTCACTTGTTATTTTGTTCAATCGATCGACCAAAAGCCTAAACGGTCATCAAACATCAAAAGCGAAACTAAAATAATAGTAGGCTGAAATAATTACCTCTGGTCCTGCAACTTCTTGTACTCCTTACGCGAGAGGTAACCGCGGATGTAGGCCTGCAGCCAGGAGACGATCTTGGACAGGCGGTCGTCACGAAGCTCCTCCATCTGACCGAGGACTCCGGCACGGAAGAACACCTGTTCGTCGCGAGGGACATATTAGTGCACTGACATCATCCGGCTCACGATGACACGTTTACACGGATTGAGTAGAGAAATTAAAACATACATAGAGCATGGAAAAAGACAAATACAAAAAATATTAAAAAGAGTAATTATAAAATTACTGAGCGGGGTAAAATAAAATAGAACGTTATGAATATGCTCAAATATATGATATTGTTTTACAATAACTTGGCTTAAGTTTTATAAGATGCCTGCTTTAATTGTTTTAAAACACTTATAACAGAACAAAGAATGT
Organism: Incurvaria masculella; assembly: GCA_946894095.1. Taxonomy (NCBI): domain Eukaryota; kingdom Metazoa; phylum Arthropoda; class Insecta; order Lepidoptera; family Incurvariidae; genus Incurvaria; species Incurvaria masculella. Next base: position 6,747,956 of record OX335644.1, read on the forward strand.
TCTGTTTGATAAAATTATTTTAATTTGGGTCCTGAGTATATGTGTGCATGTAAAATATGTATAAAACACGAGCGCATGCAAAGGTAACTCGCTACTTAGGACAACGTTAGAATAATTCAAAGAAATGTTAGGGTGGATAGTTAGACAGTAGATAGCTAAACTTCATTAGGTGCTATACCTTGGTCTTTCCGAACCGGAATGATTCCGCATCCAAACCAGTATATTCGAGAATCTTCTCACTCGCTTTCTCCGGGGAGATGGGTTCTTTCAGTTTGCTCGGGCACAGAATTTTGTATCTGCGTTAGGGACAAGGTGAGGTAAAATAGTAACTGCAGGGATTCAAAACAATATTAGAAACTACGGGGAACACAAGATCGAGCGGGATGTTGCATCAACAGGTTCTCCCGCATCGATCTGCTGTGTGAATGTCGTTTGTTAAACATCGCTCTGATCGTTCAAATATGTTAACAAAAAATATATTAATATGTATTAATTTTTTTGCAAACGATTTTCACCCAGGCCAATGCCGCATAGTATTCAGCGGAGATTGACTAGACTAATCACTACAAGCGACCAAGTATCAAAGGTCGTTGATTTTGTGAATGTTAGTAACATATTGCTTTGCAACCACATCGTCGTGTAGCGGATTGCTAGGGGTGTGCTATGGGTAACAAACATGTACAAAAATTCAATCTGCAACAAACGTAGGACGGTTTCACATGCCTTGGTGTGGCCAAGACGGTAGGATTCGACGTCCAAACCCGTGGCGTCCAAGATGATTTGGGCGCACTTCTTAGGATCGGATTCCTTGCCGACGGCTTGAGGGGCCAGGATCTTGTAGCTACATTGCAAAAATATCGAAGGAACCATGATGAGGGTTGAATAACACATAAACTAACATCGGGTGCAGGTGAAACAGGTTCAAACACTTTCATTTTGCGTAACACAATATCGCTTAACACATAATTGTAGATGGAGGTTCACACATTCTTTTGGACATGCGTTTTGGATTCACACAAAGGTTTGGGTAGGTTTTTAAAATTCTCAACATAAATTTATAAAAACACTTTTGGAATTCTGGAACTACAACAATAAAATTGAGTCGAGGGCAACATTGAAACTCTATCCTAAGAGTTTTTATTTCCTTTTGTAATTTATTGGATGCTTTGATCGTGCTTTTGGTTGGCTACACAGGGTTCCGGTGCTCCCTTGCCTTGGTGTGACCGATGCGATAGCTTTCTGGATCCAACTCTACGGATGCCAAACACTTCGCGGCAGCCTCTTTGGGTTCCTTTTCAGATGTCATGATGGCGGGAGCAAGAATCATGTAACTGTTTCCCAACGATAAAATTAAAATGTGATATAATCCTTGCAAGAGAAAAACTAACCACACAAAGATGTTTGAGTACGTATTGAGACACTCTTACGTCAAAGGATTTAACTAAAACGAAAATAAAGCACTCCGTCCGCTCATCTAACACTCAAAATAGCAAGATGTTTGTTTACTTTATTTTGGAAATTATGGAACCACTAGAATAAATATTTGTGTTAGAGAAGTATCGAGCGTGGGCTACGAGTATTTAGAATATCCGACTACTGAACGTCTCCTGCGCTTTAAAATTGCTTAATAGAGCACGTACGGCAATACAACGCATTTATTCAGCTTAGGAACAGCGAAGTAGCGGTCAATTCCGATAACTAAAAAATATTATAATTATATATTCGTCGCTTTTCATATTGACCATGCATTACTTGTTTGTATGTTCTTAGCAAACTAATTACATTGAATTCATCCCTCATCCATATAAAATGTATATTCAAATAATAAAGTTCAATTTGTGTTGTTATCATAGTAATATTTAATTGACTGTAGACTAAATATATCTAGGAGGAATTTAATACTGTAATTTAAACGTACCGGAGCTTGAAGTCGGGGTAGACCATCCTGTTGGGGAATCCTTTGCGGCAAATACGGATGCCTTCCAACACACCGTTACAGGTGAGCTGGTGCATTACCAAGTGGGAGTCGATGAGACCTGGTTGAAAGAAAAAAGTTGAACATAGTGTCATCCTTGCATATGCATAAGATAATTCAGTGGACACGAACTTTCGCGGACGAGGTATTTAATTCCTAAACATTGAAATCAGGAGGTGCATTCTAGCCAAACTTATGTAAACACTTTACTGAATCATAGCTGAATCAGTTAATTACTTCCGACCTATTCCTGCGGCATTTACTGAATCGCATACGGAAACTAATATGCTATTTTTCGTTATTCCTGAACTCGGAAAGTATGATTTTGAATAGGACAGTGGCAGTGGGAGCTAGTGCAGTGCTATTTCTTTCTGTTTCTCAGTAATAAAAGTGCTCGCTCTTATACGCCATCGAATGGTAGCGCTCGAAAACAAATGCGTCTTGTCATCGAGGATTTTATTTTCTGTACTCATCTGTTTTCATCGTCCATACAAACAACGACTATTACATATGTAAACGTTTAATTCCTTGCCCACTCATTCCGTGTGGCGCTGCGATCGGTTTCTAGAATGCCAAAGTAATGTCAAAGTAAATTCTTCTTCTGTTAACTCTACTGAATCCGCAATGACTGAACGCCAAGAATACACGTCCAGCTTGAAACATGAGCTAAAGATTTAACATTTGTAAATTGACCGTGAAGCAAGGACACATTAATTAAAGTAAATTAAAGTATATTTACTTATCTTAGCATATTATGTTTAATATCATAAAGAACTTACCAGGCTGCTTCAACTCGTTGGGGATGATGCAACGGACGAAGTGAGGTTGGGTGGATCTCAGAGTAGCCATCAGGTTGTTCAGTTGTTCCTGGGAGGGTTGGTTTTTATTATTGTAACAGATTTATCATATCTTATGATTTATATTACCTAATAATGATTTATCTTTCTGTATGGACAATATCCTTGACAGAATACAGCAATCAAAATATTTAAATAACTTTCATAGGTAGCGCATTTTTCTGTCTAAGTATTCACTAGACATACCAGTCGTTTGTAGTGTCAGGTTAATTTGTATGTCTATACCCTTATTCTACATTTCACGCAATTTACTAATCAGGAAAGTTAAATATAACGGTAACGTAATACAAAACTTTTAGGCGATTTGTTCTAGATATAAAAGCACTCGCTTTGACGCTATTTAAGATAAACGAAGATCACAAAAATCAGGCAATGTTAGATAAGCACACGTAGTCTAACAGACTTGCAGTCGACACAAAAGCATTAAGCAACACAAAGTGATATATGGCTAAGTTAGGAAAATGTGCACGTTACTACCATCGATTTGTAGACGGAGAACTTTTGATAATAATGAAATATAATTTGGTGTAAATGAAAAAAACTCGTACTTTCAGAAAGGACTGCTTTGCCTTCTGAACGGTATTCATTTCTTGTTTTGATGATATATGAAATTACACATAATAAAAAAATATATAACAATCCACACATAACATTAAGAAGTATACTTCATGTTAAGGAATAATGATCTTGTCTGATTCAAAAGGAATATGTATGTATGTAGTCACAACATCTATAGGTTTAGTGTGAGTACATACTAAGTAGAGATGTAACGCTGTAGAGACATTTATAAATGTATTGATCTACCAACCAAGTAAGGTGATAAAAACCGTTATAACTCTGGGTGCACAATATTTCAATTAACCTTGTAGGCAGAGGAGACAGTAGCGAAACCGCCACCCTTCTTACCGCGCCCGCCTAGGAAATTGACGTAACAAATAAGCACAAATTGCAGACAAAACAATTTACAGTTACAAGACATAAAATAGACACGATAAAAACACATCACATCGGAGATAGGCACAATCACGGCGACGCGACGCCCAGCGCTGCTGAAGTCTCTAGGATGCGTAAAGAATGCGAAGGATTGAGTAAACGCAATACAGTCAAGAATGAAAGATTTACTCAATGTGGAGAATGTTGGTCCACAGGGACATCTTTTGAAGAAATGTATGAAATAAAGATAGTGTAAAACAATATGAACGCTGGACATGTTTTGACAAAAGCTTGTACAATGAGTGGAAATGAAATAATAGTTAGAAATGTAAATGGCTTAGAAGCAAAGTTGGAAGCTGTGCGTATCGGGCGACAAGTTATGTTTACCCTGTAGAGCGATGACACTGTCTGGAAAGCTGAACCCTTAGCGCGCTTGGCACCAGCACCTAAAGGTATGTCGGTGGTGTTATAAAATGGATATCATTGAAGTATTTCATCCATCAGATTACTGATCAATATTTATGATTTTCATTAATAATAGTCGTGTATTGACTCGACTGGCTTATCAATGATGATTGGTATCGAGTAGTAATGGATTTAATAGATGAGGAATATGGGTGTTTGAAGGAGGTAAATACGATTGAATGACTCGATGAATGCACTAAAAAATATTGTTCGCTGTATTGGCGAACTACGATGTCTTCTCCGTAATATACAGCTGCATCCACAATGCTAGAAAAATACATAACAAAGTTCTTATAATTTAAAAAAACATTAATATAGTCTGTAAATGAAATGAAAATGTGACCTTTTCGTCATAATTTATACATTGCATTTCACAATGGTAGAGCCAAAAAGAAGTCAACTTACAACAAATATTTGCAGTAATTTTACAATATTTAACGTAAATATCACAAATATTATTTACTCAAATCTTATAGAGTTTAAATTGTTTTTTTTAAATGTATTCAATTTATTCATGTATTTCGCTTCTACAAAAGAAAATTGAGCAGACTGGGTATAGTGTTACCCTGTGGGTAATAAACATGTTTGTAATGTCCCTTGGCGAATCATATCGACAACATTCTCACCCTTAGCCTCGGCGCCACCGGACTGGCCCGGATGGTCAGCGAAGATCTCCACAACCAGCTTGTTGGTTCCCTTCTTGAACTGGTCGACAACGGTGTCGTTGAGGGGGTCCTTGTTCTTCTCGAGCCATCCCGTAATGTTGTAGCCAACCTATTCAGTGATAATGCAGAAACTCGTTTATGTTGGTCTTTGGGATATTGGTATGTCAAAAAAAGTGATAAATTATTTATTAGATAAATAAAAACAGAATACTTACATTGCCGGCGTAATGACCAATAGCGAAGTGAGCGGCCTGGCAACCAGGCTTCGGGGGTTTCGGCTTCAGGTAAGGAGCAGACTTGCCCAAGTGGTTGTTGTTCAACTTCTCGACGAAGGTAAGGTCAGTGGCTTTCGGGAACATAGACTCTTCCTCAAGGATGGAGAGAATACCCATAGGCTGAAAAATTATACCAATTTATTAATTGTATGCTGGTGTTTTCAATGAGTAGAAAGGGAACTTGCTACAAAATCGGAGGTTTTTGTATAGATACAGACTAGTGAGTTATAGGATCGTAATAAAGATCGTCTAAAGAAAACTGAATATTTATGGCATGTTTTACAAAATATGATCGAAACCGAAATTAAAGGGACATTAATTACTAAAAGGGTTTTATAGTTATAATAATATTAAAGTCATTGTGGTAAAGATTATCATTATGTCATGCATGTTAAAAGCGTCAATGAAGCACGTATTATTCACGTGTGTGTAAATATGTTTTAGTGTAGCATTAACCTAATTACTCCAGCGTTTATTAGAACATAATTTATGATATTATATAGTAACTACATAGGGACTGGCGTACTTAAGAACTTTCTTAATTTGGTGAGTTCTTTCTTTAATAATATGGCAATTTCGCTTTACTCTTACGTGGTTTAAAAGCCGTGCTGATGGACTGATGTTTTGTAGCAGCACTTCGTCAAAAGCTTAAGCTTAGCATGTCATAATTTAGATTTTTAAGAAGTGTACCCAATTGCTTTGGAGTTGCTGTGCTTTTATTGATAAAGCCAAGCTTACCGCGATACTTTGCAGGGGCTATTTAGTAAACGATTCTTAAAGCTCTTTCTACGGGGAATGAGCACGGACTTAATTCATCAAAGCCATTCGAAGGCTTTCAGACCGCCGACGCTACAAGCGTGCGGGAGCGGCTATACCTGCTACCTTACGATACCTTTTCGATCAAATCGATCGTAGCCTGAAGGTCCAGACCAAAATCGATGAAGGTCCATTTGATCCCTTCCCTCTCGTACTCCTCTTGTTCGAGAACGAACATGAAGTGATTAAAGTACTGTTGCAACTTCTCGTTCGTAAAGTTAACACAGAGCTGATTGAAACCGTTCAGCTGATTGCAGCGGAAGAGTGAGTCACATGAAAACATTCACGAAACGAAAATATTCAGTTATAACATAGTTAGAACACGACTCTAAAACGCAGAAATCTCGTTTCTTATCTTCTATTTGTATTATTGTTTACAATTGTATAGTTAGGACAGTGAATTAATGAAAGACAGATCATAAGGTGAAAACGCACAACACACAGTTAACAATATAATGGCCAAGTCTTCTGTCCATAGTTTCGAAAAAAATATGTGGCTTTTAGCAACCGAGCACTTCTAATTATGCACAGAAGACTGTTATTTGCGTTTGACCATTGCGTAGGGCAAGCGTTGTCTTTATTTCGCTGCCAACTACCTTTTCGATCAGATCTATGCAATTTTGAAGATCCATGCCAAAGTCAATGAAAGTCCATTCGATGCCCTCGCGATGGTATTCTTCTTGCTCCAGCACGAACATGTGATGGTTGAAGAACTGTTGCAGTTTCTCGTTGGTGAAGTTAATGCAGAGTTGCTCAAAACCGTTGAACTGCAGATATTGAGGTAAGAGTGTTAGGGAGTGATAAAGAGTGTAGGAGGACAGTCGGTTGACGGATTACGTTCCGCCTATGTCGACGGACAGGAGAGGGGAGACCAGGGCGAAGCCTGCGTCCGCTGCAGGCTTCGGCAGCGTCCATTCATAATGGTTGTGGCTGGTAGTGGTGAGGTTATGGAGTCGCCGTGGCCGCCATCGTGCGCGGCACCCTTCTGTCAGGTGGCTGACTCCAATCCGCTGCTTCGAGCCGCAAAAGAAATTTACCTTCTCGATCAGATCGATACAAGCAAGCAAATCCATGCCGAAATCGATGAAAGCCCAGTTGATGCCCTCCTTCTTGTACTCTTCTTGTTCGAGTACGAACATGTGATGGTTGAAGAACTGCTGCAGCTTCTCGTTGGTAAAGTTGATGCACAGTTGTTCGAAACCGTTGTACTTTTACCAAACAATAAAGCCACATGAAAATCAACGTAATAACTGGAGTAGCCTTATAACTACATTATATCTAGTAAGCGGGTAACTAACTTGAATACTAGAACAAATTAGGTGACCACCATGACAAATGTTCTCGTACAGATTTTCAATGAGATCCATGCCGGCCCATAAGGCCATTCCAAAAACAAAGAAGGCACCGTGTAGACCTTGGACTCTTGTTCCAGAACATTTTGTGGTTGAAAAAATGTTTCAATTTCTCGTTGGTGAAGTTAATGCAATATTTCTCGAAGTCATTGTACTACGTTAGGTTAAAAATTGAATTTTATCAATCATGTTAGAGGTACTTATGATATAATAAATACATTTCAGGGCTGAAATAAGAAAATCGTAAGAAAGTAATCTCATCGCTGAAAAGTAATCAAAACGATAAAGTGTGAACATATATGTATAGCTTAAAAAATTGGTCAATTCATTATAATTATAACTAAATAAATATAGATTTTGGCTATTATTAAAGGCGCGGTTGCTACAATGTATATCAACGTTAAATTTACTTCCAAGTATTATTAAATACGTCAAATGTTGTCAAAATTTATTAAATAAGCCTAAGCCCCGATTGCACGAATAGACGGCTGAGTTAATCAATGTTAAAACACGTCACTTTTAGTGAACCAACCGCATGGAGTTCTTTCCATACTGTCCATACAAAGTGACGTGTTTAATCATACGTTGACGTTGATTTAGATGTTTTGTCCTTTCGTGCACTGGGCCCTTAGAGTCATAAAATTACAAAAAATGACGTGTTTGATCATGCGTTGAAGTATTTGACCGTGGATGTCTATTTATGCACCCGGGCCTTTCGACTGCAGATTTTAAAGTCATACTGACTCAATATTTCCAATACTGAAAATAATTATCTCAATGTTGAAACACAGTTTGACATCTTAAACAGATGCGTTAAAAAATCTGCGTTAAAAACACAGTACTGTAATTGTTTTGATGTTTGCAATCTCAATTACTCTCTAAACATGGGAGAAAAATCTACTTCGTACTTCCCTATTCAATAATACTCACGTCGAAGATCTCGAAACCAGCAATATCCAGCACACCGATAAAGTGTTGCCTCTTCTGCTTGGTGTCTAGGGTCTCGTTACACTTCTTGACGAGCCACTTGAACAGCCTGTCGAACATGCCCTTGCAGATAGCACCGACGGAGTTGGCGACCTGGTCCTTGTTACGGCCCTGGGTGACGAACTCGTTTCCGACCTTGATGCGGGGCTTGAGCAAGTTCTTGTACAAGTCGGCGCAGTCGACGCCGAGAAGCTTGGCGACGCGTTCACCCTCCTGCAAGAACAAGTTTTTGTGTCATATGATATAAAGACATCGTCGTCCCTAATAGGTACCGTTACCATGTAGAGTATTGTTATAGCTAGATCACATAGGATAAGAAGAAAATAGTAAATTAAAAAATTTAAAAAAATCTTGGAATCTCCACACAAATAGTAATGGTTTTAAGACATCTTTTAAGGATAAATCTTGTATCGCCAAATCATTTTCAGAAGCTTAGGTTCGTTGGTTTTCTTAAATTATCGAAATGTACATTTATCGGAGTGTTTTTATATGTCACAATGTTATTGTGAGTAATAAATATGGTACTTAATCAATGTTATCTACTGAGTTTTACATATTGCGGTGGAGAAAAAAAGAAAAGTTTAATGGTAACATTAATATTTGAACTTTCAATAATTTCAGAATAAAGTATTGATACCAAGAATTAAGTTATTTACCTCAGTGCCATCGGCTTCAGCCTGCTCTTCGCGACCCCTCTGCTTGAACTTCATGCCTCCCATGTGCATGACAGCGGCGGTGATCTTGTAGATATTGTCCTTCTCTTCTTGGGTGAAACCCAGGACGTCGAAAGCTTGCTGTATAGCAGACACACTCAATTAAATAATATTTCTATGAAAAAAGGGAATCGACGTGTTATAGTGCTTGCGAAATGAAGCGATTGACAGAAAAAAGTTACTTATAAAAGTCTGATGAATGAAAATAATATTTAGTAAGGTATCAGTAAAATAACATAATTTTAAAATGATTGTAAAGGCAGTCAGTTAAAACAAATACAATTGTGATTGAGTATACAAACAATACATTTCACTTACCATTTACTATTAAATATTAGTTAACATAAAATGTGTAGAAAATCTGCGTTATTAAGCATTTTGGTTCCGTGGTGATATTTTCATATTTTGTGTGTTTTCAGGAAAATAAAATTACAAAAACTGTGATCATGACAGAGGTTGTGGCGCTAGTCAGCTCAACGCTGTTTTTAGAAACTTCAAATATAAACATAAAACACTGGGACAATATCTTGAGGCTCGATGTTTTTTGCAACATTGGAATTGAGTATTAAGGATTGTGGCAAACAAGACTTAACAAAAATTACAACACAAAGACATTACATGGGTAACAAATGGACAACACTGAGATGGAAAAAGCGATAAACGATCGCTTGAAATGTACGAGTGCCTTACAGTCATAGACAAGGCATTGTATTTATTTATTAAGGTGTTCTACAAGGGAGTGAGGCTGTTCATTGCCATTTTGTAGATTCCAACACAAACACACCTAAAGTGGTACCCAATTTAGTGACTTACGTCGGTCAAGGCGCATTCTTCGTTGTCATCCATGCTCGGGATGGTAATCTTACCCTGGGATACATTGTAGTAGTCGTAGATGTTGTCCGACAAAAAGCAAATCTCTGTAGACCAACACATTTTTCATATAGAGCAACATATAGAACCAACTATACATTACATCGAAGGCCAGTGTAACCGTGTGTGTCGTGTAACAGTATAAAAATTGTCCTTTTGTCGTTGCTCGTCGTATCAATTTTCACCACGAACCAAGTGGAAAAACGTTAGTAAGTAGGTGGGGGTAGTGCGAGTGCTCGTCCTATTGGCGGCCGTGTACAAACAGGTGCACGAAAGCCCTTAAGAGAACTTAAGCAGGGAGCGAGCAGAAACCGTAATTCAAATATGGGTACATCAGAATTTTGAGTAGAGAGAAATAATGCAAAAATCTTCTTATTACGGAGCAATATGGGAACGAAATGGAGCCGCACGCTCCCAGCGTTAGGTTCGCAACTTACGACAGTCAACGCAAATTCTTCCTCGTCGTTGACTCCCGGTATGCGGGTCTTGCCTTGACTGATTGTGGGATAATCTCCGATTCGGTTGCTAAGCAATGTCGTTTCTGCAACACGCAGATGGTCCCATGTGTCTGACATACTCATATTTAAACTGCGGTGACATTTAAAGCGTTTCAGTAAGCGGAAAATATGAAGCGATAGAAGAACGGCAGGCGTAGATAACGACACGCAGCAACTAACAACACGACAGATAGTAGCTATGGACAAAACAGAATGAGTTATAGAAGATTTGTCGAAGATATAAGCGCGATTTGAGAGTGATAAATCGCGTGCGTGCGGCGCGTGCGCCACTCACGTCGGTCAAAAGAAATTCTTCTCCGTCGTCCAAACCGGGGATGCTCGTCTTGCCTTGCGACACGATGTAGTAGTCGTGAATGTTGTTCGACAATAACGTGATTTCTATAAAGCATCACAAATTGTCAAACATGTTTTTGCGATTCTTGACAAAGCGAGAAACATTCACACTATAACTAAACTTCCGTAGAGTTCTAAAGGTGTGGTAACTCTCGAAAGGAACTACATTCAGGGTCGGCCGAACTTTTGCTACAACTAAATTCAAAGCAGCTGGCAAGAGCACCATCCAGACGCCAAGGAACCAGTGCCAACGTTATACTATGATTGCTGGAAATATTTATTGAAAGTTTGACTCTGGTTCAATTTTATGTCTGAACGGATCAAAGCGAAATCCTATCTCTTTTCCCGCTTCAGGGTGAGATATTGCTCAACTAAAGGCTACACCACTGTCTCCGATCGACCTAGTTGGAAGTATCATCGGATTTCGGTGCATGCTGGTTCACAAAATAAACTCAACAACTGCTGCACCAGGACATGTCTCCTCAGCTCCAGGAGGCATTGACTTACATCAGTTAACAGACACTCTTCACCGTCGTCCATGCCAGGGATAGAGGTTTTTCCTTGCGATACGTAGTAATAGTCCATAATATTGTCCGACAGGTTACAGATCTCTAAATACCACATAAACAAAGTTAAAATTTGGAAAAGTACGGTGAGTGTCTTTGTGTGGTCTTCGCGTGTGAAGTTACTTGTGTATGTAGGTAGAAATTGGCTTATTTGAGATAGGACTAGGACCCATTGATGTATTCTTATGTTAATGAATAAATCGTTACACATATAAATACATTTCGTTCTATGCTATACTATGCTATCATTAGCACTATCTTATGATAGAATAGTACATAATAAAACAAACGTATTTTTTCACAAAAAGCAGCAATACAGTGTTCATTATTAGTTCGTTCATTTCGTTCTACCTACAACATATAATTGTATACCTCATTTACCAGTGCTATATATTGTTTATAAAAAACAACATTGAACTTCAAATGGTATCTTGGTTAAAAAAATATCGTTTCCTCCATAGACCTTTTACAATAATCATGTATTTTTTTTATTTAATTTATTCAAGACCAAACAAACAAAAAAATTCTCCTCATGTTCAAATCAATGTTGTTATTATAATTGTTGCCCTTAAGCCCACAAATATAAGGAAACCATATTTAAGCTCATAAGAGCAAACAAAGATTTCAAATATTTGACAGAACCCCAAACATTTTAATAGTCCGGATGCATCCAAAATATAGATAGATGCATGGATAGATTATGGATATATGGATACTTCATTCAGAGATAACCCACTAAATCAAATAAAACAAATCATCAAACGCCTCTGTCTAGACTCTTATACATTCAGTAAACCCCCAAAATTTACATTCAGTAAATTCCCTCAAATTCCTAATAATATTTGAAATACCAAGAAGTGTATACACCTAATAAATTGACTCTGATGGATTTAGTAGAAATCTAACTGAAGGGCTCTTGTGGGAGGCGACACTTACTCTTCAGGTTCTCCACGGCTCCAGACATCATCTGGTAGAAGATGTGGTAAGAGCGCTCCAGCGCCTGCTGGGAGATGACACGCGCCTTCTCCAGCAGATCTGCAATCAGACATAAATTATTAATATCACCGATATTGACGAGGTAAGTAATAGATATATTCATGGTTTTGCGGAAGGTTTAGAGCAACGCGGCAGCGGGTCGAAAGTAAAACATTTTGTTTTAAAAACATTTGCTAAATTGCTTAAATGTGCAATTTTAAGAAGAATGTGAGTCTTTTATGATTCGGAACTAATTCAAATTATAGGTATTTATTTCCTGGTATGGCAAGCCCACCCTGTTGGTCACCTCATTGAATGAAAGATAGGTTCGGTAATAAAAAATGACCGTGGTTTCCGAAGTCTTCATCATTCGAATGTCGAAGTTCAATGTAGCCGTAATTGAATAAAAGGAAGGTCCGGGCACGGCAGCCATGGAAAACAATGTGTTAGGCTTTCATTAAAGCAGGTGAAAATTGTATGTCCACTTTTTAAGAAATATGGAAGCAACAAAATGTTTTTAATAAATACAGTTTCTAATTGTAATTCGGATATTAATTGATTGTGTAAACTGGGCAATATTGAATGTCTTTAAACCTACGTTGCATGAATTGTCAGTATAATTGTTTTATTTATATAATGATATATTTAGGAGAATATCACAAAAGTACTTACAGGTCTCAATATCAGCTCCGGCCAGCTTTCCCGAGGGACCGAAGTGGATACGGATGAATTTACCCTGTACAGAAACAAAGTCAAATGTTTTAGTACGTGCATGTGAACAGTCTGGCAATCTGAACGGTCCAATTCGTTAATTCAGATTATCATATCAGCTTCTCTGAATCCACGAAGAGACCATGAACACCTTGAAATACTTACGAATCGCGAGGAGTTGTCGTTACGCACGGTCTTGGCGTTACCGAAGGCTTCAAGTACCGGGTTAGTCTGGACGACCTGGTCCTCCAGGGTTCCCTTCTTGGCCGAAGACTCGTCCTTCTTCGATGAGGCACCGACGGTGGCGAAGTACGCGATTACCTTCTTCGTGTTCTCAGTCTTTCCGGCACCAGACTCTCCGCTGTTGAACAAAACATAATTTGTAGTGTTTGAAAATGCTGTCGCTTTAGTTTCGATTCAACAATCTTAAGTCAACAATGTGAAGACATTCAATTTTACAGACATTTTTGGCCTTGTGGTTTTATATTATACCAGTGGGATTTTCAAGTGTAGGTAAACCGACATATTAGAAATATGGAAAAACCTCAAAGGAGTCATGGGGCCGATTTTGATAAAAACCAAAACTGCATAAATATATTTTTTTAGTACCTTTTGACATGACTTTACTTTTTTTTTTCTTTACAAGCGACACTATTGGCTGTGGCAATAATACAGGCTGCGTAATTATTTTCAAAATCAACGGGATCGATTATTTAATCGATCGATTTTTCAATAATCTAATTATCCTTTGCACTTTTAGGTTTTTTCAAAATCGGCTTCATGATATTCCTTATAGTTTCGGATTTGACCCTGAAAGGCACATATCAAAAGTTCACCGAGTATACATTAAATTGCCAAGAGCCCAGCCGTTCACAGAATCATATTTGTACATAGAAAATACGATTCAAACCAAGCTGTACCAATCTGTTAATATCAGTACCAATAGTAAAATTACCATGATTATGACTTAATTTAAGGAAATAAGTTTCTATCAACAATTTCTACATTTGAAAATATACTTACGTAATCAACATAGATTGATTTTCGTGGTTGGTCAGCATGTTGACGTAGGCTCCATCAGAGATGGCGAAGATGTGGGGTGGCACCTCCGAGCGACGCTTGCCACGGTACAGCTTGGCGCAGCGGAGCGTGTACACGGGGAAACGCTTGTAGGGGTTGATAGCCACGCAGAAGAGGCCGGAGTAGGTCTGTGGGAATAGTCCGGAGGCTTACGAACGTGTTTCTTGATGGAACACTTGACGACTTCGAAAAACCTTTGCAACGACGCTGCTGCTCGATTTGAGGAAGGTAATTCGATAGATCGCCAAGATAAAAGCGGAATTTTCATCAGAACATTACATTACATAATAACCTTAGTTTTTATATTCGAATGCTGTTCTCATGAAAATAAATCTTTTTTAAAAACAAAGAAAAACAATCAGTATTCAAGGAAGCAAAATAAGAAACAGATTCAAACTGGAAAACAGTGGAGAGAAACAGAACACACAATCAGATTAACCAAACAGAGTCGGTATTGTATTGATACTTTCAACTCTGTCAAAAATGGTCTAATGAAGAACGAGCCCTTTTCGCCTTTATTTTATTATTAAATTGTTGTATCGTAAGTAACTATGTACTTTAAACATAGCTTAATCATTATTTTACTTCGTTAACTAAAATCACAGGTGTAAAGGTCTTGTTTATATTTGATGCCCCCTTTGTTATCTTCAAGATATCTAATATTCTCAATATATGAGATATTCTTTAAGACATTTAAAAAAATAAAAAAGGGGATATCAAATTGAATACTACTGACATCGATTTGTAATAAAACAGCTGAAAACATAATATCCACCCAAAACAAACATCGTCAACGTAAACTGGACGCCGCTGAGTCCATTGTTTGCCGCCTTGTCCTCTTCATCTCTGAGGGTTCAAGTCCGGCTGTAGCAAAAGGCGAGGGAAAGGGGATGGAAGGAAAGGTTTGATGACATTTGTCGTAATAATCCGCCAATATTTAAAGACAAGAAAGTTGTGTATGTATAGAGCCACATACGTTTTATGATCGAAATCACATGGCGGAGAATTGGGATAGTCCAAATAAAATACTGCCCTCCTTATTCAAAAGGCAGTAACTACATATGAGGCACATATGTAGTTACCGCCTTTTTAATAAGGAGGGCCGAATAAAAGTTCTGACGCATCTGGCAATTTGGCAAGCGCATCGATGGCAAGCGTCTATTTGATGATGTTTTGTCTAATTGCTCAAAGATTGATTTGCTTGGTCGAGCTATACATGTAAACCAGTTTTGATATATTCTTTTTAAATTCAGGATTTGGGTTCCACAGAAGTATCGGACTGAAGGATTTCTTTGGTTCGGAAAACATGCGGGGTGTAGCGTGCAGCGTTGATCTCTCACTGAGCCGTGCGTCCTGACTTACGTAGATGAGCTTATGGTAATATCTCTGCTTCAAGTTATACAACACAGAAGCGTCGTTGAGGTATGTCAAGTTGGACATATCCTCGGCTTTTTCGTACTTGGGCGGGTTCACTTGCGCCACAAGGTCCTTCTTGAAGTCTTTTGTCTGAGGGTAAAAATTTCGACATTAGTGCGAAGGTAAAGTAAAGGCGCCGAAGCGCCTACTTACGTATATGAGTTTGGAGACGTATCTCTGTCTGAGATTGTGTAGCACGGACGCCTCGTTCAGGTAAGTCAGGTCGGCCATGTCTTCGGCTTTTTCGAATTTCGGTGGGTTGACTTGCCCCAATAAGTCTTTTTTGAAGGTTTTTTCCTGCTCATTCAATCACAGTTTACAACAAAATATGGATGTTATTATATATACGGTTATATCATTGCCTTTGATAAACTTCGGAAATAAACTTGAAAAATATCGAAGCTACATGCATTCCTATGTTATTAGAAGCTTATTTATTATTTAATATTGGTATAGACCATTATATTGTGTTTTTTGCGAAAACCATTACATCTATTACCTAGAGTGAAGAAGAATTATAAAAGTGAAATAACAAAACCTGTGTACGTACATTTGAAAAACATGATACTATGATTGTACAAAAGAAATAATCAGTAATAATCCATCATTAAAACATTGTGATACATAGTATATAATTCATTGATTGACTGTCACTTTTCGCCTTTCCCGTAAAAGCTTCTTCTAAGCGAAGTGTCCAATGCTTGGAAATATTGATCTTCAAAATGTATGTTAATATGTTGCAGCTGGTGTCTGGCCTAGGTGTTAGGTGCGTAACGTACCTCGCCCCCGGGGAGACCGACGGTCACCAGGTCGCCCTTGGTGGCCTTGATCTCTCCCTGCACGAAGCCCTCCTTCTCGTCCGGCACCCAGCATGCCTTCTTGCCATCGTACGGCTTGCTCTGGTCGATACGCTTCTGCTCGAGCGATACGAACAGGTACGGGGTCGGATCGGGGTCGTCGCCCTCCTGTTTAACGACCTTCGGCATTGTGGAAGGGCTAACGAGACCGTGGGGCTAGTCGAGACACGGGAGACAGCCCTTGGAGTCTTCCTGCAAGAGAGGGGGTGGTTAGCGGGGGCGGTCGGCGCGCGACGACGGGTAGCCCTCGGTGTCGCTAGTGGACGAAGGCTGCGGCGCGAGGGTGGAGCGTGGAGGGTGGAGGCTGGCGCGCGGGCGCGGGGCGGGCTCGCGAGTCGCGGCGGATGCTGCAGCAGCACTGAGCCGAGCGCTCTATTTGCGGCGTTGAAACTCGAGTCGCGAACTTTGGGAAGCGTGCCAACTGTGCGAGCGAGCGCGGGCGCGTTTGCGTAACGAGAATTTTATTTAGAAGTTTTCTTTTAGGAGTATCGCTCTCGGGTACGCGGGTGTGACGTCACGGGAATGTGGCATGCGTCAGCTTGATTTACGACCGCATTCGTATGAGCCGCTTGTAACATCTGTTTATGGTAATGTACCGAATCAAAACATCCGAAAGTGTTTTTGACCACGGTTCACAAACACTTTCGGATGAAGTAATTAATTTAGTGTCTAAATTGTTTAAGCGAGCCGGTACCGAAGTAAAATATCAATCAATCGAATTCAAATTATTTTCTAAAACCGATTAAATTCTAAATCCAAAAATAGATTCTTCTTTGAAATGATTAAGTAATAAGGAATCTACGAATGCAATTTATTGAAACATTGACAGATGTTAATAAAAAATTAATCAATCACTCCGATAGTAACACACAAATGTCCAAGGCGCGTTTCGACCCTGACGCGATAGGGCAGGCCGATGATGCGCGCCCCGCGAGTCCCGGCGCACTCCAGGCTACACTCCACGAATGCACTTGCACTGTCAGCCTCCAATCACAATCGTCCTTTATCACTGCAACTGTACACTATCGAGGGCTACTCGTCTCGCGGTTGCGCGTCATCGATGAAAAAATGACGCGCGTGCGTCGTACTCACGTTAGGAAGCCGTTCTGACCGGCGCGCCCGCACGTCTCCGCTTCTTATACCCGCAACACGATCCGCTCGTCGGCCGAGCTCCCCATTTTAGGCGGATTGCCGGCGCCGCCGCCCGCGGGCCCGCGCGCCCGCGGCGGGGCTACGTACGCTTTCGGACGATCTAAGCTTTCACTCGGACAGGCTAGGTGCTGCGATGATGTGTGGCCCGTGTCGCATCTAAATTGTAATCGCGATGGCGGGTCTCGCATCTATCTGGCTTTCCTTTCAGGAGCTCGACGGATGGTTGCTGGAGTTCGTTAGGCTGGAACGATGTGCATTAGTCAGGGTGGCCGGCTTGTGAAGAGGCCGATTCTTGCGCTCATTAGTTTACGTACGGAATCCGCACTCCTGAATCCTCACTGAATCAGTATTTTTCTATGCAACCTGATATGGATGGCTATTACCACACAACAACCGTTATGATATTAGCCCAATACACCACATTCCCGAGAGAATTAGGTGCCATACCAGGATATAACTATTCCTATCTGACCTATTCTGGTGGATCCGTTTATGTTAATGGATTGGTAATTTTTCATCAGCACTAAATTCGGAAACAATGTTTTATTTCGTCTCGACCACCAAATTCATGTCAAAGTAAATTCCTCTCCTGAGAACACTCCTGATTCATCCACTCAGAATTACCAGAATTTACCTCCAGCGCGTAATATCAGCCTAGTTTAACGCAGTAAAGTTCGACGTCTGATAAATATGTATGTACCTACGTTTGTATTTAAACCTGAACACATGTAATGAAACTCTTACAATTTTACAATAATATAATATAAAATGTAGCAATTCTCACTTACAAGTACTATTCTGAATCGATACGAAGTCCATAAAAGCTGTATGAATGGAAGTATGGAACGCCTACGCATGGAACATAAATAAAAGGAGGCCAAGTGTGCACGTTGCATCGCTGAATTTGAAATCTCGTAAAAATTGCTGAAAGAAACCGAATTTCACGAAAACGTTTTATAATATCCAGAACGTACAACATTCTGAATCGTTTTTTGCACTGAATAGAAAGTATTTCTTGCAACATATACAGACGGTAATTGTGTCACTATGCATCCTTTAAGTCGATAAGTTAACTATAAACATTTAATTTAAAAAACCGGCCAAGTGCGAGTCGAACTCGCACACGAAGGGTTCCGTACCATCGTAAAAAAAAAAAAACACGTGTTTTGTATGGGAGCCCCCTTTAATTTTAATTATTTTTTAATGTTACCTATTTGTTGTTGTAGCGGCAAAATAAATACACACTCTGTGAAAATTTCAGCTGTCTACCTGTTACGGTTACTGAGATACAGCCCTGTGACAGACGGACAGACGGACGGACGGACGGACGGACGGACGGACGGACGGACGGACGGACGGACGGACGGACGGACGGACGGACGGACGGACGGACGGACAGCGGAGGCTTAGTAATAGGGTTCAGTTTTCACCCTTTGGGTACGGAACCCTAAAAAGGCAAACTACAGAAAAAAGAAAAATTGGATCACGATTTTATTTTTGGTTCTCATTTGGGTCCGTCTGTTTTTTTTTATCAGAATATTTAAATAAAGAAATTTTATAATTTAGAAATTTAAATAGGCTCTTTTTAGATAGAAGTAGTAAAGTGATTTTCTAATAAGAACATTTGAAAATTAATAATTAAATAAAATGTATACAGAAATAAGGCAGCGCTGTCATCAAAATTAGGTCAAGTGTGGTCTAAAACTCTACCAGTAGTATTCAGAGTGGGCGGACTAACGTTAATACGCGGATTATCTCCGGACTAAATAGCATTTTGAAGTTAGTCTGGTGATAATCCGCGTACTCAATTTTGACAGTTCACTCTGAATAAGACGTAGATAAAGATCATATTCGATAAGGACTGACCTCAGGCTACAAGTATTGTAGCCGAATAACTTTGGTGGATCCTGTAAAACGATGTAATCGTTCGTGAGCACATTTTAGTCGAGAGAAATTTACTTGGACCTGCAAGATAATACGTGTAATTAAGTTAGTTTTTGTGGTTAAGATTTATTAGTATTAGATTAGATTGTGTCAATATTCAAAACAACGCTGTAGACTTGGTTCTAAATAAGATTTTACAAATTTTAAAGCCTAAAGCGTTTGAAATTGGCTCCATTTTTAGTTTATTTTGATTTCATGTTGGTATTTCACTTATTTTTGTAAATTTTTTCGTTGTTCCCGGACAGGAATCTATTAACCCTGTTACTAGTTCTCACATAGGCATATCTATCCATATTCTTTCTCCTCGTTCGTTTGTAATGAGTTATTTTAAGCCTGAACGTCAAGCGTATGCTTGCGAGGCATAATGTACTTTTTTCCTTTTTGTATTTTATTATTAACTTAAATAATCGGGTCATACGTTTCGTTGTTTTTTTATGCAACCTGACATGGATGTAATTTACATTACAGACTTTAACATAAATATGTAAAGTATGACTGGTTTAACATACCGTCTCCCGAGAGACGAACTTACCGAAATTCTATAACCCAAAAAAATAAACCACAAGAAAACAAAATTATTGTAGTTGTTGCATTGGGAACAAGAGGATTTCCGTCTGAGTGATTCTGTCGCAAATCTTCAAAATCGTCATCACTCAATTTGAGCATCGGTGCTTTTCTAAATGTTCAGCAGTGAAGGAGTTAACGGTTCAGTGGAAGATTTTCCGCTTGGCAGTCCAACCTGCGAGGTTTGGTAACTTCTGGGCTCTATTCTTGGAATTCCATGCTCAGTAATCAGGAGTCTTTACGTCGAGAAAACGAATTAGAGAGCGGTTGCAAAATTGATCTTCTCGATGGAAATATTGCTGATTCCTAAGCACAGAATTCCCAGAATAACGGGTTAGATAAGATTTTATTTGTTAAGTATAAGATTTTAGACTCGGCTATTTATTGTGAAACAGAAAAAATATCAATAGGTATTTTTTTTTTAAGTATGCATGGTACTAGCCTAACACACCACATGGGATTTAGGTGCCATGCCAGGACCTTCCTAATATTGCACGGCTACATTGAACTGGATGGAAAACACGGACAATTTTCATTGCCGCTTCGACCATCGTTCATCCAATGCGATTGTACCAACCCGGGCGGGATAAACCCTACCACCTAGTAAGTAAGGAAGGGGACCTACAGCTTATCGTGGAATCCGAACCACGGCCAGCCTCTCTCAACGGTCGAATGGTCACCCATCCAAGACCAGACCGGACCCAGCGTTGCTTAACTTCGGAGAGCGATCGCCGAAGTGTCGCGCCACTGGGCCACTGAGGCTGACAAACAAAATGTAAAGAAAATAATGTATTGTTTTAGATAGAAATCTTTATTTGCAAAATTAGGATTTGAATGTGGGCGATGTCGCTCTGGGCCGACATGTTTCCACAAACAACACAGTAAACAGTAAAGAGTAAATTTGCAAATGAAAATATTAATTAACGATGTAAACCTAAGAACGTATGATTAACTGGATATTGGTGATTTAACGTGCACATTAATTTGTTTGAATTTCAAATGTGTCATGAAACATGTAAAGATTTCAATTCATCTGTCTTCAAAATCATAACGAATTATGTTGTGACAAGCGCAATACTAGCAAGAAGAAAATAATATTTAATGTGTAAATTAAAAAATATGAGAGTAAAAAGTGACTACTTTAGTGATAAAAAACCATAGTTCCAAGAAGCTCAATTAATCCCATTGCTTGGTTCAAAACAAGTCAAACATTATATATATATATATATATATATATATAGTTGATTGTAGATTACAAAATACATTAAAATGATGTGATTCTAGAGGCTTCAATTATAAAAAGTTTACCACTATATTCTGATATTTTTTTATATTTGATTTGACATGGAGTGCTAAAACCACACACACACAGTACCCGAATTCTACATTTCCTTTCTGATCACCACTAGATTTTACTAGATGGACAACAAGGACAATTTTTTATTTCCGATGTGACCATCTTTTCATGAATCTCAAGTTATGAACCCGGGTGAAGTATCTATCCCTAGTAGAGGAAGGGGCTCTACAGTTCTATATAGATTCTGAACCTTGGTACAGCTCGCATTCGTAACCAAATGCACTTATCCAACTCGGAAAGAAAAATAAAATGGTGCATGGACCTTGGCATGCAAGGCAAGTTGCCGCGCTCCTGAGCTAAGAGCCTCTGTTATGAAAAAAAGTAAACTATAGTGAGAACATGCTCCTAAAATCCATTCAATGTAGATAACCCTGATCAGTGCTATTTAAATGCACTAATACAATGACATAATTTAATCTAGGCATTAACTTTTCATTGAAAACTCCAGCCGAGACTTCAAAGAAAGTATCAACACGGCTGGAATCGCTTGGCGCCAAGCCAGAAGTTTGTGAGATGTGGTGATTCACTTCAGTACTGAAATTACAAGTAGATCATCGCAATAATGATTTGACATTGAACGATTGACATATGAAATGTGTCCTTTTTTAATTGAGTAAGAAAAGCCTAATCTGCATTCAATGCAAATGTCGTTATTACATCATACAAATGAGAACCGTAATGAGAATAATCCTTTAAATACATAAAAATATCAAGTAACCGTGTACTATAAAAAAATATAGAATGTAACTTTGCCGGAATGTTTGCAGTGCGGAATGTGTGAGATCATGGTTTCAAATAAAAACAAATTATTT
Organism: Incurvaria masculella; assembly: GCA_946894095.1. Taxonomy (NCBI): domain Eukaryota; kingdom Metazoa; phylum Arthropoda; class Insecta; order Lepidoptera; family Incurvariidae; genus Incurvaria; species Incurvaria masculella. Next base: position 6,770,149 of record OX335644.1, read on the forward strand.
TAAAATATAAAAAAGCTGACAGCGTAAAAAACTGTAACTTAAAATTTACAAATTTACTGAAACTGAGATGAACTGAAAAGAGAGAAACAAGTTGAAAAATTTATTATTTTTTGCGTTTTGAATGATCATGATTGACAGTGATCACAAACGCAGTCTGAGGCATACATTAACTGTGATTTATATTTTGTTATCAAATGAATTGACGGTGTACCTATGCAAATTTCATGATGATCAGTTGAGTCAGGGAGACAAACAAACAAACTAACTTTCGTATTTATTATATGAAAGTTAGGAGATATAAAGTCGTGATTTTCCTTCCCACTGCTCCCAACGACGCACGGTCGTGATGTCATGATGACAATCATATCTTATGTATCCTGTGTAACAGAAGTTCTCTTCAGGGGGCTGACAATATCTTCATGGATGATGTACTTTGGTAAAGCTTTTAGACATTATCAGATTGATACATCTTTTGGGTACCACAGTGTCTCGGCACGGTAGGGTCGCCCTCTTGTGGAACAAGCGGACCTTCCCCAGTGTGACACCCGTTGACACCGGAAGTATGCACGTAACCGCTGTGCAGCTGCAGTGCGCTGATAGTAAAACGATGACGGTGATATCGGTCTATGCGCCGACCGAGTATGCGGAATTTGTACCTCACTAATGCCAGGTTCCCTCCAGTTACAAAAAATCCAAAGTTATCTTATGGTTACACCATATAAATATGGAAATTAACCGAAACTTAACTACCGGATTTCAGGTAGCTGGAAGTCGTGAAAACGGGGGTAGATGACCTGAGTTAGTGTGACAAGCGCGCATGTGAAACAAAAAATATTTTAATTATTTTTTAATGTTGAATATTTTGATGTTTTTATAATTTCTCATAAACATATAGGTTGTTTATCGTTTTGTAAATAATTTAGAAAACCCTTTATAGGTTTGAAAACCGATACTTGAAAATTTAAACTCGATAGGTTTTGAGAAAATACTATTTGAAGACACATAATTTGGCGCCAAAAATCGGCCATGTTATTTTTTACAATTTCGATATACCCAGTGTCACTCTCACAATAAAGACGAATCTAACGACACCTCTCAAGCTAAAATCCTTCAAGCCGTGTAGGCTGCAGAGCGTGCCAATGAAATATAGATACATACATACACTGGAAAAACCTAACCCTCCTTGTGCAGTCGGGGGAAAACCAACAAACTCACGAGTGCCATTTCAAAGAGTGCAAATGAAATAATGAAAATGAACTTGGTAGAGTTGCCAAGCACGGCATCGCACACCGGGAAACCGTAAGTTTTCAAAACAATATTTACAGCGACGATGGTGTAAATCTAAAAACATACAGGGTGTTGCAACGGTGGTACTTTAATTTCCCCAGCGTAATCCTCATATTTTTCCAAGACATTTAAGTATTGAACCTAGATCCCTCGTGGCGTAACAGCCAAATATATAACAGTAGGTATGATATTAGCCACCCATGTCCATTTACATGCATCTTTCTCACGTTCTTACGGAACATTAGATTACTATTGCACTAAATTAATTAATTACGTTGCATGCAATTCAGATAATATTCAGAAAAATTTTTTTTTTTATTTATTTCTCCCCAAAATTCTTATGTACTGGCCGTAGCAATACCTTTTACATTGATAAAATGTCTAATACCACATGTATTGGGTGTACTCACGATGTTTATATTTTATATTGCAGGATAAATATTCGTCTGATGTCAGTTGACTCATCAAACTACTTTTAAACTTAATTAACAAAAAAAAAAACAAATTACATTTCGACAATACGTTTTCGGAAACCCTACACGCGACCGCTCTAAGAATATCCCAATAGCGATGCGCACACGCAGCCACGTCACACCACCATGTACTCGTGTTTCTGTTGCTTTTAGAATTACATCTCACTCGCAGCGAGAAAATTGCATTAACATTGCACAACTTCTACAATATTCCTGTAGTTATAGCAACATTTAGCTGTTCAGTTATTTTGTCATCATTTACCGTAGGTAAATCATAGGTATATTGTGGCTGATATTATATCATACTGAACTTGAACTGATCTTCTAGAAACATGTACTTTGGGCTATGGCAAGCTGCCGACTCTTCTGATCGCTTCAAGATCGGCCGGGCTTCTATTGAAAAAATATTGCAGAAATTAATGACTAAACTAGTTACTTGACTAAACTTACAACTAGCTAATGCTCAGAACCTATACCAGCACGCACAACTACACTAATATATACAAATAACAAAACCATAGCTTAGCAAATTTTGCGGTTTATTTGTATCATACTATAATAATAAATATATAAGGGAAAAAACAAACATTGCAAACAAAGTTAAAAATATAAAATTTGAGGTGGCTGCTGTCCGCACATGACCAGCAGGTCTATTCCTGGCATTCAGTAATCAGGAATCAGGAATCCTGAGTCCAGAAAACCGCTTTTATAGCGATTTTCAAAGCGAGTTTTTCGACGGAAAACCTTGATTGATTAAAAAAACGATGCTCCGGAATATTTTTGCCAGGAATAGACCTGCTGCGCAGCCGGAGGCGCTCCATCAGTCGATCGGCGTGCCGGGCGCCCAGCAGTCCGGCGGATGTGGGGCTTTCCGAGATGGAGGTGGTGGTGACCTACGTGTCTAGTACCACCACTCACCACATGGCTCACGCGCGTTGTCTGGGAGAACGCATGGAGGTGAGGAAAATACGCCGCCCCACGTCAAAAACTAGAACTGTCAAACTGTGAAAACATTGTTTTTCCACAATGTATTGCAAATAATTTATTTCAAAGACTTATTCGTAGTTAAGTGTTTTATAATGGGTATAAAAAGATCATCTACCCCTTCTACGAATTTTTTTTAAGCCCATAAACAAAACAAAGTGATAACAGTTTCCTAATTTGTTTTGGTGATGCATCCTGTTTGATTGCTTACCAATGACAAATTGAGGAAGCTGAGAACAAAAAAGAACAAATCCGTTTTCACAACTCAATAAAAACTGTTTCAGTGTAAAGTCTTAACGTTTTGGAATTTTAGTATTTCATTATCATTATTAAAGACCTATAAAAACTATTATATTGATGAAAATGTCATGGAATTTTTAATTTCATAAGCCAAGATACTTATATGGTTTTTTTTTTTATTTGTTCCCTTTCGGTACTTAAGTCTTTGAAATTTCCTTTATTAATTTATAAATAACCAGAATTTTAAATTATGTTAAATAATATTGTAATAAAAAAAATATTAAATAATATGTCCGCCAGTAAAAAAGTACATACATTTACACTTGATATGACCAGATTATTCAACCTCTTTTTCCTCGGTTGCCGAACTAAATTTGTCTGAAATTGTGGATATGTCTCTTTCTGCCAATACAGTCACTTTTGAGGCTAAAACATGCAGTGAAGTCTTTTGTAAAAGCGTGAATCCATGTAATCCATCGACTTGAGTACAAATAAATAAAAAACATAAACTGTTAAAACTGGATTTGTCCCTTTTTGTTCCCAGCCTCCTCATATAGCATGTAGTTCGCCCCATCAGTGCTCAAGACCTCTCCTACATGAGCAATAATCTACTGTGGCAACCAGTTAATCGCGTTCAGTGTCCCCACTTAGGCTACCATGACGTCAAAAAAATAAAAAATTGAAGTGTTTTAGAAAATATAAAATTATATTTATATACTTATTCAACTAATTTACAATTACATACATAATATTCAAAATAGAAAATGTAATTGTTAAAAGCCAAAAATATAGTTTACACAGATACAAAGTTTGGAAGATACGATTTCAATGCTATCTAAGGGCAAGAGCCTTAATCAATTCAAAATTTTCATTAATTTAAGGATCCAAGTCCGAGTAGAAAAAACCAAGGTTATTAATAATATTACGGATTAAGGTGATAATAATATAATAATAATATAATATAAGATAAGGTGGTGATAAGTTTCGATTTCTACTCCCGTCGTCCAAACTCGCCGGCCGGAACCACAGAATAACGAATAGCGCTATCTAATAGAGAACAATGATGATAATATAAGTAATGCGCGTTGCGAAAGAGATGTTTCTAGGAAATAAATGCGGCTAAGAAGACACAAATCTAAACGGACGTTTTAGGGATACTAAAATACATTTGATGTTTTTGCAATCGTTCGAATGTGCCCGTAAATGTTATTTAATTGCGTAGTATAACGGTTGAAATGTAATTAAATAAATTAGATGGTCGAATCCTTTCTCTACATAGAGTATGATGGAATTGCATTTGTATGGTAAATTCTAAGTTCGCAGTTTCTTCAGGAAAATTATGAAAAGTCTGGTCACACAGAACATTGAGGCACGATTCTTTGGTTTGGTCATCAAAGCTTTAGCCAGTAGTCACTGAACAGCCTAAGCCCGGTTTTCACCAAGTGCTGATTTATTTTAATCGACACTTAAAGGGCTTTTACACTTAAAGTGCTGATTATCTTATACTGGGTATCGAATGCGAGATGGTAATAAAGGCCCTTTAATGTGAGGATTCAGCAAATCAGTACTTGGTGGAAGAGACCCTCAATAGTCTAAAAAAATACAGTTACAATCATCGTTTCTCTTTCCTTTTAAAATTTGAATGATACATGAAGATACGACATGTTTTAAAAGATACTTTTTGGCCGACAACATAAATGAGAAAATGAGAAACACGCTTCTCGTTCATTTCGTAGGTAACAGAATATGTGACTCATGGGCCTGGGAAACTATTCCTAGATCGGTCAGCCATTTATACCGCAAAAATTGTTTTTACTAGAGCACATTATAGTGTTTAATATAACACTTTATAAAAACATTATGCTCTCACCGCTTATGTTGCAGGAGTTATAAACTTTTATTTGTTCGAATAAAAAAAAATCATTCTCTCCATAAAATTATGTGTGATATGATATTTACAAAAATTCATGCGGAGAACGAATTATTTTTAAGGAGATTTTAGCTCCAAATATGCCCAGCAATACCCGGTTAACCTTTGAACACTATCCTGTATGAACTGGATGAAATTCACCATTTAGAAATTATTTAATCAAAGTGTGTAAATTTTTTTTGAGGCCGACATTATGCCATAAGATAATGGCAAATGGCTACGGTCTTGTCTTTGAATCATAGTTTAAAAATAACTAGCTCGCAGAAATATGTGTTTTTTATGACCAATAGCGCCAAACAGTTGCGCCGAGGAACCGAAGGGGTCGACAACATTTACTTTACCTCGTGAAACCATACTCAGTGAAGCACAATGCCAGCAGATTGGTGGCCTATTTTAGAGTAATCGTGCTTTATCAGAGTATGTACGAAGACTCCCAGCTTAAATGTACCTATGAAGAAAGGCACTTACCGACAGACAACTGTGCCGTGCACTGACGGTGCGGCCGAGAAACGAATCTGAGTAACGATTGGTTCTTAAAAGTGTGATGTAAACCACAAACGGGTGCTCAAAGCCTCAGTTACTAGTTACAAAGCAGGCTTACACCATTGAATAGAGTATGTCCATGGATTTTTATATATGTATGTGTAGCAATATGAAATAATATAAATGTCTTGACAATGTGTATCTACGAGTATGTACGCAGATATATAAATCCATGGACGGGTGTTTTAGTGTACCTATACCTAAAATACTATATTCAATGATATATGCCTGCAAACTCGATCATTTTATCGATAAGATAATTTGTAAATCGCAATACAGTCTCTGATTCTATGTATCGAGTCTCCGAATTGGGAGGAATAAGTGTTACAAGATCAACAGAACAGCGTCCATGGTGACTTACCATGGTAAGTTAACTCGCCGGGGGGACATGCAAGTGACTAATTAAATCTGACTTAGCCAAATTACACGTCGTTTGATATTTAGCCTTTGTCAGCCTCTGTAGCCCAGGCGCGTGACGTCTTGCGATTCGATATGCTCGGTGAAGCACCTCTGAGCGTGGTTAGGTTCTGGATGCGTGCTCATTTTCCAGGTAAAACTGTAGGTCCCCTTCCTTACTTACTAGGTCCCAATCCCGCCCGGTTTGGTACCTAGTTGGTCGAAGCGGCAATGAAAAATTGTCCGTGTGTTCCAACCAGTTCAATGTAGCCGAGCAATATAAGGATGGGCCTGGCACACAACCTGCTTCCCATGTGGTGTGTTAGGCTAATATCTCACGGTAAGTTTGGTATTAGTCATTCATGTCCAGTTACATTAAAAAGCAATGTACGAAATGCAACTAAACGTATCATTTAATCACTCACTTGCCTATTCATTCGGTGAGTTAACTTAACATGGTAACCTCCTGTTGACATCTAGGTGTGCAATTCGTCGTCGTTTCTGGGTATAAAAGCAAAAGCGAAGTTTGCTCTCAGCACAGTGTGCGCTCGAAATTAGCGGAGGTTTGCAGGCGGTAAATTCAATAATCTGCTTTCTTGATTAAAAAAGGAACTGCTGCGAAATGTATTTTCTTTTTACACCAAAGAAGAACTATTTCAAATTATATTTAACGATATAATTCATCTGCAAACTCTTTAATGTGATCCAGTTGCTCATATATACTAGGTTTCATCGTTCAATGGCTACCAATCACCAAATTAGGTCTTTCTAACACCTATAAAATTATTGTTTACATAGTAGTAATTTCTACGATTTTAACAATTTATCGAACTAAACCGTATGATACAATGTTTAATTATGATCCAACGTTGGAAACATCGCACTAAACAACATCTTGAAGCTGAAACTTCTAATGAACTTCGATGAATGGCCGAACAGCGCTGTGCCTTCGGCGGCACATCTGCAATCTCCGGTGCCGCCATCGCATCCACCTCCATCCGACATCTCTGGATTCGCTGACATGAAGGCGCACGGATGTCCGTCGGCACAGTGATGCGATCTCGTCGCGGCACGGACGACGGCGATGGCGGAGGCGGCGCGGACCGGTGACGGGACTCGCGATCGCGGTCTAATTCCGCGCGATGGGCCCTGCCGGTTCTCGCGCGTCTATTTTCGCGTCGTCTAATTATATCACACAAAGATCGCTCGAACCGATGTGGGTCGTACATTCCGTATTGCTTGCGCCTCCCGAGCCGCCGATCGTCTCCGCCGTGCCGTGCTCTCCGGCGCTGGACGCGGCGGCTGAGAGTTTATTTCTTACGGCGTTAATGACCGGTTTCCGGGTGTGTTTGGCCAACGGAGGCCGCCAGTGACTAAGCTTCGCCTTTCGCTAACAGCTGACGAATTTAATTCACAAAATTAACCACTTTCGTCCTGAGAAGACTAAAGAAAGATTTGCAGCAATGTCAGTCAGTCAGTCAGTCAGTCAACGTGTTTGCGTGCACTGCTGGAAATACGCCTCTCCAATTTTCCTCCAGTCCTCCCGGCCTTCAGCGGTACGGAACCACTGCTTTCCACCTGGCGGGTGGTCTTCCCACACTCCGTTTTCCTGTCCACGGCCGCCAGTGTAGGACACGGTTACTCCAACGGTCGTCGTCTCTTCGGCTGACATGACCAGCCCACTGACACTTGAGCTTAGCCACCGGGTGTCCAATATCGACTACTTTGGTACGTCGGCGGATTGCCTCTTTACGCACCATATCCCGTAGCGATATTCCCAGCATGGCTCGCTCCATTGCTCGCTGGGCAATTTTCAACCTTTGGACAACAGCGACCATCAGAGTCAGCAGAGCAGCATGAAATGAAAAAAAATTACAGTGAATAATTCAAATTATGATAATTCTTGCGCTCCTGGTTACATTTGGGTAAATAGATTGACTCCGAGCAATGACTCGATCGAAATAAATATATTGTTTACACTACCTAACAAGCAGAAGTTCAGCAGCGATAACACCACGCAAACGTAGCGTTATGTAGAACTAAAGTTGCCCCATTTCGGAGGAAATTCAAACGTAGACCAGGTATTCCTAGGAATATTTGGATCAAAAACATTTTGTTGCAAGACTTTATTTATTCCCCCCCCCCCCACCTCCCTATACATTTTAAACAAAATGTTATACACCCTTTTTGCTCCATATGGGCCAAGGTACACCTGGTTAATGTTTGGATCGAACCTCCCCTAACACTTTTTGTAACAAGCAAACATTTCTATGGCTTTCCAGATTTAGAATTTAATGCGTCACTTATTTTAAATTAAATTAAATTATCTAAATAGGACTGTCGAGCTGCATAGACTTTTTATTTTTAATAAATAATGGTTGCGGGATGAATCATGATTATGAAGACCAAATGCATAGCACCCGTAAGCGAATATCAATCGTGCAAGTATAAAGATGTCTAGAAGCCTTTAATTTTCACATTGAATCGTAGTCGAGGATAGGTATTCTGTGGTAATAGAGGTAACAAGAACAAGTTTAGTAGGTAGTTCAACAGAAGTGGAATAGCAATAGAACAAGTTTCATATTTGATAGAATGTACAATTTGATGTTTCAGAAGAAAAATGTGAGGTTAGCAAATTAATATTAACTGAATATTTTGCTAGCATTTCAAGTTACGTGTCATAACATCATATATATGTCATCATGAAACATAAATTCATACTGTTTATGTATGCTCACGCATACATTACAGGTAATAATTTCCGACGAAGTTCTGTATTCTCAACTAAATCCTACGTCAGCCGTCTGTCCGTCTGTCCTTATAAATATAGAACCATTCAACCGATTTCGATGAAGTTACAACATCACGCTAGATTACCTGACGGGTGATCAGTTGAATATGGTAAAAATGTAATTTGTGTAATGTGTTTTTTCAATACTGTTAGTGACTACGGGCGAATGTAAATAAATAAATAAGTAAAAGTTGGGACTTTTGCGCGGGCGGAGCCGCGAAGACAGCTACCTTATATTAATTAGCCGGCGAGGTGCTATAGAAGTAATCATATAATCTAGCGTGAAATTCATCTGAAGGCATTTTATGCCTCCTGAAGCATTGAAACAGATCACATTGAAACATATGTAAAGTCTGGCTATATTCGTTGGCTAGTACCTAGCAGACACAGTACAGCGTCGGGCGTAGACACTAGTAGGCTGAGATAAATAGTCGTAACAGAAACTAAGACTAACGAAAAGTAGTCTTTGTTACGTCAATTTGAGTTACTTTGAGATTTCGTCCATACAAAATGTGTCAAAGTGACGTCACAAAGTACTACTTTTCGTTAGTCTTCGTTTTGGTTACGACTATTTATCTCAGCCGTAGGGTATCAGACACCAGTGTAGCGTAGACCATAAACGTTGTTGTTTGAATATCATTATCTCAATTTTTTTTCGCGGCAGGTACACTTCAAAATGGCCCCTGGAAGGAGAGGTCCTGCATAAAGCGCAGCATTGGATGAAACTATGGCTAAAGCGACATTGAATAATTCAAAAGGAAATTAATTGAAAATGAAAGTCCTGGCATGGTGTAATATCATGAGGGTAGTTTGGTGGTATTAGCCATCCGTGTGAGGTGGCAAAAAAAAAGATGCGTGACCTTGAAACTCCCTTAGTTCATCATTTTGGTAAATTTTGAATATAAACTCTATTAGTTACCCTACCGACACTAATTCACATTCACTGCCGAAAGTAAACTGAGCAGAACTGATTTTTTGTCATCCTTGTCTCATTACCTAACCATAATACATCTTCCCTTCCTAATTTACTAGGTTGTAGAGTTATAGTCCGCGCCCGGCTTAGTAACATCGCATTTAATAAACGATGCTTGAATGGGCAATGCAAATTGTCCGTGTTTTCCATTCAGTTACATGTACCCGTGTAATATAAGGATGGTCCTGGCATGGCACTAAGTTCCTATATGGTGTGTTGGACTAATATCATGACAGTATGTATCCAAGTCCACTCTTGTAAAATAAACCTCGATGGTATATGGAGGTTGTCTCAGGAGAAACGAATCTGGCTGGAGTGGGTCAACCAACATGTGACTAATCAGTACTGAAAACGAGAAATTATAGTTTCGAGTTAATATACTTTCTCGTACAAAGCAGGTACGTCGCTTATTCCAAGGAATCTGATTTGTATTTATGTATAATCGACCGTGACGCAAGGACACATTTATTAAAGAAATAGCCCAATAAAGATAACTACTTTACGAATATACTGCAAGGCTGGACCCGAACTAGCAAAACATACCATTCACAATACCTGCGAATGGTATGGTCCGTGGTTTTATAGTTTTGATTATTTTTTATGGTTTCTAAGCATTTAAAAAACACAAATGTTTGATGATGTATAAATATCAGGGGTTATTCTCCGAACAGTCAACATTTTAAATGTTAGCTAACAAATCATAGATCGTCCAACGACTCCTAGGGGAGTTCCACCGGAACTGTACCTGCTCCATTCTAATGGAGTGATGCATCATATCATCAAGGGGTTGGGGTCGGCTCCACAGCGTGCAAGGGGCTATCAGAGAGGACCGTACATGGTTGCTACCACACGTACACGAGATCACAATCAAGCAGCAGCTCCTCGATACCCTTACTCTTCTGTAATTAGAAAGGAAATTGGGTGTGTATTGAGAATAAACGACTTCTGAATGCGTTAGTCCAAATATCTACATTGTGAGATATCTCCGTTATATGAGATATTATAAAATATTATCATATAAAAAAACAAACTTAAAGGTTTTATTTTAAGGCTACAAGAAGTTTTTCGCTCAAAATAAAACCTGGATTCCTTCAAACATGGTGTGAAGAAGCACCTGGCTGGCCGGCATATTTTTCGCTGCCCCTGTGAAAGTCCGAAAGCCCATGATCATCGTCGTGTTTTTGTCCTGGCGTACGCCATATGCCGCGCTTGACATAAAAAAAAATGTTTTTTAACTGTGTGCCATAACTGTTTTCTCTTACTGTTTTCCTAACTGGGTGAAAACTGTTTCTAGCTTTAGTATTTTTTCCATTATTACTCACGGGTTATGTTCAGTGAATTAAAAAAAAATAAGGGTATAAAATTACTGTACCTGTAGCAACTGGGTAGTTGTTCAATAGAAATCAACTGATATATGACACGTGTAAACGAACACGAGCGGTACTGTTCAATCGGTTTAAATAACTGTTTAATATTAACTGTTTTGGCTCATTAATAAATACTAAACGTAAAACAAGAATATTGATGAGCTTGATTGAAGACGTGTACCATATTTTAGCGGAGTGTGTGAGGGGAGTGGCCGAGAGGCGACAGCTTAATAGTATAAACTATGACGTAGGGACCTATCAAACAATTTTAAGCTTGCCATTTTCCGAAATGGCAATTAAATTTTACAATCTTGTAAATGTCATATTGAAAAGAAGAGACTTAATTCTTGTGTAATTTCTAATTTTAAGTATTTAATATGTAACAGGCCTCACGGGGCTGACATGGTCACAAAGTGTACCCAAGACCAAAAAAAATATATAGAAATAAAAAAAAGCATATTGAAGAGAAATACTTTACCATGAATGACTGAATTTTAACTGTGCTAAAACCGAGAAGAGTCGGAAAAAAAATGTTTAGTGACTTAAGTATTGTTAGTACCTTTTATTATTATATGTAAGTATCTTATACTTGTTCATACAATACTCGGATCTCCGTGCGTCTTGTTTCCGAAAATAGAATTGTCAAATGTTATTCCAACAAACAACACTATTCGTCGGGTCTCGTTGCAAACATTCTTACCTCATAATATGAGTACATAAACGGAACTCATATGCAGTGACATTTTAAAGGCAGTTATCAAGAACGTTAAAATATGAATTAAAGCGAGATTTTCATATTTCGCTATCATTAAAAGAGTAGCCGGAATCCTTTTTATGGGTCTAAGGGCTGATTTTTCAATAGTCTGATAAACAGCCAGATAACTATTCGACGGATTTATTTACGCGTCTACTTATCCATCCGATATAGTAATTATAGTCAGATAATTGTGATAGAAGATATAAATATCCGGCAATGATTATTCGCCTTTTGATAAACATGAATTTGTCCTACCAGTCCAATAAATACTATCTGACGATTGAAAAATGTGCTATTCGACTTATTTTTAAAAAACAAATAATTAAATATATACCGAAAACATTTGGTTGAAACTTATCCTTAACCTTATTAACAAACTTATATGGTTAATCTTAAAATATTGAATACAAGAAACGTAGATTTTACATCACACCGAATCACGCGCCTAGGCGAAGTTTGTATTTGCATATATAGGCAAATATTCGGCGAGCGATGACGGCGCGTCTCTAGTCTATTAGTATCATATATAATATTATTTGCCCGTAACCAGGACTGTACATGACGTTAACATTAAAAATAAAATGAATTGCACATGCAACCCAAAACTGAAATTATAAGATACGCTAACAAAATTTAGATAAAGTAAATAAGATCATTTTGAAGACACCACCCAGCTATGGTTGCCGTAGGTTGATAATCTCTAGGTATCCAATGCTTGCAGCGGCACCCTAGACTATATTGCATTGTGAAATATTGGCTGAGATCCCTGGCCTGTTTTAACATTTCATTTTTAGTGCTCCTAAGATAGAATCCGGAACTCTCACAATGACGTGGACGGCCTTCTGTGCGTCGATCCTATCCTTAGCCATAGCCAATACATTCCAGTGTCTAAAATACAATTAATTAACAAATTGTTACATGCTGCGTGGGGGCATAAATTATTACAGAACATCTCACAATATATTATTCCAATACAAATAAACAGTATTTAAATAATTATTCCAACAAACAACACTATTCGTCAAGGGTCTCGTTGCAAGAATTCTTACCTCATAAGATGGGTAAGACACAGGGGAGAACCCGTATACTTAAGACTTACAAATCACACAGACATTATGTTATAGCCTAAATACTGACACTAAAAACCCAAAAATATCCAAAATAAAAATGTTGAAAGAATACAAACGCATGATTATGTTTAGGAATCACTATGGAAAAGGCAGGAAATGACCTGAGAATATAATTTCTAAATTCTCACAGTCGCTAAACAAATTACGGGTAAGGGTAACTTACGTCAAAATGCCTCAGATCGGTACAGAAATAATCATTCGATTCGTTGCTTCACATCGACACAGACTAGGTATGACGTTTGGCTCACGGCCTGCCGACATCTTCAAAGAATGCAGAAAATTAAACTAGACCACCTCCAGAACGACTTAAGCTCTCAATTATATGCTTTCCGATTTCCAGCTCTATTTTTATCATTATAAGATATAAATTATCTTTTCAATGATCTGTAAGAAAATATACCTGTAGGCCAACACATATAATAATAGACTTGGCATTATGACTGTTGCGAGGTGAGGATTGACTTTCCGCTAGACTGGCGCATGAGTCGTCTGCTAACTACTCGAAATTAACTTACCAAGATCCTCGTTATGACTTTATGAATAGAGATCAAGATTATGTCGTCTGATGATATACGAATCCTTGGTAAAAGTTTGGCTCATTCGCCAGAACATGTCGGCACTGATTAAGGTCACACGCGTATTCCGGGATGAATAGGCACGCCATATATATAATAGGAATATATTTTATTTTGTAAAACCTGAGGTCCCCGGCTCCGCTCGTGTCAATTTCGTTATGAACCATCACCCGAGCGGAGCCCGGTAAAACGCGCCCTCGAACTGAAAAAAAACCAGTGAATTTAACAGTAATTCCAATAATATCAACCGTCTAGCTAAAATAGCTCCAATTAAGTAAATTGCTTACTCTAACTGGGTGAAAACAGTTAGCACTAAACAATAAATTTTACTATTTCTTTGAATTACTTTTCTAACTGTGTGTAATAACTGTGTTTCTTCATGTTTCCCTAACTGTATGAAAACGGTTTCTCACTTTAGTATTTTTTCCATTTTTACATGTGTTTTGTTTTCTGTGAATTGGTACTCTCCAATCTGTTAAAATCCCTGTACCTCTTTAATAACTGTTAAATCCTAACTGTTTTGGCTCATTAATGGATACTTTACATTAATAGTAATGAAATGAGAAACACTTTACCGTTATTGACTGAATTGTAACTGCGCTTAAATTGTTTACTTTGGTTGCTTAAATAAAAATTGTTTACTACAATTGCACATATTTTTTTTCAGTGCTGTCCCGACCCCGCATCGCCGCCAGCTCTATTTGATTTTGTCTAGCGTTCTTTCGGATTTTTTTTTTCTATTTGTTCGCCTCCTAAGGGTCGAAGCGTGATGTTAAATAGCCTATAACATTGATCAATAATTGGGCTATCAAAGGCAAATTGGACTGGTTATTTCACTCCAGAGATTCGCGCGTTCAAAAAATAAAACAAACGTACAAACAATTAAGATTTGTAATACATATAAGGACCTTTTTCGCCTACTGCTGATTAGCCTAATCGCCACATATTAAGGGCCTTTCTTCGCAGGTCGCAATCAATACCTGTACAAGATGATCAGCACTTTAGTAATAAAAGCGTACAGCGTACAGCGTACGCCCGTACAGCGGCAGCGTTGTTCCTTTTTAGCGACAACACTAACGGTAGCGACGCCAGTATTCGCTCACTGCTAATGTTCTCGAATTCCAACGACACGTAAGAACTGCGGACGCGTTTTAGTACAACGAACTTTAGATGTTGCGCTTCCGAATTCATAAGTGAACTAACTAACTAATGAACTAACAATCGTCATCCTCGGTAGCCCAGTGGCGCGACGCCTTGCGATTCGATAAGCTTGGTGAAGCACCTCTGAGCGCGGTTAGGTTCTGGATGGGTGACCATTTTTAACCGTTGAGACCGGCCGCGGTTCGGATTTCACGTAAAACTGTTGGTCCCTTTCTTACTTACTAGGTGGAAGGGATAATCCCGCCCCGGTTAGTACCATCGCATTGAATGAACGATGGTCGAAGCGGCAATGAAAATTGTCCATGTTTTCTATCCAGTTCAATGTAGCCGAGCGATATAAGGAAAGTCCTGGTATGGCACCTAGTTCCCAAGTGGTGTTTAGGCTAATATCTGACGGTCAGTTTGGTATTAGCCATCCATGTCCAGTTACTTAAGAAAGAACCCACCATCAGTGCATTATCACTAATAGCTGGCTACGTTGCCGCTATACGAATGAGTTTCAGTCCCCACTCCCGCCCTTTCTTACTCGATGGCTTAGTCCCACTCGGGTTGGTACTATCGCATTGAATAAACAATGGCCGAAGCCGTGCAATATATGTAAGATCCTGGTTTTCTAGACTCAGAATTCCTGATTACTGATTACGGAATTCCAGGAATAGGCGTGCTGGCACGGTAACTAGTTCCTGGGGGTGTTTTTGGCTAAACTCATTGGTGTGGCATTAGCCATCCTAGTCCAGTTACATAAAATGAACACGCTCCTACGCCGATAGCTTATTTACTACCGTCGGCCAACGAGCCCCACACAATGTGTCCGTTACACCATACCACGTAGACATTGGCCCGCATTCTTACAGACTTGAGTCACCATTTTTGGCAGAGCGCACCGTACCGAAGACGGATGCCGCCCCGCCACCCCGCTCACCTCGCACCGCACCGGCTCGCCGAAAGCAAAATCCCCGCTTGTTCTTGTTTATCATTTTCAACAAATGGAAGCGAGGACCGTGGAGCCACAGACGGATGTGGAGACACCTCGAGTTTTAATTAAATTTTGGGAAAAAAATCAGAATGTATAGTTTCAACCAGTGCTTTCAACCATAGATCTATGATAATGCGCTGTGCTTATATTCTAAGCCTATGGTACTGCCATTAATTTTCACCGAGATTACTGTCTCAACCTAAAGACACACAGAGTCAACGGACACGTAAGACCAAAATTGTTTCATGGCCATCGCCATGCAGCTAATGATTTGAAGGTATGTTTCAAGCGTTTCTTTGAAATAATGAGCAAACGCTTAGAAATATGATATAAAAAGAATCAGTGGGACACTTCTCAGTATTTACCAGAAAAAACTTGAAAAAACCGGCCAAGTGCGAGTCGGACTCGCACATGAAGGGTTCCGTACCATCGTACAAGATTTAACCCAAATAAATCACGTTTTATGTATGGGACCCCCCTTTATTTTTTATATTTTAACTATTTTTTGTTATAGCGGCAACATAAATACACACTCTGTGAAAATTTCAGCTGCCTACCTATTACGGTTCATGAGATACAGCCCTGTGACAGACGGACAGCGGATGCTTATTAAAAGGGTTCCGTTTTCACCCTTTGGGTACGGAACCCTAAAAACAGCTATAATTTAAATGCTCTAAAATGAAAAAAGTATAAAAAGTATTTTTTTATAAAAAAAAAAATCTACAGCTTAATGCTTTTATGTGCGTTTACTGTTGATGTAACTATTAATGAACAAAATAAATTAATTGATTAAAATTATGGATATCTCTGCACAACCATAAGCTCCACGTCCAAACGTACGATTGCCGAATAAATTTGCCTTTCGACGCGGCAGTTAAAATGGAATTTATTTTCAGATTGTTCAGTGCCCACTTGCTGAAGCGTTAACGTATTTAATGCAGGTACTAGAGGTATTCACTTGTGTTAGGTAATTGAAACCGTAAGTTATTGCTATTTTCCGGAGACAATATACCTAATTACATGTCCTCATGCAATGCCCACACCAATACTATGAATCTGTGCAGCGCCGGACTTAATACCTTGGCCGCCCTAGGCTTATGGAAGATTGCCGCCCAGCTATTTCAAAGAAAACTTCGAAAGAGCAAAACAACAAATTCATGCAGCCAATATGGATAAAACATTCAGATCATTGTCTAAATTAGAAAAAAACACTCCTGAACACGAATTTAAGTTCAATATGGGCATTAAAGAAGCTTGTGTGGCCGCGTTATATTCCGGGAGGTCACGACATTTTTGGTAACGATAAGGTAAATGGCTGAATCTGGGTTCACATGTTAGAGACCAACCATCTGATGCTAAATATGTCGGTCTGCCTGTGCCAAGTGGTTGCGTTATCTAGATTGACTATATAAAATATATGTTGGTATGTACCTGCTGATGAATATAATGATTGTCTAGAAACATTGATACCTATTAATTATACAACAATAACCAGTCAGTTTTTTAGTTAAATACTTAAATATACCTAAAGTTGGATCTGCAACCTAAATCGCCTATAACTACGAAATGCAACCAAAGCTTTGTTCAGTTTTGGCATTGCCGAGCAAGTATGTACTGATACTTTCATGCTACGTTATTTGCAGCCATTTACCTTATCATATATATTTTTGGTCACCATAACTACTTTTTCAGGCGCCTTATCTAGGAAACGCAACCACTTGGCGCAGGCAGACTGACACATTTAGCTTCAGAGGGTTGGTATTTATCCAGTGAACCCAGTTTCAGCCATTTACGTTATCGTTACCATTTTGGTCGCCACCTCCTAGTCTATTAGAGTAGGATCTATTTAAGTAATCAAACGAAGGATTATAATGCTCAGAAAATTATAAGGCGCGACTGCTACAAAAAAGGCTTTATCCACCCCCTAATTTGCCGCCCTAGCCCCCCCCCCCCCCCTTGACTATTTTCGCCCCTAGGCCGCGGCCTATGCGGCCTATTGACAAGTCCAAAGCTGGATCAGTGGCTTTCTCCCATGGAGATCGTTGATCACCTTGCTTTGTCCACATGATATACTCATGATACTTTTTTTTAGTAACTGGTCATGGATCACAAATCGCATTTCCAAACAAAATTGGTACCATGCCAGTACCTTCCATATGAAGACGGTTACATTGAACTGGATGGCAAAAACAAAACACTTTAATTGCCGTTACGACCATATTTTCATCCAACGCAATGGTTCAAACCCGGCCGGACATAACCCTGCCACATAATAAGGGAAGTACGCCTACAGTTTTGCATGGATTCAGAACCATGGAACAGATCCAATTCATGACGAAAATGCACTTAACCAAAAGGAAAAGGAAATGACTAGTTATTGTATACATTTATAATCTCATGTAAACGATACAGTTTTACCATGTTTATTCTACCAGAAACTCTGCATATGACCCACTCCCTTGTTCAATCGCCATAGTGCTTTACCGATTATATTCATGGAGGTCACGACATTTTTGGTCACGATAAGGTAAATGGCTGAATCTGGGTTCACATGTTAGTGACCGATCCTCTGATGCTAAATATGTCGGTCTGCGCCTGCGCCAAGTGGTTGCGTTGGCTTAATTGGCTAAACAAAATATATATTGGTACTTGCTGATGAATACACTGATTATCTAGACATATTCATACCTCAATAACCATTCAGTTTTGTTGCCCTAATTTATATTTGTAAGATAAATTGCCTATAACTACGAAATTAACCAAAGATTTGTTCAGTTTTGATTTTCTAAGCAAGTATGTACTGATTAAATAAATTACATGCTTCGTTTTTGCAGCCATATTCATATTTTTTTTGTCGCTATAACAATTTTTTCAGGCACCTTATCTAGGTAATGCAACCACTTGGCGCAGGCAGACGGACACATTTAGTTTCAGAAGGTTTGCCTTAATTCTGTTTTAACCTTGCCTTGAGCCTGTTTCAGCCATTTACATTATCGTTACCATTTTTGTCGCGACCTCTTAGTCTTTTTGTCATCAGTCAGAAATGGTTGGCTAACAGTTACGTCATCACGCAGAGTCCAGAAAAAAAAAAAAACGTCCCGCAAAGATCCTTTTAGTCTCGCCCCATTTTTTTTAATTTAAAACTAATTCATTTTGTTAAATGTATTTCCAATATCCTGTAATGTCCATCGACGATACAAAAGTAAAATGTAAAGAATATTAACATAAAAATTAAATATAAATGTTTATAAATAGTAATTATGATTCCTAGTCATCCAATTATGCGAAGGCTTTTCGGGCGTTTCTGCGGCGGACGGCGGCGACGGCGGCTGCGCCTGCGCAGATTTGCGGCGGCGCGGCGCCCGAATGGCGGGCCGCACCAGCAGCGCCCACACCTTGCCCAGGATCTTGATGGCTCCGATCACGGACAAGCCCAAGAGGAAGCCCTGTAGTAAATAAACTCTCAGGTATACTTAATATGGTTTTTAAAAGGGAATACCCGGACTGAAATTACGGAATGTGGTTGAATTAATGAATGTATCGTTGGTGCAATATATCTTAATACACAAATAGAATAATATTTCAATCTTTAATTTTCTAATCTAGAAATGAGTTCGTCCTTAAGATCTTGACGCCCCCAATCACGGACAAGCATTAAAAGGGAAGACCCGGACGGAATTTAAGGAATGTGGATCTCCCCATCGTTGGTTCAATATGTTTAAAATCACAGATGTGAAGAAATGAACGAACGAAAAAACCCAAAAAAAAACGAAACGATGGATTTGGTATCTTATATTCGACAATAAATATCATTGTCTGCACGTTTTTCTTTTGCTAAAAAATATAAAGTCAAAAAAGTCAAATAACAGGCAAAAGAACATCTTGATACAAATTTTATTTTCTCTGTTGTATGGCACAGGATACATTTTTCGAAAAAACAAACACAATATAGATATTTGCTGTCCAATTTTAGGTAACAAATTACAAGTGAATTGGACTAGTGGTTTTCAAATAATTATTAAAACACGTTTTCTATTGCTTATGGGTCCACCTTAAGATAATGTGCTAAGACGACAAACATACTTATGAACTAAGTATATTTTTCATGTATTTCTAAATACGATGCCAGTTAATTGATGAAAAATCCTCAACGTCTATTTGTTTGTGCGTATTTAAAAGCTTAAAACACGCCTTCAATATTTGATAGAGCGCGCTGTGCATTTACTGATTGTCACTGTGGCCATAGCCAAATGACTTTGGCTTAGCAGTGCATATCTCAAATTCCGTCTGGGTCTACGCTCTTAAGACCGTAATATAAAATGTAATGTGTATGCAACATAAAATCAGAGGCCTGCAAGGCTTTATTGTAATAGTTTTCCGGGAAACCCGCTTATCAATTTAAAGTTAGCCCGCCCGGGTTGGTACCACCGCATTGGATGAAACTGGTGGGAGCGGCATTGAAAAAAAACCGCGTTTTCCGACTGACAGGCGAATTCTCTACGATGGCACAAAAATCATATTCCCAGTCAATACTCTCCGCCTATGTATTGCGCCTCCCCGGGCTCCTCCATCGTAGATCTCCGTGGTGTTTTCCATCCAACTCAGTGTAGCCGTGCTACACTAAAAGGAAGGTCCTGGCATGGTACCTGATTCCTTTGGGAATGTGGTGTATTAGGCTAATATAGTGACGGTAGTTTGCCTTCCATGTCAGGTTCCATAACAAAAAAAAAACAAACATAAGCGAAGATGCATGAAGACATCTTACCACGCTGCCGCCAAGGTCTGCAACGAACACCGTCCAGTCATAGTTATACCGCTCCTCGTAGACAGACACCATCATGGAGTTGAAGTGCATGTACAGCTGTGTGCACCATAATCACATTATTTTATGCATGGTTATTTCATTTCACTTAGTTTCATTTATTTAAAAAATGTTTGTAGTCAAAACTACACTAAGGGCCGAGTGCACGAAAGATCAAAAAATCAAAATCAACGTCAAAGTATGATTAAACACGTCACTTTGTGTGGGCATTATGGAAGGAACTCTATGCGGTTCACTAAAAGTGACGTGTTTGAACATTGATTAATTCAGCTGTTTCTTCGTGCAACCGGGGCTAAGTGCGTCAAAAACTAATTATATCAACCAGTAAAGAACAATCCGCAAAGAAACTTAACTGGTTTTCCATCCACAGTAATGAAATACATACTTAGATCTAAATGCTACTGCCAAATTTTTTTGGTAGAACAGCTTAAGAACTTACTTAACCAAGAAAATGGCTTTTTCAATAATATGTATAGTCTTATAAGTAATATCTGGTGTAAAAGCCATCATCACCTTTATAACTTATGTCATAATTTGAGGAACTCTAAAAATCTGAGGTAATTAATTTACAGCATTACCGTATACCATATTTAGACAAATATGACATATTTTCCTAAATATTATTGTGGTAGGCAGATGTAACTTCAGCTCTAACTACCATTAAGAACCTTCTGATAAATCTTCTGATTTTCATACACTGGACTATGTAGAGTACCTATGATAATTATGTCCTCTAGGCCCAGAGCATAATCATTATTACAAACAAAATTATCTATTGTTGAATACTGTTGAAAGAATAGCGACTTGTGGTGCACCAGGAGTAAAGACAAAACTGGACGCACTGTCGGGGTCCATGGAGATAGGAGGAATGTCAGTCGAGAGCTGATAGAGAAAATACAATATAGTTGAAGGCACTTCTAAAGTCGAGTAAAATGAGTACAGTTATTTGCCTTATTTGCTTAGCATGACGCATGTAATCAGTACCCTTAACTAGTACTTTGAAAATGAAGACCAGATGAAGAAACCAGATGGACAGATGTCGTTAGAAATAAGGAATGAAGAGAGTTGAGAGGAAACTATGCGTTTTAAAACTTTTGGAAATTGTTCAGCATTTTTTCAATTTAGCAGAGGAAAAGTTATTACGTCTTTTTCCAAAGTCTATAGAGTATATAATAAAATAGTTCAAGTAGAAAAATATATTTTAAATATTAACTTACAGCAGGATTATCAGACCGCAAAACAATAATTTTGATTGAAACTAAAAATAGGAACTCAATTGAGAAAACATCTTCTTCTTTATGGTTTGTAATTTCAATTGACGACTAATAGATTACGCCTAATACACTGAAAATGTATTGTACATTAGACACGTAAGAGCCATTTATCCAAAATAAAGCGGAATAAATATTGACTTTGAAAAATTCTAAAGAATTTAACCTGAGTCTGGTAGGCGTCCTCCCCAGTTTTAGCGATCCATTTCTTCGCTATGTGGTCCCACTGCGACGACACCTGCCGGTTGGTGACGAACGCCTGGTAGAAGAAGGCGTTGCAACGCCTCGGACACTGCACGCCTTTGCCAAAATCGTTGTATGAACTGCCGCCGCATGTGAAAGAACAGTCTCAAACATTTTGCATCCAAGGTAAAATAAAACATCATTTTTTAAAAAATAATAAACACTTTTACTTACAAACATTACTTTAATTAATTTAAAATGAATAATAAAAAGTTTTTGGACGCTGAAACTCAAATTAATGAGATAACGGTAATGTCGTATCCATTAAATACAAAAAATAATATCAAACATGAATTTACCCCATGCAAACGCTAATACCGAGCGTGGACTTTGAACGGATGACAATGATAAAAGATGGAAGATATCTGTTTTTCATTCATTGATTCGTCCATTCGTCGTGAATACTATTGGGTTTTAGATAAAATCTTAGTCCATATTTATTACTTTCAATAGTAACATTTGGAACATCGCTCGAATGAGAGTATGAATACGAAGAGCTAATTTCGAAGCACCGAAGTGGTCCTGCGGCGTTGGAGACGGATCATGTCGGCCGAGTACGGCTTCGTGCACCGGGTACCCATAAGTTCGATAAATATGATGTACAGCAACCACGGAGAACGAAGAAACGGTGTAAACATACGAATAAATCCCCAGTAAATTAAAATCCTCTTACCCCACGTATGAGGAGATGAGAGATCTCATAGAAGAGTAGTTAGCACAGGGTGGAAGCTCGCTCTCTATCCAGGGCCCTGAGCAACCAGCTGCAGCATCCATCTCCTGCCACAGCTTCGTGGTCGTGCACTACAATGTCATTCGCTACTGTCATTTTTCTGCAGTCGGTAGTCGGCTGCTAGTTACACCCTAAATATTATTGTGATAATAGTATTGAATGACATTTGTGAAATTTGTTCACTTTGTAAGCTTGAAACTGGACCTTTGTCCGCTTCGAACATCCATCGCATTTGTTAAATAAGTACAAGTTAAAATTTTAGTGAAAATTGCCTGGGTCTCGGAAACATTGTCTCCGAAATGGAAAAACACAAAGGTATCGCTAGTTACGGGCCGATATAACAATGATATATCGACGAGTACATGAATTTGCTGAGTCATACTCATTCACTCAGCTGCAATCGTCTAAGGGCCGAGTGCACGAACGTACAAAAAATCAAAATCAACGTCAAAGTATGATCAAACACGTCTCTTTGTGTGGACAGTATGGAAGGAACTCTATGCGGATCACTAAAAGTGACGTGCTTGAACATTGATTAACTCGGCTGTCTCTTCGTGCAACCGGGGCTTAGTCATTGCCAAACTTTGTGTACAGCCCACAGTATGCTACATATATCGATATCGATGAACTTTCCCATTGTTACCTACTACCTACGGTGAGACTAACCTTTCCTTGTGTGCTTTATAATGTTGACATCGATCTACTTGCCTATTAAGGTTATCGACCAGCCAAGATAAAAGTGTATCTTAGGATAAAACAGCACCTATCTTCTTAAGTTTACCTTTGTATCGACTTTTGCTGAGAATTTAACCAAGAACCATTTGGATTGATGTAGATTCACTTGCCCATGATCACCTGGGCCCAGACCAGGACCAGAACTGGGATTCATACCAACCTTACTAGCGCTATAGTCCGGCACTGTACTGCAGCCGTCTTCGTCGGTGCTGAGCTTTGTGTACTTGTTGACGGTGAGCTTGATATCGATCTCCTCTCCGATGTTGACGTAAAGATAGTCCACCAGACCCGTTCCCGGGACGAACACCTCTGCAAGAATGACATAAGAGATCTATTAAATAGCAATTAATATTTTTGTTCCAATATATTCGTGACGCCTCGAAGCGTTACTCATTATATTAGTGTAGTGTTGGTTTCGGCGTATCTTCCAGTGCAGGTTTTAGACGTGACTAAGGAATTCGTCGTTTGTGGTTCGAATTTACAGTCAATTGTAGTAGTAGTATATATGTAGGTCCCCTTCATTACTTACTAGGTTTAATCCCGTTCGCCGCATTTATAATTTATAAAGCGGCAATGATAATTGTCCGCGTCTTCCATCCAGCTCAATGTAGTCATGCAATATATCAAGGTCCGATTCGAATGGCCCCTAGTTCCCATAAGATGAGTTTGGCTAATATCATAAATAGTAGGTGTTATATTAGCCATCGATATTCAGTCACAAAAACATGCATATTAAGAACGTAATCTGCATGCTACTGTAACTTGTACTGACTTAATATATACATGACTATACTATCCCCAGTTTTAATGTTTAACAGTCTAAATATATATTTTTTATTCTGAATAAACAATAAAAATCGTCTAAACCAAGTGACCTGTGTGTGGCTCCTCGTTGGTATGTATGTAGACGTGATATCCCGGGGGATAGATGCTGGTACTGGTGGCAATGTCTTCAGCGGAGTGTTGAAGCAGTATGGAGTAGCCAGTCTCTTTCAGGGCTGTGTCACTCAGGATCTTGGGCTCGATGGTGTAGCACATACCCATCATGAACCCGAGAATAGGGCTTATTTCTAAGTCTAGAATATAATAAAATATCATCTGAGAATATAATAACAAAAACAATATGTACAAGGGTAAGTCAAAGGGTAAGTCATTCTTACTAAGCAAGTACTTCTCTCTTTTGAATCCACCGTAAAGCAATGACACATTAATTAAAGAAAACTCTACTTTATAAGTATAGTGCCAAGCTGGACTCGAACGAGCGAGCAAACCTTTCCAATATGTTTGAAAAATGTTACGGTTCCAATATGTCTGAATGTTCTAAAACAAAATTAAAAGTAAACGTAAAAGTACAAACACTGTGTAATAAAGGTCTGATACCCGGTCTGGCGTAAATAAGAAGGAACTGATATCAAAATAGTAGGGTAGTTTTTGTTATTGACGAATGTTTAGGGAGAAGAAATCCCATTAGTTGGCTCTAGTCGAACTTGTAATTATTTTATTTTATTTATGCAGTCTTCTTGCTTGCTATATCAAGTCTTGCAGTCATATTGCTTGAGAGCCTCGGCTATTGACCTATGTCAGATGACCGATGGATCCGTGAAAAGCCTATGCTACCTCTTGCTACCTCGTACATACACTAAAAGTATGATCGAATCAGTACCCGAAGTCCTAGTTGCCACCTAAATTGGCGTTTACTGCAAACCGATCGACTGGCGTTTTCAAATGTATGGAGAAATTGAAGAGCGCGTGGAGTGGGCGTAAAGCGAACTAACTTTTGCGAGCCCGAGTTTGATTTGACAGCTTACTCAACGTTGCCGTAAATACGTCGACGTTGCCGTTTACGTCCACTCCGCGTTTTCATACAAATCGGAAGTCCAAATTTGACTTTGACAGCTTGAAGAAGTAAAACGAAAGAATATCTAGTAAGAACTTGTATGCAGTTTGACGTTTTTACGGAAAACGCCAGTCAATCGGTTTGCCGTAAACGTCAATTTAGGTGAGAACTCAGACTGACCACACTGTTCAGGTAAATCTGATTCTGATCATTACATGAGGGCGTCTAGATTGGACAATTAGATGTTTTGGTCCATCCGTTTGCCTATTATATATATTGGTATTTCAGTTGCTACGTTTGTCTTTGTAGGTTAGTATGAGAAGATCAAATTTTGGATTCGAAACCACAGCATGCGAGCCTCGGTCATTGTGATGCATCAGGCTGTCGGGGGCGACCATCGGACAGGGAGCTGTTCTCTTTTTTTTTTTTTAAAGGGAGGCGGTGAGACGAGACCCAGCCGATTAGTCGATGGAACAAATTGTACCTTCGCCTCTGTACCATGCATTAACAGTAATCTTCCTACCCATTTCCTCTTTTAACAGATGCAAGCATCCATTATATTAATCATGTCGAAACATTTAAACTGAGGCGAACTCGGAACTAATTACCAATTAATACCAATGTATGAACATAATTAAACAGGTTTTAAAGTGTTTCCCCATAGCATTATTAAGCAAGCAATAATATGTTGCAGTAAACGATAAAGGATTATTCATCCGCAACGTTCATACCTATGTGTTAGTACAGGATTCGCCTCAACTTAAGAACATCTAGCATACTTTTGAGCGGCTCGTAGCCTAATGGCGCGGGGACTGGCCTAGCTGTCTGGCTTCAATTCCGACATGCACCTCTTTCTTTCTCTTTCCGAGTTCGATAAGTGCATTTCATCACGAATGCGAACGAATGCGTGGTACATGGTTCGGAAACGATGTAAAACCGTCGGTCCCCTTCCCCTACTAGGTGGTAGGGTTTCAGCCCTCCCGGGTTGGTACCATCGCATTGAATGAAAAGATAGTCGAAGCGGCAATGAAAAATTGTCCGTGTTTTCCATCCAGTTAAATTTAGCCGTGCTCATAAAGGGAAGGTCCTGGCATGGCACCTAAATCCTTCGGGAATGTGGTGTATTGGCCTAATATAACGGTAGTTGTGTGGTATTAGTCATCCATGTCAGGTCGCATAAAAAAAATACTGACTTGCTTTTTCTCCAGCCAGGCCGAACTGCACAAAGTAGTCGCTGATGTCGTAAGTGGTGCGGTTCCAGACCTCCTCCAGGGACACCGTGTCGAAGTCAAACCCAGCCCACGTCGATGTCCAGCGAGGGTGCGCGTACAAGCCGTATTTCTGTCAACATATTTTTTTCGATTCGTTGTTATTTTTGAAAACTTCTTTTTAATTTAGGTTAAAAAAAGAATTGATTCACTTGTGTCGCCATGACTTTGTGACAACGTATTAATATTTTTGCTCGCGAGCTTCCTTTTACTGCACAGCTATATGGAGCTGGATGGAAAACACGGATAATTTTCATTTCCGCTTCGACCATCGCTGATACAATGCGATGGTATCAACCTGGGTGGGATAAATCCTACCACCTAGCAAATACGAAATGGGAATATAACGTGAAATCCGAAACACCAACCACTAATCCATTAGTCGGCTCTAAAGACTTGCACCGGATGAAATGGATTAGTATTTTTACGTGTCGGAACCCACACGCCAACCGTGCTCCAATAAGACGAGTCAACTGAGTCCTGCTGCCTGGAAGGGATGAATGAAGCTTTGCAAGTAAAATCGGGAAACTTTTATCGCAGTATACGTCTAACCTCTGTTTTCACCACCCCCAGTTACCTCCGATTGTTATCTGTCGATTACATGGTTATGTGATGCAGCAGACATGGTCAATTTTATGGTTTACCCGAAATATAACTTTACAATTTTCTAACTAAAGGTAAAATGCCATCATAAGTTAAACTTTAACCTCCAGCTCGTTGAAATTGTAAGGTGGATCGCGGCAGAACGTTACAGCTGGGTACTGCAGTGTTTTGTTGAACTCAAAGTGAGTATGCGTCGTCACCGGTGGCTTGAAGATCTTTCCGATGCAGCTCGCCACCTGAAATTTACATTTGAAGCCATATACATAATATATAGACATAAAAAATATATTATTTTTGCCAACTATCGATTAAACACTAATTATGTAAACCGAATAAATTGATTTTATTGGGCGTTGGGTTATTATATATTTGGTCTTATTACCTTAGTTTTATTCTCCTCGCCAATTACTGGTATGATTGTGTAAATGCTCTCTAAATGATAAAAATATTATTGTTTTGGTTTAGATCTAAGGTAAACCAGGTTTTATTTTGTGGCACGTGCCTCGTTATTTGGCGTCGAATTGCGGGCATCGTGTCTCAGGGCTGAGTGCACGAAAGGACAAAAAATCAAAATCAACGTCAACGTACGATTAAACACGTCACTTTGTATGGACAGTATGGAAGGAACTCCGTGCAGTTCACTTAAAGTGACGTGTTTGAACATTGATGAACAGTTCTTCGTGCAATCGGGGCTCAGTGATAATTTTAAGATCTGAAGAAGAAAGAAGAGAGATCTATAATAAATATAGTTTATATATATATATGGGGGTGGTGGAGGCCTGCGCGTCAAGGCCACCACCCATCGTTCGAAGCCTGGCTCACGTCGTCCCGGAGAGCGCCGCCACCACGGCCTGCACCCACTGGCGCGCTTGGAGGATGCCCCCTCTCGCCGCCGGTAGTGAAGATACCGTTTATTTATAGTATTTTTATATGTTTCTGTGATATGTAAAAACAGTGTAAATATTGCGTGAAATTAAATAAATAATACTATCCAGATATTGTGCACTCCAGCCTAGAATACGTGGTTAAGAACGCCTACAAAACTCTTGCCAAGCGGTCCGTACCAGCACAAATCGTAGTTGCGAGATCGTAATTGTCATTGCTTCTTAGACCATCTTTCATTTATTTAATGCGATGGTACCAAGCCGAGCTAACAAGTAAAGAAGAAGTTAGAAAAACGTGATTTTAACTACCAAACCGTATGGTCCGTTATAATTGAATGGAAATTCATACGTCATTTTTCCGTCTTAATTTTTTGGATCACCGTGCAGTGGTCTGTGGTCAAATAATTTAAAAATAAACTACTTCTATAGTCAATACAAATTAGTAAATACGTATATTAAGAGGACCAAGGAAAAATACATTAAATGAATAAAACAACTTAAAGCCAGCTCCAAACTGACTACATAAATCCTCCCCGTTCACCGTTTAGAACTTGTAAGTAAAGAAGTTTCTAACCTGCACACAGCTAGCCCCAAATAGGACAACCACGACCAAGGTCATCAGGATGTTGGCCGGCCCCTTGATGCACTGAAAGCATTTCTGCTTGATGGTGGAGGCAGGGGTCGGCTCTGCCTCCGCACCTTCGCCGCTCTCGTCTCCTTTCGCCGACATCCTGCGCGACTACGGCATCTCTCATACCCTAGTCACCTGCATGATTCGGGTTCATTTCGTCGAGTTGACCTTTTCATTGTGTCGTTGGTTATTATTGAAACATGTGTCTTTTTGCAATCGCATCAATGCAATATTTTTCAAATCCTTTTGTCTTCTCCACTCTCAAAAAAGGTATTAAGTTTAAATTTAGAATATGTGAAAAATGTGTTTATAATTTAAGAAGAAAATGATTTTTAATTACAATTTTCAACATTTGTAATAAAAAATCCTTTTCAAGGCTAATGTGTGCCATTTCAAGACTAGATCTTCAAAGTTTTATATTACAGGTTTTTAAACTGCAAATGGTAAGTTAGATTTCAATCCTTAAGTATATTTAAAATCAATCCTTAAACTAAGTACACTTGATTTCTTAATATTTCTGAATTTGCTCACCAATTATTAATGAAATTTTCCCGAATGGACCCAGCTCCCTTTATCGACGGACGGGGCGCCATTGGAGCGGAGTCAGGAAACGAGAGTCAGGGGGGACGACAGATATTGCGAACAGTTAAATTTATTACATTCATAAATACACACTCGTACGATAGAGATAAATAATGTAGATAAAGAATATATCAGATATAGAATTTCATCACTTTGTCGGAACATTTTAGTGGGTACAAGCTGAGTTACGTTTACAATGCTCATAATTTTGTCGCATCTAATGATCTTGTTCAATGGTGTAATTACGTGTGTTTTATATATTGCTTAACATCGGTAAATCATATGACACTTGATGATACCCATATGGTAACATATACTGTAATTGGTTGAAGGGCATTTTAAAAGGAACTACAGCATTGGCCTGTTCCTTCAATAAATTAGTGTTTAAGGATGTTCCGACCCATACAATGTTTTTTTTACACAGAACGCAAAAAGTATTGCATTTTAAGGCACGAATTCGTCAAAAATATTAAATATAGCCATATTAGTTGCAGCGAAAATATATTCACAATTTCAGGTTTAATGGTTTCGTTGTAATTGCCGATTAAAAGTTTTACACCGTTAGATTGCACTGTTAAAAAAAATCATATTTAAATAAATTGTAACAAAACCAATAATCCTGAAATTGTGAAATTGTTTTCGCTGCAAGTAATATGACTATATTAAACTTTTATTATTAATTCGTGGCTTAAAGTGCAATACTTTTTGCGTTATGTGTGCAAACAACTTTATATGGGTCGGAACAGCCTTAACTATTAGATTTGCCATGTTTTAAATAAAATTAAGATAATTACCTTTGTTTCCAAAGCATAAGTATAAATAATCAAAGCATTGAAAGGATCAAAAATGTATTGCCATTATGAAGTAATGAATTGACGCGTTTGCAGTAGAAATCCTGGGGACCTCGCTGGGGACCGAAGGCGATGAAGTCGACGATGGCGCTTTTCACTGCATTATCATTGTTCAAATATTTCCTCTGTAAAAAGTCATTCATAAACCGAAAAAACCCGGCCAAGTGCGAGTCGGACTCCCACACGAAGGGTTACATGATCTTACACCAAAAAATAACGTTTTTTGTATGGGAGCCCCCTTTAATTTTTTTTATTTTTATTTTACCCATTTGTTGTTATAGCGGCAAAATAAATATACAATCTGTGAAAATTACAGCTGTCTACCTATTACGGTTCATGAGATACAGCCCTGTGACAGACGGACGGACGGACGGACGGACGGACGGACGGACAGCGGAGGCTTAGTAATAGGGTTCCGTTGGCACCCTTTTAAAAAAATATAAGCCCCAGTTGTTACCTAAATTGGCGTTTACAGAACTCTGAAGTTACGTAAAAATGTCAAACTCCTTACAAGTTTTTACTGGATATTCTGTGGTTTTACTTCTTCAAGGTTTTAAAGTCAAACTCGGACTTACGACTTATTTGAAAACGCGGAGTCGGCGTAAACGGCCATCAAACTTGGACTCGCAAATGTTAGTTCGCTTACCGACCATTGCTCGCGCTCTTCAATTTATCCATACATTTGAAAACGCCAATTTAGGTGACAACTGGGACTACGGGCTCGGAACTGTATCGGCGTTGGTAATGATAATTATGCAGGTATAACAAAGAATGATTAATAGTACAGAGTTTCCGGCACAGAATGAGTAATAGTGTTATCGCATCTAAAATAAACGGACCTGTACCCGAAGTCTCAGTTGTCACCTAAATTGGCGTTACGGCAAACCGATCGACTGGCGTTTTCAAATGTATGGAGAAATTGAAGAGCGCGCGCAGTGGGCGTTAAGCGAACTAACATTTGCGAGTCCGAGCTTGATTTGACAGCTTACTCAACGTTGCCGTAAATACGTCGACGTTGCCGTTTACGTCAACTCCGCGTTTTCATACAAATTGGAAGTGCGCGTTTGACTTTGACAGCTTGAAGAAGTAAAACCACAGAATATGTTGTAAAAACTTGTATGGAGTTTGACGTTTTTACGGAACTTCGAAGTTACATAAACGCCAATTTAGGTAAGAACTGAGACTACCGGCTCTGTTCACGATAAGATAAGATTAATACAATTATCTTAAAAATCAAACGAGATGCTCTCAGCATTGTAGTCAAATTAAAAGAATTTGAGAAGAAGGGCTGGGATAAATAGTCGAAACTGGAATTAAGGCTAACTAACAGTAACTAGTAGTCGTGGGACGAGAAATGAGAAATGGGTTCGTAGAACTGTTACTAGTGTAAAACTCGCAATCTCGCATCTGGGGTTACCGCCGAAACTGTAATGCGCGCGCGCAGTGCGCACTGTAATCGAAGAGGGGCTACATTGTTAACGACCGCCGTTGTGGTTTGCTTACAGAAAAAAGTCTTTGCTTACAGATAAATGATAATTATGTTTATTTATCATTTGTGTTATATTATTTCCGGGGATTATTTTGTCGAGGATACAAAGTTTTGTCTGACTTCTTCATTGTTTGCGATAACTACATAGTAACAAAACCTCTTTCTTGATTTAGATTTTTGTTGAGAATACAGGTCACTGCACTCGAGATTTAGAATTCATGTGAGATGATCGAACCGTGCTAGATGGCATTATACCCATTCATGTCGAGCCAAAAAAAAAAAGGGGGGGGGGAGAAGAAGGGAGAGGGACTTTTCTTTTATTTCTTTTTGAAACCGTTTCCGCTAACGGCTATCGGCATCAGCAATAACAGTTACTAACGTTTTTGAAGACCAGTGGAAACGCCCACGACTGGTAACTAGTGTCAAAACTGACTTTCAGTCCATACAAAATGTGTCATAGTGATGTAATCATAGGTACATTTCGTTACTTATAGAATTAGTTAGGACTGTTTATTTATCTCAGGCTAAGTGACAAGAAAATCGTGACGTACTATATATTTTTTAATGTTGCAAATTTTAGAAAAAAAAATAGCTAAGATTTGCAATTCTCTTCAAAAAATACCAAATGAAAGAAAGGTCTTGACACAGTCTCCGAGGCACTCATAATAAATTTAATGTTACAACATTGTTTGCTTTAACGATTAATGTTCCGGGACTACCCTCGTAGGAAATTCCCTTCTGCTATCACCTCTTATAACTGTTTAGTACGAAAAAATATATTTCATTATAATGTACCTATTAGTTCAAGAGGTAGTAAAAGTAATAAAACTGTAGGTAATTTAAATGTATTTATTTATGTATTAAAAAGCATTATTGCATGCCACTAGGTCCAGAAGATTCATCTGAACCAAGTAATTAACTTAAGCCTGTCGAGAAGTCACAGGAAATCTATGATTTGAAAATTTTAAGAAATGCATTCTTTGTCCATTGGTCAAGGCACAATTTTGTACGGCGACTGCGATTAAACTAGCGAAGTCATCTTCCAGGACCTAACGTTTCCGTACCCCTACAATTTAAAGATTTTAAATTAAAAAAAAAACTTGAGAAAGCCTCTTTCTAGGTCTATCTGTTCTTATTTTTTGTAAATAGAATAGTGTGAGTATAGATAGCGATATAGTGGAAGCGGGATACCATGCGATTTGCAAGTACAAGCCGCCATTTCTATAAAGTTTATTTATTGAACCAGGATATAACTACCATCAACGAGAATCTACCATATACGAAGTATCTGCCATCGATGTGGTTAAAGATTATATTTCTGTTCAAAAATATTATTCTTATTGTTGTTCCACGAAGTTTCTAAAATGCAATACATAGAAAGTAATGAACTCGAGGCACGCATTAATAATAATACATTTCCTTCAATTAGTGCTTCAGAGTCTATTGCCTTTTGTGCAATCGTTACTAAAAACTTTGTCGGTCGAAACACTCTAAAGGCAGAATAAATGGTCGACATTTTGTGTGTGTATTAGAAAACCACGTAATTCAGAATGGCTTGACTACGGATAGTCGCAATGGAAAATAACGTAACACTGTAGTTGTAAGAGTATATAGTTACTTCGCCTATACACATTGGCGTAGTTACGTCAGAGTAGATGGTCGAGCAGGATCCAGGATTTAAATTTAGGCGTCCCTAGGCCTCGTTTCAAGTTTCGGAACAAAAATAATTTCCGCTTCGACTTCCACACCCCACAGTTTTGCATTGCCTGCATGCGCCTGTTGGTCCCATATTTAAGTTTAGCGGCGATCGTAAGTGGGTATTTCCGAAGCAATAATATAGGGATTTACCTCGGCGTCAGGCGTTAAAATGAAAATAACTTGGTTATCTAGGGGCATAATAGTGCCTCCGTGAAGTTAATATGTTTTATTTATTATTATTTATTATAAAAAAGATCATTTTACGCACATTGACCCCATAACATTTTAAAATGATATGTGTAGTTGGCATATTGTGCTGCATCGATTTGCATAAGTTACGTAATACTGATGCATTAAAATTAAATTTATTAGATTCCTATTCTAATCTAGCTAATGGGAACACGATTTATTATCGTTGCACACAACTATTAAGTACCTACCTTAATCACTCAAATTCGTGTCCAATAATCACAATAAATACATGGTCACATCACATTCCTCATACTGATTAATTCAAAAATCCTAAGTATGGCTTTTATACAATCACAGCGTTGGTTACATTCACATGTTATAACCTATAGACGCAACAGACGGCAACAAATGCGGCAGCAGCCAGCGTAGTCCAGAGAGAGGCGGCTGAGGCGGAGGCACCTCCCGGTGAAGCGGTTCGGTTCTTGCCTTTGTTGAGGAACTTGTCGAGAATATCGACGCGGGGCGTAATGTCACAGGCGGTGTGACTGATGGCATGGACTACGGGCGCCGAGAACACGCGGAAATTCACTTCGGAGGCGTCGAGGGTGCCGTACATGAAGATCGGCATCCTATTCGACAGCACCCACACGTTTCGCTCGTAGTCAACCTTGATGTCGCTCGGAAACACCATCGAAACGTTGCTCATGTAGATCCGACCCTGCGACTTGAGGCTGTACTCCTTGTTGCTCGTCTTCCAGCAGGCCACCGCGTTGAGGTTCACGAGTGAGTAGAAGAGCACTCCCGTCTCCGGATCGACGAAGGAGACGCTGGACTGCGCATTCGGACCGCGGCTGCCGAGCAGTTGGAACTCGTGGAAGGCGGCGTCGCCGGCGGTGCGGTTGCGCAGCACCTCAGTGGACACGGCAAACTCGTTGTAGCTGGCCATCGGGTGGAAGTAGAGTGTGCTGAAGTTGTCTGCGCGCGGCGCGGAGAGGCCGAGTCCGAACACGCCGTCGAGCCAGGTAAAGTTAAGTCCGCGGATGCTAAAGTCGCAGGCGAGAGGGTCCGGGTGGAAGTAGTGGTGCTTGATCCGCCACGAGTCATTTTGGGCCCACGAGTACACGATCAGTCCCGGCTTGAGAATATCGGCGAGGTAGGCGTAGGCGTCCTCGCAGTCGAAGTCCTCGACGGCGATGTTAGCGAAGAAGGAGTCCTGTTTGACTTGATCTGCGGGAAGCGGGAACTTGCGGAGGAGGGTGTCGGTCCGTAGGTCATAGACGAGGAGGGCAGGCGGTGAGGCGGAGGAGGCTCCGTCGATGATGTCCACCTTGCCGGAGTCGAGGACCCAGAGACGCGCGCAGCGGTCTGCGCGCACACGAAACGGGGACACTAGCTCGGCGGGCGAGCCGTTGTCCGTGCGATGTGCAGCCCAGTTCGGATACGGACTCAGCCTCGGAGATAACGTTGTTTTGTCTGCAACAGATAAAATTTAGTTTCAGAAGGTACGATTAACTTATTACATGTATGTTTTAGTATAGTGACTCCTCACACAAAAATGCATTCTGTCTTCATAAGTTTCAACTCTAGATCGTCCACCTCTTCTATGTGTGAATTTAATATCTAATTCATGTCATTAGCCTTCCTAATAACCACTGTTAGGTACCTATAATCTAGGTGGTAGGGGTTAGTTTTAAATTTAAGTGTTTTTTTGTGTATTCCATTTATTACCAGTGATTCTCTGTTGAAGGAAAGTTTTTAAATCGGTTTTGAAGTCAAGTTGTTTTTTACTACTGTCCAATGTAAAAAAGCTACGTAATATTCTTGCAACGCTGGTTATTTTAGCCATAGTAGGTAGGTAATTATTATCATATTGGATACAAAGAAAATCAATAACATGCGTCCAAGCGCTGACGAATACAACCGTTCACGTTCAAGACATTTAATAGACGTAATAAAAGTTTTGTTACAGTCTAGTGTGGTGAATAGCCGAGGAAAATGTTTAACAAAGAGGAAATCCCAAAACAGAATTTAAAAATACCTCCTCTGGTGCTTAAAGCTATTAGTCACCTTTATTTTCAATGGCTGCACTTGCTCCGACAAACTTACGAAATAGTGCTGCTGGAAACGCTATTTGGGTATGCTTGTGTGTGTGCCAACTGACATGCAAATGTATTCATATTGCAGGATTTAGGCTGCACACTTAAAATTTAGAAGCTCTGATTTAATCTCGGTCGGTATATAAACAAGCATTGCTAGCGTTAGTAATGGGCTCATAATTGTTAGTGCACAAATTAATTTGATTGAGCAATGTTATCCGTAGATCCGTTGAATATACGTAGTCATCTTTCCTTGGAAGTATTCGACCTAAGTGTAGTGTAGTTCTAAAAATAAAAAAATAAAATATTTTGAAAACAAGTTTTAAAAAAAAATTAAATCAAATATATTTTTTTCTTTGTTACTCCTAAAGAATTGAAAATAATAGTTTTATTTTGTTTCGTGGGTTCAAGTTTTTAAGAAAATATTTAAATTTATATTTTAAACTTTTTAAAATCTTTTTATTATTATTTTATGTAAATTTTTTTTAAGACTTTGAAGTTGAATAATGGATTGTCATCTCTTAAATGCTTCTTTGTAAAATTGGTCCGCAAGTGGGTTAAATTTATATTTCCCGTTCTGCACCTCAGATGAAGTCAGGTAAAAAGTGTAAACTAGATTTATGAATAAGCCCTAAATAGACTTTTATAATCTTAATCCGTAAAAGCACTGAACTTTGCTTTACTAAAGACTGGGTCATATGTTATGTTTATTGTTGTTTTATATTCGTTCGTTACCTGATGAGGCACATTAAACAGCACAGCAATACACACTACCAGGATACGAACAGTCTGGTTAATTTGAGAAAAATATTACACAGTTCATACGAAGTGTGTTGGTTTAATCATGGCGATTTCCCTTACCGTGCATTACCGGAAACACATTGCTTCGTTGAACCACCATACCTCTCAGTCAACGAGAAGTTAATTTCTCGTTGCTCCTGAGTAAATCAACTGGTTTGCCTACGTTATAATACGTACTAAGAATACGTATAGGTTATTTACATAAATTAGGTGTCAAGGAAAGTAGGTTGTCACCATTGGTTGTCACATTCGCAAACAACCAAGATTCTACGATCAAAGACTGAAGAATATGCATACAAACTTCCATGCTAGATGATACTACAAATCACAATTTCTCGATGGTCAATTATTTGGCATATATTTATATTATGTTCAACAGCGAAAGGAGTTGTATATATTCATATATATATATGTACTTTGTAGGTTCCAGCACGTAAAAAATACAATTCATTGCATGTGCATGTCGTAAGAGCCTACTAAGAGATTTGTCGTTCGTGGTTCGGATTCCACGATAAACTGTAGGTCCCCCTCCTTTCTTATTAATTAATCCCGTCCGGGTTGGTACCGTCTCATTGAATGAACGACGGTGTTTTCCATCCAGTTCAATGTAGCTGCGCATCAAAATGAAGGTCCTTCACAGCACCAAGTTCCCATGAGGTGTGCTGTACTAATATCATAACAGTAGATATGGTATTAGCCATCCATGACCAGTCACATAAAAAAAAACTCAATCCTCACCTTTCAGATCGATGTAATTGAGCGAAGCGGGAACGCCTCGCTTCCACCGCGGCACCGTGATGAAGAGTCGGTCTCCGTAGACCTCCAAGCCCATGGGGAGATTGTTCTCCGGAATGAAATCCCCGCTGGCCATCGCCCGGCTCCTGGCTTCATCGCTGGGGTATTGGAAGTCGAGCTGCTTCCACTCGTACACGATGTGCAGCTGGTCCATTGCGGCGGTGGACAGCACCCCGACCAAAATCAGCAGCCCTAACCGAAGATACTCCATTCTGGAGGCTGGAATGTAAAAGGGGTGAGCGTGTTATGGTCATGATAATGTGGTTCTCCTCGCCACTAGTAGAGGCATGAACCCTGACATCAGAGGTGGGGTATTATATATACATATTCATCAACCTTCCTTGAATAGTGACTCGTTTACAATGTGAGCAGCAGGTATGCGGATTGCAATTTTAGTAGCGTTCGTTTTGGTTTGGTTTTTGTAATGGGTTTAGGGGGGAGGGG
This sequence comes from Incurvaria masculella, assembly GCA_946894095.1. NCBI lineage: Eukaryota > Metazoa > Arthropoda > Insecta > Lepidoptera > Incurvariidae > Incurvaria > Incurvaria masculella. Next base: position 6,807,704 of record OX335644.1, read on the forward strand.
GGGAGATCGAAACAGCAATAATAAAAAATGCATAAGTACATGTTTGGGTTCCAAGCAATCTCAATGGGCTATTTTTTTATGGAACCTGAATTGTTTGGTTAATACCACACAACTACTGATATGATATTTATAATATTAGCCCAATACACTACATTCCCAAAGGAATTATGTGTCATGCCAGGACCTTCCCTTTATGAGCACGGCTAAATTTAACCGGATGTAAAACACGGAATTTTTCATTACCGCTTCATCCAATGCGGCGGTACCAACCTGAACGGGCTTAACTCTACCACCTAGTAGGGGAACCTTCAGTTTTATATGGGTTCCAAACTATGGAAATGCTCGCATTCGTAACGAAATGCACGTATGTAACTCAGAAAGAGAAAGAAAGTGGTGCATGACCGCGGCGAGGATTTGAACCCAGACCTCTCGCATAAAAGGAAAGTCCTCTAGCAACTAGAGTTATATGTTGAATTAATGTTAGCCTAATCTATCCGATTTCAAAGACATATTACCTTATCCGCATGATTATTTTTCTGCACCCTGGTTTTAGCTTCCTTAAATTTTAGTTGCATTAAAAAAATTTGCACTAAAATATGACGTTTCCAAAAACTACGAATCCCTCATGATATCACAGAAAATGTGTGCATTGACTTATATCAGCTAGTCTAACGTTCCATTGTATGTAATTGCGTAGTTTTGTGTATACGGCACACACAGAATAAGTAACCGTTACGGCAGATACGCATAAATAACCTGCCGATCGACCTTGTCATTCGCGAGCAGTCACTTTCATGGTCACGAAAAAGTCCAAGTTACTCGATCGGTTTCGAGCCGCTATAGTCAATACGGCTAAAGTACCTACAACCGGAACAACGTTAATGAGAAATTCCGATAACTTATACCGGAACTTGAGCAGGTAGGTCGGATGTGGTGGCGATATCAGCTTGTGATGGCAAGCGTTGACATTGCAAGTTCCTTCCGTAATACTACCGTTTACTTTTCAAAATTAGTAGCAGCCAGAGTTGTAATCGAATAAAAAATTGTGTGGATTTTTGGGACGATTAGGGGATAGCTAACAAATACATTTAACCTAGAATTTGTTGTGATAATGCCTCTGGGAATTCCGCAAGGTGCGTGGATGTTGAATGATAAGTATAAATATCGTTGAACAGACATTTAATTTATAATTAGGTGATCGTGTGACAGATTACCTTATTATAAATTAAAGAAGCAAACAATCACTTAGGCCCGATTGCAGGAAGAGATGTCGATGTTAATCAATGTTCAAACACGTCACTTTTAATGAACCGCGCGGAGTTGGTTCGGTTCCCTTCGACACTGTATATGTTTAACACTGTCCAAAAAGTGACGTTTTTACTTTTACTTCAGTTTCCTTTCGTGCACGCGGCCCTTAGCGTATTCGTTACGTTTGCACTTAAGTATATACGAAATGGACGCATAGGAATAAAGACATTCCATGCAGATAAAGGTTTTTTAACTGTTAATTTTCTGTAACTCAATGTAATCTTGTATAGTTTTATTTTGAAAATATTAATTAAACATTTAATTTTTTATTGAAATCGTTGATGCAGGCTTTTTTTTGCTCAAACTTTTATAACTAACTGAAGTGAAATGTATACATATCATGTATGTTCTTTCTGACGTATCCAAGTGTGCATAGTCACCATAAGGAAAAACTAATTAATTAAAAAATAAAAAATATGGTCAAATCAAACTCAAACTTCTGCCTTTAGTGCGTGTCCACTATTACTTATTCTATGGCTTTATTAAAATATATTCTTGGGTCACAGGTGCCTTCATAGTCAAATCCAAAACTTGATGTTAAAGCGAAAAAGAGTCAAAGGAGGCATGGGGCCGATTTCAATCAAAACTAAAACTGCATTGTTCGATTTTTTTTTAATTCTTTTTCTAGCCTGGAATCGAACTAGTTGATTTTGAGAAAACTAACTATAATAATAATAACTAACTTGTATTATTGCACCAGTTTACAGTGTCGCTTGCAAAGAACACATTTTTTTGAAGTGATGTTAAAGGGAAAACGAAAGAAAAATTACGATTTAAGGCGCTAGGACTAGCCAACTACTCGCGCCATACAAATGCACTTTTTAACAAATGTAATAATATGTAGTGAAACGCTTCAGCAAATGCAAATAGAACTCCAGACTGATAATGGATTGTTAATATTTTTTTATTCCATCATTTATTTAAATAATAATAAAAATAAAAAAAGTTGATTTTTCTCATTAGAAATCTGAAAGTCATTCGATTTCTAGATATAAGCAAAAACAGCATATATGCATAAACAAAAAATTCCATTTGCTTTTAGATTTCTACATTTAGTCAAAAAAGTTCGGAAATGGACACCGTTTCCGCAATGTATTTTGTATAGAAAAAGGAAACATACATTAACGAAAATCATTCGATTCCTAGACAAGGAATCATATATTGTAAGGATGACACTTATAATCGTCAGACTTAGTTAGTTTACTTGGGGTGCCTCGTCTAACTTTGCAATTTGGCTAGTACCAGGCCCTTAATAAACTGATTCATATTTTCAAGCTGATTTCAATTCTGATACATTACCCATACTTTTACCAATCTATTTTTTTTATAGAATAATGACTTTTTTTAATTTTAATCAAAATCGGCCCCAAGACTCCTCTGATTGTTATTCGGTATTTCTTATAGTTACGAATTTGGCCTGCATAAACGTGCACCAATAACTTTAATGACATTGTATTTTGGTAATCTGAATCCAGTACCAAGTTTAATTAAAAATATCTATGAGTCAAATTATCCATGAGTCACAGCACAATGACTATACAATAATGCGACGAATGACCACCCACAATGTTTCCTCCTATTTCCCAGAACGGTGGGAAGACATCCTTAAAGGATTTAAATGTGTTTCTTCGTTTTCATTTTCCTGTAGAGAAACCTCAAGTTTTCAAAAAGTGAATTCTAATAAGAATAGGTACAAAAATAAATCATGATAAACTGAACGAGTCAAATATAAGGTAGTCTTATAGGTAGGTAGGTAGGATAGGTAGTTGCATATTTTGAAGACGGGAAATTTGACGAACGAAGTTATCGTATTTGTATGAAATAGGTAACTGCATATATAAACTTAAGATTTGCTAGAATAAACTGTAATAAAGGTAGAAATTACGAAAATTTACACTAACTTGCATTTTTGTTTCTATAGACCGTATTTCAGAAGCAAACAGCAGAATGAAATTCGTGACAACAGTTAAGGAGTTGTTTGACAATCAATAATAACATATGGGGAAATCAAAAGCGTTAGCTTATTGAGCATATTATGACACTTAGTTGAATCACAATGTTGATCACGACTTTCAGCTGAATTTGGAAAATCCCGTCCGGGTGTTTAATCCTAAAAACCGACTTATTGCTATCTTATTATATCAATGGGCGCAGTCGGAGAGGCCGGCCACATGTCTGACAAGCCTTACGCAATACCGACTCGCGACTCGCGACCGACATGATGTGGGACAAACCCAGTGGACTACTCTGTCCTAGTAAACTGTGCAAGTGAGATTTTCGCGAAGTTCATCAAACTTCTGAGGTTTCAGGAAACGAGGAAACGATTTGGCTGCAATGAATTAGATGGGAAAAAAACACGCTCAGTTTCGAGAAAAGTTGGAAAATATTTTTTTAAGTTGTTGTCGAAATTTAATTGTCGTTTATAGTTTACAAGATGATAAAAATTGTGATATCAATAAATAAATGTCAAGGAATTTGGGGTAGGTTAATAGGGTTTCCCTTAAAAGGAAATTGTATGAAATTAGGTTTTCAGCGAATAATTTAGAGAATTATCTACAACCTAACCAACCTAACCTACAATTTTATTTGTAATAGAATAGTTAGGAAAAGTACAGAGAGGAGAAATTGTAAATTAAAAATCAAAATTATGGCAAAGTTAGGGAAGGAAATTGTGACCTTTTAGTTACTTTTGGTAGCAGGTAAGGATGCAAAGCTCTTTCAAAGCGTGCTATAAGAAAAGAGAACAAATATTGTTTAGAAGAAATAAAACACTAAGAGTAGAGCCGTATCGAACCAGAGTTTTATTGGTTCTTTGAGCATAAGTCAGGTGCAAGCGGAAAATAATGATATTATATCGTAGAAAAGTTGTGAAATCCAGTTCCTTATTATATTATGTAAATTTAAATCCTGTATGACCAATATCCGTATACATATTTCCCAGGAAGTTTGTAAATCTACGGATTTTGCAGCTACATGCATACACCTTATGTGCAATACTCGCTTGAGATTTTTGCCGCCCCATTCTCCGTCTTATATCAATCGACATATTGTAAAACTGACGGACTCGCTGACTTATGAAGGTCGAGCCAGAACTCATCCGCTGAGGTTGCCCGAGTATCCTTCCTGCCCTCCCCCCTTCCTCCTCAAACTCCGCACACCTCAGCCTCCGCCACCGTTATAAAATGTATATCATATTTGGAGTCGAGGCCGCCCGGTTTTGCCGCTTAGAACTTGGTGCCGTAGTGCTCCTATGCTGCTCCAATAGACAAAATACGACAACAACGTAACAAGACTTAGCTGCAAACTTCACAAATTAAGGTGGCCCAACCCGCTCATCTCTCCATACAAAAGGGGAAAGAAGATCACGCCCATATTTCTTGTCACAGATCCAAAATTTTGCTCAAAATAGCTTTATTTGATCGAACTAGATGTCTGATGACCATTGGCATTGTAAAATTGTGTTTGGTTTATAAGTTATAAGGTCCGAAATTTCTAATTTTTCGCCCGTTTTATACAATAACTTTGGAGGTAGATTACGCAATGATAAAGTAAGAATATTGTAAAAAGATTAGTCATCAGACATAGCTTATTTGATCAAGATTTATGATCTATTTGGTTTTTGATTTTGGTTTGAGATTTTTGACTACAGCGGTCGTGGTTTACTTTTAGCTATAAGTCGTTTTGAAATTAAAATTTTCGTAAATCTTACCAAATCATACGCTATGCACATTGTCTTTTATGTGGACATGTTGCATCTTCCTCATCACGGAGCCTGCCTTATTCTTTGAAACAGAGAAGGTCCCAGAGCGCAACAGCACGGTTTTGTACCGTGCCCGCGAATGAGTTAGGGCCGCCGGGTTGGGCCACCTTAAGAAGAATTTCGCTAGACAGGAGCCAACCTCACTACACCTAATCTTTATCACAATGAATCCGTATCGTCTTGTAACTACGCTCCTGCTGCTTACGCCGACTGGTATCTTTGAAATTATTTTAGATTCATCAGCTCCCACAATTTCCTTTAATTTGGCAAATTTAGTCTTCGGCCATTTATGGGTTGACAATATTTTTTATAAAGTAAGCGATCAAACAAATTTTTAATCGAAAAAGCAATGTCAAGATGGCTAATGCCACACCTAATGTCGTGATATTTGCCCAAAATACCACAAAGGAACTAGGTGCCATGCCGGAGCCTTCATTATATAAATTAGAAAAGAAGGAATTATTTCTATGCAGATTGCATTAATCCAATATACCTACAGAGTTGGGACCAATTAGTCACAACTATGCAACTAATCAGCTAGACCTTAAAGTAATAACAAGCGGCTAGACATTCTAATCTTCTTGGTCGTTTCATAGCTGCCTAACGTTCTAAATTCAACTGTGTGAGATATTTATGCTGTAGGTGTATTTTGCCACGCATGCGTAAATTAACTGTGCGTAAATTGACACATATCCAGGACAGTAAAAAGGAACCAAGTATCATCTCAGTCTACATAGATTGTCTCATGAGCATAATCTAATCTAATAAATAATATAAAGGGGAAATCTAATAAATAATATAAAGGGGAAAGTTTGTAATAATGGATGGATGGATGGATGGATGGATGGATGGATGGATGGATGGATGTTTGTTACTCTTTCACGTAAAAACTACTGAATGGATTCTAATGAAACTTTACAATAATATAGCTTATACATCAGAATAACACATAGGCTACAATTTATGTGCCCATGGGCTTTAGAACTTTCACGGGGCTGCGAAAACGATGCCGGTAGCGCTACTTCACACCAGAGGGAGCCGGGCCGGTGGCGGCGGCGGGGAGCGGCGGCGGGGGGAGGGGGGGACGTGAGGGCAGACGTCGTGACTGTTTGGTGTCCGTTTGGCGAATTTTCAAGGCACTAGCGATTTGTAAAACTTAGTACATGTACATTGAACTACCCGGGAATTAGGATTGGCTAAATAGAATTCAGTTCCGCTTACGCTAAGATGGGGCTGTCATACAAACTGCAATGCTATGCACGGCTCGGCTTTGCGGCGGCAGCGCTTACTTTTACTGAAGTACGGCTTGGTATTTCCTGCAACTTTAGGACTACTTGGCATCACGCTAAATCGCCGGAGGAGCGACCAACAGAATAAAATCCTTGAGAACCAATTACTCGATTTAGATGTGCATTGTATCTACGTCTAGCCTGATTCTACTAAAAACTTATAGATTACATAATATAACGCTTCATTACCAGAAGGGTAAGTAGTGAGTCTTAAAGTCTTATAACATGCGAACCACTTACCTGATTTATATGCGTATTTTATCAATGTATAGCATCTCTGGGAGCAGTCAGGTTCGAGATGGGTTACTGTTTTCGATGTTGAGGCTGGCTGTGGGTTGGAGTCCACGCAAAACTTACCTACATTACACGTTACTTACTTACTAGGTAAACAATGTTGCAGTGCAAGTGCAGCAAGGTTCTGGCGGCAAATGCTTTTTTTTAAATAGCCACCAAACGTCAACGAAACTCTAAATGGGAATTATTGGATGTTTCTCATTAAATCATGCTATTTCGGCTCGAACGATCTTGATTACATTTGGTACATGGATACATTGTCCTGGACCAGTTTGACCCTATTTTGGACCAGTCATGTGGGCTACTTTTTATCCATGAGATAATTTAGCCGACACTAACCCGAGCGGAGCCGGGTACCGCAGCTAGTCTAATAATAAATATTATAAAGGGGAAAGTTTGTAATAATGGATGGATGGATGGATGGATGGATGGATGGATGGATGGATGGATGTTTGTTACTCTTTCACGTAAAAACTACTGAATGGATTCCAATGAAACTTTACAATAATATAGCTTATACATCAGAATAACACATAGGCTACAATTTATAAAGATATTGTGCCCATGGGCTTAAGAACTTTCACGGGGCTGCGAAAACGATGCCAGTAGCGCTACTTCACACTAAGGGGAGCGGGGCCGGGGGCGGTAGCGGGAGCGGGGCCGGGGGCGGGGCGGGCGGTCCGACGGAGGCGGGTGCGGGGAGGGGGGGGCGGGTACAGCTTGGTATTTCCCGCAACTTTAGGGCTACTTGGTAAAATCCTTGAGAACCAATTACTCGATTTAGATGCGGATTGTATCTACGTCTAGCCTGATTCTACTCAAAACTTATAGGCTACATAATATAACGTTTCATTACCTGAAGGGTGAGTAGAGAGTGTTAAATTCTTATAACTTGCGAACCACTAACCCGATTTATGTGCGTATTTTATCAATGTATAGGATCTCTGGGAGCAGTCAGGTTCGAGATGGGTTACTGTTTTCGATGTTGAGGCTAGCTGTGGGTTGGAGTCCACGCAAAACTTACCTACATTACACGTTACTTACTTACTAGGTAAACAATGTTGCAGTGCAAGTGCATAAAGGTTCTGGCGGCAAATGCTTTTTTTTTAAATAGCCACCAAATGTCAACGAAGCTCTAAATGGGAATTATTGGATGTTTCTCATTAAATCATGCTATTTCATCTCGAACGATCTTGATTAAATTTGGTAGATGGATACATTGTCATGGACCAGTTTGACCCTATTTTGGATCAGCCATGTGGGCTAATTTTTATCCATGAAATAATTTAGCCGACACTAACCCGAGCGGAGCCGGGTACCGCAGCTAGTAAATAATATAAAGGGGAAAGTTTGTAATAATGGATGGATGGATGGATGGATGGATGGATGTTTGTTACTCTTTCACGTAAAAACTACTGAATGGATTCTAATGAAACTTTACAATAATATAGCTTATACATCAGAATAACACATAGGCTACAATTTATGTGCCCATGGGCTTTAGAACTTTCACGGGGCTGCGAAAACGATGCCGGTAGCGATACTTCACACTAGGGGGAGAGGAGCCGAGGGCGGTGGCGGGGAGCGGCGGCGGGGGGAGGGCAGACGTCGTGACTGTTTGGTGTCCGTTTGGCGAATTTTCAAGGCACTAGCGATTTGTAAAACTTAGTACATGTACATTTAACTACCCGGGAATTAGGATTGGCTAAATAGACTTCAGTTCCGCTTACGCTAAGATGGGGCTGTCATACAAACTGCAATGCTATGCACGGCTCGGCTTTGCGGCGGCAGCGCTTACTTTTACTGAAGTACGGCTTGGTATTTCCTGCAACTTTAGGACTACTTGGCATCACGCTAAATCGCCGGAGGAGCGACCAACAGAATAAAATCCTTGAGAACCAATTACTCGATTTAGATGTGCATTGTATCTACGTCTAGCCTGATTCTACTAAAAACTTATAGATTACATAATATAACGCTTCATTACCAGAAGGGTAAGTAGTGAGTCTTAAAGTCTTATAACATGCGAACCACTTACCTGATTTATATGCGTATTTTATCAATGTATAGCATCTCTGGGAGCAGTCAGGTTCGAGATAGGATACTGTTTTCGATGTTGAGGCTGGCTGTGGGTTGGAGTCCACGCAAAACTTACCTACGTTACACGTTACTTACTAGGTAAGCAATGTAGCAGTGAAAGTGCAGAAAGGTTCTCGCGGCAAATGTTTTTTTTTTAAATAGCCACCAAACGTCAACGAAGCTCTAAATGGGAATTATTGGATGTTTCTCATTAAATCATGCTATTTCGGCTCGAACGATCTTGATTAAATTTGGTACATGGATACATTGTCCTGGACCAGTTTGACCCTATTTTGGACCAGTCATGTGGGCTACTTTTTATCCATGAGATAATTTAGCCGACACTAACCCGAGCGGAGCCGGGTACCGCAGCTAGTACACTATAATCTAATCTAATAAATATTATAAAGGGGAAAGTTTGTAATAATGGATGGATGGATGGATGGATGGATGGATGGATGGATGGATGGATGGATGGATGGATGTTTGTTACTCTTTCACATAAAAACTACTGAATGGATTTTAATGAAACTTTACAATAATATAGCTTATACATCAGAATAACACATAGGCTACAATTTATAAAGATATTGTGCCCATGGGCTTTAGAACTTTCACGGGGCTGCGAAAAAACGATGCCGGTAGCGCTACTTCACAGCAAGGGGAGCGGGTCCGGGGGCGGTGGCGGGAGCGGGGCCGGGGGAGGGGCGGGCGGTCTGCTGGAGGCGGGTGAGGGGGGGGGGGGAGTACGGCTTGGTATTTCCCGCAACTTTAGGACTACTTGGCAAAATCCTTGAGAACCAGTTACTCGATTTAGATGCGGATTGTATCTACGTCTAGCCTGATTCTACTCAAAACTTATAGGCTACATAATATAACGCTTCATTACCTGAAGGGTGAGTGTTAAATTCTTATAACTTGCGAACCACTAACCCGATTTATGTGCGTATTTTATCAATGTATAGGATCTCTGGGAGCAGTCAGGTTCGAGATGGGTTACTGTTTTCGATGTTGAGGCTAGCTGTGGGTTGGAGTCCACGCAAAACTTACCTACATTACACGTTACTTACTTACTAGGTAAGCAATGTTGCAGTGCAAGTGCAGAAAGGTTCTGGCGGCAAATGCTTTTTTTTTAAATAGCCACCAAATGTCAACGGAGCTCTAAATGGGAATTATTGGATGTTTCTCATTAAATCATGCTATTTCGGCTCGACCGATCTTGATTAAATTTGGTACATGGATACATTGTCCTGGACCAGTTTGACACTATTTTGGACCAGTCATGTGGGCTACTTTTTATCCATGAGATAATTTAGCCGACACTAACCCGAGCGGAGCCGGGTACCGCAGCTAGTATTTCATAATTCTTTGTTGTTGGTAGGTAATAGGTACATTTTGTAAGAGGGTTACCCCTTCACTTAAGGATCGTTATATTCAGGAAAGCCTAATAAATAAATAATCCACCTGTTTCTTAGATATATCAGCTGTTAATCTTATTTGCATTGAACTATTTTAAGTTCCTGTAACCTGTTTCACCTGTGTATGTTTGACTAAATAAATAAGGGCCGATTTTTCAATCCTCAGATAGTACTTATAGGACTTAATTCACGTTTGTCAAAGGACGAATAGTCATTGCAGGAGAAATATATCTTTTATCAAAATTATCTGACTATAATTTTACTAATAAACATATGGACTTAATATATCGGATGGATAAGCAGAAGCGTAAATAAATCCGTCGAATAGTTATCGGGCTGTTACTATTGAAAAATCCACCCTTAATCATAACACACAATAAATGCCACATGCAAACTTAGTTGCAGACGTATTGGAGGGTTTTGTGGGTAGGAAATGACTTTATGAACACATTTTTAGAGCACATTCGTAAGATGTTGCAATGTTTCGACTGTGTGGCACACGACGCGCCACCGGATTCCCATACAATATTTGGTCACTTTGACCATATAGTGGAGACGCGATCTCGAGCGCATGCCACTTCTCCTTCATTTCTCTTCAGTGGCTAGAATCTAACTAGAAGTAAGAAGACAGCTTTGTTCGTAATGTCATTGATACACATTAGCAAACTGCTAATCCTGTGCATACGAAGCGCCAATGTAACGCACGCGTCATCGCATAATACAATACACCGGCACGACGCGGTATGGCCCACGACCCACCAGCCGTGACCTACAAATTCGGCCGTAGCAATTTACGCGCGACACGAGCACCGTGGTGGTCGCGGCGTATACCGGTTCATGCGGCACGTAAAGGTTTGAAGCGCTATGTTGCATGCTCACGCGAAGTGGTGACATCTGTGCAGTCAGTCCGAGTTCTCACCTAAATTGGCGTTTATGGCACTTTGAAGTTACGTTAAAACGCCAAATCCATACAAGTGTTTACTGCTTATTCAGTGGTTATACCTTCAAGCGTCAAAATCAAACTCGTCAACGTATTTATGGCGACGATACGCAAACTGTCAAATCAAACCCGGGCTCGCAAATGACTGCGCGCGCTCTTCAATTTCTCCATACATTTGAAAACGCTAGTCGACGCCAATTCAGGTGACAAGTCGGACTAGAGGCTCAGAACTTTTGTCCGCTCACAAGGAGCGGTGAGGTTGGAATGATATGCCGCCCGTTCACAAGGAGTGGTGACGTCCAAACTGCTAAACAGCCCTTTTCGGTATTTACTACAAACAAAAAAAACTCTGAAATAACCATTGAAATAACGCCAAAATATCGTAAAGTTAGCGTCAATGGGCGTCTTAAGAGGATTGGTGAGATCTGAGCGACTAAGCCGTCTGCTCACAGGCGCGGGGATGTATAAAATGCCTTGCCGTCTACCCACAAAGAGTGGTGAGGTATGATCTGCTTAGCCGTACACTCACATGCGTGTTGGTCCAAAGTGGTTGGATGGAAATTGGTTTCCAGATGATTTGTTGTCTTTGGTTGAAGTCCAAAATAACTGAACAAAAGTGAACTTACTTTGAGTATATCGAAAAGAGTTTATTTTTAAATTAAAATTATTTTTTGTGAACAATATTGTGACATGAAGTCGATCCAAATACGATCATGGAAGTCGCAGTTTTCCTTTTGGCAAGTGGTTTCGTCGGGGCAGCGCCAGGAATGTCATGGCCAACGGGTTATCCTGTGTCTGGCCGGAACGGTGCGGTTGATCCAGGTAGTCGTTAAGAGGGCGTCCATTGATAAAGATTGGCGACTTTTTCGATCCCCCTCCCCCTTGGTAAATGTCGTGAGATTAAATTTTACATAATTTCTTGCGAAAAATTAATTACGTGATATCTGCCTCTGAGACCAAGAGGACGAACATTAATTACGCCTCACATAATAAAGGTTTAGCTATACACTGTTTTAACCCAAGTAGGCGACATTCCCGAAAGGGGGTTATTTTGGGTCACATACTGATGCCGAAAAAGTAGTTTTTTTTTTGTTTTGACCTTTTGTTTTAAGTCAGCAGTCGCAAGCAAGTCAAACGCGTGACCTCGGCAGTGGCACGAACACATGGCGTGCTTACACCATTCCAAAGGGAAATTGTCGCTGAGGTAAAAGTTTGGATTAAATCTGCAATTATTTTTTTACTATTTTACATTTAATTTTTAAATACCACAAAATGATCAGTATACGAAATAATTAAATAATCGGTATTAAAATAGAAATGTCGCGAAAAAAATTAACACCGTGTATATGCTATAACACCCAAAAAATAGGAAGGTATATAATAATGGACGCACAAACCCCTTAAAAAGATTCAAAGAATTAATTTGTGATTTTATGTTTCGTACACTTCTATCACATCGTCAAAGTTTTTGTACATAGGTAAACATAGAATTCAAAGAAATATTAAAATTAAAATACAATTTACAAATACATTTAGGCCAACTTAGGCATTCAATAAAATTTGCAACATTAGAAAAATAAAATTCAAATAAAAAATTCAGCATTCACATTAAAATATAAAAATTATTTCAGCAGAATTTGGTAACATCATAAAATATAAAATGAAAGGCAGACGTATTATTAAATTAACTAAACTAATTATACACGGACGACAATTCATTTACTATTCCTAACCAATAAAAAGTAGTTTGGTTTAACTAGGACCACTTTTGAGGAATGGGACAAAAAAGGGGGCATAACCACTGAATTGGGCATAACGCAGGAACTAACACGATTTGATGAGAACTGTGCTACCGTGATACTTGTTCCATTGATTGGAACGATACGAATCGAAAATAAAATTGCATGAGTATCGCGTCACTGTTGAATCAAGTGTTTCATGTTTTCTCTCGACATGCTGGATGGTACTGAGTGGTGGTACCTACTATTTTCGAAGCTAATTATTGGTATCCATTTGCGCATGTGCAACCTTTCCGATTTTAAATAATTAGTTAGAACCAGTGATTTGAATCACAATACGTAATTAAGGTCAAGTCATTCAGTCAGTCAGCGTGTGTGCGTCCACTGCTGGACATACGCCTCTCCAATTTTCCTCCAGTCCTGCCGACCCTCAGCGGTACGGAACCCTGCTTTCCGCCGACGAATAAAAGTTGTCACACCTGGCAGGTGGTATTCCCACACTCCGTTTTCCTGTCCACGGCCGCCAGTATTGGACACGGTTACTCCAATGGTCATCATCTCTTCGGCTGACGTAACCAGCCCACTGCCACTTCAGCTTAGCTTAAGTATAATTTAATCCATCAAAAAGCTTTGCGCCTCTTCTGTGCATTGGGACGAAATATCACGCACATGATTTTTTTTTTATAGGTACCTCAAATCGAAAAAAAAAGAAGATGTGCCAACTAGCGCCTACTATGAGATCCACTGTGGCCAATTTAATCCAAGACGTATTAGAGGATTTGTGTTGGTGGTTTTTAATATTTATACATTAGCCCAGGATTGTGTGGACTTCCATGCCTGAGGTCATGGGTTCAAATCCCGGCCCAAATTTCGTGCAATAATTTATTTCTTTTTCTCAGTTGATAATTTTATTTTTTATTTATTCAACCTGACATGGATGGCTAATACCACACAACTACCGTTATGATATTAGCTCTATACAAAACATTTCCAAAGGAATTAGGAAATACGCCAGGACCACAGCTACACTGAAATGGAAAACACGGACAATTTTTCATTGCCGCTTCAACCATTTTAATTCAATGTGTTGGTACCAACCCTGGCGGGATTAAGCCGACCACTTAGTAGGGTAAGGGGACCTACAGTTTTTCATGGGTTCCGAACCATCCAACTAAAAAAAACATTTTGTTACGACTGTGAGCTGATCCATGGTTCACAAACCATGCACACCTGTAGGGTCCCTTACTAGGTGGTACCATCGCATTAAGTTAAAATGTTATAAACAATATATAATAAATATTGCCCGTGTTTTCAATCCAGTTCAATGTAGCCTTGTTCAAAAAGGGAAAGTCCCAGCATGGCACCTAAGTAACTCCTTCGGAAATGCGGCTTGTTGGGCTAATATCATAACGGTGGTTATGTAGTATTAGACATCCATGTCCAGTTACAAAAAAAAAACAGGTATTTTGCATATGGGGACAATAAAAGTACTTACATTAAAAGTGAATTAATAAAAACATTAATGACAAACCAAATAGTAGGTATGCGTAAGGCCTTGTGGGACGAAAATGTACAAAAGTTTATACCAGTCCGTCATCGTGAAAGTGTCCATGACTAGGCGTTGTCAGAGAGACATTGCTTCCTGTATGGCATACTGTATGGCAGTTGACCCTTGGGTAGCCGACAAACGACTGTCAACGCATACGCATTCAAATGACAAAAATATCCTTTTACACGGACGCGCACAAGGACAAGTTTCAAAATGTTCCATCCATCAGAAACCCTCAATCAATAAACTCCAGTAGGCACAATAATATTTCAATACCACGGCCACATGTCAGTAGATTTTGTCTTTACCTAGTACTACCCGCGTGCAGTACATTTTCAGCCGTACTAATTGTATAAAACAAATATGTGATAAAATAGACAAGGAAAATAACGCCTAGGTATCTATTTCGTTAACACTTGAAAATATCTTCTATTTTATCAGACTGAAGTTCTAAAACTTTTCGAGCAGTCCCTACATTCCCGATTCCTAAAGTTGAGATTAATTTAGGGGCGAGTAGTAACAGCACGGAATAAACAATAAGCAAAAACAAAAATATTAGCAAGCCAGTTCGCCAGTCACTCAATCACGCCGTTTAAACTTCACTTTCTGTCTCTAAGGATTAATTCTTCCGAGGTCAGCTTGCTTGCATTGCTTTGCTTGGTGCGTGTAACGCTGTAAGCAAATATTCTAATTGATTTACCTGCTCTATATGTAGGTACTTGCAGCTAACTGGAATCTAATTAGAACGTTGTCGGCGGCGGCGGGGCGGCGTCAGGACAACTCAGAATTTGAACACGTTCCGAGCAAAAAACTTCAATCAAATGCGTAGGATTCCGGCAATGAAGGTTCCGTCTAGAATCTTTGCAATGGTTTTGATCATTCCAACCCACTTATCGTTATTGGACACTTATCTACATTGGTGCATACAAAATATTGATCAAGATGTTGGGTTTCCCGAGAAAAC
The DNA here is from genome assembly GCA_946894095.1 of Incurvaria masculella. Lineage (NCBI taxonomy): Eukaryota > Metazoa > Arthropoda > Insecta > Lepidoptera > Incurvariidae > Incurvaria > Incurvaria masculella. Next base: position 6,823,044 of record OX335644.1, read on the forward strand.
AATAAGAACTGCCGGAAGGCAGCTCACCTAATGAAGGTAAAGACGAAAGAAGGTGAGAACGAGATCCTAAATAAAAGACAATCGAATGGAGCCGGTAGGCGTTCCCACGTTAACAGGCTTTTCAATGACATCACACATGCTTCCGACAAAAATTCCGTCCACTGAGAAGAATGATAAATAAATCCTTACCTTTCTAGTTTGGATCCCTTAATGTTTCGGTTTATTCACAAATATTCAGAGTCGACTGCTTTCACGGAGTTCGATTTGATTACAAACAGAATGATGGTCGCGTCGTATCAGTCGCACGCGCAGCGAGAAGTGCCCGCGCTCGTCAGAGGTCCAACCGAGAGTGGCTATTGGTCCGCTGAATGGAGGGCGACTGAGTTATTTCGCTTTTGCTCTTTGCGAGTCACATTCTGACGCGTCCGTATCCATCTTGCAGGCCGAAATGGACTCTGTTGACACATCGCTGGAGGTGTTGTTGGAGAAATATTTAAACAAACAAATGAATGAAGCAAACAGTCATGAATGAAGATGCTGATCTTCGATGTAAACGATATCTTCATGGCTATATCGTCTGGATGTACCTATCGAAACGCAGAGGTAGGGGTGATTGTTAGGCGGGCACTTGGTCATGTGGTTCAGTATCGTTCCGGGTCCCATAGGCGTTCAGAAGTCTTAGACAACATTAAAATATAAGTGATAGTGGGTTCATCTTGTTGTGACTCGCTTGCGAGGGCGGCTGACTGTCATAAACTAGGTACGTGTCTAGAAAAAATGCTAGCAATTTTTTTCTGCCTTGTGGATAGCAGCTTCTCGTGTAAAAGGTTTACCTTTGCCATGCAGGACTTGAACCAGCGACATTGAGATTACAGCCACCCCTCATCGAACTAATAAGGATTTTTCGAACAAAGCGACGCAAATGTCCGATTGAAGCAACTCTGGCCGAGGTCGGGTTCTAGATGGTGACCGTTTTCTACCGGTGTATATTACTTTCCTTATTAGGTGTTCGGGTTATTCCAGCCAGGGTCGGTACCATCGCATTGAATTAAAGATGGCCGAAGCGACAAAGAAAATTGTCCGTGTTTTCCGTCAGGTTCAATGTAGCCATGTTATTTTTATCTAACTGGACATAGATGGCTAATAGCACACCGTCGTTATGATTCATTAATCAGGTGCCATGCCAGGACCTTACCTTTACCACCATGGCTTCATTAAGGTGGCCCGTCCCGCTCATCTCCCCATACAAAAGGTTTCCCCTTCACGCCCCCTTCCCCTCCCCTTCACACGGAAGATCACGCCCGTACTTCTTGTTAAAGATCCAAAATTTTGCTCAAAATAGCTTTATTTGATCGAACTAGATGTCTGATGACCATTGGCATTGTAAAATTGTGTTTAGTTTCTAAGTTATAAGGTCCGAAACTTTGAATTTTTCGCGCGTTTTATACAATAACTTTGGAGGTGGATTACGCAATGATAAAGTAAAAACATCTTAAAAAGATTAGTCATCAGACATAGCTTATTAAATCAAGATTTATAATCTATTTGGTTTTTGTTAGATTTTTTACTACAGCGGTCGTGGTTTACTTTTAGCTATAAGTCATTTTGAAATTAAAATTTTCGTAAATCTTACCAAATCATACACTATGCACTTTGTCTTTTTTGTGGACCTGTTGCATCTTCCTCATCACGGAGCCTGTCTTATTTTTTGAAACAGAGAAGGTTCCAGAGCGCAACAGCACGGTTTTGTACCGTGCCCGCGAATGAGTTAGGCCCGCCGGTTTGGGCCACCTTAAACTGGACGGAAAACACGGACACTTTTTTAATGCGCTTCGATAATATAGAAAAATTTTCACGAGAATCGGTTGATAAAAGCGACCTGTAGAGAGATAAAAAAAGTTATATAAATAGAACACCTGCGGAAGTAATTCTATGACCTCAGTGAGTAAAAATAGTCTTCTGGGCCAAGACCTGTGAGAAAATGTTGCAACTAACAGGCGTTCCCGAACCTATGGCGGGGGGCCGGAGTGGGGCTGTCGCATTGAGGAAACCAGTGAGAGGCCACTCAATGCCGTTTTAGGGATAATACCTACACTGACGGTAGCGCCGGCCAGTCAGTTCGCTTACGAATTCGGAACGCGCAATATTGTTGCACTAAATGGACTCCAGGGGGGCCATTCAGGTAAGAGTAAGTTCGAGTTCGGGAGTGAGTAAACCTAAAAATAGCTGGGAAATATATCATTATTTAAATAACGGAACCGTTATTTATACTTCCGACGTATTTACGGGACGGACCAGATTTTTATCTAATTGTAATGATGTTCAAGAAGTGTGGAAACATTACTATTTAAAAAAGTGAGTTGGTATTTAGTGACGAATTCGAACTCACTCTTTCCCTGAATGGACCCCCAGAGCATCACTTACAAGTTTACTCCATACAATCGATACCGCAGGTTTACATCATTGAATAGAGCAGGCATTTGAAGGATACGCTAAATCACCCTTCCACGGATATTTATATTTGTGTATTTGTGTTTTCAACTAAGAAATATGAAATACTACATCATTATTTCATATTGAAATCTATGACATTACTTACGCTACACGTATGTGCCTCGGTCGCCACTGCTTTACTCTATCTTCCTAACTATGGGGAAAATGTATTTACAAATTGTTTTTATACATTCAATACATAACAGCTTAGTGCGCCCCTGGATTGCTCGCCAATAAAGCTTATTTTTATGTAACTGAACATGGATGACTAATACCGAACTGGCCGTCCGATGTTAGCCTCACACACCACATGGGAACTAGGTGCCATGCCAGGCTCTTCCTTATATTACTATTTTAAAACTTATGCGGGACATATCTACGGACTATACGGACATAAGGACGTGCGGCTCGACGTTTCGGAGCCTCACATGGGGAGCCCATGTGAGACTCTTCAGGAGAACTTGCCTGTCGCGACGGAGGTAGGCACGTTACTGACTACCTGTCGCTCTGCTTAACTTATCAGCGTCCAAGGCAACACTCGTACTTTTGCTTGAGGATTAGCTGCGGTCCGAATTTCGTGTGAAATGCAAAACACACTGACTGTGTTTTCCTCGACGTCTGTTGTCGGTGCACCTCTCCGAAATTCAGTTTTCAGCTTATTCAGCACGGGTAGATTCACGAATTATGTTTCGTTATTCAGGTACGAGGACTTTCACCCGATCAAATATCAACCAACTTTCTTATATTGCTCGGCTACATTGAACTGGATGGAAAACACGGACAATTTTCATTGCCCCTCCATCATCGCACACATCGCAAGGCGTCGCACACTGAGCTACCGAGGCTGACAGTTACAGATTGTAACATCCTATGCATGAATGCACAAACCCCCTCAAATTATCTTTGCTGGAACCAGCGAGTGGCTCCCGAGCGAGTTGGACGCCTTCAGTGACGACTTAGCAGCTTTCTCCTTATACCGTAGATCTGGGCCGGCCAGGATTCTTGAATAAACTGTGGGAGCAGCGGTTGCTCTAATATCAACAGCGAAGAATTCGGTCTACTAAATTGCAGTATTAATTTAGTTTGCAGTTGTGGTCCTTAGTTATGTTACAGAGGTATCGAATGATTTCGTTTATATTTTAATGTGTTGGGATACCTTAAATTCCTTAAAAATACTCATGCAATTGCATTCGTCTTGAATATCGATAAGGAATGTCAAATCACATGAGTATTTTCCAAGTTTTCTTTAATTAGATCAACTAAACGAAACATTGTAAGTCGCTTTCATTCGCTGTGTTTGACAAGTGCCTTCTACATATTCTGTGGCTTTCGACAATACAAGTATGAACAGTTTATAAGCGGCGAACAACGGCTGCCCCTAATGTTGGGAAAGGCTTGGTACTTTTCTTGGGCATCTTAGTGGCTCCATACCACAGCGTTATAAATTAATGGATTAGAGATACGCCCAGCACCCCGCTAGCTCCGCTGGGGTCTATTTTTTTTTTGTCCGGCTTCTAAGGTCGTAGCTCTCGTCGTCGTAGTCGTAGATAACTCTTCAGCCTTATTATATCAGTTTAGATAAAATCGTGTTACCTTCATCTGCAACAATAGTATTCAGCATCAGACGCGAGTCAGTTCTAGGATCACCATTCCAAGCAACCCATGGCTAATGTACCTTGGCATCATCGATTCTAAAATTATCTCATTATTATTAATTAAATTATTTTAGATAAAAAATAAAAAGGAGGTCTTTATTTGCAATCCAAAAAGGTTAGAATAGTGCGGAATTCTACACATAAGGCATTCTCTTTTATTAAACCATGTAATGTAAAGGTGGCGCAAAATTACATAACTAAATGCTCATATCACTAAACACATTCCCCCTTACTAATAAACCTAGATCATCGTCTGAATAGTTATACAATGTTTTGTCCCTTTCTCTCCAATTCGAAACTGCATGTCAATGCAAAGGACAAAACATTGTATAACTATTCACATGATGATCTGGGTTTATTAGTAACAGGGAAAATGTATACTAATGTTTAGGCCCCTTGTACCAAAAATAATACAAGGCATAGGAATTCCTAATACTCATCCTATTATTCATCAGAAAATGAAGTGGCTAGCTTGTCGCATTGAGGAATGAATGAATTTGAGTATCTTGTGAAAATAAAAAAACACAGTTCACAATTGACCAATAATCATTTTATTTATCATCCCTACAGAATAGAAAATATTTTTGTTACACAAAACCAGCATATATGATAATAATGGAATGCAACTGACCCATACTGACTCCACGTGGCTCCGTGTTGGCAGCGCTTAGGCGAGGAGGCACGTGCGTTTGCATCGGGCGATACACGTCCACATAAACCAATGCTTTGCGCGGCAAATGGCTCACGAGGCTGCTCAGCCAGTGTGGACACGCCCAATAACCAATCACTTCCTAACTGTAACAAGTGTGTTTCACTTGAAATCAGTGATCACTATGACATTTTTTTAGCTATCTTGAATAAACACTTTTTCGGCCTCTCTTGAAGCGAAGGCCTGCATCGTTGCATGACTGCACCAAAACGTTACCACACCACCATTTTAGTGCCGTTTGACATATGTCAAACCGGATAGTGCTAGAGAAACTAGCGATAGAAACTAATTAGTATGGTGGCAGCGTGCGTAGCCACAAGTTTATGGAAAACGTCTAACTGCAGTCAGTTCGCTCACGAATGCGGGACGCGCAAGATTTAATGATTGTTGCACTATATAGCGTACTGTGAAGTTTTTATGTGGTCTTACATGTCGTCGGAACTCGAGAATTCGCAAGCGAACTGATTCGCTGGCGCTGCCGTTTTTGTATGTAAAGTGGCTACACCGCCCTCATGCGAACGAGTTTCAGTAGCTAATTTAATTCTTCCATGCTTGCCGATTCAATAGCAAATAAGTTCTAATGGCAAATAGATTTTACAGATACAACAGCAGGCATTTCATATTAACCAATTTTCTTTATCTGTGGCTCCAGCCAGACAAGGACACAATAATAGATGCCTGCATTCTCTTCAGGACCTTCAAGTGTTCTTCTTGGTGCTGTTTCTGTTGTAGCGGTGTACGATGCAAAGCAGATAGAGCGAGCCCAGCGCGGCGACGAGGCCGGTGGCGAGCGCCACCGCCGCCAGGTGGACTAGCGACCCCACCGGCACCGCCCACTCCACCTCCTCGCTCAGCTGCAACCACAAACGTTCCGATCAACGATAACCATTCAGGACGGCTGTCGGGGACAAAGCCGCAGCCGTAGATAAAAATTAAGGAGATATGCCATCCAGCACCGTTGTTATCGTACACGATCTGCTGTTGTAGCGGTGCATGGAGGAATTTTGAAAAACCACCCACCCAACTTAAACATAAATGCCACATGCAAACATTGTCGCAGATGAATTGGAGGATTTGTGTGGGTAGGATCTGACTTAACGAACGCTATTAAGAGCACATTCAAGTGCGGTGGCGATGTTTCGACTGTATGGCATATGGTTCGCCGCCCGATTCCCATACATTTATATGGTCACTTTGCCCATACGGTGGAGACGCAATGTCGAGCGCATGCCACTTCTCCGTCCTTTCTCTTCAGTGGCCGCAGCGAAGAACGTTCTAAGTGCAGCTCAATGCTCATGGGGCCGGCGGAAATGCCAACCACCCCAGAGGTCTGGGTTCAAATCCCCGCCACGTTCATGCACCACTTTCTTTCTCTTTCTAAGTTGGATTTGCATTTCATTACAATGCGATCTGTTTCGTTGTTCGGAATCTATGTACAACTGTAGGTCCCATTGCCCTACTAGGTGGTAGGGTTAAGTCCGCTCGGGTTGGTACCATCGCATTAGACGAAAAGATAGTCGTAGCGGCAATGAAAAATTTTCCACATTTTCCATCCAGTTCAATATAGCTGTGCTCTTAAAGAGAAGGTCCTGGCATGGCAGCTAATTCCTTTGGGAATGCGGTGTGATGGGCTAATATCATGGCTAGGTGCGGTTATTAGCCATCCATGTCCAATCATATAAAAAACCTTTTTGTCCACATCCGATGTAGTTTTAAAAAAATCATGTGAATTGTATACAAATAAATCAAATGTGCGATAGTAACATGGCACCAAAGGCTTAGTTAGGGAGTGAAAAAAAGAAATGTTTCTTACCACAAAAAACATTAAATAAATAGCCAAGTTAATAACATTTATAAATTAAAGTTGATATGCTGTTATGCTTTACCAATGTGTAAGAAATTTCCTTCCAGTCGCAGTCCTGGGAACTGCCGTTGCAGAGGAATGGAAGTTCCGAAGGGGTACGGAACTGACACAGGTCCAAGCTTTCGTCCGGGCAGCGCATGAACAACTTGGGCGCCGGGATGACGTTCACTGCCATCCTGAGGGCAATGCGGGAGCCGTGTAGGTATTTTAAAGGGTAGTTGCGGTTTTGGGTGAGTCAGTCGAGAAAATGTTGATATTTTTTTTTATCGAACAATTTATTTTGGTGACTCTTTAATGTAAGGAAACTGCTTTAAGATGAGTATTTAACAAATTAAACTAGTTGTGTGCAGTGAGTATGAAAACCGTGTACGCTAAGTCTATGTTAGATCATCTCTGCCTACCCTCTGGGGAAATATGCATGTAATCACTATTCATTTGAATTAACATAATTTCGTCTTAGCCATCCAGTTAGAGTTCATAATTTTTTTTTTACCATAAGACTAGACAAGGTAAAATAGTAAGAAATTATAACAGTCAGAACTAAGTGAAGTGGTATCATTGACTTATATATTACTTCGTAAGGACCCGGTCAACGCGCACGACTAATGGCACCAGTACGTTGGCCCTAAAATATTCGTTTTAGGGCCAACGCGACTCAGTCGTCTGCGGACCACTGCAGAGTGATGTTGAGTCGTGAAAATGCCCTTGTTGCGTAGTAAAAGGATGCGTAAAATGCGATACGAAAGTTACAAAGACACATGTAATAACGTATCATCGATAAGTAAACTCAGATAATATTTTTTCCTGTTCAACAATTGAATAATTGCATTTTCAATCGATAATTTAATTAACTACCAAACTTCATAAGCGGGCAAGTGACGCCATGCCGCGCGTCGCACGTGTAGGTGAATTAACCTTGTACGGGCGTCCTTTTTCTTTCTGGTTTATTTTGTAGTGGATATGAGTATAAGTGGGTAATCAAAGATTTTTTTTAATGTGATCTATCATGTGACCACTCGAAGTAAACGTCCCGACCTGATCTACTTGCCTGTTATGTCAAAACTAGTTTTCGTTATATCTTGGGAAACACTGGTCATAGACCTATCATGCGACCACTCAATGTAATCGTCCCGACCTGATACCTGCCTGTTATGTCAACATTAGTTTTCGTTATATCTTGGGAAACACTGGTCATAGACCTATCATGCGACCACTCAATGTAATCGTCCCAACCTGATCTACTTGCCTGTTATGTCAAAATTAGTTTTCGTTATATCTTGGGAAACACTGGTCATAGACCTATCATGCGACCACTCAAAGTAAACGTCCCGACCTGATCTACCTGCCTGGCATGTCAAAATTTGTTTTCGTTATATCTTGGGGAACACTGGTCGTAGACCCATCATGCGACCACTCAAAATAAACGCCCCGACCTGATCTACCTGCCTGTCATGTCAACATTTGTTTTTGTTATATCTTGGGAAACAATTGTCGTAGACCCATCATGCGACCACTCTAAGTAAACGTCCCGACCTGATCTACCTGCATGTCATGTCAAAATTTGTTTTCGTTATATCTTGGGAAACACTGGTCGTAGACCCATCATGCGACCACTCAAAGTAAACGTCCCGACCTGATCTACCTGCCTGTCATGTTAACATTTGTTTTCGTTATATCTTGGGAAACACTGGTCGTAGACCCATCATGCGACCACTCTAAGTAAACGTCCCGACCTGATCTACCTGCCTGTCATGTCAAAATTTGTTTTCGTTATATCTTGGGAAACACTGGTCGTAGACCCATCATGCGACCACTCAAAATAAACGCCCCGACCTGATCCATCTGCCTGTCATGTGTTTCCCAAAATATAACGAAAACAAATTTTGACATTCCAGATAGTTAGATCAGGTCGGGGCGTTTACTTTGAGTGGTCGCATGATGGGTCTACGATCAGTGTTTCCCAAGATACAACGAGAACAAATTTTGACATGACAGGCAGGTAGATCAGGTCGGGACGTTTACTTAGAGTGGTCGCATGATGGGTCTACGACCAGTGTTTCCCAAGATATAACGAAAACAAATGTTGACATGACAGGCAGGCAGATCAGGTCGGGACGTTTACTTTGAGTGGTCGCGACCAGTGTTTCCCAAGATATAACGAAAACAAATTTTGACATGACAGGCAGGTAGATCAGGTCGGGACGTTTACTTTGAGTGGTCGCATGATGGGTCTACGACCAGTGTTTTCCAAGATATAACGAAAACAAATTTTGACATGACAGGTAGATAGATCAGGTCGGGACCTTTTCTTCGAGTGGTCGCATGATGGGTCTACGACCAGTGATTCCCTAGATATAACGAAAACAAATTTTGACATGACAGGCAGATAGATCAGGTCGGGACCTTTACTTCGAGTGGTCACATGATGGGTCTACGACCAGTGTTTCCCTAGATAAAACGAAAACAAATTTTGACATGACAGGCAGGTAGATCCAGACCAAGCAGGTACAAGAGAAAATTCAAATTGTATTTAACTTGAATACCTTAAATTACAAAAAACATTTTTCATTCATAATAGTTAAAGAACCTTAAAAGTTTAAATTAAAAAGAAAACATTTAAGGACGCAGGTACAAGGTTACATCGTTAGACCTAATGCAACATGGCGGCGAGTTGTCAACACGACTTTGACACGGCGCTCACGTAGTTCTTCTTAGTGTGGATAGATGGCGCTACTTTTTGCTTGTATGGAGAAGATTTGTTTCAATTCTATATAAGGACGTATCCTTACCTTTGAAATCATTGCGTGGTATATAAAACTGAATAACTTCTGTTCAACGACTTTTATAAACGGTAACTCAAAAAAAATTCACTCTGGATATTAACTTTTAAATACACGACATCTAGCTAGCGGCTCGTAGCCTAGTGGCGCGGGGACTGGCCTAGCGTACGAGAGGCCTGGGTTCAATACTGACATGCACCACTGTCTTTCTCTTTCCGAGTTCGATAAGTGCATTTCGTCACGAATGCGAGTTGCTCCATGGTTCGGAATCTATGTAAAACTGTAGGTCCCCTTCCCCTACTAGGTGGTAGGGTTTAAGCCCGCCCGGGTTGGTACCATCGCATTAGATGAAAAGATGGTCGAAGCGGCAATGAAAAATTGTCCGTGTTTTCCATCCAGTTCAATGTAGCCGTGCTTATAAAGGGAAGGTCCTGGCATGGCACCTTATTCCTTTGGGAATGTGGTGTATTGGGCTAATATCATAACGGTAGTTGTGTGGTATTAGCCATCCATGTCAGGTCGCATAAAAAAAAAGCTAACTCTACTTCCAAACATAGAGTACTGCACGCCACCTTAAGGGCGTGAGCATGCATTCAATTCCATAAGGGCGTAAGGGAAACCATATTTTATTATTTTAAAAAATAACTGGTACTTGTTTTTGAATTTCAAAAAGATGAAAGATGCATGGTCTAGCTATATATGAAACAGTAAATTTCTGATGCTCATATTATGTGTTAAAAAATTGTTTATGAAAGTTTATGAATATTTGTCTAATTTGAGAACATAGAGCACCAGAGACTTATTTTCACCAAGTACTGATTTATTTTAATTGACACTCATAGGGCCTTTATTACTAAAGTGTTGATTATCTTTTACTGGTATTGGTTACAAGCTGCTGATAAAGGCCCTTAAGGTGGCCCATCCCGCTCATCTCCCCATACAAAAGGGGAAAGAAGATCACGCCCATATTTCTTGTCAGAGATCCAAAATTTTGCTCAAAATAGCTTTATTTGATCGAACTAGATGTCTGATGACCATTGGCATTGTAAAATTGTGTTTGGTTTCTAAGTTTTAAGGTCCGAAAGTTCCAATTTTTCGCGCGTTTTATACAATAACTTTGGAGGTGGATTACGCAATGATAAAGTAAGAACATCGTAAAAAAGATTAGTCATCAGACATAGCTCATTTAATCAAGATTTATGATCTAGTTGGTTTTTGTTCGATTTTTGACTACAGCGGTCGTGGTTTACTTTTAGCTATAAGTCGTTTTGAAAATAAAATTTTCGTAAATCTTACCAAATCATACACTATGCACATTGTCTTTTTTGTGGACATGTTGCATCTTCCTCATCACGGAGCCTGTCTTATTCTTTGAAACAGAGAAGGTCCCAGAGCGCAACAGAACGGTTTTGTACCGTGCCCGCGAATGAGTTGGGCCCGCCGGGTTGGGCCACCTTAATATGTGGTGATTAAGCTAATCAGCAGTAGGTGAAAAAGGCCCTTACAGTTTAATCTTTTGATTATAGTTAGGCCATCAGTCTACATTTTACTTTTTTGATCATCGAAATTGGTTGCGGTTATTTATCAATATAAATAAACTTTCTTTTACTTACTTGAACGCAATTAGCTTCTATCATATATATTTATCAAGAAGAGGTTGTATGCCGGCAAAAATTGGAGTTTCGTACCCTCCGTGCTGTCGAGGCCGGTGGTAGCGCGCGTGCAGAGGCACCCAGAGCGCCGCTTGCCGCCGGAGCACCTTCCCCACTGCGTACACGAGCGAAGTGCTCGCGCGCTCTGCGGGCTGCTCTACGTCCACTTTGCTGCGGGGGAATGTGGCCATCTGTCGTCATCAAAAAACACAGGACAAAACTGAAGTAAACTATCAAACTAAATTATAGGAGACAACCTTCACAAATTTTGTTGCAAAAACCCACAGGCAGCACACTGCACTCGGATTTGTAATATTTTATCATTAGCCAGTTCAGCATTTACGGCGAAGAAGAAATTAATTTAAATAAAGAAATAAATTTAATTCACAAAAATGCCATATACAACAGTTCATTACAGATATCAGTTTATTTTGCAAAGCTAACATGTTGCCAATTGGAACAGGCCACAAACAGTATATTCCGGGATGTCACAACATTTTTGGTCACGATAAGCTAAATGGCTGAAGCTGAATATGGCAAAATAAGTCGGTCTACCTGCGCCAAGTGGTTGCGTTATCTAGATTGGCTGTATAAAATAGATGTTGGTATGTACCTGCTGATGAATATACTGATTGTCAAGAAGTATTGATCCCTATTAATTATACAACAATAACCAGTCGGTTTTTAATTACATACTCAATTATACCTAAAGTTATATCTGTAACCTAAATCACCTATAACTCCGAAATGCAACCAAAGATTTGTTCAGTTCAGCAGGGGAACGGAACTTACAGTTTTATATTAATTCCAAACCATGGAACTGCTCGCACTCGTAACGAAATGCACTTATCCAACCCAGAAAGAGAAAGAAAGTGGTGCATGAACGGGGCGAGGATTTTAACCCATGACCTCTGGCATGGATGGCAAGTCCACCGGCCCCTCAGCTACAAGCAACTCATCACAAGCGATATTTTCTTAAATTTTATTTTAAATCCATAAATATCTGAGCCGGAAATGCATGCAGTGATCAAGATACAGTAATACTGCTGATAGGTTAATGTTAAGGAAAAACATTTATTATGTATTTTGACCTGAGTCAGTTGACCTAAAATAGTCTGATGAGAGCCTATCCCACTACTACACACTCACTCTGCCGAGCCGGCGCAGGTCCTGTAGCTCATCAGGGTTGACGAACACCCCCGCGGGCAGCGCCTGCTCCACCCCTACCAGGCAGCTGCTGAACCTCCGGTCCCCCCCTGTCACCGCTCTCTTGCCATCAACGTCCAGTACTATTCCGTATGTCAAGTTGCTGAAACACCAAGCTTACTATTTTATGATTCTGTTGTGTACAGCAATCAAAGTATTATTGTCTGCTAGAATGTAGTTTTCAGTTTGTTTGACACATGATCTGTCAGTCAGATTTGTGGGTTAGTTATTCATGTCCCACGTATACCCCACTTCCCACTAAACCTTAACCTAACCAGTATATGTTATTTTTAATAGATCAAAATTACAAAATAAAATAAAGTCTTTGAATTTTCTTGTCTTATTTTAACAATAATTTCTTCTTTGCTGAGTTCTTTCAGCAGGTCTATTCGAAGCACGAAAATTGACGAAAATATGCCGGAGCATAATTTTTTTAATCAATTAAGGTTTTCCGAAGAAAAACTCGCTTTGAAAATCGCTATACAAGCGGTTTTCTAGACTCAGGATTCCTGATTCCTGATTAATGAACTGAATGCCAGGAATAGACCTGCTGATCAAATTTTGTCCCCATACACCAGGGTTTATTAACCAGGGCCCATGGACCCCTTGAGGGTCCGTGGCATGAGTGCTGAGGGTCCATGTTTGATATGACGACAATAAATACTGCGTGTGATCGAGTAAAAAAAAGTATATTTCTTGCTTTTCCTGTGGCAATAAAAAGGTTTTTGAAGTGAAAACTTCTTTAGCGGCGCTGAGCACTTTTTGTTGGATGGGTAAAAACTTCCAAACTCGCGTCAGGGTCACGTGATGCTGATCGAAAAAGCGTAAGATTGAAGTGAAAACTTCTTTAGCGGCGCTGAGCACTTTTTGTTGGATGGGTAAAAACTTCCAAACTCGCGTCAGGGTCACGTGATGCTGATCGAAAAAGCGTAAGATTGAAGTGAAAACTTCTTTAGTGGCGCTGAGCAAACGATGGTGAAAAAGTCGTCGAAATTATGGATGAAAGTTGATTTTTCTAAGAGATAAAAATTAATGTAATATATAAATAAATAACGATATAATATTATGAATAATAACATGTAAATTGTCATATTTGTGTACGATAGCGCAATAAATAAACATTGTATTCTACCTCATAAATGATAGTATTTTTGTACTTATAATTAAACACAACGTTAATACTAAAGTTTTCACTTCTGCCGTCACTCCCGGAGTGCTACCGGTGTTTTTTTTTTTTAGAATGCCTTGTTTTCTTTCCCTTCAAGTGAGTTCGAAAGGGGTCCATAAACATTTTTAATTTCCGCAATGGGTCCATGACTGCAAAAAAGTTTAGAAACACTGCTATACACCCATCTAGTTCTAGAAAAGCGATCGTCTTTTAAACCTTTCCGAAGTGGGTTGAACAATTTAAAGAGAAAATAAAATAGCGCTTACGTGCTCCATTTTATATTTACAAATTTCACGTTTAGTACAAATTTTGTATTAAAGTTTTTTTATATCAAACTAATAATATTGAAAATTTTGTTTTTCAATATAAAACATTGGCTGTGTATTTATATAAAGCCCCTGGATTTGAAGCTAGCTGGATGGATAGGATGAAAGATCGACCTTCTAGGACCTACCCATGAAAATATTATAGTGCGGAAACAATTCCTTCATATTAAAAAAAAATTCAATCTTTCCTATAAATTTGTATTATCAATTGGCGCGCGCTTGCTAATGGATCACTCCGTTTCACGGTCATTACGTAGTTGCCAGGTGAAATGCATTAAACCCACATTGTGTGGTAATTGTAGTATTTTTGGACGTAAATTAATACTTGGTGTATTTAAATTGCTCCAAAACCGACTTAGCCGCCCCGACATTACATGTTGGTGTGCGTCATCCCTAGAGTGTTTTTTAGAAGTGCGGAGACGAAAGCTCGCACAGGAGGTCCCGAGCGTAGTGAGCCGTACCCGCGTGGCGGTGGGAGGTCGCGAGCGAAGCGAGCGGGCGACCACCCCGCCGTGGCGAAGGTCGAGTGCGGTCGCTTTAACGTGTTGAGCATGTCCGTGTCGCCGCCGCCGGCGTTGCAGGCGGCAGTGTAGGTTAGGTTAGGTTAGATACATTAGTTTATGCTTTGTGTTCTGTGTTGCGTCGCTGTTTTTAGTGTTAACAGTGGGCAACTCGCTTCCAGTTTACTTCGCAGCGGACAAACAATATACCGACGCCATTTTGTTAGCTTTCTCAAGCATGATTTTTTATTTTCGGAAAAGTGTTTTTTTTTTGGTTTCTGCAACTTCTCATGTCGCGCAAACATATTTTATTGAGGTTTTGAATAGGTATTTATTTTATTTTAATTTTTTTCTAGGGGCTCATTCAAAGACAATCCCAAAACATTGAATGAATCAATGTTTTAAGTGAATCCAAAAAAAAACATTCACCAACCGGTGACACCCACGGCGCTCAGGGAAAAAATGCGCATTTCATCACAGGGAGCCGACCCGATCCTGCCATTGCTCAGGGGTATTGCTATATAAAGTAACAACTTGTAAATATAACCACCGGTTTTGGGTTGTAGGATTGAAACTAGCTCTGCCTTGCAGTCACCGATGTCCCCCATGGCCTGAACAATACTAGGGAGTCGAAAAAGGGAAACATATTGAATGTCTCTACTTCTGGTGTATCGACATGAAAAAATGCATAATCAAAAAGGCATTTTTTGGTAAAATTAGAGGTAAGTAAGGATTTAGGCCTGAACCGCATGATCGGAATAAAAAAGGACTGACAGAATTTCGGCCTTTCTTTCACTCCGGAATCAGAGAGTGCATGAGGCCCGACCCATAACTTCAACAGACGATTCATAAAATAAATTCCGTCCATCCAGTTTTATACCGATCATGCCGTCGAGGCCTTAAACCAACCGATGGAATCCCTCATTGAGTAGCGTCTGTTTAACGCGCACAACGAAATCACATCGCTCTGAGTGACTGGCAGATACGAAGACAGCTATGATAATCAACTCAGCACCGAAATTTATTTTCATGACGGTAATCACCACAAAGGCTACGTGAGGTATACTGTAAACAAACAGCACAAAATGATAAAATCTACAACGTTGGATATATAGCCTGAAAATTCATTTGTATAGAATTTATAAAAAAAAAATATAGAAAAATCAAGCACCACAGAATTTAAGAAATTGACGTCTCCGCACATAATAATTACAGATGTGTTCAGGCAAAGATGGTTCCATTCCGTCCTGCACTATCATTTACAGAACTGAATCAGGCGGGACGGGTCCGAGCAAGGTTCCAGCTGAACGGCGAAATTAAAAAAGTACAGAATATCTACTCAGGGCAGCGAAAGCGAGAAGTTCTCGTGTTCGGTTCTGTCAAACTCTATGCAGAAAAAAAATTATTCCTACTTTTTAAAAAAAATATATGCGTATGGTGAGGACGATTTTTTTTAAGAAACACAACAACAATATGTATTCTACGTTTTTTGCTCCAAATATGCCCACGGGGTCTACTCATTAAAGCGAACACGGGAAGTTTTCTCGTTCGCTTCTGTCAAACTCTATCTATTGTTTTCTATGCGATCTCCTGGGAAAAATCAAAACATAGAACATTATTTGGGCTGTCTGTGGTGACTAAGTGGCTGGAAAATAACTTGCTCATACTAAATACGACGAAAACTAAATACACCTATTTAAGAATTTCACACCGAACAGGACCCCATGAACAAACAATTTTTAGGCTCTATTCTTGTGGAGATTATAAAAATACTGCGTGTGCAAGCCCGATTTTGAAATAAATACCAAGTATTAAATATCTTGGGATCACTATAGATGAAAGATTGTCATGGACTTATCAAATTAACTTACTCAGTGGTAGGGTCAGATGTTCATTTACATTTTTAGGAGGCTTTAAAGTAGTGTCAATCAATTTTAAGTTAGGGAATTATGGCATGGGGAGCTGCTCATAAAGGTGATCTTTTGAAACTAGAGTATGCCCAACGTGCTATTCTTAAAGTAGCCTTTCAGAAACCTTATCGACACCCGACGAAAAGTCGTTATCTGCGAAACATTGAGTGTCTGACAGCTCTTCATTAAATCGCTTGTTATTAGATTTTACAAAACTGCCAAATTTTCATTTAACTCGGTCACCGATCCACTTCGTCGTCTGAGAGTTTACCACGGTAGATGAACTCGTCCGGTGAACGGGTGAGTGATTAATCCTGACGGTAAGTTGCACTTATTAAACGTCAGTTTTAATCCCTCACCCGGCGAGTTAATATGCCATGGTAACCCCCTGATCGTATGTAGGTACTGTATTTTCACGCGCAAAAACAAATGGACTCTCTGAGTATTAAATTATCAGAATCGAATAAAGAGAAGAAGATAAAAACATCTCAATTTAAAACATGTACACATTATTCAGACAGACTGGATCGCAATTTGTATGGTTAGTCCGATGCTATTCAGCGTACTTTTGACAGTACACTTTCAAAGTCAATTTTATACTATTTACGATACACTGAGAAAGTATTACAACAACGGTGGAGCGGCTGACGCGGCGCGTCGCTGCCGGCCGACTGATTACTTTTTTCCGTCCGGCTCCCTCCCCGGTCCTTCCTCAGTGGTCCGGTCCGTCACCGTAGCATGTGTTTCGATCGGTGGGCGTGGGCGAGCTCCGAGCGATTTGCCCGAACACAGCCATGTACTTTTCTGTGTTCATTCAAGAATCACTTGTTTTTCTGTGATTGATTTCACAAATTCATTGTGGATTCGAAGCGCCAATACCCCTTATAGTCTGTGGCGCCAGTGTTATATTCTGTGGTGGATTCATTTAATTTGCTAAAGCATATCGCGTCATTTGTTTTATTTATTTACGTGTTTACATTGATGATTTTTATCTGAGGTGGTAGAATCTCTGGGGCGCAGTTGTTGTGAGTAATGAGTGTGTTCATTTTTTTCTCATAAACTTTCGATTACTCTTCAAACAATTACAGTGAATATAGGTTTGTGTATTTAAATTATACCTACAGGATAAAATGCACTCATCGTTCTCATTCGAGATGACGAAAGTTGGTCGAAATCAGAAACCAAACTGTACTAATGTTTGGTTCTCAGATTTTCATGTGAACAATTACGAATAGATCAAACATTATTGGTAGCAAAAGATCCAAAACATGGGTAGGTACTTACAATGGTTGCTTTCGATATGTTTCAAATAGACAACGTTTTCAAAGACAAGACATGCATGCGCTCATTTGTTCATGTCACATTTTATTTGATGCAAATGTATTCTGGACTAATGTCACAATGAAATGGCTGGAGAAGTTTTGTTAATATTGCCAAAAGCGATCTCAAAGGGTGCAAGTGCAGACTCAATGGTATACAATATTGCCTCGTTCATCGATTGGTAGAGCACCTGCTTTATCCAACTTGCAATTCGTATGTGTATTCCACCATCACTGACCATCTGTCAGTCACATGCCTAGCTCTTTCCAGCGCCACATACGGCCTTTATATCTTGATATAGATTGTAAAACGCAAGTAGGTAGATATTGCAATGCAAGCAAAACTTAAAGCAGGGCTTTCGTATACCTACATAAAGAAAGAATGGAGACAGTGAAAAGAAAATTGCCGTCAGTAATTCCAGGCACCTAGGTGACTCATCAACCCTCGACTGGTCTAGGTTTAGTCAGATAATTGAGACTTTTACCTTGATACCATATGCATATTATGATCTTGATGTAGAGCTTAAATTGACAGAATTTATATTTGTAATGTATTTTTTATGACCTAATTTTATTGTTTTATGAAGAACTCATAAATTGCTGTTAACTTATTGCAAATGTATTAATTGACGAGTTTTGTAGCATGATGGATTTTTCCACCTATAATGCTCGCTGAAATAAAAAATTGCAGGTTTTCAATCGAGGTCGGGTGGGTAACTGGGGTGGGAGCCTCTCCTTAATGCTATGTTTCAGCTCGCTTCAAGCCTTTTTAGCTAGCCTGCCGAGACTAGGAGTTTGGGAATATCCAGTCCCTTTCTTGTCATCTCTCTCTCCACCTATCTATATTTTGTGATGACTTCGTAGCTCTCTTCAAATATGAGCTTACTGTCGATCTTGGCAGGCCTAGATTCTGAAAGAAACTGTGGACTTGCTCCGACTTCAACCGCAAATAATTTAATCTTAACCCCATTACCCACCTTCTTCTAAATTGGAGTACCTACTTGTTTACTTTAAAGTTTTTTAAAGAATTATATATTTTTTTATTTCTATATGTAATAATCACCATTATTTCTAATTCCAAAATTTTCACTTTACTCCGTGCACATAAAAACCTGGAAAACTATTTATTTTTGCTCGGCTGAACATTAAATGGAGTTACAGTTAATGATCGTGGGCATTGAATTTGTTGCAAATTGTGCAGCAATCATTATTGTTAGATAATATATTTATATTTATTGAGCATAAATAACCCTTGCGGGCCGTGCACATGTTATAATACATTAAAATAAAATCATTACATTAAATTTACAAATTATTGAAAATTACAATTATAATTATACAAAAAATTACATTTAAATTAAATTAAATATTCCTTGAAAATCATTATTATTAAAAAACTATAATATGGCAAAATCAAATGTTATATGTATTATTATAATTATTATATGTAAGTCTTAATTGCTATCAGATTCATTGAAAAATTCTTCTAAATTATAAAATGGGTGGCACAATAAATATTCCTTCAACTTAATCTTAAAATCGGTCAACGTATTACTATTTCTAATCGATATATTTAAATGATTGTAAATTTTAACTCCTAAATAATCAAATGAATTCTTAAATAATAAACATTTAGGTCCTTTTTGTCTAAAACTTTCATTATTTCTTAAGTTATACCTTTGTACTTCTTTTACTTTTTCCAAATCTTCCTTTATCTTATGGATTTCTATGCATAATATGAATATATATAACGAAATTACTGTCATTATTTTTAATTTCACAAAAAGGGGCCGGCAAGTATCATCATATTTCGCACCACAAATTATTCGAATAACCTTTTTCTGAAGTTTGAGAATATTATTTTTTACATTGCAATTATTACCCCATACATCCAGTCCATACCTTAAAATCGATTCTATATAACTAAAATATATTATTCTTAACGTACTTGTGTCGACAGATTTTCTAATTGTTCTAATAGCATAACATGCACAGGCTATTTTATTTCCTATGTTATCTACATGTGGTTGAAATGACATTATATTATCAAAAGTGACCCCCAAAAATTCTGTTGCTTTACATTTCTCTAGTTCGAAGTCACTAGTGTCTGGCTCTTTATAATTAATAGATTTCTGAAAAATAATGTATTTCGATATGGGTGGGCCATAAGCAAGGATAGTGAATTTGGCATGGTAACCGTTAACCGGTAACCGTAATGATAGCCTTAAACAATAAGATGACAGATGCAGTTGTTATACCAATTGTTTCAATATGGGACAGCGACATTTAATTGATTATCCTTTTGGTAATATTCGTCTTAAGCAAATTTATAAAGCCTTCATATTCAGGTGTTACAGCAGTCACTGCCTTGACGGCCGTTAGGACCTGATTCTTGAGGTAATACTAATAATCAACTTAGATGCGGTTTAGCCATATTTTGTATTTAAAAAGTTTTTGTTTCTAAGCTAATACTGGGTTTGCTGGTGGCAGGCGAGTGTCCACTGTATTGACTCCACAATTATATATCAAATTGTTGGAACTTAAAACTACCTAATCTTAGAATTTCAAATTTGGCAACTGTACAATTAGAAAGACATTCAGAAATCAATGTGTTTAAAAAACTCTACCAAGACCCTACCTTTAGCTACTTGTAATTAAGTAAGATAGGTATGATTCGGTATTACTACTCTAAAAGAGTCAGAGAGAGAAGTCAATGAGGAGATCCAAAAAATTGCTGAACCAAAATGTTTCATTTGTGTTCGAGGTAAGAACATCAAATTAAATCTCACAACAGCATTTGCAAACATTTTATAACCAATCGTGTGGTGGAGTTCTGGGGCCACATTCTATTGTTTGAATGCTATGATAGCATGTATACTACCTAACTTACGGTGCATTATGCCATACATTTTTGAGTGTGAAGAAATGATAAATTCGAAATTGAAAACAAACTGTGTAAGCACCCAATAAACTTTTAAAAGAAATAAAACAAAACTGATTACAAGAAACAAAAGGATACCCAGGTTAAAACATCAAAAAGGGCTCCTTGTTGAAAAAATATATAATATATTTATCAACTATACGAAATAACAGAAAAGAAAGTATTTTTGATGTGGATTCCGTTACTTGTTATACAAATAAAACATTTAGTAAGCAAGCAGTGAAAAGGTTTTATTGAACAGAGATATTACTTATCTCGACTGGATGAATGTTCAGAGCATTAAATCCAACACGAAATTGCAAAGACTTTCACTCAGCTTTGAAGAGAAAAGCAGAAATGTAACAAACTGTGCTTCCTCCTGCTTACTTGTTACCTGTAGTCGGACTTCGGTTTGCGTCGTCAAGTTGTTCAGTTCATCCAACCCTGAAGGTTGGGGCAGGCTTCTTTTTTTATATACATCCTGACATGGATGGCTAATACCACACAATTACCGTTATGATATTACCCTAATATACCATATTCCCGAAGGAATTAGGTTTCATGCCAGGACCTTCCCTTTATGAACATGGCTACACTGAACTGGATGGAAAACAAGGACAATTTTTCATTGCCGCTTAAACCATAGTTTCATCCATTGTCGTGGTACCAACCCGGGCGGGCTTAACCCTACCACCTAGTAGGGGAAGGGGACCTACAGTTTTACATGGGTTCCGAACCGCTCGCAGCTCGCATTCGTAACGAAATGCACTTATCCAACTCGGAAAGAGAATGAAACTGATGCATTACCGTCATGTCGAGGATTTGAATCCATGACCTCTCGCATCAAAGGCAATTTTTTGACAATATTTTTTGTTTTCAGAATCATCCTGAATAATATATAGCTGAAACAACAGAATGGCATCCACCACCATGATAGAGACAGTCACCATTACGAGACCACTAAAGGTAAGCTTCCATGCTACTTCCTCTGTGTGCTCCTTGCCTCTGACTCGTAGTATAAGTTAATTGATTAGTCAATGTATGATTGTAAAGGTAATAAAGCGGGGATCTCTCCACCCCTTACGAAGGTGTTAAGTGATGCCAAAGGAGGCACGACATACGAGGACTACCAAACGCTGGGGGTACCTAGCAGCACCTTTGCCGATATTAACAAGATCTTAGTATATCGCAGAATAGCAGAGCAAGTGCTGTGACTGTATTTAACATTTTCAAGCACTTTTTTTTTAAATTTATTTAGGTTCATCAACAAGAACACCACTCAAACATACATAGAAAATACAGATAGAGGATAAAAGACTGAGCGTTTTCTTAATTATAGATGAATTATAGCACAATTCGAGCTAAAATTTCAAATGACACTAGCACATAACAAGCAAAACACAATAATAGAACAAGAAGATAAAAGAAAAAAAAATATTTAAAACGAATATTACATGTAACATATATTAGGATAAACAGTTACTACCTTTCTGAGCTTTTTCTTAATTTTTTCCTCCATTGCCATTCCAGAACACACATCCAAATCAAAATCAAAATCTTTAATTTTTGATATTGCGTTGAAATTGGTAAATATTTTTGAAAGAGACGAATGAAAACCGAGATTTGTTCTAAATTTATTAATTTTAAGAGGAATCAAATTAGTTGCTCTAGCACCACGTCTGGGAACTAGTTTGTGAAAAAGTTTTTATTTCAACATAGGTTTTTTTATTATTTTTTTTGTGACTGGATATGGATGGCTAATACCACACCTTTTGTCATGGTGTTAGCCTAACACACCACATGGGAACTAGGTGTCATGCCAGTAATAAGTAATGCCATGCCTTCCTTATATTGCACGGCTACATTGAGCTGGATGGAAAACTTGGACAATTTTCATTGCCGCTTCGACCATCGTTGATCCAATGCGATGGTACCAACCCGGGCGGGATTATCCCTACCACCTAGTAAGCAAGGAAGGGGACCTACAGTTTAACGTGGAATCCGAACCACGGCCAGCCTCTCTCAACGGTCGAATGGTCACCCATCCAAGACCAGACCGGACCCAGCGTTGCTTAACTTCGGAAAGCGATCGCCGAAGTGTCGCGCCACTGGGCCACTGAGGCTGAGAGAGGGTGAGGGAGAGGTGTACCATATAAAACCAACTTGATATTGCACATGTGTTACATTTCAGAATCCCTTCTATTGAAAATACGGAATCTTTTAAAAAAAATGCAAGCTCATTCATTTCATTGAACGAATTTATTCTTATTTACATAAAACTTCAGATATATCCGCACACTGTGATAGAGTTTTGCTCCCACGGAAGAAACTGCTTGATTAATAAAAATTGCCATTGTAGGCATATTTTTCACATTTCTTGTTTTTTCTTCCAAAAAATCAGTACTATAAATTCACGTAAAAAGTAATTATTAAGTAAAAAACACCATATGCGCTTAGTGCGGTTGTCACTAGTTGTAGTGGTTGTATTCAAAGAGAATGTTGTTCCGTTTATAAACCAAACAATTTTGTTCTGCTGTTTTCTTGGACATCTTACAGTCCTTTGATAGAGCCTGGCATGATGGAACTTATTTTAGGTCAAGGCTAACCTCTCAAGCGACTACTTATATATCCTCATGTCCTATTTGATTGAACGCTGCTTAGAAAGTGACAGCTTTGCACCCAATAACGGCTGAACTCCCCCAAAGAAGTGTCCTAGGACCCCCACTGTACCTACTCTACACATCTGGCTTACCTTCAAACAACGTTGCACCACGGGCCCTTTTGCAGATGACACAGCTGTCTTAGCCTTCGGTGAAAATCTCCCAAAAGCCTGTCTCATTCCACAAAGCAGCCTCAACGAAATCTCAGACTGTTTCAAAAACTGGAGAATAAGGGCCATCTAGACTAGTCCATGTAACCTTTGCTACAAGAAAGTCGACGCGCCCTCCGGTCATATTACATTGTCTGCAGATATGTCAAAGTGACCATGTAAAGTGCTTTGGACTTCTTTCTCTATTTGGACAGAATACTCATCTAAAAGAAACGGCGACGAACTGAAACTCGCCTGAAATCCTTGGTTTTAAAGGGTTTTTGTGCAAAAATATTGTTAAACAAATCTAAACATATAGAATCCAGTTGAGGGAAACAGTTTTCACTCAAATATCTAAATCCAGATATTCCTGAATAAGATACTTAAAAATATAACTAGTTCATAACTAATGAAATACTTCTCAATAACTTT
This sequence comes from Incurvaria masculella, assembly GCA_946894095.1. Lineage (NCBI taxonomy): Eukaryota > Metazoa > Arthropoda > Insecta > Lepidoptera > Incurvariidae > Incurvaria > Incurvaria masculella. The sequence goes on from OX335644.1 coordinate 6,846,787, forward strand.
GGTGTATTACATGTAAAGTAAGAAATAATAATGTCTACATAAAGCTATCCAGCAAGGATTACAATGCATCCAAACAGACTAGTTTGTGATTGAATTGAAGAAAACGGCAAGCCTGTCGTCCTAAAAACAGATTCCTGAGCGCATCATGGGAACACATGAAATACGAATGTAGGTACTAATTAAATAAAACTGGATACCGCAGGTATGCCGAAAATTCTATTTTGTGACGGATTGTAAAAGGAACGGAGTCGAAAAACAATATATGCCAGAAAATACCTAATTAACGTTTGGATCATAAGACTGTAAACACCCGTATAATGACCTAACGCTTGCAAAATAATACGTGTAAATTTTACTTAGAATATAATACACATATGGCTTCTGCACTTCACTAAGTACAGTCCACTCACCTTGCACGAAACATTGGCGCACATTTTCCCCGGAAGCCGTACGAGTGAGGCGACTCCTCGTATTCGATTAGTGTCGTCGTCAGTTCGCGCACGGAGCGGGTGGACCGCCGTCGCCGCAGGATGCAATCGCAAACGGGGCTGATGGCGGCCACCAGCTACCTGTGGCAGCCCGCGGAGCTCGCGCGGCGCGTGCTCGGCGAGCGGCCCTCCTCCGTGCCGCCCACGCGCGAGATGTGGCCCACGAGCGGCCCGCTCGCCATCAGCACCGTGCACCTCGCCTACCTGCGCGACGACGACCGCGACCCGCCGCGCCGCCCGCGCCCCCTGCCGCCGCCGCCTGGACCGCCGCCACCGCCTCCGCGGCTCTGCACCGTCGGCACCAACACCGACCCGCCGCCCGCGCCGCTCGACCGCATTAAGACGCTGTTCCGCCGGGCGCCGCGACACGAAAGTAGAGACGTCGTCTCCGGCCGCCACCCCGCCGACCGGCAGGACGCGCCGCGGGCCCGGCGAGCAATCGACGGCATTAGAAAAGCGCTCAACGGTACAAAGCACCGCATCGGCGCGGCCGACAGCCTCGACAGTCCGAAGATCGTGTACGAGCAGCCGAAGCCGGGCGACCGCATGGGCGAGGCGTTCGGCGCTCCCCGCGGCCGCTGGAGCTGTCCCGCCCTGCCGACGCTCAAACTGCGCTGCCGGCCGAGCCTCGGCCGCTGGTCGGCTGGCGGCTGCTTCGGGGGCGGCTATCGAGCCCGCTCCCGAACCGAGGCCGCCGCTTCCACCGGCGCGCCGCCCGTGCTGCGTCTGCAGATGACGCAGGTGTGACGTCCGACGTGTTCGTAGAGACGCTAATGTGTTACTCTGAGATGAAATGTTCAAACGATATCAAACCAACCTACCTACCTATATTTTATTCTGACCGGCCGTTTTGTTATTTTTCCCGACCTTACTTTCCTATATCCATGTGTTTTAAGAGCGTGAATACTAAATGCTACTAGTTCAGTATGTATTCGGGGCTTATGGACACTTTCCTTTAGTTGCATACCCCCTCCCCCCGTGGTGTCGTATTCCATAAGACTTGTACATTGTTTCCGACACATCTAGAATTACAAGTATTTAGTGTACAAGCTAATAAACGTGTGGAGTGTCTGTGACGTTTTATTCCCCGCGGCACGGTGCTACGTGTCGAGCCTTCAGGTAAGGAGGTTTCTATCGATGCGCAGTAGCATGCGGCGCCAGTGGCGCGCAAGTGACTAGACTAGAAGCATTTCAACGTAAATGAACTTTCATCAATACCCGAAGTCCCAGTTGTCACCTAAATTGGCGTTTACGGCAAACCGATCGACTGGCGTTTTCAAATGTATGGAGAAATTGAAGAGCGCGCGCAGTGGGCGTTAAGCGAACTAACATTTGCGAGTCCGAGTTTGATTTTACAGCTTACTCAACGTTGCCGTAAATACGTCGACGTTGCCGTTTACGTCGACTCCGCGTTTCCATACAAATCGGAAGACCAAGTTTGACTTTGACAGCTCGAAGAAGTAAAACCACAGAATATCTAGTAAAAACTTGTTAGGAGTTTGACGTTTTTACGGAACTTCGAAGTTACTTAAACGCCAATTTAGGTGAGAACTCAGACTGACCACTCTGAGCCGCGCGAGTCGGTTCGGTTGTAGTTGGGCGGCGGCGAGTGGCTCGGGACAAGCGGGGCGGTAAAGCGAAAGGTGCCCCCGGGCAAGAAGCGCGGACAGAAGTGCGTGTCACTTGTCACATATGTGGAGGGTAGGTGGTTGGTGGCAGTCACTGGTGCAAGTTCATTCACCTTGAAACACTTCGTGCCACTTGCGCCGCGCGCAACTGCCCACCGTGTAGAACCTCCGTCACTTTTCCTTACACGTGACGCGTGCTTCCGTTCTTGTACAAGTGCGCCCTTCTTGTCTCTCGCATGCGTGCTACGATCCCCGTCTCAACCGCCGCCGCCCACCGTACCAACTCGCGCGGCCACTGAGCCATGCAAGTACATTCTAAGTTGAAACGGTTCGGTCCACTTGCTCCACGCGGTACTGTGCATCGTGTGGAACCTCCCGTAGGGCACGGCGCGGGCGGGCGGCGCGGCTGCGCGGCGCCCGGCGTCGACGGCGGCAGTCACGCGAGCGGCGCCGCCCCGCCTGGACCCGCCGTGCCGCGCCGCCTGTCAGACGTCGTCGCCCCGCCTCGCTTTCATGTTGTCCATCAGTCACGCGCATCCTCCTACCACGTTGATTCATAGTTTTGTGGCATGCCAGGGCATGTGAATCGCTGCCGAGAACGGGTCGTGTCTGAGCGCCGGGCTTTCCTTGCATATCCTATGGCATGGCCTGCGAGTAGGGTCACCCTAGGAGACTGTTGCCGCCGTGTCCGCGAGTCACGTTGCTGTCGTCTTTCTATCGTATTTGGATAGGATGGATTCATTTTTTTATTACGTAAGGCAATCAGTGTCTATGAAGCGATAAGCGATATTAACCTAATCTGGAGAACCTATTGAGTATTAGTAGGCGTAGACGGCTGGTGTGATAGATCTATTATTTCATCATTCAGTGTTTGTTTTAAAAGAGCAGAAACAGAATTGGTGATCGTCGCACGCACCTGTGCTTTCCCTTTCTCCTGGATTATACATTCGGTGTATGGACGAATCGACTGACACATTATTTGTCCTGATATTAGGAGACTACTGATACTGGAGCACTAATGTTATCTTTAGACGCTTGCTCTTGTCTTTACCATTCTGCAATAAAGTGCAACGTTCCTAATACAGGTCTCACGTGTTCCTATTGCATATCCTGCATGGAATATTGTGTTATTTATGTTGCCAGTTTCCATAATTACATAAGCAGGCAATTTATTTAGGAATTTTGCTGTTCTCTCCACAATTCTCCTAATTCAACTATGGCTTATAAAATAGTTTGAGTTTATTTATTTTTGACTATTTATGTTAATTCATTATTACTTCAGATATTAATTAAAAGATTGTTACCTTTAAAAATATTATTTGGAAATGTTTGACGGCTCCGGAAACAGGGATGCAAACCGCCTATATCCGATCTCGATAATCGACTATCAACCGTTTTCACCACCTCCAGCTACAAAAATCCCAAAGTTACTTTTCGGTTACACCATATAAATATGCCATGTAGCCGAAAGTTCCTTATCGGATTTCAGGTAACTGGAGTCGGTGAAAACAGGGGTATATTGAATACGCTTAGTGGCTATTTGTCTGCAACACTTTAACCGCATAGGTACTGACGTCAATACATGCCGGCCGTTTTCAACTGCATTGATGACTTGTGAACAGAATTTCTACCCCAATTTCCAACCCCCTCCCAATTAGCCGACTGTTCACAAAAAAACTTCAACATTCAGCTTCTAAATATAACAGTACTCAAACAACCAAGAACCCGAAACGACTTTCTATCCAACAGAGTAGTGAGCCTTTAGAACAATAGTGGACTTTTCATTTTATTAACATTATGAATTCATAAAAAGGATAATTGTTACAGCAGGGGGAATTAAAGATTTTATACGGAGACCCCAAATTCTGTTTTTTTTTTTAAATTGAAAACGTACTTACATGTTATTGCAATCCCTCTACTTATAAGATCAATTAATTCACATCACCCATAGCGGCTTATCATTTAAAAAAATCATTTAATTTACCACTCGATCAAATGAATCACTCGATGAACAACTCGATCAAAAGAAACGGGAAAAACAGCGTAAAAGCTTACACTATCCCTAGGTTATGTATTGGCAATAACTCCTACATATATAGGCCATAAATAATGTTTTTGTTCTGATTCTTCTGAAGAGACTTGTTGTGGAAGTTTGCTTTTCCAATGATTCTAAGCCTGTATTACGTGTCACTGCAACACAGAGACATACAACTACCTACTTTCCGCCTGTTTTATTCCTTCCCATTGATGTATATGTTTACTCCTATCATTTCAAACTGCGCAATAAAAACAAAATACCGGCCAAGTGCGAGTCGGACTCGCACACGAAGGGTTCCGTACCATCGTACAAGATTTAACACCAAAAAATCACGTTTCTTTTATGGGGCCCCCCTTAAATTTTTATTATTTTTTTATTTTGCCTATTTGTTGTTGTAGCGGCAAAATAAATACACACTCTGTGAAAATTTCAGCTCCTATTACGGTTCATGAGATACAGCCCTGTGACAGACGGACGGGCGGACAGACAATAACGTAACCTATATATTTAATTTCAAACTTTCAAGATTACGTTGTGCGCGCGAAAGGCAAGCATAGGACGTGTTCAGCATGGACAGGCGAACGTCTAAACTGAGATTCAAAGACAGGGGGTCCATTCAGGGCAAGAGTGAGTTCGAGTTCGGGAGTGAGTTAACCTAAAAATAGCTGGGAAATATATTATTATTTAAATAACGGAACCGTTATTTATACTTTCAACGTATTTACGGGACAGACCAGATTTTTACCTAACTGTAATGATGTTCAAGAAGTGTGGGAACATTGACTATTTAAAAAAGTGAGTTGATATTTAGTGACGAATTCGAACTCACTCTTGCCCTGAATGGACCCCCTGTTCTTGGGTCTTGATACGAATCTCAAGTCTTTCGGCTACCAAATTTAACATTACTTTCATTCATTTTATGTCAAAATTAACATAAAATGTCAAAATTGATATAGAATGTCTGACGGCTTGAGAACTGTCTCCAGACCCAAGAACTGGGGGCTCATTCAGGTAAGAGTGAGTTCGAGTTAGGGAGTGAGTTAACCTAAAAATAGCTGAGAAATATATTATTATTTAAATACCGTTATTTATACTTCCAACGTATTCACGGGACAGACCAGATTTTTACCTAACTATAATGATGTTCAAGAAGTGTGGAAACATTTACTATTTAAAAAAGTGAGTTGACATTTAGTGACGAATTCGAACTCACTCTTACCCTGAATGGACCCCCTGTATTTGATAAGACGTTCGCCTGTACATGAAGAATCTCAGTATCAGAATATTTGAATCTCCTTCGAACAATACGAAAATTCGCACAAATTACGCAGCAATGTATTTGGAACAATGTGCCTAAAATTTTTTAGGTCAAACCCTTGGGTAAAACACGGACAACATATCCGGACAACGGTGTGAAGCGTCAATTTCGTTTATGAGATACAACCGTGTGACAGACGGACGGACGGACGGACGGAAGGACGGACGGACAGCGGAGGCTTAGTAATAGGGTTCCGTTTTCACCCTTTGGGTACGGAACCCTAAAAAGCCGCGGACTTCTGAACACTTTTCTCCCTGTTATTCCGGGAATCTCTTATGTCCGTCGATTGCTAACCCAAATCACTCCACATGTCGCTAACCACTTCTACCTCCGTCTCCGTTACTCGAGCGTTGACGGCGCCCCATTTTAGGTTGTTTGTCCCCGTGTTAGGTTGCGTGCTCAGCGCGTATTCAGGTACGTGAAGCTATGTAGGGGGGGGGGGGGCTTCGTTAGTCGCTGCGTGACCTACATTGCGAAAGGGGTGTGTTTCGAGGGAGGCCTTCCGAAATTCCTGACTGAGTGGTCTTCTGTACATTGAGACGTTAGAGATGTTAGGCGGAAAAGCCGAAAATTGGCTAATGCCTTGCGTGACTAAGGTATATTCGGTTACTTATTTGGTGCACGTTCTTCTGTTATGTTTACATTCCGTCTTGTTTTGTTATCCATCTCGTTCAACACATCCTACTACGCTCTACCTTACCGGCGACGAAAAGCTTCGGTCGTCGACAGATCGGTAAAAAAAATATTTTCTACAGGAAAATTATAGACTCTCAATTTTACAAAAACTTGGAGCCTAAATCATTTGCCTTCTATGAACTGTAACATATCTCGCATTGGTAAATTGTGATGTGTTGGATGAAGTTCGTAGAGCTATATGCATAGATATAGACATCGGAAGATACTAGGAAAAGAATCCCATATAATAGGTCGGGGAAAAAGTCCTTTCGCATTATAGTATGTATGAACTTGTAATAAAATCTCTTTGGCTATACTATTTGTATCTGGCTGGTTTTGGTATCATTGAAAGTTTAAATTTTAAAGAACATAATTCCAAATTCAAATTAGGAAAATGTGTGATTCTCATTTGTTTTTCGTACTGTCAAAATGAGTGAATCTAATGAAGAAATTCGATACATTTTAAAATTTTACTACAACAAAGGTAAAAATGCAACGCAAGCCGCGAAAAAAATTTGCGATGTTTATGGACCTAGTGCAGTGTCTGTGAGAGTAGCACAAATTTGGTTTAAGCGTTTTCAATCCGGAAATTTTGATGTCAAAGATGCACGTCGCTCTGGTCGCCCTATTACGGATAAAATGGATGCCATTTTTTAAAAAGTGGAGCAAGATCGGCATATCAGTAGTTACGACGTAGCTGAAGAACTAGGAATTGACCACAAAACAGTTTTGGCGCATTTGAAAAAAAACTGGGTACACAAAAAAGCTCGATATTTGGGTACCTCACGAGCTCACTGAAAGAAACCTAATGAACCGTGTACTCATTTGTGATTCTTTATTACGACGTAATGAAACCGAACCATTTTTGAAGAACCTGATAACTGGTGATGAAAAGTGGATCACGTACGACAAGAACGTGCGAAAAAGGTCGTGGTCAAAGGCCGGTCAAGCTTCACAGACTGTGGCGAAACCCGGGTTAACTCGCAACAAGGTGATGCTGTGTGTGTGGTGGGATTGGAAGGGCATTATTCATTATGAGCTGTTACCACCAGGCAGGACCATCGATTCTGAACTCCTGATGAGATTAAAGCAAGAAGTTGAGAGAAAGCGGCCGGAATTAATCAACAGAAGGGGTGTGGTTTTTCATCATGATAACGCTAGACCTCACACATCTTTAGCCACTCAGCAAAAACTAAGAGAGTTTGGCTGGGAGGTGTTAATGCATCCGCCGTATAGTCCTGACCTTGCACCTTCAGATTTCCACCTGTTTAGGTCTCTTCAGAATTATTTAGGCAGTGTCAGGTTAACATCACGAGAGGACTGCCAAAACCACTTGTCGCGGTATATTGATCAGAAGTCCCAATATTTCTATAGCAATGGGATCATGTCCCTACCTACAAGATGGCAAAAAGTTATCGAACAAAATGGTACCTACATACTTTAGTTAAATGTAAATAAACCTTATTAAAAAATGTTTTGAATTTTCTTAAAAAATTAGAAGAAACTTTTTCCCCAACCTAATATGTTGGCGCCGTAAAAATCAGGTCTTGCTAATGAAAAGAAGCATTTTTCGTAAATTTAGTAGGTAGCACTTTTTAGGGGATTCATTTTGTCAGGGCTTATGTTAAAAGCAACGCCCTCCAGCTACATTTATTTAGTTATATAATTATTCGTAACGAACTCCAATAAACTGCCGAACAGAGAAACAATTAACTTGGGTACGTATTAAAGAACGCTCGTTTCTCCGACCCCATCGGTTCTTCTCGATTGAAAGACAAAGCAAATGAAATAACCTCACAATGAGAAAATCGTCGAGATGCGTAGCCTATTTTCTCCCAACGGACAATAGCTCCAAGTTCCCACAGAGCGCTCTGCATTTCACTTCGCGGCCGCCGCTTTTGGCGCTTAGTCGCTCGGCGCGCGGGGATTTGGGTTTGCGGTCTGCGGTGACCCAGTTCCGATTTAGGTGCCATATTTTTTTTTTGTCCGCATTCTTTGCACTGCTGTCCGCGACGTGTGCAATCATAATTTATGCTGCGGATTTCTTAAGTTTCTGTTTGTTTTATTTCGGGACGTTTTATACGTCACCTATTCAGCATCTGATATTCTCGGCGTTAAGTCTGTTTAAATGGTCGTATTCTCGGAATAGTCTTCACTGATATGCCATCACAATTTCCTATTTGTGTGACGCAATTTCGTGCAATTTTTTAGCACCATTCGTACTACATGTCAGGTGGAAATAGAGGTTAAATTATTGTCTGCGTAAGCAATATCCGAATTCATTATTCGAGTAAAAATATTTATGTTTTCGTGCCAACAGACCTGAGCTATAGATATTAAAATATCAATAGAAATTCCCTTGGTATGATTGAAAGCTCGACAAAGACGGATTATTCGGCGGTGAGCCCTTAATCCGATCGGATAGATTAGCCAGCGTCGGATTGTGGCGGCGCGGCGGAGGGTGCCGCACTCCGCTCGGCTCCGGTACGATGGTGGCGGCATGAACGGTCGCGCGGGGCCGGCGGGGGGGCTGCAGTCGCACGCGCGGGTCCTCCCGCCCGCGCCGCCGGTGCTGCCGCCGCCGCCGCAGTTCGCCAGCCCGCATCCGGACATGGCCTCCAACCAGATTGCGCAGGTAACGGCGGCACGCACGCGCCGCAGCCACCAAACAACCACGCCGCAGGGCGAGCACCGTAATATTGCGACTTTGCGACGAAAGCCAGAATACCCTAGTCCGAGTTTTGCGTTATCGGCAATATTTTTCAGAAACGAACGGCGACCCCACCGATTCGATGGCAGGACGACGCAACTTCCAAATGTTTGGGCTGGAGTGCAACATCTCTGGTCGCGGTTATTGTTATTGTTAAAAAAATATGTCTTCTTTCTTCTTATGCCTTAAGGCTGTTCCGACCCATATAAAGTTGTTTGCACACATAACGCAAAAAGTATTGCACTTTAAGCCACGAATTAATAATAAAAGTTTAATATAGTCATATTACTTGCAGCGAAAACAATTTCACAATTTCAGGATTATTGGTTTTGTTACAATTTATTTAAATACGATTTCTTATTTAACAGCGCCATCTAACGGTGTAAAACTTCTAATCGGCAGTTACAACGAAACCATTAAACCTGAAATTGTGAATATGTTTTCGCTGCAACTACTATGGCTATATTTAATATTTTTGACGAATTCGTGCCTTAAGGTGGCCCAACCCGCTCATTTCCCCATACAAAAGGGGAAAGAAGATCACGCCCATATTTCTTGTCAGAGATGCAAAATTTTGCTCAAAATAGCTTTACTAGATGTCTGATGACCATTGGCATTGTAAAATTGTGTTTGGTTTCTAAGTTATAAGGTCCGAAAGTTCGAATTTTTGGCGCGTTTTATACAATAAGTTTGGAGGTGGATTACGCAATGATAAAGTAAGAACATCGTAAAAAGATTAGTCATCAGACATAGCTTATTTAATCAAGATTTATGATCTATTTGGTTTTTGTTAGATTTTTGACTACAGCGGTCGTGGTTTACTTTTAGCTATAAGTCGTTTTGAAATTAAAATTTTCGTGAATCTTACCAAATCATACAGTATGCACATTGTCTTTTTTGTGGACATGTTGCATCTTCCTCATCACGGAGCCTGTCTTATTCTTTGAAACAGAGAAGGTCCCAGAGCGCAACAGCACGGTTTTGTACCGTGCCCGCGAATGAGTTAGGCCCGCCGGGTTGGGCCGCCTTAAAGTGCAACACTTTTTGCGTTCTGTGTAAAAAAAAACATTGTATGGGTCGGAACATCCTTAAGACGCAAGAGGAAGAGAACAGACAATTTTTACAATAACATTTACCGTATACAGGGTGCACTCCAGCCTTAGTGTTTATCACTCGGAAGAAAGTAAATTCCGACTAGCACATTTTAGTTAGCTGTATGACTTGACAGCCTGTATGACTTGACATTCAACGTTTGATTGATTGTTGGTTTAATTAATACAATGAAAACGTAAAACCCAAACTTGGGCATCTGTCAAGTTCTGAATCGTCGCAATATATCTGACTGAGTCTGTCCTCGAGCGGCTGGTTCGCACTATGGGAATCACTCAATGATATGCTGCTGCCTGCGACCTCGATCGCGTGGGTTTCGGGTTTTTATCTTATATGTATTATGATTCGCAACATATACTGCAAAACTACATAATAACTTATCCTGTGTCCAAAATTTCCCATGTTTAATTTAAGTAAGATGTGTGCACAAATATTCAAGTCCCTGTTGGTGAAATTAGCTGTAATGTAATCCTCGATGTAATCTGGCTTCTGAGATGTTTGAAAAAATATATTGTATCAGGCATATATTGCTAACATCATCCTGGTGTCGTTATATTAGGACCAATCTGATATAAGAATCTCATCACATTCTCCCCATTATAAGAGCGAGACTGGATGGAGCTCCAATCGTGTTCATTTTAGGTTTAAATCATCTTTCATTCGATGCAATTGGTCAATCGGGGGCGGCCCAACTCTACCACCTTGAAATTAAGCAAAGGGACCTGTAGTTTTACACGGTTTGCGAATTTAAACTTAAATGAAATTTAAATTTCACGATGCACAAATATTAAGAGGAGAATGAAAGTGATAATTGAGACCTGGAGCCCTACTACGAACGCTATCGAGAAGGCGACATCGCCTGTCAAATATATTGTATGCGTTTGACAGTTGGTATCAAGAGCGCTTTAGTAGGGGGCCAGCGGCCGGGTGGGGATTAAATATGACGTAAATTACAGTTAATTTTACCGAATTACACGTCGTTTAACAGTTAGCATGGTACGAAACGCAACTAAAAGTAGATTTATTGACTTACTTGCCTATTCACCCGACGAGACAATTTACAATGGTAATCCTTCGTTCAAATATTTATGTATTTGTGTAAATTTATTTTTATTTAGTAACTCAATGTAGAGAGTATACTCGCAATAATACAGCCCAACCCACACAATATTTACAGAACACAACCTTTTTGCTGTAAATATAAATTGTATTGCCTGGAACAAATCGAACATCTGGCTCTTCACACAAATAACTGCGTAGGTAGCGACCAAGTCGAACTAGTAAATGTGATTTATCAGTCGCCCGGGAATAAGTCAGGTTGGGGTGTGAGGAGCGAAAATGTTTTCTTGTCCCAAAAGGGTGGTTCCGTGCGTGGGGACGGAATCAGCTGATGGCCTCCCCTCGTGCGGGTGTCGGTATGTACAGGCCGCCGACAGCTACGGTGCGAAATTTGTCTTTAGCTACGGACCCCTAGGTACAGAGTTGAGAGAGTAGAGCAAGGGGTAGGTATCCATAAGAGTTTGCTATTTAGGGTTTTTTTTTCTGATCTTTTAAGGAGGGTTATCATGGTAAATTAACTCGTCGGGTGAACAAACAAGTGAGTGATTAAATCTCACGTTTATTAATATTTTAAAACTTACGCGGGACATAACTACAATATTTAGTTTGACGGCTTACCGCGCGTGTGAGGAGCAGGACGTGCTGCTCGACGTTTCGGAGCCTCACATGGGCTCCATCTTCAGGAGAACGTGCCTGTCGCGACGGTTAGTTACTGGCTACCCGCCGCTTTGCTTCACTTCTCAGCGTCCATGGCAACACTCGTACATTTTCTTGAGGATTTTTCACGTTTAATTGATTCACGCCGCATGACACGTCGTTTAACAGAATGGTATGAAATGAAACGGAACGTCAGAATTATTCGCTCACCTGTTCACCCGGCGAGTATATTTACCATGGTCCCGCCCCGGCGGCGAGTAATTTTACAATGGCACCTCCCCTGACGAGAGGAACTTTTTCACGTTATAAAGATCAGGCTGCGAATATCAAGCAGCTACAGAAATTCTTGTTTTTCCTTGTTTTTCTGAACATGTATTGGTTTATCTTGGATAAAATCTATAATGGTCTGAAAATATAAATTTAACCAATAAAATGCTTGTGTTGTTACGGCTTTTGAAGATTTGATTATTCTATACATATACTCAGTAGAGTCAGCGAGCATGTAAGGACGGGAGTAGAGATCGAAACAGGGGGGTAACCGGCGCGGCGTAAGATGTGAGAAAATATGCGAGGGGATTCGATAAATTCTGAACCAATCAGGAGCGTTTATGTCGAACCTTCTGCGCTCTTATTAGGTATAATATTTGGCATTCTCCTCTGATTGGGGCAGAATTGATCGAATTCCCTCACAATTGTTTTTTCATATTACGCCGGTTTAGCCCCTGATTCGCACGGCGGAGGCGGGGCGGCGGCGGCGCGCGGCGTAACCACGAGCGAGCGAGTGGAAAAGTTTAAATGTAGTTCGCTTACGAATTCGGGTCGCGCAACATCGAATATTCAGTGCACTATGTAAATAGCGCCTTGTGAAGTTCTTAAGTATCGTTGGGACTCGAGAAAATTAGTAGCAAGCGAATTCGCAATTGAATTCACTCGCCGGCGCTGCTGCCGCCTTTGTTGTAAAAGCGTCTACGCCCCGCTACTCCCGTCCTTCCGTGCTCGCCGAGTAGAGGTCTCCAGACACGCCTTAGAGCCGAGAAGAAGGGTGGGGGTGCCTCCACTGCCGCCCCCGCCGCCAGAGAGAGTGACATCGATCGCCCCCGCGCCCCCTCCCGCCCCGCGCCGCCAACTTTTCTCCCCGAGCGCTTTTTGTTTTCCTTCAGACTAAATACGCGTCTCGGGTTTATAGTCGGTATAGACTTTAGGTACTTATCGTGTTTTGCGTGTCTGCAAATACATTTGGAGGAAAGGCAGATGGGTAATTTGTGTTTTTTCCGGCATGTAAAATAATACAATTCGGCCCTCTGCATTTCTTCCCGTGCATGCCCTAAGAGCCGACTAAGGGAATTATCTTTCGTGGTTCCGATTCATCGTTCGTGGTTCGGATTCATCGTTCGAGGTTCGGATTCATCGTTAGTGTTTCGGTTTCATCGTTCGTGGTTCGGATTCATCGGTCGTATTTCGGATTCATCGTTCGTGTTTCGGATTCATCGTTCGTGGTTCGGAATCTACGTAAAACTGGGTAGGTGGTCGAAAAGATCATGAAAATTTTCCGTGCTTTTAAAAACACCAAGTTTCAATTAATTATATGGGGTGTGTTGGATAAAAACATCATGACAGTAGGTGTGATATTAGCCATCCATGCCCAGTTACATAAAAAAAAAACAGAATTGCCTCGTTACTGTAAATGATTATAGAAAATTGTCATATCGTTACAAGCCGATTTCGGAGTCTGTCAGAGTGTCTCACTTTTTTTAAGTTCGGAAAGTCATTTCAAAAAAATCGCATTCGGGTTTCATGACTAAATGTATCTACCCCATGGAGGTGAAGAATTTCATTTTTAATGTAATTTCCTCACCTCCATGAGCTATACTAAAAATACTAAAATCGCGTGCGGTTTTTATGACTTCCAGTCTTTCAAATATAATATAAAAAAATATGACAACCCAATAAACCCCGTGCCAATACTGATTATGTACCTACCATTGAATATTACTAGGTGCTTCTTTAGGTAAATATTGCAAGGTGAACAGGCAAAAGTGTGATTAATTCTGACGTGTAGGCATTTCGTACCATGATAACTTTCAAACGACACGTATTTATTCGGCCAAGATAAATTCTTACCACTTGGTATGGTACGAAATTCAATTAAACGTCAGATTTAATCACTATCTTGCCTGTTCACCTGCTTTTAACCTGGCGAGTTAATTACCACGGTAATCCTCCAGACGTTACCTTATCCTTACCGTTATCCTTAAGATCGAATAAGCTTCCTCCAGCATAAGTACCTATGTACTTAAACCGCATTGTCTCTATCTCACATTGCCCAACTATGTACATACGTGTTTGTTCCCCGTAGACAGGCAGCCAGCCACTCTGTCTAGGACCTTTGTTATGCGCCCATTGTATTAAAAGTGTGTAGAGCTTGTAAGGGGGCGTCCTGAACTTTACTCGCTCTGCGGATTGTTACGAACTGCGTAAACAAGTCGGCTTTGTGTTGTGTTTAGCGATCGTGTACATGTGCTTTTTTGGTTAAAATAAACTCCGATTTGTTTTGTGTTGAACAACTGTATCGATAGCGTTGTTTATTTTGTTAGAGGCAACAGTTGGGATTATGTCTTCATGGATATTCTTGTATTTCCGTTTGAATCACTTACCATTTTGCTTGAAAATTATTCTTCTCTTTAGTTTGGCCAGTCGAACTCTGCAAAACACTGTAAATTCAAAAATTTCATAAAAGTAAAAAAAAAACTCCAAATTAATCCACTGAGCCACTGTTGTGCTGTTATAATGTCACCTGTTCTTTAATATATGCCTGTACTTTAACTCACATAGCTGTAAGAATGTAACAATTTAACTGAGTTACTAGGAATTTTCTTTAACGGGAATGAAAGGGACGTTAATGTGAATTGTGGAATAAAATACGTTACGCCCATAAAACATGCATAATTTCTAACGACTCTGTTTTATTTTCTTAATAGTTGATCAGTTCATATCAGACGTCCAATGCCCCTTTGCCGACATGTGAGTGAGTACTAACGACGCGTTCTCGTTGAGCAGGTGATCGCGTTGATATGCGGCCTGCTGGTGGTAATCCTGATGGTGCTGGGTCTCGCCAGCGCCGACTGGCTCATGGCGGACGGCTGGCGGCAGGGGCTCTTCATGCACTGCATCGACCTGAACGCGCCTACGCCGCTCCCCTTCGACATCAGCGCGCAGCCGGGCTGCTACGCCGCGAGGGACGCGCCATACATCAAGTGAGTTCTGCGCTTCCGTGCCGGCTCTCTTGTCAACTAGGTTTCCGCACACGAGGCTTAGCTCTTAATTGTAGCGTATTAGTGTTGGCTTCATAACTCAAAAACAGAGTTTGGCTAGCGGTTTCTTTAAATTACGCGGCGGTAACGCTTTGCCTCATGTGCACAGGGTCTACAGGTCCGCGACGAAGGTCAGCTACTCGGCACCGGGACACCCGATTCCAATCGATCCCCTGGCTGCTTACTACCTTTTAGTAACCGGATTACTGGAGACGTCACCTTATCATTCTCGGGTCTTAAAGCAACCTATGCCTAGACATTGGTACTGGACACTTGATTGCAGGTCTCTTCATATAAAATATTGTCTACCATTTCGGGGTAATTCTACCCATTTTGACAAAGTATTTAAGATACAAAAATATTTACTTCATTTCTGGCGTAGGTTATTTAGATACCTGTTTTCAACATTTTACAGAGTTCACTTCGTTACCTTTTATTTTAAGTTGACCTTATTATTTTTAAGCTGTAAGCGATACCCTTAATTATTATAATACGGGTACAAGAAATAACCAGCCCTTGTCAAACGCAAAATTAGCTTTAACTTCATGTCAGTAAAAATATATACAATAATCCGCTAATAATACGCCATTTACATACCTGCCATTTTAGAAAATACTTTTGAAATGGTTCAGTAAAAAATATATTTCTAATTTGAAAGAATTCTTAAAATAAATCAATATCTTCTTATATATCATCTAAGCCCTGTTTTCACCACCTCCAATTACTTGAAATTCGATAACTAACTTTCGGTTACATAGCATATTTACACAGTTTAACTGAAGGGTCAATTTAGGATTTTTGTAGCTAGAGGTGGTGGAACCGGGCGTAACACGGGTATATATTTGTACTCGATAAAACGCCAATTGTGGAAGGAGCATTTATAGACATGATCCTTATTGTGGGAAATGTTCGTGTTTATCTGGTGTAGAATGGGGAAGAAACCTGCTTATTTATCACGACAGGTGGCGTCTAAGTGAGCTCACCTAAAATATCTGTCAAAGCTGTCAAATACCATACAAAATAAAACAGAATAGATTTTAAAAATGTATTCACTCAACCTACGGAATTCAAATGACTAAATGTTCTGTTATTGTTCTGAAAATTATTTGTCCCAAATTATGTTAATCAAATGGAATCTTTGGCGGAAAGAAAATATGACAATAACATAACCTATAATATTTTATTCCAAATGTTTGTTGGTCTATTACATTAAAATTAGTTTGAAGACAAAAACCTCTTATTTTCCTCCAAACCTTATTCTAACTGCATCATTTAGAGTTTTTAGATGCAATATGTACTACACATATTGCATCTAAAAACTCGTAAATCAAACTTGACAGGAATGACAGTTTTGACATTTCTAAGGTGGGGTCGCTCATCTACACCTACAATTTGTTTTGAGTTTTCTTCCCCATTGACACAAATAAAATACGTGATCTTCAACGCTCACACCTCAGGCTCTCAAACTTTTTTTTTTTTCATACTTGCCGCATTTGAGCATTCAATCTACAAATTCACTTTTTTGATTACTGAAATTCGTGTATTTATTTTTTCGTATAATTAAATGTTGTTTTACTTAAGCCATTATGGTACTGAATGCAATTTGGTACTAACACCCCTTTAAAGGCGGGATGCGGGGGGGTCTTCTCGTGAGATTCTCACCTGTGTGTTACCGGTGACTCGCCCGGGAGTCACAACGCTTTCGTAGACATATTAATTAAATCGTAATTATTCTAATTAGAGAGCGACGACACTAACATAACATTTGATGCTTGATGACATCATGCGGGAGCGTCTCACTTTCATCTGTGTGTTTTCGCTTTCCTAAGTAGATATACTGAGCAGCTCACTAACTCGTTATGTCCCCGCGCAGGGCGGCGGCGACGCTGTGCGTGGCGACGCTGGCGGCGGACGTGTGCGGCGCGCTGCTCACCGGGCTGGGGCTGCGCGCCGCCGACCACCGCACCAAGTTCCGCTACTACCGCTTCGCGGTCCTCGCCATGGCCCTCGCGCGTTAGTACCGCACCATAGATGAATGCAACCTATGTAGATGTTTCACCAATAGGTCAATGCCGACGGGACGAACAATAGATGGCGCAACTGCATGCATACACGTTTACCGCAATGGATATAGGACGGCGCCACTATTGTACCGAGCGAAATAGCCAACAGATAGCGCTGTACGAAATTCGGATTTATTCACAGATTAATAATAAAAATTTTTTCAAAGTTGGAAAATATACAATTTTGAATCAATACACACAATTTTTGACCACTGATAAAATCAAACGACTTTTTAATAAATTTAAAGCAGTGAGCCTGATAGCTGCGCCATCTCTTGGTACAAACAATCTTTTTGTTGTGATCGATTTAATAGAAGTGACACGTTTATTAGTTACACGTTTATTGCAATATAGGGCCGGCTTGCTTAACACATATTGTATGAAAATATCGTCACTATGGCGGTGAGCCATCGACTTACGCCAGTAAGTAATTATTAATCTGTGACCGCACCCTCGTCTTTGAACCTTGCGCCAACTCTTATCACTCCAGTTGCTATGAGTTAACAAAATCGCTTCCCGATACAGAACAGAATCACAAAATGATCTACAATTTTTTTTTAATTTTTTAAATTAATATATTCGAAAACATTTAAGAAGTGATGTTCTTCAAAATATTTAATTTGTGAAATGTATCACATTTGATAGCAAAAAAGCCATACGTCAAAAGAATGGGACACCTGGATTTAATAATACTCAAAAACTAGGTGCTCTATCATCTCTGCTTCCCTTTCCCGGAAGAGGCCTGATGTTATGTGTGTGTGCAAGTGTAACCGTTTATTCTCTGTGTTAACTGAATTTGTTGTTTATTGCAGTGATGTGCATCCTCATTGCACTGGTGATCTACCCCGTGTGCTTCGCTGCTGAGCTAAATCTCGGTAAGTATTACCAATGTTTTCCACAGCTATACCACATGTTACACAAAATCATTTATTAAGGTGGCCCAACCCGGCGGCCTCAACTCATTCGCGGGCACGGTACAAAACCGTGCTGTGGCGCTCTGGGACCTACTCTGTTTCTAAGAATAAGACAGGCTCCGTGATGAGGAAGATGCAACCTGTCCACAAAAAAGACAATGTGCATAGTGTATGATTTGGTAAAATTTACGAAAATTTTAATTTCAAAACGACTTATAGCTAAAAGTAAACCACGACCACTGTAGTCAAAAATCTAACAAAAACCAAATAGATTATAAATCTTGATTAAATAAGCTATGTCTGATAACTAATCTTTTTAAGATGTTCTTACTTTATCATTGCGTAATCCACCTCCAAAGTTATTGTATAAAACGCGCGAAAAATCCGAACTTTCGGACGT
Source organism: Incurvaria masculella (assembly GCA_946894095.1). Lineage (NCBI taxonomy): Eukaryota > Metazoa > Arthropoda > Insecta > Lepidoptera > Incurvariidae > Incurvaria > Incurvaria masculella. The sequence goes on from OX335644.1 coordinate 6,865,158, forward strand.
TATAACTTGGAAACCAAACACAATTTTACAATGCCAATGGTCATCAGACATCTACTTCAATCAAATAAAGCTATTTTGAGCAAAATTTTGGATCTCTGACAAGAAATATAGGCGTGATCTTCTTTCCCCTTTTGTATGGGGAGATGAGCGGGTTGGGCCACCTTAAGTGGCCAAAATGAGGGAAACTATTAAAACGTATGTTTATGTTTGTCCTTTTAATTTTTTTTTATTACTTACAAAGTTTACCCTGTTTCTCTGTTTTAAATTGTTTTTTAAAATAAAACAGCTTTAAAAAAACTGATAGTATTCAGTTTTTTTTTATGAATTATGAAATCAAGTTTATATAATACTTTTACTCGTTTACGGGACTTTGGAACGTCATAAGTCCTTTTCGTGGTATTAACGTGAAAATTGTTTTTTTCTTTCTAGAACAAGGATGCATCTTAAAATCCAAAACATTTTATTTTGTACGAACATCCTGTATAGTCGTTGCTATTAGTGGGGTGGTTATCCTTTGCCTCATTTTTGTTTAAAAAAATTTTTAGTTAATAATTAAACAAAATAAAAAATATTATGCCTGAATTATGCAGGCTACAAATTAATTAAAGGATTTCTTCGTATTTTTCGTACTAAGCAGGTACTAACATACCATTTGCGGGTATTGCCAATTATTGTAGGAAAAAAAATATTTAAAAAGACGCAATACCCGCGAATGGTATGTTTTGCTGGTTCGGGTCCAGCCTTGCAGTATATTCTGAAAATAGTTCTATTTACTGGTCTCCTTCTTCAATTAGTGTGTCCTTGCTTCACGGTCGATTATACATACATACATATCACATTCCTAAGAATGTATCTCTTTCTTATTCGTTTCCAGGTATGTAAAAAAAGGGCACACTCTACTAATACACACATAACTTACATTAAAAACACAATAATAATATTTGCCAATCGTTCTGCCCTGCTTTATATCTGAATCATCGGCGTAGTGAGCGAGGGTCTCCTGTATCGTGTGCGCGCGGGTGTGGCAGGTAACCGGTCGGTGTGGGAGTTCGGCTGGGCGTACGGCGTCGGCTGGGGCGCCGCCATCTTCCTCTTCGGCGCCGTCGTGCTGCTGCTGTGCGACAAGGAGAGCGAAGAGATCTACTACAAGGAGCGAAAGGTGAGTCCCTCGCTATTTGTTCTATAGCGCTCCCAGTGTCCCTTGAGCTTGTGGGCAATAGCGATGGGTCGTTTGCCTACGAACGGGTGAAGAGACTCGGGTCGTCTGTACTGAATGACCAAACGGCTCTCTCGTTCGCAAAGATTGGTGGCTGCAAGCCGTCGACTCGCCCTACTAAATGAGATGAATGGACCGACCGACCGACGGCACCGAGCGGTGAGCTCTGCTCGTGACTCGGTTCGCTAATGAACGGGTCCTCCCACAATTTCCAAAATTATTATTTGAAAACTGCGACTACAGAATGTTATCGGCAGATTTTCTGTGCGTTCCTTTAATAATGCAGAACCACGCGAATAAATTACTCAATGGGTCAAAGAGACCCATTCAATTGCCGGGTCGCGAAGATCTCCCAAACGTCCCATCGCTAATAAACAAAAGAAGACGGTCTTTCCAATGAACACCCAAGAACTTCCGTAGGTCTTACCGCCTACGCATATAAAGCTTTAGCTTTGGCCATTCCCACACGGTTGATGTCCACTCTCTATTTTCCAGATAGGTACCGGGGCTGAATTGCATTTTAACCGCCCGCAACCATAGCTCTGAATGTTTCAATCCACGCTCGGGACAACAGATAGGCTGACTCCTATATCTCCGGTATCTTGCTGGAGTTGTCCAACTGGCACAATCACTTCCCGATTCACTTAATGCATCTCTCCATTTCATGTCTATGCGGTTAACTCATAGTTGTCTAGACTAGCACCGGAGGTGTCTTCCTGACGGTCGGTCGGTCCTGACTCGGCCAGGTACCTTCGGACTTAACAAGGGCTACTCACCTGCCCCGCACCCCTTTCTCTCTTCAGCCCACTAGGACTTAATACTAAGGCCTGGAGCCGACAGCCCGAACGCAACGTACTTGCCGGACAACAAATGCTGCCCGCTTGTGCAGCTAACCTCATGCCTCTGAGAATCTGACCTGAATGATGGGGGCCGAAGGCCAATCCGACGGTGGGCGGAATCTAGTATTATGGTCTAAATTCCGAATTCGTAATTGGGGTTGAGATCCTATTTGATCGGAGTCCTTATGGTCAACCAACCGCGCCGCGTCCCCTCCCCCACCACTCGCCTCCTCACGTTGTTCTCTTGTGTCGGCAGGTGGTGTCTGCGGAGCCGCCGCCGCGCCCCTAGGGTCGCGGGCGCCTGCCCGACCTGGTGCCGTGAGCGCACCGCGCGCGCCGACCGGCCCCGCGCTAGCCACGCGCGCCGCGTCCCCCCGCCACACGTCAGAGAGGTCGCCGTCTGATGCTGCTTGTTCATTGCCACTTTCAATCCCCCTTGCTTTTTTTTAAAGTGGTTCCTCTGGAATCACTATATTAATTTGTATTTATTTATTAGTTCATTTTGTTTACTTTTAAATTAGGGATGTGAGTCTCTACGAGTACCTTAAGTGAAATCCATTCCAAAGGATTATTTGTTGTTAATTTATTAGTAGTGAGTTTTACCGTTCCGGAGACTTAATGTTTCGAGGTAGTATTTGTCAATTTGTGGAATGTGTTCATTGTAAATATTCAAGAATGAAGTAGGTAAAAACAAAGATTATGACAAAACAAGTTGGCATGTGCCCTGATCTGAAAGTGCCGATCTGTTTGATCATTAACGACTTAACGGTTAGTCGCATTAATAGTCACTTGAGCCATATAATCTGAGACCCGTTTTCGGATGCGAATTTATGCATTTTAACTCCGTCGATATTCACCATAAACAATCGAAGATAAAAAATACTCGATCTAAAATGGAGCGAGAAATCTTCGAGCGGAACCTCTCCTGTAGGATGGTAGGCGTTAGTTTTTGTGAGTTCGCATATGATTTGAAACCCTGTTGATTTTGGTGCATCCTCCGCCCGGTCGCCGTCGACCCGGCGGCTCCTCAGTGCAGTGTGGGCGCGTGGCGCGCGGACGGACGGACGTGCCGGGCCGCTCGGCCGCAGGGCAGGCGAGACTACGGACTCCCAACGCACCTATGACGTTTCGTGATGTGCCGTCGTATCCGGTGTCGATATCAATCTCGTATTAGTGCAGTAGCGAAGAGCCGCTCGGCTCCGGACGGTTGGACATTACTAGACCGAGTGTAGATTTAAGCGTCGCGTTCGACACAAAATTTGCACCGCTCCATCGAACTTCGCGTCGAGCTGCTAAATTTTTTGTCGGGACGCGTTTGTCCGAATGAGCAACTCGAAACTTGACGAAAAATATCGAATAAGCTTAGATTAACAATAGGTTAGGATAACATTGTTTCTTATTATTGACGAGACTTTCAAGATGTATTTGACCGTGCGATTGGTTACCGAGTGAGATTATTGTAGAAATGTTTTGGAGTATTGTTTTATTTAAAATCAAATTCATCTCGTCGTAACAGACAGATAACAACACAACAAAAAAAATCTAATCTCGCACAATTACTTGATTAACTTTGTAATTGTGCAACTATTATGTATTATGCTATCTATGCAAAATATTTTTCTTGTAGTGTTTAAAAAAAATTGTTTACATATAGTATACTCTTGTCACGTTTGACGATATATTTTCGATAGTGCAATACATTTTAAGAATCTCAACCATTTGGCGTATATTTTGAAATTGGAGGGTGAATCATCAAAAGATTGTCCGCACAGTCGTTTTGAGGATATCTTGAATACTTAGTGCACATGTACATAATAATATCATTCCTTTTGATTGGTTCCAACACCAAAAAACTATGGACGTGAATTATTTTCTTTGTACATCCAAAATACAGACTTTTAGAATCTCGTAGGAACTTTAAAACAATGTTAAAATCTTTTTCGTTAAACCAAGCCTGCAAATGGAATTTATGAATGACCTAAAATCGTTAACATATAAATAAGAATAAGCATTTTTAACTGATGAATCATTGTGCATTGTGTTGTTTAGAATGGCAGCTAGTTAATTGTAAGCTACCTACTTATGGAAGTTTTTATCATTTGATGCATGTGACATTTTTCTTTACAAATTACTTCTATTATGAATAAAAAAAACGATTTGATTTTTTGTCACAGAGGCACAATTTCCAGTCTTACAACTTAATGTACTATAATCTTTATCTTTCTGGTTTGATCATATCTCTGTGTGGTGAGGCTAGACTTTGAAGTTATTGCAAAAGCCAACAATGATTTTAAGTCATCTGTAAACAGTTCAAGTGATACTTAATGGTAATTAGTTTAAGTCCCAATATCTTCCTTGGTGGAAATATGTACGTTTCATAACTTAGGTTAAGGTTATTTCAGCTCATACAATGACAGCAACTGTTAAAAAAAATCTGGGTCCGTAACATGTATAGCACAATTTTCCGAATCAACCAAATTAAGGAGTAAAACTAATTATTTATTAATGAGCAAAAATTTGTGAATTTTTAAAATCTCCAAATTATTTTAAATGTAATGAGAACTGCAAAGATCTGAAGATTGAAGATAATTTCCCGAAACTGTTTTCGTGAAATGTTCATAGTCACTGCGTGTGAGCTATATAACCCTAACCATGTGTATAAAATACATTATTTTCTACACCAAGATCGTCATCAGCATCGCGTGTTTACTAACTCATTGATTAAGTAGGTACCTGTATTTAGTCATAGAAGAGCAGATAATTTTGTTCTATACTCGGTATGTTTTAATACCCTATACCTATTTATAAATCATGTCCGGGGTATTTTTTGCCCTCTTAGCAGACATTATGAGTCATATCAAGGATTTGAAATAAACGAGTAGTGTACTAAGTAAAATTTTCTTTTAATTCCGACATATCAGTTCCCTTGAATGCTTGTGTGGGGCCATCCATTTAACACGTCACATCATAAGTCTATTGGGCTGACTGGTTTGATGTTTGATAAGTTTTATGACACTCATGTTCTTTGCACGGTGCACCATAATGAAGCGATGCAGACTAGGATGTTGCTAAGAAATCATTTGAGTATGACGCAAGTACGTACAAACAAATAATGAAAAAATCTTTTATTTTTAAATTTTCAAATTTCTGTAACTTTTAATTCCGTCATTAAAAAAAACATTGGTATGATTAATGCTTGCCTGTAATCATAAAATAAAAATGTAGTGTGGGTTGTGTGCCCAGCTTTTCGAAAAGCGAGTAAATTTTGCACAATGACCTTCGTGCATCGAAATTACAACTATAATAATTATTCATAGCGGCCGTAACCCATTGTTAATGCTATCATCACCTGTAGGTTTAAGACACAGTATAGTTTAGTTAAAAAATAGCACCGATATTAGCATGAATTAGGCAGAAATTAAACGTGAAGTTATTAAACAATATATTTATTTATAATATCACATTAAACATTAGGATCACAAAACAATAAACGACCATCTCTTTGAATTTCCCACTGTTATGAAAATTGATCTGTGCAGTCAAAGAACTTAAAGTTCTAACAGGTACATAATAAGTATTTTAAAAATAAATAAAAATAATTTCTTTCATTACAAAAATAACAAAACTATTTTAAATATGTACATCAATTTATTTCCTGTTTTCTTTAACTTCACTGATCTAATAATACATCTTTGAAATGCCTAGGTTGTGTAACTAACCTGAACAACTAAGTAAGCAACTAGGTGCCTGCCTGTTATACATATATATCGTGGATTGAGATCTGGGGGTCTACCATGGTAAGTTTATTCGCTGAGGGAATTACAAGTCAGCGAATAAAGCTGACGACTAGTACCATCCTCGCTGTCAAACGACGTAAGTTCACTCGTCACTCGTTTATGCAGTGTCGGCCAAACTAATCCAAGTAACATTTTTGTACCATCTTATTTTAGCTGCCGTGCTGCTTGGTCGGAACATATACTATGGAAAAGTTGATAATTCTGTAATAAATATATTATGTAGACCATGATAGGTTCCTTGTTATAATTTGTATGTATTGTCTGTGTGTAAATTGGTATAGTTTGAGGTGGTATGGATTTATTCGTTAATGTTTGATGCTCGTCAGTATTTTTGGTGTTATTTGGTGATCTTTGGGTTCTTTGATGTTCTTGTTGGAGTTGTTTGGAATAATTTATAGTTCTGTAGTGTTTTAGGTGTTTATTGGTTTTGGGTATTCTTTGAACAAAAAAGACAGCATGTAACACCATAGTATACCAAAAAATATCACTAAACAACGGCCTACCAACACTGTATTAGACAGCACCAGCATTGACATTTATGAAAACTAATATAACTTTTCCTGTGGCTAAAGTGAATAAAATCAAAAGAATAGCTAGCGGATTACCGAAAATCCACTTTTCATAGCGATATTTCTTATTCTGTGGCTCAAGTGAACGAATAGCTCGTAGATCAAACTCGCCAGCCGAGAATCAACTTGTTTCATACAATGTATTTGTAAACCCTGTTGTTAGTCTGTGATTGTTAAAATAAAAATGGATTTTTGGCTGTTGTGTTTGTGGGAGAGCTGCGGCGCGAAGAGCGCCGATGGTCTCCTTGTACTCGATGAAGCCTCCGACTGCGCTGTGAGTAAGATATCGCCGCCAGCAACAGAGACTTTCCGGACCTCTTTGAGGAGCTTTTTTGGGAGATCGCGCCACTTCTTCCTCAACCAAGGAGATTCGACAGCATTTCCCCAGCCAAAAAAGTAAGAACGTTAATGAATGCAATATCAGCAGCCTTAAAAAATACCTTTGTCATATGGTAGACAAGAAAAATTTGACGAAATGAAAGTACAATACAATTCATTCATTTGGTAGGGAGCTGAGAGACTCTAACTTGCTTATAAATGCCTTTGTAGCCTTTATAGATTGCCTTTGTGAGAGATTGCATGAAATGTAAATTGATTGGCGGATAATTTGCCTACCCATTCGTCAAAATATTCTTAGTTAAGTCAGTAATAAAAAATACTATCAGTAAGTAATTCATAATTTGTAATTACTGACTATGAATCCAGTTTGAAAATGTGAAATGTCTAAATTAAACCTACCTATGCTTATTTAAAAAAATACCTATTCTTTACTTATTGTTTTTTATGTTTACAGATAATGACTACCCTTGCATGCACACCAATGCATGTGCCATAGCACCGTCGATTCCTGCATCGCTCAAAAAATGGTGTCAGTTGTGATGCGTTAAGTGATTGCAGCCCTCAACAACCGAGTCAACAACCTGCACATTCTGGCAAAATTCATCTGCTTTCCTCAGAACGAGCGCGAAAGAGAAGAAATAAAACGAGGATTTGATTTGAACCATTTTTAATATTTTTATTCGGAGCTTCAATAACTATCAACATGAAACAAGAACAAACATCACTTACCTAAATGCTCGCCCATGCTTAACCTAACGTACAAACTAATGACTTTTTATTTATCATTTTATATTAACTTTAACAGGAAGAAATACCAGTCCCGAAAAACTATCATAAGTATAGATGGGCTTTCCCGGATGTGTAGGCAGAGATTATAGAACACCATACAGTACGATCACAACATACTTTTGCTCCCTCTACAGACATTTTCACAGTTCGTGGTGTAGGGGCTAGAGGACTTAAGGATGTTCCGACCCATACAATCTTTTTTTTACACAGAACGCAAAAAGTATTGCACTTTAAGGCACGAATTCGTCAAAAATATTAAATATAGCCATAGTAGTTGCAGCGAAAACATATTCACAATTTCAGGTTTAATGGTGTCGTTGTAATTTTCGATTAGAAGTTTTACACCGTTAGATGGCGCTGTTAAATAAAAATCGTATTTAAATAAATTGTAACAAAATCAATAACCCTGAAATTGTGAAATTGTTTTCGCGGCAAGTAATATGACTATATTAAACTTTTATTATTAATTCGTGGCTTAACGTGCAATACTTTTTGCGTTATTTGTGCAAACAACTTTATATGGGTCGGAACAGCCTTAAAGTTCAATCGCACCCAAGCATCAACAAATCCTTGAAAACACTTCCTAACAAACCAAGTTGTGGATAATTGGAACAGCCTTCCTGAGGAAATAATATGTGCATCGTCAGTAAATGTTATCAAAAAATCTTACTTGCTTAAAATCTAATAATTCATGGACAAGAAAATAAAAAAACAACCCTCCTTCTTGCGCAGTCGGGTAATAAATCAGTGCAAGTGCTTAAAAACAAAAGTGCAAGTGCATAACAATAATTGCACGCATCAGCATGATGCTGCTAGTGCATTACTTTATAATAATAATAAATATTCTCCGTGTTTTCCATCCGGCAATATAGCCAAACTTATAAAAGGAAAGCCCTGACATGGCACCTATGAAATTTCTTCGTGAATGTGGTACATCAACTTTATGTTATGACAATAAGTGTGGTAAAAGCTATGTATATCTAGTTCCATAAAAAACTTCGAACAAGTGCCCAGCCACTACGTTTGCCCTACCATCTGCCTCAGGCTGGAGCTGCCGGCTCTGTACCCTGTCACGCTCTACCATCAAGTGCAGCAGCTCTATATCCGCTTTAATCGTTAGCATGACGGTGCAGGAGATGCTGATGGCCAGCGCGCAGACCTAAAGAACCAAACCGTCAGCATAGCAGAGAACGCAATCCGGTAATGGCGAGCCCCCGCTATTACGCCCAGACGCCACGCAATGAGCTTCGCACCTATGGAAGAGTGTGGCCGAGCAGTAAAATGCATCGAGAGGGTGCATAAAATCATGGAAAGCGTTGAGGAAATTATTAGAATTACATTTGTATGCATAGATTTTTTAGCTAATTCTGTAATATAGTAAGCCGTACTATATTTAATCGTAGAGCATGTATGTATGAAACTATTTATGTCTGTAGATGAACCGAAAGAAGTGTGCTGTGGTCGTACCGTATGATGCTCTATTATCTCTGCCTACCCCTCGGGAAAGCGGCGTAAAGGTGTGTATGTATATATGTATATTTAGGCAATCGCCTTTATAAAGATTTTATTAACATTATTAAGTGAACTTTAAAATAAATAACAGCGGAATTTTGTGCCAGTTATTCTTCTCTATGATTATTGTGGCTAAATGCTAAATGTTAAACTATTTCAAGTCAAGTTCAGTGCACAGAGCGCATCGGCCTCGGCGCCACAGTAGGCATTGGCATTTACATGGAAAACTTATCTGGGTCAAAGTTTAATGTGTGGCGTTTAGGGTGATGCCGTTTGTACATTCTACGGATGATAAATATAAAATACACACACGTATTAAATACCTATGAACTTATGCTTCTAATCTCCTTGGCTGATTTCATTCCGCCGCCAATATACCTACGGTCACTATTTAGGGTATGATTATTTTTTTTTGTTATGGGTATGAATTAATTAAATTTATGGTGATTTTATTAAATCGTCATGACAAAATCATTCATGTTGAGGTTTTTTTATATAAGTAAGCATGTAAGATTAATCTAAATAATAAAATGGTTTCATGTCAAGGTTTTCCGATAATCATGTTTGCTAATAAATGCCTATTTATAAAACTAAAAATATAAAACGATAACTTATTGGATATGGTCATTCTAAGGTCATATGTCCCCTTAAGGACCTCAAATGTACATAGTAACCAACCAACTATTTGAACATTTCAGGACAAGTAGTGTAGTCAATGCAGCCCACAATGACTGGCGTGCCAAATAAAAAAAATCTGAAAGAGTCGGAACAATTACTTTTATTTGTATGGTATGGCTATGCATGGGTAAGCATTTAGGTGACATTTTTTCTTATTTCAAATTGATATCTATTACAATAAAATGGTTCTAATCTAACCCTAGTTTTATTTCTTTCCTTTTGCACTCGTTTTTGCTCAGGCAAAAGCAGATGAATTTTGCCAAAATATGCAGGCTGCAATCACTTGATGTATCACAACTTGACACTATTTGCTGAGCGATGCAGGAGTCGACGGTGCTACCGCATATACGTTGGTAGTCACCGCTCGCAAAAAATGCAAGGGTAGTTATTATCTGAAAGCATAACAAACAATAAGTAAAGCAAAGGTATTTTTTTAATAAGCGTAGGTAGGTTTAATTGAGACATATTTAAGTAATTACAAATACAACTCTAGGTTATATCAAGAATATTTTGAGGTAAATTATCCGCCAATCTACGCCCACTTCAGGACGAATATTTTGACGAGTGGGTAGGTAATTATCCACCACGTAATTTATATTGCATGCTATCTCTCACAATAAGGTAGTAAGAGTCCCTCGGCCCCACCAAATCAGTGATATTGCATTCATGAATGTTCTTACTTTTTGGGCTGGGGAGATGCTGTCGGGTCTCCTTGGTTGAGGAAGAAGTGGCGCGGTCTCACGGCATAGCTCAAGGATATCCGGAGCGAGGCTTAGATGAAAAAGGAGCGAGGTGGTAGAACTTCCGAAAGTCTGTTGTCGGCGGTGATGTCGTACTTACACTTTTTGTTTTCCAATTCATGGCTCGGAATAAGTTGATTTTCGGTAGACGAGTTTGATTGATTCAAATATTATCCAAATCACGTTTGATTACATCCAGTCCAGCCATGGAGGTATACCTCCATGCATTCATCTGTCAAACTATTGAAATGGTACAAAAATGTTAAATTTTTCCTATGGATTTGCTTGACCGACACTGCATAAACGAGTGACGAGTGAACTTACGTCGTTTGACAGCGAGGATGGTACTAGTCGTCAGCTTTATTCCCTGACTTGTAATTCCCTCGGCGAATAAACTCACCATGGTAGACCCCCTGACCACATTCTGTTCATCGTTTGAACATGTTTTCTGCACCCAACATCGTTCTATTGCTTATACAAATAAATTGAGCAATACGTAAGATAATTATGTCCACCTTCACTTGTCTTGCGTATTTGCTAGGAAAATATTCTTATTGGATCCGTGCAGTCATTTGTGTTCTCAGCGGCATTGAAAAGAAATACCCACACGATTTCTTCTTGTCTTGATACATTTTTGAATTGGCTGCGGTTATCTTGTATGCAAGTGCGTGGTAGAAATACCCATGTCACAAATGAATTTATGACAACATGTATTCATATTGACTACATTTACAGGTTTTAAAAACATACTTATACTTATCAAAATGTTTTGCACATGCCTGTTATCATGCATCAAAGAAACGACTAGAAAAAATGTAAGACGACACGGTAGCAAATTTTTTTGTAATAATCGACATCCATTATAACAAAAGGGTGTTTGCGAAATCAACTGCTAACAGCCATCTATAGCTATGTGGTTTGGAGAAAAATCTGTTTTAATAATATGGTGCCTCTTCAAACATTTTAAGAGAGAAAGCAGAATGACACGTATCAGTTTGTACCCAGAAAATAACATTACATTACCTGCTGGATCTACCTATATCTGGTTCGGGGAAAAACACCATCTATACAAACATGTCGCACCAAAAATGTTTTTGAAGTAGTAATAATCGTGAAAACGTCAGTCTGTAGCGGGTTGAAGGGTTGACCCTAGTCCCAGCTGTCACCTAAATTGGCGTTTACGCCAAACCGATTGACTGGCGTATGGAGAATTGAAGAGCGCGCGCAGTGGGTGTTAAGTGAACTAACATTTGCGAGTCCGAGTTTGATTTGACAGCTTACTCACCGGCGCCGTAAATACATTAACGTTGCCGTTTACGCCGACTCCGCGTTTCCATACAAATCGGAAGACCAAGTTTGACTTTGACAGCTTGAAGAAGTTAAACCTCAGAATATCTTGTAAAAACTTGTTTGGGATTTTGACGTTTTTATGGAACTTCGAAGTTCCGTAAACGCCAATTTAGGTGACAACGGGGGCTAGGAGCTCTGGCTGCAGTTAGAAGCCGGCGACGCTGCCGATGCGGCGGAGGTCCGTCTGCGGCACGTAGTAGCCGTCGGCGTCGCGCGCGGCGCCCGTCACCGCCGCGAAGCCCGCCGTCGGCGCCAGCTCGGTGGTCGCGTGACCGCGCGCGCGCAGCGCCGCCACCACCACCTGCACAGTGGGCGACACGTGCCGTCATCGTGGGCTCACTTACAACCGGACTTCCAGCACAACTTCAGTCGCGACCTCATTTAACTTTTCTTCGACTATATAACAACAAATCTACTTGTATGTTTTGAACATAAAAGCGTGCGTCTATCAAAGTTTATGACGTACTTACGTACTTACGTTTATGACGTACCTTCTTGTCTTGATACAATTTTGAATTGGCTGCGGTTATCTTGTATGCAAGTGCGTGCTAGAAATACCCATGTCACAAATGAATTTATGACAACATGTATTCATATTGACTACATTTACAGGTTTTAAAAACATACTTATACTTCGGTACGACCCGGTTATGACGTACGGGTGTGAAACGTGGACTCTGACGGTCGCCGTTGTCCAAAGGTTGAAAATTGCCCAGCGAGCAATGGAGCGACCATGCTGGGAATATCGCTACGGGATATGGTGCGTAACGAGGCAATCCGCCGACGTACCAAAGTAGTCGATATTGGACACCGGGTGGCTAAGCTAAAATGGCAGTGGGCTGGTCACGTCAGCCGAAGAGACGACGACCGTTGGAGTAACCGTGTCCTACACTGGCGGCCGTGGACAGGCAAACGGAGTGTGGGAAGACCACCCGCCAGGTGGGAAGACGACATCAAGTGCGTCGGCGGAAAGCAGTGGTTCCGTACCGCTGAGGGCCGGGAGGACTGGAGAAGGATTGGAGAGGCGTATGTCCAGCAGTGGACGCAAACACGCTGACTGACTGACTGACTATCAAAGTTGTGAGACTACTCTCTTGCAGTGTCTTGCCCTTTCAAAATTGTGGTTCGTAATAAGTGATTTATCTCCGGATTAAAACGCGTTTTTTTATGGAAAATTCGGAGATAATCCAGTTTTTAAGTTTCGACAACCCACTCTCTGAATACGACTGCAACAGTTTAAGTTGATAAAAGTAACAATTTTAGCCTGCGACTAAAAATGCAGAAGTTTGGCTGTAATTATGATAACTTGGAGCGGTGCCATTGTAAGCACGGAATAAGTAATTGTAGAAGGTTCTAGTGATAAGGGGGCCAAAAAGTCGATAGAAGCGGACGCAGGTGTAGGAAAGTGGTGAAGGGCATATATTAAAAGCATACTTCAAATCATTGCAGTGCCATTCCCTAGAGTTCGCGGTTCGAAAATACCTGAACATATTTCATGAAAAATCATGTGCTCACCACAGGCACCTCAATATGATTCCTCTAACTTAGGCATGCTATAATAGTTTAGGTGCAAAGTTAGAATACTTAAGAAGTATATTAATATGACCACAGACTAATGAGGATTGAAAACATTATTAAACTATGAAATGACCTTCTGTTAAAATGTAAAGAAAATCAAAACACCCATAGATATACAAAACAACATCAGACAGTAGCATTCATTGAAGGGGTGCTAATTTTAATGTGCCGATCATTTCCGGACTAATTCGCATTTCGATGGTAAGTCCGGAGATAATCCGCCTATCAAATTTTTAAAGTTCACTCTAATTACGACAAATGGTTTATTTTATCCTTATGATAACAACCATTCATTGAATTAAAATATAATCAAACTGGTCGGAGACAAGAATTGCTATGATACAAACTTAGACAGACAAAGTCCCATTTACAGCTGATTTCTCACAACATGGAATCACACATGGAATGTCTCTTATTTAAGGCATTGTTTAAAGAAATTATTTCCATGATAAAACATACTTCTTTGTACGAGTATTATTATAAAAGCAAGATAATATTTTATTTCCCAGATAGAAAGACCACATTTAACGTTGATAAGTTTAATTAATACACCACAAAATAATGCCTAGCCCACTATTCTTAGCTATCTCTCTGATTACACCCTCTGCCGTTCCTGTGTTTATTTTAGACAAATAAATGCAAATATTGTAAACTGTACATTTTATGAGCTTATTAGTAGCGTGTGCATGGTAAAACCAAAGCTAAACTACCAACCTTAAATGGTTATCTGTTTGTCAAGAAGAGCTTCTACGTAAGTAGATATTAAATATACGATAATTTGAATGAGCTAGTAAACTTAAACTATTCATTCATACCTAACATCACTCCACTTGCCTGCTGCAGGAGCGAGTAGTCAAGTAATACGATGGACGGTAAGTTCCGCATTACAGCTTTTTTTGGCCTCTACAGATGAATGAGCCAACATAGCGATCAAGAAGTTACGACGCGATGTACTGATTGAGCCATAGGAAACAATGCATGTGATAATAAAGATAGGTACCCAAAAATCCCTATTTAAGGCAATAACACCGTGGTCTGTCGTTACGAATCAGATTACACGCTCAAAGTTGTAATCATCACAAACAATTCGGACCGTTTGTGTGCGCGCTTACAGAAACAAAACAACAAATATGGAACCAATGACATTAGTTGTAATAGTTCACCTCAAATTTGATCTAATCAATTCCTCTAAGCTGAACTTGGACTTGTCATACCGTTCACGGGACGCTATTTTGAGGGCTGTCAGCGCGAATCGGACCAGTTGTGAATGCGCTTTCGTTAACAATAGTTCAAATCGAACCACGTCCTAAATATCACCTAATGATTGATGGATTTTTGCCTTTTCGGTAAATGGCTCAGCGCCGAGACAGCACTCACAACACAAGTAACCTGACAGTATTTTTAACAAGACAGACCTGTATCAACGGAAAAACGCAAGAAGAACGGAAATGGGTAGGTTGAATGACGCAGATTAGTAAAATAGCTTGGTAATTTCGGCATTCATAGAGATCAAGTAGCATTAGGAGATATTAGTTCATGTAGCTAGGTTTTAAATTAAATCAAATGACTCACCGTATCGAAGTCAGCTTCGTGCTGGACCTCCATGGGCATGAGCTGGTGGTGCAACCGCGGCCGCCTCATGGCGTCGGGGAAGGAGCTGCCCTCCAGCAGGGTCGCCAACACCACCTGCCCGCATAGATACTCATCACATCGATATCCACCGCCTCATTTGCAGCAGAGCGTCTCGTCGCATACGGCGAATCCGAATGTAGGCGGATTGACGGATCTCATGGTTAGTGATATGCCACGGATTCCACCAGTCTAAAGATTCGTAAAGCGTCACACCACTGGCCGCATGTAGCGATTTCAGTGAATAGAGACAGTAAAGCTGTACAATAGCATAGGAGGAGATTGTCTTGAGTGGAACTCACCACAGCGAACTGTATCACCTTTGTATAGGCCACCCTACGTCGCACGAACGGTCTGTAAAGACGAGACGCCTTAACACAGCGTATATTCGTCAGGCAAATTCACCCCAGCGACCTGATCTTTGCACCAATCACTATATACAGGTGCGCATCGGCCCAGCGAACTCTGTCAAACATCATCAATCTAGCGGACTCACCAGAGCGACCTGCGTCGTGATTTTTGTGCCGCCAGCGGCGCCGACCACCATCTGCGCCATGCCGTCGCGGTCGAGCACGATGGTCGGCGTCATGGACGACAGCGGGTGCAGGCCGGGCCGCAGCAGGTTCGCCGGCGACGGAGGCATGCCGTAAGCGGACTCGCGGCCCGGGATAGCAAAGTCGTCCATCTCGTTATTGAGTAGCACGCCCGTCGACTGCGAGCGGCGCTGGGCGCCAAATCTGTGGGCAGATGGAGGTTTGGCTTGTAACTTAAAACATAGATTATTTACTTACGTCCACGACGCTCGTAAAAAAGTCGATGTCGCAGTAATATTTACCAATCCAATACGACTTTTATCAGTAAAATCATTATTAGGTACCTGTAAACCTAATACAGATTATAATTATATTTTTATATTTTATTACTATAACTATTAGATAATATTGTGATTTCACTAAACTTTCACTGACCACATCGATAGACGGCCAACCCCGGTTTACAACAGCGCGAGACGACCGCTTCATCGCAATGACGACAATGCGAAATCGTCGCCTCAATACTGTTGAAATGCAACAGGCGAAGCGTGGCTGTTAGCATATATACAGTGTGGCACACAGTGTGGCAGAGGCTACGGGAGAATAACTTGACAGCTCGCGATCCTGCAACTGCTCCAAAACTTGATGGTGGACAAAGTTGATAGTGCTCGTGGCGGAGACGACGTCGCCGTTGGGCGCGACGACCACCACGTGCGCGGTGCCGTGGTCCTCGGTCGCGCCGAACAGCGCGCCGTAGTGGCGCCAGTCCGAGTGCGTGAGCGCGTTGTCCACGAGCGCGCGGTGCGAGCACGCCCCCGCCGGCTCCGTCAGGTTGCGCTGCACCTGGACGGGAGACAGAACGAACCGTTCCACTCACATGTAGTTGATGGTGCTCGTGGCGGAGACGACGTCGCCGTTGGGCGCGACGACCACCACGTGCGCGGTGCCGTGGTCCTCGGTCGCGCCGAACAGCGCGCCGTAGTGGCGCCAGTCCGAGTGCGTGAGCGCGTTGTCCACGAGCGCGCGGTGCGAGCACGCCCCCGCCGGCTCCGTCAGGTTGCGCTGCACCTGGACGGGAGACAGAACGAACCGTTCCACTCACATGTAGTTGATGGTGCTCGTGGCGGAGACGACGTCGCCATTGGGCGCGACGACCACCACGTGCGCGGTGCCGTGGTCCTCGGTCGCGCCGAACAGCGCGCCGTAGTGGCGCCAGTCCGAGTGCGTGAGCGCGTCGTCCACGAGCGCGCGGTGCGAGCGCGCCCACGCCGGCTCCGTCAGGTTGCGCTGCAGCTGGAGGAGACGGAACGGCTGGGATAGCTCGAACCAACAATGCAAGTCGAGGAAAAGAAACAATCAGGTACATGCTGGACACGGATAGCTGTGACCACACCACACGATTAGCCTAACACATCCCGAATAAATTAGGTACCATGACAGGATCTTCACATATGAACGTCTGTTTTTGCCATGTGCAATTATTATCTAGTCTAAGTATTTTTTTGAGATTAAAGTCCATTAAGCCAGGTTGATCAAACGTAGCATCGGTCTTAGCAAGGGCCGCATGCGGCCTTTTTGAAAAAAGTATACGGTAACAATAACATCCTTATGTATCCAGATAGATATTGTATGCGAACAATTCTGGACCAATCGAGGGGTAACCGGCTTAAGATGTGAGAAAATATGCGAGGGAATGCGATCAATTCTACACCAATCAGAAGCGTTTATCTCAGACCTTCTGCTCTCTTACTGGGTAGAATATTTGGCAACCACTTCTGATTGGTGCAGAATTGATCGAATTCCCTCGCATATATTCTCACATCTTACACTGGTTTAACACCTGAAGTAGATGCCGAATATTCAACCCAATAAGAGCGCAGAAGGAATGCTTCTCATTGGTTCAGAATTGATCGAATTCCCTCGCATATTTTCTCACATCTTACGCCGGTTACCCCCTGGGCGAAAAAAATTGAATAGAGACAATTCATTCATCTCTTTCCATCTGTCTTCTGAGATCACGTGTTACATGGTCAAAGAGCGCCTGCGCGCACCTCGTTGATGTCGACGGCCAGCCCGTCAGCCGGGCGGTCGGGGTCGCCGAGGCCGGTCCGCTTGGCGTACGCGTACTTGAAGGTCTCCACGATGCGGTGCCAGTAGAGCGGCGAGCCGCGCGGCGCGTCGCCGCCGCCAACGTAGCCGCTCAGCATGTTGAGGATGAAGGCGAGCACGGCGCCGGAGCCGGGCAGCGGCGACGAAAACAGCGTCAGCTCGTCGCTCAGCGGCACCGCGATGGGCGTCTGCCACTCCGGTCTGAAATGGCATCTTATTTTTTGGACCGTCTAGCTCGGTATACATAGCTCAGGATTTAACCATCGTGTTTGATTTATTTTTATGTAATTGCACATCGATGGCTAATACCATACCCACAGTCAATGGAATGTTAGAGTAAATATTTCAATGGAGAAAACGATAAAATGACAAACCTGGCGAATCTTATCGGTTCTTCTTCGCCAGAAGTAATCGAATCGTAAGAAACTTACGAATCCGAGAGTGTTATTTACATCTAATGGACGAAATAAAGAAACTAAAACTGAAATCTTGATATTAGCCCAACACGCCGCATTCCCGAAAGAATTTGGTGCCAGACAATACCTATTATTTCTTAACACGGCTACACTGAACTGCACCTGTCCATCGAAGACACGGACAAATTTTTCATTGGCGTTTCGAACATCCTTTCATCCAATGCGATGTTATCAATCCGGACGGGATTAACCCTACCACATAGTACGGTAATACCATAGATTGTAGTACGGTTTCAGCTGGATTCCGAACCATGGAGCAGCTCGCATTCGTGACGAAATGCAATCATCCGAATCGGATAGGGAGAGACATGAATGGGGAAGGGAGTTGAACCCTGACCTCTGGAAATCAAGGCAAGTCCCTGCGCCACTAAGCTACGATGCCGCACAAATAATTAAAGTAATCAAGTTACAATATTTAGAAATAAGAGAACACAAAATACAAAAGTCGAATCGGCTGTGCTTGGTCAATATGGTAATTATATGTAAATAAATCTATCTTCGAGTCTCATTTAATGTTTTCTTAATGAATACATATCATGAATGGGCACGTTATTATAGATCTAACAGTGGAGTGCACAATCTCTGGTTAGTGATAATTTTAAAATTGAAATGTATTCCTCCATAACAACGATAACTATAACACAATAGTAGATATGGTGCATTCCCCCATTAGAATACCTACGTTACAAGTATAATACAAGTAAATATACAAGAATATGAATATTAATAAGCCTCCCAAATCCAAAATGTCCATCAAAGGTGCTTACAGGCGAAGCCAGGAATACGCGCATATCTTAAAAAAACGGATCTTTTACGCTTCCACCCTTATTTCAGATTGTTTTGTAACTGGAGATGGATGGCTAATACCACCCCAACTGTCGTGCTACGATATTTACATAAACATACACGACTGAAAACAAGAACGATTTTTAATTTCCGTGTCTACCTACCATCTTTTCGTCAGTTTTGGATGGATTCCGAACCATGGAACAGTTCGTATTCGTTACGAAATGCACTTATCCAACTCAAAAAGTGAAAGAAAGTCGTGCACGAACGGGACTAGTTGATGTCGTGACCTAATTGAGTCCGTGACCTCTCAAATGAGAAGCGAGACTCCGAGCTGAACCGCTCGACAAATGTATTATCTTAAAATTTGGCTTAAAAAAAACCTATAGTTGTTCATGTCTTCCACGGTCACGATTCCGCCGAACGCCTGTATGTCCCGGACCAAGGGCCCCGTGAGCGAACCGTTGTGCATCGCGTCGGGACCCTCGGCCGCAATGATGTCCAGGGTGTTGGCCAACATGGGCCGCCGCAGCACGTCGCCCTCCAGCCACACGTTTCCGGTCTCCGGGTTGATAAAGACCTCCCTGCAATCATCGCGCATTCATAAACGGAAGAACGGAACCACGATTGAAAATGTGCCCTTTAAATCTAAATGCCCAAGAGTATTAACTTTAACTATACCTTTGACTATAAGGCTGGACGTTTGGGATTCTTGAAAAGTTCACAATTTACACACGTTACAACACCAATGTCTCATTGTAAATGGAGGATCCAACGCAAAGCCGTTCAACATTTCTATGTTTTGAATGCGTTAATTTTAATACATTATAAGGGCGCTCTTTCATCTCTTCTTCTCCGGGGGATCCATACATACCATCACGCCACTCTAATGCTGAGATTCAAGACCGTGCTTGGGTCTTGAGACGATACCTCTACTTCCCTCCTCCGTGCTTCAAACTCAATTTGACATACAATGTAAGGAAGTAATGTCAAGTTTGGAAGTCGGAAGACTCGAGAATCGTGTCAAGATCTTTGAATCTCAACAATAGACTATGGTGGCGCATGGGCATCGATCTAGTGCTGTACTAACCTGAGGCTGGGCTCCGCAAGAATGGCCGCCCTGTAGTTGTTAAGTGACCGCGCGTGGTACTCGTTGACGACGTACCCCCGCCGGCAGAGCTCGGCGGTAGGCCTCACCAGCTCGGCCCACTCGAGGCTCCCGTAGCGCCTCCAGAGCTCCCCGTAGCCCCTGAGCTCGCCCGGCACCGCGACGGCCAGGCCGCCGACCACAGACGACGCGTTGTCGAACATGCCCTCCGTGGTGGCGGCCGGCGCGACCTCGCGCGAGTTGAGCACCTCCACCTGGCCGGTCGCCTTGTTGTACACCGTGAGGAGGAAGCCTCCGCCGAGGCCCATGCACTGGGCGCACGCGACGCCCTCGCAAAAGAGCGTCGCGATCGCCGCATCCGCTGCGGTGCCGTTGATTGCGAGGATGTCCCTGGAAAACGATACAAATTGTGCTATTGTCGTAGGGTCCGGGCGGAAACGACTAGGGGTTTCTTGTCGCGGGCTGCCGGTAGTCTGTCAAGTTTGGATGCTCAATATTTTGTGTTTCGATATGATTTACCAACACACATACTTTATTCGCACTGTTACCCTTTCCTTCGCCAATGGTAAATTTCGATGGCAGGTAATAAGATAGATTAAATGGCATGTAGATTCATCTGCTGGTTATTATGCCAGCAGCCTCTTAACATAACACGGAATTTTAAGCCATACAGCCTCTTCATATCTGACTTTGTGTCGTATCTTTTTATGGCATTGCGGTATCGCGTAACACTTGGTTCAAAGTAGAGATGTAATCTGCGCTATGACATATTTGTAACCTTGAATTATGTTCTGTGAGAATAAATATAAAAGGATATTTTATATAATTACTGAACTCTATATGTTTCTGGACATTTACAAACACTTAGGCCGTATCGTACCTGCAAATAGCTCCTAGTCTAAACCATTGTGTTTCGCTTATAGGCAGCTCCATATCTCCGGGACCAACGGCGCCGTAGATATTCTAGTTATAATATCCTACCATACCACCAAGGACCCTTCGATTCCTCGATGTATTCTGTTGAGGTGGCCCTTCCCGGCGAGACTACCGGGAAAACCGTCTATTGCACTCTGGGACCTTCTCTGTTTCAAAGAAAAAGACAGGCTCCGTGATGAGGAGATGCCACATGTCCACAAAGTAGACAATGCGCATAGTGTTTGAATTACCTATTCAATAAAAACAATTTTATTTACGAAAATTTTGATTACAAAACGACTTATAGCTAAAAGTAAATCACGACCGCTGTAGTAAAAAATCAAACAAAAACCAAAAATCTTCATGAAACATGCTAGGTCTGTTGACTAATCTGTTTTAAGTATAATTCTGTAAGGATCTCTGACAAGAAATATGCGCATTACCTTCTTGCCACGTTTGTATGTGGAGTTGAGCGGAAAGGCCCACCTTAGTTTTTTTTAGGTTTGCTGAGGCTAATGACAAATTCACAAATTAGCAACGGAAATTCATTCCTTTGCTCGTAAGCAAATTTACCATCGTGAAATTTACAAATCTGACGCGGAACTGAGTCAAAACATTTAAATTAAATTCAAAACACTGGTGGCTTCACCATAGCTACCTGCCGATAGCAATGCACTCGAGTCTTTAGCCCCGACGGCGGCTGTAGCCGGTGACTCCACGGCTGCAATACTAGCAGGGTCATCAGCCTCAATACCAAGCAGGCGGTGACGTTCGTACTACCTCCATTACCTTGAGCAGAGCACTCAAGGCGTAGCGATGTTGGCATGGCGGAAACATAGCGGCAGCAGCTGACTCCACGGCTGCAAAACTAGAATGGTCGTCGGCCAAACTACTAAGGACATGGCCACTTACTTAATCTGTGGACACGGCTATGTTCGTACTCGGTTCCGTTACCTACCGATAGCAGAGCACACAAGACCGTTAGCGGCGACGGTGGTATGGCGGAACCGCGGCGGCAGCTGGAGACTGCACGGCTGCAATACTAGCGGGGTGGTCGCCCTCCTACTAAGGACGCAATGACATTCGCATTCGGTTTCGTTTACCTGCCGATAGCAGAGCACTCAAGGCCGTTAGCGGCGACGGTGGCATGGCGGAAACGCGGCGGCAGCTGGTGGTGGCTCCATGGCTGCAGCACCAGCAGGGCCGCCAGCGCCGCCACCAGCGCCGCGGCGAGGACGATTACCAGCAGCGCGCGCCACCCCCACCGAAATCTGCGACAGATACGACCGCACGCTCAGGCTCAACCTACGGCCCCCGAACCCGCAGCAGCCAAGAGTGCCGCTCGCGCGATTATTGACCCCGCCGCTCATGAAGATCAAAAATATAAAACTATCAAAATATGTATAAATGAAACGTCAGTTATCTCAGTCAAGCTTTTAATATTTTATTTCAAAACCGAAGTTTTAGAAATATGCCAGCAGTAATAAAATTGATGAATTCGTGAATTTATACATCAATCATGTCGCAAGAATTGAATAAAGGGACCTTTAGGTATGGGATATCTCTAGTATCTATTTGCATTTTCGGTCACATGATGATAACTTGGAAACACGATGCAACCTCACGTGAATGGCTAATACTACCATGGAGGTGAAGAAATTCTTCACCTCCATTAATACCACACAACTACAGTCATGATATTAGCCCAATACACCACATTCCTGAAGGAATTAGGTGCCATGCCAAGACCTTCCTTTTATGAGCATCGCTTTTTGGCTTACTAACCGTTAAAGGATTTATCATAGTTTCATCAGAAAAATATTTACTCGCGGTCACGGTTTTAGTAGTATTCCTATTTTTCAAAACTGTTTTATTTTTATTTTATTGATTTAAAAAAGTTCATAAGTGCGAGGCCCCTCAGACTGCGAGGCCGTAGGTGGTGGCCCACGTTGCCCACGCCTCACGCCTCCACCTGTAGAGAAGAAACCCCACCCTCTTTAATCTGTTGAACAAACCTCTACATCACCTTCTTTTATCTCTAGATCAAATCTCTACATCAACTTCTTTCATCTCTAGAACAAATCTCTACATCACCTTATTTAATCTCATGAACAAATCACTACATCGCATTCTTTAATTTCTAGAACGAATATCTACATCACCTTCTTTAATATCTTGAGCAAATCTCTATATCACCTTATTTAATCTCATGAACAAATCTCTACATTTTTTACTTTCTAGAACAAATATCTACATCACCTTCTTTAATATCTTGAGCAAATCTCTATATCACCTTCTTTAATGTCTTGAACAAATCTCTGCATGACCTTCTTTAATCTTTTGAACAATCTCTACATGACCTTCTTTAATGTCTGGAACAAATATCTTTTTTTCGCGACATTACTATTTTAATACCGATTATTTAACTATTTCGTATACTAATAATTTTATGGTATTTAAAAATTAAATCTAAATTAGTAAAAAAAAAATTGCAGATTTAATCCAAACTTTTACCTCAGCGACAATATCCCTTTGGAATGGTGTAATCACGCCATGTGTACGCGCCACTGCCAAGGTCACGCGTTTGCTGTCTCGCAGCTGACTGTGCGTCGCCGCCAATTTTATCGCGTCGATCCGAATGTAAATTTTCACATTTGTTTTAAAAAATGTCCTACTTTAGAACTTTTTGTTAATGCAGTGCGATTCCTATTACGAAATACTATGTTTTCATACTAGTATTAGAAATCAAAAAATTTAAAACAAAAGCTCAAAACAAGAAAAAACCTTCTATTTCGGAATCAGTATGCGACCCAAAATAACCCCCTTTCGGGAATGTTGCCAACTTGTTTAACACCGTGTATATGTATACGCAAAATATGTTTATGGTTGCATTTACGAGATTATACTTTATTTGGGCTCGAGATAGAAAAAAAAATATAAAGTACATTACTTTAGTGATATGCGAAATGTGCCTAATAGGCCCGTCCCCGGACGGTTTGAGAAACACATGAAATCCGAAATGAATTTTTTTTTCTCAGAAATATACAATTTCATATTTATATGCTTACATTAAGTTTGCAACATTGAGCGGGGCCCGGAAGATAGAAAAAAAAATTAAAATGTATAAAAAAATATATATCTCCTAAATAAATATTTAGAAATGGTATTATAGAAATGTATTTGTTAACTCTTTTAAGGCGTAATGTAACGGTGAATTTGCAACAATTTACTAATTACGGAAATATATTTAAAAAAATGTTTTTACTAAAAAAAAATCTATGCTGAGAACCTTACTTGCTATGGCTACCTTTCTTTCTAGAATATGTAAACAAAATTATATTCTTTATCCTGTAAAGTTTTTAGAATGTTGCAAGTCTTAGAACAGTATTTTTTTTTAAATCCAAACTTTCTAATGCTATAAACGGTAAACAAAAAATCAGAAATAAGATTTCCGTCATTCAGTGTTAACTTAAATCAATTGTGAACATTTCCCTAATTTTGCAACATCGCAAGAAGTCCGAAACAAGGTAAAAATGAATTAAATCTGCAAGCGTTTTACAGGTGCCGCTCTCACAGGTGTATTAGTTGCGCAGCCATATGCAGACATTTATCAGTTGTAATTGTATGAGTGAGTAGGCAGCGGCGCGGGGAGACGGACGGAGGACGCTATCGCCGGGTGGTGCGGGGCGGGAGTGGCACGTGCGTGCGACAGTTACATGTGTAGGTACTGTCGGGTATTACGTCTTGGAAGACGCAATATCCATGAATGGTATTTTAGATGGTTCGGACCCAGCCTAGCAGTATATTCTTACAGTAGCTATTTTACGGGGCTCTTTCTTTATTTCATATGTTCTTGCTTCACGGTCGAATATTAGATAATTATTTTATTTATTTAGCATGAGTGACCCTTGCGAGCCGTGCACATTTTATAACATAAATGAATGATCTAAGAGTTTATAATAAAAATTAATTATAAATACATTATTAAAATTCACTATACATTTTCAATACATAATCTGGTTCAATAAATGTCAATATTAAATTATTCTAAATTACAATTAAAATTATTGAAAAATTCTTCTATATTATAAAACGGGTTACTTAACAAATATTCTTTTAAATTAATTAAAAAATTGGTTATTGTTAAAAATTGTTTGATGGAAAAAGGTAAATGATTGTAAATTTTTACTCCAGTATAAATCGATGAATTCTTAAACAATAAACATTTTGGGCCTCTTGGTCGAAAACTGTCGTTATTTCTTAAGTCATATATCTGCAATTCCTTCACTTTATCGAAGTATTAGTTTTTCTTATATACTCCAATGCATATTATATTACAGTCATGATTTTTTAGGGTTCCGTACCCAAAGGGTGAAAACGGAACCCTATTACTAAGCCTCCGCTGTCCGTCCGTCCGTCCGTCCGTCCGTCCGTCTGTCCGTCTGTCACAGGGCTGTATCTCAGTAACCGTAACAGATAGACAGCTGAAATGTTCACAGAGTGTGTATTTATTTTGCCGCTATAACAACAAATAGGTAAAATTAAGAAATAATTAAAATTAAAGGGGGTCCCCATACAAAAAACGTGATTTTTTTTATTTATTTTTTACGATGGTACGGAACCCTTCGTGTGCGATTCCGACTCGCACTTGGCCGGTTTTTATTTTACGAAAAGGGGTCGGCAACTTTCATCATATTTGGCTCCACAAATAATTCGTATAACTTTATTTTGAAGGATGAGAATACTTTTTTTAACATTACAATTGTTTCCCCACACATCTATTCCGTACCTTAAAATCGATTCTATATAGCTAAAATCAATTATTCTTAAAGTTGATATGTGCACAGTGTTTTTTATTGATCTCATCGCATAACATGCACTGGCTATCTTCCATACATATCATAATATAACATACATATCACACTCCTTGGAAAAAGCGACGTACTTGCTTAGCACGAAATATTATCCCTGTTACTAATAAACCTAGATCATCAGCTGAATAGTTATACAATGTTTTGTCCTTTGCATTGACAGGCAGTTTCTAATTCAATAGAAAAGGACAAAACATTGTATACCTATTCAGACGATGATCTGGGATTATTAGTAGCAGGGTTAATGTACATATTTACTGGAACTGCCTGGTTTAATATTTGTTCATAACGATATCTTAATCAAAATTTAAATATTTATACGATCGTTTTTGTTTGAGTCGGTATTGTAATGATTTTTTTAAAGAACTATAAATGGATGGCTAATACCAAACTGAACGTCAGATATTAGCCTAAAACACGACATGGGAACTAGGTGCCATACCAGGACTTTCCTTAAATTGCTCGGCTACATTGAACTGGATGGAAAACACGGTCAATTTTCATTGCCACTTCGATCATCGTTCATTCAATGCAATGGTACCAACCCTGACGGGATAAACCCTACAACATAGTAAGTAAGGAAGGGGACCTACAGTTTTACTTGGAATCCGAACCACGGCCAGCCCTAATGGTCTAAAATGGTCACCCATCCAGAACCCAAACGCGCTCAGAGCTGATTACCCAGCTTATAGAATCTCAAGGTGTCCCACCACTGTGCTACCGAGGCTGACAATGATAAAAATCTCTTTAGGGTGGCGTAGTTTGTCTTAGAAAGAGTATTTACTACTTCACGTTTCATGGTAGTTCGGATTAAACATAAAACTGTAGGGGCTGTACTATCGCATTGAATTAACTACGGTCAAAGCGGCAATGAAAATAGACGATATTTTCCTTCCATTACAATGTAGCCATGAAATATAAGAAAGTTCCTGGCATGGCACCTCGTTCCTATATGTTGTTTTTGGCTAATATCATGACACTAGAGGTGATTATAGCTAAAGATGTACACTTTTTTATTTTGTAATTTGCTGATTTTGTAAGATTTAAGTGGGGTTATAGTTTATTTAAAAATCTAGACTTAAGGTGGGCCTTCCCGCTCAACTCCCCATACAAACGTGGAAAGAAGATCATGAGCATATTTCTTATCAGAGATCCAAAATAATACTCAAAATAGCTTTATTTGATCGAAATAGATGTCTGATGACTGTCGGGCATTGTAAAATTTTGTTAGGTTTCTAAGGTGCTGGTAAGATGTTGGTGCGCGAGGAGGGCAGCGCGAAGCGAGGATGAGAGCGCGCGCGACTGTAATTTTCTGGGGCGAACAGATTAACACTCTCTAGCACTGAAATATTTTGCACGTGTCCAATTACTAATTTAAACACATATTTTGTTAACTGCGATTCGGATAAATCGGATAAAAATTATAATTATTTTTATAAAGGAATCTCAAAAACTTTTTTTGCACTCTTTCAAGCATGGCAGTATATTAAGCCTCATGAGGGTTCCATATCATTGCATTGCATTCTAGCTTGCTTCTCACAAATGTGTTGTACAGGATGTTTACGGCATCTGTACTGCGCAAATGGTACGTTTGTCTCAATACAACACCCAGGGTCCGAAAGGAGCTTTTGCATAGTTTGTCGACGTGATCATGAAAAAAGACAATTTGGTGTCCATGATGACACCTTAATTTTTCTGACTTGTCACTCTCGAAAGCAAGACATCACCAAGTCAATTTTGGTATTGAATAGGCTCTCTGGAGTGACTCAATGTCAATATAGCGCACTTTTCAGTGTTGAAATAGACCTATCGCCAGTTATCGCCCGTAGTATAGGGAATTGATAGAGTAACAACTCTCTTTAGAGGTTTTTATGCTAGTGTGTCGAGATCAATCACGTTTAAAAAAGGCCGAGAACTCGCGAAAACGAGATCTTGCGAGATCGGGATTGCATTCTTGGTATTAATCTAATCTAATTAATAATCTCGCGGAGTTAGGGTGGTTAACCTTAAAACTCAGAAGGGAAAAATAAAAATACTAATATAGAGTCAGCGATTTACGTTTGTTTATTACGATACGGGGTCATATCAAAACTTCTTGTTATGTTTTTCGCTTATCTGATAATTTTTTCGTCGGTTGAATTTCTTGAAAAAAATTTTTTCCTGGTTCAAATCTCTCTATTATTTCAGATAATGACTATGCGTGGCGAAATCGGTAAAAAGGTGAAATCATTAAGGCGAACAATTTATCATCCAAAATAAAAATATAGATAAAACAAGCATACCATAAGCATACTAAGAATGTTAAAAATAAAAGGACTAGAGGCACGGCCGGCATCCCGTCAAAACATTCTTAGTAATTGCCAATTATGATCGCATCAATTCTATTCCATTTTCATCTCAACACACCTCATTTACGATGGAATAAATGCCATGGCAGGACCACCCCTTTTATGAGCACGGCTACATTGAACTGGATGGAAAACACGGACGGAAAATGCGTATGAAGGAACCAACCCGGGAGGGCTTAACCTACAGTTTTTCAAGAATTCCGAACCATGGAACCGCTCGCATTAATGACGAAATGCATTTATCCAACTCAGAAAGAGAAAGATAGTGGTGGATGTGCATTGTGGGGATTTGAACCCAGACCTCTGTAGTGTAAGGCAAATCCACCCGACACTGTGCCACGATCGCTCTATCGCAAATGTCCACAGCCATTCTGTATTATCAACAATGTAAATCAATTTACAAATGAAAATTGCTCCCGAACGAACACAAAATAAATGCGGCGATGTTTAGGTAGCAAGGCGGGGAGAATCTGTCGAGCCGACCGGCCCCATCCCCCCGCGTCCACCGCAGTCTTCCTAGCTATGTTTACACGCGCTACACTCACACAGAGAAGTGGCTTTACGTCGGTGTACGAGTGAAAACTGGTAATTATAGTAATGTTTTAATTGAACCTAGTTCCGGACGATTTGTATTGTTGCAAAATTGATAGCATATTATTGAAAGATAAAACTACAAAATGAATGATTCAAACCGCATTTCGAATTTTTTGTTTAGCTTATATTCGAATCTAAAAATTATAAATGAAAAAAAATGTGCTTCTAAGTTTTGCAACATTTTAAATTTCTCACAGAATATAGAGATTTAGGCCATTTACATATTCCAGAAAATAAAACTGAGTTAGCAGTATTTGCTTTGCAGATATTACGGAAATAGTACAAAAAAAATATATTTACACAGTTCCGTAAATAATAAATTGTTGCAAATTTACAGTTATATTACACTTAAAATTAGTTAACATATTCGATTTTGAAATACCATTTCTAAATATTTGTTTAGGAGATATCTTTTCTTAAACATATTTCATATTTTATTTCTATCTTCCGGGCCCCCCAAAATGTTGCAAACTTAATGTACACACGTCCATATGAAATACTACGTTTCTGAGAAAAAAAATTGCATTTCGGATTTAATGTTTTTCTAAGTGCTGATTTAAGTCTAAAGTTCCTGGAGTATAAGGTAACGTGACGATGTATTCCATCACGCCTGTAAATCATTTTTTAAATCTGTGTGTAAATCTCGGTGTAAATGCTTGGGCATAGGCTTGGGTTTGGGGTAGGCAATGGATTTAGTAATGAACTAGGTAGGTATATTGTAGTTCATCACTCATTGGATTGCCTACCCCAGCATGAATTGCACTGCCTATTTAAGTACATTCTACTGCTATAATTTTGACTTTATCTAAAGATATATCAGGTTTTGGCGAACTTCCATCGTCTTTACCATGGAAAATGCTCGTCGGAGCTGCATAACTCTGTCCTACCGTCCCCTTTCTACCTTCGCTCAACGCGGAACAGGCAGGAAATGCACACAATATCTGTCGATATTCAAAAAATCAGAACCGACCGATCCTCTACCTAGGTCCTTTAACTGTAGGACCGGTAAACTATAAAATGCACTCACTGCCGAGGTATTTTCCCCAATGTTAAGCGAAGTGCGGCATTTGGCGTACGCCAGGTGTAGACGAGGTGCCCGACGACGGGCATGGGCTTCCAAACTTTCACGGGGGCGACGAAAACCATGCCGGCCAGATGATTCTTTACATTACATTCAATGTAGAGATCCTGGCATGGCACCTAATACACACGGGGATGCGGTTTGTTTGACTAATATGACGGTGGATCCCTCCGTATTCAGTTATATAAAAAATAATACTATTTTATGATGGAGTATGTACATATGCACCGAATAAAAGGTTCTGTAAGGACAACAACAGAATATAAAATACAACAATGTGTCGTTTCCTGCTCTTATCAATCATAATGTGCTTCTTCGCAATAAATGTTGATTACTGCTCACTTAAAAGATTTGCTTTGGCTTACCACAGTCGCCACAGTACTTAGTTACTTTCCTAAGCAAGATCTGTGTCGCAATATTCTCTACCACTGCTCTACGACAGGCCTATTTGACTATTCATAAAAATAATCCACGTTTCAACAATGTGCCATAGTTCTGTTGTAATCCAAAGTTAGCTATTAGTATGCAACAGATATTCGCAAAAAAATAATTAGTATGTCATGAACGCTCACTTGAACATTGTGAGGACAGCTTATAGTACGAGAGCGGACCGTCGTCAACCCTACGTCATCGAGTAACACCATGGGACCCATTTGTGGTTGTGCGGATTAGAATAGGCTTCCTAAAAATACTAGGTTGCCTGACCCAAACCTGGAACGTTTTGTGCAGTAGGTAATATTAAATCACTTTTTTGGTAGAATTTAACGTCATCGAGTAACAACATGAGACCTAGCACAATCGGTAAAGGTCATCAAGAAAAGCTAAAAAAAAGTAGGTTGGCTCGTCCTACCCTGGCACGTTCTGAGGTTGGCCGGTTTTAAAATGTCAAAAAATAAAAAAAAATACGTCATCGAGTAACAAGATGACAATACCACCATTCGATAGTCTTATGAACATACTTCATAAAAAAATTAGGTTGGCTGCCCTCAGCCTGGCACGTTTCCTACGCGGCCATGTTGAACGTCGGATGCGCCCAGTTCTTATATTCATCAATTGTTAAATTAATATAATATAACAGTTTTGTGATATGTCTATCTATAAACAGTGATGTTTTTATTGATCAGAACTCATCTTGAATAGGGTAAAAAAAACCAAAATGAAATATTTGTGATATAGGTACTGATTGATTACGTGATATTAGGGCATTGTCGTATCTAATTATTAACTAAGTTTAACTCAAGTTAACTTTAGGTTATGATGCACATAGTTCCGCATACTTGAAGAGTAAAAACCGGAAGTTTCATATACATATGCTTTCGGAATCTACCGTATGGATCATTCAACGTAGGGAATCGCAACTCCAGTCAGCCCATGCCTACGGCATTAGAGGCGCACGCTTTAAATTCTGCCACGGGCCTCGTTATTACAAAATTTTAATCAGATTGTATGTAAACATAACGTAATGAAGATTTTTTAATAGTCATAATAAAATAAATCGCCACAAAACTTAAACCCATAAGTGAAGTATCTCAAAGTTACTATTCTTTAATTCACATGAATTTAGGGTAAATATTCTAGAGTATATTTCCATTCTTTAAACATTTCAATGTATATGTTTTCTATAAATATATACGCAACGTTGCCGGGTCTATACAAAAGTACATGTCCACATCGTCACTCACATATTAAGGAAGTTTAGTAAGCTTTGGCGTCACTCTCTTTTCTTTATTTACGTATCTCTTTTAATTTATCGTAACAAAGTTGCAATGTATCCAAACCGAAGCGGAATTTTAAATTAACAGCTCTTAAGTCGTAGGTATAGTTTAAATAATACCTGAAAAGCTCTGTAAAAATATTTATGTATTAGTTATAGAAAACATATACATTTATATGTTTAAAGGATGGAAATAACCATGAATATTTAACCTAAAGTCCTGTGAATAAAAGAATAGTAACTTTGTGGCGATTTATTTTATTATGACTATTAAAATTCTTCATTACATTAGGTTTACATTCAATCAAATTTGAATTATGTAATGAGGAGCTCCGTCGCCGAATGTAAAGCGTGCGCCTCTAATCTCGTAGGCATGGGCTGACAGGGGTTGAAGAAAGGACCTTAAAGCGATGCACACTCCAGTGGCAACAAGAAAACATTTTAAAACCTGTGTACGATTTAGTCCTTCTGATGAGTTATTATTCTTACAGCAAAAAAAACGACATAATATTAAACCTTTAAATGCTACCACCTACAAAAAAATAAGAGTACAATGGTTTGAGAACAGTCAGTCAATCCGTCAGCGTGTTTGCGACCACTGTGGGACATACGCCTCTCCAATCCTTCTCCAGTCCTACCGGCCCTCAGCGGTACGGACCCACTGCTTTCCCCGACGCACTTGATGCCGTCTTTCCACCTGGTGGGTGGTTTTCCCACACTCCGTTTGCCTGTCCACGGCCGCCAGTGTAGGACACGGTTACTCTAACGGTCGTCATCTCGTCGGCTGACGTGACCAGCCCACTCATAACTGGGAGGACGCACTGGTCATATGTTCGGGTCTTTAAATTTTGCGAAAGGTCAGACCTCAGAGCGAATTTAAGCTTTCCGAAGGCAGCCCAACCCAGTTGAATCCGTCGCTTAGCCTCCAAAGACAGTCTTTGTATACCAAGCCGCAGGATTTGACCGAGATAACAATTTGTCCTCCCGTCATACCCTCAGTCGCCATGACCTTGATTTTATCCCGGTTCATCTTCAGACCTACCTATCTTTCTACTACTTATCTTTATAAAGGTCTTCCAGCATTGTTTGAAGCTGAACTCGGGAATTTGACACAAGAACAATGTGATCGGCGAAGCGAAGATGACTGAGGAAAATATTAATTAACGTTGATACCCATGTTGTCCCATTCAAGCGTCTTGAACACATATTCCGATGCGCTTGTGAAGAGCTTGGGTGAGATCACATCCCCCTGCCTAACGCCTTTAGCAAGAGGGATGGGTTGGGTATTTTAATGAAGCCTCACAGTCATCGTCGCGGACCGATACAGATTTCGGAGTACCTCGATGTAGCGGTGGTCGATTCTACACCTCAGGAGGGAGTTTTCGACAGCCCATTTTTCAGCTGGCTGGATCACATTTTTATTTCTCGTCGAATATCCGTGTTTAAAATTATTATATGATTCCGGATAATTTCTCACATAAAAAATAGTTCTTTGTACGTACACATCATACATAGTATGCAATTTTAGGTTTTTAAACAAAGGCGTGCAAACAAGTGCGTCCCATTTAGAGTGTGTAATTATCCGAATTGCTTTCTTTTGTAGTCTAAATACTGAAACCGCTTCCAGTGAAGAACCCCAGAACTCAATGCCATAGGTCATGACAGAGTATAAATAACCGAAGTAGGCACTCTTCAGGGTATTCAAGTCACAGCATTTAGACAGGGTTCTGAGGCAATAACAAGCTTTTGTTAATTTATCACAAACATGTTGAATGTGTTTGTCCCATCGTAACTTTTGATCCAACTTGAAGCCTAAGAATATAGTAGATGTTGCAAACGTTATGACTTCACCGTTATATTCGATAAACATCTCATCATTCACTTCATGTTTAATATTTTTCATCTTAAAATGTACACAGTGTGTTTAAGCACTATTTAACATTAACCCATTTGCTGCGAACCATTTACCCAACTCCTCAATTATTTTTGTTGTTTTTGTAAGGAGTGTTTCAATACTTTTATCAGTAACAATTACATTTGCGTCGTCAGCGTAAATTACTATGGTTTTCGCGAGAAGTACTAGCATAGCGTCTTTTGCAATGTCATTAATAAAAATAATAAACAGCAATGGTGCCATGATTGAGCCTTGAGGTACTCCGTAATCGGTTTCAAATAATCGTGATACAGAGTTATCGATAATTCCATTTAGTCTGTTTTTATATCTTATATTTACGTTACTTTCTCACCCACATTTTCTAACCCAACCTCATCACAAACGCATCGGAATATGTGTTCAAGACGCTTGAATGGGAAAACATGGGTATCAACGTTAGTGAATATTTTCCTCAGTCATCTTCGCTACGCCGATCACATTGTTCTTCTGTAAAATTCCCGAGTTCAGCTTTAAACCATGCTGGAAGACCTTTATAAAGCATCGATAAAGGTAGGTCTGAAGATGAACCGGGATAAACCCATGGTCATGGCGACTGAGGGTATGACGGGAGGACAAATCGTTATCGACGTAGAAGTGATCGAACAGGTTGAAGAGTACGTTTTTACGAAAATTTTAGTGCTTTGCGAGGTCAAATAAAAGTTAAAATGGCTATGTTACGTACAGAGTACACTAGATCTGCAGAATTAAAGCTTCAAAAAAACTCACAGACATTCTGGGGGTATGTGCGTAGCTTACATTCTAAAGGTGGTTTTGAACCGTGTATATCTCAGCAGGGCGTACCTCACCGAGGTCCGGCTGCCGCTCAAGCCTTTGCAAATTTCTTTCAATCCGTATTCTTACCGAACATTCCAATACTGGACCCGGTTGTCGCGCAGCGGGCAGGGACGGGTGCGGGTGGAGACGCGGGCGGTAGTCGCTATGTCAATATAGCTACTATCACGAGTGCGGATGTCTGTCTCGCTCTCAGACAACTCAAGTCACGTAGTGCGATAGGTCCTGATGGTATTCCTGGCTATGTGTTGAAAGGATCTTCCGATTTTGTAAGTGTTCCTCTCCTCCATATATTCAACCTAGCTCTCGAGTCGGGTGTATATCCACAGCAATGGAAAGTGACACGAGTAACTCCGATACCTAAGGGTAGCGACAAATCAAATGCGGAGAACTATAGACCGGTAGCAGTGCTCTCAGCTGCTGCCAAGATTTTTGAATCGATTTTACACAGTTACATTTATGAGGGCACTGCACCCTACATGTCACAGGAACAGCATGGATTTACACGAAAGCGCTCTGTCGAATCAAACTTGCTAGTCATCAGTCATTATATTTCTGAGAGTCTGGACAAAAATACACAAGTAGATGTGGTGTACTTGGACTTCCGAAAAGCATTCGACAGAGTTGATAACGATATTCTACTCCATAAACTCAGTACGGCAGGTTTCACACCTAAGCTTCTAGTATTATTCGCTGAATACCTACGAGATCGGCGCCAGTATGTAAGGTACGGGTGCTACGAATCTGAACCTTATAATACCCGATCAGGAGTAAGTCAGGGTTCAGTCCTGTCTAGTCTCCTCTTTAATATAATGATTGATGACATTGTAGGGTTGACAAGCTTGGTGTCCTGTCTTCTATATGCTGATGATTTGAAGCTATTCTTACGTATTAAGGATGAAGCTGATTGCGAGGTTATTCAACGTACTCTTGATGTAGTGTATCAGTGGAGCATCACAAACAAACTAGCTTTTAATCCTGAAAAGTGTATAGTAGCATCATACACTCGCTCACTCACACCACTGATGCACGACTACCGCCTGGGTGCTAAAGGAATTCCCAGGGCGACAGAAGTTAAAGACCTCGGTGTTGTTTTTGATGCACACCTCACCTTCAATCCTCACATACGAGCATTAACAAAAGCCTCATTTGGCAAGCTGGGTTTCGTACTGCGAAATGCCAAAGAGTTTAAGGATCCGATCGCACTAAAATTATTGTTTAATACGCTTGTCAGATCTAAGCTAGAAGCGGGGGCAATTGTCTGGTCTCCACATGAGGATCACTATATTCTCATGCTGGAGAAAATTCAAAAAAGGTTCCTGAGATTTTTATATACTCAGATAAACGGGTATTACCCTTATATGTACCCAACAGCATTTTTACTCGGGATTCTGGGCTTCAACTCACTTGAACTTCGGAGATCCCGGGCATTAATGCTGTTTGGTTTCAAAATTCTGATTGGGAAAGTTGATTCGCAAGCTTTACTACAGCTGGTACTAGCACTGAACGTGCCTGATGGTTACGCTCGACGGCGGAACGCACGTTTGTTTGCCGAGATCGTGACGCGCACCCGCTCTCACTACTGGTCGCCCATATGTCTCGTCCTGAGGCTGTTCAATGCGATGCATCTGTCAACACCTGAATGTGATGTGTTTGTAAATCTGAGAAGGACGTTTGAGAGAGTGTGCACGACATTTTTGGAAGGCTATTTGAAAGTTAACTCATCCATAGTTAATTAAATGTCTGTTTTTTTTTTCTTCCATATTGAAATTAAGTTTGCTACATTTTACGCCTTGGTTTCCTGTTATGTAAAATGTATGTATTTGTCAAATAAATAAATAAATAAATAAATACAAATAAATAAATACAAGTATATCTCGGTCAAATCCTGCGGCTTCGTATACAAGGACTGTCTTTGGAGGTTGAGCGACGGATTCAACTGGGTTGGGCTGCCTTCGGAAAGCTTAAATTCGCTCTAAGGTCTGACCTTCCGTAGAAATTTAAAGACCCGAACATATGACCAGTGCGTCCTCCCGGTTATGACATGACGTACGGGTGTGAAACGTGGACTCTGACGGTCGCCGTTGTCCAAAGGTTAAAAGTTGCCCAGCGAGCAATGGAGCGTGCAATGCTGGGAATATCGCTACGGGATATGGTACGTAAAGAGGCAATCCGCCGACGTACCAAAGTAGTCGATATTGGACACCGCGTGGCTAAGCTCAAATAGCAGTGGGCTGGTCACGTCAGCCGAAGAGACGACGACCGTTGGAGTTACCGTGTCCTACACTGGCGGCCGTGAACAGGCAAACGGAGTGTGGGAAGACCACTCGCCAGGTGGGAAGATGAGACAAGTGCGTCGGCGGAAAGCAGTGCTTCCGTACCGCTGAGGGCCGGGAGGACTGGAGAAGGATTGGAGAGGCGTATGTCCAGCAGTGGATGCAAACACGCTGACTGACTGACCGACATTGCGAAAATTGTACCCATGTTCTCGAAGCACAGGGTCCATTTCGGTGAAGATATTCACACACACACAGAGCACAGCGGTTGTGTGACACACTTGTCACACAACCGCTGTGCTCTGAGTCTCAATGCTCTTGCGACCGATTCCAAATGCACCCACACAAATGCACCAAAATGAGCATGATGCGAAGTAGCTTGTAGACAACGATTTGTGTGTGTCGGCTTGCGGTACACTGTGTGGCTTAGGATTCCATCCAATCGTCGAGCAAAAAGTACTTCTAAGAACGCCAAAGTGCCTACCTTCTCACAATCTACTGTATATTTTAAATTTGTGTGAACCTAATTAAGATGAGAGATGAAAGCGTCGAGTGATTGGCGACCATGTGACCAGATTGAAATCACGTCATCCACGTACCGTACCTAAAACATTGACTTAAGAGGTGAAGTTTGCAATGTGCGGTGTTCCAGCGGTTCCATGAAAAGGTTTGCCACCACTGGTGTCACTGGTGATCCCATTGCTACACCTTCTCGCTGGATGTAGTATTGTCCTTGCCACAGAAAGTATGTCGTAGTGAGACAATATGGCAGGAGCTTGACGCACTCAGTGTCGATGTCGTTGCTGATGACTAAGTTTCTGATGATGTCGAGGGACTCTTGGACTGGTACGTGTGTATACAGCGACTCGACGTCAAAGCTCACTAATAGATCCATGCATGCCAACTTCACTGTAGACAACAATTCCACAAAATGGGCCGAATCTTTAACGTAGGACGACGTCTTGCCAGACAGGGGTTGAAATATTGAGGCGACATGTTTAGCGAGGAGGTAGGTAGGAGCATTTATCTGGCTGACTATTGGTCTAAGGGGGTTCCCGTCTTTGTGAATTTTAGGAAGACCGTAGAAGCACTATCACCGCATTTCCGCTACCACCTCGACCCACACCTA
This sequence comes from Incurvaria masculella, assembly GCA_946894095.1. Taxonomy (NCBI): domain Eukaryota; kingdom Metazoa; phylum Arthropoda; class Insecta; order Lepidoptera; family Incurvariidae; genus Incurvaria; species Incurvaria masculella. The sequence continues at coordinate 6,902,859 of OX335644.1, forward strand.
TGACTTACGACCACGGCGAGCCTAGTTGTCAGTCGTCTGCTGCGTATGAACGTGGCGGACAACCTCCTTGACAACTGAACGATCAGCTCGATACGTCGGCGAATGTCTCCTCCCGCCGCGTGAAAAGCCATATTAATTTTCAAATATATTTAACGACAACGGTAACCCCAAAAGTATCACAAGTAAGGTTATTTCTTTAGTTATAGCTGAAGATAGATCATTTGCCGTATTTAATACATCACAATTCACATTACGTATTTGGGTCCCCAGTGCATTAAACTCGTTTTACTGTCATTTAAAAGTAGGTTATTGGCTTCACACCATAATTTAAGTGAGTTCATAGCTTGTATAAAGGACTCCCGTAGTTCTGATATACGATTTTTTTAAATTCATGATTTGTCATCCGCACATAAAATCATATCATTATCTGTTGCGATGCAGCTTGAAATATCATTTATAACAACATATGAAACCACGGTCTTAGAACTGAACCCTGCGGTATACCCATAGTGATTGATTCTACATCAGACTTAGTACCGTTTACTTCACAATTTTGTTGTCTATTTAATATATATAATTTACAAATACCTCATTTATTTTCCCTAACACCATAAGTGTTCTAGTTTTCCTGGAAGTATTTTGTGATCTACACAGTCAAAAGCTTTTGATACATCACAGAAAATGCCGTAGGTGCTCATAGATTTAACTAGAGAAGTTAAAATAGATATTAACATCAAGGCAATGGCATCTCCTGTTGACCTACACTTACGAAATCCGAATTGATTATAATTAATAACACTGTGAATGTAAGGACACAGGCCGATAATTTTCAACATCATTATGAGATCCCTTTTTAAGCAATGGTATTACCCTAGTAATTTTTAATAAGTTTGGAAATGTGCCATATTAAATACAATTCTAAGAGGTTCTATAATACTGCCCCATATGGACTTTAACAGATTCAAAAGTGACAGACTTCTTATTGCGTGGTAAAAATATTTTGAGTTGCTCTAATGCGAGATTTACAATTTATTGGATGTATTTAGTTGTATCTTGAGCGACAGAAGAAAAATATTTGTTGAAATGATTTTTTTTGCAACCATTGCACGCAAACTATCAATATATCACAAATATTTCATTTTGTTTTTTTTTTACCTATCCAACGTGAGTTCAGATCAATAAAAACATCACCGGTTTATAGATATACATATCACAAAACTGTTATATTATATTAATTTAACAATTGATGAATATAAGAACTGGGCGCATCCGACGTTCAACATGGCCGCGTAGGAAACCTGCCAGGCTGAGGGCAGCCAACCTAATTTTTTTATGAAGTATGTTCATAGGACTATCGAATGGTGGTATTGTCATCTTGTTACTCGATGACGTATTTTTTTTTATTTTTCGACATTTTAAAACCGGCCAACCTCAGAACGTGCCAGGGTAGGACGAGCCAACCTACTTTTTTTTAGCTTTTCTTGATGACCTTTACCGATTGTGCTAGGTCTCATGTTGTTACTCGATGACGTTAAATTCTACCAAAAAAGTGATTTAATATTACCTACTGCACAAAACGTTCCAGGTTTGGGTCAGGCAACCTAGTATTTTTAGGAAGCCTATTCTAATCCGCACAACCACAAATGGGTCCCATGTTGTTACTCGATGACGTAGGGTTGACTACGGTCCGCTCTCGTACTATTACGACTCTAACAGATCTGCTCGGCACCGACACGCGCGACAGACTGCGGCTCCGTTCGCGGCGTGGCGCGTACAACATGCGCCGGCACAGCTGACGTCTCGCGGCGATCGATGCGCGACGCGATTGTGCGACAATGATGACATAAAAATATAATGACATTATAGGCTTGAAGGGAATTTATGCAGACTGTGAATACATCCATCGGCGATTGTAGTATGCAGACTGTGAATACATCCATTGGCGATCGAAACTCATTCGTATGGCGTATGGTAACTGGCCGTTGCACTAAATGGCGTCTTGTGGGGTCTTACGTGTTATCTCGTGTCGTTAGAACTTGAGAACATCAGTAGTGAGCGAGTTCGAAAGCGAACTTTCTGGCAGGCGCGGCGCTAAGTACCGTCATTGTATGTAAAAGTCGCGCCACCCCAAACAAACGACTTTCGATTGCTACTACAACGCCGGGAAAAAAAAATACGCTGGTTTTGGCATTTGGGCTCACTGCATTTTTTCCCGCGCATGTTGTAACAGCCGACTAAGGGATACGTCGTTCGTGGTTCGGGTTCCACGTTAAACTGTAGTTCCCTTCACAAGTTCCCTTCCTTACTTACTAGGTGGTAGGGTTAATCCAGCCCAGGATGGTACCTTCGCATTGAATAAACTATGGTCGAAGTGGCAATGAAAATTGTCCGTGTCATCCAAGTCAATGTAGCTGTGCAATAAAAAGAATGGTCCGGCACGGCACCTATTTCCTATGAGGGGTGTTGGGCAAATATCATGACAGTAGGTGTGATTAGTCATCCATGCCCGGTCACATACACACGTATGGAGTCAACTTAAGGTTTTTCAATACTTTTCACAAAAATTGTGTAACGTTTTTATCGGTAATTTATTTTTAACCAGCGGCTGTGCACACCGCACTAAGTTTTATTATCGCCAAGTAGAAATGAAGGCTGTTGTGAATGAGGAAAATACCGCATTGAATAAGTCTCTAGCCCGACTTTTGGGTGGACAAGGCTACATGGCGAATCCACACGCCTATACGCGATTGAGTGAGGGTAGTTAGCAGCCCTCCTTACACATATGTTAAATACAAATTAAATTAATTACTTTGCTCATTTAACGTGTTCTTGAAATCTCCAATATTACACTATGATAATAACGATAAGACTGTTTGATATCATATCAAGGAGGATAAAAAAATGCTGAATAGATTACTACATCTGATTAAATGTTGGAACTCAAATACCTACTGGAAAATCAGTTTCAAAGTGACTAGTATTTTTTTACAAAGAAACCGAATATGAATGAACTTAAATTGATATACTTTGAATAGAGTCGCCAGTTTTCATATTGTTATATCAGAAGTTGATATAATCACGACCAAATTTTTTTTCAAATGATTACAAAACTTCAAATGTAGATGTCGCTGAAACTCAAATTAATGAAATGAAGGTAATGTCGTATCCAATCAATACATAAAATTTTTAGGTAAATGAAATATTTTCTTTATATTTCCGTGTATAGAGCGCACCTCCTTTGGCACCACAGCAGGCGTCAAAATTTGCGAAAACTTATGTGGGACAAAATGCAATGTGTGGCGTCTAGGGTGATTTAGATCGATTAACATTCTATATTTCCTAAGTTTATTAGATAATATCAATTTATCTTCGAAATAATTTTAAACAAAGAGATTGGAAGAAGTGTGTAATTTGACGGAGGTAATCGGAATGGACAAAGGAAGTCATAAAGTACCTATACAAAAGATACTACCAGACGAACGACACGCCACTTTGGTCGGTTGTGAAAAAAACCAGATTCTGTGATTTGTTTAGCCAGCTTGTGATTGCAATCACAAAGCGAATGCAGTGCCTAATGAGGTAACATATACCAGATGGCCTATAGGTAGGCATATACGAGATTGCTGATGGCGTAACAATAATACCAACCATGGCTTCCGCCTGCATGCGCGCAGAGCATTTATTTGACTGGCCGTCAAATGAAGGCCACTAGTCCCTAGCGCCGCTAGCACGGAGGCCGATCACCGTGTTTCCAATAGAAATATTTCGAATGCTCACATTTTTCAAAATTATAAACCATACAGTTCCATTTTCAATCACAATAAGTCGCGCGCGTAATGACAAGACGCGTGTCTTATTGCCGCAGTCCTCTATAGTTATTGCGTTGCAGAGCGTGTCTCTAGGACATTACTTTTTTTAACCATCTTGAGAGCCGTAAGCGTGCTCATAAAATTGCAACCCAACCCATACCACAGAATACCCAAATGAATGGCCTTGCAATAATCATTTTAGAATTCTCACTATTTAACGTTTCAGCAAAATTATCAATAGTTCCCAGATGCAGAAAAACGTCAGAAACAACGGAATGTACTAGTATGTACTGTGTAAACTGAAACTGAAACTGTACAGCTCGTAGTGTAGGGGCCGAGGTAGGGGCTAGAGGACTTGACTTTCATCTTGGTTGGATTCACAGTTGGATAAGTGCATTTCGTTACGAATGCGAGCTGTTACATGGTTCTGAACCCATGTAAAACTGCAGGTCCCTTTCCCTTACTACGTGGCAGGGTTAAACACGCCGGGATTGGTACCACCGCTTTGGATGAAACTAAATTCGCATTCAATAAATGGCATTGTTCGATTTTATTTGGTGCTGTCCGCATTTGTTCGGTGCTATCCGGTGTTGTTCTGTGTTTCTAGGCGTTTCCGGTGTTGTCCGTATTGTGTGCCGTTGTACTATGTTGTTCAGCAATCATTTCCAGTGTTGTCCTTATTGTGTGCCGTTGTGCTATGTTGTTCAGCAGGCGTTTTCCGGTGGTTTTGCGTCTTTCTGTGTTTGCTTCGGCTTTGTCCGGTGTTTTTCGGTACTGTACGGTGTTGCCCGCACATTTACAGATATGTATGAGATATTATATATGCATTTTTTGTGTCGGCCGGTGGTGTCCGGCATCGCTTTACTGAATATCACAAAAATCTTCTCTTGCCTATAGAAAAGGCAACACTGAATTTGTGGATCAGTGGCATCGCTTCACATTGTCGTAGACTGGCCAAGCGTTAGGCACTCATGAAGCGAAGACGAGAAGTTCTAACAACGAATACCTGCGAATATTGAAAGTATGGAGAACCCATCGACATACCAAAGCAAGATTATACTAGTTTTAGATTATATCGATGCGAGAACCAAATTCCATATAGAAAACAAAATATTCATGACAGCTCCTCGCAGGTATTCAGTGTGAGAACTTCTCGTTTTCGCTTATTGAGTAGACCTCAGTTAGCCCTAGCATGAGTTTTCTGTCAAACGAACGAAAAATGTTATCGACTGTTCACGAGCGAGGTCGAAAAGCGTTGAAGTCGATACCATGCGTTACTTTTTTCACACCACAGACGTAGCATGCGCGCGCAGCGCGCTTACAAGACGAACAGATTGTGAAAGTGAGAGTCTATTTAAAATATGAGTACCGTGAGTTAGAGAGAGATGGGACATAATTCCCGATGAGACCACTTTCAAAATCGTTATCAGGACTTTGTGTCATCAGGGCACATAAAATGTCAAACGTTTTTTCGAAATATCTCGAGCATTTCTAAAGTTGTTGAAGCCATCGTGACCTGTGCCTTTGCGAATTGTGAGGTGAACAAGCGCTATTAACGAGTGAAATACACTGTTCAAAGGTAAATACGAAATATCAACCTAACCCATTTTCTTGTAATGTAAGCCGAAATTCTGCAAGTAAAATAACTGTAATTGTAAATTACGCTTCGTTTTCTCAGTATTTATGTAATTTATAACATTTCCTGCATACATTTAGGATATTTTAAATACGTGAGAAAATCTTTTACTCACGCTAGGGCATGACAAAGACCTTTGTTTGACTATCGATATTTTTTGATAGATCACCACGCGATTCAGACGCCGTGCGGCTCGGTCGCCACTCCTTTCACGGAATTATATATATTGCAATTATTTTGGACCTATTCCAAGGTTATTTTTATGACAACGTTCTCTACGTTAGTACTCTGCTGGATGAGTTTTATGCAATTGGGCACATTATTTAATGGCTAGAGTCCACGTCACAGATTACAAAAAATCTCTTTGCTCAGAGCTATTTTAATTTAAGGTTGGTGTTTAAATTCCTTGATTGTAGCAATAAATCCTATCTGAGTCCCATTAAACGTTATTGACAGACGTTGGAGCAAGCTATTTTTAGAAATGAGTAAAAATATGATCGTTAATTTGGTTTTTTTTTTATGCGACCTGACATGGATGGCTAATACCACACAACTACCGTTATGATATTAGCCTAATACACCACATTCCCGAAGGAATTAGGTGCCATGCCAGGACCTTCCCTTCATGAGCACGGCTACATTGAACTGGATGGAAAATACGGACAATTTTTCATTGCCGCTTCGACCATCTTTTCATCCAATGCGATGGAACCAACCCGGGCGGGCTTAAACCCTACCAACTAGTATTGGTATTTGTAATAAGAGCCAGCTTAGTGCTGGGAGCACTAAGCGAAGGTAATCATATACCCTACCTATTTGGCGCAAATTGTTTATCAATGTTTGACTTTGGTTTTCTTAGATGCAATTACAATTGTTTTATTTTTCTAATTCATTACCGATATAGGTTATGTTTTTAATGCATTATTTTCTTTTAGGTTGTTAGCCTGAATAAAAAACTGAATTTATTGAGAATAGCACCGAATTAAATTATTTTTTAGCGGTCATATACAATAGAAAATAAAACAGGATGGATTTCAAAATTTAATTAGCTAAACCTATGTATTAAAAATAACTCAATTTTATCTAAATTATTTCCAAAAATATTTGTTCCAGATTATGCTAATCAAATGAAGTCGTAAGAAAGAACATATCATAATAACACAACTTATAATATTTCATTTCAAACTTTGTGCTGGTCTATGACATTAAAATGAGTTTGAAGACAAACAAACGCTCTTCTTTTCCTCAACACCTGAAGGAAAAGAAGAACTATATAGTGGAGTACATCTTGCATCTAAAAACGTATAAATCAAACCTGATAGGAATGGCATTTTGACTTTTCTAATGTGAGGTCAATAAGAGGTCAATTATTCCTCATTGAATTGCGCATCGATGGAAGCCCCTAATCTGAAGTCTACACTAATGCGATGTACCGGTAGATTCACGTTTTTTAATTTGGGTATGTCAGCCCGAGTTAAATGTTTTTCATTGAGTTAAGTCTTTGATTTAAAGTTTTATTAAATAATCTCCGGTGCCACCGCTTTTTTCCGAAATGGCTTAGCAAAAGTAAAACTCCAACTGAATCAGAATGTCAACTTTTGACTTTCCTGTGGTCGTTATAACATTCTTGTGATCATTTATGCTGTGCGTCGCAAGTAGCAATATTTCGGTGCTCGCCCTGCAGGTATTTCACCACTTACAATTGGCAACACTAGACTAGACACCGCTGCATGCCGCCATGCCGCCTCCGACGCCATTTTTCATGTTGTCACCGACAGTCTGTCATCGCCATATCGTTATCGTAATTTGCTTCTTGTGTCTCGCAATTTTGCAGATTTCAAATGTAAAACTAAAGCATTTTTTGTCTTATGATTGTTCGATTCAATAGAGATAGAAGTATTCTCAGTAGCACTTACCTTTATAAAAACTGAACACGCACTTTATTCGTTCCGTTCTTCAGCATCATGTAAGTGAAATTCAGTTCATCGTCAAGATGAACGACCCTGTACGACCTGTTCGGCTAATACCACACATTACCGTCCTGATATTACCACAATACACCGAAAGAATTAGGTGCCATGCCAGGACCTTCCGTTTATGAGTACCTGCATAAAAACCTTAACCAATATGTAAGCCGCTCGCTTTAACCTGCTCTGGCCGACGCTCGCACCCTGACATACTTATTAGAGTTAACATTTGTCAATTAACAGCCTAGTAAAGACTTTTCTTATCTAATTATATCAAACTTGGATAAATATGCTACTACCTTGTCAAAATATTAACTTTTTAAAAGTCCCATTTACGGGTTCCGAGTGCATGTCACCACGCATGTGTGTTTTTTAGATTTGCAGTCATTTCGAGAAATCCAATATTGGTTCATATTTCATTATCAAAGTAGTATCAATCTTACTTATTGGGCGATTCAATTTTTGCAGGCAAGTATTAAATATTTTATACCAATTATAAAGTACGCTAAAATGTTTGCTCGCAACATTGACTGTTGGATGAGTTTAGATATGATGTTACTACGGAAACCTAAACAAGGCAAATTTTTATATGATTTTAGGGCTCGCAACCGGTCGCCAGGTGCGATGGCGGAGCGTGACAAAAAGAAGTCCAAGGACAAGAAGAAGAAGGCAGAGTCTGGCTCTAGTAGCAGTGACTCAAGTGGCAGGTAGGTATTTTATGGAACAGGACTAGGATTCCTGAAAAATGTTGGTGCCATACCTTCCCTTTATAAGCACTTCGAACTGGTTGGAACACACGGACAATGGGGAAGAAAACTGCTTATTTATCACGACAGGTGGCTAAGCGAGCTCACCTGAAAGATCTGTCAAAGCTGTCAGATACCATACAAAATGAAACAATAGATTTGAACACTTTATTTACTCAATCTATGTAATTGAAAGGACAAAATTTTCTCCATATTATTCCAAAAATAAATTTTTCTTAATTATGCTAATCAAAAGAAGTCGTGAGAAAGACAATATCTTCTTTGCCTTAATCTGTTCTACCAAGGAATTGTTTGGCAGTAGCATTTAGATCTAAGTGTGTATTTCATAATTGTGGACGGAAAAATATGTTATACAAACCCATGAAGTTTCTTTGTGGGTTCTTCTTTACTGGGTTCATCGAATCCGCGGATTTTTGTGATGTAACTTATTGTAGTTTGACTACCAAAAAGTTTAAGTAAATGAAATGAAAAAAAAAAAGAAATAAAACATGATATAAAATGTGAATAATCTATATTCTATGCGTTGTGTATAGCTCGTCGGACAGCAGCTCGTCGCGCTCCCGCTCCAGCTCCAGCTCCAGCAGCTCAGGCTCCTCGTCACGCTCCTCCTCCTCCTCTTCCTCGTCCTCCGAGTCGACCGCCGCGCCGCCCGCACCACCGCCCGCACATAAGCGCAAGTATGGAATCACTTATGAGATACTAGCGACCCGCCCCAGCTTCGTACCGGAAGGACTAATTACCGAAAACTGAAAGAATTAACGCAATCCTCTCTGTCATCTGTCAACCTGCCAAAGTATGGGATCTTTGACGGGACTAAGGAATTATTTCCTTGCTCGCCCAGCGGTTTGATTAGCTCGAAAAAAAATAATATTTGTAGACCCGGTCACAACCAAACTTCAGAATAAGACTAGAATAAGAAATAGACTTTATAGGATCGCCTGGTGGTCTTATCTCAAGTTTGCATGAATAATTAATTAAAATCAGTCACGACATTTTGAGGTCCATAGGGTGCATGCGTACATACACACATCTATTTTCGTATAGATATATTCATATTAAAAGTGTATTCTTTCCTGAAGTATGTGAGCATCCTAATAGAGCCGGCAACATGGTACGGCCCTGCCACTCATAGTGCGGCCACTGGCCTAACCACTTCCTTCCCACGACTCTAGATGCTCGGTTGTCGCAAAGCCACCTCACATCAGCGCTGCCCGCATGCCCACTCTCAGCCTTCCCGTGTTATTGTTATTTACATTGATTTTATTAGTTAGTTTGTTTAACCTCTTGACTCTGATTCGGCCGATATCGGATAAGAAATCCATGGGAAAATTGACTTTATTGCAAAGGGCGAATATGTTTGGACATGAAAGTATTCTTAGACTAAAAACATACCTTAATTATTCACGGATTTAAAAAGTAAGGCTGAGATAAATAGTTGTAACAGAAAGTAAGACTAACAATAAGTACTACTTTGTGACGTCACTTTGACACTTTGCTCCTTGGTACATGACCAATATAAGACTACACCATGAGCTTCACATTCCAATGGTCAAGGAAGAGATAACCAATACAGTCGAAAAATATAAGCACAGACTATTCAACCACCCCAACATCCTGGCTTCCACCTAATGGATGGAAAACACCAGCCCCGGAGACTGAAGCGCAGAATCCCACAAGACTTGTTACCCAGCAGAAAATGAGTGGATAAAGAAATTACCAAAACATTAACTACACTTATCATTGTAAGAGTGGGTGCGCCAAAGGACACATTTCACAAAAGACATAAAGAAAAAGGATCAAACCAATTGCTGAATGTCCTGCCATAGCAACAGATTGCAATGAAAAGGAAAAAAAAAAATGTATTTTGTCCAATGTATGGACAAAATGTCAAATGTACAAAATATAAAAGTAATGCAAAGTGGCGTCACGAAGTACTACTTTTCGTTAGTCTAATGCTGAGACCCATAAAGATAACTCGTACTTGGCTAAGCCGAAGTATACCTTCCAACTGTCAATTTTGACATGAAATGTATGAAACCCATGTCAAATTTTATAGTTAGAATCTATACTTTGGCTAGTGTAAGCACGAGTAAGGTCTATGAATCTCAGCATTAGTTTATATTACGACTAACAGCCTCTACGCCTCAGACTAACAAGAAAGTACTACTTGGTGATGTAACTTTGACACATTTTGTGTGGACAACATTTCAAAGTAATGCAAAGTGACGTCACAAAGTACTACTTTTTTATTAGTCTTAGTTTCTGTTGCGACTTTTTATCTCAGCCTGAAACGTTTAAATAGGCGAAATACAAGAAAATAGAATCTTACTTTATTATTTGTATTGACCTTAAGAATATTACTTAGTTTGTTGTTACAAACTACCGTAATTTTTTTACGTGTTTGGCTAACCTTTTCGTATTTTATTGTCTCATATTATTGTAAACGTGCATGACAATAAATGTCATACCATTTGACAGAACATCACCAAACAAAAGTCCGGTGAAGGAGCGTCGGGATGCGGATAGGGAGAAGGTTCGCGAGCGCTCGCCTGCGGGAGAGAAGAAGAAGTCATCGGTGGCAACCAACGACAAAGCCAAAAGCAAGGAGAAACTCGACAGGTTTGTGCACGATTTTATCCCTGCTGATCTTGCAAGAGTTATCAACATCGTAATATCGAGACTATTTTATTGTTTTATAGCAGCCCGTCCCGGCTTTGCACGGGCATAATATAATTTAAAAAAATGTTATTTTGACACAATGATACACAAATAAACCTTTTTTACGTAGAGTTCCTAAAAATAGAGCAATATACCTACATTGAAATATTTGAAATAAAAAAAAAATTTTTTTTGAGAATATTTTTTTTTTGTATTTTTTCTTTTTATGTATTTTTCATATTATTAATTATTGTAAAATGGTCATAACCACAAAACAAAATCCATTTATTAATTTATTGAGTAAGTCCCTGTAAAAAATTTTTAATATTGTTTTATTTTGCAATAAATAATTAGGTTACAACTACTACTATAACCTACAACTAAAAAAGATTCAATCGAAAATCACAAAAACTATTTAAGTCACTTATTTATTAGGATAACTTAATCTGCAACATATATTAATGGGTCTAGGTCGGAAAAATTACTATCATCAAGCGACAATCTTTTTAATTCCGCACACCGCTGTGTAGGGAGCCGACTGCTGGAATAAGCCGCGCGGCAAGTTTATTTTGTGGCCTTGACTCTCCTCCCGTACCCCTGAATGACGCCTGCAAACTCTAAAACGCATTGCTAGCCGAGCGGAGTTTTTTCTAATTTTTGAACTCGTGATATCTTTCGAATGAAATGTCCGAATCGAATAGTTCAAAATGTAATATAAAGGTATTGAAGCAGTCTTAAATAATAATTTAATTATTTTGAAAAGGATTAATACCTTGGTACAAATAAAGAGCCTTTTCTAGCGGCGCTATTTAAATGTTTATTTTAAAATAAATGCACACTAATTGTGACATTACTATAATAGTTAGATGTATGCTGTCCCGACATTTTTTGTAGCTAATGATGTGTTCTATAAAATTGTAGTACATCATTTTGTTCTATCGTGAATAGCTATCGCAGCGCACGCGATGTAAGGAACATTCTTGGTAATTTTTTTACACCTTGGGTTACGTTATCGGAGTTTTGGTAAGGATCCCTAATTTTATTTTAAATAAAATATAGCCTTTGTTACTCGGATATACTGTAGCTTTCTAACGGTGAAAGAATTTTTCAAATCCGTCCAGTAGTTTCGGAGCCTATTCAATTCAAATAAACAAACAAAAAAATCAAACCTTTCCTCTTTATATATTGGTATAGGATAGATGTTAAGCTTGGGATAGAAATTCACTTGCAGCATGGAAAATGGATAATGCCACTTCACCCACTTAATTTTTTGGAAACTAAAGAGTAATTGTTCAGAGAGGTAGTAGGAAGTATGATTGCGCAAATCTTGCAAATATGCTCACCTTTAATAAAAACACTCACTTAAGAGGACACAGCTTGAAACTCAACTGCACAGATTTAGACATATCAGCTTAGGCTGCCTGTCTAAAATCAATAAATAAAGTTCCGTCCCATAATCCATAACAAGGCAAATGGAATAGGTATTAGTTACGTCAGTTTTACTGCTGGCCTACTTATATGTACACACCACTTGGTAGAAACCGAACAGTTACACCCTATGACCTCTTAAGTCTGGGGTTATTAATTTGAGTTTTGAGTTTTGTGATTTATTGTAAAGCTGTTTCAATATTTACTCATTTCCTCTAACAAGGTTTGAGGATATTTACACTCCATAGTACACTCCATGTGTACTTCAAAACTATAGTATTTTTGTTTACAAAAATATTTTAATATCATATACAATTTAATGCTTCTCAAGGCTTTGGATTGCTTGTATTTAATCCCCATGTAATGTAGTTTTTCCCTTCTAACTGAGAACTGGCAAGCACCATCTCGCATGCAATATATAACTTGCAAATGATAGTTCAAAAAGATGCACCAAACGTAGGGTACACCCTGCAATTACTAGTTTCGTCCTCCTGGCTCTCTTTAAGTAATCGAAAAAATATTTTATTTTCCATACATATCCCCCAATCAAGTATTCATACTAGCCAGCTTCGCATAATAGCTGCAGCATAGCTAACATACCATTCACGGGCAGATCCCCGGGCAAGACTCGGCGGCGCGAGCGCTCTCCGCCGCCGCGGCCCACCCGCATCCACATCGGGCGGCTCACGAGCAACGTGACACGTGACCACATCCAGGAGATCTTCGCGACGTACGGTGTGGTGAAGCAGGTGGAGTTCCCGGTGGAGCGGCTGCACCCGCACATGGGCCGCGGGTTCGCCTACGTCGAGTTCAGCAACGCCGACGAAGCCGAGAATGCCATGAAACACATGGATGGAGGTGAGCTGCTATACTTAAGGATGTTCCGACCCATACAATGTTTTTTTTTACACAGAACGCAAAAAGTATTGCACTTTAAGGCACGAATTCGTCAAAAATATTAAATATAGCCATAGTAGTTGCAGCGAAAACATATTCACAATTTCAGGTTTAATGGTTTCGTTGTAATTGCCGATTAGAAGTTTTACACCGTTAGATGGCGCTGTGAAATAAAAATCGTATTTAAATAAATTGTAACAAAACCAATAATCCTGAAATTGTGAAATTGTTTTCGCTGCAAGTAATATGACTATATTAAACTTTTATTATAAATTCGTGGCTTAAAGTGCAATACTTTTTGCGTTATGTGTGCAAACAACTTTATATGGGTCGGAACAGCCTTAAGAATATCCATTGCACCTTGATGTATGATACTTTTGAGATTACCGCGATCGTTAGACATGTTTGATAAATGTTACGGCTTTTCACACGGCGGGAAGAGACATTCTCCGACTCACTCAGTCGTCTGCTGCGTACGAACGTGGCGGATGCCTCCTTGACAATGGGCTGAATGATTGGCTCGAAACTCGAAAAGCCGTAACATTTTTCAAACATGCACCTTGGGGTATTCGTGTATAAGGTACGAATGCCTACAAGTCCCTACAATCAAGTTGTGTGGTCCGTAGCGTATTGGTAATAATGTCACTTTGCATGGATAGTATGGAAGGAACTCCATGCGATTAACTAAAAGTGACGTGTTTGAACATTGATTAACTCGGCCATCTCTTCGTGCAATTGGAGCTTAAACGTGCGTGTAAGTACATGAAGGCTTTGCGCATGTATAGTTGGCGTTTGAGAACCGTCTCGAACGGGTGTGAACAATAATTGTAATATATTATCCTGACAGTGGAACATGTGCTGATATCAATATTTATTTATTTACTACACAATAGAATCACCAATATTTTTCCGTCTAATATAATAATAGAAAAATTGCACACGGAACTTTTAACGTTTACACATTTTGATCTATTTTTTTCTTGACAAACGCTTTGAATTGAAGATTGCTGAATGAAACCAGTCCAACATAAAATACTCGCGATTGCTTATGTTCCTCCATTATGCTTGTCACTGAATCTGTATCTGGACTGGACTGAGATCTAGATGCTTCTAATAATTCAACTTTCTTTGTTTTTGAGCATTAATTTTAAAAGCCTTAAGAATTATACCTATGGACTTTGGTGCTTGCAATTTGGTCCCTTAGTAAATGACTCCATCTTTCTCGGATTTTCAGGATTATGCCGGAACCTATAGCGTAAAAATCATTCACTGAGATGACATCACAAATTGACATATTCTTTTCATTTTTACTTTTTTCCCTTTACATGATTCAAAGTTCATATAGTAAAGTCACGTTAACATTTATGTCAATATAAACTTTATAATTTGCTAAACAATTTGATAAATACCTGTTATTTTTGTAACCATAAATAAAATACTTAATATACTTAAGTTAATCAAATTATAGACTTACTTTGTTTAATGTAGTTTAATGCCAGACACATTTTTTTATGTGATGATATAATTTGTAATACCACACTCGCCATCATGATATTAGCCTAACACCTTCCCGTTATGACGCAATTAAATTAGAGAAATACATAATTCAATTGATGCGAGTTACAATTCCGTATATTAATTCCTCTAGAGCCGAGAGTTTTTGTTATTTTTATTGCAAGATATTTAATTCCGTTGTCACTGCAACCTTTCAGATTTTTGTGGCTTTCCTCTCTTATTGATCACCCTCAATTACATTTTTCTCCAGGAAGTAAAGTGTAACGACATTAAATTGAACAACTTCAAGTTTATTTTTGATTTTATTTATTTATTATTAAATACACATATATTCAACATTTAATATTTCTGTGTTTAAGAACACCGTATGATTACTAATTCGTTTGAGAATTCACTCTGTTAGGCTAATATTACTACCGTACATGTGGTATATGCTATCCATTCCCAGTTCCATAGAAACATTCAAGAGGCTAGGCCAGGCATTCTTCGATTCAGTATAGATTTTTGTGTGTGTGTGTGTAGGTCAGATCGACGGGCAGGAGATCACGGCAGCACCGGTGCTGATCCCGAGTCGGCCGCGGCGGGCCTCGCCCCGCGCGCCGCCGCCCCGCCACGCGCCACCACCGCGCCGACACTCGCCGCCTCACGCCCCCAGGTGAGACCACACGTCAGTTCCCGTGCAGACTCGCCCCGCACGCGTAGATATACAACCATGCATATCATGCTTTGATTTCTTTCATCCAGGCTGTCTTCAATGTTACAGATTATATTCTTTAACCCTTTGTGTGGATCCTCTTGCATTGGCAAAAATAATTCACGTCACAATTGATTGATCCCACAGATTCCATTCGCAGTGAAGAAGAACCATCTTACTGGTGTGTAGATCATTAGTTTCATGAAGCGTGGCATATAGCTTACCCCAGGCCCTCAACTAACAGGTGCCCGTGGATGCCCACGGGCTCTCAAACTTTGCACACCAAATTTGAAGGACCCCAATTTGTACTTTGGGGAAAATACCTCAGCATAGTTTCTGCAGTTTACCAACCATATAGATAAAGAATCTAGAAGAGGATTGGTTGGCCCGAATTACGGGAGTTTCGAGTCAGCAGTAAAATAGTTATTTAGTTATTTTATAGTTATTTTACTGCCTGTTGCACATTCAGCAATGGTAAAAAGGGGATGGAGGGATTGCATTACGCAGCTTAGAAATAGACAGTATATAGCCTGTATCATAGACAATAAAACAGAATAGATCTCACGGATCTCTACGGGGTTGGAGGATCTCCAACTTCTGGGATACCTCAGGATCGTCGACGAAAAGCACAGCACAGCAGTGTTCATTGCACACATGGTCGTCCTCATTAATGTAAATTGGTGTATTTCGTGAGATGCTAATGACGTCAATTTTCGTCGAGATGTAGATGTGTGGTGAGTTCCCGTGTCTTGGCCATAGACCTAGCATAGCGCGCTGTGCTTACAAGATGAACCGAGTGTGGGAGTGAGACGTCAACTCAAGTACCGCGAGTTGTGAGACGTCAATTCAAGTACCGCTACCGCGAGTTAGAGCGAGTTGGAACATTTCGACCTGATGAGACCGCTTTTGAAATTGTTAATGGTGCATAGAAGTGGCGTCGCATCCGTCAGTTGACTCTGTGTCTACACATTCTAAGCCTATGGTGTTGGCAGGTACCGGCGCCGCAGCCCGCCGCCTCCGCCGCGCCGCCGCTCGCCCCCGCGCCGCCGCCGCTCGCGCTCGCGCTCGCCCCGCGCCGCCCCGCCCGCCCGCCGCCGCCGCTCCCGCTCCTCCTCCTCCTCCTCCAGGTAACCGCCCCCTCGCACCGCCCCCTCGCACCGCCACCAATCTCCACCCACCGTGACCGCCCACACGCCCGGCGCCCATGAACTCATCTTGTATGTACTAACAACCGTGAAGAAAGGGCACTTCGTTTTATGAGCTGTTGGAACTCATTTGATAGTGCCCTGTTCTTTAAATATTTTTTTACACTATTTTTGTTTTATGACTCAATTTAAAATTAATTGAAAAAAATTACATATTTGCTTTGCCCTATCATAATATTTATAGGAAAAGATGCCAAACTGAATATTTTTTTCCATGATTTTTTTGCCGAAATGATGAAATAAAAAAAAATCTTATCAATTAAAATAATAGTGGATGTGAACAGCATTAAATGTTAGTTGGGCGGCCTCGGTGGATTTCCCTTTTTATTTCAGGGCATGCTTCTATGACAAAAATGGTAAGTATGTGCGTTCCTACCCTGTGTACTGCTGTGAGTAATCGCGGGTACTGGTAAGTATAAATGCTAGTTAGATTGCTAAAAAATAATGATATGACCATAGGAAACTTTATATAAAACCATTTTGTGTGACAGCGATCCTACTTCGCGGGACCGATATCGATATACAGACATTTGGAACAGTGAATGTGAAGTGACTGTACTTTTGTGTGCACTAGCAATGTAGTTATGACATTTATGTTGTTAATAAACTTTCTTGAAACATTCTAATTTATATTGTTTTTATTTTCCTTCAGATTTCAAGTTATTGGGAAACTTTTCCCTATAAAGAAAGAAAAACTCGCTGAAACCAAGCCTAACGAAAAGAAAAACTAAGCTTTGTGAAGACTGAAGTTCATTACATATATGTAGGATCAAATGTAAACTCAGTTTAGTAGTATAAAGCAGTAAGATAAATAAGGTACTTTATTAAACAAAATTGTAATATTGAACTAATACATTTTATTTGAGTGGAAATTCTTTACAATGGTTGGCTATTGTTTATAATATTGCAGTAAGTCTTAAAATCGGATGCAAGCACCTTGCTATTGTACAGTTGATTTTCTTCCAACAAAGGAATATCTCTTGAAGAACTGCAATAGAATAAAAATACATTAAAAAAAATACAAAACAGCAGGTGTAAAAATTACAATAACCTATAGGCAAAACTGTAAATTGTATTTGAGGATTACTTCTACAGGCTTTAATTTTTTAATTGAAAAAATAATAAATAATAATGGAAAATCCATCCATGCTAATCAAATAAGAGTTTATGTGTATTTAACTATAGGAACATAAGTGAATACACACAGGTGGTTGATTTTCATGTACTTCGGCCCGCGGACGGGATGCCAGGCAGAGACGGGGCTCTTGTTGGCTACCATCAGGCCCGCTACACCCACGTACAGTCCATACAGCTGGCAGAACTTCTCCTGGCGACAGAAATATTGATCTATTTAGTACCAACAACATCCGATAGAGAGGAAGTGATGGGACTAGGTTCATTGGTGATATTCTTTTGACTATGCTAATTTGTACTGATAGTACTAGCAACATCAGACGTACTTACATACGCATAAACGGCATCACCCTAGATGCCACACATTGTACTTTGACCCACATATGTTTACCTTGCAAATGCCAATGCCTACTTGGCGCCAATGACGATGCGCTCTGTGACACTGTGTACAATAAGCATGAAGTTGCAGTAATTCGTAGGTGGTGGTCATCTTACTGTTGTGAAAAAGGTTTTTTTTTGGTGGTTATGGTTCTGTCTCTACAACAAACCACAATCGTTTGTAATATTATTTCTGTCTACAGAATTAAGCAGATAATATTTATTTATGACATTCATTCTGTAGGCAGAAATAATAATTATATTGTCTCATCTGCGATCTTGGACCATAAGCGGTTGATAGAATCTCCTTATTCAATTAATGCAGTGTTATGTTACTCAACTTGCGAGTCTGTAGATATATGAAAGTGATACCATGTCCAGTTTGTGTAGGAATGTATTTTTTTTCCATTGATTGTTCCGAATTGATTCGATTGATTCGAAGTACAAAAGTATACCCTGTGCATTGCCCGTGAAGTGAAATAAGGCTAGGGAAACGGCTATACACACATCAGTGTACAGTTCATACCAAACTTTCCGGCGATCTGATTCAGGATGTCATGTCTTTTAAGATGCTTCGGGTATGTTATGTTATGTCTGCATAGCGCAACTGCACGTCCAAAACCCGTTGCACTTTGTTTGGCCTATCTAAGACTTCCCGCAGCTACAAGGTATTTCGTATACACCTGGCGACTGGAGTGGAAGGCGCCCTCACTGATCCCAGAAGTTTCCCACCTTTCTGGCTAGTTGACATACAGTTTTTATGCTTAATTTTTACCTTGTCTATACGGTCTGTCACTCCTTTGATAAATGGAAGGCACACCTTCTGTTGGTGTTATAACTTTTATTGAGCCTGTTGCGCTTGACAACGTTGGCCAATATGACCGGGAAATACAACTATGGTGAGTCAACTTTGCCAATAAACTGTACAATATAATGCGAACATGAGCAGACGAAATGCCATTTTCCAGTACCATTTCTAGTTTGGAACAATTTTTTTTATGCACCACACTTACTGTCATGATTTATGGACTATATGGATCTTATGATCTACAATTTTACGTGGAAAACAAACCACGAATGACAATTGTCGTATGGTTTGGCCGCCTAATCACTTGTGGTCTCTTGACAGTGGGTTTGAACCCCAGAGCATGCACCTCTATGATTGCATTTGCATTGAGAAAGCTGACCAATCTATGCTGAACCATGGCCTGCTCAGCATTCTCATTGAAAATGCATGTAAAACTTAAGGTTCCATTCACTTACTTGGTGGCAGGATTAAGCCCACCTTGGTACACAGCATTAAATGAAACGAAGCGGCAATACAAAATGGTTACTATTTTTCATCCAATCCAATTTAGGGCCAATTTTTCAATCCTCAAATAGTACTTATCTGACTGATAGTAGAAATTCACGTTTGTCAAAAGACGTATAGTCATTGATGGAAAATTATATCTTCTATCACAAATATCTGACTAATTTTAGTAATAAACCTATGGACTTACTACATCGGATGGGCAAATAATTCCATTAAATAGTTATCTGACTATTGAAAAATCAACCCTTAGTGGTGCTCATATAAAAGGAAAAAGTGTTAGGCCATAGATTAAAATTAATAGGGATGGATTGCTAACATCATACCAGTGTTGAATAGTGATAAAAACAGTCCATAGCAACCACATTTCAGAATACATTCAATACAAACTAATGAATAATGATATTTTTTTGTTTACAATGAGTGACATTTCTTAATGTATAGTTAAAATGTAACGTTTTCATCACGCCTACCTAGGCAAAATTTGTAATAAAACTATAATGTATATATACAGGGTGTTTGGGACACAATCACAATAAATTTAACCAAGAACTCAATTTCGGATTCTAAAAACACCTAGGTACATCATTTTGAAAAACTTTGCAATGAGTAAACATACAAAAATCAAGTGTAAAACAGGTCTAACGCGATCAGGCGACGCGCAACCGCGCACCTCGCCTCTCTCGCGCCGCCACCCACCGCCGCCGCGGCCGCCGGCACGCGCCGCCTCCCGGCCGCGCCGCTCTTAGTGAATAAGTAGGTACATTAAGTAGGTACTAGCGCTATTTGGTACTCACACACAGACGACCGCCTTCACAGCCTGTTTTCTATGTGGTCGCCCTGCATTGCAATGCACATTTCGCAGCGCCGTATCAGGGAGCCGCGAACTCTTCTGGAGAGAAGACCGTCAGCGGAATCTGCTCGAAATTTGTTGAACGCGTCAACGATCCTCACTCGCATAAGGTCGGCATTAGCACACTCCGTTTTAAAAACAATGTCTTTGACATAACCCCACAAAAAAAAGTCCATTGGAGTGAGATCGGGTGACCTCGGTGGCCAACGATGCGGTCCGAAACGTCCTATCCACCTGTCGCCGTAAAGTTCATTAAGGCGTTGTCTCACTTCGACCACAGAGTGTGGTGGTGCACCATCTTGCTGGAACCACTGCCGATTGACTTCTACGAGAGGTACATTGTCCAAATATTCACTAACAGGACCATTGATTATGTTCAAGTATCTATCACGATTCAGATTGCCCTCTATGAATATGGGACCGATTAGTCTATTTCCTATCAGACCAGCCCACACATTTACAGACCATCGGTATTGATGGGCACCCTCCCTTAATACACGTGGATTTTCACGGGCCCAATAATGCTCATTGTGACGATTCCACATTCCATTTTTAGTGAACGTGCTTTCATCCGTGAACATAACATTTTTTAGAAAATCATTATCCTCTGTGTACATTTGATGCATCCATTCGCAATAAGCCAATCTTATAGGCCTGTCTCTGGGCAACAAAGCCTGTACCTTCGTAAACTTATAGGGATGCTGCCTGTTTCTTTTAAGAATATTATGCACTACGTATGGGCTCAATCCAAACCGATTACCGGCCACGCGTATGCTGGATGTCGGGTTTTGTCGAAAATAAGCCAGCATTTCCTCCTCTCGAGCAATAGCAACCTCGCGGCCTGCACCCTCTCCTTTCGGCACGACACTTTTGTTTTCACGAACACGTTGCACAGCTTGCACAATAACATTGCCGTTTGCTGGTGTTCGGCGATTAGGAAAACGTTCGCGGTACATACGCAGAGCTTGATGGGCGTTTTGATGGCACTCTCCGTATAACAGTATCATATCCATGTACTCTTGCGAGGTAAACACGTGCCGTGGCATGATTACGTACAATTGTTTTAACACAAATAAACACAAAAGTCACAAGATGCAAATAACTTAACACGTACGGACGCGGCGTGGCGAGTACACGGCACAATGCCGGCGCTTGCGCAGGCGACTGAAATTCAAAAATCCCCTATTCCACCCTCCTCCTCCGCCGCGCCCCCCGCGCCGCCATCGCGTAGCGTGGCCCGCCCCCGCCTCCCGCCGCCGCAGTACTTTTCAGCACGACGGCCTTTAAGGTACGGTTATTTTGGAAAATCCATGAATTTTGAATGCGTATATCTCATAAACTAGCAGAGATAAAGACATGCGGTTTTCACTGTTAGCCTTTATTCACATAGCTCAATACCCGTTTTAATTTATTGTGATTGTGTCCCAAACACCCTGTATATATATATACATATATAGATATATATATATATCTATATATATATTTACAACCTGATATACTTCTTGCGTCCACCCCCAAAAAATCCCATAGTAATATTGCGTCCACCGACTTATGGCGTCCGGTATACGGACGCAAGATTATTTGCACCCAAAATCAACACTATTCAATAGCTATAAGCATGTAGTGCCTATAGTAAAAATTTCGTTTGGACGCAATTTCTCCTCCGGAGTGCCTGGACGAGCATATTCTAGTTCACCGATTGGCCACTAGAGGCGCTGCATCGCTGTATATTTTTTGGGTGTATATTTTTGTACATTTCGCCGATAATCCTGCTTCCGTCGATAAAATTGCGTCCGCCGTTAAATATTCTGCAACGTTGCCACATAGTGCATCATTTAGTCGGAGGGAACGACGAACGAGGCGACGTTGCTGTTGGGTGCGTCTCGTGTTATTTTTTCATTCTGCTGGTGGCATGCTGGTGGACTTAGCGGACGCAGCAGTACCCTATAAATGAATGGAAGCGAAAGTACATGCATGTCGGATTATGATCTATATTTATCGTGCCATTTCTACCCACCTATACTAACAGGATCAAACGAAACTTGAGGAATAGACCTATGGTGATTTAGCTTTAAGTAAAGTTAAGTAGGTACATACATGCATTTTATGCTACATTTTGAGAAGCTTCTGGCATGGTAATATGGTGTTTATTTAATTGAAAAGCGCAGCATGTGGTGCACATCAAACTTTCAACAAGGAGGTGCTCGGCGAGGCCCATGGGCTTTCTAACTTTCACGGAGGCTGCGAAAAAAAAGAACCGTCTAAAATAAATGACGAGTCGAAGAATGCTTGTGCACCCATAGTTTTTCGTACGAAAGAAAAATTGGCAAAAAAGTCCGTGTAAAAGGTCATTTTGGCATATTTTCAACAATACTAAAAGTATTGGGGGGTTCGGGGGTGTAAAGGTATCTCTGTTCAGTTTTTCGTGAATAATTCGAAAACTACGGCCTATCCCAAAAAATCCTCTTTGATACTAGCAAAAAAGTATATATTACCTTTTTCTACATACTTTTTCGCTATACTTAAAGAGTTATACAGGGAGAAAAATAGACAATACAAAAAAAACATTTCCCTCCCACCCATCAGCCAACGTTCAGCCCGTGCCTAAAAAAAGTGATCGATCAGACCCGGCCAACTACCGACCAATAGCCATTACTTCTCTTCTTTGCAAAGTGATGGAGCGCACTCTCAGTTGATGAGGTATCTAGAGAATAATGAACTCCTCAGCGATCACCAATACGGCTTTCGTCCGAATCGATCTGCTGGGGATCTCCTAGTCTAAGGGCCGAGTGCACGAAAGGACAAAAAATCAAAATCAACGTCAAAGTATGATTAAACACGTCACTTTGAGTGGACAGTATGGAAGGAACTCTATGCGGTTCACTAAAAGTGACGTGTTTGAACATTGATTAACTCAGCTGTCTCTTCGTGCAATCGGGGCTTAGTCTCACATGAGATGGGCGATGCGCTCAAAATTCATGACTAAGGTACTCTTATGGCTATCGGTCTGGATATCACGAAAGTATTAGACCAGGTCTGGCACAAGGCACTACTTTCCAAGCTGCCCTCCTATGGCCTTCCACCCGACCTATGTGACCGGATCGCCGACTTTTTGCATGGCCGCAACATAAAAGTCTTGCTTGACGGTTGTTGCTGTCTCTGTGCTGTCCCCAATCCTTTTCCTGCTGCAAATTAATGATCTGCCTATTTTGGCGACATTGATTGCTACGCAGATGACAGCACGGTCCAACCCAGTCACCAGACCGCAAGTCGGGATGACGTGAAGGAGAATACGCGGTGCCTCGCTGTTAAACTCGAAGAGACCCTGGTAAAAGTTTTCGGATGGGGTCTCCAGAACTTCATTTTTTTTTATTTTTTTTTATGTGACTGGACATGGATGGCTAATACCACAAGTTCTGTCATGGTATTAGCCCAACACACCACATGGGAACTAGGTGCCATGCCAGGACCTTCCTTATATTGCACGGCTACATTGAACTGGATGGAAAACACGGACAATTTTCATTGCCGCTTCGACCATCGTTCATCCAATGCGATGGTACCAACCCGGGCGGGATAAACCCTACCACCTAGTAAGTAAGGAAGGGGACCTACAGCTTAACGTGGAATCCGAACCACGGCCAGCCTCTCTCAACGGTCGAATGGTCACCCATCCAAGACCAGACCGGACCCAGCGTTGCTTAACTTCGGAGAGCGATCGCCGAAGTGTCGCGCCACTGGGCCACCGAGGCTGACATATTGAGTTTAACGCGAGCAAGACACAGGCTTGCATATTCAGTGCGAAGAGGACACCTTTCAGTGTAGCTCCGACCTTCAACGGTACAACTCTGCGTATTGACAACCACATTGGGATACTTGGGACCAACATTTTGGACGTCATATCGAGGATGAAGCCCAGCTTGCCCCAAAAAAGCTGGTAGTCTTCAACAGGGTGCGTCAGTATCGCTTGACCATAAACTGCTCCTCTACAAGGCGCAGATAAGGTCTCGCGAGGAGTACTGTTCGCATTTGTGGGACGGCTTAGCTAATTATCTACTTGGCTCCCTGGACGCTGTCGTTGCGTCTCGTCGACGAGCCCAAGGTATCCCAAAATTTAGAGACCGAAGACTTCAAAGGGATGTAGGGTCTCTCGTTGTATTCTATCGTCTTTACAATGGAGAGTGCTCTTCAGAGCTGCATAACGCTGTCTCTCCGCCCCCTTACTACCTCCGCAAAACGCGGAACAGGCAGGTAATTCACTGCCAAAAATCCCAAAATTAGAACCCACCGATCCTCTAGATCTTTTATATATAGGGTCGGTAAACTATGGAATCGACTTCCTGCCGAAGTTTTTCCCTCAAAGTACAACCTGGGGTACTTCAAACATAGTTTGAAGAAGCACCTGGCCGACCGGCATGGTTTTTGCAGCCCCCGTGAAAGTCCGAAAGCTTATGGGCGCCGCTGGGCGCCTTTTTTGTGAGGTCCTGGCGTGCGCCTAAAAAACCTTTGCTCCACCTCCATCCATCAGTTCTTTTATTATGTAGTTCAGGACACTGTCCTCTTGTAGTGTATTGCCAAAATTAGCTTTTACATGCATTTTTTTTCCCTATTTGGTATTTTTGGTATTACTCATCGAATAATACTAGAGGATGCATATGATTCCTCAAAATAATAAAGACGTAATTATAGATATACCAGTGTGAACCCTAATACCATTTAAGAATAAACACATAATGTTTGGCTTTCAAATGCGAATTTAAAAGGATGCAAGATGTGTGCTAAATTAGATTTTCTTAAAGAAGAGTATATTAGAGGACGCACAAATTATCTCAAGTACTACAGACGTGAGAAGTATGCTAGTGTGGATTGAAATATACAAAAAATATACAAGTGGACGTGAAAATGTAAATGACGCAAGAAGTATACCGAAATGAATGGAGTGTGAATATCCGCAATTTATAACTTTTTGCAAATATAAGTTGAGCGGGAATATTGCATACGATATTGAAGACAATATTCATGGAAACCTTAGTAATAAAACCATTGGAAGCGATGGACGCCGTAAGTCGGTATCTCAGCATGGACGCAAGAAGTGTATCAGGATGTATATATATATATATATATATATATATATATATATATATATATATATATATATGTATATATATATATACATATATATATATATATATATATATATATGTATAATGACGGTGTAACTAGTTCTGGCAGTGAGATGGCGCTGGTTAGAAATGTCGTAGTACCAGCAAAAATAATACATTTTCGGCAAATTTTGTACGTTGTAAGACGTCAGCTATCTATCATTAAGGGCCTGGTACTAGCCAAATCGCAAAGTTAGACGAGGCACCCCAAGTTAACTAACTAAGTCTGACGATCATAAGTGTCATACTTACAATATATGATTCCTTGTCTAGGAATCGAATTATTTTCGTTAATGTATGTTTCCTTTTTCTATACAAAATACATTGCGGAAACGGTGTCCATTTCCGAACTTTTTTGACTAAATGTAGAAATCTAAAAGCAAATGGAATTTTTTGTTTATGCATATATGCTGTTTTTGCTTATATCTAGAAATCGAATTACTTTCAGATTTCTAATGAGAAAAATCAACTTTTTTATTTTTAATATTATTTAAATAAATGATGGAATAAAAAAATATTAACAATCCATTATCAGTCTGGAGTTCTATTTGGATTTGCTGAAGCGTTTCACTACATATTATTACATTTGTTAAAAAGTGCATTTGTATGGCGCGAGTAGTTGGCTAGTCCTAGCGCCTTAATATTTGAAGTTAGACTGCGAGCTTTTTAGCCACGCTGTTACTGCGACCTTTCCAGATCTATTGTGACTTTTCCCTTCTTACAGTTCACCCTCAATTCCTGCCTCCTTCAGGAAGTGCAGGATTTTTTTAGGTGTGATTGATGTCATCTGGGTTAAGGCCACTGTAATCCTGCTAGAGCTCTGGTAATTACTCTGAATTGATTTTAGCTGAGGGTGATAAGCTCGAATGCTTTATTCTGGGAAAAGTCAATTATAAGAGCCTTGACGTGCTTAAGTACTTGTTTACTTTCCAGTGGCACAGGCTTTGGTTTCGAGCCCAGTTATGTAATATTCCGAGTGCAGTGCTTTTAAAAATCCCACAGGTTGGTTCAGGCCCTACCTGGCTTCCTCTTTAATCTATGGTTAGGGCCCATTTGCGATTTTCCTCTGCAAGACGTGTTTACACGGACGACAGTGCTGTCTGACAGTCTGTTCGACATTTTTCGCGGAAGTTTACTTCCTCGTGGAAAGGGGCCTTAGGCTTATTATCATGACATTAGCCTTTCGTTAAAAAACGTACAAAATAGAAATACCCTCCACTCTGCGAGCAGCGCGTCGGCATGGCTGAGGGCGGCGGCGGCGCGGGCGGCGTGCTCCGCGCAGCCGAAGTGCGGCAGGTAGTTCTCGTGCAGGAAGCCGACGAACGAGGCCGGCTGCGACGCAAACTGCTCCGCCGTCTCCAGGGGGTCGTGCGTGAAGCGCATCTGACCCTCCTCGCGTTCTGAAATATTAAACCCACGCGATGTATAGCCCGAACCAAAGGAGATTGAAAAGTTTGTATGGGCTGGAAAATCATCAATAATTTCAGTGTTATTGGAACAAACTACCGTGGTTAAATTGTTTCGACTAAGATGAACCCGAATTGATAGATCTCAGTCACTGTAAACTCTTAGAAACGTCAGCAGATGAATCAAAAGTCATAGTGATGCATTTACTGAAGACATTTCTATTTTCATAAAGGGAACCTGGGTCTTCTTTAGTGCAGCGCGCTAGGCTTCGCTTCCTGACCCAGAGGTTCGTGGTTCGCGCCGCATAGCATACCAGTTGTTTTTTTCTTCAAATTATTGCAGGTTATCCTTTTGATTATATAGCTCATTTTAGTGTGCACACCACTGTAGAGGGTTATTCTGAAGGATACAATAAGCACATTGCCAGTTCAAGCAGTGCCCAAAGTCACGTGCGTGCATTGGGATCTTTTTTATTTCAGAAAAAAAGGTAAAGAGCTTATTTTTGGCTCCAGAATCTGCAGTGGTGTATGCATTCGAAAATATGGAAAAACTTACGGAAACAAGTTTTAGTTTCGGCCCAAAATCCTCATTATGTTTCGTTGGACGGGTGCGGCTAGATTTAGCCATTTACAAATTAGAATTTACGCAATAAACAATATGCGGTTAACCATCTAAAAAGCAAAAAAAGGGGGGATTCGAGAAAAAGTAATATTAATGAAAATAAATATAATTGTACGGGTAATGGCACAATATACCAAATTGAAAAAAAGACTTAATAGCAAGAAATGACAAACATTTCTCTAATCTTAAATAGTTGAAATATCAGATGACAGATGGCTCTTTTTGCTTCTCTTTCTTGCTTAACTAATTTATTTAACGTCTATTTAGATCGAATTATGTTAGCCAGAGTTATCACGAGAGTTAAAATATTTGAAAATTCTAATCAATAAAAATAATTAACGATGGTTTCAAACACTATCGATAAAATTTCTGTAACCTACACCTAAGAAGTCACTCAAGGCTCCGGTTGGACATCTCCTTTATGACCAACTAGCAGCCCGTCCCGGCTTTGCACGGGCATAATATCATTTAAAAAAAATATTATTTTGACACAATGATACACAAATAAACCCTTTTTACGTAGAGTTCCTACATGTAAATATTTAAAATAAAGAAAAACTTAGATATTATTATTAGATGATTATTAGATATTAGAGAAATAATAAATTCAAAGTGCTATAGGGAGAACCGCGGCCTCCGACGCACTATACATCGCGGAGTTTTCTGAAGATCTTTTCAATGTGTACAATACTTAGTACATTATTTTGATAAATCTCGTAGGGTTCAACCTGCGGTTGCAATGTAAGCGGAAAAAATATAATTTTTTACGACATCACATTGGAAACCTCAAAAATAACAGTATTTCTCCACTATTTAATGGATGTTATTATACATGTAAACCTTCCTCTTCAGTCACTCTATCTATTAAAACACAGTCACATTCCCTGGAATAAGTGACGTACCTGTTTATTTAGTACGAAAAAGTATATTTACTTATAATGTATTAGTTCGAGAGGCAGGAAAATGTTTATAAAACTGTGGGTCGTTTAAATGTGTTTATTTATGTTAAAAGGCATTATTGCATGCCACTAGGTCCAGAAGATTCATCTGAACCAACTAATTAACTAAGGGCAATCGAAAAGTCACAGGAAATCTCTGATTTGAAAATTTTAAGAAATGAATTCTTTGTCCATTGGTCAAGGCACAGTTTTGTACGGCGACTGCGATGAAACTAGCGAAATCGTCTTCCACGACCTACCGTTTCCCCTACCCCTAAACTTAACAGATTTTAAATTTAAAAAAAGACTTGAGAAAGCCTCTTTCTAGGTCTATGTGTTTTTATTTTTCGTAGATATCTGTATTTTTAGTAAAAAAATTAACATAAAGATAGACAACTTTTTCTAATCCTTCTTAGCCAATCAATATTTTCCAATCTAAGAGGTATACAGGGTAAACTTTTCCAGTGAGCCTTCAGGGCTGGATCCGAAACTATAAGAAATTGCGAAAAAACTCAAAAGATCACTCCTCTCACGGATTTTTAAAAAACTAAGAAGGTCCGAAAGTTAGATTTTTTTGCACGTTTACCAGGCTAATGATGTTAAGATTTATCATGCTTCTTGTGCAGATTGTGTAAGCTTTCTTGGTGTAGTATTTGACGATAGTTTTACAAGGAAACCACATATTAACAAGCCTGCTGCTATGGAGTTCAGGTTTTTTATCTTATGTGCTGATACATAGACATATCTACAAAGTTTCCAATTGAAATTATCACTTGGTCCATAGCTTTTATAAAACTTATCAGTTTCTTACGTTTAGGGTTGAGCACCCGACCGACGCCATGTAGCAGGCTAACCGTGTCGTCTTTGCCAATAGCCTGAAACTTGCTGGGGGCTTGCTTCTTCCTTCTTTTCTTGTTCTTAGAATCTTTAGACACGTTCATACTCTGCTCGCTCGGCCTTAGGGTCATGCCTGAAATAGAAGACATTTTAGGCATTTTGTTAGAGGTGAAGGTGTAAAGACTCTAATCTGAGGATTAATGGTTTAATCTCAGTTATCTTATTAAAATTTTGCATTTATTTTTATTGGAAACTTAGAGGAAACAAAAAGTAGGAGTTTGAAATATAAACAAGTGCACTCCTGTTAGCAAGCTGCTAGTGATATTAAGTAATAAAATTATAATGTGCTGCATATTATTTGTATTTTAAGGGCCTGGTACTAGCCAAATCGCAAAGTTAGACGAGGCACCCCAAGTTAACTAACTAAGTCTGACGATTATAAGTGTCATCCTTACAATATATGATTCCTTGTCTAGGAATCGAATTATTTTCGTTAATGTATGTTTCCTTTTTCTATACAAAATACATTGCGGAAACGGTGTCCATTTCCGAACTTTTTTGACTAAATGTAGAAATCTAAAAGCAAATGGAATTTTTTGTTTATGCATATATGCTGTTTTTGCTTATATCTAGAAATCGAATTTCTTTCAGATTTCTAATGAGAAAAATCAACTTTTTTATTTTTATTATTATTTAAATAAATGATGGAATAAAAAAATATTAACAATCCAGTATCAGTCTGGAGTTCTATTTGGATTTGCTGAAGCGTTTCACTACATATTATTACATTTGTTAAAAAGTGCATTTGTATGGCGCGAGTAGTTGGCTAGTCCTAGCGCCTTAATATTGGAGCTTCAAAGACTAACTACATTCTTATTGCAGGAAATTGCGTGTTGTAGTTCGGCACAAACTATGTGGTGTCACATAGTCTTAAGGTCGGCCCGTAAGCATCAGAAAATTTCGCCTCCCATACAAACGTAGTTTGCTATTAATTTGAAAACCACTGTTCCAACTTACTTGATATTTGGTACCTAATATTAGACTACAAATATCTGTCTGCATGTCTTAGAAAACAAAATTCGTATGAATATTTTCTTTTTGCTTTCATTTCATTCGGTTTGGATTTTTCAAAAAACAAAAGCGTGCAGACACAGATATTTGTTACCTGATATTAGATATTAAATATCAATTTAATTGGAATAGCGGTTTTCAAATGATTAGCAAACTACGTTTGTATGGGGAGCATAGCTTACGGGCCGTTCTTAAGCACTCTTCTACAGTGTTTATATGAAACAGCATTTAAAAGGTCTCTAAATAAGGAGTCCATAGTGCAATTATATATTTTAATGAAGTGCAAGGGTGTGAGCCCGGTGTAGAATGAAGTTAGTAACACTGTAATTAGCGGGCACTGCTATAACTTCAGTAACGAAGTATTGGAAAGATCTCGTTGAGGCTATTAGCCCACCCTCTAAATTCCTACTATCTTGATCGCTCGCTCTCAATCAGCCTGCACCGCGACTGCGGCGGCAACCAGAAGATCTAAGCGTATCGGCCCGGAGATTTGTGTCACAAATTAAAAAGTAAACTTCACCTCAAACCCAAGACTACAAGTATGAAGACTGTGAACTACAAGTCACAAAATGTTTGTGTTTTTCCTAGTTGAACTTATTCCTTCGTTTTGGTAATTTTTTTTAAAAAACAAGCCAAAAACTAACCTTTCAGAGCCGCAAAATGCAAGTTGAGGACAGCGGAGCGGACGTCGCCAGCAGACGAGTTGACGACACAGTCGATGAGCTCCGGAGAAGGAGTGTTGTATACTGAGCTAAACTTTTGACTAATTATCTGTGACACTCTCTTCAGAGCCATCTTCAAACCGGTAGCTGACACACTATTGAACCTGGCATTCAGAATAAACATTATTCAAGCGTAGAATCCAATAAGAGGGGTGTTCATAGAGGCAACAAAAGCGATGGTTTCCAGAAATCCTGAAATCAAATCTTTCTCATTAGATTTCCGTTAATGTGACTAAGTGTCAAGAGTGATTTGATTCTTTTTTACTCCCATAATCAACTACCAACTGAATGACTGCTGGGGGTTTTCAAATATGTTTGTCCAAACGTGAACATAATTTGGTTATTAGCATAATGGCTTTGAAACCTTGAGACCACGCTTCTCGGTGAACAGATTTTTATTTTTTAAAACAATTCATATTGATTAGAATTAGTGACCTTGGATACATTTTTTTTATGCAACCTGACATGGATGGCCGCACAACTACTGTTATAATATTAGCCCAATACACCACATTCCTGAAGAAATTTGGTGCTATGACAGGACCTTCCCTTCACGAGCACGGCTATAATGAACTGGATGGAAAACACGGACAGTTTAAAATCACCGATTGGACCTATCTTTTCATTCAAATGCATTCATTTCACCACACATTTCCGGTGGCAGATTTATAAAATCACTCTAAAATTATTCTTCAACATGCATGCACTCCAACATCTATCATCTATCTATCATAGATTTATTATTATGAAAATTAAAAAAAGATCTTAATTAGAACTCTTGTTAATAATTATTTTGCATGCTTAGGAATTTAAACAAATACTTTCGACCATTCAATTTAAATTCGAAGATTTTTTTTTTATGTAAAAACATGAGTGGCTAATACAACACCCACAGTCATCAAAACAGCCTAACACACCGCATTCCCGAAGAAATAAGGTGCCAACATTTGAAATTTTTTAAATTATAAATGAGTGCTTACGAGATGTGGTGGATTTTAAACTGCTCCTTTACAGTGGTACTAAAGAGGTTCAGGGCGGTATCGCGGCTCTCCGAGTAGCACTCCGGGCACACGAACACCAGTGGCGCCCGCGCCCTCCGCTCCCTGTAGTGTCTGCAATGTTTTCAAACCCAACAATTTTCTTATGTTATGATAAATCCCGGAATTTACATGTTATTTTAAACAAGCAATTTTTCATTCCTGTACTCAAACTAATGAGGAAGGAAGCAGTGCTTTAACCCCAGTGAGATGCAGTGCTTTAGCTGAGCCAAAGCGTCCAACCAAAAAAGCAAACCAGCGGTGGAAACTCAAATGAAATGCACAATCAAATCACAAAATAGCTGTTGAGGTTTATTCGTTTGCCGTGCTTAAAAACCTAGTAATTATAAATATAAAATTAAGTAATCTAGGACCTAGTGCCATGTGGATGATTCTGATGATTTATTTTATCATTTCACCTCACTTCACGAAATAAATGTTCCCCAGTGTCGTTTAGCTAATGATTGATAAATAAATGGCAAACAATGGAAATAAGACATGTATGGTGACGCATTATGAAGACAGGTGATGCATGACTGAGAACATATTTTTGAAAGCTTAATTAATAAAGATGGTTTGAATCCAGCTAATACATATTTATTTCCAACGGGGAGACCGTTAAGTTTACTAATAAATATGTAAAACAATGGTGAAAACTTAAGAACCTATGGCAGCTAAAGGAAGGTCCACATTCATAAAACTTTCTTGGCTCCATCCATCGATTAAATAATATTTTCGTTATCTCCAAGCATTTTTAGAAGTGTATTGGAATAACAGAAATATAAATCTAAGCATGGCGGCGGTGCGACACTCATTAGCGAACGCGTCCAGAGTGGTCAGTCTGAGTTCTCACCTAAATTGGCGTTTACGGCAAACCGATCGACTGGCGTTTTCTCCAAACTCCATACAAGTTTTTACTAGATATTCTGTGGTTTTACTTCTTCAAGCTGTCAAAGTCAAACGCGGACTTCCGATTTGTATGAAAACGCGGAGTGGACGTAAACGGCAACGTCGACGTATTTACGGCAGCGTTGAGTAAGCTGTCAAATCAAGCTCGGATTCGCAAATGTTAGTTCGCTTAACGCCTGCTGCGGGCGCTCTTCAATTTCTCCATACATTTGAAAACGCCAGTCGATCAGTTTGCCGTAACGCCAATTTAGGTGACAACTGAGACTACCGGCTCTGACTCGCAAGCACGTCATATCTTCCCGAATCGCAACGGATGGAGCATGATCATGGCAGGGTTACGTGACGGAACAGGCATCCAAAGTAGCGTTCGCAAACAGTAATGGAACTGCTGTTAAATAATTATTATACATCTATATAATAATGGAATAACACCATGTTAAAAAAAATATGTCAAGTCAAACATTTAGCATGGTTTAGGCTAAGTTTAATCCAAAAGATCCTTTATTATGATATTATATATGAATATATTTATATTCGAAATAATTTCGTGTGACAGACAATCAGGTGGCTAGTAGTCATTATCAGTACGATAGTCTTGTTACAGATTACAGTACTTAGGTTAAAAAATACCAATTTCTCAATAACATAGCGGTACAAACTTACTGTAAGGCATCAATAAATTCTGAAGAATTCTTTAGGAATGTGTTTGGATAGTCTTCAACTAGCAGCAATGTGTTGGCATTCGTCATCTCCAGAAGTGAAGAATAACAGCCCGCATCAACTAAAAACTTTTTGAATATATTTGATTGTTTCTCCCGAAACTCATATTTACCTGAAAAGGGAAAATTATATCCAATGGGCTTAACCTGTTGTTACATATGCTTCTGAACAAATAGAAAAATCAGCATCAACAATATGATTTACAGGGGGTGACTTAATTTTTCTAATATTAATTAATTTGTCAATACACTTCAACAAAATGTTCTGATAATATGCTCACTCACCCTATGAGTATTGCATAAGTCACTGCAAACTAATATCATATTTCGGAACTGACATTAAATTATACACAATTTGGTTTACACACATTATCAACATTAATATTATCAGCATTAACAGCAGAAATGTATGTGTTTTTTATTTTACCATCAACTGCAGGCAACTCTGTTTCATGCGGCGTGATCCATTCCCTCACCCTGGCGTCATACTTGTCTGCCAGCACCCGCAGTGTGGCCGTCTTTCCGCTTCCCACCGGCCCGCTTACCAGCAACATGTCTCCACGTCCCGGGATTGCACTTTTCAACCAAGTCTCCACCTCCTGGACTTTCTTATTGTGCACTGCGAGGTCTTCCACCGTCTTGGGCTCGAAATTTTTCATCCAGTCCTCAGCATTTATGTTAAGCGATGGCTTTGTTATATTTCCATTTGATTTAGGCTTGAAAAAAAGTTTCTTTTACTATTTCAAAACACTGAATGAAAGGTTACTACTAGGTATTTTTTTTTTACTTTTATAATGACTAGCCCAAGGGTTTTGCACTATTTCCATGTCAAAGAAAGCCATATTCCTACCACAACATAAGCGCAAGGTAATTTAAAGCTAATTGGCATGCGAGTGTTAAACGTAAAAACCCTACATCCTGACCTCGAACCCTCGGCTGTAGATAAACAACTTTTTAGTTCAGCTGAATTGTAATATATTGTTTTAAATAGGTATTTCTAATGAAATTGTAATATAACTTTATAAAAAAATTAATACACATCTTTTTTCGATTAAATGTTTGAAGACATATTTTGAAACTGAGCAGAAAACATTTATTTCGACCTATTGACTTTGCGCCGGACTAGGCGCAAAAGGCTATAAATATGTGCGACTATAAATATCGGTCGCCAAAGATGCGGGGCTGCATACCGCCCCTCCGCGCCCCCCGTGACGCGGGGGTTGCTTCACGGAAAGCAGCCGCCAACACATCAGTCGGTTCAGAGGCCTTGCGCAAGCGCATATTAATACACGCTACATAATATTTTGTTAAAAGAGTATTTTATTTAATAGTCCCAATCACTGAGTCCCATGATAGCACCACTACGGTGCAACTTCAATGGTGGTGCTGACTTGAATGTTATTCAATTAAATAATTAAAGTTACATGAAATTATAATACAACACAAATATTGAATCCTCACTATCAACCATTTTCCAAATTATATAAAATTGTTAATACATTCTGAATGTTTGATCATATGTTCACGTCGTTAATCCATAAATAGCAAGAAATTTAAGATCCATTCCCATCTTAATAAGTCGGCTTTGGGAATTAGAAATTCTTTTGACTTTTCCGTATAACTACACGAAAATATTTCACTGTAAATTTAAATAGGTAATACATTTTATGGTTCCAATCTTACTGTCAATGATCTTGATAAATGATCTACAACACCGGAGTCTTCAACAGATTTAATTTTCTTCTTGGGCGTAGAGTCTGGGTCATCATCAAATGAAGGCGTAAACCACTTCTTCATCTGTAACCAATGACAGCAGCACTCACTACATTGAAATGTGTATTATCACTGCCATCCTACTATTTGTCGGAATACATTTTTCAGAAATCATTTAAATTTATAATAAGTTTAGCTCTTTGTTATGTTACTATGTGATCAGGTCACTGTAGTAGTTCATGACAGAAATAATAGTAATAAAACTAAATGTGCACATGTAACACAATTTTTTTTCTTGTTTCCACTGGAGTAGAGCATCGCTTCAAGGTCCTTGCTTGTGGTGACGCTTGGTTCGGGTCACCTCTTCCCCTAAAATATGGATGAGAGAGGCGATGGCTGGACCCGGCATGATGCTCGTAAACGGGTGCTGTTTGTGGGGACTGGCCTGCTCCAATTGGTAACATGTTAGATGACCTGTTGCATACGGCGTGGATGGCAGATTTTTTTGAATGAATATTAATTTAACCCTAGAGTGCTCGCGCTATGAGCATTTTGCTGCCCGCCACACAATATTCCTATTATTTTGAACACGATACATTTGTCAAGGTCAAGCGTCCTAGTAGCTGCTCCCCCGTTCCTCACCTCCTTGTTTTAGAAATTAGAGTAAGTTCAGTGCGCGAGTGACCGCAGAAAACAGAGGTTGTCACAGGCGTGTCGCGTGAGTAAAATTTGTGATTCTCGTTTTTTACTCTAGTTGAAATCTTATTCGTATTCATTGCGTATATTATTGTTTTGAAGTAAACATCGCACTAAAGGAGGAGTTGACGTCGTTGATCAAATGAAGGAAGAATATTCTGTAGGTAGAATGACTCGCAGATGGCCAATGAGATTATTTTTCTCACTGCTAAACATTGATGGCATAAATAGTCAGATAATATACAAAGAAAATACGAAGCAGTTATTATTTCGGCAAACATACCTGAAAGACATTGCCCTGGCCACGACTAGACCACATATCATTAGAAGGTCTAACATAAACACATTGCACAAACAACTGAGGAACCAAATAACCCGATTTGTGCCATCAGATCATCAAAATATACCCTCAGGTAGGGAAGGTATATGCGCAGTATGTCCATCAAAGAAAAATAGAAGGACAAAAAAAGGGTGCAATAGATGTGCAAAGTTACTGT
Source organism: Incurvaria masculella (assembly GCA_946894095.1). Taxonomy (NCBI): domain Eukaryota; kingdom Metazoa; phylum Arthropoda; class Insecta; order Lepidoptera; family Incurvariidae; genus Incurvaria; species Incurvaria masculella. Next base: position 6,939,441 of record OX335644.1, read on the forward strand.
GCAACGAACATTGCATGTATATGTGTCAGGATTGTTTTGCCGAAGTACATGCTGTAGATGATGAAAAAGAGTAATTTAGCTATTAAGTTTTAATGTAGTTTTTTAAAAATAAATAATTATAAAGAGGCTGCAAAAAACCTAGATTTTTTTCCTAAGATTTTGCAAAGCATTGTTTTCTTAATTTTAAATGTAAAATTTTAATAAATGTCTCTTATTATGATAATCTATGTTGTATTTTATCCTTTCAATATAAATATGTAATCATAGAACTCTTAGATTGTTTTTATATATTACTAGCTGCGGTACCCGGCTCCGCTCGGGTTAGCGTCGGCTAAATTATTTCATGGATAAAAAGTATCCGACATGGCTGATCCAAAATAGGGTCAAACTGGTCCAGGACAATGCATCCATCTACCAAATTTAATCAAGATCGTTCGAGATGAAATAGCATGATTTAATGAGAAACATCCAATAATTCCCATTTAGAGCTTCGTTGACATTTGGTGGCTATTTAAAAAAAAAGCATTTGCCGCCAGAACCTTTCTGCACTTGCACTGCAACATTGTTTACCTAGTAAGTAAGTAACGTGTAATGTAGGTAAGTTTTGCGTGGACTCCAACCCACAGCCAGCCTCAACATCGAAAACAGTAACCCATCTCGAACCTGACAGCTCCCAGAGATCCTATACATTGATAAAATACGCACATAAATCGGGTTAGTGGTTCGCAAGTTATAAGAATTTAACACTCACTACTCACCCTTCAGGTAATGAAGCGTTATATTATGTAGCCTATAAGTTTTGAGTAGAATCAGGCTAGACGTAGATACAATCCGCATCTAAATCGAGTAATTGGTTCTCAAGGATTTTTCCAAGTAGTCCTAAAGTTGCGGGAAATACCAAGCCGTACCCGCCCCCCCCCTCCCCGCACCCGCCCCCGTCGGACCGCCCGCCTAATCACGAACTAAACAAACACTAACTAACTAAACACTCTGCACAAAACACGATATACGAATTTGTTTCGTGTATCAGTTGACAAAAGCAAACTCAGTAGATTAGGTAACAGACAACTTTTTTTTTTTAAATTTGATATGACTTGAAGTCAAATCCTTTTAAGCCGTAGGAATTGTTTTATTTATTTAAAATTTGGATATTAAAAATAATAAAACACTGTTGGGAACGCGATTTTTGTTTGACTGATGTTATGACGTGGAAACTGATGCAGTTTATCTCGCGTGCCGAAACTAATACAAAAGAAACGCGAGTTTCGGAACGCGACATTAAACTCCTCCAACTATGTATTCTGTGCTCCAACGCACACACGCACATTGTTTTGATAGATATGATCTTTGACGTTAGGAACACACCTACATTACTTAGACAACTGTGAGTGCTTGTAATTTAATATGAACTTTATCCCATAGCAATAAAGCTCAAATTGACTACGTTTTAGTTACAAATCATTTGTATAGGAAAAAGAAAAGGGCTATTTTTAGGGTTTTTCCAGCAATAATTCTTATTTTTCTCGCCGTAAAAACCATCCTTGAACTTCAACGAACATTTAAAAAAAAGATTTGGCCAAATTGGTCCAGGCGTTGTTGAGTTATGCGCTTACCAACACATTTTGCGATTCATTTTTATATTATAGATTAAGTATGGGCAGCAAAATGCTCCCTACGCAATCACTCGCGTTTCACGGAAAGGCGCGACTACTCTAGGGTTAATATATTGACATAAACTGGTACCAATAACCCGTATTTCTGTAAGCAGTGGCAAACAAATTTGTAAACTAAGTGGAAGTTGAAAAAAACTCAGCAAATCCGAGTACAGTATACGCCTGTGGATGATGAATAAACAATATGTAGAATGCATAAAACCACATAAGCACATCTGACAAGCGGACTACTGTAAAAGACACCAGCTGATTGCTCTATCTCGCTTTTATGTCCGCTTCTTTTGGGCGTAGAAGAAAGAACCAGCCGATGTATCTTTTGTCAAGAGGGGTTACTCGCTGGGATAATTGCATGGTAGTTTAGGCTTCTAGGAGTATGTTTTTAAAGTTGGATAGGATGAAACTTTACTCCTTCTCGGACACATTTTTCTGATCGGAATCGGAACAGACTGAACATGTAGTTAAGGGTTTTACGATCATATTCTAGTAAAAAATCTTCACCGGAGATGTGTACTTTTTTAATATAAATTTATAAAGATTTAGATTATCATACCATTTATTTCAAATTTCACGAGGCGTTATTAATATTGGGAATTAATAAATATATATTCACTAGCTAATGTTAGACGGACTAACGGGGCCCCGACATAGACCTTTTAGGTTATTGTAGGTTACTGTTTGTTAAGATTGTTTGGTTACTGCTGCTCCGCATCTTCTACAAATTAAATAAACTTTGGTTTTTTATAGAACACATAAACCGATATGACGTTAAAAAACAGTATAAATAGGCATAAAGAGTGAAACCAAACACGCATACCTTATCCATTATTTGCTGGACCGACGAAGAATATTAATATTCATTGTTGTTTTCAAAGAGTATGTTAACGCTTCGCTTCGTTGTTTTGATATGAGTTTTAGGTTATTCTGTTCTGTTTCGTTTTTTTTTGTTTGCTTATCCAATGCACAGGCAAAAGCTTTCGCTATACAGCCTTCTCTTTATTGTATCTTATGGATTGTAGTCAATTCTGGAGTGTCATGTAGTTAAATATTTTCTATTGCCTCATGTATATATAGAAAATATGGGTTCAAAGTTGGTCGGTTGACTTAATATCTTTTTCAGGTCGAGCGGGATTTTTTCTCTTTCTTTGTATGTAATTTCTAAGCATTTAAATAGTTTTTCTCTATGCTCATCAAAAGCACAGCAATGAAAGAAGAGGTGGTCCAGAGATTGATCAGCTAAGTAGCAGTGTGGGCATACGGCGGTGTCGATAAGGTTTAATCTGTAAAGATGGGATTGAAAAAGACAATGTCCGAAACGTAGACGACAAATTGTTGCATAATATTTTCTTCTTTTTGGTACCGTTTTATTGAACCAAGGTGGTTTCCCAACTAAATCGTTTATTTCGGCGTACCAACGACCCGTTTTGGACATTTGCCATTGTCTGTTCTGTTTCGAAAATAAAACCACAGATTAAATAATAAATTGACAGACAGAAGGTTTGTTCGGGCAAGGATGAATTCCATTTCGCGTTTGCACTGTCCGTTGCAAACGGAATCAGGCGGAACAGCTCAATCTACTCAGGGAACTACTCATGAAAGTGAAAGCGAGAAGGTCTCGTGTTTGCATCTGTCAAACTCTATATAGAAAAAAATAGGCACATGTAGGCTATTTTTTTATATAGAGTTTTACAGAAGCGATCACGAGAACTTCTCCCTTTCGCTTTCCAGCCTATCTACTCAGGAAAGCGTAAGCGAAAAGTTTTCGTGTTCGCTTCTATCAAACTCTTTGTAGAAAAAAAAATTATGGAGACATGTTTGTGTACCTTTTCATGAGTGGACCCCTAGAGCAACACGCGCCGGTGCTAACGCCGAAACGAAAAAAATGCAGAGATGAATATCACGTTGACATTACACGACGTGACAGTAAACAAATCTTGCTACGGTTTCACGTTCCACCGCGGCGAGAGGGAGCAAAAAAGAGTAATTCCGAGCGACTCCGAATCTTTCTAATGGTCAGCGAAAACGGCCGAGGTGGGTTAGGACTTGGGTGGGTGCACGGAACTGCATATTTACGAAAGGAAAGCGAAAGCGAGTAAGTCACAGATGATAGTGAAATGATTTCGCCTGACGTCATCAAACATAATATTGTTAGCACTAGTCAGTGATAAAAATTCTCTTCGCTTTGATTGGTTGACCAATATCGTGAGGCACAGTCTGATCAGTCATGATGTGTGGGTGTTAGTCGTGGGGCGAGAAATGAGAAATGGGTTCGTATAACTGTTACTAGTGTAAAAACGAAGTATTCATTTTACGCCGAGCAGTATGGCCGCTACAAATTTCTTGTAGCGCACTGGATCGCGCACGCGGCGCGCCAACGAAAGCCCATAGGTTGCGAGCCGTCTAGACGCAACGACCCGCCAGCCGCGACTGTCTCGCTCGCGCAATGGCGGGCGGCAGTAGCTGTAACGTCGGTTGAGGCTTGGAGCCGGCGACTCTCGTAACTGGAGTTACGAGTAATAGTTAGTAATACTAATAATTACTTCGTTGCGGCTTGTAGCCGGCGACTCTTTACCGCCGGTTACAGCCGAAACTGTAAGGCGCGCGCGCACCACGCAGTGCGCACTGTAGTCGAAGAGGGGCTACATTGTTAACGACCGCCGTTGTGGTTTGCTTACAGAAAAAGTTCAACGGTTAGTATTTCAAAATGCTAATAGGTATATAAAATAAATTATAATTATGTTTATTTATCATCTGTGTTATATTATTTCTGGGAATTATTTTGTCGAGGATAAAAAAAATTGTCTGACTTCTTAATTGTTTGCGATAACTACATAGTAACAAAACCTCTTTCTTGATTTTGATTTTTGTTGAGAATACAGGTCACTGCACTCGAGATTCAGAATTCATGTAGATGATCGACCCGTGCTTGATGTCATTATACCCATTCATGTTCAGCCAAAAAAAAACAAAGGAGAAGAAGGGAGAGGGAGTTTTTTTTATTTATTTTGCAACAGTTTCCGCAAACGGCTATCGGCATCAGCAATAACAGTTACAAACGTTTTCGAAGACCAGGGGAAACGCCCACGACTAGTGGGTGTGCGGTGTAACTTCACTTCGGTTCGGGACGCGTTGGGAGCAGAGCCGGTAGTCTCAGTTCTCACCTAAATTGGCGTTTACGTAACTTCGAAGTTCCGTAAAAACGTCAAACTCCATACAAGTTTTTACTAGATATTCTGTGGTTTTACTTCTTCAAGCTGTCAAAATCAAACGCGGACTTCCGATTTGTATGAAAACGCGGAGTGGACGTAAACGGCAACGTCGACGTATTTACGGCAACGTTGAGTAAGCTGTCAAATCAAGCTCGGACTCGCAAATGTTAGTTCGCATAACGCCCACTGCGCGCGCTCTTCAATTTCTCCATACATTTGAAAACGCCAGTCGTTCGGATTGCCGTAACGGCAATTTAGGTGACAACTGAGACTTCGGGTACAGGAGCTCGTTTCTGAATGTATTAGGGTTTTTCTTTGTCGAATAAATACTTTTGTTACTTTCTAACGATTTTATTACTTTGCTCTCTTCTCGTATCTAAAAATATAATATGATGTTTGTGTCATCGCACTGTCATTAGGAAGGGACAACTAGACTCGTGGCCAAAGAGTTCGGAGAAGTCGCTGCTCGCTCTCCTTTCTACGCTCGTGGCTGTCATTTCAAGAGTACGAAAGCGTGAGAATCTCATGAGAAGACCCTCTGAAATATTAACCAAAACGCTATTTATTATGGCACGGAGCACTCTGCGTGAGCACCACCTCCTTTTTCGCTAATCTGTAGGTGGACTGTCAAAATTACTCTTGTCTGTGATGTATTCTTCTGGCAGTGATCTGAATCGCAGTGTTACATAAAACAATCCGTAAAATTGAACGTAATTAGGTAAAATTTGGTTAATTGTGTTTAGAAAAAAGGCCTATCTTTATGCTCCTGGAATAAAATATCGCTATGTTAGTTAGTCTTCTGTAGTTTAAGTTTTCATCCCCTCATTGCTGCTGAAATCAAAATTGCGCACCAATTGTCATCGCCTGTTCACCTGTATCATTGACGGGGTGGATCTTGGCCTACCCCCTGCAAGAGCCAGCGGATGCGTAGAAATTAAATCAGATATCGTTTTTGGTTCCACGCAGAGAGCCAACCTTCTTGCCCTCTGTCAGCCTAATCACGTTAGTATTAGTTTATATTGACTTTACGTATGAAACCAAAACTATTTGTATGCTAAATGGTATCTCTGTTTATCATTTGTATTGACCTCAAGAATAAAATCTCAGAGATACGGCAGTGCATGCGCAAACTGCTGTGCAGACCCATATTTGTGTCAGATTTGGTTTCACCGCAGTCCCTGGCGCTTGGAGGGGGGACGCCAAGATCCATCCCAGGCAGTATACAAAATGGATATTTTTTATGTTACGTGCGCCATGACCTCTTAAGATGCCCTAGGATGCCCAAGAGTTTTCGAACTTTTAAGGGGGCTGCGAAACAATACCGGCCGGCCAGGTGCTTCTTCACACCATGTTTGAACGACCCCAGATTGTACTCACATAGGATTACCTGTCTAACTTTGCTGTTGACGCTGTGATGTCACGAATGTATGCTAGTAGGGTTAACAAAAAACAGTTTATGCAAAGTTTCAAAAATGTATTTAAAGTTAATTGTTATCATAGTAATTCCACATTTATTATTTATGGTTATAAGGTATTAATTAATTATATTAATTAATTATATTAATTAATTAAGGAAATGCTAGGTGTTTATAAGAACTAAATGTAAAACCCCCACAACAATCACCCCATACTGAAAATATGCCATTTTCCCCCTATTTGGGGGTTAAGCTGTCTATTCTGTCGTGTGTGCACTTTTTTTTTCAGACACTTGCTGTTTTAATTAAATGTCATATACAGGTGAATTATTCAAGTGGGCCTTCAGAAACTATAAGAAATAGCAAAAAACACTGAAAAGAGCCATGAAGCCGATTTTGACCAAAACTAAAACTGCATTATAAAATTTTTGGAAAAATCGTTTTCCTATCTGGAAATCAAACTCGTTGATTTTAAGAAAAATAAAGCCTGGAGAATCTTTGAGTTCTCGACACATTTCTGTTAAAAAATGGGTGTCTTTGCATGTAAAATATCCATAGAGAACCTACTATTCATCTTGCAGTTAGGCAGGCATTATAGCAATACTCACAGGGTTTCTAGTTTCACTTATGGAACCCTAAACATACTCACAGTATGGACATCCTTTCAGATGATGCAGGCAATTAAAGCACTGGTCGCGACAGGCGGCACAGCGGCCGCGATGGTGAAAAAAGGCGCATTCGCACCCATTGTTGAGCAAGTGCGCCGCACACACCTCCCTGCGCCAGCGCCCAACGAAGTTCGCAAGTACTCGCCTTTCCAGAACACGTCTAGCGTGGGCGAGTATGCGGTGGCGCGGCTCGACGACTTACTCAACTGGGGTCGCAAGGGATCGCTGTGGCCGATGACCTTCGGTCTGGCATGCTGCGCTGTTGAGATGATGCACATCGCCGCACCCCGATACGACATGGACAGGTAAATACCACTTCCATTGTAAGTTCATTGTTTATGACCGCAACCTCAAAATTCAATATTTTATCGAATATTATACTATAGTATAGTCTATTCATTGATATAAAAATTAAAGGCCTTCCATTTAAAAAGTATAACAAAAAAAACAACACTATTTCATAGTCTTATAACTTTTTAGATACATAATAGGTCGGGGAAAAAGTCTTTTCGCATTATAGTATGTATGAACTTGTAATAAAATCTCTTTGGCTATACTATTTGTATCTGGCTGGTTTTGGTATCATTGAAAGTTTAAATTTTAAAGAACATAATTCCAAATTCAAATTAGGAAAATGTGTGATTCTCATTTGTTTTTCGTACTGTCAAAATGAGTGAATCTAATGAAGAAATTCGATACATTTTAAAATTTTACTACAAAAAAGGTAAAAATGCAACGCAAGCCGCGAAAAAAATTTGCGATGTTTATGGACCTAGTGCAGTGTCTGTGAGAGTAGCACAAATTTGGTTTAAGCGTTTTCAATCCGGAAATTTTGATGTCAAAGATGCACGTCGCTCTGGTCGCCCTATTACGGATAAAATGGATGCCATTTTTGAAAAAGTGGAGCAAGATCGGCATATCAGTAGTTACGACGTAGCTGAAGAACTAGGAATTGACCACAAAACAGTTTTGGCGCATTTGAAAAAAACTGGGTACACAAAAAAGCTCGATATTTGGGTACCTCACGAGCTCACTGAAAGAAACCTAATGAACCGTGTACTCATTTGTGATTCTTTATTACGACGTAATGAAACCGAACCATTTTTGAAGAAGCTGATAACTGGTGATGAAAAGTGGATCACGTACGACAAGAACGTGCGAAAAAGGTCGTGGTCAAAGGCCGGTCAAGCTTCACAGACTGTGGCGAAACCCGGGTTAACTCGCAACAAGGTGATGCTGTGTGTGTGGTGGGATTGGAAGGGCATTATTCATTATGAGCTGTTACCACCAGGCAGGACCATCGATTCTGAACTATACTGCGAACAACTGATGAGATTAAAGCAAGAAGTTGAGAGAAAGCGGCCGGAATTAATCAACAGAAGGGGTGTGGTTTTTCATCATGATAACGCTAGACCTCACACATCTTTAGCCACTCAGCAAAAACTAAGAGAGTTTGGCTGGGAGGTGTTAATGCATCCGCCGTATAGTCCTGACCTTGCACCTTCAGATTTCCACCTGTTTAGGTCTCTTCAGAATTCTTTAGGCAGTGTCAGGTTAACATCACGAGAGGACTGCCAAAACCACTTGTCGCGGTATATTGATCAGAAGTCCCAATATTTCTATAGCAATGGGATCATGTCCCTACCTACAAGATGGCAAAAAGTTATCGAACAAAATGGTACCTACATACTTTAGTTAAATGTAAATAAACCATATTAAAAAATGTTTTGAATTTTCTTAAAAAATGCGAAGAAACTTTTTCCCCAACCTAATATATGTATTACAATAGAACACATTAGACAAATAGATTTTATGTTTCAAGGATTGAAACTGAACTACAAGCCGGTTGACGCTAAATTCACGATCTCTGTTGTAGACTGGTACATCCGTGGCCTGTAGATATTCTTTTTTCAATTCAATAAATCAATGGTGGGTTATGCTTGAGAGTTTTCTTTATTCGTGGAGATTTTCCTGCATGTCTCCTATCGGGGCAGCAGGTAGAACAAACGCAATAGTCTTTGAGATAAAACTTGCCAGGACTAGAGTGGTCAGCCTCGGAGATGATGACAATGTGTGTACATTTAAATAAATTAAGAATTTGTTAATTGTCATGGAATTACCCGTTTATTTTTATATTTTTTTTCTAAAATTAATTCCAACATATTTAAACATATTTCTCTTATTCAACTTTATTTTAAAAAATGTTGATCCATATAATGCTATTAATTTATGGGTCTATAGCATGGAGGAGAAGAAATAAAAGGAGAACGGATGGAACTAAAAAAGTTTCGACACGTCGATTGTGCCGCCAGAGGAATTTGGCCTTTGTTTCAGCATGTATTTTTTTGTTTCGGCATTCACTGAATACATCATTACGAATGAAGAATGACATAACGACCTTCTGGTTTATTGAAAAATTATTCTACCAATTTAGGAGACTTCAAATTGGATTTTTCTCCGTTTTCATCACTGCGCTGCAAATGTGTACGGCGATATAATGTTATCAGTCGCGTGGCATCATTTTTTGCGCGCTCGTATGGAAGTTATTTCTCCATAGACAAGACAATAAATAAATAAGTGCAAGTGCTTAAAAACAAAAGTGCAAGTGCATAAAAAGAAGTGCACGCAACAGCGATGCTGCTAGTGCATTACAATATAATAATAATTCTTCACCTCCATGGTCTATAGCCTAAACATTTATAAAATGATATCCTGTGATGTGTTGAACTCGGCTTCCAGTGGTTTCTTATCTCAAACTCTTAGGTTAACTCGTAAGCTAAACTAAGACTAATGAAAAGTAGTACTTTATGACGTTACTCTGACACATTTTTTAGGTATTATTTAGTTTGACGGCTTACCACGCGTGTGAGGAGCAGGACGTGCTGCTCGACGTTTCGGAGCCTCACATGGGCTCCATCTTCAGGAGGAGGTAGGCACGTTACTGGCTCCGAAACGTCGAGCAGCACGTCCTGCTCCTCACACGCGCGGTAAGCCGTCAAACTAAATATTATCGTTATGTCCTGTGTACTTTTTAAAATATTAACATTTTTTAGGGTTCCATTCACAAAGGGTGATAACTGAACCCTATTACTAAACCTCCGCTGTCCGTCCGTCTGTCACAGGGCTCTATCTCATGAACCGTAATAGGTAGGAAGCTGAAATTTTCAGAGTGTGTATTTATTTTGCTACTATAACAACAAATAGGCAAAATAAAAATATAATAAAAATTAAAGAGGCGCCCCATACAAAAAAACCTGATTTTTTTGTGTTAAATCTTGTACAATGATACGGAACCCTTAGTGTGCGAGTCCGACTCGCTGGTTTTTTTATGGACTCAATGTCAAAGTAATGCCTGTCAAACTTTCCATTACTTTGAGATTTCGTCCATTACAAAATGTGTCAATGTGATAATGTACTACTTAGTTTCGGTTACGACTATATATCTCAGCCTTAGTTAAAACAGTGTTATGTTTAGAAAACTACAGGTGAACAGTAATTTAAACTTTTACAAGTTCAGTACTTTTACATGTATAGTGATTGTTGTAGATATGGTGTAGTGTTCCGGGCATCTCCTCGCCAGTCGGATGTGATGATCGTGGCTGGAACCTTGACTAACAAAATGGCTCCTGCTCTGAGGAAGGTGTACGACCAGATGCCAGACCCTCGGTGGGTCATCTCCATGGGCAGCTGCGCCAACGGCGGCGGTTACTACCATTACTCCTACTCTGTTGTTAGGTTTGTACTAATTCATGCCTTCTTATTTAAATATCTTATAAACAAGAGCTAATAGCCCACTGCATTTCTGAAGGAACTGTGTACGATGCCAGAACCTTTACTTTATGAGTAACCAAATGTTTTGCTTAATGAAACTGACAATTTGCATTGGGCACATAATGTTATGCATCTTTAATCGGTAAACACTGGAAGATTTACAGCTTCATGATTCGAATTTTCTGTTTATTCAGGGGTTGCGACCGAATCGTGCCGGTCGACATCTATGTGCCTGGATGCCCACCGACGGCTGAGGCGCTGCTGTATGGAGTGCTACAACTGCAGAAGAAGGTCAAGAGAATGAAGAGCCTTCAAGTCTGGTATAGGAAGTAGGGACACAATTAATTCATACTTTATTGAACAGTGAACCACGGATTGTGGCGATGTTTATTCAGGAGCTCATTGTTAAGTAGAGTTAGCTTGTAAGCACTTTTATTAGAAAAAAAAAATCCAATCTGTTTCTGATTTCTTATTTATGTCTAAAAATGATTTTTTTTTTTTTTATTGCAGAGATACTTAGTAAAGGAATGTAACCTTGCATCAAACTGATTTATTTTTCTTCTGTACTCCAACCTCCCAATAAAAAAGTGTCCAAAATTGCTATATTTTGTATAGTTAGAGACTCTTTACAGGATGTAAATAGTGATGCAGGAATTAAAATTAAAATTAATATTCTAACAATCTAACTAAAACAATTTTAATTAATAATCTAACATCTAAAAGTAAAATTTAAAGTAAAACTAAAACTAAAGAAAAATGTGGATCGGAGAGCGATCCAATAAAATATGTTGCGTTAAAGGTAAATGCAGTAGTTAGATGTATAATACACACTTGGATTTGAAATGTTTTTAAGGTTCCGTACCCAAAGGGTGAAAACGGAACCCTATTACTAAGCCTCCGCTGTCCGTCCGTCCGTCCGTCTGTCACAGGGCTGTAACTCGTGAACCGTAATAGGTAGGGAACTGACATTTTCACAGAGTGTGTATTTATATAACAACAAATAGCTAAAATAAAAATATAATAAGAATTAAAGGGGGGAATTAAATTATGGTCACCACAACACCGACAAGACTTTCACGACGGCGAGAAAGCACAAATAGAGGGAAGCTAAAACGTTAAATCTGTTCGAGTCTAACAAGGAGGTGCCGCCTTTTCTCTTCCACTTCACCCGGGCTTGCGGTCCGGAGACTGGTATACCTGACAAGTACAGTACTGTCATCTGCATAGGAATTAATGTCACCCAAATTGAGCATATCATTAATGTGCAGCAGAAAAAGGGTTGGGGACAGCACAAAGCTCTACGGCACAGAGCAACTAAGAGCTCTCACATCTTCGCTCAAATAGTTCCTTATTTCATATAGAAGTAATCAACGTGAGTAATTGATTAATGATGTGTATCGGGAAGAAAACATGGTCCTTTTTTGGTTCCAAATTTTTAGTTTTGGAAATTTTGACCAACAGAACATATCGGTGGTGGACGGCCAGAGATCCTAGTTGACAATGAAGAATTAAAAGTGATCTTGGAAGCACATCCATCGCAAAGCACGCCAGAGTTAGGGACGGGCTTCAGTGTGAGTGATAAAACCATTTTAATTCATTTGAAAGAAATTGGGAAAGTGAAAAAGGAAAAATGGGTACCGCATGAATTGAGTGAAGCACACCAACAAACACGCGTCGAGTGGTGCGTTGCATTACTCAACCGACACAACAACGAGCGGATTTTGTATCGTTTTTTTTACTTGTGGTGAAAAATCGACCCTGTACGATAATCGGAAACGCTCATCACAATGGTTGAACCCAGGAGAACTGGTCAAATCCGGCCCTAAGTGACTCAGAAAAAGGTACTGGCGAGTGTCTGGTGGACCAGTGCTGGTGTCATCCACTACAACTTCCTAAGATGTGGTCAGACGATTAGAGCAGATCTGTATTGTCTACAATTGATGGAAAAGCTAGCCGTCAAACAACTGAGTCTGGTCAATTGCTCTAGCCCACTGCTGTTTCAGTACAACTTGATCACACACTGCACAATAAACGATCGCTAAATTAAGAGGATTTCGATTGGAATTTCACAGATTACCATTTTTCCGGATTTTGGACAACTTGCATGGAAATAAATTCCATTCAGATGATGCACATTTTTTTCAGCAAAGGAATCAATGAACTACCTATAAAATGTCGAAATTGCATAAATAACAATGGTAAATACTTTGATTGATTAAATATACAAGCTGTCCAAACTTAAAGTCAAGCGGCCACAGGGTGAGATGTCAGCTTATTCCACTTCTTATAAAAATTAAAAAAATAATCTATGTCATTTGGTTTAGTGGTAATGGGCTTTTTTTATTTTTTTTAAATATACATCCATTTCAGGTAGAAGTGAGTTCGACAAAACTAAAATGACGTTCAAGAAGTGCGGAAACATGAACAATTCATAAAAGTGAGTTGACATTTAGCGCCGAATTCGAATTCACTCTTTTCCTGTAATCATTGGTTTCCTAAATTCGCAATATTTTTTTTCAATACCTAATCCTAAACAACATTCTATTCATCGCAGTTGAATCGCTAAGACGGTTTGGACATATGGAACGAAGGGATGACGAAAAAATTTTCAGAGCAGAAGTGTCGTGCCCGAGCGGCCTAGAAAAACGTAGTACGACCAAATCGATGTATTTCTTCGGAAAGGTCCGGTACGTAGCGCTCGTAATCGTAGAGCATGTATGAAAAGATGTATGTCCGTAGATGAAGCGAAAGAGGTGTGCTGTGATCGTACCGTATGGCGCTCTATCATTCTGCCTACCCCGGAAAGCGGCGTAAAGGTATGTATGTATGCAGTTGAATCTAAAATCGAATTTAGAAAATTGTAATTACAGTACCCAAACATAAATGTGGACTAGGATGTCCAAAAGAGCCTATTGCCACTAAACCAAGTGCCATTGACAATTTTTTTATTATTTCAAGAACTGGATTAAGTTGGCTTTTCACCCAGTGCCGCTTGATGTGGAGTTTCGGGACTCTCACCTGCATAATTTGTTTTACTTTTTGCATATAAAACGCCAATTTCATATGGAAGGACCACATACACAAGATATATTTTTAAACAGAAGTGATAACTTTGAGTACATCCTTCTGCTCTATAGGGGTTTTGCAGTTATCTGGGGTTAGAGCAGAAACTTGATTCAAATGCAATAAGAAATAAAAAAAACATGTTGAACCGTAGCACCGCATGAAATAATGAGAAACCAACAAAGACAATTTTTCAAATATAATATTGGTACGATTATGACCACATTTGTAAAACCAAATATTCATTTATTTTATTTCGCAAGCCGAGGCTACGCGGTGGGGAGAGAAGGTACTGGGAGCGCATACTCATCGTGACGCTTGCAAAAGGGTGTGGTTTCAGGTTACTCTCGCTCTTAGCTGAAAGTATGCAAATTGGCTGGAAAAACTGGGTGAGAAATTATTGAGCTCATAATATCAAACAAGGCAAAAATTTGCTTTTGTTAGTTGTCTGCACAGATTAAGTAAGAGCTAGATAAGTAAAAGCGCACAGGATCGCGTCGGCGCCATAAGCGCAAAATGACTCTCATAGCTATCAAGCCGCAAGCCGTGATTATAGTGCTACTGTACGCGCGACGAGAGAGTATCGATCTGGGCGGTGAAAATATGTAAAAAACATAGTGAACATGTGAATATCCAAACACATAGAACATCACATCACAAATCATTATTAATATTCTAATTTTAAACAATTTGGTCATCACAAGTAGTCTGCGTTAGAAGTTAGTAGTGATGTGACCATGTCGCAGTATGTATCGAAACATTGGAATCGGATGGCCTATAAAGCCCACAATCTCCACGATTTGACATTGATGACTAATATATCACACCTACTATCATGATATTAGCCCTCAACACACCACAAACCCAAAGAAATTAGGCGTCATGCAAGGACCTGTTTTGATTTATATGAGCACAGGTTAGGCAGGCACATGTTTTTTTTTTATGCGACCTGACATGGATGGCTAATACCACACAACTACCGTTATGATATTAGCCCAATACACCACATTCCCGAAGGAATTAGGTGCCATGCCATGACCTTCCTTTTATGAGCACGGCTACATTGAACTGGATGGAAAACACGGACAATTTTTCATTGCCGCTTCGACCATCTTTCATCCAATGCGGCTTAAACACCCTACCACCTAGTAGGGGAAGGGGACCTACAGTTTTACATGGATTCCGAACTATGGAGCAGCTCGCATTCGTGACGAAATGCACTTATCGAACTCTGAAAGAGCAAGACAGTGGTGCAAGTTGGTATTGAACCCGGGCCTCTGGTACGCTAGGCGAGTCCCCGCGCTACTAGGCTACGATATTGATACGTATATTTAATCAAATGGAAAACACGAAGATTTTTCGTTGCCACTGTAACCACCCTTTATCAAATGCGATGGTACCAAGCCGAGTGGCCACCGCCAACTACCATTAGGCAAAGTATGTTTTATGTAACTGGATATGGATGGCTAATACCACAGCTACTGTCATGATATAAACCTAACCAACCACATGGAAACTAGGTGCCATTTAAAGTCGACGGAAAATACTGACACCTTAAATTGCAGCTTCGACCAACTCTCATTTAAGAACGGCCCGTAAGCTATGCTCCCCATACAAACGTAGTTTACTAATAATTTGGAAACCGCTATTCCAATTAAATTGATATTTAATATCTAATATCAGGTAATAAATATCTGTGTCTGCATGCTTTTGTTTTTTTGAAAAATCCAAACCTAATGAAATGAAAGCAAAAAGAAAATCGTCAAACGAATTTTGTTTTCTCTATGGTTTGACCCAGAATACATTTACCGAAAAAACAAAGGCATGCAGACACAGATATTTGTAGCCTAATATTAGATACCAAATATCAAGTAAGTTGGAACATTGGTTTTCAAATGATTAGTAAACTACGTTTGTATGGGAGGCGAAATTTTCAGGTGCTTACGGGCCGACCTTAATACGTCAGTACCTACCAGGGAGGGGTTAACCTTACCACCTAGTAAGTGAGTAAGGATACCGGCTTGTAGCCTAGTGGCGCGGGGACTTGTCTAGCATACCAGAGGTCTGGGTTCAAATCCTCGCATGCACCACCTTCTTTCTCATTCTGAGTTGGATAAGTGCATTTCGTCACAAATGCGAGCGGCTCCATGGTTCGGAACATCGTAAAACATTAGGCCCCCTTCCCCTACCAGGTTTCAGCCCGCCCGGGTTGGTACCTATGGATGAAAATATGGTAGCAGCGGCAATAAAAAATTGACCGTATTTTCCATCCAGTCCAATGTAGCCGTGCTCATAAAGGGAAGGTCCTGGCATGGCACCTAATTCCTTCGGGAATGTGGTGTATTGGGTTAATATCATAACGGTAGTTATGTGGTATGAGCAATCCATGTCAGGTTGCATTTTTTTTCTATTGAAAATATTGACAAGTAATGTAAACGGCCACCGTGTACCCGACAGTTTTTGTTATATGTGTGTAACTTTGTTTTATGCTTAATAAATACAATACTATACATAAAAAAAAACTTACAGTCATACTGGAAATCCGAACCACGGTCATCCGCAACCGTCGGAAACTGTCAGCCGAAACGCCGAGGTGTCGCCCCTATAGGGCTGACGAAATAATATACTTAAGGTGGCCCAACCCGCTCATCTCCCCATACAAAAGGGGAAAGAAGATCACGCCTAAATTTCTTGTCAGAGATCCAAAATTTTGGTCAAATTAGCTTTATTTGATTGAAGTAGATGTCTGATGACCATTGGCATTGTAAAATTGCGTTTGGTTTTCAAGTTATAACGTCCGAAAGTTCGGATTTTTCGAGCGTTTTATACAATAACTTTGGAGGTGGATTACGCAATGATAAAGTAAGAACATCTTTAAAAGATTAGTCATCAGACATAGCTTATTTAATCAAGATTTATAATCTATTTGGTTTTTGTTAGATTTTTGACTACAGCGGTCGTGGTTTACTTTTAGCTATAAGTCGTTTTGAAATTAAAATTTTCGTAAATCTTACCAAATCATACACTATGCACATTGTCTTTTTTGTGGACATGTTGCATCTTCCTCATCACGGAGCCTGTCTTATTCTTTGAAACAGAGAAGGTCCCAGAGCGCAACAGCACGGTTTTGTACGGTGCCCGCGAATGAGTTAGGCCCGCCGGGTTGGGCCACCTTAATGAACCTTCAGTTTTCTCAAAAATTTTCATTTTCATCTCGGATAAGAAAGGTATGAATACTTGAAATTTTGAATCAGTTTATTGATAATCGACACTTTCCTTTAGTTTGCCGTATAACATTACTTCACATGATGTTAGCGACACTTTTGACAGATTCAATAATATTTGCTTATTTAATTCTTCTTCTTCTTCAGCCTTTTGTTGTCCACTGCTGGACGTAGGCCTCCCCCAGACTTCGCCAAGTCGTGCGGTCTCCTGGTTTCCTTCGCCAGTTGTCACCTGCTGTCTGACTTATATCGTCTGACCAACGTGCTGGCAGTTTGCCGACGCTTCTTTTCCCGGTGTAGGATCTCCACATCAAGACTTCAGTGCTCCATCTGTGGTCATCTCTGCGACATATGTGACCTGCCCATTGCCACTTGAGTTTAGCAACCCTATGCATAACGTCAGTGACCTTGGTGCTTTGGCGTATCAGCAAATTTGGCATTCAGTCGCGCAGTGAGATACCGAGCATGGATCTTTCCATTGCCCTTTGGGCTACTTTCAACTTGTGTGCAGTACCAACTGTGAGCATCCATGTTTTTTATAAACGAGTTCGATTCCCGGACAGGAAAATGATCTTTTCCAAAAATCCAATAATACAGTTTTGAGTTTTTATCAAAATCGGCCCCGTGACTCCTTTGAGGGTTTTTCGTTATTTATTTTAGTTTAGCATTTGGCCCTGAAGGCCCACGTGAAAAATTCACCTTATTATTATTATTGATAGGCTAGCACCTTTAAGCTGATGTGCCTATATCACAAAACTTATTTATTTATTATATATATATTTTTTTATGTTTTATATGATTGTCCAGTTTATTTTTGAAGGAATTTACAAAGACAGCATTACAACTTCACTGGGAAGACTATTCCAATATTCTACTACTCTGTTGGCAACAAAGTGTCGTCGAGGGTTCTGCTTCGACCGATTGTGATACATCTTTTTTGAGTGCCCTCTCAGGGTTTTAGTATTGGCAAGGGTGAACATATCTTGTAGCTTGGGATAGTTGTAAGAGTTGGGAATTTTAAATGTTTCGTAGCTTTTATTTTTCAGTGCAGTTGGCATTTTTGTTGCTCGCCGTTGTACTCATTCCATAGGTCAATATCTTTCTTGAAGTAAGGACTCCAGATCTGGTATGCATACTCCAACATAGGTCGCACATACATTTTATAAAGATTTAGGATAAGCTCAGGGTTATATGGGAGAAAGCTTTAGTTATGGTGTGCAGCAATGAGTTTACTCTATTTACTACAATTATAATGTGTGCCTCCCATTTTAGGTCTTCTCCCAAGTAGCACGAGTGGCTGCAGAATGGCTATACTACAGAATAATTGAACACGCAGGGCTGTATTAGTTTGCTGTACAAGGACTGTAGAGCCGGCTACACAGCCCTTGTAATTCTGAATTGGGCCCCAAATTAACCAGCGCAGAGCATTACAGTGGCAGGTTAACAGCTGTACATATCATTGTTAGAGCTGCATAGGGTCTGTACAATGGCTTAACCAGCTATTTAGCAGCCGTAATGGACTAGGATTCAGCTCTTTTAATTCTATGAAACAGCCTACGGATGTTTTGAAGCTTGTCAATAGCTTTTGTAAACATGAAAAGTTTTTTGTAGTAGATTTAATGACGAAATTAATTACTATAATGGCGATCATTTGTAATAAAGGTGTGCGGACGTCAATAATTCGCACGTTTGTTTTGTGTTTCTGTTGTTCATTTTGTTGCGAGTGCCACTTTACTGTTAATGTATATAGGTGTTTGCATCAAATATTTTACGCCCGATCAAAATATTATGGTTTTACCTAAAATTTTGACAAGGTTAGGTATGGTAATCAAACATTTCATGGGTTGTAACTTGCAATATTGCATTTAAACATGTTGTTTTCTTACATTGAATGATGAAAATGTTTAATTTTACATTAATATGTATCAAATATCATGAAAATCGATAAGAAAAGTTCATTTTTTTCCATAACAAATCAGTTCACGTATGACAAAATGGATTCCTTTTCTTATTCAGCACTAACTCTTGCTCAATTCCCTTAAAATTCTGTGTTCTGTACAATGGCTACACAAAATTCTACTTACCAGCCTAAGGCTGTACAATTGCTGACAACTAAACTGTATGCATTGGCATGAGGGTGGAGTATGGTTACACCAATTTACAGCTCAAGGAGTACAACGATGCAATTATAAAGCGTACGGAATTTGTAGGGATTCCATAAAATCTTTTGAAAGGCTATTGTCAAGCTCATTGCGGTAGCATTATAACAGAATTAATGTACTCCAATAGCAAGCTTATGACAATATTTAATTCTTTAATAATGCTTTAGAGAGGGGTTATTTTTTTGCGTTAGCCAGCCGTTAAGAAGCTTTAGTCTTCTAAACCATCTAGTAGTTTAAAATGTAGGCCAAGTCTGGATTACAGCGATTTTCAATTCTACTCTAATGCTTTTGGTAATATTTTTATCCATTTTAAATTCGTTGGTCAGCTGCACTGTTTAACAGTGTAAGATATCCCCCTAATACGGCCTTAAAACTTGTACTATCCTTTAGTACAACCGCATAAAAGCCTTCGGCTATAATATAGCTTGTTTATGGACATAATTTCCGTTAATGTGCTACTTGGGCTGTGATTATGACACCCAAATCTATTTGTGTCTTCACACTTTTTAAAGCGTTACCCTGAATGATGTATGTTTTCCTTGGGTTTTACTTTCCTATATGAAGGACTGTACATTTGTTCACGATGACTGACATTAACCAGTCTTGTGCCCATGCGGTAATGCGGTTTAGATCATCCTGCATGTCAGTGTGCTGCGTGAGTAGGTTTCTGATGATTTTAGCGTCGTCAGTAACAGGGAGTACATCATATGTAGGATCACTTTAAAGTCCGTTAGGTAAATACCGAAGGCAATCGGCCCGATAACTGAACCTTAGGGGACTCCGCTATGGACTGGTCTATTTTCGGAAACCTCTTCACCCACAAGTTTTCTGTTAGACAGAAAATCAGAAAAACAGGTGTAAAGTTTTCTATTACACAATTTTCCAATTTTAACAAGTCTTCTTATAGGCACTCGGTGTAGTTTGGAGTAGTGTAGTAGTTTAGTGTAGAAGTGGAGTAGTTTTCTGTCGGATATATCCGACGATGGCGCCTGCAGAATGCCTTGCTCTGACGGATATATACGTTCCTGGCGGGGAAAGGGTTAAGCTTATCGGTCGGTAGTTAATAGCTGAGAACCTTTTTTGTATACAGGCGTAACTATGGCTTGTTTCCATTCGCTCGGCAGCTCTCCATCTTCGAAGGATTTCTTCATTATTTTTGCTAAGAATGATTATGATTATGAAAACTTATGGTATAATCATTTCATATAAGTACTAGTTTAAAAGCAAACATTCAGATATTCACAATTATTTGTCGATGCACCAATCTATGTCGAATTAAAGTTTGTCAATCTCTAGCGTAAATGTAAAATAAAACTTGTGTTCGTGCTCCCGGCGCGGCGCAACTTCATTCCCTTTCCGTTCCGCAGCCAATAAGTGATGAAGGATAATGTTAGGTGAGCCAGTTCCCACCAATGGAAACCGTGCAATATGTGTACGACGGCGTGTGCGTGCGGCACGTACGCATAAGCTGGGTTTGTGGTCGTAGCAAAAATGGAGACATCGGGTCTCGTTGCTGGCGCGCTACAAAACAAATCTCCTTCTTTCTTTGATCAGTGGTTGCTTGGCTGATTTATCAGACTATGGAAAAATCAGCCCTTGGTTTATGTTTTCCCTTTGCACTTAGGCTAGATTCCCATAGCTTTTCCGGCCAAATCACAGAGGACTAGTTGATAAAAATAATAAAAACTAATCAATGTCGTGTAAGCTTAAAAACATTATGCAGTTTTATGTAACACGGAGTTTAAGGTGGCCCAACCCGGTGGGACTAACTCATTCGCGGGCATGGTACAAAACCGTGCTGTTGCGCTCTGGGACCTTATCTGTTTCAAAGAATAATACAGGCTCCGTGATGAGGAAGATGCTACATGTCCATAAAAAGACAATGTGCATATTGTATGATTTGGTAAGATTTACGAAAAATGTAATTACAAAACGACTTATAGCTAAAAGTTAACCACGACCGCTGTAGTAAAAAATCTAACAAAAACCAAATAGATTATAAATCTTGATTAAAAAAGCTATGTCTGATGACAAATCTTTTTAAGATGTTCTTACTTTATCATTGCGTAATCCACCTCCAAAGTTATTGAATAAAACGCGCGAAAAATTCGAACTTTCGGACCTTATAACTTAGAAACAAAACACAATTTTACAATGACAACGGTTATCAGACATCTAGTTCGATTAACTATTTTGAGCAAAATTTGGGATCTTTGACAAAAAATATGGGCGTGATCTTCTTTCCCCTTTTGTATGGGGAGTTGAGCGGGTTGAGCCACCTTAAGCCGAGATTAAGAGCGAAGCTTTTTTAAGAGATGCATAATTTTGGGTAATTATTTTATTGAGAAAATCTGGGTAAATTAATATAAAATGGCACATTCATAGTTTTTTAATATTTTTTCTTCTGTGTAACATCCAGAATATTGACATCTTACAATTCAGATCGTACGAGATCCAGAATAGGCGTCCAATGTTGTTGGGAATTAAAAATAATATACATACATTATGTAGCTAATTTAATTACAAAACAGACCTCACAATGTTACGATTAGGAATAGCGGACACTTGGAACACACGTTCAGACAAGTGTTAGTACAGATTATGACGCAATACCTGTACTCTGTACTATACTCGTAATCACATACATTTTACTCTCAAAGTCAATGCCCTTTCCACAGACATGGTATTGGCCTTTTTTTTCAGAGTTTCTTGACAGCAAAATGCACAGATTCAGAACAATGTGAATAATATTTGCAGCTGCTACTTGGTTGAACATAAACTAAATTAGCAAACCATCGATTTGAAATCACTGAACTGTTGAACTGTCAATTTCTTTAAAAAATATATATACACTTTACAAAGTGTAAAGTAAACGTATAATAGAGAAAAATTTAAGTATTTTTGTCCAGGTTGTTCATTGACCTTACCGAACAAACTAACCAGCTCTTTGTGAGCATATTTTTTAGGAAACATTTTAATGAAATAATAAAACAGACTACGATTAAATAAAAAATATGATTTTAGTTTTGATGCTAAAAAATTCCAAGATCTGTTAAGGAATATTAAATATCTTGCTCCCTTTTTTTTCGCAATCCTTCCCACGGAGAAGTGTTGCTGGGTCCTGAAGCATGGATGTAAGTAACATAATGCGCATTTGACTTTTAACAACATTAATATTTAAAGGATTGAACCTTTTTTAATTAGCATAGTATATTAAGATAAAAAGGTATCGTAAAGACTAACGTCCCCTAACTTTTTATGTTCCCGGAATCACTAGTTAAAGTTGGGTAGGTAAATGAACACTTGCACAAAGCCACTGGTACAAACAGAACAGGAAGAGTATGCAACCAATGTGCCCAGTTCAGACTCCCCATTTGATAATAATTTATGCATTTTTAATTCATTTGTAAGTTATTAAATAGACCGATTCTATAGTTTTAATGCTAATTTTACAGACTAATATTTACATTTGTATTTATAAGTATATATAAATATGTATATTCATAGCGACTTCTCAATCCTATCGTCGACGCTCGCATATGTATATTTCCAACTAATAAATGTCACAATAATGAGCGGGCATCATCGCGTCCGCACCTCACGCACGCAGCACTTCACTCCTATTGCACACACTGCAGCGAGTCACGCCGTCCCCTGCTACACATTCAACTAGTATACTCCTACGAATCGCATGTCCCCATGGACAAAATAAATTTTCAATAAGCGACAATATAATAAATAATTTTCTAAACCAATACAATGGAAACGATATACATTAAATTAGAAGGATTGTCACTGGCGACGACGTTACACTATGTATTTACAGCGCGGCGCGGATCATCGCGGCTCCTCCTTCTTGAGCAGGTCGAGGGGCGCGGCGTGCGAGGGGTGCGAGGCGTGCGACGGGTGCGAGACGTGGTGCGGGGCTGGGTGCTGCCGGTGCAGCGCCGCCGCCGGCTTCATCTGCTGGTGGTGCGCGTACGCGCTCAGCATCTTGGCGCGGTCCTCCTCGGCGCGGATCGCCGCCTCGACGAGCGGCGGGAAGCGCATGTGCTGCAGGTCGTACGGGCGGTACGGGTCCCAGGGCGGCGGCGGCGCGTACGCGAGCGGCGGCGGCGGCGGCTTGCGCTCCTCCTTCACCTCGAGCGCGCCGTTGCGCAGCGGGGAGCGCTGGCGCCCGCGCTCCGCGTCGCGCTTGCGCCGCTCGCGCTCGTCGCGGTCGCGCGCGGCGGCCGCGGCGGCGGCGGGCGGGGCGGCGGGCGCGGCGGGCGCGGCGGCGGGCGGTGCGCGCGGTGCCGTGCGCCACGCCTCGTGCAGCGCCGCCAGCGAGGAGGGGTGGTGCTGCGCGTGCAGCGAGGAGAGCGCGAGGTCACGCGTCGCGTAAGGCGAGAGGCCGAACGGCGGCGGCCCGCCGGGGTATCCGCCGGCTCCGTACCGCGCGAACGGCGACACCCCTGCAGGCAGCGTTCAGAGTTAAACTCATGCGAAACTATGGGAAGGTAACGCAGGAGGAGGCTGCGTTACCTTCAAAATGTTGAGTTCAGATACAGTAGAATGCCGATTATCCGGACACCGGTTATCCGGATGTCCCGTTATCAGGACTCGAATTGTAAAGCCCTAATTCAATTCCACCATTCGAGGTCGCAGTTGCTATGCATGCAAATTGACGCGAGAGGACGGCGCACAAAGGGGATGGCATGTGTGACCGACACCGACGCGCGAGAGACAACTAGAAGTGAAAATGCCCTCTCGTCCTCTCATCCCAACAGCTAGCGTTAGTCGTAAAACAATACAGACGCGCCCGCACTTGTTATTGACTGTTGGTTATTTGTTTCTTTCGCATCCATCGTCAAACAAAAATGCCTAAACTAAAGAGAAAAATCTTTAATAAACGTGACGTTTTAAGTTAACACTATGTACGTACATTCTTTTATTTTATTGTAAGATTGATTATCTGGATGTTCGTTTATACGGACTACCCCTGGTCCCAATTAGTCCGGATAATCGCCGTTCTACTGTATGAATTAAATAATAAATAACATCCCAACCACTGCTCATTCGATCTCAAAGTACCCAACGGTGGACTATTGTTAACCTCAAAAACTAGTAAAGTCAACTGATATCAACCAACTCTTCCCGGGTCGAAAAGTTATATAATATAATATAAAAAATAATAAATAAACGATTATTTGTATTTAGAGTCTACCCTGCAGTGAGGAACCAACTGAATTTAGATAACAAGCAATGAAAACAATTGTTGCGTACAGATGGATTTAATAAATAATAATAAAAACTTGTAAAATAAATATGTATTGGTTCAAATAAACCGCCATTATATTATATATTATTATTACTTTAATGTCAATAGGAAGTAACCTGCCAAAAAAGTTTAATATTTTTGTGTGAATGTCATGAGTTGAAAACATTTTTGATTACTTGCTTTTGCACAATTTTTTTGCGATTAAAAAACAACATTTTTTTTTTATGTAATTCCTTTTTAGGCAGGCTTTTATCTTTCGTCACTAGTCATTGCTTACAAATGACCTACCATTTGGACGTATGCATGACATTTAGGACTATCAAATTATATCGTGCACTCTCGTCGACTTGTAGCAAACAGGACATATGTTCACCCGAACCGACTAGCGGGCAGGGTGATATTATGAAGAAAGCCCTATTCTAAAAAGATTCTTTTCTATCACTTTTGATGTTGTGTGATGACTTCAATGTGTTTTTATTTAGTTCAAGTGAACTCATTCAGAATTTAAATAAATCAGAATTCAAGCCAAAACCTATGATAAAATCTCAGATTTGTTAGTTACGTAAGATAGGTTTGATTGTATCAATATCTATATTTTATGATTATTCTATAGCATACACAGGTTGTCCCGAAACTCAACGTCAAGCGGGCACTGGGTGAGCCGCCGCCTTATTTTTTTTTTAATAAGCTGCCCTTTTAACCAGTGGCCGCTCAACGTTGAGTTTCGGAGCACCTGCATACCTACAGGTTTCGGCACCCACGCAGAAGTCGATCAATGATCATATATGTGGCTTCTAATCTAATCTAAAAGGCACCTTGCAAGGCAACTGGTAGATTATATACCTATGTATATAACCTCCCAAATGAGCAGTAAAAGCGGGTTGCCGTACACTTACCTAGATGTGGATGGTGCGCGAGGTATGGAGACGGCGGGAGGTGGTCGTAGGGCGAGCGATAGAGGTGGTGGGGGGGGTGCGGTGCGTGCTGCGGCGGCGGCGGCGCGGCGTGCGCGAGCGACGCGACGGCGGCAGCGTGCGACGCCGACACGGGCGGGAACACGCTCGCGCGCAGCTTCTCCTTGTCAGGCGCGCCGCCGCCTACACCTCCCCCACCCGCTCCGCCGAGACCCGCGCCCCCTCCACCGCCCTTCTGCTGGTGGTTGTAGATCTCCCACGCAATGCGCACGTGCATCGCGTTCCACTTGCCCGTTTTCTGCACCCAATACTTAAGTTAATTATAATATCTTTAATCGCTCTCGGTTATTAAAGTACAGACCATTCACTATTATTTTACCTCTGACATGTATTATCTTAATTTCCTGATAGATTGGCATTACTTGCCAGCGTTGCCGAAGTGTGGAGTAGCTGTATTTGGGGAATTCTGTGAATTCCTCAATCTTTGGGAAATTCGGTTGATGCGGGAATTTCCCTGCGTTTTGATTGTAATAGTAGCCAGTAGCCTTTTCTATAATTATTATTTATTGTTTTATGATTTACAAACATATTTTTATTATTCAGTAAATAATTATTTATCAAGGAATAAACCATAGTTTAAATATTGAAAATTAAGTTATAACTGCATTATTACAGATCGACTGCGCAAATGTTGCAACTTCTGTAAAAAATATATTTACATATTTCGAACAATGAACAGAGCTCAGGGTAGCCAACCTTACAGCTAGAGGTAAAATAACTCTGAACGGACTGTAGTTGTGTCATCTCATAAGTAAATGTTAGCGTTGTCTAAGTAAAGCATTAAAAATAAAATTGCTGGGAACGTTTCAGTTTTAAAATACAGGGGGGAATATCAAAGAAATACTTTACAATTATTATTTTTTTAGAAGAAGACTCATTGTATCCTACATAAAGAGAATAATAACATTCTATGACACATTAAAATTAAAACTTCTTATAAAGGCTTGCTTCTCAGACGCTGCTGCTGATTTTTTATACCTCCCAATGCTTTATTTTTTATGTTTTTTATAATTTATGGATAAGGGCATTTCTACAAAGCATTCCCACTGTAGATCTGAATTCGCAATTGTGTTTCTATTTGAAATGTATGCTCATTTATCGATATAGAAGTGCATGAATTAAATGTCTGCAAATGTCCATCAATTTATCTACATCTAAATAGTTAGGTGAATGCAAACTGAGATACAGATACTCTGCGTGTGGGCATTACTATACTATATAATCTACCTGTTATACAGTGTACCCCAGGTCTTGCTCGCCGAAATTGATAGTTCAAAAAGGGTTGAGGCAAAACAATTAAAATATTCCATAAAAAAGCACCTCGAGTAAATACAAACATAAAAACATCTGCCACCATATCTGAGTAAAAATAACAATCCGTAAGAAGGGTAATTCCATACTTGAGCAGTTATGATAATTGTGCCATTGGCGATAACTGCTCAGGTAAAGAATTTACATAGATATGTAATGGAATTGTAAATTAGATGACTAAACATTTCATACCAGCACCGGCAACACGCTCTACAAAATAATCCACTAAAATCTAGAGTTACTCATAAGCAAAGTTACGCATGGATCCGGGTGATGAAATGGTCATGTATCTAGATGTCAATGTAAATTGCCCGAGGATGGTCGCACATCACGGGTAAAAATTGGTAATTAATTGTATGCAATGTTTAAATTGGGAACAGTGCGACCTCCTCGGAGGAAAGTAAGTGTGGTTATGAAGCAACCTACCGCTGGTTGCGGCCGCGCCGGTTTTGTCTCCACTCCGCTCGCCACTACCGGCTGTTAAGTGATGCATGAAGGGTTAATACGACACAGACGCAACCAAACTCAACACAAAGCAAGCCGACACCGAGCCGATGGAAGATGCGAGGGTCGCCGTCAAATAAGTGGGCTTACCAGGGTGACTAATGCCGTGTCGAGCGAGAACAATCGCATCGGCCTTATTTTTGTCCCTCTACTGTTTAAGGCGAGAATATAGGCAAATTGGTTGTCTAAAGAATCAAACAGTAGTGATGACACATTTAATGTGCTCATAAAATACTGTTATGCTAAAAAAATACATGCTTTAAAATTATATTATTCAAACCAAATAGGGCAATTGTTTTTTTCAACTGATATGATGTGTTTGTTTTGTTACAGCCAAAATATCTGCATAAAGTGTCAATTACAGTATTATGGATGCACTGCGCAAGTAAAAGTTACTTATGTTTTCCTTTCTTTAAATGAATGTGTCCTTGCTTCATTGTCGATTGTGCTAACATATCATATTAGTTTGTCTAGATATTAAACGACATGGGACAGAGAACAAAATAATAATTAAATATAACTGCAATTACAACAAATGTATCAAAAATTTATTGCAAAATTATATGCACTAACATTCATCAAAGTGGATGGAATTACAATCATTTGACCAATATTTCCGCCTCAATAATTACAGAGACACCATAAAATAATGATGGTAATTCACCAAAAAAATAACTTTTGAAACAAGGATTTCATTAAGCCGTTGGCGTGCACATACTTTGGAAGGGCGACAGAATGAGATATACAATGAATGCCACAACCAAATCTACATGAAACACTAAGTGCGGGAAACAGTCACTGGTTAAAAATAAATTACTGATTAAACACGTCACTTTTTCTGAAAAGATATTGAAGGTATCTTAATTTGATATAGGAAGATGTTTCATAAAAAGAGATTTATTTAATTGATGATTTCTTTTTACCAGTGATTTGTTCACTCCGCACTCAAGCATATAAAATACTAGAGCATCGCTTTACAGCGCTAAATTATAACACATTTTGAAGAATGTGCAGAGTAGCGAACCCACAATGAAAACTTTAACCAAAAAACGCCTACATGGACACGTGTGTAGACTTGTATATGCTAGTCAAAACAGACGATAAAAAATCACATTTGTGAGTGAGGGCAGTACTCTTTGCCGCAGTAAGTTATTAGGCAGCCCAATGCCACGATGCTCTAGTACTTCTAAATAGCTAGAACAATTAGCGTTCAGTAAGAGATGAAATGAGAGGAGTGAGACATAGAGTTCAAGTGGAGACTCACCTTGGGTGTGAAGGTAGAGAGAGCGGAGGGCGGCATGAAAGGAGTTGAGGGCGAGAGACCCGGATGCAGAAGCCCCGAGGAGTACGGGTAGCCGAGCCCTAGCCCGTGCCGGTACAGCGAGGCCATCTTCACGTCCTTGAACTGAAACATTACAACATATTTAAATTCACCAAAGTACACATGTTGTGTAAAAAATTCTTCTTTTCCTTTAGACTTTATTATAACTGCATCATGGAGTACATATTTCACCTTTTTTACTTCGCAATCCGTTTGTTTCAAACAATAATGTAATATGCTGTCAGATTTTCATCGGTAAATGTATCCTCAGCAGAGACGTGCACCCAGTGGTGCTATCCTCATCATTTGTCTGAGATTCTTATCGCTAGATCTGGTATGCTATTTCGTGCGGGATAATCTTAGACTGCTCACTCCCTGCAGTTCAGCAGCTAAATTGTTTTATATGTTTGTCCAATCGGGCTTAAGAACTCTTGTTGTTTGATTAAATTTCTTCCTACACTGTTCGCAGATTGAAATCTAGGTCCTTTGTTACCTGATGTTCAAGAGGGCAGTAAATTGAAGCGAGGGTAATGTCCAAGCTTTTGTCGTTCTTTGCCGATCTTCCATCTAAAAACTCGTAAATAAAACTTGACAGGAATGACATTTGTAAGTTGAGGTAGCTCATGCGACACCTACAAGGAGCTTAGTGTTTTCTTTCCCCTTGAGAAGTGTTTCATACCAGCAACCCAACAGTGACGTTGGGCGATGGAGTGGAATGAAGTGTAGCACTGACCATGGGCGGCACGGGCGGCGGCAGGAAGACGGGCGGCGGCGCGGGCGCGTGGTGGTGGGGCGGCGGCTGCGGCGCGGGCGCGTGGTGGTGGGCGGGCGGCTGCGGCGGCGGCGCGGCGGGGTGCTGGTGCACGTGCGTGTGCTGGTGCTGGTGGTGGTGCATCTCGGTGCGCACCGAGTAGGCGCCGCCCGCCGCCGCCAGGAAGCGGCTGTCGAGCTCGCGACGCAGCAGGTCGGCCGACGGACCTGCAACCGCAGCGGGACAACACTTTATTCGTTTGCTCGTTTGTTTTCTTCCATTAGGTGCAAACAAACTATTGGATTCGTCATCTGCGGAAGGACATAGGCTGACCATGTGACCAGTAGTATGACGCTTATAACTTATAACTTAACCTTGCTTTGCATACAAATTGTCCGAGTTAGATGCGGTTTGTAGTAAAGTCGAGCCTAAATCTACGCATTAATTACTAATAGGCTTCATAAATAACATCACCCTAACTAATCAGAGGTGTGAGCAGTGGGGGTTTAATATTTATAACTAAACAATAAGCGCATCCTTCTGCATGTACAGTCGTTTTGTCTGAAATCTATACACCGGAAATAGAGACAAATTTGAGATCTCTTTCTGACATGCTGACGTCAACCATAGAGTAAAAGGGACTTAGAAATTCCTTCTCTTTCCAGTGTATACATTTGATAAGTAACGACTGTACCAAGGAAATTAGCGGAGTACATCAATCTAAATTACGACTGGGTTGACCGGTGGATTAAAAGGCTCATAACTTGCGAACTACTCACTCGATTAATATGCGGATTGGATCTACGCATGATATCTATGGGCGCATTCGAGTTTCGGATGGGGTACTGCGATACGAATTCCAGGTAAAAGTGTAGGTCGGTCCTCTTTCTTACAACTAGTTGTTAGAATTAATCTCGCCTGAGTTACCAACCATAGCACTGAATGAAAGTAATCGAAATTACAGTAATCGCTCGCTCGTGTGCTCGTGTAATGCTGTCACACGCAGATAAGCTATAGCTTCGCGTGTACAGGTGCAGTACTTTTTGTTTAGATTTATATTTATTAAATAAACGCCACGATGGTGGCACTGAAACTTAAAAAAAAAAGATGTTTTCCATCCATGTCAATGAACAAATGCTTTAAAAAAACTTGAAAGAAATCGACCCTAATGTTTTACATTCAAGGATTTCATGTACATTCCTTCTACTGAATTTATGAATGGCAATATTTGGATGTTTTCTTATTTAATCAAGCCACATTGGTTCAATTTTCGAAATGTTGACCAAGCTGTTCGTAAAGAAGTGTCGACTAGCTTTTTGGACCAGCCCTTTGTGTTACTATTTATCTAGGATATAATTAAGCCCGATATCAGTCCAAAACAATATTTCGAGTGACAGAACATTTCAAACAACAGAGCCGAGTGTCTCAACTAGTATTTCATATTAATAATTATAGGTTTCTATCTCTAAAATGTTATATTTCTAAACCAAGTCGAAAAATTATGCGCTGTTCGGCCGTTTCATCGGTGTATGCTGCCCAACGGATTAAAGATATGTGCAAATTACTTACTACGAAAATATTCTACATCTTTAGATCTAAAAAAAGTCCACGACAAGATATACGGTCAATTATATTTTAGGCACATTTGGGTATTTTACGATAAAATGAATACATTGCTTATGCCGTCTGTTCAAAAAATAACCAAAGGTTTTAAATTGTGCAGCAACTGAGTATTGTGGCGTCGTGCGGTTGGCAACACTGTGTTTTCACACATAAACTGCTTTTTACGAACTTATAATATCTCACATTTTCCGCGTTATTGTTTTTGAATACAGAGTGTCTAAGCATTCATAGCAATTTTTAAATAATAATTTACACTGTTAAAGGAGTGGAAAGAGCCGATTGTTTTCAGTTTGATAAGGACGTAAGTAAAACAACATTTAATTATATTTAAAAATAACCACAACCAATTTCGATAATAAAAAACATATATATGTGGATTGATGGTTTAGCTATAATTTTAAGATAAAACTGTTAATTTAAAAATCTCTGGGGCTTGGGGTTTTGAAATTAGACAAATGATTATAAAACAACAAACATTTATAAAAAAACTTTGTACACAGAGTATGAGCGTCAGATATTAACCGTTCCAGTACAATGCATCTTTTTGAAAACCGATCAATGCGTCTTTTTGAAATTCCAAAATAAGTAGAAGTTATTTTAAAAATAATAAAATTTTACTTACGTCCTAATGGAACTGAATGCAATCAGTTGTTACATGCCCTTAATACATTTCAAAAGTGATACAGTGAAATTAAATAGACTATTGCACCTATAGGGTTGAGTTGTGTTGTTTGGTCGTTCAAATAGGTTCATTTTGATTAGTTGGGTGTGCATGGATGCAGGAAATGTACAGAATAGTCGTTTGTTATCTTTGGTAGTTTATTTAATCTGGCTCTAATCTTAAATTCTGTCGATGTCCGGAAAGAATGCCTAAAAAAAATCGCAACTTATAAAATAGATTGCCTGGTCAAGGTCTTCCCGTGGGCATATGTTTAGATATCTTTGTTTCCATTAAACGAAAGGCTAAAATATGTCGAAACAGGACAGAGTAAAATATGGCTAAGATTAGCCACTAAATACCGCCTCGAGTGTTGAGATGAGAGAAAAAACCGAATTTCCTCATTTAAAATTTAATTCGGATGAATATAATACCGAAAACTGATACAAATGACCGAGATGTACCGGTGTAAAATATAGTGGGGGTGTACTGACTGGTCTGGAAGAGCGACTCCGCGGAAAAAGGGTTGGGGTTGGTCGGTGGCAGCGGCGCGGCGAACAACGGCGCGCCCGGCGGCGCCGCAAATCCATGAGTGCGCTCTGTACTGCTCGCACCACTGCAACACAGCACGTATATTCTTTGTCATAAGTTTGCTTAATCTCATCATAGCGAGATCTCAAGCAACAAGTTTGGCCTTGCAAGTTAAATAATTCCAAAATAATACACAATCTAAGATTATTTCATTTGAAGTTAAACAGAGATCTCTCTAAAATGCATTGTCATTCAATTTATAGAACGATTTTGTGTCTGTAATTCATCAGAAGCATGAATGTACCTACCACCGGAAGGTGCTAATGCTACCGATGTGGCTCTTCAGAAATGTTCGGTTCGCCCACCTGACGCCCCAGTGTGCGGGCGGTTTGCTCGAGCTGATGCTGGGCACGGTGGGTACGGGCGCGAGCGAGTGCGCCAGGTGCACGGGCGGCGGTGCCGCCGGTGTGGGCGTCGGCGCCGCCAGAGGCGTCGTCAGCGGCGCGGGCAGCGGGCCCGCGAGCGGCGTCACCAGCGGCGCGACGAGCGGCGTCACGAGCGGCGCCACCAGCGGCGCGTTCGCAGCACTCGCCAGAGGGGTGGGCCCCGACGCGCTGACCGCCACTGACGAATACGACACCGGCGTGCCGCCGCCGCTCGCGCGCGAGAGACTGCTGATGTTGCTGCTGTCAAATTCAAACCATTGCACAGAGTTAATAATAATAATAATAATAATAACGTTTATTGCACGATAAAGTGTACAAAAGGTAGAGCTTAATGCCTAAAGTCATTTTCTACCAGCCTACCTTACAATATTGAGAACAGAAAAGGGTAGGCGCAAATAACAAGAGAAAAAAAAAAAACACAGAACATCTATACAACACATTAAATTTTAAGTACTTAATTATAACACATATAAATAATAATATATATATATACTGCCTATATCTATAATAACTTCTTATATAATACAATATATTAAACTTATAAAATTATTACAAATATATACGCATAATACAATCATATTTTACATATTAATACATACATACACTAAATAATATAGCATAGATAAATACTTTCACAGTTAGTAATAATGAAACTCACCAAACAGTGGGTAAAAGGTGAGATTTTACGATTTTAGCAGATACTCTTTCAGGTGCGAACGAAAAATCTGGATTGTAGGACACTGTCGTAACTCCAGAGGCAATTGGTTCCATGAACGTGCTGCTTGGACGGAAAAAGAATCGCTATAGAAAGTAGAAGAATGTGAAGGAATGGATAGAAGAAGATTGTCTACTGATCTTAATGGAAGGCCATGTGAGGAAAGGAAAGTAAAACGATCAAAAATATATTTAGGGGCGGAAGGATGATTTAGGGTGCAGTAAAGAAGACACAGGACATGGGATTTCCTACGACGACGAATGTCGAGCCATTTGAGGCGAGACCGGTATTCAGTAATGTGATCGTACTTGCGCAATCCAAATATGTATCGAATGCACAGATTAAGAAGCCGGTCTAACTTATTCAAAAGGTCTTCATTGAGATCAAGATAGCAGATATCAGCATAGTCTAAAATAGGAATTAAAAGAGATTGGGCTAACATAGTTTTAGTGCTGAACGGAAGGAAATTTTGCAGGCGTTTGAGAGAGTGCATGCTTGCAAACATTTTCCGGCTAACCTCACCAACCTGCTTATTCCAGGATAAAGTGTCATCAATGTAGAGACCCAGGTTTTTTACAAATTTGACATATGGGATGGAAACCCTGTTAAAAACTACACTGGGTATGGGGAGCAAGTTTAGTTTGGTAAGAAGTTTCGGGGACCCAATTATAATTGCTTGCGTTTTAGCAGGGTTAACGATGAGTCCGAATTTCTCAGCCCAAGATTGAACGGTGTCCAAGTCTCTGTTCATGCATGAAACTGCTTCCACAACTTCTTCAAAGTTGAAGTGCCTGTAAAGCTGCAAGTCATCAGCGTAAAGATGGTAGGGGCACAGAAGTAAAGAAACAATAGTGTTGATGAAAATCGAGAATAATAAGGGTGAAAGTACACCGCCTTGGGGAACGCCAGCGGTAGTAGAACACCAGTCCGAGCAGAGATCGCCAGCTCGTACACACTGACGTCGCCCGTAAAGGTAGGAAGAAAACCAGTTTAAGACAGGTTGAGATATATTGAGGGAGTGGAGAATTTCTAAGAGGATATCAAAATCAACCGAATTGAAGGCACTGCTGAAATCTAGTAGCACTAAAAGTGTCAACTGACGATTATTCATTCCAAAGCGAATGTCGTCGGTGATTTTAACTAATGCAGTGGTAGTACTGTGTGATGGACGAAAGCCAGACTGTAGTGGGTCGAGAAGTTGGTTTAACGTGAGATACTTGGACAGCTGATGGTGGACAACCCGCTCCAATACTTTGGACAAGAAAGGTAAAATCGAAATGGGACGATAGTTGTTGAATTCGGTAGGGTTGTTAGTTTTTGGCAGCGGAATAACATAAGCCATCTTCCAAGATTCAGGAAAAGATTCCGATATGAGAGAGAAATTGACGATATGTGTGAGAACAGCTAAAATATTATCTAATATAGGAATATATAGATCTCGACTCATGGAATCAGCACCGACGGCCTTGCTCAAAATGGAGAGAATGATGTTTTTAATTTCAGACTCCGATACGGGTGTAAAAATGAATTCTTCCACCTTAAGGGGTGGGACTGACCGCAGGGATCTAATGGTGTCAGCTTTGACGCTGGAATCCATATTGACTGGAGAGGCAGAGAAATGGGAATTAAGTGCATTGACATCAATGAAAGGGGTGCTATTACAGTCTGACTTTCCAATACCAAGGGTACGAAGAAATCTCCACAGATTATTGGGATGACAGTGTTCGATAGAATCACTTATATGGCGGCGTTTTGCATCCCTACACATCTTGTTGCACTGATTCCTTGCAGCCTTGAATTTAACGTGATTTTCATCGCATGGTTGACGCTTGTATTTCCGTTTCAGAGCATCACGCTTAGCCATCATTCGCCTTATGCAATCATTCAGCCAGGGAGCAGGTAAGTGTTTCATTCGAACTTTGCGAATGGGAGCGTGCTGGTCATATAATTTAACAATATTGTTGTTTAGCGATTGAACTTTTGTTTCAATATCGTCAGAGACATACAGAGGAGACCAATCAATGGCATCAGCATCATTTCTCAGAGCCTGCACATCCATGCGACCGAAACTACGTTGCAAAAGTATTTTAGGTTTTAATTTTGGAGGCTTTACCTTATAGGATACATATATAAGATCGTGGCGTGAAAAACCAGGGGCAGAAAACTGACCATGACTATGAACAAGATCAGATCGAGTTGTGAGCACTAAGTCAAGAAGAGTATGGGATTCAATGGTATGATATGTGGGATTAAGTGGAAGTATGTCTATATTTACAGATTTGGTTAATGATAGGAGTTGCCGAGAGCGTGAGTCATCTTTCCTTAGACATGTGTTGAAGTCACCAAGTATGACGACGTGATCATATTCAGGGATGTACTGCTCAAGAATCTGTTCAAACTTGTTGAAATAATTTATTCTTGGGGGACAGTAAAATACACCAAGAAGGACTTTAACATGATGAAAATTTAATTCAAGGATTAAAAATTCAGCCGATTCAGAATATTCGGTAGGGGATTTGGAAACAATTTTGAAAGTAATATCACTCCTGAGATAGACAGCAACACCTCCCCAACCCTTTAAAGTGCGGTCATTACGTATGAGTTGAAAGCCGGGTAAGGAATAAGCAGTGGATGGTAGAGTTGGTTTTAAAACAGTTTCAGAAACCAAAACTGCATGTATATGTGGACTGGTGAAAGATGTAAGTAGGTCGGGGTAATGGGCAGGTATGCTCTCGGCATTAATGTGACACACGTTAAAATTATTTGCCAATTCCAAAAACGTGGTTTCCAGAACTTCTCCTAAATTTGGAACACTGGAGAAAGAATCTTCTGCATCGCTAAAATTATCTGCTGTTGACGAGGATGAATGAACAGAAAAAAAGGTATCTGAATCTGAGTCGGCGGACATCAATAGTTATAAGTATATTATATGCTAATACTTAAATAAATAAACTATATATATAAATATATTAGACTAAAATAGATAGATATATAAATTTACAAACTAGCAATATAATCCTACAAAATATCAATTTACAATTTTCCGCCAAAATATGTAAAGTTAATGGTGAAAAAATAATTCTACTACTTACATTTAAAACGAAAAAAAACAGCAAACCTGCACTAAACACAACAGATAAACTAACAGTAAATAATGAAAAATATTAAAGTTTTCAAAAGTGAAAAAATAAATTAAAAAAATACAGTTTACAGACAACAATACAATGCCCAACACAATAATATCGGATACCAAAGTGTTGTAAAATAAGTGTAGCTAGTGGGAGCATACTGACATTTTACGAATATTGCTGTCCTTGTTCTTCCGTATAGATTAGAAGGGTACATAACTAATAAAGTGTGTGGAAGTTAACAGGAACACAATCAAAGAAAATAGACAGATGGTCAAATGTCAGAATTGACAGTAACATCAAATCAAAACAGCAATCGCGAAAATATTGAAAGTTTACTGATTTTGAGCTAATTAAAACACAAATGTATCATTCAGTGCACTGCTGTGCAAAAATATCGTAACTCAGGGACGAGCAGGCTTTTTAACGCGCACTTCACGAGTGAGACCAAGTCCAACGGGCTCCTTTGAGGCTGCAACGACTGTCTTCACCGCAGCCACGGCAACAGCAGCCGGCAGCACATCACCCGCGGTCACAGACGCCCCAGAAGAGCGTGCCTCCGCCGACGCCGGAGTCAGGCGCTGCAGTTGAGATACGGAGCGTACCCGCTGCTTGGATCCATCCGGGAGTAGCACGACAACACATCCATCCTGCGTCCAGCTTTTAGACATGCCAAAACTTTTCCGTGCTTCCACGAAGATACGGTGGCGGCCTTCTGTCAGGAACTCCGAAAGTGAAGCGCCGGTTCCTTTGAGCTTCGTCTTCATGCGCCAGATATGTGCTCGCCTTTCAAAGCTAGCGAGCCGTACCAGGACAGGACGGTTGCGACCAGTCGTTGAAGGGCGCTTCCCCAGAGTTAGGAGAGGATGTTTCATGCATGCACAAAATCTGATTATTTTTTCATTATCTTACTCCCAAATTCAGAGGTATAGTTACAGAGGGACCATTTTTAACCTTCATACGGCCCTCGGGTCTTTTTTGAACAAAATAATTTTAATACAAAATGTAATATCTCTGGAAATTTATATTTACTTACTTTCAAAATTATTCTATGACTTTCCATAAATTTACCAAATAAACACATATCAAGCAAATTCGAAGCCCGTACTAGTTTAAATTTTTTGTCTATACTTTTTCACTTAAACGTCCTTTGGGTCTAAATTGACCCAGAATATTTTTTTTGTTATTTTATTTTATTTGCACTTCACATTGTTTGTAATAATGACCGATCAAGTATGTGGTATATGGTCTTTCAACTTCTAGTTGGAATCAGCCATGTCGAAGATGCTTTGAAGGCCTGGATTTTGATTTGTCCCAATACGACATCACAGACCCGGCATTTCCTCCAACAAAATTGGGACAAAATAAAAATAAACCGAAGAAAAGCAATAATTGAGCACGACATACTGACGGAAGAAGCACGATTCAAGGCGGCCTGCGCACCAGATTCGGGTACATGGCTGCATGCCCTTTTCATCTCCGAAGATAAGAACATTTCTGGATGACAACACATTTTGGATCTGAGTAGGGTGGAGACTTGTTTGCGACATTGTCCAACTACGTAAGTGCATATGCGGCGCTGCAGTCGAGAGTGATGGCCGACACGCTCTTAGCTGCTAGACAGCTAAGAGTGCTGGTAGACAATGACTTCACCATGCTCTCAATATAATCCTGAAACGGGCATTAACTTCGGCCAACGTGCCGTCTGTATTGGAGCCATGTCTCAACAGACAGGACGGCAAGCGCCCAGACGGGATGACATCAACATTTTTAATCTATTTCATATGCCTCATGTGCTTAGCACACCTTGAAATTTCACATATGAATCATTAAGTTAATAATTAACAATAGATAAAAAATCCACTTCAAAAAAATTACATACGAATACACAATAATACGCATGGGTCTTTTTTGACCCGAGGGCCTGAACGATACAATAACTTGAGGGCCGTATGAAGGTAAAATATCCACTATTCTGATATTGAGTTCTTTCCACTGCTCTACCTCGCTGTCCTTGTGAAATATGCATAAGCGAAGGCATTTTTCATCCAAAGTAAGTTACTAACCTCATCATGGTCCACACCGAAGTCAATGTTGTATTGATTTTTTGGACAGCCAGCCCAGAAATCGGTAATGTCACAACCATTAAAACACCCATTAAGTGAATGAGTGATTACCTGAGAAGATAAATAACATGTAGTGAGTGATTACCTGTAGCTGTCGCGCTCGCGGTTGGGACTGTGCCCGCGCGGCGAATAGGCGTGCTGCGCTGCGAGCGGCAGCGGGAGCGGGAGCGGCAGCGGCTGCGGCGGCGGGTTGGTACCGGCGGCACCGCTCGTGCCCGGCGTCTGCGGCCGGATGTTCTTGGGCGTCTTTGGCGCGACCAGCGGCGACGCCGCTAGCGTCGTTCTCTGCACAACGACGCATGAAACTTAAAGGAGCGTCCACGAGCATATATTTTTTTAAAGCTACGAATGGCGCCCACTAATCATAGATACACGTGTCACCAACCAATCGAATATCGGCTAGCGACAAGACGCCGGGGGCAGAGGGCGCCTAGGTTTGAAACTAAATGATAGAATCAAACATTATGTGAATAAATAAGTATGGATATAACAAAAATATGCCGAACAATGAAAGTCATTCAATCATACCCATGACGTTTGACATTGAGACAAAATTTACACAGTTGTTGCGAGCATGAGAAACATAATTGCACACACGAGCTCGAATTCGAAACTTATTGAATATGGCAATAAGTGAACTTCGTTAGCATTTTTCAATGCATTAAGGCTGAAGTGCACTATCTCTAGTTAGTCGCTTCAACATAACGAGCATTACGTTTTGCTAAAACGGTTCAGTAATTAATTTTATATTCACTGTGTGGGGTTTAACAAATTTCGTTCGTCTAAAGTGCACACGCCAGTTATTTTCACTAAAAAAGTGTGCAATTCGTATGTATATATTTGTTTGAAAGTAGGTAAATTCTCTGCATAAATGCAATGATTATGCAGAGATAAGCTTAAGTATGTTGTGTAATACAAATTTAGTTTGTCAAATCGAATAAATTTCATTATGGTAAATGTAAATTGGTAAATGACAATTATTATACACAAGAGCCTTGCGCTCTCTTTTGTTTGACAACTACATATTTTATACACTGGGGACTTACTTATACACTGGGGAAAAATACCTACCTTACAGGGACCGAACAAATTTTGTTCATTGGTCTCGATAATAGCAGGCCGAGATAACCTGCAATTGGGACAAACACAGAATAGACATTAATCTATCCTTCACGCGTGCCAGCAGAAAAGGTATTGCCTGTTTTCCATAAAAACTTAGAACTCATTACGGCAAATTAATATTTGGCTGCTCATTTTTTAAGTAAGTGGACATGGATGGATAACACACACCTACTGCCATGATACCCATCACATGGGAGTTAGGTGCCATACCAGAACCGTCCTTATATTGCACTGCTAAATTCAGCTGGATGGAAAATTCTGACAACTTTCATTGACGCTTCTAACATTGTTAAACCCGGGCCGGCTTAACTCTACCACCTAGTGAAGTTAGGGAAGTTCCAGTTTTAACCACGAAAGACCAATTCCTTAGTCGCCTCTTACTGTATGCATTGGGATACGGCACATGCATTCTTTAGTGCCTAAACCTACACAGCACAAAAAGTGCATCATTTTATTTTATATTTTATTTATTTGGTAAGCCAACAACATTATACACAAAACATTTTCAAATTTTCACTACTAAAAATAACTAATTTAGAGTATACATGTTAATTATAGGCCTAAACAGCTTCCGTACAAGTAAATATAACCAATCAATTTAATTTAATTAGCTTGAAGAAGAACTTGTGCACAAGAACTATAAAATGTGCAAAACAATTAATAATAAAAGAGAAAACAATAACCAAAATAATAAGAGTACCAAACAGTGAAACAGGTACTACTGTTCCTTATTTTTTGTACTCACTGTATTTATTTATTTATTTATTTATTTATTTATTTATTCATTCCTTTCACCGTTAGGCATTAGAACATTTTTAACACATAACAATTTAAAATTAAAACATTATCCAATATCAAATGATAACAAAATGAAATATCAGATAAAAAATAAATACAGTATTGAATCAAAATGAGTACAAAATTAATATTTTTTAAATCAATGTAACTATATTTAAGGTTTAAAAAGAAAAAAAAACAGAAATAATAATAAAAAAAAACATATCCACTTATGTTTGTATACAGATCTTTTTAATATGTATCTTGAATGGAACAATAAAAAAAGTCGATGGAGTTCCTATGATGCATGTTTGACAGTTCGGAAAGCCTGACAGAAGGTGAGTGTGATCCGATGTTTGTTCGACATCTTCTCACTGAGAAAGTTTTTCTGTCTTTAAGCCTGCAACTGTTTCGAGGAACCTGTATTTTGATTCTATGTAGAAGGTCCTCACAGTCTATCTTCTCATTTGAAACTCTATGAATAAAACATAGATCTATCCGATTGCGCCTTTCTCCAGATCTTCAAT
Source organism: Incurvaria masculella (assembly GCA_946894095.1). Lineage (NCBI taxonomy): Eukaryota > Metazoa > Arthropoda > Insecta > Lepidoptera > Incurvariidae > Incurvaria > Incurvaria masculella. The sequence continues at coordinate 6,980,397 of OX335644.1, forward strand.
GCCATAGAAATCGAATCTATCCTGGTAGTGAGTGATACACTTACTTATTTGGTCCTTAAAGCATAGATGGTACAAAAACTTTTTCTGAATGCGTTCGATTCTGGCAGCATGTACGGCGTAACAAGGTTTCCAGGTTGTGCTACAGTATTCCAAAATGGGTCTCACAAGACTAATATAAAGTGATTTTAAAGTGTTAGAATTTTTAAATATTTTAAACTGTCGAAAAACAATTCCCAAGATTTTTTATGCTTTTTTGATTATTATGGCATGATGTTCAGTAAATTTTTTTTTTTTATCTAAAACAACTCCCAAATCGCGAATTTCCGATACTTCAGTTTGGTTTATTGTTGATGGTATATAACCAGTGAGGGAGATAGGAATTCGTTTTGCGGGAAAATGATATATAGTTGCATTTAGATGGGTTTACCATCTTGTCGTTGTCAGAACACCAAATTATAATGCCATCGAGGTCTTTTTGTAGTTCAACACAGTCATCACAGCATTTTATTGTTTTATAAATTTTCAAATTGTCTGCAAAAATCAGGATATAACAACTGATATCGTTAATGTAAACGATAATAAAACAGAGGACCTAGGTGTGAGCCCTGAGGTACACCCGCTGGGATAACATGGACATCCGATTTGAATCCATTCGAAACCACCAATTGTGAGCGATTTGATAAGTACGATTCACACCAGCGAATAAGTGTACCGTGTATACCCATGAGTGAGCAGACTACAGATCAGACCCGGATCAGACAGATCATATCAGACTAGTTTATTTATTTATTTATTTATTTATTAACTACTAGTGAAAATAATGTGTATGTGCTTGATGTGGGGTTGAGTACTAACCGTGTCGGTTGTGTTGCGTGGCGAGGCAGCCGATGGCGGGAGGTAGGGGTGCGTCGAGTGCTGCAACGACGTCGCGTAGGGGGCGTAGAGCGCCGGGTAGGCGGCCGGAGGGTAGGGCGCGGGCACGGAAGCCGCGCCCGGCGGCCCGCAGCCCAGGTAGCCGTTGGACGCGAGCGACGCCGCTGCCGGGGCGAGTCGCGCGTCGGGCGCGGGCCGCGTGTCGGGCGCCGGCGTCGGGAGTGCGCCGCCGCCCGAGACGGCGGCGGGGAGCGCGGGCCCGCCGAGCGGCGCGTCCGCATGGTTGCTCGAGCCGTGCGTGGGCGGCGTCGCCGCGGGCGTCGGCGCCGGGGCGGCGTGCAGCGGCGGCGGTCGGTGGGCGAGGAGCGGCGCACCGAACATCGGCGGCGGGTTGCATGAGGGCGCCGGCGCGGGCGGCGCGCGGTGCGGAGTCGCGTGACTCGATATCGCGTGGCTCGATATCGAGTGCGCACTCGGCGCCGTCGAGTGCGGCAGGTGGTTCGCTATCGAGTGGTTGGTGGTCGTGTGGCCCACGTGCTGCGCTATCGAGTGGGCCACGCTCGTCGGCGCCGCCGGCGGCGGGTGCTGCGGGTGCTGCGGGTGCTGCGGGACGCCGAACGGTGCCGGCTGCGGCCGGCCGGGGCTCGGCAGCGCCGCGTGCTTGTGCGACGGCACTGACGACTGGCTCTGGTACGCGATCGAGTGGTTCGTGTGGCTCGAGTGGTTGGTGTGGCTGGTGTGGTTGGAGAGGGTCGCGGGGAGGGGGTGGGGATGGGTGAGGGGTGCAGGCGAGGTGGGCGGCACGTAGGGGCGGGGGGCGAGGTGCTTGGGCGAGGCGGGAGCGGCGGAGGCGCCGTTCGCGTGGTAGAGCGGCCGCACGTCCTGGCCGGGCAGGATGGGGTGCGGCGGGTGGTGGTGGTGGTGGTGCAGCGGGCGCGGCGGGTGCGGCGGGTGCTGCGGGCGCCGGTAGTCGGGGGGCAGGGCGGCCTGAGCGGGCGCCGGGTAGGCGGCGTGGCTGGGGAAAGGCGGCGCGGGCGTCGGCGAGGGCTGCAGGTCGGTGGCGGGCGGGTCGGGCGGCGCGGCCGGCGCGGGCGTGCGCGCCTCCAGCGAGGGGATGTGCGCGGTGGCGGTGGCGGTGGCGGTGGGTGTTGGGGTGGGTGTCGGTGTGGATGTAGGTGCGGGAGCGGCGGCAGCAGCGGCGGGCGGCATGTGCGGCGGCGGCGGCGCGGGTGGCGGCAGAGCGGCGGGCGCGGGCGAGGGCGCGGGGTGCGGGAGTGGCGCGGGCGCGGGGCTGGCGCTGCCGCCCGAGGGCGCGCGGGAGAGGGCGAGCGCTCCGCCGCTGCCGCCGCGAGCCGCCATCTCGCCCGCCGCGCTGCCGCCGCCCGCGCGCGCCGCTCCGCCCGTCACCCGGAACATCGGCCCGTTCTCCGTCGCCTGCGGACAGACACACAGAAACATGTTCAATACTGGGATCGGACTCAGTAAGGTTCAGCTTGAGCAAATGTTATGTTAAATTATTGTTTACGTTATTTTGTTTATATTGTTTAAAATTACGAATTCATTTCATGAATGAAGAAATAATATATAAAGGAATCAAAACATTACTGGGTTTGTAAAATTTACTTAAGGTGGCCCAACCCGGCGGGACTAACTCATTTGCGGGCACGGTACAAAACCGTGCGTTGCGCTCTTGGACCTTCTCTGTTTCAAAGAAAAAGACAGGCTCCGTGATGAGGAAGATGCAACATGTCCACAAAAAAGACAATGTGCATAGTGTATGATTTGGTTACATTTCCCAAAATTTTAATTACAAAACCACTTTTAGCTAAAAGTAAACCAGGACCGCTGCAGTCAAAAATCTAACAAAACCCAAATATATTATAAATCTTAATTAAATAAGCTATGTCTGATGTAATTAATGATGTTCTTACTTTATCATTGCGTAATCCTCCATCAAAGTTATTGCATATAACGCGCGAAAAATTCGAACTTTCGGACCTTATTACTTAGAAACCAAACACAATTTTACAATGCCAACGGTCATCAGACATCTGGTTCGATCAATTAAAGCTATTTTGAGCAAAGTTTGGGATCTCTGACAAGAAGCGTGGGCGTGATCTTCTTTCCCCGTTTGTATGGGGAGTTGAGCGGGATGACTAATACACAGCAGATCGCGGCATCACAATTGAGTGTTTTCGTGAGACAAAGGCGAACGGCACAGTTCCACGGAGCTATGCTGAGATTCAAAGACAGTTTAACATTACTTCCATACATTTTATGTCAAATCTGACTGTCTAAAGGCTTGGATCACCTCAAGATCCAACAGTCTTTGAATAGAGTGTTGAAACGGGAAATAAGTCGGTTTTTTTTAAATCAGTGATTTTCAGTTGACACAAAGTACAAACTAATTTATCACATCGTCAAAAATGTTTATGCATTTTCGTCAAAAAGAGTGAGCGTACCTATCTTTTCAAGTCGGTTTTTGTTCGATCACGTGATTTACTGTTTTACAGCAGTCGTGATTTACTTTTAGCTATAAGTCGTTTTGTAATTAAAATTCTCGTAAATCCTACCATATCAAAGATTATGCGCATTGTCTGATTTGTGGACATGATGCATCCTCCTCATCACTGTCTTTTTCTTTGAAATAGAGGTCTTAGAGCGCAATAACACGGATTTGTACCGTGCCCGCGAATGAGTTAGTCCCGCCGGGAAGGGCCACCTTAATAAAAAAAAGTAAGAAGCAAGCATGCGACCGCCTCGCAAATCGAAAATCCTGCAAGTAAAGCGGGAGAACCGGGCTTGATGCACGGTGCAAGGCAATACAATTTAATCGTTTGACTTGACGAAGGTACACTTCGTCAAGCACTACAAGTACACCTTCCTGAGGACTAATCAATACAATAAGCAATAAACAATGGATACGGGCGCCTTAATTCGTCAGAAGAATAATATTATTTATATAAAGGAGTCAACACAATATATCATTACATTGTGATTGTAGCTACTGTTGCATTGTGTTGACAAACAGTGACGTTAGTTAGTTCAGTTAGGTACATTGTAAGCTTAAATTGCTGTTCAACTGGCTATCATCACATTATTAAGTACCCATGTACAATCTCATGCTTGCACGTTAGTTTTAAACTGAATATAACTTGCAAGCTTGCATCTTTTGTAGGTACATATCTCAAATTTAATTCATTCAAATAAATAATTAGATAGAGATAGAATAATAAGATTTGATCCACAAATGCTTGGTGGTACAAAAGTGACTTACGTTTTCCATTGCGGACGAAGGGTCATGGTATCTCGGTGATCCATTTCTACTATTGTCTGGGCTCGCCTGAAACAAATAAACCAACATAACATTAACTATTACAAATTCTAAACATTCACAACACTTTCAGTTGTTATATCATTATTTAAACTCGAATTATTGAAAATGAACACGAACTTTAACTGGAAGTGAGGTTTGAAAACTTATTTAGTAACAAAGTTATTCCTTTTTCGCTAATGACTTGATTGCATGAAGAGACGGCCGAGTTAATCAATGTTCAAACACGTCACTTTTGGTGAACCGCAAGGAGTTCCTTCCATACTGTCCGTACAAAGTGACGTGTTTAATCGTACGTTGACGTTGATTTAGATTTTTTGTCCTTACGTGCACTCGGCCCTATGAGACGAATGTATTTGCATTTGATTCGAGGAAATTCAAAGATAAAGGAGTTCCAGCGATTTCCAGTACCTTTTTAATCAAAGTTTTTATTTATTAGATCAATAGTCAATGCTAGATTACTTTACATATTTATGATGGTTATATTATGTTTCAAATAACATATTAAGCGCATATGTTTGTGAAGTGAGCAAATAACCAATTCGGTGTGTGAATATCTAAAATTACAAAGAACAGGAACCACGAGCCCTAAAGCTCACGATATTCTCCTTATTATGCTAAGAACAGTCAGAGGATATAAGCCGAAGATAGGCATCAATTCAGAACCCGACCCTAATGTCACAAGAGAGACGATAAAAGCGTGAAAAGAGAGTCGGGGCCGAGGATTCTCGGGCGATTGGATTATTCAAATATCGGGCGACGAGGGTGTCGAGCGGGCACAGATTCCACGCACATTCCGGACAGAGTTCCGCCTCCGCACCGCTCCGCGCCGGAAGGAGGCGGCGGAGCCAAGTACGACGCGAAACAGATACGCTCTCGGCTCGCCGACGAGATTGAGATTTATTTATACGAGACTCGAGATAACATCAATATTGACATAACGGTTTAACTCGTACTTCTAACAATAGCGCGGAGCGTGCCGACTCGCCGGCGGCGGAGCGGCTGCGGCGGAGAGGCGGCGGCCAACCGGGCCAGCCCGTTTCGTGTCGTGACTAATGCCATTGAGCTCGAGACTATTGTCTTCCATTAGCATAGGGAGCGAAAGAATCGCTCTAATATCTCCTAATGTAATCCGAGATGTTTTTTGTCGACACAATGGCGATTTGCATAAGATGCACACGCGCCCGGATCGAATAAAACGAAATATTGTTTATACGCGACCTTCTAAGCCGTCGATTGACGACTGAGCCGTAAGCTGTCGGCTCGTTCATTTACATGATAATGCCGGTGAGCAAACACACCGGAATATGAAACGGTGAGATGTAACAATAGATAATCTCTTAGCGTCCCGATGGCATTGTTAGACGCAACCGGATGTCTGCTATCTTCGAACGTTGTTGCCGTCTGTGTTACATGAGACCAACCGGATATGACTTCTTGGAGTGGGGTCGCAACAATTCTACTAAAGTACAATTAAAACTGTAACAGACTATTTAAGAAAGTAACTTGATGGAAACGTTTAAGATAATTCGTATTATTATAGATAGGAGGTTCGATTGGCAGGGAGCGCAGAGACTCGAGGGGGTGGTTGAGGCTGTGCGGTGAAGTTCCAGTGACCGCTTCCGAAAGGTTCGCCGTCCGCAACAAATGAACGCTAAAAATACGACAAGTTTTGCGAGGATGCCGCCAGCGTGGAAACGGGTGGTGGCGTGCTGGCTAGCGGCTCCGGGACGTATACATAAAAGAATAATAAAAGAGACGTTCTCGCTCGTAAGTTTAGCGGCATCTTTAAAATGGTCATAGCTGCTCACAGATTTTCACATGAACATTAAATAAATGTGAAAAGACGAAGTCGAGTGGTTCGCTGAAGGGACGCGAGGGTGTCGAGTAATGGGACGACTCTCCCTCGTCTCGTCTGATCGGAGAAGGTCCGTTGCGCTGCCGGCGTACGTACGTGAATAAAGTTGGCCGGCCGAGGGGACAAGACCGGATCCAATTGTCTCCGTCCCCCTGCGGCGGACGTCTACGACGCGCGCGGCGACGCGACGCCGCTTGCGAAACGGCCAGCAGGCAGTCGGACCGGCTCGTATTCGCTGGTGCATTCGGTAATATTCTATCCACGAGTATCATACCATCAAGATGGTTTGTCGGTGTGTCGGCAGAATACTTAATAAATTAGAATCAATGTTAGAAGTCAATCATGACCAGAAAACGGGAGTAACCAACAGTTAGAGATATCGCCAAAACCTAACGCACATTTCAGTACATGAAATAATGGCTTGGATTGGTCTATTTTGTCACATCCGGTTTCAGATTGCTTAAGAGTTTGCGAATTTACTCATTCCGTTTTTGGAAGTTAGGCCCTACAGAACTTGGATTGTCCTGTTCTCAAAAATAAATATGAAGAATGAGAGCCTTGTTATAAATTTTGTGAGTTGAGTAAAGTCGAAAGCGGCAAGTGTCCGGGACGAGATAGAAAGTGGATGCGGTATGGGGGGAGGGGTGAGGGGGGGAAGTAATTACGTAGATATTTACGGGCGGCGGCGGAATGGCTCAATAAAACTAGTCCCGACCGCACACTTTACGAGGCCGCTAGATTTACTATTGTCTCCAGCTCCGTGCCCGACGGACTGGGCCCAACTCACAATCGTGAAAGACGATGACGACTTTGGTCATCTAACATATTTTTATTGTTTTTCTAAAGGACCCGGAACTAGCATAGAAGAAAAATCATTAACCTTTAATAATTATATTTTCGGTACATACAGTTTTAATCCTTCTTTCTTTGGCCTTACTTACCTACTAGGTGGAATATAATCCTGCCCGGGTACCATCGCATTGATTTAACATTGGTCGAAGCGGAATTGGCCCGTGTTTTATATTCAATTCAATATGCAGGAGGTGTGGTTACATAAAACAATTGTCACATAGGCAGGTTGCCGCCTTCCACCGAAGTCCATCCGTTTTAACGCACATGAACGTACATACATCACCAAAATAATTTGATAACATAGACCACATAATAAATATTGCACGTCATTGAGCAGACATGCCCTGGCTAGAGTCATCGTACGATGGTCAGAACCAGGATCAAAACAGATCATGTTTAGATCTAGAGTATTTTTAATTCTAAGTAAAAGAAAAAATACTTTTTGTAAATATTCTGATTCTCAAGAAGCGGCATTCCATTTATTCCAATTTGTCTCTTATATTTAATAGTATTTTATGTAAAACGCGGCAGCAACAAGAGAAAAGAAAAACATTCTACCCAGTAATAAGATTGTAAATAAATATTTATTCACTTCTCAAATGGTAGGCAGTAAATATCCCATTTCTAAACGGAATCTCCGTCGAGTCCTTCTGGACTATACCTCACATTTGCCGGCATCATTGGCATAAAAGTGAAAACGGTTGCGTTTTCATCAGCTTCATTATATCGGTTTGCTCTTGGACGACAGGCGTCGCAGGAGTCAACGCGGGCAGGACATAAATCACGTCGACCGGATGAAGCCAACAGTTGGATCTGCAATTTGCCACCGCGGTCATCCTGCGGCGAGATCACTCCGTCGCGTGGCAGTGGCGAGCGGGCTGTAAACTACGGGGGATAAAATTGAAGACATCTGATTGATGTCGAGTGGGGGCCACTACATCACATTTTATGCGCCACGCGCATACAAAAAAACGCCCTTGGGTCGAGTGCATAGGGTACACGCGTTAGCTTTAGAGAAGCATTACCCCTTAATACATACGACACTAAAACGACCGTATGCGATAATATACCGCTTTATATTTTTAGTTTTCATAAAAAGCACTCATTATATGATTTAGATTAACTAAAGTTGGTCCGTGCCATTTAAATTCAAGCCTTAAACTATTTTAATTTTTTTTAAAACGTAAAATTTGCGCATTGCCATTCAAATTCACTAAAATTAAATTAAGTTAAAAAACTTTGAAATGCCACCTCTCCAACAAAATAAGCGATGGGGGTATATTATTTTTATTTTATTATATTCACCAATTAATCTTCTAGTGTCGCGCTTGACAACACTTTTAACTTTAGCTTTATATTTCAAATTCAAATATAAAAAAAAGTAATTCAAATATTAATTAATTAAATATAAAAAGAAAGAATACTCTCACCGCCTTTGTTGCAGAAATTGTAGCATTTCAAAGTTTTTCAAATAAATTTAAGGCTTGAATTTGAATGGCAATGCGCCACTTTTATTACTTTTAATCATAAAAATAGTCCAATGCTAAGTTTTTCCAATAACATTGTTCGCAGAAAAGTGCTTTTTAAGAAAACGAACGCTTATCGGATACACGGTCGTTCTAGGGTCCTATATGTCACCTTAAAGTTTGGCGCGAAATGTAAAAGCCGCGTGTTACGGCGCGGCGGCGTGGCGAGCGCGACGACTAACCGCGAGCGATTCCTGCCGCGGTGTGAATTAGCCCGCCAATGAAAATCAACAGCGGCATTACTCACTTCTGTCACGATAAAAAGCGCAACATAAACACACCGTAAAACTGACATTATAATGTCGGCGTCGGCTGTCGGTTGGCTGTCGCAACAACGCGGTTACTCGACTCGCCGTGCCAGAGCACTAACATTATCCGCTCGATTGCAGACGATAGCAAACTTAATTATCCTAACGCAATGCGAAATTAAACTGCAACGGGCGAGCTAATAAATGTATTGTAACGAGCAATTTAATTTTATCATGTCTCGTTCAACTATATAATACAGCTTCAGTATATAGTTCTTTCTTATATGATCGTCGCGTGAAACTAGTTACAGTTCCGTCAATCTATAAAAAAAAACAGGTTGGAAAGTTCAAACGACAACTGGTGGGGAAAAGTTCCGAAATAGAAACATCGATCTAATAAACCTGTTATTACGACATCAATAAACAGGTCGGTCAATCCTAACGATCAAAATCTCAAAAACCTTTATTTCCATCAGTCCATTTCCCTATTACATTAAATAAATAATTTTCAAGTAACAAGATAGAAGATGCCAAACATTTATATTATCTGACGTATGCGTATTTATAAGAAATAATTTTCTAGCTGTTTTTTATTTGAGCGGTATATGCAAAGACCCAAACACACACACTCACAGACAAAATAAACAGATGCCTAGCAATCGGCCATTATTCCCACCTCAAGATTTTTCGTATCGTCGACTATAATAAGCTTCCACAAGGATGATAGAAGAAAAAACCGGCCAAGTGCGAGTCGGACTCGCACACGAAGGGTTCCGTACTATCGTACAAGATTTGACACAAAACAGTAACGTTTTTTGTATGGGGCCCCCCTTTAATTTTTATGTTTTCTTATTTTACCTATTTGTTGTTATAGCGGCAAAAAAAATACACACTCTGTGAAAATTTCAGCTGCCTACCTATTACGGTTGATGAGATACAGCCATGTGACGGACGGGCGGATGGACGGACAGCGGAGGCTTAGTAATAGGGTCCGATTTCACCCTTTTGGTACGGAACCATAAAAAATAGATAAATATTTTCCTAGACAGCGACACATCAGTTTTGGTACCTCGAATAGTGTGAGAAAATAACGAAACGTCAGTTAGGATGAAGGGACGCAGGTATATTGGGCTTTTTGCAGTATATTTCAGTATTCACAATACACATGAATAAGTTTACAAAATGTTTATTGTATGTATTCATGTGCTATTAAAACGAGATATTGTTTTTAAGTAAGTTGTTTTTTTTTTTATAAATATTCCAAAAAAAGAACAAAATTACATTATGCAAGTAATTATAATATACTCTAAACGTGCATTATCATCCGAAGTTGGTTCAATGTACAATATCAATACTAGCTCAGACACCCGGCTCCGCTCGGGTTTATGGCGTTTTGGACATTCACCCGGAGTAGATCCTGGTGAAATGCAGTCAGAAACTTTCGCCGGCTTACGAAAGTTTCATCGCAATTTTATCAATGGGTTAGGAGCACCACTGTTACCCATTTAAGGATGGAATTGAAAAAACCTTCTATTCATAGTCAGCAGCAGCCTAAAATGCTGTGCGTTATCTGTCAGTCAGTCACGATACTATTTTGTTTTATAGATTAATTAAATTTATATTTACCATACATTAATAAGCCGATTTATGAAGATGTGTTCCAATGAAACGTGTTTATTGCATCAAGTAAGAAAAACAAGACAGTACATAATTTAAGTAATTTTTCTACAACGTAAAGCCCCGACGTTAATTTCATTCAAATTATGAATTCAAAACAGATACCGGGGAACAATAGCATTCTTCCCTCCGAGCGAACTCCCCCCCCCTCCCGCCGCGACGCAGACCGGGGCGGGGAGGGCGGAGGGGGGAGCCGAAGCCGAGGAAAAATACGCTTCTCGCCCCCTCATCCGAAATTTAAATACTTTGGCGAACTTTTAATAGGATTGGACGTTAAATTCGGGGAGAAATTCGAGCCGAAACGAATTTGAAGTAACGCGTCGAAGATAGCTGCGCCGCGCCTATAGGGTTAGCTGGCGGATGCCATTTTCATTAGCGGAATATCGGATTAATCAAATCGCTGGATGAAACGGATTAGCTTAGGGTTCTCGGACGGTAAACGTTGCGAATTCAATTAACGAACCCAATTACCGGCCACAGCACACGTGTCAATACATACATACTCGTACATACTTGCGTGCATAACATTACATATTCCACGGAATATTATGCAGCGAAGTGGCCCTTCCCGTTCAACTCCCCATACAAACGTGGAAAGAAGATCATGCGCATATTAAACAGCTTTATTTGATCAAACTAGATGTCTGATGACCGCGGGTTTGGTTTCAAGTTATAAGGTCCGAAAGTTAAATTTTTTCGAGCGTTTTATGCAATAACTTTGGAGATGGATTACTCAACGATAAAATAAAAACATCTTAAAAGGCATAGTCATTAGACATAGCTTGATTTATAATACATTTGGTATTTGTTTCATTTTTGAGTCGCTTTGCTATTAACATTTTATACTTAACTAAATCAAACACTATTCGCATTGTCGCATTGCGGAAATGTTGAATCCACCTCATCACTGAGCCTGTCTTTTTCTTTGAAACAGAGAAGCGCAATAGAACGCTTTGTACCGTGCCCGCGAATGAGTTAGTCCCGCCGGGAAGGGCCACCTTAAGGTGGCCCATCCCGCTCATCTCCCCATACAAAAGGGGAAAGAAGATCACGCCCATATTTCTTGTCAGAGATCCAAAATTTTGCTCAAAATAGCTTTATTTGATCGAACTACATGTCTGATGACCATTGGCATTGTAAAATTGTGTTTGGTTTCTAAGTTATAAGGTCCGAAAGTTCGAATTTTTCGCGCGTTTTATACAATAAATTTGGAGGTGGATTACTCAATTATAAAGTAAGAACATCGTAAAAAGATTAGTCATCAGACATAGCTTATTTAATCAAGATTTATGATCTATTTGGTTTTTGTTAGATTTCTGACTACAGCGGTCGTGGTTTACTTTTAGCTATAAGTAAGTCGTTTTTAAATTAAAATTTTCGTAAATCTTACCAAATCATACACTATGCACATTGTCTTTTTTGTGGACATGTTGCATATTCCTCATCGCGGAGCCTGTCTTATTCTTTGGAACAGAGAAGGTCCCAGAGCGCAACAGCACGGTTTTGTACCGTGCCCGCGAATGAGTTAGGCCCGCCGGGTTGGGCCACCTTAAAAAAACTGTCCGCCGAGTAATCGTGCCGAAACCGGATTGAACGAGTTACCTTATTTCCGAGCGGCAGCTGGAGCGGGGCGCGGTCCCCCTGCGAGGGAAAAAATCTCGTCGCCATGGCAATAACTCATCTCCATGATAATGAACAGGAGGGAACGGTGGAGGCGGCGGGCAATAGGGTCGGGGTGGCGCTCTCAAACGGACGTCTTAATATCGACGCGTATATGCCCATAAATGTGACCATTGAATTCGGTAAATTTGTCAATTGTTTGTATTATGAATCCAAGAAAAACTGCAGTTTTGACTACAAAATGGACGGGACAAATGTTTAAAGGGGGAAAGAAGTAATGATATATTAAATACATCAAATTGGTGTTAAAGTTAATAGTACCTATTTCTAATGATTAACTCCAGTTTACAACGATAAAACTGTTTTTATAAAGTCTTTTTTGTTCTCTTTTTTGTAAAAAAATCCCGATTGGTTGAATTATTTGTATTAAAATCCACAATTTTTACTCAGATGTTTCGGGAGAGGTGAGGGAAACTTCAGAAAGGTCTTCATTATAAGAAGAATAAATGTGACCAATTTGTAAGTATATGAAAAACAGAGTTTCATTTGGTGTGATGAGGATGTTTTTCCTGAATTTTCCGTGAACTCTCTGAAACTCCCGTCCATTGAAAACTGAAAGTTAATCTCCCCGTTCAGTGGCCTCCAACGCCGATCTCCTAATCCAAGACGCGTCAATGTACGTCGAAACTTCGACGAATAGTTAAAAAAAGCACGTATCTCAACAGCAAAAGTATTACAAATAAAATATCCGCTTTTATTCCGAGCGGTTGGCTCGTCCCGGCCGTTGAATGGGAGCGCTAAAACGAATGTCCTCTGATCCTCTCCGACGGACTAAATCGTATGTCAACGGAAGCGCGGCTACAAAGGTATCTTGGCGACCGTAAAAAGGCACCTCCTCCCCCTCGTCCCCCCGCTCCCCCCCCCATCCGTGCGTGTGTACATTCCACTCGTGTCGGCCGCATGAATTATTCATTCGGCTTCAGTAATTTATAGGCGAGCCCGTCTATTAGCATTCGGCGGCGTGTAGAGTCGGGACGGTTGGGCCATGAATAGTGAGTCGGCTGCCCCTCGCCCGGTCCGGTCCGGTCCGGCCCGGCCCGGTCGGCCACCGCGAAATAACCAATCGAATCAACTACTTTGTGACTTTTTATTGACAAGCCGTCTAAGCGGAACAAATAGGGAGATCATTTACGTACAATTTTGAGTTGAATCAGGGTTGTCCTCCCCAGAGAAATTGTTGCTGTTGTTATGATACGCAGTGGGACATAAAAAAACCTTCTTTTTGGAAAACTTAGTGTGAAGTGCAGAGCCGCTTGTTAAAAGTAAATTATCGATTAAATACGTATATCATTGAGGGAACTTTGAGGTGACTGCATACCTTTAAATTGTTTTTTTTTAATTTAAGCTAATGTCTATTCCGATTCGATGCGTGCAATGTAGTCGACTCTACTCACGAACGAAGGAGCGGGCGCAGGTTTCGCGTCGCGCATTCTTTACCCGGCCGGTGCGAGCGGCGAGACGAGCGGCGAGACGAGCGGCAGGCGGCGCGGCGAGCGATTCGCCGCCGCACACCAAGCGCACCCCGACGAGGACGCGGGTCGCGGACCGAGAGCGTCGCGTCGCCGGCGCGGGATCGATAGCAGGCGAGGCGACGCGACGCGTACGTGATTGACATGATCAATCTGCATGCGAGAAGCCGCCGAGAGCTGGCGGAACTCTCTCCGGGAGTTGCGTCTCCATTCTATAGACTATTGCACTCCCGGTGGCGGCGGAGTGATTGTCGAGACAAAATAAAAACATGTTTTTTTCTTAATCTCACTTTGTAAGTAATTGTACTTTTTATACTAAGCAGATACGTAGCTTGTTCCAAGGAATTTTTTGTGTATGTATGTAAAATCGACCATGAAGCAAGGACACAGTAATTGAAGAAAGAGCCCTGTAAAAGGAACTACTTTACGAATGTACTGGTTCGGGTCCAGCCGAGGGTCCAGCCTTGCAGAATATTCGTGAAGTAATTCTTTTACAGGGTTCTTTCTTAAATTAATGTGTCCTTGCTTCACGGTCTACTATACATGCATACATATCACATTACTTACTTCATAATTTTTTTACACGCTAAACAGAACATTTAGCAGATAATAACAATAATTCACACCTTGTAGAAAATATATGCTAGGTAAAATCACAATAAAACTGCGCATCGCACGCATAGATGTCTAAATCATGAACATTACCGTGTATTCTATCATACTAAAATATATTGTAAGTATGATTTAAGTGCATCACAGGTTCATCACATTCACCTTGCTATGGAATGAAGGCCATGTAAAACGTCGACGATGGACAAGAAAGGCTGTGGATCAAAGCCGAGTAGCAATGATCCACCTGCACCTGATGGGAGATCTCAGTTTAGCAGGCGAAATTCTCTAGAATTCTCGGGGAAGTCGCGATTCACAACAAAGATTGTAAGTGAAAACGGTCGTAAAGTATAGGAGACTATTTGATTTATAATCCGTTTTGTTACTACATCGCCACCGTTTAAATACTGAACATTGGGATAGTCGAACCAAATTAAGAATATATACATTACATTACATTACATTACATAGTAAAATTCAGCACGACATCCCTCTACAATGACATTGTCCCGAGCGAGGCCGGATTTCTCCAACTTGAACGCTATATTTGAAGTTTTCATTAAAATGTATTTGTTTAAACTTCCGTCAGTCCAACTGCATTCAACAAACGGATTGATCCGCGGATTCGATTAACTCAGTGAAGAAGAATCCGCCATGAAACTTTATACCAATGTCAAGACGGACATGACTAACTATACAAACATACACACTTCATGTGATGACATAGCTTCAATTAACATAATGTAACAATATTTATCCTTGCAAGGCAGCCACATGTTTGACGCTCGCTAAACGGTTGATACGGACGAAGCAGTGATGCATAGGAAAAGGACAAGCCTGTTGTGATACCCTGCACGCCAGTTGTCGTGACACAAGATAAAATATAATAGAAGTAAAATCGTTACTTTGTCATAATATCAGTTAGAGGCGGATATTACTTTTAAAATGTCGGTACATACCACGTTTCTGAAACGGACTAGAATATAAGAAATATTTCTCCAAAACGAGAAACGTGGGGTGCCACGACAGCTATTCCTTACTTTTTGCACATTTTATCTGTTTATCGTTTTCGAGAAACAGACAAACATACAGAGAAACAGGTTAATAAAACGTGCTAAAACCATTCCACCATAGCATTCAACCAAGTATGCATTCTCTATATCTAAAAATTTACGAAAATATGTCACTGTATACAAACTTATCTATAAGTTAAGTTAGTGTCTCATTTCAATGCTAAAAATAGAACGACCAATTATAATGTTGCCACGCAAGAAGCTCGTATGGAACGCTGCGTTCCTTTTTTAAATTCAAAGCTATATGTAATGTCATTTTATTTTCGAAGCGGATTGGATAAACGATGTTTTATCTTGCGGTTGGTCCATTAGCGCCCCGCCGAGTGTTGGCTGAATGCACTGTGAAGATACACTTATCCATAAATGAACGCTCGCCAACTTGCGTCGTTCAAGCGAGGGAACAAAGTGGCATCCTCTAGTTTATTTTTAGTCAATGTTGATAAGGCGTGCTGTTATTTATTGGGGTACATCTTGTCTGACCTACTACAGTACGCTTTTGCACACAACTTGCGGGTAAATTACAAGCTATTCAATGATAAAACGATGTGCGAGTGCCTTGCATGGTAAGCGAGACTTGGGTTAGAAAGAAGAAGCAATTAATACTGTAGGATTGCGTTCCCCGATGAACATTTTCATGTTGAGAGCAATGTCAACAGAAATAAGACTACGTAACGAAGATTGAGGTGGGTGCATTGAGTTGGTTTGGTTTGAGCAGTGATCAATAAGAAATATATTCCCTTACAGATTTTGTTAATATTTACAATGTAAAATAACAGCAACAATCGATATTATTTACTATGATTAAATTGATCGATTAGATCGATATGGTGCCAGCAAGTGTTAATGTAATCGCTACTTAGAAATAGCGATTAAATAGATTAACATAAACCAACCTTTTGTTTGCACTCTGGCACCTTTAAGTGAAAAGTCTGGTGTTTTTTTCTAAAAATTCTCGCGGTACATCGGCCTAGTGAATAATATCACAGGTAAAATACAATATTTTACTAGAATTACCCATCAGACATTCAATATGTTTCAATTGATTTAAAACAGACAATAATTTAGTTTATTAAACTCGAGGGTCATGTTCCATCGAAAATGTTGATCCAATACGTATGCTCTTTGAAGTTTTCACAACCATAAAAACAAATTCAACGTGCATTCGAATATTATCGTCCGATTTCTCTATCCAAGCTCGATTAAAGCGCCATTGTTTAATATAGTCATGGCATGGCATGACAATGACGGCTTCGTTATACGATAATTATTGAACGCGTCCGAGTTGAACCCGCGAGAGACGTGTGGAGTTATAAAAACTAATTGGAACGGAGGAGTCAATTGAACCGCGCGGTCGATCAGCACCTGTAATACGCGGAGCGGTAATGGAAGTGTCGGCAACATGTAAATATACGATGCATGTGTACATATAACATATACACATTGTCAGACTCGGCAACCCAGTGGCGCGACGCCTTGCGATTCGATAAGCTGGGTGGAGCACCGTTGAGCACGGTTGAGGCTGGCCGTGGTTCGGATTCCACGTATAACTGTAGATCCGCTTCCTTATTTACTAAGGTGGTAGGGTTCCTCCCCCCGGGTTGATACCATCGCATTGAATGAACGATGGTCGAAGCGAAAATGAAAATTGTCCGTGATTTCTATCCAGTTCAATGTGCACGAGCAATATAAGGAAAGTCCCTGCATAGCAACTAGTTCCCATGTGGTGTGTTAGGCTAGTATCTTGACGGTCAGTGTGGTATTAGCCATCCATGTCCAGTTACATAAGACAAAATACACGTATTTATGAGTTTGCGAAGAGAATTAGCGTTTTTTAGCGGGTGATAACTGCCGTAGAACACATGAGCAGGCTTAATAGGGTTAAGAGCGAGCAGAAAATCTCGGTACCGCAGGGAATGAAAACCCGCAGTCATACAGCAGTCATCTTCTTCCAAGTAGGAGAATTAATATGAATTCGTGCCAGGTTTACGGAACGTATATTAATGTAAGAAAATGTTTTCATTATAATAATATTAAATATTTTAAAAATGGACCATATAAGCTATGAGCTATGTGGCTCGCATACAAACCTTGTTAGGAAATAATTTTAAAATCACTTTTGACTTTTATACTAATTTTGTTAATGGGTATTTCATTTGATTGTTTATATATCTAACATCAGTCAATCGACATCCATTTTTCACGCTATGTTCTGATGCTTATGTTACCCAGGTTAAGTTACTTTACTATTGGTTCTATATGTAGAAATACAATTTAAAAAAAGCGTTACCATCAAATTGTATTAGTGGATCCTGTGATGATAACTTTACTACACGCATTTTACTGACCGTACCCACCTGTCCCACCACCATTAGCGAATCCAGGTTTTATTCTCCATGATGATGCCCGGTATAGGTGTCAAAGTGAGGTGGAAAATTTACTGTTAAAACGAATGTAAAACCGACGCTACTAATTTTACCTTGAGAGCGAGGTGCCAGGCCGGATGATTTCTATGAGAGCATAGGGTCAAACATTATCGTGGTCAGAAAGGCGACGAGCATACGTTTGGCTCGTGGTTTACAAACACACTGGAATTTTAGCTTGCGGGCTTCGTCCGGCCCGCGGCAGGTATGGCCAGCTTTATTGGATCCAAGTTAATGGGGTGCACGGCGCAAAGCTTTACCACCAGATGGCGCAACATAAAACTATGCCAACCTCTACGTGGTTATGTTTACTCGCGAATCACAAGCAACCACATTGACCGTGTTTTAAATAAATTTCAAGGTAAATATTCATATTAACTCAGTTTAATTGGTCAACCATCTATAACCTTCAAACCGTGGCATAGTTCTATGTGGCGCCATCTGGTGGTAAAGTTTGGCAGCCGCCCTCCCCATTCTTTTTTGTTTCCCAACCTCGAAAACTGCACAAGCGTCACCTGACGCGCGTAAGAAGTTGCATTACCAAGCGCCAAAATTTACGTCTTGTTTATTACTAGCTGAGGTACCCGGCTCCGCTTGGAGCAATTTCGTTTTGGACGAGCGGAGCCCGGTAAAATGCGCCCTCGGCCCCAACCTCCGCTTCGCATCGCCGCGTGCTCGGTCGGAGCGTGATGTCAAATCTACACTTCTACACTATTATATAAAAAGGTTATTTTAGTTTGTTTTGTTTGTTTGTACAGGGTAATCTT
Source organism: Incurvaria masculella (assembly GCA_946894095.1). Taxonomy (NCBI): domain Eukaryota; kingdom Metazoa; phylum Arthropoda; class Insecta; order Lepidoptera; family Incurvariidae; genus Incurvaria; species Incurvaria masculella. The sequence continues at coordinate 6,998,783 of OX335644.1, forward strand.
TAAAACTACTGAACCGATTTTAAAAATTATTTCACGCATCGAAAGTTACATTATTCCTGTCTAACATATGTTATTTAAATGCCTTTTATGCCTGGCAATTTTATGCTTGGGGACGGTCAAGCAGCGCGGCACACTGGTTGGCCACCGCTGACCTACGGCACACCCGCTCGGTCGGCATGCGCACCGCACCGCACCGCACCGCACCGCACCGCACCGCACCGCACCGCACCGCACCGACACCGCCGCACCGCTACCCCGCTAGCCCGCTAGTATATCGGCTGCTATAAATAAACTACAAATTGGCGTCGGCGGAGGAGGCGAGGTAATTGGCGACGATCAATCGCGACTATTATGTACTTTATTGAGCTGTTAAGCCGCGAAGTGAGATGCGGAGGAAACGGTAGTTCAGCACTGCAATTTCAAAACTAGTTGTTAACCGAGACTACATTACCATATTTACATATCCCGCTAGCATAGCCTATACACGCCAATTAGATCAGCATTTGATTGGGTAACGAACATACAAACACTCTTTGGCTTTGGCGTAACCGGGTAAAAAGTAATATTAGTAGGACATTGTTTTTGTAAACACTTTTTATGAACCCTTATCGCAGCGGTGATTAAATAATATTAATATTCGCATCTGAATATGGCCAGATGACGTAACAAAACTTGCACATCGACCTAACCTTTTCTGAGTTTATCACTACTTGCAAGAAGATAAGGTTGTATGAGTCAAATTTTTACTCATAATATTTGAATGAATTTAATAAAAACAGAGAATCCAAAGGGCTAACGATATTTATTTTTCGGTTTACATGGGCATGTCGCTCGTCACTGAGGGTGGCCCTTCCCGACGGGATTAACTCAAAACCGTCCTATTGCGCTCTGGGACCTTCTCTGTTTCAAAGAAAAAGGCAGGCTCCGTCACGAGGATGCCACATGTCCACAAAGCAGACAATGCGCATAGTGTTTAAATTGGTAAGATTTACGAAAATTTAAATTACGAAACGACTTACAGCAAAAACCAAATAACGACCGCTGTAGTCAAAAATTAAACAAAAACCAAATTGATTATAAATCATCATGAAACAAGCTAGGTCTGATGACTAACCTTTCTTAATATATTTTTATTTTATTGTTCAGTAATCAACTTTCAAAGTTATCGTATAAAACGCGCGAAAAGTTCGAACTTTCGGACCTTAACGTAGAAACCAAACACTATTTTACAATGCCAATGGTCATCAGACATCTAGTTTGATCAAATAAAGCTGTTTTGAGTATAATTTTGGATTTCAAGAAATATGGGCATGATCTTCTGTGTCCTGACCCGAGCGGAGCCGGAAACATTAGCATTATTGATTCTGTGACCTTAGCTAGTTTAACATAAATTATCTGACCGATTAGTTTCTTACTGGATTAAAGATAAAATAAATATTTAATAAGACATTGTGATAATAGCTAGTTGTCATATATTGTTCCTAGAATACCTACGCCGCCACCGTAGCGATGACAATGGGCCCGTTTGCATCGATGAATAATGAGTAGGAGATACGCGTATGCGCCTCTGCGTACAAAGTATCCAGTTTAAAAAACTCTACCCAAAATGAAGCCATCTGGAAATGCGTTTGTAGTCGACAAAAATGCAAGCCCAAACATATTTTAAACATAACAACAAATAATTTAATTAAATGTTGATCTAATTTGAGTATTTCTTAAAATTAAATAAATAAAAGTTAGAGAATTATGTCTTGCAAATTATCCCATTTTTTGTTCAAAAAATTAGCTTTTTTAAATTCCAGGACAAGCTGGAAACTTAAGCTTACAATTATGTATCGACATAAAAATTATTTAACTATCATATTTCATTATAACAATACACACGCATAAGTAGATAATTATGCAAATTACTTCTATGTAAATAAGCTTTTATTGACCAGGACCTAATTGACTACGCGTCTCAAATGCCGCTTCTTGTGTGAAATCGTATACTAACTTAGATGTGAGAGATATCAAGGCGAGCAAAACAGGACAATCAAAAATTTTACGACTTTAAGATTTACGAAGACATTTTTACTGAAATTGCCTGTTCTGGCTGTATTAAACATGCATAAATTACGAAGGTTTTCACACTCCAACAAATCTATGAAGGGAGGTGGGCAGAAATGTATGAACGCGATCCCTCAAAGAGTACATATTTAACAATAGCTGCATGGGATTTTAGTAGACCCCGTCGCTATAACGGCTTGTGCTCAACTCCAACATACCGTTTTGATCAGAGCTGGAATAATCGGTTGTATCAAAATAAATTCACCTTAGTACCCATCTATACTCGTAAAAAGTACCGTATACTGACTGACATGCCACGAACAGCTAGACCGCTGAGAATAATAATTTGGACGAAATATTCCTTGAGTGGAGGGATTTATTGAAATTCAAACCATAAAGGGGTGAACTGGGGTGGAAAAGTTTGTATCGAGAAATGCATGCGTTTAAAAAACATCATCCAATTGCGATAAAACAATGACAACCTTTTTACCGGGCTCTGCTCGAGTGAATGTCCAAAACGAAATTGACCCGAACGGAGGCGAGCTAGTTTAGTATAATGATTACTGTTAATAAGAATTGAGCCCAAACCTTCGCACTGTGCTCCAACTGGAAATAAATTGCAAATGTTTAGGAGATATCTCGACCATTGACACCCACTCCACTCGATTTAGCAATAAAATTAATTTCTTAATGCGAAATAGCCGGCCATAAGACGATGTAATGAGATGTTAATATCATGCACGATCCGATAGCATTAAATAGCTGTTTTATCGTGTTAATATAAACCGGTGATTTGTAATCATTATCAATTTGGAAGACGTAATAAGGCATTACTAGCACAATTTATTCATAGAATATGAAACAGTAGAATATTATGATAATGTAACGGCTTATGTAAGTATTGGGCCGTTGTTTTTTATAGGCATTGTACCTAGTAATCATAACAGAGAGAATTCCTTCACAAAAGTGTGAGTTTAAATATTTTTAGCAAGTATAATAGAAAAAAGGTGCGGTTGGTTAAATAAAAAGGATTTTTTATATTTATTACATTTTAATGGTTCAGTGATAGTTCTAATAAATATAGCGACATCTTTATTGAAGCATTATACGAGTAATTGGATACTGAAATAAACTGTCACATTATCGGTCCGGAAATTTGTAAAATCATAGAGGAATATCGAGCTTCCGATAAATGCCCTGACCACATAATTAAGCTGATTTTCAATGTCAAATTATTAATTATTAAACCACCACAATTATTACACAGCCAGCACAAAATGAAATACAAGTAAAAAAACTACCGAATGCTCTAAGATCAGGGTGTGGGGCTTTGCTTATTATGCTAAAAGTCATTGGGTCAATCCCCCTGCCCCTATTTTTCTCTATGTTATTTTTAGGACCTTTTAAAAAAATATTATGCCAGGTCCCATAGTGCCTTCAAATACATAAAATACAAACAAACAAAGAATACGAAAAAGACACTACCTCCAAGGGTAGACCCTCAGAGACATCGAATCTTTTATTGACCGAGAAAAAAACGAAGCTCAAGCGCTGGGTCTCCGTTTCAGATTGGGTAAAAATGCTCATATTTATCCGGATGTTCTCGTAAAATTGTGTAAGCAGGTTCGGTAACAATAATTATATAATTTTTTTAGTCGAGCCAGTTTGTAAAAAAAATTGAAAAATGTTAATATTCAAAAAGACAGACTCGTGAGGTTTACAGCTCCATTAGTAAAACAGTAAAAATACAATAAAATATCCACTCGGTTCACATAAAACACTACATATTTTAAAATACAGTTTAGCCCCGTTCGTGTATATTTATCTCTCTATGTTGGCTAAGTGCATTTGGTCAAGAATGCAAGTTGTAAAATGTGTAATCCATACAAAGCTTTAGGTCTGCTGTAAGCTTTCCCTAATAGGCGGTTGGGTTACAAGCCGGTCCGGGTTGGTATCATCATAAAGTGGATAAGCAAGATATAATCCCCCGTTTCAAATTCGCTGCCACTGGAAGATTAGTCAGGCAATTGATGAAGTGGACAATTTGAACTTAGATTGGTATATGGGAATATCAATAAATCATTTTTTTTAAAGTCTTAATACAACATTCAAAAGACTCGATATAGATGTCCCTCTTCAACTTCATATTTATAGTGGCTTCTGCTATTTTTAAGAGCTCTTCGTTTATTTACGGGGACACTGCATGACAGTTTATGCGGCGACAAGTGAGCGTCGACAGCGAGCGTTCGTCGCCGGAGTAACGAGAATAGTAGCCCCCGGTGAAGCGGTGGGCGCGAAGGTGCCATAGATAATGTAAAGACACAGAGTCAACTGACGAATAACTAAAATAGTTTTATGCAAAATGTAAGGAAATGTATTATCTTACTCAAAAACATCACTAAGCCCCGATTGCACGAAGATACGGCCGAGTTAATCAATGTTCAAACACGACACTTTCAGTGAACCCCATGGAGTTCCTTCCATACTGTCCATACAAAATGACGTGTTTAATCGTACGTTGACGTTGATTTTGATATTTTGTCCTTTCGTGCACTCGGCCCTAAATCGCCACGTAACTTCAAAATAATGATCTCAACTTATTGTTCACCTCTTACTTACCAGAAAAAGAGTATCTGTCCGGGTTATTACGCCCGTTCACCTTACAATCTACCAATTCACATTTCCCCAGGGCTATCTGAAAAAATGCATATATGCAATTACTTTATTGTTACCAACTATCATACGTTACTTTTATTATAACCCAGCACCGTTAACCAGAACAATATTTATTCATTCAATATTAGAACTGCTTATTATTCTACGTAGGTGGATCACCGCACAAAGCTAATGTTCTGCGAACATAATGGCGACACAAACGCGAACATTCCACAAATAATGGCGATTGCGATTTAGTTGTACATGGCAACTATCAATTACCTGTAAGTTACATAGCTTGTAGGTAGGGAACTATTAATACAGTAAACGACGTTATTACCAACAATAATAGTCCCGCTTTGATATTCAATTACATCAGTAATTAATTAATGGATACTGAGCTATTACAGATAGTATGCATAACAAGTAGTTTGTGTTGATACCTAACGTGAGGGTTTGCCAATAATTATTTTGGTGTAAAGGCTGTCGTGAAGTCACAGAAAATCGAAGTTTTGAAAATTGTAAGAAATGCATTCTTTGTCCATTGGCCAAGGCACAATTGTTCACTAGCGAAATCGTCTTTCAGGCACTAACGTTTTCCTACGCCTAAAAGTGTTCAGATTTAATATTCTCTAATCTAAAAGGTATATAATTAAATAATAAAAAAACAGACGTAGATTTTGACAACACATTTTAGAATCAAACATTTATCTCGACATTTATAAAACCTAGTAAAACAGTAAGAACACTTATCGCGTACACTTATCAAATGAGGCATTTATATGGTAACGACTCTCTTAAGGTGCTGATAATAGCCAAAATAAGAAGTTTTCCGAGGCACGGCAAGCAAACTAGCCAAGTGTAACGATTTGAAATAGCATTATTGCAATAAATGAATCATTTTCTATCGATCAAATTGTTTTCGTTTACTTAAATTTAAAATGATAATAAAAAATTTAGAAAAGGTTTCCGTTCGTAATTTTTTTTTACTTATGTTAGAAATGGAAAAGGGTTAATTTTTTTTTCATAAATGACATTCTGAGCTATTTCTAGAGAACAAATTCCTTTCTTAGTAATAATGCGATAGATCTCACTTAAACAATAACGCAATAAAAAAAACGAACGAGCAATTGTCAGTCTGGAAATCAATTTAAACTTACAATAGAAAGGAGGTATTCCAAGTAACATTTGAGAAACAAGAATGCTTCGAACATACGAACGGATTGTTTTCAATTTGAGCATGAATAAATATATATTTATAATAATAAATCGCTTACTTCCGCGAAGGATAAATTCTAAGATTTGGAACTCTTTCTCGACTGTCGTAACAACAAAAAGATTTCAAAGAAGTTTTTGATCACACGATCGAAAACATCGTTGGAAAAAATGAAAATTTAAACGATAGGTCTATGTTTAAGATTTTCAGTGATGACGTGACATTTATCACGGTACACGACGAACTGGTTTTGAAATCAATAACCACCAACTAACCAAGTTTATATTTAATTGATGACAGCCTTCAATATAGTTTACTACCTACCTGCAAGTAAGAATGTGCTTGCTCTACAAAACTTACAAAAGGTTTAATTTAAACCGAGATTTCAACAATAGAGCTGATAGTGGGAAACATATTTGTATTTGTATTTATGAATCCTCCTTTGGGACGCAGGGAACACTTGGAATCGTCAAAACATTTAAAATTAAATACAATAGAATTAAATAGATAGAATTAAAATTAAATCCACAGATCACACAGTTAACGACACTAGGAAGCATTGAGAATCCATAACGCCACTTTTATTTTCTTCTTTACTTTATAGAGCTCACATCAGCAACAGGTAAAGAATATAAAATGTCAAGAATAAAGGCAACACAGTTCCTCCACATCAACCGCCTACCTCGATTCCACACCGCTTTGTTGAGCACAATAGCAAAGCTTCTCAAAATAACGAAGTCAACAACAATATGTCCAACTAAACAAACTTAATAAAACATGAAATTGAAAAGGCGTATAAAGAGATGAAAGCCAAAAGGAAAACGAAAAAATAAAAACAAATAACCCTGCAGCGGTAGCGCCGCCGCCGTCGAGAGCATAAAAAATATGTCTGCCGCGGATCCATTTCAAATTTATTATCTCTCGTACAATCCGGGCGGAGGGGACGGCGGGGAGAGGGCGGGGAGTGCGGAGAGGCGGGGGGGCCTCCCGAGGGAGACCGACCCTCCGCCGCCAAATAAAAACTCATTAAGCAATGTATTAGGGCATCGTAGCGCGTATTCCCACCGAATATTAAACATAATACGAGCCCGCATTAATTCGACTGGACGAGTGTTTAGGAGAAACTTGTAGATTGTATCGGCCGCTCGGCCATTTCACGGGCCGTCGCTCGGTCGGGGGAGCCGAACAAATAGGGTCACTATTTCGCCTTGTTTACGGCGGGACCGCACGGTTGCGTGACGCGCGTAAAGTTAATTTCCGCGAGCGATGTATGTCAGCGTTGCGAGTAGAAAGTGTGAGCGAGGCGACGCGACGCAAATGAGGTAATAAATAAGCGCAGTGTACTCAACTCGTAGACTCGAACAATATTGACCGAGGCGGGTTTCGTCGTACATCAATATTTATCCGCCGCTCGGAGGTCGCGCCGCGCGGAAGAGCCGACGCAATCTGACTATTATATCTATTTATACGGCCCTCATTAGCGGAGCAAGCGTTGCATTGACACGACACGCGCGGCGGCGGAGGAGGCGCGCTCTCGACACCTCACCTCCGATTAGCCGGAGTCATGTCGACATAGAGACGCGAGCAAAAACGCCACTTAAAATTGTATTTAATTTGTTTTATGACAGTAATACGATGACTAATGTTTTTCATTGCATGTAATTTGTAATAATCCTATTACGATCATCGTACGGTGATGTAGGAAATAATATATTGAGTAATAAAGCCCAAGAGCCCTTCGCATAAAATAGTCTCCGTTATGATATATGATATGTGGTAATTATTTATTACGAAAACCCGAACATATATATTATGGATTACAATAAATGTAACACACGATATGCACGGATAGAAGGTATTTGATGTGAGCGTTGAATTAACTGCATCACTGATGTTCCCTGTGAGGGCTTCATTTAACATCTGCTATGAATTGGTTGACTGCAAGAGGGCGGACAAAAAATAATAAAGAGAAGAGCGTTATTTATGCAATAAAAATGGTAACACAATACGAGACGGCGCGACGACGACATGTCGCGTGACTGATGACAATAAAGACAATATTAGCTCCGCGACGGCCCCGAGTGTGTACAGGCTCGTAACAACGAGGAGACAAGCGCGCGCCGCGCTGTGTGTGACAACATTAATCCCCGGTCGGGTTGCCACGGTTGCCAGTTGACGCGTCCGTCCCGTCCCGTGACTATTATTCCGAACGACGACGGCGACCAAACAAGATATTGCGACGGGTTTCATAAATTAAAGATGGGTTGCGTGGAAACTATTCGCATGTGTCAATGCTGGTAAGACGTCATCAAGGCCTCCATTACGAGTTACAACTCGCTTATCGAGAAATTGCAAAGATCATCGATCTCGCAGGCTCACACCATTGTATAAAGCTTTTGAGGGACACACTTCCTTGCCCGTCCATAGATTTTCATATACGTGTAGATACATAGCTATTTTCAACACATTTATATTATTTTATATTTCTACACAAATCTATGGACGGACGATTCAGTGTATTCTTCAAATGTTCTATTCAATGGTGTAAGCCTGCGAAATCGATAGTCTTAGGGCCGAGTGCACGAAAGAACAAAAAATCAAAATCAACGTCAAAGTTTGATCAAACACGTCACTTTGTGTGGACAGTATGGAAGGAACTCTATGCGGTTCTCTAAAAGTGACGTGTTTGAACATTGATGACCTCAGCCGTTTCTTCGTGCAACCGGGGCTTAGCGATTTATTGATAAGTTAGTTGTAACTCGTAATAGAGGCTCACCTTGGCTAGAAAAAAATATTTTCGAAATGCTAAATTGTGGAATTCGCAAACACAATATTTCCCTCCAAGATTACACTTGGAATTTCGCATATTCAACAACACGTTAAAAGTAGCACCTCAACAAAACTACAGTGGAGTATTCGGGAGATTTAATCATGCATAGTCAGCAATGTGCTGTTAACTTGATCCCGTTATTGACGTTCAATATTTGCACTAGACTCGCAGCACGAGTGAAACATGATCTCAGAAATGTTGCAGACGGAACGATTAGCTCCACGATGTATGACGTTATATACAATATACACACACGTGGTATCCATATGAGGAGATAAAGAAGATCCCGTCACAAACAACGTAAAGCACGTAACGTGCCAGCGTGCGAGCGGTTTGTTTACCTCGCAAGATATATACGCAATTGTTTAATTTTGACTGCTTTGGAGAAACATACATATTTTGGTACGTAAAATAAATAAGAAAAGGACTTAAAAAATGTGTGAGGGAAGAAATCAATTGCATCTATTCATAAAAGGCGGATCTAAGAAGATAGGGGGAGCCCATATAAACGTAACCGAACCGACCTGGGGTGGCCATCAATCGGCACGCCACCTATTGAGACTGACAATGCAGCTTTTGTTATTCATTTGAGAGTTGACTCCCCAAACAACTCGTAAAGAGCCAGATTCTACATTTCATCTGGAGACGAGTTTGAAAATGTTCAAGTGCGAGCACGACTGACTTCACATTTGTCTCGTACAGTTACAAAGCAATTTTTGCTAAACAATGCATCACTAACGAGACGTCTGCGTTTCGATTGATGAAACACCTGTGTACGCTTGGCGAAGGAATGGCCCGGTACAATAATTTGGCGCCGACAGCTAGACGACTATTGTCCACTTGCAGGCGAACGAGCAAGGAAGACGGCCCGTTCTCACTTTTCGTTTGGCTGTTGTGATATCTTGCGACGAGATGTAATTAACGAGATGGTTCACAAATCTTTTGTTTTTCTGCGGATTTGGCGGGTACCTGTGCGGGCGCGGCTGGCGGTGGTTGCGGCGGAGGCTGCTGCGACTGCTTGCCGGGCCGGCTCCTGGCGGACTTGCCGCCGGTCACGCCGGGGCCGCCGCCCTCCGCCTGCCGCTTGCCGCTCTTCTTCTTGCTTTCTTTCTTGCCGCCGCCGTTGTCCGCATTGCTCTTGCTGGAATCCTTGAGCCGCACAATGACAGCAATGTTATCTGCGCGCCAACACCGCTCACGTCACTATCATTCGGCTGCGGGCGCACTCACGTGGTCCCCGGCCGAACCGGCTCGGAAGGACCTATTGCACGAGCACTGCACCTCGCGAATAAACAACACTGATCACTTCAAGGCACACTTTCCCGCACAAATTGCAGTATCACTCGCTTATCCGCACCAGATAGTAAACAATCCGAAGAAAACCGGCGCGGCGATCCGGAGCACTCGTCGACGCACAGAAAATCCAAGTATCACTGAAATCCTTGCGGGGAGGTCGCAGCGCCCGGGGGAGGGCGAGGGCCGACTTTCTATTTGTGCAAACGAATCCGCGACTCGTCTCGTCGCAGCGGAGACAAAGGGGCGAGCGCGCGCGCGAGCAGACAGTGCGGCCGCCGCGGCGACCGGAGCGAGAATGCAGCGCGTCGCGGTCGTCGGCCGCGCCGCGCGCCCCTCGCCCCTCCCGCCCCGCGTCGCGCACGCGCACTCCGCCCCGCCGCGCCCCGTCCCTCCCGCGCTGCCGCACTCCCACCCGCGCGCACCGCTACACATGTAAACGGCTTTCGGAAGCGAATACACACAAAAACAAACATGATATTATCTCCTTTGTCGGAAAATCAATGCCGCTTACGGAACGTTTTTATGACGCGTTATTAATTTGCCGTCAGTTATTATTTAATAACAAATATTGCGACGGATACGGAGCTGGTTATGCTCGTTAAGTTATTGAATAGTTGGTTGTTCGTAATTGAATAAAGAGGTAGAGACGGTAGAGAGATGTAGAGAGGTAAAGTGATACGTAAAGAGGTATTTGTGCGTTGTGATATATCATAATTAAACTCATATTTTAGCGTTAGATGGGTTGTCAGTTTTTTTTATGATAACAGAAATTATTGTGACAAAAGGACTGACTCACTGGATAGGGTCCAAGCAGCATTAATTTTAGCCATGCATTAAAAAAGTATTTACCTATTACGTAATTTGTGGACTATAATGGAATTATTTTGGCGTTGGTATTCAACTACACTCACTCAGACAGTATCTAAAGTAGATAGATACTTACTTGCTTTGTGTAGACAATTTTATCGTGGTACCGACACGCACATAACAAAGCTGCTTCTGCGTTAGTTAGCAGTAATTCATAAAACGCATTCACACCTCATTCGGGCATACATACATAAAACAACAAATAGACGGGGTCAATACAATGATAAGTCTTTATCTCCCACTGCCGCGGCTCCGTCGCATTAGCATAAATAAATTAATCATGTAAATGGTAATAGAGCAGTGTGACTTTGAGCATTTGTACACTGAGCGCGATATAGTAACTGTCGGTAGAGTCTGTGTCGGTCGGTCCGTCGCTCCGTCGGCCGGTCCGTCGCTCCGTCGGCCGGTCCGTCGGTCGGCGACGCTAATTGTATCGATAGCGAGTCCCTCCGCGTGCTTTATTAAATATTGCGGCGGCTACGGGCTCGGTGGCGCCGCTAATTGCACGAGAATTAATAAAATTACGGCTCGCGGGCCGGATGGTTACACCCCCGCGCGCGACCGGTTAAAGCGAGGTGGAATTCGAGTATCGAAATGCAGTGCTAAGGATACGGAGATTTCATTTATGAAAGCACGGACAAATGAAGTTAATCAATGATTAATATTTATTTTTATTTAGGGATCTTCTGTGGTAGGTCGTTGCTACACGCTCGTGAGGCGCGTCGCCGCACGTTGGGGTCATAATGAAAAATCCGGAACATTCAACATTGGTGATCTCGATCGTGAATTTTGGGCATACAACGTTCCTTATATTATTCTTTCAATCATTAGAATGAACTATTGTTGCAAATGTATTATTCCAAAGGCCTTACTTTTCAAGATATATAACTTTGAAAATATTTTACTATGGAAAGTTTCAAACTTTAGAGTTTTTTTCAAAATGCTTAAAAGAGCCTGTCCTATGCTACCTAAACCCTATTGATACAAGTCATCCCGGATATTATTGCACTATATTGGCCTGCTCTTACGTGCTCTTTTTGGTTTAATATTCATTTCAAATTCGTTTGACTTCTGTTGTTAAAATTGTCTCCTTAACAACTTTTAATCATTGTTTTTGCATAGTTTTATATCTTGAAAGTAAGGCCTTTGGAATAATACTTTTGCAACAAAAGTAAATTCTAATGATTGACAGAATAATATAAGGAACGTTGTATGCCCAAAATTCACGATAAAGTTCACCAATGTTGAATGTCCCGGTTATTTCAATATGGCCCCAACGTGCGCCGTCGTGTCGTGACTCCGTGTCGCAGGAGATAGAGCAAGGTTTACGAGGCCCGCGCGGCGGCTGAGATTAGCTCCGAATGCGATAGCTATCGCGATCGGACGTTTTCAATTTATGCACTGGATCGAAACGAAACCGCACCGCACAATAAGTCATAAAGCGCTCGCGGAGGAAGAGAGAGAGAGAGAGAGAGAGAGAGAGAGAGAGAGAGAGATAGAGTGAGCAGCCGCAGCCGCAGGAGGGACGAGGCGGAGACGCGAACCGTATTGTGCGGCTTTATTGCCATAACACATTCGCGGGCGGCCGTAAACTGCACCGTAAACCGATTTATTTATATTCGTTTTATAACTTATTGCTTTACGACTACGATTAATGTGGTCGCCGCAGGAAAAACATAACCCAAACAACCGAGCGCCGCCACAGCTATTGCTCCAATTTCTCTCAGCTTTATCGTACCGACATTAAATAAGACACGCTCCACTGGAAATGTCATTTCGGTAAACAAAAAAAAAACCGTTCCGAGCGTAAACATTACACCCCACCTTAAACATCTCGCAGCTGGAAAAAAACAAACCTCTCCGAGCATCATCGCAACAATGGCGCAACTTTAAGGAACATCAATTGACAACTGTAATCTAAAAAAAAAATCTAAAGAAAATCGGAGAATGGCGATAATAGCACGGGATCCCTTTGTGCCCCTCCTTATGTAAGCTTTATGAGCAAAAAAAAAACTTTACGATGATTTAGAATAAGCTACTGATGCAAGAAATAAGATGGAAGAGCACAAAAGATCGCAATAAAAAGAGCCCCGCGCAGAAAATATTAATTTCAAATCATTTATTTGAAGAGAAGCGAGACGAAAGCGGGGCCGCAACGCCGACGTCGTCGTCACCCTCCCGTCGCAGTCGCGCGTCGAGTTCCCTAAACAAGTACAGTCAGCGACATAGCAAACGCCACAATCCGTTTGGACCACCAAGCAGTGCAGAAGGGTGAGAAAGAATCCGAATTAAATCATAAGAAAACATACACAGCCATTCATATCGCACAGTGCATGCTCTGTTCTTCGTATAGGGTCGAAAATATTATCGCGTTTATCGAAGCGTCGGCCGTACGCAAAGAAATATTCGAGGGGGAAACTGCAAAAAAAAGTGGGTAGCGGGAGGCCTCCAAGGCGGGCGCTTACATAAAAATATTAACGGATAATGCCGGAGGGAAATTAATGTGATGCGAGTCCCTTTGTGCGGCCGGAGGATGAGTCGCGGGCGGGAGAGAAAATTGCGGCGGAGCCACGCTTTGTGCTCGCGTGCGGACAATCTCTACATTTGCGCGCTCAAATTAACTCGTCGCAGGCTCGCTCGAGCGGAACGAGGGTTGTGGTGGTAATGCATGCCGGTGGGGACATTTCCACGCGAGGCGTTTTGACTTCATGCACTCTGGCCGTAGAGCTCGGTAGGAACTTGTACCACCCATACGCAGTCACAGTACAAGTGAGCATCGAGTACGAGGACGGGGCGACTGAATTAACACGCCGCCCCTACCGCCTCCGGCGAGCGAATTAATGTAACGCCATTAAGCACGGCACGGTACGGGCGGGAAGCGAACCAGGAGTCGGCGCAATGGTACACTAAAAGCAATTTGCATAATTAAACGGGAAATCCAACGAGAGAACTGCACTTGATTTGGCGACACGTTTGGAGTCAGCTACATCAACCTTTGGCTTGCAAGTTTGCGATAAAACGTTGGATAGCAATATGAAGGTTGACGGTTTTTTAATATCGTTGATACCATTTCTGCAGTGCGATTACGGAGCGCAAAATGAGGGACAGATTTAGTATGCGAAAGCAGTCAGTTTGAAGTAGGTGCCGCACCTACACCTTATTTCACGCTTCGTAATCGCACTGCCGGTCTCAGAATTCTACGATTTTTTTTATGGTTAGTTTAGTTAAATACTTTCCAAGGATCCAAGCTGCAACGGACTCGTGTTATTCCTTCCAAGGAAACGTGTAACTTCCAACTATATTTTACATTAAGTACGAGCGTGCGACTGAATACATAGTAGGAATAACTGCTAATTAATGAGCTACTCAGGGTTGTGCGCACTGGGCCATTTTGTGAAACTTCCATTCCAGAGCGTTTTGTGCGAAATAACGACGTTCTCAATTCCGATACAAAGCTCGCCGAACAAAAGCTTTCACCGCTCCGCCGTTTAACAATCCAAACATCGCGCGCAACAGCCGCCTCCGCTGGCGTTGAGCCGATTTTCACTGACGATACGGACATATTTTAACGAAGCAATTCCTCCGTAACTTTACGAGAGGTATTTACAGGAATATAAGCCGGCCGGCGCTCATGAATTTCATGTTAATTATCTACTTTTCGTATTCAGGGAAAATGAAATAGCGGCGTCGACGGTAATGCGGCGCCGGGAGACGCCAGCAGATAAAACTTTCTCGTTGCCGAGAGGCGGCGGCGGAACAAAGCACGGGCGGTGGGGGTGGACTGGCGGGGGAGGGGGAGGCTCGCCCCCGGCAAGAAAATGAACACCGCAAGAGATATCTGGAGGAGCAGGCGCGGCGCACGAGCAATATGCGCCGCGCTACCCTCCACCCTCAAAAGCCGCCCGCCGCCGCCGAGACAAAAGAGCCCCCTCTCCGCGCCCACAACTCCTCTAATAGAAACTGACTTCGCAAATTAATCCACAATTAGACGAGATTTCGTGCAATTTTACATCGACGATAGGTCGCCGGATGGCGTCCATCCCGGGGGAATAAGAGCGATCGCTAACGAACCCTATCTCCGACGGTTGCTTTTTCCTTCGAACTCTTCGTACAATATTTCATTCATAAAAGTACGGGTTGCGGCGTCGATTGAATTCACACTCAATGCGAACCGCTCTCGCATACAGGCGCGCGAGAGCGTGC
This sequence comes from Incurvaria masculella, assembly GCA_946894095.1. Classification (NCBI taxonomy): domain Eukaryota; kingdom Metazoa; phylum Arthropoda; class Insecta; order Lepidoptera; family Incurvariidae; genus Incurvaria; species Incurvaria masculella. Next base: position 7,013,899 of record OX335644.1, read on the forward strand.
ACTCACAACGCTAGCACCGCCGGCCGCATTCGAGCGTCGCAAACGACCCGAATTGCCGAATTAAACCGATGATAATAAAGATAACGATCGGAGCAAAAAGAGCAATTGGAATATTAAATATGTCCAACCTGGCGAATTTCAATTCAGCGACGAGCCAAATGGATCCGACGTTGAATCGTTTATTTATAAGAGGGAACCGGTCGCGTCGGACGCGCCGGCGGCGGGCGGGCGCGGCGGTCGAGCGGCGGCGGCGGAGCGGCCACGCGGCACAATGGCCCCGCCGCCGCAGCCCGCTTGATATTTTCGTAGCTTGTCGTTTTTGCGTCCGCGTCGCGGCGCGTCGGTAGCGATGTCAACCGTCGCTTTTTGCACGGCTCTCTCCCTCTTATTTATTTCGTGGAATTTAAATAAGTAAACATTTGAGATCGCCCGAGCGCGCCATTTAGGAGTTGACGAGCAACTAATTGAATACTTCTCTCAGTCAACGCGGCTTTGTTCGTAAATAGTTCCACGATGTCGAGCATTTGAGGTTCTTAAATATTTATTTTAATGCGTTTACTAGTCGAGGTGCCCCGTTCCGTTTAAATATGGCAGTTATTATTTTGGAATGTTTTCATCCTTTAGATAAACGTAATTATATTGTGAGGTACCTTGAGGTTAAAAGTCAATGACACCTCGTTAGTATGAAGTCGAGGTACTGACGTCATTCTTTCATATTGACGTAAACGATAAAGTAAAAGGGACTTAGGAATTATTTATCTTTCCTGTGTTCACGTTTGACCGCGGGAACAAGCTACGGACGGCTGCACATCATCAATAGCACGATATTAAAAATAAGAAAAAGATAAGATGACAGAAAGAAGATTGAAATTCAGTAATATTATTTTTTCATTTTACAATTGCAGGGCTTTTAGCGGTTAGAGATCTCAAAAAAAGGGAAAAAGGGACCTATAATCCGAAAAAAAGGGACTTAAGGGACCTCATGAGCCAATTTTTTTTTATGCGACCTGACATGGGTGGCTAATACCACACAACTACCGTTATGATATTAGCCCAATACACCACATTCCCGAAGGAATGAGGTGCCATGCCAGGACCTTCCCTTTATGAGCACGGCTACATTGAACTGGATGGAAAACACGGACAATTTTTCATTGCCGCTTCGACCATCTTTTCATCCAATGCGATGGAACCAAACCGGGCGGGCTTAAACCCTACCACCTAGTATGGGAAGTGGACCTACAGTTTTACATGGATTCCGAACCATGTAGCAGCTCGCATTCGTGACGAAATGCACTTATCTAACTCGGAAAGAAAAAATAATTTATTATTCATATGAAATTAAGAAAAATTTCGGAATTGAACACAGGCCTCTGGTACGCTAGGCCAGTCCCCGCGCCACTAGGCTACGAGCTGCTCAGTTCAATACAACCACAATAATATAATAGAAACAATTATATTATAACTGGTGCTACAACAACATCATCAACATGATGTTGTTGGGAAGCATTAGATATATCATTTAGTTTGCCCCTCACTGGGTTTATTGTTGACATGTAACCGTATTTAAAACTAATTGGTACTCCGTCTCCTTTTTAGAAGCTTGCTGGATGAATAGAATGAATCAAAGACCAGTGTCTGTGGGATTGCCCTTTTAGGAGCTCGGCATAGATTTTTTTTATCGAAAACAATTCCTTCATTTTCAAATGATAAATCAACATTTTCAACATATTTCATCATTATGAATTGTTTGCGTGTTTTCCACTACAATTGCTTAACGGTTCCCAGGAAACAAGCATACTACACCTGCATTATACTCACTTAGGATAGATTTGAAATACAATGAAAAATTTTCTGAAAATCAGGTTTTTTATTAATGGCTGCGATTATTACCTTCATCTCCGACGTAGACCATTTAGGTTAAGGTTCAAATGTTAAATATGTAGAGCGTAGCGACAAATTAATATTGGTATTTTTAATTTTTTTGAGAACTTTAAATAATTATGAATAAAATCGAAGTATTTAGTTGTGAAATCATGAATAATAATGTATTTATAAAACAAATAAGGGGATATTATTTTAATGCAACCTTTCGCTAGTTTCCCAGTTCGCCACGGGCGTCGCCAGTCGCAGATGTTCTCCTTCCATTTAGTTCTGTTCAACCTTGTGTTGAGTGCTGATCGCTTACCTTGTTAGCCATGCATATATTTTTTTATTAGTTTTTAGGTTTCCGCAAACTCTGGTGTAGCGCAAATGCATGTTATGGGGGTGATTTGTAGGTTTTTTTAAGAGTTAAAGTACCAATGTGTCCTCTAAAAAGAAAATAATGCTTTCACCATGTGATGAAATAACATAATACTAAAAATGAGGTCACTCTTACCGACTGCCTAACTCTGAATTGGTGTGAACAGTCATACAGCTGAACATGATATCAAACATGGGAATGACTTTTTGCTAAAAAGGGACTTTAGGGACCAATTTCAGAAAAAAGGGACTTTAAGGTACCACAAAAAAATTAAGGGACTTTAAGGGATTAAGGGACCACCACTAAAAGCCCTGCAATTGAAAGCGATGAATGATACTATAGTAAGTCCATAGATAATTGTAAAAGAAGGTAGCAATATTTAGCATATGAATGGTTTTTATTTATCCACAAAATCATCATCTTATTAGCTTAATTTTTATTTATAATAAGGTGATTCTTATTAGCTTTCAACTATTTAATTTCACACGTAATCTTTTTGTTTTAGCAGAATTTTAATCGCATACCTACAAGTTATTGAGCAGACGCCGCATGCCACATACTCTGCAGCACGACCGGGGCGGTGCGGTGCGGGTGGGTCCCGTGAGACTAGCCGTTATTGCGTGAGGCGCTGCACCGTGCGGCGACGACACGGCAGCCAACCAGCCGGGTAATGTTTAACTATTAATTTGTGCAGTCGGGCGGACCGGCGGGTTGGGGGTGGTCGGCGGAGGCGCGGTGCGGGGAGAGGCGGGGGAGCGGACGGCTCCGTACCCGTTAATTAATCAGGATAATTCCCCGCAAGTGCCGCCGACACGCTCCCACTACCGCGCCGCCGTCGCCGTGAGCGGGATTATTTTTCTAGCACCAATTAGTCTGGCACGAAATAATTACGGAGTGGTGTCGAGCGAGCCAACCGCGACACAGCACAGAACGAACGAGTCCGATTTCCTTAACGGTCGTCACAGACTTGAACGCTGCGACCAAGTCTAGTATGTTATGTATTAAATTTAGAATCACCACAAAATTAGACACACGACGAACCGGTGTGGATTCTGTGGGACCGCAGCAAAAAAACTATACAAAATAAGTTAAATCAACAGATTCAATTATCATGTACCAACCTGCCCGAGTTGTTACAACAACAAAACACCATACAATCACATAATTAAATGTAATCGGCACCTATCCTTTTGGGCAAGAATCCGCACAAAACCGGACACAACGAACCTGTGTGGAATGTCCTGCGCGCGGACATTATTTGTTGAATATCACCGAGTCAACAATACCGCCTGCTCTGTCTACTAGCTACGAGACACGGGGCAATTTCAACGGGGAGGCACACAATAAAATAAGTTGCGACACAGATTGTACGCGAGCAAACCGCAATATTGTAAGTGCGAGGAAGATTGCAAGTGCCACCATCGAGAGGACGCAGGAGACGGCGCTCGCCGCAACTCTAATTACTCACGAGCACGAGATTTGTTAACGACGCCGGGTGACAAAAGTAATTAACATTGTATAATGCGGGGCGCTCCGGGTCGAGCGCTCTAATGAAGGGAGCTCGCGATAGGCATCGCGTCCCGACTCTATTTTAATCCATGTTTGCTTTCGACACCTCTCTCCCGCGACGTTTGACTGAGTTCTCCGACATTTCACGGCGCAACCGCGGGGGACGCAATCAACGGAAATATTCCTAGAGGGCCGTCCGGAACGCGTTCACGGATTAAATTCACATTTTTGAGTGGCAATTTGTGTACAAACACAGCCAAGGTGACGCGGCGCCGGGGGACGGCGCCGCGTCGGTCGGCGAGCTCATTTTACGCTACGCGGAGTTGCGCACGGCGACACCGCCGCGTAATTTATTTCTGGCCTAATTCAATTTTAAGCCTAGCCGTAGAGAATATTGAGGAAGTGAGGTAGGAAGCCACTTTAAAGTTCGCAAAGGAATATTTTTTTATCCGGAATATGTTCTTGTAAACTATGTACGTCATTTATACAATTTCCATCGTCCATTGTTTCGTCGCACTGTCAAGAGGTCTGAGCCTGTAGTCCTAGTTGACACCTAAATTGGCGTTTACGGCAAACTAGACTAGGAGGTCGCGACAAAAATGATAACGATAACGTAAATGGCTGAAACTGGGTTCACAGGATAAAGAACAACCCTCTGAATCTAAATTTGTCGGCCTCCCTGTGCCAAGTGGTTGCGTTACCTAGATAAGGCGCCTGAAAAAGTAATTTTCGTTACAACAAAAATATATGATAATGTAGATGGCTGCAAATAACGTAGCATGAAAGTTTCAGAACATACTTACTTAGTAATACAAAAACTGAACAAATCTTTCATTGCATTTCGTAGTTATAGGCGATTTAGGTTACAGATATAATTATAGATATATTTAAGTATTAAATTATAAAACCGACTGGTTATTGTTGCATAATGAATAGGTATCAATATGTCCAGATAATCAGTCTATTCATTAGCAGGTACATACCAACATCTATTTTGTATAGTCCATCTAGCTAACGCAACCACTTGGCGCATGCAGACTGACATATTTTACATCAGAGGGTTGGTCTCTAACCTGTGCACCCAGATTCAGCCATTTACATTATCGTGACCAAAAATATCGTGACCTCCCGGAATAAACCGATCGACTGGCGTTTTCGAATGTATGGAGAAATTGAAGAGCGCACGCAGTGGGCGTTAATCGAACTAACATTTGCGAGTCCGAGTATGATTTGACAGCTTACTCAACGTTGTCATAAATACATCGACGTTACCGTTTACGCCGACTCCACGTTTTCATACAAATCGGAAGTCTGAGTTTGACTTTGACAGCTTGAAGAAATAAAACCACAGAATATCTAGTAAAAACTTGTATGGAGTTTGACGTTTTTACAGAAAACGCCAGTCGATCGGTTTGCCGTAAACGCCAAATTAGGTGACAACTGGGACTACAGGCTCTGATTCGTCCATCAATAAAGCTGACATAAAGAGAGAGAAAATCACAAGTGCCCTAGCGCCGTCGGGAGATCCGACCTGGCCCAGCAGGGACGAGAGTCCGCCCCACTCGAGAGAGCGCGGGGACGCCGACAGCTGCTCTCGGCCCGCCGGTCTCGCGGGGGACCCACCACGCTGAGAATGTCGCATTACTCTCGAAACTTTTGAACGAACATATTTGTTTTATGTTTCCTCCTGTAAATACTTTTCACCGCAGAGTACAGAACAGTTAAAAGTATACTTTGCACTGTACAAAGTACCACTCGTGAGTATAAATATAGTGGTATTAGTCAAGAAGTCGTATACATAATACGAAGGCAAATATTGACACTAGTCATACGCAAAGAGCCATACGAAATGTCACCTTCGCCTGTGGCGATAAGAGAAATATAATAAGTAAGAAATATAATAATTAGAGCGCACGTTTTTGTTAACACAAGATGGCTTGTGACTTTTATAGTCACGCTAAGTGTGACTATAAAAGTGTACTTAGAAAATATAGCAAAACAAATAACAACGGTGCCGTCATATTTGTCCGTTCAGAGTAATACCACGCTTGACGTGTTTTAAAAAAAAATATGTAAATTTTTGTTCAGTTATGTGCGATGTTATTATACAACAAAAGTTTGTTATGTTTGCGGTTTTGATGTCAGCATGATCGAGATTTGTGATGCAAACAAAAAAAAAACGATATGCGAACAGGTGAATTAAGTGATTTCTTAATCAACAAATACAGCTCGTGGTCCAGGGGCCAGAGGACTTGCCTTTTATGCGAGAGGCCTGGGTTCAAATCCTCGCCCCGGTCATGCACCACTTTCTTTCTCTTTATGTGTTGGATAAGTGCGTTTTGTTATGAATGCGAGCTGTTCCATGGTTCGGATCCTATGTAAAACTGTAGGTCCCCTTCCCCCACTAGGTGGTAGGGTTAAGCCCGTCCGGGTTGGTACCATCGCATCGGATTAAGCTGTGGTTGAAGCGGTAATGAAACATTGTATGCGTTTTCCATCCAGTTCAATGTAGCCGTCATGGCACCTAATTCCTTCGGTAATATGGTGTATTGGGCTAATATCATAACGGTAGTTGTGTGCCATCTTTGTAAGATTGCATAAAAAACAATTACACCGACGAAATATTGAACTGGAAAGTATAAAAAATAACGAAAAAATGTAGCAATGCAATTTCCATGGGCAAATGCGAAATATTAGAAACCGAGGTATTGAGTCTCGCCTATCCAGTAACAACACTCTGTCATGTTTACACAAGCAGTAGAGCGAGCAAACAAACCACTCAAAAAAAAAACAAGCGATAAATTTTTACGTCAGCACGAGACGGTCAATGACGGGCGCAGCCAAACGATAAGCGAAAGGCCTACGCGTGCAAGCTAATAACTTAATTCGCGAACGTACAGCGACTGCGTACAAACGGCATCACCCTAAACGCCACACATTGGGCTTTGAGCCACACAAGGACAACATATGTATGCTCTCGATGTTTTTCTTTCTTTTTTATGTAGCTGGAAGTGGATGGCCGAAGAAATTAGGTGCCATGCCACGACCTTCCTTTTATGAGGACGGCTATTTTGAAATGAATGGAAAACACGGACAATTTTGAATTAACCTTTATGCCAATTAAAAAAAAACTAACCTAACCTAACCACTTAGTAGGCGAAGGAGACCTAAAGTTTTACATGGATTCTGGGACCATGGAACAGCTCGCATTCGTAACGAAATGCACTTATCCTACTCAAAAAAATTAAAGTGGTGAACGAACGCGGCTGGGATTTGAACCCATGACGGTTGGCAAAGTTGTTGAGCTCCGAGTTTTTATGCAAGGACTTTAACAGCTTTGCGACCTACCCCAGTCTCATACGAGTAGCATCTCTACGATCCCTATCGCGGTTCCGACTTCGGTCGAGTCGTAAAATTCTGCGAAGCTCTCGCTCGCGAACGTTCCGAGAAGAAATCGCGCTGCAACTCATATTGCGACGTCAGACAAGCGGAAAAACGGAAAAGCGCTCACGGCGGCGGAGCATGAAGGTGGGGGCGGGGGCAAGGTGGGGGGGGGGGGGGGTGGCGACACAAAGGGACGGTTGCGCTGTGAAATTCCCAGGATTCCGCGGAGAGCCTCCGAGCGTTAGGGTCGGTCGCACCTTATCGGTCGTCGATACATCGATACGTAGATAGCTTGCACATCGCGCGCAGTCTGGGCCCACTGTGGTCCCCCTGTCAGTGACAGGGACCAGTTTGCACGACCACGATTCGGGCCAAACGGAGCCCCAACCAGCGGAGACGCAACTATTTCGCCAAGCGCAGGAATGCAAGTAAGTTTAGCGCATAAAACGTCGCGGAGCTCTCGCGGGCCCGACGCGACGTCGCGTCGCCGCTACCCGCCGGCATTACCTCCCCCGACCCACCCTCGTGTCCTTTGAATAAAAATTCTCGAGTGGTAACATTGTTTCCCGCGCGTTCGTTGCACGTCACGAGTTTGCGTCGTATTTCAGCGGCGGGCGGACGTTAAAACGCCCCTTCAGGAAATGCGGATAGAGAAGTTGAATATCCGGCCGGGAGGGAGGGAAGGCGGAGGGGGAGGGGAGGGGGGGGGGGGGGACTGAGACTTCCGACTTCGCGCGATTGCGGCGGATAGCGAATCGCACTCGCTGCACTTCAGACAACTCATCTCGCCGCCCACCTCAACTGGGCGAGGTTGATGGTTCATTTAATTAACCTCAAAGACAAACTTTATCGGATTACAAACTTACAGTCGAGTCGCTTTCTCGGCGCTCAATCGGCCGAGACTGGGATAAGCTTACCTGCAAACAAATAAAAGAGTGAAATGTTAACAATTTGCCCAACGAGACCCGCGCATAAAAGTCGGAGACGATAGCAAATTGAGAGCGCCCGCCGGAGCGGATATTAATAAGCGGGAGCAACATTTCCAATAAGTAGAGATACAGCGCCCGGGGCGCCCTCGCTCGGGGCCGCGAGCGACTTTCCGAGGGGGGACTTAAAAGGAAAACGTAATAGCTTTATAACTCCAGTACAAAAAGAGAATCACTCGTGCAAAAAGGGCGAGTGAGAGTAAATACGGAAACGGGGAGCGGGGAGGTAAGACAAATAGGCGACGGCGGAGGAGCTGCTCCTCCCCTCACCCCTCGCCCCTCACCCCACACCGCTCCCCGTGCCGTCCCGCTCGAGCTCGCCGCGCCGCCTACCGCCTGCAGCGGACACTGACAATCTCGTTATGGATGTGAATTAATAATGAGCTAGCATCAACCTCCCTCCGTCCGCCCGGAGCTCTCCGAGCGTCCCCGTTTCACCTTTATACGCTCTAATTAATTAAGCGTTAACTTTCACTTCGCTCTAAATCTAAAATTCACAAAATAAGGCCCCGCGCCGCTCGATTCGGGGCGAATTTATTTTTCGCCGCTTTTGGGCGGAGGGGATTAACCCGCGACGCCGAGTTGTTGTTCGCTTTGAATTTTTAAAATAAAATGTCGCAATTTCCTACGAAGCGACACGTCAGCCTCGAATTCGTTTCACTTCTGAATTGACGAAAAAAACAGTACAATCGTTGTGAGCAATGAAATGTCAAGAGATTTGCTGCGAGCGGACGATCACATTGTCACGCTGCAGTTCGCTCTCGACAAATTGTCTCAAAGAGATTCCACCTGTTTATTTACTAGGCAATAAATGTTTGAAATTGTTCCAAGAGAATTTAAAATACGCATTGCAGGAGTAGTCGGCGCCTAGCAAGAATGTGTGAAACAAATAAATGTTATATCAGCTTGACTTTGTTATTTAGTTCAGTCGATGGTCACGGATTTTGGTTTATTTTCTGGATTTCACCTTTTTTTATTTTTTTTTTGTTTTATTTATTCAGGAATCACACAGTTACACAAAATATATAAGTAAAAAAAAATAACACATAATAATTAAACCAAAAAAGATTCCACTTAAACAAAATAACAGAATTTACAGTGATTCAAGTACAAGATACAAATACAAACCAACTAAACATATTACTACTACGCAAATTAACTCAATGTGAGATAATAAAAAGAAAAGAAGCGGAAACAAAATTTGAGATAAGAACAAAAATAAAAAACTATCTAGACCAAACAATACAAAACAAACCAAAAAACGCCTAAAATTTAACATGTTTTTTTTTTATAAAATAAAATATTCTACACAAAAATTAAAAGTTCCGTTAACCTCTATAATTTTTTTATTTTACTTTCATTATCGAAAAATAAATCTAAATCAAAAAACATTTTATTATAGTTATCGCAGCTGCGTCGCAAAAAAGAGTTACTAAGGTACCTGGTCTTACTGATCGGAACGTTAAACAGGTCGCGGGATCGTGTAAAACGATTAGGGCATCGAAAGGGAACTTTACTTAGTAGGTATGGACTATCAACCTTGTTATTAAGAATTTTTTGCAAGTATTTAATGTCAGTGAACGTGCGTCTGTTCTCTAACGAGTCAAGATTAAGATCCCCGTAGGTGCCATTTTTTTTAAATATGTAACTGGACATGGATGGCTAAAACTACACCCACTGCCATGATATTAGTCCAACACACTAGGAACTAGGTGCCATGCCAGGACCTTTTCTCTATGAGCACGGCTACATTGAAACAATGTGAGCTGAAGTAAAATATATTTTTTCGTGCTAAGCAAGTACTTCGCTTTTTTCAACGAATGTGATACGTATTAGAATCAAGCAAGCACATATTAATTTTGGTCAGTTCTTTTTACAAGTTTTTATCTTCAATTAATGTATTCTTGCTTCACGGTTGATTATACATACATACATGTCAAGTTGAATTAAAGATTAAAGGGGCGGGGATCGAACCCATTACCTCTGGAATGCGCCCGCGCCCCCGAGCCACAAGCCGACTCTTGAGTCGGAGCGAGTTTATGTTGGGTGAGATGCTTCCGCGAGCAAGTACGCATTAGTATTATGTTGGACAGTCGAGCCGTGGAGTTCAGGTGCGCGCTGGGCCGGCGCGGGGGCCAGCTGGCGCGTCGCCCGCCGCCCGCCGCCCGCCCACGGGCCGCACCTCACATCAAACGCATTCGCTGCACCGGCGACCGCGCGCGCACGCATTCCCCGGCCCGACGCCCAGCCTGTGCGCGCGCCGCGCCGCCGTGCGTCGGCCCGGAACGCTCCAATAATTGGCAGCACAATAACGTGCCGATGCGACCGCAATTCAACACAGCGACGGGCTATACGAGCGCACAGATCGAACTAGGGAGTTCCCATCGATCGTCGGAGCGCGCGAACAGCTGATACGGCATCTGGTCGGGGCCCGCGGCGGGGAGCGCGGGAGCGGGAGAGCGGGGGTGGGGTGACGCTTCAGCCCGTGAACACACAGAGCGACGGCGCTCAAAGAGAATGCGATTTTCGTCGCCGGGAGCGCTCTGTTCAAATTGAATTGAATGTCATATCGTCCAGGGTCCGCCCGCCGCCCTCCGCACCTCGGAGCGCCCGAGCATGCACGCATGCATTAAAGCATTCTTTATCCGGCGGACCCGAGCGGCGCGCGGCACTTGGCGCGCTGCCCGGCTCCGGCTCTGAAATCTTTACGGATTGCCGGTGATCTTTTAGCGGTGTTATTTATGACTTTACGATGCAGCACGTTCCCCGGGGCGAATATAAAAAGATTAGGCACCGCATTAAATTTAATCCGAACGATTCCGTCGGACGAGGGAGATAATCGCAATAAAATTTCGCGCGAACCTCAAAGAGCATCACGAGGAGAGTAATAAAGCTCTCGGCGGAGAACAAGAGGCGGCGGCGGCGGCGCTCGGCGGAGACGAGGCAGGCGGCGGGCGGTCGCTGCGAGGTACTCGCAAGTTTATCCTGCGCTCAGCGCCGCCTCCGCCACTTGAATGGAGTGTAAGAGCTGCATGCGACCGACTGAGAGGATTACGTGTCGCGTCGCCTCAACAGACGACGGATTCCTTTTCGTGAAGTTGTCCCATCGAGTCTTCATTCAAACATTGCTCGTGAAATGAGGACGGCTTAAGCAGGTGCCATGAACGTGCATGGACATGAAGTTTGTCGCGGTTCCTAACTATAACAATTAAATCTTCGGGTGGATTTGTTTTATTATTCTCCTAACGGTGGGCCCGTAAACGTTGCTACAGTGTTTGGAGAGAACGGATTCTGCTGCATCTTTATTTATTTTATTTTTTATTTTTTTCTTTATTAAGGTTCGCCAACAGGGTAATACACGTACAATTTACAAAAGGAGATGTGTTACAAAAATATAGCGTTCGTGTACACCCCACAAGTGGCGAACACAGCATGCGTAATAATAACAGAATGATAACTTAACTTAACCTAAAATATTTAACAAAACAAAACAGCATTTTATTAAAAATAAAAATGTTAAACAAAAGAAAAGTTCTGAACCATCTGAACGAATTTGATGTTATTATATTTTACATCAATAAAAAGTTGTATGTTGTGCAGGTTTCATGAAAATAATCGAAAATCTACAAATGAAAATTCTGTTTGCGGTGGTTTGACAAAGAATATATGTTTCGATCCAGATATTAATTGGCTGATGTTACATACAAACAATCAATCAAACTGGGACAGTAGTTTCTAATTATTTCCAAAATACATGCATGGGGAGCATTTTCGGATGATAATGAGGTCCACCTAAAGTTCGTCCGCCTGATCCTCTCGCCTCGTTCAGTTCAGTAAGTAAAACCATATCTTAATATTTAAAAAATAACTGCAAATTATTTTTAAATTGATTTTTATTTATTTATTTATTAATAGGTTCACAAACAGAGTAGAACACAGGATACACTGAGAATCACAAACGTCATTTAAAAAAATGTGCACACTCTTGATTGATGGTCTAGATATATTCAAAACCTTCAACAGTAGACATTTGACGCTCTCATTGTTTATTCAAACGTGTTTTGTGCATTTTTATATAATTTGCATTATTCAAGAAAGCAAAGCACCAGTGGCTTCCAGATTTGGATTTAAATTATGGCCAGACCACTAACCTACAAATACCTATTCTTTTTAATTATATAAATATGTTGCAGTTATTTTTAAATATTATTAAATGTTGTTTCTCTCACGCCCTTATCGAAGTGAAGGCGATCAGCTATTATCACGCCCTTAAGTGTAAACAGAATTGTTGCAACTGTGAATCACCATATAAAATTCGAGCCGAGAGCGTGCCTAGATGTGGCGAGAATGAGATACATCAGTTTGAGTGTTGCCAGCATCGTTCGCCTCGCGGAGAATTTGTGTCGCGAGTTGCGCCCGCCCACAGAGTACGTATCGCGGCGAATTAATGACGTGGCGCGATTCCGCTGCTGCAGCGGCTGCGCTGCTGTAACGACTGTACACATTTATCTCGCGTCGTAATATTTCAATCTGCGCGGCCATTGTGCGCCGCTGTGCTCCGCGATTGCGATAGTACCGCTCCTGTTGGGATCATAAGCTTAGAATGTAAAGAAAAACAAAGTGAACTGACCAAAAATTTTTTTTATTTAGTTTATGAAATACAGCCCTGTGACAGACGGACGGACGGACGTACGGACGGACGAACGGACGGACGGACGGACGGACGGACGGACGGACGGACGGACGGACGGACGGACGGACGGACGGACGGACGGACGGACGGACGGACGGACGGACAGACAGACAGACAGACAGACAGACAGACGGACGGATGGACGAGCAGACGGACGGACAGACGGGCGGACGGACGGATGGATGGGTAGACGGACGGACAGACGGACGAATGGACGGAAGGACAGCGGAGGCTTAGTAATAGAGTTCCGTTGGCACCCTTTGCGTATTGCCGGGGTTTATTTCGTCCGTTCACTTAACAATCTATAAATGCACAGTTCACCATGATTGTTTAAGGAAAACTATAGAAATCATAAAAGTTTCACAAAAAAACATTTCACATTGCACGAGTGCGACTCCTATCTACTCGTAACGATTCGGAAAGTTGTCTAATTGGGTTGATATCTATCTCGCGGTAGTGGTACCTACTTGTGTTGACGTCTCACTCCCACACTCTGTTCGTCTTGCAAGCACAGCGCGCTATGCTAGGTCTATGGTTGAGATGAACTCTGAAAAACTGTTCACCTCAACAAATAGACGAACGCGCGAACGAGACTCGGCGACCGGTTTTATAGTAATCGCAGCGTTCCGGGGACGATGACGACTTTATTGCTCGGCCCGAAGCCAGACCTTTTCACTGGTGACGAATGCGCGCGCAACATTGTGCCACCCAGGGTGTCGCGTGGCACAGCTAAAAACATAAATAAATAACCAATTTGTCTTACAAACCATCGTCCGGTTAAAAGTCAACACGAAATAGTTTATGACGGATGAGATTAAGCGATGAGGTTTATTATTACTATCGTACAAGTTCCTAGGCCATTGCGCTCGAGTCTCCCGATAAAAATCTCGACGGCAAGAATGCAAATTAAAATAAATTGAGCGTCGAGAGAAACGTTCGCTGCATGCGTTGGCGGCAATCGAACCAAACACGCAGACAGTGATTTGTTTTACAGTGCCATTTGAAATAACTCGGGCGCAGCAGCGCCGACGACGATTGGGCCAAAATAGCCAGGCAGCGTGTGACGTCACCCGGCCCGGCAGCGGCGGCCCCTCCGCGCTCCGCTGAATTCGATGGAATTGTTAAATCGCACACGCGCCGATACAAAAGGCGGGGGAATTTAATTTTGACAGGACGATGCAAAAAAACAACGATCTGCACGGCTTCGCGAGGGATTATTTTATCCCGGAGCATTTTTGTTTCAGTCGGCGGTATTTTTTTCATTCAATTGTATATTTGGCGCAGTAATTTTACAGTGCCGGTGTATGTTGACCGCGAGTGAGTTTAACGAAGTTTAACAAATTGAAAATTGGCACATGTGTTCTCAGCGATACCGTGTCAGCGTGCCAATTTTCGACTAGCTCGTAAAAGTTGACGAGTTGAGTTTTTAATGAGTGGCACATTTAAGTTTCGCTTTACTTTTAGTGAAATACCTGCCCTATTGTCAACATTTAGAAAAAATCCACCCGTTTATAAGATTAGGCTCGAGAAACAATTATTGCCCATGCGCACAAGTATAAGTGTGCAGTATTAATCTAAATTACTTAATATATCCGTTTGAAAGGGCAGTTTTTTTTTCAATTTTGATTAAAATTTTATTTTCGTTGATAATATTTTGAAATTCGAAATTCGGTAACTTATAAAGGTCTTGTCCCAATTGAATGGTTTTAAACCACAAACTCCAAATAACAAACATAAATAATCGTTAAGGGTTTCCGATACTCATTTAACAATAGTAACCGCCATCCATTTATAATATTTAGTGACAGAATGATGGGGTTGCCACTTAGTAAAGCGTGCCCTTTATTGTGTATGTTTATTTTTAGAACATAATCGTGCTAGGCTTAGCAAAAGGGTAGTTAAGTAACAGAAAAAAAAAATTGTACTGAATAATGTTTTTTTTATTCTTAAGCATAGCATGCAATATGGCAACGTTACATGGCATACATTTACAGAACGATAAAGCTAGTTCGCCTGCCCGTCCGCTTGCGAAGTTGCCGCGTTACAAACATTCGAAATAAATGCACACTCGAGTGCTGCATTAAAACAAGTGCATTAGCCCGCATTGAGCTGAATAAAATGCAAAGTAGGAGTGTTCTACGCGCACTATAATATGAGTATGTACACATGCACATTGTGTCTGCCGCTGGCTGGTAACTGGAGGCGACGAGGGTAGACTAGAGCTATTGTTATGTGAACATTTTCAAATATTTAATGCGGCAACAGGACTAAAGACATGAAAAACAGTCGATTAAAAAGAGAGCAAACAATTAGAAGAACTTGTTAAAAATATTTGTCATGCACTGATCTTAAAACTACCAATTTTGCTTTATAAGTTCTTTTGTAGTATTCCAAAGAGGTAAATAAAATCATACATAAGTCATCATTTACTTTAAAATCAATTTGTCTTAAGAAACCCTGATCGTTTTTTTAGAGAAATAGAGCGTCATAAAAACAGGTATTTCCAAGCATTTAACGGTTGATGCCACGCGACTCGGATCCTTATTTACTATGGTTTCCTGAGTCTCGTTTCCGCCTTTTTTTTTACAACTATTAGAAAAAAAATCCAGTCTACAAATTTACATAAAGCTTTATTTTTTTATTAGTTCGCTAGTTAAGTAATGACCAAATTTTCCGATCTTATGTTTCTAGATTTGAGTCATTTACAGGCAAATTTCAGGTTTGTAACTTATATTTTATAGATACAAAGAAAGTTTCAAGGAAAGTGAGAGCTTTATCATATTGCAAACAAATCTAATTGCTATTATGAAGAATAAAACTAAATACGGCAAGCATTTAAATAAATATAGGGGGCTAAATAAAAGCACGGGCCGACGGCGACAAGTAAGCGCAGTAAACAATGCCTGCCGCTCCGACATAATCTCTATTCGCTAATAAAATAATAACATCGTAAAAAACAAAGCAAAGAAACCGAGAGATAAAGGAAGTGAGAGCGTAATAAAAACAGTGCAATTTTAGGGGTATTTGTCGAGGTTATATCCATAAACTGAGAGCCCGCCGGCGGGGCTCCCCCCTCCCTCCCTCCAGCACCACCCCCCCCTCCGCGATGCCGAGAGCGAGGGAGTAATGAATAAACCGGGGACTGGAATTTTAAGCAGATTTTATTTTTTTGCGTGTCAGCTCTTTTCGTGAAATCACGCGGAGCGGTTGATTTCAGTAATTTGCTCCTCGCTCATTGTTGGTGATTTTGGACTTAGCAATTTGTTTTGTGAAATGTCAGTCGGAAAACTCTTTACTTTAGCCGTATAAGTTGAGTTTGTCGAGGGGTTGTTCGCCGGAGGACCCTCTTTCCGGGGGTGACGCAAACAGACGACAAATAAACCGCAACAGGCTCACGCGTGTCTCCGGGTGCGGCGCGAGAGTAATTAACTTGCCCACTCAAACAGAGAACATGCGCGAAGCTAAGGGTTTATTCTCGACTTTATCGCACTCCGTCCACACTTATCCCGCCTTCGTCGTCGCCCCTAAGCTAATCCACTTCACATAAAACTGTTAAGACGCCACGAGCCGAGCGTCTGGACGGGCAGCGCGTCGCGGCGCGGCGCGGCGCGGGGCCCGCTGACCGGACGCGAGCCGGGCTCGGCCCCAAACTTTATGGAGTGCCGTTTTCCGTCCGTTTTCCTCGACCTCCGAGCGGAAGGAACGAGCGCCGCTCGGAGATTTAATAATAACCTTACAAATAACCCTAACGCGGGGATCGTGTTCGTGGCGCGGAGATAATAACGCGATTACGGCGGCGGCGCTGCCTGCGTGAGCCTTTCCCTTCGGCAGTCCCACCCTCTCCACGTACATATATGTACGTGTGCGCATAAGCATCTGCTCTTTGTGAGATTGAAACGATTCCGTCTACTCTTCGTCGTTATTTTTTAAGAGCACAAAAACATCACCGCGAAACAATACCGTACAGTTTGCTCGACACGCCCGTCCCTGCAACGTAACATTTTTCAAAACTTAAAAGCTAAATGCGAGCACAGAAACGCGCTAGCTCGTTAGCTGCATATGTGAAAAGCCAGGCGGTGCGGCGGCGGCGGCGCGGCGGAGCGGTGCGGCGCGGTGCTGGCTCATTTAGTTTGTTGCGGGTACAAAGTCGTGGTTTATTTGGATGCGATTCCCGCTCGAGTTGCGCTCGCAAACTGTTACGGGCGAGAAATATATCTATAGAGTATTTGGATGGTGTTGGCGGTTTGATGGGAGACCGCCCACGCCACGCTTATTCGACGCTAAAAAAGCAAATAGCAGTCAGTGGCAGATCGCTTCAGTCTAAACTAGAGGTTCTTAAACGAATTTCTTATGCTGCCCACTTTGAGAATTATTAATTTTCTAGTACCCCCAAATGTTATCAAACTTTCATTTTGGATGAATATTGTGGTTTGGTGTGGTTTCTAGTATAATTTTTTTTAAATATTAGGAAAACACAAATCAGCCATGACCCCCTAAACCGCTCAACCCCCCACCCTCATTCCTGTAGGCCCTTTACATCCACCCTGAAGGCCCCTAGCGCCTCCGAGGGGGCGTTATCGCCCACTTTGAGAAAGACTGGTCTAAACCCTAGTCGTTCACCGCCCGCCCACACTGTCCCACCCGCCTACGTCAGATCACATGCATCGTTTGAATTCGTGACCGCTTACCTTTATTCCTCTCGATTTGAGTTAATAAAACGTCTCTAACAATACAAATGTTCTCCCTTTAGTATCGAAGGTGGTTCAAGAACGTCGCAACTCAGCGATGATCGCTTCTCGCCTCGCATAATCTAACGTTTATATTGCGCCATAAAGAAATTGAAACAAATTCAGCATACAAATATGCACAGCCGAGAAGGGAGGGACGGTGGGTGACTGGAAATAAAACAACAAAGTGTTCATCGCGTCGTCGCATGCGAGACATAAAGCGGGAGTAACCCGAGCGTGCGACGCGACACAAAGAAGGGGGCGGCTGGTAAAATGTAATCATTGCTGAAAGATCACGACGGGTGGAAATGCGAAAATATATTACCACTACTCGTATCGCGGAAATGTCTTTAAGGGGACATATGACCATAATATGACCCTAGAAGGACCGTATCCGGGATGCTATCGTTTAACATTTTTAGTTTTCATAATAAACACTTTTATGCAAACATGGTTATGGGAAAAACTTGTATATATTGTTTAATAGGTATTATATATACATAACATGTATTTATAAGAATACCAAGACCACTTTGATGTTCCTGAAGATGAAGAGATAAAGATAACTTCGAAAGGACGACGTTTTTCGATTACAGAGAAGGTAAAGACCGAATCGCTTAAGGAAATTAATAAAATTTTCTCGTATTGTTTGATCAGCCTGTATGATGAATAAGGACGGATTTTTTTAAACAACTAAGTATGAAGAAGTAGAATTGGATGAATGATCAAGTTATGATGGAAATGGCAGGGCACATAATAAGTAATGGCAAGGAAGGAGCCGTCCTTGCGAGGGTTCGACGTTCGCGAGCCCGTAATCTCGCGAGCGTCATGTATTTTACATACCGGCCCCTATCGTTTTCTGCACTAGACGCCATTTTGAAGACTGCAATTTTCTTAGGAGAAACTAATGTGGGTGGCTGTTCCGAGGGAACAAAGCTCGTAAAGCCAAATACACCTCATCTCGCGTTTTGGCAATCCGCTAATCCATTCAAGTCTTTCATAAATTCGAAGACATTATAGAGGCGTATTTAGAGAGTGGCATCTACCTGAATACTTTCTCGAAAGATCTGATTAATAATTCTTATTATAATAAGTTTATTATGTAATAAATACATACACTTTTACTAATTAGGTATTTTAAGGTGAGTTTTCCCTTAAAGTTAACTTGGCCTTAAAGCAGAGTTCCGATATAAATTGTGCACGTCCGTATTTAACTATAAATCAGCAATTAAGATCAATCTTAAAATAAATCTTGCAGGAGCTGTTAGATCAACACTGATCGAGCATATCGAACGACCGCGGCGCTTGGTGGTGAAATAGTAGCAGAATGAATAAGATACTCGCAGCATTCGGCGAGCGGCAGTAAATCAACACGAGATACAATCTCGTGCCTTCGTCGTCGACGCAGATAGCGACCTCCTCCGCCGCAGTCGCTGCCGGGGACACCGTATTTAATTGGTCATGTCACAAACTGTCTGGTCGCCATTAGGCAAATTTTAGAATGGTATTTCAACGAATTATCCTTGGATGCTTTCGAAATACACATTGATTTTGTTGTTTTTGTTTCAGAGAAACAATACATTTCATGCGTTGAAAAAAAAAGAGTTGAGCAGTCAGTGGCAAGAGTTGCAACACATTTTTGCTCAATACATTCTAATGACAGCGATATAAGAGCTATACCATTAATGTCAAGATAGCCATAAAACGTATATGAAAAGCGCTAAGGTGCAACGAGTGAGGTAGTAGGTTATTGGACGCGAGACGGGAGCCGAGTAAGTTCGAGTACGTCGACCGCCGCCGCTACCGCAAGATAACACCAGAGTTATCGATTCACTCCTCGTATATCCCGTCCGGTGCTGAACTGTTGCAAGCCAGAGGCCAGAGCGTGTCGAGAACTGCGACCGCGTCTCGGACAGCAGACGGGTGTGCAAATGTTTCCGGCGAGCTTTGTGGTCGTGTCGCCGCTATCTTCGCAGCTCGTCGCCGGGCAAGTAACGAGACACCATGAGAAACGCTGTGCGCCGAGAACGGATATATCAGCAGTTGCAACCGACACTAACACCGAAGAATTGGGTACCCAGCGAGCTATGCGATTCGCACGCTCGGGTTACTTCCTGGAGAGAAGCCAGCGCCTGACATGGAATAGTTCAATAATTTATAGCCGCCGGGTCGCGTTCCTTTTGGTGATGATGGATAATTGAATAAAGACTTTGCATAAAGGCTGAAGATTAATGCGGCAATTTGAAAAAAAAATCCAAACACAATAGCTACAAGCAGAAAAGGGGTTTTACTCAAACCTGTACGGCTAGCAAAACAACTGAGAGCGAGCGGAGGCGGAGCAGGCGGAGGAGGCGGCGCGACACGCGCCACTCGCGTTTTACGACATCTGCTGTGTAGTTAGAGCACGTTTGTCCAACATTTATAGCATGCAATCTTTATCTGCATTGCCTAAGGTTACTGCTACATTGTCGCGTCGCTTTTTGTCAGTGGCCGCCGTGTTAATTACCGACAGAGCGCTAAATTGCAAAAGCTTTTTGAGGACCCGACCCCCGTCACCGGGATTCTCTCGGAAATTATGACAAATGTTCGGAGTCAAAAGCGGGCGCGATTACAGCTCCCATCTGTTATTGTTAGCTAACTGTTATTACAGCAGAAACGAATATTTGGCGCGGTTGAACCGCAATATCGCCGCGAGCTTCGCGGGCCGAGCTAACGAGATCTCCGCGGCGTTTATTATGCAAATGCGGCGCTCGCAAATAATGCGGCGGGCGACGGCTCTCCCGCGCCAACCGCCGACCGCTCGTCGGGCAACTCGTAACTCCGCAAACGATATTACAGTAATAAGATAAACATCGGCCCGCCCGACAAAAACTGCCAGAATCACCTAGCGAGAATGTTTATAGGCGATACCTTATTACGCGCGCGGCGAGCCAAACGGGTTTCCTCGCGCCTCCGATCGCCTCTTCTGAGGGAGTGCTTCAATTTGCCGAGCGATGCTCGCCATTAATTCTCTCGCGTAGATAGTCTGAAGGGGCACAGATTTAACAGGCACGATGGCGAGAGAGCAGGTCACGACAAGAGGCGGGTGTCGATGTCACATCACGCCACGACGGGAGATGCGTAATGATAGCCAATTAGAGTCGCGTCTTTAGAGTCTCCTTGAGACGTGGGTCGTGCGGCGTAATGTTGAAATACGATTGCCATTTGTGTAATTTCACAGAATTACTGCAATTGATTTATAATTGTGTAGAAGTATAAAAGTCTATAAGATTTTATTGGATGGCGGCTTAACTTTTCGACCTGGCAATTCATCACGAATTGCGTTTCTAAATTACAAACTTTGCTGTATTGTGTTACAACGTGAAACATTTTGCCGTCGAGAAAAAAGTACTAAAATATTAAATCCATAGCCAAGATAATATCAGGATAACACAGTACTCTCAAGATCGGACCGGAAGGAAGGGCGAATCAAATGCTGTAACCGTATGTAATGTCCAACGACGATAAAACGTGCCCGGCACACCACGACTAGCAGCATGCTATTATTTTCAGGATATTGGCAGGGAGCGACGGAGGTGGGGGACGGCGGAAACGGTTGTAGGAGGGGTTTCCTCCGTGCGTTTACTTCCTGCAGCTCGAGCGAGTTCCGCTGCAGCGCGGCGTAGATGTAGTCCCGCGCGTCAGTCACGACGCCATTTCGCGGCGCATTAGGCCGAAGAGCGTCGTCTCGCGTCGCAACTACACTCTCACTTTTAGCGCGGCGACGTTTAGAGTCGTTTTCCGAAGAGTGGTGGAGGAGTGGAGGTTATAATGTGGATGGCTTCTGTGAGTGCACCGCATACGTACAATGTTCCTGTAATGTAACGTTGTCGTTTACGCACCTCACTGTAATACGCAAGTTATTGAGGCTTTAGATACGGTAGGAGGTATAGCAGTTGAACGACGGGTTGTACTCTATCTGACGTTTCAATTAGCCGTAACCAAGCGGTTTAATAGCTACCGGGACGACAATATTTAACAAACCTTTCAATATAATCGCTAGTGGTCGAGGACGAACACGGTTTGTCGCTGCTGCAGTAAACATTTCGACTTGCCGCCGCGAAATGAGATAGTTATTTAATGGGGGCCTGATTAATGTGCGCGCAATGTAAATGTGATATTGCGCAGCGACCACCAACTCGTTACTAAAACGTGGAACTGTACTAGTTCCAGGCAATATATTACTATTTCTATTAACGCAGCGAGTCAGATATCGGCGAGTGTTTTACATCGTGTAACCTAAATGAAATTACAGATGTAGCAATTTGTTTAGTGGTTCACTTTAAAACAATCACGTCATTCAAATAATTTAAGCCGCATGACGTATGCGCAGATACTTCCGATTTTGATAGTCTACGGAGTAAGCTTAATAGATATTAAAAATGCAGGGCCTTTGAATGTTTTTCAAAGGCCCTGTCGGTAGCAATAGGAGAGGAGGATTGCACAGTAGGGTGTAGTCCATGAATATCCAGGTAGTTCACCGCGGCCAGTCTTCATTGTAACGACCATGAAAGCCTAATCTGGATGGCGAATCAATCGATCCCACGAATTACCAATCGAAATAAAGCAGGACGTTTACAATTCGAACTAAGAAGACGTAGTGCAGACTTCGAGATGTGACTTTGTTCGCTAAATAAATTAGCATCGTGACGAGCGAAAGGACGAACCAAGTCTCTGGAGGATGGTTTCGAGAACACCATTAGCACGTTATAATTGGAGCGGGCGCAAGTTTGATCGCGATTTCACAAAGTGGAGTGGGCGAAGTTGTCTCGTCGGGGAACATTTATAACGCGGCGTTTCCCTAGCCGTATTGTTTTTCAACTCCGAAGCGCAGCGGCGGAGGGAGAGGCGCGGCGACGTCATAACTTATGCTGGCTGGCTGCGAAGATTCATTAATAATGAACGGCCCGGTAAAACTTGTACACCGTAAGCATAAACGCTTCCAGCTGCGTATGCGTAGACAATATAATCTCAGACAAGGTTTTATTCCGAGCAATAGTAAAAAAAAACGAACGAGTGTTTATGTGGTCTACTTTTCCCTTCAAGTTCATTGAATCCATATTTTTGAAAATTGTGAGAAACGGTGGCTGAGCGAAGTTGACTATAAGCATACTTTCAAAGTGTACGAATTCGTCATGACAAAATTGTAAGAATGACCAGGCCTTCCTGTTCTGCGTAAAATTGTGAGGGAATTCGATCAATTCTGCGACAATCAGAAGCGTTTATGATATAACATCTCAGTTTTTACTGGATAGAATATTTGACGTCCATTTCAGATTGGTGCAGAATTGATCGAATTCCCTTACATATGTTCTAACATTTTACGCCGGTTCAGTACCAGCACCGTGCTATAAAGTGTAAACATAGATAGGGACCATTATGTGGTGTTCTCACTCGTGTGGTGCTGTACTCTACGTGATGGGTAGGTAGGCGGATAGTTTGAAGGAGGCGGGCGACGCCGGGGATGCGAGGATTATCCAGGCTTACCTCGCCCTGTCGGCACGGACTGCAGGCTCCGCGCTCGGCGCCACAGAGAGCAGGGATTTGACATTCCCACTCCGACCTCCGGAGTGAACGGTTCAACGGAACCGTTCACTCCGAATTTGTAATTTCACTTTTCAGGAAGGGCTTTGCTCCAGGGGTTGCTTGCCGACTGCTGTACTCCGCCTAGTACGACGCCGACTCCTAATAAAACAGGCGCCGGGCGAGGAGTGGGAGTGGAATCATATAAGCAGGCAGCTTCTCGGAATGGGGTGGCCTGGAAATGACCCATCTCTGCTATATGCCTGTAACACCATGAGCCTATCGTCTCGCCGAGTAGTCGCCAAATAGTTTCTTATTACGTAGCACTAGTTTACTAAGCACATATTTGTTTTTAAGTGAAAACTAAGTTCACTGAAAGGTTGAGCGACACGCGACGCTCAAATCAATTTAATTCTAAAATGGAATAGGAATCTTAGGAAGAAAATGCTTCGTCTTGTACCAATACAGACGGTATCTGTAGGATAACACTAAGGTTACTAACTAGTTTCAAAAGTGACATGTCGTCCATACAAAATGTGTCAAATTGACGTAAGAAAGTACTACTTTTCCTTAGTTTTAGTTTCGACTATTTATCTGAGCCTAAGCAACTACCAAGTTGCAGTTGCAAGTATCAACGTAGGTTTTCCCTTCCGCTCGACAGTGATTGCGAACTTATCCGCAACCCCAAACCAACTAAACGCAAATTTCGCTCGCCGTGCCAATAAGTTGTTTTATAAGATAACTTGCCGCCATAAATCATTTATAAAGTAACTCGGGGAGGAAAAAGGGCGCGTCGTAATAAAAACAGGAAAGTGCGGGAGTAAGCGGCGCGGCTCGGGCTCGGAAGTGACCTTTCCGCAAATAAATCAAGTGATTTGTGTGTAAATTGACACCGTCGGTGGCGGCGGGGGGGAGGGGGGCGGCGGACACGCACTTCCCGCCGGAAGTCGGCCGCCCCTCCCCACCCCTCGCCGCACACTCCACAACCCTTTAACAACTTACACGGATTTACACTCGCCGAGCTCGCCTCCCGCAATGTGGAGCGTCGTTTATTTCGTTTCTCGGCGTTCCCAGTGTTGTGCGAAGTCTAAACGCTCGGCGGTGTGTGCGGTGGCTCGAGGCGGCCCGGGAAGCTTGGGTTCGATCTCCGATAGAGGAAAGGCTTCGTTCAAAAACCTCGGGTACCCGACGATTATGAAACAACTTTTACAATACAACCGGAAATCGTGAGACTGACAGAGTGATATTTCAATTCGGCTAATATAATACTGTAAAGTTGTATATGAAGTGAATTGTTAATGTATCAAATCGTACATTTAAAAGCATTAAATATAGAATTTATAAGAAACATCGATAACGTTTAAATAAAATGCGTTATTTATCGTTGAAGTTACTGCTAACATTAACCGGTATTCATTAAATATGAGAAAGGCTTCCAGCTGAAAAGAAATAGTCAAATCGAAAACAGTTGAACCCGAAAGAAAGTTAAAACAAAACCGGACACAGGAGACAAACACGTAAGCGTCGAGGGCAGCGGGCGAGCCCCGGGGACGCGCGCCACCCGCCGGCGACACCTGCCGCAGCCCGCGCCCGCCGCAGACAACTAGCCGTCCAACTTAGATTACTTTATAATAAATCCCGGCGAGTTGGTCGCGCCCGAAATATATTAAAATTGGTCCTTGTCGTCGCGGCGCCTCGCCCTCCCGGCCCCTACCCCCCCCCCCCCAACCTCCCCTCCGCCTCCGCCGAGAATTATTAATAGAGTAGGGGCGCGGGCGTGTCCCCCGGAGCCCGGAGCCCGGACGCTCGGGCGGGACAAGTGTTTTACGAGCGCGGCGTGAGCTTCGCGCCGCCATCCCCCCCCACCCCCACCTCCCGCCCGCCGCTCGCGCTGCCGTAATTTAGCCAGATAAATAATGTCGAAAGAAACTTGCACCGTTAAAACTTTTGTCTTGCGCTCGGCTTTATTATTTGCGGTGTCATTTGTACTAGTCGCGCGCAGAGGGGTTTTGCTTTTATTTATTCACTCCGGAGCGAAAATTAAGGCGCATTCTCCGCTCGAATTTATGACACTCGAGCCGCCTGGCATTTTGATGAATAAATATGACGATATACGAATGAGTGCGTGCATATTTTTTTCATCTGTTCGTGAGAATCTTTGAATGATACAGCCCCACCGAGCAAGTGACGACCGAAACTCATCCGTATAGCGGCAGAGTAGACACGTACGCGCAGCATCGAATGTCCGTTGCACTAAATGTGCAGTTCTTAAATGAACAGTGCAGAATACACCAGGAGTGAGCGAATGCAGAAGTGTATATCAGTGTATAATTGATTTAAATGTGGCTGCGCTGCCGCTACAAGGATGAGTTTAAGAACGACCCGTAAACACTGTTCCAATTTGCTGAATATTTGGTATCTAATATTAGACAATAAATATTTGTGTCTGCACGCTTTTGTTTTGCTGAATAATCTAAAGAAAGTCAAATAATAGGCAAAACAGAATCTTCATACACATTTTCTTTTGTCTGTTGTATGACACAGGATAAATTTTTCGTAAAGAGAAACACGTGCAGACATAGATATTTGTTGCTTAAGGTGGCCCAACCCGCTCATCTCCCCATACGAAAGGGGAAAGAAGATCACGCCTATATTTCTTGTCAGAGATCCAACATTTTGCTCAAAATAGCTTTATTTGATTGAAGTAGATGTCTGATGACCATTGGCATTGTAAAATTGTGTTTGGTTTCCAAGTTATAACGTCCGAAAGTTCGGATTTTTCGCGCGTTTTATACAATAACTTTGGAGGTGAATTACGCAATGATAAAGTAAGAACATCTTAAAAAGATTAGTCATCAGACATAGCTAATTTAATCAAGATTTATAATCTATTTGGTTTTTGTTGGATTTTTGACTACAGCGGTCGTGGTTTACTTTTAGCTATAAGTCGTTTTGAAATTAAAATTTTCGTAAATCTTACCAAATCATACACTATGCACATTGTCTTTTTTGTGGACAGGGTGCATCTTCCTCATCTCGGAGCCTGTCTTATTCTTAGAAACAGAGAAGGTCCCAGAGCGCAACAGCACGGTTTTGTACCGTGCCCGCAAATGAATTAAGGCCGCCGGGTTGGGCCACCTTAATATTAAATCCCAAGTATCTAGCAAATTGGAACAGTTGTTTTCAAATTATTAGTAAACTACGTTTGTATGCGCAGCGTAATTTTCTGATGCTTAAGGGCCCACCCTTAATGTTTGGTAAAATCCCATCCCAAAGTCTCACTCAATCACGGATGGATAGTGCTCTCGCCACTTCTAACTTATCCGACCGACACGGTCGCCGCCCGGCTGAATCGAAACAGAGCGGCGGCGAACCGCAAACACGCCGCAGTTTCCGCCGATGCGGCGACCGCCATTCCTCCGCACGCGGGCGGAGCCTGCGAGTGGCCGCTCTCTGCTAACAAAGTGCTTAGCGAGCGCCGACACGCCGCCGCAGGATCGAACTCCGATAGCGGCCGAAAGTTGGGCGTCCGGCGCGACGCCGACCTGGCCCGGCGTTAATGAGCCGTACCTGCGCCGCTTCTCGCTCGCGATCCTCATTCTCAGTCCACTGAAGCAAGCGGCTCGTACCCTAATGGCGCCAGGAATTGCCTGGCGTACCAGAGGCCTGGGTTCTATTCCGACATGCACCACTGTCTTTCTCTTTCCGAGTTCGATAAGTGCATTTAGTCACGAATGCGAGCTGCTCCATGGTTCGGAATCCATGTAAAACTATAGGTCCCCTTCCCCTAGGGTGGTAGGGTTTTAAGCCCGCCCGAGTTGATACCATCGCATAGGATGAAAATATGGTCGAAGCGGCAATGAATAATTGTCCGTGTTTTTCATCCAGTTCAATGTAGCCGTGCTCATAAAGGGAAGGTCCTGGCATGGCCCCTAATTCCTTCGGGAATGTGGTGTATTGAACTAATATCATAACGGTAGTCGTGCTGAGTGCTACGAAAAAAAAACTTAGTTTTCTGACGATGTTCGGGTGAAATTTCCGAGTACTTATGGACGAAATTTTTTTTCGAGGTTTGAATGAATAATTATGTCCAAATGGAACAATATGAATTCTAATTATTAACAAGAACTGGGTATGTTTATGTATTGAATTATCTTTATGTTTGCAATGCTAACTACTTGGATATAAAGCAGTGTAAAAATCGTGTGAAAATCATTCATTTGATGCGGATATATATACCTGAAGTTATATAGGAATTGGCGATTAACTGAGATATAATCGATTAAAACATTTAAAACAATAATCATGCTTGAAAACACTCACACCTACGCAAACACACCCTCGCATACACACAGACAGATGTTAAATGTTATGTTATCTGTTTTTTTAGATGTAAATGTATGTTAGTTTAAGTAGCAAAATAAACCTAAATCGTTTCGTACGATTGGAAATGTCACCTATTAAACCGGCAATTGGCAGTTGAAGTGGCAGGACATCGAAATTGTTTCTAGCTTCTCGCCGGTACACTGTACCGAATTGACGATTGTATCTTTATAAGAATTTTAAAAAAAAATTAATAAAAAAAAACTAGCTTCGATTTTACCGGGGTCAGAATGACTACCTGAAACAAAAACGAAAAAGGTCGACTCGCCAAGGGCACACAGCGGTAGCAGGGAAATAGTGACGTTCCGTCAGGGTTCCGGCTCGGGTGACAATAGCGGGAGTGGATTACGATGATTTAATTTAGCAAGGACGAAACAAAAGCTGCTCGCGCAGATTGTGGGGCGGGCACCGTCGCCGTCCGGTCAAATAAATTACTAGGATTTGTGTACCAGATGGTATCGACAAGAGTGTTTGCACGAGGTACACAGAGGTGGAATGGTAGAGCAAGTGACCAGAAAAAGTGCCTTAACAGATGTACCATCAGCAAAGAAGTTTTAAGATACTTTTGAGATTACCACGGTCGTTAAACATGTTTGAAAAATGTGTTACGGCTTGTCACGCTGCGGGAGGAGACATTCTGCGGGAGGAGACATTTTTGAGAATGTCTCCTCCCGCCGCGTGAAAAGCCCTAACCAATTTTTTCAAAATAATAAGTTTTAACTTTCCAAAACAACGATGTGAAGAAGTAATATTAAATCCGTGATCAATGCTGAAGAGTTCGTTCTTTTGTTTTTTGCTCAAATCTCTGGAACTGCCGTTGGATTAAAAAAAAAGGATTTTTGCATACAGTCAAGCACTAGTTTGGGAAAGAGGGAACATAACTGTTTTTCTACTGTACCTTTATAAAATATTTTTGATTTGATTTGATTTGATAGCCTAATTGCTCAGGAAGAGTATAATGTCGTTTTACGCTACGGCCTGTAGGAACTGACAAAAAAGAAAAAAGTCAGAAAGAACTCTAAGCGAAAACGAAGAAAACAGCACTGGCGGTCGCGGTAGGTCGGGGGCTGAGGGCGCATTTTATCGGAATTCCGGGTGATTGTCAAAAATTAAATCGACCTGAGTGGAAAAAAACCTCAGCTAGTTATTCAATTAAAATTATTATTAAACCAAAATATTAATTAAAATTCGTAACGCTACAATTACAATAACTATTGAATTAATGAAACGAGTCACAAGCTCGTATTAGCTGGTAAGGTAATCCTTGTACGCAACGCAATGTTTACTAATGGATAGCGTTAGGTCAGTGTCTATCGTGGAGCGCGGCACAATGAAAGGTCCGCCGAGCCGCACTAATTATGGCGATGGGGAGGCTTTGTGTCGACGCCCTCAAAGCGGAGTGTGCACAGTCACTCGGATTAGCCACGCGCGCCCGTGGGCACATAGTGCCTGCCTCGCCTTGCCTCCACCTGCCTCGCCCTGCCCATTCCTGCCTCGGCTCGCGTCAGCTGGTAAGCACAATTCAATGCACGGATTCGATGGCTAATATTTTGCTGTGGGCAAATTGTTTTTGCAAATGAACGCCGCGGCGCGTTAAAAGTTGCGTTCCTGCCAAACCGCTTTCTCTTCCGCATTGGCTTGGCAAGCGGCTAGCGTAGAAGGAGCAGTCGTTACATTCTACGTTTCTAAATTAACGAATCACTGGCACACATGTAAAAGGTTAAGTCCGCGGGGAAATTAATACTTCTATAGTTTTATATCTGAAATGTTTTAAAAATAGGTTGCACTTTTGCAACGTTTGTTAATCCGCTTTTGAGATGAGCTAATTAGCCACATCCGAGCATAGTATGTTTACTTTACATAACATAGCTTTACGGAGAGGTGTCTCCTACACTGATGAATACTGTCAGCAGCTTATCGAGTCTGTGCCTGCAGGCAGTCGGAAATGAGCAGGCTGTTTTGGGTCTGTTTGTGTGTGTTGTCTTGGAGCATTACCGCGTGTTAAGCTTCTTACAACGGCAATGCCGCCAGCAGCACTCCGAGAAGCCGAAAGAGCGCCGAGAGGAACCCAACTTGGATCTGGATCTAAGTTAGGTTGGGTTTCCTTCCGATGAATTGGCGTCCCACAATCGCCCCGCAACAGCAAGGCTCGCTTCACAGTCGCGCGAGGATCAATTGTCGGTGGCTACGAGTGCTGCGGTCAGTCACCTCACCTCGCCGCAACGAGCGCACACATCCTCCGCCGACAAACACATTAGCGATGCGAGCGACGGCGACGCGCGACTCGCTCGGCATCACAATCGCTAATTTGCGGCCGAGCTAACCGCCACGCCGCCGCCGCCGCCGCCGCCGCCGACGCGCGCGCTGTCGAGAGCGGCGTAAATCAAGCAGACGCACTAATCATAAGGCGGGTCCGCGCCGTGCCGCCGCTGCCGCCGACCGAGCCAAACTAACTCGGAGTCCATTTAATAATATCTGCAGTAGCCACAATTTATCGCAAAATATTTTCAAAATACATATATCGCAAAGTTCTCTTCCCGTCCTTACATTTACAAAATTTAAGAATGGGAAAGAATGCACATTTCTTGTCCCGCTTCTTCTCATTTCCTTGCAAAAATCACATAAGACTATCTAAGCCTTATAATGGTGTTGCAATATAATTCTCTCTTTATACTTATTATAAAATTAAGAAAAACATAGCAAAAGTTGTACCTTTATTAGCATCGTGATTGTTTATCATGAAAATCATACAAAAATAAGCCGTCTTTATAAGTAATGTCTTTTAATTGGAAAAAAAAATCTCGGGGCAATTAATTTTACAGGTCCCCATCTTTCATTAATAAATGTGTCCTTTCTTCACAGTCGGTTCATGCATATCATATTCGTTAAATAAATGCATGAAATATTATTGACTTTCAATAATAAATAAATTGAATTAAATTAGTGGAGCAGCAATCCCAAACATCCGTGGAGAAAACATATGTTTGCAACAAAGGGGACGCACGATGAGGTGATGCCCAATACGCAACCCTTCCGGGGAGGGTACGATGTGTGGTGTATAATGTCCGGAATTGTAAATGCGAAGGCCGCATGAATAATGCATCGTGCGATTTGTTTCCTAAAGCGTAAGTCCATTTAAGTATCGCGAGGCGGGGAGGCTGCGTCGGTGTGCGCGTGACGAGGGCACGGCGGCGTAAGTAAGTAAATCATGTCGGCTCCTCCTCGGCCGCGGGCCGACCTGCACCCGACGCGCACCGCCAGAGGTCAGCTCCGTCCCGGCGCGATACACGCGCACGTCACCCACCTCTGCCGACACGCTGACAAATGGTGTGACGGGACGAACCACGTGCGAGTTGGAACCGCGCTCCCGAGGCTATATGTTTGCGATGGAAAATACGTATACATTTGTACCTATTTGTGTCAACACCTAATTAGTTACTTACAGGTCTCCCTGGCCATCGTGTCGATACCTTACTGCGCAGTGATTCAGCTTTAGAGTCACCTTTGCTACTGGGTCCTCGGGATTCACGCCGAATCACAACTAACTCCTAGGCGGCGCGATTAATCACCGAGTGTGGTGGCTTTACCCAGTCGACCTGGCGGTCTACCACAACCCTAAAAACGACTTTACATTTTCCAGGCCATTATATGACGAGTGCTGATCAAGAGAGAGCGTACTCGGAGCATTACGAAGTAAAGTATATTCATACATTATGAGCATTTGCATTTTACTGCGAACGAGGAAGCGTTCTAGAGATAAATTGCACCCGGGTGATGATGCTGCACCGCACGCGCCATTAAATATTAACGGCCGCCGTCAGCACGCGACAACGACGCGAAGTGTGCCCGCTACAAACGGAATTCTCAGGCGCACTCCACTCCAGCTCACGATGTAAAGAGATAAACACGATATTCCGTCATCGCCGCTGCTCTTTGACCGGACGCAAAGCCCACAATCGCATCTGATAAATCTCCGCCTATTCTGTGCAGCGAAATGAACTTCCAGTCACAGTCGGACCGTCGACGGAGGAAACAGAATAGCTCGCTACACGGACAGGTATCGCAGGAAATATCGCTGATTACCGAGAAGGCAGCTAAGCGCGCACTCCATCAGAAGGCTAATTGATTGCGTCGCTTACAAACGCAGACGCCGGGCGGGAGGGTTAATTCGATGAATTAATGTTAATAGTTGGCTCCGAGCGCGCGGTGCGGCGCGGCGCGGCCCGAATGCGGCGCGGCGCGCTCGGGCCACAAAGGCCGCGCACAGCTCAGTGATTGAGCTCGACTTAATCAAATTACAGCCGGAGCCGGCTGCCGTCTCGCGATATCTCATCTCGGCGTAATGCCGCTCTTGGAATTCATAGCGGCAAACTGTACCCCGGGCGCCAACCGTCCCTCCGCCGCGCACCGCCGCCGTCGCCTCGTGAGCTTAATTAACCGCAACTTTATTGCTGCCGCTTCCTGCTCGAGGAGCTATCGGCGTCGCATCGCCCGTGTAGATTACCGCGCGATTTCCTCTCTCTATACGACGAAGTGAAGACAATTTAACTTTGCAGTTCAGTTGACTTGTCGAATCTGGCCGCCCGAGGCGTTCTTCGTGTGAAGGAGAAGAGATCGACTGCGAGGGGATGCGAGGAAGGCGAGAGTGTGCGGCGCCGTATAATCCCCCCTGACTTGCGAGTCACCGGAGTATCGCGACTCAGCCCACTGTAGAGTCGTCTAGAAGCGTGTCGTTGCACTCGTCCATTCCTTGAGAATAAGTAGAAGAAGATGGTCCCCAATTTCGGAGTAAGAACGCTAGGTAACCAAACGTCGAGAGCAATCGAAGCGTATACGATCGCCGGCATACCTCCAGACGGGCTGAGTAGGGGGGCAGCCGACGACGGGTCGAGCTCATCCGATTAGGGCCGATTGTGCGAGCATAATGCGGCACTTCCGAATAAACCCGATCGATTTACTTACACGGCTCGCACCTAACCTGCGTTAGTCTCGTCTCACCTATCAAAGGTAAAGAACTGCGCCCGCCGCCCGCCGGGCCACTCGAAACATTGTCACAGTCTTTTCTAAATTTACAAACAAAATAACGCGGGCTCCCTTTACCTGTCACATAAAATAAACGCCACCTCTCGAATAGCTGGGGGAGCTCATAAATGATTTATTTATCAGCGGGAGAATCTCAGCGAAGAGCAGAGCGAGCGATCAGAGATGAGGGAGCGCGACGCTCCGACTGTCGCACAATTGAAACGTTTCGTTCGGCGGCTGAGAAATGTGAGCCGGGCCGATTCCCAGCGGCGCGCGGCGATGCCAAATTGAAAAGGACAGATGTTGAAGCCACCAGCCACCGCGGATATCGTTTATATCGCGTTGTTCGTACGTGCCGCCGCGGCCGCGCCGAGTATAAATAAGCCGCCGAACGAGAGCCCGATAAGGCGGAAAAGAAATAAGTGGAAGCGAACCGAGCGGGAGGCGCTATTATCGGGCCTGGAACAAAAGAAAACGCCGCAGCCCCGATCCGCGCGAGACTACTTTATAGGAGCGTAAACGTGTTTTACATCCCTCTTGCTCGTGCGTACAGCGCTGAGAGCGCCGAAACATACATTCCGCGGCCGACGAATATATTGGGCGATCTCATAATTTGTACGTTACAAGACAAAGCTGAAACCCACTAATGTGTGACATTATGCTAATCCGGACATTAAGCGGCGATAAAATAATTTTAAGCTCGGCCGCCGCATAAATCGTCCGAAATGGTTTCTCGTTTCCAAGCGAGCTCATATCAGAATATATCTTGACGACGCGTCACAATGTATGTAATACGTTTACGATGTCATTTGGGCCACTTCGCATTTGATCGATTGCATTATTTGGAGGTCGTGACGTAAAATAAAAATAAAATTGAGGTAGATGTCATATTAAAAATGAGCAACACGACTAAGATGCTTTTAAAACGTAAGTAAAGTACCACTGTTTATTTATTTTATTTATTTGGTATGCCAAAAACATTATACACAAAACAGTTTCATAGTTTCACTACTAAAAATAACAAATTAGTGTGTACCTGTTAATTATAGGCCTACACAGCTTCCTTACAAGTAAATATAACCGATCAATTTAATTTAATTTGCTTATAGAATTGTTCATCATTATTTCAAAGTAAAACTTGACAAATAGCTTGAGATCATAATTTTAAGTAATATAGCGATTTACAGATGTTTTTTAATAAAATAAAAATGTGAAGTACATTTTGTAAAAACAATTTTGTTCTCAAGCGTCCTTACATTCAGTCTATGGACCGGTGTCCCAGGCAGGAATGAATCCCCTCTAAAAGTGAACCCCTGTTTACAGTAATTTGACACTAATTATGTCGTTTTATGATCGTAAATCAAGTTGAATACCAAACAAGGCGGCCGACAAAGTGAATGGGAGGTAGATTCGAGTGCTTCGAGTTGTATAAACAAAACCGAGACGCGTCACCGCCGCTCCATTGACAAACTGCCATAATTGTAGTAGGAAGGTACATACTCTTTTATGACATTTGTTTTTAGTAATGCCTTTTGCGACGCATTTCCAAACGAGATTTTCTCTTTAATTTAAGATTCCGAATAAAAAAACAAATTCCAAGACGTCTTGATAATAGAGTGAGTGACTCGCAGCTCACGGGCGTAGAGATTTACTTTTGATGCCAGGTTCATGAGTTCGACCGGTGATGCCTGACTCTCTTTTTGATGTTTTTTCATGTTTTTTGTATGTAAATGGACATGGATGGTTAATACTAAATTGACCGTCAGATATTAGCCTAACACATCACATGGGAACTATGTGCCATGCCAGGACCTACCTTATATTGCTCGTCTACATTGAATTGAATGGAAAACATGGCCAATTTTCATTGCCGCTTCGACCATCGTTCATTCAATGCGATGGTACCACCGTTAACCTTACCACCTAGTAAGTAAGGGACCTACAGCTTTACGTGCCATCCGAACCACGGCCACCCTTAACGTTTTAAAATGGTCACCCATCCAAAATTTACCCGCTCACAGGTGACCAAGCTTATCGAATGGCAAGGCGTCGCGCCACTGGGCTGCCGAGGCTGACAAACAATATCAAATGTGTTCGATAAGTCCATTTCTTCACGAATTCGAATGTTTGCATGGTTCGGAATCAATTTAAAAGTTTAGGTCCCTTTACCCTACTAGGTGGTAGGTGTGTAAGCCCACCTGGGTTGGTACTATCGCATTAGATGAAAATATGGAAGAAGCGATAATGAACGACTGCCTGTGTTTTCCATCCATATCAATGTAGATGGGCAATATAAGGAAGGTCCTGATATGGCACCTAGATGCGGTTTGTTGGTCTGATTTCAAGATGACTTTACGTATTAGCCATAACCGTGCCAGCTTAAAATGAAAAAAAAAAAAAACGGTCAAGTGCGAGTCGGACTCGCACACAAAGGGTTCCGTACCATGGTACAAGATTTAACACCAAAAAATCGCGTGTTTTGTATTTGCTTTAATTTTTATTATTATTTAATTTTACCTATTTGTTTTAATAGCGGCAAAATAAATACACACTCTGTGATTATTTCAGCTGCCTACCTATTACGGTTCATGAGACGGGCCCTGTAACGGACGGACGGACGGACGGATAGCGGAGGCTTAGTAATAAGGTTCCGTTAACACGTTTTGGGTAAATACTAAAGGAAAAATACTAAGGTATAAAAAATCTTTGCATACATCATGAATAGTTAGAAAGTGCCTCGCATATTCTTATATAAGACATGCTACGCATAAATAATCAAACAATTTTGTTGCGGTCACAATTAGGGTTCCGGAGTTAAATTGTGACAATGCAATTAGGTTTTTGCAAGCAATTCCATATCATCATATTTGTACGGTATCACTAGATATTAGAAAACAAAATCCCCCTCCGCAACATAAGCGGCTCGTAGCCTAGTGGCGCGGGGACTGGCCTAGCGTACCAGAGGCCTGGGTTCAATACCGACATGCACCACTGTCTTTCTTTTTCCGAGTTCGATAAGTGGATTTCGTCACGAATGCGAGCTGCTCCATGGTTCGGAATCCATGTAAAACTGTAGGACTCCTTCCCCTACTAGGTGGTAGGGTTTAAACCCGCCCGGGTTGGTACCATCGCATTGGATGAAAAGATGGTCGAAGCGGCAATGAAAAATGTATTTACATTTATTTATTTATGTATCCAATATAACACACATGCATTACGTACAAAACGATATATCTTAAATATTTGGATTAAACCATTCCTGTAGACCATAAGGCCCGTGGTGGAAGTTACAACAATAGGACAATATACTTTGAGTGTACATACAATAAAAAAACCTAACGAACATTCAAATTCGACATTCAAATTGTTCTTGTTTTACATCCAGTTCAATGTAGTCGTGCTTATAAAGGGAAGGTCCAGGCATGGCACCTAATTCCTTCAGGAATGTGGGGTATTGGGCTAATATCATAACCGTAGTTGTGTGGTATGAGCCATCCATGTCAGGTCGCATAAAAAAAACTGTTTGTCTATCTGTCTGAACGCGATAAATTAAAAACTACTGAACGGATTTTCATACGGTTTTCACGGGATCAAGGTTTATGTGTATAGTTCATTAGTGTTTTGTGTAAATTGGTTGAAATATGACGATAATTGTTAAAGATATCGGAAAAAATCAAGCTGATTGGGGAACTTTAATCGAAAACGCTGCCTAATCCTTTGGAGATATAACAAAATAATATGTGGTGGAATTGCTCCTCCTATACAGGATGTCGTAACGGCCAGTACATTAATTTCGCCAGCGTAGTCCTCATGTTTTTCCGAGACAAAAAAGGTTACATTTTTTTCTAAAGTGTCTAGTTACCGAGATATACATTTTTGAAATGTATGTTTTAGTTTAGTGTAATTTGACGCACGTTGTAACCATGCATAAGGAAGGTCTTGGCATGGAACCTAGATCCCACGTGGCATATCAAGTTAATGTCATGACAGTAGGTGTGATATTAGCCATTTGTAAATACAACGTTCCCACGTTCTTACGGAACATTAGATTCTTTTTACACTAAATTATTGAATTACTTTGCATGGAAAGTCTAACTTTTTATTAAGAGGATATTCAGCAAAAAGTTATTAAACTTTTTTGTTTGTTTCAATCCCAATAATAATTTCCCAAATTTAATGTACTGGGCGTTACGACGACGGTCTACAGATAAGTCTGCGATGAAATATGTCTATCTTTTAAGGATAGCTTACTATAAAAAAAAAATGTTTTAAAAAATGGTCAAATAAATTGTGGTAATTGGAAAGCTATTTTGAGGGATACTATTACAATCCTTACCAAATTAAATACGTTCGTTGCCTTAAGCATTTTATGCACATTATAATTGCCCTTTAAAGTATGCAATTATAATTAATATGTTCGATGTTTTTGCAATATTAAAACTATGGCGCGCACCAACGTGACTGGCGTTGTATATAAATGTGCTAATCTCAGGAACTACCAGGGAGATATGCCATCTAGCGCGCCTGCTATGAGACCCGCTGTCTCCAATTTTCAAAAACTACCAACTCTAAGTACATGTCACATGGAAACAAAGTCACATACGTAATATAGGGTTTGTGTGGGTGGGAACTGACTCAACAAACACATTTTTAGAGCATATTTGGAAACGGTGGCGATGTTTCGGCTGCATGATTTATGACGCACCGCTTGATAGCGGCCACCAATGACCGGCAGTGCTTCATACCTGACGAGAAGAAGCCCGGGCAAAAGGGGCAACCCTATAGGCCCGCACCTGCACCAACTCATGAGATGCAGAAGACCCCACTATTATTGATTCCTATACAATTATATGGTCACTATGACCATTCGACGGATACAATTAGAGAGTAATTTTATCCCCTACCCTATCAATTCCCCATACTACAGGCGATATTTTTATACACGCTCTTAACGTTTTATTAGGTTTTTGAAATTTAGGATTCTTAAATATGTTGTCAAAATGTACGTCTTTATGTTTAAATTTTTTGATAAACCTATGAGATTGGAAAATATTGGCTAAACATATTTGAAAGTGTGTTTTTAAAAAAAAAACTTCAAAATACAGATATACATATATACAAAACGATAAAAACATAAGGACATAAGGAAGAAAATCTGACAACTTTTAGGGGTAGGGAGGTCTGGAAGACGATTTCGCTATTTTAATGGCAGTCACCGTGCAAAATTGTGCCTTGGCCAATTGACATAGAATGCATTTCGTAAAAATTTCAAATCTTCGATTTCCGCTGCCTTCACGAGAGCCTTAAGGGATACATATTATTGCAGACGAATAAATCTTGAAGGTGGTGAAATAAGAGATGAAAAATTGTATGGGCAACCAAAAATACCTCAAGTTAAGGATTTTAAATATTTAAGCGTTTGGCAAGACTAGAGAGCCTGTTAAATTGTACCAGGCTTGATTGATTTTTTCCCCAACATTAGGGCTACTTAGAATTTAATTACCAGATTTAATGCTTAATTACCAAAGGGGTAAGCAAATTGGGTTAAATGTTCATAATAAAATAGAATGAAGCTGCTCTTGAATGTACTACCATGAAAATTGGTGGAGTACATCTCTCTAAATTACAAGAGGGGTGACATCAACATCTATTTTATATGGCCAATCTAGATAACGCAACCACTTGGCCCAGGCAGACCGACATATATAGCATCAGAGGGTTGGTCTCTAACACGTGAACCCATATTCAGCCATTTACCTTATCGTGACCAAAAATGTCGTGACCTCCCGGAATATATCGACTTAAAACATTTTGTTACAATTTGATAGATAGATGCATTGTCGTGAAACAGCGTTTTAGACCAGGCCTTTGGACAATTTTTTATTCAGGAAATAATTCAAACCGACTTCAGTCCAAAGCGACATGCGGAGGCGGGTACCTCAGCTAGTTTGCACAGGGTAATCTTTAAAACTACTGAACTGATTTTAAAAATTCTTTCAAAATTTGAAAGCTACATTATTTCTGTCTAACATAAGTTATATCTTATTTTAATATTTAAAAGTTTTTATTTATAAATCACTATATTTGTAAACGAAGTCGGTCAGGTGCTTCTTTACGTCTGTTCGATGGACCCCTTAAAGTGCCCGACGACGCCCATGGGCTTTCGAACTTTAAGGGTGGCTGCGAAACCTAGCGGGTCGGTCAGGCTTAAATTAAATTCAAATCTTGGTTAAATAAGCCTAAAATCGATATGGGTGCAGTTGTTGAGAATTTTAAGGAAATTGATTTAAAAAAGGGGAAACTCCTTTAAAATCTGAAATGGCTAAATGTTATTTATAAAACCTTATGGGGATGAATGGGAGATTAAAAGCATTTATGATGGAACAATATAAATTTTCGAAATCAACCAACGGTTTCTAGCGCAGGCAAAAGCTAGTGGTAAAATGGCTAAATGTTATTTATAAAACCTTATGGGGATGAATGGGAGATTAAAAGCATTTATGATGGAACAATATAAATTTTCGAAATCAACCAACGGTTTCTAGCGCAGGCAAAAGCTAGTGGTATACAGGGTCCGGCACTCGAACTGTTACTAACTTCACACTGCTTCTATTTTCAAAACAATAATGACAGCGCCCCGAATTCGTCAGTTTGTTTTATTGTTTTTAAGTGGGCGAAAAGCCCGGGAACAGATTTTAATTTGATAATGAATTTTTGCAATGGATATTAAACGAACAATGTGATCATTTTGCCATGGGCCGGAAAATCACAACCATCGTTCGGGAGCTCCGATATTTAATGTCGGAACAAAATGTTAGTGAAACGAAAGTTATAAGCAATCCGGGACCAATACTAAACGGAATTGAGGCGGTCATCCGAAAACAGCAACATCACGTGACATGGTTCGAAAGGTGAAGGCTCGAATTCAAAGAAATCCTCGCCAGCCGATATCGCTGCAAAATTGACATAAAGTCTGAAAGTATCCGACTCAAGTATTAGGCGCATACTTAAAAAAACCGAAACTGAAACCCTACAAGATACAAAAAGTACATCATCTTACTTCAGTGTAAAAGGCAGTCCGACTACAAAGAGCTCGAGCACTGAAAGTCTTGCACGAATGTGGCAATCTGGAAAACATTGTTTTTTCCGATTAATTTTTTTTTAATGCCCAACGGTATGTAAACAAACTAAATGATCGTGTTTGGCTGCAGGGCAAGCCCAACGAGAATTTATACGATAGAGTTGCGTGCCAGAATATAACAGAAGTAAGCGCCTGCTTCTGTTATGGTCTGGGCTGCAGTGACCGCAAATGCTTTTGCTCTCCACTCGTGTTTATCGAGAAGGGCGTCAATGTCCAACAAGTGTACCAGCAAAAGGTGTTAAATGATGCGCTCATACCATAGGCATGTAAGCAATTCGGTATGAACAGCTGGACGTTCCAACAAGACTCAGCACCGTCCCACAAAGCTCGCCTGACACATTTTTAATTACAGTACCACGTTCCTCGGTTAATTTTTTCAGAACAGTGGCCTACTCTCCAGATTTTATTCCAATGGAATTCACGGTATGATCCATTTTGGAGGTAGCCGTATCAATCAAAAGATATGAAAGTGTAGATACGCTGAATGCACCGCTCCGTCGGAAATAACGCAAACTTAGTGCAGCCTGCAAAGCCTTTACGGGACGACTTGGTGCTATCATCCGTGCCAAAGGAGGCTATACGAACTATAACAATGATTGTCTTAAAATTCAATTTTTTTTTGCATTTTGATACAATTTTTAATAAACCGTACTTTAATTAACCAAATAACATAATTTTCAATTGGTAACACTTCGAGTGATGGACCCTGTATATAGGAAACGGTGCGGCTCGCAGCGCATGGCGTGGCGAGATGGCGTTCATTACTAGCTTTACTTTTTCTACAATCAGGTGCACTAGGACTCTCGCAATAAAAGGCTTGATCGGGTAGCCCGCCCCCAACTGCAGTCCTAGAATCCAGTGACGCATGTGCTCGCTGTAGAAGCGTCAAAAAATTGTCGAATTGTCTGTTGCACCTTTTAGCGGGAGCAAGCATGGCCCCTACCCTACATCCTACAACCACTCATGAATTTTCCAACAGGACATGGTTACACAATTACCGCATTCCCTGACCCATTCATTATAAGAAATATATTATATAGAAATATTTTAGCTACTAATTAAACGCAACGCAAGATTTCCTTCAGTTTCAGGTTCAGTACGTTTATCTCATCCATCAGTCTCTATTTATTTGTCACTAGCTTAAGTACCCGCTCTGCTTGCTCAATGTCGTTCTGAGCCGGCAGTCTCAGTTCTCACCTAAATTGGCGTTTACGTAACTTCGAAGTTCCGTAAAAACGTCAAACTCCATACAAGTTTTTCCTAGATATTCGGTGGTTTTACTTCTTCAAGCTGTCAAAGTCAAACTCGGACTTCCGATTTGTATGAAAACACGGAGTGGACGTAAACCGCAACGTCGAAGTATTTACGGCAACGTTGAGTAAGCTGTCAAATCAAACTCGGACTCGCAAATGTTAGTTCGCTTAACGCCCACTGCGCGCGCTCTTCAATTTCTC
The DNA here is from genome assembly GCA_946894095.1 of Incurvaria masculella. NCBI lineage: Eukaryota > Metazoa > Arthropoda > Insecta > Lepidoptera > Incurvariidae > Incurvaria > Incurvaria masculella. The sequence goes on from OX335644.1 coordinate 7,055,005, forward strand.
CATACATTTGAAAACGCCAGTATATCGGTTTGCCGTAAACGCCAATTTAGGTGAGAACTCTGACTGCCCACTCTGGACTCATTTCGGGCTGAACCCAACATTTTTCCGGGATAAAAGTACCATTTGTGTTAACCAGGTGATAACCTATCCATTTGCCAGCTGTTTTCGTGCTTAGAATAATTCATTTGGTGTGCATATACCTGAAGTTATAAAACAATCAATTTGAGGTTGATAAGTTAGTAACTGTCTGAGAAATTAAAGAATAACAGTGGCTTTTAGCCATCGACCTAATTTTAGATCACAACAGTTACATATGTTTAGGACTAAGGTTTTGACTATAGTATGCTCAACATTAAGTATGCCTACTTGCGGCTTAAACTTGGCTTAAACTTGCAGTTACGGAAAAAACCGGATAAGATTGCTTTGTTTTATAATTCATTTATAAATGGTATGCTATTATTATTTTTCTACTTCCCTTCGTGATAAAAAGTTAGTTTTTAAAAACCAAAAATTAATTTGGGCATTGGCTGCGAATATTTGAGTTTATTTTAATAACTTGGTGATATCGTATACTAATAAAAGGTTTAAGTAAAATTTTTATTTTAATACGTTCGAGATGAAATTCCAAAATTGTTCAAAGTGTGGATTCTCATCTAAGTGTATCTCATTAAATTTATTCACATTCTGTATTTATTTTGATTTTATTTATTGATTATTGATTGTCTTTTATTATTATTGATTGTCTATTATTATTATTGATTATTTGTTTTTTTTATTGTCTTTAAGTGTTTGTCTAGTCGGTTTTTAAATCCATTTACAGTTTCAGCACTAATGACCTCCTCCGGCAGATTGTTCCAAAAGTCTACAACTCTGTTCACCAAGAAGTGTTTCCTGAGGTTAGAATTTGATGCAGAGTGGTTTAGTTTTTTTAATTTCTTTGAGATTTGGTAAATTATAATAATCATTGAGGATTTTGTATGCTTCTATTACTGAGATAAATAGTCGTAACAGAAACTATGACTAACGAAAAGTAGTACTTTGTCACGTCATTTCGACACACTTTGTATGGACGAAATGTCAAAGTAATGCAAAGTGACGTCACAAAGTACTACTTTTCGTTAGTCTTAGTTTCTGTTACGACTATTTATCTCAGCCTATGAGGTCCCTTCGCTGGCGGCGTTCCTCTAGGGTGCTGAGTCCGATAACTTTAAGATGATGTTCATAACTTTGCTTCTTAAGTGTTGCAATCATTTTTGTGGCCCGTCTTTGAACGCCCTCCACAAGGTCTATTATCTTTCTAAAATAAGGGTTCCAAATCAGAAAAGCATGTTCCAATAAGGGGCGAACATAGGCCTTATATAATTTTAGGAATAGTTCTGTATTTATGTACGAGAAGGCCTTTCTGATCATGTATAGTAGGGAATTGGCTTTCTTGACGACTTCTGTGATATGTGTCTCCCATTTAAGATCTTCTGAAATTGTCACACCAAGATCATGTTGCGTTGTCACTGTCTCTATAATGTTTCCATCAAAGTAGTGAGAGTGATGTGGATTTTTGGGTCCTAGGTGTACAGTGCACAGCGCATTTACTGGCATTGAGCGATAATAGCCACTCCATAAATTGCTTACGTAAAAATTATTCATCAGAAACTTAGTATGTCCAACTAGTTAGTTTAATGTGGTTTGGACATGTATACAGAATAAATACCTAATGAAAGAATGACAAAAATATTCAGAGGTGGCAAGTGGGTGGAAGTGGTAGGTGTGCCTGGACGATGAAAAATAAACCACTATGATAAGTGAGTGGCTTCATTAAGCCATAATAGTACCCCGTAATCGAAGAGCATGCCCGTAGAAGCGACAGAAGTATTATGTTATTGAGCCCTCTATCTTCGCCACTATGTGTGATGTTCAGAGCTGAGTGGGCAGTCTGAGTTCTCACCGAAATTGGCGTTTACGGCAAACCGATCGACTGGCGTTTTCTCCAAACTCCATACAAGTTTTTACTAGATATTCTGTGGTTTTACTTCTTCAAGCTGTCAAAGTCAAACGCGGACTTCCGATTTGTATGAAAACGCGGAGTGGACGTAAACGGCAACGTCGACGTATTTACGGCAACGTTGAGTAAGCTGTCAAATCAAGCTCGGACTCGCAAATGTTAGTTCGCTTAACGCCCGCTGCGCGCGCTCTTCAATTTCTCCATACATTTGAAACCGTTCAAATGAATGGAGAAATTGAAGAGCGCGCGCAGCGGGCGTTAAGCGAACTAACATTTGCGAGTCCGAGCTTGATTTGACAGCTTACTCAACGTTGCCGTAAATACGTCGACGTTGCCGTTTACGTCCACTCCGCGTTTTCATACAATTTCAGTCCACGTTTGACTTTGACAGCTTGAAGAAGTAAAACCACAGAATATCTAGTTAAAACTTGTATGGAGTTTGGAGAAAACACCAGTCGATCGGTTTGCCGTAAACGCCAATTTAGGTGAGAACTCAGACTACTAGCTCTGCATAAAATATAATGAGCATCAATCTACAACTACACTTTTTCACGTTGTGTCAGCACTTAACTAAATTCGAAAGAACGACTTGTTTAAGCCATTCTTATTCATTTTTCCTTACTGAGGATAAAATGCTGAGACATGCACACGAATAAACGTAAGAACAGAATCACACAGAACACAAAATAATTGTTAAGTTTTCCTTTTACTTCATTCAAGTTAGATGTTTATGTAGGTACTAAGTTATATTAATAACCAGCTGAGGTACCCGGCTCCGCTCGCATCAATGTCGTTTTGGACTGATATCGGGCTGAATTATATACTGTTTAAATAGTAACCCCGCGGGCTGGTCCAAAAGGCTAGTTAACACTACTGTCTACGAAATTTGAACAAAATTGGTTGAGCCGATGTGGCATGATTGATTAAGATAACATCAAATTATTGCCATTCATAAATTCAGTGGAAGGAATGTACATTAATTAATTGTAAAACATTGGGGCCAATTTCTTCCAAGTTTTTTTAAAAGCACATCTTGCACTGGCACTACTACATTACCATGGATGTAAAACACGGACATGTTTTATGACCGCTTCGATCATCATTACCAACTCAGTCGGGATTAATTCTACCTAGTACCTACGTTAGAAAAGGGACCTACATTTATACTCTAGGATCCGTGCGACAGCCATCCTCAACATCGAAAGCGGTCACCCATCCAAAACCCAACCGCGCCCATAGATCCCAGACGTAGATACAAACCGCATATTAATCGAGTGAATAATTCGCAAGTTATGAACTTTTATCCCGACCGGTCTCCTCTCTCATAATTTACAGCGACGTATTCTGCCAATTTCCATGGAACATGGAGGAGCAGTCCGTCAGTTTTATTAGAAATATTTAACACTCACAGTTCATTCTCCTGGTATGTTAGCGTGATGTTTTGCAGCCTATAAGTAATGCGCAGATTTAGGCGAGACTTCGATACAAAACGCATCTAAATCGGTTTATTGGTTCTTAAGTTATAACCAATTCATACGACTGGTCACCTCTCTGGTAATTTAGCGTGATGTAAAGTAGCCCTAAAATTGCGGAAAAAAATCGAGCCATACGCAGGTATAATTATGTAGCGACAATATTAGATGAGCCATATAAATTGTCATCCCCTATATCGCCGCCTCCATAGCGACATTTAAATAGCATCGTTGTAATTAGATTTTTTCAACATGGTGTGAAGAACCATCTGATCAGCTAGAGAGTACACGTCAGAGCTGCATAACGCTGTCCTTTCGTCCTCTTTCTACAATCGTTCAACGCGAAACAGGTAGGGTAATCAAATTTACTGGCCACATTTCGAAAATAAGAACCAACCGATCCGGTTGATCCTTTATCTATAGGGTCAGTAAACTATGGAATCGACTTCCTGATATATTTTCTCTAAAGTAGAACCCGGGGTCCTCCAAACATGGTGACAAGAAGCACCTGGTCGGCCGGCATGGTTTTCGCAGCCCCCGTGAAAGTTCGAAAGCTCATGGGCGTCGCCGGGCACCTCTTCCAGGACCTGGCTTACTCCATATGTCGCGCTTAACATAACGGAGTAATATGAGTTAGTTCAAATCAGGCACTAAGTTGTATGTGAGAGTTTGTACGTTTTGCTTTTGTCTACTACCCATAGTTGGATTTCGAAAGTTCGTTTTTAGTTTCGTAAATATATATGCGCTGTGCTTACCATACATCTAAGCCACTCTGAAATGTTCACATTTCTTGGTTTAATGGTTCTAGAGATTTCGTGTGTTATTTGAAAATTAGTTTATTTCGGCCTCTTGAGTTAGAGGCCGAAATAAACTAAGGCTCGGTTAAAGAGTTAGAGGTAACTAGTTAGCTAAATTGCAAAAAAAAATATTTCTTAGCGAGCATTCTGATGTTAAGGTGGCCCAACCCGGCGGGTTGGGCCACTCATTTGCGGGCACGGTACAAAACCGTGTTGTTGCGCTCTGTGACCTCTGTTTCAAAGAATAAGACAGGCTCCGTGATGAGGAAGATGCAACATGTCCACAAAAAAGACAATGTGCATATTGTATGATTTGGTAAGATTTACGAAAATTTTAATTTCAAAACGACTTATAGTTAAAAGTAAACCACGACCGCTGTAGTCAAACATCTAACAAAAACCAAATAGATCATAAATCTTGATTAAATAAGCTATGTCTGATGACTAATCTTTTTACGATGTTCTTACTTTATCATTGCGTAATCCACCTATTGTATAAAACGCGCGAAAAATTCGAACTTTCAGACCTTATAACTTAGAAATCAAACACAATTTTAGAATGCCAATGGTCATCTGACATCTAGTTAGATCAAATAAAGCTATTTTGGGTAAAATTTTGGATCTCTGACAAGAAATATGGGCGTGATCTTCTTTCCCCTTTTGTATGGGGAGATGAGCGGGATGGGCCACCTTAAAAGAAAGCTACTGTTAAAATTCGTACGCTTCTAGTACAATGTAATATGAAAATTTGTCAATTTTGACCTCTTTTACTCCCTAAACAATTACATTTTGAATAATCCTTGCCAATTAAGTGTTCTCATCTTAACAGAAAGCCACTATTTAAATTTAACATTTCTAGTCTCAATGGTTCTAGAGATTTCAGGTGTTATATATGAGCGGCTCGTAGCCTAGTGGCGCGGGGACTGGCCTAGCGTACCAGAGGCCTGGGTTTGATACAGACATGCACCACTGTCTTTCTCTTTCCGAGTTCGATAAGTGCATTTCGTCACGAATGTGAGCTGCTCTATGGTTCGGAATCCATGTAAAGCTGTAGGTCCCCTTCCCCTACTAGGTGGTAGGGTTTAAGCCCGCCCAGGTTGGTACCATCGCATTGGATGAAAATATGGTCGAAGCGGCAATGAAAAATTGTCCGTGTTTTCCATCCAGTTCAATGTAGCCGTGCTCATAAAGGGAAGGTCCTGGCATGGCACCAAATTCCTTCGGGAATGTGGTGTATTGGGCTAATATCATAACGGTAGTTGTGTGGTATAAGCCATCCATGTCAGGTCGCTTAGAAAAAAAAAATGTAAATTCGTTCATTTTAGTATCTTTGACCCCTTAAGAGCTAAAATACCTTTTTCAGCAAGCCACTCTAAATCTCTTACGTTCCTAGGTGAAATGTTTTTTGAAATTAGGTGTTAAGTGCCTAAAGAAGATTTGTACATTTTGGCCTCTTTTACTAGGTGTAAATATATTAATTATAAATAATACTCGGCGAATAAGTGTTGTAATCTTAACGGGAATCCACACTGTAAATTTCACGTTTAAATATCAATGGGTTCCGAAGACTTCTATATGAGTGTGTAGGTGGTTGTCACTTGTGTATTTCGTCCTTGTTTACCCTTACCTTTACCTTAACAAAGGAATTTCGAAAAATACGTTCTTAGCGAGCATCCATCATCAACCGTCACCCTTCCAGATCCCAACCGCGCGCCCAATGTTAAACCACTTGAACTAACGGTCCACTTGAAGACATACATTCCAAAGAAATATAACTTAGACAACATCATATATTATCATATGATCGACCAATTTACAATGAAGGGATATAGAACAGAATTGTCTGCTGTTAAAGTACGAACAAGAGAACTTCCACTTTTTTTTTATGCAACCTGACATGGATGGCTAATACCACACAACTACCGTTATGATATTAGCCCAATACGCCACATCCCCGAACGAATTAGGTGCCATGCCAGGACCTTCCCTTTATGAGCACAGTTACATTGAACTGGTTGGAAAACACGGACATCTTTTCATTGCCGCATTAACCATAGTTTCATCCAATGCGGTGGTACTTAGCCCAGCCCGGGCGGACTTAATTCCACCACGTAGGGGAAGGGGACCTACAATTTTACATGGGTTCCAAACCATGGAACAGCTCACATTCGTAACTAAATGCACTTATCCAACTTAGAAAGAGAAAGAGAGTGGTGCATGTCCGGGCGAGGATTTGAACCCTGACCTCTCGCATGAAAGCCAAGTCCTCTAACCCCTAGACCTCGAGCTCTACAATTGCCAATGTATTTATTTATTTATACATGTTCATTGCACTACACATTCGGGCAAAAGGTACAACTTAATGCCAGCGGCATTCCCTCGTATGGGTTCATTCAATGCGATGGTAGCAGCCTGTGTGGGAATAACCCTACCGCCTAGGAAAGAAGGAAGGGGACGAATCACTTTGTCCGCTATTACGACATGCATGGAAATAAATCGTGGCATGTCACGGCATGTCAAAATTTTATAAGAAAATATTTTTATTGATATTAAGACACATTTCTGACAAATATGTGCTATTCAAGAAATTATTTGAGGGCAAAAATAATATGTCGGATATAAATGTTAAGAGATTTCACCCGAGAATAGTCCAAAAATTTCGCTTTTTATGCGGTGTGCATGAACTTGAAGTTATACATACGTCCTGGGGTCACCTTTAAGCCCAGGCTACAAACAGATGTTTTTTCATGGAACCATTCTTTATGTTAAGCTCGGCATATGGCGTACGCCAGGACGTCTTAAGGTCGGCCCGTAAGCATCAGAAAATTTCGCCTCCCATACAAACGTAGTTTACTAATAATTTGAAAACAACTGTTCCAACTTACTTGATATTTGGTATCTAATATTAGGCTACAAATATCTGTGTCTGCATGCCTTTGTTTTTTCGGTAAATGTATTCTGGGTCAAACCACAGAGAAAACAAAATTCGTATGAAAATTTTCTTTATGCTTTAATTTAATTCGGTTTGGATTTTTCAAAAAAACAAAAGCATGCAGACACAGATATTTATTACTTGATATTAGATTTTAAATATCAATTTAATTGGAATAGCGGTTTCCAAATGATTAGTAAACTACGTTTGTATGGGGAGCATAGCTTACGGGCCGTTCTTAAGGTGCCCGACGACGCCCTTGCGCTTTCGAACTTTAAAGGGGGCTGCGAAAACCATGCCGGCGGACGAGGTGCTTTCATGTTTGAAGGACCCCAGGTTTTACTTTGGGAGAAATACCTCGGCAGGGAGTATTACTACATTCTATAGTTTACCGACCCCATAGATAAATGACCTATAGGATCGGTTGGTTTTGATTTTTGGAATGTCGCCAGTGAATAGGTGCATTTTCTGCCTGTTCCGCATTGTGCGATGGTAGAAAGAAGACGGAGGGGACCGACCCTGACTGGGTTCAAATCCTCGCCCCGGCCATGTACCACTTTCTTTCTCTTTCTGTTTTGGATAAGTTAGTTACGAATGCGAGCTGTTCCATGGCTCGGAACTCATGTAAAACTATAGGTCCCCTACCCCTACTTATTGGTAGGGTCAAGCCCGCCTGCGTTGGTGCCACCGAATTGGATAAAACGATGGTTAATCCAGATAAATGTAGTCGTGTTCACAAAGGAAAGGTCCTGGCATGGTACTTTATTCCTTCGGAAAAGTGATGTATTAGGCTAATATCATAACGGTAGTTGTGTGGTATCACCCACCCAGACATGGATGGCTGATACCACACAACTACCGTTATGATATTAGCCTAATACATCACTTTTCCGAAGGAATAAAGTACCATGCCAGGACCTTTCCTTTGTGAACACGACTACATTTATCTGGATTAACCATCGTTTTATTCAATTCGGTGGCACCAACGCAGGCGGGCTTGACCCTACCAATAAGTAGGGGTAGGGGACCTATAGTTTTACATGAGTTCCGAGCCATGGAACAGCTCGCATTCGTAACTAACTTATCCAAAACAGAAAGAGAAAGAAAGTGGTACATGGCCGGGGCGAGGATTTGAACCCAGACCTCTCGCATGAAAGGCAAGTCCTCTAGTCACTAGACCACTCTGTAATTTCGGAACGCAACGTTAACACTTGCTTAGGACTACTCTACTTAGAACTTACAAAAACATAAAATTAGCCATTTCGAAATGTGATTTATGTATTTAACTACAAAAACCTGTAAAATATTCGAGACGATTGAGTTGTTTTTTTTTTATTAGGTTTGTCAAAAGTGACTCATTTCTTACATGGTAATAACAAAACTTAGATATAAAAAAAGTGAAACTATCAGCAATAATGGACAAACACAACATGGTTATTAACATTTCCTTAAGTCTAACGGTAGGGCATTAACTTAATTCTAATAAGAAGAATAAAAATAAATAAATCATGGCATATAAACACGCTACAAAACAAAATATATCAACTAAAATAACACGTGTTTAAAAGTGAGTGAACATTATTACAAAGAACAAAGGAGGGGAAATAATTACATACAGGTTTTGAATTTATTTTTAAGTGATTCTAGTGATGGGGCCGATATATCAATATCGTGATGATGAACGAATGCATTATAATTTCAAGAGATCCTCGAAAGTGGTGAATATATACCTAAATTAGTCTTATGTTTTGTTAGTTTTAGAGGGATTTAGGACTTGAATTTGGTCTTGGTACGTTAAAATTTATCTGGCTCAAAAGGAAAGGTCTTAATACTTGATTATTAATAATTGTAAAAATAATAATAATATCCGAATGCAATCTTCTCTTTTCAAGAGAATTGACTCCATAAAAAATCAGTCCGTCAGTGTAGTTAGGAAGAAACTTCCCTTTATTGTCAAAAAAAGATAAAAAGTTTTAAAACATCTTTTGACTACGCTCGATGCGTTGTACGAGTATATGTAATTTGTAGCTGGGATTCCACACTGGACTAGCATATTCTAGTATGCTTCTTACAAGACTGTTAAATAATGCAACTTTTGCCGCAGGATTTTTAAAAACTTTGCTATTACGTTTGAAACCTAGCATTTTAAAAGAAAGAGAAATTATGTTGTCTATATGAGCATTAAATGAAAGTTTTTTATCTAATACCAAACCTAGGTCACGAATAATATCCACTTGCTTAAGCGTATTGCCGTTAACATAATATTCGGTTAAAACTGGTTTTCGTTTACGCGTAAATGTAATTTGAACACACTTCAGAAAATTTAGGGACATTTTGTTTTTAAATCACCGCAAAGAGACTCGATTAATATCGTTTTGTACAAGAATTGAGTCGTGACTATTTTTAATAATTTTATAAAACTTGCAATCGTCCGCAAAGAGCAACATCTTGTTAGATACTTCATTTATGCTTTACTAATGTACATACTTAATGTAAGGTAATGGTATACTTACTTCAATTTTTTTCCTACTTTCCCACTTTGGTCATAAAACCTGCCAGAAATTAAGCTTCATTAGTAAACTTTTTTTTTCATTTCATTTGTTTAAACTTTTTTGGTAATTGAACTACACTAAGTTACGCCAAACACTGATAGATCCGCGGATACTATCGACCAGTAAAAAAGGTTGTCAGCGATTAGCTTTTATTTATAGGACTCAAGATGATTCAAATATCAAATCGCCACCTCCTAGTCTATTATCTTGGGGAACGGAACTCTAAAAGTATTTAACAGTATCACTTCATTCACTATTTACCTACGTCCGCTGCCTACGTCCTCCTAGCCACTTGAGAGCGTTTGGCGCGAGCGTGGTTTGTTTATAGTCGTTAGGGTCATTACTTTTATGGCAGTGTTTATTAAACAATACCGGGGATCAATGGCGACCATTGTAAGGGATTCAAAATTACCGGGGATTCATTCCTGCCTGTTACACCGGTTCGGCCATTCGCGCCCCGACCCGCCGCCCCGCCCCGCCCCACCGGCAGACGCTATAAATATTCCGGTAAACGAAAGAAGCACTTTCAATTAACCGAGGCAGGTTTGCGTAAGGTAAATCCTGGCCGGGGCCGGCCTCCCGCCGCCGACGAGAATATTTTATTCGCGAGGAATTTCATTCCGAGATAAATTGCTGAGATTCTTCGGGGCTTAAAGGAGCCAATTGTGTAAGAGGGAGGAGATTTAAATGAAATTCAATATACAGCGTCGACGTTTCGTGTCGACGCGACGAGAAAAACTCGGACGAAATTGCTATAACGACCACTTAGCCGTTTTCTTTGAGAGGTGAAGCCGAAAGGAACGACAGCGTTAATTAGAACGGCGAAGTTTGGGCGAGTCGCCTCGTAACCCGACGTCGCCCGTCATTCTCCTCCATTTCTAGAAATAATATTAATTTCCACCCAGTTCCCGGTCGGGAGGTCCGCGCGCTGGCGGATGTGCCGTCGGCGAATCCGCGGAAGAGTCGATCGGTAAACAACGGAGGCGACCCCGAGTTGGTGGAAGGTAGGCAGCGCAGCGTAGGGGCGACAAAAGCGATCAGTATTCATGAGCTTATTAATGCGGCGCGACATACTCTCCCCTCGCAGCCTTCTCCGACACTACCGGTGCGTCTACGAACACACGTGACAGATTAAAAACGCACTCCTCGCCTCCGCCGCTATCGCAGCGCCGCGCCACGGTAGCGTGAAGCGATCGCGCCGCGGTCAAATTTCTTCTGGGAGGAATGAAACAACATTTTCCAAATAAAAGTGTTTGTCAACTCGACGACTGCTCGCAGTCAAAGCATTAATCTATTTCCGAGCCAGATTACTGGGGCGAGTTCAATGGACAGCTCTTAAAATGAAACGTTTTTATTAAATTGGAAGAAATGTCTTTTTGGGACTTGTTTTCATGGCATCTTTGCGAATCTAATAATAGACAGCCAATAATTGGAACAGACGAGAAGTTATAAAAACAAAACTGTACAAACGGTCCTACCTCTATTCCGTAATGTGGCCATACGTATACAACGATACGAACCACACGTAGAAAACGCTCAAAGATGCTGGTTAAAACGATGTCATTAAGCCCCGGTTGCACGAAGAGACGGCCGAGTTAATCAATGTTCAAACACGTCACTTTTAGTGATCCGCATAGAGTTCCTTCCATGCTGTCGACACAAAGTGACGTGTTTGATCATACTTTGACGTTAATTTTTTTTTTTTGTCCTTTCGTGCACTCGGCCCTAAGATTTGTTATGCTAACTTTTTCGTTGTTTTACAGTTTGTAGCACAATTAAGCAGAAAAGTCGGGCACTTTGTAAGATTTATTACGAACTGCCCGATAACAAATGGTCTCGCGATAAGACAAGAGGGCGAGATGAAGGTTCCGCTCGGGCCACACAGACCACCGTCAGCAGATCGCGTCTGCCCCCACGACCGCCGCCGCTCCGCCGCCGCCGGCCAGCTGCCGCTGGGGCTTTTTAAGCTTTCTGCCGAGTCAGCGGTGCAAGGGGCGCGGTGAGGGGGCGGATGCGCCACCAGGGGCGGTCACAGTAGACGAAAGAGAGAGTGGGTTAACAAGAGGTTCTTCCGGCTCACTCCATGGCATTAAACCCATGTAAAACTGTTGGATTTTTTGGTGGGTAGGTAGATTTTCCCTAATGATTAGGAGGAAGCGGCAATGAAAATTGTCCGTGTTTTCCATCCAGTTCAATGTAGCCGACCATTATCAGAAAGGTCCTGGCGTGGCACCTAGTTCCCATGTGGTGTGTTATGCTAATATCTGACGGTCAGTTTGGTACGAGCCATCCATGTCCAGTTACATAAAAAAAGGTGGTCCAATGCGACGGTATCCGACCCGGGTTCCATCGTATATTATTATTCGTTAGTGTGAAAATATCTTACAGAAACGATCAGAGATGGCATTATCCCCTCTCGACCGTTCCTGTTTTCCCTCCGCCCTCGTTACACTTTACCTCTTTCACTATACATATATTCATTCTTCATTAATCAAACAAAAATGTTTCAAAATCAAAAATACCAATTCGTCATGACTAAGCTCAGGAATTATGGTTTCCGGGTGGTTCATTGAAGATGTTAACAGCCTTTCACTGCACCCTTTTTTAATGACAGTAGATCCTGTCAAAAAATCATTGCAATAATAAAAACGACAAGAAATAACGACTATTTTCGTACAATGATTATCAAGGAACATAACGTAAATAAAATAAGTGCTTTTGGTGAATTTTCTCCTTCGCTAGCACCGGTGACTCATCGGTACCGTGAATTTTCACGTGGCCGGGAAAGCCTCGAAGGTAATCCTAGGTCGAGACGAGCGTCGACCGCGATTACCAACGTCCGCCCTATCAGGATGGGAACGGTTAACAAAGGATCAACGGAACATTACACATCGAGAGATTCCGCCTGAACTGAAGATTGGATATTGGATCTTGGATTGGTGGTTTCCAATATACTGCATGAACGCCTTAAACTTAGGGCCGAGTGCACGAAAGGACAAACAATCAAAATCAACGTCAACGTACGATTAAACACGTCAGTTTGGATGGACAGTATGGAACGAACTCCATGCAGTTCACTAAAAGTGACGTGTTTGAACATTGATTAACTCGGCCGTCACTTCGTGCAATCGGGGCTTAGTGACGTCACTCGCGATGTATAGCTCATTCTCTCGCAGTAGAGAAAAACTTCCGATGTGCAGCTTAGTGCATGTTTATGCTGGACAAGATCGATGCAGGAAACTTTGCGATAGCTGTCCTACAATAGCCACTATGGATGAACGTTCGATATACAGCCACGACCCGTTTATGAGGTAACAATTCATGCATTGGACGTTCAAAGAAAACTATTTCCCCCATAACAAGCAAATAAAATTATCGAAATGCTAATACTAGTGTCCTACTAATACTATTAATAGTACTAGAAGTGTAGTACCGATAATTCCACTGGAAGTTCGTAAAAAGGTTGCTAGTTAATGATATCGTAAAGTTTTCCTGCCCCAGGCGTTCAATGAGTCGACTGTTGCTAAGAAGCGGTGCTCATGGGATTAATATTAACCAAGACAATTTTTACTCGTATGGTGGCACCATTAAGCCACTAGCTCAAATTGGACTTTCTTTGAAAAATTGCTATGTGGACGATAATTAGAGATTTTGTTTAAGAATGCCGATGAATTTAGGCGACCCTTTCTCTCTTTCTTTTTCAAAATGCAACAATGATTATTTTCAGTAACATTTTACGGAATAGCCTAACAATACAAATGATACAATAAAATATTCGTTGAATAAAAGAGATAAATCCGGTTAAGTAACTCTTGAAAGAGCGATAGAAAAGTTTTCTAACTGAAGAATAATGTTTACTATGGCTAGATGAAAAAACAAAACGGCCGAGCGGGCGTGTCGCGAACCTGCCCTCTTCACCCGCTTCCTGCACAATCAGTTTCCATTTATCTTGACCTGATGCGACGAACACTCTTTAAGACCCCTTCAATATAGCACGCTCTCTCGTCATTAAACTTAAACCACAAAGTTTATATGGAGCGTAAATAACAGTTTATGTACATGACAGTACGATTACTAAATTCACAATAATCTAAACTCAACAAACCGCAACAAGGTGAAGAAACGTTCAAACAATTCGCAGTAAATATGAATGGAAATAAGCGTCGTTCCGGCGCGAGCGTTGCCAACGAGCTGGCGCGTAAAAAAACGACACGATAATTGAAACGATAATTAAGCGCTTAGTTGGCAGAGAGGAGCGCGAAAAAACTGCGCGCAATATAAGCTAATAATATCGAAGCGGAAAATGCTCGCAGCGAGCTTGGGGTGCGGCGGCGGAGTGCGAGGGGCGAGCGACATAAATCAATCACGTCAACAGACATCAAAGCGACACGACTCTACGTGTCCGCCGGCACCGGCGCGACGCGAAGCGATACAAATTGAGCGGCGCACGTAGACGGTTTTGCTACATTCGCGTGTCGTTGAGCCGCAACACTCGTACTCCATAGACAAAGCGATACGGTTCGCGTCGCTCGGTCGCAATATTATTCCGGCAATTTGCAATTGTTTAATCATAACCGACCGCACGCGCCGACCGCACGGCGCGAGCGTCACCGCCGCGGCACGCTTCGCCGATGCAAATCGAAATGACAAATTGATTCAATTTTATTCGCTCATCGCCACCCGAGCGATCAGAGGCTGCGTTTCATTTGTCAATACGCGCGACCGCAAAACACTCGGCGCATTGTACGCTGCGAATATTTTCCGCATTATCCGCATCGCATTACGTCCAATAGACGCGTGTTGTTTCCATTTTAATTTATGTTTGCTCTATCATGATTGAGATTTAATATTATAGCCGAGTAAAATGGTTCGAGCGCGATTCAATGTTGTGGTTAGCAGCGATGCGGTGGTGCCATTCGCGGGGGCGCATTTGAAACGAAATTCCATCACTGACAGCGACGGCCGTTCAGTGATGCCACAATCTAATTCGAAAAGTGGCGTCATGCGACAAAGAATAAAACAGAACCGACAAATGGCGGAGTAGGTAGGGTCAGTATCAGTAGACTTCTAACGAGTTTGATTTCGCTTAGGGTAATCGTTCGTCAATACGAAAGTGTATGAAAAAGTTGGCAGCACCCCTAGCGGCGTGATTGGAGTTGAGTTGACGCTCGATATCGACCGCTTCGAAGCTAATCGATTTGTGGCGTTTGTTGAGAAATGATTTTACGAGTCATAATTTTGACAGTTAAATGAATGAAGAGCGAAGCCGTTTTCCTCCCTTAGACTTAACATGCATTGAAATTTGGCCATTGAATAAAGGTAAAATATATGACAAATCAAAGAAAGTCGCCTTTCCATTAAAAATAAAATGTAGAAAAAAATATTTTGAAAACAAGTCTGATTCTAGGTCCATTCATTCTAAGAATCATGTTTCTACACAAACATAAAAAAAACACAGAAGGATGATTTAGTATATACGTCAAATGCTTTATTGAATTAAGGAAATTACCTAAATCGACGCTGGAAGAAATATATAGTAGTGAAATAACCCTTAAAAAGTATTTATAAAAAAAAACTTTTATTCAATATTTCAGTTGTACTAAAATTTTAATTATAATTTGATGCAAGGACTTTAGTATGGTTGTGGTAGATGTTTTAAACTCATTAATATATGTATGCATATATTTATAACACATACTTAAATATAAATAACACATATGTATGATACAACATATATTTTAGTGTATATTATAATTTTATAATGTTTACCAAGAATTATTTTATTATTTGGTATGCAACAATATATTCCCTTAATCTAAACTCTCTTATGAGGTACGTAGTGTCTATGTAGTAGATATATATAATTTCCGAACTTAATAAAGATAGTGTCTTATCTCAATCAATGTCCTGAGTATTATACTCTCTGTTGCCTTGATCGCTGGTGATAGTACTATATTTCACTTACAATATACCCGCACCTATCGCTTGGCAAAGACAAAGAAAGAATATTATCATCTTATTAATTTTAATTTGTATCTTAAGTAGGTAGGTATGTAATGTAGCTATGTATAAGCGAGCACGAAGGTGCCACCTATGGTACAGCCGTTAGGCCAGTTTAGGTGGCCCCGCTCACCCAAATGTACTTATTTATCTTAATGTTAAATTTTAATTCTTGTTAAATAAACTTCTAGCGTGTGAGATGCACAGTGGCCGATAAATGTTACATATTTATTTATGGTTATTTATTAGTATCCTGAAAAAATCTGTAATTTCTTCATGCAAATAAATAATTCATTCATTCATTTTATTTTTATTTTTAAGAATTCAGCTAGACCACAATCCTCTTATTTCAAACTCCCCCGCGTTCAGTTAGAAGTGTTGGAACAGCCTGGTCGGTGGCGCAGCCAGCTCTCGGGCGTGTTAGCCGACAGCGATTTGCATATCAGAGTGGAGTCATAGCCGCGGAGTGCAAATAGCTCAAGTGAAATCGGATCGAGCCGAGGGGCACTTCCCGCCGTGCGATTACGATGCTGCACGAAATGGGGGAGGTTGCTTTGATAGACACAACCAATTCGTAGCAACGTCCAAGTAGCGACCAGTAACGTTTGTGTATCTATCTGTTTCAGAAATGTATCGAAATCATTGTCAAATAAATGTGAAACTTTAACAACAAATGTCACAAAACAAACCGAAATAAGCCCTAAATAAACTTCGACAACATAATTCGAAGATCTCTTAAAAATAATACATGAACATGAAATGATTACTTAGCCAATTCATAAACAATACTGCTCACTGATGCTGGACGTAGATATTACACCGACAAAATAGCTTACCAAAGTCGAGAACGTAATAGTGTTTTCCCAGAACATAAAATTATACCAAAAGCGTTTATTCCGTTAATTATCGTAAAACTTATCTTGTATTCGTTTTTTGTTTAATATAATGATGACATGTCGGTTTTTGCTGTATATCATGGATGAGTTTGCGTATATTCTATCTTATTGAAAAAAGAGTGACGTAGTGAGATGCCCGAAAGTAACGTTCATAAAAATTCAAAGTTATTGAAGAACGTATGCATTAAAAAAAACGACCTCCCTGATTGATGCGTAGCGGCCAGGCGAGCTAACTTCATAATATTAATGTCACCGTCTTCCGGTGACGGATCAGATGGCGGTGAAGTTTTGACTCCCTCCCCGTAGCGAACGAGCGCGCAACGAGATTTAGAAAGAGACAGTTTCGTTTACTTGCAACCAGTTATCGCTGCATTCATGACGAGACAGGAACACAAATAAACGGCGGCTGCGGCGTCGCAATGTAAATCATTTCCAATAACACGGAACCATCCATTTTGGGTAGTTAATTGAGCAAGCGGTAAACTGTGAGCGGAGAGTGTTTCCGCAGACATTCGTCTCAATTACGAGAGCGACGCCAAGCGATAATAAGCGAGCGACGGAGACGCGGCAGAATACATATTCAATTAGAAAATCCAAGCTCCTGTCATTAAATAATTAGTGTTGAACCCAATTAAACCGGTTTGGGATAATTAAAGTCGCGCGAACAATCGCGGTGCTCGCGCCCCCCGGGCAATCGCTTCATTTTGAGAATTCCGCCTTACAACATAAATAAGCCATAATAAAAATGCCTCACATAAATTTACAAGGCAATTAAAGGTAATTGAGAGTGAAGTGGGATATAATTAAGAGTTAAACGTCGGGCGTTAAGAAACAAGTGAGGGATAACCTCTCGCTGCACGGTGACTTGCGTAGTGTCAACTAACTACGTACAGGTTTATATTCGCACACTTGCAGAACATACGTAACAAAGCATTGTTAACGGAAAATTGATATACGATTGAGAAGAGTGTGTCGAGATTATTTAGTCATACAGAGACAAAATAATTAAACAATTTTAGGGAGAGAAATAGTAGTGCCCAGGCAGTTCATAAATGACTGGGTAGGTAAAGTGGCTTTGCAACAGGGTATTCTTAATCTGGGGTCCCATCAGTGTTGGGGGTCCGTGGCATGAGTGCTGAGGGTCCATGTCTGATATGATGATAAAAGATACTGTGCGTGATCGATTCAAAAAAATATGTATTTGGTAATAAATATAAAGTGAGTTCGGGTTCGCAAGGGGTCCATAACGCCAAAAAGGCTAAAAAACACCGCTGCGATGGTTAGGTACGTAGATTCGTAATAGAAGAACATGTATAAACATATTTGCATAATATGTCCGTAGAAAAAGTGGAAAAAGTATGCTATGATTGTAGCTTATGGTGTTTATTATTCTCTGTGCAAAAACAGTGCCTCTGTTCTCAGGCGTTTTTAATGTTTGGTACATGTAGTAAGAGCGTTAAAAAAATATGTGGGTTTGGTTAAGAAATGGAAAGGTATCGAAAGTCTTCAAACTATGTGAAGCTGCTATGACGGGTTTACTTACTAGTCATTGAGCAGGAGTCAATTTACGTCCACGCCAAAAGAGATAACAATTTGCAAAATATTCTAGACTCATTGCCAAGGCATTGAACTGGGCGTTGTTAACAGAAATGAATGCAATATTTAATGTTTACCTTATTTTAAAACACTAAAGGAAATTGAAAAGCAGTTATCTGTAAAGTTTTCCCAAAAGTTACGCATTTATTATGAAGAGAACAGATAAAAGGAATAAGCAGAGAGCAAATTGATAAATAATAATATTAATTTGTTCGGGTCAGGCATCACCGAGCTCACTCACAGCGCCGTATTTACAAACGACGCTTGCGAAGTTAATTAAAAGTTTTCGTTCCCGCTCTGTGAAGAAGCCGCTCTCCCCGTCCGTCCCCCCACACCCCACCCCCGCGCCCACCGCCCCCGCAACATGAAGATAAAGCTGGCAATCATTTCCAAGAAACTGTTTTTAATTTGTTCAAATCTCTTTGCAGAGAAAATATTTAGAGAGAATAACATTTATATTTCATTTCGCAGCGGGACAACAGGAGATTATATTAAGGATGAACTAGAAATTTTATTTTCCCGTGCGAAAGCTCACGGCGATAATAGTAGTCTAATTATCAAAATATAACTGACTAATGCTATAATAACGTTGTACCAGGCCTATTAGGAAAATGTTGGGCTTTGCACAGTAAATTGTGATTTTATTAAATAAGCAAACGTTTTGTTCGACGTCAAATTCAAACGCGTTTAATTAAGATAAGCCATTCTTCGCCCCAGGGGATTTAGACTCATTTATTTACCGATCCAGGTATCGTAGAGTCCACTTCCAAAGGATTGTTCTAGAGAAGTTAAACAGGTGCGAGGAGGTAACCGGCTGGCAGGTGAGCGAGCGGTGAGCGGTTTTTGTCGACGACGCCGTGCGCACGCGCAAAGGGCGCCAGCCAATGTGACAATGTGAACGCCCGCCGCTCATCTTTATGGATGTAGTCCATAGGAGCCGAACCGGTTAGGTAAGAGCGGGTAACCTCTTTCCTAATGTGTTTAGTTGCTCGCGCTCTCACACACGGAACACGCTCACACCATGGAGGTGAAGAAATAACAGGAGAACGGATGGAACTAAAAAAGGGCATGGAGGTGAAGAATGTATGGAGAAATAACTTCCATGCAACGAGCGCGCAAAAAATTACGCAACGCGACTTACAACATTATATCGCCGTACACATTTGTAGCGCAGTGATGAAAACGGATAAAAATCCAATTTGAAGTCTCCCAAATTGGTAGGTAAACTGATAAAGATAATTATTATTTTTCAATAAACCAGATGGTCGTTACGTCATTGTTTATTCGTAATGATGTATTCAGCGAGTGACGAAACCAAAGAATATATGCCAAATTCCTCCGGCGGCGGCACAATTGACGTGTCGACACTTTTTTAGTCCCATCCGTTTTCCCGTTTTCCTGTCACCTCCATGGCTCACACATGCTGAAAAGTTCGTTTGTTTTTTGTTTGAACGCGGTAAACTCTGGAACTACCAGTCGTATTAAAAGATCATCTGTTTGCATTTGATAGCATTAGCTTAGGAGCCGAGAAAAAATAAAAAAGTCGGAAAGAACACGAAAAAAAAACACGGAGAAAACGAAGTCATAGCGCGAGCGCGTGATGCGAAGCTGTGGTTTGAGGGCCGAGGGCGCATTTTACCAAGGTGATTGTCCAAAATGAAATTGAGCCGAGCGGAGCTGGTAAACTTAGCTAGTATTCTAATAAGAATGATTTCAATTCAAATGGACGCTATGCAGTTCAAAGCTAAGTAATAATGGAAATGCGCGCGTCATCCCACACACTTGCTCCACCGCCACCGTATATATTGCAGCTGCGCAGTGAACATCTGCGGCTAGGATTAGCCTACTTTTAGCAAGTCTAACAAGAATTAAGCGCAGACATTGTTCAAACCAGGATAGGGCGGGCTTACCGCGCACCTAGCGGCGTCGAGTGCGGAGTACGGCGGCGGCGGCGTGCCGCGACACGTGACGTCGTCGCGTCGCACGTGTAATGTATTTAATTACTGACGCTTTGTGCTCGCTCGGCGGCGACTCCACTAATTACGGAGTGGAGCGCGGCGGTTGGAGTCGGGGAGCTCTTCGACTCCACTCCGACCCTGGTCCTCCGCCGCGCGCCAACTCGTGCTGCTTGTCCAACTCGTGGATCCATCGAGCAAGGAAGGAGTCAATCGGTGGACCCGTTGAGATATCGCTTCGACTCCGCCGGGCAAACACAATAGGCCGCGCTCTGCGAGCGTAATATTTCGGTTTCATAATTTATTTTATTTTATCTTCGACAAACGGAATGATACAATAACGTTTTTCTTAAATTATAAACACAGATAAAAAGGTGAATGTACATTCCACAAGCTGTCAATACAGCATGCACATGTTTTAGCTGACACTATTTTAGTTTTATAATAATAAAAATGTGTAAACGCAGTTTAAAATCAATGGCGATGGAAAACATTTTTCAATGTGACATTTATACACAACACCATTGAAACAATACCAACATTAAAACCATAAAAACCCCACCGAACAACAAAGTTACATTTAAAAGTTTTGTTTCAAGCATTTCAAGTAATGTTGGTAATGACCATGAAATTTACATGGACCAGCAGAGTATATTTGCAGAAAAGAAAAAAAAATGAAAAAAGTGGGTTCAGTATTTTAACTTTCAACTTTATTTCCTAAAGTTATTTCTATGTTTGACCGATCGAATTGCTTGCTGTTTTTCAATGGTTCTTTGCATTAATCTAGTTCACAAATAAAAAAGTTTTACTAAGGTAATAAGTGAAATTAATTATGATTAATTCGGACGAAATAATCGATTTCCTTTATTTATTCAACTTTTCGCAGTCAAACTACACTAAGGGCCGATTTTTCAATCCTAAGATAGTACTTGACGGTCTGATAGCAAAATGTTCTCACTATTCTCTACTATTCACTATTATCTATATGTAATTTTGCTAATATATGGGCTACCTACAACAGATGGATAAGCAGCGGCGTAAATAAATTATCTGAATGTTTTTCAAACTATTGAAAAATCGGCCCTTAGTCATGTAACAATTTGATTTATCCGCGGACTCGATCAGCTCAGCGAAGAAGAACCCGGAAAGAAACTACACAGTTCTAAAAGTTTGATTTTTCTTGTTTTTTTTTTGTCCACATTAATGATATATTAAATACACTTATGAATGAATACCTAAATGCTGCTGCCAAACTTACACATTTGGTAGAACGGTCTAAGGCTATAAGTTTATTTGCGTGTTCTTGTTCACTTAATTAATAGACGATCACGATCACTCTGTTGCGTAACTTAGTTTGTATGACTGCCAGAAATGTTAACATATTTAAAGAAGAAAATATGTATGCACTTTAGGGTTTTGGTACGCTGTACAAACCCAAATTGAGGGGGAAAACACATAACGCACGTTGGCCAAAGGCAAGCCACAAAACAAGGCCCTAAAAGAGACACAAAGGTAAGAAAACAGCGCCGAGCGTCGCATTCCGTCGGAGCACCGGTTTAGTCGCCGACACAATAAAGCACTTTTAACTCGAAGCAGTCGCCATTGCGAGTGCTAGCAAAGTAATTAAGCAAAGAGCCCCCTTCGGTCGGCACTCGCGAACGGGTACGTTCGAGTCTGCGCATCCACCAACGTTCATTCGGATCCGACAGGTATTATCGATCGCTTAAGGCTGTCGTGAAGTCACAGGAAATCAAATCAGATTTGAAAATTTTAAGAAATGCGTTCTTTATCGGTTGGCCCGGCGACTGCCGTTAAAATAGCGAAATTTTCTTCTAGGCCTTCCCTATTCGTTATCGTTGTCAGATTTCAATCAAATGTTTTTAATACTTGAAAAGGTTCATTCTATGTCCGTTTTTCGGGAAAAAAATAATCAAAAACTAATATAAAAAAGACAACTTTTTTCCAATGTGTTTTTAGCCAATATTTTCCAATCTAAAAGGTATATAAAAAAATTAAAACATACAGACATCGATTAGTACAATATATTTAAGAATCCTAAATTTAAAAAACCTAGTAAAACATTAATAGCATGGAAACAGTTATCGTCCGTAGTATGGGGAATTTATAGGGTAACGACTCCTCTCTTAATGAAGGGGAAAACTTGGCCCACCTACATTTATTTGCAGCTTATTTTAGGCGCGCCGTTTTCGTCCCCCCCTCCGGAATTCGGAACCCGGAGCGGTTCCTATGCAAGTAGAACAATCATGTACAACACTACCCTAGTAAGGAATAAAACACTCACCTTGTCGTCGTCCCCTTCACTATCACACTGCAATGAAAAACGTTTTAGATTAATGCGAGTCGATGCACCGAATCACTGACATAGTGGGGAGGGGTCGGGGTCTACGATTCAATAGTTCGCCGAGGCAATAAACAAATTAAATATGCCGACCCAATTTTGTATTACAAGTGGGCACTCGAGGCGACATAATCCAAATCAGAGGCTACGATACGATCTCGTAAAGCACTAAGGACGGATATTATCATCTCATAAATACGAATGAATTTCAAACGACATTTATGCGCGATACTAGGAATACGAGATGCGAAAACAAGGGGATCTCGCTGCGACATTACAATTTCAAATAAATACGGTATAAAGTATTCATTCGGCATTCGCGGGCGAATCAGGTAGATATTTCCTTTTTCGCACAAATCTCGTGATTTAGCACCGGCGCTACACGCCCGGAATATCATAAAAAAAAACCTATACGAGAGCCAATCCGGGCCAGATTTACTTTTACGGGGGAGTAACGCTTCGGTCGGTAAAGCATCGGGGCGGTTGTAAAAATATTGCCAGAGGACGCGTACTACGCGTCGTAAAACAGAACCAACAATTTATTTTAAATAACTCCAAGTTACGATCTGTAAAATCCTGAAGAGCATTATCGTTCAGAAGTTAAGCCATTTCGATGCTGTTTATTTCGCAGCATGTGAGTGTTTGCCCCGAGTGAGTGACAAAGGATCGAGATATCGCAGGCTGTGGGTACAATGTAATGATGTGTGCGGATGGCGACGTGGCGCCCTATCACAACACCGACTAAGTAAGCTGAGGCTTCACTCGCACCGTGTCGGCCCGTGCGGTCGCCTCGCGAGCGGTGGCGGAGCGGGAGGGGGGGGGGGGGGGCGGAAATAGACGATAACAATGAAATATACTCACGATATAGCCTTTTCCGGAACTACAGCGGCTACTGGCCTGTAGGCACGAAACAGAAAGAGATATAAATGGAGAGAAGGAGACGGATCGGTGCGGGCGCGGAGTGCTCTCATGCTTGCGGTCGAACGCTTCACCATCGGCGCGGAGCGGCGGAGGCGGAGGCGGAGGCGGACAATCCTCGAATTTTTATTCCGATCGAGAACTTTTATTTCATTGTTATCTCAACTAATGGACATTTTATTTATCACTAAATAAAAAAAAACAACAAAAAAAAAGCTCATAAGGACGTCAGCTAAGTCAATTTTAATCTCACCCACGTTATACTATATCGATAGCTCGGGGAAACACTTCCGATAAGAGGTCGTTAAAGACTCTATTAACATTATACCGCTATCGATCAATTGCCAGGTATTCACACGCGACGCCGGTCACTCTAATCAAAGGCGGTGGTCGTTTATTATCGCTCGGCACGAAGATTGAATTACAAGTGCGAGATTAAAAGGGAAGAAAAAGTGAAGATGTTATTTGTCGGCTGCGGCGGCCGCGACGCGAGGGGAGAGGAACACTAATTGCTTTATCTGTCGGCGGTGATCGATCACTGAAGGCTTTTTGTCGACGCGCCCATTGATAAGGCACCGCCGCCGCCTCACCACCGCCGCCGTCGCCTACGCAGATACACCGACGCGCGATCTCGTTTAACGTCACACCGAAAACATGAAAGCACTCACGCAGCAAAATAAACATACGGCACATTCTCGCCGCGTCCGAAACGATCGCCCCGAGAGCGATCGATTACGGGCGCGAATCGAAACGTCTCTACAAATAAAAGACAACACCACAACACATACACTGGGGATGAACGGCATGCACCTGTCGTGGTAGTGTAGTGGGTGGTGTGGGGTGAGTGTGAGTGTTAGTGTGGGAGGTGTGTATGGTGTGTGTGTGTGGGGGGGGAGGGGTCTACTCACGTCGCTGAGGCGGTCCCGGGAGGAGTCGGGGTCGCGCGGCGCCACCGAGCTGCCGGTGAGCCGCTCGGACGCGCGCCCGCTGTCGTCCGACGTGCCCGCGTCGTGCAGCAGCGTTATGCCCTGCCGCAACACAAAGCTACATTGTAAACAAAGTCCCGCAGCTCCGCACCGTTACGCCTCAAAGGATGCATACACCTTTCATCCACTCATTTCGCGTTGACCAGCTACAAAAGTAACGCAGTAAATGTGTAGTCTTGCTGTTTCTCCAAATGTACAAACTTAATTAAACCGAGCGCTCTTATTTTCAGATTCAATAAAAAACATCCAAACGATAATTTCACAGAGTCTAACATCGCCGGGGGAGCCATATCGGCAACGACGAAAATGAAAGGTACTTTATAAGTAGCACGCAAACGGGACGGGAGCGAATTTCCCAATAGGCCGAAGATGCGGCATTAAGGCGTCGCAAATTCGCAGAGCGATATTTTATGTAGCCTCCAACAACCAATTTTACTCGGAGCAAAACAAAAAGAGAGCAGGGGAACGGGCTTTTTATATGGGCTCGCAAAATTGAGCGGAAACTAGGATATAAGGAAACGTGATAAGGCGAGGGCGGCCGCCGCCGGAGGGCGGACAATAAAAAGAGTTTTCCATTTATCACATTTCGCGTGTATTTTACGGCGGGGCGAGACGTGCGCGGGCCGCGCGAGCCCCGAACAGATAAAAGAAAATAAAACGCGTAAGTTCACTGTAAATGGATAACTCTCGGAGCGCTCGCGCACAATGAGCCCGGCGGTTCTTATTGCCGAGAGAGAGGTCTCCCTTTCCGTTTGATTTAGCATTCATTTTCCGGGCGGGTCGTAAAGCGGCGCTGGGCCGCCGCCGCCGCCGGCGCGATTTACGACCGGTGAACTTTTCTACTCGATAAATGGCGAATTAGGTAAAGCGCGGCGCGGAGAGGCGCGCCGGGGAAGCAATTAGGGCTCATTAATCGCATTGGCGGCGAAATCAGGTGGCGAGGAGTCGGAGCGGCCATTAGTGGAGTCCGCGTGTGCGACGCGGCGGAGGCGGCATACACCCAGGTGTAGGGGAAAGTTTTGTGTTCCAATTTGCCCCCGCGCGGCGTCCGGTTCGTTACGATGGCAACACCGCAAATTAAGTATTTAGTGTGTTTGCAACTCGATTTTAAGTTGCCCTCGTGCTAGGTCTGTAATGCAACCGCATTCGTTGTGAATTCAAAATAGGTGCATAGTTCGCTAGGAACTAAAAACGGCCTTCTCAACTTCTTCGATATATTCAAAAGACCTATTTAAGCCCCGATTGCACGTAGAGATGGCTGAGTTAATCAATGTTCAAGTTGTATGGAGTTACTTCCAGACTGTTTATACAAAGTTACGTGTTTAATCGTGCGTTGACGTTGATGTTGATGTTTTATCCGTTTGTGCACTCGGCCCTAAGTATATTAGAAGTAGGGGCGCACGCCCCTGAGCTCCAAGCCCCGTTCAAGCACCACTTTCTTTCTCGTTCTGAGGTGAATGAATGCATTTAAATTGAATAAATTAATTACGAATGCGAGTTGTTCCATGGTTCGGGATCCATGTGAAACTGTTGGTCCCCTTCTACTAGTCGGCAGGGTTAGGCCCGCCCGGGTTGGTTCCATTGCATCAAAAAATATTCGTGTTTTTCATCCAGTTAAATGTAGCCGTGCTCATAAAGGTCGGACCCTTACCAAGGGTGACATAACGCCTTCGGGAATGCGGTGTCTTGGGCTATTATAACGGTTGGTGTGGTATTATCCATCCTGGTCCAGTTACGTAAAAAAACCGGCCAAGTGCGAGTCGGACTCGCACACGAAGGGTTCCGTACCATCGTAAAAAAATTTATACAAAAAAATCACATTTTTTGTATGGGGACCCCCTTTAATTTTAATTATTTCTAAATCTTACCTATTTGTTGTCATAGCGGCAAAATAAATACACACTCTGTGAAAATTTCAGCTGTCTATCTGTTACGGTTACTGAGATACAGCCCTGTGACAGACGGACAGACGGACGGACGGACGGACGGACGGACAGCGGAGGCTTAGTAATAGGGTTCCGTTTTCACCCTTTGGGTACGGAACCCTAAAAACATATGTTCGAACAGAAACCTTGCACGTCGAAATGTTGGATAAGCAATGCGAAAGTTCACGATACAATTCTAAAACTGTTACCTTCGGAATGCGCGGAGGAGAATAAAAACAATTTCCGCCATTTCACTCGGGCAGTTGAGCTCGACATAAATCGAGTGAGCTCGCGCGCCGCAATAAAAGCGCTCCGAGTCGCCGACACGCTGACGATTCATCAGGCGAGCGCGAGCGGTTCCGCCAACATTTATATTTATTAGGCCGCTCATTGGCGCGGCTGAAATAAAGCCATCGCCACTGAATTATTGCGCTCTGATTTTGCACGTTTCAATACGTGTGTCCGGCCGCAGACCGTATCGAGTTATCCTAGCCGGGAATGCGCGGGCCGGATGCATTTCCCTCTGGATACAGTCGCTCGGCTGACAGTGCGGTTTTAGAGGAATGCCACCACAGCGGAAAGTTGGGGATGGGTTGGATGCAGCGAGCATGGAAGGACGGGATTAGTAATCGAAGCTCACTCGTATAGCGCAGCGTAGCCAAGAGTTAGTTCTCTTACGAATTCGGGACGCAAAATCGAACATCGAATGTTCGTTGCACTAAATAACTCCAGAAAGTCAGTAGTAAGCGAATTCGTAAGAGGACTCGCCTGGCGGTGCCGCCATTTTGTGCAATAGTTGTAAACGAGTTCCGATTGCTACTCCCGTCCTTAAATCTTTTGAAAAATCCTGAATTCACTCAAAAGACAATCGACGCATGTTTAAAAAAAATACCGACACAACGAACTTCTTTCGATGGCAACATTTCTCACATTCTTGAAGAATCAATTTCATTACATAAAAAATATTAAGGACAAAATTCTATGCCTGTTTCTTTAAAACAGTTCATATTTCCTCCCATTCTTTACAGACCTCTCTCCACACAACCAACACCACGTCAACAAACTCACATCCCAGTACGTTGTACTACGGAAATGACCATACATACTATTAACTCTTCTGCTCTTGCTACGTTTTCAATTAGGCTAAAAACGAATAGAAACGAAATTGTTAAAAAACGAAACAAAAAACAAAGTAACCTAACTCAACCCCGTTATTTAACTGCGTTAACAGTATTGAGTATTGAGCTTCCCGTCGATGGTATGTTTATTTAACAAATCGATACGAATGTGGCATTATAACCGATTTGTAAAGTGTGCCAACATATCGTTCCCATTCCTAATTGATCCTTTTTTGCTCCCCATAATAACGAAACACTTCAAGGTAATCTGGACATATTGAATGTCAACTCTGTTCAATCATACGTGCTTTCGTAGTGATCCGTGTGAGTTTCTGGACGATTCGTAATAAAATTAATTATATTTACACTGGTAATATGGTGACATGAAGAATGTTAAAAAGTTCAACATAGCAAAATACCGTTTATTTATATTGGTTAAGGTTTAATAAGTAAACTCGACTCATACATATGACAACTTTTAAAAGTAGTGCAAATAACAACAACAGTAAATTTTAAATTCTAAATTCTATGTTATTTTGTTTAATGGAATCTTTTTTGGTTTAATTATTATGTGTATTTTTTTTTGTGCAACTGTGAATAAATAAAAAAAAAATTACACTTATTAGTTTGTACAACTGTAAAAAGTCGATCCTCTCTCATAGCTTATGGCTGAAAGGTCTAAACGAGACTCGTACCGGTTGCCTATCGACTATAAACGCCACCACATGCTAACAGATACATCCACACAAGGAGATAGTAGAAAGGCATATCAGTAAACATGGCAACATCAAGCGGGAGTTTCGTCCCTTCTCAGCGTCCAAAAGACTTACAACTCAAGACAGGTGGTGAGGCATCGGCCACAGGTAGGAGATATGGCATCGAGCGCGTCTACTATGGAACACGCTGTGTCCAATTTCCAAAAACTATCAATCCAACTTAAGGTGGCCCAACCCGGCGGGCCTAACTCATTCGCGGGCACGGTACAAAACCGTGTTGTTGTGCTCTGGGACCTTCCCTGTTTCAAAGAATAAGACAGGCTCCGTGATCAGGGAGGTTGCAACATGTCCACAAAAAAGACAATGTGCATAGTGTATGATTTGGTAAGATTTGCGAAAATTTTAATTTCAAAACGACTTATAGCTAAAAGTAAACCACGACCACTGTAGTAAAAAATCGAACAAAAACCAAATAGATTATAAATCTTAATTAAATAAGCTATGTCTGATGACTAATCTTTTTAAGATGTTCTTACTTTATCATTGCGTAATCCACCTCCAAAGTTATTGTATAAAACGCGCGAAAAATGCGAACTTTCGGACCTTATTACTTAAAAATCAAACACAATTTTACAATGCCAATGGTCATCAGACATCTAGTTCGATCAAATAAAGCTATTTTGAGCAACATTTAGGATCTATGACAAGAAATATGGGCATGATCTTCTTTCCCCTTTTGTATGGGAAGATGAGCGGGATGGGCCACCTTAAACGTACATGCCACATGCAAACGTAGTCGTAGACGTATTGGAGGGTTTTTGTGTGTGAATTGCTTGACGAATGCATTTTTAGAGCACATTCGCGCGCGGTGGCGATGTTTCGACTGTGTGGCATACGACGCGCCGTCGGATTTCTATACAATAAAATTATATGGTAATTTTGACCATATAGCAGAGACGCGATATCGACCGCATGCCACTTTTCCTTCTTTTCTCGTCAGTGCCTCGGCCGCATCGTCTGCGATTTTGGGACTTATCGCTATAGTAGACATATTCCGTGTTACGCATCACTTATCACTAAATAGCTTGGATAAAACACATTTCGCTAGCTCACATCATTGAATTGAGAGGGACGCCCGTCCATGGATTTTGATTTGTGTAGATACATATATTCAACACATTTATATTATTTCAGGACTACAGGACTTTTTCATCCGAACATCCTTCGAATTTGCTAAACAAAGTGCTATTCAAAATGTATATTCTGAAGAAGAAGCGCGCTCTTGACATTAGAAGCGTGGTTTCTAAATTCGGTGGAGTTTTCCCTGAAAAACCACACCCACATATAATTTATTTTAAATCACGTTTTCGCTGAAAAATATGCATAACATTAAAACTTTTTAAGATTAACTTATAAAAACAAAAACATATTTATAGCTCAAGTGTAACACCCGAACGTAATACGATATTCGTTTTTGGAGATGTAGAGCTAATTTGAATCGTCACGAGACATACCCACAGGATTGCACATGAGTTCTCAAATATTAAGGTGAGCCCGTAAGGCTGTTCTTAATAAAACAACATTGGCAGTGAAATGCAAACTGAATTAAGATTCACACATGGTCAATGGACACTGACATGTTCACACATGTTCCACGTGTTGTCACATAAGGAGCGACGCGGTGCAGCGGGCCAGGCGATGCGACTCGATGACACTGGCATGGCGCCTCGACGGTAAACGTTTCCACGCACTTGTCGCCTAATCACCTGTCGTGCGTCCGTCCGCCCGCCCGCCGTCCACACCGGCGGCACAAAAACGTCGGCAGCGGGAGCGCCGCGACAGCAGATGCCGCTCTAAAAACATGACCGGCGACTAGCGATACTAAACAACCGTTTATTTGTTTTTCCACGCCAGATGCGGATAGGCTGAAAGTTGAACGATTAATCGTTCATCAGATGAGTAGTCGATAGTTGTTTCACTGGCGGTATTACATTTTTGCAAAATGTTTACTAAACATAAAATGGAGGCTCGTACTTAATCACGCAGTCCACTCCTATAAACATTACATGGTAGAATATCCGCTGAAAATATTTACGTATTAACACATTTTCAGTTTACAATAAGCGATAAATATTGTTAAAACGGTTCTTGTAAACTATTCGATACACCTAAATCATGATTCATTGTCATACTTCAGTCTGGCATTACTACTTTTAACTATTTAATAATTGTTTTTCAGAATCGCCCCTCCTTTTCCCGCATCCCTCGCAGCTCCAGTGCTGATTCCGACATTCAGCAAGTGGTCGCGGACCGACTCGTGCATAGCACAAGAGAAGGCCAGATACTCCAATAAGATTACTAGCTGTCCTTTTTCGCTTGTAGAGCTTTCTATAATCAATACAGTCATCATTCAGATACACAACAGACAATTGTTACTTAACGTAACATTGTCACGTATATTTGAATCGGTTATGTAACAATATCCCGCGATGTACACCCGTCAACCATAAAATACCTCAACTTCAACTGTGGAAAGGTAACCGCATTCGTAAAAGCCACATCAAATTTCCAGTCACGAACATCGCCGTTGGGAGTTGTCTGCGAGGGCCGCCGAGGGGGGAGGGGGCAGAGGGCACGGATGCAGTTGCATCGAAATCCAAAAGGATGTTCATACCACTATCAATTACACCTCAAAATAAAATTATTTTGCAACGTGTTTCTTTTGCTTGAATATTAATTACCAAAACGGTCGCGCTGCGTCCAATAAAAAGTGAGTCGAGTCATGCAAACGTCTGATTGCGACAGCATACCATGTATGGTCTGTCCAACCATTTATTTTATTCATGTTTGAAAAATTTTTTACGGCTTTTCACGCGGCAAAGTAGAGATATTCTCCGACGTTTCGAGCTAATCATTCAGCCCGTTGTCAAGGAGGCATCCGCCGCTGCTGCGCACGAGCGCGGCGGATGCCTCCTTGACAACGGGCTGAATGATTAGCTCGAAACGTCGGAGAATATCTCTACTTTGCCGCGTGAAAAGCCGTAAAAAATTTTTCAAACATGTCTAACGACCGCGGTAACCTCAAAAGTAACATTTATTTTATTTTTGACAGCTCGAGTACTAAACGATTAGTGATGTACTAATGCGTTTCCGATACGATTTCTTATAACAACATACTTTATTTATGAAAAAGCTATAATCGATTTAAATATTGATATTTTATTTTTGCTCAACATATCATTAAAAAACAGCGTTTTGCAAGTAAATTTTTTTTGTCTAAAGTTGCACGTCATTAAATATGGAACTTCATAGCCGTGCTAACGTCATAAGTGAATTAAATGGTAGGACCGACTGCCCCACCGTTACCACATTTTGTTGAAATTGTACGCATTTAATGCAATTTCTAGTAATTAGTTTTTCGATTGAGTATTGTGTAGGCGAGTCGTCAGCGTCACACGAGGACTAATTAAAATCGCGAAACGAATGAAATGAATGTTTCTTGACTTCGATTATCCATCGTGAAATAACACAATAAAACAAAACAATAAAAAGTAATGAATTCAGACGATCCGTTCCTCATTCCAAAAATACATACGTACAGTCGAAGAAAGTTCAAAGGATACACCTTCCGGTTCAAAGTAAAGATGAATGGTTTTAAAGTTCTTTAGCTAAGCAGCTTCCTTTACAAACCATGGTTACATGAATCTATGATTGGTCATATGACATTGGGTCTATTGGAAAGTTAATTTTGGCCTTGGCCTAGGGAAGATTAGAATCCCTCCCATTCGATGGATCCCCTTCCCTGTCTCTTTGAGCGATTTTTTTTGCTCAACGCTCCGCGTCATATTAGGGTAAGATGATCTTGACAAATTCATAATATGTACATTCAATATTCTCATAAATCAGCAGAATGTCCAATACATCGTTACATTCCGCGTTTGTCGTGGAGAAATTTTTAGGGTTCCGTACCCAAAGGGTGCCAACGGAACCCTATTACTAAGCATCCACTGTCCGTCCGTCCGTCTGTCACAGGGCTGTATCTCATTAACCGTAATAGGTAGGTAGCTGAAATTTTCACAGAGTGTGTATTTATTTTGCCGCTATAACAACCAATATGTAAAACTGAAAAATAATAAGAATTAAAGGGGGCCCCATACAAAATATGTCATTTGTTTGTGTTAAATCTTGTACAATGGTACGGAACCCTTCGTGTGCGAGTCCGACTCGCACTTGGCCAGTCTTTCACGGATTGTGCAAGTGAGCGACCTCGGCGCGCACTCAATAAAGCCGTAAAGCAGCGCTAATAGCGCGCCATTATCGCCGGCTATCGACACAGTAGTTAACCCGTTTTATCTCGTTATTTATTTTGCTCTTTGGAGGTATTATCGGTATCGGCTGTTTGTCTCTCACTTAACACGCTCTTCGTAAATCTGCGTGGGCGAGATAAGAGCCGTTAAGTTATTAAAGGATATCGTGCGGTAGATTGCGTCGTGGCGTCGGCAAGTGGTAGTCGGTGCGAGCCGATGTAAAGTGCAGTAGAGCCACGTATGTAGAGGGTTGTATAATGTATGTCGCGTCGCGTCTGAGCGCCTGACGACGAGACGCCGCCGCGACGTTCTACGTCAGGTTTCCCGTAGACCATCTATGCTAATCTAAAGCTAAAGAGTTTGTTTATTCAAAATTCAAATTTATTCATTAATTACCAAAAAATCTTAGCCTAATATATCATCATTCATATGTTTTATTTCTTTTAATAACTAGGCTGATATATACTGTAGTAACCCTGCTTCTCATGCTAGGATTCCCTGTGTTATGAGAAGCAGGATCTTTCATCGAGCTGTCGGGTTAAAGTAGACATACAAACAAACAAAAAGTATTTGTTTGTTTGTTTGAACACGCTTATCTCTGGTACTATCAGTCCGATTCGAAAACAAATTGTGGATTTAATAGCTCAAATTCTTGAGGAAGGTTATGACAATATTTATAACTATTATAATAAAATCACTCTACGACTTTGAAACCGTGTAAACAGAAAAAAATCCGAAAGCATGATAAACAAAAACAAAACAAAACCGCTTGTTTTCTTGCTTCATTTTTATTAATGTTTTGAAATGTATCACTGTTGATAAACCAGAATAAAAAAATAAAATAAAAAAAGTGTAACGCGGGCGGGCGATGCTACGGTTGGGGACCGAGGGCGCATGTTACCGGTCTCCGCTCGGGTGATTGTCCAAAACGACATTGATCCGAGCAGAGCCGGGTACATGAGCTAGCGCGTAATACGTTAAGGCGGCCCATCCCGCTCATCTCCCCATACAAAAGGGGAAAGAAGATCACGCCCACATTTCTTGTCAGAGATCCAAAATTTTGCTCAAAATAGCTTTATTTGATCGAACCAGATGTCTGATGACCATTGGCATTGTAAAATTGTGTTTGGTTTCTAAGTTATAAGGTCCGAAAGTTCGAATTTTTCGCGCGTTTTTTACAATAACTTTGGAGGTTAATTACGCAATGATAAAGTAAGAACATCGTAAAAAGATTAGTCATCAGACATAGCTTTTTTAATCAAGATTTATGATCTATTTGGTTTTTGTTAGATTTTTGACTACAGCGGTCGTGGTTTACTTTTAGCTATAAGTCGTTTTGTAATTAAAATTTTCGTATATCTTACCAAATCATACACTATGCACATTGTCTTTTTTGTGGACATGTTGCATCTTCCTCATCACGGAGCCTGTCTTATTCTTTGAAACAGAGAAGGTCTCAGAGCGCAACAGCACGGTTTTGTACCGTGCCCGCGAATGAGTTAGGCCCGCCGGGTTGGGCCGCCTTAAGAGCTCTGTCCAGTGTGACAGAGTAATGCTCGTCTTCGGATCTCGACGCTCATTTAACCGCCTTATTAACGATGTCATAAACGCCGGCAGACGATTGTAAAGGCACCGCACAATGTTGCTAACGCTGCGGTCGCGGCGGGGAGCGACGGCGACACCGCAGCGCGCCCGAGCGGCGACCGATAAAGGAGCGACTCCGCTGACGTTTATTACATCCACGCGGCAAATGGAAAGTGTTCAACTGCAAAATGAAAAGAATAGTTGCGAATAGGTGCTTTAAGGACGGCACGTTTTAAGGACCACAAGCCGTAATTTAGGGGAAATACCTCGGCAGGGAGTTCATCCTATTATTTACCAACACTTTAGATAAAGGATCTAGAGGATCGGTGGGCTGTTACGTTTGGAATGTCAACTGTGAATTTGCGCATTTTCTTCCTGTTGAGCAAAGGTAGAAATGGGACGGCAATATGTGTGATGGGACGTTACTGTCGAATTTTTAATAATATATTATAATAATACGCTCGTTGTATTGGCAATCGATAGGGTAACGATTGTTTTAACAAAACCTTAACAATTGACAACAAAGCGATCATCGGACGAAAAAGAGCGAAACACGATATCGCCTCCGGGCCAGGCGAGCTCGTGTCAGCATATTCCCTCCAGACACGCGGGTCGGCCGGCGCGGCGGAGCGGCGGCGGCGGCGCTGCATTCCCGGGTCGGGCGCGGACTCTGTAATAAGGCGCTAATTTAATCGCCGCCCGCGTGAGCCGGCGTCATTTTCGATATGCAAATTCGAAAATCCGCGATTACATATCCGATTGGGAAAATCCTTTTAGCGTACGTCGACCGGCGCGGGGCGGCCGACGCGGCGCGGCGCGGCGTCCCATTTGCATCGCTCATTACAAACCACTGAAATAATCGAGTCGATCGGGACGCAACGACCGACGCCGACGACACGGTTCGTTTCCATTTCTTATTATATCATCACATTCTGATCAAATACAACTTAATTATACGTATCAATTTTAATTTTACTCTTATTGGAAACATTTTCGATTATATTTATTGAGCAAACACACCGTCAATAATTTGCCGTTGCGCTTAGTGACGAACATGTATGTACAGTGTTAAGGTTTTTATTGTGGTATTTGTCATGTAAAACTACGCAAAGCATTAGCATCTAACCTATTCAAAACTTAAATCATAAGTACAAAGGTTAATCAATTAACATAGAATAATGAAAAGAGAAAACACATAACTTTCCTGCAGCGATCCATTACTACGAGAAAATATTTAATAGAAGTGAACTTTCATAATTTGTAAATAATGAAAATAGGTAAAAACCTTTAAATTCAGTCTCGTATACCCTCGCATCCCATCGTAACATAATAATAGCAGTCAAGTCATTGGCGGCCAGACAGACGGACACCAGACGTTTGATTTTGTATGAGTCAATGAAATGATTAAACGTACACAGAAAGATGACAGACGAACGTGTTCCGCCATGAGGCGCTGGCACCATCCCGTTTCACACGTCTCGAGGTGGGCCACCGCCGCCGAGCAAGGAAGGACGGGAGAACCGACGGAAACTCGCCCGTATAGCGACAGCATAGACACTTTTTAGTGATAATACATACAGTAACGGTAGCGCTGGCCGGTCTGTTAGCTTACGAGTTAGCTCACTCCTGAAGGAGAGTTTCAACGACACGTATGCAACGAACATTCGATGCTGCGGGTGCGAGTTTTGCGCAGTCTACTTCGCTTCGCTTAAATAACGCCCCCGATGACCAACAGTGAGTTTATACGCAAAGGGAGACGCTATTATTCCCACTGGATGCCCAAGAGCGCCCTGTATTATCAATAAAACGTGCCTGCCACTGAAGTAAGACATGCGGTCGATATCGCGTCTCCGCCGTATGGTCTTGGTGACAATATATTTATTTATGGCCCGTCGTATGCCGCACAATCGAAGCATCGCCACCGGACGCGATTGTGGTGTAAAAAAGCGTTCGTCAAGTCAGTTTTCACACACACACAAACCCTCCACTACGTCTGTGACTATGTTTTCAAGTGGCATGTGCGTTGTAGTTGGGTTGGTAGTTTTTTAATATTGGATACAGCGGCACATCTCCTTCCTGTCAATCTATGGTGCCCACGCTGCTGCCCTACAGGTGAGTTTCAGTCGTCCCTGCCGTCTTTCCTTGCTCGATGACCGCCGCCTCCAGAGTGCAGCATCGTACCGAGCGGAGCGTGCCAACAACCGGCGACCGAGCGTTCCACTCTGCAGCGCCGGCTCTTATTGAGCTCGTTACGAGCTCGACACTGACCGCTCGTGTGGGTTCTTCGAGTTTAACCGTCCTCCGCCGAGAGCGCCAATGGAGCCAACTGGAGTTCTCGGCAGGGAACATCGTACCTTTCCACGGTTGTGAAGACATTATATCGGGATATGAAACTTTCACATCCCCGGGGTTCGCCGGTTATCTCATGATATAGTAAAAATATTAAGCGGGTAAGCCTAGAGAAACATTAAAGGTTAAACAAAAAACTTCGCGCTGTGGCCTAATTCAATTTGACGTTCTGATGGGAATTATCCTTATGATACTCAATGGTTGTGTAATGAAACACGGGGATGACATTAATCACGCAATTCTTCGCATCGCTAGTCGATATCAACCCCTATCACGCCCGCTAGAGACGCTGCTTTTTCATACAGTTCCGCATTGACGACCGATTTCGCTAAGCGATAACGCTCCGAAAACAAAACATAGGAGGCCTGCTAAAGTAGATAAGAGCAGGTTTGTCGGGAGGCCGTGAGTGGAAAGGACGCAATAAAGCGGTCACTGTAAAATCCAAGAAGGACCGTCAAATTAGAGAAGTCGAAGCGAAGCAGAAGGCGGATGGCACGGTGGTCTTCTTTATCGCCGCCAGTCGCCTTCGCGACATTACCACGGCAGTAACTTGGCGGGTGAGTTATGACAGATCCGAGAGCAGAACAATGCGCTACACATTAGCGCGGCTCCGCCCGCGCGCGCGTCGCCAAACGTCCCCGTCGCCGCGCCACTGCGCCGCCGCAGTGCAGCAATACACCGCTCATAAACGTTTTGTTGCCGATAAAACGCACGCTCGCTTGCGACAACTTCTAGCCCGCTCGACCAAATAATAAAGATATTTACAATGGAGCTTACGCGGCGACGTAAAACCTAGAGTGTAATGGATATTTCATGCACGTTTTGCGAGACGTCTCGTCGCCGTTACGTTCTGCATCGAGACTCGCCTCGCCCCTTTCGAGATGAGATTGTTCTCTCGTCGGATTACGGGCGGCTGTTTCCTTAAATCATTAGCGCAGCTCGGGCGAGTGGTTCCCGCGGGAGAGGCCGGCGTCCCCTCCGCCGCAGCCGTAAGGCTATTAGTCGACTAGCTTCCCCGCCGCCGCACCGCAACGCGCAGCGGAGCGTAACTCGCGGCGTTGCGAATTATTATCGCTCGGGCAGATGGTAATGAATCCTGGACCGCTTTATTAAACAATCTCATTGTCGACGTGCAGGCAGGATATTGCCTCGCTCGAAACTCGTAGCGTTTCATTAACCCGACAACAAAAGCGGACCGCCGCAAACGAGGACTATAATCGTTTCTCCAACAGCTTCCAAATAAAACAAGCGACCGGCGAAAAAAAAGGTCGCGAAAGCGACGCTACAAATTCGTGTTATCACAATTTCCGCATATTCCTTCCTCGCGAACCGCATATTGCGAGGCGAGTACACGCGCGGCCATTATTTTATCCTCCATCTGTCGACCGGCGCGGCGTCGGATCCGACCGCTAACATTTTCAATATATTACTCCGGTTTGACATGCTATTTTATTTTTCGCGGTTTGGATAAATACGAGAGGGACTTTTTTCGAAACAAAAAAAAAAGAGAACTCGGGTAATGGAAAATGGGATCAGAGGTAGTCCGCGGGGGGGCGGAGGGTGGCGAGGGGGGGGGTAGGTAGAATCTCGGCTCGCGCCGCTCGGAGGGTTTATTTATTCATACATTAAAGTTGATATCGCTCCCGGCCCGCCCCTACCGCGTTGTTTGTCTATTTGTCCGTAGTAAATGGCTCGTCTTCTCTTAATGCGCCGAGCTGCTGTGAACACGTCGTTTGTTTTTTTTTTTGTTGCAAAGTTGAGCTCTGCTAGTTCGTCGACATGACGGACTTGGGCACCTTCTATTTAATCCTGTTAATTTATCTATAGCCAAATAAGTTAAGGCACTGGTAAATTAGCTTAAATAGAAGTATGACGATTAGAAATCAACTAAATAAAATGAAAATTCGATTCCTATATTATTTTTATAAAAAGAGCCAATTTCTGAATGTTTTGGCTAAAAGCTAGAAATTTAGATGAAAAAGGAATGATTGGTTTAAGGATACTTGCATTTGTTACTTACATATAGCGATTAAATTACTTTGAAATATCTAAAGCAAAATTTAGTTTTATTTTTTTATACTATTAAAATATTTATAGATATAGTACTTTCCATGTTTAATTTAAGTTTAGATTTAAGTAAGGTTATTTACGCTTAGATAGCAGTCAACTCAAATTGTAAACTGTATCTGTGAAAACATGTTTTTGGTTACATTGTCCATTTTTGTATCTTAATTGTGAATAAGCTGTAAGTTTTCCAATAAATAAATAAATAAGTACTAACGAACAAATAATCAGTCTTGTCCCATTTTATTGCATTATTGCGATGGTACATTCAGACGCGAGTTGACCAGCCCTAGCGCCTTTAATAACGAAAAAGCTACTGCACAATTTACACAGAATACCGCAAAACTAGAAACGGAAAGTGACAATGCGATCTAGTACGAGTGCGGCGTAGTCGACTCGAAAGTGCGCCAGCTAAACACAAAGAACCCAACCAGGCGGTGCGGCAGGTATACACTATGCTATAGTTGGCTGGTGTCGGCGGTGCGGGCGGCGGTGCGGGCGGCGGTGCGGGGGAGCGGAGGGGCGAGGGGTTGCCGCGGGACACCTCTGTTTGTTCTTCGGCAGATGAAGTTTGCTCTGACACGAATATTGGATAGGGCAAACTTCACCTTCGCGGGCGAGCTTTGCACAGCCTATATCATTACATATTTGTTTGTTGATCCCTTTATGAACTCCTGCTATGTGGTGCGGTAGGAAGGGAATATTATGCACATACAGCCAAGCACAACAGTGACGATTAATTATACAAATATACTGAAACGATTAAATATACTAAAAGATACTGCAAGACTGGAAAACAAAGGCACACGAGAGTAAACTTAGTTTAGTAGTTGATGACATGTGTATGACGGCTCATTAAAAAGCCTGCCCATAATTTAAGGGTAAGTAAATTTTAAGGCGAGATCTGAAATAGAACAACTTTTGTCAAAAAACTATCCCGTCTATTTGTAATGGTTTCAAGGAAAAAATAATAAAAAAAATATATATAAGGACAGGACAAGGATAGCAGCGAGGGCGGCACGAGTGCACAGGGCTCTAAGTGCACTTTGATTTATTATTTCATCTGAAACTGCGAATAGATGCATAGTTTTTTGGACAAAGGTGTTTACAATGCTGGGCAGAATTATTTAAATTTGCAAAGGAAAACCTTAAAATATACAAATAAATTTTGCCATTAGCAAAAGTCGTTGTATTTCAGAATTAAACTATTACGTGGAAAACCTAAAATTATGAACATGATTTATGAAAAGACCGGATAAGCCCGAAAAACTAAACCCCTTCTTTGCTGCCGGGGGTAATAAGGGAACGAATTCATGCGAAGTTTCATAGTTTTCGCAGTCCTATCATCGGAGCGATATCAATATGCTATCGATGTTTCATTTCAAAAGTACCATCGCACCAAACAATGATCCCACTCTGAAAAAATCGGGGCCCCAGACTCCATTAAAGGCACAAGGAGCTGTACAAATTCAATAAGTAACCGGTTACGTCGGTAGGCTGTCGTGCCAATAAAAATACTCCAAGGGGACGATATCATCTGCGGTGTCGCAAGCAGTCGGCGGCAGCGGCGCGCGGGAGGGGGGGGGGCGGTCGGCGCGGAGAGATAAGGGGTGGTGGAGGGTGGGGAGGGTCGCTGGCCGCGCGCCAGCAGCCGACGCGGCGCAACGCAAACACAATAAAAGCGGATAGGTCGTGTCGAACGCAATCATCGTCCGCAGCCGCGCCCCGACTCGGCCCTTTATTAAAGTACAAATGTCGCGAGCGCCCCGCGCCTCCGCCGACGATGTAACACTCCTCGCGACTCTCACGTCCTCGGCGAAGCCCCCGCCGCAGTCGCCCGCAAACGACATCTTCGTCGAGCCGGCTCGCGCTCGTTACGCGGGTGGAACTCGAGCTTTATCGGCGTCGACGCCGGCCAAAGTGCGGCGCGTCCGAACGAATACGACAAATAAATTATCCCGTAAACTGACCGACATATTTCGACGATCGTTTCCGCCGAGCCAGCGCGGCTAGTTAATATTTCGGCGTGGGGGATGGGAGCACGCGCGTCGCGAGAGGGCGGCGGAAGCGAGAGGGTAAGCGAGGATTTGCAAATAAACACTCAGCGACCGAGCAGAGCCTGCAGTGATTGACAGCAGATGGGCGGAGCGGCCGCGTCCGGCTAATGGAATTAATTATTGAGCGAGCTCGCGCTCCGATAGCGACATTAAACGCGAACGCTAGCGTCGATCGCGCGACCGAATCAATTGTACGAGTTGCGGTATCACGGTGCCTTGTGGCGGGCACGCGCTAAACGTTATATTTTTGCCCCCATTTCGATCTCCGCAAACATTAGAAACCTTTTTTTAATATGTAGACTCGTAAACAATATCGATTCTTCGTGTTATCGAAACAGCAACAACTAAAATGCACACCGTCGCAATTCACCTCCAAGCGCACCGTCCGGCCGAAGTGTGCTCCGGCTCAATAAGATTGGTAGTTCGGTCGCCACCCCCGCTGCAACCTCCCTGACGTCCTCGAGTTATGTCGCAATCCCATCCAATTTGCCTGCCGCCGGCGCGGAGAAAACCTGACGCGCCGAGAGGATGAGCGGAAAATCTTGCGGACTCTCGGGGAAAACAAATTGTACGCGGCTGCCATCTTGCGGTTCGCGGGAATGCGTCAACAGCGGTCTATTACCTCCCCGTCGCGCCTGGAGCGGTCGCGTTAAGGTGGGCCCGTAAGCATCAGAAAATTACGCTCCCCATACAAACGTAGTTTACTAATCATTTAAAAACCACTATTCCAATTTGCTTGATATTTGGGACTTAATGTCAGGCAACAAATATCTATGTCTGCACGTGTTTGTTTTTTCGAAAAATGTATCCTGTCTCACAAAACAGAAAAAAGAAAATTTGTATGAAGGTTTTATTTTGACTGTTATTTGACTTCTTTTAGATTTTTCAGGTAAACAAATACGCGCAGAGACAGAAATTGATTGTAGAATATTAGATACCAAATATCAAACAAATCTGAACAGTGTTTTTCAAATGATTAGTAAACTACGTTTGTATGGGGAACATAGCTTACGGGCCGTTCTTAAGCACCTCGAGACTTTGCTTACACGATATTATAAAGTCGGTGTTTGTGCAAAGCCTAGTCAAACAAGCCTGCTTACAGTACAACCGAATACTAGCGGTGTAAAATTAATGTTTTTGCAGTTCGCTCGGTAGCACGAGTTTGAAACGAGCCAAAACCGCAATAAAACGAAGCGAGCAGCCGTCGACGTGATCGTTTTGACAGGAGAATAAAAGCACCGCCGCTTTCCAGCAAACGAAATGCACATTAGAGAATATCGGGCGGTGAGTCGAGTCGATCGCTTGGCACGCGATCCGGGGGCAAACCGCGTTGCACCGGAGGGACTCTCGGAACGGTTGCAGTTCAGCACGTCCTTGTCACTCCTGTGGCGTTTGACAGAGATGCGCTGACATCGCGAAACGCCGACAGCCGGGAGTGAGGCGGGAGGCGAGGCACGGCTAATGGCATTCCCGGCTGATTCAATTTGTTGATCGTCCAATAAGAGCGCTGCCACTCTTGTTCCAATTCTGATTACAATTTACTCACCATTAAGTCTGGGAGCCACTGTCGAGGAATGCCTTTGCGACTCGCACGCGCAGTTTGTTTTAACGCAACATCGCTCCTAGTCAACTACTCGCGCCATACAAATGCACCTTTAAACAAATGTAACAATATGTAGTGAAACGCCTCAGCAAGTCTAAATAGAACTCCAGACTGATAATGGAATGTTAACATTTTTTCATTCCATCATTTATTTAAATAATAATAATAAAGTCTATTTTTCACACTAGAAATCTGAAAGTAATATGATTTCTAGATACAAGCAAAAACAGCATAAATGCATAAACAAATAGTTCCATTTGCTTTTAGATTTCTAAATTTAGTCAAAAAAGTTCGGAAATGGACACCGTATGTATTTTGTATAGAAAAAGGAAACATACATTAACGAAAAAAGGTTGATTCCTAGACAGGAATGATATATTGTAAGAATGACACTTCTGATAGTCAGACTTAGTTAGTTAACTTGGGGTGTCTCGTCTAACTTTGCATTTGGCTAGTACCAGGGCCTTAAATGCAATGGATGCGAAACTTTCACTCAAAGGTTAAAAATGTTATTAAAACAATCTGGCTGTTTGCAGCGACAGAATAATTAATTAACTCTCCAAAATGGATTTCTTCCCACAATACTTAGAACACGATTGCGGTCGCGCTGTGACACGGGCAGCCGAGAGCAAATAATCCGCCGCTCGGCCATTCTCCGCGTGTGATTAGCCCGCCGAGCGGATTGCGAACGGCCGAGGAATTATTAATACAAGCTCGGGCCGAGCCTTCGCCCGCCATAATGTACGCGTTAGGCGCATAAATGTTTGATGGCGGCCGCAAGTGTCGGGCCTACCCTCTCTAACGAGTTATGCGATGACGGCCTTTAATAATTTCACGGGATTACCTCTGCCTCCGCTTCCGCCGCCCCCGCCGCCGCCGCCGTCGCGCGCCCCGGACCGCAACCAGTTATGGTGAACGACTAAGTAACTTAAATAACTTATTGGATTGTTTAGCTTTTCAAGAAAATAACGCCCCACAAAATAAAAACATTAGAACGATTAACGACAAAGGAATGTAAATGTTAATTTTAAAAAAAGTTAGTTTAAAAAATTATTTTTGAGAGAGAAAATGGCATATGGCGTACGCCAGGAGCTCACATAAGAGATGCCCGAAGATGCCCATGGGCTGTCAAACTTTCAAGGAGGCGGCGAAAGCCATGCCAGGTGTTTCTTCACACCATATTTGGACCTCAGGTGGGACTTTGAGGGAAATACCTCGGCAGGGAGTCGATTCCACAGTTTACCGACCTTTTAGATAGAAGATAGATAGAGGATCCGTTTAAACGCAAAATATTTTTAACATTGATCAACAATCTACTAATCTAATTACTACTTTGTGACTACTTTGGCTTAAACAACGAAATGTTTATAATAAACAAAAATATTATTTACGATACGTACTTACAGAATAAAATATTATTAAAGGTGTACCTAAATTAATCATTCAGTTCTTAGGTTAATAAGAAAGTAGTTCAGAATATCAGGGTAAAAGCTTTTGATTCGAACAGTCATTAAAAAAAAGTTTAGCTTTCAAATTGATTCGCGAGAGTAAATTCAACATCAGTTCGCGTGTAAAAGAAAATTTAAATAATATGCTGAGCCGGAGAGAAAACTCCTCGAACAAATGCATTAAAGTGAAATGAGATGTATT
This sequence comes from Incurvaria masculella, assembly GCA_946894095.1. NCBI lineage: Eukaryota > Metazoa > Arthropoda > Insecta > Lepidoptera > Incurvariidae > Incurvaria > Incurvaria masculella. Next base: position 7,098,840 of record OX335644.1, read on the forward strand.
TTGTTCGCCTGACTTGCGGCGGCGGGAAGGGCGGGACGGGGCAGGGGGTAAGGGGGGTGCGAACGTTGGAAGATTAAAGTGTTGCAGTCTGCTGGCGGCAGGTAGGGTCGGATCGGAGATGAGAATTTCTAGAATCGAGAAAACAGCTGAATATTTTTACTAAATCATTATTTGAGATTCGAGCGCAAGTAGTTTAGTAAAAAGCACACTCGGCACTATCGGCCCTGGCAGATAAGTGTTTACACATATGCCTCCAAGCATATACAGACAGTAAGCAATGGCATGCAAGCAATGGTGGAACAGCAGAAGGGAGGTAGAATTATTATTTTAAAAAATTATAGTTTAAGTTGTGCTAATATAAGTTATACTTTAAAAGTTTAGATAAATATGTAGTCCTAACTGAAACCATCATCGAAAAGTAGTATTTTATTAAGTTATTATTAAATGATAGTATGAAGGAAATGTCACTTTTAACACCAGTTAGTTTTACTTGTGTTTGTTGCAGTTCCGCCTATTTATTATAGCCTTAGGGCCGAGTGCACGAAAAAACAAAAAATCAAAATCAACGTCAAAGTATGATTAAAAACGTCACTTTGTGTGGACAGTACGGAAGGAAATCTATGCGGTTCACTCAAAGTGACGTGTTTGAACATTGATTAACTCAGCCGTTTCTACGTGCAACCGGGGCTTAGTATTACTTCTGGTTAGTAATAGTTTTAGTTGCGACTATTTATCTCAACCACAAAGATTTATCTGCGGATGTGTAAGTTTCAGCCAATTCGGAATCGAAGTAGCCAGCATATTATATGAAATACGATTTCGCACAACGTACACGATGCACGTGTCGAAGTGCCGTCAAATTAATTTAGGGGAGGGGTGTGCACCTTCGCACGGGTATCAGTAACCAACAATCACCTAGGTCATTATTGAACATTTACATGTCGTGATAAACGCATTGATCTCCAATAGAAATCATTACCCCTTACGCTGAGACGGTCAAACATTCGGTCCTACAACCGTCGAGCCGTCCTCAAACCGCATCCGTGCAGGTGGACAGACGTCAGGGTTCTTCCTATATCAGGTTTTTAGGGCCTTGTTAGGGTGACTGACTAAACATTTATAATTTGGGACAGCAAATATTTTATTTGGGTACGCAGGCCTACGAGCTCATTTTTCGGACAGTTGACTCCAAACTTGGGTTTTCTGACGGTTGACCTTTTTTGGTCACGGCCCTTGTTTCAGAAAGTCGGGCCATTTCGCACATGGTAACACCTAGTGCATCGAGCACTTTGAAAACTGTTTGGCTGCTCGGGCGGCCGGCCGGTGACGTTCACGAGGCGCGTGCGGTGGGTGCGCCGGAAGTCGTTACTCCAGCGCTCACTGAATTAGACACGCCGCATTTAGAGCTGACATCATCGTCGGCGCTCTCACTACAGTCTCCAGTCGCCATCGCACCAGACATCCTCGCCACTGGCTGCGTCTATCATCCAGTTCACAGAGTCGAACGTGAGAGCGTTAAAAAGGAATGGACTAAAGAAACGCCCAGCTCCCGCGTCGCCGAGTGTTTTACTGTAGAGGCAAACGCCACACGACGAGCTGTCATGTAAAATGGAAGTTTGCAGCATATTTTATGCAAAAACATCAGAACTTTGAACAATTATACTATCGTAATAGAATTTGTGAATATTTCAATCAATGATTATCAGTATTTCTTTTTAAAATCCATTACGGTGACGCCGTTAGCGATAGCGAACAATGAACATTTGTTGCTTTTACAGTACAACAACACCGTAATCAAAGATGGTATAACTAAGCCCAAAAGTAGCAGTTCTTAGCTTCCTCATCTACACTAACGATAGTATTACACATAATCGAATAATGAGTAGCATACGCGAAACCAAGAAAACTACCCCGTCTATTCAGCTTCCCGCCGTTAGCCATTCCAGCAAAACATCCAAACAGACGAGAAATACGAGCGTGCCACCAAACATTAGCAGCGCTCGCACAAACTTGTCAAATTATCTCGCGTGTATACTCCCAGTGGAGCGAATTAACTCCGGTGGAGGTTGCGACCGAGTCTCGGCGGCGCGGCGGCCACGGCGCGTCCACTTCATTAATTACGACTCGTATAGCTGTCGAATAAGTCTTGGACGAAATCCAACACTCCACTTATTACCATGGGCAACTATTAAGCTTTAGTATCCCACATTCATAACTTGGAACATTCTTGGCAAGCAATATGCAGCATCTTGCCAACGCACTTTGTGTCGTATAGGTGGTCCGTTCACCTTCCTTCTACAGGTTTCCCATGTCTCTTTAGCATATTTGATGTACTGCGCGCGTTCACATTGCACAATGTGCAAAGGCGCTGTGCATCACTAATTAACGCCTTTTAGGGTTTTATTGTGTTCCAAATGTTACGACTTCTGTGTCGCCAAATCTTCAAGAATGAGAGAGAAGCTAAGGCTACCGCCGCAGCTTTCGGAACTCAAAGAAAGCATTTTAATCGACCCCGTTGCTGCATACAGCTTTTATGTTTTCTCAGTTTGCGGGGCCTCATCAGATGAAACATAAAGAAACTGATAGGCACCTCATTGCCTCCGAAATTAAAAAGACATTGATAAACTACACGAAAGTGGAGATAATGTGGAGTGATGAATATAAAACATCAATCGTCGGGGGCAAAGGATTGATTCGATCGTCAGACGTAAAGCCGGTAGCCAAGTTCTGCAGGGATGCGACGCCGGCGGTACTCACGTGTGCGTTGACGTTGGGCGGCGGATGGTGGTTGGGCTCGCGTCGCGGCGCGTCCGGCGGCAGCGACAGCAGAGGCAGCCGCGGCTTGCTCGACAGCGAGTTCGGACGCCCGGAGGTTGCGCATTTTATCGCGGCCTGCCAACAATAAAATACCACTTGTTACACGGATCGTACATGAACAGGTATGTTAATGAGCGAAAAGAGAAAAATAAATCCTATTCTGTATAGTTAGACACTTTTTTTCTCAATGCTTCCTCCTTCGTGTTCCACAAGACACCACATCCATACAGTGATCCACCAAATACATACACACAACACTTATACGAATACATTCACACAAAAGCAAATCCTCCAAAGGCAATAAAATGATAACTCAAGGATTTATATTTTGTAAGTGTAGCGTGCCAAACTTTTCCTATGACAGAGTCAAGCACCCGTTTAGGAAATTGGGACCAAAGATTTTGTATACATCGATTTTGTAAAACAAAATTTTATTTGATGAGTAGCTGAACTTAGTGCGGAAAGTGTGTTGAAGTCATACTTATGTGACGTACAAACGGAGAGCCTAATGGTCGAGCAATAAAAACAAAAGCTCGGACATGATGGCCCAAACAGACGTATTTGCAGTCATCACTCACCGGGGCACAACATCGTACGCAATACATCTCAATTTGTCTCACATAATGATACAGTTGATTACGGCGCCGAGCGCACCGACAATCTCAACTTCTCTTGTTAAGTCTCGTCGGCTCGCTGCAACATTAGCGTCATAAATTAGCGCGGGCACTCGTCAAACTTGCGCATCTCAATTATGTATGACGAGACACAAAAAGTTGGCAGAGCCCTGCTCCGGGAGTCGCTCGCTACGCAAATTCACCGCGCTAAAGTTGCAGGGGTAGCCTCACTTAATCATACTTAGCCGCGGCTTCTTGCGAGCTGGTAACATCGCACTCTCGACTCCGTATGTCTCTATCGTTACAGTGAGCATATTATTCACGGTTACTGAGTAGTTACTGTAAGAAACGTACAGCCTTGGGTTCGATCATTTTTAGTTTATTTATCAACCACCACGATATCAATATCGTCTAATCAGGGATTCCATCAAATCCTAGTCCTCAAACTACATTTTATCATGTCCTTAAACCAAATCTAGATATTTGATCAAATCACTAAGTTTGGTATATTGTTAAAAGAGAGATCAAAGAGAGTCATCTCAGAGCTTGCAGACCCCGACTAGGATCAGTTAAGGTATTTTTTTTATTTCTATAAATTTTGCTCTTATGCATTTGCAACCGCCGTCGGTATCGGCAATCTATTAAAACTCCTTTTGACATTCCAGGATACTATTACGAAGCAAGAAATACATATTGTTCCAAATGAGGTACCAAGGGAAGAAAAGAAGGTATTTGAAGTCACTAAATTCCATAGAAAATTTTATGTATCCCGATAAAAACACGTTAAAAGTATAATACAACCACAAACATCGCTTTGAAGGCCAGAAAAACTGTATACACGGAAAACAAATCAATTCCATTATTTGAAAGCCAAATGTTCGTATCATGCTAATACCGGTTGAAAGCAGTCGGGCATTACAATAACTACCCACACGTACGTACGCATCCACAATGAAGGTGGAACGAACTATGCACACAATCATTGTACGAGCGGGATAGCAGCGGGCTGTCGGAGTCGGAGCTCGTTGTGAGGCGACACGCATACCGCTCGCACCGTAACGTAATTAATTCTTCCGTTCTTGAGTTTCATAAGCGGCGGCCCGCCGCGTGCTTCACATAATAAAGAGAAGAAATTTACGTGACACCGAATGAATTCGTTTGCAGCGCGTAATTGAAAAGCGTTAATTTGTTCCCGCGCGACGTCGGAGCGACGCGACGGCTCGACGGCGGACGGGGGGCGCTTGCACTCATCAATTACGACCTTAACGTTCGGGAAATGTACCTGGCCCGACGACTCTCTCATTGCGGCGGTAGGGCGCTAATTTTTGTTTTCAAATAGTAGGTAAATACTTCTTCATAATGTCAATAAATATATGTAAGCCGGTATGGATGGCAAATTCTAATCGTTAATTCAAACGGGGAAGCATCATAAAGTTCAAAAGCACAAAGTCCAAAACCCATAGATCAAAAACTCTCATTGATATAGTCATTTTAAATTGTTTTAGGTTAGATTAAGTTTTGTGCTATGTAAAATACAGTCGAAACATATATAATTTGAACTTTATGAATGCGACCCATTCAAACGATGTCTTTGAAAATGCTTTCATGTCGAGAGTATTAGAGAGAGTAATTATCCCCGCGTTTCAAAGGACCTCCGGGTTAACATATGTAGCAAAAATTCGAAAAAAAAAATCGCAGTACGACAGAAAAACACATGGACAAACTTCGTGTTTCCAATTTATATCTTCCACAGAGATGTAGATAATCGTCCAAATACTTGCGAATGGGAATGATTCCTGCTGATATGTGAAAGTGTGAAATTGACCTCATGAAGATGTGGGGACGAGGTCATCTTCATCAGTCATACACCGAGCAAAAATAAAAGCGCAACATTTGTTGCGCCAGCGCATTTCTACCGCCGACGCTTCTCCGCCGCTCATTAGTGTGCGGGCGTCGCAAAGACGTGCAGCCTTCGTGAAGCGGCGGCGGCGGCGGCGCGTCGCCTCCGAGCGTCCGCAATACAAAGTCACGAGACGCGACGCGTGTCCCAAATATTAAGTTATCGCGGTGTGTAGTTACTAAGTAGCCTGCGGGCGTGTGTAGTTAGCGGTCACTTCCCGGCTGCATTCCGCTACTTGCAGAGGTCCGATTTATTTTAGGTTTATCGACTGTGACTCAATTCTAACACAGCATTACAATTCATAAAATAAACAGGGGCGCATACATCTTCAAAGAAAACTACTATGAACGTAAAACTGAAAGCGCGCCATTTTATTAACGTAACGACCACGAGCGACGTTCACCCGCGGGTCCTGCACGCAAATAACGCGCAGTTGAAACGTAGTCGATTTGCTCATTAGAGGTAACCGCAGCGATAAAACTCCAATTAACAACGATCGAGCGACATCTACCATAGACACGAGACTATTCCAGCGGCGATATGCACCCCCCGACATACGAAGAGCGCAACGTGGATCGGAGCGGCGGCGTTAATACCTCCGCCGACATCAATCGGATGAAGTCCTCAGGTGGTAATCACGCCGAGCATCTCTCGGGTTGGAGAGCACTCGAGTGGCGAGGCGGCGGCGGACGGCCCACTTCGAGAAGGAGCGACCACTGTCTTGATCAACATTCTAGAGCCACATCATCCGGCTTCCTGATTGACTTAGGTCCGGTTTAAGAGACAGTTAAAACTCATGATTTTTAAAAAAAATAGGTTAATGGAAGCTTACTAATAGAATATCACCACTACTGAGGTAAAAAAAAAAGTTTATGAAACTGTAACCCGACTACTAAAAGGTAAGAAACAAGTTATGTGCTATTTGATATCATCGTTTTAATGGTTTTATCAAACATCCCTACCTTGTTTCTTACCTTTTAGTAGTCGGGTTAAATTTTTTTATATATATATTTTCCGTGCCATAATAACGAATAGACTGACATCTTATGGAACATACGTAAATATAAATATACATACATAACCCTTTCCTTTTGGCTTCGCCGTATTCGGGTAAAAAAGTGCGAGGCACACCGCGCTAGTGTTGCAGAAACAAATAGAATAAATAGACTGTATTTTTATCGACCTCAATTTACACGCAAACGTCGCAATAAACACCCCCTGACGTTACGTGTGTTTAACACCTCGTGCTGTATCCACTGACACATAAAGTGTTGTATCCACTGACGCGAATGTCGTCGAATGCGTTTTATAAAATTAAATAAAACCAACAGAGCATCGGCATCCAGAATATTGTGTCCGCTGTGAGTGCGGCCATAGCGGCAACAAAGCGAACTGCAGTTGAGATTGGCTGGGAAATGTATTTTCGAGTGTAATGGTATTAAAATGTAAAGGCTGAAATAGGTTTAGTTAAATGTTTTAGTAGTGTATTTTTCTCTCGTAGATTTGGATATTTCCCAGTTCTTCATGTCGCGGTAAAATAGAACAATCCGTGATTTAGCTAAACGCCGAGAGATTGCGCCAAATCCCGGCATTAAACATTTTTAATTGGTTATTTTGCTATCTTACTAATCTAGAAATACCCTAACCTAACCTAACTGTGCCTAACCTAGAAAAAACCAAAGCATTGGAACAAAAAACTGCTGAGAATGCTCATTCTAGGATGTGTTTTAAATCAATAGCAGCACTATTCAAAATGGGCGAACTAACTTTAGTACGCGTATTGAGGTCGGACTAAACCGGTTTTTGTATGGTCAGTCTGGTGCTAATCTCGGACTAAGTTTTGACAGGTTTACTCTGAATACGACTGTAAGGATTTATCTAAACCACGGATTGTTCGCATTCGCATTCAATGTGAGCGCAACCTTGTCCCGTGGTAGATAGGTAGGTAAACATGTATTTGTATATTTATGTATGCTATATTCTGTAGTGACGCTGCTCACACTCGCTACACGCCGCAGTAATAGCGCGTTTACGAGCTCGCACTTCACAAGCGGGCGATGTGTGTCATTCGCTTCGGTGAAACTCTACTTTTGATTAAATCATTTTAATATTTCAATTAATATTATGCGGGCCGCGAACAAATTCATGTAGGAAGTACACATACACAAGTATGCATGTTGTCAACATTACTTACAATGGCTGGTATGACTGTTATAGCTTTATAATGTAAATATAATTTTATGACAAGTCATCATTCCGGTAAAGCAGCACTCTAAGTGGGTAAACATATTTTTTGCGGTGTGTGCAATCCAAGTGGGGGCAACACCAACTTAACAGCGCATTAACTTCCTTCCGAGCGCTACAAAAACAACGGGCTTTGTTCGAAAAAGGCAAAAAAGAGCCGCGCGGAAATAGACTGTTAACGCCATCTGTGAGCACAAAAAACAACCGAGTTGCCGCCCGCCGGCACTCGGGAAGCTTTGTAAGGTGGGTCGGCTCGGTGCAGCTTACGTGTCGCCGCGCTGCTCTCCTGGATGGCGCAACGTGTTGCCGCACCCCTCGCCTCCCTCCCGCCATCCCGACCTATCCAAGCGCACGTTATACATGCGAACACATGTATATTTCAACGGATTATTCGCCTGTTGGGTGCAATTTCGCAAAATCATGAAGATGAAATGTTAGCGCGTCCGAGCAACCAACTACCTTTGCCGACCGCGATAAGGAGGGCCGCAATATCCTATAATCAAATTAAGCAATTGCTTAAGGTATCACGTAACCATAAACAGTAAAAATCATGTATCCATAAATTTAATTTATAAAAAAAAGAATGAAGATTCTAAAGAGTGGCTCGCTGTGCAGTTGTGCACAGAGGCAGATATGCTAAGAAAATTTAACTTTGCAACTGTTCGCGAATTAAGAAAATTGCAAGTATTAAATTTATAATAATAGATAATTTACTTATCTGCTTCGTACATATTCTAAGAATTGTTTTTGGATTAGTGGTGGATACAACCCATAGTCGTAGATTGCTAAGGTCATCGTGCAGTCTTACCCGGCCCTGGCGATAGAGGCGAAGCGCAAATATGTACCGCGGAAAAGGCATTCATTAATATTGATGGTAACGAGTCCCGGCAATTAGGTCCGAAGCACACCCGCCGTCCGTCGCCGCGTGCGCCGTGCGTGCAAACAAGTTAAACAACCTACAATATTTACACGTAATTCGGATCGCGGGGATCGCGGCGGCGCGCGGGCGGCGTTCCCCTTTCACCCCGCGCCCGAGTGAATGGCGGGCAATAAGAAGCGACTCGAGCGGGCGTACGGTGCGGGTCAGCTGCCGCGGGAAGGGTTGCGACGTGTCGGGCGGGCCGGGCGAGGGAGGGCGCTGTGACCGTTATTACCATAACAATTATATGAACTGCCGCCCCCTCCCGCCCCTCGGCTGCCCCCGCCGCTCCTCGCATCGACCGAGAGCGATGCTGGACAAGAGCGACGGTTACATTTCGAAATTTGAAATTATCAGAATCGATGAGTTCAACTCTTAACATGCCACAGGCTGAGATAAATAGTCGTAACAGAAACTAAGACTAACGAAAAGTAATACGTTGTGACGTCACTTTGCATTACTTTGCGATCTCGTCCACACAAAATATTCCGAAACGTCACAAAGTACAACTTTTCGTTAGTCTTAGTTTCGGTTACTACTATTTATCTCAGCCTAAGACTAACGAAAAGTCGTATATTGTGACGTCACTTTGACACATTTTGTATGAACGAAATCTCAAAGTAATGCAAACTGATGTCGCAAAGTAGTACTTTCCGTTAGCCTTAGTTTTTGTTACAACTATTTAAGACTAACGAAAAGTAGTACTTTGTGACGTTACTTTGAGACTTTTTGTATGGACGAAATCTCAAAGTAAAGCAAAGTGACGTCACAAAGTACTACTTTACGTTAGTCTTAGGCTGAGATAAATAGTCGTAACAAAAACTAAGGCTAACGAAAAGTAGTACTTTGTGACGTCACATTGACACATTTTGTATGGACGAAATCTCAAAGCAATCCTAAGACTAACGCAAATTAGTACTTTGTTACGTCACTTTGACACATTTTGTATGTACACAATCTCAAAGTAATGCAAATTGACGTCACAAAGTACAAATTTCGTTAGTCTTAGCTTTTTGTGACGTCACTTTGACACTTTTTAGGGTTCCGTACCCAAAGGGCGAAAACGGAACCCTATTTATTTTCCCGCTATAACAACAAAAATAGGTAAAATAAAAAATAAATAAAGGGGGGTCCCATACCAAAAACGTTATTTTTTCGTGTTAAATCTTGTACAAAGGCCCGACTCGCACTTGGCCGGTTTTTATTGTGGTCGTATCAAATATCGTAATATCAAAGTAATGAAAAGAGAAGTCACAAAGTACTACTTTTCGTTAGTTTTAGTTTAAGTTACGACTATTATTTTAGCCGCAGAGTCAACTGATGGACGAGACCAACATTGTTTCATTTTACCAATGATTCATTTTACTCAAGAGCATCAATAAATCGCCACGTAACTTCAAAATGATGACCTAAAGTTATGTTTCAAGATTTACTTGGAAATATGATCGAGAAATAAATCAATGGGTCACCTCTTATTTACCAGAAAAAAGTGTATCTGTCCGAGTTATTACGGTCGTTCACATCACATTACACAAATGCACATGTCACCATATGGCCAAAGATAATACTAATATATGGCGTCGAGCGCGCCTACTATGGGACCTGCTGTTTCCAATTTTCAAAAACTACCAATCCAACTTAAACGTATTGCCACATGCAAACATAGTCGCAGACGTATTTTAGGGCACTTTCGAGCGCGGTGGCTGTTTCGACTGTGCGGCATACGACGTGCCGCCGGATTCCCATACAAGTATATGGTCATTTTGACCATGTAGCGGAGACGCGATATCTAACGCATACCACTTCTCCTTCCTTTGTCTTCAGTGGCTTCAACGCACGCTTTATTTGAGAAAAACTTGAGAAATAATAGACGGTTTGCGAAAAAGCATAAGCAGTGTGAGTGATGTACCATCTTTCTTGCGCCTCGCTGACTTCTCACTCCCACACTATGTTCCTCTTGTAAGCTCAGCGCGCTCACGCTAGGGCTGTGGTCTAACAACGCACATGCTTTAATTCGGTCTATCGTTTGTATTTTTAGTTTAATTTTTCTTCCAATAAACCGGACAAAAACGATAAAATCAAACTAAAAAATGTTCCCGACAAATCCGCCAGTTACGTCAAACTCCCGCAACAAAACACTTTTGTGTTTCGTTTTTATTCACACGAGACGTCTTTATGTTCGAGGGGCCATTGTGTGATTATTTTCTTCGTGCACTCTTAAATGATTCTTTGTTGTTGCGACAACGTCGAAGCGGACGGGGGAAGTTAGAGCAATATGTTTGTTTAAAAGCCGCACGCAACGCGACGCGGGGAGGGGTGGGGCGGGGCGGGGCGGGGCGGATGGGGCGAGGAGAGAGAGGGGGGGGGGGGCGCTACCCTCCTTATGAAATATCGGCGGTAGAAAATGTTTAGGGTCGGGAATATAAAGGGATAAGTAATGGCTTCTCGAAATTGACATGAGTATAGGGGATCGGCGAAAAACAATTCCCTTAAATTCGGTAATAATACTTTTATTCGAGATTATGAGGGGATTCATTAGCTATGGGAATCGTTTAAATGTTTTATTGAAGGCATTAATCTCAGTGAAACAATTTCGCCTTCTTGTTTACGTTCAGAGTTGAACAAGCAGGAGGAACAATTTAGAAAATTATTAGGTAAATATCACACACGGAGTTGAATTTGTGCAAAGGTAGTCTCTATCGCCCAGTGGCGCGAGAACTCCGGTTTCGATTTAAGGGTTCAGCAACACTGGTCGCAGTCGGCCGGTTCGGATTCCACGATGAAATGTAGGTCGTAAGGGATAAAATGTGGGTTACAAAAATACACTTATATCTTCCCGTGCATTTCGTAAGATGCGACTTTCTATGATTTGTCGCTAGTGGTTCGGATTCCACGTAAAAGTGTAGGTCCTTTTCTAGTAGGATTAATCTGGGCTTTTACCATAGCTATTAATTATTATCTAAAGATGGTCGAAGCGGTAATTACATGTAGATGTTTTCAGTCTAGTTCAATAAAGCCGTGAAATATCAGGTCCTGGCATGGCTGATTGAGATGTGTTCGGCTAATCAGTGTGGTATTAGCCACCCATGTCTGGTTACATACAAAAAGGTAAATACATTATTTATAAATTGAATCAATTCTTGCAATAAATTGACGAGTGTGGTGACATAAATTATTTACTATGTGTTCTTGAAAAAGGCGTTGTGTGTACAAAAAGGATTTATTAGTTGTGCAAATTATAACCCTTTACCCGTTAAAGGGTTTTTTAAATCTACAGGATAAACGGACCTACATACATTTCTCGAAAACCAAAATATGGGGTTCACGCCGGCTACGTTGACAAAAAGGCATCACCGTAACCGCCACAAATTAAACAATTTCACATACATTTTCCTTACAAATGCCAATGCCTGCTGTAACGTTTACCGTCATATGGTCCGTACTTATTGTATCCCACAATCTGCGTTATGGAGAATTATGTTTAGTGTTTGTTTTTATTGCATTGTCCATCTAGTTTCAATTCTATTCTATTTTTGCGCTATGCATTTTAGCGTCTGTGGGCCATTTGGCAGGAACTATATCACCAGCTGTGCGCTGTACTAATGTAAGTGTTTACTTACATTGTTACTTTAAATCGAGCGAAACAATGAAAAATTGGTCGCCTATTTCTATTAATTGGGGTCCGGTAGACACAATAGACCCCGGGGCGACTCAAGCCTAATAAATAAATATTAACGAAAACGTAAAATTAATCGTACGATCGCGGGCAGATAGACAAACACGATTAAAACTCACTAAGCCGACTAGATTTACCCGAAAGCGAGTAGGAAAATTCGTGCCAAATTACCGACAGCGCACCCCTCGTTAAATAATAAAGGGTTGGCTGCGGGGCTAATCGAAGCGGCCGTCGTCGCGGGCGGGGGGGGGGGGGGGCGGGGGGCGGTGTAGAGGGAGGGGGAGGGGACGACGCGTGCGCGGCGCGTGCTCGCCTCCGCCGCCGCAGGCAGCGTCGCATTGTCAACAGCGCGGTCACACGCTCTCCGGACCCTAAACGGTAAATCGCCGCTGGATAAAGTCAACGCGAATACACTTAGCGGAGGGACCGAGTCCACCGTTGAACTGGTTTGATCAATGAACTTACGTTTATTCCATTCGGGTACAGCTCATTCTTACACTCAATGAGCATTCAAATCGAGATTGGAGCTCTTCTCAATAGAGTTATTCCGCTAGCCCAATCTTCTATTTGTACAACTGAATCTTTTACGCACGCCAAAACATTTTCAGAATTTCAGCTTTAATGGCTTTACTGTCTTTAACGGCGTAATATAAATTAAAAGTTGTGTACCGTCAGGCGGTATTTAATGTATTTATTTATCATCTATATAAAGTACTAGCTGAGGTCCTAAATTTCGTTTGGGACAGTCACCCGAGCGGAGCCCGGTAAAATTCGCCCTCCCTTAACCCTTTTCGCTTAGCATTCTTTCCGACTTTTTTGTACGACCTGTGATGGTAAATAGCATATAACCTTCCTTAAGGATCGGGCTACCAAATGCAAAAATATGTTTTCAAATCTGACCGGTAGTTGCAGTTAGATAAATAAAAAAATATAACAAACCAACTCTTCTGCTTTATTGTATTATTAAAGATATTTAATAAACTTGAAATTATACAATCGCTAAGTCGACAAAAGCCCGTTACTTTTTGGTGTACAAGAAACTTTGCATGGATCCGTGCAAGCCAAGTACGCAAGTTTCCATTAAAATGGAATGGAAGCTGAGCACGATTTCCATAAAATGTAGTAATTGTTAGGTCTGCTAAATTTCCAGCTATCAGCTATAATCCCAACAGTATCGCTAATGTAATTGGGTGGAGAGCTTTTTAGCAATTAGCATAGTGTTAGCAGCCTTCCGCGCGAACCGGATCCAATTGACATGGTAATTACTGTTCGGCGGCTCGGCGACTCACTCGCCTGCCAACTAGTTAATCAATTTACATACCTCACCTATATGTGTATCATACGATGCATGACACCACATGTACATATTACGTATGAAGAAACGGAATAGCGTTACTGATAACGTAGCCGGTTCGTAGATTTGTAGCGCAGGGCCTATCCTTGCATTCCAGATGAATTTTGACGAGAACCGGTTTATAAATGAAACCTGTAGAGCAGAACAACCGGGCAGACATACCGCATTTAAACTATTTTCAAAATTGGTCATTTCGAAAAAAAAAAATTGGCTCGACTAAAAAAAACTATGAAAATATCGAACCTGCTTGACACAATTGCATGCGGAAATCGGTCGAGAAATGCGACCTGTCAGGAGAATAGCCGGACATACGAAACAATTTTTGCCTAATCTGAAACCTCGCTACGATAGGTCAAACATAGTAAATTATATGAAAGCGCTGAAAAGTATGTTTAAGCTACTTTAAACTGGATTGACTCTCCTACAAGACGGACCTAATTCCGTGCAGATAGGTTGAGCATGTACCATGCTAAAGTACCCTAACATATATTTGCCACTATGCAACTAATTACACATATTTTTTTTTAATTACGTTTGAAACGAATTTAACGGTTCAAGCAAAATTCCTTGTTTTTCCCTGCAAAAAATACCTGATGGAAAATGAACGTTTATATAACAATATTTAAAACTTTTAAATACATTTTAATTTTGCAAATATAAAAAATAATATTATACACGATGTACATTTTAATCAGATCCTCAAAATACTGTTGTTATATGATATGGGTAAGTTAGTTAAAATAGATCGCAAAATTTGTAGCGAACAGACGAACGGACAGACAAGAAAGAGAGTTAATAAAAACATATTAAATAAGGCTAAAATACGCCTATTGGGTAAGACAGTTTATTTTAATTTATACATAGAAGAGTTATGGAAGAATAGCGTGGGACAATTCGCTTTTTTGCATTAAATAAACGCGTGTAAGCATTGAGAAGTATCTAATATACTTAGTTGGAGACTATAACACAATACCGACATCACAGTGTGTAAAACTTGCGATCACAGCACTTACTCTTTGATGTGTCCTTAATTTTAAAGACCCGCACAGCAATATTAGCGTGACAATTTATGATAAAACATGTCGTCATAGGTTTTTATTAAAATGGCCCCAGCGTGCAACATGTCGGCTTGTCTATGTTTCATGAAACCATTAAAGTAGCAAGTACATAAATCTCCTACCACCGATTTAACGATCGCACATAAAACCATTAAATCGGCACCACAAAGGAGTAGCAATAAACAGCGAGACGAGGGCAGCGGGAAGGTCTGGAGCCGAGTATCGAATCCGTTTAATTTTCCGGATCATTTGCCCTCGCGTTGCCGACCTCACCGGTTGACTTATCAATAAAATCGAAGCGGTATTAATTAGTGGAAACAAAACACGCCGACGCGCCGCACGACACGGGCACATTACAAGAGCGCCGTCGAGCGACCGCGGCCGACTACGGTCGAGTGATAAATGACGCTAGTTCCCGAGCGCCTCCCCGCGGCGGGGGGGCACGGGCGGGAGAGGGGGCCAGAGGCGCCAACTCCGCGACGGGACGGAACCTTTTGTCTGCACAGAGAGGGGCGCGGCTGCACCGCCCGCCCGCCCGGAGGCCATGTTGTGAAACTGTTTTGTTTTTTTTCATCAATTTAACTTTCCACACCGTCTGTTACGAGCGAGCGGAACGACTGCGTTATTCGATTGGAGACGTGATTAAAATACCGAGTGACAGGTGGAACGGTGGTGGGTAGGAGTCACTGAAGAGTCCAGTGATATCAGCGCAGAATTGTCGCTCGGAAGGGAGGAGGCGCCACCAGACGCGACAATGTTGGGGTGATTATCTCAAACGACGCCATTAGTTTGGACGTCGAAATGGTCGCGCCAGTGACCAGTGCGCAGTCCCAGGGCGGGTCGTGACGGAATGCCGACGGACGTTGGGGAATGTCGCGCGCCATGTGGCCACTAATGCGGGCCCATTTGGATTCTCGCCGTGTTCCTGCGTCCAGCGGCGGCGAAGCATCCTCGACAGACTCATTTAAAAAGTCCATTCCATTGTTTGAGTATTAATAAAACACGATTCTAAATGTTTTGAATCTTTTTGAGTCATAAAGGACGGAACAACAAAACACAATTTTAATATTCGTTGCGGGATTTCGAATGAAGAAAGCAAACGGAGTAAATTAGAGAAGTAGAGCGGTATAAGACGGAGGTGTATTTAGACACGAAACTAAACGACGCATGTTGTTTTCAGCATAAACATCCAACATTAAGTTCATACGAAAAAAATATTGACAAAACCCCGCGAAGTTATTTTCCCACCACTAATTGTTAATAATGTAATAATCTAATCTGTAATAATAAATAATCTAATAATATATTGTGTTGGTTAAGTTGGTTCCTACTGTATACGTGCATTCACCGAATGTATATTACTTTTCAGAGGGGTTATTATGGTAAATTAACTCGCTGGGTGAACAGGCAAGTGAGTGATTGAACCTGACGTTTAAGTGAAGTTCGAACCATGCTACCTGTGAAACGACGTTTTATTTGGCAAGTGAACTAAATATTGCAAGTAAGCGTGGTGCGAAATGCTACTAAAGGTCAGATTCAATAACGCACTTGCCTTTTCACCCGGCGATTAATTTTCCATGGTAACCCCTCCAATTTCAACGGTTCACGGTTCACTTCAACGCATTTCACGGTTTCATTATAAAAGCAACAACAACGTGTGGAATTTAAGAATTATAAACTATAAATACATAGTTTCGATTAAAATACTTCAGAGAATGAGCGAAGGAAATTCCGTAGAGAAAGGATCAAAGTGTAGAGATCATTTTAAAGACATCGTTGGAAACCTACATAGCTGGTCATCTGTGAAGCGATTCGATGAATGGAGCAGGATTTCCGCTTCAATGTTAAAACGTGGTTTTCAAGGAAAGAAAGTTCATGGAACACTGTCATCCTGTCTAGCGGGTTGCGAGGCGACAGCGGCGGTGGTGACACCACGGCGCGTTCGCTCCGCTCGATCGAACTGCATTCGGGATGCGGGTTCGGCCGGCCGCGTTCAGACGGCATGCCGAACCCGGGACGCAGGGATCGGACATACGTATAGCGGCAGCGCAGCGACTTTTTAGTGAAAACACACACTGACAGTAGCGCCGGCGCCTGAAATGTGCATTTTCGATAAGAATGCGGCTACTTAGCAGTCTTGTTATAGATAAAATCGTTTTTTTTTAATAACTTATCTGAATCCATGCGGTAGGGTTAAGCCGGCCCTAGTTGGTACCATGGCATTGGACGAAAGATGTTGTTTATTAGTGCTTTCCACCCAGTTGAGTAGATGTCCAAAAAAACTTTTTGAGGAGCTGGACATCTTATTCAACGGCTAAAACGTCACTGTAATCCTGTAATAAACGTGACTTTATCACTATTAGGGTTCCGTACCCAAAGGGCGAAAACTGAACCCTATTACTAAGCCTTTGCTGTCGGTCCGTCCGTCCGTCCGTCCGTCTGTCACAGGGCTGCATCTTATAAACTGCAATAGGTCGGCAGCTGAAATGTTCACAGGGTGTGTATTTATTTTGCCGCTATAATAACAAATAACATGAGCGCCCCATACAAAAAACATGATTTTTTGTGTCAAATATTGTACAATGGTACGGAACCCTTCGTGTGCGAGTCCAACTCGCACTTGGCCGGTTTTTTAACTACGATATAAAGTGTTTAGTCTATCGTTCGTCAAAAAAATCGACTTTTGGCCTGCTATTTGAGCAAAATACCCGTATGTACGTCGGTACAGTGAATGGCAATTGGAAACTTGCCAACGTCCGAGTGGCTGCCGCCTCCGCCGCCGGGCCGACGCGACGCGAATCTGAACAGGATTTCGGCGAATTTAAGTAAGCCGATTCACACGCTTGGCCTGGTGCTCGTGCCAAATTAAAACTTTATATCTATGTAACACGCCGTGCTACCGTTGACGTTTTCTGAAACTCTCGGGTGCGTCGTGCGGGTGGGTCGTAACCCTAAGGACAATTATTTGCAACATGTGCCCTAAACTTTTGCATATAAGTCTATGTCTTTGCAATTTTGTTAAATATCTTACTCAAAAAAATCTTTATAAAAATACAATAAACATCCGAGTAAGCGCGCAAAAGAGCGCAGTAATTTTAGTCCGCTTTAAGAAATTATTTATAGCCTTACATTGAATTTTTATTCTAACTGCGATCTTATTTAAAACGGGTTTAAGAAAATCTTCGCTGGTTTAATTGAAATCTTTAAACCTTGAAAACGCTGTAACATTGAAGGTTAAATTTGTACTAGGCAAAAGTTTCTATTATAATAAAATTATCCTAACTGTTTGAAGTTCGACTGACAAATTTACAATATAAATTAATCAATTTTAATCAAAGTTACTTTTGCATTCGCTAACATTTAAGCTTTTTCGTACACTACGCATATTATTTATAATTGTGTGTTTATGTCAAGGCTGAGTAAGGTCCAATGTTGATTATAGTGCGAAATGTAAGTATTAGATTAGATCCTAGATTGCAATTTAAAATTAATAGAACATACAATGTATTTACAGTGCTATCTGTTTCCAGAGAGTATTTTCTTCCAATACAAAAAAGCACTTGAAACAACGTCGGAAATTCGATATCGCTTGCTGCGAAAGCAAAACAAACTGGACGACTAGTCTGCGGACTAGATACCGGTGTAGGTGGGATATGTTTACAGATTACACGCCGACAACTGCTTCAAAGCGGAAATGAAACTCGGTAAGACGCGAGCGAGCGAGTGAGGGCGGGCGGGGCGGCGGCGCGGGGAGACGCGAGGTAGCGAGGGCGGGCGGGACATGACCCACTCGCTACTCTCGGGCGAGTAGCGAGTGGGTGTTTGTTTACTCACTCCACTGTGCTTGCATTGTGTGTACGCGTTGCGCCGACGCTCTGGATTCTTGCCACATTCCTGTGCTGTGTGAACACATTCGGGAGAGTTTATTTTCAAAACACGAATGGCAACCATTAACGGCCGCACCTCCGGAATGTTTGGTTACATTATTGAACTACTAAGACAGTTTTGTTTGACACGTGATATTATTTAAGCATTATACACCTGCATGTTGCTAACATTATCGGAGCATACGTTGAGCAAATATTAATAATAATCTCACAACACTTAATTACAAGAAATTTCACGAAGACCTATCAAAGACAAATGTTTAGTATTCGCATATGTTGGTCTGAACCAATATCGGCTCAAGTGAACAAATCGTGTAACATCGCAACATAAATCGGCCCAACTGATTAAAAAATTATCTTACTCACGACCGCGCATTTATTACGTGTGCAGGAGAAACAGTTTAGTTCGTCACGCTACGCTAGGCGTGGGCACTATTAGTTATTCTGTGGCGCAGGTTCGCTATCTGTGGCGGTGGTATTCTTTGGCAGTGGGTACCGGTGAGGTGCGGTGCGGGTAACACACTCCATTGGCGCTAATCGCTCATTAGACTCTTACGAGAAAATTAGTGCGCGAACGAAAAGTTCTGTAGATCCATCCTACAATTTAGACTAATGTTCCGTCTGACATGAACGCACTGAGCGCAACACAGTAAACGCCACAGTAGGCGTTGGCATTTGTAAGGAAAACATAAGTGGGTCAAAGTCCAATGTGGGGCGGTTGCGGTGTTGCAGTTTCCACATTAATCTCTACTTATATAAAAGGGAACGTCTGTCCACATGCGAAGGGTAATCTCCGTAACCACAGAACAGATCAAGATGCCGTTTGTACCGATTATAGATTCGATCGCGGGGCTTGCTTTAGGATACATACCATCACGCTAAATATCCTAAAGGCTGAACAATATCAATGAAATTACTCTCAAACAAAATTAATACCATCCCGTAGCGCATGACGGCGCAACGTGCGGCGTCATTTTTCTCGCTCTCCAAATATAGAAAGGATTAACAATTTTCGCGATATTGGCGTAGCGCGTATAACCGACTGTTTCAAATATGTTCGAGGGAGGGTTCAGGTTCGAATTCTGAAAACCCAATTTGTTTTTCTGTTTTTTTTATCTCGCATATAATTTTTATGTTTTTTTAACGTGATAGTTTAATGGCAAAACCATTTTCCTAAGGAGCAATTTTAAGTCATGGTAGTCAGTGCGAGAAATTTTGTTCCCGAGTCGGTCATTTGATACGAACTACGGCTGAGTTAATCAATGTTCAAACACGTCACTTTTAGCGAACCGCATGGAGTTCGTTCAATACTGTCCATACAAAGTGACGTGTTTAAGTTCACGATGATTTTGATTATTTGCCCTTTCGTGCACTCGACCCTATGAGTTATAATTCCAAATTACTTAATTACTTTTTCGATATTGTTTAGCGAAGTGGCCAGTTCCGAAAACTTATAGTGCGCCCTATGTATTATATGTGGGAATGTTAGAATATTTCTTATTTAATTAAGCCATATCGGCTCCACCCGTTATGATTTAAAAGTCGGAGATAAGTTACATCTTTATTGACCTGCCTTTTCGACCAGCCCTTTGGGCTACTTTTTATCTAGAAAATTATTCCGACTTGGACCCGAGCGGAGCCGGGTACCGCAGCTAGTAATATATTATAGGTGTTCTAGTATTGTATCCGTTGTTTGGTACGTCTATAGTTCCTATTGCCAGTATCGTAATATTTCTTCATCGATCGGTGACATCGAGCAGTTCTCGAGAGGCGCCAGCGGAGGTCCAGGTGGGTTGCACCGATCGCCTGAGCCCAGCAGGTGCCGTGGCAACGAGAGAAGGCCATCCGCCGGCCGCCATTACCGCAGCACAGCGGCGCCGCCCCGCGGCTGTCCGGCGAGATATTGCATTTTGTTTTTAATGGAGCGGCGGGAGATCAATTTGAGCGAGTAGTTTAATTAACGGCAACGCGGCGGGTCATTAATTAAGTCATCAGGCGACGGCGGGGTCGGAGGGTCGGGGGGTCGGCGGGTCGGGGGGCGAGGATTAGTCCCGTCCCATCTCCGGTGAGATTAGGTGACGTAGTGGCGGGTAATGAGCGTTGACGAAGCGAACGAGGCGCTCCCCTTACGCTTTGCTTCCACGTAAAGGTACCTTCCCATTCCCGCGAACTAGGGCGAATCGCGAATGGAATTAGACAAACATTCGGGCACGATAATGGAGTCCCAGCATGAAACTGTAAGTGTTCGATTGGTCTCTAGAAGACTTACGTACTTAGCTGCGAGTCTCGGGGTCCGTGGAGTGTGAAAACAAACGCGGTACTACTTGACGGTACCACCACATAGAGCACGTTATCGGCAATTTAGCCCCGATCAGTAGTTTTAACTGTAATAGACGGTTTATCTTCATTGACTGCAGAAAACGTAGAAGTTACTCAATATTCAAACAATCACTTTCAGTGAAATGCATCGAGTTGACTCGACTCCCTTCCATAGTGTCCATAAAAAGTGGTTTAAACATAAGTTGACGTTTATTTTACGTTGATATCCTTTCGTGCACTCGGCTCTAAACAGCATATTATATGGTAAGTCCGGAGATAAACCGCATTTTAAATTTTGAGAGCTCACTCCGAGTTTAACTCAAGCGAAGCAAGCGTAGAAGCAGCGTAGACGACGCAGGGTCTAGCAAGTCATGCACGCACGTAAAAAGGTGTGTGCCCCATAGCCGATTATAGCTACAGTCAATTGACAAACGAACAAATTTGTTCCACAGTCAAATCCTATAGTTATCAAGTAATTGGTTTCACCACCAGATTTCATCCGTAGATTAACTAACTGCTAGTTTTCGTGACTATTCTCATCCAAATAAAGTTCCGTAAGTTCCATAATGTCCATGATTATGTTATTGAAGTCCACTATGTACTTCATTAAACAGGGAACTGTCTCTTGAATAACAGATAACTTTAACGTCGGTAGTAGATCGTAATGTACGGCGGAGGTGGCCGGCACTACGTCGTCTTGTTACCGCTCGGTTTTCAGAAAGTAACTTGTTGAGTACGAGAGCGTTATTTGCGCTCGCATTCTCCCCACGAGCCGAGCCGACCGAAGGCTCCGGAGCGAATAAAAGAAATATCCCCGAGAATGAGTCGGGCGACGTGAAGCGTCTCGGCGACGAGGGAGGAGAGAGGAGGGAGGAGAGAAGAGGGAGGAGCCGACATCGCGACTCGTAACCGGCTCCGGCGCGACTTAACATTATTACGCACATGCTCACAGCGAGATAATCCGCCGTTTTATACAGCTTATGCTGAAACTATGAGCGAGGCTGCTCTCGCCGCGGCGCGCGGTGAGGGGAAGGGGGTGGGATGGGGTGCGAGGGGGGGGGGGCTATAATTCAGCTTAACAGGAGTAAGTTGCGCCGAGGAACAAACCGACTGGGGGCGCGGCGAGACGCCGAAATACTTTGCATAATGCGAGCGTCTGACACTTCCATCTCGCTCGCTACTTACGTTTGTTAATTGAATCATGTACTAATCTAGCAGCTTGTTCCCCTTAAGGTGGCCCAACCCGGCGGCCTCAACTCATTTGCGGGCACGGGACAAAACCGTGCTGTTGCGCTCTGGGACCTTCTCTGTCTCTAAGAATAAGGCACGCTCCGTGATTAGGAAGATGCAACCTGTCCACAAAAAAGACAATGTGCATAGTGTATGATTTGGTAAGATTTACGAAAATTTTAATTTCAAATCGACTTTTAGCTAAAAGTAAACCACGACCGCTGTAGTCAAAAATCTAACAAAAACCAAATAGATTCTAAATCTTGATGAAATAAGCTATGTCTGATGACGAATCTTTTTAAGATGTTCTTACTTTATCATTGCGTAATCCACCTCCAAAGTTATTGTATAAAACGCGCGAAAAATTCGAACTTTCGGACGTTAGTGAATTAATTTATTTGATAACATTAACAGATGAAAATTTTAAAAACATGAAAAAGAAAAAAACGAAGACACAGGGGTTAAGAGCCAAGGTAAAATACTTCGTCCAGCGGCGACACGTATGGCAGTGTTCCCATCACGCTTGCTGCATTGCCCCTCTGGATGGCAATGCTCAGTCTTTGTGTTAAATAACTTGCTGACATTTTGTCTCCTGTTAAATCAATAATTTTCTTTCCGATTTCATAAATAAAGGACTTGGCGCTCTCACACCACGGGCCGAAGGTCTCAACCGCGAAAGGAACAAATAAATAATTTTGATCGGTTATTGCCTGGTATTTTTTTATTTTTAAACTTGCTGCTGACTCGGCAGCCGAACCTACTTTTGATGCTGAGTGCGTGACGTGTGAGGGGGCCAATGTGTCCACACATGTGGCATCCCAAACGAGAGATTTTCCCTCTGACCAGGGAACTAGGGTCATCCCGTCTACCCGTTTCCCATCATTGCGTGAAAGGTTGGGTTCCAGTATGGATGGAATGTTTATCGAGGCAAGTGCGCGTCTGATAATCTCGTTTAACATTGTATGACGTGGAAATCGGCCAGCGCTTCTGCTACAATAAAGCCCATGCAACCCATTGGCCTCCACATTCACGCCACAGGTACAGGTATGAGGTTTTACGACGTCGCACCCCAGACGGAGGCCGACTGAAATTCTTATTGTATTATTGTCCAAAATGGTTGAAATATGTTTAGACGGTAGAGCGCGAAGCCACGAACCCGATTCGTAGCAACAACTTGCTTTATACCTTGCTTCTTCAATAGAACTGTTGAAAATAAACGTTTCGCTGATTCTTTTGATATTTATTTCATCCCAGCGCTTTTGTATGTTAAGAGCTGTCGGTCGATCTACATTTGGACACATGTCGTCCCATAAAAGACTGGCCTCCAATAAATAGCTAATCTCGAGTCCGTCTCCTGAAAGGGGTAGGATGAGAGAGACCAGATCCGAGACGCCATGTACGGACGCCAGAAAACTAGGGAGAACGAGGTCGGTAACTCGACGAATGCCAATGCCTCCAAAACGAATCGGAAGAGTGGCTTGCAACCATTGGGAAGCATTCAGGTTGATATTGAAAATTGATTCGATCGAATGTTTAATCAAAAGATCAATTTTTTCAAAAAAATCTTTAAACTTCCAAGCAGGTGTTGTACGGAGTAAGTATGTCAATTTTGGTATAGCAAAACAATTTTTTAAAAGTGTGTACCCAATGTGTGAGTTTAGAGTATTAAGACGTTCAAACAGTATCTTCAACTCGTCAATTTTTTTATTTATTATAGAATGGCCAGCTCCAATAGAGATGGGTGTACCAAGGAGTACTAACTCTGTCACTACACGAATGTCGGGCATAATTGCGTGAATCTCATCAAGAGTTGACTGGTTAAGTGACGAGCAAAAATAAACTTCACATTTAGAAGTATTAACCTGTAGGCCAATTTTCTTAAATTCATTAGATATTTTTTTAAGGTCACGAATTACAGTTTGAGCTTCTCCTGCGAGGGTGCCATCATCTAGATACCAGACATTAAGCTCTGAATTTAGACCTTCAACGATTGGGTGTATTCCTAAACTGAAAATTAAAGGACCGAGAGGGTCTCCCTGTTGAGCTCCTACACGTGATGTGAGAACGTTTTCGCCAAAAAATAGGAGTGAGTCTTCTGAGTAACACTGCCATAAAAATCTATACAATGGCGCAGCCTGGTTTTTTATTGCCAAAAGTAGCGTATCTCTCTCAATGGAATTAAAAGCGTTTTTTAAATCTAATTTCACCAGGATTTTATCCGTAGCTTTGTTGTGATCGATGTAAGTTCGCACTGAATGTACCGCTGCTTCACAGCCTCGAGGAGTGGCAAAGCCTATCTGCTTGGGCCGTAGGTAATTTGATACATCGGAATCACGTGCCGCGAGGCATGCCAGCTTTGCCACCAAACGACGAAAAACGTTGCCAACTGCGATTGGACGTGACCCGCCTTCTTTTTTCCTCAGGGCGCACAACGACGCCCCATATAAAAACTTGCATGCCTCCTTATTCACCAAGCCTGATAACATGAGGTTGCATACGTTTGTAATTTCTTTAAGCAAACGGCGTCCAGCATCACCACTTGCTGGACTCAACAGGTCCTTAAAGTGTTGCGGTCGTAATCCGTCGACTCCTGCAGCTGAACCGGGTGGGAAACTGAGTATGGCGCTGGATACCTTTGATTCCGTTACGGAAAGATGATCGTTGCAGGGTGGGAGTGGTGCGTCCGGATAAGCGAGATCACGGGATGGGGCCGGGTGTTTTTCTTTCAATTCTGACAACACGGAGTCTTCATATGGGGCCAGGTCGTCGGTAGAGGAAATTAGCCTTACAGCGCCTCGGATATCACCGTCTGATACTTTAGCTTCAATTCTTTTTTGGATAGTTGTGGAGTAACCCTTTCGTCTATACGTCGGTTCATTTTTGGATAACAAATTTTCTTTAATTTTTGTCACCAAACTTATATTTTTAGTCTGTAAATTAGGCACTTGGAGCGCAGTGAAAGAAAATGTCATGAGGTCCTGCCATGAAATAATGTCATTCTTTTTAACGCAATTGGCTATGATTGTGCACAGTTTTTCGGCAACAGCAATTCGAGCTCCTTTAGGTATGCGTTTAAGGACAATTACATTCGTTCTGTAGCGAGCAATTTTTGTGGTGAAACTCTCCGAAAGGACAGCTGGAGCTGTTGCTGGTAAACTTGAATCCTTTGAATGTATTCTCGTGACATGAATTTTCAGCCCTTTCTGGCTTTTAAAGGAGCGAAGTGCGTGCGGTTGGCAGTGGGGACATATGATCTCATTTTGTGTTGAAGTTGTTGCTAGACAATCGGTAGAGCTTGAACCTGTCCCGGAGCTTGTTGTACTTGCAGCTTGTAGGTGTGGTGTTTGGAGATTGGTCGGCGCCGAAGACGGCAACATCGGTTGAAAAAATTAACTTAAAAATAATATTGAATAAAAAAATATATTCCACTATTCCTCTACATGATAATACTAATATTAAAGCAAATGTAAGCTAGTAAAAGATTAAAAGAGATGCAAATAGATAGAATGAAAATAATATTTTGGAAAAAGCCACTGTCAGCGGTGACACTTTTTTACTTTTTTCTTTCTTTTTACTTTTTACGTTATAACTTCGAAACCAAACACAATTTTACAATGCCAATGGTCATCAGACATCTAGTTCAATCAAATAAAGCTATTTTGAGCAACATTTTGGATCTCTGACAAGAAATATGGGCGTGATCTTCTTTCCCCTTTTGTATGGGGAGATGAGCGGGTTGGGCCACCTTAAGGCGTGTCTATGCGTCGCTTGAAACAGATGGAAAAGAGATGGATTTGTTTGCATGCATATTTAGGAGAAAAAAATACCTCGACTATCAGTTCAAAGGCATTCTAACTTATTGTTTGATATTATTTTAAAAAGATAATATGTTTAAAATGAAATCATCAATACCTCTTTTTAATTACATGGATGGTTCTTATTACACTTACTGGCATGATATTAATTAAACACGCCGCATTTCAGAAGGTATCGACTTAAAAATAAGTTATCCAAATAGGTACATCATGTGTACTTTGTTCATATTGTACAACAAAAATGGTAACGATAACGTAAATGGCTGAAACTGGGTTCACGGGATAAAGACCAACCCTCTGAAGCTTAATTTGTTAGTCTGCCTGCTCCAAGTGGTTGCGTTACGTAGATAAGGCGCCTAAAAAGTAGTTATTGTGACAAAAACAAATATCATAAGATAAATGGATGGAAATGACGAAGAATGAAAGTATCAGTATATACTTTGTTAGCCATACAAAAACTGAACACATTTTTGGTTGCATTTCGTAGTTATAGGCGATTTAGGTTACAGATATAACTTTAGGTATATTTAAGTATTAAATAAAAAAACCGACTGGTTATTGTTGCATAATTATTAGGTATCAATGTTTCTAAAAAATCTGTATATTCATCAGCAGGTATATTCCAACATCTATTGTATATAGCCAATCTAGATAACGCAACCACTTGGCATATTTAGCCAAGTGGTTGCGTTACCAGACCGACATATTTAGCATCAGAGGGTTGGTCTTTTACACGTGAACCCAGATTCAGCCATTTACCTTATCGTGACCAAAAATGTCGTGACCTCCCGGAATATGGTATTTGGTTTTAATTTGATACTGTATTACGCGTTAAAATATTAAATTGTAATGTGTTTAAATATGTTATCATAGGTGACTAACGGCGTAATAAATTGTTACGTAAGTTGTTATTAAAAAAAAATTAATAACCACAATACCACAGAATACGTTCAGTAATAATGTTATTCTATATCAAATGATATGTAACTGATTTAATGCGGATGCAGTTATACAATTTCATCAACACCCATATTTCATTTTAAATTAATCCCGTGCACATACAAAAGAAAAAAAAATGGTTTACCAAACAACAAAACGAGTTCTGGGCTTATTTTTTGTGCAAATGTAAAAGGTTGACTCGTGAAGGGAGCGAGACGTAAGGATTTCTGTTTGGCAGGTATAAAGAGGGGGGAGAGAGAGAGGGAGAGAGGGAGAGAGAGGGAGAGAGGTAGGTGAAGTTTTTCATTCGGTCGGGCAATGAAGATCTCCCGGTAAACAACGCCGAGGAGGATATCAATAATTCATGAACAACCGTGGAATTACAGAGACGCGTTGCGCGGAAATACAACGAAATCTGAAATTATATTCAGTAAACGATAGTATATTTCACATCTGGATTCGCTTTTATAGACATTTTATTATGGCAACATTATTGCACGTCCTAACAAATGAAACGATTCAGCGAATTTACTATATCGAATAGACTCAGCGAATAGACTTATTTTTTTTTAAGCGACCTGACATGGATGGCTAATACCACACAACTACCGTTATGATATTAGACCAATACACCACATTCCCGAAGGAATTACGTGCCATGCCAGCCTTCCCTTTATGAGCACAGCTACATTGAACTGGATGGAAAACACGGACAATTTTTCATTGCCGCTTCGACCATCTTTTCATCCAATGCGATGGTACCAACCCGGGCGGGCTTAAACCCTACCACCTAGTAGGGGAAGGGGACCTACAGTTTTACATGGGTTCCGAACCATGGAGCAGCTCGCATTCGTGACGAAATGCACGTATCAAACTCGGAAAGAGAAAGACAGTGGTGCAAGTCGGAATTGAACCCAGGCCTCTGGTACGCTAGTCCAGTCCCCGCGCCACTAGGCTACGAGCCGCTAAAACTACTGACATCACTTACACTCAGTTCTAGCCGGTCGGTAGTTCTAACTGTAGTCGTAACACAAACTGCAATGATACACATACATCGCTGTTTTAAAAACAAATCTGGAGTAAACGGATCTTAATGACTTATATGTACGTGAAACAATTTAAGTAATTAAAGAGTTAGTAAAAAATTACAATCACTTTATTGATAAACCACTATTACCTTATATAGAGTGCCGTATATTGCATATTAATGGTCGAGTAATAGTTTGCATAATTGTCTGATTGGCTTCTAATACGACCAAACCTCAATCAATTTCTACGTTCAACAAATTGGAACAAACATTACGACGTCACTTGAAACATACGAAATGAACTACGATTAATATTCCCAGAGCGGCTCATTAAATAGATAATGATAATGTCGGAGCGAGTACACAACACGGCGCCGATTGAGCCGCCCCGGTAATGTCTATAATTATCCGGCAGATAACGGATAATGAACCACTATCACCCACTTGCAGCGTTCTCCGCGAGACTATTCAATACAACTGGACTATAATATGGTGCTCCCGTTTGCGCACGACCTGTGGATTTATAGCTTTCACGCAATATTACACTTAAAAAAACCCTAGTATGTATGTAACTGGACATGGATGGCTAATACCAAACTGACCGTGAGATATTAGCCTAACACACCACATGGGAGCTAGTTGACATGACAGGACTTTACTGATATTGCTCGGCTGCATTGAACTGGATGGAAAACACGGACAATTTGTATTGCCGCTTCGACCATCGTTCATTCAATGCGATAGTACCAACCCGGGCGGGAAGTAAGGAAGGGGCGTGGAATCCGAACCACACCACCAGCCTCAACAGTTAAAAATCGTCACCCATCCATCCAACCACGCTCAGAGGTGCTTCACCCAGATTATCGAATCGCAAGGCGTCGCGCCACTGGGCTACCGAGGAGTGTGTGTCACCTCGCGAAACCACGCTCAGCGAGGCACCATATCACAGGATTTACGGACAATCGCTGAGCCAGTTAAAATTACGCCTGAAGTCTACCAGATTTATAGGCGCCTCTATTATGAGAAACTGGCCTACGCCATTTGCCGCGTGTTGCATAAAAAAGAGTCTCCCAGCGACGTGTAATGCAGGGTGATGCTCAAGAAATTAAGGCCACACTATTTTCTGCAACGGTCATAACCATACTTTGACAACGTTTGGGAATGGATTTCTTTTGAAATTTCGAAACATTTTAGGTGGACCAAGTTGCTTATCACGCAGCCGTAAAATACCAGTTAACAAAAACTACATTTCCTCACCACAATATCAGAAGACGAGATAACAATAAGAGGTACACATTAACAAGCAGAAGAGGTAGACGCCCCGCGAGTTGTAACTGGACCAGACGGCGTAATTCTAGCGTCCGACTTCGTCTAAGAGAACGAGGCGGGGTTACACGGATAGGTTCCCACGCCCCGCGCCTCCCCCTCCGGCGCCACCGCCGCCGCTGACGTCGTCGATGCCGTCGACCGACTACAGTTAGTCAGCCCCGCGTCCGCCCGGTGCTACGAGTGCAAGCCGCCGATTCGAGTTGCTCGAGAGCCTGCGTCAGGGTTGTCACAAATTGTGATTAAGGTTTTTTATGTAGGTGGACATTTATTTGTTTTTTAGCGGAATGAAATGACGACTCGCTAGGCCGGAGTGAAACGCGTGCGTACTGGTAGAAGGGCGTCTATTCACTAAATAATTTCGGGCGCGCGTCGCAGCGCGCGTGGACTGAGGCGGGGGGAAACACCTATACACGTGTGTGTGCGGTATGCTTTGTAAGCCCTTTGTAATTCCCCCTTTAAAAAAACAAAATAATAAAACATTCTAAAGTGTAAAGAAATACATGATTGCAAGTGTACATAAAACTGCATGACCTAAAAACATTTGCTGGTCATTGAATGCGTCTGTAATACAATTCTTCGTCCATTCGACGTTGAAGAAATGCTGATGGTCAATCGACATACCTACGTATTGACAACATGTTTATCAGCTGAAATTCTACGCTGCGATTTAACATTGTTCACAAGTTCGTTACGAGTTAATTTACGTCGAGCTGATAGGTACCTACGATATTTGCAATATGCAACTTTGCGTTGCTATGGTGCAATTACTGAGAAGGGTACTTCAAGTCGTGAAACTTTTACACATTACACATTGGAGTTTCACGAGATTATGGATATACAGTATTGTTACGTTTCTTATTCTAACTAAGTGATCAAAATCACTTGCAAGCGTGTCTCATACCTGAACCACGTCATTACAATCTGCCTTGAGCGCAGATTTGAAATGGGTTCACTGCACTGAACATGAAGTCGGCAAGGTCCGCAACGGGGACGGTGACACGTGGCGGCTATGGCCACGCCAGGAACGGTGTCTCGGTGGCTGCTACGGCCACGACGACAGGAACGGTGTCTTAGTGGCGGCTACGGCCACGACGACAGGAACAGCGACACGGTGGCGGCTACGGCCACGACAGGAACGGTGTCTCGGTGGCTGCTACGGCCACGACGACAGGAACAGCGACATGGTGGCGTCTACAGCCACGACAGGGGACTGTGTCTCGGTGGCGGCTATGGGCACGACGACAGGAACAGCTACATGGTGGCGTCTACAGCCACGACTGGGAACCGTGTCTCGGTGGCGGCTACGGCCACGACGACAGGAACAGCGACATGGTGGCGTCTACAGCCACGACAGGGAACCGTGTCTCGGTGGCGGCTACGTCCACGACGACAAGAATAGCGACATGGTGGCGTCTACAGCCACGACAGGGGGGCAGCGACGTCCCCGACGGGAAACAGCCGGGTGCTGTATGCACCGTGAATCCTATTGGGTGTGTTCTTACACCTACATAGGATCACAGGCGCCGGTGGTGCTGAAGCGCAGACATCAGCGCTGGCGACGGAGCGAAGAGCCGTGATGTCGCCCCCGGATTGACGTCATCGCAGGCGGCGGCACAGGCGATACTTCCTCGTTTTCTTCAGCATGGTAGTGGGACAAACGGCGTGGGTGCCTCCGCTCGCAAGCAGCAA
This sequence comes from Incurvaria masculella, assembly GCA_946894095.1. Taxonomy (NCBI): domain Eukaryota; kingdom Metazoa; phylum Arthropoda; class Insecta; order Lepidoptera; family Incurvariidae; genus Incurvaria; species Incurvaria masculella. The sequence goes on from OX335644.1 coordinate 7,129,658, forward strand.
TGTCTTGCGGCGGACGCGACCGAAGGCTTACGTGTTACTACATTTGGGGTCACCACTTTAGCAGGATGAAATGACGACTCGCTAGGCCGGAGTGAAACGCGTGCGTACTGGTAGAAGGGCGTCTATTCACTAAATAATTTCGGGTGTCGGAAACACCTATACACGTGTGTGTGCGGTATGCTTACAAAGCATACCGCCACAGTTTATTCGACAGGTATGACACTTTGTTGCAGACATTCTTAACGTAGGAGCATAAATGGCGAATATCACACCAACTGTCATGATCTCTCCGTCATAAACTCCGCATTTCTGAGGGAATTTGGTGCCATGCCAGAACCTGCACTTCATGCACGGCTACATAGAACTGGACTAATAAGTTTCATCCACCCGTGGTACAAACCCGGTGGTCTTAAACCTTGCCACCTCGTAGTGGAAGGGAACCTACAGTTTTACATGGATTCCGAACCATGGAACAGCTCGCATTCGTGACGAAATGCACTATCTAAATTAGAAATAGAAAGAAAATGGTGCATAAACAGGGCAGGGATCTAATCCGTGACCTACAAGGCCCGGCGTCCATGAACAACGAACCGCTCAGGTAGTTCCGAACGTGCGGCCCATACAAATGTTCTTGTAAACTTATTGCAATGGACATTGAGATAGAATTTGAGATTATATACCGTTAGATGCGCAAGATGCGTTGGATGATATAGCCCCAAAAGACATCAACGTTTAACTTCAAGTTAATGCTAGTCGTAACCATTAAAAAGACACGTCAAGTCTGTGCAATAAGTCAGTTTACATGAGTAATTTAGGAGAAATTCAAAATCGCATTCACTACTGTTTTTAAATACTTTTGCAGTGCTGGATTATTTCTCATATTTTTTAAAACTGATTTAAAATGAATGTTTTACAATGTTGCTATAAAATATTTTTCAATTGATCTAGTAACTTACACATGTAAACTGAGTTATTAGACCTCTACAATTGGATTCCCAGACACGTAGCTATGACTAGTGGCAACCCTGTACGATCTAAGCGCGGCGCGCAGTAGACGGGTCGATCGAAGAAAGTAAAAGTGGCCGCCGCGTACCTACTCGAACCGAGTAAATCTATTTTATCCTCCGCGCCCGCCGCTGCAGTCGCCGTGCCCATGAATCAAACGCTCCGATAAATCTACCGGCCGCCGACCGACGACATTCTGTTGTGAGTGGCTGACTAATTTTAGACGGCCACTCGTCTGCTGTGAATGTTTGTTTATTTATTTATATAGGTCCCCGCGATAGTTCAATATTGACGCAAGCCACATAAATATATGATGATGGATTATTGAATAGGTGTATTATCAAACAAGCGGAGTTTTCTATACATTCGACTGAATATGGAAAACAAAGCAATTTACGTTTTCGTACTAAGCAATTATGTATATTGCTTTTTTCAACGAATTTGATATGTATGTAGAATCGACCGTGAAGCAAGGACACATCCGTTAAAGAAAGAGAGCTGGAAGATTAACTACGTTATGAATTTTCTGCAAGGCTGAATAAATGTGTCCTATTTTCCCAACACATCGCATTTCCGAAGAAATTAGGTTAGGATCTCAGGACCTTCCCCTTATGAGCACGGCTACATTAAGCTGGATGGAAAACACGGACGAATTTTAATGCAGTTTCGACCATATCTAAATACAATGCAATGGTACCAGCCCGGGCGGGCTTAACCCTTGCTTCACGAACGATTCTACACACAAATCACATGTGATGAAAATAATTTAGATTGATCAAACATTCGTAGCCCTTTTCCGTATTCGAATAATACGACTATAGTTCGAATACTTGTTCATTGTGCTACAAACATAATAAACTATTTCATGAAGTAGAAAGAGACAGGAACTATATTAACTAAATAAAAAGCAGCCAGAGTGGTCAGTCTGAGTTCTCACCTAAATTGGCGTTTACGGCAAACCGATCGACTGGCGTTTTCTCCAAACTCCATACACGTTTTTACTAGATATTCTGCGGTTTTACTTCTTCAAGCTGTCAAAGTCAAACGCGGACTTCCGATTTGTATGAAAACGCGGAGTGGACGTAAACGGCAACGTCGAGGTATTTACGGTAACGTTGAGTCAGCTGTCAAATCAAGCTCGGACTCGCAAATGTTAGTTCGCTTAACGCCCGCTGCGCGCGCTCTTCAATTTCTCCATACATTTGAAAACGCCAGTCGATCGGTTTGCCGTAACGCCAATTTAGGTGACAACTTAGACTACCGGCTCAGGTCACAAGTTTAGAGAAAGCTGGCGGTTACGAGCTTGTAAATCGTCGAGTAGAGAAAAAACACATCACAAATTAAGGAACTAGGTTCCTTGCAAATGTTGAGCGGCTCGTAGCTTAGTGGCGCAGGGAGTTACCTGGCATGCCAGATCTAGGTTCGAATTCCCGCCCCGTTGATGCGCCATTTTCTATCGTTACGAATTCGAGCTTTTTCATGATTCTTCCATGCAGAGCTGTAGGTGGTAAGGTTTAGCCCGCCCGGGTTAGTAGGTACCTTGGCCTTGGATGAAGAGAGGGCCGAAGCGGAAATAAAAACATGTTTTTTCCATGTAGCTGTGTCATAATGGAAAGCTCCTGGCATGGATTCTCATTCCTTCTGAAATAACGTGTGTTGGACTAATGCCATTACGGGGAGGATGGTATTAGCTACCCATGTCCATTTAATAAAATAAAAGTGTAATTGACAATCGGACCCCTATCGACTACTCAAGGAACCGGTCCAACATCGGACGCAGGCGGGCTCGGCGAAGACACGGGCCGCCATTTGTCCCGCGCGAGCATCCAGTTTACAAACAAGCCACACGAGGCTCCTCGCATGAGCGATTGACTGCTGGATTGTAAACGATATGCGCACACAGCTCCCCCCCCCCCCCTCCCCCTCGCCTTCCCTCCGCACCGCACCGCACCGCCCGTACGTACGACGAACGCTGTTTATTCGAGCTAATGAGTGGAGCTTACACAACAATACGGCTTTCTAACTAAGCCCGACAAACAAGGGGTCGATGGATGCCGCCTCATTTCAGACAACCTTCTCCGGTGAACGATCTGTTACTTTTATCTTCGGATTTGTTTTTTTGTTGCCTATTTAGGCTTGAGATGTATCAGATATATGATGTATATGAACGGTTTTTGTTCATAAATAATTATTAGGAACCTGTCCATTCCGTTGATTCCGTAACAGAGACTCTATTACGAGTTACAAATCACTTATCGCAAAATCTTTAAGATCATCGATGCCACAGGTTAACATCATTGAATAGAGCAGGCATTTCAAAGATACACTAAATCGCCCGTTCACGGATTTTTTATTTGTGTAGAAATATAAAATAGAAATGTGTTGAAAATATGTATCTAAACAATGATAAAAATCAGTGGACGAGCGATTTAGCGTATTCGTCAAATGCATGCTCTATTCAATGATGGAGGCTCTATAATAGAACAACTTTTGCAAGGTAAACGTGGATTTTTTTAAAATGGTTTCCAAGCAAATAATTATTGAAAATAATTACGAGAGCGTGGACTAGGAAAGAGCGGTGCGGTAGCTGGGCCGGCGGATGCGGTGAAGCACGGCCCGGCGCGCGGCGTGCACTACGATAAATTACTTTATTGGAAACGATTATTACCAGATGCATAGTTTTTCGGCAGAAACTGTTTAAAGTACTAGGAAGATATGTATTGTTTAGTTTTCCGAAAATATCTAAATAAAACATTAATTTATTTTTGTAGCAAACGTATTCTATTACAAATATTGAATCAATAGTATGAGCAGGTTTTTAGGGTTCCGTACCCAAAGGGTGAAAACGGAACCCTATTACTAAGCCTCCGCTGTCCGTCCGTCCGTCTGTCACAGGGCTGTATCTCATGAACCGGAATAGGTAGGCAGCTGAAATTTTCACAACGTGTGTATTTATTTTGCCGCTATAACAACAAATAGGTAAAATAAAAAAAATAAAAAATTAAAGGAGGGTCCCATACAAGTAACGAGATTATTTGATAGGTGCAACTCTTGTTACAGAATACCTATTAGAGTATGGAATCCATTTTGATTTTTATTATTATTCTCCAGTCAAAGGCTGTACACAGCTAAATATCATTAGTCGAATGATTCAGTCGCCATACGGTTCGTGTGCCAGTACTGGTTAAATGTTATGTATGCTGACGGATATACGACGACACGATGCAAGCATTATTACATCACAATAATTAATCACAAAAAACCACACGGTTGTTGTACAACAATCCACGCATGACCGTGAATGAATGCATGCGCGCTCTCGTAAATGTTATGACAGCATTCACACACGGCAACAGAGCCGTGGATCACATACGGATCGGAACGTCGATTACGAGCATTCCGGGAACTGCTCCCACGGCAGCGGCTGCTCACCCCGTCTCAACTGTCCCAATCGAATTTAAAGAATTTCGAGAGCTCAACATTTCGTAACGGGCTGCCGAACTATGCAACTGCCGCCCGAACTGGTTTATTAGCGCCGTAAAGTGAATCGGGTGGTGTTCACAGGTTCGGAAGCGAGATAGCAGAGCGGAGAGCGCAATCATGTCGGCCCGATAAGTGGCAATTTCTGTCGTTGATCCGCGTGTGCGAGGGCGGGGGTGGGGGCGGTGGGGTAGGGGGGCCCCCGAGCGGCAAGCGTGAGAACCGATTGCCGTGAAAACGGGCCAGCCGAAGCGCCGAGGCGTGAAGAGTTTCGTTGCAATGGAGTGGTCGTAACGACGCTGATCCGCCGTGAAGAACGAATCTCGACGCGGGGACGCTCGGTTCGATGCCCCAGTCCGGGGCAGGCTGTTCGAAAACGTGTTCGGACAGAGCGCGCCGTCCGCCGAGTCGTGAAACGAGACTTCGCTGTGGCAGGCCATTTCACTTCCGCGGTGTTTCTACAAGGGCAAGAGTAAAAACCGGTCAAGTGCGAGTCGGACTCGCACACGATGGGTTCCGTTCCATCGTACAAGATTTAACACATTTTTTTTATTATTGTTAATTTTTTTTATTATTTGTTGTTAGAGCGGCAAAATAAATACATACTCGGTATAAATTTCAGCTGCCTAACTATTACGGTTTATGAGATACAGCTTTGTGACAGACGGACGGACAGCGGAGGTTTAGTAATAGGGTTCCGTGGACACCCTTTGGGTACGGAACCCTAAAAACGTTATGAAAACGTTATCGCTTTGATTGTGAGTGTCATCGAGCAAGTACAGATATTGTTGGCGGGTCGAGCAGCCCTCCACTTTAGTGCCTCTCAAACAGTATTGTTATTTTATTCCACCTATGCTTTGGTGCGACTCGGGTCGCTTCTCAACACAATGATTTTCCTTTTGATAATACAAGTTTATAGCATCCTGTTGTTGTAAATCGTATTATTTAATTTAACAATCATAACATTATATTAAGCATTATGTTTTTATATATTTAAGGGATAAGATATTACCGTTATCTTATTAATTTGAAGTTATACAACATCAAAGGTTTGTAATCAGAGTTTTAAAAATAATTCCAAAATATTTTGGTCTAGAGTAAACATTCGTCTGAAGCAGGATTCGAACCAGCGATCTTTCAACTAAATGCAACCACACAATAATCCATAGGTTCCAAGTTCGAATCCTGCTTCAGACGAATGTCCAGCCCAAAAAAGTTGTCATTATTATTAAAATCTGATTACAATCCTTTCTTAATGTAGATGACATTAGATGACCTGAAATTAATCACAGAATCAATCAAATAAATAATCATCAATCGAAATAAAAAAATATGAAAAAAAAAATTTACTCACCCTACGGACAATTCAAGCTTAAATACGGAATACTATAAAAAACTCCCATTCATGATAGCACCGTCCCAATAATCATCCGTCATAAACGATACATTCACACGCTCGTACACTTAATCAAATTATCATTCAGAGCGGAACGAGTGTGTTCAGCAAAGCGAGCGAGACATAACCGTTTATTTACGAAGGGAAATTTTACCATCATCGCTACATCAAAACGTAGTGATTTAAATCTCCAAGTCCGCCGTGTAGGGCCCCCCAAGCGCCGATAAAATATATTTTATCCGCTCGCGTGTCTGAGGAGGCGGGGTGTGGCGGTGGGGATGGGGTTGTAGCGTTAAATAATTTCCACCCCCACCCCTCGGCGAGCGGCGGACGAGCAAGTTGGGAGGGCGAACTTCTCAATAAATGGCTCGACGACTCCCAACAAGTTCGTGATTCACCTCGACTGCCGCCGCGACCTCTGGGCTCGAGTGTCCTCCCATTATGTACGTACTTGATTATTGGATACGGAAACTCGGCGTGCGCTCTTCTAATTCAAGGGTATCTATCATCTTGAATGACTATAGTGAAGTGTTTTGAAGTGATAGGAATAATTATTATTTACACGTTATCCTTTGGCAGTACCTAGGTTAACAATAATAACATTATTACATGAAGATTTCAGCACATGCACGAAAAATCTTGATAAATTCCGCCCGAAACGGGCAAGGAAACGAGATAGGCTCGTGCATTGGTTTGTACACTAACATTTATGGGACCATACATTGGTTAATAAATAAACCCTACGATAGCAGCTATGTATAAGGTTTCCACGTTTAATAGTTTTTGAGACAATCATTGAAATTATAAAACCTGGTCAATGGTGTGGAACTGCTATGACGGATGAACAGACGCATAGATGGTATATTAGCTATTTGAAGTATGCCTTGCAAGGACTGATTCAAATACATCGTGATATTATAGCAGCATACGCGAATTGAATCCACTACGCCAACGGACACCCACAAATGAGTCACAAAGAACAACAAAGTTTGACCGTACCTCGAGAGAAATAATCGACCAATTTTCCAAGTGGATTTATTTTGGCCGAACCAATCAATCATTCCGCCAGCCTCCGCCGGGCGCCGCCAGCGTCGCGTCGCGCGCACGTCAGCCTTCGCGATTGAATCGAGTATGTGGTCTCCGCGCCATCGGACCGGTGCGGTCCGCTCGATCGGCAGTGGTCTCACAATACTTACGGTTTAATCTGCCTCGTAAACAGAGCGATTGCGATAAAACTTCACCGGGAGTGTTATGAGAACGAGATTTACTGCGAGGCTTCAACTCGCGAGCGGGTTGGACGAAGAGATAAAGCAATATTGTGAGCGGACAAGTTGTAACTTCGGTTTTCGATTAGGATCTCTTCGAGTCAATTTTAACCGAGGCAGGGGGAGAACAGTTGCGCCGTTTTATAAAACAGACCTTCAAGAAATAACCTTTCAGTTGGCCGAATTTAGGGATGACGATAACAAAAAAGGGATCGTGAAGCGGATCTTACAATGTTTACGGATAGGCCAGGACGCCCATGAAACAAACACATTGAATGCCTTAAGTCTAAGCATACATTCAACAGGCTAACTGAATTAAATGCATTGTAAGGTAATCATGAGACCGTAAAGTTGACACAATTTACAAATTCGAGTATATGTAAGACTATAAATAACCTAAACCTTTATAGTTTATGTATTATTTCTTTAGGATGCTGCTTATTGGTACTCTGTCTCCTTAGAAGCTCTTTAAGATTCAGGTAATTTAATATATAAAAATACATTTTAATGACTTGGAAACGTTTGGTTTATTCATTTCTAAAGGACTAGCTTACAACCAATGTTTAAGTACCTTCATTCTTTCAAATAGCGGCAATTTAAAACAATGTTGGCAATCTTTTTAATCCATTTAAACTAAGCTGGTATCTCACAGCTATTTCACGGCAGATTAATTAGTTCATATTACAACAAGTTTTCTATATTTATTTACAATAAGATTAATATAATAGGTCTGAGCGTTGGCAAAATGCATTGATACGAAGTCGTGAATTTAGCTCGACAAAGCGGTGGTTTGAAGAGAAAGGGGGCCTCATACTCAAACAATATGGGTGGGAATGGGTATAGCGAGCAATGGCAAGATTGAAAGTTAATTTTAATAATTTTAAAAGTGTAAAGTTTTATCCCTTACATAAAGATAAGATTAGAAATCACTTGCACGAGAAGTGGTTCTCATAAAGTTCAGTCCTCTTTAAGGTAAGCAGAGACCGGAAGTGAGAACCGGAAGCTTGCTCGCTGGGCGACATGAGGATGTCCTGTAAACACTGCAGTTTGCACACTTGATCAGGCACTCTAGTGGTTGAAGCGATTACACGTTTAATATGAAAACATTGAACATTAAAAGATGAAGCTTAGTGCATGCATAGGCGCCCTAAATGTTGGAGAGCCAAATGGAAACATGCACACAAAAGCGACGACGCAAGTTTTATTTTGAAGTATTCGTTCTGAATACCATTAAGTATTTTTGTCGATTTCACTTGCAACGTAATATTTGACGTCACGAAGTCAGAGTGGAGCGGCCTCTCACCAGGTCCTACACAATTTCTACTGCCGCCTAAGGGGCCGTCCTACATATTTGCACAAGCACCACGCGGCTACGACGATGGCTCGGCGGAGGGGCCCGTAATTATATCGCCGTAGCAGTCGTGTGCCCGTCCCGCCGCCTCCGCCGCCGCCGCGCCGTCTGCAGACACCGTTCGCCTTCGTCGTCTTAAAATTCAGACGGATCCTCTTTAAAACGGTACAATGTTTTAGATTTAAACCTATTCCGACCGACACCTAGGAGGGGGTTGCGGGAAACAAAAGACAATTAAATGTATGTTTGTTATTAGGGTTTGATTAAAAGGTTTTTAAAGGTTTCATTTAATCTCATTTTCAACATTGGTGGCCGGGGTAGGTAATAGGTAATACATAACATTAAGCGTGGAGCTCCCAATCTCTGGTTAGACATTTAAAATTAAAATATATCCATCCTTATTTTTTGCCTTAAGAATAAAAATAGGGGTTCTGTGATAACCATAACTATAAAACTAACCAGATATTGTGCACTCCACCCCAAGTTCCTGCACTGGATAGCTTAATCACATATCGTAGCGTGATATTAAACAGCCAATAGCCTTCATCAAGAATTGGGCTATGGAATGCAAAAATATTGTTTCGCCTTAGCGCCGATTTTTAAATCCTCAGATAGTACTTATCGGACTGATAGTACAAATTCACGTTGGTGAAAAGACGGATAGTCATTGCCGGAGAATTATATATTCTATCACAATTATCTGGCTATAATTTTACTAATAAACACATGGACTCACTAAATCGGACGGATAAGCTGAAGCGTAAATAAATCCGTCGAATAGTTATCTGGCTGTTTATCCGACTATTGAAAAATCAACCCTTAGGGGGATTAGCGCGTTCAAGCAAAAAAAGAAGCAACAAACTATTTAGACTTATAATATTAGAAGATATATAGAATATTAAAAGAAGATAGTCTAAACTAAATCCAAAACATTTATTAAAACCATTTTAGTTTTAATTTATCTACAGACAATTTAGTATGGCACCTCCGATGCAAAAAATGTTGTAAAAGGCGCACTCAGAACCTGGCCAAACTCAACACTAGATACCACCGTCAAAACGGAATATCCGCAACATTTCCGAGCGAATTTCACAAAGAGGAGCGGAGAGATGCGGGGCGCGGAAACGACTCCGATAGCGGTGAGATGCGCCGCCGAGTAAATATCGCTGTCGGTGGCGGGGGGGGGGGGGGGGGGGGCTCCCCCTCCCGCCCCCGACCCGCTCGCCCGGAGGGGAGGGAGGGGGAGGGGGAGGAGATTCGAGACGGAATGAACAGCGAAAAGCCGGTAATAAGGTGCAGAGCAGCGAGGGGTTTTCTTCCGCTGAACGCCGGACAAGACGAACGGGGTGTCCGCCTATAACTGTTTACATTCTCTAAGGGCCGATTTTTCAATGCTCAGATAGTACTTATCGGACTGATAGTAAAAATTCACGTTTGTCATAAGACGGATAGTCATTGCCGGAGAATTATATCTTCTATCACAATTATCTGACTATTGTTTTACTAATAAACATATGAACTTATTTTATCGGATGGATAGGCAGAAGCATAATGAATCCGTCGAATAGTCATCTGGCTGTTTGATAAACTGAATAACTGACTATTGAATAATCAGCCCTAAATGTTTTACTAGTTTTAATATCTACGTCTGTACGTTTTAATTTTTTAATATACCTTTTAGAATGGAAAATATTGGCCAAAATAAATTGGAAAAAGTTGTTTTTTTTTTTATTTTCATTTAAGAATTTTTTTTCTCAAAAAAATCCAAACATACGGACATACAATAAAGCTTTCTTAATTTTTTTTTATTAATATCTGACAACTTTTAGGGGTAGGGAACCGTTAGGGCCTTAAAGCCGATTTCACCATTCGCCAAGCAAAATGTTCAATGAAACCTTGGCAATGAACTAAGAACGCTTTTCTTAAAATTTTCAAATCTATTTCCGCTGCCGGCATCAAGCCTCAATAATAAGTTGGAAGAAAATCTGAAAACGAAGATTTTATTTTTCTGCACATATTTCATGTCTTCTCCTACACATCCCGACGTTCCTCTCTTCACCCGACGACACCCCGATTGTGCGATATTCACTTGCGTGAGCGTGTCCCGATGACGTGGAAATGAAGTGCTCGTTCGCGCCGAAGTGCAATATAAAAGTGTTTACATAAACAATAAAATAAGCGCCGGATGTGGGGCGGGGGTTGCTCGGTGCCGCCGACACGCTCGCTTCCGGCTTTGTGCGATTTCAATTTATCGAAAAGGAATGAAAATCTCCGCCATAGCGCAAATTTGTTTTCCGAACAACGGAAGGGATATGACGTAGACGGGAAATAACCGGTTTCTGTGATGACGTTTATATTTCAACGGTTGAATTTCTTCTCGTTGGAAATCGCATACAAAAAATATTTCGATTAATTCATTAGTAGCTGAGGTACCCGGCTCCGCTCCGCGTTTAGGACTGATATCGTGACTAATTATTTCCTGGAAATTATATGAGTTCCCCACTTTCGAGTTTTATTTTCATTACAAAATGTTGACTACGATGTCCTTCTTCAAGGTGCAGAATCGCGCAGAAAACGCGACAGACAGACAGAGTTACTTTAGCTTTTAAAGTATAAGTACGGATGTTGGATCAAAGATACCTTTGACACCGAGAAACCGAAGGGCGGAGTTCACTCTTTTTGGTTAATGATAAATTTCAAATTGAAATACATCCGTCCTTAATGTTCGCCTGAAGATACATTTATATTCACCATAAATATAACACTAACCAGACTGCCTTCCAGCCTGAATGTTAAAATACTTGTAAAGAGGAAACAAGTAACTTGCAAGCGGCTGCGCAGAAACAAAACTAGGTCGGATTTGGTCTCCGCAGCCGCTTGCGCTTGGAGGGGACCGTCCAAAATCCTTGCAGCTGCAGAAATAATTTATTTTAGAATCATTTTTAAAACATACGTCGTGTCGGTGCCAGAAAGTTTAGAAAGAAGCAATATTACGCTCAACAATATCAAACTAACTTTGCATAAATCTATTGAAATGCAATTTCTATTGGCGAATTGCGCCGCGCCGCGCCCGGCCGCAGAGAGCTTGCAATTTTTCAACAATATTTCGCGTCGCCCGTGCCTGCATATCGGCGCTAGCGGAGCGGTGTGGTAGGGTGGGGAGCGGTGTGGTGCGGTGTGGTGGGGCGGGGTGGGGTGGGGTGGGAAGGAGCGTGAGTGTAAGTTGCTCGGCGTACGTGGCGGATTTCCACAATTTTGCCCATTTGCATGTCGCTGCTCGGCTCGGCTGCGGTGGAGTCGGGCGGCGGCGGCGAAGGCGGCGGCGCATACTTATATCGCCCTCGTGGCGACGTCGATGGAGCACTGCATGCATGCAAACGTACCGCCCGCTCGGATGCACTCGATGTCTGCGACTGCACCGGCTTTATGATCCGACACATATGTAATGTTATTTTGTGTAAGAGTTTAAAACACTGAATACATAGATTATTGACTTGGGGTATAGGGGCACATTAAAACTCGCGAGATTATATTAAATTATCTACATGCAATCAAAGTCTTCGTAATAAAGGGTCATTATACAATTCGAGTACGACACAGAGCTTCATCATAAGATTTAGGAGCAGGACCCTTCCAAAAAAAATCGCACACCCACGCGATAATTACGGGTTTGCCGACCATCAATTCTCGGAATGGTTTCGCAAACAATAATGAATTTATCCGCAACAAATTCGAATGGCTCAAGGCGGAGGCGGCAAAGGTGACCCGAGGCGCGGGGTGGCCGGATGTGGGCGGCGGAGGGGCGAGGGTGGGGGGGAGGGACCGCGCGTGCATTTGCATTCCCCGAGTGCGACCCGTCGCGAACAAAAACTCATTAAATCCGCTGACGCTCGCTTAATTCCTTCACTACCGCTCGCCGACGACCCGTCGCGGCCGCCGATGACTCGCCGAGCTTCTTTACGATCCGAACAGCACTCCGGCTTATCTGATAATCGACTCTGCGTTTCCGATTCTGGTTGAACACCAGGATGTTAACTTTTATAAGGGCAATGCCGCAACTGTCTGTCGGCGGGGGTGCCTTTCGCAATTAGAACAAGCCCGACAGCTCAGCAATCGTCCTCGAAGCTGGTGGCAGGGTGCCTCGCTGAGCGTGGTTACGCGAGGTGAGTTGGACTGCCACTTCCGAGCACCATTGGTCTCTTGGCGCAGCATATGGAGAATATAACGAAAATTTACATTCATAAAAACCGACAAACCAAACATAACCATATTATTCGGTTTGTTATACAAATATTTAGTGCCCAAATAAATCTTAAGTTAAGGCCGCGTATGAAGCTAGACAAATTCCCGATTTCCCCCCCACCGCTCCGCTAGACGCCGAAGCGGCAGTGGCGCCGTGAATCTTAGGATAAAACTGAAATGAGATATTGTTAGAGCGACACCTATACGCCGTCGCTGGAACTTCGTGAAAGTTGTATCGATCCCGCGGCAAGTCGTCAATGATCATACAACCAATCACAAGGCTCGAGATCACCCGCCGTATTATTCACATTGCTGCTTGAAAACAGCAACCATTTCGTCAGATCTCTAATTCATGAAAGGATTTACTATTTTCACATTAATCGTCAGTAGCTGGTTGGTGTAGCGCGTGAAACGTCTTATCTACAGTTATTGTTCGATGGTCGATGTCGGTTTTTTTTTTTTCTGTTTTTTTTTACTTTTTATTGTTAATGGTGTATAGTATATAATTATAGCGTGGGTTTGACTTAATTGATTTACACATATAAAAAAATATTACATAATAATAGGTTTTGGTAAAAGTTTTTACCTGATTAACAATTTTAAAAAGTATAAACGTCATTTCATACAATAAAAAGTAAAATAACACTTTTAAAAAGGATAAACGTGAGACGATTGAGAAATAATTTCCATGCAACGAGCGCGCAAAAAATGACGCCACGCGACTTACAACATTAGGTATATCGCCGTTCATAGCGCCGCGCCGTAGCGCAGTGATGAAAACGGAGAAAAATCTAATGTTTTGTCTCCCAAATTGATAGGTAAATTAGTAGCGCAGTGATGAAAACGGAGAAAAATCTATTTTTTTGTCTCCCAAATTGATAGGTAAATTGATAAAACAAAGAATTATTTTTCAATAAACCTGATGGTCGTTACGTCATTATTCATTAGTAGTGAGAGCCGAAACAAAAGCCAAATTCCTCCCGCGGCACAAGTGAAGTATGTAGATTTACTTTTTTGTACTAAGCAGGTACCTACGTCGCTTATTCCAAGGAATGTGACAAGTAGTGTCGACACTTTTTAGGGTTCCGTACCCAAAGGGTGAAAACGGAACCCTATTACTAAGCCTCTGCTCTCCGTCCGTCCGTCCATCCGTCCATCCGTCTGTCCGTCCGTCCGTCCGTCCGTCCGTCCGTCCGTCCGTCCGTCCGTCCGTCTGTCACAGGGCTCTATCTCATGAACCGTAATAGGTAGGCAGCTGAAATTTTCACAGAGTGTGTATTTATTTTGCCGCTATAACAACAAATAGGTAAATTAAAAAAATATATAAAAATTAAAGGGGGGGGGCCATACAAAAGAAACGTGATTTTTAGTGTTGATGGTACGGAACCCTTCGTGTGCGAGTCCGACTCGCACTTGGCCCGTTTTTTTAGTTCACTTTGCTCTCCTGTGGTCGCCTGGTACGCAGTATCCTCTATTTAGCTGCTATTTGCCGCGGCAGCGAGTGCCGCGTCTTTTGTCGTTTGAACATCTTTTTTTCGACGTTGGCGACGTTGTCGTCGTTGTTCGTCGTTGTTGATGTCGAAAACGGAACCCTATTACTGCGTGCAATTGTATTCGGTGCGGTGCGTACCTAGTTATGCGCTGCTCGTCGATTGTGCGCGGCGCGTACAATTGCGTGAGGTCGCGTATGCGCGCTCGTCGATTGTATCTCGTTCACTCGCGTCAGTCGCGCGGTCGCCCCGCGCCGAAGTGTCTTATAATATTTGGACGCTCGTCCGCTCCGCTGTAGCGCCACAGAGCAGCGCTGTGCAACAATCGAATAACGTAGATTTGTATTAGAATGAATCGAATAACGGGAACAATTTATTTTTTTTATTTACGTTTATTTTGAGTGGTCGTATGATGGGTCTACGACCAGTGTTTCCCATGATATAACGAAAACAAATTTTGACATGACAGGGAAGGTAAATCAGGTCGGAGCGTTTATTTTAAGTGGTCGCATGATGGGTCTACGACAAATGTTTCCCCAGATATAGCGAAAACATATTTGGTCATGACATGACATGTACAACACATGAAATTGAACTGAACCGTTCCTCCGAGATTAATATTGGAGTTTCTTTTCGTCATATAATTCATTTTATTTTATTTTATTATATTTTTAATTTTTATTGTAATTTTATTTTAGCTATTTGTTGTTATAGCGGTAAAATAAATACAGACTCCGTGAACATTTCAGCTGCCTACCTAAGGCCCTGTGACAGACGGACGGACGGACGGACAGCGGAGGCTTAGTAATAGGGTTTCGTTTTCACCCTTTGGGTACGGTAGCCTGAAAACGAACCAACAAAACAAAACATATTATTTATGTCATTTATTCTTTTCACGGAGTTTTCCTTCTGTTCATGTTATTAATTATTCTGTGCCGCCGACAAAAACTACAAAAATCCGCCCGCCGAGCTATCTGCCAAGGTCATGTGACTTGTCCTGTTGCGACCCGTCCGCACGTTCCACGGGGAGGCGGATATTTGCGGCCGCCCCAATACTCGTAGTGCCCGCTAGGCTTGAGAAGGAGAATTTAGCATAATTACGTAACGACAGTCGTGGCACAATGGTTTTAGTGTCGTATTTTTGCTGCGAATTTGAGAACCACACATATCGAAGTTCGGTTCCTGGAAACATCTCTTTTTTATATTATAACAAATATTTTATTTAGTTATTATATTTTTATTTATTTATATCTTGCTAACCGAACGTTACTAACCAGTGTCAATTATTTCGGCTTTAGACCTCAATAACATTTGATTGAGAATTTTACAGCGCCATCTATGAAGTTCAGCTGATGCTCGTAGGAATTTGGTTCGGAACTTTGTTACTGTCGCGATCCCGAAAGCGATCTCCGTGTGCGGAGAGTCGTGCGGAGAGGCGTGCGCCCGCTTCGAAACATCGCAGCGGACTGAGGCTACCGAAATGGCGATAGATAGTCGCCAAGAGAACGAAAGGGAAAGGGATACTTCACGGTGCTCAGAAATTTTGTCGTAAGTCCAAAATTCATTTTTTTGATGCTTTGAATGAAAAATTGTGTCCAAATGCAATAATAATCATTCAAAAATTTGAAAATCATGATGCAAATATAATGTGAGATTACTAGCACTGTAATTAATACCAATTCTGAGAAATAAAGCATAATGTGAAAAAATCGACCTATTTTCGCGATTTTTTTCTATCGGGCCAATGTTATGCTATTGGAACAATAATTATTCAGATTAAGCGGATATAAGTGAAGTTTCATATCACGCAATTTTAGCATGATTAGTTCAATATTCTCTGAGAAATTAAGACAATGCTAAGTGCGATTTAGCGTCATACGGAGCCTTAACCGAAAGTTTGGAGAGAGGCGCCCCGCTAAATCCAGATTCCCGGGGGAGACCGCAGCGCGCGGGGCGGCCGAGGTCACGCAGCGGACCCTACTCTGGAGCGGGGGGTTAATTTAATTGAGTGCGCCCCGCGATGGCACCACGCCGCAGTCGCCGCTGGGCAGCTCGACACATGTGATCCCAAAACGACCGTAACTGAAAAAAACTACTTTTATATTTTTAGCACTTTTATCCAGCTATGATTATCGAAAAAAGGTGGTATGGAACCATTTCATGATTTAGATCAATAAAAGTTTAATGGCAAGCATTACAATTTAACGCGCATTAACTCCTACAACATGAGAAGTGAGAATATTTTATTTAAATTTGATGATATTCATTAATTGATTATTTAGTGTCGCGCTTAAAAAAAAAGGTTTTTGCTTTTATATTAATTACAATTGACGAAAACATAATTATGAACTGACAAACTATTACTCTGTATTGGCGAACACACTGGGCAGTTGTGTATTTATTAATAAATTACTAAACAATAAAAAAATCATGTTGAAATTTATTAGATAATTCTGAAGATATCTGCAAAATGTTGCCATTTACATTTAGCAACTTTTTGCGCTCTGCCTCATAAATTACCTCACGAATGATTTGTTTTATTTGTATAATGTCATAAAATACATACGCCTTAGTGGGCTCGTCAATGCAGTAATGGTTTGTAACTTGCTATTTCTGGGAAACTATAGCAGAGACGACTGTGGCGCCACCTACTTTACGCACACACCCCCTAAAGACAGCGGGGTTGCCGCGTGTTACGCCGCGGCATTAAAGCGCATCCGGAGCCCAAATTACATTAGCAATTTACGGATAGTAAACGCAGGTTAGTTTTTCCACGTTATGCGGCGGCGTAATATCTCCAGATTTTACAACGGAAAGCGTAAATCAATCAGCGCGTTAAATTATTATAAACGTTGCTTAGCTTCGCTTCGCGGGTCGCAGATAAAGCCCAGAGGGGGAACGATCAGTATATCCATGAGGGAACGCTTTGTTTCAGCGAGCATGAAAGGACGGGAGTAGAAAACCGAAAATTGTTTGTATGCGGCGGCGGAGGCGTAGCCACTTTTACATGCAAAAACGGTAGCGCCGGCGAGAGCGTTCACTTACGAATTCGCTTACTTTTCTCGAGTTCCAACGACACGTAAGAACTTCACAGGACGCTATTTAGTGCAACACACATTCGATGTTGCGCGTCCCGAATTCGGAAGCGAACTAACTACAGTCATGCTGAGATTCATAGATTACTCGTGGTTGGCTTAGCCACAGTATGGTTTCCGACTGTCAAATTTGATATTCGTTCCATACATAATCTGTCAAAACTGACAGTCGGAAGAAATACTTTGGCTTAGCAAGTAAAAGTAATATTTATGAATCATTAGACGTCTTGGACTAACTCGTGGCTAAACTACCGCCGCCATAAGAATGAGTTTCGATCGCTCCTCCCGTCTTTTTATGCTCGCTGTTTTTATGCACCCGGGAGAGGGGCGCTCGAAATTATAGGAAATCTGGCTAGACAGATGCTCGACGAGGAGGAAATATTTTAGTTTCCTCTCGCGTTAATAGAAAAAAAAGTTAAGTGCGAGTGTTTAGGCCAACGCCCAAGAGTTGACCGCGGTTAGATTGCACGTCTACTGCGGGCCATTTCATTGAATGTAACTATATATTGTAGTTTTTAGGGTTCCGTACCCAAAGGGTGCCAACGGAACCCTATTACTAAGCCTACGCTGTCCGTCCGTCCGTCCGTCACAGGGCTGTATCTCATGAACCGTAATAGGTAGGCAGCTGAAATTTTTACAGAGTGTTATTTATTTTGCCGCTATAATAACAAATAGGTAAAACTAAAAATTATTAAAATTAAAGGGTCCCCAAAAAACCTTATTTTTTGTATTAGATATTTCACGATGGTACGGAACCCTTCATGTGCGAGACCGACTCGCCCTTAGCCGGTTTTTCTGTTACTGCCACCTACTGTCACCTATACGCCTAAAGTAAGGATGCAACCCGTTGTCTGTAGGTATAATAGAGAAATACCTAATTACTGGCCTTCCACTTTGTACTGGACACAACACTTTGAATAAGTTTGTAGGTTAAGGAAAGTTGGACTTACGGTCCAATTGTGACAAATTGTGACACATTATTTGAAGAAGAGCGCATCACCCTCGGCGCCACAGTAGGCATTGGCATTTGCAAGGAAAACGTACATATGTGGGTCAAAGTCTAATGTGTGGCAGAATAAGTAGTAGTGGTGGCGTCTAGGGTGATGCCGTTCGTACCTAAACATAGATGTATTAGGTAAACCAAACATACAAACATTTGAAACATAATCTTACAACAGCATACTGAGAACAACTTACAATTAACTAAGTTTGACCATTTTGAAAAGATATCGGAAAGGAACTATACTCCAGTCGACGAGACTGCGTATGCAATAAATATTGTTGGAATTGGATATTAGCAAAGATTTAGCTGAACGATATGAACAACCAAAACAATGTTTGTGCGTGAAGGGCACGCACTATAGAAGCGAAACTTCTCGCTCATTAGTATAGTTTACTAGCGGCCCGCTCCGGCTTCGCACGGGTATAAAATATTTTCCCGCAATATTTAAATCTGTAATATCTTCGAAAATATTAATTTAAATCATATGCTGTAAAGGGCCATATAGATCTATATTAAATCAACAGTGTATCTAAAGTATTTAATTGGATAAGGATTAATGGTGTATTGGTTAAAATCGCTTCGAAAATTGGGCCATTATTTGTCGTAAAAAGTGAACGACAAAAAAAATGTATTGTGGGATATCCATAAGAGATAGACCTATACTATCACTGAGTTTTCTACAGAACTTTTTAATGTGTACAATACTTAGTACAATATTTTGATAAATCTCGTAGGGTTCATTCAGCCTGCGCTTGCAATGTAAACGGAAAAAATGTAATTATTTACGACATCACATCAGAAACCTCAAAAATAACAGTATTTCTCCACTATTAAATGGATGTTATTATACATACCTATAAACCTTCATCTTCAATCACTCTATCTATTAAAAAAAACCGCATCAAAATCGGTTGCGTAGCTTTAAAGATTTAAGCGCACATGGGGATATAGGTATATAGGGACAGAGAAAGCGACTTTGTTTTATACTATGTAGTGACTACGCATATACCTACCCCTCGCCCCTCGCTTCCTACCCGCTGTCTTCCCTTTAACCACTGGTGTATTCGTAAGAGAGACCCCTTCGAGCGATATTAATTTTTCGTCACGTTTGAAAATCTTAGACCCACAAGCATATCAAAACAGTAGGCGAAGTAAACGATCGCTACGCCGCCGTGCGTGCGTTAGATAATCTCCCGCAGCACGTAACAGTACAACGCGATCTCGGAGATTCTCACGGGAGGTCGCGGCCGCGCCGGCTGACCGCAGGCACGACGCGCGACGGCACGACGGACGCGCAATCGACTCGCAGCCCGATTGTTGTGTCGGTAGCAATTACCCGACCTCATGCAATATTCAGGCGCGAGTTGTGCGAGCCTCCGCCCCGCCCCTCCGCCGTTCCCTTGAATAGGAAATGAGCGAGCGAATCGGGACAGAGGCTGCGCGATCGTCTCGCACTCCGCCGGATTGGCTCGCCTCAATATCCACAAAGCAACCTTCCAAATCTCCACCGCACCCTCCGCTAGTGGCTTACAATCCCACGTGTGCACATAACAAGGATTTATTTTTATCTATCCCTAAGTGCCACTAACCATAGAGGCCGTATCGACTAATTAAGGGATACGAGCGGAGCTGACTGACAGCTCGTATCAAAAATATTTTTGGAAACTTTAAAATCGAATCGACTCGTTTACGGTTAAACAGCCAAGCGACCGCCAGTTCAAACAATTTGCAACTGAATCATAAAAACAAGTTAAACAATGTTTTCGCGCAATTTGACTCGGCGACTTCGCGTCAAAGTCGCTTCAATATGAGCAATTCGCGTCTCGGTTAGTCGTGACGCAACAGTTTGAACAAGTCCCGGGCCGGCTATTAGCGGTCGAGTGGCAGAACAAAAGTCCCTACCCCCGCGCCGCCAGCGTTCGGCGCCTCCGCGCGGCCAGCGATAACGGTGAAACGAAATGGTTTAAACTCGGGCCAGGTTGCTATTTATTTGGCAACGCGAGGGGCTCCGTGAGCAGGAGGGCGCGGCGGCGAGGGAGCGAGGGGGCGAGGGTCCGGCCCGTCACCGCCGCGCTGTCTCCCGTAATATTGATTTTAGACGCGCCGCACTCGGGAGCATCGCCGCTTGCAGCGGGCGACACGCAGCGCCCCCACACCGCCGGGAACGTTCCCTGCAACTCGGACGAGCTGCACTGCCGCTATAATATCCGTAAACACGGACTATTGTGAGGGGAGTCTCTCCTATCCTTCGCCGGTGCCTCCGCGGCGCACCACAAAAGAATATCCGTCTTATTGTTCGCTCCACAATGAGCTCGCTAAATTAAAAGCCGGGGCCTTGTGCAACTTTACCGCTCGTAAAGGTCCGTTATCGCTTTGATTGACGTTCAAAACCAAATTTAACTTCAGCGCAAACACTGGGAGGCACAGACATATTCGACGCGCACACACTGTCGAATGTTGGTGTTGACATATTTTCTCCGGAATCTCGGAGAGAAGAAATCTTTCAAAATCAACAAGTGACATTAGCGGTGTAAGCAGGTGAGTATTGAGCCCGAACCACACTTGGCACGTAATAAAACCGCCCGCGTCACCCCGGAGGGGTGTCGGCTCCCCCTAGCTCCCGCGAAATCCGATGTCTTAACAATTTTTCACGCCAGCTTGGGTCTTTTGTACTCGCGTTGGAGTTTGCCAACCGGCTACCAGGTAGCTGGGACTTGTCAAACTTTCGAAAGAAGTCTCCCCAGGCTGAGCTGCGCCACAGCTGATACGTCTCAGTGACGCAACTAACTACATAACTTGTTTTGTTGTTATTACTTCGTCTTGAATTATTTTACTGGTGTTCTTTGTAGTATTGTTTTCCACGGTATTTTTTATCTATATTTGCGTAACAATTTGCGTATCATTTGCTCTTCTTCGCAAGAGTTTTAGAACCGGCGTATGCAGGACGTGTCCAAGTGTAGATTTCAATTTTATTATATAGAAGATGATAGTCATCAAAGCATACATTCTAGATATTCCCTTGTTTTTCATTCCTTGTTCTTTTTAGTTTAAAAGTCAACGACTTTATTCTAAAGTAAAATAAATTTTTCTTTCTGCACTGACTCACACATAACAGGGATATTCAGAAAGTGTGTATATATTAATACGCGAAATTCCAGTAGTACTCACGTACATTATGTAGGTCGCTAAAATGTATCCCACACATTGTAGTTTACCGACACAATAGTCAACATAATTTACCCATACGATGCATAATTAACGCCATTTCTGTACGGAATAACTAACCAAGCGGCGAGGCGCCGGAAAGTTTCAATACTGAGCTTCAATATTTAATGCCATTAACCCGAGTTTCTCTTGTTTAACTATTAACAACACTATCGTATTAAAGGCGAACTATAAAAGCTGTTCTCCACGGAATGGTGCAGGGTTAAATTTCGTGCGGGCAATTTGGTTCGGCTCGGGGAGGAGCGGGGCTGCGGGGGTTGGGGCAGGGGAAGAGGGGAAATGAGCTACCTGCGGCGGGGTCCCGAGTGCACAGTGGTACAAGTCGGACGACTGGTAGGACTCCAATACAAGTGCGAGCGCAGCGATCACATATCGAACGGCTCGTGGTCTAAGGGCCAGAGGACATGCCTTTCATGCGCGACGTCTGGGTTCAAATCCTCGCCCCGGCCATGCACAACTTTCATTCTCTGAGTTGGATAACTGCATTTCGTTACGAATGCTAGCTGTTCCATGGTTCGGAACCTACGTAAAACTGTAGGTCCCCTTCCCCTAAGGTAGGGTTAAGCCCGCCCGGGTTGGTACCACCGCATTGGATAAAACTATGGTTGAAGCGGCAATGAAAAAGTCCCTTGTTTTTCATCCAGTTCAATCTAGTCGTGGTCAAAAAGGGAAGGTCCTGTCATGGCACCTAATTCCATAGGGAATGTGGATTGGACGGTATTTGTCCATGTCAGCTTGCATAAAAATATATATATCTTTGGTAGTATCGTCTTTCGGCGAATGTGAGGCGTTTAGCGAAATTTTCAAGGAAATCACCGAAATAAAAGAACTGGCCAAATACCTGGCAGTATAAAAATAAGAATATAAGAATCAACTGAATATATGGTCATTTAAAATTCATTTAAATTCATTCATGTCAAGGTACCCGACGACGCCCATGGGCTTTCGAACTGTTATCGACTATTTTCGTTCAAATATGTCGATTTTGTGGTAAGTTTTTAATATTGCGATAGTTATAATTGCTTTTTTTTTCTTTTTAATATTTTAAACAATGTTTTCAACAATGGTCAAATGTGCTCTACGAGTCGTATTTCTCAAACGATTCTTCTTGTTAGCATTTAGATACCATTTTGTGGGCTCCATTTAGTAACTCTATCCAGGCAGATTTGTTGCAGTCGAGTTTTCGGTCGATAAAATGGGTCATAAAATACCATCTTTATGATCTTAAAGTCAACCAAATTAATTGCAGTTTTATAGTTGTTAAATTTCAAATGTATGTGGCTGAGACATTTAATATAGTTCATGAAAATATTGAAAAGAGTAAGCCCTAGGAGTGAGCCTTGAGATACACCTGAGGTAGCTATGTAGGGGCCTAAATCGTATCAATCGCACACAACATTTTAAATTATTTTGGACAGATGAGAACATAACCAATTCAGCATGTCACCCCCTAAGCCGATTGCAGATAGCTTTGACAACAAAATTGAATTATAAACCTTTTCAAAAGCACTGCTAAATTCGGTACATATATAAGTAATGCGTCACTTGAACTCGCTCAATATGCTCAATAGGATGGTGAATTAGCTAACTAGGTTAGTCACTGTAAAATTAATTTATTATTATCCACGCTGTTTTGTCAATCAGTTAATAAGACTGTCATGTCAAAGCAAGGCATTATAGTGACTCAAGCGATTTCGACAATGTTGGTAAGATGGAAATGGGTCCGTAATTTTGATACATCGGTATTATGGGTACTGAGGGATTCCTTTTTGTAGTTCAAATTCCACGTAAAACTGTAGTCTTTATTTACTAGGTGGTAGGGTTAATCGCATTAAATAAACGATGATTGAAGCGGCAATGAAAATTGACAATATTTTTCATCCAGTTCAATGTAGCCGTGCAATATAAGAAAGGTCCTGGCATGGCATCTACTTTCCATGAAGTGTGTTGGGCTAATATGTATCACGACATTAGATGTGGTATTAACCATCCATGTCCTCACATAAAATATTTAAAAGATTCAGTAAAAAATTCACTTCAATACTAAATTCCAAACACTATCGCTTAGGGAACTGTTTCCTTTCAAGGAACTAGATCAGTTGTATAACTTTAAAAAAACTTCATCAGCCAGCATCACTGAGCAAGGCGTTGCTATCAAACAATTGTCTCAGTAGGTGCTGCCAGCACTTTTTAAAATTGTCAGAGTTTGAGCCGCCTTGAAACGCCACCTTTTTCACCAGGACCTAGGTGTATCTTTTGTATTCGGTGTATAAGGTGTATTCGGTTCTCAGACAAACTGTATACAGTGGCAAAGTCTCAGTTTTGTATAAGATGCAACAATACAGCATATAAATATTGATACTACCCATCAAGTGCGTAGGCCCACAGACAAATTTTTTAACACCGAGTAACAGCGATTGCGATATGCCGGCATAGATTGCGACCTCGTAACAATACCATATAATCACAGGTGACTATTAGCATTTGGTCGCCTAATGAATGGTAATTTTCCCAAAAAGTTCAATATTCCAAGTTAAAAAAAATTTTTTTTTACTCTGAATATTTTTGTCGAAAAGATGTAATTATGTAAAAGTGATTTGGATAAGGATTAATTCAGCTCAAGATTTTAAAACCTTGAGCTAACTAATTATGCTACAAGGAAACAAAACTGAATAGGTAATGGGCAGAAGAGACACAATACAGCAACTCGGTCAACAATTAAAATTCTACACTCAAACACATTACCTAATTAAGAATAAGAAAAAGTTAATCCTTTCAATAATTAAATTAATGTCATCTCCGATGATCCCCAGTACTGCCTCTTAATCAAAATTGCCTTTATTAATTACGACTTCTGTTAATCTGTGTTTAATCCGATCTAGTAATTAACTTGCACAAACAAAAGTGCATATACTCGAGCTTATTAAACATTGCATACGTATAGCTGTGCAGTGAGAACCAGTTTGGGGTCGATATCCATTTACGCCCCGACCAGTCGAGGTACAGCATGTGTTGTCATAATTTAAAACATGTTTTGTAGTGGGTACATCGCCCAGTAGCTTTAGTTACACCTGGTGTTAAAGTAGCAGATACACTGAAGGGCATTCTGGAGGCTACAAGAGCAACTTTTTAGTTTTCCACTTTAGGCACCATACTATAAGCACACATTTCTTAAAATTCAAAAGGCAAAAATGTGTGACTTTTTTTATTTTATGAACTTTCACTCTTTTCAAACGCAGCTAACAGCTTTGCCACAAAGTTACTAGCGCAAATATACCAGCTATTATGAATAAAGGTGTACGATGAAGTACACGTAAATTTAAATAAAGTAATTTTTTTTAGAAAAAATAGACTACAATGGAGTGCACATTTCTGCTACCAAACGGAGAATAATAAATATGTTAGTGTGCTGCGAGGAAGTTTTGCATGACAAGAACAACTGATGTAATTTATTATGAAGGCTTCGGCGTCAAAATAACTTTTTGATATATTACAGTTATATATACTCTACATAATAATTTGTTGCATTATCTAATATTTTGACAAACAATTATCTACTAAAATTATTGTTTTCTTTAGCCTCTTATATGATCATTTGCTGAAATAATGTATTCAATTGGACCCCGAAATACGCATATTCGACTTACACACATGTCTGGGGTATTACTGTACGTACAATCTTTTCATAACTTTTGATAAAATATACAGATGAGCTTTGAGATGGATGATATGAGAGATAGAGAAATATACTCTAAGGAACCAAGTCGTCGACTTTAGAGATATGAAAAACTGCATTCATATATTTCAGCGGCTCGTAGCCTAGTGGCGCGGGGACTGGCCTAGCGTACCAGAGGCCTGGGTTCAATACCGGCATGCACCACTGGCTTTCTCTTTCAGAGTTCGATAAGTGCATTTCGTCACGAATGCGAGCTGCTCCATGGTTCGGAATCCATGTAAAACTGTAGGTCCCCTTCCCCTACTAGGTGGTAGGGTTTCAGCCCTCCTGGGTTGGTACCATCGCATTGGATAAAAATATGGTCGAAGCGGCAATGAAAAATTGTTTTCCATCCAGTTCAATGTAGCCGTGCTAATAAAGGGAAGGTCCTGGCATGGCACCAAATTCCTTCGGGAATATTATAACGATAGTTGTGTGGTATGAGCCATGCATTAGTCAGGTCGCATAAAAATATATATATTAAAAAACACTTATACATGGACTCGGGAATCGAAACCAGTCGATTAAAAAAAACCCTATTTTATTACAAAAATGTATATTGTAGGTTGTAAGGAGTGAACGTCCTATGAATCCGTGTGCCTTATATTATATAGTAAATGCTGCAATCATTTAATTATTTTATTTAAATAAAATTAATTTTATAATAAATAATAACGTCCAAAGAAAACGGTTTGGTACAAACTCTAGATTATTTCTTGTGGGGTTACGTTTCGAGACGTAGATGAAGTCTACAAAATTTGCGTCGACATAGACAAAGATCCACAAAGAAAACCACAATAACGCAAATTCACCAATTGAAAGTACAAAACACCATAATAAAGTCATTATCTAAAATAATTGACTGTTCGCGAAAATGGCAGAAATTTCAAACATTGACTTTTTTCTTACGTGAAGAAAATAATTTAGTAAAAATTCAGCTTTTTCTATAATATTGGACACAAGCTTTCGTAGCAACAATCGCCACACAGAAGTCGGGGCGAGAGCGGTCCGAGGCGGTACCGGGCCGGGATTTTTCGTGTAATATGACTTTGTATGAACCATGTCACACAGAAGCCGGCAGTAGAGCGGGGCGGTACACAAGCGCGAATGCTGTGTTGCACCACTATCTATGGCATGGGTCACATGGGCGTCGGGCCGGGAGCAGCCCGGAGCAAGCGTTTGTAGTTGTTTACAGTCTCTGGCCAGGGAAACGTTGGGTTAGATTACATATGTCTACCTCCCACGACTCAGATTCACTAGTGGTGACATGCTGAAGTTATTGATTGCAAAACAATTGGCATGGGAATTGGTGTGGTGCCCCACTAATGCATAATCAGCCAGTATTCTGTGTGCCATCCCCCAGTTTGCTCTCGTCTAGATGCCGCCCCGGTACTGTCCCGGCACGCTCCCGCCCCGGCCTCTGTGTGACCGGCGCTTTACTCCTTACAACCTACATTATCAATTTTCGCAATCATAGGTTTTTTTTTTCACAATGACCGGGTTCGATTCCGGAGTAGTGAATGAGTTTTTTTTTAAATCTATGACCGCAGTTTTTCATATTTCTTCAATCGACGACGTGGCTCCTTAGAACATATATCTCTATCTGTTGTAATTTCAGAGTTCCCCATACTAACCCATCTCACCGCACCACCCGATATACATCCAGCAATAAGAAGCTTGGAATGCTGTTTCGAGCAAAAGATACTGTGCAAACAAATTAACTAAGATTTTCAGAGTTATTGTGTTTTCGGATTACACTAATTCGTGGCGTTTTGTGATAGTCGGAACGATGAAGTTTACTTATTGGTTTTGTTTTTGATTATAAATCGTGATGATGGGACAAAGTTTTTGTTAATTCTAGTTTTCATATCATGCGAAGGATGTGGATTTAAATTGTAAAAAAAAAGGTAATTTGAAATTGGAAATAAAGTACCCTATGCATTCCAGTTGATCAAACACTGCATGCCCTTTTCGGATGCTACCTACAATCATTAAACAATGTACACATGATACATGTATATACAAATGTGACAAATCAACAGAACCGTGATCTCCAACCATATCAATTAGCGTCAATCTTTTGGAGTAATCTTGCTAGAATTCACCAATCGATCAAGCATCATGTGATCGATCAAAACCATGTAAAACTGTAGGCTGTCATCTAATAGGCGGTAGGATTAAGACCGCCCGGGTTGGTACCACCCCATTGGATGAAACTATGGTTCAAGCGGAAATAAAAAATTAATGCTTCTCCCTCGTCACCCACTAACAAATTTGAAACCTATTCTAGTGTGTAGGTAAAATAAACATATTTGAATGTTTACTAGTTTTTATATATTTTATTTATACAAAGTAACCAAAAAAAATTATTAATAATAAGACACATGGACCAGAGGCTGAACCTGTGTAAAATTTTAGGACCAATTTATTTAGTATGGAAAAAATCCTTAGGAATACTGTGCATTTAGCCTCTATTGACCGTGGCATGGTCGTCGGCGATTCGTGACCCAGTATTTTGGAAAACGCTGCACTTGAAGATTGAAGAAAACATTTCGATGAGAACTAATATCAATTTGCTAATGGAGAAATAGAATGCTGCGAAATTAATCATTAATTAAATTTTCGGCCAGATCGATTTATTATTAGATATATTTAATTACTAGGCCTTGGTAGTTGGTAGGTATAGAATGAAACTAGGTTATAATAATAACTTGGTCTGAATATGTCGGAAGACTTTTACCTATGGCTTATTGTTCTCATTTATCATTGTAGTTTAAACTTACAAACATTGTTGTTTGTTTCTGTATTTGTTTTTAAGCTGATTATATACATTTGGTTTTTTATTAGGGTTCCTTACCCAAAGAGTACCCTATTACTAAGCCTCCGCTGACAGCAGGCTGTATCTCATGAACCGTAATAGGTAGTTGCTGAAATTTTTATAGTAGTTAGTATTTATAGTATGTTTTGTAGTATGTATCGTTAATGCCGCTATAATTACCAATAGTAAAAATAAAAAGAATAAAAATTTAAGGAATCAATTGGTTAAATCTAGTATGATGTTTTTTTCGCACTTTGCCGGTTTTCATTCACTATTTATTTTGTGGAAGGTTATATTCATATTTTCAATTTAGTTTAAGTCTGTGGTCTACACCGCACTACGTGCTTTCAGAAGAAAAGCGAGCTCACGTCTATAAATCTTATAGATTTATGAAATGTTTGATTTTACCAATGTTTTTTACAGGTTTATATTTGGGTATTATAAGCAGTAGTGTAAAGACGGTTATGGAGACAATTAATATAGACTTAAGACCATCAATGAATTAAAATTATAAATTGAAAACATACCGATCATGAACATTTATTTTGAGACCGGCTCAGAGCACAGACCGATTTAACGCTTGGCGGGAGTCTTTAATCGTCTGGTATCTGAAATACTGGTAGCTATGTCACATCTGCAGACGTAAATTGAGTGTATATAAAGGCGTACAGTATAGTCAAAGAAACATCTGTCTACCGCTAACACTGGTCCATTACTTTCTTACAGCCCAAGGTGGCTGGCCACAGTGAAGTGAAATGTTTACACAGGTACGTACAGTCTACTTTTTTCCCCGCTCATTTATTTTTCTACCCGCGTCATTTATTGCCATATAGTAAAAAAATTGGGGCAAATTGTCATGGCTTTCTAAAAATCAAAACATGAGAACATTGCAATAGCAGTAATCTCCGACGAGTTAACATGACACCTGGCTAAGATAACTTTTAACAGAAAAATCTCTGAAAGCTCGGAAGCAAAAGAATAATAACTCGAAAACTATAAAACGCAAAGGCACCAGCAATGGTATCAGGGATAATATTCTTTACTGGCTGAAGGCACCAGGCTCCACGGTGGCAGCGGTGGGCGGTTTTATTTCTGAGCCAGGTGTCATGTTAATTCGCCAGAATTGTAAACACAGGATAACAGGGTTTTTTAACATACAGGTCAACGCACTTGGATGAGATGAGGCATATGTCATAAATTATTATTTAATTGAAAAGGTTTGTTCAGGCAATGGGTAGGGGCTCAAGTAAACATTTACAAATAATAGTAATTTCCAGTCATCAACCTCACATTGTCCTCATGGGGCAAAGTCTTGTAATGTGTGTACTCACAGATATGTGGATTTGTTCACATTCACACGGTTGCAGTGGAATAACTGGCAAGTGACCAATACGTTCGCAAATCGAATCTGGCAGCAATGTGATATTTCCTAAAGTGTGGACTCGTTCCGTAGTACCTACCAGGTGAGCGCAAGACGTAAACAATGGCTCAAATGATATAATGTAAACATGGGCAGTCAGGGGGCCCCAAAACACATACCTCGAGGTCCTCGTAGGTCCGGAAGGACATTATTGCGAAGCCGTCGATGATGTCCTCCTCGCCGAGCGGATCACGGCTCCTACGCCTGCGGGGCTTGTCGCGCGGCCGCGGCGGCTTGTCGCGCGCCGGCGACTCGTCCTCGCCGCTGTCGGCATCGCGCGCCCGCCGCCGCCCGTCGCGCGCCGCCTGCGCCTGCATGCGCTGAGCCCGCTGGCGTCTCCGGTTCCGTCGAGCGAGCTGCTTCACTTCCTCTTCCATCGTTCGCACTCGCGCATCGTTCGCTCGCTCGAGCGCGCGGCACTGCGCCGAGCGGCGCCTAGCTACCACTGCACCGCACTGTATCCGCACTCGGCCGCATCGCGCGAGCCGTACACACACCACTCGCACTCTCTTGAGCCGGAGCCGACCGCGCGCCGCCGAGCGCTCGCCCGCAGCCGCGGCCGCGCTAGCATCGCACGTAAGATGGCCGCCGCACTCCGTCCACACTGTACAGTGCCACCTTCGCCACCGCGAGCTCGGAGCTAGGGTGCGGGGCAAACTCTACGCGGAACACAAAGCTTCATTTCTTCGCATTCTCACCATACACTCGCTAGTCAAGTCAATACAATGAAAGTGTCGCGCAACAGCAGCGCTGACGGCGGTCGCGAGGGAGAACTTGTTCACAAGGGTGCCAACATAACGGAGCTAACTGCTGTCTTTCGGGCGTCGGCGCTACTTAATGTTGCCAACTACAAGCTGATTGAGAGCGACCACAACCACTTACTCTGGAGATCTAAGTCTGGAACAGTTTAGTGAACTATCAGACACTTGATTTGTCTATAAATAAATCGGTAAAATGTATTGAAATACTGTAAAATAATTATTGTACTGAAAACCAAGTTATTGAAAAATGTTTGTTAAAAATACAGAAGAGGTTGGGCAACACCGCTTCCAATATGTTGTAGTGCCATTTCACTGAGTACGTTTTTCTTTTCATTCTCCTATTACTAACAAGGTGAGTATTTTGTGTTGTATATAGTTATAAAATTAATCGTGCTGAGCTTCTAACACGTATTCTCATGATTGAAAGGATAAATGAATGGATTGCCGTTTGTCTGTCCGACATGATGTACAATTTTAATGGTCTTTCTATGACTTGAAGTTGGCTGCACTCGAGGTTGATTTCGAGGCGTAACACATAAATCATGATACTGTTCTAGTCCCGGGTATGGAAAGAAAGAGCTGCTACTATAAGATTTGAGATTAATGAACATTGGTTTTAACTAGCGCTCCGTTCAGTGGGGTTATTCTTGAAATTCACATTCCCCGGTCATTCACGGAACCTTTGACCAACGAGAAAAAACCTCCAGAGGCTACACGCCCGCGGTTATCGAATTCACGTGCGTCAAAAATATGCAGCAGTATTCAGAGTTGGCGAACTAACTTTAGTACGTACGCGTATTAAGGTCGGGCTAAACCGGTTTTGTCAGGTTATATGTGTGTTGTTGGGCTCATTGCTATTCCTTTAGAACGTAAAAAATCCTTTACTTCTGTCGAAATGAACGAGTACCCTTTATCAAAATTAATGCAAGCAGGCATTCCGAAAACATAAAATAGGTGTTATATTTCAGACTTTTAGAATAAAATAGTACTTTCTGTAAAGAATCTCGTTTTTATTCAGCAAAATGACACGTGTGACAGCTTTCGTTTTTACAGAACTTTATGTCGGTTCCTCAATATATAACACTTTTCCCTTTCAACATAAAGTAATTTCTTAATTAACCATGAATAAAATTAAAGGTTAAGCTTATTATCAGGAGGCTTGAACATTCTGGCTGATCTCCTTAATGGGGTAGGTTCTGGAATGTCTATGACATCAGCGTTAGGTGCAGCCGAGTCGTTAGCGTCCTCATCATGATTTTCTTGATCTGGCTGATTAATAAAGTAGCCATCAAGTGCTGGGACACCAATATCCAGGTCTGGCGATACCGTGAAATCATCCGTTTCCAAAGAACTTGGCCTTATGGAATCCGCATGGTATTGTTTAATTGTGCCATTCATTTCCACTAAATAATTAACACTGCTTAAAATTTTGACTACCTGGCCTTCTAACCAGCCTTTTCCTGTTTGCAAATTTTTACACAATACAGATTGTCCTACTTTAAACAATGTTCTATTTTGTATTATATCATTTTGCGTATGTCATACTACATTATTAGGTTTCAAAATATCAAATCTAGTTCTAGGCTTTTGTTTAAAAATTAACTCATTGGGAGTAACCCCCGTAGAATTTGGAGCATTTCTATAAAAGAACAAACAATTTTGGAGCATCATTTCCTTGGAAAGTTTACAATTGTTGTCATCCATTTGTTTACACAAATGCTTCTTTACTGTCTGTACACTTCGTTCGGCTATGCCATTCGATTGTGGATGATATGGAGGCGTCTTAATTGGCCTTATATCATTTGCTTGCAAAAACTTCGTAAACTCTTCCGAAGAAAAGGGTGGACCATTGTCCCTGACAATCTCCATAGGCAGTCCGACAATCGCAAATGTTTTGCAAAGTTTCAATATCGTCTGTGAGGCAGAAGTACCTGGCATGATATGTATATCAAGCCATTTTGTCCTTGTATCCAGTAAAAGTAAATATGTTGTGTTATCTTTATGGAAAAAGTCAATGTGAAATCTCTGAAAATTTACATTGGTCTTAGCCCAAGGAACCAATGGAACGCTATTGGTAAAGTTTTGTTGTAGCTGACAAACTTTACACTTAGAAATCATGTTTTCTACATCATTCCCAATGTTGGGCCACCAGCAATAATTACGAATTAACATTTTAGTGTTGACTATACCCATATGAGCTTCATGGAATAGAGCCAATACCTGGTTTCGTAAATTGTTTGGAATTATCACTCTATTACCCCACATGATACAGTTCTGGTCAACGGAAAGTTCTGATCTTTTATAAAAATATGGTTTTATATTTTCTTGTCTCATTTGATTTGACCAACCTCTCAATATAAAGTCATAAACTTTACACAATTCCGCATCTTTTCGAGTATGTACAGCTATTTCCTTGCTCGATAATGGAATACTTTCATCAAAGGAAAAAAAGTTTATATTTTCACATTCCACGTCATTTTCTTTTGGTAACGGTAACCTGGAAAGTGCATCCGCATTACCTATTGATATACCCTTTCTGTATTCAATATCATAGTTATATCCTGATAAAATAACTGCCCATCTTATGAGCCGACTGGCCGCGGCTGCAGGAATTCCTTTATTTTTATCAAATATGGCTTTTAGCGGTTGATGATCAGTAACTAAAATGAATTTCCGTCCTATTAAAATTTTCTGAAATTTTTTCACAGCAAAAATTATTGCTAACGATTTGTCGAGTAATCGATTTGTGAGTAGTTCTTTTGAGCCTCGTTGAGTGTACTTGATGCGAAATATATAGGTTCACTGTTGATCCTATGACTGAGCACAGCCCCTACCCCATAACTACTTGCATCGGAAGATGCAATTTGAATTATGCTTTTTGAATTATAAGGTACGAGCAAATTATTCCCTAGATTCAAAGGATTTTTGACAATCTAAAGTCCATACAAATTTCGTATCCTTAGTCAACAGTTTATAAAGGGGTAACAGGGTCTCTGTTATATTAGGCAAAAACTTCCTGTAATAGTTCAAAAGTCCCAAATATGCTTGTAGCTTAGAAACTGAATCGGGCACAGGTGCATTACTAATAGCATCTAACTTTGACTTGCATGACCCAGATGCATTTAATGTGTGCCCCAAAAAATCTATTTCACTTTCGAAGAATTTACATTTATCAAAATTAAGACGAATATTGTAGTACACTAACCGTTCCAAAACTTGGTACAGCCTTTTATTACAGGCGTTTATCTCTTGGTCAACTATAACAATATCATCAAGATAACAATACACATTCTCTATTCCTTGTAAAACTCTATCCATCACAGATTGGAATATCGATGGAGCACTTGAAACCCCAAATTGCAAACGGTTTGGTTCAAAAAGGCCCATGTGTGTATTAATAGTTAGGTACTCTTTTGATCTTGCATCTAAACGTAGCTGTTGATAAGCACCGGAAAGATCTAAAACGCAAAATACTTTGCCACCATTTATCGCAGTTAATATATCTTCTGGAACAGGGAGAGGGTAACGCTCTAAATCCAATACTTTATTGACAGTTACCTTATAGTCTACACAAAGTCGTATATTACCATCCTTCTTTGGTACGATAACTAATGGGCTACCCCATTCACTGAACCGAACCTTCTTAATTATTTCAGCCTTCTCTAATTCAACTTTTGACCTCAATGTGTACGGTACAACATAAGGCTTGCGAAACAATGGTGCTGCATTTTCTTTTAGTCTTAAATTTGCTGTAAACATGTTTATGCTGGAGGACCTGTCCAGTGGAAACAATTCACTGATTTTTTCTCTAAATTCTGACATTACTTCTTTAGTTCTAACAGCTGAATTATCTTGTAATGACTTAATTACATCCTTTTTTGGCTTAAAAATATCCATCCACTCAGGAAAGAAAACATTTAACCAATCCCTGCCTATCAGAGCTACAAAAGACTCTTTCGACTCTATGACCACTAACTCCAACATTATCTTTTTCTTATTCAGTTCCACATTTACTGTTCATACTCCCAAAACCTGTCTTGTCACCCGTTACTGACTTTAACTTGTAATTCACTGGACTTAAGGGCTTACCAGGAAATAATTTGGTATACTCTTGGGCTGACATAACAGTTCTACACGCACCCGTATCTATTTCCATATGTACAGGAACTCCATCTAGTCACAAAGTCATCATGTGTGGATCAGCACCGCTGACACGAGCCACGGTCACTTCCAGCTCTGGTTCATCTTGTTTTGATCCTGACACTTGGTCGTCTGGGTTATGAATAAAACGCACTTTTTGCTCAGTACACTTTAGTGCTAAATGTCCATACTTGTTGCACCGATAGCATTTCCAACTCTTGACTGGACACGTTTTCACAGGGTGTAGGCGTCCAAATCTCCAACACGTTGTATGTTTTACGTCTATTACCCTGTTTGCTGAATTATTTTAGATGTTCGAGAATTCATCCATATGTATGAGATGTTGCTCAACTTCAGCGCTTTCTAAATTTATTGCAATGACGCATGCTTTTGAAAAAGTCACATCTTCTTCCACTAAAACACGTCGTTGAATACTTTTGTTCTTGAGACCACTTATAAGTTTATCCCGCAGTGCCTGCTCCAAAAAAGTACCAAATTCACAAGTTCCTGACATTTTCTTAATTTTTAGAACATACTCATTAACTGTCTCCTCTCCTTGTGTGTTTAGATTCTTAATAATTGTCTGTGCGGAAACATCATAGCACGTAAACCATAGAAATAGTGCGCATGCTAGGTCTATGACGTAAACGCGAATGGAAACAGTGAATGTTTGTCAATCACCGTCAACAAATATTTTATCTTGTACGACTTGACAGTGTTTCAAATGGAGTAATGCAGGTTTTTACGAGATGTTTTTTATTTCGGTAATAACGTGGTTTTATTTCTGCACATGTAGGGCACGCTAAAGTATTTTTTCTAATTTCCGCAATAGAATACGGTAAGTTCTTACTTCGTACCCAATGGGCCATTCCAGTTACCCCTGGGTGACAGAGAGATAGATGGAGACCAACTAACTTGGGCTCCGTATTAATATTAGCGCATACACGAGATAAAAAACCAGTAAAATGCAATTTTTTATTTAATTTTCTTTCATTTGCAAGCATAATCGCAAAAAGAAAGCTTGAATATGGCATAAGTCCGCGACATATACATTTTATTGTTTTAGTGAGATGATCTTTATACTAGTTACCAAAATGAATTCTTTGAATATGTGTTTTATTATCGGGCTTTGTTTTTATAAAAATATAAATAAATAAATAAAAAATTGAACTCTTTTACGTTGCTTTACATTGTTGCTTCATTTTAAAAACCGGCCAAGTGCGAGTCAGATTCGCACACGAAGGGTTCCGTACCTTCGTACAAGATTTAACAAAAAATAAAATTAACACATTTTTTGTATGGGGCCCCCCTTTAATTATTATTATTATTTTATTTTACCTATTTGTTGTTATAGCGGCAAAATAAATACACACTCTGTGAAAATTTCAGCTTCTTACCTATTGCGGTTCACGAGATACAGCCCTGTGACAGACGGACGGAACAGCGGAGGCTTAGTAAGTGGGTTCCGTTTTTATCCTTTGGGTACGGAACCCTAAAAACGGCGTGTCTACACCACCTTTCCCGTTGAGACGGAAACCAGCGAACGCCTTGCGCTGGGGCGACGCTGCATCGTAGCAGTATCGGTTGACTTGCGGAGTGAGACGGGGTGAGCTGACCTTCCCAGACCTGGGGGTTACCATTGTAAAATAACTTGCCTGGTGAACAGGCGAGTGAGTGATGAAATATTACGTTTAGTTGCATTTCTGACCATGCTAACTGATAAATATAATTCACTTGGCCGTATAACACATAGTTTGACAGTTAGCAAGCCGTCGCCACTTTTGCACAAAAAAGAACAAGGCTGTCCCTCCGTCTGCTGTCTACCACCGCCTAACAAGGAACAAGCAGAAAATTCACCCATTCACTGTAGACGCTCCGAAAATAAGAACCAAGGGATCCTCTAAATCCTGATTTTATGGTCAGTAAACTCCCGATTAAATCGACTCCCAGCTGACGTATTTATGTACCTCAGATTACAACCTGGGGTCCTTCAAACATGGTGTGAAGAAGGATTGTTTTCGCAGCCCCCGTGAAAGTTCTAAAGCCTATAGGCGTCGTCGTCGGTCACGTCTTCCTCGTCCCGGTATACGCCATATAAAATAATGTTAGTAAAACCATCGAGTAAAACCAATTCTGAAGTTTTAAATCTAATGTAATGTATCTCAAGTAATGTATAATGTGTAAGTTAACTTTACATACGATAACTGATGTTAACTGGGACTTTTTATTTTATTTTAAATTTTGTCTTTTCCTTCTATTTTATAACTGTATTTTTTCATACATCATTATATACACATACATCAATATACATATAGCCCTTTATTATTAATTTATTTCCAACTTTTTCTTTCTACTGCATTCTTCTCTTTGAAAATAAAATATCATTTTACACGAAGGGTAATTTTATGTTTACGAGTTAAAATAAAAAAAATATATATCCCGATTTTTTTTTACAAAAGTTACTTTTCAGTCTAGCGGCATTGGGTACTAATAGGGGTGGCTCTACGTTCTTTCGAGAAATGCACGCTTCATACGAGTATGTACGTTACGTCCACAGACATTGTTACGTCATTCTATGACAACCATAGAAATAGGATGCGCGCGCATGCTAGGTCTATGATGACAACTGTTACCTGTGTTACATGTGTACTATGAGATAATCCGAGTTTGTTTTATGGTTTGGAATATATTTAACTATTTAACCAACGATTATCTTTACCATCTCGATACCTCTCTCCTCACATTTGCATAGATGATTATTCAGTACGTCAGTTTCACCAGGGAGGCGGAAAATCGTGATCGACAGTCCTGCGTATACACAGCAACATATTCTAATACAATATCCCTCGCTCCTCGGAGGACAATTTCGATCGATGCTATGTGGTCTTACGTAGATAAGATAGAGTGGAATGAGCGCATAGCAGCGATGCACATAATGCAAATGATGGCGTGCTTCAGGCCCTCACCTAACAGAAAATCCATTCACAAGGACACGCATGGATTTTCGAACTTTCTCGGAGGCTGCGAAAACCGTGCCGGCCGGCCAGGGACTTCTGTATTGTATTTAGTGTTTGCATGAAACAAAAGTGACATATTTACTGAAGTAAAAGTCCAAATATTGATGTCCCTGTTAATTAGCAAGAATGTCATATTGATGCCATAATTAAAATTGCAAAACACGTAAGTATGCATTTATCAAACCTTCAATGATAACAATGAGGTAATCCTGCAAAGCGTTCGATGCCACAAGACAGGTAGGTACCTCCATGACCAGTTACATAAAGAAAAAATTGGCTCATCGAGCTCCTTCGATCATTTGGCACTGCCACCCATGACCGTAATGACTTTTTATCAAAGGACATGTATCTGTGCGCTTGCACATGTACGTTAGTTAGTGCACATATTAGTTTGTTTAGTATATACATTGTCAAACTGACATACTTATGTCCATAGTTATTAATTTGGTTCGTTACTTTTTTATGGTTCCGTACCCAAAGGGCGCAAACGGAACCCTATTACTAAGCCTCCGCTGTCCGTCCGTCCGTCCGTCCGTCCGTCCGTCTGTCACAGAGTATGTATTTATTTTGCCGCTATAACAACAAATAGGTAAGATTAAAAAAAATATTAAAATTAAAGGTGGCCCCCATACAAAAAACGTGATTTTTTTGTATTAATTCTTATGGTACGCAACCCTTCGTGGGCGAGTCCGACTCGCACTTGGCCGGTTTTTATATTAATAAATAGTGCACAACATCTATTCTCAGGTTACTTTTATTGTTCCTACCTGTATATTTTTGTTCCATTATCGTGTTGATTGGAAGAGATTGACATCAGGCAATATGTCCGACATGTGTATGGAAGCAATATTGATAATTATTATTATTATTATTAAAGTTTGCCCTCGGCTTGACCGCAGTCGTACCTGCTACAACAGATAAACTAGTTTTTGTTTGCAGTTTATTAAAAATCGGAACCGGTTATGTTATTGCCAGTGAACATTCTGTCCAAAATGCCGAAATAAATATGTGTATGTGTCTCCGCACTAGGTTATCTATCGGGCGGAGGTCAGAAGCGACCAACGGAGCGATTGCTGACGATGAGCAAGGTGAGGTTAGTCAGTATAAACAATCCTCTCGACCAGGCGAGTGCTCGCAGTTTGGTGCGTGTTTCACCTAATGATTATCTGGAACAACTAATCAGACACGTCTTACAAATTTTGCAATAAGCTGTGTTTACATACCTACATAAGATACCACCATTTAATGATATCGATGTGATAAAATATGTTTAGTGTATCTGTGAAGCGTATTTTCCCATTATGGAAAGTGTGATAAGTACATTGATTGAAAAAATAGTGCTAAGAATACCTATAGTGACTTGCGCGATTATCTCCTTTTGTTCTGTTAATAATTTTCAACGATCCGTTCAAAATACCCCCTGTGATATCAATCCCAGGGGTATTTTTAATGTATCGAATAAACGAAGAAGCAAGCCGTGAAGTTTAGCCGGTTACACCAACAGCTCGGATTACGGTTCATAACAATGTGCTGGTGGACTATTACACACTTAGTGGCAGGCAGGCAGGAGAGACACGATGATGAATAAAATGCAGTTGAGCAGGATTGGATAAGATTAAGTATTATTAATCATTTAGCATGTATACGTGGACCGGCACAGATGGACATCTCCGTGGGTGGCAATGACCAAGTGCCATATTTAGATACCGCCAATTTCACCATGTCTACGAGGTGCCATGCCGGATTTCAGGCGGGGAATTAGTAGAGAAGTCTCTGGTCGGAAATAACTTTAGTAACCGTGCGTTTGAAGACACACGCCAGCAGACCGTTCTACAATAGTGCAGTGCGACAAATGATGAAATAAGTACCTGGACAACATTTTCATTGTTTGTTCATGTAGAGCTAATGGGTGACCAAAGAAACACAAAATAATAGCGCAAGTACCGTCGGAAGACCAAAATTGACATGCGCTCAATTGTATGAGATAATTTTCAGATCCATTCCATCCATTGTGTTTGAAAAGAGACTGAATACAACTATATCATGCACAAATCCAAGAAGCGATCATAGTTAAGTTTCGAATGGGGATATCTAAGTTTATAATTAAAGGTTTGCGTATGACATAGAGCGTGGAGTTTGCACATTTAACAAATTGTTCCCTATGTAATTCGCTAATTTTAGAACTCCACCATTTTTTGCGTAATAAAGATGTTTGTAGCTGTATTTATTAATAACATCAAGTGACGTCATATTAGTCATCACACTGCGTTCCTGATAAAGTAAGGTGCCTAGTCAGGACCTTCCATCATTTAAGCATGACTGCACTGAACTGGATCAGCGTTGGATTTGAAAATAGGTCGTATAGGCCGCGGCCTAGGTGCGGCAGACGTATAGGCCCAGGTCTAGGGGCGGCAAATTTACACTATAAAGTAGGCTATACTTAACAAAACCGCATTGTTAAATGCACATTTCAATCAAAATAGACCGTGTACGTACACACAGCCTCGGTCCAACATGACATGGACCAAGACGAGAGACCACAGGCGTTGCTAAAACTAAAGTGTCTGATATCGCTACATTTATTTTTATTTATTATTTAAATATTATGGGTAGTATGCGGCAATACTTTGAGAAAAGTGTGTATTCAGGACGCTGAAAATATAAACAACTCTTGTTTAAGTAAACAAACGCGTGTTTAATGGCTGCACTCTATTTTGGAAGCAAAGATAATTTATTACTTTGTGGTACTTTGTTACAATAATCCACTTATTCCCGATACCTACACTATAAACCTAATATATGTAATTTACGTGCTCTCACAAAGTGGCGTGGCATTCAAACGGTCCTAACCTAACCTAATCTAACCTAAATCACAAGGTCGCGTCAAAATTTAACAAAAATAAAATATTATTTAAATGTTACTGCTGTAAAAAAATCACCTGGTAACATATAATTTACCTAAATCTGATATGAATTCTAAACCTCAATTTCTAGGGCTGTTTCTAGAGTTTGGTAGAGTTTGGATTATGCGTACTCAATCTTAAATGCCAATAAATTAGAAGGAGGCATTTATTATGGATTTAGGCTATAGATCATGAAGTGGTACCGGAAGTATAAGGAAGTATAGAATTAAATGTGTTCCGTGATCTAGGGTTGTATGCCCGTGATTAAGTTCCTGACTAATTTGAGTCCTCCCATGAACAGAACAGTAATTTTCTAAGACTTAGCCTGGTTTTCACCAACTGCTGATATATTTTAATCGACACTTAAAGGGCCTTTTTTACTAAAGTGCTGATTATCTTGTACTGGTATCGATTGCGAGATGGTAAATAAGACCCTTTAATGTGAGGATTAAGCTAATCAGTACTTGGTGGAAGAGACCCTTCATTGATTTAATTAACGTGGCCTTCCATCATGGGCATGACCAACTTAACATAGTTGAAAAAAAACCACGTACAGGCATGTCTTTTCTTGTCGTTACCCGGGGCATAATCAAAATTAAAGAAAGGAGACACCAACTTTTATAATAGATGCATAGAGAAAAATTAAAATCCATAGTAATGAGTTTTTTATTTCCAGAGGCCGCTAGTTGTGTGAATTCAACGAAGGCTGAATTAGACGCCATGGCCATGTCGTCACGTGGCTACAGTCGCGCTCTTACGGCGAGTAGCATCATCGGCGTGTTGCTATCTGTTTACGCGCTCTACGTAGAGATGGCGCTGGAAGCAAAACCTGGCTACGAAGCGATGTGCGACATCTCTGAGCGAATGAGTTGCACCAAAGTGCTGGGTTCCGAGTAAGTTTTTGTGGGGTCACAGATTTCAATATTTTTGCTCTACAAGCTTCTATTACCCAATGATCCCTGAAAAACCCGGAAAGATTTTAATTATTGTACATTATTATTATTATTCGGATCATATTTTTTTAAATTTTGGACAGTGGTTTCGCCCACACGAAGTTTTTTGTGAATACCGCACAAAAAATATTAATTTATATGGATACACAATTTTGATTGTGAGATCTTTTTATAGCGCCTTATTACTGTATAATTATTTAATGGATTAATCCGAAATTCTGAAAATGATTTTGGCCGCAACTCACTTTTCCAGTGGTGTTTAGACTTTGTATCGGCCGACACGTGTTATGATATTAGCCCATAATACCGCATGTATGAAAGACAGATATTAGCATTGACACAAATATTACTACGTAAGGACAGGCCCTTCCATACAACAAAAATGCAGCAAGAAAAGTGTTCTATAGGACATCACTTTGTCTCCAGACAGCCGCTCGCTGTCGTCATACGCCTGTGCGTCGCCTAATAATGAGACCCAAAAATTCCAGACGACAGAATTATTGTATGAAAGGGCATATATTATATAATATTATACTAGCTTTTGCCCGCGGCTTCGCTCGCGCTAGAAACCGTTAAATGATTTCAAAAATTTATATTGTTTCTCCACATGCTTTTAATCCCCAATTCGCCCTCATAAAGTTTAAAAAAATATATCGCCATTTCAGATTTTTTAAAAATATGCCATTTATATCGTAAATGAGTTTCCTTACAATTTTCAACAACTGAACCCGTACCAATTTTAGGCCTATTTACAACATTTAAGTGCAACAAACGTTTATATTGAATTTAAGCCTGACCGGCCGGCTTGGTATTCGCAGCCACCCTGAAAGTTCGAAAGCCTATGGGCGTCGGGGTCCATCAAACATGGTGTAAAGAAGCACCTGGCCAATTCGGACATGACAGGTAGGTAGTTCAAGTCACAGCATTTTGTTTGAGTAGTCGCGTGATAGGTCTACGACCAGTTTTTCCCAATATATAACCAAAACAAATTTGAACATGACAGGTATGTAGATGAGGTCGGAGCATTTGGTTTGAGTGTCGCAGGACCAGTGTTTTCCAAGATATAACCAAAACTAATTTTGCCATGACAGCTAGGTAGATCACATCGGGGCATTTCGTTTGAGTGGTCGCCATTGTTTCCCAAGATATAACTGAAAGTTTAAATGCCCATGGGCTTCGTCGGGCACCTCAACAGCTCCTGGCGTATGCCATATGCCGCCATATGTCATTTAAATTTTTAATAAATTGCACGTATCTCAAACCATTTGGGCAGCGTACGCCGATGTACGTTTATAAATATAGCAATTTTAATGAAAACGTTTAAATATTAAAACAAAATATAGCCTATGTTAGACAGAAAGAAAGCAGCTTTCGATTGGTGAAATAATTTTCAAAATCGGTTTAGTATTTTTAAAATTATTCTGTGCAAACAAACAAACATTACCTCTTTATATAATAGTAGATCGTTGTAGAAGTGTAGATGGGCCCAGCCTCGATCCTCGCTCTAGCCCTGTTCGGCCTTTTTTATTATCTAATGGTACGATATTTCCATCGATGAGTTGTTACCAAGACGGGGCGGCGGCGTTTAATCTTACCTACGTAGAAGGCCTGCGTCACACCGGCTACAGTATTCTGTATATCCAATAACCTCCTCAGCCACCGCTCCCTGTTGCTACCCTTCTGCCCTAATTCTAAATTTATTTTATACAGGTACGCGAAAGGTTTCGGCGTTGTAGAAACATTGGTGGGCAAAGAATCCTCCCTCAACATTCCCAACTGCGCCATCGGAGTACTCTTCTATTTGCTTATCATATTTTTTGGTAAGTAATTTACTAATCCTACTTATAGTTCTGTGCTTTAGGAAAATTTAACTTTAATATCGACTAATTTCAAATAAGTGCGTGCAGCAACTGCTTCCATTCCCACAATTGAATTGCGGCCCCTTTATTTGTTTCTTCAAAGCAAATTTCTTCCACAAATCGTCGCATGAGCTTTTTTGGTGCTCCGTCGACAGGGCCTTGCTTTGCCCCCACCCCCACAGGAAAATCCAAAACGCAAACGCACAATCGCACTTCTATCATTAGGTAAATTAAACAAACCTCAAAATAAAAATTTTCGTCGTCTGTCCTACCCAAACATCTGCCTCAAATTCATCTTATATGTTTTATTCGAAGATTATGAAACTATGAAATATTTTATGGAATTTCTTAGTCTCGTAACTTTTGAATATAAACACATACATTTCTTAGACAAAATTTTCAAAGCGAAGATTTCAAGCAGCACTACATAAAACATATTTTGAGGGTGCGACAAAACAAATGAAAAAGTCGGACAGATGGTTTTTGGACATTAAGTTTTTATATATTTTACGGTTCTGTCTTATTACATTGATCAGATCACAGGACCAAACGAACGATCTTATTCACTATTAACCTTTCCAATGTGTATTGTGTTCGCAGCTACGTTCGACCATCCGACCGTGGTGAGGATGCAGCTGTGGTTGGCGGTGGCTTCGTGCGTCATGAGCTTGTACCTCGCCTACATTCTGTACTTCATCCTGTACGACTTCTGTATCGTATGCGTCTCCACCTATGTCGTCAACATTGCCAATTATCTGCTCACCCGAGGCAAGCTCGCCTCTCTCACGACTGCCTCCCGTCCGGTCAAAAGCAAGAAACGTTAAGCCATGTCACACTACCAGAACAGCTGCAATTGATATTACTTCGTCTAAGTACTACTTTCTATTGGATTACCCGCTAAGAGCAAGGCACCACCAGCTGCTCATTTATAACTGCCCATTTAATTTTCTCATATACTTTATTCGTGCATCCATCTTTGCTATTGCAGGAAACTTACCCTTCTGACGTACGGTTGTTGTTTTTATTGCGCGAACGTAATTAGTAAGAAACCATAAGCGTTTACCTCAGCGTACTAGATTTTGCCGGATTTATTTTTTCTGTATTTACTTCAACGGTGCTTTGTTGGTTCCGACACTTAATATAATACAAGTGGGACCACGTCAGAGGCGCCTAAGGGATGTGTCATTCCTAATCTATTAGT
Organism: Incurvaria masculella; assembly: GCA_946894095.1. NCBI lineage: Eukaryota > Metazoa > Arthropoda > Insecta > Lepidoptera > Incurvariidae > Incurvaria > Incurvaria masculella. Next base: position 7,173,997 of record OX335644.1, read on the forward strand.
TTATTCCCGGACGGTTTGGTACTGGTGGTGAAGCGGAACTCAAAATCGTCCTTATTTTCTATCCAATTCAATAAAACTGTGCAAGATAAGGAAGGTCCTGGCATAGTACCTGGATCCCATGATGTGTGTTGGGGTAGTTTCCGCGTAGTAGCGGTACGTATGGTATTAGCCATGAATATTCAGTTACATCAAAAAACCCACTCATCCCATTTCGATTGCTCGCTAAAGATTACCGCCGTTGCATTTTCCCAACATTTCAAAAGCTACTTGTGTGATCTGAAAATTTACAAACTAAAAGTAAAACCGTTCTGTTAATGCTTGGCTCATTCTCTCTATTACCACATCTACTTACATATTATTATAAAATAATAGTGCAAGTTGAAACAATATCCACTTACCCTGTTACTAACAAACCTTGATCATCCTCTGAATGTTACAATGTTTTGTCCTTTGCATTGACATGCAGTTTCGAAATCGAGAGAAAGGGGTAATTGTATGAACATTGATGATGATCTGGATATATTAGTAACAGGGGTAGAACAGAAATTAAATATTTATTAAAACAATTGTGGCGCGAAAATGCTAACATTGTGTTGTATGACTAAACTTTGAGCGGAAATTCTTGCCGGGTGGTTTTTTTATGCCAGTTGGGCTGGTAGCACTACTGTTATCCAGCAAGGTTACTTTTGTAGCTCCTTTTATGAAGTAAAACCTTTTTGCTGCTTTTTGGTGTTTTATTTATGCAAACAATTATTATTTCCACTCCCTTTATGTAGATCGACAAAACGAAGCAGAATAGTCAAACGCTGTCAATTTCACATTGCAAAGTGAGGGGCCATGCCGGCAACTGTGACGGAAGTGAATGAATTAGCACCGCTCATAGGATTGTGGAAGCAAGCACCGGCACAGAGAAGGAATAACAGAAGAAATAACTGACGAATTCCCAATACATTTCTGTCAACAACGAAAAGGTAAATATTCTGCGCGTGGGGAGTGGAAGAAATCAGGGGGAGGGGGATTTCCTGAGAACCGCAAAATGTAATATATAAATCCTAGATTTGCATATTTCAGCTACTACAATTCATTTGTGAGCTTGGGGTTGCCGACGAAACAGTTTATCGCAACGCTGTATGGTATCAAGCAGAGAGCAGATACTTGGGTGTCCGTATCAGAAGCGACTGCAGTATTTCCGCTGGTATACTGGGCTGATCTGTGATGATCAGTAATGAATACCCAATTTCTTAAAGTAAAGCTGTGCTTTGGACTTGATTAAAGCCAATTTGGCCAGCCCTGTAACTAAAATACTGAGGGAGTTGCTCTAATAGACTGCTTGGATAGATCAGGTAGATAATCTAATAGACTGCTTGGATAGTTCAGCTCTTCAACCTTAAATCGCATGCTTAAGTTTGTTAGTAACGTCGAACTCGAGAAAATTCTCCGTCGGAAATTTTAGCGAGAGCCAAGTCGACTTTAGTCAACAATTGCTTTTTTGGCGTTAAGAGGATAATGAGGTTATATATGCCCCTATTATGGAGATAAAATAAGTGATCGATACAATCAAAACGTACAGACGTAGCTCTCGGTTGAGTTATTTAATGTGCAAAATTTCAGAAACATTTTTCTTAATTTGACTGAGGAAACAGGCACGAGCCATTGTATAGAACTTGATCACCTCATTATCCTCTTAACAAGGGGTGCATGATATGATTCTTCGAAACTATATTCACGATAACGGCTAGCTCTTGCTATTTAAAGAGTAAATGCACGAGCATTCAGGCACGGTAGAATTAAGGGCGTCTTAACACCAGAGCCGGTAGTCTCAGTTCTCACCTAAATTGGCGTTTACGTAACTTCGAAGTTCCGTAAAAACGTCAAACTCCATACAAGTTTTTACTAGATATTCTTTGGTTTTACTTCTTCAAGTCAAACTCGGACTTGCGATTTGTATGAAAACGCGGAGTCGGAAACTTCGACGTATTTACGGCAACGTTGAGTAAGCTATCAAATCAAACTTGGACTCGCAAATGTTAGTTCGCTTAACGTCCACTGCGCGCGCTCTTCAATTTTTCCATACATTTGAAAATACCAGTCGATCGGTTTGCCGTAAACGCCAATTTAGGTGACACCTGAGACTTCGGGTAATGATTGCATTCAGTTCCACAAGGGCGTTAGTGAAACCGTATCTTATAATTAAAAAAACTACTACCTATTTTGTAGATTCAAAAATATGAAATATGCATTGATGGGCTAGTTATATTTGAAAGCTATACCGGTAAATATCTGACGTTCATATTCTGTGTTCTTTATTTATACTTTTTTATGAGAGTTTATGAATATTTGTCCAATTTGAGAACACGAAGCACCAGAGTTGTCTTTAAATTATTGCTAGACCATCAATCTACATATTTACTTTTTTGATTGTCGTTATTCTTTATGGATATTTTTAAATATAATTAAATGTTGTTTTTCTTACGTCCTTATCAAACATGGCGCAATCGGCTCCACCAGATGCGAACAATGCCCTACACAAGCAGGGTACACAAGACCTTATCTGCGCCTTGTAAAAGAGCACTTTTTGGTGTATGGTTTGTAGTAAATACTGACGCAAAATATTATGCGTCTTCTCTAAGCTTGGTATGCAATTATGGTACATTTATTGTGCAAATATGTATCGCCGATGACTAACTTTTTCCATAAGAGAATGTGGGTTATAATGTTAATGTTTCTTCGGCGACATCATGTCCAACATTGGCAACTGGTTCGGTTGTGGGTTGTTGGAGTAGGAAGCGCCTTATGTATCGCATAGGCGACAAATGCCGATCAACCTACGCCCGGACCAGTCGTCCTTACCGATCCACCCACGGCGACGCTAAGAAAACGCGCAAAAACTGTTCATGATGGGAGTTTATTATTTTAAACCTAAGGCTGCGTAGATATAATGAATTTATTTGTTTTGTGCCAAATGTGGTGGTCCCATGACTAAACTTGTTATTTTGCAAGAACAGTCCAGCTGTTTAGCTCGGATCTGGATGAGTGACCGTTCGACCGTTGAGTCCGGCCTTGGTTCGGAGTACACGTAAAATTGCAAATGAAAAAGTAGTGGTAGTGTAATTCCCGCCAGGGTTGGTACCATCATTTTTAACCGGCGTGCATTGAAATGAGGTAATTGGTATTGTAATTGAGTTAGACTATAATATAATTACAGTGGGTTAGTATTAGCCATTTATGTCGAGTGCTATGGAAAAAAGCAACAGAATGGGGCTGCATATTTTGCGCTAGAGTGTGCTACGCCAAGACGACATAGGCAAAAGTATGCCGGCCAAGCACACTATTTAGTTTGAAGAAGGATTGCATGAAATACCCTTTACCTACACCCTGATAAAATCATTTTGCTTTGAGGATGGATTTGTAGTATTCCGCCCGCAAAGACAGGTTGGTGTGTGTTTAGTGTGCCTACTGTTTATCTTCCAGTTGTGTGCAAGCGTGAAGTGAAGTTCTCCATCAGCCACCAGCACCAAGGAACGTCGAGAGGAGTAGGAGCTTCAGATATAGTTAGTAATACTCAATTCCTTTGACCGCCTTGTCATGTTTCATCTCATGTTTTGATTGTGCGAAAATTTATAACACGATCATTAGCACACAATCAAGACTCCCACATTGCTGGTGCATAAGTAATTATTTCATTGATTGTGCGCACACAACAGCAGTCACTTATGTTTTAGATATTTTAGTAAGCAGACGATTTCGTATTAGAGTATATTACTTTTGTTAACATTCTATGAGTTTCGGAATATTTTGTTTGACACGTAAAACTGTCGGTCCCCTTACTTTCTTACTAGGTGGTAGGGTTAATCCGAGGGTTAATTCCGTCCGGGTTGGTACCATCGCATTGAATGAACGATGGTCGAAGAGGCAATAAAAATTGCCCGTGTTTTCCATCCAGTTCAGTTGCAGCCGAGCAAAATAAGGAAGGTCCTGGCATGGCACCTAGTTCCCATGTGGTGTGGCATGTCTAATATCTGACGGTCAGCTTGGTATTAGCCATCCATGTCAAGTTACATAAAATAAATAATGGGGCTCGGGAGCCATAAACAGCAGCCGTGATGATATTTTTATGAAACATATCCCTCTATGGGAACCATTGCAATGGTCCCCATGGAGGAAGTGACGTTTCATCGCTGAATAGAAGCGCTGATGCCAAAATCACCGGAAAAGTCTTGGAGAAATATATTAAAAACAAAACAATCAATAGCAATCAACATTCTCAATGGATCACTAGTCTAAAGTAGACTTAATTCAATTAAATTAATTAAACATAATTTAACTCAATATAAAATTACTGTATGGGGCATCGCTCATAGCCCTTAACAAAAAAGGCGGCGGTATAAGGCCAATAGCAATCGGTTGCACTTTTCGTCGCATAGTTTCTAAAATTGCTTGTAAGCATCTCCAATTAACATTAGGTGATACTTTTCGCCCATTTCAACTAGGCTTTGCAACAAAGGGTGGGTGTGAGGCAGTTGTTCATGCGAGTCGTATTCACTACGTATAATATTCACAACGTATAATAGTATTTTTTTCCAAAAAATGAAAACCATGCATATCGTATAATATTCACAACGTATAATGTTATACGTTGTGCATGGATAAAGTTTAAAAATAAAATCAACACTTTGCATCATGCAGAACGTATAATAGTCACAACGTATAATATGCCAAGAAACACTGCATAAAGCGCCCTAATAACGATACATTTAAGGCTGAAATTGCTACGAATCGATATTTGCTACAATTTCCAAAGGCTAATTGAGACGGTCGAAACGTCACGTGCGAGCATACGTTTTAAAAGTATATGCATAAGGGCGTTTATCGTATGAAAAGTTTTTGGATTATATGATATGCATGGTTTTCTTTTTTTGTTAAATAAAGATCATAATATTATACGTTGTGACTATTATACGTTATGCATGGAGAAATAAGTAATTTAATTTTTTAAACTTCTTCATGCACTACGTATAAAATTATACGATCTGCCGATTATACGTTGTGCATGGTTTCAAAATTTTGTTAAAATATGACATTATACGATCTGCATATTAGACGTTCTGCCGTTCCCCCGTTCATGCTACCAGATGTTTTCTCAATTCCCGTAATCACATACCAGGGGATATTCTCATAAAACTCGATGTAGTCAACGCTTTTAATAGTATCGAAAGAGATGTAATGCTACAGTCTGCCAAGAAGTACATTCCAGATGTGTTCAAATATTTGAGCCAATGCTATGCACACCCCAGCCACCTGCTTTATAAGAATAATGTAGTAAAATCTGCAAGCGGCTGTCAGCAAGGGGACCCTTTGGGCCCAGCGTTATTTAGCTTAGCAATCATAGACATTATCAAGTTACTTTCGGCCGACCTTAACTTATGGTACCTCGATGATGGTGTTTTGGGAGGGAATTCAGATAGAATATTCAATGATTTGCAACTTATCATTGATAAATTCAATGATATAGGTCTGAGTCTTAACCCTAGTAAGTGCGAAATACACTTTTCAAATAGTACACCAAATACACTTCGTTTAGATATTCTCAAAACATTTAATTCGATAGTGCCGGGTATAAAACCCCTATCAAATGAGTCCTTCTTTCTGTTAGGCGCTCCAATTACAGAGGAAGCAGTTTGCCCTTTGCTGGTCGAAAAACAGAAGAGTCTTCTGCGGTTCTCCGAACGTCTGCTTAAGATAAACAAACACGTGGCTCTGTTTTTACTCAGACATTGTATTTGCATACCCAGGCTGACTTATTTCCTTCGTTGCAGTCCTATCTGGAAACACGAAGAGAGCATAAATATAATGGACCAAATAATGAAAGATTGTATTGAATCAATTTCATTTCATATCATTGGAAGTCGATTCTTGGTTGCAAGCCACATTTCCAGTAAACTTCGGGGGAATAGGGATCAGAAGCATAAAGGATATCGCCCTGCCCGCCTATCTGGCTTCAGCACATAGTAGCATTGACCTCTTGGGAAGTATTCTTACACCCTCACTTGGTGAGTTTGAGGTTAGCTACTTCTCAGACGCTATAACACTTTGGCAAAATTCATGCCCAGGAAAAGACTTGCCGTCAAATCTGACTTCCCAAAAACAGTGGGACGTGAGCTTGGTCGAATGTAAATTCCACTCTCTTTTAGATTCATCTACCGGTCCAGATCGTGCCAGGATCTTAGCCTCCTTCGAGACCGAATCTGGGGCATGGCTGAACGCTTTTCCTTCGCCACATCTCGGAACCCTGCTGGATAATAACACTGTCAGGATTGCAGTATCGCTCCGAGTTGGAGCAAAGGAGTGCCAATCCCATACGTGCGTTTGCGGCACCAGCGTAGGCCACCACGGACTTTCTTGTCGAAGGAGCGCGGGCCGTTGGTCACGTCACAGCTCCATTAACAACCTTCTTAAAAGAGGGCTTTGTTCAGTAGATATTCCGTGCATACTAGAGCCGCCCGGACTGTGCCGTGACGACGGCCGTCGCCCTGATGGAATGACGCTTACTCCTTGGTGCCGCGGAAGAGCGCTCGTGTGGGATGCAACGTGTGCAGACACATTTGCTCCTTCTCACCTTGTCGGTACTTCCACTTCGGCGGGATCGGCCGCTTTGTCCGCCCAAAACCTAAAGAAAGGAATTTATTCTAGCCTTCTCGACCGCTTTGAATTCCTGGCATTCGCCGTAGAGACCCTAGGTGTTTGGTCACCTGATGCCAAACTATTCTGTCAAGAAATCGGAAATCTTTTGATAGAAAAGACCGGTGACCGCCACGCTAGGGCTTATTTTGTGCAGCGCATTGCCTTGGCAATTCAGAGAGGCAACGCAGCCAGCGTTTTGGGTACAGCGGGTGATTCCGCCGAACTGGATGAAATCTATTATTTATTTTAGTTTATAAGATATTTTAAGTTTTGTCTGTATTGTAATACATTAAATTTAAATAAATTGTAACGAAGCTAATAAACAAAAAAAAGATAGGATTCAATTACTCTCATATTTAAAATAAGAAGATAGACCTTTATTGTCTTTTAAAAAAGTAAACCAAGATTAAATTACTATCAGATTTCCGCATGTACATTCATCAATACACGTTATATTCGTATTCATCGAATACAACAAATGAAGTCTAGATTTTGACATTGCTAACGACATCATGCATCACGCAGTTATGCGCGTCCACCCACACCGGCTGCCTTCCGTCACCGAACCACAATATTTGGCCGCCAGCCGTCATTGACCTTGCAGCCTTCAACTACCCACATCAGGCATCTTTAGTGCCTTCGAACATCGCAGTTGCTGTCGACGACTCGATAGGTATCTTGATTACAAAATTTTACAAGTATCATTTTTAGGGTTCCTTACCCAAAGGGTGCTAACGGAACCCTATTACTAAGCCTCCGCTGTCCGTTCGTCCATCCGTCCGTCTGTCCGTCTGTGACAGGGCTGTATCTCATAAAGGGTAATAGGTAGGTAGCTGAACATTTCACGGATAAATTTAGCCATTATAACACCAAATAGGTAAAATAAAAAATAAAAAAATATACAAAAAAAAATGGTTTTTTTTTGTGTTAAATCTTGTACGATGGTACGGAACCCTTCGTGTGCGAGTCCGACTCGCACTTGGCCGGTTTTTGTAAATGTCAGAATAATGTACAAAGACGTTCCCTGCCAAACACGAGGAAGAGGATTCAGCGAGGCCTACCATGCCATGAAGTTTCTTCGCCAGTTCTTTTTTGCTGTGTTTTGCTGAACTCGCAAATGTTAAAATATGACAAATCCGAGTGCAGCATGAATAATATGTAATTAATGAGCATGAATAAACAACAAACAATAAACATCCAACTTGCCTAAAACGGTACTATTCAAAGTTTCACGGAACGATAAAAAAAAACAAATATTAGAAAATTAAAAAATCTCATATCAAAAAAAAAAAAACAAATGAGGAAATTAACTAAAATGGACGACGGGCGAGATGTGGCATCATATATTTATGCAAATATAAACACGAAAGTATGGACCCAGCTTCTTGTATTTTACATGTAGCCCTTGGTTTTGAATAACAAAAAAAAACGTGAACACTTTCAGCATAATACGTGTTATGGAGTGAAACAAGAATTAAATGGAACGGATTTATAAATATAAGTGTCCTTAGACGTATATGTCATTAAATAACCATTTTAATTTAAGAAAAAATATACATTAATAACAAGGGTGAAATGCTCAGATGATAACATGCTAGTGTTATCGTTAAAGTACGAATACAAATAAATAAAAAGTTTTTGTGTTTTTCTGTTATTGTTTACTTTGCATCTTTTGCACAAAAGAATGCATTTATATTCACCACGGACTCGTGGCCGATACATTTGCGAAGCAAATTAAAAAAGACCAATTTCGATTATGCTAAATGCCGACATTGAAACTTGTTTTTGCTAAAAGACAAAGCCACAAATCGTCGAAATTCGATATGACATCACCAATACTAAGATATTTTCAACAGCATGTGGACGCAACAGGTATAAAGCATTGGTCGTGACCTTCTGTGGTTACAATAATGCGGCATCATATTGTCAGCAATATATTTTCTTTATTACAATTTTGTGCAGTAAAAATACATTTCATTTGATTGGAATGAAACAATGGACAACACTTTTCGAAAAATGTTGACAACAAAATAATCTAAAAAAATATATGAACTGTTTTGGAATGGGTAGTAGAAACTTCGGGAATAGGAAGTTCTCAATAGTAGAAGAAAAAACACTCTGTATAATGTTGAATTCCTATCCAAACATTTTAGCGCGGAGTGATATGGATGGTTAGTGATAATTTTTAAATTAAAATATACACCTCCTTATTTTTCGCCTAGATCTATAAAAAACCATAACTATAATACTATATAATCAGGGATTGTTCACTTCAACTCTTGTTATTTCTGTTGGAGGTAGCATTAAATGATGTAGTTCAAGTTTAGTTTTTAGGGAACTAGATATAAGAGACTTCGACGCCCGGCGAAGTTGCTAGGTGGTGCTTCTTTGTCCGCGGATATCGAGCCTTCCTCTGAAGAGTGTGTCGACACATAATGGAATGGGAAATAAAAAATATTAACGATTCGAATTGTGATTGTCACAACAACAAATAATAAACATTTATAAAATCGCCATTACTCCGGTATTTCTTGCTGTACGGCTTCTAGCTAGCAATACCGGAGTAATTTCGAGTCGATTTCGCATTCCACTTGTGCATCTCAATTATGCCACTAAGCTCGGAGGAAGGTATAGACAGCTAACAACGTACAAAACTCGCCGAAAACTGCCGCTGGTACTATGACATTTCTAACCAGCGCCATCTACTATCATTGCCAGAACTAGTTGCAGCGTCATTAAACTGAACTTGGTTTCAAATGTTGCTTCGGCAGGCGTGATGAAAACGTTACATTTTAAGTAATGTTATTGGATAGAATAAATATAATAAAGGGAGTAAATAAAACCTTATTTTATGATTTGTAAAAATAGCTTTTACTAATTTTGGAATTTAAAAAAGATGTATTGATGGTCTTAATATAACGGTAAATATCGGAAGCTTATATTTTGTGTTCAAACTTTTTTTATGAACAATTATGAATATTTATCTTATTTTGAGAAAACAAAGCACCAGCGACTTACAGTTTTATCTTTAAAAATCTACATAATTACTTTTTGCATTATCGAAATTCGTCGTACAGAATTACATGTCGTTTTACTTACGTCCTTATCAAACTGAACGCAATCGGCTATTCTGAAATGTGAATTGCAACGCCACCTGTTGACTTTTATTATCCCTATTCGTATGACGTTAGCAATCTATCCACTACTCTTTAACATATGGCTCGGTTCATTGTTGTAGACATCGATAAGCAAGAAGTCGCCGGTTGTGGTTGCAAAGAATACCTAATAGGCTGTGGTTCAAGAGGCAGTATACTAATGCGTACGATATAAATACACCGTGACACAATACATGTGTATGTATGCGTATGTTGACACGGAGCGAGTTCTGTTTCCTCGGCCGCCCCACCACGCGTCACCCCCGCCCCCGCATGGCCCGGTCGCCGCGTGCGCTGCGCAGGAGTCGATTTCCACGCGCGCGCGCCGTTTTCGGAGACCTCCGTCCGTCTGTCTCGTTCGGTCCATCGCGCGCGCTCCTTCGTTTTTCGCGCGCTCGTTTTGGCATCGAGTTGCCGTTTTGAATTTAATTTCCTCAGTGAAGTAATTTGTGTGAATGGTGTGAATCGTGGTGTGTTTTCTCTTCGGCGGTATTGAAATAAATCTTTGAAAACCAATTTGTGAAGTGAAGAAGAACGTTGTTCGCTCTCTGGGGATAATTGGATACATTGCCAGGAGAACTTTACAGTACTAATAGGTAAGTGGTTTGAATGTAAAAATTAAATCATAGTATTTCGAAGCCTCAGTCATTGTTCGATAATAATTACAAAATAATTGAAACATCCTTGGGCGCTGAAAAATACAATATTAGCAACCATCAATTCCATTTTTTTTTATTATTTCAGGCTCTGGGTTATGTTTTATTTGGTTAGCCCTATTAACTCCTGTACTCAGTTTTATAAGAGGAAAGTGCATTATTAGTTTCAACAACTTAAATTAGGTATTAGTAATTACTTAACAAACTAGGTAAACTAGTCATTAAGAAAATTAAGTGATGCGATGAAATCATTCAGGTTGACATTCCAACTTTGAAAACTGGCAAGAACATCATAATTTGGCAATGTTTGGAAATTCCGTGCACTCGCACTAATCACCACCACAAACATAGGAGCGGCGGCGGCGAGCGGCAGGTCACTGCTTTTTGCGCCGCTGCAGGTTGCTGTTTTTCAGCATGTTTTTTTCACACAACTACCGTTATGATATTAACCCAATACACAACATTCCCGAAGGAATTAGGGGCAATGCCAGGACCTTCCCTTTATGAGCACGGCTACAATGGACTGGATGGAAAAAACGGACAATTTTTAATTGCCGCTTCGACCATCTTTTCATCCAATGCGATGGCACCAACTCTGGCAGGAAACCCTAGCACCTAGTACGGTAAGGGGACCTACATTTTTACATGGGTCCCGAACCATGGAGCAGCTCGCATTCGTGACGAAATGCACTTATCCAACTCTGAATGAGAAAAAAAGTGATGCACGCGAGGATTTGAACCCAGACCTGTGGTATGCTAGGCAAGTCCCCGCGCCACTAGGCTACGAGCCGCTTGGATGTTGTTTAATTGTGTTTCGAGCAGTTCGTAGGCAAAGTTTGTGGTGACAAAAGGGATAAACATTCAAGATTAGGATTTTGGAATCCATATAGAATAAATTATGTTGCTTAGGCTGAGACAAATAGTCGTAACAGAAACTAAGACTAACGGAAAGTAGTACTTTGTGACGTCACTTTGACACATTTTGTATGGACGAAATCTCAAAGTATGCGAATTGACGTCACAAAGTACTACTTTTCGTTAGTCTTAGTTTCTGTTACGACTATTTATCTCAGCCTTAGACTATTTATCTTGGACCTAGTGTCAGTAAGCTAGTTTGGAAATAGTAGTATAGGTATCACTGTGGCGATTGGCTTTCTACTATATGACATCAGTGAATTTATGTATTTTAAATACATTATTAAATATAATATATTATAATAATATGTACGAAACGACGTAATCAGTTGGTGAATACTCAATACAGTCACGGCATAATTCAAATAATTGGTGCAGGCTCGGGTAGAGTATGTGTGTTATGAGTAGCACCTTTAATGTAAAGGACATAAAAAACAACTGACATTTATTTTTTTACTTATTTTTTTTCTAAATCGCTTGTAGTTTCAAAATAAGGATCTGAAGTTATGTTTTAAGTTTTACTTTATAATATTGAAGAAAAGTTAAGGCATTTGATCGACAGAGAAGTTTTTACCCCTCATCTCACTCTGTGTCTTCGTTTTAATTTTTGTCGTAAAATGTATCCAGTACGATTTCTAAAATTTTCTTTTTACACCACAGTAAAAATATAGAGATTTTTGCACTCATAAAACGTTTAATTTAAAAATAAAACAAACATACCGACATCTAGTTTATCTATAGATAGACTTTCGGATATAATTTTATAGAACTGTATGCACGATTTACACACAAACGAATATTAAAATTTCGTAGACACTTAATATTTCACTTGAACTCAGCTGCATCCGCACTTCCAGGTTGCAAGCAATATTTGCAAACAGAACGTTTTTATTGAATGAATGTACAAAAGTCACTTGTGTTCTGTAACCCGGGTTTTTGATTAATTAACCGACTTCGAAAAAAAGGAGGAGGATCTCAATTCATCGGAATCTTTTTTTTAGTTAGTAGTTAGCTTATATTATTTAATTTTACTTTGCTTACCTCATCAAATTGGGCCTACATCTCACCGACGTTACAGATATTTCAACGATTTCTTAATGTATCTGCTATCTCAAAATGGAGAGTGAATTCGTTTATGAATAACACAGTCATTAAGGTTTGAACCATGGCTTACTCAACATTAATTTTCCCAAAGCGCCCGGAACATAGATATTCTGAGCACACAAAAGTGATTTTGAGGCAGATGAGGACGTGACTTTAGCGCACTAATGAGCTAAATATAAATAAAACGCGATCAAACACAGTTATTAATTTATATACTAATGAAACGAACATTCTGAAAATTTGTCATTTGTCATTTGTCAACCTCAATGGCCCAGTGGCGCGACACTTTGGCGATCGCTCTCCGAAGTTAAGCAACGCTGGGTCCGGTCTGGTCTTGGATGGGTGACCTTTTGACCGTTGAGAGAGGCTGGCCGTGGTTCGGATTCCACTTTAAACTGTAGGTCCCCTTCCTTACTTACTAGGTGGTAGGGTTTATCCCGCCCGGGTTGGTACTATCGCATTGGATGAACGATGGTCGAAGCGGCAATAAAAATTGTCCGTGTTTTTCATCCAGTTCAATGTAGCCGTGCAATATAAGGAAGGTCCTTGCATGGCACCGAGTTCCCATGTGGTGTGTTGGGCTAATACCATGACAGAAGGTGTGGTATTAGCCATCCATGTCCAGTTACATAAAAAAAAAAAATTAAATAACCTAAACATATCTTTAATATTAATTAATTAATGCCTCAAAGACCATTACTTTTTATGTGGTAAAACTTTGTATGGGCAGGACAGGTTCGGACGGCCCTTAAGAAATGCGTGCTTCTTGAGTTACACATGCCATTCCATGCAGATAAAAAGTTCCAAATGCCTAAATAACGAACACTACCGAACAAACATCGCAGTGACTATTTTAATATTTAATTCTCACATAGGTCATAGAGCAGGTTGACGCACCGCTTTCTTCAGTTAATAAGTTCTTGCGTCATGGTCGATTTATTATTATTATATTTAGATTATGTACTTTCATAGCACAAATCACGAGACAAATTGAAGATCCTTTGATGTAATTTAGCCACAGCGTATAGCCATCGACCTCGGAGAATAAAGGAGATATTATTTTCAGTGCAAATTTTCACATGAGAATATGTTAGTATCGCGTAGTACGAAAATTAAATACAACTTATCGAAGTTGCCGTCTTTCAATGAATTGTGGCGCTGTCGATCCATTCCCTACGGGCATTGTTTGAGAAGTGGGCCTCAGGTTCCGCTCGCGAAACTGGCCAATCCGCTGGATCGAGTTGCGATATTCGAATTTAGAATGCGCGGCACTGGCTCCATGGGGCTTTGGTTTATGATTTGCTTTACGTCATCGAACGCCACAGATGTGGTGACACGAGTATTCGCCATTTTAAGATTTTTATAGTTATCGCACGTACGTCATGGAGGTGGTAACATCCTGACTTCCATGACGTACGTTGTGTGTTGTCTTGAGAACAACAATTTGGTGGGAACAATTTTTCTTATTGCCTTGACATAATACCCTACTTGTAATGCTGTGAAAATTAAATTTACTGTGGCACGATTGAATTTAATTGTATATTGTAAAAATATCGTCTAATTAGTGCTAAACATTTTATAATCTGAAAAAACAAGTGTAAAAACGTATGTATTTTGTTTATGTGACTGGACATGGTTGGCTAATACCACAAGTTCTGTCATGGTATTAGCCCAACACACTAAATGGGAACTACTAGGTGCCATGCCAGGAACTTCCTTATATTGCACGGCTACATTGAACTGTATGGAAAACACGGACAATTTTCATTGCCGCTTCGACCATCGTTCATCCAATGCGATGGTACCAACCCGGGCGGGATAAACCCTACCACCAGTAAGTAAGGAAGGGGACCTACAGCTTAACGTGGAATCCGAAACGGCCAAGGCTCTCTCAGCGGTCGAATGGTCACCAGACCAGACCGGACCCAGCGTTGCTTAACTTCGGAGAGCGATCGCCGAAGTGTCGCGCCACTGGGCCACTGAGGCTGACAAAGTATAAGTGTTATTAGCCATGCCATCAATCAAATTGTGACATGACTTAGTGTAGTTTTACCAGAAGTTGAATAAATAAATGAAATGTAATATATGAAATAGCTAAGCAAATCGTCTTGTTCTCTGCTGGATTCTAGCTCCAAACTGGTAAGCAGATCAATGTGCGTGTACCAGTACCAGTTTGCCTACGAATCGACTTCGACCTACGCTGCACCTCGACAAACTAGTTTATTGCAACAGAAGGACCCTTTCCACAATATTTATCCAATCTAATGCAGTGTGCTAATCAAATCATTATTAAGGTACGTGTTATTGTTGTAGCCTTTTTTTTAATTTGTCCCATTGGGAAATAGGCATTAATGACCAGTATTACGACCTTAATGCCTAGGATATGGTGATCCCTGCCTGAACGGAACTTCGTCCGGCTTAGAAATCAAAAGGGCAACCCAGCAAGTTTTGTTCCAAAATATATTTCTACAAAAGATCTTTACAAACATGCGAAAATAGGCTAGTAACAAAAAAAATATTGCTTGTCTATTTAAAAACCATGCAAAGACGAACATGAGAAGTAACGATTGATCTTATGTAGATGATAAAATATCGAGAAAACATGAGCTCTGACATATTCCGATAGCAGTAAACATACAGCTGTGCAAATACCTCAGGAACTCTAACTGTATTTACAGAAAGACGGCATACCTATATGATTCACGAAGTCATCACCTGACACAACGGACGTAAATGTCTCTACCTACTCGAAACCTACTGGGTACTTATACTATAACTTCTTGCAAATGTCTGTACATTATTTGAACAACTAGGCGATTTTATCTGTATTATCAGTAAGACCCATCTAAGACCAAATCAAAGGACAAAAAGTAGAAACCAAATTATTCTCTGTCGCAACTCAAGAATGTTGAATGGCGCGTGCATTCCTCGAGCTGGCGTCCTAGTCAAGGTAACCAACATCATACACATCAGAAGCCAGAAAGAACTCCACAACCCGTCGCGTCGTCGCGACCACGCGTCGTCGTGCCGCGCGTCGCCGCCCGCGAGCATGGAAGGACGGTAGTTGTTTGGTATTATAGCCATCAATGTCAGGTCGCATAAAAAAAAAGATAAAATCTATTAAGTGAGTATCGCTACCTTGTTAGACTGGACTTTTGATCATCAAATATTTTGTACATACGAGCTGCTTCGTCTAGATATTTGTACATCTTCACGGACAGAAAATATTTCCCACCCGAAAATACAGAAAATCATTTGGGACCCGAACTCCCCGAAATTGTTATTAGAAAAACAACGTTTTAAGAAGTAATTATTCCGTGGCCAAATGCGCTATAGAATCTCTGAGATCTGATTACCCAAATTAGAAGAAGAATCACAAATCCACAAAGCCGACGGCTCATTAGTCAGTGTCGTCTGTCGCCTCCTCGCGGGCCGCGGTCACGGATGGTGCGACCTCGGCGGGGTGCCGGGCGGCGGCGGCGCCGGCGGAGGGGTGCGGGGAATCGACGCGGCGGGGAGGAGCGGAGGTGCTGCGGACGCGACAGACATTAATGTGGTCTCGTGATCAGCCTGCTCCGCCGACGCAAGTGTATACTGCCTCAGAAAGTTAAGCCTGGAATGAATATTATTTACTGGTACTTTTTTAAAATGTTCTTGTTACCCACGTTGTTACCCATCGGAGGCTACAAGAGGTTAGGGTGGTGAAATACTTGTTCACCGGTATGTAGGTTAATTTTACGTTGTCGTAGGCATGTCATTAAAAGCAGTTCGCGGAAGAGGGCAAACTAGTAGGCGAAACATCCAGAACATTATAATCCGTTACCATACATAGGAACACACATACGTAATTGGTATCGCTTGCGTTTCAGTTGATGTGAGAATAAAGACGAATATCAAAATGAAAAACCGGCCAAATGCGAGTCGGACTCGCACACGAAAGGTTCCGTACAATCGTACAAGATTTAATACAAAAATTCAGGTTTTTTTGTATGGGGGCAACCTTTAATTTTGTTGATTTTTTTATTTTAGCTGTTCCTTGTTATAGCGGCAAAATAAATACATAATATGTGTAAATTTCAGCTGCCTACCTAATATGGTCCACGAGATACAGCCCTGTCACAGACAGACGGACGGACAGCAGAGGCTAAGTAATAGGGTTCCGTTGGCACCTTTTTCGTACGGAACCCTAAAAAATAGACGGAAAGAAGAAACTACTACAGGATCACACAGTAATAGAAGCCTCCTCATCTACCCTTCCAATATGGGCTATAGAGTATCAGTGGCGACCTGTCGATTACAATCACTTCCGAATCATTGTGAGCAGTTTTTCTTATTCGTAACTAATAAAGCGTTTTTCAAAATAAATATAAGTCTCCTTTATCAACCCTTCCTTTGTGAGCTACAGAGACTCAGTTGGGGGCCACCGGTCGATTACTTTCACTCCCAAACCTTGCAAGCATGTATCCTCATTCAAAACAAATACGATGCACTGGGGGCCCATTCAGGTAAGAGTGAGTTCGAGTTCGGGAGTGAGTTAACCTTTTTTTTTTAAAAACGGAACCGTTATTTATACTTCCAACGTATTTACGGGACAGACCAGATTTTTACCCAACTGTAATGATGTTCAAGAAGTGTGGAAACATTAACTATTTAAAAAAGTGAGTTTATATTTAGTGACGAATTCGAACTCACTCTTGCCTTGAATGGTTTTATTGGGAAAACGGCTAGCTGGCTCGTACGTCATGTTCATGCCTAACTCATTGGTTCTGTGTGCGATGTCGTTTTTTCTCTACCGCAAATAGTTAGTTTGTTGATAAGTCCCCTAAGAATGACTTAATGTTTTATTTAGATCCTATATTTAGCTGAATAAAAGGTAGAATTCCCTAGTAAATAAATCTATCGGTGCAGTTGTCCGCAGTGCTGAGTTTGTTGGTGCCAGTGTACACTGCAAGTACACCGCACTAACAGCAGCCTTGCCATTGTTTTTGCTTCACTTCAGATCGGCGCGACCCACCGAGCATCCATTGACCATTGAGCTTAGGTGCAGGGTTGTCTATAAACTTGTGGTAAAAATAAACAAAATAAGCGCCAAACACTATCTGATTATTTAGGTTTTTGCAAAGTGCATAATGGACTTATTCTTGCGTACTATTGTTTGTTATAGTTTATCTTATTGTTAGGGGTAGTCTAGACTATTGGTATACATAGCCGTATGGCTAGATGGTCCCAAGACTGTCATTGTCAAACTTGAAATGTAACCTGAAAACATTGAAGTTATCAGCTATAAGCTAGAACCTCATGTCCGCGGCCACGTACGGAGCGCATCATCTTTAACGCCACAGTAACCATTGTCAATTGTAAGAAAAGCGTATGTAGATCAAAGTTCCATGGGTGGCGGGTACGGTAATGCAATTTGTAAACGTACCTATCTGCGCCTGCGTTCCAGACACACCAATCACATCTATATGCGCTGGCGTCCTGGACACAGCAATAATACATTTTCGTCATAGATTTATATTTATTTTAAGCATACATAATGCACTATAGCCTAACCTAGCTACGCGAACCGACGAGTACTGGCAACCCTGAATCGTGAGAACGGAGCATAATAACACGAGAACGACATTGAGGTAGATTTCATTATAATCGCAGACGCGCCTGACATAAACAATTACTGAATTGTAAACTGATGCAAACGTTTTAGGTATTAAAGATATTTTGAATTAATGTTTTAATAAAAAAATACGTAAACTTAATTTGAAGAAGATTCGAGGATAAAATTAAAGAAAACTAAACTATTACAATGCTTAAATAAAATAATTAAAGTATGGAGAATTCTGGCCAGTTTTGTTACGATCGCCTATCCTCAAATCGCTTCATTTGGCTATTTCTATAACTGGCACCATTTGATGCAGCATTGTAAATTGCCTTGAAAATTCCCATCCAGTTCAATGTAGCTGTGCAATAAAAGGAAGGTCCTGGAATGGCATCAAGTTCCCATGAGGTGTATTGGGCTAATATCACGACAGTAGGTGTGGCACTAACCATACATGCCCAGTCCACATATAACAAAATACACACTATAAATACAGAGAACAGGCAGAGCCCTAACAAGTGCAAAATAAAATAAATCCGTGAGATTTTTATTCGTTAATTACGTACATGAATTTATCAAAACTGTTACGAGATTTATCGCCAGAATTTTGAAAGAAATATAGTATTAAGATGGGGAATAAAAACTACAAAAAAAACGCAGTTTGGATATCATTTGAAAACGAATGCTCAGTCCGGTTTTTCCGGAAGACAAATAAAAGCAAAAATAAATTATTCATGCCAATATTATTTTCTTTGTGGTTTGAAGCAGGATTATTTTTTCGAAAAAAAAAAACGCAGCCATAGATAACTATGAGTTGACTGATGTTGGATAAAAAACCGGCGGGCCGAAGGATTACGCCCCATACAAAAACATAACGTTTTGTATGGGGCCACCTTTTAATTGCATATATTTTTTTCCCTATTTGTTGTTATAGCGGCAAAATAAATACACACTCTGTTAAAATTTCAGCTGCCTACCTATTACGTGAGATACAGCCCTGTGACAGACGGACGGACGGATGGGCGGATGGAGGACAGCGGAGGTTTAGTAATAGGGTTCCGTTGGCACCATTTGGGCACGGAACCCTAAAAAGTTAGAAAAGCGGTTTTCTAATGATTTCAAAACGAAGTTTGTAGGGGTTTTGTTCATTGGGGTGCATGGGTTTATCTATTTACAGCAAAAGGCATCTCTCAAAACAGGAATGCATATTAAATACCCGCATGCATATCCTTGCAAACTAAGGATCTCTGTATGGGTGATCTTTGACAGCTGTCAGTACGCAATAAACTACTTTGTGTGTCTATGGTTTTCCCACAGTCGCGAGCATACCGTCACATATCGATGAATAGAGACGACACCGGGCGGTAGCGGTGCGTTACGCAACTCGCGTCACGTAACAGTGTATTAAACGACGCAATTTGTAAGTTCTGTTGTCAAACATTACGCAAATAAAATGTGAGCACTGTCACAAAGCAATTTGTGATATCAATTTGCTAGTCTACTGACACGCTTCAAGCAGGACTATAAAACTCATCAAAACGAAAATGAACGTTTTTTTATTAAAAATATGTTCGCGTAATTTAAACTTTATTTTATTTGCGAATCTTAATAAAAACTATATCAAAAACAAGAATTAAATACGTACTAGCTAAAATGAAAACCGTCCTGGAGCAGTCGAGACGGGATTGCAGCAGTGCCGGGGGCCCCCGACAACCCTGGTGCCCATCAGACGAGATAAAAAATCTCATCTATGGGCACCGAGTGCGGGAAGGCCCCCATAACGCTCGCTGCGTTCCCCCTCTGGACAGCCAGACTGATGCGTTAGAGGAGGAACGACCCGGCTCGGCTGTCCCCAGACGATTCGCGCAGCCTCTTGCCCAGCTCGCTCAACAATTGCTTTCCGGCTGCGCAAACGGGACCTAAAGTTTCTACTGCGAATGGGATGAAGTTATAATTTTGGCTAATGATTGCCTGGTATTTGGAGATTTTGGCTC
The DNA here is from genome assembly GCA_946894095.1 of Incurvaria masculella. Lineage (NCBI taxonomy): Eukaryota > Metazoa > Arthropoda > Insecta > Lepidoptera > Incurvariidae > Incurvaria > Incurvaria masculella. The sequence goes on from OX335644.1 coordinate 7,194,098, forward strand.
TTGCCGCTGTCTCACTGGCAGACCCCGCGGTCCCTGCGCTTGACCTAATATGTGAAGCCGCGAGCGTGTCGACGCAGGTAGCGTCCCAGACGAGAGCCATACCGTGTGACCAGGGGATCAAGGTCATCCCGTCTGGGCGCTTGCCATCCTCTCTGCTGAGACAGGGCTCCAGGATAGATGGCACGTTGGCCGAAGTTAATGCTCGTATTATAATTTCATTCAATGCATGGTGACGTGAGTGTCTAACGGCGCTCTTATAGCAGCTAAGGGCGTGTCGACCATTGTGTTCAACTGCAGCGCCGCATACACATTTGTGTGGTTGGACAATGTCGCAACCGAGTCTCAGTCCTACGCAGATCCGAAATGTATTGTTATCCAGAGCTGTACCTATTTTCGAGGAAGGAAGAGCGTGTAGCCATGCACCCGATTCTGGTGCGCAGGCCGCCTTGAATCGTGCTTCTTCCGCCTGTGTATCGTGTTCAATTGTTGCTATTATTCGGTTTATATTAATGGTGTCCCATTTTTTTTGGACAAAAGGCAGGGGCGGTAACGTCGTATTGGGACAAAGCTAATTCCAAGCCTTCAAAGCATCGTCGACATGGCGAATCTCACACACGTCTCCAGTAAATGTTAACATGTTAGTGACTAAGCCCCGGTTGCACGAAGAGACGGCCGAGTTAATCAATGTTCAAACACGTCACTTTTAGTGATCCGCATAGAGTTCTTTCCATACTTTCCCTACAAAGAGACGTGTTTGATCATACTTTGATGTTGATTTTGATTTTTTGTCCTTTCGTGCACTCGGCCCTAAGTGTGAGACGCCATGAGCCGACGCCAGGAAAGACGAAGTACTATGTCGTTTATTTTCCGGATGCCTATTCCGCCAGATTTTATTGGTAAAGTCGCTTGTGTCCACTGTTTATTATTGAAATGTATATTTATAATTGCCTGAAGAGAATCTTTGGAGACCGAGTCCATGTAATCAATAAACTCTTGAAATTTCCATATTGGTGTAGGAATTGTGTAAGTTAATTTGGGAATATAAAAACAATTTTTGAGCAGATAATATCCTGTATGAGAATTAAGTGTTTTGACACGTTCGGATATTAAAGTAATTTCCTCCTTCTTTTTATTGAGGATAGACTGAGCCGAGTTTAATGTGATCGGTGAACCTAGTAGTGTCAAACCTTTGGTCGCTACGTTTATTCCCGGAGCAATATTATTAAAACGATCAACGATGTTGGTGTCGTGAGTTGAGCAAAAATATAATTCACTTTTTTGAGCGTTCATTTCCAGACCTAGTTTTGCAAATTCCGAAATAAGTATTTCAAGATCACACATTACGGTATCTGGGTCCCCGGCCAACGTGCCGTCATCCAAATACCAGACATTTAGTTCGGAAGTAATTTTCTTTATGATGGGGTGTATGGAAAGACTAAAAATAAGAGGGCCCAGAGGGTCTCCTTGTTGTGCTCCAACCTGGGATGAGATGGTTTGGCTGCCGAAAAACAAGAGGGAGGGAGCTGAGTAGCACTGCGATAGGAACGGTAATTATTCTACGCAATGCGCACTCATTTCATAATACCGGTGAAACTAGACGGAAATCAACCGAACATTCGTTCTTGCCTCGATCCGGTTTGACTCCGTCTGCAGAGCTGAATAAAATATCGAATAAAAATAAAATCCGATAAACTCTTTAGAGTGGAATGTGTCGAAAATGAAAATAAAAAAAACGAACAGCATAATCTCTAGTTAGTGACTTTATTTATACGCCAGGGCTAAAGATTCTTGGCGTAAACATAACGTGAGGCTTCTTAAATAATAAAAGTACATTAGGTGGAACATCTGACAGAAGCGAAGCTTAATGCTAATTTGAGTACTGAAATGTCTTAAGAGAATAATATAATCAAAATTTATATTATGCAGTTTTACGTATGCCATATAAATTGGGAATATTCAGAAACTGTAAATAATGCGTTTTTTTTTTCTAATTCTCTGCGGAAAGATATTTGATTTTCTTACATACATTTAACATGCTCACATATAGCGCTCGTGGTGTATGGGTTGGTTTTATAACCTCTCCCACGAAAGGGACTAGCCTTTCATGCGAGAGGTTCAACTCCTCGCCGGACTTGCTTTTCATGCGAGAGGTTATCATGGCTTTAACTCTTCGCCCCGGTCATGCACCACTTTACTTCCCTCTTCTCAGTTGCATAAGTGCATTTCCTTACGAATGCGAGCTGTTTCATGGTTCGGAACCGATGTCCCTCTCCCTACTAGGTGTGAGGGTTAAATCCGCCCGGGTTGGTACCATTACATTGGATGATACTATGGTCGAAGCGGCAATAAAACATTTTCCGTGCTCATAAAGCGAAGGTCCTGGCATGCCACCTAATTCCTTCGGGGAATGTGGTATATTGTATTGTTGTATTGTTTATTCATCATCCATAGACAGTACGCTGCACTCGGATTTGTCATATTTTAGCATTGGCCATTTCAGCAAAACAAAACACAGCGAAGAAGAACTGGAAAGAAACTCCGCTGTTTTTTTTTCAACGTCCACTTAGTCTAAGTTTACAAAAATGTTTGTCAATTATTTTAACAAAAACATAGGTAAAACACTAAATTCACATGAATACACAAAATTTACAATCCATGCCGTATGCAACAGTTCATGACTAATATAATTTTATTTGCAAAGACTATCCCCTCCAACTAATATGTTGCCAATTGGAGCAGGCCAGTCCCCACAAACAGCACCCGTTCACGAGCATCACGCCGGGCACAGCCATTACCTCTTTCAACCATATTTTAGGGAACGAGATAACCCGAGATTAGGGTCACCGTAAACAAGGACCTTTAAGCGATGCACTGCTCCGGTGGCAACACAACACTGTGAAACACTTGCACATTAGGTTTTAATACTATAAGTTTTGTCATAAACTACTACTCTCAGCTGTTCACATAGTTACATATCCCTTTAAATGCTAGCACCTACAGAAAATTAAGAGTATAATGGTTTGAGAGCAGCCCTATCAATAAAGTAATAATAGATTCCTATATGAGATTTTGGACAATACCGAGAAACTAATAAAGTAATAGTATTGGGCTAATATCATGACGATAGTTGTGTGGTATTAGCCAACCATGTGAGGTTCCATTTAAAAAAGAGTTTGAATTCCTTACTGAACCCGAGCCTACATACTCGTAGTATTAAAAACCTCACGGTGCTCTTATTTTTACGGCTATGTATTGGTTTACATCATAAAACATGGAGATGCTTTGAATGCTAACTTGAGCCAAGTACTCGTGACATAGTTATGTGGCAATTTACCTGCTTATCTGCTCCAAGGTGATATATTTATGGGAAATGAAGCTACGACTCGAAAGCACCGCATCGATTTATGTCTACTTTTTATAATGTATCACTTTGATAAAACAATTTTACTCTCTACAACTGTAACGATGGTTCTGCTTTGCACTTAGTTTATTCGCGCAACTCAACATTTCCTGTTGTTTTTTGTTGTTGTTTTTGGGTGGTCGGATTCCCGATTCGGCTTGTACCCCTCGGATAATTAAGAGTCTTCATATCCTTTAATTGGTGGAAAGAATCAAGCTTTACGTAGATACGAACCGCATCAATAGTAGGTAAAAGTAAGTTAGTATCCGATGGGCTCGCAGAAAGACTTGCGCCGGACTTTGGATATTAAGAGTTCAGTTAATTAGAGTCAGTGGTTTCAGCATTCAGATCTTCAAGAACCTACCTGTGTCCTGCAGGACTATTCCTAGCATTCAGTAATAAAGAATCAGGAAGCCTGAATCTAGAAAACAGTTTTTGTAGCGGTTTTCAAAGCGATTTTCTTGACGAAAATATTCCAGAGCATAATTTTTTTAATCAATCAAGGTTTGCCGTAGAAAAATTAGCGTTTAAAAGCGCTATAAAAGCTGTCTTCTACACTCAGGATTCCTGATTCCTGATTACTGAATGCCAGGAATAGAGCTGCAGCATATCGTTCTTCCAGTAGCTGCGCTGCTCTCGAAAGGCTCCGATAAGAATCGCAGATGTGTCGCTCCTACACGGTACTTACTGTACCCGCAGTCACGACTTCAACGCGGCCGACTCACGTAATATCGTTTGCGAGCTCACTCCTATCGGAGATGATGAAAATGTCAAACAACACCACATTACCGCGGCGACAGTGCCGGGACTCGAAGCCGTGACTCTCGGATCAGCGGCGACCGAAGTTTTTATTTGCCCACCTTTATAATCTTATCGTTTCGAGCTTTAGATATCAGATCCAAAATTGAAGAGCCCGCGCTGTCCCCTATAGGATTTCCTTGACCTAACCTGGGCGACATTGATTGCTACGCAGTAGACAGAACGGCGCTAGCAGGCACACCTTGAACTGGACAAAATCACGGACAATTTTCATTACGGTTTCGACCACAAACCCGAGCGGGATTTACTTTACCATCACGTAAGGAAAGCTGCCATTCAACCCAAAATTTTGGAATTCTCACCACGAACGACAAAAACACGTTCACCTATATAAAATGTTCATCTGGCCTTACAAAAAAGTTTAGTATTTTATTGAGACCTAGCTGAGGTACCTGGCTCCGGTCGGGTCAATGTCTTTCGGACTGATGTCGGGCCGAATTATTACCTGGATATTATATGAGTTCCCTATACAAACATTCATCCCCTATTTAGCCCCCTTCGATTTTAATGTTGACTACAAAATCTCTATACCGAAATTTATCAAAATTGGTTTTCATACCGACAGAGTTACTTTCGAATGATAATATTAGTATGGTCACTTTTGGTCAGGTGGTCGAAATAAATTTCGAATAATTCAATAAAGTTCATGCGACCAGGTTCGGCAAAATGATCGAGAAAATATTATAATGAGAAAAAAAAGAACAAGTCTTGCGGCCTCCGCCTCCAACATCTGGAATTATACAGTATGAAAACATTATCAAGCCGTTTCTGGAATGACTGTGGTAGTGGGAATAGAGGTAGGTAAGGCTGCCAAGTGTTAAAAGGAATAACAAAGCAGGGGAGGATAGTTTTCGCAATGGGTTGGCTAAGTATGTACTGTTTTAAGAACGGAATAGTACGCAGAAGGAAAAATATTCTTATAAGTACATTTTAGTTTTTTTTATTACCTTATTCACATTCACGCAAGATCGACATCGATTCCAATCGCGATTCCTATTTTCGACGCGAGAATTCCTTGTGTTACGTGTTGACAGCGTAGGCTCTGTGTGTACTGCGATGATATCATGTCTTGTTCTCGCGCCGTGGCGGTACCAGTTCATTAGTTACGGCGGCGAAGCCTCATCGCCGAACACACGTGTCTATACAGGTACAGGATGTCCCCGGTCGGGCATGGACTATTGAAATAATATTTAAGTTTTTTTATATAACTGAACCTCCTTTGTGGGGTTCTGCCCCTAAAAAGAAGACGATTGGGCCCATTGCATTTCTTTCCTCGCATGCACGACGAAGGGATTCGAGGTTTGGATTCCGCGTCAAACTTCTTTACTTGCTAGGTGGTAAGGTAAATCCCGCCCAGGTTGGTACCATCGCATTGAATAAACGACGTTCGAAGCCGCAATTAAAGTTGTCGCGTGTTTTCCATCTAGTTCGGTGTAGCTGTGTAATAAAAGTAAGGTCCTGGCATGGCACCTAGTTCCCATGAAGTGTGAACTAGGTTACACCAAACATTACAGAAAGTGTGGTATTAGCCATCCATGTCCAGTCATATAAGAAATCCGAGTAAGTTGCAACCTACAGCTACTCAAATATCACACGTTCACCCCCAGAACCCGATCGCATCTAGTGCATAACATTAAAATAAATGTCAACGTTTGATTAAACACTTAAATTTTTAGGGAAAGTATGCAAGGGCGTTAATTCAACTCCGTGCTGGTCACTAAAAGTGACGTGTTTGAACAAGGACTAACTCAGACCTCTTTTCCTATAATCGGGGCTTAGTCACTTCCATCTATGCCGGTAGACGTAAAAATATGTGTAAACCGTATTTCCATTCCAAGTAATACTTACTCAAGGTCGCGACTATTTATGTAAATAAAATGTATAATCGCTATGTGCTTTACAATAAAAATTACGCATAATGGAATTACGACTTTTCCATAAAATGAAATGCCAATGTCGAGGTTGACAGCTCGTCGCCTGCGCAGCGGCCTCCGACCTCGCCTCCCGCGCTTCCCGCTCACCGCCGCTACAGACACCACCACCCCGCCCCGCCCCGCGCCGCGCCGTGAGGAGCGCGACCTTGTCTTCTGTCAACACGATCGACGCTGTCACATGTGGTCACATCTTTGCATTAGCTATTGTGCATTTCGTAACGGGTGGAAAGAAAGAAAGAAGAAATAAAGACACCCATTCGTTGGTGTTATTGATGCAATTGTCATCAATTTATCTAACTCATGAAGACATTTAGAAAACGCTTTAGGTCTTTTCACAAAACAAAACGATTATAAATTAGAAAAATATCCTATACATATAATCGATCCTGCTCACAAAATTTCACGAGTATCGGTTGGGAAATGCGACCTGTAGAGGTGAACAGCTGGACAGCCGGACCGACATACAAAATTATTTTTGCCCAAGCTGAAACGGAGACGCTTCGCGCGGCTCGGTCAAAAAACCGGGTTTAAGATTTATTGAAACTTGAAATAATGCGCAACATCCAGTTGAGAAATCGGTTCTAATCAATGTTACATTGAAAATAGCTTATAATTGGTCGATCGTCGATTTCCTAAACGCTGAGCAAGTTTATTGACGTTTTAACATGCGCTTGCAAATTCATAGACCGCGCTTGAAATTAAGAAATGTGCCAAACGCAGAATAGCCTAGTGGGTATTTTTATATGTGGCCTTTTGTTCCCATCTGGAAATTAATGGCAGGGCACAATCACTAAGAATAGTTTAAATCAGATGTTATTTCGTGCAGACATGCGTACTCAAAGCATTTTTAATTTTGGATATTGTAAAAAAGCTCATTTTTGTAGGTATTTTTATTTCCACGTTTTCTAACTTTATTTTACCGAATTAAAAATGTTAATCGAAATTTCAGAAAATTTCCTCAAAAATTAAACGGTACCTGAAAAGACGATCACGACAAGAAGATAACGAAATGGGCTGAGTGTGTAACGGGGTTTGTGTGTGTGTGTACAGAAGAAGACAAAATTGACAATACACTTGCCAGAACATCTAAGCTTGACCTCTTGGAAAACCCCTACGGTTTTATGATTTTCGGACAAAAGACTGCTGCAGAAAATGTATTTATTCTCTGACCTTGTGTCAAGATTTGTTTGGAACAAGTTGTTTAATTTTATAATTCATAAGAGGTCATAAACCGTAAAATATTTTCTATAATATCACATCTAGTAAGTTAGCACAGAACGTGAGGTAAACTTAATTTATATGTTTAGGAAATTTTAACGAAGTACCTAGTAAGTAGTTGATTGAGTTTACAATGTAAAATAAAGGAGAATACTTAAGGAAATAAAATTTTTGTCTTGAAATATTAAAAGGTTAAATGGATTGGCCATCAATACTTTATAATTTGTAGGAACGTTCAATAAATTGGATGTATGCATGCTTGTAGGGAACACAATTAACTCTAGCTGTAGACCTGGTAAGTCTTAAGGATGTTCCGACCCATACAATGTTTTTTTTACACAGAACGCAAAAAGTATTGCACTTTAAGGCACGAATTCGTCAAAAATATTAAATATAGCCATAGTAGTTGCAGCGAAAACATATTCACAATTTCAGGTTTAATGGTTTCGTTGTAATTGCCGATTAGAAGTTTAACACCGTTAGATGGCGCTGTTAAATAAAAATCGTATTTAAATAAATTGTAACAAAACCAATAACCCTGAAATTGTGAAATTGTTTTCGCGGCAAGTAATATGACTATATTAAACTTTTATTATTAATTCGTGGCTTAAAGTGCAATAATTTTTGCGTTATGTGTGCAAACAACTTTATATGGGTCGGAACAGCCTTAAAGACTTTTGCACATTTGACATTTTTGAAAATAAAAAAAGAATGATATTTTTTAAGAACTGGTTTGATTCTATAAAATTATTAAACCAGCTCACAAAATTTCTCGAGAATTAGTTGAGAAATTCGACCTGTAGAGGAGAACAGCCGGACGTACCCAACGTTTGAACATTTTCCAAAATTACTCCGCTATTACATTTTATCCCTATTAAAAAGCTCTATAAACAATCTCTATAAATCGAACCTGCTTACAAAATTTAACGACAATCGGTTGAAAAATGAGGCCTATATAGGAGAACAGCTGGACGGACATACGAAAGTATTTTTGCCCAATCTTGAAACGGACACCTTCGCTACGCTCGGTTAATTACTGAACTAATAATTAAGCAAGCAAAGCGAAATTATTTTAGTTTTAACAATAATACGAATGCTTATTAAATCATTCAAACTGCTTCCGGATACTGCTAGGATTTCCTTTGTTAATCTTACCTAATTGACCGTTAAGTAGACACCGAGGAATGCAGTATCGTGAAGGGAAGTATACATCACGTAACGTCCATCGCAACGGTTCATTAACTTTACAGCACACGATCAATGCTGTTTCGATAACATTTGAAAGTATGTGTATAATTTATTGGCGGCCATTTAAAGTTTATGGACTGAACATTTCATGAGGCCCTTGCCTCGGAGTTTATTGTTTTATGTCGTGTTAGGTCAATGTTTCATGCACGACATTTTTGTATCCTTCGTATAATTCCGTATCATATTAATTTAAGAATAAATTATCCAACGAAAATTGCACGGCACCACATTAAACGCAGGGACGTATATATTATCCTCATCAATGAATGTTAAAGAAATAGTTATTTAATGAATTTTAAGAGAAAACGCTTCAATATGCCGATTATTTTTTTACATTAGTGTGGTCATTAATTATCTTATCTTACTTTTTTATTTCGAAATAAAGTCTATTGGATTTTAAGATGTATCCTTGTTTTGTAAAAACTATTATTTGATTAAGTTAATATCATGAAACGGACTCACGACCTCCCAAAATCTCGAGGATGAGTAAAAATATATCACAATCATATTTTTTTTTCTCAATTTATTAAAAAAAAACTGACATTGAGACCTTCGTTTGTTTACGCCGGTTACGATCTTCGTTGAAAAGGGCGTAAACTGGCGAACTTTTAAAAAGAAAAAGAACCTCTCAATTACTATCAATTTTCTTAAAAAGAAATTAAGAAATTAAGTTTCTGGAATATTCCCTTAAGGTCGGCCCGTAAGCATCAGAAAATTTCGCCTCCCATACAAACGTAGTTTACTAATAATTTACGAAACACTGTTCCAATTTACTCGATATTTGTTATCTAATATCCGGCAACAAATATCTGTGTCTGCATGGCTTTGTTTTTTCGGTGAATGTATCCAGGATCAAACGTGAGAGAAAACTAATATACTATAGATATTTACTTTTTGCTCTAATTTTATTCGGTTTCGAATAAAAAAAAAAAGTGTATACACAGATATGTTTTGCCTGATATTAGATAACAAATATCAATTCAATTGAAACAGTGGTTTTTAAATAATTAGTAATCTACGTTTGTATGTAAGCTATGCTCGATTACGGGCCATTCTTAAGTTCTCGGGAATTTGGGTTTTCATGGTGTTAACTTCTGTAAATGATATTTTTTCTAAAACAAGGAAACACTTTAAAATTTAATTTATTTTATTTCCTGCTGACAAAATCAAAAACAAAAACGTTACAAGGGCTTATTTAAAGAAGGTGTTTTTACTTTACTTTTACCCCCCTTACACTTTCTATATATACGTGCCTGTTAAACAGTAGTTTTGTCAAAGAGGTTTTTATGACAATATTAATAATCCCTTCTACACTCAGAACAATGCCGAAACGTATGTCTGGCTGAATTCAGACTGAAAAGCAACCATCTTCAAGTTGCGAAGCTGTCAAAATAATACTAAATCAAAATCAATACGGAAACTTTGTTTGATAAACTCAATTTCGCATTCATATATTTGTATTGTATGTAATTACAAATTGCATGTTATGCATGTTACTCGATATCTCCGCAAACTGTCAACCGATTTAATGAATTACTTTTCTCATTAATAGTGTATATCTCAGGGGTGGTCCACTCCTAAGGGTGAGAACTACTAAAAAGTGTGAAAACCATATAAAGCGCTGCGCGCGCATGCTAGGTCTATGATGAAAACAACAGTTTAAAAAAAATTTTACCGACTCCAAAGCACTCTGGAGTAGAATGCGGTACAAAAGCACACCTGAAAGTGTATGATGGACCCCTTCGGTGCTTTTGAATCGCCTTCAACTTAAGGTTGCTTGGAGTCCGCTCAATGTTTTTTAAAACTGTTATTTCTTACAAATGTGTACCTTGGGAAGCCGTTTCACAATTTTTTTTAAATGGGTTAGTTTGAAACAGCCCTTCGTACCAAGAACATTAGATGTTTGTAGATACGGTCGTTTAGGTTCGAACGATTGTATCGACTTGGGTGAAACTTGGGGAATAATATTATATCAGGGATCGGCACATATTTTTATAACCAGAATTCCATCCGACTCAAGTCTCGGGCAACGATTAGAAAATACTAATTAAGGTTCGCAAGAGTTACATGATTGTAAGAACACATATTCCAATTACATAGTACAATATTTGTCCGACGTGGCTCAGTGCGGTAGCAGTGGGTTCTAAATGACTCAGCGACTGCGAGGCGGTGCCGTGCGGTGGAGCGGCGGCAGTGGACGGCCCTGCCGCGACGCCGCCGCCGCCGTGACCCCGCGGTGCTGCCTAAATACGGCAACCTGCCGCCGACGCACAACACTCGTCGGGACCACTTTCTTCGCGGCAGATTGACGGGGCCTTCATTGCCGATGGAGGAATTCGGGGCCCCGAGACAATGACGACCCGCTGTGTTGCCATAAGCGGCACTTTTTTGGCGCTCGTGGGCCGCTCGGCGATTTTATTGTAATGAGTTTCTTGATTTGGAAACCGGATATATGGGACACGAATCGATTATCTCTCTAGTTTCTTTTGTTAAGAACCAAGAATGCAAGATATACTTGGGATCGTAAATTAAGAACCAATTATGCATGAAATATTTGGGATCGTAACTTAAAAACCAATAATGCAAGAAATATTTGGGATCAACCAACACCAATAATACAAATCCTTGGATCGTAAAGAGATCAAGCAGATGCCATCTGGTAAAGAGTGAGGGAATCTGAAGATTCCCTTACTCACGAGCGGAACCTCGTTGGATGAAACGTTTTGAACGTAGTCAATAAAGCCAAACCAAAGGTTAAGATTGTGCCGGCATGCTTCGTAGGTAAGCATACCACACCATACTGTTTCCACCCGCGCTTTCAGCTTAGCGAACCGATGTTTTAATCGAGCTGAAAGTTCGTTCGAGAATTTGATGCGTCGTCCATCTTCGTATAAGATAGGTAATAATGGATATGTTCGGCGTTGTTTCAGAGGGTGGACATGAGGTGCTGACAGGATGCCGAGCGCCGCCAGCCCGCTGCCCCGCGCCTCCGCCGCCGCCTCGCCCCCGCCTCCGCCAGACGCCCTCCTCGAGTATGACCCTGTCACGGAGCAAGCCCTGGCCAACGTGAGTGTTGCCCACAGAAATCAGAATTTCCGATTTCTGTGGTGTTGCCTATGTCGCGGGATGGATGCAATATCGGGGGACAAGTATCGTAGGAACTGTTTTGCTATGCCAGAGTCGAGATCTCCCTTGCACAGCCGATAAATCATCCCTTAGTTTGCCGACCCGATAGATACCAAAAGAGAAAGGAAGGCTGCTACAGGTGGTTTTTTTATGTAACTGGATATGGAAGGCCAACATATGGCATTCCCAAAATATTTTGCATGGAAAACCATATTTTCATCAAATGCGAAGGTACCAAATCGGGCGGGCTTGAACCCTTCCAGGGAACCTAGTTTTATATGGATTCCGAATCGAGGAACAGCATTTGTGACCATCTCAGAGAGAGAAAGAAAGTGATATATAAACGGGACGGGGATCGAACGTATGACCTCTCGCATACAAGGTTTGGTTTTTACAGGTGTGGGTAGAATTTGGGTGCATCCTCTATCTATTTTGCGTTCAAAAACTTCAACACAGGTGCCGTATCCGAGTCCTAAGTAATGATTTCTGTCACGTTACCTACGGTTTGACTAATTTCGAGTTCGTAATAATATGCACTAAAAACTCTTCACCCGTGGAGGCCGAGTAGATGAGGTAATAATGTGCATACAATTAGTCATTATTTTTCTAATTGAATGCGCTAGATTATGCTAGACCTCATTGTCTCTGCCCAACCAGTGGTGACTCACGTCCATGGCGCATCAGACTTGCGTTGCGCGCGAACTCACAACCTCCAGGTGTCTCGCTCTGCCGACGTGGTGGCAGCGATCCATCAGCGTGGAGCTGATGGTAGCACCGTCTTCGGTAATGGAACTAAGGTTGACATTGCATTATGTAGGTCGCAGCGCACAATCAACTCGCACCAGTCCATCTTCAACTCAGCGCGGTTTTATAAGTCGTAAACTTCTAATAAAACCCCGTTTAATTTCGCGATCTTCAATCGACCAGCTCCAAAATGAACGGGTAAACGTATTTTTTTTATATTGTTTTATGGATACATTCTCGGTCCTTAGACACGACCGCTTAAGAAATTATTTTCCATTGCTCTTAATCATGGATTCTAATGGATTTTCTTTTGCATAATCTAAGGATCCTATACTGACCTCTGATTCTCGTTCTCGTGATATCAGCTGTAGATAACATCTGTGTTTTCAGTCAATATTTTGGTGCAACAATTTACACACCATCCCCCAATTATTTTTTGGCTTTTGACAATTATTAGCGAAATCACAAGCTATGTTCGCTTGTTTAAATAATCATATTTTACTATTGAATTTTATATCAGGGTACGTGAAAAAATATTTACGTGCTGATATGTAAAAAAACACTTGGTTTTGACTACGTATAAATAGGTCTTGTTTTGTAATATGGTACACATGACGAACCATAAAAATAAGCATTTTTTAAACAAAATTCCGTTGTTAAAAGAAACGAACATGTTAAAGAAAGTCTTTAATAAAGTCAATAATTTATTGCATGATAATTTTTATTGGCAACATCGACATTATCGACGTCTGATTCCCTAGTGGTCCTAGAGGACCAGAAGTCAAAATGTTTTCTAAGCATGTAAATTATGTATGTACATTACATGTATATTATGCAAACGAAAATACCCTGCTCTTTATGGCTAAAATGCACAATTGTACATTACAAATCCGTACGGGGTTTGCCATAGACATGCAAATGATTGTGTAAATGTTAATAGGCCTCATAGGTCATGAAACGAAAATATTATTTTGAAACTAGTTAATTAAAATATGTGGAGGGCGAATGTAAAATAATCTAAGGCGATTCGATTTATTTTATACACAAATGTTTGCCAGCAATCGAGAAAATTTCCCGGCCGTTGTTTTTTTATTTGTTCATTTAGTACGTGATACGGTTTGAAAACGAAAACCTCATTTTATTGAAGCGATACAAAATCGAACCTATGTCTAATTCTTTCCAGTAAAAACTAAATTTAAATATTTTTGGTAATAAGTAGTTGGATTCTCTTGTATTTTTCACCTGCAAATTTTATTTCCCTCTCAAATAGAAAATAAAAAAATCTGACGGGAAAATAGCAAACGATGCAGAAACGAATCTGAAGAAAGAATTCGCCTCCGGAACCTTCGATTTTTTTTTCAGGATGATTGCAGGTTGAATTAATTGTTTATTGAGCCGATGGAATAGTAAATCTTTAAATAAGTACGTGTATTGCCTTTCTATGCTAACAATAATGTGATCTACGTATCATAGATGCAATATTTGTTAACAACAAACTCGTTATGAATTTGGGTCGTCCATTATTCTAATCCGAACGCGAGTTGTTGTTTTAGGTAACAACGAATGAAGAATTTATGTTGAGCAACACGCAACCTGTCAGATTGGTATTACGAGATACGAGCGTGCGCTTCTATGACAAATCGCTGCAGGTGCCTGAGGCGCCCATCACACTACTATATCAACAGCATCGTAATAGTACCCGAGGTAGACATATGATATATGATTTACAAATAACGCTCAATTTTAAATGATCATAGAAAATATTTTGCAGATTTCGTGCAGACGTGATAGTGTGATAGACCCCTAAATATAGGTATATAATGATAATATTCCCTGATCGTGAAAGTATTCAGTTAAATATTTGCTTATTGATTTTTTTTTTCATAATAATTTCTTTAGACTTTTGATAATGCCTTTTAAAATAGTTGTTCGCTTAACTGTCTACTTATTTTTCTTCTAAACTTGAAATACGAGAATGGGAGGGACATTTTCGATCTTAGTTATTAGTAATTGACCACAGTTACATGCATAGGTTTCCATATTTATAACATTATTTTTAGTAACTTCTATGTGTTCTATCAACTTGTGCTCAAAATATACTGGTTCACTCTCATTTTGATTATTGTAACTTAAAAATAGATGTAATTAGTAATTGCAATGCTGAGTCGTACAGTCGTGTGCTATCCCGTCAATATACATCTGATTGTTTTTAAGGTATTCGTATTTTAAAACGAATAGTGATGGTTGAATCTTGATCACGGAGGAGGGAGTGATCTTGATTGATGATGAGAACTGATTACGGCCGAATGGGCTGCAACTAGAACATTACTCAGGACCTTTTGCTGATATGCTTAATCGCCACATAATAATGGCTTTTCGATCGATACCAGTAAAGGATTATCAGCACTTTAGTAATAAAGCCCCTTTGAGTGTCGATAAAAATAAATCAGCAATTGGAGAAAACCAGGCATATTCTGTGATATTATTTTAAGTTTACGGATAAACAATATTCAGCATACTGATAAGCTTGACGGTTCGATAGATATTACAAATCATCCCAACTTTAAGAGACGATAGTATGAAGCTGTCAGCGTCTTGGTCTCCGTTACTGGCGAAATATGGCAACACACACAATCTGCGCAGCCGTCTACCCGTAGTTGACATCTGACTGGACGAAGCGTCAGAGGTCCTCCAGGTCGCGTCGCGAATCCTGATGATGTCCACAGCGTTGTGTACGGAACGTGGAGCTAAATAAGTAAGCTGAACACTTTTTATCCGTAAACGTAAAATAATATGTTGAACAACAGTGAAAATCTAAACAAATATATTATTCTGTGATAATAATCAGATGGATAATAAAAGCAGTGTGATGGATTTGGTAGACGCACTGCTCCCAGAATGTTTGCTTGCTGGTTATTGTCCAGCAATATTTATTTAGTAGTTTTTCTGTATAAAAACTGTACGGAAACAGTCGGCTACTTATTGTGGCCCTCGGAGGATGAGGCAGGGACCTCCGGGGACTTCCTCGAATGTCAGGAGCAGCCCCGTCCTCCTGTATCCCATCGCATCTGAAAGGAATATTTTTTTTATGTTCCTTTAGGCAAAGTTGGTATCATTTTTCTAATAAAAGTGCTTAATGCTGTCGAATCTACTTGTATATGGAGTTATTTTTGTATGTTTTACCGGGAATATTTATTTTAGGCAATTGTTTTTGATAAATTTAGTTTTTACTAGAAAACTATAGTTCATTATTAGACATAGTTTCGATTTTGTATAGCTTCATTCAAATATTTTTTTAATTTTCAAACCATGTATTACGTACTAGATAAACCAATAATAAAACGTGGAGAAAAAAAGGTCTATTATGGTAATTTTATGGGTAGACCCATGGCAAATGTTTCAGGTTCAAATCATACTTTCGGACGCAAACTTTATGGAGCTAATTTTATTATCAGTTTAGCCTAAGTACCTAACGTGACTTAACCAATACATATGAAAATGTTTATATTTTCTTCATAAAAGTTAACTAATGTACCTATTGGCGCCAGTATTTGTTACATATTCTTTGTCATTGGGCATTAGAATCGTTTAGAACTTTGGACACACTGGCTCTGAACTGTGGCGTGTCGTTTGGTTCGGGTAGGTTCGGCAATTGATCGGCAGAAGCAGCTGCTTGGAGTGATGTATGCATTGTAATTACCCGCAGCGTGCTGTCGTATCGCATCGTTTTCACAACCAGCGCGGTGGTCCATTCACGACTGCAGCCACGCGGGTATACTCAACGACAAACGATAGATGGTGGAGAATTCGTCCTAAATTTGATGACGTCTAGTATGACCAGTCTGGTGAAGTGCTTCATCAAACTATAAAGAGCGTGGTAAAGTGCTTCGCCAAAATATAGAGAGCGTAGGTTCATGAAACCCTTCAAATTTTATACTAGGCATGGTGGGCTACGATTCCATCGAGCTTAGAAGATACTTCCTCCCTCATGACCTACATTTTAATGGGAAAATCAGTAATTCGGTTTGCGTACAGTTGCTCAATTTATATTTTCCGAACAACTTTCAGAGGGAACGGACGCACGTACTTCTCCAGACAGCACCTGCAAGACTAAATCTGCAGCGATGCTCTACTCTAAACAGAGCTATTAATAGCACTCTAGCTGTTTTTGATTAAGTTAATGATGGCCTTGGTACATCTAAGATGTTACCTTAGTTAAGATTATAAATAAATGAAGGGATGTATCAGTAAAAGAAGGGACGATAATTTGCTATGGCTGTCCTGAATTAAGCTCGATCACCTTTCTATCACCTACGGGTCAGTTACGTAAATAGGTGTCTCAGTAAACTGACTGCATGAAACTATATTATATTTGCTTGCATCACGTAAAGGTCAATTAAATAGAGAGCGTAGATAAAGAGATGTAAAAATAAAAGAAGGAAAACAAATGTGGTGTGACTGTATTACACATAGAGTGTATTACATCAAGCTCTATCATGTTTGCTTATATTTAGAAAAGGTCAGGTATGTAGAGAGCGTAAATGAAGAGATGTATCAGTAAACTAATGTGAGGAAATGTGCTGTGATCGTACTGCATACAGCTCTAATTTGCTGTATGTGCATTATCATGTTTGTCTAATGTCCTGTACTGAGGACCTAGCCCACTCTTGTATTCTCTCTATAAACAGTTGGATTGCAGCGATAACGCCTACAAAGAGTCTTTGAAAAACATTGTTGACTCCGATGGTCTAACATCGACATAATTGAGCTCGTTCACTGTAAAATGGAAGCAAGCGCTTTGCCTTCTAATGATACGATTGACTATTTTCGTTTTCAATGCATAAATGCACCAGGAATAGAAGGATGCCCCAAGGGAACAGTCATTCAGTGCTTATTTTTGTATGAACGATGCTGTGATCTATCTTTCTATTGAGCGAGCGGATGTCAGGTTCCACACTTGTTTTTATATTTGTCCAAACAGTCATCATTCGGCTCACTTGAAAATAAACACTAAGATATGACATTATTACTGCGCTGGTAGTATTTTTATTATAATTATTTTATGTATAACATATTGACTTTATACACTGCGTCCGTATCAAACTTGACAAGGGCTTTATACACCCGACATAGGTTGTCAAGTTGACGACGGCTTTTACACCGGAGAATACTTGTAAAACTAAATATATTATTGCTAGTTAAGTAATTTCTAATTCATTTGCATTGAGGGTGGCTGTGTATTTTGTTCTTGTTCTTTGCCTTAAACTGTTCTACCAAAAATTGTTGGTCAGTAGCATTTAGATCCAAGTATGTATTTCATTACTGTGGACGAAAAACTCGAAAAGTTTCTTTGCGGATTCTTCTTTCCAGAGCTGATAGAATCCGCGGATCATTCAGGTTTTGACGTAACTTAGTGCAGTTTAACTACCAAAGAAGTTCAAATAAATGAAATGAAATATGTTCATGAAATAGTTTAGTATTTTTGTTTATTATTTACCATTAATTAAATTTTATTTTCTCAGTATTTGATGTACTTTATTCCCTTTTTTCCATCTAAGAGTTATTTCAGTTGTAGTTAGAAAAAAAAAGGGTTACTAATGAACCCGAAGGGAAAAAACTTTGGACTTGACTGTACGCTGCTATTGAAAATTATAGCAAAGCGGCGGCGGCGGCGGGAGGCAGCGCGGCGCAGCGGCGCGCGGCTGCGACGCGGCGGGCGGTGTAGCTGGTGTAGTATTCACCTGCACACAATAGATTAGTTCAGTGCAGAAGCAGATTTCAGCCTCGTGACTGCCGCGCTCCAGTTTCCCGCGACGCGAGTTTATTCTGTGCTGATCCTGTGCTATTCACAAGTGGTTTTCAGTGTTTGTACAATCAATCGATTCGTGTACTCCTTTCAATGAAAGGCTGACCCACATACCCAGGATTAACAAAACTAGGATACCTACTTCCTTTACTAAAATAATGCTTCTTGCCTATTCAAAGTACCTACCTCGCGTAGTGAGCGCATCTAAAACATATTGAAACGTATCGATAGTGCCGCTTGTTACAATGGATGTGACGCAAACCGGCTCCATAATTTCCCATGGATATTAGATGGTGCATGAAGTAACGTCAAACTGGGTCATACTCTCTCACTCCACGTGGGATATTGAAAGGGTTTCATAAGCTAGGTATACCCGGCCGTTTAGCTGCAGACGTGCCTCTATTGAAAACACTCATTAAAATTAATAAGTACCTATTAGTGTTTGTGAGAAAACATACACGCTATGAAGACGGCAGAGCCTCAAGGACGTTCCCGAAAGGAATGAATGTGTAACTAGGTTAATTCTTCTTCTATAAAGCAACAAATTGCCCAATATTTATCGCAAAAAACATTGCCCTCATTTTATTATCGAAGAAGTAAGATGAGACGTTATATACGTTTTACTTTCTTGATAATAAAAACAATCAAAATATTATTTTAAGGGGAATGGCAACATGATCATCTTGATTTCTAAAAAGATTGAAGAGATAAGTTTTGCCTAAACAATTGTGTGTGCGAATTTATTGGATTAGCTGGGTATATTTTATCTAAGCAGGTTATTGGCTACTTTGTGAAGTTGTTCGCTTGCGCAGGTGTAGTATATCTCTACTAATTCCTTTTTGCAGTTAAATTAGTAGTGATAAAGTCAGCTTCAACAATGACATGAATTTTATGACAATTCAATGTGAGTTAAAACGGTTCAACTTGTGTGTCCGCTATGAGCCACCAAAAGCCACGCTGGGGCACTCAACTGTCCCTGGCGCGGCACTGTCCCGGTCCATTTGGCACAGTGACATTATATCTGAGTGGCATGAGACTTGCGAGTCACGAGGGAAGCCGATATCGGGAGCGAGGTGACCGCACGGGAGACCTCGGCCCGCCCTTGGGCTTGTCCTTTGCTTGATCGCTCTTATACATACCTACCTACATAATAAGGCTGGAGTGCATAATCTCCGGTTAATCACATTCTGAAAGCAACCATGATCAAACCACTTTCAAAACACCGATCCGGCGATTATCGGAGAGCATAACGCGCAAATGACGTCATAACCAAATTATATAATTATATGGCGCTAGCTGAACATCTGATGTGTGTCAATGTCAGTGGAGTCGAGCCGTTTATTTTCGTGGCATTTCGGATTCAAAGCCCACCCCTATTAAACCCCCCCCCCCCACAAAAATATCCACAACGTAAAATCGGCAGATCGTATAATTTTATACGTAGTGCATGAAGAAGTTTAAAAAATAAAATTACTTATTTCTCCATGCATAACGTATAATAGTCACAACGTATAATATTATGATCTTTATTTAACAAAAAAAGAAAACCATGCATATCATATAATTCAAAAACTTTTCATACGACAAGCGCCCTTATGTATATACTTTTAAAGCGTATACTCGCACGTGACGTTTCGACCGTCTCAATTAGCGTAAGGTGGCCTTTCGAAATTGTGGCAAATATCGATTCGTAGCAATTTCAGCCTTAAATGTATCTTCATTAGGGCGCTTTATTCAGTGTTTTCTTTTTTTGTGAATTCATGTTAGGAATATTATACGTTGTGACTATTATACGTTCTGCATGATGCAAAGAGTTGATTTTATTTTTAAACTTTATTCATGCACAACGTATAACATTATACGTTGTGCATGAATAAAGTTTAAAAATATAATGTTATACGTTGTGAATATTATACGATATGCATGGTTTTCATTTTTTGAAAAAAAATACTATTATACGTTCTGAATATTATACGTAGTGAATACGACTCGTTCGGATTCCCCGTAAAACTGTAGGTTCCCTTCCTTACTTACTAGGTGGTAAATCCGGCCCGGGTTGGTACCATCGCATTGAATGAACGATGATCGAAGCGGCAATGAAAATTGTCCGTATTTTCAACCCAGTTCAATGTAGCAGAGCTATGTAAGGAAGGTCCTGGCATGGCACCTAGTTACCATGTGGTGTGTTGGGCTAGTATCTGACAGTCAGTTTGGTATTAGCCATACATAAAAAACAAGAGATTGTGCACACCAAATTGCATTTTGACAGCTACCGGTGGTTAAATTTTATTTTAATTTTATTATTAACTCCATCCTAAATCTATTATTCTAAACATTCCAAGTTTTTTTATCG
Organism: Incurvaria masculella; assembly: GCA_946894095.1. NCBI lineage: Eukaryota > Metazoa > Arthropoda > Insecta > Lepidoptera > Incurvariidae > Incurvaria > Incurvaria masculella. The sequence continues at coordinate 7,214,746 of OX335644.1, forward strand.
GTGTTTTTTCGTCATTTAACTTATTTGTTCATTCGTGAAAACATATAAAACTTCACCATACCTATGTACTTACATATTAAGGTGGCCCAACCCGGCGGGCCTAACTCATTCGCGGGCACGGTACAAAACCGTGCTGTTGCGCTCTGGGACCTTCTCTGTTTCAAAGAATAAGACAGGCTCCGTGATGAGGAAGATGCAACATGTCCACAAAAAAGACAATGTGCATAGTGTATGATTTGGTAAGATTTACGAAAATTTATATTTCAAAACGACTTACAGCTAAAAGTAAACCACGACCGCTGTAGTCGAAAATCTAACAAAAACCAAATAGATTATAAATCTTGATTAAATAAGCTATGTCTGATGACTAATCTATTTAAGATGTTCTTACTTTATCATTGCGTAATCCACCTCCAAAGTCATTGTATAAAACGCGCGAAAAATTCGAACTTAGAAACCAAACACAATTTTACAATGCCAATGGTCATCAGACATCTAGTTTGATCAAATAAAGATATTTTGAGCAAAATTTTGGATCTCTGACAAGAAATATGGGCGTGATCTTCTTTCCCCTTTTGTATGGGGAGATGAGCGGGATCGACCACCTTAAACCAGCGCATACATAACAGTACACAAACAACACCATAAAACAATTGGATTACGACACAATATACTTAAAAGGGTATATTTATATTTTGTGATGCAGGGTGTTTGGTAATTCAATACATTCATTCTAAGGGGTCATTCTATAGCTAATTTACAACAATTTGGCCCAATTTACCAAACACTCTGTATAACTTTTTTAAAATTTATTTTGATTCATTTATTCATACAAATAAAAACAACAAATAATAATATAGGCATGGATGGCTAATACTACACCTCTGTCATTATTTTAGCCCAATATACCGTATTCCATGAAAGGATCTTCCCTTTTCGAGCACGGCTATAATGAACTAGATAGAAAAACAGACATTTTTCATTGCCGTTATAAACAGTGCAGGCGCATAACGTTAGAACGTTTTGTTTTAAATTATTCAGTCACTTAAAAGTTTTTCAAACATTTTTTATTAAAGAACAAATTTTGCCAAACTTGATTAGTTGTTATTTTGTTATTAACTCTTCTTATGAAACCTCGTTTCAGGGAAGAGATCTATCCATCTATTTTCAAAATCAATTAAAACTCAAGCACACATGGAGAGCAAAACGTTACGAATCTGACGAGGCCTAATAATTTGTTACCCGAGCTTCGGGGGCAATCAACGAGCAAAATACCTTGGGAGCGAAGATATAATTTAAACGGTGATTAGAACAGTAGACCATACTATCGAAATAAATAAAATAATGATAAAAAAATGGATTCCCTTGCTGAAATTCACAATTATTATACTATACGCAGTCTAGAGACGTTTCTCAGCACTATTGACACTATAATAAGTTAATTTTGACAAGATTCTGAGGAGCTAATTGAACAAAATGGAGTTCTAATTCGAGTCTTAGAAACTTTTCATCATTTATGAAAGTATCAAGACTGTATTGAGTACAATATTGTCTTTGCATCTCAGCAACGTCTAGGATCCGCGTTTTAGGGCTGTTCCGACCCATATAAAGTTGTTTGCATACATAACGCAAAAAGTATTGCACTTTAAGCCACGACCAAATAATAAAAGTTTAATATAGTCATATTACTTGCAGCGAAAACAATTTCACAATTTCAGGATTATTGGTTTTGTTACAATTTATTTAAATACAATTGTTATTTAACAGCGCCATCAAACGGTGTAAAACTTCTAATCGGCAATTATAACGAAACCTGAAATTGTGAATATGTTTTCGCTGCAACTACTATGGGTATATTTAATATTTTTGACGAATTCGTGCCTTAAAGTGCAATACTTTTTGCGTTCTGTGTAAAAAATACATTGTGTGGGTCGGAACAACTTTAAACAGATTCAATCAAAGATTCAATATTTTATAAAAGTGAATTGCGAAGCTCACATACCTCTGCGCTGCGCTGCAATACTCCAAACACAACGTAGAAAAGTGCAACCAGTCAATGAGAAGAAAGTGATAGTGATGCGTTGTGGGTTAGCAGGTCAGGAGGCTGCTCACCTCCGCCGCCGCGCCCTTTGTTCAACTTGCACTCTCTCTCAGTGAGTTGATGACACACGTGTGTGACATAACATTGATAGAGTTGTTTCTCAAGTCGTTAATCTATAGCGGGCCTCTAGCCAGAGTGATAAAAGTTCATTATTTAAAGTTCATCGTTATTTTATAATTCATTAAAAATCTTAATTCAATTTTTATATTACACGAATGATTGAGGTGTAGAAAAATATTATAAGGAAACCGCTATTTCGGTGTTGGTAGGCTCTAAGGATAGTGAGAGGCTCTAGAGATATGACAGCAATAGGCTTGCCTCACGAACCTAAAAACATCGATGGACAAAGCGAAGATGATATGTGTGCAAATGCTGGGGAAGCCACAATTTATAGCCATGATGTGGTATACAAAGTGTTTTATTAGTTTTCTACAATCATATTAGGGTTGATGCAGTATCTGAAATAGTACACCTATTGCTAGGAAAATAGGTATGTGATTTGTTTTGTACCATTTAAGCCTGGTTTTCACCAAGTGCGGATTTATTTTAATCGACATTTAAAGGGCCTTTATTACGTATGTACTGAATGTCTTGTACTGGTATTGATTGCAAGCTGCTACGGAAGGCTATTTCTATTAAGCTAATCAGCAGTAGTTCAAAAAGGGCCTAAGTATGAATATTTCATGTAGTACGTGATAGAAAAACACATAATTAACTTTGTTTGTTAGGGCAAATCCAATATTTCCATGCCGAAGTTATGGCCATAAATCAGGAAACTCAAAATAAAACTAAAAAGATTACACATTTTCGCCGGCTGGGGGTTGATCACCAGTAATCGGTTGATCTCCTAAATGTGTCGCAGCTTTTTATGGACATTTCATGTGTTTTCGTGTACGGAAGCAAGTGAGCTATGCTTCCGTAAATGAGCCGAAACGCAAAAAGACGGAATGCCCGCGGATTCACTTTGTAGATTAGCCATCTCAGAGGCAGTTATGACGAATCTCGCTCCGAAACGACACGCGGCGTGGGCGGACATGCCATTCTGCTGCCCTCTTCCTTTTTACGTCTGCAGTATCATGGCGTTCGTGCTAAAGATTACAATTTAGCAATGTCATTGCGAGCTACATTATAACGCGCGTAGTTAAAGAGAATAATGAGATGATCAGGTTGCACACAATGGCTCGTGCTTGTTTCCTCAGCCAAATTAAGAAATATACTAGTAGAACCTAGTAGCTCATGCCCTTCTCCATGGTGCAGACAATCTCTTTACTGAGACTCATCAAAATTGGTTCAGCGATTTAGGCGTGAAAACGCAACAGACAGACAGAGCTACTTTCGCATTTATAATATTAATATAGATTAGTATAGTTTTTAATGACATACAAATCGCTCGCGACATGCAACGTCGTAACTCAGCGACGAGCTCGCTGGCCTTGTCACGCCGCGCGCCACGCCCGCTGCAGCGCTGCAGCGCGGGCTTTGTTTACCTGTTGCGGTGTCGATGTCGTCCGCTTTACAATCCTTTACGATCCATCACAATACCATCCGCTTTACGATCCATCACAATACCGTTACGACATATTATTTTATCTATGATAACGGCGACGCGTTCCCAGCAAGACGCTATATGTATTATTACGCTTCATTGCGCAAATTCGCACTTTATAGCTGATGGAGATGTAGAGTTGTAATGTAGAGATTGAGCATTTTTTTCTGTAACTGGGCATGTTTTTTTTAAATTTACGGCTGCATTAGATGGCAACCTGTTTTCATTGTCTCATGATTCAATCTTCATTAATTGTGTTGGTACCAACCCGGGCGGGAAAGGGGACATACAGTTTTATCTGAAATCCGAACCACCAGTTTCATCAAGCTAACATCTAAAATTATATACATGAATTAAAAGGAATACTGGGCTGTTCAGGAAAAGATTCTCCCGACCAATAAACGTTGAAATAAAGGCCGGTAAAATTAAATTATGTTATTAAAGTTAAAATTATATTATGTTAGATATTAATTTTATTCGATTACGAATTTTGACTTTTAAAGATTACTTTCAGTTTAAATTATCACCGAATGTACACATAGAGCATAGGCATACATGCGTATTCGTAACAATCGTATTTGCGCATAGCGCATGCGTACGTATGACGTGCCCAACCTTATTAGTGAGGATATCCTGACGACATATTTGGTCCTGGCTTGACACTCTGATGCTCATTTAAAACAAAGGGCCCTAATCTGTAAGAATCACATTGTGCGAGCACATTCGATGATCGCAGACAGTCCTCAGTTATTTTCGACTCAGTTTGTATGTTGCCCGTACCGAAGAATGTACGGTATGGTTCGGAATCCATGTAAAATTCAGCAATACAAATTAAAATGTCTGTCTGACTGGTCCAGGCATCTCTGCTGTTTATTTCGATCAGCCATCCATGTCTGTAACATAAAAATGAGAATTTCATCACGAATTGCATTCAACCACTGAAGTGAAAGGAAGGAGAAGTGGCATGTGGTCGATATCGCATCCCCGCTTTATGGTCAAAATGACCATATAATTGTATGGGAATCCGGCGACGAGTCGTATGCCACAATGTCGAAACATCGCGACCGTGCGCGAATGTGCTCTAAAATAGCGTCCGTCAAGTCAGTTTCCACCCACACAAATCCACCAATACGTCTGCGAATATGTTTGCATGGCATGTACATTTAAGTTGGATTTATAGTTTTTTTTAAATTGGAGACAGCGGTCCCATAGTAGGCGTGCTCAATGCCATATCTCCTCCCATTTTAATTATCTATTCATTCAACATATTTTCGTAAAACGTAGCTTGTTTTTTAGGGTTCCGTACCCAAAGGGTGAAAATGGAACCCTATTACTAAGCCTCCGCTGTCCGTCCGTCCGTCCGTCCGTCCGTCTGTCACAGGGCTGTATCTCATGAACCGTAACAGGTAGGAAGCTGAAATGTTCACAGATTATGTATTTATTTTGTCGCTATAAGTAACATTATAAAATAATAATAATTAAAGGGGGTATTTTTAATTATTTTACTAGTAAATAATTAAATACAAAAAACGTGTTTTTTTTTGTAAATCTTGTGCGATGGTACGGAACCCTTCGTGTGCGAGTGCGACTCGCACTTGGCCAGTTTTTTATGTTTACGTTGTCTTGTTTATGCGGGTTAACTTGCCGTCACGTTGTGGAAGTTCATCTATTTATTTTTCATACCAATTAGTCCACGCAGACTTACCGAGACGAACCAAGTCCTTCCTCTTCCCTAGCGGCTGCGCAGAAACAAAACTAAATCAGATATGGTTTCTGGGCAGCCGCTGCTGGCGCTTAGAAGGGGAAGGACTCGGTTCATCCCGGGCAGTCTAACTTCAGTGAACACACTTTCCCTACGCTTTCAATCCCTCGGGTATTATTATTCTGTGCCCCGGGGAAAAGCGATGAAGATAGCTATTGACATACAGAATAGTTCCACTCTCCATTCAACCGACAACCGAGTATTGTTCGCCGTACTTCAATGCAAATCGATTAAATTGTATTAATTGTTAGACCTCGATATTTCTCTACCATTAGTCAGTTAGCAATCCGTGTCCCAACATTAAGTACTTACACTTAAGTATATAAAACATAGTTTTAAAAAAAAACTTTTAAATAAAACTGAAACTATTTGATTTAGGTTGCGATAGGTCCCATATAAGTTAAAACTGCCTGTGTGATTTACACAATAATTATTTAAGTTCTCTACATGTTAAGTTCTACGGAAATTGATTACCAAACCACTGACTGACTTAAAGCAATTGCGTGCAGATTGAAAAGTGCATAAAGTGAAATTATAATAATAAAGTGTTCATGGTGACAGTAGTGATAAACGAACATGGCGCCATCCAACGGCAACCGAGAGTACTACTCCGGTTCGTGTCGAAGCCACAGCTTCGGAATGAGTTTGCGGACCTAGGGGTTCGTTTCAATGGTTATCAATTGAGCTATTCGAATATAGATGGCGCCAGAGATGAAAAACTCGCGTGTTTGCTCAAAATAATTCATGCAGACACCATTTATGTGATTGTCGTGGACAATAAACTTTTTTGATGATTTCTTATTATTTATATAACTTTTTTATGCAAAACCGGTATGGGTGGCTGGTGGCCATTGGTGCTCAGAAAACCAACACTTCGCCCAGCGAAACCATGCAATTGAGGCACCATACAATGTTTCAATGTAGATTTCGTTTTATAACCTCATTTCATTAATTTTCTGCCTGAGGAATATGATTTGTATGTATAATCGACCAAGGACATATTAATTAAAGTAAGATCACTGTACAAATAACTTCATGAATATACCTGCAAGGGTGGACCCAAACCAGTAAAACATGCCATTCGCGAGTATTGCCTCTCCCAATTTCGTTTTAATGAGTGTGTCCTCGCTTCGCGGTCGATTATACATACATATCACATCCTTGGTAAAATTTAGGTAATTGGTTAATAAAATAATATTTACTTAATTTACTGACTTTTTTACTATTCAACTAAATAATTAAATAATTATTTGTTTTCTTTTTCATTTCAGGCGCAGCCGGGTGATACAATCGCCACAACCAAAGAAGGTCTGCACCCTTTAGTAGTTTAAATTCAAAAAAAGTACATTTCGCCTTGAATAACCTTATTTAAACCTTTGTATGATTCACATATAATAATTTTAACAGGAAAAATCTAAATATTCTTGTTAAACATAAATAATGAAGGCCCCATATTTTATTTTACAGAAGAATGGGTTACTCGCAAAAAACGCGACGTTACGACCACTCGCCAGATTGCGACTCGCGTCAAGAGGGAAGTGGTGCTCGAAGACGGGCGCTTGCTGAGCGACTCCGGGCCCAAGATCTCCACCAGCACCCACGAGGACACGCACACCGCCAACTACCACCAGAGCGAGGTAGGTCCGTCGGCTCTAGCGTAGAGCGCGACGTGTTAAGCTTTGTACGCGACGTTACGACAACTCGCGTCAAGCAGGAGATGGTGATCGAAGACGGGCGCTTGCTGAGCAACTCCGGGCCCAAGATCTCCACCAGCACCCACGAGGACACGCACACCGCCAACTACCACCAGAGCGAGGTAGGTCCGTCGGCTCTAGCGTAGAGCGCGACGTGTTAAGCTTTGTACGCGACGTTACGACAACTCGCGTCAAGCAGGAGATGGTGATCGAAGACGGGCGCTTGCTGAGCAACTCCGGGCCCAAGATCTCCACCAGCACCCACGAGGACACGCACACCGCCAACTACCACCAGAGCGAGGTAGGTCCGTCGGCTCTAGCGTAGAGCGCGACGTGTTAAGCTTTGAAATGAAATGAAATGAAATGAAATGAAATGAAAATATTCTTTATTGCTTACAACTATTACATAGTATGCAAAGGCGAGCTTATTGCCAAAGGCAATCTCTAACAGCTAACCTTAATATTAGAAAATATATTAAGAGGTAGCAAGAAACAATAAATTACTTAAAACTAAGCACCATAATCACACTTAGAAAACATTAGATAACTTAAAACTATATAAACAGAAAATATTTGATTGATTTAATTGTTATAACATGTCAAGTACCAGGATTTTAATTTTACCTTAAAAATAGACAAGGAAGCACTTTCCCTAATAGTAAGAGGCAATTGATTCCACAATCGTGCTGAGTGAACTGTAAAAGAACCCGAATAAGCAGTGGAAGAATGTGACGGAATAAGGAGCAGGAGATTATCTGCAGACCTAAGTGGTACACCATGAAAAGAGAGATATTTGAAGCGTTCTTTTAGATAAAGTGGGGATTTGGGATCATTTAAGATTAAGTAAAGAAGAGAGAGAACATGCATATTACGCCTCTGGCGAATATTAAGCCATTTTAGTTTCGCACGATAGGTGGATATATGATCAAACTTCCTCAAACCAAAGATATAACGAATTCCATAATTAAGCAAGCGATCTAGTTTGTCTAGAAGCTCCTCGTTTAGGTTAAGATTACAGATGTCACCATAGTCTAAAATAGGATGAATTAGCGACTGAACCAACTTGATTTTAGTTTCGATTGGTATGAGGCGATTGAGACGCCAGAGAGTGTGCATGGCTCCATATATTTTCCTGCAGACTTGACCCGTATGATAAACCCAAGACAGTGACTCGTCAAGGAAAATACCTAAATTTTTAACCCTTGAACTATAGGGTATAGTAATACCATTGTATAGGATAGGTGGGAGATTACTCTTATCAATCTTTGCCAAGAGCTTGCCGCTACCAACAATCATGACCTGTGTTTTTGCTGGATTAACTTGAAGACCAAATCTTTCCGACCATTGATGAACTTCAGATAAGTCTTTATTAACAAGATCAATGTTGAGATGCAGGTCATCAAGTGAGAAGTGTCGGTAAATTTGTAGATCATCTGCATACAGATGATAATGGCATGAAAGAATAGCGGCAAGTGTGTTGATAAAAATAGAAAAAAGAAGAGGAGAAAGGACACCGCCTTGAGGTACACCAGCCCTAATGTCACACCATTCCGAAAACTGGTTTTCATAGCGAACTTTTTGCTGTCGTTGACGAAGATAAGAATTAAACCAGCTGAGCCCCATTTTTGACACATTCATGGAAGATAAAATAGCTAATAGTATGTCGAAGTCAACTGTGTTAAAGGCATTACTAAAGTCCAGTAAAGTGATCAAGGTGAGTTGTCTGTTATCCATAGCGTAACGTATGTCGTCTGTGACTTTAGTAAGAGCGGTAGTTGTGCTATGTGAGGTACGAAAACCGGATTGGAAAGGATTAAGAAGAGAATTACTGCAAAGGTACTCATTAAATTGGGAGTAAACAAGGCGCTCGAGAACTTTGGAAAGAAAAGGGAGAATAGAAATAGGCCGAAAATTGTTTGGTGTTACAGGATTTGGAATTTTAGGCAGTGGTATGACAAATGCTTGTTTCCAGATTTGTGGAAAAGAGCCTGACTCTAGTGAGTAATTAAGAATATTACGCGACGTTACGACAACTCGCGTCAAGCAGGAGATGGTGATCGAAGACGGGCGCTTGCTGAGCAACTCCGGGCCCAAGATCTCCACCAGCACCCACGAGGACACGCACACCGCCAACTACCACCAGAGCGAGGTAGGTCCGTCGGCTCTAGCGTAGAGCGCGACGTGTTAAGCTTTGTACGCGACGTTACGACAACTCGCGTCAAGCAGGAGATGGTGATCGAAGACGGGCGCTTGCTGAGCAACTCCGGGCCCAAGATCTCCACCAGCACCCACGAGGACACGCACACCGCCAACTACCACCAGAGCGAGGTAGGTCCGTCGGCTCTAGCGTAGAGCGCGACGTGTTAAGCTTTGTACGCGACGTTACGACAACTCGCGTCAAGCAGGAGATGGTGATCGAAGACGGGCGCTTGCTGAGCAACTCCGGGCCCAAGATCTCCACCAGCACCCACGAGGACACGTACACCGCCAAGTACCACCAGAGCGATGTAAGTCCCTCGGATCTTGTTAGAGCGCATCATCGGTGCACCTACCGAGCGACTCCGGGTCCAAAGTCTCTACCAGTATACACGAGGACACACACCGATAACTACCACGAGAACGAGGTCTGGCAGTTCAGGTAAAGAATGGCGGGTAAGACGAAAACTGGCGAATGGCTTAACCTGACAAACTCTCTATGATTAAATATCATTAAGGCCCTGGTACTAGCCAAATCGCAAAGTTAGACGAGGCACCCCAAGTTAACTAACTAAGTCTGACGATTATAAGTGTCATTCTTACAATATATGATTCCTTGTCTAGGAATCGACCTTTTTTCGTTAATGTATGTTTCCTTTTTCTATCCAAAATACATTGCGGAAACGGTGTCCATTTCCGAACTTTTTTGAATAAATGTAGAAATCTAAAAGCAAATGAAATTTTTTGTTTATGCATGTATGCTGTTTTTGCTTATATCTAGAAATCGAATTACTTTCAGATTTCTAATGAGAAAAATCAACTTTTTTATTTTTATTATTATTTAAATAAATGATGGAATAAAAAAATATTAACAATCTATTATCAGTCTGGAGTTATATTTGGATTTGCTGAAGCGTTTCACTACATATTATTACATTTGTTAAAAAGTGCATTTGTATGGCGCGAGTAGTTGGCCAGTCCTAGCGCCTTAAATAAAAAAAAGGCTTATCCTTATTTTAAACGCTCTTAGCCCCGATTGCACGAAGAGACGGCTGAGTTAGTCATGTGTTCAAACACATCACCGCATGCAGCTCCTTCATATTGTCCATACAAAGTGACGTGTTTAATCATGCGCTGTCGTTGATTTTTATTTTTTGTCCTTTCGTGCACTCGGCCCTTAGAGCTTTTGTTTTTCCTCCAATTGTGTTCAATTTCATGTTCAAATAGATGGAAGCGACTCGTTGCCATTGGCAAAGTTATCCGGATCGGTCTATGCGGGTATTCTATAGCTGGTACAATGCAAACAGAATGATGTTTTGCACATGTTATGTCAGCAATTTTCAGTGTATTTTTCTGTTTGTTAGCTGCTTTAGGTTAACGGTATTTTTCCAGCACCGAGCATTGGATCCGCAGTCGGATGAGGAGGGCGGGGCTGGCCCCGGGGCGCTCGGTGTCGGCCAGCCGGACGCGGCCGCCGCACTCGGCTCTCCATCTTCTACAACGCCAACCGTACAGAAAGGTATGTAAATTGTTTTTATTTAACATATATATTCACCCAGCGAATATAAATTCATGTATGTATTTTATTACTGTAGACGGAAAACTCGTAAAGTTTATTTGCGGATTCTTCTTTACTGAGTTGATCGATCCGCGGATTATTCAGTTTTGACGTAACTTAGTGTAGTTTGATTAAAAAATAAGTTAAAATACATGAAAGTTAATAGATGTATGAAATTAAGGCTGTCGTAACGCAATCAATTCCCGATACGATACATAACTGTTTACATGCTCTTCGAATTCAAAAAATTATTTACAAAATTTACGTCTGTATTTTATTCTTAAAATTGGAAATTGGAAAATTTTGGCTAATAAACATTGGAAAAAAGTTAATTTTATATACAAAAAAAACTAAAACATACGGACATAGAATGAAGCTATCTTAAGTGATATTTTTTTTTATATCTGGAAACGTTAGGGCCTGGAAGACGATTTCGCTAGTTGAATGGCAGTCGCCATCCAAAATTGTGCCTTGGCCAATGAACAAATAAATGCATTTCTCAAAATTTCGTAATCTTAGATTTCCTGTGACTTAAACTAAATTTTAGGAGTAGGTAATGTAATTTTAGAAATATGAATAGTATTAGAAGAAGATTTTGAAGAAATTATTTTGAAGTTTCCATCATGATCTACTGTCATGATATAAGCCCAACACATCATTTAGGAACTGGTCGCCATACCACGGCCTTCCTTATATTGGGCGGCTTTATTGTATTTTTTAAAATATAACTGGATATGGATGCCGAACTGGCCGTTCGATTATAGCCTAACACACCATATGGGAACTAGGTGCCATGCCAGGACCTACCTTATATTGGTCGGCTACATTGAACTGGATAGAAAAAAACGGACAATTTTCATTGCCGCTTCGAGCATCATCGACGTGATGGTATCAACCCGGTCGGGAATAACCCTACCTCCTAGTAAGTAATAACCCACAGTTCAACGGGGAATTTGAACATCGAACGATAAATCCCTTAGCCCCCTCTAACGACGGCACTTTCAGCAGCCTCTCTATCACGAAACAATTAGTTTTGAATTCAATTTTTTTTGTGTGTGTCCTCAGGGAGGGAGATACGTATTTTATTATTTATGTGTTTAATCAATTTACATTTTGACTATATTTGCTATATTTGATGCGAATAGGGAAGATAATAAAGATAAGAGCCAACAAAGTTCATGAACAGGTAAACATATCAATTAGAAGCCATAATTCAAACAAAAAAATAAAATGGAATGAGATGTTAAAATGAAACTATTTTTTGTTTATTCTATTATTAGTAAAAGTATTTTGGTTGCGTTCATATTACGTTTTCTAAACATTTTAGCCACACGTCTCATTCATTGAATTATTGCTATTTAAACAAATTAATTGACTTCACAATGTCATTAGAATCATTCTTAATAATTCAATTAGATAAATTAAGGTCACAATTTTTCTACGATCACCGACCATAAAATTGGAGTGATTTAAAGATAATTAAATTGTAAGTTCAGCTTCTCGGTAGCATTGATTTCATAACTTAATCTAACATTAAATTTTTTCATACATACCTTAAAAATATATTTCTTCATCGCCAGCAATATGTTGAGCCTCGTAAAACATTTAAATTAAACGCCTCTGCTGTAAATCAACTAAAAATAAGCCAGGCAAAAGTAAATTGATCTAAATATAGCCTCAGAGTGTCCTGTAGCGTCGTCGTGGCGGCGCAAAGGACGCGCGTGGGCTCAGCTGCCGAACCTGTTCCGATCTTAGATCACTCGCGAATCCTTTTATTTCTACCCACAATCTGACTTATTTGTTGCAATTTACGACTACAACTTGCTGATGTGAAATGGAAGTCTTTGATTGCAGCGCATGATAATGATGTGCTACATTACGTTATTGTGACAGGGGGCACGACTTATTGGCGCTGAAGAGACTTACTCTGATTGCTGCGACCGATTTATGATATTTCATGTTCCCTTATACTTCATTGACAGGGGGCAAATTAATGTTCGTGTCACTTATAAACGTATCCATTGTAATTGATTCGGGTATATAAATGTACACGGAAACTCCTTCTGACCCAAACTCCCGCAGTGCAATTACGAAGCACAAAAATGGGTGTAGGTTGCTGTACTTACAGCAATATGACAGCTTTTGCGATTACGAAATCGATGCATTCACAAATGGTGCGGCACCCAGCGCTACCCGCAGCAATTAGGTCAACTCCATACATTTCGCGTCAAATCGGTATTACGAAACGGCAAAGAACTGTCAAATGCGGGCAGGTAAACGCCTATTTCATCTGCTCGTCTAGCCAAGTACCTCAAAAGTTGACCTATTGGCGACACAGATTGGTCCGTGCTGGATGTAGGTGGATGAAAAACGGCTTCGTAATCGCGCTTTAGAAATGACGGGGGCGCACCTACACGTACCGCGGCACCATCCTCAAATTTTGCGTAATCGCACTGCCGGTTAGAAGTTGTGTGGATATATCTGTATGGCACTTTTGCCTACCATAACAAGCACGACTTACACCTTCTATCGTTCATAGAACTGAGAATCCGCACGCGTGCACTCGAGGGCTCGCACGCAAACTTTCTTAAATCTGTCATTCCATTACTTTATAGCATATCCTTTTGGGGCCACTCGCAGCTCTCGCATGTATATCCGTGGTGCTGACACACTTTCACGGGGATCCACAAACCATGGTTGGTTAGGGCAGTCCTGCCGCCTGTACACAGCCGTAGCGGGGGACCAAAGTGGGTAAATGAGCACTTGAAGCTTGGAATCCTGCCGTTCTTGCTTACTCTATGTGGGGAGCGTTCATCTCACTGGTAACGCGTTTCCCGTCGCCTGAGCAAGAGATTTAAGAGTAAAAATTCGTGAGAGCTGATCAGAACAAATCTTTGCATTGGTAAAGTGTAGTTTTTTTATGATCGGTGATGTGCTGTGCGGTGTGTGTGCACCAGTCGCCGCTGCCAATTTAGTTTGAGAAACTCATGTCGTCTGCTCAGACGATGTGACTATCCGTCACAGAGGCAGTGTGTTCCACATGCGATCGACGAACACTGCTGACGCATTTCGCTGGGCAGGCACGGCGGTGGGGGCGGACGGTGGGGTGGTGGCGGCGCCGGTCAGCACGGTGGTGACGGCGCGCATCGTGGCCAACCCCGACGGCAAGGTGCGGGAGAGCCACTCGCGGCGTGAGCTCACGCACCAGGTGACGGACCACGTGCGGGAGACCGAGGAGGAGTTCCACATGGGCGACACTACGCACAAGGTCAGTGCAAATTTTTTTGTCACATTTCAAAAGCGAGAGCGTTGATCTTGATGTCTTATTGTCGTAGTACAATCGGGTGTGGGCTGGAGGAAATTGTCACTTCAGGTGGCAATAGAAAAAGAAGTAATGCTTCTTTGCATAAAGTTTTTTGAGTGAGTTTGCTGGACACGTTCCGCAATTTACCGAACAAGTTCCGCAATAGTAAGTTACAGTTTACCGGACAAGTGAATAGGCATGTGAACATGATTTCGCTTGACTGGTTTTTTACATTATTAAAAATCTCCCAGTATGCCTTAATGTCATGGAATATAGATGCGTCATTATGTAACATCTAAATGAAAATAGTGTCCAACTTTCAATACGTTTGTTACTGTCTTCATCGTGGTCCGTGATCTTCATGGAGATATCACAAATACTCAAATGCAGCATAACATCCTATACGCAGACATTTCCGATTTTATTATATAGGATTGCGGAGCAGGAAGCATACATATACGTGTCCACCAAATGGATGACCCAGATGGCATTTGTCCATAACGGGTTCGTATTCAATCGTGCGCGGAATGGTGAGACATGTGAATGGGAATATGTCATCGGCAAGATTCGTGCGTTGCCCAAAATGTTTATTTATAAATGCAGTTTCTTACGTGTTACTGTCCGACTCGTATGGAGCCTGCATGTGGCCAGCGGGGTGCAAAAAATACTGTCGGAAATGAAATATTTGTTTTATGATGTCGCGCTCTGGAGGCCAATTCTGGGAATTCCGATTTGTTGAATCAGGAGTGTTCTCTAATTTATTAGCGAAAGAGTTGGCCTCCTGGTGATAGATCGGCATATTTGTCTCCCTGGCTATTTTTTCGATTAATAAAATATGGATTAATTTTGTGGGATACCAGACTTTCTAAAACATATTGTGCGCTTGAAGAGCTTACACTTATCAAGGGTATTTTTTTTATGCGACCTGACATGGATGTCTAATACCACGCAACTACCGTTATGATATTAGCCCAATACACCACTTTCCTGAAGGAATTAGGTGCCATACCAGGACCTTTCCTTTATGAGCACGACTACATTGAACTGGATGGAAAACACGGTCAATTTTTCATTGCCGCTTCGACCATCTTTTCATCTTGTGCGATGGTACCAACCCGGGCGGGCTTAAACCCTACCACCTAGTAGGGGAAGGGGACCTGCAGTTTTACATGGATTCCGAACCATGGAGCAGCTCGCATTCGCGACGAAATGCACTTATCGAATTCGGAAAGAGAAAGACAGTGGTGCATGTCGGTATTGAACCCAGGCCTCTGGTACGCTAGGCCAGTTCCCGCGCCACTAGGCTACGAGCCGCTCAAATATTAATCATTTGCAATTTTCAAGGACCTACATTTTCAAATTCATTTTAAAATTTGTGGTATTCTTTATCTCTTAACAAACATTTTAGTTTCTATAAAATAACTGGTTTTTCTCCACTTACAAAGGCATTAAGAGAGTATATTTTTCTTGTGGATGAACACAAAAAGATATGTGATGTGATAGTGTTAAGTATCATACTGATATGATATTTTTATATTTTTATTTTATATTTCTATATTATATATAGTGTTTATATATTTATATTAATGTATATATATATTTATATGTATATAAGTAGTTATTATATTGTGTATAATATTTGTTGTAGTAAATTCATTTGTCTCTATAACTGCTGCTCGCACTACTGCTCACGATTCCCAAAGGTAGACTGGTAGAGAATGCCCCTGGCATTAAGTTGTACCTTTTGCCCGAATTTTGAGTGCAATAAACATATATAAATAAATAAATAAAAATAAAGCTATTTTCTACTGAATTTCTGAAGATATTTAGTTTAATTTAAAACCAGTGCAAAGTCATCTATGTTTTTAAATTTTATCAAAGTTTTTTATTTACTGGAATATAAAACATTTTTAATTAAAAGTATGCAGAATCGAACTGCTTTGAACTCGAAAAAACCTAATTTGTAAAAACATAGAAGACACTAGAATAAAAAAAAATATTGAAAAAAAAAAATTGAATCGGATATGTTTAGATTTCGAAACATGGTTTCTCCGGCGCGCAAAATCGTAATTTTTGTAGGTAATTAAGAGACGTTTCAATTTTAAAATGTAGTCTCTTCACTATCGAGCCTGTAACACGTTACCGCCTACAAACAGGTCGTAGAAATTGCCTTTAAGAAAAGTACTAATATAGAATTTCAATAAGTTGTATTAAAGTAATAATATTCGTAAAGGCAGCGGCGGGTTCTATTTGTATTCTGCTGCTGGAGCTGCTGGCGGAGCGGTGGGATCTATACATTCGATCGATTGATGATAAACATCAATTTCATTGATGTTTTGTTTTGTCCTCAATTGATTGCGAGAAACTACCATTATAGAAGTAAATTAATTTTGATTGATATTTTGAGTTGGCTCGTCCAACGAGATTTCAGTTAACTTCCGATAACGGGAAGCCCACAGCCAAGCTGTTATTCGAAACAAAACACAAATTTTATTTCGTGTCTCACGAGGAATCGAGACGACACGCACGACGTTGTGGTATGCTCTAGAGAAGCCATTACCAATATGATATTATTAACCTTTCAAAAATGCCTCTAATCAGAGACAGGAATATTATTGATTAGCTGTTAGTTTGTTAGATATAGATATATAATATGAGCAACGTGATCCATTCACATTACATAAGGACTAGGAAGGAAAATTACGATTGGAGCAATGTGCCATAAGCGAGTCATTAGAGCGATTTATTTTTTGTAATTTAATAAGGCTCGAATAAGATGTTTCCATCAAAATATCCAACAAATGATGTGTGCGTTACTATAATTAAAAGTTACAGCGTTCCGGGTTATGCTAGTCTTGGAGAGTAGATACAATGTTATATTTATTTGTTACTGTATTGTATTGTATTGTTTATTCATCATCCATAGACAGTACACTGCACTCGGATTGGTCACATTTTAGCATTGGCCAGTTCAGCAAAACAAAACACAGCGAAGAAGAACTGGAAAAAAACTCCGTCTAAGTTTACAAAAGTGTTTGTCAATTATTTTAACAAAAACATAGGTACAACACTAAATTCACATGAATACACAAAATTTACTAACAAATGCTTAGAAATATGTTTGGTAAGCTTTCACTGTTATTAAGCGTTAATGTATGTAGTGTTTTCGGATGGATAGTAAAACTATACCAAACATTGTTTACAATATTCAGTACTGGTGCTATTTAACGTGTTCTAAATGTTTAGAAATATTAGTATGACGTTAAATTGTTTTTATCTGTAAGTCGAACATATCTGAACGTATCGATTTCGACTCGTGGGTTTGTCCGCGGCGCGCCACCGGTGTGGAGGGGAGGAGGGGAGGGGGGATCGTGCGAGAATGTTGGACCTCGTCGGCTAGTAGTGATGGTCGCTAAACGAATTGAAATTCAAACCTTTACCGGCCGGCCATTCATATCTCGCTTCTGTCACCCTGATGCACTCACAGACAACCGTTTGCAATAAACTAGCACCATTGTGAAGTTTTTCCAATAACATTTTCATTCCTTTTTCGTTAAGAGTTAATTGGACGTTTATATATATGGATGCACAAAACAATATTTATATTTTCCTATTTTTTAATCCCATTAAATCCAGCACAAAAAAATCGTTTCGCTGTGTGCCTGAACATATAATTAATAATTCGATATTAGTCACGAGCTGAGAATCCTGAGACTGAATATTTTATTATTTTATATTCTTGGGAGCTAGAATTAGCATCCGTGATGCTGTTTGTGAACCGAACTTCTATACCCTCGTTGAGCGCTCGGCCGCTGGTGAATATACAGAGAAAAAGTCTCCGTCAGCCGTTCTATCTCCGTAGTCGGGTATATTACAACAAGGAAAATCCCAAAAAGCCGCCAAGACGCTACGCTTTTTTATAAATCCAAGAATAGGTCTTCACTTCTGATGAAATATCCTTTCCCCCAGTAAAAATATGCATTGACGGGTGACCCGGGGTAAGTCGACGTAAAAGTGACCAAATCGGACCTTACTGAAGTGAGCAGAGTCACAAATTTAGATACCCACAACTGGAGTAAACTTGATTGACTTGATGCTATCTACCCCTACCTACTTAATGAAACTATCATGACCCAGTTTAGTTATTCAAACTGAGTAATAATAACTAGTGACAACAGTGACATTTCGTTAATATAATATATGTCAAAGTGACATATAAGTGACAAAGTGAAATACTTAAATTTCGTTGGTATAAGTTACGACTATTTTTATCTTAACCTGGATAACTAAACTGAGGCTTGATACTTTCAGTATTCAGTATGCAGGCAAGGATGGATAGAATAAAGTCAACCTCGGTGTCGTACCTTAGCGGCTACGAACGCGCAATTTGTTGAATATATCGCAAGCAAATATCATGCAAGTTTAAGCTCGCACTAAGTGTCGGGCTGCAGGCACCGTCGGTAGGTCGGCGACTACTTGATGGAGTGCACGGGCGCGAGGCGTGGGCGAGGAACATTAAGGATCTCTCGCTAGTGGAAGCCCTGGGGCCCGCTCGCACTCATATATATCTCAACGTTTCGCTGGGTTATCTACAGCTTACCGTCTCGACAAACATCCAGTCATAGCTCTGCATTTCTCCCTCCGACTACTTAATCTACCGTCCATAAAACCGGTGCAGACCAAAGTTATGCCCATTGTGTTGTTTCCACGTGCATATGCTCGAAATTCTCTTTACCCATAGAGTTTAATATGAGTACTTGGTTGTTTGGTTTTTACAAATAATTTGATTAATTAGACCACGACAGCATCAGGCGGGCAATAGTAAGTCAGGGAGTTGAGGTCAAGAATATTCGAGTAATCAAGAGCATCTACTCAAAGAGTATGGCCCAACCCAAGCTGGGAAGATTAGGGCAAGAATTTCCTATTGAAAGAGGTGTCAGACAAGGGGTCACCATTTCACCGAAGCTATTCTCTGCGGTTGTAGAAATTTTTCGTAGGTATCTACAATGGTAAATAAATCGATGTAGCAGCATTAACTGTGACGAACTAAGCCATGTTTATCGTATTGATGTCAAACATAGGCACTAATTGAGCAACAAATCACAAAACATAAAGTATGGCAAATGGAGAATACGCTTCATTCCATTCCATTTGGCAAACTTTATGTTTTGTTGTAGTTAAAAAAGGAGACCAGGGGGTCCATTCAGAAAAGAGTGAGTTCGAGTTCGGGAGTGAGTTAACCTAAAAATAGCTAGGAAATATATTATTATTTAAATAACGGAACCGTTATTTATACTTCCGACGTATTTACGGGATTTTGATCTAACTGTAATGATGTTCAAGAAGTGTGGAAACATTACTATTAAAAAAAGTGAGTTGATATTTAGTGACGAATTCGAACTCACTCTTTCCCGGACCCCCAGGTGAGATTCCAAAATAACAAGAGCAAAACTAAATTTAAAACTATACATACCGTTGGCAAACAGAAAACACGGCACGGAACTGGATGGAAGACACGGAAATTGTTTGTTTGCGTTTCTACTATCTTTTTAACCAGTGAAATGGTACCAAACCAGTTCGGCCAAATTTACCGCTTTAGAGTAGATATTATAAACCCTTACCAACATTTATTCGTTAATTTATTGACATCTTGTCTACTACAAACTACATATATATATTATTACGGTTTTCAAACGGGTGGGACACTTATTACCTATTGTGCAGCTTGACCATCAAATACGTAGAGTTGTTGCCACAGCTATCGGAAAGTTGTAGCCTTGCATTACACAAACGTAGGCATGTCAACGACCTCTTAGTTGTTATTAAATACAAGAGCGATTTGCTCCGAGCGGGCCAACTGGATAATCCAGGTATTGTAACAGTGATCGGTTACATGCTGCGGATAGAAAGTGATGTATGGGCAGATCGCCGCGGGACATTTGCGTGGACCCGGCTCTGTTCGCAGCGTTTGGCTGTCATTTTGCATGCCGCCAAACGAGAATATACGCGTTTAATGGAGGACTGGCCATTTTTTCGGGTAGGAACCTGTTGAAAGATGTGATAGCCTGATTATTTCAATACAAGTACGCGAACAGCACGCGTCGGATCCTGTTACGGCAACCGTGCCCCCCGCACTGATTGACGCCGATTTTCCAACGCGTTGATAATGCGTTGATAGACGCCTGAGTAGTATGTTAATAAACGATTTAAAATAATCTGAGTGAGAAAATATTTTTAGAGAATACTGGTTGAGATACCCGGGCCGTTAGGGTCAATGTCGTTTTGGACTGATGTCGGGCCGAATAATCTGGATATTTTGGATCTGGAAACTTTAATCGCCTATTTCACCCCTTAGAAGTTAAATTTTCGCCACAAAATGTAACCTATATCCTCTGCAAGGTCCAAACTATCTCTAAAATACAGAATTAAATACCGGCTTAGGCGTCAAAACACAAAAGACACAATTATTTCGCCCTTATAATAATAGTATGGATTGTCTCAATAACTTGATTTTTTTTTTATTTTACTTGAGCGAACCTTCGCCATAGGAGACATACAGCCAACGAGAAAATAACCTCTTGGCCGACATAAATACATGCCTACTTGTTACTATCGCAAACATTTGACATTGCAATCGCAAACATTGAGATCTTAATTATTTTTAACGACTTCATATTTGAGAATACCACCTAATGAATTTTCCTTCGGAAGTCAAGATGTATATTCTACAATGTTCTGTTCAATCCACTGTGGATACCTACACTTGTTCTTGGAAGGGACCAACAGGAAAAAGAAATGTTGGTCTGCCAAATAGGTGGTGGGATGATGATATCGTTCACAAAGCATTAATTAACATTAAGGATGGGTTAACGCTGAAAAGAAATATAAAGTCTTGGAAGAGATTGGAATACAGTTTTCACAAATTTATGTTACGTAAACAACATATTAGAAAATAAGATATAATGAAACCTAAAACTAGACATAGACAGAGCCTTAGGGAGGTGCCACCTAAGATATATTGTGCGTTATTGTTAAATTCAGGAAGTTGCGATTTAATGGAAGGGTCACAGAGGGGGCCAGAATCCAAGTAGAGTAGTGCCTAATGTTTGGTAAAATCATGGTCTTTGTACAGACAAAACTGTCTCAGAAACAGTTCCAGGCAAGAGTTGTGCCATCTCGAGTAATGCAATTTCTAACCGCGCCGCGCCGAGCCCATGCCATAGTATGTAAATGGTGCGGTAGGTAAACGTACTTGCTTAATATATTTATGTCATGTGAGACACGTTACTGGTCTAGTGTAAACAAAACCTGTTGTTTGCTAATACATATTTTTTTTATGAAACCTGACATGAACATTTTTTCATTGCCGCTTCAACCATAGTTTCATCCAATGCGGTGGTACCAACCCGGGCGGGCTTAACCCTACCACCTAGTAGGGGAAGGGGACCTACAGTTTACGATGGGTTCCGAACCATGAAACAGCTCGCATTTATAACGAAATGCACTTAACGACTCAGAAAGATAAAGAAAGTGAAGCATGTCGAGGATTTGAACCCAGACCTCTCGCATAAAAGGCAAATCCTAGACTACAAACTGTAAATTTGTTTTTACAATATACAAATTAATGTATTCATTTATTTAGACAGTTGAACAGTTGCAATGTAATACAATTGGACAGTTGTGGATGAAATGCTTAGGAGAACATACCATGACTAGATTGATGTACGAGTAATTATTCGTAAAATCATTTATGAATAATGCTTGTGATATGTATTGTGTTGAGGAAGTATGTAGTAATCGTACTGTATGACGCTCTATCATATTGTTTGAAAAAATACCAAATACTTTAATAAATAACAACCCAACATACTTTATTTTTAAACTATAGCTAAGTTCAAAATTTATTCATAGGATATTTTTTTCCTCTTAAAAGATTTGCCCTGAAATTGAACCGGGTCTTCGATCGTATTTTTTTTCGATAATGAATACGTATTTGAACTAGCGTGACTTCCAGTTCAGCCTTATAATCGAATGTACGTATTGTATAACTTGCCTCGTAAAAAACTCCCAGAACTTGAATCGTTCAAAGTCAATTATTGACCCATTACACGTCTTAGGCTTGGTTTATTATTATGATTACATCTCATGCTCTCGGAGGTATTCAGTGTACTCTTAACTGTATCAAGTGACAGACGGACAGAGCTAAACTTTGACATGAGCTTCTCTACTGGGTTTACTGGGGTAGATACATCTTGCTGAAACAACTGACACCAAAGCAAGAGAAAAATAATGCATCTGCTATTCGCACGCTTGTTCGCATACAAGCGTCAATCAAGCATAACGCGGGTGATAAGTTTTCGTGCTGCTCCTCTTGTATACTGTGACGCCGCCTCCGCGCCCGCGCGCCGCGCTAGACAATGCGCGTGCGCAACTAAACGTGCGGAATGGAACAAAAGGCCTCGACGAGAGCGGAGGTCGCCGAACACACCTGCGTCCATGGAGCTGTACTCACAACAGGATTCAGTATGAGATGTTATCGGCAACCTGTTGACGATTTCCCGATTGACTGCATTAGATAAAAGTGCACATCAGAACGTATATTTTCTGATCCGTCCCAAAAACATCTGGGTATAATTAAATTCCAGTTCAACTAAATGTAAAATACGATAAGAATTTTAAATGGCATCTTTTTAGGCTATACGTCATTAATTTTATATTACAAGTCCTAGTTTTTGTATAAAACAAAATAACTGTAATTATTAGAAATTAAACAGGACAGTAGGTGTGATATTAGCCATCCATGTCCAAGTACATGCAACGTTCCCACGTTCTCACGGAAATATATATTCTTTTTACACTAAATGAATGAATTACTTTGCATGAAAAGTCTAAATTTTTATTTAGAGGATATACAGAAATAAAAGTTATTAAACTTTTGTTTTATTTCAATCCCATTAATAATTTCCAAAATGTTATGTAGTGGCCGTTGCAGTATGCACGCTTTATATTGTTAGGCCCCCTGCCATAGATAAAATGTGTCTTGCATAGTTCATTATTCTGTTTTAAATAGTTTAAAAAAAAGATTCCGACGAATTGAGAAGCTCCTCCCTTTTTTTGAAGTCGGTTAAAAATCGTTTGCGTTACGAAAAAAACAATATCAGATAAAACAGACAAACAGACAATAAGTGTTGTGTTTGAACGAAACATAACTCGTACGGAATGTTTTGAAATCGGACAAATAGCAGAATCGGGTTTCATATGGTAGCGCCGGTCATTAGCTTCGCTTAGGAATTCGAAACGCGCAATATCGAATGTTCGTAGCAGTGAATGGCGCCCTGTGCAGTTACTTGCGTGCTCTCACATGTCGTTGGAACTCGAGAACATAAGAAGGGAGCGAATTCGCGAAATGACTGGCCGCCGCTATACTCCCGCGCTTCCTTACTCGATGTAGCAGGCGATGTCGGAGCGGAGGAGTGGAGCGGCGCCACAAGAGGCTGTTTTCGCTATTTTTGCTCCGATTTCGTAGAAATCAAGAGTCTTCTTCGTTTTGCGTTGAAGTATCGCGCCGGCTATCAACTGCATATTTTCGCACGCAGAATGTGCTAACTAGCTGCGCGGCCGGAGCAGCTAGAAGCTACTTGCCAGTACGCAGCGATGGGCCTTCTTCTATCTTAAGGGCGTGATAAGAGCCGATCGAATTCCGTTGATAATGGCGAAATAAAAACATAATTGTAATATATTTAAAAATATCTACGACTTGAGATAATCAACAAAGTGCAATTTTAATGGATGGTCTAGCGAATCTAAAGATCTGCGCGTACTTTGGTTTCTCACATTAGGCAAACTATAATAAAACAAGTTTAAACAAAGAATGAGAGCATCTAATAGTTATATTTACAGTTTCTAAATATAGCTAGACGATTAATGTATCTTAGTTTTTTTTTTTATTTCAAAATTAGTTGTATGTAATTATTTAAAAAATATATTTAATTAGGTCTCATCTTTTTATAGAAGTGAATACAATAAGTAAGCATATTCTCGGAATTTCGTGCTCAGTTATCTTTTATTCGCAAAAAAATATGTTATAGCAGTCTTCAAAGCCTTGAATAACTGAAATACCGTGCTACGGAATTTTTCCGTCGTGAAAATATATTTAAAAAATTGCTATAAAAGCCGTTTTCTCGATGAAATATTTCTGATTCCTGAGCATGGCATTACAAGATCAAGCTTACAGATGTTGTCACTCCATTAAATAAGATTTAATCATCGGAACGCGTGTAATCCATTGTTACCATTTAATCATGATTCGAATAGCATGTGTCGGAAGATATTCCTGATTGACACTGGTCTGTACCTAGTCCTAAGAAAAACTTGTCTAATTTATTTTTTAATGCTCGAGGTATATAAATAAAGCAATTTAAATGAATGATTGTGTGCTCAGTGTGCACCTTGACCTTTGCTCTCGGGTCTGCGTAGAGTTTCGATTCGGCGAACAGTTCCGACTCCCGACCAAGGCTCCTTCGGATGAAGCATGGAGAATGTTATGACCTTCGACGACTCAGACCTCTGCTACAATAGATTGTTTTTGCAAAGCTGATACTCTCCAAGCAGGATATAAAACTATACGGACGTAGCTATTGTTCTTATTTGTTGTATTTATTTCCACTCCTATTCGGATATTCGGTGTCGCAGGAATATGCACGTCCTTTCTCTGCTGTCTCTGCTGCATTCTAAATAACCCGGAAGCTTCTAAGTAACTAAAAGGTCGGTTCGATTTTCTATGTTCTCATGGTCTTTCCTTAAGATCGACCGATTTACTGCTACTATACCTTCTCACTCTTCCGCTTCCTACTCAAACTCCTATACAGTATAAGCGGCATGTATGTGGAACGCCCTTCCGATGCAAGTTTCGTATCACCTTCCTCTGCTTATGTTAAAAAAATAAGGTTATTCTCACACTTAAAGTAAATTAATCACCCACTATCCCATTATATGCATACTGAAATGACTTTTAATGTAATATTATGTATGTAATATTGTTTATGTATGAATACAATTATTATATTTAGAATTAATATATTCTGTGTACATTTCGGCGAAAACCGATTCTCCAAACCGTACGTTCTATACAACCATTATATAGTTATAATATTTACAAATTTGTCAATTAGGTAAGTGTAATTAAATTATGTATTACTATTCTTTGCTACCTTACATGCTCTTCTGATTTTCCTAAGGTATACTGGCAGGGAATCCCATTTGGTATTACGTGTTCTTTTTTGCCATTGTTTTGTTTAAACGATCAAATATAATTTTTTTTTCATTTCAACACCTGCCTCGAAATATTTACCATCTTTGTGGTTTCATACTATACTTCGAATGCTACATCAGACCTTGGGAGACAACCGTAAATACATCACACAAAAGCGCGATTTTTACAAACTATATTGTGAGGGGTATTATTTATACTTTGACACGTATTTTATTCTCTACCATCATCTCTTGGAAGGGTATTTTTTCAAAAACATTCCTCCAGTACTTTCAATCCGCATATCACTTCGTTAACATATATCATCAGCCTGTGTCGAATCAATGAACTGTAACATAATGTCATGACATAATGATTACACAACTATCGCAACCCAATGTCAGTGACTCTGTTGCTCTGCTGACGAGCTGCTCGCGTGATCTGTCGCCATCAGGTCGTCGCTATGGAGGAGCTACGTAAGCCGCTATCTAGGTGACGACAACTTCAATGTTTAAGAGCTTAAAATTTAAAGCTGAAGTACTGGTTATTTACCTGCAAAGATATAGTGAAGCAACCCTCAGGAGAAACCTGTTTTTTACATCAAAACATGTCCGATTTCATTAATTAATAAATATATCTTTAAATCCTATGTTTTTATAAATTAGTTTTTCTCATAAATAAATGAGTTAAAAGCAGTTTGATTTTGCATACTTTTTAGTTTCAAATGAAACATTTAATATTCCACTAAATAAAAAACTTTAAAATAATTTAAAAGCATAGACGACTACGTAACGGTTAGATAAATTTGTTGGGGAAACACACGAAAAGTGTGGCCTCTTAAATCCTGACTCCCCGACGCCGAAAAAGTTCTAGACCGGTCTAATTACGTATGGTGGAAGAGTGATGGCTTATTATTATGAGATTGTTAACAATTTTAAATTATGACTATCCAGGGGACTCAGTTTGACCGGTACCACATCGTCGTACTTGTATCTTACGAGCTTTTCTATTTGTATTTGTATTTATTAATATTTCTTTGGGACGCAGGGAACACTTGGAATCGTCAAACACAACAATTAATATAATTAAAATTAAAACATAAAAAGTTTATTATTTGTCACTTAAGTCTATATTTTCAAATAAACTATAACTACACTTAAATTTTACAAAATCAGCAATGCAAGCTTAAAAAAAATTGTCAAACAAAATAGAAAATATAGTAATAATTAAAATACAATAATACATATTAAATTCATAGCATCAATAGAATAGTCAGGATATTTGTCACAGAAATTAAAATTACATCAAATAACAAGGTATCAATAGAATTGTCAAGAACAAATGAGTAGTCAAAACTAAAAGATAAAATGAGTTCAATAAATTGATTGGAAAATAAAAAAGGTCTTTGTAACAAAATAAAATAATAAAAATTAAAAATAGTGTAATTAAGTCAATTACGTCGTTGCAAGATTGCGATTCTGACTATGTTTTTGTCAGATATTCCTCGATGGTATAGCACTGATTTTTAATTCATTTATTCTTAACTGCATGTTTGAAATGTTTGCCCGTTAATTCCTCAATATTTTCAGGTAAATGATTGTAGAACCTTATACTATTACATAAAAAGCTTTTAGCAATTTTAGCAAGTCTGCACTGGGGGGTTTTCAGAGCCCTTAGTCCGACTTGTCACCTAAATTGGCGTTTAAGATCGACTAGCGTTTTCAAAAGTAGAATTGAATAGCGCGCGAAGTGGGCGCTAAGCGAACTAACATTTGAGAGCCTGAATTTGATTTGACAGCTTACGCATCGTCGCAGTAAATAGGTTGCGTTGCCGTTTATGCCGGCTCCGCGTTTGTCTGCAAATCCGTAGTTCGAGTTTGATTTTGACAGGTTGGAGAAGTAAAACCACTGAGTAAGTAGTAAACTGTCCATACAGAGCTTTACGACTAAACTACTGACCATTTAAGGGGTTGTGTAAGTCAAATTAGTTCGCGCCACGGTCGTTCGTAGCTATTTAAAAATATGTTGTGAATATATTAATGTGTGGTTATCCAACATCTACATGGACGCATTCTAATCAGATTTTGAAAATAATCAGAATAATCAACAACATTTTTGGTCTGGGCCATGTCAGGACATTCCTCGGAAGCAGAACGAGGACGACGCATGTTAAGGCTAAAAAAGAGGAGTCAAAATATGAATCTAAATTCGGCCCGGAACGGAATTTGTCACATATTTCGCTCTAAACCTATATTTGGTTGGAAAGTAAAAATATTTGTTTTTATTTATTTGTTATAAAGACCATTAAAATGAAAACAATTCGTTCTCCAACATCATAAACATAAAACAATTTATTAATCAAATCTTATAATAACAAAAAACCAAGGCTTGTGTAGTCATTATGTCATAAAAATCAATCTGCTGGATGTGTCGTGTAAATTGCTCGTTTATTTTCTCAGTGGGTAATGGTGTTTTGTTTTGTTTGGTTAGAGGAAATATTATAGCCGCCGACAAGAAAGTTTTCAATTAAAACTGCCTAGCCTTGCATCGATTGTATTCATATTACCTACTCTATTAACAGGCATCGCCTAATCTATGTCGTTAAATGGTGGTTGTAGGGCGCAGGTAGAATAATTTGATTATTGAACCTTCGGTTGAATATTATGTAATTATTAAATCATGGGTTAGAAGGACTGACGGTTTGGGGATTCTTAGTCCCGGCAGGTTGCGGAATTGGTGACCGTTATTGGTATTGTTTTATATTTAGATGTCAGCCTTGTATTATACTATTAAAGTAGTTTTTTAGTTTTTTTTGTAATAATATAGCATGATGTTTACTATTTAAAGGTAAAATATACTGGTTTAATGACACGAGTTTCGGCATCAAGACTTGGAGCAAGAAGCTGACTCTGTGTCTGCTGATTTTTCACTTGACCGAAATTATTAGTTTGTTTGCGAACTTGTCATTTCACGCCGTGGCATGAGATGCCGTCTTGATGACCGAAACATATCTCAAATACGTACAAACTAAAACGGTGCTTTTATAGACAACCAAGATTTGGACAAACCGTAAGGACGGTGGACATGTGCTAAAATTGTGCACAAGTTAGCCCAAACTAACGGTTTTGGTATTGAATGATAGCTCCCAAAGTAAAGCAACTTAGCTCTGTGGGTCTCGGAATATTCACAAAAAGGGTAGGCAGGAATATCAGCTTTATCCCGCACTCAGGGCCCTCCGCGCCGCCGCCGCCGGTACGAGCAACCTGAGGGGACAGCCAGGCCCTGCTTGCTAGAAGGGATGTTAATAGAGCGGCCCGCCTGGTGCCGCTAGCTTCGCATCAGCGATATGTTATTATCCATTCACTAGCAGACAACTGAGAGATACGGCGCGATTAATAACATAGGACTGAACTACGCAGTTCCTCTTCTGGCTGAACTATAGGGTGGCCACGCCATCGCTTTTCGGGTATCGGTCACCGATTTTCCGTCAATTTTACTGGTACTTGATATGGCATATTAATAGAATAAGGGCTTTTTTCACCTATTGCTGATTAGCTTAATCGCGGTCTTTCTTATCAGCTTGCAATCAATACCAGTACAAAATAATCGGCACTTAAGTAAAAAAGGTCCTTTTAAAGTCGATTAAAATAAATCAGCGCTTGGTGAAAAACAAAATTTTACAAAATATAGTAATTTTTATATGACCATATCTAGCCACCTCGCACACCGATAAGTAGGCCAATTCTTTGAATTCCGTGCTCAGGAATCAGGAATCTTTGAGTCGATAAAAACACAATTTAATAGCGGTTGTCGAAGCGATTTTCTCGACGAAAAACCTTGAACAATTGAACTACCATTTTCCGGATTTTTTCAAGAAAATCGCTTTTATGCCCAATTCTTACTGCGCGCGCGAGGGAGCCACCTAATTGGAACTAAGATGGTTCCCTCGCGCGCGTGGCTGGTTTAAACATTAACATATTGCTTGTTCATGTTTTTGATTCGAAAGTTTGTGCCACAAAAAGTTTTCTACCGATGATCACTTAAAATAATTGGGCATGTGTAACTATAATAAAACATGGATACTTATAAAAACCATTGATGTTATTATTATGTTTTTTAGAAGTTCTTAAATGATTTGTTTGTACTTATATCTGGTAATCCACTATAATCCAATTTTACACACATTTAAAATGTCCGACCTACAAAAAGACAGAGTCACAAGGCACCCTGTACCCACCTGCGCGCGCAGCAAAACTCCGCCCTGTTTCTAAGCTCGTACTTTCAGCACAATTCATTTCATTACCCAGCGGATTGTTTGTGCTTTAACTTATAGTCCTATAGAAATACTACTTTATGATAAAATACGTTTAGATATAAACAGGTATTAATAGTTTGTGTATTCCGCCATTATTGCCGCACTACACAGGTTTATAGTTGCTTACGGCGGAAGATATTTGAATGGTTAATGAGTCTGTGATACGATTTGCCACATTGACTTTCTCAAGAAGTAAGATTAAAAAATATTACTAGAAACATTATTAGAGCGTGCATCAGGGAACCTGAAAAAGTAATAAAATTTTAAAATGGCCAATTGAACCGCGAGAATGAACGACACTAAACATACAGTAATTCTCGTGTCCGAAATACGTTTGCAGCATGTAGTACGTGTAGATGTCAAATGGTTTTTTTATTTAAATTTAAATTGGGGAGAATTGTTATGCCTGATTTTTGTTTTAGATCTATTAAATTACGATGTAATATACGCTTTGGAACGAGAATCTAGTTAATATGTATTTGAAAAAAAAAATCGCACACGACAAATCACGAAAAAAGGAGGAAACAAGATATTTTGGTACAAATTGAGTACATCCAAAACAAAAACGTATGTGCTTGATTTTAACAGACCTATTCTATCTCTCTTATAATTCTTTGATAGAGAAAGAACTGAACTTATTTTTTTTAACTTAGTTTTTTACATTTTTGAACAAAAACAATCCGAATAGTTTAATTCGTTTGTATTTAACATCTACACATTTTGCTCTAATACATTGGAAAGTAATTATGGACGGAATAAGAATCCCCTATTTAAAGAAAGCACTAAGTCATTTTCATACATTTTTTTTTACAAATCGGCTTTTCGAAGATAGTTGCAGATAACGGCATTAAAAGGGCACTAGGTCGTGTTCTATGTGGATATTAATATATGGATGGTACACATTTTCGTCTATTTGAAGACTGCACTAAGTCAGCCGACTTAGTGACTTTTTTAACTGACTTCAAAAAAAGGAGGAGGTTCTCAATTCGTCGGAATCTATTTTTTAAGTATGTTCTTAAATATATTCAATCATTCAGTCCTACAGTCGCTCCTTGCGCTTATGTCACTATTGACAGCTGTCCCTCCACTTGTTACCAGCTGATTATTTCTTATTTTCTGTGCGTAACATATGCATGAAATGAAAATACCAGCATGAAAATACCTAAATAACAAAAAAAAAAGGATATTTCCTACCCGGGAGACAATAAAGATAGCGCGAGTTCATGAAGAAAAATACCGATTCAATTAAGGTGCTAGTACGAATATTTGACTATGCAAACAAAAAAATATTTAAATAAATCAGTAAGTACATTATGATATTTCAAAACTACAATTTAAAAGACGAAAATATTAATTATTAAATATAACCGTTTTTCGTGTCTCCTGAAAACCAATTTTTTTACTAAGTGCCTTTTTCAAATAGAGGATTCTGTAAGTTGAAGCTCCTCGTTTAATGAGTTATATAAGAGGGTTATTGGATTATACAGGAGCATTAATTATTAGTCTAGATTCTATAGTTTTCATGATATTTACGGTTGTTACGGTGGAATCCCCGCTGCGTAAGTCAAATTCTCATTTGACTGATTTTATCATTTAAATAGTACATGTTTCAAACAGATCCAAGCCGATATTACGAAATACAGCGATCGAAGCAACATTATCATTATTATATGATAAGTAGCGTAACGACCAATACATCTAAAAGTGAAGCGACGTCACGTGGGTACAAACACGCACACATACACAGCATGACAGTTACAATAGGCATGAGGTCGTAAATATCTCATTAGTGGCACGCTGTGCGGTTGTCTCTAAGTGGAAATTCTCCAGGAAGTAAAGTTTATTCTTACTTAGACTTTACGAATTTCGATTTGAGGTTAAATGGGTCAATTTAAGAAGGAAATAAAATTAAGGCCAACAATGAAGGCGGTTTTGAGCTGTGTGGTTGGGTGGAACATAACTTAAACGCATGCATAGGTAATACATTAGGTAACACATATGACAGGGTTTATAACGTTGATTTTGTAGAAAACCACCAAATTATGTGAGCAGGCTCGATAATAATATTGAATTCTTAAGTCGAACCAGTTTTTAAACATTTCCAAATTTAAAGAAAGTTGTTCATAAATATCAAAATATTAAAAAACACAGACTCGTGAAGTATAAAGCTCAGAGAGACACTAGAATATCTGACTTTACTCGATAAATGATTCAGACGAAAATCGGCGAAATATTTTTCGTATTATGTAATAAATTTCGTCGCACATTCAACCAGAGCACGAGCCCAAACCTGATTCCCGCAGTAGTCTGACTGTAACCGGTGACGAGCCACTTCATAGAATAAGAAAGGTGGTTTGTGGCCTACCGGGCGGGTGAGTGTCGTCGAGTGAGCTATATAGGCACAAAGTGGAAAGCTGCAAAGATGCTGTGACAATTTCCACGGCGGCGGTGACGGATCGGGGTCGCCGGCATTGTGCCCCGCGGCATAATGCATTTTCTATTGTGACGCGATGACGACACTAATGTGATGTGAAGTCATGAATTGGGGAAATTTTGATGCGAAATTACATGTCGGAGAACTCGTCGCTTGCGGTATTAGCTATTCAGATGCTCAATAGACATATTTGATTGACAATAGTAAAAACTAATAAATACAAAATATTATTATGCTCTCTCTACATAAACAAACCATAAAAATATGTAAATATTAGAAAGAGCTTAACTTATTTTATTTATTTTATAGGAAAATCAACAGCGTATATAGGGAAACTTAAATTATAACTTTAATATCTAGAAGAAACCCAATAAAGCTTTTTTACAATTCAGAAAGCACTATACTAATCAATTTCAACATGTATGTGTGTCAGGTAGGGTGTGTTACATACCGTGTGAATGTGTATGTGTGGTTTTTTGAGATGTTCGAACATATGGATGTTTACTGGTCGACGTGGATGTTTCTATTTGCCAGTAATTGTTTTTTTTATATCAATCTTAAATTTCAGTTTATTTGGTATTAAGAGATCCACATCACTGAAACTAGTATTGTTAGGTGTTTGAAACCTGCACCGCCGTTTTTTTTCATCAAACTTTAAATGTCTTTGACCTGCACAAAGTATGAAACGAAATATTATAGGTTATGTTTTGTGATATTTTTTTTCCCAAAATTTCTTTTGATTACCATAATTGAGTACAATTTAATTTCGGAATAATATGGAGAAAATTTATTCTTTTCAATTACATGGATCAAGTAAATACAATTTTCAATTCCATTCTGTTTTATTTTATATGGTATCTAACAGCTTTGACAGATGTTTTAGGTGAGCTCGCTTGGACGCCAACTGTCGTGATATAAATGCAGTTTTCTTCCCTATTATATAAAAAAATCGTTCAGTCAATGCAATTAATCAAGGAATGTTATCACCTTAATGTTTGTGTTACAAAACATAGTATTTCATCACCTTATAAAGTATACAAATAAAGCAACTTTGTAATGACTAATAAAACCTAATACGATTTGCTTTAGCTACAGCAATAAGGTAATAACACTTTGTGCTTAGAACTTTTATTAGATTTTGTGAATATTAAAATAATGTTTAACATTTTATTTCCACTTGCAGCCGTTTTCTTAGATAGAGTTTCCAAATCACCCTGCTAAAGATTAGCCCTAATTAGTTTAAAATTATTTGTGATTTCATTTAATTATTTCTGAATTGTTGAAAGTACTGTAATGTAATAGAAAAAATGATAGATGAGATTAGTAAATATATTCAAAATGTGTATGGTTACCCTAAAAATATATGTAAGGATTATACATTTTACATGTTCAATGGAGACACAGATTCAACTAATATTATTTGTCTGTAGAATCGACCGCGTAGTAAGCACACATTCATTAACGACAGAAAGTTGTAAAAATAACAAGTGCAAACCTTTCACGGGCATTGCATATTCTAGTTCCGCCATCCGTCCTATACTCTTAACCAATAATTATTTTGCAGTCCCTCCTTCGGATTTTAAGTAATACTTATGTATCGCACGGTTTTTATAAAGATTAACGAACAACTGTTTTTCCAATAAGGTATATTTTTCTCCGGTATTTTAAAACGTGCGTATAAACATTAATGTATTTTATTAAGACTCAGAAAGTGAAAATGCCACGATAATGAAATGTATTGGCTCTTTCAGAGTTAAATAATTGTATTTCATTACGAATGCGAGCTGTTCCATGGTTGAGAATTCATGTAAAACTGTAAGTCCCTTTCCCTTCCTAGGTGGTAGGGTTAAACCCGCACGGTTTGGTACCATCGCAATTAATGAAAAGTTGGGCCATAACGGCAATGAAAAACTGTTCGTGTTTTCCATCTAGTTCTATGTAGCCGTGCACGTATTCCTTTGGGAATATGGTGTTTAGGCTAATAGGATGACGGTGGGTGTGGTATTAGTCATCCATGTCCAGTAACATAAAAACAAAATAAAAAAATAGCCAAAGTGCGGCTGCTCCGGTAATAACTAAGGGTAGCAATTTTCTTAGGGTCTACGGCATGTCCACATCGCCTAACATAACCTAAACGAGTCTTAGCTGCGAGTGATTGGATATAATTACGAAGTTTTTTTAGTATTTATTGTCACCCGGGCCGCAAATATAACGTAATTAAATTTTCCGCAAAAAACAGTGTAAAATTGCTAG
This sequence comes from Incurvaria masculella, assembly GCA_946894095.1. Taxonomy (NCBI): domain Eukaryota; kingdom Metazoa; phylum Arthropoda; class Insecta; order Lepidoptera; family Incurvariidae; genus Incurvaria; species Incurvaria masculella. The sequence goes on from OX335644.1 coordinate 7,249,157, forward strand.
AAACTGGATTAAATTAAGTAATACATGTTTCCCACAAATATAGAGACTTCCCCCGTAAATACTTATTTAATAAGTGATCGGTTTGAATAAGTCGAACGCATTTTGAAAAATATCACGTGAGATTAAGAGGTGAAGGTACCAAGGGGGAGGGGGGTCGAAAAATATCCAAAAAACCATCATGTAATTAATGGACGTCCCCGGAGCCGTAACATATTTAATGATATCATTTTAGAACATGATTCAATGTTGTAATGAGAGAAAAACATATTTTATCAGTAGCCGACACGCCATAGGAAGTCACCCCAAAAGTTAAATATTTGTGAATTGTCATGAAAAGGATTTTTTAAACTATAAAAGGACAATCATAACGAGTAATCAGCTTCGTGTTGACGCGACAGCCATGCGGGTACAAGATAAGAGAGGTCGGTGACCCCCGCACCTTCCGACGCGCGTGTCACTAGCCTGCTACCAGGCACTATTAGTAACCGCGAATATGACACCCCGTGTAAGGACTTCGGAATTAGATATTCCTTTCCATGGAAACAACAAAAGGCATATTATTTATAAATAATTGGAGTTAAGAAAATTTAACAGCTGGCAGCCTACAATAAGAACCTTTTTCAGATTTTTCTTTAAATGCATCCAACTTTCTGCTGAAAATGGAAATTATGCATTTACAGAAATTATGTTTTCCATGCAGAAGCAAAGTATTTTATAACCTATTTGATCGTGTAAACACAAACATGTAGTCTAATTCATGGCTTTAGACGTTAACATAATTAGATTTTGTTTATTGATTTTTTACACAACTTTGATAAATAAACACAACATTATTTACTATACTAGCTGGGGTGGCATTTGGGACAAATTTGAAAAGTTGTTTTTTGGGATAAAAATTTGCTTATGTCAATGTCTGTCTTAAAATCACGTTGACCCATTGCTCCGTTGCGGTGTGAAAGAAGGATAAAATAAACAGTTCATAAATTATATATATAGAGGAGCCGGCCAGGGTTATCTGGCTAAATAATGTTAAATTAATTAATTTATAAATAAATTGTAGAAATACTAGCGAAAACAGTAATTTTTTTTAAACTTATTAATATAATCCAATAGTCAAAAGTTAACAGCACCGCTGCCGATTCCACCGTTCCGTCAGTAGTTAGTTTTCAACAGCGACCATGGAATCATTCGAATGGCGGCAGAAAACGTCTTCCTTTAGTTAGGTCCCATTTGGGACGCGCAGCATCGAATTTCCATTGCACTAAATAGGTTTGAATTAGTGCTGGATTACTCGAGAAAATGAGTGCAAACGAATTCTTATCGAGCTCAGTCGCCGGCGCTGCCGCCATCGTATGTAAGAGTGGCTACAATGATATGGGCGCAACCTTGATAACATGATTCGATTACTACTCCCATCTTTTCATGTTCGCCGGTTAGTAGCGTCCACCTGCCGGCGACATCCTTGAACAACCCTGACATTCCATTGGCGTAGTCCAGCCCGCTCTACTGCGCTTAAACGTCGGTTAAATATAGCCACCGGCTTCAGAGCTAGCGATAAAAAGCCTAACTTACTACCGCGCGATCTTACAAAGAGCTGGAGCTTATTAGACTCTGCGAACATCGCACAGAGTGGGTACTAATAATTACATGTATGTACATAGGTAGAGTTAATAGGTTTAACATTTACCAAGGTAACATGGGCGAGTATTCTGGTATGAATTTAACATTTTAACAGATTTACTAAAACACTTCATGCAACTAGAATCGACGGTAGTTTTCAGCTTTCAGTCTTTAATAACTGTGTGCTTGGTTGCTTTGTGCGAAAAAGTTAACTTAAGTTGGGGTATATTTTTTTTGATATATTAAATTTTAAATTACCAATGTAAAAAAAAACAGTATGTTGTTGGCAGTTTTAACGATGCATCAAAGCGTTTTCTTTGCATTATCTTAAAATACAAAACGCGTTCAAATAACTTCCGAGGAGCCGCTTCGTTATCAGCGCTGATAACGTATGCCAATACACGTTACGTGTATTGGCATACGTTATCAGCGCCGTGAACTCGGAGTACGTGGATCCAGTGCATCGAGATATAGATGCAGGACGCCGGGTGCGTCGGTAGAGCGGCAGCGGGAGCGGTGCGGCGGCGGCGCGGCGGCGGCGCGGCGGCGGCGCGGTCAGTTCTCGCCGGGCGGCCGCGGGGACGCGACGCGACGCAGCTTTCTTGCGCGTTCAACTCTTATCGACTGTACTTTCCACTAACGAACTTTAAGTACACATTTTTAAATTGAAACGCATGTGTATTTAATAACTTAGAGCTTTCTAAGCAACTTACAAGTGATTTTAAATTAGTTGAATTAAAAAATCGAGTTACAATCGAAGGGAAAGTACGTGGTTTATTTTTTGGTCGAAAAAAATATTGTGTAAAGTGCTCAGGATATTTAAAAAGTGGCAGGTGCGACTCTTATTTCAATGAATTTTGGTATGTATACATAGAAGCCTATTAAAATATGTTTTTATTAATTATTGTTAAAAAAACCTTAGCAATTGGTAAAGCTAAAATACACAAAATGTATAGTGTACAACAGGTTATCCATGCCAGTAAATCAGCCGAACGGGCCTAAGACGCGAGCGAAGCTCTCAGAACGAGTTTATCCAGAAATAATCAGTGAATGCAACATATTGACGGCGAAAACTTTAAATAACCGTTATAAAGTCGTGATCTCTGCATGCCCTGGCCCTGCTGAGTGGATGTGCGGTGTCCAATGCTCTCCAGTACCCTAGTTCCCGTGTTGATATTTATGTGTAGTTTATGAATTTAAAAAAGTTTTTGCTCAAAATCATATTCACTTTTAGATGTCTTCAAAATCTATATGCAGCAAAATGGGTTAATCTTTTAAGTGATTGATAATACGGACACTAGACACACGGACATCATTCGTTTTGTTTTAATTTATTCATAAGTAGGTAACCTAAACTTGAAAAAGTAAAAAATATGCAAGTCGCCTGTTCTATTTTAATGCCTATAAGAACTGGCAAACATACTTTTCCAGTCATCAATAACCCTTGATAAAACATTACTAAGTGAAAGAATCAATAAGTTAATTTAAACAAGAAAAACATAAGGAAAAACTTAAAAAAATAGTGATATTATGAACTTAATCTAAATTTGTTATAATTGGCATAATAAAAGTAAAATTGGTCAAAATATATGATTTTCACTTAAATGATTGTCACGAAGTATACACGTACAATAATTGGGGAAACTTTGGGTTTTTATTTGTTTTATATTTCCTGACCGACCGCAAACGTCAGCACAACTCATCTAAGTTTAATCTAAATCGAATGAACGGTAGAGGAACGCGTAGGACAAAACCATTTGACTTTACTACACTCGTTCACGCCTTTAGGGATGGAATTTCTAATAATCCTTCCTTTGTGCACCCTAATGGTACTCAAGGAATATTCCCTCAAAATTTAAAAACTCTAGGCCCAGCGACTCAGACGATACGTTGTCTGCCAGTCAGTCACGGTGCTGTTTTATAGTTATAGATTAAACCTGTTGCAAGACGGCTGCATCACGCTTGCGCCATCAATATTGGAATGTATCCGAAATGGTCCCGACGAATTCTAACTCACGCCTCTAATGATTACGTTCTAACTCCTACTGAGGATAGACTTTATGTTTTGAGTTAGTAAAGCGAATCGAATATAATGACATTTTAAGTTACTACTCGACATTTGTGTACCGTAAATGTATGGATTAATTTTACAATTATTTAGTTTGGTATTTTTTCGATAGAGCTATTGTGATAGGCATATCCGATAATCTTTCGTTTTCTAAATAAATAAATGAAACAAAAAATATTTTTCTTATTTAATCATGGGTAAATCATCGGTAAAACTTGGTAATGAATCATTTTATTAGTCTAAATCATATTATGATTCCATGCCAAGTTTTTTATGTTGATCTTTGCATACAATTCCTTTTTAAGAAAAATTAAAGATGAAAAACTAAACTTTGTGCTTTTCATAGCGATTTATTAATTTTTCAGGGTTATCTATACTAATAATAAATCTGAAAGAGGTGTTCATGGAGTAAGTTGCTTTGTTTTCTAAGATACTTCGTTTGTAAGCTTGTTGTATGATTCTAAAACTAAACGGACGATTTTTGGAAATCAGTTCTGTATGTATGTATGTATGTATGTTCCTCCATAACTCTTAAACCGATTATCCGAATTAGATTAAACTTAGTACTCGTACATTTAACTACCTGGCTATATAAAATTCAGTTCCACTTACGCTAAGATGTGGCTGTCACACAAACTGTAATGCTCTGTACGGCTCGGCGTGAGGGCGGCGGCGGAAGGGGGGGGGGGGTGGGGGGGCGGCAGCGTTTACTTTTACTAATTGTACCGAAGTACTTGCATCACGCTAAATCGCCAAAAGGTGAGAACCAATTACTCGATTTAGATGCATGCATAATAATATACGCATAATATAACGCTTCATTACCAGAGGGGTGAGTAGTGAGTGTTAATTTTTTTACAACGTATAGAATTTCTGGGAGCAGTCAGGTTCGGGATGGGTTACCGTTTTCGATGTTGAGGCTGGCTGTGGGTTGGAGTCCACGCAAAACTTTCCTATACGTTACACGTTACTTACTTACTAGGTAAGCAATGTAGTAGTGCAAGTGCATAAAGGTTCTGGTGACAAATGCTTTTTTTTAAATAGCAACAAATGTCAACGAAGCCCTAAATGGGAATTATTGGATGTTTGTAATTAAATCTTGATATTTCGGCTTAAAAGATCTTGATTTAATTTGGTAGATGGATACATTGTCCTGGACCAGTTTGACCCTATTTTGGATCAGCCATGTGGGCTACTTTTTATCCATGAAATAATTTAGCCAACACTAACACGAGCGGAGCCGGGTACCGTAGCTAGTATATAAATAATTCTAATGAAATTTTAATTATTTTTTCTCAGCATATTATTTAGAAATTTGTCTTGTACAAACATTGAAACATGGAACTTACAGTCTTATGGAAATAAATCGAAAAGGAGTGGTGTGTCTCGTTCAGTAGAGTATTGATAATCACGGTGGCATCAGCACAGGGTCATCGCAAACATGAATGGGATTTTTCTTCATCAGATGTTTCTAAAATCCTCATTTGTCAGCTTAGAATTGACCTTGAGAACGCAAGACCACTAAAGTAGGCTTGCACTTGCACACCGGTTGCACAGTCTTACCGTGACTTGAAATGGTTCGTCTTTGATTTTAGATATCACGTTAATTATCGATCAAATATTGATGCTTTCAACCGACAACTCTCTTTGCGAATTTCACACTTTATCGCCAGTACTAATATCGATTCCACTAAACATTCGTTTTCTCCGAGTGCAAAGCGCTTGAGGTGCTTCCTCGCTAAAACCACTCGCTCATTGAAGTCGTTTCACAGAAAGCATTTCTATCTTGGAGCGCAGCTGCTTGATAAAACAAATGACGTGTACAATGTTGCGGCGAGCTGCCGGAGTCGGCGAACGACTTCAACGCCGAGGAGTGTAACCGAATAGGATGCCGACGGCGCGTAATTGGATTTGAAACAAAAAACGGCAATAGTGATTTTACAAAATTGACGATGCTATCGAGCTATTCAAGCGAATCTGTTTTTTTCGCCGTGAAAAATAGTCGTCCAGAAGCTTTAAATATATGCGTATATACACTGTTAGAGTGGACATTTATTCCAAAATTATAAAAGGGAACCAAAAGGGAATATAATGGATATAAGTTGAGTTATCAAAAAATGAAAACGTACAGACGTAGCTCTAAGTTGATTTATGTATTTAGTTTATTTGAGAGTTCTGGCACAGTCACATAATTTGATCCATGGTACATTCCATCAGTTTGTGGCTAGTGGCTCTCTGAGCTGTAGATCATGATTCTTTATTTTATATTAAAAAAATGGAAGTTTGAAACATTTTCTAAAACTGGCTCGATCAAACAGTTCTATATAATTATCGAAGCAGCTAATAAAGTTTCACGAGAACCGGAAACGCGTCAACGCCACGCTCGAGCTTCGATCAAGTTGAATGGGTTATAAAAACTTATACCAGTCCGTATTTCGTATATACTTGGACAATGGACAAACAACGTAGACCCTCTTTAAGGCGTAATTTTTATTCTTCCTTCTCTGTGCCGCGGCGCCGCGCCGCGCCGCCCGTGTAACATCTGCAATGAGGCGCTTACGTAATCTCATGAATTAGTAAAAACGCAATGAAGGCGTAAACAGAGATCGCTGCGCCGCGCTCCGGAGCGGAGACGGCGTGACGACGGTCGGCCTTGGAGACTTTCACGGTCGACCGCGGCGGCGGCAGCGGCGGCGGAGGCGGTGGCGGCGCGAAGGCGGCTGTCATAGGAAATAAGACGAGACAAGAATTCTTCTCAAATGGACCTAGTCAAGTTTTTTGAGTTAATGATCTATGTGTCGCGTTAATGTTTCGTATATTTTAACTCGAATATGTTAACTTGCACTCAAATTAGGAATGAATCAGTAAGAACACGTAATAATCACAATCAAATCTTACAAAATACAACGTCTGTTTGAAAGTTCTCTTGTCCGTCGTTCTGTCTCTCCGCGTAAAACTTGAAAACCACTTTTTGGTTATTGATGCGGTAATATCGTCCATCTCCATAGGTAAATTACTTAAATTGAGCAAACGATTGGCTCTCTGAACTGTAGACCTCGCGACTCTGTCTTTGTAAAGCTTAAAACGGAATAAATGTTCACCGCGCACCTTAAAACAAAATTATTTTATTTTTCTGTAATTTTAAATGTAATTTAGTTTGGTACTCAGGTCTTGTCACAAAACTAGCTCGACAAAATAAATTATATATTTATCTAACCTACCCACAAAAATTCACGGGATTCGCTTTAGAAATGCGACCTGTAGACAAGAACAGCCGGTCAGACATTTGAAAGCAATTTCGCCCAAGCTGAAACGGAGATCCGCTCGCGCCTCGTGCTGGCTCGGTCAAAAATGATCTCCGAACGTTTACGTAAAAAAATCATATTAGCGTGATATACCTTATTAGGAATCTTATCATTAAATGTAATCGAGGTAATATTCTACACTTCAACAAAATGGACGCGTGTGTAGTCGGCTCAAACTTTCACAAGTTTGTTCCATTATTGTGTTAACTTACATACTAAGAAAGTATAATGTCTGACTCTTAAGCTTAATTAGGTTGTATTGTAAGTTTTGCAATTACGAGTTGAATTGTGAGTTCCATGACTGGTTGCCAAGTCTTTCGGTTTCTTATCAGGTAAGACAGGTTAATTCGGAAATGCTAAGTGTGCATGTGATTTGTCGATAAAGACAACACAACAAAGTCATCAAGTATTACATAAGATTAATAATATAAATAAATGATATCACTTTAATTTAAATAACGTGTGCGTACTTTACTTTCTTCAACTTTTTGCTACACGTTGATATATGTGTTTGTGTATAATGCACTTTGTGTTTGCATTTAATTGAGTCATGTAACTATTTTTGATTTTATAAATACATGTGAACAATATAAATCTTATATCTTATTAAGTTTTCCCCTTTATTTAAACATTATTTACTTAATCGGGGCTCACACAATTAAATTTTGAAGCGAAGGCATTACATTGTTAGTTGTAAATAGAATAAATATAGTTATCGAGCAGCAGGATCGATAACTATATCGATCAAAGTTTTACGAGAATCGGTTTAGAAATGCGACCTGTAAAGGACAACATACGAAATAATTTTGCCCAAGCTAAAACGGAGACCACTAGTGCTTCGCGATCGCTCGGTGTAGTGTAATTATAAAATCCCAGTTTTGATTATTTCACGGTAAAATACATGCTTGGAGTCAAAAACATTGAATTAAATACATCACATTTCCACTTTCATTATCAAAATGTTTGGGTAATGACAGCATTTAGTGCTGCAAACAATGTTTTGGAACAAAGACAGCGCAATAAATAACAACATTTTAGCCAACTATTTGAGAAGAGTTGATTATGCCACAATAATAGGTGCATGACTCGGACTCAATTTGTGATGGTTATTAAGGCCCTGGTACTAGCCAAATCGCAAAGTTAGACGAGGCACCCCAAGTTAACTAACTAAGTCTGACGATTATAAGTGTCATTCTTACAATATATGATTCCTTGTCTAGGAATCGACCTATTTTCGTTAATGTATGTTTCCTTTTTCTATACAAAATAAATTCCGGAAACGGTGTCCATTTCCGAACTTTTTTGACTAAATGTAGAAATCTAAAAGCAAATGGTATTTTTTGTTTATGCATATATGCTGTTTTTGCTTATATCTAGAAATCGAATTACTTTCAGATTTCTAACGAGAAAAATCAACTTTTTTATTTTTATTATTATTTAAATAAATGATGGAATAAAAAAATATTAACAATCCATTATCAGTCTGGAGCTCTATTTGGATTTGCTGAAGCATTTCACTACATATTATTACATTTGTTAAAAAGTGCATTTGTATGGCGCGAGTAGTTGGCTAGTCCTAGCGCCTTAAGGTGCATCCAACCATTTATTCGAATATACTTGAATCCGATATTTCCAATTTGTGTACACGATGATTTTGCAAGTAACTAAATAAATCTTATTTTGTATGTAGTTATATAGGTGTCCCGAAACTCAACGTCAAGCGGGCACTGGGTGAGAGGCCATCTTATTCCAGTTCTTGTATTAATAAAAATAGAATCAATGACATTTGGTTTAGTGGCAATAGGTTATTTTGGAAAACTTTGGCCAGATCTAAAACGTTAGGTACTTAATACAATGACAAAAATAATAGAAATTTGTTTTAAGGCTCCATATGACGCTAATCAATCATACTTATTATTATTATTATATCCTCCCATCCTCCCCTATCATTTATAATCAAAAGCAAACTGATTATTAAAGGTAAAAATTATACACGCTTATATTTATGGAATTATAAAGACGAGGTTCCGATTTTAAAGACGTTTCACGTGAAAACAGAGTGGTCAGTCTGAGTTCTCACCTACATTGGCGTTTACGTAACTTCGAAGTTCCGTAAAATCGTCAAGCTCCATGCAAGTTTATACTACATATTCTGTGGTTTTACTTCTTCAAGCTGTCAAAGTCAAACTCGGACTTCGGATTTGTATGAAAACGCGGAGTCGACGTAAACGGCAACGTGGACGTATTTACGGCAACGATGAGTAAGCTGTCAAATCCAACTCGTACTCGCAAATGTTAGTTCGCTCGGCGCCCACTGCGCGCGCTCTTCAATTTCTCCATACATTTCAAAACGCCAGTCGATCGGTTTGGCGTAAACGCCAATTTAGGTGACAACTTAGACTACTGGCTTAGGACTCGCATGCAGAGTGTAATGTAATGCAGCGAATTGCAGAGTAATGCGAACGAGCGCGAAGTATCGAGATAGCGAACTGGAAATGATCCAGAGATGAGCTAGGAGCGTCCAGCGTGGGCGAAGTATCCATTAGCTGGAAAGGGTGGTATAGTGAACGAATACAAAGTACCAATAGTGGTTTGTACTGACTCGACCGGCGCTGGTGGAATGTAGCAGCGGGGAGGGCTGAAGTAGCGGGGGAGGCGTCCGACTTCTGCGGTTAGTGCGAGATGGAGCTCTGTAAGCGTATTCTTGGAATTCCGTGCTCAGGAATCAGGTATTTTTAAGTCGAGAAGACAGATTTTATAGCGGTAGTCAAAGTACTTTTGCTGCTTTGACAACCTTTATTAAAGTTTTCTTAATAGAAAGATCCCGGAGTACGGTTTTTCAATGATTCAAGGTTTTCGAGAAAATAGCTTTGAAAACCGCTCTTAAAGTTTACTTGACGGTAATATTCTGGAGCAGAGTATTTATATATTCTGTATTCACATTCATATTTACAAGAGCTATAAAAGTTTTCTCGACGGAATGATAAAGGAGCACGGGATTTAAATCATTTAAGTTTTCCGAGAAAAAAGTTTTGCAACCATTATAAAAGCGGTTTCTTCGGCTTAAAGCTTCCTGATTCCAGAGCACGGAATTCCAAGAATAGGCCTACTGAATGATAGTTTCGAGTTCGCAGTCACGTAACGCCTATTATGTTGCAGGTTTTGAATTTGCAATTTTTTCTCCGAGATCACGCAAATGGGCGTGCGGGCTCCCTCACGGATGATTGAAGAAGTTCGCGCAAATTGCACGTTTGAGTGGGCTGCTGTCCGAACTTTTTTGTAAGCGAATGGTAATAATGTTGGATTCATTTATCTGTTCAATTGAGGGTCTAATCACCTCTGACTCAAACTCTTATTCGTCACAAATAAATTAGCGAGTATATTGTTAGTAATAACTTCAAGTTAAGCATAGGAAAACAAATTAAAAATACTGAAGAATCAATCACTAAATAATTTTAAGATACCAATTGTAATTTGTCATTGTCATGCTACAAAAGTACAATGTGCCGAAACGAACATGAGGTACTGCAATAATCTGACGTCTGTGTTTCACATTGGAGAGGCAGACACAAACCATCTTTTGGAAATGGATTGCTAATACCTTACCCACTTTCATGCTATTAGCCCATCATACCGCATTTCCTAAGGAATAAGCTGCCATGTCAGAACCTCTCCTTTTTGATTACGGCTATATTGAACTGGATTAAACCACCGACAATTGCTCAACGCCGCTTTGAGAGCATTTTTATCTAATGCGATGGTATCGACTCAGGGTGGCCTTAATTATAGAGCCTACTAGAGGGACATAGATTCCAAACCATGGAACAGCTCGCATTAGTGCCGAAATGCGCTTATCCAACTCAGAAAGATAAATAAAGTAATGCAAGGATAGGGCGAGGGTTGAATCCATGTCCTCTGGCATAGAAGGCAAGTCCCCGAGCCTCCAAGCTACGAGCCGCAGAAATGTATTTAAAGTGATCATCAGAAATGAATAGGAGCTTCGATTGAGTAGGTAGCGAAATGAGTCGCACCATCCAATTTCACGGTGCTAATCAAAGCCTCCATCGGTCGAATGACCGGCGATGAAAACAAAAGACGACGGCGTGTTCCGCCCCCGCCGGCGCTCCGCTACCGCCGCCGCCATCACCGCACCGCTGCCGCCTCCCCACAACCGACTCGCATCATTACTTGCCGAATGTAATTTTTTGCTCCAAGTTTCGTACCCGTAATCACACCCGTTTTTACAGGAGCTTAATCGCTTTAATACGCCTGCGAAACTAATCAGTGCAAGTATTCGATCTTCCAAAGTTGTGATTAGATATCATTTGCAATCTCTATAAAATCATTTGATCGGTCCCTGTGCGGTCCCCGACCCTTTTTCTGCTCATAATATCACGCTAACACCAGTCACCGGACTGCAAAGCAGGCTGAAGTAGAGGAGGAGAATAGGCGGCGCCTCGTTGTCAGGCTGGAAGAGACCCCGGAATTCCGGGACCTCGATGAGTTTAACGCGAGCCAGACGCAGGCGAGAGTATTCAGTCTTCGTTCAGTGCAGCTCCGACCTTCCTATAACTCTGCGTATTGACGTCCACGTAGGGATTCTTGGTGTCGACCGGACACCATATTGAGGAAGAAGCTCGCCTCAATAAATCTGGGAGTTCTCAACAGGGTGGGTTACTATTTTACACCGGACCAAAAACGACTCCTTTACATGCCGCAGATAATGTCTCGCGTGGAGTATTGTTCACATTTGGACGGCTAAGCTAAGTACCGGCTTTCTTCCTGGACTTTATACAGCGCCGTATTGTGCGTATCCCTAAATTGAGAGACCCTCTAATTCCGATATATTCCAAATGTAGGGTGTCTCTCTAAGCTCTAGCATCTGTCCATCATGGATAATGTTTGTCGAAGCTGCATAATACTTCTACCTCTATCCTTTTTTCTACCATTGTTTAATGCGGAACAGGCAAAGAAAGCACTATAGGGTCGGTAAACTCTGAAAGGTCCCTGCCAAGGTATTTCCCCAATAGTACACCCTGGGGCCACTTGAGCTTAGCCACCCGGTGTCCAATATCGACTACTCCAGCACCATATCCCGTAGCGATATTCCCATCATGGCCCGCTCCATGGCTCGCTGGGCAACTTTCAACTTTTGAACAACGTAGTGGCAGTGGGCTGACCATGTCAGCCGAAGAGACGACGACCGTTGGAGGAACCGTGTCCTACACTGGCGGCCGTGGACAGGAAAACGGAGTGTGGGAAGACCGCCCGCCAGGTGGGACGACGGCATCAAGTGCGTCGGCAGAAAGCAGTGGTTCCGTACCGCTGAGGGCCGGGAGGACTGGAGAAAATTGGAGAGGCGTATGTCCAGCAGTGGACGCAAACACGCTGACTGACTGACTGACTGACTGACACCCTGGGATCCTTCAAACATGGTTTGAAGAAGCAGCTGGCTGGCGGGCATGGTTTTTCAGCCCCGGTGAATGTCCGAAAGCCCATGGACAGAGTCGGGCATCTCTTATTTGAGGGCCTGGCGTTTTCCATATACCGCGCTTAACATAAAATAAAATTTCTTGCAGTAATTACGACGAATCTAAAAAAACGAGTAACTTGATATATATATTTTTTTAATGAATTAATTAAACGAGTAACTGTTACAGTATGTCAAATAGTGATTAGGATTTCAAAATTAATTACAGTTATTAATTGCAATAAAAAATATTTATTTAGTTACCCATAAAATCTGTATATTTACTGATCTTGCTAAAAAATCTTTAAAAAAGTAAAGGTGGCTTCTAAGTTAAGGTTAAGGTCCTTTAAAGGCCTCAAGCTGAGGGCAAGAACCCTCGCAATAAGGAAGTCGCACCGCCGCCGCCGGCCGCCCCGCTCGGTGGCTGCATCTAATGTCGGCCATCGCTCGTAATGACCGAACATTTATGTGAGACAACATCGCCGTTAAAGTGCGGCCACTTTATCGCTGGCCCCTGTAAAAATGAATATCATACTTGTGGACTGGAGGCATCAGGGAATCCAATGCGAATGAAATGTGAAAGACATGAGTTATAGTTGTGTCGCTAGTATTATTAACGAAGTGGCTACCCATTTGGATCACTTCTTTTCATCAATAAAATAAAATAAAATAAAGGTATTCATAATAGAACCCTAAAATATCAATCAGCAATGTTACCGACTTAATAGATTAAATTACTCCATTGAAATTCAGCCATAGTTTATGCTGACATTATTAGACAGTAAAAAAAAAATATCGTAGAAAAGTTGTAAAATTCGTAAACTTGTAAGCTTCCGATGCCGAAGCTGACGGCAATTCAACGTCAGGATAATTAATATTTGTAAGACGATATATTTTTTACATTTCATTATTCATCACCTAGTCGTCTGCCCAGTTTAAAACTTCCAAGAAAAACCAACAAAAATGTACTCTTGGAAAGAATGCGAGAAGTTCTCACTCGAGTAGCTATGATTCTCTACACAGAAAAAATATGTACCTTCATGCAACATGGAGAAATATAACTAGTCGTGTGAGAACTTCTCGTGTCGCTCCATGAGTAAGCCCGCTGATGTAATTCCATTTATGCCATTCATAATATCGATTTACAGAGAGTATGTATATGCTTAAAAATAGAAACCATAAAAAGCCGAGAATGGAATTGTAAAAGCAATCGTTCTGAATAGCGCATACTTTGAGCGGATGTACTCAGATGTAACTTTTGTTTTATTAATCGGCTTAAAAAAATGAGGAGGTTTTCAATTCGTCGGAATCTTTTTTATCGACAACAGACTTCAATCCGATAAGGCGCTGTTTTACTCGTCAGATTGAACTTAAGTCATAGTCGTCCGTCACACACATTCTTTCATTTTATTTATTTATTCAACTTCTGGTAGTCAAACTACACTAAGTCATGTCACAATTTGATTGATCCGCGGATTCGATCAACCAGTGAAGAAGAACCCGCAAAGAAACTTCACTGGTCTATAAACTATGTTTTTTTTTGTCTTTTTTTTTCGTCCACATAAATGATATAACACAATTATGATTTCATACCTAAATGCTACTGCCAAACTTACATTGGTAGAACGGTCTAAAGCAAAGAACTACGAGGAAACAACAACCCACAATGTGAAAAGTCTTAAATAATAAATAAATTACTTAACTTAATAACCTAATAATTGTACTTTCTTTCTTTCTTTAACGTTTTTCCAGGTGTAACAAATGGCGCAAGAAGGTCGCATGGGGTTCCCGTCGAATGTATCGTTTCTTGCGCAATCGTTTTCGAAATTAAAATTTTCAGAGATTTCAATCTGAATTGACATCAGGCGGAGGACTTATTTTGTAGTAGTAATTTTTACTTGAAAATTGGAAATGTTTACTTGAAATCCAACCTGTAGTAATTTAGGCAGATTAGCCGAATTAAAGGTTACTACTTTGGGATTATTAATAGGACATGTTCTGCACATTTTTTATGTAAATAGACTTGGATGCCTAATACCAACCGTTATGACATTACCCCAGCCCACCGCATTCCTGAAGGAATTAGGTGTTATGTTAGGGACTTCCATTTATGAGCACGGCTACTTTAAACTGTCCATTTTTCATTGCGCTTTCGACTATCTTTTTATTCAACGCGATGGTACCAATCAGAACGAGCTTAACTCTTACTCCTAGTAGAGCAAGGAGTTTACAGTTTTACATGGATTCCGAACAGCTTCCATTGTTAACGAAATTAACTTCTCCAACTCAGAAAGAGAATGAAAGTGATGCATGAACGGGGCGGGGATTTAAGCCCATTACTTTTAGCATGTAAGACTTTTCGCCGCGTCCCTGAGCTAAGAGCTTTAAAACATGTTTAGCTCAGCACCGAGTGATCTGCTGACCTCATGAGTTATGACTATAGCGTGATAGTACGGACACATTATGTGCGCAGTAAACCCATTATAGTAACTCGGTTCCTCGCAAGATCAAGGTGGTTGCAACACTCACGTGTCACCGTAACGAGCCGAACGTAAACAAATGAGTGAAAGTGCACGTTTAGACAATAATAATTTTCACTCGTGTAACATTTGACACTCGCCTCATTGTTAGTGTGAGACTGTCTGAAATAATGTGCGAACTGACTCGAGCGTGGACATAAAAGTGCTCGGCAAAATCGGGCCGTTTCGTTTGGATGAATGTCTGTATCTTTGTGTGTACATTGCGATAGATAGTATCGACCGTAATCCTGGCTTGGCACCAAAACATATTATTCAAATACCCATATACGGGTAGTTACAATCCCAACAAGATGCTTAGTTTCAAAGAATTTATCTTTACAATTTCTGAGATTAGATTCACATCTGGCTCAGCAGATAGCTTTCAGTGCCATTCACCACCCTTTTTAACCGACTTCAAAAAAGGAGGAGGTTATCAATTCGTCTGTATGTTTTTTTTTGTTTTTTTTTTTTATGTTTGTTACCTCATAACTTTTGCCTGGGTGAACCGATTTTGATGATTATTTTTTTAAATGATAGCTAGTGCTTTCCAAGTGGTCCCATTTTAATTTGGTTAAGTTCTGACAATGATATCCATTAGAAAATCATAAAAGTCTTAAATTTGTATTAAGATGTGCGCGACAAAGGGAAGAATAACTCAATATAACGCCAACCGATTTCGGTGATTCTTTTTTTATTGGAAAGGACGTGTACAAATTAGTAAGTTTACTTCAGATTCACTAAAAATAAACAAATTAAAAAAAAAACCGACTTCAAAGAAAAAGCACTAAAAAGTAAAAAATTATTTTCATTTTTGTAGTTACGATTTCTGTAATTTTTTGAGTCGGTGTCAGCCAAGGTTAGGTTAGGTTAGGTTAGGTAAGGTTAGGTTAGGTTCTCTTGATTGGCGCAGCGCGTGCCCGGCTGACGCCGACTCAAAAAATAACAGAAATCGTAACTACAAAAATGAAAATTATTTTTTACTTTTTAGTGCTTTTTCTTTGAAGTCGGTTATTTTTTTTGTTAAATTTGTTTTTAACAAAGCCTCTTACACTGGGGGTAAACGGATTTAACACAAAAAAAAATTAACAAAAAAAAATAACCGACTTCAAAGAAAAAGCACTAAAAAGTAAAAAATAATGTTCATTTTTGTAGTTACGATTTCTGTTATTTTTTGAGTCGGCGTCAGCCGGGCACGCGCTGCGCCAATCAAGAGAACCTAACCTAATCTAACCTAACCTAACCTAACCTAACCTAACCTAACCTAACCTTGGCTGACACCGACTCAAAAAATAACAGAAATCGTAACTACAAAAATGAACATTATTTTTTACTTTTTAGTGCTTTTTCTTTGAAGTCGGTTATTTTTTTTTGTTAATTTTTTTTAATTTGTTAATTTTTAGTGAATCTGAAGTAAACTTACTAATTTGTACACGTCCTTTTCAATAAAAAAAGAATCACCGAAATCGGTTGGCGTTATATTGAGTTATTCGTCCATTTGTCGCGCACATCTTAATACAAATTTATGACTTTTATGATTTTCTCATGGATATCATTGTCAGAACTTAACCAAATTAAAATGGGACCACTTGGGAAGCACTAGCTATCATTAAAAAAAAAATCATCAAAATCGGTTCACCCAGGAAAAAGTTATGAGGTAACAAACATAAAAAAATAAATCCTTTTTTTGAAGTCGGTTAAAAAGGAGTCATTTCTCCAAAACTTGGCACTGATCTTCTTCTTTTTTTTTCAAAGATGTATTACATACACTGTCTCTATGTACCAACCATGTTTGCGAGCTGGCTTATATCTCTGATATAGGTACCGGCATATAACTAGAACTCTGACGGGCCTTTCCACCTTCCCTGCCTCCGATACGACCCAGGCACCGTCTTCTTCTCCGTAGGCCTATTGTTGGTATTCCGTGCTCAGGAATCAGGAATCTACAGCGGTGGTCAAAGCGATTTTCTCTACGGAATACCTAGAATCATTGAAATACCTTGCTCCGGAATATTTCCGTCTTGAAATAGTCTTTGGCGACGGAGAGGTTTTCTCGACTGAAATAATTCTAATTCCTGAACACAAAATTCCAAAAATAGGCCTACAGGTGTCACCTGGGTGTTCGGTTACTGTTGGCAATCTGTGCCTTTATACGACTTTTGTGAAATGCATATGTAGCGAAGGCAAATGCTGATTTGTTTGAACTTTAAAAAAAATGTAAGTCGTGTTATTTTCGTTAATTTTATAGTACTCCTCGAAATCGTAGCCACTGAAGTAGGTAAAACACTTTGCAATGGTTTGAATGAAGTGTCATGTGATGCAATTGAGTAGGCTCAAACAACAAGGGGAACTAATGGCCCCCACGCAGATGCTATATGGGCACAAAATAAGTCAGATACTACATGTGGGAGGTTTTTGTTTTATCTATACAGTCTTTTCACTACTTTTTACATCGATGTACAGAGCGATTATTGCTTAGTTCCCAGTGGGTATCAGGCAATCAAATTAAGTAAGCTGTCAATCTATCTAAGCATGTATGCGTTAGTTATTGTCTAATCATAGGAGTTATGGTGTAAAGTTCTATCAGTTTTGCCCACCTCTTAGGGGAAACTGTGTGTGGGAACATTTTCACTTCGTGTCAGTTATTGTCTAGACGTCAATAATAAATTACTTGCATCCAAAAATTTTAAACAAAAAGTTTTTTAATTTATGGGATCCCGAAGGTACTTATGAGTCGTCTGGGTTACTGTCAAGGGACGAACATGTATTTACTATTAAATATTAAAACAATATTGAGATAATACCATTTCGTATCAATAATGACGAGGGCTCTGTACAACTGAACTTAGTAAAGCATTATTTAATTGTAGGTTTTGGTCAGAATCTTATACAGGAATCTTATTCTTACCTTATTATTACAGAGGTTGCTCTCTGTTACAGTGCTATTGTTGTTGTTGCCCTTGCTTGAGGTGACGCTAGGTTCGGGGTCTCCTCTTTCCCTAAAATATGGCTGATAGAGGCGATGGCTGTGCCCGGCGTGATGCTGGTGAACGGGTGCTGTTTGTGGGAACTGGCTTGCTCCAATTGGCGACATGTAAGGTGGTGGGCTTGGCCTTTACAAATAAGCTGATATTTGTTATGAACTGTTGCATACGAAATGAATTGTTGATTCTCGTCAATTAATATTAATTTAGTGTTTTTACCTGTGATTGTAAGCAGTAGCAAATACTTTTGTTAACTTGGACTAAGTGGACGTTGAAAAAAATCCAGCGGAGTTTCTTGCCAGTTTTTCTTCGCTGGGATTGCTAAACTTGCTAATGTTAAAATATGACACTACGAGTACAGTGTGCTGTATATGGATGATGAATAAACAATAAACAACAATTGCAGTTCGTGTGGTAGTTCGAACGCTGTAGCCACATGAAAGTGAAAGGGATCGTCTTAAATTACTGACAATTATGACACTCGATTTGACGCAGACATCAGCAGAGCGTTGAAAGTGTGGCGACCGCGGCTCGTCTATCTTAATCCGATTAAAAATAGCCGTTTAATGCCGTTTCTGTTGAATGTTAAAAATCTTATTTTATTGAAACGTTAAGGGAGAGGATTGGTTTGATGCTGTTAGAAAACATAGACAGAAAAATAAATAAGCGGACGGATAAAAATGAACATTTCACGATTCGCGTGGAACGTGAGGTCCTCACAGTAATATGGATTATACTAAAGACGGATCCATTTAACACTATCATATATCAATGAATTTGCTTGAAACCAATAACTTTCTTAGGAATGCGACATGTATGAATGTATAATCGACCGTGAAGAAAGGATAAATTAATTAAAGAAAGAGCCCATTAAAAAGAACTACTTTACGAATATACTGCAAGGCTGGACTCGAACCAGCAAAACATATCATTCACGGGTATTGGGTCTACTAATTTCGCCATCGGCTGTATACCCATAATTTGGAATTATTCTACAGTCCCTCCTCCCGTAATCAATCAAATCTACCGCGAACACAGTGTTTAAGATTATCCCTACATACATTCTTTGGAAGAAGCGACGAATCTACTTAGTACGAAAAAGTACATTTACAATAAATTTCTTACTGAAACTGAATTCTAAGAAAGGACATGGACTTTTCTTAGAATCCTAACTGTTATTGCTGATAATTTCCGACATTTAATGTAGTGAACATTGTGGCATGACAAACATGTCTGTGATAATATTAACAGTATGTCTGGACTGTTACTCGTTCACATGACGTCGGAGACGAGCGGACGGGACGCGCAAGCGCACCGTTGACAATGGCAACATGACGCTGTAACGGAACTCGCTATTTTCATGTCGTGACATTCAATGGACTTGTATGTCTATC
The DNA here is from genome assembly GCA_946894095.1 of Incurvaria masculella. Taxonomy (NCBI): domain Eukaryota; kingdom Metazoa; phylum Arthropoda; class Insecta; order Lepidoptera; family Incurvariidae; genus Incurvaria; species Incurvaria masculella. The sequence goes on from OX335644.1 coordinate 7,268,514, forward strand.
GTGCATCAACCGTCTTACAGGTCACTCTATCGAATAGATCGGTATTTACTGGAGCAGGTGTGAAATAAGCATATCTTGATAGAGTTTGGCAGATTCCGCTTATCAATAAAAAAAAAACACGAAACATTGAAGGGACAATAGCAAATTAAGGGCGTGACAACAGCTGATTTTTACATTCTTACATTCAGCATTTACTTCTAAAAGGACATATTAAGTGAACATACTTTTAATCGGCCGAGAGAACGCGTAGCGCGAGCGAATCTGCGTTTCAACTTGGGTAGTAAAAATGCTTTCGTATGTCGCAAAAAAAAGTTTTGTGATAAGACCTAAGCGTGAAAAAGTGAGGAAAATACAAGGAAAATCATAGGATTTTGTTGCAAGGTGCGCGGCGAACATTTATTCAGTTTTAGACTACAGGTACATAGACAGACTCGCGAGGTCTACAGCTCAGAGAGCCACTAGTAGATATAAATTAATTGTTGTTTTACTTACGTCCTTAAAAGATTATTATAGGGTCGGTAAATTGTGCAATGCTGAGATTTTCCCCCAAAGTACGACCTGAAGCGACCTGAAGTGTGAAGAAGCACCCTGCCCGGCCGGCATAGTTTTCGCCACGGAGATAGTGATGAGAACAGAAAATGTATTTTGCCGTGACAAAACCTTGCAAATGTATTTCCTGGGTACTCTATTAAAGCCGGCCTCACCGCATACCGAGTATCTGGAGGCGCTCGGTTGCGCCCCGCGCTGCGCTGGGAAACTATGCAGTGTACCGGCGCCGGCGCATCTTCGTCGAGCACGCGCGCCTCCTCCGCCGCCGCGCCGCCGCTCGCCCATTGTCTGGCAGCGTGCATTGTGCGGTGCGACCTGCGCTGCGCCCGCGCTGCCATTATCGTGGCGCTCCGAATAAAATATTCTATATTGAATGGCTTGTTAGGATTTTTCTACCTACCTAGTTAAGGCGAGAACATCGACTTGAAACTTCTCACCAACCGATTATAATAATTGTTTTCGAGCGGCTCGTAGCCTAGTGGTGCGAGGACTTACCTATCATACGAGAGAGGGTATGCTAGGTAGGGTGGCAGGGTGGTAGGGCGGTAGGGCGTGCACAAATTTATTTATCTTTCTGAAATGGACAATGCGATTTGTTCCATGGTTCGGAATCCATGTAAAACTGTAGATCTCCTTCCTCCACTATAGTTGGGAGGGTTCAAGTCCGACCGGGTTGGTGCTATCGCAATGGATACAAAAATGGTCGAAGCGGCAATAAAAAATTGTTCGTGTTTTTCGGACAATTTTTATTGCCGCTTCGAACGAATATTCTTGAATTCTGAGCACGGAATCCCGAGAATAAAAGGGACAATTTACAAACCGCGAAACAAAGCGATTCTCTTTTAACTGATCGATAATTTCCTTGGGCAGAATTACTTCTCCGCCTTGGGATTATTCACACGTGAAAACCGTTTTGCAATCGACGTATTGCCAGCTCATACACGGCTTCCGGAGTACATTCTGAATCAACAAGATCGGATCCGCAAGTGTACGCAATCACTTGCAGTTAGCAATCAGTTAATGTAACAAACTTGTCAACGCCCTTTCTCCGCCGCCGGCTTTTCGTACATTATCAACCCAACCCGGTGCCGATACATAATAATTATTCACTTTGGGAAGTGATTTTACTTATTTAGCCTCAAAATGTATTCTATCTATGGAAACTAACATGATTCGATTATATTATTTATTATTTTGTTTTGCCGTACTTTGCTTTCCGTTTTTGTTAATGGTTTTTAAGTTAAAGTTTTTATGTTTGTCTAGTTGTATTTAACCTTACATACTAGTCAGTTTAGTTTCTGAGTATGCTTGTAAATATTTTATGACCATGACCGATAGTCTTTAGGTATTTTGCTTGCACAATATTATAGAGTCTACACCGACGGACAACAAATATACACTGAAAAGTTTCCGTAAAGAAGCTTCACACAAAATATACGAATACCCGAATATCCAAACGTGTCTGCCTTCAATCAAGAATGTACAGGTGAATACATTGATTTCACCTCACTTTTGCGAAATCCGATAGACTCTTTTGAGATGAATTGTCAAGGTAGATTTGTGATCTTTTTTATTAGGGTTCCGTACCCAAAGGGTGCCAACGAAACCCTATTATTAAGCCTCCACTGTCCGTCCGCCCGTCCGTCCGTCCGTCTGTCACAGGGCTGTATCTCATATATAGGTAGGCCGCTAAACATTTCACAGAGTGCGTATTTATTTTGCCATTGTAACAACAAATAGGTAATATTTAAAAGTAATAAAAATGAAAGGGGGTAACACAAACAATGTTCTTTTTTGTGTTAAATCTTGTACCATGGCACGGAACCCTTCGTGTGCGATTCCAACTCGCACTTGGCCGGTTTTAAAAGTGAGCAACGATACGAAATTTAATTTGGCGAACGTTAGTCTCGTGTTCGCGCGGGATGCTAGAGCGAACCCGTACCCTCACAAGCTCGCGGCGCGTGACAGGGGCGAAGTTGCAATGCGCTCGTGGTTGCTCACACGTGCAATGTGCATTGTTAAGCGAAGGAGGTTTTTAAACTTACTCAGGGCGCGACGGGCATGTGGAATGTGAACCCATTCATTGACGAACGAAGTGGGGGTTCGTTGTGAACATTATGTAGGTGTTTCCGGCTATACTTCAACCCGTCAGTTTAAATGGGGAAGAGAACTCAAAGCGACCTCACCTTAGAAACAACAAAACTGTCATTCCTGTAAATATTTATTTACGAGTTTTAAGTGCAAGATCTCCACGATGCAGCTAGAATAAGGTTTGGAGGAAAAAAAGAGCTTTTGTTCGTATTCAAACAAATTTTAATGTAATACACCAGCACAAAGTCTGAAATTCAATATTAAAAGTCATGGTATTGTGATATATTCTTCCCTACACATTCATTTGATTAGCATAGTTTGGAATAAGTAATTTTCGGAACAACAACGAGAAAATTGAGTCACTTTAATTACGTAGGTTGAGTAAATAACATTTAAAAATCTGTTCTGCTTTATTTTGTATGGTATTTGACAGCTTTGACAGATATTTTATGTGAGCTCGCTCCTGTTAAATAAGCAGTATTCTTCCCCATTGAAATCCAGTTCATCCAATAAATAATCTGGACGTGTTATCAATAGCATGGTTATTTTAAAACATTCGATTTCGCTTATTTTTTTATGTAACTGGACATGGATACCATTTTATGATATAAGCCTAACACACCAGATGGGAACTAGGTGCCATGCCAGGAGCTTCCTTTTATTGCTCTGCTACATTGAACTGGAAGGAATCCACCGATGGGTTATCTGGTGAAAACCTGATTAAAATCTGACCAGTAATTTACAAGATATTCGCTTTTGAATACTGTCGAAACAGGACATTTAAAATTACATTTAAAATTTATTGTTAAGGGCATTTTCACCGGTAAAAAAAAGAAACAAGGAAAATGTGTTTAATATCGAACATAAATTTTCAGCCTAATTATTTACACCTAATTCCCTTGATTGCTTACACCTCCAATGGACAGTAGCCCTTAGTATTAGATTTATATAGAACATTCAAACCTCTACCCGATGAAAGAAAGGGAATTAACAGATGGCCGGATGGGTTCCGTTATTTCCTTTTGGAGTACTTAACCCTGAAAATCAATATATAAATATAAAAAATGATAATAACTGCTAATAAAAAAGGGTTTAAAAGGCTTGTCACTTAATAGCATTAAACGATAAGGCAAGTTGACGATATGAGAAGCGGAAATGCGTGCCCGCTAGTATTGTCTGCTCTGTGGACTATTACGGTTCTCACGCACTATTGTGTGCTATTGTTTGGATCGAAGATGCTTGCTTCGATTGCTATCGGCGCGTTGCTCCGTGCAATTAAGGGGATCTTGCGTCGCTATTTCTCCTATAACTCACCTAAATCGGAAGTTACAAACTTTAACTTTATTAACGAGTTCACTAAGCAGTTGTGTGTTGAATCTCAATAAACTATTTATAAATAAAAAAGGCTCTAATTTGTGAGAAGATTATGAGTCATAGCGCAAAAAGTTCCTACTTTTAAATTGCAAGCTTTTGTACAGCTTTATCTAATTACTCATTATTTATATATATTATACTACTTATTATTATACCTAATTCCAGTTTATTTTTGTAATGATTTTATGAGATTATATAAATACACAGCTGCTAAATTTACTCGCATCAACAGTTATAGTTTGTCACTTCATATTTTTTAAGAAGAAATAGCTGAAATTGCGACAAACAACCATGGCCCCGCACCGACGTTGACGCACACACAGCTGCAGTGTTAAAAAATAAGTCTATTTTGCAATTGTTTTTACAGTGATACGTAAATCAGTTCAGTTATACTAATTAAATCTAAAGTTGGGATAGTAAATATCTAGCAAAAGTGTACAAAATAGCCATGGCTCAGCATGCCAGCGAGGTATGTACGTAAATTGACCTGCCTGGCGCTTGTTTTCAGCCGCTGCCGTGTGAGGGCGTGTGTGTGAAGTTGTGGTAAGGTGTGTGAGGGTGAATAAGAGTGTAAACTGCTTGTGTATGAATGAGAGGCGTATGAATGATGTGCTTATTTTGTGTCTGCAATCTGTATATGTCTGCAGTTTATGAATGTATCCGGGGTATTAGTGTCTGAATATATTCCAACGGGTGTTATGTGCCATCGGTGCAATTGTAGTTTTTGTCTATTTTGAATATGCATGTATAGTGGCTTATGTAGTGGTTAAATACATAGGCACGTAAATAAGCGCGATGTTTTGTGTAGATATCAATGCTATTTAATCACAACTATTTTATTTTATTTTATTCTCCTTTGTTGTTTCAGAATTCCAATTCTAACCATGTCCAGAAATTAATGAATATTCAGATAAAAAATAATGTACATTTTTTCAATCCCAATAATCATTTACCAAATGTTGCCGTTGCATCAACCTGTATATTATATGTATTATGTCTGCCTTGTTATTTTCTGTTTTAATGGTAATACTACCGTTTTACTATTCATTAGGATGTGATTTATGTTTCAAAGTGGTAAGTTGTTCACCTACTACATTTATCTGACGTAATCATCTGAATGATGTTTAATAGTGCGGAGGATATCCCAATCCTTTAGATGAACGACCACACCATATATTTTCTGCTTATTTTAAATATCTAATACCAATGCATTATGATTATTTTGGTGTAAACCTAAAAAATTGTATTATATCAATGGATTATGTTGTCATATTTTGTTTTTCTTGTTTCAGGTAAGTTTACAACAAAGCATTGCAATATTCCACTACCGGCAGTTCCACTACACGGTTTGCATGATTCGGGAAAACTGGATCAAACATCACGCTCGATCCAAGTTTGTCATGACGCCATTCATGCAGAGTATTATATAGAGCTAGAGAGAGAAGGTGTGTGCGTGTGAGGACAGTTCAGGGGGTCTATTCAGGGCAAGAGTGAGTTCGAATTCGTCACTAAATATCAACTCACTTTTTTTTAAATAGTTAATGTTTCTACACTTCTTGAGTATCATTACAGTTAGGTAAAAATCTGGTCTGTCCCGTAAATACATTAGAAGTATAAAAAAACCGGTTCCGGTATTTAAATAATAATATATTTCCCAGCTATTTTTAGGTTAACTCACTCCCGAACTCGAACTCACTCTTGCCCTGAATGGACCCCCAGGTTTCCGGTTTTTATCTGTTTTAGATTATTCCAATTTTTTAATTTACATTTTAGAGATTCAATAAAATAGAGAAGGATATTTTTTACAAAGGTAACCATTATTTTGTTATTTAGAATAATAGGCACGTGCGTTTTAGATAATTTCTGAACTTTTTCGAAAGGTCGATCTTTTCTACAGGAAGTTTCACTTTAACAGCCCGTGTGACACATGCAAGGCAGTTTGTTATCTAGGTGGCAGATTACTATCTATAAGAATACTACCAATCTAAATATATAGCATGGAGGCAGCCGCCTGGGCGGGCATCCTTCACATGTGTAATACATCTGATACCCAATGCGAATCTGTTACCAGTTTGACAATAAAAATGTTTAGATTTTTTTTAAATTACTCACTATGCAATAACTACTAGTAGACTAATAGTAGTCCGACCAATATACATAATAGGTACATATGGTTGCACTGGCCTCCTTTAAATAATGGCCCGTAAGGTATGCTCCCCAATAAAACGTAGTTTAGGAATCATTAGAAAACCACTGATCCAATTGAATTGATATTAAATATCTAATTTGAGGCAACAAATGTCTGCGTGTGCACGTGGTTGTTTCTTTGAAAAATCTAAACCGAATGAACTGAAAGCAAAGAGAAAATCTTCATACGCGTTTTGTTTTCTCTGTAGTTTGACCCAGGATACATTTGCTGAAAAAACTAAATTATTCAGACACATATATTTGTTGCCTGCTATTAGAAACCACATATCAAGTAAATTAGAACAGCGGTCTTCAAATGATTAGTAAAGTACGTTTGTATGGGGAAGTGCGCTTTATAAATGAAACGAAATGAATTCGGCTTAACAGTTTGCCATCAAATCGCTATGCCTGTTTATTTGATGGACGCAGTGGTTCTGTACCGCTGAAGGCCGGGAGGACTGGAAAAAAATTGGAGAGGTGTATGTCCAGCAGTGGACGCAAACACGCTGACTGACTGAATGACTGTTTATTTGATTGATCAAAGTTATTACAGCTTCAATGACCGACAAAATGATCGGTGGCATCATTGATTGCGGCAATGAAGGAGATAATGGTGCGGGTACGAGAGCTCCACAAACCCACTTCACATCAATATCGCGAACACATTACTTGTGCCGATGTTGCGTGCGAGAAGCAATTCGATATTTGATTGCAATGATTTGTGATGTTGCATTTCAATTCGGATTGAGGAAAAAATCTATTCAAACGTGAAGAAACTTCATCATAACTTAATGTCACCATGAGAAATGAAAGATATACATATGTTCTTAGCATTACACCGTCGCACACGCTATTTCTCTCTCTCTCTAGCATCCTCTCTCCGTCCGTTCGCCTGTCAGCGGGCTGTATCTCATGAACCGTAATAGGAAACAGTTGAAATGTTCACAGAGTGTGTATTTCTCTTGCCGCTTTAACAACAAATACCTAACATTTTAATCAAATAAAAATTAAAGGGACGACCGAAAAACGTGATGTTTTGTATGCATTCAATGAAGTGCGACAGCCAGCCGAGTTTGTCAGTCAATGAAATTCAAATTAACGATAAAAATATGCACTTTCGTTCCATATTTCATCTAATTCTTAAAAAATATTTGCAGATGATAACTTTTACTAACTTTACAAAATTCAATGTCTGGCATCTGTCCGTCTCACTTTATCTGCTTCCTCTCTGTCCGATTATATGTAAGCATGAGACAACATACCCGGTTTTGATGCGGATTGTAAATTCTAACTAAGTATAATTAGACCTTCAGTTATAGGCTGTCGCAAAAGGTCTAAAGCGCATAAAACCCAAAACACAGAACATCCAAAGGTTTTTTAATGTGTATTAGAATAAGCACAACACTTAATCTACATAACGTAATAAACGTTCGTATTGTGTAACAGTTTTTGATGCTATGGGTTTTCGATTTCGTTGACGTGGAGTTGAGTCGAGCTGCGGGGTAGTATCAACCGGTTTTTTATAATCGCGAAAATGAAAAAATCGATGAAAAGATGGTCGATGCGGCAATGAAAAATTGTCCGTGTTTTCCATCCAAATTCCTTAGGGAATGTGGTGTATTGGGCTAATATCATAACGGTAGTTGTGTGGTATTAGCCATCCATGTCAGGTCCCATAAAAAAAAAGAATATCGGGTGTTCATTCGAAATTCACGACAGTCCGAATTGCGACACAATCGGAGTCTCGCCTCTGACTGTGTGCAACTGAGGCCCGGCCTACGCAGCGATGTGTCGTTAGTGTGGGTGGCGTTCAAGTGAGCACTTAAAAGCGATCAGAGATTATCGTTAAACCGTAACGTAAGGAATGAGAAATCGTAACACGACTTAATTGATTGGAACTCGTGAACTGAGTTATGTTCTCACTAACGATACGTTTAATTATCAAGCGTAAAAAATGATCATACCTACCTCGATGAATTTAAGTTTTAAGAACTCACCTCAAATTTTCATATCACCTGTGATACACATTATTTCAACAAGTCAAGATTACGATTTTAATGGTGAGTCATATAAGATTTTTCACTTTACATAAATTGAGACTATACAAATATGAAATAAGTAATAATTTTGGTATCAGAATGTTTGAGTATATTCTGAGTGTAACATGCTAACCCTATCTCACAGGGTAACATTCGACAGCGGTGAATTCAAAATAATAAAACGTTTCGACACATGAATTTTGAAGACCGAATTCATTCCAATTTCAAAGTTATTGAAAAAAACGCGGTTTTGAGCGTATGAATGTGTTAAAGAAAGAGATTTAAATAAGTGACTAGTTCTCCGTTTAGAATGAAGTTTAGATATTCTAAAATATGTTTAGTAAATATGTAAACATAAATGATTTGAAATGTGTCAATAAAAGCCACGACTAATTGTAAGGGTCCTGGATTTGGCCATACTGACTTGCTCGTTTTTCCCGAAAAAAAAAAAACTGGTGCAAAACGACCATGTCCCGAATAGAGCCGGTTATCTAAGCTAATATATTTGCAGGTAAGCGACAGATGCAATTAGAGTACTTCAAGCCTAGTATGTAAGTGGCAAAGTTCGTACGAGCACAAGCGCCTGTGCTCATACGAAAGTTGTTTGGCGGCATAATTATCTCTGAGGCAACGAGAAGAGCCTCCATTGGCAGGTGGCTTGTTGTATAGTACAGTCTACAATCCACTATCACGACCATTTTCTATCTATATTAATCAACCTTATCTATTCAGAAAATTCGCTTCATGTCAGGAACTTGCATATTTGATTACACATTAATTGTAGAGTCTAATGGAAAGACGTATTTTCTAAATGGTACTTTTAAAAATATTATCCTTAAAACTTATTAAAATAACAATCTTCGGCGGAGACTTGTGCTGAGATTGAAAGACAGTTCTTGGATCTTGAGTATCAATTCTCTAGTTTTCCAGCTGCCAAATTTAACATACCTTCCATTAAATTTTGGCAAAATTTACATTCTGAAGGCTTGAGAACTGTCTTTGAATCTCAACATTAGAGCGCATGGGTATTGAGGGTATGTTAAAATAGGCCAATCAAAGAGCAAGAGCTGAGCGGCGTTGTTGCTCTGAGTTACATACATACTGATACATACATAAACATTTATGTATAAGAAACAGCAATGAATTCATGTCTACCGTGCATATGGCGGTAAGTTCTAAATGGTAAGACAGTGTTTCGGGGAGCTGGTCCAATTCTCCGACTACATCTTCTAATACTTATCTGAATCTGTTGACTTAAGGCATGCTTTAAAAAAAAATTCAGTCCGTACATAGGTGACGGAAGCGTTCAGTCTTCCGTCACCTATGTTTCGAATCTTGCGAGCGATCGAGCTTTCGGAACGCGGTGTTGCCTTCAAGGTTGTAACTTTCAAATGTTGTCAGGTTGAACGATCCCTATAGGAAAGCTTGATAACTCGTCTATTTTATGTCGTAATGCTCCTACATGTCACATTTCCTGTGGATATTAGGTAATTCAACGGTTAATTAAATTTCGGCAATTCTCCTGTCCTAAATTATTCCGCATTATACCTATAATACAATAATGTTTTTAAATTTAATTTTCGAAGGAATGCAACAACATTTATGCAGGGATCTTTTTAATATAAAATAAAAAAAAATCAGTTTAAAAAACTAAATTTCTTGTGCCATAAACCAAAGGTAATAATTACACAAAGGTACACTTATATTTATTTTAATTTTAATGCATTTAATATAGATCAACATATTATAAATTTTTTTGTTGCATTCTTGTTCCAAACAATATAACCGATCCTAAACAAAAGTCATGCGAAACAGTGTTTTATACTGTTTTGTTCTCGTTTGAAAAATATTGTTTAAGGGTGTTAAATTATTTTGCATTTAACATCTTACAGAATTGCAAAATAATTTCAGAAGTTAGAATTACTCTGTGCTTAATGAAGTCAAATCTTCTCTTTTAATGGTCTAGTCATGTATCTATTTATTTTAAGTCCTAAAGTTATCATCGTGTCTTAGATAAACAGTAAATATGAGTTATACAACGTTACATTTCGAGATTGTAAGAATATTTCAAAGTGTTTCTGACGTGTAATTTGATTCTGTAACATTGAAAGGTCATCATGAAAAGCAGTGGATTTAAGATTCGAAAACGTATTGTACATACGTAAGAACGAATCTTATTGAGATGCTATCTAGACAAGGGAATTTTTAAAATACGTTTACAATTTACACTGCAAGAACCAACCACGAAATTCCGTGAAAGTGCAAAATTCAATAGACACAAAAATCAAATGTATTGTATTTGTAGTCCATCGGTTCGAATGTGTGAAATTATAATTTTATGTTTATATTACACTTACTACAGCTTAATACATATACAATTCATATTAATCATTGAATTTCACTAGATTGCTAAAATTGCGGCAAGACAAAGAAGCAATAAAACACACGAGTCTAATACAGGAAGTATTAAATTCGATATGAACAGTAAACGTTTTTGTGTGAGACCAATTGTTTTACTATTTACTGACACGCTACCACCGATTAGCTATAGATTTTTCACAATTATACCTATTTGGTTGGCTTTCCCTTACTAGAAAATAATTTTATGACTCGATTAATTAAGTGTAGTTATTTTTTAATTTAGATTGGAGTGATCGAAGTCGGTCTCACATTCATTTAAGGCATATAAGTACTCATATGCACATAAGTGTTTGTAAGTGTTTTTTTTAAATAGTATATGTAAAAAACTGTAAGAACAGGAATATAGACACGTCCGAGAAGGTTTCTGAGCATATATTGCCGGGTGAATTTTCAAACAACATTGACCCGAGTGGAGCCGGGAACCTCAGCTAGTATAATAAAATCCAAATTCTAAAATCGGAATTTAAGTTAACGCAATATATAAAAACCTCATATTGCCTCCATAAAATAAAACGATATACTTGGATATTCATATTAAAAGTCCCACAGTGAACTTTCTCGGTCCGTTCACACGTTAATACAAACAATAATGCTTCAACGTCATCGCAGCAGCCCGCTCATTGGCCAATAAGTGCTGCGCAGTTTATCAACTCGCACGACACCATAAATTGTGCGGACAGCGAGAGGAAAGGTTAAGCGGAGCCAGAAAGCTCAGCGCGACCAAAGCGAGACGGTAGGCGCGGGCGCAGGCGCAGCGCAGCGGTCGGCGCGCGCGCAGCTTTCTCAAGGCCGATGCGGCCGTTAGATTAGAACAGCGAGCAAGGTGGGCCCGCGGCCGGCTGCAGCTTCCATGCCAGCGAGCAAGGAAGGAAGGGAGAGGCGATCGAAACTCTTTCGTATGGCGGCAGCGTAGTCGCGCGTTAGTGGAAAATCACTAACTGTATTTAGGTCGCTTGCGAAGTCGGGAGGCGCAACATTGAATGTTCGTTGCACTAAACAGCGTCTTGTGGACTTTTTACGTATCGTCATGGACAAAGAATAGTAGGGATATACTGGTAATGTCATATATTGTACAAAAATCTCTAAATACTTCTTATTTTCGCTGAGACTAGTTATGACATTTCTAACCAGCGCCAGCCTCCCGTCATTGCCAGACTTAGTTACACCGTTTTTACACCAAGCTTAATTCCAAATTTTTCCCAGGCAGGCATGCTGAAAATGTTACATTTGAACTATAAATTAAGTAATGTCATGGTAAATACATTTGTTTGTATTTAATGTATTTTCAAACGTGAATTGCATCGCCGTGTTGACTTTTGTTATCTCTTTTCAACACTTGTATGACGTTAGCCTTCCGTTCCGTTCTATCTTTCATCTTTTGGTGTTGTTGAAGCTTGATAACGTGTGTAGCGACTAAATTCGTAAGCAAACTCAATCGCCGTCGCCTCCTTGCATGCATGTAATAGTGGCTAAGCCGCCGAGTTATGGTGGCCGCTCCCTCCTTCTTCGCTGTTCCATGCCCACCGCGAGACTCGCTACGAGCGCAATTGGAATTCTATTAGCTGTTACCGTCTAATTTATCGGGTTTGAGGCTGTCTGACGCCAGGTCACCGTACGCGTTGCCTAACGGTTGTATTTATTAGGAATTCCACTCCAGCTTTTGTAGCATCAAAGCTATGACAGGTAGGGATCGGCCTTGGATTAAGAAATTCGACGTCGTGCAACAATATTATACTAGTGTCTAGACAAGTAAATTGTTGACAGATATTTTAGTGTATTCGATAAACTGAAAATGATGTTTTGTAACTAGGAAATATCACTTTCTAGTCAGTCAGTCAGTCAGTCAGCGTGTTTGCGTACACTGCTGGACATACGCCTCTTCAATTTTTCTCCAGTCCTCCCGGCCCGTACGGAACCATTGCTTTCCGCCGACGCACTTGATGTCGTCGTCCCACCTGGCGGGTGGTCTTCCCACATTCCAGTGCCCCCGCCTAATACTTAAATATGATTATTGAAATACTGTTTCAATAAAAAAAACATCACTGGAAAAATTTAGTGAACAATTTTCCACATCTATGGCTCCTAGGTGGACTAACACATTTAAACGACCATAAATAAATAGGTAGAATAGTTTAGTTGCAAGGCCACATGTCACTCTCGGTACGAAAGCTGCAGTCGAGCGTGCACCCGCGGCAGCCTCGGCCGCGAAAGTCCAGACTGCAAGATATCTGTCTGTATAGATAGCTGTCGAGATCTTGTGCTCGGACTTTCTACCGGCTCTTCGTTAATTGAGAATTTGTTGAGCTAATCAATCATCTACGCCTGAGATGGCTTATGTATCGTATGCATTTTCTTCCAGACTGCTGTATCCGTGAACACTGATTGGTTTGTTTGAAGTGCAGGAAAAGCTTTAAGGATGTATCTACACAATGATGCAAGGTTACATTAATACGATGGTAGCATCACACGCTTTGATTCATCTATTAAGCAAGGTTGTCATAATTGCTACGGTATATATTTGTAATATACATTGTGCCAGATAGGTGGTATAAAATGTACTAGTAATATTTTATTTGTACTGTCATTTATGGCCCTTTATTTCCGAGATAATGGATATTTTAAATGCATTTATTTTCAAGTACAATATTTACACATATTCAAGCAGTCTCTCATTCATCAGCTATTAGAAAATCGCTGATAAAATGCCCAGAGTGCACAGAACATTTTTTAAAAAACTAAAAAAAACTTAAAATTATTGATTTTAGACCCCCATTTCATTGGGCCAAATTGGTTGCAAATTAGCTCTAGAATGATCCCTTAGAAGGATTGTATCGAATTTCTAAACACCCTGTATAAAACATTAACTTCCTAGATTTATGTCTTCAGTGCTCCTCGTTATCTGTTATCTAGCGCCGGCATCTTAACGACAAAGCGTCGCGCGTTCTAGAAACTTCTTTTAGGCCGCTTCTCCAGAAGCGATGACGCGCGCAGATTGTTTCTTGCATGGCGACTCTCGATCCGCTGTCTGATACACCATAATTGCCGTGGTGGTGTCCTTGATCGGGTCTCGAAAGTCCGGTATTCAGGTAAAGGGGTCGGCGGGCCTGTGCGCTCGCGCCCGCGGGCCTCCGACGTCTAGATGGATGCGGCCGACAAGGGGAAACGCTCCCATCTTGTTCTCGTTCGTTGAAATTATGGCTTATTTGACCAATTATATGACCAAACTGATGTAAAGTGAAAAAAGTGGTATTTAGTGAAAAGTGGTAGCTCCTTTTACTCCAAGGTCAACGTCTATATGAAAGAAGCGGCTCTAGATTTTGATACAGATTTCCAGTGTGAGATTTCAGTGCTGTAGATACCTGTGAGAGCTAAGAAATTGTTGTGAGATGCGTAATGTGGCGATGCCCTTACAAGAGTTTAAATGACGTTTAAATAAATAATCTCCTAAATACGGTATTTCATATTCTTTATTTTTTGTAAACTTAGGGGCAAAAACAAAAAATAAAAATTATAAAAAGAATTATCTGGAAATTTTCCCAATATCACAAACATGTGATCCGGCCCGGTTTGGCACGGGTGCAAGTAACGTGTGGGTTAAATAAAAATTGCTCGCGAATAAAAAAAAATCTGTTGATACGATTGCTACTAAACTTCACAGGATTACCCGCTGAGCTAGTCTGAAAAATTGCATGAAAATTTCATCAAAATCGGTCATAACGCCTTAAGATTGCATAAAAAAATAATTAAAATTGGTCATGACGCCTTTATTTCATTTTGGAGCGGAGCTTCTAAGCTTTTTCCAATCTGCACAGGATCATCCGCTCAATGAATTTAAAGATTGCTTGAAAATTTCATCAAACTCGGTCCAGCCGTTTTAGAGTCCACAGAAAACATACAAACATACATACTTCGAATTATTTTAATATTTATTTTTAATATTTATTTATTTTAATACACATCGAATTTTATAAACATATTTTGATCATACACTCAAATAAAACCAGACTAAGGGCCGAGTGCACGAAAGAACAAAAAATCAAAATCAACGTCAAAGTATGATCAAACACGTCACTTTGTGTGGACAGTATGGAAGGAACTCTATGCGGTTCACTAAAAGTGACGTGTTTGAATATTGATTAACTCAGCCGTTTCTTCGTGCAACCGGGGCTAAAAATGATATTCACCTCAGATTGTTGTATGCATATGTTAATTTAGTCCTTAATCATTTAGATTTTAGATGAAGTCCAGGTCATTAGATAGATTGAGACAGTTTAATTTAGTCTTATCTCAGGGTATCTTGTTAGGAACAAAAACAATGAAATGTTTTCAAGAAATATGTCACACATTTTTTATCATACCTGCAATTTGTTTCAAACTCTAGCAAAGTGAAATTAAAGTGGTTCCATTCAACTAAAATTCCTGCCCGCGAGACACCTCCCCCTGTCCCACAGTTCCAGTTAATTGCCGGTACATGTATTTTATTAGAAAAAAATCTTGATATCTTGCAACAAACTCTTTTTCAATCTGCCTAACGCATTTAAGAGGATACCGACTTGATAGCAGTTTTCTGTTATTAATTTCTGTCTACGAAATGTGCTTAGTAACCTCGAATACTGGAGACAAAGGCCAAGACTGCAGCACTATATACGGTAGACAATACATGCCAGATGTTCGTGAAAGTTTTTTTTTGTTTTATTAATTGCAATCTTGTAACCTCATCTCACCAAAGATGGATGTCCAGTCCATGATTGCGAAACTGTTTACAGGTAGGTTTACAAAAGTGCTCTGCAAGTAGTATACTATAGGATATTACTTGCGTTGTTTTTATGTCGATAAATATATCACTCTCACGACCTTCGGTACATTAGTGAAGTCGAGGCACAAAATACTGTTAAAAGTGTTTCATAGTTGTATGGGCCGAAATAGCAAAACACATTAAAATGTATCATGTATGAATTTGCTACAGTTCCATTTTATGTGTAGAGGCAAACTTGAATCTTTGTATTTTAGATGCTAAAGTCTTGTCTAATAGTCAGTCCAACGTATCCAAAATACTGCATCTCAAGCCAATTCTGCATATTATTTTTCAATATTGATATAAATCCCCAATAATATATTTAGAAAGATCCTGACTGTAAATATCTACTAGCTACTTAAAATAAATCCTAAAACAGTTGTCAATTGAAACTCGAAAAAAATAAATATTTAAATTAGACAGATTACATACAGTGCAGTTCACACTACATTCATCATAAAGAATTTTATCTGTTACAGGATACAAAATGTATCCAATGTAACACGTTGATATTAAGTCAAACAGAAATACGAAAATAAAAGAAAATAATGTCAAAAAATATATACTTAGATTTATTCAAGTATAGTTAAAACAAAAGGATTTAAACCTATTTATAAAATTTTAAAACTTCAGCAACCTTATTAAAAATATTTTATCTTAGATTTTTTTTATAGCTGACGCTTGATCACTCTGTCACGTTTAATTATTTTAAGGTGGCCCAACCCGGCGGGACTAACTCATTCGCGGGCAGGTACAAAACCGTGCTGTTGCGCTCTGGGACCTTCTCTGTTTCAAAGAAAAAGACAGGCTCCGTGATGAGGAAGATGCAACATGTCCACAAAAAAGACAATGTGCATAGTGTATGATTTGATAATATTTACGAAAATTGTAATTACAAAACGACTTATAGCTAAAAGTAAACCACGACCGCTGTAGTCTAAAATCTAACAAAACCAAAATAGATTATAAATCTTGATTAAACAAGCTATGTCTGATGACTAATCTTTTTAAGATGTTCTTACTTTATCATTGCGTAATCTACCTCCAAAGTTATTGTATAAAACGCGCGAAAAATTCGAACTTTCGGACCTTATAACCAAACCGAATTTTACAATGCCAGCGGTCATCAGACATCTAGTTCGATCAAATAAAGCTATTTTGAGTAAAATTTGGGATCTCTGACAAGAAATAGGGGGGTGATTTTCTTTCCCCGTTTGTATGGGGAGTTGAGCAGGATTGCCCACCTTAAGTGATCAGGTAACTTTCTTAAAAGGAATATTGCATTTGAAGTTTCTAATGCTTATTAAGTACAGATTTTGCAATGTAACAGAAGTGTAAACGCTCTATAAACACTGAAGCACTGAATTTGAGTTTCAGAGATTATTTTCAATATCAGATTACAAATGTAGATGTCGCTGAAACTCAAAATAATGAGATGAGACGGTAATGTCGTATCCATTAAATACATAAAATTACTTGATGTTAAAAGCCATATATAGTTGTGATGGCTTGTCCAAGTTTCTGTTAGGACACCTATAAGAAGAGATGCAGCGAAACAAAAATCTTATTTGAAGTAAGTAGCAGAAGTTATGCTTGGAGCACTCTAAAGTCTTTCCATAAATAGGAAATCATTATAAGGCCGAATAGCAGGCGTTCAAAGTTTTACTGCACACCGAGTTGAAGATACTCGTAATTAACTGAGATGGAGGCAGACGGCGTCCGACCCGACAGAGCCGGGGCTAGGCACGTGACCTTTGGATAATTTTAATAAGCTGTTAAAAATATAAAGACAGTTCGATGAACTTCCATGGCGTGCCAGCGAGATCTATGTGACCTATCGGATAAACTGTGTTTGAAGATTGCTGTCGTGTGCATCTTGGCCGGGCCTTATGGCCTTATTACACGCTTGCACATTCATCACATCACGGCGAGTGAGTTCGCTTACGAATTAGCTTCACTTCTGATGTTCTCGAGTTCCAACGGCACATAAGAACTTAACAGGACCCTATTGAGTGATTTGATATTGCGTGTTCCGAATTCTCAAGCGAACTGTAGTTACAGTTAGAACTTTTCCACTAACTCTTGCCACCCTGCCGAAATAAGAATGAGTATTCATCACCACTCCCGTACTTCCTTGCTCGCATACAGCGTTCGTGACATTCAACTGACAAAACTGCAGATTAAAGGTGCACAGTATCTGAAAATCTTCTAATAAGGTAGCTAAATTTGAAAACATAATAGAATTTAAAAAAATCTCAAATCCGAGTGTATCCGATTCTGATGGACGGGCGGACGTCTTCACCCTGTACAGTGTCTGCTGACTTTGCACTTTTGAAATTTAAAACGTGACTACGGACAGTCCACAATGTAACGGTTCTCTCATGTCACGGATCCGTCAATGTGGGTACGGCGAACCTGCCTACTGCGAAGTGACGCGACGAAACGGTTGCTTGCAGCGAATAACAATTTGTCGGTGATGCGATACCTATCGCTTAAATAACTGTACTTCATACTTTACTATCGTTTAGTTGGTCAGACAATATATATATTTTCTATCTTCCGTCCACTGACGTCAAACTCAATTACATTTTTGAAATTACATTCGTTATAATGTTCAAATCGTTACACTGGTCAATTGTATGATATTGATTAGAATTTACTAACAGAATGAGAAACAAATTGAAAGCGTTGTTTGAAAATAAATAAGGAAGGTCCTGGCATGGCACCTACTTCCCATGTGGTGTGTTAGGCTAATATCTGACGGTAATTTTCGTATTAGCCATCCATGTCCAGTTACATAAAAAAAATCATGATAACAACATGCGTGCAAATATCGTGTGGTATTCGTTATACTAATGAATATTCGCTTAACGAGGCATCTTTCTAGCCAGGAGACAATATCATCCGTGGTTCGGATCCCACGTTAAACTGTATGTGTTGCTGACTAGCTAGGGTTAATCCCGCCCTAATTGACTGTCGAAGCAGCAATGAAAATTGTGCGTGTTTTCCCATCTAGTTTACTGTAGCCGCCAATATAAGGACGGTCCTGGTATGGCACCTAGTTCCTATGTGGTGTGTCATGAAATAGGTAAGGCATAAGTTATCCATATCCTGTTACATTAAACTAAATGTGCTTTCCTAACTCTTGCATTGCCATGCAGGAGTCACTACGGTCACCTAGTCTGTTCTAGGTACCATCATGGATGTTTCTCTTTGGTTCTTGCATCCTTTAGTCCTTACCATCTAACCCTATATCGGGAGCACCGACCGCAGGGAATCAGATCACCCTCTTGTGTTGTGATTGACATTAGACTTTTGAGAATGAACCGTTTCTCAAACATACTTCTCTGCCGCTCCGCGCCGGCAGGATATGGAACTGGAAGTCTTCAAACGTGCTCGATAGTTCTGCGAAATTCGGTGGTATTGCTCTTCGATGAGCGTGGTTTCACGAGATTAGGTCCATTTGGCTTTATTGAGCACCTTTAGTTCCTCAGCACAGCCACCCATAGCGGTTTTTTATTAAAAATGATCACTAAAATACATATGGACCTCTGCCCTATGCGCAACCTAATCTGCACCCCGATATAACTCAGATATCGACTTCTGCTCATGTGTTACAGAGCTTTGGGTTCCAATCTGTGAACATTTTGAAAATTTCCTTCCATCTGTATTATTTTTGTGTCCATTTGCTGTGTACTTCTACCAATCCGGCATGATTCAAAAATATTGTCGATGTACGCAATCCAGGACTTCCATAGCCGGTACCAGATGGACGGCAAATGTCAGGAGATTCGTCACGTTTCGCGAATGCCAAACATAGCTCGTTACGCGACCTGCGCCAGCGCATTCGTTTCGTCACGACCGAACACGACACGGAATCTCAAGTAACGAGCATCTCTGCCGCAGCTGAGATTACGCAATAGTATTGCACCATGCTCTTGGACGCTTCCTGGGATAATAGGGTTTAATCGAGATGGTAATTTCTTAAATCACTACTTTTTGAAAATATTGCTATTTCCTCGAAATTCATGCTAGGCTAAGGACCTAAGCCAAGCTGTCTAGCTAACATACATTTAACAAAAGCGCTGCGCTTACAATACGAACTCGTGTAGGAGTGAGAAGTCAACTTAAGCAATACTACCGCGAGTTAGAGAGTAATGAAGCATACCCAGCTACCGTCATATTAGCTTAAGACATCACATTCTAAAAGGAATTAGGTGCCATGCCAGGACCTTCCCTTTATTAGCACGACTAAATTGAATTGAATAGAAAACACGGACAATTTTTCATTGCCGCTTCAACCACAGTTCCATCAAATGCGGTGGTACCAACACGGGCAGGCTCTGGTCCTGCACCACGAGCTATGTAAACGTCAACGTGTGTGATGTGTCAACTTTCGAATCGCATTACACAGGGTTACAACTCATATAGATATAAAATATATTTTTGCAAACTGTCAATTCTCTCTTAAAATTTTTCTTAAAGAATCCAGATGTTGAAGCTATTATGCCATGTGCGGTGAACGTGTGAAGTTTGTACGGTGAAAGAGCCTACTAACCGGGACAAATACACTTTTGTTTGGTAAATGAAATGTGACCCAATTTATTTTATTTTCCTTAATTTTTTCAGATCATTATTTTGCAACTAAATAGCGATTAAGAGATGTTTTTGAGTAAAATAAGAAATTGTGTGTGAAACAATTTGTTTTCATCCTGCCGTTGACTTTGCGTGTTATTGCGTATGTGCATGCAAGTCTAGGGTCTTTGTACAGTATTGGATACGATTGTTCCAGGCCTTCATTCAAGCTGTGAACGAGACAGAGGAGGAGGATATCCGCGATGCCTTGACGCGGCGCACGTCGGAGCAGCGGGCGCTGGTGCCGGTCGGGCCGCGCCTGGTGCGCGAGACCACCGCCGTCAGCAAGACTCTCGACACTGAGGACACGGTGAGGGCCTAATCATCTAGATTAGTGAGCCAGTAGAGGATCATGATAGAGAACGTCAGCCTTGGCTTGACGCGGCGCACGTCGGAGCAGCGGGCGCTGGTGCCGGTCGGGCCGCGCCTGGTGCGCGAGACCACCGCCGTCAGCAAGACTCTCGACACTGAGGACACGGTGAGGGCCTAATCATCTAGATTAGTGGGCCAGTAGAGGATCATGATAGAGAACGTCATCCTTGGCTTGAAGCGGGACACGTCGGAGCAGCGGGCGCTGGTGCCGGTCGGGCCGCGCCTGGTGCGCGAGACCACCGCCGTCGGCAAGACTCTCGACACTGAGGACACGGTGAGGGCCTAATCATCTAGATTAGTGGGCCAGTAGAGGATCATGATAGAGAACGTCAGCCTTGGCTTGACGCGGCACACGTCGGAGCAGCGGGCGCTGGTGCCGGTCGGGCCGCGCCTGGTGCGCGAGACCACCGCCGTCAGCAAGACTCTCGACACTGAGGACACGGTGAGGGCCTAATCGTCTAGATTAGTGGGCCAGTAGAGGATCATGATAGAGAACGTCAGCCTTGGCTTGACGCGGCGCACGTCGGAGCAGCGGGCGCTGGTGCCGGTCGGGCCGCGCCTGGTGCGCGAGACCACCGCCGTCAGCAAGACTCTCGACACTGAGGACACGGTGAGGGCCTAATCATCTAGATTAGTGGGCCAGTAGAGGATCATGATAGAGAACGTCAGCCTTGGCTTGAAGCGGGACACGTCGGAGCAGCGGGCGCTGGTGCCGGTCGGGCCGCGCCTGGTGCGCGAGACCACCGCCGTCGGCAAGACTCTCGACACTGAGGACACGGTGAGGGCCTAATCATCTAGATTAGTGGGCCAGTAGAGGATCATGATAGAGAACGTCAGCCTTGGCTTGACGCGGCACACGTCGGAGCAGCGGGCGCTGGTGCCGGTCGGGCCGCGCCTGGTGCGCGAGACCACCGCCGCCAGCAAGACTCTCGACACTGAGGACACGGTGAGGGCCTAATCGTCTAGATTAGTGGGCCAGTAGAGGATCATGATAGAGAACGTCAGCCTTGGCTTGACGCGGCGCACGTCGGAGCAGCGGGCGCTGGTGCCGGTCGGGCCGCGCCTGGTGCGCGAGACCACCGCCGTCAGCAAGACTCTCGACACTGAGGACACGGTGAGGGCATCATCATCTAGATTAGTGGGCCAGGAGAGGATCATGATAGAGAACGTCAGCCTTGGCTTGACGCGGCGCACGTCGGAGCAGCGGGCGCTGGTTCCCGTCGGGCCGCGCCTGGTGCGCGAGACCACCGCCGTCAGCAAGACTCTCGACACTGAGGACACGGTGAGGGCCTCATCATCTAGATTAGTGGGCCAGGAGAGGATCATGATAGAGAACGTCAGCCTTGGCTTGACGCCGCGCACGTCGGAGCAGCGGGCGCTGGTGCCGGTCGGGCCACGCCTGGTGCGCGAGACCACCGCCGTCAGCAAGACTCTCGACACTGAGGACACGGTGAGGGCATCATCATCTAGATTAGTGGGCCAGGAGAGGATCATGATAGAGAACGTCAGCCTTGGCTTGACGCGGCGCACGTCGGAGCAGCGGGCGCTGGTTCCCATCGGGCCGCGCCTGGTGCGCGAGACCACCGCCGTCAGCAAGACTCTCGACACTGAGGACACGGTGAGGGCCTCATCATCTAGATTAGTGGGCCAGGAGAGGATCATGATAGAGAACGTCAGCCTTGGCTTGACGCGGCGCACGTCGGAGCAGCGGGCGCTGGTTCCCGTCGGGCCGCGCCTGGTGCGCGAGACCACCGCCGTCAGCAAGACTCTCGACACTGAGGACACGGTGAGGGCCTCATCATCTAGATTAGTGGGCCAGGAGAGGATCATGATAGAGAACGTCAGCCTTGGCTTGACGCCGCGCACGTCGGAGCAGCGGGCGCTGGTGCCGGTCGGGCCACGCCTGGTGCGCGAGACCACCGCCGTCAGCAAGACTCTCGACACTGAGGACACGGTGAGGGCATCATCATCTAGATTAGTGGGCCAGGAGAGGATCATGATAGAGAACGTCAGCCTTGGCTTGACGCGGCGCACGTCGGAGCAGCGGGCGCTGGTGCCGGTCGGGCCGCGCCTGGTGCGCGAGACCACCGCCGTCAGCAAGACTCTCGACACTGAGGACACGGTGAGGGCCTAATCATCTAGATTAGTGGGCCAGTAGAGGATCATGATAGAGAACGTCAGCCTTGGCTTGAAGCGGGACACGTCGGAGCAGCGGGCGCTGGTGCCGGTCGGGCCGCGCCTGGTGCGCGAGACCACCGCCGTCGGCAAGACTCTCGACACTGAGGACACGGTGAGGGCCTAATCATCTAGATTAGTGGGCCAGTAGAGGATCATGATAGAGAACGTCAGCCTTGGCTTGACGCGGCACACGTCGGAGCAGCGGGCGCTGGTGCCGGTCGGGCCGCGCCTGGTGCGCGAGACCACCGCCGTCAGCAAGACTCTCGACACTGAGGACACGGTGAGGGCCTAATCGTCTAGATTAGTGGGCCAGTAGAGGATCATGATAGAGAACGTCAGCCTTGGCTTGACGCGGCGCACGTCGGAGCAGCGGGCGCTGGTGCCGGTCGGGCCGCGCCTGGTGCGCGAGACCACCGCCGTCAGCAAGACTCTCGACACTGAGGACACGGTGAGGGCATCATCATCTAGATTAGTGGGCCAGGAGAGGATCATGATAGAGAACGTCAGCCTTGGCTTGACGCGGCGCACGTCGGAGCAGCGGGCGCTGGTTCCCGTCGGGCCGCGCCTGGTGCGCGAGACCACCGCCGTCAGCAAGACTCTCGACACTGAGGACACGGTGAGGGCCTCATCATCTAGATTAGTGGGCCAGGAGAGGATCATGATAGAGAACGTCAGCCTTGGCTTGACGCCGCGCACGTCGGAGCAGCGGGCGCTGGTGCCGGTCGGGCCACGCCTGGTGCGCGAGACCACCGCCGTCAGCAAGACTCTCGACACTGAGGACACGGTGAGGGCTTCATCATCTAGATTAGTGGGCCAGGAGAGGATCATGATAGAGAACGTCAGCCTTGGCTTGACGCGGCGCACGTCGGAGCAGCGGGCGCTGGTTCCCGTCGGGCCGCGCCTGGTGCGCGAGACCACCGCCGTCAGCAAGACTCTCGACACTGAGGACACGGTGAGGGCCTCATCATCTAGATTAGTGGGCCAGGAGAGGATCATGATAGAGAACGTCAGCCTTGGCTTGACGCCGCGCACGTCGGAGCAGCGGGCGCTGGTGCCGGTCGGGCCACGCCTGGTGCGCGAGACCACCGCCGTCAGCAAGACTCTCGACTCTGAGGACACGGTGAGGGCATCATCATCTAGATTAGTGGGCCAGGAGAGGATCATGATAGAGAACGTCAGCCTTGGCTTGACGCCGCGCACGTCGGAGCAGCGGGCGCTGGTGCCGGTCGGGCCGCGCCTGGTGCGCGAGACCACCGCCGTCAGCAAGACTCTCGACACTGAGGACACGGTGAGGGCATCATCATCTAGATTAGTGGGCCAGGAGAGGATCATGATAGAGAACGTCAGCCTTGGCTTGACGCCGCGCACGTCGGAGCAGCGGGCGCTGGTGCCGGTCGGGCCACGCCTGGTGCGCGAGACCACCGCCGTCAGCAAGACTCTCGACACTGAGGACACGGTGAGGGCCTCATCATCTAGATTAGTGGGCCAGGAGAGGATCATGATAGAGAACGTCAGCCTTGGCTTGACGCCGCGCACGTCGGAGCAGCGGGCGCTGGTGCCGGTCGGGCCACGCCTGGTGCGCGAGACCACCGCCGTCAGCAAGACTCTCGACACTGAGGACACGGTGAGGGCCTCATCATCTAGATTAGTGGGCCAGGAGAGGATCATGATAGAGAACGTCAGCCTTGGCTTGACGCCGCGCACGTCGGAGCAGCGGGCGCTGGTGCCGGTCGGGCCACGCCTGGTGCGCGAGACCACCGCCGTCAGCAAGACTCTCGACTCTGAGGACACGGTGAGGGCATCATCATCTAGATTAGTGGGCCAGGAGAGGATCATGATAGAGAACGTCAGCCTTGGCTTGACGCCGCGCACGTCGGAGCAGCGGGCGCTGGTGCCGGTCGGGCCGCGCCTGGTGCGCGAGACCACCGCCGTCAGCAAGACTCTCGACACTGAGGACACGGTGAGGGCATCATCATCTAGATTAGTGGGCCAGGAGAGGATCATGATAGAGAACGTCAGCCTTGGCTTGACGCCGCGCACGTCGGAGCAGCGGGCGCTGGTGCCGGTCGGGCCACGCCTGGTGCGCGAGACCACCGCCGTCAGCAAGACTCTCGACACTGAGGACACGGTGAGGGCCTCATCATCTAGATTAGTGGGCCAGGAGAGGATCATGATAGAGAACGTCAGCCTTGGCTTGACGCCGCGCACGTCGGAGCAGCGGGCGCTGGTGCCGGTCGGGCCACGCCTGGTGCGCGAGACCACCGCCGTCAGCAAGACTCTCGACACTGAGGACACGGTGAGGGCCTCATCATCTAGATTAGTGGGCCAGGAGAGGATCATGATAGAGAACGTCAGCCTTGGCTTGACGCCGCGCACGTCGGAGCAGCGGGCGCTGGTGCCGGTCGGGCCGCGCCTGGTGCGCGAGACCACCGCCGTCAGCAAGACTCTCGACTCTGAGGACACGGTGAGGGCATCATCATCTAGATTAGTGGGCCAGGAGAGGATCATGATAGAGAACGTCAGCCTTGGCTTGACGCCGCGCACGTCGGAGCAGCGGGCGCTGGTGCCGGTCGGGCCACGCCTGGTGCGCGAGACCACCGCCGTCAGCAAGACTCTCGACACTGAGGACACGGTGAGGGCCTCATCATCTAGATTAGTGGGCCAGGAGAGGATCATGATAGAGAACGTCAGCCTTGGCTTGACGCCGCGCACGTCGGAGCAGCGGGCGCTGGTGCCGGTCGGGCCACGCCTGGTGCGCGAGACCACCGCCGTCAGCAAGACTCTCGACACTGAGGACACGGTGAGGGCCTCATCATCTAGATTAGTGGGCCAGGAGAGGATCATGATAGAGAACGTCAGCCTTGGCTTGACGCCGCGCACGTCGGAGCAGCGGGCGCTGGTGCCGGTCGGGCCACGCCTGGTGCGCGAGACCACCGCCGTCAGCAAGACTCTCGACTCTGAGGACACGGTGAGGGCATCATCATCTAGATTAGTGGGCCAGGAGAGGATCATGATAGAGAACGTCAGCCTTGGCTTGACGCCGCGCACGTCGGAGCAGCGGGCGCTGGTACCGGTCGGGCCGCGCCTGGTGCGCGAGACCACCGCCGTCAGCAAGACTCTCATCATCTAGATTAGTGGGCCAGGAGAGGATCATGATAGAGAACGTCAGCCTTGGCCTGATGCAGGCCGAAGAGTCTTATAGTTGTGTCAATGTGTAATATGAAAAAATACTATGAAGAAACTTGAGTATTCAAAGAGATGTGATTGAAAAAATACATGCCCAATATAACTATGATCCAACTTTAGGTGGATCCAACGTACATGAAAATGATCTGATAAGCTTGTTTATTCTCCATTCCTACACCTCTCTCCCTAAAAGACGGTTGAGAGAGGCGATGGCTGCACCCGGCGTGATGATCGCTAATAGGTGGTGTTTATGAGGACTGGCCTGTTCGAATTGGCAACTGTTAGATAGCGAGCCCAGTATTTGCCTATAAACTGATATTTGTTGTCATGAACTGGTGATTTTCGTAAATTCACATTAGTTTTGTGTATTTCCTCTAGAAATACTTCCTGTTAGCCTGGTTTTCACCAAGTGATGATTTATTTTAATCGACACTTAAAGGGCCTTATTACTAAAGTGATGATTGCAAGCGGCTGAGAAAGGCCATTAATATGTGGCAATTAAGCTAATCAACACTAGGTGAAAACGTCCCTTAATGTCACAAGGAATTAAAATAATGTATTTAAACAAACATATACCATTTACTTGTTTGTGTCAAACGCTTTTGTAAACTAAGACTGAGTGGACGCCGAAAACATTAGTTTCCATTTCTTTTCCGCTGCGATAAAATATGACAAATGCTAAAACAATATACAATTTGCTTCCTGAGTAGCTGAAACAGTGATCGTATCCAAGAAAAGGATTAGTGCACTGTTACAGACTGCGAACCAGCGCCAGCTACAATGTTACTAGTAACCGCGTTCGTTTGCAGGATGAGCTTCGAGCCCTGAGGCCCGACGGAACGATCTTCACCGAGACGAAACGCACGACCGAGCACGAACTCATCAAGGACGAAGGTCTTCCAGACAACGAGGTCAGTCTAATGGTGATGGAGTGAATGTCGGGAGTGATCCTACAGAACCTTGTATTCTATGACAGATGGCCACGAATAGTAGTTGTATTACATACAGGAAATAGGTCTTCCAGACAACGAGGTCAGTCTAATGGTGATAGAGTGAATGTCAGGAGTGATCCTACAGAACCTTATTTATATGACAGACGGCAACCCATAGTAGTGGTATTACATACAACCAGGACCAGGTGCTACTATACTCTACATTTTGGAAATTCACCTTAGCGATGCTCGGTAAAATTTGATCAGAAATATTCGCCGGTGTGTTGTTCTAACAACATTCAGTTAATAAAGTTTGTATATAGACAGCTATATGGTCCAACTTTAGCTAAGATCATCCAGGTGACCCTATATATACATAAAAACTCGTCAAAATCGGTCAAGCCGTTTAGGAGGACAATAATTATGAACACACGAATAGCGGAATTTTATGTATAAAATATAAAGAAAATATTGAAAGAGAGTTGAGAAAGTAAAAAGCTCATTCTGCATATTTGCACAAACGATACGAGCGACTAGTAATGTTTACGACTTACGGTTTCTCGATATGCGACGTCGTTCTGGGTCGACATTTCGTCCATTTCGCCGTAGACCGTAAATTTGCTTGGTATGCACTTTAAATAGTAGAAATTATTAAGTTAGACTGATCATTAAAAGATAAATATGTTATTTTTATTTATATGTTACAAAATTTGTTTTTAGGCTGAGATAAACAGTAGTAATACACTTTTGACACTAGTGAGTAGGTAATACTTTTGGTTAGTCGGGCTATTTTTCACCAACTGCTGATTAGCTTAATCGCCACATATTAAGGGCCTTTATAAGCAGTATGAAATCTATACCAGTACAAAAAAATCAGCACTTTAGTAATAAAGGCCCTTGAAGTGTCGATTAAAATAAATCAGCACTTGGTGAAAACCGGGCTTAGTATTCTATTATTAGGCTGAGATAAATAGTCGTAACAGATACTAAGATTAACGAAAAGTAGTACTTTGTGACGTCAATTTGCAGTATTTTCAGATTTCGTCCATACAAAATGTGTCAAAGTGACGTCACAAAGTACTACTTTCCGTTAGTCTTAGTTTCTGTTACGACTATTTAGCTCAGCCTTAGACTATTCACATCAGTCTTAGGCTGAGATAAATAGTCGTAACAGAAACTAAGGCTGAGATTCGTTTTTACGACTATTTATCTCAGCCTAAGAGTAACGAAAAATAGTACTTTGTGACGGTACTTTGCATTACTGACGTCACAAAGTACTACTTTTCGTTAGTCTTTCTATTTATTACGATTATTTATCTCAGCCTTAAACCAAATGGTTTCTTAGACTAACCAAAAGTAATAATATTTTGGATACAAAAAGATGATATAATATCAGTATACAGGTATTTATATTGCCTTTCTGCAGTATTTTTTTTGCTGTATGTTTTTTCTGTCATTGTATATTTTCTCTGTGCACAATCAATCATTTGAAATGGTAATTTTATAATTAAATTTATTGAAAAAACACCCATGTCATCCTCGGTAGCCCAGTGGTGCGACGCCTTATTCGATTAGCTGGGTGAAACACTTCTGAGAGCGGTTGGGTTCTGGATGGGTGACCAAATGAGGCTGGCCGTGGTTCGGATTCCACGTCCTTCCTTACTTAAACGGCAATGAAAATCATCCGTGTTTTTTCCATCTAGTTCAATGCAGCCGAGCAATATAAGAAATGTCCTGGCATGGCATCTAGTTTCCATGTGGTGTGTTAGGCTAATATATGATGGTCAGTTTCGTATTAGCCATCCATGTCCAGTTACATAAAAAAACCCGCTATAATGACTGACAGCTTTAGTTTAAAAATTATCCTGCGGTAAAATTGTAGCGGCCGTTTTTGTTAAGAAGTCGACGATTTTTTTGATTACCTCAATAAAGTACTTCCAAATGTATTTTTTGTTGAAATCTTGTCCAAACTCACAGACATACATATTTAAAACCCAAATAAGGCGGAACAATATAGGCTAAGCAGCGTTGTGTTTGCGACGCAGGCGCCGCGCTCGCTGGCGAGCGACGAGAGCGCGACGCGCGTGCGCAGCGGGCACGAGCGGCGCGCGCGCGTCGACACCGAGCGCGCCACCGAGCTGATGGCGGGCGGCCGACGGCTGGGCGGACACGTGCACTCGCGCACGCGCACAGAGGAAGGTATCCGGCCAGGGGCGGATTGAGGCCTACCCCCTCCGAGCGCCGGCGGCTGCGCAGAAACCAAATCCGATATCGTTTTGGTTCTGCGCAGCCGTTTGCGCGTGGAGGGGTCCGGCCAACATCCATCCCGCCAAATATATCGCCACTATTCGAGCATGTGCTAGCGTGTGAAAAGTTAGCGTCCATTCTCGTTATTGCATAAAATGTTAGATCATGATAATATGACCTCCATTGATAGGGTATTTTGAACGTTTAAAAATCAAATACGTCGACAGCATTTTACTTAACGACATGCAGCGCCATCTATATTAAATAACTTAAAATGTTGCAGGCATGACATGACATGCTAATATTTTTTTCTGTAATTGAACATGGATCCGCCATGATATTAGATCAACACACCGCATTCCCGAATGACCTTCCCTTTATGAGAAGGCTACATTGAGCTGTATCGAAATAACCAATGCAATGGTACCAACACGAGAGGGCTCAACCCTACCGCCTAGTACCCTGCAGTTTTACATGGATTCCGAACCTTGGAACAGCTCGCATTCGAGACGGAATAGAAAGAGAGCATGCAAAATTCTCGTCTCGAATCAAAAGTTAGAGCATGGGAACATAGTATTTGGAACAATACAAATCTGATCACTTGATTTCATTTCACTTTGCAACACACAGCGCCATCTAGATTAAATAACTAGAAATAGTTCAGACATCATCAAGGTTCATTTCTGCCAACCATGACTTAACCGCCATCTAGTGGTCAGTAGCTTACATACAACAACGGATCGTTATAATAAATCATAATTTCCTACAGTCAGTTATTAATTGCGTGGTTTGTTTCAGCGGAGAAGGAAGGCGAACCTAACATGGAGGACCCTTACGACTGGGACAGTCTTTCAATGCGCATGCGACGACAGCGGCGTCTGCGGCACACAGGTACGTCTTTGTTAATTGACGGCAAAGCTTACTTAGGGCCGAGTGCACGAACGGACAAAAAAACAAAATCAACGTCAACGTACGATTAAACACCTCACTTTGTATCGACAGTATGAAAGGAACTCCATGCGGTTCACTAAAAGTGATGTGTTTGAATATTGATTAACTCAGCCGTCTCTTCTTACCATCGGGGCTTAGTCTCACTATTCACGAATATATGGCGTATGTTTCGCTTAATGTCTTCTGTAAATCGAGGTTATTTCACCGGCTTGCGTTATCACGTGATGTGGTTCAAGGGATTAGGTAGAGCAAAATATGACCAGAAAAGTAAGTACCTCCATTTTAACTCCACTTTCGAGCGTTAGCACTATGATATTACGCCGGAATCGCTATAGTTGTGGGGGAAATTTTAGGTTGGGTCAAAATAATAAAGTAAAATTAAAAAATATATATTTTAGAGTTTCGTTTTAGCGTACATATTTTGATTTATTTAAGTGGACATGGAAGGCTAATACGACATCCTCTGTCGTGACGAACAACGCATCTCATGGGAATTGCTATACCAAGAGTTTTTCATGCCTCCAACTATCGACCCATTGCAATTATTTCACTTATATGTAAAGATATGGAGCGCTCTAACATTCGAAGCAAATGAATGACTGGATAACAAGCAGAACGGTGGCCAAAATGGACGGTCAACAGGAGTTTTTTCAACGAACGGACTGTACGGACTGGACAACTTTGGGGAGTCGCTTGCGGTCGCGTCGGGCATTATCAACGTTTGACCGTGTTTGGCAACCTGACCTTTTAGGCAAGCTCCCGTCCTTCGGCACTCTACCCTAGCTACGCTCTTTGGTTGACAGCTTCGGTCGGGACGCTCCAGATGAACTACTATATTCTTGGATGACGCGAGTCAGATGATTTCCCGATCTAGTGTGATCACTTTAATTTTTTGACTAAATATTGTTTTAATGCCTTTATGCTAATTTACGTTATCGTAGTCTTTAGGCATGATTTACAGTCAAGTGGATCACAGGGACTGGAAGAGCACAGATGTATAGCACAACGAGGCACAACGTATAGTGTTTAGACAATATCGTTGTGCCTCGTATGTTCTTGGATGACGCGAGTCAGATGATTTCCCGATTTAGTGTGATCACTTTAATTGTTTTTACTCAACATTGTTTTAATGCTTTTATGCTAATTTACGTTATCGTAGTCTTTAGGCATGATTTACAGTCACGTGGGTCACAGGGACTGAAAGAGCAAAGATGTATAGCCCAGCTAAGCACAACGTATAGTGTTAAATAATATTCTCGAAAAAGTTGCCACCTCGGCCCAGGAGAACCTTGTCGCCTTCAAAGTTCGCAAGAAGCAACTATAGGCACAGGTTGATATTTCTTATTCTTACCAAGTTTCCAAGGCTAGGTAGTACCTGTCTCGTAGCACTTCGATCTCGTGGCCTTCAATTTCTAAATATGTGTTTTTTTTACATTTATTAAGAGTCCAAGGGCATAATCGCTCGAAAAACGGGAAACCCGTAACATGCAGGAGGTTCTGCTCACAGAATACTGTAGCTATACGTCATATCGGATTAGCCTCTCGCGTGAGAAGCAAGGTCACTCGCCCCTGATTGATGGAGACCCTAAACTAACTGATAACAGATTGAGCCATATACAGTTCAGGGATCAGTCAGTCAGTTCAATGGGTTTCATTTAATTCTCTTTCTGAGTTGGAATTGCTTCGATGAATGCGACCTGGATTCCATGAATAACTGTTGGTCCCCTCACCCTACTAGATGATGGTGTATATCAAACAAACTAGGTATATCAAACGTTTTAGTTCTATAGATGAAACTTGTATCTCTAGAAATATCTCTATAATTTAGGGACAAATATATATTTTCACTTTAGGGTTTCAGCATGTATAGTTTTGAAATTTTGTTTTGATTAAAAATATTCAACAAAATCATACATCAATATTTGATTGACAATATATTTTCTTTAAGGTGGCCCAACCCGGCGGGCCTAACTCATTCGCGGGCACGGTACCAAACCGTGCTGTTGCGCTCTGGGACCTTCTCTGTTTCAAAGAATAAGACAGGCTCCGTGATGAGGAAAATGCAACATGTCCACATAAAAGACAATGTGCATAGTGTATGATTTGGTAAGATTTACGAAAATTTTAATTTCAAAACGACTTATAGCTAAAAGTAAACCACGACCGCTGTAGTCAAAAATCTAATAAAAACCAAAAAGATCATAAATCTTGATTAAATAAGCTATGTCTGATGACTAATCTTTTTACGATGTTCTTACTTTATCATTGCGTAATCTACCTCCAAAGTTATTGTATAAAAGGCGCGAAAAATTCGAACTTTCGGACCTTATAACTTATAAACCAAACACAATTTTACAATGCCAATGGTCATCAGACATCTAGTTCGATCAAATAAAGCTATTTTGAACAAAATTTTGGATATCTGACAAGAAATATGGGCGTGATCTTCTTTCCCCTTTTGTATGGGGAGATGAGCGGGTTGGGCCACCTTAATTCTAAAATAGGGACCGAAACAATACATTTAAGCAAGAGTGTGCTTTCAATTGCAACAGGTTGTAATTACAACACACAAATACTGCATAATACTGGACGGATCAGCTAAGCACCTTCTTGGCTCCTCCAGCGCCCTGACGTGCGGTGACGAAACTAAATATCCTAGCATTTTGAGATTAGAGTAGTTATGTAAGGAATCTTGCTGTTCCACGGATAATGCTCTTCAGATCATTCGGACATAACTTCTTATTTACAATTGCAATAAAACTTATTTCGTGAATTAGAATTATTTATTTTATATTTAGGTAAACATCTAGAGTATGATTTTGCATGGATTTGAAAATCATATCCTCTTGGGTGACGCCACCCATCTCAATACATTTTGCAAACCGACTTCTGGCGTTTGTCAATACTCTTTCCAACTCACTTACGGGTATGATGGCTTTGTCGTAAAATGCGTGCCTGTAATACAATAACGGTCGTAGCGGCGTGGTCAGTTGCCATCATCCGTTGTTGGTAGCTGGAGTGCGACATTTACATTTCAACATCAGATAAAAAACCAGCCAAGTGCGACTCGGACTCGCACGCCAAGGGTTCCATACCATCGTACAACATTTAACCCAAAAAAATAAGGCATTTTGTATGTAATTTAATGGTTGTATTTTTTTATTTTACCCATTTGTTGTTACAGCGGCAAAATACATATACACTCTGTGAAAAAATTACCTGCCTACTTATTACGGTTCATGAGATACAGCCCTGTGACAGAGGGACCGCGGAACCCTAAAAACGAACTAGCGTAGGTCATATGTTGCGCTTGACATAACTAAGGTAAATATTTGGCTGCATCGAGCTCCACTTCGTATGAGTGATTAAAATTCAGATATTTTACTAATCATAAAGACCATGCATGTTACCTGATCCATGAAACAATAATTGGTTCAGTTTGACTCATCGATTTTCAGTCAAATTTAAAAGTAAAATCAGTCAATGGTGCCAAAAAGACAATAACAAGTTATCAAATAAATAGTTACGACAAATTAATGGACACTATACGTAAAATATCATTAACCTCATAAAAATGATCGTCTATTAAGAATCAATTTGGATGACGCTGACACTTGAGCACTTTATTTTATTAATTAATTTGAAGTTATCAGGTAGCTTTTCATAGTAGCTCCGATTACATTAGGGTTTTTATGCCATTTCTGATCTGTGACAGACGGCACGTGTTCACAGAGCGGCCAGTAGCTCAGGATCGCTGGACTTACTTCCCATACCAGAGACATTCATGGGTGCAATACACGCCCCGATCTTGCACCACTTTCTATTTCTTTCTGAGTTGGATAATTGCATATTTCGTCACGAATGCAAGCAATTCCATGCTTCAGAATGTATGTAAAGGTATAGGTCCGCTTCCCCTACTATCGCATTGGGTGAAAATATGGTCACAGCGGCAATGAAAAATTGTCCTTTATTTCAATCAACTTCAATTTACCCGTGCTAATAAACGGAAGGTCCTGGGATGGCACTTAATTCCTTCGGGAGCATGCTTTGTTGGGCTAGTATCATAACCTTGGCTGTGGTATTAGCAATCCATGTTCAATAAAACTGCGAAATGCGTGTACTGTAGTTATGACTAGAACCATTTATTTGAAAGGAACTTCTTTTGACTCTCACATGCATTATGACTACGGTATAGGATATGTATAACGAGTATATGGTTAGTATCAATAGAAGTTTTTAAATTTTAGCAGGTAAATTAGCAGTCAGATAAATTAAAAAAAAGCAATTCTTGTTGTTTAGATAGATTTTTTGGAAATGACGTGAACTAGCGAACTTTTTAAGACAAAACGAAGCTGACGATTGCTGTCCGTTTTTTTAATGAATTAAGAAATTAAGATTGTGTCACATTTTTACTCATCCTCGGGACTTTGAGAGGTCATTAAAATATTTTTTTATAAGATGCATCGCAAAATCCAAGACATTTTATTTCGTGCTGATACAATAATAAATAAAAAGTTATAAGAGTTTAAAGCGGAGATTTTGGGGGACGATCGTAGGAAGGTTAATGCAAAGTGGTAAAGAAAATTGTCCCCGATCTTCTAAAAACCAACTCAACGCGACGAATCATCCTGAATCATAACTACGGCACATCGCTCGCCAAATATTTGAGTATTTGAAGAAGCAAAACTAAGAAAATCTGGAGCACCCTCCGTATAATTCCGTAACGATTTTGATTTTTCTAAAATTAAGAAAAATCTTTGTGTTGAAAAATCAGCAGTTGAAACTCTTAAATAGGCAATTTTAGTACCTCTACTTTGGAGTGGATTAAATTTTAAAAAGCTGGTAAAAAATTGTTAAATAAATAAATAGTGCTTTGAAAAACAATGAAATGTATATTAGGTTCTAGTTGTTTATTTCTATCTCAAAGGCCCGCACTAATCAACCGACGCAATTCACTAAATCCGTAATTTTCCAGTGGAATTTTGACACAAAGTTGGTAAACATGCTGTTTTAATGGGTAGGGTCAATATAAAATCGCAAAAATCTAATGTGTACTGAGAACCAATGGAACCAGCGGAGTGTAAAATGGAAAATTGGAGCGGATAAGAGTTACGTCCAGAGAAAACCATGTAATCGGTTTTATAGGTGTTTAGTAAACATATTCAACTGAAAGAGGAACAACATTTATCATACATGAGTTATTTTAAGCCAATAAGGCTTAGTTTATTGAAAAGATAAATAGGGTGAATTCGTATGTTTATGTTTATACATATGTATGTCTGAAGCCGAATTCATACCCTCTTATTTTCAATGATTCATTGTAATTGTCATGCAGGTTTCGCTGTTTATACTCGGATAATTAACTGTATATCGCAATCACCGAATTCAGAGGAGGTACAAGTATTTCGAACCTATTGAAGTCGAGGTTTGTGCTGCTAAA
This sequence comes from Incurvaria masculella, assembly GCA_946894095.1. Lineage (NCBI taxonomy): Eukaryota > Metazoa > Arthropoda > Insecta > Lepidoptera > Incurvariidae > Incurvaria > Incurvaria masculella. The sequence continues at coordinate 7,303,911 of OX335644.1, forward strand.
AATGGTAGCACATGGAATTCTACTAATTTCGCCTTGCAAATCGAGCTGACATCCCGGCTTGGAGGCGGAAAATGGTGTCGAGGGTAATTTCATGAACTCCGTGTCTGGAAGCCCTCCTCTCAATCTGTTCATAAAACCGCACCAGGGCATAAAAAATGATCCAAAGAATGTTTTTAAGAACAACTATTTATGTAAAAATCTTTTATATCAAAATCATACTGGAAGGAATTTTCACCTTGCTGAATTTACACGGAACCGACGGACGGAGGGACTGTAAGAAAATCCTCAGTCGAATATTATAGACGCGATACAAACGCCAGTCACGATAGCAATTCACGATAGCAGGCAAGCGCCTGGCGCCGATGCGAGTCGAGCTTGTCAGCGCCCAGGATGGCGGTAAAGAGGATAGCAGACTAATAATCCCAACAATAGCGACAAGTTCATGTCGCAACGCTTAAGATACTCTTGTACTTGACAAAATAAAACAGGTCAAATGGTTATCAAACATTTTGAACAAAAAATAAAAAGAGACCAGTCCATTCGAAAGCAAAGTGACTGTAGTGCCTGCCGGTACCAACAGTACTTCCTGTAATAGTACTTCCTGAAAATTGGTCCACCGATGATTCTTAAGGCGGCCCAACCCGGCGGGACTAACTCATTCGCGAGCACGGTACAAAACCGTGCTGTTGGCCGCTGGGACCTTCTCTGTTTCAAAAAAAAAGACAGGCTCCGTGATGAGGAAGATGCAACATGTCCACAAAAAAGACGACGTGCATACTGTATGATTTGGTAAGATTTACGAAAATTTTAATTTCAAAACGACTTACAGCTAAAAGTAAACCACGACCGCTGTAGTCAAAAATCTAATAAAAACCAAAAAGATTATAAATCTTGATTAAATAAGCTATGTCTGATGACTTATCTTTTTACGATGTTCTTACTTTATCATTGAGTAATCCACCTCCAAAGTTATTGTATAAAACGCGCGAAAAATTCGAACTTTCGGACCTTATAACTTAGAAAACAAACACAATTTTACAATGCTAATGGTCATCAGACATCTAGTTCGATCAAATAAAGCTATTTTGAGCAACATTTTAGATCTCTGACAAGAAATATGGGCGTGATCTTCTTTCCCCTTTTGTATGGAGAGAAGAGCGGGATGGGCCACCTTAACATATTTATATCAATTTTAACTATTTGCCTTATTTAAATATAAGGATTCTTCCGGATGTATCTGAAAAGGTTTGAGCAAGATTGCTCACAGGTTGTTGACAAGACCTATTGTTTGTGCGCATCGAGCTATATCATGATTCCGATGATCGCCTCCGTCCGTGTGACAAAGCTGGCCACATACCTACCATCATGTTAATAGTCTAACATTGTGACCATTTCTGTACCGATCCGGTCGGCCTTGCTGCTGAGATACGTTCCCGCCACAGTCTATTCCGCGTTACAGATCAGATACTCGGCCCACATATTTCGAGTTATTTATGCCGTAACCATAATGGCGCTCGCAAAAATTAGCATTCATGACTTAGCTAATTATCGATTCACATGAAATGCTTCGATTGTAGTCAAGATATTGCAGTACCACTGGTGTTGCTGACACGCGTGAAACATAAATATAATTTGGTAGGCTCATTCGTTTTGGGTGGGGATTCCCGAAAGTAACATCAAAAACTGTTTGGCGTACAAATTTTGCTTTCACGTAAATTCAATGTTTACGTTTTTGCTAACTAGTTCTTTATATGACACTGAGTGTTATCATTAATAGCAGGTTCCATAAAAATCTAAATATTTGGTACTGAAACTAGGGTAGATATTTGTTTTTATTAATGGGTGATCTTTTGTATACTTTGTATGCAAGTATATGATGCAATCCTATAGATATCTATAGTATAGATAAAGGTTCTAGCTTATTGTTGTTATTTTATCTCTATGCACACCGAAAAGAGTAAATCCATACGTCGCGTCGTCGCCACCGCTACAGACAAGGCTTGGGAGCTTTAGTGGGATAAAACAATTATGCAATGGGAAGCGTGACTCGCTCATTCAGGAGGCAGGCCGCTTCCTCCACGAACCGCCTCGGGACGGTACACCCTCCCCGCGCTGCCTCCTCACCCGCCCGCTCGACGCCATCGATTAACGAGGGAGTGGCGACAGAAACTCATCCGTATAGCGAAATCGGAGCCACTTTATAGTGATAATACATACACTGACGGTAGCGACGGCGAGTCAGCTCGCTTACTAATCAGTTCTCTACTCATGTCCTAGAGTTCCAACGACACGGAAGAACACGGAAGAACTGCACGGGAGGCAAATTCTCGGAATTCCGAGTTGATGAATCAGGAGCGTTCTATGAGATGAATTCACTTTGACATTACTTGGGTATTCTGGTAATCAATCGCAGTGCCAAGCGGGACGAGCGGCACGAGATTATACATTTTCATTTGTTTCCGACTTCAGCGCCAACGAAAAAAATTAGGTAACCATTTCCATAAGCGATCCGTGCACAGACATCCGTGAATACGTAAATGCACCAGAGTAGATCGAAAGTAATTTACGGAATCAGTGAGCTGAATTGTAAAATTTAGTGAGTATTCAGTATGTAAATGGACATAAATGAGAATCGAGTGCAACGAACATTCGATGTCGCGTGTCCCGACTAGCATCAGTGAATTATCACTAATACGTGGCCACTCCCTTCTTTTCTTACTCGATGCTCTACACCCACGCTGCATCTACCCGCATGGATGGCTCGCGACAGAATACTGCGCACTTCATTGAACACGCCCAGCCGCCCACACGAGAAGCGTGGACTCGTTCCTATAAACGATTTCCTGGTTCGCAGCTAATCAATCCTTTTGACTTAATTAATACGGGATTTTTTCTTGGGAGGATCATAGCATGTATACTTGAGAAAAAAAAAAACAGATTAAGAAAAACCGCACCGTCAGTCCCACATCTGGCCGATGCATAGATGTTCGCCCGCGTTCGTTGTTCACTAGTGTTCGTCGATGTTTGCCGATGTTCGTCGGTATGGTGACTGTAATTTTTACTCCACAGAAGCATTATGATGTGTTTTTATGTGTTTCGATACATAGACGAATATGTTAATCATAATAGTGGCACTTCAAATGCACAATTTACACTATAACCGTTTAAGAATAGTCTCACGACCATTCTATTGCAGTATTGAGACTGGCGGTGGGCTAGGTCACGTCCTCTGCACGGCTCGGTGGTAACTCTGTACAACTATACAACAAATGTTCGCAGAAACCGAACAAATAAAAGCCTCTTTCAAGTTTGTCAATTCTCTGAACAGCTGCTACGCATTAGTCACTTGTCATAGCTAACCTTGCACGCGAGCGAAGAGCCGATATATTCGGAAATATTACAGTTTCCGACCTTGCAATGAAACTGCCAATCATAACCGCTTCACGCGTGCACTGTGACACGATAATCGTGCGGACTTTGCTTCCACCACCGGCGTCGTTTTGTGTGTTCAGAGCCTCTACTACGAGTTACAAATTGCTTTTCGAAATGTCGCTGGTACACCATTGAATAGAGCAGGCATGTGTGAAATGCAAATATTGTGTTGTAAATATCTATAATAATTAATAATCATAGTGAATGCCTTAGTTTCTTTTAATGACTGCCATTTCTTGTAAAGTTTGAGGAAATTAAAGGCATATGAAAAAAATGTGGGATGGTTTAGCTTTCCGATAGAACGTGAGACCGATGCCTGTGACATTGCCGTAGAAGCACTTTAGCCTAACATTGTTTGATTACTTCCCAAAGCATACCATTGTAATGATGTGAGTACATTTTTTTTTATGCGACCTGACATGGATGGCTAATACCACACAACTACCGTTATGATACTAGCCCAATACACCTCATTCCCGAAGGAATTTGGTGCCATGTCAGGACCTTCCCTTTATGAGCACGGCTACATTGAACTGGATGGAAAACACGGACAATTTTTCATTGCCGCTTCGACCATCTTTTCATCCAATGCCACCTAGTAGGGGAAGGGGACCTACAGTTTTACATGGATTCCGAACCATGGAGCAGCTCGCATTCGTAACTAAATGCACTTATCGAACTCGGAAAGAGAAAGACAGTGGTGCATGTCGGTATTGAACCCAGGTCTCTGGTACGCTAGGCCAGTCCCCGCGCCACTAGGCTACGAGCCGCTCAATAAAACAATAAAACAATTCAAACAAATAATACAATAAAATATTTCATTGTTTTCATTGACATTGAGCACGCATTTAGTTAATAAGTAAGGTTTCAAGATAATATTTTTCACGAGGCAGGTTGAGACAAACCGAACACACATCTCAAACAAAACAAAAATTTCGCCACAGCCATGGCGAGCCGAGTCCTTCCCCTTTGAAGCGCCAGCGGTGCGCACGCAGTAACCAAATCTTATCCAGTCTTGTTTCTGCGCAGCCGCTGGCGCCGCTTATAAAGGGAATGACTTAATTTTAAGTGAGGTTTAGAACTTTTTAGAGGTTTTGAATTTGAATTAATTGAAGTGAGGTTATGTTGTATGCAAAGACATTTAGTTACAGAAATATTGTTTTTATTAAATTCAATGTCATAAACTCCTTTATAAACTAGAAAGAAATTTAGATCCTAACCCAGTTCCAATCCAGCTGAATAACGTCGGGAATACCGATTCTGACATTTCTCTATGCATCGCGATGACAGTTCGATCGCAAACTCGCTCGAAATTAATTTCGCTACTAGGTACTCGCTGCATTAAGGGCGCTGCTGTCGTAATCAAGAATACCAAAGAGCTGTCTGTCAACTTGCTAAAGATAGAGTAAGTTAAATCGTGTGTCTGGAATCGACATGCTAGACGTACTGAAGATGGAGCCCATGTTAGGCTTCGAAACGTAGAATTATAATTTGTACCATGGATGATCAATGATTAAGTACTAATTAACTTGACAATATTTGAAGAAGGAGAATAGTGGAATGCTGGATACGCTTCCCTACATAGACCATTATGAAACCAAACATAGTTCTGAATTTGTTTAACTTTGTACGTTATATTGATAAAATACAGAGATCATATACATTTGATCATCGGCGGATAATTTTTCAACGTTTGAACAGATGGTTTTTTTCTTTGAAATCGAGGTAAATACATATCACATATTCTTCTGCGAAGGTTAAATGTGTAGTCATTCTTATATAAACATCGAGTTGTTTGCACGCTGTGGGTGACTCACTGATGTTTGCATTTCAGATTCAATTACTTTTTAAATGTAGGTAAAACCATCAATACCTTATTACTACGACATGAGGTAATTTAACGATGTAATAGTCTATTTTGTATGTCTTTACTACTTGAGGTTACACTTGGTTCCATTACGTTTTGGACAATTATCCGAGTGGAGCGTCTTTCTGAATTGTAGCAGCGTGATGTTAAATTGCCTATAACATTCCTCAAGAATTTGGTAATCAAATGCATAAAAATGCTTTTAAATCCGACTAAACAAACTATCCTGCAGTATTATATGTTACATGTACCATCCTCCTCAAGATAGTATGGGCGCGCCTCCCCACCTGTTCTGTTATTTCCTGTGGACAATGTTTCAATAAAAATACTGCAATATCCAAGAACTTTTTGAAGGATAAGCGGGAATTCTCTCACTCGCCAGGAGTGGTATTTACCAAGTGCGTGTAGTACTTTGATGCAAAATATTTATTTCACCGATTCTAAAAATAAGTAAAATATTTCGATTTCGTCTTTGTGTCGCTGCCATTGTTGTGCTCACATTTGACGTGTAACCTTCATGGTGGTAAATCATTTATCGTAGAAGGCAATTAACAAATTGAATTCTTAAAGGTTTCGATTGTGAAAGGCAGTTAAGTGTTAATTGAAGCACGAGCATGGAGTGTTGTCTATTATTGGTTTGTAGTTTTGGTTGCAGCTTACAAAAACATATAGCCTTTAAAGTTATGAGGCAAACTATTCTATGTTCAGGTTACCGATTGAGATAAGACGTTCTCTTGCCTTCATATTGGAAATCACTGCTATATCGTTAAATTGCTGCAATACACAGTCTACGTAGAAAATTGTACGTTTTAAGTAATGTTTCTGTTTTTATTTATGTTTGTGTTTATCAATATTATGAATGAATTAATTAATGAAAAAACTACATGTCTAAGGGTCGCTTGTCTCCCAATTTTATGACATTAAATGCAATACAATAAATACCTCAGAATATGGAAATAGAAACAGTGAGGTATGACAGCAAAAACGACTTGGTCAACTTTAACTACAAATAAAAGGTCTTATTGTGATTGGTATTGTTGCGAAGAGTATGGATAGTCTTCGACTACCTTATATTTACTGTGTTTTGTATAAGTGATTGAATAATTTACATCATGGTTTGAAGTGACATTCTTGCAGCTACTGACTTGCTGAGGTTGGATATGAACTCACGCCTCCGGTACGCTAAGTGAATGCTTTTACCACAGAACCAGGGCGAAAACCCTGTAATTATATTGATTAAAGGCACATATTTGGTAAATTTTAGTGGACAAATCAGTAAAACGATTGAAAAAAAAACCCGAACATCATACATATTATTTTTTGTTTTTCATTAAATTCCAGTCCAACCGTGCGCTGGCGTCAATAAACCTGAGCTACCCCAGCAGACCACAACAATACTAGCTCAAATACCTGCACAGATACAGATAGCAGATGAGGAAACGGGACTTGACATTTATGAATTCACACTTGACAATGTTTTAGTTACGGTTAAGATGGTTTTAACTAGAATTGATAAAATTTGCACAAGAACTGATGTGATTTGTGTGTGTCGACGTTAGTTTATTCTTGTTTTTTAATGATTGACGAGATTAGTATTTTATGTAACATTTCTTTGATTTTCGGGAACATATGTATGTGACAAAACCAAAATTCAATGTCAGTTGTGGAAGCTATCTATTATAAGTTATTTATACATTTATAAGTTAATATTTACAAAAGTGTGTAGTTAGTAAGTGTTTTTTTTTATGCGACCTGACATGGATGGCTAATACCACACAACTACCTTTATGATATTAGCCCAATACACCACATTCCCGAAGGAATTAGGTGCCATGCCAGGACCTTCCCTTTATGAGCACGGCTACATTGAACTGGATGGAAAACACGGACAATTTTTCATTGCCGCTTCGACCATCTTTTCATCCAATGCGATGGAATCGACATTATTATTATAGAAATATTCCATCCTTCGTGGTGCATGGAAGAATCCTCTGTTGTCTAATCGTCCATCCTAACGCCTAACTCGGCTGCACAGAAAAAAAATATAACTAGGAATAGAATGATAGAGTCAGTTCACATGTTCAGGTGATCCGAGACCTTCGACAGGTTGTCCTCGCCGGCCCGTCCTCTTTCCCAAAGTTGCCATTTCCCTTATAAGGGCGTGTTTATGTTCGTACAAAGCTGTCCCGCTGTTTGCCCATCTCCCGCGCCCGATACGGCCGACTCATTCATGCCCACACGAGTCGACTCAATGATATGCGCCGAGCTCGCTCGAAGACCGGTGTAGCTCGTAGACATGACACTTCTTTGTCGATAAAATCTATGGAAACCTGAAAAAGTAATACTTTCTTTCTTCCGTGCAATGGATTTATTTTTAACCGACTTAAAAAAAAAGGAGGAGGTTCTCAATTCGTCGGAATCTTTTTTGTTTTAGTCAGGCCATTATTAGTTTTATTTGTTATTTATAGAAAAACCAAATCAAATCAAATAATTTATTGTCACATAATTAGGCATTGGTACGGAGTAATCTTACCGCTACCTACAAAATGTTCTTCGTCACTTTTTATATTGTATTTTTATTTTTAAGATTTTTTAATTTAATTTAATAAAAAAAAAGAGAAATCCGTGGTTATGAGACAGACTAACGTTTAGTTTTTGTAACTTATAATCAAGTGAAACCAATCAAACAGAGTTTCTTTACTTTTAATTTTCCTACAATCTACAATTTATTATAATTAAAAGTAATGCCGTATTATTTAAACTATAATGCATTTTCGACTTTAAAAAGCTAATCTTCAGGATGCATATAAGTAAATATTTTTTGGAGCAATGCATAGCAATTTACAACGTAATAAAATACAAGATATATATTATTTTGACTTTTGAATTACATAGCATTGAATATGGGCGGCTGTTCATATATATTATTATTATATTTTTTTATTTATTTTAATAATCTGTTTTCCAAAATTGTGCAAAGTATTCGGGTGAAAGCCAATTTTACCGCCGATCGAGACAAATTGCAAGGTTTTCATCGTACTATTTTTATTTTATCGAACTAAACATTAAAAAAATGGTAAGTTTAGGTTAGCGAAGACCCAGGTAAATACTAGTAGGTATGTTAAATAAAGATACGTTTTCGCATGGCTTTTTGTTTCATGGATGCATTGAGGCTACGGCGTAGACCTGCTACGCCGTAGGACTCCAGCGGAGCTTGAGCGGAGCATTATAAGCATAAATAGGTTTTGTCACCTTGGAATATCTTATAGGCATAAATGTATTTAAAATTATAATAATTATTATAGATCACTTATGTATATTACTATTAACCTAGTCAATCCTCTTAACTATTTTATTGTATTTTATTCCAACTTGCTTTGGTTTGTTGCTTTCTATTTGCAGTATAGACTATTATGTCAGCTAAAACATGTGCATGCTGTATCAAAAGCTTGTGGAATGTACATTTATCTTTTTATCTGTGTTCATAATTAAAGAAAAAGGTAATGTATTATCTGTTAGTCGATCATAAAATTAAATAAATAAATTGTATCGCGCAATTAGATACCGAAATGCGCGATGCTGTATCTGGCTAATTGTAGAATCTATGTCACGGCGTGATGTAACTCGTGACAGACTCTTGTCTTGTCCCCTGACCGCTGGAGCGCAGTCACTATTTTTGCATGGTTATATGCATATAATTATAATAATATAAGTTTTTCTGTAGAGATAAAACTCTCCACAGAAAGTCTAGGGAATTAGTTTATTTTTTATTTTACGAAGAAGAAACATAAGAAGTGCATATTTAAACAATTATATTTTCTAAATCCTCGAAAATGATGTTGGGTATCCCGTACATTTTATGTATCGCATTCATGACCAATTATAACCGAAAAGACATCGTAAAATTCCGTTTCTAAACGCAGTTGATTGATCCGAAACGTTTATGTGCCGCCATTAAAGTTCGCATTGGCCTTGACCAGTTAGGCAATATTTTATTGACATAACGATTTCCAACATGTGCTCTGTGCTGTGTGTCAAACAAACTCGCGGCGGAGGAGGTGTGACGCGGTGTAGCGGCGGCTGGGGGGTCGGCCGGCCGTATACGTACACTCGTCCGGACGATCGCGTCGCGCGCGCTCGTACCTGCGCACGCGCACCCGCCACGCACTTCCACTCACGCTTCACCTGTTTGTCCGCAGAGCACGACGCACTCAAGGACTCCTTCGCCAAGCGCCCGATCGATTTCGACATCGAAGAGGAGACCAGGAAGAAGGAGACCTCCAAATGGCTCGAGAACCACTTCGGTAGCGAGTCGCGCTCCTCCCACGACTCCATCGGCGAGGAGCTCGCGCGGCGCCCGCAGCCCGACTACTTCACCGCCAAGCCGAAGCCGAAGCCGGCCGCCGCCGCCGCCGCCGTCGAGCGGGACGAGGGCTACTACGGCAAGCCGGCGCCGCCGCCGTTCCGCGCCGACCGCGACCGCCCGCTCCGCCGCGCCGAGTCGTCGACGCCGTCCGACGAGCGCGACGTCGTCTCCAAGACCGGCGGATACTTCAAGGGCGTAGCGGAGTGGTCGCAGCGGCGCGCCACCAAGCCGAGGATGCCCGAGCCGCGCAGCGCGTCCCCCTCGCCGCCGGCGGCACGCTCGCCGTACGCTAGCACCGACCGACTCGACGGCGGCGCGTCCCCCAAGCGCGCGTCCGGCAAACGCGACTCGCCGGAGGTCGGTCGCCGCGCGCGCCACCCGCCCTCTGACTCGGCGTACGTCTCCTCGTCGACCGTGCACAGCCCGCCGCGCGACTCGCCCTTTCGCCGCGAGCCCTCGCTCGAGGACGAGCCGCGCCCGGTCGCGCCGGAGCGCCGCCGCCACTCGAAGCCGGCGCCGGCCGACGAGCGCCGCTACGACAGCGGCTACCGGAGCTCGTCGCGCAACGAGACGTCGGGCCGCTCGCGCGACAGCGAGGGCGCGTCCGAGCCGCCGCCGGACTACTCGCCGCCGCCGGCTCGCGAGCGCCGCGCGAGCCCCGAGCGCTCGCCGGCCGCGCGCCGCCGGGACGAGCGCAAGCAGAACCAGAAGACGCGGTTCGCGACGGAGAGCGCGCGGCGGCGGTCGCCGGCGCGCAAGTCGGTCGGCTCGGCGATCGGCGACTCGATCCGGAAGCTAGTCGGGAAGATCCGGTCGGTGTCGGCGGAGCGGCGCGCGCGGCGGGAGGCGGCGGCGGCGGCGTCGCGGTCGCGGTCGCCGTCGCCGGCGGACCTCACGTCGCGCACGTACCGCGGCTACGAGACGGACCTGGCGCCGCCGACGCCGCCCGCGCCGCCCCCGCAGCGCTACTACCTGGGCGAGGACCCGTTCGCCGCCGCCGGCAGCATCTACGGCCGCGAGCACAAGTACGAGGGCGCCAGTCCGCGCCGCGCCGCCGCGCACGACAAACGCAACGGCACCACCGCACCAACCCCAGCCACCAACGCTGATCACAGGTGAGCGTTATTCACCCCTTATGCATAGGTACTTCCTTTGTTGTTAATTGTTACACATTCTACCGATGTAGGTTAGGCTATAAAATTGCAACTTTTACTTTTACTAATAACATGAAATATAGAGCGCATTGGTCACCACAATCAAATACAGCCGTATATTGATAATACCACCCACCTATCCTCGCAGTAATTAACGGAACCAGAATGTATCTTAAATATATAAAAATATTGTTATTCTCATCTCAAAAAAATTTAAACTTTTAAAAATCGGAGCATGTACATTGAATCATCTCAATCAATGTACAAATCAAGTCGATTGAAAGTTTACATCAAAATTAAATACTTTTGAGTTTTTTGTAAAGAAAAAAATGGAAATCTATTTCACAAGTTACATACAATCCGTGCAATAATGCTTAATTCATAGGAATAAAGTTATTGTAGTACCATCAGTTAGTGTAAATGCTGTAGTGGAATAACTGGCTCAGTACGAGAAGAATACTTTGTTTTTGGCTTAGAAGTTTTTTTAACAGAATTGTTTTAATTCGAAACCAATTTTTGTGAAACACATTTTCACGAAAATACATATGCATTATCTTAATGTGATGCAATCTTTTTGAATGATTTTTTTTAATAGAGTTTTGTTTTCTTTTATTTTTGATTATTATTTTGATTAACGATATAATTGATTCGTTCTGATGCATAGAAAAACTTACCAGTCGAAAAATACGAGTCAGTTTAATTGAATCTTTATTGCTGCTGATTTTCTTATGATAAAACATAAATATTCCAGATTGTTTTATAACTTTCGAGGTATTTCGAATTCGATTTCGATTTTGTTCTAAAATTTACATGTAATCATGCAAACACATGCGATAATGAAGATAGTGACGAAGTTATCAAAGTTGCATTTGAAGAGTTTTGCTATAAAACATTTACAAACTTAGTATTGACACACGAAAAGTAATTAGGATTCACACATTTTGCACGAAAAAAATATTATTACGTTTGTGTCTCCCATTGTCTGCGTAAAATGTTCCCGGCTATTAACGTTAAAGGGATAAACATATTGTTTACCAGTATTGCCAAGACTGGGCGACATAGTTGACATTAGGCAACGGCTGGCTTCCCTGAGAAGTTTTTTTAATTTAAATCTATCTGCGCGTACAATATTTTACCTATAGCAGCATGGATACATTGGATGAAAGCGATATTTTTTATCCATTTTCGGTTGACCATATTTCAATATCTTTGAATCGCATGGTGTCTCAATTAATTATCTAATAATTTATGACTACTCCATAAATGCACTGCGTGTAGGAATACCGAGGACTACTAAGCCGCTGTGCGTAGGACGAAAACCGACGACTTGTCTGCTCGATTGGCAAAAGTAAAAGTGATCTCTTCCACCATTTTCCTACTTTATTTTAAAGTTTATGGAGAAAGTCTCTAGAATATTACGATTTTTTTTACATTTTTTTTTTATCCTTTAAACCTTGTAAACGAATTGAAAGAAAAATAGTGTAACATGCACAATCAAGTTACAAGCAAACACAGCTCGTATGCGGAAATCCCCGAAGATTGTTAATATAAAAACGGCAAAAACCCATACAAATTGAACTGTCTTAGAAGTTTTTTTTTGCAGAAAAATATGATATTGCAAATGATACATTTTGTTTTATAGAACTTAACCTTGGGGCGGTAATGTTCATTTCGCATATAAGTTCAGAGAGAGAGCCTAACACCACCGAAGTGGTGGGTTTACTCGCGATATTTTCTTTCACAGTAAAGCAATGTTGCAAACGTATCAAATTCTAATCGAAAAAAAAACAGTGGTGGAGCCAGCGGGTATCGAACCCACGCCTCCTGGATGAGAGAAGCGACCCAACCGCTAGGCAATGAACGCTTGTTCCAATGATCTAATCCATACAAATGTTATAAATGCAAAAGTAACTGTCTGTCTGTCTGTCTGTCTGTTACGTTTCACGCCTAAGCTGTTGAACCATTTTGATGAAATTTGGTATCGAGGGTCTGGATCATGAGAAAGGATATAGGCTACTTTTTGTGGCGAAAATTACATTTAATAGAGGTGAAAAGGGGATAAAAGTGTGTACGGGGAGCTCATATAACAAAAATGTTAAGTTCAGCCAGGCATCTGTCCGAAACGACATTGACCCGAGCGGAGCCGGGTACCTCATCTAGTGATATCTAAATTTAAAACAAAGGAATAATGCATGAAGTCGATCAAGTGAAGCTGCGTCCATGTCGCGTCAACCTTCCGCGGTGCAACGCAGTATCCATTACCTAACTATGTACTTGCCAACCTCTAGATAGGGATCCTATAGTGTTTACTGGCGCCAATTATCGATCTATAATCAATTACATTGCCTCTTATGGCTTGATTGAACGCTATTATTTATTCTACGCTTGAACGCTCACAGAAGAATCTTAATAGGAGGTTTATGAGAAACAATTTACTTTGTTTCTCGTATCAAATATATTCTTACAAACTATTTATTACGTAGTAATGTATTCCTACATACCTATCTCGGCATCGAACTGTATTAATTTCGGTTATTATTCTGGAGGCAAAAATAAGCAACTGTAAAACAGTTGCTTATTTTTGCCTATTTATTTCCTTGCTCACATTCGGTAGGAATTACTTTTTGATGTTTAAAAAAAATTAGAAATAAAAGTTGCCTATTTTTGCCTTCGCAATACTTCATGAAATTTATTTCGCCGATGCTCATCTTGTAACCGGTTGCGCATAAGTAATAATCTGATTTCCTAAGGCTACAACTTTTTAGTATTTATTTAGACATTCCAAGTCCAGAAAATAATATCTGTCAACTATGTACTGCCGAATCGATGCCCATTTGTAGGAATGTTAGAGCATTTTGCATCGATTTTCTTTAAATTTCTGGCGATAGATTCACCACTTATTCTTCAGTACTATTTTTAGGGGTGCCAAGACTTATGGCTTATTTAAATGGACACGTGAAAAATTCTTAAGGTGGCCCAACCCGCCCATCTCCCCATACAAAAGGGGAAAGAAGATCACGCCTAAATTTCTTGTCAGAGATCCAAAATTTTGCTCAAAATAGCTTTATTTGATTGAAGTAGATGTCTGATGACCATTGGCATTGTAAAATTGTGTTTGGTTTCCAAGTTATAACGTCCGAAAGTTCGGATTTTTCGAGCGTTTTATACAATAACTTTGGAGGTGGATTACGCAATGATAAAGTAAGAACATCTTAAAAAGATTAGTCATCAGACATAGCTAATTTAATCAAGATTTATAATCTATTTGGTTTTTGTTAGATTTTTGACTACAGCGGTCGTGGTTTACTTTTAGCTATAAGTCGTTTTGAAATTAAAATTTTCGTAAATCTTACCAAATCATACACTATGCACATTGTCTTTTTTGTGGACAGGTTGCATCTTCCTCTTCACGGAGCCTGTCTTATTCTTAGAAACAGAGAAGGTCCCAGAGCGCAACAGCACGGTTTTGTACCGTGCCCGCAAATGAGTTGAGGCCGCCGGGTTGGGCCACCTTAAGAAAAAAAATGTGCAAATAACCAAATCGAGAGATAAAGCGGCCGGAAATTGCTGGGTGCAGAAGAGGCGCCCCTTTGTATAATCAAAATATTTGATATTAGATAAATTGATTAAGTAACAGTTTTTTGTTACTTCTGTTAATTTTTAAAATAAAGTGTTAAAATTATATAAAACAATTTTAACTGTTTATATTTTCTATATTTGGAGAATATTTTTTCTTAAAACTACCTAATTGATTTCGTCCATCAAAACTCGAACAAACACCAAACCAACATCTAATGCAAATAAAAGAGAATGTATCATACGAAAATATTTATATCAGATGTAACTTGCACAGAAATAACGGAGCATTTAGAGACGACTTTCCTAGAGAAACGCACAAAATGGTTATCTAAACTGGCAATCTCAATAAATTCTTAAACAAAATGAGACAGCGCTCTCCGAAATAGGAAAATGGCGTCCATTCGCGTGTATTCCGCGTCTCCTAGAAAATGATGTAAGTTAACTCGGACACCCACCGCTGTTGCGACAATGACCCGCTTGCACACTAACTAGTTGACTCTAGAAGCGCAACTCTGGTAAATATTGTGACCAACATGTACACACTAAGTAATAACGGTCTCGACATTGCGAATCCACTGGACATTGTAGAAAATGGCCCATCACTCAGAACGAATGCTACACTTTCACGCAATACCGTTTGTGGGTCCATCCTTTTTAAAACTACGTAATCTATATTCGATATTAAACACATTTTTCCTGATTTTATTAATTTTTAGTTGGTCACATTGCTTTTATTTTTTCAGTTTTGGAAAATGTACTGTTTTGACAGTATTCAAATGCGAATATCTCGTAATTACTGGCCAGATTTTAAGGTCAGTCAGTCAGCGTGTTTGCGTCCACTGCTGGACACACGCCTCTCCAATTTTTCTCCAGTCCTCCCGGCCCTCAGTGGCACAAATCCCACGGACTTGGAAAAACCGGAACTATTCTCAGCTCTGTGACAAAATGTGATGTGATTGCGGTTAATTAGGGAAATTCTAGATGTCAATGCAATCAATAAACTTAAATATCATCAAGGGCTTTATCAGGCTATTTTTTTTCTCGCAATGTCGTGTTCGAGTCGGGCTACATAAATAAGGTTTTAACCATAATAGGATTTCTGGGTATAATATGCACAATATTCGTACTTTCAAATTCTTTTAGTTAATCATGGACAAAAACTTCGCTCTGAATCACTTTGATTTATAACCACAAAGTTCCTAGTATGAACGTACTATTGTGTCCATTTAGGTTGATGGAATAGTTCTAAATAGGAGATCGCGAGGACCTGTGTCGCATGAATCACTCACTGGCCGAGGAAATACGAAGACAGGTGTGGTGCGATGTGTCACGCGTTTGTCATTTGACGTGGGAATTTACCGTGAAATTCGACGCACATAGCAAGGTGACCGACACTGTTTAAAATGTAATATTTAAGGATAACCAACCGATAACGGTCCGCTTATAACTTGAGAACCACTTATCCAATTTTCATTCATAGCATGATTTTTAAAATTACTCTAAATTACCATAGCGTTGAGCAGAGAGATAAGTCGGGGAAAATGTACCGATTTTCGTTCCAATTTGACGCGGGTACAAATCATTATATGTAAGCCTGGAGTAAAAATACAATAGTTAAAAAAATATTTAATGAATGGTAACCTGAAAAAAATTATAGAATAAAGAATAGGTATACAAATTTTCATGCACACATACTAGCAACCGTAAAGAAGCGATTAAAACAAAAACAAATTTGTCACGGCTCAACAGTGGTTGAGCCGGCTCCGTCACTGAATACTCTTTAAAATGATGTTTTTACCCAAGTTATCTTTTACCGTACCATAATTGAAAATTCCACAAGTAAAAAATTAGAGCGTGATAATGTTCCGATGAATCAGCTCCTTTGATATTTTGAACCTACATACCGTACACGTGAGTGTAAATTATTTCAGAACACGTGCTATTCATCGCATATTCCATGTATACCCCAACCCATTGACCGAAAGTCCTTTCCAAGTAGAGAAGTTCAGATATATATTTTTTTTGAACTGAAATGTTTTTTTTTTGCATAAGAAATTCTGCATGTAGATATTAAACAAAGTCAGAGATATTTACTAAATGGAATGCGCACAATATGGTTAATCAAGATGAGATTATCTCGAAGAGGATATTAATTGAAGCTGTTTCCAAGATAGTTGCCGCGTGGGTGAAGGGGCTATTAACAGATGCTTAAAGTTAATGATGATACTGCAGCGGGATAAGACGAGCTAGCGGCGTGGAGCGGTCAGCGTGGGCACCCACGCAGCCACCATCCGGCTCTATGCCGCGGCGCAGGCGACGCTAATTGGCATGGGACTAAAGGCTCCTTTTATAGCTCTGGCAAATTGTGTTTATTGGATAAAAGGGAAAGGCGTGGTTCTTCATTGTACTCGTACTGTATGCTCCTTAGCAGCACGTGTTCAGTGTGGTAACTCGCGAATTCCAACTGAGCAGCAGCACAAAATAACGTAAAACATGTATCGTTTCAGATCCCAATTTTCGAGCACCCTCGGCCGCTTCAGTCACTCGACCAGTCGACTGAACCCGAACGGCGAGCAAGAGGAGGAGTACGGCCGCAGCGCGCAGACGCTTCCCCGGAAGCTGCAGGTGAAGCGAGACAAGAAGGATTCGACTAGCTCCTCGGACAAGCGCTGGCACCAGCTCGGCCCGAACAAGCGGTCCACGAGCACCGTCAACGTGTCGGTCGCAGCCACCAACGGACACCACCCGGGACCGGCCAAGCCGGCGCGCACCTACAGGGCTCTCAACCGCAGCAAGAGCTTCGCGATGGGCGCGCCCGAGGGCGACGCGCGCTCGCCCCCCGCGCCCGTCATGAGCCGCAACCGCTCCGCCGTGTACAAGTCGAACCCGCACCTCAGCCGGCTCGACGAGACGCCCGAGCGGCTCAAGAGCCCCGGCATCGTCTCCATCATCAACCGCAGCCAGCGCGACCTCGCCGACGCCGTGTCGCGCGAGGCCGAGCGCCGCCGCGACGGCCTCTTCGGCGCGCGCTACGGCGCGCCCGCATACTCGAACGGGCACCCCACCGGCCGGCCCGACGAGACCGACAAGAAGAAGCTCTTCATGAGGGGCCTCAAGGAGCGCGCGCCGGAGCTGTTCCACACGCTGCACGGCGACGAGTCGGACGGCAGCCGGCTGTCCTCGCGCTACGGCACGCCCTCGCCGGGCGCCGTCAAGGAGCGCTCGAGAGTGGGCGCGTTCGGGCGGGAGGCGAGTCCGTTCGTGACGCGCTTCCACTCGGACCCTCGCCGCGGCAGCAGCGGCAGCGACAACTACTCGGAGACCTACCGCTACAGCAGCAAAGGCGGGGACCCGGCGCGGCCGAGCGTCACCGACACGGTCGAGACAGTGAGCAAGAGGGTGGTGCCGACGCGCGACGGCCGCGGCAAGGAGATTGTCGAGTCGCGCGAGACCAACTCGGTCACGACAAGCCGCTACGACGGCGAGCCGCTTCCCGGCCTCAAGTACGTGGAAAACGGCCGACTCAACGGGTTCGAGTCCCGACTCAGTCCGAGCCCTCTGTACTCGGAACGCAGGAACAGTAACTACAAGGTTACGGAGAAAGTGCGCGAATACAGGCACTGAACGCGAACTAAAATCATCAATGTAATCGTATAATGGACTTGTAACAAAATTGACGTTGAACTCGGTTTGAATCGTTTGACTAATATAACGCCATCAATGTCTAATATTGTGTAGTAAAACTAAGTTTTTTTAGTAGTTATTGATTTTAGAACCATATAAGCACGTGCCTTGAACCTTGAACGAAGTGTTTGCGATTGTGTTCACTCAGTCAGAATAAATATCTATAAATAAATAACACGAATTGTAACTTATTCCTTACTTGTGCCTAATTTTAATGCATAGTTACATTTACAACTAACATTACATCTGAATGTACATACATACTTAATGATTTTCTAATGTTTTTTACATGAATCTAAATGTTTAGTAATATTTATAATAAATATGTATTCTCACACAATTTGTAATGTTTCCAAAACATTTTAGTGTTGAAATTGTCATGAACAAAATTTTAAATATAAACATCGATGTTATACTGGGGCAATATGGAACCAGATAACTAAGTAAGGATTTGCAATCCACATTATGAGATTACAGGTATTAAATAAACCCATAAATAAATTTAATTCATCACAAAATTAACTAGTTGTTGTTGTTGTTGTTGTCGGCGAGTAGCTGCCGACGCTTGAACGCACTTGACACGAGGCCGTTGTGCTCAGTAACCCGACTTTTGGCTCATTCCAGCCAGCCGAGCTCTTCCACAAAGCGTAGCAGCCCTTTAGGGTCTTTCCACACTTGCGGGTCGCTCCTTTCGGTGCTAAAGACCCCCGTACAAAATGTCTGCAGTTGTCTACATTCCATGACTATATGTGCCGGTGTCTCCTCCGCCTCCAAGCAGGCCCTGCAGAGGGGACTGTCCGTGACTCCGATGGTGTGCAGGTGTTTGTTGAGCTGGAAGTGGCCCGTGAGTAGGCTTACCACCGTTCTCAACTGTGGTCTATGCAGCTGTAGAAGTTTCCTAGTTAGGTGTGGATCCGGTGCTGGCACTGCTTCCCTTGATTGTCTACAGTCCGCTGTAGATGACCACCTTGCAGTGTGAGCCCGTGTCATTCGTTTCCTCAGCCAGGTCTAATTAACTAGTACACTTTAACCAGATTCCCAATTGTTCGCGGAACATTCTACCCAATAACCGTTTTTTTCAGTTACCTACATAATTAGAACACAATATCATCATGACTTGTAACTTTAGTAATAAGAGAGAAAACGGACGGAAAATAAAATAATTTGTTCATTTACATTCGGTTTTTATAATTTCCTTTCATACATAAAATCACCCTTTTTCAGATAGAGCCTAAGTTTCTACAGTTTTAATGATTTTTTTAAAGTTTACAAGTCACAGCTTGTGATTACGGAATATTATATATTGTACGTAGCCCATGTCGCGACTCCATGCGATTGGTGAAGTAACTCTGAGCGCGGTTGGCTTCTAGATGGATGACTGTTTTCAACTGTTAAGGGTGACAATGGTTCGGATTTCAAGTAAAATGTAGGTCCTTTCTTCCTTACTTTACTAAGTGGTAGGGTTAATGCCGCCCGGGTTGGTACCCATCACATTGAATGAACGATGGTCGAAGTGGCAATGAAAAATGACTTTGTTTTCCATTCAGTTCAATGAAGCCGAAAAATATAAGGAAGTTCCTGGCATGGCACCTAGTTCCCATTAGGTGTATTAGGCTAATATCACGACATGGTAACAGCTACCCATGTCCAGTTACATGAAAAAATACATGCTGTGGATGAGCCACAGGAAATCCGTTTTGCATTCAAAGTTGAAAGCCCATAGTTAGACAAAAAAACCGGCCAAGTGCGAGTCGGATTCGGACACGAAGGGTTCCGTACCATCGTACAAAATTTAAATCACAAAACAAACAAACAATCACGGTTTTTGTGAGCGGCCTTTCTTTAATTTTTATTAGTATTTTATAATTTTACCTATTTGTTGTTATAGCGGCAAAATAAATACACACTCTGAAGATTTCAGCTGCCCACCTATTACGGTTCATAAGATACAGCCCTGTGACAGATGGACGGATGGTTGGACGGACAGACAATTCGGTTTTCACCCTTTGGGTACGGAGCTCTAAAAGCATCGAAAGGAGCCAGCTTCTTTGTCCTTTTAACATGAAACCAGCCACGCTCGCTCGCTCACCTTCTGGCAGGGCACCGACACCCCAGTCTTTGACAATACCTCAAATGACGACTCGTGCCCGCATTTTTCGTCCTACATATGCAAATCATTATTTTGGTTATGCATGAACTATATGCAGTGTTTTATTTTTCGGGCCGAAAAGTTCAGCGTAAACCACAATCTCCATCACTAGGCAAAGCGGTGACTAACAGTGCGTTAATAAATTCTCCATTTCTCCGCCAGTATAAGCACGAGGCAATAAAAACACGCCTCATAACGTACAACGCAGAAATTTCCAAAAAATATCGGAAATGCAGTTAGAGGTCAAAAAATAATCTCAATTATTACATCGCAGGATTTAGCGGGAACCAAGGTCAATGACGAGTCGTTAAAATTCCTCTAGGCCGGACATCTGCAGTTGTTGTTGTTGTTGTTGTCGGCGAGTGGCTGCCGACGCTTGAACACACTTGACACGAGGCCGTTGTGCTCAGTAATCCGACTTTTGGCTAATTTCAGCCAGCCGAGCTCTTTCACAAAGCGTAGCAGCCCTTTAGGGTCTTTCCACACTTGCGGGTCGCTCCTTTCGAAGCTAAAGACCCCTGTACAAAATGTCTGCAGTTGTCTACATTCCATTACTATATGTGTCGGTGTCTGCTCCGCCTCCAAGCAGGCCTTGCGGAGGGGACTGTCCGTGACTCCGATGGTGTGAAGGTGTTTATTGAGCTGGCAGTGGCCCGTGAGTAGGCTTACCACCGTTCTCAACTGTGGTCTGTGCAGTGGACTTTGGAATTGTTAAGTGTGGATCCAGTGCTGGCACTGCTTCCCTTGATTGTCTACAGTCCGCTAAGATGACCACCACTGCAGTGTGAGCCCGTGTCATTCGTTTCCTCAGCCAGCTCTTGACTTCACTGAAGAGGGTTGGCATGAGTGGCTCTGGTCCGACGGGCTTGGAACTCGAACCCGCCTTGGCGAGATCGTCGGCCGCATCGTTACCATGGCTCCCGCTATGTCCCTTTATCCACTGGAGTGTGATCCTGTTGTCGATTGAGATGTCCTGTAAAGCCTCATGACATTGTTTAATTAGTCCAGAAGTGAATGTTTTATTGGGAAGAGCCTTCAAAACAGATGCTCTGTCGGTTAGTATTCTGATTGTATAAATAGTCTACCATTTCACACTGTTTTATTGCTGCGGCTGCCTCAATCAGACCTACACACTACACCTGAAAGATGGAGTTTCCAGAGCCCAGCATAACTGTTCTTTTGATATTGAGGTCTGCTGAGAAACAGCCAGCTCCCATATCGTACTCGGTTTTAGAGCCATCCGTGTATACCCCTCTAAGCCTAAAAGTTGCGGCTGCCGCCTCTCGTTGTATTATTAAATCAAGAGGCGGCAGTCCCAGCAGGACTTCTAGTGCTGTGGATGGGGTGGTCTGCATACAACCAGTGATGGCTGTGCTAGCTATACGCTGAAAGCTTAGCAGCTTGTTTGCAGCAGTTTTAAGTTTGGTTCTGGTCCACCTTACCAACGCCCCATATGTGATCATAGGTCTGATGACAGTGGTATAAAAGCCAGAGCGTGAGTCCTGGTCTTAACCCCCAAGTTTTGCCCATTAGTCTTCGACACTGCCAGAAAGATATACGTGCTTTATTTAGTCTCTGTTCTACTCCAGTCGTTGTCAAGTATGACCCCCAGGTATTTCACCTCGGTTGATAGTGTTACTTCTGTCCCAAAGAGCCTCAGTGGCTGCATTTGTCCTATGTCTCTCTTCCTGGTGAGAACTACAAGCTCCGTTTTAATTGGATTGACACTCAGAGCGTAGTCTTTGCACCATGCTTCTACAATTTTGAGCGCACCTTGGTCCCACAGTTTCTCGCTGTAACCAAAAAATATCTGCTAGGCGAGCTCGCAGCGTGGCAGATCAAATTCAGGAGAATGCATGCTCCGAAAACCAGATCAGTGAACTCCGAATACAATCCTTCGCAACACACATTGCTGAACTATCAAAGGAAAACCACCTTCTGAAACACAATATCTATAGCTAGTCAAAGAACAGTTGCGAATATAATGATCCTTCATCAAATGCATTAATATTGGCCCCGTAGTTGTCGCGTGTCGTAGTAAACTTTTTGTTTGTCAATTAACAATTTGCAATCTTCCGGTATCTTAAGTCTTTGCAAAAAAAATCCTCTATACACAAGACCGCTTTTTGCCACATATATTTAACTGTTATCCGTCTAAATTCAAACAGAGAATGCGTTTATCGATATCTGCCATGATGACGTTGGTCAGTGATTTATATCGCTGGTTATGGTGATAAACTTTACGTCCAATTTGAATTGTTGCTTAAATCTCTCTGCAGACAGGTACATGCTGGCCGGTAACCGTCTGCAGCCTGTACCGGTTAAAACACTGTCTACGATTTCCAATCAGCTTCGTATCAGCAACAGCTTAAGAACAAACAGCTTGCTCTGGCGTGGTGTTAATTTTCTTGGTATGTGGTTTCATATCCAAATGAAAATGTCATTCTTGCTGTCAACAAGTGTAGGTTGATACCATTACAAAGGGGTAACTTAAAGATTAGTATGGTGAACTGATTGCTGTTCGGAGTAATTGGCCTAGTTATTTTAGGTATTGAGTTCATAAAACATTAAGGCGCTAGGACTAGCCAACTACTCGCGCCATACAAATGCACTTTTTAACAAATGTAATAATATGTAGTGAAACGCTTCAGCAAATCCAAATAGAACTCCAGACTGATAATGGATTGTTAATATTTTTTTATTCCATCATTTATTTAAATAATAATAAAAATAAAAAAGTTGATTTTTCTCATTAGAAATCTGAAAGTAATTCGATTTCTAGATATAAGCAAAAACAGCATATATGCATAAACAAAAAATTCCATTTGCTTTTAGATTTCTACATTTAGTCAAAAAAGTTCGGAAATGGACACCGTTTCCGCAATGTATTTTGTATAGAAAAAGGAAACATACATTAACGAAAATAATTCGATTCCTAGACAAGGAATCATATATTGTAAGAATGACACTTATAATCGTCAGACTTAGTTAGTTAACTTGGGGTGCCTCGTCTAACGTTGCGATTTGGCTAGTACCAGGCCCTTAATGTTACTGATCATCTAGCGGTAAGAGGATGGGTCGCAGAATTCTTCATATGGTGAACTGCATTGTACGACGACAAATTGATACTTACGATGGTGAAATTGTGAATTTGCCTTTTGTTACTCTTATCGGAGAAAGATTATGTCGACTGTCTGGAACAGCTGGATACGGTTTTTGTGTAAAAGGGAACTGAAGGTAGGGAAAACGAAAATCACGAAAGGTTATCATATAGTTAGCCTAACCTATAATCAGCGAATACAGTGTAACCCTTATGTGGTTTTAGCCATTTAATTGATTCCCGTTGCCTACAGACCTAAAACTAATTTATAAGACAATGACATCATAGAAATACCCCCTCGAAGTCGACCAGGAAACTGGCGCCTCCATCTAGGTTCGCGGGAATCTAACAAGGGTCAGCAGTACAGGATATCGCACCAGGATCGATAGTCAAGCAGTAGGAAGTCAGGGGGTCAAGTTTGGGGGCCACACTAAGACTGGGGGCGAGGGGCACAGTATCACAGGTATTGGGGCGGGGTCAAAAGCGATGGGACAGATCTTTTCATCGAGGGTAGCGCAGTATGAGGGTGAGCGAGCAAGTTCCGACAAAGGCATGCAGTCACAAAGCCAAGTCTACAATCCAGGGGCGAAGGGCAAGTGACGAAAATCGAACCAAAATGGCGCTTCGGCCTGCGACAACCACAACAATAATTCAGTTTAAAATTTTCGTTTATGGTGTGTTGGAAACATGATGACGGGGCTTGAGCTTGTCAAAAGGCTGCGGCGTCAGATACCTTGCTTCGTAGTGAAATTTTCTTACAGGCCTTGAGGGCGCGATAACACCTGATGCATTTAGTTCCATAAGAGCATGAGTGAAACCATAATTTATTATTTTTAAAAATAACTACTACTTATTTTGGAATTTAAAAAAAAACAAAGATGTATATGGATGGTCTAGCTATATTTGAAACCTATAACGGTAAATATCGAATGCTCATATTCTGTGTTCAAACTTTTTTTATGAAAACATATGAATACGTGTCTAATTTGAGAACACAAACCACCAGCGACTTACAGTTTTATCTCTTCTTTTATTTTTTAAAATTCGTCATGGTTATTTTTTTATATAATTAAATGTTGTATTACTTATGTCCTTAAACTGAACGCAATCGGCTCTTATCCCGCCCTTTAAGTTCTTTTTTAACACATGTGTTAAACCTTCAGGACTTTCCCTTTTATGATCACGACTACATTGAACTGGATAAAAAACACGGATATCTTTAATTTTTTTTTTATGCGACATGACATGGATGGCTAATACCACACAATTACAGTTATGATATCTAGCCCAATACACCACATTCCCGATGGAATTAGGTGCCATGCCAGGACCTTTCCTTTATGAGCACGGCTACATTGAACTGGATGGAAAACACGGACACATTGCCGCTTCGACCATCTTTTCATCCAATGCGATGGTACTAACCCGGGCGGGCTTAAACCCTACCACCTAGTAGGGGAAGGGGACCTACAGTTTTACATGGATTCCGAACCATGGAGCAGCTTGCATTCGTGACGAAATGAATTCATTCGAATGACTATCAAACTCGGAAAGAGAAAGACAGTGGTGCATGTCGGAATCGAACCCAGACCTCTGGTACGCTAGGCGAGTCCCCGCGCACTAGGCTACGAGCCGCTCAAACAGCGCTCATATTTTCATCCAATGCGAAACAAATTGTGATTGAATGGGGCGGGGAACAAACCTATGACCTCTGGCATATAAGAAATATCCCTGTGCCACTGAACTGCGAGCCGATAAAGTTGACAAAATGTTGATCCGGCGTGTCGAAGCTAAAAGGATGACATTAAAAAAAACTTTTCGAGATGTGAAGGATGATTAAGTTAGCCAAAAGGTTATTGGGTAATCGGGTTGTTTTCTTGTCATGTCCGATGACAGTGGCTAAGTAGCAAATCATACCTCGAACTGACGCACTTGCGTTTCTCGAGACACAGGAAGGACGCAGATGCGTCCATGCATGACAATCGTAGAGAAAAGGCAAGCGATATCTTATCACGAGGTGTGCCGGAAATTATGATGCCATCAATCTGCCCAAACCTGAGATCTAAATCAATAGACGAGCCATCGCCATACAAGTCGAATGTTAAAACATGTCATGAACGAAATATGCTTAAGGCACGATGAAAGGGCATGGTGCAAATTGAAAAATAATTTTTTACGTGTAATTTTTAATGATTGAATTTCTTAATACAAAAATATCTTAAGTAATACAAAATGGACTTAATGAATGGTATATGATACTGTTACAGTTGTTAAAGAAAAGAGTTTCTGTAACCGTGTTTATTTTTGACGGTAAATTTATAGTGTGTTTTCGAACAGAATTGACTTCATACAAATCTAAAAAGTAAACGAAACATAAAATACTCCGAGTACTGTACACAATGCTCTAAAAAGACACTAAATAAGCGGGTTCAGTTATTCCAAGATAAGGTCCATCACTGAATTCCCATTAAGCAATTTAGATTCTATACAACATTTTATTCAATATGATTGAGACCGGAAATCTTAAAAGGAACGATAAATAACACAAGGCTTACGGATTATTTGAGATTGAGACAATCTATGTTATTTTCTAAATTTAATTAAAGTTACAAGTAGATACCTAATGAAGCTGTCTCCGCTCTGATGTTACTTATGCTCCATGTGTAATATACCCGCGTGTTGTGTCGTCCTGCTGCAGAGTTGGAGCTGTCTACTCGGTGGCCGCCATCGCACGTGCCTGCGCCCGAACTCTCTTGTCGTATTCCAGTCGGTTTTGGCTGAAATGTTTGGTTACATTTTTAAACGGCTCTAAAGAATATTAATAATTTTAGGTAAATTGATGGTCATTGCAATGTATGCGTGCTTTATCACCACAAGCGCGTGCTTGGTGTCGACCTGACGCATGACCTTAATTTTGGACTGATGCTGTGCAGCAGAATGCACATTGAAATGTGATAATAAAAAAGTCAATCTTGGCAGGCGAGGAAAGATGTGAGAAAGAAAATAAACAAGGGGATGTCATAAAATATCTAATCACTACTAAGAAACTTCAATAACATTTGCTAAGGAAAACAGAAGCATATCTTTCTTATGGCACTTTATTTAACAGGAACAAGGTCACCATGAAGCAAATTCAATTGACTCTGAATAAAAATTTGAGAAAAATGACAACCTCAATGCTATTATTTTGTTTGTTTTGTGTGGGTAGGTTAGTAAATGCGTTTTCTA
This sequence comes from Incurvaria masculella, assembly GCA_946894095.1. Classification (NCBI taxonomy): domain Eukaryota; kingdom Metazoa; phylum Arthropoda; class Insecta; order Lepidoptera; family Incurvariidae; genus Incurvaria; species Incurvaria masculella. Next base: position 7,330,470 of record OX335644.1, read on the forward strand.
GGGTACAGTTGCTCGAACATCATAAATCATTATTGCGCTCATAATTTAAGAAATAATGGCTTCATTATAATGCGGTTTGCATTAACGTAAAGAATGTTCGCATCAATTATATGCTACTTACCATCATGCCCAATAAAATTGCCATAATTGAGATGGGGAAAAATATATTTTACAATAAACTTATGGTACCTAAACTACGATTATTAATAAAATGTACCCTTGGTTAGCTATCAAATGGTAATGCGCAACAAATATATTGGTTCACTGTAACCTGGCTGTCAACTTACTATACTTGCTTGCTGCTCGATCGCAGAAAATTAATCAGAAGAGAAAAGCAATGAGAAGTATCATGCGATCGTTACTCCTAACACCGGCGTATGGATACATTTTGGATATAGGTCATCGTATGGGAAGCCGGCCGCGCATCTTATGTCGCACAATCCGGACATTGCCACCATGCTACCAAAATGCATTCACTAAGTAAGTTCCCACCACCACGAACCATCGAATATATCTGCTAGTCGCAGCGTGGAGTGTGGCATGTTTAAGTTGGGTTGGTAGTTTTAGAAAATTGGAGACAGCGGGTCATAGCAGGCGCGCTAGATAGCACATCTCTGTCCTTTTTAAATCTAAGTTTGAGTACGAGCAAAAAAACGTTATCTATTATGGAACTGGCAGGCCAGGCGAAAAATGCAGTCCAGGAATGTGGAAGCAATTAACTCAGAGCCCGAAAAGGTGTCTTCTTCTTTACAAATTCACGAATAATTCTATATCATCTTCATCTTTAGAAGATCTCCAATCGGAAATAATTTCACAAAACAGTCATGTTTTCAGCCAACTAAAACAATTACGAGAATATGATAGATCCCTTTATCATTGACCATAGTCAATGAGCTCCATTTTTATTCTTAAACTAAAAGCAATATAGTGGTTACAGTCAGTACGACGTAATTTTGGGCGGTGCCACACAGAATTTGGCCTAACCAAATATTGACAGCGGCTTGGTTAAAAATAGATCAGATCAGCCTTTTCTGATTTAATTCTTCCGAAAATAGTATGCAATTCGCACGCAAGAGCTGAAAAAAAAATCTAAATATTTAGGCTTTACACTCCAACAAAAAGATACCAACCAGTAAATTGTGTAAGCTTCGGCCTGCGCGGGGTCCTTCACGTTGGGCTCGTTTAGCAGGTCTTGGATGCCGAGCAGAATCTGCTTGATGGTGATGGCGGGGCGCCAGTCCTTTTCCTCGTCCAGTAGTGACAGGCAGACGGTGCCAGATGGATACACGTTGGGGTGGAACAGCGGTGGCTCAAACTTGCACTTAGGCGGGCTGGACGGGTAGTCATCCTTGAATATCATTCGCAGCTTGTAGAGGCCGCCTTCCCATGGTGTCTGCAGGTGGTTTTTGAAAGTAGTTTAAAAAAAGGCTACCAAGGAGAGGTTATTTTCAAACGATTGCGACCAAAATAGTAGCGCAAGTGACATCGGGCTAGTGTCGCAAGCACCAAGGAAGTTGATGATTAAGGGAACAAAAAGTCTACTTAAGGGCGCTCTCTATAGTCTCATAATACTTGAATAATTAGAATAAAAGTCATTGGACAAAATCAACAATTCAAAGTTTAGGTTTTAAGTGCAATAGTCTTTGAAATATATAACTATTTGAGACTGTGACTTAAATGGTAAGGTATGATGGAAGTATCATTGTGCATTGTGAATGGAGTGCTCTTAACGATTACTGTTCAACAACACGAATTGTTCATGCAATCACCTTGCCGGATTTATGCCCTGTGCTGCAGCAATGATATTGCATGCATACCTACTTTCGTTTTAGAATGATTTGTTTTACCTTACAATTTGCTTTCTTTAATTATGTAAAGTATGTACGTACACTCTTCTTGCCGGGTATCGCACACTCCCAAGTCATAAGGTTGAGCGAGCCATCTGGATTCTTCATGGGTCGCGCCACAAAGCCCTGAAAACACAAAATAGCCTTTCATACTAAGAGCCCTTTCAACAGTGTTTTTATCTGATTAAAAATGCCTGATCAAATTTTATTGTACATACATACCTACAAGATAACTGTGAAATTGTCGAACTCAATACTGTCAACTTTGAACACAAATATCTGGTGTTTGGTTTGGAATACAGAATGAAAAATTGTTTCAAATTAAATATCAGTAAGTTCAGTTTCAAAATTTGTTACTCATTTGATTTGTTGACATCATTCTGTTGCCTACTTTTGAAAGTTAAAATATTGCATATTTTTTTAATATGAGTGGCACTAGTACTGCAGACGCAGGTCGCAGAATTGATGACATTCAAGCCACCACAAAAGAAGGCATGGTGTTGGTTCCAATGTTTCCCTTCTGGATTTTTTTATTGAATGAAAAAGCCCCATGGAAGGCTGGAGACTCAAGTGAAGGATTTATATTGTTAATATTATTGTGAGAATCATCAATACTGCAAATGCCAAATAGCGTTGAAGAGACAATGCGGGTGACTGCACAATGTAAGCAGATATATTTCTTTTCCCAGGGGTAAGCTGGTATAACCCGTCTACGATTTGGTTGGAAAAAGTTTGGATTGAGACCTTCAAAATCCTAAAAGGACACTCATGATTCACACAATCTTCAATAAATATTTTCACTGAACATTAATGATCATCGACGTAGTCATGCATTAAAACTGAATTGAACCAAAACACATTCCAGAAAGCATTTGTTACACACTTTGAATCGACTACCTGAAGATACCATCAACTCCAGACGAAATAGATAAAGAGCATATAACTAATTTAACATAACCAACAATTCACATAAGGTACCCATAGCACATTCTTACCCAACAAGGCTTAATATTGACCAGCAATACCAAATACCCAAAACAACAAATTACTTTGGAAAAAGAACTCTAAAATATATAGTACCTAAATTATTTAATAATATAAGAATAGATTTAAGACGAGACTTGCCTATTTCTAAACGAAAACAAGATATAAAAAATCTTTTACTTGAAAATCTAGAAAATCCCTTTATATAAGTCAAATTTTTGCATGCAAATAATTTTATCTTTTTTTGTGATGTTTGATTTTTTTTTTAAATAGTTTTATTTTTATTTTTTTTACCTATATACTTTTTATTTAGCCTACAACTTGTGTTTACCTACTGTTCGGTTTAATTTATCTATTTAATTTTTATTTCAATATGAATTTCATGTCGTGTTCTCTTATGCTAGAATAAAGCGAAGTGTCACGCGCAGACAAACCTCAGGGTTTCGCGCGTACCTATCAACTTGTATTTTGCTAACATAACCACTTATCTGTGAAATAAACGCCACATTGTGTGGCATTGAATTGAATTGAATTGATTTAACACAATACAAGCGCAATCGGACTACTACAGAACACACGCATTAGCTTCAAGCTGCTGCTGCCGTATTTAGAGTGGGCGGACAACTTTATTACGCCGGACTGAACCGGTTTTTGTATGGTTAGTCCGGTGCTAATCTCGTCCTAAGTTTTGACAGGTTCTCTCTGAATATGACTGATGGTGTTTAAATATATAAATAAAATTGTTTTATTACAAAGTATGCTGAAATTGCCTGCCGGAAAACAATCTGCAAGGTTTAAAGTAGCTTACAAACATTTCCTATTTTAAACCTTAAATAAATTAAAACTAGGTAGGTAAATTACCTAATTTAGTTGAGTAGAGAATCCCACGCAATATATTTTTTATTAATGTGTATCCGTGATAGCATCCGCCTAAACGCTGATTCAGCTCAAAATCTCTAAAATAATGGCATTTTCAAAGTGCGGACGCTGACAAGGAAGACAAGGCCAGCTAGAGAAGGGTCTTATTCGCGCGGACATGTGATCGGGTGAATGACCCACGTTACGGGTGTATAAACTGAGCACACTATTTTCAGATCAATTTCGTATTTAGTAGTATGTGGGTAGTTACTCACAAAGGGATGGTCCTTACGCCAGGCTTTGCGTTCTTCCGCCAAGCGTGCACTCGCGATACCCGACATTTTTTCACCTAAAACCAAAGAAAGAGATTTCACTTACAAGGCGCTGTCTCAATCCAAAGGGTTGGACACTTTGGTAGCAACACAAAATTTAGGACATCGAAGAAACTTACTTGAAAACACCAAGATTTACAGGATTTCTTGTCTTTTCAAATGGAAAATGAGCGATTAAAAGCGCGGACGGACAGCGCGTCCTCTCTTCGCGTGCGTCAAGCTAGAAAAATCTGTGCAAATGGTCGCTTATTTCGCAGTCGCCGTACAATTTCATTTACGCGCGGTGTTACAGTTACGCAGTTCAGTCGTCGTTTTTTTTATTTTGATTTAGTCTTCTCTTTTAAAATTATTTATTTTATTATAGAGGATGGGGTGGATTTTGTATGATAGCAACAATATAAATATTGATGAATATTGCATTGCCCTGCAGCATCTTGCGCTGCAACAAAATGGCACAGAGATGGACGAGCGCTTCTGGCGATAGAAATCCAGGCTACCTACAGTAAAGTGCTGCCAGCATGCTAATAAAAAAATTGCAAACTTGGCGAATCTAAATGCGTTTTCAACTTGTACTGAAAAGGAACAGGTGTATTAAGAGTAGGCAGACTAACTTTAATCCGACGGACTAAACAGGTTTTTGTATGGGTAGTCCGGTGCTAATATTGCACTAGGTTTTGACAGGTGCTCGCTGAATACTTATTTCTCTTGTTTTACTAATAAATCCAAATCTACTCAATCAAATCAAAATTTAAATTTACATTTGCCGGTAATTTAGAGCTAGCTCCTGTGACTCTCCTGTGAGTCATCCGGTGAGTCATAAGCTTTCTCATGGAATGATAGCTTCCCACGTTCAATCCTTTTACACGAATCACAGTAGTGTTGTCTCTTTTTAATTATTGAAATTAGAGTGCCATGACGCAACATAAAATTATAAGCGATGACTTCAGGTGAAAATTAGGAGTAAATGTTTCACTTTCAATTTATTTCATTCCTATTAAATGGCATAGCTCATTTCGCACATGTTAAAATCGGGATAAACGAATGTTAGCTAAAATAAGCAATAAATGTCAGATAAAAAAAATACACTACTGCTATTACACAAAACACCTAAGTGAATCACATTTTCACTGTTACTAAAAAACTCAGAACAACCTCGGAATATTAATACCATGCTTTGTTATCCCTTTGTAACGAATTTGAAACTGCATGTCAATGTAAAGGACAAAACATTTATTAGTATCAAGAATCACTGTGGGATTATTTATAAAAAAAACTGTGGCTGCACAATAGAAAATACTCTACATTGTCTATGGCTTGAGAAATGTGCCCAATTCGCAACCAAAGAGTTCGGAAAAGTAGCTGCGCTCCTACATTGGCAAGTTTCGCAACCCACTGTGTTAGTTCCAAACACAAACATCCTAGTCACGGAGGAGGGAGGTCCCTCCTCCGCCCTCCTCTGTGATCCTAGTTCTATGGTTGCTAAAGTCGAATGGCTAATAAACTCAAAGCTAATTGTTGGTGTCGCATGAGCGACCTCACCTCAGAAACGTTAAAACTGTCATTCCTGTCAAGTTTTATTTACGGATTTTAGATACAAGATGCACTGCATGATGCATTTAGAATGAGATTTGGTGGAAAAGAAGAGCTTTTGTTTGTCTTCCTAAAAATTTTAATGTAATAGACCACCACAAAGTTTGAAATCAAATATTGTAAGTTATGTTATTGTCATATTTTCTTTCCTACGACTCAAATGATGATTTGCGTAATTTGAAGCAAGTAATTTTCTTGTACTGTTCTGAAAATTACTTGTTGAATAAATCAAATTTTAAAATCGATTCTGTTTTATTTTGTCTGGTATCTGACAGCTTTGACAGATCTTTTAGATGAGCTACCTTAGACACCACCTTTCGTAATAAATAAGCAGTTTTCTGCCTCATTGAAGGCATTTGACTACTAAATACAATTAGTAGGCGTAATGACTTTAATTTCTTAAAAGTTTTTTATTTATTGATGAAATGACCTACTAAATATTTAACACGCGGCCGCCGTACTAAATCACTTTTCGTATAGTTAGTCCGAATACCGAATATCTCCAGAGAAGCAGAAGATAATATAGCGATATTAATTCTGTATCTTGCAACTTGCTACTGGGGACGGATTGTCCCCGTAAAGAGAAGAAGAAGTTAGATCTCGAAGAGATTTTGAATTGAAGTTCCAACATCATGGTTCTAGTAATGTTCGGCATAGTAACCATAAACAGCATTTTTCAAAGTGGGCGGACAAACTTTAATACGAGGATTATCGCCGGACTAGATATTTTTTTTATGGTTAGTCCGGTGCTAGTCTGCGTCCAAAAAAGTGACAGTTCACTCTGAATACGACGGTTTTGTACTAAACTTTTTTTAAATTATTTATTTATGTAAAATTTACAGCTAACAAACCGTTACAATACAAATTACACTAGACTTGAAAAGATACCTAAAAAGTTTTCACCGATATAAATGTAACTATTAAACTGTCTTTTAAAGTATTTAGGTAGGAATGAAATTACATAGGAGATAGAATGTGTGTGTGAGGGTGTGTTAGGGTATGTTGAGACTAAAGTTCATCCGCCCTCTTTAAATGCCGCTGTTAGTGTTTCCCGTGTGAAGCCGGGCCGGGTCGCTAGTAGAGAATATAATATTACGTGGTCCGCTTCACACAGATCATGGGCCGGACCGCGGGCTGGAAGGCGGGTGCCTTGCATCTTAATCGCCATTATCTCCGTCGCCAAGTTTCATCGCTAATACGGTCGTTTCCTCTCAATTGTAAACACTGGAAAGAGAAGGAATTCCTAAGCCCCTTTTACTCTATGGTTGACTTCAGCATTACAGAAAGAGATCTCAAATTTGTCTCTATTTCCGGTGTAAGGATTTCAGACGTAACGACCGTACATGCATCGCCAATATCTACATCTCCGGCAACTGCACCTTCTGCAAATGCGTCGCTAGGTAGGTGCTCCAATATCTGCATCGCCAAAATATACATCGCCAATATCTCGATCGCCAGCGACGAGTCTGAGGTCCAGACGCGGACAATTCGCTGGCGATGCAGCTGACCCCTTCGGGACCCCTCGGAGATCCGTCGCAACTATAAGTGGGGGTGCGAAGGCTCATGACAGGGCGGGACATGTAACCTAACGTAACCAAACTCTATCACCAAATTATATCACGGAGTTCTGATTTTTTTTAAACGAAATTTTTTTACGATAAAAGGATGGACATTACCGTTTTCTCATTAATTTGCGTTTTAGCGACATCTACACTTGAAGCATTATAATCAGATTTTGAACTTTTTCAGATTATTTTAAAAATTTGATTACGGTGCTTCAAATGTAGATGTCGCTGAAATTAAAAGTAAAGATAAAAGCATGCTTCGGGCTATTAACAGTTACAATGTGTCATTAGGAGGTACATTCTTGGAATTACGTGCTCAGTAATCAGTAGAGAAAAACGTTGACAAAGCTATTTTCTTATCGGAAAGACTTGAATCATTGAAATTACGCACTACAGAATCTTTCCAAGGAGAAAACGCTTGATATTCGCTAAAAAAGCGCTTTTCTTTTATATATGTATATTTCTTCTGTATATTTTTCCCTTGGTGAAAATGGATATCGAGCATAAGCATATAAGCATAGATAAAAAGGAACTCTTTTCTCGTGGGCTAAAGGTATAACAAAAAACTGTTTCCTTAAAAATGACATTTTTATTTGCTTTCCACTTAAATCTAAATATTTGTTTACAGACTTAAAAATCTTACGTTAAAATCTTTTTACACGTGATGATACAGTTTATTAGTGTAAAGTGACTTCGGGTCCTATAAACGACTTCGGCTACATGAAAAATTTCATACACAAACACTTACGCATGTAAAGTTTTACGAACTATATCACAATTTGATTATAAATTTAAAATTCAGTTCTATGATCATTTATACTATAAATAAAATATTTTCAGCTTGTTTCAGGCCTTTTTATATGTACATACCTATTCGTAATTAATGAAAAACTAGCGTCATTTGTAAACAATCCAATGAAAATATTTGTAATTGAAATGTTTTTATTCTGACACTGAAAAAATGCAGACCGGAAATAGAGGACGAAGCCCGTGTTCTAAAAAAGGTTAAAATGCAGGAAAAACCTGTCTAAGAAGTAGTTAAAATTAAAACATTAAATTTGCTTGCAGAACAATGCCAGCTGTATTGTCTACATACAGTTGATCGTAGAATTTGGAGACCTTTGAGTAGGCTCTGCAGGCCTATTCCTGGAATTCCGTAATCAGGAATCAGGAACCCTGAGTCTAGAAAACCGCTTTTCTAGTAGTTTTCAAAGCGATTTTTTCGACGGAGAACCGTTTAAATTGAAATACTAGGCCTGTTGAAGAGAATTCTTCGTGTTGCAGGAGCATAGAGAATTCTCTTCCGATCTGCGTAGCGCTTTTTATCCGTCTAACAGTCAAAAAATGCGTACATACACTGTTAACATTCCTTCTAGAAGAATCACACGATCCTGTAGATTCCTAATCTGAAGGGCGGTAAACAGCGGTTTCATAAAGTCAGGCATTTTTTCCGGACTTTCCAAATTCAAATCTGATAATTCTATGCAACTGACAGGTATGATGTTAGGAATTTACTATATTAGAGAACATTATCCTTAGAATTCTCGTCAGACAGGTTCATAATTGCTAACAAATAATTCAAATGAATAAACATGAGATTAATACATTTTTCAAAAAGGATGTTGATAACTGGTTAGACTGGTTGATTGTCATATGTGTAAGTTTTTATTAATTTGCTTCTTGGCCAATGCTTCGCAGTGCAACGCCCACATAGAAATAAGAACGCCGGTATTTAAAGAAGGTATTTACAGTCACTGTAATTTAATTTTAGTTTTCCACTAAGAACAGGAAATAAGCAATAAGATTTCATGCCGACGAGGAAAAATAGGGAAGGGTAAAAGTAACGCTGTTCAGTACATACATATGTTAAAACTATATCAAGATATAAAATTAATGTATTTTGGTATCAAATACTAAATGTTGTTAGTTACATTGGTTCATTGCACGCTTTTTTCATAAATCTTACTGTACGCCTACTTATTTTGATATAACTAGATGTAATCTCAAAAATTACCTATCCTTCAAGTATTTACAACGAATACTTACCTACCTACCTAATAAATTATTGCTTAAAAACGTATAGGCAGAATTTATCCAAATTAATTAATGACGACGAAATCCTATTACATTGTATTAAGTTCAGAGCCCCTAGTCGAACTTCTCACCTAAATTGGCGTTTACGGAGCTTCGAAGTTACATTAAGGCGCTAGGACTAGCCAACTACTCGCGCCATACAAATGCACTTTTTAACAAATGTAATAATATGTAGTGAAACGCTTCAGCAAATCCAAATAGAACTCCAGACTGATAATGGATTGTTAATATTTTTTTATTCCATCATTTATTTAAATAATAATAAAAATAAAAAAGTTTATTTTTCTCATTAGAAATCTGAAAGTAATTCGATTTCTAGATATAAGCAAAATCATCATATATGCATAAACAAAAAATTCCATTTGCTTTTAGATTTCTATATTTAGTCAAAAAAGTTCGGAAATGGACACCGTTTCCGCAATGTATTTTGTATAGAAAAAGGAAACATACATTAACGAAAATAGGTCGTTTCCTAGAAAAGGAATCATATATTGTAACAATGACACTTATAATCGTCAGACTTAGTTAGTTAACTTAGGGTGCCTCGTCTAACTTTGCGATTTGGCTAGTACCAGGGCCTTAAAACGTCAAACCCCATACAAGTTTTACTACTTATTCTGTGGTTTTACTGCTTCAACCTTTCAAAATCAAATGCGGACTACCAAATTTGTATGATAATGCGTGGTCAGCGGAAACGGCAAACGTCAACGCATTTACGGCGACGCTGAGTAAGCTGTCAAAACCGTTATTCGTACTTGGCTGAGCCAAAGTATGTCGTTCGACCGTCAAATTTGACATTCGGTCCATACATTTTATGTCAACACTAATTCGAGATTCAACGTCTATGAATCTCAGCATTAGACTCGCAAATGTTAGTTCCCTTAACGCCAACTGCGCGTTCTCTTCAATTCTCCATACATTTGAAAACGCCAGTCGATCGGTTTGGCGTAAACGCCAATTTAGGCGAAAAGTCGGACTAAGGGCTCAGGTTGGCGTAAAGAATTGCATCTATTTATAATATAATATGGATAAACGATCGAGCACAACCGCTGAGGCAAGAAATAAGGAAGAACTAGCATTTTACATCAAAGCAAGTCACGTGCCTAGTTGACAAGAAATCCTCTTCGTTATATTACGTTTGCTTGTCCAAGCAAATGTTTGGTGAGCGGTTGCAAAGTTGGTCTATATCATCGATATGAAGAAAACATTTCAATGGTCTATATACAATTGTTTCTTAACGTTCTTGCTCGTGGCCTTGCATCTCTATTGTGCTGTATCGCGTGCCTAACAAATGCTTTATAGAGAGGTCGTGCTCGGGCGCCATAAAAGCGGACTTACGTGAATGTGTGGTTTAATAAACAACTAAATTATTCATTACGTATTTATTACACAGTTTGAGCCGATCTGACTGTGAGAAGAAATTATTTATTGTCTTTTCGTAGGAAGCATTTGAGCGCGTCTTTCAATATTCTTAGAAACCCAAACTTTCACTGGTCGCACGAATATCTTGTCATCTCATGTTACTTCGCCACTTTTAGTCACAGTCACAGATATCGACAAGCACGCATGCTTGTTAGGATCCCATCGTCAGGTGCGCTACACGGTCGTCTCCAGCAGGTCCGGCGATTGTCAACAGAAGCCGTCCTTGAGATCCGGGTAGGCGCGCTCGGGCGGCAACCGCCGCGAGCCGTGCCCGCCACCGGCGCCGCCGCGACCCAGGCTCGCGTACCGCGCGTCCGCCAGCTTGTCGCGGCGCGCCACCTCGTCGTAGTAGCGCGCGTCGTTCAGCCCCGCGCAGTACTTCTGGCTGAGGCTGTACTTGTCGAGGGTCGCGTACTTCTGGATGGTCGCGTACTTGTGGTGGTCCGGCAGCCCCTTCTCGACGCCGGCCGGAGTGCCGTTCGGGCGGTCGTCGCCCGTGCCGGCGCCGTCGAGGCGCGCCTTGAGCTTGGCCTCGTCGCGGCGGCGACGGCGGCAGCGGCACGCGCACGCGGCCGCGAGCAGCGCGGCGAGCAGCGCGGCGGCACCGCCGGCGGCCGCCAGGTACTGCGGCGGCACGCCCAGGCGGAATGAGCAGTTGGCGTCCTCCTCGTCGAAGCCGGAGGGGCAGTGCGCGGTGCCGTCGCACCACAGCGATGGCGGAATGCACGCGTTAAGCTCGGGACAGCTGGAAAAATTAAAAAGGAGCAATCAGTTGATTGTCTCAGCAATTCGATAAAGTTAACTTTATAAGGACGAGCTACCGTTTGGATTTTAAAACGTTGATTCAAGGTGAATTTCGATGTAATATTTTATTTATTATTAAAGCTTTGTAAATGTGAATTCACCATTGTATTTCTTTAACCTTTAATTTCTCTTTCAGTTTCTAGAATTTAAAAAGCAAAGAACCCCGCACAAATCGTATGGGAATTGGCTCCCGGTCAAATTGGCTGAAATTTGGATATGTTGTTCGTTTCGGCATCCTGAACAAAAGTCTCAATGGGCTTATTTTGGCCGCTACGGGGCTCCAAAGCTCCACGGGTTGACCATTATTTACTACTCAAAACGGCGATCTCCTGACAGTTTAGTATTTTCTACGCTGAGGAAAAAGTACCCTCTCATGTTTTCGGGGGGGCTAAATTCAAATCCAATGTCAATATGACAATATTGACAGTTGACAGCTGTCAATTAGTTGTCAACTAGCTGTCAAACAGCGAGAAATAAACAAAATCGATAAAATCCACATGTGAATGTAGGTTTTTGAGGTTGCTGAGTTCAAAACTGATGGCCAAAAGACAATAATGACAGTTGACAGCTGTCAACTGTCAATATCGTCTTTTGGCCACCAGTTTTCGACTCAGCAAGCTCAAAATCATATATTTACATATGGGTTTCATCCACTTTAGCTGTCAAATGCTGTTTGACAGTTAGTTGACAACTGTCAACTGTCTATATCATCTTTTGGACATCAGTTTTGAACTCAGAAAGCTCAAAAACGTATATTGACATGTGGGTTGCATCCATTTTGGTTGTAAAATGCTGTTTGACAGTTAGTTGACAGCTGTCAACTGTCATTATTGTCTTTTGGCCATCAGTTTTGAACTCAGCAACCTCAAAAACCTACATTCACATGTGGATTTTATCGATTTTGTTTATTTCTCGCTGTTTGACAGCTAGTTGACAACTAATTGACAGCTGTCAACTGTCAATATTGTCATATTGACATTGGATTTGAATTTAGCCCCCCCAAAAACATGAGAGGGTACTTTTTCCTCAGCGTAGCAAATACTAAACTGCCAGGAGATCGCCGTTTTGAGTAGTAAATAATGGTCAACCCGTGGAGCTTTGGAGCCCCGTAGCGGCCAAAATAAGCAAAATTGGGCTTTGTGCCCATTGAGACTTTTGTTCAGGATGCCGAAACGAACAACATATCCAAATTTCAGCCAATTTGACCGGGAGCCAATTCCCATACGATTTGTGCGGGGTTCTTTAATCAGTCTTTAAAGAGAGAGCTTTTTGTATAACTTAGGAATGTATTTTTTTTAAGGTGAGAGTATTGAACATTTTGCCATTGAATACCTACTTTGAATTTGAATACATCTACCACACAAATCTAAAAATGTATTTGAAATTATTACCTGTAAGGGCAATCCATGGAAAGTGAGGCTGTTGGAGAAGGCGATGAAACAACAGAGTTCGATGTAAAAAAGGTTGGCCTTTTTGTAATCTCGATCCATTTTAGCGAATATTCAGCGGGCTCTCTCTGTTGGAACTCAACTACGAAGCTGCGGCCATGTGGCTGAAGAACCGCCTCAGGTGAAGATTCCTCCGCATCCCACCCTGGTGAAAACAGCTCTACATTAGCAGAAAGAGATGAACCGACAGCTGGGCATATTTCACGCGGCTTTCTCGTGTCTCGAGCTTCGTAAATCAACACACGATTCGGCGTTGGGCAGAAAGAAGAAGCCGGTGTGAGTTCGTAACCTCGTAGTTTCAAAAACAAATACCCGGCTGGGATTCGGGAGCGTTCATCGCCTCCAGGCTCGATCAGCCAAGCCCTGTGCACGCACTGACTGGCGCCTTCGGCTCTAACGCTCTCCGAGACGATATTCTTGTCAGATATGACTTCGGAACTTAGAGAGTCGAGGCGAGGGTCGAGAAATCGTATCTCTCCGCTGGATCCTCTCAACCGCCGTTCTCCCCACGCACTCGAGCAAACCGACTCATCCCCAGGTCCGCTGGCCACAAATCTGTACTCGCCTTCGAATGAAAAATCATCATAGTCCTCGGTGATGTTCATCATTACAATTGTGAAATTTAATTCGACAATCGGGGCCGTAAGAGTGAGAATCGTCAGTGGTTCCGTTCGATTAGAGCAGAGGCAGTCACGGGTGATGGGAACTCCTTCCCACGGATACTCTGTGATGACGATTTCGGCAAACCCTTCGCTGCCGCTGCCCTGGAATCCCCAGCGATGTGATCTGTCGCACTTCCACCTTCCAGTCCTCGGGTCCTGGTGGGAGTAGCATCGCTTGTTTCCGAATAGGGCGTTATTGAAGGTGAGCCGGACTCTCTCCCCGACTTTGGACTCGAAGCGCAAGATGCAGGTGAGGTTCTGAGCTCCGCCGCGGCCGTAGTAGAAGATGCTGCGCGGCGCCTGGAAGCGGCCGGAGAAGGTATGCGAAGAGCGGAAGACGCGGTCGCAAGCCGTATGAGAGCCGGGGATGGGCTGGCCCTGCTGACTTACGTCGACGAACTCGTAACGTAGCACGAACGATACTGGGTACAGGGCAGACCCTTGGCGCAGCTCCTGAAACATAATTCACCGGTGATTAAACATGGTTCACCAAGAAATTCGACAGTGACTAGGGATTTTTGTATTACATGATCAAATTTTGTGTTTTGGTGCATATAGAAATAGTTATTATAAGTACATATGAATACTCAATTATTGTCGAGAGTTTTGCTAATTATTATACAGGTGAAAAAAAGCAAGATTAAGTTTTGTTGCATGACTTAAAAACCATCGTTTTTTCCATACATTTTATGTGTAGGTGCTAGGACTATTTATTTGAACGTATTAGGAGCTCTGAAGAAATGGCATCCTTGAAAGATAAACGAAGTTCACGAGAGCTGAGGGACTCAAAACTAGAAGGCGTGACAGGAAACGGGAACGCACTCAAACTCAAGAACCGCGAGATTCAGCGGCAAAAGAAAAACCCACGGGCACCCTTCGCAGAAGCGCTTTGAACAACACTCCAGAACATAGTCGATAGATCCAAAAGTTTACGTCTGCCATTCCGCACGGCTACGTGAAAGTTGGGGCGTACGTTGTATTATTCACAGGTACAAATGCAGCAGCACTCGGCTTGGCGTCGAGCGTCGGCGGCGCGGCGGGACGTGACTTATCTGCGGTCGAGCGGTGCTGAGATGAATGTTTGAAGAGGGCGGAAGAAATGCGAGCGAGTTGCGGTCGGGAGGCGCTCATCAATCTTGGGACAGGTACGGGCAATTTGCATTTTATGACTCGGATGTGTTTTCGAAGATATTTGAGAGCGTTCTGTAAACAGAACTTGACGTTAATTCATTGAGACACCCGATATTGAGAAAGTAAAGCTCTGTTGCAGAAGAGTTATCAATGTTAAAATTGTGTTAACTGATAAAACACGTTTTGATGAAATTGGGTCTATTCGTTTTAAAAAAAGCGTAAAGTGAAGTTTAGAACCATTGAATAACTTTTAAAGGAATTTGGGCCTTATTCGAGTATTTTGAAGAAATTTGGGCCTTGTTCGAGTACCATTTGACCAATTTAGTGCTTTAGAAATCTGTGTGAGCTCGCATCCAATTTCTATGAACGTCGTGCCGTTTCTATGAACTGTAGCTTTCTAGTAGTTTTTTGGAACATTTCGAATCCGGCTAGCCAAATTTGAAACCAAAGTCACTGTGTTTCTGACTCGCGTAACGTACCAGAGGTCTGGGTTTAATTTCGACATGCACCACTTTCTTTCTCTGTCCGAGTTCGATAGGTGCCAGCTGCTCCATGGTTCGGAATCCATATAAAATTGTAGGTCCCCTTTCCCTACTAGGTGGTAGAGTTTAAGCCCGCCCGGGTTGGTACTATCGCATTATATGAAAAGATGGTCGAAGCGGCAATGAACAATTGTCCGTGCTTTCCATCCAGTACAATGTAGCCGTGCTCATAAAGGGAAGGTCCTGGCATGGCACCTAATTCCTTCGGGAATGTGGTGTATTGGGCTAATATCATAACGGTAGTTGTGTGGTATAAGCCATCCATGTCAGGTCGCCTAAAAAAAAATACCTGTGATTGTAAGCGGTGGCAAATACTTTGGTAAACTTAGACTAAGTGCACGTTGAAATTTTATCGAGGTATCCATACCTGCACGATGGTGAGCGCCGGGCCGGCTGTGACGTAGCTCTCGGCGGGCGCGCACGGGCGTGTCGCGCGCGTCGCGTTGGCGAGCAGCGCGTGGTCGCACAGCCGCGGCGACTCCTCGCGGCAGAACGAGCCCAGCAGCGCGCCGCCGCCGTCGCCGCCGCCGTCGCTGCTCTCGCCGCTGCCTTCACCCTCCTCCTGAAGATGACGTGTCGACGTGTCACCATACGTACCGTACGAAGATGCCCATAATCATACTGCACCCTCACACATGCTGTCATACACACACAACCTCATCTATACCCATACATCCCATCAGAACCCCTAACACACCCCCACACACCCTCATACAGCATCATACAGTTAACTTGTTATGTACACGTACCTAACAATTCTCATTTTCAATGCATGCATAACCTTTCTGTCCAACGTAAGGTGACAAGGTTTCGATTTTAATATTACCTCATCACATCATGTTTTATACCTTACAACATTGTTAAATTTTTTATTCTAGTAACATTTATTTTTTCGTCTTCTTCTTCATTTTTGATACACTTTCGTGAGTCAAATTGTCTGAGGAAAACACCTTCTAGCTGCCGAGCTCATGGTCACCAGCCAGAATCTTTTACCATTTATAGGTTTCGGGTATATTTTGGGTGCAATCGGTATATTTCCTTATCGTTAACCAAAGTTTTTACTTCAAATACACAGACATGCTAAGCTATGGCCCTTCCTCAAATACGACATTTAGAACATTATTTTTCATGGTATGGGCTAGCATTTTTGGGGGTCCGTACCTAAAAGGTGCCCACGGAACCCTATTACTAAGCCTCCGCTGTCCGTCTATACGTCCGTCCACCCGTCCGTCCGTCCGTCCATCCACCTGTCCGACCGCCCGTCCGTCCGTCTGTCAAAGGCCTGTATTTCATGAACCGTAATACGTAGGCAGCTGAACTCTTTAAAAAGTGTGTACTTATTTTGCCTTTATAACAACAAATAAGTAAAATAAAAAAATAATGAAAACAAATGATTGTTAAATGTTAAATCTTGTACGATGGTACGGAACCCTTCGTTTGCGAGTCCGACTCGCACTTGGCCGGTTTTTTAAATTTGTTTATTAATTTAAGACAACTAGTAGCTCGTTCCAATTGTCTTTTTTACGCAGGGCTTTTTCAGTTGTGGTCTGGTACCATGGAAAAGTTAGAATCGCGTCATACGTTACGAAAAAACATGCATATTGTGTAAGCCTAAAGATAAAATTAGAAAATCTGAGAATGCCCCCTTCCGCACCTCTTCTCTCTGGAAACCTACCCCCTGCGGGGAAACAGCGTGATGTTATATATGCATGTTTCCGAATCTAAACATGTTTGCGTAATAATATCTATTCGGCGAGAACATTATGTTCTATCGGGTCAATCTTCGCATAAAACTCGAGCTCTGCCATTTACATTGCCACAAGGCTGTATTGCAGAGTGCTAATCGGGTGTTTTTTAAGCGTGCGTGTGTCCGTAGATTTGTCGAGATTATGTTTACGGTGAGTGATTTTACGTATTTTTTTAGGTTTTGAAAATGACGACTTTGTTTCTGCAAGTTTGTGGATGTGTGCTAAAATGAAGTAAGTATATTTAAAAATCTAATTTTGTCGAAATAAGTTTTACGAAAGATAGAATATTTAGTCAGTAGGTCTAAAATCGGAAGCGTATTTATTAAACATTAAGAGTTTTCCTAAAACGTTTTATGCCACGATATCTGAATCGAAGCTGTGTATTCAGATTTTCAAAATGATCGTAGGTCTAGAAATTCTTGTGAAATAGAACATATATCATCCTGCATCAGACCAATGTCCAGATTTTTTTTCGGATTTTCCAAATCTGAATACAATACTTCAAAATAGGTGTTGTTGTATGTGTAACCTCAAATTAATGAGATAACGGTAATACATAAAAATATCAAGTTCATATTTTATTTGGAAAATACCCTAATAGGCCTTTTATATTTTTTGGCAGAAAATGCAAGAATAAATGACAAATACAAGCTCATGTTTCCAAACCCTTAATTTGCAGCGAAAACTGTTATCGTTGATCAGTATTCCCGCCTACAGCAGTTGGTGTTTCTCGGCGTAGTGGCGGCTTGCGCTGCCGCACCCGCCGCCCCCTCACCACTGCTGCCTCCCAATCCCAACACCGTCAGACTTCTATACGAACAAAATGAACGCCCGGATATCAACTCTTATAAGTTCGGGTAAGACCTATAATTAATGTATTTACTATAATTATGTATAACGCCTGACTCGATCTATCGAAACCGGTTTTTTAAATATGGTTTTAACATTTAGTTTATCGCGCGTCTTCTTAACGTTTTAGGCACCTTGATATTTCACGCCAAACACAGCATTCGTTAGTAGGCCAAACGCGTTAAATGCATTCTCTGTTGTTTGCAACAAATTGCATCATTCGTCAATGTCGTGCCATACCATCATCGTGGCCTTTCGGAGTTGTACATCGAGGTCAAAATTGCTATAAAATATCCAATTTATAATTGAAATATTATGTTTACGGTAAGCCGCAGCTCTGCCCACAAAAACCGATCATTTTTTTACAATACTGACTCACCTGAATAACCAGTAGACAAGGGGATTGATGGTTTGATAACTAAGCAGCCTTAATCTTTACATATTGTAATTAAAAAAATATTGTTGAATTGTGTTTATGGGTTTGGGTTTTCTGTTTTTACTGAATAAGCATTAGATATTGTTGTCTGATTATACCTTAATTTAGTCGCATTGTGGTGATGATAATAAATTTTAAAAATTTTGCAATGTTTGCGCGCCCTGCTCCTCATATGGGCGGTAAGCCGTCAAACTAAATAATATATAATAATTCGTTTGACTGCTTATGTCCCGCGTAATGTTGAAAACAGTGTACGTGTCTTATGTACGTACATACGTGTCTTGTATTAGAGACCAGCAATAATAAATTGACGGATAAAAAGAATATATTGCCCGTTAGCAAGATCGCACGCCGAACTGATAAAACCTAAAATCTATACGGGTAACTTTAGGACTAGAATATACTCATTATTAAAAGAAAAAAAAACTATATGACAGAAAGTTTCGCATACCCCATACAAATTAGAACAATAATTTCAAGGAAATGTCAATAAGTAATAAAGGAACATCGGACTTTCGATTTAAACTATGAGATTTGTTTCGATAATATTAGGTAGTATTTTTAGTATAATAGTTAGTATTTTCTATTCTTGAAGTTTCTGTAGCCTATCCCGAAATATCCTAAAGATTGACATTGCCTTTAGTGTCAAGCATCAAAATGCAAATCTTTAAAATTTTGTTTGGTTTCACAAATTGGTTCGAGAACGAACAGTTGAGTGACTGATTAACTAATTTAGTTAATTACTTGGCATTAAAAAATACTTTATTAACAGTGACATTAAGAAAAAAAAAGAGTAAACGCAAATTTCAGCATTTAATATTAAAAATCGTGCTCTCAAACTTTCGTGATATTTCTAGATGTCTGTTAGTTTTGTTTGATTTTTTTTTATTAATAAGAAGTGAGCTAAAAGTCATCTTGCATCCCAACCTCTGATGGAAAAAAATAAGAACTTCTGACATTGCAACTGATACTGTCAATCATGTGAAAGAATAACATTATTAGTATAAGTAATGATTTTAGAATATTATTATAATTACAAAATTTTAATAATATTTAAATTGTCTTGCTTTCCATGTCCATGGTAATTTTTGGATTTATACCAAAAGAGCAAATGCGTAGAGCAATAACCGGGTCATTCTGTTCGTGATCATGTAATGTAAGTGACTATATAAAAACTTCAATCTCGAAAAGTTGACAAACGAGTAAACAACCAAAGATAATAATCGCACGGGGATCGAAAGTAAATTACCAAACGAATTTCAGCGGCGTGGGGGAGGGAATGTTGATTATTTGCTTGATAGGTAATGATGCCGTACATAAATTGCTTTGGAATATTTCACACAGTCCTGCCAAATGAGACCTTCGCACTACAACGCTTCTACCTTTCTAGATGACATTAAGTAGTGTTGGGAACTTCACGGCAACATTGTTTATGCAGCTCTCTTATAATCGGTACTTCAAATGATGATATGAACTGCTCTCGGGAAGGTTCGAATTTGGGGCATGTATCTTTAGAACTGGGACTTGCGAATTTTAGCTTGACGTATTGATAAAAATAGGGAAAAAAAGAGGGAAAATGGACACATGGCTGTTAAGGACGGTTTTGGCGTGAGGTTTTTGGTACGACAAAGTTAGGAATTGGATAATTGAACAACTACATAATTCCTAAATTACAGACTGAAAAAGTTAAACGTTATTTATATTTCACGCAGTATCCTTATACAGGGTGACCTTATCAATACCGGCACTATTTGAGAGGGTGTATCTGTTTCGAAAACTTAACCATCTCTATATATATATTTGTATTTATAAAGATGAAAAAATATTTTATGCATGCATATATGCATAGAAAACATATTATTGACGCTGAAGTGGACGAGCATCATTCGTCGACAAGTCTCACTCAACCCAAAATGGCTATACTGCGGTAAGGCAATTTTCTAATTATTACTTAATTATTGCGTTTAAATCATTCATTTCTTAAAAATGTTTTGATTTTTTCAATCGAGAATCAAACGTTCCTTTTTGTAAAAATAAATAAAGATGAAATAATAATTATTTTTTGTGGACCTGTACAAATTGCACCGACTAAGTAGAATAATTAGACGCTGCCAGTTTCACCTTGTCAGCGAGGTATCAGGGCAAAACAAAATATTCATTGTTTCGGTCCTCTACAAGATTTTGATCAAAACAAACGAGGTGAACGGGGGTTAGAGCCGTTTTGAAGTCTCCGTTAGCTTCTACTTTCTTATTTTTTTTTTACTTTCACTTTTTCCACGAGTGGAACATGAGTACAGTCAACATCGTTGTGGATGAAGTATCTTCAGAGGCATGTAATTTATTAAATTCAAGGACAATACATAATCCTCCCATAATCCTGCAAGTCAGCTGGCACGCCGGTGGGTGGGTCGCCAACTTCTACTCAAGATGTCTTCTGTTTACTGTAAGACAACTACAGGATCCGATTAAGTGCTGGCCACTGAAGTGAAAAGGAAAGGAGAAGTGGCACGCGGTCGTTACAGCGACTCTGCCGTATGGAAAAAGTGTACATATAATCGTATGAAAAGCCGGCCGCGCGTCGTGTGCCACACAGTCCAAACATTAACGCCGTGTGCGAATGTGCGCCCGAAATGCATTTGTCAAGTCAGTTCCCGCCCACACAAATCCTCCGGAACGTTTTCGACTATGTTTACGTGTGGCTGTACGATTTGGTTGGGTTGGCAGTTGTAGAAAATTGGAGACCGCGGGTCTCTATGTAGGCTTTCGAGGTGGCACATCTCCATTCTTTTTAATCTGAGATGCTGAGATTATTAAAAAACGTTTACACACTTGTTAATAAATATTTTAGTAAGTCACGCAAAAGTCGGGCCATCTCGAGAATGTCAGTGGCTAGAATGAATAGTTGGCAGAGACAGCCGCTTTGATAGCTTCAGGCGTACCTTGACAGACCGACCGTCTATGTATAATTAAAGTAATAAACATTTCCACCTTTCAGTTTCAGAACGTCGGATGGCACCGAGAGGCAGGAGTCAGGTCACCTCGAGAACGTCGGTGGCGAGAACGAAGGGCTGGTGGTGAGCGGCTCGTACACCTGGCGTGAAGGCAACCTCGTCTACAGGGTCGACTACGTGGCGGATGCCAATGGCTACAGGCCCACCCTGACCGTCAAGAGGCCTGATTATTTAGAGATAACACCTCCCATACAAGTAGGGTATGGCTTATCGTCATCCGTGGTGGCGTCCCTCGTGGGGTGAAATTTAATGAAATTGGGTGTTGAATTGGCGAAAATCTTGAAATTCAAACGAGCACTCTTTGTTGGAATAATTAAATCTTATTGTTTATTTGCAACTATTAAACATTAAATACGCTTTCAATTAATTTTGAACACACGTTTCGATAATTTTAAGAATTGTATTTAAGAATATTTTATACTTCCAATTTGTTTGTTACTTAAATTTATGTTAACTTATGAATAAATAAACTAATAGCTATCAAATGTAGCTTGCGGATATAATGTGTTTGTAATTAACAAATATATTCCGTATCTCACGACAGTTATTCATGTTTTAGAGCTTAATAAAAATAGGTTTTGAATAGTCGGCTCCTAAAAATATATTTAAATTATTAGTTTAGCGTCCTATTCGTTTAAGTTATGTTTTTACATTCTGTGTAAACCCTCAATTGGGGGACAGTTCCTTAATCTTGTATATTTATTACATTTATTTATTTGTTGATGTAATGTATGCAACCTGTAAGTTTGCCAAATAAAATAAAATAAAATACACTTGTATTTTTCTCCTTCAAAGAAGAGGAAACGTTTTTTCAAGGAATTCGATGGACATCTCAAAGATAATAACAACACTTGCTAGCATCGCTTTCTAGTATATCAAAGGAAAATGGAGTGAGATTAAGATGCACCGGTAGCTTTATATTTTAGTAGTTAAATAACCTGTAGGCATGCATTACCATTATTAATTTTGACGATCATGCGGCGATCGACTTATTTGATTCTGATGGCAAGCATTTACGAATCGAAGTATTCAAATGCCATTTCAATGGCTTACGACGGCTACGACGACGAATACATTTAAAATAACAATCAGGACGTCGTCCTTCTTTGCGTGTTTTGTCCATGTTCACGATTACATGAAATTATCACAAATGGCAGTTTATACTGATGCATGTATTTTTATGCAAAACTAGTATGCTAGTGTGCCGAAGAACAAATAGTGCTCGCAATAGCCAAATTCACCTCAACATGCCAAACTTTGTCCGCGTTTTCCATCCAGTTCAGTGTAGCCATGCTTATAAAGGGAAGTTCCTCGCATGGCACCTAAATCCTTCGTTAAGGCGCTAGGA
Organism: Incurvaria masculella; assembly: GCA_946894095.1. NCBI lineage: Eukaryota > Metazoa > Arthropoda > Insecta > Lepidoptera > Incurvariidae > Incurvaria > Incurvaria masculella. Next base: position 7,353,141 of record OX335644.1, read on the forward strand.
CTAGCCAACTACTCGCGCCATAGAAATGCACTTTATAACAAATGTAATAATATGTAGTGAAACGCTTCAGCAAATCCAAATAGAACTCCAGACTGATAATGGATTGTTAATATTTTTTTATTCCATCATTTATTTAAATAATAATAAAAATAAAAAAGTTGATTTTTCTCATTAGAAATCTGAAAGTAATTCGATTTCTAGATATAAGCAAAAACAGCATATATGCATAAACAAAAAATTCCATTTGCTTTTAGATTTCTACATTTAGTCAAAAAAGTTCGGAAATGGACACCGTTTCCGCAATGTATTTTGTATAGAAAAAGAAAACATACATTAACGAAAATAATTCAATTCCTAGACAAGGAATCATATATTGTAAGAATGACACTTATAATCGTCAGACTTAGTTAGTTAACTTGGGGTGCCTCGTCTAACTTTGCGATTTGGCTAGTACCAGGCCCTTAATTTATTGTATTGGACTAATATCATGACGGTAATTGTGTGGTATAAACCATCTATGTCAGGTTCTATAAAAAAAACAGCGGACAGCGTGGCACCATACAGTACATAAAACATATTTGCGGAATATTATAGTGCTTCTTGCTTGTTTGTGTATGTGAAGCTTGAGCATTGTAAAAAGACAATAATGAAGGCACCGTACAGTACATAAAACATATTTGCGGAATATTATAGTGCTTCTTCCTTGTTTGTGTATGTGAAGCTTGAGCATTGAAAAAGAGACAATAATGAAGCACAATACAGTACATAAAACATATTTGCGGAATATTATAGTGCTTCTTGCTTGTTTGTGTATGTGAAGCTTGAGCATTGTAAAAGAGACAATAATGAAGGCACCATACCGTACATAAAACATATTTGCGGAATATTATAGTGCTTCTTGCTTGTTTGTGTATGTGAAACTCGAGCATTGTAAAAGAGACAACAATGAAGACACCATATAATACATAAAACCTATTTGCGGAATATTATAGTGCTTCTTGCTTGTTTATGTATGTGAAGCTTGAGCATTGTAAAAGAGACAATAATGAAGGCACCATACCGTACATAAAACATATTTGCGGAATATTATAGTGCTTATTGCTTGTTTGTGTATGTGAAACTCGAGCATTGTAAAAGAGACAACAATGAAGACACCATACAGTACATAAAACCTATTTGCGGAATATTATAGTGCTTCTTGCTTGTTTGTGTATGTGAAGCTTGAGCATTGTAAAAGAGACAATAATTAAGGCACCATAGAGTACATAAAACATATTTGCGGAATATTATAGTGCTATCTTGCTTGTTTGCGGATGTGAATCTTGAGCATTTTAAAAGAGCATTAGAAATGAGTAAAATTAATTAGTTTTAGTATGTTATAATTTTCTTAAGATTACAATTGTTGTCGCTTGTTAAAACGATACTCAATAGTCAAATAAAAAAATAAAACTACAACACTGTTGTTCCTTGATGTACATGAATGCATTTTGAAGAAAAAAGTTTTGTCGCGATTAACATACTTTTCTCATACGAGTGTTTTTCCTGTTATTGTTTTGGAGAATTTACTTCATTGAACTAAATTCATGCACAAAAGGACGGTAGAGCCGTCCTTTAATAATTTGGTTAGAAATCTAAACTCTGCAGTGAATTATCTATGAATGATTTTGCATTTTTCGCATTTTGGTTTCACCCCCTCGAAATAGTTGGAAAAGTTGAGTATGTAAACAGATCCACTTAGGTGCTGAATCTTTCAATGAACTTCAAAACACTTGGAGGCGCTCAGTTCGGTTATTAAACATTATGTAAGTACGCCGATCAGCATCTGAGACAAGTCAACTCAACAATGTCAGAGGTGAGAATGAATCGCGACTTTGATGGTTACAGGTGTATCCTGATCACTCAAAAGTCCGATCGTTTAAAATAATGGTAATAAACATGATTAACCTTTCAGTTTCAAAACGTCTGACGGCACCGAGAGGCAGGAGTCAGGTCACCTCGAGAACGTCGGTGGCGAGAACGAAGGGCTGGTGGTGAGCGGCTCGTACACCTGGCGTGACGGCAACCTCGTCTACAGGGTCGACTACGTGGCGGATGCCGATGGCTACAGGCCCACTCTGACCGTCAAGAGGCCTGATTATTTAGAGATAACACCTCCCCTTCAAATAGGGGCAGGCATTCCGTCATCAGTGGTGGCGTCACTCATCGGGTGATATTTTTTTAAATTGGGTGCTAAATAAGCCATAGAAGCATGCTAGGTCTATGGAATAAGCAAACATCTTAATATTCAATGGCCCCGTTTGACACTGCACAAGCCATTTAAGGGAAATATTGTTTTTGAAATTGAAATCTAGAATTTTCTCTTATGTCATTATAAAATAAATACTCTTTTTATTAATGTTTTTAATTTTTTATATATGATTAATGCACGCTTCCATAATTTTAAGAATTTCCATACGTCGTTACGATTATTATAAACCCAGTTTGATTCCTAAATTTATATATTAACTCAAGAATTGATAATCTAATAGTTATAAAATTTACATAACCATATGATCTGTTTGGTATTAACACATAGAAGATTTTTACGTTTTCAAAGTTGTAAAGGGGCAAACAGAGACGAACAATTGATTTGAAAGAATTCAGTTTACGTTTTTATAGATATCTTAAAATTTATTTTACCTACAAATATTTTATTCACTTTACCTAGTTGTATATAAAATAAACGGACTTTGTTTAGGCTGGAGTGCACCGTCTCTGGTTAATATTATAATTTCGGGCTATATCTATCTTCTTTCTTATTCAGGCGAAAATAAAGGACAGATATATAATAACTATAACAATAACCAGAGATGGTGCACTCCACCCTAAGACTTTTTTTTTCATATTTATAATCGATATTTACTGTACTTCTATAAGCCAGATATTATGTAGTCTCCTGGCCTGGCATGATTGCTATACGCGGAATGGAAATGTTTTCATGCAATTAAAACCCTATGATTATTGACGTACATTCCAAATTCACGGAAGCTGAGTCGCAGATAAGTTAGTTTTATTTTCTTTATATAAAATTCCGGTGGTCATGTGTTTGTAATAATTCCTCCTAAGCGACTTGACCGATTCTGAAAAATGTTTTTAACTGTGGGTTCATTGGGATGGTTGGCGCTACCTATAGTTGGCGCTGTTGTCAAGACATAGACTTTTCATTCATTGCATAACACGCAAACGAAGGTTTCTAAGAACATTTCACCCGCTCAGGTGAATTTCCAAAACTAAATTGACCCAAGCGGAGCCAGGGATATCAGCTAGTTTACATTTAACAAAACAGAAAAACAGCATAATTGTAAAAAATACTTACTTGTTTGGCTCGAAAAAGGTAGGTAAAGTAGATTTTTTCTGGAATCATATTATGCGAATTTTGTAATCATTTATACATATTTGTGAAATAAAAAGTCATCATGCCTGCCGAAACTGAATGTATCTAGAAATCAGACTTGAATAAAGAATTGAGATTTCTTGAAACCTTAATATATAAGGCAGAGAAACGGTTCTACCTATACCTGGTGGTGACAGATCACTGCGTAGGCCACCACCACCTCCACCGTTTGTATGGGAGTTGAGCGGGAAGGCCTGCCTTAAGTACTCATAGAAATTTCTTTAACACTCTTAAATACACTAAGTTCATCAATATACAATTTAATTATGTACTTCAGACGGAACCGGGAGGCAGGAGTCGGGTCATCTCGAGAATTTCAGTGACAAGAACGAATGTCGTCGATGGCCAAAGGTGTACCCATAATTCGACCGTCTCGAGGTAATTGGAATAAACACGATAAACGCTCTAGTTTCAGAACGTCGGACGGCACCGAGAGGCAGGAGTCGGGTCACCACGAGAACGTCGGTGGCGAGAACGAAGGGCTGGTGGTGAGCGGCTCGTACACCTGGCGCGACGGCAACCTCATCTACAAGGTCGTCTACGTGGCGGATGCCAATGGCTACAGGCCCACCCTGACGGTCAAGAAGTCTGTTCACCGTATAATACCGTCTTCCGTGTTGGCGTCACTGGTGGGGTGATATTTTATTGAACGTGGCGCCGAATCGGCAACAATCATAACATTTGATCAAGCCGGTCAAGCCGTCAAGATTGTTTTGATGCTGCACAAACAAGTAACACCAACAATAGGGAAAACATTTTTTTAATTTCGTGATTCTAAGTCCTTGACGCTGTAATTTCATTGTTCTAGTCTTCAATGTTCTGTTATGTCATTAAACAATAAATATTATTTTGATTTAAGGTTTTTATACTTTATATTTATGCTTCACACGTGCCGTAATAAGTATAAGAATCATCAACAGTACTCGGTAGCCCGGTGGGGCGAAGCTTTGCCGTTCTATAATCTAGGAGAAGTATTTCTAACATGTCCAAACATTTATGTTAAATCTCCCTCTTATGAGAATAATAACCTTACTCTTTTTCATACTTACTATACCTGTTAATCCGGACATGAAATCAGCGAAAGTCTGCTCATTATGTTCAGCGAAATATGACCTGGAGAGTGATATTTTATCCCAGAAATAAAACCATATTGGCCCGAGAAGAGCCGGGTACCTCAGCTATCTTAACCTCGTAACCGTATCGATTGTATTTTACGTAATTAATTTAAAACAAGTTGTATCGACGAAAACAGCAATTTAACGCGACCGTGGAAACAGTTATTATAGAAAACATGAACAAAACAGCAACACAGTGCCGTATAATCGGGACGCAGAAGACATCTGACAAGTACGTTACTCATTTAGCAGTCTGACAACTTGTCTTTTGCAATTTGTGAACTACCAAGGTGACTTATTCGTTTCCTTAATTAACAATCATAATTAGAACAAAAAAAATGTGTATAATATAAAAAACTGGCAAAGTGCGAATGGGACACGCACACGCAAGGCGTCGCGCCCCTGGGGCACAAAATCTAACACGGAACCCATCAAGGGTTCCGTGTTGGATTTCGATGAGAGTACCGCAGGGTTGTATTCCAGGTCCCTTGCTTTTCCTTATCTACGTTAATGTTATTTCTATTTGCATAAAGGACGATGTAGAATTACTAATATTTGCTGATATATATATTTTTTTAATAATGTAAACGAGAGTCTCTTGGAGCAGCTGATGTAGCGATACAGTCGTGATTCCAGTGTAATAATTTGCTCGGAGAAAATATAGGTGTCTGTTAAGTGATACGATGTCGATGTCGGTTAGCACCAATATTCCATTTATTGAATGTGCAAAATATCAGAAACATATTTCCTAATTCGGATGGAACTCGATCACCTCATCATCCTCTTAAAAATAAAAACAAAACTATGTTTTTATTTTTCAACAAGTTTCAACAAGCCCTGAAGAAATATATCTAAATGTATAGCGTATGTTTGTGTCTCTGTAGTATGTAAGAAGCGTGTATGCGCTGGTTAGGAAGAGAGTGAATGCGAGTCGTATGAGGGTGTTAATTTATTAAGGTGAGAGTGTGAATACGATGTGACTAGTAATATGGTTCTATATTGATTGGTGTGTATATATTTATGTATTTATATTTGTTTGATTTTATATAATAACATAACTACATCCAGACATGAGATCAGTCGTTTCCAAAGGCTGCGAAGTTGGAGAGTTCGTAATAAAACCAAGGATACCGATGATCTAGTCTGACTTAACATCTTTGTTAAAAATATCATGTTTACCAGTAAGCCGTGCTTGACTTATATTATATCTTAATTATACCACAATGTCAGACTGTCAAAACATCTGGTGTAGATCGGCGAGAAGACTGCTACTTACACGGACAACTTTACTTCGCGTACTCTCAGTTTAGCGAGAGTTCTAACAATTTCTGGCATCAGACTAAATTTATCGCTGGAATTATCTCTTTCCCCTCTGCAGAGTAATGATATTCAGTAATAAAAATAAGCAGACCGAAATTTAGACAAACTTAATCAAAGTCAAAATATATACAAAGAAAATTTTATATTAAACCAGGTAAATAAAGATTAAACATAATTTCGTAAATTAGTTTAAAATAAAAATATGTTTCGGAAAAGTCTGAAAGCAATCATATACCAAATAATCATATATCATTATCCAAATACAAATAATATTTTAGTTTAGGTAAGGTTATTCTTGTACGTAATTGAAAGATCGTAATATTCTAGCCGTAAATAAAAAAATACAAAATTTAATTAATCATATACATAACTTTTATTGGTTCACGCTGTGGAAGCGGTTGGTCATATTGAAGATAATTTACGCGACCAAGTGAACACCGTTGACGGCGTTTTTATATTTCCAAGAAGGTATATTCCTAGTCGGTCGACGAGCTGGCAAAAATTCGCAGACACATTAAAGGAAATGAATGTGTTTCCAGTTGGCGGTGTGCTCGGCTAGATGGCGGCACTTGGCGAAGTGCATGCGCCACGAGATTAATTCCGGCAGTTATAAGCAGGGCGCACGAGCGTGCGGAGAGGCTAGTGTGAGCGGAGAGACGCGATAGCGAGGCGGAAAATGTACATGAAACTAAAACTGAATGAAAAATGGCTAACGATATTTGAGAGAACAGATAATAAAGAAAGCCACACATAATTTATATAAACTCTTTATATAAATATAGACTCTTTCGCTTTTTTGTAGTTAAAACTAAAATGTATTATACTGTGGCTAAAATAAAGATATGTTTAAGCCCTGTTACCTGAGAGCTGAAGTTCTAGATAAAAAAAATCACAAGTATTTCCAAAGATATATAATAAAAAATAAAAATTAAAATTCATAGATTGCTTTAAAGTTGTATTGAAATTCATAAAATGTTCTCCTGCGTTGGAAGCGTTGATAGGATAGGTAAGAATATTGTGATAAGTTTCTTAAATGTTGTACCTTTATATGTATGGTATATATTCTAGTTTAGCGACAAATAGCCATAGGCACTAAGTATTGGTAAGTAAAAAAGTTAATAATTGAATTTTGATACGGAAGTTATGGTCAATGATATATGATTGACATGACATATAGATTCCTACGGTGCACGGATCTGACTTGTGTTTACTCATTTCTTAGAGGAAATGAAGTCAGTTTTATTAAATCTAAAACCAACATCAAAATGATCACACACGTAAGAAATTGATCTTAAAAAAAAAAAAATTATTACAATAACTCGCATTACGCCGATAATCACCACCGCTCGGTGGAGCATCGCAAGTGAATTTTACGTAGCGCGTCATTGGTGCTTTGTATATTTCGTAGCAGTGCGGGTTTATGTAATGTGTAGGTGTTGAGTATACTAATTACGTGTAGTGGAAATAATAACGGTTCGGGATGTTTATCTTAATAATGCCATACAATATGTTAGCTATGCAATTTAATCATTACATATTTTATAATTTTAAGAATCAAACGTTATTACGTGTAAATTAAATATGATAAACTGCTCTAATTCCGGGAAACGGGATCAGACGATTCATATTCACCGGAGTTAATAAATAACAACTAAGTCGCATATTAATTTGCCGTGCACGCAATTTCATCTTTCATAATAATTTAATCGTTTTTAGCACGTTTGCAGAGAAAAAAAAATGGTAAAAATAGAAAATAAAAATGTCTTATCGTTCTATCAGAAGAAAAATTGTGGTGGAAAAAAAACTGTTACTATGTTATACTTTAGACTTACCCGAGAATACTAAAATGTCAAAAAGCAACTCATATTTCAATTATCTCTCACAATAAAGAGAAAAAGCGGATTTTAACATGTTACATAAAACGGACATTAAAAAAATCGAATGGTGCAGCACAAAATGTATATAACGGGGCATTGATAATGGAGGTAAATAGCGATATGAAAGCATCTATATTGAAGCCAATTACAGGGCTAGGAGTTTGGATATGTCAATTCATATGTCAATTCGGGACAAAAGCGGGAGCAACCATTCCACACTAGCAAAACCGCTTCCATGCTCACGTTGCGTTAGTACAGTACTAGACTTAGACTTACGAGCCTGCGGTTACAATTTATCTCGGCTACAATAGTGAGTTGTGAAACTAAGCGCGGATTAAAGCTCGCCCGGGGCTAGGCGGGCGGGGCGCGGCACTCCAGGGCGGACGGTCGGCCGCGGTGCGCTGGGCGGAGTAAATCATGCTATGTGTGCGCGGTGACTAATTGCCGAAGTAATGAGAGACCACCAACGGCCTTTCCCGACTAATACTGGAAGACGAGACGTTGTGTCGACACCCTACCACAATATGAAACTTGGTCTATGAATTGGTAGACATCGAAGCAGCTTAAAATTTTGAATTAGATAACTATACATTCTTGAAATCTTATTGAAAATCTTTTTTTTTTTAACTGGACGTGAATGTCTACCCCACCGTCATGATATAAGGCTAACACGCCGTATTCTGAAGAAGCCGGGCAGGCTAAGCCCTAACATCTAGTAATGGAGGCTTTTTAATTAGGAGTTAATAAGACTAATATAAATGTTATATGCTTAAACATTTATGATAAACAAGTAATAGAGGGTGGTTTTATAGAATTGCTTTGTACATACTGTTAAAATTTTATTTATTTCCATTCACGATAGAATTTTAGTTTATTGATAGATTTAAATTTTAATAAAATTTAAATTCAGATTTAGATTTTCACAAAGTTTTTAAGACTTCAGGTGATATTAATATTTATATTTTTGCCTATTTTGACAAGCCAGTTCGCGCAAAATCCAACGAGACGGTTAGTTCCACAAGCGATTTCGCAGCAACTGCGAACTGCGTTAATTAATACAAATGGAGTATGCCTCGAGACATCATACCTCAGACATCAGCCTGGGGGCTATCAGAGCTGCAGAAACTGTTGCAATTACACCACCGCGTGATGCACCGGCAACTCGCCTAGCAGATGCATTTAATTGGGTACGAGTAGATGCCTAAGTCGCGGTTAATGTTCGAATTCGTAAATCGTTGTTTGTATCCTTTCGTTTTGTTGATACCGAGTGAGTACAAGTTGGTAAAATATCAGTAGAGTTTAAACTGTAAATGATATTTTTTTTATTTCGAACTACAGGTAAAAGAAGGGTTACATTTGGTTGCGCATTAATTTTGAATAATTTGCAGTAATATATTTTTCAAGCAAATAAAGGATGTGTTTATTTGCCCTTTCATATTTTGACCCATGCACTTTTGAAACAGAATAACATCACCCTTTTAGTATCATATTATGTGTTGGGATGTTTTTTTTCTCCGTTTGATGTACATACATTGGATTATTAAATTTTAAAATGTCAGCTCGATTATCCCGGACGAAGAAGAAATAATAAAATCTCGCTGGGATTTTTTGTTCTTGTAGCTATTAAAAAAAACACACTATTTATTTTTATTAGGAAACTGTTTCGTGACGTCCTCTGTTGCTTGCTACGAAAAATAATGAATTGACTAAAAAGTGGGTGCTGCTGCACCAACTAAGTTGCAACTTACCGTAACTTTTAGTCATTATTAGCAATATTTTGTAAGTCTATTTCTAATTAAAAAGAACATTAATACTGTAATGATTATGCTTGTGATTTGTATCTTAGCTAGCATACATACTCTATGGGCGTATTTTTTATTTTGATTTATTGTCTTATTAGACCGATAGTCTACTCATACTAAAATCTCACATATATACAAAAAAAATGCGTGTCTCAATCTGCGTAAGCGAAGTTGCAGTAGCAACCGAATAAGTTCTTCGAAACGCCCAACCTGTTAGATGCGGAGCTATAATATGTACTTCTTATACGATTTCATCGAGGATTCCGTCTTAATCTGCATTCCATGCCTCTTCATTGGTTAAAAAGCGATTTTCCAACTGGGTGGCATTCATTCCGTGTGACAGTTCTAGGGTACGTACATTCTCGTCGAGGTCTGCTTCCGGCGCCGCCCCATCGTAGATGCTGAGCTGCGACGAGCAGTCCTTTTGCTGGTCGAACCCGGCCGGCTCGCCTCCTGCCGCGTGATACTTCACGAAGGACACCCAAACTATTTCGTTGCTTCGTCCCTGCAAAATATATAAACAAATAAATTCATCAGATGTTCTGAAAGTAAGTGAACCAATTGTGTTTGTGTTATGTTTGTATCCAGCGTCCAATATCACATTATGACAAAACGTCGCGTAATGCTATTGGTGAATGACCGGTTACAACTTAAACCATGCACGGATATTGTCAAGCTCCCGAAGTATGTACTCTTAGAAAGTTTCTGAGAGTTCTTAGACGCGCAAATAGACCTAGCATGCGCGCGCAATTTCTATGGACGCCCCAGACAGGAACTGCCTCCTGTCTACGGTCAAAATACATTGATTACGTACAAAACGAATGGATCATTCTAAAATCTGAAATGGCCTTCTACATAGTATTCATATTTTCATAAATTACAATATGAAGTATTTTGTAAGGAGCGTGATAAAGTTTCTGTTAAGCCAGCATAGCATTCGTGGTACCTTCGTATATTTTCGAATTCTAATGGACACCGCAACTGTTCTAAAAACTGAACTGAAATTGTATGTTTCGTACTGCTTAGGTATCCGTTAAAATGTTTTTGATGATAAAGATATAGCTTAAAACCATCTTTTACACATGAAAGAAGGTATCGGTGCAAATAAAGATTCAGTTCAGTATATGGATCGCGCAGGATCTATAGTAAGTATGTAATGTATTTTGTAATGCATCGTGGCAATACCTATTGAAAACCATTCAAGTTCGACTATGTTTTTCGTAAAAACGTCAACAAATAAATAAAACATTTAAATGTTTATTTTATACACAGTAGCTTTTCACCAATAGTACACAGTAAACAGTAGTAATTTCAAACGTATCCAACAATAATAATGAAACACAGATCTAATTGCCATGAACTCACCTGAAAGTAGTAAATGCAGGTTGTGTTAGGTGGCAGCGAGTGTCTAGGGTTGCGTAGCACGCCGCTGGTGGCGTCCGAGGAGCGCAGCACGAACCGGCAGCGTCCGTCCGCTCGCACGTACGAGTGCGAGTCCCGGTCCACTAACACCACCTGTCGATAATACAAGTTGTGTTGAGTGGCTGCGAGTGTCTAGGGTTGAGTAGCACGCCGCTGCTGGTGGCGTCCCAGGAGCGGAACACGAACCGGCAGCGGCCGTCCGCTCGCACGTGCGATTGCGTGTCCCGGTCCACTAACACCACCTGTCGATAATGCAGGTTGTGTTGGGTGGCAGCGAGTGTTGAGTAGCACGCCGCTGCTGATGGCGTCCGAGGAGCGCAACAAGAACCGGCAGCGGCTGTCCGCTCGCACGTTCGGATAGGGTGTCCTTGGTCCACTAACAGACCTGTCGTTAATGCAGGTTGTGTTGGGTGGCAGCGAGTGTCTAGTGTTGAGTAGCACGCCGCTGCTGATGGCGTCCGAGGAGCGCAACAAGAACCGGCAGCGGCTGTCCGCATGCACGATCGATTGCGTGTCCCGGTCCACTAACACCTCCTGTCGATAATGCAGGTTGTGTTGGGTGGCAGCGAGTGTCTAGGGTTGAGTAGCACGCCGCTGCTGGTGGCGTCCGAGGAGCGCAACAAGAACCGGCAGCGGCTGTCCGCTCACACGTACGATTGCGTGTCTCGGTCCACTAATACCACCTGTCGATAATACAAGTTGTGTTGAGTGGCAGCGAGTGTCTAGGGTTGAGTAGCACGCCGCTGCTGATGGCGTCCGAGGAGCGCAACAAGAACCGGCAGCGGCTGTCCGCTCGCACGTACGATTCCGTGTCTCGGTCCACTAACACCACATGTCGATAATGCAGGTTGTGTTGGGTGGCAGCGAGTGTCTAGGGTTGAGTAGCACGCCGCTGCTGATGGCGTCCGAGGAGCGCAACAAGAACCGGCAGCGGCTGTCCGCTCGCACGTACGATTGCGTATCTCGGTCCACTAACACCACCTGTCGATAATGCAGGTTGTGTTGGGTGGCAGCGAGTGTCTAGGGTTACGTAGCCCGCTGCTGGTGGCTTCCGAGGAGCGCAGCACGAACCGCCATCGGCCGTCCGTTCTCACGTGCGAGTGCGAGTCCACCACCTGTCGATAATGATCTACATTGACAAATAACTAAAAAAACCGGCCAAGTGCGAGTCGGACTCAAACACGAAGGGTTCTGTACCATCGTACAAGATTTAACATTAAAAAACACTTTGTTTGTATGGGACCCCCCCTTGTTTTAGCTTGTTATAGCGGCAAAATAAATACACACTCTGTGAAAATGTCAGCTGCCTACCTATTACGGTTTATGAGATACAGCACTGTGACCGACAGACGGACGGACGGACAGCGGAGGCTTATTAGTAGGGTGCGGAACCCTAAAAACTATAAATTTGCCGCCGGCAGACTAACGAAAGCCCAAGTGAGAGCATAATATAACCTAGGTAGAGAAAGAGGTTTAGTGTCGGACTCGACCTAAAACGTATGTAGTTCGCTGACGAAGTCGCTTACTACTGATTTTCTCGAGTTTCAACGATATATAAGAACACGTTAGAACTCTGTCTAATGCAATTAACATTCGATGTTGCTCGACATGAATTTATGAGCGACTAACTATAATTAGATATTTTCCACGTTTTCTACTAACTTGTGTCTGCGTTGCCGACATACGAATGAGTTACTATCTATCTATCATCCATATCGCGAATTTGAAACTATTAAGCTAAAGTACGATGACCTAAATAATTCATTTAAGTAGTACAATACGTAGTAGCTAGAACCATACTGTGCTGTGACTAACCACAAACATTTAGGGTCATTTCGGGATTTGTTATTTGCGGGTGCGAAACTGACCCTTATATATGATCTTAAACTCCGACAATGATCTTTTATTATCGTACGACTAGTGACCATGAATACAGATTGCAATTAATTGTAAGTATAAATATAATCAGCCTTAACCCGCACAGACATACTAAGGTATTTACGTGGTGGTTTTTAGATACTACCAACCTAACAATGATTGAGGGTGGAAAAAAGAAGATAGCTTACTAGCCCTAGGCAAAATGATAAAAAACCCCGAACATTACTGAAAAGACAAATACCGAGGCAATCAACGCTGCCCAATTTTCGGTTCGAGAGGAGGGGTAGTCGTGCTGGCGAATGCTTTGTGCCTGGATCATTGATGAGGTTTCCTCAGTTTGTAACCAAGTTAATTCACAGTCTGCTAGAATTTCCATTGGACTACAATGGATTTTGAACGACATACATACGTAGGTAGAGTTACAATCCTATGCATAGGGACTGCAAGACACCAGTACTTATCGAAACATTGACGATATGTTTCCATTTAAATTGAGCAATACGGTAGTAACATTGTGCAGAAACTTTTGGATTAATTAAACATAGTTGGAGAAGATTGAGACTAAAATTCTTATTTTCACCTGGAGTAAACTGACTTTTATGTCATGTGTAATCAGTTTCATCAAATAGGAATGTGAAATAGAAGTTTACCTTGGTTACCTATTAGATGCCCTTGAAAGCATACCGTTATTTTGGGGAAATAATTTATGTTATTATTACATTATGCCTTCTGATTGATTTATTTTTTGTTTTTTTCAGAGGAACGGGGTTTAATGGTTTGTATTGCTTATTGTTTATTCATCATTCATAGACAGTACACTGCACTCGGATTTGTCATATTTTATCATTAGCCAAAAAAACAAATTATATTTGGTTTTTGCGTATGATAATTTTAGAATAACAATGTATTTGCATTTGAAGTTGAGAACATATGTGTATGTATATGTTAGCAGATGCACAAAGGTATTATATAAACAGTAAGGGTTAATCCCGCCCGGGTTGGTACCATCGCATTGGATGAAAGATGGTTGAAGCGGCAATGATAAATTGTCCGTGTTTTCCATCCAGTTCAATGTAGCCGTGCAATATAAGGAAGGTCCTGGCATGGCACCTAGCTCCCATGTGGTGTGTTGGGCTAATACCATGACAGAATGGTGTGGTATTAGCCATCCATGTCCAGTCACATAAAAAAAAAAAACCTACAACCCATTATAATTACCAAGTGAAAAGTTTTTTATTAACATATCTGTAAATAAAAGCTGTTCATTTCCTACATACATACATAAATAAACATCAGCGGCCAAGAACAGATTTTTTGTGTATTGGAGGAAAAATCCAATGCCATAACGAAGCTGCCGGCTATGTCTTATGATGGTAGCTATGAAACACCATCATTTCTCTATCAACGCGCGTAAACGACCTACGTGTAATTTCACAAGTTTGCACAGTATTTCATCAGGAAAATATAAGGAACAATGATTCAATAATTTTTTTAGAAACTGTGTAATGTGTGTGCATGGGTTGGTTTTTTTGGCTCAGACTGTTCTACCAGCAGTAATAGCATTCAGGTAATAACTTATAAGTGTATTATAGCATATACATACGTAGAAGAAAAAAAACGTAACCTTTAAATCAGTGTAAATTTTTGGGGGTCTTCTTATTTATTTATTTATATTAAGGTAAGTCAACAGAACATGCAAAGAACATTTCTTTAAATGCTTATATAAACAAAACAGTAGGATGTAGGTGTAGGTTGCACATTCCAGTTACAGGCAAACAAGGCCTGTATGCGGAAGAAACTAAATTGGTGGAAAACAAGCAAACACAAAAATATGACAGTATAATGAACAAATAACAATACAAAAAAAAACAGCAAATAATTTCATTAAAACGAGGACAATAAACATTTATTTTAAGATAATGTGGGAAATATATAAAAAAAAAACAATTGTAGTTAGTGAATAACAAAGATCAGAAAAAAAAATTAAGCTGATCGTTCTAAAAGGTAACTAATCTTTTTTTTAAATGTTGAATGAACATCATGCAAGATGTCGATTGTTATTGAAGTGTATAAAAAGTATATTTTTCGGGGAAAAATAATTATGATTGGATTCATTATGTTAATCGAATCCGCGGATCAATCAGATTGCGACGTGTCTTAGGGTGGAGTGCCCCATCTCTATGGTTATAATAATGGCTATTATGCATCCGTCCTTATTTTTCGCCTTAAGAAAAAAGAAGCATAACATAACGTAACATAACATAATATAACAAAAAAACCTAAGATAGTAATTGTGACTATAACATAACCAGTGATTCATTACCATCAACCACTCTGGCCTTTAGTGAAGTTTAAATAATTGGGAATGGAATGGAATTGAAATAGTGTTAGATGTTATTTTATGGAAGATATATCAGACTGATATTTTCCTATGAATCCAAAAAAATAAATACCGATATTCAAATTTTTATCGCAGACTTCAACAGAGAATGTTTGGTCTATCTCTTGCCCGTTCCTCTCTGTAATACCCATTTCTAATACACTCGAGTGCAAGATTTCACTCGCTTTATAAAAAAAACCTTCGTATAAAGTACTCGTATCTGTCACGGCGTCGCACCCTGTTCTCTCACAATGTGTGAAAAATGCGTCAAATAACCGAGTGGCAGCGGAGCGCCGACAAGCGCTGGGGTTCACAGGTGGGGTGTATAGCTCGGCAGAAATACCATCAACATTAAACACATTCAAACGTAATAGAATAGCGAGGCAGGAATCGATTCCACCATTTAGCAGCTCGAAATGTTTATGAGTTACTTTGTGAAATAAAATCCAATGCAGCTGAAAAGTAATGGAATTCCTATGATACTTTTGATGCCCCCTTGACAACGGGCTGAATGATTAGCTCGAAACGTCGGAGAATGTCTCTTCCTGCCGCGTGAAAAGCCGTAACATTTTTCAAACATAATGGAATTCCCGCCTGCAATCGGTGGTGTGATAGTAGAAGGGAAAACTAGGAATCGCATCAAACAGCCCTTCAGATTCCTTCGTCATAAAACACCTTCCATGAGTTATATTTTGCGAATTAAAGTTCGCGTGATTCTTGTCAAGCTATAACAGCGCGTTTCATCAAAGATAAATGCATCGCACAGAGATTGCCTCCCATAACCATGACATTACAGTAGAGCTACCGGCTCTGTGCTGTAAGGAGGCGGGCGGTTTGGAGACACAACGGTATTTCCATTAAATGTATATGAGCTCAGCCCTGTTTTTTTTTCTTTTAGAGCCAATGCCACAAGAAGGATCAGTTAACACAAGATCTCTTTGTTTCGTGTCCAACAGCATCATTAATAATATGGTTCGGACTAAAATAGTCTGAGCCGAATTTTATGCACGTGGAGGAATTTAAAGACTTATCCACAAGGCGAGAATCTCATTATTTTTTTTCATACCACCATCGCAAGAGGTAGGTCCGGAAACGTCTAAGGTGAAAATGTCTTCACAGAATGGCTCAGCTCAAAAGATAAGACGGCTTAACGTCGGGCGACCCAAGTCGCGGCTCACGGAGTACGGCGCCCGTAGTGCGGCGCGCGAGGGCAACAATGCAACTGTCGCAGGTATTACATTTGAAATTTCGCAGCGCAATGAAAGCGTTACGTGATCCCTCGACACGTTTTCATTTCACAGCGCGGCGTCGCGCGTCGCCTCGCAGGCGCCCGCTGCACTCGCTACGGACTGTTTGATTTAGAAAGTTTTAATTGCACACTCGTTAATGACGTACCGAGGAAACTTTCCGAACGCTCGCTTGGTTCCGATGAAGCGTTCGTTAAATATTCCGACGGGGAGTGGATTTTTAGCGCTTCCGTGCCCACTCTGTTTCGAGTGGCGTGACTGTTTGAATATGGGAGTGGCACAAATGGCCAGTTACACTCTCTCGGTGGCGTTTACTCTGCGTTTTATCTGCTCGCAGATTCGGGCCCGGTTCGGGTCGCTTGTTTACGGTGGTCTATAATAACAGAGAATAGGTTTTTACTTGAAATTTGGAAGGAGTAATTTTCCGAATTTCGACGCTCTCTGAGCTGTAGAGCTCGCGAGTTTACAAACAATAAACTGAATAAATGTTCACTGCACCTTAAAAAAAGTCCTATATACATAAAGCTTTAGGCCTTGTCACAAAACCTTTTTTTTTGTGACAATTTCGAATATTTTCAAATACTGGCTGGACAAAAAAATCCATATAATTATCGAACCTGCTCACACAAGTTCACGAGAATCGGTTGAGAAATGCGACCTCTAGAGGACAACAACAAACGGAGGCCGGATGTACATACGAAAGCATTTTCACTAATACATTTATAGTTTGTAAATTCCTATTTTTGGAGGTTTATAGCAGAAATAGCTAGAAACTACTAACCGTGAAGCCATCTACTGTGACGTACACGCCCCTTTAAGTTAATTGCCAGTAAACTACAAATTATTGCACACGGAGATCATTAAAATCTTCATTTTATCTGTGAATTCAGGTGATGCTCAACGTTCCAGCTGAATGCGCAGAGGCTGGATTTAGTCTGAATCTGAATACGCCCAAGTTTGGTACGTAATAATTATTTGCATAAAACGTGCCAACTATTTTAAGCCATTTGCATAAACGTCTTTATTATCAGAACAATAGAAGTTATTTTAGTACCAAAATCAAGTGTAGAGTTGAACCATTTCTATAGTGGGTCAAACGATCGCTTTTCTTCAGACCATTCGCATTTGCATCCCGTTCATCCTTTCGGCTCGTAAATAGATCCTTCTCTTTTCATCAGATAGACGACTGGCTTAATTATCGAAAAGCGATGAAAGCGGGGGTTGCCGTAAGGTCGAGGTACCGTGATAATTTTAGCTCCTGCTCAGTGAGCCTCTTTGCTGGTCCAAAAATAACACCATATTCATCGTTTTGACCGGAATAAAGACGGCAGATAAGAGACTTGAATCGCAATAGACATTTCTGACCGTGAAAACTTTATGCTATTTCATTCTTGGGTGCTATTGTCAAGAGCTTATAAAGAGATTATAAAATACGATTGGTTTGGCTTTTGATTAAACGTAACGTAATTTGTAAAACCTATAATTACACAGTTTTGATCATAACATTAGAAAGGTTTTTTGAAGGACTGATAGAAGATTTACCCGAGATTGACCCGAGAAAGATAAACCAAACCGTATAAGCACTTAACAAACTGATTTCGAACTCTCCTAGTCCAAGTTTTAGCAAGCTCAGTGAACCTGTAACATTGCACGAATAACATAGGCGTAGAGATCTATCTAAATTTTAGCTTCTGATGATTTTCTTCCGCACTTTCTAATATGTGAATTAAGAGCGAAAAAGACACAACTTTTCAAGTTTTGTTCAATGGCACTATATTTTATTTAGCGACAATGGCAACTCATGGCCCTTGATGTCCATCTCATACAACTTTAGTAACTTCTCTTTCTTGTTAACTTTCAGGTTACCGACGTGGCTTAAGTCAAATTCTATCCAGTCCAACCTGCTTCTGTGGGAAATCTAGATTGGATTTTAGATAGAGTATTGTAAACTTATAAAAGAATTCATTAAACGTTGTGCCGTGCGTTTGGTAAGTAAACCAGCGGTTTATAGCAATCTTCTACCACTACATCTTTGAAGGACTGCAGGCAGTGTATCGTCTGTGAAGTGTGATCCGAGGAGGAGTATAAGGAGTATAAATAATAGAGGAGAGAAAAAAAAATAACAAAAAAATCGCTCAAACATCTTTCTTGTAACAAAATGATCGCTCTTCCACGCTCAGTGTTTACATGAAAAAAAAACTTTAGCATCTCAAGATGAACTTTATAAAGTTCCTGCCAAGGAAATATGGAACTCATATTTGGACAAATATTAATGGACAACTGCATCTAAGTATGACTTAAATACAACAATAATAAACTTGCGTTTAATGAAAATATAGGGGAATCATATGGATAATGCACCAACCTGAACTTCAAGCTCGAAGCCGGGCAGATAGCTGAGCGGCACGGGGTGGAAAGGGTTGTCATAAGGCGAGGTGTGGAACTCGAGCAGCATGCGCGGGCCACGGCTCACAATGTCGGGCACCGCGTCGCCTCCACATAGTCGCGCTAGCAGTGGCGCGCGTCGTGAGCCGCCGTCCCACACAGTCAGGTAGTCCTGCACCACGTTGCACTGCTCCCAAAGCCTGCACGAAACAAATTTCAAAGGTAAAACTCGAGCAGCATACGCAGGCCGTGGCTTTTAATATCGGCCACCACGGCGCCTCCAGATTGTCGCGCTAGAAGTGGCGCGCGCCGTGAGTCGCCTGTCAGGTAGTCCTGCACTACGTTTCATTTCTCCTACAGCCTACACACACCCACGTGCAGCGTTATACCTCGAGTGGCAAGCGCAAGGCACAATGTATATATTAAAACAAACACAAAGAAATAAATTATATATTCATGCTAAAATATATTGTTAACAGAGTGTAACAGCAACACGTGCACGTAACCGCCGTACGTTCGGCATCGTAATGTGTGGAAAGTTCTGATGCATAAAAAAAATGATTTTGTTTCAATCATCACCTTTTCTCATCGATCACAACCGATCATAGTTTACGATTACGTCAAGCATGAGAGTATTCTAATAGAGACGGCGGTGACGCGTTGCGACAGGATCTTGGCACTATTGTGGTACTCATCGCTAGCCCACCATTGGCTAGAGCCAGTGTTCTTTTACATTGATTTTACGAATGAATTTGCATGAAAACGAACACTTTTCACCCGCAAAAAGGCATTACAGTTTATCGTTTGTACTTGTACTTGAAAATAATTTCCCGAAGGTTACGCAGTGAGTGCCTGTATAAAGAAGAAGACCGCTTTAAATTTTCACAAATCCTGTAATAATTCAATAAAATTACACTCTTGGAGAAACACAATTCGACGATTTAATTTGTCAAATAAATTTTCCGCCTAAATTGTAAACGTAAACATGAATGAGTATTATACCAAAAATAGAGTCGCAAACAATTCTCCAGTAAGTCGGCGCTCCGAAAAGGAAGGGCCGCTCCCGCCGGAATCAAATAAATAATTCCCCCGCAATCGGGACGTCCTAGTCCTGACTAATTGACTTTAAATGATAAGGAAGGTTGCTGAAAGGGACTTTATAATGTATTAGGATTTCACCTCTAATCCCCTAGATGCTATAATAATTCTGCTCGTTCAATTGTACAGGGTAGGAATAATCCCTAAATTGTTATTTCAAACAATTAGACGACATTATATGAATTAATTAAGGTTCGTTTTCTCTGTAAAATATTAAGATAAATCTGAATATACGAAAGTACCAATGGGCTCAGCGGTACGGGTGACGCATGAGGACTCGGGAACCCATGGTGTGAACCTCAGCTTCTCAGATTTTCGGTGACGAAAAACATTGAGTGAAAATCTAATCCACCCGCAAGATGTTTACTTACAAAAGGTTACTTTTTTTATCGCATCAGTAAAATTTTAAAGGTTTCTATCTGATATAAATCCTTAAACTATAATGGCATTTAAGACAAATCAGCATTCAAAACTTAATACGGCATTGATTTTTTATGAAACTGGACATATTTGGGTGATCATACCTACTGTTATGATACTAGCCCAAACACAACATTTTCAACCTTCTCCGTTGGGAGTCGAACGAAATAATGTAACGTCAAGGACGTTCCATTTTTAGGCACGGCTAAATTGAACCAGATGGAAAACACCAAAAATGTTCCATTGCCGCTTTGACCATATTTCATCTAATGTTGCTACCATTGTGTACCATTTAAGTGCGTTTTTTATTTGATTTGATTTTATTATTCAATCTCGAAAAGGAATATCTACAAAGGTGTGTCACCTGGGATTCGAACTCGTGGTCTCCGGTTAGGCTCACTAGAAGGTGTAAACTAGTTCAAGTCGTGAAGCATCTAGATTAGCTCGTTCAAAAAGTTTCAGAACCTAACAATATCCCGAAGGTTATTCAATCGCGCCATGAGCGCATATTGAAATATTTTGAACGCGCTATACTCGTACTGTTACGTCCCAAGATATCTGAATCCCAACCAAAGTAGGTGACTATCCCGCGATGTAGCATTTGGTAATCCCACACTTGCTTGAGTCGTCGCATGTGCGATCCAGATAATCGGTTTACGCCGAGTGTACGGCGACAAATAATTCATAGACGCTCCTTAGTCTCCCGGAATTAATCGCGGGCTTAGCGCAATTGCACGGAACTCGCGGCGGTGGGGGCGCGGCAGTGGTGCGGTTGCGGTGCGGCTGCGGCGCGGGCCTGGGCGGGGGAGAGGCTGTATCGCTGTGGAGCGTAGCGAATATGTATAACAATAATTCGTCGAATGTGATATTTATGTAGAATCGAATTAAAGAAAGAAAGCTGTTAATGTAACTACTTTATGAATATACTGCAATGCGGGACTTAAACCAACAAACAAAGCTTGAATTTCGTCTACCAATTCCGCCACCAGCATAATACCCGTAATTCGGGATTGTCCTATAGTCCCGCTCCTCCCGTAATCAATGCCACTTACGGAACGGTGCTTAAGATTATAAATACTTTGATTAAACACTTTACGTGCGATACTGACTTTAATTGTAAAGGTTGAACATTAAAACATATTTGACAAAAAGCGACGAAAAATGGGACGCTGTACCATGGGATGCGTCCCGTGGTACAGCTATGCGTCCCATGTATAGTTCAGCCATAAGGTGTTATTTTGTCTTCCATGGCTAATCCTCGTTCATATTGATTTCTAGATGCAGCGCAGCAAAGATAACAAGAAAAGGGACGCGTCCAATAAATTATCCATTCAAATAATTCTAAGGAGGTTTTAGACGGGAAGATTTCATTTCGTGATGCTGCAAAAAAGTACAAAGTGTCAAAGTCTACCTTGGGGCCGATATGGAGTATATACAGGAAAATGGAATTGATGCTTTTACACCTTATGCATCACGAAAGAAAAAATAATACCATTGGATTGCTCAAATGCATTGCTTGCTTTGGGTGGGCCTGCGAAATGTTTCACGGAGGAGCTCACACGAGGGATTTTATTTGCATGGTGTGTTTAGATGGATAAAATATAGGTGCTAAGTTTATATTTGATAATATCGTTGCTACAATATATATTTGAAACTGATATCTCGAGTTTTCTTTCATGTTATTGGCCTTATCCCAAGGTACGTAGTCATTGACCCAAGGTACGTTGGCTGTCCCATGGGATTTTGTAATATAATAATTAATATAATTATATAACATAATATAATTAAATAATAAAATAATTATTTACAAAATGTATTACACAATTTACAATAATATAAATCATATAAAAGTGAAATATAATATTAGTATATAAGTATATATTAGTATATAGTAGGTAAGTAATATTAGTATAGTATTAAGAAAATAATAGCTGTCAAAATAAAACAATATTTATCATAATTTTAAAAAAATATGAAAAAAGTTGTCCCAGGGAAAAAAGTTGAACACCTTATTTTTATATCTGTTTCAAAATTAGGAACATTCCGAATTTAATCACTATTACTGCTTGTTCATAATAAAAATAAAGATAAATAGTAAACATTGATTATTTATATTTAAACTTATTTTATTAGATTTTACTTAGTTGTTACATAATATGAAATGCACGTACAAGGTGTGGCAAATGTAGGAGAGACAGTACAAAAATTAGACGCTAATAAAATTTTACAAATACGTGGAATGCCAAAAGCTACTTCATTTTACCAATATTTGTGCACAAACGAACTCCCGTTTTGAGACATTACTCCGCTAAATGCCTCCCAGGTCTGTCATTTTCCCGTTAAAATTTCCATATTGCGAATTTCTCGCGAGATTATAGAATAAATCTTCCGCGTGTAGTGCCCCCCCCCCTGCCGCACCCCCGCCGCCGAGTAGTCCCAGGTGAACAGCTTTACAGCATCGTCAGAAATTTCAATTTAAATTAAGCTCTACGGCACAGATTCGGATTTCCGAAGCTGTGTACCGAATTTATTAAAATTTACTTCATTCCCAGACGCATTTTCGAAGGGCACTGCGCGCATTTAATGAATTTCTGAATATTTTTCATGCAAAAATACGACGTCAGTTGTTGGAGAATATAATTACAAAGTGAAAAAAATGTTTACAAAATATTTTAATACAAAATATTTTTATTGTAAAATGACATTTTTTACCCAAGAAGAGTTTATATTAACCATTGCAAAAAATATGTAAATATGAAAATAGAGCAACGTCTGCCTCGCTTAAAGAAACCCACAAAACAAATATAATAACATAGCTATAAAATAATAAATTGAAATATCAAATGGATGATAAACACCACTGAGGTTTAAGCAGACCACGCGTTATGACGGAACCAAATAACCTAAATTGTAAAACGTACGTTAGAATAGGTACGGAGTACACTAAGGGCCTTTTTCACCTACTGCTGATTCGCTTAATCGCCACATATTAAGGTGGCCCAACCCGCTCATTTCCCCATACAAAAGGGGAAAGAAGATCGCGCCTATATTTCTTGTCAGAGATCCAAAATTTTGCTCAATATAGCTTTATTTGATTGAACTAGATGTCTGATGATCATTGGCATTGTAAAATTGTGTTTGGTTTCCAAGTTATAACGTCCGAAAGTTCGGATTTTTCGCGCGTTTTATACAATTACGTTGGAGGTGGATTACGCAATGATAAAGTAAGAACATCTTAAAAAGATTATTCATCAGACATAGCTTGTTTAATCAAGATTTATAATCTATTTGGTTTTTGTTACATTTTTGACTACAGCGGTCGTGGTTTACTTTTAGCTATGTCGTTTTGAAATTAAAATTTTCGTAAATCTTACCAAATCATAAACTATGCACATTGTCTTTTTTGTGGACAGGTTGCATCTTCCTCATAACGGAGCCTGTCTTATTCTTAGAAACAGAGAAGGTCCCAGAGCGCAACAGCACGGTTTTGTACCGTGCCCGCAAATGAGTTGAGGCCGCCGGGTTGGGCCACCTTAAGGGCCTTTCTTAGCAAACTTGCAAACAATATCAGTGAAAGATAATCAGCACTTTAGTAGTAAAGACCCTTTAAGTGTCAAATACAATAAATTAGCACTTGGTAAAAACCAGGCTATCTTTAGAATACGAGGCGAATAGTGAGCGTGTGTGACACACAGGCTAGGTTCATGCGTGACAGGTATGAGATACTAGAGGCGGGTAGTGTGCGTGCGTAGAATACACACAGGCTAGGTACATGTCACGGATATGAGGTACTTTGAGGCGAATAGTGGGCTTACGTAGAATATACAGGTTAGGTTCATGCCACAGGTATGAGCTACTTTGAGGCGGATAGTGAGCATACGAAGAATACACACACGCTAGATTAATGTTATAGGTATGAACTACTTTGAGGCGGATATTGTGCGTGCGTAGAATACACACAGGCTAGGTTCATGTCACACGCGTGAGCTACTATGAGGCGAATAGTGAGCGTACGTAGAATACACAGCTTAGATTCGTGCCAAAGGTACCTATGAGCTACTATGAGGCGCATATTGAGCATACGTAGAATACACAAGGCTAGGTTCGGTCCACAGGTATTAGCTACTATGAGGCGAATAGTGAGCGTACGTAGAATATACACAGGCTAGGTTCGGGCCACAGGTATTAGTTGCTATGAGGCGAATATTGAGCGTGCGTAGAATACACAGGTTATGTTAAGGCACAGGTATGAGCTACAATGAGGCGGATAGAGCATGGCATCTTACTAACTTGAGCACGCGCTGACTCCTGTCGTACTTGACGATTTGGTCCTTGATGTGTATCTTGTGACTGTTGGTCTGTCGCACCGCCAGCATCGCGTGCTTGTCCGCAGGCACCTGCACAGATTCTCGCATTTAGCGAATGTGTCTTATCCATATGAATTAGGTCGTAATGTTGTGTATCTAATCTGTGTTGTAATCTAAATTAATTTAGATTCATCCGATAATTTGCTGAAATCTATCAGAAATATTTTTCTCAAAATCGTATGCGTTAGTTAATAACGTTTTGCTCAAATCTATGCATTTTGGTCAGCTTATGTCAATTGAATACAATTTAAAGGCGTTTTGGTAGTCTTTCACAAAATGTTATGTTCTGCACTTCTTGCATATAGTTACAGGTTGTTTACTACACAATGACACGTTGAGCTATATTACTAAGGGCTTACAGTGAAATCTCTATGTTATGATCTCTGCTAGTTTATGATGTATTCGCATTGAATATCATTGATTTGTCAAAGCTATCGAGGCATTAAGGGGTTGGCGACTGTCCGCGTTAGATCTGGTTTACAATTAGTTTTTTTTTATTGCTAAGATTTTCAAAATGATGAGGTGCTTAGGTGTTTTTAGAATGAGAAAATGACCTCTTGGTTCGATTTTTTTCATGTTGTTGTAATGGCTGAAGTCTTCGGCAGTCCGAGCTTTAATTTCGCCATTTTATTTCAGAATCAAGCGGTGACCCTAAAGACAAGAGAAACTTCGAATATGTTTAGCGTGTACAGACTGACACATTTTTGTTTTTTATAGCCCCTTATTTCAACACAAGAGCGGGATAGAACAGAAAAAGGCTTTACAGATGTGACGTTTTTCAAGTGCTCCATCTAACGAGCATTTTGATCGTTGGCTACATCAATAAATGCTGTGACGGAACTTGTTCTGGTTTACAATCACTTCAAATGTAACTTCTCAGCGTATTTGTACTATTTTAACAATTTTAAAACTATAATTTCTGTCGACAGTTTATTCACACTATAAGAATTGCGAAAATTCGAGTCTCAAGGTTATATTCGTATTTTCCCAGCACCCAGATTTCCAGTGTCACCGTGCGTGCAGCCGCCGACTATTAAAGCTGCGAACGTGGAATTCAAAGGGTATCCCGGAGGACCTTCGCCGAGCGTCAGACAAAAGCGCAGCACTTCAGCCCGCGGGCGCCCAAACAAAACTGTATCGCGCAAACATTTGCCAAGTTATTACCTGACGGCGACCGTCAACAAGGAATCACTAATGAACGGCGCCGACCATCGGCCGACCGACCGCTTAGTCCAGTTGGCGCCATTTTAATTGTTATTTATTTTGCTTCGATTGTGCGACTTTAGAGCTAGTGGCGGATGTAATTGGCTCGGTTCGGTCGTGGGTGATTTCTTAGTTAGTTAGAGAAACACCGACTGTGCGCACTAATATTTGCTGATACCAGGTTTTTCTTTGCCGAGGTAAGCAAACATTTTCTCTAAATCAAAGATCGTTAACGACAAAGGATATGTGCACAATATCGAAGATCCAACCGTTACTTCTAGTATATTAAAGTTTTGTTTTGTTTCTGTGTGGCAAGGTGCTTATTGCTTTTTTTATCTTAGTATTCGCTACAAAAATATTGTATAGATTATGTTGGTTGCGACGCTGTACTGATAGCAAAATTTAAGCTTGTTTTTTTGTGTAATTTTTATTTGTTTGATGTGTTTTGTTGTTAATAAGTGTTTTTTACAAAAAATATCATTTCAATCATCACCATACCTATGTTTAGGTAGCATTTTTCAAAACGGTGTAAGTCATTGTACCATGTGTTCATGCTGTACGTGTACAATTCATACAAAATTTCTTGCAATAAAATCTTTGAATTAGAATTTTAAATGTTCGCATTTAAGGGGCTTGATGTTTGTATGTGCCACGACCCCATCGCTTCAAGCGTTCGCCTAACCTCGCTTGTTAATTAATGGAACTTGTAACCTTAAACCAAGTCAACATTCTAACAAATATTTAGTCTAGCCCACCTTTCCTAATGCAAGTTGAGTTCCCGATATAAGAAGCCTCGGATAAGTTGCACCCGTACACGGGCAGTGTACCTCACTGCAACGTAGGCGTTCGTGGGTTGAAAGAAAATATTTAACAGAGACCCTGAAGAAATTAACCAACCTAAGCATGGTCTATGTAGAAGTGGCCTTCGTGGAATCGGCCCAAAAAAGTCTGTCGACCAAGGTACCATAGCGTAACGCATCACGGGCAAATGGCGGTACTGGGATGGGCATTAAGTAAGTGAAGTGACTGGACATGACGCAGTCACCCGTGGTGGGCGTCCGCTGTCGAGCAATTCGCCTGTAAATTTCGCCTCAGGATCTTGCAGGACCTCGGTCGAAATCGTAACAGAAATCACATTCATAAGCACTCACCCTGGTGTGCTCTATCCTATAGGTGCAGGTGACGTTCCTGGGATAAACGCCGGGGAAGTTGGGCGACTGGATGCGACAGGGTCGCAGGTCGCAGTCAGCGAGCACGCGGTCGCAGTAGGTGCCCGGCACTCGGTCGCCGCGCCACGCGCCCGCGCTCGAGTTCCCGTAGCGCAGCTTCGCCTCGCTGCGACGTAGGAACTTATAGGCTAGCTTGAAATCAAAGTTGTAGCCGACACCCTGCAACATAAATATAATATCTGTGTCAGATCAATGCAATTTTTTCATCAACAAGAATTATATAATCTAGTTTGATTCAGCCGGTTATGTAGCATTTCCGATAAAAATATTCCTCTTACTTCAAAACGGCTTTGTTAAACATAACTAAGACTAACCACATTGCCGTTTTGACCGTACACATTTTATTGTTATTAACTACATATATGTTTTTTTTTATTAGAAACAATCCAATGAAACAACGCAATGTTTTGTTGAAATCTAATAATGTATCAGAAATACGGGGTTCGGGTGTAAGATTCGAGCAAAATGTACCGACGAAGTAACAAACTGCAATACACATTTTTTATTAATAAAAATCATTTTAGGTTTCTACTATACTGTATCTCTCGAGAATTACTAATGTTATTAGTTTTGGGCTTTTTTAAATACTTTTGGCGTGGAAACGTTTTTTCAAAGATATTATGTTAAATGAAATGAAAAATGAAAAGTCAAATTAAATACACTTTTGCTGACCAATTTTTTTATCAGCAAGGATTCAAGATCTTGTTCGATTTGTAACCATTTATATGATAACATTTAATATATAGTTTTGATAGCGGAAAATATGCACATTGTCCGTACGTTAATTCAACATTTACCCAGTATCAAGGGCGGTTATAAATATTTCGGCCCGTACTTTGAAAATGTAACCTCGGCAAGTATTTGCATAACGCTTACAAATTTTATGCAGTGCAATTTATGATGAATATTTCGACCAAATGGAACGTGCAAATTGATTTTTGGTTATACTGATATCAAATTTAGTTGTGGTTTAACGACGATTAAAATTAACCTTTGACTAGTAATATCTGTATTTAATGCGAAAGAAGAAACTATAATATTCAAATATATATTTTTTACAAATATTAATATTAATTTGAGTTGTTCTAATTATTTATATTTTCAAATTATATATATTTTTCATAATTAAATATCAATTTATCTGACTCAAGAGTGGGCAGAAGACATTCACCTCCAAACAATGCATACTTTTTCTGTTATTCTAAGGTATAATATAAATTGTCAGTCTAATTTAATAATATTAAATATGTCAAACTCTCTCTCGTCTCGTCTCAACGCTGGAGGGATCGTCAGGACCTCTTTAGTGGACGTTGGAGGCGAAACCTGTGGGCCCAGTACGGCATCGCGCACCGGGATACCTTAAGTTCGACAAATGGTATGTAAAGTAAGGGTGCAAACTTAATTTGGGCACACAGGCGGTTTTTTACGCACGGATGTTTACGATGTTTACTTTACATTCAACGTAAAAAAATCTTTGTGATATAAACACATACACGTGTGGTAATTTCTTTTATGTAAAATTAAACCAATGAAATGCGTTTTTTAGTTTTCACAACGATTTCAGGATAAATAAATGGAAGTTGGTTATGAAATATCGTTCGAAAATGTTTGTGTTGAAAATTGCTGGCGTCGAAATAAATGGGGTTTAATGTCAAACAACAGCACAATTATTTTCGTTATTAATTGGGTATTAGGACGCCCAAATACGCAGTTTTATTAAATGTTATTTGCTACTTTATAATGAATTAGCTCCGTTTCGTTTCTGAAGTGGAATAAACTTGGTATTTTCTTTCAGTAATTTATATCTACAGATCATTCAATAAGATTCTATTTTGTAAAATATAAACAAAAAATCCGTTGTTTCACCGCAATCTAAAAAAATACGAGCAATACCTTCTTTTGTCAAATTAAATATGCACGGAAATTTGCAGTTTCCTTTCGGCTCCGGAATCTTCGTAATATATTTTAATTGTTTGTGATTTAAATAAAATTCCAAACACTTATATAAAAACAGAAATGAGAAAAATATTATATTGTACAAATAGTCATGCGAAATGTATTGCGTCTTGATGTGTGTTGGGAGGCGAAATTCAGACAGGGAGATGCTCCAGAGATAATTTCACAGAAATATATTCCGATTTCTGTGGATAATTTCCACTATAAAATTGAAGAACGGTTTCAGTGATACACACCAACTCCGCGCAGCTTGCCGCGTCACGTCGCTCTCTGCACGCGCGTCGCATCACACTCCGCATAAAATTACCAAAACCTGTAGAAAAGCACTTTACCCAGACAACGGCGGTGATAATTGCCGGCTTCAAAACAGCACAATGCAACTTGTCTCCGCAAAACACAAATGGAATTGTCGTGTAGCGACTGTCGGGCTTGCCTGCCCCGCGCCCTCCGCCCGGACGGAGCCACCGCAGTCCGGGATAAGCTCGGCCGGGGGATCCCTATGATAGCTCGCCACTCCAGGAAGTCGGCTTTACTCTCGGTATATTTTTTTATGTTAAGCACGGCATTTGGCGTACACTAGGTCCTCACATAAGCGGTGCATTTCACGGGGGCTGCGTAAAAGGTGCCCGCCGGCCAGGTCCTTCTTCACAGCATTTTTTAAGGACCACAGGTTGTACTTTGCGGAAAATACCTCGCCAGGGAGTCGATTCCATAGTTTATCGAACCTATAGATAAGTGATCTAGAGGATCGGTTAGTTCTTATTTCGAGAATGTCGACAGTGAATAGGTGCACTATTTGTCTGTTTTGCGTTAAGCAATGGCAGAAAGGGGACGAAGGAACATGTTTAATGTCAATTAAACATTACTTTAGTAAAAATTACGTCGAAAAACACTAAAATTCTATGTAAACATATATTTAAACTTTGGTTGTTAAATTTGGTTTTCTAAATGACATTTTGAAAAATGCTCATTATTTGTTAACTTTAATTTGCGCAATAGTGTTATAGGGTTGATAAGGTATATTGTATTCATTTAAATTTCAGCGAGACTCCTAACTGCTTGGTTAGAACAGTGAACATGTAATCCAAAGGTCACAGATTCCAATCCTGCTTCCAAAGAATGTCAGGACCAAATACGTTTTCAGATCATTTTCAATATCTTATTACAATGCTTCAAATGTAGATGTCGCTGAAACTCAAATTAATGAGATAACGGTAATGTCGTATCCATTAAATACTTAAAATTACATATCGTAAATGTATGATATTTGTATTTACAAATATAGTTATGCTAATAATAAATTTACAAATCAACATTTTTTTCATCCGTATTATGAATTAACGGCCTCTGTTGGGACATGGTAGTTTTATATAATGTCAATTCTAGGTCAACAGTTGAGATCATAACCACAGATAGTGAAAGGGTTTTTTCAACCTAGCATATGTTTAGTCCATCAGCACGTTCTGTGCGGGTAAGCCTTTAGGTAATATTGTAATCTTCCCGAATTAGCGTCGGCATTCTGCGGCCAATTTCTAAGCAGCAGGAGTCTGTTACCTATCCCTTTGGTCATGACGCTCTACTTGCGCCAATTAAATATGGATATAATTACTATAGAAATCCACTATACGCGGTGTACAGCTACTAGAAGATAGAGCCGAAAGGGCGGGAATTTAAACACTAGTTTCGTTGAATTTGATTTATTTTACGACTAATGTATGTTTTAAAAATAAAACGATTTCATCTGACCCAAATTTTTTGTGTAGGTATTAACGGAAAAATATAAGATATTTTTTTTTCCAACCAAAGTTAAAGATCAAAAGATGTACAGTTGAGTGTACAGAATCAACCCCTTTCGGCTCTGATTACTGGCACTGTACATCTACGCCATGTACATCTATGTTTGTGTATTTAGTATTTGAATTTACTTTTTATTGAACTGGGCATGTGTGGTTAAGGTCGCCCCGTAAGCATCAGAAAATTTCACCTCCCATACAAACGTAGTTTACTAATAATTTGAAAACCACTGTTCCAACTTACTTGATATTTGGTATCTAATATTAGGCTATAAATATCTGTGTCTGCATGACTTTGTTTTTTTCGGTAAATGGATTCTGGGACAAACCACAGAGAAAACTTAATTCGTATGAAGATTTTCTTTTTGTTTTCATTTCATTCGGATTGGATTTTTCAAAAAAACAAAAGCATGCAGACACAGATATTTGTCACCTGATATTGGATATTAAATATCAAGTAAGTTGGAACAGTGGTTTTCAAATTATTAGTAAACTACGTTTGTATGGGAGGTGAAATTTTCTGATGCTTACGGGGCGACCTTAACCACACATGCCCAGTTCAATAAAAAGTCAATTACTGACTTTTTATTGAACTGGGCATGCTTACGGGCCGTTCTTAATATACACTCTGCTGACATTTATCTTATTCTGAGCCTGCTGCCAAAACCGCCACATTCCGGTAGGGACTCGGTGCCATGTTAGAATTTTAACAATTTTTTTTTGTATGTATATTGGTTACTATACTTGTATACCATCATTTAAAAAAACACCAGCATTTGCTCAACATGCTATGATATAATATATAATATTTATATTTTTTAAGGAATTTATCCAGTTCCGAAGAAACTCTTTGCCGTGCTAAGAAATTAAATATTTTCTTGTTGTGCACTGGTATAGTAGATTTCATTGGACGGAGCATTAGTAAGCTGGACTATCAAATATAAATTGGTTCGCCTATTTTGAAATAGTATACTCCACAACTTTAAAACGTTTCGTTTGTATTGTTTTGACAAAAAAGCATTCCAAATTATTTAAAATCCTCTTCTTAGATAAACTCAAATTAACCGAACCCGTGGGCACACTTTTGGGGGCGGCAATTATCTGAAAGTGTTTTTCAGTGCAACATCGGAGTTTCGTATGTACCTTGGGTGATATGTACTTGTGAATGCTTGATATTTTATTATGACGGCAGATGGTAAAATATAAACGCTTTTGATTAGTGGCAGGTCTGATTAGTTTCATAGCCAGTGTCGCGTTGGAGTCACGGCGGAACTCAAACTAAAATATTTAAAAAAAAACTTTTCACGTAGAATGTGTCAAAGATGTTTTATTCAAGTATTAGTGCAGCATGAGCCTCGCCTCAGGGATGCCTGACGACGACGGTGGGCTTTCAAACTTTTTTTCGAAAACCATTCCGGCCGGCCAGATGCTTCTTCACACCGTGTTTGATAGCCCCAGGTTGCACTTTGGGAGAAATACGAGTACATATCGATTAGGTGAATTCCACAGTTTACCGGCCCTATAGATAGAAGGAACATATTCATAAAAAAAAGGATAGGTTATCTTAGTTCTATTATTTCGATGAAAACACAATGAATGGATACTTAGAAAATACCAGTATTGGTAATATGTAGTGGTTGGTTTAGCAAAGAAAACATTGTTAAATTATTAGAAAACACGTTTCAATAAAAACTAATAAATAACTATATATGACAGAAGTTTGTAAGCAGTAGTAATCAATCAATCACTGTAAACTAGTTTGTAAGTATCAATGGAAAAAAATAATACAATGACCAACCTGACGAAGTCTACTGGGCCCACCTCCCGCCTTGAAAATTATCATCTCAGTATTTTTAGCATTGTAGGTGAGCCCGTGCTCGAAAGCATATCTTTCACAGATAGCCAGCAGCTTCCTTAGGCCACTGATTGATGGACTCAGCAACACCATGTCATCTGCATAACTTAGGTTATTCACAAATCTTTTACCTATTTGCAAGCCAACCCGAGTTTTGCTGAGTTCTACAATTAGGTCATTAACGTAGACATTGAAGAGGTCAGGAGAGCTCTACTTCGCCAGAAGTAATCGAACCGACAGGAAATAAAATGACGAATCTGAGTGTGTAATATACATCTAATGGAGGAAATAAAGAATCTGAAAACTTGGTAATAGACTAGGAGGTCGCGACAAAAATGGTAACGATAACGTAAATGGCTGAAACTGGGTTCACGGGATAAAGACCAACCCTCTGAAGCTAAATGTGTTAGTCTGCCTGCACGAAGTGGTGGCGCTACGTAGGTATGGGGCCTGAAAAAAATTTTAGGGTGACAAAAAAAATATATGACAAGGTAAATGGCTGCAAATAACGAAGCATGAAAGTATCAGTACATACTTGCTTAGCAATACCAAAACTGAACAAATCTTTGGTTGCATTTCGTAGTTATATGCGATTTAGGTTACAGATATAACTTTAGGTATATTTAAGTATTTAATTAAAAAACCGATTGTTTATTGTTGCATAATTAATATTAAATTTAATAAAATAATATTTAATAAATTTATTAAAATATTAAATTTAAATAAATATTAATGTTTATAGACAGTCAGTACATTAATCAGTAGGTACATACTGATACCAATATCTATTTTATATAGCCAATCTAGATAACGCAACCACTTGGCGCAGGCAGACCGACATATTTAGCATCAGAGGGTTGGTCTCTAACATGTGAACCCAGATTCAGCCATTTACCTTATCATGACCAAAAATGTCGTGACCTCGCGGAATATAAGCAAGTATGCACTGATACTTTCATACTTTGTTTTTTGCAGTTACCTTATTATTTATATTGTTTGTCACCATAACTACTTTTTCACGCACCTATGGAAAGACCACGAAAATATTCCCTTTTACGTCATCATGTTAAATAAAATGCCAAGCGATTCTCCTTAGAATGTCAACGCATACCCCTCATTTCCTGTGAAGAATAATCCGGAAATATATAATAGGGGGAATCGGCGAGTTGAGAAATTTTTGGAGCGGACTTTCAGTGACGTTTTAATGAAAAAGTGGGGTTACTCTGACATTTTCTGAGAACGTGACTCCGATATGCAAGTATTAAATTCTGGAGCGTGCAAGAGATCTCTATCTATTTCGCGTAATTTATTTAAATTGAACTTACCCGACAATTCAAGAAAAGTAGTTTTATACCAGATACATAAGCCATGACTATTTTATGTCATTTCAATATATTATAACAAATACAGGATAAAATAATTTCTTTTTTATGAGGCATGATATAGTGAGTCATAAATGGCATCTGCAAGAACCCACCGATCTTCTAGATCCTTCATCTGTCGGAAAACAATGAAATGAACTCCAGTCCAGGATTTTTCATCCAAAGTACAACCTGGGGTCATTCAAATATGGTGTGAAGAAGCACCTGGTCGGACGGCATAATTCACGCAGTCATCCTACAAGTTCGAAATCCGATTGGCGTCGTCGGGCACCTTAAGAGGTCCTGGCTTACGCCATATGCCGCGTTTAACATAAAAAAAGTTGTTCCTGTAAAATCAAATGAAAAGCGTATTTGTACGTTTTCAGTTTACCGCCACTCAGTCAAGGGACATGTTTTTAATATGAGCCTATAACCTCTCGCATGAAAGGCCAGTCCTCTAGCCGTATTGGTATTAGGCCTACCGTATCTGGACAAAACATTTCAAAAACGTATGGTTTCATGGTGCGCGATTTCGTGCTTGCCCAACACGGTCGCCTCCGGTGAAGGAGGCCACCACCATCAGTTTCTCAGTTTTGTCGTCTGGACCATAGATTAAAGAGGAGGTAAATAATTGCTTATTATTCTTTTACTATGAGATTTCTAACCCGCGCCATCTTCCGTCACTATATTCCTATATACATCCTAATTAACTAATTAATTAATGAAAAAATAAACTAATCATTAATCTCGCCTCGGTAGGTGTCATGAAAACGTTACATTTTAACTGTAAATGACGTAATGATTTATTTATTGCAAATAAAAAACATCATTGGTATGCATTGGTTTCTATTTAATATATTAAGAAATGCGAATTGCAACGACTTTTATTATCCCAATTCAACACTGGTATGACATTACAAATGTATACCTTCCTCTTTAATGAATGTCTGGACCTAGGTGCTCGTGAATTATGTCTGACATCACGAGTCGCCAATCGATAAGACGTCAACGAAGCACGGCATCGCGTAAAGGTAAATTTCGATCGCAAATGTAGACCATAACAAGCCTATCAAATGCTGGAATATCTTCTCCGCACGATTAAAAAACTCAAGATCGGACAAACTTACAAGACTTTGTAACAGGCTTTAGTTCAGTCTCTGTTTGAATATTTATCAATGGCCTGCATACATATATATATATAACCCTGCTACTTTTACAAATAGAATCGAACTGTTTAAGGACATTTTTGAATTCATAAACAATATAAAATTAAAGACAGCGAATATTCAAAATATTAAAATGTGATTCCAATCTTTATTGTTAAGACAATCCTACATTTGAATGAAAAAATAAAGCATCCCCCAGTATCGTGATCATATGAAATTCAAAAGTTAATTTAATTAAATCAGATCCATCCTTATTATGGTTAGGAAGTTGGAGTTAGTTTAGTCTTTCAGCAAAATGTACGTAGATTGGCATAATCTACGAGCGACCCCTCCGTTCTAAAATCTAATACGATGTATGCGGTAATGTGTATAAATTGTTTTGTATGTTTTTAGTGCTGTGCTTGGTTACTATTTCGTATCGATAATTTTATTTTACTTAAAATATACAATGTTTTATTGAAATTAAAAATGCTCAAAGAAACGAAATAGTAGATGGACATATAAGTGAGGAAATACTAGTTAATGGTGTCATTTCATCTATGCTGGCAAAACAGTTCATAACAATTTTCTCGGCAATCTTGAAATTCACTTCGCCAGTTTCTAGCTTGCGGAGGCAAGTAGCTGTCATCCGGTATGGATAAAACATATGATTCACCGGTAAAAGTGTGTTTCAAGATTGACCCTACTGGCCTATCTTGCCAACACCAAGCCAAGCAAGTGGGACTTACGAGTTTAGTATAAAAGAATTAGAAATTAATTTCTTCAAAAACAGGAGAAGCCAGACAAAATATTAAGCAGTTGTATAGGAAATAGTTGTAAGCTAAAAGAAAATTTAGATTAGAGAAGGGTATGTTAATATGGCTTGGACATTTGGAACGAATAAGTGATAATTGATAGCCGAGCTGATTTAAAGATCGGAAGTGGGTGAATCGCTCTTACCAGAAATATTTCTAGCACCTGTTCAAGAGATACCTGTTAATGAAGGAAGATAAGTTTGTGATCGTACCCCACCGTACATTTGCCTTCATACCCCACTGAGGAAATAGGGTTATATTATGAATTTATATATATGTTTAAAAGGAATTGACCTCCTAATATTTAAGGCACTTCCAATTTCCCATTTCTGAATATAACAAAATTAATGCATGAACTTAAAACAATTTTAAAAGGCATAAAAGGCAACAATGTATAAAGGGTGTCGAAACAATATTAATGGGAATACGTCGAAGATGAATGGTCTCGAATACGAGACTTAAGGATTTGTACATAAATACATATATATTCGAAGTAAACACGAACGCAGCGGTTTGTATCGATATTTTATTAAATTAATTTTCTATCGACAGCGTCACAACACAATGCACCTCGGAGCACCTAAAAGTTTTCGGAGGTGATGCCACCCGACAGTCAGCGGTTAATTAATTAATCGAAAACTTTCTGGAGCCCGTCTGATATGAGTGATGGGTGGAAGGGGTGAAAGGGGGGAGCGACGGAGCGTTTGGGAGGTGAAGGAGGACGTGCTGACAGACAACAGATAGACGGATTCGGAAGAACTGTTTAACGATGTTTTGATGTTTTTTAAAAACGTCGTTAGCACTAATAAAAACAAAATTATGTTTACAATACGTGGGCCCGGCAATGGGTGACTACAAGGATGTGTGTGGTAGAGGAGGCACTGAGAGTGACGGAGAGAACGTTGAATGTGTGAGAGACTTAAAAATAGTAACGGCATGCGAGGGTTCTGTGAAAATTCCGAACAATATTGACAACCGGGATTTATATTTTATAGAGTGAGTACTATATGTATGTTCACTGTTCCTAATGAACGTGACGATCTCGCACTTATACCATACCGGTATGGGCGATAAATACATGATAATAGAAAAAATATATATTATAAAAGAGACGATATCTCTTTCCTTTAAACACACGGCTAAGTGCGAGTCAACCTCGCACACGATGGGTTCCGTACCATGGTACAACACCCGGGTAAGTGCGAGTCAACCTCGCACACGATGGGTTCCGTACCATGATACAACACCCGGCTAAGTGCCAGTCAACCTCGGACACGATGGGTTCCGCACCGTGGTACAAGATTAACAACAAAAAAATTACGTTTTTAAGTAAGTTAAGTTTTAAGGGGGCCTCCCTGTGACAGATAGACGGACGGATAGCGGAGGCTTAGTAGTAGGGTTCCGTTGGCACTTTTTGGGTACGGAACCCTAAAAATGGTTAAAACAATAAACATAAGTACTGCCACTATAAAAAACAGGGGGCGGAGAGCTTCACCAAATTAGATTAGCTGTCCTTGTTCTTTAATTTATTTTAATTCTCGTTATCCTGTAGCCCGAATCAATATTTTTCTATAAAAAAGATATTATTTTAAAAACGTAAATTTAATGACAAAAAAAAATATTTCGCAGTCTTCATGGGAAATAAATATGTTTATATTTAACTCTAGCGTCTTAAGAAGAATAGCATTTACTTATTGTGATGAATGTATTTTAAATACATCAGATTATATATTGAGAGAGGCAAACTAATCGCACATTTATAATTTTGAACAAGTCTATTCCAGTTATAATCTAAAATCATGGTATAAAAGCGATAATATTACAAATCGACCGCTATTATTGCTTTTGAAGGGGAACATTTATAATTCCAGACACGACTTTCGTTTTAGTAAACGCCCACATTTTAAGCCCCTAATGTGTCGTTTACTCGTAATAAACCTGACGGGTTACGACAGAAATATGGTTTGAAAGCTCATATTGTAGCAAACTTTAACATTTTATGGCCCAAATTGTGCCTCGTGTGACACGATAGCATGAGAAATATGCTTAATGTATGATGCGTTTACAAAATTTGTACAGAAGAAATACAGGCAGAGTGCGCACTCTGTTACGCGCATTAAGTTAAAATATGTTTTATTAGTTAGATAGCATCTTTAATTACTAAGGGCCGATTTCTCAATCCTCAGATAGTATTTTTCGGACAAATTTAAGTTCGTCCAAAGACGGATAGTCATTGCCGGTGAATTATATATTCTTTTAAATCAAATATGGACTTCTATAACGGATGGATAAGCAGAGGCGTAAATAAATCAGTTGAATAGTTATCTGACTAATTATCTAACTATTGAAAAATCAGCCCCAAGAGACTTAAAAACCTCTACAGATAGTGTGTAATTACTCTATTTACATAAGCTACATAAATATAAATTCATAAATATTGTTATGTTTCACTTACTCTTACTCTGAAAAGTATAGACAATTTTAAATTTCAATATAAATGAAAGGATGAAAGGAGGGAATGAAGGAAATGAAATGAAAGAAGAAGGCAATATGAAGAAGGAAGCGGCCAAGTGTGTGTCCGGACATGCCAATTAAGGGTTCCGTAGTCGAGAAGAAGGGAGAATCCAATGATTCACCAACTATTGAAAGGTCACTTTAGAACCTCTATATATATTTATGAAGACTTATCTAACGAAACTGCACTCGTTTAGGTACACTGGATAACATTGTCATCCCTCAGTTAAACGTATAGTATCCCTAATTTTAAAATACACTATTGTATAGAGACTCATAGAAAACATGTCCGTTTGTTGTACGTAAATATAGTATACATAGTCTCACTATAAAAAGACTACAACTGGCTTTCGACATTATTTACTTTTACGTGGATGACAGCAGGAGGGGTATGCCAGGAATTGGAGAAGCAGAGAGGCGCAGCTTCGCAAAAGCTCAAAAGGAGAACCTTGTCGCCTTCAACGTTCACAAGACGCAATGCAGTGTTTTCTCTGTCAAAGTAGATCTTTTTCCTTTCCAAAAAAAAAACCAAGGCAATATTTGACAGTCTATAGACTAGTTTAAGGGACACAGTCTCGTTCGACCATAGTCAAAACAAACCATAAATAGTATGATATTCATTTTTAGATGAACATGTATGAGTATGTGTGAACAATTTTATACAATAAGCTATTTTTATTTTTATTTTTTTATTTATGTATCGGAGCACCTAGAACTTTTTTATGTTAAGCGCGGCATATGGCGTACGCCAGGACATCTCAAGGTGCCCGACGACGCCCATGTGATTTCGAACTTACAGGGGGCTGCGAAAACCACGCCGGCCGTATGAAGGACCCCAGGTTGTACTTTGCAAGGGAGTTCATTCCATAAGAATGATTCTGCCATGCATGTTATCATGTTACACTCATACTTTTTTAATTTTTGAAACTTGCAACCTTCAGTTATGACTATTTATTTATTTTATGACTAGCCCGGTGATATGATTGTTTTCTTTCTAAAATAATAGCGCTTTAAAATTATTTTATATTACATGTGAAATGCGGTGCTGGGTACATATCTAGTAAATTAGTATTAAATTGTCTTTTGTATCTTAATCATGTCTGTATCTGTTTGCTTTTCCAAATAAATAAATAAATAAATAGCCCTTTCCAATCGAAAGCGGACGCAAGCGAACTGTAAGCAATTCGATAAATTTATTTATTCTCACCCCAAATTACAAGTTGGCTCCTATCTATTATGGGAACAGACATATGTGTACAATGTCTGGCAGTCGTGCGACCGTCAGAGCAAGTGGTCTGTGCGAAATGCAATGGCGCACAACACTTCACTTGCGGCAACCTAACTTACGACAATTTCACAAAACTGGCTAAAGTTAAAATCAATGACTGGCTCTGCCCTACGTGCGTAACTCAAAGAACGAGATCGACGACGTCTGTTAAGCCGCAGGGTGCTTTTGTAGGAGTCGGACTCGCTAAAGTATGTAGACAGTGTAGCTCCGTGCAGAGTCACACCACTAACCGAGACGGGTGGACGGACGGGCGGTAAACGTGTCGACAACAAGATAGTTACCTGCTGGTTGAGTCTGTCAAGCCTCAGCGTGATATTGACGGAGTCGGACTCGCTGAAGTAGACGGTGTAGCCCTAGGCGGAGCCGCACCACTGGCCGGCGGGCGTTGCGGGGCCACGCTCTCGGATGCTCATGTGCCCGTGCGGGGCAGCCGTCCTTCGTGAACGTGTCGACAACAAGATAGTTACCTGTTGGCTGAGTCTGTCAAGCCTGAGCGTGATATTGACGGGGTCGGACTCGCTGAAGCAGACGGTGTAGCCCTAGGCGGAGCCACACCACTGGCCGGCGGGCGGCGCGGGGCCAGGCTCTCGGATGCTCATGTGCCCGTGCGTAGCAGCCGTCCTTCGTGAACGTGTCGACAACAAGATAGTTACCTGCTGGCTGAGTCTGTCAAGCCTGAGCGTGATATTGACGGGGTCGGACTCGCTGAAGCAGACGGTGTAGCCCTAGGCGGAGCCACACCACTGGCCGGCGGGCGGCGCGGGGCCAGGCTCTCGGATGCTCATGTGCCCGTGCGTAGCAGCCGTCCTTCGTGAACGTGTCGACAACAAGATAGTTACCTGTTGGCTGAGTCTGTCAAGCCTGAGCGTGATATTGACGGGGTCGGACTCGCTGAAGCAGACGGTGTAGCCCTAGGCGGAGCCACACCACTGGCCGGCGGGCGGCGCGGGGCCAGGCTCTCGGATGCTCATGTGCCCGTGCGTAGCAGCCGTCCTTCGTGAACGTGTCGACAACAAGATAGTTACCTGCTGGCTGAGTCTGTCAAGCCTCAGCGTGATATTGACGGAGTCGGACTCGCTGAAGTAGACGGTGTAGCCCCAGGCGGAGCCACACCACTGGCCGGCGGGCGGCGCGGGGCCACGCTCGCGGATGCTCATGTGCCCGTCGGGGCAGCCGTCCGTCGTGAACGACACGAATTTTCCCACGGTGAACGTGTCGAATGTCAGCTGCAACAAACATATTCGATTGTTAGTGAAATGTCCTAGTCAAGAAATGCAAACAAAGGAATTTAAAATAATTGGCATAAGCGGTTTTTAAATAAATGTATTTAAAATAAGTATAACATAAATTAGAAGGTAGTTAAGTTTCTAGTAAGTAAGTTATTAAAAGTTTATATGGTCAACATGTATATAAAACATTACAATGCTTCAAGTACAGGGAATAATTTTTAAAGTATCGGGATATAAAATGCGGTAAAATAGATGACTAAATGCTAGTTTCAAAATGTAATGTCACTTATCATATAGCTAAACTTCCAGATCTTCGCGTTAATGTAATTTTAGCATATTCGTGCAATAAATAGATAAAATACAGTTCATAGATAAGATGACTGAGTTCGCACTTCATCAACGTGCGTGACTATGTAACATATGTGAACATATGTCATCGGGATGATGGAAACTTTTAGCTACATTTTGTGATAATATTTATTAAGTAAGTACATGATAACATTAATAAATAAGTGCTAAATTCGTCGAAATAAAGTAAATCGGATGAAGATTTTCATCCAATAAATATATCATTATTATTACATTGAGTCTATTTTGAAATCCGTAT
Organism: Incurvaria masculella; assembly: GCA_946894095.1. NCBI lineage: Eukaryota > Metazoa > Arthropoda > Insecta > Lepidoptera > Incurvariidae > Incurvaria > Incurvaria masculella. The sequence goes on from OX335644.1 coordinate 7,394,880, forward strand.
AAAGGCCCTACGCAGGCTTGCCTAAATGAGATGCAACATGTAAAAATTTTTTCAGAAAACAAAAATACCTACTCTTTGTAAGTAACTAGTGAATATAGGTTCTTTTCTGCAATCTGACATGGATGGCTAATACCACATAACTATCGTTATGATATTAGCCCAACACACGACAATCCCGAAGGAATTAGGTCCCATGCCAGGACCTTCCCTTTATTAGCACGACTCCATTGAACTAGATGGAAAATAGGGACAATTTTTTATTGCCGCTTCGACCATCTTTTCATCCGATGCGATTGTACCGAATCGGGCATGCTTAAGGACCACCACCTAGTAGAGGAAGAGGACTTAGAGTTTGACATGGATTCCAAACCATGGAGCAGCCCGCATTCGTGACGAAATGCACTTATCCAACTCAGAATGAGAAAGAAAGTAGTGCATGGACGGGGCGAGGATTTACACCCAAACCTCTTGTATGCTAAGCAAGTCCTCGCGCCACTGGGCTACGAGCCGCTCGAATTATTATTATTAACGCAAGTATGATCTTAACCGTTCAAACGTTAACCAGGTATTCCTTGGCCCATTTTGAGCAAAAAAAGCTTTATAAAATTTTGTTGTACGGCTTAAAATTGTTCCGCCCGCCTCATATTTTTTTAAGCTGTACAACAAAATATTATCCATCTTTTAGCTCCAACCGAGCAAAGAAACACCTGGTTAACGTTGGGACTAAAACTTCGCTAACACCCTGCGTATTTTTAAGCTTTGCCTGCACCATAGGCAAAGCTTACATGCTTAAAAAGGACTTCGATCGCGTCTCCTGTCACGTTGTCTCCAATTTTCAAAATCTACAAATCCAACTTAAACGTACATGCAACATGCAAACATAGTCGCAGACGTATTGGAGGTTTTGTGTGGGTGGAAACGTTATTTTAGAGCACATTCGCGCGCCGTGGCGATGTTTAGACTGTGGCATACGGCGCGTCGCCGGGTTCCCATAAATGGTAATTTTGACCATAAAGAGGAGAAGCGATATCGATCGCATGCCACTTCTCTTTCCTTTATCTTCACTGGCCTGGACGTATTTTTAAATATAGTTAAGAGTAGAAATCAACAAAATGAACATTCATTTGGAGAATGAGGAAAAAATTTAATTACGCTATTTCATACATTTCTAGATAAACAAGACTACAGAAGACTACATTAATATTAAGACTAGATAAAGAACTTTCAGATAGTTTTATCGACACTCATTGATATGGTTTGTGAATATTTTATTTATTTTTAATTTAGCTTATAGATTTTTATGCCAAAATTGTATTTTAATTTGATTTAATCAGTTATTGTGTGATATTCGACTGTGATACATTAGACGGCATCAAATTTAATTTAATTTTAGAGTAATTTTTTGTACATTCTGATATAATTTTGGAATATTAAATTGGTTTCCTTGGAAAAAAGGAGATCTGTAGTATAGTCGGGCTGAGTTCAGGTCCGTTTGGTAGAAAAATAATTAAATTAGAACTAAAAATCTCCTGTAAAATATAACAGGAAGGTCCTATCACGGCACCTACTTTCTTCAGGAATGCGTCACTTTGGCCCAAAATTATAACAGAAGGTTTTATATTAGATCTACATGTGCAGTTCCATGAAAAATATAATATGAAAAAAAAAACCATCTTGCTGTGATGATCATAGCAACGCAAACACTTAGGTGAGTGAGTAGGTGGATGATCATGACGAGCAAAAAAATCAAGGTCTATTGAATATACGGCGAGTCAGTCTCGCGCGGGAATCGAAGCGGTTGTAGGTTATCTCAACGAATGGTGGAGATAATAGTTTTGATTGGTGCCTACATCATAATTCTACCTACCGCTAAAGTATACATACCGCTTGGAAGTTGGGAAAAGTTGAGTGTTATGGTATTTAGTTCGAGTCATGGTGAAAATAGACTTTAACATAAAATGCTATGCTCATTATCCATAGATGTGATTCACCATAGAGATATATGCAATTCTAATGTTCTAATCGGTCGTTACATTTGAATGATTTGACTGGAAAAATCAGTCGCAGAAAGAGATTTATCTTTTGGTTACCTTTGCGGATTCATGTGTTTTAACAGTATTTTTCTCTATCAAAGTTGTGCTACTCTATTTTAAAAAATTTGCTCGGTTATCATGAATACCGGTGCCTAATAAATGAAATCTCACTAAAGAAGTAGATAAAAATAAAGAAACATTTCCTTCATGCAATGTCATCTTATATAAATCATTAAAGTTGTATAAAATTAGCAAATCATATTATATGAATGGAGAGTATTATCGAGAATCAGTCGGTGCGAAGCTCTGATATCAAACGGTCGCCTTCGTAGCTTGTGCATAATATCGGTGGAACTGTTCGAACATCATAAAACATTAAATAAATAGGTTTCGTGACCAAGTGGAGTAAAAAAAAACGCGAAACACCAGGAAAGAAAAATAACATGGTAAGTGTCAAACAAAAGATGAAGTGTTCTTTAAGACAGTGGTTACCCTATCAATTCCCCATACTAAGGGCGTTAACATGCTCTAAATGTTTTACTAGGTTTTTTTAAAGTTTTTGTCTTTATAATATTGTCAAAAAGTAAGTTTGCATTTTTTTTTGTTTATCTTTTAGTTTGGAAAATAAAGGCTAATAAACATGGAGAGCCTTGCCTTTATTTTCTATCATTTTAGATTTGATTTACTGAAATATACAGATATTTAAATTAAATTATATATAAGCTTTCTTAAGAGATTAAAACATTTTTTTACAATCTGACAACTGTAAAGGGTAGGGAAACGTTAGGGCCCGGAAGACGATTTCGCTAGTTTTATTCGCAGTCGGCGTACATAATTGTGCCTTGGCCAATGGACGAAGAGAGCATTCCCTAAAAAAATCTAATCTCAGAGCCCCGTTGACTTCACGTTTGTTTTAAAATAATTAACATATTGACGGTCTGCTTCCTGAATTCCGACGCATGGCGTCGACTATAGGCGCGCCGAGTCGAGTCGCAACGAATCCAAACTTCTCCTGCATATAATCACTTTAAAATCGTCGATGCATCACTCATAATTTCACACATGTCATATTATCAAATAAAATTTGTATATGGCAGGTATTTGCAAAGAGAACTAAAGGTTAACTAGTCCTGACGTCATATTTGTGATTCTCATCTTAGAATTTATATTCACAATTTGATCTACCGCATGTCATTTCAAGAAAACTCTATAATATTTAGCAGAATACGATTCTTTTAGAATAAAAGTTGTACAGTAAAACAAGTAGAAAGTTTAATACTATGCATTATCATAGGTAACTACTCACACTTTTGGAAAGACGTGACTGTATTTTTATTCTAAAGAATCGAGAACAATACAACAAAATATATACAATTTTAATTTGACTTCTCGGCTTGATCAGTAAAATGGTATAGAAAATTAATTCAAGAAGTAGGTTATAATTCGTTTTATATTGTAGCAATGGTTTTTGTTATTATTAACGGTAAAATAGTAGTTGTTATTTTCTTAAGCACTCAATATTTTTATGTTTATTGTGAGGTAAAATATTATAATGGTAAAATTCTGATAAGTAGCTGCAGCGCCGTGTCTAAGAGACTTCTTTAGTAGTAGGGTTTAGGAAAGACATCAAAATCTATAAAAGACAAGACAGTGTAATTTATATCTACATTGATAAACAATTATTATTACTTTTATTATACTGTTCTCTCAATTACAGAATATGGTTACTTAATTTAATACCAATTTCAGCTGCAGTGGGCAACATCTCTTATGTAATGACTATCTAAATGATTGTAGTTTTATGTTTATCTGACTTATCATGTCCCTTTTTTTTAGTATTTTTTCAAAAACATTTAAGCTTACAGGTGTAGGAGAGTTGTATTAAGTGTAAATATTAAATTGTAGTAGAACAAAATATTCAAAGGCAATTTTACTAGAACATTCACTTAAAATACATACAAATTGTAAACATATTTATAGATGCACATATATGCTCATAAAATATAGGAACAGACGTATTTATACATACATTCGATAAAGTCATTAAAATTGTCTCTAGAACCAGTCAGGTAGCAAGGAAATTAATAGCCTTTCCTTAGTATTATAAATTGATGGAGATGTGCGTATGTACAGCAAGTGAAAGTTGGTTCCACATACGCTTAAAAATGTCTTCCAATGTAATCTAATATAATTTTATCATATCAAAACAAACCAGTTTCTTCATCTTCCTGCCCTGCTGCAGTAGGCTTTTTATCGCGTGACAATATTTAGTTAAAAGATAGTGACTAGTTCCTGCTTTATCAAAGCATACTTGTTCCCTTATTATTTTACATACGTTGTTTATGTACGTTTTGAGGAATATATTTTTTTCTTTAACAAGATAACTGAATTAATGTTGACGACATTTCTTACACTGTGTTTCAACGTGTGTTTTATCTACTTACAACACGATTGATTTAATGTTCTCGACATTTTTTTCAAAAACATTTTCAGAATTTGATAGCTTTAGCTTTGATGACATGGTCGTGCTGTATTGTATAGCAGTAGTCTAGTACATACAAGAGTTCCATGGCGATGTAAATAAATACCTTTTATTTTTTAAATATGTGTAGACCCAAATATAAGTAAGAACGGAATATTGAAAAAAATTGTGGCATACATGAAAAGTTACATTTATCATTTCAGGACTTGTTAAGATGTCTGGCTCTATTAGCATTCGTCGTAGCAGTGCACGCGGCGAAGATACTGGTTGTCATACCATTTTCTGCAAGATCCCACTACCACAGCACGAAGGAGGTTGGTCTAGAGCTGGCCAGGAGAGGGCATGAAGTTCACGTCATCACAACTCATGTAGAAAAAGAACATCCTGCAAACTACCACCAGATTGCGATAGAGAATGTAGCTTTTTGGAATCTATTTGGTAAGTGTAACTAACAAGTTTTTCTGATAGGTTAATAAACTGATCATTGTGTCATCGCCCAGTTCTGTGAAGCGGCCGTTGGACATGGAAAAGACCCGAAAGATTGTATTTTTCGGGTCTTTAATGTCTGTTAAATTATAATAAGTCCAAATGCAATAGGCTGAGGTTTCAGAATTGTATTATACATTGTTGTATTGGTGGTTTCAAAATAAGTAAAATTTTAGAAATAACTGTTATTGTTTTGTTTTTTTTTTTTCTTTACTCATCTCGCGGATTTTTAAAGTATTTTTGGAATATATTTTATTTTAAAACAGTATTATTGAATTTTAAATCAAATAATAAAATCTGATTGAGTTAAACGTGCAAATATTCTACTGAACTTTCGTGCGAAGTAGTCTCAAATTCATAATGGTTATGTGTAGTTCTCTTTTGTGTGCATTTCTTAACTTAACTTGTACTTATTTCAGTTATACGAATTAGGGACTCTGACAAACAGACAGATCGACAGATATTATTGTGAATTTAATATTATTCCTGAGCTTTATTAAACGTAACATAAAAATAAATGAATTTTACTTTAATTTTTCTTTTTGCTTACAGATGGACCACCCTTAACAGTTTTTGATATGAGAAAATTAAGTTTTGCTCAATTTCAACAACTTTTGTACGATGGTGGCATTAAATATACAGAACTAGCACTGAATTCAACTGCAGTGAGAAAATTCATGGAAGAGGATCACAATTTCGATTTGGTCCTGAATGAGGTTTTTTTCCAAGAAGCATTATACATGTTTGCAATCCGATACAGTGCCCCTTTAGTATTAATGACCACATTTGGAAATTCTTTAAAAACTAACTACTTCACAAGGAACCCGCCTCAGCTGTCGACACGAGTACACGAGTATGGCAAAATAGTTGAACCAGAGAGTTTTATCGGGAGACTAAAGAACCTCTACTACTGCGTGTACGATATGTTCCTTGTGAAGACATACTTTCTGCCCAAGCAAGAAGAGTTGGTGAAGAAGTATTTCAAAAACCTCCCGCAAACAGTACCAAGTCTGGAAGAAATAACAGCTAACGCCTCCTTGGTCTTATTGAACTCGCACTTTAGTGCTGACGGGGCGGCTGCTTACCTACCTAATACCGTTGAAATTGGAGGGCTGCAATTAAGGGATTCCAACAAAAAACTACCAGAGGTTTGTCCAATGGCTTATGAACATTGTAAATTAATGCTGGTAATTATGTTAATATGAGGCAAAACAGTAACATCTAAGTTGAAACAATCAGAACACAGTTTCCTCTAGACATTCACCTGGAGGAGATGTACATAAACCGTGATGAGATGGTGTTGGTAATGTTGTAATCATTAAATAAAAAAAACAAAAATTCCATGGTATTGATGTGAAATAAAATTTCGTTTTGATACTTGACCAAATACACGTTACTGTTTTCATACGTTCTAACTAAGGCAAGTCATCCACTGAAGGTGATAATGACAATGTGTCCTTCATGGCATTATCTCAAAAATCTCAGAGCCTATTACACGCCATGATAATAAGTAATTTGAAGCCTTAATGTTTCAGTTTTTTATTAAATTAGTTACAATGATAGAACCAAACCGCTCTGCTGTGAAACCATGAATGTAGGTGAATATACCTACTCTTTATTTTTCAGGACCTTCAAAATTTATTGGACAATTCTCCGGAGGGCTTAGTTTTGGTCAGCTTTGGATCTAACGTGAAGAGTTCAGAACTAGACTTGTCCAAGCGGGAGGCCTTTCTCAAGGTGTTCGGCAGATTAAAGCACAAAGTTCTGTGGAAGTGGGAGGACGATAATCTACCAGGGAAGCCTAATAACGTTGAGATCCGAAAATGGTTGCCACAACAAGAGCTATTAGGTAGGTAAATGTTTCTAATATACGTATAAACAATCTATAATAGTAGGTACATAAAAATAAACTATACAAATTTAGCCCATCGCAACGTAAGCATCTTCAGGAAGTTTTTAGTTCTGCACCAAAGTTGAACAGTTTGGACTGGCAAATATTTCAATGAAAAAACATCTCTAGTGCAGTATCAAATGTCCTACTTTAAAGAACATTTTAAGCATTATTTATTACATTTCAGCGCATCCAAATATAAAAGTGTTCATCGCACACGGAGGTCTTATTGGTCTACAAGAGGCATTATTCCATGGAGTTCCTGTTCTCGGTGTTCCAATATTTGGAGACCAATTCAACAATCTCCTTCAGGCGAAAAGGGACGGATATGCCGAAATATTAGATTACGATGAAATAACTGAAGATAATCTAGAGACACTCCTTTCTAAGATAATCAACGATGACAGTTACCAAAGAAAGGCAAAGGAAATCTCTCGGAGATATAAAGACAGACCGATGTCGGGCTTGGACACCGCCATCTATTGGATTGAATATGTGATAAGAAATAAAGGAGCCCCATTTATGAAGTCACCTGGTCTAAACATGAATGTTTTAGCTTTTTATTTAGTAGACATAGAACTATTTGCACTGGCTGTTTTAATTATTTTAATGGTATTAACGTTCATGACGGTGAAGAAATTAACCGATAAATCTAAAATACCTGCTAGTAATAGTAGAAAAAAACAAAGTTAAAGTACCATGGTTTGTACTCACTCAAAAAGAAGCTATTCATTGTTGAAATAAATGTACGCACGTATGATTTTATTTTGATTTTTATTTAAAATATAAAGTAAATGCATCTCGCACAAAAATGAAAATTACTTAGCAACATACATTACAATATTCTAAAATAAGATCCCCGGCCAAGCATACATTCATTATCTATGTATGCACAAAATTGAGCCAAAGGCTTGAAGCGGTCTCAGTTTTTCCTTCAAGTGTTTATAATCTTGACAATTCATGAAATCAAAATTATGAAGCGAAAAAGCTGTGTTGTGCTCGTACTATAGATAAAAAATAAAGGAGATATGCCATTTAGCGCGATTACAATGAGACCTCCTATCTCAATTTTTCAAAAAATACTAACCCAACTTAAACGTAAATGCCACATGAAAACATAGTCGCGGACGTATTGAAGGATTTTTGTGGGTGGTGACTGACTTGATGAACACATTTTAGAGCACATTCGCACGTGGTTGCGATGTTTACACTGTGTGGCATACGACGCTCCTACGGATTCCCATACAATTATATGACCATACTTTGACCATACGGCGGCGACGCGATATCGAGAGCGTGCCATTTCTCCTATCTGCCCTTTTTGTTTTAAACATAAATGTAATTGGATTCCCCCTTCCCACAATATTAGGTGAATTTTATTATATGAGTTGCTCTAGCTCTACCCTAAATTGATCCGTCTCTGCTCGGGTCAATGTCATTTTATACGGACGTCGGGCTGAACTATTTCTTGTATACCAAGTTGACTCGAAAACTGGTAATATGGGATGATTTAATAAAAACTTCCTAATATACCCATTTATAGGACCGTGGTAGAGCGAAGCCCACACCGGTCGGTATTGTCGCTTTGGATGGAAATGTGGTCGAAACGGTGGATGTACCGGTACGGGTCGGATGTACGGGAAGACCGGAAACGGTGGATGTACCGGTACGGGTCGGATGTACGGGAAGACCGGAAACGGTGGATGTACCGGTACGGGTCGGATGTACGGGAAGACCGGAAACGGTGGATGTACCGGTACGGGTCGGATGTACGGGAAGACCGGAAACGGTGGATGTACCGGTACGGGTCGGATGTACGGGAAGACCGGAAACGGGTTTTCCATCCAGTTAAATGTAGTCGTGCTCATAAAGGGTCCCGTTTATGAAAACGTGGAGATAGGGGAAATGACAACATATCGATGATTATAAATAAATAAATAGATACATAAAAAAGTGTAAACTATTACATGAAAATAAACAAACGATTGATTTTTTCAAGCTACATCATTTTATATTGGCATGGGTATGATTTTTTTTAATTAAAAATGTGAATCATCAAAGTTGCATACAATTCGTAGATGATAAAATTATCGGGAACGTTACCGAGAGATATCAGTCGGTCCGACACTCTGATAACGAACGGTCGAGTTCGGAGTTTCTTCATGAATAATGTATCACTGGCGCTATTTTGACTGCATGAAAAAATAAGATTGTATTGCTTTATGGGCCGTAGGTGTTCCCGTGTCAAGCGGAGTGAGAAAAAAACAGAGAAACCAGGATTTAAATAAATATGGTAAGTGGAAAACGTTATATAAAAACAGTTAATTTAAGTGGTGTCATTAACCGTCCGTTTCTACGGGCGCCGTGGAACGCCAAGCCTAATGAAATCGGCGTTGCATCGCTCGTCAATATAGACTATATTTACTAGCGTATATCACTGCTCGCCAAGCGATGTTTTGCTTGACTCTATTCTACGCCAGGCTCTGTGTCTCGAAATAATTTTACAAACATTCAACACGTGTCTTCTTATCAAACCGAATTTGTCTATGTCAGGTATTTACAGAGACAGCTGAAGGTTAACTAGTCCTTACGTCATTATTTGTGATTCTCATCTAACGAGTTCTATTCATAATTTGATCTGGACGGCTTGCCCGCTGTTAACAGATTTTATTCCAAGCAAAGTGAAAAATATTAAGTTGTTATTTTAGAATGTTTTTTTTGTTATGATGCATAGAAAGTTTTATTTTATGCATTAGCATTGGTAAGTACCTACTTATACTGATTTGAGGTTATCCGATAACATGTATTAAGAAGCATTGCAATCAGATTTTGAAAAATCTGATTACAAATAATCCGATAAAAGTTTATGGTCGTGGCGTCTAAAACAAGTTTGTATAACCACAATTATAATATGGGTATCCATTAAATACCATCTAAAATTATCAATAGTCTTTTATTGAAAGACGTTTGACTGTACAGACGTAAGAACAATACTAAAATTATGTAGATACAATTTTAATGGCAACATTCTGATAGACAATTGCAGCGCCGCGCATAGAGACTTTATTGGCGATGGCAAAGAATGTATACACATTTTCGAGACATGGAAAACAAAATATGTAGGAGACAAGACAACTTAAAAGGGTGTTTAAACATATGTCAAAGCGGAATATGTGAGGTCGTCTGTTATTTCATCTAGGTTTAAAAAAAAGATATTTTAGTAAAATGGCTGCCATAATAATCTAATTTAATTTTATTGTAATCAAAATAACCAGATTTTTCATCTTTCTGCTCTGCTGAAAAAATATAAACGCGTGATAATATTTCAGTAGAAGTAATGGCTAGATGTTTTTACTATGTAAATAATTACTTTCTATACTTTATTCTTTACATACATATTTTTTTTTCAAAAGGCTATTCATTCTAGATACTACAAATTTTTTTTAAACTTTTCCGAATGTAATGATTATTAACATCTTACTACTAGGATAAAATATCAGAAGGCTGTATGTAGCCGTAGTGGAATACATACAAGGGTTAATTGTGATGTAAAAGTAAAATAAATATGCCATTTTGAAATTCGTGAGCAGTAAAAAATTGGCGTCATAGTTCAAAAGTTAATTTACATCATTTCAGGACCTGCTGAGCTGTTGGTCTCTATTAACACTCATCGTGGCAGTGCATGCGGCAAAGATACTGGTTGTCACACCATTTTCTTCAAAATCTCACTACCACAGCACGCGGGAGGTCGGATTAGAGCTGGCCAGGAGAGGGCATGAAGTTCACGTTATCACAACGTATGTAGAAAAAGAACATCCTGCAACCTACCACCAGATTGTGGTAGAAAATAGGTCGTTTTGGGATCTATTTGGTAAGGATAACAACAGAGTTTTGCTGATAGTGAATAGCTTTGAATCGCATTCATCTCGCCATGAATTCCAGATGTTCGTGATTACTGTATGTTCTAGGCATGAACTGAGTGTCGAAGTTTGAGGTAAAAGTGTTCTTAGTTCTGTGATTTGAGTTTTTTATAAGTTTGTTTTAGTATTCATTAAATTATTTTAGTTGTACAAACGACCTGGCCGCTTTTTTGTAGAGCTAGCCAAAGATAAGTTTATTTTTTATTAAATATAAGAATAAAGAATTACGTTAAATTTGGAATTATTCAACAGTGCAGATGCGCAAAAGTTGTAAAAGAATATAATCTTACTATTCATTGCAGTTATTTTGTATGGTTCTTTATTTTCTTAATGTGTATTTTTGTTAGCTCTGCAAGTGTATTAGAGTACTAAATCAAAAATCAAAATCAAATCCATTTATTCAGTGATAATATAAATCAATTCGATATACAACTCAATTTTTCACATTGTGAAATGTGTTCACAAGTTAGAGACTTCGACAAAAATAAAGCATGAAAACGAATGTTGTGCCTATTACATGGTTCCTTTACTTTGTTATTTTTTCTTACAGATGGGCCGCCCTTAACAGTTTTTGATTTGAGAAAATTCAGTTTTGCTCAATCTCAACAGCTGTTGTACGATGGTGGCATTAGACATACCGAACTAACACTCAACTCAACTGCAGTAAAACAATTCATGGAAGAGGATCACAATTTCGATTTGGTACTGAATGAAGTGTTTTGCCAAGAAGCATTGTACATGTTCGCATTCCGATACAATGCCCCTCTCGTATTAATGACAACATTTGGGTATTCTTTAAAAATCAACTACTACACAAGGAACCCTCCGCAGCTCTCGACAATAGTACATGAGTACGGCAAAATAGTTGAACCAGAGAGTTTTATTGGGAGACTGAAGAATCTCTACTACTGCATATACGATATGTTCCTAGTAAAGACCTATCTTCTGCCCAAGCAAGAAGAGCTGGTTAAGAAGTATTTCAGAAACCTCCCGCAAACAGTTCCAAGTCTGGAAGAAATAACAGCTAACGCCTCCTTGGTCTTATTGAACTCGCACTTTAGTGCTGATGGGGCGGCTGCGTACCTACCCAATACCGTTGAAGTTGGAGGGCTGCAATTAAGGGATTCCAACAAAAAACTACCAGAGGTTTGTACAATGGCTTATGAAAATTTTAATGTGTGGTGCGGATTCCATCATGGCGCATGCATCATGTATGGTCCAAGGGGAAATCAGTGTTTTCCATACACTTAAATTTAGCCGAGCAATATAAGGAAGGTCCTAGCAAGAACTAGTTCCCATGTGTAGTGTGTTAGGCTTTTATTATGACGGCAGTATGAGCTATCCGTGCCCAATTTTTAAAAAAATTATTTTGCAACAAAGTGTTTCGTTTTTATTTTTTTGTTACAATGTTAAAACCAAACTACTTATAAGGTGAAATATTTTGTAAAATCATAAATTTTAGTTTTTATACCTGCTGCATAATTAAGTAAACAGCTTTCTTTCATAATATAATTTTGCAATGATGCGTCATAATTGGAAATAACATGGTATTAATTTGAATCCATTTTTAATTACTTAGATATTTTTTTCAGGACCTCCAAAATTTACTGGACAATTCTCCGGAAGGCTTGGTTTTGGTCAGCTTTGGGTCTAACGTGAAGAGTTCCGAATTAGAGTTGTCCAAGCGGGAGGCTTTTATCAAAGTGTTCAGCAAATTGAAGAACAATATTTTGTGGAAGTGGGAGGATGATGATTTACCTGGGAGGCCAAGTAATGTTGAGATTAGAAAATGGTTGCCACAGAAAGAGATATTAGGTAAGAATAAGGTCATAACATTGTTGTATTTTATCATATTGTTTGTATTGCATCGTTTATCAATAGACACACATCGATAGACCGTACACTGCACTTGGATATGTCATATTTTAAGGTCAGCAAAACAAAACACAGCCAAGAAGAATGGGGAAAAAACCCCGCTGTTTTTTTTTAACGTCTACCTTAGTCTTTAACAAAAGCTTCTGTAAAATTTATGAATAAAACACGTGCAAAAAGAGACAGACGCAGAATAGCCTATCATAGACAATGCATATTCTGCCTACATCTGTCCCTGAGTTGGATACGTGCATTTCGTCACAAATGCGAGCTTCTCTTGGGTTCGCAATCCATGTAAAACGGTTTGTCCCATTCCCCACTAGGTGGTAGGGTTAAGCCCTCTTTACTTGGTACCATCGCATTAGATAGTCGAAACAGAAATGAAAAATTGTCCCTATTTTTTATTAAATGCAATGTAACCGTGCTCATAAAGGGAATGTGTCATAGTATCTAATTCATTAGATAATCCAATGTGTTGGGCTAATATCATGACGATGGGTATGGTATTAGTTACCATATAAATATATCAATGTGAACATACTCTATTATGGACGGAGTTTTCAATAGAAAATACAATCCCTACTTTCACTATAATGTGCACAGATAAATTAGAATGTTCCCTAAAAATTCAGATTTTAGTTAAAAACACTTCTTAATTTAATACATTTCAGCTCATCCAAATATAAAGGTGTTTATCGCACACGGAGGCCTTATTGGACTGCAAGAGGCATTATTTTATGGAGTTCCTGTTCTCGGAGTTCCAATATTTGGAGACCAATTCAACAATCTCCTTCAGGCGAAAAGGGACGGATATGCCGAAATATTAGAATACGATGATATAACCGAAAATAATCTGGAGACACTTCTGTCTAAGATAATCAACGATGACAGTTACCATAGAAAGGCAAAGGAAGTCTCTCGGAGATATAAAGACAGACCAATGTCTGGCTTAGACACCGCCATCTATTGGATTGAATACGTGATAAGAAATAAAGGAGCGCCATTTATGAAGTCGCCTGGTCTAAGAATGAATCTTTTAGCGTTTTATTTGTTGGACGTAGAACTATTCGCGCTCGCTGTTTTAATTATTTTAATGCTTTTAACGTTTATGATGGTGAAAAAGTTTACCAGGAGTTCTAAAAAAAGTACTAGCAGTACTAAAGAGAAAACAAGTTAGTTTTAACTTTAAATTTGTTGTATTTATATATATTTGCATACTTACTCAAAACGAGGATGTTGTACATATGTTATCATTAAAAAGATTTTGCACATTATCGCTGGATTTCTTATTTACATAAAATTAGAAAAAAAATCCATCAAAAATATACATCAAAATGCTCTATAATAATATCTGTGGCCAAGAAGATGTTTATTACTTATGTATGTACAGTAAAGGAATTGTTATGTACTCGTAGCAATAGCCTTGAAGCATTATCATTTGTTCTAGAAAGTGTTTATAATTTAGACGAGTCATAGAATTAAAATGTAATTGACCTTTTTGGGTCCTTTCAAAATTCGTGATATTCGTCCGTTGAACCTGCTCCTTTCGATGCCATTTTGGACGGATGTCGGGCTGAAATAATTCTTGGATAAATTAGGTCATATTCTAATCTACGACATAGTATACATATAGATATATACCAAGTTGAATCGAATTCAGTTATGGCATAATTAAATAACAATAAACAAACATAATACTCAATATCAGTAGAAGTAATGCATAAAAACATGTTCTTCGTAAAAATTAAGGCCGAGAGGTATTAGTTGTTTTCATGTTTTTTCAGCTGTTTAACAGCTTTTTCACGTTAGATAAATAGTTGAAAGTTAAATAGTGGCATTCGAAGATTTGAGAAGCATTAAAAAAACCATTCCTCTAAATTAGAAACAGTCATTGAAAGAGTCTTGAAATTGGTAACCTCGAAACAGATGGTAATGAAATCTCTGTATTTTTTTTATAATAGTAGTTTTCATAATAGCATAATCTCAGTTCATCGGAGAATTCACTTGATTTGAGGACAAATTAGCCCGCATGGATTCTACTCGTGTCAGCGAGTAAATTGTCTACTTCATTTAATAAGCAGCCGATTGTTTATGTAAATAGATGATTCTTTAGCTCATGGCCAAGATCGCATCGTAACGCGATCTGTAGTGCCATTTGACGATACCCTCTTCTGTTGCAAATGTATGCTTTCTATGTCAGTTAATAGCAAAGAACACATTCTTTTACACGTTTTCGTATTTTTTACCACATTTGCTACGACTTATTTCTATTACTTATTATTTATTACTCCAACTTCTACGTGGCATGACTAAAATAAAAAAAAGTTAAATTAAAAATCACAATAATAAACCGAAAAAGCTTTCTTCGCTAAATATTCATAACAAATGAAATATTATGTATTTATGCTCATCCTTTTTTTTTTCAAAATACATATTTTTTGTGACTGGATTTACGCTTTTCTTTCAATATTTAACAGAACCATTGCACATATTAACTAAAGGTTTATTTGTCTGAATATTTATAATAACAAGTTAAAAAAAGTTATGTAATTAAATACATTTTCTTATATCGACAAAAATACGCGAATCGACATGCGCGACCTTTATGACCCTATGTTTGGAAGCGCTCGTGACTAGCTTAATTAATATTTCCAAGAACTTACCTGGTAATCAGACCCCCTTAATAAAAAGGTTCGTGGTCCCGAAATGTTCGAACATAATCTTGGATTTAGCAATGATATTAAATTCACAATTTTATCTGAAAATTTCAGACTCACTCACTCAACATTTTATACACCCTTGAAAACTGCAGACAAATAATGGTCAGAAGCAGACACAACCACACATTCCGTTTAAATATAATCTTAATAAAGTCCACATGTGCAGGAAACAATCGGGTAGGCAGACTTATAACTCAAATATACCTACTTTCTAAATCCTGTTCCTGTTAAATGACACATCTCATTTACTTTTAATTTGAACTACAGCCTTATACTTATAAAAAAATGATTTTTTTATTGTTCAGATGTAAAGAAGTATGATAGCTGCCGAGTTGAGTATACGACCCGTCGTTTAATGTATGTATGATGAAATAAGTATAGTCATCATGACGTGTATGTGTATGTACATATACGAGTAGCATATACATAAGTACTGTTCTGATCTTTGTCGTATATGTAATGTTTATTTAACCTTGCTAGCGACAAGTTACAGACGTAGCTTAGGATAAAAGATTGAACACATATTTTTCGGGAATTTCATAATAAAATCAGACATTTGAATTTTGCCTTGTTGAATGTTAAAGTGAAAATGTGCCCCGATGAACACTCAAGTGAAAATGTAATCATTGAACACTCGACGTTGATAGTTTTATACTTATAATTCAAATAATTTAAATTGTTTTAAAAAATTTCAAGAAAACTGATTATTATCGAAAGGACTCAGAACTACTTTTAGTATCTTGGTTTGGTAAGTACACAGTGATAACATTATGGTATAGTGGAAAAAATAATAAAGGTTCAACAAATGATTTAAACTTTGTATTTATTTAATACAAATCAATTGCAGTGAAACCCAATACTTTGGTTGTGCTAAAAATTGTTAGATGTTCTTGTATGTATCCGAAAATACATAGGGGAGAGACAGGTTAGTTTTAGACAGCCACTAGGAGAACTAAGATAGGATATTCCTTTTTAGCAGCCATAAGTGGTACCCGTGAAGATTATTTATTTTTCATGCAAGTGGCGCGATAAATATACCAGCTTAAATAGAAATGGATACGTGGAAACTTTAATAATGAATACATCATAAAATATAGAAGAAATAGTAAAATCATGATAATAATTTTTTTTTTTAAAGAACTAGGAACAACTTTACATAGAAATCGATGCTGAAAATGTTTTTAAATTAATCTTAGCCTTCAATTTTAGATCGAGATGAAAATACCCCAGAGCCAATGTGTACTGCTAAGTACAGCATTTCTCCTGTTCTCAATTTCGTGCGACGCAGCGAACATCTTGGTCGTGGTACCGTTTACGTCTACCTCACACTATAAATTCCTGAGGCCTATAGGGCTGGAGCTGGCGCGGAGAGGCCACAATGTCACCGTCATTACTGCTCATCGAGAGGACAACCCGCCTGCTGGATACAACCAGGTCATGGCTGAAGACGTCAAGATCTGGGATGGTGTAGGCAAGTATTAAAGCACTTTTTTGTTTTTGAGGACAGTTGGACTAGATATGGTGCCAAACCAAATTTTCAAAAAATCATCGTCATCGGCACTACAGTGTCAGTCATGTCTGAAGGCGTAGAGATCAAGGGAAGTGTAGCTGTGATTTTGCGATGTGAAGTGTTAGCCACAGAAATCAGAATTATTAACTAGAACGGTCAAGAAGTCAGCTTAGTATGGAAACCGAGCGTGTCAAGCTTGGCACCCACACAACCACATATAATACACAGATGTCGCCCGACGCGCGGCGAAACCAATCATGTGGGGCGCATCCACCTGCGTCAAACACATACATCGAAGTGTCGGTGCGCGGGTAGCACACTACCACCTTCTCAGGTCACCCGTCGGCGAAGGCGTCGCGCTGTGGATTGACGAGTATCGATAATTGTTTTTTTGACTATCGATACAATTGAGTTTTCATAAAAATAGATAAGTACTTCTTTTATTTCGTTTTCTGCGTTGTTAGGAAGTAAAATTACCAGCGCAATATTTTAATTATGTCACGGTGCATTGAACTGTTTTAATTCATACCATAGCTATGGAAATTAGCGGAATAAAACGTTTTTTTTTTCGATTTTAACTAAAATTTAAATTTAATCGTATTTACTTGCCATATAGCTGTATTAAATTAGCATTAAGAACACTTGAGATTCGCTGGGCTTTTCTACAACTAAAGAACTAAATATACAAACAGGATGTTAACGGAGTTATGGCCCAAACGTTAACCAGGTTTCCCTAGGCATATTTAAAGCAAAAAACCGGCCAAGTGCGCGTCGGACTCGCACACGAAGGGTTCCGTACCGTCGTTAAAGATTTAACACAAAAAAAAAACAACTTTTGTGTAATTTGTGTAATTTTGAAATTTTACCTTTGTTTTTATAGCGGCAAAATAAATACACACTCGGTGAAAATTTCAGCAGCCTACCTATTACGGTTCATGAGAAACGGACAGACGGACGGACGGACGGACAGCGGAGGCTTAGTAATAGGGTTCTATTTTCACCCTTTGGGTACGGAACCCTAAATAGGTAGCAATAAAAGCGACCGCCTCTTTTTACTGGACAATATGCAAGTAATGAAAAGTTTTTATTAACTAAAACATAACTGTAATAATAGAAACATCGATAACGCTAATTCTTAGTACCATTACTACCCACTACCCAAATAAGTAAAATAAACGTTCAAACGCACTCAAATTTCATATCGAAATAACCATAACACTAAGAAATAAAATCGATAGCACTCATTATTTGTCACATCACTACCCAACGCGACTACGTTAGCGGAGAAATTATTTCAAAACATTATTTAAATATACAAATAACTGTTTTAGAATTGGCTTACCTATGAAATGTGATGCGATTGTTTTTGTAGGACACGTTCTCGTTTCGGTTTTTGCAGATCCGCACTGAATAATTAGGCATTTCGACAATAATCTGGACAAACGCGCACGCGCCGCGACCGGGTACGAACTGAGCGACCGGCGTGACGTCACGTTTGCTTATAACCAATTTTGGGTATAAGGCCGCCACGGAAATCGCGCGCGTCGCCCGTTCTAGTTTAGTATATTCCGATTTCTGTGGTGTTAGCTTTTCTATGCACCTTTTGTGTCTCAGCACAGCCACCAATACCTGTTTTTTTGGAAGAAATAGGTGACTATTTTACGTCGCATTATAATTTCCCAAGTTCTTTTGGACTAGAGCATGCGTAATCATAATATCACAGCACCCGTCTAAACCGTCTGTAGGATATTATTGAGTCATGACTAGTCTAGATTTAAGATCGACGGTTGGGATGGTGTAGGTTACTAAAAAAATTTAAACTGAAAGCTTAGGTTTCTGCTTTTTATTTTGTTAACATTTCTCATTATCATAGATTGAACATAAACAATTTAATAAAATTTAAATATTTGCCTAAACATTTTCATTTTTAAAGCAGTTTCTCATAATGTTTAGGTTTTATAAAAGCAGCCTATTTGTTGAACTTATGATCTTGATACATTCTTATGTAAAATTTACTTTCAGATGGTGGGCGTCCTAACGTTTTCGAAATGGTCGATCAATCGTTTGAAAAATTCAAAGAAATGATTCTTTGGAATGGAGGATTGTTCACAACGGAGAACACATTAAAATCCAAGGAAGTAAAAGAGTTCATGTCTAAAGACAATCACTTTGATTTGATAATTAGTGAACAGTTCTACCAAGAAGCTCTTTACATGTACGCTCACATGTTCAAAGCTCCGTTGGTTTTGGCAACGACTTATGGAAATTGCATGAGAAACAACTTCATATTGCGGAACCCAATGCAATTGGCGACTTTGGTACACGAATTTGCAGCTGTCCGAAATCCGCGGTCATTTCTTGGGCGACTAAAGAACTTGTACTATTCAATGTACGACCTGTTCTGGTTTTACAATTGGTATCTGCCAAAGCAAGAAGAATTATCTAGCAAGTATTTCCATAATTTGACGAAACCCGTTCCAACATTGGAAGAACTGCAAAGGAATGTATCATTGGTGTTGATGAATTCGCATTTTAGTACAGACGTGGCGGCTGCATATTATCCTAACTTCGTGGAAATCGGCGGACTCCATATCAAAGAGTTCGACAAAAAACTTCCTCAAGTAAGTGGATACTGATTATGATGTGCGCTCAGTCGATGCGATGATATGAACGTGTGCAATTGATTCAGCCTTGAAGCAGTCTGTGAATAGAACAGTGATCACGACTGATAATGTGTAGTTACTTGCTGCTATAAGAGTCGCATATAAAAGCAAAATGTAGCCAAGGCATTTTCAGGCAAAAACTATCATTATGGGACACATTAGTAGAATCCGTATTGTCAATGTAAACGATTACGGCATCTATTATGCTTGACTCCTCTATTTATTTTGCACAAAACTACAAATATTTTCAAATTCTGATACAGATGAAATACTGCAGAATTTTTAATTTATCGTATCCCATAATTACTTTCTGATTAAATTTCCCTTAACATTGAACTCTTAAGTTTGCTTTCACTTGTTTGTTTGTTTATGTAATTTTTTTAAATTGATTTTTTATGTAGTGATTCATGTAATATTTGTGCTCGTCATGAATAACTTAAGAACGGCCCGTAAGCTATGCTCCCCATACAAACGTAGTTTACTAATAATTTGAAAACCACTGTTCCAATTTAATCGATATTTGATACTTAATATCAAGCAACAATAATCTGTGTCTGCATGCTTTTGTTTTTTTGAAAAATCCAAACCGAATCGGATGAAAGCAAAAACAAAATCTTCATACTAATTTTGTTTTCTCTGTGGTTTCACTCAGGATACATTTACCGAAAAAACAAAGGCATGCAGACACAGATATTTGTTGCCAGATATATGATACCAAATATCAAGTAAATTGGAACAGTGGTTTTCAAATGATAAGTAAACTACGTTTGTATGGGAGGCGAAATTTTCTGATGCTTACGGGGGCACCTTAAGGTGTCCATTCCTAGCTGGACTAACTTATTCGCGGGCACGGTACAAAATCGTGCTATTGCGCTCTGGGACCTTCTCTGTTTCAAAGAAAAAGACAGGCTCCATGATCAGGAGGATGCTGCTGGTCCACAAAGCAGACAATGCGCATAGTGTTTGATTTGGTAATATTTACGAAAATTTTAATTACAAAAAGTAAACCACAACCGCTGTAATAAAAAAATCTAACAAAAAACAAATTATATGATATATGTATATTGATTATAAATCTTCATGAAACAAGCTACGTCCGATGATAATTTTTTTTAAGATATTTTAATTTTGATACTTTTGAGGTTACCGCGGTCGTTAGACATGTTTGAAAAATATTACGGCTTTTCACGCGGCAGGTAGAGATACGAGATGGGTACGGTACGTGGATGACGTGTTTTCAATCTGGTCACATGGACGCCAATCACTCGACGCTTTCCTCTCTCATCTTAATTCGGTTCACACAAATATAAAATACACAGTAGAGTGTGAGAAGGAAGGCACTTTGGCGTTCTTGGACGTACTTGTTGGTCGACGATTAGATGGAACCCTAAGCCACACAGTATACCGCAAGCCGACACACACAAATCGTTATCTACATGCTACTTCGCACCATGCTCCTATGCATTTGGAATCGGTCGCAAGAGCATTGAAACTCAGAGCACAGCGGTTGTGTGACAAGGACCATATCGTCACCGAAATGAAGACTGTGGACAGGGTGCTTCGAGAAAATGGGTACAATGTTCGAAATAATAGTTAGAAAAGAAGAAGTATACCACCCATCCAATACGCCGAAAGACGAAAGGCATTCTTGCCATATGTAAAGGGAGTAACAGACATCATTGGGCGTAAGCTGAAAAAACTGCAGATTGGTACAGTTTTCATACACTCACAGCGGTCACCTCAGTCGTCTGCTGCGCACGAGCGCGGCGGATGCCTCCTTGACAACGGGCTGAATGATTAGCTCGAAACGTCGGAGAATATCTCTACCTGCCGCGTGAAAAGCCGTAATATTTTTCAAACATATTTTAATTTTATCTTGAGTAATCCATCTACAAAGTTATTGCATAAAACGCGCGAAAAATTCGAACATTTTGACCTTATAACTTTGAAACCAAGCACAACTTTACAATGTCAACGATCATCAGACATCTAGTTCGATCAAAAAAAGCTATTTTGAGCAAAATATTGGATCTATGGCAAGAAATGTGGGCATGATCTTCATGAAGGCCCACCTTAACAACACATATTGACATTGCTAGTATATCGAACAGCATCTGTGAAGTTACTATTTACCATTATAGGAGTTGGCCGACTTTGGTCAAATTATTTATTTAGAAGACATACTACAAATACAGCATCCAAGGAGAGTGATAGTAAAATAGTTTAAGGGTGGTATTGCAGATATTGCATTTTCAGTCCAATTGCATAGTGTTATATTTTGAGTCGTACAATATCAATCAAACTCGCTACGACTGTTTCAGTGCTATGGGGGTGGTTCCACCATTGGGAATTATTTTAAATGGAATAAACTTCATTTCTTTCGGTCCAATTGCAAAGTGACGTAGGTTTTAGTGATGCTACGCGAATCAAACTCGCTGGGAATTGTTCAGTGCTCGGCGGAACTATTTGGCCTTTTTTAAATGGATATAGCGACGAAATAATCTTCGTTCCTCTTCAGGACGTATAATTGTTCCTGGACGGCGCCGACTCGGAGTGGTGGACGTGAACTTCAGCGCGAACGTGCGGAGCGCCGAGCTGCCGACGGCCGCCGCCTTCCTCGCCGTGTTTCGATGGCTGACGCAGCGCGTGCTATGGAAGTGAGAGGACGTGCAGCTTCCCGGGCAGCCGGAGAATCTGTTCGCCTGGAACTGGCTGCCGCAAAAGGAGATTTTAAACGGGGATTGTTAAAGCTTCGTTCCTCTCCAGGACCTACAATTGTTCCTGGACGGTGCCGAGCACGGAGTGGTGTACGTGAACTTCGGCTCGAACGTGCGGAGCGCTGAGCTGCCGGCGGCCAAGCGTGACGCCTTCCTCGCCGTGTTCCGTCGGCTGCGGCAGCGCGTGCTGTGGAAGTGGGAGGACGCGCAGCTGCCCGGGCAGCCGGAGAACCTGCTCGTCCGGGACTGGCTGCCGCAGAAGGAGATTTTGTGTGAGCTTTTTAGGTATTAACTCTTCTATGAGCGGCTCAAGGGTGCTGCGACTTGCCTTGCATGCCAAGGTCATGGGTTCGAATCCCCGCCCTGTTCATAAACCACTTTATTTCTCTTTCTAAGTGGATAAGTGTATTTCGACATGAATGCGAGCTGCTCCATAGTTTGGAATCCATGTAAAAGTGTAAGTGCCCTTCTCCTGCTAGGTAGGGTAGGGTTGGTATCATCGAATTTGATGAAAAGATGGTCGAAACGGCCATGAATAACTGCCTTTTCCATTCAGGCCTATAAAGGTCCTGGCATGTCATTTAATTCCCTCGGGAATGCGGTGTATTGAGCTAGTATCATAACGGTGGGTTTAGCCTTACCAGTTGATATCTAGTGACATAAAAAGACATATCATCGCTTAAAGTAGGGAAAATTCTGTTACTGTGCTGATTTAAAGATTTCACGCATTTAAACTATTAATCTCGATATTGAAAATATATAAACATATTACAAAAAAATATTTATTATTTTCACCAAGATGCAAAAGGGGTTTACGCTTATGAACCGAACTAATTAAAATAAACAATAATAATAACATTTATTGCACCATTCAGTGCACAAAAGGTAGATCTAAGTGCTTAAAGTCTCGTCTTTCGTTGATATAACTATCAAATTACGTGTATAAAATTCCTAACTATACGTCAACTATATTTACTTGCAACAGCACAGTTTTGTTTGACTCAACTATAACATTACGTATTATTAAATTCCTAACTATACGTCAACTACATTTAGTTCCAACAGCATATAAATAGTATTTCAGCTACAAAAACACGAGTCTAATAATTTGAATCTTATATCATTCGGCACTGTGTACCTCATACAATTATCAGTGACATAGTAACTGATGCCAGACCTGATTATCGATTTACGGTCACACGTTTTTGGTTTTTTTAACCATATTATTCTCTCAGTACGGGAAAACTTTGATTTAAATGATATTTGATACATTGCCTGAAAGTTTTTGGTATTCCATAGAACGTGTGGTACCTGGTAGTACCTAGTGGTATACTATGGAATACCGGAGTATACTTATATAATAGCTGACGTACCCGGCCCCGCTCGGGTCAATGTGGTTTTGGACTAATGTCGGTAACTAATTCTTGGATATTATATGACTTCCCAATACAAACGTTTATCCCGTTTTTCACCCGCTTCTAGTTTAATTTTCGCTACAAAAGGTACAGACTTTCATGTAGGATCCAGACTAACTCTATACCGAAATTCTTAAAAATTGGTTCATCGGTTTAGGCCTGAAACCGCAACAGAAATAGTTACTTTGAAATTTATATTATTGATATGAATTTATCTAATGTAGTTTCGAATTAATCCTTTCCTCTGTTTTCTAAGTTCTGCCTTAATTTAATCAACTAAATGAATTGGTACGTAAATGATTACTTGCCTTTTGCAGCACACCCAAACGTCAAAGTGTTCATCGCCCACGGCGGCCTGATCGGATTCCAAGAAGCGACATTCTACGGAGTTCCCATCATCGGCGTACCCATCTACGCCGACCAGTACAACAACCTGATTCAAGCGCAAGACGAAGGATACGGCATGATTCTCGAGTACCACGACATAAACGAGGAGACATTAGAAAGGGCTATAAATGAAATGGTTAAACATGAATATAAGAAAAATGCAATCGATGTATCGAAAAGATTTGTGGACAGACCGATGAGTGCTCTAAACACAAGTATGTACTGGATAGAGTATGTGATCCGACACAAGGGAGCGCCTTTTATGAGGAATCCTGCTTTGCAGCTGAGTTGGTTTGCTTATGCTATGCTGGATGTGTACGCTTTTCTTTTGGCAGTTGGTCTAATGGCAATAGGAATTCTGTATAAAATTATTCAATGGATTGTCTATTCGCGTAATAAGAAACTTCTAAAAGTTAAGAGTAGTTAAATTTAAAAATATTTGGTTTTAAAGAACTGGAAATCACGACAGTAGGGACACCTACTGTCATGATAAAAGCCTATCACATTATGTGCTTTCACTGCATTTCTTCCTTCGCATGTCGTAAGAGGCGACAAAAATATTTGTCGTTCGTGGCTCGGAATCGAAAAAAAAAACGAATTCCTTGCTTACTGCCGTAGAAACCTGGCATTGTTAGTATATCGCATTGAATGAACGATGTTTGAAACGGCAATTACAATTTGTCCCTGTTTTCCATTCAGTTCAATGCAACCGTACAATATAGGAGGATCCTGAGATGCTAGAAGATGTTAGCCGTTCATGCGACATGAACCAATTTACCACAGCAACGTTGAACTTGATCGAAAACTTTGCTGCCACTTAACCACAAAATTTCATAATATAACTTTACTTTGAGTATTTTTTTGGAACTATGGAGTTAGAAGTTTTACTGAAATTTTAGTCCTTAAAACCTGTCAAAACTTAGTACGAGATTAGCACTTGACAAGACTATCTACTCCCAGATAGGTTTGGTCACCGAGGTAGCACGTTTTAGCCTTTATATTTTTTTATCTTCAAATTGGTTTGTATGTTTCTTTTTTTTTCATTAAAAAACGAATACATTATTCATCAAATGAAACTGAATTTATTTGATTTGATTTTAATGAAATATATAAACCTGAAATTCTGGGTGGTTTAAAAGTGTGGTCCATTACTCCATGTTACCTATTTGTTGATAATTAACGTTACATAATGAACAAAAAATATTCTCAAATTATAATTGTATTTTAGTCGTATAACAATGAAAATACATTGGAAGGTATACATGTACGAGTCATGGAGGTGAGAAAATTACATTCTTCACCTCCATGGTACGAGTGCTTACATTTATATCTTCAAAAACTGCCAGACTGTACAGTTTTCCGATAAAGTGAACTCTCGTGTATTCGATGGCCTTCGGATGTAACTTCAAAACAGATAATACGGACAATTTTTCATTGCTACTTCGACAATAGTTTCATCCAACAATGTGGTACTTAACCGTACGTGGTACCGAACGATGGAACAGCTCGCATTCGTAACGAAATGACCTGGGGCGATGATTTGAATCCATTGCCTCTCGCATGAAATGCAAGTCCTCTAGCCCCCAGCTGTGCACAGCATGGTCTCTATAAAGTGTGGCTAAAACATGTTTCCAGGTGAATATAACAAAAATGAGAGCACACAGTCAAAGTTACTAAGTCCGTGGTAGATAAACTTCCAGATTTCTAGGACCTCTCTGAAAC
Source organism: Incurvaria masculella (assembly GCA_946894095.1). Lineage (NCBI taxonomy): Eukaryota > Metazoa > Arthropoda > Insecta > Lepidoptera > Incurvariidae > Incurvaria > Incurvaria masculella. The sequence goes on from OX335644.1 coordinate 7,420,698, forward strand.
GTTACCACTAATCCTCGTTATCTACAACCAGCCGCATAAATGCGATGCCTTAGTCCAGTTGCACTGCCCAGTAGCGTCGGAGCAAAAAGCGGAATTACACGCTACACTGGGAGGAGCACGTCCGCGACCACATATGTCCGCGTTATTTATGTGGGGTCGGCAAAAACGGCGGAAACTCGGGCGCTGTCGTGTCGCAGTCGGCGCTGCCGCCACCGGCTGTGCTCTACGGCGGGACTGGTGCATTCGTGGAACCACTGTCTGTTAGTACTAGATTTCAAGATGGCTGGACATCGGGAGTCCGATTATTCTAACCCACAAACGTGGTGAATTTGTGGAAACACTGTTAGCACTCGATTTTAAGATGGCTGGACATCGGGAGTCCGCAAACCACGAAGGGCAAACTCGAATGTAATTATGGACCAATCAGAACGCTCCGATTCGTGATTAAGTTATTGATTGCGAGTTAGCATATTAAGGCCTTAGGGCAGCACAAGGTGGCGGTGACATGTATATCCAATGATGTGATGAACTAAACGAAGAAGCATAGTAATGGTTGTGTTTATATGTCATATTTATTTCTCAGATATTCTAGTCAGATTTTGTATTATACATATATCTAATAATTTGTTATAGAGTATGAAACAGTAGATTATTGACTTTTCGACATTGAATGCGATGCATTCATGCAGTGAAAGGGTGAAAGGTGTAATGTTTATTTTAAGTTGAAAAGAGACTTGAAATACGTAATATATTTTGATGTTTATTCAAATGAACTGCACTCAAAATCGTCAAATCCAAATCCTACAATTGAAATAAGCGGGCTATACAAATAGCCTTATAGGCTTATTCTGTCACACCACTAATCTTTAAAATATTAAAGATAGGAAATAAGTTTACAATAGGAAATGCATTCAAACATGTTTTTCGGCAAAATGCTAAAGTTCCGTATCACAACATCGTTGGATACTTGGACAATACTTTTATGTTAATACTCGTATCTCAAAACATGTATCTGAATACAAATGATTTGGTTAGCCCTTAAAGACAACAACCATAACCAAAAAAGTTCTGTTTTATGCATTTGGAAAAATTCTAATCAAGAAATATAATGTTTTTTTTAACAAACGGAAACTGAAGATAATGTTTTTATATTGGTTTTAATTAACGAAACTGGCAGATTTACCTTGCTGTAATTAAAAAAAAGTTAGCATATAATAACAAGGAACTTGTATCTATGTAGATAAAAGTTCCTTTATCTAAGTGGCGCCGTCAAGAGAAGACTCAACCAGGAAACTTCCATCACTATCATCAACATGCTGCGCGAAGGAGAAGGATCATGGCTCAACGTTCTTCCATGTGGCAAAAACGAAGTTCAAAATGGAGCCATTTCTGTGTTATTGATATTGCTATGTTACCAATATGAGATACTTACACGAATATTTATTTATGCATTAAAAATTATATCTGTTATAGGCAACTAAAAGCACGCACCGCTTTTATTTTAGGCATTCTTCTTCTAGTTTGGGGCCTTCCACAGACAGAAAAAGTTTCGCGGTTAGCACAGAATACTCATAAGTATGTCCCTTAGTTAGCAAGAAATAAGTGCTACAATCGGCCACCGTTTCGCAAAAGTTTCGCGCAAACGTTCGCTCAAGCACGATTCTCGCTCTTATTTCTTGCACGCTAAGAGTTATGACTATACAATTTCGCGCGAACGTCCGCGCTCTATCTAGGAAAGGCTCAATTTCATGGCCTACTTAGCAGCGGTTGTAATACATGGAGCAGCATTGTTGCTCTATTAACTCGACCTTAGCAACATACTTTGTAAATTTGTGCAATTCTGTCCAACATCCACCCGCAAGTGCGCGGAAGTTATTTGCATACCTACCCGCTGGCGGGCGCACAGTGCCGCCCTGGGTACCGCCGCAGCACACTTCTCGCCGCCTGAAGCCGCATAGCGGTCGCAGCGGTTTCTTTGTCGCAACCCAGTGGACACGGGAGATGCTATAGTCGAGCCGTTCTAAGAAGCGTTTTTTGACACAGCAGTGTGGAAGGAAAGCTAATGACTAAATTATGGAACAGACCACTTTACCCCACGTTTTATATTTTTGGGACCAAATAATAACAGCTTGTTGATGTGTTTTTTTTATTGTGACTTGTAGATTATATTTTATTCTATATTGTGTCAATTAATTACTAAACAATGTATTAAATAATATAATTATGAACAAAATAATGGTACAGTACCAGCACTGGGAGTAAATTGAAATAGGGATGTGAACCTGCAAAATAATATCGACCATTTAAGTTTTTATATCTTTTATTTTCATAATTATTACTTAAATAATCTTATAAAGGAAAATAAAATAGATATCATCACGATTACCAATGTTGGCTTACGAGAAAGAATAGTCGGTCTCGGGATTTCCAGCAATTAACTAATGCCTCCTTCATTTCTTAAATGATATGTTTAGGCACACATTATAAATGGAAAGTTCATTGCAGAATCATCTAGCTTTTTCTAGTCAGTTAACTTTACATCGCTGAAGAAGAAAGTCGAATCAGTCGAATAAAACTGACAGTAATCTCAGGTGAAATAGAATAATAACAATCGGCTTAGATTCATTTGCATGTCGCCCTTTTTTTCCATTTTGGGTGGTTATGTTTTCCCTTTTTCGGTTCTCAGTACTGTTTTTCGACAAAAAAAGTGGTGCGCACCTCAAAAGTTGTCAATTTCTACTCACGAAAATGTATGTGGAAGACGATCCTTTTAAGGTGTACAGCAAAATCTTAATCAAATGTTTTGCTCCAAATATGCAATGGTTAATGTTTGGAACATTATTCCGTTGAAAGCTGTATATGTGCAAAAAATCTTGTATTTAGGTTATGAATCACCTTCCGGAATCAGATAATCAACTGTCCATCTTTATCAATGTGTTTTTTTTTAGAAGATTCCCTATTATTAGGTTTTTGCTTTTCCGTTTTGAAATTTTATCGATATAAAAGTAAAACTCTGGTTTTTACCCTTCCCTATTCCTCATCTGTCAAAAAACGCTTCTTAGAACGGCTCGACTATAGTTCTCTTATTCACCAGACTTTGGACGATGGCGCTGGAGCAGCGACCATGAAAGGACTGGAGTAGCAATCGAGACTCGATTTTCTGAGGGCGGTTTCTTTTATGCTACCTGACATGATGGTTAATACCACACAACTTCCGTTTTGTTATGAGCCAATATACCACATTCCTAAAGGAATTAGGTGCCATGTCAGGACCTTCCCTTTATGAGAACTGGATGGAAAACACTGACAATTTTCAATTGACGATTCGACCATCTTTTCATCCAATGCCACCCAACCCGGACGGGCTTAGATCCCTACCACCTAGTAGGGGAAAGGGCCCTACAATTTTACATGGATTCCGAACCATAGAGCAGCTCGCATCCGTGACGAAATGCACTTATCCAACTCGGTAAGAGAAATAAATTGGTGTATAAAAGCGGCAAGGATTTGAACACAGACCTCTCGTATACAAGGCAAGTCCCCGCGCCACTACGCCACGAGCCGACAACTTTTAACCACTTAAACATACAAAGGCGGTAGCGCCGGAGAGCGAGTTCGCTTGCTACTGATTGTTTCGTGATCCAAAGACAAGTAAGAACTTCACAGGACGCTAACTAGCGAAATGAATATTCGACGTTGCACGTCACAAAATTGCAAGCGAACTAAGCATAGTTTTCCACTAACTCGTGGCTACGCTGCCACCATACTAATGAGTTTAGATCAATACTCCCGCCCTTCCATGCTCGCTGAACTGGAAAGTCAAACATTTGTAGAGACTATCGTGTTGAACAACATTGTTTTTGGGGAATTTTGGTGTTCATGGACGTAAACAAGTGTGAGAAATATGACACATGATGATCCGAAGTATACATTATTTTGTAATTTAATAAAAAAATAAAAAATGTATTCGGCGTAGATACGTAGAGATGTAGCATTATATGATCCACCCCATTCAGCTCAGTGTGCGACGCCTTGCGGGAAAGCACTCCTGAGCGCGGTTAGGTTCTGGATGGGTGACCATTTTCAACCGTTGAGGCTGGCCGTGGTTCGAATCCCACGTAGAACTGTAGGTACCCCTTCCTTACTTACACGGTGGTAGGGTTAATCCCGCCCGGGTTGGTACCATCGCATTGAATGAACGTTGGTCGAAGCGGTAGTGAAAATTGTCCGTGTTTTCCATCCAGTTCAATGTAGCCGAACAATATAGGAAGGACCTGGCATGGCACCTAGTTCCCGTGTGGTGTGTTAGGCTGATATCTGACGGTCAGTTATCCGTGTCCAGTTACGAAAAAAATTGAGAACCTTATGTTTATTTGAATACTGCTGTATTGGAATGGATGGAATACACAGAAGACGTTTAAGCCATTTTTTATCAAATGTTGCTGAGAGCTATGAAAAGTGTTTGAAATGTCTGTAAAAGATTTAATACAAAAAAATCACGTTTTATGTATGAATCACCCTTTAATTTTAATTATTTTTTAATTCTACCAGTTTGTTGTTATAGCGGCAAATTAAATACACACTCTATGAAAATATCAGCTGTCGATCTGTTACGGTTACTGAGATACAGCCCTGTGACAGACGGACGGACGGACGGTCGGACGGGCGGACGAGCAGACGGACGGACGGACAGCGGAGGCTTAGTCATAGGGTTCCGTTGGCACCCTTTGGGTACGCAACCCTAAAATATACTTTTTTATATCATGTTTTAAAGATATTAATTTCAAAAATTTATTATGTATGCGAATATATGACCAGTGCGTCCTCCCGGTTATGACGTACGGGTGTGAAACGTGGACTCTGACGGTCGCCGTTGTCCAAAGGTTGAAAGTTGCCCAGCGAGCAATGGAGCAAGCCACGCTGGGAATATCGCTACGGGATATGGTGCGTAACGAGGCAATCCGTCGACGTACCAAAGTAGTCGATATTGGACACCGGGTGGCTAAGCTCAAATGGCAATGGGCTGGTCACGTCAGCCGAAGAAACAACGACCGTTGGAGTAACCGTGTCCTACACTGGCGGCCGTGGACAGGCAAACGGAGTGTGGGAAGACCACCCGCCAGGTGGGAAGACGACATCAAGTGCGTCAGCGGAAAGCAGTGGTTCCGTACCGCTGAGGGCCGGGAGGACTGGAGAAGGATTGGAGAGGCATATGTCCAGCAGTGGACGCAAACACGCTGACTGACTGACTGACATTATATCGTTAACTATGAGCGAGTAGAGATGGCTCGTTGCTAAACGACGTTGCCACTTTTATTGGTGCTACTAGCCTACCCTTTTACATCCCACCGTTCCTGACTCTGGCTCGTTGTCAGCTCGCCCTGCATAAAGCCCGCCCGCTTTCCACACGCCGTAGACCTGTGTAACTAATAAAATAATAATAATAAAAAAAAATGTGAGAATTATTATGCCTTTATTTATTATTACTAGCGCATCACGTCGTCAATCGAGTCCGTGGAGCATTGTGTGCTTTGACTACCAGAAGTTTCAATAAATAAAATGAAAAAGAACCGTGGAAAATTGGTTACCAGATTATTATATTCTATGAATACCCATAATTAATGATAATCGTATTAAATTAAACCTCACTTAATTGGACACTTAAGTCTTGACCCATCAAAGAGAAATTTGTAAGGCTTTGAAGTCCTATATTCAAAAGTATCAGATAGTAATATAAGACTCTCGGAGCCGGTTATTCTTTTAGTCCCGAAGAAACTGTTGTAAATGAACCCGGGTCATCTTCCGGAGACCTTTATACATATTTTCATGTATATCTCATTGTCTCTTATCGTAAACAAACACAATGAAATAACATGAGCCTAATCTATTTCTGTTCACATCCCCCTTCAATCGCTCAGGGGGTCCATTCAGGGCAAGAGTGAGTTCGAATTCGTCACTAAATATCACCTCACTTTTTAAATATTTAATGTTTCCACACTTTTTGAATATCATTACAGTTAGGTAAAAATCTGGTCCGTCCCGTAAATACGTTGGAAGTATAAATAACGGTTCCGTTATTTAAATAATAATATATTTCCCACCTATTTTTAGGTTAACTCACTCCCGAACTCGAACTCACTCTAGCTCTGAATGGCCCCCCAGTTGATTGCTCAACAGCTGCCGCCAAGTTGGTTGTTACCAGAACTCCTGGCTTCCTCCCTTAAAATGTGGCTCTTTTTATATTGAATTTGTAAACTTTTTTGTAGCGCGGGCAAGTTTTGAAACAATCGAGGCGAACTTTGATTTTTAACGCCTTTATTTTCGCACCGTCACGATCCTTGAGAGCTTTAAAGGCGCCGTTCGCAGCCCCGCCACGTCCTCAGGCTTCCGGAAATGAATGTAAGTCTACCCTCCGATGCCGTCTGTCGCGAGGTTCTATATATTGAGCGAGGCGAAGATCCCATTTATTCAATGTCTAATCAATAGGGCGATATCAGGTTTCAGATTTTTTTTCAGATATGAAAAAGTGAAAAATCAGTACCATCTTATTTAAAAAGTGGGCTGATTGTTTGGATTTATCTGATTGTTGAGGTAGTGATGCATAAGGATTCGGACAATTGAGACATAAATAAGGTATGCTTAATAATATATATTAAAAATAAGCAAAGGTGAGTCAACGAGGATAACAATTTATAGTTTGACATTTACCATACTTATTAGATGTACCTACACAAGCATGTAGAGTTGGAAATTTAACAGTTTATTTGTTCGCTCGCCAGTAAATCCATCATTCGGAACACATTTAAAACGAAAAACCGGCCAAGTGCGCGTCGGACTCGCACACAAAGGGTTCCGTACCATAGTAAAATTTAACACACAAAAATCAGGTTTTTTGTTGTCGCAATATAAATACACACTCTGTGAAAATTTCAGCTGCCTACCTATTACGGTTCATAAGATACAGCCCTGTGACAGACGGACGGACGGACGGACGGACGGACGGACGGACGGACGGACAGACGGACGGACGGACGGAAGGACGGACGGACGGACGGAAGGACGGACGGACGGACGGGTGGACAGCGGAGGCTTAGTAACAGGGTCCCGTTTTCACCCTTTGGGTACGGAACCCTAAAAACGAATACAAAAATAATAAAATAGGTAGACTTTTTCACTTTATTCTAGTTCTAATATTCGGAGTGGTAGTTGTGTGTTCTTTCTTTGTATACATATCTATGCATTATTGGAAGTTAAGTAAGATTCCACAATAAAATTGAAATTCTGGTAACTGCTATAACTTTGAACAACTTTTATGTTGAACATATTTTTTCAATTATAATTCTAATTGAATTATTGTTTAGTGTATTGCTGTATTAAGTATATATGTAATTTTAAAGTATTAAAACTGATCATAACATTACTAATATCGTACAGATCGATGAGTAAAAACTGTCAAAGTGCATAACATGAAAATTATTAAGGATTTGTACCGTACCCCATTTGGGTAAACGTCCTCCACATATTTGGATCTCAAATTACAGATTCAGACGTTACCATCGAAACTATTCATATCAATTATAATCTCATATCCGTAGGTACCGGATCGGTGGAGTCACGCACGGGTGTAAGCACATATTATTATGTACGTACGCTATGTGCGTTGACATATATTCAACCCCATCTACATTACATGCATATTATAAGTGAGATCGTTGGATATTACTAATAAGTAATTTTACTTATTACTAATAAGTAAGATATAAATAACGATTAGTAATTATAATAAGATATTATAATTACTAATCGTTTTATTGCTTGCAAAACCATACTATATTTGGTGAACAAAACATACTTCAGTTTAGTCACCCGCCCTCAAGCCTGTAAAGTAGAGGAGGATAGACGGCGTCTTTTTATTGTATTCCGGGAGGTCACGACATTTTTGGTCACGATAAGGTAAATGGCTGAATCTGGGTTCACATGTTAGAGATCAACCTTCCGATGCTTAATAAGTCAGTCTGCCTGCGCCAAGTGGTTGCTCGGCGACGACCTTGAGGAATGTTGGGGCCCTTAAACTTCAAAGGGATAATAGATTTATTTCGATCTGTGTATTTTCGTCTATACAACGGATAATTCTTTTCGGATCTGCTCAATATTCCGGGAGGTCACGACATTTTTGGTCACGATATGGTAAATGGCTGAATCTGGGATCACATGTTAGAGGCCAACCCTCTGATGCTAAATATGTCGGTCTGCCCGTGCCAAGTGGTTGCGTTATCTAGATTGGCTATATAAAATAGATGCTGGTATGTACCTTCTGATGAATTTACTGATTGTCTGGAAACATTGATACCTATTAATTATACAACAATAACCAGTCGGTTTTTTAATTAAATACTTAAATATACCTTAAGTTATATCTGTATCCTAAATTGCCTATAACTACGAAATGCAACCAAATGTTTGTTCAGTTTTTGTATTGCTATGCAATTATGCACTGATACTTTTATGCTTCGTTATTTGCATCAATTTACCTTATCATATATATTTGTTATCACCATAACTAGTTTTTCAGGCGCATTATCTACGTAACGCAACCACTTGGAACAGGCAGACTGACACGTTTAGCTTCAGAGGGTTGGTCTTTATCCCGTGAAACCAGTTTCAGCCATTTACGTTATCGTTACCATTTTTGTCGCGACCTCCTAGTCTACAACGTGTAACAGGCAAACGTCTATGTATATTCCTTCTATAAAAAAGAACCGTAGACTTTTACCTGTCGGTTCGTTCAACTGTGGAACGTTTAGTTATTTCGCCAATGCACAGTGTAACCCAAGTACATCTGTGAATGAGCACAGTTGTCTAAGCGAGAGGAGACGTGCAAAGTATAGAAGTTGTTTCATACGGTATCGATATCTATGTAGAGATATGCCGGATCTTTGGCGATAGTTTGGTTCGAGGTATATACCCATATTAACAGCTTCAGCCCTTACAGATCGAATATCACTTATTGGTTCTATCTGTCTTTTCAATCTGGGTCATGTAATTACGCGTCATGTGAACTGGTTTCAGAAATATTCATATGGTACAAATAAAATTCCCCTCTAATAAATACTTGCACATTAGGAGCACATATGGTTATATTCTTCACAACAGGTAATACATGTTTTCTAATTCGTTATGTATTATCTGGTAACTTGCAGGGAATTTATTTGAATGAAAAATTGGATATACTAACGCAAAGTCAACGAAATTCCTTCAAGATTTTTATTGTAAAACGCAGCGTAGGTCTTTTGTGACTCACAAGTCAGTCAGTCAGTCAGTGTGTTTACCGCCACTGCTGGACATACGCCTCTCCAATTTTTCTCCAGTCCTCCCGACCCTCAGCAGTACGGAACCATTGCTTTCCGTCGACGCCACTCCACGTGGGGCGTCGTCCCACCTGGCGGGTGGTCTTCCCAAACTCCATTTGTACGCTCACAAGACTAATTGCAACTTAAGTTATAAATAAAAAAATGAAACGTAAACCCAAAGTATCAAAAGGAAAATAAATTGTTTTGTGTAAGAAATATTCACTGATGTTTCGAACGGAATACTCTAAAACGATTTTAGTTGCATCCGTCCCACGACGAACACAAAAACTAAACTGTCAATTTGTTCACAAGGTATGCAGTTTGACATGTAAGCAAGCTATGCAGTTTGACAAGCAAGCAAACTTTTTGGGAGCTCACAATGCGGGCCCTCTGCTAATACCCCAAAGGAGTGATCTGTGGCGTTCATATAGTATGGATTATTTGGTTCGCAATCACAATACTATTAGTGAATAAACGTTTTTATTAGTAAGACTCGCACAAGGTATGAATGCAAGGACATCCGTAGAAAATTCAATTTGAATCGCAGATATTAATACACAATACAAGGACTTACCTGGACAAGGTTGCCATAGTCTCCGCCGGCTGCCGTGAAGTTGAGGTGACAGAGGAAAGGGAGGTGCTCCTCGCGCGGCCTTCGAACCTCCAGCTCGTAAGTGCGGCCCACGTCGCCGCTGTACGTCCGATTGCAAGCTGCAACAAGCACACATCACCGTGAGGTTACGCTCTGCCATACAAACGGTGGGCATCACTCCGTGATGTTACACTATCAATAGCTCAATCAAGAATGATCTGTGAAGATATATATGCTTTGCTGTAATATTCCGGGAGGTTACGACATTTTCGGTCACGTTAAGGTAAATGACTGAATCTGGGTTCACAGGATAGAGACCAACCCTTTAATGATAAATAATGAATAATGATATAGATGTTGGTACGTACCAGCTCGCAATATAAGCTAAAGGTATATTATTTACATGCTTTTTATCACCCGGACTTCGCTGGTGCACGCAGCTAGAGACGCACACACTACATCAGCGTGAGGTTACACTCTGTCACAAAATATATGATAGGTATCTACGGAAGGTACGTGTTAAACAATACAGGAGAAAGTCTTCCAAACAATTTTAGTTATTGCTCCTTTATAAAAAAATATAATCTACAAAAAAAACAATCTATACCAAAATGTTACCAATCGGATTACTAATATGTATATTTACATACTGGACTGAATGCAAAAGTTTGAAAACAAAACATCTAGGTCGCATGCACAATGGAAGCTGCAATGTTTTGCAATCTAGCCGCCACCGTTCCCTTTTGTCTATTGTTACCGCGCATTATTCATGCAAATATCAAGGAACTAGACATCCTTTCAGATAGTGCTTCGCAATTTTCTTTAAAATTACGGCCACAAAAACGGGCGCATTCATTTCGCTTTTTACGTCGCCGAAGTGTGGGCGAAATCCGAATAAAAATTAAAATGCTTTCTACTGCCCTTTTCGAAAACATGAAAACAATCGCAGCAAGATTGGCGCTTCTAGTAATTTGTTCGTGTTAATTTCATGTTGAGCATAATTATCGCCCGTATTTCTGATGAGTACAGTACAGTTTATGAAATTCGCGTCTCAAGATAAACATAAAAATATAGTAGTATTGAATAAACAAAAATCGGGAAAGCCGTATTACTCCAGGAACTTTAGCCTTAAATCAGCACTTAGAAAAACATTAAATCCGAAATGCATTTTTTTTTCTCATAAACGTAGTATTTCATGTGGACGTGTGTACATTAAGTTTGCAACATTTTAGGGGGTCCGGAAGATAGAAATAATATATGAAATATGTTTAAAAAATGATATCTCCTAAACAAATGTTTAGAAATGTTATTTAAAAATGTAATATGTTAGCTAATTTTAGGTGTAATATTACTTTGAATTTGCAACAATTTCTTATTTACGGAACCGTGTCAATATATTTTTTTTGTACTATTTTCATAAAATCTGCAAAGCAAATAATGATAATTCTATTTTATTTTCTGAAATTGGAAACTGACCGCAAACTCTATATTCTGTAAAATTTGTAAAATGTTGCAAACATTTGAAGCAAATTTTTTTTTCATTTATAATTTTTACATTCACACAAAAGCTAAACAAAAAATTCGAAATACGTATAAAATCGTTCGTGGTATAGTTTTTAAAGAATTTAGTTTTCTTTTACATATTCTAAAAATAAATATAGCAATAGCAAGTTGGGTTCGCGGCATAGATTTTTTTTTAGTAAAAACATTTTTTTAAATACATTTCCGTAATTACAAAATTGTTGCAAATTCACAGTTACATTACGCCTTAAAAGACTTAACATATAATTTTTTTTAATACCGTTTCTAAATATTTGTATAGGAGATGTATATTTTTTAATACATTTTAATTTTTTTTTCTATCTTCCGGGCCCCGCTAAATGTTGCAAACTTAGTGTAAGCATATGAACATGAAATTATATATTTCTGAGAAAAAAAAAATCATTTCGGATTTTATGTGCTTCTCAAACCGTATCTATCCCGGTCTATATCGGCCCGCAGCCATATTCCTTGACGCAGCTGCCACTTGGTAGGTGTAATGTCTCTGCTTACGAACGCCTTGGACGTTTGGCATTACTACAGTTTAGAAGTTACAGGTCAAGTAAGCGAATCTTGCGACTTCTAACGTTTATTATCTTTTAACTTCAAGAGTACAGCGCTATCTATTGTTGCACATGCTGACTAGCTTCTATCCATTTATAACGCAATACTTGATTGACAAATTGCGAATGATTTGTTAATTGCATTTTTTTGGCACGTTTAAACTAGCAGCTCTGTTGAGAGCGTTCGTTACCGTCTAATGGATGCGGTTACAAATCTTTACATCGGAAAGGTAAATCATTCCTTAGTAATTTCAACTATAACGTGTACACTGATAACCACGACTGTATGCATAGATTGGTAGCCATCGCAATCAGGTATTAAAGTGTCGATTGAACAGCGGGCGAGCCCCACATGTGAAACAAGAGATTGGACCCATGCCGTTTGACATCCGTTTGAAGTGGCGAGTGTAGGGTGCACCGTCCCAGTGAACCTCCCCCCTTCCTCTCCGCCGCCGCTGCACAGCAGATCCCGTCTGCACAAAGAGCCGCATCGCGCTCAAGAGTGAACCGGTGCAATCCAGATCGCAGACATACGTCCTGTATGCAACTATTATTTTGGATATTGGTTACTTAATCACGCAAAGACGGCTGGCGGGATTTAAAGGCAATTTGGCAGATAGTTTATTACCTGCATTAACACATAGGATACTTTTTATCCGTGAAAAAGGTTAAGTTTCTTTGGGATTGTCCAAAAGTTCGTCCAAAATTAGATTGACCCAAGCGGAGCCGGTACCTCAACTAGTTGTAAGATAAATATGGGTTTTTAAGAAAACTACGTTAATAAGATTAAATTCTGGGCTAACGTAACTATTTTAAAACGGGAGCCAACTATTTGATACATTTGTTCAGCAATTCGTTCTATAGTGTACAAGCTTTTGCCCATAGCTTCGCTTGTGTTAAACTTAGGTATAACTCGAAATAATTTAAGCACCTCAGGAATAAACATATGAACATAATGAACCTTTGCAGTTTCGGGCTGAACTTAACGCGGGAAGCATTTCCTACCAGATAACCTTGGGTATTGCGAGCAATACGAATTACGATAGCACTTAGTGAGACCTTGGATGGGTTATGGAAAGTGATATTGTTTGTGTGCTTTAGACCTATTGGACCGACTTTGGCTATTATTATTGGAAATGGCGATCGTTCATATCCGGCATAGAAATGTACCTTAGGGAATTCATTAGAACATGCCAGGGTTAAAAAATCAATATCGACATACATACCATCCTCCATAGCATTATTAATCAACTTCATAATGAAGCAAAGCCTATACCAATATTTGATGTTACGTTCTCGTACGTGTCTTGTAGAATAAATATTAATTTGTTCTTCTCGACATATCACTTTTGCACACACACCCACTCTAGACTACACGACCGGGATTGCCTATTAGAGATTAAAAAAAACGTGGCACTAATATCGGCAAGTACAAAGACACACGACATTTGTCGTGAATGCAACAAAAAACTCTCTTTCCTAAAGTGGATGTCTCAGGCACGCCCACTTATTCCCGGAAATTACAAGTCGATCTGTCATAGCACTGACAGTTCCGAAAGAATAATAACAGCTGTCGATGTTGCACAGATGAAAAGGCAAAGACCATTCTATGGAGCCTCAGGTAAACTAACACACACATATTTATTTTATTTTTTTCATTTTAGGAAACTTAACAGCATACATGACTAAGTATATGAATGTACTTAAAATTACAAATTATTAATAAGCAAATGAAAAAGTTCCACAGGAAGTCTCTATGTACAACAATAAAATTACCTAACTACTTACCTAAGAGTGTGTGAGAGCAAGGGAGGAAAGGTGTGAGGGTGTGTTAGGGTGTGTACACGTTTGCTTGCTTATACCAAAAACAAGCAAACAGAATCTGTAGAACAACAATGGTGAAGCAGAATAATATTCATTAGATGTACATTGAGTATGAATCCCGCGCAGTCTGTGTGGGTATGCGCTCTGTAATCAGCGGAATATCTCATATCTTTCCAATAACACAAATGGGTGGCCGTGTTCATACATATGTATCGAGGCATTGGCATGAAATAAATTGTGCCAAGTAAGGGCGGCGTTGCACTGGAGCGGGGCTGCTAATGGGATTGATTTTGCTTACAATTCATAAGTACACTCGTAGGAGTTAGGGGGAATGACCGCGTTTATAGTAATGAGTGATAGGTGCATCGATAATGCAAATAAAAAAAAACTATTAATGTTACAGTATTATTGTAAATCTGAATTTAGGTGGTTTAACAATTGAATCTGTTTTACTTTAAATCATCTGTTACTAGTTTTCAGAATAAAATCCTCAATTCGATGGGAACCCAATTCAAGAGTCTTTGAAATGAACTATAAGAATTAGCTTTCACTGGAATGAATGTGCAAAGTGATTCGTGATAGGCTGTGGAAAGTAAAATGTACAGCGCGAAAATACCTGAATAAAATAATTGTCACTCCACACATACTGATTATTGCATATTTTTTTCGCTAGCCGCTTGACGCCACAGCTTGCCGCCGCCCAGTTGAGCTTTGCAGGATCAGTGTTTTTCTACAAGCATCACTATTTGCCACTGTTTCGAGCTCGAGTCATGCGTTTTCGGAAATATTTTTTAACTCTGTAGTTGCTGTTTTTGCTGTCATGTTTTTTTTTAAGAAAACTGTTATTTTAATTTAATGAACGTATGAAAGAGACGGACTAATTATTCCTAAAATTAAAGTCAATCACTGTTATGTTTAAAAACATTAGCCCAACACACCACATTCCCCAAGGATTTAGTGCCACGGCCAGACTCTTCCTCTATAAGTACGGCTACATTGCACCGGATAGAAAACACGGACAATTTTTCGTTGCCGCCTTGACAAACTTATCATCCAATGCGATGGTGCTAACCCGGGCGGGCTTAATCCAACCAACTAGTAGGGGACCCCTTCCCCTACTAGGTGGTTGTATTAAGCCCTACTGTCTCACATGGATTTCGAACCAAGAACTCGCATTCTGAACGAAGAGCACTTATCCAACTCAGAAAGAGAAAGAAAGTGGTGCATAAACGCGGCGGGGATTCGAAGGAAAGAAGCCCCTGGGCTACGAGCCACTCAGATATATTAAGGCCCTCTAGTTACAGCTACCTGAATTAATAGGACTTCATTTCCAGTTTCCATTTCATTATCCAATTAGAAATGTGTAGATCGCACAGTAATATTTTTATCTGCCGCCGGCTCGATAACCTTTAGCGAAGAAGAACCAACAAGAAACTTCGCTGGGTTTGTCATTCATTGTTATTCTTGGGTACTACCAAATTCGTATAAAATTTATGATAAATGACTAATGAAATGAAATGAAAATATTCTTTACTCCTTACAACTATTACATAGTATGCAAAGGCGAGCTTATTGCCAAAGGCAAAACAGCTATCATTAATATCAGGCAATATATTAAGAGGTATCAAGAAAGATTTAATTACTTAACACTAAGCACCATAATCACACTTAGAAAACATTCTATAACTCAAGACTATACAAACAGAAAATAATTGATTAATTAAAAAATCTGACAAATAAAATATTTAGGTAGAGAGCAAACACATAGAAATAAAAACCCTAATGACATCTTTTAATATGGATAATAAAAAAAAAAAATGTATAAAAAGCCATCGTCATTGTTGAAAGGAAGTAGTATGAACTTAACTACAAATACAACTTATTAGACTGACAAATTCGTGCTACAAATGCATCACAACTTAATTATTGTCAGTTGCCACCTCAAAATATAATTGCAAAAGTTTTAATCGACTATACTTTTGTACTATAAATAAACGCTTTGTACAAAACATCGTTTGTCTAGTGGCTTAGCTTTATTGAAAACTAATCATTTTTTTAATGCACAAGTCTGGAAATATTTGTATTTTTTGGAGTTAATATTATTATATCGATATTTTTTGATGATCTAATTTATTATGGCCTACATTGGAGAATGTAATAAGATTTTGTAAATAATCAGAAACATTTTGGTTTGGGCATTCGTTTGAAGCAACTAACTGATTATTAATTTCTACTAATATATTATTTCTGAGCTTGCATAACCTCAAAATAATGAGAAAACGGAATTGTGGAGCGGCTCGTAGCCTAGTTTGAGGGGCTCGTGGCCTAGTGGCGCAGGGACTAGATTAGCATACCAGAGATCTGGGTTTAAATCCTCGCCCCGTTCATGCACCACTTTCTTTCTCATTCTGAGTTAGATAAGTGCATTTCGTCATGAATGCAAGCTTCTCCATGGTTCGGAATTCATGTGAAACTGTAGGTCCGCTTCCCCTACTAGGTGGTAGGGTTAAAGCCCGCCCGGATTGGTACCATAGCATAGGATGAAAAGATGGCCGAAGCGGCAATGAAAAATTGTCCGTGTTTTCCATCCAGTTCAATGTAGCCGTGCTCATAAAGGGAAGGTCCCGGCATGGCACCTTATTCCTTCGGGAATGTGGTGTATTGGGCTAATATCATAACGGTAGTTTTGTGGTTTTAGCCATCCATGTCAGGTTTCATAAAAAAAAAATCGTATCCAATACACGAAAATATAATATTTCTAGTGCCCAGTGAAGGTCCGATTTGGGAGAAGTTATCCCCCTGGTCTGCTTCGGGCTTCGGCCTACGCACCGAGTTATGGCGCCCGTAATTCCATTAGGGCCAGTGAATACATCAAGCCATTACCCCACTCCGTGCAATTTGCCGGGTTTGGGCCCCATCCGCCAAATGAGACTCATTACACGTGTCCTGGTTGCGGGCCCGTGCAGACGCCAATGCAAACAGATGCGGCTGATATGCAGAGTATTTAAAATAATCACGGACTGGGAGAGTCAATGATTTTACTAACTGGGTGGTAAAATATAATAATTACTAGGTCTTAAACGACACATTTGTTTAATTTATGAATGCACGGGTTATCTTATTTTGTTTCCCGTTTTAATCAGAAAACCTAATAATTCCTTAATACTTTATGACGTTGGTATTGAAAATCATTTTTACCATACTGACAATCATTATTTTGTGTTGCCTGCAGTCTCGGGTATTGTGATTTCTTTAATTTCCGGGGTATGGACGAGACTCCTTGATTCGGAACCCATATAAGACTACGTGTTGTAAAATATTTAAGCCCGCATGGGTTGCTACAATCTAATTGAATTAAAGATGATCGAAGAAGCTGTATCCGTGCTTTCCGTGAAGCGCGGTACATGGCGCCTAATCCTTAGGGGAATCCGATGATTTCAACCATTTCGAGTAAAACAAACCCTTACGGTCAATACAAATATTTTCAACTGAATGTATGTAGTAACTCTGATGACTAGGACGATTGAATGCAACTATTTCGCATCTAAATAAATTGTGTATTTGTAACAGCGATACAAAAACCAGGCAGCGTTATGTTCCCCGCATTAGCCTGATTGTGGAGTGGTCCAAAGAAACCGCCTGCACTGGCAGATGTTATGTTCATGAGTGCACTGCCATGGCGCATGGCGGTGTATTACGCTCGCTACGGAATAGAAGTTAATGTTATTTTAACCGTGATTTTGCGCTCTTTCAATAGTATCTAGGAAAAATGCACTATCTAATTGAAAATACCATCAGTTGCACAATTTCAATAACAAATATGATTAGTAAACAAAAATATAATTTTATACGAATGCCGTTACAACGTACTTCACGAGTAACATTTAAATAATATTAGCTTGTCTAAAGACTCAGGTCTAAATAAAAACTTTGTGGTCGGGTTTACCATTTGCGGAAAAACTAGAGTGAGAGCAAAGCCATAGGCGGCGTTTCCACCGGACCTGAGCTAAAATTCATTATTGGTATTAAATTCACCACAAAACACCAGTTCCGCAAAAAAGTATGGCATTTGGATTTCATCTGTCTGCTGTTTTATGAAAATAGATATTCTGGATACTTTCACATTAACGGATTAGATATTTAGCACTGAGTATAAAGAAGTTTTCTGCGCTGTGTGGATGTCGTAAGAGCCTAAGGGTTAAATGGTTGATCGTTCAAGGTTCGAATTCCAAGTAAAAGTGTAATTCCCATTCCTTACTTACTAAAGGTGGTAGGGTCGTAGGTATTCTCGTCTGGGTATGTCCCATCGCATTAAATTAATGGTGGTCGAAGCAACACGGAAAATTGTTCTTATTTTCCATCCAGTTCAATGTAGCCCTGCAACACAAGGAAGGCACCTACTTACCATGTGGTTTATTTGGGCTAATATTATGACAGTGGGTGTGGTATTAGTCAGCTGTGTCCAGTTACGTTAAAACACGTGATTGGAAATAAAACCCAATCGAACTCGTACAGGTGCGCGCTAATTAGATTTGACTGAAATATTTAAACTAATATCGATAGAACTACTAATCGGAATCCATATAAAGGCTAAGCTTTTCGGTTCTAAATACATAGGGGCGGAACCGGCGTAAAATGTGTAAAAAAATGTTAGGGAATGCGATCAATTCTGCACCAGAGAATACGCAGTAAGAGCGCAGCAGGTCTATTCCTGGCATTCAGCAAGCAGGTATCAGGAATCTTGAGTCAAGAAAACAGCTTTTATAGCGATTTTTAGAGCGAGTTTTTCTACGGAAACCTTGATTTATTAAAAAAGCTATGCTCCGGCATATTTTCATCAAGAAACTCGCTTTGAAAACCGCTACAAAAGCGGTTTTCTAGACTCAGGATTCCTGATTTCTGATTACTGAATGCCAGGAATAGACCTGCAGAAGGTATGACATATCCGATTTTCTCACATTTTACCCCCCTGTGTAAGGGGGTAACAGCGATACAAAAACCAGGCAGCGTTGTGTTCCCCGCATTGGCCTGATTGTGGAGTGGTCCAAAGAAAGCGCCTGCACTAGCAGATGTGATGTTCATGAATGCATTGCCATGGTGCATGGCGGTGTGCATTAAAGGAATGTGGCGAGTGGTTATCGATGCACATAAGTGTTTTCACTGGAAAGCATTAATCACTTAAATTTTAAATAAATAGACTTTTTCGTACCAAGCAGGTGCGTCACTTATTTCAAGGAATGTGATATGTATGAATGTATAATCGACCGTGAAGCAAGGACACATTATTTAAAGCGAGTGCCCAGTAATAAGAACTACTTTACGCATATATGCAATACCCGCGAATGGTATGTTTTGCTGGTTCCGGTCCAGCCTTAAAGTATATTCGTAAAGCAGTTATTTTTACTGGGCTCTTTCTTCCATTAATGTATCCTTGCTTCGCGGTCGATTATACGTACATACATGTAACAATCCACTTAAATTTAATTTCAAATTCATATTATTGTACGTCCGTATCGAGAACCGTGTAAATTTGTAGAAGGTGTGTTCAACTAATTAAGAGGTGCATCTAGTTCTTTGAAGTCAACTGGGCTAATTTCGTGGCAATACATTGATGCTCTGCATTACGAGAATGATTAAATTCGCCGATAAAACATGGTGAAAATTGTCGCAGCCTCGACGGCCATATTTCATTACTGCTGAATTCAGAGCGGTGATTTATTCGTCACGGGAGAATGCTAACTTCAAAACTTTCTGTTTATGACCAGCCTGGGCGGGCTTAACTTAGCCACTTAGTAAGCCTACCACTAAGTAAAAGGCAATAAGTAAGTAGCGCATCAAGTCAACGTACTTGCCTTACATGCGAGAGGTTCAAATCCTCGCCCCGGTCATGCACCACTTTCTTTCTCTTTCTGGGTTGGATAAGTGGATGGTTCGAAACCGTTAAAACCGTTAGCCGTAGTATCACCGCATTGGATAAAACTATGGTTGACGCGACAATAAAAAACCGTCCGTATCCGCACTTGGGGGTGGATGTTGGACAGAATTGCACAAATTTACAAAGTATGTTGTACTGTATGTTATACTGCTCCATGTATTACAACCGCTGCTAAGCAGGCCATGAAATTGAGCCTTTCCCAGATAGAGCGCGGACGTTCGCGCAAAATTGTATACTCATAACTCTTAGCCTGCAAGAAATAAGAGTGAGAATCTAGTTGGCCCGAAAGTTTGCGCGAAATTTTGCGAAACGATGGTCGATTGTCGCTCTTTCTAACTAAGAGATAGACTTATGAGTATTCTGTGCTAACCGCGAAACTTTTTCTGTCTGGGGAAGGCCTTAAACTTAAAGAAGAATGCCTAAAATAAAAGCAGTGCGTGCTTTATTGCCTATAATTTAAAATTTGATTCCTTGCAATTTTGATTGCATTGACAAATTATAATTCAAACTGATGATCATAGACGGCTGTAAGCAGCGAACATGACAGGACGAGAGTAGCGATCGAAAGTGAAAATGAAAAAATTTCCGTGTTTTCCATCCAGTTCAATGTAACTGTTATCACAAAGGGAAGCTCCTGGCGTGGCACTTAACTCCTTCGGGAATGCGGTTTGTTGGGCTTACATCATGACGGTGGGAGTGGTATTAGCCTTCCATGGCCAGTCACATAAAAAACAAACTTATTTGTAAGGCCCGCTGGCTACGAGTTTTTTACTGGACAACTTCGGATCGCATGAAGAGACGTCCCATTTAATCAATATTTAAACATGTCACTTTCATTGAACTGCATGGAGTTGATTCTATAATGTCCATAAAAAAATACGTTTTTAATCATACGTTGACGTTGATTTTGATGTTGTGTCTTTTCGTGCACTCGGCCCTAACTGTAGTTAGTTTGCGACGAATTCAATGTTTGTTGATCTAAATAGTGTCCTGTGAAATTACAACGGTGTTGTTAGAACTCGAAAAATCCGTGGTGGGCGAATCCGTAAGTGAACTCACCCATACAAACGAGTTTAGGTTACTACTCCCGTCCTTCCATGCTCGCTGGCTATAAGCTTACAAGCACAGATTAAAAGGTATAGGAAACAGTAAATTTAATAAAAAAATCCGTAGCTTTTAAAAGACGCGTCACAACAATCGTGGTTACAGCGTAACCGTAGCACATTATGAATTTTCCCGTAAAGTCAACCCATCGCCAAAATGGGATTACTTATCTAGACAAACTATTTCTCCCGCAGATGCGTCGATTTGTTCATCGGCCAAATTTATTCCCAGCTATAAATTTCTCACGGAGATAAACGAACGAGACTTGGAAACAGCAGTCTCGCATTCGCCAGTGTGGACCAGCAAAAACGTCCTAGTGATTACAGGAGAGCTGTTTCGTGCGAGAGATTCAATATCGGCGGAGAGCAGAGAGTGGGCGCGTCGGGCGGGTCGATTACGTTAACACTAAAAATTGTAACTGCCTTCACCCAGTTTTACTGGGCACACGAAGATCTAAAAACTGAGGACATTGAGGATAGATATTAAAGCTCTTTATGGCTATATCTTTCTAGATATTAATAACTTCTTGCAAATATTTCAAAATTAGTTATGAACAAGATATAAAAGAGGGGCGAACGCTACGAATGTGCTAATGCGTGATAATGCAATGATAATGATAGAGCAATCGCTATAATGTAGAATTCTCAGTGATCAATTTTCAAAGTTTCAACCAAGGGTCTCGCTCAGGCATATGCAGTTACAGTAAAAATGTCACGTGTAGAATGCTCGTGACGTGACGCTTAGTTGTATTCTCTTCGGTGCATGCTGTGTTCGCGTGAGCTACTGCGCATAGTCTTGAAGCGGGATTATGAATTAATTTTAGTTGCGCACAAAACAACCTTTGAGTTCATCTTATTGTCACAATTATCAATTACTATCTTATGTGCATGCTATTGTTTTTGTTGTGTTATTGAGCAAAACATCGTTTTATTAATTTTCTTTGTGTGAATATAATTTCCGATGAAAACATGACACCTTTGGTTAGTTGATGATAGACCTGTAACAGTACTTTACAGAAAATAGAGCAAATTCATGTGTGATATTTTTAAATTTCGTCTTATGAGCGGTAATTATTTTTTTTATAAAATAATTGCGATATTACCGTAGTCTTATTGAAATTTCTAGCAAATAGTTCCAAGCGGTATCGTAATTGGGGTGCCATCGGGTGCGGTGTTTGTATCACGTAAAACCGATTCGTACACACTCGGCCGAAGCGGTAACAATAATTTATGTCTGAGGGAAGACGCGAGGCTTGCACGAAGGATCGACTGCAGAGAATTCAAAGTAATTAACGACGTACGTAGAGGACGTTATAATAATGTATAGTACCACTAGCACTTCAATATATTGGTTATTTGTGTAGGTATGCTATTTGTTACACTAGCTAGGTTTATCGCCATAGGAACTGTATGCTAATTTAAATCTTATTTTACGGCTGTGAAGAAGTATTCGTGAGTATTGAAGAGCGGTTTTTAAATTCATTGCCGCGTCGGCACTCACGCAGTCGATTTCAAGACGCACTCAAACAAATTGAGTCGTCCGTCTCAATGGATGGAGATGAAAATTTAAGATCAGGGTAAAATATATATATATCTATTTGATTGAAATAAAAAGCGCTCTGACTGCACCAAAAGATGATAAGCGACCGATAAACCAATTTTGATTTATTTCGGTATAGTGATGGTCTGGACCTTGGAGGACATAGGCTACCTCTTGTAGAGAACATTGAACTCGAAGGAGGCGAAATAGTAGATGAAACTGTGTCTGGGGAATTCATAATATCCAGAAAATAATTCGGCCCGACATAAGTCCAAAACGACATTGACCTGAGCAGAGCCGGGCACCTTAACTAGTTGATATATATTTTTATATCAATTTAAGGCTTGCCCAAACTTTTATTAGTTTAAATGATAGAGTAGGTCAATATCATGTTTTTCTGATAAATATGTTTTACACTATGATAAGACTATGCGAAGCTGACGAACTTAAGTTGTTGAAGCGATGAATAAACATAATAAAGCGGTTTGTCATTATAAAATAAAAACATCGCGAAAATCAGTTTTGTAATCGAGAATCAATTACATTTTTGATCATCTCTCTTTTAAAATATGAATTTAAAGTGAATGCTCTCTTTTAAATGTTTAATTTACTTAATTCAACTAAATCGAAGAAATGAATTGCTAATTGAAGCAGGGTCAAGCTGGCCTGGGTAGGTCACATCGCATTGATTAAATATGTGGTCGAAACGGCAATGGAAAGGGAAGGTTCTCACATGGCACCGAATTCCTTAGGAAATGAGATGTACTGGGATAATATCAAGTCCGTGGGTGTGGTATTGCCCCATTTCCAGATTTATATAAAATAATCTATGTTTGAATCTTTTGAATGTAGGAATCTTGAAGACAAAGATGCTTCTCAGGATCCAAAGCGCTACGCAACGCTAAAAAACGGAAATGGCGTGTCGGTTTTTTTTTTACCTTGCTCCGCATACGCGCGGTAAGCCGTCAAACTACATATTATAGTTATGTTAATGGTTTAAATCAATTCAAATGTTCATATCACGACAAATAATGAGCTCCATTCCACTGACGTTGATAAACGAAATAAATCGCGCGTTCTCCTCACGTCCGCAGCCGCCCCTGGCGGACCGTCAATACCCGAATTTATCGAAAAATATAAATCTCTATAGCAATAAGGAATCAAAATACATATTCCGGCCCCTGAACGCTTCGTTCCCTTGTGGTTGGACAAATCGTGCATTACCTAAATTGCCGCGGGCCAATCTTCTATTGTGGGCCTGAACCGGGGGCGATTTCATGTACCTTTGTGTAAACGTGTGTTTGGTGGTTTGTAGGACTGCTAGTCTCAGTGTGGAATTTAGAAATCACTTTTTTTTACTATTTATGGATTTACTAGTCATGACATTAGCCTTACGCCATATTGTAACTAGGTGCCATGCTAGGACCTTCGTTATATTGCATGATTGAATACTTACGGCTTCTCAAGCGGCGGGAGGAGACATTCTCCGACGTTTCGAGCTGATCGTTTAGCCCATTGTCAAGGAGACAGCCGCTACGTCTGCACGCAGCAGCCGACTGACAGTTCGCCGTGGTCGTATATCGTAGCCGTGGGTGCGGGTAGTTGCGGAATTCTCTTGGCTACGTTCCTTACATCAGCCGACAGGCAGTATGACCTGACAATATCGTCGCCGATATTATCGTCTTCCTTGCCCTTCAGCTACCTCCTGCCGCGTGAAAGGCCGTAAGTTTTCAAACATGTTGAACTTTCTTATATTGTTCGGCTACCTTGAATTGAATGGAAGACAGGGACAATTTTCATTGTCGGTGCGGGATTAATCCTACAACCTAGCAAAGTAAGGAAATGGA
The DNA here is from genome assembly GCA_946894095.1 of Incurvaria masculella. NCBI lineage: Eukaryota > Metazoa > Arthropoda > Insecta > Lepidoptera > Incurvariidae > Incurvaria > Incurvaria masculella. Next base: position 7,444,991 of record OX335644.1, read on the forward strand.
CCTACAGTTTTACGCGGAATCCGAACCACAGCCAGCCTTAACGGTTAAAATTGTCACCCATCTACAACAAAGTTTTTCACCAAGCTTATCAAGCCGCAAGGCGTCGTGCTATCGGGGCTAAAGTAGTAAGCTACAATATTTTAAAGTCCAACATGTAACGGTCAGTATCAAATTATAGTTTACCATTATGTTACATCTAAATGTTCGTACACACCAATCTCCGAATCAATCCTACCGACTTCAATTAAATTTTGGAAATGTGTATAGTTGGTTCCAGCTTGAAAGATAGAGTTTTAGACCAGCGTTTTTGTCAAGATTTTGATTTTTTTTTTAATTAACAAAAAATATAACCAAATTCAAAGAAAAAGCACTAAAAAGTAAAAAATTATTTCCATTTTTGTAGTTACGATTTAGCTTATTTTTTAAGTCGGCGTCAGCCGGGCACGCGCTGCGCCAATCAAGAGAACCTAACCTAACCTAACCTAACCTTGGCTGACACCGACTCAAAAAATAACAGAAATCGTAACTACAAAAATGGAAATTATTTTTGACTTTTTAGTGCTTTTTCTTTGAAGTCGGTTATTTTTTTTGATATTTTTTTTTTTTGTTTATTTTTAGTGAATCTGAAGTACACTGACTAATTTTCACACGTCCTGTCCAATAAAAAAAGAATCACCGAAATCGGTTGGTGTTATATTAAGTTATTCGTCCATTTGTCGCGCACATCTTAATACAAATTTAAGACTTTTATAATTTTCTCGTAGATATCATTGTCAGAACTTAACCAAATTAAAATGCGACCACTTGGAAAGCACTAGCTATCATTAAAAAAAATAATCATCAAAATCGGTTTACCCAGGCAAAAGTTATGAGGTAACAAACATAAAAAAAAAACATACAGACGAATTGATAACCTCCTCCTTTTTGGAAGTCAGTTAAAATAAAAACATGCAACAATTTCCGCAACGCAGATGAAGCGTTAAATAAATGTATGTAGGTATAATCTCAAACACTGTGTTATTAGGACGCATTCATTACGAGAGCAGGGACTGTAGGCGAATTCCAAGTTATGGGAATACAGTTGGTGGCGAAATCGGTAGACGCAATACCCGCGAACGGTATGTTTTGCGGGTTCGGGTCCAGCCTTGCAGTATATTCTTAAAGTAGTTATTTTTACTAGGCTATGTCTTCAATGAATGTGTCCTTGCTTCACGGTCGATTATAAAAAAAAAACATATCACATTCCTTGGAATAAGCGACGTACCTGCTTAGTACGAAGAAGTATATTTATTTATGCAATACATTGGCTATTCCGCGACGGCTTTTCAACGGTCTCAAAATACAACTCTTTTTAACTATTATATACCTTTCAGGAACGGTGTTTCTTTTTCCGATCCTGTCGTCCTGCTCGTCGGGGCTTCATAACGCTGCAGTTTTCGAAGCCCCCGTGAAAGTTCGAAAGCCCAGGGTCATGATCGGGTACTTTTTATGCGTGCTCTAAAAAGCTTTAAAAATTTGTACACTCGATACGGGTATATCTTCAAAATTGTATTTACCTTTATGGAAAAAAAGATTTCGGACTTTAACCAACACTGTACTGGGGCTAAGTAATATCTACCACAATACACAATATAACGCAGTCTCATGAATTTATGATTACTATTTTAAATATGTTTTCTTCGACAAAAGAACCCTCTTCCAACTATTAAAAGGCTCTTTAGGGTGGTTAATAGAAAAAATGAAACTGAATTCACTCTTGTACAGACAGCGTCATAGATCAGCGCAGTGGGTGGTAAATGCAGGGGGAAGTCCCGTAATTTGATAGCCTGAGGTGGCAGGGGAGGGCGGGGCGCGGGCGCGGGGCGAGGTGGTGGAGCGGATAGCATTGCTGTCATAAATTGTCCGCAGTAACCGTGGAAATATGGAAACAGTGGGGACGCTACATTCTATTTGTGAACCAAAAATAATCACTTTAGAATTATTAACTTTAAGTTAGAAATAAAATATACTTCGCGTACAAAATATTTATATGAAAATGGGTCGAAACAACTACCTTCAGGTATTGTAATTTACTGATCAGATAATAACATCACATTTTTCCAACTTCACAAACTTTTGTTAAGTGAATATGTATTGGTACTCAACCTTAACATTTAATGCATGGTGGGATGAATTCATTAGAATCGTATAATGCTGGGGGTCGCCTTGATAAAGTCCAAAAAGCATAAGGTCCAAAACCCAGAACGTCCAAAAGTACGTATTTTTTGTATGTATTATAAAACGCATATAGTCTAACATAACCTAACCTAACCTAACCCAATTAAAAATATCCGTATTCTTAAGTATTTTGGACGGTATGGGTTTTGGACATTGTGCTTTTTAGACTTTATGACGCGTCCCCAATACAACAACATCGAGACAGCTGCTTCGTGGACACATGTTGCGAGTCAGTGGAACCCGTCTAGTTATATTAGGGCTAATTTACATTGGTCGGTTCAAAACGATCACCGCATGCGTCAGATGAAGAAACGCGTGCTGTGATGACCGCAAGCGAAATGCATCCAGCATTGAAATAAATACCCAGCAGAAAATAATGCTCATCCGACGTTCGAAAGAGACAATCGGCTATTTTAGACTTGGTAAAGCGTCATCTCTTTCGCACGTAGTTCACAGTTCACAGCGTGTGACAGCGACGATGCTCTGCAAAGTCGAAACTAGCCGATTATCTCGTAACAACGTCCGATATGCATTTTTTACCGCCGGGCAGTGTACATATATGGTTGCTTATAAACGCAATATCCATTTTCGCTTAACGGCAGTCGAGAGAGAGACGGAGCAAAGCCGTATCATAGCATATTTTTTGGCGGAGTCGTCCAAACTACCATTTTTCGCGTAAGTCGATACAGCCCGCATTCGGGAAGTATTGCACCTGTCGTTTCCAAACGACGAACCATTTACTTCGGTATTTTCCTCGCACACATATCGAGCGTTCCATCGGCCAATGTGAATGAGCCCAAATTACCTTTGTCCCTACTCATTGATCTGATTAAGAGCGATTAGTCAGGCCACGAACAAATTTTTATCATTAAGATTTGGATACTTTCATTCATTTTATATAAAAAAATCTTCATTTAATAAGGAAGTCCGTAGTAATTTTCATTAAAAAATAATGGGTGGAATTAATAAAATGTATTTTTTTATACAATGTCTAAAACATTGTCAAGTTAACAGATGCAGAATACCATTAGTAAATCTGTTCACGGATCGGCACACTCCTCAAATAATAAAAATAGAAAAATTGTTCCACACCCCTAAACTTTGGTTATTCGCTGACTGGAAGATTATTTTTTTAAAATCACGGAAACTTAGAAACAAACCACGGGCCACCACTCTAAAGAAGACCATGGAAGAAGACGTAAATAAATTTTCGACTGTAATTTTGAGGTAAGATGCTGGGATGCATGATTACGTGATCGATATTCCTGTTGTGATTTAATAAAAAACCCTAACAAACTATATATATATATTCTATATATGATATATATATATATATATATATATATATATATATATATATATATATATATATATATATCATATATAGAATCATAATCATAGATATTTACAAACAAGATAAGCGAGAACTTTTGCGCCATATTGTATAAAACTTCTTTAACACTGATTCTAATTGTATACTGTGTTTAATTCAATGCAGAAATAGTCGTGATGACTAGAATGGGGTTGTTATGACCTGCACCACCCGCTGAGAGCTTTCATTTTATAATGTTTTTGGTTTCGTAGGGGTATATTTTCAATGACATGGAAATTTATTTTCCACTTCATAATAAAGTGATCACAAAGCCGAAGAAAGTAATTTTAAGAGTAATAATAAAGAAAAACAGTATACATATTTAATTATTATTTATTAATACGGTACATATATTAGAAGTTTGTGTTTCAGAACCAGTTCTCCTGATGACTCCTCGCGATGCTTGCGGGCTTTACACTGCCACCTACTAGGGAAAGGGGTCCTACAGTTTTACATGGATTTTGTGCCATGGAATAGCTCGCATTCGTAACGAAATGTACATATAACTCAGAAGGAGAAAGAAAGTGGTACATAAACGGGGCGGGAATTTAAAGGTAACCTTCGAATTGGATCTGGATTACATTATGCAGGTTCGAATTCTGCTTCCAACTAATGTTCCGACCTATACCTTTTTTTTAAAATTTGATTACAATGCTTCAATGTAGATGTCGTTGGATAACCTCAAATTCTTGGTTTTATTGCATAATCATGTGTTATCGTCGCTGTGGTATATGTTGCAGTCGAAGCTGGAAGATTAGTCAAATCTCAGCTATTGAAAATTTAGTTTATTCACTCGTAGGATTGAATAAAACACACCGTTCGAAATCAAGTTCAGTTTTAATTATCTGGTCAAGTCTAAGCCCCGGTTGCACGAAGAAACGGCTGAGTTAATCAATGTTCAAACACGTCACTTCTAGTGAACCGCATAGAGTTCCTTCCATACTGTCCACACAAAGTGACCTGTTTGATCATACTTTGACGTTGATTTTGATTGTTTGTCCTTTCGTGCACTCGGCCCTAAGTAGTCAAACTTAGATTTTGACCAAGCTTCGGGCTTTGGTTTCAACATATAGATGTTCCAACACCAATACTAGCGAACATGCCCAGATTGCAGCGGGGCGCGTCCGGACAACAATGCAACAATGCTGCATCTGAACCGATCATTACTGCAGCCAACTGAGCGCTAAATCTCCCGCAGATAGATCGAGCCATCCATTTGATAGCAAGCTCTGTTTATCAGCGCTAGATTGAGATAGCGTCATGTCATTACACTCTTCACGTAAATGCAGGAGTAATTAAGATGACAGCATATATATATATACTAGCTGCGGTACCCGGCTCCGCTCGGGTTAGTGTCGGCTAAATTATCTCATGGATAAAAAGTAGCCCACATGACTGGTCCAAAATAGGGTCAAACTGGTCCAGGACAATGTATCCATGTACCAAATTTAATCAAGATCGTTCGAGCCGAAATAGCATGATTTAATGAGAAACATCCAATAATTCCCATTTAGAGCTTCGTTGACGTTTGGTGGCTATTTAAAAAAAAAACATTTGCCGCGAGAACCTTTCTGCACTTTCACTGCTACATTGCTTACCTAGTAAGTAACGTGTAACGTAGGTAAGTTTTGCGTGGACTCCAACCCACAGCCAGCCTCAACATCGAAAACAGTAACCCATCTCGAACCTGACTGCTCCCAGAGATGCTATACATTGATAAAATACGCATATAAATCAGGTAAGTGGTTCGCATGTTATAAGACTTTAAGACTCACTACTTACCCTTCTGGTAATGAAGCGTTATATTATGTAATCTATAAGTTTTTAGTAGAATCAGGCTAGACGTAGATACAATGCACATCTAAATCGAGTAATTGGTTCTCAAGGATTTTATTCTGTTGGTCGCTCCTCCGGCGATTTAGCGTGATGCCAAGTAGTCCTAAAGTTGCAGGAAATACCAAGCCGTACTTCAGTAAAAGTAAGCGCTGCCGCCGCAAAGCCGAGCCGTGCATAGCATTGCAGTTTGTATGACAGCCCCATCTTAGCGTAAGCGGAACTGAATTCTATTTAGCCAATCCTAATTCCCGGGTAGTTAAATGTACATGTACTAAGTTTTACAAATCGCTAGTGCCTTGAAAAATCGCCAAACGGACACCAAACAGTCACGACGTCTGCCCTCACGTCCCCCCCCCTCCCCCCACCGCCGCTCACCGCCACCGCCCCCGGCTCTGCTCCCCCAGGTGTGAAGTAGCGCTACCGGCATCGTTTTCGCAGCCCCGTGAAAGTTCTAAAGCCCATGGGCACATAAATTGTAGCCTATGTGTTATTCTGATGTATAAGCTATATTATTGTAAAGTTTCATTAGAATCCATTTAGTAGTTTTTACGTGAAAGAGTAACAAACATCCATCCATCCATCCATCCATCCATCCATTATTACAAACTTTCCCCTTTATAATATTTATTAGATAAGCTACATTTTAACATAGTCAACAAAGAAACAAATGTATCTACTGTGTGGTTTCCGATGATTAAAACATTGTAAAAGTAATGGCATTTCTTGCCGTGCAAGTCGAGAGAGGCGACTAAGGAGTTGGTCGTTCTAAGTTCGAATTGAACGTAGAGCTATGGTAAAATTGTTTACTCAATAGGTGGTCATATTATTCCCGCCCGCGTAATACCACCGCATTGAATTAACGTAAATCAATGCGGCAATAAAAAATTCAGTGTTTCCATCCATTTCTAATTTAGGCGTGCAATATAATGAAGGCCTTCCTGCACTGGTACTGCTACATTTAAATGGATGGAAAATATACTTTTTCCTTGCCGCTTCGACTACCATGCCTTCAATGCGATGGGTAGTACGAACCCAGACGGAAATAACCCTACCACCTAGTAAGTAAGGAAAATGACCGAAAGTTTTACGTGAAATCCGAATCACAGCTAGTCTCAATGTTAGCGTTCAAAGTTAAATAAAAGTAATAGGAAACAGAAAAACCATCTCATGGATTATAACGAAATGGGCGCATTGCGTCCTCATTCTCGAATTAACGAGATTCAGTATGAATATAATCAAATTTTATATATCAATTACAATATAGTGTTGAGTTGATTTATTACTGCTAACTATTTTAGATACAAAAATAAAAATCGTCCAGGGGCTGTCGAGAAGGCGTTGCAGCTGTGACTCGCAGCTATACGTCGGTGCACGAAATAAAAAAAAAAATACAAAAAAAGTAACCGACTTCAAAGAAAAATCACTAAAAAGTACAAAATAAATTCCAATTCTGTAGTTATGATTATTGCTATTTTTTGAGTCGGCGTCAGCCGGGCACGTGCTGCGCCAGTCAAGGGAACCTTGGCTATCTTAGCTGACACCGACTCAAAAAATAACAATAATCGTAACTACAGAAATGGCAATTATTTTTTACTTTACAGTGCTTTTTCTTTGAAGTCGATTATTTTTTTGTTATTTTTTTATTTGTTTATTTTTAGTGAATCTGAAGTACACTAATTTGTACACGTCATTTCCAATAAAAAAAGAATCATCGAAATTGGTTGGCGTTATATACGAATAACTCGTCCATTTGTCGCGCACATACTTTATACAAATTTAAGACTTATACGATTTTCTCATGGTTATCATAGTCATAGTCATTTAGTTTAATTTGTTTTATGTTCATTACTCTATTGTACTTATGTGTTGTGGCAAATAAAATGTCTTATGTCTTATGTCTTATGTCTTAAATAAACCAAATTTACCAATCCAAACCAATTACGAAATATCAGTTGCAAAGATATTTTCACGATATATTCAGATACACTTGCACGCACGGAACATTCTGCTATGCAGTATAAATCACATCCACAGTACAATAGTAAATGGTTCAATGATGAAAAAAATACTGTTAGTCAAAGAACTAACAGAACGATTGGGCCTGAAATCATAATATTATGTTCACATACAAAATTAGTTTACTAATCACAGTGGCTTTTAAATGATTAATAAGCTACAATATATGTATGGCGAGACATTTTTTGTGAATGCTTAATGATTGAGAACCCATGTAAAATTCTTAAATTGATTGATAAGATCCATTTTAATTGAGCTATGCTCATATAAATGGAAGGTTATAGTACGTTACATTGTTTCTTTTAAAATGTAGGCTTATGAGGATGAAATTAGCCTTTTATTGTAGAGTAATATAAAGATAATTAATTGAGGTATAGGTAATTATTTATTATTGGGGGCCTTTATTCTTGTGATATTGCAGGATACTATCCGGAATAGGGTCGCAAAATATTGAACCGACCCGTGATGCAATATGATGCCGACAATACTGTGATCGGGATGGACCGGAAATCGTGGTTCGTCGGTCACGGTGTGGTTAGGACACAGATCTAAGTAGTTTATGTCTAAACGCACTGAACGAAATTTATTGAAAAAGTTGCCGACAAAGCCAAACATAGCAAATAGCTAAAAACCGAACATGAAACTAAAAGCAACCATCGAAGCAAACATACCAAACAATATTCATGTCCATAACGCTACGGTGATAGCAGGGGAAAAAATTAAAGAGGTTAAAAACAAAAATTACGTACAAAAAATGCCAAACGGCTGTAAGAAATAAAAAAATCATAGAAGAGAACTCCACTACCCGCGATCGGTAGGTTCTGATGATTTTTTTTGCGGGTATAAAATATAAACTAATTTTTAACTCCAATAACGATATTTTCTTGAAACGAAACATTACAATTATTCTAATATATGTGGTTACAGGTATGCAAGCACTATATTCAACACGATATTAATAATATTTTTGCCGAAAATCCTTTATAAATGACGGACTCCGGTAATTTTTATAAACTAAAAAGACGTACAGTGTGAATTCTACAGGAGGACTGCTGATGCGACTTCGGAGAACTTTCAATAGATATGAGAGCTATTGATCTGACGGTAGGGTGAAGTACCCCTAGCAGACAGCGTGCTAGCATGCAATACTGACAATGACAGGATGATGCTTTCGTGTGCAATTTTGATGATGACTTTGTTCAATTCATGATGATAGATACTTTAAATTGAGAGTTTAACTTTGGTACTTTAATTTTTTTTCCTTTCGTGTCACGTCCTCGAGATTGATGCTCTTCTCTCTTCTGTATTGAGACGTGTGATCAGAATGGAAAGTGTCTGTGCGAGTAAGTATTAGCATGGAGTGTTTGACATGCGCGCCCTATGCCGCCAAACAATAAAGGTAGGTAGCGATTTAAATTCTAATCGAGTCAAAATGGCTTAACCACTGTTACTAGTATAGAATCAATTAATCAATATTTTTTTCATAAAACTGGATATGGATGTCTAATACCACAATTCCCGTCGTGATATAAGCCCAATATCCGCATTCCCAAAGGAATTACGAGTAGGTTCCATATCATATCAGGATATCCCCTTTGTGAGCGCTCCTATATTATAGTTGGTGGAAAACTCAGCAACTATTCATTCCCGTTTCAACAACCTTTTTATCCAATGCGATGGTAGCAAACCGGGCGGGCTTAACTCTAGTGCGGAAAGGGCACCTACTGTTTTGCATGGAATCCGAACCATGACAACGCCCGCATTCGTGATTCGCTCGTAAACCTATCCAACTTAGAAAGATAAATAAAGTTGCGAATGAACTGGACGGGGATCAAACCCATGGCCTTTGGCACGGAAGGCATTTCTCAGCAACTCTGAGCTATGGCCCGTTTAAGTATACTTACTAGAAAAAAATGTAAATATGGATTTAATTAATTAATTATGAATCGAGAATGTAATATGAACTAAGTTGCGGCACTGATTCTGATTCAACTTTGTTGATGCATGTATCTCATATTATTCATGGTGTTGGAATAATCGTACATGGATTGCGTAGTGATCCCGCAACGCAAGTTTTCGTGTTTACCAGAAGTCTGCGGCGTGATCGCTAACTAGGCAACTTAGATACTTCGCTAATGCACCAAACTCCTTTCAATAACGCGCTGGGAATGTCTATCACTTCGATTTGCCATTTACAAAGTGTTGCCTGAGGGAATCAATCATTAACGGAAAATTTACGTTAGATAGTAAACGTTAATCTAGTAGGTAGGTACGTAAGATTTAGGGGCGATTTTTCAATCCTCAGATAGTACTTATCGGACTGATAGTATAAATTCACCTTCGTCAAAACACAGATATTCATTGCCGGAGGATTATATTGTCTATCACAATAATCGGACTATAATTTTACTAATAAACATATGGACTTACTTTATCTGATGGATAAGCAGAAGAATAAATAAATCCGTCTAATAGTTATCTGGCTGTTTATCTGACTATTTAAAAATCAGCCCTTATTAATGTAATTGATATTTATAACGCCATAATTTTTGATGAATATGAACTGAGGTGGGAAAATGTCTCTGCATATAAGTTGATGACTACTCTACCGGTCAGCTATCCCGACAATTAGGTCAGCCAAGGAATTTCCCGATTATGTTTGAATCGACGCAATGCTTTCCCTATATGATGCTGGTTTTGAATATTCATACTATGTAAAGGCATTTTGACTGCCATGATTGAAATAACAACCTTTTAATTTCTGTTGTCACCAAAGTCGATTTTAGAATTGGACACTAGAGTCAAACCGGATTCAAGTTGATAATTTGATGTATTTAATGGATACGGTATTAACCTTACCTAATTAATTTGAGTTAGTCCAACGATATCTACATCGAAGGCCTGTAATCAGATTTTGAAAATAATCAGAAACGTAATCATTCAAGAGACCAACGGAAATTTAAACCTAATAAAATATAAAGATAGAGGAAAGGGGTTAGAACATGTATGTTTGTAAGCATTCACATTAGTTTTTAGCACAATCTTAATAGTAACTGTTCTTTACTTGAATTCAAAGATAACTTTGAGGTAAACCATGGAAAGGAAGAATTACAGCCACATTGTACGAATATTATTAGCGCCCCTACACGGCGAACACAAACTAAAACGAGCGAGCAGCTGTATTGTAACGGGCACTCGCGCGGACCAATCACCATTGATCAGCTGCCAAATTAGCCACGCCAATCGGAGAGTTCCTAATTCATTAATAAATATGGAGTCGGCTCTAGCTATCAGTCGGAAGGTCAGCAGTGGCGACCGAAAGTCATCCGTATAGTTTCGTACCACGTATTAGTGATAATGCACTGATGTTAGGTAGTTCGCTTTAACTTATTCGCGGGCACGAAACAGAATCGTGCTATTCCCGTTTCTGTTAAACAAAATTATTAACATTAACTAAATTTTGGATTCTAAAATATCTAGTCAAAATCTACGTATGCATGTTTTCTTTTTTAAATACCTTTTATGTTGGAAAATATTAACAAAAAACTTTGGAATAATGTTTTCATCTTTATTTCAGATTTTTCTTTACAAAAATACAGATATTTACAAAAAAAAATAGCATATGGAAAAATAATGCATTTCTTAAAATGTTCAAATCTTCGATTTCCGCTGCCTTCACGATAGTTTTAAGATAAAAAAAAAGATTCCGACGTGTTGAAAACCTCTTCCTTTTTTTTAAACCGGTTATAAATACCTATAACATACACAAGTTCAACTGTGCTCACGTAGTAAAAGATAACATAACCTGCAGCTCGTACGTGCCTCGCTCCCCCCCACGTTGCCCCTGTACCACGTCCGAACTAACTCTGGCGGGACCATCACAGAATATACGAGTACCTACGTTGGAAGATCAGACAACTACTCGCTCGGGATGACAGTTACAGTCTAGTCCGAAATGAATTTAATGGGAACATTTCTTAGGTATTCCTTTCCTAAGATTTCATATTGCATCCGATTGTTTATATTAGCCATCAAACGTCATTAAAGAAAAAAATATCAAACTTGATTAATATGAGACAAGAGAATAGTTTGACACATTTTTAATTTGCACTGAGTCAAAACCTTCTTGCCTAATCTTATAGCACCGAATAAAAATCTTAACACTCTTAAATAGCATAAGACTTTAGCCATAAAAAAGGGATATTGCTTTACTACAAGCACAACACAACATGCATTATATGTATAACATGAATGTAGCAAGAAAATATATACATTTGATACATTTCTTTCATCTTTATCATTTCATCATTACCACGGCCAGCCTCAACGGTTGAAAATGGTCACTCATCCAGAACCTCCCCATCCAGAGCTCAGCAGGCCTATTCCTGGCATTCCGTAATCAGTATTCAGGAATCCTGAGCTTAGAAAACCGCTTTTGTAGCGGTTTTTAAAGCGATTTTTTTGATGAAAATATTCCGGACCATAGTTTTTTTAATTAATCAAGGTTTTCTGTTGAAAAACTCGCTTTGAAAATCGCTATAAAAGCGAATCGCGAAAGCGAACGAATTTTGACGTGAATGATTGAGATATCAACCTAATTGATGTCGTCACCGAAGTCGATTTTAGTATCAGAAATTAGAGTTAGTCCACATTTATGATTAGTGGCCGATCTCAGAATTCGTTGGCTGACTAAATTATGCTGATAGCTCGGCAGTGGACATGTAATCCGAGTGGCGTAGGTTTGAATCACTGTTCAGACGGCTACGCGACCAAACATGTTTCCGCATATTTTGAAAATATGATTACAATACTTGAATGTAGATTTAGTTTTAAAACCTCAAATTAATGAAATGCATTGAGCTAACTTGAAATGTTCGAGAGCGAAAATGATAAATTGAAGATATAAAAGAAACCTCTGGACTGTTCTTACCTTCTGACTTTACGCCCCATAGAGCATAGAGGTTGTGCAACGTACCAACTTTGTGCAGTTGAAAAATGACGTATTCTCTGTGAACATGTCTGAGCTCCCAGCCCCAGTTGTTAGCTAAATTGGCGTTTACGGGACTTTGAAGTTACGTAAAAACGTCAAACTCCATACAAGTTTTTACTAGATATTCTGTGATTTTACTTCTTCAAGCTGTCAAAGTCAAACTCGGACTTCCGATTTGTATGAAAACTCGGAGTCGGCGTAAACGCAACGTCGACGTAATTACGGCGCCGGCGTGTAAGCTGTAAAATGATACTCGGACTCGCAAATGTTAGTTCGCTTAACGCCCACTGCGCGCGCTCTTAAATTTCTCCATACATTTGAAAACGCCAGTCGATCGGTTAGCCGTAAACGCCAATTTAGGTGACAGCTGGGACTAGGGACTCTGGTTGACGCCGTGATATCGTGAAATAGTGAAGTATAATATTGATTTATTTACGCAATCGACAACCGTAAAGTACGCAGTTTAGGACGAAAGCATAGACAAGTTAAAATAGTTTTGCAAGTTATATAAATAGTGTTGCTTTATAAATGACTTTTTTATTATAATTTAATCTTCGACCTAAAATCTAAATGAATTACGTATGTATAAATTACGTATGTTACGTATATATATGAATTAAGTACATATCGACGGCCGTGGTTAAACCTACGAATAAACATCATTATGCTTGTTCGAAGGGCTTACAATTTTAATGCGATCCTGGAACTTTCAATGTTTTCGAATACAAACCGACATGACAAAATTTCAACGAACAAAACTTTCCTCTGCGATTTGGCGTTTTATCTAATTACAAGATTCCTTACAGTCATTCATTTCAATTCTCAACTTAAGACATGGAGACAAAACTGCTTAGTAAGTTGGTATGAGTTTCCCATCCGAACTTCTGCTCGGACTACTATCATACAAGCTTTATCTAGTAGTCTGATGCTTAGTGGAATTCGGTTTTATGTATTTTGCGAGAGAACAATTTAACCCTTATCTAATGTTTGTCCGTGAGTCGATCTCTCTAGAACCATTTTCTCAGGGACGCGAGGAGGTGCTAAGTTGAAAAACAAATTTAACAAAAAAAAATAACCGACTTCAAAGAAAAAGCACTAAAAAGTAAAAAATAATTTTCATTTTTGTAGTTACGATTTCTGTTATTTTTTGAGTCGGCGTCAGCCGGGCACGCGCTGCGCCAATCAAGAGAACCTAACCTAACCTAACCTAACCTAACCTAACCTAACCTAACCTAACCTTGGCTGACACCGACTCAAAAAATAACAGAAATCGTAACTACAAAAATGAAAATTATTTTTTACTTTTCAGTGCTTTTTCTTTGAAGTCGGTTATTTTTTTTGTTAAATTTGTTTTTTTATTTGTTTATTTTTAGTGAATTTGAAGTACACTTACTAATTTGTACACGTCCTTTCCAATAAAAAAAGAATCACCGAAATCGGTTGGCGTTATATTGAGTTATTCGTCCATTTGTCGCGCACATCTTAATACAAATTTAAGACTTTTATGATTTTCTTATGGATATCATTGTCAGAACTTAACCAAATTAAAATGGGACCACTTGGAAAGCACTAGCTATCATTTAAAAAAATAATCATCAAAATCGGTTCACCCAGGCAAAAGTTATGAGGTAACAAACATAAAAAAAAAAAAAAAACATACAGACGAATTGATAACCTCCTCCTTTTTTGAAGTCGGTTAAAAAAAACATACAGACGAATTGATAACCTCCTCCTTTTTTTGAAGTCGGTTAAAAAGAATATCAAATTGTAAAATCTATGTTCCCTTGGAGCTGTAAAAAAATCGAGCATATATAAAATTTATGTAAAAAATCTGGCCATTTATGCTTCATATTTTGACAATAATTTCTTAAATTTGGTCAGAATCAAGATCTCACAGCCAAAGTAAGGAAAAAAATCCGATAATCTTAATTTGTAGTTACATCGCATACAATTTAATAAATGTTTACCGTCTATCATATATTTTTTATGAAAAACCGGGTACGGTGGATGTGACTGGACCTGGATAGCTAATACGAAACCGACCGCCACGATATTAGCCTAAATACCACATGGGAACTAGGTGCCATGCCAGGACCTTCTTTATTGGTCGGCACCATTTAATTGGATGTAAGCCTTTCACAACTGGCGTAACCTCGCGACAATAAACATTCGTCACCGTATTTATTCTTTAACAGAGTCTGTAACGCATGCCGGATGTGGAGCGGAGGTGACAAGTTGATGGGTGGATGTCTCATTGGAGTGGCGCGGGAGGGGGAAGTGGTCGGTGAGATCTTCTGTAGGCCTATTCTTGGAATTCCACGCTCAGGAATCAGGAATCTTTCGGTCGATAAAACCGATTTTATAGCAATTGTCCGAGTAGTTTTCGCAACGGAAAGATTTCGGAGAATGATATTTCAATGATTCATGGTTTTCCGTCTAGAAATCACTTGCTCAACGCTATAAGGGTGGATTTCTCGATTGGAAGGTTCCTGATTCCTGACCACTGAATTCCAAGAATAGGCCTACTGAGGCATCGCAGGGAGGGGGGCGACGACGCGCTGCTTCTCTCGAGTAATTAATTTCCCAGGTGCATTCTGAGTGACGGCGCCCGGAGTTACTTAGCACTCGACGACGGCGAGAGAGGAGCGCGTGTGATGTAATGCGGCGAGGGTTTGTGGTCGAAGAAATTTTCTCTGTGGTCGGAAATTTTCCTCTTGTGGTAAACTTCGCGAAGAGAATATTCAACCAGAGCGAACTGAATACTGCGCTACCTTATTGAGTTTGTTTGGAGCTTTCAGAAAAAAACGTTCTGTGCTTGACATATTTATGAGTCATGGTTAACCAGTCCGTGATGCATTAACTGGAAGTTGTAGGAAAAGCTCATCACAGCTAGTACGATTGTAATAGCTAGTTGATAAGTGTATAAAAGTATATAGAATTCGATGCAGTACATAACTATTCATTTAAGGGTTCCGTACCCTATTATTAATCCTTCGCTATCCGTTCGTCTGTCCATCCGTCCGTCCGTCCGTCCGTCCGTCCGACCGTCTGTCACAGGGCTGTATCTCATGAACCGTAATAGGTAGGCTACTAAAAAAATCACAGAGTGTGTATTTATTTTACTGCTATAACAACAAATAGGTAAAATTTTAAAATAATAAATATAAGAACGGCCGGTCTTTTTATTGACTACAAAACGGTTCATAGCATAGTAGCGCGGGGACCTGCCTTGGATACCATAGGTATGAGGTCAAATCCCCGCCCTGTTTATGCAGCAATTCCTTTCTCTTTCTGAGTGGCATAAGTGCATTTAGTCATGGCAATTGTACCATGATTCAGAATCCAGGTAAAAATTTAAATCGCATTGGGTGAAAAGATACAAAGGGTACCAAAACGGTGCTATTGCGCTCTGGAACCTTCTCTGTTTCAAAGAAAAAGACAGGCTCCGTTATGAGGAGGATGCAACATGTCTACAAAGCAGACAATGCGCATAGTGTTTGATTTGGTAAGATTTACGAAAATTTTAATTACAAAACGACTTATAGCTAAAAGTAAAGCCCGACCGCTGTAAACAAATATCTAAAAAAAAACAAATTTAATATAAATCTTCATGAAACCGGCCATGTCTAATGACTCATCTTTTCAAGATGTTTTTATTTAATCGTTAAGTAATTCACCTCCAAAGTTATTGTATAAAACGCGAAATAAAATTGAACTTTCGGGCCTTATAACTTAGAAACCAAACACAATTTTACAGTGCCAACAGTCATCAGACTTCGATCAAATAAAGCATTTTTTTTAAATTATTGGATCTCTGACAAGAAATATGGGCATGATCTTCTTTTCACTTTTGTGTGGGGAGTTGAGCGGGAAGGCCAACCTTAAAAATAAAAAAATCAGTCGAATTGAGAACCCCCTCCTTTTTTGAAGACGGTTAAAAAAAGCAGCTACGTTGCCACAATGAAACGCAATTTCCGCATTCCGCCGAGTGCGCGCGACGTAAAGCGGCACGTACAGCCGCCACAAAACATTGCGAAACTTCTCAAAAGAGTCCCCGTTGTGTAATGATATTTTATTCATTCTCTTCCGGAGTAACATATTCGCTTGTGTGTACGTCTTGCTTACACTTAGTGGGGCTTTTAAATGGGAAAAGTTTTGGAGGCCGCCGCTATGGAGGCGCTCGGCTCGCTCGCGAGTTGCTATTGTACAGTTTAGTTGGACTTATGTTCTTGCGACAACGACTTCGGTGCGTCATACCGCGCCTATGCCAAATGCTATTAGTCAGTCAGATTCAGGTTTTTCAGAGAAAAAAATAATTGACATTGCATTCCATTAATTTCCATCCACGAAGAAAAAAAACAATTCCGTGCTCAGGTTTAATCCAAATCCCTTTATTTTTTTGATTAAAGATTCAACCCGGCGGAGCAACGTATCGGTGTAAGAGCATCCATGTTTAGCAAAACTGAACGTGGTCGAAATCTGGATGGGTGGCCGTTTGACCATTAAGACCTTACTTAATAGGTGTTTTTTTATGAAATACCCGTATGGGTGGCTGTGCTTAGGACCTAAGTTGCTCAGAAAACCCAAACATACCTAGCCTCGCCAAACCACGCTTAGCGAGGCACCATGTCAGCGGATTTGTGGACTATCGCTGAGCTATCAAGCTTATTCAAATTACGCTTGAAGACTCCCAGGTTATAGGTATGAGGAAAGGCAACCGCCGCCAGACAGTTCCATATCCTGGGGGGGGCGGTAAAGAAATTAGTATGAGAAACAGTTTTTTCTCAAAAGCCTAATGTCAACCACAAGAGAGTGCTCTGATTCTCTGCGGAGGGTGCTCCGGATATAGTTAAGATGAGGAAGAATGAGGGACAAACCGCCTGTGGCTCAGTAACTCCAAGCCAGCGGTGAGTTGTGGGTCTCCAACAAGACGGACCCCTCGGCATTAAATTAAGTCCAAAGAAGCCAGCAGGTACCGGGGACTACCTTCCCATATGTGGCTACAGTATTCTATCACCGGCCTTATCTGTGATTTATAAAGAAGAAGTAGTTGTACCGGTGAAAATAACCTTCTGCAACGGTATAGGATCCCCAGTTTCTGTGATGCAATTTTGGCCTTGGTTTCACTAAAACCCTGAAAATCCACATCTTTGGATCCGAGACAGGTACGATGTTGCCTTGGAAACTTGCTAGGAGTGGAAAGGGTTCTACCTTGGCAGTGTCCACCTTATTTACCACAGAACGTTGATTACGTATGGGTAATACATCCTTACGAATACGTATTATTTGCTGTGACTCACGGCTGAGCTTGCATTATACTATGGATGACTGAGCACTGCGCGCTCTTCGCTCTCTATCTCAAAAACGGTTAGCCGTATAAAAATATGTATAGGACATCATTCGTCGAAAATTTTATGCGCTACAATTTTATCATAGATCAAATAGCATTGAAGCGTTGAATCATAGGAAGCGAGATATATGCGGAAAGTAGCCCTTTGACCTTGTGACGCGGACATGCGATTTTATGAGACTGTTTGAGACATCAAAATAAAGGTTTATACGAGTTTATAGCTTATCAGCTCTCATTCTTAGGTCAAACACCTAAATAGTGCTCGTACACCGCGGTTGAGATTATATGTTGATCTCACTCAATACTCGTATTGCGCTGTTTAAACACTTTCTTCGAATGTTTATGAGCTATCTTACCTCTGACAGAGGAGGTGGGGTTGATGTCGCCAGCCGATGTACAATTGCAAAGAGCGAGCCTTGGAGGCAGCACTCCTCACAATGTTTCCATTAGAAGCCATGAGCCGGCAGGAGATCAAAGCGATAACTCATATTCGACAATGCGACGGAGTAAACTCGAGTGCCGCTGGCATATTTATGTGAGATTTCAGACGATATCAAGAAAATTATTTTCAAAGGGACGATGATATTTTCAGCGGAAAGAAAGTCGCTCTCGTTGCGTGAATTCGCGATTCTACCGCTATGATCTAGCAAAAGAATATATTAGGACTATCTTGGAAATGCGTATTTACAAAAGTGACTCAAAGGACTCGTGGGTTTTCCGCAGGGACTCTCAAAGTAAAAAAAGTTTGCAATTATTTTTTCCAAGTTCGGAGCGAGTGTCATTGCTTTTTTCAGATGAGGCTCCCTAAAAAAATATCTTCGCTTCAATTCTGAGCTCTGTGAAAATAAACGTGTACTTACATATGTGCTTTATGTAGATATACTTTTTACGATATGATATGATAAAGCGCCATGCAGTATATGTTCACAGAATTGTCTGAAGAATCTGTCAGAAGAACGGGCATAACAATGATATAGATAACGAAATAAAATATTATAATAGACAATCAATTGCACAAAAAACAATTTATGTATGTATTTTAAGTATTTTGTTTGGTGAACATATCGTTTCCCACTTTGTGCCCCCCCCCCCCCTTCCTCATTTAACTCCCCACGGATAATGGAAAAATCTAAATAAATAACAGATGTTTTAGGACTTAAAAGCGGAAAAGGCCGCAGAATTCTACTAGTATTATTATTATAATTATAATGTAACTCACTCGAGTCCCGCCACTATGAAAATGAAGTAAATTTCGTGAAAAGTTGAGGTTCAGGGGCACTTTGATCCTCGAATCACGTGATTCATTTTATTATGGCGGCGGTGGCGAAAGTCATGGCTCTAAAATGAAAATAATGTACACGGCACATTTAAGAAATCCATATTTTGGTGATCTAACTACTCATAAATCTTCGTCGCAATCTTTTTTTTTTATATTTCTGTTTTGTACAATATGTTTTCAAATTCATTTTCTGATTCATTTACACACTGGAAAATCTTGATCACAATATTTTTTTAATGAACACAAAAATATGTTTTGTTTGGATATTCATCCAACCTAACACTCAGTTGGGAGGGCGACCTATAACTTTTCATGGCTATCAAACGATGGATCACAAGCTTTCTCATGGAAAATGCACATTTCTCGGATATAAAACTTATTTTTGTACCTTCAAATCTATAAGCTATCTTATAAGTGAGAATATATTGGAATTTTTATCACAATGAAATGATATGTTTGTATTTCAAGATTTAAGGAATGGTTAATATGTGCACACGTTGCACATAGAGGGTGATTCAGCACGAATAATCATAGAAATTAAAGATAAAAACGAAAGAGGCGTTTCCGAAACACGCTATTTTTTTACACGAATTTAAAAACCCTCCAACTTCAAAGTGATGAAGGTCTCTATGATGAAGGTGTTCTATTGTTCTTACAATAAAGAATGTTTATTGTTTGTTCATCATTCACAGGCAGCACACTGCACTCGGATTTGTCATATTTTATCATTAGCCAATTCAGCATTCACGGTGAAGAAGAACTGGCGAGAAACTTCGCTGAATTTTTTTCAACGTCAACTTAGTCTAAGTTTACAAATTTGTTTGTCACTGCTTACAGAAATACGGGTTATTAGGTACCTATTTGTGTGAATAAATTATTTTAATTCCTTGTAACATAAATAGCAAGTATTTATCGTTGATGAAACAATACAAAAACACATGCTCGTCGGAGCTGCATAATGCAGACCCTCCGTCCCCTTTATACGATCGCACAACGCGGAACAATCAGAAAATGCATCCGTGCACTGTCTAAAATAAGAAAGTTGGAAACAACCGATTCTCTAGGTTCTTTATTTATAGGGTGGCTAAACTGTGGTATAAACTCCCTACCGAGGTATTTCCCTCCAAGTACAACCCGAGGTCCTTAAAACATGCTGTGAAGAAGCACCTGGCCGGCCGGCATAGTTTTTGCAGCCCCCTTGAAAGCTCATGGGCGTCATCGGGCACCTCCCATGTGAGGTTCTAGCATACGCCATATGCCGCGCTTAACATAAAACAACTATAATTGTGTTCTAATGTCGAAAATTGTTATTTCCTCTGCCCAAATCCCTGTATAAATTTAACGAAATAAGTGTAGTCGATTCAAAAGGGCGATACTGTCAGCCCCTGGCCATTATTGTTCGAGTGAGAAGCGGTGAATCTCCAGCTTGAGCGCTTCCAAGATTGAAGACGAGTCAGCCCACTGCTCCCTCGCGTGTGCTGTACCGCGATCAACATCTCCGCGGTACTTCCGCCGCGCAGCCAACTCAGCAATTTCCAGCCCCCAAATTGGAAAATCGTTTATCCGCGCCGCGCAGCGACGCCGACGTCTTGCCGATAACAACATATCCAGCCTAAACACAACCTTGCTACAAACTACGCGGTGGCTCCCCTACGAGAATATGCAAAAACTGCGGTACGTGCAACAGAGGTCATTTTGGTTTGCGACGACGCATAATACGTAGGGTGATTCACCTGCAATATAATAAAACGCTTATTTTAGCGTTATAGGGCTGTTTTATGCAATGTTTCCCCTTTGAAATGGGTGCTGATATTTTAATGCTAAGGGTGTACAAATCCGTTTTCGTTTGAAAAATCATGATTTTTATTGTTTATTTTTTATTCATCATCCACAGGCAGCACACTGCACTCGGATTTGTCATCATAGTTTCAAATCAGCGGAAAGACAGCATTGAATTTTATATGTATTCATTTTGTGTTATGGCTAAAGGCCAGTGGTAACGTAAGTTTTTAAAAAAAAATGTTCTGGATTACTCAAAATGTTTATGTTAGTACATTTTTCAAATCGAAGAGTTTATTTTAAGGTTTGTTTTAAGTTTATTTTAAGTTTATTTTAAGTTTATTTTAAGTTCATATTAACGAAGATGAAAAATGCTTTGCAGCCGTGCAATTTTACATGTCAAAAAATAATTACGCGTATAAGCGGAGGATACAGGAACCGTATACTTTTTTTAAATTTAAGGTGTGCACCTTAACCACATTTTTCACCAGTAAACGAAACAATATTTTTCCAAAATCGGAACATTGCGATGAATTTCCAGAAACATTTATAAAACTGTCGGTCTGAGTAAAGTAGGACAAAGGGAAAAAAATGTTAGGAGAACAAAAGAAACATTAATAATCCCGATAGAAAACAAAGGGACCCAGAAAGTATCAAAGCGGTGTTCTTTTATCTGCGTTTAGAAAGCCCTTGATAAGGACGAAGCAGAAGTTTCAAAGCGCATCTGATATAAAGTTGTAAACGCCTTTTAGGGCTCCGTGAGCGATGTGCTTTTGAAACCTCGTTGACTTTTTGTTTGCCATCACAATAGAACATAAAGCTGAAGCAGTTTAAACGAGATTAAAATATGGCAAAAGAAAAAGAATAGGAAGTAATAATAATTAAAATTAAATTGAAATATTTTAAATACATAAATACAAAATATATATATATCACTAAAAACTATAAGGGAAACAATTAGAAGATGACATTTTTGAAAGAACTCATACTAAACCTTAATCAAGTTTTGTTCTCCCGACAGCCTGATTCATTTTTGTGACAGTCGTGTAATCCTGACAAACACTGTTCGCTTCGTGTCAGAAACTATCTCCTTATCAAACGGCGGTCCTGCCTGAAGGCAGTTTTATTTCAGCCTGACTAGAGTTGGAGGGCTGAACTTAGCCTATAATTCGTGGCTCTGTCGGTGGAGGGATTGCTGAATACAAATTGCGTCCTTTCCACGAATCTTGTCAGTGGCCACAGTTCCCGAGAAAAGTGAGGTGAAACTCTAAGATTTGATTAGATCTTCATCTTTTTGCGACCAAATAGAGCATCCTAGAGGTGATATTTCACGTATTTAATGGCTACAAAATTATCAAATTTTTAGACGTATAAATTGAAGCATTATTATCAGATTCAGCCTGGTTTTCACCAAGTGTTGATTTATTTAAAGGGCCTCGATATGCTGTATACTAAAGTGCTGATTGTATTGTACTGGTATTGATTGCAAGCTGCTAAGAAAGGCCAGTAATATTAAGCTAATCAGCAGTAGGTGAAAAAGGCCCTTAGATCAAATTGAATGAAGGCTGGTAGAAGCGGAAATGAAAATTGTCCACGTTATTCCGTGAGTTTTTTTTTATGCAACCTGAAATGGATGGCTAATACCACACAACTATACCGTTATGATATTAGCCCAATACACCACATTCCCGGAGGAATTAAGTGCCATGCCAGGACCTTCCCATTATGAACACGGCTACATTGAACTGGATGGAAAACACGGACAATTTTTCATTGCCGCTTCGACCATCTTTTCATCCAATGCGATGGTACCAACCCGGGCGGGCTCAAACCCTACCACCTAGTAGGGGAAGGGGACCTACAGTTTTATATGGATTCCGAACCATGGAGCAGCTCGCATTCGTGACGAAATGCACTTATCGAACTCGGAAAGACAAAGACAGTGGTGCATGTCGGTATCGAACCCAGGCCTCTGGTGCGCTAGGCCAGTCCCTGCACCACTAGGCTACGAGCCGCTCAAGTTTAATGAAGCCGTGCCACAATCGTCTCTAATAAAGATCCAGGCATGTTGCAAATGGTTAATAATACAACACCATGGTATATCCATCCAAAACTAATTTCAATAATTTTTTTCCAGGATTCATAAATGTCAATAAGTGTAAGTACGTCTTCCGAAAACAGTTTATACGAGTATATTTTGGTAACACAAAACAAGTCAAACTCTCCATTTCACTCGCAAAATTATTAAATGCTTGATCATGAAACTCTCATGACATGTCATTAATATTAAGAGCCTTTAGCATATGGAAGGAGTTGTAAAGAGTCAATTAGATAAATTATTTATAGAACTTCAATCAGGACTGCGTTCCCAATATTAATATAGCAGCAAGGCAAGCTGCTCGGATGGTATGGAGAGATTTAATCATGAAACATCGTATTTAGAAAAGACTTTAGTAGAATTTGATATGTATGTAGAATCTACGTGAAGCAAGGTAACCTTAATTATAGTTATGAAGCTTCAATACAGAACTGTTTGACTAGCGAAGTCAAGGCTGAGCTCAAACTAGTAAACAAACCTATTGCGGGCAGTGCTCTCTTCCAATTCCGCCATCCGTTCTATAACCATAACTAAGAAATCCCATACAATCCTTTCGCCTGTAATCAATTCCTCTTACTAACACAGTTTAAGAATCCTACATACTTTGTTTTAACGCTTTACCTGCGTTGCAAATATTTAATTCCAGGAAAAAATACTCAAACATGTTGCCGACACCAACAAAATCGTATTTGGCATCAGCCGCTACATTTTACTAAGTATTTCTTGAAAGGCGATATGCTTACGAGTAAGATAAAGTATATTTTATGCATCCCTACCAGTGATCTGTACCCACTCAGACTACCACTATTCGACTAACATTTTGCCTGGATATCTTATACTAATAATGTTTATTTAATATTTATAACTGTAAATCGTACAACAGTAAATATGGGTAAGTTAAATAGCAGTTGAGGACACAAATACCTGCGCCACATTGGTTAAAATATCAATAAAGTAGCTTTCTTAAATTATCCGTAGCATTTAAAACGTATTTAATTTGGAATTATATTACGTGTTTAATTAACTTCAAAGTTCAATAATATACCGATTGAGTTTTAAGACCTGGTCTTCAATCATTTCAAAAAAGGTTTATTTAATTGGCTCGTAGAAAAATGTATTTATTCATTAGATGATTTCGAATATAGAGTGAGAGTCAAGTCACGAATATAGAGTGTCTATTTTTACACTCACATCTTCATAGAAACGTATTGTAACTTCTTTGAAATAAAAAATATCTTACAATGTCGCGATTTCTCAAGATCAAATTCCGTCCAACTTACCTGAAACAAATCAAACACATGGGTTATTTTGTTAGAAATATAAATTATGTAGAGTCTACAGTTTGAATTCGTCGTTCTCCAATAAAATGAACCATATATGGTCAAATAATAATGAATTCAGTTGAATAAAAATTTAAGAAAGAATTTAAAAAGAAATCGATCAAACGTACTTACATATCACATTATTTCTCTGTCTCTGTTTCAAATTGGTCAAAAATTCCAGCTATTCTCCTCTACAGGTCGCATTTCTGAACTCATCCTCGTGAATTTTTGTAAGCATATTAGAAAATTTTAGTAAATATTTTTTTTAGTCAAGCCAGTTTTGACAGCTTTAAAAAAAGAAGTCAAATGTTCAAAAAGACAGACTCGCGAGGTCTACATCTCAGAGAGCCGTAGTTAACACTAGTTTAAATAATAATTATAACATGTAATGTGAATAAATACGATTTATCAAAACAATCCCGCGTAGACACGAAACGAAACTGGCGTGAAATTTGATAGACACTCCGGTGTAACCGTGCAGAGCCTATTGCATATGGGACAAGGCATTATGATACAGCATAGTCTTACCCACAGCTTAATGGATTACTGGTTAGCGCTGGCAGGGGTCCGACCCTTCAGTGCACAATCCGAACGTGCGCCCTCGGCCTGGGAACGCACTCCGTACACCCTTGTGATAAATAAAATATAGGGTATGATCTCCGGTAAAGGTGATGATTTTTGCACCTGTTACTGAAATGAATGAAAGAATAAAAAATTAATTAAAATTGTAAAGAAAAAAGATCGAGACACAACTGAAAAAAGCGATCACTTCGGCAAATTGGCGATCTCCTTTATCGTTATTATTGGTATTTATGGAACATAAGATAATGTCAAGTATTTTTTAAAATAATACTCATTATATTGAATAAATAGAAAGGACTAGCAAATACATTTTATGGCAAATAGTTTTTACCATTATTTCTCTCATATAATCTCGTGTGTTGGATGTGAGAGAATTCCTCTCTTAAGGTTTTTGTACCCTATAACTGATGAGAAAATCCAAGTTATTAGAGGACAGACAGACAGAAAGCTGTTAAATTTTGTGATGTGAGATGTTATCTACACATATGTTCACTGTGAAATCCTGAGGCTTTGGATTGTCTAGTTAGTAAAATATATTACAAATAGATTTCATTTCCTGGAAATGTCACTGCTCAAGCTAAACAAGAGCCATCAGATTACACAAACACAGCGGTTATTTACTATATTCCATTGAGCTGCAAACGTGACACTATTCTATCGTTGACAAGGGACGATGCCAAATATTGACATTGGACCGAATTAGCATACCTTCTAGAGACACCCTCTAAACGAACCCATACTAAAGACGCTCAAGGGCGAGGGACAAATAGATGATTCGAGCGCCCTTCCTAGACGCTAATGCCCCTCGAAAGGGATAATAGTTGCCAACTAAATAATTGAAATACCGAGACGAGCATATAAAGATTTATTAGTTTGTGAATTGAGGCAAGTGTGCGCAAGTGGCGATTCTTTTTCATTTTCGGGGAAGTTTCGTGAAAGAAAACGACCAACGGAATGGCGCGGCCGTTAGAAGTAATGGCGAGCGTAAACCGTGTGTGGAGGCTTTGCATAAGGGATTTCAGAGGTGGAGGCGTACCGAACAATACTGCACGGTCATTGAAGGGAACTTCGTTTCAAGTAAATCACACGGCGCTATGGGGATCCGCCGCTTTCTCAAAATACTTAAACGTTTCCTTCTCAGTGAAACATTAAATTCGATTACTCGTTTTGAAGGAATTAAAAAAAGGTTAGCAATACAATATGGTAATTGATTTTTTTCTGCTTCTAGTGCGTTCGTAAAAAACATTTATTAAAAATTAACTACGAAATATTTAAAATTTATATTTTTATGTATTAACACTCGAAATCAGTGCCATCTAGCAGTGAATAGGGGAAACTATGTGTCAATTTAAATGTAATCGAAAAAATCGTAAAATGGCATGATTTTCTGGAGAGCTCCGCGGTGGAGCAGTGGACATGGTAACCTAAAGGTCACAGGCTCGAGCATTGCTTCAAACGAATGTCCAGTCTAAAAATGTTCTGATTGTTTTCAAAATTTAATGACAATGATTAGTTGCACAACCTCAAATTATTTGAACTTGCATTCAATAGAAAAACAATCTATATTCAGGTTTTCTCGGAATTTCCATGCTCATTTGCCGTATAAACAATGATATACACGGTTATTAATAAATTTAAAATAAAATATATTGAATAAAATTTAAAGTTACAAAAAAATTACACATCGAGATCAGTATCTGTGCCACCCTTCACACAGCGCGTTTCGTTACACCCAACATCATCACATGATCATTGTCAGTCTTCCGACGACGATGTCTTATTTAGTTTTATAACTTTTAACGTTCTGAATAACATTTTAAGTGATGTGGAAATGATAGATAATTAGGCATGACCAAGAATGGAATGGAAAAGATAGATATTCAATCCTTCACATTTATGGTGCGATTAGTGGAAATTATTCTAAATTGTCTTTCATACGGACTCTACTGATGACTTACCGTTAAAATTATTCATTTGCTTATTTTTTGTAAAATACATTTAATTTTAGCTTGCAGTCAGTACAAATGGATAAGAACAACGTTATATTTCTTCACTTTATTTTTTAAAATTTCTTTCTGATATTTTTTTGTAGAGGCTTCTCCACATTTCATACCGACCTGGGCGACCTCTCGATTGATTCACCTTATTTACACCAACTATGAACCACGATAAATATCAAGAAGATCCGTGTAGAAAAAAGACGAATTCGACAGTATTTGCTCACTTACAGGAGAATACATTGAAATGGATGGTTGAATAAACAACCACTCCAATATTAATTCCTTTTAATATCAATTTCACAAAGTCAATCGTTCATGCAATCTTACTGCATTATCCATGGCCATCGGGCTGTCATCGAGTCAGTCGGTTGGAGGGAGCGTCGACGGTGCGAGGACTTTCCCTCTGCTGCGTTAAATCAAGTGTACACATTTGACGTCGCTGATTTTGCACTTCGACGTTAGCGGAATGCTGACGTCACATCCCCCATCTCGAGCGCCCCTCCCATGCGACGCGTGCCTTGTCACGTGACTCGTGTTATATCCATTGTACTTTAACTTTTACTCATCCCCAAAACGATTTGGAGATTTTATAACTTGTTTCAATACTAGACACAATACATTTCATAGTCGGTATAGTACTTGAGCTCATGTCTAATTCTGTTTCTTAATATTCACAATTCATTTACAAATTAAAATACATATCAGCTTATCATTTCACATTAGAGGAACAGTGTAGGTTCCTTAAGTTAAGTAGATATGTTGATTTTAAAACCTGTAGATACGATAGACGTACGTCGATGGACTGCTGATATATTGGTAGATTTACATGAGTGGCTTATATCCGCTATATGTAGTCAATTTATACCTATATAACAGAAATCGGGTCCCTTGATTAGAGTACGGTTGCATTAGGTTGAATAGAAAATATGGCGAATTTACTTTGGTGTTTCGACCATCTGTTATCCAATGCGGTGGTAACGATTCGTGCGGGTTTGACGCATTTGTGCCAAGGTTTCGAACAATGCCATCACTTCTAATACAGATAAAGAAAGCTGCACACGCTCGGTATCGAACCTACAACCCTGACGATTACAACCTGCAACCATTTTACACTCACCCTCTGCTCCATCTCCCTCTGCCTCCCTGCAAAAGCCCCGTTACACCCGTACATCTCGAACAGCAGACGAATAGCGATGAGAACTACCCCGCGTGATGTCTCGTGTGACACGATCATCGAGTATGAAAGGACGGGAGTAGCAATCGAACCTCGTTTGTATAGGGACGTAGCCACTTACACGTACAAAAACTACAGTGCCGACGAGTCAAATCGTATACAATTTTCTCGAGTTTCAACGACACTTAAGACACGTAAGAACTTCACAGCTTTACAGAAAGGATACCGTTCGTTAGCGAACTAGGTATAATTACAGTAAGACTTTTTCCACTAACTCGTGGCTACACTGCCTTCATACGAATGAATTTAGATCGTTACTCCCGTCCTTCCATTCTCGTTGGACAGGATACTTCTTTAGTATACAACTGTTTTCTATCGATCCCTCTCTAACTGGGAGATAACACATAATCCACAACCTTCATTAGATAAATCCTGTTCCGAGCGTTTAGCCTTAGGCCAATGTAGTGCTCAACACTAAGGAATCATTCCACAAAGATCAAATCGTTACAGGATTCGGTTCTCCGTCCGATAGTTTAGTAAACAGATTACCTGGGGGAGGTATATAATATGAAGATGGTAAGCAATTCGTGGTATCGATACGTTGTGGTCATATGATTTTGATGAACGGCTTTAGAACGATGTTATATTCGGGTATAATTTTCATTTTCGAGGATTTATCTCATAACTTTAGGAATCGTGGGAATACAGTTTGACAGAAACATTCACTGTTAAGAGTCGTATTTGAATATTGAAATCACAAGAGACCAACATTTCGTCCTTTATCAAATCTGACACCGAGATATACCTTTTTTCCAGATGTCAATAAATTTAGGTTGATAGTTGAAACATATGACAACCGCTTTCTGATTGGTTGCCAGTTTGCGAGCTTATTTCCTTTATTGTTGAAGGCTACGTCGCTCAACCTCTCTGGACCTCTCTGGGTGAATAAAATAGTATTACCATCTGAAATTAGCGATAATCGATATTTGTTTTTGATCCATACATTTTACCTTAAATAAAGCTCTCTTGTTGCTAAATTGAGCATTTTTTAATGGGACGTTGTATGTCAAGCCGGTATGTTCAATTCTAGATACAAATATGACTTTGTCCTGAGTATTGTATTAAAATGCAGTAATCTATATATATAAAAATCGATCTGTGTAGTAATGTATGAATGTATGTTTCTTATGGACCCCAAAACGATGTGACCGATTTTGATTAAATTTTCAAGCAATCTTCGGATTAGCCTAGCGGGAGATTCTGTAAGACTGGGGGCGATCTGATCAACATATTTATTTTATTTTGTTATCTGCGAGCAAATCACATTCAAACCGCTGGGCGAGCACTTAAATAATTTCTCTCACTCCCGTTAAATAATACTAAAATTTATAACTATCGTCAAATGCAAGGGCAGCGGGCAACATTATGGGATGACACGTTCTGTCATCCTATAGTAGTGCATGCATTGCGTTATTATATGGTGTATGACAGTTTTTAACATGACCTACCCTATCCATCCACCCGAAGTCATCTGGACATCCATGCTAATATTATAAATGGGAAAATAACTCGGTCTGTCTGTTATGTTTTCACGCCTAAGCCGCTGAACCAATTTTGATGAAAATTGGTATGGAGAGAATCTGGATCTTGGGAAAGGACATAGGTTTTTGTGGTGAAAATTAAACTCTTATAACAAAAAAAATTGGTTCAGCTCGACATCGGTCCAAAACGCCATTGATCGAAGCGGAACCGATTACCTCAGCTAGTAGATAATAATAAATGTATACAGCCCCGCTAGTCATTAATAAAATGTATCTCTTTCGCTTTAGCTAACATCGAAGACGCCACGTATCCCTGCTCCACGCCTCCGCGCATGGTAAACAGAGGAATTCACGCGGCCCCGGCAGCAGACACGTTCCTCCGAGCGATGTGTCGGCGTCTGCAGCGCGGGGTAAACACCAGCGCGGTGTTGGATTAATTACGTGCACATTTGCTTTGCGATATACTGCCACAGCGTGGGGCTATGGCTAGCTCTCTCCTTGGAATTGTGAGATAGGAAATTCAAGAAACAATTCACAAAGAGAAAGGGCGTTCAAATAACAATGTAGTACGCGTGGCTCGCTGTCTTTCTTATTGAATTTGCCCAGTGATGAACGGAGGGGAAAATATAAGATGGTAGAACTATGTGACGACGACTTTGGCAAGTTGAATAGCACAATTCGTATTGCCCGATCCAATGCAGTCTCACAAAAAAATATTTTGTCCTAATCATGCAATTGAGAAATAGGCATCGCCACCAGATAGTCCATTCCAAACAACTAAAAACATATAAATAATTTATATGAAATATTTTCTCAGATGATTGAGCTTCCTATAATATCGTATATGAACTGACATTTACTTACAGAGGACGGGCGACATCCATGGAGGTGAAGAAATAACCTCCATGGCGCCATCACGAAATTCGTCACTGAGATTGAGACGACCATCGGGTTTGAAAAACGATCTATAAATAGTCATTTTAAATGGTGTTTCATCGTCAAAAGCAGTTTGAAGCCGAGCGAGGCTCTGCTGAACCGTCAAGTTACACTTGAAATCGCAGAAAAGCATATGTACTAAAAAAAGGTTGACGAGTTCAATCCACGGTGATGTTGACACATTTTTTAAATGCTGCCACAATGTAGCAACAGACAGCAAGATGAATAAAACTGAACATCACCGAAGAGTATTATTTATTTATTTATAGCAATTTATATTGTAAATTGCAATGAAATTGCAATATATTGCAATTACTCTTTAAATATTGTTTAAGTAAGTAGAAACATATAGTTAATGCTCTGTATGTAATCTGCGAGCTACTAGTACAAACTCTATGCTATGACACGTGCGCTCTGCATCTTTCGATCCGCGAGTATACGCTCTGTTTACATACGTTACTGATAGGACCAATGGCAAAATCGATTCATTTTCTTATCTACGCACGCATATCTAATCGAAAAATCAAGAAGTTTATTTATATTGCAAATATGTTATCTTAGATTATTATTATTTCTCAAACTATGAACGTGAGTAGGCATTGGAATTTGCAAGGATAACGTATGTGGATCAAAGTCCAATGTGTGGCGATTAGGGTGATTCCGTTTGTACATATGTTTATTAATGACTAAAATCCTTGTAATTGTTTTGTAGTTTAAGTAGTAATTTGTTTGTAATGTTTTGAATATTTACAGAAAATCAACAATTTTATCAAACACTCCAGAATATTTTTATCTCGTGACGTGGTCGTGACGATATAGACGTAGACAAATGTGTCGCCAGCTCTCGAGCAGAGTACGGCTCCATCTTCTCGCGTCTTGCAAGGAATTATCTGTGCGTCGGATGGCGGTTCCCAGCCCCGTGCCGCTGTATTGTAGAGCGGAATACTTCAAAGAAAATTACTTCGCGAACGAGCGCGATGCTCTGCAAAGGCTCTGCTGCGGCGGCATCGAACCCCTCGACGATTTTTCAGATGAAACGTGCAGTCTGTTGTAATATGATTGGGTATTTACTAGTACTTAGAGCTTATGCTTATTCTCTTAAGAGAGTTTGTGTGTTCTATGTAGAGTCGTTCGTCTGTTATAACTCCCCAAAAATAGGTATTTACAAACTGTTAAGGTTTTCGTGAAGTTACAGGAAATCTAATATTTCATAATCTTAAGAAGTTCATTCTTTGTCCATTGGCCAGGGCACACTTTTGCACGGCGACTGCCATTAAAATAGCAAAATCGTCTTCCGGGCCCTAACGTTTCCCTACCCCTAAACGTTGTGACATTTTATTCAAATTGATTATATCACTTGAAAAAGCTTCATTCTATGTCGGTATGTTATGTTTTTTTTATATCTGTATTTTTCAGTAAAAAAAATCCAAAATGAACGTCAATAAAAAATAACTTTTCTCCAAAATGTATTAGGCAATATTTACAATCTAAAAGGTACATTAAAAATACAGATAAACAATTTTAGATTGTAACATCATCTATTTAAGGAGTCATAGCAGAAAAAGCTGCGAGTGACCGTATCGCCATCTAGTGTGACGCTCTCACTCATTTTAATTATCACAACCGTTGGACCCATTGGATGTGTCTCTAGGTGATATTCTTAATTGAAGCCGTGTTACTTTTCAGAGGGGCCGAGCTAGCCTCACTGCCGTCGCGTCGGTCGCCCGCTGCACACAAGGCAGGACGTCGGCTCCACAGTTGTTCCATAAATTCTTTAGAAGAATGCTCCGCTGGCTGACGCGTGCAGCGAGCATGACAGGACAATAGTAATGTGCGCGAAGAACTTGGGAACAGAATAGATAGGGTTTTTGTTCCCGTCGCTTTTCAGATTTTTTTCTTTATATTCGCCACAGGGTTGTCTCAAGTTTTCGTTTAGTCGCGACGCACAATTTTTACTCATGATTTTCTGAATACAGGTGTTGATATTTTTTACTTTATTTTATTTTTAACTTCCCTTAGACCTTTTTCTTTTGTTACTGGACATGGATGGCTATTACCACAACTCGCATCTTGATATTATCTGAACACACCGCATTTCCGAAAGAATTAGGTGCCATGCTGAGACCTTCCCTTTTTGAGCACAGCCACATTGAACGGGATGAAATACATGGTTAATGTTACATTGCAGCTTCTACCCACTTTTCATCCGATGCGATGATACCAACCCGGGCGGGCTCTACCCTACCACCTAGTAGGGAAAGGGAGCCTACAGTTTTACATGGATTCTGAACTATGAAACATTTTTAATTCGTAACATCATCATGAAAGCAAGTTCCCGTACCCCTGAGCGACAAGACGATTTTTCTTTGATATTAGAAAGCATTTATAGAATTAAACAATAAAACTTACATGTACCAAACGCAATTTTGGAATGCCAATGATCATGAAGCATCTAGTTCGATTAAAGCTCGTTTTAGTATAATTTTGCATCTACCAACATTAACATGCGCATGATCTATTTTCCAAGTTTGCATAGGGAATTGGGCGGGAAGCCCCGGCTCAAAAAATCAGACCAGTCACAGTCTGCCCTTTTTCATCTAAGAGTCTGCCTCGATATTTTTAGCTCTATCAAAAAAGTGGAAGGCCGCGGCGGCTCCGGCGGGTACACACAAACAGGTACCGCGACGCTGCAAATGTGGAGTGACTGCGCGCCGCCTGAATAATAAATGCTGAAAAGACGCTCAGGCTTTGTTCCCGAGCCACATTTACGTCGAAATGCTTAAAGTAAATATAAAATTTATTTCATGTCCTCTAGGATTCTCATTTTAATCTAAACACTATCGTAGCTTCAATTTAGTGTAGATTCTAGCAAGCTTTCACACCGCGCGTGTGCCATTATCAGAATTTTGTAAAATTTTGGAAGAGACTCGTGATTATTGTTTTTGCTAATGTATGTTAAATACACATGAAGCAATGCCTCAATTCTTAATTTCTGTAGTAGAACCGTGTTAGAACACCTTAAGGTGGCCCAACCCGCTCATCTCCCCATACAAAAGGGGAAAGAAGATCGTGCCCATATTTCTTGTCAGAGATTCAAAATTTTGCTAAAAATAGCTTTATTTGATCGAACTAGATGTCTGATAACCATTGGCATTGTAAAATTGTGTTTGGTTTCTAAGTTTTAAAGTCCGAAAGTTCGAATTTTTCGCGCGTTTTATACAATAACTTTGGAGGTGGATTACGCAATGATAAAGTAAGATCAATCATTCAGAAGATTTTTGACTACAGCAGTCGTGGTTTACTGTTAGCTATAAGTCGTTTTGAAATTAAAATTTTCGTAAATCTTACCAAATCATACACTATGCACATTTTCTTTTTTGTGGACATGTTGCATCTTTCTCATCACGGAGCCTGTCTTATTCTTTGAAACAGAGAAGGTCCCAGAGCACAACAGCACGGTTTTGTACCGTGCCCGCGAATGAGTTCGTCCCGCCGGGTTGGGCCACTTTAAAGGCATTATCTGACGTGGCATAGCCCCCTCTCGACCGCACCTCTCACCGTACTCGCGCGTCGGCTGCCTTAACAACACTTTACTTTGTTCACTATATATAATATATTGTTACAGTACGAGTATAAAACAAAATACATCGTGATAACAAAAACACAATGTTCCCTACATAAGCTTAGGACTAAAGACGGCTCGCAGCACTTAGGAAGATATTTTCCTTCCATTCCAGCGGTTATGGGCTCGATTCCCGCCGCGTTCGTACACCACTTTCTTTGAATTTTGTTCCATGGTTCGGAAACCATGTAAAACTGTAGGGTTGAGACTGTTAGGTGTGAGACGAAAATATAGTAAAATCGAAAATTGAAAAAATCTGTGTTTTCCGATTTCATCCCCAGTTCAATATAGCTGTGCCCATAAAGCGAAGGTCATTCTGGAATGCGGTACGTTGGGCTAAAATGTGTGGGTACGGTAGAAGCCATCCATGTCTAGTTACAAAAAAAAACATGGTTCCTGGGTGATTCATTGATAACCCTGCTCAACTTTATTGTGCGGCTCGTAGCCTAGGGGAGCGGGGACTAGACTAGCATACCAGAGGTCTGGGTTCAAATCCTCGCCACGTTCAAGCACCTCTTCCTTTCTCATTCTAAGTTAGATAAGTGCATTTCGTCACGAATATGAGCTGCTCCATGGTTCAGAACCCATGTAAAACTGTAGGTCCCTTCCCCTACTAGGTGGTAGGGTTTAAGCCCCCTTGGGTTTTTACCATCGCATTGGATGAAAAGATGGTCGAAGCGGCAATGAAATATTGTCCGTGTTTTCCATCTAGTTCAATGTAGCCGTGCTCACTAAGGGAAGGTCCTGGCATGGCACCTAATTCCTTCAGGAATGTGGTGTATTGGGCTTATATCGGAAGTTCCTCAGATCACTTGACTATCGTCTAATAGTTAAAAGTAAATCATATTCATCTCTCTTCTCTCCCAAACTATCTTCTCAAACTATCCAACCGGAGAATAAGTCACCTAGATTTAATGAATCTCTATAAAATTGTCAATAATGTATACAATTGCAGCGCTCTTACGGAACTAATAGAGTTTCGGATTCCCTCACGTTTCACACGATGCAATACACTTTTTTATTTGGGCAACACACGTACCAAAGCGGGAAAAAGAGCCCCTATACATAGAATGCCAAAGCATTATAATGAGAATGCAGCGGTGGTCGACTTTGATATATTTTTCGACTCGCTGTTTTCGTTCAAGAAAAAAATCAGAAACATCAAATAGTTCTGTTTTCTGTATAAAATGTAATGGCGCATAAACTGTTTTTTTTTTGTATGTTGTTTTAGGTTGTCTTCTTTGCAGTTATTTATTTTAATTTTTATTTCACTAATCCTGAAATAACTTCTACACGAGCTGTGTCATATTCACATGATTGTTTTAGCACTTTAATCAACCCGTTATCTCATATAACTTGCTTTTTTGTAATTACCTATCTCCAGGTACACTTTTACTTATTACAAATAACGCGACCTTCAAAATGTATATTTTTTCTTGTTTTAGTGAGGGATAGTTTTGAAGACAGATCTTTATACCTATTAGCAATTATTTCTTTGTAACTGTGTTTTATTGTCTGCCATTGTTTTTCCTCCAATAATAAAACAAAAAATAAAAATAATAACGGTAGTTGTGTGGTGTTAGCCATCCATGTCAGGTTGCATAAAAAAAATCACCAACAAAATCTTACCAAATTGTAAAAAATGTACAACGTATTCGCCAGTTAAAATAACGTCGGAGGTTGCGTGCTTCCACCAGCACTGCTGCCACTCAAACGTCTTGCGCTGGTCCAACTTTTCGCTTCTTTCCGTAATTACTTGCCCTCCTGCACACAGCCACCCGTCCCCTCCTGCCCACACCCTTCTTGTTCAAACTTGCAACGTTCGGGTGCATGCGCTACGATGCATTATGTTAATGAGAAAAAAAAAAACCCGCATTCGTTCTAGATTTCGGATTCGTGGATGAGAATTGTTGAATACTCTAACACAACATATTTCTCAATACGCTTTCATCAATTCATAACTTCGTACTCTTTAAGGGGTAGTGTGCGTCCATTTAGATGGCGCCACAGTCGTTCATCGCTATTTTTGCTAAAACTCCCCAAATGTAGGAAGTTACTAGCCATGACTAAATTGTCGAACATACTACGCAATTATTCATTTAATCTCATGCAACACTTTGTAAAAATATATCATTTGATAGATAACTATGAGATCAAGTGTTAAAGTGGCTAATCGTAAATGGCAACTTTTTTCACACAACCTCAGAGTTATCTAAGCGATTGTAGCTTATGTCTGTGATTGTTTAATGAGATTAAATACATATTTGATTACTTTGTTTGCCTCCAAAGTTATGGTTAGTAGCTTCCTATGTTTGAGGAGTTAAAGCAGGTGTAACTATGGTGCCATCTACTTTGAGTCACACACCTCCCTAAGCGAAGGTCACACTACCACAAATGGTTCCTTTTCGAAGTTACAAAAGCCAGACAGCAGTATGACTTTGTCATCCATGCCGTTTACGATAAAAGTCCAGCCCCCCCTTCACGGTTGCAACAACACGGACCTGCCTGCCGCTACCGCCACATTAACCACACGCTCCGATCGCGAAGTGGGCAAGTTTCGGTGGCGTAGCGCCGGCGACACGCGTCCCCAACTTTCCTCTTTTCCTAGTAATTACGGCACGAACTAGCTGGCCCGCTGTTCCAACATTTTTACACCGCTCAACTGCTATTTGTAGCCAACGTTATTGATTTCAGATCCGTTTCGAGCGGGGGAATACTCTATTGTTTTTTTTTATTAAGCTGGTAGTTTCTTGTATGGCAAAGGGTTCGATAAGAGTGATAAAGAGGTGTACACGTGTCCGAGATTGAAACGTAAATTTTAGTTGAGAATGTGGGTCATCTCATATTATGGAAGTCATGTTGGCTAAACAATCCATAACTTTTCGATTTTATCATCAAACCGTAGAAAAGATTGCTGTTCTTGTGCAAGGTGGCTGTGATATCTATTTTTTTTAATTATGTTCACTTAGCGTTTAGTTATGTTAATACAATAAATAAAAATAAGCTAAATTTTCATATGTTTGATGTCATGTTCCTAACCTAGGCATGACAACTTTTAAAAAATACCTTGGGAAAGTATATTTTTATGGTTCCATACCCAAAGGGTGAAAATGGAACCCTATTACTAAGCCTCCGCTCTCCGTCCGTCCGTCCGTCCGTCCGTCCGTTTGTCACAGGGCTGTATCTTATGAAACGTAACAGGTGGGCAGCTAAAATGTTCAGAGATTGTGTATTTATTTTGCCGCTATTACAATAGATAGGTAAAATTAAAAAAAAACATTTAAAATAAAGGGGGCCCCATACAAAAAATCTGATTTTTTTCTGTTAAATCTTGTACAATGGTACGGAACCCTTCGTGTGCGATTCCGACTCGCACTTGGCCGGTTTTTTCTCGTTAAACACTTGCCATTTTAAATCAGTCAATGTTTGAAATAATTCTATTACTCTGAATATTTGCAGATCTATAGGTAACACACTATTTATATTTTTGAACAATTGAAAGCAGTATTGGTGCTTGTTAAAAATGGCGCGCATGGATTAGAAAAAGTGTTCAAAAAAATATCTGCGAAAAATCCAAAATAACTGGCCCAATAAAAACACCAAGTTTGTGGATGAAAATGTACTCGTCAGTGTCGGCTGGTTATTATTCCAGGCGGCTGAAGCGTCGACGAGTAAACTTTAACCCCTCCCCCGCGACGGGCAGTCCGACCCCTCCTCCCCTACCCCCCCGCACAGCTTTCGACTAGTTGGTATAGTTCCCGAGTTACGACGTGCTCAGCCTTCTACTTCCCAACTCATCTGAATGGACATTTTATAATGTTCCTTGTCAACTGACTTATACGATAAAAGGGACATTTCTGAGCGTTATAGACTTTCTGTTGGACATTTATTGTTAGTTGTTTGGATGTTTCGGGAAAAATATTTTTAAAACAATAAGTATGCAAGCATACAATGTAACGGGTGCTTGCAAATATGTAGCAAACGCAAGAAGATATTGCAGTTTGTGCCATGATTAAATAGATAAATTTACATAAGTGATATCGTAAGTTGTTTTTATCCAACTACGGCGTAACCACAAGGAAGGGTTATGATTTTAGCAGGCTATGTATGTATATTTGTATTTATTTTGATGAATAAGGTGTCAACCTAGGCAAGAATATATGTAAAAAAATGTTAAAAAAATTGCAACCCGACTACGAAAAGGTAAGAAAGAAGGTAGGTGTTTTTGATAAAACCAATAAAACGATTATATCAAACAGCACCAACCTTGTTGCTCACCTTTCAGAGGTCGGGCTAGAGTTTTCTAAACTTTTTTTATTAGTTGTTTTGTTGGTCAGCTGAAGTGAATGGTAACGAATTTTGGTAAAAAAGTAGCTCTGAAAGCGGTTATAATCCATTGCCTTCGACTAAGTAATTCGTAACGAGAATTTCAACACTTTGAAATTGTTGAAAAAAATATCCTAATTGTTGCACGGTTTTCCTTGCACGCTGCTCGCCGAACTCACCAAAAAACCTTCAAGCGACAAGTTATGCCCGCATGAAAAGTTGAGAGGCAAGCTTTTTGTTCGGGCGACAGCGGCGCGGCGGAGGTGGAGGCGGCATGTCGTGGAGTGGTAAAGTATGGACTCTGTTGTTTTGCTGCGAATAAAAATTCCGTAGAACAGAATAAATTGAAGCTAAGAACTGTCCTAAAACGTTAATAAATAAAAATCATGGGTGCTATATCCGGCAGTCGAACGCCGATTTTTGATCACAGGAGGGTTCCCATAAAAGTTCCCCATAAAAGTTCCCATAAAAGTTCCAGTTCAATGTTGCCATGCATAATAGGGAAGGTATTCGAGTATGCGGAGTCTTAGGCCAATGTCATGAGAGCAGTTCACTGAAAAAATATTTACACAGATATCACCTCGCATGCTACTTTTCCGAGACCCTGCTATATATTGACATGTTATCACACATTTTTTCCGTTTTCATTAATTATTTTCCAAATCTATGTATTTCTATAATCATTAAAAATCTCACTATTATACTCCGCAAGTATATTTTTTTTTATTAAAATTACAAATTCAAATTCAAATCACACCACCTGCGAACAGGGTGCCTTGCCAGGACCTTCCTTATATTGTTCGGCGACATTGAACTGGGTGAAAATCACGGACAATTTTCATTGCCGCTACGACCATCGTTCACATTCAGTGCAATGATACCAACTCAGGCGGCATTAACCCTACCACCTAGTAAAGTATGGAAGGGGATCTACAGTTTTACGTATAGAATCCGAACTACGACTAGCCACGACGGTTGAGAACTATCACCCATCTAGAGCCCAACCGCGCTCAGAGTTGCTACACCAAGCTTATCGGGCTACCGAAACATATCGAATATGAGAATATAGTTTGGCTCAGCAGAGATTTGCTTCATAGAAAATAGAAAAACGCTATTGAGCAGCCTAAAGCTTCCCTCCGGAACCGGATGTCGTGACTAAGGCAAGCCCTCGTCTCGCCGCCACGCCGCATCGCCGTCTTCGGATAAATAATTCATTCTGCGTGCGCTTGTTTAAATAAAATATAAGTTGGAGTTGTGCCCTACTGCTCAATGATCCGTAGAAATGCTTTGAGGAGTCAACCGATGAGAATGTTATTTTTTCATCTCCAGCAAATGTCAAATTATCCCACCCAATTTGAAAAGATTGTTTGACTCGGTGGAAAGCGTGGTTTGATTTTCCATTCAGCCCGCATACATGATGTGTGGGTTCCGGCACGTAAAAATAATACTATTGGCCCCAATGCATTTCTTCCTGTGCATATTGTAAGAGCCGACTAAGGGATTAACCATTGGTGGTTCGGATTGCCTTTAACATTTTTGGAGATTGTTTTATGTTCGTCCATATTCGCATTCATGACACTGACATGACTTAAACAAAACAAATTAAGTAAATGTTTTAAGAATATTTAATAAACTGGCATTATGACTGCATTTCACTCGGCAGTGACAGGTCTTGACCGAGGATAATGTTTTGATGTAAGAACTAAAACCTTAATATTGTGAAAAACCCATTAATGTCAGGTACCACTTTGATATTTTGGTTATTTTTCTTCACAAGGTGCACTCAATTTAAGTTCGTTGGAGTTTCGTCAATTTATAAAACAATTCAATAATGCGATGACTTCAGTTTTACAAAGAATAAGGAGAAATTGGCATGGCAACTAGGTCGTGAAGGCACCTGACCGGCCGGCATGGTTATCGCAGCCCCCCTGAAAGGTTTAAAACCCATGGGCTTCGTCGGGACCTTTAATAGATCCTGGCGTACGCCATATGCCGCGCTTAAGGTGGGCCTTCCCGCTCAACTCCCCATACAAACGGGAAAAGAAGATCACGCCCATATTTAATAAAATAGCTTTATTTGGTCGAACTAGACGTCCGATGACCATTGGCATTGTAAAATTGTGTTTGGTTTCTAAGTTATAAGGTCCGAAAGTTCGAATTTTTCGCGCGTTTTATATTTTTTTTATCGTTGAGTAATCAACATTACTCAACGATAAAATGTATACATCTCAAAAATATTAGTCATCAGACATAGCTTGTTTCATGAACATTTATAATTAATTAAGTTTTTGGTAGATTTTTGGCTACAGCGGTCGTGGTTTACTTTTAGCTATAAGTCCTTTTTTAACCGACTTCAAAAAAGGAGGAGGTTATCAATTCGTCGGAATCTTTTTTTTTTCTTTTTTTTTATGTATGTTCACCGATTACTCGAAGAACCCTGGACCGATTTGGAAAATTCTTTTTTTGTTCGAAAGGGTATACTTTCTAGTTGGTTCCATTTTTTTAAAATAAATTTTTCGTAAATTTTACCAAATCAAACACTATGCGCATTGTTTGCTTTGTGGCTTCCTCCTCATCACGGAGCCTGCCTTTTTCTTTGAAACACAGAAGGTCCCTCGAGCGCAACAGCACGGTTTTGGACCGTGCCCGCGAATGAGTTAGTAGTCCCGCCGGGTTGGGCCACCTTAATATAAATAAAACTAAAGTGAGGCGTGTTGGGTTAATGTTAATGACAGTAGGTGTGGTATAGTTATTCATATCCTGTTACATAAAAAGGTAAGCGTTCGTGTGTTACATTGAGTTTTATGTACAATTCATGAGATTGATTAAATTCTGAATTACTTTAAAATAAAAAGGATTTAAACATGTATGTGCTTGTAGCGGTTAACAGATTTTTAAAATTATTTTTGTTAGCAGTAAATTTTGTTTCTTAATCCCCATTATAGAATATCAAAGCAATAAAAATAAAGCAATAATGGTTATCATATTTTAAAATAATAACAAGATTTTTACAAGAATTCGATGTACAACATTGAATTCGTCACCACCCGGACCATTTCTAATTAAAATGTTCGTTAAAATACGTTCGCGAATCTGGCGAGCGTCATAAATAAATTAAGCTGCGTTCACACCGA
The DNA here is from genome assembly GCA_946894095.1 of Incurvaria masculella. NCBI lineage: Eukaryota > Metazoa > Arthropoda > Insecta > Lepidoptera > Incurvariidae > Incurvaria > Incurvaria masculella. The sequence goes on from OX335644.1 coordinate 7,486,565, forward strand.
CACCATTTCATATTCCGGCCGCGCAGCCGCACCAGCGCTTTATGGCGTCGCTCCTTCCCGCTTCCGCCCCTCCCCTCCGCAAGCCCAAACTGGGAGCCACCAAGCGATCGAGTATGAAACACGGGAGTGGCCACCGAAACTCATCCGTATAACGGCAGCGACTAGAGGCTCTCTGAGTTGTAGGCTTCGCCAGTCTGTCTTTGCATATCGTGAAACTGAAAAAATGTCCTCCTACTACCACAGGGTTTAAGATTATACCTAAATACATTTATTTAACGCTATACCAGCGTTACGGAAATTGACTACAAATATTGAACATTCAAACAACTTTTCAGTCAACGTCCGCAACGCAGGCATAGCGTTAAATAAATGTATATAGGTATAAAAGCAGATGGCGAAATTGGTTAGACGAATGGTATGTTTTGCTGGACCCGATCCAGCCTTGTAGTATATTCGTGTTTTTTTTATGCGACCTGACTTGGATGGCTAATACCACACAACTATCGTTATGATATTAGCCCAATACACCACATTCCCGAAGGAATTCGGTGCCATGCCAGGACCTTCCCTTTATAAGCACCGCTACATTGAATTGGATGGAAAACACGGACAATTTTTCATTGCCGCTTCGACCATCTTTTCATCCAATTCGATGGTACCAACCCGAGCGGGCTTAAACCCTACCACCCAGTAGGGGAAGGGGACCTACTGTTTTACATGGATTCCGAACCATGGAGCAGCTCGCATTCGTGACTAAATGCACTTATCAAACTCGGAAAGAGAAAGACAGTGGTGCATGTCGGAATTGAACACGGGCCTCTGGTACGCTAGGCCAGTCGCCGGGCCACTAGGCTACGAGCCGCTTGAAGTAGTTATTTTTACAGGGATCCTTAATTAATGAATGTGTCCTTGCTTCACGGTCGATTAAACATACATGTCACATTACTTGGATTGTTAATGGCTCCAACATTTCAAGTAGATGACGTGCTTGAAATGTACTGTTACTTTCCTCAATAAAAAACCCTTCACAACTTAAATATATGCCTTCCCAAATTGTTTAAATCAATTTTAATTTTAAAATGATATAAAATCATACATACTGAGATCAACATTTCTAACCGTATGAACTAAATTACCGCGCACCATCTGTCAGCAACACCGCCAGCGACTGACAGCGTGGGCTGTGACGTAGAGCCCCAGTTTGTGGGCACGTGCCCAGTTTGCTTAGACAAACTCCTCTCTACCTCCCTCCTTTGTGATTATCACTAATATGTATACTAATACCTGGCTACGTTTCCACCATACAAACGAGTTTCGGGCGCTACTACCGCCTTTTCTTACTCGCTACTCTTATCCCAGCTGCTGCGACGCACCGCGGGCGTAAATCACATTACCATGGTGGACTTACTTTTATTGTTTCTCGTCTAAAATATAATCCGGGCCCGGATGAAAATTAGACACGGTACTGTAAATACATAGCTAGATTCGGATGTAATTATTTTTCATTTATTTATTTTCAGTTATTTGAAGCCATGCGATTTCATAATGTAATTACAGGCCCGTAAACTATTTTTGCGTGACACACCGATTGCGTTACTATTAATTTTGTATGTAACTGGAGACATCCGTATGATATTAGCCTAACACACCGCAATCTCGAAGTCAAGTGGAAGTGGAAATCAAGTTAAAGGACAAGGACCTTCACTTTATGAGCGCGGTTAAATTTAATTGGATGGAAAGCATGGATTTTGCGAAGTTTCTTGCCAGTTCTTCTGAACTGTGAATGCTGAACTGGCTAATGATATAATATGACAAAACTGTGTGCAGTGAGTGCGCTGCCTATGGATGATGAACAAACAATAAACAATTCGTGACGTAATGCCACTTATCCAAGTCAGAGAGTGAAAGATAGTGATGCATGACGGGGAGAGGGATTCTAACGTTCCAGAAAGGCAAGGCAAGTCCCTGCGCCACTAAGCAACGAGCTTACACTTTTCATACATGTGATGCTAGACTGCAAAGTCAGAATATTCATTCGTATTGCCGACGACCTCAAAATCGTATAATCGTGTACGTATTATTATTCACATCATATGGCAATCTCAGTTTTATTATATAAAGGAACTTTTAATATGTTAAATAAATAAACAAAATATGTTTTATATCGCAAATAATATTTACTTTTTCGCACCTAATAAGATTTTTTTTCATTAAAATTATATGTATATAATTTTAATAGTAATCGCGAAGCAAGGAAGCAGGAAAGAAGTGCTTTAGCGCTAAACAGTATTATTACTGTTTTACTGACCGTAAAAAATAATTATTTTTCATTATAATGTGAATAGTAAATATATATAAATAATTTATATAATCATATATAATCAATAAAAAATATAAAATATAAATAGAATTATAACTACGTTGTGGACGAAATGTCAAAAAGAAGTAAACTTTACACTCTGTATCCGTTAACCTTAAGTATTATGTCGAACAAAAGTGAAAACCTAAATAAACATATAACTACAGAGTTACCAAGGACTACAGAACTAACCAAACATTTTCAGTTTAGTGTTCGTTCAAAACTTTTATCATAATTCGTTCATCTATCCTCGCCGTTCTACAGGTGTGCGGTCGCAACAAAGCGACAACTTACGACTACGCTGGTTGCACCTGGCGTATAATCGTGCCACAGAACATATAAAACACCACAGAACTTACACAAGGTTGTACGTGAGAAAATCGTTATGCCCTGCGCGTTAGTTTCACGCATTAGTTTACAGGCTCAGGTAAGGATACTCTAGTCTAGATTCCCGCTGCAAGACTTCTAACCTCATATGGTTCAAGTAATATCGTGCGTTGAAATCAGGCGTTAAGGTGGGCCTTCCCGCTCGACTCCCGATACAAACTTTGAAAGAAATTATGCCCATATTTCTTGTCAGAGATCCATAATTTTACTCAAAATAGCTTTATTTGATCGAATTAGATGTCTGATGGGCGCTGGCATTGTAAAATTGTGTTTGTTTTCTAAGTAATAAGGTCCGAAAGTTCGAATTTTTCGCTCTTTTTATGCAATAACTTTGGAGGTAGATTACTTCAATGATAAAATAAAAACATCTTAAAAAATTAGCTTGTTTCATGAAAATTTATAATCAATTTGTTTTTTGTTAGATTTTCGACTACAGCGGTCGTCGTTTACTTTCAGCTATAAGTGGTTTTGTAATTAAAATTTCCGTACATCTTACCAAATCAAACACTATGCACATTGTATGCTTTGTGGACATGTTGCATCCTCCTCGTCACGGATCCTGTCTTTTTCTTTGAAACAGAGTAGGTCACATACGAGCAGATTTGCAGACTATCGCTGAGCTATCGAGCTTGTCCAAATTACACCTTTCAAGAATTAAACTTGAAAAATTAAACCATCAAAGTAAGATTGATGTCATAAAGTTCCTCGTGCGTCTTTACCTATATTTTCGTATGAGATCAACGAATGACCCTACTATTGACCTCTACTACCGTTGGTATGGAGTCTTCCTGACAACCCTGGATACTATCACAATTAGCTTTCAGGCATCGAGCCTCTTCACTATACGCGTGAATATTCGAGCACTCTTCTACATTGCACACATTCGAGTATCCGGGGTATATCCGTTCTCTCCACTAGACACATAACACGGCAGAGAACGAAAATAGTGTGTCGACTTGGATTTATAGTGTGCACCTACCGTCCTGCAATGGAAGGTAGGAACTTCACCTGTGTGAGATGATTACTTTGAACCCTACCCCTGCTGCAATATTAAGAAATATTGCTATTTCGTCACATTAAAGTTACCAAATATCTGTGTTATTTCTAATGTATATACACACTCGTCAGTTCGAAGATAAGTGAAGCATTTTTTATCTGTTAACCATACATTCACGATTTCAACATCCAATATTTAAATCGCTAATAAATTCATTTAAGAAATCGAAATATTAATAGGATGATGAAGAAATGAAAAGAGTGAAGAAGTTCCAATTATAAGAAGTGCCTAATAAAAAATTTAAAAAAAGAAGTATATTTGACGACATGATTTAGGACGATTATTTTAAAAATTAACCATTATCTCCCACGAAGACCTTTCATGTGCTATCTGCACATTTTACGGGGTAGAATTTACGGGAAATATAGTTTCTTACAATACAATAATCAATAAACAACGCTGAGACGGGGAAACATCAGCACAGCACAGCACAGTAGTCTTACGCGCATATGCATAGACGTTTTTACCCCTGACACTGTCATGAACACTGCCTTCCAAATGTTTGTATTTAAAAGTTTCTCTTAATTTATCGCGCTATAAAATTGTAATAAAATACTCCACCAAACATTATATTACTAACTACACATCAATTTCTAACTACATGCCTGTAACATAAATACTCACCTAAATTTCTACATTAATAAAGTTGGACTACCCCAAGAGTGATCAAGTATGGAGTACTTACATATTGATTAAGTCTATCGGCCTCTCAAATATTTAAAATCCGGCCCTGCGGCAATAGCCATTCGTGTGTGTATTTTTGTCTGTGTAGTTACGTTGTTAATGGAAATCCAATACTTTTAGACTTGTTGTGATTGCGACCGTACAATTGGGTATTGCAAAGGGCTTTACATTTAGTTGGGTACGCAAATATTTTGAGCGAGTCCACCGATTGCCATGTTATTTATTTTACGAGCTTTTTCATTTATTTTGATACATGAATTTCTACGATTCCTTTGTTGTGTCAAGAATATATTTTTGTTTATAATAATTTCATTATTATAGCACTGTCATATGTCCAGATATTTTTTTAAGGTGCATCGAAGTATTACTACGTCGGAAACAAACAATGGCGATTCTTTTTAAACTAACGGAAAAAAGTTATTGAACTAAACTTGTTTTAAAACAAAGGCAAATCGTGGGGTATTGAAAACTAACCCCCGAAGACCATTTTCATTGGTGAAATAAAAAATATAGTAATATTTATTTTTACATAGTGAGATTTTTATACAATTTTTGTACATATCACCCTTCAAAGAACTTTTAATTTTAAATATGTTCATGTTTTAAATATAGAACTCGTTTAGAATGCAGGGAATGCTTGATCAAACTACGTTAACTAAAAATCATTTTTTGCGTCGCAGGCCTCGTTCGTTAAATTAAATAAATATATTTTACGAAAGAAATCATAAAGTTTCCAGCTACGATCGCAACTGCAGATAAAAGTAAAGCAACGAGCAGAGAGTCGTTAGTACTTAATGGGTAGATGCACTTACATTTTGGCTATATTCCACAAGAGAACATTTCTATCCGCCACAAGCCATTTATGAACCTCAAACAATTCACATTTATTTCCCTATAAGCTTAACTTTTTATCCGGCCGATCTGATCATAATTTTACCTTTTTTATTTAATAGTTTTATAGATGCAACAAGTTACATAGAATGTATAAATCATTGGAGCTAAGAAATTTAAACTACCTGCCTTAAAAACCAATAGTGATTTGATTTTAATTCTGTTATTAGTGCCATTTATTTATTAATTTGTTTTTGATGGTATATTTTTTTTGTAAATTGACTGGATATGTTATGTTTTAATTTTGATAAACCCTTTTTATAGATAAAACTGATGATCCATAGAATGTGTTTGCAATAAATTGAATTGAATAAATTGAAAAATTAAATTACATTTTGCATTAAAGGCGCAGATAAGGTCCTGCGTGGAGTACTGTTCGCACTTGTGGGACGGCTCAGCTAAGCACCTGCTTGGCTCCCTGGACTCGATACAGCGTCGGGCCGTGCGTCTCGTTGACGACCCCGAGGTATCCCTAAATTTGGAGACCCTTCAACTCAGAAGGGATGTAGGGTCTCTCTCTGTCTTCTATCGTCTTTACCATGGAGAATGCTCGTCGGAGCTGCATAACGCTGTTCCTCCTTCCCCTTTCTACCTTCGGTCAACGCGGAACAGGGAGAAAATGCACAAATTCACAGTCGACATTCCAAAAATAAGAACTCACCGATCCTCTAGATCCTTTATCTATAGGGTCGGTAAACAATGGAATGAACTCCCTTCCGAGGTATTTCCCCCAAATTACGACCTGGGGTCCTTCAAACGTGGTGTGAAGAAGCACCTGGCCGGCCGGCATGGTTTTCGCAGCCCCCCTGAATGTTCGAAAACCCATGGGCGTCGTCGGGCACCTTTAGGTCCTGGCGTACGCCATATGCCGCGCTTAACATAAAAAAAAAAAAAAAAAATTAAAATTAAATCTACGTTATTTTTAAACACTTTGAGTGGGTAGTGGAAACTTGTCCAGCTCGCACTAAAGTGATACATGTTATTTCTTCAAAATCTCAAAGATTTGCAATGTAAATACATAACATTGCTAGTTTGTTTGATTTAATTTACAGGGTATTAATATCCGTTGGTATATCCCGCTTAAATAAACAATATCAAAATGTGTCACAGAATAGAATATTTTCGAAGTATCTTAAATTTCGGGTAAATTATGAGTAAATTTAAACATAAAAAAATACAGTCTTGTCTCCAATTTTCTTTCTTATTTCCGCTTAAACATGCTCCGTCGTGAAAAATGCCTTCTGGGAGTTAATGTCGTATGAAATTGTCACGACGCTTATCGACCGAGGGGCCCACCTGGAAGTAAGAAAGAAAGACGATGTTGCGATACACTAGGAAACATTTATAAATACATATTATTTATACATATAATACCTTAAGAGTATAATGAGTTTATCTAGTTCCATTCAATAGAAAGTCTGAAATAACCCATAGATTCCATAAAGATAAACCAAAAAAAGAAAACTTAAATAGGCATTTAAGTGTTACTTCCTATTTTGTAATTCAAGAAAGGTGTCAAATCAAAGACTGGTCGACTAAAAAGTTGGACCGTCCAGATACGTTGTATTTAGCGTTATTTGTGTAAGTGGAATATGCACAGAATATCGCTAAAAATGTCTTTGGTTTGAATATTAATGCAAACCCTATCAAATAGAGATAAAGTTCATTTTAAAATTAATCTGGTAGGGCCTACTTTGGACTGCCCGCAGTGTAAATGGTGTTACATAATTTAATATTTTTATTTTATATTTTTTTTATATGTTACTCGCCTGTCGATCTTTAGTTAAGTATATTTATAAAAGTATGAACTGGTATCTGCACTTATGTATGGAAGCGAGACTTGGGTATGGCATAAGAGGCACGAATGTAGAATAAATGCAGTAGAAATGCGTTCCTTGAGGGAAGTTTGCGGAGTTAATCTAACAGACAAATTTCGAAACGACTGGGTTAGAGAGCAATGTTGTGACTAGAATCGAGAAAGGATTGCTAATATGGTTTGCACACATGGAACGAATGGAAGACCAAAAAATGACGAAACAAATTTACAGAGCAGAAATGAGCGGAGGTGTCGTGCCCGGGCGGCCTAGAAGAACGTACCAAGACCAAATCGATTTAATTCATTGTAAAGGTCTGGTACGTAGCACCCGTAATCGTAGAGCATGCATAAAAAGATGTATGTCTGTAGATGAAGCGAAGGTACTGTGATCGTACCGTATGGCGCACTATCACCTCTGCCTCCCTCTCCGGGAAAGCGGCGTGAAGGAGTGTATGTATGTATGTATAAAAGTCTCAAAGCTGCAAACAAGAAATAAATATTATATTTCACCCCCCACATTTTGAGATGCTCCAGTCACGTCAGCAGCTTGCAAACAAATTTAATAAAACAGGAAATTCGCGAGCGGGAATCACTTAAAACTTTATTAGCTTAATTTTAATTCGTTACTTCCACGGATTTTATGAAGGCCGTATAAAGAATTACAAAGGGGAGAACGGGGTACCGGAACAACAGGAAACGAGAAAAAATGCTAATGAAATCTCCATCCGGACCATTAATCCGCAAGTGCCCGGCGTCGCCCCGCGTCCCCCCGCGTGCCCCCGCCAGCCGGCCGCGCGCCGCCCGCCGGGACGCCATCTTCGTAGGTGAACGCCGAACTTGCCTCGGGAATTAAGTAGAAAGTCTTCTTTATTTGATTCTTTTGCGGAACGAATTCAAGCAATGCTCGAAGAACTCCAGAAGCAGTTATAAAGCCTTCGATCGGCATGGAGAACAATTGTATTGGAACTATATTCCTTATGGCGCGTTTCGCGGAAGGGAACTACACGGGAAACGATCAAAACATTACTTGTCTCTTTCTTCGTGACATAATTAGTGTCAAATTTCTTGATACAATACAACGCGTTCGGACCTAAATGCATACGAAGCGTTCTGCAACAGTGCGCGTCAATTTAATTAAAATAGGCGTCTAGCGCTTTAAGTGAAATCTTGACGACTGGCGCTTGTGAAATAGTATTCCGTCCGACTTTGAGGTATTTTATGAGGTTATTCATAATATCGCGAAAGAAGCTTGGTTCCTACCAGGGGTCCCACGACACCTCTCTTTTTTTTAATGGTTTTGAGGTTTTCAATATAATTTAGTAGTCGAAATAAAATGAAAATGAAAAAATCTTTATTCGCAAGCCAATAATCTTTACAAAAAGGCGGAATTCATGCCTTTAAGCATTCACTAACATAGCTGATGTTATATATGTTTTAATTGTAAATACAAACATAATCATATAGTGATTTCTGGCTCCAGAAATGGTCTCAAGGTACCCAGTGTTTTACTATTGTCAACCTCGGGTCGCCTAATGATGTTTTGAGGCACACATAATGAGTGACGAGCCCATTGGTGTTGTTTTGCTAGTTGCTAGATAGTTGGTGGGTTTCCTCAGGATGTTATCCTTCACCGTAAATCATTCGTGTTACATATATAAATGTTAAGCTTGCCAAAAAGTTGGAGAATCACTAAAAAATACATTACGCAAAACGATGGCCTACGGTAGAAAGAATTCATTATGTCAACACCTCATCCATGAACATTAAGAGATCCGGTGAATAAATCATCAATGAAAGCAACATGAACTATTCTTGAATACGTAGAGATAGAGATTTATACGAATAAGTAGAAATACAAAATTTGGCCAGGGCTAGTAGTTTATCTTCATTAACGCAAATTATTTTAAATAGAAGCCGCAATAATTATCAACCGCAACTGCTCGAGCACACGACAAAAAAGAAATACAAAAAGTATAAAACTGTTGCGAGCTTTGAATAAAAAGGTTTACTAAGAAGTCGCGCTTAAGTGGAAACGCTTGGAAATTTTACGTGAACTTTTAATGTATCGTCATGATAAATTATTAAATTTGTACGTATATTCAAATCGAATAAGTGAGGAATGAATGACGAAACTAATAACTAAATTTTTCTGGACAAATGTTTCTACGTCAGGATGGTGAAGCCTAATACAACCATTGAATTATGTATTAAGTTATGTGTATTAACCTTGCCGATCGGTCAGCTTCTTCTCACCATGTTTGAAGCACCCCAGGTTGTACTTTGGGAGTAATACATCTACATGGAGTGCATTTTATATTTGATTTTTGATAAATTAACTTATATTCGCAGACGAAGCTCTCTGTTGATTTATGAAATGTTCAAAAGCTCGGAAAAATATTTCTTATAAATGTATCATCTTATTATCCTCTTAATACCTCATATCTTAAACATTTTAAGCCATACTACTAACTTTTTCTAAGCTACCATACATGTATGTGGTCGTATAAAAACAGTATGAGTAAGTAGAGTCGTTTGGCCCGGCACCGAGATAATGCCACTCAAGGGAATAGTCTCACTTGAGGCAGCCCCTCTGCTGCCGCTGCCTCTGCTACCCCCACTCTCCCGCACCGCCCTCTTCTACCTGGCGCCATACACTAATAACTTAAGGTGAATGCATGAGCAGCCTGCTGTATTGCATTGTGGGGTACAAAACAATACAGCGGACTTTGCATGAGCGCAGACGGTTATTTCTGTTACCAACTATGGATTATTTACATACCACTTAATTCCCGTAGGAACCATGCGTATTTATCCATAGTTCTGGGGGTTACCGTGGAAATTTGGAACAGTCAAGTGAGTAATAAAATCTAACGTTTAGTTGCATTTCGTACTTTGCCGAATAACACTTCGTTTGAGAGTTGGCATGCTGCGAAATGTAATTAAACGTCAGATGAATTACTTACTTTAATGTTCAGCCTCCGAGTTACTTTACCATGGTAAACCCCTGGGCTATTTTGGCTAACATCGCATAATATTGATATTTATAAGCCGATTACTCCCAACGACGTAGCTTGAGTTGAATTTAAAGTAGGACAGCGGTGGTTTTCATGCTATGAACAAATAGTTTACTTAGGGCCTTTTTAACCTGCTGCTGATTAGCTTAATCGCCACATTTTAAGGGCCTTTCTTAGCAGATTGGAAACAATACCAGTTCAAGATAATCAGAACTTTAGTAATAAAGGCCCTTTAAGAATATTATTTTGGTTGATGGTATTTTTAAAGGTAGGGGATTGCTATTATAAAGTTGTGTATTGCCCCGCAATATCACATTATTAAAAAAAGGGACTGGCCCTTGTTCATTGAACTGGATAAAAAGAAGGATTTTGCCGTTTCGACCACATTTTATCAATTTTTTTTATAACCACACAGGCAGGCTTAACCCTGCCACTTACTAACTAGTACGGCTTGTCTTAATTTAACATGCATCTTATTTTTTTTAGTTCCAGTTGTTTTCTAAGAAAACTTCAGTGAATTTAAAGGGGAAATCGTCTCGTGGTAATATGTTCAGCCGCACATTTTTTTTATTTTACTTCGTCACTATTGCTATCTCAATTTATCCCTTATACATTGAAGTCCATCTAGGAGTAATTTATCTTTCCAGCAGACAAAAAAATCAGCGACCGTACATGGGAATGTACGTGTTTGAAAATAATGAAGTGAATCGACAGGTACACTATGGCAGTCAAGTGCGGTAAAAGTATGGCGCGACAAGATATTACAGAATTTAAACTGTGGCGGATATTACACGATTATTCTTTTTCAGCTGGAACTGTCGTGTCGGCTTTGCAAAGTTATCCAACTCAGGCGTTCGTTTTAAGTAAAGTACATTTACGGTATTGCACGCGGAGTCGCAGCTCGGCTCACAAAAAACATGCAAGCTTTGTCAGATCCAACAAAAAGAGATTATTAAACTTATATGTGGCCGTCTGTATGCCGTGCTTTCTAATTAAAATAAGAACATATAACATGTTTGCCCATTTCAATAAGGAAAAGGTATTGCTTTTTAAATTTTAAATGTGGCGTATACATTATTTTCTTTATTTATTTTATAAAATTAGGAACGGAAAGTGCCCGCTCGTTTTTTTTTAAATATAAATATTTATATATTTAGATATATACGTTGATTGCACTAAAATAAATGGGCCAAAAGGCACAACGTACAATACTAATATACACTATAATATTATATACTTTATATTCAGGTTCAATACTTCTGATATGGATACATAAAGTTATTTTAACGCTGGCATTCCTGGTAAAATTTTGTATTTCTATGTGAATAAAAACAAAAAAAAGGTTTTTTTTAAAGATATTTAATAGGTTTCCACTGATTTTACAAATAGGTAGTGCTATCTTAAATAGCAAATATTACAAATAGTTCGGATGTTCGGATATTTGCAATTCAATCGTTTACCCGATTTCTATATTATGGAACTAGCAGCCCGTCCCGGCTTTGCACGGGCATAATATCATTTAAAAAAATATTATTTAGACACAATGATACACAAATAAACTCTTTTTACGTAGAGTTCCTACATTGATATATTTGAAATAAAAAAAAACTTAGATATTACTATTAGATGATTATTAGATATTAGAGAAATATTAATTCAAAGTGCTATAGGGAGAACCGCGGCCTCCGACGCACTATTTATAGGCGCGCTCCCGCCGCCCCGGTCGGCCGGTACCGCCGCAAACGCTACGTCCCGCAATTTTTAAATCTGTAATATCTTCGAAAATATTCATATAAATCATATGCTGTAAAAGGCCATATAGATCAATATTAAATCAACAATGTATTTAATGTCCTTAATTGGATAAGGATTAATGCTGTATTGGTTAAAATCGCTTCGAAAATTAGCCATTATTTGTCATAAAAAGTAAATGAAAAAAAAAAGTTATTGTGAGATATCCATAAGAGATAGACATATACCATCGCGGAGTTTTCTGTAGACCTTTTAAATGTGTACAATACTTAGTACATTATTTTCATAAATCTCGTAGGGTTCAGCCTGCGTTTGCAATGTAAGCGGAAAAAAAATATTTTTTTACGACATCACATTGGTAACATAAAAAATAACAGTATTTCTCCACTATTTAATGGATGTTATAATACACATCAACATTCCTCTTCAATCACTCTATCTATTAAAAAAACCGCATCAAAATCCGTAATAGTTTTAAAGATTTAAGCATACATAGGGATATAGGGATATAGGGACAGAGAAAGCGACTTTGTTTTATACTATGTAGTTTATGGAATAAGACATTCTACTGTCAATCCCGAAAAAATATTAGCCTGACCCCCGTTCAAAACGGTATTGTTCCGAAAGAAACTGAGTATCGCCGCTAGAAGACATATAATTGCATAATAATGTTCCTTCATAGCTTATCGATGATACGAAGTGTCAAGAACCTCCATTAAGTACCTTATTTAACTTTAATTTGCGTTCTCATTTGTAACAGCGCAGCGGATGCCAAATAAATAATTGCCGCTAATTGCACGGCGTGTACGCTCCGGGTCGGTACACGAAAGTTTCGTGTCCGCGCGACCGCACTCTACGGGCCGTAATTAAAAATCAACCGAATAAACGACCTACTTATCGCGCCCAATTTTCGCGCCTACAATGTGAACGTTGCGCGCGGTTTGGGCGCCGCGATCGGACGGTGTAAGCGAGAGAGTGAGAGAGGGGGGGGGGGAAGGATCAAAGTTTCAATTACGTTATGATTAAATAAGTCACTATTGTGAAACTAATGGAAAGTCAACCAAGCATCCTTCGTTGCTTTAAAAAAATACGCGTTTAGTTAGCGTAATTTGAACATTATTGAATCCAAGAACGATAGAAAAGGAATGGACTTGATACATGCGCTCACACTGCGTGCCGAGTGTTTGCATAGAGAGGCAACTTTAATACAATGAGCCCAAAGTGATGTCTACTGCGCGCGGGAACCGATGTGATATAAAAGGGAAATTTGTTGGATATATTCATGCAAAAACAACAGAGATATGAAAAACGTGAATCATAAAAAACCTAGGAAGGTGACATGTGTGCATGTATAGTCTACCGTGAAGCAAGGACACATTAGTTAAAAAAAGAGTCAATTAAAAAGAAGTACGAAAAAGTATATTTACTGAAGTCAACCTATGACTGGCTCTAGCGTCTACCCATAATACCCGCGAATGGTATGTTTTGCTGTCTCGGGCCCAGCCTTGCAGTTTATTCGTAAAGTAGTTATTTTTACTGAGCTCTTTCCTTAACTAATCTATCCTTGCTTCACGGTCGATTACATAAATGTCACATTCCTTGGAATAAGCGACTTACCTGCTTAGTACGAAAAATTATATTCACATAACAAGCCTATCTTATCGTCTGTGAAGGTTTTAATCAATTATTTTAGGTATATCTTTGTAATACAGATAACTAATGATTTGGCCACGCTTTTAGTGACAGTGCACTATGAACATCTCGTGTCCACTCCTTTTTATCGTTCTTGGATGTATCCTTCTCCAAACGAGTCCCTGAAAACGAAGACCTCGTTGCACTAAAACGAAAAACGTATTTCGTCCCGCTCTGTGAACGTCTTTTTGTTTGTAAGCTTTAGTTTCAGAATCAACAACTCAATTTTGATGTGGATGACGAAAGGTGTCTCCAATTAACGGCCAAGGTACTTTCACTGCGCATTTGGCATCAACCACAATAACGCAATGTGATTTGGCAACAAAATTCTGCATTTATTTATTAGAAAAGTTATGTGGTCATAAACATGTGACATAAAGTTCATAAGTAGGATTAATTAGTAAAACGCTGGAGCGGCGGCTGCTGCTGCGGCTGCGGGGGTGGAAGGAGGTGGTGGGGGCGGAGGGGTGGAGGGGGTGGGCGACAAGGGCGCGATGACCGTAGCAGCTGGCGGCGGTCACCAATCTAGCACAGTAGGTTTGAACGCGACGTATTTTTATCGCCGCAGTCTCTTCGTACCCGCCAATGTGTAGCAGGCAAGGAGTTGGCGTCGATGGCACGTCTCGATATTCCCAAAATAAGAACCAGCCGATCCTCTTTATCTTGTATCTTAAGGGTGGGTAAACTCAGGAAGTCACTTCCTGCCGAAGCATTTCCCCCAAAGTACAACATCTAGTCATTTAAACACGGTGTGAAGAACGGTACGGTTTTCATAGCCGCCGTGAGATTTAGCGTCGTCAGGTACCTCTTAGACCTGCCGTATGCTATATAACGTCATTGATATATATTTGTTATTAATTTGCATTTTATCTTTGATGTATATAGAAATTGCCAGCAATACTATTTACTAAAATGATCAACCTATTTTCGTGAAGCAAGATAAATCGATTTCTTACTTGGACTATTTTCTATGCGTCCCACACTCAATCCTAATTCTGTCGAAATTTAATACGGGTATCTGTATTTTTCTATAATACTTACGTATATCTGTATCGATTGTCATCTCATGCATAAGCAGTCGTCCTCTGTGAGATTTTTCTTAATTAAAATATGTGCTCCAAATATATGTAGGCCACTGCAGATATTTTCTTTCAAGCCACTACTTAAATGCAGACGGGGTTAAAATATACTGCAGATGTTTCACTAAAAAATTTCAAAATCATATGTTCGATATATTGCTAGAATACTCTTTAAATTTAATGTACAATGTTTATTTTAATAAGGAGGTAGTTAAACTCATTTAAAGACCGAAAGTGACAAAAGACAGAAAGTAACAACACAAACTATACAAACTAACCGTAACACAAAAATATATACTTTTTGCTATAAAACCGTTAACCTAAATACCGATAGAACGAGTTCAGAGTAAATCGACTAGGAATAATGTGTAATACTCAGTCGAAAATGCCTATGAATATATTTGTATGATATTAATATATCGGTGATGTTCCGCTGACCTAGCACTTACAACGTGCATGCTGATATTTCGGACGCCACACAATGGTGGGTCGGGCCCATAATTTATGAGTTGCTGGACCGCATTCATACGCTGGTCACCGAGCCAGATTTGGAATGTTCGATATCCTATTTTCGATGTATTAACTAGAGTACCTACGTCATTTTAAAAGCTTTGTCAATGTTGTTTGTGTCCAAAGAATATTGCATTGCCCCTATATAAGAGTAAGGAAACGAATACCTATATACATAAGAGAGCCTAGAAATACACCTCAACATGTTAACAAAAGTGCAAATAAGGGGACTTATAATCTATTTAAAAAATATTACTCTATTTTCAAATTATTAACGACAAGAAGGAAAACATTTTTGTTTGTTAATTAAATATTTGTATTTAGCTTCAATCCATATATTCGTTTAAAATCACGCTCTGCACGAATTAACTCATCATCTGCGCGACTCACAAGATATTGCTGTCAAATTCTGACAGATGTACTACATCTCCGTCGCCAATTTCCTAGACGCCGCCCACGTGTCGGTCCCTGCTCGAGGCTGAACCTTTTTGTTAGTCTGATGAAAACCCCATTTGTAACTTAAAAAATACAATAAAGGTTAAAATTTGCTTTTATTTTGTATCGTAATAAAATCTAGAAAATAAATCGAAACGCTAGGCACATATAAATATTTTTATTGGTAGAGTTTAGAAACACATTTTTTTCTAGTCAAGTCGTTCCTCTTACCTACTTATGCAGGTTTTGATATTATTTTCTAGCTTTTGGCACAGCATTTGATATGAAATAAAACTGTGAATAGTAGATCTTTTTTTTACCTCTATGTTTTATATTAGTGGACATAAATGCCTAATATCACGCCACATGTATACATAAGCCGTATCCCCGAAGGAAATTAGCTGCCACGCCTTGCCTTTATTTGAGCACGGATCCATTGAAATGGACCCCAAACACAAGATAAAATGCATTACCAACCAAGGGCGTAATGCTTCTATCTTGTGTTTATGAGATGGGTTTCTGTACATTCATATTGGTGTGCATTAAAAAATACAAATCGAAATGGCCAGAATGTTCAATGTAATTTAGCTCATCAATAAATTGAACAACCAAACGGAACGATATTTAGATGCAAGAGATAGATTATCTTATTACAGTCAACTTCATTTCCATTTTACACCCTCCTCCGACATCTCCAACGACTGCTCTCAATCAAATCGCACGCACTGAGCACACAAGCACGAAGTCACGAGTCGACCGGATGCGATCGGCTGGCGTGCACTCTAAACATGGCTCTGCCCATATCAAAATCGATGGTCAATCTAGCGTGGCAAAGGTGTCTTCTATCCATAAATACTTAAATATTTGAAAATAGAAGGCCGGTGTGCGTGTGTTCGTAATTTTTCTGCTCGTAACAGCTGGACAGAATTTGATGTTTTTAGGGTTCCGTACCCAAAGGGTGCCAACGGAACCCTATTACTAAGCCTCTGCTGTCTGTCCGTCCGTCCGTCTGTCACAGGGCTGTATCTCATGAACCGTAATAGGTAGGCAGCTAAAATTTTCACAGAGTGTGTATTTATTTTGCCGCTATAACAAAAAATAGGTAAGATTTTAAAATAATAAAAATTAATGGAAAAGTATATTTTTTTAAATCTTGTACGATGGTACGGAACCCTTCGTGTGCGGGTCCGACTCGCACTTGTTTACGTATGCCGTCCTAGATGGTTCTTACCTATAGTTGAACCTGATAGGTGGTGTTGTCAAGATTTATTTAAAACTACCCGATCGTCTGATCCACGGAGGATAGAGAGAGAGAGGAGATGTTTTTAACTCATATTACCAAGGATCGCAGCGTGACACTGTGCGGGGGGGAAGCGGGGGGAAAATCGCTTCATGGTGGGGTCATGCACCGCCCATTTTTGCGAAATCCATCTACCGAAAGAATCGATATTCTGGTAGCAGCTATTCCGAGAGCTATTCTTAGTGGTTACAAGACTACAACTAGATGGCGCTTTTTAAATTTTACTAAGTGTTCTTTCATTAAAAAAACCTTATAAATTTAAGTCTATACCTTCGCGCGGATTCAAATAATTTTAATTTAAAAATGTCATTAAAATTTGCATCATGAGATCCACATTTCTTACCGTAAAACGAAATTATTGCGCGCCATCTATCGGCAAATAGCAAGAGCGATACATCGATGCAATGCTCGAATATTGACTCAAATTATAAAATATGCCTTGCTTTACTGATAAATAAAACGTAATTCCACCTACAAAATTTTAGATTATTTTGTCCTGTGTAATGTTTGCAACATTTTACACAAAATCTCATCGTGTAATCGACTGTTCGCCGAAAATTGCGCCGTGGACCATAATATTATCCCACAACCTAACACCGCCAGCGCCATGTCGCGAATTACTATGCCACGCCTCCTTTATCACGTGGTCTGTGACGTAGCGACCCACTTAGTGGACACAGACCCAGTTTGCTTAGACCATCTCCTCTTTACCTCTATCCTCCGTGGTCTGATCATATTTTACGGGGCTACGCTCGGGGTAATGTCCAAAACCAAACTGACCCGTGCAGGGCCGGAAATCTCAGTTGGAAACCTCATATTTTATTGCAATTTAAAAGCAAGTTAAATAAAGCAGGAGATCAAACGAAAGTATTGAAATTCACATTTTCAAAAACAAATGTGAACAGGAAAGAAAAAAGATGAGTCCGAGTGTGTAATATACATATATCTAATGGGGGAAATAAAAAAACTGAAACTGAAAATTATTTAAGATACTAACACATTTTCAATTAATAATAAGTTGAGCTAAAAAATACAACTTTTAATATCATGCAAGAATACATTTGAAAAACTTTTGTTTGCAGCGGTTGTATTTAACATGAAATAATATACATTTAGGGCTGATGTGATTGCAGATAAATATTAATATTATATGAAATGTCAAATAAGCATGTACGAGTCTTCAAAAATAATTACCAATAACGCCCTCCGATCCCGGTTGAGCTGCATGGCAACACATTTAAAGGCCAGCGCCATAAAGAAGTAAAGAAAAATCGTACGTAGTCAAAAAGCTAGAGGCCTTCCCATAAATCTGGCGAGGCACTTTTCCTGTAATTCCATTCATATTTCCCTCAGAACAGGCTGCGATCTTTCGGCTCAACTGCAATAAATTACGTCCATCAATAAAGAAGCCGAGACCGCCACACTCGGCGCTGACGGCTTGTACTCGTCTTATTAATTTATAGTGGTAGAAACGTATTTCGAATTTACAATTCCATATCCCGCACATAGAGAATGCTGCAGAATTAGCATGTATGTACGATGTAAAATAATATTCATGTGTTTTGGAAAAAGTTTCCTCATTGCGTTTAACACATGGGAGCTACACGGGAAAAAGTGTCCAAGCGACACTTTTGCTGTCACAGAGACAAAGCTTTAGTCCGCGTCCTCTCTTTGTTTTACCCAACTACGGTGAAGCCAAAAGGACGGGCTATAATTTTAGCAGTATATGTATACATGTAAATTTGTATTTACGTCTGTTCCACCGTAGCGCTTAAACTATCCCATTTTGATGAATAAGGTGTCAATCGATTCATTATTATGGCCCCGTTAGCCAATATAAAAAAGTTAAAATTACTTTAACCCGACTACTAAAAGGTAATAAACAAGTAGTGAGGCTCTGAAACGTCGAGCAGCACGTCCTGCTCCTCGTACGCGCGGTAAGCCGTCTAACTAAATATCATATAGTTAGGTTCCGCGTAAGTTTTAAAATAGTGATCTACATATTCATTTTTCACTTCCTTTTAAAAATCCGAATCCAAAATCGAGGGATTTGCAAGCTTTTACTACATTCTTAATAAAAATATAATTTAAATGTTTTTGTAGGTTAATTTGACGGAACTTTAATTGCACAATGTCACCAATTATAAATATATGTGATTATAAAGAAATATACTTAAAAATCTTAAAAAAAAATTATAAATACAACTAATGCAAGTAAATATTTTTTCGTACTAATCAAATACGTCACTTTTTTAAACAGTAATTCATGTAGGATCGACCATGAAGCAGGTCCTGGCTTGATGTTCATTCTTTATTTAATTTATGTGTCCTTGGTTCCTGATACATAAGTAATAAAATATTAATCTATACACATAGAGCCTTCATCGGACTCTCAACTGAAAGATGTCCGACGACTTCCATGAGCTTTCGAAATTGTCCAGGGGCTGCGAAAACTATACCGGCCTGCCGGGTGCCTCTTCACATAAATTGTACTTTGGGGGAAATAAAATTACCGACCAGAAAGGTAAAGGATTATCGGTTGGTTCCTAAAGGAGAAAAAATGAAAATGTGTGGGTGTGTGGCGCCCACCTGTAAAGCGCTTATGAAACATCACACTAACACTACTTTATATCTACCACGCGCATACTTCAGCTATACTATATATCTAATCTAATAAATATTATAAAGGGGTAAGTTTGTAATAATGGATGGATGGATGGATGGATGTTTGTTACTCTTTCACGTAAAAACTACTGAATGGATTCTAATGAAACTTTACAATAATATAGCTTATACATCAGAATAACACATAGGCTACAATTTATGTGCCCATGGGCTTTAGAACTTTCACGGGGCTGCGAAAACGATGCCGGTAGCGATACTTCACACTAGGGGGAGAGGAGCCGGGGGCGGTGGCGGAGAGCGGCGGCGGGGGGAGGGGGGGGGGCAGACGTCGTGACTGTTTGGTGTCCGTTTGGCGAATTTTCAAGGCACTAGCGATTTGTAAAACTTAGTACATGTACATTTAACTACCCGGGAATTAGGATTGGCTAAATAGAATTCAGTTCCGCTTACGCTAAGATGGGGCTGTCATACAAACTGCAATGCTATGCACGGCTCGGCTTTGCGGCGGCAGCGCTTACTTTTACTGAAGTACGGCTTGGTATTTCCTGCAACTTTAGGACTACTTGGCATCACGCTAAATCGCCGGAGGAGCGACCAACAGAATAAAATCCTTGAGAACCAATTACTCGATTTAGATGTGCATTGTATCTACGTCTAGCCTGATTCTACTAAAAACTTATAGATTACATAATATAACGCTTCATTACCAGAAGGGTAAGTAGTGAGTCTTAAAGTCTTATAACATGCGAACCACTTACCTGATTTATATGGGTATTTTATCAATGTATAGCATCTCTGGGAGCAGTCAGGTTCGAGATGGGTTACTGTTTTCGATGTTGAGGCTGGCTGTGGGTTGGAGTCCACGCAAAACATACCTACGTTACACGTTACTTACTAGGTAAGCAATGTAGCAGTGAAAGTGCAGAAAGGTTCTCGCGGCAAATGTTTTTTTTTTAAATAGCCACCAAACGTCAACGAAGCTCTAAATGGGAATTATTGGATGTTTCTCATTAAATCATGCTATTTCGGCTCGAACGATCTTGATTAAATTTGGTACATGGATACATTGTCCTGGACCAGTTTGACCCTATTTTGGACCAGTCATGTGGGCTACTTTTTATCCATGAGATAATTTAGCCGACACTAACCCGAGCGGAGCCGGGTACCGCAGCTAGTAAATAATATAAAGGGGAAAGTTTGTAATAATGGATGGATGGATGGATGGATGTTTGTTACTCTTTCACGTAAAAACTACTGAATGGATTCTAATGAAACTTTACAATAATATATCTATAAATATTATAAAGGGGAAAGTTTGTAATAATGGATGGATGGATGGATGGATGGATGGATGGATGGATGGATGGATGTTTGTTACTCTTTCACGTAAAAACTACTGAATGGATTCTAATGAAACTTTACAGTAATATAGCTTATACATCAGAATAACACATAGGCTACAATTTATGTGCCCATGGGCTTTAGAACTTTCACGGGGCTGCGAAAACGATGCCGGTAGCGATACTTCACACTAGGGGGAGAGGAGCCGGGGGCGGTGGCGGGGAGCGGCGGCGGGGGGAGGGCAGACGTCGTGACTGTTTGGTGTCCGTTTGGCGAATTTTCAAGGCACTAGCGATTTGTAAAACTTAGTACATGTACATTTAACTACCCGGGAATTAGGATTGGCTAAATAGAATTCAGTTCCGCTTACGCTAAGATGGGGCTGTCATACAAACTGCAATGCTATGCACGGCTCGGCTTTGCGGCGGCAGCGCTTACTTTTACTGAAGTACGGCTTGGTATTTCCTGCAACTTTAGGACTACTTGGCATCACGCTAAATCGCCGGAGGAGCGACCAACAGAATAAAATCCTTGAGAACCAATTACTCGATTTAGATGTGCATTGTATCTACGTCTAGCCTGATTCTACTAAAAACTTATAGATTACATAATATAACGCTTCATTACCAGAAGGGTAAGTAGTGAGTCTTAAAGTCTTATAACATGCGAACCACTTACCTGATTTATATGCGTATTTTATCAATGTATAGCATCTCTGGGAGCAGTCAGGTTCGAGATGGGTTACTGTTTTCGATGTTGAGGCTGGCTGTGGGTTGGAGTCCACGCAAAACTTACCTACGTTACACGTTACTTACTAGGTAAGCAATGTAGCAGTGAAAGTGCAGAAAGGTTCTCGCGGCAAATGTTTTTTTTTTAAATACCCACCAAACGTCAACGAAGCTCTAAATGGGAATTATTGGATGTTTCTCATTAAATCATGCTATTTCGGCTCGAACGATCTTGATTAAATTTGGTACATGGATACATTGTCCTGGACCAGTTTGACCCTATTTTGGACCAGTCATGTGGGCTACTTTTTATCCATGAGATAATTTAGCCGACACTAACCCGAGCGGAGCCGGGTACCGCAGCTAGTATCTAATCTAATATATAATATAAAGGGGAAAGTTTGTAATAATGGATGGATGGATGGATGGATGGATGGATGGATGGATGGATGGATGTTTGTTACTCTTTCACGTAAAAACTACTGAATGGATTCTAATGAAACTTTACAATAATATAGCTTATACATCAGAATAACACATAGGCTACAATTTATGTGCCCATGGGCTTTAGAACTTTCACGGGGCTGCGAAAACGATGCCGGTAGCGATACTTCACACTAGGGGGAGAGGAGCCGGGGGCGGTGGCGAAGAGCGGCGGCGGGGGGAGGGGGGGACGTGAGGGCAGACGTCGTGACTGTTTGGTGTCCGTTTGGCGAATTTTCAAGGCACTAGCGATTTGTAAAACTTAGTACACATACATTTAACTACCCGGGAATTAGGATTGGCTAAATAGAATTCAGTTCCGCTTACGCTAAGATGGGGCTGTCATACAAACTGCAATGCTATGCACGGCTCGGCTTTGCGGCGGCAGCGCTTACTTTTACTGAAGTACGGCTTGGTATTTCCTGCAACTTTAGGACTACTTGGCATCACGCTGAATCGCCGGAGAAGCGACCAACAGAATAAAATCCTTGAGAACCAATTACTCGATTTAGATGTGCATTGTATCTACGTCTAGCCTGATTCTACTAAAAACTTATAGATTACATAATATAACGCTTCATTACCAGAAGGGTAAGTAGTGAGTCTTCAAGTCTTATAACATGCGAACCACTTACCTGATTTATATGCGTATTTTATCAATGTATAGCATCTCTGGGAGCAGTCAGGTTCGAGATGGGTTACTGTTTTCGATGTTGAGGCTAGCTGTGGGTTGGAGTCCACGCAAAACTTACCTACGTTACACGTTACTTACTAGGTAAGCAATGTAGCAGTGCAAGTGCAGAAAGGTTCTCGCGGCAAATGTTTTTTTTTAATAGCCACCAAACGTCAACGAAGCTCTAAATGGGAATTATTGGATGTTTCTCATTAAATCATGCTATTTCGGCTCGAACGATCTTGATTAAATTTGGTACATGGATACATTGTCCTGGACCAGTTTGACCCTATTTTGGACCAGTCATGTGGGCTACTTTTTATCCATGAGATAATTTAGCCGACACTAACCCGAGCGGAGCCGGGTACCGCAGCTAGTAAATAATATAAAGGGGAAAGTTTGTAATAATGGATGGATGGATGGATGGATGTTTGTTACTCTTTCACGTAAAAACTACTGAATGGATTCTAATGAAACTTTACAATAATATAGCTTATACATCAGAATAACACATAGGCTACAATTTATGTGCCCATGGGCTTTAGAACTTTCACGGGGCTGCGAAAACGATGCCGGTAGCGATACTTCACACCAGGGGGAGAGGAGCCGGGGGCGGTGGCGGGGAGCGGCGGCGGGGGGAGGGCAGACGTCGTGACTGTTTGGTGTCCGTTTGGCGAATTTTCAAGGCACTAGCGATTTGTAAAACTTAGTACATGTACATTTAACTACCCGGGAACTAGGATGGCTAAATAAAATTCAGTTCCGCTTACGCTAAGATGGGGCTGTCATACAAACTGCAATGCTATGCACGGCTCGGCTTTGCGGCGGCAGCGCTTACTTTTACTGAAGTACGGCTTGGTATTTCCTGCAACTTTAGGACTACTTGGCATCACGCTAAATCGCCGGAGGAGCGACCAACAGAATAAAATCCTTGAGAACCAATTACTCGATTTAGATGTGCATTGTATCTACGTCTAGCCTGATTCTACTAAAAACTTATAGATTACATAATATAACGCTTCATTACCAGAAGGGTAAGCAGTGAGTCTTAAAGTCTTATAACATGCGAACCACTTACCTGATTTATATGCGTATTTTATCAATGTATAGCATTTCTGGGAGCAGTCAGGTTCGAGATGGGTTACTGTTTTCGATGTTGAGGCTGGCTGTGGGTTGGAGTCCACGCAAAACTTACCTACGTTACACGTTACTTACTAGGTAAGCAATGTAGCAGTGAAAGTGCAGAAAGGTTCTCGCGGCAAATGTTTTTTTTTTAAATACCCACCAAACGTCAACGAAGCTCTAAATGGGAATTATTGGATGTTTCTCATTAAATCATGCTATTTCGGCTCGAACGATCTTGATTAAATTTGGTACATGGATACATTGTCCTGGACCAGTTTGACCCTATTTTGGACCAGTCATGTGGGCTACTTTTTATCCATGAGATAATTTAGCCGACACTAACCCGAGCGGAGCCGGGTACCGCAGCTAGTATCTAATCTAATAAATAATATAAAGGGGAAAGTTTGTAATAATGGATGGATGGATGGATGGATGGATGGATGGATGGATGGATGGATGTTTGTTACTCTTTCACGTAAAAACTACTGAATGGATTCTAATGAAACTTTACAATAATATAGCTTATACATCAGAATAACACATAGGCTACAATTTATGTGCCCATGGGCTTTAGAACTTTCACGGGGCTGCGAAAACGATGCCGGTAGCGATACTTCACACTAGGGGGAGAGGAGCCGGGGGCGGTGGCGAAGAGCGGCGGCGGGGGGAGGGGGGGACGTGAGGGCAGACGTCGTGACTGTTTGGTGTCCGTTTGGCGAATTTTCAAGGCACTAGCGATTTGTAAAACTTAGTACACATACATTTAACTACCCGGGAATTAGGATTGGCTAAATAGAATTCAGTTCCGCTTACGCTAAGATGGGGCTGTCATACAAACTGCAATGCTATGCACGGCTCGGCTTTGCGGCGGCAGCGCTTACTTTTACTGAAGTACGGCTTGGTATTTCCTGCAACTTTAGGACTACTTGGCATCACGCTGAATCGCCGGAGAAGCGACCAACAGAATAAAATCCTTGAGAACCAATTACTCGATTTAGATGTGCATTGTATCTACGTCTAGCCTGATTCTACTAAAAACTTATAGATTACATAATATAACGCTTCATTACCAGAAGGGTAAGTAGTGAGTCTTCAAGTCTTATAACATGCGAACCACTTACCTGATTTATATGCGTATTTTATCAATGTATAGCATCTCTGGGAGCAGTCAGGTTCGAGATGGGTTACTGTTTTCGATGTTGAGGCTAGCTGTGGGTTGGAGTCCACGCAAAACTTACCTACGTTACACGTTACTTACTAGGTAAGCAATGTAGCAGTGCAAGTGCAGAAAGGTTCTCGCGGCAAATGTTTTTTTTTAATAGCCACCAAACGTCAACGAAGCTCTAAATGGGAATTATTGGATGTTTCTCATTAAATCATGCTATTTCGGCTCGAACGATCTTGATTAAATTTGGTACATGGATACATTGTCCTGGACCAGTTTGACCCTATTTTGGACCAGTCATGTGGGCTACTTTTTATCCATGAGATAATTTAGCCGACACTAACCCGAGCGGAGCCGGGTACCGCAGCTAGTAAATAATATAAAGGGGAAAGTTTGTAATAATGGATGGATGGATGGATGGATGTTTGTTACTCTTTCACGTAAAAACTACTGAATGGATTCTAATGAAACTTTACAATAATATAGCTTATACATCAGAATAACACATAGGCTACAATTTATGTGCCCATGGGCTTTAGAACTTTCACGGGGCTGCGAAAACGATGCCGGTAGCGATACTTCACACCAGGGGGAGAGGAGCCGGGGGCGGTGGCGGGGAGCGGCGGCGGGGGGAGGGCAGACGTCGTGACTGTTTGGTGTCCGTTTGGCGAATTTTCAAGGCACTAGCGATTTGTAAAACTTAGTACATGTACATTTAACTACCCGGGAACTAGGATGGCTAAATAAAATTCAGTTCCGCTTACGCTAAGATGGGGCTGTCATACAAACTGCAATGCTATGCACGGCTCGGCTTTGCGGCGGCAGCGCTTACTTTTACTGAAGTACGGCTTGGTATTTCCTGCAACTTTAGGACTACTTGGCATCACGCTAAATCGCCGGAGGAGCGACCAACAGAATAAAATCCTTGAGAACCAATTACTCGATTTAGATGTGCATTGTATCTACGTCTAGCCTGATTCTACTAAAAACTTATAGATTACATAATATAACGCTTCATTACCAGAAGGGTAAGCAGTGAGTCTTAAAGTCTTATAACATGCGAACCACTTACCTGATTTATATGCGTATTTTATCAATGTATAGCATTTCTGGGAGCAGTCAGGTTCGAGATGGGTTACTGTTTTCGATGTTGAGGCTGGCTGTGGGTTGGAGTCCACGCAAAACTTACCTACGTTACACGTTACTTACTAGGTAAGCAATGTAGCAGTGAAAGTGCAGAAAGGTTCTCGCCCCTTGGGAATGATATAAATGGGAATTATTGGATGTTTCTCATTAAATCATATTATTTCGGCTCGAACGATCTTGATTAAATTTGGTACATGGATACATTGTCCTGGACCAGTTTGACCCTATTTTGGACCAGTCATGTGGGCTACTTTTTATCCATGAGATAATTTAGCCGACACTAACCCGAGCGGAGCCGGGTACCGCAGCTAGTAAATATATATATATATTGAGCGACTCGTATCCTAGTGACGCGGGGACTTGCCTGTAGCAAGGGTCTGAGTTCAAATCCTCGCCCCGTTCATGCACTACTTTCTTTCTCTTTCTGAGTTGGATAAGTGCATTTCGAAATATCCGTCGCACACACAAAGATGCCCCACCGTCCCCTTGGATTTGATGCCATAGCTAAATCAGATTAACTGGAACTCGTAAAGGTGTAGTTACGTTATATTCTATACTCATTGATAACTTGTCTACATTGGCAACATCGTTTCTCGTCCGCACAGAGGTGAAGCAACATTAGTCACGTTGAAACATGTGATTCATACAAATTTTGTAAATCATTATTTTAATTTTTTTTCGTGTTTAAGGACAATTTTTTAGTTTTGAAGTCGATCAGAAATGGTCTAGTTTTTGATGACTGTATGGTAGTTTTATTAATTTAAACGGTTGTCTGGCCCGTTACACGTTATGGACTTTGAGCAACTAAATAATTATGTGAATCAACGGGCGATGTGAAAAAAATAGTATTCAAATTATCTATTAATATTCTTATTCTATTATTAGAATATTATTACAATATAATCGAAAACAAGGAGGAACCGAAAATTTCTCATATAAATAAATTACATCGAATCGGTATCACTTTATATTTTATATTTTTGATGTCAGAATCAACAGATTCCTTATCCTTGTGCCGAGGACTGCACGTTCGATCGAATCGTCGGTATCGAATGTTTGCTGCATCCGGGAAGCGGACTCCTCGAAATCTGATAGCGGGAGTCGACACCACGTTTTCTAGGGCCGTATGGATGTGCCTTAGTCGATACATGAATGCATTCGATTTCTATTAGTTTTCTTAAATAACCAATCGCTCGACAGAAACCAGATACAATTGAGAACTCGGTTAGTAACTTGCCTCTTACAAAGTCAGAGATCTAAAATTTTAAGATGAGAGGTGCACGCATTCTATAACTTATTTTGTAAAACAATTGTAAGCTGTATGGCTGTGAAGAGAGCTGCATTTTTATTTTTTAACCGATTTAACAAAAGGAGGAGGTTCTATGTTCGATTTTATATCGCATTGAATGAACGATGGTCGAAGTGACAATAAAAATTGTCCGTGTTTTTCATTCAGTTAAATGTAGCCGTGCAATATAATTAAATGAAAAAAATCTTTATTTGCAAGCCTGCAAGCATGGTTCACAAAAAGGCGGAATTAATGCCATGAGGCATTCTCTGACATTCAACCTTAGAGACGTAGGAGAGGTGCGGTGTGGCGGGCAAAAGAAAAAAATAAAAAACTAAAAAGTAAAGAAAATATTAAGTATCTTAAAAAATATTTTAAAATGAAATGGAAAAATATATATTTTCATAAAATAAACGTACATAATATAGGCAATATAGGAAGGTCCTGGCATGGCACCTTGTTTCCATGAGGTGTGTTACGCTCATGTCTTGAAGACGGTTGGTGTGGTTAGCCATTCATATCCAATCACATAAAAAACAATATTTACACATCTATTTTCAACAATCATTCAGGTTTTGGAAAAAACATATACCCGAAATATCAGTAATGTATTAATATGTTTTGTAATTTACATTTTGTTACCATATAAAATAAAATGTTGTTTTTGCGAGCCCTATGTCAGCTAAAATCTAACTTAAATATTCACATCCCTAACTCAGTACCTACATAGATAGATAAAGGCGTGCAGCGAGTACCAGCTACATAGAGCAAATACGGAGTAATTTTAGCAAGAGATATAGGTCACTCTGGAGTACATCACCGTGGGAACAAGTTTTACGAGAAGTCAATGGTTACAAAGTAGTTTTCTAAAAGTGGTGTTTGGGGTATCCCCAATAAACTGATGTAGTAAGACAATGTTTTAGTTTATTTTTAGAAAATAAACAGTACCGGCGTAAAATATGTGAAATTGGATTAATATCTAACAATCAGAAGCCTCTATATTATACCTTCTACGCTCTTAGTGGAGAAATTGGCATCCAGTTCTGATTGGTGCAGAATTGATGAGAGAATTCGCGTGAGTTGGCGAGAGAATTCGTCTTTCACATGTTTTCTCACATTTTACGCCAGTTTAATCCCTGACAACGCTAAGCCAACAAATGTGTTTATGTGCCATTTCTAACTTAGAAAGATATAAAAAAAATATCTTTATTATTTCTTTCTTGCTTGAAATGGCAAAACGTCGAAATGGCTTTACTTTTACTTATTATTGGCCTGGAATTTTTATTATTATGACAAGAATGGTTAATAAATAGGAAAGACACAGTATAAGAACTGTGTCTTTTTATCTGAATAAAACCAATTAATCATATAATAAGTAAGAACATACAAATATTTAAGAAAATATTGTAATCTTAACATCAGAGGAAAATCAATTAATTAAAATTTTATTAATTAATATAAATTCCAAATACACCTTTATATTGAAATCGTTTAAAACTGGTCTATGTATAATAGTTTCGGTAACTAAAAACACACTCTTTCATTGCTTTTGAATTGCGAAACGTTAAAATAATAGTCTTTCTATTTTTCCAATGCTATCAATATATCTGTGGGCTCCCTAGATGTAGGTAATATAACGTTGGAATGATATTTGCGTGAGTAACACAGATGTTTCAAGATATTTTTGCCCCGGCGCGCCTTTTTTCCGCCCGCCCTAGTCGTCGAGGGCGGGCGGCGTGTGGCATTCGCCATTTCGTCTGCCATAATGATCCTAATTTGTTGAGGTACGTTTTCATTACGCCGAAGACTGAACGTTGAATCGCTTGCTCGGATATTTCTCTGTTATTACGAAATACCTATGTCGAAAATCTAGAATTCCTTATTTCTCCACATTTCCCTTAGGATCTACCTGTCGACTCCTTTTACTATGTTGTTATTAATTTATTGCCAGAGGGACCTTGGGCCTTTATGTTTTAATTTATTGTAATAATTTATGTTTTTAATTTGGTTTTAATTTCACATGCATTTTTAGGGTTCCGTACCCAAAGGGTGAAAACGGAACCCTATTACTAAGCCTCCGCTGTACGTCCGTCCGTCCGTCCGTCTGTCACAGGCCTGTATCTCAAGAACCGTCATAGGTAGGCAGCTGAAATTTTCACATAGTGTGTATTTATTTTTCCGCTATAACAACAAATAGATAAAATAAAAAAAAAACATTAAAGGGGGGTCCCATACCAAAAACGTGATTTTTTTTGTTAAATCTTGTCCGATGATACGGAACACTTCGTGTGCGAGTCCGACACGCACTTGGCCGGTTTTTTTTATTTTAGGTTGAAATGGAATTTTCTTTACACTGAAATCTGATGTCAATAGACATAAAATATGGGTAGCTTTGAAACGTGTCTAGTTTTTTACCCGATTAAGGCGAAACAAAGGTTAATATAAATGGTTTTGATTTTGACCGATATGGAACATTAACGACCGCGGTAATCTCAAAAGTATCATACGACACGGAGCCCTTCATATGCGAGTCTAACTCGCACTTGGCCGGTTTTTTTTCCTTTAGAATGGTCGAAGTGGCTATGGAAATTTTCCGTGTCTTCCGTGTATATAATTTAATGTAGCCGTGCATAAGAAAGGTCCTGGCGTGGCAGCTAGCTACCTTGCGGTGTGTCAGGCTTACATCCCGACAGTAAGTTGTCGTTTTGGCAATCCATGTGTAGTTCAATTAATAATGATATAAATAAAATTTATGATTTCTGGCTATGTCATATAGCCAGAAATCATCAAATCAACTTAGATTTATTTCTCGTTCTTAGTTGGATAAGTTTCGTCACGAAGAGATATTCCACGGTTCGAAATCCATGTTAAACTGTAACTCCTCTTCCCCTAGGAGATAGTAGGGTTAAGCCTACTCGCGTTGATTTCATTTCATTGTATGAAAATATGGTCGAAACAGCCATGACAAATTTGATATTTTTTAATTAACCGAAAACAATGTTTTAAAACAAAATAAAAATAACTACAACTAAAATATATCGAAATATTCCATGGAAAGGTCTTTTTTTATGCTCCTAGAACGAAAGCCTGAATGGTCAGACTATTTTTTGGTAGAGGTAGGCCCTCGATTGTGGGACCCCGGTTTCCTCACTTAATTTTACATACAGTCTCTCCGAGAAAGCCTTTTCGTCTGCGCTCCATGGCCCGAGCGGTCCTACCGTAATAAACATTGAAATAATAAAAAAAATCAATTGCCAGCTGAAATGATCTATAGGATTATATTCTGTATAAAAGAATAACAACCCTTTCATTCAGAATTTTTCGTTTCCGATGCTAATACGACCTCATATCTGCGAACTTCATGCGAAGTTAATTCAATTACGAGGCATTATTACAATAAACATAACATTTACCTATTAGGAGTTTCCATTGATTCAATTATGGCACGATTAGAGCTGTTACATGTGGAACTTTCCGGTGCGATTGGATAGATGATTTCCGTTATTGGTAAATTAATCACTTTGGTGACCTATTTATTAAGTAGGTCGTTCGAATCAATTATTTGTTCATGGAATAGATTTGGTAAATCTGGTGACCGAATTGTCTTTTAATGTACATCTATTCTAATAACTATTATAAAGGGGAAAGTTTGTAATAATGGATGGATGGATGGATGGATGGATGGATGGATGTTTGTTACTCTTTCACGTAAAAACTACTGAATGGATTTTAATGAAACTTTACAATAATATAACTTATACATCAGAATAGGACATAGGCTACAATTTATAAAGATATTGTGCCCATGGGCTTTCGAACTTTCACCGGGCTGCGAAAACGATGCCGGTAGCGCTACTTCACACCAGGGGGAGCGGGGCCGGGGGCGGGGCGGGCGGTCCGCCGGGGGCGGGAGCGGCGGCGGGGGCGGGTACGGCTTGGTATTTCCCGCAACTTTAGGACTACTTGGTAAAATCCTTGAGAACCAATTACTCGATTTAGATGCGGATTGTATCTACGTCTAGCCTGATTCTACTCAAAACGTATAGGCTACATAATATAACGCTTCACTACCTGAAGGGTGAGTAGAGAGTGTTAAATTCTTATAACTTGCGAACCACTAACCCGATTTATGTGCGTATTTTATCAATGTATAGGATCTCTGGGAGCTGTCAGGTTCGAGATGGGTTACTGTTTTCGATGTTGAGACTGGCTGTGGGTTGGAGTCCACGCAAAACTTACCTACATTACACGTTACTTACTTACGT
Organism: Incurvaria masculella; assembly: GCA_946894095.1. NCBI lineage: Eukaryota > Metazoa > Arthropoda > Insecta > Lepidoptera > Incurvariidae > Incurvaria > Incurvaria masculella. The sequence continues at coordinate 7,518,380 of OX335644.1, forward strand.
AAACAATGTTGCAGTGCAAGTGCAGAAAGGTTCTGGTGGCAACTGCTTTTTTTTTAAATAGCCACCAAATGTCAACGAAGCTCTAAATGGGAATTATTGGATGTTTCTCATTAAATCATGCTATTTCATCTCGAACGATCTTGATTAAATTTGGTAGATGGATACATTGGCCTGGACCAGTTTGACCCTATTTTGGATCAGCCATGTCGGATACTTTTTATCCATGAAATAATTTAGCCGACGCTAACCCGAGCGGAGCCGGGTACCGCAGCTAGTTACATATAAACTTATAATTACGCTTACACTCTTGATGTTCCGCCGCTTGTGTCATTGAAAAGAAAAAATGCAACTCATTAAATCACATTTGGATAGTGGTTTCGTACATAAATTCAGCAGTTAGTCTGGCTGAAGTTCAAAAGTGTTGAAAAATTTCTTGATTTTAAGACTTGAAATCATGTACTTCTTTTGACACGGAATGGTAGGGGGTAAACTGTAGGTTGGTACCATTAAATTGAATGAAAATAAAATCGAAACGGCGATATAAATTATTCGTGTATTGCATGCACTTACATTTAAAAAGTGCTTACGAAGGGATTGTCGTGGCATTGGACCTAACTCCTTCGGAAAAGTGGTGTGTTAGGCTAATATTATGACGGAGGTTGTGGTATTAGCTATCCATGTCCAGCTACATAAAACCAATTAAGACAAGTACCAATATTCATTAACAGATTACGGTATATCTGCCAAAAGAAGATTTACGTCCCAGATTGATTAAATAGAAAAAAAAGACATTTTTGTACATTTGATTTTTACTCTTTACAAAATAGTGTTAAAATTATTGGTCGGCACACGATAAAATCTATGGACAAATGTAAGGGTTTAATACTTAACGCTTACTTCCTATTCCATAAAATATATTTGTTTGATTAAAACATTAATCAGGTTAAAGTGTATTGCGAAATCTGAGGAAGGCTGACTCTCTCTTGAGGCGATAAATTCTGGCCCCGCGACACAATCGGCTCTCTCAATCTCTTTCGTGTCCGAATCGGGAGAGCTTTTGTGAGGAGCGCTCACTCCACCTACCCGCGTGTCGACACGGCACATATACACGCGTGTTGTGCAGGCTACGTGTTATGTAATGCGGAAACTGTGGTTACAGGGGGGAATGAAATATGAGAGAATCTAACTTGTGGTAAAAACAAGGAAGGATAGAGCCGATAGCTCGGTCGAAAATGTGGCCGATTAGCTCCAGAAACCAGACTTATTCAGAACTGCTCATAGATGCTCGCTAAATGTGAAAATGGAGTAAGGGGTTACCCTTCAGCTATAAATACATGGAAGTGGAACGTTATGTAGTGCCGATTTGACACATAAATAACGAATATCATGTAAACTCAATAGATATTAGTCTGGTAAAACTTAAAGATACAAAGATTAATTACTTCAGATATCAGTGTTAATGTTTTTTTTAGCCCCAGCCTTCTTTACAGACGTTGTGCGGTAGGTGCAGACCAGCATAACACACAAAAAGTAATGCAGCGAAAATTTCGGCAAATTTTAAAAAAGTATCGTAATTTTTTTTTAAACTACATAGTTTAAGTATTTATTTTACTTGTATTTCTACTAACATAAATATTGTTTTATGCCATCACTTTCCGTGCACGTGTTGTACACGGCAAGTGTTTGAATAAGCGGAGCTTTGAGATTTGAGCGGCGTGTAGCCTAGTGTCGCGGGGACTGGCCTAGCGTACCAGAGGCCCGGGTTCAATACCAACTTGCACCACTGTCTTTCTCTTTCAGAGTTCGATAAGTGCATTTCGTCACGAATGCGAGCTGCTCCATGGTTCGGAATTCATGTAAAACTGTAGGTCCCCTTCCCCTACTAGGTGGTAGGGTTTAAGCCCGCCCGGGTTGGTACCATCGCATTGGATGAAAAGATGGTCGAAGCGGCAATGAAAAATTGTCCGTGTTTTCCATCCAGGTCAATGTAGCCGTGCTCATAAAGGGAAGGTCCTGGCATGGCACCTAAATCCTTCGGGAATGTGGTGTATTGGGCTAATATCATAACGGTAGTTGTGTGGTATTAGCGATCCATGTCAGGCCGCATAAAAAAAAAGCGGAACCCGACCGAGCAAGATGGAATGGAATGAAAAAAGTGGAATTTTATAATGGAATAGCCCGCTCGGGTCAGTTTAGTTTTGGACATTCACCGCTCCGCCATTTGTATGTGATTAGAAACGTGTTCGGTGTCCCCCGATATCATACGTCCTTTTATAAATGGAACTAGGCATGGATGGGCTAACACAATACATTATGATCGAGAGAGTTAATTTGAACGTTCTTGGTATTTACTAACCCAACGCATCATATTTCCATAACGAAAAATAAAATTTAATGATGATATTGGCAAAATAAAATTGTATACTGGTTATACATATTATCCCAGTATCGAATTTTGCAAACGTAATTCTTAAAATTATTCCTCAATTTTTTAATTCGCTGAAAGAGAATACATTAAAATATATATAAATAATACAGAAGTAGAATACCTTTTCATGTATTACAATTTCTAAGAGCAAAGTTTCGTCAAACAATTATTAAAATACAACACGAAGAAAAAATATGAAAGTTAACCTATTCTCCTTTTTGTTTCTCCATTTCTGTGTGAAAATAACTGGAATATACTTTTAAACTCACATCATATCCAATTACAACGAGAACGATCAAAGTTTACAAAACTTACCGAGCCCCAAGAAATGTGGGGAACCGAGACCGGCTGACCTAAACGAATTTTTCGATTTGTTCCTTTTATATCCTACTTTTCCGACGTCAGCCGGTCGCAGGATCACGGCGATATTAAAAATTATATTGAATCGAAACACGAAGAATGGAGACTGTTGGTTCGCGTTAGGAACTTGAAACGTGTTGAGGCTGTCTGTGCTTGAGAATTCTAATATTTTTTTCATATTGATTTGAGGTTATTCAACGATGTCCACTGCTCCAACCGCTGAGCTATCCCGACCATTAAGTCAGGTGAAACTTTTTGTCGATTATATTCCACTTGAAACAATGCTTCAGTTTCGCATTTTCATTTCATGATAATGCATTTTGACTGCAATTATTAGATATCGAACTAATTGCGGTCGTCACCAAAGTAGCTTTTTGATATTAGGCACTAGACTCAGCCCGGATTTAACTAAATGTCGTAGGTTCGCCAAATGGGAACTAGGTGTCATGCCAGGTCCATCCTTATATTGCTCGGCTGCATAGAACTGGAAGCCGCTTTGACCATCGTTAATGCAATTCAAAAGGAGATTCACATTCGCCTGTAATTGACAATCACCTGTAACTCACCGGAGAGACAGTCAGTTACAGGTGACTGTGAATCACAGACGAATGTGAATCTCGTGAGTAAACCCGCTGAATATGGTTTGAGTACCGTGCGAGTTATTGGCGTAGCCATTCACTCTATTACTAGTTTCCTTCTTAAGTCCATGCTAATTATGCTAATGATCTAATAAATATCGAAAAATACATATGAAATAACCATAAAACAATTTCGTCTTGGTGAACATGCGTCAGACAGCAGGTGACAACTGGAGAAGAAAAACAGGGGACCGCACAACGTAACGAAGTCTGGGGGAGGCCTGCGTCCAGCAGTGGACACCAAAAGGCTGAAGAAGAAGAAGAAGAACTTGCTTAATTTTTACTTCCATGGGTATTCAAAAGTAGGTAATCTTTTTTTAAATTAATTTCATTTTATTCCACAAAGAAAGTAAAATAGAACATATACACGCTCTTGAGGGCCGATTCACTTGATATAAAACTTAAATCCTACAATTTAATAAAATATAAGTTAAGTGGAATTACTTCAAGCTCTACGTCTACCCTTAGTATCATGTGGGTAATTGGAGGATTTCTTTGTCCGCATCGTTCGCTGTTTCTGTGAAAAAAGGCTAGAGCTTCTGGATCAAGACTTTCATTGTAAGGGGCATGTGTGTAGTGGTGTAAGGTTACTGTGCAGTGAAACTGTATATTAGTCCAATCGTGTTCAGTAAAAAATCTGATAGCAAGTTTGAAGTGTATTTATAATTTACCATAAAATAAAATGGTATGTTCTAATCCGTACGTTGAGGTGTAAAACTGTAAAACACTTTAAAAAACTGTACGTTTTCTACTTACTAGGTAGCATCGGATGAAAGCTGACAAGCAACACAAAAATTTCCAAACAGTCCAATGCAGCTGTGGTCATATGAATACAAATTGCTGACATAGCATCAAATGCCTTCGAGAATGTCGTGTGTGCGGCCAATTTGACAGTATGTTTGTTATTAACCCTCCATGTTCTATCCCATAAAAATCTTCCGTTCATATTTAAAAAATCCATAGAACTCGTACATATCCCCATGACCTTCCGGCGCATTTAAATGCACTTAATAAACCGGCCAAGTGCAATTCGGCCTCGCACACGAAGGGTTCCGTACCATCGTCAAATATTTAACCAAAAAATCACGTTTTTACCTTTATTTTTTTATTTTATTTTACCTATTTGTATTTATAGCGGCAAAATGAATGCACCCTCTGTGATATTATCAGCTGCCTATCTATTACGGTTCATAAGATACACACCCTTTCGGTACGGAACCTTAATAATCAGAGTAGTTCAAATAATGGAGAACTTCAATCAAGCATTAATACATCTAAGAATAAAGTAACTTATACAACGTGGAAACATATACATTTTTATTTGATGCTTAACAAGGCCTATCTCTGTAATGGTATGCGTCTAATTATTATTTTTTTAAAAGAAAGGATGTCTGAGGGACATTTCAACGCTGTCCGCGACGCCAGTTGTGACTTATGGTTAAGAGGTGAATGCCATGAGGCTATCAGTTGTTGAGCGGGGCCGGGTCCTTAACTATACGTTACAAGATGGGTACTAATTCTCTCTAACCAAATCAAAACCAGATAAATTAAATTAATGTACCATGTATTATGAATGATTCAATATATTATATACAAAGAGAACCAACAACCAACGTTGTAGGACGAGTATAAACGCAAATATACAAGTAGGTATATAAATAGAGTATGTTGTTGTAATTGGGCCCCCTAATACGGACGACGACACTGAGAAGTGATAATGCGCAATGATTCTAAAGCCGGCAAAAAAAATAAATTTCGATACCATACCCAGGTGTAAAGTCAGGATCACGTGGTCAGGTGGCGAATAGCGCCTGCCCCCGCGCGGCGAAGTTCGAGCAGCTCAGCTGTAGACGCACCACACCACAGGGCGAGTCGTTGGAGGAGCTTGCTCGGACTCAGGGGTGATGAAGCGCCTGGAGCACGAGGTCGGGCGGCGAATGGCGCCTGCCCCCTTGCGGCGAACCTCGAGCGGCTGAGGGTGGCTGCAGCGGTGGATGCACTTCACCACAGGGCGATTCGTTGGCAGAGCCCACTCCAAGGAGCACGGGGTGGGCGCCGAAGAGACGGAGCATGCTGTTGTGCTCCACCGCGCCAGCCTGAAAATGGCGACGGCGAGACCCCGGGACGCGACTGGCGTTACTAGCGGCGGTCGGCGGTCTGTGGCGGCGAGATCCGCTCGCGCCGTGACGGGCTAACAAGATGCCTGCTATCATGGTCCTCTCCCATTGGCTCTATAGTGTCGCTAGGCGCGCGCGCATGAAGGAGACAGCATCCTTGAATTGCTGAGTGGTAGAAAGAGACGGTACCAATGTGCGTGGTTTGTTGTTTTGTTTCTAGAAGATGTTTGACGGTTGGTTCCTTGAAACGTGTACTTTTCCATTATGTAGATAACTATAAATGTCTATTGTGAGTATGCATAGGCAATGACATTGTTCTGAAGGCTACCGTAAGTGTAGTTCAATAAGGATACGACACACAAATATTGATATTGCCTAAAGTTAAAATTAATAAAGTAACGTTCCATATGTTACACCTCATAAAATGAAATGATATCTAACAGTCGTCTTGATATGATAAATGACCATATTATTTCCTAAGGTCGTAAAATACACGCAAAAAAATTGGCGTTTTTAGGGTTCCGTTACCAAAAGGGTGCACAAGGAAACCTTATACTAAGCCTCCGCTGTCCATCCGTCAGTCAATCTGTTCGTCCGTCCGTCCGACTGTCACAGGGCCCTATCTCATGAACCATAATAGAAAGGTAGCTGAAATTATCACAAAGTGAGTACTCGAATGTAAAATTTTCACAAAGGGGGGCACCCATACAAAAAACATATTTGTGTTCAATCTTGTACGATGGTATGAAACCCTTCGTGTGTGAGCACGACTTGCACTTGGCCGGTTTTTTTATTTAATATTTATTTTACATGTTCCACAAGACATTTGTTTGAAATATTTTAGGCCTTTTAGCAACGCATCTTTCTATAACATGTTCATTTCTCTGTCTTAATAATATAATAATAATTAATAATATCTAAAAATAATTTTCAATGCTAATAATGCCCTAGTCATATTTCTTACATTGAGTGACTGAAGGGGATTTCAAAGTCAACGGTAAATCTTATACTTACAGCGATACCAGAGCAACCGTGGAATATTATTCAATCTTTTGTATTTTCTTTCACATTAGCGTCGGGTCCGATTCAATCCGTTTTCGTACTTTTGCTAACTCATGTTACGAAACAACAACGGGGCCGAAAATATAAATATTTATTGGACAGGTGCTATAAACCAATGAAAGGGATTTCAGAATAAATTGATTGTCAGGAGCCGGTTTTTCCATTTCGATATGGAAATTTTGGGATCGCGCATGAAAATCTTCGGCCCCCGCACCAGTTACAAACAAATCGTGCGGTTACAGGCGCTCAGCCTGGCGCAATGGCTCACCCCTTTAATTTTGGAAGGTTTTCTTATTTATGCTGACGTGGCTCATGGTTCTCGATTCATCCATGGTCAATCGCTAGATTTTAGCTGTTCAGCTTCATAATCACAAATACTACCAGAGATTGAATTTTTATACATGTTAGAAATAGATGCCCCTGTTTTTAAGTTACATAACTCTCATCTGTGAAAAGGAAATAAAATTTTCCTTAAGAACGTGGGAACGTTGTATGTAACTGGACATGGATGGCTAATATCACACATACTGTCATGATATTAGCCTGACACGCCACGTGGGATTTATGTTCCATGGCAAGGGGAAAACATACATTTCAAAAATTTATCACGGTTACACTATAGAATAAAAAAAAAAACTTTTTGTCTTGGAAAAACTTGATGATTACGCTGGATGAATTAATGTACTGGCAGAATTGGTAGACGCAATGCCGCCGAAAGGCATGTTTCCTGGTTCCAGTCCAGTCTGTTCATAATGTAGTTATTTTTTTATTACATATATTGATATAAAGATTTGTTGTTTTTAAAACACTGAATGATTTGAAGATAAATTGGCCTATGCAATAAAAACGAAAGTAATTTATTTGGACAAAAACACGGGGAATCACCCGTAGAACGTTTAACATTTTCACAAGTAAGCAATTCCATAAAACACAGTCATTTGGAACGATACAAGTTCTCAATGTGTATTATCACGGAGCATATATATGTACATACTTACATACAATTTTACATGTGTTTTATATCAATCAATTTTCTAATGTGTGCCCCAGGCGACCAATTTTAGATACTTTAAAAAGTACATGTTTTATTCTTTTAACTTTAACACTACGAGTGCCCTAATTTTACAATGTTTATGTGCTAGTAATATTACCATTTAAACACCGCGATTTCGTGCTCTAACTCCATTCATCAAAGAAACACCACCGTTTGTAATCTCATGTGCGCAAGGTCGTATAGGTTGGCGATAATGTTGGCAATGGAGCTATAATTCAGAGTGAATGGCTTAAGGCTTAGTGTTGCCGGCGCGACGGGAGCTCTGAAAGTTTCAGGTAGTTCGGCAGTATTGAGAAGGTCGATAGCGGGCGCGCCGCTGGGTGCGGGTGAGAACGATTCGACAGGGAGCCGACCAGTTTCGTAGGTCGCCATTTGAATTTGAAATGGACGTGACATAAACGTCACATTTCGCGTAAACGGTCAGGATGGTTATTTTATGTAACTGGAATGGAAGGTTAACATCTACTCAACTGAAATTAGAAACAGACCGCATTAGAAATCTTATTCTCAAATCTTAAAGCTGCATGTATACATTAATATTTTTTGGTTTTGTCGTATAAGGAAGGTCCTGGCATGGCACCTAGTTCCCATGTGGTGTGTTATCCCATGTGGTATTAGCCATCCATGTCCAGTCACATAAAAAAAGGACAAATATTATATGTTTTAAAAAATATTGGAAATTTAATATGGGATAAAATTGGTCATAAAAAAAAACTGAATATCTCAATCAAGTTACCAGCTAGATCTATATTAAAAAATAATTTTATCCACAAGCGGCTCATAGTTTAGTGGACTTTCCTTGCATTTCAGGTGTCAGGGGTTCGAATTCCCGCTCCGTTCATGAACTACTTTGTTTCTCTTTCTGAGTTATTAAAATGCATTTTGTCACGAATGCGACGATTCGAAATTCACGTAAAACTGTAGATTTCCTTTCCCTACAATAGGTGGTAAGGTGCGAGTTGGTAGCATCGCATTGGATGAAAAAGTAATGAAACATTGTCCGTATTTTCCATCCAGTTAAATGTAGCCGTGCTCATAAAGGGAAGGTCCTGACATGGCATCTAATTTCCTTCGGGAATGCGGTGTGTTGAACTAATATCATGACTTTGGGTGTAGTAATAGCTATCCATGTCCAGTTACATAAAAAACAATAGATAAGTTCTACCGTTCAAGCATACATTTCATAAGTAAATAAACTTTTTCGTACTTAACAGGTACGTCGCTTATTCCAAGGAATGTGACATGTATGTATGTATAATCGACAGTAAAGCAAGGACATATTATTTACAGAAAGTGCCCAGTTAAATGAACTACTTTACGAATATACTGCAAGGCAAAACATACCATTCCCGGGTATTGCGTCTACCAATTTCGCCACCTGATATGTACCCATAATTTGGAATTCTCCTACAGTCTCTCCCCCCGTAATGGATGCATCCTTGGCACAGTGTTTAAGATTATACCTACATACTTTTATTTAAGGCTTCATCAGCGTTGCGGACATTAAATGCAAAGATTGAACATTCATACATATTGCCGTCGCAGGTGGCGAAATTGGTAGGCGCAATACGCGCGAATGGTATATTTTGCTGGTTCGGATCTTATCGCTTCCTTGTTTGTGCATAGCATGACATTTTTAGGTTTTTTCTTTTAATTGCAATAGTAAACTATTCTCATTTCTTATGATTTCTATTTGTTTCCCGGTACGTGCTGTCGTTCTGGGCGTTCGTTTGACGTATCGCATGTTACTCTAGGATAACGAATCAGTCCTGATGACGCCTCCGTTGAAGGAGGCGACAATTGTTGCCCAGTGAATACAACGAGAAAATAGTAAGCTTGCACACTAAAAATATTATTAGATTCTGAAAATGAACGGATACATTATTGTTACAGCTCCTATTGAACATGAAATAAATGGGAAAACAGTAACGTCGCGTAACCGTTAAAATACATACAATAATTTTGTTTTGTATTAAGAAACAACTGGTGTTTTTACGAATCATTAAATTCAGACGCCTTGCCGTATTTTCAGATTTCCATCACAAAAATTTAAACACGTGAGCCCATCAAAATTGTATTTAAGTAATAAAAAAACATTTGCATCGCATTCTGCACGTTGAAATAAAATTGAAAACGCGCAAGCGAAGGATTAAAAGCAGTCAATGAAAATAAATCATTGTTGATTCGGTGTAATTTGGCTGAAATGTATCATTTTGTACGGAGGTTGTGCTCGGCGGACGGCGGGTCCGCGATTGTAAACAATAAAATGTGATTTATGTCGGTGCTTAGCAACGGCTGCGGGGCGGCGGGGGTGCAGGCGGGGGGGGGGGGGGGGGGCGAGCGGGGAGGGCGCGCTTCGTGTCGATAGTCATCCGCGATATGTAGGCACGGACTGATGACTTGTTTCAGTTATTTAAACGAAACTGATTTGTCGGATAGAGCTTCCAAGATGCCTGCTATATTTGGAACTATGTTGTTTATCGCGCGTTTGTCGGCTGAGGAGTCAGATGGGAAAATGTGTACGGACACTTTTCATTAATTTCGACCGAAAAAATCAATTATTCGCACAAACACTTTTGGATTTTCTGAGTTTTATTTATATTTTGTGCTTTTCGATCCCCTTTCCCTCAGTTACGGCTTAAATAAGGAGTTCAATAATATAATTCAAATATTCAGACCTTAATTTCTTTACATCCAAAGGATGGTTTGGACATATGGAACGAGCGAGTGATGAAAGAATTATGAAACAAATTTACAGAGCAGATGTAAGCGAAAATATCGTGCCCCGCGCGGCCTAGGAGAACGCACCGCGACCAAATCGATTTATTACTTCGTAAAGGTCAAGCACGAAGCACCCGAAATAGTAGAGCATGTATGAAAATATGTATGTCTGTAGATTAAGCGAAAGACATGTCCGTATGGTCTATCGTCTCTGCCTACCCCTCCGGGAAAGCGGCGTGAAGGTATGTATCCTAAGGTGAAGGTTGAAGGATGAGGGGTATCCAAGATTTCGACGAATTCCTGATATCACGATCGACGTAATTTAGTCGCGCCTCATCCCGACGTGGATATACCGCATTTTTTCTATGGACACTCTAAAAGCGCCCAAAAATCAATAAGTGTTCAAGCATACGACTAAAGGTGTAGAATTCTAGACGATTTTTTTTCATTTCATTTTATTAGGTCTTTTTGGTATACAATCATACACTTAGACACGTCAAAAAAGGTACATAATAAAATCACGATAAGAATAGTATAAAATCGATAGATTTCTGCCTTGAAGTAAATTAATTGCGTAATACATATTGGTTTGTACAATTAAACTTTGTAACATTAAAAAATAATTATAAATGGAAATAGATTTTTTTCGGTTAATATTGCTCCAAATCCGTTTCGACTGATGAATCGAGGAGGCAGTATGTGCCCCCGCGCTTGCAAACTGCGTACAAATTCTCTCGATTGCGGCTAAAATAAAGAGTTCAATAATATAATTCAAATGTTCAGACCTTAATTTCGTCACATCCTAAGGTGAAGGGTGAAGAGAGAGGGGTACCGGAGATTACGACGAGCTCCCGATATCACGATCGACGTAATTTAATCGCGCCTCATCCCGACGTGGGTACACCGCATTTTTTCTACACTCTAAAAGCGCCCGAAAATCAATAAGGGTTCAAGCATGCGACTAAAGGTTCCGAATTCTAGATGAGTACTTGACTTTAAGTAAAATAATTACGTCATACATTTCATATTGTGCAATTATCAAGTAACATTGCAAATCAACATAATATAAGAGATTGATCGCAGTGCACAAGACGGACGCATCACTAAGCTTAGTTTTCACCAAGTGCTGATTTATTTTAATTGACACTTAAAGTGCTGATTATCTTGTACTGGTATAGATTGCAAGATGGTAAGAAACGCCTTTTAATGTACGGATTAAGCTAATCAGTACTTGGTGGAAGAGAAAGGTTTATTTCGTCCAGTCAACTCGTGGGGCAACGGCAAACAGTCAAATTTGGGTAGGTAAATAGCTAATCTATAAGCAGATAATAGAGGTTCGCAGGTTAGAGGTAAAAGCTGTTGGTCTCCTATGTCGAATACCACCATGATCGCCAGGTTCGATACCGAAGGTTTCGCTACTTGTTGTATCTAACCTGAGACAAATTAAGCGTGCATTTAAATTGAAAATGCGGTTCCTTAAAATTAAAACGGTATGGTTAAGCCAGCCAGCGTTGGTACTATAGTATTAAGGGCCTGGTACTAGCCAAATCGCAAAGTTAGACGAGGCACCCCAAGTTAACTAACTAAGTCTGACGATTATAAGTGTCATTCTTACAATATATGATTCCTTGTCTAGGAATTGAATTATTTTCGTTAATGTATGTTTCCTTTTTCTATACAAAATACATTGCGGAAACGGTGTCCATTTCCGAACTTTTTTGACTAAATGTAGAAATCTAAAAGCAAATGGAATTTTTTGTTTATGCATATATGCTGTTTTTGCTTATATCTAGAAATCGAATTACTTTCAGATTTCTAATGAGAAAAATCAACTTTTTTATTTTTATTATTATTTAAATAAATGATGGAATAAAAAAATATTAACAATCCATTGTCAGTCTGGAGTTCTATTTGGATTTGCTGAAGCGTTTCACTACATATTATTACATTTGTTATAAAGTGCATTTGTATGGCGCGAGTAGTTGGCTAGTCCTAGCGCCTTAAATGAAACGCAGTCGAAGCAACGATGAAAACATTTTTGTGTTTTCCGTCCAACTTAATGTAGCCGTGCCCAAGTGAACTGAACACTATGGCATAGCACCAAAGTAGGTGTGATATAGCCATCCAAGTCTAGTTATAAGAAATAATATCTCACGTTATATTGAGAGGATCATGTAAGGTGATTCTTTAATTCCGTCCTTTCTTTAATATCCTGAATTTATATTTGCACTAGACAGACTTATATCGAACAAATCACCTGTCGTTGTGACCATTAGGAATATATTTGTCCTGAAATATATTTGTCTTGCACCACGAGTTTAAGACACGCAAAAAGTATAGAAATATCTTGTCCGATCTTTCCTCACGTACAAATATCGAAAAGGCCCAAAAAAATTTTCTGCGCTTCTATTCCTAAGGAAAGTCTTTGGTATTACGACAATGCTTAGTAACTTATTGATTATATACCAATAGATGACAAACAGTCCCTTCATAGACGTTAGAACATCGTCCAAATAGTTTCCCTAGACATTGTTTAAATGCTCTATTAAAATATTTTATATCATTATAAAAGATTCATACGGGTGCTATTTTTGCTTTCCAAAAATTAAATAATCAGGATATTAATGTTTAATGATTGCGAATTTATTTCGCCAACGTCATTACAAAAGAACAAGAGTGAGCTCATTCCTAACTGTTGCCAGAGAATCACGTTCGAACCTGCTTATGCAATGTACAATGGATAAAAAATCATCCGGCGCGTCACTAAATGTGACACAAAAAATCATGACCGTTTTTCATGTCGCTCAAATCGCTCTTCGAGACTACAAGATAACACTTCGCTCTTTCCTTAAACAGGATTATTTATATGCCATAACTTTGCTTTATTGCTACCCTCCGTCGCTATTTTATAAGATTTCCAGGCAATTAAACATAAAAATGCCATAATTTTTGCAGTACTTTCAATCGTGATATGATTGTACAAGATTATGCCATTCTTGAAACAAAATTGCCGAAATTAATAACTTAATATCTTTGTTGTGGAAGTTTAACATGAAACGCCGTATTTTAAGGATCGTACATTGTGATCTCATATTGATATGTTTATGTAGGGATGATAAGTCATTAATCTATTCCTTTGAAGCCTTCACTCATTTTCTAAGTCCGTGAAGATCTCAATACATTGTAATATTTTAGGTACCATTTCTGTAAATTATTTTGTACGGACTTATTCTACCATGAATTTTTTTTGTCTCTCAAGTTTTTTTTATTAGTCATATATAAACAATCTAGCATTGTTAACTATGCAACTATAAGAGCAACACGCAATAGATGAAACATATTCTAAGGTACCTAACGATTATTATGTAACGTTTTAGTAAATACGTGCGCATCTTTGGTTGAAGTGGATTGCTTCAACCCATTCGAAAAGAAAACATTGCGTTCCCTAGCGGCGCGAGAGAATAATCGCCTGTCCGTACGGAGGGGTTGCTTGGACTGACTGATTGTTTTACAGAATTCCAAACATAATTTCGAAATATAACATGTCAAACAAAGTGCCTTTAAACAGAAGTAATTGGAATGTTTGAAATTACATAAAACGCTTATCAAGCAAACGCGTACGAACTGAACGAGAAAACAAAAAAACCAAACAACGGAGGACTGAGTATTTTTGTGCTTCTATGGATGTTTTTCAATGAAAGCATGACGTCTGACCTGATGACCCAGCTCTGACATTTTTATGCGTAAAAGTCAGAATTGTAACAACCATTATGCATGATGTAGATAAAGAGATCGATGCCTATAATCGCTATTATAAAAGTTTGTTTAATTTAGGGAAGCGAAAGCGAGAAATTCTCGTGTTCACTTTTGTCAAACTCTATGTAGAAAAAAGATGCCTACTTTTTTTCTACATAGATTTTACAAAAACGAAGACGAAAACTTCTAGTGTTCTCTTTAATGAGTAGACCTCTATCCTTGTGCTCATGGAACGAACATGAAAAGTATTCATCCGAGTAGCGGACATCCGCTATGTGTACATTTATGTATTAAAAATATCTACATCTTTTTTCTACTAAGCGTATGAGTCGCGTGCTTACCAGTGAAAGGCATCTTGAAATAGTTTTGTTTAATATTATAGATTATATTTTTTTATATTATATATATTTATTTTACAAATGTCGGTGTACATGTTCAACCAATAAATATCGATATCGATGATTTTGGATGCGGGACTTAGCAACACTATTGACCACCAACACATGTTGCACCAATACTATTGCATTTCGATTTTTGTCCCGCCAGTTATCAGACTTTGTTGTTCTTATGTAATGCGATTAAAACACTTCTCTTCACTTCACAAACTTCAGTAATTCAAGTGAAGTTAGTCACGAGCTCCGTCCTATTCTTATTTGAATCACGTTGCACATCCTATTTCTATGCCTAGTGCGCGAGGATAAATAGAACACTTATGCTCACGCATACTATCTGAGGAGGTGTGATACTGGGGTGTGTTATTATACCGTGGTTATTAAATGTATTTGAAATAAATGGATTCGGAAATTATACTGACTGAGGTACTTATCAGGTGCCATCTGTATGCTGATGTCCTGGTAGCTTGATGGGCGTAATAATTGCGTCTAATGGTATTAACCATAAATGATGCGTGCAATCAACGCTGCATGAAAATAATTAATTAAATAAGAAGCTAATTAAAATAAGAAGAAAGTTTTCCCGTGATAAGGAAATTTGAAGGAGAAAATTGCTGGGAAGTAATTGAACTGCTCGATGAACTCCGTGATGAAAACCAGGTGAATACACCTACGGATAGTATGGCGGTTCACAACGGAGTGCTGTTGCCTACACTTATGTACGGAAACGCGACTTGGGTATCGAAAAAGAGGCGGAAACGTAATAACACTGTGGAAATGCGTTTTCTGATAAAGGTTGCAGAATGGGTCTACCGGTTAAGTTTCGCAATAACTAGGTAAAAGAGCACTGTCAACGGTCTGTTATTTGGACATATGGAGCGACTACACCGTATGGCGCTCCATCATCTTATACCTATAGGAAAGCTGCGTAATTATATGTATGTATGTACATATGACTTATAAAGAAGTAAAAGTAGCATTATATGTTCTTACTGCCCAGTGCTATATCATCTCTGCTTATCATCTCCGGTTATAATATAAATGGATGTACCTATGTGTGTCGTGTGTTCAACATCGGTTAAACAACAAAACATTTAGGTTTTATATTACAAGTAATAAGATTGAAATAGTCTGGTCCTATAGAGAGCTAAATCTTGATTCCTTTTCCGGAGG
The DNA here is from genome assembly GCA_946894095.1 of Incurvaria masculella. Taxonomy (NCBI): domain Eukaryota; kingdom Metazoa; phylum Arthropoda; class Insecta; order Lepidoptera; family Incurvariidae; genus Incurvaria; species Incurvaria masculella. Next base: position 7,534,081 of record OX335644.1, read on the forward strand.
CCGTTGTCTCTAATCTCGTTGCTATCTATAGCAAGAATGATTGCTCAGAGAGGCGGCCGTACGCGGTGACCGTGAAAGCCTTAAAACTCCAATAATTTATCTTTCTTTCCCCTTTCTTCGGGATTTATCAGGCGAAATCTCCAGTGGATTAACCTTAATAGACTTGATGTATGGCATCCGCTGGGATAATACTCGCACTAGTGTATTTGCTAGAGGTTATTTGAAAATGTATATTCTTAGAATGGTGTATGGTCCCAATTGATGTGTTTACACAGTTTATCTGCTACCACTACTTAGAAATGAAGTTTATATATTTGTTTTTCTTTAGTATTTCATGGTGTGGAAGTTTGCACGCAATTATATGTACATTACAGCTCAAAATATGCATAAAGGGCGATATCGGTTTCTTTCTTGAATTTGTACTTTCTGAGTTAGAATTTTTCTTTTTGTTTAAGTTCGCCTAAGTGACTGGGAAGTTTTTGATACATGGTATAGTATGGTGATTTACTGGTTTATTTTCAATGTTATTTTTTAATATTTATTTTATAGTATTGTCACCTTGTGCTGTATGTTAAACAATAAATCAAACATTCCTGTTCCATGAACGGCTAGGCTTAAAATCAGCGCCCCTGCATTATGAATTCCATAATACAGTGACATATGCTGCGCCAAGAACCGATTTACCTGTTATTTTATTATATGTATGTGTATAGGTATTGACTTTTACTTCTAAGCTTTTTAAAAATCTAGTTGTTCTGTTAATTTTATATTAAGTTATTTTCACAGATTAAGCCAAATACCTTGTTATGTTAATTTCTCTTTTAACGCAGGTAAATAAACTATTTCTTTCTTTCTTTCTTTCTTTTTCCAAAATCTTAAATTCTCCTAAAACGCTTCACGCTTGAGTTTGTTTTGTTACTTCGTCCTCGGCTGAAATCCCCTAGAGCAGGGAATGTCACGAAAAACATAAAGGGAGACCGAGCAACTAAAATATAATGCATATCTAAACGTTCTGCCGGATATGGATTTAGCAAATGTCAACAAACTCCCACCCCCTCTCCTCGAAGACAAAGCCCAGGTATTCTGTGTGAATGGAGGAACATTTTGAATAATAAATGCGGAAGGCTGGAGCGGTGGACGAGGGGGGGGGGCTAACGTTGGGCGAGGGAGGGACGCTAAGGGTTCAGAACAAAAGTGAACGGTAGCGGGCAGAATTAAATATGAGCTTGTAGATTAGAGCTAGGTAGATTTGTAAGATTATTTCTATTAAATGTACGGAAGAGTCTTACGTTGCAACCTAAGATCAAAAAATGAAGGAGATGGGATATCTAGCGGACCTGCAATGAGACCAGTCTATCTACTCAGGAAAGCGAAAGCGAATTAGTCACAGATGAAAGTGAGACGCTTTTGCCGGACGTGTGACACACCGGTGACACACAGGTGAGAGTCTTATGAGTCTCTCCAGCTGTCGCCAATCTTTTAAAACTGCCAACCCAACGTAAAGTACACGCCACACGCTAACATAGCCGTAGACATTTTGGAGGGTTGGTTCGGTGGATCCTACTTGGATTACGCAATTCGGCAGCACATTCGCACGCGGCAGTGATGGCTCCACTGTGTGGCACAGGATGCCCGGGCGGCTGCCCATAAGAATATATGGACAATGTCGCTACGGCGGCGGCAATTCGAGAAAAGCCTTCATGGTACTTCTCCTTTCTTTACTCGTCTGTGGTCGCACCGTATCAACCTAGACTGCGTCAGTACGCTTTTTTCGAACTAAACGGACTCACTTTATAATTTTGTTGTCCATAGTCGTTTGTATTTACTTAATACCGGAATTTGAATTCAGTTAAATATTTTTCTATGAAACATCTCAAATCTAGCGAAATATCGAAAACGAGTGGCTATCCTGTATCCTGAGCACTTTCATGTTTTATTTCCCCTTTTTATAACTGCAAAGCTGCTTTTGCAGTCAGTAAAAGACTTTGGGGACCCAAAGGTAAACATGTCACAGCCGCGCCAGCACATGCACAAAATATTAAACAACCATTCGGCTGGAAGCGGGCACCAGTCACATCGCAGGATTGCGACTGACAGGAGTGCGTATTTGGAAACTCAACGTCGCTCAATAATTAAAGCCTTTTCGAAAGGTTCGGATTTATTTTATTCTGCGAACGATTGGCTTCGATTTTATTTCGGTTGGATGTCATAAAACCCTTTCTGTATTCAGATGGATGAAACGGGAAATTGATTGAAAATTAAAACAAATACTTCTTTCAAGTGTCGGATATCATGTGTTATAACCCTCACACTTCTTTCGGATGCGAATTACATTTACTCTCATCTAAGTTATCGGAAAATAAACAGTATCTGTACTTAAGTTTTCTGAAGATGAACTTGATAAAGTCTGAAGAATACACACATATAAATCAAAATCGAATAGTAACATAAAATAAGCAAATCTCAGTATACATTGATGAAAACATGAATTGTGATCACAAGATAATTTATGTTTTGTTGTTTCATTCAACAATTTCATTTGTATTTTTGGCATTCGTCAATACCTATTGACATGAGGTCCATCCGACTACTATAGGAAACGATCTTAATATTTTTTCTGGTACAAAAATACCTCAGCAAAACTGAACACATAATGCTACTGGTATCTTCGATAAATCATCCAAAGGTAATATTGATTTTTTCATGTCGATTGAAACTTTTATTTAAAATTCAATTGTGACTACCATGTACACATATTAAAGCATTGTTATCAGAATTTTAAAATAATCTGAAAACTATCTGGTATGGATCTGAATCAGGATTCGAACCTGCGACCTTTGGGTTACATAACCTCTATTTTAGTCAAATACCAGATATGAGAGCTGTTCTCTACCAAATTCCCCCATATTTCCAGTAAGATCGATTGCGAGATATATACCACTTGCAAAATCGGACTCCAGATCGTATCGGAAGGACAAATCGAATTTAGATCGCGTACGCGTTGATGCCGCAAGGGATTCATATGCAAATACGCTATTCCTAGTATTTACTATGTAGTTGTAAAATTTATGTATGTGCCCGTCCAATACTGTTCACAGATTCGTTTATAATCGCCTAAGATTCCGATTTTTATTCCGTTCTCAACCAATTGACAGAGCAATGAAAACTTTTTGAAAAATCATGAAAATTTTGAATAATCGAATTGAAAAGAGGTGTAGGCAGACGACATGGCAATCACAATCAAAACATATAACAAGCATTATTCAGCAAAATAAATTATCATTTGTTGGGTATTTTTAGGTACATAAACCTAAAATACAGTGCTAATATTTGGAGCTAAAAATGTAAATACCTTTTTTTTGTACGACTTAAAAAATTCGTCATACATTTTGTGTATTTATATTATAATTTAATTATATGCGGAACTAACTGCCTGAGGGGTGGTTATATAGGTTAACGGAGGCATGGTGCAAAAGTAAACCAAGTATTCCTTGATTTTTTGGGAGCAAATAGTTAGGTAACATTTCATTGTACGACTTCGTTAAAAAATTTCGTCCTCCGCATACATTTTTGTAAATACCTACATTGGACAGGTATGGGGAGGACAATTTTTTTTAAACGCACATAAAAATGTTATCTTCCCTTTTTGATCCAAATATCCCTAGGAATACCCGGTTAACGCTTGGTCCATATCTCCGTTATAATCGACTCTACGTTGGAATATAACGAAGGCGGAGCCCCGAGAACAGTTAGTATAGGTATTATTAGTTAATTAAAACTTTTTTATTTATTTTACTTGAGAATTAGCGAACACATAAACGCACTTTTAATATTTTACGCGTTATTATTTCTGCTTTATTCTTAAACTGACAAGTAGCGACCCTCCAAACGTTCCAAGTCGTACGGCATAAATTCGTATTAAGAAAACTTTACTGTTAAGGCGGGCCGGGCACTTGCAGGCAGCGAGAAAGAAAAGACTGGAGTGGCGATCGAAACTCATTCATATGGCGCAGTAAAGCTCCTTTTTACTGAACTTACCTTGGCGGTAGCGCCGGCCATTCAGTTCACTTACTGATTCGCTCACGTATTCCAAGCTCACGTATGAACTGCATCATTAATTCGTTAGCGACCTAATTACCATTAGTGCATACCGTTTCGATCCCCACTCTCATCATTTCTTACTCACTGCTTGCAGGCCACGGAATATATTCGAAGAAAACTAACAAAATAATTTTGCCCGTTTTCATGTGTATCGAAGTCTTGAGACGTTGTAAGACGGATATGTAATAAGGTGTAAAATATACTTTAATTACTAAGCAAGTATGTATCTTTGCCTACTCACTAATAAAAATAAAGACAGCTATAAAATCATTTATAAGTAAAGTGGGAAGCAGGACTCGAGTCAGGAAGTATAACTTTTGCGGGCAGTGCGTGAACCAATTTTACTGTTTCTACATACAGCTCATGACTCCCATACAGTTCTTCCTGTAGTCAATGCGAGTCGTATTGGGGGAACGGCAGAACGTCATATTTTAACAAAATTTTAAAACCATGCACAACGTATAATCGGCAGATCGTTTAATCTTATACGTAGTGCATGAAGAAGTTAAAAAAATTAAATTACTTATTTCTCCATGCATTACGTATAATAGTCACAACGTATAATCTTATGATCTTTATTTAACAAAAAAAGAAAACCATGCATATCATATAATCCATAAACTTTTCATACGATAAGCGCCCTTATGAATATACTTTTAAAGCGTATACTCGCACGCGACTTTTCGACCGTCTCAATTAGCGTCGTAGCAAATTGTTACTCTTTAACAAATATCGATTCGTAGCAATTTCAGCCTTAAATGTATCGTTATTAGGGCGCTTTATGCAGTGCTTCTTGGCATATTATACGTTCTGCATGGTTTTCTTTTTTTGTGAATTCATGTTAGGAATATTATACGTTGTGACTATTAGACGTTCTGCATGATGCAAAGAGTTGATTTTATTTTTAAACTCATGCACAACGTATAATATTATACGTAGTGAATATTATACGATATGCATGGTTTTCATTTTTTGGAAAAAAATACTATTATACGTTGTGAATATTATACGTAGTGAATACGACGAGTTAATATTCACAACGTATAATGTTATACGTTGTGCATGAATAAAGTTTAAAAATAAAATCAACTCTTTGCATCATGCAGAACGTATAATAGTCACGACGTATAATATGCCAAGAAGCACTGCAGAAAGCGCCCTAATAACGATACATTTAAGGCTGAAATTGCTACGAATCGATATTTGTTGAAGAGTAACAATTTGCTACAACGCAAATTGAGACGGTCGAAAAGTCGCGTGCGAATATACGCTTTAAAAGTATATTCATAAGGGCGCTTATCGTATGAAAAGTTTTTGGATTATATGATATGCATGGTGTTCTTTTTTTGTTAAATAAAGATCATAATATTATAGGTTGTGACTATTATACGTTATGCATGGAAAAATAAGAAATTTTATTTTTTAAACTTCTTCATCCATTACATATAAAATTATACGATCTGCCGATTATACGTTGTGCATGGTTTTAAAATTTTGTTAAAATATGACATTATACGATCTGCATATTAGACGTTCTGCCGTTCCCCCGTCAATGCCTCCTACTAACACAGTGCTTAAGATTGTATACTTCATTTAACACTAGCAGAATTACGGAAATTCATTGCAGATATTAAATATACGTATGCGTCGAAGCGGCAGCTTGGTGACTTACTTTCCATGCCAAAGGTCATGGGTTCGATCCCCGCCCCATTCATGCACCGCTTTCTTTCTCTTTCTAAGATGGATGAATGCGATCTGTTCCATGGTACGGAATCCATGTAATACTGTAGGTTCGTACCATCCGGGTTGGTACCATCGCATTGGATGATGATTTTGTTTTCTATTCAGTTCAATGTAGGTCATCAAGGAAAGTTCCTGGCATGGCACTAAATTATATATAGATCTAAATTCCAGTTACATAAAATAAATTATACAAACACACTAGTATTGACGCCGTCACCAAAATTGTAATTGGCACAGGACGCTAGAGGCACTTTTACTTCGTGCTAAGCGAATACATACATTACTTTTTAAACGCAACAAACCACGTGTCGTACGTACACGCCGATATCCGAAACCACCCAACCGATTTCAATGATTTTTTGTGAATGTCTATTATCGCTTGAAATATATACTTTTTGTCCCGTTTATTTCCATGTTGTCCCGAGCGGACACTTTCGTACAACGATTTGACATCATTAGCCAACATTTCCCCTTATTGCAAATTACGTTCCAAATAGGAAGCATATTTCCGTATATTCAAATAACAAATAATAGTTGCGTTATCAGGTTACCTGTAGTGAAAGGCCATTAGTGCAGGGACCTACCTATCGTAATGGCCAACCCTATCTACATTTAGTGTACAAAGGGATGGATAACAAAAGCTTACAAAATAACCGGCTCGACTAGGCAGCCCTATCGCATCAAACATCTCGGAGTGACTCGGAACAAAATACCTTCGTGCCACAGAACACACTAAATGTGCTGCACCACTGAGACGACACGCTTCCATTCAAAGCTTTCAATTTTATCCATAGCAATAAATGTGGATGGACGTGGATGGATAATATCACACCCACCGTCATGATATTAGTTCAATACATCGGATTCCCTTAGGAATTACATAGGTACCTCCCATTCATAAGCACCGCTACATTGAACTGTATCGAAAACATGGACAATTTTTAATTGCATGTTTGATTATCAGCGGGTCGGATTACTTCTATCACCGAGGAGGGGAATTTTCATGGATTCCGCACCATGTAGCGGCTCGTATTCGTGACGAGATGCACTTACTAAGAAAGAGAAAGGAGTTGATTGGTGAGACGGACTAGGATTGAACCCATGACATGTTGGTATGAGAGTCAAGGCCCCACGTCCCTGAATTATAATTAAAGGAAATAAATTATTTATGAACAATTCTAACCTAGAAATCTATAGTTCAGCATTACAAACACGATTATCACGCAAACGCGAAAGAATTGGTTGGTGAGCCGGGCTAGGATTGAGTCCATGACTTTTTAGTATGAGAATGAAGGCCCCGCGACCCTGAATTAGAATTAAAGGAAAGAAATTATTTATGAACAATTCTAACGTAGAAATCTATAATTCAGCATTGGAAACACGATTATCACGCAAACGCTAAAGGTTTTATAATCTGATTAAACTATAAATCTGAAAAAGTATTTCAAATAAATGTGCTCTATAGACGACAGTAATACATTTCCCAGAAATATTTGAAATGCTATTCTCGAAAGCTATTCTGTGAATACCGACACATTCTGTTCAGTTCTCTGCTTCGTATTCGCTGTTCAACTTCACATTAGGGGTACTCAAAATACCGCATTGTATGAAAATGGTTATTGTGAGCATTTCCGTCATGTATGAAAGAACTTCGACACGTTTCCTTTTCAACAATTTTCCCCCTTCTGGCAATTCATGCTATCGTGATTTGGAAAATTTAGTTTAGTGAGTTTGCCGGACAAAATGCCCAAAAGACCATTGCAAACCGAATTCAGATTCATTCATTCAGAGTTCGGAATTGACGTCCCCTTATTTCCTTGCTAGGTGCTAGGGTTAACGCCCGGGAAGATACCATCGCATTGAATCAACGATTGTCGAAGCGGCAAAGAAAAGTGTCTGTGTTTTCCATTCAGTCAAATATAGACGTGCAGCATAAGTACGGTCCTGGCATACTGGTAAATGTCGTATACTTGTTCAATCAAGATTAGCATCATCATTTTTAGGGTTCCGTAACCAAAGGATGCCAACGGAACCCTATTACTAAGCCTCCACTGTCCGTCCGTCCGTACGTCCATCCGTCCGTCCGTCCGTCCGCGCATCTGTCTGTTGGACCGTCTGTCACAGGGATAGTATATCATGAACCGTATTAGGTAGGCATTTAAGTTAATAAAAAATAATGAGGCTCCCATACAAAAAACCTGATATTTTAAATCTTGTACGATGGTACGGAACCTTTCGTGTGCGAGTCCGACTCGCACTTGGCCGGTTTTTAGCTACTCAGAGACTAGTGCGAGCAGCCTGAAGAAGCAATAGGGGTCTGTAATCGTTGCCTAAGCGACTACCACTGGTTGGTTCGGCGACTCCCGCCGGTTGGCCCAGCGACAGAGGCCAACCGGCCAACCGGCGGTGCGGTTGGCCGGTTGGCCGGGTCCCGCCCGCTCCCGCCGCTGCCGTCGCCGCTGTCAGGCTACCTCCCCAGCTCCCGGCGCGCACTCAGAGTGGGCTCCTACTTCGCGAACTTCCGCAAACTTCGCGAACGGCACCGCAGAGACCCAGATAATTCACTGTCTGGTCGCGAGGGGAATTTGAAATGTTTTTCGAAAAAAAAAACATCCTAATACTTTGCAACACTACATATTTATATTTAAGCTATTTATTCTAGCATGTATAAATGCCTATAAAGCTAAAAAAATATCTCTCTCTCTCTAGTATATGAATCGAAAATGGGAATAAAATGTTTTATTCTAAACATCGAAAAAAGTCTGTGTATAAGTAAAATGTTGGGAAATTTCACCCGAGAATCTTTAAAAAAATATATCCTTTTTTATCTTTTGAACGTAAAATTGTGTTCGCAGGGAAACATATTCGGTTGAAATATTAAAAAGCGCTATGCACATGCATTGTATTTTTTTAGGTTCATAATGCTTATACCACTTGAAAGAAAGCACGAGAAATGTGAAAATAGGCCTAGCCTACCAGTTTGCCTACTAGAGCAAAGTTTGAGCTATGGGAAGGAAAATAATTCGCTTCGTGCGGATATACCTGAAGTGGGTTATATAATATAAAATTTAAGCTTGATAAAATAAGTACTATCTGGGAAATGAACGAATAACTAAGTATCATCTAGCGGTATACGCAGCTGGCAGTGGTTGTAGGTGTGGTACAAGCGTAGCAGAAGTATTAGCTATAGAACGAGCTATAGAATAATGTGGATTAAGGTGGGCATTCCCGCTCAACTCCCCATATAAAACTGGAAGGAAGATTATGCGCATATTTCTTATGCGAGATATTATGCATATTTCTTATAAGATTTTGGTTTCTAAGTTATAAGATCCGAAAGGTCGAATTTTTTGCGCGTTTCATACAATAAATTTAGTATGAGTTGCATAAAATGAGTTGCATTACTCAACGATAAAATAAAAACATCCTAAAAAGATTAGTCATCAGACCTAGCTTGTATCATGAAGATTTATAATTATTTTGGTTTGTGTATGATTTTTGTATTATAGATATTTTATATTAATTTGAAACTTTTAATGCATTATTCAAACAAATAGAGAATATAGTTAGAATATAAGAATATTAATTATATTAACTAGACCCTTTATAAATGTAATTATAGCACTGGCCTGAAAGTGCTAAAAAGGTATAAAAGGATTTTTTGTACATTTTATTTTAATTTTATCGCACTGAGAGCGACCATTATCACTGGACAAAATAATGTTGTAATAAAAGAGACAAATGTGCTATTTTTAACATATCCCGAATAAACAGCTTTTTCTGGTTCGGAATAATGCTGAGTTAAAACGGAATCTTTTGAGCATGTAAGCGTTGGCCGCCTGTTGGTAGAAAATGGAGTATTATCGATCTAGCAACTGGAGGGAAAATGTTTGATCAGAGCGGCTCGTAGCTTAGTGGCGCAGGAACTTGCCTTGCATGCCAGGGCTCTGGGTTTAAATCCCCGCCCCGTTCCCACATTTATTCTCTTTCCGAGTGGGATAAGTGCATTTTGTCACTAATGCGGGCTGCTCCATGGTTCGGAGCCCATGTAAAAACTTTAGGGTCCCTCATCCTACTAGGCGATATAGTTAAGCCCATCCGGGTTGATACAATCGCATCGGGTGAAAAGATGGTCGAAACGGCAATTTAAAACTGTCCTCGTTTTCAATGTGCCTTGCTCATAAAGGGAAGGTCGTCGAATGGCACCTAATTCCTTCGGGAATGCGCTGTGTTGGGCTAATATCATGACTGTGGTTGTGGTATTACCCATCCATTTCCAGTTACATAAAACAAATATAGGATAGCAAAAAATTTATTCACTCAGCTTAAGCAATAAAAAAATCAATTATACACTTATAGCCTTAACTATAGGCAAGCACTCTTTTTAAAAAAATCGAATTCAATATTTAATGAAAGGTTGTAATCCAATCAATTCCGGTACACAAATCCCGACAACAGACTTTCATTAAGGCAGAAAGTTAATTACACGAAGTAGAAAATGTGCAAATAGATTCGCTCACAAAAAAAAAACCGGAGAGAATTTATTCAGTAAAACCCTTGAAGATTAAAAAATAAGCAAGTCCAATTAATTAAATTCCCATTGAAACGGCAACGATTATGAAAGGCGGGTCCTAATTGCTGATTTCGTATGTTCCGCTGCCCCCTCCACCCCCGCACCCCCACCCCGCACCTCCGCCCCGGCGCTCCGCGTTCGGCACCGACTGCGGGTGAAATTTCACATTTTTTGCAGACTTTATCCCGCACTGGGCACAGCCTGTTTTAATAAAGGACTTTATCAGTTTTAACGTTGAAAATTATGAGGATAAAGGCGTATATATAATTTTTTTACCGTCACGTCAGTCAGCGTGCTTGCGTTCTCTGCTGGACATATGCTTCTCCAATTTTCCTCCAGTCCTCCCGGCCCTCAGCGGTACGGAACCACTGCTTTTCGCCGACGCACTTGATGTCATCGTCCCACCTGGCGGGTGGTGTTCCCCACTGCGTTTTACTGTCCACGGCCGCCAGTGTAGGACACGGTTACGTGACCTAGTCACTCTCAGTAAGTAGAAAAATTGTAAAATTTGTTTTGGTAAATCAGGTCTTCCCAGATATAATAAAGTACGTAACGATATTTTCAGATACTGTTCTAATATTTGTATTGTTGATTTTTTCCCATATTTTTTTAATATAAGCATTTTATTTTTCATACTTATATAAAGTCAATAGAGGTTGTATTTATATTTTCAATCAATATCTCAGGAGCGAAACTATCATTTCCACTTATTATTATTGAATAACTTAAACATCATGAGTAACCTTAGAACAGAAAATAACTTAATGCTCAATATCTCATTAAATGCATATCATTAAAAAAGTCCTATATGTAATCATATTAACTCCATTGAAATGAATTAAAACAAATTTCCATTTCTCGGAGAGTAAAACCCGCCACGTTTTAAATCACATCACGTTGCTGAAGAGGCTTTCATTAAAAAAAAAATTTCTATTCAAATGCAGTGATGAAAACATTTAAAACTCACGTGTGCAAAACTTCGGCTCGTCACTCTTATCCCCGCAGTCGTCCTCCCCGTCGCAATACTTGTCCAGGGAGACGCACTGGCCCGTGTCGCACAGCATCTCGCTGAGCCGACAGCCGGCCCTCGGCCGCGGCCGGCCGGGCGCCCGCGTCGCCTCCTCCGCGCCCCCCAGCTCGCCGCTCGCGTCCAGCTCCCCCTCACCGAACTCCAGCTCGAGCTGCGCCCGGCCCAGCCGCAGGAGCAGCAGCATCAGGATCAGGTCCCGGTGAAGGCGGGACCGCCTTGGCGAACGCATGGCTTGGCTCGTGCGCGGCGTTCACATGGTGGCTGGGTTTGTCTGAAACGAGAAAAAGAGATTTGTTGAGGGAAACGGCTGGTTGAATTTGATTATGAATGGGCTAGTTCGATAGGTTACACAATGAGTAGAGAATGTTGAAGTCCTGTTGTCAGAAAAATAGTTTTCTGATAAACAAATCTAGTTTATTAATAGCTATTGTCATAATATTTGGATTAAACTGTTAATGTGAAATAGGTGCAACGGATAGGATGTTTCATAATAAAGTGGGAACGTTGTATGTAACTGGATATGGACTTATATCACACATACTGTCATGACATAAGGCTGACAAGACACGTAGGATCTAGGTTCCATGCCAAGATCCTTATGGACGGTTACAACATCGTGTCAAATTACACAACAAAACATAAATTTAAAAAAGCATATCTTGGTAATTTGCTTTAGAAATCTCTTTTATCCTTTTATCCTATTAAATTGAAAATTAAACTTACTTTAAAAAATTATGTTTACTTTTTTGTCTTGGAAAACTTGAGGATTACGCTGACGAAATTAATGTACTAGCCGTTGCAACATCCTGCATATTCCTAGAATATCTTTTATTCCGATCTCGGCCAAAGTCACAAGAAATCGTTGGATTCAAATGAGAAGTAGATTTTTTTTATTTACATATGATTTTCAAAAGTATCCATTATCCATTATATAATATATAATATATCCAGTATAAAAAAACATTCGAAAGCATTATGTCGTCGACAAGTAACAATTTCCATTTCAAGATTGGTGTGTCCTATATCGTGTATTATGACCAAGAATGGAAAACTTTCGTGCTTTTTCCCAGAGAAAATCATGCTTGTTTTCATTTTATTTTTAATAGAAGCTCCACTTTATGACTAATAGAAAAGTTCGTTATCAAATATTCCGGCGGCCCTCCATCTTGCGGCTTGCGGTCGGGTCTCTCGCGGTAAGACGCTGCATAAATTTCATTACCGTCATAAAGTTACCTTCGGGCAAGTTCCCGCGAGATGCCTAAATAAATTCCGAAGCGAACACTAGAGGATCCGGTTCGGAACTTCCGGATTTTTTGCATGTCCGCCGTGACGCTGATTTATGGATATAATTTTCATGCAATGCTTGCATTGTTTTACCGGGCATTGAAATATCTCGCATACTTCAGTGGATAGAATTCGTACATGATATTAAAAATAGTGCTCAGAGATCAAGTACTAAACATATTTCCTGGTTTAGTAAGAGTACGCTATACCAGCCATGATGAATGTAATAACAAATAATGTATATGTAAGGCTGACAAAATAAATATAGGAACTAGCTGTGAATTAGGGTAAATAAATGCAGCTTTAATTTCAAATATTAAGTTCTTTTTTTTATTAATTGCATTTTTTTACTTTTGTTAGTCAAACTATACTAAGATACGTCACTAACAGATGAATCTGGGGATTCGATTGACTCGGTAAAGAAGAACCATTTACTGGCTTATGGATTTTTTGTTGTTTTTTGTTGGACAGTAACATAATTTCCTTACCTTAAATATAACAATCAATGGTAAGTTTTATACGTATGTATAAAATATCCAAATCTCGAGCTCCGATTATGTATTTTATTTTTCAGAGCAGCTCGTTGCTGGTGCGTATGGACTTGCTTTCTATGCCAGAAGCCATGGGTTCAAATGATGGCCCGATCAAGCGCCACTTTCTTTCTCTTTCTGAGTTGGATAAGTGCATTTCGATACGAATGCGACTTATTCCATGGTTCGGAATTAATGAGGCATCAATGGCATTTATCATTGAACATATTGAAAGTTTAATAACACAGCATTAACTAGCATGAATATTGTTTCTAATTATGTCTTATAAATTAATCCATTGTATGTCAATTATTTTTAAGAAGCAAACGTTACTTTCTCACTTTTTTATGCATTGCTAACGATGCCTATAAGCAAGCCCAAAAGTCTCTCAATATAAAGAAGAAATATTACAAACAGGTATTGCGCAAGCCTCTTGCCTTCGTCGCAAAGAATATTAGGGCCGAATACGACCGGCCATTTTGTACGTTGAGATATTTCCACGGATCGCACTTTCCGGGACAATGCAAATGTACCGCAAAACATTTTCCCTTTGTGCACAATTCGCGGCACTATCGGGCGCGGGTCGCCGCTGTCGTGACTTAGTGTTCGGGCGTAAAAATGCGTGAGGGGAGAGCGGCACGGTCTTTGACTGGCACCGGAATCCAGATGTTCAAGGCGGAAACAGCACTGAACACGTGAAAAGCATTTTTTTTAAAGTCTGTAAAAAAAATTATGTCGTACTCTGATCTTGAAACTGCAAATCTAGCTTAATATAATGTTTTGTAACTATTACAAAAACGTGTAGAATTTTTTTTTTTAAAAAAGTTATTTTAAAGCAAAGTTGTCTTGAGAACCGCCCATCGTTTTGATACGAAAATAATGTACAATTATATGTAGACTTTAATGATCTTTGCCAACGTGGATTCACAAAAGGACCTGGGAATCAACATCACCTACGACTTGAAATGGGAGACCCATATTTCAGAAATTATTAAGAAAGCGAACTCACTCATTTTCATGATTCGAAAAGCCTTTCATGTCCTTACACCTGATATTATGTTGAAAATATTAAAAACATATGTAAGACCACTATTAGAATATGGTTTTCAGATCTGGCAGCCTTATTTTATTAAGGATATCCAGGCTTTGGAAAGAGTCCAACGAAGATTCACCAAAATTCCTCAACAGCTTTCCAACCTAACATATGATGAAAGACTTAAAATTCTAAATCTTCCCTCTCTAGAAAGCCGCCGTCAGAGAGGTGACCTCATAGAAGCATACAAGATAATGACCGGGAAGTATGATTGCGCAAATCTTGGAAATATGCTCACCTTAAATAAAAACATTCACCTAAGAGGACACAGCTTGAAACTCAACTGCACGGAACATAACACCAACACCCGCAAACATTTCTTTACAAATAGAGTTGTGGAGTTATGGAACAAGCTCCCCGAAGACGTTATTAATGCTAACTCAACCAATCAATTCAAAAATCGTTTGGACACTCATTTTAAACGAAAATAAAAAAAATAACCAGTTAATTCATGCATATTACAATGGCAATTGACTAAAAAAAAAATAATTAATAAATAAATGTGTACCCAATTACTAATTAAATAATTTTCCACATGACGATCAACTTAATCTAATGAAAAATAAGATTTAGACATATCAGCTTAGGCTGCCTGCCAAAATAAATAAATAAATAAAACATAGCTTTTGGTATTTTTTAAGGTCGCGTCGGAAAAAGATAAGAGTTAGTAGTAACCAATAAGGGCACAGGGCGGTTACCTAAAAGTGGCAGGTAAATATGTTATTGATGTATTAAGGCATGCCATTGGTGCGGCATATCCTTTGAGGCGAGGCGGCCATTGCTTTGAGTGTGCTGATGTATCTGGGTGTGGTCAGCGTAACTACATATTAAAAAAAATATACAGCGAATTGAGAACCTCCTCCTTTTTTGGAGTCGGTTGAAAAATAGTAATGATTTTTGTAAAACATCCAAATTCAAACGAAGAACTATATTCCGATGCGAAACAATGTACATACTAGACATGTTTTGATGGTTACATTATCGTGATGGAACAGCTCCATCTACAAATAAAAAAAAGCGTCTAAGGAATTAATATTACAAATAAAAAACGACTGAGCCGGATAGTGTGTATTTCCCGCGAAAGAAAAGAAAGGCAACATTCTCGTGGGAGCTGGGCCCACCTTTCTTGCTTGGTTAAAAAATTCGCATGTTACGAAAGCGGCGGGTCTCGGACCTAACAAGGCCATTTATTTGCTGTTATTGTAGTCCTTTCTCAAAGGTGCGAAACATTTTGTCGCTCTATGTCATGTAAAGGAGAATTAATGTGTCATATGACTGACATACTTTATGATTTCTCTACTTTTAAATGTTTTAAAATAATTTACAAAAATACAAAACTTGTAATAGTTTTAAAAAAACCCCTTTATGTATGCATAAAGACGTATATATCAAATAAAGTATATATTATTTAGATTTACTTTTCAGAATATCGAAATAGATTTGTTTTCTTAAACGTTTCCTTCCTTATTTATTTTTATTATATATTTCATTCCCTTATCATTTTTTGTTTCCTTTCTGATCGTATACCAACAGAAAATGTTCAACAGAGAGATTCCTTGGCGCATCCTCGCAAAACTCTATACTTACGCTTACGAGTATAAATCAGAAAGTCTCATGCATGGCCAACAATTTGGTAATATATATCATAGTAAAGATTTATCAAACATATTTTTAAATTTAGATTGACTAATAACACCACTTGTGAAGTAGAATTTTAAAGAAATGTATCTGCAACAGTGCCAAGTTCTACAATAAACATGCATTTCAAAGAGATCAAAAGTCTGAAACGGACAGTCAGACAAACTATTTCTAAGAAATGATATTATGAAATTGACAATTATTTAGAAGACGATTATATCATCAGTACTCAGTTAACAATTTGCTAAGATATACAATTTGTATGAAGTAATTTCAAGACTTAAAATATAAAACTGGGTGTATGGTAAATTAACGTGGCTATAAGCCCCCCGTGGTGGCCACGCCTAAATAAATTTAATGAAAATTATATTACTCACGTCAAAACAATTTTCCAGTTGCAAAACTACTAGCGACCGCGTAAACTTTAAGACAAACGAATAACATAGTCCAGAACTATGAATATGAATTAATCAGAAGGTAGACATATCCAACAAATTTCGAATTATTTGGGTAGGAGCGTTGATACTGGACACTTGTATGCAGTTTTGCAAGATAAAATTGTCATTTGCACAACTCCACGCCTACACAAAGAATCATAAATGCTGTTTTTAATGATGTAGCTCCCATCAAGGCAAGGTCTGGTGCGTGCTTAAGGACTGCGGCGCGTTATGAAAAGAATGTTTAATATACACCGCAAGGAATACTTTTGAGGAAGCGAGATTGGTTGAAGGGCATTTTGATGTAATCTTTTAATTTCAAGGATTCGGAATGTTTTGCGCAACAAATGAGCCCAAGACGATGTTGCGCGTGAGCAAACCTTGTCAAATATATATGTAATCTAGTCTATTTTGAGTGGCGTGCACCCCTGAGACCTCTTAAAGGAACTGGAACCTTAACTATAAATATCCCACTTTACAGATTTTTTTATTTATATAATTAATTCATTCGTGTAAATATTTATTCAAGCCGGTATGAGCTCTATATATATATGTTGCAAACATAATAATTAAATGATGAATGAAGTAATTTAAAAAAAAACTTAACGGGACTGATATGATTAGTAGTACTAAAGATTAGCTTCATATAAATAATCATTCTTCTGTTCATCTGGTTCTAAACGGTTGCACCGATTTTGATGTAATGTTTTTGTTTGAGTGGATCCCTGGATGGTTTGATTTGAAATTGGACCCGGTATGTGGCGCTGCGATCAAGTTCTAAGTTGATCCGAGCGGAGCCAAGCTAGTAGACGATATTTTTTAATTATTGTTTACATATATTATCGATTTTAAAATGAAATATTTCCTAATGCAATGATTAATATAAATTTTCATGGGTTAAACATTCCGATAATAAACGGCGCATTAAAACAATAATACCTCACTTGAAGTATTAATATAAAAAATCTTATAAATGTGCAGCAATTTTTTAGCGTAAATTTATTGAATTTTCATCTTAATATGATTAGTTCCCGAGACATCTTCAGACAGGCAGTGATATTATTTTTTTCAATGAGATCCTAAAAACAATAAGAACCATGTTTGGACGGCTTTCAATAACTGTGCACTTAGCATGCAGGTAGAAATTTGAATGTAAAATACTCAGCATATTATTTCCTCTTTCCTATACTTTGATGTCGACGAGGACATCTCACTCTATTAGGCAGTTTTGAGGGTCCTTTTGAAGTCGTCCCGTAACAGGAAAGAATACTGAATAATATCGTTGGCCGCATCTCTCCAAATCAGACGGTAGCAGAACTAAAAGACTACTAAAATATTCGGGAACTGTATAGCTACAACGATACAAATTGTGCTGGGCACTGACGTGCAAGGTGATATAAAAGTGTATTGTGCGAATTTGCGGTAAGGAGTAACCATCAGGCTTTGGGGATGTTTGGAGCGGCGTGTAGCCTAGTGGCGCGGGATAAATTAAGGCTGTAATTATACGCATGGTACCTACGACACGGTACCACAGGTTAGTAATAGTATGAACATCTTCTATCATTATGTGCATACAATAGTAAGTGCAAGGATAAGTGGAGTTAGTGCAAGTTTTTGAGTTTTAATTCAAAGTATTTTTTTTTATTTTCCTTAAAACGAACTTAGGTGCGATCCGAGGTGTATGTTGCAAATAGCCCAAATTGACAGCAAACTGACGAATAATGTTTGCTCTCAGTTTGGGGTAAAAGCAGTACTTACAGCCCATTTCGCGCCTTATAATCGCGCTGCGCGGGCCAACATGCCAAGAGCTCGTACTTAATTCAGGTAAATTTTAAGTTCTCTTTTCAGCATTGTGTTATACTTGAAGTTTTCATAGAAACTAAGAGTATTCTTCTTTTTGACATGTTGGAGACTTTTTGAGTTTGTATAATAACTATTTTCACATTAATTTAAATGCTACTTAAAAAATTAATACCATAATTATATGTTTGAAGTCCTTAAATATTTAAGGAAATAAAATTTTACTGTTCTAATCCAACACTGATCTCCAGCTCGATAAAATTTAAGTGTTTTAGTATTATATTGAATGCCTTCTATCGCAATTATCGAATGAACATACTTTCGTACCGGAAGACAACCTGAAAGCGTTCCCTAATTAATTTCAATGAACTATCCTTTGGTCCGTTAAAAAGAGTAAATTGAAAAACTATTCACAAAACTCATTCCCAAAGCGCACGTCGCTGATGCCTTTTTTTGCTCATCTATCGTCGTAAATCTCGCGCATGCGTACCCGCCGGTCGGTCAGCACAAAGCGTTTCGGAGCACCCCTGAGTAATTGCGACGCGTGCGGAAAACTGCAGAGGATTAGCATCGTTAGGACGAACGAAACTGCACTGCGGCGCTGGGTGGCGGCGGAATCGCGGGGAATGCCAAAGCGGGTGTCGGAGCGCGCTCCGTTGCGCTGTAATCAAATAGGGTTAGGTGGAAAGCACTTATGTTTGCATATCGCATACGTACGTCGCAGATAACAGCAATTCGGCAGACATTCGGGTGAACTATGCGTTTCCACTACTGTTTTTCGTTTGGCAAAATATTGGACTCATTTTTAGTAAATTAGCCGATAGCAAATTAAATTGACTTTTTCGTTGTATCTCTAGATCAGTTCATATTATGACCGAAATGCAAATTTCAAATGCTGCCTATGAAAACAGAACTAAGAATAGAGTTACCATATACATTTGATTTATTTTGAGAACGACCTCACTTTGTTTTATCCATGAGTTTTGAAACAACATATATACGTACCGCCAAGCGTTTGGCGGTACGTTACAAAGGCCTAAATGTAAGAGCAATATGAATGACATTGGTACACCAACTAATCCCATAGATTCGTACTACCTACCGAGGTTTTTCTCCCAAATCATAGTTCACAGGTAATTCGAAGAAGCTCTTGGCCGGTCGGTATGGTTTTTTCTGCCTTCGAAAGTTTTAAAGCCAACGGGTTTCGTGTGACTCCTCTTAGTTTATAATTTGGTGTACATCAAAAATCAAACTCTAAATACACAATATTAATAATAACCCCTTTTAAGACACTTTGGAACACGTAACTTGTATTTGGTTCAGTTAATCAATATGTAAATTTTAAGACTTCATACAATTTATGTCAGTAACGTGCACCAAAGCATAATGCGGTGGGAGAATTCGAGAGAAAACATATAATCATATAAATACTTAGTTTCGTAAAATTTAATCGAAAACATCAGATGATAAAGAGTTTTATTGCATTATTCAAATGGAACAAAGTTTGCAGGGAACCTTAGGTAAAAAGTCATGCACGGAATCTAGCATCCACTGAAGCATACTGACATTGTGAGAATACGCTTTATTACTCGCTTCAGATCCCCCACGACGTCCGACAGATGAGACAAGCAGTCAAATGACTGCAGGAAAAGTTGAGGACTCAGTCTACGATGGAGGGTTTAATTTTTTTTCACCATTAAATTGTGTTAGCAAAGGCATATACGTTTTAAAACAAATGATGAGCTGTGAGACCTATTCCGACCAGCTAGGTGACTTTTCACATTGTCTTAGTTTCAAGAGCCCCATGTTGCACTTTGGGGGTAATAACACGCATTTCACAGTTTACTGATCCTGTAGATGAATTCTCACCATGCGCAGGACTAGTCAATACAGCGGACGTACATAGTAGTAATCTACCAAATGTTTTGGAAATGGATTGCTTTTTATTTCTGGAAGTGTATACATTCCTCCATCCTAATATTATAAATACGAGAGTAACTCCATCCATTTATTTTATCTGTTTCGTTTTCACCCCTAAATCGCTGAATCAATTTGGATGAATTTCTGTATAGAGATAGTCTAGAGAAGGGCATAGGCCTTTCTGACAAAAAATTAAATGGAGGGTTCCGAAATAGCTGATGAAAATTTGTATTGTAAATTCTTATTTTATCCAGAAAATTATTTAGCCCGAAATTAGTCTTAAACGACATTGATCCAAGCAGAGCCGGGTATATATATATCTAGTATATAATAAATTCAGATTGCACTTTATTCCATATATTGTTTGCAGGAATGAAGGCAACGATTTCCTCGTTGGATGATGGAAACATGAGCAAATACGCTAGTAAGTAACAATAGAAAAATATGTTTTCATACGCAAATAAACAATAGTTTACAGTGGCCGGATATTATTAAAATATATTGTAGGGGAACGAGACCATATTTTAATTGCCTGAATCCGGAAAAACGCTAAAAAAGAAATGGTCAGAATATCGACCACAACTCCATTGGACGATTTGAGTTTGGATTCCTAAACTGAAACCTTTGATTGCTTATGCAAATTCCAAGCAGTTTCGATCTAGACATCGGCCTGTTCTGTGTTATAAAACCATTAAATTCTTGGCATAATATAAATCGGATGCATTTGGAAGAGAAAAATGTGACAATAAGCAAGAGTGCAGCAGGCAGGAGAAATGCGAGCTGCATCTCGACCGCCATAACTCTCCACTTGATGTTCGCGTAGTGACACGGGCGTATTCTATCTGCGAGCATCTTCCCAGGGGAGTGTGTTTTGTGGAAATAAGACAACGGCGCGTGATGTGTTGCAAGTTGGCAGTCTTCTGCGCTCGGAGGATGCGGCGAAGTGCACGCAATGGAGCCAAGGATGCCGCCGATAAAGACGAAGAATAGAAACCGACTAAATACGGGGAAAACTTGCCTGTGAGGATCCCGCAGTATTAGAAAATTGCAGGTATTCAAGCCTCGCACAGCGCTTGTTTATTTTATGTATTTATCCAACGAAAAAAGAAATTAGAAAAAAGAGACTACCAACATAAAATTTAATAAAATACAATCTGATTTTTTAAACAATCAGTGTAACTGAATGGAAAAAAAAGGATTTTGAGTGATCAATTGAAAGGGAAAAAATCAACGTGACCGATATTGTTATAACTCTTTATTTTACCTAATTCGCCATGAGTAAAATATTTTAAATATTATTAATAAACTATTTATGTTTATTTAGGATTTCACTGTTGTTACAAATTAATTACAAATGAATAAAATGTTTTCGGTTAGACAGTGTTATGATTATCGCTTACTTGTTTAACCCCTGTTTCCACCAAAAGCTGAAATCCGATAAGTAACTTTCGGTTACATGGCATATTTAAATGTTCTAACCGAAAGGTAACTTTGCGATTTTTGTAGCTGGAGGTGGTGGAACCGGATGTTAGTCGACTTATACCATTTATTTTATGTTTTTTTTATCTAACTGGATATGGATGGGCCATTCCACTGCATTCTCGAAGAAATGAGATGCCATGAGCTGTTTCGATCATCTTTTCATCCAATGCGATGGTAAAACCCGGGTGGCCCTACGGCCTAGTGATGGAAGGGGACATACAGTTTTACATGTATTCCGAACTATGGAACAGCGCGCATTCGTAATTAAAAGCACTTATTCAAATCAAGAAGATAAAGAAAGTAGCGAATGAACGGGGTGGGGAATCGAACCTCTTGCATGGAAGGCAAGTCCGCGCGCACCTGAACTACAAGCCGCTCAAACGAGCAAGTTAAGCAAAATAAACTTTGCTTAGACTTTTAAAAACACCTCTTAAAAAGAAAAATACTTAGCACCGAGGCAAGTACAAATTTGATTTTTAGGAGATTTGCCAAAGATACTATGTTCTAACTTGTTTGCATTAAAAGTTATTATAGATCATAAATATTTAAAAAAAATGTATTATATTAACATTATTATGAATAATATCGCGGATTTAATGAACTTGCTCTATTTGGTTAAAACGAAGAAGTGACGTAAGTAAATTGAGCTAGGTAAGCCAGGAACTTGCTTATAAGAAATAAAGAAAATTTTAAATCGAGGACAAACATTTTAATTAAAACTGGATTTCCGAGTCGTTTTTTCCGTGATCGGGACTCATAGGTAATTTACTAAGTATCTATTGCTTAGGTATTCAGGTTAGTTCCAAAACCTATGTTTTCTACTGACTATACTCAAACTAGTTAATATTCTGAACAAATCGATTATTTGAGAAACATAATTGTATTATGTAATAACCTTGAAAAGATTTAACTGCACTATATAAACAAATCTCGGTCTGTATAACTGTTCAAAATAAAGTATTTTTGGTCAATTTGAAAGAGGTCTGATAAAACGATTTATTTCAAACAGCGTTTTTAAAATATGTAGTAGATAATATAATTTCAGCCTCCTAAAAGTCCGGAACTATCAGTGAATCTCTAGGCACCCTGAAATATCATCCGGTGCCAACAAGGCATCATGTCGAACGAGTGCCGGGAGGTAAGAGTCTAGGGGAAGGCTCTGTATCGCTCCAATTTATACTCCACAAGCCTTCTCTCGCTGTCGGCTAGTATCGGATTTCGTTTCATCAATATTTTCTCCGGAGCTTCACGACGTGAACTTTCAGTGAATTTATATACACTGTTCTCTAATCCAGAATGTTATGAAAATATTTGTTTTGTTGTAAAAACACCCTACGTTTGGCAAAACTGTACGTAGTATAGAGTTTGATATGTAGGTATGTATGTATCTCTATGTATGGTTCTTTCTTTCATTCATATGTTCTTGCATAACGGTCGATTATACATGCATACATATTACATTCCTTGCAATAAGCGACGTACCTGCTTAGTAAGAAAAAGTATATTTACTAAGGTACGTGGTATGCCCAAACTTCTGATCATTTGCCTGATACGAATAGAGAAGATGGATGAGCTTAAAAATTGCGTCAAAGAAGATCATGTTATTCGTGAGTAAGATTGTTTTACATCATACTCTTTCTTCATTGCGTTATATAAATCAAAAAATAAAATATCATAAAATCCCTGACCAAGTCGAGCAAGCCACAGCTGTAACTAACTATTTTCAGCATTTTCGAAATCCACCCAAATATTTTAAAGTTCTTCACTTGTTTCTGAAAGCACAGAATAAAGCGAAAGCTACACTAATTTTCATTCCTATGAATACTAATTTTCCTTTGCAAAAGCTCAAAAGAATAATGAAGGCACGTTCGGTCTAGGCGAGTATGCCAATTAGACCGGATTGTAATACGCTTATAAATAGCTTTTACGAATTGCTTCTGTGGCCTAGCCGCGTGCCGTGAGCAGGTGAGGTCTAGCGTACGATAACAGATCCCATAGTGAAGATATGCAATTGATTCATGGCGTGTTTAAGCTGTGTTTTTCACTCGCGTTAAATTTTCAAACTAAGTGGATGAAATCTTCTACACGATCCAATGTGTGTTTCTAGGATCTATCATCGTTTTTACAATAAACGGATAGAAACAATCTTCCAATAGCTGACCTATTTTGTCAGATTTATTTTGGCTTACGTAAATAAATATGTATATATGTATGAGCCTCAACAATGTTTTAATAGAAATCAATGAGATAGGTAGAGAGAATGTGCATACAAAAACTAGTGGAAATATTAATTTGTTATGTTCAAATGTACGTAGTCTAAGAAATAAAGTTGGGCAAATAGAAATGCTATTAGATCACTTAAATGAGAATAAAAATATCAAACCAGCTCTACTATGCTTTTGTGAAACATGGTTAGAAAATAGTGAAAGTGAGCATTTATGTATAAACAATTATAAATTAGCTACAGAGCAAACTAGAATATTATATAAAGGAGGTGGAACGGCGATTTACTGTAGGGAAGACATAGTCCTCTACAATAAATTGGAACTGAACAAATATGTAGAAGAGAAAATAATTGAGTTATCTGGTGTTCAATTACAAATCAGATCCGGCAAATTAATAAATGTTATTATTGTATACAGATCAACGGCATCTACTAATTATGATTTATTCTGTGATACTCTAACCACAGCAATTCAAGAAAATTCTCTGAAAGCTATAATCATTATGGGAGACTTTAATATAAATTTCTTAGATACTAATTCAAAAGGATATAAATGTTTAATGAATTTTATGAAATCAAACAATTTAAGATATCTACTAAAAAAACCCACGCGTACAACTAGTAACTCTTCAACAACGATCGATAATATCTTGACAAATTTGAGTAAAACCGACTTAGAAGCAATCATCATTCCTTGCGACATATCAGACCATGACTGCGTTATACTCAAACTTAAAAATGAACAGTTAAATGTATCAAACACTAGAACATTCATATACACATATAATTATAGTAATACTAATAGAAGCTTGTTTACACAGAAGCTAAAAACAACAAATTGGAATTTTTATTCAAAAACAGATAATTCAAATAATATGTTCACATTATTTTATCAAAATCTAAAGGAAATTATAAAAAAGACATTCCCAATTATAAAAAAAAATATCGTAAGAAATGAAAATAGTTGGATAACAAAAGGTCTTAAAGTGTCAGTTAAAAGGAAACAAGGTATGCTAAAGGATATTCGGTTAAATGAAACAAAGGAAAAACTAGCTTATTACAATAAATATAAGAAAATATTGCAAAAATCAATAAAACAAGCAAAACACATTACAGACAAACATGAAATACGTAACTCTACAAATAAATCAAAAGCGATATGGAAAATAGTGAAAAAACGAACAAATAAAGCACATGTGTGTAAAAATGAAAATGTTGTATTAGAATACAATGATTGTGAAATAAAAAACCCGAAAATAATAGCCAATATATTTAACACATTTTACATAAATGTAGGCAAACCAGATATACAAAATGCTGACAAGACGTACTTAAATTTTTTGCAAAATACAGAATTCGATACCACAAACTCATTTTATCTCAATTATTTTACAGTAAATGAAGTGATTGACACTATCAAAAGTTTAAAAAATAGTACTAGTTTGGGATATGATAGAATTAGAACAGATATAGTAAAAGAAAACGCCTATTTATTATGTGGACCATTAACAGATATTTTTAATGCCTGCATTTTTGAAGGAAATTATCCGGATGAATTAAAAGTAGCAAAAATTATACCACTCTTTAAAAAAGGAAACAAAAGAGAAGTATCCAATTATAGACCATTATCCATTTTGTCACCCCTCACGAAGATATTCGAAAAATTACTAGCCAAAAAAATTTTCCATTACTTTGAAATTGATAATTTGTTCACTGATAGACAATACGCATATAGGAAAAACAAATCTACTATAATGGCAATCAAAAACCTAATAAACAAAATTATAAAAAACATGAATTCAGACAAAAAATGTGCTGGTCTATTTTGCGATTTAACCAAAGCGTTTGATTGTGTCAATCACTCCATCCTTCTAAAAAAGTTAGAGTTTTATGGAGTACGAGGACTACCACTCAGACTAATTACTTCGTATTTAAACAATCGTTTGCAGTATGTAGAAATAAGTAGCTACAATAAGAACGGTACGAAAATATTGATTCAATCAGACCTGCAAAATATAAGATATGGTGTGCCCCAAGGATCTGTCCTGGGTCCGCTACTGTTTTTGATCTATATTAATGATCTACCAAGTAATATATCGTAAGTAACCAAGTAATTGATCGGCCATTTTATACAATCGATGAATTTTTTTTAGAATGTAAAAATAATAATAAGAAATCAAAATAATAAACATTTTTGTGTAATGAGGATTAATGTGTGTATTGGAAAGAAGAAAATATTTGTATTGTATTTAATTTAATTTAATTTTAATATTAATTTAATAAGTAATAATTTATTGTAACTGTAATTAGATCGTCATACCTTTGTGAAATGGTGTTACCGACGAATTTGAAATAAATAAATAAATAAATATATACCAACCTAAATAGCTCAAAAATATGTTGATCGAAAAAAAAAATATTTCAGTGTTCATTGATTACAAGAAATTCTTAAAACACATTCAAAAAAGGTTCTAGATCATTAATGTATTTGATAAGTGTTAATTATGTTTGAAAGTGTTTTATTAAATTCAGTAAACTGTGGAACACACTGCTTAAGTATTTCCTCTAAAATCAACTGGGGATCTTTCACACGTAATGTGCCGACCTGGGCGGCCAGCATGGTTTTCGCAACCCCCGATGAGGTTCGAGAGCCCATGTGATCCGTCGGGCGCCTCTTATGTGAGAATTTGAAACAAAACCTATTTCTAGTTAATACAATTTCGTACAATGACAAGAGCTCTGTACACCCGGATTGTAGTTAAGCATTATTTGTTTCTAGGTGTTGGTCAGAATCGAATGTTCATACATACATATTGTTCATACTTTATTGCTGAGGCTGCTCTCGAAAGATAACACTCCAAATTTTTTTGTAAGTAGTAGCATTTAAAGGGATAATGTTATATTTTTTTTGCCATAATAAAAAAAAACTATTTGGCTCCAGGCGTAGTTTCCGGTTCCTCTTCGTCCGTGGCAAATGTTTGTCTATAAAAACCGGCCAAGTGCGAGTCGGACTCGCACACAAAGGGTTCCGTACCATCGTACAAGATTTACCCCAAAAATAACACGTTTTTTGTGTTGCACCCCTTTAATTTTTATTATTTTATAATTTTACCTATTTGTTGTTATAGTGGCAAAATAAATACATTATCTGTGAAAATTTCAGCTTCCTACCTGCTACGGTTCATGAGATACAGCCCTGTGACAGACGGACGGACGGACGGACGGACGGACGGATAGCGGAGGCTTAGTAATAAGGTTTCGTTTTCACCCTTTCGGTACGGAACCCTAAAAAAGACTATGTAAAGCGCTTTCTTCATATTCTTTTCGGAAGGAGTCTTAACTTAGAAATAGTAAATAGTCATGTAACGGAACTTACACCGCCCCAAATTTGAACAAAAAAGTGGCGTTGAGTCGCAATGGACGGAAATATATGTGCAAAACCCTTTTTTAAATAATTTGTGTTCTTTTATAACTTATAGAGTTCTATGTTACAATAAAAAGTTCTTATGTATCTTTTAACTTACATTTGGTCCTACTGCAACTCTTGCTGGACTAGATTTTTTTATTACCGACATAATGGGTCTTGCAACCAATATTGTTGGTGCTACAAGATCTTCTCAATTTGTATTGTGCTATATCTCTGGAAGCTGTTGG
This sequence comes from Incurvaria masculella, assembly GCA_946894095.1. Taxonomy (NCBI): domain Eukaryota; kingdom Metazoa; phylum Arthropoda; class Insecta; order Lepidoptera; family Incurvariidae; genus Incurvaria; species Incurvaria masculella. The sequence continues at coordinate 7,561,590 of OX335644.1, forward strand.
ATGTAGGCGCGACGTGTTTCTACTTACACGAAATCTGAATAATATATAAAAGCTTCGCTTCTCTCCGGTGCCCCAAAAAACCTCACGACTTTATTTTCCCTGTATTGCCATTAACATTCCCGAGAAAAACCGATCGTATTAAAAGTAAGTATTTCTTTTTTCGGAAAAAACCATTAATAACCGTTTCGAGCACAAAATGTGAAATCTTACAACACCATGTCGTCGCCACTTCCAAGAGAGAGATTTCTTATCACACGCTCACATTTTTTAACAAACTGAAGCTATTGTTCTATGTAGCTTCGGGAAAAAATATTCAATGAACTAGACTAGTTTAGATATTTGTGTGAACCTATAATTTGCAATAACATCTAATAACGAAACTATCTCTGAACCAACTTCAAACTTTAAGTAAGATCTATTAAACACGAACAAATCCTATAATTAAATACTATACAGTAAGAACATAACATCTACGACTACTCAATGATGGAATAAAAATACCTTTCAGGACATTAATAGTTTTAAATTTTAATCGAATCCCTGAGTATTTGTATTTTTTTCTTCACCATTGGATTGATGAAAGTTTAACCTCTCAATAAGATTAAATATAAAATTTTCAAGTTTGCCAGTAATAAAAAGCCACGTTAAAATCAAAGCAATCGTAATGCTAGGTAAGGGGTTAAAGCCGTTATGATACGGTATGAACGTCATTAAGTGTCGACTGCTCGCTAGGTTCGAGTGGCTCTATCGTCGCGCATGAGTGCATGCGTGCGTGCCGCAACCCCCGCCTTCCCTCCGCGCCGCCCGCCCCCGCGCCGCTAGTCGCGTCGGGCTGATTGGACGATGTGATTACTAGTGCGCCACCTGAGCGGGCGGCGAGTGCTATTGCTTTGGAGAGAAACGAGCTTTTCGCAAAACACTGGAAAAGCGTATTTTTTCTTCCTGCGAGCGATGTGCAGAAAAGAGACTATTTAGGGCCAATGTTCGACGAAAAAATGCTGCGAAGCTATTTTCAGGGCTTATATTCGGTGATTGTATCAATTTATGAGCTTATTAATGATTAAGTTATATTTGCTATTTATGCAGTTTATGACCAACATGAGCATAATTGTATCTTTAAATAACTGAAAAATTGTTGTAATACTTGTGTTGTGTAATCAGATACCTAAATACATTTTTCTATTATATTTTATATGTAATTAAGATTGAAAATAACGAAGAAATATGTTTTTTTTAGTGAAGACACATTAAGTATTGACTTATTGTTATTGTTGGAGGGCACCGGCACCTCGTTACCTACCGTTTTTTGGTTCATAATCAGGAATTTACGACGAGAATACGATAAAAAAACTTAAAAATTTCTAATTGTTCTTACAAATGTCGTACAAACCTATTTTAACCTCACGTTTTTTATATGACTGGACTTGATTGATATTACCTACCGTCATAATAGCCTAACACACCGCATTCCCGAAAAAAAAAATGTGCCATACCAGGAACTTCACTTTCTGAGCACGGGTACATTGAACTCCATCCAGTTCAATGTCCGGACCATTTTTCACTCTCGCTTTGACCATATTTTTATCCAATGCGATGGTACCAACCCGGGCGAGCTAAACCCTCGGAACTAAAAAAGAGAAATAAAATGGTATATTAGCGGGAAGGGGATTTGAATCCGGAATAACTGATGAGTCTTAATATTTTCCTACGGAGTCCTAAAAGCGTCTTCGTGTTGCGGGGAGTTTGATTTAATAGTTTAATTCGACCGCCGCTGCGGCGACGGGTAATCGCCGCCTGCAGCGCCATCTCGTGACCGGAGCGTGGCGTGCCCTTACCAAACACGGGGAAAAATTTATACCTACCCTTTACGGATTGATGGCGTGCGGGCTCTGTACACAAGCCGATGTACATTTTATGGGTCGTTACTTGTATAATGAACGTTTAATAGATGGAATATGTGAGGAATTTATTTAGGTACGGTTTCGAAAATCAATGCTCGCAATAAGGGGTTGACCAGGGTGAAATACAGTAAGATTACATTCCTTTTCCCTTCTCTGACCCATTTTACTCGGCGCCTTGCGGTTGTTAAAATCAAGCCAGTTGTGACGCAAACTCAAGCAATATGACTTATAGTTTTTTTGACCCATCTTGCTGCAATGTATTTAATAGATATTTATGTCTTTTTATATTTTTTAAATTTATATATTTAAAAATATACTCTCAATTTACTTATATATTTTAGTACATCTCGTAATACACTCTTGGTTTACGTTTGTCTTGTCTTTGTTTGTTAAATTGATTGAACTCGCCGGTAATCGTACACCTACTTTTACTTTCACCGATAAACGCCTAGAAAGCTTTCTGAAATATTTTCGACTAATGACCTAATTACATGTCAGTTTCAGTAGATGTCATTAAAGCATTGTAATCAAAGTGATGAATTTCACGACCATAATCCTTTCAAATTCTTTTCAAAATCTGATTACAATACTTCAAGTGTAGATGTCGCTGAAACTCAAATTAATGAGATAACGGTAATGTTGTATCCATTAAAATACATAGAATTATATAATGACATGTTATCGTCATTCACTGTTTAATTTTCTATTTATCTTTTTTTTATGTGATAAATGGATGGCTAATACCACACCTTCTGTCATGGTATTAGCCCAACACACCACATGTGAACTAGGTGCCATGCTAGGACCTTCTTTATATCACCTCCCATGTTCAAATGATTTGTTGATGTTTTGACAAATGCACTTGAAATGAAATATGACATGAAATCATTCTGAGCAGTTCTGTCACCAAAACGGCACGAGTTCGCGAGAAGAATAACGAGAATCAAGGTTTTGGTCTCTTTATCATATGGTTGTTCGAAGCCTGCGCCCGCCAAACAACCGGCTACCTCACACCCACACACATTTTCAGGCTCGTGCGCCTTCTGCGCCCGCCAAAAGATCCGCTACCCTTTTTAACGCCAACAGGCTAAAAGGACATCAGGGGGGTGTTTTAGTGGGTAGGTTGGCCTAGGGTTAGGTTAGACTCGCCAAACCACTCCCACATAACTTGATTCCGGAATCAGGTATGCGTAAAGCATTTCACCTCCCCAGCCTCATGCAGCTTCCGTTGGGCTACAAGGAGGTTAAAAAAACCATGAAAACTGAAGGTTTGTTTCCATACTTACTGGAAGTAAGTACCTTTTCTTTGTGTAGTCAATATTGATGTATTGATATCATTAATGGTGTGACATGGCATGAGTTGAGAATTATGTATTAAAATTAAACAATTATTATTATATATCACACTCAAAACCTTGGTTTACTGCTGTAAGTGTTCTTTGTGTAGTCAATCTCGATGGATTGACGTGATAAATGGCGTGACATGGCATGTCACAGAGCGACATGGCGTGGGTAGTTTCATTACTAGGCCGAAAGACACTCGAGGTGGCATCATAAAAAAATTATGTGCCATCTAGGGCGCATTAACATTTCCGAAATGGTTTTCTAAAACTTTTAACTTAAACGTACATCGGTTTAAAGATTATTTATTTCTCTTTAGAACACAACATTCACTTACAGAGAATTACAATTTAAATTAATTTTTTTGCGGTTACATCAAGCATTCGACAATAATTTGTAAATATAAACGCTTTTACCTGTTTTTTAAATACATCTAGAGACCTTTAGTATTTAATTTGATTTGGTGAGGCATTAAAAAATCTTTGCTACCTCAAAGATCACGTTTATTTTGCCGTAGTTTGGTCTTGGCAAAAAACCGGCCAAGTGCGAGTCGGACTCGCACACGAAGGGTTCCGTACCATCAACACCAAAAAATCACGTTTTTTGTATGTTTTGGGGGGCCCCATTTAATTTTTATAATTTTTTAATTTTACCTATTTGTTGTTATAGCGGCAAAATAAATAAACACTCAGTGAAAATTTCAGCTGCCTACCTATTACGACATGAGATACAGCCCTGTGACAGACGGAAGGACGGACGGACAGCGGAGGCTTAGTAATAGGGTTCCGTTTTCACCCTTTGGGTACGGAACCCTAAAAACCGGCCAAGTGCAAGTCGGACTCGCACACGAAGGGTTCCGTACCATCGTACTAGATTTAACTCAAAAGTCTGGTTTTTTTTTATTGGGCCCCCATTTTTATTATTATTTCATTTTGCCTATTTGTTGTTATAGCGGCAAAATAAACACACACACTGTGGAAACTTTAGCTTCCTACCTATTACGATTCATGAGATACAGCCCTGTGACAGACGGACGGACGGACGGACCGTTCCGTTTGCTGTTTACGGTTCCGGTTCCGTTTTTACCTTTTCGGTACGAAACCCTAAAAACGTGTGAATGCTACTCGCAAACATAGTCTCAGCCGTTTTTGAGGGTTTCGGTTGGTGAGAGTTGTGTTGACGAATGCATTTGGAGCAAATATATGTGCGCGGTGGTAAACCTTTAGAATTATAATATTGACAATATTTCCATACGATGGCGATACCGGATAATGCCCCTTCCATTTCTATTTTGTGGGTTCGCCGCAACAACAGGTAGCCAACATTTCGGAACGACTCTCCGTGACTATTCTTATGGTAAAAGATCAGTCTATGGTCCTACGAAAGGATCTTTCTTGGACCTAATCCAACAAACCAAATTCCGAGCCAATTAGCTCGTCTTAAAACAAAAAATAATAAAAATATTTTACCGCTAAGTCAAGCTCGCCACTTAGTCATATTTCGGAGGAAAGCCGACGCGCGACGGTTCGATCATGCAATAATGTTATTAGCGGTCACTTGAATTAAAGCCGACACACACGGTCAACTCGAAGTAAACTGGCAAAGAAATACTGCTGCTTATATGGCTCCGACTAATCAAGCATACAAATTGTGATAATTTTTACTACCGATGGTTTTAATACGACGATGGGAAAAATTGTTTTAATTATATACCAAACAAGTTTATTTTCTGTTATTATGAATGATATGCATATAAGTTGCGGGCGTTAGCAAGGTATTTAAACTTAAGTTTTTTTTCATGCAACCTGACATGGATGGCTAATTGTTTATTATTTATTTATCGTCCATAGACAGAACACTGCACTCTGATTTTTAATATTTTATCATTAGCTAGTTCAGCAATCCCAGAGAATTTATTTATTTTATTTTTTTATTTTATTTGCGAAGAAAACAGTTAATACACATACATATAAAATAATCATAACAAAAAAAAACATAAACCAATAAATCTTCGACATAAAATTAAACACAGTAATAGTAAACTTAAACAATTTCTAACGCTAATCCTAGCTACTACAACTACCGGTTATGTTACCTTTTCAAACTTAAAAATAAAGAAACTGAAAAGAAGAACTGACAATTATCCCCGCTGGATTTTTAAATTCTTTTTAATACCGTTATGAAAATATGCTTGAAAATGTAGGGTTTTTCACGCGGCGGTAGGAGACATTCTCGTAATTCGTAAATTTTCAAACATATTCAAGGACCGCGGTAATCTCAAAGGCGTTATGATAATACCCCAACACACCACATTCCCGAAGGAATTAGGTGCCATGCAGTTTTAGGTGCATGAGGACCTAAAGTGTTACATTGGTAACGTAATGCTCTTATCCAACTCAGAAAGAGAAAGAAAGTGGTGCAAGACCGGGGTGAGGATTTGAACCCAGACTTATCGCATGGAAAGCAAGCACTCTAGCCCCTAAACCACAAGCTGTTGTACTCAACGACTTCTACATAGAAGCATTTTAATCAGATTTTGTAAATGATCGGAAAAAAATTTCGTCTAGATATTCCTTAGACTACCTGTTTCCATAGAACAAATGATGGCCAAAACCGTATTTCAAAAATGTTAACAAAATGGCAGCCGCACATTTTGGTCAAACGACTTTAATAATTTGATGAATAGGATTTTTTATTTACATAATTCCGTTGACCAAATCAAGAGAACTCACCTAAATTAATAAAGTGATTACAAATCCAGTATAAATGCTAAAGTATATGTATATATGATGTCCTACAGTACAGCTGTAATATGGGGCCAAATAGTATATATACTACCGATGTTTTCAAGCATTTGTTTCTTTGAAAACAATTTACTTCTATTAAACTGAAGGTAAAATGTTTCTTTATTATTTATTTAGTTATATTCCGTTGAAATGTTTTCAATATTTCACCCGAATCACTAGTAATTTTTGTTTTACCGTTATTATTTACGAAATGATTTTCACTTTATATGAAAATAGAGAGAATCGATGTATCACGAAATATTCATCATACTGCATGTAATGTAATATAAAAGTTCACTAAGCTGCGAGAACGTCTGAGTCGCACCTAATGTACATTAGTAAACTATTTTTCCATGAGTTAGGTCGTGATTGACGTGCCTCGGGCAAACACGAAACTAACATTACGGTTCATTTACTTCGTTTGATCGTTTAAGAAATTTTTCATATACATTTAATTACAATATTTTAACCATATAACTTTGAAGATCTAAAATACAGATCATATTGGAGATCATTAATACTTCGTTATATTCAACACTGAGTCCCATTTTTTTTAAATAACATATCTCAACCATATAAAAATTACTTGCAGTCTATCGTTATAGAAAGCATCATCATATAATTCATAAAGCCTTAAATGTACTTCATCCAAAATGTTTACATACACTTCACACTAACTTCATCCAACTCAACAATATAAAAACTGGGACCCTTGTGATCTGGCTCTGTTGTCTGTCGGTCACACAATTTTTGTCCCAAATTAACGGTTGTTTGAACATTCTGAAAAATACCATTATAGGTAAACTTCTGGAGTTAAGAAACAACTAATTATTTTTGATCAAAATGTCATACTTTTTGAGAAATCGCTTATTTTGTATGAAGATGCAAGATAATCATCAGGCGAGGGCGAATTTATTCCATGTTCAACAGGGACAGGACCCTTGAAACGTGAACACGTTCACGAGCACCGGTTTTTTTATGTCAAGCGTGCATATGGCGTACGCCAGGCCCAAGAGGTGTCCGACTGCAAAAAAGTTCGGTGTCCGGTTTCAAAAAGCCGTCCATGTTATTGTATTTCCCGCGGCTGTTATCCTGTAGCCAAAAGACGTCTGAAGAAAGAAACGAAGAGAAAAAGTTGCATATCCTACTTCCTGAATTCTGAAAGTAAAAAAATACACTAGCTTTCTATTATTAAAAGGTCCCACTACGTATATCAGGTTTTCACGTTCAAATGTATGTACGTTGATATCAAGAATTGTGTATCGTTTGATGGAACCGTCGGGCACATCCTGGCTCACTTGTGATACCGGAAGCGCCCGCTTGTTGCTTCACGTTTCCTTCATTAGGGTTCATATCCGCAGTCATCATGTTACCACCGTTACCAGCCCCTGATAGCTTACTGTTTTGTCGGCTTTGTTAGGAAGATCAAATGATTTGTCTTCACGTAATGAACGCACTTCCGTTCTACACATACAATTGTAATCGTTTTATTTTAAACAAGTCTGATGATGTGTAAATATTTGTTGGTTGTATGTTAACGTGACCTGAATATGTTATGGGTTAGTGTTTGTTTTTAATAGTGACTGAGAAAAAATTGTAAAAAAAAATATAGCCACTGGGATTTATTTTAAAGGCCTTCCAAATATTTCAATTGGTTCAATAAATTGTTTTGAAATGTATATTTCTTCACAAATATTCTGCTGCTGGTTCGGAATCCGTGTAAAACTGTAGGTCCCATTCCCCTGCTTGATGGTAGGCTTAAGCCCGCCCGTGTTGGTACTACCGAATTAGATAAAAATATGGTCGAAGTAGCAATGAATATTTGTACGTGTTTTCCATCAAGTTCAATGTCTATGTGCTCATAAAGGGAAGGTCCTTTCATGGGTACTAATTCCTTCGGGAACGCTGTGTGTTTATGTTTTGAAAAACTCATATTAGTGGCTGTGGTGGGACATATGTTGGAATATTATCATTATGGCAGGTGTGGTACAGCTCTTGGTGGGCTAGAGTACTAGCCTTTCATCCGAGAGGTCTGGGTTCAAATCCTCGCCCGGTCATGCACCACTTTATTTCTCTTCTGAGTTGGATACGTTCATTTCGTTACGAATGCGAGCTGTTCCATGTTTCGGAACCCATGCAAAATTGTAGGTCCCCTTCCCCTATTAGGTGGTAGATTAAGCCCGCTCGGGTTGGTACCACCGCATTGGATGAAACTATGGTTGAAGCGGCAATGAAAAATTGTCCGTATTTTCCATCCAGTTCAATTTAGCCGTGCTCATAAAGGGAAGGTCTTGGCATGGCACCTAATTCCTTCGGAAATGTGGCGTATTAGATCAATATCATAACGGTAGTTGTGTGGTATTAGCCATTCATGTCAGGTTGCATAAAAAAAACCAGCCACAGTAACATAATATTCCGAACGAAACATGTTAAAACGACAATTATATAAGAACGTATTTTACAAATATCTGTACAATAAATTCTCAGTATGTATAGTAAAACTCAAAGCTCATAGACTCAATCTACTTCCGATACATTAGCAATCCTATTTAAATCCACAGTTTAAACGAATTTAATTCGCAATGAGCTCGGCCGTCTGCGATCGTATCAAATAAACCGAACCCCTTTCACGAGCTTTTCCGAGCTTTTTCTGGGAACCATTCCTTCACAGGTTATTTCGCTTAATTATTCCCGAGGCAACATTATTCATGATACTGGAGGCCATTTCGTGTCGTCGTGTTTAAGACGAGGAGATCACAGCGCTCTAATTACGTCAAAACGAAGTTATAATATGCCAAGTTTGGGGGAAGCAAATGCAATGAAAATCAAACTGGATTGCAATTTATAAGTTTAAGGTTCTCCATGAATTGGCATTTGTTTTTTAATGTAACTGAACATGGATGCTAATACCTAACTGACCGTGAGATATTAGCCTAACACATCACATGGGAACTAGGTGCCATACCAGGACCTTCCTTCTGGCTGCATTGAACTGGAGGAAAACACAGACAATTTTCATTGCCACTTCGAAGATCGTTCATTCAATGCGATGGTACCAACCCGGATTAACCCTACCACCTAATAAGTAAAGGAAAGGGACCTACAGCCCCAACCGCGGTTAGAGGTGCTTCGAATCGCGAGGCGTCGCGCCACTGGGCTACCGAGGCTGACATCACTGGGCTACCGAGGCTGACCGAGGAGGTTATAATTCTCCGCTGTTATTCTAGTTTCAAACCTTTTGAAGTACATAAAACATTTCGTTTGGAAATTATGTTTTTAAATAATGCAAAGGGGATATCAAGTTATTATTTGTCGAAGACATACAATTATTGGCAATACATTTCTCATTTTAATGTATTGCAAAAATATAATAACAAGTTTTGTAATTTATAGTTCATTTAAATTACTTGCAAAAAAATATTTGCGTGATTTTTCTTTCATTTACACTGTTTCTGAGAATATAATTTGCTTAAAAAATTATATATTCATAAAAGTACAATTTTACCACTGAAAAGATTCATCCTTAATTCATGTCGCAAAATATTAAACTGTTTATTTCGAACGCAAGGTATGATTGATGATTTAAAAATCATAAATTAAATAATGTATTTTTTCTCTATGAGCTCATTGACTGCTGCCATTCCGATCCGACGAGAATCAATTAGCAAAAGGTACCACTCATTGTAAGTGCGCACAGAACGAGCCAGTAAATTATTGATGTTTAATTAAGCGCAAGAAACATTGGTGGCCGCGATGGCTGTGGCGATCGGCCGCGAAATGTGGTGAGAATCATAAAACATTTTTAAATATTTGGTTGTTCGACATTGCCGTTTTCTTCTCGTTTACTTATCTTATTTATATTTCTTAAAAGCTTATTTTAATAGGGAACTCATTATTATTGTACGCGCCCAGGCAGGTCGCACTTCACGAGCGAAGGAGGGCAATGCCCGGTAGCCTCGGGACGTCACAGCGGGCCACCAGAGGAGTAGGAACACCCACCTACCTCCAGCAGCACCAGCTCCTAGGCGTCGGGTCAAGGGACAGCGTTCGGCGGCACAGCACTTCGCTCAGACTAGGCCAGCGTGGTCAGGCGCGCGGCGGGTTGCGGGCGTGGAGCCCTACGGGAGCTCCACGGTGAAAGTTTGCGGGGACGCGACGCATGCGTGCACCATGATTGACAGCTAGTAGCAGAGAGAAGGTAGCATAGGAAAACTTCGGATGGGATTGAATTCTTGTGAAGTGCAAACTACCCACCTAGGTCACCCATGCCATATTGGCGTGAACAATGATTATTATTTGAACTGGGTGTCGTGCCCTAATCCCTAATCGGTGTCCGTAGCTCGACGTTACTGAGACCTGAAAATATAAATTGTGACTTTTCCCCTTAATAGCTGGTCTTACACTAAGGCTGAGATAAATAATCTTAATCGAAACTAAGAATAACGAAAATTTTTTCCTTGTGATGATGTTTTGACACATTTTGTATGGACGAAATCTCAAAGTAATACAAAGTGACATCACAATGTACTACTTTTCGTTAGTCTTAGTTTCTGTTACGACTATTTATCTCAGCCTTACATTTTTATGAAGTGTAGTAGTTTTTGGGGAGCGATCTATGAAATATTAAATGGGTGCTTCATATGCCCGCCTATGTGGATACTTTTTTTGGGTCCTAAGGGCCCACAGTGGCATATAATGTGAAGTGGAGTTTCTTACTCCTCGCGGCAAAACCTGCAAACGTCCGTTTCGGATCAATTCATGGTAGAAATTTCTTTGTTTAGTTTGCAGTGACCTGTTATGGCTCTCACAGCGACCCTAATTTGATTTCGAGTGAGATTCATTCATCATTCAAATGCAATTATCCAACTCAGAAAGAGACCGAAAGTTGTGATTTGAACCCAGACCTCTCGGGTGAAAGGCAAATCCTCTAGCCCCTATTCCACGAACTGTTCATCAGATTAGCTATCACTAACTCTCTCGCGTCACGATTGCAGAAACCCCGAAAAACTACCCTTTGGTGGCATTCAATGGGAGGTTAAGAGGCTAAAATGTACTTCTCCAACAAATGACATCAGCAAACGGACCGGTTTTCACGGATTGTCACATGTATTATGCAAGTATAGTTTTATAGCACTTACAAGTATATAAGTATAAGGTTTATAGACTGTAAAAGTAAATTATACTTTATATAAATGTAAAAAAAAATATGCATATAATTATGTTTACTGTTTTGGCAGTTTTCCTAGCTGGGAATAGAATTCGTTGATTTTGAGAAAAATTAAGCATCTGTATTATTGCACCAGTCAATAGTTTCGCTTATAAAGAACAAATCTTGTCAAGTAATGTTATACGGCAAACAAAAGTGTATTGACTTGAACAATGTCCCATTCTTTCTTACAATCACTTAACTGTTACACCCTTGTGGAATTAATTTCCCGAGGGCAAGCCTTTTTTACCGAACTACCCTCATTCGCGCCGAGCGAATGAAAAACTGTGGGTCGCCAGAGTCTCGTGGCAAATGTCGATGTCGGCGGACGTTCTGCTGGCTTCGCACATCTTCAACAGCTCCAAGATCCACGGCAACGATCGTATGCTGCCGTGGATCCAACCCGCGTAACGTCTTGACGTTAAACGGGTTTAACGTCAAGACGGGTTAAACGTAAAAAGTGAATGACCTTAAGTGCCGTGCACGGAACCCTGGTGGAGACGGAACCCGAGGAGTCATGAGGGCTGCAGACCACACTACGCCACTGGTGAGTCCTCTCCTATCCTGTCTATAGTCCGGTCAAGTCGGGGTTAAATTGGTCAAATTATTATTCTATACAGTCCACTACTCGAAGTAGGTATTTGGGTAGCGACCCATTTTTGGCTTGATTTGTAATAATAAACAGATTCAAATTTTCCAGTATTCATGCATTACCCATACCTATTTCTTATAGTTTTAGCCAAATTCGATTTGACCCTGAAGGCCATTGTTATTATGTTTACATATTGCATATGTGTTTTTTTTATGTTTCTGTATAGACGTTTGACACATTATTTGAGGAATTAACACAACAGCGCAAAATAAAGAATGTTTATGTGAAGGTAGGTACTGTTTTGAATGAAACCACGATTAGTACGACCTTTATCGAAGGGCAAAAATTCAGAGAAAATTAGGTATTTTAATATAATTTGTTATTATTAATTAATATAACTTAAACATAAATTTGAATAAATATTTGCGCTTTGTAGACACAGCTAAATGTTGGTGCAGCCGATTAAAAAAATGGCAACATGCCAGTATCCCGCTATTCAGTTAAACCATTGATAGCTTAGATCTGTCTTCATTAAAATAATGATGGATGTGATAGCTTTTTTTGAAACATAGCAGTTATTGAATACTTATTTTTTATAATGTCTAGCTACTCGAGTTAAATGAAGCTTCGTGAGTTTGTCGGTTTTTTAGTTATGTAGCTTTTACCTCAACTAAGGTCGTATTATCGCTTCTAAACTATAAATTAAAATATATTTGGAGCATCACTGCACGTTGACTTTGTGAAATACGTCCCTTATTCTCTGGTTAATAAAAGTCATATCAAAATACGATTACTCCACACTAACAGATAAATGAATACCATACAGTAAGAAATTCATAAGAAAATTATGTTGCAAAGAAAGCAACCACGTATCGATTTTACTGTTGTGAGGTTTTGCTATCCGATCGAATGCCCAGGGGCGAACTGAGAATTGTATAGACGTGACCTGAGGAACTTGCCGTCAGCGTTTCCGGTCTTCCGTGAAACTGTAGGAATTGAAAATAGCGCAAAACATCATGTTTTTGAAGCACGTAAGCAGCTTATTACATTTTCTCGAAGCACTTGTGGTAGGAAGTAAATAAAATATATTCAGTTGATGTTCTAGTATTTATTTCTTGAGAGGGAAACAAAATGTAACAACAGAGTTAAAATATTGTTTTCACTAGAACTCAACCGGCGTTTCCGTTCCAGATGGCCAAGCTAACAGGGCGCCTACCTTAATCTCTCACCAAGCCAATCCGAGAAAGCGTTTTTGTTTTATTATGAACTCAATATGCTCTGCTTGTTTTACTCCAGAAACAACAAATACATAATTTCACGCTGAAAATCTAATACACTCACTTGTATGTAATATCCGGTACAGCCGCGGGGTTGTTTGCTCCTACATATACCTTTATTTGCGATTGTATTTGTAATAACGAGGAAAATTGAAACGAAGGGGATCACTTGTGCAAATAATGTTGTGGATTAGTGTTTAGTACGAATCCATCGTAAAACCGTTGTTATGTCACATGACCGGACATTAATTATGGTTAAACGGAACTTGGTGTCAAAAATCTTTAATACCAGAATGAAAAAAATGATAGAAGCGCTTTGTTTATTTCAACGTATGTGATATGTAAGTAGAATCGACCGTGAAGCAAGAACGCGTTAATTAAATATACAACGCTATAAATACGATTAATTTATATTAACTTAAATACATTGGAATATAAATATAAACTTTTTAATAATAAACTTTCATATAACAAGTTTGAGCACCGAATATGGGCAAGAGATATTTACCGTTACAGGTTTCAAATACACACTGAAAAAAATAATCAGTGACTGTAACTCTAATTCCAATAATAACAACCGACTTGCAACGTTAAAGTAGAGCCAAATAAGTAAATCGGTAACTCTGAGTGAAAACAGTTAGCCTTAAACATGAATGAATGAATGAATAAATTCTTTATTGTGCATAACAAAAATACAATTTCAGAGAAAACATACAGCAAAACAACAATACTGCACAAAGGCGGACTTATCACTAAGAGTGATTTCTTCCAGTCAACCCTTGGGGTGATGAGGAAAGGCAATAGAAATATCTGTAGGTAGGTGACACACCAGAATTTGAAAAGAAAAAAAAATTAACTCCATAAACATACATATACCATAATATATACATATTTATACATATAATTGAATATACTAATATATATGATACAATACACTAATACATATTATTATATCCACAAACCAGGGAAAAAAAACCTATAGTAACTATTACCATTGATTCTAAAATCAGTACTATTAGAAGGACAATAAAATTAAATATATATATACAGTGAGAACATATTATCATCTTTACATTTCATTTAAGTAAAACTCCTTGACTTTAAGTTTGAAAGAGCTGATAGTTTGACAGGAGCGGACTGTGATGGGCAACGAGTTCCACAGACGTGCGGCATGAACAGTAAAGGAGTTAGAGAAAAAACACGTCGTATGGCGAGGAATCGCAAGGATACTGTCATTGCTAGATCGCAAAGGGAGACCGTGTGAAGAGAGGTTCATAAACCGGGAACGAAGATATTCAGGAGAGTTAGGGTTATTTAGAATTCCGTAAAGAAGAATTAGTAAATGACAGTTCCTTCGGAAACGGATGGGTAGCCATTTAAGCTCTCGACGGTACTGCGATACATGGTCATATTTACGCAGACCATATATGAAGCGAATGCAGAGATTCTGCAAACGATCCAGCTTGTCTAGGAGAACTTCAGTTAGATCCAAGTAGCAAACATCTGCGTAGTCCAAAATCGGAAAGAGGAGAGTTTGCACCAAAGTAATTTTGGTTCGGACTGGGAGGAAATTCTGCAAGCGCTTTAAGGAGTGGGCGGCGGCAAAGATTTTTCTGCTGACCTCGTTTACCTGGGGCACCCACGATAAAGTTTCGTCAATGAAAATTCCCAAATTCTTGACTGTTTTGGAGTATGGTATGACAACTCCATTGTAGATCACTGCTGGCAATGTGCTGTAATCAACCTTCGACAGAAGTCTAGGGCTGCCTATTATTATGGCTTGTGATTTGGTAGGATTTACCAGCAGGCCAAATGATTTTGTCCAAGTAAGTATATGTTCCAGGTTCACGTTCATTTCAGATACGGTATCTGCCAGGTTATCTAAGGAGCAATGCAAATACAACTGTAAGTCATCGGCGTAAAGGTGGTAGAGAGAAGTAAGCAGATTCGTGATCAGATTTATAAAGATGGAAAACAGCAAAGGAGATAACACGCCACCTTGTGGAACGCCAGCAGTCAAATCAGCCCAGTCAGAATATTCATTGTCAATCCTGATACACTGATGACGACCACGAAGGTATGAATCAAACCAGTCAAGCACTACCGGAGATAAGTTAAGTGTCCTTAGAATACCTAGCATAATGTCAAAGTCAACTGTATTGAAAGCATTGCTGAAGTCCAGCAACGTTAAAACTGTAACATTCTTATTTTCCATATTTGTACGGACATCTTCAGTGACTTTGACAAGGGCAGTGACAGTGCTGTGACCAGGTCGGAAACCTGACTGCATTAGGTTCAGTATGTGGTTATCTGTAAGAAAGTCGGCCAACTGCTGGTGAATAATGCGTTCCAAGATTTTTGACAAAACCGGTAAAATTGAAATAGGGCGATATTGGCTGAAAGAGGAGGGATTTGAAATTTTTGGGAGAGGAATAACGTAAGCCCTTTTCCAGGTACTTGGAAAAGATCCACTGGAGAGGGAATGGTTTAAAATATAAGTTATTATTGGTAACAGTTCATCCAGCAGTGGTAACAGCATGTCAAGGCTAATGCAGTCAGCACCAACAGCTTTTGTAGAAATGGAATTCAGGATCATCTTAACTTCACGGTCAGTGACTGGGCGAAAAGTGAGTGAATTGTGCTCCGGAGTCGGTAAAGCTGAAAGCTGAAAAAGAGTTTGAAACTTTACCACTTGATCGATGGTGACAGGAGGAGAGGAAAAATGTCTATTAAGGGAGTTGATATCGATGTTATTTTTACTACAAGATGATTTCTTACCGACTCCAAGAGTTTTAAGAAACTTCCAAGCATTCACGGGAGAGCAATTTTCGAGGGAATTGTGAATGTGGTGTCTTTGGGCATCTCTACACATCCTGTTACACCGATTCCTGAGCAGCTTGTACTTGGTGCGATTTTCGTCCGTGGATGTATGTCTTAGTTTAATTTTGGCTTTGTACCTTTTCACCATCATTATCCGAATATTGTCCGTCAACCACGGAGCTGGAAAATGTTTTACTCGTGTGGGACGAAGAGGTGCGTGAACATCGAAGAGTGCAGTGAGTTTGGAGGTGAAGTCCTCGACCATCTCATCCGTGGAAGAGGAATTGAGTATAACAGACCAATCCAAGCCACGCGCGTCCTCCCTTAAGCGTTCGAGATTGATGTCCTTGAAGTTACGTTGCAAGAGAACCTTCCGTCTGTTTTTAGGAGGACGGACCTTATAGGATAGATAGATTAGGTCATGATGGGAGAAACCAGGCGCTGGGAGCTGACCATGTTCACTTACATGGTTAGGTGAAGAAGTAATAATCAAATCAAGCAAAGAAGGTTCACAATTAGGAAAATGATGTGTCGCATCCAGGGGAAGAATGTTCATATTGACTGAAGACACGAGGGACTTAAGTTTTCTAGCGCGGTGATCATCTTTGATCAAGCAGGTGTTGAAATCTCCCATGATAATAGTATGGTTGTACTGAGGGCAGCGTTCTTCAAGAAAAGACTCAAATGATGAAAAATAATTGATATTTAGATTAGGGCTGTAATAAACACCAATGAGGATTTTCGTATGATTGATGATGATTTCCAGGAAAAGGAAAACATTAAATGTTACTGTCTCCTTTAATTGTTGGCACAGTATTGGTATGTTCGCTATACGCCTTACCGAAAGTTTGCTGAGCGCTTATATTGATTGCTTTACCCGAAGTCTCAGTTGTCACCTAAATTGGCGTTTACGGCAAACCGATCGACTGGCGTTTTCAAATGTATGGAGAAATTGAAGAGCGCTCGCGGTGGGCGTTAAGCGAACTAACATTTGCGAGTCCGAGTTAGATTTGACAGCTTACTCAACGTTGCCGTAAATACGTCGACGTTGCCGTTTACGTCGACTCTGCGTTTTCATACAAATCGGAAGTCCGAGTTTGACTTTGACAGCTTGAAGAAGTAAAACCACAGAATATCTAGTAAAAACTTGTATGGAGTTTGACGTTTTTATGGAACTTCGAAGTTACGTACATGCCAATTTAGGTGAGAACTGAGACTGACCACTCTGATGAGTGCGGCATGCGCGGGAGCAGTGATAGATTGTTTCGGCTTACGCCGCGGGGTCTCATTTCTTCGTTTCGTTGGTCGGTTTCAACGATTACTCTAGAAGAGTGCTTTGATTGATGTAACACACTTAGCTTGAAAAGAAAAAGAATAAATTGAATTTAATTAACTACGATAAAACATAATGATGACATTTTTAAAATAAAATTAAAAGAAACCCTCTCCATATCATATTGATATATAAAACAGACATTTAATACGATTCGATTTTATTAAAAATGTTTTGCTGTCTTCGCATTCTGCCCGGACCACAGATCATACGAATCAAAACGGCCGAATGGATGCGGCTTTGGATGCTGCCTCTCTGTACGGCTTATTCAGAGATGCGCATACTAGGTTTAGGAATATTCGTGAATCGCTATCATAACACTCACTGCGCAAACCAGCGGAACTCAATTTGATACACCTAGCGGATTCAACCACACGAGGAAAGACATTGTGGTAGACTAACTATTAAAATCAAACGTATCTTCTTTTTCATGTTTTCCTTGAAAACAATTGATAATAAATCACCGTTATATCGCCAACGTAATGTAAGCTTCGCCGATTTTTTTTTTCTTCAATTGGCCACACCGGTACACAGAGGATTTCCGAGGCCACAACAAATAGTCGACAGTTCATATTTAATTTAAGATTTGGACGTTGCAAATAACGTTGCATTTTTTTCCCCTAAACCAAGAAAAAAACAATATGCTAAAATATCATTATCGTTCGAGGATGCCATTATCTCTTGACGGCATAAGCGGTATCGCACACAAATATACCGACGAGTGGGTTAAGTGAAGGCAATACGATACAGCGCCGCTCCCGCACTGAAAATTCAGGAGATGGCCTAAGTGCTTCTTGTGGGCTTAACTTTATATTTTACTCTTTTACATTTAGTGCCCGTGGGAAAAAATGAATTAACTTAATTGTAATTGCCGTGTAAATGTTTTAACAACCTTCTTATTTTCTTAATTCTCTTCTGCCACCATATTCCAATATATAAAATAAATGAAGGTTTTTACCTTTAACCTTTACCTTTAACGTTTAACCTTGCACTACAAAAACAAATTAATAAGTTCTGGAGATCAGTTTTCCATGAGCCGAGTTTATTAAGAATATTACATAGAAGATATAAAATGGCATTTAAATAAGACATATCTAGACTGGAAGGCCTTTTTACAATCTTCATATTTATTTATAGTTCCTAAATGTTTGTGTTTTCAAAATAAATTTAAATAAAATATGTAAAAGCATTTAAAAGTAAACACTTTTTTACCTTAAAAGGACTTAAAATCAAATATTCATAGCAGTTACATGATAATGGAACATTTACCTACTGGGGGACCCCACACAGACCAACTCTCTCAGGAAGAAATGTTCACGCACTGACCCCTTTACAAAGGGGTTTTGCATCTCTACATTTCCTGAATACTAAACCTTTGACCGGAACAATCCCACATCGCGACTTCCCCTGGGGGGGGGGGGGGGGGCTTTTTTCAAAGAACTTCACGAAAGTCGAGTTAAGAACCCCCCAATAGTTGGAAAGTTCCCAAAATTTCCATTTGATTAGAGCGGGCCTGAATAGTGATGAGCGTGGGAGCCACTGCGGGCGCGGACTGGCCCCTAAGTGGCTTTTAGAATAAAAATTAGTTGACTTCGGTTATTTATTCTTAGTACGGAGGGTAATGAGTTCGCGCGACCGAACTGTTGACTCGGGTCGGATAGAAGTTTTAATGAAGGGATTAATATTGAACTTAGAAGCTGAGAGTTGCTGGTGCGGAGCCCGCGGCGGAATACCGACGCTGGGTTTGTATCCTTGGCACGTACTACTTACTAAATAACTCTGCCTTCAGATCGGCTCAACTTAGCACCCCGAATCGTAAAATAACTATCCTAGGAATTTGTTTATTGGTAAGGTGCGACCGTAAAATAAAAGTTCCACAACTTTGTAGCAGGAAATCAAAATGAAAAAATATTAATAACCGGGTTTTAGTTGAAAGTTCCGATACACCATTAAAACAAACGTATGGATGTAAGAATGTAATTGATTCGACACACAAATTCGGAATCCTTTTTATTGAATTCGAAAACTAAAAAGGCATAAGCGCATGCAACTTTCGGCAAATTTCGCTGCGAGCATCCGGAATAGGATTCCAACAGATGGTTCACTTGATAATAAAATTGAAAATCTTTCAACTTTACATTATTAATTATGACTTGGTCGACGTTTCACTTAGAAGATAATCGCAAACATGAACGGATTTTGGTGGAATAAAGATATTTTCTCTGAGGATAGGGCTTTCAAATTCATTTCAGGCAATTGATTCAGTGCTGTGACATAACAAAAAATAATAACATCAAAAAGGAATCTGTTTTTCCAATACTAAGGGCCGAGTGCACGACAGGACGAAAAATCAAAATCAACGTCAGCGTATGATTAAGCACATCATTTTGTATGAACTGTATGGAAGGAACTCTATGCGGTTAACTTAAAGTGACGTGTTTGAACATTGATTAATTCAGCCGTCTCTTCGTGCAATCGGGGCTAAATCTTGCAGTATGATATTTGAGAGATTAAATTTATCAAAAGTCTAATTAGTCGGTATGAAGTATTAATCGAATAAATTAGGGGTTAAATTTAAATTATGCAACGTACTTTTTGAGCGCTGCAATAAATAGTAACAAAACCTTGAACCCCCTAACTCAAATAATGTTGGGACATATTTTGGGCAGCTACGCATGGGTCAAAACATAACCCTCCTTCTTGCGCAGTCGGGTAATAAATTATTCATTCATTCAATTTCTTGGATAAAAACACCTATAACAGTATTCAGAGTGGGCGGACTAACTTTAGTACGCGTATTAAGGTCTAAATCGGTTTTTGTATGGTTAGTCCGGTACTAATCTCGTACTAAGTTTTGAAAGGTTCACTCCGAATACGACTGCTAGAGCTTTCTTCATTTTAGCGTCACAGTTCTTCGAGTGACAGATTCACAAAAAACAATTTAATCCATAATGAGATTTTCTATCCATCTTCTATAACAATTCCCCACTCGATGCCATGAAATATTTTTTCACGGCTAGAGATAAAAGCCGAAAGAATATTGACATGAACTAGGATATTATTGTTACGAGTGTAACGTATTTAAGATTTACAATGCATTACTAGCCTCGTCTGCGCGCATCTATCCAACTCCAACCAGATCACGAGGGAAGCAAAAAACGCAGCCGTCTCATCGTCGAGCGGTAAAGTGCATAATTTCTGGCCTCCGTTCTCATAAATATGAAACTCGCACAAGCTTTGAGTCGGTGGACTATTAGAATTGTGAGTTAGCAGTTGAAGTATTAATATGGTGAAATCCTCTAAATTTGTTGAACTTGTTTTTCGATTTAATTTAAAGTGTTAATGTCGTTTTAATGACAGACTGAGTACTATGACGATTCGATTTCTATTGCAAAACATTCCACATTTTTTTATGTTCGTTAGTGGCTCAATACAGTTCGCTTCCAACCATCTAATGGTGTTTTAAGTAATGCCCGATTGAAGTATTAGTCAGGAGGTCACGACAAAAATGGTAATGATAACGTAAATGGCTAAAACTGGGTTCACATGATAGATACCAACCCTCTGATGCTAAATGTGTCGGTCTGCCTGGGCCAAGTTGTTGCGTTACTTGGATAAGGCGCCTGAAAAGTTAGTTAACGTGACAAAAAAATATGATAAGGCAAATGTCTGTAAAAAATAAGTATGAAAGTATCAGAACATACTTGCTTAGTACCTGGTTGCATTTCGTAGTTGTAAGCTATTTAGAATGCAGATATAACTTTAGCTATATCTAAGTATTTAATTAAGAAACCGACTGGTTATTGTTGTATAATAAATAAGTATCAATATGTCCAGATTATTTTTTACATTTATCAACATGTGTACCAGGAAATATTTTTATAGCCAATCTAGCTAACGCAACCACTTGGCGTAGGCAGACCAAAATATTTAGCATTAGAGGCATGGTCTCTATCCTGTGAACCCAGATTCAGCCCTTATCGTGACCAAAAATTTTGTGACGTCCCGGAATATATTCATATGTATTGGTTTCGAGCCAGAAATTAAATATAGAGCCGCAATAAGTATTATTGCAATTAACTAAATAGTTGACAGTTTAATAACATTAACTATTTCAAAAAGTTTCATAAGTAACATAATTCAAACTATTTGGTTTAATTTGAGGAACCTATAAATTTATGTAAGATTAGCATTTAAGTATTGGATTTGAAATTTCAATAGTCTTGTTTAATATCTTTTCATAAATGAAGTTAACAGAAAGAGCGATAGGGGTGTGTTGCAAAGTGAAATAATCTAATTTTAAAATGAATATCTAAAGAATAAGACTTTTTTAATTAGGACACCTTATTTATTAAGATGGAAAAATTATGGCAGTGACTATGTGTATGTACTACTAGTGTACCTACTAATAGCAGAATAAAAGAAAACCCTAATTGATGACAAATTTTAATGTAATTTAGCTATGGAATATAATATTTTTGGAAATAGGAAACAATCTCAGAAGCCGAATGACCTTTTATTCGGTGTGGAGCTCAATCAATTGATTTTCACCTGTATGTTCCCTTACCCGCACTCATAGGCATTCATTTAAATTAAAATGTTTAGGCAGATATCGACTAGAACAATCTGAACAAATCGTCCTTTCAGAAATAAATAAAAGATGGTATAATTTCGTTTTTGTTAAAGTGAGATTCGTTTCAAATATGATTTCCACCCCATTCTCAGTCGAGGTTGTTAAAATCCCGCATGGCTGTAGATTCGTTAGGAGCCGATGCTGCGCTGTTTGAAGGGGTCAAAATGTCTGTGTTGGAGTACTTTTTCGTATCGCTCGATAGAATATTTCTGAGGTTGTGAATATGAAACGATTGTCGAGTGCTCGCCGCATATTTATGATTTATTCGTCTTTCCTGGTGTACAGATCATGTTATAAAATATTTTGGATAATATTATATAATTAATTTAATATAAAATATAATTTTTGGCGATGTAATTGGGAAAGAAAAGTTTAAGTTAAATTCTACCAGTTTATTTACAAATAAATCATTTTGATTGTACCGTCAGTTTGTGGAATATATTAATGTATGATTCATTCACGAATATATGAACACTAGCTGAGGTACCCGGCTCCGCTCAGGTCAATGTCGTTTCGGACTGATGTCGGGCTGAACCCAACATTCTATTTTATATGAGTTCCCCAAACAAACTTTTAACCCCTTAGAGTTTAATTTTCGCCACAAAAGGTGGCCTATGTCCTTGCTAAGGTCCAGACTCAGACACAATCTGTACCAAATTTCATTCAAATTGGTTCAGCGGTTTAGGCGTGAAAACGAAACAGACATTTGCTTTCGCCCCCGATGAAGACTATGCAGGTAAATCAAAAGTATGTACAAGACACTATGAGCAGGATCATTCAAATTCCACTAACAACTTTGTCCGGAGGGCCAGCGTCAATAACTGTTGGTGGAATAAAAATGCTATTGACTCTGGTGCCTCCCATTGATTTTAAAACTAGATCTGCGTACATGCTCCCAAAATACCCTAAATCCACACAATTTCCGTCCATAACAGGCCCTTCTACTATTTATAAATATTGATATCCATTTGAGAACCAATAAAGTTTTAATTTAACTTTTAATCATGGACAATGCTCAAAATAGATGCCGAGGCGGCTCATGTGCCACCTGTTGTGGATTTATATTGGCTCCTGCCATTAAACTGGCCAAAAAAAACAAACCGGTACTACACAAAACTAAAAGTGAAGAGCGCCATGTTTTTATGAAAAGTTGTATGACTGGCTGTGAAAGATTCTAAATAGGATCGATGCTATATAACAAAGTTTATGGAGTGTATGGAGAAATAGCAGACTATACTCTCCACTGAAACGGATCAATCGTACTCCCTGATCGGTCCGTATTGGATATTCAGGATTCAGGGTGATAATCCACTCGGTTTTGGTTAGCATTCAACCCATTAAGCTATTTGCTGCACCAGACTCGACTACATAAAGGGGGATAATTAACTTGATGAAACTCCTCCGTGGGCCACACAAGTCAGTTAAGTTTTTTAAAGTAGTCGCTTGTCTTTAA
Source organism: Incurvaria masculella (assembly GCA_946894095.1). Classification (NCBI taxonomy): domain Eukaryota; kingdom Metazoa; phylum Arthropoda; class Insecta; order Lepidoptera; family Incurvariidae; genus Incurvaria; species Incurvaria masculella. The sequence goes on from OX335644.1 coordinate 7,584,932, forward strand.
ATTGCCTATTTATTTAAATTCTGCGCCCATAGCTATAAAGTTTGTTTTTAGCCTGATTTTAGCGGCAATTGAAAAGATAAACCGACGCTCAGAAAAAAGTCAACCAACGATACGAAAGCATTCGTCGATGATGAAGAAACACGTACGTGTCTTCATAGACGAAGCAAACTTTTAATATTTATTGAAATAAAATTCTTAATCATTGTGTGTCGATTTCATAATAATGCAGAGAATACTTCAAATAATGGCAATTAAATACCTAAGGTGAACCGTTTTCTCTTTATAATTATACCTAAAATTGAGACAAAACTAAACTTTGTGCATTTGTTTTCATGAAGGCATCCACTTTAGATCTCAGAGCCCTTAGTCGTACTTCTCACCTGAATCGGTGTTTACATCAAACCGATCGACTAGTGTTTTCAAATGTATGGATAATTGAAGAGCGCGCGCATCGGGCACTAAGTGAACTTTTTTGTGAGTTCGCGAGTCCGGGTCTGATTTGACAGCTCGCTCATCGTCGCTGAAAATTCGTTGACGTTGCCGTTTAAGTCAAATCCGCGTTATCATGCTGATCTGTAGTCCGATTTTAATTTTGACAGGTTAAAATAGGAAAACCACGGAATAAGTGGCACTTGCATGGGTTTGACGTTTTTGCGTAACTTCGAAGTTCCATGCAGAACTTTGAAATGCTTCAGCTAAGTGCTCTTTCCTGATCAGCCACTACTGGAGTGCGACTGGTACCGGCCATCGTGGTTTCCATTTTAATTAAATGAAAACAAGAAATGGGAGGAAGCCACGTCCTACTCGCTTTCGACCCATTTATTCACACTACTTTTATACACGCCTGAAATAACAGCGTTCCTCTCAAGACAGAAGGACAGGGCGGGAGTAATCCCTATTCTACAGTTCTACAAATTACTTTTGGGAAAGCTTTTTGTAAATCAATATTATGTTTGTAGTTCTCATAGATAAAAAGGAAGGTGATATGCCATCTAGCGCACATACTATGAAACTCGCTGTCTCTAATTTTCAAAAATTACCAAACCCAACTTAAACGCACATGCTACATGCAAACATAGTCGCAGAGATATCCTTTCTCTTCAGTGGTGGTTCCATAGTCAGCTACGGTAGTTTATAAATTGTTATTCTAGATTTTCATAAATATATGTGATAAGTTCTGATATGTTTTTCTTAAAATTATTATTTTTAGTGTTTAACTAATTCATAAATACAAATATGATATTTATTTATACACATGTACAATACATTACACGTAACAGTAAACCAGGGCGTAAAAATTATAATCGACCAGTCAGTTAGTAATTAATAATCCGAGTCAAACTTTTGAATTGACTCGATACTAGTAATTATTATTCATTAAATTAATAATTTGTACGTTATTTCGGGGCACGAATAGATCATTTAATTCATATTTTGCAAAAAAAAACCATTCCAGCAAAATTAGAAAAATGCTTCAGTTTGAATACCGAGTTCACCTGAAAATTAAAAGTTTAAACCTTTAACGTGGTCTGCCATTTCAGTGGACAAAGGTTCCACATCGAGACAGCTTATTTTTATAATCTAAGTTTGAACCCTGCGTTTTGCATAATTGTTAGGTATGGTTCGGAGCCCATACTGCCTGTCCAGTTACAGAGTGCTAGGTAAAACCAGCTTGGAGTTGGTACCAGCACATACCGTCCATGGTGGAGTTTTGCTCAAATAGAAGAAAAGTCCTGGTTTCATAACCTAAAATATAAAAAAACCTAAAACATACTTCGGGAATGCTGTATGGTACACAAAAACAAACAGAAATACGTATATTATGTATTATGTAGTAAATTTATAATTATCTGCTGTTACGGCAAACCATTACCATTACCAAGGATCACAAATCCTTCATGAGTGGTTTAATCCAAAGTGCGTCCATAAACATATCGTCCATTAGAAAATATCTATACGTTTAATTATTATTACACAAAACAGTAAACGAGCGCGTAAAATCTGTTAATTGCTAGCGCACTGATTTATGATTTATTATTTTGTTTCTTTTACTTTTAAATTGTCGAAAATAAAAATAAACAGTAAGAATATTATTAAAAGTTTTACCCTTGACATTTATATTGTTGCGTAGAAAGAACATGTAATCTTGAAATGGAAAGTTCCTCCCAATACACTCAAGCTAAAAAACTCTTACTTCCGGTAGCCGAGCCCAGATTATCCTGCCACAGATTTTATAATTTGCTTAATTAATTAAATTTTGAACAAAATTAGCTTTTGTGTTTTACTTGTATATTATGCTAAATAATACGGGGCCAGTAATTGTCGAGATTGAAAATTAATTTAAAACTGTATAATTTCTTCATTGTTACGAAACTCCGGGAAAGGGTTTCGCGATAAGAAATTGGAAAAGTTGTGATAAATCACTGATTTTTTTCAAGTGAAGTAGTTTTTGTAATTTGGTTGAAAGTTTCGGTAGATCGAGCTTAAATTAAAATTCTATTACACTTTTTTTAGTTGGAGTAAAACGTTTTAAGCAAGCTTTAATTGAAATGATATGGGTTGTCGTTTTTTCGTCACGATTAATAAACGTTATCAACATACTATTCTCAATTCTCAAAATATTAAATTGTCACTTCTTTCGTGTACCTAATTTTTTTTAGTGTAGAATTAATTGACCGAGCAAAGCACAAGAGCGTTTCCGTTTCAGCTTGGGCAAAGATGCTTTCGCGTCTGCCCGGCATCCGGCCGTCCAAAAACATAAAACGTTCAATTAGTACCAAGTGATATAAATACAAGAAGAACGCGGTGAACATTTCTTCAGTTTTAAGCTATACAAAGACAGACTAGTGAGGTCTACAGCTGGCGTTCAGTGATCAAGAATCCTTAATCTATAAAACAGCGTTTATAGCGGTTTTTTAAAGCGAGTTTTTCGACGAAAAACCTAGATTATTAAAAAAACTATGCTCCGGAATATCTTCGTCAAGAAAATCGCTTAGCAAACCGCTACAAAAGCGAATCAGGATTACTGATTCCTGATTATGGTAGTTTGTTATAAATACCTAATGATTTAATTGTATGTTTCCCCTCGTCTTTCAAAGACTGACTGAAATATTTCACTCTAAATAATTAATTCCGCATTCACACATTTTATTAATTTAATAAGGCTTGTTAATAGGTCGTGTTTATACAATAGTGAAATTTATTTCTGTTATTCCTTACCGCGTTTTTGCCAACCAAATGTTTGTCAATCCCAACATCGAGATTAAGTTATTGAGAACGTCTAAAACAAGTGAACGCATATATGTAACAAAGAAAAGCCAAAATATCCGAAACCGCTTGATTGGATACAATCCCACGTTGCGAACGGTTTTGATTATCCGAGGCGGATGATTGTGGCTGCTCCACCCCCTCGCACCGTGCCCCTAGTTGTCACCCGGGCACGTTGTAGTACATACAATACATTCCACCGACTAATTAGTCTGCTCTTTTTGAAGCGCTCTGAAATTTATGAAATTCCCCGCTGGTGCGACCTGCGGACTCAGGTTTTTTTTATTTAGGGCCGCGCAATTTGATTTTTTCAAATGGCTCAGAGTATTCCAATGAAAGTGACATGTATGTATGTAAAATCGACCGTGAAGCAAGGACACATTAATTGAAGAAAGAGCCCAGTAAATAGAACTACTTTACGAATATACTGCAAGGCGGGACCCGAACTAGCAAATTATGGGTATTCCAAGTTATGGGTATACAGCCGGTGGCGAAATTGGTAGACGCAATACCCGCGAATAATATTCGCGGGTATTGCGTCTACCAATTTCGCCACCGGCTGTATACCCATAATTTGGGATTCTCCTACAGTCCCTCCTCCCGTAATGAATGCCTCCTACTAACACAGTGTTTAAGATTATACCTACATACATTTATTTTACGCTTCATCTGCGTTGCGGACATTGACTGGAAAGATTGAACAATCAAACATATTGCCGTCATCACCAAAATCGTATTTGGCATCAGACGCTAGAGCCAGTCCTAGGTTGACTTAAGTAAATATACTTTTTCGTACTATGCAGGTAGGTCCCTTATTCCAAGAAATGTGACATGTATGTATGTATAATCGACCGTGAAGCAAGGACACATTAATAATACATACATACATGTCAAATTCCTTGGAATAAGCGACGTACCTGCTTAGTACGAAAAAGTATATTGGCTCAGAGTATTGTTTTCTTTGTTTGTGATTTGCAAGCGCTGTCGATTGTAATTATTAAGTTTGCATTGTTTTTAAGAAAATTTCACCCGAAGCAATACCAATTTATATTGCTTTTTTCAACGGAATATGAAATGTAAAAACAGGATCTTACTTTGTCAACGATTGTTGAAAAATACCGGTGTCCGTTTCACAAGAAAATACAAATCGTACTATCAACAAAATTAAAAAGTGCGATCCCGGCTTTAGTAAAAAGGAATAGATTTAACGATCACGCGTCATTTCAAGAATAGCAACTTTATAGTAAGTGCAGGGCTGGACTTTATTAAGCGATTTCAAAGGAAAGGAGGAGGTTCTCAATTCGACGGAAACTTTTTTTTTTATTTATACATTCCATCATCGGATCTATGATCTATACATAGAGAATTATCTTACAGTATCTGCGTTCTCGATATATACCAACATATTTTACAATTAGTATGAACAACATATTTCATTTAAGTATGGTTTGCAGGATTTATCTGAACTGAGCGGCTCGTGGCCCAGGAGCGGGTGGACTTGCCTTCTATCCCAGAGGAGGTCAAATCCCCGCCATGTTCGAGTGCGAGCTGTTTCATGGTTGAGAATGCATTCAAAATTATAGGTCCTCTTCCCCTGCATGTGGTAGTATTAAGCCTGCCCGGGCTGGTATCATCGAATTGGATGGAAACATGGTAGAAGCAGTTTTTAGAAATTATTCGTGTTTTTCATCCAGTTCAATATAGCCGTGCTCATAAAGGGAAGGTCCTGGCATGGCATCAAATTCTTAAGCTTTCGCGGTTTTTAACACATTATTAATGTACTTAAGCGGGGCTTACGGGAACAATTTTGAAGAAAGATAACTTCTAAATACCTTTCTTAAGCCCGACGTTTCGAAAGGAGTTGCATCCAATTGTGGTCACGGGAGAACGTCTGGTTTAAGAAAGGTATTTAAAAGTTATTTTTCTTCAAAATTGTTCGCGTAAGCCCCGCTTAAGTACATTAATAAAGGCATCAGATTATTTCGGGAATGTGGTGTGCAGGGCGATTATCAAGACGGCAGGTATGGGTATTAGCTATCCGAGTCAAGTCACATTAAAAATCTTAACAAAAAAAATAACCGACTTCAAAGAAAAAGCACTAAAAAGTAAAAATTAATTTCCATTTTTGTAGTTACGATTTTTGTTATTTTTTGAGTCGGCGTCAGCCGGGCACGCGCTGCGCCAATCAAGAGAACCTTGGCTACCTTGACTGACACCGACTCAAAAAATATATCAAAAATCGTAACTACAAAAATGGAAATATTTTTTTTACTTTTTAGTGCTCTTTCTTTGAAGTCGGTTATTTTTTTTGTTTTTTTATTTGTTTATTTTTAGTGAATCTGAAGTACACTTACTAATTTGTACACGTCCTTTCCAATAAAAAAAGAATCACCGAAATCGGTTGGCGTTATATTGAGTTATTCGTCCATTTGTCGCGCACATCTTAATACAAATTTAAGACTTTTATGATTTTCTCATAGATATCATTGTCAGAACTTAACCAAATTAAAATGGGACCACTTGGGAAGCACTAGCTATCATTTCAAAAAATAATCATCATAATCGGTTCACCCAGGCAAAAGTTATGAAGTAACAAACATAAAAAAAAAAACATACAGACGAATTGATAACCTCCTCCTTTTTTGAAGTCGGTTAAAAAGTACCTAGACCAAAGAATATATGCATGCCCAGACTGCTAAACTCGTAAGTAAGGTTATCCGGGGCCCTTTTTATACATATTTTGACGTTTACATAATATCAGTCTCCTCGTTTCCATGTTGGCAAGTGAGCATTCAATTTTATTTGGTGGCGCGACGCTTTGTTGGGGAAAATAATTACACCTTTTGAACAGTACCAGTCGCTTGCCGGCACCGAGACGAAAGAAAACAATGTATTTTCGAAAATACCCATACTCATACAATTTATTCTCTGATATTTTGGATCACAACATTTTGTTTGACACGTTTGACACATCGCATGTAATGTATTATGGTCTTGCTATTTAACATTATAAATACCTTGTCCATCAAGCATATTATATGTTTTTAATTACAACGAATTATAATATTGAATAGGTTACGTAAAAGCTATTTTTTTTTGTAAAACTTGTAATGTAATTGTAACATGAATTATAATTTGTAAAGCTTTATAAATATTCAGCGGTCAGTATGCGATGTCGATTTTTGGAATTCCATGCTCAGGAATCAGAAATCTTTTATTCGATAACACCGACTGTCGTTTCGACGAAAAAATTTGAATCATTGAAATACCGTGCTCCGACAACGACAAAAGATTACTGATTCCTCAGCATTGAATTCCAAGAAAATAGACCTACTGGTCATACACGTTTAAAGGATCTTAAGGGTATTACTTGTCCAAAAGACACAATTTTAAGTAATAATGTAATCAACCAACGGAGCGCTACCTTTAATACTCTGAGGGCGCTACCCTCAATGCTCAAAATAATCTTTCATTAATCCAGGAGGTTACCTGTTTGGTTAAATTTGTTAAAACTTAATAGTATTAAATTTAGCATAGCAAGAATATTTTCTGGAGTACGGTGATCCAAGACCACTCCAGTGCTTGCAAAATAAAAAAATAAACAATGAAAATAAACAAACGCAGGAACATAACTCTCAGACTCGCCCTGTGTAGCCTCCGCCTGCGTGCTGTAATGAGGATTCCGGCAGGGGCGGTGAGGGGGCGGGGGCCTAAGAAGCTCGTTACAATAAACAAGCTCCCCTTAGAACGCAGCCATAAGAGAGTGCAAACAGAGATAGTCTGGGAGTTGTGGCTGATGTGGATGACGTCATTGTATTTGATTAACAAAGATGAAGCATTCATCTATTTACTGAGGATTAAACAAACATGCGTGATAACTTAAACGATAGCAATGGTTGCTTAACATAAATACTCGTTAGAAAAGTTGCCATGAAATCTATCTGTACTGCAGTATTTCCAAAAGTTTAATATTAATTATTTTTGTTAACCATAATTTTAACCCTTTGCCGAACTGCCGAACGTATGCCTCCTACAACGCGTGCCATTTACCATCGCTTGTCCTCCTTATCCAGCTACCTTCAGCAGCATGTACCAAGTCATCTGAACAACGAGCCGCTGAACGTCCTAAACTACATTGGCCGGAACTACCTGGTCTCCACGCTGCTGGGCTATGTTGGTTATTTTTCAATTGGTTCGTTCTTATTTAAGGTGGCCAAACCCGGCGGGCCCAACTCATTTGCGGGCACGGTACAAAACCGTGATACTGCGCTCTGGGACCTTCTATGTTTCAAAGAATGAGACAGGCTCCGTGATGAGGAAGATGCAACCTGTCCACAAAAAAGAAAATGTGCATAGTGTATGATTTGGTAAGATTTACGAAAAATTTAATTTCAAAACGACTTGTAGCTAAAAGTAAACCACGACCTCTATAGTCAAAAATCTAAGAAAAAGCAAATAGATTATAAATCTTGATTAAATAAGCTATGTCTGATGACTAATTTTTTTAAGATGTTCTTATTTTATCATTGCGTAATCCACCTCCAAAGTTATTGTATAAAACGCGCGAAAAATTCGAACTTTCGGACGTTATAACTTGGAAACCAAACACAATTTTACAATGCCAATGGTCATCAGACATCTAGTTCGATCAAATAAAGCTATTTTGAGCAAAATTTTGGATCTCTGACAAGAAATATGGGCGTGATCTTATTTCCCCTTTTGTATGGGGAGATGAGCGGGATGGGCCACCTTAAGAGATTATATTCGCATAGTGTATTCTTTGAAAACTGATTAATAAGACAAAATTAAAAAAAAACTTCATGTTTATGATCGAATCCTACTTTAATATCTAGATAATTTTAGCACTTGGAACTGCTAATAAAGTCATGAACAAGCTGGTCTATGTTAATCCATAATAATAATCAAATAAACTGTCCGTGTATTCCATCCAGTTCAGTGTAGCCGTCCGGAAGGTCTTGGCATGGGGAATGTGGTTTATTGGACTAGTAGCTTAACATATACATTTCTGGTTGCATAAAAAAACTCTCTGTGTTAAATTCACAAAACAAAGAAAAACAATATTTCTTAAGATAAAAGTGATTTGGGTGTGGTAAATGTCCAAAATTAAAAACGAAGTTTGTAAACGACCTTAATAAAGGAAAATAGTTGGCTTTATTGCGTTTAAAGGGAAGATTCCAAAACATATTAAAGTGTGACGAATAAAGACTAACGCTGTTAATTACCTGAGCATAGTATGTCAATGCTACCCAGCTGCAAAGCTTTTTGAAGCTAAAATTAAAAATAATATGAAATGCCAATACGAGCCACAAATTCAAGGCTATGAATTATTATTCACAAAATATTTTCCGACTCGGTGCAATTCTTAGGAATACTGCAACTTGGCTATATTATTCTGTCCAGTCCATCCATAAAATTTTATTATTTGTAATTCGATTATTTCTGTGCGAGGAGAGTGTGGGAGGTAGGCAACACGCGTTTATCTTTAAAATCCCATATTGCTACCGGAAGTCTAGAAATGTTTCTAGTGCAAAAGTATGAACCCAGGGTACCATGTAGATCAATAGTGAAATATTGCATTCTTCAGTGCAATATCCTTGAAACATGCGACAATATTTTGGTAAGCATCGAAATAACCACTTACAATAAACGAATATTAACTTAACCACGTTTCAATTACTTCTGGCGTGTTCTTCAATCTAAAAATATCTGCACGGCGACGATGGGGTTTCCTGTGCGATATTTCGTAGATATTCATAATATTTTGAGACGTTCCCAGTCAGTCAGTCAGTCAGCGTATTTGCATCTACTGCTAGACATACGCCTCTCCAATTTTTCTCCAGTCCTCCCGGCCCTCAGCGGTGCGGAACCACTGCTTTCCGCCGAAGGAGTGGTTCCGTACCGTACATTTTCGTCCCACCTGGCGGGGTGGGGGTTCCCGTTTTATGCACTTCATATGCAGTATACGCATATGCAACTGAACGAGCAGTTCATTGAAAAAGAAAACTGAAAATTATGGAATGATCAGACCCATTTGGTCAATACCATTTTAATAGATTCATATTTCAAGGTTCATAATTAGGTCTTATTGATTACGCTTTAATCTACATAATCAATCAGTTAAGAGTGTTACTTTACTACTGTTAATTAGTTTAGTGTTTTTTTTTACTTTACGAATTCTCCTTACATACTTTTAATCTTTATGTGCAATGCCCAAGTATTATATTGTTTTATCCTCAATGCCTCGAGTGCTTGAAATATGTTTTTATTCGGTCTTTGAACTACGAGTTTCATTCGGAACATACACAAAGTTTTCTATTTAGCGCGAATATTGGTCCTAAAAGCCTTTGTTAAGGATGTTCCGACCCATACAATGTTTTTTTTACACAGAACGCAAAAACTATTGCACTTTCAGCCACGAATTAATAATAAAAGTTTAATATAGTCATATTACTTGCAGCGAAAACAATTTCACAATTTCAGGATTATTGGTTTTGTTACAATTTATTTAAATACGATTTTTATTTAACAGCGCCATCTAACGGTGTAAAACTTCTAATCGGCAATTACAACCAAACCATTAAACCTGAAATTGTGAATATGTTTTCGCTGCAACTACTATGGCTATATTTAATATTTTTGACGAATTCGTGCCTTAAAGTGCAATATATTTTGCGTTCTGTGTAAAAAAAACATTGTATGGGTCGGAACATTCGATATACGAAAATTACTTATCCGTACGTTGGGCCAGGTATAAAATAATCTTTTAAGGGTATACAAGTGCCGCTACAAATTAATGTACCATTTGTAGCTTGATTTCATCGAGAAAACAAATTTCATTAGAGGTTTTTTTTTATTACTGAATGCGCCCTCTAGTGGTCTCTTTCACTTCTTTGATAGGGTTTTCCTAAAGGAGGTCCTACGTTCATCACATAGAGGAAAGAAAATTGTCGACCGGATGATAACCATAAAAGTAATTTTCGGGAACGGTCGCCACTTGTACGCCGCCCCCCCCCCCCGCGCCTCGTGCCACCCTCGGCGCCTTCCCCTCGCCTCCCCGCTCAACTTTCTTTCATGTTTTCTGAATAGCAGTCTATTCAGAAAAGTTATATAGGCTGATTCGCGTGGTCATCTAAGACAATGATACCTTTCAGTAAATATGGCCACTAAGTTTTCAGTACATTATGATTTGTTTTATGGTTTTGCAAATATCGTTTCTCCCATTACATTTACATTTTTAGGGTTCCGTACCTAAATGGTGCCAACCGAACCTTATTACTAAGCCTCCGCTGTCCGTCCGTCCGTCCATCCGTCCGTCCGTCCGGATGTCTGTCCGTCTGTCCGTCTCTCTGTCACAGTATCTCATAAACGTAATAGTAAGGCATCGGAAATTTTCACAGAGTCTGTATTTATTTTGCCCCTATAACAAAAAATTGGTAAAATAAAAAAATATAAAAATTAAATTGGGCCCCCATACAAAAAAAGGGATTTTTTTGTTTTAAATCTTGTACGATGGTACGAAACCCTTCGTTTCCGAGTCCGACTCGCAATTGGCCGGATTTTTAAAGAGAGGTGAGGTATGAAAAGGAGGACGTTGTTCCTACACAAACAAATAATTATACCTGTAGCAATCAAGCTAACATAAGTTCCGGTATGTTCGTAATTATTCTTCTCCTAAACGGCTTGACCGATTTTGATGGATGTTTTTCTACTTAGGGTTCAGCTGGATGGTTCTTAGCTTTAATTGGACCCGGTAGGTGATGCTGTTGTCGAGATCTAGTTTTTTTAATAACATGTTCCGCTTTGGTGAATATCCAAAACGAAATCGACCCGAGCGGATCCGGAAACCTTAGCTATTATTCAATAAAATTAATCGTCCAACTAAAATTTGGCTGCAAAAAATACATTATTCATATTTTTTTTCTATAACACGGAACCAGCATTCTTCAAACTATAAATGTGAACAGCTCGGTGAAATTCAACTAGTTTAACTGTTGCTGTTGTGATAACACCTTCCAACGCCTAAAACTTTACCGCACAGCTTGCTAAGCAAACTGCCTCTATAACGGTTTTATGGCGCTACAAAGCTGTGTAGGGCTCGGGTATTGTCAAAATTCTATTAAGAGTGCCTCACGTTGTTTGCTCGACGTTATTAATATTATGTCGTCGCCGTGACAACCTGTATAGCTAGTGGAGCAGAAGGCGTTTTCACGCGATCAAGCCGGTGCGACCATGGCCACATGTTTTCGTGGGCGGCTTCTCATGACTAAAATGTTTCTGTCTTTGTGTGAGGAAAGTTATGTATGTATGCTGTTAATACATAAACAAGCGTGGTGCCATTAATTAAAAAGTTGTATCGGTTTCGACGGTTTTATAATCGTCGTCGCTTAGGGGCGACTATAAATAACAGAGTTTCTTAGTTTGTTGAATACTGCAGTGTGTATATTTTAGTAGTATTATTAAATAAACGAGATGTGCTACACTGAGAAAACAGATGTCGACTTAATTTTGGTTAAGTTATATCTAGTTCCAAGAGCATAGTTTTTGTATGACATTTGGTATTTTGCACCTGATATAGTTGAATTTTCCAGATCATTTGAATTAGAAACTTGACATTAATACTACCCTAGTAGTATATCGTTTAAAATAATTATTTTGAATTTAATTGACTCGATACAATGTATCAGTATCAAACTTGACGAGGGCTTTATACACTTAAATTTTTTATTAATTTGACGATGGCTTTTATACCAGATAAGACTATACGTAAGACTATACATATTATTGTATAAGCAACTTATTAAGTATTTATTTAATGTATATTTTGTTAATGTATATATTTTTGTATTTTTTTTATAACAACTAGTTAAGCAAGTTCAATTTCTAATCAATTTGTTTTGAGGGTTGCTGTTTCTTTTGTGATTTTTCTTTGCCTTAAGCTGTTCTACCAATAATTGTTTGGGAGTAGCATTTAGATCCAAGTATATATTTCATTACTGTGAATGGAAAACCAGCCTCAGTGGCCCAGTGGCGCGACACTTCGGCGATCGCTCTCCGAAGTTAAGCAACGCTGGGTCCGGTCTGGTCTTGGATGGGTGACCATTCGACCGTTGAGAGAGGCTGGCCGTGGTTCGGATTCCACGTTAAGCTGTAGGTCCCCTTCCTTACTTACTAGATGGTAGGGTTTATCCCGCCCGGGTTGGTACCATCGCATTGGATGAACGATGGTCGAAGCGGCAATGAAAATTGTCCGTGTTTTCCATACAGTTCAATGTAGCCGTGCAATATAAGGAAGGTCCTGGCATGGCACCTAGTTCCCATGTGGTGTGTTGGGCTAATACCATGACAGAACTTGTGGTATTAGCCATCCATGTCCAGTCACATAAAAAAAAAAAAAAAAGTAAAGTTTCTTCGAGGATTCTTCTTTACTGGTTGATAATCCGCAGATCTATCAGTTTCTGACCTAACTTAGTGTAGTTTAACTATCAAAAAAGTTTAAATAAATTAAATGAAAATGTAACTCGTGCCAGACCCTCGGCGTATCCCTTTTTATCCGGGTTGCAGTGACACGGTTTTGGTTTAATTTAATCATCTTTTTTCGTGTACACTTTCACTGTCACATCTGGTAGAAGCGCCTGGTATCCTAATTGTGGTACTGTTTTCGGTCAAGGGTCCATTCTGGACGGTTTCATACAGTTTATCATAGCTTGCTGAAGTAGACCAGAATGGACCGACAAGGAACTGAGAGAAATAAAAAGTTACATGCTTAAAAAAAATCCGTGGTCACGTAATACCAAACGAGGTTGACGCGTGTTCCTGTTCGTCTCAGGCTGTTCGCAGCATCCAAGATCAAATATAGTAGTGGCGAAGAAACTGGCGTTATACCACCAGCATGGCTAGCAATTACGTCGAGTGAATTGGGGACGATACCGCCATCTTGTTCTGGCTGAAGACGGAGTTCCCTGTACACATTAATTTTATCATGCATCTAATATTATTTAGTAGAAATGACCAGATTACAATATTCAACCACCCAGGATGCTGAAAGCTCTACGAACCCAAACTCTGCAAATAACGTAGGTTACTATAATAAGGTTCATGTCCCTGTAGGCTACCTGGGAACAACAGTTCCACACACGATTGAAGTGAATTCATTTCGTCATTGTTTCGGCACTCATTTTCTACTTTTTCAAATCAATATTTTTATTCTCCTCACCTACTTTAAATTAGCAGCATTGAGTCACTTGTTTGGGAAAAAAACCTAAAACAGTTATCCAATACAAACATGGACAGGATTGTATGTAACTGGATAGGATGTTAGCCTAACACACCGAATTTTCGTAGGATTCAATTGAGCTGGATAAAAAATACGGATGATATTCATTTCCGCTTTAACCATATTTTCATGCAATTCCATGGTATCAACCCATGCAGGCTTAATCCTACCGCCTAGTTGGGGAAGGGTAACCTTTGCCTCTTAATATAAATTTAAAGATATCAATTAAATAAAGATAGATAAAAAGTACAATAATGACAAAATTTTTGTAATGTTTATGGAAGATAATTAAACTCAATAAATATTTGTATAGCTTACATGAAGTATTTCAGGTCGTAAAACGTTTTTGTGAGCAGCCATTCATGCAAGTTTTTCTTAAATAGTCTGTCATTTTCTTCTTTTTTTATTTCGTTAGGTAACTTATTATACATATTGGCGGCTTGAAATTTTAGGCTTTTTTGAAACCCCGTGGTGCTGTGGCTTGGTAGTTGGAGAAGGTGTTTGTGTCTGGTGAGGTAGGTATGGTCACGTGTGTTGAACTCCGACCTGCTACATCTCGCAAACAACGCAACTCTCTTAACGTACGCATCGTACATCGTCAGAATATTCAGCTCTTTGAATATGGGTGTACAATGTGCATCCCAGGCTGAACGATTTATTATTCGCACAGCTCGTTTTTGTAGAAGGAATACTCTTTGAGCTTCCCGAGCTTGCCGATCCTACCCCAGAACTCTAGCCCAAAGGTAATTTTTGAGTAAAAATACCCATAGTCTGCGTTTTTAGGGTTCCGTACCCAAAGGGTGCAAACGGAACCCTATTTCTAAGACTCCGCTGTCTGTCCTTCCGTCCATCCGTCCGTCCGTCCGTCCGTCCGTCCGTCCGTCTGTCACAGGGCTGTATCTCATGAACCGTAATAGGTAGGCAGCTGGAATTTTCACAGAGTGTGTATTTATTTTGCCGCTATAACAGCAAATAGGTAAAATTAAAAAATAATAAAAATTTAAGGGTGTCCCCATACAAAAAACGTGATTTTTTGGTGTTAAAACGTGTACGATGGTACGGAACCCTTCGTGTGCTAGTCCGACTCGCACTTGGCCGGTTTTTATAGTGTTGACGTCGAATGACTGGGCTAAAATTCTGAGGCAGTAGCAGGTTCTACTCAGTTTGTCGCATATTGTTTCTATATGATTGGTGATAAGGGAACGGGTACATGGATTTCCGACCATGAAACAAGCTCGCATTTGTGACAAATTACACTTACCTTACTCAGAGCAAGAAAGAAGTGGTGCATGAACTGAAATGAAACTGCTACCTTTGGCATGAGAAGCAAAGCCTCCTCAACGGCTATTATGTAAATAGTTAAATTGAAAAATTGCAGATTCAAAATACCTGTTTAAACAAACGTTTTAAATTAAAAAAAATCAAACAATATATTATGTCCAACCACAACAGAGAAGGTCGCACCGCATTTGCTGAGGAGACTAGTTCCCAAGCACATGGTCATAGTCAAGCGGGCACTTTGAGGGTCACGCGTACCTATATGGCCAGCTATGCATAAAACAATACACCAACGTGTGCAAGTCTTGACGAGAATAATAAAAGACATCTAAATGGCGTATACACGATAGTGCGAACTCTCATTGGTTGAGATAAATAAAACGAGATAACTCGGATCCCGACCCAGTTTGAATGGAGGTCTTTTTCATTTCGCGACCCTAGTGCGAAGGGAGACCGAGATTGATACTTGCGGACCAAACAATCTTGATACAATCAACAGTAGTGACCCAACTCGCTTCGTTCTGCGCGATTATGCTTGGAACGAAATCTGAGTTCTTCCAGGCGACATGTCGGTAGTTACAAAATACCTGCACCACTTTAACAAGTGTATTTGAATCGAAAACAAATCAACTTCCTTTATTTTAATTATTATTACAAAAAGTATTCCTAATTTAATAAACAGTTTGGGAACATTTACGAAACGAACGTTTGCGCAGTGCGGGGAAGTTTGCTTGTTTAACTCTAGGCATCATGTGATCTTACAGAGGATTTAGCACACTCTTTTTCAAACTTTGGATATTCTTGGTTTCCTCTGAAATATTCTTAAATATTTTTTCCCGAAAACAAGAAAGATTCGGTGATTGTTTTATGTTACTTCATCTTATTATATTCACTAAGGAATTCGCTGCTGCATGTCGGTATATTTATGATGTATATTTCTATTTTATCGTTGGCTCTTGTTCGACGGCTAAGCGGATCTTTGGAAAAAGGGTCTCTCTCCCACCCTTTTTTAGTGTCAATGGTGTAACATCCGACACAGGATAAAAATTCAAAAGGATTAAATAAAATTATTTTACAATTTTCCTTACAATTTATAGCACTAAACTCCTCCGTTGCTTTCAGACTGCTGCGATACAGATCCAGTATCGCAGCAGAGTCAAAGCAACTGATTTAAGAATCCCGCCGCCGTTAGCAGCGAAACTAATCGCATGGGAGAATTTTGTGATAGGAATTATGTTTATTATTTTAGTATGGAATAATTATCACCTTACAACAAAACGTTATCCACCTTTTTTTGCTTAAAATATGCCAACGTTTAATCTTTAACGTCGGTTATCATACTGTATGCTATACAGAGTGTTTGGTAATCCGATACATTAGGGGTGCAACTGTACAAAATTAGTACATTTTTAAATGATGAAGTTATTCCCATAATTTACATTCCACGTGTCGTAATTTTTTTGTTAGTAATCCTGTTCTATTTAAATACGTTTTGTCTTTTTTTTCATAACCTGTAATTTATGACCACTTATTTCTGAGATTACGAATATTTTGAGGGCACATACATTTGAGGGCGTCAGCCTCAGTGGCCCAGTGGCGCGACACTTCGGCGATCGCTCTCCGAAGTTAAGCAACGCTGGGTCCGGTCTGGTCTTGGATGGGTGACCATTCCGTGGTTCGGATTCCACGTTAAGCTGTAGGTCCCCTTCCTTACTAGGTGGTAGGGTTTATCCCGCCCGGGTTGGTACCATCGCATTGGATGAACGATGGTCGAAGTGGCAATTAAAATTGTCCGTGTTTTCCATCTAGTTCAATGTAGCCGTGCAATATAAGGAAGGTCCTGGCATGGCACCTAGTTCCCATGTGGTGTGTTGGGCTAATACCATGACAGATCTTGTAGTATTAGCCATCCATGTCCAGTCACATAAAAAAAATATATTTTTAAAGTAGTCTTTCATTCGCCACTTATTAAAAATAGATGATTAAGTACTCAGAGAGGAGTTATTATTTTATAGTTATCATTTTTTGGTAACAAGACAGAAAATTTCCAAAAAAATTTGGAACCCAAATAACTCAAAATCTATTGATTTTCGACCCCCAGATAATTGGGACAAATTTGTTGCTCATTAGCTCTAGAATTACCCCTTAGAAAGAATTTATCGAATTACCAAACACTCTGTATAATAGGAACGGTGGATGATACTAAATAACTCGTAATATAATGAAAAACTTAAATACCGTACCGGCCTACACAATCATTACATTAAAAAAGGAATCACAGCAGCTAACCCAAATTAATCTAAAGACGAAACCTTTAATTCCACTTAGCACTACCTCCCCGCTATCATTTCTCGCCAGGACCGTTCCTACACCTTATGAAAAAGAGGGAGAGCAAGCGCTCCTGCCCCCTGCGGCTTAAAAAATCTTATCTTGATGTCAAACACCCGCCCCCCCCAACCGCGCTTCACGGTAATTGGCCCTCATTTTCATTTCGAGGCCGTTGTTATACTTTCGTACGGTCCGTTCGCTCAGGATTGGAGTCCGCCTAAAACTTCTAACTTCCTTCTCGTTCATTGGAAAGTCGGAGAATGTATTAGGAATTTCAAATCGTATCGTTTGAAAAACGCGTTTCTTTCGAACCTGAATTTATAGTAGAGTTCGAATCAGGTATGAAAGATATTATGTAAGCCTGACCCTATGAGACATAAGCCTAGCAACACGTTATCACTCTCGCAAAAGTAATTCCAGTACCTACTTTTCGTAGATAAAAACGCCAACTCGGAAGTTGTTTGGTAAAGATATTTAAGATAACATTTACATATATTTTTTATTACAGTAGCTACTACAGCTCGACCGGTTATTATAATGTTATTATGTTTGCCTATATGTGATCGTAATTCTTCTACTCCTAACTGGTTGGGTCTCTGACACCGTGTCCTGATTAGCTTTATCGGCACAGGGGCCTTTCTTACCATCTCGTAATCAATACCATCACAAGATAATCAGCACTTTAGTAATAAAGGGCCTGTAAGTGTCGATTAGACATAATCAGCACTTGGTGTTAAATAATGACAACCATAGTTTATAAAAATTCAATACAGTCAGCATGTTGTACGTGCAAGGTATTAGTAAAAATGCAAGAAAGTATTTAATTAAACCAATATCTAGAAATTTTCCATCGATTTCTATTGATATTACATATGAATCAGTTTTGCATATTTTACAAGTCATGTATTTCAGCTACATTTTTATGTCTAATAAATCAGAGGTATGGATGAAAATTTTCTGAATTGCAATAATGGTTTCTTATAGATTTCGAGGTGCTGATTAACGGAAAAATGAAATGAAAGCATCGCGTTAGTAAGTTGAGTTTCAACGTCATAAAAACATAAATGTTTAAGTAAGCTTTGTATTTCATTTTAATAGAACAATGTATTCAGGCATATAAAATGTTTTTTCGCTATATATTTATGTATCTAGAAAACTTTACGTTATCGAAAAAAACGATACCATATTTGAATTCAGCGCTCCAAAATGACCTAACATAGATACGTTTCAAACAAACAATTTTCAAAATGGAAAATTTTGCATACAATGCATTACACTATTCTAAAATTGGCCTAGCTTATACGGGTACCGTCAGCTCTTAAACGTGTTAGGTAGAAAACACCATATGAGATGTCCATGTTTTTCCCGGATTCCTGCCGCCTGTATCCCCACAATGCGCGCGTTCGCATTTCCCTTATCATCTTATTAAAACAAATATTCTAAATAAGGAGCTGCGAGATTGCGGTTTATTACACCCGATGTCTGGGGGCGACTGAATTTGCAAAGAGAGCGACGGGGGTAAAAGAAATCGTGCGAAATGAACTTTGGGCTCCTTGGGAAGGTGAAAAGTTATTAATTTCTGAATATTTCGCGGGAACTGGTGGAGTTTAATGAAAGTTGGTAATTAAAAGCAAACAAACAAAAAATTCAGGAAGTATTAAATGTAAATTATGTATATATTTTTACAGCCGAAGATATTCGCTTTAAAATTGTACGTACCTTATACACTAAAATCCTGTATTTCACTAAGGATTGTTTTTTTATCTTTCATTGGACTAATGTCACAAATTTGACTGGTAAGATTCACATTTAATAGTTACAATATCCAGTATTTTCAGCAAACGTTTAGGACTCTGAGTAGGAATAATATGCTCTTATTTCGTATTTCTTACGTGCATAGCACATTTTTGTAATTTGATTGTTTTAATCGTTATTTTCACCGATGGTTAGATGATTCCAGAATATTTATTTAAAGCTAAAGTGGAAGCTTAAATTAAGATATCCATACGGACAATCTGTGTAAGAGTCGTTGTTACAGTTTTGAAATATTCTATTGTTTTAAACATCATCATTAGTGTGATTGCAGAACAAATATTTAACTTGATAGAAACAAAGACAAAAATTTGAATAAATTTCGATCTCTAGAAACGAACTGTAATTCATTGAACAAGGACGGTTAGATGTTGTGCTATATAAGGCAATTCGGTTTTCATTGATTCAAATCTTTGTTTATGCATCAACAGAAAAAAATCCAAATTTGAAATTAATGATTCTCATTGGTCGAAGGGTCAACTCTTCTCAGTGTGGTTTCATTGCGAAAGCGCAATAGTGTAATGTCTATTTATTGTCTTGAACTCATGTCTCAGATCAGTTTTGTATTTTACTCATCTTAAAACATGCCATCATTATGATCGAACCTCTACCTCTGAGGGAAAATGAGATGTGAGTGAAATAAGCAATCATACGGTGTGCGACTCCCACACCGTATGATTGCTTATTTTTTTATTCATTCTGTAGCCACGAGGGTTCGTTATCCTATTATTTGAAGAAACTATCGACGTATTCTACCAATTTCTTTTAGGTATATCAAATTGATGAAATTGTGTTCTGTGAATCCTCTGGATAAGGTTATTTAAGTGATTATGTAATTATTTCATAGTAACTGTTTATTCGAGGATACATTGATTCTGATAGCAATCACATTGCCCCTCTTTCATTCATAACAAACGAATGAGTGGGAATTTATGAAAGGTTTTTATTTTAACATTTGATCTGATAGGTACGCATGACGCTCGGAATGAAATGCCATTTTCATCGGTGTCAATGGGGCAACGACATTCGGTCCGACTCGCACTTGGCCGGTTTTTTTATATATGTATAACACCAAATTACGTAATGAATTGCATGTGCATAACCTTACAGGCAACATATTTCTCGCAGTGTTTACGACATGACATCGAAAGCTAATCGCAAAGAAACTCGTCCATCATGGTCGTAAGTCCACAACTGGCCGAGCGAACTCTCGGTCAGTGCTACAAATTCAATTTCCTTATATCTCTACTGGACTGCAGCCAGAAATCTCGAGATGAAAAATATTTAAATTTTATAACCACATAAAATTGACTTGTGTTCTCGCTTGTACGCTCGCTTCAGGACCGAAAATCGTGGCAATACGAAAACCGCGACGATTTTTGTTTGCAGCATTGATCATAATATTCAGTTCTGAGAAAATATCTGGCGGTGAGACAAACTCGAAAGTTTGGGGAAGCTTCCGAGAAGGCTTTGTACTGTTCTCATTTCTGGGGCTTAGAAACAACTTTTCTGATACTTATTTCAATTTGAGTTACATTTTCGTTTTATTTATTCTGAAAATACACACAAGCAAACCAAAATATGATGAATGCAATGATGACATCAAAAAAACGATGAGATGGAAATCATAAACAAAGTTTTTAAATTAATTCATTTGTATCTAATCTAATATCTAATCTAATAAATAATATAAAGGGGAAAGTTTGTAATAATGGATGGATGGATGGATGGATGGATGGATGGATGGATGGATGTTTGTTACTCTTTCACGTAAAAACTACTGAATGGATTCTAATGAAACTTTACAATAATATAGCTTATACATCAGAATAACACATAGGCTACAATTTATGTGCCCATGGGCTTTAGAACTTTCACGGGGCTGCGAAAACGATGCCGGTAGCGATACTTCACACTAGGGGGAGCGGGGCCGGGGACGGTGGCGGGGAGCGGCGGCGGGGGGAGGGCAGACGTCGTGACTGTTTGGTGTCCGTTTGGCGAATTTTCAAGGCACTAGCGATTTGTAAAACTTAGTACATGTACATTTAACTACCCGGGAATTAGGATTGGCTAAATAGAATTCAGTTCCGCTTACGCTAAGATGGGGCTGTCATACAAACTGCAATGCTATGCACGGCTCGGCTTTGCGGCGGCAGCGCTTACTTTTACTGAAGTACGACTTGGTATTTCCTGCAACTTTAGGACTACTTGGCATCACGCTAAATCGCCGGAGGAGCGACCAACAGAATAAAATCCTTGAGAACCAATTACTCGATTTAGATGTGCATTTTATCTACGTCTAGCCTGATTCTACTAAAAACTTATAGATTACATAATATAACGCTTCATTACCAGAAGGGTAAGTAGTGAGTCTTAAAGTCTTATAACATGCGAACCACTTACCTGATTTATATGCGTATTTTATCAATGTATAGCATCTCTGGGAGCAGTCAGGTTCGAGATGGGTTACTGTTTTCGATGTTGAGGCTGGCTGTGGGTTGGAGTCCACGCAAAACTTACCTACATTACACGTTACTTACTAGGTAAGCAATGTAGCAGTGAAAGTGCAGAAAGGTTCTCGCGGTAAATGTTTTTTTTTTAAATAGCCACCAAACGTCAACGAAGCTCTAAATGGGAATTATTGGATGTTTCTCATTAAATCATGCTATTTCGGCTCGAACGATCTTGATTAAATTTGGTACATGGATACATTGTCCTGGACCAGTTTGACCCTATTTTGGACCAGTCATGTCGGCTACTTTTTATCCATGAGATAATTTAGCCAACACTAACCCGAGCGGAGCCGGGTACCGCAGCTAGTAAATAATATAAAGGGGAAAGTTTGTAATAATGGATGGATGGATGGATGGATGGATGGATGGATGGATGGATGTTTGTTACTCTTTCACGTAAAAACTACTGAATAGATTCTAATGAAACTTTACAATAATATAGCTTATACATCAGAATAACACATAGGCTACAATTTATGTGCCCATGGGCTTTAGAACTTTTACGGGGCTGCGAAAACGATGCCGGTAGCGATACTTCACACTAGGGGGAGAGGAGCCGGGGGCGGTGGCGGGGAGCGGCGGCGGGGGGAGGGCAGACGTCGTGACTGTTTGGTGTCCGTTTAATGGCGAATTTTCAAGGCACTAGCGATTTGTAAAACTTAGTACATGTACATTTAACTACCCGGGAATTAGGATTGGCTAAATAGAATTCAGTTCCGCTTACGCTAAGATGGGGCTGTCATACAAACTGCAATGCTATGCACGGCTCGGCTTTGCGGCGGCAGCGCTTAATTTTACTGAAGTACGGCTTGGTATTTCCTGCAACTTTAGGACTACTTGGCATCACGCTAAATCGCCGGAGGAACGACCAACAGAATAAAATCCTTGAGAACCAATTACTCGATTTAGATGTGCATTGTATCTACGTCTAGCCTGATTCTACTAAAACTTATAGATAACATAATATAACGCTTCATTACCAGAAGGGTAAGTAGTGAGTCTTAAAGTCTTATAACATGCGAACCACTTACCTGATTTATATGCGTATTTTATCAATGTATAGCATCTCTGGGAGCAGTCAGGTTCGAGATGGGTTACTGTTTTCGATGTTGAGGCTGGCTGTGGGTTGGAGTCCACGCAAAACTTACCTACGTTACACGTTACTTCCTAGGTAAGCAATGTAGCAGTGAAAGTGCAGAAAGGTTCTCGCGGCAAATGTTTTTTTTTTAAATAGCCACCAAACGTCAACGAAGCTCTAAATGGGAATTATTGGATGTTTCTCATTAAATCATGCTATTACGGCTCGACCGATCTTGATTAAATTTGGTACATGGATACATTGTCCTGGACCAGTTTGACCCTATTTTGGACCAGTCATGTGGGCTACTTTTTATCCATGAGATAATTTAGCCGACACTAACCCGAGCGGAGCCGGGTACCGCAGCTAGTAAATAATATAAATGGGAAAGTTTGTAATAATGGATGGATGGATGGATGGATGGATGGATGGATGGATGGATGTTTGTTACTCTTTCACGTAAAAACTACTGAATGGATTCTAATGAAACTTTACAATAATATAGCTTATACATCAGAATAACACATAGGCTACAATTTATGTGCCCATGGGCTTTAGAACTTTCACGGGGCTGCAAAAACGATGCCGGTAGCGATACTTCACACTAGGGGGAGAGAAACCGGGGGCGGCGGCGGGGAGCGGCGGCGGGGGGAGGGGGGGGCAGACCTCGTGACTGTTTGGTGTCCGTTTGGCGAATTTTCAAGGCACTAGCGATTTGTAAAACTTAGTACATGTACATTTAACTACCCGGGAATTAGGATTGGCTAAATAGAATTCAGTTCCGCTTACGCTAAGATGGGGCTGTCATACAAACTGCAATGCTATGCACGGCTCGGCTTTGCGGCGGCAGCGCTTACTTTTACTGAAGTACGGCTTGGTATTTCCTGCAACTTTAGGACTACTTGGCATCACGCTAAATCGCCGGAGGAGCGACCAACGGAATAAAATCCTTGAGAACCAATTACTCGATTTAGATGTGCATTGTATCTACGTCTAGCCTGATTCTACTAAAAACTTATAGATTACATAATATAACGCTTTATTACCAGAAGGGTAAGTAGTGAGTCTTAAAGTCTTATAACATGCGAACCACTTACCTGATTTATATGAGTATTTTATCAATGTATAGCATCTCTGGGAGCAGTCAGGTTCGAGATGGGTTACTGTTTTCGATGTTGAGGCTGGCTGTGGGTTGGAGTCCACGCAAAACTTACCTACGTTACACGTTACTTACTAGGTAAGCAATGTAGCAGTGAAAGTGCAGAAAGGTTCTCGCGGCAAATGGTTTTTTTTTTAAATAGCCACCGAACGTCAACGAAGCTCTAAATGGGAATTATTGGATGTTTCTCATTAAATCATGCTATTTCGGCTCGAACGATCTTCATTAAATTTGGTACATGGATACATTGTCCTGGACCAGTTTGACCCTATTTTGGACCAGTCATGTGGGCTACTTTTTATCCATGAGATAATTTAGCCGACACTAACCCGAGCGGAGCCGGGTACCGCAGCTAGTAAATAATATAAAGGGGAAAGTTTGTAATAATGGATGGATGGATGGATGGATGGATGGATGGATGGATGGATGGATGGATGGATGTTTGTTACTCTTTCACGTAAAAACTACTGAATGGATTCTAATGAAACTTTACAATAATATAGCTTATACATCAGAATAACACATAGGCTACAATGTATGTGCCCATGGGCTTTAGAAGTTTCACGGGGCTGCGAAAACGATTCCGGTAGCGATACTTCACACTAGGGGGAGAGGAGCCGGGGGCGGTGGCGGGGAGCGGCGGCGGGGGGAGGGCAGACGTCGTGACTGTTTGGTGTCCGTTTGGCGAATTTTCAAGGCACTAGCGATTTGTAAAACTTAGTACATGTACATTTAACTACCCGGGAATTAGGATTGGCTAAATAGAATTCAGTTCCGCTTACGCTAAGATGGGGCTGTCATACAAACTGCAATGCTATGCACGGCTCGGCTTTGCGGCGGCAGCGCATACTTTTACTGAAGTACGGCTTGGTATTTCCTGCAACTTTAGGACTACTTGGCATCACGCTAAATCGCCGGAGGAGCGACCAACAGAATAAAATCCTTGAGAACCAATTACTCGATTTAGATGTGCATTGTATCTACGTCTAGCCTGATTCTACTAAAAACTTATAGATTACATAATATAACGCTTCATTACCAGAAGGGTAAGTAGTGAGTCTTAAAGTCTTATAACATGCGAACCACTTACCTGATTTATGTGCGTATTTTATCAATGTATGACTCTGGGAGCAGTCAGGTTCGAGATGGGTTACTGTTTTCGATGTTGAGGCTGGCTGTGGGTTGGAGTACACGCAAAACTTACCTACGTTACACGTTACTTAATAGGTAAGCAATGTAGCAGTGAAAGTGCAGAAAGGTTCTCGCGGCAAATGTTTTTTTTTTAAATAGCCACCAAACGTCAACGAAGCTCTAAATGGGAATTATTGGATGTTTCTCATTAAATCATGCTATTTCGGCTCGAACGATCTTCATTAAATTTGGTACATGGATACATTGTCCTGGACCAGTTTGAGCCTATTTTGGACCAGTCATGTGGGCTACTTTTTATCCATGAGATAATTTAGCCGACACTAACCCGAGCGGAGCCGGGTACCGCAGCTAGTTATCATATAATAATGAAAGAACACATCGAAACTATAATCATAAATGGAAGACACACACAATTTTTCATAGGGTCGAATCTTTACATCCAACAATACCATGGTGGTACTTACCTACCTACAATTTTGCATGGATTCCGACCCATGGCACAGTTCGCGATTAGTGACGAAATGCACTTATCCAACTCAGAAAGAGAAACAAAATTGCGCATGAACGAGGCGGTTAAACCCGTGATGGCATGAAACGCAAGGCCCCGCATCCCTGAGCGACGATCTGCACAGTCTACGATAATGACAGCCAATTTCCAGTCAATTCCTTCCAGACAGTCTTCCAAGAAGCAAATTGCTATACATATCGACTGCAAATAGTTGTCGTTCTGCTGGTAGACCTTTCTCTTCGCTCAGCCGATAAAATATGCTTAATCTACAGCCGATAGCTACATAGCAACACGTATAGAGTTCTCCGTACCAACGAGTCTCTCGGGTGACCTAGATCGGAGGCCGATATCACATCGTCTCCGTGTCGCCTCGCCATAGATACGCGAGAGTGAGCGATTATTTCGGGCCAAGTTGTTGTCGGGGGCGTAGCTCAGATGGTAGAGCGCTCGCTTAGCATGCGAGAAGTACCGGGATCGATACCCGGCGCCTCCAAGTTTTTTGCGATTTATACATGCCGCATCCACGCCACCTTCCCGGAGAGGTAGGTAGTGATGGAATACTTTTTAGGGTTCCGTACCCAAAGGGTGAAAGCGGTACCCTATTACTAAGCCTCCGATGTCCGTCCGTCCGTCTGTCACAGGGCTGTATCTCATGAACCGTAATAGGTAGGCAGGTGAAATTTTCACAGAGTGTGTATTTATTTTGCCGCTATAACAATAGATATATAAAAATATAAAAATAGGTAAAATAAAAAGATAAAAAAAATAAAAAAAAATCTTGTACTATGGTACGGAACCTTTCGTGTGCGAGTCCAACTCGCACTTGGCCGGTTTTTTTTCATCCATGCTCTAAAATTACAGGTTCTATGTACAAGACCTTTACGAAAAATTACATCGACATGGTCGCAGTACGTTCTTCCAGGCCGCCCTAATTCCGAATACTTCTGTTTTTTCACTTTGTTTCGTCATTCCTTCGTCACCACTTTGTTCCATATATCCATACCATCTTAACACTCCTTTCTCGATTCTCAACACAAAATCATTTTTCAATTGGCACTGCTCTCTAACTCAGTAATTTCGAAATTTGTCATTTAAACTCAACGGCTTTTATATCTTAAACATAAATTGTTACAAGTGAATGGGCTCGATTTTATTTAAAGTTTCTTTTTAGAGCATTTTTTTTCAACAGCCTAAATATTGCTTTTATAGATTATCCATCTCCGAATATAAGCTTGCAAGAGAAATATTTTGCCTAATATATGTATTATATCTGTTATCTATCAACAATCGTTTAAACTACTTTCTAAATTTGAAACCGATGCCATACTGTCAAATATTGCACCAATATCATGCGCCGTGACTTCTAATAGGACGGCCAGTTCATCGATGATGGGTTTGTAGCTCATATTTCATTTTCAACAGTGTTAAAATTCGAAAAAAAAAATCACGACACTGTTAGCGGCAAGACCATGTCAATCTTAAAATAATATTTTTTTCATAAAGGTTTTATATATTTTAACCTTGATTCTTGCACCGGATTCGGTAGGTAGATCTCAGCAAGTATGACGGCAGCGTAGCCAATTTTTAGTAAAAATGCCTCCATTGACGGTAGCGCCGGCCGGACCGTTCGCTAACGAATTCACTCAATAACGATGATCTCGAGTTCCAACGACACGTAAGAACACGTAAGAACTTCACAGGACCTTATTTAGTGCTACCAACGAGATATCTCGTTGAGTGCAACGAACATTCGATGCAGCGCTCGAAACGAATTCTGCGTAAGCAGTACATTCAATTTCCTTGGCTCCAGTTAAACCGCTTTTATATTTTGCAATTTCTGTTTCTATAGCCACTTCCGCCCTTTCGATTTAGGTTACAGATATAACTTTAAGTATATTTAAGTAATTTACATAAAAAACCGACTGGTTATTTTTGTATAATGAATCGGTGTAATTTTTCTACACAATCAGTATATTCATAAGTAGTTATATACTAGCACCATATATTTTATATAGCCAATCTAGATAACGCAACCACTTGGCGCAGGCAGCCCGACATATTTAGCAACAGAGGGTTGATCTCTAACATATGAGCTATTTACCGTATGGTGACCAAAAATGTCGTGACCTCCCGGGATGAAATAGTAAATGTTGCGTGCGAAAGTTGAAAGTTAGGGAGAGTTAGAAGTGAAATATAATATGAACTCAATTTCAAATATGATGATCAGTATTCTGATTGATTCTGATTCAAGGTACGTTTTAAAAAAAGATCAAGCTCTATTTGTGAGCAAATATTTCATTTAGTGTTGCTAATTTGCTTAATTCCAAGAAATTATTTGTGTGTAACCTTTAGAGTATGAATAATAATGTCTCATGAAATGTGAAAATATTTTATGAAAGCAAGCCAAAACCATGTTTTTTAAACAAACAACGAAGCAAGTCAAAAGAAAATATAAAACGTAACTTACGATTTTACTTTCTTTCCTTTGCTTTTGCGGCTCGATAAGTCAGTAATAGTTTACTAAACACAGCATGTTCGCGATGGGGTGCTCTATATCCAACATCTGTATTGATTCTGATTCCAATTTTACCATTTTCCATCAAAAAATTGCATAAATAGTGTAAGAGTGCTTACCTTGGCGGCTTTTCGGCGAATCCTCAAAGCCGGATACACCGACAAGGAATCCGCGTACGTATTACTATTATTCGTTAACTTATTACTCATTTTATGCCACTTCATTCTCAGGCAAACAATTGGAAAATATGTTAACATTAATAGGAATCAAGTCAAGGGATAATATATCTTATGTAAGATTTCCAACTCCAAAAAGTGTAATTAACTGATGCAAACGGTTGGTTGATTTGTTTAGTTTTTGTGTGGTGAACAGCAAAGTATTTAGGTTTCTATTAATGGTCTTTGCTTTCATAGAAATGGTTTCATCAATGTTCATTATCTAATAGTTAAAATGAACTAAAGATAAACTCAAACTTATTTTAAAAACTTGATAACTCACTTAATTTGTATGTTAAATGTGGTAAAAATTGGTTTCCGCCATAATACCAATCCCAAGATTGAACACTTATTAGAAACATTTTATCTTCCATTGTATTCGGACTATTTTCGTTAAATGTATCCAACTAAACCATTTCATCTGAAGGGTCCCTGTGAATGTTTCTTTCGGAATTGTATTTCCATTCGTGCAGTCCCAGGAAAAACAAAGGAAATCAAGGAATAAGGAAAAGCGTGTCGGAATACTCAGAGAAAATAAGGGTGAAAATCAAAAGCGGTGAGTAGGAGGCTGTACGTACATACGTCGTCGTCAAATACAGTGCACATTTGGTGCGGGCAAGTATATGGGGCAGAAATACTTTATTTGGAGCATTTTGCTACCACTCCAGGCTGCTACATTTTCTGTGGGATAAACGACCATATGCAACCAGAATATTAACTACAGTCGATTCCAAGCGGCAACCGTTTCGTTGTTTTTCGTAGGTATGAACCCTATGGTATGGTTAACATTTATATCTGGTGCGCAACCCATTTAAAAACCACGTATATTACCGACTCCGCGGCCCACCATTCCAAAGTGAATTATTCTGTGTTTGCCATTTAATCCTAATTTAGACAAAGCACCTGGTCCTTTAGGGAAAACGGTATTATTTTATGTTAAGTAAATGTGATTAAAGAAATGTAAAGATAATTCAGTTACTTAACAACTTCATTAAATATTTCGCTGCTGACAATTCTTATGTATGTATAATATGTTTTATTTTTTTTATCTCATGTAATGTTTTTTTATTTTATTTTAGTACACATTTAAGAATTATTTCATTATAATAAACTGACTTAAAACTAAAATAATAATTAAACTAAATCAAATATTTCATCCAGACCGGCTGATTCCGCCACAGTCCCTAATACGCTGGCTGCATTGCCTCTTTGAATTTCGAGCCCAACACGCTGTACGAAGAAAGACTTGGCGCGCTGATTTTGCCAATTGTATTAGCCATGTCTTTGGCATCGGGTGATCAGACACCAAGTGTCTCTACGGCAAGGCTCGAAGTATGTATGTATTCTTAGAACTGAAACTTTACAATTTTCAAATTTAAGGTGGATAAGCTAAACACCGACTTGTCTCCTTGAAATAAGTCTACTTGTTGAGCAGTAAGACGCCCAACTTCCAAGAGGCTAACTCCTGTTAGCTATATCCAACTCCGCGGAGGGGAACTGTGCCTGAGCATAGTGTATCGCTTTACTGAGTTATTAAACTTCATAATAGTCGTTATATATAACTAGCAGCCAAAATATTTATATACTAGTAGTAAAACTGTAAAAGAGTATTTTGTATTTTTGAATACAATATGAGCTGCAAAAAATGTCGTTGAATAGGTTATCCAATTAAGGATGGAATTACTGAAGGAAGATATGAACAAAAGTTATTTTGTTATAAACCCTGGTTGCGTTCCGCTTCTGGATGGATGACCGATTTCGACTGTCCACGCTGGCCATGGTTTTGATTCCAAGCAAAACTGTAGGTCCCTTCGTTAGGTCCTAGTTGGTAGGGTTAATCCCGCTTAGGTTGGTACTATCGCAGTGAATACCAGATGAGCGACCATTAAAAAAAATCGTGCAAAATCCAATTTAACGTGACGTAGAATTTAGTAAGTTCCTGGCATGGCAAGGACCTCTGCATATATTTCCAATTTTTTTTTATTTATTGTCATTTTTTTCATGTGAAAAATATTCTTCTTTATCATAATTTTAAATTTAAGTATTATTTATTTTATAGCAAGTCTAATCTTCACAAAAAATACAGCAGAATCAGCCCAAATAGTTCATTATCTTTATTCCTAATTCAGTAAATTTTAATTGCAACATATAATGGAAGAACTATGTTTACTCTGTGGTGTTATATTGAAAAGTATTGGTAATGAATAAAGCAATGGAAAAGGCTTAAATGAAATAGTGTGATAGTAAAAAATATATTATATTGAGCCTGCTTAGTGATATGAACTACACAAGTATGATAAGATAAGAATATCTACAAGAATATTTGCACACTGAATATAATTTAAATTTTAGTAAACATGTCTTACAATTTATTTGTTCAGCACTTTCGAACACTTTACTTGGCTCATAATATCACGTAAATGCTCGTCACAAGGTAAATTTCTTTACGTAACAGAATTTTTGTTTACTTAACTGATACCTCCAAGGGAATCGGTCTAATCGGGTTCCATCACGAGAAAGCGGGTATTCCCGTAATTGCCCTGCCTAATATCAGCGCATGAATATCGTGAGTGCCTTCGTACGTATTGACCGCCTCCAGGTTCATGACGTGCCGTATCACGTGGTACTCATCCGATACACCATTGCCGCCCAGCATGTCGCGAGCGGTCCTCGCGATGTCAAGTGCCTTGCCGCATGAGTTCCGCTTGACCAACGAGATCAGGTCCGGGGAGGCCAAATCGCGGTCCTTTAGGCGACCGACCTGCAGACAGGCCTGCGTGCCGATGCCAATCTCCGTCACCATGTCCGCCAGCTTCTTTTGTATCAATTGGTTGGCGGCCAACGGCCGGTCGAATTGTTTCCTGTCCAGCGTGTATTGACGCGCGATCCGCAAACACGTCTCGGCCGCGCCGAGCGCCCCCCAGGCGATGCCGTATCGGGCGTTATTGAGACATCCGAACGGCCCCTTCAGACCGACTACGTTCGGCAATAAATTCTCCTCCGGGATGACCACTTCGTCCAGCAATATCATCCCGGTGGCGGACGCTCGCAGCGAGAATTTCCCGTTGATTTTCGGAGTGTCGAGGCCGCTCTTGACCTGCGCCCTCTCGACGATGAAGCCTCGGACTTGACCGTCATAGTTTGCCCAGACGACAAGAATGTCGGCAATTGGCGAGTTTGTTATCCACGTTTTGGAGCCGGAGAGTTTGTAGGTCTTTGTCTTGGGATCGTGCTTCGCCTTGGTCTCCATCTTGCCGGGGTCGCTGCCGTGGTTGGGCTCGGTGAGCCCGAAGCATCCGACGAGTTCACCTCGTGCCATGCGCGGGATGAACTTCTGCTTCTGCTCCTCGCTGCCGTACATGTAAATGGCACCCATGGCGAGGCTGCTCTGCACGCTGAAGGCGGAGCGGTACGCCGAGTCCACTCCGTCCAGCTCTCGCGTGAGCAGCCCGTAGGTCACGTTGGACACGCCTGCGCAGTCGTAACCTTTGATAGTGCACCCTAAGATGCCGAGCTCGCCCATTTCTTTGTAGATTTCCCGATGGAATACCTCGTTTCGGTTGGCTTCTATGATTCTCGGCATCAACTTTTCTTGGCAGTAACTTTTAAATGTATCCCGCATTGCTTTCTCGTCGTCGTGAAGCTGCGACTCGATGTTGAGAGGATCTTCCCAATTTAGTTGTATTTTGGCGCATGTTGAGGTCGATGTTGAAAATTTGTTGGTAATAAGTTTGTTTAAAATATTATTATATTTTGTCGAGATACAAAACGACAATTTGTTCATGTTGACTGCCATCGCTGCCGTTGTAGTCGACTTTCAACTCCAGAGAAAATACTATACTCGACTAATGATAAGACCGGCCTCTTGTTTTGACACCGATAGCGCGTTACGTCACCGCTGACCTTCATTTATTGTAGTCGCTTTAGCTATCGCTCTTTCACACAACACTTACGTTTGTTAATTCCCGTTTCAACTCCTCACATTACACCACTTTATGTTTCACTAAAACATGCAACAGACACACAGTTCCCCGCGATAAACAAAGCAAACGACTTTGACAGCCGAGTTGCTGTTGATAAGTCTCTCGCCGCTAACTTCATTCACTTCGCATCCAGCGAGCAGCGGAGCGACGACGCGGCGAGTGTGTATGTATACCTTATCGTGTATGTGTGCGAGGTCCCCCGATACTCGTGAGCTATAAATATAATCGGATGGTGTGTTTCGATAGTATGATCGTGAACTTCAATGATGTACAAGTTTGCTCTGTTACAACAGCGAGTAAAATATATTAACGCATAGTCTCACTTTGTAATGGTTTGTAATAGACTAGGAGGTCGCGACAAAAATGGTAACGATAACGTAAACGGCTGAAACTGGGTTCACGGGATAAAGACCAACCGTCTGATGCTAAATGTGTCAGTCTGCCTGTTCCAAGTGGTTGCGTTACGTAGATAAGGTGCCTGAAAAAGTAGTTATGGCGACAAAAAAAAAATACGATAAGGTAAATGGATGCAAATGACGAAACATGAAAGTATCAGTACATACTTTCTTAGCAATGCAAAAACTGAACAAATCTTTGGTTTCATTTCGTAGTTATAAGCGATTTAGGTTACAGATATAACTTTAGGTATATTTAAGTATTTAATAAAAAAGCCGACTGGTTATTGTTGTATAATTATTAGGTATCAATGTTTCCACACAATCAGTATATTCATCAGCAGGTATATACCAGCATCTTTTTTAAATAGCCAATCTAGATAACGCAACCACTTGGCACGGGCAGACCGACATATTTAGCATCAGAGGGTTGGTCTTTAACATGTGAACCCAGATTCAGCCATTTACCTTATCGTGACCAAAAATGTTGTGACCTCCCGGAATATAATTATTCAAGCAACGGTAAAAGTTTTACAATTCAATCTTAGATTCTGGAACAGCTTGGTATTTGAGTAGGTACTGGAATATTTGAATCATACCTAGAATGTTGTAAGTAATTAAGAATTGCAGATATTACTACGATGAGTAAACCATATTGAGCTATGGTTACGAGGATTATTATCTTGAAGAAATAATGGAAACTAAGTATGTCTACTTCATCATTGCAATCGGAACTTCATCTGAAACTTCAATCTGAAAAGCAAGCGTTGTTTTGACAAATTCCTTTGTTTTTAGAGAAAAAACTTCACGAAAATAAACCTCCATTCTTGAAACGGAAATAAATAACTTCCGCGAGCGAGAAGGATCAGAGAGCAAAAGGTACTCCGATATTCGCTTTCGTGCCAAGGACAAAACATTGCATTAGCCACTGTTAGTCAACAACCACTTTCATATGAACAGGTCAACAATAATATTTAGGTATGAATATAATTTTAATAACAAAAGTGCAATTATTATAAGTGCGTTTCCATCCATATGATAAATATTTATGTTTGGTATTTGTAGTGATTTAAGCCCATTCCCTCATTTAAGCTCATCAATAATTGTGACTCTCTATGTATGAAATTACGTTATTTTGAAGTTGGTTTTTGCAACCTGACATGGCTGGCTAATACCACACTACTACTGCTGACATAGCCCAATTCACCACATTCCCGAAGAAATTGTCGTTTTTCATCGACACCATTATGAGTCATGCCAGGACCTTCCTTATTCACAGTTGATCATCGCGTCGAATTATACTATACGAAAACATAAATTCCAATAATTAATATCTCCGTAACTAGAGACTTTGGAGTTTTTTTAAATATTTTTGTCGTATGCTGGCGAAATTAACGTATTGGCCGTTACGACACCCTGTGTATCTATAAAACAAATCGCATGGTTACTTGTACTGTAATAAATTCACTACAGATTTTTTTTATTACCTAAATTTGGAGGTTAGAAAATCAACAAACCAGTGACATTTTTTGCGGGGTTACCCGACTGAGTTAATCCAATCCGCGGATAAGTTTGTGACGTAACTAAGTGTAGTTTTATCATTGAGTTTTATTGACAGAAGTTTAAAATAAATGAAATGAGACGAAATATTAACAATATAATGCATCAATAGTCGATTTTGATGTATTGTCGACCGACCAAGAGCACCAAAACGGTCGGACCGAAACTCTCTCACTCAAAGGGAAAAGTGTAATCGTACGTGCGATTAACTATTCATCTAACCGGAAATAGTTCTTTGCACACGTCGTCGTTGTAAACTAGACTCGTTCAGTTTTACCCTAATACCGCAGTGATAATACATAACTATACGTCCTTAAGTCTACAACGTTGTTGTACATATTATTTGTCAAACTTACGGTTTTGCGGTGCGTAATGCCGTACTGGGCCGACATATTTCACCTCTACGGTAACGTCTGAGAGCCCAGCTCTTCAAACGGAAACGATCCGGGCTGTCAGACGTTACTCCAGGGCACTGAAGTGGTCCTGATGATGCCTCCGGCGTTGGAGGCGACACATGTCGGCCCAATACGTCATTGCGCACCGGAAAACCGAACGTTCGACAAATAGAATACAAACTATCTATTTAGTGTACATTCAAAATATGAGAAACGATGGTAACGTTTTGAAATTCTCATATAGTTTCTGACACGTTCTCTAACCACAAATTACAAATGTCAGTCAGTCAGTCAGCGTGTTTGCGTCCACCGCTGGACATACGCCTCTCCATTTTTTCTCCAGTCCTCCCGGCCCTCAGCGCTACGGAACCACTGTTTTTCGCCGACGCAATTGATGTCGTCGTCGGCCGCCAGTGTAGGACACGGTTACTCCAACGGTCGTCGTCTCTTCAGCTGACGTGACCAGCCCACTGCCATTTGAGCTTAGCCACCCGGTGTCCAATATCGACTACTTTGGTACGTCGGCGGATTGCCTCGTTACGCACCATATCCCTCGCCATATCCCGTAGCGATATTCTCAGATATGGCGATATATTCACAAATGTAGCGTAAATGTATAGATAGGTACGAGTACTATGAAAATAAAATATGATTATAGTTTTTTAATATTTTAAGCTGTCACTCTTGTCTTTATTTGTTACTAGCTGAGGTTCCCGGCTCCGCTCATCATCCGAGCTGATCCAGGTAAAATCTGGCTTCACCCTCGCCGGCTGGTTATGCAAACAGTCTGTTTAAAAAAAATATGTCACGACAACAGCCCACCTATCGGGCCCAACGATAGCTAAGATTCATCCTCGGGCTTCGGGGATTGTTTGAAAAAAAAGTATTGCCCGATTGGCAGAGCCGTTCTCTTACCAACAGATTTAGGCATTAATTTGTATTATCTAGACTAGGTTAAGAAATGATATGTGACTATACGTTTCATTGAAAATCAGTATTAATTAAAAGTTCCTTTCCTCGAAAACTAAGACCGAATTCAAAATATACAGCGATTAGGCTTAAACCTATTAAAATAACAAAACAAACAGCAGGTCAAATGAGCCTTTTCCGTAAGATGCTCACTTATATACATACGGAAATGCAAAGCATCACGTCTTTTCCCTAGAGGGATAAGCAGAAATGGTATAGCGCCATGCGGTACGATCACAGCATACTTTTTTCGCTTCTTCACCATCTCTTCATGCATGCTCTTAAAATAAGTATCCTATACATTTATCTTTTAAGACGCATATGATCTATCTAAACATGTCACTGTTCATGTTTTTTTTATTTTCTTATCGATAGAAAGGAACTTGAAACAATGTGTTGAAAGCGCACTTTCAGTGCACACTGAACCGGGAACAGTCCGTTTGAGCCTCAAAAACTCTTTTTGTTTTTTTTAATGTTAAGCGCGGCATATGGCGCACGCCAGGACCTCACAAAATAGGCGCCGGACAGTCAAAAAACGTCGCCATACGGACATGCACCTCGGAAAACTTACATAGCCCAACTAATCGCATTATACATAATTTACATGTAATTTATGAAGTTACCTACTTCGAACCGTTTCGCAACTCGCGAGTTACTTGAATAATGTTGCATAATTTGAAATTCTCCGCAAGGGCCGAGCACTTTTCAGTAGAAAATGACGTTAGATTGCGATTTGCATACAATGAGGTTAAGCTTCGTGGTATTAAGGCTGCACTCGGTGCTGGTACTGCGGTCTACCACTAGCATAATTTGATGAACTCTCCTACGTATCATATAATACTCGATTTTACTGTTGTTTTCAAAATTTACTGTAACAGGCTGCCTTTACACATTTTAAAAATATATATTAAAAATTTACGTCACTGTAGCAACGCTGTGGGAGTTAAATTAAACTTGAGCTTTGGAACAAAAGTGTTGACTAATAGATGGCGCTGATTTTGCGTATTAATCCTACGCAGAAGTATTTAGACTGCAAATGTTGAGATATCCACTAAATATGGGACATTACCAAAGTAGACTTTTGTATTGATCACTAGAGTCAAAGATTTAACTTTATATTAATGAATAAGAAAGTGAAAAAATATAGATTATATTGAAATATTAAAAAATTGCATGTAATCTTTTAACGTATTTAAATATCGTCTAACATAACTGCCGAGTTATTATATATATCTTAATTGTATTGTGAATCAATGAAATTGAAAAGATAACTTGACGTTTATTGGAATAGTTATTGGGAAATATACACTCAATTGAGCATTTTTATCTCACCCTGCGGAACGTGGATTTGTTTTTAATTTGTAATTTAAAACCGGGGAAAAGAAAAAGTTAAAAACATATTGATGCGAAATTGAAGAAATAAATTCACAACACAGCTTTCAGTCGGACGATCCGAGTCAAGTGATATATTAAACCTCATTACATTATGGTTATGGATTAATACAAGAATAATGGAATGGACTTGGGGATTGGACGTTTTCAATGTGATAATGTAATTTTCTTTATCCATGGTTAGTGGTAGGTAAACAGGTCTATTAATCATATGGTGATTAGGATAATGCGTACTTCGGTTAGGCGTATTAATGTATTAAAAGAGGATTTACGTGTACCTAAAAGCTATTTGATAATGAAATTATATAAATGTTTGTTCAGGTCTCACGCATTCTTATGTTTGGATCGTGTGTGCATTTATGTAATAAATATTATAAAGGGGAAAGTTTTTAATAATGGATGGATGGATGGATGGATGGATGGATGTTTGTTACTCTTTCACGTAAAAACTACTGAATGGATTTTAATGAAACTTTACAATGATATAGCTTATACATCAGAATAAGACACTACAATTTATAAAGATATTGTACCCATGGGCTTTCGAACTTTCATGGGGCTGCGAAAACGATACCGGTAGCGCTACTTCACACCAAGGGGAGCGGGGCGGGGGGCGGCGGCGGGGGCGGGGTGGACGTTGCGACGCGCGGTGGGTGAGGGGGGGGGACAAGAAGTCGCTCATCGCTGAGTGCGCTACCCGAACACGGGCAGACCCGTGAGGGCAGACGTCATGCCGGTTGTGTCCGTTGGAGAATTTTCAAGGCACTAGCGATTTGTTAAAAACTCATTGTACTTAAAGTAACATAGGCCCAAGGATAGTTATTGGCAGGTTTTTTTTGTTAGGAGTTACACGTACAAAAATATACTTCATTTTTATTTTAATTATATAGATAGGTTACTTACCTGTTCATTATAAAGAATTACTTCGTTTTATTTAAATTATTAAAGGTTGTAGGTAGGTAAGTAATTGGTCCTTTTTTGGTTATTTTGGTTCATTTATAATAATGTGAATAACATAACATCAATGATAATATAAAATCTATACTAATAATAAATCTGTAAGGGTTATTCATGGAGTAAGTTGCTTTGTTTTATAAGATATTAGGTTTGTAGACTTTATTTATGATACTGAAACTAAATTGACGATTTTTAGAAATCATTTCTGTATGTATGTATGTATGTTCCTCCATAACTCTTAAACCGATTATTTGCATGAGATGAAACTTAGTACACGTACATTTGACTACCCGGGAATTAGGATAGGCTAAATAGAATTCAGTTCCGCTTGCGCTAAGATGTGGCTGTCATACAAACTGCAATGCTATGCACGGCTCGGTGGGAGGGCGGCAGCTGGAGGGGGGGGGGCTCGCTTACTTTTACTAATTGTACTGAAGTACGGCTTGGTATTTTCCGCAACTTTAGGACTACTTGGCAAAATCCTTCAGAACAAATTGCTCGATTTAGATGCGGATTGTATCTATGTCTAGCCTGATTCTACTCAAAACTTATAGGCTACATAATATAACGCTTCATTACCAGAAGGCTGAGTAGTGAGTGTTAAATTCTTACAACTTGCGAACCACTTACCCGATTTATGTGCGTATTTTATAAATGTCTCTCTGGGAGCAGTCAGGTTCGAGATGGGTTACTAATTGCGATGTTGAGGCTAGCTGTGGGTTGGAGTCCACGCAAAACTTACCTACGTTACACGTTACTTAATTACTAGGTAAGCAATGTTACAGTGCAAGCCACCAAATGTCAACGAAGCTCTAAAAGGGAATTATTGAATGTTTCTCATTAAATCATGCTATTTCATCTCGAACGATCTTGATTAAATTTGGTAGATGGATACATTGTCCTGGACCAGTTTGACCCTATTTTGGATCAGCCACGTGGGCTACTTTTTATCCATGAAATAATTTAGCCGACACTAACCCGAGCGGAGCCGGGTACCGCAGCTAGTTTTAATATATTTTTTTTTAATACATCTGAAAGTAATTTTTTTACATCCGAAAATCTCACTTTCTCGTCTGTTTCATGAGTTTCATAGTTGTAAAGTACCAAATTGTTATTTTTATGTACACTTACATCCTTTACTGGAATGAAAAATAGTACATTAAGTCTCTAACTTTAAGTTTAAGCATAGTATATTGAAATTATCTGTATTTTCACATTATTAGTCCAAAACTACAAAAGGAACTTGAAACCATTTCTTATATTGCTCTGCTATTTTGAACTGGATAGGAAACATGGACAATTTTCATTACCGCCTCGATTATCGTTCATTTAATGCGATGGTACCAACCCGGACGGGATTAAACCTACCGCCTGTGAGGGGATCTACGTGGAAACAAACCACAACCGACGAAACCCTAAGTGTTTATGACATGCACGGGAAGATATTAGGGGGCCCAAATTTATATTTTTTACGTTCCGAAACCCACGCGAGCATTTAATACTAGATGGAAATTTAAAGGAAAGTACGAATTAATACGAATAAAGTTGTTAATGCTTATAATTTAAGATTATGTATTCTGAGTATTGGAGGCCTTACCAGACACCTTCGATATCACAAGAGAAGACTCATAACCTCTTATCCTTTAATAAATGGAAACCGACAAAGCCAACAAGTTCTTGTTAATTTAATACCTTTGCTCCTCAAGGCGAAGCAAATTACAGGTTAGTACGGCGAAACTTGCGCCATCTAGTGACGAATTGCGTAACTACTTGGCTGTTTTGTTTGATCCGCTTTGATGCGATAATTACAAGGACGAAATTAAATTTCGGTTCCTAATCGTTTGCAGACCGAGAACTAAGTGGATTCAAATTGAATTGAACGAAGGAGGTTAATGTAAGTTTAATCTCTGTCAACCGTGGCACCTCTAGAACCACTATCTTTAAAATAGGTTGATATATCCTTATTTGATACCATTCAATCCCATTTGTGATGTCGAAATATGTTTCGTTGATGTATATGTTACCGTTTAAGCCCGATGTTGGTTAAAGTCCGAAATATATTTTGCCTTGAAGGTTACTAATATTTTCAAGATATACCCGTGTCGAGTGCGACGTTTCGAGTTCAATATAAGAAAAAAATTAGCTACACCTATTTTTTTGTGATTGTTTCATTCAAAAACTGTTTTTTCTTCACATCATCTCTTAATTAGTGTACTCAACATAGGAAACATAAAAAAATCGAACTTCAACCAACATCGGATTTTAATCGTAATATATTTTCCTTTTTGTTTCAACAAAGTTATTGACGTCTACATTTTAAGAATCCCCACGATGCATTTTAAAACGACCTATTAATGAGTCGCATAATTATAGGTAAACCGAAAAAGATGTGTCAATCACCGCATATGTGAGCACGGTGCTAGCCAGGACCGCAATCCCGGTGAAGTGAATGATAGGCGGCGCCTCGTTGTTAGACTCGAAGGGACCATGGAATTTGTTTCCGGGTGGGGTCTTCAGAACCTCGGCCAGTATAACGCGAACAAGAGCGAGGCGTCCACATTTAGTGCGAATCGGACTTCGTTGAATGCATCTCCGAACTTTCAGGGTACAATTCTGCGTATTGGCAACCAGATAGGGATCGTCGGTGCCGACCTGCATGTCTATTCCTGGCATTCCGTAATCAGGAAAACCTTGATTGATTAAAAAAACTATGTTCCGGAATATTTTCGTCAAGAAAATCGCTTTGAAAACCGCTACAAAAGCAGTTTTCTAGACTCAGGATTCCTGATTCCTGATTACTGAATGCCAGGAATAGACCTACTGAGCGGTCGGACCTGAACTTTGGACGCCATATCAAGGTTAGAGCCAAGGTTGCCACAAAAAACGGAGAATGCTCTCAACTGGGTGCTATTTAGCCCCCGAACTCAGCATGTGTGGAGTTAAGGTCTTGCGCTGAGTAATGTTCGGATCTGTGAGACAGTTTAGCCGTGTATCTCTTTGGCGACCCCATGTTATCTCAGAATTTAGAGACCCTCCAACTCCGACAGGATGTAGGGTTTTCTGTTCTCTGTGTGTAAAATAAAGGGGTATGGCATCTACCCAGACCTTAGTTAGGCACCTATGGTGTCAACCAAAATAAGTTAAAATCGTCTTCTTTTTAATTATCTTTCATGATTTTACTGAATTCAATGTTGAAAATAGCAAAGAGCATCGAAACAGCGCTTAATTTAAAAACACATACATACAAATAATGTAAAACATACGATGCGATGAGTCGGAAATTACGTGAGCACGTCAGATATGATGTGTGACGCTTTTCCCAATAATTTCAGCTTCGTTGGTTGCTTAACTGATATTAAAATTATTGTTTTAAAGACAACTGACGCAGAATATGTTTTGTTAAAATAATTAAAGCACATTTTATTTTCAATTAATCACAATACTGGAAAATGAGGGGATAGTAGGACGTAATTGGTTTTCAGGTATTATTCGTGGATAACACTGTTCGCACGAATTATACCACTAATGCATTTATTGAAAAAACTTTAAAATATTTTGACAACTATAATTTATGTATAATTTATTTCTTAATTTATTATCCTCACTGTGTCTCAGAATGATTAGAATTAAGGATATTTGCCAACGAAAAATAATTTATAATATTATAATTATATATAAATAATAACCTCTGTGGACGTGAGGAAAACATGTAGAATTTTGTACAATGGAAAATTATAAGTCAAATAACCATTTAACCATTAAAATTTAGAACCATTGAACCATTTAAATCAAAACCAAATTTGGTTCGGAATTTCGAGTTTTTTTTTCGATTTTTCAAATATTCACACGTTATGGCAAATAAAGTGTAACAACGCCAAACTTAAATGTGCCTCTAAAACTCGCGCGCGTACTCTATGCCCTTGGCAAAAAAGCGTTTTTTGTACGCGAGAGTCGCATGCAAGTTTGGCGCGTACTGTATGTATCTGGCATGGGGCTAGCTCCTAGGCCCCTCAGAAAACACCGGCCGCTCCTGAAACACAATAATGATTATTTTCCATCTGTAAGAATTGATGGTTAGTTACCATGAAGAAGGTTTCTCTGTTCGCAAGTT
This sequence comes from Incurvaria masculella, assembly GCA_946894095.1. Classification (NCBI taxonomy): domain Eukaryota; kingdom Metazoa; phylum Arthropoda; class Insecta; order Lepidoptera; family Incurvariidae; genus Incurvaria; species Incurvaria masculella. The sequence continues at coordinate 7,626,813 of OX335644.1, forward strand.
TGAACATTTCGAAACATTGGATAAATCTTTACTAACCCTATTCTATTATGGTTCACTAGCGCTTGCCCTAACACATTTACCAACTAACCAGCCAAGCGAAAATACTTACCGACTGTAAGCTTTGCATAAGCAATGACTTATGATGAAGAGGTGATTTGAAGGAGCGATGAAGATGTTAAATTATACTTAAATCATTCAGTGCATTTTTTTACATAATTAAAAGTCACTTACTTAAGTCAACATTAATCCACACGTGCATAGCTTGCTTAACCTAAATACGTTAAATTGCAAATTTATCTTAACAGAAATAAATTCAAATGAAACTGTTACACAAACCAAACTTACAAAATGTATGATTTATTGGTTTATCCAAATAACGGTCCGCTTGACCCTAACCTAAGAGGCGCCCGATGATGCCCATGGGCTTTTGAACTTTCTCGGAGGCTGCGTGAAATATACCGGCTTACCAGATGTTTATTTTCATTATGTTTAATGAACATTTTTATTCGTTGTGTTGTCCCTGCCACCGAATACCTACTTAATATTTTTAAACTGACAAATATGTCATATGTGTTGTGATTATCAAATGCATGTGTATGTTGCCGGGAATTCCATAAAAAACAGGTCAAGCGTGAACGCGTCCACGTGTCGAGGGTCCCGCCACTGCTGGAAATTGAAGAATTCGCCCTCGTCTGATGCTTATCATGCAATTTCATACAAAATAACCGCTTTAGAAATTCGTTAAAGAATGACGTTTTGGGCAAAAGTAAATACATAGTTGGGGAATTTTGAAATGATGAAATTTTAAAATAACTGTTAATAGGAGAACAAATCGGGACAAAATGCGTGTGATCGACAGACACAACAGCCAGACCATAAAGGCCCTTTTTTTGGGTTTCATACCCCAAGGGTGCCAACGGAACCCTATTACTAAGCCTCCGCTATCGTCCGTCTGTCATAGGGCTGTATCTCATGAACCGTAATAGGTAGGAAGCTGAAAATTTCATAGAGTGTGTATTTATTTTTAATTGGTAATATTTGAAAATAATAAAAAATATAGGGGGCCCTCCGTACAAAAAACGTGATTTTTTTTGTGTTAAATTTTGTACGATGGTACAAAACCCTTCAGGTGCGAGTCCGACTCGCACTTGGGCGGCTCGTAGCCTAGTGGCGCGGGGACTGGCCTAGCGTACCAGAGGCCTGGGTTCAATACCGACATGCGCCACTGTCTTTCTCTTTCCGAGTTCGATAAGTGCATTTCGTCACGAATGCGAGCTGCTCGATGGTTCTAAATCCATTTAAAACTGTAGGTGGTAGGGTTTAAGCCCGCCCGGGTCGGTACCATCGCGTTGGATGAAAAGATGGTCGAAGCGACAGTAAAAAATTGTCCGTGTTTTCCATCCAGTTCAATGTAGCCGTGCTCATAAAGGGAAGGTCCTGGTATGGCACCAAATTCCTTCGGGAATGTGGTGTATTGGGCTAATATCATAACGGTAGTTGTGTGGTATTAGACATCCATGTGAGGTCGCATAAAAAAAAGAAAAAAAAACTTGGCCGGTTTTTGTTTCGCTTTTTGCGACAGGACCCTAAAAAGAAACATCGAACAACCAAACATTCAAATAAATATAACCGTCTGTCCACGAGCTTCCAGATAACCTCTTTCCGCTCATTAATTCGCGACGGAGCGCACCAACGATGCGGTCAACTGGAAGAACATCAAAGATATGTTGATTTACATACCACAAGATTAAACATATATTAAAGCTAATACGTAATATGTGGTAGAGATCTAATTGAACATGCGGTTGCTTGAAATTGAAGTTGCGGGTAGCTACAACCACATTAGTATAGAGAATAATAGATTCAATTCTGAGCAACGGAGAATGCCCATATCCCCATACATTTTGGGCCCCTCAAAATGTTAGTATCTATTTTCCAAACCAGTGTTATAATTTAGAAAATAATATAACTTTCGAGTTATGAATTTCTAAGACAAAATGCATTGCAATTTAAAAGTTCTTTTTGTTACTTGCATACTTTAAATAAGACCCACTATCATATATCTAATATCACATCAAATGTCATGACAGTGGCTCAGTATACTGCATTCCCGAAGGAATTAGGTGCCATGCCAAGACTGGATGAACTAAATTGAACTGGATGAAAAACATGGACAATTTCTTAATGCTGCTTCGGCCATGTTTCTTCAAATGCTATTCCAACAACCACCTAATTGATATGAAAAGAGAGCCTACAATTCCTACTTATGGAGTGACTCCCTGAAAGACTCATCATTCACGGATAAGAAAGATTGACTAAGAAGAAGACTTGGGATTAGAACCAGCGATCGAGACCAGAGGCGTTAACCCCTAAGCTAAGCCATAAAATAGATCTGCATTTAAAAAAAAAAACAAAATCCTAGAACAATAGTTTTTCTTTCATTTTCATTATTAAGTTAGCAGCATATATCAAATATATCTATGTAAGTCGACTTGAAAAACGTTTGATCTTGTTTGTCAGATCGTTTTAGAAGAGTTGCGTCAGATAGTTAAAGTTTAAAGAAAATATTGAAACTTGTCACGAAACAACAAAAGTAGGTATGCGGACTCTACCAGTGAACAGGCTCGATACTTTTATACACAGATTTACAGTTTTGTTGAGCGACCCGGATCATAATCAAACAACCTGGTGAAGTTAACCTGACATTTTGTGGACATTCTAAAAGGATTTCAACCGCAAGACGAAGGTCCGTTCAAGGATTAAGCCCAGAGGGCGTCTCTAACTAGACTTTGGCTCAACTATTATACAACTTGAAGATAAGGTCAAAATAAAATGGGTAAATTCCGCAGTTTGAGGGATTTTGCGAAAAACGAAGTGATTTTTTTTTCTTCGGAAACTTGTTGCTTTGATTGCAACAAGTGATATTCTATGGGGGGGGGGAAATTTCCCATAAATTCCCATAAGCGTTTGCAACCGACATGCGCCATCCCGACATGGACCAGTTAGGTTGAGGTAAATTTACAGAACACACAGAGCGGAAGCGACGTGTCTTCTTTAAATTAACCTCGGTTATTATTTTATAGCGCCCGAAAAGCCTTTAGTAGGTTTTATAATATATATATTGTTTTCCTCCCCCCATGGAATATCACTTGTTGCAATCAGAACAACAGGTTTCCGAAGAAAAAAAAATGTTCCTATCGTTTTCGCAAAAGCCCTCAAACTGCATAATTACCATAAAATGTAATAACTGACAGTTTTATCTCACATAGTTCTAAAATATTACTGTGCATGATTACGTTACATTTTGTGCAGCTCGTGGTCTAGCGGCTAGAAGACTTGCTTTCCATGCGAGGGGTCTGAGTTAAAAGCCTCGCCCCGGTCATGCACCACTTTCTTTCTCTTTCTGAGTTGGATAAGTGCATTTCATTACGAATGCGAACTCTTGCGATGGTTCGGAAAATTTTAATGACATTTTTAAATTAAAATAATTTGAATCCGCGCGAAGGCATAGATTTAAATTTCTTAGGTTTTTTACAGAAAAAACAATTAGTAAAATTTAAAAGGCGCCATCTAGTTGTAGTCTTGTAACCACCAAGAATAGCTCTCGGAATAGCTGCTACCAGAATATCGATTCTTCCGGTAGATGGATTTCGCAAAAATGGGCGGAGCATTACCCCACCATGAAGCGATTTTCCCCCCGCTTCCCCCCCGCACAGTGTCACGCTGCGATCCTTAGTAATATGAGTTAAAAACACCTAATAACATAACATGGGAACTAAATGATATTCCAGCACTTTCCTTATTTTGCACGCCCAAATTAAATTGATTATAAAAGACTGTTTCGGTCATCGTTCATTCAGTGTGATGATTCCAACCTGGGCAGAAATACCCTTATAGACTAGGAGGTCGCGACAAAAATGGTAACGATAACGTAAATGGCTGAAACTGGGTTCAGGGGATTAATACCAACCCTCTGAAGCTAAATGTGTCGGTCTGCCTGTTCCAAGTGGTTGCGTTACGTAGATAAGGCGCCTGAAAAAGTCGTTATGGTAACAAAAAATATATATGATAAGGTAAATGGATGCAAATGACAAAGTATGAAAGTATTAGTACATACTTGGTTAGCAATACAAAAACTGAACAAATTTTTTGTTGCATTTCGTAGATATAGGAGATTTAGGTTACAGACATAAGTTTCGGTATATTTAAGTATTAAATAATGAAACCGAATGGTTTTTGGTGCATAATTAATAGTTATCATTGTTTCTAGACAATCAGTATATTCATCATCAGGTACATACCAAGATCTATTTTATATATCCAATCTAGTTAACGCAACCACTTGGCACAGGCAGACCGACATATTTAGTATCAGAGTGTTGGTCTCTAACATGTGAACCCAGATTCAGCCATTTACCTTATCGTGACCAAAAATGTCGTGACCTCCCGGAATATTACCACCCCCTTAGCCGTCTAATAGACCCACGGGAAGAAATTCGGACCACTTGTATTCTCGTATCAATATTATTATTTTGCCATCGTCTTGTGATTGCATGGACAAAGGGTGCTTTTGTAAGCAATTCAGCGTCTACGTTATCATGCGACCTCATTACCTTAGAAAGTAGGCAAGTCGACGTCGCGCCGTCAAGGAGGTACGTAAAACCAGCGCCACTGGTGCAGTGGCGCTGGCCTCTGTCATGCAAATATCTGCAGAATGCCTAATGCATAGCACGTTGCTTGAAATACGATCAAGGGACCAACCATCTAAGTTCTAACGCAAAAGAAGGTGAAATATCGGCTAAGTGCGAGTTGGCCCCCACACGAAGTCCGTACCATTACCATTGCCTCAAAGAAATCAAATTTCTTGCATGTTCTTTCATTTATTTTTATTAATTTTGTAATTTTTACTATTTATTGATATAAGGGCAACAGAAATACACACCTATTGCGGTTCATGAGATACAGCCCTGTGACGGACGGACAGCGGAGGATTAGTAATAGGGTTCCGTTTGGCATCCTTTGGATACGGAGCGCTAAAAAGTGCTAATGCTAGAGAATTTTGACAAGCGTTTATCCAGTTACATATACCTAAATGCTAATAAACATTTCTTATGGAATGTGGTGGTTCACATAAAGAATAATATTGTTTTAGGGGGCAATTTAAGAATACGTAAGTTCATTTATTAGTACGTACTAAAAAAATTACATGATGGCATCCCTGATAGTTTCATAGACCGTATCGTGGCGGCGTATATTATGTGCCTAATTTGTAAATATTTAATTAAATAATTATACTAGGTATGTAAAAGTATTCATGGCTTCTCGTCTGGGAGACGTGGTTCGATACTTCGAAATTAAATTAAATTCACTTCAAATGTGGTGTTAGGCTTCCTAGCAATAATTATCTATATGGCACACAATCCGCTTATTATGTGTGCCATTGAGTGAAACAAGGTTGACATTATTCAACCGTGCTGGGTCCCCTTAGACCTGTCGGGGCCTGTGGGACGATGTTTATTTAATTTAAATATATTTACATAGAATTGAATACATTCATTTACAAGCTGTCACTACTCATTGGAATATACATATAGATAAAGTTCATAATATCAGAATCGTTGACAATATTACAATAAAACTATCCACAAAGTACACTTCGGTCATTCAACTCATATTCTCAATTCACCGAATCGTTCGCCCGCTCGCACACAGATAACCGTTTTTAAATCGATAGAATGAACCGCGTTTCGAACGGCTAAAGTACTAAGCAGTCGCTTCATTCAATTGAATATATTTCAGCTCTTTCCATAAAGTTAATCCATCCGCCCCCCCGCCCCCTCCCGCGCCTCACCCCGCCGCCACCGCCCGAGCGCGTTCCGCCCCGTGTTATCGCATGTAATGTGTGAATGTATCAGTCGCCCGGCTTCGGACCATTACTTATGTATTCGGCCGTAGGAGCGACTATTGTGAAACGTTTACAGCCCGTGGGCGCGCGCTTGGCTCCCTCGGCACGGCGAGAGCGTGGGCAGATGTGGGCTCTGTTCAATTTGCGCGCGGGCCTAATTTATTTAAATCCTATTAGGTATTTGAAACCGAAAGGGTGAATGAAGCGGCCAGCTTTTGGACCAAATCACAATTTTATAAAAAAATCGATGTAGCTGTGCCTATAAAAAAGGGAAGGTCCTGGCATAACATGTATTAGAGTTCCTTTGAGATTGTGTTATGATGAGGTTTTATAATGGTTTCATATCAGACGTACCCCATCTTTGAGCGCTCGTAGCTTATTATACATATATAAGGGGCGCGTTGACTTCCTTTGAACGCAAGAGGTTATGGGTTTAAAACCCCGCCCAAATCATGTATCACTTTCTTTCTGTTTCTAAAATCGAGCTGTTCCATGCTTCGCAAATGCGTTTCAAACTCTAGGTCCCCTTCCCCGGCTTGAATTGGTACCGGCACATTGCAAGGAAGAATTGCAGAAAAGATCTAAAAAAAATGTCGCTATATGTTACATCTAAAAACATAGTTCCTGGATTTTCTTACGGAACCCTTAATTTATATTTGATTTCCTAACAAAAATCATGACGGATTAACAATATGTTTCCATTCATTTTAGCTGATGTAGCAATGAAATTGTTTATTGATCTTATTATAAACATGATATAAAAACGTTCTTACAATCTAAAGCTTTTCTGAAATTTCATTAAATATGACCAACATTACTTTCCTTTTCTAACCATTTCATGCAAGCATACGCCGCAAAACGTTGAGCTGAAATGCGAAAACCGGCCCAAAGTAAACATACTAACGGGCAGATTACCCCATATTTCACAGTAAACGCTCAAGGAAGAAGAGTATTAAAATTTACGAAATTACCCTTATAAATTAAGTTAATGATATCGGATATCCAAACGAAATCCGCAGAAGTAGCGTTTAATATAACGGCCATGTTTCATAAAAACTACTAGTATGCTCGGAAAACATGGAAAGGAGTTTTTAATGTTTTTTTTTCTTCAAACCGTTTTGAGTTTTCGCCTTACACAAGTTGATTTAAATTAAGCTTTTGTCTATAAATTACTGGCTCTGCTAAATATTTAATTGCAAAATAAAACTGCGAACACATATTTATTTAAATTCAGTGACAATTAAATTAATTGCTACTTCTATTTGCAACTAATTTAAACAAGCGGTTTTTTTAAAGGAGAAGTCAGATTTATGGTATTTTTGGGAAGATCTGTTTATCTTGCTTGAATATTGATTTCGGTAATAAACTGTTAAACAATTTAGTACGATCATGGTAACGACTGAAATATGTTTCTTGAAGTTTTTAGGCGTTAAAACAAGGTAGGTATGTAACAATCGAAAACGCTGCGTTAGTAGAAGCAATACTAGAGAATTACAAAATTAATAGACGTAGTGCCAGCGAATAGCTTGATTTCACTGCTGGTACATATCCAGCCTCCTACTTAAAAAGTATCTGTTTATAGTTTCCTTTATTTTTTGCGACGGTAAAGGACTACAGGTGAAAATCTTAAGTTTTTAGTGATTGCAATTATATAATATTACAATAAACGTATTAGTTTTAAAGGATACCCCTCTTAAATCCCAGAATAGTACTTCACTGCTGAAAAATGATTACTTCATGACAGCCTGACTCCGATGTTCGACTTCGAACAATTAAAAAATGCACAAATGTAATAAATACGTTGATATTTTTAATTTGTTTTTATTCAACTAACATTTTGAGTAACATCCCGCCATGGAACTAGTTTGTATCATATCATGACAGTAGGTATTCATGTATTCGCTATTTATGTCCAGTTTTCAAAAATATATATAGGTAATATATTTGGAACAATATTTATGAGCGGACATGCTATAAATATGTCACAATAAGAAAACGTTTTCTGAAATCCATATAAATAATTAATAATATCTTGATAAAAAGCAAAATCCATTTAAATCAGGGGTTGGTCTCAATACTTGCCGAACCTTAGGAGCGGTGTTACAAGCGGCCATAATTTTTACATAGAGCTCTGTGCCGTGTGTAGAGGTCATAAATACAGGTTGCCGTAAGTGGCGAGATTGCACCTGGATACGAAGCACTACGAGAAGATATGTATCGTGGCACCGGGCACGCCTCGTATTAGACACCCTGTTCTCGGGTGAATAGATAGTGTGAAGATGAATTCTCTTTCTCGTTGCATGTGAAAAATACAATGTTATTATGGTCGATCTTCTGTAAACTTACTAATGCAATCGCTGGTTGTAACATATTGAAATACGGATTTTTAAGGATTGTTTTTGATTTGCTTGGTGTTTGCAGCCTCGGGTTTAAATCATAAGGTCAAGCAACACCAGCTGCGGGCGGGTTCTGAATGAGTCCTTTTTCAAACATTAATGCTGGCAATCGTTCGAATTCCACGTAAAGTAGTAATTACTTCTTCCTTATAAGTTAAATCCCGCCCGGTGTGGTACCATCGTATTGAATTAAATATTGTCGACGCGGCTGTTAACATTGTCCTTTTTTTCCATCCAGTATGTAGTTTCTATGTAGCCGTGAAATTTAAGGAAGCATGCCTCCTAGTTCTTATTTGGTATATTGAGATAATATATGATTATGGCAGCTGAATCGTTTCTTAAACTCATTTCGCCAGGGTATGGAATGATGCCTAGCTGAGCGTAGTTTCTCGAGGTGATGCGGATTTGGCTTGTCTCTCAACATAGCCGTAACAGTAAAAAAAATACTGTTGTAATAGCCATCTATGTCTAGTTACGTGTAAACCAAGATTATAAATATTTACAAAGAATCACCGGGGCTTGTCTCTCGGCACGGCAACCCATACCGGTTTTTTATACAAAAATGACAGTCAGGTGTCGTAATATACCGTCGTATATGTCGTTACATATATACCTATTCTATTTACATGTAAACAAAGATTATAAATATTGACCATGAATCACCGAGGCATTGAACAATCAACATACAAAATTTTTCGCAAGATATAAACTGATCACAAAATTCCTGACTAGATTGCTTCATTTGCCTCTTCTCAGAGGAAAATGTCGCCATAATTTCAATACATGTGCTATTTTCATGCGCACATATTCCTAAATAAAACGAGTTTTGCCTCTTCTGTTTTATGGTGCCTTCCACAGTAAAGATACATGGTTGATAAATTGCCTGGATTGGTTCGTGAGCTGCCTGAATAATGCGGAAAAAGCCAAATATTGAAAATAAAAACATGAAACTCGAAGGCCTCAAATAAATAAGCATAGGTTAAGAGTTAAGACAACACAAAGATCCTTTTATTCTACCGAATAAATCGATTAAACCGTAGCATTTTAATTGTGATGAATATACGTATGTTAAATGAATTTGTGCGTCCATGTAGATGGCGCCACAGTCGTTCTCATTTGTTCTGCTGTAACTCCCAAAAGTACGAAAACTATAACTGTATTAGCGAGCATAGTAAGCCATTGTGTGTTCTAATAAATGATTAAAAAACCGGCCAAGTGCGAGTCGGACTCGCGCACGAAGGGTTCCGTACCATCGTATATTTAAGGAAATTACGGAAGTTCGGTTGTACCTTCTGAACTTCGCCTCTACCCGCTTTTAACCTCATTCCCGAAGGAATTCGGTGACATGCCAGGATCTTCTATTTACGACCACGGCTACATTGAACTGTATGGAAAACATGGACAATTTATTATTGCCGTTTCGACCATAGGTATTATCATCTCATGCGATGGTACCAATCGTAGGGAAAGGGCACCTATAGTTTAACATGGATCCAAACATCTCCCAACAAACTCGCATTCGTAACGAAATTCATTTATCCAATTCTGAAAAAGAAAGAAAGTGATTCATAAACGGGGCGGGGATTTGAACCCGCTACAAACATTTCCAATGCTGAATGTAACGATGAATATAAAAAAATAATCATTAAATTGTTTTTTTTTTGTTCACATTAGAAAAAAAAAATTTTTTTTATTACAAGAGAGGAACTTCAATCAAGAATTGATACATGAAGAATAATGTAACTTAAGCAACTTGGATTTTTTTTATTTTTATAATATGCATTACAAAGCCTATTTCAAAAAAAATAACAACAGTCGTCTCGATATGACAAATGATCAGATTCTGAACGTATTATGTGAAATCAACATAAATGTGGCTCATATCATGAACATAATTGTATCATTTTGAAGCCCTTAAAATATACAGGGTGGTTTGGTTACCATGATAAATCATTCGCTAGGTGCATAGCAGGTGAACAGGCAAAGGAGGCAAAATCAGGGCCGAGTGCACGAAAGGACAAACAATCAAAATCAACGTCAACTCCATGGGGTTCACTAAAAGTGACGTGTTTGAACATTGATTAACTCAGCCGTCCCTTCGTGCAATCGGGGTTAAGTTTGACGTTTAGTTGAATTTCGTACCATGCCAACTGGTAAATTTTAGTTGACTTGACCGAATAACTCAATACCTACCAGCGAATGGTATGTTTTGCTGGTTCGGTTCCAGCCTTGCATTTTATTCGTAAAGTAGTTCTTTTTACTGGGTTCTTTCTTTAATTAAAGTGTCCCTTGCTTCACGGTCGATTATACGTACATACAAAACACATTCCTTGGAAAAAGATTTGTCCTTCTTTTTTGTTTCTTATTTTTATAATGATTGTAATTATTCATTGTTTAGCCTTGAAAGTACCTTACAGTAGGTTTGTAGGTTACCAGGTTTGCAGGTTCCATAAAAAAAACTAACGTTGAAACTGAAAAAGCAATAATAAAAATATACGTATTTGAAAAATATGTTTTTTAATTTTTCTGTAACTCTTTCCTTCATCGATTTGTGATTTCCCACCATAGACTTGCATGTGGATAAAAAATTGTTACGCATAAGTGCATATATACGATAATATATCACTTATTGTTAATGTCTCTAGGCCAAAAACGTCCTTTGCGTTTTTTTAAACAGAAAATGTATATAAACATTTTACGATAAATTTTTTTGCCTACCTACCCATTGAAGAGATTGATAAAGCATTTTGAAAGCAAAAACACAATTTCATTTCATTTATTTATTCTACTTCTGGTAGTCAAACTACACTAAGGGTCTAGTGCACGAAAGCAAAAAATAAAAAAATCAACATCAATGTACGTTTAAACGCGTCACTTTGTATAGACAGTTTGGAAGGAACTCTATGCGGTTCACTAAAAGTGACGTGTTTGAACATTGATTAACTCGGCCGTCTCTTCTTGCAACCGGGGCTAAGTCATGTCACAATTTGATTGATCCGCGGATTCGATCAACCAGTGAAGAAGAACCCGCAAAGAAATTTCATACTCGCAATGTCATGCTTGCAATATTTATGTATGTTACTTGTTATGTTAACCCGCAAATATTGCGGCTTGTAGCCGTGGCGCGGGGACTGGCCTAGCGTACCAGAGGTCTGGGTTCAATTCCGACATGCACCACGGTCTTTCTCATTCCGAGTTCGATAAATGCATTTCGTCAAGAATGCGAGCTGCTCCATGGTTCGGAATCCATGTAAAACTGTAGGTCCCCTTCCCCTACAAGATGGTAGGGTTTAAGCCCGCCCGGGTTGGTACCATCGCATTGCATGAAAAGATGGTCGAAGCGGCAATAAAAAATTGTCCGTGTTTTCCATCCAGTTCATTGGAGCCGCGCTCATTAAAGGGAAGGTCCTGGCATGGCACCTAATTCCTTAGGGAATCAGGTGTATTAGGCTAATATCATAACGGTAGTTGTGTGGTATTAGCCATCCATGTCTGGTCGCATAAAAAAATAGCTTAGATATTTTTTACAAAGCTTCTCTGTTCCATTACAGCAATAATGTAATATTTCTAAAAATGCAATATTAGGTACGTTCAAAATATGTAGAGAGAGATTTTTCCATCCAGTTTAACGTAGCCGTGCAGCATAAGTGAGGTCCTGGCATGGCACCTAGTTCTCATGTGGTGAGTTGGGCGAATATCATGTTAATAGGTGTTATATTGCGATCCATATACATGTACTTACTAAAAAAACCATATACTATTTGTATATTTCATAAAAGTCCTGATTTGACATGTATTTATATGTAAATATTATATAATTTTATTTACAAATTAGTTAAAGCTATGCTATACGTTTGCTTTGTATATTTTAAAAATGTATGTTTTTAAATATATTCTTAAGTTCTATTATATTCAATCTTTAGTTTGCATATGGCGTTAATACCTACACACCGACTTCATGAATTAATGACGAAGCATCGTAACTACATCGCGCGTGCATAGAAGACGCCGCGCCTAGTGCCACACCAAAAAAAAGCGGACGGAAGAATGGTCCGCGACCAACTGCCGACACGAGGCGAACGTCCAGCTTTATAAAGTCTAGCACGTGTGAGCGAGAAGACTATCGAGCAGACGGGCGCGCGGGGCGGCGCGCGTCGCGGCGCGGGGGCCATACGCCGGGCTCAGCGTATTGAGTGCGAGCGGGATAGACAATATTGACGTTTGTTGTATGGGGACCCCCTTTAATTCTAAATATTTCGTATTGTCTATGATTTGTTGTTCTAGCGGCAAGGGAAATACACACTCTGTGAAAATTCCAACTGTCTAGCTATCACGGTTTCTGAGATACAGCCCTGTGACAGACGGACAGACGGACGGACGGACGAGCGGACGGACGGACGGACGGACGGACAGCGGAGGCTTAGTAATAGGGTTCCGTTTTAACCCTTTGGGTACGGAACCCTAAAAATGAAGTAAATTGTGAGGCATAACCCACAAAAAATCGCTAATTGTAAATTTCAACTTTTTGCTCACATCTTCACAATGAATATCTGTTTATTTTTATAATTGTTAAATGAGATCAAATACACGACTACTGAGTGCAGCATATATTCAAGCCGGAGATGATACAAATGGAGGCAGCGGCGATTCGTTGTATCTAACAACTTTCCGTCCCCCATCACGCTAGCTGTCGTCAGCATGATTCACGCTAGCTAGCAAACTGTACTGGTACATTCTTATTACGAAATTAGCTAGGTACCTACTCTGGATGCGTTTACAGATTTATGTTTTCACACATTTTGGGCTTTATAATAACAAACCACAAAGCGTCATACTTTAGGACACTTTAGACGCTTTGACAACCGATTGCGCGAGATTAGTTATGTAATATTCTAATGGCCGTTTTTCGTTCTTTACATCGATTTCTTAAATAAACGAGGTTTATTTTTGTATCGACTTCAAGAAAATTAATTAACGTGTGTAGTACAGAAAAAATGAATAAAAGTAACCCTCGTCGACAATTTTATAACTACATTGATTTTCACAATCTCTGCCAAGGGTCTACCCCTTTCCGGATACCTATGTAAAACGTGTAAAGCCGCAAATCAATGAAACTGCAAAAAGTGCAGCAGGAAATTGGCCTATCTCCACCTCACTGCACGGTTATCTCTGAACGGGTTTGGAAACACGCGACTCTCGACTAAAGCGACCTATGCGACTGACAAACTGAGTATCAAATAATCTGTCATGACTGCTCCTGTTCACACAATTATTTAAGTTAGGTATCAAAGATTCAAAGACATGTCTTTGAATGAAACTTTGATTGAAACATGTCATTCGTGTCTAGACATGTCAAAAGTAGAAAATCAACTTCAACTTCAACTTGAATAGAGAAGGCCAGCCAATCTTGATTGCAGGGCACCATCACAGCTTGCTACTGTCAAATCGATATTTTTGTGTTTTTGTGACACATTCTGAATCTGTTTTTGTGTAAATCGGTTAAAAATACACAGCAGTATTTACTTTTAGTAAATAGTACGCGTTTTGAGGTCGGACTAAACCGGTTTTTGTATGGTTAGTCCCGTGCTAGTCTCGTACTAAGTTTTGACAGGTCATCTCTAAATACGACTAAATTGTTTATTTTCATAACTTTCATGAAAGGTTTGCTTGCTTGTAGTCTAGCGAATTTGTTGTTTAAATTTTCTTCTTAAAAATTAATTTATAGATATGGTGATAAAAATTTAAAAATCATACTAAATTTGTTAGCTATTGCGTACTAAGAAACATGTTTAAACATAAAAAAATGTATTACCAAATCTTCCATGCAAATTCATACGTTTTAGGGGAAAACTATGCTAGAGCCAATTTAATTGTTGTCTTCCATTTATCACTATGAAATGACATGAATAAATATATTTAAGGCAAAATCTCGAATGACTTGTAAAGTTTCAGGCTTAGTGCGAAACCTATTTACTAATGTCTGTGCCGTGTAAAATAAACAAAGATGTCTTTATTTTTTTAATGTTCAACATCACAAACGTTTTACCAATGCATTTTTATAATTTTCATCTATAAAATAATTATTATTATTTTATTTATAGCTTTCATCCACATGGTACATACAAGGGTGGAATTATTGCAATCTGTTTCAATCAACCCGATAATGGGACAAAAATATACAGGTATCGACAAGAAAAATAACCTAAGTATTGAAGTTGTGCACTATTTATTAATTTTCTAAAAAACTAACTAAACAAATTAATAACCATGGACATACATATGTCAGTTTAACAATGCATATAAACAATGAACATAATACTAGCACACACGTAAGCAGCCACATTAAATAATCAACCAAGTCAAAAGGCAGGTTTGCGACTCGTTCGACGCGCGACTGCGGTCGCACGGCTCCAGCGTCCATCCACGTTCGCCCGCCCTTGTTTGTATTAGAATTGAAAAATACAAATTTCGTTACGTCTCAGCCGAATAGCCTTTACTGGTGGCGCGGCGCGTTAAACTCGCCGGAACTTCCCTCCGCTTGCGGCTCTAAGCACACAAGTTTGCAGCAACTTTATTTCCGATTCACTGGCTGGCAAATTCGCTCCGAACTAAAGGGGTGGTCGGAATGTGGCTGCGTTCCGGACGCGTACAGCTTGGCTTATTCAATGCTTCGCTTTATAATAAGTTCAAAGGCTGCTCTTTAACAGCAGAGGGCTTAAAAGTATCGGATTTATGCACCTTTGGCGATTGAACTAAATAATGTATTAATATTTCTTTTTTTTCTTCCATTTTTAGCAATTATAGGAAATTTACCTACGATATTAAAGAACGAATGTATCGATAACATGTTTCATGGTTTGCAAAGCTTCACAACTTGAATGGATGTGATGTGATGACTAATTAAATAATTATAACTAATGAATAGGGGTATAACATATGTCATAAACTTACGAATGAACGGACACATTTCACATTCACTGTATTTAATAAAATACAGATAATTTCGTATTCTTTTATTATATAAAAAATACGAAATAATTGTAGGCTAAATGATGTATACAGTATGTATAAACTAAACATGTATATTTAGAATGAGTGCTTTCTTTTTCGATACAGAATGTCAAAGTAAAAGCTTACCTTTAAATATAAACTCGTTCCAGTAAAGTCGATATCAGAATTGCATGCCCATTTGTGTGGTAAGTGAGCCGAACTCTGGGAAATTAAATACCTTTCTTATTTGATCTTTCGTGAAATGTACGAACATTTACTCTACCACATATATGCACGGAGATCCGTGCTCATATGTTTCCGGTAAAGAAATAAAAAGGTAGAATAAGGGAAATAAGGTAAAGGGAAAATAAAAAAAAATTAAAAAAAATATAATTGATTTACGTATATATTGCTCTTTGATAAGTTAATTATACTTATTCGTACTAAGCATTAACGTCGTTTTATTTCAACGAATGGAGTACATATGTACATAAATTAAAGAAAAAAAGGTGTAAAAAGAACTACTGTAATAAATATAGTGCAAGGCTGGACTTGAAACAGCAAACATAACTTTTGTAAAAATAAACATCATCCCGAGCTTGATATTAGGTCTCAAGATACCTAGCGCTTGACTGAAATGTCAAACTTCTTTTGCCCAAGTATCATGTATTCCTTTTTGAAATCAACTTTGTAACTTTGGAAAAATATACTGTGTCGTCTAAAGCCTCTTCAATTATTGTTATACATTTAAATGTATGATGTATATTATTTTCTTAACTTTAATCCTAAAATCCCATGCGTGGAGAATGCGTCGTAAATTGTAAGCATTCTGAAAATTTCTTCACTTGCTTGACTTAATCATTGCAGCAAGTCACTATTATTACTAAAGCTCAGTAGGAAATAAATTCCAAGATGTAGACTAAGAATACAAATAGAGCAAAGTTAACATCTCAACTTATTCAGTAAGGTTAGCGGAAAGCGCCCGCAAATTAAATAATGAAATGGCGGAGGAAATGTCACTGAAAATATTCATAAAGCCGTGCTTCGGGCAGCGGGAAGGTGCGCAGATCTACAATATTGCATTAACCTGGACAATACTCGTGCCTCAACATCGAGTAGAAAGAGTAAGATCTCGGAAAACTCTATTCATATTTTCTCGTCATCATAATATTTCGACTGAATATAGAAGCGATTATCACTTGGGTTAAAACCTTAATCAAATGAGGAATACCTTCATAGGAAGTAAATCGATTCAAAATTCTTTCATATTTTGATGTTAAAAATATTTCCGTTAGTGAAGTTCTTGAAGATTTCAGAGGATTTACCTTCATCGAGTGCTTTCAATGGCAAGGGTCTTCAGCAAATACATTCAGGGATAAGTACTCTTTGTTTAATCACCCTAAATCTGAAGATAAGTCCGTTATTTTAAAGTGACTGGACATGGGTGGGAGATACCACAATTACCGTCAAGACATCAGCCCAACACACAGCATTCCCGAAGGAATTCGGTACCACCCAGGGCCTATCCTTGAACCAGGACCTACATTTAACTGGGTAGAATACACGGAGAATTTTTCACTGCCGCTTCAACCATCTTTACCCATTCGTTAGTACAAATGCGGACAGGCTTGACACTACCTCCTAATAGAGTTTTGCATGGATTCTGAACCATGGAACAGCGCGCATTCGTAACGAAATGAACTCATCTAAATCAGAAACAGAAATAAAGTAGTACATGAACGGGCGGGGATTTTAATCCAGACCGCTGGGATGGAAATAAAGTCCACTAGCCACTGCGCCACGAGCCGCTCAACGTCCATGCTAGGAACACATATTAATAAAAAGTTACCATATAGTGACTATTGTTTATTTTCATCATCATTCATGTAATTGCATAAAATATGAAAATAATAAATTATATTGGAGCAGCGCACTCACTTATAGATCTTATCGCTGGCTACGTTATTCCGGATATTAAAATAACTCGCCGGTTGGGGTCGCCATGTCACGTCTGACCTACTTTCCTGATATAGTTGCCCTATATCTGTATTAATTTCTGCCAAACTTGAAAGCTTACTGTCTGCGTTTGAATTGGAAATGAGGCCTTGTTAGATTTTTAAAAATAACTCTGTTTATTTAACGCTATGAATTGTAAGAAGTTTAATAATCAGTTACTAAATGGAGGTAAATGATTTGTTTATTTGTGATAAAATTCAGATTTTAACTTCAAGTGCAAAAAATAAACCAGTAAATTAGTTACTCTATGTTATGTCAATTATGTCAAAACATAAATAACTGTTATTTCTTACACATCCCTTGTGTTTTTGTAATTTAAATTTTAACATTCCGAACCCAATTTTTTAAATTATGAAAAAATATATAAAAATCCTCCAATACCCAATATATACCATGAAGAAGAAGTACAGGGCAAACACAATAAATATTCCGATAATTATTTCATATAATTAGGACGGACGAAACTGATTTATAAAGACAAACACGTCCGAATATTACCTGCACCGACATTTAAAGAACAATGCACAATGTGCACTTTCTATAACCACTCACAATGTAGCTATGGACTGCTCTGATTAGTCGTAATAAATATTGCACTACAATAAACATATTTTACGAAGTTATGGACACTTAAATTTGAATCATACAATCTTTGTTCATTGCCTGCCTTCCGAAGGTAAGTATGCAATGAAACAAGATTGTATGGGTAACTGCTACACGGCATCCGATTCAAAGTCTCCGGAATACACATTCGAATTGAACTAAAGTTCATCCGCACCGTATTGAGATACCCCATAGAAATCGCTTTCAAGCATATCTGATGAGAACTTTTCCTGCAAATGCGTCAATAGAGACTTTACCAGCATCCCCTGGAGTAGGTGTGTGTTCGTGAACTTCATTTCGAGAACTGTGCAAGTATGCAACTTCTCCCAATACGGTGAGCTATCGAGATCGCTGTAGCCCAAGAGCCATTACATTTTGGTGTTAAACATATACTAGTAGCTCCGCCCACGTTAATTCCGACTATCGGTACTCAGTCAGTATTTTCCCACTTCTATTAATCTTAACTCCGATGAGGTAACATAGCATCACAGGACGCTTTATTTAACTGATGGGAAGGATCAAGATATGAGTAGATATAAACCATATTAGAAGGTCGACGGACAGACTGAAAGACCAACAGTAGCCAGACGTTGGATTTTATAACAGACTTGCTAAAGTTCCCGGTTCCTTACGGGTAATTTTTTTTGACATTCA
The DNA here is from genome assembly GCA_946894095.1 of Incurvaria masculella. Classification (NCBI taxonomy): domain Eukaryota; kingdom Metazoa; phylum Arthropoda; class Insecta; order Lepidoptera; family Incurvariidae; genus Incurvaria; species Incurvaria masculella. The sequence continues at coordinate 7,645,377 of OX335644.1, forward strand.
ACCGAATGGAGTCTGGATATTTTACGAGGGCGTGCGTTCAACTCATCAAAGTTTAATCGCAATAGGTGATTTTAATGTTTACTCGACAAAATATTTCACCACATATGTAGTTTTCCATTCCCGTTCACCTTTTTAGGGATAAAGTTTTAAAACGTCCTTCTCTAGTGCACCTCTGAGGTACTTAAGGAATATTTCCTCCATTCTTTCAAATCTCTAGGTCCAGCGGTTTTGACTGTGCGTTGCCAGGAATGTTTGATAAGCATAGATACTGATGAGTTATTTCTCGGGTAGAGTTTTATATTCCAACAAAATCATAAAAACTACAATTTTTTTTAACACTCTCGACGTGACGTTCAGAAATTAGATCAGTATTATTTTTGGGGCAAATATATTTTGTAAGGAGTTGCTTTGTTTAACTCCGAATAACGCATTTATTTTCACAGTCGTGCGTAGGGTAACCAACGTGGACAAAACTGTGCGCACCTTCGGGAAACTTAAACTAGTGTTGGAAACGGTGTCGGAAGGGCAAATAGCCAAGCTCGCCACACTATTTACATGCGAGCGAGTTCGGGGAACTGTCAAGCTAGCGCCGCGCGCCTTGGCTTGCTGACGCTTTTCTTTGCTTAGCGCTAGATGGCGCTAGAGATGGATGCCGCTAAGGTCCAAAATTATTGATCTGGTGAAACATGTTTTAAAAAACTCTTATCGGCTATGCAAATAAGTAAGTAAACTGAATATGGGTACCATCTCCTTTAAGGGAAGTTGAAGGGAAGACTGAAGTACTCTCAATAAGTATGTCGTTATGATAGCACATTTCATTTAAATTATATTTATCTTTTTGTTAATTTATCAATTACGTTAGAATGGACGACTGTAACCCGTCATTTTGTAACATCTTTTCATATTTTTTTGGAAATTAACTGAAATCACGGACCGCATAAAGTGTCAGACTTTATACGTGTGGTAAATAATTGTTTCATTTGCTTAATTCTATGATGGGATTACGAACATAATGATAATATGAGTTAACGAGGACGTTCACTTTCTATTTATACGATTTATAATTGTGGAACACATTTAGCTGTTATTTAACAATCGCGCGAGTAGTTTAGCGCTCAACTCCTTTGGCTATTAAAATCAAATCCCAAGCTTATTTATTCAGGGCGCTTTCGTCGAAGTTGTCGGTAATTACAGTCGATACACGCGATACAAGGCACCATAAATAAGGAATTCGTTTCGTGATTTCGCAGTAACTTTTAATGACAGTTGTTCGTAGTTGGCTGCGGAAACAAAGCTGCGTAGCGGCAGAGAATGCGGGGCGGGGCCGGTGACGGTATGGAAAATATTATATTGTGGGCTACCATGCCGTCGATTGCTCGTGGAATCCTTATTACCCCCTATAGGTGCTACAGATATTATTCCTGGGACTACTATTCCATAATTTACTCTTGAAATCAGTAACTAAGGTTAATATAAGCCTCTATCGTTGCTACAAATATTATACTTGGGGCTACTATGCTGTCGTTTACTCCTGGAATCCGTAACTGAAGTTTATATTAGCCTCTATTATTGCTACAGATATTATGCCTGGGGCTACAATGCTGTTATCTACTTATGGAATCCGTAACTAAGATTTATAATAGCCTATATGGTTGCTACAGATATTATGCCTGGGGCTGCTATGCCGTCGTTGACACGTGGAACTCAGTTACGGGAGTTTAAATTAATCTCTACCATGGCTACAGATTTGTTCGAAATTTGTGATTAGTAAAATCAACAATGGGACAAGTTGAAGTAAAAATTTCCATCGAATAATCAATTACAACGATGCACATTCATAAAATATGGTGGATTCAATTTTGTTGTTATTCATAAACCTTCCTTCCATAGCACCGGTATTTTTTTTTATGTATATTGAATCGGGTTCGTTATTAATTATGTCTGAAGTTGTGTTGCGACACAGATTACTTCACGGCATAGGACGTCAGGATTTTTGCCGACTACTTTCCAAATAGTCCTTATTTTTATTAGATCGTCGCTTCGCAAGAGGGCGCAGGGGAGAGGGTGGAGCGGGGGAGATAATATCCGCTGCAGAGCGATGAAGCAACGAGCCTTCTGTTCTTACTTGTTATGTTTGGGGGAACGCCATGGAAGGTTGGCGTGTAGTCTTTTTGATTTCACTAATGGTTTCATTAGTCCATTCTCCATTTTGTTAAAGTGTAAACTTTTCTCCTACACAATTTACAATTTACACTTTATCATGGAGAATGCTGGTCGGAGCTGCGTAACGCTGTCCCTCCGTCCCCTTTCTACCTACGCACAACCCGGAACAGACAGGAAATGCACCCGTTCACTGTCGACATTCCAAAAATCAGAACCAAAAGATCCTATAGATCCTTTATGGGTCGGTAAACTAAGGAATCCATTTCGCTGCCGAGTTATTTCCCCCCAAAGTACAACCTGGGATCCTTAAAACATAATGTGAAAAAGCACCTTGCCGCCCAGCATGGTTTTCGCAGCCTGCTTAAAAGTTCGAAAGCTTATGGGCGTCGTCTGGCACCTTAAGAGGTCCTGGCGTACGCCACATGCCGCGCTTTACATAAAAAAAAACAACGAGAGGAATGTAATTCCCTTGATCAACAATTAAAGTCGAATATTATAACGTCAAATATTTTGCCAAATTGGTTATTTAATTCTAGAACAAACAGCCGTCTCAAAAAACATTATAGTGTAATCAAATTTAAAACAAACACATTTAGTATTAAATGAACTTACATGCCTCAAGCATTAATTTTAGTTTCAGCGACATCTACATTTGAAGCATTGTAATCAGATTTTGAAAATAAAAATCGGCGAAACCATCAGCGCCATCTAGTGAAAAATAGTTGAAGCATTGTGTTGATTCGAATATAATTGAGAAACTCGTTGGCTGACGTAATTAACGGGATATCTCAGTGAACATATAATCCGAAGGTCGCAGGTGGGTATAACGACCAAATATGTTTTCAATCTTCAAAAATCATTGAAATCAATTTTCAAAATCTGATTACAATCCTTCAAATGTAGATGTCGCTGAAAATCTAATTAAAAATGTAATAACGGTAAGGTCGTATAAATTAAATACATAACATTATCGTCCAATAAGCACTTTAAAATAATAGTTATAGTTTAAGTAAAAAATCTAAAAAAAGCCCTTTCCAACGTCGCATAAAATTTCACACACACCCTGCTCACTTAGGCGCCGCCGTCTTCCACTCCAAGACCCCTGCACTCATCTCGTCTTATTGAAATGATATGGCACAATATACATAACCCGGAGATAAAGGAGTGATTTCATGTATGAAATAACAACTTCCAGACTGAGGCGTCTGGGCTCCTCTCATTCACAAATATGGGAAGATTGCTTTGCAGACGACGCTTTCAGGATGTGCGAATACGATGAAAACATTTGTGTTCAAATGTTTACACAAGCGAAAGAAGCCTTCGCGTTTGTTTTAGATTTTAGTAATGATTATTTATTAAATATATGGTTTCATTAAAAAAATATCGAGCACAAGTGGCCTTTTACTATAACTTATTTCAAATACGATATACAGGTGTTTGGTAATTCGATACATTCCTTATAAGGGGTCATTCTAGAGCTATTTTGCAACAAATTTGTCCCAATAAACTGGGGTCGAAAATCAAGAGTTTTTGAATTATTTAGGTTTTAATTTTTTTTGGAAATTTTCTGTCTTGTTACCAAAAAAATAAAATTATAAAATAACTACTCCACTCTGGTCCGTAATCTCAGAAATAAAAGGTCATAAATCACACGTTATGAAAAAAACACAAAATATATTTAAATCGAAGAGGATTACTAAAAAAAATGTATGACACGTGGCATGCAAATTATGGGAATAAATTCATCATTTTATAAGCTTTCAGAAAATGTACAAATATTGTACAAACCTAAATAACTCAAAAACTTTTTATTTTCGACCGCCAGCTTATTGGGACAAATTTATGGCAAATTAGCTCTAGAATGACCCCTTAGAAGGAATGTATCGAATTACCAAACATCCTGTATATATATTTAACTAGAGGTAATATTGTCGTGTTACATAAACGTTCGTATAAAACAGCAACCATCGATGTTAATTAAAACTGAAGCAAATATTTTTTGTTGAGTCTTCAATTAATATTTACTTTAGAAAATTATTAAAAGATATTCCTTTGAAAGTTTCGGAAAGACATCATATAATTTAGTCAACCAATTTGAACCGAATAAAAGCAAAATGAAAGCTTTTGAAGATACAGTCGTGGTAAATATTTACCTCAGTCCGTGCCGATGTAAAAGTTTCAAATTAAACAAACAGCTAAGAATCAACTAGGAGGAGTCAAGAAACTTTCGAATCTTTCGATCCTACCCATTCGTCTGGCGGGGGCTGCGATCATAAAAGGATTAGAGTAGCAACCGAAACACGGTTGTATGGGGGCGGCGTAGCTACGTTTACATTCAATGACGGCAGCGCCGGCGAACGAGTTTCCTTACGAAATCGCTTTCTTCTAATGTTCTCGAGTTCCTACGACACGTAAGAACTTTGCAGGACGCTTTTTAGTGCAACGAACATTCGATGTTTCGTGTCCCGAATTCAAAAGCGACCTAACTAGAGTTAGACGTCTTTTACTAACTCGTGGCTACGATGCCGCCATACAAGTGAGTTTCGATCGCTACTCGTGTCCTTTCATGCTGATTGGGATAGAGGAAAAATCTTTGGAAAGATTTTTGCTCTGTTTGAATTTTGGTGTTCATCAAACGGCTATCATTATTTTGTGTATGGACATCTAATAACATTATATGAGCCCAAAACACCATATGGGAACTGACTCCCATGCCAGTAACTTCTTTATATTGCACGTCTTCTTTGAATTGCATGGAAAACACAAGAAAAATCATGCTTTGACAGTCGTTCCTTCAATGCGATGGTACCAACCTGTGTAGGTTATTCTGATTTAGATCCCCATACGAAAAGTCCCATCCGAAGCAACAACAGTATTTAAACTCGGAAAGTCGGACTTGCTCACGAAGGGTTCCGTACCATCGTACAAGATTTAACACAACAAAATGAGTTTTTTTTTTGTATCTGTATCTGGGAAAATTTCAGCTGCCTACCTATTACGGTTCATGACATACAGCCCTGTGACAGACGGATGGACGGACGGACGGACGGACGGACGGATGGATGGATGGATGGACGGACAGACGGACAGCGGAGGCTTAGTAATATGGTTCCATTTTCACCCTTTGGGTATGTAACCCTAACTCTAATTCAAAATTAGAAGCTTTGAACTGAAAATCGCTTGCAAACCGACATTCTTCACCGTATTCCGCAGCAAGGCTAACGACTTCCCGCCTTTTTCTTCGATGAATACATTCCAAATTCGAAACGTGAAAAGAGCGCCAGCAATCCGCTCGCGACGCGGCGGCGGCGGCGAGGAGGCGGCGCGTCGGAGGCGTTCGGAACTGCAGCGATCCTCAGACGTCGGGGGCGAGATATTGAAAAGCGCAAATGCGCTTACATTTTGACGAAGATGCGGAATCTGCGGACGCAGATAATCTTATTTGGAGCGGGAATACCATGGAATTGAAAAATGTTTTCCACCGCTATTTCATTTGTGAATGTATCGTACTATCGATCGGCGACCGTGGAAGGACGAGAGTAGGAACTGAAACACGTTTGTATTGAGATCGCTTACAAATTCGCGCAGTAGTGATTTTCTAAAGTTTCAACCACACGTAGAAAATGTTAGAACAGGCGCGAATTTTACAGGACGCTATTTAGTGCAACGAACATTCGATATCTCGCTTCCCGAATTCGTAGGCGAACTAAATGAGTCTAAATGCTGCCATATAAATGAGTTTCGATTGCTATTCCCGTCCTTCCATCCTCGCATCCAATCAAATATTAATAGCCAGTAGATATTTTGGAATAATTTTTGGGATTTAAATAAACAAAAAGTTTAATAACTAAAAAATGTTAGGTTTTGCATACAAAGTAATTCATTAATTTTGGGTATAAATGTATCTAATGTTCCGTAACAACGTTGCATGTATCTGGACATGGGTAACTAATATCACACCTACTGTCTTTTTTTTTATGTGACTGGACATGGATGGCTAATACCACACCTTCTGTCATAGTATTAGCCTAACACACCACATGGGAACTAGGTGCCATGCCAGGACCTTCCTTATATTGCACGGCTACATTGAACTGGATGGAAAACACGGACAATTTTCATTGCCGCTTCGACCATCGTTCATTCAATGCGATGGTAGCAACCCGGACGGGATTAACCCTACCACCTAGTAAGTAAGGAAGGGGACCTAAAGTTTAACGTGGAATCCGAACCACTGCCAGCCCCTCTCAACGGTCGAATGGTCACCCCATCCAAGACCAGACCGGACCCAGCGTTGCTTAACTTCGATCGCCGAAGTGTCGCGCCACTGGGCTGTTGAGGCTGACATTAGCCTGATGCACGGTTCACTGTTCCTTATGCACGGTTCTAACATCGCGTCAAATTACAAGAGACGAAAACATACATTTTATAAATGTATGTCTCGGTAAATTTAACACTGTAGAGATATTTTTTTTGAAAAACATGAGAATTACGCTGCCAAAATGTATGTAGTGGCCGTTGCAACGCTCTGTATAGATTGTGGTAATACGTGGACAACATTTTCTTTTAGAGGAAGTGATAACCTTTGCTTTGCTTATCTTTTGTTTTCAATTTTGAAATAAAATAAATTCTGTTTTTAACTAAACATCTTTATAGATGGTCAATAGTGAACCCAAAAGCAGAAATTTACAGGGAAATGGAAGTCGACAGAAAAGGTTTTCTAGGAAATCGATGAGGCTCATACAAGTACATTCTGGAGGAAGATCCGACTTATTAACTCGGGCTTAAAATCCGCTCTTTTGAAATAGTTCCTTTCAAAGAATTCTGCGCTTGAAAATAATTTCGCTAACGGTTTCAAAGTGAAAATGTATGTGTAACGTGCACTAATGAATAATATCTGTTTTCTTCTGACATTTTTGCTAAGGGTTTCTTTGAATGAGATTATTTATCTCATATACGTATGTCTACATTTATGCAGTTGAGTTGAAAACAGCACCTACCGACATCATTTCAAATTCGCCGTAAGATGAGCTCCATTACCTGAAACAAAACAGAAATAAAATAGTTTAACAAAGTCGAATTACCTTTATATGGAAGCGATAATTGGGTATGGCAGAAGAGGCATGAATGTAGAAAAAAATCAGTAGAAAAGCGTTTCTTGAGGAAAGTGCAGCCCCCGGCGCGAAATTATTCTTTCCCCTTCCATGCGCCAACGGCTGCGCAGAGATAAAACTGTATCGGATTTGGTTACTGCGTACCGTTGCATCGTCCCACCGGAGGCTACACGAGGAGTTAATTTAACGCAGTCTTTCGAAATGAGTGGGTCGAGCAGTGTATTGAATTGAAATTGAAAATATATGTGCTTGATTAAATTGATGAACGAATGGGTGAAGAAAGAATGACAAAACTAATTTATAGAGCAGAAGTGAGCGGAAGTGTCGTGCAATACTTGGTAAAGACCAAGTAACCTTAGATTATATTTATACTCCAGGAACTTTAGCCTTAAATCAGCACTTAGAAAAACATTTAATCCGAAATGCAATGTTTTTTCTCATAAACGTAGTATTTCATGTGGGCGTGTGTACATTAAGTTTGCAACATTTTGGGGGGTCCGGAAGATAGAAATAAAATATGACATATGTCTAAAAAATGATATCTCCTAAACAAATATTTAGAAATGTTATTTAAAAATCTTATATGTTAGCTAATTTTAGGTGTAATATTACTGTGAATTTGCAACAATTTCTTATTTGCGGAACTGTGTAAATTTTTTTTTGTACTTTTAATATCTGTAATATTTAATATCTGCAAAGCAAATCATGAAAATTCTATTTTATTTTCTGAAATTGGAAACTGACCGCAAACTCTATATTCTGTGTAATTTGTAAAATGTTGCAAATATTAGAAGCACATTTTTTTTCATTTATAATGTTTACATTCACACAAAAGCTAAACAAAAAATTCGAAATACGTATAAAATCGTTCGTTGTATAGTTCCTAAAGAATTTAATTTGCTTTTACATATTCTAGAAAGAAATATAGCAATAGCAAGTTAGGTTCGCGGCATAGATTTTTTTTAGTAAAAACATTTTTTTAAATACATTTCCGTAATTACAAAATTGTTGCAAATTCACAGTTACATTACGCCTTAAAAGACTTAACATATAAAATTTTTTAATACCGTTTCTAAATATTTGTTTAGGAGATATTGTGGTGAAATAACCTTTAAACTTGGGGGCGGAGCTCTGGTAATCGGAATGAAACACCTGGATCTCTTGACTTCAATGTTTATGTAATTAATAAAGAACCTAAAAATAATAAATTAAAGAAAAAATACTCGTGAAGAAAAATAGTACTTTTTGTTTCAAGGTGTCGCGAGTGACAGACTAAAATTAGCTCTATTTATGAAATAGAACTTTTTTACAATAATTATTAATCGCCAGGAATATCTGGCGACATTCCTGGCGATTACCATATATCCAGAACCCCCCTGACGCAGAAGAAGTTTAATTTCAGCTTTTTCAGGTACCCAGAAGAAACAGGTCCTCCGTTCAAGTTGTCAGTTACTACACAAGGTAAACGAATAGTAACTTATCTAGTTATTTTCGTAAATGTTTTTATACTTTTTTAACTAAGGCGTTCGTATTAACTACGCCATACGAAGACCTTTACTAAGAAATAAGAAACGACAATAGTCCATTATTTATTATATGAAACGGAATCCATGGAGGTTCTCTCGTGCGTTCTGATGCGCGTTCTTATCTTTTATTTCCGTCAGCGTTTACAGTTCATATTGTAGTCCAAAATAATAAAAGTCCGAGTTAACTCCAAAGTCCCAAAGCTTCAATGAGTGATCACGACAGGGACCTGAACTCTTTTAGAGGTAACAGACCCCAACGGTGATATAACCTTTAAACTTGGGGGCGGAGCTCTGGTAATCGGAATGAAACACCTGGATCTCTTGACTTCAATGTTTATGTAATTAATAAAGAACCTAAATATAATAAATTAAAGAAAAAATACTCGTGAAGAAAAATAGTACTTTTGGTTTCAAGGTGTCGCGAGTGACAGACTAAAATTAGCTCTTTTTATGAAATAGACCTTTTTTACAATAATTATTAATCGCCAGGAATATCTGGCGACATTCTTCCATTACTCCGGCGATGAATAATTTCCCCAAGGGATTTAGCCTACCTACAATGTCAAGAGAAAAAATAGAGCGGCTAACTTACACCTCGATGCTAAATGAGGTCGGGGAACCTTCATCTCACATCTAAAACTCTTGGATAGTAAGATCCGAAAGCTTTACGACCCTCCAAAACCGCTCAGAAATCGGGACGGAGGTGTATCCTTCTACGGCACAAACTCTACCTATCCCGGTAGCAGAAAATTATGCTAAGCGTTAGCTCAAACGACCAGGTGTCGTGGTATAGGTACGATAAACTTTTCTGCCACCTCGTATTATGGTTGTGAGGCACCATGTTATCAACAAACGCTGTTTAGTAAGTTTTCAACCTTAGGGTTGTGACTTACCTAATTTACTAATACAGCGGTCAGTAGGACCGATTACCTACCTAAACTAATATTAACTTAAGAAAAGTTATTTGAACAAAAATATAATTAAAGTTATGTTTTAAATTATTAAAATTATTTAGTTAAATTAAAATAACCATTAAGATGAATTAGAATAGAATTAAAGTAACGTTTAAATAAAAATAAAATTAACTAACTGATATCGTTATTTATTAAATTTAGATTTACCAAACAATAACCGAGCGCGGAGCTATATCAGGTTTATAACAAATCTTATGGTCTAAATTTACCTTTCTCAAACAAGCATCAACCTTCCGTACACGCTCGCATTCACACCGTGGTCACGCTACAATCTAAAAGCTTGTAGGCTATGCACGACGCGCGAAAGTTTGATGAAAGGAACACGTAGTATCATTTACATTTACAAAAAATATTCAAATATTTGTACGAAACATATTATAATAGAAAGATAACAATAAGAGGACACAATCTACGGTCACACTTCTCTTTCTCCTTTTTATTCATCGGTGTTCATTCATCCGCTTGGATTCCTATAACTATTCAAAGGAATAAAACATCCTATCAGACTCGCGGGTCCGCTTCGAAGCTTTAAGAAGCCTACTAGTATACCGACGATCCGAGTCGGTCGCCAACTCAGACCGGTCGGCGAACTGGTGAAGGATCCGCAACAGCTTTCACGGGATATGATTTCAGGATCACATGAAAACAAAGAAGAAGTGGTTAGGAGGTGGCCAAAGACTGTACTATTTACAAACAAAGAGCTGTCAAGATGATAAGTTGTCAAGATTTGTTTTTTTTATTTTGTGGCTATTAGTCAGACAAATTATGGAGTCAAACCCATATCTAATCAACGAATAATTCTAGTCAAATTGATAATGTGTTTATAAAAAATTCGCGATGGTGAAAAAAAAGACAACTTGTCTGTCAAATAAGGCACCTCTATTTGATAGTTCATGTCTGACTGTTCAATGTAAACAAACATTGGTCAACTGAACGATCGAACACGCACCATCAGGATTAAAATAAGGGATAGTTATTTCTAAGCTACATATGATAATAACACAAGTGGGATTGATAATATGAAAATAAGACACATGGATTCTGTCCCGCACGCCGAAATGACACTCCTAGGTTTCACTCCTTTCAGTACAAAATTGAAAGCTTATTAAATTAATCAGTCGCTTATTGTCTTCTTTGAAATGCCGCCACCTCGAAGTCATCATTGGGGTCTGTTACCTCTAAAAGAGTTCAGGTCCCTGTCGTGATCACTCATTGAAGCTTTGGGACTTTGGAGTTAACTCGGACTTTTATTATTTTGGACTACAATATGAACTGTAAACGCTGACGGAAATAAAAGATAAGAACGCGCATCAGAACGCACGAGAGAACCTCCATGGATTCCGTTTCATATAATAAATAATGGACTATTGTCGTTTCTTATTTCTTAGTAAAGGTTTTCGTATGGCGTAGTTAATACGAACGCCTTAGTTAAAAAAGTATAAAAACATTTACGAAAATAACTAGATAAGGTCATTGTCCTGTTAACAATATATCGTAGGTCTTTATTATAATCTCCGATCAACAATACAATGTTCTAAACTTTTCTCCTAACAGGATGAAAACCACCACGAGGCACTTGATAACCTACACTCTTCACCTGCATAAAACTGCAAAAATATGCGTTAGGTTTTAAAGTCAAGAGCGCTTTTCGCAACCTATTTGATAAAAGCACCAGATTTTCTGAAGTCTCAGAAAATAATGTTCCATAACCCAGGATATCGCAAACTATAGCACGACACAATGTTAAACCAGCCCACACTTTACACATTAGCCCTCTAAAACCTATGGGGCTTTTTTTTCGTCTGTATGGTAATCCGTTAAACTCTTGAAGGTCTTCGGTAGCGCAGGAGGTTGTTTCCTGCTGATCATCCACGATGAGGATCGGCGGATCGTCCAACGAATTGAGGTGTCCGGTTTCTTCCGTACACGTCCCAAGTTTAGGATTTGAGGGCGCCCTGTCATCATCGGAGTCAAGTAACAAATGTCTCAAACCTCTTCGGTCCTGTGGTTCCAACGACGAAACTGTACAGAGGTTTCCCTTGTCTGCGGATGGCATCTCAGTAGGTTCGGCGGGGTCCGTCGTCTCCTTGGGTATCTGGTTAAATCCAGTAGGTGTCATCATAGGCACTGTGTCAGCAGAGATCATTTGTTGCACTGGGTCTCTAAAATCATTAACGAAAGGCGGAATTGGCAAGTTATAAGACACTGCTGTCCTTGCCGGAGGGAAGTTGTTATCCAATTCGGACATGGCGGCTTTAAGAGTGGTGTACGTGGTGATGCTGCTTCCCAGCAATCGGTCTCGCAGGTGAGGCAGTAACCCACTCCTTATGCGCTTCACTATAGTTCCTTCATGTAAGATGCCAGCTTTTCTGGCATATTTCCGCACCATGTAAAGATATTCCTTTCCCGATTCGCATTGTTGTGCTGACGTGTTAAAGAGATCGGTATAATTGATCCTGGCTGGAAATTCATCCTTCAGTTTCTGTAGGATTTCGAGGTAAGGCAAATCTCGTACCTCGTCGTAGAAATAAGCGGCTGCTCCCGATAAGTAGAAGGACAACCCCACTTTTCTTTCTTCGTCATTCCAACCGTTAAACACTACCACTGAATTATAGTTAATAATGAAGTCATCAACATCGTCCGTGTTTGAACCGGCGAATGAAAAAGCCATTATAAATAAATATGGGTTTACTTACGGTACCGAAACGAAGGGTCTCCTTTACTTACCAAGTTACTATTCGTTTACCTTGTTTAGTAACTGACAACTTGAACGGAGGACCTGTTTCTTCTGGGTACCTGAAAAAGCTGAAATTAAACTTCTTCTGCGTCAGGGGGGTTCTATCCGTCCCCTGAAGATCCTTTTCGCGTACTCGCTTTCTGCGAGGTATCCAGGCGGATACGTTCCGGCGCCTGATCACCAATGTGGTGAAATAACCTTTAAACTTGGGGGCGGAGCTCTGGTAATCGGAATGAAACACCTGGATCTCTTGACTTCAATGTTTATGTAATTAATAAAGAACCTAAAAATAATAAATTAAAGAAAAAATACTCGTGAAGAAAAATAGTACTTTTTGTTTCAAGGTGTCGCGAGTGACAGACTAAAATTAGCTCTATTTATGAAATAGACCTTTTTTACAATAATTATTAATCGCCAGGAATATCTGGCGACATTCTTCCATTACTCCGGCCATAATACGAGGTGGCAGAAAAGTTTATCGTACCTATACCACGACACCTGGTCGTTTGAGCTAACGCTTAGCATAATTTTCTGCTACCGGGATAGGTAGAGTTTGTGCCGTAGAAGGATACACCTCCGTCCCGATTTCTGAGCGGTTTTGGAAGGTCGTAAAGCTTTCGGATTTTACTATCCAAGAGTTTTAGATGTGAGATGAAGGTTCCCCGACCTCATTTAGCATCGAGGTGTAAGTTAGCCGCTCTATTTTTTCTCTTGACATTGTAGGTAGGCTAAATCCCTTGGGGAAATTATTCATCGCCGGAGTAATGGAAGAATGTCGCCAGATATTCCTGGCGATTAATAATTATTGTAAAAAAGGTCTATTTCATAAATAGAGCTAATTTTAGTCTGTCACTCGCGACACCTTGAAACAAAAAGTACTATTTTTCTTCACGAGTATTTTTTCTTTAATTTATTATTTTTAGGTTCTTTATTAATTACATAAACATTGAAGTCAAGAGATCCAGGTGTTTCATTCCGATTACCCGGCGCCTCCACCAATGTGGTGAAATAACCTTTAAACTTGGGGGCGGAGCTCGATTCGATAAGGTGCGAAAATTCGATTTTTCGCACCTTATAACTTAGAAACCAAACACAATTTTACAATGCCAACGGTCATCAGACATCTAGTTCGATCAAATAAAGCTCTTTTGAGAAAAATTTGGGATCTCTGATAAGAAATATGGGCGTGATCTTCTTTCCCCGTTTGTATGAGGAGTTGTGCGGGTTGGGCCACCTTAAGGTATGTACGTATGAATTACTTCATTGCATATTTAATCATTTGTACGTAATTTATAAGTGTAAATGCGGTGGTAGCTGATGTTGATTTCACATACTTGCTCCATACATTTTGATTTTGGATATTCCGTTCTCATACAATATCAAATATTTTACGATTCGGAGGCCAACCCTTTACAATACTAAAAGGGTCAATATTGTTTGGCGACGCACGATGGAAACAAATCAAATGAAATAAAACCTATCCTCGTAAAAAACGGATCGCCGGCCCCTTCGTCCTGTCATGTGCCATTATATTTCTTATTGTTCGTTATCAAGGTCGAAAATCGGCTGCAAGTTTTTTTCAACGCGAGTGCTGCTTACAAATATTTGTTAGATTAACAATATACCTTTTAAATTCGGCAGAAATATTTGGAGTCATCCGAAAGGAATCTTTTTTCACGGTGTTATTGAATGTTTCCACATCGGCGGCCGTCGAGTATCGCGACAATGGGACAAAGCGGTCCATTGACGGCATCGCACAAGGCACATGTTTAGCTCCACATTTATATATTATCGTAACTCTTAACAGCCTCGGAATAAAATATGAGTGTGAATGGAAAAGTTGCTCCAATAAATATGAATGAGGAAAGTACGGTGAGTGCCGGGAGAGCAAATAAAATGGTGACTTTAGTATCTATTTCGCGGAAAATGTCCCTGTGTGATCAAACTTGTATTCCAAGTAAAAGGCCACTGATATTCCCTATATTGTATTTTTTACGATACTGTAAATATAGCGTAAATCATAAAAAACACATACTACATACACATCAAATTAGTTGAAAAAAGCGATGTACCTACTTGTTTAGCACGAAAAAATATATTTGGCTTCTTTAGTATTTCTCAAAAAAAAAATACCAAGGTTGTTAGTATCACTGAAGCCACTTTGGGTTTCAGTAGATTTTAAATAACCCATCAATCAAAAGTAGCCGTCGTTGTTGATGGGTATCATTTAGCTTTCAGTTGACAAAGACAAAAACGTCTTTGTGTTGCCATAAATCAAGTTAGCTCATCCCCTGCGCCCGCCTGTCATTTGTTTGTCTCCAGCCTGGGGATGGCAGCACCGCTATACCTAGCCTGATCAGATGTCTTCGAAAACAACATTTTATTCATATTAATCATAATTTAGGCATACGGTAAAGGTTAAAAACTAATAAGAATCGAACATTGTAATGCAGGAAACATGTTATTTTTAGGATGCAATTAAAAATTAGAACGATAATGTTACCGGAATTTAAAATATTTCACCATCTCAGCTCTAATCAGAGTATGTAACAATACAAGTAATTATGTTAATCTACTTATGTATGTACACTTTCTCCGGCAACACTAACACTACTTTGTCATAATCCCTACTCCAACGTCTGCCGTCTGTCCGTCTTTTCGTTTGTAGCTCTAGAGAAACACAAATCTGATTTGGTTGCAGTATGTACCAAAATGATACAATTCGGGAAAACCCGATTGTATTTCATCGAACTTTATCGCGGGTGGAGCCGCGCGGCCAGCTAGGATTATATGCTAGAAGAAGCCTACAAAAACTGTCAGCTTTTTGCTGACTTCTTAGATATTTGACTCCACTTATTACCTCTTATATAATTTAGTGTTATGGTAAGTAGCTTACATATATAATGAATGGGCAAAATGTTACTATAATATGTAGATAAAAAATGAATAGAAACTGACATTGTCCATTATAATTAAAGTAAATGTATTTAGATGCCAACAATCAACGATTCAATGAATTAGAGAGTATTTATATAGTACATAATTATGATGGAATACATTTACAAAAGACCATTCTTTTTCAGACGGTATCTTCATAGATCATTGTATGAGATTCACAGTTCCGATGATTTAACTTAATATAGATAAACCGAAAAAAATAAAATGTTCATAGTTAATATAGGTATGATTTATTCAAAACATCTTACATCAAAGCAAAAATAAAAATCAAGCAGTCGTTTTCTTGAAGCCAGACAAAGTCTTCGAAATGATTTCTTTCTTTATTTAAAAATATTTTCTCGATTGAAGGAGCTTGAGCCCCCATTAGTTCAGCAAGTCACCGAGACTAAGACGCCGTGAAAGCGAAAAAATGATACAAAGAGATAATATTGATGCCCATGTTGTTTTCACTGCGGTTTTTTTGTTTACCTTTGCATTACTTTATTAACTTCTGAAGATATCTAAGTGAACACATAATCATTAAATGCATCGCTTCGTGACACGTATTAATAGAAACTTCTAGGTCATATTCAAGCAAAGCAGTTTATTTTTTTCTAGCAACAAAGTTGTCAATTTCTTTATTAGATACTGATATTAGTCTGAGGTTGAGGTACCTGGCCCCTCCAGGAGGTGCCTATTTGGAATGATGTCGGGCTGAATAATTTCTTGGATATAATATAACTTCCCCATACACATTTTCATCTCCTGTAGCACCCCCTTCGAGTTTAATTTTCGCCATATAATTGAGCCTATGTCCTTCTTTCTCCAAGGTCCAGACATTCTCTGTTTCGTCCCCGACGTGGTATGCCCCAACTTCTGGGAGAAAGGACAATAAATAGGAATGTTGAGCGCTCGCGACTTACTTTTGTTGGTGTCTTCTTCCATCGGCGTTCGGATTGCAGCAGGGTTCAGCACAAGACTCTTATATTCATACGACTTTAATACGAAATCTCACGGTTTGTTGGGGTCAATGACACACCCATTCGTCAACGCTATGTTTTGGCGACTGACAGGTCCCTGCGCGCGCGTTTGTTAACAGGATGGGATACCATGGATAAAGATCGAACAATCTCTATATCGAATTTCAAGAAATTCGATATAGTTCAGCGGTTTAGGCGCGAAAAAGCAACACACCGATTTACTATCGCGTTTATAATATTAACATGGATAGTATAGATAAGTACCTATTTTATAGAAAAGAAATACGGATTGCCCTATTTCTTTATTTTTTATTTTTCCAAACACTACACGCAATCGATGGTATCTAAGAAAATCTAAATGTCAAATAGTTATTAACTTGGCTTTTTTGTTCCTACTTATTGACATTAAATGCAATAAAACCAAATACCATAATAATAAAGTTGTAACACCTACAAGACACCGAAATAGAAAATGAATTGATGCATTTTATCTAACGGTAATTAATATCGGCGATGATTATCTGGCTCACAATAGGTTAATTTTGTAGTTTTAAAATAATCTGAATGTAGAAGAATTAATTCTACATTTTCGAGCGTGACGTACATGAGCTAGAACTAAGCACCCATGTGGTAAGTATGCTTAAAAATAGACAAAATGTTCTAGAATTTTGAAGCATATTCTTATAGAAGCAAAACTTATTCAAAAATAATAAAGTTAGAAGTGAACATTTAATATAAATATATCGACACATAGTGCATTATTTTGGCTCGATTCATTTGAATAAATTTAAGAAAGTAAGCGTTTCTCTTTGGCTTTCAAATCGAAGTCGATCCCACGAAATAGGTTTCCGGTCGGAAGTCGCCGAGTCCAACACAGCACACCCAACTATTCTGTGACCCACCAACAAAGAGCAGGGGTGGTATACCGATACATTGGTATGTAAATTTCTAAAATACTTTCCCTCCATTCCTTCGTCTGCATAGTAAGCGGGACAATTGAAGTGAAGATTGTGGCTTAGTTACAGTATCCTTGTCGTTTGAGTGGATTGTCATGGTATGGCAAAGTTATGTTTTATCCAGAGCATTTAGAAATTTTGCGAAATGTATCTAATAATACAAAAAGATGCAGCATTTATGCTAGCCGCATAACTAAACACTCGGTATTATGTACCAAATATGTCGTAGTTGTATTGTCAAAACACGTAATATTATTAATCTATACAAAAAAATGCCTAAATTTCGGTAATACCAAAACTTGAGAACGCTCTCCCGATACAGCAATTTTTTTTTTCAAACCTTCGTCGAAGTCCGAGGATGGTTCTTAGCTATAGTTGGACCCGACAGGTGGCTAGCCGCATAACTAAACACTCGGCATTATATGCGGTGTATTTCGTAGTTGTATTGCTAAACCCGTTATATTATTAATCTATATAATAAAAATGAATGCCTAAATGTTGGTAATACCAAAACTTGAGAACGCTCTACCGATACAGCAATTTTTTATTTCAAACCTTCGTCGAAGTCCGAGGATGGTTCTTAGCTATAGTTGGACCCGACAGGTGGCTAGCCGCATAACTAAACACTCGGCATTATATGCGGTGTATTTCGTAGTTGTATTGCTAAACCCGTTATATTATTAATCTATATAATAAAAATGAATGCCTAAATGTTGGTAATACCAAAACTTGAGAACGCTCTACCGATACAGCAATTTTTTATTTCAAACCTTCGTCGAAGTCCGAGGATGGTTCTTAGCTATAGTTGGACCCGACAGGTGGCTAGCCGCATAACTAAACACTCGGCATTATATGCGGTGTATTTCGTAGTTGTATTGCTAAACCCGTTATATTATTAATCTATATAATAAAAATGAATGCCTAAATGTTGGTAATACCAAAACTTGAGAACGCTCTACCGATACAGCAATTTTTTATTTCAAACCTTCGTCGAAGTCCGAGGATGGTTCTTAGCTATAGTTGGACCCGACAGGTGGCTAGCCGCATAACTAAACACTCGGCATTATATGCGGTGTATTTCGTAGTTGTATTGCTAAACCCGTTATATTATTAATCTATATAATAAAAATGAATGCCTAAATGTTGGTAATACCAAAACTTGAGAACGCTCTACCGATACAGCAATTTTTTATTTCAAACATTCGTCGAAGTCCCAGGACGGTTCTTAGCTATAGTTGGACCCGACAGGTGGCTAGCCGCATAACTAAACACTCGGCATTATATGCGGTGTATTTCGTAGTTGTATTGCTAAACCCGTTATATTATTAATCTATATAATAAAAATGAATGCCTAAATGTTGGTAATACCAAAACTTGAGAACGCTCTACCGATACAGCAATTTTTTATTTCAAACATTCGTCGAAGTCCCAGGACGGTTCTTAGCTATAGTTGGACCCGAAGACCCCTGAATGACCCTTTAAATAACACTTCCGCCAAGGTCGTCAACATTTCACTGGGCTCCGATAGTGTCAATGTCCAAAACCGGGAGCTAGTTCAATATTAAAATTTCATTGATAATGGTCTATCTTCTATAGAAATAGACGGGTGATATTGTGGTTTCACTGGACTTGTACAGAGAGCATCGTTCGGTCAGTTCCGGTTAATTAAGTTTAAGAAATTGAAAGAGACTATTAATAATGAAGGAAACTGTAATATCGCTTTTTTTATGCGACCTGACATGGATGGCTAATACCACACAACTACCGTTATGATATTAGCCCAATACACCACATTTCCGAAGGAATTTGGTGCCATGCCAAGACCTTCCCTTTATGAGCACGGCTACATTGAACTGGATGGAAAACACGGACAATTTTTCATTGCCGCTTCGACCATCTTTTCATCCAATGCGATGGTACAAACCCGGGCGGGCTTAAACCCTACCAACTAGAAGGGGAAGGGGACCTACAATTTTACATGGATTCCGAACCATGGAGCAGCTCGCATTCGTGACGAAAATGCACTTATCGAACTCGGAAAGAGAAAGACAGTGGTGCAAGTCGGTTTTGAACCCAGGCCTCTGGTACGCTAGGCCAGTCCCCGCGCCACTAGGCTACGAGTCGCTTGTGAAATTATAATTTCACGGCTTTGACTATTTGACTGCAGTACATATGATGTGATCATAATGGTATACTTCAGGGCGTGATTTTATTATTTTTAAAAATAAGTACTGTTATTATGGAATTTCAAAAAGAGGAAAGATGCATTTATGATCTAGCTATATTTGAAACCTGTAACGGTAAATATCTGATGGTCATAGTCTGTGTTCAAACTTCTTTTATCAATATTTATTAATATTTGCCTAATGTTAGAACACAAAGCACAAGAGAATTACAGTCTTATGTTTTAATTATAGCTAGACCTTCAATCTTCTTATTTACTTCTTTTCATAATCGAAATTAGCTGTGGTTATTTTGAAATTAAATTAAATTGAAGTTTTACTTACGTCTTTATCTAACTGAAGGCAATCGGATCTTATCAACCCCTTAAGTGTGGACGAATGCTCCTAGGTGACGTCTCGGTTCGCTACGTAGGTAGGTATCGATGAATAAGCCTGGGCTTACATCAAAGAATGGATAGGTAATCTGGGCAATCTCACGGGCGAATGGGCAGACAAAGGTTTCCAGAATTTGTGTCAATATGTATCCACTCAAGTAAATACGCAATGTTGTTCGGGTATTTCGCAATAAGATTCAACCTCATTGATTTGATATTGTAATAGACAACGTGGCATTAGCAGTTAATCGATTGTTCCGGCATAGTACTTCGGACGATCTAGACTAAGATCGGACTTTCATTACTTATTTCGTTTCATGATTTTGTTTTCCACACCCACCCTCACCCAGCGCAATTCCGAATGAATTAGGTGCCAAGCCGTGAAACTTCCTTTATGAGGGGGTACATTGAAATGGATGGAAAACACGGACAATGTTTGCCGTTACGACCATCTTTTCACCCAATGCTATGGTACCGACCCGGCCGGGTTACCAGGTAGTAAAGGAAGGGCGGGGACCTACTGATTTACATCGATTCCGAACCATGAAACAGTTCGCATTCGTAACTAAACTTATCCAGCTCTCAAAGATAAATAAAGTGGTGCATGAACGAAGCCAGGACGTAAACCAATGAGCACTGGCATAGAAGTGCATACACCTCTGAGCTACGACGAGTTGATATTTTGTATCTAAAAACCTTGTTATGTTCTATTTCAAGGAGGTTAGAAACGATATATATTTGTATGTATCGTTGTATATTTTAAATTTTTTATAAGTTATTTAAAGTACCTTTTATAGGTCTTCAACTTACAAACTCAACAAATGAGACAGTCAATAATAAATTAAATTCATTTTGTCTCTTATAAGATCTATGAGTGCTTCCCCGGTATTTCAAAATATAAGTCCCATTTTCGTCGACCTCTCGTCCCTAAAGCCTAATGTGTCTCACCCAGATAAAGAGGCACATTCGCGGTTTCGACCGCGCCCGGATGGGGCGACCCTTCAATTTTCAATTTACCTACATCCGCCGTTATCCGGGAAGAGCTAAGGCGCGATCGATAGGCTGAGGAAAAAGCGAATTTCTTTTTGTTTTATGGAAGGCGGTTTACGTGTTTCTGTGAAGACATCCGTGCTGTAGGCTTACATGTGCTGCCGAGAGCTCTGAAGTGATGTGTGGATTGCAGTTCATGATTTTTAGCGCCAAAATGAACCTTACTGTAAAAGGAGAAGTAGGGTCGATATTGATAGAGATTTTGTTGCGAAAATCTTCTTGTAGCATAAGGCGACGTTAGTGCAAATCTGGCATGCAGGACAAATACCTACGGAATCAAAAGGATTTGTTTGGTTTCTGGCCGAAACTACCTACATTGAAATTATGCTATATTTTTAATGTAACCATGGATATGGATGGCTAATACTACACCAACTGTCATGATATTATCCCGTTGATTTCAATTATGGCCATGCCGGGATCTACCGTATTTTTGAGCATACATTGAGCCAGATGGAAAATACGGACATTTTTGATTGCCGCTTCGACTATCGTTACTGCAATGCTATGGTATACCAACCAGAACGAGATCAACCCTACTACTTATAATGTAAGGAATAGTTTTAAGGAGGAATCCGAATCACAAACAACGCAACTCTTGCCGCCTCTTAAGACATAGACTTCTCGGTGTTCTCTGCATTTCTCTGTCACTCTCTTCTATTTTCCACCATAGTGTGAGTAAGCATCTTTCAAGCTTCTTCATGTATTTAAATTGTATATAACCATGTAGATATCTATCCATAATCCATGTTATGGTTCCATAACCCGTACCCGATCAGGAGAGCCCGCGCTGTCCAGAAACCTCCACTAATGACCCAGCTACCATGCTTTGACTATCGTAAAATGGCTGCCGTAAAACTTTAACTGAAACAAAATTATGCTATTAAGCATCCGTAATTTTAGAGCGTATGTGAAGAGATATTTTCTTGCAGAGGTAATCGTGTGTCAATCAAAGTGACACTAGTTAAAACGTACATAAATTTGCTTAAAAGTGGTTTCCATGATCTCTAAAGAAATCGAGTCATAAAAAGTATATTGCAACCTTCGTTATAAAAAAATCCATAAAAGTAAGCTTTAAATCAGAAGAAAAGTTAACCGAACAGTAAAAAGATCATAACTCTCGATTTTTAAACACTGCTTGAAACTCTTAAAAAGCGCGTTAACCCAATAGCTTTTTCATTAATCTAGAAAACTTTTTTAATTTGGTATTTTACTCAATGTTTTGTTTTTATTGAAATTATTACTGAATCTGACTCTCTCTCTCAATGCTTCGTAAGGTTATGTTACGGACCATCCTTAATCTTGCAACATGTATTAAAATATGTACATATGTCATAAAGCTGTATACATACTGTATGGAGCTTTATCATCTCTACAAGACTATTATTCTAAGACTTGTGTTGATTTGAAATTCTATTTGATTGTGTTGATTTATTTCTGTACTAGGTGAGGTATTCGGCTCCGCTCGAATCAATGTCGTTTTAGACTGAAATCGGTCTGAATTATTTCCTGGATTGTATACGAGTTCCCCATACAAACTTCCATCCCCTATTTCACCCCCTTTGAGTCTAATTTTCGCCACAAAACGCCGAAAACATCGCTAGGAAACTCACCTTTATGACAATAAATTTGATTTTTTACACGTTCGAAAAATTCGAATCAAATACCGCCGGGAACCATATGTCCGAATATTATGTTCTCGGGAGCCGGAATGACAAACATAATGACGATTTCGTTCAGTAATGATTAACGTATGATTTTTTTATCCCCATAATTGGGTTACCAGTCGCGTGAAAATATTAAGCATATATAACTATGTTTATGCAAATGAAAAATTACTCAATATACCCAGAGGGGTAACCAGAGGTGAACAACCTGTCAGATGAATAAAAAACACACAACCCTATCTAACCGTTGTTTCTTTGGAGAGAATACTAAGTTATTCCTCAAAATCGCGAACAATATTAAAATCAAATGCAGGTGAAAATACGGCAAATGAAACTGGGGAAAGGGGGATGTCGTCGGCAGTGTTGAAGCGCCGAAAATAACACAAAGGCGCGAGTGTCAACAAAGTTTATAATGACGGATGAGGGAGAGGGTCCGTCGATGGCAGGTGAGACTCATCTATCAATATTAGGGCAGACAGCGAGAGCTCGCCCGGCATGGATTTACTCTTGTGTTTTCCTGGAGATAATCGCTGGGACGGACGCCTTAGCATTTATCTCAATAGCCTGTCGAATCGCAGTGAACTCGGTGGGCTACTTTGGCCTGCGACAACATATTCATTTAGGCTGCAGTGCCTAATCACGGGTAAGCAGTTTATGAACAAAACTCTCTCAAAACTCCGGTTAGGCAGATATCGGCGTGCACAACTCGCAAATGACATCATAATCAACCACAACCATTCGTTTATCTGCAGTTCATTCATAATCTGACGTCTGTTAATGTAAGCGAAGAAATAGGTAAGTATTTATTATTTATTATAAACACTTAATGTGTGTCAATTTTATTTGACGGGTCAGAAAGCAATGTGTATTCAATTTACCGCCAAGTTAGAGTAGTCGATCGATTAGCACATTTCGTCTGCATGTTTTCTCTCCCTGGCCGAAAAAATATTCACATGGTTTTGCATAATAATGAGACTGCAACAACGTATAAAAGTCACATTTACTGAGTCATTTGTAATCCAAACCCCCACATTATCCGTTACGTAGCACAGTAAACGTATTATCTTCGAGTTCTCTGGATACATTTGAGAAGTCGTGTAGATACTCCCTCTAGGTACACACCACAGAACATTTATGGGATTACATCCAGCAGCCCAACTCCATACAAACTCATAATTTGGTGCACGCACACAGACACACTTCGTGGTTCTGTCGCAGTTGCCGCGACGAAGTAATTATTTTTTTTTAACAATGACAGAACCAGCAGTGCTTCATTATTATTTGAACTCATCTAATCGAAAACATAAAATATTAGGTTTGTTATTCTATGTGTTACATTGGAAAAAAAATAGGAATTGACATTAAATTGGCATTGTATAACCAGACGACGGCGCTCATATATTCATTTTAAAAGTATTTGGTCCGGAAACTAAACATTTCAAAAGGTCTACCATTTTTTACCATGTCTCATTATTTAGATTATTATTCTCTGACCATAGGAACCATGAGATATGGCTTTTGAAAGTTTTCGGTTTAATAACTAAGAAGATCAAAATGGCGGGTATAAGCTTTCATGTGTTGGCCGAACCTAAGAATCCCATTCACTCTCTTCCATATCGCACCTCACCTCATTCTCACCTATGCGATTGGTAATATATTGTCATAACTGCAACAAAATGTTTAAGTGACAACTCGATATTGCGAAGATATTTATTTCGAAAATCTGAGTTGAACTACTGTTGTGGCCCACAGCTATGTGTCTACTGTGTACATTCTCTTCCCTCTCTGCCCACTTCCGCTCCCCAGTGACGTCCAAGTTGTACTTCGGCGGCAGGCTGTCTCGCGAAGCCAGCCGTCCGAGCGGCAACGCGGCAGGAAGGGAGTGTCAGGACCACAAGAAATCACACAGCTTAAAAGCACAAAAGCACACAGACGGCTGGGAGGAAGTAGGAAAGTTTTGGCCTCTACAAAGTTATTATTGTAATAGCAACGATAATGGCGATGTTCTAAAGGGTATTCCTAAGGAAAATATACTTTTTCGTACTAAGCAATTGAGTCGCTTTTTTTCAACGAATGTGAGACGTGTCCTAAATACATTGTATCATTAATCAAAAA
Source organism: Incurvaria masculella (assembly GCA_946894095.1). NCBI lineage: Eukaryota > Metazoa > Arthropoda > Insecta > Lepidoptera > Incurvariidae > Incurvaria > Incurvaria masculella. Next base: position 7,670,153 of record OX335644.1, read on the forward strand.
AAGAATGCTGTTAACGTTTTATGTTATAAAAAATTAATGAGTCCTTGCTTCACATTCGATTCTACATTAATATAATATTTGATGTTTTTCACGCCGCCGCCTTAATATTTTGAAGCGCTTAAATACGTCCTGACTTAATAGATGATCTAACATAACCTATTAATGGTTGATAAACCTAATAAAATACCCAATACTAAAATAACTAAATTTAGCTCATATAAAATTTGACAGGGAATTCCTTTGGAATCGAATATTTAATTTATACTGCAATTAAATTGTCTGAACAACTAAAATAGGTGAGGATTAGTAACAGTTGAATGGTTAACGAAGATTGTCGTGGTATCAACGCATCGCATCGCGTTATCTAAAAGACAAAAGTAAGTGGCCTGCAAAATTATCATTCTTACACGCACTCGAACACGAAAACACGGACAATTTTTTAATTCCGCCTCGAATATATTTTATGCAATACCCTGGTATCAACAGGGGTAGGCTTAACTACCACTATCACCGGTAAGAAAGGTTTACCTACAGTTCTACGTAAACGTAATTCACATTCCAATCTCATTAGAAATAAAGAAGTTAAAAGAAAACAAAAGGCTCAATACCTTTTACCTGTGTAGCCAACACGTGTTCTTTAAAACAATGTGGAAAACATTACATTATTCAAATTAATTTAGCACGCATGAATTTAAGGATGAGTAATGGTTTCGAATGTCAAAAGGAAACAAAAACGAAATAAACGTTTTTCCTCGTGAATTGTGGAAGAAAATGTACTTTGCGGTAGCAAATATAAAAGATGATAAATCGAAAAGAGAGATAGCGACTAAATACATATCTACCTCAAAGATAATAATATAATTAAAAAATGATAAAAGCTGAGGCTTCCGGCTCCGCTCGGGCCGATTTCGTTTTGGACCCGAGCGGACAAAATATCGGGATCTTGACAACAGCGCTACCGGTCGGGACCAACTATAGTTAATACCCTCTGATATCATATAATAATTTCAGAAATCCTGCAGATCCCGCACACAATAAAATGCACATCTCCCCGGCCCGATCGCTAACTGACTGGCTGACGTCCAACCGGCAGGTTTACCGTGCTTACAGCATGCCGCCGCCCGCGACTGCTATCACCCACACACAATAAAATGAGCATCTCCCCGGCCCGATCGGCAACTGTCTAGGAAACGTGCGTATCCCGGGCAGGTTTACCGTCCTTACAGCGTGCCGCCGCCCGCGACAGCTATAATCCCTGCACCCACACACAATAAAATTAGCATCTCCCCGGCCCGATCGGCAACTGTCTAGGAAACGTGCGTATCCCGGGCAGGTTTACCGTCCTTACAGCGTGCCGCCGCCCGCGACAGCTATAATCCCTGCACCCACACACAATAAAATGAGCATCTCCCCGGCCCGATCGGCAACTGTCTAGGAAACGTGCGTATCCCGGGCAGGTTTACCATCCTTACAGCGTGCCGCCGCCCGCGACAGCTATAATCCCTGCACCCACACACAATAAAATGAGCATCTCCCCGGCCTGATCGGCAACTGTCTAGGAAACGTGCGTATCCCGGGCAGGTTTACCGTCCTTACAGCGTGCCGCCGCCCGCGACAGCTATAATCCCTGCACCCACACACAATAAAATGAGCATCTCCCCGGCCCGATCGGCAACTGTCTAGGAAACGTGCGTATCCCGGGCAGGTTTACCGTCCTTACAGCGTGCCGCCACCCGCGACAGCTATAATCCCTGCACCCACACACAATAAAATGAGGATCTCCCCGGCCCGATCGGCAACTGTCTAGGAAACGTGCGTATCCCGGGCAGGTTTACCGTCCTTACAGCGTGCCGCCGCCCGCGACAGCTATAATCCCTGCACCCACACACAATAAAATGAGCATCTCCCCGGCCCGATCGGAAACTGTCTAGGAAACGTGCGTATCCCGGGCAGGTTTACCGTCCTTACAGCGTGCCGCCGCCCGCGACAGCTATAATCCCTGCACCCACAAACAATAAAATGCGCATCTCCACGGCCCGATCGGCAACTGTCTAGGAAACGTGCGTATCCCGGGCAGGTTTACCGTCCTTACAGCGTGCCACCGCCCGCGACAGCTATAATCCCTACACCCACACACAATAAAATGAGCATCTCCCCGGCCCGATCGGCAACTGTCTAGGATACGTGCGTATCCCGGGCAGGTTTACCGTGCTTACAACGTGCCGCCGCCCGCGACAGCTGTAATGCCTGCACCCACACACAATGAAATGAGCAGCTCCCCGGCCCCATCGGCAACTGTCTAGGAAACGTGCGTATCCCGGGCAGGTTTACCGTGCTTACAGCGTGCCGCCGCCCGCGACAGCTGTAATGCCTGCACCCACACACAATAAAATGAGCATCTCCCCGGTCCATCGGCAACTGTCTAGGAAACGTGCGTATCCCGGGCAGGTTTACCGTGCTTACAGCGTGCCGCCGCCCGCGACAGCTATAATCCCTGCACCCACACACAATAAAATGAGCATCTCCCCGGTCCATCGGCAACTGTCTAGGAGACGTGCGTATCCCGGGCAGGTTTACCATGCTTACAGCGTGCCGCCGCCCACGACAGCTATAATCCCTGCACCCACACACAATTAAATGCGCATCTCCCCGGCCCGATCGGCAACTGTCTAGGAGACGCGCCTATCCCGGGTAGGTTTAACGTGCTTACAGCGTGCCGCCGCCCGCGACAGCTATAATCCCTGCACCCACACACAATAAAATGCGCATCTCCCCGGCCCGATCGGCAACTGTCTGGCAGACGTGCGTATCCCTGGCAGGTGTGACGTGCTTACAGCGTGCTGCCGTCCGCGACAGCCACAATCCCTGCAGATCCCGCACACAATAAAACGCGCGTCTCCCCGGCCCGATCGCGCCCGGAGATTACCGCACACTATTTCAAGAACGTACCTCAAATCCCAGGCCTTATGGCAAGACACCGGGACGGAGCGTTACTTCTGTTTGTTTGCTCCCAGCGATGGAATCGTCGGTGGTGCGCGGGGAGTGTGTGCTCAGGAAATGCCACAGAATCGGACTAGTAAAAAAGTCCTTTAGAATTGATATTCGTAAATGTTTTAGCCTATAATAAGATACAAAACATCGGATATTTACATTAAATTATGATAATACATGATTGAACATATTTCGTTTTTGAATAATATGGAGCCAGTTTATGTTGAAAATCATGCTGACAATGTAATTATCACAAGCAGGTGGCGAAATTGGATGACACAATACCCGCGAATGGTATGTTTTGCTGGTTCGGGTCCAGCCTTGCAGTATATTCGTTAAGTAGGTATTTTTACAGGGCTCTTTCATTAATTAATTTGTCCTTGCTTGACGGTCGATTATACATACATACTTATCACATTCCTAACAACAACCGAATACAATTTTCTATGATTTTGTTGTTTCAGTCTTGTAAACAATGGAAGTTGATTTTTTTTTCGACACAGATACATCTCCCACAGCGGTGCTGGTGTTCATAAAATCACCTGGATAAAACGTTTTATCCAGGCTTAGAGAAAAGATACGTGAAGGGTAATTGACTTCAATAATCAAATGGAAATCATTTCATGGGAGCATTGTTCGCGTCTACCGATACCCTCGCATCCGTCCATGTGCACAGCTCCCAAGGGAAACTTATTGAATTATGCACCGTGCAAGTTGCATTGTAAGAGCACGACAACACGCTCCGGGCAATTCGCCGCCGGCAGCGACTCACACTTGCCATCCATCATTATGTCAATTAGTCGGAGCTGGTATGTCTCAGAGCCAGACATCGTGCACTTAGAGAGGCGTAATTATCTCGGCACATGCATTAATTTGCGATACTGCCTGAAGACAAGTTGTCAGGAGGGATCTAAGCAGGGAGCGCGACATTTGTGTTGTAACCTTGTTAAACATTTTTCGATGCATTTTTAACCAAATATAAATTATTTTGGGTTTTGTTTTTATCAATCTCTTGGAAAACATAAGATCTGATAGTAAAATGTATTAAAGGTGGGCCCGTAAGCATCAGAAAATTACGCTCCCCATACAAACGTAGTTTACTAATTATTTGAAAACCACTGTTCCAATTTGCTTGATATTTGAGACTTCATACCAAGCAACAAATATCTATGTCTGCACGTGTTTGTTTTTTTGAAAAAAATATCCTGTGTCACACAACAGAGAAAAGAAAATTTGTTTGAAGATATTGTTTTGCCTGTTATTTGACTTGCTTTATATTTTTCAGCAAAATAAAAACGTGCAGACACGGATATTTATTGTAGAATATTAGATACTAAATATCAAGCAAATCGGAATAGTGTTTTTCAAATGATAAGTAAACTACGTTTGTATGGGGAACACTGCTTACGGGCCGATCTTAACGGATACGACATTACCGTTATCTCATTAATTTGAGTTTGAGTGACATCAACATTTGAAGCATTGTAATCACATATAGAAAATAATATGAAAAAGTTTTTAGTCGTGACATTCGTCGTTGAAATAGGATTGATATCTCAATAATTGTAGTCAAAATGACTTAGTGTAGGGTAAATACGCGAAATCATCAGCGCTATCTAGTAAAGATAGGGGAAGCATTGGGTCGATTCGAATATAATCGAGAAATTCGTTAGGTGACGTAATTGTCGGGATAGCTCAGGTGGTTAGAGCATTGGGCACGTAATCCAAAATTCGTAGGTTCGTATCCTGCTTCCGACGAATGTCACGACCAAAAACTTCAGATTATTTTCAAAATCTGAATACTTCAAATGTAGATGTCGTTGAAACTCAAACTAATAACATAGGATCTCCTTAGAAGTACTTAGTTTTGAATTCAGTTACACAAATGTAAAAGATATGTAGGTAATTTCCAAGAATTTAGTAATTTATGACGTTTTCGAAACCGGTATGGGTGGCTGTGCTCAGAGACCAAAAGTCAAAACCACCTCACCTCGCGAAATCACGCGTAGCGCGCACCATACCAGCGATTTTGCGGACTAGCTATCACAGAGCTTGGAGCTTGTTCAAGGTTCCCAGATCTTGGGGGAATATATGTTATGATCATTACAAGCATCCAAGATGACATAATTTGCTCACGTATCCTCTTAGAGATTATACTTCCTTTGCCGGTGAAGCCTTTCCATTTATTTATTTTATATTTTATGTTTAGTCCATGTCAAAAGAGCGAATCAAATCCTGAGTTATACTAGCTGGAGGTGGTGAAAACGGAGGTAAGGGAAGCACATTGGGTGGTGTTCCTGTAACGAAAGATCCCTCCACCTGGTCCTATGCAGGCGGCTCTTAGACCTCTCAGATGTTATTTATCACAGGGCGCGCCGCGTGCGGTTGACTCGCGGAGCCCGCCCCCCCCCCCCCCTCCCGCGCCCGCCCGGGCTGCCACCGTCCGGACCAGCCCTAAATGAACAAATAATATTCTCGAAAAAAGCCGCTTTATATTCCGCTATCGAAAACATCCGCTGATTTATCGAGATTACGTTATTAGAGTTATTGCGATTGTATTAAGTGAGTATTTTTTTATTCAGTAAAGGCATATTTTCTTAGGATCCGTAGGTACAACCTGGTTTACTATTTGTTATAGCCAGTACGCTTGTATGTGTACGTTTATCAGAGGTCTGTAGATAGAAGGGACCCAATTTTATATGTAATAGTATTATATAGTAGTTTATGTATTATATTGTAAAGTAATATATTGCTATTTGTATTTTTTAATATTTACAAATGTGTCAATTAGTTAAGTTTTATTACACTCTCTGTTACTTTTTTAACGAGCAAATAATTAAATTAACGAGCGATTTCAACAAAAGTAAATGCGTTTTTATCCATTTGGAATTTGGGAGGACTCCCTAGCGAGCATGGAAACTATAAGTGAAAGATATGGCCTCGGATATGGCATGCTCCTAAAAATTGGGTCTTATTGAAAAATCATAATGGGCTGGCTAACATAACTGGTGGCTATAATAACGGTGCAACATCAGATATACATATTACTTCAAATGGAGGGAACTCTTCAATGAAATGTTTTTTTAGGCCTTTTCGTGAATTTTCGATTCAATTTTATGATATATTTTAGCCCTTTTCATTTTTTTATTAATTTATGCCATCTCAGGTTACATAACTGACTAAGTCAAAATTGTTATTATGGCAGATAATATTTCTTTAAAAATATCAAATTTAAGATTAGAATATGAATATGTCTAGACAAATTATAATCTGCTGCCCAATCAATCTAAATAAAACAAACAATACGCAAAATATTGCGAAATGTTATGGACATCGTGAGATACGACAATGATTGCCCCATTGGCGTGACCTCAAAGTAATCTTCGCTAACATACCTAGTAATAACTAAAATAGTCCCTCACCTCAGTTTGCTATGCAATAAAATATTAGAGAATTAATGTGGATTAAATACGGCAAAAATACGATGAAAATTAATTTAAACAAAGACCATTAGAGTGCACGCAGGCAATGAATGAAAACCTCTACGTAGATATAATAATAAAACAATTTCTTATACAGAGATAGTATATTTATTGAGGTTTCTTTACGACGCCTCTTACCGATGGCTATAAATAAAAGAATATTTATCCCCTTAATCTGAAAGGCGGAAGTTTTATGAGAACCTACATTTTGGCTTCCCATTTCAGACTTTGGAAGCTATAAATGCTTTATTCGCCGTGTCAGTCGGGTTGTTTGTCACAGGGATGTTACGTTTGAACGGCTCAAGCAGTTGTTGCCATCTAAACTTTGTGTGACGAGAGAGGAATATAATATAAAATAGCATTTTAAAATAGCAACCAAAAATCGATTTAAAACTATTTTGATCCGAAACATTTTCATAATGAATAATCGAATCGACTGACATAAACCCTAATATTTAATGAAAAAATAACAGATTTAGGGCCGAGTGCACGAAAGGACAAAAAATCTAAATCAAGGTCAAAGTATGATCAAACACGTCACTTTATGTGGACACAGTGGACAGTATCGAAGGAACTCTATGCGGATTACTAAAAATGACATGTTTGAACATTGATTAAATCAGCCGTTTCTTCGTGCAACCTGGGCTTAATAAAGAGAATTACAGATTCTCAGAGTCATGAAAGTTTCAAAAAATAAACTTTGAACTTCAATTAAGTAAATATACTTTTTCGTTCTAAGCAGGTATGTCGCTGATTCCAAGGAATGTATTATTAATTTGATGTATTAGGAAAAAGTAGTTACTTAAGTCAACCTAGGACTGGCTCTAGCGTCTGATGCCAAATACGATTTATGTGACGACCGCAATATGTTTGAATGTTTAATATTTGCGGTCAATGTCCGCTACGCAGATGAAGCGTTATAAATAAGCGTGTATAATCCTAAACCTGTGTTAGTAGGAGGCATTGATTACGGGATGAGGGACTGTAGGAGAATTCCAAATTATGGGTATGCAGCCTGTGGCGAAATTGGTAGACGAAATACCCGCGATTGGTATATTTTCCTTGTTCGCTTCTTCACACCATGTTTAAAGGACCCTACGTAATACTTTTGCGGAACTGCCTCAACAGAAAGTGTGTTCACGCCAATATGGCATGGGTGACCTAGGTGGGTAGTTTGTACTTCACAAGCAATCAATACCATCCGAAGTTTTTCCTATGCCACCCGCTCTCGCCTACTAGCTGTCACGCATGGTGCACGCATGCGCCGCGCCCCGCAATTTTTCATCGTGGAGCTCCTCTTAGGGCTCCACGCCCGCAACCCGCCGCGCGCCTGACAACGCTGTGTCTCTCCTCGTCTGGGCGAAGTGCTGCGCCGCCGAACGCCGTCCCGGGACCTGGACGCCTAGGAGCTGGTGCTGCTGGAGGTAGGTGGCTGTTCCTACTCCTCTGGTGGCCCGCTGTGACGTCCCGAGGCTACCGGGCATTGCAATTCCTTCGTTTGTGAAATGCGACCTGCCTGAGCGCGTACAAAGTGCATTACATAGTTTACCGAAATGAGAGATTTAGTCCTGAGTTACACGTGTCATAAACATCAAGTTTCCAGCTCAAATATAAAATAGCTTGAAATAGATTACCCAAATTTGAATGGAGTAGACGGAAATATTATAAAAGATAACATAAAAACTTGTTAAAAGCTGTCTGGTCACTTTACATATATACTTCATATCCTCTAACACAAACCTAGTTTAGCAAAGAGAGCATAGAGAGACATATATTCTGTAATACATTGTAGTTTATATTTAATACAACAACATACTAAATGTTTCAACAGCATCCTAAATGGATGACATTATATATTAATGTCATCCATTTAGTATGCTGTTGAAATATTTTCAATTACTCTTCGAAACAAATTATCCTAGCGTCTTTATGCAGATTACTTTATGTAAATACTACTTGTAATTTTTAATAACTGGAGCGGCGTAAAGATATGAAGGAAAAAGAAAAAGGTAATAGCAAATAAATTCGCCTCACAGAAGTTGTATATGTAGACTCACTCGCGCCTCACAGGAAATTCATACGATCGGTATTCATAGAGCCACGTTAGAAATGTTCGAAAAACGGAAATTCGTATGTTCCCATTTCGTAGTCGGCAAGGTGCGCGTTATATCTCGCGCACCGAGAGACGTTTATGGGTTAACGGAGGCTCTCCTGCTGAATTTATACCCCTTCGCGTGAACCTCTCGGCTCCATACGAGTTACTGCAATGAAAATTTTAATTTCGTTAAGAGTCCTGGAGAGTTATGTGCTCCCGGTAGGCTGCGGAGACTGCGGAAAGATTTACGGTTCGATGTTTAAGTATTACCTCGAGACTAGAGGTGAGGTCTGTTTCTATTTCTTTTTGCAACTCCTAATATAAATATATTTATTGTAAACTTAATCAATGTTTAACAATGTTAATTTTTTTTTCCCACATATTGTAAAACATTTGCATATTGTACCACGGAATATAAAATAAATATTGTGATAGCGTCGGGTGGACAATGGAAACTGGAAAGTAATCGAGTTCAATAACCGCAGAGGACCAACGTTTCTTCGCGTAACAGTGTTCACGTCTCGATTTGTAGCTAAAGTTGCTATTTGTTTTCTTAATCATTTCGAAGATCAAATAAGGAGAGTAAAGAACCAATCGAAATTCTACCGGGGCCAATTCTGGCGGGAATTTGAAAGGGAATTAACGAGCACATGTACAAGAACAACTAACTGTTATTGCCAAGGATATCTTTAGTGCGATGCTTTAGTAGAAGTGAAACTGAGTCTGAAAGATAGATCTAAACACAGAACTGAGAACTCATATCTGTAAATCCTATGTATGCAAGGACGCTGAGGATGGCCGGCTTCAAACTTAAGTGTGATGCCTGAGGTTATATCTGAGGTGTGAGCCCTCCGTGACCTGATGACCCTTCCACCCACGGCCATCATCGACGCAGCCTCTTTCTCCATACTAGTCATTTACCGATTAAGGTTACTGGCTTAATTTATTGTACAAGGGGACGCATCATAAAGTCCAAAAAGCACAAAGTCCAAAACCCATACCTTCCAAAACACTATTGAATGCGGAATTTTTTCAATTAGGTTAGGTTAGGTTAGGTTAGATTATAATATTTGCATTTATAATTATACGCAAAAATACATACTTTTGGATGTTCTGGGTTTTGGACCTTATGCTTTTTGGACTTTATGAAGGCGACCCCAACACACATTCGTAGAAATGTATGATGCTTTCAATGGAATTCTCAAGAGATAATACGAAAGATGTAAAAGTGCGCAGCACTTATTTCGCTGGAGCTAAATAATTTAAACTTTTCACATCATTCGACTTTCATTTATTAGGTCTTTGAAGAACATATTCTGCCTAACTTGTGTTTTTAATGCAACATAGAATTAGATCTATGTCTGATAGATATCGAGCTCGTGTCATTAGGAGTAACGTGACTATGAGCTGAATTATCTTTCCAAAAGTTAATTAAATCTTTCTCAGAAAGATGAAATAAAAAAAACACGATTTAACGTATGTTTTTTTTATGTAACTGGACATGGGTGGCTAATACCAGACTGAACGTCAGATATTCGCCTAACACACCACATGGGAACTAGGTGCCATGCCAGGGCCTTCCTTATATTGAAATAAATATTCAAATATGTTGAAGCATCTGAGAACCATTAGAGTTGTGGCTAAATTTAATATTCGAACATGATGTAACCCCAATTTTTACTTATTAACATTTTTTGCGCGCAATTAGTAAATGAACATTATTGCCTTTCCTTTTCGATTTCGATGGAGTGAAAGAGGAATGGGAGAGGCACACCGCTGCTCAGAGAACTCACCATTCCATTTATTCAATAAATAATACCTAATAATAATCCATATCCTATAAATAATCCATTTATTCAATAAATAGTTCATGATTATTATTGACAGCTGGAATAAAATGCTTTGAATCTTTTACCGATCCCGCGGTGTTATTATGTTTTTGTTATCAAAACATAATAACATAGCACTTAATTGTACTAACTGTACAATTGTACTTTTACTAGACGCATTTCGACTTATTCATGATTGATCGGAAACAACCTATGTATGTGTGAATTTGCTTTCAATCGTCGAAAAGTAAAAGCGACGAAGTCCATAATCAAGCAATTTGTATTCGAATATTTCGCGTTTAAATTAACTTAAAAGATAGGAATGCGTTGGAAGACCTATTTTTTTCATAGAAAGCATATTCTATGAAAAAAATAGGTTCAAAAATTTTACAATACATTTTAAGTATATAATGGCCCACAAAACGGAGACACCGCGTTCACTGCGCATCATGTTTGCATGAAGCCTGCGGAGGTATTTTAACGACATCTTCCCTTCAAGGCTCTCACACGCTCTGTACACCACACCACAAAGCCGTTTTAGCTTGTATTATTCTATAATTTTGCATTGAAATGATATTTCCAGTATTTAGTCAACTTAGAAATAGAAGCATTTTATTCCCTTAAGAGCGGTACATACAATCATGTTTTACAACTTTTTACAATATTATTATGTTTAACATATATCAACGTAGAAAACTGTAGAGAAACGGTAATGTTCAGCGTTCATGACCGCGTTTATGTCAGCAAGTTTGCTGAAGAGACTTGTGCCGCTGATTTTCAACCACCACTGGATCTCAAGGTATTGAAATTAACAGTAAAATAAAACCGGATAACACAGCATCAATGAAGAACAGAAATAATGGCCCGTGATAAATAAAAAAATAGGTGTGCACGTACTTTTTATCTATTTTTAAAATATATTAATTTGTATTGTTATGAGGGATTTGTAATGGGAGGGAGGGTAGTGTGAGAGAGTTTTTGTTTGTTTTTTGTTGTGAAAGAATTTAGGCGCGTGTGGGTGTGAAAAATCAGGTGATCCAAGGTTACATGAACAGAAATATTTATTTTTACTCTTAAAATAAATAAACTAGCAATAAAAAATTGCCCACTCCACCTGATTGCAGATTTCAAATTTAAATGCATTTAGTTCATACTTTCTAAATATTTTAAAACTTACGAAATTTTAATAATAAAATGCAATTTATCACAAATGTCGAGTGTGCAGTCATTACTTAGATAAATATTAAGGTACGTGCATACAGATATACTGATAATAACTAAACGGGATTGTTCATTATCATACATTTAAGTTAATTGCTTGGCTTTTCTTCTGCTACAAATCTTAGCGAGCTTTAAGGAACTTCATGGAAATTGTTGAATAGCAATTGACATGATAATCGTTTGAAAGATATGGAAGAATTTTTTGATTAAATATAGTGACAACAACTTCAATTTGAAAACATTAATTCCTACAGATATCAGCTAAGATATCCACAACAGTTATAATAAACAAAATAAGTACTTGGTGGTATTTTGTAAAAAATCTTGTCGAAGAAATTACCAAAGTTTTGTTTACCTTGGTATTGTTTTTCACTGGTTAGTAAAAAATAAATATTTTTAATTCGATAATTTAAAAATGTGTCCTCCTTTTATACATAACTCTTCTGTACGTATGTTTCTCACCTAACTCCACCTAAACGGCTGGACCGATTTTGATTAAATGTTTTGTGTGTGGTCGGGCCTGAATCGTTTAGATTTACAATTGGATCCGGTAGGCGGTGCTGTTTTCGATATATTGACCCGAGCGGAGCTATTATAATAATTTAAATCCAATACTGTTTCATCTACGATAGTGAAACCATTAATTCACTAATCAAATGTCTTATTGAAACAAGAATAAACACTTCGCACACGCAGCTGTCTGTAACGATGTATCCGGGGGCGGTGTCCGGGGCCGGGGAAGGTGGAGGGGCGGTTGCGGAGGCGGCACGGCGGCGGAGGCGGCACGGCGGCGGAAGCGTCGGATGCGAGCTCGCGCGGTATAATGAGGTTTTCATCAGTCTCGCTGCGCTTTGTACACATTTATGTGTTGTCAGAGCTAATAAGAGTGACGTGCTAACTTCTCTAACATATTCGAGTTTATTATAATTAGCTTTATTGAAGTAGATACACGTAAAGGTTTTTAGAAACAAGCGTTAATATGCTTGGGAGAGTTTAAAGTTTATTTTGCTAAAGTCGTTTCAGTAATAGGTACAGATTCACTGAGTTTTGAACATATTGTCACAAATATTTAACCAATAAAAAAAAAATATCCTATAGTCTTAAGAGGGTACACTTTTCCTGTCAGCCCTTACAAAAAGGGAATGCTATTTCTTGCTCCATTTGTAAAATTATTCTGATTATAATAATTTTTTTTTTAATTTTGCTTAATGGTTCTTAGCTATAGTTGGACGCAGTAGGTGGCGCTGTTGTTGAGATCTTGAAAATTTAAACTAATCGTTGGTTACACGCCCGCTAAGTTTTCTCATCGCACTCTACTGGGCTCGGCACGACCGAATGTCCAAAACGATTGACCCGAGCGAAGCTCAGATAGTTTCATTTAATAAAAAATAAAAACATCTCACAAAGTTTTAAGTGTGAATTTTGTGCATTCATATTTTGAATTATATCATTTTTCATAACTATAAACTTCGATACTGCAATAATAATGTCAACATCTTCACCGTTCCAGCAGAATTAAAAAGCAAAACAAATGAGAAAAACACTCGTCTCATCGCGGACGCAATCGCTAACAACAACGCGCTGAAAATAACGAGCGATCTCAACCCTTCAGGAGCTTGCACAGTGTAACAAGGTGCTCGAAGCTGCGCGGCGGCGGAGCGGCGGCGGAGCGGCGGCGGAGCGGACACAATGCTTCACTTCCGGGGGTGTTATTCTTGTACTTCGCCGCCCCCGCTTGCCATCACCGCTGCCTGATCCAACGATTGACAATTAATTTAATTTTTCCTCAATCCATTGAGCCGTTCTAATTTTGTTCCTCACCGATCGATATTTAATTATATCTTTTAATTTTTGTCACAAACATTCAAATAATTATCTTGACGTGCCCCAACTATGAAAATTAAATTTTAATATTTATTTCTCAACACCGAACTTAATTACATGGGGCTCGAAAACGAAAATATAAAAATAATAAAGTATTCGTGATAATTTAAGTGAGAACATTTTTGTAAGATTTTTTGACGATGTGAGTAGAGAACAAAATTTTGCAGGCAAATTCTGTCACTCTATTAACAAATACATGATTTTGATTAATTTAACCAAAATGACATTTAACATTTAATGTAATATGAAACGAATATAACAAGGATATACACTAACAGCAGTATTCAGATTGACCTTGTCAAAACTTAGTACGGGATTACCACCGGACTAGCTATACAAAGACCGGCTTAGTCCGGCGTATTAAAGCTAGTCCGCCCACTCTGAATACCGCTGTAAATTATTTATTCAACACGTCAGCGCTTAGTATTGAATCAAAGTTCTTTGTCCTCCGTATCTGCGACCGAATAAATAAAATAACAAAAAACACTAGAACATGATCTCACTGTGGCGCGCGAACCTCCCTGCGAAGATAGAGTGGCGTACGCGCTCGATTCGATTTCCGACATTTTGTCGCTTCCGCCCTCGCAGCCACTCGCCTCCGCCTCCGCCCGGCCCGCTTGGTGGGAGACAATGCGCTGTTATTGTTTTGTTGGTGGAAGTCGCGCCGTGCAAATAACAATTTTCGCACAAAAACAACGGCACCCCGAATTAATAGCGTTTTGACAAATTCGGCAGGTTTCTAGTGAATAAGTGCCCTCAATAAGGGTATAATTGCTTGAATTAAATCTTAATTTGCCGAAATGCGAATATAAAATTTCGATGATGGTCAAAATATTTTTTTTTTGTTTTTTGATCTGATAAACAAACTATTTAATTCGTGGCTGTCTACAATTGAGTAGATTCTGATTTCAATAAGTTTATTCCAATAATTGATTTCTTTAAAAGGCTAGGAAAAGAACCTGTTTTTGTTTCTTATCATTAACTCGATGTTAAGAAACTCGACAACTTTTTTTTTATTTATCAGAAAAAAACAGAAACAGACATAACAAAACACATATAAAATATGTAAACAGAAACCGACGTGAGGATATTTTCAAAAACTACACGTCAACACAAAGTTAAAAGATTTCACTAAATAACTGCATGAATATGTAGATTAAAAATAAAAATAAAAAAAATCTTTTATTTTTAATCTACTTTGTATAATAGCACAATCTAGCAAAACCGTTAAACGGAAACCGTAAATATTGAATTGAGAAGACATTTAAAATAAATGTTTACAACCGGTATTACACTTGCCTGTGCATCATTGTCGTCGAACAACTACGTATTCTTCGTATCAGCTTGCGAAGACGGAGCTGTTACACGTGGTGCCAAAGAGATGGAATAGGGCCGACGGCGACGATCTATTGGTTCGGAATACGAAAGTGGTTGGTGGAATACGTTAAGATAATAATTAAACCTGATATGACAGCAGCCACGTATCCAGACTTTTGGTTCGGGGGGGGACAAAAAAATGGAAACAACCATGTGACCTGTGCAAAAATCTTTTAATCTTTTTTTAATAACTTAAAGAAGTCCCGTCCGTAGTTTAGTCACACACTTATAAGTATTATTGATCTCGTGGTCAAATAATAGTTGAGAGTAGGAGCTTCTTGGACCCCTCATTCTTAAGGTGGCCCAACCCGGCGGGCCCAACTCATTCGCGGGCACGGTACAAAACCGTGCTGTTGCGCTCTGGGACCTTCTCTGTTTCAAATAATAAGACAGGCTCCGTGATGAGGAAGATGCAACATGTCCACAAAAAAGACAATGTGCATAATGTATGATTTGGTAAGATTTACGAAAATTTTAATTTCAAAACGACTTATAGCTAAAAGTAAACCACGACCGCCGTAGTCAAAAATCTAACAAAAACCAAATATATCATAAATCTTGATTAAATAAGCTATGTCTGATGACTAATCTTTTTACGATGTTCTTACTTTATCATTGCGTAATCCACCTCCAAAGTTATTGTATGAAACGCGCGAAAAATTCGAACTTTCGGACCTTATAACTTAGAAACCAAACACAATTTTACAATGCCGATGGTCATCAGACATCTAGTTCGATCAAATAAAGCTATTTTGAGGAAAATTTTAGATCTCTGACAAGAAATATGGGCGTGATCTTCTTTCCCCTTTTGTATGGGGAGATGTGCGGGATGGGCCACCTTAAAGCGCGAAGGTAATTCTTTTTGACCCGCTCAATGTCGTTATTATTAACATTATAATGGATTCCAGATTTGTGTGCAATATCTAGATAAGATTTAAAAAATATATAGTATAAGTCAAAAAACGTGTTTGGTTTCCTAAATAGTTTGCTTATTCCAGCAACCGTGAAGCAAGGACGAAAAAGCCCAGTAAAAATAACTACTTTATGAATATACCACAAGCCTAGACCCGAACCAGCAAAACATACCATTCGCGGTAGGATAAATAGGATAAATCCCATGATACGGCAGTCCGTTAAATGTCAGTTAAGTAGGTACATAATGCACAACCGATGGTTAAAAATAATTCACCGATTCACCACGTCACTTTTCATGAAACCTTAAATTGACTCCAATAATTTAAGGTCCCTTCAAAAATTTTCACTAGAAGTGACGTGTTGGTTATTTATGTTTAACCAGTATTCTGTTATATTAGCATTTGTTCAAAATTACTTCGAAGGAAAAATATTATTGAACAATAACGTACTTTGAGATTTAATTTAAGGCTCCAAATTATGCTATTTTGGGTCTATTTTTATTTTATCTCAGCATCGGTTAAGAATAAACACCAGCGGAAAAATCGAAATATCAATGTTCAGACTATTATCTAGTGTATGACCTTTAAACGGATTAAATCAGTTACTTATATTCTTTAAAAAAATGTTTGTAAACAGCTATACATAACCAGGTTTTATAAAGAAACTATTGTGGTGAAATAACCTTTAAACTTGGGGGCGGAGCTCTGGTAATCGGAATGAAACACCTGGATCTCTTGACTTCAATGTTTATGTAATTAATAAAGAACCTAAAAATAATAAATTAAAGAAAAAATACTCGTGAAGAAAAATAGTCCTTTTTGTTTCAAGGTGTCGCGAGTGACATACTCAAATTAGCTCTATTTATGAAAAGAACTTTTATAACCATAATTATTAATCGCCAGGAATATCTGGCGACATTCTTCCATTACTCCGGCGATGAATAATTTCCCCTTGGATTTAGCCTACCTAGAATGTCAAGAGAAAATTTAGAGCGGCTAACTTACACCTCGATGCTAAATGAGGTCGGGAAACCTTCATCTCACATCTAAAACTCTTGGATAGTAAGATCCGAAAGCTTTACGACCCTCCAAAACCGCTCAGAAATCGGGACGGAAGTGTATCATTCTACGACACAAACTCTACCTATCCCGGTAGCAGAAAATTATGCTAAAGGTTAGCTCAAACGACCAAGTGTCGTGGTATAGTTACAATAAACTTTTCTGCCACCTCGCATTATGGTGGTGCGGCACCATGTTATAAACAAACGCTGTTTAGTAAGTTTTCAACCTTAGGGTTGTGACTTACCTAATTTACCAATACAGCGGTCAGTAGGACCGATTACCTACCTAAACTAATATTAACTTATGAAAAGTTATTTGGACAAACATATAATTAAAATTATATTTTAAATTGTTAAAATTTTAAAGTTAAATTAAAGTAACCATTCAGATTAATTAAAATAGAATTAAATTAACGTTTAAATAAAGATAAAATTATTTAACTGATATCGTTATTTATTGATTTTAGATTTGACCAAAAATAACCGAGCGCGGAGCTATATGAGGTTAATAACAAATCTTATTGTCTAAGTTTACCTTTCTCAAACAAGCATCAACCTTCCGTACACGCTCGCATTCACACCGTGGTCACGCTACAATCTAAAAGCTTGTAGGCTATGCACGACGCGCGAAAGTTTGATGAAAGGAACACGTAGTATCATTTATAACAAAAAATATTAAAATATTTGTACAAAACATATCATAATAGAAAGATAACAATAAGAGGACACAATCTACGGTCACACTTCTCTTTCTCCTTCTTATTCATCGGTGTTCATTCATCCGCTTGGATTCCTATACCTATTCAAAGGGGTAAAACATCCTACCAGACTCGCGGGTCCGTTTCGAAGCATTAAGAAGCCTACTAGTATACCGACGATCCAAGTCGGTCGCCAACTCAGACCGGTCGGTGAACTGGTGAAGGATCCGTAACAGCTTTCACGGGATATGATTTCAGGATCACATGAAAACAAAGAAGAAGTGGTTAGGAGGTGGCCATAGACTGTACTATTTACAAACAAAGAGCTGTCAAGATGATAACATGTCAAGATTTGTTTTTATTTATTTTGTGGCTATTAGTCAGACAAATTATGGAGTCAAACCTATATCTAATCAACGAATAATTCTAGTCAAATTGACAATGTGTTTATAAGAAATTCGCGACGGTGAAAAAGACAACTTGTCTGTCAAATAGACACCTCTATTTGATAGTTCATGTCTGACTGTTCAATGTAAACAAACATTGGTCAACTAAACGATCGAACACGCACCATCGGAATTAAAATAAGGGATAGTTATTTCTAAGCTATGATAATAACACAAGTGGGATTGATAATATGAAAAGAAGACACATCGATTCTGTCCCGCACGCCGAAATGACACTCCTAGGTTTCACTCCTTTCAGTACAAAATAGAAAGCTTATTAAATTATCAGTCGCTTATTGTCTTCTTCGAAATGCCGCCACCTCGGAGTCATCACCGTTGGGGTCTGTTACCTCTAAAAGAGTTCAGGTCCCTGTCGTGATCACTCATTGAAGCTTTGGGACTTTGGAGTTAACTCGGACTTTTATTATTTTGGACTACAATATGAACTGTAAACGCTGGAGGAAATAAAAGACAAGAACGCGCATCAGAACGCACGAGAGAACCTCCATGGATTCCGTTTCATATAATAAATAATGGACTATACTTGTTTCTTGTTTCTTAGTAAAGGGCTTCGCAAGGCGTAGTTAATACGAACGCCTTAGTTGAAAAAGTATAAAAACATTTACGAAAATAACTAGATAAGGTCATTGTCCTGTTAACAATATATCGTAGGTCTTTATTATAATCTCCGATCAACAATACAATGTTCTAAACTTTTCTCCTAACAGGATGAAAACCACCACGAGGCACTCGATGACCTACACTCTTCACTTGCATAAAGCTGCAAAAGCATGTATTAGGGTTTAAAGTCAATAGCGCTTTTTGCAACCTATATGATATGAGCGCCAGTTTTTCTGAAGTTTCAGAAAATAATGTTCCATAACCCAGAATATCGCAAACTATAGCACGACACAATGTTAGACCGGCCCACACTTTACACATTAGCCCCTTAAAACTTATGGGTCTTTTTTTTCGTCTGTATGGTAATCCGTTAAACTCTTGAAGGTCTTCGGTAGCGCAGGAGGTTGTTTGCTGCTGGTCATCCACGATGGGGATCGGCGGATCGTCCAACGAATTGAGGTGTCCGGTTTGTTCCGTACACGTCCCAAGTTTAGGATTTGAGGGCGCCCAGTCATCATCGGAGTCAAGTAACAAATGTCTCAAACCTCTTTGGTCCTGTGGTTCCAACGACGAAACTGTACAGAGGTTTCCCTTGTCTGCGGATGGCATCTCAGTAGGTTCGGCGGGGTCCGTCGTCTCCTTGCGTATCTGGTTAATTCCAGTAGGTGTCATCATAGGCACTGTGTCAGCAGAGATCATTTGTTGCACTGGGTCTCTAAAATCATTAACGAAAGGCGGAATTGGCAAGTTATAAGACACTGCTGTCCTTGCCGGAGGGAAGTTGTTATCCAATTCGGACAGGGCGGCTTTAAGAGTGGTGTACGTGGTGATGCTGCTTCCCAGCAATCGGTCTCGCAGGTGAGGCAGTAACCCACTCCTTATCCGCTTCACTATCGTTCCTTCCTGTAAGATGCCAGCTTTTCTGGCATATTTCCGCATCATGTAAAGATATTCCGTTCCCGATTCGCCTTGTTGTACTGACGTGTTAAATAGATCGGTATAATTGATCGTAGCTGGAAACTCATCCTTCAGTTTCTGTACGATTTCGAGGTAAGGCAAATCTCGAACCTCGTCGTAGAAATATGCGGCTGCTCCCGATAAGTAAAAAGACAACCCCACTTTTATCTCTTCGTCATTCCAACCGTTAAACACTACCACTGAATTATAGTTAATAATGAAGTCATCAAAATCGTCCATGTTTGAACCGGCGAATGAAAAAGCCATTATAAATAAATATGGTTTTACTTACGGTACCGAAACGAAGGGTCTCCTTTACTTACCAAGTTACTATTTTGATTACCTTGTCTAGTAACAGTTAACTGGAAGGGAGGACCTGTTTCCTCTAGATACCTGAAAAAGCTGAAAGGAAATTCTTCTGCATCAGGGGGGTTCTATCCGTCCCCTGAAGATCCTTTTCCCGTACTCGCTTTCTGCGAGCTATCCAGGCGGATACGTTCCGGCGCCTGATCACCAATGTGGTGAAATAACCTTTAAACTTGGGGGCGGAGCTCTGGTAATCGGAATGAAACACCTGGATCTCTTGACTTCAATGTTTATGTAATTAATAAAGAACCTAAAAATAATAAATTAAAGAAAAAATACTCGTGAAGAAAAATAGTCCTTTTTGTTTCAAGGTGTCGCGAGTGACATACTCAAATTAGCTCTATTTATGAAAAGAACTTTTATAACCATAATTATTAATCGCCAGGAATATCTGGCGACATTATATAGACATTGCGGCTTGTACTTGCGAATCACATGATATCTCGCTTCCACTATATCGCTATCTATACTCACACAGTGCGGTACCGTCTGCAAAACAACATATCAAATCAGAGCGCGCAGTGATATTTACTCAGTTGCGTTGTTAGGTCGGTATAGTGTTTCACTTCTTGAACTAAACAGAACTATGACTTCTAAAAACCGCGGGAAGATTCTTTGGAGTTTCGCCCGTGAAATTGTGTTTAGGAGAGTCATTATCCTATCATATAACTACGGACGATAACTGTTTACATGCTCTTAATGTTTAACTATGTTAATGAAATTTTGGATTCTAAAATATTTTGTCAAAATCTACGTCTGTATTTTTATATTTTGGGTACGGGTAATGTATGAATACTGGAACATTTTAATCGGTTTATTAAAAATCAACACTTTCCTTTAGCTTGTAGGCGACACTTTTAGTTTTTAGTTTTTAGTTTTTAGTTTTTATCAAAATCCGTGAGAAAAGTGATAATTTGAGTGTTTTTCGCTATTTCTTATTGTTTCGGATCTAGCCCTGAAGGCCCACTGGAAAAAATACCCTGTATACCTTCTAGATTGGAAAATATTGATTGGCTAATAAGCATTAGAAAAATGTGTATACTTTATGTTAATTTTTGTACTGAAAATACAGATATTTACAAAAAATAAAAACACCTAGAAAGAGGCTTTCTCAAGTAATTTTTTTTTATTTAAAATCTGTTAAGTTGTAGGGGTAGGGAAACGTTACATAGGTCCTGGAAGACGATTTCGCTAGTTTAATCGCAGTTGCCGTACTAAATTGTGCCTTGACCAATGGACAAAGAATGCATTTCTTAAAATGTTCCAATCAGCCTTAAGTTAAATACTTGGTTCAGATGAATCTTCTGGAGCTAGTGGCATACAAAAATGCCTTTTAATACATAAATAAACACATTTAAACGACCCACAGTTTTATAAACCTTTTCCTACCTCTTGAACTAATTCATTATAAGTAAATATTCTTTTTCGTACTAAACAGGTACGTCGCTTATTCCAAGGAATGTGATATGTATTTATGTTAAATCTATTGTGAAATATCAGAAAAATCATAAAACATAAATGTATACTTTGTAACAATATTATGATGACTGTACCGTCCGTTGGACAAGTACAAGCCGCCATTTCTATATAGTTTCTTTAATGAACTGGCTTATACTAGGTTTTTACTAGGTTTTCAAGCCGGCGCTTGGAAACTGCAAATGATTTAGACAATTTTCTTTTTCGTGGTACAAGATCACATATTTATCTAGTGAATAAGCATGAAACATTTATTAATTCACTTTAAAAAGTAGACTTTACAGGTCAAATACCTAAATTTCCATCGCGCTCGATTTTCAGGCAGATACAACAATGAACCCTAACGCAAACTCAATGCTTCCGGAGATCGCCATTATCGTTTCTTTGCTAAACGCTGGTGTCAGTTGGAGCCTTTAGTATGCATATTTATATGCGTATAAGCTTTGATTATTGTCTCCAGAAACAATACATCACTTTTTAATGATATCCTACGGAAGTTCAATAATACTTGTTTCACTTCCCACTCAATTAAGGGCCTGGTACTAGCCAAATCGCAAAGTTAGACGAGGCACCCCAAGTTAACTAACTAAGTCTGACGATTATAAGTGTCATTCTTACAATATATGATTCCTTGTCTAGGAATTGAATTATTTTCGTTAATGTATGTTTCCTTTTTCTATACAAAATACATTGCGGAAACGGTGTCCATTTCCGAACTTTTTTGACTAAATGTAGAAATCTAAAAGCAAATGGAATTTTTTGTTTATGCGTATATGCTGTTTTTGCTTATATCTAGAAATCGAATTACTTTCAGATTTCTAATGAGAAAAATCAACTTTTTTATTTTTATTATTATTTAAATAAATGATGGAATAAAAAAATATATTAACAATCCATTATCAGTCTGGAGTTCTATTTGGATTTGCTGAAGCGTTTCACTACATATTATTACATTTGTTATAAAGTGCATTTGTATGGCGCGAGTAGTTGGCTAGTCCTAGCGCCTTAATACGATAAGAGCACTAGATAAAAGCCAGAGAAAAGCTTTGATTCTCATCAAACCGACTCTCTCGTAAAAGTTTGTTTAATTTCGTCGACTCTTGACCTTTGAAAGGCTTAAAATTAATCTTTGCTCAAATTAGAGACGTCTGCGTAGTGGTAGAATATATTGGGTGAGCGACTCTTTTTGGCTTTCGTTCATTGTTACTGTAATCGACACCGATACGGATTCAGCAGGAACTAACAGTGGGGTAGATTCGGTCCGTCACTTAATTTCAGCAGAACAGGAATTTTGATTGGATGTCTCTTCGCGAGCGATAAAGCTCTGGACCAGAAATACCTATCGGTTCTCCGACAAAATACCGATTCGGCCGATGGAGCAAGCCATCCTCGTGAACTCAATACTGACTGGGGCCGCAACTGTGTGGGATCCAATCGTATGGTCGACGCGGTTAACATATTGCTGTTAATTTAGGATCACATCATCAGCTGTTTTCATCAGGCCTAGTTCCAGCGAGCACGGACATTTTGAAAGTTGTGACGCACATAATACGGTAAAAGGAACGTCAAAACTGGACTGTAGGCCCAAGTTTGATTCAGGTTTAATTTTACTTTCGCTTAAAATTTAAGAACAAGAAGCGGTGAAACCGGAGTTTCAATAATAAAACCGTAATACCAAAGACATAAACTCAAACAGTCGTATTCAGAGAGCACCTGTCAAAACTTAGTACGAGATTAGCACCAGACTAACCATACAAAAACTAGTTTAGTCCGGCGGATTAAAGTTAGTCCGCCCACTCTGAATACACCTGTAACATTTTTGAACGTGTATAACTTGATAAAAAAGCAGCCAAGTGCGAATCGGACTTGCACACAATCGGTTCGGTACAATCGTACAAGATTAAACGCAGATTTCTTGTATATATATATTTAAAGATTAATAACAATAATAATAAAAAAGCCTAATTATTATAAATAGAAATAATTAAAACTAGCTAGAACTAAATTAAAAATTAAGGACCCCTCTTCGGGTAAAGGCCTCCTCCATTTTTTTCCATTCTCCTTTCTCTTTCGCTATATTTGTCCAGTCTTTCCCTGCATTTTTTATTACATCATATAAAGATATAAAGATTAGCACCCCTTAAATTTTTATTTGTTTTTGTAATTACTATTTGTG
Source organism: Incurvaria masculella (assembly GCA_946894095.1). Classification (NCBI taxonomy): domain Eukaryota; kingdom Metazoa; phylum Arthropoda; class Insecta; order Lepidoptera; family Incurvariidae; genus Incurvaria; species Incurvaria masculella. Next base: position 7,693,747 of record OX335644.1, read on the forward strand.
ATTGTAACGGCAATATAAATACGCACTTTTTGCAAAGTTCGAACGCGGCGGATGCCTCCTTTACGACGGGCTGAATGATTGGCTCGAAACGTCGGAGAATGTCTCTTCCTGCCGCGTGAAAAGCCGTAACATTTTTCAAACATGTCTAACAACCGCGGTAATCTCAAAGGTATCATAAGCGACTGCTTAATCCAGAATAATAACATTAAAAGGTCCGATATTTTACCCTAAGTATAGAAACGAATTCTTGTGTGATGTTTTGTATTGAGTCCCCGCTGTACTTAAAAAGAATAACATTACAAGGGCCGATATTACATACTTTATATCCTCAGCTTAAAAACTAATTTGTATTGCACCCCCACTGTACTACCCGGCACCGTGCCCACACTTAGGGCCGAGTGCACGAAAGGATATCAACGTAAAATATTCTATAACATCTGATTAATCACAACAATTTTATGAACCGTATTGTAGAAAGCTGAGAAAACTCTACGCGGCTCACTAATAATGACGTGTTTAAACATTGCTTTACTTCAACCTATGTTACTGCGGTCGGACCTTACTCTCTCGCTTTTCATACATCCCCTCCACGATTTGGAAATACAATTTTTTAGTTACGCTTAATCAGTGTAACAGGCCTTCTGTCTTTACAAATAAAAAAAATTGTTTCAAAAAGACTGGCTTGCTTCAAGGAGTTGATTTTTTTAATATAATCATGTTTACTGAAACAAACGTAATCTTTCATTGCACGTCAGATAACATGATATTTTCTTCGTCTATATCATTGTTGTTTTCCTAATGTAGCCTCATTCATGCCTGATTAGTTATATTTATAAATCATTCCAAATATATTAGGTAAATGATGTGAAACACTACGACTTACAGACCACCACAGACCCTCGCCCCTCCCGCGCCCGGGCGCCTGAAGACTAGGGAGTCGACTTTCAGCTCGTTAATCTTTAATAGCTTCTCGAGTTTACGGACGTGTAACTTGCCTTGAGGATGTGCTTCATAGCTGTGTTAGTCTACAAATTGAAGACGAAAAGAGCAAGAAACTGTTGCTGTCCAAAGCGGCTCCGTTTCTATCAAATTTTCTGGGTACGCCGCCTTCTAGCAGTAAAATATTGCGATATTGGTATTTTTATGTTCTAGAAAACATAAATATATTAATGTTGATTAACTTGGTTCTTGCAATGGATCACGGTTAATTATTGCTATTTTAGTAGTTGTAATAAAATTGCGTGTTAACGAGTTTATTTTTAAATTGTTTGAAAGAAAGGTTTTTTTTTTGAAAAACTGGTAAATGTCTTTGCTGAGGACCAAAGGAGTTCAAAAAAGCCAAATACACCTAAGTCTAGGGACGCGATAGTCTGAGGACTATCGCTGAGCTATCGAGCTTGTTTAAATTACAACCGTCTGTGGATCAGCAACGTTTGTGTTTTTATCCCTCACACCCCCGTAAGAATTAGTTGAAAAAAATGACAATGTTTTTAATATCAAACTTCTATTTTGCCCTTGAAATTTCAATAAAATGTACGAAACCTCGCGTCGGCCTGGAAGTTTTTACAAGTTTAACTTTTAAATGACTTAAAGAGCTTAAGGATTCTTACATTTTTTAAACGCTTGCGTAAAACTTGGATAACTCATGATGAAAGCAATTAGTCAATGTTAAAAAATTACGATTTGACAGCAAAGATGGCTTCCAAAAGAAAGTTCAATTTACCCGACATTGTTTTTCAGAAAAAGAAAACTATTTAAGACTTTTTTTAAGATTACTTGAATACGGATACTCTTTATTTGGTCATATTTTTAACCATGAAGTTTTCATAGCAATCATAGGAATATGCGATTCCAAATTAAGTAAAGATACCGTTTCTGTTCATATGCAAGATGCAAACTACACTGTCATCGAGATGATCATATACTCTTTACATTTCTAAAAATGTTACCATTGCCAAGCCGATATCTACATAAAGAAGATAGCACTAGACAAGTTTATCCGCCGTTTGATCTGGCGGGTGTCAAAAAAGTGCGCACGCCTGAGGAATAATGAATATGGGTGGTTCGTGTTTGCATCGAGATGTCTAAGGTTTTAAGCGAATCATTACGTAGAGGATGCACTGAAAACGGGTGGGACACATATAATATTATTCTTGCCAGGTCGGTAAACACCAACACTATATTTATAGCGTAAATGCTTTTAGCCTAAATTTCACCATATTCAACGACACGGCCTTTTATTGATTAAAGTAAATTCAAGAGTTTCATCAATTCATTATTTAGTTTAATATTTAAAATATTATATATCTAAAATAAATAGTATAATATAATATATATACTCGTACTATAAATTTCGATTCCATGTTTTTTTTAATGGCATTAAATTTCGTTTTTATCAAAATCAGCTCCATGGCTCTTTTTAAGTATTTCTTACCGTTTCAGATTTGGTCATGAAGGCACAGTTGAAATAATTATCATGTATTTAAGGACAGTATTGAATAACCCACTCGCCATAGAAGTAGTTGAGTGGCGCCATCTGTGGACCAAGCTCAGAAAACTGCATTTCGCAATTTGCTAATGGCGCGCTCGTCAAAATATATTATTTCAGATTTGGTCATGAAGGCACAGTTGAAATAATTATCATGTATTTAAGGACAGTATTGAATAACCCACTCGCCATAGAAGTAGTTGAGTGGCGCCATCTGTGGACCAAGCTCAGAAAACTGCATTTCGCAATTTGCTAATGGCGCGCTCGTCAAAATATATTATTAAAATACAACTAGGTGACTTTAGTCAAATCCTGGATATCCTGATACTGGTGAAATTCGGTTCTCAGAAGTCAGAAATGGCACTCATTTTTTTTTTATTTAGTAGAAAGGTCTTATTCGTCGTCGTTCTTGCTATTAAGACTCTACAAAACTATTTAACACCTCTTCGCTCGAAGTGCTTCGTCTATACGAAATACAATGGCTTCTGTTGGCATCTATCGCCGCGTCCATAAATTCATAATCGACCGATACCTTCCCCCAGCATGAAATCAAATTATCCCTGCCACCGTGAAAAATGGGAAAACATTTCCTTTTAAGCTCTGAAAAAACAAGTTTATAATTTAGGGGCGCAACATAAAATATCAAACAAGTATGCAATGTGCTAACAAATCGGGGGGGGGCTCGTAGAACTCTTTAATATACTTCTAATTACTGAAACATATCTTTAAATATTAAGGTAAATATACACGACAGAAAATACGTTAGTGGGCATGTGGATTGTCACGTTCCCATTTAAGTTAAGAAATTGCGGATGTTCATAATTTGGGTAGATGCAAGAAATTCATTGAATTTAGGTAATTTGGTAGCCGGTAAAGTAATTTTTTTATATTTGAAGATTTTGTGCCACCGAATTGTACTTGTACATTGGATCAATAAATATTAATGCGAATTTACTCGGGCTGGCATCAACTAAAATATTCAGGTTTCTCCTAGGAGCAGAGCAGTAGAAATATTTAATGCGTTACATGTTCACGAAACCCTAAAATTCCTTTCACTGGAAAGATATTGCCGCAAAGAAGCAAGAAATGAAAATTTAATGAATGAGCCACCGCGCTACAGGAGTTGTTAAGCTTTTAAGTCGGTTTATTCAATTCTGTTTAATCATAAGAATCTACCGGTGGGTCGCCTATTCATTTAGTAGTTGTGAAATTCAAAGGAGATCCTTTGACTTAAAATTAACAAATGGAATAAAAATCATACACTTGAACGAACGTTGTTTTCAAGCTCCAATTTAATGCTCTTTCCAATTTGCTCTCTTATCCGAGTTAAGGATTAGATATTAGGAAGATTAGTAATGAGATACTTCATTAATTAGACAAGGCAATAATTTTTTTTTGCAATATGCTAAATGGTTGTGGTTATTGATGCTGGTTATTTATTATGAAAATACCAATATAATGAAATAACCACAACAATTTGCAATATGCTAAATGGTTGTGGTTATTGATGCTGGTTATTTATTATGAAAATTAGGGCCTTTTTCACCTAAGCTGGTCAGCAGCAGCTTGATCGCCACATATTAAGGGCCTTTCTTAGCAGCTTGCCATCTATTCCAATACAAGAAAATCAGCACTTTAGTAATGAAGACCCTTTCAGTGTTGCTAGGTGAAAATCAGGATTAGTCTCTCAAAACTATATGTAGATGTCCTAAAAACATTTACGCGATGGAGAATTAGTCAACATCCTCAATAATGTATGAAATGAAAATTTAAAAACAATTTGGCTTAGCAGTTTAAATGCCTATAGATAGATCATTTGCCTGAGCACAATCCACCCCTTTACGGACAAAACGAAACGGCAATATTTATATACGTATTTGCGATTAAATAATGTTTTTTAGTTAATATATATTTTATATGATCTCATATTATTCAAAATACGCCACAAAGGCTTAAGGTCGGCCCGTAAGCATCAGAAAATTTCGCCTCCCATACAAACGTAGTTTACTCAGCCTCAGTGGCCCAGTGGCGCGAGACTTCGGCGATCGCTCTCCGAAGTTAAGCAACGCTGGGTCCGGTCTGGTCTTGGATGGGTGACCATTAGACCGTTGAGAGAGGCTGGCCGTGGTTCGGTTTCCACGTTAAGCTGTAGGTCCCCTTCCTTACTTACTAGGTGGTAGGGTTTATCCCGCCCGGGTTGGTACCATCGCATTGGATGAACGATGGTCGAAGCGGCAATGAAAATTGTCCGTGTTTTCCATCCAGTTCAATGTAGCCGTGCAATATAAGGAAGGTCCTGGCATGGCACCTAGTTCCCATGTGGTGTGTTGGGCTAATACCATGACAGAACTTGTGGTATTAGCCATCCATGTCCAGTCACATAAAAAAAAAAAAAAACTAATAATTTGAAAACCACTGTTCCGACTTACTTGATATTTGATATTACTTTATTAGGCTACAAACATCTGTGTCTGCATGTCTTTGTTTTTTCGGTAAATGTATTCTGGGTTAAACCACAGAGAAAAAAAAATCGTATGAAGATTTTCTTTTTGCATTCATTTCGATCGGTTTGGATTTTTAAAAAAAAAAGCGTCCAGACACAGATATTTGTTACCTGATATTAGATATTAAATATCAATTTAATTGGAATAGCAGTTTCCAAATGATTAGTAAACTACGTTTGTAGGGGGGACATAGCTTCAGTAGCAACGGCCCGTTCTTAAGTGTGGAAACAGAGCCCGACTACTATTCAATATTTAGTTCTCTTCGAGTTTAATAAGTGAACTTTCCTTGCATAACTCCGTTTATATAGTGTATGTTAAACTTAGTAAAAACATCCGCTGCTACAGTGCTGTAAGGCTCTTCTAAGGCTCTAGTAATAGCTAGATTATTTAGTAATGGGATTAGCTAGAAATTACTCAAAAATAGGAGGAATATTTTTTGTTCTAAAAATTCAACTTTACTCTGTATTAATGAGCTAGTTTCTTTCCGTTATTTATTTTAGTTGTAAATTATACTTCAATTATTATTTCACTAACGCCCGTTTCCATCACCTCCACCTATAAAATTCCCAAAGTTATTTTTCGGTTCAAGCATACAAATATGCCATATTACTGAAAGTTACTTATCAGATTTCAGATAACTAAAAGTTTTGAAAATAGTGGTAAATGAAGTTAGTTATCAAACACAGCATTCTTTTTGTAATATTGACAATATGAAAATATGGGATTTACGCCGACAATAAAACGAGGAATATCTTCGCCAGCATCACCCGCCTCAGATGTTATGCATTATTTGTTACAGTGCCCCGGCATGCTCAGGTCTTCAGATAAGATAGAGCCTCGAATTACTTGAAGTACGGGAGGCGACACGACGGAACGCGAGAACTCTTTATGTATCATTTGATAAATTGTCTCCCTATTTCCGCGACGGAGAAAACGAAAAACAAGCTTTTTTTCGCAAGTTTTTCTTACTGGCAACATCTCCTCGATTCCTGCATGAAAAGGTGGATTCCATTGACACATTAGCATTTAGTTGGTAGTATTTTTCTTTCTTATCGCACGATGCGTTGTGTCTTAACGGCGTTATCGAATGAGGTGGGGACACATCGATGTCATTACCAGTGCATTATGCTACATTATCTGCCATTACATTAAGAGGGAGGGACTCACAGAACGAACACGATCTGCAAATAGACGTCATCCTCCGTATTGATAAAATGCAGATACTTTTTTTCTATTTAAATTATGACAGATACACGTGTGAAACTTCTAGTGTTCGTTTCATGAAAGGGCTGGCATATGACTTTTGGTTTTTTAATCATATTTAACCTTTTGGTATGACCAATAGAAAAGCGGCATATTTTGCGTACCTTGCGTCCAGACTGTCAGCAGAAATCGTTTTTTCTACGCGAGTATAATAATCGCAAGAGTGAAAGCAGGATGGGACGTTTGAAATGTCACAAAAAATGTTTTAAGCAAAAAAGGATCAAGTCAAATGTATTCTGGTTTTGAATCATATAGTTATCATAACTGTTGAAGCATATCTTCACATGTATTTAAGCAAATGTAACCATCTGGTTATAAGAGTAGAGAAAAAGTTTTCTGTGCGTGTCTCGCATCTCAAATGTCAAAACAAATAGTATTTTTTTCAAGAGTAAAAACAGAATACATTAGAGAAGTCACCGAAAATATAATACAAAAAATTATCAAGTGCAATCATTCTTACTCATTTATAACTCCTACCTAGTTGTGCTTGCCATAGATATCAATAAGTTCATTTATCAGTTTCTAGCGTCCAACCACATTCCTTTATGTATATCTTTAGTCCTCCTTTATATATGTGCCCACTAAGCCTTAAGGCAAATATGCCCAGCAAAAAGGTCTCCCTATATACGTATAATGTTTACCATAGCTAAGGATCAGTGTCTTGCGGAGCTTACAAGAACCATTATAAGGGACAGGATGAGAACTCGATTAATTCTGTCCTCGGTCTAATTCACGGGGGCGCCGCTTAAAATGGGTCAATTATTTTTTGTCCTTCGCTATCTCCATTTGTCACGGGCCGGAGACAGCAGTCTTTGTAGGTCTTCAGCCGTAGGCACGTCTCGTTGATAGTGACGGAGACCAATGTCCTGCTCTTTGTGTAAATTTACACATTGCTGAACACTCGTGTGTCAATTGTTGTACTCTAGTTACAAAACTGAATCAATACATTTAATTATAAAGAAATAAAAGCAAGAGATACGATCATCACATCATGTGCATATTGAGTTATGTAATTCATTGTACATATGTACGTGGAAACTAGTCAAATATCGCCAAACAAAACGTATTTTTTCTTCACTTCACCGTTTCGTATGCATTTGTCGTTCGTTTTATCACGTTGAGTTGATCCAATCCGCGGACCTATCAGTTTGTGACATAAAGTTGTGTAGTTAAACCAAAAATTTAAATAAATGAAATTAAACTTTAGTACTGCTTAAAACTTTAAAAGCACTTCTTATTTATGCTACGAAGTCCTTTAAGAGCAAAGTAAAAGGCTTATGGCAAAAGACACTATTTTTTTACATCTCAAAATTACGAATCCTTATTGAATATCACGAAGAGTTAAATAATTCTTAGTTTATAATAATTATTCCTAACAAATTCTAGGTTTAATAAGAGAACCTTTATATCACATTAATGAAAATGATTTCGATAAAAAGTTACTACCAAAACATTCAAGATATGTTTCTGTTGAAAACTGCGTAATCTATATATATTATGTTGATTCAAAAATATGAATTGGATTTCAATTGCAGCAATTTAGTAATAAACTGTTTCCTAACTCCCGCGCTATAGGCTCAGCATTCAGTGTACAATTATCTGAGCATAACACTTATTTGCAGGGCAATATATCACCCACAGCTTATGCTTCTCTTGCATTTTCCGCCATTTCCAAAACATTTCCGGGTCTTATCTGCTGAGTCGGGGATTGATTCGCTAATCTAGCCGTCAGCGAATATTTTTGGGCCAACATAAATATACGATGAGCACATATTGCACGCTAACTTATAACTTCGCTGCTTGGACATTTCATATTAATGTTTACACCTTAGTAACCGTTCTAAATATTAATACCATATATTCGTAAACGAGAACTAAAAATTTTTTTAATATTTAAAATTCCGATGTGCGTGTGTTTGTAATTATTTTCCTACCGATTTTAATGAAATTAATTCATTTAATGAAATCAGGCTGGACCTGCAGTGGAATCACAAACGATTATATCATCTCATATCACACGGATAATCATATATTTCACAGCTTTGAAAGATCACAGATAGATCAATGAAGACATTGATTGCGTCTATCTATCTAAATGATATCGAAGATATGCTCCGACTAACAATCGGGTGATTATTTCTATTCGTATAAATATTTTATTTCCGACTTATCCGACTTATTTTATTTCTGCATTCAATATAAAATAATTGATATGAAGAATTAAGTTACACATACGCAAATAGAATGCACGGTTTAAAAAATACAAAACAGGCTCAAATAGTTTTCGATGACAGCCTAGAATATATTGAAAAGTACCTTGCGAAGAAAATATTTTCTAATTTTGATAATGTAATTTCCATAAATTGGTTACAGAATACAAAAATAAATACATACGTGTTAAATCGTAGTGAAGTGTGTAGTGTATTTAGAGAATATCAAACAGTTAATTAGCTCACAAAATCATTCTATCACTCTTTGGACACACGGAATTAAAAATAAACATAAAGATGCCAGACGATAGAAAAAATGAGCGAAAAAAACTTTCAGTAAATCCTAATAACTACCAGTAAAGCTCACTCTTCCCAACGAAAAAGGCCATAAAACTATCGTATAAGTTGCGATATTCTTCGTTCTGGAAGTAGCTGAAGTAGGAGCAAACTCTGACAGCGATATCGGTCCAGCCAGCTCCAGCAATTAGTCGTCGTCGGCCTGTCTTATCCCTCTGTTACAGCACTCACTACATGAAGTATGCAAGTACCTAGAGCAGAGATCATGTATTTAATTTTAAATATAAAACAAAAGAGATGATTACATCGACATTGGACTGCATGACAAAAGAGTGACAAAGCCGATATACAGAGCAGAAGTGTGTGGAGATATCGTTCCCGGGCAGCCTAGGAGAATGCACCCATGACCAGGGGTTAAACGGCGCAAAGTTTGAAAAAATAAGCGAGTAATTTCGATAAATTCTGCACCACTCTGAAACATGTATGTCGTAAAATCTGCACTCAAGGAATAATCAACCACTTATTGGCGCTGAATGAATCTAATACCCTTACTTTTTTTTCAGTTTCATTTTCTTTATTTCCTCCATTAGAAGTATATTACACACTCGGATTCGTAATTATTTTTCTGGTACTAGTTTTAGGTGGTTTCGCATGACTCACGATCATAGAAGTCATTGGTACTGGCTGGTTCTGCTGCTAGCAACGCTTGTCTGTTCGCCCTATCACCGACAGTCCAAGCGTAACACTACGCTCACGCCTACACGGCCGGCACTGCCGAGGTGAGAAGGTACGTGTGGGACAACTTATATCGACGGTTTAGAAAATAAGACACAAAATACATACTCCTAATATTCGTGATCGAAACGGCAACTGAATCTAACACTGCTTAGCCTTGCTTCTGGGCGAAGCAACTTCAACTCTCATAGTACTGACAGTTGCAAATACTTCTGACAATTCAAATGTTTTCGTCAAGGTAGTAGGTAAAGGATCTGTCCATTTAGCCTGAGGTAAAACTAAGCATGCAATTTATTTGTCTAAACATATGTAACAATACTGGGTTTAGTTAATGGAATAACACTCGGAATAGTTTTTCTTGCACCTTAGAAGAATGGTCACTATCCTCTTAAAACCTACTCCACTCTACACTGCATGGCTTCGTCCTACTGTTCCCTCGGCCACACTTCACTATTTATTAATGAAAGCGCATTATTCACCAACGTACAAACCGCTCTTAATGAGGTCGACCACTATAAATTACTCGCAGCACTAAGTACGCTTCTCAATTTTGCGGGAATGAATATTTTTTTGCACTTTTTAGTTCTCTCATCAGAAAAAGGAGACTTTTTAACATTGGTGTGGTCAAGTTAAGGACCGTCTTTAAAACATGTTAAAGATATCGCAGTTGTAAACATTCCAACCTCACATAAAAAGTACAAATAAATTTTTAATTACATTTAACCACAACGACTTATTCGTCAATAACAACTATTCAAAACAGCATAAAAAGTATATTTGTTCATAATATTAAACAAATGTATAACGTTGGAGTAGAAACATGATGATATGAAAATCGGCTAAGGATATATTTCATAAATCCTAACTAATAAATGAAATTATGTATTCAAAAATGATGCTGATATTCACGACAAAAAACACTAAAATCACCAGAGAAAGTTTCTAGCTATAGTCTTTAATTCAATAAATTTTGAGGGTAAAATAAAAAGTTTCAGTACAATGTGTATACATTAAAAAATATTGTTCTCATCTATTAGCTGACTCAGTGTGTCTTTAAATAAGTCTCTGAAAATACAAAGAAACACGGGAGCGTAACTGACACGACGAAAAGCTTTTACCAAAACCACGACTTGTCAGAAACAAAGAATAAATAAAACTATGATGAAACACGAACCTATTGAATGCCATCGGCGGTGTGCACAGATAATCATTAGTATAATAAAAACACGGATAAATGCCAGTCACGTCACGTGACTGCCGCCTATCAACTCTATATAAAACGGCCGTTGCGCTGTTATCAGTTTGGATAAACTTTTTACAGAAAGAAACGCGAGCCTTGCATCTCGTGATCTGTAGCCACAAATCGTTTAATCCGTGATTGTTACTTGTAATGCATAAAATATTTATATACCTACCGAAACGTGGAAATAATGAATAGATTTAGGTTACCTCGGTTCCAGTGGTGTTTACAAATACCACACCTGCCCGACACACCGCATTCCCGGGAGCATGCCAGCACCTTCTCTTCGTAAGAAAACAAAAATAAGGACTATTTTTCATTGCCGCCTTGTCTATCTTTCATCCAATGCCATAGTACCACTTGAGGAGGATTTCTGCTACCACCTTATAAGTGGGGGAGGGGACCTAACGTTTCTGAGCCATGGAGAATTACTTGCGATATTGAAATTTACCTATTGAGGTTTTTTTATATTAAGGTGGCCCAACCCGGCGGCCTCAACTCATTTGCGGGCACGGTACAAAACCGTGCTGTTGCGCTCTGGGACCTTCTCTGTTTCTAAGAATAAGACAGGCTCCGTGATGAGGAAGATGCAACCTGTCCACAAAAAAGACAATGTGCATAGTGTATGATTTGGTAAGATTTACGAAAATTTTAATTTCAAAACGACTTATAGCTAAAAGTAAACCACGACCGCTGTAGTCAAAAATCTAACAAAAACCAAATAGATTCTAAATCTTGCTTAAATAAGCTATGTCTGATGACTAATATTTTTAATATGTTCTTACTTTATCATTGCGTAATCCACCTCCAAAGTTATTGTATAAAACGCGCGAAAAATCCGAACTTTCGTACGTTATAACTTGGAAACCAAACACAATTTTACAATGCCAATGGTCATCAGACATCTAGTTCAATCAAATAAAGCTATTTTGAGCAAAATTTTGGATCTCTGACAAGAAATATAGGCGTGATCTTCTTTCCCCTTTTGTATGGGGAGATGAGCGGGTTGGGCCACCTTAAGCGCAGCATATGACGTACGCCGGGACCTATTAAGGTACCCGACGATGCCCATGGGTTTTCGAACTTTCAGAGTGGCTGCGAAAATCATGCCGCCGGCATAGTTGGTTGTCAGTTTTTTTTAAAAATCGAGGTATACGAAAAAACGAAAAACGACTTCGAGAAAAAATCGTTATAAACGAGCCACGAAATGACATTTCGTTGAGCGTGACATAAATAATGTATCGGAACACAGATCCTCATACTTTTGAGGAACCCAAAATCTTCAAAGCACCGAGAAAAAGCCACTTACCCCCGTAATGGTCCGCGTACAAAAGGCTTACACGCAATAACTGCGGGGCGAGGTACGCATCGACGTCGGTGTTCTTTAAAGCCGAATTAAATTGAGCGAGGGCCGCCTATAAATAACGCAAACGGCCAGCACAGAACCCGCGATAGGGGGCGCTGAGAGGCATATTTCCTTTCGACTTTCAAAGCATTTTTTGATGTGCATGCTCAGTCACTTTGGGGTGATATTGAGTTATTTGACGATGGGAATCTGCACGACTTGAACGAAATAACATATATCAACACGGGTGCGATATTTGGCCCCCGACAGCCGAATTTGCGGTCTTAGAGTTCCCAGCGGTTCACTCATGTCGATCTACTTTCTAAAATACATTTTTAACATACATAATGAATGTAGTCCATTGCTATTTCCGCGTTTTGTGCACTTACTCTGTTTACGAAAAATTATAGTAACTACAAGTATTTTTTAATAAAAAACTGGAATGAGTGACTGTGCTGAGGACCAAAGGTGCTCAGAAAAGCAAAATACACCTCAGCTCGCGAAACCACACTCGGCGAGGCAACATAGCAGCGGACAAACACTTGGTATTGCCATTTGACCTCATTTAATTAAAACTGGTAGTACCAGGTAGTACGGTTAACCCAAAAAGCAGTAAAAAATCAGTTTATTAAAAAAAACGGATTTATTATTCTGAAACACAAACAAACTATATCTGAAAGAATTATTATTATATAATCTCCACTAATTAGAAATGAACTGTATTGTTCAAAAACTAGATTTTTTGACACTTAAGAATTTAGGATTTTTTTTTATTCATAAATATCGTCGAATTGAGTTCCCGATTCATTCGAAGCCTAAATGAAGTTTTAATAAGTTGAACTGATCTTCTGGTTCATCTTGTTTTTTTATCATCCATTACATTAGAGTAGTGTGTCCTTAAGTTATAGGGCTCCTCAAAACTTCGATTTCTCAAAATTAATAAAATTATGCAAATATTTTGACTAAATCCAGTGCATGTTACCTATAAGAGGACCAGTTAATACAATACAACACAATATACATAATCAGTGTTGTACGATATTACGCCGTCTAATACAATTCACAGCTACAAGTTTGCGATTCATTAATATTTTCAATTTACTCTCTAATGACTCTCTTAATGTCTCCAAGTGACATTTACCCAACAAATTTTATTATATTTGCAATATTTTACGCAAAAAGCGAATAATGGATGATAAATGCCCAGAAATAAATCGCAAAAGACCTATAAAACATCTGTTTTACTCAAATTTTCGCTTTTACGCGAAACACCCATCGGCTCGCAACAAAACCACTTAAACCAACTCGACACATAACCGTAAATCAAAACCACGCTCCACCGCCTCGCCATAACGACCTAATTCAATTTATTTACTCTCCAACACTCTTCGGGGCCTTAAATCTGTATGCAGCCGATGTTTGATCTTTACCTGCCTGAAGCGAGTTTTCGCCTGGTCGTATAGCCCTTAACGATCGATGCCAATTTTCTTGTGACGTTGAAATATTGCGAGTCGAGATTGAATTATTTCTCATGTGTCAAGTCAACGCTAAGAGTCCTACTTATTTGGAAATGTACGTGTGCCATAAGTGATTTTAAGCATGTTTCTCGCAACGCTAGTAAAATTAGTATTTAAGTGTGTTTATAGAACTTTCTTAAATGATTTCTTTAACAGAATGCATTATACATAAGTGCGATGTTTATATCTTATTATATATATATTTTTTATCAATCGTGCGTTAGTCAAAGCGGAATGCGTTTACCTAAATTCTCACAAATTAAAATTAAAAAATATTTAAATTTTAAATCACTTTTCAAATGTTATAGCCTTGTTATATATTGATGTTATATATTATAGATTGTAAATATGAATCAGTTATTTTTAACCTCCTATCATAGCTCCACTGTTGAACTGTGCCTTCCAAAAACATTTTAACAATGTCTTACATCAGTGAACCGCTCTATGTGGTTTCAAGCAGTAGTTTTCATATAAGTGGACATGGATGGCTAATACCATACCTGCTCCCATAATACTAGTCGAAAAAAAACCCCACTTGAAGGTCGAACATATAAAAAAGACAAGAATACTATATCGCACTACCGAAATATCCAAGCAAAACAACATACATCTGTACATACACCACCCAAATTACGACTAGAGGAAAGCAGCTCAAAACATAACCCACCTATTCATCTCCACAATAGTGTTCAAGGATGGCTAAGTAAATTGGTTAATGCTGCGAAGCCTTTTATATATTATCCTTCAAGTTTCCCTTCAAACTCAGTTCTTTTCGTGCCGTAGTGAGCAACTGTAAGTGGACGTTCAAACAAGAATAAAATCATAATTGAACAGCGATGTAGTTCACCCTTTCGCGCATCACAAATTGTTCAATCAAAGTTGGTCTACGGAGCGTGACCGCCATCTTGTCGCAATCTGCATAACAAACAAACAACACGGCACCATATTGTACGGCGCTTTACGTGAAGCGACTCTTCCGATGCGCGCGGCAGTTAGGAAAATTGATAGGGAGAAGTTGGGGTCGTTACGCATTTTGCAACGATTTTTATAGAGCTCAGGGCATCCATTCTATGAATTCGAATGACCTTGTTCGGTGTTTAACGTTGATGGTGCTAAATTACTTTCATTGCATGCGTACATACTTTTACAACATCACGCCTCTTACTAACATACCCAGGCAGATAAGATAGAACGCCAAGTCAAACTTCTTTTATTTCAGGGCTATGATCAGGGCATACCTCTTTTATTTCGTGTAAAGAAATTGACATGACCTTGATTTAATGTTTATGTTTCTAGATTGTCCATTAAAATTGTCCATAAATTATATCAGAGCAAACTAACAATATCAAAATTGTATCTCATTACACATCACATTAAAACATTCTGGCTGATAAAAGATAAATATGTTTTTAACTGGAAGTATTTTTTTAATGTAAACTTAGATGATAAACGATAATAATGGAAACATTCAGATTTAGGGACAGAAACCTGTCCAGCGATTACTGCGGTACATGTTGGTATTTCCATTGCTTTAAGATTTTAAGATAAGAAAGAACAAAAAGGTGTCTTAAAACAGGCAAAAAAACGAAATTAAATTCGAATATTTTAATTCAATTTGCTATACTACACATATTTGGATCAGAATTTCCATATAATAAATGTTTAACATTGGCTTTGTATTTAGAAAAACCGTTTTGAATAATTCAATGAACGTACAAAAATTTATATATTAACAACCATCGTATCTATTCAATATCTATGTACCATGTATGCGTTTATTTTAGAATTTTCCATTATCGAATAAGTTCGAAGCAGCTCCAGTAATAACCTCCCAGGGAGCTGCGTGAGGCGCCCGCGCGGACCGCGTCCAACTTTCAGCCGTAAATAACGTGAGGGGAACTGAAGTGCCTACCATTACTAAACACACAGGTTGGGAGCAAGTCGTTTTAAGTTTTTTTTTATATCTTGGCCGTACTTTCTTTATATATGGAGCCAAGCGGGACAGGGGTGATTTCCAAGTCTAATTAGTAACGTGATAAGAAACTTTTACTCTACATTGTGTGGGGGCTTCGTGCCTCCACTACCTGCTACCAGACCGATCCTTCAACATCTGGCCACATGGCATGCGGCCAGGCAGTGAGAGTTCGTCGCCGGTCGACTCAACACGACTCCGGACAAACGCGTAAAATACATTGTACAATCATATATCAAATCGTCAACAAATATAACAATAAATATATAATACCGTAAACTGTGTTCAGCATCATTCAAACCCACAGTGGTGACCCCGACGTGATTCAGCGTCCCGACGTGATCCAACAACAACAACCACGCCTCCTCTAGTCACAACAAGGAACACTTCAGCCGCCAAGACAGTTGCTACCGGCCTCCCACCAGCGGGTCTCACCGGTAGTAACTCAAGCATGTCGTCATCCAGCATCACTCCAACCCAGCAGAAGAAAATCAGCACCATCGTCCTAAGTAGGTGTATCGATACGCCAACTAGGACGCCGGTAACATCATCACCTCCGGCAGCCGTCACCCAGCATCACGACCGACTCACCGCGTCACACTGGGCACCTCCGGCAGCCGTCACCCAGCATCACGACCGACTCACCGCGTCGCACTGGGCACCTCCGGCGCTCCGTCATCCAGCACCACGACCGACTCACCGCGTCACACTGGACACTGACGATCAGCACCGAAACCAGCAGCAACATCGTCTTCATGGCAACTTGCCATTCGACTGGGGGAAAGTGATGTAGCGACCTAGCGCCCTCTACTGAGAGCTGCTAGTTTCGCATGCCACAAATGCAACCAACAGATGCAATAGAAGCTAGTTAACATGGCGGGCGCTAGATGGCTACCAGCCAGACACTATATCGCACTAACGAAGTTTCCCAGCGAGATAACACATATACAACATTCAAATCACGACTAGAGGAGAGCAGCTGCGCAGCCGTGGGTCTCAAGACCTGACCCACCTTTTCATCTCTCCACAGTGGTGACCCCGACGTGATCTAAAGACAATATAATATACAAGTGTGATTTAACAATACAAACAATATTAATTACAATAAATTGTGTGGTTTGAAAAACAAAACAGTGAATCATAAAAAAAAAACATTTTAGTGCAAAATGACGGACTCTAACTCCTTCGAGGACGCGCGTGATGTTGCGCCCGAAGTATGTCGTATAGGGGTACGCATTGCTCCGTTCAACGCATCGGATCCGGAACTATGGTTCTGGATGATCGAAGCGAGTTTCAAAACTTCCGGCATAACATCGGAAACAACCAAATTCGGTCACGTCGTTTCTATGCTTGACGCAAAATACGCTTCGGAAGTGCGCGACCTCATAAGAAACCCGCCTACGGAAAATCCATACCAAAAACTCAAACAGCAACTCATCAAATATCTCAGCGAGTCACAAGAAAAAAAAACCCAGCGCTTACTAGAACATGAGCAATTGGGTGATCGCAAGCCGTCGCAGTTTTTACGACATCTGCGCGGTCTCGCAGGTACCGCCGTGCCGGAGACAATGATCCGGACTTTATGGTTGGGCCGCTTGCCGCACAATATGCAAGCGATCCTCGCAACTCAACAGGATGTCCCGTTGGATCAAGTTGCCGAGCTTGCTGACGTTATTGCTGACTCAGTAATGACACGCCCGTCCATTACCTCCGTCGCTGAGTCTACCTGCATACCACCCCAAAATGATCTCGCGTCTGTCATGAATAAAATGATGATTTGTTTTAATGACACATTGATGGCCGTGCGACAGGAAATATCGGAGCTAAGAGAAGAACGCTCTCGTCAACGCGAACGTTCAAACTCACGGACGCGCTCGCATTCAAGAACACGTTCCAATTCAACCTCACGCTCACAGTCGTCGGGTCAGTGCTGGTACCACTGGAGATTTGGCAGCAACGCAAGAAAATGCGTACAACCTTGCAATCAGATCTCGGAAAACTTTGCGGGCAGTCGTTGATGGCGACCCACGACCTCAGCCCGGACAAAGCTCGCCGTATTTTTGTTACCGATAAGACTTCGAAGACACAATTTCTGATCGACACAGGAGCCGACCTTTGTGTATTTCCTCGACACAAAATACGAGGACCGCGAGAAAAGTCCGCCTACGAACTTTCCGCGGCGAACAGCACGTCTATCGCCACATACGGCACCGTCGTACTTAACTTGGATCTGGGACTTCGACGAGACTTCGCTTGGAGATTTGTGGTAGCCGATGTTTCCAAACCCATCATCGGCATCGATTTCCTGGCCCATTACAACCTTCTCGTGGATCCACGCCGTCGATGCCTGTTAGATGGAACCACTAGTCTGACTGCTCAAGGTCAAGCAGTAATGGGTGCAGTTTCTAGTGTAAAGACTATCTCCGGATCATCACATTTCCACGAGCTGCTCTCGACATACTCAGAGATAACACGGCCAGACGGAGCTCCCGAGCATATCAAACATTCAACAAAACATTTCATTGAAACGACACCCGGTCCCCCGGTGTCCCTCAAGCCGCGCCGTCTGGCTCCTGACAAATTGAAAGCGGCACAAAAGGAATTCAATGCCATGATACGCCTGGGGATCGCACGGCCTTCCAAAAGTTGCTGGGCCTCCCCATTGCATATGGTACCTAAATCAGGCGACGAATGGAGGCCTTGTGGCGACTACCGAGGGTTGAACGCGAGAACGAAGCCTGATTCATATCCTGTACGTCACATACAAGACTTTTCACACGCACTACAAGGAAAAACTATATTTTCTACAGTCGATCTAGTCCGTGCATTTAACCAGATACCCATCGCCGAGCAAGACATTCCAAAAACGGCAATAACAACACCATTTGGCCTTTTCGAATTCACCTTTATGACCTTCGGACTGCGTAATGCCGCGCAAACGTTCCAGCGTTTCATCGATGAAGTACTGCAAGGCTTGGACTTCTGCTACGCCTACATCGACGACATTTTAATAGCTTCAACGTCCCCAGAAGAACATCTCAAACACCTGGACATACTTTTTCAACGTCTCAAGGAGTACGGAGTTGTCATAAATCCGTCAAAATGCAACTTCGGAAGAGCAGAAGTCAAATTCCTTGGATACTTGGTATCAGAAAATGGTACACGACCACTTCCTGATAAAGTGGAAGCAATCCAAACGTACCCAATACCAACTAATATTAAAAAATTACGTCAGTTCCTGGGTATGTTAAATTTCTACCGGAGGTTCATACCAAAAGCAGCAGAACTGCAAGGCCCGCTGAATGATCTCCTCAAAGGTAATTTAAAGGGTCAGGCCCCAATCAATTGGACCACTGAAACTAGGGGAGTATTCGAGGCCTGCAAAGAAAGTCTCGCACAAGCCGCGCTGCTAAGCCACCCAAAAATTGACGCTCCCCTGGCTATATTCTGTGATGCTTCTGATTATTCCATTGGCGCAGCTTTACACCAACGTGTCAAGGAGCAGTGGCAGCCCTTGGCGTTTTTCTCGAAGAAACTTTCACCTGCAGAGACCAAGTATGGAGCCTATGATAGGGAACTACTTGCCATATATCTCTCAATTAAGTATTTTCGCCATATGGTTGAAGGACGTTCGTTCACTGTATTTACCGATCAGAAGCCTCTTATCCATGCCTTTAAGCAGAAACCGGATAAATGTTCTCCGCGGCAGTTCCGACACCTGGACTTTATCGGCCAATTTACCACCGATATAAGGCACATATCTGGGAAGGACAATGTGGTAGCCGACGCCTTGTCACGGATAGAAGAACTGTCCCAAACCATCAACTTCGAAGAGCTGGCGTTATCTCAGCACTCAAATGAAGAGCTGAAGACATATCTACGGGAAGGATCTGCTTTGCAACTTAAACAAGTGCTGATACCTGGCACCACCGTAGCTGTCTTTTGCGACGTCTCCACGCCAACAGCAAGACCATTTTTGACTCCATCTTTTCGAAGAACAGCATTTAACACAATTCATCAGCTGTCACACCCTGGCATCAAGTCTTCAGTGAAGCTCGTCACTCAACGTTATGTCTGGCCATCTGTCAAGTCGGACTGTAGACAGTGGGCTCGCAGCTGCATCGAATGCCAGAAAGCGAAGATATCCAGACACGTATCGTCTCCTCGCGGTGTGTTCACATCACCTTCAGCCAGATTTGAGCATGTCCATATCGACATTATTGTCATGCCGTACTCCGAGGGCTATCGATTCTGTCTGACCTGCGTCGACCGATTCACGCGTTGGCCTGAAGCTATCCCAATCGAAAACCAAGAAGCACCTACTGTTGCACGTGCGTTCTACGATAACTGGATCGCACGTTACGGCACGCCTCTGCGCATTACAACAGACCAAGGCACACAATTTATGTCCCACCTGTTCAAGCAGCTCAGCAGCTTGACAGGTTCGACCCAAATAAGAACCACAGCATACCACCCAGCTGCAAACGGAATGGTTGAGCGTTTCCATAGACAATTAAAATCAGCTATTAAGTGTCACAACAACAGTCGCTGGACCGAAGTTCTTCCGACGGTTCTACTTGGAATTCGTTCGGCCTGGAAAGAAGACTTACAAGCTACATCAGCAGAACTTCTCTATGGGGAAACAATTCGTTTGCCGGGCGAATTTCTCTCTCCTTGCTCCACATCTCAAGAAGCAGGGGAGCCAGCAGAGTTCATAAAACACCTGAGAAAAAAAATGGGAGAATTACGTCCAGTGGTTGCATCTCAACATGGCCAAAAGAATACCTTCGTATTCAAAGATCTTGCCACGACTGGGCATGTCTTTGTTAGATGCGATGGACAACAAGGACCACTGCAGCATCCTTATAATGGACCTTTCTCCGTCATCAGCAGGAACGACAAGACTTTTGTCATTCGAATCCGTAACCGAGATGTCACAATTTCAATCGACCGCCTGAAGCCAGCCTTCATAATGCCTGAAGAGCACACCACGGAGGCTCCAGTCAGTTCCACCAGTCCAGAGGAAAGCGATCAACAGAAAACCACCAACAAAACAGATGCAGAACGTCCAGCAACGAGAGCCGGCCGTCGGGTTCGGTTTCCAGATCGTCTGCAAGCTGGTTACTCGTGATCTAGCTCGATCACTGGCAGGGGGGTACTGTGGGGGCTTCGTGCCTCCACTACCTGCTACCAGACCGATCCTTCAACATCTGGCCACATGGCATGCGGCCAGGCAGTGAGAGTTCGTCGCCGGTCGACTCAACACGACTCCGGACAAACGCGTAAAATACATTGTACAATCATATATCAAATCGTCAACAAATATAACAATAAATATATAATACCGTAAACTGTGTTCAGCATCATTCAAACCCACAATTGCCTTGTTTAAGTTTGATATTATCAATAATAAATAATAATCACGGGAGCCATTTCTGGCTCCCGAGCATCGTTGTTTAGTCTTAAGTTACCCAGGGGCTGAGTATTATTAATCTCGTCTTACCCAATGATGTTTTCAAACACACTAACGAGTCGTAAGCCTATTAATCTGTCATTTATTGCTAAACCACCTAATTGGTGGGTCTCCTCTCGATGTGTTCCTTCACCGTAATAAATATATCAATGTAACCGTGCAATATAAGAAAGGTCAAGCGTGTGGGGTTAATGAGACAGTAGGTTTGATTATTTAATTTAGATTAAGATAAGGCTTAGGGAGTGTTTTAAATGATTAGAGATCTTGTAATTAGGGGGTAACAATTTCAAACTACGAATCTCTTTCGGGAAGAGTGAACAGTAGATAGTAGAGAATCATTTGACGTCGCCATTCCTTCAAACTTTTTCGTGTCAGTAATTCTTATTAATTCCATGGTCAGCGTTCGACTTTTTTGCTTAACCAATTACTTTTGCGCGATAACTAAGTAATAAACTCCGAACTATGCTAAACAATTGATGGACTAAAACATAACATCGTAGTAAGTAGGTAGATTACCTTTTGCATAGATGATTTCGAAGGGAAAATTAAGATTGAATGGCCCGCTGAGAGACCATAAAGGGGGTGAGCGGGGGTTAGCTCTCTTTGGTTTATGCTATAGTATTAAACAAATAAGTGTACATATGTATTATCGTATTCAAATAGGCCCCGGGAGGGTTTGTCCCTCGTGATTGCTTTTTGTGTGCTTTAGAGAGGGGTCCAATGATTGGCAACTAGCGCTGGGAAGGGGGGTTGGTCAGATAATTAGTCACATGGGATCAATTTTTATATTTTATTTCAATCTAGTCCGTATCTAAATGCTCGATGCACTAGAGTTGCAATGTAAAATCTAGTTTCTGCGAATAAGCATTACATAGTTGAAATAATAGTTGAGGAAAAACGATTGGAAAGATAACTTCAGGGTTAGCCTTTCGGCTGATGATTATTTTTGACATAGTTTAGGTCCAACGTATGACCTATCTTCAAGTGTTGGTGCTCATACAATGCATTTTTAATTTCATTTCATTTATTCAACTTATGGTAGTCAAACTAAAAAGTAATGTCAGAATTTTGTTGATCCTCATATAATTGAATTAAACAAAATGTTAATGACATAAACTCAAAAATCATTAATATGAACTTGAGATGTTTTTTTCAATTTATTTTTTATGTCCTTAGTGATACACTTTTCATTAGAATTTTTACCCTGATCAAATCAAAGAGGATTTTTGATTATCGCTAAATTCTCAAACAATTGAAAATAATTTATTTTTCCATACCATCTGCCTTGACAAAATGTGATATAATTGGAATTAAAACATCGGCCTTAATACCATTTGCAAAGTAGGTAGGTATTCAAAACCTCCCCTTGACCATCTGTCACAATTCGGCCCTCCCATATACATTCAAGTGGACATACGTCCAAAGAGCTAGCTGCGTGCACACGAATTTGAATATGGATTGCAGGATGTTAATCCCAGCTTAAATAAAGGGAATGCTGGAATTTGTCACATGTCACATTCTACAAAAAAGCATATAGGATAAGTTAAATAAAATACTCATTACTTCAATAATATGCTCGGCATAAAACTACTTACATAAAGTTAGTCTAACTAAAGTGAACAGAAATATAAAATGTACTGTTCTAAAATTTAAGTAATTCACTTTAAATGGACATTTCAAATTATTTAACACATCGCGCAGTCAGGAAAACTTCTAGGCGAGCATTTGAAAGCTGTTACTGTAGCAGTTCGAGTCGGACATCTACATTTGTTGACCTACTTTGGTGTAAATTGCCCCCAGCACTGCTTCTCACCTAGTTAGGCGCGGTAAGGGGGCATTCAGACCGCTGCTCGTGGTCGCCGACGAGCGACGAAATCGTCACGCCGCCCGCTCCGCGCCGCAACCACCCTTCACTCGTCTACCCCGGTCATTTAAGGACCCTTCAGACTGTGACCCATTAACGCTTTTATCATTACGTAAAAAATAGATCAATTTGTAAATTTTCTAATTAATAAGTACAGGCGAAACCGTACACCACGAATGCAGTGGTTTATTTTATTTTCACGTTTTATGGAACTGGACGGTTACTCTTTATTTCCTTCCTTACTATCCTGACAATTTTTGCACTGTTTTATTATTTTATAACCTTATTTTAATTTTTTTAAATTTAGATGGTTCTAATCTCATTTTATTAAATTGACACAATCGTAAATTGTAACATATTGATTATTAATAATTTATTTAATTCGTTTTAATCAACATTTTATAGAGTGCACGATTTTAGGTTTTCGTGCTTAACTTAATAAATACATTTATGATTATCATTATAATAAACTGTTTCAAATTAAATTATATCTATATAATTTTGTCGCATTTTTGGCACCCGATCACCGATATTTGGGGTCAGAATAATCAGCGGTTGACTAATTATTAATCACTTTTCGCCTCATTATGTCTTTAGGCTCATACAATAAGTGGCGAGCCTATTCATGTGCCATTCGACTTTTGCTAGAAAGCCTTCACCGTAAACCATTCGTGTTAAAAAAACGTGTACAACCACTTATAAAACTGTAACAGAGAAATATTAGTGGTGAAGCCTACGAGTATCATCCCAATGATTAAATGTCGAGAGGCATGGTCCAAGCCGCAATGGAAATCAATTAGAAATATTAATACAACAATTGTTGTGTTTATCTTATCCTTCCTCATTTCCATTATTCTATAACAGAAAAATATCTTAAGGTGGGTTTAAGGTGTAAAATCGTTATAATATGCTTTGGTAATGTCTCTGTTTTAAAAAAAAGACAGTTTTCGTGATGAGGAAGATGCAAGGATGCACGTCCAGAAAGCAAACAATGTGCTAAAAATAACGGCTAAAAATAAATCACTACCGCTGTAGCCAAAAATAAAATAAGAACTAAATTTGTTTTGAATCTTTTTGAAACAAGCTAGGATTGATGCTTTAGATTTCTTGCTTCATCTTCCATGTTCAAACTTATTATATAAAACGCGCGAAAAATGCGAGTTTGCGGACCTTATAACTTAGAAACCAAACGCAATCATACCATGCCAATGTCATCAAGCATAGTTCGATCAAATAAAGTGGTATTGAGTATAATTTTTAATGCCTGGCTTAAAATATGCGCATGATATTATTTCCACGCTTGTATTGGAAGTTCGGAGGCGGGAACGCCCACCTTAAGCTCCGAGGTCAATTTTCCTTTAGATAAAACGTGCGTTGCTACCTCGTTTAGCAGCGTCAATGTGAAGGATCCCTCACCGCCCACTAACTGTGGCCGTAACGCCTGGCCGTCTTACCTCAGGCGGGTAGAGAAAGGTTGGAGGCGTCCTTTAATTGAACTCTTTATCTGAAGCGGTGTTCCAATTTGTGCGGCGTCTGTGTGTGCTCGGCGTGTTTTTGTTGGGTTTTCTGCGGTAAATTGCTCCGGTAGATTGCTGAAACCTCGGAGGGTGGGCTCCGTTACAGGGCGTTAAATTATTTTAATTGTCTCCGCGGTAGTTACTCGATGACACATATTGTCTGGCAACACCAGTAAATTTACACTGTTTAATACTATACGACCTTTGAACTTTCAAAACAAAGCCGTTTTAAAACTAACCTATGACAAAGAAAGAGTAATTAACATACTCTTATTTTTATTCTTCATACAAATTAAGTTTTATTTAGTATTTATTTTACTACTTATATTTTATAATTGTTATGCTGGAAAAATGTTTTATTTGAGACATGTTTAAAAGTGAATCCCGTAAATACTTTGTTTTTCAAACAGTTGCAATCGAAAATCTTAAAACTGCGGGTTAAAAGAATTAATAGAATTATTATAGTCTTTAGGATGCGCAAGACGTCAACTATGTTTTGGTTAAATTCTCCCTATTTCGCAGGTTAAATTTTTCTCCAGCCGCAAACAGCTGCAGCCAAAATCTATTGAACCCGTTAAGCCCGACCGCACGTCTCGCTCATCCCACTCAGGCCAGTCAAGTGAGTGCGCTCAGCTAGATCCCGTAATCTGGGTCGGCACAAGTGAGCTAATGCGGGGATCTGTTCCGCGGAGATAATTACATATCTAGCGGTCGGGGTGTGCCCTAGATTAGGTAAGAAGAGCCTTTGCTAATAAACAATAGCGACTCTCTGTTTTTCAATTTGTTTTACCTTCGTTCTTCGTTTACAGCAGAATCAGGTTTTTCCAATACACGATTGAGGCCCTTTGCCGTGTGGTTAATGAATCGAGCAAGTCATCTTATCAGGCACGTAGCTCAGGGCAAGAGGACTAGCTTTCCATGCCAGAGGTCATTGATTCAATCCCCGCGCCGCACCGTGCAGGTGCGGCGCGGGGACTTTATTTCTCTTCCTTGCAGATAAAAAATGTGATCGATGTAGTACATTGTAAAGTACGTGCGCATTCTGCATTTTGATAAGTTTAGTGAGATTGAAGATGTCATTTATGTAATTCCTGTTTCCAGATGATAGAAACAACTTTATTTAGCCTAAAATACCAGGAACTAAGCTAACATCTGGCGGATAGCATTTCGAGTATTGTCTCTCTTAGGAACACGATTACTGTATCAACGAGATACATAACCATAAAAATAAACAAGCAAGAATTTTGCTTGAATAGCAAATAAAAAGAACAAAAAAAAACTTTAATTTAAAAATCTGTATTTTGGCCATGACCTGAAATTTTTCATTTAAATTTAAGCAGGTGTGTAAGTATTTTAACGGTAACGCAAATTTAAAATGTGATTTGCTAGACATGGGCCTTTTCACCTACTGCTGATTAGCTTAATCGCCACATATTAAGGGCCTTTCTTAGCAGCTTGCCATCAATACCAGTACAAGATAATCAGCACTTTAGTAATATAGGCCCTTTAAGTGTTGATTAAAATAAATCAGCACTTAGTGAAAACCTGGCTATAGCTAAATTACTGGTACCTTAGTCAAAATACGGCTTTTGCTATTACATAGCGACAGTTATGTGATAGCAAATTAGACTTATATTATCTATATTATAACACATACTTTTCTTATTATTAAGGGGCTTAGACAAAAATGTGGCTATATAAGCCGCTCCCCAGTTACCGGGTCTTAATTTTTTATTTTCATTAGATAGCGTGCCTATAAATTTAATATCCTTTAGATGTTGTATTTTTCATTGTAAGAGAAGATAACTCCACCATTTTTTACTGAACGCTATAATCGCCTTTATTTAAAATAATATCGGAAATTTGTTTAAAAAAGTTTCAATCTCGTGTACTCTCTAAAAAAATTAGTTACCGACCCCAAATTATCTTCCCTCGAGAATTATGGGACGAGTGACGGATTCAAAATACAGAGCGAACATCATCACGCTTCACGTTATTTCCTAAAGTGTCTTCGGAATACATTTAGACTTTAAGGCGGCCGCCGCCTGCTTCACTTGTTGCATCGATAATCAATTCTTCCAGCATTCATAATTTATGGATTTCCAAGGCAGCGCGCGGCGGCTTGGGCGGGCGGGCAGGCTGTAAGCCGCAGGCTTTATGCTTCTTTGTGACTTTCCAGACGCTCGTTGTGTCGTTCGATGCGCCGGTACGAGAACACGAGACAGACAACGCGGCGGAGACCTCAGCGCACTCGGCTCATATAAGCGCCATAGCGATGTT
Organism: Incurvaria masculella; assembly: GCA_946894095.1. Taxonomy (NCBI): domain Eukaryota; kingdom Metazoa; phylum Arthropoda; class Insecta; order Lepidoptera; family Incurvariidae; genus Incurvaria; species Incurvaria masculella. The sequence goes on from OX335644.1 coordinate 7,720,452, forward strand.
CGGTTCAATAATGAGCAAGGCATCTTCATTTTTCGGTCCTTAAATTAACCCAGAAAGTACACTTTAGAGCATAGCTTCAAAAATATTTTTTTAAGTAGCTGGGCATGAGTGTGCTGATAGCGTACCCATGGTGTAAGGGCTAGAGGATTAGCCTTTCATGCGAGAGGTTTCGGGTTCAAATGCTTGCCCCGATCATGCACTACTTTCTTTCTTATTCTGAGTTGGACAAGCGCATTTTGTTACGAATTAAAGCTGTTCCATCATTCTGAACCTATTTAAAACTGTAGGTTCCCTTCCTCTACTTAAACCTAACCCGTGGTAGGGTTAAAGCCTCGTAACAATACCATCGCATTGGATAAAAAGATGGTCGAAGCGGCAATGAAAAATGGTCCGTGTTTTCCATCCAGTTTAATATAGCCGTGCTCATAAAGGGAAGGTCCTGGCATGGCACCTAATTCATTCGCGAATGTGGTGTATTAGGTTAATAAAATGACGGTAGTTGTGTGGTATTAGTCATCCATGTCAGGTTCCATTAACAAATATATTTGAATATTGTATTTAAAACAAAATATGGTCTTCTTTTTGTTTATAAGAAACAGTAATGCGTTTCTTGAACCGAGTTTTGTTTCGCACCGTAAAATATATGCTTACACTACCTCCGAGTTCTTCTCTTTTCCAGTACATAATAGTAGAGGAGTATAAGTACCAGGCCAACTTCGCAACACTGTGGTATTAAGTTAATAAATTTATTTTACAAGGACGGAAGTGCCCCAGCAGTGTCGTTTTATAATTTTACAAGAACCTTATCGAGGAAAAGTTCAGAACAATTTAATAACGTATAGAGAGCTCTTGCACCGGTTCTGAAATTATAAAGACATGTAGCACCTAGTTGTTAGATATTGCTTAGGTATACAAAACAAAACTTCATTTGTAATTTTCTGCATAACAGCTTAATATTTTTTTTTTTTGATAATGTAATTTTCACGAAGTTGTGCGGATTTAGCTGTATTTTTAACACGCTTTTCAAATATCGGTCAATACAAACCGTAAACAATAATTATTAAAAATGCCATAGTCACATATAAATATATGTTACCATTGCATTTTCAATAACTAAAGTTGAAATGTCTACCTAGTTCCCATATGGTGTGTTAGGCTAATATCTGAGGTCAGTCCGGTATTAGCCATCCATCTCCAGTTACATAAAAAAACTCTTTGCCTGTTCATCTGCTATTCAGCTGGCAAATTATTTACCATGGTAGCCCCCTGGCAATCAAACATTACTTCGCTGCATAAAATTCCGTTCCGTAAATGTTTCCAAACTGTTTTTTTTTTTTCAATCTTATGGTGAAAAATATGTTTTTATTAACTTTTATTAGAATTTTTACATTTTAAGAAAATTATTTAAAAAAAAGCGGAAATTCAGGTTTATACAAATCACCAGATTAAACAGACTGAATAACACGCCTGAGAAGGTTTTATCTGATCACATTTTACCGTGCTCCGCTCGGGTGAATGTTCAAAACTAAATTGTCAGTGGTCATAGGTTCTATCACATAGAAATAAAATTGTGCATGCACGGGCGGGGATTCTCCCCTGAGCTACAAGTCGCTCTCAAATGTTTTCTTTTTATTGGATTATTTTTTGGTATAAAAATACAATATAATCGACATACAACACTTTTATAACAAATTCACGCTTACATTAAGGTATGTCAATCATGTATCCATCACTAGTTCAAATAGTGAAATGTTTGAAGCACTCCAATCGATTGACTTACACAATTCTAGTCTGCAACTAGTGTGATAAATAATAAAGGGGCGGCGTCGATATGTCTAGAGCAACCGACATGACCGTTCACACCACGGAGGAGCTCCGGGAATTAGTGAAACTGCTGCGCCGGCAAAAGTTAGCTATTTTGTAAACAGATTTTTAAAAAAGAGATGCCAAAGGATGCTCAAACACGTAATGCGTGTTGTCTGTAAGTGATCACCAAGTGAGCGCATCTCTTTTTTCCTTACTTGAATTTAGAACGCGAGTCACTTGATGGTTCGGAACCCATATGAAACGTTAAAAAATTTACCCACTTACTAGAACTTAGTGTTAAACCTGCTCGTGCCATTACCATCGTGTAAAATAAAAGATAGTCAATGCGTCTGTGAAAATATAAAAGAAGTAAATTCGTTTATTTGTCTCTTCTTTGCAGTCATTTCAGTAGATAGTAATGACGAAAAATTAATAACAGTAGATAACATTTACCCATCGCAGCATATGCTATAGATAATATGTCCATAGCTCTGATATTGTGATGGGGCCGGGTGGTGATATTAAAGAAAGGTAGGCATACACACACATGAACACATTGTAATGAACAAGTAAGTAGAATTAGCGTGAAAATTTAGAGAGGAAACGCACAGAGCATTTTAGGGACCATCGGCAGCTCGGCAGGCATGGAGGAAATTTTCTATTTAGTTTATTATAGTTTTGTAAGTAGTAAGTTGCTGGTTTTATTTTGTTTGGGGATTATCTTGTTTCGTTTACAGTGTGGTGGAGCGGGTAGGTCGCTGGGTTTTTGTAAAAGGAAGGCCTTTTGGTTTTTGGTTCTGATTGGTTCGCAAAAAGAAATAGTATGTGGTCCCATGCAATGCACAATCTTCTAGGGGTGGGAAGGTGGGACAACTCACCACGATGGAGACTTCCAGACGTGCGCGGGTGGCCACCACGCTACTCCTTCTCCCGCAGGACGCGGTTCAGGAACGCTGCGTCATCGACGATGAAGAGCACAGAAAGTCCTATGGATTGTTCGTAGGTTTCGAGCACACGCGGTACTGGCGAGGTACTCCTGGGTACCTAAGGACCCGGCGGCGGCGAGATAGTTTTGGCGGGAACCGGTGCTAAGATGACATGGAGTGTCTGTGCATCGCGGAATAAAAAATTACACTGAAAGCTGGGCCTTTCAGCCTTTTCAGCAGACGCTGTCAATCTTCACTCCATCAGGTGAAAGAGAGAGAGGGACATGTGTATGCGGAGAACAAGGATAGGACCAGGGTCATGCACATTACATAGAACCACACAGCTATTGATTACGCGAATACATTATGGTGTATGTACATGAAGTGTGTATGAAGTATATTATAAATATAAAATATAGAAAATATATTATATGCACACATACAATTCTATTTGCAAGGACCTGGAGGGGGCATTTTATTAAATGTATTATTGGGCCTCTAACAATCTTTGTTTGATTTTTTGACGAAGGTTTTCCTGATATTTTAAATCTTTTAGTGTTGCTGGGAGATCATCACAGACCCTAGACCTTCAATCGCTGCACCATGATGCTGTGGTATTTTCACAAGTACGCCTCTATTGCGCGTATAATACTTGTGGTCCACTCTAAACGGTTGAATATTGTTTTTGCATTTTTTTGCCTTCTATTGTCCATGTTCATAATTTGGAGCTTATTCAGTATAGGCTTTATACGCGTCCGCTTTCTTATACCGTAGAAGAATCGAATGCACGAGTTTTGTATTCGATTTTGATGTTGCATTAGAATAAAAGATACAATTTTTATTAGAATATGACCGCTTTCTCCATCCAGTTTCACGTGGCTGTGGTCTATTAAAAAAAGGTCCTGGCGCACCTAGTTAAATGAGGTGAGTTTAGAATAAGATATGAAAAAAGTCACCCTGTGCTCCCAATAAATAATCAGTTTTTATTATTGAAGGAAGAGCCAAGATGAGATCAAAAAGGCTATGTTTGAATATTTCTTTTATTAAGTCATTTTTTTCTGCTTAAAATAGGCAGAGAAAAAAGTACTTGAAATTATTGTCATTTTGTTTTCAATTATACTGTCTATCACTTCAAACGGCAAAGTGATAGTTCTACTATATTTGCGTCATTTCCAGACTTATTTTTTAATATCGTATTCATTTCTCTATTCTACGGATGGCGGCGGCGGCGCCCAGCCACGCCTGCCTTGAACAATGAAGTCACCGAGTCGAGATATCGGTCGAAGCGCAAACAAAACAATCCCTACTGTATTGAGACAAACGCGTCGAGCTTGGCTCCACTTTCCAGCTGCAGTTAAAATGGGAATGTCGCAGTGATATTGGCATTTAACTAGTGACATATTTTTTCTGATTTGACAATAATCGATCCCCATTTTAAGCAATATTACTCGTGATATAGTGATTTCACTGGCCACAAAAAGGTAAGGTTAGATTTTTGTAATAAATCGAGACGATTTCGACCAATGAGATCATAATACAAAGGCTTTGACAATACTAGGAACAGCGGTAGAACGCCACCTACAGAGCATCTCTTACGAGTTACAAATCACTAATAGAAAAATCCCTAAGATCATCGATGCTGCAGGCTTACATCAGTGAATAGAGCAGACAATTGAAGAAAACACTAATTCGCCCGTCCATAGATTTTTATATTTGTGTATTATACACGCTGTTAATTTTATTCGCGACATTACTATTTGAATACCGATTATTTAACTATTTGGTAAAGTGATCATTTTGTGGTATTTAAAAATTAAATCTTAAATAGGAAAAAAAATGCAGATTTAATCCAAACTTTTACCTCAGCGACAATTTCCCTTTGGAATGGTGTAAGCACGCCATTTATACGCGCCACTGCCAAGGTCACGCGTTTGCTGTCTCGCAGCTGACTGTGCTCCGCCGCCAATTTTATCGCGCCGATCCGAATGTAAATTTTCACATTTATTTTAAAAAATGTCCCACTTTAGAACTTTTTGTTAATGCAGTGCGATTCCTATTATGAACTACTATGTTTTCACACTAGTATTAGAAATAGAAAATTTTAAAACAAAAGCTTAAAACAAGAAAAATCCTTCTTTTTTGGAATCAGTATGCGACCATAAATAACCCCCTTTCGGGAATGTCGCCAACTTGTTTAACACCGTGTATATCTACCCAAATATAAAAATTCGTGGAAGGAGGATTTAGTATATCCTCCAAATTCCTGCTCTATTCAATTAGGTAAACCTGCTCCATCGATAAGTGTTTTGTAACTCGTAAACTCGGGCTTAAATTGTCTGCCGGTCGGAACACACCCCGAGACTGAGTTTGCGCAGGGTCCTCCGCGCGCGCCGCCGCTGACCTGTAAATTGTGTTCTGCACAGCGAAACGCGCCCATTTCACATTAGCCATAAAGTTAGGTCCAAACTGTACATGCGTGGCTACATGATTCTTAGTGAGCATGACATCCTGGCATGGCACCTGCTGCCCTTCTGGTGTCTTGGGCTTTTATCATTTAAGTAGGTATTAACCATTCATGTCCACTAGCATAAAAAACCGGCAAAGTGCGAATCGGACTCGCACATGAAGAGTTCCTTACCATTACATTACACAAGATTTAATGTAAGAAATCCCGTTAATGTTTTTTGTTGTTTATTTTTACTATTTGAGGTTAAAGGGGCAACAGAAATACACACTCTGTAAACATTTCAGCTACCTACCTATTACACAGCCCTGTGACAGACGAACGGAAGGACGGACGGACAGCGGAGGCTTAATAACAGGGCTCCGTTTTGGAACCTTTTCGGTACGGAACCCTAAAAAAGTTATTTTTTTCAAAATTATCTAAACTATTTCAATGTATCATAAAAAAAAATATTATAATTTTTGATCAAATCTTTCAGTATTGAAAATTTGCTAGAACATAATTTACACAAATAGTTTAAGATTTTATTCGATTCATTTTTTTAAGGTGCATTTCTAAAGTTTAATTTTCTTGTGTAGAAATAATTTTTCACGCAACACAAATTGAACGAATAGTGTTGCTACATATTAATAACCCACATGTAGGGCGAGCATACATTCTCTAGATAGCCGTTGTATGAAGACAAATGTACCGCTGTAATAGCTCCACCCAGACTAGTTCATGTCGACGCGCAATAGTTACTTCCGAAAGCCTCCATCTGTGGAACATAGGCGTGGTTATTGTATAAAAAATACTAGAATAGACTTCTAGACTCTTTTAGAAACTCGTAGAGTTTCAATAAAATCAATACCAGAAGCCTAAGTCCGCTAATAGATAAATCCACTTTCGAGTGTTAGCGTTATGAGATAAACCCGGAATCACACAAAGTTGTACCAAATGTTGTGTTATCGGATAACGCTAACGCTTGAAAGTGGAGTTATCTATTAGCGGACTCAGGCTTCTGAACGTATGCCCTGCACGCTGACGCCTATTATTCACATGTTTACCATACTTCTCATATGGCCAGCAGGCCTATTCCTGGAATTCCAGTAATATTGACCGTTTTCGCACTTCCGCAGTTTCATCTAGAAAATACTTCCGACATTTTTGTTTCCAATAATATTGTCTGCAAGATTTAAAAAAAAGCAACGATTTTTAACGGTGATTTATGAAATGATTGAAAAACAAATCGTATTAGGTACAATCTACCAACACCATTGTTATCAGTCACAACCAAGCGGTTAGTATTACATCAATTTTGGTCACACAAAATATAACATTTCCGCGACTGGGATAGTCGAATAACATTGTTATGTAAGTAAATCTCAAAGGCTTTGACATAAAACCTTACGTATAAATAATAATATCTTCGTTCATTAAATTGAAAAGTATCCAACAATATTTATATAGCCAAAGCATATATTTATTTTATATTTTATTTTTTTATTTTTGGTAGACAAGCTACACTCAGACAGGTATTTTTTTCTTATTTTAAGGCATACAAGCAAACATACATTCAGCTTACAATTTCTGGCACATACCGTCGTCAAATTTACTAAATAATTAAAACTAAGCTGAATATGTAAATTTTTAAAAAATTATGAGGACAGTCGATGAAAAGCAAATGTTTGAGACGGCTACTCAAAATTATGATGAACGAGAGAGCCATTCTGCTTCAGCGATGGACTACGCTCAAGTGCCCTTAATCACAAATCTTTTTTTATGATAATTAAATACGACTTCTTAGGCTGGAATTCACCTTTTTTGTTTACGGCCAATGTTGTTGTTAAGATATATGGATCCTTAGTTAGTGTCATAATTAGAGAGAAAACATATAGTATATGTTAACAATGACGTTAACGTTAACTAGAGATGGTGCACTTCAGCCATGCAAGCATCTCTGGACACTACAACAACTGAGCTACCTGAGAAATGCCCTAGCAAATACTGCTGGCAATAGTTATTGATTTTATATTTATAGTACTTACGGGAGGCAGCGATTCAAGATTTAGTGGCATGTAGTGTCGGGGCAGCGCAGTGTTGGGCCGCCGTAAGCCTATTTCCGCTCTTATTTATCGCAAGGCCCTAATGCATATACATTCCTTTTTTCCCATTTTTTTTTTTTACTTTTTTTTAATTTCACAAAAAAAGAAATTGAAAAACTGTCCAAATATCACGCATTGAAAATAGAAATTCAAAGGCTTTGGAACACAAGCAGCAAAATTGTACCTATAGTCATCGGAAACACTGGAATCATTTGCAAGACCGTTCATAATTAAATACGAGATTTGGAAGCAGAAATTAAAATTGAAATCCTCCAACGACAAGCGGCTGTTGATACCACTATGATCATGACCAAATTTATGTGTGGATATTTAGGCGAAAACAATGCAGAAGAAGAGGAATGAAGGAAAATAACATCTGCTCTTTTTCCCGGGAGGTTCCTGGGCGGGAGGAGATTGTTTCCGGCTGAACATCATTATAGCCGACGACTCTCAAATAAACGAGATGAAGAAAATAATATAATATAATTATAACAAAGTTACTGCAGTCTCAGCTAAAAATAGACAGTGACGTTTGTGGTTAACAGGAATGTGCTGAGAACGGACTGGCTTGTGTGTTTCCACAATCGTAAAACCTAGTGTCCTTCAAAGGACGATCAAAAAATTCTTTTTGACAATAATGTACAGTAAAACCGAAATGAGACCTTGGTACCGTCTCTCGTATTCCATTCAGGTGGACTCACATATGCCAATTCACTATTTTTTTTTAAAACCGACTTTATATCCTCGAAATTGAACGCGGACTGAGCCGCAGGTAACTTCTGGTGCAAAATGAAATATTTGCAGATAAATACAATGGCAGTTACAAACTCTAAGCGTACTAAACCCCCAAACTGTACGTCCAAATCTTTATTTCAAAAGTGTCCTTGTTTCTCTCCAAAAACGGGATAGAAAGATTAAAAGTTTCTACATATTTTTCGCGGATCAACCTGAATTCTTTATCTAAGAAGCGATTTGGCTGCGAGACAAAGCATTTTTATTTTACGGTTAGCGCAGAGCGGGGCGCAACGCAAAAAGGGGATGACACTTCCACGGGGCAACTCTTCACAGTTCCGACTTTCCTCTGAGGCGCCGTTAAGATTTCCCGGCGTTCTTTTCCTCTTCTCGATAAGTCTGTATCGGTACTTTAATCTTCTTAGTCGTTGGCGTCTTTGTTTTGAGTTTCGTTCGGTCCTCACGGCGCGGCGCGGGGCTAGCTGCGGCCGGGGAGATGACATCGATACGCGAGGAGAGGAGTCGAGAGATGATCGTGTTTTACCGCATCATAACTCGGAAATAAGAGGCCTGCGGGAACGTAGACGGCATGCGGGATGGCCGGACCGTTCCCGCCGGGACCATTCGGTAACATGTTGGTTGGTTCAGTAACATCGGAAAAATACGGTTCGCATTAGGCTGGATTTTATCATTTTCGCTAAGATAGGTATATCTTGCTTGAGCGGCTTGTAGCTCAGTGGCGCAGGACTTGCTTTCCTTGCCACAGGTTATGGATTATATTCCCGCCCTGTTCATGATCCAATTTTTTTCTCTTTTTTCAGTTCATAGATGTATTTTCCGTTCCATGGCTCGAAATTCATATAAAAATGTAAGTCCTTACTAGGGGGTAGGGTAAGCCCGCTCGGGTTGGTACTAACGCGTTGATGAAAAGATGGTCGAAGCTGAAATGAAAAATTGTCCGTGTACCAAATACCTTTGGAAATGCGGTGTGTTAGGCTAAAATCATGACGGTGGGTGTGGTATGCGCCATTAATATTTGGTTATAGAAATCTTCAAAGAGTTGCTGACATTGTGTTCTATTATCTGACGAATTAGAAAATAGTATTTTCTCGCTTTTGCCCAGGGCTACATTTGCTCGGATTGCAGGTTTATTCATTCACAACATTAAAAATGTATACAGGTATTTTGAAAATGTTACCTAAATCGGTTCAGCCGTTAGCATGATAAGTTACACTCTAAACTTTTAATATTTTCTTAATGATAATATTAGTGTTTTCTATGGTCGATAATGCGAAACTTAATTCTCTGTGGAACTGAGCCCAGACACCAATACCTTGTAAAGAAACCTAAATTTTGGAAAATGAACTTGTTTAGCTAGCCACCTTGAGAGCCCACTAGAGCGGAAGTCTTACTAGGGTATCTAGAAAAAAAATACTGATTACAATTAATCGCGTACAGATTTAAATAAAATAAAAATAATACACAACACAGGAAGTAACTTTCGCAAAATACCTAGGTTGCCTAAATAAACGCAGATGCACCATGAATTAATATTATATTCTGAGTACCTATCTACTATTAAGGAACAAATTTTATCCAACGTTAGATAACTATGTATAGTGTTGAGCTGCTTAAAGATCCATAACCACATGTAGTAAACTCACATGTTCTCAAATAAACACGTTCTAAATCGCAGCGTGATGGTGGCGAGATGGTGGTGTTGCTAGCATGAGATTATTGTACCAAATCTAATTTGGTACTTCTTTTTCAGATTCGTATCACCAACAAAGGTTTAAGGCTATAGGTATGAGTACCATAATAGTAACATAGATCTTTTTTTTTTATGTTTCGATTATGTGCTTCGGTCTTTTTCTCGTATTCCTCCATTTCCACCACTCTATAAACCTAGCTACAAAAATCCCAAAGTTACCTTTCGGTTGCACCACGTAAATATGACATGTAACCGAAAGTTACTTATCGGGCTGCAGGTAACTGGAGGCGGTGAAAAGAGAGGTTGAGGAGGTATTAACGGTGTTTACTTCTTTAGCACAAACAATATTTATCATTTCATTATTTATTAAATATTAAGGGTGCTTACCTCAAAATGTATAGATCGTTTCTCCACTCCGAAGTACAAATTCACCAAAACCAATCTCTGATTTACTTATCGGCTGATGTTTTTCCAATGTTTTGAAATTTCGGATGCACTAATTGTTTAAAAATACAATTAAAAACTCCTCTTCTACTTTAAATACACTAGTTAAGATGATGACCAAGCAACCAAAGTAGATATCGATGAACTATAAACAATATTTATGATGATTTGTTCATTTATTTCGAGTCTTGCATATCGTATCAGTAAACACACATAATGAAAATATACTGTATTTTTTTTACAGTTGTATGTACCGACAGTACATTTTTAAACACCGAATATTTTAATCATCTTTCCAAACAAAGAAAAAAACACTAGAAGTTTTCGGTTCGTGCCCGTCGTTCAAGGCGTCACAGTGCTACCTCGGCGCTCGACACAACACCGCATAATGTCAAGAGGTTTCTTCCGCCTCGCTATTGTTTCGACAGCTCGGTACCGCGCGGGCCGGCCGGCGCGGCTGTCCACTCTAGCGACGCGATCGCGGCCTGCCGCCTCCGAAGGCGACTCGCTACTAGTGCTCCGAAGGGGAGCTATCCGCGCGGCCGGGACCTCACACACACCGCTGCCCAACACTTACACCCTCTGGAACACACAGCCCGCCGCACACTCGCTCCCAACCATCGCGACACCCCGCGAACTTACAGCGCCTTCCGACGCCGCCCTCGAATTCACGTCAGACGTGACGACCGAAAGCGCCCCCATTACACCTACACACCTGAACCCCTCGCGCGTGGGAGAGGGAACGTAACATCTTTCGGGGTTGTAGTAAATGATGTACACACTAATGGAGATTTACGCACACAACCTCGAGTTAATACTGAAGTTTGAACACGCCTATACGAGCGAATTTAACTTGTAATCCTTCGCGTTGTTGAGTTCCAGTTGAACAGAGTTACGTTTAGAAAATACGAAGTGTATTATAACAAATTCGTTGATTAATTTTCCGCGCTAAGGCAATGAAGCACGGCTACGTGAACTTACAATTTTATTGGTTAGCACCTTGAGATTAAATTTAAACTTTGCCTGTGCTTAGTCCTAAATTTTAAATGTCTTACAGAATCGATTAAAGTCGTTTGTCGATGTTTCGATTAATTCGATGTTTTTACTAATTAGTTGGCTCATAATTTTCCTCTAATGTCGTGTAGTCCTTCATACCGTTTTCTCAAAAGAATCTAGTAGTGTCATGCCGCCCACTTTCCTTTGCTCTGGTGCATTGAATAAATGAAAGAATAAACCAATATTTATTTTCGTTCAACCATCTTTACATTAATTTTTTGGACATAGGCGGGCTCTACCATAGTATAACCCGTGACCATGTGACCCACATTTTGATTTCTATTTCGGATAATAGAGAAAGAGAGGAGAAAGGGCGGAGTGGATTTTAAATAAGGGCAACTGAGTAGATTTTAGGACAGAATTCGATTTTTGATGTCAGACTTCATTTAACCCGAGAACCTCTGAACAATCTGCTAAGATAAATTATTTGGATTTTTATTTTGATAAAACTGAATAGATACCGAGACACATTGTATAATATTAGGTCTTTACACATGAAATTGGAGATTTGTATGAACATTGTAAAATATAAAAAAGGTTGGCAATTTTTTTATTTTAGCTTATCAAAGTACTGGCTCTAATTATATGTACAACTTTGCTATTTTGATGGCAGTTTGTTTATCCCTTTACTGTAGAAGTCTGCCAGACGGGAAGCATTTAAGTCAGCAAAGGCGTTTTGTACTGCCTCCCGGGTGATATTTTTTTTCACACTTAAACATTTTCTAAATATTTAAAAAAGTTGAAATATGTTGGGGCAAGGTCGGGTGAGTACGGTGGGTGACACAGAGGTTCCAGCTGTAACTCTTGTAGCTCACTTGTCGTGGAGAAGCAATGGGGATGAGCGATCGACCAGTCTTGGTTGTTGAATGGCGAGCTTCTCCATCATTGTTTACAATTCCTGGCAATAGACATCTCCGTCAGTGTTGTGCCGTTCAGTAAGAAACCTCCCTCGTTTATATGCCGAATCAGTACTGATATGCATGCTTCGACCCACCCACTTATCTAGCGATTTAACGCAAGTGCTTCAATGTGGTTATGATACCAACTCCAAAGCCCGCAGCAAGTTTAGCCGTAGGTACAGTTGGAATAATTCGCCGTTGTCGACAAAGGTTATCGGCCGACCGTGAGGCTCGTTCTTCAACTCAAAATTTTCTGTTATAAAACCATACTGGACCGTATTTATGCAAGCAGTGGTAGACCCGTACACATCGTTCTTGTTTCGTGTTTTTGCGCAGAGGTTTTCGACGTAGAAACTCATATTCGAAAATTTTACGAAATTTAATTTTATCCATGGAGCCAAAAACTACAACAATTTCACAAAACAAAACACTATCTAAGAACAAATTACTGAATTGGACATTAAAATGACATGGCTTTCGAATGTGATTATTTGAATTTTGAATTGATATGAAAATGTTGTTCATAAAATCTCAAATTTCGTAGGTATTTTTTACATATACATACATACTAACCTTTAAGTTATATTTTCTAAAATGTATATATTGTAAAATGTGTTGTGGATGCTGATTTATTGGGTGGAAGGAATATTTCATCAAAATCTATTACGACGCCTTTATTTCATTTTGGACATTCATCCAAGCGAAACTTTAAATTTCTGAACATTCACCGGAGCGGAGCTTCTTGAGTTCCAAACTGCACAGGATAACCTGCTGGGTTAATCTGAAGTTGTCCTAAAAATTTCAACCAAATCGGACAAGACAGAAACGGCACAGTTTTGCGCATTATATTAAGTCGGTGACGAAGAACCCACAAATTAACTTTACTGGTGTTTAATTTTTTTCCGTCTATATTTGCAAAATTAACACTTCATAAAATTTATTATTCAATTAATTAATAAAAACTGTCCGTATTTTCCGACTGGTTCAATGTTCACTAAGGAAAGGTACAAAAATAGCACGTAATTTCTTTGGTAATGATACAACGACGGTGGGCGACGGCTCCGCATATTCGCATAAATATGTCGCGTAATCCGAACTCTCGAAAATGCATCTCTACTCGTTCGAGACGATGGACGTTTCACGGTAGCACTGTGAATAATCGTATTAGCTCCAAGATATAGTTGGCCGTGGCCCTGTTGTAGAATAGGCATAGCATTGGAACACGAGAGATGTCCGACCGTAAATTTGAGTACAGAATTTGAGTTCGGAACTTATTCGAAGGCCTCATATATAATTAGATAGTGTGCAGGCAACACGTTTTCGAGTTATTCGAAGCAAGAATAAGATCTTGTCGATTTCTTTAACAATACCCACATGCAAGTCTCGTTCGGGGTTACACACGAAGATCGTCGATCTCCATGGAGTAACTTTGATAATTTTTCAATTTTAATTTTAACGAACGGATTATTTGTAACATACGTTACTTTATTATTTTAATTTTTAGGCAATATCAATATCTGTATGTCATATATTTCTTGAACTACACGTACGATAGCCTTCAGTGCCTATGAATACTCACAATGGACATTTATAGTTATTTACATAATGGAAAAATACACGATTCAAGGAACCAACGGTCAAAATTATTCTAGAAACAAAACAACAAACCTCGAATACTAGTACCGTCTCTTTCTACCACTCAGCAATTCAAGAATGCTATCTCTCTCATGCGCGTGCGCCCAGCGAACGTCAGTCGATCCTACAGAGCCAATGGGAGAGGACCACGACGGCAGCCATCTTGTTGTTCGCCCGCCACGGCGCGAGGACATCTCGCCGCCACAGATCGCCGACCACCGCGAGTAACGCCAGTCGCGTCCCGGAGTCTCGCCGTCGCCGCTTTCGGGCTGGCTCGGTGGAGCACAACCGCACCCTACGTCTCTTCGGCGCCCACCCCGTGCTAGTTGGAGTGAGCTCCGCCAACCGCTGAGGAGACACCGAGCCGCTCGAGCTTCGCTGCGCGGAGGCAGGCGCCTTCCGGCGCCCGACCACGTGCTCCAGGCGCTCAATCACCCCTGAGTCCGAGTGGGGTCCTCCATCGACTCGCCCTGTGGTACGGTGCGTCCACAGTTGAGGGGACCCAGCCGCTCGAACTTCGCCGCGCGGGGGCAGGCGGCATTCGGCCAACCACGTGCTCCAGGCATCATCACCACTAGGTACTGTACCGAACCTTGATTTTGCCGGCTTTTATCATGCATTAATTTAATTTGTCTGGTTTTGATTTAGTTAGACAGAATTAGTACCCATCTTGTGACATGGTTGAGGACCCGGCCCCGCTCACCGACTGATATCCGCATGGCATTCACTTAACCATCACACACAGCGTTGAAATGTCCCCAGAATTTCTTTAAAAAAAAAAATATTTAAATCCATTCCATTATATACTTCAGGATGATCAATTACACTCGCCAAAACAGAGTTGACGGTTCTCAGATGAACTTCGAAACCCCCCAACCGTTTTAAATTTCTGGCACAGATATGTAAATTGATAAAAAAAGTCTCAAAAAAGTGACAATCTTTTTTTTTGTAATACACATTAATTTCCCGGTGAAATAATAAGTCAAACAGTTGTGATTCTACTTCATGCTGCTTCAAATGCACGACTATGTCCAGCTAAAAATGTTATCACATTTTTACATCGAACTGCAATATTTCAACGCATTACAAATAGTAGTTTTTAATTTCTATGACTTATTTATAGGTAATTAAAATTCATATAGTATCTAGGAAGCAATTTAAGTCCCAAATAAATAAGCAATGCTGCTATTGCTTCAAAAAAGACACATTTTAGAGACCAATTTAAATATAATTTGCTTGATTTACCTTAAATAATCTGAAGGGTATGGAAAAAAAATTATTTATATTTGAGATGATACAACTAGATTATAATTGATACTATCAGGTTTTACTAAAGCCATTAATTATCATCCTAAAAAGCCAATCCCTAAAAAGCGTCACGTTTCACGTTCCATTTCTCGAATCGTGAAATATGAACAACCAGCCCACTGCATCCCTAAGGGAAACTTTGTTCGTTCAAGAAAATTTAGATATCAAAGTTGAGTGAAAAGTTTCTATTGAAAATGTCACAATTAATTTCCAGCCAAATTTGGCCCTCTCTCGCTGTGACAACTCTTTCGGTGATTGAAACCAGCAGTACTTTAATTCATCTGGAGGAAATTAAGTTTAGAAGTTTTGCGCTAATGATAAAATATCAATGTTTTTGATGCTCAGTGATGCAAACTGTTTCACACTTTTCTTATTATTATTTATATGATTTAGAGCTAATTCAAAAATCCGCACCTTTTTGAGATAAGCTTAATTTAATATTATGTATGTTTCGTAATCACAAACCCCTCAAAGTTAATGACTTTGAGTGGAGTGGAAGTGAATAACTCTACTTATTATAATAAAATGTTAATTTATAGACAGTCATTTATTACGCGCATAAAACGGAATTTCTGCGATAAAATCTTTAAAATCAGCGAAGCTTTTAAATTTATGATTTTTTTCTACTGACATCAATTGAGGAATGGATGTTTGCAATAAACCGTCTTGATTCAGTTATCGCCTCGTGCAAAAAGTACAAAAACGAATATCTTCAAGAAGCTAAGACATTATTTTAGACAAATTAAAACTTCTTAATGTATCTTAATTTAACTTAATTTTCATTTTATCAATGAAAAGGTGCATTATCTCAGCTAAAAAAATGTATAACCTAGAAACTCAAACTTTTTAATTCACTACATTAAGCAAATAAGGTTACATTGAAAGCATATACTTATATTAGATATTTATAATGTTCGGTATAAAGTTAAGTAAAGCACATATAATGTGAAGTTATTATAGAAGTACGTTTGTTCGTTTGGAGTTCGACGGCGTGAGTAGAGGGCCTTCAGTTTATTTTATAGATAGATAGTTAATAAATTCAAGCTTTAAAGTTTTGAGTATTATGGTTAAAATATAATTTGATTAAAATATTTTGATTTTTTTTTTTATGTATAAGCCTCATGGTTATTCGCCTTTATAAAATAAAGCACAATATCCAAAACACAGTGCGTGCAAATTTATGTATCTTCTTGTATATTGTAAAAACCATAAAACCTAACCTTTACTAACCTAATTGATTTTTTCTTTATAAATTAGAGTTTCGGATGCTGCGAGTTTTAGATCTCGTGCTTTTTGGACCTTATGTTGCCTGTTATCTTCAAAGCGTATGAATTCTCGCACTGAACTATTCAATTTGCCTCGACAAGTTTTCGGC
Organism: Incurvaria masculella; assembly: GCA_946894095.1. Lineage (NCBI taxonomy): Eukaryota > Metazoa > Arthropoda > Insecta > Lepidoptera > Incurvariidae > Incurvaria > Incurvaria masculella. The sequence goes on from OX335644.1 coordinate 7,736,892, forward strand.
GGCATTCTCCGCGTCCACGTCCATGTCTGCGCGGACCTTCAGCCGAACAAACCAGAAGTGTACCGAAATATGTCCGCGGCGACCGCTAGGACAGGCGTTTGTCTTGTTTGAGTTCGTCCTTAGAGGCGGAGTACGAAATTAATGCGACCGAGGACGGGCCCTACGCAGCTGCTGGTAAGAGGATGAAAATGATAATCCGCCGGCGAGACAAGCGGCGACGGTGGGACGCAGGGACTGCCTCGAGCCCTTGGGCTCACTTATCCTTGGAATTTACATTTGATAATAATTTTCTCTAATAATTTTCGAATTATATAATAATCACGCATTTTGCCATAAAATTATAAATTAATTATTACATTTAGGCTGACTAAAAATAAGTCATGCAACTGTTCAGTTTCAAGAGGTACAGCAATTTTAACAGGTTGGATAGTACGTTTTAACAGATTTCACTGAATATAGAAGACGTAAGTCAGAATTGAAAAAATACTAAAGATTGAAACAGTTTTCACATAGTTAGCGAAATAGTAAGAGAAAACAGTTTAAATGATACAGTAACATTTAATGTGTAAGGCTAACTATTTATAATTGAAGTCAAGAGACGTTAGATAGAGATGGACCTCTGCCCAATGAGACAACTCCTCAAATCGTTATCAATACATAGGAGTCGCGCTCATGGTTAGTGAAATGTTTTTTTGTGAAATCTTTATGATTTCTAGTTTTCCTTAAAGAAAGCATGGTATCCTGTACATTTATAGACCGTTAAGTGAACGGGAGAAAACCCCCTTTTTTGGTTCCGTACCCAAAGGTGTTCCGCTGTCCGTCCGTCCGTCCGTCCGTCCGTCCGTTATCCGTCCGTCCGTACGTAATAGGTAAGCAGCTGAAATTTTCAGAGTGTGTATTTATTTTGCCGCTATAGCAACAAATAAGTAAAATTAAAAAATAATGAAAATTAAAGGGGGGCCCCCATACAAAAAAGTGGATATTTTATGTTAAATCTTGTACAATGGTACGGAACCCTTAGCATGCGAGTCCGACTCGCACTTGGCCGGTTTTTTATGGTAAATAAGAGGTGATCCTCTCATTATTTATCGATCAAATTTCGTAAATTTTCCTCAATATTTCGAAATACAACTTAACATCTTTATTATGAAGCTTCATAGCGATTTCGATTTATTTTTGAGGGAAAAAAGAAATTTCAGTACATTTGGTATAAAGAATTTTGGTTTAAGCCATCAGATGACTCTGTATCTCTTTAGATTCGAAGTCGGTTTGAGGATTAGGCCAGGATAAAATTTAAGATGTTCAACTTAACAAAATAACGAATCGCTAGACTTTTATTTGCTAACAGGACATTTGACAAGCTTTTTCTAAGTTTTTAAGTTTACACCGTCGCACTTTACAATGTCGGCACATATGTAAACATGTCGGCCGATTCTCCACACCGGACACCCGTATGTGTCAAAATACACTATTATTTCTGTTTGATTGAGTATTTTCAGGTTCATCCTTCAACAAAAATCACTATCGGTTATACGATATTTTTTATTAATTTTTAATTTGTTATTTTCATTATTTTTTCTCCAATTAATATGCGCATGCTTCACAACCGGTTCTACATACACATCATATTCGTTGAACAAAGTTATGTACTTGCTTAGTACGATTCATTATATTAACTTACTTAACAAACGTAAATATTCAACTCATCTACTTATTACTGAACTTCTAAAGTAGAAATCATACATTTTTTAGCTAATGAATGAGCTTCAGTAGTGGCCCGATTAACTTCTATTCCAAGTTAATGTAATGCAATCAATGAACCGACAATGGAATTCAATATCTCGTTATAGCAGGCCTACAAAGCCGACGCTAATAACCAATAGGCGGCGCGACCTTCAGGCTCGGCCGATATTCTGCAAAACGCTTTTCATTAATTGAAATGTCACCATAAATCAAAATGGCGCACTTGGGTTCCTTAATACGACGCCCGGCGCTTTGGTTTCTTTCCTCTTTCGGCTCAAAGAGTATCTAAAAATACTTTAGCTATTTTCTTTTCACTTAAATGTTTTTGAGCGAATTGGGCTTTCCATGCCAGGAAGGTCATATCGCTTATTCATGCACGATTGTATTTATATTTATATTTCGTATTTACATTTAAAACACACGTACCATTCCCGGCTCCCGAGCACAGATGTATCAGTTGATTATGACCACCTTTCTTTGCCCAATTATGTTGTTGTATACATATATTGGCTCGAAGCTGTTTCAGAGTTGTGTTTTTTTTTGGGTTAGTTTTTCAATAATCAAAATACCTGTCGACCGCATAAGCCTGCTAAGTTATTAATGTTAAGAGAACTGAAATTCAGGAAATCCACTTATTCTCAGTAATAATTACTTGTTCTTGCTTATTATTTATTACTTAGCCTGGTTTTACCAAGTGCTGATTTATTTTAATCGACACTTAAAGGGCCTTTATTACTAAAGTGCTGATAATCTTGTACTGGTATTGATTGCTAGCTGCTAAGAATGGCCCTTAATCTTACTAAAAACTGAAATGCCGAAAGCTTTTTAAAACATTTTTACTACGCTTTTTTTGTTTATGCGACCTGAAATAGATGGCTAATACCACACAACTACCGTTATGATATTAGCCCAATACACCACATTCCCGAAGGAATTAGGTACCATGCCAGGACCTTCCCTTTATGAGCACGGCTACATTGAACTGGATGGAAAACGCGGACAATTTTTCATTGCCGCTTCGACAATAGTTTCGAAAAAGCTAAACATTTTGAGTCAGTAAACAAATATTTCACTATTGTCATATGATCATGTCTTACTTTATAAATGAATTGATTTTTGAGCGGCTCGTAGCCTAGTGGCGCGGGGACTGGAGTTCGATAAGTGCATTTCGTCTCCATGGTTCGGAATCCATGTAAAACTGTAGGTCCCCTTCCCTAATAGGTGGTAGGGTTTAAGCATGTCAAGTTGAATACCAAAAAAGAAGAGAATTACAGAAAGCGAATTATTGTTATTACTGTTTGATACGCTATTTTTATATGAAATATAATGAATTATTAATATTAAGAAAATAAAACTTGAAAACTGTTAAAGCGATGTTAGTCGAATATAAAAATTACATTTGAACACAAATGTTAACTTTACGGAATGCGTTTTTTTAATTTGTTTTATAGGAACCTTAATAGCTAAATTGTTTAAAATGAAAAAACTTAATCCAAACATACTATTTAGTCAATAATAAAAACTCATTTTTACCAAACACAAAACAAAAAATATACAATATGATTAACATAACACGCAAGTACGGAGGATTCTCTGAAGTTGAACGATCTCAATGCTCATACATGGCCAGCCTCAACAATGGCAGCGACGCATTACGTGCGCCCCGAGCGAGGAAGACGTCCGCCAAATTGCCCGCGATGGCGCAATGTGGCGGAAAATTGCAATAAGTCATGGAGCTAACGCGCCAACCTCCCGCCGCTAGCGCCAACCGCGCCCGCGGACGCGCCGAGCCACGGGAGTACCGAGAGCAGCGGGTCTATTCCTGGCATTCCGTAATCAGGAATCAGGAATCCTGAGTCGCTTTTGTAGTGGTCTTCAAAGGATTTTCTTGACGAAAATAGTCCGGAGCATAGTTTTTTTAATTAATCAAGGTTTTCCGTCGAAAAACTAGCTTTAAAAATCGCTATAAAAGCTGTTTTCTAGACTCAGGATTCCTGATTCCTGATTACTGAATGCCAGGAACAGACCTGCAGCAGGCCTATTCCTGCAATTCGGTAATCAGGAATCAGGAATCCCGAGTCTAGAAAACCGCTTTTATATAGGTTTTCTTGATGAAAAGATTCCGGAGCATAGTATTTCCATTAATCAAGGTTTTCCGTCGAATATATTATTTTGCTGAGTCTATAAATACGGTTTTATAGACTCAGGATACCTGATTACTGATAACGGAATTCGAGGAATAGGCCTGCAGATCTGCCTGTGTTGGGCGGAATTTCAATACTAAGTATGTTATTTAACTTATTGATTGATATCACTAAATATTAATTATTTTATTATTTTATTAAATACACTTTCTCGTACTAAGCATGTACGTTGATTTTTCCAAGGAATCTGACACAATAATAAAGAATGTTTGAATTTTCAATATTAGCAGTCAATGTCCACAACGCAAGTAAAGCGTTAAATAAATGTATTTAGGTATAATCTTAAACCGTGTATTACAAACTAGGAGGCATTGATTATGGGAGGAGGGACTGTAGGAGAATTTCATATTATGGGTATACAGCAGTTGGCGAAATTGGAAGAAGCAATACCTACAAATGGGTATGTTTTGCTGGTTCGAGGTTTTACAGGGCTCTTTCTTTAATTAGCATATACCTTGCTTCACGGTCGATTATACATACGTACATATCATATCAGTAAATGTATTTAATTAATAAGCCATTAGCGATTCGTAACTTAGTGGAGCAGGGACTCCTGCATTCCAGAGGTTTAGATTCAAATCCCAGCCCCTGTCATGCAGCACTTTCTTTCTTTTTCTCAATTGGATGAGTGTATTTAGTCCCAAATGCGAGCTGATCTAAGCTTCGGAACCCAAATAAAACTGTAGGTCTCCATCCCTGCTAGAAAGTAGGGTTAAAGCTGCCCGGGTTGACACCCTCGCATTGGGTGAACGCGAAGCCGCTTCGACCATCTTGTCATCCAATACAATGGTACTAACCTGGACGGCTTTCGCCCTTCCACTTAGTAGGATAAGGGGACATACAGTTTCACATGGATTCTGAACCATTCATAACTAAATACACTTATCCCACTCAAAACTGAACCAAAGGTATATTTCGCTTATCTTAAGCAACTCTTGATGTTTTACGTCAGTACTTTTTACGTAACTTATCCCTATCGGTGTAGTGACCCGCGGTGCCGCATCTCCTCGGCAATCATTTAAATGTGAACAAAACTTTTAATTTTCTCTCATTAAAATTCGTAACACGACTAAATCAGCGAAATAATCTCAAGCAGTCGAGCAATCGTCCACAGATAGGCGAGGGACGGGTTTCAATGTCATCGTTACATCGAATAATGCATTCACAACGTTTTATCACTCATTATAATATGAAATAACAGATTCACAATGTCATCGATACACAAATTATCAATGACCCATATTCGAATTTTTATTTAACTTTGTTAATGTCATCAATTAAAAATCATTAAATATTTTAGTATTTATTTTCGATAAATAAATTCAATTCATAAAAAAATATCATAAAACATTAAATGAAATTTTAAATGCCTTAAAATATATAATTTGTAATGGTTGTTTACCATTATTGTATTAAAAAGATAAATTTAAATTAAATACTGCATATTATTTAAAATACAATACAATATCATTTTATTACTGTCAAAATAAATGAATATTTATTTATATTAAGGTTATTTTCTACTTATGATACCGATCCCACAGTCGAAGGGTTAAGCCAAGAAAAAGGTTTGATGGAGAGAATATTAAATAAGAACTCCTTCAACTTGACTATTCTAGAATGAGAAATAATTCGTAGCTTATGTTTTAACTCTGTACACAAATTGACTAGAAAACTTTAAGTTTCGATGCCAAATTCAATTTCAAAAGGATCAAAAAATTATTATCAAATATAAATGTAAAAAAACCGTTTTATTTGTTTCTCTCGGATGGAATATCGATGAACAGAAATTCCAAAGTAAAGGCATTTATTAGAGTTTTTGGGTGGATAGCTACTGAAACAGCATGATATTTTAAATATATCACATATACATTACAATAAGTCTCATCAAGACGAAATATTTAATGTTGGGATTTTCGGAAAGGAATTTCTTTTTTCGTCATTGATCATTAATTTAATTTAGAGAACGTAAGCAGCCAATAATAATATTATGTATTTTGTAATGTTTACGGCTGGAATTAAAGTAATGATTTAATAAATGATAATTATTGTTCATCAAACTTAAAAATAAGTTTGAAGAGTACATTTGAATTTTTTTTTAAAGAAATTTTCAAATTTTATTTTCTTATCTTATTGTATTATTGGATTATTAAATTAAACTTTAGATATTTTGTTTATTTTTAATAATTTTATTTTTAAATTAATATTTTTGTATCTAAATTTAATACAGAAATATTAATATTATTATAGAAAAAAATACTTTATATAATTAATATTTTTTAATTCTTATTCATTGAATTGAAAAATTAAATTAATTGAATTGTAATGTTTATTCATCATCCATGGACAGTACAATGCACTCGGATTTGTCATATTTTGACACTGGCCAATATAATACAGTGTATGTATATTTTTTAATTGTGAGAAAGATATGTAGTTCTACAATCGCGTCTATGTACATACTCGTACTGATAATTATAAACGACATCGAAAAAAATTCATCTTAAATTTTTATTTGGGTTTCTTCAAACTAAATGTTAGAAAAAAAGTGCAAACAAAATAACAAATGTTTTAAAATCATATTATTTTAATTGAACTAATTTTAATTGAAATCGAAGAACTTGAATCTAAAAAAAATATATATAAATAATATTTTCTTATAAATCGCATTGTCATTCCCGATACACCTGCGCTGTAGTCGATATCAATAAAATTCAATCGAATCACAATGAAATACACTCCCGGCATAAGTGTTTCTATTCCCCGCCACTCATTGTCCTCGCGGGGGAGCGGATACTCATGGCGCTCGACGAAAATAATAGAGCAAGGAGAAAATAGTTTTCCGCTGACTTCCCTTTTACGATAATTACATACGGCATTCCCCCAATACATGGCGAAATAGGTAAACTTATTATGGGATTCATATGATAACAAAAACCTTACTGTCCTCTTGGATGCATACTGGTTTGTCTGGAGATTCCATGTCAAATCTCGGTCGGCAATATGCAAAGCCAACTTTTTATCATTGTTTATAATGTGTTTAATATAAAATTATCGTGTATTATATTAAAATCCTTCAGTACAAAAGTTAACAATATTTCTGCTTGAAAGTACGAATATCGCTACCTCTTCTAAAGCGTAGTATGGTTATTCCCGCCCGGACTGGAACCATTGCATGAAATGAACGATGGTCGAAGCGGCAATGAATATTATATTGTCCGTGTTTTTTATCCAGTTCATAGCTGTCCAGTTAAATAAATTAAAGTATTCTCGTACATATTGTTTAAGAAATATGTGTTCTAGCAGTGTTAGGGCTGAGTGCACGGAGGGACAAAAAATCAAAATCAACGTCAAAGTATGATCAAACACGTCACTTTGTGTGGACAGTATGGAAGGAACTCTATGCGGATCACTAAAAGTGACGTGTTTGAACATTGATTAACTCAGCCGTCTCTTCGTGCAGCCGGGGCTAAGCATTGGTTTACAGTATAGTTTCTGATTGTATTTTACGTAAGTCATACTTATCGATAAAGTTCATTCTTCAAATATAATTTTGCATATTACATTATTTTGCAGTTTTTTTTGTGCTTACGATGGGTTAAAAAAATTGTTGGATACAGAAATGGCATCCGTAAAGATATTTTTCTTTCCTGTATTATTACTTATATCAATTACCCGGCTCCGCTTGGGGCAAAATCGGAAACAAAATTTTTTTGGGATTAAAATTAGCCTATATTTCAAGCCATACACATTCAAAAAATTTATTCGAAATCGGTTGAGTGCTTTTGGGAGCTCTTTCCAAACGTTTGTAGAGCTGATTAATACGAATACATTTCGTACACTCTCTCTGAAGAATCAAACTTCATTATTTCAAAACTTTTTTAATTTAAGATTTAACATTTTTAAAAAATCGACTTGAAACTACTACATCCAACTTGACTCTAATCAGAATATTTTAAATTTTTTTTATTTATTTATTTATTATGGTTCCACAACAGAAGTATACACGTATGAGACAAAATAATATGCACACTTATAGAATTTAAAGGTTGTGTACACTCCACTAAAGCAGAACACTACTTGCGTATAGTTAAGGCGCTAGGACTAGCCAACTACTCGCGCCATACAAATGCACTTTATAACAAATGTAATAATATGTAGTGAAACGCTTCAGCAAATCCAAATAGAACTCCAGACTGATAATGGATTGTTAACATTATTTTATTCCATCATTTATTTAAATAATAATAAAAATAAAAAAGTTGATTTTTCTCATTAGAAATCTGAAAGTAATTCGATTTCTAGATATAAGCAAAAACAGCATATATGCATAAACAAAAAATTCCATTTGCTTTTAGATTTCTACATTTAGTCAAAAAAGTTCGGAAATGGACACCGTTTCCGCAATGTATTTTGTATAGAAAAAGGAAACATACATTAACGAAAATAATTCAATTCCTAGACAAGGAATCATATATTGTAAGAATGACACTTATAATCGTCAGACTTAGTTAGTTAACTTGGGGTGCCTCGTCTAACTTTGCGATTTGGCTAGTACCAGGCCCTTAAGCAGATATAATAATATGGATATATGAAAAGCACATAAATTAAGTGTAATTTAAACAATAAACTGTATACCTAAAAAGTGAACAAAAATACACACAAGAATATACGTTTTCTACTAATCTATACAAAAAAAAAGTATTCATAACTCCTTAACTCAGCTTACAGTATTTCAGTAATCAGAATTACAGTATTTCCTATAACTATATTTTAATTTAAATTAAGAACACCTGAAAAATTAAAATATATTAATTTAATTTTTGAGCTACAATCCACATCACATGTTCTTTTATGCCTTGGCGGCCTGACACTAGGCAGGGAAAATTATAGTTAAGCTCGCCCCTAGTTTCTTTACATAAATAGTGTTGAGGAAGCGCACCATGAATCTTAACAAAAAGGAAATTCCCTTAAATGAAATGGCACTCAAAGAAGGAGCTCAAAGAAGCCTGAGGTGCATAATATCTAAAGCGAATGGCTATCTGAAGGCATTGAAGCAACGTAATCGCAGTGAACGCCGTTCCACCATGTGCCTTTACAGGGGATTCCTATGTTATATCGACGCTAAGATTTTACACGAATTGTTCATTTCTTATTTATAATAATTCCAAAAAATAAATGTTATGTGTATGTGGAATTGACCGTAAAGCAAGGACACATTAATGAAAGAAATAAAGACCTCCATTTTAATGTAGTGCAAGACTGTACAACCTGGCACTATTTCATAAAGTATATCAATATAGTCGATTCAACATACATCTCATACTCGTTAAAAAAAACCGACGTTCTTCTATACTAGTCAATTTTCTTAGTGAGGAAGTGAATCGCACGAATGTACATATTTACTTAAAAAACATGATTCATTAAAATAAGAAAAATAACAAAAACGTTAATAAAACAAATCTTTGATTTCTTAAATTAAATTATTGTATCCATAATTCATACTAATATTTTAAATGCACGCGAAAGTCAGTATATACATTCTGTCGGTTTCGTTTTCACACCTAAACCACTTAACAAATTCAGATTATTTTCGGTATAAAGATAGTCTGAACTTATGGGAAGGACATAGGCTACCTGGGGATGAATGAGGAACTCATATGATATCCAGGAAATTATTCAGCGCGACATCAGTCCAAATCGACATTGACTCGAGCGGAGCCGGGCACATATTTTAATATTTTCTTGGCTAAGTAGCTGTTAAGTTTTAGTGAGATGGAATAAATAAAACCAACATGTAATCACATATGATGTGTTGTTAAGCAGACAACATTTCGTGTCTACCAATTTCAACGTTATCCTAATAGTTTTACATTCTTTTCCGTCCGCGACCGTTCGGAGAGAGGATATCTTTCGGTTCCAACAGTTATTGCATGCTCCTAGGAATACCTTCTCGGAAACTGCTGAGTACGCCGTCCCTTTACTGTAATTACTGCGCCGCTGACGGACCATAAAATCGGCAAAAATCACAAAAATGTTCGATGGGCTACTCATAAAATTGCAAAGAATTTTAATTAACAGGTTTTTTCATGGTCCGATTTTGAATTGGTTATATAACTTTCCCGTAGCCTTAGGGTTACAGTTGCTGTGTCGAATACTCTGGGCTTGAAGTTTGAAACATAGGATTTGCACCTATTATTTTGGTTTCTGGGATTAAATGTGTTCGGAACCCATACAAAACTTCCTACTTATGAGGTGGTATAGTTTCAGATTGACAATCGGTAATGAAAAAATATTATTTAAACGGCAATACATTTTTCGCCGTATTTTCTGCACATGTCAGTAACCGTACGTACATATCGAGGCTTATTCAAGAATGCATTAAGTAAAAAAAGTAGATTTTGACTTATTGCATTTAATGATGCAATTTTTCGCGCTAAAATCTTCAGACACACTTTATCGCACACTGACAAGGTCCAAAGATACCGTAAATGTTACGGTATCTTAATAGGTACGGCATTTAAAATAGAGCCAACTAAGTAAATTGGTTACTCTAACTGATTAAAAACAGTTAGCCTTAAACATTACATATTACTGTATCTTTTAATTGTTTTTTTTAAACTGTGTGCCAAAAATGTTATCTTTTCCTGTTTGACTAACTGTGTGAAAACTGTTTCTAGCTTTAGTATTTTTTTTCTTACGTCTTACATTCAATGGAAAAGTACTGTCCAATCTTTTAAAATTACTGCACCTCTTGCAATGTTTGACAAATTGAAATTGGACCGTCGGACGACTGTCTTTTAGTTAGTTATTCATTCAGTTAAGATAACCGTTTCAAAATCAACTGATCTGTCAGGCGTGTTATTTTTACCAAGCGATACTGTTCAATCGGTTAAAATTACTGTTTATTACTAACTGTTTTGGCTCATTTGTTGATACTTGCTTAATACATTAATAGGTAGTAATGATAAATGACTGAATTTTCACTGTCACAGAGAACAGTTGCTCACCATTTTTTTCAGTATGTCTAGCAACTGCAAAAGCATCCTACATCCATAATTACTATTATATTAGTGACCTTACCTCATCTGCATACACTCACCTGAAATTACTTTTACGCACCGGTAATTAAACGGAATTAGAACAAGCTGTCTCCAAGGGATGGAGTAAGTGCATCGGTTGTCGGGTGCCGCGACGCACGGTGTAGTGAACGACAGCAGACGGTAAGCTGAGGAAGAATTTGCATACGTAATTATACGCTTTCAATACAAACTCCGTTACAAACTCGGAGCGTGTACGACCGGTGACGACGTGGTAAGTAAGAAGTTGATGGATACTCCTAAAGAATTTACTGAATTTTCTAGAACGCCCCAATCCCCTGACAAAACATTAGAGTTGTCCTTGGCCTTGGGCAGTCAGTGCTATGACAGGTTGACTTGTATTTCCGGTATGAATACGTCTGTGCAGGTGACAACAACTTTTTTTGAAGACCTAGCATAGCGCGCTGTGCTGTAAGCACAAAAACAAAGTGTGGGAGTGAGACGTCAACTCAAGTACCACTACCGCTAGTTAGAGAGAGATGGAAACATCTACCCGATGAGACAAATTCTCAAATCGTTATCAATACATTGTAGTCGCGCGAGTGTGAAATGTTTGTTTGTGAAATCTTAATGATTTCTCTAGTTTTCCTCAAAAAAAAAAGCATGGTGACCTGTGCATTAATAGATTGTTAAGGGAACGTGAGCAAAAAACCCGAACAAAAATACTTTTTTTATGCAATCTACGAACAAAAACATTTTTTTTAAACTTTGATGGCTAGTATATTTTGTGCTAAGTAGTCAATTCGTCAAGAACAATGATTTCACCACATACCATTTGATCAATATTTTAGTCTACATCAGGTACAAAGAAACTTCTCTTATTGTTTACAAATGAAGGTTAAGGCCACCCAGGCTGGTGCCATCGCACTGGGCAAGATGTTCAAAGCGACAATGAATAAATGTCTACGTTTTTTGTCCTGTTCAATTAAGGCTTTCGCATATAAAGGGAAGGTATCGGCATTACACCTAAGGTAATGTGAGGTAAATATTGTATCATGGCAGTAATTACGACATAAGCATCCAGAGCCAGACCGCTAAAAAATAACAACATTAGTCCAATTCGGTTAAATACTTTATTATCACTTTTAAACAAGTTTTTCAAGAAGTTTCACCGAATTCTCATCAGAAGCTAATTAATACCTTAAGTGGCTGCACTTATAAAATAACCATGAAAATGCTAACCTTTCTAGAATAGTATCAATACTATGGATACTCAAAAAACAATATTTTTTTCCAGCAAACATCCAAAGCAATATCACGTGAAAAACATTTAACGGGAGTGTCCATAATTTACCATTGTACCTTATTAGAAAGAACGACAGGGATTTAGTTGAGTGAAAATCCTGGTCGAAGGTGGACACTGCTGAGTAGACTTGAGTGGGAGTAGAATGTATAAAGTTGAGATTGCAGTATAGTGGGTACTGTTGTGGAGACGCCTCAGTTAGTTTTTCAAATTTTATAAACATTCATTTGAAGTATTCTATGTAATTTAAATAACGCTTTTCCATTGCACAAATGTTACAGTTTTTAACCGACTTAAAATAAAAAACCGGAAAATTGCGAGTCGGAATCACACACGAATGGTTCCGTACCATCGCAATGTCAGCCAGTCATTCAGCCAGCGTGTTTGCCATCCATTGCTGGACATACGCCTCTCCAATTTTCTCCAGTCCTCCCGTCTCTCAGCGGTACGGAACCATTGCTTTCCGGAGGGTGTAATAGAAATGATTAACCCTTTTTGCAACATACCCTAATCGAAAATGACGATTATAATCTGTTGTTGATTTATAACACTTTTTAGATTACCGCCGTCGTTATACATATTTATTCAAAAACTCACGGTTTTTCATGCGGCGGGAGAAGATTTTCTGCGAACGAATGAATTAGCCCGTTGTCGACAGCTAGACTTAGATTGTGTTTACAATTTGTTTTCTTTTGTACGCCGTAACTAGCAACTTGTGGAGATACTGAAAAAACCATGTAAAGACTTGTTTACCCATAAGTACACAAATAAATTTCATTTCATTTCATTTCATTGTGCTGTGCTTGTAGCTGTGTGTAGTTGCAGAATTAGCTTTGGCTGCATTCCTTCTGTCTTGCAATATTTTTTTAATAACTCGATTATTTTTTAGTTTTCATATTCGTTTTTAAAGTATAACGTCGACCAAAAACATCACATTTGTTAGCATTACCAGCAAATTATCATAGATTACTTAAAAATGCAATAAAATAAAACAATCCTAGCATGAGAATGAATCACATTACCTCAAGTTCAACTGAATATTTACTAAGCTTTAGTTGAATTACTATATTCATTAAGTAAATGTTTCAGGTCCGTCCATAAGTCAATCTCTCCACCAAAAGAGTGCGGGAACATTGCCAATGGAAACACGATGTAGCGCTGGGGGCATATACTAAGAACACGTACGGAGTATTGGACTTTAGATGGGCTTTCTGATATTGCGCGTGCTGTGAATTTGTTGCGTATGTGAGTGCATCCGTGGAAAAATCGATGGTCAAGTTGGACAGGCGCCAGCTGTGGCCACCGCGCCACGGCCTCCGACCGACATTCATAATGAACATCACAAAAATCTGTTCTCGAATCAATGGCATGTCCTAGTTAAGTCTGCCTCCCTGCTGTTGGACGGTTTGGGCTCTGCGCAAGTCTAAATCAGAAGCAATAATGAAGTTACGAGTTAGTCGAGGTTTAATTGTTATTTTCGGGGTAGGATCGTTTGAAAATCTTGCTTTTATTTATTCAAATTGGTGGCCTCATTATGGGTTAGCTCTAATTCGCTCATTGAATTTTTTTTATTATTAAGGTAATTCAATAAAATACGATTATCTGTACAATACGGTCAAAATCATATGATTACTATTATTTATCCCCGCGTAATCTTAGGTTACACTTATTTAATTTACTTTAAAACATTTATTATTCACTGTCTTTTAGCAATTCCGGAGTTTAAGTAATGATGCTACACTTATAAATAAATATAATGAATTACCAAGGATAATTAATGAATTATCAAAAACGTGATAACATAATACGAACCTAAAGAATTATATTTTCTCCTGCAAATAGGATATATATAAAAATGCAATCTATTATACATAGATCTATATATTCCATAGATTTTATAATCTCAGCACTTTTGGTTGGCTATAGAGGTCATATACGAATTTGTTCATGAATAAGACGAAAGTTGCTTAAAAGCTAAAAAAGTTATATTATACCTGAAACACACACACAATAGAAAAATGTGGAAACCAATGTAGATAGTTAGCCTGCCATTCTTATGTGTACAATAGAAAATTCATGCTGACGATTTTGGAATACAATTCGCCATAGACTAAAAAAGTAACTGGCAATCTCAATCTAAACAAAATGGCGAAGTAAACGTGAGGCAATTTGCCAATGGAGATGATTTACATTTTATAGTTAGATGTGTACAGAGGCCGTGCAGGGTCAAACATAATAGTAGAAGTTAAGCTCATTTGGAAAAGTTTGCGATCGAGTTGGGGCGAGTTGGGGCCAGTTAGTATGTACCGGGTACCTTAGATCGGTCCCGACCGCACTACCTTATGAGGGGACCCGAATAAACCCGCGGGAAGATAAATATTGTATTTTGTATTGCTTTTTAGGGTTAAACGGCGTTATTTTTTTTAAATAAACATTTTATTTTTTACACGAATGTATTTCGATGTGTCGTTCTTGTATCATCGTGTATGTCAATGTTGAAGCAATACAATTGATGATTTTCTGAAATCAATCGAAAATAACAAAGTCTATTCTTAGGCTTTCAGTAGTGAACTGGTAACATTAATATACGATCCGGGTCGCCTATTTAAATACATGCTTTGCTCCAATTACATTTAATAAATACCTAGATTTAAAAAAACTTAATGGAGTATTCTAACTTATACATATAACATATATATGACAGATAAATAAATAACAATATCAAATAAAATGAAAATAAATGATAACAATGAAAAAAGTTTTAGTAAAGCGCTGTCAATAATCGAGATGAAGCAAGCCTGGACGCGATCATCTGGCGTTTTCGTCAGTTTTCGTCCGTTAAGGCAATTTGATTGAGGTTCATTCTATGAGAACTGCAGGTCCCCTCCCTACTTTCTAGGTGACACCACCTACTTACCATCGCATTGGTATTGATTCAAAAAATGATCGCGTTTTCCATCCAGAGAAAAAATATAATAAAAAAAAAACAATTATTTCACTCTGCGATGAATATTCGCTACATATAAATTGTAATTAATAATAGCATTGAAAAATATTACACCGATTTTCCTTAATACAAATCAGCCTGAGTACGTGAATTAAAATTAAGACCGGCCAAGAATATGATTAAAACAGTTCGAATGAGCTCAAGCAGAAAAAAAAGGCTTTCCAAATTCGAAAACTTTTCTGTGGACGTCGAGTAGTTTTAAAGTAGTTTGCACGCGACCGCAATTTGAGTTTCGCATGTCCTCAACGGCTTTGTGTCCTTAGGTTCATAGAACAACATCAATATGTATCCGCACCCACGTCCCTTTTCTTTCATTCACTGAACACACAGCTGTCTAAGTGAATATCTCGGAAATATTCCTAAATAGCTCGTCCCAGAGTTTCTCTTGTTCTGTTTACGGCATTTACCTTTTGCTCATATAATCAAATCGTTAACAGATAGAGTATTCCCTTGATTTAAGACATATTCTACAAATAATTGTGTGTTAAATAGTCCAACAGAACGAATCACAAGAAGTTACCATATGAAGAAGGGATTGAATTCAAAATCCAGCATTGATTACGGGAGGAGGGACTGCAGGAGAATTTCAAATTATCGGTATACAGCAGGTGCCGAAATTGGTAGACGCAATACCAGCGAATGGTTTGTTTTCTGGTTCGAGTCCAGCCTAATAAATATATGGCCCTGTAAAAAGAACTAATAAAAAAATTAAGTTAAAAATAAAATTAATAAAAGTGCTAATAAAAATTAAATTACACACATACATATACATACACACCCTCTGACACACCACACACACCCTCACACAATCTCTCACCATCATAGACGAATACAGTTGGAGCACAGTCTTTTTTGTACAAGAAGTGGAAATCTGTTATTGGCTTATGTTTTGCATTTTTGTCATTGTATAAAAGCTATGTTTATAAAAGCTGTTGATTTTCCAAATAAATAAATAAATAAATAAATAAGCAAATGAGAGCTTCGTTTTAAGTTCATTAGTTTACGCGCTTTCCAACGGTATATACACACACACAAACTTACTCACTATGTGGCCAAATATTAGTGATAATTTGCATGAGTCTAATTGTTAACAATGGAAGCGAAGTAGTTCGAATTGAATAAAGTATACGTGCGACAGTTGAATGATGTGAATTTGAAAATGCTTCGAAAAGAGGCCGGAAAGCGGTCACCTCCTAAAGTTGGTCCATTCTGGTCTTAGTGGTATTTAAAAAAACGAAGCTTTAAATTGATATCGGTAATTAAAAAAAAAATAGGAAATAAAAATTCCTTCATATTTTAACTTATCCTCGGGAATATGCGAGGTAATAAGTCCTTTTCTTGGCACTTATTTCATCACGTAATATTTGTTCTGAAACAAGAATACATTTCTTATAATTCAATTTAAAAATACTACTTTGAACAGATGAATCATAGATAAAAAAAGTTACAAGAATTTAGACCTAGGATTTTGATAGTTTTCAAAAAAACAAGGGAGAAAATCGTATCTCGGTAGCAGCAAAACCTAGCAAATGACTCCATTTACCAACACAAACATGTTGTTTGTCGATTTATCGAACACCTGGTCAACCCGTCTTCCAAGTTCAAAAATGTACCGCTCCCATTTTGTGGACGACAATACTTAGTAAAACCTTCGCGCGAATGCGAAAATAATAATAAAGTTAGACAACTGAAAAAGCAACGCTCTTCATTTCAATAATTAGATTTTATCTTTCAGTAATTGTTCCGCATCGGGCGTTCAATTATATTCGTTATCCGACGCGGAAAACAACCTAGCGAGGGTGCGGACCAGCTGTCTACATCGCAAGCATCTACAGTTTTGAATATAAGTGTCAGTTCATCTAGATTGTTTGTATAGTAGAAAATGGTGATTCCACCAGTTCCCATGCAATTTACTAAATCTGACAATTGTCGGGTCAATTTATTATTTGTGTAATTTAGCATAATAATAAGTAACATGTAATTCGTGGAAAGAATAGAGCTATGCCGAATATAAATCGCATCAAAATCGTGTGAGTTATTGTCAAGTTATGAGCGGACATGAAATACTAGATACCAATGATAAGAACATCAAGAACGTGATATGTTAAAATTCTATCAGGAGGGGAACATACTCGAGGGTCGATTCTCATTGAAATCAATTATTTCTGTCAATTATTAATGTCTGAGACATTTATCTGTCTCTATGGAGATATTATTACAAGTAACTTTCTCCGGCTGCTAGCCTAACCGATTTTTTTAACATACCTATTCATTTTATTTTCATACCAACCTTAGTCCGAAAAACTAGACTACTTCCTTTACGCCGTCCGTTCGTCCACCGTGACATCCTTAGCGCGTTAGTTTAATTTTAAATAAATTTAAATAATAATAATCGGAACCTAAAGTTTTTAAAATAAAATAAAATTTTCCTATTGACACAGAATAAGAAATGCAGTAAAATCTAATTGACCTCAATCACTCGTCAATGTAACGGCAGTTTCTTCCTTTTTACCCACCACTGTAATAAAACGAAATGTGTGCTGTAAACTGTAACTGTAAACAAGAGCATTTCGCAAACCGTCACTGCATTTGAATGGCTCTCGTATGTGCAAACTTATAAAGGGAGCTTCCGTTAATAATAATTTTATGTAACATGCTCTTTGCTCCTGCGAAATGGACAGGGATGGTTGTAGGTTCATTAACTCCTCTCCACATCTGGGTGCTCTCCGTGCTATCGTTGTTTTCCCGCGACAGTGATGTCCCATCTGGCGAACGCTGAGCACGTCCTGCGTAATCAGATTAGGTTTGTTATCTGAAACTCCGAGCCCTTTTACGTGTTCTCCTGACGAGCAGATTTCAATTAATTCATCAACAAACGCATCGTCCGCTCGCTGCTTCCTCGGTGGTGAATTTTCGAGCGACTATTACTACTTCTAAAGGAAAATGGCAACCGTTTACATTTTTTCCAAGCTTCTATCACCATGGCGAGCAAATTTAAAATCAATTTTGCCCAAAAATACCGGGACAAAATATCTCTGATTAGAACGTTTGTCTGTTGACTAATCTAGTAGAATATTTTATTAAATACCACCTCGTATTTAGGATTTAGGGTTCAAGTATTTGAGAAAAATCGAAACATCTATTCGCCGCATGGGTGTATTAATATTCTTCCCTTTGATTAACATACGATTGTTAATACGTAATATCATATTTATAGCACAGAAAATTTTACTATTGTAATGTTACTAATATTCAGAAGTAAACAAACACGTGAAAATAGAATTCGGCAACTGGAGTACGAACACTGAATTATAATTTCTTCAACTTATTACGAAATAGTTTCCGGGTGTTATAAGCTTCTACAAACAATATATTGTCTCTCTCTTTTCTATACGTATTGGTAACTCAAAATTGTGCATGAGCACTGTTTGACCAGATCCCGAAGGTTAGTCAAGGCTTATGCCATTCCAAAGAAAAACAAAAAAACCAGTTGCCCGGGAAATCGGGACACAATAGAAAAATAGGAAAACCGAGGTCCGTAGTGATATTTCCATTCTCCTTTAAAGAAATATTAACAATTAATTTTATCAGAATTTGGTTTTCTCTATATTCAGGTTGCAGCGCGTAGACAAGTTGATTTGAAAGGTAAATGAAAAAAACCGGCCCAGCGGGAGTCAGACTCGCACACGAAGGGTTCCGTACCCTCGTACAAGATTTAAAACAAAAAAATCACGTTTTTTGTATGGGGCCCCCTTAAATTCTTATATTTTTTTATGTTACCCGGACTGTGTAATAAATACACACTCCGTGAAAATTTCAGCTGCCTACCTATTACGGTTAACGAGATACAGCCCTGTGACATACGTACGGACGGATGGACGGACGGACGGATGGACAGCGGAGGATTAGTAATAGGGTTCCGTTTTCACTCTTTGGGTACGGAACCTTAAAAAGTATCATTTTTTTTTTCATGTAAAATACGTAATCATTTTTTTAACAAATAGATTTGAAGATGACATCGGTCAAATGACGGCCGGCATTGTCAACGCATTGACTTACCCGATTTACCTTTTCGTGTACTCGTGAGAACTTTTATGATAATGTAATTAATTTTTTTACCATATAAGCGCAGCCATTATAGCATTGTTGGATCCGGATGTGATGAAGAGTATCCGTGCGACGCGACGCCGAGCTGTGGGGGCGGGGCGGGCAGTACAGAGCTGCGCCGGCCTGTGCGGACCTGTGCGGCCCTGTGCGGGGCTATACGGGGATGTGCGGGGCTGTGCGGGGCCACTATGCCAGAGCCGAGCCGCGAGGATGCGTGAGAAAGTCATCAGGAGCCCATAAATATGCAAATCCGTCAATCCCGCCGCGTAATTGCATTAATTCGAGTCAGCCACTTGGCGGCGGCGGCGGTGTTGCGTGGCGGAGCGCCGCGCCACTGTCTCAGGCGAGACGCTCTGAATAAATCAGACTCTGGGAATTATGAAATTATCATCAGCGTTCGTGCGAGTCGAGTTTGCCGAGCTACTCGAACACCGGAAGCACCTTTCTAATTCTAAAAAATACTCATGGAACTGAGAGCATTCGGTTACGTAATATACGAATATGGTGTTTTTTATTTTTTTTAATTTATTTGGTTTCCTAGATTTGAGTGTTAAATGAAAATTCACTTTGAGTGCAGGCAGTTTAGTTAAAATTAGTACATCAAATTGTAACTATAATTATTTAACACCTAATGATAGAACTGAGAAAAATGGATCTGTAATGCCAGAAGGAGTTTTAGAACCAAACAATCTATGGAAAAAGAATTCACTACAATTTCTACATTTGAAAACATTTCTTCGATTCGGTTTTTTTCCAAAAAATATATATTTTCTTTTTTTTTCATATTCACTAGACTGGACATTTTTAAAGTATTATATTACTCCATATAACGTCTTCATAATGGATGTCAGCAAATTATTTGCAACTTTATCTCAACTCTTCGGCATTCCAAGGTTTCAATCGAGATAAACCAAACAGATGAACTCAATCGCTGATTCAGGTAGATAGAATATGAGTCTAAAATTCCACTTGGATTTACTGAGGCGTTTCACTACATATTAATACATTTGTTCGAAGGTACATTCTGATGTGGCTGCCAATTGAATTGCCCTAACGCCTTAAGAGGATAATGATGTGATCAAGTTCCATACAATGACTCGTGCCTGTTTCCTCAATCAAATTAAGAAATACATTTCTGAAATGTTACATATTAAATAAATCAACTGAGTGCTACGTATGTACGCTTTTGATAACTTAACTTGTATCCATGATGTACGCCCTTAAACATTTTGATACAAATCGTAAGAGGCTTATATCATGGATATTAGATGAGTTAAACAAAATAACACGTATAGACATAGCTCTGAGTTGATTTTTTTAATGTACCAAATTTCAGAAAAATATTTCTTTATTTGACTGAGGAATCAGGCACGAGCCATTGTCTCGATTACCACATTATCCCCTTAAATGAAAAGTTTACTTGATGCGGACGGAAGATGGGTAATTTAAAGTCAAGAACAAAATACCACGTACATATCGTTTACTTACGTTTTCCATAGTTAAGATAAAATTCACGTGTGTCTAGCATGTAATTACAACGCAAGATAAACCTTGCTACGTGCTTCTGTAAGTCTGTAAATGTTCGTTTATCTCACTGTTCCTAATCACCATTCCTGTGCAGCTTTATTAAACCAAAGTTATGTTCTACTTCTGCTAAGCATTAAACATAGGCTGTGAGCTCGAGAAATCCCTTTCATCTACACTAATAATAAATCGGGGTGTTCATGCAGTTAGTTGCTTTGTATTCTAAGATGCAGCGTTTGTAGACTTTATATATGATACTAAAACTAAATTGTCGATTTTTAGAAATCATTTCTGTGTGTATGTATATATGTTCCTCCATAACTCTAAAACCAATCATTCGAATTTGATGAAACTTAGCACACGTACATTTAACTACCCGAGACACAGGATGGACTAAATATAGTTCAGTTCCGCGTATACTTAGATGTGGCTGTCATACAAACCGGAATGCTCCGCGCGCCCCGTTGGCGACGGGAGGGCGGCGGCGGCGGCGCTTACTTTTTTAACCCACTTTTTTGATACAGTTTAACTAATAGAACCATAGGAAAACTTGAAACAATCTAGGTTATTTGCGAAGCATTTTTAAACAATTGACTAATAAATCCTTATTCAGATACATATATTATGTCACTTACCTTTTTCATTTAATAAAAGATTACATTTTTATTTTACACTAATATATCATTAAAATAATTGTTAAAAACATATCAAGTTAGGGTTAATCAATTTCTCAACTTAAGACTTATTTATTTATTTATTAAATCAGCAGTCATATGGTAGTAAACACACTTGAAATTGTCATTTACAATATTGGCATCACGCTAAATCGCCAGAGGCGCGACCAGTGGGATGAAATGCTTATTAATTGAGAACCAATTACCAGATTTAGAAGCGGTTTGTGTCTACGTCTAGGCAGATTCTACTCAAAACTTATATGCTACATAATATAGCGCTTCATTACCAGAGGGGTGAGTAGTAAGTGTTAAATTGTTATAACTTGCGAACCACTCACCCGATTTATATGCATATTTTATCAGAAACAGTCAGGTTCGGGATGGGTTACCGTTTTAGATGTTTAGGCTGGCTGTGGTTCGGAGTCCACGTAAAAAATTAAGTCCCCTTCGTTACTATTATAGAGAAAATGTAAAAGTGTTTGATGCTACAACATAGAAGTCGCTAACATCCTTTTTAGAAATAACAAAATTAAAAAGCCTAATGTTTGAAGGGATTGTATAATTTGAATGTTTATTTATTAACAATTTATAAAAAACTGTAACATTTCCCGGAATTCAATGCGAATTTATTGTAAAAAACATTTTTAAAAACAAGGTTTTATGTAACTGATTTAAAAAGAAGAAAATAAACTTTAAATTCAATCTAATCGATCGATTAATTACATTATAAAATAATGTGATATATAAGTTTGTCGTAAATGTTCCACTAGTTTATCGCGCTCAGAGTTCCTTCGCCGAGCTAGAGTCTGACATTGTAGAGAAAACCTTTCTTTCCTTTCACGTATCCAGCAAAAAAACTTAGGCCTTTTTTCGTAGCATTAGGGTGACTTATAGTCACATATTGCTATGTGCACTTCCATGGAATGACTCACCCACGTATAACACAAACTGATAACAACGTAGGTATCAAGAGCAGGCTCTCCTGGGTGAGCATTCCAGCTTCGTGGAGCGCGGGAGGGGCAGAATGTTGTTGGAAGCATCTGTGAGCTGCATTGTACGCGATCTGCTGGCCTCTTCTGGTTTCTTTGTGTCCGAGACTTGCCCAGCCGCCGCCGCCGTCTCCGCCGAGCCGCTCTCCCCCAGCGCCGGACATCCACGACAAAATACGACAAAGAGTCTGCGCCAGAATATACTGCGAATGCTTAGCAAGGAAAATTACAATCGGCTACGGAATACATTATCGTCGATATTCCTCTTCTCTTTATGTTTTCGTGTACGGTCTCATTTTGATATTCGTTAGTCTCGCAACCTCATGCCGGGAGCCTGCGAGAATGCCTGTGACATGAAAATGTGCTTTTGTGAAACTAAAACCGTGTCACCGTAATCCGGAAATCGGCTAAACAAGGGACTGCTCAAGAGTCTGGCAAGAGTTACTTCAACGTTTCCACTTAAAATGATCTGGCAAATCCACCAATGTCAGGTACATATATGATCATATCAGCTACATACTTTAAATTACTAGATAACTATTTTTGTAGCTGAAATACCCTTTTCTTTAAGTCTATTTAAGTAGGGTCTGGGGATCCTATACTGTTGAAGAATGTTCTTTTCACCGGTACAACTACTTCTACTTACCAAATAACAGATATGGTCGGTGATAGGGGTCGCCTTCATAAAGTCCAAAAAGAATAAGTTCCAAAACCCAGAACATCCAAAAGTATGTATTTTTGCATATATTTATAAATGCAAATATTATAATCTAACCTAACCTAACCTTACCTAATTGAAAAAGTTCCGTAATCATTAGTGTTTTTGGACGGTATAGGTTTTGGACTTTGTGCTTTTTGGACTTTATGATGCGTCCCCGGTGATAGAATACTGGATCCACATTTGGGAAGGCAGTCCGCAGTACCTGCTAGCGTTCTTGGACTCAATTCAGCGCCGAGCGATCCGTCTTGTTAGTGACCCAAAACTCACCGTTGGCATGGAGTCCTTGAGCAACCGACGGTTTATAGGGTCGCTCAGTCTGTTCCACGGGTACTATCATTGATGTTGCTCTGGACTTGCATCCCTTGGTCAGCACCTGGCGCAGAGAATTAGAGCACTCCCTTGTGGTTGACATCAGGCTTTTGTGAATGAACCGTTTTTCAAACTCATTTCTCTGCCGCACCTCGTCCACGTGTCTTTCCTCAAACCTATACCCTAAGAGTCTTCAAACATAACTTTAGTTCTTTAGCTCAGCGATAGTTTGCAAATCCACCATCCCATACCGGTTTTACATACTTAAAAAAAGTCTTAACTCTGGCTACAACTTTTTACTAGATCTTTCACAACCGAATGGTTGTTCTGATAACACTTAATTTTATAGTTTAGTCTCCTAAAACTGTGCTAACTTTGATAAGATTTAATCAAAATATAGTCAACTCTTTTTTTCTCAGTGTATACCGATCTTATTGTAATTTTATAAAAAAAATATCTGGAATGTGATTTTTTATGCAATTATGAATCTTAATAATACATTCATTTAAATGCAGCTATTGTGACTGGATGATTCTCAAGATGTCTGACGTAATACGACTGAGAGAAAAGGACAAGATCCTTACAGTAGAGATGACAAGTTGGGCCTTTGTCGCATCGCGTAATTACCGTAACCAACGGTGTTTTTCGCGTTGACCGTAACCACCGTAACGACCGCGGTATTTCCAAGTTCCTTTTACTTTGCGAAAAGAAGACATCGCCATAACGGCTAAGATTTACCTCTTGGGTGAGATTGATGCTCAAGCAGTAGAATATCCCTTTCTTCCGTTTGATAAATTTTAAATTGAAGAAGAAAATAACGAATGACCTTAAGGTTTATTTCATCAATTTTCCACCGAATCCCAGAGGCCCGCCATCATTCAAACAATGTTTTTGCGAGCTTCGACCTATCAGTTTTAATAAAAGAAGTTGTCCAGGTTAATTCCCTGATACAATTACGGTTCTGGGCAAGGGACGGATCGCGAGTCCCGAGGCAAAGGAACATCTATAGAGTGCTTAATCATACTGCTTTTTGTATATCAGTGTGCCAAAGAAATATAACTGAAATATTATAATATGTTATAAATAAATATACATGTTGTAAATAGTAGGTTTCAGACTGCACATATATTGTTATTATACATTACATCTACAGTTGATATAGCAGATTGCAATTTGTTTCAGATAAAAAAAATTGGTTGCATTAAGCTCAATTGCTGGCATTTTAACCGGAAATTTCACAAACATCCAATTTTTGCTTCCGCTGAGTTGTTGAAATGTATTATTTGTTTAAATGGCGCCTAAGATATGTCCAAGTCCTACGTCACCAAATATTTTAAAATATTTTGTTTCACTTTCCGAAAATTCCAACTATTTACTAAACGGTATTGATCAGATTTGTACTTTTTACTTGTAAATTATGAAAAAACATTATCTGTGCTCAGCCTAGTACAAAACAGAACGTTGTTTCTTCTCAAATGTATTTGTTCACTTGTCTGTTCCCTGTCACCCGGCTGCTCCCAAATATCTCACTGCTCGGATAGAACCCCTCTGTTCTCATGGTTTACCCCTCAGATCCAATGTTAATTTGCTTCTTGCTATTCCGGGACATAATTCTTCTTTTTACACTGATTCTTTTACTGTTAGAGCTGCACGTATGTGGAACCAGCTTCCACTTGATGTACGAATATCCTATTCTATTCACATATTTAAAGAGCGTCTCAAATGTCTGTTCCTCGATTTTTGACTTGTATTATTTAATCAGTAGTTATTTGCTTTTACTGATCCTACTGATTCAAGAGACACATTGTTTCTTTTGTGCATTGAATATAAAGGTATATATTTATATATTTATATGTGTAAATATTTGTATGTATCTATCTGTTAATATTAAGTACTATACATTATAAGCCTATATTATGTACGATTATTTTATGAAAATATATATATTTCCATTTCATTTTAAAATATTTTTTAAGATACTTAATATTTTCTTTAGTTTTTAGTTTTTTATTTTTTTGTTTTGCCCGCCACACCGCACCTCTCCTACGTCTCTAAGGTTGAATGTCAGAGAATGCCTCATGGCATTAATTCCGCCTTTTTGTGAACCATGCTTGCAGGCTTGCAAATAAAGAATTTTTTCATTTCATTTTCATTTCAAATTATTCTCGAGATTAAATTAAATTGTAATTCATTATAATTATATTTTGCATATAAATACTAAGTTCGTCAATTACAATAAATACTATCAGTGTCACCTGTAACTGGACTTCTTCAAAATGAAACCATACAATGCATATCAAAATACTTCAACGGTGAAGCAAGAGCACATTAATCTCTACTTATATAAAAGAGAACGCCTATCTGTATGTTCGGAGTAAACTCCGTAACCACTGAACAAATTTCTCGCGGTTTACAACAATGTAAAGATTTACGCCAATAATTAAAACTGTAAAAATACTGCATGTCAATACTTAAACGAAGCACTTGGTTATTACGAAAAAGTATGTTTTACTTATGTCCGACCGAAGATAAGTAAAGAATGGATCTAATATCTAATGGCATGTTCAATTATTGCAGTCATTGTCGGTGACGCGGTTAAAACACTAAGTCCGTGTATGTATAATCTAAAACATTGTATTAGTTGAATGCATTGATTACGGGAGGACGGACTGTAGGAGAATTCTAAATGCCCATAAAGCAGTTGGCGGAATCTGTGTACGCAATGCCCGCGAAAGGTTTGCTTGCTGATTCAAGTCCAGCCTTGCAGTACATTCATGAAGTGATTCCTTTTACAGTTTTCTTTCCTAAATGAATGTTTTCTTGCTTCACGGTCGATTCTACATGCGTATCACATTGAAAAAAGTGACGTGCTTGCTCAGTACGTTCTTCTTGATTGTACAGATTGATTTTATTTATTGTATTGATCGTATCTTTCTTTCTGAACACTAGTTTATTTCACCTTTGGCTGTTCACCGCACCGCTGTAGATATCCAAAAAGTATAAAAGTAAAGAGGGCCGTCAATTCTTGCGGCCACAATGCTCGCGGGAGCCTTCCGATGCAATATTACGGAGCAGCCGCATGAGGCCAGCTCAGCCTCCGGTAGCGGCCGCAACCTCCACCCCCCTACACCCCCCACCCCAGCCGCTCCCGCCCCCAACTTGCTAGATCGACAAATATATGTTTATAGGTAGCCTGTCCGGATCGGAAGATTGGTTTTGTATTGCGCACCATGATTGTATGACTTTACTGAAGTTGTCGCTTACAAAGGACCAAGGAATTTTCTGAGATTCACAGATCCGCTTAGCGAAGAGCACTTCGTTTAGATTTGTTTTAATTTAATCTTTGAATCAAAGAAAACGACCCGATTGGTCATTTGAAGCCACTAAATATAACAAAGCGATGTCGAAATTAATAAATCGAAGCTTTAAATTAATATAAGCTTACAATAAATACATTTTAGCTGATAACAAACATTGTATCATGAAAACAGTAAATATTTTGTTACCAATTGAAATAATCTTGAGAGTTGCAAAATACGTATCGTTTTTACGCAAATATAATTTAAAACTAGCTGAAGTTCCCGGTTTCGCTCAGGTAAATTTCGTTTTGTACCCGAGCGAAAGCCAGTAAAATGTGTCATTGCCCCTTTAATTTTTTCCTATTATTATTTTATCCTATTATTTAGTCCTATTACTTTATTTTGTTTGGATTTTAAGTTGATGTTAAATTTCATTAATAACAAAAAAAACTCTTCAGCTTTATAATGTTATTAATATACAGGTGGTTGCAACGTTGTACAGCTCGTGGTCTAGGAGCTGGAGGACTTGCCGCTCATGCGAAATGCCTTTCAAATAAAAATTATTTCATATTTTTATAATTTCTAAATAAAAAGTTAGACTTTCGATGCAAAGTTATTTAGTGTAAAAATAATCAAATGTTCCGTAAGAACGATGGAGACGTTGCATGTTACTGGACATGGATGTCTAATATCACATCTTACTGTCGTGACATTAGCCTGACACATCACGTGGGGTCTAGGTTCAACACCAAGACCTTCCTTATACACGGTTACAACTTCGCGTCCCATTACTCGGTAACTAGACACTTAATAAAAAAAACGTCTTGGCCACATTTATGCACAGGCTGTTCTATCACCTGTTAATATAAAATAATAATAAGGAAGTAAATAGCAGCGAATAAAGAAAAGCTAAAACACATGAGCCAGAATTGCCACTTCATTATAATGGTCAGACTACCGCTACAGACTACAAACTACAGCGTTGCACGTAGTTTGAGCGTAACTTTTAAGATTTTCTATAAAATGTATTTTATTTTAATTCAGTAGAAGACAAAAGCAGCTGTGTGAAGTATGTTCAAACGCTATGACATTATCTGTCAACGCAATGCAACACAACGTATTCTCCAATGTAATATCAATTCACATTTCCATTGCTGAGGAAACACTGTAATCAAACGAACGTTGCAAAAGCCCACGGATTACGAGTCTCCTAATTTCGCATACAAATTCCTCCACACTCGTACAATAATCTGTGCCGCTGAACCGAGAGGCGAGCATTCTGCATTCACGTCGGTGCGGCCGATATTCACGTCACGTGACTCCTCGGAGCTTCCCCGCCCGCTCTCCGCCGCCGCCGCCCTACCCGCCTCCCCCGCCCTGGCGCGACCGGCGCCGCCCGCCCAGCGCAATCGCGAAGAATTCGGATCGAATCGAACGAAATTCTAAGAAATCCTGTCGATTTAAAAGTTTTTTTTATTTTGAACAATCTAGCAAATTTTTCATCAAATACGTAACAAGGGCGGTGTGTTAATTTTCGAAAGCGGAGACTAAAGATATCTTAACAAAAATTATGTTTTCTCAAACAGTTTTCTTTTTAATGAACTTCTACGTGCTTTTTTAATAGCGTTCCAAAAACATATTTGCGTTTTTTTTTTAAGAAATACTTTCTTAATAAAATATATTTTTAAATTTTCTTCAAACTTGTTTTCTTTTATATTTCCAATTAAAATAAACTTTATCATTTTCACGTGTTGCCATACAAGACAGAGTAAATTCATGCACAGTAATTTCATATCCGAATACTTAAATAATAACACTTATTTAGCGGATATTTAGGAGAGATTAATGAAGAGGAAGGATAAGGAAGAAATAGACTCTTCTGCTCTTTTTCCTAGGAGGTTCCTGGGCGGGAGCAGAAAGCTACCGGCCTAACATCAGAGCCGACGACTCCAATCAAACAGAACGAAAAAAAATATTTATATATATTGCAACTACTTCCTTGTTATCTTTTTCCTGTCTACACGAACATTATTAAGAGTGCTCACTTTTGTTTTGCTTCGTTTCGGCACTATTTGAATAGCCGAAAATATCGTAATCAGAAATATTAAGTTAGTCCTGCAATGGCGTACCTCGCGCTCCCTCGTCTAGGCTCGGCTCATTGGACAAATTATTAATCATAGCACGTAGAATCGTCGTGAAATGTAACGTTCGATACATTAACAGTAGAATATAAGCAAATATTTGTTAGAAAACATTATCGAATGGTTAATTTTAAGAAACTCATTTTCTAATATTATTTTTGAGAAAATATAAAAGTATTGTTAAAACTTTAACCTCGGGTAATCTTTACTTCCAAAAAGATTTATTGATGGTATAAAAATGTGTGCTTAAAATTATCTCCCAACTAAGAACGAAATATCTGTGTTAAAATAGGGGAGTAATGAATAGGTAAATATTTTCAGTAGAATTAATGCAAATTGCATCAAATTTAGTAGTGGGCCTTCACATCCGATCCGTGTCTTGTTACTTTTTTACATTGTTTTTTTTATCATATTGTAACATTTATATGTAAAGTTTTGTACAGTTAAAATTCACTCCAACATATGCATACAATATGCAGCAATTCAAAAAACAAAGAACAGGAGAAAAAATATTCCGCCGCACTTTATTAGTAGTTTCTGCTGTATATGCTAGGACCGGATTAAATTTACTAACCGACTTTTATTTTACTTAATTGCCTTACACCTGTATGCTGTCCGAGTGTACCTACCTACCTGGTGAAAAATTAAATCATGGTTATTGAATGACCACTATGCCGGACACTAGCGCATATTAATTTCGGTTAGGCCCCTCTGCCTCTTCATGGAATAAAATAAATGACATCAGTAAACACATAAATATGGTAACAAACATGATTTCTTGAGATCAGAAAGCATAGACAGTGTGTGACTTCATAAGGCTATGTAATGAATTTCTTAGTAACAAAGCAAATGTTTACACCGGTTTTGGTAACAAACAGGCTTTCTTTAGATCTGAAAGAGTGCAAGATTGGTGGATAACAGATTGTCGGTGGCTATGGGGCCTCACTGGCAGGTGTGAAGACTTTCTCAGTAAAACCACTGTGCTGTATCTGGGTCATATTGGTGCTCTAAACGAATGTTCCAACACGCGATGTAGCACTTAGGGCACCTGTGGTGATTACTTATGCTTAAATACTGTATTAAATCGTTTTCTTCAGTGTAAAAGTGAAAACACACCCATTAACTACCCAATAACAACACGTCTGTATCTTTTCACTTCATGAAAAAAGGAACCAAGAATACGTCCAACTGTTTTTTGATTATGTTTTAAGTTAATTAATTTCTTTTTAAATTCTCTTTTCAACCTGAAATTGATGGAAATAAGGTAACTAAAATTAAGTAAGGTATTACAACTAAAATGAATATCAATATTTAAAAGCCTAATGAAATTTGAAGCGGCTGTCGGGGTGTGGACGGGAGATCATGCGACGTGGGCGTAGTTCAGATTCAACCTTACATTTTTGGTCTGCTCCTTAAACTAATAGGTAATTGTAATTACCTATTAATATCACTTTATTACTTATTAATAAAGTACTTAAGAGTGTTGATCATAAGTAATTAAAAGAACCTGCGTTAAAAAACCTACCCATCGCAATACAGGCTAAGCCTAGTGCGACGGTTAAGAAACGAATTTTAGATCGCTAAGAATTGTAATTAAAGGTGTACTAAGGTGTATCGTAATTGTTTTATTGCTGATTAGGCTATCAGCAATAAAACAATGGCATTATCATGACAGCGTGTGTGACATTAGCCATCATCATTAAATTACTCTTCCCAATGTTTAATGAGCGAAATAAAAAACAAACTAAAATGTAATTATATGATCAGATTGTTTTATTGAACCGTATGAATTGAAAGCCCAAAAAAATTCCAACCGAGCGTCGTCGGCGAACTGTTGCTAGTTGAGAGTCTGGTATATCTAAAATTCCAGTAATTCAATTTTACTTAATATTAAAATTGGCCCCATGTTTCCTTTACGTGTTTTTCGCTATTTCCGATGCCATTCTTACTGGCAGACTTCTTTTACGAGTTATTTAAGATTTCGAGCACATGCAATTGCTTGCTTTTTTTAACGCCTTGAAATTTAATGTAATAGGAAACACTAATCAAAAGATACAACTGGTTGCCCGAAATGGTTTTCGAAGCCCCCAAAAACTTTAAAAGCCCGTGGGCATCATCGCGCTTGTCTTAGTTGTGAAGCTGACGCACTGAATATATCGCGCTATGCATAAAACAATATGGTGGACCTACCTATATAAGTAGTTCTGTCGAAAATGCCGGGAAATTCAAAGTAGCTTACATTCTCGTAGATTATAATCTATTTTCAGCGATCCTTACTTAATCTTACGAGACAGTACAGACTGATGAGACTGTACTATACCATAAATTAAAATAAATGTATGCTTCGAAATAACAATATTTTCATATTTATTATATGCTTCAATCGTAACAAAAGCAAACCAAGAAGACAATTACATTTGCTTTTGAATGCTGAAAGCGTACTCATCAAAGCCAGCGGTGGATCCAATAATGCTGACGAGTGGACTGCGAACCCGTCCGATAAATCAATCGGATGTGATGGTGAGTGCGCGGCGCCGACACGGCTCGGATCGTCGTGCCGCCGCCGCCGCCCGTAACGTTGCTGGTTGGGTAACCATCGCTCTGTGCTGCCACCTTCCCTTTACTATCCTGCTTATCACCCGATCAGGCAGGTTCGCAGCCCGAACTTAGTGTCGAACTGTTTGGATCAACCCGCGGGAGGCCTCGGTGACTATGACTTCGGACTCATAGTGGTTAGGGGTTACCTTCAGGTAGACAATGGCCTAGTCCCAGCAAGCATGTCGCGTCCGGGCATTCACTCCGGCATCAGAGAGCGTAGCTGGCTTTAAGCTGATAAGCGAACGGCACGTGGGGCAAATGAGTTTTCCAAGTTAAGCGGGACAGTTTTCGAAATGGACGGCATCTCCGGTGTTTGCCAGGAGACCAAGAAGTTTTACAGATAGTAGAGGGCCGGCTAATCGGTTGGTTCTTATTTTTTGAACGTCGGCAGTAAACGCGTGCATTTCCGGCATGTTCTCCGTTGTGCGATGGTAGAAAGGGGGCGGAGGGACAGGTTTATGTAACTCCATGCGAGGATTCTCCATGGTAAAGACGGTAGAACACAGAGAGAGACACTACACCCATTCGGAGTTGGTGTGTCTCTAAATTCGGGGATACCTTGGAGTGGTCGACAATACGCACGGCACGACGCTGTATCGATTCAGGTGCTTAGCTGAGCCGTTTAAAAATGCGAGCAATACTCCACGCCCAAACTCTTGAAAAGGAGCAGATTTTGGTCAGGCATGAAATACTGACGCACTCTGTTTAGAACTTCCAGATTTTTGAGGCGATCGTGCAAAATATAAGCTACATTAAAAAAAACTAAAAACAAATTAAGGGCCTGGTACTAGCCAAATCGCAAAGTTAGACGAGGCACCCCAAGTAAACTAACTAAGTCTGACGATTATAAGTGTCATCCTTACAATATATGATTCCTTGTCTAGGAATCGAATGATTTTCGTTAATGTATGTTTCCTTTTTCTATACAAAATACATTGCGGAAACGGTGTCCATTTCCGAACTTTTTTGACTAAATGTAGAAATCTAAAAGCAAATGGAATTTTTTGTTTATGCATATATGCTGTTTTTGCTTATATCTAGAAATCGAATAACTTTCAGATTTCTAATGAGAAAAAACAACTTTTTTTATTTTTATTATTATTTAAATAAATGATGGAATAAAAAAATATTAACAATCCATTATCAGTCTGGAGTTCTACTTGGATTTGCTGAAGCGTTTCACTACATATTATTACATTTGTTAAAAAGTGCATTTGTATGGCGCGAGTAGTTGGCTAGTCCTAGCGCCTTAAGTGAGAAAACTGTGTAAAAATGCAAAAACTAACACCAAATTAGGCCCATACTCTAATAGCAGAGAATGCCATGACTTCATTGTCTGTCTTAATCGTGATGGACATGTACATTTTCATTAAGAATGCTGGTATCAACTTGTTTTGGAATATATCTGAAATCACTTCTTACTGCAAAGTTCATTTAAGGCTTGAGGGCGTGTTAAGAGCCGAGTTCGTTGAGATTGATGAGGACGTAAGTACGACAACATTTAATTCTATTTAAAAATTTCCATAATAAAATTAAGAAACATATAGATTCATGGTCTAGCTATAATTTAAAGATAAAACTGTACGTTTGTATTCTCAAATTAGACAAATATTCATAAAATTTCATAAAAAAAGTTTGAACACAGAAAATGAACATCCGATATTTAGCGTTAAAGGTTTCAAATATTTTATCAGCTTTGATAGTCATGCATCTTTAATTTTTTTGAAATCCCAAAATGAGTGGGAGTTTTGTTTTTTAAATAATAAAATATGGTTTCACTTTCGCCGTTATGGTACTGAACACAATCAGGTGTTATAATTGAATTTTCGGGTATTATCAATACTAGATGCCGTACTCCTCTCGGGACGATATTGTTTTAAAAGTACGTTGGGCTCAATTTTAATCTCGATTTTAATACCTTAATATGTTGCATTTCGAATTCAAATTACCTACCAGCCAAATTTGTTCATTTATGTATTCTTTAGTTCAGCCTTGAAAACCTAGCAAATGTACCGACACGAAAATTAATTTTAGTATAATAACATTATTTGGGGTTAAAACTAGCCCATTTAATTAGATATGTGTTATTATATGTAAATTAAGTTGGTTTTTAGTTGAAACAATAAGTGATGAATGGGAAAAAGGCCAGCTAAATATCTTTACAGATTTACAGATGGCTCCATAATTGCTTGCTCCTTCGGTTATTATAGAATACCGTTCTTGCTCACCACGTGATTGTTTATTTTAATAGCCTCTTAAACCTTTTTTGTAATTCAAAAGCGGATTAATGAACCTTGCACAATGTCACTCACACTTCCTAAGCATTGTAATAATGTTAGAATTTTATTTGCTCTTAAGGCAGAACAAAAACTAAGGCTAACGAAAAGTAGTACTTTATGCTTTGGATTACTTTGAGATTCCGTCCATATAAAATGTGTCAAAGTGACGCCACAAAGTAATACTTTTCGTTAGTCTTATTTTCTGCTAAGACTATTAATTTTAGCAAGGGTCTCTTCCACCGAGTACTGATTAGCTTAATCCTCAAGGCCTTTCTTACCATCTCGAAATCGATACCAGTACAAGATAATCAGCACTTCAGTAATAAAGCCACTTTAAGTGTTGATTAAAATAAATCAACACTTGGTGATAATCAGGCTAAATCTTACAAAGTCAGCTACAGACAATGTTATGAAACTTTTTTTTTCATGCCATAAAATCGTTTTGAAAAATTATACCTGAAATATGTCGAGGTTTCACTACGAAAATTATTTATAAAATATATTTATTTTACTAAATCTTCATACACTTCTATTAGTTCCCGGGACAAGCGCCATTTTGACAGATTATAATGAGGTGATATAGTTCCCAGTCACATTAAGAAATATTTTCCTGCATTTTAAGATACAGTTTTAAATTCAGTTATCAAAAAATTAAAACGTACAGACGTAGCTCTCCGTTGGTTTATTGAATGTGCAAAATTTCAGAAAAATATTTCTCAATTTGACTGAGGAAACCGGCACGAGCAATCGTATGGAACTCGATCACCTCATTATCCTCTTAAGGCTGTTCCGACCCATATAAAGTTGTTTGCACACATAACGCAAAAAGTATTGCACTTTAAGCCACGAATTAATAATAAAAGTTTAATATAGTCATATTACTTGCAGCGAAAACAATTTCACAATTTCAGGATTATTGGTTTAGTTACAATTTATTTAAATACGATTTGTATTTAACAGCGCCATCTAACGGTGTAAAACTTCTAATCGGCAATTACAACGAAACCATGAAACCTAAAATTGTGAATATGTTTTCGCTGCAACTACTATGGCTATTTTTAATATTTTTGACGAATTCGTGCCTTAAAGTGCAATACTTTTTGCGTTCTGTGTAAAAAAAAACATTGTATGGGTCGGAACATCTTTTAGCAACGCGCACTCCGATCCAACTCACTGCTCTATGGCTCAGGCTCCTCTTAAAAAAAAAGTCAGATCATGATTAGGACACAGGCGTCGCCTATGCAACGGAAAGTTCGCTCGCGGCGAAGTGAACACCCCTCCCGCGCTATTGTGAGACTCCCCTCCCCCGCCGTTCTACGCCGCTGCCGCCATCTTGACAGCTCACTTAGTGCTCACTCCAATTTGCATGTGGGACAAATCGAGAGTCCCGAATAAATTGATTTCTTTGATCGAGTGAGGGGAGCTCGAGAACATTGAACATTTAGCGGGGAAGGGCTCTACAAACGACGAAATGCGGGGGATTTGAGCGATAAATTGGAGACGCTACATTTATTTTTCCCTTTTTTTTATTCGACCATGCTTTTAACGACCGCAAACATATTTGTAAGATTTCGTTTCTTAAGGCTGTTCCGACCCATATAAAGATGTTTGCACACATAACGCAAAAAGTATCGCACTTTAAGCCACGAATTCATAATAAAAGTTTAATATAGTCATATTACTTGCAGCGAAAACAATTTCACAATTTCAGGATTATTGGTTTTGTTACAATTTATTTAAATACGATTTTTATTTAACAGCGCCATCTAACGGTGTAAAACTTCTAATCGGCAATTACAACGAAACCATTAAACCTTAAATTGTGAATATGTTTTCGCTGCAAATACTATGGCTATATTTAATATTTTTGACGAATAGTGCAATACTTTTTGCGTTATGTGTAAAAAAACATTGTATGGGTCGGAACATCCTTAAAGGCAATCGACTGACGGGGCGGTATCATTCGCCTCACGTTCTATTGCATCGGGTTGTAATCATATTTTACACTACATAGTCACTCCATAACCCATCAGTTTCAGTTTCAGTTTCTTTATTTCCTCCATTAGATGTATATTACACACTCGGATTCGTCATTTTCTTTTTTTTCCTGTCGGTTAGATTACTTCTCGCGAAGAAGAGCCGACAAGAAACTTCGCTCTAAGATCTCTGGTGATCTCGATCTTCTTCAGCTTCGAAGCGATTTAGGTTACCTGAGACACCATAGATACTGTGTTTTGAGAAATTGCATGTAATTTCGAGTTCAATTTTCGGAGCAATGTTGGTTGCTTACATTTTTCCTAGCTAGATATAGCCTTCATTTTTCATGAGCTTCCCGACTCGGTGTTATCACTTTGGATCCTCTAGGATAGACGTTTTATAAGAATAACTTAAGCCGACAAGAAATTCGTTGCCCAACTCAAATCGCACGTTGCCAAGTGTTTATAGGTTCTGTTCCAACCATTCTATACATGAATAAATTCTTTATTTTGCACAAATACAATCTCAGAGAAAATATACAGCAAAACAACAATAAACTAAAGGTAAGCATCCACAGCCTCGCATCATACGGATCGAACTAATCGTTTCAAACGGATTGTAGTATTCTTTGTATAGAAAGTCATACAAGTGCGTCCTCTTATCCGCATGGTACGGATCGCACGAATCTACTCATCCGCAATGCTAACGCCTTAGCTCCGAAAGGCAACTTTTGCGATGCGTGCCGATGACATCATACGTCATACTATTATTGAATATGTCGCGTATCCAGGTATTATGTTTCCTTTCTTTAGATTGTTCTTCATCTTCCACTAACAAGAAAGCTATTACGACAAATTGTTCTTTTTCGCTTTCCTCCATTATCTCACGAACACATTCTGCACGTACGCTCACTACAATCATCCGAAAGAAAGTGGTATCGCCAATCAGAAAATCCGCATTGTGAAAAACTAATCAGTTCGATACGATTCGTCCGATCCTTACGATGCGAGGCTGTGGACGCATACCTTAAAAGTCATTTCAGTAACAATTGAAACGAGTGAAACATCCGTCGAATTATTATATCTCCATGATTCAGTGAACAGCGAAAACCAATGTTAGTGAACATTGGTGAAAATTTAAATGTAAACTTTACATGATAATTACCGTTATACCTCGTATCGGTGCTGGCCACAGCAAAAGGCTTTACCCAATAATATGATTATCGTAAACGTGGCGGCAACACCACCTCCACTCATCCCGCCCCGCCTCCCCCCCCCCATCCCCGGTCGCCCCGCACCTGGGGGCGGCGGGGTGGGGTCGCTGCTCCCACACGGGGGTGGCTGTCAAATTTCATACGCTTTAAGCTCGCCGATGGTCATCCGAGCCTGATGTACAGTCAGTCAGCGCAGAGTCACAGAAGTTTAAATTCCTACCTTAATTTAATGTGTCAAAGACGTTCCTCGTCGACGCAACAGCAAAATATTACGGCTTCAAATTTCGGCGTACCTAAGAATTACATTTATTAATCGAATTTAGTTTTTCACATTTTTTTTTCTTCTCTGAAATTGAAATTTGTAGGTTTCTAAAAATAATGCTACCAATATTTTATCGGGATTTATAGAAATTATTTGCAGCTATTCAAAACCGACATTGCCTTAACATTAACAATATGCGACCTTATTATCTCATCGTAATGAAATAAATAATAAAATAAGACAATCTGAGTGCGATATGTTGTGCATGATGAATAAACAATACAAATAGACAGTTTTTTATTATGATTACTACTACGGTGGCAGATCTATCCCACCCTAAACTAGCGTATCTAGGTCGGTAGATAGGCGAGGGCGTGCGATGTTCGATTCCTTGGTATAAAATATGTTAACATAACAATACAATTGAAAAGAAACTAAAACTATTTTGGAGTAGGTACCAAATATTGTGCCAATAAAATGCGCGTCAGCCATGTCCGCCATGTTAACGTAGCACGCACTACGCGTATACGCCAACGCCATGAAGCTATAGTTGAATTTAGTTTTCAACAAGCACCAATATATAATAATATATTATAATAATATATTATTAGGTTGGGGAAAAAGTTTCTTCGCATTTTTTAAGAAAATTCAAAACATTTTTTAATATGGTTTATTTACATTTAACTAAAGTATGTAGGTACCATTTTGTTCGATAACTTTTTGCCATCTTGTAGGTAGGGACATGATCCCATTGCTATAGAAATATTGGGACTTCTGATCAATATACCGCGACAAGTGGTTTTGGCAGTCCTCTCGTGATGTTAACCTGACACTGCCTAAAGAATTCTGAAGAGACCTAAACAGGTGGAAATCTGAAGGTGCAAGGTCAGGACTATACGGCGGATGCATTAACACCTCCCAGCCAAACTCTCTTAGTTTTTGCTGAGTGGCTAAAGATGTGTGAGGTCTAGCGTTATCATGATGAAAAACCACACCCCTTCTGTTGATTAATTCCGGCCGTTTTCTCTCAACTTCTTGCTTTAATCTCATCAGTTGTTCGCAGTAGAGTTTAGAATCGATGGTCCTGCCTGGTGGTAACAGCTCATAATGAATAATGCCCTTCCAATCCCACCACACACACAGCATCACCTTGTTGCGAGTTAACCCGGGTTTCGCCACAGTCTGTGAAGCTTGACCGGCCTTTGACCACGACCTTTTTCGCACGTTCTTGTCGTACGTGATCCACTTTTCATCACCAGTTATCAGCTTCTTCAAAAATGGTTCGGTTTCATTACGTCGTAATAAAGAATCACAAATGAGTACACGGTTCATTAGGTTTCTTTCAGTGAGCTCGTGAGGTACCCAAATATCGAGCTTTTTTGTGTACCCAGTTTTTTTCAAATGCGCCAATACTGTTTTGTGGTCAATTCCTAGTTCTTCAGCTACGTCGTAACTACTGATATGCCGATCTTGCTCCACTTTTTCAAAAATGGCATCCATTTTATCCGTAATAGGGCGACCAGAGCGACGTGCATCTTTGACATCAAAATTTCCGGATTGAAAACGCTTAAACCAAATTTGTGCTACTCTCACAGATACTGCACTAGGTCCATAAACATCGCAAATTTTTTTCGCGGCTTGCGTTGCATTTTTACCTTTTTTGTAGTAAAATTTTAAAATGTATCGAATTTCTTCATTAGATTCACTCATTTTGACAGTACAAAAAACAAATGAGAATCACACATTTTCCTAATTTGAATTTGGAATTATGTTCTTTAAAATTTAAACTTTCAATGATACCAAAACCAGCCAGATACAAATAGTATAGCCAAAGAGATTTTATTACAAGTTCATACATACTATAATGCGAAAAGACTTTTTCCCCGACCTATTATATACAGCAGCTATAGCACAATTTTCATTAATGAATCATCACCCTGAGTTTTATCCCAGAAGTAAAAAAAAGTAGAACATATTTTTTCTTTGATCTTTTTCTTTCTGAGTTTTAAGTCAAATTAATAATGGAATGATTTGCAGCCATAATATGGCCGCGTCTGGTTCCACCCTACTTACTGGGTAAGGTCATTCCCGCCCGGGTTGGTACTATCGCATTGAATGAAATCAACAAAATTATAAAAGGAGACAAAGAATACACAAACCCTAACGAAATTGCTAACTTGTTTAACGATTATTTTATAGATGTTACAAATCAAAATCTCATTGGTAACAATAACGGTTATAATGTTGAAAAATTGGAATCGTCAATATTCTTACACGAAACGGACAGTACAGAACTCGTAAATATCATAAAATCACTTAAAAATACAAAATCTGTAGGGTACGATGAAATTTCTACAAATGTCCTAAAATTATGTGCTGAACAATTAGCTGAACCACTGGCACACATAATTAATCTTTCATTAAAAGAGGGGATATTCCCGGAAAGACTCAAATATTCAATTGTTAAACCGCTATTTAAAAAAGGTAAACGGGAAGACTTAAACAATTATCGACCAGTAACATTGATTCCAATTTTATCAAAAATATTTGAGAGAATAATGTTTTGTAGAATAAGTAAATTTATTGATAAGTTTAAAATAATAAAAAATGAACAAAATGGATTTATAAAGAACAAATCAACAACGATAGCAGTGTTTGACCTTCTTAAAAGCATAAATGAATGTTTAAATAATAAGGTTCATGTATCTGTTATATTTATGGATATGAGCAAAGCGTTTGATTTTGTCTCGCATAAGAAATTGCTAGCAAAGGTTTATTGTTATGTGTATGGTATATGTGTATGCTGGAGCATGGAATATCTCCATACTCTGCAAACACGCGTAAAATGGAACACTCCGTCACATCCTGTGCAAGTAGGCACTATTGTACTTGTACACCAAGATAACTTACCGCCGCTTCGCTGGCCACTTGGGGTCATTAAGGAGGTTTATCCTGGAAAAGACGGACATGTTCGTGTCGTCTTGGTTAAAACAAAGTCAGGGCTGTTCAAACGCCCAGTCGTCCGGCTTTGTCCGCTGCCTAATCAATAGGTTTTTTCTAGCATTACGCACTAGTATTTAAGGTATACACACTCAAACACATACACACGCATTATCTAATAACATTTATGTTTGTTTATTGTATTATTCCGCTTTTAAATGTTTGCATACTCTATTTTGTCATACTTTAC
The DNA here is from genome assembly GCA_946894095.1 of Incurvaria masculella. NCBI lineage: Eukaryota > Metazoa > Arthropoda > Insecta > Lepidoptera > Incurvariidae > Incurvaria > Incurvaria masculella. Next base: position 7,777,472 of record OX335644.1, read on the forward strand.
CGCATCTTTGTATTTCTTTTTTTTTCTCTTCGCTTTATGTTGAAAGCCCCGAGTACTTTCAAGGCGGGGAGAATGTTCACGCCAATATGGCATGGGTGACCTAGGTGGGTAGTTTGCACTTCACAAGCAATCAATCCCATCCGAAGTTTTTCCTATGCCACGCTCTCTCGCCTACTAGCTGTCACGCATGGTGCACGCATGCGCCGCGCCCCGCAATCTTTTCCATCGTGGAGCTCCTCGTAGGGCTCCACGGCCGCAACCCGCCGCGCGCCTGACAACGCAGTGTCTCTTCTCGTCTGGGCGAAGTGCTGCGCCGCCGTACGCCGTCCCGGGACCTGGACGCCTAGGAGCTGGTGCTGCTGGAGGTAGGTGGCTGTTCCTACTCCTCTGGTGGCCCGCTGTGACGTCTCGAGGCTACCGGGCATTTCAATTCCTTCGTCTGTGAAGTGCGACCTGCCTGGGCGCGTACAGTATTCGAGGACAAGCATATGACTGGCTCAGCTCATATCTTTGCAAACGATTACAATGTACTGAAGTATCAACATTTAATAAACAAACTAAATACATTGAGCAATCCAGATCAGAGTTTAGAATAAATGAAAATGGTGTCCCACAGGGTAGTATTTTGGGACCACTACTATTCTTGCTATACATAAACGATTTGCCAAATATTTCAAAACACCAATTCATACTATTTGCTGATGATACATCGGTTGTAATAAAATGTGAAAATCCAGAGACATACGAAACAGAAATAAAAAATACCTTATCTTCTATAATAACGTGGCTTAGAAAAAATGGTTTGAAAGCGAATCTAAGCAAAACTAAATTCATGCAGTTTCACACATACCAAAGATGTCCTTATGCCCTTAATATAACATATAATGGTGAAAAACTTGAAGAAGTTAAATACATAAAGTTTCTTGGGTTACATCTCGATAGCCACTGTAACTGGAAAGATCATGTAGAATCGGTCTGTACAAAATTAAACAGGTTTGTTTATGCAATAAAACGCTTGCGGCACGTATCTAATAGGGATTCAGCTTTGACCGCCTATCATGGATATGTTAGCTCAGTGCTCAAATATGGTCTACCACTTTGGGGTAACGCAACTAATGCAGACAGAGTATTTAAGATGCAAAAAAAAATCATTCGCTCTGTTTGTGGTGCAGGTTATTTCGATAGTTGCCGACCTCTGTTTAAAGAGTTAAATAAAATGCCGTTTCCCTGCTTGTATATTTATGACATATGTAATTTTGTGAAAAGAAATCAACATTATTTCAATTTAGTAAGCTCCAGTCATTGCTATAACACACGGTCGGGACATAATCTTACCCTTCCAAACACAAAGCTCGCAGTATTTAAAAAAAGTGTGTACTACATGAGTGTAAAAATGTTTAACCATATACCAGAGACACTGAGACAATTGCCATATTTTAAATTTAGGAAAAACTTATATAAGTGGCTCATAGAAAAAAGTTTTTACAGTGTCCAAGAATTTTTTGATTTTAAATAATGTCAGATAGTTATTTTTTTTTGTTTTGTTAATTGTGTCTTATTTTTAGGTATACTTTTGTACGCGGTAATACGCAAATTTTGGAAATGTACTGTAAATGTACTGGAAATGTACGGTCATGACCATAATTGTAACAAAATAAATATTTCATTTCATTTCATGAATGATGGTCTGAACGGCACTGAAAATTGACCGTGTTTTTAGTTTAATGTATCCGTAGAATTTGTATTTGATATGAAACGAATGTATAATATACGTTAATATTTTCATTCGTGTTTCTACAGCGCGGAAAGTAAAATAACAGCAATTTTCCATGCAATAAACGGCATTTGCCACGCGTATCTGACTCTTACTTACTATGGCAATTTCCTGAGTATTGTCTTAACACTGTTTTTTTATTTATTCTTGTTCTTTTGTTTATGTATTAAACAGGTTTATTATAATTATTTTGTCGTCGCGTGTACGGAACGTATGCGGTGCCTGGCCGGGGCCCGTCATTGGCCCTGGCTTTATCTCCGCTATGCACTCCTTGATAAGAAGCGAAGTGTCCGACCCGTTTCAATAAAATCCTATCCACCGCGCAAAGGTTATTCCGCTCTACACCCTCTAATAATGGCGATAGGGGATAAAATACATCGCATGCATACGCGGTGTGAAGATAACCCTGCGGTCGCCATGAAAGACGGGCTCCCAATGACGTTGGAAATAACGAGAGAGGGTGATTTTAAATTCGGTAAACATTTTGAGACTATGCAAATATGCTGGTGAGGTATAAGCTAAACATGAAACATTATGTAAGCTTGAATGAATGAATGAATGAATAAATTCTTTATTGTGCAATAGAAAACAAGTACAATTACAAAAACAATTCGAAACAACAACAAAATTGCACAAAGGCGGACTTATCACTAGGAGTGATTTCTTCCAGTCAACCTTTGGGGTGATGAGGAGAGACAATCTAAAATATCTGTAGGTAGGTACACAATAGCAATTTGAAAGGAAAAGAATAAAGCAAATAAAATAAAAAAATATATATACATACAGTATAAACATACATAAACCATAATTTACATAACAATACAAGCATACTTTGAATAAAATAAACTAATATATATAATACAATATACTAAAATATATATTGTATATCCACAATTTAGGACATACCAAAATGGCCAATGTTCCATGTAGAGCTCCATTATAAAACCAAATTCACAATTCGATAGCTTCAATTCTCTTACATATGTCTAAGGAGGCAGACTTTTCTATGAAACCTGACATTAATAGCTAATGCCACACAACTACCTTCAAGATATAAGCCAAATACACCACATTCCCGAAGGAATTAGGTAGCATGCCAGGATATTCCCTTTACGAACACTGGTACACTGAATGGGATGGATAACACGGACAATTTTTCATTGTTACTTCAATCATAATTTCATCCAATGCGGTGGTACCATCTCGGACAAGTTTAACACTAACACCTAAGAAACCGAATGGGACCTTATATGTCACTTTTACATGCGTTGTTCAATGAATCATTGAACAACGCGCAACGAAAAGAAAGAAAGTATATAATTTTATGTATTTAATGGATACTACATTACCGCGTTACGACATTTAAAGCATTGTAATCAGATTTTGAAAATGATCTCAAAAAGTATTGGTCGTGACATTCGTCGGAAGCAGGATTTGAACCTGGGACCTTTGGATTACATGTCCACTGCCATTTTTCTTTTCAATGTTTTCTTTCATAATTGCGGGATTTTATTTCCTGTGGTATCCAAATGACGGCAGTAGTGCCCCCTGCAGCCAGGCGGAAAATGATCTATGCGGAACTATATGTGATGTCTCAATCAAAGCACTCCACGCTCGAGTTTGTGGGTCGGCAGTCGACCGCCGCCCGTGTGCCTCCTACCCATCAAGTAAGGAAGGTCGGTAGTGGCGAAAGAAAATCATCCGTATAGCGGCAGCTTAGCCCCTTTTTAGTGATGGCACAGACTGTTGATAGCGCCGGCCAGTCAGTTCCTTTACAAAATCGCTCACTCATGATGTACTCGGGTTCCAACCACAATTAAGAGTGTCTACCCTATCAATTCCCCATATAACTGTTAATAACTATTTACATGCTCTTAATGTTATACTAGGTTTTTTAAATTTTGCATTATAAAATATATCATCAAAATCTACGTCTGTATGTTTGTTAAAAACTTTGGAAAATGTTGTCTTTTTTACATATATGTATTTTTTACATTTTAGGGTTCCGTACCCAAAGGGTGCCAAGATGAACCCTAGCACTAAGCCTCCGCTGTCTGTCCGTCCGTCTGTCACAGGGTTGTATCTCATTAACCGTAATAGGTAGGCAGCTGAAATATTCACAGTGTGTGTATTTATTTTGCCGCTGTAACAATAAATAGGTTAAAAAAAATAATCATAACAATTAAAGGGAGGCCCCTGATTTTTATTATTTTTACAAAAAACGTAATTTTTTAGGTCAATCTTGTACGATTCCGAGCAGGAATCGCACTGGGCCTGTTTTTTATTTCTAAAAAATACAGATATTTACAAAAAATAAAAACATACGGACATCGAATAAAACTTTTTCAAGTGATTAATTTTTTTTTAATTTTAGGGGTATTGAACCGTTAGGGCCTGGAAGACGATTTCGCTAGTTTAACGGCATTTTCCGTGCAAAATTGTGCCTTGGCCAATCGACAAAGAATGCATTTCTTCATCTTCGATTTCTGCTGCCTTCACGACAGCCTTAACATTAAACATTAACGGTCGTATTCAGAGTGAACCTGACCAAACTTTGAAATTCAGAAATATGAAAATTTTAGGAAATGCTTTCTTCTTATAAAAAAAGACAAATATTTTCCAATTTTTTTAAGCCATTATACAGACATACAATTTGACACTACATTTTAGAATCCAAAATATCAAAAACAAAACCTAGTAAATCATTAAGCGCATGTAAATAGTTATCACCCGTAAGTATGGGGAATTGATAAGGTAACGAATCTCTAAACTGTTTTTACTGGTTATGGTGCTGTCTCTACAACAAACACAAAAACAACAATCGTTGTTATTAATATTATGTCTGCCTACAGAACCATTACGGTTTTCACTCAGTTATAACAACCTATATAGTTTTTACCCGACTGCGCAAGAAGAAGGGTCATGTTTTTCGAGTTTATGCATGTATGTATGTATGTAGGTATTTTACTCTATTTTAACGTTTCAAGACGTTTGTTATAATCTTAATAACAGATGGCTTCAATGATTTTATGCAGTGTTATATTTTGTTAAAAATAGTACATAGTAATAAATAGTTGTAAAATACTTTAATCGTACTTTATGACAATTAAAAACATGCTAGCATTAATAAACAACCAATATATTGCATACTTTCGAAATGAACCGTAGAACTTATATGGGCCGATTGTAGCGCATGTGGCAACAAGGGCGCTTCCTAACGCGTGGCAACACTGCGCCGCACCACTCGCCACCAGGCTAGGACAATGGACCGCGCGTCGTCGCTTCAATATTGCCAGCGGACCGCTATAATGAAGCAGAACCACCCACAGCACTCCTCCCGCCGCCGCTGCGCCAGATACCATCATCTATTGCTCCAGCTGGTGTGCAATTTCGAAACTGAGAAATGCTTTTTCACCTTGTAGCTTGTAATAATTACTTCTGAAACCACTGTGCCAGTGTAACTTTTGCCGATTCCATAAATGTAAGTAGATCGATTCTTAGGGCCGAGTGCACGAAAGGACAAAAAATCAAAATCAACGTCAAAGTATGATTACCCACGTCACTTTGTGTTGACAGTATGAAAGGAACTCTATCCGGTTCACTAAAATCGACGTGTTTGAACATTGATTAACTCAGCCGTCTCTTCGTGCAATCGGGGCTAAGAGTATCCTGATACGATGTGATGAATAAATATGATATTTTAACCTGACAACCTCAGAACAAAAATCACGCGAGTTTTATGTTATGATAGCGGGCTAGGGAAAATATTTTCGCTTCGCATTACCATACCGTCAGGATCGGTGGCCCAATGGCGCGATGCCACTAAGCTACCGAGACTAAGAAACACTGGGCGCGTTTGGGTTTTGATGTGGGACCGTTTGACTGTAGGGGCAGCACCTTTTTTATGCAAAATCGGCATGGGTGACTGTGCTGAGGACCACAGGTTTTTAGATTTATTTATCCACTATCTGTTCTGAATAAGATAAAAATATTTCATTTCTCCTCAAAAGCCAAAATATCACCAAGGGCCAAGAGTGCCTTCTTTAGCTTCCTTCAACCGAATATTCTCTCAGGTTGCCTCAGGTACACTTTATTCGGACTAATGTTTAGGGCAAGCCCATTGTTGCACCATCTAGGTCTTGCTAGAGTCCAACTACAACAGAAATTATGACTATAAGAAATTTATAATATATACATGCCAACAGATATCGAACCAAAGCTTACGAATTATTAAATTTCGTCTGAATCACATGATCTTTCTATAAAACGTATGTAAGTACATTCTTCATGTTTCAAAAACATCCCTCAAAAAGAAATAAACGAATTCTTTACACTAAAGGGACTACATAAAACGATGAACCCATCGGACTCAGCAGCTTATGAACATTCGAATGCAAACATGTTTGCTCCACTCCTCGTTTTGATTTGTTCTGTCGGGCGGGAAGCAAACAAAACTAATCGAATTCTCCTGCGACCGCCGCGCCACTGCAGCCTAGAACATTCCCAGGTTGCTCATTCATTGAATAATATTTCGATGTTGCTCATTTGTTGCATAATAAGTTGTAATTTGTTTGGTCAACGAAATCTAGAAAAAGTTTGATGTTGCTTTTTTGTTGAACACATTTCAATGTTGCTTGTTTTCTGATAATTATTATTAATTTGCTCTATTACAACATAAATATGAAATACATAAAAACATTGAAATAATGAGCAATATAAAAATTTCAATGTTTTTATGTATTTTATAACTACCGCGCTTATCGTAGTTTAGCATTAACTATGTGCTCAACCGATATTGTTTTTCCTTATGAAGGTGTGTACTCTTATGAGAATTGATCAATGTATTAATCTAGTTAAGAAATATGTAGTTAAATATTGATATTAAATATATTGATTTCAACATACCTACATTGTATACGCTGAAGAATGGCTCCTGATAATTAACGTATTAATTGACGTGGCTAAATAATTAGTAGAATATGAGTTTTTTCGTACCTAGCACACGAATTGTTTTTACGACTTCCTCAAGTATCTTATGTATACAGGTGATTTTTTCTAGTGTGTATCGTCATTGCAGATCAATTCAAATCCGAAACAATAACAATTAACGATAAACACTCAAAAAAGTTACGAGGCCGGCCGATTTTGAAAACAGTTTTAGAAACTGCATTATTAGGTTTTAAAAAAAAAACCAGCCGGAAAACGAACATGTTTATTTTGAGTAAAATAACTTGTATTATTGCGCAAGCTTATAGTTTTGCTTAGAAGGAACAAATTCTGTGAAGTAACTTTACACGGCGAACTATAGAAAAGTGTTGATTTTTAATGCAAACGCGCATACGAAAAGTTATAAGCGAAACTCTAACTTGTAGTTTATAAATCGTATTTTTAAAGACTATTCACAATTAACCGTCCGTTGCTATTAATCCCCAGATTTTACAACATAAAGGTCCCACTCATGCCGTACCCGTGTAGCGCTGCCGGTGCATGCAAATTACGAAACAAACGCGCCAGAAGCCGCGCTTAATAATTCAAAAGTGACGGCAACGCCCCCCCCCCCCTCAACCCCCCGCCTGCCTCCTCTTCGGCTGCGGGTCGGCGCGGGAGGGGGGGGGGGCGGGACGCATGTCACCGCGAAAAACGCTTTTTAGATGCGCTGCGGAATTTTTATTGTAAAAAATTGCTTACAATGAACATGTGCTGCATCGTATGATGACAAATGGTTGTCGCACGTTTCTGTTTTTTTCTGTGACAATAAGCCGGATTTTTACATATTCTTTGCTGTTTCGGTGTTTTCAGTAATTGGAAGCAAACTCAGAAAATACTATCCGAAATGAAAGCAGGAGTTGTTTTGATTTATCGAACGAACAGAGGAGGCATCGATTGAGGAAACATTTGGGGTCGCAGGGTGGCGACACGGTTCGGTTGAGGTGGCAATGGTGCTGGCTTCGTGGCCGCCACAGAATATAATACTGGTATTTCGTACGAGAAAAGCCACTCTAGTGGCAGCTGCGAGGAACTTTAGCGGAAATGACAGTTAAGGTGCAGCCATCTTGGAATAATGCCTGATCCCCTGGCTGGAGTAAAGACGACATTTTATAATTGTTTTCTATGCAGGATAATTATGGGAAATGCAAGGGAATTATTGACATAATCATCCAGAGGGTCACTCTCCGGTGGTGTATGAAGTTTAAATACTGCTAAATTAAATAAAATTAACTATAGAAAACAAGCAACCTACGAGAAAAAGTGTCATTGATCGGAAGGAGCGGCGGTCAGTTAAATTATATTTCATCCAGGCCAACAGTTCATTTAAGACAGGGTTGAAGTTCGTCCGGATCGGCTCTAGCTCACTTCACGTGGAACATTCGCAAACGTGACTGCATGGATATGGGCACATTCAACCCCGTGGTGCCGGCAGAGGTGCGGTGGCGGACGGGACAAGCGGGGAGGGGAAGGCAGAGGCAGGCAGAGGCGAAGTAGGCGGAGCCGCCGCGTGCGCCTACCTCGATAATGAGGGCTGCGAGGCGAGACCCGCCTAATTTGGCTCTGTTTTTATCGACAACGTAAATACAGTTCAGAGTCCGTTGCGTCGTTTCGCTTCAATAAATTACGCGGAGAGTACAAAACTAAAGCAATTTCAAGAAAATACTGACGGAATCCTAATGGTGTAACTTACCGAACTCATATTTTTGAGCGGCTCGTAGCCTAGTGGCGCGGGGACTGGCCTAGCGTACCAGAGGTCTGGGTTCAATTCCAACATGCACCACTTTCTTTCTTTTTCAGAGTTCAAAAAGTGCATTTCGTCACGAATGCGAGCTGCTCCATGGTTCGGAATCCATATAAAACTGTAGGTTCCCTTCCCCTACTAGGTGGTAGGGTTTAAGCCCGCCCGGGTTGGTACCATCGCATTGGATGAAAAGATGGTTGAAGCGGCAAAGAAAAATTGTCCGTGAGTTCCATCCAGTTCAATGTAGCCGTGCCCATAAAGGGAATGTCCTGGCATGACACCTAATTCCTTCGGGAATGTGGTGTATTGGGCTAATATCATAACGGCAGTTGTGTGGTATTAGCCATCCATGTCAGGTTGCATAAAATATATATATATATTTATACTCCAAAGCATTGGAGAGGAATGGGTTATTTAATCTATTTTTTCACAGAGTCTGGTTTTAATTTAGAGTAATAATAATATTTTGTAAAATGTCTGTGACCAAAAAAGGAAGTAGATGCCTAACCGGCCTACCAAGTGATCCGATTTCACCAATTTACTAAAACTAGCAACCAAAACATGAGAAACGCATATATAGTCGCAGACGTATTGGAGGGTTTGTGTTGATGCCAACTGAGTTAGCGAAAGCATTTTGGGAGCACATTCAGCTGTGCAATAAAAGAAAGGTCCTGACATGCTAACATTGAACTGGATGGAAAACACGGACAACTTTTATTACCGCTTTGACCACTTTTCATTCAATGCGAAAGTATGGCGAGATTAATGCCCTAGCAAGTAAGAACCACATTTAAATGTGAAATCCGAACCACGAACATCGAGTCCCTGAGTCGGCTCTTACGACCTGCGCGGGAAAAAAATCAGTGGCCCCAATTGTATTCTTTTTCCGTGCCGGAACCCACACATTATGTATGCAGCATGCTACTATTTCAGACATACGCCACCTTCAAACAATACATAAGCAATATTTCATGCCGATCCCGCTCTAGTATCGAGCGAAATATGGTCTCGACAGCAATTTTTGTTTGCTAGTTTATCGATAAAAATACTGTGCTTACTTATTAAAATCACTTACCTACGATAAGATATTCCATTGTTGTGCTGTAAACTTGGCGGAATTGTTTTTAAACGTGTACACAAAGTCTGTGTCTAAAGTGAGCGCGGCCGACCCCAGAGTGGTCAGTCTGAGTTCTCACCTAAATTGGCGTTTACGGCAAACCGATCGACTGGCGTTTTCTCCAAACTCCATGCAAGTTTTTACTAGATATTCTGTGGTTTTACTTCTTCAAGCTGTCAAAGTGAAACACGGACTTCCGATTTGTATGAAAACGCGGAGTGGACGTAAACGGCAACGTCGACGTATTTACGGCAACGTTGAGTAAGCTGTCAAATCAAGCTCGGACTCGCAAATGTTAGTTCGCTTAACGAACGCTGCGCGCGCTCTTCAATTTCTCCATACATTTGAAAACGCCAGTCGATCGGTTTGCCGTAACGCCAATTTAGGTGACAACTTAGACTACCGGCTCTACTAGTGAGCAGACGGTAATCGGTACTAATATGTTTTGCGGTACGCTGGCGCGGGTAGTGTTAGACCTAGCATAGATACCTCTCTGGTCCTTATTGATTGTACAAATATGAAATGTATTGTCTTTAAAATCATAGAATTGGAAAAAAATAATTAACTTATTTAAGATGATGTATTAAAATATATTTTCCTCATGAAGCATGTTACCTCATAAAGCAGGCGAACGCTGAAATTCGCTTATTTATTCAGGCCGAATTGAAATTAAATTTCGCTTTATAGCGCAAGTTACGATGCACTCGCAATAAAACCTTGGAGCGTTAGCACTGACCTCTCGCTCGCATGCGACCGCGGCGGCACGACCTCGGAGTGAGGAAGTACGGGAGTGGCGGCTCAGACTCACATGCACTGACGATAGCGTGGAGCACTCTGTTCGCTTACGAATTCGCTAACCCCTGATGTTCGACGACACGAAAGAACACGTAAAAACTGCAGGGCTATTCCTGAATTCCGTAATCAGTAATACTGAGTCTAGAAAACCGCTTTTGTAGCTGTTTTCAAAGCGATTTTCTTGACTCCGGAGCACAGTATTTCAATTTAATCTAGGTTTTCTGTCGAAAAAATCTCTTTCAAAACCGCTATACAAGCTGTTTTCTAGACTCAGGATTCCTAATTCCCGATTACGAAATTCCAGGCCTGCTGCACTGACGCCGTTTAGTGTAACGAACGTTCGATGTCCGAACGCGCGTTCCGAATTGGAAACCTAACTGCCATACAGTGCAATAATACCACTTACTACCTGGGGGGTTACCGTGGTAAATTATCTCGCCCCGTGAACAAGCGAGTGATTAAATCTGACCGTAAATTGCATCGCGCACCATGCTAAATAGTAGATTTCAGTTCACTTGGCGAATATTACGTCGTTTGATAGGTAGCACGAAATGTAACTAAACGTCATATTAAATCATTCACTGATTACCCCCTAGCTACGCTGCCGCTCTAGAGTACGGATGAGTTTCGGCCGCCAGTTCGGTCCTTCCTTGCTCGTTGTCGTGCGGGGTCGAAGTCGTAAAATAATGATATTGCCTAATCTAAGAAACTTCCTCTGGAGCCACTTGAGCTTTGTACGTAAAACGAGAAAAGGTCGATATCTAATATAACCTATACATACCCATATGATCGATAAATAATCTAAGAATATGTTAATCATAAGTTAAAACATATTTTAAGATGACTATAAGACTGTATTTTATTTCTTTTATTCTAGTGCATGTATGGGTCCAATATTTCATTGGATTTTTATCCGATCCATATTTCTCTTCAGATTAAAATTTAATTATATTTTTTTGACATATTCATATTAATTTATAATGGCTTGAGTTTATTGTACAAAGTAATTTCCGTTATCAAAGATATCAATAAAACAATATTACACAAATAGGTATGAAACATTATGTAAATAAAAATATAGAGCTTCATATCTGTAATTTTTTCACAGTGAATAAATCTAATATCTAATAAATAATATAAAGGGGAAAGTTTGTAATAATGGATGGATGGATGGATGGATGGATGGATGGATGTTTGTTACTCTTTCACGTAAAAACTACTGAATGGATTCTAATGAAACTTTACAATAATATAGCTTATACATCAGAATAACACATAGGCTACAATTTATGTGCCCATGGGCTTTAGAACTTTCACGGGGCTGCGAAAACGATGCCGGTAGCGCTACTTCACACTAGGGGGAGAGGAGCCGGGGGCGGTGGCGGGGAGCGGCGGCGGGGGGAGGGCAGACGTCGTGACTGTTTGGTGTCCGTTTGGCGAATTTTCAAGGCACTAGCGATTTGTAAAACTTAGTACATGTACATTGAACTACCCGGGAATTAGGATTGGCTAAATAGAATTCAGTTCCGCTTACGCTAAGATGGGGCTGTCATACAAACTGCAATGCTATGCACGGCTCGGCTTTGCGGCGGCAGCGCTTGCTTTTACTGAAGTACGGCTTGGTATTTCCTCCAACTTTAGGACTACTTGGCATCACGCTAAATCGCCGGAGGAGCGACCAACAGAATAAAATCCTTGAGAACCAATTACTCGATTTAGATGTGCATTGTATCTACGTCTAGCCTGATTCTACTAAAAACTTATAGATTACATAATATAACGCTTCATTACCAGAAGGGTAAGTAGTGAGTCTTAAAGTCTTATAACATGCGAACCACTTACCTGATTTATGTGCGTAGTTTATCAATGTATAGCATCTCTGGGAGCAGTCAGGTTCGAGATGGGTTACTGTTTTCGATGTTGAGGCTGGCTGTGGGTTGGAGTCCACGCAAAACTTACCTACGTTACACGTTACTTACTAGGTAAGCAATGTAGCAGTGAAAGTGCAGAAAGGTTCTCGCGGCAAATGTTTTTTTTTTAAATAGCCACCAAACGTCAACGAAGCTCTAAATGGGAATTATTGGATGTTTCTCATTAAATCATGCTATTTCGGCTCGAACGATCTTGATTAAATTTGGTACATGGATACATTGTCCTGGACCAGTTTGACCCTATTTTGGACCAGTCATGTGGGCTACTTTTTATCCATGAGATAATTTAGCCGACACTAACCCGAGTGGAGCCGGGTACCGCAGCTAGTGAACAAATATGCATTGCAAACTCTCAATGTGCACTAAAAAAAATATTCTCTCGCTTGATGATTTTATTAAAGATTTTTTTTTTATAAACAGTTAAGTAACATACCTTTTTCTGTGTCATATTGATACAAGGCTAGTTTTTCAAGCTTGCACACAATGATAGTCCTTGTGGGCCATGTATACCGAACTATAACATATTACTTGTTTGAAGGTCATCAAAGATTGGTTGCACATTGGATTCCCTGCTTATATATTTATGACATATGTAATTTTGTGAAAATAAATCAACATTATTTCAATTTAGTAAGCTCCAGTCATTGCTATAACACACGGTCGGGACATAATCTTACTCTTCCAACACAAAGCTAGCAGTATTTAAAAAAAGTGTGTACTACATGAGTGTATTTTTTTTTAACCGTATAGCAGAGACACTGAGACAATTGCCATATTTTATATTTAGGAAAAACTTATATAAGTGGCTCATAGAAAAAAGTTTTTACAGTGTCGAAGATTTTTTTGATTTTAAATAATGTCAGATAGTTATTTTTAATTTTTTTATTAATTATGTCTTATTTTTAGGTTGAATTTTGTACGCGGTAATACTCAAATTTCCACAACATTCACTAAAATGCTGTTATTACAGCTAAAAATTTCAAATACTTTTTTCGATTAATTTTATGTCCATAACACAAAGCTTCTGCCAGTTTTCTAGAGAGTAATTTTGCTTTTCGCAACAATGGGTTATAATTTCAATAGGTATACATGTATACGTACTTTAAAATGTAGTAAATATTAAAAAAAATAATACTTTGTTGACACTTTATTGCTTGCCTATTACCCGACGAACTTATTTCGTTTATCAGTTCTGCTGTAGTGAGGTCCCGCCGCACGGCGTCAGTTGATGGGCGTTTTGGCGCCATTTTGCGGCGCTGCATGCGTCAAGGCATAAATCCGGACACGACACCTCTGTGACGCCACTAAAACGAGTTTGGGAGCCTCAATAAACATTACATAGAGTAGTATATTACACGACATTTGTTCGGTGCTCCCCACACAATTACTAGTTTGAACGGTTATATTGTTTAATCTCTTAACGTATCAATTGCATTAATCAAGTTAAGATGTAAACCACAAAAATCATTCAAAGGATACTAAACCCTGTATATCATAAGTACAGACAGAGTAATAGAACAAAATATATAAACAGGCAGTGTTTACAATACAACAGTGTCTGCAATAATTAAACTATTTGAATATTTTTCATCGTTTCTTGGTCCAACCCAAAATATTTTACCCATATTATTAAAATTGTATGCGCCGATTATGTCAGCTAAACAAAACTAAGGATCTAGTTATATGAATAACTGTACATTTCATTTTAATATTTTGCTCTTGTGTATATTTTATTTTATCTACATCTTTATTTTTTGCCCCATTTTATTCTTAAACACATATTATTTTGTCTTACTGCAAGTATGTATATACTTGAACATTTTAATGCAGTATTCTAGTTTTTTTTTATTTACAGGGTAGTCCACATATAAATCCACGTACCCTGTATATTGTAAGGGTTTAAATACTAAATTTAGATAACTTTTGCAATAGTCCCGGTTTAGTAATTACTAGGATTTGCATCAAGCTTGTGCTAATGTATCCTTTTCCCCCGCCCACACACACACACACACTCATTTCAACATATATTACATACTGCTTCACAAAAGATATTTTCCTTATAAATATGGAGTGATGATTACCAGATATCAAAATATAGCTCTAATCATTTTAAAAATAAGGTTTACTTTATAGTTAATACAAATGCGCCATAGCTTTAGTGACACACAGAAGGCGCGAATGTGTTCTCTTGATGGATTATGCGGCAGATTTATGGGATGTAAAACAAAGTATGTTTTATTCCGCCCCGTGATTCCGCTCCAAAAATATTAATTTCAAGCAGTAATATTTTTTTTGTGTGTGTTTAACATTTCAATATATCAGCAAATTTTTAATTTATATTTGAAATATGATTGGAGAGATTGAAATGTAAAACGAATTCATTTTTCAAAATAATCGAAACCAATTTAGCCTTGGAAACAGCATTTGCACACCTTGACGAATAGTTGAAATAGAACCGTCTCCATGGAAAGGAAGAGAAATGTTTCCCGCATTCCATACGCAAGACTTGGGCTGGGTCCCTGTAGAGTTTAGATTCACAATTGGGCCCGGTAGGTGGCACTACAATTTTATTGCAACATTCGGGCAGGACAATGTACATTTATCGGTTCCGTTAGTTTGAAATCAAATCGTGAATTTCTCATTCGACCGCCTCGCCTCAAACCACGAGCGCCATTTCTTTGTTTGTCTACAAGCACATCGCGTCGGCATTTTTAATCCGCTCCTCGTTCCGCCCGGACTGAGGGCGGTGGCGGCGGGGCGGTGGTAGGAGCGGGCGCGCTGGACAATGCGCTGGGGTAGTGCGGGCTCCGCCGCTGCTCGTCGGCCGGCCGCTTTGTTCCCGGTGCAGGCCATGGAGGGGGATGCGGTCCAACTCAGAATAAAGAAGTGATTGTGACCGGATGTAAAATGGTTTCAGGTTCTGATTCTCGAAAAGGGCGATCTGCAAAGTGATACAAGATAGGAATGTGATATAAATATACCGGTTCAAGTACTTGTAGCATAGTCATTGAGTTGTTCTTTTTATATCTTTCTCTTTGTTTTTGTAAAAGGACGCCGCTCACCAAAACTCGAAAATTATTCAAACACTTTATTTACTTCTTTGAAAAAAAAACATTACACAAATTCTGCGACCAGTCCTACTGCCGCCGGGCCGAGTGCGAATGAATCGGCTCGCATAAGTATATCTGTCCCTCTCATACATGTAGGTGACACATTATTTATGCGTGTACTTATGTGGTGATCGCCTGTACTAGGTAGGTATCCAAATCCTGACTCCTAACACTTGCTTCCTTTCTTATTCAAAGAATTAAAAAATGCATTTATTGTAAGGACATATTTTAATACACATCACGCATGCCATCATCGGGTTCGAAAATGACTGCCGTGCTGCCAAACTCATTCCTTCTTACAATTCCAATACTTGATAAGTGCATTCCGCAATACACAGTCGTACTATGTACGGTTTCTATTTACACACACAAAACTAAATTATTAAAACCGCTAGTAAAATTCTCACGTGCGTTGGCGTCCCGTGGCGCAGGATGAAAATGCAAGCACCCTGAAATAATAGACGAGGGGCTTTTGCCATTGGCTTCCATTAGAATGTCGAGGAAAATGTTTTCTGCCCCCGAAACTACGTAACGTAAACATTAACGCAGACATTCGGGGCTGCCGTATACATTGGCACAGCATATTCAATACGAATAAGTGAACGGGTTTGTTTAGTTTTATGTAGTTTGAGATAGTTTGAGATTGTAAAAAAATATTAACTATCGTAGACGGAGATCATTGATCCTTAGTATAGCCTTGTGTTACTGCAGCGGTGATCTTCGTTTTACGGCTGATTTTTCAAGAGTCTTATAAAGGGCCAGTTAACGATTCTACGGATTTATTTACGCTCCTGCTTATCTATCCGATATAGTAAATCCATATTATAAGTACAATTATAGTCAGATAATTTTAATAAAAGATATAAATCTTTCGCAATGGCTAATCCTCTTTTGACAAAAGTGAATTTGTACTATCAGTCCGATAAGTACTATCTGAGGGTTGAAAAATCGGTCCTTTTGATAGAATAGAATTTGTAATAGAAAATATGTTTTTTGAAGAAACGCTTTCATGGCAAAACATGTTTTCCTTTTGCAATAAGGTAATTATTCGTACTGATTACTCGCCGCGGTTTCTTAATGAGTACTGAGTAATGTAGTCAAGCGGGGAATAATTTCAAATATAATTAATGGTTTGAGTCTATGTAACGTCCAAAAACATTTTTCTAGCTTCTTTCAGCACGTCCGAAAGCCTATACAGGATGTCCAATGTGACCATGCTCATAAAAGGAAGGTTCAGGGATAGCAATTAATTCCTTCGAGAATGCAGTGGGCTGATATAATGACTGTGTGTGTATGGTATTACCCTCGGTATTACCTCCGTGGATATTGACCGTCTCTTTTCAATTTCTTAACGCGTTCGTTAGTTTTGTGTTCCATTGGCAGAGGATGGTATTCCAGATGGCATCTTGGTGCGATCGCCAGCGACAATCTTGCGAGCGATGTTTCTGCAGTGACAATGCAACCCCGCCGCCTCCGACGTCGACGCGCCGACCCAGCATTCACGGGGGATTCGCATGATGCATCGAACCCGTAGTGAAAATTAATTACTTGTTATTTGATAATTAAAATATTAGCGAAGCATCATCACTTCACGCAAATTCGAGAGGTGAACTATTTGTAATAGGATGCAGCTCGGTTTTGGTACCGATGATGCACAACTTTTATTTGGAATTAAACTTGAATAACTAAAAAATTAAGTATTGCATTTCATCACAAGAAAATATTTTAATCTCTATATAGCAGACAGAACACTTTAAAAATGGAAGGCACTAGTAACTTTATGGCGTCACGTTTACCACATTTGAAAAAATAGTTTAAGAACTATATCAACGGAAAAAAATTTTTTTCACTAGGTTAAAGCAATCTTCTTAATTATATAACAACTCGTAAATTCGTTCTTTTTAAAGCTTTATTTCTTTAATTAATGTGCGGACGGCATTAGAGCATATCCATTGAATTTAATCAGGATTTGTATTTGTCTGCATATCCATCTGAAGAATGATACGAATCAGCCACTTTTTAATATTTTTATTTAGCTTGACCCCGTTTATTGGTTTTTTAAAACAAAAATCACTAAACATCTCTCTTACACCGCACATACCTTCATGCATATGTCAGTCAGTCAGTCAGCGTGTTTTCGTCCACTGCTGGACATACGCCTCTCCAATCCTTCTCCAGTCCACCCGGCCCTCAGCGGTACGGAACCACTGCTTTCCGCCGACGCACTTGATGTCGTCTTCCCACCTGCATATGAACACTATCTATGTCACGAGATCATAATTGAGAGATATGTGCAAACTAATAAAGTAAACATTACATAGGTCTCCCGACCTCCTGTGGCGCCACCCGCAATGATGAAATGCGCAAGTTTATCTTTTGTGTCAAGGAGTGCTGTCGAAGTAATAAGTCGGTCCGCCTACCTCCACCCTTCCTGCAGCCATTCCGCCTCCACCCACCCCACTTCGTAAATATTCTCTCTCCGGAAACGGTGCACGGGCTCACCTGTTTATCAGCCGTATAGTTTTGATATGTTATACTACCTGCATAAATATGGTTAGTTTTCCATCACAATCTGTTTACACTTTTTCTTTTTTAGGGTTCCGGAACCCTGACGGAAACCTATTACTAAGCTTCCCCTGTCCGTCCGTCCGTCCGTCCGTCTGTCACAGGGCTGTATCTCATGAACCGTTAAAGTTAGGCAGCTGAAATTTTCACCAAGTGTGTATGTATTTTGCCTCTTTAAGAACAAATAGGTAAAATAAAAAATATAAAAATTAAAGGGGGGTCCTTTACAAAAAACGTGATTTTTTTATGTTAAATCTTGTACGATGGTACGGAACCCTTCGTGTGCGAGTCGGACTCGGACTTGGCCGGTTTTAACACATTGCCATAAGGCAATCTATTTCACGGTTTATCAAGTATACCTTTGCCAGAAAAAAAGCTGAATATTGAACTCATACCAAACTTGTAATTCCACTTATCGCTGATTAACCCCTGCCATCCTCGAGTCCTCATCGACCCCACAATAGCTGGGCCATCAGCTGGAACATCATCCATCATTCAATTCCGTCTGGATCCATAACATGAAGAAGTATTCACGTCCTTTCCAGTTACCCTTTCTTCATTTGTGGTATTACAGCGTGAATCCATTTATTTCTCCCTTAACAATTTGGCCCGCTTTTTGCCTAAAGATGTCTCAGAAATGCGGTTCAGTAAATTTAAGTGATTTATAGATGAGGACCTCCAATGATCCGGGAACATTTTCCTCGGAGGGTGTTAAATTTCTATCACGGAGAAAGATTTATTGTCGTGCTGGAGTAGAATGTGGCAAACTAACCATTTCGGTAATTTATGGCCCCTTCTGTTGCTCATTTTTTCCTTTAAACGAGTGAAATGAAGCCCACTCCTTGTCTTGATTTTGGAAATGTTGTATACACATTTATTAGGAATCGATTAGTTTTTTTTTACGTAGAACCTAAACACTATGAAATGTCTAAATGGTGGTTTCCATGGGCATACATCCTATGACAGCGCTTTTAATTTTTACCAGAGTACATATAAGAGTCAACTAGTGGGTAGCCTAAAATATCGGTGCTCAGGAGCCAGAACTGGCACCCATGATGATGTTTACATATTTTTATGAGTGGTGTTTTATCATACACAGCTAGTCTTAAGTATAAAAGTAAATCCTTGCGACATCTCAACCCTGAGAATGAGGTTAAAAAATAAAAACATGTTACATTATTTGTTCTGATATTATTTATTTTTAAATACATAACTTTATGTAATCAGTTATTGTTGTACAAGACTACAGAATCCTCGTAAGATTGCAGTATCTTAGAAAATATTATTAATATATATATATTATTATTATTACAAATCATTTGATCCATTATAAAATAATGTTTAAAAATATAATGCGAATTAAGTAAATCAAGCCAGTCAGATTAACATAAGTATAAAATATAAACAATTAGGCAGAATGAATGAACCAAACAGAGTAAAGAAACTCTTTAGTAGAACATATAATTTACTCAGTCTCGATTTCATTCCTACAGCTTATTGTTGTACTCTTCACTCCAAAG
This sequence comes from Incurvaria masculella, assembly GCA_946894095.1. Classification (NCBI taxonomy): domain Eukaryota; kingdom Metazoa; phylum Arthropoda; class Insecta; order Lepidoptera; family Incurvariidae; genus Incurvaria; species Incurvaria masculella. The sequence continues at coordinate 7,797,014 of OX335644.1, forward strand.
TTCTGCCCAGACTTATCGCTTTTTGGGAGCAGGCACTTTGCGATTACCACGCTTCTGCAAGCGAGGGTCGTCAGGGAACACAAAGTCGTTGCCAATATTGTGGTTTGGACGGACAGTGGGCCGGACTCTTACGGTTGTGTCTTCATCTTCTTCTTGGCTACGGCAGGGGCATTCTGGACAGCGCTTCTTGGTTCCCTTCTCGCGTTCAAAGACGATACTGTTTCCATTCTCGAGCGGTCTGTTCACGATGTAATCTCGTTTTGAAGACGAAATCGGCGTATCCAGATCATTAACAGTAACTTCGTTTTCAAACCCGATGGTCTCCAGGTTTTCCAGCTGGTGATGTTGGTGACGCCTTCTATGAAAGCCCTGACCTTGTTCGAAGTCAGGGAACATAATCCCTGACTGTGGTGCACTCTCCGAGAATGCTACCATAGCTACGAGAAACACAGCAGCACACAAATGCATTCTGACACGTTATCCACTTTCAAACGATCGGCGTAAGCAATGACCTGTCTCTTAGCTAAGAGATATAAGTCGGACGTTTGAAACGTTCGAACTGACCGCTGCAACTTCTTCGAATGAATCGTAATGCTCTCGCAACCAGTTTATATACGCAGCATGCATACGTCACAGCCCACTTTTTCCTCTTCTGTATGACGGGATCTTCGCTGGGCGATCGTTTTGAGGATGTACGCCATAAACAACAATGTATAGTAATTATGTAACGCAATTGTTGTCGTTGTGGTGAGTACTGAAAAATAAGCATAAGTATGCCGCTGTGTTCGTGATGCGGTTGCCATACGTATGACCATGATTGTATGATTCAAGGATAACTAACTGCTTCAAAAAATGGAAACATTATACGATCTTATGTATGCATATCATAATATTAGTGATATCATATTACAGTTCTTCACAGTATTAGCACAGTAGATATATATCTGTGCGGCTGGGGCCACAGCAGTAGCTTAACTTAGGCGATTTTTGAGATAAATACCTTCCCTCCATGGAGTCTCGCGGTGGTCACTTAAATATTGGTGGAGCACTGCTGGTTCTGTTATTTTTAAAAAGATGGTTTCGAAGGGTCATTAGCGTCAGTTCAACACCGCAAAACAAGGTTAGAGCGCCTTGCATGAAATCGGGATTTCGTATCGAGTTGAGCTACTGAATGTAATCCTAATAATATTCTGTGGTATTAGGCTGGAAATTAAGTACAGTAATGTAATCTGAATAATAGACACTGTGTAGATCGGTTGGGTAAAACCTAACATTTTAGTAAGTTAAAATGTTTAGTTCATTAGTGCTTGCATCTGGATTATAAAAAATCCTAAATCACAGAGTACCCAGCAGTGTTTTGTTAAGCGCGGTATATGGCGTAAGCCAAGACCTCACATAAGAGGTGCCCGACGACGCCAATAGGCTATCGAACTTTCACAGGCGCTGCGGGCGCCGGTCAGCCAGGTGCTTCTTCACACCTTGTTTGATGAACCATAGGTTGTACTTTTGGGAAAAATATCTCGACATATACTTACCACTTAGTATGTAAGGTTGAGGATAATTCCGCCCTTACAATTTTACATAGAATCCGAAAAACGATCAATTAATTCTTACGACTTGCGTGGGAAGAAATTTAGTAAGACCAACCGTATTATTTTGAACCCAAATAGCATAAACTACATAGATCAACATTTTGAAGTTTTCATCTATGTTCAGACGTATATTATGTTGTCGATATATGTGTCATGAATTAATTAATGGGACTACAGTGTTCAAAAGCAAAAGACGTCTGAATGAATACATTTAATACTAACACATCTAAGAAATGTTTTACAATAGACGTCTGCGCTTCTTTAATGAAGAACATAGTAATATAAATTATAAAGTATATTTAATTATCTCTGAATTTATGACTAGAGTCGGATATTTTATGAACTGCAGCTGATTTCATTAGATGCCGAGGAATGAAGTAAACTTGCTTTTGCGCTATTGTAATATAATTCTAAAATATGTTTCACGCCATGATGAATAAAATATAAATATGTTATGATGCTAGAATATTAGATAGAGAGATAACCTATGTATCCCTGAATTTAGAAACCTATCAACTCCGAAGGGATGAAGGGACATAGATACTGTATTATTTTGTCTCTACCACGGAGAATGGTCTATTGCATATTGCATAACGCCCCTCCGACCCATTTCTATCATCACTCAACGCGAAACAAGGAATGGAACGCACCCATTCACTGTCTACATTTCAATAATAAGAACCAACCGATCCTCTAGTCAAGATCCTTTATATTTATGGTCGGTAAACTATGGAATGGATGCCGAGGTATTTCCCCCAAAAGTGCAACCCGTCCTTCAAACGTGGTGTGAAGAAGCACTTGAACGGGTGGGGTTTTTGCAGACCCCGTAAAAGTCCGACAGCTCATGGCCGTCGTGAGGCACCTCTCACGTGAGGTGATTATAAAATGTGAATTAACATCTGACCAATTTTAGGGTTAGGGAACCGTTAGGGCCTGGATGACGATTTTGCTAGTTTGATTCGCAGTCGGTGTGCAAAATGTTGCCTTGTCCAATAGACAAAGAAATTATTTCATAAGAAATTCAAATCCCAGATCCCCGCTACCTTCACGATATAGTCTTAAGGCTGTTCCGACCCATATAAAGTTGTTTGCACACATAACGCAAAAAGTATTGCACTTTAAGCCACGAATTAATAATAAACGTTTAATATAGTCATATTACTTGCATCGAAAACAATTTCACAATTTCAGGATTATTGGTTTTGTTACAATTTATTTAAATACGATTTTTTTATTTAAATACGGTGTTAAATTTCTAATCGGCAATTACAACGAAACCATTAAACCTGAAATGGTGAATATGTTTTCGCTGCAACTACTATGGCTATATTTAATATTTTTGACGAATTCGTGGCTTAAAGTGCAATACTTTTTGCGTTCTGTGTAAAAAAAACATTGTATGGGTCGAAACATCCTTAACATAAACAAAAATATTTAATATTGAAATCACAAACATGGCAGGCTATATAATCTAGCCACGTTAAAACCGAGCCAGAAAATGTTTATAATGCATTAACACCAGCTTGCAAGATTGCTCAACAAATCGTTACACTTTTACTGAGTGAAAATTGGGAAGAGACACAGGGTAATTGACAATTAACGGCACCGGGGTAGTCCCGCCCTACCCGCCCCGCCGTTCGCCCTGACTCGATACGGGCACTAACAAAGGCCGTCGGTCGCCGCCCTAATTGAAATACGAAAAAACAAAACGTTTTCAACAGTGATTTTCGGGGTCAATTTGGTCTTTGTGTGCGTTTTTGTGTCGCGGTCGAGGAGCCGCTAGCTCATAATGCTGCAAAATAATATTGCAGTTTCTGCTCCTAATTTGTGACCTAAGCACAGTGTTAAGAAGGATAAATATGATTTATCACCGCAACGAATTCTTTTGCATCTGGTTATTACCAAAAGTGACGCTTTTTATAAGTACATAAAAAAACACATTTTTGTATACTATTTCAGTGATCTTTAATACATATTTTATTAGCGTTAAATTAGCATATGCGCCACTTATGTTGTTATTGCACTATACTTACTTTTGTAAATTGTTTTTTTTTTTGGCATTGTGTAATACACAATTTTCAATCAATCAATCAAATAATAACTTAAAATGAAAATTATTTTAGGCTTTTCTTGTAAATGCTCAAAATACACTAGTCGTTGTTTTAACCACAAATAGTTAATCATGCAATAGTTTTTCACTTAAAAACGATTCTCGGTAATCGCTCCGGCATTAGTACATAATAATGTATTTCGCAGCACCCATTTGTTTTATAATCGAATCAAGACCGGTTCACTGACTCATTCGACATCACTGATGATTCGCTGTTTGCTCTGTGCAATCGAACAATAGCGTTTGGTGTCTACGAATGAAAGCGCACATTACCGCGCCTGTTCGCTTTGTGTTTGTTCCAACCAAATGGCGGTGTCGCTATGTTGCTAATTACACGATTAGGATAAAAACCGGCCAAGTGCGAGTCGGACTCACACGCGAAGGGTTCCGCGCCATCGGACAAGATTTAACACAAAAAATAAGGTTTTTTTTATGAGGCCCCCTTTAGTTTTCATAATTTTTAATTTCACCTATTTTTTGTTAAAGTGGCAAAATAAATACACACTCCGTGAACATTTCAGCTACTTACCTATTGGTTTACCAATATGGTTCATGAAATACAGCCCTGTGATAGACGGACGGACGGACGGAGGGACGGACGGATGGACGGACTGACGGACGGATGACGGACAGACGGACAGCGGAGGCTTAGTAATAGGGTTCCGTTGGCATCCTTTGGACACGGAACCCTAAAAAGACTGATTTTATTCAAGTAATATAAATTATTTGTTTTCTTAAAACTAAATATAATTTTGTTTACAACTTTAAAAAAAAAACAGAAACGACATTTTAAAGATTCACATCAATAAATCTTTCCGGTCATAACAAGAACACTCGATGTCAAAGCGCCTAGCTAAAATTCCCAGTAATTAATGAAATGTAAGGAAAAAATCCACGTTTTGTTTGTTTTAATTATTGGATAATATTTTCTTCAGCAATCAGCTTATGTTCCGCCGTATGTTTGTGCACCTCGAATATATTCATGCTCGCTTTTATGATATTTCGCAACCGAATAATAACATTTATCGTGTAGAAATATTATTGTTCCTGCGTTAATTTTCCCGTTATCATCCCGATGTGGATCAAAAGTTCTTTAATATAATTCGTGGTATAGGGGCTAGAGGAAGTTCCTTTTGTGCGAGAGGTTGTGGGTTATAAATCTTCACCCCCGTCATGCACCCCTTTCTTTCTCTTTCTGAGTTGGATAGTGCATTTCTTCAGTAATGCAAGCTGTACTATGGTTCGGAACCCATGTTAAACTGTAGATTCCCTTACCCTACCAGGTGGTAGGGCTAAGCCTGTCCGGGTTGGCGATCGAAACTCCTTTGGTTGGCGGCAGCGTGGCCACGAATTAGTCCAAAACGTTTAACTGTAGCTTAGCTAGTTCGCTTACGAATTCGGGACCCGCATCATCTAAAATCTGTTGCGCTTTTTTAAGTGTCGTTGGAAATAGTGAAAATCAAGTAGTAAGCGAGCGCTCTCGCCGGCGCTACCGCCATTGGGAACGCCGGCCCCATACAGACGGGTTTCGGTTGCTACTTCCGTCCTCCCATGCTCGCTGGGCGCCAGGCTCCGGGAGGCGTTTGCGCCAAAGCCTTCTGCGATCGAGATAGCGACGCGTTTTCTCTTTTCATATTTTTTCTCGTCATTCGTTCGGGTGACACCTCATTCATAATTCACTGTATTCCATCCGAGCGAGCCCTTGACGCTTTTGACAATTTTAAAAAACGTAATATTCTCTCATTCTAGGGGTGCGCCTTTGAGCAATATAGAATTTCCAAGCGTCTCGTAATAACTTTCTCCCGAGCTTTTGTTTCATTACGTTTCATTGTTTTGATACTTTTCTTGGCCGCCCGGGAGTCGTTTGAATGCACGAACACGGTTTTAATTGCTGAAACCTTTTATTGTTTACGCCATAACTATATAAAACTGAAGGGGCTAAATTGAGCACTTGTATTTCACCACAAATGTTTCAGTTAACTAACCCGTTGGTTGGTTTAATTTTGTTATAAAGTTGGTAACGTACTAGAGGCTGATTCGGGTTATACTGCTACTTCTTTAATCCATATAGACGGGGTTATTTTCTTCATTAACACTATTCCAGCTGAGATTTATCACATAATGGGTTCTCACGATTACTTCAAAGTACATACGTACATACATATGTATGTGCACTGTATTTTTAAAAGTTTTAACATTAAATATTTTTAACTTATATTTCTGGGCATTTATAGGTAAAATCACACCCTATCTCACCGAGTATCCGAAAAAGTATTCCTTGCAGGACACTTAAGGTGGCCCATCCCGCTCAACTCCCCATACAAACGGGGAAAGAAGATCACGTCCATATTTCTTGTCCGAGATCCCAAAATCTTGCTAAAAATTGCTTTATTTGATCGAACTAGATGTCTGATGACCGTGGTCATTATAAAATTGTGTTTGGTTTCTAAGTTATAAGGTCCGAAAATTCGAAATTTTCGCGCGTTTTATACAATAACTTTGGAGGTGGACATCTTAAAAAGATTAGTCATCAGACATAGCTTATTTAATCAAGATTTATAATCTATTTGGTTTTTGTTAGATTTTTGACAACAGCGGTCGTGGTTTACTTTTAGCTATAAGTCGTTTGGTAATTAAATATTTCGTAAATCTTACCAAATCATACACTATGCACATTGTCTTTTTTGTGGACATGTTGCATCTTCCTCATCACGGAGCCTGTCTTATTCTTTGAAACAGAGAAGGTCCCAGAGCGCAACAGTACGGTTTTGTACCGTGCCCGTGAATGAGTTAGTCCCGCCGGGTTGGGCCACCTTAAATGTCTGGTCCTACGGATGCCTGAGGTCTTTTGGATCGAGTCCCAGAGTACACAACTATTTGTATCTTGTTCGAGATAGAAATGTGCATTTATATTGAGGACGCAGATCATGAACTCTATGGTTCGTAACCCATGTTAAACTATAAGCCACCTTCAATTTACCAGGTAGTAAAGATAAGCCCACCTATTTGATGCCAATCCATTGGTCTAATGATTCTCTAACGCCCGTTGCCACCACCTCCAGCTACAAAAATCCCCGAGTTACTTTTCGGTTACACGATACAAATATGCCATCTAACCGAAAGTTACTTATCGGATTTCAGGTAACTGGCGGTATTGAAAACAGGGGTAAGTCGAATTAAAAAAGTAGTAATAGTTTCAATTGAACCGTGCTCATAGAAATGGAAGATCCTGGCATGGCACCAAATTCCTTCGCTAATACTGTATATTGGTCCAACATCATGAGAGTATGATAATATTAATTATTAATAAGACTTTTTAAATTTAGGCACGCCTAAATTTAAGTGAACGGAAAATTTCCGTTACTGTAACTTCTGAAGCTGTCATGTATCTTTTAAAAAAAAATACAACTAAGTGTAGTGGAATGGGTTTTACCAAAAATGTCAATAAATGAAAATAAAAACAGCCTTTGGCGCCCAATATTTTTTTTTAACCGGAGATATTAAATCGGTGCGTCAATGCGAGTCCAGTTTCGATGAGGTCTTAACCAATGCTCGTCATTTTCTTTAGTATCGAGCAAAAGTATGTTAACTAATTAGCAATTCTGATATCGTTATAGCCATCCAAAACTATTGTGTAGGGGCTAGATGACTTGCGCCTTTCATGCGAGAGGTCTGAATTCTAATCCTCGCCTCGGTCGTGCACCACTTTCTTTCTATTTCTGTGTTGGATGAGTGCATTTCGTTTCATGTTCGGAACCTGTTTCAGGGTTCGGAAACCATATACATCTGTAGGTCCCCTATCCCTGCTAGGTCGTTCGGCTAAGCCCGCCCGGGTTGGTACCACCGCTTTGAATAAAACTATGGTTGAAGTGGCAAAAAAATGTCCGTGTTTTTCATCCAGTTCAGTGCAGCCGTGAAGGAATAATTGACCGAGCTAAGCCCGAATCGTATCCGTTTCCGCTTGGGCAAAAATACTTTCGTATGTCTGTCCTGCTGTCCGGCTGTTCTCCGCTACAGGTCTCAACATTTAACGTTTTATTTTGAGCAGCTTTGATTTGCGAGCAGGTTCGATAAATCATATATTGTTTTTGAAGAGAGTTTAAAAAAAACAAAAATGTAAAAAAAAAACTTTTATTTTGGAACAAGACCAAAAGCGTTTACCTCAGAAAATAAAAAGTTGAAAAAAAACTGATTTGTTTGCTATTATTTCTGACACAAGAAAATATTCGTTCACCCATCCCTAGACTAAGATCAACCAACTTAGAATAAGCTCTCAAATACGGACATATTGAAAAAAAAAATTTATTGAATTTTAAATAACCTATCTTAACCCGTTTTAACGGGAGCAAGCAATAAAATAATTTCAATCCAAGGTCTGAGATGAAATGCGATCTAAATGTATCTTCGGTTAGCCGGATAAACTACATCATGAGTGCGTCAATGCAAGATCAGTTATAATGACGTCGCACTAACGAATTCGCGTCATAGTTGTCGGTGTCGAGAAACGAATCGGGGTCGTAGCTCGCGTGCGTCGGTACCACAGATGTTCTGTGGTCAGGACCGTAGATACATCCACACTCAGATACAAGGCATTCAGAACTGGTTTCTCGTCGTTAAGTCTGCGTATTTAGAACTGTTTTCCTGTTGTAAAACACCTACTTAACTCTGACGGTTTAGAAAGAAACTTGATCAACAGGATTTTAGCACCTCTTCGACCAAGATTTGTTGAGGTCATGACCCCATGAGTGGAATACCGAAATCTGCTAAGCGTTATTTGGTCAGAACCTCATGCAGGAATATTATTCATACTTTTTTGTTGAGATTGCTCTCAAACCTCTTAAGTATTGTGTAAAAAGAGAATTGCAAAAAAAATTGAGCGGTTTTTTTCTAACAATATATAAAACACATATAGAAAATCATAATATTTTTTTAAAACTGTACTTATACCGTGCTTTAATGAATCAAAATAATATACATAAAAGTACATATTATGATGTTGGGCATTGATTTAGAATGCCACCTGTGTAGATAACTTCGAATTGAACTAGAAATAAAGTAAACAATTAAGCGTAGACGGACGGACATGAAATATCAAACAAATTGATTAAAAAATGGTTTCCTTCAAAATTGAGTCATTTGTTGCCATTCATTAAATCAATTGTAAAATGTAATTTCAATTTAATTAAATATTGACCGAAGAGAGTAAATGAACTCTATATCTGGTCATTTTATACAGTTTATTCATAAACTTCAATCCATTTCAATCCAAATATTTCTCACTGAGTGTATTTCGCGGAATGACTCTTTCAAACATTCGAGTATCTTTTGTTTCTCAGCGCCTCAGAAATGTTTCTTGTTCGCTTGCTTCTCTCGTTCGAGTGCGTTTTTATATTACTTTAAAAATGTTATATTTATGACGCTCAAGTAAATTAATATAGATGTTCCATTTCCATGATGTACCAGCCCGGGCGCGCCAACCACCCTACCATCTAATAGGGGTGACGAAATGCACTTATTGAACTCAGAAAAAGAAAGAAACTGGACAGGGTGGGGATTTGAACCAATCATAGGTTCGAATTCCCGCCCCTCTTACATGCAAGGAAAGTCACTGAGCTACGAGCCGCATAAACTACTCGTTCGATGCGGTTAGGTTCAATAATATTGCAGACTCAATAAATTAATAAACAAAGTTAGTCATCCCCCGACGTAGCTGCACAGAGGCGCGGGTAATCCTGCGGTCATTCGGCGGTTAGCCCGCGGCTGGCTGCTCAAGAAACGACACAAGACGATGACGCCGTGAAGAACCCAATGATGACGCGTGAAGGGCTCCGTGCGGCGGAATAATGACGCGGCAGGAGTGTGGCCGGAGGGTGTGAGGGTACTTACTGCGCCGGTTGTCTCCGACAGATGTTATTTTTTATATTTTCCGTGGTATAAACTTGAAAGCTAGCAAGAATGGTATGCTTCTCGCCCCACAACATCCTAGTTTTCGAATCTAAACCTTTTATTTGGTCATTTTGTGCAGCATAAATATAGTACTAGCTGAGGTTTCCGGCTCCGCTCGGGTTGGTTTCAATTTGGACCCTTACCCCGACGGAACTAGGTAAAATGAGTTCAGAAACCATCGCGGGCGTGTTATCTGCGTGCTCAAATATCCAAATGTATTTTTGGATGGACACATTTGATATGCTGCAGCGTTACGACAAAGTGGATAGAATAACCCATTCAAATATATGTGTACCAACTTGTATAGTGATCACCGTTAATTTCGGACATTCCAACATATTTTTATAAAATATTTAGAAGATCTGAACTCAGTATTTGTTGTATTTGTTTTCCGTTTTCCGGTGTGAAATGCCGTACTGGACCTTCTCCCAACTTCCAACTTCAAGTTCAACAAATACTATGTACAGCAACGGTGTAAACTTATGAACATATGTGAGTGATATCTGAATTCTAATGACTAAATCTTTTTTTTAAATACTTTGAAGTCAAACAGCTTTGGTTAATACTACTCATATATAATTAAACTTATTTGTGAAAATATAGAGAAGAAATGAATCGCCTTATTCGAAGTGACGTGTAATTTATGTGACACGTGCTTGAGAAATTCTATTGCAAACTTTCTTCGAAGATTTCTCTTTCAATTACATTTGGCAGTTAATCCTTCCAACATCTACCTTACAAACGATCTTCTTTTTTTCATAATATAGTGAAGTTAATTATTTTTTATTTTTGGTTTTTGGAAACGCTTTTTAGATATTTTATTTTTCCCTGAGTAAGTTGTATAAAATGCTGATTATTTGTAGACTTCATTCGTCTTTAAAGCTGATTATCGCAAAAATACATAAAAACCATTTTGATTTTTTTAAAATTGATCCCTAAACACAAATATTCACCCTTATTTTTGTGTCTTTATCGGCGTTATTTAACCACCAAAAAAATTAATAATGTTAGTGATAATAAATATCAATTTCGCAAAGACCGTAAAGGTCTTTGCGAAATTCATTTTTCGGAACTTCAATATAGGTACTAGCTAAATCTTCCTACCAACTCAGGCAATAACTGTTTAATTTAAGGAAAAGTTATCTTTCCTGGAAAACGCGTTTGTTTCTTATTTGTTTTGTATGAACTTTCCTTATTGAGTGTATCTAGAATTAAAAAGTTATTTAAATTAGTTAACATATTTTATATATTAGATGGGTATCTAAAATAGTAATACACAGTCATCGGACTAACTCACTATGCCATCTCAATCAATATTTTAACAATTATTTATTTTCAATACCCAGCCGAAACATTTTTATTTTGGTTCTTCTTAGACCTCGTATTCCATTTCCACTTAAAGACGAAACCGTCCTTTATTGTTAGCTTAGATTCATTTTTATTTAGTTCAGTTTTCATTTATCTTTATCAAAATAAATAAATAAAATGGTACAGTCGCCGGCAAAGCTTACTTTTTAGGGTTCCGTACTCAAAGGGTTCCAACTGAACCCTATTACTAAGCCTCCGCTGTCCGTCTGTGACTCATGAACCGTAATAGGTAGGCAGCTGAAATTTTCATACAGTGTGTATTTATTTTGCCGTGAAAAAACGTGATTTTTTTGTGTTAAATCTTGTACAATGGTACGGAACCATTCGTGTGCGAGTCCGACTCGCACTTGGCCGGTTTTGTACTCAAAATATTTCTGCGGACTTTAATAAGTCAAATGGACTAAAGATTTACATTAACGTAAAGTAAGTTTCAAGGGATCTGTAATATTTTATTCTTTAAACTATAATAGATTATTTTCATCAAAGACTCAATTCGTGTGAAAGTGAAAAACAAAAAATTGTACACACACATACTACACACAATATTCTACAAAAGGATCGAACGGAACGGTAAGTACAAACGTTTTTCGAAGCGGTAAAAAGATTCAAATTAAACTCACGGCCCAAGCGAGACAAGAATACGGACTCTTTTAGGCGCTTCGTGACATCAAACAGCCTGATGATACCCGAGGGAGCAGGTAAATGAGAAATAATCTCCGATATTCGTCAGGCGAAAATTGTAGCGAATCGCGGAGCTATCGGAGTGTTATTGTGTAAGTAACGAGGCCCCCGGGAGGGCAGCCAGTAGATTGAAAACCCTCTGTGGACCTTCCCTCCACACCGCCCTAGCCTCTGTTTCCCGCCCCCACACACAGACGTATAGTTCGATCTCTGAGCAACATTGCATTCATTCTATTGATACCTAAATATAGAGTTGTTATCATTTTCATTAAACATAGTTATTTAGATAAAATTAAAGTCCATTATTCAAACATTAGCGTCGAGGATTTTGGGTTTTATATATTAACTTGGCTGTTTTACGCACAAGTGTCAAGTCGTTTATGTTATCTCCACATTAAATTATACCTAGTTCTCATCTTGATACAGGAAAATCGAAACATTAGAAAAGGATTCGAGACTTTCTTCGACAGAATCGAATCAAAGCCTGTCGACAAACACTACTCGTACACTAGTTAAGGACACTACACCGTTTCTATTCGTGCTTTTACTTGCCACTTTGATGCATCCTTTTGGGTTGCGGACAGACAAAAAAAGGGTTGTGTGTCATGTCAGTCAGCGTGTTTGCGTCCACTGCTCGACATACCCTCTCCAATTTTTCTCCAGTCATCCCGGCCCTCAGCGGTACGGAACCACTGCTTTCCGCCGACGCACTTGATGTCGTCGTCCCACCTGGCGGGTGGTCTTCCTACACTGCGTTTTCCTGTGCACGGCCACCAGTTTTGTTTGCTTTCCGGAAAAAGTGAATCGACATGAAACACGCAACGGCGAATGCAAACGAATGTCGTATGCTCCAAATCTAAAAATAAATGGTGGCCATTTTCTAAAAGTTGCAACTGTCTAAAGTTGAAAAAAATGGCCGCCGTAATAAATTAGTTGGAGCTTTTTACATAATAACGAATGGTTCACGTCACACTGCATCTTTTGTCGTACATGTTGCTGGAGTCGGCTTTGCGTCATGCATCTGAAATTTCTAGACTTGAATCTTCACGTTGGCACTCGAATGAGAGGTCTGTCATAATCAAATTGTATCGTGTCATATCTTGGCTACGCCTAGACCCACCAAGTTGGTACTCAAATGATCTAACGTTTGCTTCTTAAATTTTTAATTTTTTTCTGTCATGTGCAAATTGGATTGCAGCATGTTAATGGTTTTGGACCCACCGCGAGCACAGATTTTTAACACCCAAATGTTGGTTAATAATCTATTGTGTCTGACTAATCCCTATGCTTAAGGATGCCCGAATTTCGTGGTATGCCTGTATGTCTCGATCATACGGCGCAATCATGTTTTTGTTCACAGTAGCGGAGAGGCGACCATCATGAAATTCGTCGCTGAGATGGACACGACCGCGCTTAAATTCTGCAAACCAACCATAAATTGTGGTATCGCATGGTGCTTAATCGCCAAAGGCAGTTTGAAGTTAAGGAAGGCTCTGCTGAGCCGTCAAATTGACTTTAAATCGTAGATAATCACACTGTGAAAATGTTCAAAATTTAAATCGATGGTGATGTAAAACGCAAATTTTAAAATGACTCCACAATGTCCAATCAAGTGCCAGTTACATGAAATAAACTGAATTATACAGCCAAAGAGTTCCATTTTCAAATATGGTATTTATTTCATGAATATGGTTGATGTATATAGCAAGCTCCGAAAACATAGAGTGCCCCTATGTACATGTGTGCAACTGAGGATACACGCACGTAAGTTGAAAACCATAGACGTCGCTTCGAGGATCGTTAGTCCTGGCGGGAGGCGGTGGCGTCGCTTTGTTTCGACTGCTGCAGCAATACTGTAGCGGTACAATGATTAATCATCCCATTGCTTCGCGCCATTATCAGCCGTTAGGGCACGGCTTAGAAGATAATGGGATCGCTAAACATTATTCGATATTTCATGTAAGTATGTACGAGTATTACGTGGGTAGATTTGTTATGGTTTTTTTTCAAACATTCTGTTGAAGGAGAAGGAACAGAGGAACAGGAATCACATGAAAGTATCAATGTAGTCAGCACTGCTCAAAGCTCTGTCCAACCAACGTCGGAATGGGTTAGACGGTACCATGAAAATCCACAATTTCGTTGCATATTTTTTTTGCGGATAAACAATATATGGCAATAATATATGATATAATAAACAATATTGGCATGGATAAACAATATTGGCACCTATCAGTAAATACGGTAATAATATCCATATACTGCAAAATTACATCTAAACTATTGAAAAATTAAGAAATTAAATGACGTGACATAAGGACGTGTGTACGAAACTAAATGAGGAAACAATAATGGTGCCTTGAGACTTGGAACTCTAAAATCGTAATTTGTATACGAACCGTACTATATGAGTATTCAGTCAAAATCCAAGATCATCCATGTTCTATCGGGTATGCTTTTGATCTCCCTATGATTAGGTGTATAGGTCCAAAGCGAGTATCCATAATGACGAGGGTTCTGTAGGCCTGGTTCTAGGAATTCTGTGGTCAAGAATCCCGAATATATCAGTTGAGAAAATTTAAAACAGCTTTTATAGCGAAATTTAGGTTTCGGAGCGCGTTATTTCATGGTTTTCCGTCGCCTTGAAAACCTATGCAATATCTATAAAAGCGGTTTTCTCGTCCGAAATATTAATGATACTCGTACCTGATCACATAATTCCAAGAATTCCGCTTGTAGGCCCGAATTGTAGTTATATATAACACGAAACATGGTTGAGTTAAAATGACACCAGAGCCGGTAGTCTCTCACCTAAATTGGGGTTTACGTAACTTCGAAGTTCCGTAAAAACGTCAAACTCCATACAAGTTTTTACTAGATATTCTGTGGTTTTACTTCTTCAAGCTGTAAAAGTCAAACTCGGACTTCCGATTTGTATGAAAACGCGGAGTCGACTTAAACGGCGACGTCGACGTATTTACGGCAACGTTGAGTAAGCTGTCAAATCAAACTCGGACTCGCAAATGGTAGTTCGCTTAACGCCCACTGCGCGCGCTCTTCAATTTCTCCATACTTTTGAAAACGCCAGTCGATCGGTTTGCGGTAAACGCCAACTTAGGTGAGAACTCAGACTGACCACTCAGAAGCCTAACTGCGCGCGTTATGTTTGGGTTTTCTTAAAAACCGCATGTTTCGCGCGAAATGGTATTCTACTAGCGCAGTTTGCAAAACGCATGCGCAAACTCGTAACGCGCGCTCATGTTCTCGTGAGCCGTGTGTTTTGCCGAATACTTGCGGTTTTGAGAATTCTATTTGTCAAATTCGGAGCATCGCATCGCCGAACTTCGAATATCACTTTTCTACATTACGTTGGCATATCGCTGTCTCTTTCTTTTCGTATGTCATATTTGAGTGAGAAAATAACTGTCAAAATCGTGACAGGTTATTTTACCCCGTAGGCGGCGCGCAAGACAAATCACTCCATAGACAATAACAAAACGCGTGTGTGAATTAGCTGAATACCGATTTTTGGAAACCGCACTCGAAACTTAGCGTGTTATGTTTGACGGAAACATAACTTATACGGAATGGTTTGAAATTGGACAAATAACAGAATCGGGCTTCTGGCCGGGAGCTCGATCCTTAGTCCGTTGCCTCGTGCAGAGCCCCGCTGTCGTCAGCCAGTAAAGAATAGCACCACCATTAACGTTACACTTGTCTTTGCGTTTTAAAATTTCCAAATTCTCCTTTTGTTTTCGAAATTTCCGATATTATTTTGTTAATAGTCATCTAAGGCAGGTGGCATGCGAATTCGCCCGTGTTGTAACCATTATTTGGTTCTAGGTGTTGTCCAGAATCTGTATTATGAATGTTAGTCATACTTTATTCTTGAGGTTGCTCTCAAACCATTATATTACTATATTACTATACATTTTATTTAACGGGTTAATGTTGTGTAGATATTTGTAGCTTTCAAAATAAAAACAATATTTGTGTTTTGATTCCCGGCAAAGTTTCTTGTCGTACTTGACGAACCGTCTTTACGAATCTATTAGTGTGTGTACACCTAATAAAGGAAAACAAACAAATAAACAAAGGCGAAGAAGGGTCCTCCGGAATCAAATGCAAAATGCAAGATGGTCTAAATGGCACACAATTATTATTTTCCTTCATGAAAATGAAGCGAAACGGAAGATTTACTTAACAATGAACTATAAAAACATTCATTATCATTTCCAAGCTACGGTTAGTTGGCTGAGTGGCACCAGCCGCGACAGTTTATTAATATCTCGACGACGTCGCAAGATGGCGCTAACTTTTAAAAGCTTATTACAACAACGAAATAACGTCGCCAACTTATAAACCTTTACCTGGTGCCGGCTTTACTAAGGGAATTGCAATGTCGCAATGGAATAGTGTCTAGACGACAGAACTGCCTGGAGATTCCAGTATCATTTTAAAATATTTCAATTTGGTGAGAACCGCCAATCGATGCTAATAGTTACTACGACATAAGAAACCTCAAGAAAATGTTAACAAAAAATCGGTTTACAATTGACGGATAAATCAGTGAACGGACAAAGTCGGACATAGGACATTTTTATAACTTAAAAATGAAAACACACACCTTATAGGGCACAACTTGTAGGTAAACTTTGTGAAGACAGTTGTAGACTCTTAGAATAAGCTGTCGGAGGAGGTCATACATGCTGGAACGATAAATGGATTTAAAAACCGATTAGTCAAACACTTTAAGGAAAAAAAATATTTATTAATAATTAAATAATTAATTAAAATATAAACTCGGGCGGCCCGAAAAAAAAATCTCGCATCATCTTGGAGCTGCTAGTGATAAATAATTTACATTATATAATGCAAAACGTTGTAATCGTTAATAAAAAAAAAATCTGACTAATAAAGTATATTACTTAAGAGGTTTTCTTTCTAGCCTTTTATTGTTCTAAATTCTTTCTATACATATATACCATATATAATATCACATTTTAAATGCGAACGTAACTACTCTGTCTGTTGCGTTTTAACGCCTAGATCGCTGAACCAATTTTAATGAATTTCGGTATAGAGATAATCTTGACCTGGAAAATGATATAGATTAGGTTAGGTTAGGTTAAATTTATATGGGGAACTTATATACTATCCAGGAAATAATTCAGCCCGATATCAGTCCAAAACGACATTGACCCGAGCGGAGCCGGGTACCTTAGCTAGTAAATAAATAAAATGTAATATTATCGAAGACTCACGCATAAGGTTTTGTTTTTTTTTTCAATCCAAAAAAGGCTTGATTAGCAATTCCTTCATTATATCACAAAGGAATCACCGAAGCCTCAGTAAATGATGTGCAAAAGGCTACTTATCCACCAAAGACATTTCCGCCTCGTTCTGACGTCTATTGCTGCAGGGACGTACTTGCAATTATTGTGCCAATTAACATGGCTTAAGATCGGCGAACTGTGGGACTACAAACACAGCTGCTTCTTCTTCAGTAGAAAGTACGATCGGCAGAGACGTCACAAATTGTTACTGCTTACTCAAGCATGAAACATAAAAAGTAACATAATGTTATTTGATTCAGTGCTATGTGTTACAACAATGGTAAACTAATAGAAGAAGTATAACTATAGAATGCCGAGGTTCAAATCCTCGCCATAGTCATACACCACTTTATTTCTTTTTCTGAGCTGGATAAGTGCATTTTGTTATGAATGCGAACTGTTTCATGGTTCGGAACCCGTGCAGAACTGAAGGTCCCCTTTCCCTACAAGGTGGTAGGGTTAAGACCGCCCAGGTTGGTACCACTTTATTTGATGTAGCGGCAATGAAAAATTGTCCGTTCAGGTCCATCCAGTTCGGTGTAGCCGTGCTCATAAAAAGAAGATCCTGACATGGCGCTTAATTCCTTCGAGAATGTGGTGTATTGCGCCAATATTATAACGGTAGACTTGTGGTATTAGTCATATGCCGCGTTTGAAATAAAAAATACATAAACATTATGAAACAATAATATTGAAATTGTTAACTGTGTAAGAGATTTCCCCTCAAGCTTTTCCACCGCCTTTAAGTTTGATTTTTCTTTTCCAAGGCCCGGACTCTCTATACCTTTTTTCATCAAAATTGGTTTAGCGGTTTAGGCGTGAAGGTGTAACAGACGGACAGAGTTACTTTTACATTTATAATATCATAGTATAGATGACACATTTGGACATTTTTGGTACGAAAGCTAATTCTGTGTTAACGTTGTGTTAATGATATTTTGTTAACAGAGAAAGTTTCATAATCGTATAGGTGTTCAAAATGATATCATCAAATCGCTTCAATTTCCTTAACGCTTTTTACACCTTTGCTCACTGTACTTGGTGAACGGATGCGTTTAGACAGCTTTTATTCTACCCTCTCGTTGAACATTGAACTTTGTTACGTTCCTCAAATAAGCTAAAGTTGAACATCAGTTTAATACAAATTAACGCGGTGCTTACTTTAAGACCCGATAGTAACACGAATGTAAGTACGTATATCCCTCATTGTTACCATCTTCTCTCGTTATTGAGAGGAGGAAAATTGAGGCTGAAGATAGGAAAATAACCATCACAGATCTTCTCTGATTCCACCATAAAGAACTGTTAAATATAATCTTAATTAAATTCCTGGTTACCCAACAAAGTTCTGTTAAAATTAAAATTTTATACTTATATTAAGTAAGATTACCTTTCTAATAATTTACCAACGAATATATTTTCATATTAGATAGTGGAAGTACGAAACAAAATAGGTTCTGTGTTTGCATATTGAGTCATAAATCCTCATGGGAAATGGTGGTACATACATAATAAACCATAACATCAAAAATAATTCCCAATTTGGTAACAAATTGGTAACGACACTATGTTACACTTGACTTACGAAGAACCATCCGAAAACTGATAAATTCAAACTAATATTTGCTTAGAGACATAATTTCGGGCGTCAAAATGTTTCAAATTCAAGTTGTTGCAACTTTGGAAAATAGCCACGTTTTAAATATGAGATACAAAAAAAAAATTAGTTCAATATTTCCACCAACCGCAATCAGTACATCTCAGGTCTGAAAACAATTAATTTGTTATAAATGTTATAGTAATACTTTATGGTTAACTCTCAGCTATTCAGAATTGAAAGCACAAATTCAAATAAAATCAGCAATGTTGATCATGCTTTATTTCAAATTGTTAAATGTAACTTATACATTTTATGTATTTCCTACAACCACAATGAACCCCTAATAAGAAAAGGCTTTCCTGAAATGGCATTAAAATTGTGTCTAAAGTTGAGAAACATCAATATTACGCTCGAGAAATTCTGGTAAAATTAAATTATCTTAGTTGAGAGAAAAGACCATCTTTCTGTCACGGAATGATAAATCAAATTTCAAGTGTCAGGCAATCATCGGATAAGTTTTTGATTATAAATCTCAAAAGCTCCTAAAATATACGGTAGTATTATTTTGTTTGTTCCTCTTATACTTATTATCACTTGGTACTTAAAAGCTGCCTAGTTGGTATTTAATTAATATAAGAGCTTTAAAAATGGCATCTCATAAAACTATGAACTGATTGCGTATTGCGGGAAAACGTAAATTATTTACCACAAAATACTATTTTAATAACGTACAGGGCTTGCGGAATAGTCTGTGTGCTCATTCTATACTACCTCGGTCAATACAGACCGTCTGCAATTTTATGAAGTTATACTTCTTTTGGCGCCTTTGGGGAAACAGATCAGGGCGGTTACCATGGGAATTTTTTTAGTTTTCCATTATACAAAATGTAATTCAAAGTAAAATTTCAACACTCATTTGCCCATTCACCCCCTATACACTTTGCAAGCTTACCCCGCAGCGTATATTTTTCGCTCGTAACGAAGTTGAGTGCGCCAATGTTACACATAATGTATTATTGGTAGTATTTACTTTCGTCTATTGGTTCTTTGCGTAGTTAAAAATTCCATGAATGGATGAAAACTATGTTTTCTTAACAAAGCAAACGAAATATTACTTATTACGTTCGTATATAAGTACATACACGGTTTTTGTTTTCACTGTATCCCATATAAATCTCATCAAGCACCAACGTGCATATTCTATGACCACTGATTTCTCAATTATATGTGTCCATGACCAAGGTCAAGATCGGTTGAATCGGAGGATTATTCACATATGTCAAGCGACTGGGCTAAGCAATCTGGACATCCTTTCGTGTGCACAAGGCTTACATAATTCTCTGGTCGCGGCCAGCCTGCAAATACTGGCAAAGCGGGAACAGGGGTAGACCGCAGACTGGATGAATCTCTGGGACCGCGGGAGCCAGCAAAGCCGCGGATTATCTTCAGCTGCAACTTACTGCTAAAGTTTTAACTTGGCAAATATGGGACATCGGACGAAGCCAAATGGGACCTAAATCAAATACCTTGTGATACCCCCGGACTATGTAGTGCAAACTATTTGGAAGCCTTCGCAGTGACTGGAGTGCGGATATTGGTGTCACTGTCGTTGTTAATGTGCGTGATAGAGACAATTCTCTGACAATACGAACGCCTACTTGTGCACCGATTCTAGGTGGCTCTACGCCAGTTCAATATTTGCACTTGTTTGTTTTCTATCCGCACGCTGACCTAGTTTTTTGTTTCGCTTGAAATTATGAATGACTTTGTATCTGAACTTTGCAGAGCGCTGTTTTAAATTTAGCGTCAGAAAAGCAACCCCTACCTATAAGTGTTGTTTTAATGGTGTATTAGAATCCATTACTTTAAAGGATTAAATTAATAAGCTACAAAAAAAGTAACAATACATACTTGTTAAAATTTAAGTTATGCATGAAAAAACAAATTTAATGCCACATATATTTAACATATTAATCATTATTGCACTTCAATCCCTGTTGAATTTTAGTACACTACAGCCGCATAGATTGTTCAAACCCTCACAAGTAGTTTCTTGAAAGCGTTTAGGTGTTAAGTGTTTAGGGCAGTAACGATGGCAATAAGCATTTAAAAATATGCAAATTGCGAAGTGGTCTTGAATTAAGGGCCTGGTACTAGCCAAATCGCAAAGTTAGACGAGGCACCCCAAGTAAACTAACTAAGTCTGACGATTATAAGTGTCATCCTTACAATATATGATTCCTTGTCTAGGAATCGAATGATTTTCGTTAATGTATGTTTCCTTTTTCTATACAAAATACATTGCGGAAACGGTGTCCATTTCCGAACTTTTTTGACTAAATGTAGAAATCTAAAAGCAAATGGAATTTTTTGTTTATGCATATATGCTGTTTTTGCTTATATCTAGAAATCGAATGACTTTCAGATTTCTAATGAGAAAAATCAACTTTTTTTATTTTTATTATTATTTAAATAAATGATGGAATAAAAAAATATTAACAATCCATTATCAGTCTGGAGTTCTATTTGGATTTGCTGAAGCGTTTCACTACATATTATTACATTTGTTAAAAAGTGCATTTGTATGGCGCGAGTAGTTGGCTAGTCCTAGCGCCTTAAAACGATTTATTACTTAAGGTGGCCCTTCCCGGCGAGACTAACTCATTAGCAACAAAACCGAGCTATTGCGCTCTGAGATCTTCTCTTTTTCAAAGAAAAAGACAGGCTCTGTGATGAGGAGGATGCAACATGTCCACAAAGCAGACAATGCGCATAGTGTTTGATTTGGTAAGATTTACGAAAAATTTAATTACAAAACGACTTATAGCAAAAAATCTGATGACAAATGATGTTTTTATTTTATTGTTGAGTAATCCACCTCCAAAGTTTTTGTATAAAACGCGCGAAATTCGGACCTTATTACTTAGAAACCAAACACAATTTTACAATGCCAACGGTCATCAGACATCTAGTTCCGTCAAATAAAGCTATTTTGAGCAAAATTTTAGATCTCTAAAAATAAATATGGGCATGATATTCTTTCCACGTTTGTATGGGGAGTTGAGCGGGAGAGCCAGATATTTTCTGTCTTTATTAATTATAGGGTACTACTTGAGTTATTTTTTCACATTGGATAATACACGCTCTCGATAAGTTTCGTAAACCTTTTATGGAGATACCCTTAGTAGGGCTGATTTTTCAATGGTCAGATAAACAGCCAGATAACTATTCGACGGAGTTATTTACGATTCTGCTTATCCATCCGATAAAGTAAGTCGATATATTTATTTGTAAAATTATAGTCAGATAATATAATTTGTGATAGAAGATATAATTCTCCGGCAATGACTTTACGTCTTTTGACATACGTGAATTTGTGCTATCAGTCCGATAAGTACTATCTGAGGATTGAAAAATTGAAATGAAATGAAAAAATACTTTATTTGCAGCCATACGGTACAAAAAGGAGGAAATTAATTCCATAAGGCATTTTCTACCCTTCAACCTTAGAGATGTAGGAGAGGTGCAGTGAGGTGGGCAAAAAAAATAAACGTAAAACAAAATGAATTAGCGAAAATATTAACTAACCTAAGAATAAGGATTTATATATTAAAATAAATTACATAGTAATTAATTTGTTTTATTTTATTATATTTATTTATATTTTATTTTTAATAAAATTGCCCCTAAAAGTTTAGCAAAATTGACTGGCCGGCCATTGATTCAGGGCATTCACGTTTAATTATGCTGAACTTATTCTATCTGACAACGCTAATACTTTCAAAGCAATACAAGGCTTACATTACAAGTAAACTGAATCGGCTGATTTGTATCCGAATACATTTCAGCTACGAGTTATTCATAATATACGAAAATGTGCAAAAATATAGCAAGCATATTACGCATATAACGTACTTAAGTATATAGATAAAAATTGAACACAATTTATTATTTATAACTAAATATTTCATTTTTTATTTAAACCAAAATCTTATGTTCTTTTATAATGTTAATAGTTTTTAATATTCTAACCGAACATTCGTTAAACCACATTTCCTTGCATATTGCATTGACGTATCGGATTGTATACTGTCATGTACTGAAGTAATTGAAAGGGTCCCAAACGTATTCTATCAGGTCTAGGTATTCTAGCAGTATTGCGTTATTATGGTTACGACATGTCTTCCAATTAAGGCACACAGAAGGACAATACGGAGCGCAATAAGATCAAATGCCACATCACACACAGGGGTGTCTGGCTACCCCGGTTCGTGCTAATACGATTGTTATGTACACATTATGTGCTAGTATTTATTCTGGAGTCGTAGATAGAAATGATCAATATTAGGGAGAACGCACATGAAAAATAGGTATGTTGAATCGAGAGGAAATTAAGGCCATTCATTAATGAAAGAAAGCTACTAAATATATACGCAAGGCTGGACTCAAATAAGCTACCTCTTTCTACCAATTTGAACACTACTCGATCAATCTGATAATTTTACTCCAATCACACCGCCCGTAAACAATGCCTCGTACTAACACAGTCTTAAAATTAAACATACTTTATTATAACGCTTCACCTGAGTGTTATTATGGAATGGATAGACGCAATGCCTGCAAAAAATGCTTCGAGGGCAGGCTTAGACTTTATTTTATTAAGTAGTTCTCTTGAGAGCTCTCTTCGTCTCATGAATGTGTACTTCATTCGGGTTCGCTTAGAAGCCATTTTGAATCAAAATACTGATTTACTTGTATATCCAAAAACCTTCTTATATACCTTTCTCTCTTTGAACATTTAATATACACTAATTGCGTTAAAGGCAGACTCCAAAAAGTATTTCGTGCTTTCTTTTGTACATGAGGTATTCGATTGTAGCGCAGATTTTGAACTTAGCGCTCCGCGGCAGACATTGTGCTGCGCGCACATTTTTGCCTTTCAGAAGCTTCCTGAAAAGCTTTCGCCGAGTGGCTAGGGCGGCGGGGCGGTGGGGCGGCGGGGCGGGCGGGCCGGCGTTAGCTCACAACTCATTAAGCTAATTGCTTATTTATCGTGGGCGGAAAGGCGCGTGGCACTTAGCGTCGAAGGTACCAACTCGGGTGAAAACTAAACGTCGAATGTAAAGCTCCCGAGCGGCCTAGGAGAGCTGAGAGCGGTTGATTTTGTACATGATTAACCTTTTCATAATGTCTGCAAAATCTGACTCACGTAATCTGTAAAATGTGAGCTAAGTTAAAAAGGGTTTTCCAATAAAAGTGATCATATTTAATTATGCGAAATGATAAATTTAACAAACGACCTTCTTCTTCTAATGAAGTCCGAAAATTAACTGTGAAAATTGGCGTTAATCTGAATCTTCTCATAAATGTACAGCGGCGTACGGGCGAGAGGACTTGCCTTTAAGGCGGCCCAACCCGGCGGGACTAACTCGTTCCCGGGCACGGTACAAAACCGTGCTGTTGCGCTCTGGGACCTTCTCTGTTTCAAAGAATAAGACAGGCTCCGTGATGAGGAAGATGCAACATGTCCACAAAAAAGACAATGTGCATAGTGTATGATTTGGTAAGATTTACGAAAATTTTAATTTTAAAACGACTTATAGCTAAAAGTGAACCACGACCGCTGTAGTAAAAAATCTAACAAAAACCAAATAGATAATAAATCTTTGTTTAAACAAGCTATGTCTGATGACTAATATTTTTACGATGTTCTTACTTTATCATTGCGTAATCCACCTCCAAAGTTATTGTAAAAAACGCGCAAAAAATTCGAGCTTTCGGACCTTATAACTTTGAAACCAAACACAATTTTACAATGCCAATGATCATCAGACATCTAGTTCGATCGAATAAAGCTATTTTGAGCAAAATTTTGGATCTCTGACAAGAAATATGGGCGTGATCTTCTTTCCCTTTTTGTATGGGGAGATGAACGGGTTGGGCCACCTTAATGCGAGAGGTTATGGGCTAAAATCCTCGCCCCCAAAACCCATGTAAAACTTAGGTCCCCTACTCCTACTAGAATAGAGTAACAAACCTGCCCGGGATGAAATTATGTCTGAAGTGTTAATTAAAGATTGTCCGTTTTTTCTATCCAGTTTAGTGTAGTTGTGCTCATTAAGTGAAGGTCTTGGCATGGCACTTCATTCCTTCGGGAATATGGTGTACGTATTGGGATAATATCATAACGTTAGTTTATTCATTGATTTATATTGTTATTGGCTTACATAAAGAATTTAATCACATTAAAAAATAAGAACAACATGTATAGTAATTTAAAATGAACAAATTACACAAAACAAATAAATCAATATAAAATTGCAAAAAAATTAAAATTAATAAAATTATAATAAAGAAGTAACAATAACCGACAAAACTGTTGCATTTCAGTGAGTGGAAACCAACAATAAAAAAATAAGTGAAAGAAAAACGAAAACAACATTACGCTTACAATGATATATGAATGGTCAAGAGGTAAGTGGTAACAAATGCTCCTATTATAAGTTTTTTTATACTTGATTCCGAACATGAAAAAATGTCACACTTATCCCTAAAGTTAATGTATGTTTTCAGCATTCTGTTAAGGGGAGAATGAGAACCATGTTCGTGCGGGAGTTAAAAAGGCATGGCATGGTGGAAAGGCATCCTATTTTATAATCTACTTGTAGGATAAGGGACTTTAATATCTATCCTTTGTAGGAGTTCAGTGCAATCGATCAGTGCATTTAAATTGTATGTATGAACATTAAGTCAGCCCGGCAACGGCGTAGTGCTAATGTATCCATTGAGTAATAATCGAGGCGAAGGTTTGTGCTATTGAGTTACTGACAACTATTTTCAGCAAAAGTGAGTTGGTACACAAATCGCTTTTGCACTCTCTCGAGTCTGTCGATATGTACTTTGTAACATGGCCTGGAGGCCGTGCTGCAGTATTCCAAAACACTACGTACCAAGGAGTTATACAATATGATGAAAGTATATGGGCTTTTAAAAACACTTGCCTTTCTAACGACGAAACTTAGCATTTTAAATGACTTTTTAGCAATGTAATCGATGTGAACATCGCTTTAGTTGCGTGGCCAGTCATGTAAGGTAGCTTAAAATAAAAATATTGCACTAATTAGTTAACACACGGAATACACACTCCCAATTCGTCACTGAATCAGTAAATAACTTCCGATCCATCCTGGTACGGATAGCTTATGGAAATAATCATTTAATTTCTCGTTAGCGCCGAATATGGAAACACATGCAAACGTTTCATTTCTTGCCACTCATTCCGCGTGGCGCTGCGATCGATTACCAAAATGCCAAAGTAATTTCAAATTAAATTCCTCTTCTGAAAACATTCATCAACACGAAATTCACAGAATTTGCCTCCTGAATTAAGACAAAAAACTGCAACGGTTAAATGCGTTTCCTAACTGTATAATGATTCATTTTATGGCATTTATAATGATAAGATTAGGTTCTTTAAAAAGTTAGTAAATATTAAATATATTGAATGTTGCATTATAGTTAATTAATATAATAATATATTAGTATAATAATATTGAATAGTATTTTATATTTATTTTACAAATTATGTTATTTTATTTATTGAGTATTACAAAACTGTCATTTCATAGAGATTTTTAATTAAAACTTAATTTCTTAACTTCACCTATTGCATGTCCTAAGCAATAAACACATCTCATCAGGCATTGGGTGTGTTTATACCGTGTATCGTGTGTTTTATTTCCCTAAATATATTATCTGCATTGAAGTAGCTACATGTCCCGTATACAACTCAAATATATTTATATTTTTTTAATAAAAAAGACCAACATATTTTCTCCCAATCAATACATTCTCATTACAATGGAAACAACAGAGTATCCAGTCCAAAGTTCTGAACAAAAGGCGAAAACAATAGTGGAAATGGTGCAAGCCGCAACCACGGAGCTGCATTCACACATGCCGACTGCAGCGCTGTGCAAAAATAATTTTATCTCAAAGGGAATCCTGCTGGTGGAATGTGAATCTACTATATCTACGGTGGAATCGGGAAGGATGGTATACCAAGGTTCTGTACACAGTATTTTGCGGTAGAATAGAGTAATAAGACTATCATTGTGTAGCCTTCCATAGCCTTTCATACCAGCAACACACCAGTAGGCCTATTCATGTAATTCCGTGCTCAGGAATCAGGAATCTTTTAATTGAGAAAACCGCTTTAATAGCGGTTGTTAAAGCGATTTTCTTGAATG
This sequence comes from Incurvaria masculella, assembly GCA_946894095.1. NCBI lineage: Eukaryota > Metazoa > Arthropoda > Insecta > Lepidoptera > Incurvariidae > Incurvaria > Incurvaria masculella. The sequence continues at coordinate 7,823,896 of OX335644.1, forward strand.
AAAAATTCCGGAGATCGATATTTCGATTATTGAAGGTTTTCCTTCGATAAAATATCTGTTTTCTCAACTAAAACATTTCTGATTTCTGAGCGCTAAAATCCAAGAATAAGCCTACCAACGCCATGGGTTCAATCCCTGCCCCGTTCACGCGCAATCTATTTTTCTCTTTCTGAGTTGGTGACGAATATTTCATTAGCAATGCGAGCTGAGCCATGGTTCGGAATCCATGTAAAACTGAAAGTGGTTGGCTAAGCTGCCCCTGATAGCATCGTAATGAAGACACTCCTATGACTGTTTTATTACTATGGCTTTCTGTAGACCTCGCGATTCTGTCTTTCAATAGCTTAAATTGAACAAATGTTCACCTTAAACCAAAATTAAGAATTAAACATTTTTTTCCCGTCTTTAGGTCTTGTCACACAACATTTTTGAACATTTAATGTTTAAAAATCTTACAAAACATTTGTTTTGTGGCAATCGTCTCTACCATACATATTTTTCATCAAAAATCAGTCAAGGTTTTCCGTAAAAAAACTCGCTTCGAAAAGCTATGAAAGCAGTTTTCTATACTCAGGATTCCTGATTCCTGATTAATGAATGTTAGGAATAGACCTGCTGATCCATTAGATCTATTATCTACCTATAGAGTCGGCAAACTGTGCAATACAATCCTTGCCGACGTATTTTCCCCAAAGTAAAACCTGGGGTCCTTCAAATATGGTGTGAGCGCATCCCCCGTTAAATAGCAAGCCCATATGCGTCGTCGGACATCTCTTATGCGAGCGCTTGGCGTACGCCATAGGTCGCGCATATCTTAAAAATGATTCAAGTTTGAATGTAAAAACTGAATTAAAAAAAAAAACATGGGGTAAGAATTAAAATGATAATTTAATCGGTTCGTTTTACTTAACTTCACGCGTTTATATCTTTATTCCAGCCTTTTGCCGTCCGCTGCTGAACATAACCCTCTTTGTCCTTCTAGTCATTTCTCCTGCGCTACGCTTGTGGTGCATGGCCTTCATTCCAGAAATTGTCTGCTTCATCAGCTATCGCTTTTGCAGCAGACATTTTCATTTCCAATCAAACTTGCTGATCTTGTTGGCCACTTTCGTTCTCTGATGAATAAACTCATTCTTGATCTTATCCCTCATAGAAATACCGTGCAAAGCTCTTTCCGTAACTCGTTAAATGACCTGAAATCAATGAACTAGTCTATTCATCAATTCCATTATTTAATGCAGATAGGACACTTTGATTGAACCTGGTCTGAAGGCAGTGCGGTATTGGTTCCGAAAAAGTATGACGAAGCCCATTAATTTGCCCAAATTTATATTATAATATAATTTTAAAATCCTGATATTCTCTATTCTTTTCGAAACTTAAAGCCATTTCACATTATAATGAAGGAATCTAAAAGTTTCTAACGATTTTTGTAATGCTGATGAAACCGAATATTTGAAGTAGGTACGTCTATTACTATTTCATTGAAACCAAAAATGGCACTCAGGTGAGTTGTTGCGGTGTAGTAAGATGTGTCAAGTTCTGAGGGTAAAGTTTGATTGAACACGTCACTTTTGGTTGGATATGTGGAAGACCTTAAGCTCCCAGTTTTTGCAAAAAGTGACGTGTTCAGTCATAAGTTTTCTTGTTTAACTGAATACGGATGGCTAATAACACACATGTCAGGATATTAGCCCATAACACCACATATTCTTACAACACCACGTATTCTGCATTAGTAATCAGTTGTTTGGAGTATTTACATTTTTTTCATAAATTATTAAAATATGTGTTTCCGATACAATCTGACCATATTTTTATTTACAAAAGTATCAACCACAAAAGAAGAACTTATTTTTAGATGCATATATTAACACTTGCTGGTCTTTTATTGATTGCAAAAACGTATAAATGTCTGTCGACATCGGTTAATTGAGCCTAGACAATTTGCCACCCAATCATTAGGTACAAAATGTCAAGCAAAAGGCAGGAAATTCTTTCTCATCGACAATTACCCCTCGTCTTCACGGGATCACTATGATTTTCCGACAAACTACTGAGTAATAATAATCGACCCTATTCGTGTAATCCTAAGATAACTTTTACAGTGTACATTTTTTGTGTTAATGTTTGACTAGCGCCAAGGACACGGTTTTTCTTTTCCTTGAATACTACGTGCCAGGTTAGCTTAAATATATACAAATTAATAAATTGTGAAGTAATAGTAAAATGTAGAAAGTAATAAAGTGTAAGACCATTTTTATAGCCAGCCAATAATTTTAAGACACAATTTTTTTTTTAAACTGGGTTTTTATTAGTTTGCGCAATCTGTATTAAAATACTGAGCCTGTATAAACTTATGATTTAAATAAGAAGGATCCATTGTAAATGAAAGAAAACATTTAATTTTATTAACATAATTACACTGTTCTATAATAACAACTTAATTCTTCGTAACTAAACTATGATGTTGACGTGTACGACCGCACGTGCAACCGGGCGTAAAACGTGGCTACACTACCGGTATAACGATGAGTTTCGATCGTATAACCTACAGAAATAATCTTGATCTCATGATCATCACAAACTCTTCACTTAAATTCTTACTATGCCTTTGTTAGCCGTATCATGATTGAAAATCATATTATTGTATGAATCCCGCCTTGTCTCATTCAATAAGCTATTTGTTCTCCTGCAAAAGGCTACATCGTCCTTTATGCACAAAGGAGGTATCCGGGCTCATTGTGTGAAAGAGTTTCATGTAAATTACGAGCACTATTTGCAGCTGCAGTCTCTCTGAAGAATGCGAATGTTTTAGCTATTCATACGCTTTCAATTGCCGTGGTGTTAATAGAATATTTCAATTAGAGCACACATTAAAAAGACTAGTTGCAATAAATGTTTTAATTTATTTGATTTAGGGCTGCTTTTTTAATGGTCTGATTCAACAGATTTATTTACGCCTCTGCTTATCCATACGTTATAGTAAGTCCATATTTTTATTAGTATAATTACAGTCAGATAATTGTGATAGAACATATAATTCCCAGGTAATTACTTTCTGCCTTTTAACAGATGTAAATTTATACTATTAGTCCGAAAAGTACTATCTGAAGATTGAAAAATCGTCCCTGAAGCACATTTCCTAAGAATAAAATAAACGCTCTTGCATAAATATGGCTGAGGTTAAGTTAGGTTTTCATTATCCGATTTTGCAAAAAAAACTTTTTAGGGTTCCGTACCCAAACGGTGAAAACGGAATCCTATTGCTAAGCCTCCGCTGTCCGTCCGTCTGTCACGGGGCTGTATCTCATGAACCGTAATAGGTACGCAGCTGTAATTTTGACAGAGTGTGTATTTATTTTGCCGCTATAACAACAAATAGGTAGAATTTTAAAATAATAAAAATTAAAGGGGGGCCCTATATACCAAACGTGATTTGTTTGTTTTGAATCTTGTACGATGGTACGGAACCCCTCGTGTGCGAGTCCGACTCGCACTTGGCCGGTTTTCTTTTTAACCGGCCACTCTTCTGAGGCAGGATTTGAACCTAAGACCGCGATAGAGCGGTGCCAATATTACGGAATTTCCGAAAAGGGAAAAATTTATTAGAGAAGTAGTCAATGGCTTTCCATAACCATAGAACGCAAACTACGAAGTGTTAAACTAGTTCATACTATAATTAATATTATAAATACGAAAGTAACATTGTCTTTTGCGTTTTCACGCCTAAACAGCTGAACCAATTTGATAAAGTTTAGTATAAAGATAGTCTGAACCTTGGAGAAGGGCCGAGGCTTAGAACCTTTTGTGGCTAAAATTAAACTCGAAGGTGGTGAAATAGGGGATGTGAGTTTGCAAGGGGAAATCATAATATCCAGGAAATCATTCAGCCCGACATCAGTCCAAAACGAAATTGACCCGAACGGAGGCAGGTACCTCTGCTAGTAGTTCATATGATAACAACGTATCGATATCAATCCCTATCACTTTTAAATTGCTGTTATTCGTGTAGTTTTTAAATACAATACACAAAAGAGTTCTTTAATTACGGATTAAATACGAACTCATGATTTTGATACAATGGTGAAAACAAAAAAAGCCTGTAGGTAAAAAAGATTAAAGTTACTTTTTTAAAAAACTCACAAACATTTTACCCTAAAGTAAACAAAACAAATTTTATTTGATAATTTAAAGGCCTTTTAAATGCCTTTTTTTTTCAAAGATTTGAATACACATTCGAAAGCATTCATGGCATGAACTTAATCAACCTATATACTTTTCCAGGGTCAGCTAAATGTAACTTCGGACGAATTTCTCCTCTCCGTTGCCGACCTTCTTTCTCTATTAAACAGGCAGCTAATTTGAATTTTTATACTCGTCTTGGGATCAGTGCGCCCGTGGTTGCGGAATATTAGCATACAACTCGGGCCTTCGATACCCCCGCCATATTTCACTTACTTTTGTCTTTACTGACAGTCTGCTGTTATTACTGAACAATTTTCATTTAAGTCGCTATCACTGACAGTCAAAATTAATCCCATTACGAACGGATGCCATTTCACGGATGCATCTACAATTAAAGGTTCGCTTCACAAGTCCTACCCCTGTTTTCATAACCTCCAGCTCCCTAAAATCCGATAGTTAACTTTCGTGACATATTTATATGGTGTAACCGAAAGATATCGTTGGAATTTTTGTAACTGGAGGTGGTGGTACCGGGCGTAAGTGAATCAATGTTATTCACCCGGCGAGTAAGCCTTAATATGGTAACGCTTCAGGTACAATGTTTAATTTTTTTTATACCCAGTAATATTTTTTTTTTTATGTAACTGGACATGGATGGCTAATACCACACCTTCTGTCATGGTATTAACCCAACACACCACATGGGACCTAGGTGCCATGCCGGGACCTTCCTTTTATGATCACTTTGTTGTCCGTCCGCCCATCTATCTCTCTGTAAAGACCCTGTTTCTCAGGTACTAGTAGGTGTGAAGTTGAAATGGATATCAAATATAAACTATGAATATTTGAAAATTTAAATCAGTTTATTATAAATAAATACTTTTATTTAGTTTGCCGTGTAACATTACTTCACAGGATTTGCTCCTCATAGGCGACACTGGTGCAATAATACAGGGTCCGTTATTTTTCTCAAAATCAACGAGTTACATTCCCGGCTAAATCAAAATCGGCCTCATGACTCTTTTGGCAGTTTTCGCTATTTCTTATAGTTTCAGGTTTGGCCGTTAAAGCACACTTGAAAAAATCTTAGTAAAGAATATACAGGTATATTTCATCTACTTTGATGCCTTGCATCTGCTTAATTTTATTTTTACACGCAACAATTCTATACAAATATAATAATTCATGAATAAATTATGCTTTGCGCTTTGTCTATTTCATTATGAGAAATATTCTATTTCTGTTAGTCTTTAGTTACATGAAGACTCCTTTCCCATGTTTGATTTATCTAAGTAGTCACTAAACTACAATCACTCCATTACTTACTTAGTCTTCATTTAAAACACATTTATTAAAAGTAGCATCTCTAAAAACCCGCTGTTATCTTGTCATGTTTATATCTTTATATGAAACAGGTCGAGTTAACAGAAGATTTGTGTAATACAATTTGAATAAAAGTCTGTCATTCGCCTTTTAATCTGATAAATGCATTCATTTAACAACATATTCTATTCTATAATTTTATTTCGTTTAGAATTCTCGTGCAGGCTCACTTGTGCATTCGGTGCATTCGGAGTTTGGGTTTCACATTTTTGTTGTATTAATCCCGAGAATAACTTTAATTACTGCAAATACAAGCGCTGCTTTAATATGTTATGTAAACTCGCCGTACCAACCCCTAATGGGTGGCTGAAAATAGTTTAGATAACAAGCACAACCCCTCACAAATTACTTCCATGCAGACCTATATTTTATACCGACCTAGCGGACAATATTCATGTCATCGCCAAAGCACTTGCACCGAAAGCATTTCGAAATTTACAAAACTTTGCAAACTTAATCTCGGTGTAAACTTGGCCTCCGGACCTCCTTAAAGTCCCATCTGTCAAAATAAAGAAACACCGCCGGAGTCGCACGGCGAACGGACAACACATTTCACATTCCGGCGATACTTGTCCAAGTTGCAGGAGAAGTGTGGCAACTCTGAGAGGCACATGCATTTGTGCAGAAACTGACAAATTATTTTGTCGCTTTGAGGGTTAAATTAGTCCATAGTTCATAGTTTATTTATTAGATAGAGTTTTCTACATGTCACAATTAGTTTGCTTTTCAATTTCAAAAGAAGTATCCGTCGGTAGGTATAAGTATTTAAAATAGGTACAGTGCATGACACAAATTAATAACAAGGAGAAGCAGTCAATAATAATGAAATAATGAAATTAATAAATTAAGTTAACAAAATGATCAGTCATAGTGCAAGTAGGATTGATGGAGTGGCATGGAATCGTCTTCCAGGAATTCCTCTACACTGTTGTAGGCATTATCAAGAAGATGCGCTTTCAGAAGCCCAGTGAATTTTTGCGAAGACGGATTGCATTGTATACCTTATTATATACCCTAGGACCAGCTATATGTGGGAATCTCTCAGACCGGGCCAGCCGATGCTCCACAGGCCGAAGGCGGTTCTTGTGCCTCGTGTTGTAGCTATGAATGTCTCCATTATGCTCATAGTGGGCAAGGTTCTTTCTTACAAATTTGGCCAGTTCTAGGATGTAAAGCGATGGGGCTGTTAGTATCTTCAGCATTTTGAAGTGCTCCCTGGCATGTGCGTCAAATGGAACCTGAGCAAGAGTACGGACTGCACACTTCTGCATCACAAATACCCTATCTCCGTCCGCCGCTTACTTTGCAGTTACGTCATTTAACTTTATTTACTTCATTAGTGGAAACACAGATACAGATAAAATAATAAAACAATTGGTAAACAAAGACTATAGAATGCATATTGTTTATTTTAAGAATACGTTTTTCAATACTAGCTCATATTTTTTATTTATTCAGCGAAAATTTAGAGAGAGCAAAAATAAAAATGATCAGCTAACTTGATTTTCAAGTTTTGTTCAAGTTTTAATCAAGATGAGACAGACAGATACACATTGCATAGACTGCAAGACATTGCATATAATAAGAAGATCGTAATTTATTGATAGGACTAAGCGTGACAAAATGAATAGCGAGCTGCAGATATGAAATGAATTTACACAAAGATATTTGCACGCTATGAAGAGAAATTTGTAAAATTTACTCCTACGATTGTATTATATCTTGTGAACTAAGAAGTATGTCATCAAAGAGTTGCGTGTATATACCATTCACCGGATGGAAAGGGATCGACCCAGTTGAGGCGAGATAGCCGCAGTCTCGGAGGACCCGCGACTCCTCGTCGCCGCAACGCGCGCCAAAACTTTACTTCAGAGTTTTGGCTCTTTTTTGTTCAATATCTCAGCGCCTTAATTTTAGTTACACGCCTTTTAGTGTGCAAGTAGAGCAAGAAGTTTGTGTAAAATGTGATTTTATCTCTGTCGTTGTTTTTTCTAGTCTTAAAAAAAATACAATTCAAGGCTTTTTATGCTTTCATTCTCAAAAATTTTGGTACATTGAAAAAACAACATAAAATGACATACTTTTTTATATTATATTTAATTAATTAAGTCTCAACATGTTCCTAAGACGAAAAACAGATAGATTTAATTACAACATTTTTGGACCAGTAATATGTGTGTACGTCTATAGATCGCTCATCTTTTTGAAATGGACTTGTCAGTTTTTCAAATAAAAATCCACGATAATCATACTTTGCTCAACGAAGCGTCCTCACAGAAGCGTTTCTGCTCAAGTCTGGGACGACAAGTGGCCAAAGTTGTAAAGTTTTTCCATAATATTGGAGCGGGCGAGCCATCTCGCGCGCCTGGCGGTGTCGGCGGCCCGCGGGGAACTAAACTAGAGCACAGTCCAAAGAAGAGAGCAGTGGGGAATTTGGGAACATGCTCGCACACAGACTCGTTCTGTAAATGAAAAAATCCATACCACCTATTGGCAAAAGTGTCATGGCCCCGGCCCCCGTCTCTTATCACGTAGTCAATATTTTTAATTGAAAACGAGTAGTTGAAAGTATCCGTGCCTACGTATTAGGCCGTCGTTTCAAGCGGCGTTCTTACATCCATAAACAATTACTACAATGTAAAAAAGAAATGAATGCGAATAATAACAATTAAGCGTCGTCACACTTAATTGTTATTATTGGTTTTAGAAATAAATACCGAAAGACATTCTTTAAAATATTCACAGATGTATTGATATTTATTTATCTTTATTTTAAAGGTGTCCATGTCAGTCCTGTTAGGTCTTAGCTATAACTTAGGGCTAATAAAGCATGTTTTGTTTTAAGTAGAATACATAAAACTATACTACAGAGTAGTAGAATCTTGAAACAGTCTTCCCAGTGAAGTTGTAAACGCTGTCTCCGTAAATTCCTTCAAAAATAAACTGGTCAATCATATTAAAAAATTATAATAAATAAATAAATAAGTGTTGTGATATAGGCGTATCAGTGCTTAAAGCTGCTAGCCTATCAATAATAATGTTTGCTACAATAATAATATATGCTACAAAAATGATAAATTCTAATTACCTTTTCCTAAGCTGGCAGACTTTGTCTGATAGTTACCGAGATTAAAATTACTAATATTTAGCTCAGCCGCGCCCTGCTCACGCTCAACAAAAACATCATATCCTCAGGTTCCACAGACGCCACAGTTTGGTGATGCTACTTTCCTGTCTAAACGGAATGATAATTTTAAATGCCTCACATTTAAAAGTTGTGTTGGTTTTGCTTAAATATTTACAACAAACTTTGATTTTACATCACTGCGAGTAGTGCGCGTGTAGTATTTTGTATGGCGTCTTCCTCTTTAGGCAACTCGGTGACGTGGTTACCTGGCGTGTCCCAAGTCCATTCCTTTAGCGTCCTTACATTGGGAAACTATCAGTTGACCCTGTCCAAGTCTACTGACTGCTCTAGTGTTTGCACTGTGAATAAAGCGAACAGGAACTTAGTGCCATAAACCTGTGACGTGTCCCGAACATGCCGCCCACCTAAATTACCTTCGAGGCTGCTGCCACTCTACATTCTGACGGGGTACACTCTGCCGCGTCAGCGCTACACTGATGCCGAGCTTTAGGGCACTTTTACGGCTACTAACATGCGTTTCCATCTATAGTGTTGCCGAATTGGTGCTGTAAGCAGCGGAGTTGCACGATGAGGCAGGCACTACCCGCGTTACAAGTCGAATAATAAAGGATTTTGAATATTTTTTTACATATTATTTGTATATGCAACGTATTTTAAATACACCAATTTGGCGAAGGCTGTGGCGCACCCAACACCAGAGTAACACGATATTAATTTCCTTCATTAACTCTCAAATATATTCAAGGGAATATTTAAGGTGTGCATTTATGCGTATCATATGCATGTAATTTGACATATGAAGTGTAATTTCATATATGCTTCACTAGTGGCTGCGATGTACACACCTAAAACCCGATAGATAGGGCGCCACATCTTAATTTTTTGCATCATTTTGGTATCACGCCTTCATTTTATAAAAGGATTTCCAGCACTCTCAAGGACATTCAATTTTTTTGTTTTTTTGCACTACTGCTAAACTTGTAAAATTATTCCATTCCTATTAAAAGTTTCATAACAGTACGCCGTCATAAAAAAAGAAATAAATTTATTAATAGCCTAGTGGCGCGAGGAACTTGCCTAGCATACCAGAGGTCTGGGTTCAAATCCTCGCCCCGTTCATGCACCCACTTTATTTTTATTCATTCTGAGTTGGATAAGTGCATTTCGTTACGAATGCGAGCTACTTCATGGTTCATGTAAAACTGTAGATTCCCTTCCCCTGCTAGATGGTAAGGTTTAAGCCCGTCCGGGCTGGTAACATCGCATTGGATGAAAAGATGGTCGAAGCGGCAATGAAAAATCGTCAATGTTTTCCATCCAGTTCAATGTAGTCGTGCAAAAGGAAGGTCCTGGCATGGCCCCTAATTCCTTCGGGAATGTGGTGAGGTCTAATATCATAACGGTAGCTGTGTGTGGTATTAGCCATCCATGTCGAGTTGCATAAAAAAAAAGACTTACATTTGCGGTATAGGCGCTAAGGTACCAACATAATTTTTAATTTTCCAATGCCAAAGGAAAGGTCTACCATTTTTTGTTTTATTTATTGTATGTGGAGTCATGCGAAGGCGCATAAGTACCCTCGAGAGGCGCACAGAAAGGGTTACCCGCCGCGATAAATCAGAGCCTATATGATTATGAAACGGGCGTTATGGCCCACAGCTGGTACAGTCGGGTCAGGAGGGCCGACGGCCTTGTCTCTGATTACCTACACCAACATTGTTTTCGGAAATCCACATCAACTGAGTGTACTAATAGGGACCTAGTTTGGGAAATTCGAAAGATATTGCCACTTTCGTAAGCGTGCGACAGTTTCAGAAATATTACCTTGAGAGTAATACATATTAACAACCTAACCTAACCTTACGTATTTCTTGTAACTACAATCACTGAAATAACTTAGGCATGATATACGAATAGTTCCAGTAAATAAATGTATTTTTTTTTATCTCATATTCTTGATGAATGAATGTTCAAAGTTGATGAGTATCTTGATGGAGACGACGATATTGCCACTCTTGTTGGGGCTAACTAGCCCGCACTCTTTCTTCTTGCCATCCTGGAGAGTTGGTCGTCGCCAGCTCACCTAGCACTAGCGCTGTCCGCTAGCCCTTCGTCAGCCTCACTACGTTAGTGTTATTTAACATTGATTTAATGAATTAGGTTGCATGAAAACTGAAAAAAATATGTAAGCAATAAATACAGCAAAATAGTATTTTTCAGCCTCGGTGGCCCAGTGGCGCGACGCGTGAATAACCTGGGTGAAGCACCTCTGAGCGCGGTTGGGTTCTGGATGGATGACCATGTTCAACCGAGGCTGGCCGTGGTTCGAATTCTACGTTAAGCTGTAGGTTCCTTACTTACTAGTTGGTAGGGTAAATTCCGCCTGGGTTGGTAACATGTGCATTGAATGAACGATGGTCGAAACGGATATGAATTGTCCATGTTTCCATCCAGTTAATTTGTAGCCGAGCAATATCCTGAGAAAGTCCTGACATGCCATCAAGTTCCTACGATCATTTTGATATTAGCCATCTATATCAAGTTACATAATCTTAGTGCATAAAAATAGCAGCTTTGGTTTAAAAGTCCCTATGCCCCACCAATCGATGGGATTGTGAGATTGTTCTAACCAAATAATGTTGGTATTTATTGAGGTGGCTTGCCAGGTGTGGGCACTAGAACGACATCGACGGAGCACCGGGAATATCATTTCAAACTCCCACCAAACTATAATCTCGCCCAGACAAGGCGCAAACGAGACAACACCTAAACAAGAAGCGGACCGACACGGGAGGCGTCTTCCTCCCGCCGCCGCGCCGCCGCCGCCGCTGCCGCCGCGCTCCGTGCGTCGGGCCTCGTGCTCACACCGACACGCAGACCGTGGAAACAGTTAGAGAAGGTTGATAATTGTACATATTTAATGGATAAAACATTATCGTTATCTTATTAATTTGAGTTACAGCGACATCTACATTTGAAGCATTGTAATCAGATTTTGATAATAATATTTAAATATTTAAAATAGTGTCCAATACCAACATCGACTTTGGTGCCGACAGCATTAAGGTTGATATCTCAATCATCAGTGCCATCTATGGGAAGATAGGGGAAGCCTTGTGTCGATTCGAATATCGAGAAATTCCTTGAATTGAAAAACTTTTTCAGAATTTTTTTTCTTCTTTAAAATCTGATTACAATGCTTGAAATGTAGATATTATGGAGTGTTATGGAGCAGAGCAACGGCAATACGATACGATTGAGCCAAAACGCATTATTCGTATTACCACGATATTTTCTGGATTAGGTGGGGTCTGATTTGAGGTTGGTTGGCCACTGCATTTTGAGATAAACATTGGTTGGGCCATTTTGACTAATCTCTATTCAAATTAGCCACCGTTATTATTTGGCGGGATAGCTTGCTTAATATTACACGTTCCTTCCCGCTCACACGCTTCAAGATAGAAGAGAGAAGAGCATCGACCGCGAAGACGCGAGCCGACGCACCGAAAAACAGAGATCTTTTGAAACGGCGCGGCGCGTCCGGTAACGCGCGCGAAGAGACTCTCCGCACAAGAAAATTAACTATTATCCGCTACATCGTGGCAACGTGATTGAACTGTGTCCTCATCAAGGCAGGAAGCCAAGAGTGTTTCGTGAGTGGTTGGCGAAGGGGGGTCCTACGAAGCGGCGTCCCTCAGCCGTCGAAGGCATCGGGCATCGACGAGGTTAGTCCCTAGTTTTCCCACAAAACATAGATTGCTTGATGTTAACGGGGTTTCTCATACGGTCGATGTGTTGCGCAGGTGGGACACCGATGTGTCGGAGAGAAATCTTAACCTAACCTAAATCCAGATCAGATACTGCTGGCGGGGCTCTTTGGTCCTCGCCCAAAAGCTGAGACTTCACGCGTAGCACTAAGCATACATTCACACGGCCGGCATTGCCGTGACAAGAAGCTCAACAGGAGATAGGGCTCAAACAGGATTATGGGGGTTGATCCCCCAATAGACCATAAACTTCTCGTTATTGTGTCATCGTCACATTGTGTGGAAAATCAAGGGCACCTCTCTATACAGCTATGTCTAATGTAAACCAGAAATTCCCTATGGCCACTTATAAGCACCGTGTCTACGCAATTTATGACAACCGCCGTTAATTACTGGACCGAACAAGGTATTTCAGTATGGCTGACAGTCATTAGGTATTGGCGCGTCGGGAAAAGTTATAAAACAACACAGTATGCAGCCAATTATCAATTGATTCCTTAATTTACATATTTGCGAAATATTGGAGACGGTTACAAATATAGTATACACTTTTTCATACAGCTACGTGCATTTTTCATAATCTGTGACTATCATAGTAATTTAATTGAAAAACGTTGACAAATAAATTGAATATTGATTCAGGGTACTCAGTATGCATAGGTTATATTTCCTTAAATAGAAACAGTCAAATCAATTAATATACAAGAAGACTCTAATAGTTATTACAAAGCCACTTTAGCAAATTAAAGGTAAAAAAATACGTCCTACACGGGTACGTATTTTTTTTTACACGGGCACCTCCACTTATCCAAAAAATACAAGAGTGTTGCTTTACTCATATAATTTCTGATTCGCAAATTTTTTACTCTATGGCGCGTTACCCACGTCACTTGTCACCGGGTAAACTGGGCTAAGTAAATATCGTATAAAATGATAACTCTGCTCGAACACATTTCGCTGAGCCGTCACTTGCCTGTCTTGCGAATGTGTTACCGCCACCGCCCCCCCGCCCCTCCGCCGCCCGCAATCGTCGCGTCACCGCTAGCAATATCTTTTTTTCTTGTAGCTAATAAAAATATATGTATAGTCGCCTTCAGCTACGGTTTTTGCACAGCTACTTAAAAACAATGCATTCAAATGCGTTATTGCCAAAAAAAACCTGAACAAAAAAGCTGTTGCCTTTATTCTACTTACAATTACACATGAAAACCCAATTATTACCGATATGTTTCGAAATTTAGCCTTTCAACTGATTTTTTCCTAAATAATTTTCTTGAAAAACTGCAATTTGTGTTTACACACATCTTCGATTTTATTCATTCTAAATCGCATATCTATTCTTTTATGCTGTGTGGGTTCCGGCACGTAAATAGAAAACAACAATATAGTTCCCACTGCATTTTTTCGCGGGGCAGTGCTAAGGATCGACTAAGGCATTCGTCCTTCAATGTTCAGATTTCACGTAAAACTGTGGGTCCCTTTACTTACTAGACTGTTGGGTTATTCCTCGGGTTGGTACCCACCCACGGAGGATAGAGGTAGAGAGGATATGGTCTAAGCAAACTGGGTCTGTGTCCACCAAGTGGGTCGCTACGTCACAACCCACGTGATAAGAAGGCGTGGCTTAGCGACATACGTGACATGGCGGCGGCGGTGTTAGGTTGTGGGACAATATTATGGACTGCGGCGCAATTTTCAGCGAACGGTCGATTATACGATGAGATTTTGTATAAAATGTTGCAAACATTACACAGGACAAAATAATCTAAAATTTGTAGTTGGAATTACGTTGTATTTGTCAGTAAAACACTTCATATTTTATAATTTGAATCAATATTCGAGCATTGTATCGATGTATCGCTCTCGCTATGTGCCGATAGATGGCGCGCTATCATTTTCTTTTTACGGTAAGAAATGTTGATCTCATGATGCAAATTTTTATTACATTTGTGAATTAAAATGATTTGATTCCGCGCGAAGGCATAGATTTCGAAGGTTTTTTTATAAAAAAAACACACAGTAAAATTTAAAAGGCGCCATCTAGTTGTAGTCTTGTAACCACTAAGAATAGCTCTCGGAATAGCTGCTACCAGAATATCGATTCTTCCGGTAGATGGATTTCGCAAAATCGCGGGCGGTGCATGACCCCACCATAAAGCGATTTTCCGTCCGCTTCCCCGCACAGTGTCACGCTGCGATCCTTAGTAATATGAGTTAAAAACATCTCCTCTCTATCTCTATCCTCCGTGGTACCACCGTACTAAATTCATGATGGTCTAAGAAGCGAATATAATTGTCCGTGTTTTCTATCTTATTAAACGTAGCCGTATAATATAAATAGGAGTTCCTGGCATGTCACCTAATTATCATGTATTTATTTCCTCTAATATCATGACAGCAGGCTATTAAGCATCTCCAGTCACAAAAAAAATATATATATATGCAACATAGATCCTTTTTACGCGTGAGATACGTAGCCTAAGCAAGTCATTTCAATACCTGAATACTCACAAACGCCCATACATCGCTACAAAGGGGTTTAAAATGCCATAAAACGTAAAAACCGCTCACAAAACATATTGTTCACATTCTAAGATCGTTCCCATGCAGCGAGCATGGAAGGGCGGGTGTAGAGATCGAAACTCGTTTGTATGGAGGCGGGGCCTAGCCACTTTTACATAAAATAAACAAAAAATCATCGAAATCGGTTGGCGTTACATTGAGTTATTCGTCCAATGTAAATTTAAGACTTATATGATTTTTTTGTTTAAAGACTTTGTCAAAACTAGACAAAAACCACACGGGAAACACCAGCTTTCAAATAAAAAACAATCATAAAAATGGATTCACCCAGTCGAATGTTCTGAGGTAACAAACTCCTCCTCTTTGAAGTCGTTTAAAAATGGTAGGGTCGGCTAGTTAGTTCGCTATTATCTTACAACATATTTCCTCAAATTCCAACGGTACGAAAGAAGAATGTTTATTGCACTAAATAACGTGCTTAACGTTATTTAGTGCAAGAAACATTCGAAGTTGCGCGTCCCGAATTCGTAAGCGAACTAACTAGTAGTTAGTATTAAGTATGGTTACTCCCGTCCTTCCATGCTCGCGGTTCCCATACCACCAACGACCGATGCTATGAAGAATCTATCAAAGCACCATCTCCTCAAGCCGTTAGAATAGAACGGCTCAACAAAGTGAAACACCACAACATTGACACACACGACGTTGTAAATAATTTGATCTCCGGAGCGAACATAAAGGCCGATTCCACATGAAGCGGCGTTGATATCCGTTATATATTCCTACGGCGCTGAATTACCCCATTATGAAATTTCAAACGACACCATTAAATACAATTTGTTGGAAAATTAAGATACATTGTTTCGTAGCCGGCGGCGCGCTGGCACGTAAACTTTTATATTTGGGGCAAATCTGGAGACTTTATTTTATGAGTTTTGTATTTGTCCGACTGGCGGGCGAAGGGTGCGGCGCGGGGGACGCGAGGGGAGGGGGTGACGAGGCGTCGCCGATACATGAATCGAAGCTCATAAAAGTAAGTTGAGCGCAGCTGATCCGTGTTGAATCTTTTTCACTTTTGTTCAGTCGTGACTACAATATGATTTTTATTTCAATTCGATGTAATTTCACGTTCGGTTGTGAGTTGACATTGTGGAAAACTGTATCTTTTGGATTCAGTAAATGTTTCTCCAGTGGGTTTTGCTTTAATAGAGCATGCACTTTACGACGGGTAGACATCGCGAGAACGTATTATTGAACATTTGACATTTAAAAATAAAAATAAAAATATCCAAGAACTGGCTCGACTAAAAAAAACTATATAATTATCGTACTTGCTTACAAAATTTCATTGAAATGCGATCTGTAGAAGAAGAACAGCCGGACACATGAAAACATTTTACTCAATCTGAAACAGAGACGCTCGGTCAATTAGTCAATTTATGTAATAACTTCTCGTGATAGGTTAATTTAGAAAGGTAAGTAAAATAAAAATTAAACCTGTATGATGGTAACCTGGATGTTTCCTGTATGATGGTAATAGGGTAGGATCACAACATTTCCATTTTCAATACGTACGTCTACAATTACTGGTGCTACTGCATCGAGCTTTTCAAACGCATACTTTTAAACGTACGTATTCCTAACTAGCCTCACTGAAAGTCATTATTGATACGTCTCCATCACTTAAAACCTCGAGAAACCTTTCAGCTTGCGCTCAAACCCTTGTACGTGACATTTATTCCTGGTCTCACTTACCTCATTGATTTAGTACCTCATTCTTTATTGGCCTCCACGAAAAGTGCACGGCTTTTTCTAGGTGCGGACTGTTAAGAGAAACTTCTTAACTTGCAGCGTTGCGACTTGCTCTTATTTTGTTGCAGTGTTCGTTCTCACCTTGGAAGCAATATTTTATTCCGGCCACTAATGCATTCGAATCCCGGTGCATTCCAATACCCGCAATCACTTCGACCATTTCATTATTTTGTAATTTGCATATTTACTTGTATTAATATTATTGAACTGATGCACATCTAATACCACAAATTATTTCATGATATAAGCCCCTCAGACCATTTTCCCGATGGAATTAGGTGCTATGCTATGATATTAACACCGACATGAACACCGCTACATTGCAATGGGTGGAAAAAATATTTTTTTCTTCCTGCTCAGATCATCTTCTTCGCGTTTGGTTTAACTAATATAGGAAAGTGTACGCATAGAACATGGGCCTAAAACAATGGAGCGACCAGCATTTTCATCGAAAATACACATTCCGATCTTGTACAACAAGGAAAGAGATTATAACCTAACCTGTGAGCTTTATCTAGGTTTGACAAGCGCTCCATGCAATCAAAGTTCTATTAAAAAATCATAGTTTTCAGTCACCACTTCACAGTCAAAACATAGATTTAGAACTTTAAATATAGACTATTCTAATCAAAAGGTAGGTATAATTTTAAAGTTCTAAATTTTGAAACGCACTCCGAGGGTACTCGGGTGCAACGAGCTCGTTTCTGTACTCCTCGTACTCTCTTATTACAGCGATACCTAAATACCCCCTCCGTACACTCGCGCTGGTACAAATGTACATAGTGCACATTTTGTGGATTTAATTAGGTAAAGCGTGTTACTTGCGATGCCCGACTCTCCCCCTAAACGATAAACGAAACGGCAACGAGAAATTTCCTTAGATTTTACAATGTAAATGTATGGTACAAAGCATTTTTTTTAATTTAAATGTTTTGTCCTGCAACTCTGGCCTCTAAATTACTCGCTTGCCAGAAATGCCGATCCTCTTAGTTCTTTATCTATAGGGTTGGTAAAATATGGAATGCACACTGCCGAGTTATTTCCCCAAAAGTACAACCTGGGATACTTCAAACATGGTGTGAAGAAGCAACTGACCTGCCGGCATGGTTTTCGCAGCCCCCTTAAAAGCTCATGGGTGTTGTCGGGCACCTTAAAAGGTCCTGGAGTACGCCACATGCCGCGCTTTACATACAAAAAAAAGGGCCATAGTATAATCTTTGCTACCACCGCTGTATGAGCTACAGAGGACTCTAAGAAATGCGGTTGTAGCGTGAATTATTTAAATGCAAATAGATAGAAAGGCGCGATGAATCAGAACCACTTCTAGGTTGAGAAAAATATTCGTAACAGAAACTAAGACCAACGAAAAGTAGTACTTTGTGACGTCAATTTGCATTACTTTGAGATTTCGTCCATACAAAATGTGTCAAAGTGACGTCACAAAGTACTACTTTGCGTTAGCATTAGTTTCAGTTACGACTATTTACACTCTCAAAAATACAACAAACCAAAATAAATCCTTGGAAAACACTCACAGGTTAATGGCATCACTTCTCAGCACGCCAGGGCCCTGGGTTTCTGATGAATATAGGCGAACACACCAGCAGCGTGGTTGTTCGCGCACTGCAATCCAATGTCTTTAGCACAGGCTCACTAGATCGTTCCAATAGTTGGTTATCGAGTGGTCATATAACACTCCTAGGATGCATAAAACGTGCAAAATAATAATGTTTATAGATTACGTTCACTCGAGGATATGTTGCGCGTCTCGCGATTCAAACGGAACAGGAAGCACTGGCAGCGAGCTGTATTCGCGCGCTGCTTAACGTTTTTGGTAACTGTCACATGCATGCGGTAGGTCAAAAATATTTAAGTCCATGCATGCTGAAGCGATTCCAGTCAATTGGAATGCCTTCGTTTAAAATGTGAGAAAGATTTTGAAGTGGCCCAAACAACCGCGATGAAGCTCCCTCAGAAATCGTGAGCCATCGTTCACCCTTAGTGTACGCGTCTTTTTGCCCGTTGTTTTGAAATGCCCCTCTAATCAGGTTCCGAATCCAGTAGGTACTGCGAGGTTCAGTTCTTACGCCGCTTTATAGGAATTTTACAGATTGCTTTGTATCTCTGTAACGATTTTATATAGAGCTGTTCTTGTCCATATCTTCTGATTGATGGATTATTTTAATTGTTTTAATATTATTCGTTGCACAAGGCTAGTTTCAGATCATTCAGGCTAGGTGGGCTTAGGTTAACTAGTGTTGGGGAAGGTAGGTTCGGTGGGATCATCTATCTTGGTTATCCAAAGAGCATCATTGCATTTTATATTCTAATCAGGTAGGTAACCAATTGAGATACGCAACTTCTCTCCTGATTTTGTCACCGTGATTTTGATTTTGTATGTGCCTTAACTGTCTTGTTAGTGCGATGTACAATTATCATGTTTTAATATCCAAGTGGTTAGCGCCATCTATAACGGTAAACGCTTCTATGCATGTATTTGTTGTGATTTTGTTGGTATATTTAAACTATTGGCTCTATGTGGAGAGCACTACAGTCGCTGAGTACTCATGCATCGTACTAAATTCTATTACATATTCGGGAAACTAATTGCAACTATTTACGGATTCAAGTAATAAATTTCGATTTTGTAATCCTGTAATAATATTATCATCGTCATCGTTTAACATTAACATTTTTATAGTGGTAATAATTATTCTACCTAACTACTACCATGCATTGGCCCGATTTTAATATAAATGTTAAATATTAAGGAAAAAATTATACTGATAAAAAATCTTCAACCAGGACTATCTTATTATTTTTGCAGTCACCTTAGCTCTACTCTGTCGAAGAAAAGTTATGCGAAATCCTAACAAAAACACTCGCGGAGCCGTCTAAAGTGAATATTAAAAGTAACTTCGTCACAGGCGATAGATTGGAAAGTTATTGCCAGCCTGTGGCAGTTCTCTCGCACGCCGCAGCCACCGCACCCCACCGCTCCAATAGCGCGCACCCAACCCCTCGCTCCTGGTCCCCTCCCCGCACCGCACACCCCCCCGCCCGCACCCCGCGCACAGCTCACCCCGCACCACACACGACCTTTATGAAACCAGGAAACTTTCTCGCGCTTACACAAACATAGGATTCCGTAGTTTCTGAAGCACTGATTTGAGCCAACAAATTCTGCGGATGTTGTAATAAGGAGTTGTTTAAAATCTTACTGTAACTTAAAAGATTTACACCGTTGGTTAATCAAACATACACCGTGGTCCAAAACATGTAACAAACATAAAACGTTGACTTGAAAAATCCATAATTCTGCTTGGAAAAATTTAGCAATTCCGCCATTGCTTTGTTTACATAATTTTACGAAAATGAACATGGATCCCAAATGATAACCTCACATGCCGTCATTATATTATCTCAAAACACCTAAGTGCACTGGCAGGACCTTCCTTATATGACACAGCTAACTTGAACTAGATGAAAAAAACTCATAAATTTTCGTTGCATTCAAATCAAAGGTACCGATCCGGGCGCGATTAACCCTACCACCTTCAAATTAAGTTGTAGAGAACCTACAGTTTTACATGGAAACATCCAAACCATTAACGATGAATTCTTTAGTACCTACGACTTACACGGGATGACATTCAGTGGGACCACTTGTATTATTTTTAAGTGCCAGAACACACACATATATTTGTAGCCTTGTGTATTATATTATAATATGTTTTAGAACGCTTTGCTTTTGTCATATTGTGATCAGTTGACAGCTGTCAGTTTTGGATATGTAAAGATGTCAAATGCACGCATATCGATAGTAAAGGGGATGCGCCAAAGTAGATGGATCTAGCTATTTCTGTGAAAAATCCCCAAAAATTAAGTACCAAACTATAACTAGAGCACATTAAACAGTGACAATAAGCTGGGTAAGCACCTCTGAGCGCGGTTCGGATTCCACGTAAAATTCTAGGTCCCCTTCCTTACTCGATAGATGGTAGGGTTAATCCCGCCCGGGTTGGTACCATCGCATTGAATGAAGCGGCAATGAAAATTGTCAGTGTTTTCCATCCAGTTCAATTTAGCCGAGCAATATAAGGAAGGTTCTGGCATGGCGCCTAGTTCTCATTGTTTGGCTAATATCTGACGTTCAATTAGGTATTAGCCATCCATGTCCACGTACATAAAAAAGGTGAAATTGATTACAAAATTGCGAGGATGTGTGCAAAAGTTGCCATTTTCAATCAGCTACTTTTACCAATTAGCATACATTGTTTTATGACGTTAAATCCATAACTGCCCAGTGTGCTCGCCAAAACAGTTATAATTTGTAACTTAATACTGATAGTACGAACTACTGTGGCGCCATCTAGATGGACGCACAAACCCCCTTAAATTGTTTGGGGCGGCGAAAAAACAATGTGAAAGTTCGAAGCCTCGCCGGTTGATTTATTTTGCGAATAAACTATCATGGAAATGGCGAAGCTCCCTGTATAGGTTGGCCATTTTGACGATTGTCCAGAAAGAGGAAGAAAACAGTGAGACGACGTTCCAAGTTTTCGGTTCTATCCGCATTTAATGGAAAATGCTGAGTTCTTCAAAAATAGGCTTAAAACTCTTTATGAACCGGGCAACTTGTTCAACATATCTTCAAAGAAGATCTCGGACTAAATAAGGTCGTTACCCTATCAATTCCTTATACTACGGACGATACATGCTTACATGCTCTTAGATAATGTTTTACTAGTTTTTTAAAACTTTTGATTCGAAAATATATTGGCGAAATGTAGATCTTTATTTTTTATGTTTTAATATACCTTTGTGATTGGTAAATATTGTCTAAAACATTGGGGAAAAGCTGCCTTTTCTACCTTTATTTTAGACTGAACAATACAGATATTTAGAAAAAAATCAAAACATACGGACATATAATGAAGCTTTTACTTATTAAAAATCCCGATTAGAATCTGACAACTTTAAGGGGTATAGAGTTTAACGGTAGTCGCCGTGCAAATTTGTGCCTTGGCCAATAGACAAAGAATGTCTTGCTTAAAATTTTGAAATCTTAGATTTTCGCTGCCTTTACGACAGCCTTAACAGTCAAGATGATAGTATTTAGTCCTCTGAACGTCATCGTCCACTGAAATCGATACATACCTACATACATACATACATACCATCCTATCAATAATGATTAACCTAACAACATTTGGGACTAAAATCCGAACTCACACTACACAAGTGCAGAAGAATTTTTCCAAACTTCATCGCACTCTAAGGGCCGAGTGCACGAAAGGACAAAAAATCAAAATCAACGTCAAAGTATGATCAAACACGTCACTTTGTGCGGACAGTATGGAAGGAACTCTATGCGGATCACTAAAAGTGACGTGTTTGAACATTGATTAACTCGGCCGTCTCTTCGTGCAATCGGGGCTAAGAATTGCCACACTACTCGCTCAATCTCAACCCTATGATCTACAGTTTATAGTCGCTGTTAGAGGCAAAGGCACGAAACACAGAAGCGCTGAAGGTTTCGCTTGGCGCATGGGTCAAGATAAACACGGAAATGTTTCAGAAAATAACTAGAAATCTCATTAAATGTTTGTCGCACTACGTTAAAAGGAGACTTATATTTCTTTGATATAGCTACGACTATCTGCAAGTATCAATACAGCTAAGTGGAACTGTGATTTCCAAATGTATATTGAACTACCTCTGTATCCGTAACATAATTTACCGATGGCTTTGGGCCCGCCTTAAGCCAGGTACTGGCATGGCACCTCAGCCATTTAAAGTGTTTTGGGCTCATCCTACTGAACATTTGGTAATGAACCATAATTAGAGCACAACGTGTCTGTGTAATAAAAGTGAGGTCCTGGAATGGCCCCTCACGATCTTTGTTGGACATGACAGAAATTATGGATTACCCAAACATTTCCAGTAACATAAAAAATAACTGAATGGAAACACGGATAATTGTCATTGCCGCTTCGACCATTCTTCATCCAATGAACCGGGATGCTACTAGTTCACTAGCCTACAGTTTTACGTGGAATTCGAACCACGATTTTTCAAATGTTTTCTTGTCATGGTTTAACTAAAATACTACCAACAATTTTAAATTTTAAAATGTTATTGGACGATCCGAATACTTCTAGCCGTTATCGGAGGGTTTACTCAGTATCCGTGCTAACCACCATGTAGAATATCTATCCACAAAGTATTAGCCACCATGGTGTTACTGAGGCTGAGATAAATAGTCGTAACAGAAACTAAGACTAACGAAAAGTAGTACTTTGTGACGTCAATTGGCATTACTTTGAGATTTCGTCCATACAAAACGTGTCAAAATGACGTCACAAAGTACTACTTTGCGTTAGCATTAGTTTCGGTGACTAATGATTAATGGTAATAGATTCTAATGCTAACGCAAAGTAGTACTTTGTGACGTCACTTTGACACATTTTGTATGTACGAAATCTCAAAGTAACTCAAATTGACGTCACAAAGTACTACTTTTCGTTAGTCTGAGGCTGAGATAAATAGTCGTAACAAAAACTAAGACTAACGGAAAGTAGTACTTTGTGACGTCACTCTGATACATTTTGTATAGACGAAATCTCAAAGCAATGCCAATTGACGTCACAAAGTACTACTTTGCCTTAGCATTAGTTTCAGTGACGACTATTTATCTCAGCCTAAGTTACAAACCATTTAGGGTTACACATTACGATTATTAAGGATGTTAAGGATTCCGTACCTAAAGGGTGCTAACGGAACCCTATTACTAAAACTCAGCTGTCCGTCCGTCCATCCGTCCGTCCGTCCGTCCGTTCGTCAGTACGTCCGTCACAGGACCGTATCTCATGAACCGTAATAGGTAGGCAGCTGAAATTTTCTCAGAGTGTGTATTTATTTGGCCGCTATAACAACAAATGTAACATTTAAAAAAATTAAAGGCCCCCCTTTATTTTTTTTTAAAAAACATGATTTTTTGTATGATGATACGGAAACATTCGTGTGCGAGTCCGACTCGCACTTGGCCGGTTTTGTATAGCCAATCTAGCTAACGCAACCACTTGACGGAGGCAGACGGACATATTTAGCAATTTATTTCTACAACGGAGAGAGCTGAGAGCAGGCTATGTATGCGTGTATGAATTGTAATTTTATATAGTGACCACAAATTCAGTGATTCGTGTCTTATCATCCTACGGCAATAATGAGTATTAATCTCCTACGTTTTTCTTATCAGGATGTACTTGAGCGTGTAAGCACGCCACGAAGCCTTTGACCCGTCGTTGTCTGGAGCCGTCAGGGGACACGGGATATTTTCGAAGGTTACGTAGAGATTTTGCAATCTCCGATTACGGTCTCTTCGGTGCCTGCAAGTTATATTAACCTTTATCGCTGTCCTGTTGCTGCTCTTATTTTTATGTTACTGGACATGGATGATTTCCCACACCCACCGTCATGATATTATCCCTACCCACCGCATTTCCGAAGGAATTAGGTGCCATGCCAGGACCTTTACTTTATGAGCACCGTTTCTCTTACAAACATTACACATTAAAGCAAGCAAGGACAGGAGTGGCGACAAAAACGTATCCGTACAACGGATGCGCAGCCGCCTACACTGACGGTAGCGCAGGCAATTCGATTCGCCCACTTCTGATGTTCTCGACTTCCAACGACACGTAAGACACAGGACACTATTTAGTGCAACGAACATTCTATGTTTCGCGTACTGAAACGAACTAAACTACCGTGTTAGTTATTTACTAAAACGTGGCTACTTTCGGTCGTCCTTCTGTCACGTCCTTCCATACTCGATATTCGACGCATTCAGTAAATTTGGCTTTAGAACGCGACCTCTCGTATTCGCCCTGTTATACGAAGCTCACACATAAAAAATCCATGAGGCTTCTCTGGCCAGTGAGTGAGACAGACAATGAGCATGGAAGGACGGGAGTAGCAACAGAAACAGATTTAGCCATTAACAATCGGTAGCACCGGCAAGCGGAATCGCTTACGAAATCGCTTACTACAGATTTTCTAGAGTTACAACGACACGTAGGAATACGTAAGAACTTCACAGGAGGCTATTTAGTTCAACGAATATTCTATGCTGCGCGTCCCTACTACAGTTAGACGTTTAGCACTAACTCGTGGCTACGCTGCCGCCATACGAACTAGTTTCGATCGCTACTCCCGCCGTTCCATGCTCGCTGCCGGGGGATCACAAAGTGTGCCTGGATCAACGTTCCTGGGAGGATGTCGAAGCAAGTCACAGGAAGAGGCGTGTCTAACGACCGAGCCGCCATGATTTATAGCCCGACAACTCGACTAACGGCGCTCCTCTCGCCTATTTATTTATATCGTATGCGATAAAACTGTCATCCGCCATCGATGTATCGCGGCCCGAGTGGGGGCCGGATTCAGATCGCCTTAGTGTGATATTTTTGTATTCAGGCCCATCAATACAAAATGTTTGAAATAAAATAACCATCTCAAATGTTCCAAATCTTGTTTGTATTTTTTTATGTACGTTAAAGTTGAGCGGAGGAGTTATTAGACAAGTTATTGTCCCGATATAAATTTATAGCGCCACTTACCGGGTCCAATTTTGATCCAAACCATACAGGGTTCCACTCAAATATACACAAATAAATTCTTAAAAATCGGAGAAGTCATTTAGAAGCAGTCCAGTGACATAAACACATTTCGAATAAAAATAAAATGTACAAAGAAAATGTAAGCTTGCGAAACGATAATTAGTGTGTAAGTATTACTAACTGCAATCACAGAATACCTCTCCTAAAGTTTTGTACTCTTTTCTTATTCTGTGCCTTGGTTAGAGTGAACCATAAAGTGCATTTCGTCACGAATGCGAGCTATTTCATAGTTCGGAAACCATGTTTCACTGTGAATTCTTCTTCTCATTTTTTTTCTTCCTCCCCCTTTCTTCCCATTCTTTTACTATCTGGTAGGGTTAAGCCTGCCCAAGTTGGTGTCATCGCTTTTGATGAAACCTTCCAATAAAAAACCGCATTGAAACCGTTCTATCCATTGATATACACAGAATTACAAAGGCTTTAAACTTTAAACACCGCGGCGGGGGTAAAAATACATCCCTGTGAGCGTGACTATGGTGTTTTCGATAAAACATGTAAGAGCCAAAAACAGGAAACTAATGAACAGGAAGGCTTGTACAATCAAGAATAAACACTTTATATATATATAAAAACGTAAGTTAATATTATGCGAAAGTACCGTTTACCAGTTCTAATAAAATAACATAACCTGCGCTCGGTTTAATGAATATAAAGGGAAATCACAACAAAAGCCTCCGTCATCCGGAATCAAATGAGCTCTATTCTCTGTTCGGTCGCGTATTTCATTCGACATCGGTGAATAATTGCTGACGTATTTTGTTTGTCAGCTTGTTGGACTAAGAAGAATCGCCCGAAAATTCGGCTCTTGGCAACGTACACCCCGCACCAACGTCTCCCCACCGCGGCATGCACACTGTGCTGAATATCTTTCTTGGCATGGACAAAATTCACCAAATATTATTTTATGTATTTTTTTGCATATTCGTTAAAAACATGAAACTGAGGCAGATCAGCAAAGTAACACTGTTTGAAAAATGTTACAGCTTTTCACGCGGCAGGTAGAGATATTCTCCGACGTTTCGAGCTAATCATTCAGCCCGTTGTCAAGGAGGCATCCGCCG
Source organism: Incurvaria masculella (assembly GCA_946894095.1). Lineage (NCBI taxonomy): Eukaryota > Metazoa > Arthropoda > Insecta > Lepidoptera > Incurvariidae > Incurvaria > Incurvaria masculella. Next base: position 7,850,459 of record OX335644.1, read on the forward strand.
CGCTCGTGCGCAGCAGACGACTGAGGTGACCGCTAGTCTATCGCTAGTAATATCTCTACCTGCCGCGTGAAAAGCCTTAACATTTTTCAAACAAAACCTCAAAAGTATCAAAAGTAACACTGGTTTTCAGTACAAATGTCCAGTAATATCGCGTATTCTAAATATAAAAAAATCTATAAAAGATTAATCAAATCTCTATTTAGGTAATAAGCAATACTTCATCATCTATAAGTGTTAGTAATGCTCTGGTATTAACACTTTGTCTACCTGGGACTAAGCTAAGCAAGAACAGCTTTAACAAAAAGACCGAAAGGAGAATCCATTTATGCTGGGTGGCTTTAGGGGAAGATCTTCCTATTTTTACGGCGTCTAATACCAAGTTCTGGAACCAGTTGGGCTCCTGCATGTATTGACTTAAATTGACGAAGAGGATGGTCCATTGTTTCCAGGTCACTCAACAAGCTATGCAAAGTTCGGATCTTTTCCGAGGAAATCAGGAACGAGGTTTTCCGTCAGGAAATAAAAGTAACCGACATAGCCCGCAAGATCGGCAGCTTGAAATGGCAATGGACTGGCAATGTCTGCTGCGGAGCGGATTGCTGATGGAGAAGAGGATTTCTGGTGTGGAGACCCACGTACCGGCAAACGTATTCTAGGGTGCCCAGCGGATCGTTGGACAGACGCACTGGATGATGTATCTATGTTTGGGAGTGTTAAATTTATGAAAGATCATGAACACTATTGTTTGAATAGCATTTTCTATGTTGAATTACTTTAGAAACAAAATCAATGTTTGACCACCTAGAGTTGCTGCACTGAGGGCATGTCTCCGAGTCTTGCCACCCGCCGCCCCCACAGCCCCCTCCCGCGTTGCCGGAACGTTTCTCAAGCTTTCTTCAGGCAACTCACAAAGCGACTGAGCCGGCGGCGGCGGAACAACAGCGTCGCTTCGACCCCGACGACGTGCAAATAAATTAAGTAATTTAACATTCGCGCCAGACGATTCGGACCAAACGTTCAGTAAGGATAGATTTAAAATAACGACAACAACATTTTTGCAAGTTAACGCTAGCAATGTTTTTTTATTGTTAATACAGCTTTTACGTTTCCAGGTTATTCAAGGTTCCGCATTGCGGTTTCAAATACCCCACGTTCGTGTTCTGCTTATTTATATTGTTAAAGTTAAAATGTGTCATTTTTAGGGTTCCGTACCCAAAGGGTGAAAACGGAACCCTATTACTAAGCCTCCGCCGTCCGTCCGTCCGTCTGTCCGTCTGTCCGTCTGTCACAGGGCTGTATCTCCGGAACTGTAATAGGTAGGCAGCTGAAATTTTCACAGAGTGTGTATTTATTTTTTCCGCTATAACAACAAATAGGTAAAATAAAAAAATAATAATAATTAAAGGGGGGCCCCATACCAAAAACCTGATTTCTTAGTGTTGATGGTACGGAACCCTTCGTGTGCACTTGGCCGGTTTTTATATATTTTCTCTAACTTATCTCTTTACATTTAGAAATAAAAACACTACTGAATTGTTCATTCGAGCAATTAAGAAGTTCTCGATTAGAACGCAGAGCGAGTTGGCAAAGTTTTGACGCTGGAAGACAATAGCAGATCATAATCATTGCGATTATGTGTTTACTTAATGGTTCGTGGGTATTTTCACACGGACTCTACTTGCGCTATCAGAACATTAGAAACCTCCTCCCCCTTTCTTGGAATCTCATAGTTTCAGCACACTGTCATTATTCTTCGATACGATGTTAGTTTTTGGTTAGCATGAATTTTGTGTTTTTATAACATTTTAGCACACCTGATGTTTAATTTTAGTTTTTTATATGACACTACCACTGGCCTTATCCCGAACACTTATTTCAGTGGCTACGTGCGGATTCTTGGCTGCTACCGCTTTCGCACAACGGTCTGGTTGCGCGCATGATTTAATTTCATTGTTTCAAAGATTATCTGTTTTATCACCGTCCGTTACTGTGAGTAACAACATTTATATGATCTGAATAAATAAGACCTGCAACAGCCTAAGGATAAGTCTCTAATGGCCGTCCGATCTCATTACACTCCTCACACCAGTGTGTGTACGTCCCATTTAAGCCCTCTTCGTTCAGGTGATATTTCCGTCCTAAGCACCATGACGCGGCTGTTAATTGGCTGATCCCGAGGTAAATCTCGCTTAAGAGAGATGGAGGGTTGCGCGTCTCGCTGGATTTTTTGCTTTAAATATGCGATTAAAACGGATTGATCTTCACCTATCGGATAATTAGTCAAGGCTTAGTCTGTCGCGACGCGTTCTAGAAAACTGAACTAAGGCGATTACATTTTAAAATGGCGTTCACACAAAGATGGGTTTGCTGGAGACGTGTACTTAGTCAACAGTATACATCCATTTACAGATATTTTTGGATAACATGCAGGTGCATAGAATTGCATTACAAACCCTATTACCTTTTCCGTTTCTGTTGCATTTTTTTTATATGAGTTCTTTCATCTCTTCTCATTCATCATCACTACAATTATTTTAGTTAAGAACACACACTCCCAAAACTAACGTTTCCAAAACATTTCCAGCAATCGAAGTCCACATACTTTTCTTATGGAATGCATTTCAAATGGATCTTTACTACCCCAATCGCGCTTCTTTATTCATTCTCACTCCCTAGTCTAATCTTAGCAACTGTTGGTCAATTAAGTCGTCTAACAACCTCTTTTCGACCCCCCCTTAAGAGATTGTCATTTTTTACCCGAATCTAAGATTTCAGATTTCCAAGACTTTTGCTATTTAAAACTTAATAATGATGAGAAGCTAACAAATTCGCGCATACTTTAAAATCATCTATTCTTTATGAATGTTGAAATAAATAGATTTTGGCCTTAAATATAATATTTTTAGGGCAAAAGTCGTTTAGATATATTTCATTTTGATTACATTTAAACTTTACATTACTTTACTAAGTTACGTCAAAAACTGATAGATCCGCGGATTCGATCAACCCAATAAAGAAGACCCTACATCCTTTCAGAGTTGACGGTTCTTTAATTTCGGGAAAATCTCGGGATCTTCGCCGACTGTCCCACAGATGAGAATAATACTCCACGCAATACATCTCCTGTGCTTTGTAGAGCGGCCTTGCATACTGTTATAACATGTGCTTACAATTTATTATTGTATACTTGAAAAAAATGCTCCACATAATAAATAATATGAAATATGAAATACATGTACCCCTGACCCGAGACGTCAGAGTGCAGAAAGCACGCATTTATAAGTGCCACGTGCTATATTTGAGATCAAAATAATTTCAACACTATACAAAATATTCGCAGCCTCTGGTTGTGCAACTGATTTTTTTTACTTATTTGGCACATTCAATATAAGTGCATAAAATGAACAACAATTTAAACAATGACTAAATATCTTCGCAGCACCGTAATTCACCTGGAAATTATATAAAAAGTGGACTTTTAGCTAAAGAAAAGAAATGTTAAGAGAAAACAAGAGATGAAACTGAAGAACATGTACAGCGAAAGATTACAACAGAAAAAGAAGCAGGAAAGGAAAGTAAGAGATATTTTCAAAAAAAACAAAATAGCTACATATCTCAAAGAACAGAGAACAATAACAAAAACACTAACAAGCTCACAACACATAACAGAAAAAATACGAGAAATTATTGAGAAATATGAGAATTGAATTAAATCAAAACATGGGGAATATTGGAAAAAAGTTATGGAATTGAATAAATTATTTAAAATAGAACAAAACTTGCACACATTAATGAAAGACAAGCCCACTGAAAACCACTGCTTCTAATATGAATACTAAAAAGTCAGGAACGACTTCCATGTACTAGACGGATGTCTGTTAGAAGTTTTCGTCCCATAAGTAAGGTGTTATGTAGGTGAACAAGAACTCATCTGGAACTCACAGGTGACTCATACCTTCATGATTTTCCCACTAGTCCTTTTTCTAGTGTCGCATAGAAGGGCTTTATATTAACGTGAGGCGTTTTCTTATATCTTGGCTGATTCGGTTACAGGGGCAACCAAACCGCCATCTCACAGCTCGTCTGCTCAGCGCCACACACTGTCATTGTTCCGTTGATCGGCAAATATTCAATTAAGCAAAACAAAAAGGTTCCATATCGACGGAGTCTGCTGCGCCGCACCGCCCTCATCAATCTTAATCTACGCATTGTGCAGAATCACTCTCCGAGGCCCCAGCCCGTTCGGGCTTGATACGATTTCGGAAAGTTTTTTGAATAAATTTCGTAACAACTTCGGAAGCTTTCAGACGAGAATATTAGGGCGCACGCTTAGCGCAAAACACTAGAGTGTGAAGATAATGTATCCGACTTTCAAAAAACTTAATTAATTTTACTGTTAAAAGTACGCGCATAGGTACTTTAAATAGCACTTTAAAATAAAAAAAATCCCCAAATGTTACACACTATTCTTTTAATTGTACCGGTAACTATTTTACAACATATTCTTGTTATGTTTTTATGTTAAGGTGGCCCAACCCGCTCATTTCCCCATACAAAAGGGGAAAGAAGATCACGCCTATATTTCTTGTCAGAGATCCAAAATTTTGCTCAATATAGCTTTATTTGATTGAACTAGATGTCTGATGACCATTGGCATTGTAAAATTGTGTTTGGTTTCCAAGTTATAACGTCCGAAAGTTCGGATTTTTCGCGCGTTTTATACAATAACTTTGGAGTTGGATTACGCAATGATAAAGTAAGAAAATCTTTAAAAGATTAGTCATCAGACATAGCTTATTTATTCAAGATTTATAATCGATTTGGTTTTTGTTAGATTTTTGACTACAGCGGTCGTGGTTTACTTTTAGCTATAAGTCGTTTTGAAATTAAAATTTTCGTAAATCTTACCAAATCATACACTATGCACATTGTCTTTTTTGTGGACAGGTTGCAACTTCCTTATTACGGAGCCTGTCTTATTCTTAGAAACAGAGAAGGTCCCAGAGCGCAACAGCACGGTTTTGTACCGTGCCCGCAAATGAGTTGAGGCCGCCGGGTTGGGCCACCTTAAGTAATAATTGAATAACCACCAAGGTGATGCATGATATTTTTTATTTGCTTACACAATGTTCTAACTGCTGGCTTATTATTGCTTATATTTGAACATTCAGAAATCAGAATGCTAACTAGGTACACTTATTTAATTGTGCTCCAACTAATTACTTTTGCTCACAAGAACTAAACTTTTTGAGGAAAAACCAGATTTCTGAAGCCAGCAGCGACGGAACCTTCGGCAAATACCCGCTCGATCGGTTTTTTTATGAAAGGTATATTAAATTTGCACAGAATAGAAAACAATTATTTTGTAATAAACTGTATCTGCTAACAAAAAGAGATCGTAATATAATTCACGAAATATAGAAAGGAAAATAATAATTTCACTATCGAAATCAAGATTGACAGTCAATACTAAGCCCCAAATATGTGTGTAGCCTTATGCCTCCCGGTCCGTTTGTCCGTAAATAAATCAACAAAAGTCTTATCTATTGTATGCCACGTTTCAGAGCTTATTTGTATGGTAGGCCGGGAGCGAGGGGGCGAGGGGGTGGAGGGGGTGGAGGAGGGCAGGAGGGTTAAAAGCGATATAAATGGATTTTGGAGCAGGTGGCGAGATGAAACTTTTGGCGCTTACTGGTACCGTGATGAATGGAGGTTCGCTCATTACACAATGAACAAATTATATTTCACCGGCAATTTATTGACCAAACGAGGTGAGGTCGTGTTTTGCTGACCCTTCAAACCGTTAAAGTTAAATGTTTTATTTATGTTTCAAATAAATTACAGGATTGACACTAGTCAATCGCTGGAGACCCGAGACCTATTATCGGGGCCCGAGAGCCAGAAATGGCACCCGTTATGTTTGTTTCTGTAAAAGTGCATGGATTTTTTATTATAATTTATTTTCTCAACCAAAATGATAATAACCACATATTATCTCACGATTTTTTTTTTTTTATCATTTTTGAATTGTATGGTTTTTATGGTCCATCGACACTACACTATTATTTTATCATTTGTCAGTTCAGCAATCAAAGGGAAGAACTGGCAAAAAACTTCTCTGAATATTATTTTTCCGTGTCCACTTAATCTAAGTTTACAAAAGCGTTTGCCACTTGATTACAGACAATCACAGGTAAAACACCAAATTAATATGAATTGACGAGAATTACCTATTCATGTCATATGCAACAGTTCATGATAAATATAAACTAGCTGAGGTACCCGGCCATGCCAACATGAAAAATGGTGAAACCTTTGCAAGTCTTAGTTTTCATAAACATTTTAAACCACTATTATTTCAGATATCGATATATTTGAGTAAATTTTATATCTCGCATCGCCATGTTTGTGTAGTTTGCCTATAAAACAGTAAGGACAAATATTGCTGTCAATCTATTGAGTTAATAGAAAGAGGATAAATCTTCAACTCATGAAAGCTCCTCGCTCAGTATGACAGCTGCCAATCCGGCGAGATTCCGACTAAAACTAGCGGCACGACGCCACGCCCGCCGCCCACACGTGACATTTTCCTGGAATCTTAAATTCGGACTAACTCGTCAAATGTACAGTAATATAAACTCTATTGAAAATAATATATTTTTTCCCGTTTGTTTGCCTTCGTATGCCTTAATTTCATTTGTGTGAAAAATACTAATTACTTTGTTTTTAGTTTTTTAATTTCAACTGCGCTGATAATAGCTAAATTAACATACGCTCAAAGCAAATGCGAGTTCCTAAACTGGCTTTAACCTCGACAAAACTGGCTCCAGTTAATTGCGTTTATGTAAAGTGTTTAGAACTCGAAAAAATTATAAAATATACATAGGAACTGCAAGATGTCGAATGGATTGATTATTAGTATTCAATATTCATTAGGTTTTATTATTTTTAACAAAATTCATATTTATTGTTATAACTGTTAGCAACTAATGCTGCTTTTATTTCGTATCAAAAGCATTATCTGCAAGCATTTTGATTCTTACGTAATGCCTAAATTGACTGAAGGATGAATTTTGATTATTTTGAATAATACATTTCGATTATTCGTTTGTTCAATTTCAAATTACTTTAATCGAGCGTTTCACATTAAGAAACCTTTAATGCATAATATAAGGGCCCAACGTTACAGATTTAAGTTATTTAAAACCGACATTTATTGACAAGGAATTTGGAACCAACAGCTTTTCTGAACTCAATAACTGCATTAAAATATTTAGGGTTTGTGCCATAAGCATATTCGGAGTTACGCTTTTTTTTATTTAAGTGATACTGTAAAATTATAGTAATGACGTCATTATAAAATAAGAAAAAATATATTAATTTAATTGTAACATGTCTCCTAGCAAATAGGATCAACGAGATTAGCATAGACGAATATGTAAATTTGGAGACAAAATTATGTATTTTTAATCGGTAATGAATTCTTGAATTGTTTTTAAACATTACAATATCACCGTAGACATTGTATGTAACGTTAATATACAGGAGGGTGCCTTTGAGACTGGGTGCTATTTCTCTAACTGCATTCACTTTAGTGCTCAACTTGTTCAAGTGGACTGAGGTATCGGCTTGCCGTTACTTCCAGCTTGGAATATTAATACCGCGTCGCGCTCCCACTTTACGGCATCACGTCGTCGCGTCGTCGTCTGCAGTGCCGCCACCTTTCGCGTCATATTACTATTTGTAGGAGTCGTTATCCTTTGATAGATTTCAGGACGAGAACAACGGCTCTAGTCAAATATGGCCTCGGTAGCCCATTGGCGCGATCAAGCTTGGTGAAACACCTCTGAGCGCGGCTGGGTTCTGGATGGGTGAACATTTTCAAACGTTGAGGGTGACCGTGGTTTAGATTCCATGTAAAACTTGCTTACTAGCCGGTAGGGTTAATCCTGCCCGAGTTGGTACCATCGCATTGAATGAACGATGGTCGAAGCGGCAATGAAAATTATACATGTTTTCCAACCAGTTCAATGTAGCCGAGCAATATAAGGGATATTCTGGCATGACACCTAGTTCCCATGCGGTGTGTTAGGCAAATATCTGACGGTTATTAGCCATCCAAGCCAAGTTACATAAAAAAAATATAATTTTTGTCATATTTGAAGGTAGTTTTAGTTGGTCAGTCAGTCAGTCAGCGTGTTTGCACCCACTGCTGGACATGCGCCTCTCCAATTGTTCTCCAGTCCTCCCGGCTCTGAGCGGTACGGAACCACTGCTTTCCGCCGTCGCAGTTGATGTCGTCGTCCCACCTGGCGGGTGGTTTTCCCACATCCCGTTTTCCTGTCCGCGGCCGCCATTGTAGGGCACGGTTACTCCAACGGTCGTTCTCTCTTCGGTTGACGTGACCAGCCCGTTGCCATTAGAGCTTAGCCACCCGGTACCCAATATCGACTACTTTGGTACGTCTTCTCTTCCTCCTTATCCGAAGGACTCGATCAGATGGGGCTCGCCGGAACCACGAATATATTCACGGTAGTGTATACAGGTTGTAGGAACCGGCAGTACATTACATTTGGGAAATTATTATTGGGATTGAAACAAACAAAAAAGTTTAAAAACTTTTTGCTGAATATCCTCTAAATAAAAAAATAGACTTTCCACACAAAGTAATTCAATAATTTAGTGTAAAAAGGAGCACGACCACGGAGCATCCTAGACAAGGATGGATCTAAGTGTTCTATAACAATATAAAAATTCCGATTGTATAGCTACCCTATAGTCGACCTATGCTCAGCGCACGTTCAGCCAGGAGTTCGGTTCGTTATCTGCATGCAGAGTTTGGTGCATTGTGAGCAGGGGGTCGGCAGTAATACGTAACATATCGGGGACTACTTCCTCGCCGCCTCTCCACCCGTACCCGCACCCGCACCCGCCGCGCCGCTCACTTCTGCTTCTCGGCGGACTGGCCAGAAGATGTGCTACGTTAGCTCGACGTCGAGATTGGAAAGTGTTTTTTAGGATTCCGTACCCAAAGAGTGCCAACGGAACCCTATTACTAAGCCTCCCCTGTCCGCCCGTCTGTCCGTCCGTCCGTCAGCCCGTCCGTCCGTGTGTCCGACCGACCGATCGTCCGTCCGTCCGACCGACCAATCGTCCGTTCGTCCGTCCGTCCATCCGTCTTTCACAGGGCTGTATCTCATTAACCGTAATAGATAGCTGAATTTTTCACAGAGTGTAAAATTAAAAAAATATAAAAATTAAAAGGGGGCTTGTTTTTTTTTGTTACTTCTTGCACGATAGTACGCAACCCTTCGTGTGCGAGTCCGACTTGCACTTGGCCGGTTTTTTTGGGTACAAAATGATAGATGAAATATTTTAATTTTTTGATATCAGCTATTCGTAGCTTATGGGTGCCGAGAGTCATGTGTTCAAATCCCCGGCCCCTAATGCATCACTTTCTTTCTCTTTACGAGTTGTATGAGTGCATTTCGTCACGAATGCGAGCTGTTCCATTGTTCGGAATTCATATAAATCTGTAAGCTTGCCCTACTTGGTGGTAGAGTTAAGCCCGCCCGGGTTGGTATCATCGCTTTAGATGAAACTATGGTCGAAGCGATAAAAGGTGTGGCACCAAATACCTTTAGGGATGCAGTGTGTTGACTAATATCATGACGATGGGTTGATATTAGCCATCCATGCCTAGTTACATAAGAAAATAATCTGTTGATTAAGATTATTGAATCTTGAAAAAGAGAGACCACCGTCAAAGTTATGATGTACTTAAGTAAAACTTAAGCAATATTCAAGGTTTTTGAGAAAGATTGCATATAGTCTTTTATTTGCTTAAATGTTCAATGTGGTGGTAAATACTTTTTTGCGTCTTAAAATATTTTGCTAAAGATTTCGTTACCCAGCTAATAAACTTCGGAATGCTCATGTGCATATCGCTACTGTTTATTATCACAGAAGAGAAAAGGAGACATGTCATCTGGGTGTAACCCGCGTAGCTGCCGTATGGACATATTGTCAACATAATCAAATGGCACACCGCTCGCGCCTCGTGTGCCACACAGTCCAAACATTGCCTCGAGACGCAAATGTGCTCCCGAACTGTGGTTCTCACCACCACACGTCTAATTACGTCTTCGACTAGTATTTCGTGTGGTTGTTCGTTTAAGTTGGGTTAGTAGTTTTAGAAAAAGTTAGCGACAGGGGGTTCAGTTACTGAGATCTGCCATCTTGCACGCCTACTGAACTTTAGTAGGCGTGTAAGATGGCACATCTTCTTGTTAGGTTTCCGTACCCAAAGGGTGAAAAAGGAACCCCATTTGTAAGCCTCCGCTGTTCGTCCGTCCGTCCGTCCGTCCATCTGTCACAGAGTTGCATCTCATGAACCGTAAAAGGTAGGCAGCTGAAATTTGATAGTGTGTATTTATTTTACCGCTATAACAACAAATAGGTAAAATAAAAAAAAATAAAGGGGAGTCCCAAAAAAAAAAGGTTTTTTTTTTGTTGAATCTTGAACGATGGTACGGAACCCTTTGTGTGCGAGTCCGACTCCTAGAAGCTTAATTCAAATCTCGAACTACCTAAAGATTCGAAAATAAATGCCTACCACGACCTACCATGTGAACCCCCACTCAGGAGCCAGTAGTTGGGCCAACTTCGGCACATCGCGAACTTTCTAGTATATTTAACGTATTAGGAAACTTTCAAGACTGATTCTCGAAGGATACTTACTTAGAATTTGTTAGCGTAGACAAATATAAGGGATGCGTTGCCACCGGGCTTAGGCGGGCCACAGAGAACTACTTCACTTTGTGTCCGAGGCAGGCGAGACTTGCGCACCGAATGCCCTTTAAGACTACTGATGTAGTTTTGGTGTATTTAGAGAGTGGGGACATCTTTCTTGTTATTTATTTATATGGTCGCATATACAAAGTATTATTTTTATAAGGGGTTTTTTTCGTGTTTTCATCGGTATAAACTGTTTTGTTCGGTCGGGATTTAGTCGGGAATTTCTGCCTTACAGTCTGTGTAAAATCATCTCATGGCAGCCTCGGTAGCCCAGCGATTCGATAAACTTTGGTGAAGCACCTCTGAGCGCGGTTAGGTTCTGGACGGGTGACCGTTGAGGCTAGCCGTGGTTCGGATTCCACGTAAAACTGTAGGTCGCCTTCCTTACTTACTAGGTGGTAGGGTTTAATCCCACCCGGGTTGGTACTATCGCATCGAATAAACGCCTGTCGAAGGGGCAATTGAAATAGTCCGTGTTTTCCATTCAGCTCAGCATTCCCATGCGGTGTGGTAGGCTAATATCTAACGGTCAGTTACATAAAAAAATATCTGTTTTAACAATATAGAAAAATCGTAAAAATAATGCACCCACTGCGAATTCTATTTTTATAGCACAAAATACATTATAAGCGAGCTAATAAACTGCTCATAAAAGAGGTGAATTGGGGGCGCAAGCAAGGGCGGGTGTGGGGGGAAGGCAGTCGCGATGCCGCCTCGTCTCCACCCCCCGCCGTCCCCACCCCGTTTTGCATTTCAAGCACGACGTCGGCGGCGCACGCAGAATTTTTATGTTAAATTTTGAAGATTTCGAACTGAACTCATAATGGAATTTTCGCTTTACACACGGTAAACTCTCGGGTTGAATGCAACGAACCGTGATCGGACAAATCACAAAGCTTTGAGATATTTTTCTGTTCGACTTGTTTAGCGAACTGATGCCTTATCAAGGCTCGGTTTATTTATAAGCATGACTGACTGCAATTAATTTTCTCGTATTGACTTCGGGCCGATTTTTCAATCCTCAGATAGTACTTATCAGTCTGATTGCAAAATTTACGTTTTCCAAGAGACGGATAGACACTACTAGATGATTACATCTCCTATCACTATTATCTTAGCGGCTCGTAGCCTAGTGGCGCGGGGACTGGCCTAGCGTACCAGAGGCCCGGGTTCAATACCAACTTGCACCACTGTCTTTCTCTTTCAGAGTTCGATAAGTGCATTTCGTCACGAATGCGAGCTGCTCCATGGTTCGGAATCCATGTAAAACTGTAGGTCCCCTTCCCCTACTAGGTGGTAGGGTTTAAGCCCGCCCGGGTTGGTACCATCGCATTGGATGAAAAGATGGTCGAAGCGGCAATGAAAAATTGTCCGTGTTTTCCATCCAGTTCAATGTAGCCGTGCCCATAAAGGGAAGGTCCTGGCATGGCACCTAATTCCTTCGGGAATGTGGTGTATTGGGCTAATATCATAACGGTAGTTGTGTGGTATTAGCCATCCATGTCAGGTCGCATAAAAAAAAATCTTAATGTAATTTTGCTAATAAAAATATGGGCTTACTACAACGGATGGATAAGCAGCGGCGAAAATAAATTCATCGAATAGTCATCTGACTGATTATTAGACTATAGAAAAATTGGCCCTAGAATAATAAGGAACTCAGACAATACATATATAACATGACGCCGTTACCCTGGAGGCGGAGATGAACAATCACAACATACGTCTCTGGGGAGGCTACCATGGCAAGTTTACTCGCTGAATGAATAGCAGGTGAACAGGCAAGAGAGTGATTACATCTGACGTTTAGTTGCATTTCGTACCAAGCTAATTGTCGAACAACGTATTATTCACCCGAGTGAATTAAATTTACCAGTTATCATGTTACAAAATGTTATAAACACCAGATCTAATCACACTTTTGGCTATTTACCTGGTGCCTTATTTACAATTGTTACCACTGGCTTCTTCAGCAGAATTGCATCTATTTATACATGCTCTTCGAATAGGGTGCTACGAAACCTCATGGTAAGTTCCTGGGAAATAGAAAGCAAACCAAAGAAATAAAAAAAAACTTGCCAGTTATAATGATCAACAATCAGACTATTCCTTTGGTCACACAAGCACGAAATCTGGGCTTAATATTTGACTCACATTTAACATTTCAGACTCACATCGACAGCAAAGCTGCTAAATGCTTTGCAGCACTAAGAAGTTTATATAAAATAAGACCATTCTTAAGCTTAGACGTTCGCAGGACGCTCACAGAATCGCTCGTACTAGCACCTCTGGGCTATGCAGACGTAGTATACGGACCGCGTCTGCTAAAAAAAACTGAAAAACAAGTCCAAAGAATCCAAAACGCCTGCATGAGATTTTGCTACAATATACCACGACGAGCTCTCATCACTCCTTATATACATGAACATGCCATTCTCAAAATGAAAAGCCGTCGAATATTGAAGCTAGCAAATCTAACAGCGAATGTCATTAGACTTGAAAAACCCTGCTACTTACTTAAAAAGTTAACATGGTCAAAAGACCAACACAACTATTTGACGAGAGCCAGAAGCTACCTTCTGATCGTGCCGCGGCATTCGAAGGTTGCCACCAAAGGTTGCTTTCGCTTCGCTGCTTCCAAGATATGGAACGACCTGCCCCCTCCGGCTCATGGGGCTAAAACATCAAATACTTTTAAAAAAATAGTCACAGCGTGGCTTTTGGCTCGTCAGCATAACTCATAATCACTTATCATCAAACATAAGAATTTCAAAATTATTTTTTTTTTTTTTCTTCTTTACATAACTTAAACACTCCCTCACAATGCACATATCCTTTAATTATGTACCTACCCCAATATAATAGCACACATAATATATGTATATCTCGCAATAGCTGCCTCGTCACTACACTACCGGTGACACGAAAATAATTATTTCCCCTTTTTAAACCTTAATATATGTATAGGGTGGTGGCTGAAAAACAGCGCCGCCTGTGAAGCGTACTGTTTCACAGGCGATTACGGGCTGAGCCTCCTTACCCATTCACGTAACAACAATAATATGTAATAATTTTATGATTGCACATCCCATGTTTATCTTTTTTTTTTACTTTTTTCTCTGTTTATATCTACAATATTTGTATTTTTGTTTTGTTTGTATTATTGTTTAAATAGTTAAAGTGCAATTGTACTACTGTTATTAGTTATATGCCTATTATTTTGTTGTTTTTTGAATAAACAAATTTTCTTTCTTTCTTTCTTTCTTTCTTTCTTTCTATGAATTCCACTGTATGATTTTGGTAGTGTCATTCTTTCATTACATCGTTCTACATGTTCTGACTACCTTCATACTCTTCTCAATCTTTTTTCTACATTTATTTTCTCTTACTACAACATTTTAAATTACATCTATTGCGTATCCAACTGTTTTGTTCTCACCCATATACCCAGAACTCGTTTTTATAGCTTAGCAGTTAAAAACTGCCATGCGAGCTGTTGTTGCCATAACCCAAATCAAACCCAACCCAATTCAAACTGACCTTTCCTCTATTCCCAGCAGTCAGTGTTCTAATCATAAAACCACTGCTACTAATTTTCATTAATTATAAAAATATAATGGTTTCTTATGTTTAATTTTATTTTTTTAGATGACATCAAACATGTCAACAGTTTCCTGCAACGTTTCTAAAAGGACAGATATCCGACTTGCCTAGGCAACAGGTTCTAATTTTTTATTTTGTGCCAATATATAATAAACATAACACTTTAAAAAATCGGAATCCTTATTTTAATAGAATAAAATCACTTGCAGACGTTACTTTACCTGTCACTAGCGCCACCGCCGCGGTCGGCTGCAGACGCGCCTCCCGCCGCCGGGAGGGGGGGGGAGGGGCGCCCACAGCGGCTTCGTTAATAAAAATGTCAATTACATCGATTTCTGTTTGAGCGGTTTGAGTCGTGCGTCGAGCGCTGGGGGAGGAGCACTGAACTCAACTAGAGGCGACTTTCTCGTATTTATTTCTCTGGTAATCGTTTTACGAGTCAATTTATTTGTAAACATATTAGAATATTTCTACTCCAATATTTGGCGCAAATTAGAAATCGAATGAATAATTTGTCCTTATTGACTTTATGTCAGATGTTATAACTTTTAAAAGTTAATTTAATTTGTGTCAAAGCAATACACTTTTTGCTATTCTTATCGTTAAAGTTATTTAGCGGTCCGAGCTTTATAGACATTGGGTTTGAATTTGAATGAGGTATATAAAGGTACTTATTTGGTTTCCCAAAGGCAACCGGTGAAATTTGGGACTTGAAAAACCACTAAAGAAACCTCCTAGTTCAGTGGTATAATGCAGTACGACTCTCGTTCTTTAAGCCTATAAATAATGTTTTTTGTCTGCCTGAAATGTGCTAGGGACACGTAAAAAAAATTACAAGCCTGGCGAAGCTTTTGATGCACATTTATAGGATTTACGGTGATCTTTTTACATATTTTTAATATACTTGTTTATTTTATTTATCAGTTTAGAAGAAAACATGACGTTTTTCTTTTAACGTTTCTGATAAAAGCATTTATCATTTATTTTAGGAAAGTATTTCTCGGATATACATGTTTACCAAACATGCCTAATCAAGTCAGTCAGTCAGTCAGTCAGCGTGTTTGCGTCCACTGCTGGACATACGCCTCTCCAATCTTTCTCCAGTCCTCCCGGCCCTCCGCGGTACGGAACCACTGCTTTCCGCCGACGCACTTGATGTCGTCTTCCCACCTGGCGGGTGGTCTTCCCACAATCCGTTTGCCTGTCCACGGCCGCCAGTGTAGGACACGGTTACTCCAACGGTCGTCGTCTCTTCGGCTGGCGTGACCAGCCCATTGCCATTTGAGCTTAGCCACCCGGTGTCCAATATCGACTACTTTGGTACGTCGGCGGATTGCCGCGTTACGCACCATATCCCGTAGCGATATTCCCAGCATGGCTCGCTCCATTGCTCGCTGGGCAACTTTCAACCTTTGAACAACGGCGACCGTCAGAGTCCACGTTTCACACCCGTACGTCATAACCGGGAATCAAGGGACTTCTTTTAAAAACATTAACGATATTTTTTATTTTTATTTTAAAACCCATGCCAGCATTTCTTTTTTAGCGGACAAAATATCGCAAATGCTCTAACAAATTCATTGATGAAAAACAAAATAATTGACAACATAAATAATCACTTCCTATAATCCATGGCTGCGAGCGAGAACTGCACGGCGTGTACTCTGCGGCGGCTGAGTCCCCGCATCTGCGGCGAGTTCACGCATGGCCGGCGCTCCCTCGCCCCGCACGCCCGCCCGCCCGCCCTCGCACGTACACACGTCTCGCGCAGCGCTGCCCGCCCACGACACGACGGCCGACATCGTCGCGGCGCGTACTCACTGTCGGTGACGCCGACGTTCCTACTGTTAATTGTTTGCCTGCGTTATCACTTGAGTGCATGCCCTTACCAATTTGGAGGTTATTTTATAGGGGCGCCTAAAGCCTTTTGGCTAAAATTTACCTTTGCTTTAATTTATTTTGTTCATTTAAAAATGAGAAAGAAATCAGGAAACAGAATGACCTGAAATGGAACTGTTGACAGATGGCGGAATCCGAGTGGATTTTGATAAAATTTAGTACACATTATATTTTGTTTCTATCATATCTGTAGAAAGGGTTGTATACCCGTGAATCGAATCGTGGTCCAACCTAACCTAACCACATACGAACTGGTTGAGTCCCAACTGCTTCGCTAAGAGTCCCGTATAGCAACATTCCATTTGCGGGTAATGCGTCTTCTAATTTCGCCACCCTAGCCTTAGAGGATTAAATCAATGTATGATATAATCTTAAACACTGCGTTAGTAGGAGGCATTTACTTATATGACTTACTTATTTTACGCATGTTGAGGGACTATAAGAGAATTCGAAATGATGGGTAAACAACAGGTGGCAAAAAAAAATCGCAATACCCGCGAGTGGTGTGTTTTGCTGATTCGGGTCCAGCCTTTGAGTATATTCATAAAGAAGCTAATTTTACAGAGTGCTCCCTTTAATTAATGTGTTCTTGCATTGCGCATAAATGCATACATTGCTTGCTAAGCAAGAAACTTACATATATATCACATTCCTTGGAAAAAGCGTCGTACGTAAGTATATTTACCAAAAAATAGTACTATACTAAAAAAAGATTATTATTATAATGTATTATATCGCGCTGATTTTTTACTTTTGGGTTTACATTGCCATGTAATCCCATTGAGGTACCTAGAAATACACAAACTCTATGCATTTACAGATGTTTTCGTTCCTAAACATTGCTTAATATAGCCTTTCGCACGTATCCCTTTGCAAACCCTATCGAAAAAAGAGCATGGCGTCTCTAACCGAGCATTGTCAAATGTCTAATTGGGTTAGTGGAGTTGTTGGTGGAGGCAGCTATCACCCTCCCCTCCTCCAACCCGCAACCGAACCGCCCCGCCACTGCACCACAGAGGAAGAAATCGTGACGCTTTCGCATTTACCACCAATTTTCTCCTTTTCACTCACGTTAAGTGTTATATTGCGACAATAGATTGGTTTACATTTTACATTGCATCCATTAAAAGTGATTAAATTACCTTTTTAAGGGTGAATGTTGTATCAAAAGGAGGAAAGGTCTGCCCAGCAGCAGATGCCACTATCCTCGACCCTGCAGGCACGTGGTGAGATCATCCGACGTGGCCAAATACACATGCTGCAGTAATTGGTTCCTTGGAGTACAATTGAAATGTTTAGCTACCATACTAGACTAAATGTGTAGACTCCTGGAATATAAATTCTTAGTTCAAATAAAGAACGTATGAATGAGGAGTAACTCTTTGCTTTTATATTAAACAAATAAATAATATTATCATATTTAAAATCTCATTTTCAGCCAATCGTCATAGAAAAGTTTTTAAATAAAATACTTTCGAACATTTTTAAAAAAAAATCTTAAATAAGCAACGAAAAAACAACAACAAATAAACAACAATTGAGAATACTTAGTTCGGATGTTGCCAAGTTGATGTTGATCAGGCAAATAATTTTATCTCACCTGTCACCGCGTCAAACTCTTTTTTGCCAAGCTGTACAATGAAAAATATTGGACATTCGAAATTTAGTCTGAACCAGAAATTCGTCTCTTTCAAACTTACATGTCCAAAACCTTTTTTTTATGACTATAAATTAATATATATAATCATCTAATCATTCCGGCAGAATTGTTGGACCGACATTATAATCGCAAAATCCACGCTCAGCTAAGAACCATACCAGCTGATTTGCGGACTAAAGTAGTACTATTAAAAGGCCGATTCCTCGGAAAACCGTTCTACAACCTGACGGTCCCACAGATTAACAAATAAGAGATATGGTGGGTTCTCAGGTGCCTAACATCTACAAATAAAGGATGCTCTTATTCTCTGTGGCGGCAAGTTCTTCAACAAGATTAGGTGGAGAAGAATAAGCTATGCAATTTCAATAGAACTGAGTAAAAGATAATATCCTTATTAGAGCTAATTTCCAGCATGTCTCTGTTGCGCTATTGACCTAAATAAAACCACCACATCATGAATTAATATTCTCTCACTTACTGAATAAAATGATCTGCAACTGTTCACTGTCTTAGCACTGTTAAAATTCAGTCATTCATAGTTAAGTATTTCTCATTACTATTTATGTATTACGGTAAGTATCTATTATTGAGCCAAATCAGTTTCACCGCTTGGTGAAAATAATGCGTGAGACGGAACAGAAGATTTTGAAACGGTTATCTTAAGCGATTGAACGTTTTGGCTGACTACAAATTAGGGTTGCAACTGTCCAGTAATTCTAACAGATTGCAGAGTACCTTTCCCCTTTTA
Source organism: Incurvaria masculella (assembly GCA_946894095.1). Taxonomy (NCBI): domain Eukaryota; kingdom Metazoa; phylum Arthropoda; class Insecta; order Lepidoptera; family Incurvariidae; genus Incurvaria; species Incurvaria masculella. The sequence continues at coordinate 7,869,166 of OX335644.1, forward strand.
AGACTTAAGTAAGAATGGAAAAAATACGAAATCTAGAAACAGTTTTCACCTATTTAAATAAACGATTAAAAGATACAGTAACATTTAATGTTTCAGGATAACTGTTTCACTCAGTTAGATTTACTTAGTTTACACTATTTTTTTAACGTTGCAAGACCGATGTTACTATAGGAATTACAGTTATATTTACTGGTTATTTTTATCAGTGTACTATTGCATTTGGTACATATATTCATTGCAAACAGGGTTGGGTATAGAATCTTCGTTCAAAAGTATGATTTTATCATACATTATTTGATGAAATAGAACGAAATTAGTCAGTTATTTTGCTCCGTTCTATTTCTCGGTTTGGACACGTTTTGTAACCGTGCCATCTACAGCGTTTCAGGGGTTTACAACGGATCAACTACGTTCCGCAGAGACATCAATATTCATGCACATAGAGATGAACTGATATCTCCTTGCTCTAGTCGGGCTAGTTATGTACAGATCGGTCAACGGTCATTCGTCTGCGGTTGAAAGCAAAGGTAATGGGATACGAAACGCCTCGGGCTTGCTCCACGCTACCCGCACTGTGAACTCGTGCATCCAACTATTGTATATGCTAATTGAGTTAGACATCATTCAATGACAGGACAGGCGGATGATATTGATGTCGTGGTTGTCTAAAGACCAACTCTGTGCTTAGCGTTAATATTTCGTTTGTTAATTTATGGATTTGTAAAGTGATTTGTTAGGTTCTGTATTGAATGCAATGCGAAAATTTACCTTAAGAGCCTACTTTTTAAAAATGTACCGCTCATTATTTACGTGCAAAGATGTCGTGCACCTACCGTCATGAGAAATCTGTTTTCTACATAAACACATGTGAGATTGAATAATGTTTTCAGTACCTAGTTTTCTGTTCCACAACCTTTTTTTATATAAAATCAAAAATTCGTTTTTTCTCGTAAATGACAGAGTTAAAAGCAGTTTGATTTCGCATACTACTTATATTATATAATATATTATATAATATTTCCGTAAATAAAAAAAACTTTGATGAAATTTAAAAAGATGGACGATTACGTACCAAGTATATGATGTTTTTGGCGTAACTTAAACTGAATATATTTAGAAAGGAAGTAGGAAATAAGTTTTCCCTTTTTGTATGGGACGACACGAAAAGTATACCCTCTTAATGTTAGACAGCTAATCATCGTAAAGGTTACGATATCGAAATTTGAAATCGACGCCATTTTGTCAAACTTTGTTATACCAATCTTATAGATCGACTCTCCGTGACTCCTTATACGTCGGACGGCGTGCACTGACGGGCTGCGAGCAGTTTGGTCGCAACACCGTTCGAAGTCGTAAAAATACGACGTTTAGCAGCAAGGGTACGTCAATCTGAAATGACCTTTTTTATTTCATATCGTTAAGTTTTACCTATGTATTATTTCATATTTTCCTATTGTATATTTTCACTAAATAGCAATACTACAGGATATATGTAATGGTATATATTATTTAGGTGTATTTTTTAACCGGCTCTTCAGGTTTCTTCTTCGGCCCCCCCCCCCCCCAACCTAATTTGCAGCTCTATCTACGACAATAACAGATGCATATGCACGCATATATATGCATAACACAATAAAAAGAGCTCTCTACTTTTTCGGGTTCCGTACCCAAAGGGTGCAAACGGAACCAGCATTGGTAACGAAATGCACTTATCCAACTCGGAAAGAGGCACGTTGTCCATGTTCGGGGCAAGGATTTGAACCCTGTAACATTTAAGGCAAACCATATGGATCTGGAAAATTTCATTTGGTTTTTCTCAGGTAAGTAAGACGGTTATGTATACTTAAGTAGTAACATATCAATAATCGTAACAGAAAAAACTTTGTAATTAAGATTAGAAAACAAATCTGCGTCGCGACGTAGCGCTGCTACGCTTACATACCATTAATTTATTTAGTCCAATACAGCCCTTTACGCGACGGCAATAGAAAAGCTTTTTCATCAATTGTAGAGCCAGACGATCTAATATTTACTCTACACACTCGTGATTCTACATAGCCTCTACAAAGATGAGCACTATCTCCGAATATTCTAAAGCTTTTACAACAATCGCAGAGACAGCCAAATTCTACAATTTACTAACCGCCCTATACCAAGATTGCTGGTCTAGGCAAACAATTAGATGAATGCTCTATGTAGCACCGTTTACGACGAAAACAGAATATTGCCATAGGTTACTAATTAATCTATGAAATTGCATTGCAAATTTCTTTAAAATATATATATTATATTCAAGGTAACTTATTTTTAAAGGCTTGATCTAACTAATCTGTATGGTGCTAGCGAAAGCAATTCTATATTACTAGCCGAGGTACCCGGCTTCGTTTGGGTCAATGTCGGGCTGAATAATATCATGGATAAAAACTAGCCGGAAGGGCTGGTCCAAAAGGCTGGTCCAGGACAATGTATACATATACCAAATTAAATCAAGATCTTTTGAGCCGATATGCCATGATTGAATGATAAACATCCAATCATTCCCATTTAGAGCTTCGTAAACATTTGGTGGTTATTTAAAAAACAAATTAAAAACATTTGCCTTTCTGCACTTACACTGCTACATCGCATACCTAGTAATAAGAATGTAACGAAAAAGACTTCGTTCGTTTCGTTGGACTTCAAACCAAAACACATCCCGAACCAGACTGCTCCCACAGATGCTATGCGTTGATAAAATACGCATAATAATCGATTAAGTGGTTTGCAAGTTACAAGCTCATTCACCCCTCTTGTAATGAAGCGTTATATTATATATCCTATAAGGTTTGAGTAGAATCAGGCTAGACTTAGATATATAAACCACTTCTAAATCGGGTAATTGGTTCTCAAGTGGTCCCACCTCTGGCGATTTAGCGTGATGCCAAGTAGCCCTAAAGCTGCGGGAAATACCAAGCCATATTTCGGTACAATTAGCATTGAAATCGGATAAATGGTAGCAAATGCCTTAATATGAGCGATTGATGATCTCTAACTTGATATCTTTTAAAGTATAAATATAATGTAATTTTAATAAGTGAAAAATATACGGTTTAATAATGAATAGTAGAAAAAAAACTTGCACATTACCTATATTTATAATAATCTGTTATAGATTAAAAAAATATATTAATAGTCGCTATCCATTTTACTATTCGCTCATTTTGCTCCAAACAAACTGTTGGATTCGTCATAGTTTAAAAGAAGTTTCGATTACAACGGACGAAAAAAACCGACCTGATTTAAAAAATCTATATTCATGTATTGAAATAAATACTACAAAAACATATAACCTACAAAAACATGTAACCAGCAAAACGCTTTCTATAATTCGACATAGAATGAAAAAATAAAGGAACGGTAAAGACAACCATGCTTTTTCCTTTTAGTTCAATTCAGCCGTCCAATATTTGTAAGGCCAGGACCTTACAAATATTGGACGGAACATAGTTCCTTCGGGTATGCGTTGGCTGGACATGTTGACAATATGATGTTATTCACCATCACGTCAGCAATATTAAAAGTCCTATAGTGCAAACATTACAAAAACTAGCCATCAATACAATGTTCTTATTGTATTTGATTTTATCCCCTACGGGATTCATGCTTTATGTAGTAACTTGTACTCTTGTGATTTTGTTTTTTTTTTTGCCAACCGAGACCGTATGTAATTTCAAGATGTGTTAAAATGTATATATAAATAATTAAATTAAAAAATAATTATTAATTTCCTTATAATTCACAAAATATAATATAATCAGTTAATTAGAGGTGTTTTGGGCTAATATAATGACAGTAAGTGTGGTATTAATCTTCCATATCCAGTCATATAAATCCTTAGAAACTCGAGCATATTCTTAGCAAACCTGTTTTTTCAGCGTTTTAAAAATCCATTCCACCGCACGTAGGTCGGAATAAGATAAAATAGCAGCAGCTTACAGCCAAGCTCAACCGTCCTAGGCTGCGTAATGAAAAAGACTATTCAAAAAGAAGCCGCCCGTTCTGGCCACTTCAAATAAAAGGCTAGATCTTTCTCTCAGCAAATAGATTCTCGGGCGGAACCTTTGCCTCTCTCGCCGCCCTTATCTGAAGCCCGTGTTCCGCGGAACGCGTTCTCGCTCGCCGAGAGTGGATATTGTGGGAGAAAATTGAAGGATGTTTGAATAGTCTCGAGTTTGTTATGTGAAGGAGATAGAGGAACTTCATCTAAGTTATTTTATTTCGTTTGAACGGCGGCTGCGGAATGCGGCTACTGCAATCGCTGGCTCGGGAATCTCTACAAAGTAACACATTTTATTTCGGGTCTGTCTTTTTTAACAATTGAAATTGCTTAACATTTTTTAATGTTTTGAATTTTAAAAAAAAACTGGCTCGACTTAAAAAAATTTAATCATTATCGAACATGCTCACAATATTTCACGAGAATCTATCGAGAAATGGGACCTGTAGAGAAGAACAGCCAGACACACCAAAGTAAAAATACTGCTATCTGAAACAGAGACGGAACGCTCAAGTTTCGCTCTTCTTCCGGTCAAATACACAAAATCCGTAATTTAAAGTTTTACAACCAAGCGTTGAAATCATATTTAAAAATTAATTACAAGTATTTGGTCTGGACATTCGAACCAGCGACCTTTGGATTACCTATCCAGTACTCTACCACCGAGCTATTTCGACAATTACGTCAGCAGAGGAATTTCTCGATAATATTCGAATCGACACAATGCTTCCTATATCTTTTACTTACTAGATGGCGCTGTTGAACACGAGAGTCAGTAGTCGGATCAATACGCGACATTAAACGCACATCAGGACGCACCGCGAAACCGTGTCAGTTCGAAAAATTTTACTGACTTCCAAAACAATTTTTATTCGTGTATATTTTTGAGCTACCAATGAATACTATGAAGTCATAAAACAACAGAATTAAATTAGAATAAGAAGCGTATTCAATCTATACTTATCCTTTTCACGGATGACATAAGAGTTGCCGTGCACTGTCCCTACCCAACACGCCACGACACGTCTGTCACGACTGTTAAATTGCACCGACACGCGACAAGCGAGTTACCGTCTCGGCTCCTTTGAAGCGACACATGTAGGTTGCACCAAAATGCAGTTACAGCAGCCTACAGTGTTACCCAAGCTGCACCTGCTCTTTTTTGTATAGTTTAAAAAAAAATTGCAAAAGTTATGAAAATGTAATTTAAATTTGTAACACTTTTAGCAGCAACTATTTTTACTTTTCTCGTCTCCTTTCGATCGTCAACTATAATGCCGAAATCAAGATTGTGAATTATATTACATAATTTACTGCTCGGGATTTGTACAAAATTTGAAATAATCTCGTTAAAACATTCGTAGCTAAGAAATTCTCACCTAAGAAAGCGTTTGTTCGATACCTATCCGCGTGCACGTCTTTCTTTCTCTTTGGTTTGATTTCTTTCACTTTCTCTGTGTTAAAGTACTTCTAGAAAATCATTCGTGGCCTAGCAATTCAGTCCTCTGCTTCTCAGCCCGGAAAGCGATTTTCGATACAGACGGGCGTAGTCTTAAATTTTGACAAGTGCGTTTATAGCATAACACGAATGCTAGCTTTCAAGAAATATTTTTGAAGAAACCTAGAAACCATGCACTTAGATATTGTGAGGCAGAAGTGCATAATATCTGGTTGTTACTGTAGTTATGGTTATTACACTACTTCTCTCTTCTTCAGTGCCAAAAATAAGGACGGAAATATTAATATAAAAAAAAGGACGAAAAATCTAAATCAACGTTAATGTATGATTAAACACGTCACTTTCTAAGGACAGTAGGGAAATAACTCTATGCAGTTCACCAAAAGCGACGTGTTTGAACAATGATTAACTCAGCCGTCTCTTCGTGCTATCAGGGTTTGTCTCCTTGACAATTATGAGCAAAAATGGTCCCACGTTATCTTCTATAATTAAATCGTCGTTCTCTTATTTTTATTTAATTATTAATTATTAACTTATCTTTATTTAAATCTTAACGTGCAGGTAAAAGATTTTTTAAATTTATGGTATAAATTCATAAATCACTTCGAAAAAAGGAATGGTTTTCTACATTATTAACCAATTATTTAGTGCTTTATATTATTTTTATAAATATAATTCAGTTGAAATATTCTCATATTTAGGTTTGTAAGACATTTCCATTCCACATAATAATTTAATGCCACTTTGTTGTTTTATTGTCCTTTTGATATTCGTTTTTAAGTTTATATTTTCTTATTACTTGCATTTCTTTTGATATTTAATTGTATTAGGCTTAGTAGAAACATAAAAAAGTAATACGTTACAACTATAGATTTGGCTACATGGAATAAACTTCATCATTCGCTTCACATCCATTATAGAAAGAGAGCAATCGCCTGGCAGCGTAGATTATAAACCTTTGAGTGCATGTGGTATTGTTACAAAGTGAGTTTTACAAGTTCCTGTGTTGGATACGAAGCAGTGGTCAGTGGAGAGCGGTAGTAAAAATTTAGAGTGACTCATATAAGAAGCATAAACCGTCAAATTGTGATGACTTCTCTGCGCCATGTTAGGTATTATGGATAGCAGTATTGTTTTAACGCATGCGCGCTAACTCCGGACCTGGTTTTAGGGCTCCGTACCCAAAGGGTGCCAACGGAACCCTATTAATAAGCCTTCGCTGTCCACCCGTCGGTCCGTCCATCTGTCCGTCCGTTCGTCTATCACAGGACTGTATCTCATGAACCGTAATAGGTAGGCAGCTGAAATTTTCACAGAGTGTGTATTGATTTTGCCGCATAACAACAAATAGGTAAAATCAAAAAATATATAAAAGTTAATAAATTAAATTTTGTGTTCAATCTTTTGCGATGGTACAGAACCTTGCTTGTGCGAGTCGACTCGCACTTGGCCGGTTTTTATGTATAACTTCAGCGAAAGCGTGTCCAGAGAGATTCCTCTTTACGATATGCAGTCTAACATATGTAGTGAAATGGTACGTGCTTCTCTCGCTTTTTCAGCAGACCTCTATCTCTTCATACATACTCTTTGATAACGGGTACTACAAATTTTGCCTTTATGAAGCACACTGCCTACTAATTTTCGTTGCCCATCTTAAACTATTGTTTGGTAAATGCTTGGTATTGTTGGGTGGCGCCCAACATTAGTTATTGTAACTGAAATCTCTAAGAACTTGCTTGGATATATCTTTGTTTTGGTCTTTCAATCTTATATTGTCCGTGTATCAATTGTCCGTGTTTTCCATCCAGTTCCATGTAGCCGTGCAATATAAGGAAGGTCCTGGCATGGCACCTAGTTCTCATGTGGTGTGTTGGGCTAATACCATGACAGAACTTGTGGTATTAGCCATCCATGTCCAGTCACATAAAAAAAATTATATATCTGTTAAAAAAACACGAGATCTAGCCTGATTCGTCTCACCTTCGTTTGAACCATGATTACTGGAAAAGTATTTGTGTTTCCTTTCCAGCCAGTGTATTGTTAGTTTGTGAACTTCCAACAATCCTGACATACTCAAGCGTGCTACGATTTATTATTGTTGTGGACTTTGACGACGGTTTTTTAAATTCTATGGTGTTGCGGTAAGTCATTTCTAGCATTTTGGCTAATTTGGTCACTGTGCTGTCAAAATGCACTGCGTACTTTAGACTTATATGAAGGAATATTGCGAGATCCCGAATTCGGTCAATGTTCTTTTGTGCTGATGTAATATTGAATATTGTATCTATCTAGTCATGGTAAGGTCCTTTCGGTCTCATGGACATAAAAGGTATCCCACTTTCACTCTCTTTGGCTAAAAATGCTCAAAATAATGAGGAGCCGTCGTTTCCACATTTATTATACAGCACAAGTTATGTTAGCGGGTGGACAACAATATTTGATATAATTTCAAAAATCTTCATGCGACGATTGAAACAATAGTTAGAGATCAATATCCCCGGGTGTAGGCTGTGCAGTTTCGGCGCGGATCCACCGCTGGAGCGACGTGATAGATTGCGTAATGGTAGCGAATTAGATCGCCTTCGTGTATCAATAGTCAGGTCTTTTTTTGCTTCTCGTCGCCTCCGCTTTTTTCCTAAATAACATACGAATTTGATTCTGTCGGTAAGATTTTATTAATTGTGCATATTTTGTTTTGTTATTTCTCTCCACTAATAAAATCCGCAACTCAAATTTAACAATCAAGATGACCATCCCAGCCGTAATTGTTCGGGGCTCGCAGTCCAACCTATAACAGGAATGTGGGGTTTTCTGTTTAGATAGCTAGCTTAATATGTTTAGAAAACCTTAATTTTTGTTCTTAAGAATAACGCGAAAAACAAATGTTTTTATTTTATTTATTTTCACGAACATAATTATTTTACAGTAATCGAAAACAGTCATAAAAGCACAAAGCGAACTAGCTTTATTCTAATTTGTTTCTTCTTTTTCAGCCTTTTTCTGTCCACTGCTGAACGTAGCTCTACCCCTAATTGTTTTAGGGGCTTCGAAAGCCATGCCGGTGCCTTTTTACATTGAGCTCCCCAGGTTGTACTTTGGGGTAAATTCCACGGCAGGGATTGCATTCCACATTTTACCGGGTCTAGGAAGGGGTCTAAAAGGACCTACTGGATGGGTGGGTTTAGTAGGAATGTAGATAATAGGGGTGTATGTTTTGCGTGATGAGTGTTGAGCGGTGGCAGAATAGGGACATAATAATAGCGTTATGCACCTCCGAAGGGCAATATCCGTGGTACAGACGATAATACTGGAAGATCTATTGGCTATTTTAATTTATTTTAAATAATCTGAAACATATCATGATTAACGTAACAAATGTGTATTTTAGTTTTCATTTACAAAAAAAGTGCCAAATCACGACTGATAAAAACTCTACAACTCACAAACAAAGAAGTCATTTATTAACCTCTACGTTGCTCTATCTTTACGTTCTAATCGCAACTCATTCATTAAACATGGTTGTTCATTATGCGTCGTATCGCCATCCCGGCCGCGGCTGGGGCGGGCGGGCGGCGTTGGGCAAGAAAATTGTGTCTCAATCGGGAGTGGCCGCCCTGAGCACATGCTGTTCGCTCGGCCGCTTCCACTAGGGCTGTCACATGAGTTTGTTCAAAAATAGTGTTTGACCAACCTATTAAATCATAAATATAAAATGTGATCAAAATCCGAGGCATGTTTTTTCACATAATAAGAAATCCACAGAAGTTACCGGCACATTGATAATGACTTTATCTCGTAGCCTAGTGACCGGGGACTTGCCTAGCATACCAGAGGTCTGGGTTCAAATCCTCACATGCACCACTTTCTTTCTCATTTTGAGTTGGATAAGTGCATTTCGTCACGAATGCGAGCTGCTTCATGATTCGGAACCCATGTATTACTGTAGGTCCCCTTCCCGTACTACGTGGTAGGGTTTAAGCCCGCCCGGGTTGGTGCCATTGCATTGGATGAAAAGATGGTCGAACCGGCAATGACATTTTTACCGTGTTTTCCATCCAGTCCAATGTAGCCATGCTCACAAAGAGAAGTTCCTGACATAGCCCTAATTCCTTCGGTATTGGGCTAATATCATAATGGTAGTTGTGTAGAATTAGCCATCCATATCAGGTTGTACAAAACAATTACAAAGCCTTTTTCATTAAATTAAATAATTCTGCAACAGCCGTCTCGATAAGCAACGTGAAAAGAAATTTCAATGTAAAAAAATCACCTACCTATAATTTACCTAACATATAATTTACCCAATATTATTTCAAAACTGAAATTTACGTTTTCCTGATACATTGTCAAAAATGTGAAAATCAGTCCAAACAAGGTTGTCAGGTAACATTAGCTTGATTTAAACTGCATTGATTTCAAATCTGCGTAAGCCTCACTGCAGTCCCCCAGCGAGCGAGACCGAGCCCTGACAAGCAGTGCTGCGGCCCCGCCAATAGATGGCGCAGCGCGTAATTTATCGTTGACAAGATGGCGGCGCCAAATTTATGGCGCGCTTTTGCATCCGCCCGCTCGACGCAAAAATTGATTTAGGCTGCGATCATTTGATACGACTCGGTTGTTGTAACGGGCTATTGGTGACGTATACACTCGCGTTAATAATAAAATTGTGATATCAGTCAGCGGAGCGAAAAGGACAGCTGTCGGCAACGAAGCGTGGGTAATGAATGAGGCTTTTAGATGTGGCCTCGCGAGCGGGAACCGGGTCAGCATTCGTCATTAGTTAGGGGTAAGAGAGCTTTATTGGTGAACTTGTTACCCTTATTCCGGGCCGGTGATCTTTCACATTTAATGGTGTATCCAGGTAATTGGCGTCTTTAGATCTTTCATAAATCGTTTATATTTCTATCATTTAACAAATTTGTGATTGCAATTATCTGAAATAAACGTTATTTGCGTTAATTTGCGGCAGTTCAAATAGATTTCATTAACATTTCGAATAATAATGAAGACAATAATCGACTAAGAGACTACTTATACGCTATTAAGTTTCTAACAATTGCTAAAAGAACCGTTGAGTGGTCATTTATCGTTTTGTTTACCAAAACAAATATAAGAACGAAACTCTATTCTCGGGAACGAGGGATGACATTTATAATAGAGTTTATTGTTATCATTTTTATTTCTACCGTCTTTATAAAACTGTGACAAATCGTCGTTCCGTCAATAGACGTTCTCAGTAAAATACTTTTTAGCTTTGCCTGCTTTCCAAGCTGCTCAAGTCAAGTATAGTCTCAAGTCAAGTTCGAGTCGACTTTGTCTTTACGTAGATCAGTTTGAGCAGTAGTACATTTAGAGTCAGATCAATTCCACTGGATGTTGTCGGACATCTCGCATAAGTTGAGGCTGTTCTCAGGAGTACCTACGTACATCTGTTACGCGCGCTCTGCCGGTCACAGCCTCCCACGTGCCACCGCTGCCTCCCGCGGAGGAACCCTGGAAATGACAAACTTATTACTTATTCGTTTGAACTAAACCTCTGATATAACCTAAGAAATGGATATAAAAATAATCGCATAGTATCAACTGTAGACGATAGGTAGAAATATTTTTCCCGTGGAAATGTTTCAGTGTCATTTTATTTAATTATTTTGTATAAACCATTATTGTAATTATATGATGGTGCAGTGCTATTATTGTTACAAATCATCTCAAATGACACACTCAAATCCGGTCAGGATAGGAAGAATATTCTCTCTTGTTGGGATAAAAAATCTCCGTTACATAACCTGACCTTTCCCCCACAATTGTAGGCTAATGACCTTATCCTTATTTATCCTAAATTAATATGTTTGTACTAATATGGCCTCTGATGTGAGAAAATTGAGTACTTTATTCCTCCTCCTTATTATAAAATGCATATAATATAATTTAACCTAACCTAATCTAATTGAAAAACTTCCGTATTCATTAGTGTTTTGGACGGTATGGGTTATGGACTTTGTGCTTTTTGGACTTTATGATGCGTCCCCTTTTGTATTACAATTCTTCAGTTTAGATGTCGTTGCATAAACTAAAATTAATATGTTTTGCTGCAATCTCCACTATTTAACGAATGTAACGTATTTTCAAGTTTGTTAAGTACATATTGTTACTTATACATACTGTTGAGTAACATGTTGAGTACGTAAACATTTATCGTATATGTACTGAAGAAATCGATATTAATTCGATTGTTATTCTCTTTTCCCGAATACAGCGGGAGGTCACACCCGGCGCGTCCCTGTGTCGCCAGCACCGCCACCGTCCGCCGCCACCGCCGCAAGGACGCACGGTGGCTGGCTTGAAGAATTAACCCGCTTACGGAATGTTCAGCCACTGTACATTAGTTGTTTACGAAAAGACAAAGCGGATTTTAGTCTTAACAGCACTGTCATGAACTAAATCTAGGTTGCCCTATCTATGTTAATGGCCCTTATTAAATACCAGCTGGGTTCCCAGCTCGGAGCCAGGTAAAATGCTCCCTCTGCCCCCAAGCCACCGCGTCGCATCGCCCACCTGTGCTATTACTTCGTTTTCTCTTATCGTACTTTCTGACTGTTTTTCTTATTGCTCGACTCCTAAGGATCGTAACGTAATGTTAAATAAATAGCACATAAACTTCCTCACGAATTCGACTGCTAAACATTCGTTCAATAAACAAAATAAAAACCGGTCAAGCGCGAGTCGGACTCGCACACGAAGGGTTCCGTATCAGCGTACAATATTTAATCCTTTTTATTTATATATATATTTTATTTTACCTATGAGTTGTTATAGGGGCAAAATAAATACAAATAATAAAATATTTGTATTTAATGTATTTAATTGTATTTAATTTATATAAAATAAAAAATCAGGTGCCTACCTATTACGGTTCATGAGATACAGCCCTGTAACAGACGGACGGACGGACGGACGGACGGACGGACGGATGGACGGACGGATGGACGGACGGACGGACAGCGGAGGCTTAGTATTAGAGTTCCGTTTTCACCCTTTGGGTACGGATTTCTAAAAAGATTACGGGTTGGGGAGAGAGTTCTTAATTCCATAGCATTCGATCCGTGGCCTAATTGGTATACGTACTGCCAGCGAAAGGTTTACTTATTGGTTCGAGTTAAGCCCTTACACTTCTATCTTCAAATATGTAGTTCTTTTTACAGGATTCTTTTTTTTAATTACATACAGTCTATACTGCATTCATATCACATGGTGTAACTATTTTAAAACTTTGTGAGAGAGTGTGAAATAATGTATACATACAATATTTTCTTTATCTCAAATAACGTTGTGTGGGGCCTATTGTGTAGGGTTTAACATCTGTTATTTCTTGTGTCGAATCGAGAATTAAAGTGGTGCAGTCAAGATGTGTAGAAACAACCTAAAGCTCCTTAAATCAATCAATTTTAATTCTAATATATTGCTAAACAAACGCTCGAACTGTCTAGACAGCAAAAGTACCTACTAAAGAATGCTTCCACAAAGATACACGTCGGGTCAATAGAGCGGCTTTATATGGGCCACCACCGGTCAGCAACAAAATCACGTATCTTTGCTGCCAGCCGTTTATTCCAGAGCCCAGCTATTTAAGCCTTCGTTCCATCCAGCGGTGAAGTGTATCCGCTCTCTTGAGGGCAGCGTGCGACGAAAACTTTTATGGATATGCATGAATCACTAGAGTCTCTAGTCTTATGTTCACATCGGCATTAGATCTGATCGGATGTTGTGGTCAAACTTTTGGATGTATGGCTTTTGTAGAATGTTGGGAAACGCGAGTCCTCCAAAACTCCACACTATTAATAGTTTGTGTAATTTTTTTATTTCCAAAATTTATAAAATAATTACCCCATTCGCGGTTTGTATCTACGTCTAGCCTGATTCTACTCATAAAAGTAGAGTAAATGACTAGAAGAGTGAGCAGTGGGGTTAAATTAATTTAGAAAAAAATACATGGAATGCACTCGATCGATCTCGGTGGAAATTGGCGGAGGACATCACTCTAAATTACAAGACGCGTAATAACTTGCGAATCACTCACTCGATTTTTATTTAAATAGTATCAACGTATGACGTTTAGGTCCTCTACCTTACTTACTATAGATGTTAGGTTTGATTCCGCCAAGGCTGGTGCATACCATCTCATTGAAGGAAACCAAACTGTGTAGGATCACCTGTGGGCTAATTAGAAGATTTTTCGCACCATTTCGTCTCAACCTATTTTGATTGAATTTGGTAGATAGATAATTTGTCGTGGACCAGCATTCTGGACCAGCCCTTCGGGCTACTTTCCATTCAGCAAATAATTCAGCCCGACACAAGTCCAAAACGACATTGACCCGAGTGGAACCGGGTACCTCAGCTAGTATATCAGAAAACGCACCTGGACACTCGTCTGCGGAAGCAGAATGTAGATGGTGCCTCAAAGTAATGCGATGTCGGTAATGTCATATCCATTAAATACTTCCAAACATTTCAAGATTTTCTTGGTGTGTATTAACTCTTTATATGCTATACGGTATAGTTATATCGCAAAGGGTTCGGCGTTGTCCGGCGCTCGCTCGTTATCACAGATTATAGCAACACCGAAGGCGGCCGCCGGCGATCGTGTTCACTGTCTACCGTTCCAGAGAAGCCCGCTCCGTTTGAACCTATACAAATATTACACTTCTCATACATGAACGTATAAACAGAACTATAATCTCTTTTTTGCCATGTAATCATTTCAAATAAGAATAAATTAAACAAAATATAAAATATCGCATGTTGCAACGTTGCAACACAATGTTACCAATTGGAGCACTCTAGTCTCTACATGCAGCACCCATTCACGAAGGTCACAAAGGTCAAATTAAAAATACCCAATATATTTTTAAAATACCAACCTAAGCAAAATTGAAACCCGATCAAAGTAATTACAACTTCAACCAAGATAGGGTATTGGAAAATGCGCAGTGAATGTTATATTTATATGTCAGTGATCGTCCTATAATGCCAGACAGATTTACTAAACGAAAAAAAATTTGTATGCAACGTAAATCAAGGCAAATCCATCGATAATATTTATTTATTCTCGTCACTTGATACGGGTTCGTAGCTACTAGCTTCAATTTTAAATAAAATTTCGCCAAAATATCATATTCCATTTTTAATTTAGCGAGAATGACATTTGATTATGCGAAACGTCAAATGGGTAGAGAGCTGTCGCGCCGCAGACAAGCTTTGTTGTCAACTTCCATCTTGAATAAATGTGATTTCATTTTTATATCCTCGGGGCGTAGTGGAAAAGAGATTGTATTTAAAACGTTTCAATGTTTTATTGCTTTTATTGATCTTAAGATTAGTGTTAATGAACAACATAAAATTATAAATTATATTATATTTTATATACTTTAATTTTATATAATATATGTTGCCGCAAAACATCCGCCCTGGACCTTGCCGCCAATTTTAGAATGCTAATGTGGCGAATTAGCAGTAGATAGTGGTATAAATTACAACTTCAAAGAAACACTACGGTGGTTTCTTATAAACGTTCGCTTCGCCTCCGCAAGAGATGGCAGCAACTGCATTGGAAAATCTGCCTTCCGCTTAGAAAATTATAATATTTAGTGAAAATGTTATTAATGAGTTCCAATGATATTGAAATTGGAACATGATGAAGTGTTAAAATAATAAAACTTATTTAAGCATCTCGATTCGCTTCGATTTTTGCTCTAAATAACAAAATAAGTGATCATTCCTTCACTCACATCACGTGTGCAGAATCTTAGAATTACTTTTAAAAAATAGACTGCTTTATTTTAATTGATCGCAAATCTATTGTGATAGGAATTGATGATTTTTGACAATTTATCTTTAATTATTTGTAATACTGTTATCGATACTTGTTTAAACTGTAAATATTACTATTGTGAACACATTGTTTTGATCACAGTTACACCGGGCCGCATGGTAGCATTCGGGATTTGAGCGAATAAAAGGACGGTTGTGTGCTACTACATATTCACCTATTATTTCACCCGATAAGATTGAAAAAAGGATCTCGATGGTGACAGCGCACCTGACTCACCACTGGTACAAGACAGTCTTCCAGACAAGGACCATGTTTCCCCTGCTGTTTCATATATTAAATTATATAAATATTATATTATAAATTTAAAAACTGTTGAACCGAACAACATGAAAATTGGTATTCATGGATATTTGAGCACTTACTTCATGCTCAATCTAATTTATCAACCCTAATAGTCTCGAAAAATGTGTGAACGTTACCAATCTGGACACTCTTTTCATATATTTACGAATTCTTCCTCTCAGCCATACTTAATGGTGACTGACGTAGCAACATTTCAGCAATATTCGAAAAAGCTTAGTTGTCTCTTTTCATTAAAAGCTTATTTTCCCTGGCTTCATCGGATAAAAACACGCCAAAAATATCTTTGCTGAAAATATTCGCTTAGAAGGTACATACGAACGAGAACGAATTTGTAAATGGAAAAATGAAATACCTTATTGAACGTCGTGGTTGAGCTGTTTGAATTATAATTCTGACAACAAGATATAGGTCCTGAGCATCCGGACAAATTAATACCTTAGCTATGTAATGTAACGAAGCCATGTTTTTCCGCCAAAATACTTAATCGATTTCCTACGAGCTCGCCGGTTGCGGGTAGATTGAACGTACTTACGCACCGGCGGAGGAGCGCGAGGGATGAGTGAAGAGAAAATCGCGCGGAGACGAGACGCGAACGTTTTAAAGTGCAAGAAATATGTAGACGAACTATTTTGTAAATTCTTTTGGAACGATTATTTGTGAACATTGAGTGTATTGTGTGACCGTGCTTGTAAGACCTCTGCTGTATAAGAGTGGGAGAACAGCTCTGGAGCAACCCGCTGCAGGCTCGGACGCGAGTGTGAACTACGGGACATCGCACCTAAAGGTTAGTGAGTTCGGTACCTACCTACCCCTACTAGTACGTCCATCAGTCCGCGCTAAGTGCTCGTCACAGTTTTATTAACATACGTTATAGTAACCGTCCATCAACCGAATTTAAGCTCATTTGTCAAAAATGAGATTCATTTTCATTCAATGCAGACATCTTAATCATACATTATAACGTGATCTTCCTCGTAATAATAAAATTACGACCTCAATAAAACTGAAAATTACGAGCTTATGATATATTTGGAACCGGTCCACAAGGTTACCGCCATGTAGCATGCACAAAAAAACCCCATCATGCCAATGTTTTGTCTACTAACGGCATTCTTTTAACAATATGGTATTGAAAAATTGGGAGCCGGTTCCACTCGTAACTGTCCAGGTGCAGTTCCACTGTCGAATACACGGAGATCGACGATCTCCGTGGTCGAATAAGATAATCGTTCGGAGATTTCTGCCGCTTTAGCTCGGAGCGGACCGAGATGAGACCTCAGTTTAGTTAGTTGGACCTCTCATTGGATTTATTACTTTTACTTTTCAGCTTCGTAGGCCTAATTTGTGTATAAAATCATGTAAACCTATATTTGAGCATTGAAAATATTTTTTGAATCGCTTTAGTAGCATCCTACGGGGCGTCCCACGACACCTCTTGTAATGTCATTTCCTTTAAGGTAACTGCGATTTTACAGGTGTCCTGAGCACGAAGGCTCACCTTTGCACGAACCTGAGCACGAAGGCGTCATTGGATATCTGCAGCAGTACCGATACCTCAACGTTTTATTGTCTTAATGTTTCAAACAAAACAAAATACGTGTATATTTAGTTTTCTTTGCGTCAACAGCTCTTGTCTCTGCTGCATATATCCAACGACCTTCAAGGAATAAAAGTTCGAACTTAAGCCGATATCGCCCTTTAAGGTGGCCCAACCCGGCGGGCTTAACTCATTCGCGGGCACGGTACAAAACCGTGCTGTCTCGCTCTGGGACCTTCTCTGTTTCAAAGAATAAGACATGCTCCGTGATGAGGAAGACGCAACATGTCCACAAAAAACACAATGTGCATAGTGTATGATTTGGTAAGATTTACGAAAATTTTAATTTCAAAACGACTTATAGCTAAAAGTAAACCACGACCGCTGTAGTCAAAAATCTAACAAAAATTATACATCTTGATTAAATAAGCTATGTCTGATGACTCATCTTTTTAATATGTTCTTACTTTATCATTGCGTTATCCACCTCCAAAGTTATTGTATAAAACCCGCGAAAACTTCGAACTTTCGGACCTAATAACTTAGAAACCAAACACAATATTACAATGCCAATGGTCATCGACATCTCTTTCCATCAAATAAAGCTATTTTGAGCAACATTTTGGATCTCTGACAAGAAATATGGGCGTGATCTTCTTTCCCCTTTTGTATGGGGAGATGAGCGGGATGGGCCACCTTAAGGTTAGCCTTCGTGCTCAGGTCCCCATACAAACGTGGAAAGAAGGTCATGCGCATATTTCTTGTCGGAGATCTCTGTGTCTTATACTCAAAACTGGTTTATTTAATTAAACTTGATTCTTGATGCTTGATAACCATTGGCATTGTAAAGTTGTATTTAGTTTCTAAAATTATAAGGTCCGAAAGTTTCTAAGTTTTCGCGCGATTTATACAATCAGTTTGGACGTGAATTACTCAACGATAAAACAAAAATATCTAATAAATTTTGGTCATCAAGCCTAACATTCTCCATGGAAATTTATTAAAAATATGATTTTTGTTTGATTTTTGACTATAGCGTTCGTGATTTACTTTTAGCTATATGTCGGTTTGTAATCATTTTGTTTGTAAATGTTACGAAATCAAGCGCATTCTCTACTTTGTGGACATGTTGCATCCTCCTCATCATGGGGACTGTCTTTTTATTACATATACATAATATCAGGATGTAAATTTTGGTATAACCTCTATATGTTAAAAGGCACAACAATCTTGTTAAATATGTGTTCTGGTGCCTGAGGACAATACATACATTTGAAGCAACGATATTTTGGTGGCATTGTCCACTTAATGAGCCCCATGTTGTTGAAAATGAGTCGAGTAAAATTATCTGGGAACTTACAGTAACCACCGATTTCGCGATAACCAACGATAGACCAGATTTGATTTACATCAAAAATCAAAAAATAAAACCTACCTGATCGATGTAACAGTACCATCGGACTCCAACATTATGAAAAAAGAAGCAGAAAATTATCGAAATACCATGCACTTAAAATAGAAGTGGAAAGGCTATGGAACACATCTTGCAAATTGATCCCAGTTGTTATTGGCACAACTGGCATAATAAGTAAAACTGCACAAAATTATATCGACACTTTAGAGGCCAGAAGATAGAAATTCTACAAAAACAGGCAGCGATACATGCTACGAAAATTATGGCAAAATTTATGAGCGGATATTTAGAAGAAATTAACCAAATTGAAGTAAACAGTGAAGAATAATGCAGAATTTCAAAAATAACATCATATTTGACGCTTATTCCTTTTCCTGGGAGGAACCTGGGCGGGAGTAAGTCGGACTTCCGGCACGACGATGCCCGAGACTCCAACAGATTGAATGAAGAAATTTATATATTAAGAAGTGCCCTCTTAAACGTAATGTACGCCTATCTTCTATATAGGTAATCTCGTATTGTGTTTTGGTTTTTGGAACGATTTTTTAAACTGGGACTTGTTGCTTAAAATAAATAACAATTCAGCAGATAATACTTTACCTCAATTCTAGTCTTTGGGGTGATTCTTTGAAATATGGGAGGGGGCGGTTGGGTAGGGCACGTGGCGCGGGGGAGGTGATGCGTCCGGCGCGTACCGGAAGGGACCTCCGCCGACTGCGCGTCACTTCCGGTCGCCACGGCGCACGCCAATTAACACGTCAACAGTCGCCCGGTGAGTGAAAACACGCCGAGTTGAGGTGTTGTTATCCCGAGCGGTCATGCGACTAATAACAACTGGGTAGGTCGTTTCGTAAGCCTCTGTAGCCCAGTGATTATCGTCGCAGCGAGGTAAAGCCAAGAAGTCAGGTATTAGATGAGTGACCGATTTCGGCCTTTTTATACACCTTATGGAAACTAGGTGTCATGTCAGGATTTTCCTTATACTGCACGATTTCATTCCGTTCGATAATCGTTTATTGAATGCCATGGTACAAACCCGGGCGGGATTAGCCATAACATCTCGTAAGTAAGTAACGGGCAAAACCTATTGTTTTATGTGTAACCCGAAGTGCGTTCCGGCACCTAAAAATATTACAATTGGGCCCACTGCATTTTGTCTGCGTTGCATTCAAGATATTCGGAAGCGGCTTTGAAAATTGTTCGTGTCTTGCATCCAGTTCAATGTAGTCGTGCAACGTTCCTCGATCCAAGCATGGCACCTAGTTCATTTGTTTTGCCCTAGTTCAGTTTGTGGTGTGTTAGGCTAATATATATGTGCGTATTATTTTTCGTTGTTTAGGTAGCATGTACATATACGGTTTTCATGTCGAGTTCAAAAAATAAATGAATTGAGTTCATCTTTTGGAAATTCATTATTTTATCAGAAAACGCAACTATTGAATCAAACGCATTACTGATGATGAAAAAATAATTAACAAAATTCAAAAACCCCAAAATTAAATTTCAAGAGAATATGCACCAAAATAAAGAAGAAGAAGTCAGGGAATAAATGTAATGGAATCTTAGAATTGAAATAATTTGTGGAAACTTAGATTCATGACATTTTCATGACTCTCCAAAAAGTATTATTCTGTTTCCTGGATGTTTACGTTTAACGATAAACGTATATAGAATGCAGTGAGTCCCCAATTCGCGTTATTAATTCTACACAAAAAATCGGCAGGATGAAGGGGGAGGAAGGGCTGGAGCCAGTTTCCGACATGACTTGCACCACGTACAACGCAGGGCACATAGAAATATGAAAGTAAATCGGTACTCAATCGTGTGCTTGAGCATGACACCTTGCGTGCAAATTGACGTAACCATTGCGTAAGTTTTGCTGCAAGCAATTTAAAGAAAAAAGATTCCGACGAATTGAGAACCTCTTGCTTTTTTTGAAGTCGGTTAAAAAACAGGAACCCGGCTAGTCAAAACTAGACAGCCATTCACATGCGACCGAATACATCGTTCGCAGGTGTGAAACTAGACTTCAGTATTGGCATCTCTTTCATCGCATTATTAATTTTGTTTCATAAATACTTTACTCTGACCGGAACTGTATGTGCCTTAGTAAACCGGAGCAAAATATACCTTTTGCTGTCAATAGATCTCTGTAGGTACTTCTATAGATTATTCTGTACTTGTACGCTCATTTTGTATTTTGGCTGAGTTCTAGAACAATCTTGAAGAAATAGCGGCCCCATATTCATAAATAAATAATAATTGCCACGTTTGATGGGAAAATGCATTGCCAAAAAACCGGCCAATTCCGAGTCGGACTCGCTCACGTAGGGTTCCGTACCATCGTAACACAAAAAAAAACACGTTTTTTGTATGGGGCCCCCTTTAATTGCTATTTTTTTTGTTTTAGCTATTTGTTGTTATTGCAGCAAATTAAATACATACTCTGTGAAAATTTCAGCTGCCTACCTATTACGGTTCATGAGATATAGCCCTGTGGCAGACGGACGGACGGACGGAATAACAGACGAACGTACGGACGGACGGATAGCGGACACTTAGTAATAGGGTTCCGTTGGCACCCTTTGGGTACGAACCCTATAAAAACGACAATTAATTTGGACATCGACAAGAAAACTTTGAGATATTTGTAGCTGGAGGTGTTGGAAACGGGCGTTAGAAATTAAGGAAACAGTTAATGAAAATAAAGATATGACAATAACCGATTCTACAAAACTGGTGATCAATACACACGTGATGAATCAGATGCAGGATAAAGATTTCTTTAAATTCTCAATTCGTTCTCATTAATTGAATGTCTCTGAAATGAAATTTATGTTTTTTTAATTGGTACTTGTCATCAGTTTATTAATGTATGCAATAATGTATGTATTTATCAATGGATCATATGTGCTTATGTTCAATAAATCCGACATTTCCGTTTTCAAATCAAATTGAATTTAAAAATCGACATATTTTTGTGACTATTTTATTATGGCTGGCTCATACCACACCCACCATCGTCGTCATGATATTAGACGAACACACCGCGTTCCCGAAGAAATTAGCTGGACCTTCCCTTCATGAGCACGCCTACATTATAAATAACAGCGACAATTTATTCAGTGCGATGCACAGTGCCTCGTCCCTTGGACAAAAATAAAAAAATCGACTTTCAATTACATGGAATTTGAACTTGTTAGTGTTAAGAGGATTAGTCATTACCTGGAAATGTCCTGGAATTATACTCTAGTAATTTGCCATTGGCTAATAATCCATTTTGGTATTCCCGCGTGCGTTGCACTAATTGCTTATTAGTCGCATTTTATCCTTTGCGCTGTAAGTTTTATTGAAGTGAAAGTACTACGTGTTTACATTCAAATAATCATGGAGTTTACAGGCCCAGGTATGTACTTTATAAAAAAATATAACATGTATTTTTAAATTGTTTGATTAAAATTCTATATGTCTCCATAGCTGTTGTTCTGATTTTGCTTAAAATTTACGAATTAACGAACTTTAACAGAGCTTTAAAAAAATCACCAAATATCACCTCGTAGTTTTTACCTTATATTATTGCTACACTCAAATACTTTAATTAAACATTCAATTTATCTGCGTCAGCCTGCGACTTATGAAGTTATGATTTTTTTTTCAGCGACAACCAACTCTATTAAAAATATCGATCTCGCAGAAGTGTGCTTTGAAAGCGATTAACATGATAGAAATAAGGCCGTCTACGAAAAAATATGTTCATTATTAAACCTAGCAGTCTTCTCAGATGAATATAGTGACAAATTGAAGGCTGCAAGTAGATTTTTTTTTAATTTAATACTAAAATGGACGAAGTCAGCCGCAATCGCCAAAATTTTCGCAAACTTAACGAAGCATGGCTTCAGTAAGAAATTCTATTGCCAGAAAAATCTAAAATTGCTCCGCCACTAACTGACACCGAAGGAGATCAACCTGGACCAAGTCGTGTACGTGGAAGACCCTGCAAGTCGTTTGAAGATACTTCGCTGAGGACCAAGAAAAGGCGCGTGTCAGAGCTCACACTTAGCAGAACATCAGAAGAGCTGCAATTTGCTGCTGATATTGCTGCGGGTTCACAAAATCAAGGTCAGACATCTTCCCTTACTCCTCTTCAAGCACTAGCTCTGTATTTAGATTAGAAGAATATAAAGAGGTAAGAAGAAAGCGACTATCTCACACCCGCAAATGCTCTCGTTTTAGTTCTAATAAGGACTTAATGAGGGTACTTCTTTTATCTTCTGAACCTCTGATCTCATCAAAAAGGAAGGTTACTTAAAAAAAATCGATGCCACTGGACAGAGAGGTTCTGAAATACCTAGATCAAACAGAAGTGCCTTTAGGTTCATACAATGTAGATTTTAATTTAGAATTAAGTAGTGACGGAAGAGGCTTCGGACTCTGAGTAATATTTATATTATTAATTAAAATAATGCCGAAACAAACACTGTATGGAAATATTTTGTAAGAAATAAGTTACATGTAAAATTTAATTGTTTTTTTTTTTATAAGAAAATTAGAACTTGTTTAGCCATAATAATATTAATACTGATGTATAACGGTGTATATATTAGTAGATTACTAATTATAATAAATGATTAATTTTTTTATAAAGTTTGTTTATGTCAAATTTGTTTTTATATTAACAAAATTATATCCCTTATCATATTCCTCAAACTGATAATTATAGCCGTTCTCCTTACTGAAGGTATAGAGGCTTAAAACATTCTCAAAATGTAGGTTTTAGTGAGTACTAATAAGTAATTTTGATTTCACAAAAATCCATGAAGAAATACAGAAGTTATGATTTTTGCCCCATTCTCTCATACATTCGATGCACTGTGCGATGGTACAAACCCGGTTGGGAGTAACCATTTTTATGTAATAAGAAAAAGGTTTAAAGTGGAACCACAGCTAACCTCAATAATCTAACGGTCACTCGACCGCGTCCGGTCTTGTTTAACCTCGATGATCGAACACCGAGGCTTCGCGTCCGTGGAATACTCGGAAGGACAACTCGCTGTTTAACACTCAATTTATTTTAATCTTTCTCCCCCCGAAAAAAAAATTTATTTGTGTTTATCCCACGAATAAACGTGTGGTAATAATAAAGATCGGAAGAGGGGGGCACAACCCTGGCTGGTCGCTCATCAATCAGAGCCGCGTCGCCGACAACGATCGGTGGAGGGGGTGGAGGGGGTGGAGGCGGGGCAGGGGGGGCACACAGCTTTCTTCACCTACCCCTCGCCCCGCGACTTGAACCGCTCGCTGGCTGACCCCACACCGCCCCCGCGCGTGCGGTCTGCCCTCCCACCTACTCTGCCACATTCAAGAGAAGCACCGCGCGACAGGGGTGCTATTATCATATCGTAATTTATCACTTTGTCATATTTTGTCCTGTACTTTGTGCCGAGAGAAATGAAATCAAAGAGAAATATTTTAATTAAAGTAAAATAATCATGGTTTATATATTTATGGTATGTGACTTCCACGCCTTTGCACATGCCGCACGATACTGTTTGCAACTTATGCATACGTGAAAAAACAATGTGAAAAGGGTAGATAATTTTATATATAATTATTAACACTATATGATTATGACAAGCAAACTGAAATAGTAAATAAAACCCGACTACTGAAAAATTACGCTCTAAAAAGTATGAAATATGAAAATATTCTCATCTGAAGTTGTTATTATTTATCGTCTTACACGTAATAAATTTTAATGTGTTCAAAACATATTCATTCTGATTTTCAGAAGATAACCTTGGTCTTATGCCACCTGCCCCAACAAAACAATACAGTAAGCTTTAGGGCAAACATTTTTGAACTTACTTTTTAATAAAAAAATAATAATTTGAACATGTTTACCATTGTCCATAATTAAATACATACAATATTTATTTTGGGGTAGGAGTAGTAGGAAGAGAAGAGAGAAGAGAAGTACCCTACTACTTTTAAGTTGGAGTGAAAATATGTTTGGGTCACACCAGAGGCGTGATTTTACAAGTTATTCCCAATTGCAAGGAAAGCCGCTAACATTAACATATTTTTGAAATGTGATAATTAAGCCCTTTCATTTGATACCCAACACAGCATCATATATGTTTTTATAGTTACTAGTTATAGGTACTCTATGCCCTCTAAAGGGGGCCATGTTAAATTTAATGTGATGAGGGTACTGGTGAACATACACACATACCTACATCCCGGTAAAAATCATAACTCTCCGTTTTATTCGCTGTAGTCGGGTAAATAATTAAAGTTCAGTGCAATGTTTTAGGTAGTCCTACAATTACCAACACATATAGAAAAATATAGAAAATCCTAACATCCTAACAATTATATTGTAATCGCACATCTCTATAGCGGCGTGTATATATTTTATGGTGCTCTCCCTCCCTTTTTTTTGCCTTTTCATGCGAACGCCAAAAATTACACGGCGTTTATTTTTTGCACTCGTTACGGCCCGACGGGCGGCGATGGGTTTGATTTTTCGTTCGATCAAGGAAATATGTTGCGAGGAAATCTCACAGAATTCAAGGCATGTTCGGTTTTTTGAAACCTTATTGAATTCGATGCGTGTAGGCCATTACTTAACTTTGATTCTTTGTCCAGCCACAAATTTAATTAATCAGGTGCACGGTCAAATCGATGTTGATTACTTATTTTAATTTATTCTCTACCCATCACTTTGGTGTACACCCTAGGAAGAGCTAAGTAAATAGGAAGGGAGCTGAACGAAGGGAGCGGATTTTTCTTTTTATGTGACTGGACTAGGATGGCTAATACCACACCTTCCGTCATGGTATTAGCCCAACACACCACATGGGAACTAGGTGCCATGCCAGGACCTTCCTTATATTGCACGGCTACATTGAACTGGATGGAAAACACGGACAATTTTCATTGCCGCTTCGACCATCGTTCATCCAATGCGATGGTACCAACCCGAGCGGGATAAACCCTACCACCTAGTAAGTAAGGAAGGGGACCTACAGTTTAACGTGGAATCCGAACCACGGCCAGCCTCTCTCAACGGTCGAATGGTCACCCATCCAAGACCAGACCGGACCCAACGTTGCTTAACTTCGGAGAGCGATCGCCGAAGTGTCGCGCCACTGGGCCATTGAGGCTGACGTCTGGGTGTCTGTTAAATTCCATTGCCATGCCATGGAATTTAAATATTAATGTCCAAAATATTATTAGATCTTAAGGTAGTGGCATGTCTTGGCTTATATAATTTACCTAACGGCATTGATGAATGATAACCGATATTAAGCTATTGATGGCTAATGTAAAATAATGCCTAATTCACAAATTAGACATAATATCCAAAGTCTGAATGACAGAGTCTATACTCGATAATAATATTATAAATGCGAAAGTAAATCTGTCTGTTGTATTTTCACGCCTAAGCCGCTGATCCAATTTTGATGAATTTCGGTATAGAGATAGTGCGGACCTCGTAGACGGACATAAGCTAACTTTTGTGGCAAAAATTAAACACTAATTGGGTGAAGTAAGGGATTAAAGTTTAGTTTAGTTTAAGGTAAGAACTCATATAAAATCCAGAAAATAATTCAGCCCGACATCGGCCCAAAATGAGACTGACCCGAGCGGAGCCGGGTACCTCAGCCATTATTTTATATTTTTATTGGCAGTAATCCATCTGCATTGGAGCAACCTACTCTGATTTTGAAAAAAAGCAGAACATTATGGAAAATGATTTATCTGGACCAGGATTTTAACCGACGACCTTCGTGATGAGTAGGCTCGAATATTGATATATGTCCAGAACGTTAATTTCACTTCTTATTATTTAATTTTAATTATATAATTTAATTTATAACTTGTTTGTGTTCAATGGATACGATGTAAAATTACATCTGCATTGAAGCGATGTAATCGGATCTTGAAAATCCATTCACGAATGTCCAGATCAAAAACCTTTTTCTGATTATTTTCGAAATGTGATAACAATTATTCCATTTAGATTTCGTTGTACAACCTCAATTTCAATCTTACATGCTGTTTGGATCCAAGTCACTCTCATTAGAACTATTTATGTTTCTTATCGCGCATTTGGCGAATGGAAGCTACACGGGACAAAGTGCCCGAGCGTAACTTTTGAACCGACACTTTTGCTGTCACTGGGGCAGAGCTTCAGTCTTCCCGTCAATCCATATTACTTTACGGTCGAAACGATAACACCGTTATCTGTCTCTTTCTTCGCTTTGACATTTTCTTCCTAAAAAAGAGACAGGCATTAGAAAACCTCTGACTGTGGTTGTTGGTTAATGCAATTAAATGCACCGCAATCCAAACGAAACGCTTTGCAAACATTGTGCGTCCATTTCATTGAAATAGGCGTCTAGCGCTTTAAGCGTAATCTCGTGTGTAACTTGACGACGGGGTTGGGGGTTGGGATGTTATTCCATCCGACTTTGAAGTGTCTTTTGAGGTAATACATACTATAGTAAAAGGACCTTCGTTCCCACGACACCGTTCGTATTTTTTTAAGTTGAACTGGGAAGCGTTGTCGGTAAGCACGTATGCAATCGAAGCCAGCCGATACGGCGGCGCAGAATATTGGTCAATTTGTCCGACATCGGGCAGACATCAGGTAGGTCGTCCCACGCACGTTCTTCCCGCCCCTTGCTGCCGCCGCCCCTCCGATGTCTCCGGCGGAGAAGTTCGGACGTTTTGCAGTAATAGTGTCAATATTTTATGAGCGCCCGTGCCCACCCTTTCGGCGGGTTCGAGATCAAACGCGGGGAAAGCTGTACTTTGAAGTTTTTCAGCCGGTGAAAACGACCCTTACCTAGTATACGTAGCTAATGATATGCTTGTACCGCTAGAAGTAAGAAAGGAGAACTGGTATGCGGTCGACATCGCGTCTGCGCTATATGGTATATGGACCATTTAATTGTATGGGAAACCGGCGCACAGTGGAACGATATGGAAAAAGTGGGACTTAGGGCATTTTGAGCATGCAAACGTATTCTACCAACTGATAGATGGGGCATTCAAACATTCAATCCTGGTGCCATGGCGAAATGCGGAAGTTCAGTGCAAGTGCACCGAAAAGTTCGTGGCGGCGGCAGGCGGGGACGGCGCGGCGGCAGGCGGGGACGGCGCGGCGTCGTCTTGCCATGGCATGACTTGCATGTAGTCGTGTAGTGTAAAAGGTGAGCTTAAAAAATCATTACCGCGTCGATGACATCACATGGTCTTGCCGTGCCGTGCCAAGTCAGTCTTGTCAGCCTCAGTGGCCCAGTGGCGCGACACTTCGGCGATCGCTCTCCGAAGTTAAGCAACGCTGGGTCCGGTCTGGTCTTGGATGGGTGACCATTAGACCGTTGAGAGAGGCTGGCCGTGGTTCAGATTCCACGTTAAACTGTAGGTCCCCTTCCTTACTTACTAGGTGGTAGGGTTAATCCCGCCCGGGTTGGTACCATCGCATTGGATGAACGATGGTCGAAGCGGCAATGAAAATTGTCCGTGTTTGCCATCCAGTTCAATGTAGCCGTGCAATATAAGGAAGGTCCTGGCATGGCACCTAGTTCCCATGTGGTGTGTTGGGCTAATACCATGACAGAAGGTGTGGTATTAGCCATCCATGTCCAGTCACATAAAAAAAAAACCGTGGACGTGACGTGATCGTGCAAAGAGAGAACGTCCATCGGCTACCTTTTGTGGCGAAATTTAAACTCAAAGGGGTCGAAATTGGGTATGAAAGTTTGTATACGAAACTCATATTATATCCAGGAAATTATTCGGCACGACTTAAGTACAAAACGACATTGACCCAAGCGGAGCCGGGTAGTTCAACTAGTTCTTGATAAATTCAAACGCATTGGACAACTGTGTGGTGTTGGAGCACTTAAAACAATACAAGTTCTCCAATTATGTTAGAAGCGAGTAAGGAATCATATAAAACTGTCGGTATGTTTCCTTTCTTAGTAAGTGGTAGGGTTAATTACCCCCTCCCCCTCCCCCACCCGTACCATCGCATTGAATGAACGATTTTCGAACCGGCAATGAAATTGTCAATTTTTTTTCATCCAGTTAAATTCAGGCGTTCAATAAATGGAAGTCCAGGTAAGACACTTAGTTCCCATGAGGTGTGACCACGGAGGAGCGAGGTAAAGTGTGACTGTAGGTGTGTTATTAGCCATCTATGTCCAGTCACATAAAAACGGTATGTGTGCGACGAAGCAATTTCATCGGTCAAATGCTAGTAGTTTGTAAAAGGGAACTTCCTCTGATCCTGACAGGGTTATTCGTACTTCCGTCCTGGCACACATATTACGACCTCGTAAAAATGCTATCTTCAGCGGTTGGGCCCGGTTGCGACCTTCGCGACGGAGTAATGTCTATCGACTCTATTATGGAGTTTGTTTTGCGCCAAAACAGGCCGACTAGCCTGTCTCATTTGTCGACACCGGCTGCCACATTCCGGCTCATTGCGTTATGTCTCATTGCACGTTTTATTTTAATGTCACGCAAATTGGAATAATATTACATGGATCGCTCGGAATTCGGCTGACTTGTCCAAACTATTCAGGATATGATTAAATCATCAAATTTTAAATATGATTTTTTTCACTGGTGAATATTGTAATAAAATACTATTATACCCACATGTTGAATTTACGATCGGTCAATTGCGTGAAAACCATAGACTTAGCCCCGATTGCACGAAGAGATGGCTGAGTAGATCAATGTTCAAACACGTCACATTTAGTGAACCGCATGGAGTTCCTTCCATACAGTCCATAGAAAGTGACCTGTTTAATCAGACGTTGACGTTGATTTTGATTTTTTGTTCTTTCGTGCACTCGGCCCTTAGTATAGCGCGCTGTGCTTACAAGACGAACAAAGTGTGGGAGTGAGACGACAACTCGACGTACTAGGTACTACCGCTAGTTAGAGAGAGATGGAACCACTGAAGAGATAGAAAGGAGAAGGGGCATGTGCTCAATATCGCGTCTCCGATATTATTACCATATAATTGTATGGGAATCCGGCGGAGCGGCGTATGCCACACGGTGAAATCATCGCGACCACGCCGCGAATGTGCTCTAAAATAGCATTCGTCAAGTCAGTTACTACTTACACAAGCCCTCCAGTACGTCTGCGACTATGTTTGCATGTGACATGCACGTTTATTGCTAAAACACATTCCATTCCTCAAATAAACACACAACGTAAACAATTTTAATTTGGCCGCTAACAGAGTTCTCTCGCTGAAATATGGACGCCGGCGAATAATTTATGCCGGCTAGATGGACGGATAATCAAATTTATTCGACTCGCCATTTGCGGGCCGCACACGGGCGAGACAAGAGCAAACCGCTCTAGACAGTTATTCTTGGGGGTGGGCTGGAAGGTCTGCTGGGCGCCGCGGCCGCCGACGTGAGCTGTGGCGGGTCGTTTTAAGCTGTTTTTGTTATGCTTTACTTTAAGAGATACTGCAAGGTCGGATTAGAGCAATTCGAACGGGAAACTTTTCTGTCAACTACAACTATTCAATGTTCATTAGTGTCGAGATTGTTCTTATTAAATTATGCAGTTTAATATTATTAAATACATATCTTTATATGTTAAATTTAATTATTATTCATTATTAAAAAAAAATATAAAAAATTCTTGAGTTCTTAATTCTTATCCTCCTAAAGGCTTGACCGATTTTGATGATTTTTAGATTCCCGTTGCAATAAGCGAAAAAAGGAACCCTTAAGGTAACCCGAAACAGTCCGTATATTTTTAACCATTAATCATTAACTGAAAAAAAAATTGCTTAAGACTGTTCCGACCCATATAAAGTTGTTTGCACACATAACGCAAACAGTATTTGCACTTGCAGCGAAAACAATTTCACAATTTCAGGATTATTGGTTTTGTTACAATTTATTTAAATAAGATTTTTATTTAACAGCGCCATCTAACGGTGTAAAACTTCTAATCGGCAATTACAACGAAACCATTAAACCTGAAATTGTGAATATGTTTTCGTTGCAACTACTATTTTAATTTTAATATTTTTGACGAATGCGTGCCTTAAAGTGCTTTTTGCGTTCTGTGTAAAAAAACATTGTATGGGTCGGAACATCCTTAAGTTCAATTTGATAAAGACGTAAGTAAAATAACATTTAATTGTATTTAACAATAACCACAACGAATTTCGATAATCATCAAAATGAATATGTAGATTGATGGTCTAGCTATAATTTAAAGATAAAACTGTAACTCCAGTAAGTCAGTACAGAATATGAGCGTCAGATATTTACCGTTATAGGTTTCAAATATAACTAAATCATCAAAGCATCTTTCATCTTTTTGAAATTCCAAAAAAAGTAGTACTTATTTTTGTAAACAATAAAACATACTTTCACTCGCGCCCTTATGAATCTGAATCCAATGAGGTATGATCATGCTCTTAAGGCTCTAACTGAGGCCAGTGTTCATCAAACAAATGATAATGGCGATCTCCGGAAGCATTGAGTTTGCCTTAGGGTTCATTGTTGTATGCGTATATTTTTCTACGGGTGTTTATTCTTAACCGACGCTTTCAAACTCAATACAATTTTATTTTAGTTGTTTTTGTGTTTCTTGTAGAGACAGCACAGCACCATAAACAATTTAATGTTACTAATTTAAAGTTTTTTTTTAGATTTAGAGTTATTTTAAGGCATATATATTTTTAGGTTTCCGTACCCAAAGGGTGCCAACGGAACCCTATTACTAAGCCTCCACTGTCCGTCCGTCCGTCCGTCCGTCACAGGGCTGTATCTCATGAACTCAGGAAGACAGCGGAAATTTTCACAGAGTGTGTATTTATTTTGCCGCTATAACAACAAATACGTAACATTAAAAAATAATTAAAATTAAAAGGTACAAACATACAAAAAACGTATTTTTTTGTGTCAAATCTTGTACGATGGAAAAACCCATCGTGTGCGAGTCCGACTCGCACTTGACCAGTTTTATACTTATTGATTTGCTCTCATCTTTATAATGTTCTACGAATGCAAATCATAAGCTCCATAACCTAAGCTCTCGTGCTACTATCGGTTGATAATTAAATATGTAGTTATTTTACCTGCTCGCGGCGTAATTCAATCCGTTAGAGGCTTAATGAGACCCGCACGTTGTCATAGAACGAAGTTAATTTCCCTGCTTGAGTAGATTAAATCATAGGTTCGGTCGTTTAATCGTTAATCCTTCGTTTAATGGGGGCGGAAGGGCCAAGGCGGGCGGGCCGGGGGCAGCGCGGCGGGGCCGGAGGTAATCCCGCGATGTATGACCCGGGTGACGGGGGCGTATCGCACAATGTTTCAGCACCGTCGGTCCTGAACATTATAGTTGCTATGAATTTAAATTCGTATCTCAGCAAAAATATAGACTGTTTTGAAACAGTTGAAAAAAAATCCTACGTCACATTTTATAGTAAAAGTGTAAGGGACTGTATTTAAATATCTATTATTTCAAATTCGTCTGTAACACCATATTACAAAGGTATGACGAATAAGGGTTACCTATAGTCTAAACATTTATGTGTATATATCAAATTTATTTATATATAAACGTTTATCCTCATTACACTTTTTTTCTTATTATTATTTAAACATTCTAAAAAGTATTTATATTTATTTAAATTCGTCGGTAACACCCTCCGTGTTAACACCACATTACATAGATACGACGATCTAATTACAGTAATTACTTCGATTCAATTGTTACAACAAATCATAAACTAATATTACAATAATTAATTGCAATTACAATAAATTAATACCTATATTCTTTAGACAGTGGTGTGTCGATGCTGTGACTCAAACATATAAAAAATCTCTGCAGATTCATGGATAGCATGAATACGTTTTATGCTTTATAGTTACACAAAAAAAATTATTTAGTAGCTAGGTTAAGAAAAAAAAGGGTAGTTAAAAACTGGAATAATGATACCACTCTCCACAATATAGCGACTAGAAATTAGGCTATAGGTCATGTGTTTCTTAGAATCCGTATCCGAAAATTATCCGAAATTATTTAAATATATAATCTTTAACTTAGAAAAATCCTCCTGTTACTAGTATGTGCAGAAAACTATGCTAGTTTATTGTAACATGTTTGTCCAAGTCTATAAACCCGCTATGGGCCGGGCCACACGGAGCCAGCGGAGACGGTTCTAGATAATCGCGTCAATCTAAACCACCCTCTCCGCGCCGGCCCTTCGCCGCTCCGCCCTGCTCGCCGCACCGCCACCGCTTCGCCCCGCTCGCCGCGCCGCCGCCGCTCCGCTCCGCCACGCTCGCCGCACCGCCGCCGCCGCCGCTCCGGCCACACAATGGCCATCATTATGCATGGCCAGTCAGCGGGCCGCTGCTGATGTCGCCTCGTTTCCCTGGGCCCGGCCACGGTCCATCACTCACGACGCTTTACATCATTACGTAAAAGGCTGAATAACTAGATTTCGGCTACTATTGCTGGTCTGGTGTGTAACCCTTCTTTTGATTGTTAAGTCCTACGGTTATTACACTGCGTTCTCAAATGACAGCGATGCAAGAACATTACTTTGAGGTTAACTACGTGTGTCAATCTAATATTTTATAGAGGAAAACTATTTTCTGGGATTAAAGCCTTTTTTTGTATTACTTGAAGAACAATCTTAGCTAATCAGAACAAGATACGTAAAACATTATATTTAATACTAATACGTCAATAATAATGTCTTCTTTATTGTACAACTAACAACGTAGTAAAATCAACCCTTGATTTTTAAAATAAATTTAATACGAATACATTTGCACCGTTATCAGTTTTGAGATTTATCTTTTCAATTACTGGCCTAGACAAATTAAACGTCGACAACGTATTTCAAAAACCACTTTCTTTATAAATTATGTGAAACATAAAAAGTTAGTATATTTATTTTCATGTCGAATTTTATTTTTAGATTAAGGGGGTGTTAGCGCCTGATTGCATTCAGTCCCATAAAGACGTAAGTAAAACAAAATGTTTGTTCATTTAAAAATAAGTACAACGAATTTCGATAATCAGAAAGGAAAATGTAGATCGATGGTCTAGCTATAATTTAAAGTCAAAACTGTGAGACCCCGATGCTTTGATTGCTCAAACGGGGTAAATATGCATAAAAAATCATAAAAAAAGTTTGAAAAAATTATAATGGGCGCCTAAATATATGATTAGAATACAGCTAAACAATCAATTTATCTTTCATCTTTTTTAAATTTCAAAATCATAAAAAATAATAAAATGTCCTTTCACCTACGCCCGTATGGAACTGAATGTAATCCGGTGCTAACACCCCCTTGAGGCGGGCGTACATATGCGTCTCCTTACAAGCGTGGAAAGAAGATCATGCGCATATTTCTAGTCGAATATCCAAAATTATAATCAAAACAGCTTTGTCTAATCGAACTAGATCCTTGATGACTATTGGCATTGTAAAATTGGGTTTGGTTTCTGAGTTATAAGGCCCAACATTTTTTCGGGCGCTTATATATATGTTTGGACGTGGATTACTCAACGATAATACATAAGCGTCTAAAAAATATTAGTCATCAAGCCTAGCTTGTTCAATGAAGATTCCTAATACGTCGTTTTGTAATAGTTTTTTTTTTCGTAAATCTCACCAAATCAAACACTATGCGCATTGTCTGCTTTGCGGCCATGTTGCATCCTCCTCATCACGGCGACTGTCTTTTTCTTTGATTATGATTTTGTGCCGTGCCCGGGAATAAGTTAGTCCCGTCGAAAGGAGCGGATCTCACTTGTTTCTTTAGTCGATCTTTTTTAACGATTCGTCAAAAAATACTTAAACGCTTTCGTTGACAACGATCCGCGAAGCTTTCAAAACAGCTGTTGAGCAGGAGCCATCTTTTTCTTTCGATCTAACGACTCTTTTTTAACGAATCGAAAACGATCAACGATAGAAATAAATGTGATCCCGCCCATAGCTTGTATATGCACTGGAAAACAGAGATGCTCCGTCACGGAGGTCGACGATATGCCGTTGCATGAGTCATTATTTAATTAATAATTATTTCCTCGAGCTTAAATCAAATTTAAGAACTCAATGCATCATATAATTTACTTTACTAACAAGTCTGTTCGCAAGAAGCTAAAATTAATCTGTTCTTATTAACGGAGTAGACTGTTCGACTAAGTGCGCGCCATTACTCGTGATGCGCTCATTACTTACATCGTGATTTGCAAAATTAAGGGGGGCCGGACAAATGCGCGAACCGTGTCAACTATTTACTTTCGCAGCATCAATTAATAAAGACATCAAGGCTGACACTCCCCTGCTCCCCGCGCGGGATGGGGCGCGGTGTCCCGGGGGAGCGGGGATAAAATAATTAGGGGCTCGTCGGCGGGGCAATTAGGGGAAGTCCGGGCCTTAATCGGCCGTCCGCCGCCCACCTGGCTTCTTTACGCAGATCGTTTTTGACAGCAGATTATTAAAAGCTTTGGGAGGTTTTGGGGTGGGTGGCAGGACGCTGCGAGCGAAAGCTTTCAAGATGCCGGGAAATGTATTCTACGAAAAAGGTGTCGAAAAGATTAAGCCTTGCGGACTTGTAATGAAAAGAATATTAGGTCACATTGAAGCGGCGTTTGTGAGCTGCTAATAGGTCCACAGATTTTGTGTTACGCTCAATGCTGAATACGGTGTATCTGTTTTGAAAGGCGATTCTTTATCACACAATTATGGGACGAAAATTCTGAAAAACAATTTGTCGTGTAGGGCTTAGCTTCCAAAATAATAAAAAAATAATTCCAATAAATAAATCCAACACTCAAATGTGACATGTATGTATGTATAATCGACCGTAAAGCAAGGAAACACTAATTAAAGAAAGAGCCCAGTAAAAATAACTACTTTACGAATATACTGCAAGGCTGGACCCGAAGCAGCAAAACTTACAATTCGCGGGTATTGCGTCTACCAATTTCGCCACCGGCTGAATTCCAAATTATGGAATTTGGAATTCTTCTACAGTCCCTCTTCCCGTAATAATGCCTCCTGCTAACACAGTGTTTAAGATTATACCTACAAACATTTATTTACGGCTTCATCGCTCATGCTTGGCATCAGACGCTAGAGCCAGTCCCAGTGACGACGGCAATATGTTTGAATGTTAAATCTTTGCAGTCAATATCGGCAACCCAGGTGAAGCGTTCAATAAATGTATACACACTTCACTCTCCTCACTTCCTCACTATACACTCCACGTTCACTTCAACTGTCCTTAAAGCGTGGCTGGGGTGGTGCCTCGCTGAGCATTGTTTCGCGAGGTAAGGTGATTTGGCTGTTCGGAGTACCATTGGTTCATCAATACAGCTATTAAAGTTTTTTTTCTTGACTGTTGCCATTTCTGGCCATCATGAACCCTATCGTCGAACTCATGCTCACCAAATGTTCATGGTTCATGGTTTTACTGTACCATTTAGATCGCATTGAAGTTTACTGATTATTTTGATATTGGTTTTTTCCTTCAAACTGTTGTACATTATTTAAACATTTGTTTAATTAAACTTACTTAAATATTTAGTTCGATTAACCTCAATATTTTTTAACATAAATCGTTTTTAACAAGGCGTGAGAATGAAACTTCTTTCATTGTATCTCATATAGTATTTAGATTACATCGGAGTAAAAATGAATTTAATTAATATTATTAGTATCCAACTTTTTTGTTTCAACATTAATAGTCTCCGAATTTAATTGCACGTACGTTGCACTGTCCATGGCTATTCGACCCCCGCGAACACTAAATTTTTAAATTGATGTATTTGCTTATTTTCAACTTACAAGCAAGTTTTATTTACAATAGCGTGGCATTGAAGTGGGCACAAACAATGGTTACGTGAATTGGCAATATTACGTTTTTCCAATTTATTTTAAATAACCACTATGGATTTAAAACTCGGATACAATTTGCTTCAATTATTTAAGAGTCAATATCTAACGATAACAACGGAATATCACCTTAACTAGCAACATTACTTAGCTTTGGTTCATACAAACACGATTGTGTCCGTGCCTATATAAATAATAATAATTTATTTCATACACATTTCGCATCGAGACAGAGAGACAGACAGATACAGCAGCATTCAATTGGTCGCTCGGGGCACCTCCAAAAGGTGAACAAATTTTCAAATAATATTGTGAAAATACGAGAACCAATTCCAACAGCGCGGGTGCTCGATATCACAAATATTGTAAGTTCCTGGGCGGCGTTCCGTCGCAATGTGCTTGCAATTACGTTCTACAAATTATTTGGGCGGGCGGGCGGCCGTTTGGGCGGGAGGGGATTGTTTTACACCCCCGCACCCTGTCGACACCGTTGCGTGATAATTCGTTCAGCCTTATTTCCTGGAACCGTATTTTATAAAAAGGATAAAAGTAAATATTTTAGAAATAACAACAAACGAATTAAAGATTTAGATTTATTTCAATGCAATGGTATTACTTTCATACACCATTGTGGGTATTAAATAGAAACGATGTAATGCATTAGACCGCTTCACCCAGCGAGTATGGAAGGAGCAAATCCTTCCATGCAAAGCCGCCTTACACAATATTTGTAACATAAAAAAAAAACATAACATAGAAGACATATGTAAGTTCTTAAATTTACACCGCCGATATACGTATTATTTGTTAAACTTGTTTTAACTTAAAGTAGAGTTAAAGTAACCAGAGCCGGGATTTTAGACGTAACTCCGAGGAACTTAAGTGGTCCTGGATTTGCCTACTGCAATGGAGGCGAGACATTTGTCAGATCGTGCAATAAAAATATTCAATATGACTGTATTTAAATAATATTTGCTATTAACAGAAAACCAATGAACCTGCAATTCTTCAAATGATTTGGCTGCAACATTTATAGCCGTATTTAATAACTATAAATTATTCTTGCCTCCATAACATTTTGTGAGGTCCTTACAAGAAAGAGAGTATGGCCTGGAGACGTTCAGCTCCTTCAAACAATCCTACTAATATCGCCCTCTTACGCGTCACAACCAAACGAAATACAAAAAACCATAAAGCCATTTCAGCTCACAGCAGCAGCAGCACAGCAGCTTCAACAAATTATATACTTACCCAATAGATGGCGCTTTCTTAGTGTGTATTGCAGTCACCAAGTCAATTGGTGGATTCGCTTATAAATAATACCGACTCCCTCCAACAGAGGGCGTTAGCAGATATGAATTACAAGGAAGACATAAGATTTTAAGCCTGGCTTGCACCAAGCGCTGATTTATTTTATTCGCCACCTAAAGGGCCTTTATCACTAAAGTGCTGATTATCTTGTACTGGTATTGATTTCAAGCTTCTAAGAAAGGCCCTTAACATGTAGCGATTAAGTTAATCAGCAGTAGGTGCTTAAAAAGGCCCTAATTATGAAAGAGAGCTTTTACGTCCACTTTTCATTAACGAAGACAATATCCCTTGTGGTTTTGGAAAAAGAAAGGAAAAAAATAATTGACTTGAAAAATTCGCTTATTTTCGACTTTGTATTTTCCCTGCCAACAAATTTACGCATTTATACATCTTACATATAAAACTAACAAGTAGCTCATTCGTGTATCATACAGATCCAGATAGATCCAGCCCACTAGGGTTAGTGCCATCGCATTGGATAAAAATCTGGTCGAAACGGAAATTACAAATGATTCGTGTTTTCCATGCAGTTCAATGTTCTTTTAAATGGAAGGTCCTGTCATGGGACTCGCAGTGTGTAAATTTAAAATCATAAAAGACAGTCTGCTATAAAAGTGACTAATAAATACCACACACACTCTAATGATATTAGCCCAACACGGCGCATTACCGAAGGAATAAGGTGACATTCCAGGACCTTACCTTAATTAGCACGGCTACATTGAATTCGATGGAAAACACGGACAATTCTTGTTTGCCGCTTCGACCATCTTTACATTCAATGCGATGGTACTAACCCGGGCGAGCTTAACTCTAACACCTTGTAGTGGAACCATAGTTTTACATAAATTCCGCACAATGGAAAAGAGCAAAATGGTGCATAAACGGGACGCGGATTGAACACATGGCCTCCCGCATGAGAAGCAAGTCCCCATGCCCTGAGCTAAGAGCTGCTCAAGAAAAAATATTGTCAAAAAACATATTAATAATTTTAAGTACTTTATACAGTTGATCATGCTCCCAACTACATTTCAATCTTATTTTTGCTTTAAAATAAAAATCACTTAATCTCCAGCTGTGCATCAGATTTTTTTATTCAGACTGCTATATGATAATTCGGAAAAAAATAAAAAAACATTGATTCTACCTTAAATCTTTATTTTATTAGTGTTTGGATGAAAATTCACACGGTAGGTACCTGAAATATTCAAATATATTTTATTTATTGATTTCTGTTTTAGAAAATTTCAAATAACATTGCATTACAGATGAAAAAACTTAAAATAACCTTTGATATTACCATACTAAGAATTCCTGAATCCATATCTGAAGACAGAAACACTTTAATTATCATAATTTTGACTACTTTCAGAATCACTGACTACTATTTATTGACAAAACCACAAAACCGTCTCAACATAAACCGATATCATAGGCGGACTTAATTGGCGGGAAAATCTCACTGGTCGTCAAATGTGCAAGAAATAGTAAACATTTGTGTACATGGACATCTTCAACTCCTTAGGTTAAAAACAAAAATATGCACAAATGGCACTATCCCTGATGCTTTCCCGATTTATTACCCTTTCAATATCACAATGGTTTTAACAATAATCATACTTTGTTTCCAGTTATGTGTGTAACTCTATTTGAGCCAACAGGCGTCAAGTATCATAGAGCGTTTTTATTATTTTCTCTCTATTTTGCATGCATACACGCATCATAGTGAGCTGTGCACTGCGAAGAAACAAACACACAATGCAACCGGCATGTAATATAGGAAAATTAAGTTATTCACGCTGCGCTAAGCATTCGCTGCCTTCTGTCTTAATAACTACATGGAAAACCGTTCAGCACAATCAAAGGACTTAGGAACAGTGCGCCCAATTCAAGGCAGTACGGAGGAGATCCAGGGCAGCTTGCCGGTGCTATTGAAGCTGTAGCAGTCGAAGAAGAAGCGTCCCAGCACGATGAACGTCGCCAGCACCACGCTGAGTGCGTTCAGCGGAGGCAGGAGCAGTACATTCACTTCAAGGCAGTATGGAGGAGGTGCAGGGCAGCTTTCCAGTACTCTTGAAGCTTTAGCCATCTCGTAGAAGAAGCATCCCAGCCCGATGAACGTTGCCAGTATCACACTGAATGCGTACAGCGGACGCAGGAGCAGTGCGTCCACTTCAAAGCAGTATAGATTATATCCAGGGCAACTTTCCAGTACTCTTGAAGATCTAGCAATCTCGTATAAGAAGCGTCCCAGCAAGACCATGATGAACGTCATCAGCACCACGCTAAGCGCGTTTAGCGGACGCAGGAGCAGTGCATCCACTTCAAGGCAGTATGGAGGAGATCGAGGGTAGCTTTCCAGTACTCTTGAAGATCTAGCAATCTCGTAGAAGAAACATCCCAGTATGAGCACGATGAACGTCGTCAGCACCACGCTGAGCAAGTTCAGCGGACGCAAGAGCAGTGCGTACACTTCAAGGCAGTATGGAGGAGATCCAGGGTAGTTTTCCGGTGCTCTTGTAGCTGTAACAGTCGTAGAAGAAGCGCCCCAGAACGAGCACAATAAGCACCGCCAGCACCACGCTGAGCATGTTCAACGGACGAAGGAGCAGTACGTCCGACTCGCCGCATAGCTCTGCGATCGATATTGTACTTATCTGAAACGGAAAATGGGCACGCTTAAGCTTTAAAATCTTTACAACAAGCATTCGTTAATAAGTCTGGGCTTATTCTTTATTCTTGTAGGTCTGTGCGCTGAGTACCGCACACTTCTCGTATACTTTGAAATTTTAACATGTTTTTTTA
Organism: Incurvaria masculella; assembly: GCA_946894095.1. NCBI lineage: Eukaryota > Metazoa > Arthropoda > Insecta > Lepidoptera > Incurvariidae > Incurvaria > Incurvaria masculella. The sequence continues at coordinate 7,909,846 of OX335644.1, forward strand.
TTTGACTGGGCATGGATGACTAATACCAGACCTTCTGTCATGATATTAGCCCAACACACCTTAATGGAACTAGGTTTCATGCCAGGACCTTCCTTTTGTGCACCCGAATTTTAGTTAAGAATAATTTGTTTCTCGGTATTGGTCAGAATCTCATGCAGCAATCTTATTTTTTTCTGTAGGTGGAAACATTTAAAGGGATATAAAACTATGTGATCAGCTACTGCAGTACTTTATGACAAATCTAATCGTATTAAAACAAAACGTGCATATATTTTTTTCTTCTTTCCACTGGAGTAGTACATGGCTTTAAGTTTCCAATTACGGTGACGCTTGGTTCGGGTCACCTCTTTATCTAAAAAATTAGCTATTTCTGACAAAAATGCAATAAACTCTATTGAATAATGAGGTCTGACCTCCCGCAAAAGTTAGAGACCTGAATGTATGACCAGTGCGTCCTCCCGGTTATGACGTACGGGTGTGAATCCCGGACTCTGACGGTCGCCGTTGTCCAAAGGTTGAAAGTTTCCCAGCGAGCAACAGAGCGAGCCATGCTGGGATCGCTCCGGGATATAGTGCGTAACGAGGCAATCCTCCGACGCACCAAAGTAGTCGATATTGGTCACCGGGTGGCTAAGCTCAAATGGCAGTGGGCCGTCACGCCAGCCGAAGAGACGACGACCGTTGGAATGACCGGGTCCTACACTGGCGGCCGTGGACAATAAAACGGAGTGTGAGAAGACCACCCGCCAGGTGGGACGACGACATCAAGTGCGTCGTTCCAAGCCGAGTTCCAAGCAGTGGTTCCGTACCGCTGAGGGCCGGGGGGACTGGAGAAAAATTGGAGAGGTGTATGTCCGGCAGTGGACGCAAACACGCTGACTGACTGACTGACTAACTTAGATGAAAACTGACTAATGGAATAAAATACCATTTTACAAATATTATTACTTATCTGTTATATGTTACAATTATTTAATTAAACGTTTATTACTTACGTAATTACTTATTTTTTCTTATTTGAAATAACGCCAGTTTTCTTGTTTTAGTGAGGGACAGTTTTGAATACAGATCTTAACTTTGTACCAATGAAGTCTTTGCATCTGAGTTTTAATGTTTGCTTTTGTTTTTCTTCCAAAATAAATAAATAAAACGATATTTACCTAACATTGGAATATTCATTTTCATCTACTTTCTATAATTCTGAGCAAAAAGGCCACGCATAGTCGTCCCGGTGAAATATGAGACGATGCAAAAAGAGGGATTCATTTGTATTTAAGTAAACAGAAGCGGGGAAAACGGCTTCTGGAAAAGTTGAGTTGACTAGCAAATGTTCATAAAACATAAAGTTATGAACTCATTTCAGAGTCCAGTTCAGGACTAATTGGAATGATTCAACGATCGCAGAACATACATAGTAACGTATGCACGTTAATCCACAATAAAGCCTTGTTATAAATTTCTGTGTCAGGGACACAACCACTGATATTGCGAAAGTGTCGAAACCGGTGTAATTTTAGAAAGAGTATCTCGTTAATATAATTTCAACATGAAACCGATATTGCGGTCGATGGCTGCTGGCGTTGAGGAAAATTGATTGAAAATGGAGTGGCCCAAAACATTAAATGAGATTACATTTCAATTCAATTTCGAAGCATAGAGGGTTCCAGATGCAGAAAAAAAAAAACAAAAAAAAAACCATTTATTGAATCCGCAATTTAGAAGACCATGATGGCCGAGTTATCGGGTTCAATGTCACCCACCCTACGATCTGACAAAAGCTACACATATACATAAGTACTACGTTTTGTGTCCATAGTATACTGATACACTAAACTAGGACTCAAACCATGAACCCGAAATCAAAAAGTATTTTGAAGTCAAATGGATAAATACTGCAGTCCACACAAATTATCACAAGTAACAGCCACGTATCCAGACTTTTGAACATTGAAACAACCATGTGAACTGTGTAAAAATCGCTGTTATCACTGTACTATAATGTTTAATAACTTAAAGAAGTACTGTCCGTAGTTTAGTCACACACTATAAGTATTTTATATTTATATTTAAGTATTTTATATAAACATTATCTAAGTATTTTTTTACGTTTTTTAGTCACGTTTAAGGTTTTTTTCAGTCAGGTTTCGGGGGGGGATAAATCCCAACTATCCCCCCCCCTGTATACGGGCCTGCAAGTAAATATACTTTTTCGTACTAAACAAGCACGTCGCTTATTCCAAGGAATGTGATGTGCATGTATAATCGACCGTGAAGCAAGGACACATTAATCGAAGAAAGAGCCCTGTAAAAAGAACTACTTTAAGAATATACTGCAAGGCTGGACCTGAACCAGCAAAACGTACCATGTGCGGGTATTGCGCCTACCTATTTCGCCACCTACTTTATACCCAATGATTTATACCCATAAGTTGGAATTCTCCTGCAGTCTCTCCTCCCGTAATCAAATTCCCCACGTAGGAGTAATTGTTTTGGCTCGAAACGTCGTGCTCCGCACAAACAATGCCGTCAGTAGAAAGCCGTTAAACTTTTAAAACAATTAATGATTATTAAACTATACAATTAATTTCCTTCCGCTTTACATAAAAGAGATTTAATTATTCATTACTTACCATTGAATCACTTTAATTTACGTACATAAGTTGAGATTGATGACTTAAGTACGACTATATATTCATAGCTAAATATATAATTCATTAGTATTTTTGGTATGTATATATGTATATATTTCCCTAATCGAACCCTACACACTTATTTCATCCTACCTACCTGAATGATGCATGCCAAATGGCGCTAGCTCAGTTTGACTTGCTACCTATACAGGACTCCGGATCAGGATTTCAGCTAGGACCTATCTATATGTGTGATGTAATGTGCGAGGTCTGTGTCTGTGCGATAGTTTATATTGATGTGATAATCTTGGGATAGTGGTGATGTTTAAATGAATGGTGGTTGGATGAATAGAATATGGTTATTATATTAATACATAAATAATATAGATAAGTACCTGCACCATCGAGACGTCCTTGTCGTCCGACCTTGAGCACCGAATGTCGGCGACGTCCTGGATGACGGCCTGGAACTTGAAGATGAACGCCTGGAACTTGGGCGTGTAGGTGCAGTCGCAGCGCCAGGGATTGTCGCCCAGGTACACCTGCAGCATGTTCGGGTTGCGCTGGAACGCGTTGTCGAGCGCGTACGTCGGCACCTGCGGACAGAAGGCCTATTCATGGAATTCCGTGCTGAGGGATCAGGAATCTTTAAGTCGATAAAACCGCTTTTATAGCGGTTGTCAGAGCGATTTTCTCGACGGAAAACATTTCATCATTGAAATAACGGGGTCCGAAATACCGATTCAATAAGCGCTATAAAAACGGTTTTGCCGACTGAAATTCGGATTCCTGGTCGCAGTATTCCAAGAATAAGCCTGCAGATTGGGCTATATCTGGAGATCAATTCTTGCGCTAGTTAATTGAATACACACTTCTGAATTCTCATTAAATCAGTAAATAACTTCCGGCCTATTTTGTGCATTTAGGGCTCGCTTATGAAAATTGTTTTCAAATTTTCCGTATGCGCTGGATTCGCAAACACATGAAAATGTTTCATTTCGTGTGGTGCTGCTATCGTTTAATAGAATACTATTGTAATGTCAAAATTAATTCCTCCCCTGAGAACATTCCTTATTCCGAAAACCGGAATTCCCAGAATTACCGTATACTGATCGATCGATCTTCAATAGGTATCTGCTGTCTATAAATGGAAAACCGCCATAGATAGTGAAACTACTAAATACATAGTTGTAAAAACGACGAAATCTCGAATTATACTGATAATTTGTTAGATTGTAATCAGAATTCATCATTTTAATCAAAATCGATAGAGACACGTTCTCTAAAAAGCCAAATGCAGCATACACTTATGTATACATGGAACTTTTGATTTTCTTTTGTGCGATATCTAAATGTTTCGCGTTCATCTAAATGTGGAAAACGTATGTTTTTCCTTTGAAATGGGTTTTCATGATACGAAAATGTATTTGTTGAGATCGCTATACAATGCGAAATCACAAAAATCTGTTGGCAAAATTAATAAAACCATACAAAATACGCTTCACGTGAATATAGAGCTTTCATTTAGTTGTTAAAGTAATATTAAAACATCTCAGACAAATAAGATTCTGATTTACTTTCAGAAACAACGAGCCATTTCACCATTTAAGGCCCTGGTACTAGCCAAATCGCAAAGTTAGACGAGGCACCCCAAGTTAACTAACAAAGTCTGACGATTATAAGTGTCATTCTTATAATAAATGATTCCTTGTCTAGGAATCGAATTATTTTCGTTAATGTATGTTTCCTTTTTCTATTCAAAATACATTGCGGAAACGGTGTCCATTTCCGAACTTTTTTGACTAAATGTAGAAATCTAAAAGCAAATGGAATTTTTTGTTTATGCATATATCCTGTTTTTGCTTATATCTAGAAATCGAATTACTTTCAGATTTCTAATGAGAAAAATCAACTTTTTTTATTTTTATTATTATTTAAATAAATGATGGAATAAAAAAATATTAACAATCCATTATCAGTCTGGAGTTCTATTTGGATTTGCTGAAGCGTTTCACTACATATTATTACATTTGTTAAAAAGTGCATTTGTATGGCGCGAGTAGTTGGCTAGTCCTAGCGCCTTAAGATAAGTAATCCAATACTCATATTCATTACAATATTTTTTCTTATTATAAACTTATTTCATTGAACGAACTATTACGTTCTCGATTCCAATTATGGCTTGGGTATCCGACGAAATACATTTTTTTTATATCCTACGCGCGCCAATGCGATCAGCAATCACCTGTATCTATCCCCATCTTTCGCCATCACCACTCAGAGTGCTACAATGATTTAAAGGGGATTCCAGCTACCCACCTGTTTAACACCTGATTAACCTCTCTGTCATCTGTACAAGATCGTCTTTCACTGACTGTTTATTTCATAGTGGTGAAATCTGGTTTTATATATTTCCCGAAGGTATCCAAAAAAGGTCTTTAAACATCGTGAGCTGTTATCTAGTCGGCATTTCATTCATCCCTAAACCTGTCCCCATAATATAAACCTGCGGCAGCGAATAAATAAAGAGCAACTAGTTCATCTGAAGGGGGTGCAGGGTGCATAGTCAGGGTATACGATGCTGCCTAACGAATTGACACAATATTTGAACGTAAGTATTGATACCTGCGTAAGCGTATTTCCACGCAGACTGAGAACTCGGAACGTTGTGAGCCACTCCGACCCCTCGAGCTCCTTGATGCTGCTGATGCTGTTGTTGTCGAGGTACACGTCATAGACGCGCCTGTAGTGTGAGTTCTGCACCATCACGCTCACCGAGTCTATCTGTAGGCAAACAGAGAGCAGTTGTGCAGTCGATTGCTACTTGTGTGAGCGTGTCTCCAGGCAGACTGAGAACTCGGAAGGTCGTAGACGCACCGGTAGTGTGCGTTCTGTACCACCACGCTCACCGAGTCTATCTGTAGGCAAACAGAGAGCAGTTGTGCAGTCGATTGCTACTTGTGTGAGCGTGTTTCCAGGCAGACTGAGAACTCGGAAGGTCGTAGACGCACCGGTAGTGTGCGTTCTGTACCACCACGCTCACCGAGTCTATCTGTAGGCAAACAGAGAGCAGTTGTGGAGTCAATGGCTGCTTGTGTAAGCGTGTTTCCGGGCAGACTGAGAACTCGGAAGTTGTGAGCCACCCTGACCTCTCGAGCTCTGGTACTGGTGCTCGATGCTGTTGATTTCGACGTATACATCGTAGACGCGCCGCGAGAATTTGATATTTGTCAATGATATTGGATTATAGTTAGGAGAGCATGTGTGTTAGGAGTATAAATAAGGCATGTAACAAATATTATCTCCTTTGAATACTCTAGAGTCCATAGAAAAGCTGCCAGTTTAATTTGTTATCGCGTATTGTCAAATATTGTTTTTAACTTGTGCCTATAAATCTTAACGGAGTTTTGTGTTATGAGGTTAATTGCCATACTTTTTGGTTCCTAGCAGCCTAAGGCAGGTTGCCCATTGCAAGTTCATCATCTCCGTTCACCCTTTAGGGATGCAATTTAAGAAAATCCCTCGTTACAGCAACCCTAGGGGAGAAATATTTCTCTTAATGTTCTCTAGGTCCACCGGTTTAGACTCGGCGTTATCTGTCAATCAGTAACAGCACAGAACTAATTACGCAGTGAAAGTGGGTCCGTAAAACGATAACCCAAATTTATCAGCTGTTCTGTGACCTGGAAGAAATAGATATGCAACCGAAAAACACTTCTTAAAGATACACGAACCAATCTTCGATGTAGTGAGTCCCCCCCCCCCCCCTAAACGAGACTAATTTTGTAGTAGTAGAGTAGGGGACTCTGGCACTTTAGATCGACCAGTTTCATTATCCCTTTTATGAGGCCATAAAGTCTGGCTGAGAGTGATCTCATTTATTACGTAGAAATTTTCATTGCGGGGTTGTATTCAGCCTTGTTTAATTTGATTTATGTTTCTTCCACGTTACGGAAGCTATCGAACCCATATGCCTGATCCGTTAATTTATTTAATATCGTAATAAACTTGCAGACCCTGGAATGTGGACTTAGTAAGTGATTTTTTTCTCAAAAAGTGATTGTCATGATGTACCTACCGGATATTTCAATGGGAAGATATATTATTGAAATCAATACAAATAATAAACAAATTACCTTTATCAATATGGCCGTGCACGCAAAAACACGATCGGTCCTCTTTTTCCATTCCCAAGATACTTTTTTAGTTGAGTTCCCGGAATGGTATTTAATTGTTATTACAGAATACATTAACTGAATGTTCTGAGAAAAAATTGGATGTTTCGAAAGATGTTTTGTATTTTCTAAATTAGCATACTAACTTAGTTGGCATCATACTTTTGACTTTGGTATTATTATAAATGCTTCGATAGAAAACGTTTTGGATCCCAAAATATTTTTTGTGAAGGCGACAATACGGTTCTGTACTCATTTTTTTTCAGTAAATTTTAACTTAAATAATTTTTTTTAAATTTTAATTTCAATAAAAATAAATAAAATTTTAAATTAAAACTTAATGAAGTTAGAAATGTGATATGTGTGTATGTATAATCGACCGTGAAACAAGGACACATTAATTAAATAAATAGGTGGAAAAGAGAGAAATTAATACATGTAGGTCTAATCTTAAACACTGTGTTAGTAGAAGGCATTGATTACGGGAGGAAGGACTGTAGGAGAATTCTAAATGATCGGATATTAATAAATATTTATTTATTTTTTAATAATTCGCAGTACCGCAATAAACGCAATACATATTTTGCTGATTCGTTTATTTTTACAGGGCTATTTCTTTAATTAATGTGTCCTTGCTTTACGGTCGATTATACATACGTATCACATTCCTTGGAAAAAGCGACGTACTTGCGTAGTACGAAAAATTATATGTAATTATGCATATAGTACCCCAATTTCGTTGGTATATTTTTTATAAGAAACATCATTGGATTATTTTGGTATGAACCTGGTTATAGATGGCTAATATTACACATACTGTCATAATATTAGTCCAACACACCTCATAGGAAGAACCTTAACTGGATTGAAAACAAGAATACTTTTCACTGCCGCTTCGACCAATCACCAGGGCGGGATTAACTCGTCACCTTTTAAGTAAGGAAGGGGCCTACGAATCCTATACAATATTCACATGAATTTATATAGTGGGACCTTTTAGTTGACAGATGTTTTAATTATTGCCATTTAATCTGACTAATATATTTTTTTCAACTAATTTCTGCGAACTGTAATTTTTTCAAAACTAGATTTTTTTTTAATGAGGGAAAGAACATTATCTGGCTTAATTATTTGTTATCTAATTATAATGTCACCTTAGCAGAAAGTATTCACGTAGGTATGTAAATAGTTAAATCAATTTAAACATAGATTTAGTAACAGTAGTTCGTCAAACACACGAAAATCTGAGGATCAGCATTCAATTAGGCACATGTTAATTGTACAGTTTCAAAATGTATGTCTGTTTTTCATACGCTATAGATGTGATTATACTTTGAGATTATTTTTTTTCAGTGAAAAATCCAATTTTCACGAATACAATTTCAGGTTCTAGACGTATTCCTCTTCTTCAATAATTCATGAAGGCGTTCCTGGAAACGCAATATCGTAGACACGCCAGGAAAGCATATGTTAATTACTTTGTGCAATGCTTACGACAGTCTCTGAAGAGAAACGCTGCACAGGAAATAAGCGCATTCGGTTGTTGATTTTTTGTAAAGATATATTTTTTGGGATTAGAATTCTTGAGTAATTCTAAAATGTCTTCGTCTTTTTGTGTGTCATAGTTTTGTGGCTCCTACATTTTTCAATCATTTTCGGTGCAATTTCACCTACCCATATTATGAATGCAAAATGCAATTATTTTTTTGTATCTTCCCTCGTGTTAAATGAAAAAAAGCCTAAAAAAATGGTATTGCTGAATGGGTACTTACAGAATTCAATGTGCCATTTAATTTCGATTCATTATCGAGATATTTTCTTTCAAAGAAAAAAAAGTTATGTCCTTCTCCTCCCCTTCTGTTTTCCAAACTGTGCGCTTCAAATCCCTTTAGCAATTTATTTTAGAGAAAATTGGCTGATTAAAACTTAAAGGCTTTCGTCAGAGTTATAAAACAAATCAAATCCAACATGATGCGTACAAATATAAAGTTGATAATGATAAATCGCGTTATCACTCTTGCTAATGTTCAACATTTACAGAATTTAGTGATATGTGCAGTTCACTAATGTCCATAATATTGTTTAGTTATAATAACTAACTCGAGCAAGCACAACCGTCAAATCCACAGCAAGAAGAACCATGTGTATGTTCTGTGTCTCTGAACTAAAATGTATCAAGCGCCCAAAATAAATTCTGTCTCATGAGAATTAAACTTATCTATTTATTATATCTTAACGAATTCATTGAAAAATCCATTCGATATGTTTTTATTTAAACACTAACACAATCACTCAAAAATATGAGGTATTTTCTGCAGTCTAAGAAACTTCTAATTTGGCGTGCGGATAGAGTTTATCATTAAAAGATAAAAAAAACCATCAAAATATGGAAAAATAAAAAAAGCCACCTCCTAGCCTCTATACCATATGCTTACTTTTATAATGACTAAACGTTTACCTCAGCTTAAGAAATGTCAAGTACAGCAAGAGCCACGGAACAGGCCATCCCCCTTCTACCATCACTCAATTCGAAACGGGAAGGGAATGCACGCATTCACTATTGACATCATTTAATTAGAACCAACCGATCCTATAATCCTTTATTTAAAGGTTCGCTAAACTCTGGAAAGCAGGTATTTTCCCCAAACGATAACCTGGGTTCCTTCAAATATGGTGCGAAGAAACCTGTACGTCCGGCATGGCTTTCGCAGCCCCCAATTTTGTGACAATCACGTGTATTTTTTCTTGCTACAATGCTCATCCACTTATTACTGTGAAAAATAGTAAAGCAAACCCATGGTCCAAAGAAATGTATAATTTTCTAATTTGTTTTCTTTCCTTTCGAAGCGTTAAACCGCCTGGGCTAGTAAGGTTAATTTTTTAGGAAAACAATCATTTATCAAAAATTAGATACAAAATAAAAATAATAATCTAAGAAACAAACTAGTAACTAGGTAATTAACTTAAATAATAATGTATTATGATAAAGCGCGTCCAGACGCAGCATATGTCATACAGATGCTTGGTACATAAATCAATGACGCTAGTTTTAAGCCTCAGTCAGTCAGTCAGCGTGTTGGCGTCCACTGCTGGACATACGCCTCTCCAATTTTTCTCTAGTTCTCCCGGCCCTCAGCGGTACGGAACCACTGCTTTCCGCCGACGCACTTAATGTAATCGTCGCACCTGGCGGGTGGCCGTTTAGAAAACATTAGCATTTGACAACTACGTACTAACCAACTATAATAAAAACCAAACTATGCATTTAAAAAGAAAGAAAAGAAATAAAAACAGTAAAACTTTCAAGGAAGGAATTAAAAGAAATGTATATTGAAAAATAAACTGGTTATGGCGCTGTCAACCAACACAAAAAACCGGCCAAGTGCAAGTCGGACTCGCATACGAAGGGTTCCGTACCATCGTACCAAAAAAATCTGGTTTTTTGTATGATTAAATTTTAATTATTTTTTAATCTTACCTATTTATTGTTATAGCGGCAAAATAAAACACACTCTGTGAAAATTTCAGCTGTCTATCTGTTACGGTTACTGAGATACAGCCCTGTGACAGACGGACAGACGGACGGACGGACGGACGGACGGACGGACGGACGGACGGACGGACGGACGGACGGACGGACGGACAGCGGAGGCTTAGTAATAGGGTTCCGTTTTCACCCTTTGGGTACGGAACCCTAAAAACAACAATCGTTGTTATTAATATTATTTCTGCCTACAGACTTAATATGATAAGTAAATAAGGGAAATAGTTTCCCTTATTTATTTATCATATTAAGTCTGTAGGCAGAAACAATATTGAAATATAAACCGTACATGAAATAACTACTAGACTTACAAAACGTAATGCGAAAGGGTGTAAATAAAACGTGAAAAATTAACAGAAAACATGAGCACATTTGGGAAGGAAACGTGTCTAATTATTTTCTAAATGTCGAACCAGAAACTATATAATGGTCTTTTATATAATTCAAAACACAAGGTATAACGGGAGGGCGCAATGGCTAAACAATCTTTTCTCTGATTAATAAAAAACGTTCAGTCAATTATTTAGTGTCAGCTGCGTCGGTTCCATCTCTAATCAGAATTTGCTTGTGGCGGTGTGTGCGGAGGCACGGCAAAGCTCTGCGGCGTGAAGCTCTCTTCAGATTTTTCCTCAAAGTAGAGAAATAAAAATTGCGCGTTATTTTCCAAAAGAATATGACGATCGTTTGCACTTATGTATACAAAAAAGGCTTCATAAATGAGAATGACTTATCTTCAATATTCGGCAGTGTCAATTAGTTGTTGTTTTAGTGATTCTTAAACATATTTATCATTTTAATTCCTACTTCGTCAACTACTTACATACAGTAATTCTAACACTTATATTTGAGAATAAACAACAACATTTTTATTGATCAGATTATAAGATTACTAATTAAAAATAAAGGTCTGGACATTTCGCCTGAAGCTGCGTTCGAATTAGCGTTTTTCAGTATAGCTTTACCAGTTTAGCTATTGGGCCAAAATAATTGGAGTAGGCTTGTCTTATTTTTTTAATATGTCTTATTCTACAAAATATATTTAAGCTGATTTTATTATTTCTGATTTAATTTAAAATTTCTATCATAGAGGGTAATTGCCCACTGTGGCCTTAAAGCACGTCAGCTGCATTGCAATGCAATTTTTTAAACATTCTAAAGGTTGCGACATTACGATTACCTCATTAATTTGAGGGCATGCGCCGACGGATATATTGAAGCATTGCTAAAAGATTTTGAATTTTTTTTTGTCTGGACATTTGTCTAACGCAGGATACCTCAGCGATAGAGTAGTGAACAGTTAATGCATTGAAATGCCTTCTCTATCTTGTATATTAGTGTGACAGTGAGGGGTTTTAGCTAGAGAGTCTGCTTTCTAGCAGCCTAGAAGTAGGCCGCATTTAAACCACTCTCTTATAGGACAGTGATAGAGAGGTTCCTTCTGAACGTGTGTATTGGTGTTGCCAGATTACAAATTGTTAGAATTTTTCAGATACATTTTGTGCAAAATCGTGCATACATTAACACCCTGTACAATAGAAACTGGGAATTTATTTCCATTATACATAATCATTCTAACATATACATATTAAGTTGAACTGTAATTAGCATTCTCCATTTAGTCGCTACATCAATTGTATACATGAACTAACACAAAACGTCGGCTCTATCGAATGTGGTCAATCTTTACTAGAAATACATCATTACTATTTCTGTTAAAAACGCAATAATGCGTTAAATTTTAAAGACGAAATCAACTATTAATCGGAATGGTCAGGTTCGTAGCACCCCCAATAGAAGACTATATTATGTATATATAAGGAGAGATATTTACCAGTAGAAGGAACGGGATAACTACATATGCATATACATACATACATATACATAAGAAAACGGAGTGTGGGAAGACCACCCGCCAGGTGGAGCGACGACATCAAGTGCGTCAACGAAAAGCCATAGTTCAATACCGCTCAGGGCCGGGAGGACTGGAGAAAAATTGGAGAGGCGTATGTCCAGCAGTGGACGCAAACACTGCGTGACTGACATATCACATGGTATGGTGCTTTATCATATGGGTAGGCTCCTGTAATGCAACCTGATAAAAATATGTTTGTTTGTAAGTCATTTGCACAGTATTTTATACTTAGTATATTTTAACGGTTTTAAAGGTTTTAAGGAAATTTGAGGTTCAAGAGAAAATCTGGATGGAGACGTTAGAATCTACATAGAGTAGAAAGTAATTATTCGGAATTCTTAATTATAACTTTCTACTGTTGTCAGTACAATAAAAACAGCAAAAAGTGCATAAAAATACGAAAATAAAATCTTGCTGTGAATGTAGATTCGACCGTGAAGCAAGCACGCATATAATGTGCAGGTATAGCGTTAAGTATAGTAATATCTTTAGAATCCTAAATACTGTGTTAGTAGAAGGCATTGGCGGACGCTGGGCCGTAGGAGACGTACTTACTTGCTTTAGCACGAAAATATTTATTTTCAATATGTATTCAAACTAGTGTTTTAAGAAAATACTATTGCAAAAGGTCACAAAAAACGAATTATATAGTCACGCCACGCCATATAAATACAGATCGGTCATCTATCTTGTTAGCCCGTTTGAGAACGGCTGTCTCTTCCAGGCTATCCTTTGTGTCGGAGACGGTGAGTGAAGATCGACAGGGTGTGCCAGCTAAACACCCAAAACATGAATTATTAAAATGGACGATTATCCAAACAGTCACCAATTAATACTTTAATCAGTTATTATGTGGGCAAGGCCAGTTATATAATAACTATATTATTATAATGTGATATGTTATATATTTGTATATGTATATATTTATACTGATGTTTGATGGTTCTATTGCTCTTTGTTCTTTGCCTTAATCTGTTCTAACAAGGAATTGTTTGGCAGTAGCATTTAGATCTAAGGCTGAGATAAATAGTCGTAACAGAAACTAAGACTAAAGAAAAGTAGTACTTTGTGACGTCACTTTGCATTACTTTGAGATTTCGTCCATACAAAATGTGTCAAAGTGACGTCACAAAGTACTACTTTTCGTTAGTCTTAGTTTCTGTTACGACTATTTATCTCAGCTTAAGTGTGTTCATAATTGTGGTCGGACAAAATATGTTATTGAAACCCGTGAAGTTTATTTGCAAATTCCTCTTAACTTTGTTGATCGAATCCGCGGATCTTTGTGACGTAACTTGTAAAACGTTGTGACGTAGTTTAACTAAAAAAGTTTTAATAAAAATAAATTAATCGTAATTTACTTCATGTACACTCAGCGTAATTCCTAATTATCTTTTAATATTATATGGTTTTATATTTGTATATTAGTTTAAAAAAAATGTATATAGAGACAAATGTCCATATCTATAATGGCTAATATCGAAACTATCGTTTTCCAGCTCATGTACTACATGCTTTTTAAATTATTTATACCTTTAAATGTTTTAAGTAAATATTCAAATGTGTACCAAATAAATTCTGTGATAGCCTGTCCTCTAGCACAAGCCTTGCTTAGTTGAGGTCCAGCTGCATTTCTGTACTAGTTCTAACTTTATTTATGCAATAAATTTATTTGATTTGATTTGTATCCAGGCAAAGGTATTTCGATATAGAACTTGATTAAACAAATGTCTATGAGTGTGCGAAGACCACCCCAGACCAGGTGGGACGACGACATCAAGTGCGTCGGCGGAGAGCAGTGGCTTCGTACCGTTAAAGACCGGGAGGACTGAAAGAAAATTGGAGAGACTTATGTCCAGCAATGGACGCAAATTCGCTGACTGACTGACTTTAAGGGATCATCAGTATCAAGAATTTAATTGAATAACACAACTACAATATAATTCAAAAATACATTAAATTTTATTACATTAAAAAATCCATCGATACTTCTTGAACAGTTCTTGGTTCTTAGGTGCCCTGAAAGGCTAAATATGAATTTGCTAACACTCTGTACATGGTCACACCCACAGAAATCGAAGTGATTCCGCGTAGGAGTGTCATTGTTGAAATTTAATTGAATATCTCCAATGACTTATTGAAATTAATCTACTCTTTGATGTTCACACTATTGTGTGACTAATTGATGGAATATTATTTCAAAATATTGATATAACATATTCATGTCGGTTTTAGTGCCTTTTAATATTTGCAATATCTAAGTAAACATGTAAACATACACAATTTTAGCTAAGATTCCCGACTAGCGGAGCCCGGTAAAATGTCATCAAAACCCTTCAAGGGGGTGTTATTCAAGCGGTCAGTTATGAAAGAATGAAAAGTATTGAGAGGTGGCATCCATACAGATTCGAGGCTTAACATTTGGAATTCAAGGTATTTTATGGTAGATAAAAAACATTTTAACAATATTTGTGGATCTTGACAGCAGTGCGTGACGTACCGGGTCATATTTATAGCTAAGAACCATCCAGGTGACCCCATAAGTACGAAACAATCATTAAAAGCGACAGAGAGAGAAGAGATACATGAGAAGAATTACTCCATTTTTATTATTTTCCAATTGAAATATCACGTAATGTATTGTCTTCAAATTAAGTAAAAAAAAAACCTTGAAAAATTACTTAATTGCATCATTTATTTATCAAATTAATTCTGTAGGCAGACATAATATTAATAACAACGATTGTTGTTTTTGTGTTTGTTGGAGAGACAGCACCATAACCACCTAAATTGCATTATCGAATACAGGAAAATTCACCAACCCGATAGTTAAAATCACTAATTACCAAAGTATACAAATCTCGATTTGGGAAAAGTCACCAAGCAGGTGAAGTTTTTTTTACACAATGTCGTTCGCGCATTTTAGAAATGCTGCCTGCAAAATTTAGTTGGTTCAAAATATGTGTAGTACATTCATAGATGTTGACTTTGTGGCAACGAAATTATAAATTACTTTTCTAAATCATATATTGTAAGCATACTTTTCCACTCTGAATAGCGCGGGGGGCAATGGAATAATATCACTAAAAATTTAAATGCAGGATTTCTTCGTTTGAAAAGATTAATAAACTCACATCATATTACACGAATCAGTGGTGACAAATATTCATATGTTAATTGCGTGAATTTTGGAATGTTGTGTCTGCTTCTTATTAGTATGCATTAGGCATAGGTTTGCTCTAAAAATAGCACAAGAAAAATAGCGACCGCAAAATGTCTGTACGCGGAGCCGTGAAATAGCGACAGTAATCTGCTAAATGAGTTCAGCAAACATTGAGGTCGTGCGACGTGAAACGGAAATTCAATGTTACATGTATAGTGCGGTGAGTTCCGATCTGTATTTGAACAAGTAAATGGAAACAGAAGACGATGAGGAACAAATCTCTCTCCATGTGAAATAAGATTTGCAGTGTAAAGCTTCACGAGAATACAAGAAATGCAAGGTGAAACCCTAAACGATTACGCTGTTCTTTGCTTGTATTTTATTGTCATTTGGTGAACGCAAAAGTTAAGAGACAATAAACTTAAATGGGACGGCGAAAAATATAAAGCGCGGTGTCACCTACTTGTCCAGAGCCTCTATTACGAGTAACAAATCACTTATCGAAAAATCGCTAAGGTCATCGATACCGAATTTACATCATTGATTGGAGCAGGCATTTGAATGACACACTAAATCGCACGTCCACGGACTTTTATATTTGTGCAGAAATATGGAATTAATATAAATGTTTTTAAAGTATGTATCTACATAAATATAAAAATCCTTGAACGCGCGGTTAGTGTATCCTTCAAATGTTTGTATTCAAAGATGTAAACCTGCGGAGACGATGATCTCAGCGATTTTTCTATAAGTGATTTGTAATTCGTAATAGAGACTCTGTAGGGGCAGTGCGCTCTGCTAAGCCGCATTAAACCTGGTTTACAAATTAGGTACAGTTATAATAAATAGGCACCAAGTTGCCCGATAGCTACAGCGTACTGTTTTCTGGCCATGATGACATGGCGATGACGAGAGACGTATAGGTCAGCACCTAGTTATCCTTGAGCGACAGCGTGCTGAACCCAGACTGGAGTGATAGCGGCAGTGAACGCAAGTGAAGCCACCCTTAGTCACAGTCCACTGTAATGACGGGTGAAGAATAGGTAGTAATTTCATCAGTTGTCACTGGCTCAATGCCAGGGAAGGTTAAGCAACATAACTCCGCAAGATGAGATAGAATGTTTGATGGGTGACGGTTCGACCATCGAGGCTGGCCGTGGTTGGGATCCCACGTAAAACTTAGAGACCATTATTTTTCTACTAGGCAGGGTTAATCTCGCCGACCATTGGGTACCAACAGATTGATTGAAACAGCTCAATGAAGCCGAGCAGCAAAAGGAATGTTTTGGCATGGCTTCTATTTATTATGATGGTTATTAGACATTTACATCCAGTTCTATTAAAAAAGTTCGGTACCTGGTTACCCTTTAGGCACTCCGTACTGGTCCTGGGGCGTTGACGGAGGTGAATTCAAGTGATGCTACGCTCACTTGCAGGCCACCTTAAATACGAGAGGAGTAGGTAATGATCCGGTACCTGGTTGCTCTGCAGCCGCAGCGTGCTGGTTCCAGGCGGGAGGGCGGGCGGCGGCGCGCGCAGGTGACGCGACGCGCAGTCCACCGTGATGATGGGCAACACGGAGCCGCCCTGGAAGGCGGGCGCTGTCACCACATTCGTCATGTTGCACGCACAGGGCTCGGGGCACGTAAGCGCGATTGTCTGCGGGTTACAAACATGTTTTTCGTCGTGGTTTTCGATACCAAAACTAAGGCTAATACTTTTTCCAATTAGTTCTACCGTGGCAATTCGCCAGGTGACTAGAAAGTGAACAGGCCGAATAACGCATCGTTTGATAGTTAGTATGGTGTGAAATGCAACTAAACGTCAGATTTAATCACTCAATTGCCTGTTAACCATGGTAACCACCCTGGAAAATGATCTAATACAGGAATTTGGCTGATAATGTTTTCGTTATATTCTTAGGTAATATCTCTTGAACTATCCCTTAAAATATCAGAAACTTAAAACTAAGCTACATGCGAATATAACTTAATTTTAATTGTGATCTGCTGGAAAATGATCTATATGGAATAATAGCAGTAAAATAATACTGCTCGGACGAGGCATCAGCTCACCTTCAAATATCATCACAGGTTTTAAGTACACGTATGAAACCGAAATATCTCTCTCTGAATATCCAATAATTTTCAATTATGAAAAATAATAAAGAGCGCAGTGGGGCAATTTATTCAATCGAAACACAGAGGAATCTCCACAGAATTCTTGGGGCGAATTTCCGCTTTCTTTCTCGGAAAAGTCAAACACAGATCTCATATTTCTGTGAAGTGTAAAAATACTCGTAATTTAGCAAATCATTTCTTGTCTAACCTAATTATGTACCTCTAATGTCGTTTGATTAAATTCTTTGAAAACTGATTTTTTTAATGAACGGCTAGGATTCTGTATTGTTGGTTGGAGGTTGTTGATTTTTTATCGAGTGGCTGGCTGAGGATCAGAATAATTTTTTCTAGGGTTTTTTGGGGACTTATTGTTTATTGTTTATTCATCATCCACAGGCAGCACACTGCACTCGGATTTGTCATATTTTATCATTAGCCAGTTCAGAGTTCACGGCGAAGAAGAACTGGCAAGAAACTTCGCTGATTTTTTTCAACGTCCACTTAGTCTAAGTTTACAAATTTGTTTGCCACTGCTTACAGAAATACGGGTTATTGGTACCCGTTTATGTCAATACATTATATTAATATTAATTCACAAAAATCTACCATTCACGCCGTATGCAACAGTTCATGACAAATATTGGTTTATTCTGCAAAGTCATGTCCGTCATCTAACATGTTGCCAATTGGAGCAGGCCAGTCCCCACAAGCAGCACCCGTTCACGAGCATCACGCCGGGTCCAGCCATCGCCTCTCTCAACCATATTCTTAATAGTGCGGCAGTTTAGCTAGGATATTTCAACATACTGTGCATCGTTTTGACAAAAGTACGAAATTGGCAGAAGGTGGACCAATGTAACTTAAAAATATTTTGATATGGAGCCATCGACCAACATCGCCAGCTAGTCCATCTTGCCATCTCTGCAGTACCACAAGTTCTCTACTCAGGATGTATTGGTAAACCCACCCGAATGAACTCCATGACCTTGTGCATGGGCTTGCCGTAGTGCAGCCGCTGGTGGCACTTGAGCAGCTGGAAGTCGACGATGCGCCGGTGCGCGCTGCCATTGCAGTCATCCATCGCCAGCCAGTCCATCTCGCCATCTCTGCAGTCCCGCAAGTTCTCTACTCAGGACGTATTGTCAAACACACCCGAATGAACTCCATGACCTTGTGCATGGGCTTGCCGTAGTGCAGCCGCTGGTGGAACTTGAGCAGCTGGAAGTCGACGATGCGCCGGTGCGCGCTGCCGTTGCAGCCCTCCATCGCCAGCCAGTCCATTTCGCCATCTCTGCAGTCCCGCAAGTTCTCTACTCAGGACGTATTGTCAAACCCACCCGAAAGAACTCCATGACTTTGTGCATGGGCTTGCCGTCGTGCAGCCGCTGGTGGCGCTTAAGCAGCTGGAAGTCGACGATGCGCCGGTGCGCGCTGCCGTTGCGGCCCTCCATCGCCAGCCAGTCCATCTTGCAATCTCTGCAGTCCCGCAAGTTATCTACTCAGGACGTATTGTCAAACCCACCCGAATGAACTCCATGACCTTGTGCATGGGCTTGCCGTAGTGCAGCCGCTGGTGTTACTTGAGCAGCTGGAAGTCGACGATGCGCCGGTGCGCGCTGCCGTTGCGGCTCTCCATCGCCAGCCAGTCCATCTCGCTATCTCTGCAGACCCGCAAGTTCTCTACTCAGGACGTATTTTCAAACCCACCCGAATGAACTCCATGACCTTGTGCATGGGCTTGCCGTAGTGCAGCCGCTGGTGGCACTTGAGCAGCTGGAAGTCGACGATGCGCCGGTGCGCGCTGCCGTTGCGGCCCTCCATCGCCAGCCAGTCCAGCCCGCCGTCGCTGCAGTCCCACACGTTCTCTGTTCTCCCGTGAAACAATTCAGTTGCATACAATTACTGTTTTTTTATTATTGTTTTGATGCAATTGCTCATGGACGGCTGCATACCCAAAGTCCTAATACCCCCCTTACCACATTCTCGAAGGAATTAGGAGCCGTGCTAGGACCTTCCCTTTATTAAACTGGAGAGAAAGCACTAACAAATTGTCATCGCCACCTTGACCATTTCTTCATCCACTGCTATCGTACTAACCTGGACCACCCTTCCACTTAGTAGGAGAAGGTGATCGTTTTTTTACATAGAATCCGAACCATAGAAACAGCTCAGATTCGTGATGAAATGCACCTATTCAACTCCGTAAGTTAACTAAAGTGGAGCCAAATTTTAAAACAGACCTCTGCATACGCAAGACAAGTCCCCGCGCCACTAAGCTACAAGCAAAACCACTAAAGTTATTACGCGTAGATTCAAATTTAAAGTGGCTGTGTGTTGCCATGAGGTACCTGCTTCTGGTCTTAAGTGTAGTTTAATTACCAAAAAGTTTAAATAAATGCAATTGAATGATGAAAAAAACACAACGGCAGTCTGGCGTGACGCTCATGCATGTCACTTTGCCACACGCTTTGAACTGAACTGAACACTGTCAGATTCGTTAGCCCAACGGTGCGACGACTATCCGTCGTTGCTGGTGCCGCTATCGGCTTGGTACCATCGCATTGAATGAAATATGTTCAAATCAGATGAAAATGTCCTTGTTTTCCCCCAGCTTAATGTAGTGCAATATACAATGTAATATAAAGAAGATCTCGGTATGACATCTCGTTCCCATGTGGTGTGCTAAGCTTTCATCATAGTGGGTGCGGTATTAGCCATCGATGTCGAGATTCTCGGAACAATCTTAAAAAAATTGTTTTTTAAAAGGACAATGGTTTGGCTTAAGCCAAAAGTCGGGTTTTATGGTAAGAGGATTCAACCGAGATCACAAATATTGTTGGAAAGTAATAATATTTTTCGGGCTAAGAAAATAATAAGACCTTAAAGTTATTTCAGCAAAGTGATGTATGTATAAATCCCCTCTAGGAGCCAATGGAATATAATAGCGACGAACACGATCAATATATAAAATATCAGAGTATCAAGTGAAACATTCCAAAAAATATATGTGTACATATACGAAGTCCATAGACTCCAGATTGGTAACCAACGCTTACCTTTATTTATATATAGCTGGACATGAATAGTCAATACCAGTCCGACCGTAATGTTATTAACTTAACACACCACATGTAAACTAGGTGCCTTACCAGGATCTTCTTATATTGCTTGGATACATTGAACGAACGGAAAGCACGGACGTTTTTTTCATTACCGCTTCGACCATCATTCACTCGATGCGATGATACCAACCCGGGCGAATTGAACTCTACCACCTAATAAATAATGGACCCTATAGTCATACGTGAAATCCGACACCACGGCCAGCCTCTACGGTCGAAAACGGTCAACCGTCTAGAACCTACACCGCGCTCAGACTTGCTTCACCCAGATTATCGAACCTCAAGGCGTCGCGCCACTGAGCTACCGAGGCTGCCAAAATATATCTACAAATATATCTTTAACTTCATCAAAGCGCAAGAAATTAGTACCCACTCTAAAAATAACGACTTAACGAAAAATTTACTCAGACATTTTAATTAAATTATTTCTAATAAAATTGCCACACGAAACACTTCAAATTTATTGGTCTCTTGAAGCATGAGGCTTTGCTTAAGTGAAATATATTCGAGCATTATTCTGGTTTTAATTCATATTTAAATGTATTGAATACTTGTATAAGTCTCCCGGTGTACATTTGGAGTTTTTATGTAACCAAAGGACTCACTCGGGATCGCGCCTGGCTACATACACGCTTACATTATCACGCTCTGAATGCGGAGACACACTGACTGATGGGTTGAACCAGGCCGACCTTTGTCTATTTTAGAGAGACGAAGTTTACGATGGGAGCCTTATGCGAGCCAGGGCAGGTTTGGAGTGACCCGCATTTGCAACGAAAATGCACATTTCATACTCGGATAAGAAATAACGGGCTGCAATATATAAAATTATGATCGGGAAAGTTGATTCGTAAGCTTTACTACAGCTGATACTAGCACTGAACGAGCCTGATGGTTACGCTCGACGGCGGAACGCACGCTTGTTTGCCGAGATCGTGACGCGCACCCGCTCTCACACTGGTCGCCCATATGTCTAGTCCTAAGGATGTTCAATGCGATGCATCTATCAACACCTGAACGTGATGTGTATGGAAATCTGAGAAGAACGTTTGAGAGAGTATGCACGACATTTTGAAAGGCTATTTGAAAGTTAACTCATCCATAGTGAATTAAATGTCTTTTGACTTTTTCTTTTTTCTATATTGTAATTAAGTATGCTACATTTCTTCGTCCTGATTTACTGTTATGTGAAATGTATTTGTCATGTGTATAAATAAATAAATACCTTGGAATTTGAACCCGAACTCCAAAGACGGTAGTGCCTGGGAAGGTACAGTAACGACAACCTTTTGGCCGGTCTGAAAACACGCCGAGTCCGAGTTTGTGAAGGATAGGGTACCCCCCCCCCTGTAACATTTACGCCCTGCCACCTTCACATCGGCCATAAAGTTTGCTCCAATCTGTCGACGGTGGTGACCCGACGGCTGGCGCACAGTGCGCGCGCGCAGGTGACCGCTAGTCCAGCGCGCGTAAAGTCAAGAGCACAATGAAGGTAGTATACCTGCGAGGTAGACGGTGGTGAGGCGCGGCGGCTGGCGCACGGTGCGCGCGCGCAGGTGCCTCAGCGCGTTGCGGCGCAGGTCCAGCACGCGCAGGTTCTGCATCTGCGAGACCAGCCCCGGGGGCAGCAGCTCGGTCATCGCGCGCAGTTCGTGCATCACGAGTCTCTGCGAACCGCGAAGCCTACAATTAATCTATTAGCAGCCTAAGCTGAAGTTGATTCAATTTACTGTTATCTTCCCTTCTCACTCATTGTCGAAGCATAGAGATGCGTACAGAATTGTACGCATCTCTGTGGGATGGATCATCTTAACTGCGTGGACCTTGTACTAGATACACAGAGCCGGATTAACCATGTCGGAGCCTTCAGGCAATGCAATTCTCGAGACTTTTGAAAAGTGCGGAAATTACGAAATTTAATGGAAAGTTTGAATTCATTATATTTTTTTTCTCTGCCGAGCTTCTTTAGGGTCATATTTTCATCTTATCCACCTAGCTTTCCGAATCTAGAAAAATCTTTCCAATCGAATATCCTTCTATAATAACTGAAAATATGAAAATTTAATATAAAAAGCAATAATATTATCATTTAGGAAATAATTCTTCAATAATAAAAAATAATAACAAAAAAATATTTTAAAAGAATCTCGGCGCGCGGGCCCCTTGGTTACCTTATGGATAATCCGGCACTGTCGATACAGCCCCGTGCCGTGCGTCTCGTCGACGACCCTGAGATAACCTAGAATTTTAAGACCCTCCAACTCCGAAGGAATTAATGACCTCTTTCTGTGCACTGTGGGAGAATGCTTTTTGAACCTGAATATCTCTGTCGCTCCGACCACTTTCACCAATTCACATCCCTCTTATGAGAACCTGCCCATCATGTATAGTCTGTCCATTATCTATGTATAGGATTAGTAAACTGTGGAATGCACGAAATGAATGGTTCGTTTCCATGGCATAAACTATGCTCGATAGAAAAAATCATCAAAACAGGCCTATTTCTTCTTTTTATAAAGCAAAAAAAATTAATATTGCTATTGAAACTGGTTAGGCCATAATGTCTTGGCGTAATCTATGGCTGTGTGGTTCTATGTAATGTGCATGACCCTAGTCCTATCCTTGTTCCCCGCATACACATAACCCTCTCTCTCTTTCTTCTGATGGAGCGAAGATTGACAGCGTCTTCTTGTCTGCTTGTGCTTGAAAGCCCAGCTTTCAGTGCAATTTTTGATACCGCGATGCACGGACACGCCACGTCATCGTAGCACCGGTTCCCGCCTCTTAGGTTCTTACTCTTTAGGTACCCAGAAATACCTCGCCAATACCGCGTGTGCTCGAAACCTACGAACAACCCAAAGGACTTTCTGTGCTCTTCATCGTCGAGGACGCAGCGTTCCTGAACCGCTTCCTGTGGGAGAAGGAGTAGCGTGGTGGCCACCCGCGCACGTCTGCAAATCTCCATCGGGGTGAGCCGTCCCAACTTCTTTTATCCTTACCCCTAGAAGATTGTGCATTGTATGGGACCACATACCATTTTTGCGAACCCTATATAGGCCTCTCTTTTACAAATACCTTTACAAAAAACCCAGCGACCTACTCGCGCCACCAGAAACGAAAATAATTGATTTCATGCGGATACACCTAAAGTAATATAATATTAAATTTGAGCTCGATTAGTTAAGTACTCTTTGAGATACTAACGAATAATTGAGTGTCATCTAGCGGCATTCGCAGCAGGATCTAGGTGTATTATACTTGTATTGGACCGTACCTAATTTATTATTTCGATCGCAAAAATAGCTATAGTTAACTAAAACATGTTTGAATATATATGAATACAAGGTGATTACACACTAAGGTACATCACCCTGTCAGTAAACAAGAAACCTATTTCACACCTTGCTGGTCACTAAAAGGTGTCTTTCAAATTAGGATCCTTCGTGGAAAAATCCAATCACCTTCGGACCCAGGAGGACACAGAGTATTTCTTGTCGATTGCCATATCGGTAGCGAACCGAAACGACAATATTGCTTGTTATTTCAATATGTATTTATACTCCTACTAGATATACCTGAAAGGAGCCCGGATATATTCAGTGAAGCCACTTCGCGCTCAGATCATTGACTTCGTAACTTGAATCAAATTATCCCCTTTATTGTGTGGATACGAACAATAGATTTCCCTTATGTTTCCGTTGAAATGTTGACGAAAAGCGATCACGGAACCATTTCCGTCGAATGTGATATCAGGAAATCGAACGACGTAATAGTTTCCTTTGTGTCATCGACAAACTTTGAAATCATTTAAAAACGGGGAAATGCGACGGAGCGTTCCGTACCGTACGTCAATGTGAGATATGTCGTTTGAGATAATTGTTTTTAGTAAATATGCTTTCGCGCTCTTTCCAAGGAATTTGATATGTATGTATTTATAATAAGGTATGTTTTGCTGTTTCGAGTCCAGCCGTATGTTCATTAAGTAGTGTGGTGAAATAACCTTCAACTTGGGGGCGGAGCTCTGGTAGTCGGAATGAAACACCTGGATCTCTTGACTTAATTTATATTCAATTCATAAAGAAGCTAATAATAATAAGGAATTAATAAAAAAGTACTCGTGAAGAAAATTACATTTTCTCTTCAAGGTGTCGCGAGTGACAGACCAAAATTAGCTCTATTTATGAAATAGACCTTTTTAACAATAATTATTAATCGCCAGGAATATCTGGCAACAGTGGTTCTTTTACAGGGCTCTTTCTTTAATTAATAGGTCCTTGCTTCACGGTCGTTTATCGCTATTTACATATCACATTCCATAAAAATGTTAAGTTTGAATATTATCAGTTAATTTCAACAATGTATAGGTACTCATCACCTTTATAAAATATTATTCGTAATGCTAGGTGCTTTAGTCACTATGTGAACAAAAGTAATTTATCAAAATACAGATTCTAAAGTCAACTGAATAATGAGGCGCAAAAGCGGTCTTATTCCTCGGTGAATTTTCATCAATCCCGACCAATAGTTGTTCCAAATCCATACACAATCCACACAAACCGTCCGAGTAGGCACAGTAGATGTATAGCGTGCGACCGAGGCCACTGCAGTAGCTTAACCAAAAAGACATACAGAGTCAACTGACAGAGGAGACCAAAATCGTTTCATACAAAATGTTCTGAAATGTATTTATTTACCAAAAAAATCTAAATCGCTGTGTAGCTTCTAAATAATGATCTGAAGGCATGTTTGAAAAATTGAGGATAAGTTAAGAAACTAGATCGACAAAGATTTAACGGGTCACCCCTTAGTTACCATCAAAAAAGGGGTGTTTGTCCGGGTTCTTCACTCCCGTTCACTAAACAATCTGTAAATGTACAGGTCACCAATCTTTCTTTAAGGTGGCCCATCCCGCTCAACTCCCCATACAAAAGGGGAAAGAAGATCACGCCCATATTTCTTGTCAAAGATCCCAAATTTTGCTCAAAATACCTTTACTTGATCGAACTAGATGTCTGATGGCCGTTGACATTGTAAAATTGCATTTGGTTTCTAAGTTATAAGGTCCGAAAGTTCGAATTTTTCACGCGTTTTATACAATAATTATGGAGGTGGATTACGCAATGAAAAAGTAAGAACATCTTAAAAAGATTAGTCATCAGACATAGCTTATTTAATCAAGATTTATAATCTATTTGTTTTTTGTTAGATTTTTGACTACAGCGGTCATGATTTACTTTCAGGCAAAGTCGTTTAGTAATTAAAATTTTCATTACTCTTACCAAATCATACACTATGCACATTGCCTTTTTTGTGGACATGTTGCATCTTCCTCATCATGTAGCCTGTCTTATTATTTGAAACTGAGAAGGTCCCAGAGCGCAACAGCACGGTTTTGTACCGTGCCCGCCAATGAGTTAGCCCCGCCGGGTTGGGCCACCTTAAAGAAAACTAGAGATATCATAAAGATTAAAAAAAAACATTTCACATTCCATGAGAGCAACTCCGATGTATTGGTAACCATTTCAGAAGTTGTCTCATCGGGCAGATGAGTTTCATCTCCCTCCAATTCGCGGTAGTGGTACTTGAGTTGACGTCTCACTCCCACGCTTTGTTCGTCTTGTAAGCACAGCGCGCTATGTTAGGTCTATGAGCTCAACTCAGTCGATTTTTGAGATAAATACCTTTCCTCCATCGAGTGTTGGGGTTGTCACTTAAATATTGGAGGAGCACTGCTGGTTCCGTTACATTTAAAAATATTATTTCGAAGAAGCATTCGCGGCAGCTCAGCACCGTGAAACTAGCTTAGAACCCATACAAGCGTAATGTGCCCGTATAGGTGCACGAAATCGGGAGTTTGTATGGAGTTGAGCTACTTGGATGGAATCCTATTTGATTTTTATTATTTTCTTTCATATAATTTAATATTATATTCCGCTTTTCGACCATTCAATGTAATGTCAGAGAAACCCAAATTTATTCTTGTTGCTGCAGCAGTTTTTATTTTGGTCAGCGTTGACTATTCGACTTCATATTTTGTAATCTGCATGTTTTGTATGCGCCATAAGCGATTGCTCTTCGTTAAATTGAATAGGTTTCGCTAAATTATTACATCTTCCACTGTTCAACGAGTACCTTGTCACGCGACGAGTTCTTCACCGTCTATATTTAGACCACATGTTTTTATTAAACACGCGCTCCTCTGATCCGAGTCACAAAACCGGGTACCAACGGATCGTGCAGACTTTGATGATGTGTTTGGCGACCTGTTCCGTCTCCAACCGCATATAATTACAACATGACGTAATTAAGTCATTATACATTTAGGCTCATTACTCTGCGACCCATTATAGGTCGTGATTTTTTATAGACAGTGCTAGTACTAGCCCAGTGGCGCGACGCCTTGCGATTCGATACTCTTGGTGAAGCACCTCCTGAGCGCGGTTAGGTTCTGGAAAGGTGACCATTTTCAACGGTTGAGGCTGGCCGTGGTTCGGATTCCACATAAACTATAGATCCCCTTCCTTACTAACTAGGTTGTAGGGTTAAACCCGCCTGCGTTGATACCATCGCATTGAATGAACGATAGTCGAAGTGGCAATTAAAATTGCTCATGTTTCCATCCAGTTCAATGTAGCCGAGCAATATAAGTATGGTCCTGGCATGGCACATAGTTCCCATGTGTTGTATTTTGTAGACGGTTAGTTTTGTATTAGACATCCATGTCCAGTTACATAAAAAAATAACCTACCAGGAAAAACGAGATGTTAATCTGGAATTATTAGCGTACAAAGATTAGTGCGTACAATACTGTTTTTGCGGTTTATTTTTAGATTTTTTTATATATATATATATTATATTTTAATCTACATACATTTATGTGAACACTTAATAGCAATAAACACCATCTCTGGTTATTATTAAAGTTTTGGTTATTATAGATCGGTCTTCTTCAGTCGAATATTTTAGACAATTTTCAAACTATCACTCACCAGAGATGTGCACTCCAGCCTACGAAAATATAAACTTTTGTGTTTAGGAAGATATAGCCTACATATTATCACAGTACAGGGCGTGTATTCTTGGCATTCAGTCATTGCGTATTCAGTAGAGTTAACAGTAATGTCAAAGTAAATTCTTCTTCTGTTAACTCTACTGAATCCGCAATGACTGAATGCCAAGAATACACGTCCTGTGCGAAATTAGGTTATATTGCGTGATAAAGGGATACCATAAGGGGAGAGAAATGAAAAAGGGTATGAAATGTTACTAGGAGCGGACAGTTTGTTAATAAAAGATTACAGTTGATTGAGGATGTGGGAGTTTCTAGGAAAACGGATTGCGAGAGTCAGAAACATCGTGTTAGAACTAGCATTAAACCGACTCGTTTGTTTAAAACTAATTTCAGAATACGGTTAATTTCATGTACATGTATGATTGAATGATCTCCAAAATCTTTTTCTAAAGAGATGTTACAGCCTATATGTTCTTTGCTTGATAAAGAAGTCCAAAATTAGAAATCCATATATACCTACATACTTTAACTTATGTGAATAAATATGCATAAGTTAATGTACTTATCCCATACAAAACTGTACATAGCCACTTCATTCGGTGCTTCTTCGATTTTTCACAGTTTTTAGGTATTGCTTCTTAAACTCATAGTATTGAGTCATGAACCTGACACCAACATTACAGGCACCACAACATACAATTTACCTCTATGGTGCAATTGGGAGAAAAGTGTCCCTTGAAGGTCTGCAGCGTGGCGGAGCGAAGTAACTCAAGGGACAGCAACGCGGGGAAGTGGTACTGCAGCGCAGACACGTTGACGCATGCGCCTGGCCACTCCACCAAGCTCAGCTCCCTCACCTGGGAACTGAGAGCAATTGTTTTACCCTGTAGGTGCTTTCCAGTCATTGGCGCCCTATTTGGATTTTGGTACAAATATGATTAACTAGAAGCTGAGGTATTCAGTTCCGCTTGGGTCAATGTCGCTTTGGAATGATGTCGAGCTGAATTAATTTTTGGTTATTATATGAGTTCCCCATACAAACTTTTATGCTCTATTTCACACATACATAATAGTAGTATGGATATGTTGACAGCCTACCTTAGAGTTGGATCTACCAGGCTTCCTAATAAAGTTCATTTAAATGTTGGCGATGTTCATTAGTTGCAAATCCCTCTAGATTAGACAGACAAGTAATCATTACATACATCATTGATATAGTCGACGGTATCAAGCCTAGTAAATTTATGTAAGTCTGAGGGAATTCGTCGCTACACAAAATAAGTTTTTTTATAAAATAAGCATGTCTCTATTTTGTTGTGACTACCGCCAATTAGTACTATCATTGTACACAACATAACACCCGCACGTATTTGAAGCCCTATTATATTTTAATTGCTTGTAGTTTTCGCTGTTTCTTGTCTTTGTTTAAGCGGTTCATTAGTAAATTATTGAATCGCGTTTTGTAAGCGACGTGGCTTGAATCGATACCAAAATCAACGTTAATGACGACAGAAAAAATATTTTCAAAATCTAATAACAATGCTTTAAATATAAATGTCGCTGAAACTCAAATTAGTGAGATAACGGTAATGAAATTAAATACATAAAGTTACCCAGCTACTTCAACCATATTTCCCCCAAAGTACCACCTTCAAACATGGTTTGAAGAGGCACCTGCCCGGCCGGCATGGTTTTGCAGGCCCCCTGAAAGTTCTAAAACCCATGGGTATCGTCAGAAACCCTAATAGGTCCTGACGTTCGCCATATTCCGCGCTTAACTAAAAAAAGTAGAAACTCACTGGCTACCCCTCAGCCACTCGCCGCTCACGCCCCTCTCGCAGAGCAGGCGCTCGCAGGGGCCGGCGGCGCAGCTGGAGGCGGCGGAGGGGCTACGCACGCAGGCGGCGCCCGCTGCGAACTCGGCCAGCCGGCAGGCGCGCTCGGCGCGGGTCCGCGGCGGCGGCGGCGGCTGGTGCTGCGGGCCCGGCGCCGCGCCGCCCAGCGCCAGCAGCAGCAGCCAGTGCTCCAGTCGCGCCATGCCTGGCCAGAGAGACTTGCTTTCATTTGAGATGCTGCATAATAATCAGCATGGTTACCATAGTAAATTGAGGGGTGTTAGCACCGGATTACATTCAGTTCCATAATGTTGAGCGGCTCGTAGCCTAGTGGCGCGGGGACTCGCCTAGCGTACCAGAGGTTTGGGTTAAATTTTTCCACATGCACCACTTTCTTTCTTTTTCTGAGTTCGCAAGCTGCATGACTGAATTTAATCAGGTGCTAACACCCCCTTAACTCACCGGGTGAACAGGTGCATTTCAGTGAGTTGCATTTCCTACCATGCTGACTAATAGTTCACTCAGCCGAATGTATTATTCGGTCGAGCTATTTAATTTCGGCTAATAAAGCAGTGAGCCCTGGGTATGGCATCTTTATTTCCTAAACAAAACCGAAACGTGCATTTCCGACGATGTTGCAAGTCACTCAATGGTTCGGAACCCACTTGAATCTGTAGGTCTTCTTTCCTACGCAAAAGTCTACGCAAACCGTAGGGTTATATCTGCCCGAGTTGGTACTGATTGTACCAAACATTGAATGAAAAGATGGTAGAAGAACCAATGAAAAAAAATCCATGTATTATATCCAGTTCAATGTAGCCAGGCTTATAGGGAAGGTCCTGGCAACACTTCAAGAATGTGGTGTGTTGAGCTACGATGGGTATGGTGGCCATTATTGACCGATTAGATAAAAATATTTACAACACTGATATTTTTTAGGGTTTTGTACCCTATGGGTACCAAACGAAACCCTATGACTAAGCGTCCGCTATCCGTCCGTCCGTTCGTCCGGCCGTCCGTCCATCTGCCCGTCCGTCCGTCTGTCGCAAGGCTGTATCTCGTTCGAATATTGCACTAATTCTGGTGTGACTCAGGGTAGTAATTTGGGCCCACTCGAATTTATTATTTTTATAAATGATTTGGTTGATAAAGTTCACGCCTTCTGCTTGCTTTTCGCAGATGACTTTAAGATAATACAGGTGATCAAAAAAGAATCTGACTGCGACCTGCTACAGCGAGATATCGATAATGCACATGTTTGGAGTGACCAAAACAGGCTCTATTTCAACACTGACAAGTGCGCTATATTGACATTGAGTCGCTCCAGAGAGCCTATTCAATACCAATATCGACTTGGTGATGTCTTGCTTTCGAGAGTGACAAGTCAGAAAGACTTAGGTGTTATCATGGACACCAAATTGTCTTTTCATGATCACATCGACAAACTATGCAAAAGCTCCTTTCGGACCCTGGGTTTTGTATTGAGACAAGCATACCATTTGCGCAGTACAGATGCAGTAAAGATCCTGTACAACACATTTGTGAAAAGCAAGCTAGAATCCAACAGAATGATATGGAACCCTCATGAGGCTAAATATACTGCCATGCTTGAAAGAGTGCAAAAAAAGTTTTTGAGGTTCCTTTATAAAAAGAATTATGGTTTTTATCCGATTTATCCGAATACATATCCAACAAAATTTATTCTAGGAATGGTGGGATACCAGTTACTAGAAGTACGCCGAAATGTTGCGTTAACAAAATATGTGTTTAAATTAGTAATAGGACACGCGCAAAATTTTTCAGTGCTAGAGAGTGTTAATCTGTTCGCCCCAGACAATTACAGTCGCGCGCGCTCTCACCCTCACTTCGCGCTGCCCTCCTCGCGGACCAACATGCTGCGTCACGCGCCGCTCACACGTGCGCTTACAGCTCTAAATGATATATCTGACAAAATAGACATCTATGCTTGCACTCTGGCCGAGTTCCAGAAGGCAGTTACTGTGTACTTTGAAGCTGCATAATTTTTAAATAAGGTGTGTACTGTACCTATAAATTGCCTAACGCCTTGGCTATTACGCTGTAATGTTAGGTATATTGTTACATGAATAAATAAATAAATAAATAAATAAATAAATAAATAAATCTCATGAACGGTAATAGGTAGACTGCTGAATTTTTTTACAGACTTTGTATTTCTGTAGCCGCTATAACGAACAATAGTAAAGACAATTAAATCAAATCGTTATCTCTTTTCTTCATGACTTCATTTCATTGAGGCACTCAAAAATTAGAGTTAAAAAAATGGAGAACTTCAATCAAGCATCAATACGCGAAGAATACATAGGGTAATTTATACAATAGGGAATCATATTTATATTTATATAATCCATTACAAAGATTATAGAAAATGGGTACCCTACTGAAGAGATCGGAAAATAATTATGAATGCTAAAAAGAAAGTAACTGTACATATATCATGTAACAAATCAAGGCCATTCGCCCGTGAGACATCATATTTTGTTTTGCCGAAGAGGAGCGATTATGTAAATCATATTTCACACAAGATATAGGTACTACACCCCCTGAAAATACCGAGAATACGGCAAAATCAAATCGTATCGTCGTATTTTTCAGCTTATGATACATGAAATGCTGACGAGTTTCTCACGAGTAAACTAATACTCTTTTGCGACGGACAGGCACGAGTTCTATAATATAAATAAAATGAACATAACATATTTCGTGCGACAAAGTTATTAAAGACTGGCGCAATACACTTTTTGCTATGAAATAATTTCCTAGCTTCCAACCCAAGGAAGAGCAAATAATAATAATTGCATTTCCATTTGTTTAACTTTCTCGTAATCAAACTATACTAAGTACATGTCAAAATCCGATTTGTGCACGGATTCGATTAACTCAGTGAAGAATAACCAGCAAAGAATCGTCACTGGTCTTCTAAAGGTTATTTTTTTCGTCCACATTTTATGCCATAACACACTTTTGAATATTTACCTAAATGCATTTACATACATAATTACATACAATGTTGGTAGAACGGTCTAAGAACCACGTAGAAACAACAACCCACAAAGTGATCACTCTTGAAACATAAATTTATAGTCGTATAATAAATATACATATTAGGTTTTACAAGTTGAAAAAAAAATTAGACAAATATCAAAAACGAGAAACAAGAAATAAAAACTAAACTTAAAAAAAACTTTACTTACAAAAATATGAAGACAGTGCACTAAATAATTAAAATACACCCATCAGCTTGTAGCTGCTAGTTTATATAACATATAATAATAATAAAGTGTTTTCTGGTGTAAACGCCTTTGTCAAATTAGCAACTGTCGCCCGGTATCACCACCTCCAGCTACAAAAATCGCAAAGTTACCTTTCGGTGACACCATTCATATATGGAATGTAACCGAAAGTTAACCATCGGATTTCAGGTAGCTGGAAGTGATGAAAACGGGGGTATGTCGGGTGTATAGAGCCCTCGTCAAGTTTCGTACAGGTAAATGTATCGAGTTAATGTACAAAATAATATTATAAATTCTACAGCTTGCACGATTTTACACAAATACCTATATTAAATACATACATACACACACAAACATTGCAAGATAAATAAAAACTTGTAAAAATACATTATCACTAAGCTGGTAGCAGCTTAGTGATAATGTCAAAATAAATGTTTTAATCATTAATGGTACAGTTATGGAGTCCCCCAGTTATGTACTTGTCCAAGAATAGAAAACCACTAAAGAGGGTTTTATCGGAGAGAGACTCGTTTATACATATTTACACTTTCTCACGAAGCACTAATTTTATTCATTCTTAAATTTATTTAGAGGGAAAAAATCTGATTTAATTTTCTACAGGTCGTTTATTGTAAATTCTAACACTATAGTGACCTACAGTCGTTCCCCGTACAGTCATTAAAAAAAAAAATTAACAAAAAAAATAACCGACTTCAAGGAAAAAGCACTAAAAAGTAAAAAATAATTTTCATTTTTGTAGTTACGATTTCTGTTATTTTTTGAGTCGGCGTCAGCCGGGCACGCGCTGCGCCAATCAAGAGAACCTAACCTAACCTAACCTAACCTAACCTAACCTAACCTAACCTTGGCTGACACCGACTCAAAAAATAACAGAAATCGTAACTACAAAAATGAAAATTATTTTTTACTTTTTAGTGCTTTTTCCTTGAAGTCGGTAATTTTTTTTGTTTAATTTTTTTTTATTTGTTTATTTTTAGTGAATCTGAAGTACACTTACTAATTTGTACACGCCCTTTCCAATAAAAAAAGAATCATCGAAATCGGTTGGCGTTATATTGAGTTATTCGTCCATTTGTCGCGCAATCTTAATACAAATTTAAGACTTTTATGATTTTCTCATGGATATCATTGTCAGAACTTAACCAAATTAAAATGGGACCAATTGGGAAGCACTAGCTATCATTTAAAAAAATAATTATCAAAATCGGTTCACCCAGGCAAAAGTTATGAGGTAACAAACATAAAAAAAAAAAAAAAAAAAACAAAAAAAAAAAAAAAACATACAGACGAATTGATAACCTCCTCCTTTTTTTGAAGTCGGTTAAAAAAGAAGGATATTTTTATGAGAGCGCCTAGAAACATATTTTACCTGGAAACCACAGCCATTAAAAGCGATTAGCCACCGTAGTGTACACCTACATATTCCTCGGTAAAAACAAAGTTGATAGCGTATCCTGTGTACAATGATATGTACCCCGTGCAAACAATAACCTTACATTGTCTGCGCGGTAGGCCGTCGTTAGGACTTTGCCTTGTCTTCGCTAATAGGGATCGTCTTTCAAGCTTCGTAGCACGTCTACGAACCCGCTTAAGACACTATTAGGTTAAGCATACACAATTTGTTGTTCTGTTGAAATGTTGTCATTATTAGGCGTATATTTCTAGGCTTTGAGCGGCTTGTAGGCGGGGACTTGCCTTGGATACCAGAGTTGTAGGCTCAAATCCTCCTACTAGGTGGTAGGGTTTGAGACCGCCCGGGTTGGTACCATCGCATTGAATGAAGTATGGTAGAAGCGGCAATGAAAAATTGTCTGTGTTTTCCATCCAGTTCTATATAGCCATGCTCAAAAAGTAACTGTCCTAGCATGGCACCATGGCACAAAAAATCCATAATAATGAGAATAAAAATAATTTTACTAACTTAAAATATACTCTTTCTGGTTCTTGCTGAAAACATTTTCATTACATCTGTGTATTGCTTCCATTTTTACAGTTTTTATTTATTATGATTGTGTCCGTCTTTGTGTTGGTCGATTCTTGTAATTCCGTGTTTAACGATGTCTCCGAGGAATCCGCTTTGACATAACTTTGGTTTTCTGGTTAATCGATCACGCCTCTACACGGTGACAGGTGGAACGAAATTAAACATTCCATTCTGGAATTCGTCATTAAATTGTAGGGAAACAATAATCTGTGCTTCGTGGATATTTTCCCTTGGTTCCATAACAACTTAACTCTCTTGAATACGTGCAGGAGGCAAATTGTGACAATTCCATGTTGACGAGTTAGGAGTGTCCTCAGGAGAGGAATTCATAATTACAGTTCTTTGGTAATCTGGTAATCGATAGCAGCTCCACCCAGAACAAGTGCCACGAAATAAAATATTTCCATGAGCTTCTGAATTCAGCGCTAACGAAAAATTACAAATCAATTTTGTAAAATGTAAAATGTAAAATGAATTAGTGTGGATTTAGGAGAATGTATTCTGTATGTAAAATAATTGCAATTGCAAGAATTGGCATTTCGAATCTGTGCATAACTTCTGAGCTATTCTCGGTCGCTGATGGTTGCGGGTGGTTGCTGGAGGGCCTACGAGGTTTTTTTTCTTAAGGCTGTTCCGACCCATATAAAGTTGTTTGCACACATAACGCAAAAAGTATTGCACTGTAAGCCACGGATTCATAATAAATGTTTAATATAGTCATATTACTTGCAGCAAAAACAATTTCACAATTTCAGGATTATTGGTTCTGTTACAATTTATGTAAATACGATTTTTATTTAACAGCGCCATCTAATGGTGTAAAACTTCTAATCGTGCCTTAAAGTGCAATACTTTTTGCGTTCTGTGTAAAAAAAACATTGTATGGGTCGGAACATCCTTAATATTAGATGAGAAGATCCGTCGAATGAGCCATCGGCTCTGTAGTCCATCAGCCCTTATGAAGTGTACAGGGCATGTATTCTTAGCATTCCGTCATTGCGGATTCAGTAGAGTTAACAGAAGAAGAATTTACTTTGACATTACTTTGGCATTCTAGAAACCGATCGCAGCGCCACACGGAATGAGTGGCCACGGAATTAAACGTTTACATATGTAATAATTGTTATTTGTATGGACGATGAAAACTTTGGCATTCTGGGAAGATTTTGACAGCTGCGTTTACTGATTCATTCGTGGAATAATTTCGTACTTGTTTCCGCAGCTGCAATGACAAAGGTTGCCAGGCATTCGGCTTTAGCCAGTTATGTTTGGGATTTTAGGAAACATTTTTGGAAACCATTTGCGGGTCTGGCCTGTCCGGCATTTGTTAGGCTTTTCATCTTTCGTGGTGTAACTCGTCACACGCCTGCTGGTTAAGCGGGCGAAGAAATGCAGAATGACGTCGACACGCCGACCCCAGAAAGAAGCGGCGACTTCCTCCCCGTCCCGCCGCGGTGTCGCTACGCATTTATAAACATTACGCTATAATATTTTGGCAAACGAAACGTTAGAATAAGAAGATGTTAATAGTTCATAATATATCCTCACGGCCACTGTTCCGTTAGTTACTTACTTTTTGAATTGAAACTTCAGTGAGGTTCACCATAAGCAGTAAACAAACACAGAATAAGCTAAAATACAAATCTTCGATGTGTCGAATCTCCGAGTCGTGTTTGTTTTCGTGCGCTACCATTCGTTAGCAGCTTAGAGCGAGCAGTTCTATTACTGAAAAACAGAAAGAGATAGCACTACACTAGCTCCCACTGCCACAGTCCTATTTAAAATCATAATTTCCGAGTTGAGGAATAACCTCGGGAATAACGAAGAATAGCATATTCGTTTCCGTATGCGATTCAGTAAATGCCGCAGGAATAGGTCGGAAGTAATTAACTGATTCAGCTATGATTCAGCTATGATTCAGTAAAGTGTTTACATAAGTTTGGCTAGAATGCACCACCAGGGCTTATGAGAGATTTTCCGGCGATATGCAAGTCAGCGCAGTGGTTTTCCGTAACTAAAAGGGGGCGTGTTTGGAGTTGTGGCATATACGGGCTGCGACCCGTCAGCGACAACGCAAATGCAAATACTAAATGTAACTAAACGTGTTTATCTATGATGGTGACAAACCGAACCACTTTTGCTGTTACATTAACACTAATTAGATATGATATATTTACTATCGTGTTAGTATTTCGAACGCATTCTATTTTTGGATGGTTTTGGGTCCTGTCTACTTTATCTCTGGTTTCTGGTAATCAATAGTAATTAAATATTAACTTAAGTAATTAAATATTAATTAATCAATAGTAACTAAATAGTAATTAAAGACAATTTGGCGAACCACGTTATTCCCACGTATATTACAGGAACTTAGCTGTTTATTCGAAACTTTGCATTTACTATTACTATTTTTTTTAAAAACGGCATGGACGACGAAAAACCTACAGTTAGTATACCATATTATTAATGTTTATTTCCACCACTGAAGGGGCTTTAATTTGAACCTGATCTGTTGAGACTGATCGTTTATGAAAACAAAAAAAAACTAATTCGATGCAAAACGATTTCCCTGCTCAATCGCAGCCGCGGAGATGTCACCTCCATCTGCCTGATTTGCGATGCCTCAGCGCCGTTCGCCGTTTCACTCAACCTACAACAGGGTTTCATAACAAAGGGCGCGAGTGCTGGGGGCCATGTTTGTTGATAACAATGACTAATATGCGGCGTGGCGGCGGAAAAATTAAAAAACAATTTTTAATTTTTCCGTGGTAATTATTTTTGAATCATATTTTTTAAATTTCGCAAGGTATCCATCATTAGGTTAATAAACCCTGCCCGACAAGTAATGGGCCTCAAACTTCTCACATAAATATTTAATCTGACCCGGTATATATGGCAGCGTCTAAGAGACATTTATTTGTATCTTGTGATTGACTAGTATTATCGCAATTGACACAAGTTTAGCTATCATTTAACTATCTTAGTTAAATTTAATAAAATTAATACAATAGAACGAGAGAGGTAAAATCAAGTTTATTTTCATCTGTTTATTGACTCATTTTTAGTAAAATAAATATCACATTCCATATGTACTTCCAGTGGAATATGATTAAATAATTATAATTAATTTCACTAACCAATTATTCATGAAGGGGTATTGGTATGTTATTTGAAAATAGAAAGGGAGAGTAATAGAGCTAATTTCCCGGAATGAATGTTATGTATATTAAATACATTTCAATATAAATTAGGCTTGCTTCGATAGTCGACAACCAGGTACAAGCCAGCTGTTAACACACATAACATGTTTGTTAAAATATAACGTGACTAAACATAGAAACAGTAATCTTGATTTCAAAGTATTCAAGTGAACAATTATAAAAAGCGAACCAAAAAGTAAATAATGTTTACTATTTGTATGCAGACGTATTATTTTTTCTTTCAGAGCTTAGTAAGCCTCGCAGGAAAGAAAAGGTGATTTTTTATAGTTCTTCCATACCTTGACCTCAGATAAATTCTATTTTGACTACAATTGATGATTTGTCTAAAAAAACCTTCGGTGTTAATTCTCTGGTTATTATTTATTTATTTAAAAATATACAGAAGTTCGGTAAAAATAACAATAACAAAATAATTGTAGTTGCCTTCACAACACCTTTCTAATTTTCAATATCGTGATGTCTAACGTCTATCGTTCGAAGTTGTAAATAAATTGTAAATAATATATATTTTATATCTATTATTTTCTTGGCAAATATGTACGGGTGCACGCGAATGAAATGAATGCATGATATTAGAAAAAAAATAACACTTATTGATAATCTGAAATTCACCTACTTGATTTATGAAACAAAATAAATAATTTTGAATTTATGAAACAACAAAACAATAATTTTGAATTTGAATTTTAATATGAATTTGAATCATGAAAATTCTGTAAAATGTACGAACAATATTTTAAATACTGCCTATTTCGTCTGGTCTATACGAGCGAAGGGCCATTCCGAGTTCACCCCTTTCCGAGAGCCGTCTCTTCTATTTTTACTCTTTGAGTAATTACTCATCAAGTTAACCTACTCCCAGTCCTAACCAAAAACTATTCAGTCGGACGTAACGCCATGGCGGGGTGTGGGTCGTTAAGATGGTTATACTAGCCAATTCGAATGGTTTGATTGCGTTAATTTGCTGATATCTATGGAATGAGAGCATGAAAAAAAACATGTATAATTCCAGCAAACGTTCTACCAAAACAGAAAGAAAAATGTTACAGAAATTGATATTTTATGCGTGGAAAAATTTTTTGAAGTAAGGTATCAAATATATTATTTTTCAAGTTTGCGGCTTATATTGATATTAACTAATTTTTTTAATACCATTTCAAAGATCTTAACATTATCTACCCATTCAGCTAAGAACGTGTTTAACTTTTCCCAATTTCTTTAACAAAACAATAAAAAAAACCGGTTTCGCGCGTTATGCGGGTTGGTCACATTTAGAAAGAATTATTTCGAGCTGCTCTAACTAAGCGACGTCGGGCTCTGGCTATCTCGTTTTAATCGCAAAAATTGGTCCAAAATGTTTAGGTATGAGGATGCTTTTAAAGCATTCCCAAGGGGGTTATGGAAATCTGACCGGCACTTGTTTTATTGGAAACCGAAATTGGAGGACCGGCGGTTCCGGAGCAAACCCATTCCGGAGAGTGAATTTATATACATACCGGATGTTAGATAGTGGGTCGATACGAGCACCTACGATACACAGAATGATATAGTATACTTCCATCGCCTTCGGACTACTTTTACAAAACTTAATAAAAATAAGAAATCATTAGCAGCAGTCCTGCTTCGGATAAATCTCAGACCAAAAATGTTTTTTCCAAATGTTTTAAAAATGTTTTCCAAAACGTTTTCTAAAATCGAATTGAATGTTTTGAAATGTTGCATATAATATTGCAGTCTTACCTCAAATTATTGTCCAAATATTTTAATTGCACCCTTGATAAAAGAACTGTATCCATTCACACAGTTTGTTAAAGTTGTGCAATTTTACTGTGTAACTAGAGACGCCTACAGTGTTGCCTTTAGTAG
The DNA here is from genome assembly GCA_946894095.1 of Incurvaria masculella. Lineage (NCBI taxonomy): Eukaryota > Metazoa > Arthropoda > Insecta > Lepidoptera > Incurvariidae > Incurvaria > Incurvaria masculella. The sequence goes on from OX335644.1 coordinate 7,949,723, forward strand.
ATAACTTCAAACTATAATATCCTTTGTAACAAAGAATCGTCTGACGTATCATCTTCATTCATTAAAAGTTGACGAAAAACAAGCAAAAAACCTAACAGCATTTAATTTTTTTTTAATTAACGTGAAATTAATAACGTTAAAGTTGCAATTCGTCTCATATTCTAAAGAAAAAAGAAGCAACTGTTTTCTCATCTATCGCTAATCAGTTCGCTCTACATAATCGTATGTGTGGTCTGAAATCATGGGCGCGCACGTAATTGATAAAAAAAACATGACGGAAAAATTGCCGAAAAATATTGTAACAGCAGGTAACGAGGGTTACGTTGTTACAATTAAAACAGGGTAACAAATGGTTGATTGTGTGAGGGCTGGTAGTCTAGTGGCATGGCCTGAGGTCTCCTTTCGAGCTCATTTATTTCTTTTCCGAGATTTAAATACAGTTACGGTATGATTAATAGGGATGTTTCTGGCTTGACAACTAGCTCTTTCTTAGTATTTCATAAATTAAGTGATTTTAGTCAGGCTTTAGTTTAGGCCATCTCTTGCATGTAATATTTAGATATTTTCCTCATAATAAGACTTCGGATCCTCGGAAAGCCTCCGATTGAGTTCGAAAAACCATGGGTGCCGCGTCGTATCTAAAAATTGTATAAAGAAATGGATTTTTCCGTGCGCAATATATTATTAGTTGGGCAAGAAGCATTGTAAAGTGAAATAGGATATAGGGACGAACATTGAAAAGGGTATGTTGAAATTGTTTAGACATCTTAAGACACGAACGAAAACAATGATGGAGACAATTATAGAAGAAATACAATGACTAAAACTCAAATAGTTTTTCTTGTTGACTTTTTGATGAATTCGTTGCATTCGTAATCAAAGAGCATGGATGAATAGATACATGTCCGCGCAAGATAAGGTATCCCTAATCGTACCTTACGCCTTATGTATGAACAACTTCATTCTCTACATATATTGATTTCAACACTTAGTAAGTACTGCATAAGGAAACAAATTACATTGTCTCCTACTCATTACTGTTCCATTTCCATCGTATCCCAATATTATCTGATTGTCACCAATAAGAGTTCGTAGAAAAGTATATCGATTATTTATAACTGAATTATGATTATTTTGTCAAATAGAAACAAGCCGACGTGGGCGACGACGCTTAGCAATTTCAATAAAAAGTATTGAAATTTCATTCCGACAGACAGGCGCTGTAAAGGTAAATATTATAATTATTTCAAACTTCGTAGATTGCGTATTGTGTTTAAATGTTTGCTCCCTAAATTCTCAGAAATTTTGTTACCACCGCACTGCCGCATCTATTTATTTATTTATTTATTTATTTGGAAAAGCAAACAGATACAGACATGATTAAGATACAAAAGACAATTTAATACTAATTTACTAGATATGTACCCAGCACCGCATTTCACATGTAATATAAATAAATCTAATAACGAATCATACACACAAAACTTGTATCATTCCTGGGTGTCCTTTTCTCGGAACTCTCAGTTAATGCGAGTCCGAAGCGAAATTGGCCAATATTTCCTTTCACACCTGCGTATTATGTAACCCTTTTAAAGCTAGTGGAAATAGTCTGCTTGTACACTATAGTACATTACCTACACACCACCTTCGTTGTGGTGGCACGTGGAAAAGAAGGATCAGGCAGCGTACTTGATTGAAAAGTTACATAACTTTCTAGGATTCAGGAGAAGGTGAAACAGTTACTTTTTCAACTCAAATGAGAATTCTTGAAAAGCTTTAACGCCCTGTGTATTCCAAGTTGTGGGAACGGTAAAAAAACTCCTGGTTCTTAAAATATTTCTGGAGATTGAATTTACGTCTAATTTTGTATCTTATAAAAGTTCGCGTTGGTGTGTCCTATTCTAGTCTCTTCTATTTTTACTCTTTGAGTAATTACTCATCAAGTTAACCTACTCCCAGTCCTAACCAAAAACTATTCAGTCGGACGTAACGCCATGGCGGGGTGTGGGTCGTTAAGATGGTTATACTAGCCAATTCGAATGGTTTGATTGCGTTAATTTGCTGATATCTATGGAATGAGAGCATGAAAAAAAACATGTATAATTCCAGCAAACGTTCTACCAAAACAGAAAGAAAAATGTTACAGAAATTGATATTTTATGCGTGGAAAAATTTTTTGAAGTAAGGTATCAAATATATTATTTTTCAAGTTTGCGGCTTATATTGATATTAACTAATTTTTTTAATACCATTTCAAAGATCTTAACATTATCTACCCATTCAGCTAAGAACGTGTTTAACTTTTCCCAATTTCTTTAACAAAACAATAAAAAAAACCGGTTTCGCGCGTTATGCGGGTTGGTCACATTTAGAAAGAATTATTTCGAGCTGCTCTAACTAAGCGACGTCGGGCTCTGGCTATCTCGTTTTAATCGCAAAAATTGGTCCAAAATGTTTAGGTATGAGGATGCTTTTAAAGCATTCCCAAGGGGGTTATGGAAATCTGACCGGCACTTGTTTTATTGGAAACCGAAATTGGAGGACCGGCGGTTCCGGAGCAAACCCATTCCGGAGAGTGAATTTATATACATACCGGATGTTAGATAGTGGGTCGATACGAGCACCTACGATACACAGAATGATATAGTATACTTCCATCGCCTTCGGACTACTTTTACAAAACTTAATAAAAATAAGAAATCATTAGCAGCAGTCCTGCTTCGGATAAATCTCAGACCAAAAATGTTTTTTCCAAATGTTTTAAAAATGTTTTCCAAAACGTTTTCTAAAATCGAATTGAATGTTTTGAAATGTTGCATATAATATTGCAGTCTTACCTCAAATTATTGTCCAAATATTTTAATTGCACCCTTGATAAAAGAACTGTATCCATTCACACAGTTTGTTAAAGTTGTGCAATTTTACTGTGTAACTAGAGACGCCTACAGTGTTGCCTTTAGTAGATAACTTCAAACTATAATATCCTTTGTAACAAAGAATCGTCTGACGTATCATCTTCATTCATTAAAAGTTGACGAAAAACAAGCAAAAAACCTAACAGCATTTAATTTTTTTTTAATTAACGTGAAATTAATAACGTTAAAGTTGCAATTCGTCTCATATTCTAAAGAAAAAAGAAGCAACTGTTTTCTCATCTATCGCTAATCAGTTCGCTCTACATAATCGTATGTGTGGTCTGAAATCATGGGCGCGCACGTAATTGATAAAAAAAACATGACGGAAAAATTGCCGAAAAATATTGTAACAGCAGGTAACGAGGGCTACGTTGTTACAATTAAAACAGGGTAACAAATGGTTGATTGTGTGAGGGCTGGTAGTCTAGTGGCATGGCCTGAGGTCTCCTTTCGAGCTCATTTATTTCTTTTCCGAGATTTAAATACAGTTACGGTATGATTAATAGGGATGTTTCTGGCTTGACAACTAGCTCTTTCTTAGTATTTCATAAATTAAGTGATTTTAGTCAGGCTTTAGTTTAGGCCATCTCTTGCATGTAATATTTAGATATTTTCCTCATAATAAGACTTCGGATCCTCGGAAAGCCTCCGATTGAGTTCGAAAAACCATGGGTGCCGCGTCGTATCTAAAAATTGTATAAAGAAATGGATTTTTCCGTGCGCAATATATTATTAGTTGGGCAAGAAGCATTGTAAAGTGAAATAGGATATAGGGACGAACATTGAAAAGGGTATGTTGAAATTGTTTAGACATCTTAAGACACGAACGAAAACAATGATGGAGACAATTATAGAAGAAATACAATGACTAAAACTCAAATAGTTTTTCTTGTTGACTTTTTGATGAATTCGTTGCATTCGTAATCAAAGAGCATGGATGAATAGATACATGTCCGCGCAAGATAAGGTATCCCTAATCGTACCTTACGCCTTATGTATGAACAACTTCATTCTCTACATATATTGATTTCAACACTTAGTAAGTACTGCATAAGGAAACATATTACATTGTCTCCTACTCATTACTGTTCCATTTCCATCGTATCCCAATATTATCTGATTGTCACCAATAAGAGTTCGTAGAAAAGTATATCGATTATTTATAACTGAATTATGATTATTTTGTCAAATAGAAACAAGCCGACGTGGGCGACGACGCTTAGCAATTTCAATAAAAAGTATTGAAATTTCATTCCGACAGACAGGCGCTGTAAAGGTAAATATTATAATTATTTCAAACTTCGTAGATTGCGTATTGTGTTTAAATGTTTGCTCCCTAAATTCTCAGAAATTTTGTTACCACCGCACTGCCGCATCTATTTATTTATTTATTTATTTATTTGGAAAAGCAAACAGATACAGACATGATTAAGATACAAAAGACAATTTAATACTAATTTACTAGATATGTACCCAGCACCGCATTTCACATGTAATATAAATAAATCTAATAACGAATCATACACACAAAACTTGTATCATTCCTGGGTGTCCTTTTCTCGGAACTCTCAGTTAATGCGAGTCCGAAGCGAAATTGGCCAATATTTCCTTTCACACCTGCGTATTATGTAACCCTTTTAAAGCTAGTGGAAATAGTCTGCTTGTACACTATAGTACATTACCTACACACCACCTTCGTTGTGGTGGCACGTGGAAAAGAAGGATCAGGCAGCGTACTTGATTGAAAAGTTACATAACTTTCTAGGATTCAGGAGAAGGTGAAACAGTTACTTTTTCAACTCAAATGAGAATTCTTGAAAAGCTTTAACGCCCTGTGTATTCCAAGTTGTGGGAACGGTAAAAAAACTCCTGGTTCTTAAAATATTTCTGGAGATTGAATTTACGTCTAATTTTGTATCTTATAAAAGTTCGCGTTGGTGTGTCCTAGAGGGCTATAAATTTAATTACCCAAAAAAATATCTGACTTCATATTAGCGTTTAAGTGGGAATATCCACTAAATAAAAAGAGGGTTGAGTTTGTTTTACAAGGACAGCTTAGGCAGCGGAACATTGATAGTGGTCTTATTAAAAAAACTGCCCGCCTATTAAGGGATGCCTTTTTATCATATATAGGTTATATTAGTAAGAAAAATAGGTATCTCATTATTTTCGCCTGAATATTGCGTAGTCTTTTGAGAGCCATTCGGTAACTTAAAGGAAGTGTTAGTTTGCCTTATTTCCAAAGGTAGCCTCCAATCTTCCACTCTGTATATGTGTTCATTATTGTAGTATGCGCATCGCACCTTCTTTATCTGCATGTATGTGGGAGCCGCTAAACACACCAAGTGCATCAAAATCATTGCGCTCTTTCACTATTTATATCTTGCCTTTTTTCTTCAGGAAACATTGCATTATTTACTTGACCGTTAGTAGAAGCTTATATATATTGAGATAGGCGACTCGATTTCCCGCTGTAGTAGTCATCTCTTTCTACCCATACAGCTCTGTCTCTTTCGCTCACACCTCCCGCTACACCAGGTGCGCGAGGTAGCCGGTGGTCCGAGATTGTTCGTCATTGGCGTGACATTTCCCACGCAGTCTACTTGTGCGAAGAGAGTATAAACTTCTTCTTATAAATTCAGTGGTTTCCAGATTCCACGTAAGCGCACAAGGTTTTTCTAATTGTATAACGATGTTATCGTTCGTTTTATAAATTAATTTTGTTCATCGCAATCGAGAACAAATATTTCTTAATATTTTTCTACCCTCAGATTTTCTTTGTTATATTTGGTTGTAACGTACCCGTGAACGTTAAATATGGGATCTGACGAACATAATGAACCAATTACCACCGCCTTGGATCTTGTATTGAGAAGATTATTGAAAGATGTGGATAAACTACAAAAATCAGTTCATTTTTACGAATACCTCCATATTTATTTCAATAATGATAACGCTTCCGTTGTCAGCTGGGATGTAGATAACGATCTCTATAACGAGTATTATACCTCGCAGGTATCACCGATGCCGGTTGCTAAGATTCACGCAGATTTTCCGGGATTGATCTCTGATATTAAAACAAGGTTAAAAGACTCCACAGTTTTTTTTTTTTTTTTAGTATGTTAGTGGAGGTTCAGCATTTCGGGAAAAATACGTGGCCGGATTCGATACGCACTATACAACCATTCGCCGGGATTTACGAAAATCGTAACCACCTGGCCTATTCTGATAAATATTACGTAGGAAAGTAATGGACTTTCCGCATATTCAATAAGCAAAAAAGGTGATACGTGATTTGAGATTACCGTGGTTGACCCTCATATCAGGGTTTGTAAGAAACGGCTTACTCACAGTGTGTCAATACAGGTGCTCGCCTGATGATGGACCAAATGTTTGGTCCGAAGCATCGTGCAATATCACCGACACACCGGAAAAGCACGTTTTTATAAACAGTTCACGCAGTTTAATTTCAAGGTCGAAACCGAGACGCTGTCCTTACTGATTTAGATAGCAAAGTAAATTAAAGTTTCCAAACCCAAGACCAATTACACATGGCTTGCGGATATATGTAGAGCAAAGACTATTGAAATGAGTAGGGACTGTATCGTCAGGCATATTAGAGATAATTTGGTAAAATCGGAGGTGATTACATGTTATTCCTTAAATACCCACATTTTCAACGGCACTCTAGAAAAAGCAAGCAGGTGGCATTAGAAAAGCTTTCTGGCCAGTGAGTAAACCAACCAGCGGAAATCCTTCACGAGCAAAGTCCGTTTATTCTACACCGCTCCCCTCGCAGGGGTAATAACATTATAATGTGCCATCGCTTGGCCATCCCAAAATAAGGCTGTAATCAACCGAACAACACGAAGTGACGTCACATCTAGCCCTCGCAGGGTAACTATCAAGCCTAATTACAATAAAAAAGCATATAACTCCAACAATAGGAGTTCTAACTTTCGATCTCGCGGATCGAAACATTTACAAAGAAGGCAAAAGCATCGCTTGTCGCTTTCGGGCTACGGATGCAAGAAGAGACAGAGACATGCCTCGCAACCGTTCCGGGCTGGTCAGTTAACACATTACGTCAGCCGGTGGCAGTGGCCCAGACTTTATATTGCGGATAATAATGTTATTATTCGCATTTATTATTATTATTTTTTATCATAACAGGGTATCGCATACCTTTTCTGCAGATACCTCCTTTGGTAAAGCCAAACTTAACAAATGATTGCTATCGCACATTAGAGTTAAGACTTCTCCTCTACTCATTCTTTAAATGAAAAGGCAAGGCGTATTCAGGGAGAGTCTGAGTGAGAGGTACCTCTCACCTCAAGTTTTATATCCTCGCTGTTCTTAGTGCAGAAAAGCGACGGATCATACAGGCCGGTAATCAACCTACGGTCTCTCAATCACTTTTGCGTCATACCGAGCGGTTTTTAATTACTACACATGCACATGCTGCAAACTAAGGGCCGAGTGCACGAAAGGACAAACAAAAATAAATCAAAATCAACGTCAAAGTATGATTAAACACGTCACTTTGTGTTAACAGTATGGAAGGAACTCTATACGGTTCACTAGAAGTGACGTGTTTAAACATTGATTAACTCAGTTGTCTCTTCGTGCAATCGGTGCTAAGTATTGTTTGTGCAAACTCGATCTTTCATAAGCATATTTTAATTTGCCAATAGCCCGTCAAACAGGCGATGGTTGCGTCTTCTATACTAGTAGTACTTGTCTCCCTTTCGGAGTAAACACTGCCCTGAAGGTTTTCACGTGCCTTGCAAATGAGATTGCGCAAATCCTCTCTGAAGTGCATCTCGACGATTTCTTGCTGGCACATCAGGATCGAGATATGTTAGTCAAGCAGGCGAGTCCGCTATTAGAGATGCTTGAAATCCTCGAGAAGTCTGTCATTTCCTCGATATATATATATATATATATCACGTATCTCGGAATTGGTGGACACACCTGGACAAACCACATAAGAAAAGTCATGCACCATAGTCAAGAAAGTGACTCAAGTTCTGAAAGCAGGTCAGGTAAACTGCTTCAAAGAACTCCAAAGCCTAGTAAGGCTGCTGAATGTTGCAAGCTTTGCTGTCCCCCGAGGCAGATTAAACCACCAGAATACTCTGTGCCTATAAACATAAGTTTTGAGACGCATGATATACCGTTTAAAAATACACAAAGATATCGATTAACAACTGAATAGCATCTTCGGGCAAATAGTCAGCTAGGTACTATATTGATGCCGGGGAGGTTTTTCGATGAACGGGGCAACGCATAGCGTCATCTATGAAATAGTATTTCAAAATTGCTCATATTTAATTCACTCGAACATATAAGCAGGTATTCTTAAAAGCTTAATATCATCTAGTTCGAAAGGCCCAACCCGCTCATCTCCCCATACAAAAGGGGAAAGAAGATCACGCCCATATTTCTTGTCAGAGATCCAAAATTTTGCTCAAAATAGCTTTATTTGATCGAACTAGACGTCTGATGGCCGTTGGCATTGTAAAATTGCGTTTGGTTTCTAAGTTATAAGGTCCGAAAGTTCGAATTTTTCACGCGTTTTATACAATAACTTTGGAGGTGGATTACGCAATGATAAAGTAAGAACATCTTAAAAAGATTAGTCATCAGACTAGCTTGTTTAATCAAGATTTTAATCTATTTGTTTTTTGTTAGATTTTTTACTACAGCGGTCGTGGTTTACTTTTAGCCATAAGTCGTTTAGTAACATTGACTTATATATTAAATCATTGTTTAGTAATTAAAATGTTCATTAATCTTACCAAATCATACACTATGCACATTGTCTTTTTTGTGGACATGTTGCATCTTCCTCATCATGTAGCCTGTCTTATTCTTTGAAACAGAGAAGGTCCCAGAGTGCAACAGCACGGTTTTGTACCGTGCCCGCCAATGAGTTAGCCCCGCCGGGTTGGGCCACCTTTACGTATTTAACGCAGTGCGTAAACGGATCAACTCATGCTAGGGGTAACCACGAATATATATATACATAACTAGCGACCCGGCCCGGCATCGCACGGATACAATTAACACGTGGTTTTAAAGCACGGAGATCTTCGATCTTCGTGTTTTAAATTCATTGAAATATCATTAAAATTGGTCACAACGCTTTTATTTCATTTTGGACATTCACATAATATTTTCTAGACGGAAGGAAAGACGCCAGTTATGCCATTTTCCTTCTTAAGGAACATCATTTAAAAAAAGATTCGTCACCTTGCTGTTATTCACAAATTGTGATTTTTTTTATTATTCGAGGGCAAAGTGCAGAGATTATTACGAGTTAATTGGATCGCACTTAATCCAACGAAGCAATTGAGAATTGTCGAAATATAATTTCGTAGAAATAATTATTTTTCGATTGGAAAGTTCACAGTAACGATCATTTAAAATTATGAAGTAGTTCGGTTTTTTAGAGATGCCCTATAATGATAATTTAACTACATTTTGGCGTGCGTCAGGTTCGAACTAAGAGGTACCCGATGATGCCCATGGGCTTTCGAACTTTCTCAAGGGCTGTGTAAACCATTCCGCCCGGCCAGGTGCTTCTGTATTTCGGGGAAAATAGCACGACACTTCTTTCCTTCGATCTGTTGGTTCTTATCGAAATAATGTGGACAGTGAATGGCGCATTGATAGATGGTAGAATAGGGAGGAATGAATAGCGTTTTTTTTTCAGACTTGAACAAAATGTTCGATCTTGTTGCAATGGAATTTCTAAAGCCAATCTTTTTAAAAAATAAGCGTGGAGTGCACAATATCTGGATAGTGATAATTTTAAAATTATTTTTTTTTTAACAATTTTTCGCCTGAAGAAGACAGAAGAGAGATCTATAATAACCATAACTTGCCAGAGATTGTGTACTCCAGCCTAATTCTAAATTTAGTACAAGGCAATGGTTTTGGACGTGTGTCTTCACTGCATTGTTTCGATTACATTTACATCTGTAATAGTAGCGAATAATTAAATTAGCATTTGTTTATGTATATATTCTTTTACTGAATTATAAAGTGTGTAAGTGACGACAAATTTGCTACGATTAAGTTTTTAATATTTAGATTTTATTATTTCCATCCATTCAATGTACAAAAAATGTACAAAAATTCTTAGTTTTTACCAAAAAGTAAAGTCATGTTTCCATCCATAAAAATGTAAAGGGAACCCTTTTATTATTTTGATGACGGCAACCAAACTTTAACTTAAATCAATGCTTACAGAATGCAGGAAATTGTTTTGGAGGCCTAAAATATCCATAATCATTTGGCCATCAGGTACACATTGCTTTCATAGCCTAATCGAATCAAGGGTACAAACTCAAACCGGAAGCCATGTTGGAAGGGTGGCACAAATCTCCCTTGGGATCGACAAACATGAGAGTTATAAGACTGATATTATATTGGTTTGTCCCAGGTCCAATGAGATCTTTTCCCTAGATAAATAATACGAAAAAAAATTAAGATAAATAATATGACATTGTGAAATCCTTTACAAGGCTAAAAATGATAACGTCATGAATTTATTCGTCCTGAAATACGACACGTCCACGGAAAACCACTTTATTGTCAATTGTTATGTCTGCGTTGTTCCAAATCAATCTTTATGAGAAATGTATGTCCAGTTACATAAAAAAACTCTCTCTTTTTTGTTTCTTAAGCTGGGAGCGACGTCGTAGACTTCCTTAATTTTTATTAAAGTTTAATATTTTTTATGTTAAATTAATATGGTGGAATATCAGAGATCTCAGAAAAAAAACATATGCAGATAATAATAAACCTTACTGACTACCTTTACGCGCTACACAAAAAAATATAAAGAAATAAACAAGAAACTTATCTCATGGTGCCCTCGGGTCGGAAGGCACTAGCGGATCGGGAGCAACCAGGAGGTGTCGGAACGAAAGACTCAGGAACCTGAAAAGCCTATCCCGAGACATGTGTACGACGATAAAATCCTTTACCGTCGTCAGAATCATAAATTTATAGAGTTTTCGCATAAGCGTGGGCATTTTTCTTAATGATTAATTGTATTGTCTAATATTTTAAATGATTTCTAGTAATAAAAGGTATCCGAGTGTCAGTGCATTTTATTAGCCATATATATTCAAAATTGCCAAATATACATAAGATTTAAAAATGTTTTTAAATAAATTTCAGATATTGACTTAGAAAGTATGAAATTATTACTGTAGGTTTATGAGCTATCTAGAAGGCAGTGAGTGAACTTCTCAGCAATCATAAATACGGCTTTCGTCCGAATCAATCGGCTTAATAACGCCTAGTTTACTTCTAACATGAGATGGACGATGCGCTCGAAAATCATGGCGAAGGTATGGCTACCGGCCTGGATTTCGCAAAAGCATTTGACCGGGTCTGGAACAAGCCACTGCTTTCCAAGCTGCCCTCCGATGGCCTTCCACCCGAGATGTGACTGGATCACCGACTTTATGCATGGCCACAGCATATAACCTGTGTTGAAGGTAGCAAACAATCAGTTCTATCTGTTCACTGTTTAGGGTTCCGTACCCAAAAGGTGCCGACAGAAGACTATTACTAAGCCTCCGCTGGCCGTCCGTCCGTCCGTCACAAATTGCTGAACGTTTCACAGTGTGTGTATTTGTTTTACCGCTATAACAACAAACAGGTAAAATAAAAAATAATAAAAATAAAAAACTAATGTTTTTGTGTTAAATCTTGTACGATGGTACGGAACCTTTCGTGAACGAGTCTGACTCGCACTTGGTCGGATTTTTTTATTCTCTAGATGAAGATCCGCCAAAAGAAGGCCGATCGGTTAGGATTCCATAGCCAAAACAAAATTAAAACCGCTGGCTTAGAGAACATGGAAAACGTGAGCGATCGATGGGAACCGGACCAAAAATCTACACACAGTTACAGCTTGTAAGTTTGTATAATGGAGAACAACTTTTAAACTACTCATCCGATTTAACAAAGGATTCCACCAATATTTAGACTGGACCTACACCCTGTATGTGATCCCGTTAAAGTTAAAAGGGGTTTTCGTGGAGACAAAATTTGCAAGTTTCTAAAATTGTGATTTAAATACTCTTAGAATTCTGCGCGGGCGTAGCCGCGGGCACATATATTTCGGCAACATGTAATTTTACTGAGTTTAAACTATGTTTCTGAAGGGACTAAACTATCATACTTGTTTTTACAGACATTGAAACTAATGCAAACTTTCTATTTCAACTCAGTTAATCTTTTACTAAACTATGAGGTACCCGGCTCCGCTCGGGTCAATGTCGTTTTGGACTGATGTCGGGCCGAATTATTTCCTGGATGTTATTTGAATTCCCCATACAAACTTTAATCCCATATTTAACCCCCTCCGAGTTTAATTTATTCTCCAAGGTCCAACTATATCTATAGAGACATAAAGACAAAGTTACTTTCGGATTTATAATATTAAGTATATATATTATTTTGCATAATATTTTTTTGCGTGATAATAATTTCACGTTATTTATTTCGTCATTGCCTATACACCATTTTATGTTATCTCGAATAAAACTGATAATCTTACAAACATTTTATCATAATGTAATCTTCACATGTTTACATAATATAAATCGATTTATGCGTGTAGATTTGGTTTGTTAACATCTATGCACGCGAAATCTTAAATCTCTTTCCATCCGTCCCCGATGATCAATAAGAAATGAAATACAACATGATATTTTAGAGAAAATGGGCTCTCAAGTGAAATGATTCACATAAAAACTAAGAAACCCTAATGATTTGAACACTAAAGAAAGTTAACGATCATGGAATATTCAAATAGTTTTCAATGCGGGTTTCTCACTGATGAATTAGTGATGACCATGATTTATAGTAAATATGATTAACCATAGATGAACCAATTTTGATTAATTTCGTTATCGACTGGCGAAAATTACAATCGAATTGGTGTGAATTAGGGAATGAAAGTTTGTATATGGAACTCATAAAATATCCAGGAAATAACCCTGACATCAGTCCAAAATTACATTGACCCGAGTGGAGCCGGGTACCTCAGCTAGTTTACAATAAATTTAATTGCATTTTACTACATTTGGTTTCTTTTAAATATGTGTACGACATACATTCATTAGTGCCAAGATATTAAAATGTTGTTTGAGGATTAAATCGTACAAACCTACCTGCCTACCTACGCAAGGAAAGAAGGTCCTCGAGACTTGCGATGCCCAGGGGCTTTTCCGGCTGTCTGATCCTAGAATCTGATCCTAGAGACACTCCATACATCTACCACCTGAAAGTAGCGCAGATGGGAATTAATTTCTATGAAACGTAAGCTAGAGAGTAATGGTCGTGGCCAAAGGTGCCATTAGATTTAATTTAATTTTGTATTCCCTGCTCAGGTGTGGTGGCTCCGTGAAACGGATACAAATTGTTTCCTCGTTCCATTCACACAACCGAGAAGCAGAATGTAAATTGGTTTTGCTTCCGGTTCGTCCGCTGTGTTGACACTGTCACTGCTCATCAAGTCGTTTCCTTGGGCGATTTGTCGACTGATTCGGTATTTTTCAAGTAAAGTTGACGGAAAACAATGATACAGGAATCGTTTTGGTTATCTAAGTTCCAAGGTCATCTACATACATTGGAGTATTGAAATCAGTATGGGTAGTCGGAGTTCTCACCCAAATTGGCGTTTACGGAACTTCGAAGTTACTTATACATTTTAAGCGGCTCGTAGCCTAGTGGCGCGGGGACTGGCCTAGCGTACCAGAGACCTGGGTTCAATTCCGACATTCACCACTGTCTTTCTCTCTCCGAGTTCGATAAGTGGATTTTCGTCACGAATGCGAGCTGCTCCGTGGTTCGGAATCCATGTAAAACTGAAGGTCTCCTTCCCCTACTAGGTGGTAGGGCTTAAGCCCGCCCGGATTGGTACCATCGCATTGGATGAAAAGATGGTCGAAGCGGCAATGAAAAGTCCGTGTTTTCCATCTAGTTCAATGTAGCCGTGTTCATAAAGGGAAGGTCTTGGCATGGCACAAAATTCCTTTGGGAATGTGGTGTATTAAGTTAATATCATAACAGTAGTTGTGTGGTATAAGCTATCCATGTCAGGTCTCATAAATAATATATTTAAAAAATAAGTTTCACTGTGGTTTTATTTCTTAAATCTATCAAAATCAAACTCGGAATACTGATTTGTATAAAAACGCGGATTCGGCGTAAACGGCACTTTCGACGTATTTACGGCGACGATACGTAAGCTGTCAAATCCAACTTAGACTCGCAAATGTTAGTTCGCGCGCTCGAAAACACTAGTCGATCGGTTGTGCGTAAACGCCAATTTAAGTGACTAGTCGGACTAACGGCTCTGATTTTTAACATAATCAGAAAATTTTTTTAGTCTGGACATTTGTCTGAAGCAGGATTCGAACCTAGAATTACATGTCCTCTCTTCTACCGCTAAGCTATTGTGAGAATTACGTCAGCAAACTAATTTCCCTATATTCGAATCAGGACAATGCTTCCATATCTACTACTATTTTGATTTAGCGTACGTATTATCCTATGCTTGGTCATTTTTAACAGCAAAGGTTGAGATAGTGTACGGTGCCCAATGCGATGTACAACGATGGGCAGCCATTTTGTGAAGCTCAAGCGTGGTCGCCAGTAGAAGTGGTCAAATTAAGTACACGGGGTGTTAGCGGAGGTATGGTCCAAAAGCTAAACGTATTCCTTGGCATATTTGGAGCAAAAAAAAAATTTAACAAAAAAAATAACCGACTTCAAAGAAAAAGCTATTTTTAGTGAATCTGAAGTACACTTACTAATTTGTACACGTCCTTTCCAATAAAAAAAGAATCACCGAAATCGGTTGGCGTTATATTGAGTTATTCGTACATTTGTCGCGCACATCTTAATACAAATTTAAGACTTTTATGATTTTCTCATTGATTTCATTGTCAGAAATTAACCAAATTAAAATGGGACCACTTGGGAAGCACTAGCTATCATTTAAAAAAATAATTATCAAAATCGGTTCACCCAGGCAAAAGTTATGAGGTAACAAACATAAAAAAAACAAAAAAAAAACATACAGACGAATTGATAACCTCCTCCTATTTTAAAGTCGGTTAAAAAAGGTAGATGACATTTTTTTGTACGAAAGTAAAGAACAAAAAACTTCTTCCTCCCCATATTTTTTTTATGTGCCTGGAAATGGATGGCTAATACCAAACTGGCTGTCAGATATTAGCCTAACACACCACATGGGAACTAGGTGCCATGCCAGAACCTTCCTTATATTGCTCAGCTACATTGAACTGGATGGAACACGCGGACAATTTTCATTGCCGCTTCGATCATCGTTCATTCGTTGCGATGGTACGATCGGGATTAACCCTACCACCTAGTAAGTAAGGACCTTACCGAGAATTACAAAGAACCTACAGTTTTACGTGAAATCCGAACCACGGCCATCCTCAACGGTTGAAAATGGTCACCCATCCAGAACCTAACCGCGCTCAGAGGTGCTTCACCGAGCTTATCGAATGACTGAAACCTACACACCAAATGTAAGGGAAGATTTTTTTTTAAATCGTACAACAAAAAGTTGTTTACCTATTTTGCTCCTAATATGCCAAGGAATACGTGGTTAACGTTTGTATCATACGTCCGCTAACAACCTGTAAAATATAGTGAAATGATTCCATTGCGTGTCCTGCGCCTCCTGCCCCGTCTCTCCAATTCGGTCTGTTTACCGATTTTGATTGGGTTTTGGTTCCAACGACGGGTTGGATAAATTAAATTGACATGGAAAGGTTAAAGTATGTTTCACGCCATGGTTGAAACACAGAAGAGATTGAGAGAGACGGAAATACATTAAATCCGATTTTAGTGTTGTTACATCTTCAAGACAACTGTAAAATCGCAGGATACGTCTTTTGCTTGTTCCTAATACAATGTTTATGTAACTGTAAATGCATAGCTCATACCAACTGTCATGACACACACACCACATGGCAACATGGGCATAGGGCAAAATTCAACAAAACCTCAGATTTCATCACTCCCTTGCCTGTTCACCTGCTCTTCACCCGGCGAGTTAACTTACCATGGTAACCCCCCTGTTTCTTATTTCTATCGCCACTCATTAGCTTCTACATGGCCAAACCATTCGCATACAAGAGCTGAATAAAAAAATAAACATTATATCTACTTAAAAACATCGTTCGAGTTAGCCTTAGCGCTCCTAGGATAGCAGGCAAGTCCAGCGTCTACAACACCACAAAAACGTGAGGAACTCATCTTTGAAATTGAGTTGATATTACATTTTGTTTTAATTGATTTTCAAAATTATTAATTATAGCACTTTGTTTGATTTGATATTGTATTGTGTTTTAATTTGATCATCAAAATTATTAATATTGTACTTTGTTTGATTTGATTTCGAATTTAGTTTTAATTTGATTCAAAAAAATATTTATATTGTACTCATTTTGATTTAATACTGTATTTTTTAATGTGGTATTTTATTTTGTTTTCATTTTATATTGGATAATGTGTTAATATTAAATTGTTGTGTTAAAAATTTTCTAATGCCTAACGGTGAAAAGAATGAATAAATAAATAAATCTATATCTACTTTTTTATAATGCATCTTTACATATTTTTTTTTCACGAAGAAACAATCGAAATGGCAGATTATGTAAGAGGGTTAAAAGCAATCTATTGTTGTACGGAATATTTTTCTAGAAACTGTTGGGATCTATCTTCCATTTCTCATCTAGACACGGCTGGAGCATAACACAATCTCAAAGCTCGTCAAAATGCTTATGTAAGAGCTTATAATCATTCTGTAAGAAAACACTACTGAAATACATTGGTGATGATAAAGCGATTAGCTAAAAGAAAAGTGTAAAAGAGAATACCCATTGCCCCATACATTTTGGGCCCCTCAAAATTTTAGTGTCTATCTTCCAAACCAGTGTTATAATTAAACTTTTCGAATTATGAATTTTAAAGTCCAAATTCATTGCCATCTTAAATTTATTGGCAAAATGCGCTTTTGAGATTATGAATGTTTTAGAAACACCAGAGTTCCGTACCCAAAGGGTGAAAACGGAACCCTATTACTAAGCCTCCGCTGTCCGTCCGTCCGTCTGTCACAGGGCTGTATCTCGTGAACCGTAATAGGTAGGCAGTTGAAATTTTCACAGAGTGTGTATTTATTTTGCCGCTATAACAACAAATAGGTAAACTAAAAAAACTAATGAAAATTAAAGGGGGGCCCCATACAAAAAACGTGATTTTATGGTGTTGATGGTACGGAACCATTCGTGTGCGAGTCCGACTCGCACTTGGCCGGTTTTTTTCTCCTCACCGGACAGAATGGCATGGAGCAGGCTACCCCGCACACGTCTTGTGACAACGGAAGTACTATACGATGTTCTGTTTTTGTCTTATTCATGTTGTTAGGAGGAAAATAAGTAACTGTGAATGATTCCTGAAGAATGGGGATTCACATAGTTAAAAATATGTTTAAATAATAAATATAAATTATCGCGTATGTGTCAATGAAAGACACGAATGATTCCTAGGGGTCTGGGTTTGGGCATTCTCCTTTTGGATCAAATTTGGCAGTTTGAAATGAGCACCGGACTCCTCCACACTCCATCTGCTATCACTGTCGATGTTATTGCTTGATCCATATCTCTGATAACGCCATGACCTTCGAGTCCAAACTCTTCCTCAGATATGTCAGATTACGTTAGTGAATCGTATCTAAATACATTAATCCTCTTATACATAACCGCAAATATTCTCAAACTGGCAAAGGATGGTTTCTAAATTTCATTTGTTTCAGTTTTAAACATTCAAGGTCATTCAATAAATGGTAGTAATGTCATGATGTTACATTAAAAACAGTTTTTTCATAATCATCAGAAATCAAACTCTTGACCCTCAAACCGTTCCACCAAAATGCCCTTATTCTACAAAATATCTTCGAAATAAATGGTCAAGGTAGGTTTCGTTTAGATCTCAGATCAAAAATGGAAGGAGATGTGCCATAGCGAGTCTATATTGAGATCCGATGCCTCCCATTTTCTAGAACTACCGACCCAAACTAAACGTCGCAAACATAGTTGCAGGCGTATCGGAGGGTGTATGTTGGTTGAAACTGACTTGGACATTATTTCGCGTTGGCGATATTTGGTTTGTGTGGCACACGACGCTTGACCAGCTTCACATACGACTATATGCACAATTTGTCCATACGACGGATTCGCTAGTAACATTGCATGACACTTCTACTTAATTTTCCCTTCTGTGGTAATATAATGAATCTCTACTTACAAATCACTTTCTTCCGATGTATCAATACAGCAAGTGATGATTGATCAGCAAATCTGACTGAACTATATTACGATTCGGAAAACCAAAATATAAAAATAAATCCTGTACTTATACAAAAAATTATATTTGCTTCTCAGAACAACCGAAAGGTCAGACAGCACACCAGTTATTATTAGCGTGAGACTAATAGGATTCCAGTTCACATTTATAGACTCTTCTTTATTCAAGAACTCTCCAAAACTTTAGCTAAAAGCTCGGGCGCGTAGCAGCGGGGGCGGGCGGCGCCGCAGAACGCGACCACGCGGGAGAGCCTTCTGGGCGGCACTGAGCCTTTCAGACGCGCCGCAGCTTCTATCGCTGAAATATTATTAGCGATCCAATTAACTAACCAATGTCACATACCGTAAAATTCAAACGAAATACCAAATCACCGAGAATGTGTGTCAAAGTTCATTTACGAACGATATTATAGATAGAAACGTATCATTACTGAGTTGATCTTATATTTTACGAGGGGTTTTCCATACAGGACGTATTCTATAGTATTAAGTGTATGCAATTAAAGTATTTAAAATTTGTAAAATGCTCAATCGAATAAATAATTTTAAATATTAATTTTAAAATATAAGGTATTACATAAATACTAATTGTATCCAACATTATTTATAAGTTAGGATCTTTAATCTATAATCCTTACTCAAAATTGTACGGTCACAAAATATGTTGTGAACGCCTGTAATTGGGTGACATGCCAGAAATGAAGAAGACTGTAAGTGACTGTAGTGTACTGCCACCTGTAGGTGTTCCCTTTTTAAAAAAAATAAAGGTGTTTGATTTTTCGCGTGAACAGTTCGGTTCTGGGTGTATTAATCTTGTCTATTTCACCTGCTGTGTATGAACCGTTGCCTAATGAATGGTAATTTAATTTCGACGAGTTAACTAATCAGCACTGAGGATGTTTGGGGCTCAAACGTCTAGACGAGAAGTTACGTAATTACCGTTACAATATCATAAAGAACAACGAAACAAAATATCGCCTAAAACAAATTAAGTTTTGCAGGACTTTGTATATGTTACGAGACGTATTAATTAGGTAACCAAGACTAACTTGAAACGGTTTTGTGGTTAATTATATATTTTAGTCACTCTATACGTATGTATATGTATGTAATTTCTACCTTATTTCTAACCTTCGAAGAGGAATCTTCTCAACTGTCGTTACTAGTTCTCCTGATCGTTGTCCAAGGATTCACCTGGCTCTTTGTTCAAGGATCCCACTGGCTCGTCGTGTGGGGGCGGAAGGACGAATGTGAAAGCTTAGAAGAACCTCGGGAGCCCTTTCCTCGGCTCTTTACGGGCATAGCTTTGGTAAAGCTTTAGGAGAGTTATCTGTTATATCGATAAAGGGTTTTTTCTTTCTAACGGATTAAGTAAAATATACACATTCACTTGAGTAGCATCGGAGTTGGTTGTATGCACTGAAAAGCTAAGGTAATTAAACGTATTACAAAATAATAAATAAAGCAATGCAAGCGCGCTTGCCCGAACGTGTTATACATTTTCTTTCAAGGAAGAGAGAGTGACACATTGCGTTTGTTGTATTAATATTAATTATAAATCGCTAAGTGTTTATCACTTACATTCTGAAAATGTATAATAAATATTTTGTATCAATGTAAGATGATCTAAAAGTTTACTACGAAATTAGTGAACTTTAAAATTACTATCTCTTTGAAAATTTGTAAAAATTCTGAAAAACGTTGGTCAAGTGGAAGTCAAAGTTTTGTGACATTTTAGAACATTTCCAAAATCTTAATCGACAAAAGTAAGCTATGTATATAATTATCGAACCTGCTCACCAAATTTGACGCATGACGCGAATGCGACCAGGGGGTCCATTCAGAGTAAGAGTGAGTTCGCCACTAAAGATCAACTCACTTTTTTAAATAGTTACTGTTTCCAGACTTCTAGAACATCATTACAGTTAGGTAAAAATCTGGTTTGTCCCGTAAATACGTTGGAAGTATAAATAACGGTTCCGTTATTTGAATAATAATATATTTCCCAGCTATTTTTAGGTTAACTCACTCCCGAACTCGAACTCACTCTTGCTCTGAATGGACCCCGTAGAAGAGAACAGCCGGACAGCCTGACCGCCGAACGCCGGACAGCGGACGTACGAAAGCATTTTTGCCCAAGCTGAAATGGAGACGTTTCGCGCTTTGTTTGGTCAATTACTTGAAATCCGATTTCACTTTTCGTCAGTCAACTTCAATACTTTTTACAAAAGTACATTCTGCAATATTAATTAATTTGTGCTGCAATTAAACTAGAAGAAGTGGAGAGACATGGGTCATCATCTATTAATAAAATCTGGCTTCATTGAACTAACCATTACTGTGCAAATTGAAAAGTAACTTAACCTTACCTAAGACTGCGACTCGCCCACATATTGAAAGCAATAATGTTTTATTTCAACGAATGAGTATTGATGTCAAAGTTGAATGAGATGGCAATTGGTAATGTTGTTAACATAAAAAAAATATCTTAAATAAATTTACCTATGTCGATAAAAATCGTATCATTAAAAGTTTTATATTATTATTCAGGTAACTTTGTAATTCATAAGTAAGTAAAAGATGAGTTACCAATTGAAAATGATGTTATTTGGTAATTGAAGTACGGTTTACCAAAATTTTTATCAATATGGTAATAAAGTACATTAAATTTTAAGACAATCATTGTTATTGTTCGATATATCCTCCTTTGTCATGGATGAAGCCGCAAAGTCATCCGGCAAAGGCATTGCAGGCTGCACGAAGATAGGTTTACGGTTCCATTCCCGACGGAGCGATGCCTTCAGTGTATCCACACTTTCATATATTTTTGTTGAGTCCATAGGATTCATGTCTAGAGAGTAGGGAGGCCACTGTTCTGAAGCAATGAACCGAGGAACGTGGTTCTGAAAAAAAATTGTGTCAAACGAGTTTTGTGGTACGATGCTGAGTGTTGTTGGAACGTCCAGCTGTTCGTACCGGATTGCTTACGTTCCCATGGTATGAGCGCATCATTTAACACATTTTGTTGGTACACTTGCTGGTTGAAGTTAACGCCCTTCTCAATCACACGAGTGGAGAGCGACTATTTGCGGTCACTGCAGCCCAGACCATAACAGAAGCAGGTGCTTGCTTACAGACGGCAACTCTATCGTCTAAATTCTCGTTGGACTTGCCCTGCAGCCAATCTTACAGAACTGTGGCGAGAATTTCTTTGAATTCGAGCCTTCACCTTTCGAACCATTTCACGCGATGTTGCTGTTTTCGGATGACCGCCTCTATGCCGTTTAGCAATGCTCCCGGTTTGGTTATAACACTTAGGGCCGAGTGCACGAAAGAATAAAACGTCAAAATCAACGTCAAAGTATGATTAAACACGTCCGTCACTTTGTGTGGACAGTATGGAAGGAACTCTATGCGGTTCACTAAAAGTGACGTGTTTGAACATTGATTAACTCAGCCGTTTATTCGTGCAACCGGGGCTTAATGGTTCGATGCACTCAAGTTTTGTTCACACGTAAATGTCGGAGCTCCCGAACGATGACTGGTTGAGATTTTTCCAGCCAAATGCAAAACGATCACATTGTTACGTTTAATATCCATTGCGAACATTTATTATCAAATTCAAATTTGTTCTCGCTCTTTTCGCAGACTTAAAAACAATAAAACAAACTGTCGATTCACCAAAATTTGGCCCGCTGTTATTAGTATTTTGAAAATGATGCAGTGTGAAGTTAGTAACACTTGTTACGAACTGACTGAGTGACGGACCCTGTATATCCCAGAACCTTGACCAGAATTAAAGGCGTTAAACGTCTCCAAAATCAGTTCAAACCTTAACCTGTCTACAATCAGCGTGAAGTTAAATGCAAACATACACAATTTGGTCAAATGAGTTGGGCACACAAACGCCGCAGACGCAAGCAACTACAA
Organism: Incurvaria masculella; assembly: GCA_946894095.1. NCBI lineage: Eukaryota > Metazoa > Arthropoda > Insecta > Lepidoptera > Incurvariidae > Incurvaria > Incurvaria masculella. Next base: position 7,971,999 of record OX335644.1, read on the forward strand.
TTCTTATGAATAAGGTAAACCTCACTTCTCACGACTGACATATGAATAGCATCACCGCCATTTTCACTTAGTTAATTTATACATAGTGTAAGGTAATCATAACACGAATGCTACAATTTAGTTTTCAAATAATAATAATAAAATGGTTTATTTCAGGCAATTTTGATTGCCTGAAATAAAGTTTATGAAATGGTTATAAAGTTTACATATGTATAAAATTATAAAAAGAAAAGAAAGAAATAATAGAAAAGAAAGAAAGGAAAAAAAAGAAAACACGCTTACCATCACACCGCTTTCAAGAGAGGGTAGGCTAAGATTACAGTTTCGGTCGTATACGAGTATGTTCTTCGATGACGGTGCTACTTTACTGATCTTCACGTAATGTTTAAAAAAGGGATCTATGAACGGGGTATCCAAGAACAGATAGCAGTTCAACAGGTTCTATTGTTTATCTTCCACACGTAATAGGTAAAAACCAAACTATGCTAGAATATAGAGGCGTCCAGATTTTTTTTATTTAAAAAAAAAATTGTGTATCTTTATAAAACAAAAATGTACCTATATTATTTTATTAGGAGAATTGTATTTTCAGTAAGTTACTTTGTAAAAATGGTGTGACACAATTGTATTATATCAGATGTATTTTAAAAATAAATTGTAGTTGGTTCTAAAACAATAAATTGGTTTTATTCATCTAGCCCAACAACATCACAAAAAATAAGATAATATGCCATTTTATGTTGCATCACAAATAACAAAATATTACATACATTTGTGAAGTTAAGAAAAGATTTTTTTTTTCAATACAAGTTTCGTAATCACATACATACATATGAAATTAGGTAGGTGGCGCCGCCGTAGAGGCAACTGGTCACCACGGCTTATCGTGCCAAAGGAGTGCGGGCAGGTTTTCCCGGCACACAGCCCTCAATAAAATTTTGAAGCGCTCCTTGGCATCGGTCAATATCCCCAGTATCCTGGAACCGCCGGGAATCTTTAGGGACGACGGTAAGAGGCCCGACGGAATGAGTCTCCTGCCGTGGAAGCAAGGCAAGGCCCTCATTTGGGACGCGACCTGCGTGGACACCCTCGCTCCGAGCCACATACAGGGCTCGAGTAGAGAGGCAGGTTTTGCGGCCGCAAAGGCCGAAAGTCATAAACATCGCAAGTATAGTAATTGCTCGGCGAACTATGAACTTTCGGTCTTTGCGGTTGAGACACTTGGCCCTTGGAGCGAGGACGCAGTCGCGCTTTCTACCAACATCGAAAAACTTTTGATAGAAGCTTCGGGCGACCTTCGAGCAGGAGCGTTCTTTAAACAGCGCATAAGCAAGGCGATACAGCGGGGAAACGCTGCCTCCGTTATGGGGACAATGTCATCGGTCCCCATGGAAGAATATTTTAATTTGTGATTATGATTTTAATTTTTAGTTTCTTAACATTTTATCAAATAAATTTTCATTCTACCTTAAAAAATTAGGTATATCCATGGATATAACGTAGGTTAATTAGACCGTCAGCTTTCCGGATTATAGAGGTTTTATACAATAGGGTTCCGTACCCAAAGGGTGCCAACGGAACCCTATTAACAAGCCCTGTTGTCCGTCCGTCACAGGGCTGTAACTCATGAATCGTAATAGCTGTAATTTTCACTGCGTATGTATTTGTTTTGCCACTATAACAACAAATAGTAAAAATTAAAAAAATACGAAAATTAATGAAAAACATAATACGCGCACTTTGCCGTTTTTAGGGTTCCGTACCGAAAACTAAACCCTACTACTAAGCCTCCGCTGTCCGTCCGTCCGTCCGTCCGTCCGTCCGTCACAGGGATGTATCTTATAAACCGTAATGGGTAGGCTGAAATTTTCACAGAGTATATATTTATTTTGGCGCTATAACAACAAATAGGTAAAAATAAAAATAATGAATATTAAAGGGAGGGATTTACATACAAAAAACATTGCTTTTTTTGTAAATCTTGTACGAAGGTACGGAACCCTTCGTGTGCGAGTCCGACTCGCACTTGGCCAGTTTTCATCTACCAGGTGGTGAGTAAGAAGGTGGGGACACAGAAGAATGTATAAGTGGTAGTAAGCCCACCAAATAGAACGAAACTTGTGCAAATTGCATTGAATATTATCCGATTGTCTTGTATCTCGTTTCTTTGAATTGATCCTATCACTGTTCTGAAATAATGTTTTATCTTCCCAAATTAGTTCTTTTCAATGAACATTTTCGTCAGCCATATTGGTTCCTCTGCAAACATTCTGAAACTTTGGAGTTTGGAGCGGAAAAAGTAAAATGATTATTTGAATTGGCTTACAAATTTAAAACATATCGTTAATACGGAAATAGTTAGTGTTCTGGGAATCCCCGTGGATTCGTTGGATCCCGTGATCAAAGAGTAAACTTTTAACTACAGATTTCGGATTTAGATTCCGGAATGTGAACTTTCTCCCGATATGAGATTATTAAAATAATCCCTCTAGCGTAAAAGGCGCATGTATCGTAGATGTAACACCCATATATAATCTATTTTTAGTTACGAGGAAACACATGATTGATTGGTTTATTATTTTGGTTTCCATTGCAAGTATTGAAGCAATATACGTTTAGCCTATTTTACTTTGAAGTGGAGGTAGATAGATTTCGGTGCGGAGGTAGCAGTGCTGCATGCATTCCGTTGCTAAAATGAATAAATACAATTGGGTCCACTGCAATTCTTTCCGTTCATTCCATCGGAGACTACTAAGAGGTTTGTTAGATTTCACGTAAAATTGCAGATTCTTCAGGCATGGGCGAAGCGGAAATTAAAATTGCCATTTTTTTATCCAGTTAAATAAAGTAATTTAAATATTAAGGAAAAAAGCTGTCAGTGCTGACAGGCGAAAATCGTATTTATGACATAAGAAAATCCTTTGAACGTTAAATAATGCCATTTAGAAATAGTATTTTTGTAGGCTTTCATTACAAAAGTCAATTTAGTAAGATAGTATGTTTATTTATGTGCGTCGCTACGTATACCGCGGACGGTGATGCCGTCGGAATCCGATGCGGGGCTGCCCATGTATCAGTAGTTCATGATGGAACAACCAACAGTCCCATCGGAACCAATTCCAGTCCGGCCACGATCACAAAGAGCCTGGGATGAGCCATTGTTTTCCAAACATACCCTTCACGATTGTCGTCGCTGCAATTTTTTTTTCTCCATCTTTCCTATCATCCAACTAAAGTACAAACTTTAGTTGGATGGGTCTTTCAAACATGGTGTAAAGAAGCACCTGGCCGGCGGGCATGGTTTGCCGCCCATGGGCGTCGTCGGGCGCCATTTTTGTGAGTTCCCGCTACAATTCCCCATACAAACGGGGAAAGAAGATCGCCCATATTTCTTGTCAGAGATCCCAAATTTTGTTTAAAATAGCTTTATTTGATCGAACTAGATGTCTGATGACCGTTGGCATTGTAAAATTGTGTTTGGTTTCTAAGTTATAAGTCAGAAAGTCACTGAGTGACCCCACAAATCGTCTGTGGCTCAAGGGCTCCAGGCCAACGGTGAGTTGTGGGTCCCGAACAAGACGGACCGCTCGGCGCTGAATTGAGTCCAAGGACGCCCTATTGGTTGCTCCGTCATCTCGGCACAAATGTGAATCCGTTTCCGATGTTGCGATATTCTCAAACTTTCCGTAATACGAGTACCTCTTGCAAGAACTCGAGTCAAGGGCCTTTCTTCTGTTGGGGTAGATATTATCACATTGGTTACTGGCCCCTGTCCACTCCATATATACCTACTCTTTTTTTTTCAGACGTTAAGACAGTGCAATGTTATGACTATTCCTTACAAGACTCATTGAGGTGCAGTTACCTACTTCCACAAGCGTTTTCCTAAAACCTTAGTTGTCGCTGGTCGAACATTTACCAGCTACCTTCTTATATGTACCTGTACGTGCATGAAGCATTACAAGTATGTAGATACCGATAATAATAATACACGTACTAAAACAGTTGTTCAAACAAAATACCTTACCTATCTTTAATACTTGACGTTTAATAGCCGTGTCTACGTAAATCACGATTTACGCTAAGAATCGTCGATAAATGGAGAATTGAGCTCGCTTTTTACAGCATTATACATTACTTATTCTGTGATTATACTGGGGGGGGCGTCGAAGCATGAAGGGTTCGGCGGGGTTTTCGGTCGTTCGTGTGTTTGCGTTAGTTTTGGTGTCGTTGGTAGCAGCGGGTCGTTGCAGGAGTGGAAGAGTGAAACGGATCGTCAATGGAGAGCCGGTAGATATGGGTATTCGTCTCTGACTATGCGTGCATTTCTACTAAAAGAAATGCCCCAATACAAGCTAAGGATGCGTTTATGCATGACGAACTTCAAACTTGGTTAAAGCATTTTATACCATGCTAGGCCCCTGAATCGATGATTTTACATATGCCTCTGTAAAACCCATATAAACAATCAGAGCGATGGATACTGCAAGTGAATTATGAACTCTCTCGTTCATTCCTTTCAAATCGTTCTTGCAAGGGCCGTACCGTTCATTACTCGTTGACTTGCTGTTTGATCATGTAGATCTCAGAATTCGGTGTCCCAGACGAGGCCCGCCAGTTGATCCCTTGCTCCTGTATGCGGTTGTAAAGTTCGGCTTGAATCGCTCCTTATGCCTGCCCAAATGAAAAGCCCAACTGAAGAAAAGAGCACACAATAATTTGGGAAGGAAATAATTTAATTGAATAATTGAATTGAAGTTTCGACCGAGTGGTAAATGCTAAATTAACACTTAACTAAATTACCTAATATATTTGAGGTAATTATTTATTTGAACCCATAGTGCGTGCTAGGTCTAAAATTATGACATATCTTTACCGTTAGTATCCATAAGTCATGAAGTCGATAATCAAATATAGGCAAAGTAATAGTTTGTTTTGGATTATTTATTTGGTATTCCTGTATGAAGCATACCTACTCTGGCGGTAAAAACAAAACGCAAAAATTTTTATTGCAAGAACAAAAAAGCATTTAGAGACAACTCGAACAGCCAAAAAAATTGTTACTACGACTTTTACACTTATCCAAAAAAAATCAGCAAGGTCTGTGCGAGTTATCTGTCACCGGAAAGTACAGCTAGAATACATCTAGGCTAATATGGAATGGCCTCCCCTATCGAGGTATTCCCCCCAAAGAACAACCATGTTTTTTTTTATCCTCCTTGAAAGGTCGGGAACCGCTTGGCATAAAATACTAGATTTGCGCAAAGAAGACACGGATACCTATGAGTACAGCAATGTCAACCAATTGCAGGCGCCCAGCCCAGGGTTGCCTCGCTGCGGAGCGGCGCGACTCGACTGCACCTGTGCGGGGCAACCCTGCTGTCCCGGCGGCATGCGCTGACGGCCGCGCACTGCGCGTGCGCCGACCAGCACTACTACCTCGTGCTGGGCAACCACAGGCGCCGTAGCGTGCTGCCCGTGCTGAGCGTGCTGACCCACCACCAGTACGACAAGTTAGTAACGAGACATTTGGTTGGGTTTTTGATGCGAAACATCAGCGCGCCGTAGCAGTAAGATCGGGTCACCTTCATAAAGTTCAAAAAGCATAAGGTTTTGGAAACCCATTACATCCAAAATTATGTATTTTTAGTTTGGAATATAAAATCCTTATAACCTTTAATTTATTAACCACTTAGCAACTAAATTTATCAAGTTAAACACTGGATTTAGACGCATCAGCATATGCTGCCTGTCTAAAACTTATAAATAAATATAAATAATAAATAAAACCTAACCTAACCTAATCGAATTGAAAATATCCGTATTCATAAGTGTTTTAGTCACTGCCAGGATCTTCCTTTTATTCCACAGCTACATTGAACTGGATGGAAACCATGGACAATTTTCATTGCCGCTTCGACCATCGTACGTTCAATGCGATCGTACCAATACGGGCGGGATTAACCCAAGTGATAAGTAACGAAAGGGACCTACAGAACCGCGAACGACGATTCCCTTAGTCGGCTCTTACGACATGAAATTACGAAATGATACATTATTTGGATAATTGCTTTTCGTTACGAATGCGAGCTGTTCCATGGTTCGGAACCCATGTACAACTGTAGGTCCCCTTCCCCTACTAGGTGGTAGGGTTAAGCCCGTTGGAACCACATTGGATGAACTATGGTTGAAGCGGCAATTAAATTTGTCCGTGTTTTCTATCCAGTTCAATGCAGCCGTGCTCATAAAGGGAAGGTCCTGGCATTGCACCTAATTCCTTCGGGAATGAGTTGTATTAGGCTAATATCATAACGGTAGTTGTGTGGTATTAGCCATCCATGTCAGGTTGCATGGTTGCGGCCCAAGGACCTGGCCCCTGTCTTCTACCACAGAATAACTAATAGTGCTACGCACAGAAGTCACGCCGTCGACACTCCTCGTCTGTGTGAGATTCACCGTCGCCGCAGTGGCGGAGCACGCCGCGCTACGAAACATCGCTAGGGATATCACTCGACACAATGGGGATATTAAAATAAACCAGACTGTACGAAATGATTATTATGATTATCATTCGTTTAACTTTTAACTTTTTATACATGGCTCACATTATAAGAACATAAACATTATTTTTAAGCTATGTTAAGGTACATTAGTCATATAAATGATGAATCAAATATTGAGTATATTCAGGGGTTAACAAATACTTTATAATTCCGCTTTTTCATCTTATAAGCTTTATCTTTAAAGCATATAAGTTTCCCCATTACTTAAACTTAAGAAAAAACATACACACACAACCACTCCAAAAAATCACCACGTTGGTCGACTATGCACGTTGAAATAATAAATAACTCTGAGAGTACCAAACTAACGCGAGGTTGCACAGTCAGTGACAACCTTTGAACGCATTATTCCTGGGAAGACGCGGACTCGCCCCGCGCACTCCGCGCACCCCCGCACCACGCACACATAGCCGATAGCACACGCATAGAAATACACTCATGAGTGTCGCTTCTGTTACGTTAGTTATTTATTCGGTGCAGAAGTTGCACTCCCCGACAGTAATTATTCAATTTTGATCCTAATTGTCGTATGCTAAAGTATTTATTACGTCGCTCATTGCCGGCTCGGCGGCGAGATGAAACGCATCGTCGCTCTACTACATACTCTTGTCGCTGGAATGCGGCTTGCGCTAGGGTTATCACTCACGGCCGCCGCCTATCGTTTTAAAGTCGAATAAAATACAAACAACACTTTAAAAAAAAAAATGTGTCTACAATTATTTTTATTATATGATTTTGCGTCACAAATATGTCTGGTGCTGTTATGTGCTGTTCATTTTTTTTCGGTGTTGTTGATATTGTTCAGTGTTGATTGGCTTTAACGGTGTAGTTTGATGTTTTCTGTGTATTTCGGTGTTTTCGATGTACTTTGGTCTAGTATTGTTTGGTATTGTTGATTAAGGCCGGGTTGATAATATCACATTTCATAAAAAGATGGTCGAAACGGTAATGAAACATTATCCGTGTTTTCCATTCAGTTCAATATCGCCGTGCTCATGAAAGGAAGTTCCTGGTATGGCAAAAAACAAACTAACTACATGCAGCAAAGGAGAATATGCAACCTGGACCTGCCACGAATGATTGCCCATTATTCTGTCACTAGACGAAACCAATTTATGTTGTTTTTCCTTGTAATACATGAATAAATACTACCTAATGTATAAAGAAAGTGCTGTGCTTCAGAATACTTACCTTTCAGAATATTTCGGCAGCGTAAAAAAAGGTAACTTCAAATTCTTCTGTGTACTATGACATCCGTTCACGCAACAGTTATTATATTTAATTCTATGATAATTAGACATTATTACGAATAAAAATGGCAAAAGTGCGCTTTCCGAAGCGACGAGTGGACGTGCGAGCGTGCGCGCGAGGCGGCCCTGACTAAATTTGGAACCTCGGGTTCCCTAGCGCCGTAGGTGAAGATCTCAGTAGGTATTTAGGAGTGACGGATGCCTGCTTCTACCTCGAATGAACAATTATTTATTTGTTGTTTCAGATATTCAAGAGCTCATGACATAGCTCTTTTGAGAATAAATGCTACTTTTCCTCATTTAGAATGGCTTGAACAGGACATTCTACCGAAATACACGTTTGGTGTATCAGGTATTTAATTTTCCTTTTTCCACGCAAACTTGATGTGATAACGATAAATTAGTCGATATTGCAACGACCCCACCGAACTATTTTCGAATATTTCGAAGTCTAGTTTATGACACAATCAATTTTTATAATATGAAAAAGAAGAAGACACGGATACCTAGATTCTCGTTGTTATTCTAATACTGACCAGGACGTGTATTCTTGGCATTCAGTCATTGCGGATTCAGTAGAGTTAACAGAAGAAGAATTTACTTTGACATTACTGTTAACTCTACTGAATCCGCAATGACTGAATGCCAAGAATACACGCCCAGGCAACGTGCCAGTTGCAATATTCATCGAATTATATAATAGGTTTATTTTTTTATTAGTTTAATGAATACGATATTAACGTTATCTCATGAGTTTGAGAATATACAACATCTACATTAAAGCATTAAGGTGACATAAGAACCTAGAACGGCCGTATCCGAAAAGCGTTCTGTTATATTAGTTTTTTTAACAAGCACTTTTCTGCAAACGTGGTTATTGGAAAAACTTGAAATTGAACTATTTTATAATTCTGATTAATCAAAATTGGACATGGGCTTTGAACTGCGATAACTCCTACAACATTAGCGATGAGGGTATATATTGTTTACTTAATTTAATTCAGTAATCGATTATCTAGTATCCCGTTTGGAAAAAAAATCATTTTGGCTATTACTTTTATTTAAAACATGAGCGATTCTGAGCAAATCAAGGACAAATTCTTCCAGAATCGCTCATATTTTCATTCATTGTAATTAATTTAGCCAAAATAAAAAATATTGTCAAGCGGGACACTAGAGGAATTATTGGTGAATATAATAAAATAAGAAATATATACCCTCACCGCAAAAAAAGGTGCAACCAGAAAAGACCGACTTTTATTAATAATAATCATAAAATAGTTCAATTTCAAGTTTTCCGATAATCATGTTTGCAATATAAGTGCTTATTAGAAAAACTAAAAATATAAAACGATAGCTTACCAGATATGGCTGGGGTCATATGTCCCCTCAAAAAAAATTTGTTCTGGACATTCGTCTGAAGCAAGATCATTGTTTAGTATTATTTTTGAAAAATCTGTTTAAATCATTTATTGTAGATGTCATTGCATAATCTCATAATCGCATATAGCAGAATTAATTTATTATCAATGACATCATGAACTCCACCTTCAGATTGGAAGGCGATGCATAACGGTGTGCTAGTGCCTACACTTATTTATAGAAGCTAGCCTTTGGTATCGCAGAACAGGGATGAAAACATATGCATGCACTGATGAAGTAGAAATGCGTTCTTTGAGGAAAGTTTGCAGACTGAGTTTACCTAGAGTACAAGAATCCGTTCATTATATTCGGTTTGTGGGGTGGATTCCGGATGAAATGCTCCCACTGTATTTCATCCCGTGCACGTCGTAAGAGACGAATAAGTGATTGGTCGTTCTTGGTTCGGATTCCATTTTAAACCGTAGGTCTTAAATTACTAATTGGAAGGGCTCATCCCGCCAGAGTTACACTATGGAATTGAATGGACGATGGTCGAATCGGCAACGAAACTTGTCCGTCTTATCCATCCCTTGCCGTGCAATATAAGGGAGAACCTGACATGGCTCCTACATAGTTCCCATGAGGTGTGTTGGGCTAATATGACATCCATCGGCCACCCTGACAGCCATGCATGTCAAGTCACATAAAAAAAATCGTTCAAATCATCGACTTATGCAACACAAATTTAAAGAAAACAACTCGTTTACAGGAAATTGCATAGCGTATGGGTACGGAGCCACCGAGTTTAACTCTAAAAATACCTTCGACGGTCTCCACTCAGCCACAGTGAGCATCGTGCCCCTCGACGAATGCGAGCGGCGACTCGGCAAGTACATGGCGCCACACCCCGAAGCAGGAATGCTGTGCGCTGTGGGGAGAGACGGGGCCGACACATGCCAGGTATCATGCCGTTTCCTACCGTGTCCACTCTACGACAGTGAACAACGTGAGCCTCGAACACGGAGATCGATGGGAGCGGCGATTCGGCGAGTACATGGCGCCGCACCCCGAGGCCGGCATGCGTATGCTGCAGGGAGAGACGGGGGCGCTACAGGTCAGACATCATGCTGTTTCCTACCGTCTCCACTCTACCACAGTGAACAACGTGAGCCTCGAACACGGAGATCGATGCGAGAGACGACTCGGCGAGTACATGTTGCCGCTCTCCGACTCCGGCATCCTGTGCGCTGTGAGACGGGGCCGACACATGTCAGGCATCATGCCGTTTCCAACCGTGTCCACCGTGTGATCCGTGTCCACAGTGAATATAGCTGCGCCCCGAAACCGTCATGGCATGGTGGTGCTGTTGAAACAGACGGTTGAAAAATGACGAATATCACGCTGCTCTACCGTGTAGAGTGGACACGGTAGAGCAGCGTGAGTTAGCGTGTAGTAAACATAATAACCCTCGCTGAATGCGACCGGCGACTCTGGTAGTAGTTTTGATTTAACTGTGTTGGTTTTCAAGAGGGTGATAATTTTCTTTCAAATTGTTGATATCAAATTGTTTTGGTTAAAAAAATATCAACCAAGGCCCACAAAGACAATTCTTCTTAGTTATCTATTGATACCATTATCCTATGGGCTTACTGTGATGCTTACGTATTGGCCGCGTTTATCCAAATAGATTCACCCGTTATTGTGAGTAACATACATCAAACTTAGGCAACTGGTGAGATAGCTATCGTACGCAAAAGAGACCTCCTAATTACCACCGGTTCTGTAAACATCAACCACAAAAATAAACATATTTCAGGGACTTCCTAAATTTTTTTCAGGGCGATTCCGGGGGGCCTCTAATATGCGGTGGCGAGCTGCAGGGAGTGAGCAGCCACGGCATGGGGTGCGCCGTGCCTGACCTGCCCGGCGTCTACACCAGCGTGGGCTGCCACAAGCGCTGGATCGAGGCCGCCATACTTAACGACACTCGCGCCATTGGCGACGAAACTTGCCAGCCCTGGTACTCGTAGGTAGAGTGAACGCGAAAAGTGTTCACCCGACGCCCGAATACCGAAACATTCGCAACGATTTGATTAAAGTAGCATCACTAAAACTCGCGAAAGAACTTGATGACCGACTTTTTAGTCTTGGTTTTACGTTATCGACTTGCCGAAGGATTCACGCTTTATAATGTAGGTAGTATCACTACGTATAACAACAATTTGTGAGACCGAGTTTTGTCATTATGCTCAAAACTATCCAAATGTTTAACTATAATGCCTTCAGACGCGTAGCCCTAATTTGTAATATGTGGCGTCGGAGGGTATTTCTGAAATATATTGGCAGTAGTGTAGAACTCGCTCACTACGGTAGTAACAGTGTTCACTTATGAAAAAAAATATTTTTGACATCAAAACCATCAATATATTTAATATTTAAACATTTAACATTTTATAATCTTTGTTCACACTTATACACAAACGAATTATTTTTAATTTTTCCTACTTCGTTGTTATATTCTTCAAGGCAAATAAAGGCAGAACAATAAGCTTAAACACACCACAACAATGCCTCTGAAATCTGCACTAAAGCCAACATATTATATCTACATAACTTCTACATTGTGACATCATGAAAAGCGCACTATTATAGTTTAATTTAATATATGTGTAAAGCAAATTTTTTTTCACAAGTATTGACTTTAAATATGCCACCAGTTTAAAAAAATTACAAGAAAAATAAAAATATATACACTTGATAAATCTTCTAGTAGTGTTCTTTTCTGCTACCTTATACACATTTTTAAAGAAAAAAAAATCAAGTCGTATCCAAATGCAAATCTGTCTACGGATGTGCTGAGTGACCAAGTTTGCCTAGTTGGAAAAATTACTTTGGCCACCAGTGTTATAAAAACATTTATAGCCCCTAACTAAAATATTCACTTTTAGGAACACACAATCATGTATTCCCATGACATAAAAATATAATTTTAAAAGTCCAAACAATTCCTTTTGGTGTTTTCTTCACCAGTCACCAATTAAATGCTTGTGGCTCGCTGAAAACTTGGGCTGCTGGTCTTTTCAGGCCATCAATTCTACGATAAAATTTCCTGGACAATCACATATTAAAATGTAGTTAGCTCCTATCCTAACCCGCCTTTACCGCCTATCGTATTCCAACGGATGTGTACCTTTCTTCTTTGTAATCTTTGTAAAGTGATGGAGCTCATCATAAACTCTCAGATGATGAAGTATCTAGAGAGAAACGAACTCAGCGATCGCCTTTCGGCTTTCGGTCAAATCGATCTGTTGAGGATCTCCTAGTTTACGTCTCACATGAGATGGGGGATGCGCTTGAAATCGTGGCGAAGGTATTGCTATTAGCCTGAATATCGCGAAAGCATTTGACCGGGTCTGGCACAAGGCCCTGCTTTCCAATCTGACCTCCTATGGGCTTCCACCCGACCTGGATGACTGGATCGCCGACTTTCTGCATGGCCGTAACATAAAAGTCTTGGTTGACGGTTGTTTCTCCAAAGTCATGTCAGTGAATGCCGGCGTATCGCAGGTTTTTGTGCTGTTTCCAACTCTTTTTCTGCTGGAAGGAATGATCTGCTCTTCACGTTCGCCTCAAGAAAGGTGGGAGGCCTCAAATGGGTGCGTCAGTATTTCACGCCTCATCAAAAATTGGTCTTCTACAAGGAGCAGATGAGGTCTTGCATGGAGTATTGTTCACATTTATGCGACGGCTCAGCTAAATAACTGCTTGGCTCCCTGGACTAGTTACAGCGTTACAGCGACGACCCTGAGTTATATGAATTTAGAGACCCTTCTGAAGGGATGTTCTAACGTATCAGATTCAGATTCAGATTCAGATATTTTATTCATCACAAAGACATACATATATGTTATCTATTATATGACACAATACATATTCCGTGTGATTCGTCCATGTTCAGTCTTATATATCTACCATTGAAAATACTCATTGGGGCTGCATAACGCCATTCACTGTCGACTTTCCAAAAATAAGAACCAACCGATCCTCTAGATCATTTATCCGTAGGGTCGGTTAAACAATGGAATCAACTCCATGTCGAGGTGTTGCCCTCAAAGTACAACCTGGGTGACATGGTGTAAGAAGCACCTGGCCAGCCAGCATGGTTTTTGCAGCATCTGTGAAAGTTCGAAATCCTATAGACGTCGTCAGGCACCTCTTACGTGAGATCCTGGTATACGCCATGTTCCGCGCTTAAGGCGGCCCATCCCGCTCATCTCCCCATACAATAGGGGAAAGAAGATCACGCCTATATTTCTTGTCAGAGATCAAAAATTTTGCTCAAAATAGCTTTATTTGATTGAACTAGATGTCTAATGACCATTGGCATTGTAAAATTGTGTTTGGTTTCCAAGTTATAACGTCCGAAAGTTTGGATTTTTCGCGCGTTTTATACAATAACTTTGGAGGTGGATTACGCAATGATAATGTAAGAACATCTTAAAAAGATTAGTCATCAGAAATAGCTTATTTAATCAAAATTTATAATCTATTTGGTTTTTGTTAGATTTTTGACTACAGCGGTCGTGGTTTCCTTTTAGCTAGAAGTCGTTTTGAAATTAAAATTTTCGTAAATCTTACCAAATCATACACTATGCACATTGTCTTTTTTGTGGACAGGTTGCATCTTCCTCATCACGGAGCCTGTCTTATTCTTAGAAACAGAGAAAGTCCCAGAGAGCAACAACACGGTTTTGTACCGTGCCCGCAAATGAGTTGAGGCCGCCGGGTTGGGCCACCTTAATATAAAAAAAAGCTCCAAAGTAAAGTGTGATGAAATTTGCTAAATAACTGAACTAAATCCCCAAAATATCAAAAAAAAATCTGACTGGTCTAGTCTCAACAACCTTACACAGATTACAAAGTACAGTCAAGTATTTTAATATACGAAAGATTGATCGATTTAATATACATCGATATGAAATAAATATCTCAAAGGAAAATAACATTTTTTCTATGGATCTTGTAAGTCAAAATGTAATCATTTCTTTTTTCTTGATAATCCAGCTCTTCCAAAAGTAACTACTAATACGAAAATGTTCTTCATGAATTTAAAATTCAAGCCAAATTGACACTTTCCTATTATAGCCAGTTCAAAACTACGTCTCAGGTGTTATTTTGGTCATTGTCCTTTGTCTTTATTCCCGGTGTAATGGCATTAAAGTAAGTGACCGTATGTACTGCAAGTGAGTACTTTCAGTAAAAGATGAAGAACTTAATGCACTATTTGTAATACACTTAATACTGAACATTATCTCACTGGCTTACCATAGTTAACTATAAGTACCATAGAGACAATAAATGGTTTGTCTTTCCTAATAGACAAATGTCAACTCGGGAACTACACGAAAATCATATTTAGTACATGGCACTCCATTTCTTTACGTTTAAATCTACACATATAAATAAAGCATTAACATTTTCACTGGTGACAAATTACTACAACATAATTATTATAATCAATGTAGATTCTAACCACATTTTTCACTAAACAATCTTACAATTTTAGGCCCAAGGAAAACATTCTTGCAAAGAACACATATTGGTTGGTGTTTAACATTATAAAATCTATGTAATACACATCTACACAAAGTTACAAATAAATAACATACTTTTACTATAAAAAGTAATCCGGATGGGAGAGTGTAGACCCGAAAGGTTTTTTTTAAAAAATACATGTATCAGTTACAAAATCAAACAAACATGTATAATTTTGTCAATGAAAAATGTTTATCACGAAAATTAATATTCACTAAAATTGAATTCAGAGCTTTTTATCATGGCTTGAGTGCCAGTTTTAAATTGTTAGTAAGGTATGTTTACGGCACAAAGGTAATTTTCTGATTCTTACCGGCCCAATTTAAGGAATATTGTCTATGATCTCAGTGTCATTATTATTTCACGGAATTATCTCAATTTTCTTTTTACAATATCGTGGACAATTAGGCAAGGAGGATCATTATGTTGTATGAAATGGAAATCTGTGAAATTATAACAACGAACATCAATTTGCAACTACTGTTACATAACTTAAGTTATTAACATTTTGACTTATTTAAATAGGAATACACGATACAAAGAATATTTTAACCATTTAAATATGTTTGCCTAACTTCATATCTAAAATTTTTAAAGGATACAAATTTTCTATCACATGACACCTAAGTTACTAATGAAACCAAAGTTAAACTGAATCGTGGTAAAGGCAAAAGTTTAAAAATATACTGGTAAAGTAAAGGTTTGGTTAGGCTTAGTTTAAAATGTTAATAGCCTAACCTAACATTTGAAGCATTGAATGAAAACCAATACTTTTTAACCGACTTCAATTATCGGATCTCAATTCGTCTGTATGTTTTTTTTTGTAAGTATGTTACTCGATATTGCAAATTGTCAACTTAATTCTTTTTCTGATCAGTAGGGTATATCTCAGCGGTGGTCCTTTGATACATTTTATAAAAGAATATTGCTCCTCTTAGTAATTGAAGTCGGTTAAATGTTGTTTAAAACATTTTTTTATTTTTATTTGCTGTTGTGTATTTTTATAAAAATTGCTCTACACAACTCTGTACATTAAATTAGAAACCCTTTTTATATACTGCGATTGTGTTGTTTAGGCTCCTAGTTCAGCCCATTTTAAACAGTGTCACTGCAGTACATAATAAAATACCATAGACAAACACGTTTCACAAATTCGCCACGCCACGATTATATGTAAGTAGATACAAGTATTATATAATTTATGCTATGGTTTGGTAAGTGAAAAGTCGAGGAAGGGAGGCTACGAACTGGATAGATACTTTAACTATTTATGTATTGGCGACATTCATATCAAAGATAAAAAATACTGGACCCGTATGTTTTGTAAGCGCCCACACCCTGTTCTGAATCTGTAAAATAACCTGAAAGGTTTAGAGAACAGAACCACCCCTTTCAAATTTGACCCTTATTTGAGCATCTTTATGCTCATTTAGTTCATTAGTTTCATTCATTTCAGTCATTTAGAATACTGCCTTATATGTTAAACTGGCAGTTGTAACTGTAGACAAGCACATTGAGAATATGATTGGACAGAAACGTCGCGTCAAAGACAAAATCCTGTGAGTAAGCCATATTCTTCATATTAAAAACATGGTAATCTCAAAACATTTATAAATAACAGCAATAGTTTTGTTTTTATGTTTTCTTTCAATGTAGACGTATGACTATCAATCAGCAACACATTCATTATATCGCCTCAATAGTAAACTTTTGACGTGTATAGAAAAGTAGAAATGGCCAACTAAGGATATCTGGCAACAACTAGCTACAAAGTTATAAGCTCTGTCATACTAATATAGATATTACACAATAAGAAGAATATCTGACTGAACACTAGCAATTAAAGCTTTCAAAATGAAGGAATCAATAGAGTATTGTCTGTTAATACGTACCTAAACTATACACCTTAACACATTTAACTTTTCTTTGAATGAATGAAGTGAGCTTACGATTTTATATACTTACTTGACCTCAGCTATATAATGTCTTGGATAACCAATGGTAATTTAACAAATGTATACCATGATATATTTTTAAGTACATAGCACTTGATATGAATGTTATCAGAGATTTAAATGATTAGTCATATGCAGTTTGCACTGCATTTACTCCAGTGCAAAGCTTTCTTTGAAAACCGTAACAAGTGAACTTGAATATCCAAACTTGATTTAATAAAAATATCTTACTACGATCGTGAGTTAAGACCAAGAGAACCAAGACTTGGCTTCCTGAGATGGTGTGATGGTGGGGGTTTTCGGCGTGCGCGGCGTCGCAGCTTTTGGCGTGCCAGGAGTGGGTGTGCCCGACTTTGGGGAGTCCACCTGCGGTTCTTCCTCATCGATACTTCCAGAAATTGGAGTTTCTAATGCACTCTTCAACTGTAAAAAAATATTATAGTAAGTATATAATATAATGAAAACTGCAGTATTTGTTGGGCAATTAAAGAAAGGTCCTTTAAAGTCCTTCTTAACGCATCATCTAATTAGATATTATGGTGATTTCACAGCAGTAATTGCTTAAATATACGGTCATAATTCTCAAATGGTAATAAGTTAGAAACGAAAACCATAGTATCGTTTACAACAGTATTCATTGATATATCTTATCGTTTAAATAATCATCAAAAGAAGGCTTAATGCTGATTAGATTATAAATATTAGGGTGTGCTACATATAGTTAATTTTGTGACAATTGAATGTTGGACTCAGCCCAAGTTGAATGAGCTATCAAATCAGCTACAGAATGCCTACGGCTACAAATTATCTAAGAATAAAGTTTTGAAGGAGAACTCGTAAGGTTTCCAGGTAATGTCTGGTGAAGGAATAGACCGTGAAGAATCCTATACACTCGGGACGTAAAAGTACCAAGACACGGTGGGCCGCATGGACGGCTATGCCTTAAGACAATATATATATATATTTATGACTGACAGGTACATTACAAATTAGAATGGTTTCTTTATACATTGCACACGTGCAAATACACATATGCATGTACCGGTGAGTGGCTATCAAAATAAATCAATATTCTGCCACCTTAACGGGCCATAGATTTTAATAATGGCATTTCGCCGGTCTGTTTAAGAAGTGTCCTAAGTGAGAATTCGATTTTCTTTATATTATGTATTACTGTTGTGTAATTCACTTTTAGTTTTCTGTTTATTTCAATAATTTAACTTATCTATTTATTAGTTTAGCTTTGTTCATTTAGTTACTTTGGATTGCATTTTTGTTCCTGGTGCGCTTATTTTTGTTCACATTGTGTCGCTTATTATTTTAATATTTAAGCAAATTTTTTAATTGGTGTTTCTGCACTATATTCAGTTTTAATATGCAGTGTTTATAGTCAGCCTATTGAAATTTGATGTGATGATAATGCAGTGGCGTTTTGCCGCCTTTTTGCGGCTTATATGCCAAAATATATCTTTTATACAGCAAAAATATAAAATCAATTGCAAAATTGAAATCGTAGGGAAGATACCTTTATATTGGTCTTGGCTTGCATCTCCTTCTCGTAGGCGCGCACGTCGGCTAATGTCATGTCATACCAGTCGTCCATCCACACAAACGCTTGCCGGTGTCCCAATAGCAGGATTTCTCGAATAGCCTGAAATACCATCATATTCATTCGATTATTATATTCTTCTGCTTTAAATATGTTTTCTAAAAGTCCTAAAAAGTCTAATAACATCGAAATCGCGCCATCTAGTAGTAAATTGGGAAAGTATTATATTAATTCGAATATAATCAAGAAATTGGTTGGCTAATTTATTGGTCTAGATAGCTAAGCGGTGGAGTAGTGGAAATGTAAGCCAAAGGTCGCAGTTTCGACTCCTGCTTTAGACGAAAGTCCCAATCTGCGTAGGCAGAGATGCTAAAACATCATATACTACTATCACAGATTACTTCTTTCACTGCCTCTACAGACACACATCTTTTCATACATGTTCTACCATTACCGGCCTAAGAACACAGCCTCTATGAAGTATTTTTCAATCTGGTCACGGTACATTCATTTCCGCTCAGTAAGCCGCTCAGTAAGCGACTAAGTAAAAATGAGACTAAGTGAGTTAACATAACCCTGCATTTATTCTTTCTTTTTCTCCACATGTCTGATAACAATAATAATATTAAATGTTCTGTTTGATTTGAAATGAATATGAAATGGTAATGTCCTGAAAACTAAGAACGGTTCACCAATCCCGTGGCCTCGAGCACAAACTTCGAAAATCATAATAATATTGATTTTTATCAATAATAATATAATAATATTGAACAATTTCTTGTAAACAATTATATTGTATTGTAATAGGTCGGGGAAAAAGTCTTTTCGCATTATAGTATGTATGAACTTGTAATAAAATCTCTTTGGCTATACTATTTGTATCTGGCTGGTTTTGGTATCATTGAAAGTTTAAATTTTAAAGAACATAATTCCAAATTCAAATTAGGAAAATGTGTGATAATCATTTGTTTTTCGTACTGTCAAAATGAGTGAATCTAATGAAGAAATTCGATACATTTTAAAATTTTACTACAAAAAAGGTAAAAATGCAACGCAAGCCGCGAAAAAAATTTGCGATGTTTATGGACCTAGTGCAGTGTCTGTGAGAGTAGCACAAACTTGGTTTAAGCGTTTTCAATCCGGAAATTTTGATGTCAAAGATGCACGTCGCTCTGGTCGCCCTATTACGGATAAAATGGATGCCATTTTTGAAAAAGTGGAGCAAGATCGGCATATCAGTAGTTACGACGTAGCTGATGAACTAGGAATTGACCACAAAACAGTTTTGGCGCATTTGAAAAAAACTGGGTACACAAAAAAGCTCGATATTTGGGTACCTCACGAGCTCACTGAAAGAAACCTAATGAACCGTGTACTCATTTGTGATTCTTTATTACGACGTAATGAAACCGAACCATTTTTGAAGAAGCTGATAACTGGTGATGAAAAGTGGATCACGTACGACAAGAACGTGCGAAAAAGGTCGTGGTCAAAGGCCGGTCAGGCTTCACAGACTGTGGCAAAGCCCGGGTTAACTCGCAATGAGGTGATGCTGTGTGTATTTTGGGATTGGAAGGGCGTTGTTCATTATGAGCTCTTACCGCCGGGAACCATCGATTCGGATGAGATTAAAGCAAGAAGTTGAGAGAAAGCGGCCGGAATTAATCAACAGAAGGGGTGTGGTTTTTCATCATGATAACGCTAGACCTCACACATCTTTAGCCACTCAGCAAAAACTAAGAGAGTTTGGCTGGGAGGTGTTAATGCATCCGCCGTATAGTCCTGACCTTGCACCTTCAGATTTCCACCTGTTTAGGTCTCTTCAGAATTCTTTAGGCAGTGTCAGGTTAACATCACGAGAGGACTGCCAAAACCACTTGTCGCGGTATATTGATCAGAAGTCCCAATATTTCTATAGCAATGGGATCATGTCCCTACCTACAAGATGGCAAAAAGTTATCGAAAAATGGTACCTACATACTTTAGTTAAATGTAAATAAACCATATTAAAAAATGTTTTGAATTTTCTTAAAAAATGCGAAGAAACTTTTTCCCCAACCTAATATTGTTTATTCATCATCCATAGACAGTACACTGCACTCGGATTTGTCATATTTTAGCACTGGCCAGGTCAGCAAAACAAAACACAGCGAAGAAGAACTGGAATTTTTTTTTCAACGTCCACTTAGTCTAAATTTACAAAAGTGTTTGTAAATTTTTTTAACGAAAACGTAGGTAAAACAATTAACATAATTTACGAAAATCTACAATTCATGCAATATTCAACAGTTCATGACAAATATCATTTTTTTGCAAAGACCATCCCCACCAACTAACATGTTGCCAATTGGAGCAGGCCAGTCCCCACAAACAGCATCCGTTCACGAGCATCACGCCAGGCACAGCCATTACCTCTTTCAACCATATTTTAGGGAAAGAGATAACCCGAGCCAAGCGTCACGTAAGCAAGGACCTTTAAGCGATGCACTGCTCCAGTGGCAACACAACACTGTGAAACACTTGCACATTAGGTTTAATACTATAAGTTTTGTCATAACTCTGATGTTACTCACGCCCTGAATGTAGTCCTCGACCTTGGTCTGCAGCCCCCACACCTCGAACCTGACGTGCACTGCCTTGTAGCAGCACATGAGCGGCGAGTGGGTCTCGCGCCAGCCCTCCACCAGCGGCCCGCGCCCCGTGCGTTGCGACTTGTAGTACTTGGGGTCCTCCGTCTCCTTGTAGTGGTGTGGCTTGATGTCGTCGTAGGCAATATCTAGTAGGTCCACCTCGCGCCGCTCCAACTCCTCAGGTGACAGCTGTAGACACTGTGACGGGAGAGACAATATGTACTGATCCAAGCGATACACCAGTGTCCTTTGTCCCCTGTGTCATTTATATGTAACTAGACACGGATGGTTAATACCACACCCATAGTCATGATATTAGCACAACTCACCGCATTTTCGAAGGGCCTTCCCTTTATGGGCACGGCTAGATTGAACTGGATTTAAAAAAAAAACCATTTTTCATTGCCGCTTCGATAATTTTTTCATTCAATGCGATGGTATCACGGGAAAGGAACCTAAAGTTTTACACAGATTCCGTACCATGGAATAGCTCGAATTCATGAAGAGAAAGAAAGTGGTTTGGAATCGGGCGGAAATTTGAACCCAGACCTCTGGTATACAAAGGCAAGTCCCCGCGCCACTTAGCTAAGAGTCACCCTTAGAGTAAGAGTGGATTCTGGTACATACAAATTAGTTCCCGTGTATGTCTTAAGAGGCGATTAAGTGGTTCGAGTTCTACGTTAAACTGTATGTCCCTTCATTAATTACTAGGTGATCTGCTTAATACAGTCCGGTACCATCACATTAAATGAAAGATTATCACCTAGGTACCACGTGGTGTGTAAGTCCAGTATTATGAAAATAGGTGTAGCATTAGCCGGCCATGTTCAGCTCCACAAAACAGATTTTCAGTTGCCTATACATTTAAAAAATCAGGAGTGAAGCTGCATTCATTAAAATTCCTTTAGAACAGTGACATTCTTTAAATCAAAAATTAAAATAATATATACATTTCATCATATCTTGTTTCATAACATGTCTGTGTTGGTATGTTTCTAGAATTCAGTTCAAGAATGAATTAATATTAAAAAATGTTTATTATATCTTTCTTTGATAGAAACGACGGGCGTAATGTTCAAGGGATTTCTTTTGACCAACCTCAATAAAGACCTGTAATTGCGCCATGCAGAGAGAATAGTTTTAGATTGACCATTGCTCGAGAGCAACATGTTATACTTTTTGGATGCATGAAATAATGCATGATACAGAAAATCTATAACATGGGTGACTTACGTTTTCTGTGGTGCCATTGTTGTCCTCAAATCTGGTCTGTATCGAAATTGAGAACTTCGGGATGAAGGAGCACTGTAAAGCAAACATTTATGATTAAATAACAACCTGTAAGGGTTTCCGATTATTTAAATTGAATTTAACTTAAAGTACTTGCATTTTTGCAAATACTTACAGTGTACTCTGTTCCCCGATGACAGCATATGAAAAGAAATATTTATAATAATATTAGTGGCAAACTAAATAACATTATTCATTTATTTTCTGAATCATAATATTCAAAATGCATCTAAGAAATTAAATAGAGCATATATCACACCTGTTATTGTGTAGGGATAATAATTCCAGGCCTTTTCAGTGACGTAGAAAATTTTTGGTATCAGCGACTGCACCCAATAGGGTAGGTGGCTGAAATAGTTTAACAATAATGATCAGCAATCAAAAATGTTACTGATTAATATGTTAATAAATAAACATGTTAATAAATAATCTTACGAAAAAACTAGACAAGCAACAACCCAGTCAAGAAAATTATTTCTATTTATACAGGAAGGCGCTTGGTGATTCTTGCTTGCTTGTCAATTCAGCAAGCCCAGTAGTCCGGAATTTAACGACTCGGCTGACCCACTCTATAATCTGCAAGACTGCCGGATTACAGAGCAGGTGCGGGTTTTAATAAGAGAGAAATTGTGATTTCGTCCTCTTGCCTGTATAGCTCTGGATATTGAAATGTCTACACAGCTTCTTCTTTAACTACATAGTTTAGCTCATAGAAATAAATGAAGAAGATATGGCATCGAGAGTGCCTACTATGGGACCCGCTGTTTTCTATTTTCAAAAACTACCAATCCGACTTAAGCGAACATGCCACATGCAAACATAGTCGCAGACATATTGGAGGGTTTGTGTGGGTGCGAACTGACATGACGAACGCTATTTTAAAGGACATTTGGCCGCGGTAGCGATGTTTCGACTGAGTGACGTACGACGCGCCGCCGGAATCCCATACAATTATATGGTAATTTTGACCATATAGTGGAGATGCGATATCAACCGTATGCCACTTTTCCTTCCTTTCTTTTCAGTGGTTTAGCAAATCTAGTTCAAAGTGAAGTAAGTTTGCACCTGGACAAGTGGATGCGTTTCTCGGTGTACTGGCCGTTGCCATTGACGGGATCGCTCAGCTCATGGTTAGCAATCACCTCCACACCCTCACCGTTGTCTGACTGCTCATAGCTGTGCCGGGCGATCATGTATAGCTGGCCGATACGGTACTTAAAGAAAATAGTATAGTGAACGGATTAGTAAGAATTTATGTATATACATATATATGCCCACAACTGACACATCTTGCCGTATAATGGCTGCGGCTGTCCAATGTTTATTTGTGGTTAGTCTTATAATCAAGAATTCTTTGAGTTTTTCTGATACAAGTATATGAATATAATTTATTTGCATGGACTACGCATTATTAACCCTTCGGATTTCGTATGCATTTGTCCTGAATGCCAGATTTTTTATTTGATCTTACTTCTTCTTTTGCAATGGTATTTTGGCGCCACACACTCAATTGAACGGAAAATAAGGGGTTAATGTACTATTAAAATTGTTATTACACAAAACATTTCTCATAAAAAATTGTATTAACTTTTCCACTATGAATTAGTTCTATGCAAAAAATCAATGGTACATTTAATTTCATAAGCGAGTGTCATGTAGATAGATTCGTTTAAAATTGTAGGATAAAATCTAGAATTACCGGGAGGAAAAACTATTTGCCCATGCTAGGTTAGCATGCTAACATTGCTACCTCAAAAAAAAACAATTTTCCCGTCCAATCCAAACACATAATTATGATTCAGCAAAAGTATTCCGAGAATTTGGCAAAGATAAAAAGGAAGAGTTTAATTATTGCAATGTGCTCGAGTCCAAACCTCCTCCACAGTCATCGGCATACATATTCTATATTCCCGTGTCAGCACCATGGCGAAGCTAAGATAGATCTTCAGAAGTCCGCACAGGCACGAATGAATAAAAGTGCAATATGTATCCTATTTCACAGATTATATTCAATTTTTAGCAACAGTCCAGCACGGAAAAAAGGAAAAACCTTCTGAAAACCAGTGACCAGTGCTAAATAGATAATTAATTTCCATGCATATCCTGCTTAACACAGATTAATCAATCACTGACGCTGACGTATAGCTGACACATTTGCACTGCGTTCCTAAATGCGTATATTGCAGAGATTGCAACAATGTACGCGTACACGACCGTTACGAATTGCTTATACCTCCATAACATGACGATCGCCGGAGTGAATATATTATTCACTCCGGCGATCGTCATGTTGACATTAAGGACGTGACTCTAGCAGCGCCTTCCGATTTGAACTGTAAACGATTATACTGCTAAAAGCGTATACAAGCGTCCCGAATCAGATTGCACGCTCAAAGCAGTAAGCATTACAAACGATTCGGATCGTGTGTGTACGCGCGTACGGAAACAAAACAACAAACATGAAACAAATGACATTAGTGTTCGTAGTTCACCTCAAATTTGAATCTAATAAATTACTACTAAGCTGAACTTGAATTTTGAACTGAGGGACGGTTTGTGAAAAAACACGGTAGAACGACGATGATTACTCTTTAGAAACGTCAAAATGTGACATGGACAGTTTCACACACAGTGCCCTACCTCCGAATCGTGAATACTGTGGACGTCGTCTGGGTCTTCTGCACGATTTGTGTGCAGGTACGGGCCTGAGGGTATCCCCTTTCACCCGGACTGCTTCTTGGCATGCTCTGCAGTGCCGGTCCTTGGTCAGCCGCTATGAACTAGCGGCGGGCTGGGAATTATTTCATCGAGCCTGCCCGATGACTCGATGAAATAATTCCCAGCCCGCCGCTAGCTCATAGCGGCCGACGGCATTGTGTGACTCAGCGCTAACTCCATACCGTTCACGGGACGCCATTTTGAGGGCTGTGAGCGCGAATCGGACCAGTTTTTGAGAGTACTTTTGGTAACGATGGTTCAAATCGGACCGCGACCTAGACCGCACACAGATCGTACAAAGCGCGCACGGTTGAGAGCATGTGCGCCGTGTACGCTGTCAAATGGCTGTCATCGAGCTGTCATTAGGCGTGTTTATCTGTAGTTCTCTGATTTTATGCACTCGTATTCTGAAACGAACGCCGTTCGCTGTTTGTAAGTCTAATTACCCAAATCTAAGCCTGAAATAACCAGTCTGGAGACTAACAAGGCTTTTTCGAAGTAGTTAGGTTAGGGTCTCAAACATATATGTGCTCAAATTCGTTCCGATTTGATATCGTGCAATTGTAGCTATGAGTCGTAATATCAATTCGGAACACTAGTGAATACTGTATTCGCTTTCTCTGCGATATTTGCAATGTACGCATTTCGGAACGTAGGGATGCCTCCCGACCGTGCGCTCTTTGTATGATCTGTGTGCGGTCTAGAGTCACGTCCGTCACGTCCCTTATTTCAAAATGACGTTCACGGGAGTGAATATGAGCAATTCGGAACGGTTGTGTACGCGTACACTGTTGCATTTCTGCAATATACGCAGTTCGGTGAAAGCGTGACAGTCACAGTACAAATGATATTTGGACGGATTGTGACAGCGGCTACAAATAATAATTTTTAAACAAATTTCGCGTAAAATAAAATCCGACTGTGTACTCTGAATACGAATACTATTGAAAAAGTTCAAAGGAAACTCGCCTCGACATTGGCAAATTGTGGCTTCTAGGACTCTAGAAACAGACGAAAAAAAAGAGTACATGGTGCATAATCTTTGCAGTGAGCAAGCAATCGCCCACAGAATATGCAATCGCCCCACCTCCAAGTAATGTTATATTATCTATGCCCACCTCTGTCTGCCTCTATCTTTGAATCGCCCCTAAATAGGTTTACTATACGCCATAACCCGCTAAAAAAGAATAATAGTGCCAACCCCGCAGAGAAGAACAGTTTGGTGCTTTGTTTGACGGGCTGGGTTTTCTTTTCTTTTCTTTTCTTTTATGTTTCGTTGGCAACTAATTTCAGAACCTTTTACACTATTTGTATATAGCTATGAACTTTGACATTGGCGAAATGTGTTAGATGCACGAAAGCCATTAAAAGGGACCCAAAAGTAGGACCCTAAAAAGAAGAAGAAGAAGACGGGCTGGGTCTCGGGTTAATGGTTATAAAATTTCAAAAATCTTGAATTTACTTACATCTGCCAGCACTATGGATACAAAAGAAGTGACCGAACACCTCGTCGCGTTGAAAGTCATGAGACTGACAAAGCCCACATTGGTGAGTCCAACCGTTGTCACTTGTGACTCCAAGGATTTACCTGGTAACATTCTCAATAACTATCTGAAGAATGATGCAGCATCCGTCGCACAGTTGGAGACCCTTGCGGCGGGCCAGTTCCTTCTTCTGCCACAAAGCTTTGGGAACATTTATCTCGGGGAGACATTCTCTTGCTATGTCTGCGTGCACAATGAGACCGCTCAGGCTGTATCTAGCGTCTCAATCAAGGCAGACCTCCAGACTAGTTCCCAACGAATACCGCTCCCTACGCACCAGGCCCAACCATCCACACAGCTTGGCCCTGAAGACACTCTCAACGATGTTATCCACCATGAGGTCACAGACTTAGGAACTCATATACTTGTTTGTGAGGTGACCTACATGTCACAGTTCAATACTTTAACCTCATTCAGAAAATTCTTCAAGTTCGAGGTTTTGAAGCCTTTGGATGTTAAAACAAAATTCTATAATGCTGAGTCGGACGATGTTTATCTTGAAGCGCAGGTGCAAAACATTACCTCTGGGCCGATAACCCTCGAGCAAGTGTCACTGGAGTGCTCTCAACAGTTCACAGTGAAATCTTTGAATGAAACTGAAGATGGCTTATCGGTGTTTGGAGATATCACACTTCTGCAGCCAAAGGAGAGCTGTCAGTATCTGTACTGTCTGACTCCAAAACCAAACATTGCATCAGACCTAAAGTTGCTCGCTGCTGCCAAAAATATTGGCAAGCTAGACATTGTCTGGCGATCTAACCTTGGAGAGAAAGGACGTCTCCAGACTAGCCAGCTACAACGAATGTCCCCGGAATATGGAGATATCAGACTTGTGTTTGAGGAATTACCAAATAAAACTCCCATGGAGGAACCATTTCAATTTAAATGCAAAATTGTTAACGCATGTGAAAGATCACTTGATTTGATTTTAAAACTGAGGTCACAAGAAAATTCTGGTCTTCTCTGGTGTGGGATCTCGAACCGAAAGCTTGGGTCCCTGGAGCCAGGCTGCTCTACCTACATTAGTTTAACAGCATTTCCAGTTAACAGTGGATTGCAAGCAGTATCTGGTATATCTTTAGTAGATTTATTTTTAAACAGAACATATGATTATGATGATCTTGCTTCAATTTATGTTTGTTAGAAGAATTGCAAAA
Source organism: Incurvaria masculella (assembly GCA_946894095.1). Classification (NCBI taxonomy): domain Eukaryota; kingdom Metazoa; phylum Arthropoda; class Insecta; order Lepidoptera; family Incurvariidae; genus Incurvaria; species Incurvaria masculella. The sequence goes on from OX335644.1 coordinate 7,999,612, forward strand.
AAAATATTGTGCATAATAGTGCATTATGCATAAAACTTAGATTAAGAGATACCTTTTTATCATAATTATATCGGCCTTGGAGTAAAATGACTCAAGTGTTCTTTCTCTATTCAGTGTAAAAACTTAAGAACGGCCCGTAAGCTATGCTCCCCATACAAACGTAGTTTACTAATCATTTGGAAACCGCTATTCCAATTAAATTGATATTTAATATCTAATATCAGGTAATAAATATATGTGTCTGCATGCTTTTGTTTTTTTGAAAAATCCAAACCGAATGAAATGAATGCAAAAAGAAAATCTTCTTACGAATTTTGTTTTCTCTGTGGTTTGACCCAGAATACATTTACCGAAAAAACAAAGGCATGCAGACACAGATATTTGTAGCCTAATATTAGATACCAAATATCAAGTAAGTTGGAACAGTGGTTTTCAAATCATTAGCAAACTACGTTTGTATGGGAGGCGAAATTTTCAGGTGCTTACGGGCCGACCTTAAAATATGTGACCGTACATCAAGCGAAATTTTGTCTTTCCATGAACATTTCGGTTCATGATATGAATCGTGAATTTCAATGTGCTGAATTTAGCCCCGCAACTTTGTAATTAAAAAGGGGACCTGCAGTTATACTATGCAATCAATTAAAAATAAGAAAATGCATGCACAATATTGAGCCGCTAGTCTGACTTGTCAACTAAATTGGTGTTTGCGGAACTTCAAATTTACTTGAAAACGTCAAACCCATACAAACTTTTACTACTTATTCTGTGAGCTTGGAGAAGCCAAGCTGTCAAAATCAAACTCAGACTTCTGATTTGTATGAAAATGCGGAGTCGGCGTAAACGGCAACATCTACGTTTTCACGGCGACATGAGTGAGCTGTCAAATAAAACTCGAACTCTGCGCGCTCTTCACTTTCTCCATACATTTGTAAACGCTCGTTGAACGGTTTCATAAACGCCAATTTTGTTGACAAGTCAGTCTAGGGGCTCTGATCTATTTAAGTTCTGTCTCATTTCCACACAAGTAATTTAGAAGAATGCACATTTGTCTGCGTGTAAAATGATGATTTTAAACAGACAGGCTTCAAAAATTTCCAAGGAAATATTTTAGAAAATTCAAAGTAAATTTAAAAATATTAAATATTGTTTTTAAATAAAATGTTCTAAAGTTGTAGAAATATTTTTATTTAATGTAGTCCCAGTACCTGGGAAAAAACATCTCTTTCAAAAACACCAGAAATTAAGATTCTGGAGCAATAAAGAAGTACTTAAATCAAATTTACCCTTGAATATTAAAAATAAAGTTATGGACTCTTGCTTGCTACCCTGCTTGACATACGCCCCTCAAACGTGGATTATTAATAAAGCCACTCGAAACAAAATTCAAAAATGTCAACGGGCAATGGAACGCAGTATCCTAAGCATTCAACTAAAAGACAAAAAAAGAAATACGGATATCAGGAAAAAAACTAAAATTATAGATGCTTTGGAACACTCTCAACATCTCAAATGGAAATGGGCTGGTCACGTGGCTCGATATTCAGACGAAAGATGAACAAAAAAAGTCACACAATGGCTAGGCCCAGGCGGAAAAAGAGGAAGAGGATGTCCTAAAGAAAGATGGGTCAATGATGTAATAAAAAATGCAGGGAAAGACTGGACAAAGATAGCGAAAGAGAAAGAAGAATGGAAAAAAATGGAGGAGGCCTTTATTTACATCTAGCTAGTTATATTATAGTTGTAAGATTTATTTCAAATTGAATAAAATAAAATTACCTAAATATGCATATATTTTTTTGTTAATAATTAGATTAAATAAATGGCTAGTGGCCCAACCCGGCGGGACTAACTCATTCGCGGGCACGGTACAAAACCGTGCTGTTGCGCTCTGGGACCTCTGTTTTAAAGAAAAAGACAGGATCCGTGATGAAGAAGATGCAAAATGTTCACAAAAAAGACTATGTGCATAGTTTATGATTTGATAAGATTTACGAAAATTTTAATTACAAAACGACTGATAGCTAAAAGTACACCACGACTGCTGTAGTCAAAAATCTAACAAAAACCAAATAGATTATAAATCTTGATTAAATAAACTATGCCTGATTTCTAATCTTTTTAAGACTTTCTTACTTTATCGTTGCGTAATCCACCTCCAAAATTATTGTATAAAACGTGCGAAAAATTCTAACTTTCGGACGTTCTTTAAAACAGAGACAGTGCCAGAGCGCAATAGAACGATTTTGTGCCGTACCCGCGAATAAGTTAGTTCTGTCGGGACGGGCCACCTTTATGTACGGTGGAATCAGCCATTGGCCAAAATTATTTATTACCCATATTAAAATAAAACTGGAACTAAACAGATCTAAATATTGTCATCATTATCATTACATTAAATTAAATTACTCGTTATTTTTTAAGAAACCCGACTTTCATGGATATGAAAGATACAAATTACCGTCATGATGTTTCAGTTTCTTTATTTTGTCAACGTTTTTTTTTCTACCGGTCAACAAGCAACTGCCAGATTTCTACACCAGTTTAACCCAATACACCACATTCCCGAACGAATTAGGTGCCATGCCAGAACATTCCCTTTATGAGCACGGCTACACGATGGCCGATAGGTATTGGCCACTGCATTGGGGAACATGAAGTTCTTTAGGTCGGCCCGTAAGCACCTGAAAATTTCGCCTCCCATACAAACGTAGTTTACTAATTATTGGAAAACCACTGTTCCAACTTACTTGATATTTGGTATCTAATATTAGGCTACAAATATCTGTGTCTGCATGCCTTTGTTTTTTCGGTAAATGTATTCTGGGTCAAACCACAGAGAAAACAAAATTCGTATGAAGATTTTCTTTTTGCATTCATTTCATTCGGTTTGGATTTTTCAAGAAAACAAAAGCATGCAGACACAGATATTTGTTACCTGATATTAGATATTAAATATCAATTTAATTGGAATAGCGGTTTCCAAATAATTAGTAAACTACGTTTGTATGGGGAGCATAGCTTACGGGCCGTTCTTAAGCTTGAATCGAGCCACAATGTAGCCCAACACGTCGCATTCCCGAAGGAATTAGGTCCCATGCTAGGACATATCCTTTATAAGCATGGCAACATTGAACTGGATGGAAAATAAAAACTAGGACAATTTTATTTATTGCCGCTTTGACCATATTTTTTCATTCAATGCGATGGTATCAATACGGCTGGGCTTAACCCATGGACTTTACAATGCCAATGGTCATCAAGTATCTAGTTCGATCAAATAAAGCTGTTTTGACTATAATTTTGGATCTACAACTATAAATATGAGCATGGTCTTATTTCCACTTTTGTGTATGTTAAGTTGATGTAAGGCCCACCTTAAAAAATTAAACCTTACTGGTAAAATGTTCTTACTAAGTTTTTGTTTTATCTTTTGAGAATTTGCGCTAACTCGATGTACGTATGGAGGGAGTGTACACACTTTTAAGGGAGTATGCCATAGACTAAAGTGTTTAGTGGTGTATGCAGCGGTGTAGCCCACATAGCTTATTTTGCGCATGGCTGAGAGCACCACTGTCTTAAAATTGATTGATTGATTGAAACTTCTTTAATACGCCACACAAAAAAAACAATTTACAAAAGTAAGTATAGAGCAATACCAACATAAGTGGGGCGCAAAAGCGCCCACACAAGAGTTACCACATGAAAAATAAACCCCTATTGATCAGGAAAATATTTACAGCCTGCTGTAAGAAAAAAATTTGAGGAACTGAAAATTACTATTTTAGGTAAATAATATTATTCAAAATATAACTAAATTAGATCTTTCATTATTTTAATAAAAAAAAGTGAGTTGTAGAAGTCGGGTTACTTACTACCTCTAGTTTTGTTTTCTTGAATTCTATTAAGAAAATAAACCCTAACGTCAATCCCAGAGGTTATTACTCTGTCAAACGATATTTTTGCCATCCAATTTAGATTAGACTACGACTACTCCTCCGGGAAAATGGCGTGAAGATATGTATATTATGTATGTATCGCTAACCTAAACCACAAACATATCTTCACAAACGAATAATTAACAAAAAAAATACCTCAGCCTAAAATGAATAAGCAGTGGATAACTTGTATTGTTATAATGGCAACACATTCCCGTAGCCGCGAAGATGAATGTTCAAGATAGTGACCGCTTAGTTCAGATTTTGGCCACGCGCAAAATAAGCTATATGGCACTGTATGTGCTAATGTAGTGTCGCGCCGGCCACCGACATTTGTTTGTGTCGCAAGAAATGTAAACTGGCGGCTGTCCAGCGGCTGGGAAGCCGGCGCTGTGGAGATAATGGCAATGTAGATATGTGGATATTGGCGATGCAGATGGTGGCGATGCCGATATTGGCGATGGGCATATGTAAGTACCTTTTGTTGCCGGTGTATAGGCTGAAACGAAATGGACGCGAATGTTTATTTTGCTACTGTTAAAATATACAAAAACATTTCCAGTCGTATTCAGAGAGAATCTGTCAAAACTTAGTACGAGAGTAGCACCGGACTAACCATACAAAAACCTGTTTAGTCCAGCGTATTGAAGTTAGTCCGCCCCATCTGAATACGGCTGTACATATGTTGTCTGCTAGAGTATATGAGACAGTGACAGCTGTCACTGTCACAGTGATATCGCTGTGTTGTGGGTTGAGGATTGGTCGGCTGTAATCTTTTTTAATTTTCTTCTTCGTATTTGCTTTTCGTTGTTGGAGCTAATTTGAGACGTTTGCTGTGATTAAAGATCTTGGTTTAACACGGAGAGCAATCTTTTGTAAATGAACAAGCTGTGTGCATTTTCGAAGTTCTCGCATTTCCTGCTTCCGATCGTTTTAATCACTCCGTGCTTACGTCTGATGTGGCCCAATCGAGCGGCGAGAAATCGGAGCAAAATCGGTGGCTCTGTATGACGATCTCGATCCTAACTTTACCATTAGGTTGCAAATAGAGGTACTGGATAATAATCGAGATGGCGTATCAGACATTCAGACAGGAATACCTTATGATGCCGCCAGTGACCCGAGCCTACACCACGGCTTGTGTCATCACCACGCTGGCGGTTGTAAGTATACACTAATTTCATCATTATTCCAACACAAGCAACACCTAGCTGATTTCACAAACCATCAAAACTCAAAAAACACCGTTACCCACACATACCTACCTATATTTTTTAACGTTTGGTCTTGTCCCGCTTAATCGAGATTGAAAATAAGAATTGGACCGTTGAGCTATTCCCAAACAAATCAGGACTACCCATATTTCAGGGTTGATTTAATATCTGAAATAACTCTTGCTAAGAAAATAACTTAAAGTACATAGGTACCTGTTAACCTTATATAAGATTTGTTAATGCAAAAAGTTCTCATGGATCAGAATCATTTGGCTACCCTCACAGATTTCTTGCATGTGAAAAACAAAAACAAATCTGGAAGAAAAAATGTTTTTCTGATCTTCTACGCCGTTAAACTCGCATTCTAGCTAAGCCGCTAAAAAGTGAAATTACCTAGAACATGCAACCTTCATGTGTTCACTAAGGTTTAAAATGCTATATTATGGTATCCTTTAAAAACCTTTCCTGTATTCAATATCATGTGGTGGAACACAGCATTCAATGACTTCACCTAACGTATCCGAGCCTATTTGTAGCAAACAGGGTTTTGATCGTGGTCGGGACTAGGGGTGGCCACACCTCTCTTTATCGCTAGCGTAAGCCTTTCAGCTTGTGTCAAGCCTCGGCAGCATGCCTGCGGGCTTCCCACTCCCAGTCCCGCTCTCGACTTCCCTCTCTCTACCTATCCATATTCTGTAGGATGCCTCCATTGACGTCTTTTGAGCTCTCTATATACAAGCTTAGCGTTAATCTTGGCCAAATACTCTAATTACCATCACGTAAAGGGCTGAGCAGTGTGGGTGAATTTGATAGAAACTGCCCAAAAATCAACTATTTTTAGCGGATAAATTTATGTATATAATAGACACGACATAATCGTTATCCCATTAATTTGAGTTTCAGCGACATCTACATTTGAAGCATTGTAATCACATTTTGAAAATCGGTAATATGAAAAAGTTTTGCTCTTTTTTTGTTTTTGTTTTTGACATTCGTCGGAAGCGGACTTTGAGCTGGGTGGCGTTGTGAGCATCTACTAATCCATAATTTATTTCCTTCCCTAATGAATGTTAAAGATTTAAATATGTATGTTTTTAAACGATACCTACACAGACAACAATGATTTTGCAGCAATTGGACCTGGTGTCGCCGTTCCAGCTCTACTTCAACCCGATCCTCATTCTGAAGAGCTACCAGATATGGCGGTTGCTCACCACCTTCCTGTTCTTCGGCAACCTCGGCTTCAGTTTTTTCTTCAACATGATCTTCACGTACCGATACTGCCGCATGCTGGAAGAGGGCTCGTTCCGCGGTCGCAGTGCCGACTTTGTCGTCATGTTCCTGTTTGGCGCCGGCCTCATGATTGTATCCGTTTCTTATTAGTCACCAAACAATCGGTTTTTTTTTATGCGACCTGACATGGATGGCTAATATCATAACGGTAGTTGGTGTGGGTGTGGCCCAATACACCACATTCCCGAAGGAATTAGGGGCCATGCCAGGACCTTCCTTTTATGAGCACGGCTACATTGAACTTGATGGAAAACAGGTACAATTTTTCATTGCCGCTTCAACCTTATTTTCATCCAATGCGATGGTACCAACCTGGGCGGGCTTAAACCCTGCCACCTAGTAGGGGAAGGGGACCTACAGTTTTACATGGATTCAGAACCATGGAGCAGCTCGCATTCGTGATGAAATTCACTTATCGAACTCGGAAAGAAAAAGAGAGTGCCGATGTCGGAATTGAAACCAGGCCTCTGGTACGCTAGGCCAGTCCCCGCGCCACTAGGCTACGAGCCACTCAAACTCAGCAGTCAAGGTCAGCTCAGTACATACATACACATGCTATCACACCGCTATCATGTAGAGGTAGGCAGAGATTATAGAGCGATGTATAGCGTGATCACGGAGCACTTACTCGCTTCTTGATTTAACTTGTATAGAAAATAAAAGACAGAGATATATAATGAGACATAAGTTTTCAAGTCATGCTTAAAGCTGCTAGACCTGAAGAATGAATTTTATTATGAACTTATGTTTACTTCCAGTGATAGTTAATTGTGCAACAGGTACATATGGAAGGGTTTTAAAAATAAACATGAATTAAGTTTTTAAATACTTAAATCATGCGCAGTTGCAAGCACCACAATTTTTTTTTTAATACATTATTGACATTTAAAACAAACAAAGTAGAGCATCATTCACTTATCCGAATGTCCTACGCAAAGCACCACATTGCCACATTCGCCAGACATGTCAAAAACAACTCGGAGCTATATGCCATGTCAACTTGCCTTCCATGCCAAATCATAGATAAAAAGTAAGACGACATGGCATCGAGCTATGGGACCCGCTTTTTTCAAATTTTCAAAAACGATTAACCCAACTTAAACGTACATGCCAAATGCAAACATAGTCGCAGACGTATTGGAGGGTTTTTGTGAGTGGAAATTGACTTGACAAACGCTATTTGAGAGCACATTCGCGTGTGGTGTCTATTTTTCGACCGTGTGACATAATTAAATGGTCATTTTTACCATATAACGGAGACGCGATACCAAATCAGATACAGTTTTGTTCCTGCGCAGCTTTTTGCGATTGAAGGTGACCGGCCTACATCCATCCCGACAATTCTATAGCTCATAAAACCAACGCGAGTATTTATATTAAAGATGTCCATGGCCTAGCAGTTTGGGGATGCACGTCTCAACTGGGAGGCGCAGGTTCAACATCCATTTACATTGACACCACTCACTTTCTTGTTAAGTCTTTGAAGAGTGCATATGGAAACTGAATTATTTAGAGTAAAGGAAAGGCTTTCCAGCGAATAGCTAAATGACACAGCAATGGGCTGTGTCACGAGTTTGATAATAAGCAACCGCCGAGCATCCAGAGGCCGTATATCGAAGCTCGAGAGCCAGAAAATGCACCCGTGATGATGCAATATTTGTGACTAGACTGCGAGAAAAACATTGCATGATGGTTATCCATTGAGCAACAGAGCACAACATCGAAGTTTATCTATTAGAATTAATCTTACTCATGATTTAAGTGGCGTAATCTGATTAAATTACTGTACATGTGTTGTGTTTTCCTTGACGTAATTGCATCAGGTTTGTGCATTTTTCGTCAATCTGCTGTTCCTGGGACAGGCCTTCACCATCATGATCGTGTACGTGTGGTCGAGACGTAATGTCTTCGTTCGGATGAATTTCTTTGGATTATTGAATTTCCAGGTATGTTTTTTTAATTGTATTTTATTTATACCATTTAGGATGGTGTGTGCAATCGCCGGTTAGGTAGATTGGTCTATGCTGTATGTGTAAGTTAATTCTGTGTAAGTTTTCGATGATTACCAAAAAAAAACCGACTTCAAAAGTATTCCAAAACAAATTTATATGCACTAAACATTTATAAAATAAGTGCAAAAGTGGGGCTGCCAAGTGAACACACCGGGCCCGAGTCGCGCCATTAAAGAGAACCTTGGCTACCTTGGTTGTCACCGACTCCAAAAATAACAATAATTGCATTTATTTGCCTGAAATTGGTGTTTTTTATCAAGTTTTTTTTTTTGTTTGCACAGCCTTCAACCGAACTTGTTATTTTTGTCAAGAATATTGTTACAAACAAAATTTGTTAAGACATGTTTATGCCTAAACTCAGTCCAATGAAATTATAAGGGTTAGAAGTTATAATTGATTTTTTCAAATTGATTTATTTGAACTTCTGGCACTTATAACTTAATTAGGGTGGCATTTAGGCATAAACATGTCATAACAAATTTTGTTTGTAACATTATTCTTATCAGAAATAACTAAGTTTGGTTTATCGCCGCATGAATAACAAAAAGGCACCGAATTCCATACAAAATCGGGCATTGTCCTTTGTTTTGCCTCCATCACCTGTCCGCTCCACCCAGTTGATTATGGGCCTGATGCTCGTGTGCTGTTTGTCGGGACTGTCTTGCTCCAATTGGTAAACATGTAAGATGGCGGGCATTGTCTTTGCAAATAAATTGATATTTTGCATGCATACAACATGAATTGACGATTTAGTGTTTAATCTGTAAGCAGTTTCAAATGCTTTTGTAAACTTTGACTAAGTGGATATTGAAAAATGATTGAAGAATATGAAACATTTTTAGGTTCACATTGTTTATAAATGTAGATTTTCGAAAGTCGAAGAGAATGCTACATTGATCTTCCCTGAGCAGTAATGATATGAAACTCTCGCAGGCCCCGTACCTCCCCTGGGTGCTTTTGGGCTTCTCAGTGCTGCTCGGCAACGCCATTGCTGTCGATCTCATAGGCATGGTCGTTGGACACATCTACTACTTCATTGAGGACGTGCTTCCGGTGCAGCGAGGTGGCGCAAAGATACTTAAGACACCACAATTTCTGTAAGTACCGCCATTGTAATGTTTTTTTTATTATCGTATTTTGAACTTACTTGCAAAACCAAGAAGTCATTAATAATTTTTTCGTGCTTTGATAAATATTTTGTATAAAAAAAAATATTTTTATTTAATTTCTCATAATCAGACACAAGGTCTATATTACACATATGCTGCAAAATTACAGATTATAATATTATTATACATAAACGGTATTCCCTCTTCTCCGTGAATGAGTACCTAATATGACATGTTCTCATTCACGTAAAATCGGGTTGTAACCAGTCTCCCTATTATCGTATTGTCACACGTGTATAGACGTTGCACGAAACTAAACACTCTGTTTCGCATAATGGCACAAAAATCCGATACGCGACTCTCGGCAAACATGGTTGACGCAGTATCGCGGCAAACGCATTATTTGCCAAAATACATTATTGTATTGAATTCTTATGCCATTATACGATTTCTTCGTGCTGTCTGTCCATAAGTGACACGTGTAGAGGAACTGACAAAATGCCTCAAATAATGTCACTTTTGCATCAATTATTATTATTATTATTATTTGGTTTATAACACTAGCAGCTATAAGCTGATGCGTGCATATCAGGTTTTAGAACTACTGAGTGCACTTGTTTTTTTTTTTGTTTTTTGTTCGTTTATTTATGGTCTATTTTCATATTTATATTTGTCTAGTAAATTTTTGAACCCATTAACTGTTTTGGCACTTATGACTTCCTGTGGTAGTTGATTCCAGGAGTGTACAACTCTGTTGCAAAGAAAATGTTTTCTGGGGTTTGTCCTTGGTGAAGAGTGTTTCAGCTTTAGGCTATGTCCTCTAAGGTGAGTCAATGTGTTTATTGCAAACATTTCGTTGAGCTTGGAGGTACTGTAGTAATTATTGAGGATCTTATAGACTTCGATGAGGTCTCCACGCTGCCTTCGCTCATGAAGAGGTGTGAGCTTTAGTGCCCTTAGCCGTTGCTCATATTCCTGATGCTTTAGATGCACAATCATTTTTGTAGCTCTCCTCTGGACTCGTTCTAAAATATCGATGTCTTTTTGTAGGTATGGGCTCCAGATCTGAAAGGCATATTCTAAAATAGGGCGGACATATGTTTTATAAAGTTTTAAAAATAGTTCAGCGGTTATGTAAGAGAAAGCTTTTCTTATCATGTAGAGCAATGAGTTAGCCCGCTTGACAACTTCCATTATGTGTGTTTCCCATTTTAAATTATTTGCTATCGTAACACCAAGGTCGCGCTGAGATGTGACTTCTTCCACAATATTGCCATTAATGAAGTATTGTAGGTGTGGGTTTTTGGGTCCGATGTGCAGCACTGTACATTTACTGGCATTTAGTGACAGTAACCACTCTCTTGTCCACTCAATGATGTCGTCCAAAGTACACTGTATTTGATTTTGAGCTATTATTGGGTTTGCAAAGAACTTAGTGTCATCAGCATAGAGCGAGAAATTAAGTTTAATTATCGCTCTTAAATCTGTAAGGACTAAACCAAAGATGACCGGGCCCACCACGGATCCTTGCGGCACACCGCTGAGGACATTGTATGGGTCAGAAACTTCTTCTCCTACTCGGACACGGAACGTTCTGTCTTTAAGGCGGCCCATCCCGCTCATCTTCCCATACAAAAGGGGAAAGAAGATCACGCCCATATTTCTTGTCAGAGATCCAAAATTTTGCTCAAAATAGCTTTATTTGATCGAACTAGATGTCTGATGACCATTGGCATTGTAAAATTGTGTTTGGTTTCTAAGTTATAACGTCCGAAAGTTCGCATTTTTCGCGCGTTTTATACAATAATTTTGGAGGTGGATTACGCAGTGATAAAGTAAGAATATCTTAAAAAGATTAGTCATCAGACATAGCTTATTGAATCAAAATTTATATTCTATTTGCTTTTTGTTCGATTTTTTACTACAGCGGTCGTCGTTTACTTTTAGCTATAAGTCGTTTTGAAATTAAAATGTTCTTAAATCTTACCAAATCATGCACTATGCACATTGTCTTTTTTGTGGACATGTTGCATCTTCCTCATCACGAAGCCTGTCTTATTCTTTGAAACAGAGAAGGTCCCAGAGCGCAACAGCACGGTTTTGAACAGTGCCCGCGAATGAGTTAGGCCCGCCGGGTTGGGCCACCTTAAGGAAGTCCTTGAGCCACAATAAGAGATTTCCGCACAAAACACATTCAACGGATGGATGAGACCAAAATTGTTTCATACAAGATGTACTGAACCTTTTAAATCGCCATGTAGCTTCAAATGAATGATCTGAAATTATCTTTTAAGTCTTACTTCGAAATAATGAGGAAAAGTTAAGAAATATGATCGACAAAAATTCAGTGGGTCACCTCCTATTTACTAGAAGAAAAGAAAAGTTTATTTGTCTGGGTTTTTAGGCCCATTCACCTTACAATCTTCAAATGCAGAGTTCACCATGCTTGCTTTAACCCCTATGTACCATATTATATATAAGACCCTATGTGCTGATGATTCGAAAAGTTCTCTCATCAGGTGGGTATGTGTTCCTTGAGTTGATGTTCTCACTTCCACACTTTTTTCGTCTTGTAAGAACAGCGCACTCATGCTAGGCCTGTAGTTTAAACCGTCTAATATATTGGGCACATCAATTTTCCAAACTCAATATCATGCAAGCATCCATGTCATATCGAAATCCAAATCTTTGAACAGCTTGTGGCCTAGGAGCTAGAGGATTTGCCTTTCATTATTATTATTATTATTAAATTTTATATACACTAGCAGCTACAAGCTGATGCGTGTATTTTAATTATTGAGTGCACTGTATTAATATTTTTGCAAGTAAAGTTTTTTTTTTAAGTTAAGTTTTTATTTATTGCTTCTCGTTTTTGATATTTGTCCAATTTGTTGTTTGTTTGTTCACTGAGTTAGCACTTATCACTTCTTCTGGCAATTTATTCCAAGTGTCGGGAGAGGTCTGGGTTCAAATCCTCGCCCCAGTGATACACCACTTTGTTTCTCTTTCTGAGTTGGAAAAGTGCATTCCGCTACGAAACCGAGCTGTTCCATGGTTCGGAATCCAATATAACCTCCTCCTTTTTTTGAAGTCGGTTAAAAACTGTAGTCCCCTTCCCCTACCCCCTGTAGTAGGGTTAAGCCTGCCTGGGTTGGTACCACCTAAAATTATAGTCCCTTCCCCTTACTGTGTAGTAGGGTTAAGCCCGACTGGGTTGGTACCACCGCATTGAATGAAACTATGGTTGAAGCGGCAAGTTTTTTTTTTGTATTTTTCATCCAGTTCAATGGAGCCGTGCTCATAGAGGAAAGGCCCTGGCATGCCTAACCTAACCTTACTTCTTGGGGAAGATCATAACGGTCAGTCAGTGAGTCAGCTTGTTTGCGTCCACTGCTGGACATACGCTCTCAAATTTTTCTCTAGTCCTCCCGGCCCTGAGCGGTACGGAACCACTACTTTCCGGTATCATAACGGTAGTTGTGTGGTATTAGCCATCCATGTCAGGTTCCAAAAAAAAATTCAAGTAAACCATATTTTACACTGAGACTGTGTCATTGCATTGCAGCAAGGTGTTGTTTGATGGCGCCCCAGACGACCCGGATTACGAGCCCCTGCCGGAGGAGCGGCCCGGCGGTTTCGATTGGCAGCGCCCCAACCCGCCGCCCGACGACCGATAGCCAACCGCCTCGCCCGGGAGGAACGCTCAACATGAAGCTAGACTTGCCAAACTTACGTTCGACTCGTCGCCATCGATATGTGATAGGTCACTCTACGACATACAAAATTAGGAATTATGATTAATAAATGAATTTATGTTAAGACACATTTTATTTTCTTAATGAATAAAAATGTTTCGGAATTATCAAATAATTTCATCTGTGCATGACATGGGCCACCACAACTAGAACAGATTCAAGTAAATAATTATTCGTCAGCCTCGGTAGCCAAGTGGCGCGACACCTGCGATTCACTCCTTTGTTTATCTAATCTTAAATTACTTCCAACAAAAAAAGAATCAATGCGAAAATAGGTTAAAGGGGCGATCTCACTTTTTCCTTTCGTTGATCGTTTTCAAGGATTCTTTAAAAAATCCCCATGTGATTGACATTCGTTCGCAAGACATTTCTTTTAATTTAAAGTCGACTAAAACAGCTGTTGATTAGGTGCCATCTTTTCCTAAGTCTTTTCCCACAAAATAAATAATATCCTAATCTCATGCAAAAGATAGCCTTTCATTATCGTCAAATGTGTGTGACGTGACATCAGTCAAAGAACACCTATTTGACGAATCACCTTTTTGGTCCATCACCACTACGATTAAAGAAAGGAACGATGAGATCGCTGCAGGAAGAGACAAAAATCCAAATCTTTGCTTTAACACATTTATTTGTTCATGTATGAAATAAAATGTACACTTCAATTTTGTTCTCTGACAATTTGTAACACTGTTAAATATGGAACCCAACCACATTATCTAAATTGTCTTATCGAGATTTATTGCAAGATATAAAAGTAATGCAATGTAGATTGTAATGTGCAAATTGTTGAACGCTGACCGATCTGACTGTGGTTTTCATCCCTTTCATTGTATTGTCCACATGGGGTCATTCGCAGGCTTGTCACTAAAATCATTTATTTGTATCATTCAAAACAAATAAAAAATAGCGGGTAAAACATCAAACTGAAGCAATTTTACAATTTATGTACATGAAGTGACCTGTACAGCAAGGTAATAACTCCACAACCATAGCTCCAAAGCTTGTGCCCTGTTCTTTTTAAATGTTAAACTAACAACCTATAAAAACAATTTAAATTACAAACATTAGATTAAGACATACGTAGCAGACACAAAAATTTTATAGAAAACTGACAAAACATCACTACAGATAGGGCATTAAATCACTATTTTTTTTGTTTTGTAGTAAAATAAAGTATAATTATCTCATAACTATCACAAATTATCATTACCCGCTAACACAGCACAGAATAAGTTATAATGTGATAAATGTTAATTACTGCACACAAGCTTGTTTAATCCTCTTTTAATTACAGACTGAAGTATTTATGTAACCCCATATACAAATAGCAACACCTACATAAAGTCAGTCTTCATTCTGTAAATTAACTTTACAATTCTTTTACGTTTAGTAACAATGCACTGTCCTTTCCATTTTAGTTTTGTTTGCAATACATATTTTGCTATATGATCCGATAACGAGAACTGCTGATATCTTGCGGCAGCAACAAAATTTAGCCAATTTTGGATAAGTATCACCAATTAAATGTATATTTAATCTAACTGTTAAAGCGGAAACAAGACTCGGGAAGTGGCAAAAGTAAATAAAGGTCGGTGTTGCATGGCTGAAGGTGTTAAATACATGGAAAATACCTGTTTTAATACTTTCCACACGCTGTATAAACATGAAATAAAAAAACAAAAAGCTACAATTGTAAATAATATTAATAACAAAAATTGGTTTTTTTTATTACCATATTAGACAATTTAATTTAAATTTTAAGTCAATCAGGGTTTATGTTTGGATTTTGGAATATTACAAAAAAATCTTTCTTTCAAAAAAGTTCTTCAAATCTTTTCATAATTTTTACAAATAACTCAAAAAAATATAAAAGTCAATGGTTTTGAGTCCTGTTACACCTTAAACATGAAATGTGTCCATGGAACAAACGCAACAGGTTATCTATTAAAAGATCGTGCCAGAAAGTTAACACAATTGAACTACAGTAAGTGGTCGGTAATCTGAAGTAGTCCGGCATTTAGCGATTCAGCGGGTGATACGCAAAAGTTTGCTTTCGTGCTCGGCAGTCCAACCGCCGCATCGCTTATTTCCCAAAAAAATCGGGTACCGGATTACTGAGCATCTACTGTGTATTAAATGCATAGATTTTTTTTAAAGATCTCGATTCAGGTAGTTAAGACTTATAAATACCACCCTTCGAATATTTTTTAGATTATTCAGACCTGCCTAAAACGCCATACCTTACATTTAGTAATAATGGTATTTCAGCACAACAGCGAAGTTTCTGATTCTTAACTTTCCATTAACATTGTCTATTTTTGGTGTATTTAATATAGGAAGTCCACACAAACAAAGCTAGAAAATTGTCTATTTGAAATTACTGACAATGTTTTACAAGGAAAGGTTTATAAAGAGCAGAAACCAATAAACATAGGCTGCTCGATGATACATCAATACAATTAATACTATATTTTGACGGTGAAGAAAAATAAATGTCGTAAATTCAACCACAAAACAGGTATGTAATTACGTATTACAAGATTTTTGAGACCTAAATAACTTCAGCATGAAAACCATTAAAGGAAAAAGAACTTTGTCCAGGTAGGCACATTCATTATATGTTGCAATTAAAATAAAGATAATAAAATCAATGTCAGGACAAAACAGTGCATGTTTATGCACAAGATATTAGGTGATTCCCTCAAATTTGTCAACACCTGAATTGTTGAAAAAAGAAATATGAAGGTACCGCATAAAATTGACACTGCCTTTTCTTCCTCCAAAAGCCAAGCTAGACAAAGTTTCAAAATGGAATCACGATTGATCACACCCAAACACAGCTAAAGCAAACCATCGTTCGATGTCTGAATTTGGTAACGTACATTTTTGGCGTCGGCTCGCACAAGTGTAATGTCACTACAATTGAATATGAATCTAGCGTCGGTGTCAGCGCGCCACCGCAGCGCCGGCGGCGGGGACGTGGACGCGGGCGCGGGGCGGCATTCTCATAGCGCTACAATCGCGAGCAGCACCGTTATGTCGTCCGGCTTACCACCTGCAACGTCAAACAATGCCATGCAATCTTCCCACCCGCAATGCATACCACAACTTGGCCGTGTGATGACCGAAACTAATTTTTATAGCGGCAGCGTGGCCACTTTTCAGCGTAAATACATACATCCAACGGCAGCGCCGGCCATTCAGTTCCCGTACGAATTCACTCAACACTGATATTCTCGAGTTCGAACGACACGTAATAACACGTAAGAGCTGCACAGGACGACATTCACTGCAACTGGGTGCTGTATGGGTTCCGGCACATAAAAATAATACAATTTGGCCCAGTGTATTTCTTCCAGTGGATGTCGTAAGAGCCGACTAAGGGATTCACCATCGGTGGTTCGGATTTCACAAAAAACTGTTAGTCCCCTTCCATACTATGGTGCATAGTTGGTATGGTAACCACCCCGAGTTCGACAGCTTCTCACGCGAGAACTCGTTTTCACCCCCCGAGCAGAGCTGGTGGCATGGCACCAACTTTCCATGAGATCTGTTTCAGTTTTTTTATTCCCCCCATTCGATGTATTATTTGTTGTCGAACTTGTTTTTCTTTTCCTGCCGTAAGGCTAATATCATGACGGTTAGGTTTCCATATCCTGTCACATAAGAAAAAACTGGCCAAGTGCGAGTCGGACTCGCACACAAAGGGTTCCGTACCATCGTACAAGATTTAACACCAAAAATCAGGTTTTTTGTATGGAGCCCCCCTTTATTTTGATTTTTTTTTAATTTTACCTATCTGTTGTTATAGCGGCAAATTAAATACATATTCTGTGAACATTTCAGCAGCCTACCTATTAAAGTTCATGAGATACAGCACTGTGACAGACGGACGGACGGACGGACGGACAGTGGGGGCTTAGTAATAGGGTTCCGTTTTCACCTTTTGGGTACGGAACCCTAAAACGAACATTCCATGTTGCCGATTTGAGGTTATCCAACACATACATACATTGAAGCAGTGTTATCAGATTTTAAAAAATATCAGAAAAAGTAAGCAAACTAACTACCATCAGTGCATTACCATTAAGAATAGCCCGTAAGATATTCTCTCCATGCAAACATAGTTTACTAATAATTTGAAAACCACTTTTCCAATTGAATTGATAATTAATATCTAATATCAGGCAACAAATATCGGTGTCTTCTGTTTTTCGTTGTGTTTTTTTTTTTTTAAATCTAAACTGAATGAAATGCAAGCAAAAAGAAAATCTTAATACAAACTTTATATTCTCTGTAGTTTCACCCAGCATACATTTACCTGAAAAAACAAAAACATGCAGACATAGACATTTGCTGCCCAATTGTAGATACAAAATATAAAGTAATTTGGAACAGTGGTTTTCAAATGATTAGTAAACTACGTTTGTATGGGGAGCGTGTTTTTCTGATGCTTACGGGCCCACCTTAATACGTGCTACTCTGCCACCATACAAAGTTGTGGTGGCGGTCAATGTCCACTGACAATAAAAAAACTAAAGCCACTGACCTATAGCATCGATGCCGTTCTCGCGGGCGCTCCTCGCGAACGGCGACATGTAGCAGCCGTCGAAGGAGAGGTTGCGCGCCATCCAAGCGATCGAATTGGCGACTGCCTGCAGCGCCTCCGCGCCGCCGCCGCCGCCGCGCTCCGCCGCCGCGTCCGCTGCGCGCCGCAACTCCGACGCGAGCACCGGCTCAGGCACGTTGTCGAACACGCCGTCCGTCGCCACGAGCACCACATCACCCGACTCCACCGCGAACTCGGACGTCTCCGCCGACTCGGGCCTGCCGTCAACGCACATATGTTAAGCGGTGTATTCATTAGAGGCAGTCTCGGGTCGATCGGCTGCCTCGACCCCTAGCAGCGCAAGTGGAGACTGTGCCGCGAGTCAAGGCTTGCCACGACTTGAACCAAGCGAGACGGCCGCGCCGCTAGCCATTCGCAGTCTTTAAAGTAGCCCATCCCGTTCAACTCCCCATACAAACGGGGAAAGAAGATCACGCACATATTACTTGTCAGAGATCCCAAATTTTGCTCAAAATAGCTTTATTTGATCGAACTAGGTAGATGTCTGATGACCGTTGGCATTGTAAAGTTGTGTTTGGTTTCCAAGTTATAAGGTCCGAAAGTTCGGATTTTTCGCGCGTTTTATACAATACCTTTGGAGGTAGATTACGCAATGATAAAGTAAGAATATCTTAAAAAGATTAGACATAGCTTATTTAATCAAGATTTATAATTGGTTTTTGTTAGATATTTGACAACAGCGGTCGTGGTTTACTTTTAGCTATTAGTCGTTTTGTAATTAAAATTTTCGTAAATTTTACCAAATCATACACTACATTGTCTTTTTTATGGACTTGTTGCATCTTTCTCATCACGGAGCCTGTGTTATTCTTTGAAACAGAGAAGGTCCCAGAGCGCAGAGTTAGTCCCGCCGGGTTGGGCCACCTTAACGTCTATGCTCAAAATCGCAAGCTGCGCTTCTTAGTGGAGACGTGTGTGTTCGCACGATACGCGACAAAATAGAGAAAGATAAATTAATTGATTTAATTAAGCTATGTGGATCGCATCTTTATAATAAAGGATTTAAAAAATATATAAAGTAATTTTCTGAGAAAAGGTTGTTTTGCATGATCTTAAAGCTGCAACGACTTTACGTGCACAGGCCATGCTAGTGAGGAAATTGTGAGCAAAAGGTGGATCGGGTTGCTCTGTTTTGTGGCTCAAGTGGAGACAAATGTACTTTCCGCAGCCGGAGGCAAACTCAGGATGAGGCAGCTCGCCTAGAGGCTGCTCAAGTGGCTGCTCAAGAGGCTGTGCAGATGACTTCACCCAATGTTCTTTGAAGTGAAAACTTCTTTAGCAACGATATGATTTTAAACTAGATAAAAGAAAAAGCGGAAGAAAATCACATACATCTATAGGATTTAGCCTTGGAGAGAATGAGATTCTACTTCTCGAAGTCTTGTTTTCCGCAGGGCTTCACTTTTACTGCATGTAAACTAGACTTTTTTTCATTCCAACATTTTTACAAAAAAAGATTCATCTACAACAGGGTTGGAAGCTGCTAACTCAGGATAACATGATCGATGCTATACCGAGTGAGTTTTTGGGACCTATGTGTGATCAAAATGTCCTGCTCGCTATCTAACTAATCGAACTATCAATCTACTGGCTGGCTGTCTAATAAAAGGCGCTCATTTTGCATATTAATCTTATACACAACTACAAGATCACAAAGGTTTAATTACCAACATTATTGCTGTTTCCCTTAAATGTTTTCCTTTAATTTAACGATACATTAGAAGATTTTACAAGATTCGTTTATGATTGTTAATTATGATGATTGTTCATGTAAAATTATACCCTGTTTCTAACGTAATTGGTGTTATCTTGTTAGCCTAGAACTGATCAAAGCATCCGTGATAGTGCTCAGTCTCTCAAGGATTCGTGATAGGCCCTAACGTTTCTCTACCCCTCAAAGTTGTCAGATTTTAATTAAAAAAAAATTGCTTGTGAAAGCTTTATTCTATGTCCGTATAATTTATTTTTTGG
Source organism: Incurvaria masculella (assembly GCA_946894095.1). Lineage (NCBI taxonomy): Eukaryota > Metazoa > Arthropoda > Insecta > Lepidoptera > Incurvariidae > Incurvaria > Incurvaria masculella. Next base: position 8,019,537 of record OX335644.1, read on the forward strand.
AAATGTCTGTATTTTTCAGTAAATAAAAGGATAAAGAACGTAAAAAAGACAAGTTACTTTCGATGTTTATTAGCCAATATTTATAATATCTAAAACAAAAAAATACAGTCCTAGATTTCGACAATTTAAATTATTCTCAAATCTCCAAAACTTCAAAAACCTAGCAAAACATTAAAAGCATGTAAACAGTTATCGCCCGTACTATGGGGAATTGATAGGGTAACGATTCTCACGCAACACGAACTTATCAGTCAATAATGCCTAGTTGTTTTTAACAATTTGAGATGTGGCAATATAAACAAGTTCAAAATAACATAACAGGATTTCGCTTTATTTTGCCGTTTCAATAACTTTCGATTGCCTTACGAGCAGTGGTCACATGAGATATCCAGCTCAAGTCAGAGCCACATGATGTTGTGTTGCACGTGACGACAGTATTGGTATAGTTTTGGCGGAATGCCAGTGTGCGAAAAGTGCTATTTTTAATGTTGTTCCAAAAGCGTAGCTTCATTGTAGAGCTGGCATCACATGCGCCCGGTCCCGTGAGAAACCAAATTACTATGAATGCTGCCCAATGTAAATATAGTAACTTTCAATGAACGGTGTAAATTAATGCTGATGGTGAATCAAAAGCTAACTGCATGAAGCGTCAGAGTAGACTCGACACACCCATTGATGCGGTGAATGGGCACCCATTCATAAATTATACTATCCTTATTTTATTTAATGAATTAGTATTTTCCTTATATGTACATATAAACGGTTCTCTTAGGGTAATATCACAAAAAAATTGCAAAAAAAGAGATATTTATGGGATCTGTTTGTCTTTCGGTCACACGCAGATTTGTCGGGAAACAATTAAAGGATAAAGAATTTTCTGATTTATAAGATAACTGAAAAACCTGAACTTATTATACGTTAAAGTAGTAACGTAAGATATATGTTGTCTTATCGATTTGTAATCAATATTTCATTGTATTTTTGAGAAAACACTTCATTCCTCATGTTCTAATTGTTATATTTTTGCATGCAACAGATGTTTCGAAAGCTCATAGCGACTAATAGAATGGCATCAAAATGCTAAAGATCTCAAAAAAATGTGAACATGGATATATACATTTACTTTTCAAATATAGCAATAAATGAGGTAATATTGAGTGGTCTTCTGCTACTTTCCCCAAAAGTTATCGATCTTCCCAGTTGATCATTTTTTCAATTTGTAAGTAAAAATATGTCAAGTTTGCATATGAGTTCAATGTAAGTAATGGAATCGTAACCTAAATCAACACACATATCACGGTCTCAGTTTTTATCACAAGAACTGTTGCACATTATCTAAAACCCGAAAATTAAGCATCGGGCACCGTCTGATAATGAATTCATGTTTTTTAAGTTTTGCTACTATTAGGTAATAAGGTTATTTTAAATAAGGTTAAATACATAATATTATTAATTAATTAATTAAATTACACTACAATGTGTTGTGGTGGCACAACTTCTATGAACACTGGCTTTTACACTCATTTGCATTGGTTACAGTCAAACTCTGATTTATAAAACTTGTTTCTATGTGTACTGTGGGGGAAACACCTCGGCATTCCTGTAAGGATCGGTTGGTTCTTATTTTACGAATGAAGAAACTTATTCGCTGTCTGTTGCGAGTTGAGCGATATAGTAGGAAGGGGATGGAGGAATTGCCTTATGCAGTTCCGAGGTCATCGAGTTAATATGAAAAGATTCTGCGTTCCATACCCCTGTAACTACAAAATCATGTTCGTCGACTGTGAATGTGTGCACTTTCTCCCTGTTCCGCAAAGGAAGTGAAGTAAGAAAGGGGGCGGAGGGACAGGGTTTCTCCGTGGTAAAGACTTGCCTAGCATACCACAGGCCTGGGTTCAAATCCCCGCCCCGTACAAGCACTACTTTCTTTCTCATTCTGAGTTGGATAAGTGCTCCATGGTTCCGAATCCATGTAAAACTGTAGGTCCCCTTCACCTAACGAGGGTTAAGCCCGCCCGGGTTGGTACCATTGCATTGGATGAAAAGATGGTCGAAGCGGCAATAAAAAATTGTCCGTGTTTTCCATCCAGTTCAATGTAGCTGTGCTCATGAAGGGATGCTCCTGGCATGGCACCTAATTCCTTCGGGAATGTGGTGAATTGGCCTTACATCAAAACGGTAGTTGTGTGGTATTAGCCATCCATGTCAGGTTGTGTAAAAAAAAAAGAAGTGATTGCTACCTATCGCGCAGTACGTTCCCGTCGTGGCCCGGCGGCGGCAGGCTGAGCTGGTAGGGCGTGTTGAAGTAGTGCTGCTGCTCGCGCGAGCGGTGCACCACGCGTCCCGCGCGCACCACCATGTAGCCGCTGTCGCCGATGTTGGCCGCGCGCATCACGCTCTGACCCCGGTCCAGGATCATCACGCATGCCGTGCTGCTTCCTAACAATGTAAACAATATGTTACGTGAAGACATTGGGTTCGGAAAATAGAAGCTCCCAGCTGATAATGAAACGATGTAGTTTTACCATAATTATTTACTTCTTCATACTTTAGTAAGTGGAATCGAAGGTGGACAAAAACATTACAATAAATATTTAGTAGTTATTTTGAAAGCTTACTTTTACTAAATAAAAGTGTCATTGCTTTATGATTGATTCTACGTACATAATATGCTTGGGTCGCCTTCATAAAGTCCTAAAAGCTAAGCAAAGATCCAAAACACATAACATCCAAAGTACATATTTTTCGTGTATGCATAAAATCTAACCTAACCTAACCTAATTGAAAATGTTTGTAATCAAAAGACCTTGTGCTTTTTGGACTTTATGATAGGTATATCAAGTATAGTGATAGACACTGGCAATAAAATTGAGACAATTATTGTCTCATTTAGAAAGAAAAGATTTCATCCGAAACTTATTACTAATTGCAGTCCAGTTTCTCATAACACAAATAGTAGTGCAATTGAAATTGTATTTTTTTGTTACAATTTCAGAAATAATATTCTCTGACCACACGTCCTCTTACCCAATATCGGCTTCTTGTGTTCGAGCAGCTCGTAATAGGAACGAGCGAGCAGCTCTCCCGGCTCCGATAGCCTGAACTGTCCCATTTGCACCAGCCGCTCGCACGATCGCATCAGGTACGAGGAGAATTCCCCGGGGTCGATGCCGTACGCGCGCCAGCCGCCCACTCCGTCCGCCACGCCTGCAAATCGGTGTTTGTGTGATCAGCCGCTAGCCCGGAGAGAATCCACCAAGAGAATTGATGTTTAAAAACAATGGCAATCAAAAGTTTCGACATCCTGAGCGGAGCCGAGTACCGCAGCTAGTATAATTAATAAACACCAATTCGTTTTCAAAGCCGTCATATATGAAGGTGGTTTGTGGCACCCCGGGTATTTTTAAACCCAGCTGTGCCGAAGAACCGAAGGACCCGGGTCGACCATATACACCTCACCACATTTGTCGCTGCCCTCTTTTAAAAAATCTCTGAAATCCCATCTTCTAAGTCAGCAATAGGCCAATTAATTGAATCTATTTGTTAAACATTTTAGTTACATTGATGTTCAATCTTTTTATTATAATTCCACTCAATCTCTCCCTCCCACATTGCATACACACATAACCTCACACAAACACCCTTGTTACAACTCTCATATACGTATATAAATGACACACCTCACATTCTAAATCTCTCTCATACACAAAAACACAATTTTTTATTACAAACACACACTGTTAAACTTTTTTATAAAATGAAGCTAATTATATTTTCATTTCATTTTATGCTGGCAAACACGAAGCAGCGTCACCTAAACTTTAATGTTTAAAGATAGTTATAGTAGGGATTCGTCTGAAAACCAGCTTCGTAGTTTTCTGCGAGACAGCTGAGATTGATCCCATTTGTCACAAATTTAAGATACAACGCACAGTAGATTTGCGGATAATATGACAGCTATTGAGCTTGTTGAGATCACGTTTGAAGACTCCATCAAGATGTTTTCTCTTGTGATGGAGTTAGTGTTTTATTTGTTTTTTTCATTTATTATTTTTACCCTGACAGTTTCATGTACCATTTTTATAATAAACTGGCCAATTGCGAGACAAACTTGTACGAAGGGTTCCATACTACGGATAATACAATAACCATACAATACGAATAGTAAGAAATTTTATTATTTCGAAATTTTACTTTTTTGTTGTTATAGCGGCTAAATAAATACACATTCTCGAAAAATTTCAGCTATCTACCTATTACCGTTAATGAGATACAGCCCTGTGACGGACGGACAGACGGATGAACGGACGGACAGACAGACAGACAGACAGACACACAGACAGACAGACCGACAGACGGACGGACGGCCGGACGGACGGACGGACGGACGGACGGGCGGACAGACAGACAGACAGACAGACAGAGGAGGCTTAGTAATAGGGTTCGGTTGGCACCCTATGGATGTGGAATCAGCAGCACAGCAGGCAAAATTATTTAAGTAAGAATCGTAGCATAGACTTAAACGGCCTATTAACAACCGCTCATGCTGGCCGTGGCTCCCAATTTATTCATTTTGATCTAAATGGCAGTGACATACTAAATATACGGCTTGAATTATCATCAAAAAAAAGTTGACAAATTTGTTTATTATATTTTTATGTTACATATCGAGGGCTTCAAGCCATAGGGGCGTATCCACAGAATCGCTACTTTTCAGGAGAGCCAAAAAACTTAATAACTTTTTACGTGATTAAAATAGGTTACTGTAAATTTGCATGTGGTTTAATAAACACATTCTAGTTTATAAATTATCATTGAATTCTTGTTAAGTTTTCTCTAAAAGTCGTTTAAGGTGTTTATGTCTCTTTGGTTTGACAAAAAAAATGTAAAATCTAGTCAAATTTCCGCAAAAAACCTAAAAGATTGGTGGGCGTAAAAGTAAAAACTTTTATTAATGAATTATTTATAACATAATAATTTTATCCTAGTATAATATTAAATATATACAATTTTAGAAGTAAAAAACGGTTCATAAGACTATTACTGCTATGATTTTTTTAATTTATGCGTCTCTATGGCTTGATGAAAATCACAAGCTACGAATTATTTAAAGGGAGAAGTATAGTCCATTCTAGGGTTTAGTTCATTCAACAAACTATAAAAAAAGATCGTAAAAATTCAATAAAATTACATTTATTTGTAAGATGTAATGTTAAGAAAATAACTAAAACACAAAACATAAGAAACTTTCGATTAAAACGACAAAAAAAATTCAATCTTCTAATAAAATGATCTCAAATGTAATAATGGCTGATCAACCGGCCTTGTGTGAGTAATTATTTTTAAGCACAAATCACACAGTTGACTCATATCAAGAAACAAAAAAAGGCCTGCATCAATTAGGTAACTAAGATAGGTACTTTTAAACAATACAAAAAGTTTATAAAACTTATATTGCAATCTGATTTCTTATTATATGCAATTGCATATCCTTTTGTGCATTTCCGTATATAATATGCAAAAACCTTTAAAAATATTAATTATTCCTTCTGGGCCGACGCTTCAAATATATTGCTCGAGTTGCAGAGAGTGCCATTTCGTCATTGCTATCTCTGGCATTATCGGCAACAGCTCCTACGCTTTCTTTCACTGGTAAATTTTCATAATAATTGTGGTAATTTTTCGGTATTGTCATATCCTGGCACATTGCCATCAAATCTTGATGTTTGATCTGTTTCAACAAAACTTGTTCAGGGTATAGTTTTGTGGTTATAAAAGACGAACATTCTGATCGTGTTATTTTCTTTTTTAGTTTTACCTCTTTGAACTCTTCCCAGTAATCAGATTTAAAATAAAGGGAATCAGGAACATCTTTCCTTACTTGTAACCACCTTACGTTTGTCCACTTTAAAACTGTGCCATCAGTTGCTTTAATTGTTGGAGATATAATTCCTTCTTGATGGCTTATATTGATGGCAACGGACAATGGTGATTCTACTTGTATAGGTAGTTGATCAAGCAAATTGTTCATGCTGATGGGTCTTGGGTTTGAATAGAAGTTGGTGATGGTTGATTTTCAGTATCAGAAGGAACGTAGTCTGGGTCTGCCACAGAATCATCGTCTTCAGAGTCTATGAGTGTTGGTCGTAAGATGTCATCATTTAAATTTATTGTAGGATTAGAAGATTCTAAAACAGTTTCCAATGGTTGCACAGATGATATTGGTGTAAACAGTGGTGTTAGTTGCTGTCTACTTTCAACTGAAGAAATGTCTAGTTGGTCTTGTGCTATTTCGTTATTGATTGTAAATACTGACAATGTGGTCGAATGCGAACATAATGGAATGTCTGCTGCACAATTATTCTCGAAAAGGCCAGAGCCAGTAAAGCCTAGGTTTTCCATTTCAGCCACTACTAATTGTTGTTCAAGCGTTAGAGGCGACTCCCTTAATGCCTCCGATTGCGCCGATTGCAAAATGTCAATTTGTTCTTCAACCGCAGGTGGATTTTCTTTCGAAGACCCTGGAATGTTTATCAATGTGAGTTAAAAAATCAAAAGGAATACCAAAGTTGTAAACCTAGCAAGGTCATATCACAGAGTAGTTAAGTCACCTTAATTTCATATTATTTTATAGAAATTGACATGATGGCTATTACCACACCCACATAAGCCCACCATACCACATTTGAACAAGGTGTCCCCCAGGACCTTCCTTATAATGCGCAGCTAGACTAAACTGGATGACAAAAACGGACAATCGTCATTGCTCCTTTGTCTATCGTTAATTTGATCCAGTGGTACCATCCCGGGCAAAATAAACCCTACCAATTCGTTAGTAAGAACAGGATATACAGTTTATTGGGACAAATCGCCTCTTACGACATGCATGTGAAGAAATGCAGTGGACTAGCTTGTATTCTTTTTTTGTGCCGGAACCAAAGCAGCACCTATTCTTAAATCTTAACAAACCAATACTGTGAGATAAATTTAATTAAGCAAATTCTAAAATAACTAAAATATACTAAACAAGCTCAAAAATAAGCCGTTGTTATATGTTATTATAAGGCAAGCTATTAAATCAACTATTTTTCGCACCCGCCAATATGATATGATAGTTAGATATAAAGAAGGTCCTGGCATGGCACCTGATTTTCATGTGGTGTTATGGGCTGATATCATGACGGTGGGTGTGGTATTAGCCATCATGCTGGTATTCCATAAAAAAAAACCATATATTATGTGTCGTATGGGTCCAGCACGCAAAAATAATACAAGCTAGCCATTGTATTCTTTTTACGTGCCGGACCCACATTTCTTCTCGTGCATGTCGTAAGAGGCGACTAAGGGATTTTTCGCTCGTGGTTCGGATTTCACGTTAAACAGTAGGTCCTTCCTTACTAGCTAGGTGCATCTAGGTGGTAGAGTTAATCCCGCCCGGGTTGGTACCACCGCATTGGATGAACGATCGGTCGAAGCGGCAAGGAAAATTGTTCGTGTTTTCCATCCAGTTCTATGTAGCCGCGCAGTTTCATGTGATGTTATTGGCTGATAGCATGACGGTGGGTGTGGTATTAGCCATCATGTCGGGATTCCATAAAAAAAAACCAGGTTTGAATACCTATTCTGCTGTTTTCTTCTCCACCCTTACCATCACCAACCACACTGCACGATCGCAGTCCTCTGTGTGGCGTGTTGGTCTCGTATGAATGTTTTCCCGTGCATGTCGTAAGACTAAAGGATTCTTCGTTCGTTGTTCAGATTTCACGTTAAACTATAGGTACTACTCTTCCTTAATATATATCACCAGTGTTTGTACCACCACATTGAACCAACGATGGTCGAATCGGCAATGAAAATTGTCCCCGTTTTCCATCCAGTTCAATTTAGCTGTGCAATATAAGGAAGGCTATAAGTTGGTGTGGCATTAGCCATCATGTCGAGGATCCATAAAAATAAGAACAATCAGCTCTCAAAAACTGAGCCGGAACAGTAGGTAAATGTAAGCAAGTTGTAGGTACCAACGTAAATCATTATGATAAACTGTGTACAACTAGCTTTCTTCTACATCCTAAAACCATTTTTTGTCAGCAAGAGTATTCCCTATAATCTGCTATTATGCCAACTAGTAATTACTTCTCATTGTGTTTTGTATGCAAATATCCTATATTTTCTCTATTCGACATGCACAGTAACATTTTGATGTTCTGAATTTTCAAGCTAGCACTGTAATTAAAGTAGGTACTGGAATTACTCACCATCATTGATTGACACATTATCACACAGTGCCAAACGTAGGATTTTGTCCCGACGCTCTGACATTGATTCGTTCAAATAACTACATGCACGTTTACTCTACGCAGCGACGCACGGCGCACTGCAAACTGAGTCGCTGACGTAACAAACTGTCGAACCTCAAGGACGTAAGATCTATGCATGCGCCCGCGTTTTGACGAAAACCTGAGACAGGAACACTAAAAGGCGCGGTCGTATGCACAAACGTCTCTATTGCCTGCCATAAATCCGAATATAATTTCAAAATGCATGGTCGTATGTACATACGTCTGCATTGCTTGACATAAATCCCTATACAATTTAGAAAATACATGGCCGTATGCACATACTTCTATACTGCTTGCCATAAATCCCTATACAATTAAGAAAATACATGGCTGTATGCATATACATCTGAATGGCCTGATACACTTTTCTAGATTACTACTGAAATTAATACTCGTATGCTCATACGTCTATTTGATCTGTTTAAAATGCGCAAATGTGCTATAAAATTGCATTTACGGCTACTATTCGCCTTTTTGGTATGACAATACTTTTTTATTGCAAAGATACGCCCAATGATAATTTGTTATTTTCTCAGCAAATAACTACCAGAAATTTGTGAAAAAAATTGTGATTGTGTATAGATAATAATGGAATAGAATGGCATTAAAATCGAAAAATCGTATTTTTGCATATACGCCCCTATGGCTTGAAGCCCTCGATATAATTTTGACTAACTGCTTTTTAAAACCTCTTTTCAATTTTATTACAGAAATCATTGTGTTTTATAATTGAAACAAGCAATGTATATAAACGATTCTGCAAGATACATCCGTTTATGCAAATAGTTTAATTTATACAACTTTCAGGATGATTAAATTTTGCAAACTCGCATCACGCCGCTGGAGTTGATCACCTGGACCCAAAAGATCAGCAATTAGTAGAAGCCCAAACCTACAGGGGAATGCAGGATGATTTACATCCTTACATGGAACAAATTAAAATGTTAATTTAATTCTACACTTACAAGGAAGGTAGAGTAACACAGAAGAAGCTTTTACTCCCAGTTATCTATTAAGTAAGCACGCAGGCAGAATTTCCATTTCAAATATTCAAATATTTGGAAAGACCCCAATGTAAACCATGATAAAATGTAATTTCCTAAGATTTGAACCACAGTGTGATGGACATCAATTTTAGCAAGATTCATGTCCATCACACTTTTTTTTATGTTAAACCGGTATGGGTGGCTGTGCTGAGGATCAAAGGTGCTCAGAAAGCCAAAAACACCTCGCCTCTCGAAACCACGCTCAGCGAGGCGCCATGCCAGCGGATTTGCGGACTATGGCTGAGCTATCGAGCTTATTCAAATTACGCTTGAAGACTTTCGGGTTATAGGTATGAGGAAAGGCATCCGCCGGTAGACAGTTCCATATCCTTGCGGTTCGGCAGAGAAATGAGTTTGAGAAACGGTTCGTTCTCAAAAGCCTAATGTCAAACACTGTTACAAAGATAAGTAATAAAATATACAATGATTACCAACCGATAACATCAGCACCGCTGTACTGAGTGGAAAACCAGGCATCGTCACCGAACTGACCCTTGGCCGAGCGACCCCGAGCAATGTCCTTAGGAAACCCGCACACCACCGACACCAGATATGGCAACCGTTTGTGTCGCGCTCCCGCGCTCGCACTCGCCTCCGCCGCCGCTGATAGCGAACGTAGGGCGCGCGACACCACCGCACGCCCTGCGAGCAGCACCGACTGCATCGTTCCTCACCACGCCGCCCAAAGGCACCAACCACTACGCGACCCCACACTGCGCACACATCACGCTTGACATCGCACCACTACTGCGCAGACCACACCACACAGCTTTCCGTGTTCCGTTCTACCGACTGATGCACACACACGAGGGCATGAGCCTGGGGCGGAACTCCTGGAATTTAATTGCATTTGTGGAAACGCTCAGTGAACGAGTGGTGATCGTGGTGAGTGAAGTGTCAACTCGGATCCCATGACCGAGCCACAGAGAGAGAATCAAAGATTTTAAATAAAAATAATCATTTCACACTACCTGCATATACATCTACTCAGGAAAGCGAAAACGAGTTAGTCACAGATGAAAGCGAAACGCTTGCGCCTGACGTTATGTTTGTATAATCGCACTCTAATTAGAATAATTAGAAAAGATAATTAAAAGGGTGAATCGTGGCTGTCATTTCATGAGTACAAAAGCGTAGTGACTCAGCGGGCGGGCTTAAACCCTACCACCTAGTAGGGGAAGGGGACCTACAGTTTTACATGGATTCCGAACCATGGAGCAGCTCGCATTCGTGACGAAATTCACTTCTCGAACTCTTAAATAGAAAGACACTGCTGCAAGTTGGTATTGAACCCGGGCCTCTGGTACGCTAGGCCAGTCCCCGCACCACTAGGCTACGAGCCGCTTAAAATACGATGGGTATTCGCCATGGTAGGGCCGATACAACACATAGAGAGACCATACATCCCTTCAATTCTGCAAATTCTTTAGATTCAAGTACAAGTAGGGGTCATAAGCGAGATGCACGGCACGACGCATTCTCGAGTCCAGGAAGCTAAGCCCACAAATGCGAACTATACTCAAAGCAAGACCTTATCTGCGTCTTGTAAAGGAGCAGTTTTTGGTCAGGCGTGAAATACTGAGACAGCATTTTGAGGACTCTCAGAGTTTCGTTTCATTCTCAAAATTAAGTTTTAGGTCGATATCAATAATCCCTATGCGATTGTCAATACGCAAAGTTTTACCCTGGTATATGGGAATTATTCCACACAACCACATGAGGTAATAAAAAATATCACACGTGGAACAAAAAAACCAAAAACGAAAAATAGCTAAACCATAATAAGTGTCGGTGAACGAACAATCAACGTCTAATCTTGCTTACCGTACCATTTCGTGGGCGTTTAGATAGAAGCAGATAGACACAAGCCGATGTTTTGAATCCTATGCTTAAATAATGTGGGTTGTCACTACATTACTCATAAAATCCCTATTTCCATGCTAAATTGTGATAGTTCCACTAATTTTACAACTGTAAGTGGTTAAATATATTTAAAGTCAAATAAATTAACATTCCTTGATGTTTGTGGTAGATAACTGCGGAACCATAAGTCATTGCCGTTCTATCTCTCTCAGCCTTTCATACATATTGGTTTTCCTGATTCGATTTCCGATTGATACATTGCAGTTTCCGAATTGGAACAACAACCATTGATATTTGTTTCAAATAGGAAAAATACAAAGTCGATTCGCACATAGAATATGGAAAACAAATGTGTGAGGAAGCAGGGTCTGCAGGATCAGCTTATCTACTCAGGAGAACGAAAACCAGTTAGTCACAGATGAAAGTGAAAAGCTTTCGCCTGACGTCACAAAGTATCTTTTATTTGTGTCAACGCACTCTAATTAGTATAATTAGAAAGGGACAGCACTAGGGTGGCTCGTGAATACGTAAGTGATGTAAATTTAGCATATTTTTATTTCCACAGAATATATTATGTACATATGTACTTCGCTATTTCACGAATCATTAATCAAGCTAGTAGGTATATTTTTAAAGTTATTCTATTCCAATAAGATTTTTTCCGTTTATTCTAGGTTGACAAGCAATGATATCGCGGCCCTTACCTTGCCCTCTGTTTCTGATATCGATCCATAAACAATACTACAATCATGGCAAGGATTCTGACGTTTCAACTCAGAAGTTCACATAATTCATAGAGCACAAGAAGGCGTTGAAGAGTATTTTCACTACTCGGTCGGCCTGTTGTCGGCGAGAGCGCGGCTGTCCGCGTAGCCCTGGAGTGAAACAGTGCAGTGCTTGCGGCGGCGCTCGGTCATTCGCCGGTAGCCGCGCGAGCGGTCAGAAGTAAAACTGGTGTTCGACAAGCAACTCGGCACAATGCCCGCGGTCCGTGGCGACGGCATGCGCGGCCTCGCCGTCTTCATCTCGGACATCAGGAACTGTAAGAGCAAGGAGGCGGAGATAAAGCGCATCAACAAAGAGCTGGCCAATATCCGTAGCAAGTTCAAAGGCGACAAAACGCTCGATGGCTACCAGAAGAAGAAGTATGTTTGCAAGCTGCTTTTCATATTCCTGCTCGGCCACGATATTGACTTCGGGCACATGGAGGCGGTCAACCTGCTCTCCAGCAATAAGTACTCTGAGAAGCAGATTGGCTACCTGTTCATCTCGGTGCTCGTCAACACCAATTCCGACCTCATCAAGCTGATTATCCAAAGCATCAAGAACGATCTGCAGTCGCGCAATCCAATTCACGTGAACTTAGCGCTTCAATGCATCGCCAATATTGGTTCCAAGGATATGGCAGAGGCATTCGGGACCGAAATCCCTAAGCTGCTGGTGTCGGGCGACACAATGGACGTGGTAAAGCAGTCAGCGGCGCTTTGTTTGCTGCGTCTATTCAGAAAATCTCCTGAGATTATTCCGGGTGGGGAGTGGACATCACGCATCATCCACCTGCTCAACGATCCGCACATGGGTGTCGTAACAGCCGCTACTTCTCTCATCGATGCCCTCGTCAAAAAGAACCCAGACGAGTACAAGGGCTGCGTGACATTAGCAGTGGCACGCCTCAGCAGGATCGTGACCGCCAGCTACACAGACCTACAAGATTATACGTATTACTTCGTGCCGGCCCCTTGGCTCTCTGTCAAGCTTCTGCGTCTGCTGCAGAACTACACCCCGCCCTCTGAGGAACCCGGTGTGAGGGGTCGTCTGTCAGAATGCCTCGAAACTATCTTCAATAAGGCCCAAGAGCCACCTAAATCTAAAAAAGTGCAACATTCAAATGCAAAAAATGCTGTTCTCTTTGAAGCTATAAGCCTGATTATCCACAACGATAGCGAAGCAAACTTATTGGTCCGTGCATGCAACCAGCTCGGTCAGTTCCTGAGCAACCGTGAGACCAACCTTCGCTATCTGGCGCTAGAGTCCATGTGCCACCTTGCTACGTCAGAGTTCTCGCACGAGGCTGTCAAAAAGCATCAGGAAGTGGTAATACTCTCCATGAAAATGGAAAAAGATGTATCCGTCCGGCAGCAGGCTGTCGATTTGCTCTATGCCATGTGTGATAAGTCAAATGCTGAAGAAATTGTCCAGGAAATGCTGGCTTACCTAGAAACAGCGGACTACTCCATTCGAGAAGAGATGGTCTTGAAAGTGGCAATTCTAGCAGAGAAGTACGCCACTGACTTTACTTGGTATGTTGATGTGATCTTGAATCTAATTAGAATCGCCGGTGATTATGTTTCTGAGGAGGTATGGTATCGAGTCATTCAAATTGTTATCAACCGAGAGGAGGTGCAGGGGTATGCAGCCAAAACAGTGTTTGAGGCCCTGCAGGCGCCAACGTGCCATGAGAATATGGTCAAGGTGGGTGGTTATATCCTCGGTGAGTTTGGAAACCTGATTGCTGGCGACACACGCTCCTCCCCGCAGGTTCAGTTCCAGCTGCTCCACTCTAAGTATCACCTCTGCTCGGCAGCTACACGAGCGCTTCTTCTGTCCACATACATTAAGCTCGTCAATCTATTCCCCGAAATTAGAAACCGTGTGCAAGAAGTTTTCCGAGCGGACTCCAATCTGCGCTCTGCCGATGCAGAGCTCCAGCAGAGAGCCTCGGAATACCTGCAGCTAAGCATCGTTGCAAGCTCCGATGTATTGGCTACAGTCTTGGAAGAGATGCCTGCTTTCCCTGAGAGAGAGTCATCGATTTTGGCTGTCCTCAAGAAAAAGAAGCCAGGTAGGGTTCCAGATAACGACATAAGAGAGTCGAAGAGTCCGCAGCCCCAAGCGGTAATGAACACTATATCTCACAACAACACAAACAACTCGAGTGCGGATCTGCTCGGTCTGTCCACCCCGCCTGCCCCATCCGCACCGCCCACAGGCAATGGCCTCCTTGATGTACTCGGAGACCTTTACAGCACCTCCAAGGCGAGCCCCAGCACTGTGCAACAGAACAACATCAAAAAGTTTATATTCAAAAACAACGGAGTTCTCTTTGAGAACGATCTCATTCAGATTGGAGTTAAAAGTGAGTTCCGTCAGAATCTGGGACGCATTGGACTGTTCTATGGAAATAAAACACAATTCCCGTTACAGAGTCTCCGCCCTGAGCTCCATTGGACCGAAAGTGCCAAGCTTAATGTCCAGATGAAGCCAATGGAGCCTCTGCTCGAAGCTGGTGCACAGATCCAACAGATGTTGACTGCAGAGTGCATAGACGATTATGCGGACGTGCCCAGCATGTCAGTCTCGTTCATATATAACAATGTGCCCCAGAAAATCACAATGAAACTGCCGCTGACACTCAACAAGTTCTTTGAGCCAACGGAGATGAATGGAGAATCATTCTTTGCAAGGTGGAAAAACCTGGGTGCTGAACAGCAGCGAGCGCAGAAGATTTTCAAGGCGAGTGGTCCGATCGATGTGAGTGCCACCCGCACCAAACTGCTAGGGTTTGGAATGCAGCTGCTGGACGGTATCGACCCCAACCCCGACAACTTTGTGTGTGCTGGCATCGTACACACACGGCTGCAACAAGTAGGTTGCCTGCTGCGGTTGGAGCCCAACAAACAAGCGCACATGTTCCGTCTCACCGTGCGCTCCAGCAAGGAGACCGTCTCACAGGAAGTCTGCGACTTGCTAGCTGATCAGTTCTAATTCTCAGATCCAATGTCCTAGTTTCTGTACTCACACGACCAGTAGGAGGGAACGTTGAGTTTACTATGTGTATGTATATTGAGAAATTTAGTAGAGGTTAAAGTTCAATGCTAGACGTCTTACAGGCCACTTGTCGTGATTTTCTCTATGAATACTTTAATTGTATGTGTATTTACAGTTATCAAGTGTTAAAAATTACTTGCCCTAATGTACACAGCTTTCTCAGTGTAGTTATCTTTGTGTTGAAGTATGGAAGCCAGTGTTTGGTGTTCACCAGCTTGGTGTTCCATTAATATCCGTACTTCTTATTAGGTAATAAAGCACTTATCCATAAAATCTAGTTCAGTAAACATGAAGTCATATTTTTGATGTTAAAGGATAGTCGATGGCCAGGCATTGAATATAAACAAGAGAAAAATATCCAAATAATAACAAATGGACTACAAAAGTCCAAAAATATGTGTTTTTGTGCTTGCAACCGAAAGTGATTTCTAGTTCACACCTAGCTAAACTGTTTGAAGTATTGTGTAACCATCATACACAAGACTTAAATAATTTCAAGCCTTTACAATCCAATAAGGACAGAAATTACATAAAATACATAAACATTTTCTTGATCAAATAAAAAAATTAAACTGAAAAAAATTGAAACTATACAGTAATAAAACATGCCTTGCCTATTTAATTAAAATGCCTGGCAATAATATCAAATGAGGCAAGTAACCCAGTCCTGCTCTGTGGAACGGATACCGTTTTGGCCCATTATAGTATATAGTAGCAAATTATTGTGTAAGCAGTGCTCCCTATATTTTTATGGTTCATTTTAAGTTCATATTTAACAAAATCATAAATCCTAAATAAAACCTACTATTTTCAGTAATGGATTTATGTTTACTGTAAGTTAAATTAACTTTAATTATTATAAGCCAAATTTACACTGATGTATATTGTTATCTTTCAGATGTCAACGTTAGCTTGCATGATTGAAAATATTTCTAAATTATTTAAATTGGATTGGGAACACTGTGTACATATTTACTAGGGACTTGAAATTGGCTTGGCTCATGATGTTTATCATTATGTTTATTTTATAGAAATATATGTAAAGGACTAATCAAATTACTTTGGATACCTAGAGGTTAAGGTACATAATTTTCGGTTTTATTTTAAAAATTGCCAAAGGATTTACAATATTTTGTAAATTACATTACATGCATAAATTTACTTTTTTTATTATAAAAAGATGATGGCCAGTTTTAAGGAACATCATTCATAATTTGTGTGTGTACATAGCTACCTAGAGTCTATGCAATCTCTATCATTGATCTTTATATTTAATTTGGCTGGCAGAAATGTTTGTAACATTAGCCATCCTTTCTCCCGTAATTTAAATATTAAATAACAAAAAAAGAATCTCACCTGTGCCTGTAACAGGTAAGATTTTTTTTGTGTATTGAACATAACCGATTGCTTGACTATCTGAGCCCGCAGTGACAGTAAAATGTTTATTATGCAAATTGGATTAGCATTGCTTGCATTCTTACAAGTAAATTTGGAGATTATAATTTGTATCATTACGAAATGTTTAGTAAACCTTAAAAACGTTTTAATAGAGCATACATTTTGTTATTTTCCATTTTTCACATTTCACTAAGATTTGCGGTGAGTCATCACTTTGGATGTTGGCAACAAGCAGCTCAGATCTTGCACACACCGGCTTAAGTGTTACTAAATTCACACTTAAGTTACTAGATGCCTTAGATTAAAAATTAAGCATTAGCATGTGCAGGAAATGGTTTTGCTTAGATTTTTAATGTGGGCAGTGTTAAATGATGCGTAGGTTTCATATAGACCTAACCATCCGCACTATAGATTAAAACATTATAGTGTAGACTTCCAATATTTACTTCCTAAAACTAATCAAGTAATAAAAAAACAAATACCATTATTTTTATTTCAACTCAAATTGGTGTCAACACAACATTTGTTTAAGTGGGGCATAATTTCCAAAAAAAAGTGCAAATATTTATGCTTGCTCGCTATGGAACACATTATTCAGTAAAAAATTGGTCTTTTCACATTCCTTAGTAACATAAAAATTAGGCAATATACATTAATATTAAAATAAAAATTAATAAAATCGTTAATAAATCACAGCTATTATATACTACTCAAGATGCACAATTTAGATGAATACTATTTGTTTGACGACGATATGAAAAATCAAGGTGTAATGTGCATTATAATATACTGCAGAAGCAGAATTTTCTGCTGAAGAGTAAACTCTTGATGTAGTAAAACAACCTGTAACGTCTTAACATTTATTACTAATGCATAAGTGTTTTCCAAACATTCTACTCTGTTTTAAGGCTGCTAGATTTACTCTTATTTATTCTGATCAAAACATCTAATGAAATAAATTTGTAAATATCTGTATAATTTTATTATGACAAAATTAAACGCTTGTGTATTATTTCAACAAAAAAAGACACATCAAATTATACCGTTTTCCAATAAAAATATTATGTATTTATGAAATAGTGGTGCCTGCAATGAAGAATCTCTTATTGGATGAAACTGACACTAATCATTTGATCATATGAACGAATTAGATGCAAGAACTTAATCAATGTATGTAGGTGTTGATATTAAAATGTGTGTAGTGTAGGTGTATGCTCTCACAATGCATCATAAGACTCCGAGGAACTCCCAACTATCAGTGTTTCATATCATTTTTCATGTGAATTGTATTCATATATGTCCATATAATTATTTCCTTTAGTGTAAAATCATATTCATTATGTTAAATGTTAAAAATATAATAATATATAATATGTATATTGCGAAAGTTATAGTAGGTTTAAACTGTAAATTAGGAAGTGGTTAGCAACACAATCATATTGATATGCCCACGTGCGTTTATATTACAATATTACATAATGTACAATAAATGTATGAAGGAGCAATCTCGTAAACGACATTCATCAGTTTCGATACATGTTGCTACGCTTTTGATGAATATTGTTGTAACAATTTGTGTCGCAAATAAAACATTTACTCAATATCGCTGAGAGTTTTATTATTAAGTTAAAGTTAAAACATTTCTTGGTTCATTCAAATTTGAATGCTCATGGTCTATATACATATGTATGTAAATAAGTATTGCAAACATGTTTGTCAGCTGAAATGTTTACGTTGCAATTTAAGGCGGCCAAACCCGGCGGGCCTAACTCATTTGCGGGCACGGTACAAAACCGTGCTGTTGCGCTCTGGGATCTTCTCTGTTTCGAAGAATAAGACAGGTTCCGTGATGAGGAAGATGCAACATGTCCACAAAAAAGACAATGTGCATAGTGTATGATTTGGTAAGATTTACGAAAATTTTAATTTCAAAACGACTTATAGCTAAAAGTAAACCACGACCGCTGTAGTCAAAAATCTAACAAAAACCAAATAGATTATAAATCTTGATTAAATAAGCTATGTCTGATGACTAATCTTTTTAAGATGTTCTTACTTTATCATTGCGTAATCCACCTCCAAAGTTATTGTATAAATCGCGTAAAAAATTCAAACTTTCGGACCTTATAATTTAGAAACCAAACACAATTTTACAATGCCAATGGTCATCAGACATCTAGTTCGATCAAATAAAGCTATTTTGAGCAAAATCTCTGACAAGAAATATGGGCGTGATCTTCTTTCCCCTTTTGTATGAGGAAATGAGCGGGATGGGCCACCTTAAATGGGAACATTGTTCACAAGTTCCTTACAAAATATCTTTATAATTAGTACCTACCGTAATTGGAATTTGCAACTTGCAGCATTGCTAAGGTGCAATTGCTGAGTAGGTAATTCAGTGAAATTTCTGGTCTAACTCATTTTTAACCGACTTAAAAAAAAGGAGGTTCTCAATTCGTCGGTTTTTTTTTTAGCAATTACATTGCAAATTCATTCGACTATAAACATATTGCTACATTATTTATTCTAAGTGATAACAATCACTTGCAAGCGTGTCGTACACCTGAACCACCTTATTACAACCTGCTTTTAAGGTGGGCCTACCTGTTCAACTCCCCATACGAACGTGGAAAGGTCATGTCCATATTTCTTATTTTTTCGTAAATCTTACCAAATCAAACACTATGCGCATTGTATGATTTGTTGACATGTTGCATCCTCCTCATCATGGAGCCTGGCTTTTTCTTTGAAACGGAGAAGGTCCCAGAGAGCAATAGCATGGTTTTGTACCGTGCCCGAATGAGTTAGTCCCGCCGGGAAGGGCCACCTTAATGCACATTTCTAATGGGTAATGCAATGCACTGCAGGATAGCACGGTGGCGGCTACAGCTACGACAGCGAGGTGCATCCTACACCTACGTGTTCTTACACTTACATAGTACCACGGGTATTGGTGGTGGTGTGCTGAGCGGTAGACGTCAGCTGTGGCGACTGATCGAAGAGCTGCGTGTTGCTTCAGTAGGGTTCACCATTGTAGCGAGATGTAATATCGGGGTGCGAAGGACGTGTGCTTCGGTTGAAGATCGTATATTCACTAAATATAGATGGGCGCGGGTCGAAGCTCCCATGTAACTGAGCGGTATGCTATTGAAGCATGCCAGCTATATTGAAATACTAGCTGTCCATGCAGCTCCACCCGCGTTTTCAGTTAACAGTCAGTTTCTCCTGACTTAATTCCACTACTCACCCCTCAGGTGGTTTATTTTTTTATTTCTTTGATGAACGAGCAGCCCAAGCTGATGCGTTCATGTCTAAGTTCACTGGTGCTTTTTTGTTATTACGGTTACTTTAGTTTAATGTTTTTAGGTGTTTGTCAAGCCTGTTTTAAAGGAATTGGTGGTGGGTGATTGAACAACTTCTTCAGGCAGTTAATTCCACATTTCGACAGGAAGTGTTACCTCGGGTTTGTTGGGCTGACAGTGGCTTTGAGCTTTAGGTTATGACCTCGGAGATGACTATTTGTGTTTCTAGTGAAGAGGTTCTAAAGTTCTGGACAGTCGTAATGCTAGTTGAGCCTATAGTTACCGGAAAAAAATAAGTTATGTGTAGGCACAAACCGCATCGAAATCGGATGAGCAGCTCACTAGTTTTATGTTTAAATACAGATGGAAGATGTTGGATTTTATTAGTAGTAGAGACTTGTAGATACAAACAGCTCTTTACCCATTAAAGATACATGAAAAACAGTCAATGTTCCTCAATTTCTGCCGTATTTACTTTTGAACACCCAAAATATTCTTACTTGCAAACTCAGATCCAAGCGAGACCAAAGACATCCATCAGTCCATTTCTGACTTAGAGCACACCGAATGCTACCGATGCTACCGAAGAAAAAGACCTTAATAATTTAGTTTTTATCGGGAGGAAGAAAGTAAACTCAGACTGATACATTTTAGTTGGCCTATCACCCACATATCTAAACGTGAGTCCACAAGGATTTCACATTAACTTAAAACTCAAGAGTAACTAAGGCCGGTCAGGAACTTAGTCAAATTGTGACGTGTCACAATCTCTAGCGATGCTTAAAGTAAAAACCGTTGTGGTACTCCAGCGGCAGGATACAGCCAGTGCTAGACTGAGTAAATTTCAATTAAATATCAAAAGTTAACATGTCAAAAAAGTCAAATTTGGACATCTAGGGAAGGAAAATAAATTTAACTATTACATTTACAGTTTATTAAGAATGTAAAAATAAAAAAATCCCCTTCTGCCTATATTAATATGTATAAAGGTACAATGTTTAGTGAAGAGGCTGTCCCAAAGTAAATTCCAATTGAGATTAAAATTATTTTCTATTACCAGCTCTAGCGATGCAATGTATAATGCATTTCTGCATATCTAAAGTTTTGCTTAGCTTTGAGATATTTGACTCATAAAATTTTCTATTTATCGACTTACTAGATTCAAATACATTATTGTTGTCTTAATAATTTATAATCACATATTTTCATGACATAATAGAAAATGTTTCGATATTGTTATTTTGACAATGGGATTGGAGTAAATGGGAAACTCAGGAACTTCTTTCTCTTTCCAGTGTATGACATGAAAATAGATGACTGTACAGTCATTACAAAAAACAATTTACAAAAGAAAGTACAGTGCAATAAAATCATAATAAGTGGGGCGCAAAGGCGGGCTTATCCCTCGAAGAGATTTCTTCCAGTCGACCTTTGGGTGGACACATTTGTCGAAGGAAACATTAATATCTGCGAATATTGGTGCTTCCTTTATGAAGATATTATTTCTAAACACCACATTGCTAAAAAGATAGGCACAGTGTACCACAAAGAACCATAATACATACATAAATATTTCGTTCTAAAATTGTGTAACAACGTGAAAAAGAGCCATATTCGAGATCTCTTTCCGTCATATAGACTTGATGAGCTAGACGTGAAAGATTGAGAGAGATTTTTTTCTTACATCTTCTTTACACCTGAGGAAACCATTGAAATAAGAAGCAAATATAATCACCTAATTTGACTATGAAAAATATATTTTTCGTTGCTGTATATAACTTGAATCAAGGTTCTTAAATATTGATTTGTAGTGATCAGTTTATGCTCCTTTGAGTAGCCTATTTACTTTTATTGGAAATAAAGTATAAAGTAACAATATACATACGGCCATAGAGGCTATATATATAAAGCTTATCAAGTGTGGAGTCCATATTTTCTAAAAGATATTAATGTATTAGAAAGAGTTCAGAGATGGGCACTAAAATGCTATCTGCACTCAAGAACAATTTCTTATAAAATTCGACTTTGGGCACTAGGGTTAAGAACTTTGCAAGAGCGTAGAGAAAGAGATATCATAGAGACCTTTAAGATTTCTAATAGCCACTATAACATACCTAAGCTACAGGAAATGTAAACACCAAACAAAAACACCAACCTCTGTAGCCATTAAATGAAACTATCCTGTACCTCCGCCAAGCTAAACCGAAATCAGTTTACAGACTCGAAGAGTATATAAACAAAATAAACTTCAAGTGTTGTGATAGACGCATCAGGTAGAGCTGCCAGTCTATCAAAATAATAAAAAGTCTAGTGAAATAATAGTAATTGGGGAAAGATTATTTTCATGTTAACTTCAATACATTTTTGTAGCATCTAATACATATATTTTAGTCTTCACAAGTTATTAAAAACAATAAAAAACCATGGACAACTTTTTGACTGCTAAATTCACTCTTTACTGAAATATCCCTGTGTTAATTACCACAATACTGTCATAACAATTACATAAATCAAGAGCAACAAGTGTGTTGAATGTGAGGCCACGCTCCCACCCAGTACTAAAAAATAATAAACCATAAAGTTGACGGCTGATGGATACCATTAATGGTGAACAAAACGCCCTCGGGGTCTATTCATGGAAGCGAACAGGAGAAGTTCTCATGTTCGCTTCTGCCGAGTTTGGCAGAACCGAACATGAGAACTTCTTGCTTTCGCTTTCATGAGTAGACCCGGAGGGTCCAGGAGAAGTTCTCATGTTCGCTTCTGCCGAGTTTGACAGAACCGATCATTAGAACTTCTCGCTTTCGCTTTCATGAGTAGACCCGGAGGGTCATGTCCAATGTCAGTTCCCAATAATGTAGAAAACTGAGTTGTTTGAATAACTAACTAACTAAAATCCATATTCATTTTGTTTTTATGGTATCTGGCATCTTCTTTAGATACGATTTATGCTGAGTTGCCTAAACCCCGCTTGTTTAACAGCAGTTTGCTTTCACACTTTCTTTTATTATAACACTTTTTGCTATCCCTACCAACAAAGTCACAAATTCTCATATGATATATAATATAATATTATCTAGCTGAAGAGTTTTAGATGTGCCGTGCTGATCACATGTATGGTTTGTGAAGATCATTCAATCCACTCGTCTACGTTTGGAGAATTCTCCAAGATGTCGTTCGACTCACTGTGGAAAAATATAAATGTAATATAAAATATAAGGTTTTTTCTTTTTCGAAAGTGCAAAGTTGATCGTGCGTCTAACTACAGAGATATATAATAAATACATGCTCTTAAATTACAAGTGATATGTACCTGAACATGTGTACAGGTTTATCTCTACACATGTACTTGACAAAATTAAATAATGATTATGTGAATTCTTTGATGTGGTAAGTTTTAGGGTGGCGTTAGAACAAACAAGTAAATGTTCATTCTATCTCCACTTTATCAATTTCTCTATCTTTGTTCGCAGAGATTCTACGGAATGTCCCAAGAATGCTCGGTCGCTTGATGTAAACAGCACACAAGCTCGCTAGTGCTTCTATCAGTGTTTTGACTTGCACGCTCCTTGGAGATATGTCTTCAAAGTGGACTGGGTTAGGTTAGGTTAGGTTAGGTAAGGTGTCATGTGACCAACGACTTCGCTCAGCTCAGTGCTAGCAGTCAGTGCGTCGCCTCACCTGTCGAGCGAGGGATCGTTGCTGAACATCTCGGTGGGCACGGTCGGGGGCGCGCGCTCTGGCAGCAGCTCCAGGAAGGACTGCCGCGACTGCAAGTGGCGCTCCACCTCCTCCGGCGTCATGTGGCCGTCGCCGGCGCCCGCGCCCGCCGCGCCCAGCCCCAGCGGCGTCGCCTTCAGTACCGCCGCGCCGCCAGCCTGCTACGGGCAAGTAGTAACGCTCAGTGCTACTTGTGGACCATTGAGACTCGGACGCAACGACAAGTGGGTTTTAGGGTGATGTCTGGCGAACACTATGCTTAACTCAATATACTTGCACCTACATACATACACACCATCGATGTAGGCAAAGATGATGTACAAACGGCATTGGCTTAACCGCCGCACGTATGACTTTGACCCACATACGTTTTATTTGTAAATGCTATTGGCTATTGTGGCGTTGAGGCTTATGCGCTATGTACTTGTGACATTAAATTATTTAAGATAATTTCTGCCTACAATACTTCCTAAATTAATTAAGGCTTGGCTATAAATTGGCATGTAAACAATTGTGAATGCCTTCCTTCAGTATGGGAAAGTATACTATGTGGGTGATGAGACCTCCCCCAAATTGTCGTTCATGTGGGACTGAACCGGCATAAATTGTGAGAAAATAAGCGAAGAAATTTGATAAATTCTGCACCAATCAGAAGTGCATGTCCAATATTTCAGCATAGATTTTATGATATAAATGCTTCTGATTGATCGAATGCACCGACTTATTTTCACACATTTTACGCCGGTTACCATTTTATTCAATAAAGTAATAAATTTGATATCACAACTAAACATTACAATAGGCATAATCTTTAGCATCATTATATCTTCTCTGAGCAGCTCTCGTCAGCATAGTTTGCAAATGGGACACACCACCACATACAAAACAAAAAAGGAGCCAAATGCGAATGGAACATGCATGTGACATGCCACCTAACACTGAGGGGTTTCCGAACTTCCACGGTGTTTATATATTACTGGACATGAATGGCTAATATAATATTTATAATATAAAACACCTATCATAGTGCATTCCCGAATAAACGAGGTGCCATGCCAGGACGTTGCTTCAATTGAGCATAGTGCATTGGATGGATGGAAAACACGGGCAGCTTCTCGTTGCCTCTTTAACCATATTTAATTTAATATTATGGTACTACCAGGGCAAGTTTTAACTAACTAACCCTCTTTGTGATTTTTAACCCTAAAAATACACTTTATTTTAGAATAATGTTAAGTATTACAGACAAATTAAATCTAAAATTACTTTTACAATCATGACATTGGTCAAAAAGCATGCACAAAATGTTATTAGACAGAAAAATCCATGTACATACAGGTAGCGTATGCTGCGGTGGTTTCTTAGCCACAGGAGTCCGTTTTCTTCTCACATTGCTTTGGCTTTTGCCAGCAGCGGGAGGAGTGGGCATGCTCTGGTGGCTCGAGTTTGTTTCAGCTTTCTTCCTGCAGGGACCAATGATACTTTCGAGCACATTGAAAGACATAAAATCAAAATGTTTGAAGTAAGCTTTAGGGGAAAAAACACTAAGGGTCAGTTCACATTGGCGCCGAGTAGAAGCGAAATAGATTTTCGATGCCAAATTCTACCTTGCATGAAGAAATTTATCTCCAATATGTCTCTAGGAATTACACGACTGTTTGACCAATGCGTGCTGCCAGTTTTGACCTATGCCTGCAAGATATGGACGCTCACAGTCGGTACTGCACACAAGCTGAAAGTAGTCCAAAGGGCAATGGAAAGATCCATGCTCGGTATCTAACTGCCGAATGCTAAATTCGCTGATACGCCAAAGCACTAAGGTCACTGACACTATCATAGCAACGCATAGGGTTGCTAAACTCAAGTGGCAGTGGGCAGGCCACGTATGTTGCAGAGATGACCACAGATGGAACACTGAAGTTTTGATGTGGAGACCCTGGGAGAGTTATTCAACTGGGAATTTGGGGGAAAAAAGTAAAATACTTTCGAAAAGTAGTTAGCGAACAAAAAAATGGTGGCTGTGTCGTCAATCTCCCATTATGCAGTTCTTTTTCTGTGATGATAGTCCGACCAACCACCAAGGAGTTATATGTCTATTGTTATATGAATGATTATTTTTTTGTGTGTCTTGTCTCTCTGCAATCCGCTTCAATTTGGAGCCTTTATCAGAGGTTTGGGTATGTTGATGTGACTTGAAAAGCTGCCATCCAATGATGACTAGCTTCATATTTCGTTATATAGTTTTCTGTATTTATTATTATTGTTTTTTTTTATATGATTTTGCATGGGTTTTCTATTAGGCATGTTACATACCTTTACCCGTAGCATAATTTAAATTCAACATGGAAAAATACATCATCATATTCCTGATTATTGCTGTTGGCCATTAAAGTGACCAACCACCATGGAAATCCGTTTTTTATTTAAAATTCCTTTATTTGGGGGTTTTTATCAGTCAAGATATCTCTGGTCGTTATATAAGTGAAAATTTAACATGGAAAAAAACATTATTCATCACGTAAAACATGCGACTGATTATAACTATTTGCTATTAAAATGTATTCTGATGAACCACCTCCTTTAACCAATGCCCGCGATGCTCTTTATAGTCATCGGTCAGTTTGTGCGGAACCCATCTTGACAAAAACTAACACATAGAGAGGTAACCGTGAATGATGGTTTGCACTGGTGCTGATCCGATACCCTGTTCTTGCTTTAAGCTTTTCAAACGTAACCATGGTTCTCACGAATGCTGTTTTTGACTGCGTTAACGATTTATTGAGTGACTAACTAACTGGTCTTCAAAGCTTTCCCTGTCAATTCAATAAAACCTGATTCTAATAAACAAATAAAATTCTCAAAACTTCTTGGGGTTTAAATTCTTTTTTACAGTCATAATAAATCATAAGGGGAAAATCATTTGGGGTGTGGTCTATTGCCATAAACAAATATCCGCCAGATCATCTTTAAAAGATAAACCATTATAAAAAAAAATGTTCCATTTTCGAACGTATGGGTTTAGGTTTACGTTTCGGTTACAATATAACTTTCGAGTGTCAAATCAGAGTGAAGAGAATATTTAGCAGCCCCAAAAACCAAAATTTCAGAAGGAATTTTGTCATGGCCTTCCCTTTATAAACATGGACATTTTTTTATTGCTGCTTTGACCATTTTTCATCCAATGCCATGAGTACCCTTTAGTAAGTAGGGAAGGTTTCTAAAGGTTTACATGGGTTCCGAACATATTTGTGTCGTGCTGCCCTGACACGTCATGCCTCACCGGCAATACCTGCCCACATCGCCGCCAACCGCGATGCTGCGGGCTGCGTCCAGGCATTTCGTTACTTACGCTTCTTACTTCGTTGTCGCCGCGCTAAGAGATAACTCATAAACTTGTAGGGAACAGGAAGAAATAGAAAGCTGCGTCATGGAACTATCCTAAAGTGTATAGAACTCGTTGCCGTGCGACCATTCTGCCTCTAACAAAGCACACTGCTTGCAAAAAATCCGTTTAAAATCAATGATGCAGCCACGAAGTAAACAGTCTATCTTTGACATCCGATTCGCGTGTTCATACCTTCATTCGTTCGTACCCTTTTAACACGCTACCACTAACATTTTTAGCCTGGAATAGTCAACTACATTTGACCCAGTTAACATCCACCAAATTTAAATACTTCTTTAACTGCTAATGTGAGATAGGTTTTATTTCTGTAGGGTTTTGGGTTTTTTTGAGCATCCTCCTTTGTGTGAGAACCAGGAGCGAGTGACCTAACACATGCATGCTACCACTTCAGAGTGCATTGTATATGTGGTAATGAAACAAATACCTTGTAAAGCCAACTGCTCAAACATATTTGCACATTTCGCTTGAACTCAACTCTGCACTAATGTTAATCGAAAAAACACGCAATGACTTATTTTCCCTTACAGATTTGACAATGAACAGGAACATATTTTCATGTCGTTTTAACCATAAGTAGAGACAAATTTGATAATATTGCCATAAGCCTTGGAGTTAAAGGGACTCAGGAACCCTTTTTTCTTTTCAGTGTGGAAGGATGTGAGCATACAAATATGTGATCAAATAACAAAAATATTGGCTTTAGCATATGGGGCCAAACAACATAAAATGGGTTCTCAAATGAAAATCAAAACAGCACTCACAATAAGACATCAACACTGACCTCTTGCCTTGGTCGGCCCTCGCGCGCGCGTCGTCCGAAGACTCCGTCTCGTCACTCTCCGAGCTCGAGCCCTCCGGCTTCTCGTACTGCAGCAGCCGGTCCAGCAAAAACGTGCGGTCCCGCGACACTTTCAGGAGGCGTTTCTGGCTTGAGCGCAAGGCGTCCTGAAAGCACTCGTTCTCCTGCCACCAGCGGCAAAAAAATATATAAGTTCATCAGTCATCAAGCAACCCTTCCTTAGCTTAAAGGTAGCCTGCAGTCTGTCAGACTCTCCAAGAAAGTTGAAGTGGTGATGAAGATATGATGTGAACCAGCTTGGTGATAAGCTGTTTTTTTTTTATTATATATAGGGATATTTCTTTGGAGTAAAGTCAAGTCACTCACATATATTAGGTACTTCAGCTTGTTCTTGAGCGCGAGGTAGTGTGTCCGGTAGTTGACCTCCGGTTCCTGCCCACTGCTGCTGCTGTCCGAGGAATAATCAGCGGGGGGCGGTACGCGAGGTGCAGGCGCGTGCGCCGCTCCACCGCCCCCGCCACCTCCGCCCCCACCGCCCCCTACACACATTGCCTTCATCAAAAATGGCATCAAGCACTAACGCTCACACTTATTGACAGTTGATATTACTTAATATGTAGTAGGGTTAGTGCCATCCAGGTTGGCACTTTCCCCGGAAGAAAATACAAATGGACGAAAGTCAAATGAAGGAAGTCAGACCCAGGGTACCGGGACCATCTAGTGCTAACTGTAGAGTGAAAAAAGTAAGAGCACAATATTGCTTGTTCAAAAAGTTCATCACACCAGATAATTGTGAACGCTATAATCGATATTAAAAGCATCACCTGGTGGTCTGGCGCCGCCTCCCACGCTTCCCGTGTTCGCCTGCTGCACGTTGGCGATAGAACGACAGTACCACCCGTCCAGCATCTGTACCACAGATCATAGAAAATTTACACGGAGAAACCTTCACTTGTTGCCTAAAGTGTTACGTTACGTTTACTTACACAGTGTTCAGGTTACTTATTTAGCTAGACGTTTGTTTATCCACAAACGTAAAATAATATGTCGAACAACAGTGAAAATCTAAACAAACATATTGGAACCCAGAGTTTACGAAGCACGCATCTAGGCGGAGTAACCGGTGCGAAAGTGCTGTGCAGTTGGCAATAAAACTACAAAATATTTTTTTAGACTTTGGGTATAGATCTGAATGACCAGTCTGGTCAAGTATGTCCTTTTGAATCTAGCCAAGGATATGCTGGTAATAGTTAGAACATTCCTTTTGAATCTAGCCAAGGATATGCTGGTAATAGTTAGAACATTTACATCCGATTTTACTTGTCGATTTTACGATATTTTATTAACAAAATTTTACTATTGTTTATGCAGAGGTTATTGCAATTTTCGTCAATTACCTAGTGTAAAATCCGATGTCGCGCTGGCTGAAAATGTATATATTTCAAGAATCTACTAAAATTTCACACCGGAAACAAGGATGACTACATATAGTATGAAAAGACCTTAAAAAAATTTGCCGTTTTGATCAGATTTATACACAACTGACTGAACTGCAAAGCACAGAATACAATATGTACATTCCCATTTATCATAGAAAATATATAATATGCTGAGGGTCTACTCATGAAATTCTCACCTGTGTGTGACTGGTGACTCACTAGTGAGTCACAACGCTTTCGTACTCATGAAATGACAGCCATGAGTCAACCTAGTGTTGTCCCTTTCTAATTATTCTAATTAGAGTGCGACGATACTAACAAAAACATTTGATGTTTGATGACGTCAGGCGAGAGCGTCTTACTGTCATCTGTGACTACCTCGCTTTCGCGTTCCTGAGTTGATAGGCTGACCTATAGCCTGCTGTATGGTTTTCTCTTTGTGTGTGTGTTACAAGCGGTGAAGTAGAAATTCGGCAACGTCGCGTCGCCGCGTCGTAGGCCGACACGCAGTTGGATTCAACATTGCCGGGAGTTCTTTCATTTCAATACGCTTAGTGCGCCGCCAGCTACGAAGTGCGATTGATTTGTTCGTTCTTGATTTGACTTAAATGTGTTAATTTAATTATTATTAGGTAAATAAATAGTGTTTCTACTAGCATTGAACCTCTGAAAATCAAACACGAGATAGTGAGGTCTATCAGCAATCATGAAATTTGCATAGGCACACCATAAACGGATTTAATAAAAAATATGAATCGTAGTTAATGTATCTTATGCCTCCGACTGCGTTTATGAACACTGTCAAACATCATTCAAACACAAAAAATATATAGTTTTTCAACTTTTTCTCTCTTTTTAGTTCCTTTACTAAGTAATTTATAAAATTTAAAATAGCATTTTTTACTCTGTCGCGGTTTTTTTAATTAATTTGTTGTATTTAAATTATTTTTGGTTTTCGTAGAGCATGAATTTATCATTATTATGTTTATTGTTTATTCATCATCCATAGAGAGTACACTGCACTCGGATTTGTCAAATTTTATCATTAGCCAGTTCGGTATACAACCGCCCGATCAAATGTGGTATCTTTGAGCTTATGAACTATTACATCCTAACGAAGGTTTAACGGTGAAACCCTGCAATTATTTATTTTCTTGCTCGCGTAACGCATCAAAATAAAACGTTCAAGGTTCGATCCGTACACCAACTCCTAATTTATTATTTTGAACAATATAACGTGTTATAATTAATGTAAAATGTTCCGGACTTGTTTCCAAAAGGAACCCAACTTTGGTAAAGCCGTGCTTTTCCTTCCAACTGCTCCCAACGAAATCCTTGTTGAGGGCATTCACTGCTTTGTTGCCCCATGGCCCCCACACCTCTAAATCCGGCCCTGCCACTACTTGAAAATGGGACGCTGCTAATCCTACTTCACGGCTTGTAACACATACACAAACACAAAACAATACAGCAGGCTATGGCTGACCGTATGATTACCTTGGCCGTGGTCCGAATTGCGCTGAAAACGCTGACAGCGTGAATAAAGTTGGTCCAATTCGATACGAATTTGAACAAACATATGTGACAGACCCTAAACTGTTACAGTCGTATTCAGAGAGCACGTGACAAAATTTATTACGAGATTAGCACCGGACTTACCATACTAAAACCGGTTTAGTCCAGCAGATTAAGGTTAGTCCGCCCACTCTAAATACACCTGTTACAGTTTAGTATACATAGTATACAACCGGTTTGGTCCAGCGTTTTAAAGTTAGTCAGACCAATCTGAATTCGGATGTAAGTTCCGTAAAGGCAAATTTAGGTGTGATCTCCGACTGCCTATGCTGCGGGTCTACTCGGGAAGCGAATACGACAAGTTCTCACAACGAATACTTTTCGTGTCGCTTCCTGAGTAGACCCACTGTACTTTGAACGATACTATTTGTGTTGGCGAAATATGATATATTACCAACAGAACGCAAGCTTTGCCGATCTTGCGAAACAATGTCATATCACACGAGTTTATTGACGAATCGTTAAAAAACGATCAGCGAAACGAAGATTTTGGAAATATGTTTGAGGAATGAATATATCATTTTATCTATGGTCTAATAATGCATTGATTATTTTAGTTCTTATTTCTACCACTAGGGAACGCATCGATCGCTCAAATTATGTCTTTTTTTTCTAGTGCTATTTCATAGATTTTCTGTAGTGCGAAGTTTATTCCTTGCACAGATCCGAGAGAGAACGATTTGAAAAAGATAATATTCGAATTTGAACTTTATGCGAGTGGCGCGTGGTGGCTGCGCCGCGAGTGTCGTGTGGTGCGTGTCAGCGGCGGTCGTGTGTTGTGATGGCGCTCGGGAGTGAAGTGAAGGGGCAGCAGAGTACGACGTCAGAGTCTGGCAAGGGTGAAGTGCGTCGCATGGCAGCGGCTTCCGAATCGGGTGAGTCTCATTGATCTGTTACTCCAGTGCCGCAGGGCCCTGTTATGTAACGAGGGTTCTTGTGTTAGAACCCTCTAATTGGGGTGCCTCGTCCCTGCCCCACCCCCTAAGTATGCAGCGAACAGCTGATTATTTGATTGAATTCTACTAGGGGGACTAAATGCGAGAAAACAACCGGACGGCCGACCGACCGCCGACCATGTGACTTGGGGTCGGTACGTTGTTGCATCACATGGTACGAAGTTGCTCGGAGCCGGTGCTAAGCGAGGAAAAGCTAAAAAACGATCCAGTTAGATTCTATTTCATTCATATGTATGGCGAAATATGAATGTAAATTGTATTCATAATGTTTACCAAGGTGTTTTAGATATGACTGTAAAATTTTTAGAACGCTGAAAATATTATATGGGAGGTAATTTTATCAGCTAGGTGATGTAGCTGTTGCAGAAAAATTTGATGCTGATGTGGGCTGTAGTATGAGGGCGAGGGTCTAAGGAACTATTATCAAATATTTTTTTTGTCAGGAGACCCTTTTTTTTATGCGACCTGACATGGATGGCTAATACCACACAACTACCGTTATGATATTGAGCCCAAAACACCACATTCCCGAAGGAATTAAGGTGCCATGCCTGGACCTTCCCTTTATGAGCAAGGCTACATTGAACTGGATGGAAAACACCGACAATTTTCCATTGCCGCTTCGACCATCTCTCATTCAATGCGTTGGTGCAACCTGGGCGGGCTTAAACCATACCATCTAGTAGGGGAAGGGGACCTACAGTTTGATATGAATTCCGAACCATGGAACAGCTCGCATTCGTGACGAAATGCACTTATCTAACTCAGTAAGAGAAAGACAGTGGTGCATGTCGGAATTGAACGCAGACCTCTGGTACGCTAGGACAGTCGCCGTGCCACAAGGCTACGAGCCGCTCAAAACTACCTATATTTTAACTATTCTCTGATGATGTCTGTATTTATAGATCGACATGTGACGATATGACTAGAAATGAGTTTAAAAGTCACTATACATCTTTGAGGTCACACTTACAGCACATCCGGATGCTGCAGTATAAAATAGTGGTATAGACAGGAAGTACCTCTAAGAATGGTCAGGTGATATAGCTGGTTGCAGACATAAACAATATGCCGCATGGGCATCGTCGGGCACCTGAAGATGTTCTGGCGTACGCTATATGCCACGCTTAAAATAAAAAAAACATTAGTTTTATTAAGGGAAGCAATCATTGGTGCAACAAAGCGGGAGGATGTACCTGAGCAAATACGTATACGTTTCACTATGAATGTGATTGCTTCATGGTTCAGAAGCTATATAAAATTGTCTGCTCCCCATCCTTAGTTGGTCAATCTAGGTGATTTATACCACTACATAAAATGAAGAATTATTAAAGCGGCAATGCACATTGTCTGGGTCTCCACCAAGTTCAATGTAGCGATGGTTGAAATAAAACCATTTTCTGGAATAGCACCAAAACTGCAGGAATAGGAAGTATGTCTTCATTACTAGAAGAAAAAAACGTCTCACACAAATTAAAATACTTATGGGTTTTTTGCCGATTCAATACAAATTGGCCGTATGACATCAGTGAATTATAGGGGGTGGCGAGATAATGTATCCAAATTTACGTATAATGATTTCTTTTGGTTCTTAGGTTTACTTCATTGATGTACACATTTTTTTTGCAAACTTATGATCTCACAGTGCGATAGGTTGCTGAGGACCGACATGTTGCGGAGTGATGTTCGCCAGCCCGGAACGTCAAATGTCACAAACACACTCCTGGAAAGTGTGTTCTCATATTATTATTATCTGGTTTATAACACTAGCAGCTATAAGCTGATGCGTGCATATCAGGTTTTAGAACTACTGAGTGCACTTGTTTTTTTATTTATTTTTTTTGTTTTTGGTTTTTATTTATGGTTTATTTCTATATTTATATTTGTCTAGTAATTTTTTGAACCCATTAACTGTTTATGAAATAGATTAATTAATTTATTAAAGACATGATTAATTTATGAAATAGAACACCAGATGGAAGGCTAAATTGGATATGTGAGAACCCTGTGTAAAGTTGTAAGAATGGAACGTGGAAAGATTTGGAATTTGCAATTCCAGAAATGAATTTGCAGTTCGGATCAAACTTTTGGCCGGTCTGAATGCACGCACAGTCCGAATTTGCGCAGGGTAGGGTAGGTACACCCCCGGGTGCCCTTGACCTAAAATTTACGTTTATTTATGTATTTTTTTTTTCATTGAGAATTCAACAGCTTAACAATATTATTACATGAACTGAGCAAATTATCTTAAAACTAGCCAATTATAGAATTCTATCATCTAAGTAACTGTACAGAGGGTGTGCGTGTGTGAGGGTTTTTGTGAGAGGGCGAGGGTATGTGATGGTGTGTGAGGGTGTCTATGTGTGTGTGTGGTGAGATGGTCTGCGCAGCTAAACGCACCAACTTTACATCGGCAATAAAGTTTGGCCCAAACCAAAAGAATGACAACAACATTGAGTAGGTACCTATTATTTATGGAGTCAACATTAGAAATTGCTTTTTTAGGGTTCCGTACCCAAAGGGTGAAAACGGAACCCTATTACTAAGCCTCCGCAGTCCGTCCGTCCGTCCGTCCTTCTGACACAGGGTTGTATCTCATGAACCGTAACTGGTAGGAAGCTGAAATTTTCAGAGATTATAAATATATTTTGCCGCTATAACAGCAAATAGGTAAAATTATAAAATGATACAAAATAAAAGGGGGTCATACAAAAAACGTGTTGTTTTTTAGTTAAATCTTGTACGATGGTACGGAACCCTTCGTGTGCGAGTCCGACTCGCACTTGTCTGGTTTTTAAAGAAAGTCGTAGATAATGTAGAGATCTGATGTAGGAGACAGTTAAGCTGCCTGCGCCGAAGTGGACAACTTCACACCGATCGACCCAAATTGATTCAAAATCCCATATATGTCATTGCATATTAGTACCAAGCAGGCTCACTCGCTAATAACCTGAGCCCCTCGTCTGACTAGTTCGAATTTTTCGCTCGCTTTATGCAATACGTTTGCTCGTGGATTATTCAACGATAAAACAAAACATCTAAAACATGTTAGTCATCATGCCTATAAGTCTTTTTGTAATTATATATTTTTTTAATCTAACACTATGCGCATTGTCTACTTTGTGGACATATTGCATCCTCCTCACCACCACGGGACCTGTAAATTAGTTAATATTTCGGGAAGGGCCATCTTAAATTGGCGTCTACGCTAAACAGATCAATTAGCGTTTCGAAATGTATGGAAAAATTTAAGATCGCACGCAGTGGGCGTTAAGCGAACTGCAGTGGGCGTTAAGCGAACTAACATTTGCGAGTCTGAATTTGGTTGACAGCTTACTCACCGTCGCCGTTAATACGTTGATGTTGTCGTTTAACGCCGAGTCCGCGTTTTCATACAAATCGGAAGTCTGAGTATGACTTTGACAGCTTGAAAAAGTAAAGCCACAGAATATCTAGTAAAAACTTGTACGGAGTTTGACGTTTTTACGTAACTTCGAAGTTCCGTAAACGCCAATTTAGGTGACAACTGGGACTAGGAGCTCTGATGTAACGGACGTCGCATAGTCCTAGCTCGCATTTTATTTATTCACGGCACCGAGATTGGCCGGCGGTCACCTATCGATCCCACCGCTGAAACAGCACCGCTGGACGAAACATGCAAGTGTACTACGTGGTAGCAGGTCGTAGCTTGGTGGCGCGGGGACTTCCCTTGCATACCAGA
Source organism: Incurvaria masculella (assembly GCA_946894095.1). Lineage (NCBI taxonomy): Eukaryota > Metazoa > Arthropoda > Insecta > Lepidoptera > Incurvariidae > Incurvaria > Incurvaria masculella. Next base: position 8,054,929 of record OX335644.1, read on the forward strand.
GGTCTGGGCTCTAATCCCCACCCCGTACATGCACCTGACTGTGGGTGTGGTATTTGCCATCCATGTCTAATTGCATATTGTTTTATGAAAGAAAATAGGAACCACCACAGGAGCTAGCCACGTGTACCTGCGCGGAACTAGATTTTTCGGTCCCATCAGGGGTGTCTATTGAGCCGCATTCTTACCTGTACTGAATAGATTTAAACTTTTTAGGGTTCCGTACACAAAAGGCGCCAACGGAACCCTATTTCTAAAACTGCTGTCCGTCCATCCATTCGTCCGTCCGTGCTTCCGTGTGTCAGCGGGCTGTATCTCGTGAATCGTGACAGGTAGACAGGTGAAAATTTCACAAAGTGTATATTTCTATTGACGTTAAAACAATAAAAATAAAATTAAAGGGGCCTATAAAAGGGCTCATACAAGAAACGTGATACCTATTGATTTCTTTTAAATCTTGTATAATGGTACAAACGCCTTAGTATGCGAGCACGACTAGAGCTTGGCCGGTTTTTTTTAATGGAAACATATTTTAATTGATTATCTTAGTGTCGAAAATATTGAAAATCTGTTTCATCCGTAACCAGATTTTCTTGCTAAACTGCTGGACAGTGTACTGTCGAGAAAACTGAGCAACAGCAAGGTAACCATTAGAAGTTTTCTTATAATTTACCCTTAATTGTAATTATTACTTGATAATTAAGTAGGCTTGTTCTAAGATACGGGAAACACATTAAAATAGCCCGGTAAATCTCCTGGCAAATTTGCTAGTCTCATTACGTTATTGTAAATATAATACCGTCTCACTCGCAGTTGCGACATCGTTGCTGAGACAGGGTTATCAGTCAACTGAACAATTTAGGGCGCACATTGCGATAAGGCTTCCTTAGTCGAACGTTACGGTATACATACACAGAAATCACTCCAGGGGGCCACCGCCCTGAAGAGGGAAAGCCTTAATGTCTCCGTGGACACCGTTTTAAATACCTTGACGCTTGATGACAATCGGCATTCAAAATCGATTACAATTTTATCTAAGAGCATCTAGTCCCACATGTTACTTAAATTGGCGTTTACGCCAAACCGATCGAATAGCGTTTTCAGATGTATGGAGATATTGAAGAGCGCGCGCAGTGGGCGTTAAGCGAACTAACATTTACGAGTCCGAGTTTGATTTGATAGCTTACTCACCATCGCCGTTAATACGTCGACGTTGCCGTTTACGCCGACTCCACGTTTTAAAACAAATCGGAAGTCAGAGTTTGACTTTGACAGAAGTAAAACCACAGAATATCTACCAAAAACGTTTCCGTACACGCCAATTTAGGTGACAAGTGGGACTAAGAGCTCAGCTTACTCACCGTCGTCCTTGCCGTTTACGCCAACTCCGCGTTTTCATACTAATCGGAAGACCGAGTTTGATTTTGACAGCTTGAAAAGTAAAAACATAGAATACGTAGAAAAAACGTGTATGGGGTTTGACGTTGTTTTTACGTAACGACGAAGTTCCGTAAACGCCAATTTAAGGTGGCCCAACCCGGCGGGACTAACTCATTCGCGGGCACTGTACAAAACCGTGCTGTTGCGCTCTGGGACCTTTTCTGTTTCAAAGAAAAAGACAGGCTCCGTGATGAGGAAGATGCAACATGTCCACAAAAAAGATAATGTGCATAGGCTGAGATAAATAGTCGTAACAGAAACTAAGGCTGAGATAAATAGTCGTAACAGAAACTGACTAACAAAAAGTAGTACTTTGTGACGTCAATTTACATTACTTTTGAGATTTCGTCCATACAAAATGTGTCAAAGTGACGTCACAAAGTACTACTTTGCGTTAGCATTAGTTTCGGTTACGACTATTTATCTCAGCCTTAGTTTCTGTTACGACTATTTATCTCAGCCTAAGACTAACGCAAAGTAGTACTTTGTGACGTCAATTGGCATTGCTTTGAGATTTCGTCCATACAAAATGTGTCAAAGTGACGTCACAAAGTACTACTTTCCGTTAGTCTTAGTTTTTGTTACGACTATTTATCTCAGCCTTAGTGTATGATTTGGTAAGATTTATGAAAATTTTGATTTCAAAACGACTTATAGCTAAAAGTAAACCACGACCGCTGTAGTCAAAAATCTAACAAAAACCAAATAGATTATAAATCTTAATTAAATAAGCTATGTCTGATGACTAATCTTTTTAAGATTTTCTTACTTTATCATTGCGTAATAAACCACCAAAATTATTGTATAAAACGCGCGAAAACTTCGAACTTTCTGACCTTATAACTTAGAAACCAAACACAATTTTACAATGCCAACGGTCATCAGACATCTAGTTCGATCAAATAAAGCTCTTTTGAGCAAAATTTGGGATCTCTGGTAATAAATATGGGCGTGATCTTTTTCCCCCTTTGTATGGGCAGATGAGCGGGTTGGGCCACCTTAAGTAAGAACTCGGACTGACCACTTTGGAACAATATTATTGCTACATCACACCGATCCGTATGAGCGCCTAGTATCAGATTTAGACACACGCCGGCGGATGTCTTATTCTTTCACAAACATTGAAGTAGGAGCGGACAAAGAAATGTGACATTCGTCACTTAAGCAACACAGTTTTTTTTATGGCGTACGTCTGGACCTCAATAAGTGCCTGATGACGCCCATGGCCTTTTGAGCATTCTCGGGGTTTGAGATAACTATTTCGGCCACGTGCTTTTTCCACAATTACGATTCTATCGATGGATAAAAGAGCTACGGATGTAGAATGAAGACTGAGGGATAGCGTTATGCAGCTCCGAAAAGTAATTTCCTTTGTATGATAGCACACAGTTGGAGCTGCGGAGTTGGAGGGTCTCCAAAATCCGGGAAGAAGCGAATTATATGCTTTCTTTGCAGTTGATCTCGTTCTTAAGGCACGGGCTGAACGTTGACCGATTTCAGGCACACATTAAAATACGATAGGCCGTACAGGCGGGTAAGGACAATTCCTAATTCTGGAGCACACTTTTTCAACACCAGCGCAGCAATGCCATCAGGGCCACTCGAATCTAGGTCGAAGAGCACAGTTCCCTGGCGGAATTATATTTGAGCATACAGAAGTCACACCTAGGAATGGATGGCGTTAAGGAACCGCCATCATCATCCGGGCTGGAGTTCGCTGCAAAGAAGCCGAAGATCGGCCTTCACTTTGGCGAAAAAAGCGACTAAATCGGGCTGTGTTGTAAAATGGATAAAAAGTGGCATGTGCTTGCAGGTTTCGTCACATTTGGTAGGTTCTTCTGGGTACATACCGACACTGCCTCCGTATTTTTAGTTAGCGCTATTACTATTTGGCAAACAGTTTTGATGGATTGCTGCTTCTCTGCACGTGTAGTCAGTTGGGGGACATCGTGTACGGCTGGGTTTCTTAACCGTTTTGGAGTCATGGACCCCTTGTCGGATTTCAAAATGATTACGGGCCCCTTCCGAAAGCAGTTAAAGGAAAAGAAAACAAGGCATTTTGAAAAAAAAATCTTTGTATTGATTACCACAGAAAAAGTAAAGGTACGTCAATCACGCGCAGTATTTATTGTCATCATATATCAAACATGGACCCGCAGTACTCGTGCGACGTTTTCTTTACAAATGTATTATAGCTTACAATACATCATATGATGTATCGTCCGGGGAAACGGTATGTACCGTTTCCCCGGAAGGGTAGGGAGATATTATAAAGCGCCATCACAATCACAGCATACTTCTCTCGCTTCTTCCACACGTAATATATCTCTTCATGCAATCTCTTCGATGATGCTACGAATGGGACTTTACAAAACTTCTCGGTCATTCGAGCATGCTTGCTCCAACCGATTCCTCTCTGTTAATTAGCTTTTTACGCATTTTCCTGACGCGAGATACCTATAAGGCTAATTTCCGTTATGTCCGTCGCATCTAATGAGAAGATCCAAAATTTCAGTGAAATTCTCGGATTTAAAAATGAAGTCAATTAATTCTTAATTCAAAATATCCTCCCTCGGCCTTTTTTTAGATGACTTGCTCAACCGATCAGTCTCAAACTTTCGATCTTATATTTTTACCAACAAAAAAGCTTATACCTATTGTGTCGTGTAGGCCAAGTAATCACAGCATTCCATAATAATAAAGAATAAGGTGCCATGCCAGGACCTTGCCTTTATGAGCACGGCTACATTGAACAGGATGGAAACCACGGACCATTATTCACTGTCGCTTCAACCGTTTTTAGGGTTCCGTACCCAAAGGGTGCCAACGGAACCCTATTACTAATTAAGTGCGATGGTACCTACCCGGGCGTGCTCAAGGACCATGGAACAGCTCGCATCCGTGACGAAATTCACTTACCCTACTCAGAACCAGAAATAAGTGGTGCATGAGCAGGCGGGGATTGAACCCGTGATCTCTGGCATGGACGCGGAATGGGGCGTTCGTATTCATATATGTAAAACCCTTTTAGAAAACGTTTGGCCTCTGTGACATGTTTCTCGAGAGCGAGTCCCAAGTTCCGCCACGTCGCGCGTCGCCTTGGCTCGGCGTACAAAATAAAACGTACACCATCTCTGTTACAAACAGAAATAATAAAAAATAACAAATGCCAACGCGGAGTTCTCTCCATCTAGAATAGTTTGGACTGACAGCTCAACGGCGTGCTGCGACGCGACGAACATAGCGACGCACGGTATGACGGATGGCATGTGGTCTTTCAACAGAAATAGACGATTCCTGTGCTCAACTCCCGACTCGTCATCGGAATGGTGGGAAGGAGAGCGATTGGGTTCAGTTTAGGTGTTCCAGAATGCGGCCGCGTGTGCAGCATGGATGGGAAATGGGACATAGGGGCGTTCAATAGCGAGTATAGTTCAGTAATCAATATTTATTTTTACCGCATCGTAGTTTCTGTTACTAATATGGTAACCTCTCTTTACACATGAAAACAATTTTAGAACCACTTCTTTAGTAGTATGTACACGTAGGTACATATTTAGATATCTGCATGGTACATCAGATAGCCCGCTAATAGATAACTCAACTTTCGAGCGTTAGCGTTATGAGAGCGTGATGCGGTGGTTGTGGTTTGGTACAATTTTGTGTGTTTCTGGTGTTATCTCGTAACGCTAACGCCCGAAAGTGTAGTTACCTATTAGCGGACTTTGGTTTCTGAAAATAGCAGTTTAATAAATACATAAAATATATTTAAAGTAATTTTCTTTAAATGTCATCAGTACAATTGCGTCGTGGATACCTATTAGTTGACACGTTCATTCTTCACTAATAAGATAACTGCCCACTAAATGTTATAGAATAGCTCGATTCGATGTTATCCGGAAATGTCATCAGTGAATGTATAGCATTGACATAAATATTAATGTATAATTCACTGCACAGAACCACCATTCACTTCCATTCCATTAGGACATTAACGATCACTCATCACTTTTTCGGTTCTTTTTTTAAACTACATAGATAGGTACCTACTTATAGGTCGTTATGAAGACATGAAAGGATGGAGGGCGAACTTATGTATGTCACAAATAGTTTGCTAGCAATGCTGCAGTCATTCGTTATTGATTTTGCATCGAAATTTTGACATACTTGTTGTAATTTAGGTTAGGTTAGGTTGTTGTAATAAGGCTTAAAAGTTGTTACTATATTGCGATTAAACGGCCAGAAAACGGGAGTCGCGTTGATACCATATATTTTTAAACCCGTCAATTGCCGAAATAAAAGCACGAAAAGTAGCGTTTGTTTAAATGAACATTACCTCAATTTTAGTTTGTTGAGCATGAGGAATCACACAGAACTGAGCAACCCCTCCCGCCACCCGCGGCACCACGCCAAACATCTAAAATATTTTAAATACATTATAACCATCTTATTTTGTGATACAAATTGACAATCGACGAACGAGCCCATGACATCGCTGAAAAGTTAATAAATCAATCGGACGAACACATGCGTACATTCTAAACATGTGCACCGCACACGGCTCGACGGACGAACAATCATTGATGCAGTCATTGACGACGAATATTAGCGTCCTCGTGTTGATAAACTGCCGCGCCGTGTCGTCGTCGCCGGGAGCTCGGCGGCCGCCTCGCGCCGCACGGAGCCAAGGCAACTTGTGCGTGAAAGAAGACGGGTGTAAAAATAAGTCCGCTAATTATTATTGGCAGCGGCGCTCGATTGATCGCTCTGTCCGCGCAGTTGTCAACGGCTGAACCGCCGTTATGTGTTAAGAAAGCAATTTAGTAATCTTGAAAATTAACTTGATGTCTCCTGCGTCGTTTTTAACCACAAACATCTGGATAAATCGCTAATTTTTTAATTAAGCCAAAATGACAAAAAAACACAAACCATGGGGTTCCCAGATTTCCCGGATTTCCAGGGATTCCAGATTCCCTGAGATTACCAAACAATTAAACACCAGATTCACTGAATGACTGACCCCTTGGCTTATTAGGAGTTTAAAATACAAAACTATAATTTATCGGATACGGTCGTTCTAGGGTAGTACCTATATTACCTTAATTCTGTCTGTCAAATTGTGAAATCATGTCAGGTTTTATGAAAGTAATTTCTCGCAGGAATAAATTTGGACTCAGTTTTGGAATACGAGCATCATCGATTGACTTCCACTTCAGCCGCAAGTATATATTCAAAAGATGAAACAGTAAAGAGAAATGATAGGTTTTTAGAACTGTAATCCGTGGTCACACACAATAAGATACATCTGCCATGAGTTTTTTGTGGTCCACAAATTGGGGAGCTCCCCAGTGCGTGGACCTCGCCTTTATTAATTTGTATGGCTTCTCTGGCCCTACTGAATATTTTTTGGTAACTACGTACTTTTCAACCATTGAACTTTCCTCAAATCTTGCTACATTTTACATGATGATTTCCATATCTCAAATATGTTAAAGGTTTACAGAAAATATTATCATGTCTGTAAAAAATACCCTACTACAGTTTATTTATTTATTTATTTATTTATTTGGAGGAAACACAGATACAGATAAAGTAATAAAACAGTAAGTTAACAAAAGACTATAGAACTAACCTGCATCCTAACCTATTCCTCGCTAATTAATTTATACATAAATTAGAGTGACAGTATAGCAGTCCTATTGAGCCATGTTTTTTATTTTGTGCTTGAAGTTGCGCTGAGTGTCAAAGAAGATGTCTAGGTCAGATAAGTTCTTATTATAAAGCGAACACATTCTATGCAAAGGGTCTCTAAGGCCAGCGTTGGTGCGTGTCCGACCAAGGTGGAATAAGTCACTGCATCTGGTGTTTTTTGACGGTACTCTAAGACATACAAGTTGGAGCAGGTTTGGACTGTCAAGAACATTATTGCATATCTTATGTAGCATTATTAGGTCAAAGTGTGCACGCCGATTAGAAAGGGCGGACAACTTGTAATCTATCAACATTTTTGCATAAGACCGCTTTCGATCATTCATTTTAAAACTTAGAAATCTAAGAAACTTTTTCTGCACACTCTCTATTCTATCAGAATAAACCTCATAGAAAGGGTTCCATACTGGGGTACAATATTCAAGTTGAGAACGAACAAGCGTAAAATATAAAAGTGAGAACGTTTCAAGTTTCCTGAAAGACCTGCTAGTCCTAGTTATAAATCCAAGTAAACTAAAAGCTTTATTTATAATACTGTCGACGTACTCACCGAAGTGCAGTTTTGAGTCAAAGATGACACCTAAATCTCTTATACTGTGAACTCGCTCGAGGGTATGTCTTCCAATGTGATACTGGTGAAAAATTACTTTTTTATTTTTCGTAAAAGTGATTTGATTACATTTATTTAAATTTAAAGAAATTTTATTTTCAGTGCAGAAATGTTCGAATCGTTCTAAATCACGTTGAATCAGTAAACAGTCACTTAATGTACACACTGTTGCAAACAGTTTGATATCATCAGCGTATAAAAGAAATTTACAATAAGAAAAGCATTTCACAACGTCATTAATAAACATAATAAAAAGTAAGGGGCCAAGAATTGATCCCTGCGGAACACCTGATGAAACTGAAACCCAACTGGAGATATTGCCCCGTAGTGACACTGCTTGTTGCCTATTAGTAAGATAAGAAGCAAACCATCTCATTAAGCTACCCTTGATCCCGTTAAACATATTTTTTTGCAGGAGTATAAGGTGATCGACTTTATCGAAGGCCTTTTTAAAGTCACAGTAAACTGCGTCAACTTGTCGACCAAGGTCCATGTTTTTGAATAAAAAATGGGAGTAAATAAGTAAGTTACTAGCTGTCGATTTATCTTTGACGAACCCATGCTGTTGTGCAATAATATTTGGTGCAAGTACAGGATAGACGTGGTCGTGTACCAGCCTCTCAAAAAGCTTAGCTATTCCCGATAATATAGAAATAGGCCTATAATTTTCAACTTTTTGACGAGAGTTCCCTTTGTGCACTGGAATTATATAGGCCAATTTCCATTCATCAGGAAAATAACCTTCAGCCAAACATTTGTTAAAAAGCAAGGTAAGTGGAGCACATAGAGATATTGAGGCGTATTTAAGAAAGTAAGGTGGAATTTTATCAGGTCCTGCTCCTTTATTAGGATCTAGTAAGGTGAGTGCCCTATACACACCGACTTCTGTTAACGTGATTTTATCGATAAAATCAGTGCCCCAATCCTTTGATTGCTTATCCTTTAAAAGTTCTTCCACATCATGATGTTGGTCAATAGAAGATGGCTCAAATGTGGATTTGAAAAACCGAGAAAACATATTACAAATATCTTGACAATTGTCTGATTTAATTCCTTCAAAAGACATTACTGCTGGATAGTCGTCGGAAGATCTTAATGACGAAACGTAAGACCAAAAACTTTTGATATTTTTTTGCATCGATGTTTCAACTGTATCAAAATATTTTTTATGACATTCACTAGCAAGTTTTTTAAAATTAGAACGTAAAAGGGAGAATTTGCGATAGTCTGAAATATTTTTATATATTTTCCATTTAAGCCAAACCTTGTCTCTTTTTCTAGCCAGTTTTATTAAGTTAGTTGTATACCAAGCAGGAAACTTATCACTTTTCTGATGTTGGAGAGGTACATGCTTCTCAATAATATCACGAACATAGGTATAAAAAGTCTTAAGTGACTGTTCAACCGATAATTCTGCGATTTCATTTTCCCAGTGAATATCCATTATTGCCTCATTTATTGCATTGTAGTCCGCCTTTCTAAAATTGGGTTTACATAAATATTTACTTTTTAATTTTTTCGGAAGTAAATGTGGTACTTGGAAAAATAGAGCTGGATGGTGTCTATCTTCAGGCAGTAGTGGGGAATCAACATGGTAAGTACTCAATTCACGGTTGCTGAGAAGGAGGTCAAGGCATCTATCATTAACATTTTTAATGGAATTGAACTGCTGCAGGCCTAGGTATGACATTTTCCGTAACAGTGCCGACGAGGGACAACCGACGGGTAATCTACTTATGTTCGGAACACCAGAACCAGAACAACCGGAGAATATCCAAGAAATACCAGGTAAGTTGAAGTCCCCTACTACACAATGAGAGTTACTGTTATCTACCAACACCTGTTCCAGGCTGCTTAGAAATGACTCGTAAATGCCAATATGAGATGCTGGAGGTATATAAACTGCGCAGATGATAAGATAAACGGAATGAATTGGTATGGAAATGAAAATCTCTTCAATCTGTGCATTTTCCCAGTCTTCTCTACGGGTCGCACATAGGTCCTTGCGAACGGCAATTAAAACCCCACCACCATCCCTTTTACCAGTTAAATCCCGGTTCCTGTCATGTCGGAATACTATGTATCGTGTATCAATAAATTCGGCTGTGTTTAGACTGGGTACCAGCCAAGTTTCAGTTAGTATAATTATGTCGTAGCTATTGGACAGTACATTAAAATAAAGATCTTGAGTCTTAGTCCTTAAACCACCACAGTTTTGATAGTAAACTGAGAAACACGATGAAGTCATGGTGAAGAGAAAAGTAAGCGAACACAAATTTCGGGAGCGAACTGTGGCATTTCAGGTAACGAAATTGTAACCAACATTATGCAGAATATAAAATAATTGTTGTTTGGATAATTCTTGGCTAGCACTTCATAATCCCGCAATGAATTTAATATGTATGTAAGAACACCATAATAGCTAGACAGTACTGAGTACAATATAATACTATTTTCTAAATATATCTTTTTACACGACATCCTTAAGTTACTATATTTTTCTATATTCCACTTTGGCAGGAATGACTCGAGTACGGTAATATTAAAATTAATAAGCACACACGGCCAATGTATCATTATTAAGTAAGTATAAGCAAAAACAAAAACAGTAAACAGAATAGGTTCAACGTTCAAGGCACTAGGATAATAATGAGAGTGGTAAACATAGGGAGGTAACATTATGTAAGTAGGTACACAATAATAATAGCTAGACAGCACTGAGCCTAACACAATACTATTTTCTGAATAGACATTTTTACACAAGATCCATAGCAGAGCAGCACACACGGGATATTTTATTATATTCCACCTTGGCACGAATGGTCTGAGTATGGTTATGATACAACTAATAAACACTAATCTACAGAGCATTATTATATCAGTATCAGTAGAGACACATTTAGTACACAGAATGAATACAACGTTGAAAACAGTAGAGTAATAAGAGTAATAAGTGTACAGAGAAAACATGAGTGTGGGTAAATATAGTTTTACAAAAATATATCGTAATTGAAACAATGCAAACAACGCAAAGCGTTGACGGTAAGATTTACAATTGCTTAACGAAAAGCATAAGGCGCTCAAATAAGGTCGCCAGGCAGCCATGTAATGAGGTACGAGTAATAGGAGCCTTAGATTTAATAGAGGCATTCTAGTTACGTTAAGTACTAACATAGCAATAGCGAAAGTGAACACGAGTGCAGGTTGGGATGCAGGCCACACGTCTCACAGTTTTGTTAAGTCTGCGTCACGGCGGATCACTACAACGCGCGAATCGTCATCTTTTTTTGCTAGTATGCTCCCGTTTCGGATCCATACATATCTATACTGCTTAGCAGAGCCTGTGGACCGAGCTTTAGCAAATAAAATTTTATTTTTTAACGTAAGATGCTCGTTGACGTAGAATTTTGTTGATGCCGAGTTGAGCTTAAGTTGTTCCGTGGTTGGTCCGCGACGGGCGCGCGCAGCCGCGATGACGTCATCGCGAAGGCGCTTGGTCGCCAACTGCACAACAATGTTGCGCGGACGGTCCCCGGGCGATGTGTGGCCACGAGCGACACGATGGACTGCGACGACGCAGCTACTCGGGAGCGGCACGTTGATCAATGTTCCGATGTTTTCAATAATATTCAAGAGGTTCTCGCCCTTTTGTTCCGGAACATTTTGAACATCAATGTTGCATAGTCTCGCCCGCTGCTCCAAATCGTCATAGTTTTCTTTTAGGGTTAGTATTTCCTGGTGGAGGCCTGCATTTTCTTCCTTGAGTGTATCCACGGTGTGAATAAGTGACTCCATCTGTGCCTTCCATTCGTTTGTAGCTTGCGTAAGCGTGTCCAGCTTGTTATGAACAGCTGCAATAGCTTCCCTGTGATCGACACGCATCGCTTCCAGTTTCGACTCAAAGTAGGTAATTAAAGCATTAGTGTCGATATTAATCATGGATGGCTGGGGCGAAGGAAAATTTAACGATGAGTCACCTGTGCAGGGATCAACAGGCACTGGGGAGGATACAGCGAGGCCTTTTTTTGTAGTACTTTTAGATTTACATTCATTGCATCGCCATTTCGCCCTGTTCATAGGGAGCATTTTGCCGAATTCTGATTCAGTCAGATTGACACAAGAAAAATGCCAGGCCCGACGGCAGCCGGTGCATTTTACTTTGTGTGTTTCGTCGACAGATTGTTCGCAGCAAAAACAAATCATTTTAGATTTTAGTGGCGATGAAATTTTTGTGGTCTATTCGTACGTAGGTACTGAGCAGGAGACCAGCGCCACCTAGTGTACAGTATGAATACTACCAACTTGGTTACTTCGATGAGTTGCAGTTTTTGCTTGTTGATGCGGGGCACAGACACTGACCGAAATTGTTATTTAGAGATATTTATTCCACAAGATAACACTCACACATTTGCAGGGCGTTATTTGGCAATGTATAAAATACTTTTTATGCTCTTAGAAGCGCTATTATACACAAAACGGGCCAAAAACCCGGAGCGTTATTATTTAGCTACTGTCACTTTGACGGTGTTGCCATGTGTTGTGTCTGGTTGCAGTCTGGTTGCTTGTAGCCCCAGAGGTTTGTTTGAGATTATTCTATTGCTTGGCTCAGTTTACGCGTATTGTGTTCGAATCTGGTAACATAGGTTTGATATCGAGTTTGCTGCGGCGGGATGACCTTTGCGCACTCCGTCTGCAGTGACTACACCATATGCCGCATATTCCATTAATACATTAGGTATATCCTGGTTCAATAAAGAAACTATATAGAAATGGCGGCTTGTACTTGCGAATCGCATGCTATCTCGTTCCCACTATATCGCTATCTATACTCACACAGTGCGGTACCGACTGCAAAACGACAATTTACAAAGCGCGCAGTGATATTTACTCAATTGCGTTGTTAGGTCGGTATAGTGTTTCACTGGTTGAACTGAACAGAACTATGGCTGAGATAAATAGTCGTATAGCAGGCGCAAATCTTTAATGCCGCTCTTTCGTTGTGTTCGGGCATGTGTACAGTCAAGATTGAATGTTAAATTTTTTTTTTTAAGAAAGTGGTATTCACGCACATGAACACGAGTGCTATGCAGAATTCACCGGAAAGCAAGGATACATAATTTAAGAAAAGAAAAAAATAATTAATTTAAAAATAGAGGAATACCCGCAATTGCCGAAAGGTTTGCATGCTTGTTAATTTTCAGCCTTATAATGTGCTAATAAAGTACTTCTTTTTACAGCTATCTTTCTTTGATAAATGTGTGCTTGCTGCAGGGTTGATTTTACAAAAATAAGTAATTTCACTTTAATTAACTTAAATGCGAATAATATAAGAAAATATATTTTGTTTTATAAATGAGAAATCCTCTTTGCATGGGACTTTGGGGTTGATTTGTTTTGTTCATCAATTAAATCCTTTGATTAGTAATTAATACGAATTGTTTTGTAGTTCTCACTTGGACGAGTTATTTTTTTATATTAGAACTAAAAAAAAATTTCATACTAGGTTTACTTCACAAACTAACACTTCATAACTGTAGGTACCGAAAGTATTATAGAAAGCACAAAAACCACCACCTAACTAAATCTCTGAGCGTACAAGCGCTCGTTGCAGAGCGGGGATTGCGGGGTTAGTTACGGGGAAGGCGCGGGCGCAAACAAGTGGTTGCTAAGGTAACGAGGTGGCGTGGGGGTGAGCGCGTCATTTCTCCCGCCCCGCGCCCCGCACGCTCACCGAGCTGACCTGAAATTCGACTACTGCGCAGGTACATACAGCGGCATTTAAGTTTTGCGCGTACTATAACAGAAACTAAGACTAACGGAAAGTAGTACTTTGTGACGTCACTTTGACACATTTTGTATGGACGAAATCTCAAAGTAATGCAAATTGACGTCACAAAGTACTACTTTTCGTTAGTCTTAGTTTCTGTTACGACTATTTATCTCAGCCTATGACTTCTAAAAACCGCCGGAAGATACTTTGGAGTGTCGCCCGAGAAATTGTGTTTAAGAGAGTCGTTATCCTATCATATAACTACGGGTGATAACTGTTAACATGCTCTTAATGTTTAACTATGCTCATGAAATTTTGGATTCGAAAATATTTTGTCAAAATCTACGTCTGAATTTTTATTTTCTGTATACGGGTAATGTATGAATACTGGAACATTTTAATCAGTTTATTAAAAGTCAACACTTTTCTTAAGTTTGTTGCATAACATTACTTCACAGGATTTGTTCCTTGTAAGCGACACCATTGACTGGCGCAATAATACAGGTATTTTTTTTTCAAAATCAACGAGTTCGATTCGCGGCTAGGGAAACCAAAAAATCCAAAATCGAATAATGCATTTTTCGTTTTTATTAAAATCCGTGAGAGGAGTGATCCTTTGAGTGTTTTTCGCTATTTCTTATAGTTTCGGATCTAACCCTGAAAGGCCCACTGGAAAAGTTTACCCTGTATGTCTTTTAGATTGAAAAATATTAATTGGCTAATAAGCATTAAAAAAAGTTGTCTATCTTTATGTTATTTTTTTTACTGAAAATACAGATATTTAGAAAAAATAAAAACACACAGAGGCTTAAATCTATGTTCCTCATACAAACGTAGTTTACTAATCATTTGGAAAACACTGTTCCGCTTTGCTTTATATTTTGTATCTAATATTCTACAAAAAATATCTGTGAAATATAATATCTGTGTCTGCACGTTTTTGTTTTGCTGAAAAATCGAAAGCAAGTCAAATAACAGGCAAAATAAAATCTTCATACAAATTTTATTTTTTCTGTTTTGTGACACAGGATACATTTTTCGAAAAAACAAACACGTGCAGACATAGATATTTGTTGCCTGATATTAAGTCCCAAATATCAAGCAAATTGGAACAGTGGTTTTCAAATGATTAGTAAACTAGGTTTTTATGGGGAGCGTAATTTTCTGATGCTTACGGGCCCACCATAAGTTAATAACTTGGTTCAGATGAATCTTCTGGAATGCAATAATTCATTTTAATACATAAATAAGTACATTTAAATGACCCACCGTTTTATTAACCTTTTCCTACCTCTTGAACTAATTAACATTATAAGTAAATATACTTTTTCGTACTAAACGAATGTGGTATATTTATGTTTAATTTCATTAATTTATTGTTGTATCGTGAAATATTACAAAAATCTTAAAACATAAATGTATACTTTGTAACAATAGTATGCTGACCGTACCGTCCGTTGGACAAGTACAAGCCGCCATTTCTATATAGTTTCTTTAATGAACTGGCTTATAAGTTAAATTGTGGAAAAAATCAAATCAATTCTTGACTGGTTTATTTGTATGTGTCGCAGGAAACTTGTTAGGAAACTTGTAAATATCCGGAAATTTATCAAAAGGCATTTCATCTTACATCCTTCCTGGTAGAACTCGGGAAACTTGTAAGTCGACTAACACTCCTCAGTTAACTTGTAAGAAAATTTACTTTACATCTTTGTGGGCATACAGATCGATACTTATAGGGGTTCTTTGAGAAATGTAAGCGCTTTTCCTGCAAAACCTTTTTCCTTCTAATATCTGGATTCATAAAGTTCAACGGAACGCCCTAAGCTCAGCCATGAAGAAGCTCAACTAGTGGAAGATGTAACTGCCGATCTACGTAAACTCGCTGTCCAGGGCTTAGCTTTTCATAGTTGCGCACAACAACTACGTAAACAGCGCGTTTACAAGTACCCCCTGGCAGGGCTCGTCCCTTCTGCACGGGTGGGGCGCGTTGTGTCAGGGTTTTATCTGCCGCGACCTGTACGGGTGCTGGTCGCACATTCTATTGACTCGACGACGACGCGGTTCGTCTCGCGACCGGGCGCGACTTCTCGTTTCGTCAACTCTTCGTGATTCACTTGTTAGAGCTTCGTGGCGACGGAGGCGAAGGCCCCTTGAAGTTATCCGAACCGGCGTGACACCTTGTTTGTTTGGTCGTAAGCTACACAATTTCATTGCACTGTGCAGGCACCACGCTTTGACTGAAGAATTCCTTTTTACGTATTTCGTTGCATCGGGCAAAGTTTTCGGCTGAGTAGAGATGTAAAATGTAGAACCCTGTTAGTGGCGGTACAATGTCTGTCCGTTTATCAGGCCTTACCAGATTCGCAAATTTTAAAAAATATTCGATTGCATGTATTTGAAACTAGAAAACTAGTTTACTTACTTGACACCGATCAGTGCAGAAATGGGGTGAAGCGTGAATTGATAGCAGCACGTATCATCTGTAGGTCATGTCTCTGACGATATCATTGCAAGCAATGCGTAGAAACGGTATAACGTAATGAGAACATAATATTTTTATCTTGCAATTAAAATACGTTCGGCCTCAGAATGCCCGGTTCTACTTATCGTGCAATATTCCAGAATGACAACTTATTGTCCCGGCTAGCCAGATTATCGGAAAAAGCTCGGCATGATTACCTATGTATAGTAGTGGGCAACCCGATATACGCCACCATTTTTAAAGTTCACGTATCAAAAGTTAGTTCAAAGAGAAATTCATTTTTCCGTACGTCTTTTGTTTTTGCACCAAAGGTCACTTAGTACGGAACTCATGTAAAACTGTAGGTCCTTTTTTCCCTTTTTCTAAGGTTAAAAGAAAGATCGACGAATCGGCCTTTTGAATGAACTCTTTTAGTTGACAAGTATAGTTCAAGGGTGGACTAGAACCAGCTAGCGACTTCGCAGGCAGTGCGTCTTTTCAGATCCGCCAACTGCTCCATAATCCTGAGAATTATTTTTCGGACAGTTACGAAAGCGTCATATGCGTTTCCTGTCCCGCGGTGTGCAGGGTGCATGGTTATTATGCAAGTTGCGGTGTGTACAAGCAATTCATATGAGCACATGGTGTGGTGTCCGGGTGACGCAACCAACATGCACATCGAACACGTGGTTAGCAACGATAGCATTCTGTATAGACTAGGAGGTCGCAACAAAAGTGGTAACGATAACGTAAATGGCTGAAACTGGGTTCACGGGATGAAGACCAACCCTCTGAAGCTTAATGTGTCGGTCTGCCTGCGCCAAGTGGTTGCGTTGACAAGATAAGATGCCTGAAAAAGTAGTTATCGTGACAAAAAAAATATAAGATGTGGTAAATGCCTGCAAATTACGAAACATGAAAATAACACTACATGCTACATGCACTACCAAAACTGAACAAATATTTTGTTGCATTTAGGTATATTTATGTATTTAATTATAAAACCGAATGGTTATTGTTGTATAATTAATAGGTATCAATTTGTCCAGACATTCAGTATAATTATTAGCAGGTACATACCAACATATATGTTGTATAGCCAATCTACATAGCTAATGCAACTACTTGGCGCAGGCAGACCGACATATTAGGCATCAGAAGATTGGTCTCTAACCTGTGAACTCAGATTCAGTCATTTGCCTTATCGTGACCAAAAATGTCGTGACCTCCCGGAATAGTAGTTCGACTTGAATGTTTCAGAAATTTTCACACCTATTTTGTTATTCTCGGATGACAACTGTCTACCCCTATTCCCAATCATATCTGGCTTTCTTTCTTTTTCTCCCTTGCCTTTTCGTTAAAATTATTGTGCCTTTATGTTTACAGAATTTTGCTTTCTAAACAAACTTAATCCGGTTAAATGTTCAGCAATTGTTATTTTAGAGTCGAGACCTCTTAGTTTAGAGATCTTAGCCCCTCATGGCGGATTTGTCCTGGCCTGAGTTTAAGTTCTGTCTCTCATACGATGCTGGAATGAGATCACGGCCAATTCCATAGTCATATGAAACTTTTGGGCTATATTCATTAAACAAATTGTTCCGGTGTCTATTATCGAAGTGAATTTATTTGAAAACAAACTGTATTTTTATCCTAGGCAGGTTTGCAAATATTACTCGTAAAGTTGGTTGCTGTCTGTTTCTAAAAGAATCTGTTTCTTATTAAATTACATTTGTTATGGAATTGTACACCTGTTAGTATTCCCAATAAATAAAATAAAATAAAACCAACTCTTAGGCTGAGATAAATAGTCGTAACAGAAACTAAGACTAACGTATGTTAGTACTTTGTGACGTCAATTTGCATTACTTTGCGATTTCGTCCATACAAAATGTGTCAAATTGACGTCACAAAGTACTACTTTTCGTTAGGCTTAGTTTCTGTTACGACTATTTATCTCAGCCTTATTGTTTGCGTTCGGGGTAGCCTCTATTTTGTGGTCTAGCGATTTGGGTCTTTTACCCATGGAGACGTTTGGTACGATACCCGTTGGCTTCCACCGCTTCCGCTCTCCGAGTTTGATAAGGGTACCTGTTTTTGTAACACGGCTAAGGAAAAAACACTGCCTCTCGCCACTCGTTTGTCTGATCAGCAAAAACGAGGCGAACTCCGCAATCGAACATTTTCTCAGCCGTTTGGAATCCTGAGACCGAATATTCTGTTCCCAGGAGACATCAATGCGACATGTGGTGTATTTTTGAGTTAAGGTGGCCCATCCCGCTCATCTCCCCATACAAAAGGGGATAGAAGATCACGCCCATATTTCTTGTCAGAGATCCAACATTTTGCTCAAAATAGCTTTATTTGATCGAACTAGATGTCTGATGACCATTGGCATTGTAAAATTGTGTTTGGTTTCTAAGTTATAAGGTCCGAAAGTTCGCATTTTTCGCGCGTTTTATACAATAACTTTGGAGGTGGATTACGCAATGAAAAATTAAGAACATCTTAAAAAGATTAGTCATCAGACATAGCTTATTTAATCAAGATTTATAATCTATTTGGTTTTTGTTCGATTTTTTACTACAGCGGTCGTGGTTTACTTTTAGCTATAAGTCGTTTTGAAATTAAAATTTTCGTAAATCTTACCAAATCATATACTATGCACATTGTCTTTTTTGTGGACATGTTACATCTTCCTCATCACGGAGCCTGTCTTATTCTTTGAAACAGAGAAGGTCCCAGAGCGCAACAGCACGGTGTTAGGCCCGCCGGGTTGGGCCACCTTAAATCCACTCCCAAAAATATTCATAGAAATGTGGACAAAACGTATAGTGGTAAATACGTAGTAGGAATAGTTTATTTTGCTGTGTGGGTTTCGGCACTTAAAAATAATACAGTGGTCCTACTGCTTTTCTTATCTTGCATGTCGTGAGAGGCGAATAATGTATCAGTCGTTCGTGTTCGAGACTCCACGTACAACTGTTCTATTTTACTTGCTACTACATCGCACTACATCGCATTCCTTTGAATGAACAGTGGTCGAAGCGGCAATTAAAATTGTATGCTTAACTCGATCGAAAATCTAGTTTAAAGCGGTCGTGCAATGTAAAGAAAGTTCTGGCATGTCACCTAGTTCCCATGTGATGCTAATATAACGACAGTTATGTACAGCATGTAGGACAAACTCTCATCACAAACTTTTCCACCTCCGCCTGCGCATTCGGGGATAGAAGTTAAAAAAACCCGGAATATTTACTATACATATCAAATTACTGTGTATAGTCATTTAGGCTTTGGGTTATCTGTCGGTTAGCAACGGTAGGTATTGTTTTATAATATAGAGATTATGTATTATACCTATGTGATATACACAAATACACCGGTGGGTGCCTCGGCAGATCTTCTCAGCGGTCATGCGTATTTTGAATGGGAAATCTTCCATTGAAAATATACCAACCAATCGTAATTTAAAAGTCAAATATTGTCAGAGGCATTGTTTCGTCATTCGTTGTATACATGTTTATTATCAGCATTATTTAATCTCTCACTGGCGTGACAATACAAGCCTCATCCTAACACTCTCATCTTCTTCCGGGGAGGAAGTAGAAAAGGAGTAGTACGGTTCCCGAAAAGCACGGCCAACAGGCCGTACTCTGTGTACGCTACGCATATATGGGATAAAATAATGGAAAATGTTGGGGAGTCGCTGGCAGTGGCATTGGACATTGGACATCTCCAAAGCTTTTGACCGTGTTTGGCACCGAAGCCTTTTAGGCACGCTCCCGTCCTTCGGAATTCTACCCTGCCCTTTTTTCCTTTTTTCACCGGTGCAACTACTTCTCCTTTACAAATCGCAGATTAGGCCGGTGATTGAATACTGTAGCCACATATGGGAAGGTAGTCCATAGTACCTGTTGGCGTCCTTGCTCCTGATTACAATGCTTCATAATAAAATGAATGAGAAAACGGTAATGTCGTACACATTAAATACATACAATCAAAGGTCGATAAAATAAAAATAGATCACCTGTAATTTTAGTTTCGTTTGTTCCTGGTCAACGCACCCTCGGCGCAGACTCGATCAATCTCGTGAGACGGCATGCACGCCGCCGCCGCCTCCGCCGCCGCCGCCCGCCGAGCCCTCACGTGCTCCCTACCGCTCTCAGCTGGAGACGAGCCAAGGCGTAGGACTATTTGCGCTGAGCTCTCCCGTGCAATTTTCAATGAATTTATTGCCTACGGCCCGATGAATTTCCCGAAGAAGTTAAACGCAGCCGAGTCCTGTACAATGTTTTTTGTGGAAACTGTTGTATTTTCTTGATACTGTCGGAGTTCAGAAGCTATCATATCCACTTTCATGTACATCTCCGTTCTCTTGTAAATTCGCAAAAAAGCGTGCACAAAGCCAAAGATAACGCAAAAATAAAGATAAAGCTATCCTACTTTTTAGGGTTCCGTACCCAAAGGGTGAAAACGGAACCCTATTACTAAGCCTCCGCTGTCCGTCCGTCCGTCCGTCCGTCCGTCCGTCCGTCCGTCTGTCCGTCTGTCACAGGGCTGTATCTCATGAACCGTAATAGGTAGAGAGCTCAAATTTTCACAGAGTGTGTATTTATTTTGCCGCTACAACAACAAATAGGTAAAATTAAAAAATAATAATAATTAAAAGGGGGCCCCATACAAAAAACGTGATTTTTTTGAGTTAAATCTTTTACGATGGTACGGAACCCTTCGTGTGCGAGTCCGACTCGCACTTGGCCGGTTTTTTATGAATTCGGACAAGCGTCGTGTTACAAAAGCAACATTTCCGACAGAACTGGGGTCCATGCCAGAACCTTATTTTTTTAGTGAGCACCGCTACATTGAGCTGATCAGACACGGATAGAAAAACACATTGTTTTAGATGGGTTTCTAACGCTTTCGTAGTAAAGTTTATTTTTCAATATCTGGTAAGAATGGAAGTGGAACGTACCCTGGCCGGGGTCTCGAACTCATGGTGTCTGATACGAGAAACCACAGGCGATACCGTCGTAGTCTTAGCCCCGATTGCACGTAGAGATGGCTGAGGTAATCAATGTTCAAACACGTCGCTTTTAGTGAACCGCATGGAGTTCCTTCTATACTGTCCATACAAAGTGACGTGTTTAATCATACGTTGACGTTGATTTAGATTGTTTGTCCTTTCGTGCACTCAACTCTTAAGGCTGTTCCGACCCATATAAAGTTGTTTGCACACATAACGCAAAAAGTATTGTACTTTAAGCCACGAATTAATAATAAAAGTTTAATATAGTCATATTACTTGCAGCGAAAACAATTTCACAATTTCAGGATTATTGGTTTTGTTACAATTGATTTAAATACGATTTTTATTTAACAGCGCCATCTAACGGTGTAAAACTTCTAATCGGCAATTACAACGAAACCATTAAACCTGAAATTGTGAATATGTTTTCGCTGCAACTACTATGGCTATATTTAATATTTTTGACAAATTCGTGCCTTAAAGTGCAATACTTTTTAATCAATTACTTAAAGTGTAAAAAAAACATTGTATGGGTCGGAACATCCGTAAACTAAGACACGTTTCCAAAAAAACGTATCATCACACGAACTTTTTATCGACATTTTTTTGTAAAGTTTTAAAGGAAGCTTAGTTGACTCCATACTATTCACAAAACATGACGTTTTTGATCACATCGAATACATTCCTTTATCGTTCTCAGGGACTGGGGATCGATATAACGTATTTTCGTTACGAGCTGTCGTGACTCCAAGGTTAAACATGCAGGTTTGGGTGAGCGGGCTGACGTTTTCTTGAATAATTCATTGTCGTATTATAGGCTTCCGGGAGCGTCGGGATTCATGCGCTTATCTGTCAAAGGGATCTAACTCCTGAACAATTGCAACACTGTGGATTGGCTGACTCTGTTTTATCAATACAGCTCAACATAAACTAACTTCAACACCTAAGAACAATAAAATGAATTATTACAAGTTCACATAACCTCAATAGGTAATATAAAAA
Organism: Incurvaria masculella; assembly: GCA_946894095.1. Taxonomy (NCBI): domain Eukaryota; kingdom Metazoa; phylum Arthropoda; class Insecta; order Lepidoptera; family Incurvariidae; genus Incurvaria; species Incurvaria masculella. The sequence goes on from OX335644.1 coordinate 8,076,947, forward strand.
CCGGCCAAGTGCGACTCGCACACGAAGGGTTCCGTACCATCGTACAAGATTTAACACAAAAAAGTAGGTTTTTTGTATGAGACCTTTAATTATTATTATTTTTTTATTTTACCTATTTGTATTTATAGGGGCAAAATAAATACACACTCTGTGAGAATTTCAGCTGCCTACCTATTACGGTTCTTGAGATACAGCCCTGTGACAGACGGACGGACAGCCGAGGCTTAGTAATAGGGTTCCGTTTTCACCATTTGGGAACGGAACCCTAAAAATTGTTATTTATAGGAGAGTAATGTAATGTGGAATGGAATTTTGCAGTATCTTACAAGTCGGAACGAACATCAATAAAAAAATAAAAATAATAACCGACTTCAAAGAAAAAGCACTAAAAAGTAAAAAATACTTTCCATTTTTGTAGTTACGATTTTTGTTATTTTTTGAGTCGGCGTCAGCCGGTCACGCGCTGCGCCAATCAAGAGAACCTTGGCTACCTTGACTGACACCGACTCAAAAAATAATAAAAATCGTAACTACAAAAATGGAAATTATTTTTTACTTTTTAGTGCTTTTTTCTTTGAATTCGGTAATTTTTTTTGTCAACATTTTGTTCAACAGTTTCGTTTTGGACAAACATGTCCAAAACGAAACTGACCGAGCAGACCTGGTAACCTCATTATAGGATTTAAGACTTTCTGTTTTCGGTTGACTGTTTTTCAAACAGTTTAAGGTTGATCGTAGTAGGTCGATGGCGGTCGCGATCCTATGTCAAAGGCTTGCAAAATGTGCTGAGTTTTCTCAAATATTTGTTCTTACACGATTTTCAGCAGTTACTAATATGCCATTTACTACTTAGAGCTTACTTTTGAGCGGCTCGTAGTCTAGTAGCGCGGGGACTGGCCTAGCGTACCAGAGGCCCGGGTTCAATACCGACTTGCACCACTGTCTTTCTCTTTCAGAGTTCGATAAGTGCATTTCGTCACGAATGCGAGCTGCTCCATGGTTCGGAATCCATGTAAAACTGTAGGTCCCCTTCCCCTACTAGGTGGTAGGGTTTAAGCCCGCCCGGGTTGGTACCATCGCATTGGATGAAAAAATGGTCGAAGCGGCAATGAAAAATTGTCCGTGTTTTCCATCCAGTTCAATGTAGCCGTGCTCATAAAGGGAAGGTCCTGGCATGGCACCTAATTCCTTCGGGAATGTGGTGTATTGGGCTAATATCATAACGGTAGTTGTGTGGTATTAGCCATCCATGTCAGGTCGCATAAAAAAAAAAAGGTGCTTAAAAACTATACAATTGTTGTGGCTAATGTGATAATTAAAGGAAATGTGTGCATAGATTTCGTCAACGGGTTCATAAATATATGAGTTTTTTTTCTCTTTCCGGGATGTGTCGCTTTTTGGTGCCAATGATTACGGATTTGACCTCATATTGGAGAGGCATCGAGCCATACATTAGTTAGACATTACACTGAGCTTGTTTTAGGAACCTTTCCCTCAACTCCAATCTCCCGTATAGTGTCCGTGCATTTGTAGCAACCCTATAATATCAGCACTGCATTTCTTCCCGTATATGTCGTAAGAGCCGACTAATGGATTCGTCGTTTGTGATTCGGATTGCACGTTAAACTGTAGGTAACCTTCCTTACTTACTACATTAGTGGAAGGGGCATTCCCGGCCCGGCCGGGTTGGTACCATCGCATTGAATGTACGATGGTCGAAGCAGCAATGGAAGTTCTCCGGGTTTTCGATTCAGTTAAATGTGCAATATGTCCTTACATGGCACCTAGTTCCAATGATTATAAGTCAATTAGTTCTTATGAGGTGTGTTGGTGTAATATGACAGTAGGTGTGGTATTAGCCATCCATGTCGATCCACGTCACATACAAAATCAGATAAAAATTTCGGTGGTTTAACTATGTTGCTTGCTCGATTATATCGTGAATAGTCTTTATACAGGGTGTAATGTATATGCTTAAATCCTGTATATGGGCTGTTATCGAAAAGCAGCGGTCCCACGGATGTTTGCGCATCGCCTGCGTACACAGTCGGTCCCTCTTGTCAGGGTAGACAATCTATCACGTGGGACTACCCGTAAAAATATCACTACCCTAGCTGAGACTCCCGGCACCGCTCGGGTCAATTTCGTTTTGGGCAATCACCGATTTTTTTTATTGTTGCCTGATAGATAGCCTAGAAGTATTGAGCTATCAAATGCCATTCTAAATCCGTCTGGTAGTTCCACATATTGGCGCGTTAAAAAAAATACGGTCAGGCATGAACGTGTTCACGTGCCTAGGGTTCCGTCACTGCTGGCCATAGATGAAATTCGCCCTCGCCTGATGATTATTTTGCAATTTCATACAAAATGATCGCTTCAGAAATCCAGTTTTTTTTTTTCAAAAAATTATGTCGTCCTGAGAAAAAGTAATTAGTTGGTGTACAACTACACAAGTGTATTCTATATTGGTAATATTTTTCCGAATTTTCCAAAAACCGTTCATAAGAAAACGATTCGGGACAAAATGCGTGTGACCGACAGACACCAGAGGCAGACAGCGTCCCTTCTTCGCTTTTTACGACGGGACCCTAAAAAGAACAAACTTTTCAGCTTTATTATAATTATATCACAATGTTATTGGAATACTAGAACAAACATAAAATGTAGTCGAAATTAGAAAAAAACAGGCATCAATTTATCCGTAGCTTTCTACGTGTGTAGGTATCCGTAGGAGATACGATTTCCTTATCTGCTGGGAGACTTGGCCCCCTATTGTGAGTCTAATGAGTGACGCAAAGAGCCTCTCCGGCCAATCAGTCTCTGGCTTCAATGACCCACATTGCTGGAGCTATATGCAGCCTAACAAGAACTGTTAACTGCCACCATAGGGTATAGAAACTAGAGGCTGCATGTCCGACACATTGTAGGTATTTTGGGTTGGATTCTGTCTGTGACAGCATATCCAACCGGCTCCGTCTTTAAGCCCCGGTTGCACGAAGAAACGGCTGAGTTAATCAATGTTCAAACACGTCACTTTTAGTGAACTGCATAGAGTTCCTTCCATACTGTCCACACAAAGTGACGTGTTTGATCATACTTTGACGTTGATTTCGATTTTTTGTTCTTTCGTGCACTCGGCCCTAAGCCTCGTTCTGTATTTGTTTCCAATGTTATCGTGCCCTTGGCTCGCAATTTATTTACTTTTTTATTTTATTTAAATGACTGGACTTGGATAGCTAATACCACACTTACAGTCATGATTTTGGTCACGGAATATTGAGGAGGATTTTGGTCCAGCACACCACATGGTATCTGGGTGCCATGCCCTTCTGTAGATTGCTTTGAACTCGATTGAAAACACAAATTTTTTTTGTTGTCGCTGCGACCAACGTTAATTTAATGCGATGCTACCAACGTCGTACCAACGGTAGGACAACGAAGTACTATCATTTGGAAATATTAATTAGTGAGGATTAATATTTCCTAATGATAGTCGTCTATACAGTGTGTTTTTGAGTAAATCCGAAACCGGTATTTATTGTGAAAACATTTTTTTGTCAATCGTGAGTTTTCCGAAAATGTAGTCATTTGATGATTGATTTTTTTCATCCGCATTAAAAAAACAATTTTGTGTAAGGATCTTTGTACCGGAAGAAAAAAATCGGAGCAGCACAAGTTAAGTCTTCCAAGAAATGTTCTCATAAAACATTTAAATAATCTCATACCCGCAATACAGTTTGGATCAAAGTTTATGGCTGATGTGAATTTCGCGCTTTACGGAGACATTTTAGAAGCCTGAGTCCCCGTTAATGGATAACTCCACTTTCGAGCGTTAGCGTTATGCGAATCACACAAAATTGTACCAAATTTTGTGATATCTCATAACGGTAACGCTTCTAAGTGGAGTTATTTATTAGCGGACTCAGGCTTCAGAACACTGTTAGTGGCCTTAGACACAGTTGTGTTTTGAATGTTTTTTTTAATTACTAAAGGACGGCGCGTCTGGTTTTACTCTTGTACGGCATTGTATCGAGATTCATAAACTCGACCCTTAAGGTCCTATATGACAAAATCCATCTGGTGAACACGGTGACAATTCCATAGGACCATTTGTGCCCATCCATCTACGACACCGAGAAATCCACGTGCGCGCGCGGGATTTCGTCCTACGGGATCCGACATAGTTTGAAGTCGAGTTCGTTTTTGAACCGCTTCAAATAAAATAAAATTCGTGTCGGTCACTGTCATCTCGGCGCTTATCGCGAGAGTTGATTTGCTGTTGATTCGTCGGGCAGGCGAGGCGGCGGCGGCTGCGGCGGCGGCGGAGGCGGAGGGTCGGAGGTGGAGGCCGGGGGAGCGTTATCTTGTTTGAACTCGGCTCCGCTCCGCAATCTCTCGAGGTTCCAAAGTTTGTACACCGCGCCTGCTTCGATAACATTTCTTTTCGAGATTTCAGGGCATCCTGCGATAGCGAGTCGCGTTGATTTCTGCGAGATTTTCTCACGGAGCGAGTGTCGAATGCGGTTCTCAGCTCTGAGTGGTCAGTCTGAGTTCTCACCTAAATTGGCGTTTCCGGCAAACCGATCGACTGGCGTTTTCTCCAAACTCCATACAAGTTTTTACTTCTTCAAGCTGTCAAAGTCAAACGCGGACTTGCGATTTGTATGAAAACGCGGAGTGGACGTAAACGGCAACGTCTACGTATTTACGGCAACGTTGAGTAAGCTGTCAAATCAAGCTCGGACTCGCAAATGTTAGTCACCATAACGCCCACTGCGCGCGCTGTTCAATGTATCCAACATTTGAAAACGACAGTCAAATCGGTTTGCTGTAAACGCCAATATATGTAGGTGACAACTGGGACTAGGGTTTCTGAGGAGGAGTTTGGACTTCGACGTTGTAGCAGAAATAACGTTAATGATATCATTGTTAGGCCCGATTGTAGGAAGAGAAGTCTAAGTTAATCATTGTTTAAATATTGCACCGCGTGGAGTTGCCTCAGCATAATGTTTATAAAATGGACATCAGTTGATTTCCTTCCGTGCACCCGGCTCTTATAAATAAAGAAATCTTAAATGGAAAGGTCGAGCACACGGGCCCTTTATCTGCATCACAAAGAAAGATAATCCTGAATGTAATTTTAGAACTATCTTGTTCAGATCGTTTGATACGCGATCAACTGTACATTTCCCAAGGTTTCCGTGACGGAAATGGCTTCTTATCTACATCTCAACATGACTGTTTTGAAGAGATTGTGTCTAATATGCGTGAACAAACCCATAAATGCATAACCCGCATTAGTAAATAAAAAAACCGGCCAAGTGCAAGTCGGACTTGCACACGAAGGGTTCCGTACTATCGTACAAGATTGAACACAAAACAATCAGGTTTTTTGTATGGGGGCTTTATTTTTTATCATTTATCTATTTTACCTATTTGTTGTTATAGCGGCAAAATAAATACACACTCTGTGAAAAATTCAGCTACCTACCTATTACGGTTCATGAGATACAGCCTTGTGACGGACGGACGGACGGACGGACAGCGGAGGCTTAGTAATAGGGTTCCGTTGGCACCCTTTGGGTACGGAACCCTAAAAACTAATGATATTTTGTCTGCCTCACTAATAAACATTTATATTATATACCATCACTATTACTCTGGTATTTCCTGCTGTCCGGTACTTCTAGCTATAAAAACCGGAGGAATTGCGATGGTACAAATATTTATTACTAACTCCTGTTTCCACCACCTCCAGTTACCTGAAATCTGATAGTTAACTTTTGGTTACATTGCATATTTGTATGGTGTAACTGAAAGATAACTTTAAGATTTTTGTAACTGGAGGTGGTGGAACCGGGCGTATGTCAGTTAACGATCATATTCTACGCAGAGGCATTGTTTTACCGAATTGTCTGAGTTATAAACTTCACGTTCAAAATAGTGTGACAATTTTTCTGACCCATCAAATGAAAGCTCCGAACGCCGTCAGTTTTTGTACCAGAAACAGGTTGATATGATAGGAGGAGGATATTTGGGTTCGCCCTGCGGTGGCTCCACTACGCGTGGGTACTGGGTAGATAAGATAGGGTTTTGTTGACCGAGATTTTAGGCGTCTTATCCGTCATTCTCCGTGCATGTCGCCCATACTTCATGTTAAGATTGGTACCTTCTACGTTTTAAAATAACTTACGTCGGCCAGACGGGTAGGCGCAGGGTATCTTATTTAGTAATATGGCTTGCGAACTCGGGACAGACTCGCAAAATGGTTGGATAAGCGACGCTCACTAATTCGCGTTTAACTAGATAAAAATAACCTTAACCTTTTTTATAGGTTAAGGTTATATTTTTAAATATAATAAATAGCAGTACGTGCCATTTCTGGCCCCCGAGCATCGATATTTGGTCTAAGGGTACGCAGCTGTCAGTCTACACAGAATTACGTCAGTCAACCTTGCTTCGTCCAATGATAATAATTTAGGCACCCGATGAGTGGGACCCAATTTCTTTGTCATATAGCTATTGCTAGAAAATAACATCACCTGCCACCGAAGCGGTGGTTTTTGTCATGTCTCTTTCCATCACCGCAAGCATTGAATATTTTTTTTATATTTAATAAAATAGGTAAAAGTTCACTGGCCTTGGTCAACCACTTGTGCCGACATAAATCCGGGTCCGCTGCGACCATGTTGTTTGTTAGAAATTACATCTATGTAACTTGTTTTGCTCATGGAGGTGAAGAAATAACATTCTTCACCTCCATGGTTTTGCTAACAAAAATAGGGCGTGGATTGAGTGTTCGTCGAACAAAAACACTAAAAACATTTTTAGCCATCGCAGATGAAAAGCATGTTCGTGTTCGCATGCCGGGAGAGGTAACATAACAAACGTTGTCGTTGCGTCCAGCCAATGCGGACGTTCGTCGCGCACCACCGCCATGGATTGAAGTCATGAAAACACATGCGTTTTCATTAGTTTAGAGAGAAATCAGTAAATTTGGATTCCTTGTTGAACACAAAGTTGTGAATCGGGCGGAATCACAGCAGCCCTCTAGTTTTCGTCGAATACTTAAGCGACAGACGTTCTTCAAAATCGCTTGTAGAGCAAGAAAAAAAATTACCCACTCCAAATCGATCCTCACCATGAAGTTCTCGATAAGTATTAGAAGTACGTCATTGTATAATAAGGACGAACGATCTAAGATCGGTTTCTATTTCTTCTTTGTAGCACTAAATTAAAACTGTTAGCACCACCGCATGCACGTCTTCGTCGTTCGAATTAGTTTCGAGTTGCAATAGACTCTTGGCTACTGTAACATGTTTGCTACTAACTAACTAAGCAGCGGATTCGGCTTAATAAGGACTTCAAACAATCTAGGTTTGTTTTAGTTAAATTCACCAAATTCAATCTAGTTGACTGCTCGCTGTAATTATGTTTCCTGTTTACGCTGCACTGAGCCACATAATAACGTATAGTACTGAATGAGCCTGGATGGCGGAAACGTTCTATAATATTTTGTCATGTACGAAGGAGTTCCTAAATTACTGTAGATTGAAGTTAACGACCTGTACGTATAAATTAACGGTGCCAAACAACGGTTGTCACTGTTGTCCTTGTTTTGCTTATTTACTGCTGATAATATTCTTATTGAATATATTTTGTCACTTTTAGATGCGGCGGCACTGCGGAGTTTGATCATAGAGCTCGTGTGTTGTGTGGGACAGGTTATTGATCTAGTGTTGCTTTCTGTAGTTGCGTTTCTATAATTAGTAGCATCCGCCATCTCGTTCCTAAAGTCGTCGTCCTTTGCGCTATCATCTGCGCATAACATTTCTTTTAAATGACTGTATTTCATTTCGTTTCTTCATGGCTCCCGGCACCATCCCGCCACAACCACCAGCGCCCTCTCGAATGAAAGACGCTCACAGTCGCATTGAATGATTTCGCGTGTTTTCAGTACAGTTTCAAAGGTTAATCTATGCTCAACTAATACTAACTCAGGTGCCCGAACTCGGAATTGCGAGTAGGTCAGCCCGGTACCACCCCTGGATGCAAAGTTCGGAAGATAAGTGTTTACAATCATAGTAAATCCATAATTTTTTTTCTTCCTACCTTTTAATGTTACAACAAAATAACCCTAATTTATTGTGTACGTGAAAAAGGAATGCGGTAGAATCATTTACAACCCAACCGACCAGCGCGTCCCGAATTCGTACACTATTCGAATTCGGCTCGAATTCATCGCTGCGCTGCCGCCATACTAATGAGTTTCGATGACCACTCACGTCCTTCCTTGCTCGCTGCTCGTAACTCAGTCCTGTACCCGAAGTCTGAGTTGTCACCTAAATTGGCGTTTACGGCAAACCGATCGACTGGCGTTTTCAAATGTATGGAGAAATTGAAGAGCGCGCGCATTGGGCGTTAATCGAACTAACATTTGCGAGTCCGAGTTTGATTTGACGGCGTACTTAACGTTTCCGTAAATACGTCGACTTTGCCGTTTACGCCGACTCCGCGTTTTCATACAAATCGGAAGTTCGAGTTTTACTTTGAAGGTTGAAGAAGTAAAACCACACAATATCTAGTAAAAACTTGTATGAAGTTTGACGTTTTTACGGAAAACGCTAGTCGATCGGTTTGCCGTAAACGCCAATTTAGGTGAGAACTCAGACTGACCACTCAGAGCCGGTAGTCTCAGACTTCGAAGTTCCGTAAAAACGTCAAACTCCATACTAGTTTTTACTAGATATTCTGTAGTTTTACTTCTTCAAGCTGCCAAAGTCTAACTCGGACTTCCGATTTGTATGAAAACGCGGAGTGGACGTAAACGGCAACGTCGACGTATTTACGGCAACGTTGAATAAGCTGTCAAATCAAACTCGGACTCGCAAATGTTAGTTCGTTAAACGCCCATTGCGCGCGCTCTTCAATTTCTCCATACATTTGAAAACGCCAGTCGATCGGTTTGCCGTAAACGCCAATTTAGGTGACAACTGGGACTTCGGGTACAGGCTCAGCGCCGTCGTCGAGTGATATTTCGGTGGAAGCGGCCGCTTCTGTACTTCGGCATCCTAGCCCCATGCTTGCGGCGAACGGTTAGGTTCGCATGGCAACCTCTCGGGAGCCGCCGCCGCCTCCGCCGCCGCCACGCTCGCCGCGGAGCCGCGGAGCCGCCTGCGCAGCCGCGCCGGTGACTATTGTTAGAGGCGTCCCGCTGTTGTCTATTATTGAACTGCCGCCGCTGGAGATATTTGGAATGGCGCCAGCGGCAGCGCGACTACAGTGGCGAAGCTAAGTGCCGAAGGGCTCTGGTGCATTTGTAGTTTTACCCTTTTTTAATATCTAATGGAAATAAATATTGTACGTTTTAGACTAGGAGGTCGCGACAAAAATGGTAACCATAACGTAAATTGCGTTACCTAGATAATGCGCCTGTAAAAGTAGTTATCGTTACAACAAAAATATATGAAAAGGTAAATGGCTGAAAATGATGCAGCATGAAAGTATCAGTACATACTTACTTAGTAATACCAAAACTGAACAAATCCTTTTTTGTATTTCGTAGTTATAGGCGATTTAGGTTACAGATATGACTTTACGTATATTTAAGTATTTAATTTAAAAACCGACTGGTTATTGTTGTATAATTATTGGGTATCAATATTCCAAGACCATCAGCATATTCATCAGCAGGTACATACCAACTTCTATTTTATGTAGCCAATCTAGATAACGCGCAGGCAGACTGACTTATTTAGCATCGGAGGGTGGTCCCTCCGATGTGAACCCAGATTCAGCCATTTACCTTATCGTGACCAAAAATGTCGTGATCTCCCGGAATATTGATTTTAAATATCGAAACTAGAATGTCATGTTATTGGTTATATTCAAACACGGTTAACAATCAAATTCTTAATATAGTGAAATAAATAATTCACTAATGCGGCAATGAAAATTGTCAGTGTTTTCCATCTAGTTCAATGTAGCCGAGCAATATAATGAAAGTCCTGGCATGGCACCTAGTTCCCTAGTCAGTTCGGTATTAGCCATCCATTTCCAGTTACATAAAAAAAAAATGGTGCACAGTCCTCGGTTTTATCGTTCTTCGTTGTCATAAAAGACACGTAAAGTTCCGTATCGATGGGGACGTTACCTCCTACCACAGGCACCACTTCGGTTGCGGCCTCGATGCAGCCTTCCCTAATCGTTAATAAGTATTTGGTTTGATGGATGAGTAGATAGAGCTCGGAGGGCTCGGACTTCTTGCCCACAGAAAAGAATATAATTATATAAACGCTGCCTGCCTACGGTGAGCTGCGCCGCTGAGCGGCACAGCCGCGCCGCTAACACCTCGCGCTCTCGACTCGACCACGTGCCCGCGCTGCGTCTCGTGCCGAACGTCGCGCCCGCCGTCGCCCCTCCGCGTAACAACCTCCCAACCTCCCGACCTCCCGGCGGCTGACCAAGTACCAACCAGCCAGTCGCGCTCGCTACTTCTATCCGTTTGGTCGCGCCTGATCGCTCTATCCCGCCGGTTAAAAAAGAAACAAATCGGAATGCGTTTACAGTTTTAACCCGAATCTGATGCAATCGCCCGGCGTACCTTCACCGCGTGCGCTCTGAACTGTTCGTTGTGCCCGTCTAGTGCGAGTTTAGAAGCAGTGTCAGTGAGAGCAGGCATAGGATTTGCACGGAGAAATTGGATCTCGTCTGATTTCTGTGAAGCCCTCGACTTCTCCATAGGCTTACTGTTTACAAGAAGGATTGTTCGTGCAAGTGAAGAAACCTTCTTTGGAAAAGTGTTGTGTGGAATACCTAGAACTGTTCTCAACTCGATTTTCGTGAGGTATGCTGTTTTCAAAGCTATTAAATACATTAAGGCCTACGGGCATCCACTGCTTCAGTGTAGACAGTCAGTGCTACTTTTCACTGAGACTGTTTCACCTGTTTTAATGTTTTTATTTCTTTGGAAATATCTGTAATAAAAATTAACGTAAAAAAAATATTATTTTTTCCAATGTTTATTAGCCAATATTTTCCAATCTCAAACGTATATTAAAATTATTAAAACATACAGACCATATGTTTTAGATTCTAAAATGTCAAAAACCTAGTAAAACATTTAAAGCATGTAAACAGTTATTGCCCGCAGTATGGGGAATTGATAGGTTAACGACTCTCTTAAGGCTCAAACGTCTCCCACCTCTTCCACCCTTCTAATATTGGATTAATCCTGAATCGACGGTCGATGATGATATTCACTTCCTGAACTGTGCTTGTGAGCACGCCTCAAAAGAACCCGTGCATTCCGGTGTCTTAAAGCATTTTTTTTTTATATTCTTGGCTGGAAGGTACTTCATGTCTAGTCATGTCATGTCATTCTAAGAACAGTATGGTATGGTCCCCAGTCGAGAAGCGAAAAGATAAACCGTGAATGGAACCGATAGAACGCATTACCATTGAGTAATGTTACCTACTGATAAAGTTAGTGCATGCTTAGCAAAGAAAATTGAGGAATGAAAAAAAAAACTTAATTAAGATCAGATTAGAATTATGACCCTTTCTATACTTTTTGCATGGAACTAGACATGGATGGCTAGTTTCACACCCACTGTCATGACATTAGTACTAATTAGGTGCCATGTCCATTCCTTCATATATGGGCACTGCGGCATTATCCATTATTATCCGGATTTCACCATTGTCAATCCAATACGATGGTGCAACTTCAAAAAGTGCCATTGGTTTACCAGAGTGTGACGAAATTCTCAATGCGAACGCATTCTCAACTAAAATGCAAATTGAAAATGATAAGACAGGAAGAAGTGCTTTGCACCTGTCTTCGATACAAAAGACTATAGGCGTCAACCGTTAGGTAACAGGCTACATGTTTGAAAGTGCTCGGCAAATTAATCCCGCCCGCCTAAACCAAATTCTTACCACACGGCCGTCCGGCCACACGTTTGAAAGTGGTCTGAAAATTCCCGCCCAAACCGAATTCATACATTTACCCTTCCAACCACACATTTGAAAGTGGTTTGAAAATTCCCGCCTGACCAAACCAAATTCTTTCCATTAACCGTTCGGGCCACACCATCATCCCTACCCGCCCAAATGACCCTTCCGGCCACACGTTTGAAATTGGTCTGAAAATTTCCGCCCGCCCAAACTGAATTCATACATGGTAAATGTATGAATCCGGCCACACATTTAAAAGTGATCTGAAAATTATCGCCCGTCCAAACCGAATTTATACATTGACCCTTCTGACCACACGTTTGTGGGTGGTCTGAAAGTTCCCGCCCGCCCAAACCGAATTCATGCATTGACCATTCCGGCCATACGTTTAAAAGTGTTGAGACAATTCATCCCGCCCGCCCAAACTATTGACCGAATCTTATCTAAAAGGACACAATCCGAATATTGCTACAGCGATAGGTATTCCGATAGAACCTCCCTCTTGGATGAAAATATCCAGACGCGATTTGCCGCCGCCTCCGTCGGCTGAGTGGAATTGTTTCCAGCGCGGAAGTTTGTTGACCCCGCGCCGGCTGCACGATGCGCGACGCTCGTGCCCGGCGGCACGGCGGCGGCGGCGGCAGAGCCAGGAAGACTATCGATTGTTCACCTTTGGTTGCGCGCCGCACGCCACTTTACATATCGTGGGGGAACTCAGGGAAACCTTCTTAGTGATAAATCCGGGGAAACACTCCAGTCAGGTACTTACATAATAGACTAGGAGGTCGCGACAAAAATGGTAACGATAACGTTAATGGCTGAAACTGGGTTCACAGCATAAAGACAAAATATTTACCGCTTTTAAGCTATTACTAGCCACTCTAAACCAAGTATTACGAGATATTACCCAATGTCCCGTGCCTTTGGCGCCCCTTCCACAAATGGCAATATGTTACTTGCATAATTCACAATGTGACTTGCGAGAGTCACAATGTGACTTGCGAGAGTGGACAATCATGAATGCAACTTTTTGCATTTTAACAAGTCACAATATACAACTTGTCAAGAGCGAACAGACACGAAGTCGTGCTTTCGGTGTCCCTTTAACATGTGTCAATATACCATTTGTAATTGTGATTTGCAAGATCGGACTATTATGAAGGCGGGTCTTTGGCGCCCTTTAACAAGTCACAATATAAGAGTTGTAAGAGAGCGGACAATCATGAAAGCGTCCCTTTGACGCCCCGTGAACATGTCACAATATACAGGTTGCAAGTCCCGCCTGACCAAACCAAATTCTTTCCATTAACCGTTCGGGCCACACCATCATCCCTACCCGCCCAAATGACCCTTCCGGCCACACGTTTGAAATTGGTCTGAAAATTTCCGCCCGCCCAAACTGAATTCATACATGGTAAATGTATGAATCCGGCCACACATTTAAAAGTGATCTGAAAATTATCGCCCGTCCAAACCGAATTTATACATTGACCCTTCTGACCACACGTTTGTGGGTGGTCTGAAAGTTCCCGCCCGCCCAAACCGAATTCATGCATTGACCATTCCGGCCATACGTTTAAAAGTGTTGAGACAATTCATCCCGCCCGCCCAAACTATTGACCGAATCTTATCTAAAAGGACACAATCCGAATATTGCTACAGTTATAGGTATTCCGATAGAACCTCCCTCTTGGATGAAAATATCCAGACGCGATTTGCCGCCGCCTCCGTCGGCTGAGTGGAATTGTTTCCAGCGCGGAAGTTTGTTGACCCCGCGCCGGCTGCACGATGCGCGACGCTCGTGCCCGGCGGCACGGCGGCGGCGGCGGCAGAGCCAGGAAGACTATCGATTGTTCACCTTTGGTTGCGCGCCGCACGCCACTTTACATATCGTGGGGGAACTCAGGGAAACCTTCTTAGTGATAAATCCGGGGAAACACTCCAGTCAGGTACTTACATAATAGACTAGGAGGTCGCGACAAAAATGGTAACGATAACGTTAATGGCTGAAACTGGGTTCACAGCATAAAGACCATCATCCCTCTGATGCTAAATGCGTCGGTCTGCCTTCACCAAACGGTTGCGATGCTTAGATAATGCGCCTGAAAAAGTAGTTACCGTGACCAAAAAAAATTTAATAAGGTAAATGGCTGCAAATAACGAAGCATGGAAGTATCAGTACATACTTGCTTATTAATACCAAAACTGAACAAATCGCTAGTTGCATTTCGTAGTTATAGGCGATTTAGGTTACAGATATAACTTTAGGTAAATTTAAGTATTTAATCAATAAACCGACTGGTTATTGTTGTATAATTAATGGATATCAATATTTCCAGACAATCAGTATATTCATCAGCCGGTGCATACCAACATGTATTTTGTATAACCAATCTAGCTAACGCAACCACTTGGCGCAGACACATTTAGCATCAGAGGGTTGGTCTCTAACCTGTGGACCTAGATTCAGCCATTTACATTATTGTGACCAAAAATGTCGTGACCTCCCGAAATATAAGTATCAATTGTGGAATTTCGCAAGAATCGATCAGGACCAGCTTATGTTAAAACATGCCGATTATAATAATTTATTCATTACAATTATTATTCATGTTCAGTTCTGTTCATTGTTGTCGCATGCATATTGATGATCCAATGATGCATGTTAGCGCTTTGGATGTCTTGTGCTCTTGTTGACTAACGCTTGCATCCATCACCTCCAGCTGCAAAAATCCCAAAGTTACCTATCGGTTACACCATGTAAATATGCAATGTAACCGAAAGTTTCTTATCGAGATTCAGGCAATTGGAGGTGGTGAACACAGGGGTAAAACAAAGTAAAAAGCATCTCGCAAAATATTTACCGCTTTTAAGCTATTACTAGCCACTCTAAACCAAGTATTACGAGATATTACCCAATGTCCCGTGCCTTTGGCGCCCCTTCCACAAATGGCAATATGTTACTTGCATAATTCACAATGTGACTTGCGAGAGTCACAATGTGACTTGCGAGAGTGGACAATCATGAATGCAACTTTTTGCATTTTAACAAGTCACAATATACAACTTGTCAAGAGCGAACAGACACGAAGTCGTGCTTTCGGTGTCCCTTTAACATGTGTCAATATACCATTTGTAATTGTGATTTGCAAGATCGGACTATTATGAAGGCGGGTCTTTGGCGCCCTTTAACAAGTCACAATATAAGAGTTGTAAGAGAGCGGACAATCATGAAAGCGTCCCTTTGACGCCCCGTGAACATGTCACAATATACAGGTTGCAAGACCTCACAGAGATGAACACATGGCGTGCCTTCCGCGCCTTTTCTACAAGTGACAATATAGTACGAGAGCGGACCGTAGTCAACCCTACGTCATCGAGTAACAACATGGGACCCATTTGTGGTTGTGCGGATTAGAATAGGCTTCCTAAAAATACTAGGTTGCCTGACCCAAACCTGGAACGTTTTGTGCAGTAGGTAATATTAAATCACTTTTTTGGTAGAATTTAACGTCATCGAGTAACAACATGAGACCTAGCACAATCGGTAAAGGTCATCAAGAAAAGCTAAAAAAAAGTAGGTTGGCTCGTCCTACCTTGGCACGTTCTGAGGTTGGCCGGTTTTAAAATGTCAAAAAATTAAAAAAAATACGTCATCGAGTAACAAGATGACAATACCACCATTCGATAGTCCTATGAACATACTTCATAAAAAAATTAGGTTGGCTGCCCTCAGCCTGGCACGTTTCCTACGCGGCCATGTTGAACGTCGGATGCGCCCAGTTCTTAAATTCATCAATTGTTAAATTAATATAATATAACAATTTTGTGATATGTCTATCTATAAACAGTGATGTTTTTATTGATCAGAACTCATCTTGAATAGGTTAAAAAAAACCAAAATGAAATAATTGTGATATAGGTATTGATTGATTACGTGATATTAGGGCATTGTCGTATCTAATTATTAACTAAGTTTAACTCAAGTTAACTTTAGGTTATGATGCACATAGTTCCGCATACTTGAAGAGTAAAAACCGGAAGTTTCATATACATATGCTTTCGGAATCTACCGTATGGATCATTCAACGTAGGGAATCGCAACTCCAGTCAGCCCATGCCTACGGCATTAGAGGCGCACGCTTTAAATTCTGCCACGGCCCTCGTTATTACAAAATTTTAATCAGATTGAATGTAAACATAACGTAATGAAGATTTTTTAATAGTCATAATAAAATAAATCGCCACAAAACTTAAACCCATAAGTGAAGTATCTCAAAGTTACTATTCTTTAATTCACATGAATTTAGGGTAAATATTCTAGAGTATATTTCCATTCTTTAAACATTTCAATGTATATGTTTTCTATAAATATATACGCAACGTTGCCGGGTCTATACAGAAGTAAATGTCCACATCGTCACTCACATATTAAGGAAGTTTAGTAAGCTTTGGCGTCACTCTCTTTTCTTTATTTACGTATCTCTTTTATTTTATCGTAAAAAAGTTGCAATGTATCCAAACCGAAGCGGAATTTTAAATTAACAGCTCTTAAGTCGTAGGTATAGTTTAAATAATACCTGAAAAGCTCTGTAAAAATATTTATGTATTAGTTATAGAAAACATATACATTTAAATGTTTAAAGGATGGAAATAACCATGAATATTTAACCTAAAGTCCTGTGAATTAAAGAATAGTAACTTTGTGGCGATTTATTTTATTATGACTATTAAAATTCTTCATTACATTAGGTTTACATTCAATCAAATTTGAATTATGTAATGATGAGCTCCGTCGCCGAATGTAAAGCGTGCTCCTCTAATGTCGTAGGCATGGGCTGACAGGGTTTGAAGAAAGGACCTTAAAGCGATGCATACTCCAGTGGCAACAAGAAAACATTTTAAAACCTGTGTACGATTTAGTCCTTCTGATGAGTCTAGTGTTAGATCCAGAATTTATACTATTATTTTTGTCATGAACTACTATAGTGACCTGTAAACAAAGAGACAAATTACAAAACCTTATTATTCTTACAGCAAAAAAAACGACATAATATTAAACCTTTAAATGCTACCACCTACAAAAAAATAAGAGTACAATGGTTTGAGAACAGTCAGTCAATCCGTCAGCGTGTTGGCGACCACTGCGGGACATACGCCTCTCTAATCCTTCTCCAGTCCTACCGGCCCACAGCGGTACGGACCCACTGCTTTCCCCAAAGCACTTGATGCCGTCTTTCCACCTGATGGGTGGTCTTCCCACACTCCGTTTGCCTGTCCACGGCCGCCAGTGTAGGACACGGTTACTCTAACGGTCGTCATCTCGTCGGCTGACGTGACCAGCCCACTCATAACCGGGAGGACGCACTGGAATTTAAGCTTTCCGAAGGCAGCCCAACCCAGTTGAATCCGTCGCTCAACCTCCAAAGACAGTCTTTGTATACCAAGCCGCAGGATTTGACCGAGATAACAATTTGTCCTCCCGTCATACCCTCAGTCGCCATGACCTTGATTTTATCCCGGTTCATCTTCAGACCTACCTATCTTTCTACTACTTATCTTTATAAAGGTCTTCCAGCATTGTTTGAAGCTGAACTCGGGAATTTGACAGAAGAACAATGTGAAAGGCGAAGCGAAGATGACTGAGGAAAATATTAATTAACGTTGATACCCATGTTGTCCCATTCAAGCGTCTTGAACACATATTCCGATGCGCTTGTGAAGAGCTTGGGTGGGATCACATCCCCCTCCCTAACGCCTTTAGCAAGAGGGATGGGTTGGGTATTTTAATGAAGCCTCACAGTCATCGTCGCGGACCGATACAGATTTCGGAGTACCTCGATGTAGCGGTGGTCGATTCTACACCTCAGGAGGGAGTTTTCGACAGCCCATTTTTCAACTGAGTCGAACGCCTTCTCGTAAAGGACTAGAAAAGAAGTGGAAGGCTACAAAGAGCGGCTTGTTGTACTCCTCGCACTTCTGCACCACTTGTCTCACAGTAAATATGTGATCCATTATGCCGTATCCTTTCCTGAACCCAGCTTGCTCACGAGGCTGGTACTGATCCAGCCTCTGTGTCAGCCAACTCGTGATGACTCATGAAAAGACCTTGTATACGTGGCTTAGAAGTGAGATAGGTCGATAGTTCTTCAACTTCGCCTTATTTTTTTGAGAACTGCTATGCACAGTGTTTGCAGTTCCTGATGGTCTCCCGCCATACTTTAGCAGTTCCATCGCTATCCCGTCCTCATCTGGAGCCTTTAGTCCTTTCAAAACAGCCTTTATCTCATAGACACTAATCTCCGGCAGATCCTCGGTGTAGTATCTAGTGAGCGGGGCACGCCTATCAGAGTCGAGTGGTTTGCTTGGGCTCGGGGCATGCATTGCTGCGGAGTACAATTCGTCATAATTTTTTACCACCGCCTCAAGTATATCCGTCTTTATTGCAGTGACAACCTCATCCGCTCGCTCGAGTTTTGAAATTTAGTTAGCGCCGGTAGAGAAGGCACGGGAAAACACTTTACTGTCTCGATTTTCCTCTATAACGCGCTCAACCAACTTCATGTTCCCTTGGCGAATATCGCTACGGGATATGGTGCGTAACGAGGCAATCCGCCGACGTACCAAAGTAGTCGATATTGGACACCGGGTGGCTAAGCTAGCTAGAAGGAGGAGTAGCCGCTCTTTGTAGCCTTCGTGGACTACGAGAAGGCGTTCGACTCAGTTGAAAAATGGGCCGTCGAAAACTTCCTCCTGAGGTGCAGAATCGACCACCGCTACATCGAGGTACTCCGAAATCTGTATCGGTCCGCGACGATGACTGTGAGGCTCCATTAAAATACCTAACCCATCCCTCTTGGTAAAGGCGTTAGGCCGGGGGATGTGATCTCAAATCAAATAAAATCAAAAATATCAAATCGAAATATTTTATTCGCAGTGATTACATTACAATATTAAGAATTTGCATAACAGATTATAATACTGATACCAATCATGTGAATTCGTCGTTTTACACAATAATATTAAAATAACTGAAATCGTAGAAAGTTTGGTCAAGCAACCATGTACCTAACTTCTTTTTAAATCTTATGTTAGTTTCTTCTCGCAAGTCTCTTGGTAGCTTATTATACATATTAATACTATTGAAGTGGACCCCCTTCTCGAATTTTGATGTTGAGTGTGCAGCTTGCTGGATCACATTTTTATTTCTCGTCGAATATCCGTGTTTAAAATTATTATATGATTCCGGATAATTTCTCACATAAAAAATAGTTCTTTGTACATACACATCATACATAGTATGCAATTTTAGGTTTTTAAACAAAGGCGTGCAAACAAGTGCGTCCCATTTAGAGTGTGTAATTATCCGAATTGCTTTCTTTTGTAGTCTAAATACTGAAACCGCTTCCCCTGAAGAACCCCAGAACTCAATGCCATAGGTCATGACAGAGTATAAATAACCGAAGTAGGCACTCTTCAGGGTATCCAAGTCACAGCATTTAGACAGGGTTCTGAGGCAATAACAAGCTTTTGTTAATTTATCACAAACATGTTGAATGTGTTTGTCCCATCGTAACTTTTGATCCAACGTGAAGCCTAAGAATATAGTAGATGTTGCAAACGTTATGACTTCACCGTTATATTCGATAAACATCTCATCATTCACTTCATGTTCAATATTTTTCATCTTAAAATGTACACAGTGTGTTTAGCACTATTTAACATTAACCCATTTGCTGCGAACCATTTACCCAACTCCTCAATTATTTTTGTTGTTTTTGTAAGGAGTGTTTCAATAATTTTATTAGTAACAATTACATTTGCGTCGTCAGCGTAAATTACTATGGTTTTCGCGAGAAGTACCAGCATAGTGTCTTTTGCAATGTCATTAATAAAAATAATAAACAGCAATGGTGCCATGATTGAGCCTTGAGGTACTCCGTAATCGGTTTCAAATAATCGTGATACAGAGTAATCGATAATTCCATTTGTTCTGTTTTTATATCTTATATTTACGTTACTTTCTCAACCACATTTTCTAACCCAAGCTCTTCACAAACGCATCGGAATATGTGTTCAAGACGCTTGAATGGGAAAACATGGGTATCAACGTTAGTGAATTTTTTCCTCAGTCATCTTCGCTACGCCGATCATATTGTTCTTCTGTAAAATTCCCGAGTTCAGCTTTAAACCATGCTGGAAGACCTTTATAAAGCATCGATAAAGGTAGGTCTGAAGATGAACCGGGATAAAACCATGGTCATGGCGACTGAGGGTATGACGGGAGGACCAATCGTTATCGACGTAGAAGTGATCGAACAGGTTGAGCGACGTATATCTCGGTCAAATCCTGCGGCTTCGTATACAAGGACTGTCTTTGGAGGTTGAGCGACGGATTCAACTGGGTTGGGCTGCCTTCGAAAAGCTTAAATTCGCTCTAAGGTCTGACCTAGAAATTTAAAGACCCGAACATATGACCAGTGCGTCCTCCCGGTTATGACATGACGTACGGGTGTGAAACGTGGACTCTGACGGTCGCCGTTGTCCAAAGGATAAAAGCTGCTCGCTACGGGATATGGTACGTAAAGAGGCAATCCGCCGACGTACCAAAGTAGTCGATATTGGACACCGCGTGGCTAAGCTCAAATAGCAGTGGGCTGGTCACGTCAGCCGAAGAGACGACGACCGTTGGAGTTACCGTGTCCTACACTGGCGGCCGTCAACAGGCAAACGGAGTGTGGGAAGACCACTCGCCAGGTGGGAAGATGAGACAAGTGCGTCGGCGGAAAGCAGTGGTTCCGTACCGCTGAGCCGGGAGGACTGGAGAAGGATTGGAGAGGCGTATGTCCAGCAGTGGACGCAAACACGCTGACTGACTAACCGACATTGCGAAAATTGTACCCATGTTCTCGAAGCACAGGGTCCATTTCGGTGAAGATATGGTCCTTGTCACACCACCGCTGTGCTCTGAGTCTCAATGCTCTTGCGACCGATTCCAAATGCACCCACACAAATGCACCAAAATGAGCATGATGCGAAGTAGCTTGTAGACAACGATTTGTGTGTGTCGGCTTGCGGTACACTGTGTGGCTTAGGATTCCATCCAATCGTCGAGCAACAAGTACTTCCAAGAACGCCAAAGTGCCTACCTTCTCACAATCTACTGTATATTTTAAATTTGTGTGAACCTAATTAAGATGAGAGATGAAAGCGTCGAGTGATTGGCAACCATGTGACCAGATTGAAATCACGTCCTCCACGTACCGTACCCAAAACATTGACTTAAGAGGTGAAGTTTGCAATGTGCGGTGTTCCAGCGGTTCCATGAAAAGGTGCCTGGTGATCCCATTGCTACACCTTCTCGCTGGATGTAGTATTGTCCTTGCCACAGAAAGTATGTCGTAGTGAGACAATATGGCAGGAGCTTGACGCACTCAGTGTCGATGTCGTTGCTGATGACTAAGTTTCTGATGATGTCGAGGGACTCTTATACATGTCGTCTGTACGTCTGTATACAGCGACTCGACGTCAAAGCTCACTAATAGATCCATGCATGCCAACTTCACTGTATACAACAATTCCACAAAATGGGCCGAATCTTTAACGTAGGACGACGTCTTGCCAGACAGGGGTTGAAATATTGAGGCGACATGTTTAGCGAGGAGGTAGGTAGGAGCATTTATCTGGCTGACTATTGGTCTAAGGGGGTTCCCGTCTTTGTGAATTTTAGGAAGACCGTAGAAGCGCTACCACCGCATTTCCGCTACCACCTCGACCCACACCTATGACTTACGACCACGGCGAGCCTAGTTGTCAGTCGTCTGCTGCGTATGAACGTGGCGGACAACCTCCTTGACAACGGGCGGAACGATCAGCTCGATACGTCGGCGAATGTCTCCTCCCGCCGCGTGAAAAGCCATATTAATTTTCAAATATATTTAACGACCACGGTAACCCCAAAAAAATCACAAGTAAGGTTATTTCTTTAGTTATAGCTGAAGATAGATCATTTGCTGTATTTAATACATCACAATTCACATTACGTATTTGGGTCCCCAGTGCATTAAACTCGTTTTACTGTCATTTAAAAGTAGGTTATTGGCTTCACACCATAATTTAAGTGAGTTCATAGCTTGTATAAAGGACTCCCGTAGTTCTGATATACGATTTTTTGAAATTGATGATTTGTCATCCGCAAATAAAATCATATCATTATCTGTTGCGATGCAGCTTGAAATATCATTTATTACAACATATAAAACCACGGTCTTAGAACTGAACCCTGCGGTATACCCATAGTGATTGATTCTACATCAGACTTAGTACCGTTTACTTCGCAATTTTGTTGTCTATTTAATATATATAATTTACAAATACCTCATTTATTTTCCCTAACAACATAAGTGTTCTAGTTTTCCTGGAAGTATTTTGTGATCTACACAGTCAAAAGCTTTTGATACATCACAGAAAATGCCGTAGGTGCTCATAGATTTAACTAGAGAAGTTAAAATAGATATTAACATCAAGGCAATGGCATCTCCTGTTGACCTACACTTACGAAATCCGAATTGATTATAAAATAATAACACTGTGAATGTAAGGACACAGGCCGATAATTTTCAACATCATTATGAGATCCCTTTTTAAGCAATGGTATTAACCTAGTAATTTTGTAATAAGTCTGGAAATGTGCCATCTTAAATACAATTCTAAGAGGTTCTATAATACTGCCCCATATGGACTTTAACAGATTAGTAGATATGTTCCATAAACCTTGCGGTCCTTTGGACTTAGGTCTCTGTTACTTTTTGAATCTCAGAACAGCTAACAGATTCAAAAGTGACAGACTTCTTATTGCGTGGTAAAAATATTTTGAGTTGCTCTAATGCGAGATTTACAATTTATTGGATGTATTTAGTTGTATCTTGCGCGACAGAAGAAAAATATTTGTTGAAATGAATTTTTTTGCAACCATTGCACCCAAACTATCAATATATCACAAATATTTCATTTTGTTTTTTTTTTACCTATCCAAGGTGAGTTCAGATCAATAAAAACATCACCGGTTTATAGATATACATATCACAAAACTGTTATGTTATATTAATTTAACAATTGATGAATATAAGAACTGGGCGCATCCGACGTTCAACATGGCCGCGTAGGAAACGTGCCAGGCTGAGGGCAGCCAACCTAATTTTTTTATGAAGTATGTTCATAGGACTATCGAATGGTGGTATTGTCATCTTGTTACTCGATGACGTATTTTTTTTTATTTTTCGACATTTTAAAACCGGCCAACCTCAGAACGTGCCAGGGTAGGACGAGCCAACCTACTTTTTTTTAGTTTTTCTTGATGACCTTTACCGATTGTGCTAGGTCTCATGTTGTTACTCGATGACGTTAAATTCTACCAAAAAAGTGATTTAATATTACCTACTGCACAAAACGTTCCAGGTTTGGGTCAGGCAACCTAGTATTTTTAGGAAGCCTATTCTAATCCGCACAACCACAAATGGGTCCCATGGTGTTACTCGATGACGTAGGGTTGACGACGGTCCGCTCTCGTACTAATATGCAAGTTGCAAAATTCTCAATGTGACTTGCAAGATTGGACGATCATGAAGGCATGCCTTTGGCGCACCTTCGACAAACAGGTCACACTACTCAACTTGCAAGACATGGAGGGGTCCTCCTCGGCGTCTCCTTATCTCTCGGTGGCCAACCGCGTCCTCCCCGACCGACGCGCCATCGCTACTGGCGCTAGGAATGATTTAGTGAGTGAAGAATGTTCAGACTGACAACGAAGTCACACCGAATCGCAAGGGCTCCTGTTTACCTTTTTAAATAGAGATTTAAACGAAAAACAACCGTCGAACAACAACCGCACAAGGATAAAACATACACTTCATTATTAAGTATTTTTTATATTTTTAGGGTACCGTCGCAATAAACGAAAAAAGCCTGGAAAAAAGATAAATTTCTCAATAGTTATTATTTAACGCTGGACCGGTTGTTAAAATTAATATTTGTAATATTATTCATTTTAATTTTCTTTGCTATTTTGATATTGATACATTTGTTTTGTGTATTTTGTTAATTCTAAATACTGCTAGCACATGCTGTGCTTACTACTTGTGGGATGTTTTTTTTTTTTTTGATGTGACTGGACATGGATGGCTAATACCACAATGATATTGTTACTATACGTGTTGTTGTTGTTTTAAATGTGATTCAATCCTGTATGTAAGCCAATAAATAAATAAATAAATAAAAAAATAAAAAAAGAATTCCCCTGGTGTACAGTTGGTTTGTTTACTTGTAGTTTTTTCCTGCCTCTCGTATCAAATATTCGCATTCTGAATATAAAAAGTAGGTATATTCTTCCGAGTAAAAACAAAGGGGGTGCATCACACTGATGTCTATAATCTTGCTTGTATCACTCGAGTCTTTTTATTATTTGAATCTGCCACTTGTTTCACGCGTGGAGATTGAAGAAAGAAAAATCGTCCAAAATATGAAAATGTAATTTGCGCTCCTGTGACCATTTTCTTTATAATTTTAAAGCAGTTTTAGCATATTTCGGTCCGCATAATATGAAACATGAAACTTTACACTATTTAAATATCTGCGTTTTATAGTAAAGAAAGAAAATATTTCTAGATGTCGCCAGATTCATAATACCCGTACAAGTCCTAGTAAACTTGTAATGGTACAGAATTATATAATGTAAATACGCTTCGCTAAGCTAACCTTGCCAAACATAACCTTTACCAAACGGAATAAACAAATAAGTTAGCTAGTTAAAAATTTTCCCTCTACTGTTACATATATTCTTTTATAATGCGTAAGCATGTCCGTTTACGAGTTTACAAATATCTAAGTTATTAATTACTGAAAATTGCATTCTAAAGATGTTTTGGTTCGCAAAAGTAAAAAACTATTAACTTATTTTATAGTAAAGGTAAGAAAATATAAATTTCGTTAAGAAACTGTTGAGTCATGAATACAAAAACCAGATTGCATGGTTAGTTTTCAATTCCCCTTTAGATAAATACTTTAGTCAAATTAGTTTCATAATTGATGTTCTTCGTCCTGTCGACTTCGGGGGGTCCGATTCGCGTTTGGCCGGTTTTTCTTTTTATTCGGCTCCTAAGGGTCGTAGCGAGATATTTAATAAATTGGCTATCAAATGCAAAGGGAGGTTTTACGAATTCCACTGGTATTTCCTGCGGGTCAAACGGGCTATTTGCACTCGAACGTCCGAGTCAGACTCGACCAATCACAAACGTATCTCATAATGACATAAGTCGAATTAGCGGTAACGCCACTTCTGATTGGTGCAAACTTAATCGAGTCGGACTCGAACGTTCGAGTGCATGAGCCCGGTGCATGAGCAGAGAGAGATACGCGCTTTCAAACAAAACAAAAAACAAAGAAACTGTTTTAACGAGCGTTATTTATATAAGTAAAGATTAATAGTTAATTAGGCACTGACAGCTACTGAACGGTGTGCGTTTGTTTTCCGGCAGGCGAGATCGTCGCGGGCGCCGGCGCGTGCGCCAAGATGAAGAGCAACGGCGAGGCGGAGGCGCGCCCCAACGGGCACGCGGACGACGAGGGCGGCGGCACCGCCCCGCGCCCGCCCTCCTACGCCGCCGCCGCGCGCAAGCTCTCCTCCGCGCCCGCGTCCTCCGCCCCCGCGCACGCCGCCGCCGCGCACCCGAACAAAACTGGTGAGCGCGCGTTTTCAGAGTTGGTATATTGGCGGGGTTTTTATTATGTAGAGCAGTGGGTCTTAACCGGTGGTTCGCGGACCACTGGTGGTTCCTGGACGCACCTAAAGTGGTCCGCGAAGCCTTCCATAAAATATGAAATAAATATAGAATAAGTGACTATTTGACAGGGGTTTCTAAAGAGTGTGCAGGTTATATAGTAGTAAAGATTTTGAAAATACCTTTGTATGTGTGCTGTACATATAGATAGACCAACCCTTTATTCATTTAGGGCTGATTTTTTAATAGTCAGATAAACAGCCAGATAACTATTCAACGGATTTATTTACGCTTCTGCTTATCCATCCGATACATTAAGTCCATATGTTTATGAGAAAAATTATGGTCAGATAATTGTGATAGAAGATATCAGTCCGGCAATGACTATCCGTATTTTGACCAACCTGAATTTGTACTATCAGTCCGATAAGTGCTATCTGAGGATTGAAAAATCGGCCCTTAGATTTACATTGCTTACCTCCAACAGCTGGTGGTCCATGGCAAGAAACATTTTGTCAAATGGTCCCTCATCACTAAAAGGTTAAGAACCACTGATTAGAGCGAGTTCACTGGAAGTCGTATTGTTCCGACTTCAACACCGAAGAATTGATCATGAACTCATTTCTCACTATGTAGTCTACTAAATTGCACTACTTATTTACTTGAATAACGTTCCTTATGTTTTCGTTCGTATATGCCCTGTACGTTAATTTACCATGGAACTGTAAGTCCGACAAGTGCTATATATTTTATCGTTTTCGAAAATGTCTGTGCGGTCTGTATACTGTGGTACAGATATCTGAAAACACCTGGCAGTGCTGCTCTTGTGTGTCCATTAACAATTGCCAATCCTTAACTGCCGCTGACTGTAACAAAGGTTAGGTCCTATCATTGGGCAGCTTAGTTGGAGCCACTCAGCTGCCCAAAGATAAAATCAAAGCTTTAACAAAGTTTACCTTCTACCACCACTAGTTTGTCCCTTCATCGTTTTTAAATTCGATTTTCTTATTACCTTTGATTGTTTGGAGGAGTCTATCATGACTTTTAGCCCCTCTCAAGCAAAATTTTGCATCCATGTAGTAATTGTTTGGCTGTGCCTACGAACTCCTTGCAAGATGATGGGCATTATCTATTTGTTGATTCCCCCCATTGATCCAATTCACTCGGGTCAAGAAGAGTAATTTGGAATGCATTTAGGTAGAAGTCACCCTCGCTTAGCCATTCATTCTGCATTTCTAGGTTTAAGGCCCATACTTTGAAACCTTACTCCATACATGTTCTTAGATTTACACCGTCGCTGTACATAATGTTTTGAAAACTTACGGTTTTGCAGTGTGCATATATGTACTCCATATACTCCTGAGCTACATTTTTAGTATTTATTTGTCAGATTTTGCTGTTTCAATACCTGTTTCTATACGTCCAGATCAAACACCTGTAAGTTTGTGAGTCAGCAACCCTGGTGAAGTCTCTCGCCCTATTTTATTTCTGGTATCTTCACTTCTTTTGAACTACAAAATTAATTTAAATAAACATATTTCTAATCCTTTATATATATCCCTTTTGAATGGTATCAATTACCTTAATTTAACTTTCCGCTACTCAAAAATACCATTGGTCCAGACTCAATTTCCAAAACAAAAAAAAAACATTTGAAACATTAATCTTAACTGACTGTAAAAAACATGCATCTTAGGAATGACAATGTGTTCTGTACAAACAGTTATCGCCCGTAGCATGGGAATTGATAGATACGGTAACGACTCTCTTAATTATTGTTTCAGACATACAAAACAGCTCCATCAGCATTGAAAAGACAGCTTGTCCGCATGCTAAACTAAGTGGTGCCACAATTAATGGAGACTTATCAAAAGTGAACAGCATTGTTAATAAAAATAATAGTAGTGTAAGCCCAATAGCAGCAATTTCAAACGGAACCAACCACACTGGCAACAAAATATTGAACGGTGATGCCAAGGACGAATCCGATTGTGATATTAGCAATAGAAAACCTAATAAAGTAGTCACTAATGGGGTAAATTCGGATTCTGACGATACCAAATCCATTGAGTCTGATAATTATAAGAAAAAGAAAAATATTGAAATCAAATCGACCAAAGATGATAAAATTGCAAGCAATAATAAAAAAGATCACGTTAATAGTGGTAATGTGGTTAATGGTGAAAAGAGCAATGGAGCGCAGGAGAATGGGGAAAAAGTTAGTAACGATGAGTGCAATAAGGAAAAAGCTAATAATGATCAGTGCAATGGAGAAAAAACAGATGACGAGCACATCAATGGAGAGAAAACCAATGGCGAGAGTGTGCCCAGTGACGAGGAAGACGAGAAGAAGCGAGAGCCGGAGGTGGTCTTCATCCAGGACTTGGGCTTCACTGTAAAAATTGTCAGTCCTGGAGCGGAACCACTCGACATTCAGGTAAAGCTTCTATGTACATAACTAGACTTGTATGGCTAATACTACATCTAAATCGAACGCACTTCATAGAAACTACCATGCCAGAACCTTCCTCATATAGCTTATCACATGTATGCATACCATTACGTCAATTAATTCCCCAGAGGGGTAATATAAAAAAAATAGGGTGGCATACGGTACGATTACATGATAATTCTTTCGCTTCCTCTACTGACATAAATCTATTCATACATGCTCTACGATTACGGGTGCTTCTAACCTAACCTTTACGAACTATTACATCGATCTAATATAAAGGTACGTTCTCCTGCCCGGCCCGACAATTCTACTCTCTTCTGCTCTGTGATTGTTTTTCTCATACTTTCGTCACCCACTTGCTCAACATATCTAATCTATCATGGCCTCAATTTTTGACACTACATATTTTTTAAGTTGATAATAATATAATAATAAAATACTTTATATATTACTAGCTGGGGTACCCGGTTCCACTCAAGTCAAAGGCGTGAAAACGCAACAGACAGACAGAATGACTTTCGCCTTAAGTATGGATTGTATTAGCAACTTTGTTAGTTAAGTAATTTGTATTTTCAATCAATTTACACTGAGGGTTGCTATTTCTCTTGTTTCTTGGTCTTTGTCTTAAACTGTTCTACGAAATAATGGTTGTGACGTAACTTATTGTAGTTGTAGTATTGGGAGTCGTCAAAATCTATTCCATGGCAAAAGGCTAAGTTTCAAGTTAAAAGTTAATAACTCACTATTACTAGGTAAACACAGTTATAACCTAAAACTTAAAATTAACATATGCAGTATTAAACACATGATGTAATTTGAACTGTGGTGTCTATCAATGCTTTGGTTGTAAAGTCTTTAATGGTTAACATTTATCATATATTATTGACTGTGCACATGCCAATTTGTCTTCTATTTACAATTTACAATGCATTCGTTTACAACCTTCAATGCATATAGGTAAGGTGAACATTTATCATTCGCTTAACATGGTATTTTGATTCTATGGTGATGAATGGATACAAGTTAACACGCAGGATAATTTAATTTCTAATTTAGTTTTTAAGAAGTTGAAATATGCTTCGTAAAATTGCAGTTAAATGAAGATAGTCATTATAACGAAACATTGGAAAAACTAAGAAAACTTTTTTTATTGAATTAGTAAGTGGAGCTAATACTGGAAAGATTAAGTGTACTATCATTATTTACTGTAAGGTAACTACTGTAAATTTATTGCTCTACTATCTTTGCTGAAACAAATCTTGGTTTGCTAAAGACTAAATCTTATACTGCATATCACTTAATTCAACACTACTTAAATTGCGCGACATACATTAGGGAATCATAAAAGATGTCGGATGACATTGAGGATGATTTTTTATCAGTTGTCCTTGCTGTAATGTGGAGATGCAAGCAGATAAAATTTGGATGCATAAAGGTCAGAAAAAATAGCTCTAGTACTAAACCGCTTGGAATCTAAGATTTGCTATGAATGTTTTTATCTGTACTGGTGGGTGGTATCCTAATACGACGCAGCGCAGTACGGTTCATGATTCTACATACGTCTACTGGAACTATTTTGCTACCTGAGATTTTCGATCCGATTTACAATAAATTTAAAATGTTGTTGTTTGATTAAAATTGAAAGCCACAAAAAAACTTTTTTGTGGCTTTCGACTGTTTAAAAACGACTGTTTAAAATGAAGAATCCAATCATAATACACTATTTTGAATTTTGTTTCAATGTTAAATAATAATAAGCACATGAATTGGTGGCAGGTGTCGAGTATGGAGCTGGTGCAGGAGATCCACCAAGTGCTGATGGACCGCGAGGACACGTGCCACCGCACCTGCTTCTCGCTGCAGTTGGACGGAGTCACGCTCGACAACTTCGCTGAGCTCAAGAACATTGAAGGGCTGAAGGAAGGCTCAGTCATAAAGGTAATGCTGAGGTCCTTGTTTGCCTAAGAGTTTTATGAGAGTGAAGATTTTTTTTTTCCAGTAATTGAATCCAGAATTGCAAAGAAAAAATGTTGTGAAAAAGTAAGAAATTGGCTATTTGTTTTGGTGTTAAAATAAAAAATTACAGGACACTACTTTACAACTTCTATTCATTACATTATGTGTGTAAATTTGTTTGTTCCGTTATACCTAACTACCATTAGGCATACAAACTTAATAACTTAACTTTCACAGAATCGATGTTAAGTCATAGGTGGGTCCACCCAATACAAGCAAACAATTACATTAGAGGCACGTTCGAAAGGTAGTCATTAAAATGTAAATTTCCTGCCAGGTTGTTGAGGAGCCGTACACGATGCGTGAGGCACGCATCCACGTGCGTCACGTGCGCGACCTGCTCAAATCTATCGACAGCAGCGACGCGTACGCCGGACACGAGTGCAGCTCGCTCGCATTCCTCAACATCGTCACGCATGGCGACATACTCGGTGCGTGCACCTACACCCACCCTCACTTACATACACACACAATACACATGCAAACAATTAAACCTACACCCACCCTCACTTCATACACACACAATACATATGCACACATTTACACCTATATCCTTTTACATACATACCTTATTCCCTTACTTACATACACACCAATGCACATGCACACCTTTACACCTACATATCTGCATGCTTCCAGCTTGAAGCTGACTAGTTTATACTTGCCCAATTACATGCAAACAGATACACACCTACTCAATTATGCACTTATAAACTTCACATACACATGCATATCCATCCGAACCCAAGCATACACTTACACCTACACACCTGGTCTCCTCATACAACGAATTATTCTGCAGCATGCTTACAAGCATTGCATTTGACTTCTTGTAACTTAAGCCAACGACTACTAAAAAAGAAAAATATTCACATGAGTTTCCCACATCGAATCATGAACTATAAGTTATCAAATACATCAGTTGAGCAAAGACATTCAAAATACCATGCTCGTAGTTTTGCTAGGTATAATTTTGGCTGTATTTGCTAGCAGACATTATTATTGGAATTATCGAACATGACAATCATCCATTTGCAACTGCCATGGCATGTCGTAGATAATAGCGTTAGATAGCCACCATCGCCTGGCAACAGGGCTGCGAAGATAAAGGTTTTGCCTGTAACGATTTTATAATAGACGGGCGTTCAGTACCCTCACGTAATGTGCAGAAAATGTACATTAACGTTAGTATATGTAAACATGATGCAGACCCAATCTGTGGGTTTGCTTTATGGGTTTGGGCTGTAAAAAAACATACAGACGAATTGAGAATCTCCTCCTTTTTTGAAGTTGGTTAAAAATAATAGAAGTGGCCCACTGCATTTCTTCCCGTACATGTCGTAAAAGGCGACTAAGGCATTGGTTGTTCTTGGTTTGGCCTCACTTTGAAGTGTAGGTCCTCTTCGTTAATGAGGTACTATCGCATTGAATGAAGGATGGTTGAAACATGGCTATGATAATTTTATGTGTTTTCCATCCAGGGGAAAACCATGGTAAATAACTCGCCAGGTGAGTAGTAGGTGAACAGGTGAAAGAGTAATTAAATCTAACGTTTAGTTTGATTTCGTACCATGCCAACTAATAGATTTTAGTTCACTTGGCCGATTAACACATCGTTTGACAGTTAGCATGGTTCGAAATGCAACTAAACGTCAGTTTTATACTCTTTTGCTTGTTAACCTGCTATTCACCTGGCGAGTTATCCTCCAGGTCAATATAGCCGCGCAATATAGAAAGGTCCTGGCATCGCACCTACGTAGTTCTGATGTGGTGCGTTTAGCTAATATCATGACAGTACGTGTTATAATAGCTATCCATGCCCGTTAAATAAAAAAAGTTGACACAGTACTTGGATATATTCAAGGAAGGCAAACTAGAATGGTCGCTTGTTAAGGCATGGGCATTTTTTCCCATGCAAGGTAAGCATAGGAATCGAATTTTGTATCACCTGCTTTTATGTACACTTTAACTGCACATATGCGTTACGCGCATCACGTCTCGCGAAGACTACATATAACGGTAGAAATGTTTCTCTAATTTGTCGATTTTGTGCCGTTACATTGGCAGATATCCAACTATTTATGAAGTCCTAAATATAAACGAAGCGTTGTGTCGTGTCTACGTGTGTATTTGGTTTTCATTACATTTTTTATGTGTTGAGCTCGAGTCCCTTATATGCAGAGTGAAAACCATGAAAATTAGAACATGGCCATTCGATGACCATGAACCGAAATTTAATTGGTTAATGGGAAAACTTAAAAAAATCTTTAAACACTCTTTATAATTTCCCACAGACCCTTCGCAGGTCATAGGTTGCATATAAATTCTTACAGCTTAAACTTCTGCTCTCATATTCAGAGTTGGTGTCCTAATATAATACGCAGATTAGCTCCACACTAAATTGTCTTAGGAAAAATGTGTTTCGTATGGTCTGGAGATAGTATTTTTTTTATAAATAGTTGACTTTTTCTTGAGTAAACTTCACACCTATACATGTACAATGCTGCCTGCATTACAAGCTGGGCTTGTGAAACTAATAGCTTGTATTTTTTTCTACTTTCAATCATAAATTCCTTGTTATTTAATACAATACCATAGGTCATTTTTTTCATATTTATTTATCATATTAATTGTTGAAGAGAACTCGAGCAGAACTCGTGCAGTTTATTTTAAAAATCAGCTGTGCACTAATTTTTAGGGTTCCGTACCCAAAGTGCGCCAACAGAACCCTATTACTAAGCCTCCGCTGTCCGTCTGTCCGTGCGTCCGTCTGCCCGTCCGTCACAGAGCTGTATCTCATGGACCGTAATAGGTTTTTTTGTGTTAAGGGGAATAAATACCTAAATATGAACGTTTTTCTGAAGTCGTTTACAATGAAGCCTTTGGTTGTTAAACATTGAAAAAATACTGAGCTTATAGAACGTACGTTTGCGAAGGTACAAATCCCCATTTTGTCCAAAACACTTGTAAAATCATTGAAAACATTTTTTTTTCTAAAAGGACCTTTCAAAGCCATTCTTTCGGTTATCTTTCTATTTAGAAGAATGAAATAAAAAAATCTTATACCTTTCAGCCATAAGAGGTACACATCCCCCAAATCTTCTAAATACAGTAATTTCACAAAATCAGACCAGTCGTTCGGGAAATGAGTGTTCTTGCTGGTTTTTGATGAGGGAACAGAGCGCGCGAAATATGCGTACCCTTTCGCTGACATGATGGCACTGGCTAGATTCCGCCGGCGTATACTACTTTACGCTATGGTTTATAGGCGCCTTAAATCTTGTACAATGGTACGGCACCCTTTGTGTGCTAGTCCGACTTGCACTTTGCTGGTTTTTTATCATACCATTTGTTATTTGACTGTTGCATAAATAACTATATAGATATGGACATTGGCTTGCAGAGAAGAAAAAGAGTCGTCCGGAGAGCGTGGACTGTACGCCGCCCGACTACATCATGCCGGGCAGCAAGGAGCGCCCTCTGCTGCCCCTGCACCCCGGCCTCGCCAAGGAGAATAAGGCGCCACAGTGCCTCAAGGTATTATTCTCATTGGCTGCATATTTTCCTCACATGGTCTAAAGATATGCCTTATCTTGCCTGAAGAATGCCTCAAATTACCTGAAGATGGTATTTGCCATCTGTGTCCAGCTACATAAGAAAGGCAGGTTTCCTTATCTGGAATACAGAAATGTGTGTGCACAAAACGTAAAGTAAGTCACCCATGATAAGATACATAAGATATCCTTCGACCCTTTCTAGAATCTTGTCCAGTACTAATTACTCGCGACACACTTGTTTTGTTTACATCATTAAAAAAATATTTAAATTAATCTTTAATCTAATCCAATCTTGCATTGGATGTTGATCTCCTTATCGTAGTAATTGAAAATCGGCTGCCTATCTTATATCTTTAATATCACTTGTGCGGCGTTTTTGTGCGTATTGCCTTTAATGAACTGCCCCCGGTAGAAACTTACATGGTTTGTATCTTTACGTTAGAGATAAAGTTAATAAAGATTGATTGCGTGGGTGTTTTCAATGAATCTTTAAATGTCAAATTGCCGAGCTGAAAATATGTTAATTTTATCATTTATTTGCTGAAGACTGACGAGAAATATAAAAGCCCTCGCCACCATGTTAATTTATTGATTTTGGGCATGCAAGTCTGCTATATAAAATGTTTACCGAAATAACTTTAGAAATACATAATGATAAAAGAAATATATTCGGAGGTTGTTTATTTCTCATTAAACTTATATTATTGAACATTAATAGTAGATTATTTATAGACAGGGAATTTCTTGTAATTATTTGGGTAAAATCATATTTAACCTTGCAAAAGTAGACTATGCAGGTGCCTAAGCATGACTAATGATAAAATATGGCAAATTTGAGTGTGGTGTATT
Source organism: Incurvaria masculella (assembly GCA_946894095.1). Taxonomy (NCBI): domain Eukaryota; kingdom Metazoa; phylum Arthropoda; class Insecta; order Lepidoptera; family Incurvariidae; genus Incurvaria; species Incurvaria masculella. The sequence continues at coordinate 8,111,557 of OX335644.1, forward strand.
GTCTATGGATGATTATGGATGAATAAACAATAATAAACTGAAGTATGGTATCAATTTGGTCGAGCTTTACCCTACCCATCTAGCAGTATGGAGTTCTACAGTACCGAACAATTAAATTACCTGAAATCTCAATAAAAATTAACAGTTCAATCTCTAAAGATAAAGAAAGAGGTGCACGCCCTGCGGGACATGTTCAATGTAATAACTCGTTTGTGATGGGTTTGACAGGTACTGACTACGTCCGGCTGGAACCCGCCGCCCGGCGCGCGCAAGATGTGCGGCGACCTGCTGTACCTGCACGTGCTCACACTCGAGGAGAGGCACTTCCACATCACGGCGTGTCCGCGCGGCTTCTACCTCAACCAGTCAGTATCCCACCTCAGACAGTAGCCCGCAGGTGCTAACCACGTTTGTCTGCAAACCGCCGCCCAGCGCGCGCAAGATGTGCGGCGACCTGCTGTACCTGCACGTTATCACCCTCGAGGAGAGGCACTTCCACATCAGGGCGTGTCCGCGCGGCTTCTACCTCAACCAGTCAGTATCCCACCTCAGACAGTAGCCCGTAGGTGCTAACCACGTCTGGCTGCAACCCGCCGCCCGGCGCGCGCAAGATGTGTGGCGACCTGCTGTACCTGCATGTGCTCACACACGAGGAGAGGCACTTCCACATCACGGCGTGTCCGCGCGGCTTCTACCTCAACCAGTCAGTATCCCACCTCAGACAGTAGCCCGCAGGTGCTAACCACGTCTGGCTGCAACCCGCCGCCCGGCGCGCGCAAGATGTGTGGCGACCTTCTGTACCTGCAGGTGATCACCTTCGAGGAGAAACACTTCCACACCACGGCGTGTCCGCGCAGCTTCTACCTCAACCAGTCAGGATCCCACCTCAGACAGTAGCGCGCAGGTGCTAACCACGCCTGGCTGCAACCAGACGCCCGTCGTGCGCCTGCTCATGATCACATTACATCACGGCATGCCCGCGTAGCTTTTACCTCGAGCATCCCAAAGGTGCTCCCAATCAAATAATTCACAGTTTTTATTTTCTTTTCCAAACTGCAATCTGGCTACTATTGACATTTATCAGTTTTTGTGTCTGTAGGGTGTTTTTGTGTGCGTAGTAGGCAAATTTTCCGTTTACGGCCACTTTTTTTTATGCAGTGATGAGGTCTTGGTGTGCCCTTCTATCCAGTCTGGTGAAGACTCTTCTTGATTCCATCAATTTGGATGCCAATTTGTTCGGATGCTGAGCTAGTCTCAATTTGTAGTCTTCAGTTCTGGCTTTGGCTTTGTCTGTAACGGTTACAGACAAAGCCAATAGTAAATTTAATCCATTGAATTGACAAATGACAATACATTAGCCAGGCATTGTATTTAATGCATCGCTTTAGTAACGGATTAACTACTGCTTTGTTACACATTTGTCGTTAATATTTACTGCATAAGTAAAAGAGAAGATACATATAAAATGGCGAAACATCGACGATTGTTCCCACCCAATTAAGCAGTTGTCTTTCTCTGCAGGTCAAGCGAAGAGATATTCAATCCGCGCCCGGCGACGCCGAGCCTCATGTGCCATTCACTCATCGAGCTGCTCAACATCGTCTCGCCGCTGTTCAAGCGAGCATTCGCCGCCGTGCAGAAGCGGCGCACGCAGAAGCACCCGTTCGAGAGAGTCGCCACGCCATACCAGGTGTACCAGTGGGCTTCGCCGCAGCTGGAGAATACGGTCGACGCGATACGCGCAGAAGACAGTGAGTCGGCTTTGACCTAACGTGATGAGCTTTGTCTGAATTTTGCATCTTTCACGCAATGCCACACGTGTCAGGAAGGGCATAGGCACCGGCAGGATTGTTTTCAGGTATTTAGCTATGGCACTAAAACTTAAAGAAAAGGAAAAAGTATTTAACTTATTTTCTATGTCTAAAAATTTGCTATAAATATAACTATTCTTTGAGATCTTAATTTTAGGTCTCCGGGTTCCCAGTGCTTGACATTGATCTTGATTTACCCTTTTTCTAGAAAACAGAACGAGTGGCGATCCCATTTCTATGTCCTATACGTATTGAACCTAATACTACCAAAAATGTTAATATCCTTCTGATGTTTTTCTCACCATAAGTATTCGTATTATTTAAAGTCTATTATTGGACTAGAAATGACAATATGTTGCTAGTCAAGTAGACCAATGGCTCGTCCGCAAGCCGGGGTGAACTGAAGGAGGATAGGCGGTGCCTCGTTAAACTCGAAGATACCTTGGAAACGCTTCCAGGACACTTCATCTCTAGAACCTCGCAAGTCTTAACGCGAGCAAGATGTGTGTTTCCTGCGAAACGGATCCCTTTCACTGCAGCTCCGACCTTCCATGGTAGAGACCCTCCAACTCAGAAGTGTCTTATCGTCTTTACCATGGAGAATGCTCCTCTAAGCTGTATTAAGTCATCTCTCTGTCCCATTTCGTCTCTAGACGCAATGCACATAACGTGATCACAAGCATTGAATGCCGGATGTTACTGTGCAGCGTTCTCCTCGAAGCTGGGCTACGAGGAGCACATCCCGGGGCAGACGCGTGACTGGAACGAAGAGCTGCAGACTACACGGGAGCTCCCGCGCGCCACCCTGCCCGAGAGGCTGCTTCGCGAACGTGCCATCTTCAAGGTAATCTCAAGGCGATCTTTCGGTACATGCTCTTTTTTTTTATGCGACCTGAGATGGATGGCTAATACTACACTACTACCGTTATGATATTAGCCCAATACACCACATTCCCGAAGGAATTAGGTGCCATGCCAGGACCTTCCCTTCATAAGCACGGCTACATTGAACTGAATGGAAAACACAAACAATATTTCATTGCCGCTTCGACCATCTTTTCAAGGGGACCTACATTTTTACATGGATTCCGAATCATGGAGCAGTACTTATCGAACTCGAAAAGAGAAAGAATGTGGTGCATGGGTTCATTTCAGACCCAGACCTCCGGTACGCTAGGCCAGTAATTTCTGTAATTCTATGGGAACTATCAAAAAGCAGTCCTTCGCTGCCCTTAGCGAATCTTAGCCCTAACACAATACTCTACAACACATAACAGTCCCATGAAATAATACACGAGGGGAACAGTCCAAGGATGAGGTGCCATTCAGGAAAGCTTGACAATGAATTTATATTCGAGCGGCTCGTAGCCTAGTGGCGCGGGGACTGAACTAGCGTACCAGAGGCCTGGGTTCAATCCCGACTTGCACCACTGTCTTTCTCTTTCCGAGTTCGATACGTGCATTTCGTCACGAATGCGAGCTGCTCCATGGTTCGGAACCTATGTAAAACTGTAGGTCCCCTTCCCCTACTAGGTGGTAGGGTTCAAGCCCGCCCGGGTTGGTACCATCATTGGATGAAAAGATGGTCGAAGCGGCAATGAAAAATTGTCCATCCAGTTCAATGTAGCCGTGCTCATAAAGGGAAGATCCTGGCATGGCACCTAATTCCTTCGGGAATGTGGTGTATTGGGCTAATATCATAACGGTAGTTGTGTGGTATTAGCCATCCATGTCAGGTCGCATAAAAAAAATAAAATATTTACAATTATTATTAAAAGCAGTAATACTTCGTGCTTTGCCGTTTTCTAGCTTTGAAAACTAAATGCTGGCACTTCACAACATAAATATTCACATAGTATATGTATGCGTTATTTAGCCAAAAAACGCCAGTGTGTAGAGAATTTTCTCTATCTGCACAAAGAAGTCAAATAGGCAAATAGCGAATATGCATATTCTTTATATTTATTGTTATGACATATTCTTTTATATTTGGCGCAATATATCGTAGTCGAGTTATTTACTCTCAATGGTCAAAGTGAGTGATTGTGAAAACCACTCGGTGGCTGCAAACCAGCGGCTCTCGTCTGCCCGCGAGGTTAGTCGAGAGCACTATCGCTGAGCCTCTTTCCTTTTCTCTCAACATAAAATAAACAAAAGATAATGTATTCGATTCAAGTCTCTGCTACTTTAATTGTTAATTTTACACCTGTTTGCGCAATGTTTTGATGCTCTGTATCTGTTTGTTAATCGACTTCAAAAAAAGGAGGAGGTTATCAATTCGTCTGTATCTTTTTTTTTTGTTTTTTTTTTATGTTTGTTACCTCATAACTTTTGCCTGGGTGAACCGATTATGATGATTATTTTTTTAAATGATAGCTAGTGCTTCCCAAGTGATCCCATTTTAATTTGGTTTAGTTCTGACAATGATACCCATGAGAAAATCATAAAAGTCCTAAATTTGTATTAAGATGTGCGCGACAAATGGATGAATAACTCAATATAACGCCAACCGATTTCGGTGATTCTTTTTTTATTGGAAAGGACGTGTACAAATTAGTAAGTGTACTTTAGATTCACTAAAAATAAACAAATAAAAAAAAATTAACAAAAAAAATTACCGACTTCAAAGAAAAAGCACTAAAAAGTAAAAAATAATTTCCATTTTTGTAGTTACGATTTCTGTTATTTTTTGAGTAGGTGTCAGCCAAGGTTAGGTTAGGTTAGGTTAGTTTCTCTTGCTTGGCGCAGCGCGTGCCCGGCTGACGCCGACTCAAAAAATAACGGAAATCGTAACTACAAAAATGGAAATTATTTTTTACTTTTTAGTGCTTTTTCTTTGAAGTCGGTTATTTTTTTTGTTAATTTTTAATTTTTTATTTTGGGTTTCTTGGGAGAATAAAATGAATTTGAATTTGAAATTTGCGAACACGTGAGATGTTTGGCTAAACACAGCGAATTCCGACCGCGAACACGAATACCAAAGTGGAGTATTAGTTTAATATGTCATTATCACGAAATTTACATTTCACATCCAGGTGCACAGCGACTTCGTAGCGGCGGCGACACGCGGCGCCGTGGCCGTGGTGGACGGCAACGTGATGGCGATCAACCCTGGCGAGGAGCCCAAGATGCAGATGTTCATCTGGAACAATATCTTCTTCTCGCTCGGCTTTGACGTGCGCGACCACTACAAGGACCTTGGCGGTGACGCTGCAGCCTTCGTCGCACCGGTAAGTCTGCCAATTTGTCTAGTAGGACTCCACTAGTTTCTTCGACAATCATCGCGGAAAAATAACAAATCTCTTTGTGGGATAAGCCCATATTATGTTATTGCACTGTACTTTCTGTCGTGAATTGTGATTTTGTGGCATAATAAATAATTTTCAATCAATCAATATTGGTTCAAAGTGTTTACCTTGAGGCACACCTGAAGTCACAATCTTTTGGCTATTGAAAATTTATGGTTTTATTTATTTATTTATTTATTTGCCTTGCCATGGGAAATTACCTGTTTGGAAAATAAACCAGTTAGGATACCTGGTAGATGGCCCGGTGATAGTTGTTTAAGAATGCCATGTTCATATGACAAAATGAACATCGAAGGTGACAGTTATAATTAATTCTTTATCTAACTTTGGAATTCATATTTTGACTTTGGCACTACTTTCGTAATACTTTGGTCTTACGCGCCTTATTAGATTAAAAAAATATATATCTGGCGGTCTACACATGAAACTCACCTGTGAGTCACCCGTGAGTCACAAAACTTTCGTACTCATGCAATCACCGCCACGAAGGAATTTGAGAATCTGAGAATTTGAGACCGGAGTGGTCAGTCTGAGTTCTCACCTAAATTGGCGTTTACGGCAAACCAATCGACTGGCGTTTTCTCCAAACTCCATACAAGTTTTTACTAGATATTCTGTGGTTTTACTTCTTCAAGCTGTCAAAGTCAAACGCGGACTTCCGATTTGTATGAAAACACGGAGTGGACGTAAACGGCAACGTCGACGTATTTACGGCAACGTTGAGTAAGCTGTCAAATCAAGCTCGGACTCGCAAATGTAAGTTCGCTTAACGCCCGCTGCGTGCGCTCTTCAATTTCTCCATACATTTGAAAACGCCAGTCGATCGGTTTGCCGTAACGCCATTTTAGGTGACAACTGAGACTACCGGCTCTGTAGGCCATTTGAATATGTAAAACAACTATTTTACGCGTAACCGTTATGTAATTGGGTGGGCAGCGCAACGACCTGCAGGGCGTGCGCGTGTACAGCGCGGTGGACACGCCCGGCCTGCACACGCTCGGCACCGTGGTGGTGGACTACCGCGGCCACCGCGTCACCGCCCAGTCCATCATCCCCGGCATACTCGAGAAGGAGCAGGAGCAGAGCGTCGTCTACGGCAGCATCGACTTCGGCACCACGGTGCTTTCGCACGAAAAGTACATGGATCTGGTGCGTGCTTCGCTTGTAACGTTTGTGCCACGCGAGAGGGCGTGCTTGTGCACAGCGTGGCAGACACGGCCAGTCTGCACGCTCTTGGCAAGCGGTGAACCGTAATCTCATTCTTTTTCAAAACAAGTATTCGGAAATGTGTATGAAAATTAATTAAATTTGTCATTGTGAGTCGGTCTTGCGATCTCTTTGACGCATTTATTCAGGTATCAAGATAGCAAAATGTGTACTCATTCAACGTTGTCACATTCAAAATTGTGCTGGTAATGGTGCTCGACTGTTAGGAAAACCTTAACCACAAACTATGTAATCATAAGAAGTTAAACTTTCCATTCCTTTGATTATTGACTCCAACTCTAACCTCTAAATGTATGTTTTAATTGTGAGTAACTACCGTACATTTTTTTGACATATATAACGACAGCTACTCATGTCAGAGCTCCTCGTGTTAGTTCCATGAGTATCAACGCTGATTGTATACTCAAAACTAGTCTGACAATGGTCAGATAATAAACCTAGAAATGTGTTAATTTGACAGTTGCCTTGATCATAACCTTAAAATGTGTATTATTTCAGTAATAACCAGATCAAGTATTCAAAGTCGGTGTTGCTCCAATAGTTAATCGGATCGTTCAAAATGTATGTTACTTCAAAAGCTTAACATATCATAACCTCAAAACTTGACAACTAACCAAATAATAATCCAAATGTGTGTGTGGGGTCGACAGCTAAGCAAGGCGGGCCAGCAGCTGAAGATCCTGCCGCACTCCGTGATCAGCGCGGCCGGCGACACGGTGGAGCTGTGCTCCAGTGTCGAGTGCAAGGGAATCATAGGCAACGACGGCCGCCATTACATCCTCGATCTCCTGCGGACGTTTCCGCCAGACGTCAACTTCCTGCAGCGTAAGTACCAACTTAAATCTTCAGTTGCTTTGAGTTTGTATAGTGGTAGAAAGGAGAAGGAACTGGGAATTGGTTTTTATTTCATATTCTGATGATGTTCTGTGGTTGACAGTGACATAATACATGAAAAATACATCAATAGGATTTATTTAATGTAACTGGACATAGGTGGGTAATACCACAATTACCATTATGAAACACAACACATCACATTCTCAAAGGAATTAGATGCCATGCCTGAAACTTCACTTTAAGAGTATGGCTAAATTGAACTGTATTGAAAACACTGACATTTTTTTATCGTAAATTCTACCATTTTTCCCTACTACCTAGGGGAACGGAACCTTACATGGATTCCTAACTAATTCGTAACAAATTGCAGCCTTGTCAGCCTCAATAGCCCTGTGTACGACACCTAGCGAATCGATAAGCTGGGGAACCTCTGAGCATGGTTAGGTTCTGGATGGGTGACCATTTTCAAGTGTTGAGGCTGGCCATTAAACTGTAGGTCCCCTTCCTTGCTTATTAGGTGGTAGGGTTAATCCTGCCTGTGTTGGTACCATTGCATTGAATGAACGATGGTCGAACCGGCAATGAAAATTGTCCTTGTTTTCTATCCAGTTCAATGTAGCCGAGTAATATAAGGAAGGTCCTGGCATGGCACCAGTTACATTAAAACAAAATAACTTATGCATCTCAATAAATATCATTACATTTGGGCTTTAATTTGTTATTTAAATTTACAGTCACATAACGAAAGGTGTTTAAAACACAACTTTCTGTTTTTTAAATGAGCCCGTAGTAGAGCCGTCACTGAAACTAGTATCATAATGACCACAATGAAATTGGTTTATGTAATGTGTTTAATTCCACATTGTTTTTTACGTAATAGGTATTTTAAATGTCTATTTATTTATCCACTAAACTGTTTAAGCTGGTACGTTCTGTTGGATAACTTATGAGTGAACTTGTATTGTTTTTGTTGTTTTAGTTTTTTTATATTATTGTCTATTCGGTATTTAAATGAGTGGACTGAGAGTGTGCTCAATGCGTCCTCAGATAATTTATTCCAGGCACTTATGACATGGCATGGCATCATATATGCATTGAAATTTCACACAAATTGGGGCATAGAATATATTCACTGCAATCAATCAGATGCTCTGGAAAGTGAGAAAACCGAGCATTCGAACACAGTATGTAGAGATTTGTTCACACAAATGCTTTGTTGCAGTTGAGGATGATGAGATACGCGAGGACATTAAGGCGATGGGCTTCCCCATCATACACAAACACAAGCTGTGCTGCCTGCGCCAGGAGCTGGTCGACAGCTTCGTTGAGTGAGTGCTGCACTATCTTCGTAGCTCGATCAAGGATATATCTGCCCATACCAAATGAATCTATAGATATAAGAATCAATGTGTTTATGTATGTATGTAACACAAAACGGTATGACCGAATTTGATAATATTTTTATCTTCACATTAGCCCACCGGGTGACCCTGTGAGTCTCAAGATCAATAGATTTTTTTTATTCGCGAGCATATTACATTAAAATTGCAGGGCGAGCACGAAACTTTATGTCAATCTGAACTGTCATCCCATACAGCGTGCACTACTATGGGATGACGGAACGGATTGTGTTACTCTGTGTGGCATGTCAGTTTTAGAACTTGTCACATGACTGTCCACCAGAAGTCATCTGGCTATAGATATTAGTTCTTCCCGTACGAAGCCGGGCCAGGTCGCTAGTATTTTATATTGTGCAAATCGAATTTTGCAAAAACTATCTGATAATCATAAAATATTATGCATAAGAACTATTCCACTATAGACTATCCAAGACAGACAAAAAGCCAGGCAGATACCAGCCGTTGGAATTTACAAGAGCTAGGTGAAGCTTAGAATTCTGACCACTAATGTCATCCGTCGTCCGCAGGGCGCGCTACTTCATGTTCATCCGGTACGCGGCGTTCCACCTGCAGCAGTTGGGGGCGAAGCGGCAGCGCGACGCCACCGAGGGCAAGGCGATCGACGCGCCGGACTCCGCCACCGCCGCCGCCCCCGCCGCTCCCGCCACCGCCGTCGCTCCCGCCACCGCCGCCGCCCCCGCCGCCCCAGCCACCCCCGCTCCCGCCCCCGCCGCCGGCGAGTGCCCCATGAGGAAGGAGAAGAAGAAGGGCAAGGAGGACGGGAAGAGCCAGGAGGAGACGAGCAAGAATGAGCCGAAGGATAAGGTTTGTTTTCAATTGCTCTTAGGGCCCCGTTTCAAAAAGTTAAAAAAGGAACCTGTATGCTCTGGCTCTGATGTCTGTCGGTCACACTCATTTGGTGGCAGATTGTTCTTCTATTAACGGGTGTTTAAAAATTCTCAAAAAATTATCCAGCATTCACTTATGTAGTTGTGTATCAACCATGTAATTACTTTTGCTCAAAACATCATACTGTTTTGAGACAAAGCTAGATTTCTTAAGCTATCATTTTGTATGAAAATGCAAAATGCAAAATTAACATGTTCACGCTTGACCAGTTTTTTGTTTTTTTTTGGTTTTCAGAAGTGGATTCACGTTTGATAGCAATTCTTTGGATGCTTTATTATTAAATATTTGCTTCATTTCAATGATATGTGTAATTTATTTGTGAGATACACATGGCCTTACCGGTTCAATAAAAAAAAGGAGAAAATTTTGCGGGATTGGCAATAAATAATGATCTGCTTCTTCCAGGTCAAGGAGAAGAAGAAGAAAGAAAAGAAGGACAAGAGTCCGGCGGTGGAGCCAGAGAAGGTAGTGGCCGCGACCGTAGAAGAGAAGGTCGGCGGTGATGAGGTGAAGACTGACGCTGAATTGGTGCTAAGCGAGAGCGATACGGAGTTGGACGCCGACGCAGCCAAGAAGATGGTGGAGAGCATCACTGACTCCATCTGCAGTGGGGACAAGCAGGAGAGTGAGTTGTTTTGTGTCATTTATGTTACGTGATGTTGATAGCAGATTGGCATTATTACAGTTTAGCCTCTATGCAAAGTTTTAGGAAGCTAGTGAAATACTGTATAATTTTGTAAGTAAATCAAATTGTCATCTATAGTTATAAAACCAATCTCATGAATTAGATAAAGAAGCTTAAAAGGGCTAGTAAGTGGTTTTCTCCATACACATTTTCCAAAATAATTTTACAACCACTGTGTCCGTTTCACTAGATTGTCGGTATCTTAACATCAGTCAATCCAATGTTGGTGTATACATATTTTATTTAGTTTTAACAAGCAAACTTTTGTTGCTTGATATGTGTGTTCACATATTATCTACTAACTAACCCCAAGCCAGCTGTAAACAGTGGGAAGTATTTTAAGGCTTAAATAGCTTTGTTAGAAGGGACAGAGGACCACGAGAGAAAACCCACCAGATTGTGTTAATGTAAAAAATATTGCAGCAAACTCCGTCATGTCACCGCCCAGTCACAAATGCAGTGGCGATGACGGGTCTGTACTAATTGAAAATGCATGTTATTGTGGTGTCGACACTATTCAATGCGTGGAGGGCATGCTCACCCATCGCTGTCCCATCACGCACGTGCAACTTGCTACTCGCATGTACAGTGGCGGAGAGTTCACGCGCGGTAGTGGCGGCGGCGGCGCGCGCGGTCGGCTCGCTCAAGCAGGCCGAGTTCGACGTGCGCTTCAACCCGGACGTGTACTCGGCGGGCATTCGGCACGCAGCTCCGCCCGCGCAGCTCGCGGCGCAGCGGCACCTCGTCAAGGAGGCGGCCGCGTTCCTGCTCACCACGCAGATACCCGCATTTGTTAGTCCACTCTTTTTTTTATGTAAAGGATGGCATATGGCGTACACCAGGACCTACTAAGGTGCCCGACGACACCCATGGGATTTAGAACTTTCAGGGGGGCTTCGAAAACCATGCCGGCAGGTCAGGTGCTTCATCACACTACTACCCCGGACCCCAGATCGTAATTAGGGGGAAATACCTCCGGAGGGACTTCACTCTACTCTTGGCGATACTTTTTTATGACGACCGGTATCGATGTGTGCAATATTTAGATGCTGCCAATTTCACCTTATGGACGAGGTCCCGTGCCAGCGTCTAGGGGGCCAATTGAGTTTATTAACCCTGTATTGATTGTATAAATGATTTATTGTTTTAATAGACAGCCTAGTTATTATAAAGGAAAATCATTGGGCAGCAGTCCGTTCCACAATTCTATAGCGGTGTCGTTGCAAGAATTCCTTTGTCAATCCTTACTGAATTAAAACAAACAGCAGCATTAGCACTACATTAAACTATAAAGCAATTTGACGACAAGGTGCGCGAGTGCGTGGAGCAGTCGTCGGCGGTGATGGACGGCGCGGGGCTCGCGGAGGCGCTGCACGCGCGCGGCATCAACGTGCGCTACCTGGGCCGCGTGTGCGCCGCGCTGCGCCCGCACGCGCCGCTCGCCTACCTGCACGCCATCGCCGTCTCAGAGCTGCTGCTGCGGGCCGCCAAGCACATCTTCACGCACTACCTGCAGGTAACCTAATTCCTAATTCCAACCTAATTAATTATTATTATTGGCACTTAATTCCGTCGGGAATGTGGTGTATTGGGCTAATATCATAACGGTAGTTGTGTGGTATTAGCCATCCATATCAGGTCACATAAAAAAAGGTCACTCTACGCGCGTAATACTTCTACTTGTAGAGCGCTTCTATCACTAATTGACGAACCAGTTTCTCGTCTCGCATGTGCAATAATTCAATGCTGGCGTCAAAATAAGTTTTATATACTTTATCTAGCGATGTTTTTGAATTTGATTCACGAATTCAAAATATTTTTTCTTCAAATGAGTTTTATATCATTTATAGTATTTTATAGTATATTTAACCAAAATTATGTCAATAGTACAAACTTTTTTTACCATAGGGAACTAATCTATAGTATAATATATATGTACTAATGTATAGTAATCTATAGATTTTAGAAAAAATTTTTTAATAAATAATACTGGCAGTGAAAAAAATGTCAGTCATATCATAGATGGGCATCATGTCGGAAGAAAACTCAACAATCAAACTTCCATGGTGTTTCTGCTTGACAAATTCGGAATTCATGAATTTAGAATTTCAACAAAAAATTTACTTTTCTATTGCAGCCAATTCACATGCTAGCCTCTGCTCTTATTTTGGGCATTCTCCTATGTAAAATTAAGTGGACAACTGAAGCTGCAATCTGCTGCAATTAATCCATATATTGTAGAACTAGCCAGCGTCGTCTTAAAAATCTGTAACGCATGGGTCGCATGGTTGCGAGCCAATGTGCTTTAAAAATTCTGTAACGCGTGCGTGTACGTGCCGCAGGGTTGCGAGCCGATGTGCCTCGGCGCGGCCGTCTCGCACTACCTGAACTGCCTGCTGTCGGCGTGCGCGGCGCCGGCGGTGCCCGCAGCCGAGGAGCCGGCGCCGGCGCGCGGCGGCGTGCGCGCCCGCGGCCGCCGCGCGCGCCGCTCGCCCGCGCCGCACCGCGCGCCGCACGCCGCGCCCGAGTGGCGCGCGCTCACGCCGCGCACGCTCTACGCTCAGATCAGGCAGGAGCTCAAGGTGAGCGCCGTGTTCGCGACCCAGTCGCGTGTGTACCGGTGGACTTCAAAGATGACTACGGCAGTGGAATCCCATAGTAGATTATATACGATGAAGTAACGTAAAACAGAAAACAATGACCAAAGCTTTCCTTTTTCAGATGAAAAAATTCAGATTTGACCAAAAATGTCCAAAGTTTGAAAATCATCGTTGCGCTGCACAAAATTTCTTTTCAGAACTGTCCCCAAACTGTTTATTAAATTTTATTGTGGGAAATTCATTTTGTAGTATGTGTTTTTGTGAATTTGTTCCTGGACATTCCTGAAGTAGCATAAAAACCCTCCGGGCATAATAGGATGTTAAGGAATCATGACAATACATTTTGAGAGTCCTCAACGTGAGCAGAAAATTCAACTCGGATACATGAGAAGTCGCTCTACAGTTTCTTTAAGAACAATTCGTACACTGTGTATACTTGAATTTGATTATGGATTTTTTCTTTGTTTCAGTCTTATTGGGGATACGAAATTAGCACAGATAGCATGGAGCAAACCATAGAGAAATATGGCTTACAAAAAATATCTCTGTTGAGGTAAATAATAATCATAACATATCTCAATTTTTAACTGACTTCAAAATAAAGGAGAAGGTTCTCAACAATATTTAGTTTGACGGCTTACCGCGCGTGTGAGGAGCAGGACGTGCTGCTCGACGTTTCGAAGGTTCTCAATTCCTCGGAAAATTTATTTTTTTACATTACTGCAGTATTCACATGCCCAAGTGTTTACAAATGATGCATCAACAGTGGCAACAAACCCTAAAACAACTAAATAGGATTGTTAAACTTTTTGTCTAAGCATCTGACAAAAATTATAAGTACATCTGAACTGAAAATGTAATCTGATGGTGAAATTAAATCAGAAATGTTTAAAAAAAATCATTTATTACATTTTCTCAAATTCTGTCCATGCCCCTAATATTGTATGGAACTAGAACTTTGTTTAATTAAAGCTAAAATCGCAATGATCTTTTCTTTTCAGGTCCTTTGCTCTGAAAGTTGGCCTTCAAGTATTACTTAGAGAGTATGACTTCGACAATAAGAATAAGCCCACGTTCAGTTGTGCAGACATCATGAATATTTTTCCCGTCGTCAAACATATCAACCCCAGGGTGAGTGTAATCGAAAATTTTTAGTTTTTAACTAAACATCTTTTTTATGAGCTCTATTATTAAAAGATGTTGTTCTCAATAATTTTGTATTTCTGTTGTCATAAAAAATGGGCCCTCACAGTTATCCAACATATCCAACCAAAAAATGTATGAAAAAATCTAAAATACTATTAGTGGTAGGGGCGCCCAGGTCGGTACCATCGCATTAAATGAACGATGGTTGAAGCTACAATCATAATTTTACAGACAGTTCAATGTAGCCGTGCTATATAGGAAGGTCCTGCCATGGCACCTAGTTCCCATGGGGTGTGTAGGGTTAATATCATGATGGGTGGCTAATAATCCATATCCGCTTACATAAAAAAAGAAACTTGTAAATTAATTGTGCTCAAACTGACTTATACCATTTTCTAGCAACACTTAGTACCTTTTTAAAACTTTTTTTTATGTAACTGGACATGGATGGCTAATACCAAACTGACCATCAGATATTAGCCTAACACACCAAATGGGAACCAGGGATTAACCCTACCACCTAGCAAGTAAAGAAAGTGACCTACAGTTTTACGTGGAATCCGAGCCAAGGCCAGCCTCAACGGTTGAAAATGGTCACCCATCCAAAACCCAACAGCGCTCACAGGTTCTTCACCCAATTTATCGAATCGCAAGGCCTCGCGCCACGGGGCTACCGTGGGTGATTCTTATTAATTCATTGACACATTTCACACAGGCATCGGACGCATACAACTTCTACACGACGGGCCAGAGTAAAATCCAAGCGGGCGCCGTGTCGGAGGGACACGAACTCATCACGGAGGCGCTCAACCTGCTCAACAACGTGTACGGCGCGATGCACGGCGAGATCGCGCAGTGTCTCCGCATGGTGGCGCGCCTGTGCTACGTGACGGGCGACCACCGCGATGCCATGGCCTACCAGCAGAAGGCCGTGCTCATGTCGGAGCGGGTCAACGGCATCGACCACCCCTACACCATCACCGAATATGTGAGTGGACACTTCACTCGTGCCGCCATGTCGGAGGTCAATCAGATATGAGTAGCACCTAGTAATTAATAATTAATGAGAATTACCGCGATTACTACGAGACCCACTATATCCAATTTTCTGAAATTACGAACCCGACTTAAAATGTACATGCCACAAGTAATAATAGTCACAGACGTATTGGAGGGTTTGTGTGGATGGAAACTGACTTAGTGAACACATTTTGGGAGCATATTCGCACACGGTGGTGATGTTTGGATGTGTGGCATACAACGCGCAGCCAGCTTCCCATACGAATTTACACACATTTTGGCCATAGGGCGGAGTCACGATACGACCACATGCCATTTCTTCTTCCTTTCTCATACGCCTAGGCAGTGAAGATATGTTGGCCTTTTTACGAGCCTATAAGCCTCCTAGAGCAGAATAAAATATTGACTTAATCCATTACCATATAAAAAAAGATATGGAAAATGGGCTAGTTGCAAAGGGCTAAAGTAAACTGAAATAGCCTGCCAGAAAATTGCCCGAAATAAGCTTGACTTTTGTAATGTGGGTAATGTTGGTAATGTTGTAAAGTGATTTTTTTAACAGGTTTACTTTCCGTTTTACGATTTAAAATGTTTTTTGTGATCCGGCAGTCCCACCTGGCGCTGTACTGCTTTGCGAACAGCCAGGTGTCGACGGCGCTGAAGCTGCTGTACCGCGCGCGGTATCTCGCTCTGCTCGTCTGCGGCGAGAATCACCCAGAGATGGCGCTGCTAGATGTGAGTGCTACATCCTCCTCGCTCTTACAAAAATATCCTTTGGCTTTACTTTCCAAATTTATATTTAAAATCTACAAGATTATCCACATCCCAAGTATACTTTTTCATAGAAATATTAATTACTAGGCTAGTAATTTTGGTGTGCTGAATTATAACTTAGTTGGATATCATACTTGTGTGCGTCATGTCTACAATTGACTACATTGCCTTTCGAAATTTAACATCTATCCGAGAAGATAGCTAGTAATAAATTCAATATCAATAACATTAAAGTAAATCTTGTCTAAATTTACTAACATTTTTAAATGGATTTACCACAATTGTAGTATTGTTGCCTGAATCATATTCTATTGTCACCTTTTTTCGGGAACGCATCATAAAGTCCAAAAAGCACAAGATCCAAAACCCATAGTATCCATAACTCTTGGTTCGGTTGGGTAATGTTAAATTTTGTGCTTTTTTATAATTCACACGGCAAATACATAATTTTAGATGTTCTGGGTTTTGGACCTTACTTTTGGATTTTATCAAAATGACCCTTTTTTTTTATGTGACTGGACATGGATGGCTGATACCACAGATTCTGTCATGGTATTAGCCCAACACACCACATGGGAACTAGGTGCCATGCCAGGACCTTCCTTATATTGCACGGCTACATTGAACTGGATGGAAAACACGGACAATTTTCATTGCCGCTTCGACCATCGTTCATCCAATGCGATGGTACCAACCCGGGCGGGATAAACCCTACCACCTAATAAGTAAGGAAGGGGACCTACAGCTTAACGTGGAATCCGAACCACGGCCAGCCTCTCTCAACGGTCGAATGGTCACCCATCCAAGACCAGACCGGACCCAGCGTTGCTTAACTTCGGAGAGCGATCGCCGAAGTGTCGCGCCACTGGGCCACTGAGTCTGGCTCCTAAGGGTTTATAAAAGTCAGATCTGCCCGAATTATGTGAGACGCTATACCCTAAAAACATGTGAAAATCTGTGCAGAGCAATATTTCGCTGATTCTGCATGCGGTGGGCGAGTACGAGCTATCGCTGCGTTTCCTGGAGCGAGCGCTGGCGGTGACGACGGCCGTGCACGGCGCGCGCTCGCTCAAGGCGGCCGTGGCGCGCCACCTGCTCGCGCGCACGCTCTCCTGCCTAGGCGACTTCCGCGCGGCGCTCGCGCACGAGAAGGACACCTACTCCATATACAAGCAGTTGGTGAGTCACCCGCCTTCTGTCGCTGCGCTTTCTGGAGCGAGCGCTCTATGGATATTTTTATTATTTTAAAACTATTTCAACTTCCTGTGTACAGGCAGAGTTCGAGGCTATTGCTGTTTGATCTACATACATAAGAAGTTGGTTAATGAAATTCTCCACTACTGGAAACATACCTGGAGGCCAATTCTTGCACTAATTAGTTAACGTACAGAATAAACTGCCCGGAATCCTCATTGAAACAGTAAATACAGTCGCCCTATTCTGGTGCATTTATGGATCGGAAATGGAAATGGCCACCCCTATCGACCTCGATCGAAACCCTGCTCTGTTACCCATGGGCCCGGATATGTTCGGTGAAGTCATTGAATGCTGTGTTTCACACCTTCCTTCTAATTTAGTGCTGAATTGGGAAACACATGGCAATGTTTCATTTCTTGCCACTCATTTCATGTGACATGATCGATTCCCAGAATACCAAAGTGATGTCAAAGTGAATTCCTCTCATTCCTAATTCATCAACTCACAATTCCCAGAACTGGCCTTGTACACACACACCTTGTTAAGAGGCGCATACCCAACTGTAAGACCATGACCGTGCCGTGTATCGGGTCTCATAAAATCAAAAAAGCATAAGGTCCAAAACCCCTAACATCCAAAAGTATGTATTTTTCGAGTGTATTATAAGATTCATATAATCTAATCCTACCTAACCTAATTGGAATTGATATAGGGGACATTTCACGTGAAGCGGACAGGGAAAAAAAAGTGAGGTTCTGAAAATCGACCACATTTTGCGTCTACGGTCACCATTTCAGGAACCAAAAAGTTTCACAGCTTCATTCAGTTGTAAAGAGGACCAGTTCTGCCATAGATTCCCATTGTAAAATTGTTAAAATTACAAAATAAACAGTTCTTGTGTCGTACCAATGTTGTTTTATTATGTTTGAACTATTTTATCACAGTAATTTATACAAGCCATTTTATTTGACGCACACCAACCGATCTAAGCAAGTGCTACATATGACGCCCCTTGCGACGCGGGTGTATTTTATTCAACGTATCTCCTAAACTAATAGAGATCCCATTTTAAATTTTCTAGTGTACTTTCATTATCATTTAAGCTATATTTTAAAAGAAAAAAAAATTTAAAAAAATTGGTCGAAGTGACTGTAAATCTGGTTTGAAAAGTTTACTTCCGGTTTTGGCCATGAATTTTTTTTTATTTTTTAATTTTTTTTTACTGTCAAAAACAACAGTATATTTTTAATATGTATCGCTATGTAAAATATTTTATAGTAGATTTGTTATATTTGAAAAATTACTTTCGAAAAATTGTAGTACCAATCAACGACAATTCTTTTGAAACCTATAACTTGGTAAATATACACTATACAAAAAAAAATATTTTGCGTACACATTCATACCTACTAGAAGTACAAATGGGCCGAATGTGGTCGATTTTCAGAACCTCACTTTTTTTTCCCTGTCCGCTTCACGTGAAATGTCCCATAGTAGAGTTTTGGATGGTATGGATTTTGGACCCTGTGCTTTTTGGACTCTATGATGCGTCCCCCGTGTATCGCGCGGATGCTGAGTCGTGTGTTGTGACGGTGCCGGCAGCTGGGCGAGAAGCACGAGAAGACGCGCGAGTCGTCGGAGTGCCTGCGGCACCTGACGCAGCAGGCGGTCGTGCTACAGAAGCGGCTCAACGAGGCGGCGGGCGCGCCGCGCCACCCGCCCGCGCCCATACACATCCAGCCGCCCAGCATGGGCTCCGTGCTCGACATGCTCAACCTCATCAACGGCATACTCTTCGTGCAGATCAGGTTATCATCATTTGACAAACTACATTTTGCTTCAGATTTTTTTGAAGATTTAGAAAAATTGTAATTCCATTTGAGAAATAAAGAGAAACAGTGGTGGTGGACTTTCATCTGACGACCTGCAACTTATACTCCAGGAACATTAAATCCGAAATGCAATATTTTTTCTCATAAACGTAGTATTTCATGTGGACGTGTATACATTAAGTTTGCAACATTTTGGGGGGTCCGGAAGATAGAAATAAAATATGAAATATGTTTAAAAAATTATATCTCCTAAACAAATATTTAGAAATGTTATTTAAAAATGTTATATGTTAGCTAATATTAGGTGTAATATTACTGTGAATTTGCAACAATTTCTTATTTATGGAACTGTGTAAATATATTTTCTTGTACTATTTTCATAATATCTGCAAAGCAAATAATGAAAATTCTATTTTATTTTCTGAAATTGGAAACTGACCGCAAACTCTATATTCTGTGAAATTTGTGAAATTTAGAAGCACATTTTTTTTTATTTATAATTTTTACATTCACACAAAAGCTAAACAACAAATTCGAAATACGTATAAAATCGTTCGTTGTATAGTTTTTAAAGAATTTAATTTTATTTTGCATATTCTAGAAAGAAATATAGCAATAGAAAGTTAGGTTTGCGGCATAGTTTTTTTTTTAGTAAAAACATTTTTTTAAATACATTTCCGTAATTACAAAATTGTTGCAAATTCACAGTAACATTACGCCTTAAAAGACTTTTTTTTAACGATTTTTTAACGAGTTTTTTTAATACCATTTCTAAATATTTGTTTAGGAGATATATATTTTTTAAAACATTTAAATTTTTTTTCTATCTTCCGGGCCCCGCTAAATGTTGCAAACTTAATGTAAGCATATATGAACATGAAATTATATATTTCTGAGAAAAAAAAATTCATTTCGGATTTCATGTGCATCTCAAACCGTATCTATCCCGGTCTATTAGGATTACACGTCCATTGCTCTATCCAACTGAGCTACATTTTTTTTATGCAACCTTACATGGATAGCTAATACCACACAACTAATGATATTAGCCCAATACACCACATTCCCGAAGGAGTTAGGTGCCATGCAGTGCTTTTCTTTTACGAAAACACAATAAACCCAACCTATAAGTGTTGTTATGTAGATGGATCAGCGAAAGCTGCTAGTCTATGGTCGCCTAATGCTCAGTCCACCAGTGTACAACTAGTGGCAGCGCTTGGATCGACTGTCTCGATTCTAACCGGATGAGACGTGCTATTAAAGTTGATGATTAATTAATAAAAATATATTATTTTAGATTAAATCACAAACAAAGAATTATTATTTGCTTACGTTTGTTTATTCTTCAAGACTGCGAGCTGTTGTTAACTTCTTATTCACTGGTCTGCATTATCTTCGGCAGCCCTCAAGATATCGAGCACTTCAAGGCTGAGATAGAGAAGCGGCAGCTCAAGGAGCTTCCGCTGCCGGAGGTCAAGCCGGCCGTCGACGCGACGGACGAGGCGACGGACGACGCGACCGCCGACAAGCCGCTACAGGAAGAATCCGTTCAGAGTTGAAACACTTTCGGTAATATTCAACGCAGGCTCCATCCACTTCAACATACTCTGTCGTAGTGAATTGTGAATTTCAAAATTTATCCGTCGGACGTTTCTCAAAAACATCGGATCGTTGCAGTGGCACACTTGGTGCGTGGGACAATTATATACACGTATATACCTTATATTATGGATTGATATTGTTCCTTATTAATTATTATCGATGATTGTATGCTGTCTTCAATAGGAGGCTAATGGTTTGATGTAGATTTTTTTTATTAGTGAAATTTATTACATCTATATATTTTGTTTCATTGAGAGCACCAGGATAGGGCTTTTGTTGAACGCGGTGCCTAAATTGCCTCTGCCAGGAGACTTCGAGCATCACAGTGCAATAGTGGTTTCATCCAGATGTAGACCATTTGTTAGCAATAATTTTTTGGTTGTGAAAAACGTAGTAGGATACAACAGTGCACTCTCTGTGAACAGCAAGTAGACATGAATATAATTTTGAATTGAATTCCTTTACATTGTAAGGTTTCCAGTGAGGCGTTGCTTATGCGTGTGTGAGTGGGGTGTGCAAAGTGAGAGGTGGGAGGGTGTATGTGGAGGTGTGTACGGTTCGGGAGACAAACGGACGGACGGACACTGCACGCACTGCGACGTGCGCTCGGGACATGCGTCATAAGTTCTGGTGCTACTGCCAATTTATCCTTATATTTGAAACGATTTTTTATCAACTGTTATTGTCAAGTATTAAGTTTTTAAAGTAGAAAGGAATATTGTTGAATTTTAGTGGTAATTATTGCGAATATTGTGATTGAAATGTAACAAAAAATAGAACGCAAAGGGTTTCATGATCAAACAACTAGCAGGCGATATGGTCTATGATTTCTCTCACACTAAGACTTGCTCTATATTAGCCGATAGCTATTATAGGGCAAAACAGGTTGCATTTTCTAAATAAATAATGGTACCGCAGAAACGGGGAGATAATTTTTGAATAAAATTTAACTTCAGATAGATGTGGAATCTAAAAATAACAGGGATTTTTTAGTTTTCTAAACATTTTATTAACAGTTTAGAAAAAACTTGTCATATATTATGAGCAATTTCTTCGTGTCGGGTGAACAGTGGGTAAACAAGCAAGAGAGTGATTAAAAATCTAACGTTTAATTGCATTTTGTACCAGGCCAACGACGTTTTATTTGGCCTTTTGAATTAAAATTTACCATTTGGCATGGTATGAAATGCAACTAAAAGTCAGATTTTATCACTATTTTGCCTTTTCACCTGGCCGGTTATTTAGCATGGTAAACCCCCAGATTACAGGTGCTATAATTTTTTTGGCACATTTTATTATTTAAAAATCTTGAGAGAATCCTTTTGCAGTCGCTCATATCATATTTTAATAATAGATTTGATTTTCGATCGACATAAGTACAACATTGTACATCTGTAAACTTGTGATTGCTTCAAAATAATGTATTTCAAAAGATTATGGCTCCTTTCTATTTTATGCTTTTAAAATGGAACTGTATGATTGGTCACTTCATATTTTTTTCCCAAAATGGCGAGACGAATTATTATTTTCTTAACAAACTTTACCCGAGAACATTTTTTTTATTCTGCCGACGTTTAATCGCCTAGCACAGACCGAGAATAATGAACAAAGCCGTGTGCCATATCTTAGTAGTTTAGTTGTTCCTCACCACTTCTTGCCTGTTTGGAACTTATTAGTAAAACTTTAGTGCTGTGATAATGTATGTAGGTGTTTGCTGGACATATTCAAATATTTGCCTTTGCCCAAAGATTTTTAGAGTTTATTTTATTGTATCATATGCCACTGGCATGTACGAGTTGCTTTATTCAGTTATCCTGCTCTGACAATAAATATTCCAACATTACTACAATTTTTGGGATGAGTCTCACAAAAAAAGGTCTAACCTAATAAAATTAACTGATGACGTGGCCTTTCTCACACATCACATATTTGAACCACACTGCCTATCTTAAGTATTGTAAATGTTAAATAATATGTATTATTTGTTACATTTCATCTATGATATTATGATGAATTATGTAAATATCGCGCTGTTTGTAGATGATGAATAAAACATTTCGTTTTTATTTTTTTGTTTCATTCAGTTTTTCATTTTGTTTCCGAAATATTACTTCCAAGCAAATACCCCTTAAACCATCTCCTGTAGGCTTTATGTACTTCATATGTACATTGCTACTAAAAATATTGGTTATTGTGCTGGTTTTTTAACCACTGATCAAAAAAAATTTTACAAAAGTTAAACTAAAACATTATTTACCATAAGGTCCAAGTCTTGGGATTGATTCTTGCATGAACCATTTACTTTCTTTTAGGCCCGAGGGCATAAAAAGATATCAATATTTTTTTTAATGTAACTGGACATGGATAGCTAATACCATATCATTTATATTAAGCCTAACACACAACATGGGAACTAGGTGCCATATTTCTTTCTAATATTGCTTGGCTACATTGAACTGGATGGAAAACACTGTCTGTGTTCATTGGCTCTTTGACCATTCTTCATTCAATGCGATGGTACCAAACTAGTTGGGATTAACCCTGCCACCTAGTAAAGTAAGGGAGGGAGCCTCCAGTTTTACGTGGAATTCGAACCAGGGTAAGCCTCAATGGTTGAAAACGGTCATCCATTTAGAACCCAACCGCGCTCAGAGTTGCTTCACCAAGCTTATCAAAACTGCCACTGGGCTACCGAGGCTGACAACATTCACGTATGACTAAAGCCTGATCAGTTAAAATTTGCGTTATACAAAAGTTTAATCATCACGATGATCACTGATGTCAACTATTAATCATAATCACTTCTGATCCATTGATTAGAATTGAGGTTGCATTGATAAAATCATAGATAAAATGCAATGGTTTGTATGCCTTAAAAGCTGGGACTTCATGCTAATATGAGTAATCTGTGGTGATACCAACAGTTAGTAGCAAACCGGAATATTTACCGGCTACTAGGCGCCTGTACTGCCGAAGGGCCGCCCTACGTCCTATGGGAGGGGTTGACATGACTGATTTAGAGGTAGAAGTCCCAAACAAACTAATTTAAAAAAGCCTGTTTATTATGCAATATACTCAGAATTAAATAACACCACAATTATTTTAATTTGAAATTACCAACAGTGTTTGCACTTTACTGCAACGGTCTATAACCTGCAACTCACTTGCTCGCTGCATAATGTTCGAAATCTATTTCAGAAAAAATCCTAATTAGCGTTTCAAAGTCCATTGAATATGTGGAATATGAAATATGACTAATCCGAGTGCAGTAAACGATGAATAATCAATAAACAATCTTTTTTGTGAGTTGTATACAAGAAACGTTATAAGGGCTGGGACAGGTTCGGAACCACCTTACCCAGCACGGACCTCCCTACCCACATATAGGCCATTAAAGCACATGTACAGTGGGCATCAGAGTAAACGCCACGAACGGTTTAGGCATGTAAACAGTGCGTGGGGTTTGAGAAAAACCATACTTCGCCACCGTCGCAACACTTCATATTTGAGAGTCCCATGTAACATAGATTTGTCCTAGTCGCACGTTTTCCTTTGCTCCGCGAGGTATGAAGGACGGGTGTCTCAATCGAAACTCGCTGGTATGGCCGCACCGTAACCACGAGTTAGGGGAAAACCACTGACTAGTTAGTTTGCTTACGAATTCAGGCGCACGCGCAACATCAAATGTTCGTCTACACGCCTACTAGGAGACCAGCTATCTCAATTTTTTTTAAAACAACCAACGCAACTTAAAAATTTAACATGCAAACATAGTCGCAGGGAACATATTGGAGGGTTTGTTGTGTTGAAGTTCTTGTTTTTACCCAGAGAAGATCATTAGTGAGGGAATATGCAAGCGAATTGGATATTAAAGTGGCTACGATGCCCCCACACGAGCGAGTTTCGGTTGCCGCTTCCGTCCTTTCTTGCTCGCTGCTTTGGCTAGGTCTTTACATACATTCATTATAATCAAAGCAGTTGAAAAATTGTAAGCCGTGGATTATTATCTCCAAGCGGAACCGCCACGTAAGTCTCCGACTGTAAAGCGGGCAGTAAGTCACTGAATGTACACCAGCCAGTCGGCAGGGAGCCGTTCACTTGCGAGCGCGCGCGCGCACGCGGGGCCGGGCGCGCGGGCGCGGGCGTGGGCGCGCGCGGCGGCGGCGCACGCGCGGCGCGCGCCCGCGCTCCAGCTGCGCCGCCACCAGGTCCGCGAGCGCGCCGCGCTCCGTCAGCATCGAGAGGAACGTGCAGATAAACTCGTCGTAGTTGTGCGTGCGACGGCTGTCGTCCACCTGGTGACCAGTGGCCATTGTTAATGGGAGGCCTCATTAGAAACCGAAAACGAAAGCATTAAGTTAGAATCAGGTTTAGAGGAAAAGAAGATTTAATAAAACAAATTTAAATGTCATTGCCCAGCACAAAGTATAAAACAAAATATTATAGGTTATGTTTTTGTAATAATTAAGAACAATTTATTTTCAGAATAACATCGTGAAAAGTAAGTCATTTCAATTACATAGACTGAGTAAATAAATTTTTCAAATCTATTATGTTTTAATTTGTATGGTATTTGACAGCTTTGACAGATCTTTTAGGTGAGCTCACTTAGACGCCACCTGTCGTGATATATAAGCAGTTTTCTTCCCCTAGTGAACCATGTCACAAAATTTTCTTTTTTTTCCTCTAATGAGTTTTACATCATATATATGTAGACTACGTGGGTCAAAAAAAGGACTGGCGGTCGTTTACAACCTGTATAATTGGCAGATCAGTCATTCAGTTTTCAGTGACTCGTTCTACCTTGTACATGTTCCTCTTGTCGTTCTCGTCGTGGAGCGCCTGCTGGGCGGCGTGCAGGTCGGCGGCGACGCCGGCCGCCAGCGCCGCCAGCTCGGCGGGCGTCAGCAGCAGCTTGGCGGGCCGCGGCGGGCCCTCGGCCGGCCCCGCGCGGCACACTGCCACCAGCGAGCGCTCCATGCGGACCATGCACGTGTCCGCCGTCGGGTGCAGCTGTAAAACGATATTATTTTTAATTTTAGTTTCAGCGACATTGACATTTGAAGCATTGAAAACGGATTGTGAAAATAATCTGAAAAAATTTTTGGTTGTGACATTCGTCGGAAGTAGTAGTACAGTGTAGTACCGATACTCAAATTAATGAGATAACGGTAATGTCTCATCCATTAAATGCATAAAATTGTCAATATAATTTTTACTAAAATATAGAATACTAGATGAGGTACCCAGCTCTCCTCGGGTTAATGTCGTTTTCGACTCATTTCATTTATTTAAACTTCTTTTGTAGTCAAACTACACTATGTTACGTCAAAAACTAATTGATCTACGAATTCGATCAACTCAGTTAAGAAGAATGCGCAAAGAAACTTTATGAGTTTTCCGCCCCAATAATTAAATACATACTTAGGTCTTAATGCTACTGTCAAACAATTTTAGGTAAAACAGTTTCAGGCAAGAACAAAAGAAACAGCAACACTCAGTGCAAATGGATTAGAATTAGACTGATGTTGGGCCAAATTATTTCCTAGATATTATATGCGTTCCCCATACAAACCTTCATCACCTATTTCACCCAATTTTCGCCACAAAATGTAGCCTATATCCTTCTCCACGATCCAGACAATCTCTAGACCGAAATTCATCAAAATTGGTACAGCGGTTTAGGCGTGAAAACGCAACAGAGATAGCTACTTTCGCATTAATATTAGTATGGAATAGGATTTCCAGAAACAGTTATATTATAACCCAAGGGCTAATATTTAGTTAGAGAGAATATTGAATATGAAAGTTTTACGACATAACATAATCAAGATTAAGTTGAAATAGACTTACATCATTCAAAATTTTATTGTTGCTGTGCATCGTAACAAACTTAATCGGCGTTGTCGGATCTAGTGGTTCCGCTGGAAACAAAAGTATCGTCCAATTAAAATGTTTTTATTTCTAGAATGGTTTCTAATTTAGATCAATAATATCAGCACTATCAAACATATATAGGATGTCGCAACGGACAGTCAAAAGTTTAGCCAGCGTAATCCTCATGTTTTTCCAAGACAAAAAGGTAAGAATTATTAAAGTGTCTAGTTACATAAGTTACCAATATATTAACTTTTGAAATGTATGTTTTCGCCTAGTGTATTAGGTCTAGGTAGTGATTTCGTACCCGTTCATAAGGTCTTGGCATGGAACCTAGATCCCACGTGGTGTGTCAAACCTCGTTGCCTTGCCCCGCCCGCTCACCGCGCGCTGACATTCCCTCGCTCTTGCGAAACATTAGATTCTTTTACACTTTTTAATGATGAAAGTAAAAATCTTAAAATTTTATAAAAATGTTAAGCGTGGCATATGGCGTACGCCAGGACATCTTAAGGTGCCCGACGACGCCCATGGGATTTCGAACTTACACAGGGGGGCGAAAACCATGCCGGCATTCGGAAAATAGTTATCAAACTTTTTTGTTCATTTTTAATCTTAATAATAATTTCCCAAATGTAATGTACTGACAGTTAATTTAGAATATGATATAATTATGGTAGTCAAGCGCTGAATTCTGATTAGCTGGTAGCCCTCGAATATTTGTTATTTTTTAGTTTATGATCTTTAAAATCACACACAGTCTATAACATGTTTAATTTTCTCGGAGTAACTTGGATTATTTATTAACTGTACATGGATGGCTAGCCTACTCTCATTATGTCAGCCCAAGACACAACATGGGAACTAAGTGCCATGCCAGGACCCTCCCTATATATACCTAAACAGCTACATAGAACAGGATGGATTATCTCACGGAGAAGTTCTGCAGCATATCCGTAAACACCTCATCGTATTTAGTTTGCACTATATGACAATAGGTAAAACGCACCGGGCACGACGGTGGTGAGGTGACCATCGTCACGCCGCGCGGTCTCGATGGTGAGGTAGGTGGCTGCGTCAGTGCCATGCAGCGGCACGTCGCTCTCCACCAGCGCCTCGAGCACGGCGCTCTCGTGCAGCACGGCGCGCGACCCGCCGGAGCCGCCCGACCCCTCGCCCGTCGAGCACCACGTGCTCCCTGACCCCTCTGACGTACATTTGAGGTCATGGGAATAACACCGGTTTTTAGATTTCAACTTACATACGAAAGATATATGGTTTTACTAGCTGAGGTGCCCGGCTCCGCTCGGGTCAATATCTCGACAACAGCGGGACCTACCGAGACCAATTGTATTCTATCTAAACCATCCGCCACACACGACACACACACAACATTTCGGTCAAATTTGGACACAAACAGTAGAATTATATATACAGGGTGTTAGCGGAGGTATGTTCCAAACGTTAACCACGTGTTCCTTGGCATATTTGGAGTAAAAAAGATAGACAACATTTTTTTGTGCGACTGAAAAAAAATCATCCTCCCCATACATTTTGTTTGTAGGTATTTACAAAAATGTATGGGGATAAAACTTTTTTTTACGTTGGACAACAAAATGTCTTCTACATTTTTTGCTCAAATATGTCAAGGAATAAATGGTTAGCTTTTGGACCATGCCTCCATTAACACCTGTATAAGGATATAGGCCAAACGGCCAAACCTGAGGCGGCACAGTACACTCACAAATGCATTTCTCTAATATAGCATGGTTGAAAGTTTGATCTAAAAACCATTTCAAAGTTTTTTATGCCTCTAGAGGGTGGTGATATGATTTTAAACGACCTATACATGACCTGAGCACTACTACACTCACACAATTGTATGCTTATCATCATCCCCAGTTTGTATATACATAGGTACATATTCGTGAGGATACTAATAAAATATAGAATCTAATAGGATCTTGTATCAGGGTCGAATGATCCCTCCGGGAAGCCTATTAACAGTTACACATGACTTATCACTACATCATCGTTTACGATTTAGTTTAATGTAGCCATGCCCCAATAAAATATAAGGTCCTGACATGGGACCTGACAAGATCCTGTTCCTTCCGGAATGCAAGGTGATATGCTATGGCTAATATGACAAAACATAAGTACTAATAGGTTTCTAACTCACCATTGCTGTTATCTTCACTTTTAAGTTCCAAATTACGCAAATTTAAGGCGATAGTGTTCATGGCTTCTTTTATACACTTTTGGTTGATTTCTAAGACCTTCAGCTTTTGAGTTAAAGCTATTCTACGATCTGGTACTACCGCCATCAAATTGAACCTGAAATTATGTAAGAGAAACTGACACACGCGGATGACACAAGTGGAGGGATAGAACAATATGTTTATATGCAGCACGTTTCGAACCTTCGAC
Source organism: Incurvaria masculella (assembly GCA_946894095.1). NCBI lineage: Eukaryota > Metazoa > Arthropoda > Insecta > Lepidoptera > Incurvariidae > Incurvaria > Incurvaria masculella. The sequence goes on from OX335644.1 coordinate 8,140,212, forward strand.
CTTTGGATTACATGCTCGATATTCTGATACCGAACATTGCCGGCGATTTACAAAATTTAATTACAATTACGTTAACTAAATAGTACATGCTACTGTTTTACTTAAAAGATAATGTTATTTTTCAAAGCATGCATGTTTTACATTGTAGTGGATATACATTGTAATCATATTCATTTGAATCAATTCAAATTGAATGATATGAGAACATATGAATGAAATTATAAAATCTACATTCATACTAAACTGTATAACAGCAGTAGTGAAATAATAATTATACCATGCTATTGTATAATACATTTATTAAATAAAAAAAATCGCAGATTCGCTGGGCTGTTTTTAGTATAACAACAGGCCAGTGAAGTTTTTCCTGTAGCACGTGTACCTTATATCATGAACTTGATCGCCACCGTCACGCCCCAACCTCTCTCCCATCACACGCCGGAACTTGTCTGTCCAGTGCTCGTCGGGTGCCCAGCCACCGTGGTCCATTGGGTAAGGTTTCAGGCCATCCAGCTCAAAAAGGTGTCCGTGGATCGGCACAAAGCTCACAAAGTGGTACGCCTCGCCTGTAGCAAAATTACCTCATAAGTGGTTAGAATGTAAAGATGTTGCAGATACTGTAACTTTTCAGCTTCCTGTGGGGGTATCGCATTGAAAAAGAGACTTGTATTTAGAGATTTCTTGCCTTGTGCGGAAGGAAAACGTTCTCGAATCTGTCAATGGATGCCAAGCTTTTGGAACTGGCCACTTATAATGAAAGAAATGAAAAACCAATTACGAAATTCGAAAATAGAATATGTTACTTTTTATTTTCCAGATTGTCGTTTGTCTTTTCATCGTGGCTTCATCTTGAAAATTGTGTGTCGGCCTTTCAATGGATTGGACTTGAGAAAAAAAAATCCCTGTTGTTTTTTACTATTTTTGCTGTGCTTGAGTCAATTAGAGAGTTTCCAGAGATTGATGGAATTGGTATTTGGTGATGAAGCCCGTACCGCTGAAGACCGGGAGGACTGGAGAAAAATTGGAGAGGCGTATGTCCAGCAGTGGACGCAAACACGTTGACTGACTGACTGCCTGATGAAGCCCGGTCTTGTAGCTTTGTGCATACGTGGTTCAGTGAGTTTAAATGTGGATGCAATCATCTTTTATGCGAACTGACATGGATGGCTAATACCACACAACTACCGTTATGATATTAGCCCAATACACCACATTCCCGAAGAGATTGGGTGCCATGCCAGGACCTTCCCTTTATGAGCACGGCTACATTGAACTGGATGGAAAACACGGACAATTGTTCATTGCCGCTTCGACTATCTTTTCATCCAATGCGATGGTACCAACCCAAGCGGGCTTAAACCCTACCACCTAGTAGGGTAAGGGGACCTACAGTTTTACATGGATTCCGAACTACGGAGCAGCTCGCATTCATGACGAAATGCACTTATCGAACTCGGAAAGAGAAAGACAGTGGTGCATGTCGGTATTGAACCCAGGCCTCTGGTATGCTAGGCCAGTCCCCGCGCCACTAGGCTATCGTACATCTTCATCTCTATGAAGATGTACGTGAAAGGCAACCAGCGACTGCGGTTACCGGACCTTACAGCCTAGCAAATTGTAAATAATTTTTGTTCCCAAGAACTAAAATTAGTTAAGTATAAGTAAGTTGTAAGACCTGTGAAGCGACCAGTCGAGACAGCATTCTTGTCCTGCTTTTTGCGAGCGAGTGGCATCGCATGTGAGTTGTGAGCGCACGCAAGCTCTGGCGTGTTTCCAATAGCCCAGCCCTTATTCTCGGGATTCATGCCAACAGTGTGGTTCTGCAACATTTTCTTTTAAGTAGCCTGATGATTCATACTATCTTTGTTTAAGGAAGATAGAGTTAAGAATGTCAACCATCTTTTGCCAATTTAACTCACACGAAAGAAGTGGCAAGCCCATTGTAGTTAAGTTTATCAGTAGCTAGAGCAAAACTAAAACAAGTGGCAAGCCCATTGCAGTTGAGATTAGCTGTTGCTAGAAAAAATCCACTGAAGTAGTGAAGTGAATTAGCAAGACCTCTGTTGTGGGTTTTCTCATGATTATTTACTTCATTGTGAGCTTTAGACAAAATCACTTACACTTATCAAGTTAAAAGATAAAGAAAGTGGTGCGTGTATCGAACCAATGCCTCCTAAGGTGAGACCCTCATAAAGTAAATGCAATAACATTTTAAATTCCTAGTTTAACTATCCCTAGACTCAGAAACTTTTTTGTTGTGAAATGATTCATAACCATTCATCTCTGGGACGACTAATCTTTTAAGGGACCTACTTCGAAAACTATTGTGCTTTTTATAACTAAAACATAATAAACAGCCATAATAACTGTTATTTCATTAAATATTACAAAGAAAACTTCAAATAATTTAATTCTGAGTCATAAATTTCCGCGGCGCTCCATACTAATGTACCATTTACAAGATTTGCAGATAAATATGGTGGTTTATAAGAGCAGAAATCACATTTTTTTCTGGTAGGATTTTCAGGCTTTACAGTTACATTAGGCACGGTATCACCCAAAATAGAGTGTATACATGAACTTTTTCAGGCATCGCCTCAAAGTTGGTATTTCACGATGCCTACGCAGCCACAGCTCAATTAGGTTATCTCGTAGACAAATTTCCTTCTGAACATTGGTTACTAACCATTTCTAATGCAATTATGAATATGGATGTCACAGGAATTCGTAATTGACATGTTAAGCATGCCATAAAAGTAAGATAGTGACCATCTTTGACAGAAAATTAGCACGACTCAGACACCTCGAGCGATGTATCTTCCCCACAGCATCAACACTGTTAGCGCTATACTGATCTTGATCTGCGTTTAGAAGGTACATAATGTAGTGCTCATATTCTTGTCACTTCCAACAACGCGCTATTACGACGAACGAAATTTTATGAATGTAGGGTTAAAATATAAAAACAAAACCAGCGATAACATGCAGTGCTATTTGAAATTACTGAAAAAATCTGTGATTTGAATCGGTCTATTAATTATTCTTCAATTTTTGGAGTAAGTCTACAATTATAATAAAAAAAGAAGAAATATTACTGCTAAAAATTACAAAAATTAAAACCTTCAGTCGCGACAGTGTCTCGCCTAGATGCAGGCTAGGGCAGTTTAGTAGTATCGATAGAAGCGCATGTGTAGCACAGCTGTTGGGCACCACCTGCTGCGCGAAGAAAATAGAGTTGATCGTGTCCTCGTCACGCACAAACATCTCGCTTTGATCGAGCGGCTTGCGCCGGGAGCGCCGTTCTTCTATCCATCGGAATAGAAAGATGAATCCGTGCACAGGCCCGCCAAGCGGAGCCTGTAGGTCGTATATTTCCTCCACCTGCACGCCGCGGGCACCGAAGTCCTCCACAAGAAGGGTGAACAATCCGGGGTCAGATTCCAACTCCAGCCAGCCCTCCGTCAGACTAGTAAGCTCTGCAGGCATCTCGCAATCAGAGCTTTTAGTGTTATGTGTCCAGATCTTTATCAGCGCCGAGGAGGATAAATCGACTAGGTATTTTAGAATACCTTTTAGAACAACAAACAACCACAAAACTTACATTTGAAAAAACTGCTGGAACGAAAAATGGGAACAAAACCCAAAGAATATACAGACACGCAAAAACCAGTCAAAAACATTGAACACAGATTACGAATAAGGCATACTGAGTGGGCAGTCTGAGTTCTCACCGAAATTGGCGTTTACGGCAAACCGATCGACTGGCGTTTTCTCCAAACTCCATACAAGGTTTTACTTCTTCAAGCTGTCAAAGTCAAACGCGGACTTCCGATTTGTATGAAAACGCGGAGTGGACGTAAACGGCAACGTCGACGTATTTACGGCAACGTTGAGTAAGCTGTCAAATCAAGTTCGGACTCGCAAATGTTAGTTTGCTTAACGCCCGCTGCGCGCGCTCATCAATTTCTCCATACATTTGAAAACGCCAGTCGATCGGTTTGCCGTAACGCCAATTTAGGTGACAACACTACCGGCTACAGACAATTGTCTGTCAGGTCGCGGTCCGATTTGTACCATCGTTACCAAAAGCACGCTCAAAACTGGTCCGATTCGTGCTACAGCCCTCAAAATGGAGTCCCGTGAACGGTATGAAGTTAGCGCAGTTGCACGCAATGCCGTACGCAGTGCTCACGCTTCGGGGGTAGGGCACCGTGTGTGGAACTGTCAACGACACTTTTCGACGTTTCTAAAGAGTAATCGTCGTCTTTCCAGATGCTTTTTTACAAACAGTTGAATTTACCTCAGTTGAAAATTCAAATTCAACTTAGATCAAATCGGACCGCGACCCTATATAGCCAATATCTCCGTCGCCAAGCTTAATCGCCAATATGTGCATCGCCAACATATGCATCGCCAATATCTCCATCGCTGGCGGCATACCTTCCCGTGCATGCAGTGAGAGGCGACTAAGGTATTCGCCGGTAATCAAATTCCACGCAAAACTGTGAGGACCCACAGTTTCCTTACTTACTGGTGGTAGGTAAGGTTACTTGGTACGTCCTGGTCAATGAACCTGTGCATAAGAAAGTCCTTTAGCCATCGATGCCATGACAACGGAGTTGTGAGTTGTGTTGGGCTTATATCATCTCATACATCATGTCGTCATGTCACAACTCACAACTGTGGTAATAGACATCCCTTTTTGTTTAGTTACATTAAAATCCTACGAAAATTATTTGGTCTTGCTTGGCAATGTTTCTGCCATATATGAGTTTCGGCACTTTAAAATATTGCTATTGGTGCAATTGCATTTCATCCCGTGAAAGGCGTAAGAGGCTAAGGCATTCGCCGTACGTGGTTCAGATTCCACGTAAAAATGTAGGTACTACTTCCTAGTCGGTAGGGTTTAAAATAAACGAAGCAGTAATGGAACTTTTCCGTGTTTTCCATCAGGTTCAATGTGGGCGTGCCATCAAAGGAAGGTCCAGGCAGGGTACTTTCTTCCCACACCTAGGGCTAAAATCATGAAAGTAGGTGTGGTATTAGCAGCCATTCATGTTCAGTCACATAAGAAACATAATAATACCAGTTTTTATACGTCCATTTCTCGCTCTGCCAGCTCGTTCGGGGAAGCGGTGTGTTGATTCCAACTAAGGAGAATAAATTGAGATGGTCTTTTTTTTTTATGTGACTGGACATGGATACCTAATACCACAAGTTCTGTCATGGTATTAGCCCAACACACCACATGGGAACTAGGTGCCATGCCAGGACCTTCCTTATATTGCACGGCTACATTGAACTGGATGGAAAACACGGACAATTTTCATTGCCGCTTCGACCATCGTTCATCCAATGCGATGGTACCAACCCGGGCGGGATAAACCCTACCACCTAGTAAGTAAGGAAGGGGACCTACAGCTTAACGTGGAATCCGAACCACGGCCAGCCTCTCTCAACGGTCGAATGGTCACCCATCCAAGACCCGACCGGACCCAGCGTTGCTTAACTTCGGAGAGCGATCGCCGAAGTGTCGCGCCACTGGGCCACTGAGTCTGGACATGTAGAGCGAACGAGTGATGAAATAATGACAAAACAAATTTAGAGAGCGGAGGTGTACCGTAACCAACCTGATTTGTGTATGATTCGTAAAGATCAATTGAGAACTCGTAATCGAAGAGCTTGCATGAAGAGATTTTATGTTTCTGTCGTGGTCTCGAAGTAATCATGTTTTGAACGGCTCCATATGACGCTAACCTCCAATATTTTTGGTTTATTTTTATTTTATCTTAGCGTCGGATAAGCATAAACACCGGTAGAAAAATCGACATATCAATGTTTAGACTGATATCTAGTGTATGACCGTAAAACGGTTTTAATGAGTTGCTTATACACTTTAAAAAATATATGTTTGTAAACATCTATTTACTATTTCAAGCCGGCGCTTGGAAACTATAACAGTCGTATACAGAGAGCACCTGTCAAAACTTAGTACAACATTAGCACCGGACTAACCATTTATTTTTTGTGGTACAAGATCACATATTTATCTAGTGAATAAGCGTGAAAAATATATTAATTCACGTTAGAAAGTAGACTTTACAGGTCAAAAACCGAAAGTTTGCTTCGTCGCGCTCGATTTTCACGCGTATACAACAATGAACCCTAATGCAAACTAAATGCTTCCGGAGAACGCCATTATCGTTCGTTTGCTGAACGCTGAAGTCCGTTGGAGCCTTATAGCCAACGATAGTCATTAGCACTCTACCACCCCGCCCCGCCGGAAAAGCTATGCATTTGGGTGTAACGCATGTAATTTCAGTACAGAGTCTACATAGGAATTTTACTAATTTTAAATGTCCCTCTAATTCTACCTACCCACGGTTTTCTCAGAGAAAGACACTCTTGTGGCGGGCGGACCGAAGTGCCTGCTAGCTACGAGACTGAAGATATTTACGACTGTTTTGGACAAGTTTAGTTTTCTTGAGAGACTTTCATCGATGTGAAGAGTGAAATGTTGTGCTACAAGTGTATGCAAACCATAGTTTTATTGAGGCGCCCAAAATCAAAGAAGAGGAAGGGCCGGCAGGACACCACGCCGCCCTATCACCTGAGCTAGCCGTGTGCAAGGTACTCCAAACTTTTCGTTTACAAATGTTTCGTGTATTTTTTGAGATATGCGATATTTATGATCCCCGACTACGGAACCCTTCGCTGTAAGTTTGTCCAAATCACACTTGGCCGTTTTTTCCCAGTAATAAAAAATCAGTAAAATCTGGTAAAGTAGGTTTTTATTTGGGGCGCCTTAAAAACTTCACACTGGCAAATTGCGTTTCGACAGTGGTCATAAAAAAATGTGCGACAAATGTGAAATTTTTCAAGATCTGGCATTTCGGTTTTAAAAAACATTCAACGAGCGTTGAAAATATGGAAAGCGAGTCTTTAAAAGTTCAGTGAAGAATCAATGCATTTTCAGTTATCGGGCGTTCGTGATTGAAAACTGAAGCGTTGGGGTCAGTATTGTTTTTAAATTGTTGCTCTAGTTTTTAACGTAATCCCTTAGGGTCCGATTAACGTAAGACTTGCAACAGCCCGCCGAAGTGGCCGCCAGACAACCAGAATAACTGAAAAAAGATTTTTTGTATTTAAGTTGGTTGGTACTTAAGTTTGTAAGGAAGTACACCGTCTGCCTACAGGGTAATTTACCTTGTTATATTATGCTGGGCATTACCCACTAGAGCTACTACCCTGCATATTGATGATAGCTCTTAGTTTCCATCAAAGTATAGCAACTGCAAACAAACGTTTTGGCTGAACCTCCTTAAAAATACCATTTACGGGATTTATTTTTCTAAATCTTTCACTTGCGAAACCCATGGCCTTTGCTGGTTTCTAAATACACACTTTACATAATATATACCTTTTTAAATTTATGCTAAACTTGTCAAAGCTCAAGAAATTGGTGTAAACTCAAGGCAATTATGACATTAATATCAGGCGCCTTTTTTAAAGTCGTTGGTTTTTTTCCAGGTGGAAATATTTTGCAATGGCGCCTTCCAAATCTAAATCCGACAGCGGACGATCTAAATGCCGACTATGCGGAAAGGACTCGGTGAAAAAAATTGGAAAATGTTCAGGCACCGCCCGAATCCAACACAAGCATCTTGTCGATGTCAATATGTTGAATGAAGTTGAACCCTCTCGGTTCATGTGTAAAGCCTGCTCATTGGAACTTCAGCAATATGCTCAATTTAAAAAGAAATGTGATGTGTCCGAGAAATATCTGCGAAGTATGCTTCCCAAGAAAAACCAATATGAACTATCCTGCGATGACTTGGAACTGGCCAGTGAGTGGGCTGTCTGTCGACTATGCCTCGACAGCTCTACCCACCTGGCGGCAATATTTTCTGATGGAGATCAAATTAAAGAAGACATTTTTCAGTTCGTTGATGTTACTGTAACGGTTAACGATGGACTTCCTCAGTTAATATGCGAAGGTTGTTTATCACAGCTGCGACGCTGCATCCAACTAAAATCTAAGTGTGAAGAGTATAAGAAGAAAACGAAAAGGTTTCTTTATTCAAACACGAAACAATTACAGGAACCAGATAAACAAGATAATCATGCAGATATTGAAGGATCGTACAGTGGTATTGAAGGATTCCCTGACAACACAAAGGAAAACATGGATAAACCGGTAAAAGACGAAAATGACACTGATGCAAAAGAAATGTTTACTATCAACCAGTGCCAGATATGTAGAAAACAATTGAATAGCCGGGCAGCGTACCTCGAACACGTTCGAGCGCACAGAAGGGGGCGACGCTTTGTGTGCGAGCAATGTGGATTCGCATTTGCTCTGGCAGCAACACTTAGGAAACATCTAAGGATACACAATGGAGTTTTACCGTACCAATGCGCGCACTGCCCCTACCGATCGCACGTAAGACATGCTTTGACGATACACATTCGTAACCATACAGGAGAGAAACCTTACGCTTGTCCTTACTGTGAAAGTACTTTTGTTACCAGTAGCGGTCGGGCTGCCCATGTGTCTGTGCACAATCGTAATGGAACACGAATTATGTACAGTTGCAAGGAGTGCCCGAAAAGTTACGTTCATCGGCGGAACCTGCTGGATCACGTGTCGACGATGCACCGGAAACTGAAACGTCACAAATGTGAAATTTGTGACAAAAGACTTGCGACCGGTACCTCGCTTTCGAATCACCGTCGAAAAGTACATAAAATTAAAACATACTTGATACGCAAAGGTAGAATGCCTAACAATTTTGAGCAGCCAAGACTTAGGGATGAAGCATATCCCTCTTGGCTCTGTGACCAATGCACTAATGTCTTCTTGACCGAAGCAGAGCTACTGGAGCATATGGAGGCTAGGCATAAGCCTCAGCAGTGCAACGTGTGCAGCAAAATCTTTCACAACCGACAATCGTATGGGGCGCATTTAAGGGCGCACGAAAACGGACGATCCTTCATATGTGAGCATTGCGGGAAAACTTTCGCTCATATGTCGACGTTAAGGAAACACCGTGGGATACACGCGGGGCTGCGACCATTCCGATGCCCGAAATGTACGTACAGTGCTCGTTTGAAGCACATGTTAATGTCGCACTTGCGTGTTCACTTGAAGAAAGATCAAAAAGAAAATTACACCTGTCTTCAATGTGGCATTACTTTCTCGAGCTATGAGGAACGATCCATACACATTCTGCTAAGTCATCCGATGTACCAGTGCAATGAGTGCTATAAAACATACACGGAAATTGAATACCTAGCGGAGCACACATCTGCTATGCACGGCAGTTTACTTGTGCTTGATGAAACCTCTGTAGATTCGCTAGAGGGATCTCAAACTGACCAAAATGTATCAATAGAAATTATTCAGGAGTGTCAGCTGGATCAAATAGGCGAAGATTTTGAATCTTATTTTTATGACGAAAACGTACAAGCAAATTGTGAGATAAAACAAACAACATCTCCTAGTACAATATCTTTACATTCTGAAGCCAAATCAGAGGTCTGCAGAACACGCAAGAAGCTTAAGGTGGAAGAAAAACTGGACGAATGCCAGTTGGATCAAACAGGGGACAATGGTGTCATTGACATAAAAATACAGCAAGAACATACTACATTTTATAAATGTCAAGAATGTGCCCAAGTATATGGGGAATACAAATTTCTGTTGGAACACATAGCTTCAGTTCACAGGGTAGTATATAATTTCGATTGTGAGGTTTGCAAACAGACATTTCGTAACAAGAGGTCGCTCAGATACCACAAACGCATTGTTCATACATCGAAACTGAAACGCAAGAAAAGCAAAAAAAAAAAATCGAGACATGGCACCCATACTGAGAAGTGCTTCACGCAAGATGCGTGAAGCACCTACTACTGCTACTACTAGTACTACTGCTTTAATTATTTTTTTGTTGCTCGAAACAAAGAAATTAAGGCGAGAAGAATTTAATTTAGAATTTAAAATAAAAACCGGGCACGTCCGAGTTCGACTTCGTTTCGTTAGACTCAGTAGTTCCTCTAATTAAGGTGGCCCATCCCGCTCATCTCCCCATACAAAAGGGGAAAGAAGATCACGCCCATATTTCTTGTCAGAGATCGAAAATTTTGCTCAAATTAGCTTTATTTGATCGAACTAGATGTCTGATGACCATTGGCATTGTAAAATTGTGTTTGGTTTCTAAGTCATAAGGTCGGAAAGTTCGAATTTTTCGCGCGTTTTATACAATAACTTTGGAGGTGGATTACGCAATGATAAAGTAAGAACATCGCAAAAAGATTAGTCATTAGACATAGCTTATTTAATCAAGATATATGATCTATTTGGTTTTTGTTAGATTTTTGACTACAGCGGTCGTGGTTTACTTTTAGCTATAAGTCGTTTTGAAATTAAAATTTTCGTAAATCTTACCAAATCATACACTATGCACATTGTCTTTCTTGTGGACATGTTGCATCTTCCTCATCACGGAGCCTGTCTTATTCTTTGAAACAGAGAAGGTCCCAGAGCGCAACAGCACAGTTTTGTACCGTGCCCGAGAATGAGTTAGGCCCGCCGGGTTGGGCCACCTTAAGGTGAGGTCTGTTTCAAAGAATAAGACAGGCTCCGTAATGAGGAAGATGCAACATGTGCACAAAAAAGACAATGTGCATAGTGTATGATTTGGTAATATTTACGAAAATTTTAATTTCTTAACGACTTATAGCTAAAAGTAAACCACGACCGCTGTAGTCAAAAATCTAACAAAAACCAAATAGATCATAAATCTTGATTAAATAAGCTATGTCTGATGACTAATCTTTTTACGATGTTCTTACTTTATCAGTGCGTAATCCACCTCCAAAGTTATTGTATAAAACGCGCGAAAAATCCGAACTTTCGGACCTTATATGTAACTTAGAAACCAAACACAATTTTACAATGCCAATGGTCATCAGACATCTAGTTCGATCAAATAAAGCTATTTTGAGCAAAATTTTAGATCTCTGACAAGAAATATGGGCGTGATCTTCTTTCCCCTTTTGTATGGGGAGATGAGCGGGATGGGCTACCTTAAACATGATTTTTTATTTTATTTCTAACATTACTTATTTCCGAATTCATTGCATCAATCCTACATAATTGAGTAATTTTAAATGAAGGTACAGTTTATACATATATAATCTATACATTTCTTAGGAAACTTGAAGTGTCCGGAAAATCGTCAAAAGGCATTTCATCAACGTCTTTGTTGATAGAATACAGGAAATTTGTAAGCGCATAATATTGAGGTGGACGTACCAACACGCCGTCTACCCAGAAGGGTAACCATGCAGAGTCCGCATGAGTGACGAAAGAATCACATCGCAATAAGAACGAAAATGTTTGTGACGCATCTGTTGTTTCTGCCCACCACCCTGATAGACTTACTTATTCTGTGTTGGAGATTAAAACGAATGTTAAAAATACAATGTTTATTACATTCTCGATTACATTATTTTTCGAAACTAAAAACAGACAATGTATGATGATGAGTATGATGGTATTTGGACTCAAACTTCGCCAGTAATTTTTTTCAGTCATTCCAGTCAGGACAGGAACAAGAAAACAACGTTTGTTTGTTAGTGTTTTTTAATCTTTAATTTTGTATGTACACTTTCATAACTTCTATACATTTAGTAAATGCACATCGGCATTGTAGGAAATAACCATCTCCAGTATGCTGAAAATTTACATTACAATATGTTTGTTTTAATTTAAAATCAATATTAATCATAAGTAAACGTAATAAAGTTACAATGAGAAATCTATGCAATTTTGGACATCATTATCATAGTTAGGCAATGTTATATTTAGAAATAAAATTGGTCCCAATATTACAAACTACTTGTAAACTTACTCTTGAAAAAAACTTACTCCCTCGCATCTTTTCTTTCAGTCTCACTGAAGGCCTGTCGCCTCTGTACAATTAGGGGGAGACACTACATGAGAATGACCGTATCCGATAAAGTTGCAATTTAGTTTTCTTAATAAACACTTTTATGAAAATATGGTTTTTAGAAAAATTGGTATTGACCCATTTTACGATTTAGTCCAATAAAATTTGGTCCTTGCCATTAAAATTCAAGCATTTAACTGATTTAAAAATGTTGACGCGTGTTAACTCACACAATATAAGCGGTGAGGGAATTTTAATTAAAAAACATATTGACTAATCGATTCTCAAGTATTCCGCTTTTTTTTTGTATATATTATAACATGAGATACTCTGAACGAATCGAGAACGAATTCGCCCAGAATCGATTAGTCACTATGATATGTAATTAAATGAAAATAAAATACCCTCACCTCTTTTGTTACATATTGGAGTTAACACGCTTCAATTTAATGGCAAGGACCAACTTTTATAAGTTTAACTCCTGATTTCACCACCACCAGCTACCTGAAATCCAATAGTTATCTTTCGGTTACAATGTATTTTTACATGGTGTAACCGAAAAAGTACTTTGGTATTTTCGTAGCTGGAGGTGGTGAAAACGGGCATAAATAAATAAAAAAATGGCTCAATACCAAGAGTTTTCCTCAAGTATGTTTTCATAAAAGTGCTTATTGGGAAAACTAAAAAGAAAACCCAAAGCTTATCGGATACGGTCGTTCTCAGGTAGTATCTCCCCCTTAATATCGTATTTAAGGACATTGTGTGTAAAAATACAGGACAGGGATTGAAAATTAAGTAGAAAATATTTTATTAATGCGAATATTAATGCACTCATTTAATACATCTTTTGACGTGTTTAAAATTTTCCATTATATTGTAAAAAGGGAAGCGATTTGGCTTACACTCGCACAAATTACGCAAATGAGTTGGCTCGTTCTTTATACTTACATGTTTGGAATGTCCAAACTAGCCCAGCACTAGGCTAATTGAATTAGCCTGATTATATTTTATTTGAAAGTTCTCAAAGATATACCCATGTGTGGAATAATCCTTGTTTTCACAAGGGCTTCTACAGTATTATTAACTACCCCAATTTCGCCTTTAATATTTTGTTATAGTTTAAGCAGGTGGTCCAAATAATTTATTAATAACTACGTCATCGAAGAGTGGATTCGATGCAAAGAAAATATGTCCTATATTTTTGTTCACAAATAAGTCCAAAGTAGATTGGTTGAGGCTCAAATTAATTGTGTCATGTGCTTTAGGAAGACATGCCATTAAGTATGCGACAGACATGAGGCCTCTATACTTGACTGGTCCAATAACAATGTAGGTAAGTAGTTAGCAAATTTAAGTTTTTTCTTTGTTGAATACATTTATGCAGGAAAATGTTGTAATGTTTCCATGTCGACTACTTAATTAAATAAGTACGTTCTTACTTTTTCTAAAATACGGACAAGATAAGTTATCACGTATGCGACTAGACATATGAATGTTATTATTGTTTTGTTTACTTAATAAACTCAATAATCTGTTCAATGTTTTTTATTTTCTGTTTAATAGTACAAAAGGTGCGAAATTACATTTTAAATCAAACCTGCAATTGACGAAATAAGTAAACACTGTTTGATAGGTACTTACAATATTATTCCACGCAACTAGGAACAGCTGAACCCATTTAATTTTTTACTTTATTGAAAAGGAATGGCACTTTGAACATTATTTTGTTGAAGAAAGGATTGAGTTCTACTGCACTTGTCGTCGAATTAGTCGTCGATATTTCTGACTTTTTAAGTCAATCTCAGTACGTCCAGTCATGTCTATTAATATCGTTACACTGAATACATTGATAAATTATTCCTAAGTCCGAATCCGTCTCTATTTTCGGCGTAACGACATGATAGTTAAGGACCGTACACATGCTAAAAATTTAGAGGGTTTCCAACTTTACAGATTACAAACTTAATAATACTTACATTTACTCCTATCATTCCGTAATATCACATAAGTAAATTTCATCAAGTTATTCCACTTAACATAATATTGCTCCTTATTTGCATTCAATGTGGCAGCCAATACTATCTTCGGGTGATGTGACGAAAACGTTGCTAAATTTAATTGGTCAAGCATGAACCACAAAAAATATTCACTCACTGGTTCCAGAGTAATGTAATATTTTTTTCCGAAGCATTTATTGTTTATTAAATATTCTAAGAAAGACTAAATGAGAAAGCAATTTAAAAAAAAATCTCTATTCCCTGAAGGGCACATTAGCTCCCAACTTCAATGCAGTCACATTCGATTTGAGATATGCGTATATATTTGCTATGTACAATTACCGCCTAATACTTAAATAATCCAATGTCTTGCACTGTCATAATTTATTGTATTTACAACCCAGAGTGAAATAACCTATGCATTAATCCTGCGGCGTGTTCTACTTCCAAACGTGAGTTAGCCTTGCCTATGAAAAAAATAAAATAAAAATAGAAAATCCGACTACGACAAAAACGCCATTTATGTTTAAAAAGGTGCAAAGACTTGTAAACCAAAATAAACCTCTATTAGAACCTTTATTAAAACCTCTATTAGAGATAGAAATAGAATACATCCGTGCTCAGAATCATTAAAATTTGATGATTGAGAAACGGCGCAATTCATAATGTTAGAAACAATCGTATGGTTTAGTAAAATTAATATGAATAGCTTATCACAGGTTTTACTTGTGACGAAGGCTTTATGAATCCGATATTATTTTAATTATAAATCTTAGTGCTGATGTAGTCGGTAAAGATAAACATAAAGAACTATTCCTAACAATATTAATTTGTGCTATTTAGTCATTTATCATATTTTAATGTTTTAATGCACAAGTTTAGTCCTTTTCTATTTCTAATGTAGGTATGGCAACCAGAGTTTAAGTTATTTATCTAGCGTTTTCGAAGGATTTGTAGGTCACCTATAACGGTTGTACGTTTTCGTCGTAGTCGGGTTTATGTTTTTAGCTTCCCTTTTTATTTTATATGAATTTTGTTTTTAAGAAAAAGGCATGCTTACGCTGTAGTACAGGAACAAAATGTTTCATAATTGTAGATTTTTTACATGATGGGCTAATATTATATTAAATACTTCGCTTACCTATTGGTAATTGTGAACTGTACACAATAACTGTGCATGGATATTAGAAGTTATTTGGGAGGAATATTGTTTAGGATTAGGGAGCGTTACCTAAGTATGTATAGTTAAACTGAGATCTATCTTCACTCAACTGGCAACCATGCTTAATGAATTATACCACAGAAATAATTTTTTTAGCTGCAGACGTTTTGCTGGTACGGCCCTAACAAAACATGGATTCAAGTACAAGCGTCTTCCTAACTAAGTACATATTTACATAACACAAGTCTCATTGCACGAGGCTACAGTCGATTCAGTGCCGCCAGGAGGGACACGTTCACCTGATGGTTCTGACGGGCTGGTAGGGGGGCGGGGGCGTCTTGGGGATGTGGACTGGCGCAGGGGGGAGGGCCGCCGCGCCGGAGGGGGCGGCCGGAGCGTCGTCCGGCTGGCCGGGGATGACGGCGGGCGATGGCGGCGGGGAGGCGGGGCGGCGCGAGCTGGTGGCGGCGGGCGCGGCTGTCAGCAGCCGCGCGGGGTTTAGCTTGATGGCGTCGTCGTAGGTGGGCGGCGCTCCCGCCACCGTGTCGTAGTCCGGGGGCTTCTGCTGCATCGTCTCCTCGTCCGGCATCGAGATCACGTGGATCGGATCGTCGATCTGCAACCACCGAGAACAACCTTAATGTTAGGGTATTTATAATCGATGCTCAATGTGGCCGCGGAGTTAAATGATTGGGATTTCACTGGCCGGGTAACCAAAAACTTTACATCAGGTAACGCTATTAGACATACAAATTGGATTGATTTTGACTAGGCAAAAGAGAGCGAACAGAGTAATGAAATGTGAATACATAAACAAGGCTGCTGGCCGGGGAAAGTTACCTCGTAATCAGCAGCATATGTGGGCGCACATAAGCAGCGCAACGGCCACGATGACGACGCTGGCGACGATCGCCACTTAGAAAACGACTCGCGATCGGGTTGGGGTGGGCAGGGGACAGTTACCTGATGAGTGTCGGGCGTGTTGTGGTCCCGGCCGGGCGGCCGCGCGCAGGGGACTGCAGCGAGCAGCACATGGCGGCGCAGATGATCAGCGCATCGGACACGATGTAGACGATGTTTGACACGCAGAGGTCGGCTCGCAATAGATTGGGGTGGTCAGATGACTATTACCTGATAAGTGTCGGGGGTGTTGTGCTCGCGGCCGAGCGTTCGCCAGCAGCACACGACGCCGCAGATTAACAGTGCTCCGGCCACAATAAGTTGGCGTAGCGTTTTTACCAGGGCAGAGGACAGTAACCTGATGAGTGTCGGGCGTGTTGTGGTCGCGGCCGGGCGGGGAGCGCGCGGGTGACTGCAGCCAGCAGCACATGGCGGCGCAGATGAGAAGCGCGCCAGCCACGATGCAGGCGACGCCGACGTAGCGCACCGGCTCCGCGTACTCCTCGGCCAGACCCAGCCAGTTGATGAGCGCGCCTGCGCACAGCAGCACCATACCATAGCGGTACGGCCGCTGCGACTGTCGGCCCTCGTCCAGGGACATGCCTGCCGGACAAAAAAATCTTAGGTTACACAGATGAACTGTCGGTACTGGTGAACTATATAAAGTAAAAGTTACATGCAAGCATACAAAGTAAAGGTTTTTCTTTTAATAATACATGTACTATTTCCAAGGGCCACGGGACTACACTGATGACTGGGCATCGAGACTAGAGACTACACTGATGAGTGGGCATCGAGACTACACTATGACTGGGCATCGGGACTACACTGATGACTAGTTCAAGCGTATAATTTATCGACGTTTAATTCGGTTTGATGTTTTTATTTAGACATTTCTAGATTGGTTTTTTATCTCCCTAGTTCAAGATTTGTTTATTTTTTTTGCTATTGAGGAAAGTTGGTTTTGGTGGTTAGAATATACACATTAAATATAATATTTGAGCTTTATAACGTGTGCTATATCTCAACTATTAACTCATCACAACCTGAAGGTCACATTAAGAAACCAGCTCTCGCATGTTTACAGAGACGTGTTGTGTTCGCAACAGGTATTGTCAGGTTGGCACGCTTAATGTATTTACGACTTAGCTCACTTACATAGCAAATCCTTAAAAACAGCTTTGTTGATGTACTGATCGCTTCTATTGTACACACGCGGTATGCGAGAGCGGCGGTGGGGTCGACGGCGACTCATTTTGTCACAATAAAAGTAGAACGTCTAGCGACTGCGGTGGCTGCTTCTGTGTCTGGGCGACCTTTACGCATGCGCTCGCAAGCAACGCGGCCGCCGAGTCTTGATAGTCGGCGTTTCTCGAGCATCGCCCTACGTGTACTGAGCCAAGTAGGTAAACAATGTGGTGGAATCGAAATCATTATCGACACTCGATGTTGTGTTGCGACATGCTGAGACGCGTCTGTCGTTAGAGTTAATTGTTTCTTTATTATCATGCGGTGTCAAGAAGTGCTAGCCGCGGTAGGCAATGGCGGCGCGAGGCGCGAAGGTTGGCGCGCAGCTGCAGCCCATTGCGCATGCCCGGCCGAAGCTAGGGCAGAGGGCCGGTTGTTCAACTTTGTTTATACCTATCCATGAATAGGTGCACCGCTGAATTATGTTGATATGCAACGAGATTATTCACATGGTTACACGGTCTGTAGCCGTCATCAAAGTTTAGCAGAACCGTTCATCTTTCTCCGTTTCGTGAATTGTTTATTGTTTATTCATCATCCATAGACAGTACACTGCACTCGGATTTGTCATATTTTATCATTAGCCAGTTCGGGGAAATCCCAGCGAAGAAGAACTGGAAAGAAACTCCGCTGGTTTTTTTTTTTCAACGTCTACTTAGTCTGAATTTACAAAAGTATTTAGACTCACAGATAAACACGCTAAATTAATATGAATTGACGAGAATCAACAATTCAACAGTTCATGACAAATATCAGTTTATTAGTAAAGACCATGCCCGCCATCTAGCATGTTGCCAATTGGAGCAAGCCAATCCCCACAAACAGCACCCGTTCACGAGCATCACGCCAGGCACAGCCATATCGCCTCTATCAACCATATTTTAGGGAAAGAGGAGACCCGAACCCCGCGTCGCCGCAAGTAGGGACCTTAAAGCGATGCACTACTCCAGTGGCAACATGAAAAAGTTGTGAAAGCTCTGTACGATTTAGTTTTAATACGATTATTTCTGTCATGAACTACTACAGTGACCTGTAAACAAAGAGTCAAAATACAAAATACAGTATTATTCTTCCAGCTAAAAAAATGTTGGAACGAATGACAGACCAATCCTTCAGCGTATGACAGCCACCTCAATGCAGTCTTCTCTATAACTCCTTTACTAATTATAAATCATTGTTTGACACCACACATAAGGAGTTGCGTGTCAAAAGGCACCTTTACCAACTGTCTAACCATGGCCGAATAAAACTGTAAAGCCACTACTTTATACCATGCTGCCAAGCCTTTAGTTGAACAGAAGATTATTAGTACCTACTTATCTGACATTCGGCTCTCTTTGTTGAACCAAGGCTCGATAGGTGACCATATTCATTTGCTATTGTGATAATGATCATTATGAAATTTTAAAGGTTTTCTTTATTTTCTATAAATTATTAAGTCCGATTAAATGTTCTCGCTGCCATAGTTATATTGGATATATTGGAATATTTTTATTAAATATTCCTTGACTTAAAAATGAGGTAATGTTTGTTAAAAACCGGCAAAGTGCGAGTCGGACTCGCACACGAAAAGTTCCTTACCATCGTACAAGACTTGGCACAAAAAAATCACTTTTTTGTATGAGGGGCCCATTTTTTTTACCCATTTGTTGTTATTTTAGGCGCAATAGTGTGTATTTCACTATGTGAAAATTTATGCTGCCTAACTATTACGAGTACGGTTCATGAGATACAACCCTGTGACAGACGGACGGACAGCGGAGGCTTAGTAATAGGGTTCCGTTAGCACCCTTTGGATATGGAACCCTATAAATGGCCTGTCCACATTTATGAAGTTGGTTAAAAATACAACGACCATACCTAATAAATACATAGCCTGAATTTTTAAAGTGTGCCTTCATGGACATATCTGAAACTTTAAGGATGTTCCGACCCATACAATGTTTTTTTTACACAGAACGCAAAAAGTATTGCACTAAGGCACGATTTCGTCAAAAATATTAAATATAGCCATAGTAGTTGCAGCGAAAACATATTCACAATTTCAGGTTGAATGGTTTCGTTGTAATTGCCGATTAGAAGTTTTACACCGTTAGATGGCGCTGTTAAATAAAAATCGTATTTAAATAAATTGTAACAAAACCAATAATCCTGAAATTGTGAAATTGTTTTCCCTGCAAGTAATATGACTATATTAAACTTTTATTATTAATTCGTGGCTTAAAGTGCAATACTTTTTGCGTTATGTGTGCAAACAACTTTATATGGGTCGGAACAGCCTTAACTCAAAGGAGTCGTCGGACCGATTTGGACCGAGGAGTCATGGGAAAACTAAAACTGCATACTTAATTAGAATATTAGAAATATTTTTTCTAGTCGGGAATCGACTGTTTGCGTTTGGCAATACTTCACGGAATTTCTTTCTAATGCAACACTATTAGGTGGTACAATAATACAGGACACACCTTTTTTTTACTTTTAGCATTGCTTTTCTCAAAATTAATGGGTTCGCTTTCCAGCATAGACCTAGCATTGCGCGCTGTGCTTACAAGAAGAACAGAGTGCGGGAGTGAGTCGTCAACTCCGAACCTCGGCGAACGGTCAATCCTGCATCCGACGGCGCCTAGAGTTGTTTTGCCTAAAGATTGAAACCCGAGGCGTGCCAATGGGCTACCGAGACTACATCCATTTATTTTATTCGACATTGATGGCTGTATATATGACCGCGCGTGCATATTAATTTAAAGCCTTGCATGGCGAGTGAGTGTTTTAGACTTACTTTGCTTTTCTTTGTTTAAATATTCGCAACTGGGACTAACGCTAACCGAAAGTAATACTGAATATGTAGTGTCAAAAGTGACATATCGCCCATACAAAATGTGCTACCTAAGAAAGCACTACTTTTCATTATTTTTAACCGACTTAATTAGTTTCAGTTTCGACTATTTATATATATGCCGTAGCATAGATTAAAGACCAAGGTATAGATAGCTAACGTCAATTTAGGTGACAACTAGGACTAGGGGCTTAGGTTAAATTTAAAATTATTCACATCGAATATTCTTCTCGTAAGAAGAAAGAAGAGATATCTATAAGACTAACAATATATTGTGCACTCCACCCTAAGCTTGGTTTAAAATTTCGCATAGGTAGGCGTGAAGAAAATGTAACATTTTAAATATAAATTAAAATACAATAAAAAAAATTATGTATTCTGAAATGTGAATTTCACCGCCACCTGTGGACATTTATTATGCCTATTAAACATTGGTATGACGTGAGCAGTCTATCCCTTCCTCTTTAGTCTATGGTCATGGCAGAAAGTTTGCACGCGTGCAGGGGCATGGCGTGGCGTGGCACTGCGTGGCGTGTCATGACGTGACGTGGCCTGAAGTGGCGTGTCATGTCGCGCCATGCGCTGGACAACTGTGTTAAGGCCAGGCTAATGATGCCGAGACGCCTAATCTCCTGGCGTGCACCCACCGCGAGCATTAGTGACAGAGACTGCGTCCGCTGTAACGCTCTTGGTCGCGCTCACAGAAGAGAAAACAAAGGAGAAGTGACATGCGATGCCGCCGTATGGACAAATTGTGCCGT
This sequence comes from Incurvaria masculella, assembly GCA_946894095.1. Lineage (NCBI taxonomy): Eukaryota > Metazoa > Arthropoda > Insecta > Lepidoptera > Incurvariidae > Incurvaria > Incurvaria masculella. The sequence goes on from OX335644.1 coordinate 8,161,070, forward strand.
GCGTCGTGTGCCACACAGTCCAAAAATCGCCACCGCACGCGAACGTGCTCCCGAAATGCCAAGTCAGTTCCTACCAGCGAACATGGAAGGACGGGAGTAGCGATCGAAACTCATTCGTATGGCGACAAAGTAGTCACGAGTTAGTGGAAAATATATAACTGTAATTCAGGATGCACAACATCGAATGTTCTTTGCACCAAATAGCGTCCTGTGAAGTTCGTACGCGTTCTTACGCGTGCCGTTGGTGCTCGTACTCCCGTGCTCGCTGATTCCTACCCACACAGGCCCTCAAATACGTCTACGACTATGATTGCGTATAGCATATACGTTGTGTCAATAGTTTTAGAAAATCGGAGACAGCCGATCTCATAGCAGGCGCGCTAGATGGCACGTCGCCTTCCCTTCTTGATCTGAGGTCGCACTCGACTGGTTGTGATACTCATGTTTAGGGAGATAACATCTGGAGGCTGTGTAGATATCATTGCTGTCAAATGATGCGGGTGTTTAATCATAAAAAGGTGTAATGAGCTGTTTTCGTGACTATGTAATCGTTATTCCACGGCGATAAAAAAACCCATCCATAGTTTCGGCAGTAAAGTTTTAAAGAAGCCGCTCTACTCAGAATCGATAGTGTTTATTGCTGGAGCAAGCTAATTACTCTGTACAGCCACTTGAGGCTGGAACCTCCCGGCGGGACTAACTCATTCGCGGGCACTGTACAAAACTATTCTGTGACAAAACCGAGCTGTTGCGCTCTGGGACCTTCTCTGTTTCAAAGAAAAAGACAGGCTCCGTGATGAGGAAGATGCATCATGCAACATGTCCACAAAAAAGATAATGTGCATAGTGCGGCATAGTGTATGATTTGGTAAGATTTAAGAAAATTTTGATTTCAAAACGACTTATAGCTAAAAGTAAACCACGACCGCCAGAACGTCCAAAAATATGTATTTTTGCATATATTTATAAATGCAAATATTATAATCTAACCTAACCTAACCTAACCTAATTGAAAAAGTTCCGTATTCATTAGTGTTTTGGACGGTATGGGTTTTGGACCTTGTGCTTTTTGGACTTTATGATGCGTCCCCATTTGCAGCCATTTACATTAGGTAAATAATATATTTTTTTCACCATAACTACTTTTTCAAGGCAACCCACTTGGCGCAGGCAGGCTGACACATTTAAGGTCAGAGGACTGGTCTTTATCCTGTGAACCCAGTGTGGAGAGATGAAAAGGTGGGTCAGGTCTTGAGACCCACGGCTGCGCAGCTGCTCTCCTCTAGTCGTGATTTGAATGTTGTATATGTGTTATCTCGCTGGGAAACTTCGTTAGTGCGATATAGTGTCTGGCTGGTAGCCATCTAGCGCCCGCCATGTTAACTAGCTTCTATTGCATCTGTTGGTTGCATTTGTGGCATGCGAAACTAGCAGCTCTCAGTAGAGGGCGCTAGGTCGCTACATCACTTTCCCCCAGTCGAATGGCAAGTTGCCATGAAGACGATATTGCTGCTGGTTTCGGTGCTGATCGTCAGTGTCCAGTGTGACGCGGTGAGTCGGTCGTGGTGCTGGATGACGGAGCGCCGGAGGTGCCCAGTGCGACGCGGTGAGTCGGTCGTGATGCTGGGTGACGGCTGCCGGAGGTGCCCAGTGCGACGCGGTGAGTCGGTCGTGATGCTGGGCGACGGCTGCTGGAGGTGATGATGTTACCGGCGTCCTAGTTGGCGTATCGATACACCTACTTAGGACGATGGTGCTGATTTTCTTCTGCTGGGTTGGAGTGATGCTGGATGACGACATGCTTGAGTTACTACCGGTGAGACCCGCTGGTGGGAGGCCGGTAGCAACTGTCGTGACTGCTGAAGTATACCTTGTTGTGACTAGAGGAGGCGTGGTTGTTGTTGCTGAATCACGTCGGGGTCACCACTGTGGAGAGATGAAAAGGTGGGTCAGGTCTTGAGACCCACGGCTGCGCAGCTGCTCTCCCCTAGTCGTGATTTGAATGTTGTATATGTGTTATCTCGCTGGGAAACTTCGTTAGTGCGATATAGTGTCTGGCTGGTAGCCATCTAGCGCCCGCCATGTTAACTAGCTTCTATTGCATCTGTTGGTTGCATTTGTGGCATGCGAAACTAGCAGCTCTCAGTAGAGGGCGCTAGGTCGCTACATAGGTCTGTAGAGGAAGAAAAAGCAGTGTGCTGTGATCGCACCGTACGGCGCTGTATCATCTTTGCCTGCCCCTTCGGGGAAGCGGCGTGATGGTATGTGTATGTATTGATTAATTCTTACTTGCGACGCGACAGGAAGAGGGCTTGGGCTTAGTGTACAAGTGTACACTAAGCTGTAGTGTTTAAGAGATTGCTAAGCGATCTCTTGAAGTCTTGAGGTGCTGACTGAGGCCTTAGTCAATTCAGCTGGTCCATTCAGGTACAAGTGAGCTCGACTTCGGGAGTTAGTTAACCTAAAATTAGCTTGAAAAAATATTATTATTGAAATAATAGACTAGGTGGTCATGACAAAAATGGTAACGATAACGTAAATGGCTGAAACTGATGTAGCGACCTAGCGCCCTCTACTGAGAGCTGCTAGTTTCGCATGCCACAAATGCAACCAACAGATGCAATAGAAGCTAGTTAACATGGCGGGCGCTAGATGGCTACCAGCCAGACACTATATCGCACTAACGAAGTTTCCCAGCGAGATAACACATATACAACATTCAAATCACGACTAGAGGAGAGCAGCTGCGCAGCCGTGGGTCTCAAGACCTGACCCACCTTTTCATCTCTCCACAGTGGTGACCCCGACGTGATCCAGCATCCCGACGTGATTCTACAACAACAACCACGCCTCCTCTAGTCACAACAAGGTATACTTCAGCAGTCACGACAGTTGCTACCGGCCTCCCACCAGCGGGTCTCACCGGTAGTAACTCAAGCATGTCGTCATCCAGCATCACTCCAACCCAGCAGAAGAAAATCAGCACCATCGTCCTAAGTAGGTGTATCGATACGCCAACTAGGACGCCGGTAACATCATCACCTCCAGCAGCCGTCGCCCAGCATCACGACCGACTCACCGCGTCGCACTGGGCACCTCCGGCAGCCGTCACCCAGCATCACGACCGACTCACCGCGTCGCACTGGGCACCTCCGGCGCTCCGTCATCCAGCACCACGACCAACTCACCGCGTCACACTGGACACTGACGACCAGCACCGAAACCAGCAGCAACATCGTCTTCATGGCAACTTGCCATTCGACTGGGGGAAAGTGATGTAGCGACCTAGCGCCCTCTACTGAGAGCTGCTAGTTTCGCATGCCACAAATGCAACCAACAGATGCAATAGAAGCTAGTTAACATGGCGGGCGCTAGATGGCTACCAGCCAGACACTATATCGCACTAACGAAGTTTCCCAGCGAGATAACACATATACAACATTCAAATCACGACTAGGGGAGAGCAGCTGCGCAGCCGTGGGTCTCAAGACCTGACCCACCTTTTCATCTCTCCACACCTAGATATTTTAATAAATGCTCTACGATTGATTTTACATACCTGAACCAAAGAATATCTAATAAATACTGGCGTATATGAATTATTAGATCTATTTGGTCGTGGCACGTTCTCCTAGGCCACCCGGGCACGACAATTCGGCTCACATCTGCTGTGAATAGGTTTGTCGTTCTTTCGCCACCCATTCGCTCGACACGTCATCTCAATATAACTAGTCCATTCGCCGTACATGCCGACGTAAGTAAATAACTAGAGCCCTTGAAGCGCCTCCCCTATGCGCAGGCCCCGATGCGTGAGGCGAGAGGAGAGGTTACCTGCCGGGACTTGTACCAAGAAACTCCGCCGACAGCCCCGCTACCCTCACGTCAGCCGAACACGTGACAAATAGCAGCTGGCCGCTTTGTTGCCGCTGGCGTCAGTGGACAAGTGGGTCAAGTTTACCGAACCGCCTCCGCCGACGCCGCTACCGCCACCGCCGCGTTATCCGCTCCGTATTGTTGCAACCGCGCCGCTCACGATTCTGCCTTTTGTCTGATCTCACCCGGCGCCGTCGTCGCCGCCGCTGCCTAGTTCGAGAGCTACGCGCGGTTTGTGCAATCTGCTTCGATTGTAACAGCATCCCGTAGAAGCCGTGAGGCAACGCAGAGGAAACCAAAAGAGATGCAGCGCCGTAACGAGGAGCAGGGCGCATACCCCAGAGCCATCTAGGGTCGAAATGACGAGGACCAAGTTTTGGGTCATTCCTAATAGTTAGTGGCTTACATATAAAGTGCAGTTATAATCTCGCACTGGGTGTATACACAGTTATTTACGCTGCTGTTGCGGTGATTTGATCTTATTTTATCAGATGACAAAATGACCGCACTTGATACTGGGGTCAAGAGAGGCGAACGTTTTTATTTCAGCGGCTTTAGTTTTAAGCGAGGTTTGGAGTCACCTCATGCCTCAATAAACTGTTACAATTTCATTGCAAATTAAATTATTATTATTATTTAGGACGATGGATAATAGAATCATTAACTTTTTCATCAATCGAATTCATATCCATATGCATTGTTTTTTTTTATATATTTGAGATTCATATCTGGCATTAGCATTAGTGGATGACCTACTTTATGATTCAGTATTCCAATGTAAAAATAAAATGTATCCGCTGTACGTAATTGTTACACATTTTATGGCCACCGCTTCCGAATGGCTTCCGGTGATTTGAACTTGAAACTGAACAAGCGTGACGGAAGAGAAAGGCCTAAAATCATACCCAATGTCGTGGCCATAAGCGCAACAATGGCTGTATAGAAAGCGGCGGCAAACCCATTACCATTGATACACTCATATTGTCCGGACGATGCAATGAATGCACACATTAGGTTTGTTCGAGCAGAGACAGTTATACTCTGTCCTATACTTTCCATTACAGGACAGCATCTGGCGAAACAGCTTGGAACAATCCTCCAGCCTAAACGCGAAAACAAAAAATGCGTAAAGAGGTCACTTTGACATTTCACACACAACAATGTTTCTCACAAGACAAACGCATATAACCATCAAATTTGTATTTATTAATTAAAAACGGGCCAAGTGCGAGTCGGACTCGCACACGAAGGGTTCCGTATCATCGTACAAGATTTAACACAAACAAATCATGTTTTTGTATGGGACCTCCCTTTAATTTTTATAATTTTTTTATTTTACCTATTTGTTGTTATAGCGGCAAAATAAATAAATACTCTGTGAAAATTTCAGCTGCCTACCTATTACGGTTCATGAGATACAGCCCTGTGACAGACGGACGGACGGACGGACGGACGGACGGACGGACGGACGGACGGACGGACGGACGGACAGCGGAGGCTTAGTAATAGGGTTCCGTTTCACCCTTTGGGTACGGAACCCTAAAAACTTGCCTATTTAGAAATCTACGAAATCATACTCGATATTTAGTTGTGGGCGATTTTATTGATAGTTGAGAGCGAAAATGTTCCGATTCTGTGGTTCAGCAATAGCAGCAGTATGAAGCTCGTTTTTGGGTCAGCGAAAACGTCAAAAGTCATTCTGTCATTCTTGTTATTTTTGGATCTTTCCTGAACAGTATGGATCAACCAGCTCGAACACAACTAAACAAACCGAACAGCGTGGATTAATATGAATAACGGATAGGACAAATTGTAACGCAATTTGGCGGTGATAAGTGGGTTTAGGGAAAATAACATTTTGATAAGCGTTAAATAGCATTGAAATGTGCATTTTCGTAAACAATTAGTGTCTCTCCATGGTTCGAAACCCATGCAACGACGTGCTTATATCGATGAATCGAGTATATATAGTTAGTTTAGGCCCAAACACAAACAACAAACCCAAAACGTCGCGACGTTTCAACGTTATCATCATTCAAACTTTCTTTAAAGCCCCTAGTCTGTATGGGAAGTCGAAGTTCTCTAGAGCTACGTTAAAACATCAAAACCCTAAAATATTTGCTACTTATTCTGTCTGTTAGTCTAGGTTAGGTAGTCTTCTTCAAGCTGTCAAAATCCAATTCGGACTACCGATTTATATTAAAACGCGGTGTCGGCGTAAACGGCAACGTCGACTCGTCGGTGTATGTAAAAGTGGCTACGCTGCCGCTATACTGATGCGTTTCGATCGTCACTACACGTACTTCTTACTCGTTGGCATATGCTGTCTACTTATGTGTCTGAAATTAGTTGCAAACGCGTCGTTAACGAGTGTTTAAGTAGTCAGTTAGGTTGCCATTGCGCTTGTGGACAAAAACATTTCTGAATCATCGCCGGCCGTCTATCAGTATGAGTAAAAACATGTTTACAAAAACAGTTCCGATTGTTAGCACCGGGCGCATCGGTGCATTGATCTGACTAGCCGGTCGGTAATGCACGATACTGTCTAAAGCATCTATGAATGAAATATTTGGAACGAGGTCTTAGGCCTATTTTAAAACATGCGTAACGGAATCGAATGTGGAGCAAAGTATGTAAGGCCTTGCTATATTATTAAAACGGCAATTTAGTGTACAATGGTGCACAAGTAAAAAAAAGGCCACGTGTGAGTCGGACTCGCACACGAATGGTTCCGTACCATCGTAGAAGATTTTAAAATAAAAAAATCACGTTTTTTGTATAATTTTATTATTCTAAATTTTACCTATTTGTTGTTATAGCGGCAAAATAAATACACACTCTGTGAGTATTTCAGCTGCCCATCTATTGTGGTTCATGAGACACAGCCCTGTCACACACGGACGGATGGACGGACGGCCGAGGCTTAGTAATAGGGTTACGTTGGCACCTTTTGGGTACGAAACCCTAAAAATCACAAGCGTCGAATTTTCCGAACGGACAAAAACAAACAAAATCGACCCCAAACTTCCACTGGCCACTACCCGGGCCATTGATGTTTCCAATTGTTAACTAGGACCATACAACATAGAAAGCCAACCTGAGCTATGTTCGCCATATCGGCTGTGTCCGGACACCGTCGTCGCTTCATACACCATCAGCATGGGCGGGGACTGGGGGATCATCGTTCTCAAAGCGCGCGCTACGCCGATAGTATGCGCGGAATTACGCAGCAAAACTGAAATTACACGGCACTATGCGGAGCCACAGTCAGCACAATACACTTGCCCGGATTCGCAGGCGGCGAGACAGTGAAAAAAGGTGCTCTTATCACGATGTGTCGCGCGTTTCGACCGAGACGAAATCCCTATCACAACATCTGCAGCGTCTCTTATCGCGCTATCAGTCACAGTGGTGTGCTTAATCGTGTGGAAATTGCAATAACTACGATGAATATCTGTTTTACACGCGCGCTTCCTAAGAGGGGGACTGAGAAATAATTAAAGGTTGGCACCCGGTGAGTGCGACAAGCTGGCAAACTCGATTCCTTGGGTACAGAGTGGGCAGTCTGAGTTCTCACCGAAATTGGCGTTTACGGCAAACCGATCGACTGGCGTTTTCTCCAAACTCCATACAAGTTTTTACTAGATATTCTGTGGTTTTACTCCTTCAAGCTGTCAAAGTCAAACGCGGACTACCGATTTGTATGAAAACGCGGAGTGGACGTAAACGGCAACGTCGACGTATTTACGGCAACGTTGAGTAAGCTGTCAAATCAAGCTCGGACTCGCAAATGTTAGTTCGCTTAACGCCCGCTGCGCGCGCTCATCAATTTCTCCATACATTTGAAAACGCCAGTCGATCGGTTTGCCGTAACGCCAATTTAGGTGACAACTTAGACTACCGGCTCTGGTGAATGATTATTTTTTTACCACATCCGTGCATTAGTCTTGTGACTTTATTTCTGTGGATGAAGGTGCAAGAATGGAATAAAAGCAAGCACAGAAACTATAAAGATTCATTATAGAGCCGCCTAAAGGGAGGAGAATTAGAGAGGTAGATTCTGACGACGAATTATCTACACACATTTGTGTGTAGATAATTCGTCCATTAATGAGTTTTTTATGTTGTATAGCTACACATGAATTGTTTTCGGATCTTACTTACGGATTATACTCGGAATTACTTGTGCCGTGAGACTTTGCTTCTTACCAAACTGAATGATTATAGGTCAACGGGAAGTACTCTGTAGAGTTTTGATTTATTTGGGAGTGTCAAAATATGCGGCATAATATATATTTTTTATGTTAAGCGCGGCTTTGATCGCGTCGACTAAGAAGGTTGATTTTTTTAACAGCTCCAAAGGGCCATAATTTGATATAAATTCCAACTCAATACTTCCACGCGTTCCTGAGAAAAAAGATTTTGACCATAGATTTTGACAGACAGACAAACGAACAACGAAGCTTCCTTTAATGGTTCATTTTTTACTTTTGAGAAATGTTATTAATATTAAATACAGTGTATCCGGAGCGTATAGATGTCAAATACAAATCAATATTTGTAGACTGGGTATAGATTCGCGATTCCAACGTGTTCTGGATTACGCCGACACGTTCAATGTGCAGCCACCGTTCTACGGCTTCGTAGTGGCACGGTGCAGCGGCGTGACAGGCGGCACTTGCTAGGGATTCTGCCGACCCCAAACCTACATCTGCTCGTGTGTACGCGGAGTATGTACGCATGCACGTATTGGCTACCCAGCCACGCACGCGCAGTAGCGTCGAAAGCAGATTCCGCTCGGTGTGAACTATTCGAAGAGTACGCAAATGCAATGCAAGGTCAACGAAACCTAAACAAAACCGCACATGATGAAAAACGGAGCTCGCGGTAGCGGTTCTTGTATTTTTCCTTGTTGATGTAACGGAGCGTACGATACTATTGCCTAAGCGAAAATGGGTTAATGTTTAAACCATTTTTATTTGTTGATGGAACATACTTGAATACAGCAGCTGTTGTTGTATTTAAGCGATATAAAATATTTTATTTATATTTATCAATGCAGCTAGCCTCTACCGTAAAAAACGACACGACCGCCCAGAAGATGTCACCCTCAGTAGTCCGCGCCGCCCGCCCGCCCTGTCGCAGCTTTCCCGCGCGCGCCGTAGGCTTGCTTGTATGGAAAACATTTCTATAAATATGACTGTGTCCAAAAATAATAGGACAGTTGGATATTTTTATATTCCGATCTTCGTTGCAAGCTTGGGGAGTTAACAGATATCGTCTAACACACAATAGCAACCAGATGTGGCTTAATAATATCAAATGTTGGTACCTACATAGTGAGGAGTTGGCTCCATTATTTTCTGAAAGTTCGACCGATTTAACCTCCCCCCAAGTCTGCCACAGAACTCATACGTCATCGAATTAGGCGGGGCTATGCGTCAGTCACGACCAGTCCATCAATAAGTAAGCATGATTACTTTCATATTATCTAGCCACCACCGCTGGCCGATATATGCTGATATCGTTTACTAAGTAGAGAAACAAGAAAATGGCATGCTCTAAAATACTAGATCCAAGCTTTACAATACATCTGGCAATATTTCCAGTTGTTAAAATAAAAAAAATACCAATATTCATAAACTAACTAGAAGAAGATAATGCAATGCAGTATATAGCCCTGTATATTCCAATGCTAAAATGTCCATTGAACAGCGGAAATGTTGGCTTTCCTGCATCCCTACCATGGTATAACCAACGATCTCCAAATTGCTTCCTACCCAAATCAAGAACGTTGCATTAAAAGAATGCCGTGTCACCATAATTTTCTGCAAGGGCGGCGTTAAAACAAACGCACTATGATAATATTAAAGCACTCCAAAATATATATTTACGATGATAATATTAATCCTATAGAATCAAAGAAACCAAGATATAATTAAAAAATTTTTTTTTTTTTAAATTTGCACATTAAATAAATCAACTGAACTACGTGTGTGATTTTTCGATAACTTTTCTGATATCCATGATATAAGCCACTAAAGATTTTTATGAGAATGTTTAAGGGCGTATGAAATATAGGGCTGATTTTTTATTTTCCTTTTCATGATTGGATAGCTCATTTGAGAAAAAAGACACCAACTAACAGAATGCCAGCATACACTCAAAATAAATTTTATAGATAAAAGCAATTTCACCAAAGATCCACCGCGTGGCCGGATTTGGGACGAGAAGGCGAATTTAGTTTGTATTAAACCAAATTCCCGTTTAACTCAAACCCAAAACTCAAAGTGGATTAAAAATTGTTTCAAATCAAATAATAAAAAATCAAGTACACTTAAATTTCTACCAATCAATAGATCCTCTAAATCACCAGTTAACGTCTTACCTTGCAACAGTCGTCAACACTTTATTTTGCAAAAAAACTCAAGGAACTCGAAAAGGCCCTTGCTGACCCACTTTCACTGGCCGATGAATGGAAATGAATTATATAAAGCAACCAGTTGCAGCAAAGTGTGTGTTTTATTGGACAGTAGTGGCAAAACAATGTGCTTTTGCTTCAATAACGTTAACAGACAATTATTTTGACAAAAACGATTGTGGCCGGGCTTTGGAGGGTGGTAAAGCGCCTCCACCCTAGCACTTGCAGGTGTTCTGTGAGTTCGTAAGATAAGCCGAATAGTGCGTGCTTCGGTAGTGAGCAACGTCTTATCCATGGACTGCTTGGCTTCAAGCCTTCGCGGTATGATTCTTCGTGTGTAACTTAAGATAACTCAATCTTGGAAATTACTGAAGTTAAAACGATATTTAGTTACTGAATTGGACAAATATCTGGGATCACCTCAAATGCTTTAGAACGATACCAAATCGAGACAGATACTGCATCTAGTCAGTATCTATTCTACTCATTTTAAAATGCCATTCCTAATCGTAAATTGTATCCAGTTTTACATGATAACTATTCAATAGAACATATTTGAATCCTTGTTTTTAGTGAATGTTATTTTAAGGGGGAACCAAACGATGAACGTTAAATACAAAATATTATTATCCGGATTTTGCTGTACGGGAAGGATTTACACATTTTTATATATATGCCCAATATTTTTGGGATAGAGGTTGGCGAAAATGTATTTTTTGTTCTTATTTATTGGGTTTTCAAACGTCAACAGGAAGGTTTCAAGTATTAAGATATCCAACAGGCTCAACAGCGGACGAAAATGTAAAGAGAGATGGAAAAGAAAAAGTTAAAAAAAAACGACACTAATACGCAGTTTTAATTTTTTTTACTTCATGTGTGCGACAGGTTTTTTTCTGAATTAGAACGTCATATAGAAGGCCCAATAGACACGCGACGTGTCATGTGAAAGTCGTCATAGAAAATTCCAGCTTGAAAATGTATCGACGAAGGCAGCGGCGCGGTGTGAGAGTGCTGAGTAATAAAGTACCTACATACACCCAGGTAATATGCCAATAGGCTTATTTGACGCCACGTCGATTGGACTTACCTACCTCCGCCACCTCCATTCATCCAGTCAGCGAATGGATTCTCTCGAGGGTCAATCGATTCGAAATAGGTATTCCCTGCCACTGTAGAATTAACGTCTTCAAGTATTGAATACGACAGTCAATCGATTTGAAATAGGTATTCCCTAGCACTGCAGAATTATCGTATTCAAGTATTGAATACGACAGTCGTAGAATGGTCGTAGAACTCTGTTCCCCACTGTGAACTGTGATTTTGAGCACGTTGTATTCACAAACAATCGACTTAGAGTATTTTTCACATACTGTTGATTAGCTTAATCGTCACATGTTAAGATCCTTTCATCAGAATCAATACTAGTACAAGATAATCAGCATTTTTGTAATAAAAGCCCTTTAAGTGTCGATTAAACTTGCACTTGGTGAAAACGAGGCTTAGTCTGAAATAACATACATAAAAAAATATGCATGGTGCCTTAACGTTAGGTCTGATTTAGATATCTAACATCAATGAGATATAACTAGGTGATTTATCATGGATTAACTACTCTTCTGGTTATAGGTATGCAAAAGGACACAATGTTTGGAAATTCAGCATGGTGGGTATAACATTGTGTCTACACCGAGACCCAGGTTTCGAATGTAATCCGAAATCACACTTCCGCCCATATTCACCGCTAATGAGGACTAAACCAACACAACTTAGGAAACCGACCCGAGCAGACACGTCGCAAGGTCGGAAGGCAAATATTTCCAGACCAAATAGGAAACGAACCGTCATCGGCGGCGGCGGAGGGGGCGGTGGGCGGGGGGCATTATTATGTGAGTTTATGCAACGTTTCATATTACGTCAATCACCCAATTTCAATGTCAAGAATGTCGGCAGCGCGACTAATGTTGGGTGTATTGTATGTACATACAAAGTCGAAGTCATTTCTGGTGTGACACTCCCGAAGGTAATTAAACATGATTGTGTGCGTGCTGTATACATTATTAAAGTCGGATCGAGCGCGGTCGACCTTACTAGGGCACTAGCGATCGGTGACAAAGCGGCGTGTTTCTAGACGTCCATATTACAATATGTTCACACCTGATTTTTTTAAAAGAAGACCACATAGGCAGGCAATCAGTTGAGGATGTCATTTATTAAATAATTTAATATTACATAATATAATTACTCCAAAGGTGTGTAGGCAGATGTGTCGCCTGCTCACGCAGAGCTCTCAGAACACGGCTCCGAAAGAACCTTCTGTAGATATTTTGTTTGTTTTAGTGGTTCCGATATAACCGTTTTCCCATTATTTCAAGTACACTTGACTATAGGCGGACCCCGGGCTAGGAAAAGCTTGATTCCAAAAAACGAATTTGCTGACGACTCGGTGTGTCTCAACCGTTACAGGATAAATTTCCTTTGAGTAGGAAACCAGCGCCATCTAGATTTCAGTGAAGTCCTTTAGATAAGTAAGTGACAAGGCTAATTCATTCAGTGAGATTAGAACCCCGCAAGCATTATAAAGTTCTTGGGTTAGAGTTCTGCGCAGAGGAATCTGTCAGACAACAAAACATTTACAAAATCGAATTGCAATGCTTCTAATGTAGATGTCGCTGTTAAGCCTCTAACTGACTATTTTGTACTTTATTAGTTTGTCATTGTAATTCTGTGAAACATACGAACTGATCGAGCAGAATCGGATTGTCGCCGAACGCAACCAAACTGGCGCCATGCTGCGATAGCTACGCCCAATTTAGTTTTTGCTACACACCACATTTCGCTATGCCTTGTCTAACGATTGTATTGTTGAAATTAAATTAGAAATAACGAAGCAAAACAATGGTAGCAATTACCGAATAAAAAGCTGTAAGATATAACTGCGACCTAGGCTGTCGTGCCACTGTGCACGGCAACTTCGCACACTAGCCCTGTAAATTTTTGTCGTTATTCTTTCGTCACTCATTGGATCTTTACTACATATTTCAGTTCATTAGGACGTCGTGTTCCCCTATAGTGCCCCTTTCGTGACAAACACAAACATAATCAGTAAATTTACAAAAACCAGCTCTCCTCTATTCTGTTTGTTCAGATGCTCCGATTTAAACCTGGAAATTTATTTTCTTAGAGCTCAGAGCGGTCACCAACCGTGCTTCTTTTAGTGCGCTGAAACGTATAATTATCAAAATTTGTCTTGACATTTTTTAAAATTAGAAATGAAAGACTTTTCGTCGTCCAATAGTTATGGGATAAAGGTTGGGAAATAGGAAATGTTTCGTTCTTATATTCAGCAAAATCCGGGCAACAATATTTTGTATGAAAAGTTCATCGTTTAGTTCCCCCTTAATGGCATGCTGTGCAGTTTTTACGTGTCTCACGTGTCGTTGGAACTCAAGAACATCAAAAGCGAGGGAATTCGTAAGCTATCTGACTGGCCGGCGCTACCGTCAGTGTATGTTATATACCTAAAACGTAGCTACGCTGCCTATATACGGATGAGTTTCGGGGAAGGGGCATTACAGAGAAGCAGGAAAGTGATTTATTTATCGTGAGTTCCCCGCTCTGCATAAATCTAAAACCCCAAAACTCAATTGAAGAGAATGGATTGTGTAATTGGTATTACGTCCCGGATGCGGGATAAACATCTATGGGAGTGAATTTTGATACGCATAGTTCCGACCAACACAGAATAAATCAAATAACAACTAGTTTATCGCATCCCTCAGCTCAGCATGGCTCAGCTCAGCTCTATCGCTAACTCAGCACGTAAACAAACAAATTACAGTCCAATTGAGAAACTCCTCCTTTTTTGAAGTCGATTATAAAACCGTCAACGTGTTCACGTGCCGGCCACTGCTGGTATTTTGCAATTTCATACAAAATTAGCGCTTCAGAATTCTAGCCTTTTCTCAAAAAGTTTCTCAAAAAGAATTTTCGAACAACCGTTAATTGGAGAACAATTAGGGACAAACCGTGTGTAACCGACAGACACCAGATCCAAACCTCCCTTTTTTCGCTTTTTGCGACGGGACCCTAAAAATGGTTAAATCTTTTTAAGAGCGTGATTTAGGCCAGTTGTAGCATAATATGTTTTATTACAACGAACAAAGAAAAAAAAGGCCTGGGGAGTAAGTTAAAAGCAATCAGTCTTTTTGAATTAAGTTATTTTTAAGTTTTATTAAAGGAAAATTCCCAAAATAAAAGGCGAGCTAGCAAGTTTTACCACTATTACTTTATTAAGGTAAACTATAGATAGGTAGGCAGTACATATTTCGTCAAAAATTTCAAATACTGTTAAACCTTTTTGATTATTTTTACTTTCGATTGTGCCAAACGGAAACACGTAATCTCAGACGAATCATATAGGTATTAATAGAAGCATCAAGAGATAAAAATAGTTTCATGTTTCGATTTCCTTATTGAATTCTCGCAGGCGCCATCTATGAAAGGATATGACCACCGTATTACTGACGAATTTAAAAAAATATTTATGGAAACTTATTTTGAATACAACATTTTTAAAGTTCTCGATTTAAAAAAAGGAACCAATGAAACCAAATAAATCTTCTATAAATATATGAAACAGATCTATATTGGTTCCACTGAATAACATTCAAGGCGGCACAGCGTTATTTCCATTACAATGGGCATTTTACTTAATTTTAGATCTATGGAAAAAGTGGTTCTATATCTATGTGTTTCTATGTTCTATACATACTTACGTTTATTCCATTTGCACAATCAGAGTTTTCTAGTGCGGTCAATACTCACCTGTTTATCGTTTAGGTACACTCAACACTCTGTAGGGCTTCCCGTATCGAACTCACCTGAAACAATAGAATGAACACCTATGAGTACTTACGACAAGAAGGACAGATCTTACGTACATGAGTTTGTATATCCGCAGTACCTACTCGAGGATGTGGCCTGTTCACCGTTGGCAGTCGCCAAGTACTCGTGGGTAACACTGAAACACCAGGAAGTGTCCGGCTTCCAACACGATAAGTATGAGTAATTATAGCAATACGCAATAATATATGGACGTTCGATCGAGTTTGAAGAATAAGGATTACATATCATCTACGTTCTTGAGCACATTGATCTGGAAATAGATATATTTATTGCTATGACTATAGCGTAGACTATGTACAGCACTAAAATGAAATCATTCAATGGTTACGTTTCAGTTTTAATTTGCAAAAAATCATAACGGCATTGACTGCATGTAAAAACACCGCGGAAAGAAAGAGGGGTCACGATTTCTCAGAGCGTGGTAGGTGTTCGCGGAAGATGAATACAGTCCAATAAGTTGGACGTTAGTCACGGTAGAGTGCAGCCCTGCCGGCGAACAGTCCACTGGCGATAGAGGGAGCCGGGGTCGTGCGGCCGCGGCACGACGGGCCACTAGTAGTAGATCACAGTCCCGGAGCTGTGGACTTATCCTAGTATTTACATGATAACATTGTTAATATATGTGCACATAATTAAAGCTAAATTACCGAACCCGTATCGTATATCAGAAAACCTGCGTTTGGTACTTACTTACTACGTAAGGATTAATTTATTTATTCGCTTGCAATCAACGAAACTAGCCAGGCCAGAACCTCTATTTAAAGCATCTAACATCTTACATTTCAGTAATACCTAGTATATGTGTGCACTTAATCAAAGGAAAGCCATCTCAAAGGATAAGGATAGGAATATAGTTCCAACAATGTCCTAATTGTGCTTGAAAAATCTTTCAAATCCGGAGCGGCCAACGATACCGCGAAATATCCGGTGGCTTGGCGCATGCCGCCGCCGTATGCTTTATGGTGGTTTAAAAAAATTTCATAGGTTTAGTGACAGCTCCGAGACTGCTCTGAGCCAGTGGGCATGACGAGCGAGAGACTATTGTACCGGCCCCGCGGCGTGACGCCGCCGCAGCACGGCGCGGGAGGCGGCGCGGCGGCAGCGAATCTGCACCGCGCTGCCACTATCGCGCGAGATCATAGATAAATGAGAGTAGGGAAAGATTGCTAACGTCATACAAGTGTTGAATATGGATAAAAAAAGTCCACAGATGGCGTTGCAATTAAATTCCATAATAAATTAAATACAAACTAATGAATATCAATGATATTTTTTATTAAAATTATATTACTAAATTTATAGTAAATGTAACGTCTTCATCACGCGCCTTGGCAAAAATTGGAATTAAGCTTAGTTTAATTCCTTGTCCTACACTGGCGGCCGTGCACAGGACAACGGAGTGTGGGAAGAACACCCGCCAGGTGGGACGACATCCAGTGCGTCGGCGGAAAGCAGTGGTTCCGTACCACTGATGGCCGGGAGGACTGGAGGAAAATCGTATGTCCAGCAGTCGACGCAAACACGCTGACTGACTTAGTTCAATATGGGTGTAACCAGTTCTGGCAGTGACGGGAGATGGCGCTGGTAAGACATAGTACCAGCGAAAATAAGCAGTTTTCTGCGAGTTTTGTGCGTTGTATGATGTTAGCAGTCTATTCCTACTATCCTTTGTCTATGGCGAGATGGACTGCTTGCGACATGTAGCATTGTCGGGGCGCACAACACAACACGAGTGGCGAAACAGTGCAATGCAACACCGATGTAGCTGTGTGTAGAACAAATCTCTGAATGTTCTCGTGACAGCTGCAGCCTTCTGCAGCAGCGCCGCCACCCGGCTCGACTCGGTCGCTTGCAGTGCGTGACTCGTTAATCTCCTCTAGACATCCATGTTGTTGACAGACACTTAAGGCCCTGGTACTAGCCAAATCGCAAAGTTAGACGAGGCACCCCAAGTTAACTAACTAAGTCTGACGATTATAAGTGTCATTCTTACAATATATGATTCCTTGTCTATTAATCAACCTATTTTCGTTAATGTATGTTACCTTTTTCTATACAAAATACATTGCGGAAACGGTGTCCATTTCCGAACTTTTTTGACTAAATGTAGAAATCTAATAGCAAATGGAATGTTTTGTTTATGCATATATGCTGTTTTTGCTTATATCTATTAATCGAATTACTTTCAGATTTCTAATGAGAAAAATCTACTTTTTTAATTTTATTATTATTTAAATAAATGATGGAATCAAAAAATATTAACAATCCATTATCAGTCTGGAGTTCTATTTGGATTTTCTGAAGCGTTTCACTACATATTATTACATTTGTTAAAAAGTGCATTTGTGTGGCGCGAGTAGTTGGCCAGTCCTAGCGCCTTAAGACAGTCGTTACCTTAACAATTCCCCACACTACGGGCGATCTGTTTTCATGCTCTCAATGTTTTGCTAGGTTTTTCGAAATTTATGATTTTAAAATATATTGTCGAGACCTACGTCTGCAAGTCTAGATTTTTTTAATTTACCTTTTAAATTGGAAAATATTGGATCTTTTTTAATGTCGTTTTATTTATCCCGGAATAAAAATATATTTCCATAAAAATAAAATCATTTGGACATAGAATCACGCTTTATTAAGTGTTTTTTTTTTTATTACAACAATTACTTTTAGGGATGGCAACCTTAGGGCCTGGAAGATGATTTCGCTCGTTCTCCTTGTCCAATGGACAAAAAAAATATTTCTTAACATTTTCAAATCTCAGAGCCTCGCTACCTTCACGACCGTCTTAGGAGTTTGTGCGTTCATGTAGATGACGTCACAGTCATCTGTGACCTTATGCCCCACGTTACATTTTCTTAGAGCTCAGAGCGGTCACCAACCGTGCTTCTTTTAGTGCGCTGAAACGTATAATTATCAAAATTTGTCTTGACATTTTTTAAAATTAGAAATGAAAGACTTTTCGTCGTCCAATAGTTATGGGATAAAGGTTGGGAAATAGGAAATGTTTCGTTCTTATATTCAGCAAAATCCGGGCAACAATATTTTGTATGAAAAGTTCATCGTTTAGTTCCCCCTTAATGGCATGCTGTGCAGTTTTTACGTGTCTCACGTGTCGTTGGAACTCAAGAACATCAAAAGCGAGGGAATTCGTAAGCTATCTGACTGGCCGGCGCTACCGTCAGTGTATGTTATATACCTAAAACGTAGCTACGCTGCCTATATACGGATGAGTTTCGGGGAAGGGGCATTACAGAGAAGCAGGAAAGTGATTTATTTATCGTGAGTTCCCCGCTCTGCATAAATCTAAAACCCCAAAACTCAATTGAAGAGAATGGATTGTGTAATTGGTATTACGTCCCGGATGCGGGATAAACATCTATGGGAGTGAATTTTGATACGCATAGTTCCGACCAACACAGAATAAATCAAATAACAACTAGTTTATCGCATCCCTCAGCTCAGCATGGCTCAGCTCAGCTCTATCGCTAACTCAGCACGTAAACAAACAAATTACAGTCCAATTGAGAAACTCCTCCTTTTTTGAAGTCGATTATAAAACCGTCAACGTGTTCACGTGCCGGCCACTGCTGGTATTTTGCAATTTCATACAAAATTAGCGCTTCAGAATTCTAGCCTTTTCTCAAAAAGTTTCTCAAAAAGAATTTTCGAACAACCGTTAATTGGAGAACAATTAGGGACAAACCGTGTGTAACCGACAGACACCAGATCCAAACCTCCCTTTTTTCGCTTTTTGCGACGGGACCCTAAAAATGGTTAAATCTTTTTAAGAGCGTGATTTAGGCCAGTTGTAGCATAATATGTTTTATTACAACGAACAAAGAAAAAAAAGGCCTGGGGAGTAAGTTAAAAGCAATCAGTCTTTTTGAATTAAGTTATTTTTAAGTTTTATTAAAGGAAAATTCCCAAAATAAAAGGCGAGCTAGCAAGTTTTACCACTATTACTTTATTAAGGTAAACTATAGATAGGTAGGCAGTACATATTTCGTCAAAAATTTCAAATACTGTTAAACCTTTTTGATTATTTTTACTTTCGATTGTGCCAAACGGAAACACGTAATCTCAGACGAATCATATAGGTATTAATAGAAGCATCAAGAGATAAAAATAGTTTCATGTTTCGATTTCCTTATTGAATTCTCGCAGGCGCCATCTATGAAAGGATATGACCACCGTATTACTGACGAATTTAAAAAAATATTTATGGAAACTTATTTTGAATACAACATTTTTAAAGTTCTCGATTTAAAAAAAGGAACCAATGAAACCAAATAAATCTTCTATAAATATATGAAACAGATCTATATTGGTTCCACTGAATAACATTCAAGGCGGCACAGCGTTATTTCCATTACAATGGGCATTTTACTTAATTTTAGATCTATGGAAAAAGTGGTTCTATATCTATGTGTTTCTATGTTCTATACATACTTACGTTTATTCCATTTGCACAATCAGAGTTTTCTAGTGCGGTCAATACTCACCTGTTTATCGTTTAGGTACACTCAACACTCTGTAGGGCTTCCCGTATCGAACTCACCTGAAACAATAGAATGAACACCTATGAGTACTTACGACAAGAAGGACAGATCTTACGTACATGAGTTTGTATATCCGCAGTACCTACTCGAGGATGTGGCCTGTTCACCGTTGGCAGTCGCCAAGTACTCGTGGGTAACACTGAAACACCAGGAAGTGTCCGGCTTCCAACACGATAAGTATGAGTAATTATAGCAATACGCAATAATATATGGACGTTCGATCGAGTTTGAAGAATAAGGATTACATATCATCTACGTTCTTGAGCACATTGATCTGGAAATAGATATATTTATTGCTATGACTATAGCGTAGACTATGTACAGCACTAAAATGAAATCATTCAATGGTTACGTTTCAGTTTTAATTTGCAAAAAATCATAACGGCATTGACTGCATGTAAAAACACCGCGGAAAGAAAGAGGGGTCACGATTTCTCAGAGCGTGGTAGGTGTTCGCGGAAGATGAATACAGTCCAATAAGTTGGACGTTAGTCACGGTAGAGTGCAGCCCTGCCGGCGAACAGTCCACTGGCGATAGAGGGAGCCGGGGTCGTGCGGCCGCGGCACGACGGGCCACTAGTAGTAGATCACAGTCCCGGAGCTGTGGACTTATCCTAGTATTTACATGATAACATTGTTAATATATGTGCACATAATTAAAGCTAAATTACCGAACCCGTATCGTATATCAGAAAACCTGCGTTTGGTACTTACTTACTACGTAAGGATTAATTTATTTATTCGCTTGCAATCAACGAAACTAGCCAGGCCAGAACCTCTATTTAAAGCATCTAACATCTTACATTTCAGTAATACCTAGTATATGTGTGCACTTAATCAAAGGAAAGCCATCTCAAAGGATAAGGATAGGAATATAGTTCCAACAATGTCCTAATTGTGCTTGAAAAATCTTTCAAATCCGGAGCGGCCAACGATACCGCGAAATATCCGGTGGCTTGGCGCATGCCGCCGCCGTATGCTTTATGGTGGTTTAAAAAAATTTCATAGGTTTAGTGACAGCTCCGAGACTGCTCTGAGCCAGTGGGCATGACGAGCGAGAGACTATTGTACCGGCCCCGCGGCGTGACGCCGCCGCAGCACGGCGCGGGAGGCGGCGCGGCGGCAGCGAATCTGCACCGCGCTGCCACTATCGCGCGAGATCATAGATAAATGAGAGTAGGGAAAGATTGCTAACGTCATACAAGTGTTGAATATGGATAAAAAAAGTCCACAGATGGCGTTGCAATTAAATTCCATAATAAATTAAATACAAACTAATGAATATCAATGATATTTTTTATTAAAATTATATTACTAAATTTATAGTAAATGTAACGTCTTCATCACGCGCCTTGGCAAAAATTGGAATTAAGCTTAGTTTAATTCCTTGTCCTACACTGGCGGCCGTGCACAGGACAACGGAGTGTGGGAAGAACACCCGCCAGGTGGGACGACATCCAGTGCGTCGGCGGAAAGCAGTGGTTCCGTACCACTGATGGCCGGGAGGACTGGAGGAAAATCGTATGTCCAGCAGTCGACGCAAACACGCTGACTGACTTAGTTCAATATGGGTGTAACCAGTTCTGGCAGTGACGGGAGATGGCGCTGGTAAGACATAGTACCAGCGAAAATAAGCAGTTTTCTGCGAGTTTTGTGCGTTGTATGATGTTAGCAGTCTATTCCTACTATCCTTTGTCTATGGCGAGATGGACTGCTTGCGACATGTAGCATTGTCGGGGCGCACAACACAACACGAGTGGCGAAACAGTGCAATGCAACACCGATGTAGCTGTGTGTAGAACAAATCTCTGAATGTTCTCGTGACAGCTGCAGCCTTCTGCAGCAGCGCCGCCACCCGGCTCGACTCGGTCGCTTGCAGTGCGTGACTCGTTAATCTCCTCTAGACATCCATGTTGTTGACAGACACTTAAGGCCCTGGTACTAGCCAAATCGCAAAGTTAGACGAGGCACCCCAAGTTAACTAACTAAGTCTGACGATTATAAGTGTCATTCTTACAATATATGATTCCTTGTCTATTAATCAACCTATTTTCGTTAATGTATGTTACCTTTTTCTATACAAAATACATTGCGGAAACGGTGTCCATTTCCGAACTTTTTTGACTAAATGTAGAAATCTAATAGCAAATGGAATGTTTTGTTTATGCATATATGCTGTTTTTGCTTATATCTATTAATCGAATTACTTTCAGATTTCTAATGAGAAAAATCTACTTTTTTAATTTTATTATTATTTAAATAAATGATGGAATCAAAAAATATTAACAATCCATTATCAGTCTGGAGTTCTATTTGGATTTTCTGAAGCGTTTCACTACATATTATTACATTTGTTAAAAAGTGCATTTGTGTGGCGCGAGTAGTTGGCCAGTCCTAGCGCCTTAAGACAGTCGTTACCTTAACAATTCCCCACACTACGGGCGATCTGTTTTCATGCTCTCAATGTTTTGCTAGGTTTTTCGAAATTTATGATTTTAAAATATATTGTCGAGACCTACGTCTGCAAGTCTAGATTTTTTTAATTTACCTTTTAAATTGGAAAATATTGGATCTTTTTTAATGTCGTTTTATTTATCCCGGAATAAAAATATATTTCCATAAAAATAAAATCATTTGGACATAGAATCACGCTTTATTAAGTGTTTTTTTTTTTATTACAACAATTACTTTTAGGGATGGCAACCTTAGGGCCTGGAAGATGATTTCGCTCGTTCTCCTTGTCCAATGGACAAAAAAAATATTTCTTAACATTTTCAAATCTCAGAGCCTCGCTACCTTCACGACCGTCTTAGGAGTTTGTGCGTTCATGTAGATGACGTCACAGTCATCTGTGACCTTATGCCCCACGTTACATTTCGCCCCAAAAATAGTAAGTTATTTACTACTACTCTATTGGCGAGCACACTATGCAGACATTTAATTAATCTCATATGACAATTTATAAAAAAGTTAGCATCATGGAGGTGAGGAAAATTTCTTCACCCCCATGGTTAGCATTAGTTAATTACTTGGCATAGCGCAAAAAATATCTAATTGTAAATGACAACTTTTTGCACGCATCCTCACAATATCTGATTCATTCTTACTTATGTATGCAACAGTTTAATGAGATTAAATACATAGTGCCACCAGCGACCGTGGCGCAATTTAATTTGACGTAGACACCCCCCCTAAAACATCAACTGCATCGGTTTTCATATTCTGTTGCGTCAATGGATTTCGCTGAAAAGCCTGCGTTGCCGCTTCTTAATGGGCTTAATAAAATATAATAGGATTCATCAGCGGCACGTCATAAGACCGACCAGAATTCAACGTCATAAGTACAGCTAGTCATTGAAGGTTACCCTGCCCACGGCTTTACGAAGGTGCGATTATTTTTAAACGGTGACATGACGTCAACTAGCAACTAGAAAAGTCTCACTCGCTTAGGCCCGATTTTCAATCCTCAAGTACTTAACGGTCTGATTTAAAATTAACTTTTTCCAAAAGACGGATAGGCACTACCTATTTTCTATCACAATTATCTGACCGTAATTTTACTAATAAAAATATGGACTTACTATAACGGATAGATAAGCAGAGGCATAATAAATCCGTCGAATAGTTATCTGGCTGGTTAACAGGCTGACTAAGAAGACCTCGTTTGTAATAAAATAGATGTGTTTCCTTGCAATTTATTTTCATGCGTTTGCTCTATCTTTCTACTTAAATCCTTAAATTAGAATGCAATTGGAGAATGTCTACTAAAATGCAACAGTTGCAAGCGCTATTATTGCAAAAATACATATTCCTTCTAAATCGAATCCGACCATACCAAAATCGATATATTGCGTTCTAAGCGCGTTATACGTTATTTAACACCTTCCTGGTTTAAATTAATCTCGTAACTGCGCGAAGGATGCCGAGTCTCAACCTTGGGTTGCTGACTCACCAATTTGCATTGTCGAGAAGTGTGTAGTTTTAGGCCATCGTGAACATAAAGCCGAGCAGAAATCAGAAATAGAGCGAGCGGATTCGTACAGTCGGGTTCAACGTATGAGCGTGACCTTACGAACAAGGAAGTGACTGCTACGCTACACCTTTAGCGCACCTTCGGAGAACGTACACCCGCCTACCTTGGCGTCACTGTGAACCAGTATTGTAAATTTGTTTGTCAATTATTATAGATCGAGTTTATTCCTGGAAAAATCTTGATTAGACAAATACTGAGATACATAACTAAGGTAATTCCAAAAATTAAATAATTGTAATAATCTTTTGAAAATAAGCTCATTTGTTTCTTTCTGGATATATTCATCTGACGTATTCGAACCTGCGACCTTTGGATTTTATGTCCGCTGCTCTTTTTTTATGAAAGACCGGTATGGGTGGCTGTGCTGAGGACCAAAGGTGCTCACAAAAGCGAAATACACCTCGCCTCGCGAAACCACGCTCAGCGAGGCACCATGCCACCGGAGTTATCTACTATCGCTGAGCTATCGAGCATGTTTAAATTACGCTTGAAGACGTACATAGGTATGAGGAAAGGCATCCGCCGGCAGACAGTTCCATATCCTGGCGGTGTCTGCGGAATTTCTGCGGCGAGTGCTCTACCGCTGAACGTCAGCCAACAAATTTCTCGATTATATTCGAAACGACACACTCCCTTTAATACCGCCGTATGGGACTGATTCCTGGTATTAATATCATATGCTAAGGGATTTTGATTGAAATGATTCCGATATCAGCCTAATATAATTGCTGTCGTCACCGAAGTAGAATTTGGTATCGGACACTAGAGTACACGGAGATCGACGATCTCAGCGCTAAAGTCAGCGAATTTAACTTACTATTTTATGCATTTGATCGAATTCAATGAATACGAGATTATTCTTATCTCATTCTAATTTGATTTTTAAAATAAGCCAATAATGCTTTTCTGCGTAAATGCGATATACAACATTTGTTTTTTACCGTCTGTTAGTTTTATAGCCTTGATTAACTCTCGTTATCACTGGTATTCCCCTGAAATTGCCTTCTTTTTAAACTATACGCGAAAAAAAAAATGATAACAAATCTGCTTCGTTGCGAATTTGTATTTCTTTCTATAATTAGCGCGAAAGATCACACAGGCGAGTACAATCTACCGCGTGCATGTACGATTTAGTTACGGATTTTAAAGCATACCAATCGATAATTTGAATCGTGGATAATTCTGCACACGTTTGAAATCACATCTTCGGTAAGATTTAAAAAAAAAGTGTTTACTTTGGGATACCCGTCTTTTTAATTTGAACAAAATACATCGAAATGGACTGATATTAAATCCACACAAATAGGTTATGTCAATTTGATAATAAAACAATTCTATTACTTCATAAGCCACGCTTAGATGCACCTGTCTCTGTGATTTCTCCTAATAAAGAAATAAATAAATAGATTGCTATATCGGTTAGCAGTAGATCACAATATTATTATATTTTGATTGGATACACAGAGAACAATAATCACTACATAGTATACAACAAAGTTTCTCTGTCCCTATATAATGTATAAAATCTTGTCAGCGTTTGTTAGGTAGAGTATGTGTACTACAAGGATTGTTAAAATATAGTACATTATTTAACAAAATCAATCAAACCTTATCAAAAAAGTAAAATACGTTTTAACACCCGTATTTAGGATTAAACCCGCCGGGGTTAGTACCATCGCATTGGATTCAGGATGGAATGATGGTCCGTATTTTCCATACAGTTCAATGCATTGCTGTGCTAGTAAAATCATAGATTAAACAAGCTCTAATCTATGGTAAAATGATGATCCTGGTATGAAACATAAGACCTTCGGAGGTGCATTGTGTTGGGCAATCATCATCCATCAAAATATCCTTCCACAAAAATTGTAGCATCCATCTTTGTCCAGTAATCAAAACAAAAATAGCTAGCAATATCTTTGTTTGCCCTGATAAATGATTTATTTTATCGTGCGATGACAGAAGTCACGACGTTTTCCATTATCAGGTTGATTAGTCTCATTCCGTGTTGCATTTTAGTGGGGCGATACCGTCTTTCCCCTTGACGAATAAAGGCATTGGACAAGGGGAAAGACGGCAAGGTTTCACAATGGAATTACATACATTACATACCTTATTTTTCCGTGATACAAATCAGAACTCGTAACAGCGCCCACTTTTGCTTCCACTTAATACAATGTAACAATAATGTATGCTCGATCACTATTCACTTTAACGCGTTCGTGTTCGGTGATGATGTCAATCGAAATGGCGACACGGCCCAACGTCACTCCATTAAGAAGGTTTTTCACATTTATCGGCACACTTAAGTATTGCATTATTAAGATAAGATGGATAAGTGTTAGAGCTCTGTGTGTACGTCTAGACAGCTACGAATTCTAAAAAAATGAGCGTCATCCATTTTTTACCCTTACAATGACCACCAAACCTCTTTGTGCAGATGAAGTTGGTTGGTCTTTACGACATCTCACGAAATATTGCGCAACTACTGATAAAGTTTTTATACATAATTGGACAGAGATGGCTATAATAAATACCACACCCACCGTCGTGTTAATGGCCTAACACCCCGCATTCCCGAAGAAATTCGGGAATGCCCCCCTTTTATGAGCACGGCTACATTGAAGTGGATGGATAATTTTTATTACCGCTTCGACCATCTTTTCATCCTTACGATGGTAACAAAATAAAAACAAAAACGTTCAGAAATAGCTCTCAAATGATTTATTTAATGTGCAAAATGTATGAAGATTCTTAATTTGACTGAGGAAACAGGCAATAGGAACTTGATCACTTCATTATCCTCCAAAACCTTACCACATGGAGAAAAACTTCATTGTGTGTAATTGGTGTTATTATGTTGTTGCTGACGGTTACGATTTTTCAATGGGGGAACGGCATAACGTATAATATGCAGATCGTATAATGTCATATTTTAACAAAATTTTAAAACCATGCACAACGTATAATCGGCAGATCGTATAATCTTATACGTAGTGCATGAAGAAGTCCAAAAAATTAAATTACTTATTTCTCCATGCATAACGTATAATAGTCACAACGTATAATGTTATGATCTTTATTTAACAAAAAAAGAAAACTATGCATATCATATAATCCTAAAATATTTCATACGATAAGCGCCCTTATCGAGATAAGATTAAAGATTATACTCGCACGCGACTTTTCGACCGTCTCAATTAGCGTTGTAGCAAATTGTTACTCTTCAACAGATATCGATTCGTAGCAATTTCAGCCTTAAATGTATCGTTGTTAGGGCGCTTTATGCAGTGCTTCTTGGCATATTATACGTTCTGCATGGTTTTCTTTTTTTGTGAATTCATGTTAGGAATATTATACGTTGTGACTATTATACGTTCTGCATGATGCAAAGAGTTTATTTTATTTTTAAACTCATGCACAACGTATAACATTATACGTTGTGAATATTATACGATATGCATGGTTTTAATTTTTTGGAAAAAAATACTATTATACGTTGTGAATATTATACGTAGTGAATACGACTCTTTTCAATGTGCATGCAGGTCTCAAACAACTGCCACGGCTGAACTATATTTTGTGTACTTTCATTGACAGAACATGACCAATGGCCCGACGACAGCTGCGTCAATGGGCGATGGTATTGAACCATGGATATAGGAAGTTGCGTAAGGTCGAGTCATTACATTTAGGGCTCCAACTGACTCCAGCGTTCAGCAAACAAACGATAATGGCGATTTTCGGAAGCATTGAGTTTGCGTTAGGGTTCATTGTTGTATGCGCGTGAAAATCGAGCGCGACGAAGATAAATTTAGGTTGTAGGTCCAAAGTCTACTTTCTAAAGTGAATTAATATATTTTTCACGGTTATTCACTAGATAAATACATGATCTTGTACCACAAAAAAATATTGTCTAATTACTTTAAAATTTCCCAAGCCAAGCTTGAAATCCTAGTAAAAACTTTTAAATAGGTCTTTACAAACATAATTTTCCAAAGAATATAAGCAACTTATATACATATATAGACAATATTCGAAACTTTGATATTGCATTTTTTTACCGGTGTTGACCGACGCTGACATAAAATAAAAATAAACGCCGGAATAAATGTCGGAAGTTAGCGTCATATGTACCAACAATGATTAGTACGAGGGAAGAAAGATCGTTGTTCGATTTGACGATGGCGTTGGCGATCAACCTTCATACTCAGAAAATAATAAAACATTTATTTGCCCATCTAAAGGGCATTGGCACTATCCATCGAAAATCTAAGCAAGTGTCAATGTCCCTTGTATTTGGTGAAAAAATATCGGTGTTCGTAGACAATGATCTTGATAGTCATGCCTTCTATGACAACCCTCAAAGTCAGGTTAAGTTAGGTTAGGTTAGGCCAGGACATTTTAGGTAATTTCCTAAAAGTTTGTTAAGAAATAGCTTTGTTATTAACGTCCATATTAAAAAAGGTAAAATAATATTGGTCAGCCTCGGTAGCCCATTCTGTGGTGCGACTCCTCACGAGGGGGTGATTCTGTTCACGAAACGGAACATATTTTGTTTATGACCAAAAAGGTATAGAATACCCACACAAGGGTGTACCATTCCGACACTAAATACTCATTTATTCATTTAAAATCATAAAAGTTAATAAAGTATTTAGATTACATAAATGGCATACTTGCAGGCACGTACCTCATTACTTTTAACCTTACTTCTACGCAGGAAATAATCGGAAAGGTAGACTTATAATTTGAGGACTTACGTAGTATAATTGGGGAATCCGATATAAACTCCGTACTCTACCGAAATCATTAACTTATTGTCGTACTTTTCTGTCATCACATAAACACAAACCACCATGCCCTTAAAGGAAAAATATGTCTTGTTTACATTACCAACATACGTAGGGCAAAACATGGTACAAGCAAATAAATCTCGTGTAAACTAGTCTACACAACTGTGATGTGCGAGCATGGAAATACCGTGCAGCACATACATTATAATTTTCCTGTTGAACAGGCTAGACCATTACAATGATGCAGTTATTAATAGCTGCATACGATTACAAACGGGTCGCTGGTTCGCCGATATGGCGACAAGGAGCACAGAGGCCCACCGACAGCGAGGATAAAAGGACAGCAGTGGTCAGTGCACAGTTGTGTCCTGCACCCGCTCACCCACACCTCCTATGAGTACCTGACTATGTACATACTGTTTTTTTTTTATGCGACCTGACATGGATGGCTAATACCACACAACTACCGTTATGATATTAGCCCAATACACCACATTCCCGAAGGAATTTGGTGCCATGTCAGGACCTTCCCTTTATGAGCACGGCTACATTGAACTGGATGGAAAACATGGACAATTTTTCATTGCCGCTTCGACCATCTTTTCATCCAATGTGATGGTACCAACCCGGGCGGGCTTAAACCCTACCACCTAGTAGGGGAAGGGGACCTACAGTTTTACATGGATTCCGAACCATGGAGCAGCTCGCATTCGTGACGAAATGCACTTATCGAACTCGGAAAGAGAAAGGCAGTGGTGCATGTCGGTATTGAACCCAGGCCTCTGGTACGCTAGGCCAGTCCCCGCGCCACTAGGCTACGAGCCGCTCAAATATGTATGACCTGATGATACCCCGGGACACAAAGGAACTTTGTGTTATTTATTTATTTAGTCTTAGTGTTATTTTTGACCGACACCTCACATTTAATCCGCATATCCGAGTCTTGACAAAAATACCAACTCGTTCTGCATAATGAGAATGATTTTGTGGATTCGACTGCAATAAAGCTACACTTCTTTATCTGAACTCGAAGCTGGTAGTCTGCTCTCCGCATGAAGATCTTTATATCCTCATGCTGGAGAAGACTCAAAAACGATTCTTGCGATTTTTATACTATAAATTATCATGAATTATCCTTACCTTTACCAACAGAATTTTTTGCTCGGAATGCTAGGGTTCAACCTTGTTGAACTTCGGAGGTCCAGAGCACTGATGCTACTTGTTAAGAAAGTTCTGATGGGAAGCGTGGACTCTCCAGCCGCTTCTAGACCTCATATCAGCACTAAATGCAGTGAGATATATATGTCAATGACCAAATGATTGCGGTGACCGCATCTGCAACGGGTCACCTGTCTGCCTCGTCCGAAGACTTTTCAATGCAATGCTCTAGCTAGTGCCTGAGTTACCTGAATGCGATGTACTGGTGACGGAAAGAGGGATGTTTGAATGAACCTGCATGAGAATTTTGTAAGTACTAAGCTAATATTTTTTTGTATTTTCCTTATTTTGTGAAACTATACATTTTACCATTTGTATAATGTATAATGATAATATAAGGAAATAAAAATCGAAACTAGTTTATATGGGGGCGGTGCAGCCACTTTAACATACAATGGTGGTAGCTCCGGCGAGTCAGTTCACCTGTGAACTCTCTCACTACCGATATTCTCGAGTTCCAACGACACGTAAGAACTTCACAGGACGCTATTGAGTGCAACGGACATTTGATGTTGCGCGTCCTGAATTCGTAAGCAAACACTAAAGTCAGTCACGCGCGTCACTCGAGTGACTTCGCTTGCGCTACACGAATGAGTTTCGATCGCCACTTGAGTCCTTCCTTGCTCACTGCGCACGGACGACGCCTGAGAAAAGCTATTTTCGGCGAAAGTTCCAAAGAGACAGACGCGCCATGCCACCGCGTCGCGGCGCGGAGCGGCGGGGACTGGGCGGGCGGGTTACCGTCCCATAATTCCACAACGTGATCACATAGTCTAGGAAGTGTCATGACAAAAATGGTAACGATAACGTAAATGGCTGAAACTGGCACATGATAGAGGCCAACCCTCTGATGCTAAATGTGTCGGTCTGCCTGCGCCAAGTGGTTGCGTTACTTATATAAGGCGTTTTAAAAGGTAGTTATCGTGACCAAAAAATATATGATTACATAAATGGAAGAAAATAACGAAGGATGAAATTATCATTACATACTTACTCAGCAAAACTCAACAAATCTGTGGTTGCATTTCGTAGTTATAGGCGATTTAGATTACAGATATAACTTTAGCTATATTTAAGTATTTAAATAAAAAACCAACTGGTTATTGTTGTATAATGAATAGGTATCAATGTGTCCAGACAATCAGTACATTCATGAGCAGGTATATACCAACATCTATATTGTATAGCCAAGCCAATCTAGCTGGGTTTATTCTACCGTTTCGTCACGGTGAGTTTGCGATGCTCCTATTGATGTTATCCTTCCCTCCACACCATACATAATCCTGCCCCCTTCGAGGAACTGGTCTTCCCCTGCCCAACTTGTGGAAAGGGACTGGGTATAATAGCGGTGCCCTTGATATTTGAGCTATGTTGTATCTATGGTTTCAAGCATCAAGATTATAGGTGTGTCGAGCCGATGTGATCCCTCCAGCTTTGGTGTAGTTTAATACTCTTAGGAACATTGACGTTCTTTGAATCGCGAAATATCATCAAATATCATAGTGATTATTACAATATTGTAGCCAGATACTCTGTTCGATTAGAAATGTATTAAAAGCAGGTTTCTAAATACTAGTTCGTTCATTATTTTCCGAAATAAAGCTAAGTCAAGAGATAGTCTTTGATTATAACCACCGAGAGCTACTCCACCCAATGGTTTGTAAAACCGGGCAAGCGCGAGTCGGACTCGCACATAAAGGGTTCCGTACCATCGTACAAGATTTAAAACAAAAAAATCTCGTTTTTTGTATGACGGACAGAAAGCCCTGTGACGGACGGACGGACGGACAGCGGAGGCTTAGTGATAGGGTTCCGTTGGCACCCTTTGGGTTCGGAACCCTTAAAATCACCTTACTATTGCATGTAAACTTAAAAGAGGGTGTGAAATACGTACACATATTTTTTTAATCCTCAAGCAATACGCGAGGCAATACGCCGCGCGTTAATCGATTTAAGTGCTAAACAATTCACGATTTATGTTGATAAGACGTAGACGAAGCTGACGCCACATATCCGCACGGAAAATAAAGAAACACGATCCATATGCGCAGGTGGAAGCTTTGTGACAAAGGTTTTAGGTCAATCGATAGCAATTAACATTTTACAAGGAGATCGAAGTTTAATGGACCCCATACATTATTCAACGGACTTCCAGAGCTCATTTGACTGTCGGAGCGGCCAAGTGGCTCCCGTCGACCGAATCCGAACTAGTTTAAATTGTATCGATTCGATTGACTTTGGCTTAGCACATAAGGGGATAGGTAACAAGTAAACGTGTCCAATACATGCTTGTAATTTAAATATAAGAGAGGACTTAGTAGTCTTGGACACGCTGAAACCTGAGCTTCCTGACTGAAAATCTGAAGGCGAGGAGTGTGCGTGTCGTAAAGTACTCTAGCTATGTTCAGGAAAGCTGATTCGCGAAAAGAGATAACTAAAATAATTTGATAATAAATTTGATTATTATTAAAATAAGACATCATTTGGCGTTGCCACCCTTTCTACCCTTACGTAGACGGAGACAAAGGAAAGAACTAGAATATTAAAAATGTGCACAATATTGTTTAACAGACAGTGCGTGGAGTGTTTCAAAGATGAATGAAGGCTGTGATTCCGGAGCTGCCTTATCAACCCTACGTCGTCACATGATTTCTTCAGGAATACATACGGTCACAGTCTAAGTACGTCGCTGCCTCTTTCGAGTTGCACAAGTATGCGTCCGACGCAAGACGCTAGCAGGTGTCCATGAATCTTTGACAGAATTTATGGCTGTCAACCATGAATCTAAGACTGTCAACGTTTCTACAAGCCTTAATTAAGGAAATAAAATTATAGGAAAAAAAGGAAATTAATGCAATGCTGTTATAACTCACGAAAAATGTAATGAAATATTTCTAACATTATAATGAATGTACAACAACTGTACAAATCTATCGATAAATAACGGGTTGCGGCGCACATCCAGTTAAGAGTACGAGGAAGGAAGTTACCAGTCCGTGAGCTGCATTACGTACGCCTTACGAGTGCCTCGCCTTCCTTACGTCAACGCAGACGCAACTTCAGACCGCTACGCGTCTGGTGAGGCATCAAGGGCCCAGTGACTCGCTGGAAAGCCCAACTTTATTGTAGAGAACCGTTAAATTGTTGCAGTTTATTGTGTTAACGTTCATACGTATTGGTCCCACAGAAACTCAGGACCCATTTTAGTGTGTAATAAATTTGGTACCATATATCTGTGGGTGTGTTGGTGGCGAGAGTGTACAATTACGTTAAAAGATGATAAAGCGAATTACTATATATTTTCTAATTTAACTGGACATGGATGGCTAATACCACAAGTCATGATATTAACTCAACAAACCGCATTCCCGAAGGAATTTGGTGCCATGCCAGGACTTCCCCTTAATAACCACGGCTACATTGAATTAGATGGAAAACACGGACAATTTTCCATAGGCACACTAGACTTAACCTAGCCTAATCAGATCAAACCCAACGGCCTGTCCGTTGGGTTTGATCTGATTAGGATCCCTCAAAAAATTCAATGGTTCTCTTCTAATTATTTCGTACTATTACAGGTTTCGAACCTTGTGATTTATGGATGTTACAACTTCTTTATGACAGCTATAATAACTAATAAAAAATAATGGCACACAAAATTTAAGTAAGAATTACAGCATGCTCATTTTCTTAAATGGTAATCGTATCACTACAGTGATTGATTTATCTAAAAGTTCTGCGCTTCGAATGCGCCTAGGATTGGCACCGCACCATAGAAAGTAGGGTGACCGCGTTGCACCTAGTCCGCTCAGTCTTCGAGTAAGCTACCTCTCCCATGTAGCGCAGGAACTACCGGCATTTGGCTGCTGGAGGTGAAACGTTGAAGGCAGAGGCACCTGATAATGACTTCACTCAAAGTAGATATTTTTTTCATTGTTGCTTTCGATTTACAGTAAAACTGATAGCCTCCGACAACTCGGATGGGCTTACCACAGTAGATAGAAGTTATATACATATATGTTACAGTAATACCTATTATATCATAAGGTCAGTAAAAGTTTTATTTTAGTACAAAAATAATAACTTTACGAATAATTTTAAAACGTTTCGATCACTCATAGTTAACCGAATCTAGCCTAACGTTCCTAATCAAACTCTCTATCAAACCTCACTATCTAGTTATCTAATCTTCCCTTACCTATCCTAACCTAACCGAACTATGTATGTCCAGTGAAAGTCTGGCGAAATCACAATACAAGAAATCGTAAAATTATAGTTCTGCTGATAAAACGTTAATTTAACTGATCTTATAATAGTATGCGGTGAAGAAACGAAGAAAGCTTTAACCATCACAGTTGTAAATAGGTATCTACATGATATTAGATACCATATATGGGTGTCGTAACGTACAGTACATTAATTTCGCCAGCGTAAACCTGATGTTTTTCCGTGTGTAGTTACATGTATATCTAAACAAAGACTACTGAAGATTACTGAGAAAATGACTGATAAATTGATTTGCACTCTACTCGAAAGCTATTAGCAGAGCAAGCAAGACAAATATTATCATCATAACAGGAGATTGTATTTCATTGTTTGTTTCAGGTTTCTTGCAATCATCGATTGAAAACAAGCTACGAACATTATAACATCGTGACTATCGATACAACAAGAGTAAATTATGAGACTTTTATGTCAGCACTGCTTCCCTGCTACAGCGGTTATCCAACGTCTAATAGTGAAAACCCGTGGCGAAAATCATGTTTAACACAACTATTTCACAACTGCACCAAATTTTTAGGGTTCCGTACCCAAAGGGTGTCAACGGAACTGGAACAAATAGGTAAAATAAAAAATAAAAAAAATTAAAGGGGGCGCCCCATACACGAAACGTGTTTTTTTGTGTTAAATATTTTACGAAAGTACGGAACCCTTCGTGTGCGAGTCCGACTCGCACTTTTTTTTAAAAACTACTCCAATTAAAAGATTTCATGTTATAAATACATGCATTCCTAACATCTGCAAATCTTATCGATTGAGAAATTAACCCAGCAAACAATTTATAATTTTCTAAGCCCATTAACAACGTTTCAAATGTTAACGTGCAGGTCAAGTTGTGGGGGTCGGTCAGGTTTTATAAAACACTGGCCCCCGACAAGTAGCGGGAGGCATACGTTAGCGTGCTATGAAAATGGCGTGATAAATTTAATGGTGGTGCTACACTACGGCTAGGTTTGTCAAACTGACATAATCACCACCCGCCTCCGCCGTGGTGTCAGGGTTTGCCAAGAATTTGTTTGACAAAGTAGAAACAGAGAGTGCTAATACAGAACGATAACTTTCCCTCCTGTGCGTCCAGTCAGTGCGTAGTGTAACGCACTCACAATGTGTTATATTACTGAATTCGTCAAATGTGTCGTATATTGTGCATTTTTCGTGTAATTCATTGAAATGTTGTTAAGAATTCTTTTAAAATTAATTATTAAGTAAAATGTCTAATAATTGCCAAGTCGACAAAATAATCTTCAATCTAATAAAATAATATAAAATAGAATGAAACGTGAACAGAGGTTATTTACATCCTTTTAAAAAGAAAAATGAAGAGTCACCGTGGCATTAAAATGTTCGGACGGAGTAATTATAGGTGGGAGTTGAAAAATGTTTGTTATAAGTTGTTGTATTATTATGATACTTTTGGAAAGAGGTAAATGTAGACTATAATATGGTGTATATAAGGTGTTAATTTACGTAAACATTTCAGCATAAGAAAATATGTTTGCTGATAAACAAAATTTACATCAAATCAACTTGAAAATATACATCAAATCAACATGTTATCTTAAGGTGGCCCAACCCGGCGGGACTAACTCAATCGCGGGCACGGTACAAAACCGTGCTGTTGCGCTCTGGGACATTCTCTGTTTCAAAGAAAAAGACAGGCTCCGTGATGAGGAAGATGCAACATGTCCACAAAAAAGACAATGCGCATAGTCTATGATTTGGTAAGATTTACGAAAATTGTAATTACAAAATGACTTATAGCTAAAAGTAAACCACGACCGCTGTAATAAAAAATCTAACAAAAAGCACATAGATTATAAATCTTGATTAAATAAGCTATGTCTGATGACTAATCTTTTTAAAATGTTCTTACTTTATCATTGCGTAATCTACCTCCAAAGCTATTGTATAAAACGCGCGAACAATCCGAACTTTCGGACCTTACAACTTAGAAACCAAACACAATTTTACAATGCCAACGGTCATCAGACATCTAGTTCGATCAAATAAAGCAATTTTGAGCAAAATTAGGGATCTCTTACAAGTAATATGTGCGTGATCTTCTTTCCCCGTTTGTATAGGGAGTTGAGCGAGATGGCCCACCTTAAGGGCTGCGTAACAGGCTCGGCCATCGTTCCATCAACAGAAGTTTTCCGAATCCTATCAGCCAACAGTGTTGCAATATTGGACCAATTTGGGCCGCAATGGAGTTGCGCTGTAAAGTAACGTATGTTCCTGACCGGATGTACGGAGTATTCACACGAACTGAAAACATGGGACTGAGGTCACGATACGGTCAGTTCAAGGTCAGGTGTGGCGGCCTAGGAAAAGAGTTATGGCCGACGTTTTATTAGGTTATTTACGACACAACGAAATTTATTTATTTCAAACACAAAATCACACGCTACGAACGTTTACGTAACTACGTATACACGTTGTAATGTACATATGAAGTTTGTATACGGGTTAAATTTTCATGTAAATATGTACTACATTAATTTACAAGCCTTTTCACATAATTTTCACCATCACGCCGTTGACTGGTGAAGTGGACACAGATATAATTTATCGTATGTTTATAAAATGTTCTGAATCTGTGTTTATTTTTATAATATATCATGACTTGAAGGCTAGTAAGCTTCTCAAATCTAACATCGGTCGCATCTCTTAGCGAAGAAGTTTCAAAAAGAGTTACTACGAAACTACAGACATTTTCAAGATGTGCCACCCGCGGGCGGTATAGGAGTAAATGCCCAAAGTTCACAAGAATGTAACGGACTAAGACACTTTAAGTACTTTATTATCTGCGAGTTGAGAAACTTTTCAGCGTGGGCAATAAAACTTTCAGAATGTTTTAAGGCTGTGAAATCAATCAAGCAGGCCTGTCTCCATTTTCCTCCATATTTTATTTTGTATGGTACATACACTCGTAGAACAACTTTATTGAAGTATTCAATATGGATTTAAGAAAATGTAGGCCCGTATTGAAAATAATTTGAAAACCACTGTCCCGATTAAGTTGATTTCCATAGCTGGATTTTCAAGTTATTTTTTTTTTTCAATGTAGGTATCCTGTGCCCAACCACAAATAAACCATGTTCTATGTAGGATATGTTTTATTCAGTAAGTTTACTTTATAAAGTAAAACTTTATAACTTTACTTATCTGCAAACACAGATATTTATTGTCTAATGTTAGATATACAAAATATAGCAAGTCGCCTATGTTTGGTGAACTATGTAAACCAATAACGGGTCACGAGCACCACCCAATAAAGGGGCGGATATGGACCATGTACTTCCATTAAAATAAACAGAACAAGGTAAAATTTTTACTTCTCCTCAATTTAAAAATGTAGGTACGGGAGACAATAATTGTCTAATGAATTGAGTTAAATAAGAAATGCAGTTTTATGTCAGCATGTTATATTCACTTTTCGGGTAACCTTGCAAACCATCCGGCACATAACACCAATGTACGCAACCGCGCTCGGTCGAAACCCCTTTTTCTTCAAAGCGCCGAAGCGTTTTATCGTCGTTTAGTTCGTTTAGTTGGGCGACCTGAATGTAGAATGTGGGTCAGGAGAGACAGGAGGGGACGGGGCGGACGACGTTTAGGCTTTTTGGGACAAAGTTTAATGGGGGTCGCTCGCTTCTGTCCTGTCGCCCTTTAAAGACGAGCCAGGACGGTATGAGAAATTAGTCGCCTCGTCACTACGACGCGATGCACTGAGGCCATCGAGTTGCATTCATACGTGGATCAATGACGCAAATAAACCATGGGGGAGGTTAAAAATATTAAGAGTTCAACTAATATTTTAAATGTATAGTAAAATCACCCGATAGTGGCGTAGCTAAATGGTTTAGTACCCAGGGTATCTGTAGCTTGATCCCCACATATTTAATTGATTAATAAAGTAGGTTTAAATATATAGACCGATCAAATCATCAGATCCGTTTCAATATATCAAATATATTGAAACGGATCTGTCCATATCAAATATGTATAAATCCGTATCAAACAGTCTACAATGACCCCCTTTTACCCCACGTCCTTAGGATATTGTTAATATCAAATATATTCGTGTTTTCCGTCCATTTCAATACAGTGGTGCTCAAACAAATGGATGGTGTTGCATAAAAAGTAGTTTCAATTGACACATATTGCTATGATACAACGTCTTTCTAGCAGACCAGTCATACGCATTGCCGAGTTCTGAAGCAGTAAAGCCGGGCCCGGGCCTCGAAACAACACATTTTCGTGGTCTAGGTAAGTCTACTCAGAGAAAAACTATAATTAAACAATATCAAAGAAAAAACATATTAACAAACCCGGCAAAGTTTTTATCGATACTTCCTAAAAATGTTTGACGAATCTGAATGTTTTTCTTTTGGAAATGAAAAGGTGGGTCAAGTTTTGAGACCCACGGCTGCACAGCTGCTCTCCTCTAGTCGCTATTTGGATAAATGTTAATTCGATTGGATATTGCGATAGTGCGTATGATGAGGCACGGAGAGTAGGACTCCTTGTTTTTTTGGCGACCAATTTGTCAACACCGTCTATTGAGATGCTTGACTAGCTTCTATGCATCTGCTTGTTGCGTTTGATGGCATTTAAGACATGGCAAGAGACCCCTACGGTCGCTACAATCTAATGAAGGAAATAAAAATGTTACTTCAGAGGCGCGAAAGGGTCACCTGAGTGTTCTCCACCACACGGCGATGTGATAACTACACTACTACCCTTGGTGACCGTCAGCAAGGCCTAAGCGTTACACGCTACCAACAAATGCTATCAGTGCCCCGAGTGGTCCCCAGAACAGTCCCCAGGGTGTATGTCGTTCGACCCACCCACCACTCAACCTTTCGGCAGGCGCGTCGCACGCGATGGCCACATTTGAATGCCTGCACGTACTCGGTTATGGTTATACATTACGAAAACCACCCGCTGTTTACACGACACGCTTTCCGCGCTGGTTTATCTCGTGCCTCTATTTATATATGTCCGGGAAAATCAGCGCAACTCTAGTCCGGTCGTCGCGTCGTGACGAAATATTTGGGGCTCATCGTAGTTGATCGTAAAACTTCTTAACGACTTCCATTGCTTTCATCTTTTCATTTCGCCCGAAACTTCGCCAAAGTTGCATATTTAAGGTTTTACAAATAGCACTTGCAGGTGGGCGGATCCTTTTGGTTCCTTTTGGCTTCACCCGACTACTGGTAAAAAATATTTCAAACAATTAACAATTCATTTTTTTTCTTATTTTATGAAATGAAATGAATAAAACATTCTGAAGAAAATTCAGAAATAAATTATTTCAGACTTTTTCTACGAAATGTAGAAAACATACAATGGATTACGGTTTGCCACTGAAACTAAATATTCTTTGTCTTTTTGGGTAGTCTATTTATGACATTTCAATTCAATTGTCAAATGGAGCATATAATTTTATTTTAAGAACAGCATTGTTGTCGAGAATAAGATATATTTTCAACGACAGTGTTGTTTACTTTTACGAGTGTAGGTTTGGTTCGCAAAGGGTAAAGATACAAGATTTAATACCGAGCTGCATTGTTTGACATTGGCCCATCGATATATCAATGCATTGCACTAAATGCCATATTCGATTACCTGCCATAAAACGTATCTATTTTTTTTTCTAGGCGGAATGTGCCAACATTTATTTCACCCCATAAATCACTTCTCGACCCACAGCATTGATACCCGATCATTTAACTTTCACGAAGTAAAATTAAAGGACTTGATAAGAAGCCAAGAAAGGGGGTTTAGAGTGCGGCCATAAGACTCGTTACCAGAGTTAGCAATACATTAGGGATGTTCTAAACAAATTCGAGTGAATCTAAATTACCAGCATAAAACATGCAATTGAAACGACGTGTGTCCTGGTCTGTCCCAATATGGATGGCTAACTCAACGGATGCAAACCGGTACGACCTCGACGCGACGACGGTAACAGAATATGGACAGAGCTGGTAGCTGGAGCCGGAGTCTGGCTAGAGTTACAACTACTTGACAAGACCACTGCGTCTTGATATAACCATGGAGGTGAGGAAATTACACCTCAATGGATATAATATGTTAATTTACTAAAAAAATCTTAAAAAAACATTTAGTACTAATTAATACATTGTATTTTGCTCCCGAAAATACTATTATTATATAATTTTAAAATTGAGAAAAAAAATCGTGTTAAGAGTAAGATGGATTCCCATTGAAATTAAATCCAAATATTAAAGAGGAAGGTATAGGCTGATACCAACATACCAGTGTTGAATACGGAAAACAAAAGTTTTCATAACGCCTATCTAGGAAAAATTTGGAATCAAGTTTAGTTTAATGGAGTTGTTAGTAGTTCTGGCAGTGACGGGAGTTGGCGCTGGTAGAAATGAACCAGCGAAAAAAAGCAGTTTTCGGCAAGTTTTGTATGTTGCATGACGTTAGCTTAGGATTTGGTATAGGTTAGGATTAACCACACTACCGAGTGAGTAAGGAAGTTGACGGAACTCACACAGCACAATTAATTGATATTGTGATTACCACGATACTAATATCATGGATTAAAGACGAAGGCCGATTTTTCAATAGTCAGATAGTACTTAACCATCTGATAACACAAACACGCCACTGAATACTGCCAAAGTGTTAAACCCGCACGTAAGATGGATGTAAAATACAATTAGGCGAACTGCATTTCTTCCCGGATATGTCGTAAGAAACGACTAAGGGATTCGTCGGTCGTGGTTCGTGGCAGGTAAAACTGTAGGATTCCTTTCTAACATAATAGGTGGTAGAGTTGGTTTCGCCCGGGTTGGTAACATCTCATCGAATTGAAGCGGCAATCAAAACTAGTCCATGTTTTCAATCCAGTTTATTGTAGCCATATCATATAAGGAAGGTCCTGGCATGGCACCTAGTTCCTATGTGGTTTGTTTGGCAAAATACAATTATAATAGGTTTGTTATTAGCTAACCATTTGAACAAATAACTTTGTACCGCACATCGACATTAGTTTTAGATTACATCGATGGTACCGGATTAAATTTGATTAAATTTTGAGTGAATTAGGCATGATTGTACTTGAAAAGAAAAAAATATCTCCTATTCCAGTTTAAATATCTATCGATACATGTATTGTGGCAGCAGGGACTCAATGAAGGTCGAGCAGAAAGCAGAAATCGATAAAAATATGCACAATCATCCTATCGGGCCGCACTTGTGATCCTATTTCCTTTTCCGTCCGTGTGGGTCGTGTGTGAGCAGAATATTAAAATGAGCCTTCTTATTCATTATCTACTTATGATATAAATTCATAAGCAAGTTTGTATGTTCATAGCACCCGTGAAAAAATAGCTACCATGCACATATCGTGATAGCGTATTATAAATCATCGATCATTAACCACGCAAGAGTAAAAACGGGTTCTACAATTATTATTAGATTCAATATTAAATTCGAATAAAACATTTGAAAAATGCCACCTACGCTTGAATGTTCGCTTGAATCTTAAATCCGAGGTCATTACATTGCGTCCGTTCAAAATTACGATTCTTTGAACGAATCGATGATTCGGTTGTATCTATCAATGAATCCCCCATGCCGGGGTCAAATTCAAAGTAGTAACGAGTCTGACTAAAGCAGCATTGCAGTACAGTTTAATTTGACCAAATGTCAATGTAAATGAAACTAAATTAATAGTCAATGTGTCACGTTGTTGATTTCAAACCTTTCGGTCAACAAACACAATTCATATGAATAGTAGGTATGTATACCATACCCTCGAATCGCAAATCGGAACGCAATCACCGAGGTGTCAAACGAAGAGATGCGTTTGACAACTTTGGTTATTGCGTTTCGTATTTCGAAATAATAAGTACAATCATTCCATGTTATCACCACGTGACGACGAGGCATAAAATACTCCCGCGAAATCCGTGAACACATCACATATTTGACATTAATAATACGATATGTAGGTAAATCGAAGTACAGTTACAAGTGAAAGCCTCATCTTGATGGCCGCGAGCGCGCTGGTGGCGCTGGCGACCGCTGCACGTAACCGGGTTCCGTCAGCTCGTACTCCGCACGTACCGTACTTATCTACGCACGCCGTACGTGAGAACTGTGTAGTGATCACGGTAGTACACCGTCGGTGATGTTTGCTTGCGCTTTGCTCCACTTACGAGCATCTGCGGCGGTGCCATCTCATACTAGTATATTTGCTTACAGCATCGATATAATAACGTCGATGGCTTAAAGAAAATCTTGTAGGTACTAAAACGGAGCTCTTTGCTTAAATGCTAAATACTGTGAAAGACGAAGGCCAAACTATAAGGTCAAACGTACAGCAATTTGTAGATGGTACAAAGCGTCCTGACCTATAGCCAGTAGCGCTAAAAATTGGGTAAGGTCTTTCGAACTAATGCAATCACCACGGTGTGGATGGTCGTTTTGCCAAGCTTCGCCAAGGTTTTCTCGGTTCGGAAATGTTCAATTAGGACACAGATTAGAGTAGAAACGAAAATAACCAGCTGGGAAAACCAGAGTTTCCAGCTGGCCGACATCCCTCCCGGGTTCATACAAACGCATTGAATGTAAGACGGACGAAGCGGCTACGCAAATTGTCGGTAGCCGGTAGTCTCAGTTCTCACCTAAATTGGCGTTTACGTAACTTCGAAGTTCCGTAAAAACGTCAAACTCCATACAAGTTGTTTCTAGATATTCTGTTACTTTTTCAAGCTGTCAAAGTCAAACTCGGACGCTGAGAACTAAAACGCTGAGTCGACGTAAACGGCAACGTCGACGTATTTACGGCAACGTTGAGTAAGCTGTCAAATCAAACTCGGACTCGCAAATGTTAGTTCGCTTAAGGGCCTGGTACTAGCCAAATCGCAAAGTTATACGAGGCATCCCAAGTTAACTAACTAAGTCTGACTATTATAAGTGTCATTCTTACAATATATGATTCCTTGTCTAGGAATTGAATTATTTTCGTTAATGTATGTTTCCTTTTTCTATACAAAATACATTGCGGAAACGGTGTCCATTTCCGAACTTTTTTGACTAAATGTAGAAATCTAAAAGCAAATGGAATTTTTTGTTTATGCATATATGCTGTTTTTGCTTATATCTAGAAATCGAATTACTTTCAGATTTCTAATGAGAAAAATCAACTTTTTTATTTTTATTATTATTTAAATAAATGATGGAATAAAAAAATATTAACAATCCATTATCAGTCTGGAGTTCTATTTGGATTTGCTGAAGCGTTTCACTACATATTATTACATTTGTTATAAAGTGCATTTGTATGGCGCGAGTAGTTGGCTAGTCCTAGCGCCTTAAGGCTCCGTATGACGATAAATCGCACTTAGCTTTGTCTTAATTTCTCAGAGAACATTGAACTAATCATGCTAAAATTGCGTTACATGAAACTTGACTTATATCCGCTTAATCTGAATGATTATTGTTCCAATAGCATAACATTGGCCCGATAGAAAAAAATCGCGAAAATAGGTCGATTTTTTCACATAATGCTTAATTTCTCAAAATTGGTATTAATTACAGTGCTAGTAATCTCACATTATATTTGCATCATGATTTTCAAATTTTTGAATGATTATTGTTGCATTTGGATACAATTTTTCATTCAAAGCATCAAAAAAATGAATTTTGGACTTACGACAAAATTTCTGAGCACCGTAAAGTATCCCTTTCCCTTTCATTCTCTTGGCGACTATCTATCGCCATTTCGGTAACCTCAGTCTGCTGCGATGCTTCGAAGCGGGCGCACGGCTCTCCGCATCGGCGCGGGACGCGGCGCGTGGCGGCGGTTTCGAAATCGCAACTCTAGCTGGAACACAGTTCCGAACCAAACACCTACGAGCATTTAGCTCAACTCCATAGATGGCGCTGTAAAATTCTCAATCAAATGTTATTGAGGTCTAAAGCCGAAACTTTTGACACTAGTTAGTAACTTTCGGTTAGCAAGATATAAATAAATAAAAATATCATAAAAAAAAAATATTTATTGTAATATAAAAAAAGTGATGTTTCCAGGAACCGAACTCAGATTTGTGTGGTTCTGAACTTCGCAGCAAAAATACGACACCAATACCGTTGTGCCACGACTGTCATTACGTATTCGTGCTAAATTCTCCTTCTCAAGCCTAGCGGACACTACGAGCATTGGGTCGGCCGCAAATATCCGCCTCCACATGGAACGTGCGTCCACAAGTACGTCCATTGCGGTCGCAACAGGACAAGTCACATGACCTTGGCAGATAGCTCGGCGGGCGGATTTTTGTAGTTTTTGTCGGCGGCACAGAATAATTAATAACATGAACAGAAGGAAAACTCCGTGAAAAGAATAAATGACATAAATAATATGTTTTGTTTTGTTGGTTCGTTTTTAGGGTACCGTACCCAAAGGGTGAAAACGAAACCCTATTACTAAGCCTCCGCTGTCCGTCCGTCCGTCCGTCTGTCACAGGGCCTTAGGTAGGCAGCTGAAATGTTCACGGAGTGTGTA
Organism: Incurvaria masculella; assembly: GCA_946894095.1. Taxonomy (NCBI): domain Eukaryota; kingdom Metazoa; phylum Arthropoda; class Insecta; order Lepidoptera; family Incurvariidae; genus Incurvaria; species Incurvaria masculella. Next base: position 8,205,705 of record OX335644.1, read on the forward strand.
TTTATTTTACCGCTATAACAACAAATAGCTAAAATAAAATAATAATAAAAATTAAATGGGGTTTTTAACACAAAAAACGTTATTTTTGTGTTAATACTTGTACAATGGTACGGAACCCTTCGTGTGCGAGTCCGAATACCACTTGGCCGGTTTTTTTTTCCAGAAAATGTGATAATAATATATTTATTTCATTGAATAGTTAGGGTGGGTAGAAGTCGGGCTTCGACCGCTAGTTTTTGACATATTCTATGACGAAAAGAAACTCCAATATTTCTCGGAGGAACGGTTCAGTTCAATTTCATGTGTTGTACATGTCATGTCATGACCAAATATGTTTTCGCTATATCTGGGGAAACATTTGTCGTAGACCCATCATGCGACCACTCAAAATAAACGCCCCGACCTGATCTACCTGTCTGTCATGTCAAAATTAGTTTTCGTTATATCATGGGAAACACTGGTCAAAGACCCATCATGCGACCACTCAAAATAAACGCCCCGACCTGGTCTAACTTCCAGTCATGTCAAAATTTGTTTTCGTTATATCATGGGAAACACTGGTCGTAGACCCATCATGCGACCACTCAAAATAAACGCCCGGACCTGATCTACCTGTCTGTCATGTCAAAATTTGTTTTCGTTGTAGCTTGGGAAACACTGGTCGTAGACCCATCATGCGACCACTCACAGTAAACGCCCCGACCTGATTTACCTTCCTGTCATGTCTAAATTTGTTTTCGTTATATCTTGGGAAACACTGGTCGTAGACCCATCATGCGACCACTCAAAATAAACGCCCCGACCTGATCTACCTGTCTGTCATGTCAAAATCAGTTTTCGTTATATCATGGGAAACACTGGTCGTAGACCCATCATGCGACCACTCAAAATAAACGCCCCGACCTGATCTAACTTCCTGTCATGTCAAAATTTGTTTCCGTTATATCATGGGAAACACTGGTCGTAGACCCATCATGCGACCACTCAAAATAAACGCCCCGACCTGATCTACCTGTCTGTCATGTCAAAATTAGTTTTCGTTATATCATGGGAAACACTGGTCGTAGACCCATCATGCGACCACTCAAAATAAACGCCCCGACCTGATCTACCTGTCTGTCATGACAAAATTAGTTTTCGTTATCTCATGGGAAACACTGGTCGTAGACCCATCATGCGACCACTCAAAATAAACGCCCCGACCTGATCTACCTGTCTGTCATGTCAAAATTAGTTTTCGTTATATCATGGGAAACACTGGTCAAAGACCCATCATGCGACCACTCAAAATAAACGCCCCGACCTGGTCTAACTTCCAGTCATGTCAAAATTTGTTTTCGTTATATCATGGGAAACACTGGTCGTAGACCCATCATGCGACCACTCAAAATAAACGCCCGGACCTGATCTACCTGTCTGTCATGTCAAAATTTGTTTTCGTTGTAGCTTGGGAAACACTGGTCGTAGACCCATCATGCGACCACTCACAGTAAACGCCCCGATCTGATTTACCTTCCTGTCATGTCTAAATTTGTTTTCGTTATATCTTGGGAAACACTGGTCGTAGACCCATCATGCGACCACTCAAAATAAACGCCCCGACCTGATCTACCTGTCTGTCATGTCAAAATCAGTTTTCGTTATATCATGGGAAACACTGGTCGTAGACCCATCATGCGACCACTGAAAATAAACGCCCCGACCTGATCTAACTTCCTGTCATGTCAAAATTTGTTTCCGTTATATCATGGGAAACACTGGTCGTAGACCCATCATGCGACCACTCAAAATAAACGCCCCGACCTGATTTGCCTTCCTGTCATGTCTAAATTTGTTTTCGTTATATCTTGGGAAACACTGGTCGTAGACCCATCATGCGACCACTCAAAATAAACGCCCCGACCTGATCTACCTGTCTGTCATGTCAAAATTAGTTTTCGTTATATCATGGGAAACACTGGTCGTAGACCCATCATGCGACCACTCAAAATAAACGCCCCGACCTGATCTACCTGTCTGTCATGTCAAAATTAGTTTTCGTTATATCATGGGAAACACTGGTCGTAGACCCATCATGCGACCACTCAAAATAAACGCCCCGACCTGATCTACCTGTCTGTCATGACAAAATTAGTTTTCGTTATCTCATGGGAAACACTGGTTGTAGACCCATCATGCGACCACTCAAAATAAACGCCCCGACCTGATTTGCCTTCCTGTCATGTCTAAATTTGTTTTCGTTATATCTTGGGAAACACTGGTCGTAGACCCATCATGCGACCACTCAAAATAAACGCCCCGACCTGGTCTAACTTCCAGTCATGTCAAAATTTGTTTTCGTTATATCATGGGTAACACTGGTCCTAGACCCATCATGCGACCACTCACAGTAAAAGCCCCGACCTGATCTACCTGTCTGTCATGTCAAAATTAGTTTTCGTTATATCATGGGAAACACTGGTCGTAGACCCATCATGCGACCACTCAAAATAAACGCCCCGACCTGATCTAACTTGATCTAACAATTGTACGCGCCGCGCACAATCGGCGAGCAGCGAATAGGTACGCACCGCACCGAATACAATTGCACGCAGTAATAGGGTTCCGTTTTCGACATCAACAACGACGATCAACGACGACAACGTCGCCAACGTCGAACAAAAGATGTTCCTTTTCGAGTAAAGAACCAACTACAACAGTAGCTACGACAAAAGAACGCGGCACACGCTGCCGCGGCAAATAGCGGCTAAATAGAGGTTACTGCGTACCAGGCGACCACAGGAGAGCAAATTGAACAAGTGCGAGTCGGACTCGCACACGAAGGGTTCCGTACCATCAACACCAAAAATCACGTTTTTTTATTCCGTGAAATTAAATCCACCTTTAAATTTTACATATTTTTTTAATCTACCTATTTGTTGTTACAGCGGCAAAATAAATACACACTCTGTGAAAATTTCAGCTGCCTACCTATTACGGTTCATGAGATAGAGCCCTGTGACAGACGGACGGACGGACGGACGGACGGACGGACGGACAGACGGATGGACGGACGGACGGACGGACGGAGAGCAGAGGCTTAGTAATAGGGTTCCGTTTTCACCCTTTGGGTACGGAACCCTAAAAAGTGTCGACACTACATGTCACATTCCTTGGAATAAGCGGCGTAGGTACCTGCTTAGTACGAAAAAGTAAATTTACTTCACTTGTGCCGCGGGAGGAATTTGGCCTTTGTTTCGGCTCTCTCTACTAATGAAGAATGACGTAACGACCATCAGGTTTATTGAAAAATAATTCTTATTGTTATCATTTCACCATCAATTTGGGAGACAAAAAATTTGATTTTTCTCCGTTTTCATCACTGCGCTACGGCGCTATGTACGGCGATATAATGTTGTAAGTCGCGTGGCGTAATTTTTTGCGCGCTCGTTGTATGGAAATTATTTCTCCATCGTCTCACGTTTATCCTTTTTAAAAGTGTTATTTTACTTTTTATTGTATCAAATGACGCTTATACTTTTTAAAATTGTTTCTCAGGTAAAAACGTTTACCAAAACCTATTATTATGTAATATTTTTTTATATGTGTAAATCAATTTAGTCTAACCCACGCTATAATTGTATACTATACACCATTAACAATAAAAAGTAAAAAAACAGAAAAAAAAACATTTGTAACCTACAGGATTCGAACTGACACCCCCCCGAACGATAACTGTAGATAAGACGTCTCACGCGCTACACCAACCAGCTACTGACGATCAATGTGAAAATAGTAAATCCTTTCATGAAGTAGAGAGCTGACGAAATGGTGGCTGTTTTCTAGCAGCAACGTGAATAATATGGCGGGTGATCTCGAGCCTTGTGATTGGTTGTATGATCATTGACGACTTGCCGCGGGATCGATACAACTTTCACGAAGTTCCAGCGACGGCGTATAGGTGTCGCTCTAACAATATCTCATTTCAGTTTTATCCTAAGATTCACGGCGCCACTGCCGCTTCGGCGTCTAGCGGAGCGGTGGGGGGGAAATCGGGAATTTGTCTAGCTTCATACGCGGCCTTAACGCCCACTGCGCGCGCTCTTCAATTTCATCATACATTTGAAAACGCCAGTCGATCGGTTTGCCGTAAACGCCAATTTAGGTGACAACTCAGACTGACCACTCTGTAAGTAACTCGAAAACTGGCGCCGAGATGTGTGTCGAGCGGAGGTCGAACGGTAGATCGCTTGCCTAGAGAAAAGCGGCAATTAAGTAAATCCGCTATACGACAATGAGTTTGCCAAACAGTCTTTAGCTCCGCTCCGCGAAATACCAAAATGAAGCAGCGAAAGCATCTGTTACTGTTGATGCCTGCGAATTAAAAAACACGTTTTTTTATTAAAAGACTAGCTGCGGTTCCCGGCTCGCTCGGTTAATGTGGGGCTAAATTATTTCATGGATAAAAAGTAGCCCAAAGGGCTGGTCCAAATGGTTGGTCTAAGACAATGTATCCATCTACCAAAAATCAAGATCGTTTAAGCCGATATGGCATGATTTAATGAGAAACATCCAATCAATCAGACCATCAAAACATCCAAATTTGGTATCATTAAGTAAATAACGAAGGGGACTTCCATTTTTACATGGTCTCCAAACCACAGCCAGCCTCAACATCGAAAACGTTAACCCATCCCGAACCTACCTGATGATGCTATACGTTGAGAAAATACGCATATAAATCGGGTGAATTTAACACTCACTACTCACCCCTCTGGTAATAAAGCGTTATGAGTTTTGAGTAGAATCAGGAAAGAAGTAAATACAAACCTCATCTAAATCGTGTAAATAGTTCTCAAGTAATAAGCATTTTATCCCACTTAATTATTTAAACCCACAAAACTAATAATTCCATGTTAGGAATTCACGATTGTTTTTTGTTGCGTCGCTTCACAATGTTTGTAACATATACCTATGTGTGGTGGTTTTCTTATTTGAAGAGTAAAAATGTATTATTGGAATTTATAGATGTTTGGTATACAATCCCGCAGAACGTAAATCGATGTAACTTCGTAGTACGTCTTGAATTAGCACGTCAGTTAGCGTTATCCCGGAAAATAAACAACTCGACATTGTCCTGGTCGGAGCCGGACCACGCAGCTTATTTTTTTTTTATGTGACTGGACATGGATGGCTAATACCACACCTTCTGTCATGGTATTAGCCCAACACACCACATGGGAACTAGGTGCCATGCCAGGACCTTCCTTATACTGCACGGCTACATTGAACTGGATAGAAAACACGGACAATTTTCATTGCCGCTTCGACCATCGTTCATCCAATGCGATGGTACCAACCCGGACGGGATAAACCCTACCACCTAGTAAGTAAGGAAGGGGACCTACAGTTTAACGTGGAATCCGAACCACGGCCAGCCTCTCTCAACGGTCGAATGGTCACCCATCCAAGACCAGACCGGACCCAGCGTTGCTTAACTTCGGAGAGCGATCGCCGAAGTGTCGCGCCACTGGGCCATTGAGGCTGAGGTTTCATTGAAAATTTTAAATTTCAAAAAATTGATACACTATTGATGTTATTAATTTCTAAGTACAGGCTTGAAATTGTCGATGCTGCTATTCATACGTACGTTCCTTTTCAATTCTAAAGTGCCCGTTTCACTGCAACGCATGTTTGGTTAGATTAGAGACGTAAATGTTACAAAGAAACCCACCAACAGAACTGACGAAACTGCTATATTTATTTATATAGAATACAAGTAATAATGCATCGTTTCTACGCAAACGATGCTTGACAACGTTTGCCACATAAACGAGAATACAGTCCGTATCCGGCTACTACCAGTTTTATTGTTTTTTTTATGGAACTGGAAATTGATTATTATGGCTGACCCACTGTCGTGATATTAGCCCAATACGGGAACAAGGTGCCTGGCCAGGACCTTCCCTAAATTGCACAGCTGCATTGAACTGGATAGACTACCGGCTCTGTACTAACTTTCTCTGCATATTCACAATATACATACATCAAAATTATTCAGGTACGTGACACATTTTGTTATTGGACGAAGACACATTGGGCAGGACAACGCCCCTCAAAACAATACCTCCACAATAAGTCAATGTACTTACTACTTACAATATTTATTCGGTTTTACGTTTTACTAAATCGTGTCAGATGGATTTGTTTTTGCATCTATTTACAATTACTTGAAAGTATAAATCATGCTATTCGCCCATAAAACACATTCAAACTTTACTAATAAGCCGAGAACATCCCCGGAATAGTTATAATATAATTTGTCGTTTGCATTGACATGCCGTTTCAAATTCGATAGAAAGGGAAAAATATGGCATGACTATTCCGAGGAAGTTCTGGGTTGATTAGTAACACTGACTATGTTATCATATGCAGTGCCAGATTAGCCTATAAGCAAAAAGAATTCCTAAAATAATTTTAACAATTTCATAAAAGTATTACTAAGGAAATTAGATTTTTGAGAAAAAAATGCGAGGCGATTCCTAATGTTTAGAGACACCGGTGAATGAAAAGCCACTATTCATTTGCACGTAGATTGCCAAGTGAACAGTCAAAGAGAAATAAAACAAAGAAGCAATTGGCAACTTTAGGTAGCTTTTGCTTTTATCGTTATATTGACTTTACATATTCAAAAAGAAGACTAATATACAGAGAAATGTTCATTAATTTTTATCCCTGACCAAATACCCGATGCTAATAAAATTATGTGTTCCATGTAAACTAAACTCATTTTAAGAAGTAGTCTTAATTCGGCACTAGTTCTACGAGAAGATATCGCAATACTTGATCCAAACTTGATCGGGCCAATTCAATACCGACTCACAACGGTGGTCATGGCGCCATGAGCCATGAAGACATGGCGCCTAATTCTTGGGGAATGTGGAGTTTTGGACTAAAATCATGACGGTGGTTGTGGTATTAGCCATTAATGTCTAGTCAATGATAATGCATAAGCCAATATTTTGTTTGATTTTTTATTGGCACAAGGCGCGATGTTTGCGCGGTAAGTTGCTGAAACTTTCAAAATTCGTATTAAAACAAAAAAAAATATCCGACAGTTACTTACTTAAAGGTTACTAAATAAATCATGAACGGCGACAGCGGCGCAGAAATGATAAAATCTCCAAAGACTCGAAGCAATATAATGTTCACTAATGCGATCTCGGCTCACCAGAAATAAACGAAAATGTTATGCCACAGAAATAGCGAGTGTATATTTATAGAGCGTCCGCCGCATTCGCTCGCCGTTCGTAGTGACAGCAGTGGCCGTACACTTGTCAGAGTTGGGCTTCTTCCGGAATGATAAGAAATAAGTTTGGTTCTAGCCATAGATCAGCGATTGCCAGGGCAGCTCGGCGGCGGTGGCGGCGGGGCGGCGCGACGCGACGGCGCGCGAAGCAGTCGGCCCATGGAGTGGCGACTGCAACTTTTTTTGGTGATAGTCAAAGAATATCTAATAAATACTGGCGTATGTGATAGTACATACACTGACGGTAGCGCCGCCGGCCAGTCAGTTCGCTCACGAATTCGCTCATTCCTGTAGGGTTACCATGGTACATCAATTCACCGGGTGCAGCGGTGGGAGCACAGACGCAACGATACGGCTGTATCGATCGATAACAGTGTTTTAGTATTCGGCAAAGTGAAAATGCAACTAAACGTCAAATTGAATCACTCAATTGCCTATTCATCCGATGAGTTAATTATCAAGTTCCACCAGTGAGCTCCAACGACACGTGAGAGCTGCTTTAGACGTCATTTAGTGCAACGAACATTAGTTGTTGCGCGGCCCGAATGGCCGACGCTATCGTCAGTATCTTATTCACGGATGAGCTTCGTTCGCCACTCCCGTCATTCCGACTCGATGGCCAGGCCTGGCGATTGTGGAAAAGTCTTTGTTGTGGAAAGTTCGCCTTCAAATGTATCATGTAGAATATTTCTTCGTCTTTCTTTCATCCCTTAATCTTTGCACATGTTCAAAACAACACAACATACCATTTTCGATTCCTGTGGGGATCGGTGTTGGCAACTGATTTACGACTCTGCTCAGTTCGCATTGCTACGAATGTCGACTGGAATGTCGAATGTGGACTGGGCAATACGAAACAACAGCATGCGAGATGCAGAATGTCGAGAGATTAAGTGGAAACATGGGGAAAATTAGGAGACGTAAAACTGTAGGTCGCTCTCCTTCCTTCTAGGTCGTATTGAGCCTAGAGACCAACGGAAAAACTGTTCATGTTTTTCATCGCATCAAGCCAGCGATATTTTGAAGACGAAAATATGTTGTTGTCACAGCAGTTATCATCGCTCGCACGATTGCGGGTGAAAAAACCCTCTCCTTTGTAAACTGGGGTTATCGAAGGACGTAGCCACTAAGGAGACACGCAGAATACTTCTACACAAACGTTTGAGCTAACTGGGGCGTTACCATTTTTTTTTTGGGTACTAGGTGCCATGCCAGGACCTTCCTTATATTGCTCGGCTACATTGAACTGGATGGAAAACACGGACAATTTTCATTGCCGGTTCGACCATCGTTCATTCAATGCAGTATTAGGGTTAATCCTTAAACCACCTAGAAAGTAAGAAAGGGGACCTACAGTTTTACGTGGAATCCGAACCACGGCCAGCCTGAACGGTTGAAGATGGTCACCCATCCAGAACCTAACCGCGTTCAGAGGAGCTTCCCGAGTTTATAGATTCGCAAGGCGTCGCAAACTGAGCTACCGAGGCTGGCAGGCACCATGGTAAATAAACTCGCCAGGTGAACTGACTGAATGTCAAACGACGCGACGCGTAATTCGGCCAGCCTCCGCTGTCCGTCCGACCGTCCGTCCGTCCGTCCGTCCGTCCGTCTGTCACAGGACTGTATCTCATGAACCGTAAGAGGTAGGCAGCTGAAAATTTCACAGAGTGTGTATTTATTTTGCCGCTATAACAACAAAATAAAAAAAATATAAAAGTCCTTGACTCCACCCAAAAAACCTGTTTTTTTTGTGTTAAATCTTGTACGATGGTACGGAACCCTTCGTGTGCAAGTCCGACTCGCACTTGGCCGGTTTTTTTACTAGGTTTTTGAAATTTTGGATTCTAAAATATATTGTCAAAACATCCTCTGTATGTTTTAATTTTTTTATTTGCTTTTCAGATTGAAAAATATTGGCTAATGAACATATTAGAAAAAAAGTGGTCCTTATTTCTGTCGTTTTAGATTTTGTGCTGGAAAATACAGATATTTACCTAAAAATAAAAACATACCGACAAATAATCAAGCTTTTTGATTTAAATCTGATAACTTTTAGAGGTAGGAAACCGTTACGGCCTGGGAGATGATTTCGCTAGTTTAATTCGTAGTATGCGTGCAAAATTTTGCCCTGGCCAATGGGCAAAGAAATCGTTTCTCCAAATCTCTGTTCACGACAGTCTTAATATACTATGGTAACCGCCCTGGTCCGCCGCGCACGTTTGTCCGTACTGTGACCGACCACTGGTTATGTATGTTTGAATCACATCAGTTCACTGACGTTGTTGATGTTCGCGTCAGTTTATTTAATTAGCGTAGGGACAATCGTAACCATAATTGCACGCAGCAAATAGGTACATATATGCAGCAAATACAGTCGCTAAATGACGTGCTAATTGCTAGTGTACGAATTTAGCGAGTCGGTGACGAAATGTGATGTGATATTTCGGGACTTGCAGGTTTATTAACCGACTTCAAAAAAAGGAGGAGGTTATCAATTCGTCTGTATGTTTTTTTTTTTGCTTTTTTTATGTTTGTTACCTCATAACTTTTGCCTGGGTGAACCGATTTTGATGATTATTTTTTTAAATGATAGCTAGTGCTTCCCAAGTGGTCCCATTTTAATTTGGTTAAGTTCTGACAATGATATCCATGAGAAAATCATAAAAGTCTTAAATTTGTATCAAGATGTGCGCGACAAATGGACGAATAACTCAATATAACGCCAACCGATTTCGGTGATTCTTTTTTTATTGGAAAGGACGTGTACAAATTAGTAAGTGTACTTCAGATTCACTAAAAATAAACAAATAAAAAAAAATAACAAAAAAAATGACCGACTTCAAAGAAAAAGCACTAAAAAGTAAAAAATCATTTCCATTTTTGTAGTTACGATTTCTGTTATTTTTTGAGTGGGTGTCAGCCAAGGTTAGGTTAGGTTAGGTTAGGTTAGGTTAGGTTAGGTTAGGTTAGGTTATGTTAGGTTAGGTTAGGTTCTCTTTATTGGCGCAGCGCGTGCCCGGCTGACGCCGACTCAAAAATTAACAGAAATCGTAACTACAAAAATGGAAATTATTTTTTACTTTTTAGTGCTTTTTCTTTGAAGTCGGTTATATTTTTTGTTAAGTTGTCGGATTTTAATCAAAAGTTCGTTATCACTAGACAAAGCTTTATTCTGTGTCCGTATGTTTTTATTTGTAAGTAAATATCTGTATTTTCCAGCAAAAAAATCTAAAATGACAGTAAAATAAGGTCAACTTTTTTCCAGTTTAAGGTATTAGACTAGGAGGTCGCGACAAAAATGGTAACGATAACGTAAACGGCTGAAACTGGGTCCACGGGATAAAGACCAACCGTCTGATGCTAAATGTGTCAGTCTGCCTGATCCAAGTGGTTGCGTTACGTAGATAAGGCGCATGATAAAGTAGTTATGGTGACAAAAAAAATATATGATAAGTTAAATGGATGCAAATGACGAAACATGAAAGTATCAGTACATACTTGCTTAGAAATGCAAAAACTGGACAAATCTTTGGTTTAATTTCGTAGTTATAAGCGATTTAGTTGACAGATATAACTTTAGGTATATTTAAGTATTTAATTGAAAAACCTACTATTTATAGTTGTATAATTAATAGGTATCAATGTTTTCAGACAAACAGTATATTCATCAGCATGTATATACCAGCATCTATTTTATATAGCCAATCTAGCTAACGCAACCACTTGGCACGGGCAGACCAACATATTTAGCATCAGAGGGTTGGTCTCTAACATGTGAACCCAGATTCAGCCATTTACCTTATCGTGACCAAAAATGTCGTGACCTCCCGGAATATATATTTACATTCTTTATGCAATGGTAAATTAGCGAAATGGACAATCGAAGCGATAAAGCCAATATGGAATCATGCTATTGAAAACAATTAAGAATTGTTACAATGGAATAAATATGATTTGGAAACAATCCTCGTTTCGCGAGTTCAATGAGATCGAAGTGATTTCGATTCGGGAATCAAGCGGCCCGTGAATTGGCATTGGATGATCAATGTGGTACATGAGGTGTCCACGAGAGCCGACGGTGACGGCCAGCCCTGGCCCCGGCGATCCTGCCGTCGATCTCCCAATTAACTCCACACACTTCTTAATAGGAACCGAACGCGGGACACAAATCAAATCATTTAGTTGTGCAATGAGATCACTTTCGAGCCGCATGACATGATCATGCCTCCAAACCCAGCTCCAAACAGAGAGCGGCTCGGAGCTCAGGCGCGCGGGGACCTACCTTCAATGCCAGAGGTCATGGGTCCGATGGATGGCTAATTCCAAACTGACCTTCTAATATTATCCTAACACACCACATGGGAACTAGGTGCCATGCGGCAGTTAAAAATGATCCGTGTTTTCCATCCAGTTCAATGTAACCGTAGTCATAAAAGAGAATCACTAATGCCCGTTTCCACCACCTCCAGCTACGAAAAATACCAAAGTTATCTTTCGAATACACCATGTAAATATGCCATGTAACCATATTTTACATGTTAATTACAGGATTTCAGGTAACTGGAGGTGGTGAAAACAGGTGTGAATAAGGTAATGAAAAAAGGCACAAGCACTAGATTTAAATCTAGGGGAAACCATTATAATAAATGTACGTACTTATACATCAATGAATTGCACCAATAATGGTATTTTCTATATTAAGTATGACGGTTTCGCGGCCTTGTCTTACGAAACAAGAATCAAAGCCAAACAGACATAACATATTATGTAAGTGTAATGAGGGTACGAATCAAAATTTTAATGCTGTTTAATAACACATCTAATTTTAGTATCATCTGACGTTGCAGAGACGGCCGTGTAGGAAGGCCAGTATATAGACTAGGAGGTCGCGACAAAAATGGTAACGATAACGTACATGGATGAATCTGGGTTCACAGGATAAAGAACAGATACAACAGATAGAACAGATACAACAGGATAAATAGGTATCAATATCTCTATAAAATCTGTATATTCATCAGCAGGTAAATACCAACATCTATTTTATATAGCCAATCTAGATAACGCAACCACTTGGCGCAGGCAGACCGACATATTTAGCATCAGAGGGTTGGTCTCTAACATGTGAACCCGGATTCAGTCATTTACCTTATCGTGACCAAAAATGTCGTGACCTCCCGGGCAACTTCCGTGGAATACTGAATCAAGCAGTAGGTAGCTAAACCGGCTCGAGAAATACAAAACAGTATTCAGTTGACATCACCCATTAAATTTGGCATTCGAAATGCAGTTTGGACAGAGTTGACAATAAAATGGCAATCGACAGACTTCGTTGCGATAAATGTTCGCACAGGAATTACTTACCGTGGTTAAAAGGATAATAATGAGGTGATCGAGTCCCATACAATGTCTGGTGCCTGTGTCCTCATTCAAATTAAGAAATATTTTTTTCTGAATTTTGCACATTAAATAAATCAACTGAGAGATACGTCTGTTAGTTTTGATTTTAGGAAATTCTTTAGATTAGTACATCGCGATTAAAAATAAAAAATAAAATACCTACTAAAGGCCTCAAAATACGTTATTCTTAATCAAAATTGGGGTCCGAAAATCGAAAAAAAGCATTAAAAAAATCTCACAAATTTGAATTTTTGACGAAATTTTGCATTACAAACACGAATACTGCGTCCTTTTCGCACAAATGAAATCATTTAAAACTAGACGTGTCCACTTTCACCACTCTCTAAATGGTATAAATGTGACGACAGCATCCAAATCCCAACAAATGCAATGTCGGCCATTAGCATCAACAGACAAAGTGTATACATACACAAAGAACAGCGACGACCAGCGACAACATGCAGTTGCGCCAACATTTTTCCAAAATGGTATTGCCATGGACTAATTGATTTTTCCGTGGTCTACAAAAAAAATTACCAAAGGTTAATTTATAGAAGACACGTCGCTTCCGCTCCGTGTCTTCCATAAATTAACCTTAACCTAACTGGTCCATGTCGGGATGGCTCATGTCGGTTGCAAACACTCAGGACGTCCTGTGCGAGCTTTCGTCTCCGTGCTTCTTAAAAACATTCTAAACACGCACACCATCATTTTACCCTTAATTATGGGTAACGACGTGTTGGCAACATACGAGCAATTCTAATGCCAACTGATATAACTTAAAAATGGAAAGACAAGGTATGTTCGCGTCTCAATACGGAACTAAATGTATCGATGGAGCACAAAGAAAATAATTTTAAAAATTGTTTTTCAAGGAAAATAGATATCTCCGGACCCAAATTTTTACATCAAAATGTTTATAAAAAACTACTCTACCATCCCTGATACCCAGATAGTTGGTAGAAAGGATGTACTAATCTAAAGAGCAGCCTGATTTTATTTTTTAACTTATATTGTTCAAAATGTTTAACATCATTATCTTGTTAACAACTTATTTTGGACACGATTTTTTTAAATACTTTAAGCATAGCTTTTAGTGATATATGCATCATGTATGAAGTTGACCGATTGTACCACAGTACTTCCATCAAATTTAATTCTGAGTTCTTAATTTTTAGTAGCTCTAGGCTTCCATACAATGCTTCAGAGCATAAAAAATACTTCTATTGGCTAAAATAATTCCTCACCTAACCTAACCTATTGGGAATTTTGTACAGCTCTTGGTGTAGGGGCTAGAGGACTTGCCTTTCCACGCGAGAGGTTATGGGTTCAAATCCTCGCCCCGGTCATGCACCACTTTATTTATATTTCTGAGTTCAATTCAAACTGTATTTCGTATAAATGCGAGCTGCTTCATGGTTCGGATGCCCTGTAAAACTGCAGGTCTCCTTCCGCCCTGGGTTGATTTTTCGGACCTCACAAAAGAGACGCCCGACGACACGCCCAAGGGCTTTCGGACTTTCACAGGGACTGTGAAAACCATGCCGGCCGGCCAGGTGCCTCTCCGCACCATGTTTGGAGGAAACTAGTGTGTACTTTGAGGGAAAAACCTTCGGCAGGGAGTCGATTCCATAGTTTACCGATCCGAAAATATCTAGAGGATCGGTGGGTTCTTATTTTGCGAATGTCGAAAGTGAATGGGTGCATTACCTTCCTGTTCCGCATTGTGCGATGGTAAAAGGGGACGGAGGGACAGCGTTATGCGCTCCAAAGAGCTATGGTAAAGGCGATAGAATATAGCGAGAGACCCTGCGTCCCTTCGTTTAAGGGTCTCTAAATTCAGGGATACTATGGTTGTAATTTCCTCACCTCCATGGGTTGAAAAGGCAATTAAAAATTGTCCGTGTGGAAATTGTCCAGTATACTATGATCCAGTTCAGTGTAGCCGTTCCTGGCATGACACCTAATTCCTTCGGGACTGTGGCTACTGGGCTAATATCATAATCACGGTAAATATGTGATATTTGTCCATGACATATAAATATATATATGGCGCTAACTGAACAGATGATTTGTGTCAATGTCAGCGGATTATAGCAGTATTTTTTTTTGATATTTGGGATTCTAAGCCGGGAAAAATACACTATATTTAGTGCAATTCTGCCGTGTATCGACCGACCGGAGATTGTGCACGCCAAATTGATCTTTTGACATCTACCTTTGGTTAAATTTGATTTAAATTTTGTTATTTCCCTATATGTTATGCACTCCAGCCTTAGACTTACTCCCCTCCCCCTTAGTGACGCAGTTTAATTAAGACAAATGAGATTCGCTATCTGCCGAGTGATACAACAAATCCTGGCAATAAACCGCCGAGTGCCTATGTGATTTAGCTGACAAGCCTTATCACTCGGAATTGTGACAATACGTTTCGCTATCTGGTTCGTGTTTGCAAGAATTTAAGGCCGCCGCCATTAATAATGCAACACTCACTTTGACACGATCTCGGCAACAGAAGAGATGGGCTATTTTCAGCGATTGGGCTATGATTTTGAACTTGGTTCGCGGATCAATGTTATCGATAACGTGATATATTTATTTTTGGCATCCACTTAGCGACTGCCTGACGAAAAAGATCTAGTTGGTAGACGAGCAGGCGAGGAAGGTTTTTCATAAACATCCCATTAGCTATTTCTTTAGTTGACAATTGTGATAAAATTTACACACTTTGCTTTGATTGCGGAAAAAACCCAATCTATCTCGTATCAAAGGTGGTAGATGGATCTAGATATTTTAGCTATATTTATCTTATATTCTAACCACTGAAGAGAAAAAAGGAGAAGTGGCATGCGGTTAATATCGCGTCTCCGCTATATGGTCTAAATGACCATATAATTGTATGGGAATCCACCAACGGTATGCCACACAGTCAAACATCGCCACCGCGCGCAAACGTGCTCTAAAAAAGCGTTCGTCAAGTCAGTTCCCACCCACACAAAGCCTCCAACTACTATGTTTTCATGTGGTATGTAGGTTCAAGTTGGGTTGGTAGTTTTTGAAAATTAGAAACAGCGGGTCCCATAGTAGGCGCTCTCAATGCCATCTCTCCTTCCTTTTTATTATCTATGATTATAACTTACCTGTCTGATACGCCTTTAGACATTCTAGAAATTCAATCGATAATTTGCAAATCAAAACAAATCTAATTCTTATTCACAGAGGCGAGCCATTGTTCCAACTGAGTCGAGTCCTTCCATTGTCCTTTCACTCTCGTTTATCATCGACTTCACATTAGCAAGTAGAAAGTGGAGAACATACAAGCGTGCTACATTTTTAATGTACGGAAACTGTCACTTAGCTCGTGACACGTTTACCTCCGAAGCCTTAGATTACCTGCATTGAATCGTGAAGACTGGAGTTTGTTTTTTTTCTATGTAAAAGAAAGTATCTAACTCGTAATAGCTAGGTAGGTAGGACAGATTTTAATATTTAAGACTAGTTATTTTGAATTGCGTTATGACTGGTGGTTTACACAGCAAATGTGAATGAAACTTTTTTGAAATGTGTTTGAATGAAGCGATTGGATACTAATAAATAAATAAAATGCTTAGAAAACAATTAAAAACAAAACTAAAATGACATTATAGAAGTGCCGAAACATGACCTATTTATAAAAGTGAGTTGATTTTCGCAGCGAACTCGAATTAACTTCTGCATGAATGGGCCTCTTGGTAACTTTATTTTCAGTACGCTGGGATCTAGTTATTTTGGAACATTCAAACGTATCGAAAACTGCACCGAACTTTAACACTAATAAAGGAGTGGGTGGGGTGCACCACGGAATGGGTACATCAATAAGTTAGACAGTAGATGACTGAGTTAGAGCCTACTTTTTAAAATTGAAAGAAATAGAAAAATACCACCGTGCTCCGCCGTTATAAAAATAACCCGGCCAAGTGCGAGTCGGACTCGCACACGAATGGTTCCGTACCATCCTACATGATTTAACATCAAAAAATCACTTTTGCGGCAAAATAATTTCAGCTGCCTACGGTTCATGAGATACAACCCTGTGACAGACGGACGGATGGACAGCGGAGGCTTAGTAATAGAGTTCCGTTGGCATCCTTTGGGTAGAGTTCCGTTGGCATCTTTTACGTATGAAACCCTAAAAAGTAAATATTTTCAACGACTAGGTAGAATAAAAACCGCGGATGAGTCGATCTGTCACTATGCTATTTTGTATACTTTAAATTCTCTTGCATGTTTTTTTAAACAATTTATCTCTGACAGAAATATAACAAAAAAATCCAAAAGTAAAAAAATCATTAAAAATAATTTGGGACATTTTGCTTATTACCTATTATGTGTTGTGATTAGTGCTATGATATATATTTAGTGTATTGATATTCGATGAACCCCTTTAGGTTTCTTAGAATGATTTTTTAGCCGATTATAGGTGTAACAAAGCAAACTAGTGTGCGTTGGCGAAATTTTTATGTGTGCTGATCAGAATAAGCATGAACTTATTAAAAAAAACATATCCGTTATCCAGAGCTATATACATTTTACAATTTATTTTCAAATAAAATGCACCTGAAGCGTTGCCAAGAGATTTCGAAGAAGAACGTTGATTTATATGCTTCTTTTCAACAACACTTGTGTTTGTTAGTTCTGGTCCAAGGATTATTCTGTATTTTTAAGATAAAACAATATATTACTTTCATCAGTAGGTACAATTTTGAAGGGAAGGTACTGAGTGTTGTGAACCTATATATTAAATTTCGGACCGATCGAACCATCGAACAGTTTGAATAGAGAATCACGTTTCCCGCGAAAACCGAAAAAAGACTACACGTAAGTAACCATGGTAATGATAACGGAGAAAATCACGGGTAATCATTAACGCTATATTTTTTACAATTGGATTCTTGCGCTAAGAATATTTATATATTGGTTGGGGAAAAAGTTTCTTCGCATTTTTTAAGAAAATTCAAAACATTTTTTAATATGGTTTATTTACATTTAACTAAAGTATGTAGGTACCATTTTGTTCGATAACTTTTTGCCATCTTGTAGGTAGGGACATGATCCCATTGCTATAGAAATATTGGGACTTCTGATCAATATACCGCGACAAGTGGTTTTGGCAGTCCTCTCGTGATGTTAACCTGACACTGCCTAAAGAATTCTGAAGAGACCTAAACAGGTGGAAATCTGAAGGTGCAAGGTCAGGACTATACGGCGGATGCATTAACACCTCCCAGCCAAACTCTCTTAGTTTTTGCTGAGTGGCTAAAGATGTGTGAGGTCTAGCGTTATCATGATGAAAAACCACACCCCTTCTGTTGATTAATTCCGGCCGCTTTCTCTCAACTTCTTGCTTTAATCTCATCAGTTGTTCGCAGTAGAGTTCAGAATCGATGGTCCTGCCTGGTGGTAACAGCTCATAATGAATAATGCCCTTCCAATCCCACCACACACACAGCATCACCTTGTTGCGAGTTAACCCGGGTTTCGCCACAGTCTGTGAAGCTTGACCGGCCTTTGACCACGACCTTTTTCGCACGTTCTTGTCGTACGTGATCCACTTTTCATCACCAGTTATCAGCTTCTTCAAAAATGGTTCGGTTTCATTACGTCGTAATAAAGAATCACAAATGAGTACACGGTTCATTAGGTTTCTTTCAGTGAGCTCGTGAGGTACCCAAATATCGAGCTTTTTTGTGTACCCAGTTTTTTTCAAATGCGCCAAAACTGTTTTGTGGTCAATTCCTAGTTCTTCAGCTACGTCGTAACTACTGATATGCCGATCTTGCTCCACTTTTTCAAAAATGGCATCCATTTTATCCGTAATAGGGCGACCAGAGCGACGTGCATCTTTGACATCAAAATTTCCGGATTGAAAACGCTTAAACCAAATTTGTGCTACTCTCACAGACACTGCACTAGGTCCATAAACATCGCAAATTTTTTTCGCGGCTTGCGTTGCATTTTTACCTTTTTTGTAGTAAAATTTTAAAATGTATCGAATTTCTTCATTAGATTCACTCATTTTGACAGTACGAAAAACAAATGAGAATCACACATTTTCCTAATTTGAATTTGGAATTATGTTCTTTAAAATTTAAACTTTCAATGATACCAAAACCAGCCAGATACAAATAGTATAGCCAAAGAGATTTTATTACAAGTTCATACATACTATAATGCGAAAAGACTTTTTCCCCGACCTATTATGTTACCAATTCTACTATTTCGAAGACATTGTAACTGGCAGACTAGGTATGTATTTGCGAAATATAATGCCCCTTGCAAATTTATTTTATATAGTGCTCAAGTTGTCTGTTCTGTGCACAAAATGCATCTCTGCATGCCAGCGCAACTACTAGCTTTTGCACTTTTAGTTCTTCAGACTAGCACCGGAGGTGTCGCCCGTTCCGAATACTCCACTAGGTAAACCGTCCGACTTGAGCTGGCAACTCCAGGTGAGTGATCTCATCAGCCCACAAGGACTAGGGTCGCTCGCTGTCAACCTGTTCGACCTAAATGTTGGGAGGCGAACGCCCGCTGTACCATAGTCCAGACATCCCGACCGGTAACTCGATCTAGGAACCCCATCGGGTCCTTCAGACAGGGACATTCGGGAACTCATATGGCGTCAAAATTAAAATTCATATGGCGTCACGTCTCGCCGCCTATACATAACCAACAATACACAGTTGACCCTAATACCGATCTTATACTACTAACCACGGAATTTCGAAGTTTGCGCGGGCCGCGGGGTTGGGAGTTTTCTAATCTGTGCCACTAACCCACTTGCGTTACCAAAGAAACCTTGTGCTTCTAAGTTCAACCAGGGACTAGTGGAGCCAGTGGTTACCGCCTACACCACTGTGCATAGTTTCTGTTACGCAGATCCGTAAGTTTTCGCCACAAGGCCATGAGAACCAATTGGCTCAGCTTTCGCAATTACTTCTTAGGACAATTGATTATTAATGTCGCTGTGATTGATCGATGAAAACGAGGCATTATGTTAAGATTTATACAAAAATATTATCTTTTTTAAATGTTGTATCTCTAGAAGATAAAAAACCGGCCAAGTGCGAGTCGGGCTCGCACACGAAGGGTTCCGTACCATCCGTAACACCCAAAAAATCACGTTTTTTGTATGGGGCCCCCCTTTAATTTTTATATTTTTTTTATTTTACCTATTTGTTGTTATAGCGGCAAAATGAATACACTCTCTGTGTACATTTTAGCTGCCTACATATTACGGTTCATGAGATACAGCCCTGTAACAGACGGACGGACGGACTCGGCTGTCCGTCCGTGCGCTAAAATAGCTTTATTTCAACGAAATAGATGTCTGATGACCGTTGGCATTGTAAAATTTTGTTTGGTTTCTAAGTTATAAGGTCCGAAAGTTCGAATTTTTCGCGCGTTTTATTCAATAACTTTGGAGGTGGATTACGCAATGATAAAGTAAGAACATCTTAAAAAGATTAGTAATCAGACATAGCTTATTTAATAAAGATTTATAATCTATTTGGTTTTTGTTAGATTTTTAACTACAGCGGTCGTGGTTTACTTTTAGCTATAAGTCGTTTTGTAATTAAAATTTTCGTAAATCTTACCAAATCATACACTATGCACATTGTCTTTTTTGTGGACATTTTGCATCTTCCTCATCGCGGATCCCGTCTTTTTCTTTGAAATAAAGAAGGTCCCAGAGCGCAACAGCACGGTTTTGTACCGTGCCCGCGAACGAGTTAGTCCCGCCGGGTTGGGCCACCTTAAATCAAAATAACGTGATTTTTGTGCTAAATCTTGATCCGATACTAAGGGCCGAGTTCACGAAAGCACAAAAAATCAAAATCAACGTCAAAGTATGATCAAACACGTCACTTATTGTGGACAGTAAGGAAGGAACTCTTTGCGGATCACTAAAAGTGACGTGTTTTAACATTGATTAACTCGGCCGTTTCTTCGTGCAACCGGGGCTAAGAAACCCTTCGTATGCGAGTACGACTAGCATTTTAACTAAAAAGAATATATTTTTTATGAAAAACCGATATCTGTGCTGAGAGATCAAAGTTAGGTAGGTACTCAGAAAAGCTAAATCCACCTAACCTCGCGAAACCACGCTCAGCGAGGCACCAGCGGATTCACGGAGACTATCGCTCACCTATCAAGCTTGTTTATAAGCAATATTTATTATTTTTCCTCCTTTGGAAGATTTGTCCCATCTTTTTAGGGTTCCGTACCCAAAGGGTGAAAACGGAACCCTATTAGTAAGCCTCCGCTGTCCGTCCGTCCGTACGTCTGTTACAGTGCTGTATCTCATGAACCGTAATAGGTAGGCAGCTGAAAATTTTACTGACAATTTTAAAATTTTAACAACAAATAGGTAGAATTTTAAAATAATGAAAATTAAAGGGGGGTCCCATACAAAAAACCTGATTTGTTTGTGTTAAATCTTGTACGATGGTACGGAACCCTTCGTGTGCGAGTCTGACTCGCACTTGGCCGGTTTTTTGGACTTTCGTAGTGTGCACAGCAAGAGTGTGCGGTGTGACTATTTTTATGTTAGTAGAACCAAAAGTTAAGGAACTCAAAAAATTTAGAGCATTGCAACTTCGGGAAAACGGCGGTCACTTTTTTTAAGGTTTGGAAAAAAAACATCCGTTCGCTTCGCTTTTATTTAGTTCGGTTGATCCCCTTCCGAAAAGTCTCATCCGAAGGAACGTCCGTAAAAAAAAAATGCGCTTCAGAAAATATTAGAATCTATAGATTAACGGATCGATGGTCAACGGCTTCTGACCTAGTTAGTAGCGTCCAAAACGCATGTGCTTCATTCTTTGGATTTGTTTTTTATTGATATAGGTACTATACTGTCATGTCATAAAAATAAAATTGAATAGTTTGAAAATGACAGTTCCGTGTTCGAGGAAGGGACTAGAAGAGCGGATTTGAGAGAGTTTTGTTTTAGGAAATAAGTTTTTTCCAAATAAAGTTCTGGTTCCCCATGTTTTGATTCGTTTCACTGAGCTACGCCACCCCCGAGCACGCCACGACGTGACATATACCTACCTATAGTCTGTTCAATTGCAATAGGGCTAGCGAAAAACGGACATTGACCTCTGATAAAAACACTACGACAGATTAAAATGCTAGGTAAATAGGTTCATATTTAGACTTGTATCAAGATCGATACGTAACACCTAAATACTTATTTCTTTCTCATATAGGCAAAGTGCATTAAACATTATATAGGTACGCTTTCATATTTATTTTTCACAATATACCTACTTTTTTTTTTCAAAAATTTGCACTTCTCACATTTCCCTTCCCTAGGGAACAGTAGTTCTGAAATACCGCCATAAGGCAAGGGGCTAAATAAGGTGTCGGTTCCTATTCAAAGGGTAGGTTTCATGTTGCAATACAGACGAGCTAGAGTATTCTGGTACGGGGAATGGTGTGGCGATTGAGGCTCACCTGCTCCGCACGAATTCCTCCAGAAGTCGCAGAACCTGCTACAGGAGCACATGGCGACGGCAGTACCGCGACCTCGCCAACAATCGCGCTTGTCAGACGGCCGAGCGCGTCGTATTTTTAACTTCACTTGTACAGTTTCGCAACGGCGGCGATCGCACTGGCGGCACACTAATCGCGAACTAAA
Organism: Incurvaria masculella; assembly: GCA_946894095.1. Lineage (NCBI taxonomy): Eukaryota > Metazoa > Arthropoda > Insecta > Lepidoptera > Incurvariidae > Incurvaria > Incurvaria masculella. The sequence continues at coordinate 8,228,075 of OX335644.1, forward strand.
GTCAGCTGCACTCGAAAACTTGCACTATCGAGCGAGTCTAATTGAACGATAAGCCGGGCATTCGTCACTCGCGCCGCGGCACTAGCCGAGTCGAATACTGTCGCGATCGCGAACTTGATGTGCGCGGCTGCTACGCGAACGCGTCCAATGCGCGCGCCTGAGTTTGCTAGACTGGCCGGCGGAGGCGCGGCGACGCAACGGACGGAGGCGCGGCGGTTGCGCGGACCAAAACAACGCGGAATGCTTCGCACCTTGCCTCCGCCTTCTTCGTAGTTTTGTGGCAGCAGCGGGGCGGCATCGGCAGCTCCACTGTGCCACGGAAAGCCTTCGACGATTCGAGTACCTACTAGAATATGCGTCCGGCGATGACGTGCGGTGTGAGGTGGTGGCAGCGGCGGCAGCGGGTTATCAGGTATCACCACAGTTTAAAAAAAGCAATATAAGATATGTCATCAAGCACTCCTACAATAAGACCCCCTGTCCTCTACCAACCAAACATGGTCGCAGAAGTTTTGGAGGGAACTGGGGGTCCATTCAGGGCAAGAGTGAGTTCGAATTCGTCACTAAATATCAACTCACTTTTTTAAATAGTTACTGTTTCCACACTTCTAGAACATCATTACAGTTAGGTAAAAATCTGGTTTGTCCCGTAAATAAGTTGGAAGTATAAATAACGGTTCCGTTATTTAAATAATAATATATTTCCCAGCTATTTTTAAGTTAACTCACTCCCGAACTCGAACTCACTCTTGCCCTGAATGGACCCCCTGACTTGGCGAACGCATTTCAGAAGCACATTTGCGTGTGGAGGGGCGGTGACGGACAATATTTCCATACGGCCGGGTAAGGCCCACGTGACACCTTTTCTCTTCTGTGGATACCACCAAGGTGGTATCACCGAATCATGCGAAAATTGATCATGATGCCTTCCATCAACTCAGTGATACATGGGGTGGTTCGTTGCCCGCCCACCGGGGATTTCGGGTTCAAACGGGCTCCGGTTGGCCACAGGCGATATGTGTGCTTGACTAGGCAGTTAGGATGACATTGAACCCACACAAACTTACCCAAGCGGGACACTTGAAAGTGTACACCTGAGCCGGTGGCCTGCAACCCTAGGTCGACACCGACACTGGTCCCAAACTGTCGCACCATGCTGCCCGCACGCTCGCACCTCGCTTCTGCTCCCAACCCAACCCGCTGCGACTCACACTTACCTGAAACAACAGGAGAAACTGTTCACTCCACTGGCACTACTTCTTAAGGGCCTGGTACTAGCCAAATCGCAAAGTTAGACGAGGCACCCCAAGTTAACTAACTAAGTCTGACGATTATAAGTGTCATTCTTACAATATATGAATCCTTGTCTAGGAATTGAATTATTTTCGTTAATGTATGTTTCCTTTTTCTATACAAAATACATTGCGGAAACGGTGTCCATTTCCGAACTTTTTTGACTAAATGTAGAAATCTAAAAGCAAATGGATTTTTTTGTTTATGCATATATGCTGTTTTTGCTTATATCTAGAAATCGAATTACTTTCAGATTTCTAATGAGAAAAATCAACTTTTTTATTTTTATTATTATTTAAATAAATGATGGAATAAAAAAATATTAACAATCCATTATCAGTCTGGAGTTCTATTTGGATTTGCTGAAGCGTTTCACTACATATTATTACATTTGTTATAAAGTGCATTTGTATGGCGCGAGTAGTTGGCTAGTCCTAGCGCCTTAAGGGACTGGACATGGATGGTTAATGGCACACACCTACCGTCATATTATCCCAACACACTAGATTTCCTCATATTGCACGGCTTGAACTGAATGGAAACCTTGGACAATTTTAATTTCCGCTTCGACCATCTTTCATTCAATTTGATGGTACTAACGCGGCATTAAATGGTTTAACGATTAACCATCCAGAACCTGGAAGCCAAACATGGTAAATTATATCACAGGTTGATGCATACAAGTGAATAATAAATTGAGTGTTTTTTTTGTTCCGTGCCCGCTTGGTACCAAAATACACCTAAATAATGAATAAAACAAACAATTAATAAAATTAAACGGATTACGATGGTCGAATACCTGACTCCGACCAAACGAGCGACCCCTCAAAGGTGAACATTGCTTCATATGACGTAAAGTGCGATTTATATTTAGTTATTTCATGGTTCGCTCCTATCAGCGCCTTACAAAATATATGTTTAGAAAAACACTACAATAATGTTATCATCCAACCATCAGTGGGTACACCTGACCACAACATGCTACTCGATCATCGATGAGTACTTTAATAAGCAATATAACTACAAAATGAAAGAGAACCCACGTCACAGAAAAAGTTATAGTCCTGTGTACAATTCACGATATTAGACAAATCCACCTCCTCCAAATCCTAGATCTAGATCCCATGCCAGGAACTTCATTATATTGCACGGCAACATTAAGCTGGATAGAAAACAGGTTACCAGTAGTCAATATTACCAGGATTACCTTGTGATCCAGATTCCCAAGGACTACCAAAGATTCCTAAGGGATTACCAAATATTCTGAAAGAAAAGTCATGCAGACTTCGAAAATGAAAATCACCTATCGATTTGATTGATACTGAAAAAATATTTGGATGGAATTTAAGTGGAATACTCTGTAATATTTTTTCGATTGAGCAAAAAAAAGGTCATTCAGACGATGGTCTTCGAAAATTCAACTTATTCTGCCCGATATTAGAAGAATATAAAACAAAATTTTCACCAGCCATTTTTGCAAAGTTAGTGAGCAGAAACACGAACATCGAGTCCATTTATATTTGCATAGAATTCAAACATAAATGGATACCCAAACCATCATAAACCCAACCGATCCTAGCCATTACTAGGGTTTCTTAACCTTGAAGTAGCTGGGTTGACACAGCTCGTGGTTTGGGGCCTAGAAGACTTGACGTCTGCGAGAGGTCTGGGTTCAATCCTCGCCCCAGTTATGCACCACTTTCTTTTACTTTCTGAGTTGGATTAGTGTATTTCGTTACGAATGCGAGCTGTTCCATGGTTCGGAATCCATGTAAAACTGGCTTTATATAGCAGTTGTCAAAGCGGTTTTCTCGACCGAATAATTCCTGATTCTTGTGCACGGAATTCCAACAATTGACCTAAGGACTGGGCGGCGTTGTTGCTTTGAGCGGTTGCAGTCCGCAAATATTTTTTTTTTCAATCAAGCAACTTGCTTCGCTAATTACGAGCGATTGATTCCAATATCACGTGAAATCTACCTTAGAAGTAAACCACAGCATAATAATGTGATAAAAAAGGATGACTTTATATTTACATTATAAAAGCTATGTGCCTACGTAGTTAAAATAAAACAATTAAAAAAATCAGCGATAGTTTCGAGGAGATGTAGGCGCCTAGGCTATAAACAACCTGAGCTTACTCAGACATCAAATATTGTGGTATGAAACCAAATAGGCGTTCGGGCAACCATACTTCCTCTCGTATCTCGGATCGTACGAAAAACATTGGTGTGCACGCTAATACCTTTAACTATACCTCGCGCCAGATTACGAGGCAATAAACTTCATTCGACCCTTGCGCGTGGCAGGTGGCAGTCACGGAAATTGTTCTGTGGTGGCAGTGGTGTCTACCCAGGCGCCAGTTAATGGCCTACCACATTCCTGTGTCTAACTTCACAAAGGCCTGTACCCATGGAGGTCATTTCTTCACCTCCATGCCTATACCACGATTCTTCAATAAGTTAGGCCCGTAAGCATTCGAAAATTACGCTTACCATAAATTTACTGGTATTAGATCCCATACCAGGCAACAAATATTTGTGTCTGCACTTTTTTTTAAATGACCAAGATAAAAAAACCGGCAAAGTGCGAGTCGGACTCGCACACGAAGGGTTCCGTACCATTGTACAAGATTTAACACAAAAAAATCAGGTTTTTTGTATGGGGCCCCCCTTTAATTTTTATTATTTTTTCATTTTAGCTATTTGTTGTTATAGCGGCAAAATAAATACATTAATTGTAATTGTAATAAAGAAAATTTCAGCTGCCTACCTATTACGGTTCATGAGATACAGCCCTGTGACAGACGGACGGACGGACGGACGGACGGACGGACGGACGGACAGCGGAGGCTTAGTAATAGGGTTCCGTTTTCACCCTTTGGGTATGGAACCCTAAAAAACAAATATTGGTTAATTTTTTCTTTGTGGTTTGACACAGGATACTATTTTAGAAAAAAATCCAAAACGTGCCTTTATAGATTTAGATCTCTGGCCTACTTGTTGACTGTTTTTGGATAATGTAATTTACTATTTATAGTACAATTATGACGACCTACGTATGTTACATAGCGTATAGTGCGGACGCCATATCCAAGATTTAACACAAAAAATCACGTTTTTTGTTTGAGGCCCCCATTTAATTTTTAATTTTAAAACAAATTTGTTGTTATAGCGGCAAAATACATACACACTCTGTGAAAATTTCAGCTGCCTACCTATTACGGTTCATGAGATACAGCACTGTAACAGACGGTCGGACGGACGGACAGCGGAGGCTTAGTAATAGGGTTCCGTTTTCACCCTTTGGGTACGGAACCCTAAAAAGCTAGGAGCCCTAACCAGCCTGCGTCAGTATTTCACGCCTGACCATAAACTGCTCCTCTACAAGGCGCAGATGAGGTCATAACGCTGTCTCGATACGAGGGTACGAGACTGGGTGGACGCGACGTGAAAATTTCATCAAAATCGGTCGTGCTGTTTTGCAGTATACATCGATTTTGATTTATTTAGATACAGTCTAGTCGAACGATGCACCTTGGAAAGTAATATTAAATTAAAGAGGATATATAATACGGACGTTTACTCTGAAACCTGTAAATTAGAAGAAGAGACAAATTCGAGATATCATTCTGCATATTGACGTCAACATAGAGTAAAAGGGACTTAAGGTGTCCCTTCCCGGTGGGACTAACTCATTCGCGGAGACCGGTACAAAACCGTGTTATTGCGCTCTGGGACCTTTTCTGTTTCATAGAAACAGGCTCCGTGATGAGAAAGATGCAACATGTCCACAAAGCAGACAATGTGCATAGTGTATGATTTGGTAAGATTTACGAAAATTTTAACTACAAAACGACTTTTAGCTAAAAGTAAACCACAACCGCTTTAGTAAAAAATCTAACAAAAACTAAATTGATTATATTTTTTTATGAAACAAGCTACGTCTGATGCCTAATCTTTTTAAGATGTATACATTTTATCGTTGAGTAATCCAACTCCAAAGTTGTATAAAACGCGCGAAAAATTCAAACTTTCGGATCTTATAACTTAGAAACCAAACACAATTGTGCAATGCCAACGTTCATTGGACATCTATTTCGACTAAATAAAGCTATTTTGAGTAAAATTTTGGATCTCTGATAAGAAATATGGTCGTGATCTTTTTTCCCCGTTTGTATAGGGAGTTGAGCGGGAAGAATTATCCTTAAGAATTATTTGTCTTTCCAGTGTTCACATTTGATAGTTATGGTCCGTGGTAGCAGAACCAGTGTGATACGCGCCTTAGTAAATCTTCGGATATGTCAGCTTGGTTAATCTGGCCCGCACACACGAGCAGAGAATGTTGGCAAACGAGGATTTAAATTGGATTTATTTCAATTAACGCAAGCAAGGGTCCGCCTTGCTCGTGTTCCTTCCTACCTACACGACTGCACCAGCTGCAGCGGGGTCACGAGATAGTATTCCAGTAAGATTTGCCCTTTGGTAGTTTATGGTACAGCGTACATTTTTGGTACAACGGCACCGCTATACCCTCTAGTATTGGGAAAAGCTATCGGGGACCATCTTGCCGCCTTGCCGCTTCAGAGGAGACTGATACTTCGCAACAACAGGGATTTATTAGCCCTACTAGTCGATATTTACACGTAGTACAAATGTACATGCGATTGTGTATGGAAGGCCTAGACCGTTGCCTTTACGGCCTATTGGTAGGTCCGACTATGCATGGGTGGCTTATACTACACCCACTTGAAATTAACCCAGCGCACCGCAATCCCGAAAAAAATTGGTGCCATGCCAGGACCTTCCCATTCCGAGCACAGCAACAATTTGTTGTACTGGATGAAAAACGAGGACCATTTTTCTTTGCCATTTCGATAATCTTTTCATCCAATGCAATGGTATCAACCCGGGCGGGCTTAACCATTGTATCTAGATGGAAAGGGGTTTTATATGGATTCCTTACAATGGACCAGCTCGCACATGAACGAGGCGGCGATCTGAACCCATCACCTCTGGCATACAAGGCAGGTGGCATTTGACTGCTGGCGTTCCACAAGGTGGCGTGTTATCTCCTTTGCTGTTTTCCATCTTTATAAATCTGATCACGAATCTGCTGACTTCTCTCTACCACCTTTACGCCGATGACTTACAGTTGTATTTGCATTGCTCCTTAGATAACCTGGCAGATACCGTATCTGAAATGAACGTGAACCTGGAACATATACTTACTTGGACAAAATCATTTGGCCTGCTGGTAAATCCTACCAAATCACAAGCCATAATAATAGGCAGCCCTAGACTTCTGTCGAAGGTTGATTACAGCACATTGCCAGCAGTGATCTACAATGGAGTTGTCATACCATACTCCAAAACAGTCAAGAATTTAGGAATTTTCATTGACGAAACTTTATCGTGGGTGCCCCAGGTAAACGAGGTCAGCAGAAAAATCTTTGCCGCCGCCTACTCCTTAAAGCGCTTGCAGAATTTCCTCCCAGTCCGAACCAAAATTACTTTGGTGCAAACTCTCCTCTTTCCGATTTTGGACTACGCAGATGTTTGCTACTTGGATCTAACTGAAGTTCTCCTAGACAAGCTGGATCGTTTGCAGAATCTCTGCATTCGCTTCATATATGGTCTGCGTAAATATGACCATGTATCGCAGTACCGTCGAGAGCTTAAATGGCTACCCATCCGTTTCCGAAGGAACTGTCATTTACTAATTCTTCTTTACGGAATTCTAAATAACCCTAACTCTCCTGAATATCTTCGTTCCCGGTTTATGAACCTCTCTTCACACGGTCTCCCTTTGCGATCTAGCAATGACAGTATCCTTGCGATTCCTCGCCATACGACGTGTTTTTTCTCTAACTCCTTTACTGTTCTTGCCGCACGTCTGTGGAACTCGTTGCCCATCACAGTCCGCTCCTGTCAAACTATCAGCTCTTTCAAACTTAAAGTCAAGGAGTTTTACTTAAATGAAATGTAAAGATGATAATATGTTCTCACTGTATATATATATTTAATTTTATTGTCCTTCTAATAGTACTGATTTTAGAATCAATGGTAATAGTTATTATAGGTTTTTTTTTCCCTGGTTTGTGGATATAATAATATGTATTAGTGTATTGTATCATATATATTAGTATATTCAATTATATGTATAAATATGTATATATTATGGTATATGTATGTTTATGGAGTTAATTTTTTTTTTTTTCTTTTCAAATTCTGGTGTGTCACCTACCTACAGATATTTCTATTGCCTTTCCTCATCACCCCAAGGGTTGACTGGAAGAAATCACTCTTAGTGATAAGTCCGCCTTTGTGCAGTATTGTTGTTTTGCTGTATGTTTTCTCTGAAATTGTATTTTTGTTTATGCACAATAAAGAATTTATTCATTCATTCATTCATTCAGGTCGCGGCGTCCCTAAGCTACGAACCGCTCAGACTACTACCAGTTAATAGTTCCACCCACTGACAGTTAATAGGTCGGTGGTTACATCAAAAGTTGGTGCCCTACCTACTTACTGCCGCCTGGGCTTCGGTGGAGGTAGAGGCGTTGCGTTGTTGTTTTATGGATTGTATATTTTTAGGTTACAAATAATGTTGCTAGAAAGTTATAGAAGCTAGAAAAAACCGGCCAAGTGCGAGTCGGACTCGAACACGAAGGGTTCCGTACCATCAAACAAAAAAATCAAGTTTTTTGTATGGGGGCCCCCTTTCATTTAAATTATTTTATAATCTTACCTATTTGTTGTTATAGCGGAAAAATAAATACACAATCTGTGAAAATTTCAGCTGTCTATCTGTTACGGTTACTGAGATACAGCCCTGTGACAGACGGACAGACGGACGGACGGACGGACGGACGGACGGACGGACGGACGGACGGACGGACCGACAGCGGAGGCTTAGTAATAGGGTTCCGTTTTCACCCTTTGGGTACGGAACCCTAAAAAAGGGATTCGTCGTCCTTTGTAAGTCGGACGCGTCGGACTAAAGGTCCAATTCCTTACCAGGTATTTAGTAATAAAAAAGGTAGGCTTAATCCCGCCCATGTTAGTACCATCGCATTGAAGGAACGATGGTCGAAGCGGCGATGAAAATAGTCCGTGTTTTCCATTTAGTTAAGGTGATATAAGACCCTAGAACCGTATCCAAAAAGCGTTCGTTTTGTATTGTTAGTTTACTTTATGAGCATTTTTCTGCAAACATAGTTATCGATGAAACTTGATATTGAACTATTTTATAATTCAGGTTAATAAAAGTTGGATATTGCCATTACAATTCAGGCCTTAAATTGATTTGAAAAACTCCTACAACATAAGCGGTGGGGTATTATTGTTTTAATCAATTTAATTTAGTAATCGATTATCTATCGATTACTGAATTAAATTTTTTAGGTGGGTTAGGTGGGTTCATTTAAACAATAAAATAAGTCCATGTCAAGTATTTTTGATAATCATGTTTTCAAATAAGTGATCATTCTGAAAACCAAAAACGAAGGACTTCGGATGGCACCTAGTTTCCATGAGGTTGTGTTGGGCTAATATCATGACAGTAGGTGTGGTATTAGCCATCTATGTCCAGTCACATTCATAAAAAATAAGTGTTTGCCATGTTAAGCACAGCATATGGCTTACGCCTCATATAAGAGGTGCCCAGCGGCGCCCATAGGCTTTCGAACATTCACGGGCTGCGAATACCATGCTGGCCGGTCAGGTGCTTTTTGCACTTTGAGGGAAATAGCTCAACAGGGTATTGATTCCATGATCTATGGACCTTTTAGATAAATGAGCTATATTTATGATTTCACGATGTGGTTATACCACAGAAGTAGTCGTGGTTCTGCAGCCTTACGCCCGTTTTCACCAACTCCAGCGACAATCATCTCAAAGTTAGCTTACATTCAAATATACATTTGAAAACGCCAGTCGATCGGTTTGGCGTAAACGCCAATTTAGGTTAGGTTAGGTTAGGTTTGGTTTGGGCTCATTTAAAGTGGAATACCAATTTGTAAATGTTCACCAGCGGAGAAGATTCTTGCGCCGACCGCAACCGGTAACGGTTTCGCTCACTTTAGTCAGATGTTAACGGGAACACTGGCACGGGGCAACGGTGGCGGCGTCTCATTTCAAAGTCACAGAAAGAAAACTAACGAAAGGTAGCTTGGCAAAAAAAACATGAAATTATCCACAGAGCATCAACTGCCGGCCGGACAGGCCAATGCTCTGTATAATTATCCAAACATTGTGCCCCAAGAGAACCACGTTTGAAAGACCACGAGTAAGGCCCTCAAGCACCAGAAAATTACGCTCGCCATATACAGACGTAGTTTACTCATAATTTGGAAAGCATTTTTATTTATCTGTGGTATTACAGACCAAATAAAACTCGTATGAATATTTTATTTTTGGACTGAAAATTTTTTTTTAAAAAAATGGTTGCCTAATTTCAAGTAAATTGAAACAGTGGTTTTGAAATTATTGGTAAACTACGTTTGTATTGGGAACGTTTATGTGCACAATACTTACTTACAATACTTACTCAAATAATTATTTTTTCTAACACAGTATTAAGAACATAATTAATGCATTTTGTAGCTGGAAAATATAGTTGGAGAAAAGATGTTGCAATTTGGATTTTTTTTTTTCAAATCACGATTTGACAATACATACAAGCTGTTTCAGGACTCGGGAGAAGTATTGAAGACCGCAGGAACAAAAACCTTCATAATCACGAATGTTTCTTCCCCGTTACGTGATTCACACGAAATTAAAGTGATTCTCCAAGCAAAAAAGAAAATAACACAGAGAGACCCTACGTCCCTTCGGAGTTGGTGCACATCCGCTAGTTAAAAATAAATGATCCGATAAACATGTCACTTTTTGTATAAGCTTTGAACGAACCTTAAACCGAAATTCCTTACGTTTCACAAACATCGATAATCGACGGACGGTGACTATTTTTTTTAAACAGCGGTTGTGCACTACGCACTTTAATAATTTACATTGTCGACGTTTCGTTTTCTATGAAGCAATTCTAAAACCATTGGTATATGTAAATTTAATTAGACACACAAGGTTTAGCACAAGGAAGATACGCAGAGTTTCAACACGCAACATGAACACATTTTGTGCGTGTGAATGGTGCTTTAGAACATTTATTTTACCACTGGAAATCAGTACTTGTATATGTACTATAATGTATGCGGTTTTGTACCGCAGCGAGCAGTAGGTGCAATTTTCCCAGATGCAATCGATCCTAGTTTGTGTGGTGTTCGGTGTATTTAAGTCTAGACAGGCATATAGCCACATACAGACTACTTTCCACTCCTTCCGCGTAGTCTTGTTGCACCTCATACGGCCGAGCATACGGCAGTATTATTAGATTCTTTGACACAGTCTGCACCGATCTTAGGAGGGTGTTGTGTTTTTAACCGACTTCAAAAAAGGAGGAGGTTCTCAATTCGTCTGTATGTTTGTTTTTATGTTTGTTACCTCATAACTTTTGCCTGGGTGAACCGATTTTGATGATTATGTTTTTAAATGAAAGCTAGTGCTTCCCAAGTGGTCCCATTTTAATTTAGTGAAATTCTGACAATGATATCCATGAGAAAATCATATAAGTCTTAAATTTGTATTAAGATGTGCGCGACAAATGGACGAATAACTTAACGCCAACCGATTTCGGTGATTCTTTTTTTATTGGAAAGGACGTGTACAAATTAGTTAGTGTACTTCAGATTCACTAAAACTAAACATATAAAAAAAATTAACAAAAAAAAAACCGACTTCGAAGAAAAAGCACTATAAAGTAAAAAATAATTGCCATTTTTGTAGCTACGATTATTGTTATTTTTTGAGTCGGTGTCAGCCAAGGTAGCCAAGGTTCTCTTGATTGGCGCAGCGCGTGCCCGGCTGACGCCGACTCAAAATATAACAATAATCGTAACTACAAAAATGGCAATTATTTTTTACTTTTTAGTGCTTTTTCTTTGAAGTCATTTATTTTTTTGTTAATTTTTTTTAGGAGTAAGAAAATACTGAGTACAATAGCAATCTCAAGGGTAAACATTTATTAGTAAGCTTATCTTCAGCGGGCGAAGGATACGCGAGCATTCCATCTTAGCATATGGTTATACTGGCAATCTTATTAATGTTTGGGGATCTCAACTTAAAATGCGCTAAATCTGAGCTTTATTCATTTATCGCCTTCAAATAAATTTAATGTTTAATGGAAATTTAGTCTATGAATAACATATAAATTTTAAGCGTTATTCGCTTTCATAACCAAATATGTATATAGTCTAATAAAAAAGGTGCCCTTATAATAAATGAAATAAAAATTTCATTACCGAGTCGAACATTGTTCGTTTGATGCGATGATACTAACCCGGGCGGGATTAACCCACAGAAATGATTAACCCTATCACTTAGTGATTAAAAAAAGGGAACCAACAACGAACAACGAATCCCTTAGCCGCTTCCTACGACATGCACGGGAACAAATGCAGTGGGCCCAATTGTATTCTCACACTCTGAATAGCGAGTGCCACGTGGACGATGTCCCCTTGATAGAACAATTTGTAGCGCTATGAATAGATATTTTATCTCTGTAAGCTGGTGGTCTCCGTGATGGCTCTATCAAAAAACCAATTATCAAAAATATTAAGACCTTGACGACACATAATGTTTGTATTAATGGCAATCATTAACAACAATTAAGTCGATGTTTGGTTTATCAATGTAGGTAATTAACGAGGTTCATCAACACTATCGCCGTGCTCGGTCTCTGTTGACGTCGACACGTTGACGCTGTGGCGACAACGAGGCGATGTTTCGCTGTTTCCAACGCAGTTTTGCGGTAATTTTGAAAAACTTCGAGAATATAATAAGACTTAGGTAGAACTTAATCCCTACAGTCAGTCTCCACTTTAAAAAAATACATATGAATTATTTGGTAAAGATTTTCTTTTATTAGACTCCATATGATAATGAGATGTCTTTGCCACTAGGGTGCGTATTACACGTAGGTATACGTAGATTGTTTTATTTCATTTATTTAGTCCATCGAATTTAGACAAACAATGACAGAAGTAAAGAATGAGTACTTTACAAAAGTGAGTAAAATAATAAAACGTCTTGCTTCTCTTATTTTTTTTCTTGTAGTTTTGAGTAAAACTAAATATGACATCAATCAAATGCACACATAATCTGGCTTTACGTATAAGTCATTGGCAGTATACATTTAAAATCAAAGAAAGTCACACAGTTGCCTGCGAGCGAGAATAAGTTGCATTACAAAAACGATGACAGTAATGGCCTACAGGGAACTTTTACAATTTACAAGTTTTTTTACGTATGGTTAATATTTAAAAATAATAACAATAATAGTATAAACTATATACATTTTGATCAATAATTCGTAATTCAGTTGGAAACCGTGACCGTACAAAATGTGCCCATATCCTAAAACAATTCCTTAGACATGAAATGATTTACTAGTGATAGGGACGACAAATAAAAATAGGCTAACGTCAGAACAATTGACTCCCGTCAATAATAATAATTAGGGTAATAAAAATTTAAACTTAAATACCTAGATGGTAACCGAAACGTAAAAAAATGGTAGAATGTCGCTACTAATAATTAATTTAATTTAATATTTTTAGTAGTCTTTTTATTTATGTAGTTTATTAAAAGTTCTCATAGCGAATGCCAAATTCCAAATTATTTATTTGCGTCTAAGACCTGATCGTCCCACAGAGATCTTCTTGCATTGTCAGCACGACAATATGTTAATTACTCGTAAGTACGGAGAACTCATAAACAACTTTATTTTTAGAGAACTGAATGATCTCTCTCTAATTTTTTTATGTTCCATGTATTTGCTTCTGAGGATACCTTCTCTTCGATATGAAGGCTTAAGATATTTCTATTAGTTACAGAAATTGGCTCTTTTTTCATTGACTTCTTTTTCGCAAAATCTCCGAAACAGAACTGGTGCCTGCATTATGTACAGTTTGCCTTAGTGTTCGATTTTTTATAAAATCTATACATATTTTTATTGCATCTATAGAGTTTATATAATCTTTGTCTATAGTAAAATCGTATCGTTCTCTTAATCAGCACAGGTTACAAATGACATCACCAGTCTCATTAAGCTTAATATGGAAAACATTAAATACAATGTTTATAGCTTTTTACAAATTGAACGTTGTAGTGTAACATATAGCTATGATCTCAACCGCTGATTTGCTGTTAACCTCTCAAAGAAATCGTGTTATTCTTAAAAATATTGATCTTTTGTAGACCACGTCATTCCCTGATTTTTTTACAAGCTTTTATTTAACTATGTATGTATGTATGTATGTAGTGTAGGTGTTTAGTTCAAATCTTGCAAACCGAATTAGAACCACTTCCTCTTATCCTCGCATGTTATGGTAACCATGACCTGAATCGACATCTAGACAAAGGAACTCTTCTTCTGGGCGAAAGCCTATTTTAAGTTTCACCATGACATGGCCCTTAGGGTTGGATTGCGGAGTGCGGAATTAACCGTTCAACCAATTAGAAAATAATGAGATAATAAAAAATAATAGAGAAAAAACCTCAAGAAACGATTCTTAAGGTTTTTTCTCTATGCGTTCAACGATAAACAGCACAGGCACGATATATTATACATGCATTAAATAATGATAGTCGTGTCTAATGTTAAGAAATATGCCCAGCGAAAACTAAAAATATAAAATTATATTAATAGAAAATAAAGAATTAATTTAAGGTTTATTTTCTTATTTTTAAACCTAAATGGTCTTGCATGTTTCTAAAAAAGGTTTTTTACTTTTGTTTTTTATATGTGAACATGTAGTACTAAATAGCTACCATAACGCCCAAGTTAAACCCACACTTATTAATATGCTCCAAAGTATGTAAATAAAATAGCTAATAATATGCACTTCTTAACTACCACATTCGGTAAGGCTTCAAGCGACCGCATAGTGATATCGACTGGACCGATGAACTCACCGCGGTTCACGCTCATCGTATCGTCCTCATTCCACACGGGCTCATTCAGCATCCGTCCGTTCTGGCTGCTCCCGACATGTCGGCCCAGCAGGTTGGTCGTCGTCACGTCTATGTACTGGAACTCCATGCTGATCCGACACGACACAACACTGACAACACCTAGCAGCCCCCCGAGCTAGCACAGGCTTCAAGCGAACGCGCAAACACACCGAACGCGCCGTTCCTAATTTGAAATTCGGTAACGATTCACTATCCTTTAGCACAATTCGCGTGTTAATACGTTTACAGATGTTGTATTGAGATGCACGCAACACTAAGTTGGTTTCAGTTCGAACACCGATAAAACTATAATCGCGTAACACAATTTTACATACGCTTAACACTATTAATACGTCACTTACACAGATAAAACACTTTGGGTAATTAGCAAAAAGGTTCTCTTGTATATAATTTTCGATCGTTTTTGCGTGAAGCACCAAGAAATACACTGCAATGACGTGTTGACCAGGCGAGACTCTCGGTGCAATTAGTTGGATTCATCACAATCTCGGATACAATACAGAGCGTGTCTTTGTAGATGGTTCTTTATTTTGAAATTTCCCGTTATAATACAGTGAAGCCGGAGCGAAGACTTGTTGCGGAATAGTCTACATGCGCGCGCCGGTAGCCTCTCGCGCTAAAGTTGATACTGAATATCAAACTGTTTGTTTATGAAGACCAACGCTTACACTCTGTCATTCAGGCTACCGAGCGGCTCGAGATAAGTAAATTACGCGTGGAAGTTGAAAAACAGAAACATTTGGAAATAAAAAAGTTCTGTAGCCATAACATATTTATGAGCGTATAACACATTTTAAATTAAGAACGTGGCTAGTCCTGGGAGGTTACAATTGATTAACTCGCCGTGTGTATAGTTAATAATGTCACTTCAGAATGGTAAAAATGTCAAGTCCGGGATGGTTATAATGTCACTTTGGCAAGGTCATACCAGAATGGTTATACTCATTATAACCTTTCCGGTATAATCAATCCGAAGTAATTTTATGACCTTCCCGGAATAGACATTTTCAAAAAATCTGGAACCTGGTGTCGGTAACATGGCCAGCAAATTTTTCGAATGAGCCAAAAATAGTTCATGTAGCCTCCGCCTCCACAATCATCGGGAATCAGCTACTATTATACTGTCTAGATTTATTTATTATAGAGGAAATGGAATGTTTAAGGGCGCTCTTCCCGATGGGGCTAGCTTATTGGCAGGCGAAGCACAAATGGCACCTTTTCTGGTTCAAAGAAAAAGAAGAACCTCCGTGATGAGCTGAAGGACTAGCTTGAGGTATACGATGATTTAAATCCGTTTCGCCGAAATTACCAAACGACTTTGTAGCTGAAAAAAAAAATTAACAAAAAATATAACCGACTTATAATATAACCGAGCACTAAAAAGTAAACAATAATTTCCATTTTTGTAGTTACGATTTCTGTTATTTTTTGAGTCGGCGTCAGCCGGGCACGCGCTGCGCCAATCAAGAGAACCTAACCTAACCTAACCTTGGCTGACACCGACTCAAAAAATAGCAGAAATCGTAACTACAAAAATTATTTTTTACTTTTTAGTGCTTTTTCTTTGAAGTCGGTTATTTTTTTGTTAATTTTTTTTTATTTGTTTATTTTTAGTGAATCTGAAGTACACTTACTAATTAGTACACGTCCTTTCCAATAAAAAAAGAATCACCGAAATCAGTTGGCGTTATATTGAGTTATTCGTCCATTTGTCGCGCACATCTTAATACAAATTTAAGACTTTTATGATTTTCTTATGGAAATCATTGTCAGAACTTAACCAAATTGGGAAGCACTAGCTATCATTTTAAAAAAATAATCATCAAAATCGGTTCACCCAGGCAAAAGTTATGAGGTAACAAACATAAAAAAAAAACATACAGACGAATTGATAACCTCCTCCTTTTTTTGAAGTCGGTTAAAAACTAATTACGAACGCTGTAGTTAAAAATCTGACAAAATCAAATGGATTTTCAATCTTCATGGAACAAGTAAGGCTTAATGACCAACATGGTTAGATCGTTTTGTTGTATCATTGATTAATCCACGTCCAAAGTTATATACATAAAGAGCGCAAAATATTCAAACTTTCGGATCTTACGCTATAGAAACTAAACATAATTTTGCACTGCGAATGGTCATCTAGTTCGATTTAATAAAGCTGTTTTAGTTCATTTTTTATCTCTGACAAGGAATTTGCGCATGATCTTCCTCCCGCGTTTGTATGATAAGCGGGAAGGCCCGGCTTACAGTCGGAATAGATATATTTTGATGAGGAGTGGGAATGTTGATCGGAAAAAGTAAGGCTGACGAGGAGTGTTAAAAGTTGTAACAAAGCACAGAAGGCGGCTTCTCGGAATGGGGTTGCCATGTGAAATTACAATACGGTTAGAAATTGATGTGCTGGTTTAGGGCATCCTGAATTAAAACACAGAAAAAGGAAGATCTTGGAAATCCTTACAAAGCTATTCTGTATTTCAGCAATAATTATCGTTAAAATTAAAACACTATAGAACTCGAAATGCTTTCGTTCCGTTTTGGAAAGTGGAGATTGACACAGGGAGTCTGCAGTAGTATAGAACCAGTAATTGTGTGTTGTTTTTTTTTGTTTTTCTTTCAGTAATAAGGTTTCCTGCGCAACATGTCATCACATGATTGATTGTGTCTGTGCGTAACAACGACTACAGAAGCATCATATTTGATGGATGGGTAACCGACTTCAAAATATATACTCCAATAAATTACAAAACTAATATAGGTTTTGTATATGCAGTTTGAAAATGCATCATTACAGGTTTTTTGTTAACCTCTTTCCTTATTTCTAATCGGGTTATTCTGTTTGAAAAATATTCGATTATCGAATACGTTTGTATTGTAATGTCTTAGTTGAATAAACAAATGACAGTTATTTTTGCAAATATACAATTTGATTAAAAAGAGCCAATGCACACGAGTAAGCAAGTGGCTTGAAAAACATTGATTTTCTTAAATGAGTTTGTTTGCAGCAGTACACGAATCCACGAGATCCGGATGACATTTTTCTTTTTTAGCTAAGGTTCATTCCCATGGAAAAATTCAGAAATTACATTATATTTTAATATTAATTTAAAAATATTTTTAATTATAACCTCCTTTTCGCATAATTACGGACGAAAACAACACGTAAGTTCAAAAAGTTGGGCTAAATTATATATTACATGAGTGTGTAAGTATTTTAAATATATTTTTGAAACATTTATAAACCTCAAATACTACAAAAGTAGATGTTACAGAACTTGTAGGCCGAATAATTAATTTTGAGAAGATTCAACCCGGAAAATAATGTACATTTTTCTACAGGGTACAGTTCTTCAAGATATATTTGCACGTTATGACCTCGAATCTTTCGGATTACCTATCAATATTTGTGTATCGTTTATTTGTAAATGTATTAAAATCGTGAAAGAACCGAACAAAAAGTTCGGCTCGGGTTGCGGCGTAGTCACGTGCGAGGAAATATAGTTTTTTTTTCAGGCTACTATTCATAGATACATTTTTTTATTATAAACATTCAATGCTTTTACTCCTTATTTTAAATATGTTGCAACAAACTAAAAAAATTGCTTGCGAATTCATTATTTTAGACAAAGCATTGATCTAAAATAATCTAAAATAATGTAAAATAATTGCAAAGCGCAGATGGCCAGACAAAGGTGGCAAGCGTTTTTAGCGACTACTTACTAATTCAATGTGAACATGTCGAAGAGGAAGTCGGCAATAGGAGCTGCTAATAGCATATGACCTCGTCAAGTTTAAGATGGCTGTTGTAAATATATTGATCAGGGCAAAGTGTTCAACCACGAAACAAATACATAGGTACCTTCTGTTTTATTGATCGGGTGAAGCAAGGCTCACTCTTGGATCCTAAATTGTTTAAACGCTTTACATTGTTTAAATACATTAGATGTAAATGGACAAACAAAACGTGGAGGGTTGACTTGGAAGTGATTGTTTGTTATTATTCGTGTTGAAAAAATCCTCCTTTGCGTTTTAATGAATACCATTCCACCTAGCCCGGTAACAATGACGTAGAGCCAAATCGTAAAATCCCTCCAAAATTTTTTGGGTTATTTATTTTATGTATTTATTTTATCTTAGCGTCGGTCAAGAATAAACACCGTTAGAAAAATCGAAATATCAAAGTTTCGACTATTATCTAGTGTATGACCGTAAAATGGTTTTAAATGAGTTGCTTATATTCTTCGACTATTATCTAGTGTATGACCGTAAACCGGTTTTAAATGAGTTGCTTATATTCTTTAAAAAAATATGTTTGTAAACACCTATTTACTAAGTTTTTACTAGGTTTTCAAGCCAGCGCGGGGGCGGGGCTTGGAAACTATAAATGATTTAAGCAATATTTTTTTTCTGTTGTGCAAGATCACATATTTATCTATAAAAGGGGGATAAAGTATTTCTTAATTCACTTTAGAAACTAGACTTTACAGGTCAAAAACTTAAATTTCGCTTCGTCGCGCGCGATTTTCATTCGCATCTCCTAACGCAAACTCAATGCTTCCGGAGATCGCCATTATCGTTTGTTTGCCCAATCTAACTTCTGGCCTGTCCACTATTAACCCTATATTTTTTTTATTATTTAACATAAAAGTAGTAGCCAATTTTCGTTAAGGTACTGATTAGGTACTTCCGATGTCATTATAATATATGAATAACCGAACCCTATAACAAGTCTAGAATACAGTACAATTGTATCTAGATAACCTTTGTTATCGGAGTCAGTATTGCAAACATAAAGATTATTTTTACAGTTAATTTATTGAATGTACCATACTCTTATTTACGCTACAGTATACATTACAACGGTCGACATATACTTCAATATGCAAGTGTCAACAATATGTTTCTTTCTCTTCGACTTATACAAACGTTATCTTTATCTTTATTATGGTGCTCTTGTTTTATGTGTGCGTGCAAAACAAGACGAATCACAAAATAATTCTCGTGCATCCGTACCACAGAACAATTTAATAATGTTTACAAACATATTTGTAATTTCCACTACCTACACATACATTCTAATATTATAAAGCAAAAGTAACTCTGTCTGTCTGTTGCTGAACCAATTTTAATTAAATTTGTTATAGAGAGAGAGGGAACGGACATAGGCTACCTTTTGTGGCGAAAATTAAACTCAAATGGGGTGAAAATGTGGATGAGAGTTTGTATGGGAAACTCATTTAACATACAATGTTTGGTTCAACCCGACATCAGTCCGAAACGATATCGACCCGAGCGGAGCCGGGTCCCCCAGCTAGTATTACACGATTGTCATTCAATGCTTACTTTTCTTCTTATCATAGACAGAACACTGCACAGTTCGTGACGAATGCAGCTACTCATAACACATGTCATATCTTTATTATATATTTTTTAAATATTTTAAGTGAAACGAAACCCTACTCAAACCGTACTCAACACCCACTTGAGCGACTTTTACTTGCCCATTCATGGAATTCTGCGCTCAGGAGTCAGGAATCACTCACAGGAAATCACTTCAGATTCCTGAGCACGGAATTCCAACAATCTTCAGTATTCATGATTTTTCGACAATATTTTTGGGTATCAGCGATTGCATTGAAAGGATAGCAGCGCTACGAAATAAATTGTGTTGCCCTCTTATATCATAAAGGAAAACGCTACGACAGAAGTAATAGTGCTGACGCTACGCTCACCGCTACGAAACGTTTGCAAGGGTACCTAACGCTACGGTTCTACGAAATTTAAAAGAAAATGTACTAGTTAGTCGTAACGAATCGGTTAGTTACGAGTTGGGGTAAACATTTTAGAAATATTTGTCTCACTTCAAATATTTCTTTGATAAATTAATAAATTTAAAAGCGTTATGATTAAAAGTTAGTCAGTCAAATATTTTTCTATGTCCTTTTAACCAAACCGGTCGACTAGCGTTTTTGAATGTATGAGGGATCGGCGTTTTTTTTATGCAACCTGACATGGATAGCTAATACCATACAACTACCGTTATGTTATTATCCCAATACACCACATTCCCGAAGGAATTAGGTGCCATGCCAGGACCTTCCCTTTATGGGCACGGCGACATTGGAATTGATGGAAAACACGGTAAATTTTTCATTGCCGCTTCGACGATATTTTCGTCCAATGCGATGGTATGGCGGGCTTAAACCTTACCACCTAGTATGAAACAGTTTTACATGGGTTCCGAACCATGAAGCAGCTCGCATTCGTGACGAAATGCACTTATCCAACGCAGAATGAGAAAAGTGGTGCATGCGAGGACCTGAACCCAGACCTCTGGTATGCTGGGCATGTCCCCGCGCCACTAGGCTACGAGCCGCTAGTCCGAAGTTAGTCCGAATTCAATTGGTCGGCTTTTACGTCGCGTCCGTTAATACGTTGACGTTTCCATCTACGCCGACTCCTGCGTTTATTTTTGACAGGATGAAGAAGTAAAACTCCACGATCGGCGTTACGTCGCACTTAAATTACTATTTGGCCATTTGCAAGTTATTATTGGGACCAGGATTGCAGAAGAAACGTGGATTTTATTTTTCTATATCTTTTCGGCAAATGGCACTGTATTATTTTGACAGCACTACTAGTTTGAAAACACAGTCAGCGTGGTAGGACGGACGTGTCGCCTGTTTGCGAAACATAATTTGTCTCAACTCCACCTTGTAGCACAATATAAACTGAAAACTATTAAAATTACATTAAATACTTTCGCCTGCCGGCGACAATCACAAAATGCTAAAAACGAGATGATCATTGACTTGCCGCCGAGGTTAGAATAAACTCGGACTCTTTTGGCAAGCTTCTCGATGGGTTTTTTTTACGAAACTATGAAGTTACGTTAACGCCAGTTTAGGTGAGAACTAGACTACGGACTCTGATATTTCAACATCCGCTTTAAATTAGAACGTTTAAAAATTTCATTATTATCTTTAAAAGAGACTAAATGCGGCGCGGTGGCTTCGGGAAATTTTATTTTAAAAATGTGGTATGTTGAACTTCACCAATGACGGGTCACCAAAATAACTTGTTTGTGAATCAATAAATGAAACTTACGAAAATGTGGTCAGTTTTCCGCTCGGGAGTGACGTCACACGTTAGCACTGAAGCCAAGTTTTCACGACACTGAACACAAGTCACCCCGATCGAGCTAAAATGATGTGACGCGCGTCAAATCTTCAATCAACAGTCTTACTGCGAATCCGACAAAATCATACATTGAGGGAAAATACCATTTCCTTGAAAGATACCATCGTTATCTGAATACAGGGAATGATGTAACGGCGATTAAGATTTTTTTTACGCAATTATAAATGAAGTTAATTTTAGAGAATGAAATCTAAATTCTTTCACACGAGCGTTGCATTTTTGTTCGATCTGTCAGCCGGTTTCCGTCCGCCGTATTGGCAAAGAATATCTTATAAATACTGGCGTATGTATTGGCTTGGTGCCTGCTGGAGGTCAAGACTAGGCACCAAGAATTCCGTATTCAGGAATCAGGAATATGTGCGATGGGAAAACCGCTTTGACAACGGCTATAAGGTTTTCTCGAATGAAAGATTCCTGATTTGTGAGCGCGGAGTTCCAAAAATTTACGCCTTGGACACGAGGCATTGTTCAAAACTTCATGTTGGATCAAGAGATTGAAAAAACATTTATTTTTAACTTAAACTGACTTTATTTTGACCGAGCGAAGAGCGAAGCTAGAGCACGCCGTCTCGCAGTCCGGCTGTTCTCCTCTACAGCAGGCCTATTCCTGGAATTCCTTAATCAGAAATCAGGATTCGGAAACCGCTTTTATAGCGGTTTTAAAAGCGATTTTCTTGACGGAGAACCTTGATTAAATTTAAATTCTATGGTCCGAAATCTTTCCGTCAAGAGAATCGCTTTGAAAAGTGCTATAAAAGCGGTGATATAAAATGATAATAACATTGTTCTTTGCGCCGTTTCATGTCTCCAATGGCTTCATATTTTCAGAGAACCCACTGTGAATCGTGTAAATGTAATCACGTAATTCGACAGCGTTTAGTTGTATGTATTCCCGTGGGACAAAAACCTGTTCTCCCTGGATGTAAACAATGGAAATTGGGCCCATGCGCAATGGACGATATGCGATTAGGACATTGAATGTCATGCCGACATGACGCAAGAAGTGTTCACCATATTATGCATTCGCATGACGCTTCCATATAGGTGCCTAGGTTATTTCCACAGTTTCATTTCCATAGTTCGTATCGATCGCCATTCGTTGGAGACGCATCGGAACTCGTGATCAATTTCCCCTCCGGAGCTCACATATCAAAATATTTAGAAAAGGTTCAGTGAAGAGCAAATAAATGACGGTACACCTCAAACGCGTGCTTCGACCGAAAGCATTAGGCCTCACCATACTACAATAGCAGAAGAGAGCATGGAATCCTAAATAACTTCTAAAACACCTACGGGCTCAATAAAAAAAAGCGTTTAAAAACACTATAGCGAGGAAAAAGGTCAACCATATTTTTTTTTAATGTTATCTAGTTCCATCAGTACAGTTCTATAGTCTCAAATATTAAATTAATGTGTTACGTGAACAACCAATCGGTTGCGATAGCTAACGTGACCTAGTAAAAGCGTGTATGGTAGATTTAGCTGGAGTTAATTTTAATTAAGACATAAAGAAGTACGTACACGACAAATTTTGTATAGTAATTAGAATCATTTAGCATTTCATAATAGTTGAATTTTCTAGATAACTTTAACTAGAAACGGTTTATTAACTGGTACCAAACTCTTGGGGTTTTCCCTATTTTACCCGATTTTCGGGCTGCGGTGACATGGTTTTGGTTTCATCCATATTATTTTCTCAACTTTGTATGCAACTTTTAGAGGCCCAAATTATACACATTTTCATACAACACTTGGAACAAAAACACGGAATCTCCGGAACAGCTTAAAACCTAAGAATGTGACATTTTCCGATTAAGTAAAAATGCTAGCTAAAAATGATTTTTTCGAAATTAAACTGTTAAGGGGGCAAAGAGGACATAATATACAAATTCAAACCATTTGCACGCTCATATGGAAATCTTCGGACCCAATGAACATATAAACGTTCAATTCAAAAAATTACGTATCGTAAAGATGAGAGCACTCGATTAAAAAACTTTTTATAAATTTTAATTGCTACGAGGATTAAAGAGGCCAAAATAACCACTGGTAATCATATGTTTTGCTTTCTTTAGTAAACCTAGCCCACAAATCCCCGCAAATTAATGCAACGTTTTCACGTAACTAGCTGACTCCCTTTTCACAATGTTTAATTTGACGAATTGCCATCTGTAGGCCAATCCTGAGAATTCCGAGTTGATGAATCAGGAATGTTCTCAGGAGAGAAATTCACTTTGACATTAGTTTTGTATTCTTGTAAGCGATCGCAGTGCTACAAGCAATGATTGGTACGAAATGAAACATTGCCATGTGTTTCCGAATTGAACGCTTACGAAAAATTACGTAACCATTTCCTAAGTGAATAGGTTGGAAATGATTCAGTGAATATTCAGGAGTGTGTATTCAGGAGTGAAATTCATGGACTTTTCGTAAACTTCCGAACGCAACGCAATCTTCCGTCATTCACGCTTGTAGCGTATTTTCCGCTATCAAATGGAAGGTACTCTACAAACTCACCAATCCGAGTGCGACGCTGCTGACTCGAAGTAGGGTAAGCGTCGGCAGACGCACGTTAGAGCTGTCATATATCACTCGTCAATCCCAATTCGCGAATATACGTTTATACTCACGCAAAGAGTCCGTGAATGCCTGTCCTGTTTGTAAACGAATTAGCGCAAGAATAACCTCCATAAGGTATGGAATAAAATCAAAGTGCACATACCGGTTAAGTCGTCGTCCTTCCCAATAGCCGCCAGCATGGAGCTCCGGAGCAGCATCTTGCCTCGCGTGCCGCCTCTATACCGTCCTAACCCGTGATATTACCAAATGTCGAAAGTGTACAACAAAATCAAAACTACTACTTACTACTACAATGAGCGCGAATTTAAGAAGCTACATAAATGTATTACTTATTGCTTCACTAATCTACCGTTATCTATTGACAATACTAAGGATGTTACATATAAAAAAATACACAACTACGGATGTTATTACGTCAACCGCGCGAGTCGGGTGAACAGGCGCGTGCAGGCTACATCTCCGCTGCAGAGGGGAGAATGCGGATGTCCTGTGAGGATGTGATTCAGGCGCTTCCCGGGAGGATGTCGAGCGAATAGAACGAAAACCACCACTCTTGTACTTATCTAACGCCTTCCGAAATTATCTGCACAACCTCCAGACTCCGTGGACAGGGCCAGCCGTGGAGTCGCTTGACGCGCGAATTGCATATCAAAATATTTTGAGCTTTGTGACGAAAGATACAAATTTCGTGAGTTCCCTCAGTCTTTTCTGAGCCCAGTGGTACAATAGCCCGGGGTTCGAATCGTGCGTGTTTTTCATCTAACTAGAGCGTCCACGTCGGAAGAGCCGACTGGATTCATCGTTTGATGTTGGGATTCCACGTTCAATTCTGGGTCACCTTCCTTACTTACTAGGTCGTAGGGGTAATTACGCCCAGGTTAATACCATACCATCGCATTGAACGATGGTCGAAGAGGCGATGAAAATTGTCAGTGTTATCCATCCAATTAAACGTAGCCGTGCAATATAATGAAGGTCCTGGCATGGCACCAGCGTTGGATTTTCCAATAGGCTGCATAGGCCGTGGCCTAGAGGCAGCAGACATCTAGCGACTGACTCATATAATCAAGGATGTGTTCAATACCGTCAAATGTTCATAATGTTAGAAAAGATTATCAATGATTACCATCAATGACAAATATCCTTCATCTCACATCTACAGGCTTCAATAAATGAGTTGTTATGGAAGCGGCCACTCTAAGGATGCGAATAATGTACGAAATGGTTTGTTGACACACGCGGAGGTGAACAATGAGTTATCGCTGCCGAGATAGCGCCTGTGCAAATATAGCCTTTATTGCCAGTAACGTACTTCAAGTACAGGCACAATATACCTAGAGTAAAGGTATCTACCGTGAGTGGCGCAATATGTTGAAAAATTTTCATACTATGTTCTTTGTCACGGATACCTCCATGGGAATGGTTCGGTATGTCCGTCTCTATCATCTCTATCATCTATCACTGTGGAGGCAAAAAGAACCAGCAATTCTTTTTTTAAATACATGTTCATCAGTCACGAGACAAATTGTAGGTATTGCGACCTCCATTATTTTTAGGATTTAAGGTGGCCCTTCCCGGCGGGACTAACTCATTTCCGGGCACGGTACAAAACCGTGCTATTGCGCTGTCAGACCTTCTTTTTTTTCAAAGAAAAAGACAGGCTTCGTGATGAGGAGGATGCAACATGTCCACAAAACAGACAATGCGCATAGTGTATGATTTGGTTAGATTTACGAAAATTTTAATCAAAAAAAGGACTTTATCCAAAGTAATCCACCTCCAAAGTTATTGCATAAAACGCACGAAAAATGTATGATCTTCTTTCCACGTTTTTATTTATTTGGTACACAAAACAGAACATTTACCATAAAATATCAATAATTAACATCACATAAAAATATATACTAGGTAAAATTCCAATAAAATTGTGCACACCGCATGCTTAATTGCGCAACTATTCAGTACTTAACTAATGTATGAAAACAAGTTAAGAAAAAAAAACAAAATTGAAAAAATTAAATATAAACTTAAATTTAATTTTAAATAACAATGAAAAGTGATTTCCAAATTGTACGTTAGCAAACAAAAAAAGAACATGAATTTAATTTATTTTTAAACATGGCCACATTATAACAGGCAAACATGTCGGGAAAATGTTGTTCGCAAGACAGAGTGTCATGCAATGTGCACATCCTTGCAATCGGGTTGTTCGTTTGTGGAAGGCCCACCTTAAAGAAAATCTTTGAGCCAAAGTTGCATAAGCTGCCTCCAACTTAAATTTCTACAGATGAGAGCACCTGGATGAAATCGCTTGACGGTGAGTTTTGGGACACTGTATGATTGGACCCAATGCGGGAATTGGTCTACTATGATTTTCTAATAGATGGCGCTGATTTCGCGTATTAATCCTGCGCTTAGGCATTTATGACTGCAATTATTGAGATATCAACCAATTGTTTTTGTGTAATGTTAAAAAAAAAACCAGATATGAAGTTGATATAAGCCATGTTTACATTATTACTGGTAAAATATCCGCCTAGTTCGAGCGATACAATAATGGAACAGACGCTAGTCAACGTTGAAGAAATACTTTCAGTGAATATAATTTCCAAAGAAAGTTTTTGAACACCGTAATGGTGACAGAGCCGTAGCACATCAGCCTTTGTTTATTTTTTAAATGCTATAAAATTTTCCTTACGTGCCCGCAAAGGATTATTAGCAGACTTTACCTTCAGTAATCTTGCACATAAAAGGCTGCACAAAATAAATTGACAGAACTGAGCATTTCAAATTAAAATATTAGCAATAATTTACACAGTTGGATCCTAAATACACAACAAACATCCACAAACATTGTTTTTCAAGACTTTTTGATAACGTCTTCGCACCCATAGTGAAATATCACTTTAAAATAGCGTATAATTGTCATATATTTCGAAGTAACGTTGTGAGAGCAATATGATTTTACAAGTAAACTTTTAATGTTACGCGTTTTTAATAAACCTAAACTTACCCAATTTTACTCATCGAGTATATATTTCACTGTAGTGAAATCACCATATTATTGAGCGGTTTGCCTTCCATACCAGAGGACGTGGGTTCAAACACCAGCCCGTTCATGCACCGCTAAAAGTGATCAAGTGCCTTTCGTTACGAAATCAAGCTGTTCCATGGTTCTAATGGAGGAACTACTAGGTGATAGGGCTATGCCCACCCAGGTTGATACCATCGCATTCATCGAAATAGAAACGATTCATAATAACAATTTGTAAATCATAATTGTACTAGAAAAAATATAATACTGGCCTCCTCATTAAAAAAAAATATATTATGTGCCTCATATGCCTAGTAGTTACCGTCTTTTGAATAAGGAGGGCAGAATAATACCGTCTTTATAATATTACTGCGACATTTTATTTATTTATTTATTTATTAAGGGGAGCTCACAGTGCATTAACATAACAATAGAAAAATTATATAAATGAAAATAACACCAATTACGAGCTCACACAGCTGGTAGAAACATAAAATAAAAACGTGATAATTACAGTGGCACGATCTAATATAAACGAAAGAAAAAATACATTAATTATCTCATACAGCTGGAAGAAACAAATACTCGCTGCCTTACCGATAAACATTTATATCATCGCTATTACTCCGGTATTTCTAGCTGCCAAAAAATACAACAAATCAAGGCGGTATAAGGCTACTACGCGAATTGAACAAAATAGCAACCAAAACGCATCAGCTGATATGTAGTGTATGTATGTGTAGTGTAAAATCATGATTTATGCTCCCAATTTGAGTGGGATACTGCAAATATTTTTCGAATGAGTAAAAAAAAGGTCATGCAGGACTATGCTAATTTTTCGGACTTTCGAATTATTTCGGAAATACTCGACACTGTCAAAGATTTTTTGATTCTTCGAACTCCCGCGCCTACGTTTCCCCGACATTACCATGCATTTGGTAGGATTGCCAATGATATCTTTGGGATTCCACGATTCCCTCCATATTACCTAAGATTCCTCGGACTCCCACCAGTTTCCCCGGATTCCCGCCTAAGACTAACTAATACTACCAAACAGTTGTACACCAGAATTCCTGAGGGACTGACCCCTCCCTTAAGTTTTATGGCCGGTTCGGTTACCCGATCGTGCGTGTGCTGTTGCGCGTACTGTTTGTATGGATCTGACGCCTTCAGTACCCGAAGTCCCAGTTGTCACTTAAATTTGCGTTTACGGCAAACCGATCGACTGGCATTTTTAAATGTATGGACAAATTTAAGAGCTCGCGCAGTGGGCGTTAAGCGAACTAACATTTGCGAGTCCGAGGTAGATTTGACAGCTTACTCAACGTTGCCGTAAATACGTCGACGTTGCCGTTTACGCCGACTCCGGGTCTCCATACAAATCGAAAGTCCGAGTTTTACTTTGACAGCTTGAAAAAGTAAAACCACAGACTATCTAGCAAAAACTTGCATGCAGTTTGACGTTTTTACGTAACTTCGAAGTGCCGGAAATGCCTATTTAGGTGAGAACTCAGACTGACCACACAGGTGCCCTGACTCGGTAATCGAATTAGGGAACCTAATCGAAGAACGTAAAGTGTGCGCCTGGTTTAAATGTTTATTAGTAAAGCAGATATAATGCAATATAATTCACCGAAATATGGCGGGCGGGCAGTGCGAGCTCCCCCGCTTCCGCTCATCAGCGTGGCTTCCGCTACATTTCGCGTCCAATTTATTTCTTAACCTGTCCCCCTCCCCGCGCCCCCCCGCCCCGCATTCCCCAAACCTCCGGGCATATCTAATTAGGTTTGATGCGAAATGAGACGCCGCGCGCTCCGACGATTTTATTGGGAACAGATTTTCAATTCTGGATGTGTTATCGGCTATTACCCACGAAACGAATCATTGAATACGGAAAAAAGTAGGTCAAAACATATTGACAAAATGGTAGATTACGTTTTATCTACTGATCGCGAGACACTAACGCATATCCATTGACGTATTGATTAATTATCCATAATTCATCATATGAACGTTAATGTTACAAAAAACGTGTTCTCATCCTAATCTACTAAGCGTAGCCATTCGATAATCGAGGCAAAGCAATCCTAGGCGCGGTCATATTTTGGATGGGTGCGCATTTGAAAATATGTCTTTCATTTTTAGACCTCCGCTCCTCAAAAGGAAACCTCGAGACCCCTTTTCTCAGGAAGAGGTCTCTAGAGGTAATATGATAAAATTAATATCAAATTCTTAAATCTAAGGTCTATTATAGTATATATAAACCGGGTATTTTCCCGGTGATTTACGGAACTATCGGTGTGTGAGTCTGATTCGCACTTGTCCGGTTTTTTTATGCATGAATGGATTATACTATTCCGGGAGGTCACGACATTTTTGGTCACGATAAGGTAAATGGCTGAATCTGGGTTCACATATTAGAGACCAACCCTCTGATGCTAAATATGTTGGTCTGCCCGTGCCAAGTGGTTGCGTTATCTAGATTGGCTATATAAAATAGATACTGGTATATACCTGCTGATGAATATACTGATTGTCTGAAAACATTGATACCTATTAATTATACAACTATAAACAGTCGGTTTTTTATTAAATAATTAAATATACCTAAAGTTTTATCTGTCAACTAAATCGCTTATAACTAGGAAATTAAACCAAAGATTTGTCCAGTTTTTGCATTTCTAAGCAAGTAGGTACTGATACTTTTATGTTTCGTCATTTGCATCCATTTACCTTATCATATATTTTTTTTGTCACCATAACTACTTTTTCAGGCGCCTTATCTACGTAACGCAACCACTTGTATCAGGCAGACTGACATATTTAGCTTCAGAGGGTTGTACTTTATCCCGTGAACCCAGTTTCAGCCATTTACGTTATCGTTACCATTTTTGTCGCGACCTCCTAGTCTATACCACACCCATTGTCATATTAGCCCAACTACCTAATGGTAAAAAGGTGTCAGGACAAATTCTTATATTGCACGGCTACAGTTCAGTACTGTATAAAAAACACGGACAATTTTTATTGCCGCTTCGACAATGGGTTGGCTGCACAGTGCGATGGTGCCAATCCGTTTGGCGGGTGGTATTTTATATTAACCGTACCACAGATCAAGTAAGGAAGGGGACCTACAGTTTCAAGCTGAATCCGACCCACTGCCAAATCCCTGAGTCACCTCTTACGACATACACGGAAAGAAATGCAGTCGGACCACCCGTATTATTGCGGAACCCACACAGCACAAGGCAGTACTTTTATTTTATTGCCATGTCGCTATCTAGTCAACTTCTTTTCGGGGAATGTGATATACATGTATGTATAATCGACTGTGAAGCAAGGATACATTAATTGAAGAAAGAGCCCAGTAAAAAGAACTCCTTTACGAATATACTGCAAGGCTGGGCCCGAACCAGCAAAACATACCATTCGCGGGTATTGCTTCTACTAATTTCGCCACCGGCTGTATACCCATATTTTTGGAAGTCTCCTACAGTCCCTCCTCCCGTAATAAATGCCTCCTACTAGCACAGTAATTAAGATTATACCTACATTTATACATTTATACCAACAAACATTTATTTAACGCTTCATCTGCGTTGCGGACATTGACTACAAAGATTTAACATTCAAACATATTGCCTTCGATTATACATACATACATATCACATTCCTTGGAATAAGCGACGTACCTGCTTAGTACGAAAAAGTATATTTATTTTCGGTCTGCTCATGACAGGGTAGGTACTTCCTCCGCGGGTCCCTGAGATCAGAAGCCCGAAGGCGGCCAAGAGGCTCTTTCCGTAGCACTTGATGAAAAGTAAGTAGGCAATTTAAACTTTACGATTGCGAACTGTTTATCTTAATGACACATCTAACGCCCCCGGGCTGCCCCAGATGGGTGTCCATCGGGGTGATGACGAACCCCCGAAAGGTTTTTACGTTATAATCGAACTTAAAACCAGGAGTTAATTGAAAAAATCTCAATTATTTGTTGATTTCTTTACTATAACTATGCTACAACTAATAATAACGTCATGCCCAAAGTTATGTTTTGTTCGAACGTTTCAAATTTAATTCGTGGAATTCTCAAGATACAACATGTAGATGTATAAACGACATCAAAATTATAAACGAACGGACGGACAGAAGCACAGACAGACGCCAGACCTTGGATTTAATAAGAGTTCGTAACAACTTTGTGACCACTTATCAGAGTTTGTGACCTACATTATAATTTGTGCGAGGGATTCTTATGGAACATTTGTATATATTACTTTCAAAATATTAGCATTGTTGTCCCTGACAATATAAAAAAACAAATATCACGGGTGCCATTTATGGCTCCAAAACACATGCAATCGGCCGGTCTCATGTTGACAATGATGTTCGATTCGCCGAGAGGCGAGTCGATGTTGCTGTAACCAGTACTGGCTGTAACGTGTTATCGAGATACTGCCAAAAGCCTTTTAACGTGTGGCGTACACCAGACTCGAGTCGAATCCTACTAAAAGAAGCTCAAAGACGCTAATGGGCTTTTAAACGTTTTCGGGGACTGCGAAAAAAATACCGGCTAGCCAAGTGCGTTCCCCACGTTGAAATGAAATGGTTCTACTTCGGGATGAACACCATCCTTATTGGTAACTTAGGCTTTAATCTAAGTTCTCCTTTCCGCAGGCCCCTTCGTGCCTTTCGTGTCACTTATTTCCAATAAAAGATTAATAATTGGTTGGTAATCAGTGGTAGAATTCGGTTGGCAGTAGCAGGGCCGCGATGTGTCCGACGATAGAAACAATAATGTGGAGTTATTTGCGTATGTTTGGACCGCGTCGTCGCCTTGGCAACGACCTTAGGTGGACCTGCCGGCCGCTTTGCATGCAGGCTTCTATGAACGTACACTCTTGGTCCAAAACTTTACACCACTTTTAAGTCCGAAATTTTAGGGTTTCGAGTTAACATTATAATTGTATCGTGTCCGTCCGTATGTTACATCATAGTAATGTTTTCGATCATATTTTTGGATTGTATGGTTATCACTCACGCAACAATTTAAATGGAAGAAAATATGTTTGTATGTGTTATTTACTTCCAAGCGAATATTGTTCCTGTTGGACTAAATCAGCTGGACTAAATGTTTCATGTAAAACATAATTACGCCCAAATGGCACAATATTAGGTTTGAACATTAACAAGAACTAGCGCATATGAAATAGGCATATATTATGTTGTTTTTGGTTTGTAATCCTGTCTCCTTGAAAGAAAAACCAAGCAATGTAAAAAATGGTTAGTTTGTTTTTTTTATGCAGCAAAGTCTTAGTTGTGGAAGCGAAAGTCA
This sequence comes from Incurvaria masculella, assembly GCA_946894095.1. NCBI lineage: Eukaryota > Metazoa > Arthropoda > Insecta > Lepidoptera > Incurvariidae > Incurvaria > Incurvaria masculella. Next base: position 8,260,610 of record OX335644.1, read on the forward strand.
GGCATGAGGTGCGGATATACCTGAAGTCTAAGGGTCTCTGTCACCACGTGCTGCTTAGCTTAATCGGCACGTAAGCATTGACTAAGGTGCCTTTCTTACCATCTTGCAATCAATAGCAGTGCAATATAATCAGCACCTTAGTAATAAAGGCCCTTTAAGTGTCGATTCATATAAATCGGCACTTGTGCTTGGACCAGGGTTTCTTAAGGCGCTAGGACTAGCCAACTACTCGCGCCATACAAATGCACTTTTTAACAAATGTAATAATATGTAGTGAAACGCTTCAGCAAATCCAAATAGAACTCCAGACTGATAATGGATTGTTAATATTTTTTTATTCCATCATTTATTTAAATAATAATAAAAATAAAAAAAGTTGATTTTTCTCATTAGAAATCTGAAAGTCATTCGATTTCTAGATATAAGCAAAAACAGCATATATGCATAAACAAAAAATTCCATTTGCTTTTAGATTTCTACATTTAGTCAAAAAAGTTCGGAAATGGACACCGTTTCCACAATGTATTTTGTATAGAAAAAGGAAACATACATTAACGAAAATCATTCGATTCCTAGACAAGGAATCATATATTGTAAGGATGACACTTATAATCGTCAGACTTAGTTAGTTTACTTGGGGTGCCTCGTCTAACTTTGCGATTTGGCTAGTACCAGGCCCTTAACCTGGGGTCCATGGACCCCTTGGGGGTTCGTGACATCGGCGCTGGGGATCCATGGCACGAGTTCTGAGGGTCCATTTTTGATACAATGACAATAAAACCTGCGTGTTATGAAATTAAAAAAAAAATTTTTTTTTCGTGGTAAAGTAGTTTTTTTCTAGATGCCTTGTTTTGTTGTTATAGCGGCCAAATTAATACACACTCTGTGAAAATTTCAGCTGCCTACCTATTACTGTTCATGAGATAGAGGCCTATGACAGACGGACGGACGGACAGCGGAGGCTTAGTAATAGGATTCCGTTGGCACCCTAAAAAAGGTTAAGAAACCCTGGCTTAAATATAATAACCTGAAGTCAAATGATAATACATATGTGCATAAAAAAATAAAGCTTCACTGAGAACCACCTTGCATGGTACGAAGCGTCAATGCAGCCATTTTTTTTATATATTAAGAATGTCAAATGAAAAATTCGGTGTTGCCGCCGCTGCTGAGTGGGTTTTGCGCGCAGCTGTACGGGTATGTGGTTCTAATCAAATAAATCGATTTAGGTTTTTTTTTTTCAAATTTTTCGTTGTCAGGAGGTTACGCGTATAAAACCATGCCGCGCAGTTGAAAGCTGCTCAGATTCTGGGCGTGCGCCAAAGTCAGAAAGTATTGCATGATAAGGCAATGATAGCATCTGTGAGATGAGATGGTATTTTTGCTTACTACCTCGATTGGAGGTGATATGAACCTACATATGTGCATACAGTAAGTATGTTCACTCGTAAATCTCAGCCCACCCAGACAACCGCAAACATTAAAGGTTGATGAAGTTCAATGACAAACTTCAATTCGTGTATAATTCAACTTCTATCTTTCCAGCGGTTCATACACATTTAATTTGTTTTTTTCAAGTACCTAATGTCAGTCTCGGTAGCCCAGTAGCGCGACACCTTGCGGTTCGATAAGCTTGTTGAAGCAATTTTGAACACGGTTGTGTTCTAGATGGGTGAGCGTTTACAACCGTTGAGGCCGGCCGTGGTTCGGATTCAACGTAGAACTGTAGGTCTCCTTCCTTACTTTACAAGGTGGTAGGGTTAATCCCGCCCGGTTGGTACCAATCCATTTAATCAACGATTGTCGAAGCGGCAATGAAAATTGTCCATGTTTTCCACTTAGTTCCCATCCCATCCATGTCCAGTGACTTTAAAAAAAAGTTTTGTAACCCAAAATTAACATTTTATGAAGATAACATATATCAATTTCAAAAATAGTTTAATTTCGGGCAGTCTAATTTCATACGATATATGTATATAATTAATATTGTATCATCCCGGAGACATCAACATTATTACAGAATGAGGTCAATGACTCATGAGCTTATCGCTTGTCGTACATTAATTAAAAGTAACCAATTATTTTTTTGCTTTTTGGTTCCGGTTTTTTTGAAGCGGTCCTTTTTTTATTTAAAAATATTTTATTTTTTGCTTTTTAGTGGTGGCGTAACTTTTTGACTCAAGGTGGGCGAGCCATCCTGCTCAACTTCACATACAAAGTGGAAAGAATATCATGCGCACCTCACTATCTCATGCGAACCGTCTGAACTGTTACTAAGCCCTACAATGACCGAACATTATGAGATTTGAAACCATTGAGAAATCTTATTTCTGACGAAAGGTAGACCGGTACCTATCTGGATTCATGAGTTCACGGTTCATGAGATAGAGCGCTGTGACAGACGGACGGACGGACGGACAGCGGAAGCTTAGTAATATAGTATCCGTTGGTACCCTTTGGGTACGGAACCCTAACAAGGCGAAACAACGAATGTCCAGAACCGCTGAGCTTCTGAATATCTCATCCTTCCATTGTTCCGGAGAGTCTGTTTCTTGCGTAAGTGTTGTATGAAAATGTGTACATATCGGTCTCGTGTGTCCCCTTAACAGTTGAATTTTGTAAAATCACAAGCGAGCCTTTTCGTCGTAAAAAGAAGTCACTGAAAATTTTATGTTTCTAGGATAATTGGTTTCGGAGATCTCAACATGAGTGGTTTTCGCTTAAATGTGTACATTTTGACCTGTTTTAGCCCCCTAATAGTAGAATTTTCAAAAATATTCTCTTCGTAAACATTCCCATCTCAAACAAAACCTACTCTGACATTTTTTGGTTCAGCGGCTCTAGAGATAGAAATGTGTACAATTTGCCCTCTTTTACCCCCTTCAATACCCCCAACAGTTGAATTAAAAAAAAAACCTCTCATACTGAGCAATCTCACCCTTAAAGAAAGCTACTGTAACTAAAAAATCACATTTCTGGGTTCGCGGGCTTAAGAAATTCGATGTTTGTTGTATTTAAGTACCAAACTACTGAACCGATTTTAATTTTAAAAAAATGGGACCAACTAGAAAGTATACCCTATCGAAAAAAAAAGAATTTTTCAAATCGGTTTAGGGGTCTTCGAGTAATCGGTGAACATACATAAAAAAAAGAGAAAAAAAAAAAAGATTCCGATGAATTGAGAACCTCCTCCTTTTTTTCGAAGTCGGTTAAAAAACCGGCCAAGCCCAAGTCGGACTCGCACACGTCCAAAATTTAACACAAAATAATCTCGTTGGCCCCCCTTTAATTTTTATATCATTTATCATTTTACCTATTTGTTGTTATAGCAGCAAAATAAATGCACACTCCGTGAATATTTCAGCTGCCTACCTATTACGGTTCACGAGATACAGCCCTGTGACAGAAGGACGGACGGACAGCGGAGGCTTAGTAATAGGGTTCCGTTTTCACCCTTTGGGTACGGAACCCTAAAAACATCAATCTTTTTATTCAAAAAAATTACAATAAACTCACAATACATTTAGGAGGTATAAAGTTTATAGTACGGATGTGGGAGGTCAAGCTTACCATATGATCATTGGCACAAATTACAAATATATTCTTAATCTGTTTCTTCCTCATTACTCAGCAATTATGTAAATTTTTTATGTCTGAATTTTTATTTTTTTTCTTTAATTAAGTATCTGGTGGTGGTAAGTTAAGTTTTAAGCATTTAATATGTGTAGGGAAAAAAACAATTGCCGCATACTACAAATAAGGGTTAGCCGAGACTCGGGCGACATAATATAAAAACGGAACCCTATTACTAAGCCTCCGCTGTCCATCCGTCCTTCCGTCACAGGGCTGTATCTCGTGAACCGTAATAGGTAGGCAGCTGAAATATTCACGGAGTGTGTATTTATTTTGCCGCTATCATCAAGAGAGGATTTGTGTTCCCGATTCGTAGGTACTTTGAACCAACTAGTATTTGTGTCCATACAACATATTATATGTAGTATTAAAGGACACCTCCACAATAATATTTTGTAAAAAAAATATTATTCTAGGTCTGTGATCAGTTGTGATTACAGACAATTTGAATCTTAGGAGGTTCCCTGGATACCCACGTTGTGTAACAGTATTGCTTGAGCTATGTAGGAAGGCCCAGCTCTGTGAACAGGTAGAGTGGCCGGTCGGGGTTCACGTATGCCTCGAGCTCCCACGCGCTCGCCAGAGTCTCTGACATGGCCTCATCGCGACAATGGGCGACTCTCTCTGAAATATCATCCAACTTCCCTGAAGAACCTTTCTATAACAATAACCAAACAAAATGAGTGCTTCAAATTGAGGAATAAAGTTCAAGGAAAAATTTTGAGGTTTCTTTAGACTGAGAAGGTGCCCGTAGTGTTTGGGGGGTAGTAGTTGCCTGCACTTGGTCCCACGTTGAGTTGTCCTTTGTGCAACACCCCCACAATTCTTGCTACCCTAGTCAGTCAATGTCGTCTAAAAAGGAGACGAGGCGGCCCGGGCACTTTAAACACTTAAAGCAAATTCTATTGGCAGCTTGTAAACTTTACATTGCTAACAAAGAAACCAGAAAAAAAACCGGCCAAGTACGAGTTGGACTCGCACACGAAAGGTTCCGTACCATCAACACCAAAAAATCACGTTTTTTGTATGGGGCTCCCCTTTAATTTTTATTATTTTCTTATTTTACCTATTTGTTGTTATAGCGGCAAAATAAATACACACTCTGTGAAAATTTTAGCTGCCCACCTATTACAGTTCATGAGATATAGCCCTGTGACAGACGGACGGACGGACAGCGGAGGCTTAGTAATAGGGTTCCGTTTTCACCCTTTGGGTACGGAACCCTAAAAAAGGGATGGTAATACAACGCATGCATCATTACATCAGCAATAAATAAATAAAAAATAAAAAAATGAAAGTACAATAAGAGGCCTGTGTACCAGCTGTGGTACCAGCCTATCATACCGCATTCCTTAAAAATCCATCCTAATATAAATGCATCTGATGTGTTTTCACGCCTAAATCGCCAAGCCAATTTTGATGAATTTCGGTATAGAGGTAGTCTGGATCTTGAAGAAGGACATAGGCTAACTTTTGTGGCAAATATTAAACTCTAAGGGTACCCCCCTTTTTTGTATCCAGGAAAGTTTGTATCCAGGAAGTCAAATAATTTCTAGAAACTAATTCGGCCCGACATCAGTCCAAAACAACATTGCACAAACAGCATTGTATCCAGCAGAGCTGGATACCTTAGCTAGTCATTCATAAATAAAAACTTAGCTACCCGTGAACAGATGAAAAGCTACCCTCAATTCAACCAGATATTGAATTAAAATAACTAAAGTTATAAGTGGCCAGTACCTAAGATGAGCTGCTTCATTCATGCACCACTTTCTTTCCCTTTCTGAGTTGGATAAGTGCATTTTGTCACGAATGCGAGCCGTTCTATAGTTCGGAATCAATGTACAACTGTAGGTCCCCTTCCCCTCCTACAGGGTTGAGCCCGCACATGGTATATCAACCATCCCATTCGATGAAAATCTGGTCGAAACGGCCATGCAAAATTGTCTGTGTTTTCCTTCAATTTCAATGTAGCTATCCTCATAAAGGGTTGGTGCTGGCATGGCTCCTAATTCCTTTGGGAATGCGGTTATATGATGATCCCTTAATATCATGACAGTTGGTGTGGTTTTAGTCATCCATTTCCAGTTACATAATTGTTTTTATGTAGCATACATATATATTAACCTGTGACATATTTCTTGAGCTGGTATTCCTGCTGGTACTCGAGGCATACATCACGGAACTCTTGTGCGATGCGGCGAGCGCTCCACGTACCAAACACTGGCTCAGCACCCGGCTCCAGCTTGGCAAGTGCTTGCAGCTGTGTTTCTAGCAGTTGTATGCCTGAAATTTTGTATCCATTTACGTCTGTAGTGCCACGTACATTTCATACTAGTACGCTGTCTTTTGATTTTGCCCCCTACAGGATTCATGCTTTATGTAGTAACTTGTACTCTTGTGAGTTTGTTATTTTTTTACCAACAGAGACTGTATGTAATTTCAAGATGTGTTAAATAAATAAATAAATAAAAATAAAAACAAATAAAGTCGATAGCCCGGTATTTTTTAAATATAATATTTTATGACACGTAAATTATTGCATTGTTAATTACACCCACTATTACCTGCCTGTGCTGTTTTTGCTACGAGTATATATTACGCCCACAGACATCTGACTATTTTGACGGACATATTGGCCTTCTTAGAAATTATCAAGCATGTGATGAATTTTAAGGTGAAGAAACTTAAGATGGCATCCCAAAAGCATCAGAAAATTGCGCTCCCCATACAAAGGTAGATTGCTAATAATTTTAAAACCACTGTTCCAATTTGCTTGATATCCTCGAAAAATGTACATGGCAAAGAAAATTTATACGTTCATTTTATTTTGCCTGGTGTTTGACTTGCTTTAGATTTTTCAGCAAACCAAAATCATGCAGACACAGATATTTATTGTCAAATATTAGATAACAAATATCAAGCTAATTATTTTTTTACATGTAGCGTTACTTTTATGTTTCTGGTGCTTTGGTGTTTTTTGTGTACAACTTGTTTGGTAACTATAAGTCCTGTTTCTCAATTAGTACTAAATTTCTTGTAGTAATATATTATGAATTATAAAATGTAGAACGCCTGTCAATTATTTCTTTTTGTATAATTTTATTTGTTCATTACTATGTGTCCTTGGGTGTGTATGCCCACCTTTCCCTGGTTACTCACTTCACCATCCGGGCTCACCATAACATAATCAGCGCTATAGACACATTATCTATAGCATATGCTGCGATGGGTCCATTTCGTCTACTGTTATTAATTTTTCATCATTACTATGTACTTAATTTAATGCAAAATAAGAGGCAAATACACAAATTTTCTTTCTTCTTTGTTACATTTGTATGGGGAACATAGCTTAGGGACCGTTCTTAAATGTAGAACAAAGTCTATTTTTTTTACACTACAAAGTATTAGAATACCTAATAATTGTACATAAAGTCATTTTCCCAAAGCATATCTAGCCTATATTGGCCAGTCGTTACACAACACACATACAAGAGTTATGTTTTGTTCATTGTTTTGAAGTACCGACTCAAATCATACCTACCTTGTATGAAGCTAACAAAGAAACCAGAAAAAAGGGCTGAGTGTAGCATTAGGTGAGTGGCTCTTTCGCCCACATTTTGATGGTAAGAACATTCGTCCACTGCTGTGCAATACAATACCTACTATCAACAATGTTCCGCAGTCCACTCAGTGCTTCTGTCAAGCTCTCAATGAGCGGGGCCAGCTGTGTCGGGTACTCCTCATCCTCACACTCATGCATACGCAGAGCAAGCACGGCGCGACACACGGTGGCACCGCGTAAGTGCAGACGCTGCCAGTCGCGAAGCAGGCTCTGCAGCGTAGAGGTGTGCGTGTAGATTGTCCGCGGAACACCACTCTGGGCCACTTTACTCGGTGTTCTTAGTTCTAGAATTGACAATATTTGTAAGAATTGAATAATTTATCATTTATCTCAAAAGTGTTTGTTTTGCTACAAAGTGAAAGAGAATTGTAACATAAATATAGATGTTTGACAGAATTTTTGGGACAAAGCGTAAAAAATATAGCGTAATAAAGCAGTGATAAGCCTACCGTTTAGCGAGGGAGGTTGTGTGGTGTTGACTTTAGATTTTGATGGAGTTTTTGAGCTGCTGCTAGTTGATCCTTTATTCGCCATTTATGTTGTTTTTTATAGCAGTTAAACATTTAGATATGCTGTCAAAGCAATAAAACGATGGGTGAAAGACGAACTCATGTTTTTATCATAACTGTCCTATTGGAGATTGGTTTGAGCTATGGTACTCTGAGGCTCCCTGTTCTCTTCCAATTCTCTGTACGCTTGACACTAGGCTGGTAACTCGTATATACCACCGTCGAAGAGCATGTCCCGCTCAATCTAACAGAAACAAAAACACGACCGAAAAAATGCAAAACAAACACGTGAGTTTGTTTGACAGTGACAGTGACAGAAACTTGTTTTTGCTTCATATTTATCCACACGGAAAGGCAAGAGCTCTTGCTGTATTTATTTCTACGGCCGTGGTCCGAATCGCGTTTACAGCGATCACGAATATATTGTTGATCGCCAAGCATTTGCGCTGTCAATGGTATGATGTTATCTGTGACGTAATGTAAGCGCGCTTATGATTTTGAGGTAGTGCTGTGTGTGCAGTGTCAAGCAACTGTCAAATCTGACAATCAACCGACCACAGAAAATGTTAATCCTCCTACGCCGTCCCCATATATTTTGTTCATACCAACACATTAGAATGTATGGTTTGGGAACATTTTTAAGCCTCTGGATTCTGGGCCTGGAATAACCACTCTCGAGTCTTACTCCTGTTTTCACCACCGCCAGTTACCTGAAATCCGATAAGTAACTTTCGGTTAAATGGCATATTTGTATTATGTAACCGAAAAGTAACATAGGGATTTTTGTAGCTGGAAGTGGTGGCAACAGGGCGTTATAAGGCGTTTTCGAGGTAGTTGGGTCAGGCACATGTTTGCTCATAATCGTTCCGTTTTGATATCGTACGATTGTGGCTGTGAGCTCAGCAGTGCAGTGATATAAAATCGGAATACATATATAAAATATTCACTGTATCCGCTTTCTCTGCAATATCTGCCATATACGCTTTCGTAACTTAGGGAACTTCACGGGAGTGAACGTAACCAATTCGGGACGGTCGCGTGCGCGTACTCGGTACTGTCTCTGCAATGCTCTGCTCATGCAACAGCATACGGCATGCATTGTAAAGTTTTGTGAATTCATGTGAATTTAGTGTTTAACATATGTTTTTGTGAAAATAATTGACAAACATTTTTGCAAATTTAGACTAAGTGGACGTTGAAAAAAAAACAGCGGAATTTCTTTCCAGTTCTTCTTCGCTATGTTTTGTTTTGCTTAACTGGCCAATATAAAAATATGACAAATCCGAGTGCAGTGTACTGTCTATGGATGATGAATAAACAATACAATACAATACAATGTGTATTGTATTGTAAAATAAACTACAGAATACAGCGTTTCGACTAACTGCGCATTCCAATTTGAACTGTAATCGATTACTCTGTTAAAACCGTTTACTAGCGACTTCTGGCTTTCTGAGCGGCTCGTAGCCTAGTGGCGCGGGGACTGGCCTAGCGTACCAGAGACCTGGGTTCAATACCGACATGCACCACTGTCTTTCTCTTTCCGAGTTCGATGAGTGCAATTCGTTACGAATGCGAGCTGCTCCATGATTCGGAATCCATGTAAAACTGTAGGTCCCCTTCCCCTACTAGGTGGTAGGGTTTATGCCCGCGCGGGTTGGTACCATCGCATTGGATAAAAAGATGGTCGAAGCGGCAATGAAAAATTATCCGTGTTTTCCATCCAGTTTAATGTAGCCGTGCTCATAAAGGGAAGGTCCTGGCATGGCACCAAATTCCTTTGGGAATGAGGTGTATTGGGCTAATATCATAACGGTAGTTGTGTGGTATTAGCCATCCATGTCAGGTCACATAAAAAAAAACAAAAAAAACTAACGTCCCGAATCAGATTACACGCTCAAAGCAGGAAGCATTATTTGTTATGCGGACCGTTTGTGTTCGCGCTTACGGAATCAAAACAACAAACATGGCACAAATAAAGTTAATTGTAGTAGTTCCCCTCATATTTAAATCTAATGAATTGCTCTAAGTTGAACTTGAATGTTCAAATGAGGTACATTCAAATGTTTGTGACAAAACACGGTGGAAAGACGATTTGCCATTTGCCCGACTTCATCGACATTGTGTTGCATCAGGACCTACCATATCCGTTGCACGTGGAGGTCCAGTACGATATGCACACTGCTCACCTTCCCATTTTGGTGACGCTCGGTCACGCGGGTGAATTCTCGGTACCCAGACTGCCTCGCCCTCGAGTCGACTGGATCGCATTCACCAAGGCGCTGGAACAAGTTCCGCTCGGTGGTCCCATCACCTCGTCGGAGGAAGTAGAAGCCACAGCTACTGCCTTTGCCGCCGCAATCGTTAAATCAATGGATGCGGCCACTTCCATTGCAAGGCCTACGCACCGTCGCAAAGACTTACCGCCCCATTTGAAGGTCTCATTGCGCCGAAAGACGAGAACTTCTCCGCTTGTGGTCACGCACCCGCTGCCCGCGAATAAAGCGCGAGTTGAACGCACTCTCTGAGAAATTGTCGTCGGAGGTGAAGGCCTTTCGTGGTACCACCTGGGAGAACTTAATCGACCGGGTGGTTGAGAGGGTGAGGCTACTCAATGACGTAGACAGGTTTCCGCAGCAATACTGTATAATTTCGTAGATGTACAAGTGCGTTCTCGTTAGTGTTTACCAGTGAGTAGGTTGAAATGGACTGAGGTGGCAAGGCGGCCGCGCGTCTTTTGTAACCGCGTTCAGCGAGCTTGTGTGTGTGTGCATCGCCCACCTGTGTGACCGCAATACATCTCTACCCCTAAAAAATTCTCCCTTACGTTGGTCTGTACGGGAGTTACATAGTTTCACAAATTATTTTCAATTTACATTTACATACGAACTGTGTCAATCACTTACGAAATAATGCAATGGTTGCAACCAACATGATGTCCAAATACATGGCCAGTCTTGCAGTAGGCTGCAATTCTGCATTTCTGCGACCTGTGTCTGACGTACATTTTTCTGCATTGGCAGCATGACATGCACAATTGCGGCTTGCAGTTGGTCTGACTTACATTACGAAATTTTGCATCACGCCACTATCAAAGTATACCCAACACATTATTAACATAGATTGTTTCAACTATTTCAATATATTATTATACAAAATTAACGAACATTCCTACAGTTTTTAAATCTTCAAGTAATCCTTTAATTGTATGTTCAGTCGGACACATTATGACAATTTTCGATTTTGAACAATAACGTGTCGATTATTATGACTCGATTATATTTAATGTTACATATTACCTAAGTCCCTTTTCCGTTTTATCCTTTCGGCTGTAGCTATTGCCTGGTACCATAGTTAAAGCATAATAGTGATCAGCAGTCAATTTACCTACCTACCTACGTACGGACAGGAAATAAAATGTATAATTCACATTCTCTACGTATTGACTTACGATAGTTGGACATGGACGTATATAGGGTTTTAATTACCTAAGTCCCGTTTCCGTTTTATCCTTTCGGCTGTAGATTCCCTGGTACCATAGTAACAGTAGCGATGAGCAATCAATTGACCTACCTACGTACGGACAGGAAATAAAATGTATAATTCACATTATCTACGTATTGACTTACGATAGTTGGACATGGACGTATATAGGGTTTTATGTGAGGACTTTTGACGATTTCAAGTATGTCCTCTTTCTAAACAATAATAATACAAAAAATACCATCTTATCATACAATACAAAAATTTAGACGGGGCCCGAGCAAGTACATAGAAATAAGGTCAGTGTCCTCGGTTTCCACAGCAGGAATTCGCAGCGTCAGCGGGCCACACAGCCGCGCGTCGTTCTCGAATCGTCCGATGTGTTGATTTCGTCACCACTGGTGCAGGGCTCCGTGGTTGACCTGCGACCAGCGATGAACGAAAACGGAGCCCAATCGCGTCTGCCGCTGTGGCGTGCTGCCAGGTTGCCGATGAGCACTGTAGCCGTTCTACGAAGGTTGCTCCATCGGTGCGTTCTGTGGCTCTCGAAGCTCGAAGAACCTCCCTGGGAGACGAATTGTCCTTCCGTGCATATTAACTGCGTCACGCTAATTATGGTAACTTCGCGACGTGCTGCACAAAAAACAGGTATCGACCAACTTGACAGCTATCTCGCTGGTGAGGTCAATAGGGAAAAGCTAGGTGCCGGTCTAAGCGGCGTAGTCAACCTTAAAGTAAAGCTCCTTTATGTCGTTTAGCTGGGCGATATCGTCGGCCTGGCGGTCTTGTCCTTGTTCGTTCTTGTCTGCTTCCGCTGAATCACCCACCTTCTTGTCGTGCTCTACGTTGCTCTTGACGAAGTGAAGCAAGGCGTGGCGATGTGTTGCTCGGCGCGCGATGTGTGTGGCGCCGCCGCCGCCACGGGGGCGCGCTGCCACATTGCGGAAACCAACACTATGATCCCTGCGGCCATGTTGCGAGCCGGGGAGTATCCTGGAGATGCTCGGAGAAGCGTGGTAACATGTTTGCGCTCCGTTGCAGCCCTGATGAACTCGTAGCGTGCAGTCGGCGCGGGGTGGGCGAGCCCAAACGCCCACCCCCGGAGATCACTTCTTTCTTCACATCACTCCTTTTGAGTCCGCACTATACGTAGTTTCATCACGTTGAGGGGTTGCACGTTCAGATCACGTCGGGGTCACCAATGTGCGGGTTGACTGCCTACGGGAAGCTGGGTGAGGCTACTCAATGACGTAGACAGGTTTCTGCAGCAACACTGTATAATTTCGAAGCTCGAAATTATACAGTGTTGCGAAGCGAAGGCTGTCACCCGCCTTCCCAAGCGAAAGGCGCCCGGACCAGATGGGATCCCAACAATGGACTTGCTGCAGATGCCTAGAAGATCCTCGGTCGCATTGACCAGGATTTTAAATGGCATCCTCCGAACCGGACACTTTCCGGCCGCATAGAAGACTGGAAAGGTCATCGTCCTCCCCAAACCCGTCAAGGACCGCCGACTACCTGCGAGCTACAGACCCATTACGCTGCTGTCCCACATTGCGAAAATCTTCGAGCGCCTGCTACTGCAGAGAATCCAGCCGCACGTCCCATTACGTGACGAACAGTTTGGCTTCCGCAGTCAGCACTCCACTACTCTCCAGCTCACGCGTGTTCTGCACCACCGTGTTAACGTCGGGAAAACGGCCGCCATCGTAACTGGCCAACAGCGCACATACCCACGCAACCTGCAGCTCCGAGGTGAGGACGTAGAGTGGCAATCCTCAGCACGCTACCTCGGCTGTACCATCGACCGGTCACTACGCATGACGCCTATGGTGGATCATGTCATCCGACAAGCCAAGGCGGCACGCGCTCTCCTGAGACCGGTCATCTCATCAAGACTGCCGTTGCGAGCGAAGCTGAGGATCTACGAAACGTACGTCCGCTTGCGACTCACCTATGCAGCCCCAGCATGGTATGTGCTAAGCTCAGCCACTCAGAGGAAGAGAATCCAGGTCCAGCAAAACGTCACTCTCCGCATGTTAGTGGGGGCCGGGCGCTACGTCAGAAATGACGTAATCGCCAACGACGTGCAGATGCCACCGGTGGAGGAATTTATTGTGAAGCTCGCGCGCCGCATGTTTGAGCGCGCTGATGCTTCACCACATCCACACCTCACCAATCTTGCCCTCCTGCACGCACGGCCGCCCGAAGGACGCCCGCTGCCCCGAGAGCTGCTGCTGCACTCCCCGTCGTTCGGCCAGGAATGACGTGGTTGAATGCAGCGCCTGCCCAATGGCTCGATGAAATGGCGCCCAGCCCGCCGCTAGCTCATAGCGGCTGACCAAGGACCGGCACTGCAGAGCATGCCGAGAAGCAGTCCGGGTAATAGGGGATACCCTCAGGCCCGTACCTGCACACAAATCGTGCAGAAGACCCAGACGACGGGAAAGACGATAGACAATCTTTAGAAACGTCAAAAAGTTATATTGACAGTTCCACACACGGTATTCTACCTCCAAATTGTGAGCACTGTGTGCGGCATTCCGTGACGCAGCGCCAACTTCATACTGTAAGCGCGAATCGGACCAGTTTTGAGCGTGCTTTTGGTAACGATCGTTCAAATCGGACCCACAGATTACCAATATATATCGGACCGTGACCTAAGCACAGACTGTGAAGTTAATTATTCTTTGTGTAATAATTATATATGTTCTGTAAGGATAAACATTGTAAAAGTGCGCCCTCGTGAAGTAAAAAAGGGCACATCAGCCTCCAGATTCCACAAGACCATACAAGAGTATACTATTATGTCAGCTCCAAACCTTCAAGACGCAGTCGAAGAAGATGCCGCTGACTTACAATTTCCTAAAGGTACAAAAGAGGTTAGGTTTACATGAAATTTTAATTAATTCAAATTTGGTTAAAGATCCTGGGCATAGGCTTGGCCCTGATTGCACGAAGAGACTGCTGAGTGAATCAATGTTCAAACACGTCACTTGTAGTGAACGGCATGGATTTCATTCCATACTGCCATGCAAAGTGACCTGTTTAATCGCACGTTGACGTTGATTTTTTTGATGTTTTGTCCTTTCGTGCACTCGGCCCCTAGCGTAGCGCGCTGTGCTTACATTGTGAGCCTATGAGACAGGTAGATTATGAAATTAATAAAATATTTTTATATTATATTTGTTGAATTATGTTTATCATACAAAACATGCTGCAACACAACTTTTTTTTATTTGATTAGAGGACATAACTAACAATGTTTAGTTGGAAAGGTTGAGTAGCAAGTCCTAACCTAATAAATGTGGCAGCCGTCAAACTACAGTAAAACCTGCTTAATACAATTCTCAAGGGGATGGGTGTGAAAATTGTCTTAAACGGGAATAGTAATAAAATACTAATTACACTCTTTAGAATCTGTATATTTTATACAATCGTTTACATGTTAATACAATATAATCAATCAAGAGTTTTCTATAAAATTTGTTTCTAAGGAGCGTCATCACTAGAATCAATCAAGCAATGATATCGCCTTAGTTACACAGCAACTTCTAGTGCAGCACTGGTGATTGGATTCTATTCATCTTCGTTGCATCATTTTTAATTTTTCAGTTTGATATTGTTAAAGAGTATGGTCACTGATGATGACTTATAATGTACGGCAATCAGTTGTCGAGGTGTTCATTCAGTCTGTTCCATCAAAATCGTATTCCAAAATTCTTGAAACTTACCATCAAAATTTCACACGAAACGCTGGCCATTTACATTTACCACACAGGACTGCATGCTTTCATTGCGTAATATCCACTTAAAGCCACCGCGTCCAATTAGCCACTCACTAATCAGCATTTATAGGTGCATTTTGAAGCCAAACCACATAAAGTTGAGGGATATCGGTTTTTGCAAAATAGGTTTCTGTAAAAAACTGTACATGCTAATTTAAAAATGAAGTTTAGTTGGTGACCTGCTGTCGCGGCATTGCAGTGTTTTGAGAGAAGGGAAGGTGCATATGTACAGAGGTACAATTTTCGGGTAGCAGCGACACAACTGGCGAATCTCATCTCTTACCTCATCAGAAACTTGCTGTTCGAATAAACTGTTGTTTGCATGACTGATGTTCAGATAAAAGATGCTCTACTGTAGTTGTGTGTAGAACGTCAAACTGCTAAAGCCAATTAACTTCAATATGATGTGCAAAACAAGTTTGCAGAAAAATTGTTTAAGAAACATTTAGACAAAATAATTTGTTTTAATAATTTGTGTAATAGATCCATCAAATCAAGCAGGCGGGTAAATGTGACAGACGATATAATTCTCAGGTTAATTACCATCCATCTTTTGGCAAACGTAAAGAACCCCGCACAAATCGTATGGGAATTGGCTCCCGGTCAAATTGGCTGAAATTTGGATATGTTGTTCGTTTCGGCATCCTGAACAAAAGTCTCAATGGGCACAAAGCCCAATTTTGCTTATTTTGGCCGCTACGGGGCTCCAAAGCTCCACGGGTTGACCATTATTTACTACTCAAAACGGCGATCTCCTGGCAGTTTAGTATTTGCTACGCTGAGGAAAAAGTACCCTCTCATGTTTTTGGGGGGGCTAAATTCAAATCCAATGTCAATATGACAATATTGACAGTTGACAGCTGTCAATTAGTTGTCAACTAGCTGTCAAACAGCGAGAAATAAACAAAATCGATAAAATCCACATGTGAATGTAGGTTTTTGAGGTTGCTGAGTTCAAAACTGATGGCCAAAAGACAATAATGACAGTTGACAGCTGTCAACTGTCAATATCGTCTTTTGGCCACCAGTTTTCGACTCAGCAAGCTCAAAAACATATATTTACATATGGGTTTCATCCACTTTAGCTGTCAAATGCTGTTTGACAGTTAGTTGACAACTGTCAACTGTCTATATCATCTTTTGGACATCCGTTTTGAACTCAGAAAGCTCAAAAACGTATATTGACATGTGGGTTGCATCCATTTTGGTTGTAAAATGCTGTTTGACAGTTAGTTGACAGCTGTCAACTGTCATTATTGTCTTTTGGCCATCAGTTTTGAACTCAGCAACCTCAAAAACCTACATTCACATGTGGATTTTATCGATTTTGTTTATTTCTCGCTGTTTGACAGCTAGTTGACAACTAATTGACAGCTGTCAACTGTCAATATTGTCATATTGACATTGGATTTGAATTTAGCCCCCCCAAAAACATGAGAGGGTACTTTTTCCTCAGCGTAGCAAATACTAAACTGCCAGGAGATTGCCGTTTTGAGTAGTAAATAATGGTCAACCCGTGGAGCTTTGGAGCCCCGTAGCGGCCAAAATAAGCAAAATTGGGCTTTGTGCCCATTGAGACTTTTGTTCAGGATGCCGAAACGAACAACATATCCAAATTTCAGCCAATTTGACCGGGAGCCAATTCCCATACGATTTGTGCGGGGTTCTTTGTAACATCAGTCCGATAAGTACTGTCTGAGGTGAAATATCAACCCTTAGGTACATTGTTATACGGAGAAAAGTTAATTAATTATTTCAAAACTGATGGACTTTCTGACATCTCCATGTGAACAGAATTCGAGAATGCAGAGACGCTACTAATCTCAGAGGTGGACATGTTACTGGAGCATCGCAAGGCCCAGAATGAATCAGCAGAGGATGAGCAGGAGTTCTCAGAAGTGTTTGTCAAGACACTCACCTACACTAATATGTTTAAGAAGTTCAAGAATAAGGAAACAATCGCTGCAGTGAGGAAGTAAGCTGCTATCTTTTATCGTGAGGGTGATCATTTCTGGTTTCTGGCTATTGGCTGAAGTTTGGTGTAGAAGAATCCCTGGCATAATTTTTTCATGATAAATACAGCCTTGCTAATACAGCAATACATACAGCCTAATAAACATTTACAACATCGCAATTCCTTGGCCGGCAGTAATGGAGAAAAATTGGAGAGGCGTATGTCCAGCAGTGAACGCAAACACGCTGACTGACTTAGTTATTCCTAGCCGTCAAAAAGACTACTAATATTGTCGGTGTAAGCTGATCCTCTGCTAAGCCATGGAATAGATTATTGCAAAATGTATTAAGATTTATTTTGCCTTTACTCTAGGTTGGAGTATAGCGACGAAAAAAGAGAAAAATGGCGTCATAAAACCAAACAGCTGTTGATACTTTGACACATTCGCCACACCCTGCGTTCAATAACTTCAAAATTACTCGAAGTGCTCAGATTTGTGTTCAAAAAGTCCTTAACTCCATACAACAAACTCTGAGCGTAGAGAATGCTAAATTGAGCGTTTGAACACTTTGGAAAGGGACCACAATGACAATCAGATACGGGAACTACAATTTAGATGCGGTATTCCAGTGGTCCAGCGTCGATTGTGATGCAAGTATACGCCTGTGAGCAAAATTGATCGTATTACTATCCCTTCACTATTCAGGGTTTGTTAGTAATAAATCATGTTTAGGCTTATACCGTCGTAAAGCATGGCGTAACTATATTGAGATATAACGCGGTGGAATCAGAATTGTTTATTAGTAAGGCTGTTACTGTCTACATTTGGTGAATTGTCTTGAAATGATCATATATTAATTTTAATATTTTATTATTTTCATAATACATGCCATCATGTTGTTTCCCCGAAGGGTATGCATAGGTGAAAGAGCACCATATGGTTCAATTACAACATACTTCTTTCGCTTCCTCTATCTATGGCATACTTTTTTTAATACATGCTCCACGATGCATACCTGACCATTACGAAGTACTTTGTTAATGTGGTTGTGGTACATTCTCCTAAGCAGCCCAGGCACGAAAATTCCACACACTTGCTAAATCAAAATGCTGGAATAAAAATTTTTGACCTATAAGTTTTTAGCTTGTTATCTTCAAACATGTTTACTCTTCAGATAATACCCACAAGACTGTTTTCTGTTTTAGCCTGTTGCAAGCAAAGAAACTACACAAATTCGAGGTGGCGAGCCTTGCTAACCTGTGCCCAGAGACACCCGAGGAGGCAAAGGCACTGTTGCCATCACTCGAGGGACGCTTCGAGGATGAAGAGTTGCGGATAATGCTCGACGACATACAGACCAAGAGGAGCCTCCAGTATTAGCCAATTAGTTGGCGAGAGCTACCAAGAACAGCCATTAATGCAACGCGACTCATTTGGTGACTCATGATGAGAGCATCATCGACTGTGACAGGCAGACGGACAGGTGTGATGAGTGATATAAATGTAAGACATCATTCCATGTGTGTTCTTTGATGTATCGTTGCAAAGTGTATTGTGGAGTCATTCATAAAATATCTTCCTTAAATAAATTACTTTTGAGTACCCAAGTAAAACAGTGCTCTGCAAGATTTAAGAATTTCATGGTATTTTTTATGGAACCTGACATGGATGGCTAATACCACGCAACTAACATTCTGATATTAGCCCAATACACCACATTCCCAAAGCAATTAGGTGCCATGCCAGGAACTTCCCTTTATGAGAACGACTACACTGAACTGGATTTAAATCACGGACAATTTTTCTTTACGGCTTCGACCATAGTTTCATCCAATGGTACCACCCAGCCCGGGTGGGCTACCTAGAATTTTACATGGGACCATGAAACAGCAAATCCAACTCACGAAAGAGAAAGAAAGTTGTGCATGACCAGGGCAAGGATTTGAACCCATAACCTCTCGCATGAAGGGCAAGTCCTCTAAACGTTATTTTGCGCCTGGCTGAGGGCACAACTGTCTTTTAAGAGTTACCACATGAAATCTATGAAACCACATATCTGGGAAAACGGCGTGAAGGTATGTATGTATGGATAAACCACAAACATATCTTCACAAACTCACAATTACTTAACAAAAAAATACCCTCAGCTTAAAATGAATAAGCAGTGGGTAACTTGCATCGTTATAATGGCAACACATCCCCGTACTGCAAAGATGACCGTTCAAGATGGCAACCGTTTAGTTCCGATTTTGGCCACGCACAAAAAGAGCACTCTACCTACAAAGGGTTGTAACTTGTTGTTTGGATGTTCCAGTTGAAATGAAAGAAATGAAATTCTAGAATGATGTAATCAGTCTGTTTATCAGATATGTCTGTAAACACAGTAATGATACAATTCACAGTGACCTCTTATGGAGAGATATCCAACGAAAATAGCACTATAAATGTGTTTATTGAAATTAACTTTATTAAAAAAGACATTTATACATTAAACAAAAATATGAGAATGCCTCTAGCTTTCAAACCTCTTGTTTAGCATCAAAAGGAAATGTAAATATTTTCCAGTAAACCTCAACAATTTTATAAATTAAAACTCAACAACGTTTTTGTCATAATAATTTTCTTACGTTCTAAACTTTACCTTTCAATGTCCTAAATATCGATTAACGACGATGCTAAACAAGAGTCAGAAATGTTATTACAATATTCTTGCCAAGTTATGATTTAACTTATGTCAATGGGCACTTTTGGTTCCTTTTATTTTAAACGAGTTAGTATTAGTAAGTTGTATTTCATTGTGGTCATAATTAAAAACCTTATTACTCAACTAACATAGAGTCTAACCCTTGGTAAAAAATTATAACTACATAGGACGCGAATCCTGCTATTGAAACTGTTTCTGGTACATTTTAAATGTTTGCCTTACGAAATATAAAAATATCTTTATGTACTTTAAAACAAACTCTACTTATATTTTAATATTTAACAAAGGTAACGTCAATGGGAGGTTAAAACATTTCTCAGAACATTTACTATCTTACAACATGAACTCGCGTTATATTGTATATTAACTGCTACACAACAAAGTTAGTCGGGCATAAATTTATTTAAAGACATTCGGAGCGTAGTTGTCACACAAGGAAAACGACCATATTGCCTCAAGTATGTGGGGTTAGCGTGTGAAGAATAAGCAACGATCTATGTGGATTCATTACAAACTGTAATTAGTAAAAGTTTGAAATAAGCTCAATTCATGTACTACTACAATCTCATCTGGTTCAATACATTTTCAAATGATAACTTATGTTACAATCGTTTCACATAGTACACGCTTGTAGTGCTTGTCATTATGGTTTTCTTGCCCCATACTTTATAATACTTTGTAAAAAATAAACAAAATTCTAATATTTAGAGATTATTTTCGACCCACCTTTGCACCGTCACCCTCTCTCTACCAACAAACTTCTGACCCTTGAGCAAAATCCATAAAAAAAAACTCAACTTCCATATGTGATTTTCCTCAAAAATATATATTTACAGTATAATTATTACAGCAAGAAAACAAAGAAAATAGTCCAACATCCGTTGTTTCAAAGCTTGTCTCATTTATCTACAATATCAGTCTCCATTCAAAAATGCATTTTGGCTTGGTAGAGATCAAAAAATGTATGAGGAAATAGAAATTATAAAAAATTGTCCAAATATGTGATTTTTGGATTTCTGTATTACATATTTCTCACACGTTGTTCTTAAATGTACATAAAAGTTAAGCTTATGGTTTTTTCTTACAGTGATATGAGAATCAGTGATTACCTGTAAATTCTTAATTTAGTATCGTTTCCAGAAATGCATTGTTTGATGTTTACCTAAGTAATAACATTAAAGTTAAATCACTAGTGGATTTCCAATCGATAATTTAGACCTAGATACAATACGTATATTGATGATAAATTGGTTTTTGAAAGTTTTCCAAAATCAGAGCACCATCCAGACCTTACTAATGCCAAGTATCAAAATGTTCTATAGCTAATAAATCCAGCTTCTGAACATGAAAATCTATCACATACTTCTTAAAGCTCCGACCGTATCCTTTACACAAGCTGTAAGCTTCACACACATTGCTATTAAGGTGGCCCATCCCGCTCATCTCCCCATACAAAAGGGGAAAGAAGATCACGCCCATATTTATTGTCAGAGATCCAAAATTTTGCTCAAAATAGCTTTATTTGATCGAACTAGATGT
This sequence comes from Incurvaria masculella, assembly GCA_946894095.1. Lineage (NCBI taxonomy): Eukaryota > Metazoa > Arthropoda > Insecta > Lepidoptera > Incurvariidae > Incurvaria > Incurvaria masculella. Next base: position 8,281,846 of record OX335644.1, read on the forward strand.
CTGATGACCATTGGCATTGTAAAATTGTGTTTGGTTTCTAAATTATAAGGTTATTATAAGTTTGAAATTTTTGCGCGTTTTATACAATAACTTTGGAGGTGGATTACGCAATGATAAAGTAAGAACATCTTAAAAAGATTAGTCATCAGACATAGCTTATTTAATCAATCTATTTGGTTTTTGTTAGATTTTTGACTACACCGGCCGTGGTTTACTTTTAGCTATAAGTCGTTTTGAAATTAAAATTTTCGTAAATCTTACCAAATCATACACTATGCACATTGCCTTTTTTGTGGACATGTTGCATCTTCCTCATCACGGAGCCTGTCTTATTCTTTAAAACAGAGAAAGTCCCAGAGCGCAACAGCACGGTTTTGTACCGTGCCCGCGAATGAGTTAGGCCCGCCGGGTTGGGCCACCTTAAGCCATTTTTTCCTATACCACCAAAAGAACATGTTGCCCAAAATTATGTGTTCTCTGCTCTAAAAATTTCATAATACTTTCATTATTCAGTCAGTTTTTGTGCATAGTTCCTTGTCTAGCCATAAGAATATAATATATATATATATATATATATAAATAAATAAATATATATATATATATATTTATTTATTTATTTATTTCACACCATAATATAATTGGAAGTTTTATCAATATTAATCTACATTCATTGTTCACGAGAAGCTCTCGACATTTGATGTCACAACATTCTTAATAATCATATTCAGTTATATTACCTACCCTCATACCATCCAAGACATATCGTTACTCAGCCTTCAATTTAAACTTCCAGATCCAACGGAGCCCACTTACAGATAGTTCATTCTACCAATACAGACAAACCTTCTAAACTCATGTTAAGTACCATAACTTCGTAAGTTTTTTGTAGAAATTCTCCAAAATCAGGCTCAATGCTTTTGACTCCACATACCTTCAGAAATTTGTGTGCCCTTTCAAATTTATTTGTGGATCACATTTCTATTCAAACAACTGCAAAATTCAACTTTACTTCTCTATATTGTTTAACAAATGGAGATGATGAAATGGAAATGGGATTTTTGAAATTTAGCATTGCCACCAATGATCTGAAGCTTCAGATTTTGGACATCCACTTCGTTTGAGAGTTTACTCCTTTATTTTGCAGGAATTAAGCCCATCCTCGTAAAGACATCAGTGAATGGAGTAGACGTCTAAAGAAACTAAACTAACTGATCGTATGGCATACACGTTACTGGCCCAAGCTTTAAAGCGCCCTATGTGCGTTAATTAAATATGTGAGAATACAGACACTATAGTTTCACTCACAACACCTATCACTATCCTGACCTACACCAACTCGCACACAGTACATACAAGACCACCAAGTATCTTACGCACGACAATAGTAGTTTTAAGTTTGACTTTCAATTGTGAACCAAACATTCAAAAGATACAAGTTACTCGGAACGAAGAGCGCGGCTAGTCGGGGGTTTAGTTATATTTGTATGCATGAGGGATATAATCACACAAACATGACACAACTTTCGTGCAAGCCAACAAAATGACAAACTACAATTTCTTTTCGTGTGCATGAACTTTTGATGATTTCTCTGCTAGAATATTTCCTATAATTGTTACAATGAATCTCATTTTCCGTCAGATTTTATTTTATGGCTGCAGTATGACATTCAATGAGTTACATAGTTACTAAGAATGGCCCGTAAGCTATGCTCTCCATTTAAAGGTAGTTTACTAATCATTGCAAAACCACTGTTCCAATTGAATTGATATTTAATATCTGATGTCAGGCAATAAATATCTGTGTCTGCACGTTTTTGTTTTTTTGAAAAATCTGAACAAAATCAAATGAAAGACAAAAGAAAATCTTCACACACATTATGTTTTCTCTGTGCTTTGACTAAGGGATACAATTAACGCAAAAACGAAAATGTGTAGACACAGATATTTGTTGCCTGATTTTAAAAACCAAATATCAAGTAAATTGGAACAGTGGTTTTTTTAAATGATTAGTAAACTACGTTTGTATGGGAAGAGCATTTTTCTGGTGCTTACAGGTGGGCCTGTGTTAGCTTGACCCTGGCACCTGTGTTAGCTTGAACCTGGCATAGAAAAAGATAATAATAAAATCTGACGGTTTACTCAAAACATTAGTCGTAGATTTAACTCAAAGATTTGCAGGGTCTTGGTGTCAAATTCGCTCCCCGCTCGCCTGGAACACAGGTGGCATGGGCTAACAGGGACTTAATGCAATCTGAATGAAATAAATTATATACTTACCCTTATTAAAAGTTGCAATTTGTAAACACCGTTGTTTGTATGCTAAGTTAATGTAGAGCACTGTTAATTACTTGAAACAATTTTGTCACTTGAAGAGCTTAAAAACAAATAATTCGTTTTAGCCACACCTCTTAAATCTTATTACATACCAGTACAACCCACGCTCAGTGTTTTACTACTGAAGAAGCTCGATGTTGACTAACGGAACAGGCGGGGTGAGGGATGAGGGGAGTGGGAGCAAGGAGGTGAGGGGAGGTGAGGCAGGAGGTGAGGGGAGGTGAGGCAGGAGCTAGCGCTGGTCGCTGGGCTGCAGGGGCTGGAAGGCGGAGGTGAGCGAGGGCCGCAGCTGGAAGGCGGGCACGGACGGAGCGATGACGCACGGAGCCCCTCGCGCGCCGTCCCCCTCCGCGCCGCTGGCGACTCCCGCACCGCCCGCGTACGCCTCCTTCAACTTTAAATTGACCTGCAATGCAACGTTTTGCACTAATTTACCAGCATTTCCCCTTGTTCGCGGCGTTCCCAAAATAACTTTGTGCATGCCAGGTCCTTCCTTTTTAACACTCCTTTTTTAGATTCACTTGTATCTATGTAACGGAATCTTTGAACGTGTTTTTAACCAACTTAAAAACGTCAGATTACATTGAAATTTTGCATACTTATCATTGTTGAGTAGGCTTAATTTAACTGGATAGACATGCGCAAGGTTTATTGCTGCTCTTACTGCGGTGGTAGCAACAAGGATAGTTTGCTTCAAAATGTTTTTTTTTCTTAACTCGTTACATATTAGGTTGGGGAAAAATTTTCTTCGCATTTTTTAAGAAAATTCAAAACATTTTTTAATATGGTTTATTTACATTTAACTAAAGTATGTAGGTACCATTTTGTTCGATAACTTTTTGCCATCTTGTAGGTAGGGACATGATCCCATTGCTATAGAAATATTGGGACTTCTGATCAATATACCGCGACAAGTGGTTTTGCCAGTCCTCTCGTGATGTTAACCTGACACTGCCTAAAGAATTCTGAAGAGACCTAAACAGGTGGAAATCTGAAGGTGCAAGGTCAGGACTATACGGCGGATGCATTAACACCTCCCAGCCAAACTCTCTTAGTTTTTGCTGAGTGGCTAAAGATGTGTGAGGTCTAGCGTTATCATGATGAAAAACCACACCCCTTCTGTTGATTAATTCCGGCCGCTTTCTCTCAACTTCTTGCTTTAATCTCATCAGTTGTTCGCAGTAGAGTTCAGAATCGATGGTCCTGCCTGGTGGTAACAGCTCATAATGAATAATGCCCTTCCAATCCCACCACACACACAGCATCACCTTGTTGCGAGTTAACCCGGGTTTCGCCACAGTCTGTGAAGCTTGACCGGCCTTTGACCACGACCTTTTTCGCACGTTCTTGTCGTACGTGATCCACTTTTCATCACCAGTTATCAGCTTCTTCAAAAATGGTTCGGTTTCATTACGTCGTAATAAAGAATCACAAATGAGTACACGGTTCATTAGGTTTCTTTCAGTGAGCTTGTGAGGTACCCAAATATCGAGCTTTTTTGTGTACCCAGTTTTTTTCAAATGCGCCAAAACTGTTTTGTGGTCAATTCCTAGTTCTTCAGCTACGTCGTAACTACTGATATGCCGATCTTGCTCCACTTTATCAAAAATGGCATCCATTTTATCCGTAATAGGGCGACCAGAGCGACGTGCATCTTTGACATCAAAATTTCCTGATTGAAAACGCTTAAACGAAATTTGTGCTACTCTCACAGACACTGCACTAGGTCCATAAACATCGCAAATTTTTTTCGCGGCTTGCGTTGCATTTTTACCTTTTTTGTAGTAAAATTTTAAAATGTATCGAATTTCTTCATTAGATTCACTCATTTTGACAGTACGAAAAACAAATGAGAATCACACATTTTCCTAATTTGCATTTGGAATTATGTTCTTTAAAATTTAAACTTTCAATGATACCAAAACCAGCCAGATACAAATAGTATAGCCAAAGAGATTTTATTACAAGTTCATACATACTATAATGCGAAAAGACTTTTTCCCCGACCTATTATTTAATCAAAGCAAGCAGGACAGAAGACTTGCTTATGCAAGATTGCAATATGCTGTAATACATATTGCAATCCCCAAGCCTTTAGTAGGGACTTTTAGCCTTAGCAGGGACTTGCCATCTTGGTATTTTTTTTATGCAACCTCACATAGATGGCTGATACCATACAACTACCATTATGATATTAGCTCGATATACCACATTCCCGAATGAATTAGGTGCCATGCCAGGACATTCCAGTTATGAGGGTTAAACTCCCCGCCCCATTTATGCACCACTTTCTTTCTCTTTCTGAGTTGGATAAGTGTGTATCGTTACGAATGCGAGCTGTTCAATGGCTCGGAATACATGTAAAACTTTAGGTATCCTTCCCCTAATAGGTCGCAGGGTTAAGCCCGCCCAGGTTCGTACCATCGCATTTGATGAAAAGATGGTCGAAATAACAGTGAATTTTTTACTGTTTTCCTTTCATTTCAATGTAGCTGTATATCGCTAATGGTATTAGCCATCCATATCCAGTTACATATAAAAAAACTTCCAAGGATTTTTTTCTGCAATGTTTGGACACGTAGTTTATAATAATTTAAGAACCTTTTCACAACCATCGGGCGGTTCCCGAGCGAGGAATCGGTTGATGTGGGGGGACGTTCCCAGCCGCGAGCTGTCAACATCCGGCGAAGAGCACACGCTGCCACCTGTCACAACACGCCCCTGTCACTAAACGCAACTCAACACCAACAGAGAGCACTACATTCTAACTAGGCAGGGTTCAAACGACAGATAACTATTATAGCATAAACATGGAGGATAATGTCAAGCATAAACATTACGTTGAATCAACTAAAACAATAACAGGAATAGCTGTAATTCATTGGCGACAGTACATATGCAGGTTAGCATGCTAATATGATGGGGGAAGCATCCATTGCCACTGGATACAGTGGTGAGGTATTCTAAAGGCCACAGAGGCCGCTGTTATTCTTTATCGATAATCAAAAAGTTCATTCTCAATAATGCATCCTTCCATGTTCCACTTTCCACTTCTACCCACGTACAGTTTCCTTACCAATGCCATGCTGAGTGTGGCATTACTGTGATGCACTTAAACAAAAAAAATTTTACAGACAAAACAAGGATTTTCTTTAAGGAACAGAACGAATTCTGCTGATATATATTTAAGGTGGCCCAACCCGGCGGGACGAACTCATTCGCGGGCACGGTACATAACCGTGCTGTTGCGCTCTGGGACCTTCTCTGTTTAAAAAAAAAAGACAGGCTCCGTGTAATACAACGTATTTACACAATTTTACAATGTCAACGGTCATCAGACATCTAGTTCGATCAAATAAAGCTATTTTGAGCAAAACTTGGGATCTCTGACAACAAATATGGGCGTGATCTTCTTTTCCCGTTTGTATGGGGAGTTTAGCGGGATGGGCCACCTTAAGAAAGGATCGCTAATAGAAGCCATTTTAGATGCGGGATACTACATTTAATTGTGCAATGAGCAAATTATATCTATTATTCAGGGTACATGGTGCCTGCATATCACTATATTATATGAAATCCACCAAAGTAGCTTTACCGACATTGTTTAGGCCTGTACGCTATTTTCAAGCAAAATATTCTTGATGATCTATTAGGACTTTAAATTTGTTTTGTCAAGCAAAGTTTTGGAATCATGTGACCAGACCAATGCAGCATTGGGATGTAAGATAAGTCGTTTGTTCTGATCAATATTTGAGTTTGGCAAAAAACTATGCACAAGGCAGTGCCGACAATAATGCAAGTGAAATAGTGTACACGCAGAAACATTTCACATCTTTGCTGTCGGTCAACTTGGAATGGTGGGGCTACGCAATGTGCAAGTAAGGCAATACTGGGGAAGGTGTAGACGGAAACCTGCGATGCACAGCTCCGGCGAGCTGCCGGACAGAGAGGCGCGGGACGGAGACCCTAGCAATCATATAGTGCTTTATTGCATTCATTAATTAATTCGCTTGCACATTACAATATTTTCAAAAGGTAGTTATGATATGCTACTGCCTACAATGGGCTCTCCACTCATTCTGTGTACCTAAAGAATTGATAAACATAAGGTTAACTGGGAGCCTGGAGACCTAACATTCTGGTCTCTGAAGGCAGCGATGGTGTTACCATCTACGACTAGTCTGGTTGCTCGGGTTTTATGATGGATTTGTTAATTGATGATGATACATTTCAATTTGGTGAGTTACACTGAAATAAAATGTTTTTTTTTTTTATTAAAACTTTTTCATCACTTCAACATTTTCTAACTATGCAAGCAGGTGTTCATAGGATGGTGGCAGGGTTAACTACCTGAAGAGTGTGCGGTGTGGCACAGGTCGTGCGGCGTCTGCGTGTTGACGGAGCGGCGAAACATCTCCGCGAGTGGTGCGCGGTGACCCTCCGGCGTGACCTGCACATGCGTGCCTTGTTAATGGAAATGCAAAAGCCTCATAGTAAAATATCTTAGTCATTCATTCTAATTATATTTTAAAATATAAGGTAGTCATGATTGATATGATATACCTTGTCGCGCAGTCTATCAATGTGCGGCGTCTGCGTACCGCTGGCCGGGAACAAGACGAGCCTTTCGATCTCCTGATTGAGACCCTCGACGGAGGAGCGCGCTGCCCTCAGTGGGCCTCCGCCACCCCCGGCGTATCGTGACCCTGCATGCAAACATATTTCCACTCTCCCTTTAAATAGGAGCACAGTAGAGTCTTGCTACAGTGCTCTAGTCTATATTATGCATATGCGCTGATCAGTAATTTTATTCTGATCATCTTGAAGAAAAAAGAAAAAACTAACTGCTTTTAGATTATTGCTTATTTAATTATTGTTTATTGTTATTTAACCGCTTTTACATACATAAATACATGCATACATACTTCACGCCGCTTTCCCGGAGGGGTAGGCAGAGATGATAGAGCGCCATACGGTACGATCACAGCTTTTAGTGTTATGTTATTAGAAATACTTATTATTCTATGCTTAGAACCATGCGTGAGGTAAATTCTAAAGACAGTTGAGCAAGTTATAATATTTATTTTACGCACTGAGTATAACATTTCACTGAGCAAAATAAGCAAAAACTTTTAGAAATGCACTTTTTATTAAAATTTCTTCGTCTGTACATACATGCAGATTTGTGTTTTCCATCCAGTTGAATGTAGCCGTGCTCATAAAGGAAAGGGTCTGGCATGGCACCTAATTCCTTCGGAAATGCGGTGTGCTGGGCTAATATCACGTCGGTGGGTGCGGTGTAAGGCATCCATGTCCTGTCACATAAAAAACATGCCTGCTCGTAACAAGTTTGAAACTGTATGTTTCAAGACTGTATGCAGTTGCATTGCTCACAGTAGCCGGGGCCTCCAGACGTGGTCTGGCAGCTGTGCTCAGCGGAGGCCTTGAGCGGCGTGCGCTGCAGCCGGCTGCGCAGGAAGCGTTCCAGCTTGTCTTCCTCGCTGGCACGTGAGGAGCGCCCCGACGACCCGCTTCCGCTCCATCCGCCGCCCTCCTCTGTCTGCGGGTGGCGCCCAACATCATACGATCTTAGCTCGATTCGATAAACTAACTTTAAGGGCGTGATAGGAGGTGATTGCAATCAGTTTGATAAGGACGTAAGTAACACCACATTTGATTTTTATTAATAAAAATAACCACAACGAATTTCGACAATCAAAAAGTAAATATATAGATTGATGGGCTTGCTATAATTTAAAGATAAAACTGTAAGTCTTTGGTGCTTTCTGTTTTCGAATTAGACAAATATCCATAAACTTTCATAAAAAACGTTTGAACTCAGAGCATTAGATATTTACCGTTATAGGTTTCAAATATAGCTACACGATCAATGCATCTTTAATTTTTTTGAAATAAATAAATAATCAGTAATTATTTTGCAAAATTATAAAATATAGGTTTACTTACGCCCTTATGGAACTGAATGCAATCAGGTGTTATTATGCCCTTAAAAAAACCTAAAAAAACATGGAAAAGACATTAATTAAAAAAGTGCATTTAAAATTAATCATTAAAAAAACTAGAAATAGCAACCTTTGCTAAAGCAGAAATCTTTCAATGTTTCTCTATATTTGCTTGGTTTCTATCAGGAATAGTTAAAATTGTGACGTATAAACATATAATAATCTTATCTCAGGACAATACATTTAAAACATAACAATAAACAGAGAGTGGTGTAGGTACATACTTGTGTGGTCTTATCAACTTGCAAGTGGCTGGCGTGTAGGTACAGGTCCCGCGGCCACTGCCCCTTGTGGCACAGCGTGTCTAGCGACGCCGTTCGTCGAATAGCATTCGAGCCGTACCGCACTTTCCCTGAACAAAATACATTAAATTTTATGCCTTCTAAAATTTTATTTAGCGTTTGAACACTACTCTGCAGAATTGACATAATGTCGACGATAACTTATTTATTTTATTTATATAAGTTTATTGCACTAAAAAAAAACTCGGGCAAAAGGTACAACTTAATGCTGGAGGCATTTTCTACCAGTCTACCTTTGGGTATCGTGAGCAGTAGTGCGAGTAGTAACTATGGAGAAATAGCTTTAGAGGAAACATAATTCCTACACAATTTACAACAAATACACATTATATTTAAACTTAAATATATAACTTATATAACTGTACATAAATATAACTACATAAATATCAATAAATAAATACTTAATACTACTTATATATATTATAAAAACAAATAAAAGATGATACTTGATACAATATAATTAAAAGGACAAAAAAAATATTGGCAAAATAATTTAAAAAAAAATACTGACAAACTTAAAGAAGTATGAGGGAGAAAATTAAAGAAATCATAAAGACAGAAAATAACTGCGCCTTGATGTAATAAAAACAAGTAACTGAAACAAGTTTCTGATATCAGTAGTTATTTTTCGTGGAGATAGCTGCCGACGTTTAGAACTGACCCGTGCGGTCCATCTTCAATCAATATCGGAAAATAATTTAAACACCTACAGTACATTTAAATCATTGTCACAAATAGGTACTCTCCTATTCATCTTGTTAGATTTCAATATAATAAATTCCGTTTATTATATGCAATTGAATTTCCTATCCCAATATTAAGGTGGGCCATTATTCCATTAACTCCCCATACAAACGGGGAAAGAAGATCACGCCCCTATTTATTGTCAGAGATCTCAAATATTGCTCAAAATAGCTTTATTTGATCGCACTAGATGTCTGATGACCGTTGGTATTGTAAAATTGTGTTTGGTTTTTAAGTTATAAGGATAGTTCGAATTTTTCGCACGTTTTATACAATTATTTTGGAAGTGGATTACGCAATGATAAAGTAAGAACATTTAACGTTTAGAGTTCTCGTCAAACTGTCTGGCGAGTTATAGGTGAAAAAGAAAATAGTCTATACGGATATTGGTATTTAATTTAATTAGATTTCAGTTCAGTTAAATTTAGTTACATTAAATTTACATGTATATTAATCCACTGGAGTCACAACCACGAGGTCTCAAAAGACCGTTCGCGACGAGGTGCATGCGCACCTCGTGGCCCAACCCGGCGGTCTTAACTCATTTGCGGGCACGGTACAAAACCGTGCTGTTGCGCTCTGGGACCTTCTCTGTTTCTAAGAATAAGACAGGCTCCGTGATGAGGAAGATGCAACCTGTCCACAAAAAAGACAATAGGCATAGTGTATGATTTGGTAAGATTTACGAAAATTTTAATTTCAAAACGGCTCATAGCTAAAAGTAAACCACGACCGCTGTAGTAAAAAATCTAAAAAAACCAAATAGATTATAAATCTTGATTAAATAAGCTATGTCTGATGACTAATCTTTTTAAGATGTTCTTACGTTATCTTTGCGTAATCCACCTCCAAAGTTATTGTATAAAACGCGCGAAAAATCCGAACTTTTGGGACATTATAACTTGGAAACCAAACACAATTTTACAATGCCAATGGTCATCAGACATCTACTTCAATCAAATAAAGCTATTTTGAGCAAAATTTTGGATCTCTGACAAGAAATATAGGCGTGATCTTCGTTCCCCTTTTGTATGGGGAGATGAGCGGGTTGGGCCACCTTAAGGCTCAATTTACATTTCTTAATCAATTTTGTTTTTTTTTTATGAAAAACCAGTATGCTGTACTGAGGACCAAAAGTAGAACCCTAAGAAAAGCAATATACATCTAGCCTCATGAAACCACGCTCAGTAAGGCACCATGTCAGCGGATTTGCGGAAATGTATGTTTTAAGGTGTTGAGTAGGTATTTTGTTTTTAGTTTTTTTGGCTGATTGTCTGGGAAACCACTTACTGCCATTTTTTCAAGCAAATTTTCAAGTTTTTTTTCATTGAAGCTAAATTTGGTTTTTCATAATAAAGTTTTAATTTTTTTTTATTTTTGCCATTCTCTGTGTAGGTCATACTGTATTATTACATGAATTTGTATTTTTATTGTAAATAGGATAATCTGTATTTGATTGCATTAGATTTATTTAAATGCTCGCATTCGAATTTGAATTCCGATATAAATATAGGCTGGACCTTGGAGGACATAGCCTACCATTTGAGGTGAAAATTTAATTCCACATTTACAGAAAAATTGGTTGCACGTCTAAGAAGTTAACATAAAAACATTGGAGTAGCAAATATAAAGACAATAATTTGCCAAATCAGCGATAAAGGTTATATTATAGAAAAATTGCCGTCCTACACAAAAGCTAAACTTTCAAGTTCAATAACCCTTCTCGTTGTGAAATAAGCTATTTAAAGCTTATTCGATATATAGTCGAGGGTTGAATACTAACTTTGTCATTTCAATTCTTGCACATATTCTATACAACAGTGTCCATAATTAAAACATCTAGCTTACACTTGTATTACACTTGTAAGAATGCACAGAGCCACATATACGCTTCCTCAACAGCTTGTTTATTTATTGGTCAGCAAGGGTACCTTTGTAGTTAGCAGCCCCTGGAGAGCGTTGGCCAGAAAGTGCGTGTTCCGGGGACACGCGTCGCCAGGCGTTGGTCGGAGACAGTGTCGGACTGTTACCGCAACTCTTGCGCAGGCCCGGCGTCGCATTCCCAGCACCCTTCATCACCGAGGAGACCGGCAGCGTCGCCCGCATTGGACCCGCCTTGCCGACATCCGGCACGCCGCCACCCGGTCGCACGCGTCCTGACATAGTGATCTCCACTCGCCTAACACTGCACCACAGTCCGACCGAGACCCGTTTCCTACAAGACACAATAGTGGGCAACGCCACTGAATAATCATTCGTGCTTCATCACGTTGAAGGAAGGAAGAAATAAATGAAAACCATGTCCTCCTTCATCCACACTTTCGTCTTGTGAACCCTCAACAACCTGGGCGGCTGGCGATCTTCCACTTCCACTTTCCACCTTCTTTCCTTTCTTGCTTCCTTTCTTCGTCGCCTTCTTCGCATTGACAGACAGACTGACGTTCGGTGTTGGCTGATATCCGTCCTCTATGGTGTCCATGATCCGCCCCGAATTTGTCCGTGGTCAAAGTTGTAAGCCCGCTATACATGTTGGCCGGTCGCTACCCGCCATCGCCAAAACGACAAGCCCTCACTTTTGTATCCACATCGCGCCGTCGTTGAATGAACGATAAACAAACAGAAAAAAAATGACAATGTTTTCCATTTAGTTCAATTTAGCCGAGCAATATAAGGAAGGTCCTGGGGGTCTACTCATGAGATTCTCACCTGTGAGACACCCGTGACTCACATGTGAGTTACAACACTTTCGTACTCATGAAATGACAGCCATGAGTCACCATAGTTCTGTCCCTTTCTAATCATTCTAATTAGAGTGCAACGACACTAACGTAATATTTACTCGTGTCCTCAACTTGGCAGTTGAGCGTAACCATGGTAGGTGTCTTTCTCGATATCGAGAAGGCATTCGACCGTGTATGACACGCGGGGCTTCTGCACACTACCACACTTCTGCTTCTGCTGGACACCACTTCTGCAGCACACCACCACACCATTCGCAATCCTGAGTACGTACAGTAACGTCCTTCCTTGAAGGACGTCAGCCCCGGTGGAGGGACATGACTCACCCACGCGGCCGATCGTCTACTAGATCTACAAAAAGTACGTCCGCTCGCGACTCTCCTACGCAGCCCCAGCGTAATATGTGCTAATCACAGCCAGGAAGGAATCCAGGAGGACAATCCAGCAGCAAAACGTCACCCTCCACATGATAGTGAGGGCCGGGAGCAGTGTCAGAAATGGTGTAATCGCTAACGACGGGCAGATGCCACCGGTGGAGGAATTTATTGTGAAGCTCGTGCGCCGCATGTTCGAGCGAGCCAATGCTTCATCACATCCACATTTCACTAATCATGCTCCCCTGTACGCACGTCCGCTGCACAGAAAGCTGCTGCTGCGCTCCCAGTCGCCTAGCCAGGATTGAAGTGGTTGAACGCAGCGCCCGCTCGAAGTCTCGATGAGATGATGCCCAGCACGCCGCTAGCTTATAGCTGCGGCTCCGTTCGGATTGATGTCGGCTAAATTATGTCATGCATAACTGGTAGCCCACATGGCTGGTGCAAAATAGGGTCAAACTGGTTCAGGACAATGTATCCATCTACCAAATTTAATCAAGTTTGATTTAACTCTGATGATCGGTTTAAGAGTTATGGAGGAACATACATACGAACATACAGAACTGATTTCTAAAAATCGTCAATTTAGTTTTAGTATCATAAATAAAGTCTACAAACGAAGTATCTAACAAAACTAAGCAACATACTCCATGAACACCCCCTTACAGAGAAAATTCGTTTATTTGTCTCTGTTTTTGCATTAAACTTCAGTACATAGTAATGAAGAAATTTAAATAACAGTAGACAAAATTCACCCATCGCAGCATATGCTATAGATAATGTGTCTGTAGCGCTGATATTATGGTGGGCCCGGGTGGTGATATGAGTAACCAGGGAAACGTGGGCATACACACCCAAGGACACATAGTAATGAACAAATAAAATAATATGAAAATAAATAATTGTCAGGCGTTCTACACTTTACACTTCATAATATAACTACAAGAAATATAGTACTAATTGAGAAACAGGACTTATAGTTACAAAGTAGATAACCAAAAAATTACATAAAATAGAACGTCTCAATTTATGCACGCATAAAATTCTAAGATGACCACGGACCGGCACTGCAAAAAAAGCCGAGAAGCAGTCCGGATAATAGTGGGTACCCTCTGGGCCGTACATACCCAGACGACAACCAAATGGCACGGAGTAGTCTGCGCGAGCACAGCCATTGACTTTGACAGATACCAGTATTTTATTCTGTGGTTGACTGACATACGGGCATTACGGGCCGGCGCGGCATAGGTCAATGCGTGTTGTCTCTACGTTTATTATTTTTACGGTTTAATTCAGCTTGTATTCAGCCTTCTGCGGTTAGGATTACTACTGCGCAAAGGCAAAGGTAGGAAGAATAACATGGCAGCCGATATAGTAGTAGCCGAGGCGCAGCTGCAAATAAAATTTGTCACTAAGCAGGAGCAGTAAGTATTGACCACTACACGCTTGGATTTGGTTTTATTTAATTACTTGGGTTATTTTCGTCACTTTTATGTGTTAATACATTGTTACACCTGTTCATTGTTCAACCGTATACGATATCGTATTATTAAAAAGTTGTATATAACCTAACTTTGATGGCAGATATGCTGTTCCCGACACGCCTTACGCCCTCGCCGGCAACGTCACTCCAGCCGAGCTGAACACCCTTCTTAACTCTCTGCTGGTGGAGAGTCATGGCGCCGGCAAGAGTGTGGAGTTTGATTTCCTCGTCTGTGGCGAGCTGCTTGTGGGTGCTCTGGGGCAGCTGGCAGAGGAGCGTGGGGCAGGCAGCGAGGGTACGTTGGAGGTGGAGTACCTAGAGAGGTTCCCTGCTCCAAGCCCCCAAGACTGCCTCATGCATGACGACTGGGTTTCTGCTGTGCACACACATGAAAATTGGTGTGTATCGCTTATAATTATTGAATTTTATCACAAACTGGTTTAGTTGGCTACCCTGGGGTAATTTCGGCTGTGATTTCCATTTGCCACGCAAACCTACCATCTTGCTGGATGGATAGGATACAAGTTTGACTTTATAGGAACTTACCAGTGAAAGATTTTGGCGAAGGGGCCAACCTTGCACGATCTTTTGGAGCAGCAACGCGCAAAGTAACTAACAAGAAGATATCTTTGAACAAAAATCTTTCACTGGTGAGTTCCTATGAAGTCAAACTTGTATCCTATCCAACCAGCGAGATGCTAGGTTTGCGTGGATAATGGAAACCCCAACCCTAGTTTCGACTCAAAACTATTTCATGAGAAAAAACACAAAACATTTTATTTTTTTAATTATTATTTGCCCCTTTTACTTGGTCATGAAATAAATTAACTAAGACTATATAAATTAGCTATATATCATTCCGATAGGATTTATTACTGGAAACAAGGAATTAAGAACCCCTAAAAACAAAAAAATAGTTAGGACTAATAAGGGGTCTAAAGCTGAATCGTGCAAGACAAGACAGCGGTCAAAAGCCTGCTGAGAAAAATTCATTAGGAGAGAGTGTTTGTTGGCTCGTCTGTTTTGTGAGTGCGGGTTCGGTCATTTTGGCCTCTTTTTATAACAGTCGCCCCTTCACTCTGCTGACGTCCAATAGATGGCGGGGCCGAGTGGAGGGGCTGCGGAGCGAGCAGACCCGAAACCCCGAAAAATAAAAGATGCATGTAAAATACTTTATTATGCCTGTTTCTTTTACATTTTCGGGTCATTTAACACAGGACAGTTCCATCGACAACAGCATTGGAGTCTCGCTCATGGAATGTAAGATATTTTTTTTTCTGAAATCTTTATGACCCACTTTATGATCCACTCCCGACCGACTAGGTCCATGGTATTTCTAACTTTTAGGGGGGCTGCAAAACCATGCCGGTCGGTATAAATAATAACATAATAATACACATTCATAAGCGTCCGATGCGCACTTAAACTGCTTACCTAGGTCATATCGTCCGCCATTGGAACTGCCGATTCATCCCTACACATAAAAAGCGCCCAATAATCCTGTTATGATCCTGTCCGACGCGCGACGGCGTAAACAAATGTAGGTACTTACAGTCTTATTCACAGTGACCGTGTCAAAACTTAGTACGGGATTAGCACTGGACTAACCATACAAAAACCGGGTTTGTCCGGCAATAATTCACGCACTAAAGTTAGTCCGCCCACTCTGAATACGACAGTAGGTATGTCATTTGCAATTGCATACCTACTCAGGTAATTTCTGTTATTTGTTAAATAAGCTTCTAACATAGGTATTAATTAATGCACTATGAGCATTTGATATGATTAATGAATAATCACAAAACAGTCACAAAAGTTTGAAAGGCTCGTGGCTTAGGGGCGCGACGGGTTTACTTGCCTTCCATCCCAGATATCTGGGTGCAAATCTCCGCCCGGCCCCTTTAATTCTTTCTTTCTTTTTCTGAGTTAACATTTGTTACGAATGCGTGCGAGCTGTTCCATGGTTCGGAATCCATGAAAAACTAGGTCCCATTGGATGAAAAGATGGCCGAAGCGGCGATGAAAAAATGACCGTGTATTTCATCCAGTTAAATAAAGTCATGCTCATAAAGGGAAGGTCTTGGCACGGCACCATTCGGGAATGCGTTGTGATGGGCTAATGCATGTCCAGTCACATAAACAAACTAAAACAACTTAATCTAAAAAATGCGTCACTCACCAACCACTAAAAATACTGCTTCCAATCGCTAGAAACGCACAGTATTTGATTCATTTCAAGCACCGACATAAAAATTAAATGCACTTCACGAAAACAATACAAAACACAACCTTTCGCGTAATCTCATCACATGAAATCGAGCAGCCGCCCCGCGCCGCGCCACGTGACGAGACATGTTAGGTACTGAACTACTGAGCAGCGAGAACACCTGCATGCGTGCGACGCAAAAGTTTTGTTTATTACCCGACGAAATTAAGAGGACCTCATCAAAGTTATTTAAAACGAATGTACTGATGTTACAAAATAATCATCTAAGCTATGAAAATTATAACTTTGCAATGTTAATATGTGTACATACGTCCACATATCAGGCTATAATACCGGTTACCAGTGTAAGCAGAATAATGAATATTTTACCGCAAGATTAAATGACAAAATGTTGCACAATACCGACCACTGCCTTCAGCCAAATATCCGAAGATAAATCATGCAGCAAGCACGAAGACGTTGATCCACTGTTAGACTTAGTAGAAAGTGCGTGACAAGTAATCTTGGCCTAAAGCAATGAGATCTAAACCCTAAGTTACATCTTTAGACATGCACGGGAAGACTTGACTAGCTGATTCGCTCATCGATGAGGCGCGCAGGTTTGTGATCCATCTAGGTAGGTACCTACCTATCACGTCGCCCGGTAAAGGAATACACCACGATGGAATCCGTCCCAAAATAAGGTAATTGTAGGTAACAAAAAAAAGGATAATTATTTATGTTGTAATGTCTTAACCGAATTCCGTAGACAACGGAACTTACCAAGTTGAGCAAGATATTCGGACAAGATAGATCAAGCAGGATTTGCTTACGTTACCATTTTCACACTGCTTGTAAATAATAGCTATCAATAGTGAGAGTTTGGCAGCATGTCGCCATTATCTCGGCAAGTTCTCCTAATCCTTTTACGTTGTGAGACTCCATGTTAAATAAGTTGAGTAATAGTAGGTAATACAAGTGCGCTTGTAAACTCAAATTATCTTTCTTTGTCCCTCTATGTGAGGTTTGATGCAGTGGAGAAGAGAAACAATACTTTTTACCAGGTCCGCAGAAAAGTAAAAGAGCTTACGCTAAAGCCGACGAAATTCCCAGAAATGTGTATTCAAGGTGAGGCAAAAGAGCTTCTACTATTATTTTTAAATCATTAATATTGGATAGTATTGTTTTCCGAATCATTGTTAGAAAACAGTCTAAGTGGGTAGTTATCTAGAATATCGTATTGAGTTATGAGTGTTATTCGTTTTTAGCCATACCTTTTCATTGCTTTTCGATCACATCGCCCATCTCATATGAGAGATACACTAGCAGTAGTATTGAGAATTTAATTTGGCCTGTAACTAAATAATTTTTATTCCTAACCTGTATCCATGTAAAACTGTAGGTCCCCTTCCCCTACTTGGTACCATCGCATTAAATGAAAAGTTGGTCCAAGCGGGAATAAAAAATTATTCGCGTTTTCCATTCGGTTAAATGTAGGCGTGCTCATTACGGGAACGTCCTGGAATTGCACCTTATTCTTTCGGTGATACGATGTATTGGGCTAATGTGACAGTGTGTGTGGTAGTAACCATCCATACCAAGTCACATACAAAAATAAAAGCTTCTTGCCTGCTACGCTAATGCTCAGTGTGTCAAAATTACTAAGGGATTAAAGTTTATGTGAGAGAACAGACTTTTGTAGTGAGTAGCTGGCAACAACAAGTAATTACGTGCATAAACCAGACTCAGCTCCTGCACGTGCGTTGTGTTGCATGAATGAACTCGACCGGGTCAATTTGTTACTACGGCACTACGCACTAGGTAGGTAACAGGGAGACCGAGAAATCCCCTAATGAATGGGTAGATAGATGAGCGAAGGACATAATTTTTAAATGATTGATTGTGAATGTTGCTTTTCCAAATAATTCACATTTCACAGATTGAGTTATTTGGCCATAATTTATTCACAGGTATCTGGCATTCATTAAAAAAAAATAGAAAAATTTTATTAAAAAAGCAAGTACGTCGCTTTTTTAAACGAATATGATATCTTTGTAGAATCCACCGTGAAGCGAGGATACATTAATTAAAGAAAGTATAAAAGTAGGTGTTTTTTTAGCTTTCTTTCTTTAAAAAATGTATTCTTACTTCACTGATACATGGAACGCGTGTACGGAGCCAAATGTCGAGCTTTCCATAAAAAGGGGTCGGGTTTTAATCCTAGGGCTGTTAAAACTCTTGTTAAATTATTGATTCTACGTCAGGACCTGTTTCATGGATCAGATTCCATTTAAAGATGTAGGTCCCTCTTCCTAAAATTGCTACCTACGTTGGTAGTTTTAATCATGCCCGAGTTGGGAGCACTGCAAATAACTGCACTGAATGAAACAGCTATGAAAATAATTTTGATTTTCATATTTATTTAGTGTTAGCCGAAGCCGCTTAGCGAAGAGTCCCGAAATGGCAACTTGTCTCTGCAGACGTAAAGTTAGCTCTGGGTCTATCGCAAAGTTGTGTATCTCTTCGCCATGCTACGCTACTAGTAGGCGATGAATGAGGGAAAATATTGATACAGTTAGACACAAAAACTTAAACTTATGATTTTGAAAGTTCTGGAAAAAAATTACCTTTAATAAAAAAAAGACATACCGCAAAAGATTCAGTTCATGAAACTGTACATGAGGTTTTCGGGTTGTAGTACCTATTACCGAACACCGTGTATAATGTCTTTAGATTTTAAGCCTATGGGAGACCTGATGCTGGTATGTCAGATTTAAACTGAAAAATGTTACTTGTGTCCTAACCTACTGACTATTGCCATGCTTGGCCATGAAGAGATGAATAAATGTCACAAGTGACTGGTTACAGGATACTGACTGGCTGCTACGACAACAGCGTGCACATCTGGAGCACCCGCGGCAAGCACAAGCTCGCCATTCCGGGACACACATCACCTGTAAAGGCCGTCGCTTGGGTCTCCATTGAAGGACAAAAAGCTGTGTTTGTTAGGTAATCAACACATTCTGTTTCTCACATATATTTTTCATGTTTTTACCACGGTTGTATTTGCTTTAAAATTTTACTGGGCATATAATATAGGCAGAAATAAAAATTCAGAATGCCAAAAACTGGCCTAATTATTATTGCACTGATTTCCCCCAGTTTTTCCCCGCACACTCAGTTTTTTAATCGCACAAACACATGAGAAACAAGTGAAATTTATAGAATAAAATAATGAACTGTTCAAATGTACTTTGACCTTATGATTTTTCTTGAATATTTTATTTTTCTTTCTTCGAAATATCGGAAAAACGATTTTTCCTTAATATCAAGATGGCTTTTAACGCACCACTCGTATTTAGTTGCAATTTTTTATTTACAGTCTCAAGGGGGAGGTTGGGCTAAAGGCTGGTGAAAAACATTTTGGCTTAGAGCTTTTTCGGGGTTCAATGCTAACCCGTCCGAGCTACCCCCCATACTAAAACCTGACTACTCCCGTGTTAGCACCATAGGTTACCACTAGTTCTCTGTTCCCATTATATTGGTAACTACTACTGCTTGCAATTGTACCTACCTATCCATACCCAAAGATAATCTGGTAAAATATACTTCCGGCAGTAAGGTGTACCCTTTTCCCAACATAATTCTTATATTTGATTTAATGCAATTATCAGCCATCGTAAACAAATTATATTAATAAAGTTTTACATTTCAGACTATTCTCCGCGTGCACTTCGAAGCGACATTCAAAATAATTTTATGTATTTAATGGATGCGACATTACCGTTATCTCATTAATTTGAGTTTCAGCGACATCTACATTTTTTGTAAGCATTGTAATCAGATTTTGAAAATAATCTGAAAAAGTATTGGTCGTGACATTCGTCCTGCTTCCGACTGACAGAGAAATGTAGATGTCGCTGAAACTCAAATTAATGACATTCAAAATAATATGTTTTTGTAGCTTTTTATTTATGTAGCCTGACATGGATGGCTAATACCACACAACTGCCGTTATGATATTAGCCCAATGCACCTCATTCCCGAAGGAATTGGGTGCCATGCCAGGACCTTCCTTTTATGAAGTCCTTTTATGAACTGGATAAAAACACGGACATTCATTGCCTCTTCAACCATAGTTTCATCCAATGCGATGGTCAACCCGGTCCAATCCGGGTTGGCTTAACCCTAACACCTAGCAGGGGAAGGGAACCTACAGTTTTACATGTATTTCGAACCATGGAACAGCTAGCATTCGTAACGAAATGCACTTATCCAACTCAGAAAGAGTAGAAAGTGGTGCATGACCGGGTGAGGATTAGCACCCAGACCTCTCGCATCAAAGGCAAGTCCTCTAGCCCCTAGACCACAAGCTGTAGCTAGTATTGTATACTATATATGTTTGTTCTTTGGCAGTGGGTCGCATGATCAATCGGCGATGGTGTGGGCATGGGACGTGGCAAACAACGCTGTGGAGTGCGTCGTGACGTGTCGTGGCCACGATAAGGGTGTGGAATGCCTCGCCGTGTCGGCGGACGCAGCTCGCTTTGCCACTGGCAGTTGGGATAACAACGTCAGAATTTGGAGCGCCAGTCAGTATACTGTATAACAGTTTTTATGCTAAATTATGTGGTTTTCTATAATTTAGAAATACTTGACATTTTAAAATCTTTTGTTATGGGTTTTCTGTTTTTCACGATGAAATCTATGCAAAAAGAACCAAAGTGCAATAAGCAAAAATTTTTTGACAGAACAGAATCCTCTGGCTGTAAACGTACTAGTTTGAAGAGTAATTAAATCGATTATTCTTCCAGAATTCCTGTCATTATTCGTTTTTTTTAATGACGCGATGACGAAACCTAAATAAAGACAGATTTTAATACTTCACTACCATAATACTTTAATAACTTGTCAATTTGAATGATTTGGATCACTAGAATTACACAGTAGTGGCCGTGCGAACACAGCCTTAACTTTCTTTTTAAAACAGAACTATGTGTTTGTTTCAGGTTTATCAGATGAGGATAATGCACCAGTAAGAAAAAAGAGTAAACCTGAACCGGCTAAAACCAGGGTACGCTGACATTTACTTTATGTACTTTTCTGTATTGTGTTTAGAGCAAACAAAACTATTACGAAATATTAAACACATTGTCTCTGATTGGGCCGGAGAGTTTAAAGTTATTCTGTATTGTATCACAACACATATCCGTTTGCTTTTAAATCCAAGCGGACATGCACAGCTGTTGCAATATTTCATTCCAAGCTTGTGAAAAAACCCACTTACCAGAGTCGGCAAAAGCACATCACAACCACTCGAAGAAAATCGTTGGAAAGGCACGCATTTATTTCTATTTATTATTAATGCCGTGAGTAGAAAACCATTTAATCTTTTTAAATGAACATTAACCACGGTAATCTAAAACTTACCTACGTACTCCGTTATAACTGGCAGGAGGCACTCGCAACACTGTCAGGACATCGGGAGGCCGTGTCGGGCGTCGCGTGGGTTGATCACGCCACGCTGCTCTCCTCGGGCTGGGACCATCTGCTCAAGCTATGGGACTGCGAACTCGGTGGCATCAAGCAGGAGATATCCGGTGGGCGATTTCCCGTGTACCCACTTTGCAGCCTTTCATATAAGTCATGCACTTAATCGAACGATTAATACATGTGGAAATCAAATATATTATTACTCAGATGTTGATTTGCCCAGCTATTGGTAAGCATTTACAGCTTAAATTGGAAGTGATCCTTGTATTGGCATTTAATATGGTTCTATGTCCTCTGAGAACGTAAGCTATTAAGCAACCTGTCTTTTAGTTCTCAATGCAACCTATACTTGCTACTTACTTGCAAAGACTCAAACAAAGTCCTTTAATTTGATAACTAACTGGATATTGCTGTATACAAAATTTAATGCATAGAAAATAATTTATAAATATATTTATTTATTTATTTATTAAGAATTCAACAGCTTATTATTAGCATCACAGTAATCTACGAAAATTATTAACAAATAAAAAAGATTATGAGTGCCATGTCTGGGTCCCAAGAACTGGAAATTGAGAGTTATAACATAAAAAAAAAATTCATATGGATATTCCATTCCTCATTCCAAAATGATTGAGCCAAACTTTTTGGCCGGGCTGAACACAAGCCGAGTCCTAGTTTGCGCAGGATAGGTATGCCTGCGCAGAGAAACGCGCCGACTTTAATTTTAATAAATTTTAGGATGAGTTAAAATAGAAACATACTGAAACGAATAGTGTAAACTAGAAATAATGCTAGGTAGGTGCCCCTAGTTACACTTCATTCGCAGGCATGCTATTTTGTTGAATTGATGAATTTTTACTGTGTCGTACCCCCTGTCAAACCCGTTGTTGTGTTGCTCGAGCAAGTAGTGGCTTGCCTCACAATGATTTTTTTATTCAACCTGACATGGATAGCTAATACCACACAACTACCGTTATGATATTAGCCCAATACACCACATTTCCTAAGGAATTAGGTGCCATGCCAGGACCTTCCCTTTATAAGTACGGCTACATTGAACTGGATGGAAAACACGGACAATTCTTCATTGCCGCTTCGACCATATTTTCATCCAATGCCATGGTAACAACCCGGGCGGGCTTAAACCCTACCACCTAGTAAGGGAAGGGGACCTACAGTTTCACATGGATTCCGAACCATGGAGCAGCTCTCATCCAACTCAGAATGAGAAAGAAAGTGGTGCATAAACGGAGCGAGGATTTGAACCCAGACCTCTGTTATGCTAGGCAAGTCCCCGCGCCACTAGGCTACGAGCCGCTTAAGACAACAATGTCTATCTATCCTGTTCATGTTATTTGAATTCACTTATTAATAGTTCTATTATTGCCTTGTGGGCACTGTGTCCACATAGGCAACAAGGCGTTTTTCGACGCAGCGTGGTCTCCCCTCAGTAACTGCATCCTGACCGCCTCTGCCGACCGACACGTGCGTCTCTACGACCCTCGCTCCACAGGTGCGTCCTCGAAAGACATTTTTTACTGTAAAGTGGATCTATCTATATCTAGTGGATAGTACATTTGGATTCTGTATCGGAGTCTTGGGCTTGGTTCTCAGTGGCGTCTTTGATTTATAACCCACATAGAAAACATTAGATAGTAGTGTTAATTCTGCATAAATATTTTTTTAGTTTTGTATCTAGTTCAATGTACTGGCAAGGCTGTGGTAACTTCGGGAATCACAATGAGCTGAGAACACGACACTAGATAAACGGGATGTTAGACATCCATGTCAGGGGGCCATTATGCTACAGAGTGAAGTGAGTTTAGAGATAAATAGAAACTCACTTTTATTTTATGATCATGATTTCAGGCCACTTTGAAATCTCATTAGTACATACAAAATCCTGTTTATGACAGCTTTTTTCCTTTGTTCTGTTTGTGCCCAACATTTTGCATGCTGAATGGGTTTTTAGGGTTCCGACGGGGCTTAGGCTTCCCAAAGGGTGCCAACGGAACCCTATGACTAAGCCTCCGCTGTCCGTCCGTCCGTCTGTCACAGGGCTGTATCTCATGATCCGTAATATGTAGGCAGCTGAAATTTTCACAAAGTGTATATTTATTTTGCCGCTATAATAACAAATAGGTAAAAAAAAATATCAAAAAAACCTGATTTTTTTTGTGTTAAATCTTGTACGATTGGCCGGTTTTTTTTATGTTACAGGGCTTTTAGTGGTGGTCCCTTAGTCCCTTAAAGTCCCTTAATTTTTTTGTGGTACCTTAAAGTCCCTTTTTTTCTGAAATTGGTCCCTAAAGTCCCTTTTTAGCAAAAAGTCATTCCCATGTTTGATATCATGTTCAGCTGTATGACTGTTCACACCAATTCAGAGTTAGGCAGTCGGTAAGAGTGACCTCATTTTTAGTATTATGTTATTTCATCACATGGTGAAAGCATTATTTTCTTTTTAGAGGACACATTGGTACTTTAACTCTTAAAAAAACCTACAAATCACCCCCATAACATGCATTTGCGCTACACCAGAGTTTGCGGAAACCTAAAAACGAATAAAAAAATATATGCATGGCTAACAAAGGGAAGCGATCAGCACACAACACAAGGTTGAACAGAACTAAATGGAAGGAGAACATCTGCGACTGGCGACGCCCGTGGCGAACTGGGAAACTAGCGAAAGGTTGCTACTATTAAAATAATATCCCCTTATTTGTTTTATAAATACATTATTATTCATGATTTCACAACTAAATACTTCGATTTTATTCATAATTATTTAAAGTTCTCAAAAAAATAAAAAATACCAATTTACATATTTAACATTTGAACCTTAACCTAAATGGTCTACGTCGGAGATGAACGTAATAATCGCAGCCATTAATAAAAAACCAGATTTTCAGAAAATTTTTCATTGTATTTAAAATCTATCCTAAGTGAGTATAATGCAGGTGTAGTATGCTTGTTTCCTGGGAACCGTTGAGCAATTGTAGTGGAAAACACGCAAACAATTCATAATGATGAAATATGATGAAAATTTTGATTTATCATTTGAAAATGAAGGAATTGTTTTCGCAAAAAAAAATCTATGCCGAGCTCCTAAAAGGGCAATCCCACAGACACTGGTCTTTGATTCATTCTATTCATCCAGCAAGCTTCTAAAAAGGAGACGGAGTACCAAAAAGTTTTAAATAGGGTTACATGTCAACATTCAACCCAGTGAGGGGCAAACTAAATGATATATCTAATGCTTCCCAACAACATCATGTTGATGATGTTGTTGTAGCACCAGTTATAATATTATTGTTTCTATTATATTATTGTGGTTGTATTGAACTGAGCAGCTCGTAGCCTAGTGGCGCGGGGACTGGCCTAGCGTACCAGAGGCCTGGGTTCAATTCCGACATGCACCACCTTCTTACTCTTTCCGAGTTAGATAAGTGCATTTCGTCACGAATGCGAGCTGCTACATGGTTCGGAATCCATGTAAAACTGTAGGTCCACTTCCCATACTAGGTGGTAGGGTTTAAGCCCGCCCGGTTTGGTTCCATCGCATTGGATGAAAAGATGGTCGAAGCGGCAATGAAAAATTGTCCGTGTTTTCCATCCAGTCCAATGTAGCCGTGCTCATAAAGGGAAGGTCCTGGCATGGCACCTAATTCCTTCGGGAATGTGGTGTATTGGGCTAATATCATAACGGTAGTTGTGTGGTATTAGCCACACATGTCAGGTCGCATTAAAAAAAATGGGCTCATGAGGTCCCTTAAGTCCCTTTTTTTCGGATTATAGGTCCCTTTTTCCCTTTTTTTGAGATCTCTAACCGCTAAAAGCCCTGATGTTACTAGACTTGGACGGCTACTACCATACCTAATATTATATTAGCCTAACGCTTCACATGTGGACTGTGTGTCTAGCAAGGACTTTCCTAAAACAGTCGAATTTGGCTGCACTCTATTTTAGATCCCAAGGTATTATGTCTATTTTATTAGTGCCATTTCACACAATAAACTTGGAAATCAATATAATTTGAGGCAAACAGCCCGAGTACCGCCACTTCATAGAGGAGCTTGGTAGGCAAAAGTAGCTGCCAGCCGGGCTGCAGGCACCACGTATATCGTGTCTTGCTGCTAATAGGAGCATCAGAGTGGGGCAAGAGTACCTCGGGTAGATCGCTTCATGTTGCACGTTGCATGCTTCGTTGCAGAGAGTATTGTGAAGACGACGTTTACATCGCACACGGGCTGGGTGCAGGCCGTTCGCTGGTCCACGCAGCGCGACACGCTCTTCCTCTCCGCCGGCTACGACGGGCAGGTCAAGCTCTGGGAGACCAGGAGGTGAGCAAGAAACTATTACATGCCGTTCAATGAATATCGTTAACGACAGGTGGTAAACAATTGGTGCTCCTTATATTATTATTTTTTCCTTTCCTAAAGGAATAAGGTGCCATGCCAGGACATTCTCTTTATGAGAGATGTCAATGGCTTCATTGAACTGGATGATATTTTTTGATTGCCGCTTCAAACATACTTCCTTCTAATGCGTTGGTCCCAATCCGGGTTTAACCCTACTACCTAGTAGGGGAAAAGGACCTACATTTTTAGATGGGTTCCGAACCATGGAACCGCTTGAATTCGTAACGAAATTCACTTATCCAACTCGGAGAGCGAAAGAAAGTGGTGCATGACCCGCATCAAAGGCAAGTCCTCTAGCCTTTACACCACGAGCTGTTCGACGAAAATCGATGTGCATGTTATCTATGGACTCCAAAACGGCTGGACCGATTTTAATTAAATTTTCAGGCAATCGATAGATTATTCCAGCAGGTGATCCGCTCAGGTGAATGCCCAAAATGAAATTGACTCGAGCTGGTACCTCAGTTAGTATCATATAGAAATAAGATAATTAACTCTTGGATGAAATTACGATTTACTACTATGTAGTTGGACTATTGCTGGAATAGTATTAAATTAAATATATTCCGTTTTTTGTACAGAATTACCCCCTTTTGTATCTGATGACTGGTAGCTCTGTGTACATATCGGCATCAAATTTTTAAACACGACAGGCGAGTGGTTGAAAAGGGAAGAAGGATTTGAATAAGCTCCTTATCTCCTAAATATGATTTAATGTGATGTTTATGAGTGACCATTCCAATGAAGGGCCTTAGCGAGCAATTAAATTCCCAATCATTTGACACTGATATATTTTTCATCCAGGAGTTTTGCTGCTTTTTCAGGTTCAGAAGTCTTTATTAGTATTGTATTGTATTGTATACAATACGGACGGTGTATCCATTAACATTTTGTCCGCTCGTAGCCCGCGCACCCCCCTCTACGAGCTGACGGGTCACGAGGACAAGGTGCTCTGCTGCGACTGGACGAACCCCGCGCTGCTCGTGAGCGGCGCCTGCGACAACACACTGCGACTCTTCAAGGCGAAGCACGCCGTTCCCGTCTCCGCTCAATCCTAATTCCGTTGCGTCGCCACGTAAGCCAGTCATTCACACGTGCCGTTAATTCGTAAATAAGTATGACTGAAGATTAAATTTTGGACGTGTTCTCCTACTTTCGGCAACATCTGTTAGACAACGCTGGAATTCTCGGCAGCCACGTTAGTAGTTGGCAGTAGTAGTTAAAACTACCTTTGCCTAGGATTAATAGTTGAAATCATCGCCATATCTACCAGGCAGGGGTTATTCGGAGCAGGCTTATTTGATGGGTGACGCAGCAGATTGGATAATCGGCAACCAGAGCCGGTAGTCTCAGTTCTCACCTAAATTGGCGTGTACGTAACTTCGAAGTTCAGTAAAAACGTCAAAGTCCATACAAGTTTTTACTTGATATTCTGTGGTTTTACTTCTTCAAGCTGTCAAAGTCAAACTCGGACTTCCGAGATGTATGAAAACGCGGAGTCGACGGAAACGGCAACGTCGACGTATTTACGGCAACGTTGAGTAAGCTGTCAAATCAAACTCGGGACTCGCAAATGGTAGTTCGCTTAACGCCCACTGCGCGCGCTCTTCAATTTCTCCATACATTTGAAAACGCCAGTCGATCGGTTTGCCGTAAACGCTAATTTAGGTGACAACTGAGACTTCGGGTACAGAACACGAGCAGCTCTACTCGTAAGCTCGTGACTTTTTGAAAGCGAAATGTGAAATTTCTCATGTGAAAACAATGACTTTGGTGCAAGTAGGCAACAGCTTTTCGCATTAGGCATCTATTTCTCATGTGAAACACACTGTAATGTCATTGTAATATTGCCTATTTTCACTTTTCAATTGAACATTGGTACTTGGGAAAACTTGTATGAGATGCTGTAAAATTCAAACCACTGGTAAAATTCGTAAAAATGTATGGTCACTGCGGCCATTGACGTCGAATGGCGTCTGCCATACTGCATTTGACTCGCGCAATGAGTGTGAAGCAATTCATATTTACAATATCTCATCAGTGATAATATCTCATGTGACTCCTACTGGCGCCACTAATGGCGTGTAATCCAAAGTATGCAGGTTTGCGCCTGCTTTAGATTAATATGTGGTATACCTAAAATGGTTTCCTCTAGTTTTCTAAAATGTAATTACCTTGCAAGTTTTTATGTTCTGCACATTTTCATTCATAGATTATTCTTACCAAGTAAGAAACTGATAATAGGTCTGTACGACTGTCCTAATTGTGTCTCGTAATTGCATGTTATATCATTATAGAGCTTCGTCGGCAAGATGATAAAATAATCACTTTTAAAAAATTAATGTGGGTGGGTGTCAAAAATTATTTGATTTTTTGCACCCTCCACTCCGGTGATCATGCATAGCACCGGCCCCTCCGTAACTTACATTTGAAAGCTTTGTGCTTACACTATTAGAAGTCCATTGCGTAAGAAAATGGCAGGCAGGTCTTGCTGTAAAAAAGTACATGTAATTATAGAAAAAAACATGTTCTGTTGTTATTGATGTGCAGTTTTCTTATTAGTTAGTTATTTTCTTTAGTTTTTAGTTTTTTATTTTTTTCTTTTGCCCGCCACACCGCACCTCTCCTACGTCTCTAAGGTTGAATGTCAGAGAATGCCTCATGGCATTAATTCCGCCTTTTTGTGAACCATGCTTGCAGGCTTGCAAATAAAGAATTTTTTCATTTTTCATTTCATTTCAGTTAAGTTTATGTTGAAACTCTTTCAGCAGTATTCAGAGTGGGCAGACTAACTCTAATACGCCCAACTAAACCGGTTTTTGTATGGTTAGTCCGGTGGTAATCTCGTGCTAAGTTTTGACAGGTGTTCTTTGAATACGACAGTTTAAGATTAGCTATGAGAATACACAGGCTGGTGTGACAGGAGCCTTTTTATTCTTCTCTTCAAGGACCTGGTGTAAACTGTGATCAAGATGGATGGTAAAATATTTATGGATGGAATAAAAAAACTATATGAAATTGGATTTAATTTTATTAATGTGGAATGACTTTTATGATATAGCCAAACGGTATCAGTTGTCATAAAGTTGGAACCCGCTAACCACACTTGCGTCTGCAAGGCACCTTGGACTCGTAGATGCAGGCGACGAGACAGAAAACTGGTTCGTAGCCCCAATCCGGAAGGTTGAAAGGTAACAAAAAACGCTGACAGCTGTTTTGGTTTCGCTTGTTATATTTGAATGAATCGCTCTTACAAAATATGTTGCAAAGGAACATGACTCGTCACAATAAAACATGCCTCTTAGTACCATTTTATTTTTTATTTTTTTTATATATTATTTAATTTTCATTTAGCATAACTATAAATAATGCGGGTCACATAAAAAATGCTCATAGCACAATATAGAAACTTGCAAACACTTTGTAACAAAATAGATACGTAACTTTCCTCTATGTCTTTTCTCTGTGAGAAATGCTTTTACACTATCATAGTTATGCCAAACTCCCCATCAACACAACGAAGCAACATGTCCCTTAAAAATACTCTTTCTTACCAACAAGTTCATCCTTTTTTTTACATTTTTATTTGTTTTGTCTTCAGAAGTCCGTACTCTAGAACTAGCTAAATTTATCTAATCTAATCTACAACTCTAGACTAGTCTGCTGGGTAGAACACCACACTTAACTAATACACATTGGACAAACACCGCTCCGCTTCTTTAGCATTGTTTTTTTTTTTCCTTTTGAATTCATTTCTTTACACTTGGGTAGAACCTACACAACAAAAGAGGTGAAAGCAAAATGGTTGTAAAGAAAACTTATTCTAGAACGCGATAGCTTTCCACGTTTAGTATTCTTAGTCGACTTAGGAGTAAATTACGAGGTGCGCGCGCGTGCGGTCGCTTCAGTCCATTCAAATTAAATTATTAACAAATTAACACAGGAAACTAGCCTAGAGCGAACTGCGCCGCGCGCGCCCTCGCCGCTCTAATTCAATCACGTCTACCTCTACACTATCTAACTTATCGGCGAAACATTTCTCTACTCTACTCGCTACCTATCTAGGGGTCCCTAACCTAACTTAACCTAACTTAACACTTACCTAACCGCTCGAAGCCGAGCGACCACAGACGGCCCGCTCGCAAAAGACATTCTCTTAGTGCATAACGCATGACTTAATCGTACAGTAGTCCCGAAACGCTGCAAATGTACCAACCTGTACACATTTGACCTACACCTTATAACCTATATCTTGTCCGTTGAGATTGCCCTTAGTTGCTTTTTACTATTTAAAATGTTAGTTGCAATCAAATCTGGTCGTTTGCATAATGTATACATTCTCGTGTAGTTTTGCGCCTCATGCATCTTGAAATAAATATTTACGAGTCTCGTTAATACAAAATTAACGTATTTCTTCCTTCTTTATTATAATCTCGTATATCGTAAAAACCTATACAAAATGTTTATCACATCGTATCAGAATGTCAAGAATGCTGCCTACTGTCACTATGACACGGACAATGCTCCACAACACCCAAGTTCATAGTGGAAGCTTCGTACTTGGTGCGTGCCACCCTCGCATAACGCGCAACAAACCAACCCATAAACAATTCACTCATTTTCTTTGGAACATCACTTTTCTCTTCGCTTATTTCTGTCTGCGGAGTAGGTTTAAAATAAATATAACAGTTATGCAAATAAGAGTCATCCGATGCAAATCACTCTTCAGCATGAACAATAAAATTCTTAAATCTTTATATTCCTATAAAAAGCTTTTAAAACACCAAAAATAATATAACAAAGGCACTATGACATGACTATGATAGCTAAGATCATTATCAATATTGCTTACTTCACGCGCTCAAACGAAATATGCACAGACAAATTAAGAGCAACAAAACTTCTTACAGTTACAGGGGTCACACGCTCATTATGTTTATGCTTCTCACATATACATTATGATTGCTGTGAACAAAATACACAAGTCGTTTCAGCAGTGCTCATGATGGGTCGCCGCGAATGGAAGATTTCCTTTAAATCTAATTTAAAAAAAAAACACTAAATTATCCACTACTCTCTCGCAGAGCGCGTCTGCTGAAACAACCCGTATAGTTTATGCTGAACTCACTAGACACAGAACAGAAACACCGAGATGACGGAAGACTGCTTTCGATCGGAAGCCTACAGATGTTAGAATCTAATCACGAGTGAAGGAAGCATCGCAGATCTGCCCCAACCACTTCCAGGGCTGTGTTATTAGCCTACACTGCCGGCAATACATTATGAGGACTTCAAAAGAAGTGAAGGCGGTTTCTTCCTCAGTTCTATCAGATATATGTACATCGTATAAATTTGGCGAGATCAAAGCTTTTGTTGGGAAAACTGATTTATAGCAAGAAATAGTAATGGCCAAATATATCAGAGTTCTATTCAAAATCTCACTTTCAAATACTGTTTCACCTACATAACTCAGCCGGGTTAGAGGATAACAAGGTTGAATGTATCAAACCTCTCTTCAGAAATATTATTGCTCTAACCGGTTACTGGTGGTTTTTCTTCTGCAAAATGTCACTATAGGAACCACTTACGGGGATGTGTGTGTTTTATGTTGATTGGAAAGAACTGTCAATGACACCATCATCCTCGCAGCAATAAAATATTTATTAATAATTCTGTCTCTGCAAAACGTGCTTTGCAAATTGTATGATGTTTCATTATTGCTTATCATTTATC
The DNA here is from genome assembly GCA_946894095.1 of Incurvaria masculella. Classification (NCBI taxonomy): domain Eukaryota; kingdom Metazoa; phylum Arthropoda; class Insecta; order Lepidoptera; family Incurvariidae; genus Incurvaria; species Incurvaria masculella. The sequence continues at coordinate 8,313,698 of OX335644.1, forward strand.
AATTGTAAAAATACTTAATATGGATAGTTCAGCTATATTAGGGACTTGACAGAGGCCAATAGTAATTTTGACTAATTTTTTCAGTTAAAAAAATTGTTTATGTTTATCATTGTCCGAAAGTAAAAAGTAAATAACAAATTGTGTAACCTTTTTATGTTTCACTCGAAAAATATTGACCCACTATGTTGTGGAGATGGAACATAGTATTTACTAATTTTTTTTAAAAGGTAAGAGCTACCGAATTATTGAGCGAAAATGAGTTAGTTCTCCTCAACTAAAAAACAAACATATTTCTCCAGTGTGTTACACTGAACCCCTCTAAAGGTTAGAGCAATACCAGTTCTGAAGGGAGTTTTTGTAAATCAAACCCGATTGGGCAAACAGCCCTGACTGGCGTGTATTGGTATCTTTAGATGTTTACACTTGTTTGAGAGTTATTACTGAACATTATATACACATTAAACTCTCAAGAGTAAATCGTCCACACTATGAATTTATCTAAAATTTGTAAAATTATCGAAATAAAATCTACTTTTGAATGAGTAAAAAAAACAGCTAACCGAGAGTTAGGTATATGTAGATTTAGTATAGGAACTAGACTAGTCGCTCCTAAGATTTCCATTAAATTACAGTAAATTTGTTAAATATTTAACAAAAGTCTTCAGTCCCTGGTTCTTGTAAATAGTTGGCTACTTCTTATCGATTTGGTTTGTGGTTTGTATACTTGTGTTCCTCGATCCGACGGGACAGTGGCCCTGTGTTGACGCGTGTCCAAGCACTTTACCGCTGTACACGCCGATACACCTACCGTATAAACTCTACTCGTGTCCAATCATATTTACTGCGGAGATGGCTCTTACGTCCATTACACATTGGTCTGGCTAAACTCCGACTTGCCAAAAATAGTATTATGTTAACATTTTGTGATATTAAATGAGTCTTCATTGATACTTGTCAACAATGTATGTACATGTATACATATCGCCGTATATAATATATATGCTTTTATAAAAAATATTTCTTTCATATAAAGTCATAAAGTGTACCCAAAATTCTACATAATGGTACAAAAGTGTTAGTTCAGTTTTTGAGAAGACGGGGCGAACGGCGTCGCGTGTCCACCGCTGCCTGCTGAAGTGGTGAGCTAAAATATGCGACCAACTACTCGTGACAACAGAAACCTTCAATACGACGCTCATTCAAATATGGCATCACTACCGCACGAATGTCGACTCTAACATACAAAATATGTGTATAGAAATTGTAAAATGTATAAATAGATTTTACATACAACTGCTTATTGCTAAATGTTATCATACTTCAGCACTTTTCGTCAACACATTTTCTATGGAAGAGTGAATTTTTTTTTTCGATTTCTATTTTTATGACAGCAATTTATTGCTTATCGGTTGTGAAAACAAAATCACTGACAACCTTTAAAATTGTTCTCTTATAAACAATTTCTCCAATGAATCACAAGATACACCAACCACGTAATACACATTTAAATGGAAGTCTACACAGTAGAAGTCGGCGTAAACTTTGGATACTGCAATGAGAGTGTTGCCAAGTAGATGAGCAGTTTCAATGTGCAACTAAAAAGATCCTGTTGAAGTCTGCATACGAGTGAAGTTTCGAATATAGGTAGGTATCATTACCTACACCTTGACTCGACCAATCACCGAACAGTCTCATTTGCGTCACCCTAAAGATGGGAACTGTCTTTCGCGATCGACGATTAAAAAAATGCATGCAACGATGATAGCCTCAAGATAAACCTTCCATACCAACCTAAGTGCATTTAAAAAGGTGCGTACATCGTCAGACTGCTCGTCCACAGTCATCGCAAAAGACAATTTTACCTTAACGGTGTTCCGACCTATGCAACTATTTTGTACACAGAAAAAGTATTGCCCTTTAAGCATTGAATCCATACTGATATTAGTAACTCTAGAAAGTAACTCTGTCTGTCTGTAACGTTTTCATGCCTAAACAGCTGAACCAATTTTGATGAAATTTCGTATAGAGAAAGTATGGACCTTCGGAAAGGACAAAGCCTACCTTTTGTGGAGAAAATTAAACTCAAAGAGGATGAAAGTTTGGATTACTTATTACTCATAATACTCATATATAGATTCAACCTGACATCGACTCGAGCGGAGCCGGGTACCTCAGCTAGTTCATAATAAATGTGAAATATAGCCAAAGTCGTTGCGGCGAAACATATTCATAGTTTGAGGATGATTAATTTTGTTGTAATTAGTGATTAGAAGTTTTACACTATTAGATGGCAAACCAATAATTCCGTAATTCTGGAAGTATTTTCACCGCAACAACTACAGCTATATTTGACGCTAATAATGAATTTGTGGTTTAAAGTGAAATACTTTTCAAGTTCTGTGTACGAAAAACTTTGCATGGGTCGAAACAGCCTTAACAACTTATTGGAAGACAAGAATAGCAGCCTCCTCCAAGATGTCATGTTTTAAAGATGATGCTTTTATACTACACATAATGTAACTGAAGATAAACCATTAACAAATGAAATTATTCATACATACTGACATGATCGTGTTCGCGCTTAACTCTTGATCACAATGTGATATTTTTGAAAGGGCCCAAAGAAGCGTACACAAAATCACTCAACCATAAGAAAAAACAAACTTGGCCACTCGTTTGATTTTCGTTTGTGACAATAATAAAATGTCCTTTTTGAGCACTTCATTGAAAATAAATAATTTAACTAATATAGTGACCCAGCAAAGATAACTCAAGTGCTAATACTTTGTGCACACATTACCTATAAGGAAATAATGATCTCCTTTTCAACTGTTCACTTTGATTCTTGACGTTATCTTTGCTAGGTCATATAGAGTGGCTACACCCTTCTGGTACATAAAAAAATATGTATATTTTAAAAATTTGTTAGAAGAAAAAAAATTTTTTAACAAAAGAAAAATTTCATTTAAAATAAGTGTTGATTCTAGACTAGACGACGTAGAGCTCAATGAGGCAGCTTGGTAAATTTCCTTATCATAAATGCTACAAAATGCTACCATACACATAAAAATCCGAAGAAGGGACTGATTTTACCTAGAATTTCATCAACTATATGCATTTACCAAATAATTTTAGATTAAAGAAAAAACACCCAACATTAGGTACCGCCTCGAAGAATTGTTGTGTGACTAAAAATGTTTTTCTTGGTAAGTAAAACGTAGCATGAAAAGTAGGCAATAACATATTAACGTGAAGTCTGTCTCATTTTAATTTGGCATTTTCAAATCACAATAATTTACTCCGATACTTCAGTGTGTTCGTTCAGTATTACATATTTTGAGTATATATCAGTCGTTTAATATTTTTGACATGCAAGGCTAGTTTTGTTTTAGCGGCTAGTATCACCTTGCAATTACTCAATGCCCAAAATAGGATTAGTATTTTGTTTTATCTCGTGTGTAGTCCTTAATAATTTATTTGTAGCACTAAAGGCTAGGTTCATTTAGCTCAACCTATAAAGTTGAGTCGTCCAAGCGTTCTCACGAATCATCGTAGAATTAATATACTTCATTCTAAAAAAAATTAATCTATACTACAAATAAATACCTAACTATCTTAAATAATCTTGTCAACGTAACCCCACCTCGCTCTAAAATCTTAAAATTATTTCTGCATAAAACAATAATAAAATTATAATTTATAAAAACACATTTAAAATTGCCACTCTATCTATCTATACATCAACTCTTTCACGCTCAATAGGAGGACCACCTTATTGGCGTTGCCAGAGTATTTCTAGATATACTAGCATAAAGCTTTAGCAACGGGTCCGATGAAGTCAGCAGCGGCTCCAAAAATTATAAAACTAAAACAAATTAACGTTCCTAAAACTCACAGTTGCATTCATTTTTGGCTCGTGGTCAGTGTGAAGTGTGCCACTCCCCCTTCCCCACATCTCACCGCCTTGGAGATACATGTGACTCTTCGTGCATATGGGACGAACAGTGAGATAAAAGCACCCATTGAACAACTCAAATGGCCGCTCCATATTTGTATGACAGTATTCGGCCCTGTTGAAAATGAAACGATCATCATTTTAAAAATGTTTGCACGAAAAGCACGGACAACGAAATGACCAAGTTCCCGCAGTTGGAATTAAATACCGACATAACTCAAGTTGACTTGTGCATTCTAAAAAGTGACCTACCCAACACACATCGGTCTAGCAACAAGGGCGCGGTGTGTGGGCGAGTGAGTGGCGGATGGTGTGAGGCAGCCTACTTGGGCGGCTGGTAGGTCTGGTAGGCGTCGTCGGGCGAGGCCGCGGTGGACGCGTGCTCGCTGTCCATGGGCATGTGGATGATAGATGGTGCGGGACCGGCGAAGTACTGATATGGATGCGAAGGAAAGTACTGCAATAGAAATTGTCATTTTGTTAAACCATTCGAGGGTTATAATTATTGAAAATTATATTTCTATTGACAGAATTCAGACTTCGCTATTTGAATTTAGCCTCTCTCGTAATGCAAATTTAGGACAGGTCATAATAGGTTAAAAAACAATAATAAAAAGGTAGATATGCTTTTGAGATTGAGAATCAAACCCAGGATTCTGGAGCAAAATCCTGGGACTTCTCTAACTGGAACGGGGCACACAGCCCGCATCAATATGATGCGATATCAACATATTGACATTGTTTCCTTACGTACCATCAGACCATAATGTTACTACTTATAATACTTACATATAATTCATTGTCAGGCCTGAGACTTTCCCAGTTCACCTGAAATGAATAAATTGAATTTTAAGTATGATATGTTTATTTAGATTTTCACTTTTGTTCGACATAATACTTAATGTTTACGGATATACAGTGTTAAAAAGGCTCACTTCTTTTCGACGTTTCGTCCACCACGTTGCGGACATCATCAGGATCGCGGCGCGACCTCGAGGACCTCTGACGCGTCGTCCAGTCAGAAGTCAACTAAAGGTCGTCGGCTGCGGAGATTGTAGCTGTGGGTAGGTTCAGCTACAGATGCGGGTAGTAACACAGCACTTCGTTGGGCGATGAAATTGTCTGTGCAAACTATGCTCACGGTGTCACTATGCGACAGTGTGGCAGCTGAACCCTTGTGTTGCCATATTGTGCCAGTACTGGAGACCAAGACGATGATAGCCTCATACTGTCATCTCTGTTGAAATTCGGATGTCTTGAAATCTCAATGGATTCTCGTACCAAGCGGGGTATATATTGTTTTTCAACAGCGATTGTTTTAACTTGGTCGAAACGGATCCAATGATTGCTTCCATTGTTCAAGACATGCTCACAGATCGCCGACTTGTGAAACTCATTGTTTTTGACTGCCTTGATGTGCTCTCCTATTCTTGTTTGCACACTTCGTTTTGTCTGGCCAATATAGTTTTTCCCACAGCTACATGGTACTTTATATACTCCTGGGGCCTGTAGTGGGATTTTGTCTTTAGCTGATCTTAGCTTGGAGGATATTTTTGCGAGAGGTTTGAAAAAGGTTTTTATGCCCATTTTTCTGAAAATCTTTCCTATGCGATCCATGACACCTCGCACGTATGGGAGGTATGCGCACTGTCTTTGGACTTCAGCCCTCTGTATCCTTTTTCTCGCTGTTTGCTGACAGAAATCCTTGGCACGAGTCTTGTAGTCATTGTAAGTTAAAACCTCCTTCACATATTTCAACTCCTCGTTCACATGTTCGACGTCACAGATTTTGTACGCGCGGTTCGAACGGGACGAAACGTCGAAAAGAAGTGAGCCTTTTTAACACTGTATATCCGTAAACATTAAGTATTATTTAAGTATGATTTATTTAAAAATATCAATAGGGACTATAGACATGCGGAAGTGTGTAATATGCAGACCTGGATTAATAATTAACGGGTCAAACGTAAATGTAAGTTCAAAGTCCAGTCACAAGCTGGTGTAGTAAGGACAATGATTTCTTACTGACTTTTCACTGATGGTATTTATAAAGGTGCAAATCCATAATAATATTGCAGAGTTGAGGTGTTGGCGTCATGGGAGCTGAGGTATTAGGAACGCATCTATATGAATAGCAGTTGGTGGTTTAATTGGTTGGAAATGTTTTAGACATGGCCCTTCCATTTTTTTTTATGTTAAGCGCGGCATATGGCGTACGCCAGGACCTGAAGGTGCCCGACGACGCCCATGGGTTTTCGAACATTCAGGGGGGCTGCGAAAACCATGCCGGCCGGCCAGGTGCTTATTCACACCACGTTTGAAGAACCCCACGTCATAATTTGGGGGAAATACCTCGGAAGGGAGTTCATTCCATTGTTGACCGACCCTATATATAAAGGATCTAGAGGATCGGTGAGTTCCTATTTTTGGAATGTCGACTGTGAATTTGTGCATTTTCTCCCTGTTCCGTGTTGACCGAAGGTAGAAAGGGGACGGAGGAACAGCGTTATGCAGCTCCGACGAGCATTCTCCATGGTAAAGACGATAGAAGACAGAGAGAGACCCTACATCCCTTCTGAGTTGAAGGGTCTCCAAATTTAGGGATACCTCGGGGTCGTCAACGAGACGCACGGCCCGACGCTGTATCGAGTCCAGGGAGCCAAGCAGGCGCTTAGCTGAGCCGTCCCACAAATGCGAACAGTACTCCACGCAAGACCTTATCTGCGCCTTGTAAAGAAGCAGTTTTTGGTCAGGCGTGAAGTACTGACGCACCCTGTTGAGGACTCCCAGCTTTTTTGAGGCGAGCTTGGCTTTATCCTCGATATGACGTCCAAAATTAAGGTCATGCGTTAGATCAACACCAAGGATCCCCATGTGGTCGTCAATATGTGGAGTTGCTCCCTGGAAGGTCGGAGCCGCACTGAACGGAGCTCGCTTCGCACTCAACACGCACGCCTGCGTCTTGCTCGCGTTAAACTCGACGAGGTTCTGGAGACCCCACCCGGAAACTTTTTCCAGGGTCTCTTCGAGTCTAGCAACGAGGTGCCGCCTATCGTCATCCACTTCAGCTTACGGTCTGGTGACTGGTGTACCTATCATCTGCGTAGCAATCAATGTCGCCCAAATTGAGCAGGTCATTGATGTGCTGCAGAAAAAGGGTTAGGGACAGCACAGAGCCCTGCGGCATTCACAGACATGGCTTTGGAGCAGCAACCGTCAACCAAGACTTTAATGCTGCGGCCATGCAGGAAGTCGGCGATCCAGTCACATAGCTCGGGTGGAAGGCCATAAGAGGGCAGCTTGGAAAGCAGTGCCTTATGCCAGACCCGGTCAAATGCTTTAGCGATATCCAGGCCGATAGCCATTCCTTCGCCATGATTTTCGAGCGCATCGCCCATCTCATGTGAGACGTATACTAGGAGATCCCCAACAGATCAATTCGGACGGAAGCCGTATTGATAATCGCTGAGAAGTTCATTGCTCTCTAGATACTTCATCAACTGAGAGTTAATGATGCGCTCCATCACTTTGCAGAGAAGAGAGGTGATGGCTATGGGTCGGTAGTTGGCCGGGTCCGATCGATCGCCCTTTTTAGGCACGGGCTGAACGTTGGCTGATTTCTAAGCTGCAGGCACACATCCAGTGGAGTACGATAGGTGGTAAAGGCGGGTTTAGACAGGAGCTAGTTCGGGAGCACAATTCCTAAACTGCATGCTCGTTGTTTCCATGCACCATGCGGACACACGATCTAAATGTAAGCGTTTATTTCGGGATGCGTCTGATGTGGAGAGGCCTCCGGAGTTACTTCAATTGAGTTATCGCTGCTCATAAGTTGTGGTAGTTTTTATTTGACTCCTCGCTCCCACAAACAGTGTCGCTGCTAGAGGAGGTATGGTTAACACTAACGTATTGCGAGGGCACCGTCTCGATGGGCACGGCGGGCGGGTGCGCGGGGTGTGCGGCGTGCGCGGCGTGCGGGTGTGCGGGCGGCAGCAGCGCGGCGTAGGGCGCAGCGAGCCAGTGCGGCGCCTGCGCGGCGTGGTGGTGGTGGTGGTGCGGCAGCGCGTGGTGATGGTGGTGGAAAGCGGCCATGCCGTACACGCCGCCCGCCGCCGCCGCCGCCGCCGCCTGCCCGCGGTACACTCCGCAGTCGCCGCCGCCGACGCCGCCCACGCCGCCGCCGTACATTCCCGTCACTCCCATGGCCTACAAGCATACACTAACCTCAAGACATGCTAAATTTAACCGGTAGGACAGCATGAAGCTCTTATCAGAGCCGGTAGTCTAAGTTGTCACCTAAATTGGCGTTACGGCAAACCGATCGACTGGCGTTTTCAAATATATGGGGAAATTGAAAAGCGCGCGCAGCGGGCGTTAAGCGAACTAACATTTGCGAGTCCGAGCTTGATTTGACAGCTTACTCAACGTTGCCGTAAATACGTCGACGTTGCCGTTTACGTACACTCCGCGTTTTCATACAAATCGGAAGTCCGCGTTTGACTTCGACAGCTTGAAGAAGTAAAACCACAGAATATCTAGTAAAAACTTGCATGGAGTTTGGAGAAAACGCCAGTCGATCGGTTTGCCGTAAACGCCAATTATTATTTAAGTGAGAACACAGACTGACCACTCAGACTGGACTCCGCTATTGGCGCATCATAAAAGACAACATACAGGAACACAAGCCGTGGAAACTGACATCGTTAGTCATGCGTGTACGCGGCGGTATTTGTCTATGGTGTACTGTTATAAATTTTACTATAAAATTATAAAATTATAAATTTCAGACTACCGTCATTTAACGATCCGTATCCTTGAGGGTACAAATGAACCCCGAACTGAGTACTGTCATTGCGGTGTGGCTTGTCTTGACACACAACACTCTCACAGAGGGATATTAATTTATTTAAGAAAGAAAACTAACGGCCAATTACAAAAAAGATTCCGACGAATTGATTTTTTTTTAAGTCGGTTAAAAACATAGACAAGATTTCTTATGAACTAATACGGTTAGGTCAATTATATGTTTCCCTGATTAGTATTTAAATTTATTTGAAAAGAGATGTGTCTGGTTAAGTAGTGTGTGTATGTAATTAAGTGTGAAGCATGTAGAGTATGTTGTATGTGTAATTAATAGGGTTTTTTATGTAACTGGACATGAATGGCGAATATAACAACTGTGTCATATTATCCCAAAAACACCACATGGGAATTAGGAGCCATGCCAGGACCTTCCAAATATTGCACGGCTACATTGAACTAGATAAAAAACGAGGACAATTTTTATTGCCGCTTCGACCATGGTTTATTCAATGTGATGGTAATAACCCGGGCAGGATTACTACCCAGTAAGTAAGGACAGTACCTACAATTTATTATTTTCAGTACCTATATGAATTTTAATATTGGTATTTCTGCGTAACAGTTTGTGCAAGAATAAAGAGATTCCTAGGCGTACCTATCGACCTAAAGTACCTATTTATATTAAGCACCAGTATTTGTATTAAAAATTAACAACTACAGGGAAGCATAGGCTGAAAATGTTGAACTTGCCGTGAACATAGTTCCAAGATAAAATATCTATTAGGGGTTCTTGGAAAGCGCAGCATTAAGGAGATCAGGGATAAGGAGCGTATTAAAAGGTAATAATATAAAGTCTTCACACACATGCAATACCTGCGAGACACTGTCGGCGCTGTCCCTCCACGTGCGCACGCCAGACTCGCTCTTGTTGTAGAGCTTCTTCTTGTTGCCGCCGTCCGCGAACTTCACCAGTAGAGGCTCCTTGGCACCCGCCAGCGGGCTGCCATTGAACATCTGCAACACATTTGACGGTGTCAACAGGGGATGCGTCTTGCAGGGCCAGTGTCAGCTTCAGCAAGAGGTACATCTAACACGGCACAGTGTCAATGAGAAATATATCTGCAGCGCCCGTGACGGCGTTTGTAATAGGTGCATTCTCCACGCCAGTAACAGCGTTACCCAGATCTCCATCTGTAACATCTGTAACGTCGGCGAGGGCAGTTTCGAGAAGAGGTGTATCTAACACGGCAATAACAGCATCAATAAGAAGTACATCTGCAACGCCGGCGTCATCAAGAGGTGCATCCGTCGCCCCAGTAACAGCAATACTCAGAAGTACATCTGTAACATCAGTGATGGTGTCATCCAGATGTGCGTCTGAAATATACGCCGGCGCCCCTAGACTCAATCAAAAGTGCGTCAACTAGAGGAACATCTACAGCGCCAATGACAGCATCAACTAGAGGTATTATTGCAACGCCAGCGACTGGTCAACTAGATAAATGCGTCTGCAACGCCGGTGATGCGTCAAATACATAGATGTATATCTAAAAACTCTAGTGTCGATTGGTAGGCTAGAACATTTCCAATACATTCAACGGATACATCATATTGTTTTGTAAACATAGTTTGAGGGATACAAAATCAAATTTACTTAAACAAAGTTACCTGTATAATCTGCTCGCACTTTTCCCTGGACTCCATCCGCGCGAAGCCAACGCCTTTACTGTGGCCATGCGTGTCTCGCAGTATCCGCGTAGACACCACCTGCCCGAACTTGGCGAGTAGCTGGTCCACGTCATTCTCCTTGAAGTGCGGCGGCAGGTTCGCCATGTAGAGGTTGGTGGGATCTTGCTCTTGCTGCTGCAAGGGAACGCGGCCCGCCGGGCCAGACGTCAGGCAACACGTCGCTCGCTCGAGCGCTCCGCTACGACTTTAGCGCCTATATCTTGTGACTCGGGGGTTCTATTACTTGCTCGGATAAGCTAGCGTAAGGGCTGTTTTACACTGGGACGTGAATACGGTAATTCTGGACAGGTGAACGTGTCAGCTACTAGAATTTCACCTGCGTGGTACTTTCACTAGTACTAATAACTAAAATTGCTAAGCTAACTGTCCACTGTTTGCAAACGACACCAGGTCGTATAAATTCAGTGGATTGGCTATATGTCGTCTAACTCCTTGGTCCGAAAAGGCTTTATCTAATCTCTATTCATCGACTTTATCTCGTAGTTTTTGCAAGCTAAGATGTTAATCATTTTTAAGATACACATACTTTCGAATACGGTCCTAGCGCTACAAGTATTAAAACTGAGAACTTTATAAATTATCTATTTATTTTTTAGAAAACGAAGTAAATTAAGTATGTGTTGACAAAAGGGAATCACCAAATCTATATGTAGTCATATATATAATAGTTGACTTTTGAATAGAAATTGATCGATCACTCTTTTGAGGTGCAGTGTAACTTTCAAGATATTTATTGTCTCACGTGAAGGATTTTGGAGGGTGGTTCTGGCGATAAAAATATGAAACTTTGTGATCTACCATATTTAGTAATTGGAATCTGTAATATTTTTCCAGATAATGTGACCACAATAAATGTGCAAGATTATTGTTTAATAAAGATTGTTTTTGAGAAAACGGCTTCATTTGGACTTCCGTTACCACCAACCAATTATTTCAGATACACAGTTTCTGGATCCCTCAGTTTATATGTAGCATAAAAAATTACGCATGAATACTTTGAAAATAAATAAATATTTGTCCACGACGACGATAGAAATAGAATGTTAAAAGATATTGATTAGGCATGACAAAGTACAACACACATCCTGAAGCCGGTAGACAACTACACACCGAAGCCAGCTCGGAGGCAAAACAATCTATCCAGCGGTACAGTTAAATAAGTAATGGCCGATCAATGCGAATATTATAGCATAAACTCGATATAAAGCTGGGTGTTCCATTTATATGTTTTGCGGTTTGAATATTCAAAGCGCTCTCCTGCCCGCCAATAGCATACTGCATGTCAATGCGCTGAAGCCACATATATAATTACAAGGGCAGGTAGGTAAATATTTAGTAGGTCGCATGACATTTTTACTTGCATAATTATATGTAGCGTTAGCAATTATCCCAGCGAGGAAGTATTTAGAGAAGCACCCGAGACCATAGATACAAAGAATAGCTCACAAATGCTACAAGTACCATCCAACACTTTTGGAACCTGCCAAGGGAAACCAACGGAAAGAGCACTCGCGACATTAACCAATCTAGTTCGCTTCACGTAGATATTCAAAGATGCGAAAATTTCTTTACAACTATTTACATGTGAATGAACATTAAAATTATAAGGAAAATATATCGGCAGGTATTTCAATAAAAGGCGAGACGTTACCTACAGAGGTAGGTCGCTGGATCCGTGCACACGAAGGGTAGAATTCAGTAACACACAAGTCAACATCTCTAAGTCATTTTGGAAAGGTGACTTTGGCTTTTGTATGAAATGAGCAACCATCACAATCATATGAATTAAGTAAAAAAGGGTGTATTAAAACTATGATAAATTAAACATGACATAGCTTTTTTAGCATGAAATGAATAAACAAAGTCTCAAAAAATTTATGTGGAAGTATAATTGATTTTTCAATATTCTAAATGATGTGAGAATATAATTCAGAGAGACAACATTTTTAGTGAAATATTATTTTGAATGTAGATAAACCTATACTTATGTACATGCAACGCGGCATTTATAAAAAGGTAGATAGTGTTGGAGGCTCACTTGGCATTTCTAGAATTTGTAACATACAGGAATTCGATTTATCGCCTCAATTATATTATGCAACGTTTATTAGGACTGACCACAGCACATCATCTATGTAGGTGGGTAGTAGGTAGGTTAGCATAGGGACCTAAGCATCACACAACGGGGCGATGCAGGGGCGATTCGAGGGTACTAGGATTATTTTGTTAATTCTAAATTATAAAGCCTCAAACTGTCTAACATTTGAATACACTCGGATTTACAATATTATACTCATAGTTGTTATTTGAAATATGTATACTAAAGCTATAGAAAAGAAGGACGAGGTACACAGGTAGAGAGAGGGCATGTAGGATTAAAAAGAAATAAATACAATAATTATTGTTTTGGAAAGAACCAAGACCACCAGGGAAATTAAAATGTTAGAATTACAGTAAATGTAAATAATATAACATAACCTTTTAGTCGAAATTATAGAAGATAAATTAAAGAAGAACGGAAATAAATTAAAGAGGAAAAGTAAAAAGAGAAGGAGACTAGGATTAGAGATTAGGACAGGGCAAAAACATAGGCGAGGACGGAGCGAGCGGAGGAGCAGGCAGATTAGTTGTAGTAAGAATTACTTGCATGCACAACGTACACTGTTCAGTCTACGCAGGAACCAGATACCCACTTTAGCCATTTGGGCCTGTACACCTTTGGCCTGTAATCCTTTAACTGCCGCTTCTGCCGAGGCGATTGTTTCGAAATCTACAAAACCGTAACCTGTGGACACAAGAAACGGTTGCAACATACATTATTTGTAAACACGACAATAAGAAAACTTACAGGCTTCTGTCTGAACTCCCTTTTGAAGAAACTCGCGAACGTATTACAGGAGAATTTCGCGAGATTAGGGTAAAGATTGTTACTTTTTAGCATAGATTATTTTTAGTCCGAAAAAACTTCAATGAAATAACAATGTATCCTTCTACCATAATTTCGCGTTAACTTATCTGAAACAGGGCAACAGTATTGAATGGGTACAATGATTCTAAAAAAATGGGTGATGTATCTTGAACTAAACTAAATGTTTCAGACATGCGATCATCTACTGACATGTAGGTATGTAGTAAGAAATAGAAAAACAGTGCAAAATCCATTCAAAATAAATGTATGTACGTATGTACGCGTATGTGAAAATTATAGATACACGAACGCTTTCCTAGTGATGCGTACAATTTTATATGCACGGTGCCTAGATTGTTTGCATGCATTAGTTAAGTTAGGTGCACGTACCGCGGCAAGGAAGATGTTTATTGGTAAAAAAACAAAATTAATCATATTTCCACAAGTTAAAATGCCGTTTATAAACACAGACTAACATTTAATTTAATCAATTGCAAATGTGTATGTAGCCACACCCTTGCACTTCACTATACATTGAAATAGCTCTTAAATCTTAAAGATTAATAAAAACATATTTTATATTGAAAGGTGTTCATGAAAAAAACATTGTGGTGTGTACATGGCTACCTACACACACATTTTTATCTGCTCAGTTGATTTAACACTGCCAGACTTAAATATTATTGTTACTATGTTGTTGCTGACAATATCTGGCGGGTTTCAGAAGGCAAGCAGTGACATTTAATTTATTGAAAACAACAATCTCGCATTTGAATAAAATAATTTTACAAAAAATAATAATATTTAAAAAAAATCGTTCCAATACAGCTCCAAGAACATTTTTGTAGATATTTGGATTGCACTGATGAGCGACTACCGACTGAAGATATTGGGTTTAAAAATTTTGAACAGTTCAGCTAAGCAGATAAAACAATCTAACAGCTATACACAAATGTTAGCAGATGTAAACCTGTACTATGTGATGAGTGAGGATTACCTTTACATTTATTCGTATTTTTGTCCAGTATTGCTTTTGTTGAAATTATGTTACCATACCTGAAAATAGAAAAAAACATTTGTTGGTGAAATTTAACAAATTCGCAAATGATTCTATTGATTTGTGAATTATCAGAAACAGCACGAATGCAAAGCTTACACTTGCTAAGCTTGACACTAAGTAGTTATAAACATAATTATACACATAAAGTACAAAACTAATTTACTAACAAAAAAAATGTGTGGGGGCATTGTCCGCATTTTCCTCAGTTGAATGTGCCACGGGTCTAAGTTATGTACTTATGCGTTAATTGTCAAGTCTACTTCAACAATGACAGATTCTCGCTTCTACAGAAGAAAGTTCGTGGATAAAAAAAGCATACAATTTTTTTTAGGGATTAAAAAAACACAATATACGCGCATATTACTTGGTTATATGCAAAGAAAATATATATTTTTTTATGTTAAGCGCGGCATATGGCGTACGCCAGGACCTAAAGGTGCCCGATGACCCTGGGAGCGATGATGGGTTTTCTAACATTCAAGGGGGCTACGAAAACCATGCCGGCCGTCCATGTGCTTCTTCACACCACGTTTGAAGGACCCCAAATTGTAAGTTGTGAAAGTGTGAAATTTAAATATGTGAAAGTATGCAGATGGCACCTTTCCTTTTGTAATGCTGTGTTGAACTATCATACGCCATATAACTATATGGCGCTAGACATTAGACACGTCCGGTAACAAAAAAGGATATAATCTACTTTTTTCATGAAAACATTTAATAAAAACAATGGGACCAGAGTGCAAAAAACTTTTTTTTATCTAGGTCAACTTTGTTAAGCCCCTGTCTAACTAAATCGGCTTTTCAATGCGGGAAAACGATCACTAATCACGGAAGAGAAGAAAATGTTGTTTGCAAAAATTGTATTTTGATTTTTGTTTTCAACTGAAAATATTTTTTTTGTTTTAAATATTATTTTAAATTGGAATTAATATAAATTTTCATTTTCAATTTGCTTTTTTAGTAACACAAAGATACAGACTGTATCATATTTAGTTTTTTTAAGTAACGCAAAGAGGTAGAAAGATACGAATTTTTCAAATAAAAAAAACTTTTTAAACTATTACGCTTATTAGCGGATACCCTTTACAGGCACTGATTTTCATCTCATAACACTGGGAAGAGAAATAATTCCAAATTTCCTTTCTAGGCTTAACCTTAAAGTATTATTGGTTTAGGTTATGCCGTTATTTCGCACCAAAATCCTTACATACTTCCGGTGTAACGTCATGAGAGTACGTGATCGTAGGTTCAACCCCTCTAAAATATCTGGGTGTTAATAAGGTAAATTAATGGTTAATTTCAGTTCACATGGCACAGTCAAACTAAAGAAAGTGTTGTTTTTTTTTAAATAAAGCAATTCATATTTTCAAGCATTCGTGCATTTTCAGTTTATTAAAAATCAACATTTTCCTTTCGTTTGGTGTCACAGTGATATTGTCAATGCAGTGTTATTTTTAACCGACTTCCAAAGACATTAAAAAAATCATTGCATTCATGGAATGATTAAAATTTCCACTCGGGAATGGTTAAATGTCCACCCAGGAGTGGCTATAATTTCACTCTGGATTGGTGGTATGGAAAGTCGGGTATCCAACTTTTCATTCGATATTTCGAACTAGCAAAAAAAAAAGTCATCACTCCGGTATAACGTCCGTTGAAATTCTTTTAAATTTTTTCTTCGAATGTGTAAAAAGTTATAATAAATAACTTATTGAGGAGTGGGAATGGGAATAGGAGCCCGTAAGGCTAATGAGGAGTGTCCAAAGGAGCAGAGGAAGCGGGTTCTCGGAATGGGGTGCACCCGAAATGACCCATCGTTAATACAAACCTCTTACATCACGGCTTTGACGATATCACTTCAATGGGGTGCACGGCGCAAAGCTTTACCACCAGATGGCGCCACATCAAACTATGCTAAGCTATCAAGTAAAGGTTATGTTTACTCGCGAATCACAGGCAATCACATTGTCCGTGTTTTACATCCGTTTCAAGGTAGCTATTCATATTAACTCAGTTTAATTGGTCAACAACCTATAACCTTGAAATTAAACCGTGGAATAGTTTTATGTGGCGCCATCTGGTGGTAAAGTTTGGCAGCCGTCCTCCCCGTAGAAACAAGAGAATACTGACATCTGGCACATGTTGACGAGGTCCTTGTCGGTGGTGTTCTGCGCGAGGCCGCGGATGTAGAGGTTGGTGCGCGAGAGCGTGTCGGCGGCGCCGGGCGCGAGCGGCGCGTGCGCGTGCTGCGGCGCCGCCGCGCTCAGCGACGTGCTGCGCGTGCCGCCCGCCGAGCCCGTGTTGGAGGAGGAAGACGACGCCGTGTTGGCGGGCGACGTCGCCGTGGGGACGCGCGCGCCACCTCCGACGCCGCCGCTCGCGTACTGCAACGCACATACACACCGAGCTTTAGTGTTGCGACGTGCACGACGCCTTCGAACTCTGAACCCCGCTTCAAAGCTCTACGAAAAACAGTAGGGCTGAAATAAATAGTCACACAGAGACTACGAAAAGTAGTACTTTGTGAAGTCACTTTGCATCACTTTGTGACGTCACTTTGCGTTACTTTGACAGTTTGTCCATACAAAATGTGTCAAAGTGACGCCACAAAGTACTACTTTTCGTTAGTCTTATGCTGAGATAAGTAGTCGTAACAAAAACTAAGGCTGAGATAAATAGTCGTAACAGAAACGAAGACTAACGAAAAGTAGGACTTTGTGACGTCACTTTGCTTCAATTTGACATTTCATCCATGCAAAATGTGTCAAACTGACGTCACAGCGTACCCCACTGCTCAGGGCTCACCCACGGGTCAGGGAGTATAGCGTAATATTAAGTAGTATATAATTGGTCTGCAGAATCAAGTAGGTATACGGAGGCACAAACATCATCAAAATGGAGTAAGCCATTCTCAAGTTATAAGCAGATAAACAGATATACGCCAAACGTTCAATTTATTTTTTTGGGGTAGGTTCGGACAATTTCAGTTTTTTTGGGATAGGTTCAGAATAAGAAGCACCGCCAGGATATGGAACTGTCTTCCCCCTTTCGTTATTTCTATAATCTGGGAGTCTTCAAGCGTAATTTCAACAAGCTCGATAGCTCAGCGTTAGTCCGCAAATCCTCCGGCATGGTGCCTCGCTGAGCGTGGTGTTGCGAGGCGAGGTGTATTTGGCTTTTCAGAGCCACTTTGGTCCTCAGCACAGTCACCCATACCGGTTTTACATAAAAAAACTTATTGAACGAGCAAAAAACGAAGTTCTAGCGTAGTGTCGATTGGGCAAAATTGCGTTCGTATGTCCGGCTGTTCTCTTCTCCAGGTCGAATTTCTCAACTGATTCTCGTGAAATTTATGAGCAGGCAATTTTATAAAATGTAGAGTATTTTTGTTAATTTAGTTTTTATAAAACGTCCAATGCTCAAAACGCTCGCCAGGTCTACAGCTCAGAGAGCCACTAGTTATTAGAAGAAAAACATCCTTACACAATTGAAACCCTGAGGCAGTGATTTTTCGTTCGAGGAATTGATTTGTCTCTTTCAAAACCAATGTTCGTGGTAGGCAGGTGTTTCGGGGGAAATGCTACTCATTCTGATGAGAAATGTGTCTGATGAGGAGATGAAATTTCGCTGGTGAGTGACAGGTTGTCACTGAATTTGAGGTTTTTTCTGAATAGTTTTATAGATACGACAGATCGACATAGAAATGTGGATTTACATATTGATTTGAAGAACAATCAAGCATACAACATATACAAAAACACATAAACATTGATTTATAAAGATTACAAAAAGATTTATCTATAACGGTCGCTGCAAAATCCATAATTATTTTATAAATCCGAAATTGACTCTGACTGTCTGTCTGTTACGTCTTCACGCCTGAACCGTTCAAACAATTTTGATTCACTTCCTAGTGGCGAAAAAAACTTGAGTGAAAAGGGAATGAAAGTTTGTATGGGGAACTCATATAACATACAATGTTATTTCAGTCCGATATCAGTCCGAAACGACTTTGACCCGAGCGGAGCCTAGCTAGTAGCTAATAAATGTATAAATTGCTGAAACAAAATCTTAATAATAAAAGAGATCAAAATGCTATTTAACTCAATACGTTTTTTATTCATTCTTGTTTCGAAAAAAGTGGCTTATGAAATGTATTTTTCATGTGGGCAAAAACCATTTCTATTTATTGCCAAAGACCGAAAAATGAAACAATACATTTGCTTTTGCAAACAGTCGGTCAGATTCATATTGTAAAAGCAATGCAACGATGGACACAATTTCATGCAATTCGAGAGTCCACGCAGCATCGTCGCGAGGAGAAAGAGAAAGATGTCGGCCCTGACCAGCGCAACTGTGTGCGCGTTGCGATGCGCGTGCGCACGACAAAAGTAGCATTCGCGACGCGAGGCGAAGAATGCAGCGAGCGGGACGGCGGATGTCGCGGAGGCGCGCGGGCGAGACGGAGATAGGTCGCGTGCGAGCGAGGCGACCGACGACGGGCGCGGGGGGAGATTCCGACGCGCGGTCGCCTGATCAGCTGACACGCTATCGGCACAGCTGACTGTTAGCGGAGCAGTTAAATATTTGACTGCCTACGCAGGAATTTACATTCATTGAGACGCGTTTCGGCGCCCTTGTTATCGTCGAGATAGCTCTTGCACGCATGGTGGAAACACGAGTACAATTGGGTTACGTGTGAAAGTGAAACGTTTGAGCTTAGTTTTTGAATGACGTCATCGCTGATAATTTTATGTAGGAGCTGATTTTTCAATCCTCAGATAGTACGTATCAGTCCGATAGCAAAATTTATTTTTGCCAAGAAACGGATAGTCACTATCGGATAATTATCTCCTGTTTTCACCACCTCCAGTTACCAGAAATCCGATAAGTAACTTTCGGTTACATGGCATATTTGTACGAGTATGGTGTAACCGAAAAGTAACTTTGGGATTTTTGTAGCTGGAGGTGGTGTATATCTCCTGTAGCTATTATCTTAATGTAATTTTGCTAATACAAATATGGACTTACTGGAACGGATGGATAAGCAGCGGCGAAAATAAATTCATCAAATAAATTCATTCAATAGTTATCTGATTTATTATCAGACCGGCCCTAATTAGAGTAATTAGTAAGGAAGAACACTGGCGTGACTCGTGTGAAAAGGTTGCACGCGAGTAGCTATTATTCCTTGATTTCCTTATTCACCGGTGAGACACAGGTGATTTCCTGAGTATTTTATTGCGATTTTGAAATAATTCAAGTGGACCTTCGAAAGCGGCCTACTTTTGCTGCTGCTGGGACTTCTTTGAAACCTCTATAACGGGTGCTAATTACAGGCGGGAAAAAGTAGCATTTTTAGATTACCACGGTCGTTGAACATGTTTAAAAAATTACGGCTTTTGTAACAGCTGCTGTAGGTGTGGTGCCACAAGATTTTCAAACGAAACGATAGCGATAAACGTAAAGGTTCATCGAACGAATATTATATGAGAACATTTCTTGCCAGTTCTTCTTCGCCGTGAATGCTGAACAGGTTAATGATAAATTATGACAAATCCGAGTGCAGTGTGCTGCCTGTGGATGATGAGCCCGTTGAGGAGGCAGCCGTACCGGCGTAGCGGCATCAGCCGACAACAGACTGAATTATCAGCTCGAAAGGGTGAAGAAAGTCGCGTGAGTTTTTTCAAACAAGAAATAAGTAGGTTGGTGATAGATTTAGAGAACGACGCAGCGAGTTGAACCACTACCCAAGGGTTTCGAGTCGAATAGGGGGTCCACTCAGGTAAGAGTGAGTTCGAGTTCGGGAGTGAGTTAACCTAAAAATAGCTGGGAAATATATTATTATTTAAATAACGGAACCTTTATTTATACTTCCGACGTATTTACGGGACGAACCAGATTTTTACCTAACTGTAATGATGTTCAAGACGTTTGGAAACATTAAATATTTAAAAAAGTGAGTTGATATTTAATGACGAATTCGAACTCACTCTTACCCTGAATGGACCCCCTGAAATGAGAGATTAATTCCATTCATCAACTTCCCTTAAGCGAAAAACCTTTTCAAATTCATGAAAACACCCGTTTCTCAAACTGTACACAAAGCGCGGAGCCGGGCGGCGAAATGCGTAATTTGTTTGCGAGAGTATTCTCCCAGAACTCGAATAACTTCACAAGTTACCTATGGGCTGCAAAGGGAATTGTTGATGTTTGTTTGCCTAAGTCTCGCAAATTGCCTGAAGCCCGAAGCCCCGACAGGACGCGGTGTTGTCGCGAAACTTCGCGGCAATGTCTCTCCTATACAATAATAGACTAGGAGGTCGCAACAAAAATGGTAACGATAACGTAAATGGCTGAAACTGGGTTCACATCATAAAGACGA
Source organism: Incurvaria masculella (assembly GCA_946894095.1). NCBI lineage: Eukaryota > Metazoa > Arthropoda > Insecta > Lepidoptera > Incurvariidae > Incurvaria > Incurvaria masculella. Next base: position 8,334,558 of record OX335644.1, read on the forward strand.
TCCCTCTGAAGCTAAATGTGTCGGTCTGCCTGTTCCAAGTGGTTGCGTTACGTAGATAAGGCGACTGAAAAAGTAGTTATGGTGACATACAATATATATGATAAGGTAAATGGATGCAAATGACGAAACATGAAAGTGCCCGTACATACTTGCTTGGCAATATAAAAACTGAACAAATATTTGATTGCATTTCTTAGTTATCGGTGATTTAGGTTACAGATATAACTTTAGGTATATTTAAGTATTTAGTAATAAAACCGACTGGTTATTGTTGTATAATTAATAGGTATCGATGTTTCCAGACAATCAGTATATTCATGAGAAGGTACATACCAGAATCTATTTTATATAGTCGATCTAGATAACGCAACCACTTGGCACGGACAGACCGACATATTTAGCATCAGAGGGTTGGTCTCTAACCTGTGAACCCAGATTTAGCCATTTACCTTATCGTGACCAAAAATGTCGTGACCTCCCGGAATATAACGTCGCGTCTCGTCTCGCCCCGTGGAGGCAAAGTTACCGCCACAGCGTGAGAAACTGTCCGCTTATTATTTGGTTAGGCTATGCAAAAATAAAAACATATTTTTTTAAATTTAAAATTGGATTGTTCTTTTTAGGGTTCCGTACCCAAAGGGTGAAAACGGAACCCTATTACTAAGCCTCCGCTGTCCGTCCGTCCGTCCGTCCGTCCGTCCGTCCGTCCGTCCGTCCGTCTGTCCGTCTGTCACAGGGCTGTATCTCAGTAACCGTAACAGGTAGACAGCTGAAATTTTCACAGAGTGTGTATTTATTTTGCCGCTATAACAACAAATAGGTAAGATAAAAAAATAATGAAAATTAAAGGGGGCTCCCATACAAAAAACGTGATTTTTTTGTTTTTTTTTCTAAGATGGTACGGAACCCTTCGTGTGCGAGTCCGACTCGCACTTGGCCGGTTTTTAATTTAAAATTGGATTGAGTACGGATGGAGGAGTATCCGGTTGAAACCTTTCATTTAGTTAGGTGTAATAATTACTTATTCAGTGCTATCTGCACATCTCAGTTTAGTATCTCGGCGGCTCGTGGCTCAAGGGCCGGGCTTGCCTTTCCATCCCAGAGGTCTGGGTTCAAATCCCCGCCCCGTTCATGCACCAATTTCTTTCTCTTTCTTCCATGGTTCGGAATACAAGTAAAACTTTAGGTTCCCTTCCCTACTAGGTAGTAGGGTTAAGCTTGCCCGAGTTGGTACCATCGCATTGTAAACATTGTCCGTGTTTTACATCAAGTTTAATGTAGTTGTGCTCATAAAGGGAAGGTCCTGGCATGGCACCTAATTCTTTCAGGAATGCGGTGTGTTGGGTTAATTAATATCATAACGAATATAAAACAATATTTAATGTGGAAGTCACACATAACATCACGTCGTTTCCCCTGAAAGGGTTGGGTAGAGATGATAGAGCGTCGTGCGGTATACACATTCCAAAGCTTTGCCATGAAGTGGAAAAGCCTGGCGATTTTTTTTTGCTTGCGAGAACATTTTTTCTGCTATTTCATCAAAAATAGCTGCACTAATTTTTTTAATCCAAAAAGTCCCTGGATTCCCCACTTCCTGAGCAAAATACTGGATCTAAGTCAGTACACTACCCACATACACATACGTAACCCGTCCGGGTCTATTTCGGTTGGAGTGAAGGGTCATTATTCCTTGAAGGATCTGAACATATTGGAAACCCATCCATTCGAATGGAAGGCCAGCATATTGTCTTTTGAAACATAGTTTATGTCTGATGGTTAGTACATAGTTACCCCTTCATTTTCTGACGAGCAAAATGTAATCCATACTAATATTATAAATGTGAAAGTGACTATGTCTGTTGCATTTTCACACCTAAACCGCTAAACCAATTTGGATAAATTTGGAGCTTGGTGGTGGTGAAGTTTGTATCGCATACAAACATCTAATTTAAAAATGTTACGGCTTTCCACGCGGCGGGAGGTGACATTCTCCGACGTCGTCTACTGCGTACGAACGTGGCGGATGCCTCCTTGACAACGGGCTGAACGATCAGCTCTAAATGTTCTCCTCCCGCCGCGTGAAAAGCCGTAACATTTTTCAAACATGTGTAACGGCCGCGGTAATCTCAAAAGTATCATTCTCGTATAAGATCCAGGAAATGATTTAGCATGACTTCAGTCCAAAACGACATTGACCCGAGCGGAGCCGGGTAACTCAGCTAGTTGGTACATAACTTCGTTTATTCCTTTTTTTTTTTTTTTTATGTGTCTGGACATGGATGGCTAATACCACAAGTTCTGTCATGGTATTAGCCCAACCCACCACATGGGAACTAGGTGCCATGCCAGGACCTTCCTTATATTGCACGGCTACATTGAACTAGATGGAAAACACGGACAATTTTCATTGCCGCTTCGACCATCGTTCATCCAATGCGATGGTACCAACCCGGGCGGGATAAACCCTACCACCTAGTAAGTAAGGAAGGGGACCTACAGCTTAACGTGGAATCCGAACCACGGCCAGCCTCTCTCAACGGTCGAATGGTCACCCATCCAAGACCAGACCGGACCCAGCGTTGCTTAACTTCGGAGAGCGATCGCTGAAGTGTCGCGCCACTGGGCCACTGAGGCTGCAGGCTCTTACTAATTACTAACTCATAACATTTTGCTGCGATGTAAGAGCCCGAGAATATACTGCGCGCGACGCGAACTGAAAAGCTGTGGGGTGCGGCGGTAGGGAGGGGAGGGGGGGGGGCAGCCGGAAGAGGAACGAAGGGGGAGGGAGTGGGGTGTGGGGAGAGGAAGGGGGAGACACGGCCAGCTGACAGCTCGACGGCTGCCGGCACATATCTGTGCCTACACATATGTAGGCGACCCGTGTCGGTTAGAGTAGGTCCCAACTTCGTGAATAGAATTTATCGCGAAGAACCCTACATGATGCGCTTTAATTTAACAAGAATATGCGCGTTAGCTGTTGGGAAAAACAGCGTTCGTGGCAAATTCCCTTCAATTTCCAGGATGCATGTTACAAACTTGGATTCGTCAATATTTTTGGCATTGAAAATGATTTTTCGAAAGGGAAGGTCCTGCGGTACCTAATTTCTTCAGGAATGCGGTTAGAATCCATGTCCCGTAAAAACATGCATGCCCTCCGGGAAATGGCGGGATATTAGATACGAGTATAATGTAGTAGACATTAGCAATTGCCTCTTTATGCAAACATTTTAGACCAGGCCGCGAAAGGAGGGCTTGTATGGAATGGTAACCATTTATCCTACGGTGGATATTATACTGGCTCCAGCCCACTCCGTTTAAACATTATTACAGACAAACCGAAGGGTTTCACGTGTAAGTTATGTTCATTCATGAAATAATATAAAAAGTAAGAAATGAAATAAAATGGCAAAGAACCTGAAAACCTGAAAATAAACGGAACTAAGTAGGTATGCATATTTATTGTAGTAGGCAGGTAGTAATTTAAGAAAACCTTATTTAAGCACGAGAAAGCATCGCATTGTAAGTCGGCCTGACAAAAGCGCCCAGTTGATATCTTAGCTTAGAAATTAAAAGAGAAATGCTCAAAGAAATGAGATAAGCGAGTGTGCAGTTTCCGGTCGCCCGCCGCCGCCGCCCGCCCTCCGCACGCTGGGCGGCGGCGCGGGTGTGGGCGGCTGACACCGGCGATCGGCAGCGACAAAGGCGTGCGTCGGCGGCGCGGTAGCACACCTTATCAACAGGTATCCGATGGAGACAAACCCTATATCACCAATGGGGAAGAAAACTGATCATTTATCACGACAGATGGCGTACAAGCGAGCTCACCTAAAGGATCTGTCAAAGCTGTCAGATACAAAATAAAACAGAATAGAAAAATCAATAAATTTAATCAATGTATGTAATTGAAATTACTAAATTTTCTCCAAGTTATTCCGAAAATTAGTTCTTCTTAATTATGCTAGTCAAAAGAAGTCGTGGGAAAGAAAATATCACAAAAACATAACCTACAATATTTTTGTTTCATACTTTGTGCTGGTAAATGACATTAAATTCGTTTGAAGACTAATTAAAGCTCTCCTTTTCCTCTAAACCGTATTGTAACTGAATCATAGAGTACTTATTTCACATCGATATAATATAAACGTTGCTTTCATCTAAAAGCTCGTAAATCAAACTCGACAGGAATGACAGGTTTAAAGTTTTGAAGGCAACAATAAGCTTTAAGTTTTCTTCCCCATCGATACAAAAATGCCTTGCGAAACATTTAATGTGAAAATGCCAATAGAAATAAAGAAACGAAAGCCATTTGCTGTTCTAGAGTGTTTTGTTTCAATATCTCAGGAAAAGTATGTAGTTAATAATGATTCTACTTAACGAGATTACAAACATAACACTCGCCTGTCAACCGTCAAAATAAATTAAAAAAAAATCCATTAATAAAAATGTATCAAGCCTATAAATAACTATTTGATTTTTCATGTGACCGGACATGGATGGCTTACACCACTTCCACCGTCATGATGACATTAACCCAACACACCAAATCCTCGAAGGAATTAGGTGCCGTGCCAGGAGCCCTTTACGAGCACAGCTACATTGAACTGGATGGAAAACACGGACAAGTTTTCATTGCCGCTTCGACCATATAAAGCAATGCGATGCTACCATACCGGGCGGGCTTAAACGTACTTGATTTTGGAAAAATATTATCGATACGTCCTGATTGGAGACGGCTATCGCAGCTATTATTTCATTATCCTTGCCTTCGCCAACTGCGCTCTTCGCCCGCTGCCGCTCACTCCGTCAAAATTCGACGTCAAATCCATTGCAAACTGTTCCTTGGCTAAGAAAGGAGACTTGTGTCAATAGAACTCTTAAAACCGGCCAAGTGCGAATCGGACTCGCACACGAAGGCGCGGGGTTCGAAGGGATACGGAGGCGTCGCGCCCGAACTAAAGCCCCTTCACACAACTTGTAAAATGTGTCGTAAAATAATCCAGTTGCCGGCTGGTGCCCCTTCGGAGTATGCACGGAGAGTTTTGTCGAGTTGTTTTGACAGGAATTTAAAAAGGAAACTCCGCGGAATACTTTCAAAATAGCTTTGCCCGTGTGAGTGTGAGTTTTTGGAGGAATAGCAGAGGTTCTTGGCTCCGTTCAATTTAGTTTTGGACAATCACCCGAGAGGAGCGCGGTATAATGTGTCCGGCCCCCAACCACCGCGTCGCATCGTACGTCCGCGTTATTGCTTCTATCGCCTTTTTTTTGCTCGGCTTCTAATTCGAGTCGCAGCGAGAAGTTAGCCCAAAAAGATTTGTTTTAATCCGATCGGTAGTTTTAGAGAATAGCGCGTTCCAACACACAAACAAACTCTTCAGCTTTATTGTATTAGAGATTAAACCCAACATTTTAAGACCATAGGCTTGTAAAAGAACGTCAATGACAGCGCCAATAGCCAAGACGAGTCTACAGATCGGTATATTCCCTGGAAATAAATCTTCGTTATTGAACCATTTTTCGAACGTAAAATATATAGACGGGATGGTTAATTGCTAGCTTTTATCAGATAATCTCCGCCAGCGGCGGCACCTAGGGCTTCAATTGTTTGACATCGAAACTGTCCTGTTTTGTTCAATTAATTGTTTAGTAGGTAGGAGGCAGTATCGTTATCAGTAATACTACAAACGGCATCACCGCTATATCCGACTTTGACCCACATACGTTTTCCTGGAAAATTCCAATGGCTACTGTGGCGTTGAGGGTGATGCGCTCCGTACACTTTTATTTATATTAATATATCCTATTTATATGGTTTTTGTATGTGACGGGCAAAATTGCGAAAGCGATTTTATATTTATCGATACAATCAGTAAATTCCTAGAAAATATACGTTCCTTTCACACAGGAATTTCAGAAGAAACCTTTAAAGAAATATAATTTGATTTGGAAAATCGCATTAAAATGCTTTAAAATTTAGAGGTCGTTGTTAACCTTAAATTAATAAAACTAAAATTATATTAAACATAAAAAAATTGCTAATATCATATAACAAACAAACTTTGTAATATGATATCACCATATCATATAACTTGCCTTGGCATCACTTCGGCAGTTATTTCCAATGTCCGGTCACTAACGCAAATGCCTATAACTACGATCACTCGGGAATGTGTCGGTAATTACGATCAGTATACTTAAGCCTCCGAAAAAATATTAAATCAATGAGTTATTTATATGGTTTTTTTACCTAGGCAACGCAATTAAATTATCTTTAATTCCAAGTAAACAGTTATTATATCGCATATGTAGGTTTGGGCCAGTGTGCTGCCAAAGTTCAATCGGGGCAGGCACGTCCGCCGCCCATACTATGTCTTAGTGAAAGGAGTAAGAAAATCGAAATTATTCAAATCAGTGTTTCCAGTTAATAAGGGTAAGTAATCCTAAAGTAACTTTCTTTACAGTTTGCTTGTATGTTTAGAGATCTCATATGTTAATTTGTCTGCTCGTCATTAGCTTAGTTTCGTCAGGAAGCGGCTCGTAGCCTAGTGGCACGGGGACTGGCCTAGCGTACCAGGGGCCCGGGTTCAATACCAACTTGCACCACTGTCTTTCTCTTTCAGAGTTCGATAAGTGCATTTCGTCACGAATGCGAGCTGCTCCATGGTTCGGAATCCATGTAAAACTGTAGGTCCCCTTCCTCTACTAGGTGGTAGGGTTTAAGCCCGCCCGGGTTGGTACCATCGCATTGGATGAAAAGATGGTCGAAGCGGCAATGAAAAATTGTCCGTGATTTCCATCCAGTTCAATGTAGCCGTGCTCATAAAGGGAAGGTCCTGGCATGGCACCTAATTCCTTCGGGAATATGGTGTATTGGGCTAATATCATAACGGTAGTTGTGTGGTATTAGCCATCTATGTCAGGTCGCATAAAAAAAAAAAAAAAAGGAAGTAAAGAAAACAATCGATCGTAGTTAGGGAAGTCAGTGCAAGCTTCGTCCCGATTTACGACCAAGTGATCGTAAATGGGGTTAAGCATCGATAATTTAAATACCGTTTTCAACACAAATGCAAATGTTTTTACAAGTATTTTTTTAACATTTCATTAAATACACCTTTTGATTATGTTAGGATCAAATTACGATCGACTTATTAATAAGATTTTGAATGAATAATTGCGAGAAAGGTGGGACTGAATTCAATGAATTAGTATCGAAAGTATTTTTAGGACCAATAATTTCATCATTCGTATATTTGACGTTTATACGAATTAAAAACACGAGTCACCCACTCAAGTATTGTTTATATATTAACAATATTTAAAATGTTCTCAATTTTGATGAAGACATGTCGCTTTTGTCGTAATTTAAATAAAACCTGTGATCGGAAATAGGGTCATAAGAAATACTGAATTATCTTAATTGCGATCTCAATGATGTTTGCGAGTATATTTAGAACATGGGATCTTGATCCTGAGTCTTAAGTTGTTTAGAAATAAAAGTTATAAGCATGATAAACAGTTATAAGGGTTCTTCTTTACTGAGTTAATCGAATCCGCGGTTCAGTTTTTGACGTAACTTAGTGTAGGTAGTTTAACTACCAGAAGTTGAAATAAATGAAATTATTAAAATAATAATTCATATAGAAAATAAATAAAAAATTACTTTTGTATGCAAAAAAAACGGAATGAAAAAACCTTGGTACTTAATACTCAATAATCATTTTAAACGGCCTTATCCACTCGGGTGTGGCGCGGCCTCAGGAGGCCTCTCAATAAAAAGCTATACCGGGTGTTAACGGGGCTATGGTCCAAACGTTAACCAGTTATTCCTTGGTATATTTAGAGCAAAAAAGGCAAGTAACATTTTGTTTAAAAAAATCGTCCGCCCCATACATTTTTAGGGTTCCGTACCCAAAGGGTGAAAACGGAACCCTATTACTAAGCCTCCGCTGTCCGTCCGTCCGTCCGTCCGTCTGTCCGTCTGTCACAGGGCTGTATCTCAGTAACCGTAACAGGTAGACAGCTGAAATTTTCACAGAGTGTGTATATATTTTGCCGCTATAACAACAAATAGGTAAGATTAAAAAATAATTAAAATTAAAGGGGGCTCCCATACAAAAAACGTGTTTTTTTTTGTTTTTTTTTCTACGATGGTAGGGAACTCTTCGTGTGCGAGTCCGACTCGCACTTGGCCGGTTTTTGTAAATACCTGCATGCAAAATGTATGGAGCGGTCGAATTTTTTTTAAGTCGTCCAACAAAATGTTATCTACCTTTTTTGTTCCAAATATGCCCAGGAACACCTGGTTAACGTTTGGACCATAGCCGGTATATCAATGTTATATAGTAGGAGGCATTGATTACGGAGGTGGCGGAATTAGATAGGCGCAATACCTGCGTAATGTATGTTTTGCTGGTTCGGGTCCAGCCTTGCAGCATATTCGTAAAGTAGTTCTTTTTACAGGGTTGTTTCTTTAATAAATGTGTCCTTGCTTCACGGTCGATTATACACACACACACACACACACACATGTCCCATTCTATGGAAAAAGCGACGTACATGCTTAGTACGAAAAAGTATTTTAATTCAATAAAATACCGTCCTATAACCTTTTTGCACATATCTGCACACACATCTTAATGCTTTTCCTTTTCGCAATATATTTGATTTCGTAACTATCTTAGTAGCTTGTGATTGCTTACGGTGGTAATTGATGATGATTGTTGGTGATTTCTGGTGGTTCCTGGTGGTTGTGGTGGTTGCTAGTAGTTGCTGGTGGTTGCTAGTGGTTGCTGATAGTTGCTGGTAGTTTATGGTGGTTACTGGTGGTTGCTGGTGGTTTTTTGTAGTTTCTTGTGGTTTTTAGTGGTGGTGGTGGTGGTTGCGTGTGGTTTCTTGTTCTTTCTGGTGGTAGTGGTGGTTGTTGGTCGTTGTTGATTTTTGGATATCTCTGGATGTGGCGGCGGTCGCTGGTGGTTACTGGTGATTGCCATCAACCACCGCAACAACCAGAAGCCATCAGCAATCACCGAAAAACCACCAACAACCACAAGCAACCACTAGGAACTACAAGAAACCACCGACAACCACCACCAACAGAAACTACAAGAACCACCAGCAACCATAGGAAAGCACCAGCAAACACGAGCAACAACCACCACCACCGGAAACCACAAGAAACCATGAGCAACCACCAGTATCCACCAGCAACCACTAACAACCACAAGCAACAGCCAGCAAACACTAGCAACTACCAATAACCACCAACACCCACAACAACCACCAGCTACCATGAGCAACCACCAACAACCATCAACACCCACAAGCAATAATCACCAACCACCAGCAACTACAAGCGACAAGGAACCACCAGCAATTCTGTTAGATAATGGAAGCATTATATGTAAGTGTAAGAACTGTTATGTTGACTACTTAAAAATAATTAAATAAATTACCAGGAAACCACCGAAAACAACCAAGAACAACAATAAATCACCATCTACCCATTTGACGAACTGGGACGCCACGAAACCATTATTATAATTAGTTTGAGGTAATAGAACTCTGTCTATATTGCTTTAATGTATTTAAATGTACATCCTCAAACTTATGAGATAAACGGTAGTATAGTATTCATCTAAAGATTTACAATTATTAAGTAAGTATCATAACAACAATTTTATAATATAATTATGAAATTGCATTAATACCTACCTACTCATAATTTAAAAACTTGTTCAAAATCCACTTATGTCATGTATACAAAAATTATCGACTAACGACCCGTCACCGTCACAAAATTTTGCTTTAGGTTTCGACGTCATTTCAGATTTTGTAGGTATCAGGCGGCGACAATCAATTTTGCTAACATGGGCGAGTAGCAGCCCAACTGACCTACACATAACGCCGGCGTGTTTGGCTCGAAAGCAGCATTTCGATTCAGCCTGGGGGAGTGAGCCCCCCTGGTTAAATGGAATCTCTCTAAACATCTGTCAGGATCAAGATTGGGCGTTCTCACTTCTAGAGTTATATATGCTAGTATTATCTATTATAATTTCTCTATAAAATGTATATGCCGTTTTTAAAGATTTGACGAAAATGAAAGGGATTGGAAAAAACATTTGTAAATAATATTAAATCATCAAACCAATAATTATAGCATTTAGGTACCCTGTATGTACTAATGGTGCAGAATAAGTCATTTGAAGAAATCTGTGGCTAAGGGATGTTTTAAGGGATTCCTGCTTATTTTTATCATACAAAAACGTTTAAAAACTTTTTTAAATGTTTAATATATTAAAATTTGGATCAGTTAAAACTTTGGTCGCAATTAGGTATGATGGCGATCGTAATTGGGGACATCATCAAAAATTGATCGTAATTATGAGCAAACAATTTTCGCCGGCTAATCGCAATGAATGGCCCATATCTTTTGTTTTAACAATAATCAAGAAAATTATTTAAATACAAACAATAAATTTAAGGAATATTCTTACTATCTACATACACAAAATATGTGGACTTGTAGCTTAAGGCTTGTTTTAGTAATGTAAACATGGAGGGTCCTTAAGACTCGAAATTTGATCGTAGTTATAGGCATTTGCGTTAGCCGCCGCGCCGGCGCGACGCCGATTAGCCGGTTTGAGTTTCTCACTCCTAAATGAGTCATCGAATGGTTTTCCTATAAATTTTATCACCTCTTTGTATTATTTTCTTGAGTAACCTACACTCGTATGAGTTTAAATATATATACAGGGATTGTTTTCAAGCGGGCTTTAATTGAGAAATCTGAAATTAAAAGAAATAAAGATAAACACTCGAAGGGGCCGATTTTAGTAAAACTAATACTGAATTACACATATTTTTTTTTACATTTTCGAAGAAATCAAATTATAGTAAGGGTAATTAATGCATGAATATGTAATTGAAAATATGAACCAGTTTACTAAAAATCAACACGTTCTTTTAGAAATGTGTTCCTTACAAGCGACACTAGTGGCTGGTGCAATAATACAGGGATGCGTTATTTTTCTCAAAATAAATGAGTTTGATTTCGAGTAAGTTTATTTTTTCAATCGGAGAATGCAGTTTTCATTTTATTAAAATTGGCCCCATGTCTCCGTAGAGTAGTATGGTCATTTCATAAAGTTTCTGATTTGGCCATGAAGGCATGCATAGATAATTGCATGGTTTTCGTGAATTTTCCGGTAGCATCATTTTCCGAGTGAAACAATTCGTGTGTCGATCTCATTAGTAGTATAGTATGAGTTACGTATCGTCCATCGCTAAATCACTTCTAACGTCGATTTCTAAATGTGATTCTAAATTTTGATTTCTCAATATATAAATGTGTTGAAAATAATGTTGTACACACATATAAAAAAAACCACGGGCGATTTCGTTTATACATTGGCTCCAATTGACTACAGCGTTCAGCAAACCAATGATTATGGCGATCTTTGGACGTATTAAGTTTGCGTTAGGGTTCATTGTTGTATACGCGTGAAAATAGAGCGCGACGAAACGAAAGTTAGGTTTTTGAACTGTAAAGTCTACTTGTTAAAGTATTTTATTTATATATATTGCACGCTTATTCACTAGATAAAATATGTGATCTTGAACTACAAAAAAGAAAATTGTCTAAATCATCGCCGGCTTGAATAAACCTAGTAATTAGGTGTTTACAAACATTTTTAAGAATTTAGACTAGATAATAGTCTAAACTTGATATTTCGATTTTTCTACCGGTGTTTATTCTCAACCGACGCCGAGATAAAATAAAAATAAACCCAAAATATTGGATGTTAGCGTCATATGGAGCCTTAAATCGTATAAGTTAGCGAAATAGATTGTCGTAGCGATGTAGGCGATGCGTGATTCGTAATAAGCCTCTTGTCATCCTCTAGCGGTGCGGTCCGCGCCTCGACACATGGGATGTCGCGCGCGCGGGCGGCGCGGTGCGAGAGGGGCGGTGTGGTGGGGGGAGGGGGAGGCGCACTCAACAGTTGGTGGGCGGCTCGATAGTGCAGCGCGTGCGTACGCCGCCGCTCCGCCGCCGCACCGCCGCCGCCCCGCGCCCAACCGCCCCGCCTGCCGCCTCCGCCGTCTAATCACATTCTTTGCAGCTTCACGGAAACCGCGCAAGATGCCTGCGGGTAGCTGCGGGCGATGATGTCATTTAGCTCAGACAAATCCGAATTGAGTCGAGATTTAGTGTTTTGCAATATGGATTCAATCCACAAATAAAAAAATGCTTTTAATCATTTTCTTTTTGTTTTGATTATTCAGAATTTTCGACCGCCATCTTAGGACTTTGTTTATTTAAAATATCATGCCTATTTGTTTTACTTCTGAAATTGTATTCTTTGCATCGTTGATGATGAGTATTTTATCTTTTGATTTAATTATTTTTTGTGTAAAAAAAAAGGTTGTACTCATTTTCATAGTACTAGCCGCGTACATTTAAACAGTGCGACCATTTAACAGCGGTTGCGAGATTTTTTGAGAGCCTAGAGAAGAATTTATTGAAAATAAATTACTTAGTTTCATTTTTAAATTTAATTAAATTTATTTAAATTTTTAAAAAATGATAAAACCCATCATTCATACATATAAAATAGCATCAACGCCCAGCATGAACTGCTGGACCTAAGGATTCCAAATTTGGAGAAAATATTCCTTGAGTACCTGCCCTAGAGGTGCTATAAGAGGATTTTTTAAAAAGGGGTGCGCGGGGTGGCATAGTGTGGAAGTCATGAATTCGAATGCGATGGCAAAGGCTTCAGACTAGACGTTACCGAGCTCCGCTCAAGTGAATGTCCAAATCGAAATAGATCCGAACGAAGCCAGGACCCTCAGCAAGCAAGAAAATAAGGATATGATACTTTAAATCGCACTAACGTGTATTCCGTTCATATTAATAACTTTGTACTGACGACGGAATAAACGATAGAAGCCTGTCAGCCTCCGCCCCCGAGCATAGATTAAAATGGAAAGGATAGATTGCTAACGACATACCAGTGTTAAATAATAATAATAAAGATCCACAGGTGGCGTTGCAATTAACATTTCAGAATACATTCAATGGAAATCAATGATACTTTTCATTTACAATAAATTCTTAAATTATATTTTAAATGTAACGCTTTTATCACGACTTGGCACAATTTGGAATCAAGCTTAATTTAATAACGGTGTAACTAGTTCTGGCAGTGACGGGAGATGGCGCTGGTAAGAAATGTCATAGTTTTGTGCGATGTATGACGTTAGCTATCTATACTTCCCCCTTTAATCTATGCCCCGACGTACCTACATATATACATAACTGAATATATATCCCCGTGACCTTTTCAGGGTTTTGGCAGTAGTGAAATACAGCCAAAACCTTCCCTACAGAACGCTCGCGAAAAAGGTTCTAGGTGTTTTTCCCGAGGCGCGGGCTAAACGGCCCTATTTACATATACGGGCGCGCCGGATGGCCTCCTGCTCCGGCCCGAGCCCGCGTCAAAGCAATATTTACATAATTCGACAAAAAACACGCCGCGCCGTTCTTGTATCCTGACGGCCGCGGCGGAGGGGTGGGGCGAGGCGGTGGGATCAGTTCGACCTTTAACTCTACGGTGACGTCAGACGACGGATCCCTATCGGAAAAATATCTTACGTTCCTCTATAGCGCCGGCGCCACTAGAAGCCTATTACAAATTTTGTTTGAGAAGCGATATCGCTTAGCGAAATCGTTCGTCGATACGAACATCAATAACTGAGCGGCTCCTCTAGCGGGCGTGATAGGAGTTGGTTTTACGTTCGATATCGACCAGCAAAGCAAAAACTGCTTCTGGCGGCTTGTCTTCTTTATGGCATTTGTTGACAAATGCCGTAAAGAAGTTGAAAAGTCGAATGACGTTTCTCAGTTAGGTTACTCATGCATTGAAAGTTAGGCCATTGAATGAAGGTAAAAGGTATGAAAGTAAAAGCAAACCACAGCAACAAATCGCCTCCCCATTAAACATTATAAGAGTTCAAAATCCATGGACGCGGGAGATTAAGTGTTTATATCTCTAATGTTTTATTAAATGGAGTAAGATAGCGAAATTGACGTTGGCAGCGATTAATTAATTGGTACGTAACTCGCAATAAGACTACTGGCTCACAAATTCATCATGTTAGGGTGTGGGACGTGTGGGACATGGAAAATAATGAAAGTGTGCACACGACATTCAAATTACTATTGGAATCAGACAATTAAGCATCCTAATATTATCAAATTTTGGAACATTTTGATGTCTGGAATGAATCATGACTTAACGGAGATATTAGGACATGTGTTGCTTTTGTTAACCTGAAAAAAAAAACCGGCCAAGTGCGAGTCGGACTCGCACACGAAGGGTTCCGTACCAGCGCACAAGATTTATAAAAAAAAACTCGTTTTTTGTATGGGCCCCCCCTTTAATTATTATTATTTTATGATGTTACCTATTTGTTGTTATAGCGGCAAAATAAATACATATTCTGTGAAAATTTCAACTTCCTACCTGTTACTGTTCATGAGATACAGCCCTGTGACAGACGGACAGACGGACGGACGGACGGACGGACGGACGGACGGACGGACGGACGGACGGACGGACGGACGGACGGACGGACGGACGGACGGACGGACGGACGGACGGACGGACGGACGGACAGCGGAGGCTTATTAATAGGGTTCCGTTTTCACCCTTTGGGTACGGAACCCTAAAAAAACACTCGACGCGCGCGACACGTCCGTCCAAAATGACCTTGACCCGACCGGAGCCCGCGAAATGTGAAAACTAAAAACATCAAGAATGTTACTACAGTCTTGCCGCGTCGACCTATGCATGCGTACGCGTCGCGCGAGACAGCAGCGGACCCGCGCCGTGCCGCCGCCGCCGCCGCGCCCCGCAGCCGCGCCAGGTTCCATAACCTCTGCATCCGCTCACTCTCCCACGGACCCCGAAATAAATCTAATATCCCGGATGACAGATATCAGTGTGGCTTGTTTATTTATACATACTTTCACCCTCGCCTAATGCCGCGCGCGACGGTGGGGTCGCAACCCACCCCACGGTTAGCGTAGCCACACATACCTAGTCGAGGTACAATACAAAGTTCTGTCGTTTTGTAGGTATAAAATACCTTTTACCTTGCCTCGATCGATGAAATAAGGCCGTTATTGCATTTATTACTGATGCCGGAATGTTCACATCTATAGCGAATTGAAATTTTTTTCTGTCTTCTACACTTAAATTTTTATTAAATCGTTTTATGGAAATTTTTAGTAGTTCGAAAATCGGAATTTGCGCGAAACCGCACTGTGGAGAGATGAAAAGGTGGGTCAGGTCTTGAGACCCACGGCTGCGCGTCCACTCCATATTTAAAAGTGAATGAAATTGGAAACAGTGCACACTTTCACAAGAAATTTGAATGTAATCATTTTTAAATAAAAAGTTTTCATCATGTGACAGAACTTAGGACCTGACTAGGTATATTTATGAGTTAGAAGCACAGCTCTGTGGTTAGAAGAGAACCATCTACGGATTGACAGATCAACAAAATAAAAGAACCAAGATTCAAATTGGCAACGATTTCATCAAACCAGTATATTAGAGTTACGTCCAGTATATTGTCGCTTTATAGCGCAAATACGATTTCAGGGTAGCACGCGACAAGGCCGCCAGATTGCCTCGCCGAAGTTCGGTGCCCGAAGGCTCGCAGATGGCGGGACACGCAAGTTGGCTCAGCGAACACGCGCCCGACAGATGCTCGCCGCGACTTCCCTCGCTAATGTAAAAATAACCCGCGCGCTTGAGACGTGGAAACCCATTACGCCGCTCGAGCAGTGCGATTCCACGAAAGGGAATTTTCCTTTCTCGGGACGAGCCGACGAGTAAGCGAGGACGGGAGTGCGACTGAGACTCGTCCGCATAGCCGTCACACGTTTTAGCTACGGTAGCGCCAGCCAGTCAGTCCGTTTACGAACTCGGGGTGCCCAACATCGAATGTTGCAGCAAATGGCGTCCTATGCATCAGCACCGTGCAAGGGCTGTGCCAGCGGTGCGCAGGCACTAGGCGCAGACATGACCAGACCAGAATATGGCTGTCCCGTCCGCGTCGGTGCCCAGGCACAGGGTGCAGACAGAAATGATTAGACCAGAACCAAGTTTTGGGTCATGCATAGTCATTAGTACAATATAATATACAAGGTGCAGTTATGGAAGCTCGCATAGAGCGTATAAAAGGCGACTTCGTTATGACACTGCTGTGCAGATCGTACGTGTCGTTGAAACTCGAGAACATCAGGGCCCCATAGTCCGACTTGTCACCGAAATTGGCGTTTACGGCCAAACGATCTACTGGCGTTTTCCAAATGTATGGAGAAAATGAAGAGCGCGCGCAGTGGGCTTTAAGCATGGTTTAAGCGAACTAACATTCGAGAGTCCAAGTTTGATTTGACAGCGTACTCGTCGTCGTCGTAAATAATTACCGTGCCGAATCCGCGTTTTCATACAAATTGGTAGACTGTGTTTGATTTTGACAGCTTGAAGAAGTAAAACCAGGAAATAAACAGTAAAAACTTGCAACGGTTTGACGTTTCGAAGTTCCGTAAACGCCAATTTAGGTGAAAACTCGGACCGACCGTACAGAAGCGTAATACGCTAATAGATGACTCCACTTTCGAGCTTAGGGCTATGAGATAACGCCAGAATCACAAAAAAATAACAAATTTGGTGTTATATCATAACGCTAACGCTCGAAAGTGGAGTTATCTATTAGCGGAGAGCGAAATCGTAAGCGAGATGATTTTCCGGCGGCGCTCCAGTTTCGGTTTCGGTCGCCACTTCAGCCCTTCCTTGCTCGAAGGGACGAGCCGCGGGCGAAGACTCTGGCTCCCCCGCGCCCCGCATCCCGCACCCGTCGCACGTGAGCCAATTCATTCCGTAGATCCTCTCAATTCTTTATTCACACGAGCGTCGAGTACATACATTTGGGGAAATTATTTAGAGCGCAGTTTTACGCATTCGAGCGGATCGTTATTATCATCATTGAATTTATGTTTCCTTAGCAACTGAAAGCGATCAAAATAAATATTTTAAACCTTCTCTCCGGCCAATGTTTAGCGCACTGGTTTATCAAAATGCTATTAGATTAAGGGCCTTTTTCACCTACTGCTGATTAGCTTAATCGCCACATATTAAGGGCCTTTCGTGGCAGCTTGCAATCAATACTAGTACAAGATAATAATAAGATAGTACTAGACAAGTATGTATATAAGTAGTTGGTATATCGTGTATAATATTTGTTGTAGTAAATTCATTTGTCTCTATAACTGCCACTCGCACTACTGCTCACGATACCCAAAGGTAGACTGGTAGAGAATGCCCCTGGCATTAAGTTGTACCTTTTGCCCGAATTTTGAATGCAATAAACATATATAAATAAGATAATCAGCACTTTAGTAATAAAAGCCCTTTAAGTGTAGATTAAAAGAAATCAGCACTTAGTGAAAATCAGGCTAAGTAAAATGCTTTAACGACTTTGAAAGGGAACGCTGAAAGCTATGTTCGTTCGCCAGGTTTTTTTAAGCAATTATCTGTGAATCACCAAAATAAAATTCGTAGTCACATTACAGGGTAAAGCCCTTATAATGACTGGAAAGCTATGTAATGTTATACACGAAAGTAGGTACATAGGTCCAAATATAAGATGGGTAAGTATAGGTCCACATGCCCAATAACTCATTGGTTTTTCCAAACGTTATTAATGTGATACTTAAGCACCGACCGTACGCGAGCACGTCCTTCGCGTCTAGGGTTACCAAATGTCAGGATTTTAGGGTCTTGTCAGGAGAATTTCGGTATTTCGTCGAAATCTCAGGACTTTTTGATAAATTGATTTTCTACTACAAACTCTAATTGTGGACAGCTGGCCTTTGTTGTGCAGGCCTCCGAGCACGTTTTTTTAGGACAGCTGACTCTGAATACGGATTTTTGCACGGCTGACCTTTCTTTGCTATGCGGCTCGTTTTTAGGACAGATCGCTTCTAATTTTGATTTGTGGACAGCTGGCCTTTTTAGGGTACCGTACCCAAAGGGTGAAAACGGAACCCTATTACTAAGCCTCCGCTGTCCATCCGTCCGTCCGTCTATCCGTCTGTCACAGGGCTGTATGTCATGAACCGTAATAGGTAGGCAGCTGAAATTTTCATAGAGTGTGATTTATTTTGTCGCTATAACAACAAATAGGCAAAAAAAAAATTAAAGGTCCTCTTTATACATATAACCATACAAAAAACGTGATTTTTCTGTTTAATCTTGTGCGATGGTACGGAGCCCTTCCGACTCGCACTTGGCCGGTTTTGTTTAGTCATGCAGGGCTCCGAACTCGCTTTTAGGACAGCTGTTCCGATTTGGATTTTGCACGGCTGATCTTTTTTTGGTTAGTCATGTTGGTGTGAGTTTGGAAAGTCAGCCTAACGAAGTTGCATATGGTAACCCTATTCGCGTCACCTATAAATCTCTCGCGCCTACATCACCCTAATGAAACCGATATAACGGGCTCTAGCCTGATACTATGCGTTTTCGAAAGAGGTGTCGTGTATCATGTGGTTACATTAAGCACGTGTAGGTACATACGCCGGTCATCGCAGCAGCTGAATCATATACAGATATCAATTCGATATTCAAATTTTCACTCGACTGATGGAAGATTATTTGAAGTTCAATAAATTACCAAGAATATTCGAAAGTTGTCGAACTATGTTTAGGAACGGGCCAAGTGCTTCATATCGGGAAGCACTTACGTCTAAAAATAGTTTTAAATGGGGCGTAGCGGGCGGCCTCCCCCTCTGCCGCCGACGCCTCTCGCCGTAACGCGACGCATTCCTGTCATTTATCAAGGCGCCATTTTGATCCATGCGGCCGCCGCGCCCGAGGGTGTCACTGTCGGCGGTGAGTGCATCGGTCCGTCTTTCGGTGCGGCCGACCCTCCATTGTGATGAGTCACGTGCGAATCAGAGGAATTATGGAAGCTATTTAATTATCATAAAGTGGTTTTCTGAACGCGAAGTAGTGATATTGCTCACATAATGTTATTTGCTAGGGTCGACTTCATAAAGTCCAAAAAGCATAAAGTCCAAACCCCAGCACATCCAAAAATATGTGTTTATCGTGTGTATATGTAATATGCATATGATCTAACATAACCTAACGTAACCTGACCTAAATGAAAATATCTGTATTCATAAGTGTTTTGGACGGTATGGGTTTTGGATCTTGAGCTTTTTGGACTTCATGATGTGCAAAGTTTGATTTGGTAACTACCGCAACACACAGCTGCTGCACAGGACGAAAAACTCGCCCCCTAGGAGGTCTGGGATGTTATCCTAAGGAGCTTATCTCCTTAGGATAACATCCCAGACCCGTATGCTCATGACCTCTGCAGCACCACTACTTCGACGGGTACTATCGCCTCTTAAACACACAGTAAAATTAGTTTTTGGTCTGTGACTAATCGCAAAAATTGGAAAATTCGTAAAACTACAAAAGATAGACATGCATATTATTTATATTCGTTCATTTGTTTACTTCCTCTATTAGGTAAACATACACTACAATGCAAGTAGGCCGGTACTAATAATATACTACACAATAATAATTGGGTGGCAACTACCCACAACTACAGTCTTCGCCAACGGCGGAACACGTCAAATTGACAGGTCCCCGTTGGCCGCCGCTGGACACGGGAACTCACCTGAAGACGAGCCAAACGTTTGGCTCGAAACGCCGTGCTCCGCACAAATCATGCCGTGGGTAGAAAGCCGTTTAATCTTTTAAAACGAACCGTAACCACGGTAATCTAAAAACTTACAATTTGGAATAATACAAACTTTATTCTAATTTACTTCTGTCGTTTTCAGGTTGCCTCTTATAGTTTAATGTAGGAGGAAACATTAACTTCTGTAATATTGCTATGATTAATAAAAATAATATCATATTCTTCAATTTACAAGCCGGTTCGATACAGCGGCCGAAAAAGAATCGAGCAGAAATTTCTCCGGGAGTAAATTTTATAAATATACGTATCCAATTTTGGACACTTTAACTGTAGTAACATTAATTAAATTGTATATTTTATCGAATGTACTGTCATATGTGCATGTCTAATCGAAAAACGACAAAAAAAAAGAAATTCTATCATCAAGGAACTCGCAACGTGTAGGGTTCGTTGGATGTGGTGTGTGGTGTGGTGCGTGTAGAAGGTGGTGTGTGAGTGATGAGTGAGGATGTAAAGGTTTTGTCTCCTCCACGGCGACTTGCTAGATATCTAGGAAATGCAGGTGACGTGTAGAGCATTCCTCAATCTCGATGCCTCGGGTCGCTCAGTCGGAAGCTCAGGGTGCAGGGTCGAAGCTACGGAAGAAAATACGTACAAACCCTACCTAATCTATGCATCTGCTTGGAGAGGACTTTTGAGGAAATATTCAAACACACAGCATGAAGGTGAAGTGATGTTTATTGAAGTATATTATTGCACAAACAGAAGTGTAAAACTGTTAGGCTGATGCGACATACCGATGAAGCTCTAGTCCTACCGCCGGTCTCGTTTGTAGGGTCTTCGTCCCGCTCCTCAGATGAGACTGGAACTGGTCGGACGGCTACAGGCTCCCTGCTCCAACTCCGCTCTCATCAACTGGCTGACTCCAAACATCACCGGAATAAACTGCACAGCCTCTACACTTGGTCTCTTATGAGAACCTGGTCAAAGAGTCATAATGTCTTTTACGGGCCGCGTGAACTGACTCGCACACCACCTGGTGTCGAGGACACGGCGGACACTCGCGGGAGGACTTCCCTCAGGGTGCAGCTGCGTCGAAGGCCAGAGGCGAGATCCTCACACCATTCCGATTGGTGGGGATTCCTTCAAGATGGCGCTGCAAAAACGCGATGAAAACTCTCAACGGAGCTCTGGTCTGTACGGGCGCGGGAGTCGAACTGAACCCAATATTTTCATTTTCAGTTCAGTGATATTCTCCTGTTTTTATTTTTATTTTCCGGAATGTTCCAAACTTGTCACGTTCCCATGGCAACGTTTCTAAATTTGAGACTCCTAGTGTGTCCTCTCTTGATTGGCTTTTTCATATTTTTCTTTCTTCATCCATAGACAGTTGTCTATGGGCAACCTATATTTTACTTGCCGCGGAAATAAAGACAATACTAAATATAACATCCTACATATATCCCTATTTTCAGTTTTAAAAAAAATAATGAAAAAAAAAGAAAGAAAACACCCTATCATAGAATTATAACTTTAACAAAGTGTTATCATATACATTTTAAATCCAATCAAAGCTATCTAATCCTAATCCCTTAAAATTTTACAATATTAACAATTTTTTTATTTTTTTTTGTGGATTTCAAAATTAAATTCTCTTTACGATTATGCATCAGAATGTTTTATAAACCTACTAAACTTTCATTCTTAATTAATCATCTAAGTGTACTTAGAGTAAGGCTTTGACAAACAGCAGAAGTATAATCTGTTTAAAGTTTCAATTGCTTACTGCAAATAAAGTTTTATCAATGCAAAAATTTTCTAATTATTTGAACGAAAGCTGCTTAAGTTGGAACAATGCAAAATTTTCCAAATTCTTTGAACAAACATAGCTGGAAGTGAATTTATGCTCGAATTGAAAATTTCAAACAAGTTTGTATTAAATCTTTAACAGAATTATAAAAGAATATCTTGATCACAAGTAAAAAACATTCACTAACTTTATATAGAATATCCAAAACATAAAAAAAAAACAAATCGACTATGTTTTCAGGGAAGCACATCATAATATTAAAAATTTAAAAAAAAAATTAAATAAAAAATAGTTCGACTACCCCCCAGATTTTGTTAAGTTACAAACAAGAAGTTGTTCTAATAAACAGCTGAGCTCATTAAAATTCAAAAACTGAAAGTTTTCAGACCGAAAATCTCAGCGATAATTGAATGCAGTTATAATTACCGATAGGTACTTAATGACTCTTCATATTTACTAGTAAGTAAATTTTCAAATTACAGAGAATAACCCATTAGACTTTATAACATTCGGACTTTAAAATTCTCAGCGAAAATTCCATATCTTAACTATTAATATTTTTTTTTACTAATTGACAATATTTAAAAATAATGAAATGAAGATGAATGAAAGTAGAATTAAATTCAAATTCAATGCCAAAGTGGCTTATTACTTGCGCATTCTCGCATCTAATAAATTAAGTCAAAATAAATATCTCTTTTAAACTTCAAAGAGATCTGTCTGTGTTTTCCATCCAATCAGTTCAGAATGGTTGACCATTCAGTATAGCTATAGAGACATTAAAAAAGTTAAAAAAAATGGTTCGATTTAATGAAATTAAAATAGTAAAATTATTTAAATTATTCTTTGAAAAGAAAATCGAACCATTAGTACAGTACAATATATTGGGCTGTTGAAATTAAACAAGGATTCAATTTTAATGATACATACCTTATGTATGGATCAAAAAAAATGTTTTTCTTAATCATTTAGTAAAAAGTAGATCAACAGTATAATCCAATATATTGGTTTATAGGCAATTCAGTTAGTAATATTGTTATCATAAATTCCGCCTTTTTTTTTTTTTACTAATTGTCAATATTTTTTTTTTAATAATTTTTTTTTTACTAATTGACAATATTTAATTTTTTTTTTTAATACTTTTTTTTTTTACTAATTGTCAATATATATTTTTTTTTAATTTTTTTTTTTTTACTAATTGACAATATTTAATTTTTTTTTAATACTTTTTTTTTACTAATTGGCAATTATTTTTTTTTTTTTTTTTTATTACTGAACTGAATTATATATATATCTATAAATATATATATGTCTTCGGCGAGTAGGCTTCGACGAGTTATTCCCGACGAGTTGACACCGACACTTCGGCGAGTAGGCTTCGACGAGTTGTTCCCGACGAGTTGACACCGACACTTCGGCGATTGAACATCAGTGGAAGCTATCCGTCAAGTTCAAGCTATAGTGTTTCCTAATATCCGGAATAAACTTACCTATCAGTGCTCTTAAATGTTTGCGTTGATCAAACATTCGATTCACAAATAATGAATGATTCTTCTCCATCAGACCTTATAGTGAATCGAAAATTATGAACACAATTGTTATCCATATCTCTCTCGTTTGTCATTTGACAAAATAATAAAATTCGCCCTTCGCTAAGATGCGTTCCTATTGTCAGTTTAGAATTCACTACCTAACACTCCTACAGTGAGATGTCAAGTATTATTTAAATATGTCCTTCCTAATGATGTCTCATTTATTAAAATTCATTATTTAAATTCCAGAAAATAATCATTTTCCTGAAATGTTCATTACATAATTCACTTCCTAAAGAGGCCGTAAAAATATTGAAAAATTTGCCCGGTGCAAATCCTATCATTTAAGTGAGTGAAATTTCCCTAGATTCAAGTATACGTCGTCTTTCGTGTCCCTTATTCTTCACGCTTTCATACTTGGTAAATATTCACTCATATTTACTTTATTTATATTATCCCCCTTTATTCACGTTACCTAACATATATTCATTTTATAGACTAGATTAGACGACCTCCTTTTTCCTAAGAAGTGTACGCCGAAAAAAAGTGAGCAAATAGCCACCCAAAATAGAACAAATTTGAGTACAAGAATGTATTCAATATTTATTTAAGTAATACATTCTAGACAAGTTAATGTAAACCTCCCTTTATTCACGTTATCATTTTATCATTTATATCATCAATTATTATCCCCATTATTCACGTTAACTAACGTATATTCATTATATAGAATAGATTAGACGACCTCCTTTTTCCTAAGAAGTGTTCGCCAAAAAGAGTGAGCAAATAGCCACCCAAAATAGAACAAATTTGAGTACAAGAATGTACTCAATATGTATTTAAGTAATACATTCTAGACAAGTTAATGTAAACCTCCCTTTCTCTAAGAAGAGTTCACTATGGAGCAAGCTGCTTCCCCAAAAAATTTTGAGTATAAGAGAGTACTCAATATGTATTTTAATCCATACATTATAGTCAAGAATAACGTAAAACCCTTTTTTCTTAAAGAGTATTTACTCACAAGGTTAAGCACAGAGCTTACACAAACTAGATTAAATTAGCATACAACTAATTACTCAATATTAAACTAATTCTAAACTAATATAATCTAAACTACACGAGCTATACAAAAAGCACTACGTTAAAGCAGCCAAATTAAATATACATCACACCCTTATTTTGGAACGTTTAAAGGGAAACTATTGTATAGTTTAATTAGGTTTTTATAATATCGCTGACATGAATTATACCCACGCTTGTTCCGTCAACATTCCCTAAATATAAGTATTTTTTTGAGTTTTGTTTTATAACGATTGACTTAATAAACGTGGAGATAGTTTATTTGAAAAAAAACTTTGCTCCATCATATAGTACCTATAATCAAATAAATCTCAATTAAAGCATGAAGTCCTAAGAACCTCCTGGCATATCAGTTTGATAATAAAATATTTTGTTTATAATCCCCGTTCATATTTATTTTAATCAAGTTATAGCACAATCAGTTCAAGTCAATCAATGACTTGAACTGATGCACCCTTGATCAAACTGGCATGGCACCTTGTTTGTAAAATATTCACCATAGTCACCATTCGTGCTTGTTTCATATGTATCGAATAAGTATCTCATTAACCATACACAATATGATTCGTGACAAACAGCAATACACAGTTGAGATATCCCACCTTTGTTAACATTAAACGTATAAACGAATAGCCCAAACTATTCGACGAGTAATAAGCGGACGTCAAACGACATACGCTGTCATTCTTTGTTATCAATTCAATGTCAATAGATATTTGGCATGTAAATACGCATCGGATCAAAGTGAATAGTAAATATTTTATGTATCATAAAGTAAATTAAAGACCACGCAATTAAATTAAAACGCATAAACGATATTTGCCGAACTAAATTCCGAAAATTAATAAGTCGCAGGAGAAAGGAAAAGTGCAAACGCAAAAATTCACCGATCGCGGTACATAATCACGAAGGCAAATGTGATATGTACTAAATATAAATAACATAGTACGTATATACGCGGGGTGAAATAAAGTCACCAAATTTAGACGAGATGGAAATATAGGATGGAAAAATCAAATATTTTCTCAAATCCTCCGATCACACAGATGCATAGGAAATTTTTTTTATAGATTGAGCGCCAGATGTAGGGTTCGTTGGATGTGGTGTGTGGTGTGGTGCGTGTAGAAGGTGGTGTGTGAGTGATGAGTGAGGATGTAAAGGTTTTGTCTCCTCCACGGCGACTTGCTAGATATCTAGGAAATGCAGGTGACGTGTAGAGCATTCCTCAATCTCGATGCCTCGGGTCGCTCAGTCGGAAGCTCAGGGTGCAGGGTCGAAGCTACGGAAGAAAATACGTACAAACCCTACCTAATCTATGCATCTGCTTGGAGAGGACTTTTGAGGAAATATTCAAACACACAGCATGAAGGTGAAGTGATGTTTATTGAAGTATATTATTGCACAAACAGAAGTGTAAAACTGTTAGGCTGATGCGACATACCGATGAAGCTCTAGTCCTACCGCCGGTCTCGTTTGTAGGGTCTTCGTCCCGCTCCTCAGATGAGACTGGAACTGGTCGGACGGCTACAGGCTCCCTGCTCCAACTCCGCTCTCATCAACTGGCTGACTCCAAACATCACCGGAATAAACTGCACAGCCTCTACACTTGGTCTCTTATGAGAACCTGGTCAAAGAGTCATAATGTCTTTTACGGGCCGCGTGAACTGACTCGCACACCACCTGGTGTCGAGGACACGGCGGACACTCGCGGGAGGACTTCCCTCAGGGTGCAGCTGCGTCGAAGGCCAGAGGCGAGATCCTCACACCATTCCGATTGGTGGGGATTCCTTCAAGATGGCGCTGCAAAAACGCGATGAAAACTCTCAACGGAGCTCTGGTCTGTACGGGCGCGGGAGTCGAACTGAACCCAATATTTTCATTTTCAGTTCAGTGATATTCTCCTGTTTTTATTTTTATTTTCCGGAATGTTCCAAACTTGTCACGTTCCCATGGCAACGTTTCTAAATTTGAGACTCCTAGTGTGTCCTCTCTTGATTGGCTTTTTCATATTTTTCTTTCTTCATCCATAGACAGTTGTCTATGGGCAACCTATATTTTACTTGCCGCGGAAATAAAGACAATACTAAATATAACATCCTACAAACGTAGCCATTGAGGAGCAGAAACAACTCGATGAATTCCCGATTTAACTTCCCAGGCTGCTCAGTTAACCTGATTCGCGGATGTAGAATTAAAGCGACTCAATGTAGGGAGTTAGCGAAAGGTCTCAACTCAAATTAAATCAAAGCTCGATCGCCTCCGCCTCCCCCTCCCCCCTCACCATCAGCCAACCCCCACGCCCGCCCGCGCGCCCAAGCGGCCCTAATGAACTTCAGCGATTTCCCGAAAATTGTCATGAGCAAGAGGAGCAATAAAGATGAAGACTGTCGAGGTTTTATCGTTGCTCGTGTACGTATGCCTCGAATCTTGTTTATTTTCATTGTATAAAAAACACGAGCACACTTCCCTAGCGAGGGATAGACGGTGCCGAAGCATGAATGAGCAAACAAACATTAAGAAATTGATGGCTCCCGACCGCCTCTCCTCCGCCCCTTCCCGCCTTCCCCCCGCGCCCCTATCGAGAAGGATAGGGTGTTTGATAAGGGTCATACGTTACAGGCTGTGATTTGCATTCCGAACACGAAAAATTACTGCTCCTGTGTGACCTTTGTGCACGTGCCACAGAAAATAAACAAGCCGGTGTATACTCTCCAAATATATTTAACAAATGATTTACTCCAATAATAAAAAAAGTTTGAAACCATAATCAACATATCTGGAACCCTCTTTTGCCTTCTCCCGTAAATATTTTTGAGAAGACGACACCACGCAATATTCAAGAATTTACCAATTTGAGGTTATAGACGACGTCGTACGAACGACATCTACATTTAAGGTGGCCCAACCCGCTCATCTCCCCATACAAAAGGGGAAAGAAGATCACGCCCATATTTCTTGTCAGAGATCCAAAATTTTGCTCAAAATAGCTTTATTTGTTCGAACTAGATGTCTGATGACCATTGGCATTGTAAAATTGTGTTTGGTTTCTAAGTTATAAGGTCCGAAAGTTCGAATTTTTCGCGCGTTTTATGCAATAACTTTAGAGGTGGATTACGCAATGATAAAGTAAGAACATCGTAAAAAGATCAGACATAGCTTATTCAATAAAGATTTATGATCTATTTGGTTTTTGTTAGATTTTTGACTACAGCGGTAGTGGTTTACTTTTAGCTATAAGTCGTTATGAAATTAAAATTTTCGTAAATCTTACCAAATCATACACTATGCACATTGTCTTTTTTGTGGACATGTTGCATCTTCCTCATCACGGAGCCTGTCTTATTTTTTTAAACAGAGAAGGTCCCAGAGCGCAACAGCACGGTTTTGTACTGTGCCCGCGAATGAGTTGGGCCCGCCGGGTTGGGCCGCCTTAAGCATTGTAATCTGATTTTGTAAATAATAATGAAAATACTGGTTTGGACATTCGTCTGAAGCAAGATTCGGACCTGCAACCTTTGGATTACTGCTCTACAGCTGAGCTATCCAGATTATGTCAGCCAACTAATTTCTCGATTATAACCGAATCTTCTCCTATATACTACTAGAGGGTGCTGGTTTCGGGTATTAATCCTACGCTAAGGCATTTAGAGCGCAATGATAGAGATATTAAGGTATTACTGTCGTCACCAAAGATGATTTTGATATCGGACACTGGAGTCAGCCCGGATTTATCTTGACCAAAGGTCGAAGATTCAAATTCTGCTTCGAACGAGTGTCCAGACTAAAATGTTTCTGATCATTGTAGATGGCGTTCTATAACCTCATATTAATTCGATAACGGTAAAAAAATAAGTTAAATACATAACAATATCAAGATTCTTCGTTTTTGAGAAAACTGAATGGTTGGACGAAAATGTATACTGGTTCTAATCACAGAGAAAATACATTATACACATTATATGAAGATATTTATTATTCCTGCCATTTGACTAGGTTTAAAAAAAACGTGCAGACACAGATATTTGTAGCCTGAAATTAAATACCATTTATGAAGTAAATTGGAACAGTTCCAAATCATAAGCAAACTACGTTTGTATGGGGATCATAGCTTGATACTTATCAAATACTATCCAAAGTTGTAAAATGAAACGTGTTTTCGCGTTCACACCGCCTATAGCGAATTCTCATTTTTCTGTTTACTTTTGAGGAACTCTAGCGAGAAGACACTTACCGCGGGCATACGGGCGCTGCGCCAATGAATCGCACTGCCGCGGCCGCATGCCGTAGATGAAGTCTCAACTCGAGCAAGTTAAAAAGGGTTCACTTTCTAAGTGCATTTCCCAGACCACATACCCGTTCATTGCCTTCGCCTCGGATCGTAACTGTCAAGTAGTGTCCCGCGCCGATAATGCGGTTGAAAGACCGCTCTGTCTTGCGTCTCGTCTGTTTAGTGTATCACGAGCTCGTAAAGTCGTGCCCTGTGCTCTGAGCTGCTAGTCCCAGTTGTCACCAAAACTGGCGTTTACGGAACTTCGAAGTTTCCTAAAAACGTCAAACTCCATACAAGTGTTTACTGTGGTTTTACTTCTTCAAGCTGTCAAAGTCAAACTCGGACTCCCGATTTGTATGAAAACGCGGAGTCGGCGTAAACGGTAACGTCGACGTATTTACGGCGACGTTGAGTAGGCTCTATCAAACTCGGACTCGCAAATGTTAGTTCGCTTAACGCCCATAGCGCGCGTTCTTCAATTTCTTCATTCATTTGAAAACGCCAGTCGATCGGTTTGCCGTAAACGACAATTTAGGTGACAGCTGGGACTACGGGCTCTGTACTCTGTGCACGCGATCAGGCGACTGTGGTGCACCTCTGCGAAAACTCTCTGACTATATGTGAAGCTCCCACACTATTCCATTTGCGTTCTTCATGCTGAGATATCTCGTTTACAGATTTGCCGGGTTAAAGTCAGAGTCGAGGGGTCAGTCACTCAGCGAATCTGGTAAGTCTCAGTAATCTTAGTTATTCTTTTTGCTTATTTGAAATCCACGTTCAAATAAAAGGAATTAAAAAACGGATTTACTGGCAATCTTGTAGTCTTTGTAATCTTACGAAATACCAGAATCTTTGGGAGTCCTTTAAGAATTATGAAAATCACTAGGAATCTTTGGTAGTCCTTTAGGAATCCTTGGAATCTCAAAATCACAAGGAAACCCTGGTTATATTGATTACTGGTAATCTTGATGTACACGTTTTGCTCGAGTTACTGACCCCTTGTTCAGAGCTAATTTATAGAACATATAATGATATTTTTCATATTTTTTTCTCTTACCCGATTTCGATGCGGTATATATCCACATATTACTTCTTCCCACTTTTAATTTAATTTCATTTATTTTAACTTAAGCACTAATTTAAAGGTACTTACTGTTACGTTAAATTAACTGAGGGGTGAGCAGTGGGGTTAAATATTAAAAAAGTCTGGGAATAACGTCTATTTCACTTGTCGGCGCTAAATGCCAGAATCAACATGTAAACCTACTTTCCATTTCGGATCTATTTTGCACAAAATTGTAATCTGCCTGTGTACGCATTAGTAACCCCAAAGCAAAGCAATGACAGCAGAATTCGTAATAAAACAAATATCAGGAGCGGAATTCCCACGGCGCCTTCAACCCCGGACCCCCGTCAACAGCCGCCCCCAGCCCGCGCGGACTCCGAGCCGACCCGCGAAGTCGGAACGTTTGTGTGTACATACTAAGGTATTACCCACGGAGCACAAACAGACTGTCCGGCTATGAGGCAGGGCGAGCAAAAAAATATCGCGAACTGCTACGCGTTAGAACTGGAGTGAGGCCTCAGTATGGGACTGCGTCAGTGGCTGAGATAAATAGTCGTAACAGAAACTAAGACTAACGAAAAGTAGTACTTTGTGACGTCACTTTAACACATTTTGTATGGACGAAATCTCAAAGTAATGCAAAGTGACGTTACAAAGTACTACTTTTCGTTAGTCTTAGTTTCTGTTACGACTATTTATCTCAGCCGAGAAAGAGAGAGGCGCCACATATAAGTTTATGAGGCGAAGAAGCCGAATACATAAACGTTAAAATACAATTTATTTATGTTCCGTAAAATATAGCTTAGGTCCTGTGACAGCGGTCATCGAAATCACGCATAACAAGTTTCGTATTTTGTGACTTTCAGTTTAAATCTTAAATAATCCTTGTATCGATGATAGCAGTAGCACTAATAGTTTATTATGATCGAGTTTCAGCATAGTCCAATGTCACTCTGAAAGCTATCCTAGGATCCAAGCTATATTTTACGAGCTATAATTAAGAGAGGAAAAGTAAGCACGAATTTGAAAATTTAAGTTCGCTTATGAGGGCGCACTCCTTGGGGGCTATTATGGTAAATAAACTCATCGGGTGAACGGGCAAGCGACTGATTAAATCTGACGTATAGTTGCATTCGACGTTCTGATGTGTCGCCAGTTTGAGTGACAAGAGATATGGTTCATGTTCAGTTAAATAAAAAAAGGGTCCGGCCAAATGAATATCAAATATTACACCAATTCCATAACAACCTAACATAGATAACAATGCCGCACAGGAGCGGCGTCACTTTTTCTAAATTGTGCTAATTACAGTTTGATACCATTGCAATGTGAACATCAAAGGGATATCATTCCTACCGGGTGTCTCACGACACCTCTAGTAAATTTTTAGTTTCTAAGAAGCGATGATATTTTCATTTATTTTAACTTAAGCACTAATTTAAAGGTACTTACTGTTACGTTAAATTAACTGAGGGGTGAGCAGTGGGGTTAAATATTAAAGAAGTCTGGGAATAACGTCTATTTCACTTGTCGGCGCTAAATGCCAGAATCAACATGTAAACCTACTTTCCATTTCGGATCTATTTTGCACAAAATTGTAATCTGCCTGTGTACGCATTAGTAACCCCAAAGCAAAGCAATGACAGCAGAATTCGTAATAAAACAAATATCAGGAGCGGAATTCCCACGGCGCCTTCAACCCCGGACCCCCGTCAACAGCCGCCCCCAGCCCGCGCGGACTCCGAGCCGACCCGCGAAGTCGGAACGTTTGTGTGTACATACTAAGGTATTACCCACGGAGCACAAACAGACTGTCCGGCTATGAGGCAGGGCGAGCAAAAAAATATCGCGAACTGCTACGCGTTAGAACTGGAGTGAGGCCTCAGTATGGGACTGCGTCAGTGGCTGAGATAAATAGTCGTAACAGAAACTAAGACTAACGAAAAGTAGTACTTTGTGACGTCACTTTAACACATTTTGTATGGACGAAATCTCAAAGTAATGCAAAGTGACGTTACAAAGTACTACTTTTCGTTAGTCTTAGTTTCTGTTACGACTATTTATCTCAGCCGAGAAAGAGAGAGGCGCCACATATAAGTTTATGAGGCGAAGAAGCCGAATACATAAACGTTAAAATACAATTTATTTATGTTCCGTAAAATATAGCTTAGGTCCTGTGACAGCGGTCATCGAAATCACGCATAACAAGTTTCGTATTTTGTGACTTTCAGTTTAAATCTTAAATAATCCTTGTATCGATGATAGCAGTAGCACTAATAGTTTATTATGATCGAGTTTCAGCATAGTCCAATGTCACTCTGAAAGCTATCCTAGGATCCAAGCTATATTTTACGAGCTATAATTAAGAGAGGAAAAGTAAGCACGAATTTGAAAATTTAAGTTCGCTTATGAGGGCGCACTCCTTGGGGGCTATTATGGTAAATAAACTCTTCGGGTGAACGGGCAAGCGACTGATTAAATCTGACGTATAGTTGCATTCGACGTTCTGATGTGTCGCCAGTTTGAGTGACAAGAGATATGGTTCATGTTCAGTTAAATAAAAAAAGGGTCCGGCCAAATGAATATCAAATATTACACCAATTCCATAACAACCTAACATAGATAACAATGCCGCACAGGAGCGGCGTCACTTTTTCTAAATTGTGCTAATTACAGTTTGATACCATTGCAATGTGAACATCAAAGGGATATCATTCCTACCGGGTGTCTCACGACACCTCTAGTAAATTTTTAGTTTCTAAGAAGCGATGATATTTCTCATACAATTTTGAACTATCAGTAACATCCTAAAGCAAGTAAGGTAGAGAAAGCGTGATGTAACTCATAAATTTAATCTATGGCTACATGTCGTCGATATCCGCGTACATAAACATTTTAATGCATAGAGAAATGAGGCAGTGAGACTAAGCCCCAATTGCACGAAGAGACGGCTGAGTTAATCAATGTTCAAACACGTCACTTTTAGTGAACCCCATGGAGTTTCTTCGATACTGTCCATACAAAGTGACGTGACTTTGACTTTGATGTTTCGTCCTTTCGTGCACTCGGCCATAAGGCATCAATACGTTATTAACTATCGTCATTCCTTGAAAATTAAGCGCGGCAACAGAGCCAAGCTAAGCGTGAATACATTTAAAACCTTCTACAATCAATGACAGATTACTTAGACGACGTATGGTTACGGCGCGTCTCTAGTGGTGAATACCAAGAGACAAACGTCTCCGTTAGAACAAGGGGGCTCCTTCATGGCTCATTAATTCGCGCCAGCGCTCATTGCCATCGCTCTTCGTCAACGGCAGCTATTCCACGCATAACTCATCGTATCTGGGTGAGATTACACGGACGGAAATTTATGTGCGTCTGTTAATGACGTCGCGACAGTGGCAGCGAGAGGCGAACACACAGCGCCCCGCGCGCCGCTAGCAGACGCTGATCTCATTTGACATGTTATGGATTAGTTTCAATGTTTAGACTTCCCATAATTGAAACAAATGTGTGCAACCATGTGCAAAGAATCAATGTCAATTTAGAAAAATATTCTTCGAGTCGTTTACATGAGAGTTGGACGTGATATATATTTGCATTTCTGAATTGGAGGATTCCAGGGGCAGTAATTGTGATAGTTTTAAAAATATGTTTAACGGAGTGCTGGTGTGCTAAACTGATAGCTACATCTGTACGTATTTGTTTTTGGATAAATTATATTATATCTGTGATATACGCCTCTAAAAATGTGTATACAAATACAAAAAAAGCGCATGTGTAGTGTGCAAAAGTATTGAACTTGATCACCTTATTATCCTCTTAAAGTTCTTTGGACATGAAGAGCGAATATGTGACGAAATAATGACGAGACAAATTTACAGAGCAGAATAAGTTGCCGAGCGGTCTAGAAGAACGTACCACGACCAGGGGGGTAGCCGGCGTAAAAAGGGAGAAAATATGTGATGTCATTCGATCAATTCTGCACCAATTAGAAACGTTTATGTCATAAAATCTGCGCTCTTACTGGTAAAAATATTTAAGGTGGCCCAACCCGGCGGGACTAACTTATTTGCGGGCACGGTACAAAACCGTGCTGTTGGGCTCTGGACCCTTCTCTGTTTCAAAGAAAAAGTCAGGCTTCGTGATGAGGAAGATGCAACATGTCCACAAAAAAGACAATGTGCAAAGTGTATGGTTTGGTGGTTGAGTTTGAGCAAAATTTGGTATCTCTGACAAGAAGTATGGGCGTGATCTTCTTTCCCTGTTTGTATGGGGAGTTGAGCGGGATGGTCCACCTTAACGTCGACTTCTGATTGGTGCAGAATTGATAGAGTTCACTCACATATTTTCTCACTTTTTACCTCGGTTGAGTAACATTTTGTAAAGCTCAGGTATGTAGCACCCGTAATCGTAAAATATGTATGAAAATATTTATGTCTGTAGAGGAAACGAAAGAAGTATGCTGCGATCGTGCCGTATGGTATGGCGCTCTAACGTCTCAACGTACCCCGAGTCTCAAGTAACCGGCGAGATGGAATGGGTAAAGCAATCGAACATAAGCAATATAATTTTTCAGTTTGCAAAACTATGAATAAGAATTAAGACCCTCCGGATGCCAAATTGCTGGCACGCCACAAATCAGGCGCCCGTGTGAGTTCGCCTTGACCTGATAACCCTTGCCTCGTCTTTCATTTAAATGCTAATTCCGTTTAGCCGGGACACGGCCCGCGGTAATGAAGTACGAGGCGACGCGCCGGCGGGCGGCGGGCAGACCGAGTGCTTCTCAAACACACGTCGGCAACCCGATTACGTGAAACAAACCCCAGAGCTCGACGAGACACGCAGGTAGACCTGTAGAATGTACAGCTCGTGGTGTAGGTGCCAGAGGACTTGCCTTTCATGCGAGAGGTTATAGATTCAATTCCTCGCCCCGGTCATACAACACTTTCTTTCTCTTTCGGAGTTGGATAAGTGCATTTCGTTATGAATGTGAGCTGTGCCATTTTTCTAAATCCATGTAAAACTGTAGGTCCCCTTCTCCTTCTATGTGGTAGGGTTAAGCCCGTCCCCGGTTGGTACCACCGCATAAGATGAAACTATGGTTGAAGCGGCTATGAAAAATGTCCATGTTTTCTATCCAGTTCAGAGTAGCCGTACTCATAAAGGGAAGACCCTGGCATTCCACCTATGTAATACCTCCGGGAATGTGGTGTCTTGGGCTACCAACATGACGGCAGTTGTGCTATTACCAATTAATGTCAGGTTCCATAAAAAAATGCCGCCTAAAAGCCTTCATCGCCATGAGTGTGCGGCATACGGCGTATTCTGCGATTCTCTATTCGTCTGCCATCCCATCAGACGAGGTAACGGACGAGAAACTCCAATTAAATTGTAAAGAATGCAAATGGCCGTTCTAACGAGGGCTTTACGTGTATGTTAACTGTTCAGAATTACACGAATGCCCGTGCTTAATAATCTCGGCGGACATAAACCGAACGGGAATTCGGGTGGTTTTTACCATCATTGGATAGTTTTCCACAAAAAAGTACGAACCCTGTAAATCTGTTCTATATTAGACCAGTTTTTAAAAAGTTTCCAAGATACTATATTTAAGCATCAATTGGTAGTTTTCACAGATCGCTGCCAAAATTAAAAATAGTTTTTATCACTTCATTATCATAAGTATGTTTATATGGTCACATGTTAAAATTTGCTTTTAAATGGCTTCACAATTGTAGACGATAACTTGCGAAGAACGTTGGTAAATTGGTCCCAAGTCATGATATACATGACTTGGCGCCTTGGGGTCCGACATATTGCGATGTGATTCTGCTCGAATGTCAAATGATCAAGCACTGTTTCAAATGATAATTCAATCGTGAGTGACACCGGCGGCAGTCGCCAGGTACGATCGGAGTGAGAATAATTGGCATAGCCCTCCGCCGCTTTGTCCATATGCATATTCAATAAGTTGATATGCGAGGAGTGTTTCGCCATTTGCATAATAATGTGCCGGTATGTGGGTCCTTGAGCTAATGGAATATTTACTCATTTGCAAAGACGTGATCGGCGCGTGCCGCCAATGCGCCATTTTGCAGCAGGCATTGTGACCAAGACGGGAAAGTGGTACCACACGGTGCCTACGATACGAACTTTGTCTTCTTGACCGAAATTCGAAATTAGTACCCCGAACTTACTCTCTAATATTAACTTCAGATGCCGTACTCGTATGGCGTACTCCTTCTGGTGAAACATTTTATGTTCACAATATAAAATGCCACATGCATTATTTGAAAAACACATTCACTCGTAGAAGTTGCAATTTCTTCAATAAACATTTTACAAGTTTTGATAAGTTTAATGTTTATTTAGGTAATTTAAGAAATGTGAATGAATTGTTATTTTATTTTATTTTTTCTTTTGGTAGGTTAAATAACCGGTGATTGTATTAGTTGTATAGGGTAGGGCATAAGTCACGAAGGGGTTGCAAATGGTCATAACTTTTTTATATTAATCTCAAATAAATATCAGATATTTTCAGTGTTTATCCTTGTGGCCTATCGAGTATTTATGCAATGAACAAAATGAGGACATAGAACAACACTCCATGCGCACGTCAGAGTGCATTGGTGATATGGTGTTGCAGAAAAACCCGTTTCTCCCGTCATGCTTCTGAGAAAGGATTAGTGACGCACGCATAGCAAGAAATATTTAGATTTTGCCAAAAATTGTGGCTATTAGCTGAATGAGACATCATCGAGGCCAAAACTATTCATGTCAGCGTTTGCAGTTTTTAAGTTTCATAATCATCCCACAACATTCACGCCTTGATAGTTTTTTAGTTTCACGTCAGATGCAACAAAAAAACCGGCCAAGTGCGAGTCGGACTCGCACATGAAGGGTTCCGTACCATCGTAAAATATTTAACACAAAAAATCACGTTTTTTGTATGGGGCCCCCCTTCAAAGTTTATTATTTTTTCATTTTACCTATTTGTTGTTATAGCGGCAAAATAAATACACACTCGGTGAAAATTTCAGCTGGCTACCTATTACGGTTTACGAGATACATCCCTGTGACAGACGGACGGACGGACGGACGGACGGACGGACAGCGGAAGCTTAGTAATAGGGTTCCGTTTTCACCCTTTGGGTACGTAACCCTAAAAAGTTTCTATGAGAATCAAATAATTAATGCTGCATTTTTACGACACTGATTACGATGCGCGAATTCGCCATTACAATGTTTGAGTTCGAAGAGACACGATGAGATTTAAAAAAGAAAATCAATGTTTGGTCAGCGATCGGGGTTACTAAACCTTGCTGGCACGATGTCAAACGATCTCAACCGAACGAATACATTTTACAGCAGGCGAACGCTTCTGCCGATTAGTTTCGATAGCATATTGGAGTATGAGCACAAGTATGTCTACTATGCGCGTTTTAGGACCAGTAGCGGGAGCACAAAGGCAACGATACGACTGTATCGATCGATAACTGTGTTTTTGTTTTGCTTTTCGTGCGAGCGGAAACGAGAAAGACGTCTGTTGGTCGGTACAGCTGTATCGTTAGTTTGTGCTGCCGCTGCAGGAACGGGCACAAAAATCTAAGAATACATATAGCCAAGGTAGGCCCGTATTGCAAGCATAAGTTACACTCCCCATACAAAATATAGATTAGAAATCTTTCGGAAACCACTGTGCCTTTACTCGTACTTGGTTCTTTTCGTCAATATTGATCGATTTGGGTGTAATTTTCTTAGTTTAGACTAAAAAAAACTAAAATGTGCCGCAACATTTCACGCGTTGCAACAACATTAATGTTGGATACAAAAAATCTAGTTAATCTGAAAATTGGTTTCAAATTATTTCCTTTTGTCTCAGGAGCTCGTATGGCAAGCCAAAGCACATATATGAAGTCATAAAACAATTGTCTTGATGTTAGCCCCTATGTTAATAATTGGCTCTAGTATCTGTTCTTTAAAACAATATTTATTGCCCGTGCGTAATGGCATGATCGCATGGTCTTATACACGTGATATATCTCGGGCCAAACCTTTTGGACGGTCTAAATATACACGCCGAATCAGAGTTTGTACAGGTGAACATTTGTGTTCTGCGCAGCGAGACGCGCCAACTTCACATCGGCCATAAACTTTGGTCCGAGCTGTATAGGACTCGTGAGTTGTTGGTACAGTCAAGAAAAGTTCTAAAGATACACTTCCGGTAAAAGGTAATAATGAATTGTGTTAAAATACAACCTACCTTGTAAATTTTCTAGTTTTTATTTACATGATAAATAGTACACATTTTCAGTTATTTTTGTATGTATAGTCAGCCCTATGTTTCTTGGCTAAAGTCAAAGTATTTTGACTGTTCACCTTTTCATTGAACCGGAAGTGTATCCTTTAATCTTTGGTTGACTGTACGTAGAATTTTGTTGGGATAATCGGGACAAGAAACCGTGACAGACGGTACTCCCCCGAATTCGAACGAAATTTTGGGCTGCGGGTCTCGAGTGCAAGGAGTGGGAAGTAAGAGCGGTACCTGATGCGGCGTGTAGAGGGTGGGCGCCGCGGCGTAGGGCTGCGGCTGCGGCGGCGGGTAGCGGCACGGCGGCGGCGCGTACGCCGGCGCCGCCCACTGCTGCGCGCCGGCGCCGCGGTACTGCGCGCCCGCGCTCGCCATCGTGCGCGCGCCCGCGCCCGCGCCGGCGACCGCGACCGCGCCCGCGCGACAACCGCCGCTGCTCTGAAACAATCAACCGAACCACCGTCACTACGTAGGCTCGCAGCCTAGTGGCGCGGGGACAGGCCTAGCGTACCAGAGGTCTGGGTTCAATTCCGACATGCACCACTTTCTTTCTCTTTCCGAGTACGATAAGTGAATTTCGTCACGAATGCGAGCTGCTCCATGCTTCGGAGTCCATGTGAAACTGTAGGTCCCCTTCCCCTACTAGGTGGTAGGTTTCAAACCCGCCGGGTTGGTACCATCGCATTGGATGAAAAGATTGTCGAACGGAAATGAAAAATTGTCCGTGTTTTCCATCCAGTTCAATGTAGCCGTGCTCATAAAGGGAAGGTCCTGGCATAGCACCTAATTCCTTCGGGAATGTGGTGTATTGGGCTAATATCATAACGATAGTTGTGTGGTATTAGCCATCCATGTCAGGTCGCATAAAAAAAACACACGTCCGATCGATGAACACCACGCGTGGACGCTTGCTCTCCCATGGAGACTAGCACATTTCAGGATTCATACGGAGAGTCCGACGCTTATCGGCGTTACGTATTGGTCGTGCAGAATCTGAATATTCTTCTTCGTGCTTGATACATATTTACTTTACATATATTTCATTGAATTTAATTTCACACTTCCGCCGTTACATTTTTACATGGATTGAGGCTGCACCATCATCCACAAAAACAAACATTGCCAAACGCGTTAGGCTGGAATGTACTATCTCCGGTTAATCACATTCTGATACCAACTACAACCAAACCGCTATCAAATTTCCGATCAGGCGAATATCGGCGTGCACAACCCAGTAAATGACGTCACAACCTAATATTACGTAGCTATAACAACGATGGTGCTAGTTGAACAACTGATATGTGTCAATGTTAGCGGAGTCCAGCTGGTTGTTTTTGTATTTAGGATTTAAAGCCGGTAAAATCCCTTATATTTTAGTGCAATCTCGCGTATTTGAGCGTGTATGTTAAGCATTGTATTTAACATCGGGTTTTCGACTGACAACTTAGCGTTAACACCAACCGGAGATTGTGCACGGCAAACTACAAATAATGAAACAAAACGAAATCATAATATAACCAGCGAGTTGCGTCGAAAGGACATCTAATCTTTCTGTTATAAATGATTCCTCCGCAGCGGAGCAGGTAGAGAGCGGGTCAAGTTACATAAAGCACCCACTTGTTATACTTAACGCGACCCCAGCCGGATTTACCGTGCCAACAAAGAAGAAAATAATCCGATCCCTTACTTAATTATTTGAGTCACGGCGCCGAGGACTCGCTCGAAGGAATCGCGCCATTGTTGTCTACTATCGGAATGGAGAGAAAAATACCTTTGGTATTAAAAAAAAATTATTCCATATTTTTCCATCGGTAAAGGCTCAATGACACTAGGCTAGTTTACGAGTTACTATCCGGCCAGTTTAAAATCAGGCGAGTCAGCGAGTGTCGATGACACTAAACTATCTAGTCACTCAGTATTAGTAGCCAACTAGCGAGTTGAAACCACGTTTTGTCTTGGAGTTGTGGGTTGTTCAGAAATATTTTCATCCTTAAGCGGCCGCGGAAATAGGGCATTTGCCCCCCCCCCCCCCAAAAACCGGCAGAGGGGGCCACGGCCTTCAAGGAAGGAGGTGACCAAAGAAGTTTGCCCCCTCCGGCCATAGAGTTCTTACGCGGTCGCTATGGTCCTTCAACTCTTTCAGTTAGTAGAGGTTAAATTGCCATGAGTTCAATTTTTCTCGCAATTTTTTTACAAACAGCTAGTAAGCGATGACGCTGGGCGAGTTTACTAGCAAATAGTGAATCCGCCGACTATTAACTAATAAACTAGCCTAGTGTCATCGAGGCTTAAAGCAGGACGTAATAGAGGAGTAAGCCGGCAATCCGCTTAGCAAGCGCGACCGAAGCAGTCGGTGGCGAGGTAACCGGGGCGGGGGAGGGGCACGATCGATCGACGAAGTGATTTGACAGGTCGACAGCTCATTAGGGCGACACGGCTCAATTTGTCAACAGCTCCGTTGAACGCCCCAATCGCAGTGCCTCTCCATTTTCACTTTGGCAAAGTTTCGTGCAAGGCCTGTCAGAACAATAACTCGTAACGCGTTAGTGTTACACATATACTCGTTAATATCTCTTCAGGAAATCTTTTCCCTACCTTACCCGGCCAACTCTTTAATATACCTCTTCAGGAAATCCTTTCTCTACTCTACCCGGCCAAATCTTTATCATATCTCTTCTAGAAATACTTTCTCTACCTTATTGGCCAACTCTTTAAAATATCTCTTCAGGAAATCCTTTCTCTACCTTAACGGCCAACTCTTTAATATATCTCTTCAGGAAATCCTTTCTCTACCTTAACGGCCAACTCTTTAATATATCTCTTCAGGAAATCCTTTCTCTAACTTACCCGGCCAACTATTTAATATATCTCTTCAGGAAATCCTTTCTCTACCTTACCCGTCCAACTCTTTTATACATCTCTTCAGGAAATCCTTACTCTACCTTACACGGCCAAATATGTTCATATTTCTCTTCAGGAAATCCTTTCCATACCTTAACGGCCAACTCTTTGACATATCTCTTCAGGAAATCCTTTCTCTACCTTTCCCGTCCAACTCTTTTATATATCTCTTCAGGAAATTCTTTCTCTACCTTAGCCGTCCAACTCTTTTATACATCTCTTCAGGAAATCCGTACTCTACCTTACCCGGCCAAATATTTTCATATATCTCTTCAGGAAATCCTTTTCCTACCTTAACGGCCAACTCTTTTACATATCTATTCAAGAAATCCTTCAGAAACTTACCGCAGAAGTCATGCAAACAATGTACAAATCTTACTTGCCACCTCTACAATACGCTTTTCAAGTTTTGGTAACGCTTCTTCGCATAGGATATTGATATTCTTGAAAAGGTACAAAAAAAATACAAGAATACCACATAAATTAAAAAAACATTCCTACACAGAGATCAAGATCCACAAATTACCGTCTCCAGAACAAACAAAAATAATCAAGACGAGGTGACGTAATCGAGATTACATTTTGAAATTAATCGAAAAAAAAATATTAAAATTCTTAAAATCCAAGACTGTGACAAGTGACCTATCTGGACACAAAAACTTACAAACATGAACAGTCATAACCATAGTTACTTGAAAATTATTTAGACACATCAACCTGGGCTGCATTTCTAGATATGTATGGAGGTAGTGGTGACATTTACACATAAAACAAAATATCTATAAAATGGCCACCGTTGCTGTGTTGGCACGAAATTTGGCAGTAAGGGATTTGACAAATTTGACGTGCAATTTCTTCTTTGAAATCTTCAGGTATTTCAGAGTGGCTTGCATAAATCTCACTTTTCAAAAAACTCTAGAGATAATAGTCCAAACAAGTTAAATCGCATCTTCTTAGCGGCCAGTTTTGGTCTCCAAAACGAGAGATGACACGACCTGAAAACTTGTTTTGCTAAGTAATTGTTTCCCGTGCGGTGTGACAGGTGGTGCCATCATGTTTAAGACATGGCTGACTCAACAATTGACAGTCGAAACTGGCGCGTGATTCGAAGTTCAAGTTCTTTCTGAGACACCCTTTACTTACCTTCTTATAAT
The DNA here is from genome assembly GCA_946894095.1 of Incurvaria masculella. Taxonomy (NCBI): domain Eukaryota; kingdom Metazoa; phylum Arthropoda; class Insecta; order Lepidoptera; family Incurvariidae; genus Incurvaria; species Incurvaria masculella. Next base: position 8,376,476 of record OX335644.1, read on the forward strand.
AGCTACTGAAAAAAATGCTGGTAACACGCTGACTGATAAAGAAGTTAGCTCACGAATTTCTCAACAACTTATGGAATTCAATCAGGTCGAGGTATCGTAGGGCACCCGAACAGGGAACTAGTAAGTACTGTGCGTTAGGGTTTTATGACCAAAATAGCCTGGTAATGACATTATCATCCGCGGCGCTGAAGTAAGACGTAGTAGACGTCCTGTAAGTTATTTTATTTTATGTCACAGTTGGCCAGAAGACGATCACCTACTAGTCCTAAACATAAATTATTTAAATTTGAGCTTAATAATTGTACTGTCTGAGAAATTAACTAGCCTAAAGCCATAGACCTAGCATGCGCGCATCCTATTTCTATGCCTAAAGCACTAGAGTGTCATCTAGCGTAGTACACAGCCTTAATTCCGTTTAAAATTGTATAGCAAATTGTTAACACTCTTTTACCGCAAATGGAATTTTCAGTAATGTTTAGTATCGCACCGACACCAATAACAACGAAGCAATAACTTTTATAGCGCTATAACTTACCGTTACCAAGCGTACAACTGCTGAAGACTATCGCCAACTAAGAGCGATTTATGTTACTCGAGTCGTTATTAGGATTTGTTTTCATTAGCGAGTTAATGGAACTATTTGCACAACTGAAAGGATCCGTAGCGTCAGCAGTGAGCTGCTTTATGACTATTTTAGAATCTAGGTTAGTGCGTTAAATTTTCATGTACGCGCTGCCAATAAAATCCGATACCTATCGATGAAACAAGGAGTAATATTTGCTCTTCGCGGAGATTGTACGGTCGCATTCCGCTTGTTTCGGTGCCTTCGATAAAAAGCGTAGGTCGACAGGCACTCGACGTTGTGTTTCCTACTTTATTCGCAATATATATTACGGGTAAATATTGGTAAGCTAAAGGTTAGGAATATCTAAGAAATAGTTCTATCGAAATGGAACGAACGTTGTTGATATTATCATGGTATTGATATTAAAATGGTCCACGTTTGCCGAGTAGTAATTCTAAACCAGCTTCTTAATGACTGCTGTTTTAAAGTTCGAAGAAAAACAGTCGGTTTTCTCCGATTCATCTAATGGGAGATTTAGCGTCATGGTAAGAAGTATAATTATTTGAATGACTTGATTACGGCGATGCCGACCGGTCAGATGCTTCTTCACACCATGTTTAAAGGACATCAGGTTATACTTTGGAGTAGATAAGATACCTCTGCATAGTTTCCCGCATTCCATAGTTTACCGACCCTATAGATAAAGAATTTAGAGGATCAGGTTGTTCTAATTTGGAATTTTCGACAGTGAAAGGGTCCGGTCTGCGCCGCAAGGTTGGATCCCGAGTTATAATCGAAAATACAGACCGAAAAGACGATGCTGGAATTTATAGATGTTATTCCACAAATACATCCATAATTATATTATGTGAACTTTAATTCTATGCCATATGTATAGAAGGACGACACTTGTATTTTTTTGCGATAGAGATTGTTTCAATCAAATACATGCTTTCCTTCAAACAAATGGACCAAGTAAAGTATGGATCGTCCTCAGAAAGGAATACATACTTGAATGCGAGTACAGCAGCAATTGCTTTAGATGTTCGCACGTCATCCAACGATGCTACAGACGAAGGGCGGAGGAGGGGGTTGGAGGAGGGGTTAGGGGGTGGGTCGAGAGGGAGGAAGCGCGGCGGCGTGGGCGGCGGCGGCGCCTGTGTGGTTAACAAGTCGTGAGGAGGCTCTGTGCGAGGCTGCGCGCCGCGACGTGCCGGCGCCGCCGCCGCCCACGCGCCACCCGCCCGACGTCGGCGCCGCCCGCCCAGCCGACGCCGACGCCGACGCCGACGCCGCCCGCCTTACGACCGCGACGTGCCGACCCGCCGCAGATCGAATATCAGCTGCTCTATCTTATTTATTGAGCCCTCCCGTCCGTGGGCTCGTGGAATACTTCATTATGCAAATAGGAGGGCGTGAGGTCCCAGCCGATTTAGCGGCAGACCGTTTTGAATATTTTATTGGGGTCGAGTAATTTTATTCTGAAAATCTGCAATTACAAATATCGGCGAGGCTTTCTTTTCTTAAGAATTTGACGATGAATACTTTAGAACAGTTGTAATTGCCTGTTGATCCGCTTTTCGGAGGCGCCTCCCGACGTTTCTCTCCCCGAGGGCGCCCGGCGGCGTCGGCGGGTTCCGCTAGAGCGGCGCCAATTATGGGCGGTCTCCGCCAACTCGACGAGTGACAGTTTCGAGATTCGGTCTCGCGTCACCGGCACCCCTCCTCCCCCGCACACCCCCCTCCCCCTCGCGGTCGTGGCAAGGTCGCCGCGTCTGACCCGGCCCCGCCGCCCCCGCGCCGCCCGCAAATGACTCCGGCCGGCGGAGACGGCGGCGGCGCGGCGGCGCGGTGCGTCATTTGGAACGCGGTATCAATCATTTCGTAAATACAGTGGAGAGTGAAAAATGTTTTATGGTCACGAGAGCGAAGAGTTATGACGTTCTATTTTGGAGGTACCGCGCGCACAAATGCAAGTGAACGGAGTAGAAGGAAGCGTCTTGCACTGAAAGATCATATCTTGGTATGTGCGCATTTCAATGTATGAATAAAATAAAATAAATTTACGAAAATTCCTGCTAAAAATCCTAGAATACTCTGTCAATAACGAGTCCGAGCGGTCCATGATACCGGGCGAAGTATGACAGCGAGCTTGGAGACATTGCCTTAGCCATTTGGCGCGTTACCACGGTAAATGAAGCTGCTGGGTAAACAGGAAAGTAAGTGATTAAATTTGACGTATAGTAGTTGCATTTCGTTCCTTGCTGGTTTTCAATTGACGGGGTCGAACAACACCACATTTGACAGTTACTATGGTACGAAACGCAACAAACCGTCCGATTGATTCAATGGTTAACCCCCTGAAGTTGCATATTAGACAAACGTTAGTAGTTTTGGTCATAAAGCAGTTTGAGGGCTTTTGCGAAAAACGATGGGTTTTTTTTTTCTTCGGAAACTTGCAACAAGTGGCTCTGATTGCAACAAGTCATATTCCATAAAATATATATTATAATACCTACTAAAGGCTTTTCGTCCTCTATAAAAAAAATAACCAAGGTTAATTTAAAGAAGACAGAAGATCTTCTATAAATTAACCTTAACCTAACTGGTCCATGTCGGGATGGCGCATGTCGGTTGCAAACGCTCATGGGATTTTATGGGAAAATTTGGCCTCCCCCCATGGAATATCACTTGTTGCAATCAGAGCAAAACGTTTCCGAAGAAAAAAAAATCCCATCGTTTTTCGCAAAAGCCCTCAAACTGCATAACTACCGTAGTTTTTTGCAAGTATTTATAAGATGCACACTCGTGTTTTTCTGGGTCGACGCGACGAGGAGATGACCGCACTAAGGCCACACAACTATATGCCCCGGTTTTTAAACACAAAACTAGTGGCAGCGAGCGGTCCTAGGTGGCGCTGGGTGTCCTCTAGTTAATGGGTGCCGTTCCCCCCAACCGTGGCGGGAACTTGCGGTCTTTGAAAAGCAAACAAACCGCCAAGCAGCACGAAGAGGTCTAAACTTTCCGTCCACACTGATTACGGCTCTCAATCTCGCTAGATTTAAATTAATTACTCTCTTTTATTTGCTCCTCCCCTCTGGTCCAGGCGGTCTGAGGAACTAATCCAATTAGCCAACAGCGCCGGTTTTAATTCACAACGCACTGTTGGAGAAACGGGCCACCGGGATTATAACTTGAACGTTCGTTTGAGCTCCATGACGTAGTATTACTCGGTTGTTACGTTAATTCTACGAATGTCTTAAGGATAATGTGGTCACCGGTTCTTTCAAGTTCGTGGAAATAATAATTATTGCAATCTAGCCACTTCGGTGAACGCCTATTTCAGCAGCTATCTAAAACAGCGAGCAAGGAAGGACGGGCCCTAAATTGGCGTTTACGAAACTTCAAAGTTACGTAAAAACGTCAAACTCCATACAAGTTTATGATAGATATTCTGTGGTTTTACTTCTTTAAGCTGTCAAAGTCAAACTCGGAGTTACGATTTGTATGAAAACGCGAAGTCGGCGTAAACGGCAATGTCAACGTATTTACGGTGACGGTGAGTAAGCTATCAAAACTCGGACTCGCAAATGTTAGTTCGCTTAACGCCCAATGCGCGCGCTCTTCAAAAGAATTTGAAATGTAAGGAGAACCTTACATTTGAAAACGCCAGTCAATCGGTTTGCCGTAAACGCCAATTTAGGTGACAACTGGGACTAGGGTATTCAATTACGAAATTGGAACGCGCAAAATGCAATGTTCGCTGCACTAAATGGCGTCCTGTGAGATTATTACGTGTCTTTGGAACTCGAGAACATCAGGAGTTCCGGCGCTATCATTAGTGTAAGTAAAAAGTGGCTATACCGCCGCTACACGGATGAGTTTCGGTGGCCATTCCCATCCTTCCTTGCTCCATGTTGAGTCCATAGCAATTTTCGCTGTTAAATTCACAAATTACAAGATCATGCACTAAACGAGTTTACTGTAACCTCCACAGAGGACAAACAGCAACTTGCAACATAAGCACTCAATCAGTTGACTGCACGACAGCCCCCTGCCCCCTAGCCCCGCCCCGCCCCGCTTCCGTCTCCGCCACCAGACGTCTTGTCAGCAGATTCAATTTAGCGAACTACCGCTCCAGATTTCCCTCGACTCTGCTGAGGCGAGCAGTCGGCACACTCCCGACATTACAACAAACACAATTTGTTATATATAAACAAACCACAAACGCTTTGTAAGATAAAACGCAGATTTATTTCTGTGCCATTAAAATAATGTTTAAATTATCATTCGAAGGAATATTTTAGGCTCAAATATGGTTGTATGGGCCTGGCATGACTCCAAGTTTATTCCGAAATGGGGGGTGATAGGCTGATTTTGACACTAGGAATGAGGTTGGTGTAACAAACGTAGTCATCGGTTTCCGGAAGAAAATAGAAAAATCGAAGGCAACAAAGAAAATTAATGCATGTATGAATGTACAAACGGCATGGAACATGGCACATGTACAGAGCTCAACATCCTCGCTCGCCGCGATAGTAGGCTATGGCATGTGCAAGAAAATCGTAGGTGGTGGGCCAAAGTTCAATGTGTGGCATCTAGGGTGATTATAGGTACGATTAGTGATAAAACGTACACTGACGGTAGCACTGGCCAGTCAGTTCGCTAACGAATTCGCTCACTCGTGATTTTCTCGAGTTGCAACGACACGCAGGAACACAGGACGCCATTTAGCGCAACGAACATTCGATGTTGCGCATCCCGACCGTAAGCGCGCTGACTACCATCAGTGTATTTGTCACTGAAACGTGGCTACGATGCCGCCATGGATGAGTTCCGGTCGCCCCTCCCGTCCTTACGTGCTCGCTGGGTACGGGACGACGCGCGGTCCTAGCCAACGCGGAGGAGGCGTGCGCGCCGTATTTCACCCTGGAAAACGTTACTTAATGTGCGATATAAATATGTATGTGCGGAAACGGTATGGCGTCTGCAGCTCCCAGATAGCGATGGGAGGGGAGCGGGCGGGGTTGGGGGGGGGGGGGGTGGGCGTGCAGTGCCTCTAGTCCGACTTGAAACCTAAATTGGCGTTTACGCCAAACCGATCGACTGTCATTTCCAAATGTATGGAGATCTGACGGTGGGCCTGCCCGCTCAACTTCCCATACAAACGTGGTAAGGAGATCATGCGCATATTTCTTGTCATAATTCCAAAACAGCTTTAAATAATCGAACTGCTTGATGAGCATTGTAAAATTGTGTAGGCGTTAACACATTGACGTTGATAGTCCGAGGTTGAAACAGGTTGAAGGGAAACCACAGAATAAGTAGTAAAACTTGCATAGGGTTTGACGTAACTTCGAAATTCCGTAAACGCCCATTAAGGTGAAACGTCCGACTAGGCGCTCCGGAGACGACTCGGGGCGCCTTGAGTTACGAGAGGGTCGTGCGTTGCAGCCGGCGCGGAGGCCGCGCGGCCGTCGGGATACACCGAGGCACATCTCGGCGCACCAGTTTGTATTCACGTGCAGCAAATGTGATTTCATGCAAATTGAGTTTCCATATTTTCTATTTCCAAGTTATGGAAATAAATTCTTGTACTGTCTGTGGGGCGGGAATGAACATTGTTTGGTGTTCGATCAGATCATGTATGCAAACCAATGTACATAATTATAAAACATGGGTAAAATACGTCAATTAAACTGATATTGACGCGGGTGCGAAAACAAATCTTAATTTTTTCTTCATTTCGATTATCGCAAGCGATGCACTAAATGTGCCTTCCAATACATCACCACAATCGTTGATAATGAAGAGATCAAGTTTCATACAATGGCGCGTGCATGTTTCCTCAGTCAAATTAAGAAGTAATTTGTTGAAATTTTACAAATCAATTTTACACGCCTCATATAATTTGGATACAAACACAAAAAGGCTTATACAGTGGATACTATACAGTGGAAAAAAAACTAACAGACGTAGCTCTCAGTTGATTTATTTATTGTGTAAAATTTCAGCTAAACATTTCATAATTTGACTGAGAAAAAGGCGCGCGCCATTGTATGAAACTTGATCACTTCATTATGCTCTTAAAAGCCAACCATTCATTGCATTGGTAACGAAATCCATGCTGAACTCATGGAATCGAAACTCTGAAATCAGATAGCGAGATATCGTGGCAACGTTTTAATAGTATGTAGGATTATGAAAAAACATTACGACTTGGTGGATCTTAAAGAGTTATGAGCAGGCAATAAATAAACAATAAGCTTTATGGGCTCGTGCATGCCTCCTCCCCCCCCCCGTCCCGCCTCCCCCCGCGACCCCGCGCCCCCGGTCCTCAAGCCGGATATACGGGTATCTATTCCTCTCGAGCCGCGATCCATAATTCAGGCTGCGTCGTCGCCGCGACGCCGACGCCGACGCCGGCGACGCCGACTCAGGACGAGCGGGTTCATGCCGGACCTCTTAATATTGCGGAGGCGTGGCCTTAAGCCGAGGACGCATGCGAAAGCTGAAATATGAAGTACCGAGTCCATATAGTCGAAAGAATAGACTGGTGTGGGGTTTAAGGCGCTAGGACTAGCCAACTACTCGCGCCATACAAATGCACTTTTTAACAAATGTAATAATATGTAGTGAAACGCTTCAGCAAATCCAAATAGAACTCCAGACTGATAATGGATTGTTAATATTTTTTTATTCCATCATTTATTTAAATAATAATAAAAATAAAAAAAGTTGATTTTTCTCATTAGAAATCTGAAAGTCATTCGATTTCTAGATATAAGCAAAAACAGCATATATGCATAAACAAAAAATTCCATTTGCTTTTAGATTTCTACATTTAGTCAAAAAAGTTCGGAAATGGACACCGTTTCCGCAATGTATTTTGTATAGAAAAAGGAAACATACATTAACGAAAATCATTCGATTCCTAGACAAGGAATCATATATTGTAAGGATGACACTTATAATCGTCAGACTTAGTTAGTTTACTTGGGGTGCCTCGTCTAACTTTGCGATTTGGCTAGTACCAGGCCCTTAATTCATTGCTTTTAGCCCCGATTGATCGAAGCGACGGCCGAGTTAATCAATGTTAAAACACGTGACTTTTAGTGAACCGCACGGAGTTGCTTCCATACTGTCCATACAAAGTGACGTGTTTAATCATACGTTGACGTTGATTTTGTTTTTTTGTGCTTTCGTTCACTCGGCCCTTAGTCAGCAATCATGGAAGAAAATTCATTTGTATGGCGGAAGCGTAGCCACGAGTTAGTGAAAAAGTTCTCACTGTAGTTAGTTCGCTTACGGATTTGGGACGCGCAACATCGAATGTTTGAAACGTTCTTACGTGTCGTTGGAACTCGAGTGCATCAGTAGTGACCGAATTCGCAAGCGAACGCACTCACCGCCGCTACCGCTATTGATTGTTAGTGTCTACGAGTTTCGGTATGTATGGTAATGCATTGAGAATGGAAGAGCGCGCGCAGTAGGCGTTAAGAGAACTAAAATTGGCGAGTCTGAGTTTGATTTGACAGCTTCCTCGGCGCGTTTCCGTTTACGCCGACCCCGCGTTTTCATACAAATCGGTAGTACGAGTTTGATTTTGACAGCTTGAAGAAGTAAAAACACAAAATAGGAAGAAACATTTGCATGGGTTTGACGTTTTTACGTAACTTTGAAGCTCCGTAGATGTCAATTAAGTCGGACTAGGGGTTCTGCGCAGAAGTCGAGTGGGGGGTGCGGACTGGCCGCGGAGAGAGGTGCCCCGCCAGGGTTCTAGATTTCTGCTGGTACCTGTAACCGGTGATGAGAGGAGTTTCGTGGACATGTTTTGCCCACCGTGACTCATCACACACATTGTCTAATCGTGTGCGTATCGTTGCGTGCAGAAAAGACGTAAACATAAAAACATAACAGGATTCAATGTAAACTGTTTTTGTTTATTATCATTCTGACCCGTAGTCAGCGCATTCAATGACGAATTGTCGAAATATTATTGTAGTGAACAGTTCAATTTAAAAGGAAGGGGCGTATGTATGTCACTTTTTTATGTTACTAGGCATGGATGGCTTATACCATACTTCGCCGTGTTGATATTAGCCCATACAGCCAATATCCGCAGGAATTCGGCGCTATGGCAGGACCTTCCCTTTATGAGCACAACTATATTTAAATTGATGGAATATACGGACAATGTTTCACTTCAACCATTTTTTCACCCAATGCGATGGTACCAACGCTTGTGGGCTGAACACTACCATCTGGCAGGGGAAAGGTACAGCTTGATATGAATTCCGAACGTGAACACGTTTGCATTTGTAATAAAATGCATTTATCCAACTCAGAAAAAAAAGATGCATGAACGGGGCGGGGATTTGAACCCATGACCTCCATGAGCCCAAAGGATGGAAGACAAGTCTACCCTGAGCTACAATCCGCAAGTATTAAATAATTTTAGCCATTTAGGGCTCGTACCCATATGACGTGACCGAATTTACCCACTTTTTACCCCCCTTGCGACCTACCGTGGTATGTGCTCCGACTCCCCCCCCCCCTCCTCCATTTTCACGTATTATTTTGAATACTACTAAATAGTGATTTTCCATTAAGAAATGGCTATTTTTGGCCTATTACATTAATATTTGAAATCTTAGTGTGGCGTGAACCACAAAACAATTAGAAGGTGTGAACGGTACAAGGAAGTAAATCAGCAGGTAATGATAACCGAGCTCATATGTATGGTTAGGTATATTTTAATGTTTTGTTTTTTATATTTATTTTTTACGTTTCTCCTTATGTTTTTCTTGCGAGCGGTGGCATTGATTAATCAACTACTTAAGTTTTAAACTTGTTTTGTGACTGCCAGTTCTTATATGCATGGAAATAGAGTATGCGACATTTGTATTTTTGACATAGACCTAGCATAACGATTCTTGACATGTTTAAGTGTAGGTTACCTACCTATGAATGCAATAAAACAATTCAATACAATTCATGGTTTTATACTCGTATTTGCGAATAATATTATCGACCGTGTAAATACGTCGCGACTTAGCACTAACCCCCGCCCCCCCCCCCCCTCCCTTGAGACTGACCTTGGTATTTTCTGAAACCCCCTCCCACCATAAATCGGTCCCGCAGCATGGGTATGAGCCCTTATTTCCTTCTCGTTTTTGTTGATATGGACCAAAACAGGATGCTGCAGTCATCTAAAAGAATATTCACACAAACTATGAAGCTGCAGAGCTGCATCGGTGATTGGGAATGCACGCGGCGGAGGCGGAGGCGGCGAGACCGCATCGCGTCGATCGAGGGGCATCGCACAAAGAGAGCGCCGCCGCGCCGATGCGTCACCGCTCCGCCGCTGCCGCCGCCGGCGTGTGATTCAGCGCGCAGGATTCTGCGTGGCCTGCGTCCACCGTGCGTCTCCCCCCACCCCTTACCCCGACACCCCCGCACCCCCGCGGTGCAACCGCAACGCCCCGCCCCACCCTGACCCACCCCGCGAGACACTTAGAAACTCTGTTGCCGACATAGGTTATGTTATTAGTATTTTTTGAAGACTTTTGACAATTTTATGAATATTTTGTCTTTTTAATGACATGAATTGTTCTTAGTTGATTTTTAGATATTTTTTATGTCGAAATTATGTTAGGTATATTATGTTTTATTCTAGATATTAGTTTCAATTTTGTAATTAATTAAAAAATGTTGACGTTATTCAAGTGTAACACAGTGTAACACAGTGTACCTACGGACGAATAAAGAATTGAATTGAATTAAATTGAATAGAGACTATTCGGGATTTGCTGACTTCTTGAAGCCGCCGACAACGACGATCAAAATATTGATTTATTTACGAGAAAACACAGAGAGAAATACAGAAAACATAAATAACAACATTATGAAGTACATAAGGAATCTCCCTCCACTACGTTTGCCTCTGGAACATAAAATAATATTGATGCTACACAAGAGTAATCATAAACACAAAATGAAAAAGAAACATGTTTGGAACAGAAAAAGAGAACGAGTAAAAGAAAATAATTTGAAGCTACATAAAAAAAATATATATATTATTCTGAGCTTCAAAAGTTCGAACATAGATCGATTTCTACAGGGTGAGAAACGTAGACCGGGATAGATACGGTTTGAGAAGCACATGAAATCCGAAATGATTTTTTTTTCTCAGAAATATATAATTTAATGTTCATATGCTTACATTAAGTTTGCAACATTTAGAGGGGCCCGGAAGATAGAAAAAAATTAAAATGTATTAAAAAATATATATCTCCGTCCACATGAAATACTATGTTTATGAGAAAAAAAAAATCACGCGAGGCTAAATAACGAGCTTCCAAAAATGCATACAGAATGTAAAAAAAATAAGTTCCAGGTTTCAAGGGGAAGCTGTTCCTGGTTCACTCGCAAGCTGGTCTGGATAACCCCCCCCCCCCCTCAACACACTACATGGGAATTAAGGGGCTTGCTAGGAAGTAAATAAGGAAGATACCTACAGTTTTCCGCGGAATTAGTGCTTCGGACGAAAGATAAATGAGTTGCCTCTTACGATATGTATGGAAAGAAATTTAGGGACCGCTCCTATTTAATTTTCAAGTACAGGGGGTCCATTCAGGGCAAAAGTGAGTTCGAGTTCGGGAGTGGGTTAACCTAAAAATAGCTGGGAAATATATTATTATTTAAATAACGGAACCGTTATTTTTACTTCCAACGTATTTAAGGGACAGACCAGATTTTTACCTAACTGTAATGATGTTCAAGAAGTGTGGGAACATTGACTATTTAAAAAAGTGAGTTGATATTTAGTGACGAATTCGAACTCACTCTTGCCCTGAATGGACCCCCAGATCCCTTTTCGCCACAAAACACCTTAATTCTGCTGTGGAAATTAACTTCGGACACAGTGAAGTGTGAGGCTGAGATAAAGAGTCGTAACAGAAACTAAGACTAACGAAAAGTAGTACTTTGTGACGTCAATTTGCATTACTTTGAGATTTCGTCCATACAGAATGTGTCAAATTGACGTCACAAAGTACTACTTTTCGTTAGTCTTACGACTATTTATCTCAGTCTGAGTGCCAACGGCCTGAGAAACGTAGCACAAATCTTCCTAATCTTATACAGTCGTATACAGAGTGGGCTATCCAAATCTAAAACGCGGATTATCTCCGGACTTACCATAAAAAGTATTACTATTTAGTGCGGAGATAAGCACGCCAACTTTCAATACTTTATTGGTCTAATTTATTGAAGGGATCTCGAATTTAATGTGGGCAGTAAAAGAGTTTACAGAGTTGTAGTTCATGTGCAATGACGACACATTCTACTAAAGCACGATTAGAACAAAATAAACTTCCGCTGTCTCATTCGCAACAACAGTGATTCATAGTTGCAGTCACGCATACCATGATAGGATCCATGACTAATAGGTGTACCTCGAACCGAGCTCTCTAGGAATATTTTATCTACAAGTCCACATACTGCGTCCATTGATTACGTGAGGCGTTTTTGGACGATTTTTCGACCCCTGCTCTCCCCTTTGGTGAGATGTCGTGAGAATTGGCTCCTCCTAATCTCACAAGAGATTTTTCAAAATGCGTATTTTGAGTGTAAAACGGTAAATCTGTACTTTATTTCGTTGGATTTATTCAAACAGGTAATTCATCACGTAAGGATTTACGAGGGATAGGTTCTATATTTAGTAAGAAACATGTTTTACTTCATTTAACCCAATTTTCTAGCAATTTGACACTGTTTCTTTCGGACACAGCTATTTACGTGGTATTTGCCGAGACCCCCCCCCCCCCCTCCCGCACGTGAGATTGGGTGAGAATAGGCTCGACCCCCTTTCCCCCTAAATGCCGTTCCCTAATACGGATTTTCTCAAAATATATTATTAAATTAAGTTTAGTTTCCAAATGTAGAAATTAGTAATAATCTATCATTTAAGCAAAATCATTTATAGCTCTAAAATGTTCCGGCGGGAAGTAGCAAAACAAAAATCACTAAGTTATAGGATATCGAAGTGAGGCGGTGGCGAGTATGAGGGGGTGGGTGTGAGGAGGGGGCGGGTGGGGGTGGGGTTGGTTTATTTGATAAGGCGCGTGGCTCCTGTATTATGGGTTGATTAGATGACGGAGGAGAAAGCAATCTCATGTCGAGCAGTGTGAGTGTTTAGCGAGCTATTGTTGCTGGAACCCTTCCCGCGCCGAACGTGGCCCGAGAACTGGCGTCATTGTCCACTTCATTAGTAGAACTCAGGAGCTCTCACCCACCTATATAACGGAAGGAGCCTGATGGAACGGCCACGTCAGTGACGTTAAGAGCGGGCTATTTCTGCTTTCTTACCATTCACAAAATGTGTGAGTACATTTGTAATGTAACTATGTAAATATGTGGAAGTGACGGGAAAGAAAAATAACGGTGCTAATGTACACGTGTATGTTAAGAACTACTGACATTCCATCCACTGCACCGTGGACATTGAGAGGATTTGTGGCCTGGGAGGCATTAAAGGTTATCTGCAATAAAATTAATTTTAGGTTGGAGTGCATCTCTGATTACAGTTATGATAATTTTATACCCGTCCTTGTTTTTCGCCTGAAGAAAAAAGAAGATACATTTATTATAATGGTAACTATAACATTGATCAGAGATGGTGCACTCCAGCTTAAGTGTTTTAAAAAATTGCTAACTAAGAGTGTATCAACAATTCCGAGTCGGACTAACATACGAAGGGTTCCGTACTATAATAGAAGATTTAACACGAAAATCACGTTTTTTGTATGGGGGCGCAATTTTAATTTTTATTGTTTTACCTATTTGTTGTTATAGCGGCAAAATAAATAGTCACTCTGTGAACATTTCAGCTGCCTACCTATTACGGTTAATGAGATACAGCCCAGTGACAGACGGACGGACGGACGGACGGACAGCGAAGGCTTAGTAATAGGGTTCCGTTAGCAACCTTCGGGTGCGGTACCTTAATGAGCAAAAGTTCTGGTTTTCAAAGCATGGGCTTAAGTGTGAGTATACCTCTTCCCTAATCCTCATTTTAGTGAAGAGCCGGTAAGGAACAAAGATGCTCACTACCTCAGCCACCTCACCTTGCTATCGGATTTGAGGACTATACCGTAGAGCTATTGAGATTGATTAAATTACGTTTCTAAGACCCTAGGTTATAGGTACGAGGAAAGGCAGACAGTTCGTTATGGCGGGGCGGCAGCGAACTGAATTTCGGAAATTGTTTGTTGGCAAAATGGTAAAAGAAAATATTATCTTTGAAAAGTCAGATTGCCCGATTGCCCCCACATAAAATACTATAGTTTGGCATTGGATGTCAGCGATTCCCAGGAATTGCGAATAGCCAGAAACACGCACACTTTCATTCTTCTAAAATTGTAAAATTAATTTTATATGTATTTTACTATTTGCAAAAAAGTAAAACCTACAACTGCAAACATATTTCATAAAACGTACACGATAGCTAGCTGAATGAGGATGTAAATTCAAAACTCAAAATGTTTTACTAGGTGGATGCAGATAAACTTTTCCAATGTCTACTTTTGCTCCCGCCGCACTAGATCGGTCGCACTCGTTCCCTTGATGTCGTTTGACATTTCGAGCTATTCGAAAACGAATGTATCAAACGAAGCGTGCGGCCGCCCGCCCCCGTGTCGCCGTCCCCGTCCACCCCCACGCCCCGACCTTGCAGCACGCCCCCCTCGCCCCCAGCCTCCGTTCGGGTACCGCCGACCCGACTATCGCGAAATGAGCTTCATCAGAACTAGGTTCATTCATCGAGGTTCACTCGATCTCGTAATGGCGTGTGAAACACCCCGGTACGGGCCGGGGAGTGAATGCATCGCAGGCGCCAGCGCACGGAGTCGAGCGACCAACATCTCGTCGCGGCGGGCATCGCACTCGCGGGGGCGGAGGGGGCGGTGGGGGCGGTGGGGGCGGACCGCCGGAGCCGGCCCTATAAATACTCGCGCCGGCTACTGAACCGAGCCGCCCGCCCGCACCCGACCGCAGCGCGACGAGATATCGGGCGGGCACACCGCGGGCTACTTATCGCATCACACGCCCAGACGGGCAGACATTGGGCCCAACGAGACGCGACTTCGCTCCAAGATGATCGAGGATACTTCCTATTTCCTCGATACACATCGTTAACGTCCTAAAACTGATTTGGCATTGTGATTGTGACTTTTTTATGCGACCTGGCATGGATGGCTAATATCACAAAACTACCGTTATGATATTAGCCCATTAGACACATTCCCGAAGGAATTAGGTGCCATGCCAGGACCTTCCCTTTATGAGCACGGCTACATTGAACTGGATGGAAAACACGGACAATTTTTCATTGCCGCTTCGACCATCTTTGATCCAATGCGATGGTACCAACCCGGGCGAGCTTAAACCCTACCACCTAGTAGGGGAAGGGGACCTACAGTTTAACATGGATTCCGAACCATTTAGCAGCTCGCATTCGTGACGATATGCACTTATCGAACTCGGAAAGAGAAAGACAGTGGTGCATGTCAGAATTGAACCCAGACCTCAGGTACGCTAGGCCAGTCCCCGCGCCACTAGGCTACGAGCCGCTCAGGTCCAGCTTTGTTCTTTTATGATTTGCTATGCATCAGATCTGGCTAATCTGTTTTACCTTATTTTCAACAGTAAACAGTCCCAATTAACTGAATCCGTTTCGGCCATACGTCCACGGTTACATTCCAAACTACATAGTAACTATTTTGCATTCCGAAAGAGATTCAGAAATTTAACTTCAAAGAGACAGCGAGAAGCTAATGCAAATATTTTGTATAATAATATAATATTGTCCGCAGCTTCGCTCGCATTGAATCCGTCAAAACATTCGTATTCCCTGACTTCGATAATATTTAACATGACTGCTCACCCCTATGGTAATTTAGAGTGATGGTAAGTGTAAGTCTATAAATCATTGGAAGAATCAAGCTATACGTAGTTTAGTACCGCATAAATATCGGGTTAGTGATTCTCAAGTTATACATAAGTGGTCGAACAGACAAACAGACAGAGAAACGCCACATAAATGTTGTTCATCTCTTACGGTCCTCCGACGCGACGTACCTACAAAGTATATCTAAATGTATTTAGCCTTTTCGATGATAGATAAATATTCACTGCAGGGAATAACTGCAAATTAAAAGTATGAAAGAATTAAGAGCCAGAGATGTCTTATTTATCAATTTATTTTGGAGAAAATACGAACATAAAAAAACAGAACATTTTAAGGAAAACATAGTGACAAAGAATCTCCCTCCACTACCTTTCCCGATGGAACAAAATAATATTGTAATATTGATCATACACAGGGTAATCATGAACACCAACTAACCTAAAAAAAAATCTTAAAAACACGAATTAACGTTACATTTTAAATTTTTAGAGCTCGAGTGCGAATGTAGAGATGGTAAAGACAGTACCATTTGGCATCGCTTTCCCAAGCGCTCCCGTTTCTGACCCGATGAGGGCAGCACCCAGCCGCTTTTGTAATGTAATGATATGGTTATTCCAGGAGGCTAATGACGGAAGCAGGCACGTGGTCAACGGCCAGACACAAGGCTCCGCGGCTCGTCAATCAAGCGCATGAGTTGCCACATCCAAGCGGTCGAACATCGCCCGGAAGTGGGCTTCCCTGCCGCTAAATAGGCGAGATAACGCGCCCGCCACGCTTCCACGGCGCGTTTGTTCGGTCCGATCGTTGTGTTCGGCGACGACCGCCTCTCCCACCTCCGCTCTCCGGGTTCCCAGTGAGTGACTCACCTCGACCGTGTCTCGCCAATGAAGACGACTCAAAGCTTATTGTAGATCTCGCATGAGCGACCTCACCATGGAGACGTCAATACTTTCATTCCTGTCAAGTCTTATTTACGAAATTTTAGACGCAAGATGTACTCCACGATGCAGTTAGAATAAGGTCTGCAGGATAATAAGAGCGTTTGTTTGCCTTATGTAACAGTCCAGCACAAAGTTTCAAATGAAATATTATAGGTTATGTTAATGTGATATTTTCGTTCCTACGAATTCATTTGATAAGCATAATTTAAAACAATACATTTACAATACAAGAAAACCGGCCAAGTGCGAGTCGGCATGCACACGAAAGGTTCCGTACAATTTTACAAGATCAATCAAGGTTTTTTGTATGGGGGCCCCCTTTTATTTTTTTATATTTATATTTTGCCTATTTGTTGTTATAGCGGCAAAATAAATACACACTCTGTGAAAATTTCAGCTGCCTACCTATTACGGTTCATGAGATACAGCCCTGTGACGGACGGACGGACAGCGGAAGCTTAGTAATAGGGTTCCGTTTTCACCCTTCGGGTACGAAACCCTAAAAATTTAGTCACTTTAATTACGTAGATTCAGTAAATAAAATTTTGAAATAGATTCTGTTTTAATTGTATAGTATCTGACAGTGTTCGGCCATACATTTATTCAAGTCTTCTTAAATCCGTGGATCAAAGAACGGAAATGTAAACATGTCGCAGGGAAGATGTACTATCTATAAAAAAATAGTATAAAACTTGTAAGTTTCCGGATAACTGTCAAACGGCATTTAAATTTTTATATTTTCAAACGAATTCTGGTCGGCTGACCCTTGTACACAAAATAACTCATGCTTGTATTGCATTGTAATGCTGTATTTTTTACATTTTTACGATCATAAAGATTGACTTACAAGTTTCATAAAAAGATCGGCTTTTTAGGAAACTTGTCACTTATCCTGAACTGTACCGCGTCAACATACTTTGGATGAGAGAGATTTTACATCTTTACGAGTTTAAAGTTGTTTTATTTCGGAAACTTATAATTGAAAACGTGGAAGTTTGGCAAAAACCGATCATGGTTTATAAATTTACTGTGGAGGGTTAGTCAACTTACAATTAGCTCAAATCTTTAAGGTCAGATGTAAGTTGCAATGCCATTTGGCGAATATGTTCAGGGATTTCACAAATTTCCTACGATATATCTAAGAGTGGTATTTGCTATGAAACATAACTACAAGTACATCCCGACGTTAAAATTGAATAGATAGATTTAGTTTTCGTCCATGAACGGAAATGAACAAATGAACGGACACGATCCTGACTTCGAACCCACACGATTAGAACAACCTGTAGTCCGGAATGACCTCGGTCGAAACAACCTAAAAATGGACATCACTATCGCACGAAGAAGAGTTAACACATACCCCACTGAGGCTGCGTGCGGCCCCGATAAAACTTCCCTAATTTACTTGAACAATTTCGTTAATTTTTAGAGAATATTTCACTAAACACAAACTTCAGACGTTTCAAGCGTAGCGCTCAGACACATTAGCCTTGACTCGGGATCATCTCTGCTTTGTTCCAGTCTATAAATACAAACACCGGAGATCCCGACGTCGGATTTAATCCATGAAAAGTTGCCGACACTCCATCTCCGATCAGCAAATAGATTTACGATCCAGAATCGCGCGGCAGGTTTTACGAAAGCTATAAATAAAGCCGCGAGCGCGCTCCCGTTGCGGACAAAGGAATCTCGCCCTAGTTCTTCGCAGGAGTGTACGTCTGGACGGGGGAGGCCTTTTGTCTCGGCCGACTCCTGCGCGGGCAACGTTCGTCGGGATAATGTCCCCCATCAAAATAATGACGCATCTTCGATGCCTCACTTCTTTGTTGGAGACGGTTGTTTCGAGTCGCTCGAATGACGAGCACCGGCAGTTCAATGCGAATAAGTCCAGAATATTTGAAATAACCGTTACACATATTTAGTTCAACTCGATCATTTTATCCCCCATTTCAAAGTGAGTTTCTTTTTTATTCGCACAGTTCTAGGCTGCGCAAGAAACATTTTCGTTTAGAGCAGGGTTTCTAAACCTCGGTTCATAGATGACAATAGATCATCGGTCTACAAAATGTTAGTAAAATAAAAAAAAAAACCCTTCAATTAAGTTTAGAAGAAAGTGCACTATTTTTTTCAATTCCCAACGGTCCATGATTACAAAAAGGTTAGGTTAGGTTAGGTTCGCTATACTTGATGGCAAAAATCTAAATCGATCCAAAGAAAGCGGACATCACAGTTCTAGGCTGCGCAAGAAACATTTTCGTTTAGAGCAGGGTTTCTAAACCTCAGTTTATAGATGACAATAAATCCTGGGTCTACAAAATGTTAGTCAAATTTAGAAAAATAATCCCTTCAATTAAGTTCAGAAGAAAGCGCACTATTTTTTTCAATTCCCAACGGTCCATGATTATAAAAAGGTTAGGTTAGGTTTGCTATACTTGATGGCAAAAATCTAAATCGATCCAAAGAAAGCGGATATCACAGTTCTAGGCTGCGCAAGAGACATTTTCGTTTAGAGCAGGGTTTCTAAACCTCGGTTCATAGATGACAATAAGTCATCGGTCTACAAAATGTTAGTCAAATTTAGAAAAAAAAAATCCCTTCAATTAAGTTCTGAAGAAAGCGCACAATTTTTTTCAATTCTTAAGGGTCCATGATTACAAAAAGGTTAGGTTAGGTTAGGTTTGCTATACTTGATGGTAAAAATCTAAATCGATCCAAAGAAAGCGGACACACAAACCTAAAAGTCTCAAGTCTGGAGCCCAAATTAGCAAGTATAGAATAGATTTCTACAATGTACCATGGCACACATAGCTTTTGATCATCGTTCACCTAGTCAAGGCGTCAGTTCTCGGGAAGGCGTGTTTACCGTTGGCCGCATATGCCATGCGCGGCCGCTTCACGCTAACGCCCATCTCAAGTGCGTAGTGTTTACTAACAACGGAACACTGGCAATGATGGAAGAATTTCTATATCAACCACTGCTACAGACCGCTGCCGCCGCGCGCCGCACCCGCACCCGCGCCACGAGCAAGCGTCGCCAAGGAGGCCTACTGGCTCATCACACGCGAGTATGGACGGGAGTATAGATCGAAACTCATGTGTATGGCAGCGAAGCCTCGTGTTAGAGTAAATTAACGGATATTCTTCGAATATTCGGTCCACTAAATAGTGTCCCGTTAAGTTCTCACGCGTTCTTGCGTGTCGTTTGAACTCGAGAACATCAGTAGTGAGCGAACTGTTTGGCAGCTCTACCGTCATGTATATTTTCACTAAAAAGTGGTGCGCTGCCGCCATAAGAATCAGTTTGGATCGCCACTCTGGTCCTTCGCTGCTCATCACACTCGGCACAGTGCGAGAAATGTAGAGATAATGTAGTTTACACTCTGAGCCTATTAGAGACTCGAGGGCATCGAAATAACAAATGTTGATACTCCTTGGCCGGCTGCAAATGAGGTAGGTTTCCTTGTGTCTATAAAGACATTCGAATTGGGTTGTATTGCCTATTTGCAAGACTTTTCCACCCGTAATTTATGAAGCGAAGTAAGCAATAAACAAGGAGTCTCACATCTATCGTTATATGCGAGTTAAGCCGGTGCGGCTTCAGCGGCACATGCCGATTCGGGGAACGATTCCGATGAATTATTGGCTACACCGTAGCGGAAACTTGAAAGCCGTTTTAAAAACCTTTTCCAAGCTTATGCGCCGGTTATGTGGAATGCGGTCCATTTCAATACTGCAATGAGATAATGATCGTGCTCGATCGTAGTCAACCATATATTACCAGTTACCAAGGCTGTCCCAACACATCTCAAGTGTGTGAGCCCAACACACCGCATTTCCGAAGGTGCCACACTAGGACCTTTCCTTTAATGAGCACGGTTACTTATAATTGGATGGAAAACAAGGACAAATGTTCATTGCCGCTTCGACCATCTTTTCATCCAATGCCTGGACGGGCTTAACCTTACCTAGTAGGGGAAGGAGACCTACAGTTTTATGTACATGGATTTCGAATCATGGAACAGCTCATATTTGTAACTAAATGCACTTACCCAACTCAGAAAGAGAAAGTGGTGCATGAACGGGGCCAGGGCTTGAATCCCGAGCTCTGGCATAGAAGGCAAGTCCACGCGCCACAAGCTACGAGCTGCTCAAAATGCATATTGCAGTAGAACTACATCACGTATTTGGCACGGCACGGCCTGCCAGCTTCATATCTGAGACGGTTCGTTCTCTTCTCGGGCTTGGCTAAATAGACTGATCGGCGAAAGGGCTGGGTGCCACGCCAGGACCTTCACTTTTATTAGCATTGAACTGGATGACAAACAACATTGCAGAGATGGAATGAATGTTGTACAAGTGGCATTCGGTCGATATCGCGTCTCCGACGTATGGCCAAAATGGCCATAAAATTGTAAGGGAATCCGGAGGCGCGTTGTATGCCGCAGTCGAAACATCGCCACCATGCGCGAATGTGCTCTAAAAATGCGTTCTTCAAGTCAGTCAGTCACAAACCAATACAAATGGAAGCATTGTATTGTGGAACTATTCATGTCCGACTTGCACTTGGTCGCTTTTTAGGGTTCCGCCAAAAGGGTGAAAACAGAACCCTATTACTAAGCCTCCGCTGTCCGTCCGTCCGTCCGTCAGTCTGTCACAGGGCTGTATCTCGTGAACTGTAATAGGTAGGCAGCTGAAATTTTCACAGAGTGTGTATTTATTTTGCCGCTATAACAACAAATTTATGAAATAAAAAAATAATAAAAGTTAAAGGGGGGTCTCATACAAAAAACATGATTGTTTTTTGTTAAATCTTGTACGATGATACGGAACCCTTCGGGTGCGAGTCCGACTTGCACTTGGCCGGTTTTATAAGACACACGAAAAATGCATACTTTTGGATGGTTTTGGACCTTGTGCTTTTTGGACTTTATAAAGGCGACCCCCGCTCGATAAATATGTTTACGAAGTCTGAGAGCGAAACCGTAATCTGTAACGCGGCCTTGGAGCAGGTCGCGACTCCCGCCCGGAGCTGCAAATAATCGGAATACGTCTCCGCGCCTTCGGCCCCGCCGCGACCCCGGCGAATTTAACATTTAAATTAGTGAAAATTCTCGACAAGCTCTTGGCGCCGCTCCGCGGCGGCGGAGCGGCGGCGGTTGAACAAATAAACATTTCCGACAAAACACTGATTCCGGAAGCTGGCATCCGACCAACGCTTCCTCGGCCCGATGTCGCCAACGAGTAAGAAAAGACGGAAACGAAAGGATCGAAACTCGTCCGCATAGCAGCGGGGCGCGGGGGCGTCGTCGCCACTTTTTAGTAATAATACGTAACGCCGGCCAGTCAGTTTGCTTAAGAAAACGTGTTACCATGGTAAAGGAGGGATTACATTTCAGGTTGAATCGCATACGTCTTTCGACAGATATCACGGTACGAAGTTAGCTACGTAGCACGAACGCAGCTAAACGTTAGTTTTCTTGTGGTTGTTCGCCTAGCGGGTGAATTTACCGTGGTAACCCCGATTATCTCGAGATCCAACGACACGTACCTAAGAACTGCACAGGACGCCAATTACTGCAAAGAACATTCGATGTTGTGCGTCCCGAATTTGTAAGGGAACTAACTACTACCGAGCCCCTACTCCGATTTGTCACCTAAATTGGCATTTACGCCGAACCGATCGACAAGCGTTTTCAAATGCATAGAGAATTTAAGAGCGCGCACAGTGGGCGTTGAGCGATTTGCGAGTCAGAGTTTGATTTGACAGCTTACTCATCGCAGCTGTAAATACGTTGACGTTACTGTTGACGCCGACTCCGCGTTTTCATACCAATCGGTAATCCGAGTTTGATTTTTACAGGTCGAAGAAGTAAAACCACAGAATAAGTAGTAAAACTTGCATGGGTGTGACGTTCTTACGTAACTTCGAAATTCAGTAAACGCCAATTTGGGTGACAAGTCGGACTAGAGGCTCTGAGCAGTATCACTAATACGCGGATACGCTGCCGCTATACGGATGAGTTTCGGTCGCCTGTCCCGTTCTTCCTTGTTCTATGGCTGTCACAGCCACCCCGTTCCCCTCCCCCGCACACTGCCGCGCCCACCCGGTTGGAGCGCCCCACGTGAAAACTTACCAATTACTAGCATTACTAGACGCGTCCCGAACAAACACACCTGCTCCGTTTTCTTGCCTCGCGCAAGGCATTTATTTGATGTGGGCAAACACTATTAGGTTAGCGTTAACGAATCCTGAGAAACAGTGTGAAATCGGAACTACTGCTGATTGTAACAAAATTAGATTAGATTTTATTTTTACGGTAGAAGTTATTTTCAATATGTAACCTACTTACTTACTTACACACAATACCTATACACATACACTAACACAAAATCAAAGCGTTTCATAACATTCAAATCACAACTTCGGATCGATGTTCATGTATTTGTTTATTTTTTATTTTTTAAATACGCAACCTCTTTCCCATGATACAGTCAAGCACTAGTTTGGGAAAGAGGGAACATAACTGTTTTTCTACTGTACCTTTATAAAATAAAATAAGATTTGATTTGATTTGATTTCATGAATTGACACACGAAGTTATTACAGTAGGCCAGCAAGTAGCCAAGTCCTGGCCGAAAAACGGACCAATATTCGACGGAGTTTTTTTTGTTTGGAGCCGACATGCATTGATTACGGAAGAGCGATGGAATACTGCACGTCAGCTTAAAAAAAGAGGCACGTTTCACGTACCTTCTGTAAGTTACTACTAGGTACTGTATTTAATTGGTTTATCTAAAAACCCAAACCATAGATTAAAGATAAGAGAGACACTAAACAGATAGAATTCCTAACAAGATCCTGAAAACCCTGGAATGTGAGGAAACATTCCGACGTTTGGTACTCTCTGTCCGGAATGAACCCAGTCGGTCAGTAGGCTATTATTTAGCAGCTACTCACTGGGCTGCCTATTCTACTACTGCGTTTTGTGTCCGAGTCATTAGGGAGACGGGATCACCTTCAAAGAATACTGCCGCTTTCGTCCGGCGTCACGGCGACGACGGACGCGGCGGAGTCGTGCACCGGGGCGGCGAGGTTGGCATTTCGTCCATCTCAGTTTATTGGCAGCGGCGCGGGTTCATGGCGCGCTCTGCCAACCGCGTGCGAGAACGTGGCGGCAACACACGCGCGGCGTCTGCACGCCAGTACAGTCCGAGACAACGGGCCCGTGCACGACAGGATGCCAGTGCCAAGGATTATCGTCGATCCACCGGTCAATTACTGCAGCCACATGCTCGCCGCCATCAATGTGGAATATTCAGAGGACTGACACCACAATATGCATTGCAGTATTAGCAAGTGCATGGGCCTACAATTGAGACTGTCTCCCCGCATATATGTCCGATTGGCCCAAAATAGAAATGCGTGTGCAAAGCTTGGTTCAATATTACCCGAGAATTAATTAAATAACGTAAGAGTAAGAAGTAACGTTGAGTAAGAAGTAGTTTAATTCCGCAACTAAAACGGAATAAGTTAAAAACAAGATAACTCTGGTTTTACTAATTCGCTTACAGATGGGCTTTAGTTTTGGGAATACTGAGAAAATGACAGGTTTACACAGAGCTTTTCGTTAACGCCCAAAACTTGTCGGGTCCAGACGTGTCAATTGTAACATTAAATATAAATGCATTTCGAATCGCTTATTTGTACGGCACTGTGCGCATTATTATACGCGTAATGCTTGCTGCGAGGCGTGTTCTGTCTACTGTCCTTCGAAAACAACAGTAGGGACCTATTTAGGCGAGAAATCCAGAACTGTAAACTCTTAAGGAAGCTTATGATCTTGGGTAGAAGTTTTTCGACGTGCTGGCGCCAACACGCTCCGACATGTGAAAACTGTTCACCGCCATAAATACACCAGTCGACACAGTAAACAAAGGAGTGGACAGTGGCGTACTATGTACTATGTCGGTGGGTGCAACGTGCCCCGACGCGTATTGCAAATCGCGGCGATGAATTACAAAGGCGCAGTAAGCCACGGCTATACTTGGAGCACGTGAGCCGATCATGCAGGAATGTCTACAAATTGCAATGAAAATTAAAATCTTGACATAATCTCATAGCTGACACGTTACGCCTGAGCCTGTAGTCCCAGTTGTCACCTAAATTGGCGTTTACAGCAAACCGATGGACTGGCGTTTTCAATTGTATGGAGAATTTGAAGAGCGCGCGAAGTGGGCGTTAATCGAACTAACATTTGCGAGTCCGAGTTTGATTTGACATCTTACTCAACGTTGCCGTTTACGCAAACTCCTCGTTTTCATACAAATCGGAAGTCCGAGTTTGACTTTGACAGCATGAAGAAGTAAAACCACAAAATATCTAGTAAAAACTTGTATAGAGTTTGACGTTTTTACGGAAAACGCCAGTCGATCGGTTTGCCGTAAACGCCAATTTTGGTGACAACTGGGGGTACAGGCTCAGAATTCGTTTTGACTAGATTATCTAAAGATTAAAGCCGTTGCGGCCACTTTAAACGAATTCGTTGAAAGTATTAGTTTCGAGCAAAATCGAAAAACTTAGCTTCCACCGGGCCCGTAATGAATGTTTCCATATTGGATCAAGCGAAACTTAGGGCGGTTTACGCGTCGTTGTCGGGCGGAAGCGATTGCAGCGCGATGGCGAGGCGGAGAGAAGAAAGAGACGGTGCAGCGTGGGTGGGACCATATCACAGCGAGCATGGAAGGAAGGCTCAAGCAAGCCATACCAAAATTAAATTTTAAAAAAGTCATTGAATTTACAGAAATAAATATAAAAAATAACCCCAAAAAATTATGGTCCTACATAAAATTAATGCGAGGTCAATCAAGTTATCCCCAAATAGTCACACTAGGAAACTTAAAATTAACAGAGGGACAAGATATCTGTAATGGATTCAACAGCTTTTTCCATAGTGTTTTTTGTCAACCTCTCACAGACTATTCCCATCTAGACTACATGTCAACGTGCCACGAAGGAGCTGGCGACATCAGTAGCATACACATTTCGGAAGAAATAATTTTAAAAACTATCAAAGAGTTGGACACTTCAAAAGGAGCTGGTAGTGACCAAATTTCACCAATGTTCATATCTAGATCAGCTGCTTCTCTAGTAACTCCCTTGTCAATAATTTTTAGTAGATCAATTCGGGAAGGCGTTTTTCCTTCTAGATGGAAAGAAGCTCACATTGTGCCAATTTTTAAAAAGGGATCCAAATTAAAAATAGAGAATTACAGACCTATATATATATTAAATGTATTTAGCAAGATGTTTGAAAAAATCATCTATAAATCAATACTACCTACTGTTTCCATTAGTATTCCTCAAACACAACACGGTTTTTTAAAAGGGCGCTCTACGGTATCAAACTTAGCTCAATTCACCAATTTCGTCTTAACAAATATGGAAAAAGGTGGACAGGTCGACGTGATCTACACTGATTTCGAAAAAGCTTTCGATCGTGTAGATCACGTCATCCTACTTGATAAACTGAAGAGGTGTGGTATACACGGTGATCTTCTGCGTTGGATAAAATCATATTTGCAAAATAGGTCACAGGCAGTGGTAGCAGGTGGATTCAGGTCCAATTTTATCGAAATACCATCCGGGGTCCCTCAAGGATCCCATCTGGGCCCACTATTTTATAACACATATATACATGATATTTCTAATATATTTAATTTTTCCAAACACTGTTTGTATGCAGATGATAAAAAAAATTACAATAAAGTTCGAAATGTTGACGATTGCCAAAGAATGCAGGACGACCTCAACACTTTGCAGGAGTACTATAAAAGGAATAGAATTTCAGTCAACGTATCGAAATGTCAAATTATCTCCTTTACTAGGTCCTCGAATGCAACATTGTTTCCATATACCCTTAATGGAACTCCAATACAAAGAGTTGAGGTCGTTCGCGATCTCGGAGTAACTTTAGATAAGAAAATGATCATGACCCTGCATATTGACAATATCGTAAAAAGGGCTTATAAAAATCTTGGTTTCCTGATAGGTACATGCATGCCATTTTCTGACCCAGTTTGTCTTAAAGCTGTCTACTGTTCTCTGGTTCGCAGTGGTCTTGAATATGCTAGCAGTATATGGTATCCACAATATGTGACGCAAAAACATAGTATTGAAAAAATTCAACAAAAATTCATCAAGTACGCTAACTATCGCACACGTTCTTCCATTACCCAATATGAGAAAAGTTGCATTCACTATAAATTACATACGCTGGAAGAACGAAGATTACTACTTGATATGAACCTTTTGTATGACATATTCCACGCTCGTGTGGACTGTCCATCCCTCGTGAGTGCAATTGGTCTGTGTGTGCCGACACGCCGCACGCGCCACACGGGGCTGCTGTACGTGCCGGCACACCACACCAATTACGCACAAAACTCACTACTCACGCGCTTACCAAAAATTTACAACAAACTTTTTAGTGAAGTTGACTTATTTACAGACTCTAGAATTACGTTTTCACAAAAAATAAAAGAATCTCTAAAAATACAGAACAATTCAAGTTAATAATTTATGCAGTATTGATATTTTTTCTTCCAAAAGCAAACACATGTATCTACTCTTTACACAGATTTTCAGTTCTTAGACACACACACACACACATTAAAACAAATGTATTATACAAAACACACACACTCAGTAATTAAATTTAAGTTACTATTTAGACTACAAAAGCATACTAGTATAACTCCAAGCATTACACATATATATATTTTTTTCACACAACAATACATACATACTTAAAAGCAAACTTTAATTGTATACACACTTTATCTACCATACTTTTTTTTTGTTACCTACCTTTTTCGGATTGTATTAACCTTCTCTTGTAGAACAAGACAGACTTTATGTAAAATATGTTTAATTTAGGAAAACCTATTACTGGCCTTAGCTTAAGCTTATATTATCTTGTATCAAAGTGTAACTTGTAATCGCTGTTGGTTTTCTAAATAAATAAATAAAAAAAATAAAATAAAATTACATAAGCTTATATACTGCTGCTTTCGTCGCCGTGCCCCTTTACGTCGTAAGACATACCGAAATATTTAATCTAAACCATTGATAGTGGAAGAGAACAAGCTTACGATTTTTTTTATAGGTCAGTCAGGTCCGTATACAGCGTGTTAACGGAAGTATGGTCCAAAGGCTAACCACGTATTCCTTGGCATATTTGGAGCAAAAAAGGTAGATGTCATTTTGTTGTACGACTTAAAAAATAATTGTCCTCCCCCTCCATTTTTAGGGTTCCGTACCCAAAGGGTGCCAACGGAACCCTATTACTAAGCCTCCGCTGTCCGTCCGTTCGTCCGTCTGTCACAGTGCTGTATCTCATGAACCGTAATCGGTAGGCAGCTGATATTTTCACAGGTTATGTATTTATTTTGCCGCTATAACAAAAAATAGGGAAAAAGTAAAAAAATTAAAAATGAAAGGGGGTCCCCATACAAAAAACGTGATTTTTTGTGTTAAATCTTGTACGATGGTACGGTACCCTTCGTGTGCGAGTCCGACTCGCACTTGGCCGGTTTTTTGTAAATAACTACACACAAAATGTTCCTCAGCTAACACTGTATTCATAGAAAGCGCCACTAAATTGTAATGATTCGAAATTGGTCATTCCCGCAAATTCTCAGGCCTTCACCGGCGCGTGAATGTTGGATGAGCGTCTGCGGCGCAGCGACCGTAGCAGCAAGCATTGTCGTAAGTGGGCCGCTAAAAGCCCGAAGCTCGTTCACGGTTCATCCCGTCTTCGGGGAGGCGCGTTCATGGCGATCCTACATTATTGTCAAAGCCTGTAAAATGTAGTGATGCACCTTATTTATGACTATCCATACTAATGATAAAGTATCTGTGTCTGTTTTCACGCCTAAACCGTTCTCGATTTTGATTAAATTTGGTATAGAGAGTCTTGACCTTGGGAAAGGACATAGGCTAATTTTGTGGCGAAAATTAAACTCAAAAGTTGGCAACCTTTGGGTACGGAACCCTAAAAACTAATCATAATATTCCGTGACCCGACAGGGTTAATAGCACA
Source organism: Incurvaria masculella (assembly GCA_946894095.1). NCBI lineage: Eukaryota > Metazoa > Arthropoda > Insecta > Lepidoptera > Incurvariidae > Incurvaria > Incurvaria masculella. The sequence goes on from OX335644.1 coordinate 8,405,054, forward strand.
CATTTTGTCAATAATAAACTTATTCATCAATAAATCCCATCACGCCGTGTGTTCGAGGGAATTAAGTTAATTTACCTAAAAAGCACGACTACATTGAACTAACACGTAGTCGATTAGACACTGTTGGCCACGGTGGTTTTCCCCTTTGAACAGTAGGATCGTTTGTAAAGTTAGCCCGTCCAAGCTAACAATAATGTAGCGCCGCCATCAGCTCCGTAAAGACAAGTCACTGCAGGATTATGGCGGCCGGTAAGCGATTTTGGAGGAGTCGCTCGATTTGAGCACTCCTGCTGAGTCTTGGTAGTTTCCGGATTACGGAAGGCAACGGCGGCGTAAGTAGCAGAGACCATAAGACTTTGAGACTGCCTTACATTTAATAAATAATATTATACAATAATTAGCTTAGATTCCCGGCTCCGCTCAGGCTCGGATATTCATCCTAGCGGAGCCCGGTAAGATGTAATCAGAAATCACAAACAACAGAGCCACCATCCAGTTGAATCGACTCCATCCGATCCATGACTCGGCCGATATTAACGGATGAAGGTGTTCCTCAGAGGTCTATTTGGATTTTTTCCTTTGGTCCTCAGAACAACCACCAGCACCGTTTTTCATATTCATTCGATGGAAACGTAATACTCTGTAATACCAAAAACTGCTCGGCCTCAAATAAGTCAGGAGAAACGGGTCCGCATATCTGTTTAAATTAGGTTCTTTTAATATAAAAATTAAACCTGATAAAATATTGCAAGTACTTTTTGCATACAGTTTTTAATCGCTTCAATGTGATACTATGTCCACTAAATGATTGCATATATACATAAGATATATTGTTTAGAGGGACTAGATTCAAAGTATCTGGAAAATTGAACCCTTACATAGGAATATTTGACGGAACGAGAGAAATAGCTTGAAAATTAAAATAGTCCTCAACGGGTTCGGCCCATGCTTCTTTCTTACTTTCAGCTCAAATTAGGGCACTCAACCTGTGTTAAACTGCAGAAAGCCAATAAACTTAATAAACATACATGGGTAAAAATATGGTTAATATCTATTTAAGTTTAGAAATAAAAATCAACAGCATTTAAAAAAAAATAAAAAATCTTATAAACTAATATTATTGGGCCGATTATATATTTCCCTGTTTTTTTATGCGACCTGACATGGATGGCTGATTTCCACACAACTACCGTTATGATATTAGCACAATACACCACATTCCCGAAAGAATTAGGTGCCATGCCAGGACCTTCCCTTTATGAGCACGGCTACCGATCGTACAGAAGTATGTGTCTGTCTAAGTGTGTGCGTGTGATTGAGTGTGCAGTATGCAGAGTATATTGTGGTGTGAATGTATTGTTGAATATTTTTTAAGGCAGAAATAATAAAATATCTTGATCGTCGATGTTTATAATAGGTATTGCACCAGCACTATAAAATTGAATATAAAAATACACATTTATTTAAATAAGTACATTAATTTGGGCAAGTTGTACACTATAAACATTGTAAGGGCCGGACATGTTCGGAACCACCTTAACGACCCCTTCGACCAGATGCCAATCTCTGCAAATGAAACTTTCCCGCAACTGTTACGATTCGCAGCTGTTCCGAGTCCATATCGGCTCGGCGATCGGCCCTTCTACCGTGCAACTCGACGCGAACGCTTGGCTCTATTTTGTTTTCTTATATGTTGTGTAAAAAAATAATGTAATCTTGTAAGAGAAAAGATATCATGATGCTGGAATAACACACGATGATTTCGCAAGGGTCTCTGACATCGACCAAATTGTTAAAATACTAATCGAAAGATGTGTTAGCCTGCGATTTCAAACAATCTACATAATTCGATATTCAAAACTATACCTTACAAAGATACTGATATGTTATGATATGTTATATGGTTAACATAGTTAAAGCTTTACTATTTTTATTTTACTGGACATGGATTGCTCATTTCATTTTCATTTCCTGCTGTCAAGATATTGTCCGAACACACCTCATGGGAACTATGTAGGTGCAAAGCAAGGACATTTATTATTTTGCACGACTACATTGGACCAATGAGTAGTGGATATCAAATAGGTGGAACCCTGTAAGAGAAATAAACGCTTCTGATTGGTGCAGAATTAATCGAATTCTATCACTAATTTTTGAACACTTTACGTCGGTTACCCAGCTGGATGGAGAACACAGACAAATTGAATTGCCACTTCGACCATTGTTCATTCAATGCGATGATACCGACCCTGGCTGGATTGACCCTATATACCTACCTTCTAGAGAGCAAGCAAGGATGGACGTGCATTTTTATGTGGAGTCGCACCCACCAACTACATATTCCATGGTCGCCTCTAACGACCTTCACGGGAAGAAAACGATGTGAAGAATACGAGAGGTCTGGGTTCAAATCCTCGCCCCGGTAATGCACCACTTTCTTTCTCTATCGGAGTTGGATAAGTGCATTTCGTTACGAAATCGAGCTGTTCCATGGTTCGGAACCCAGTTAAAACTGGAGAGCCCCTTCCCCTACTAGGTGGTAAGGTCAAGCCCGTCCGGGTTGGTACCACCGCATTGGATGAAACTATGGTTGAAGCGGAAATGGAAACTGGTCAGTGTTTTCCTAACAGTTCTATGTAGCTGTGTTCATAAAGGGAAGGTCCTGGCATGGCACCTAATTCCTTCGGGATTGTGGAGTATTCGGCTAATATCATAACGGGAGTTATGTGGTATTATTAGCCATCCATGTCAGGTTCCTTATAAAAAAACAATAGAGAGAAGAGGTGATATATTTTTCGTTACGTAGATATATTACGTACGTTTCATTTTATTACGTAGAGAGTCGCTACATGGTCTCAGCCCAACGTCGACAGCGAGTTCATGGTAGCGGGCCAAGTTCCGTTCCCAGGCGGTTCGCGAAATGGCCTCCAGCGCCCAGCTGGCGAAACGAACCATTCTCACACAAATTGATGCATTATTCAAACCTCTCATTTATGGCCCCTCGCCATGTCCACGTGTGGCGACATTGGTGGAAAACATTAATTCATTCATAATAGCTGAGATGTTGTAGAAGCCTTATCGCTAATATTGAAAAATATTGCGGACTGCTCAGAATGCAGGGTTAGAAAAAAGGTAATAACAAATAGTAACAATGTATTTATATAATATTTGAGAATATATCACATCTAACATTCGCAAATCGAGTATTTATTGTACATATGTACTTATTTATCAGTAGTAGGACAAGAGGTTAGAAATCAAAGTTGCAGGAAGAAAATAACATAATTTCGTTAATTAAGCTAAATATAAGGCCAGTGTAAACATAACTCCTGTTAATGATTCCTAGTGAATGCCCGCTCATTTATAGGGTTTAATAGCTATTTAATGGATATAATGACGACAACAGATAAGCCTCATACTTCCACATAAACATAGAAGTAGGTAAAGATAATAATAGTTGCAAGCGTGCAGTTTGCTGCACTGATGCACTAACAATGAAGTCATATGACATGTTGACTTACCTGCACGTGTCGAATCGCTGCATTCGAAGGTTAATGGTGGCATTGATTATAATAACAACAGCGCGAAGCCTTGCACCTTGGACTTGGTTGCTTACCTGCAAGAAAAAATAAAGGATTCATTGCAAAGGTAAAGAAAACTAGGTTTAAAAATGAACCATGCCACGATACCATGGCACGACCTTCCCTTTCACATTTAACCTGACAGAAAAAAAATTTTTTTTTTCTTTCTTTGACCATCTTTCATTATACCTATGGATTTGTTACGGCCGATGTTGGTTGCAGTCGGGAATCTCCTTTTCCTTGAACGTAACTAAGATTTTCAAGATATACCTGTGTAGAGGGCACTAATTTAGATTTTATAGTAAGAAAAAGAAATAAACTTAACCAATTTTTTTTATACAAAAAATTAATAAATTTTAAAGTTCTATTTTTTCCTTGACATCAACTCTTAATTAGTGCACTCAATATGGATATAAGTGCAGAACTCCAAAAAACTTCAAAGAAAAAATAATTTCGGACTCTAACCAACATCGGGCTTTAACCGTAATACATATATACACTCATCAAATATTTTTCCGTTACTCATACACTAATTCCATGTTTAAACAGTTTAAAAATGAACAGTAAGTTTTACGAAATATGCTTTCATTAATAAAAGTAATCTTGAACTGTTTTGAAGTACTAAATGTATTAGCGGCGAGGAAGCACGCACTAAAGCCAACTCGAGACAGCGAGGTCGATAACCTGCCGCCGCACCGCGGGCCCCACCCAAGCACGCGGACTTCGAACTTATTCATATCGATCTAAAAAGCGGTCCCACTCGCGCCTCTGCAATCACCGGCCATACAATAAACAAACACATAAGCACGTGCCGCCAGTACTAACTGAGCATACATGCTGCAGAACAGACGATAAACACCGCACGTCAGTCTGTATACTACGATCCAGATGATATACGGCCCCAGAAAACGAAAGAACCGGAACGGGTTGAGGATTTTAAAGGATTGCACAGAGCGACGGCGAAGACAATGGAACTGGCACAAAGCGTGCAGCGAGACCAGAAACAGAAAAGCTCCAATTTGCAAATGCTTTGAATTCAGACTCGGTTATTGCAAGAACTGCTCAAAGGAACACCCAATGAAGGCTCACAATGCACTTTTTGCGCGTCCGCCTCGCCCATTGAAGATATTTTAATCCTCCAAGCCTCCACACTAATATCTATAGTACATTGAATAACTAGTGAAATGTCAAATCGACGCTGTTAATAAATATAAACATTAATATTTTGCTGTTTTTGCAGGTTTTATTTGAGATTTCTATTCAAACAAATGTTGACATTTCGTTAATTTTAGCGGCTTTTAGATGTTTCAATTATAGAGATATATATCCAAGTATACATTATATATATGAAGTATCTAGAATATAGGCAACACATTTATTATCTAATTATTTGCTGAATTCTTTCATTTGGTATGCATACCAGCCACTCTGTCTATTTGGTAAGCCACGGGACAGAATTCTAATCTCAAAGTTCTTGTGTGGATTGATATGGCGGAGACACCGACCGCGCCGGACGGCCGCGGAGCCTAAGCACCGGCCACCGCGTGCTACATGCCGGAGTATGAAGCTGCTCAAGAACTCGCCGAAGCCAAAAAAGACCTTCGAATCGAAGATGTAAGGCACCAATTCGCAAAATATGCAGTGTGCAGGAACGCCTTTGAATATTCAAGCCGAGCGAAGATCTGGACGCATAAATCAGTCGTTCCCTTTCGGAAGTTCCAGTTTCCGCGGAGATCGCAAAATGTGATTTACGTCGAGCGCCAAAGGAGTCATAATGGCCCTCGCCCGCCCAAGTAATGAGATATTTGCACCCAGACAAGTTTCGACAGTCATTGAATGGAAGGTCGTTGAACTGACGGCTATTGAGAATATCCGCCGGGTGTCCGAATTTGCATCCACAGCCGTTGACACTTATTTGCCTACACGAGGTGCAAAAATACCGCCGGCACCGCACCGGCGCGCGACGGCCTTGGATATTGCTTTCGAAACGTCTACGCTTTACTCGGACCCACGTTGTGTCTACGGAAAGACGATATTCAAACTGAGCAGAGAAATGCTTGCTTTACCGGTCTTTTGTTTAGTTTCGCATCATTTTCGAGGGAATGTTTCCATTGATATGCTTGGTGAAATATCACCGTCCAACAGGTTATTCTTTTTAATGAGGAATCACATTACGAATTGTGTTCTCCCCCGTCTCTTATTGCCAGTATATCTGCGGATGCATACATTACCACTGAAAGTTTATTCGTTTGAGCCCAGTGTTTGAAAGTGTGAGCCAATTTTGGGTCTGGAAATTCGTCGAACTGCGTTCTCCAGACCTGCAACGCGTCCAGACCAAAAACGTTTTCTGAATATTTTCAATCTCTGATTACAACGCTTCTATTCCCTATTGAAAAATCAAATTAATGATATGTCGGTATTCGATTAATCCGGTCAAAGGGATTGGCCGCATTCCGCGCAGGAGGACTAAACACTTCACTGCAGTTCCACGCGGAACAACCCACATCGGGAGCATTCGATGCAACTAATGCAGTCCTTTTTGATAAATTCTCCAAATAAAAATCGAACTTTGGGGATAGTTCGTGACGACCAGGCGCCTCCGGCGCACCGTGCCGCCAGAGCGATCAAAGAAACTCGCGAAAGAATTTGTGAAATCCAATAAAGGAGTTTGCCATTCACCTGCATATTATTAAATTCTGAACGAATTCTTGGAGTCTCAGAAAGTCGTTAAGGAAAATTCGCGGCAAGTTTTTGCGGAGATTTCGAAGCCGGAAAACTTTGTCCACAGGTACGACAGTTTGCAGAAGGCAAATTTTATGATTTCGCCACTGAATTGGTTGGATAATTTTGGCGAACGCGTCACAAGGAGCAGTAATTCTTTTGAAGCGTCAAGTTTTGAACTGCGGGAAGCCGGTAAAATATAAATGAGGTAGGTAAGGGTTTTATCACACAAAGACCAATTTAGGTTTCATACATATATGTGACGCAAGGACACATTTATTGAAGAGAGAGAGAGAGAGAGAGAGCTGTAAAAAGAACTACTGTGGCGACCAAGCATCTACAAAGAGTTGCTAGTCTCACATGCCAACAAATTCCACAAACAGATGCATAGAAGCTAGTTAGCATGGCGTTACCAATAGGTGGTCCTCATAGTTCCAACATGTCAAAACACAAGAAGTCCATATAACAAAGTTTCCAAGTGAAGTAACACATATACAACCTTGAAATCACGACAAGAGGAGAGTAGTTGCGCAGCCGTGGGTCTCAAGACCAGACCCACCTTTTCATCTCTCCACAATACTTTATGAATATACTGCGAGGCTAGACTTGAACTAGCACACATACCTTTCGCGGGTATTACGTTTACCAAGTTCGTCACCCATCACATCAGACGCTAGTGCCACTCCTACGTTAAATTACATTCGTTGAAAAAAAGCGACGCACATATATTTACTTAGGTTTTACATAGTCTCGTCAAGTTGGAAGTCTTTCGAAGACGTTGCTCTTTCCAAAAGCCCCGCTATGGATGCTTAGTTTTTACAATAGCAGATCATATGAGGGCAGGGCGGTGCCTTGGACTAAAAACTTTCACAATGGTCTCAATGGCACAGCGGATATGCTAATGCCGGCAATTTACAAGTCAGATTGCGCTGAGTGGTGCGACGGCGGCACGGCGCGGCGGCAGCTCAGGGAGCCACCACCAGGCCACGTTGGGTGCAGCGTGCATACGTTTTCTTTGGGTGCTCCCGAATAATTTCAGGCTAATTTCATTTCACAGATAGCCAATTAGCACTTTTGTTGCAGACTTCTATAAAAGTTCTAAAACATACCAAATACATTTTACAATTTGCTATCATCATAAAACGCAAGATAAGTACAACGCCAGCCCTCAAAGCTGATATTTCTGATGCGCCAGAAAGCAAGATCTTTAAATCTTCTTATTCCAATTCCAATTTCATTAATTTAAGCTTTTGGTAGTCAAACTATACTTATAACGTAATGCTAAGATTCAAAGACAGTTCTTCGATCTTGAGACGATTCTCAAGCCTTCAGACTGTAAATTTTGACATAAAATGTATGGAACTAATACAAAATTTGGCAGTCGGAAAACTTGAGAATCGTTTCAAGACTCAAGAACTGTTTTTTAATCTCAGCATAAGTCACGTCTCAATCTAATTGATCCGCGGATTAGAATACCTCAGCATTTACATGTTGGGGATACTTTTTACCGTTTAATATGCATCACACCATTTACTGGGCCAAACATGAATGTTTGGGCACAATCTCGAACACAATCGAAGCTTTAAGGTCGGCCCGTAAGCATCAGAAAAATTCGCCTCCCATACAAACGTAGTTTACTAATAATTTGAAAACCGCTGTTCCAACTTACTTGATATTTGGTATCTAATATTAGGCTACAAAAAGTTTTTTCGGTAAATGTATTCTGGGTCAAACCACAGAGAAAACTAAATTCGTATGAAGATTTTCTTTTTGGTTGAATTTCATTCAGTTTGGATTTTTCAAAAAAACAAACGCGTGCAGACCCAGATATTTGTTACCTGATATTAGATATTAAATATAAATTTAATTGGAATAGGGGTTTCCAAATGATTAGTAAACAAATTTTGTATCGGGGACATTACGGGGCGTTCTTAAGTACTTTATAAATACGTTTTAAAGAAGTAAATAAATAGGTAAGCAATTTATGCGCGCATACTAAATTCAGTAGAAATTTTAACTATGCTTTAGCAATCTAGTTCTATAGACAAATCCCTTTCCAACTCAACAACAAATCCCAAAGAAGCTTTGTTAACTATATTATCAATATGTTGGTCAAAATGTAGCTTCGAGTCAAATAATATACCTAGATCCCTAATACCGTGTACTCTGTCCAGACAATGCTGCCCAAGGCAATAGGTGTGTGTAATTAAATTTGTATTTTTGGTGAACGTGATTAACTTGCACTTGTTGAGGCTGAGATACAATTTATTTTGAATACAGAAAGCGTCGAACCTAACCAAATCACGCTGAATTTGTAGGCAGTCATTAACACTTCGTACAGAAGAGAACAATTTGATGTCATCGGCATATAGAAGAAAAAGACAGTGTTTGAAGCAGTTTTTGACATCATTAATGAATATTATAAACAGCAATGGGCCGAGAATGGAACCTTGTGGCACACCGGAGATTACTACTTCCCATATGAAATTGTAACCTAGCTGTCCCGCCTGTTGTCTGTTGGATAGGTAAGATACGAACCATCTCAACAGATTTCCTTTGATACCATTATACACTATCTTTTTTATCAGTATTAGATGGTCGACTTTATCAAAAGCCTTTTTGAAATCGCAGTAAATTGAATCAACCTGATGGCCGCGATCCATGTTTCTAAATATATAGTTTGCGTAAATTAGCAAGTTACTGGCCGTTGATTTACCTTTGACAAAGCCGTGTTGCTGTTCGATAATGTGGGAAGCTAATAAGGGATCAATTTTGTCATGAACTAACCTCTTAAAAAAGCGTAGGGATACTGGACAATATGGATATTGATCTATACTTTTCAATTTTTTGGCGACAATCAGCTTTGTGCACTGGAATTATAAATTCCATTTTCCATGTTAGTGGGAAAACTTTTTCATTTAAGCATTGATTAAAGATCATTGTCAATGGAACACATAAGGTAGAAGCGATTTGTTTAAGAAAATAGGGTGGTATCTTATCTGGCCCGGCACCCTTATTAGTATCGAGTGATTCTAAAGCCTTCTTAACGTCCTCTTTTTCCAAAATAATGTTGTTAATACATGCAAAACCAGAGGTCTGGGGAGAGGTGAGCGACATTAAAAGTGTTGCTAATGGAAGATGGCTCGACAGTAGATTTAAAAAACTTTGAAAACATGTTGCAAATTTCTTGGGGTTTGTTGGATGTATGTCCTTCAAAGGACATAGTAGTTGGATATCCATCGGAAGATTTAAGTGAAGATACGTAAGACCAAAAACTTTTAATATTCTTTTGCATTGAAGTTTCGACAGTATCGAAGAAGGAGGATATATATATTTCAAATATTCCGTTTTATTTTGTATGGTTTCTGACAGCTCTGACAGATCATTTAGGTCAGGTCGCCTAAACACCACCTGTCGTGACAAACAAGCAGTTTTCTTCCCTATTTTTATCAACCTGATATTAACTCGTATGTTGCTGCCTGTAAATCGAGTTTTAATTGTCTGCGTTTTAATAAAGGCTAGTCAAAGACCACTTTAATAACAGAATTATACGCGGACAACAATTCAACACGTAATTGCGACGATCATGAGGTAAATAGTTGGCACTAAACTAGGAGCTAACGGTCGATGAGTTAAGCAAACGTCAACGAACGAACACTACGTGACCGGGCGCGCTCTCACGGGCCGCAGCCGCAGACCCCACCACGCGCCACGCCTCGCGCTCCACACGTACACACACCTACACTTTTTACATTAAAACATACATTATTATTCGCACACACACATTCACACGCTTTTCCCCGGTTGGCATAAAACTAATTGAATATTCCGCACTTCTCGCGCATGTGAATTTGTATGGTTTGTACAGTTTTTAACCTCGAATGCAGTTCCAGTATAAGACGGATGCTGTAAAATATCTTGACCTGATTTGGATTATTAAAATTGTATGGAAATATTTGTGTTAACACTTGAATATGTATCCATTAAAAGTCAAGATAGATATAGGGCCAGACATCGTTAGACATATAGTTTTATGCTGTGGAGTTTAGGCACTTTTAGATTGGGTTAGATGCAGCACTAAATGGATATTTTTTTCTTGCACACATTTCCACAACGCATTGCTCCGCCTATACCGATTATTGATATTACGGCACGATGATACATGCTGATTAGATCAGAGCCTATCACGTCTATGTTTGAGTTGGCTCTGTCATGAGTGTCGCTAGAGGTATGGGAGAGCACTCCATCTTCATTACTCTATACACAGACAGAAATAGTCCGCTCGACGGTACTAAACGGCATCATTCACACCAATTATCTAGTGCTAAGGTGACGTCAGGCCAGCCACCCGTTCCGCGCCTGGCGAGGCCAGACGAACCGCAAACACAGACACTCTTACCTTCCAATATTCTCAGATGAGCGCAACGGCAGGCACGACTGGCAAACAGTTTCACAGAGGTATCTAGTCTCGCCCACAATGTTGCTATTTACACCAACAATGTTTATTCAAATAGCATCATATATACCAGTTCGTCTGCGAATTGCGAGCCAACAAAACCAATCACACAAAATGAAATTGTCTACAACTAAGTCTAAGTTTGGTTTTTTATATCCAGTCGGTTCGATAGGGGGAAAATTATGTACTAGTAACGTTGGGATAGCCTGTCTTCTAAAACAACAGAAGTATGGTTTTGAGGAGTGTTTATTTGGATAAAATATTGTTCGCATATGTAGGACGGCTCAGCTAAGTACGTACCTGATTGGATCCTTTGACTATATAACCGTTAATACAGCCTCTATACACCGTCCCGTCGACGACCCCGTAGTAACCAAGAATTTAGAGACCCTCCAACTCCGAAGGGATGTATGATGAGTCTACCATGGACAATGCTCTTCGGAGCTGCATAGTGCTATCCCTCCGACCTCTCCCTCTGGATCCGACCGATCCTCTAGATCCCTTATCTATAAGGTCGGAAAACTCTGGAATGCACTCCCTGCCGAAGTATTTTCCCCAAAGTAAAACAAAGCTCCTGGCTGGCCGGTATGGTTTTCGCAGCCCCCTGTGGTTCGAAAGCAAACGGGCATCGTCGGTACGCCATATGCCGAGCCTATGGGCCGAGTGCACGAAAGGACAAAAAATCAACGTACGAATAAACAGGTCACTTTTTATGGTCAGTACGGAAGGAACTCCATACGGTTCACCAAAAGTGACGTGTTTGAACACTGATTAATTCAGCTGTCTCATCGTGCAATCGGGGCTAAGATACAAAAATTCGATGCCTGAACTATCAGTAGGTATGCAAAGAAAAGCGTCTCTACTGAAAAGAAACTGTTCACCGACGACTATTACAGAATCAATGTGAGACGAACGATATGTCCGTAGGCAGCACTGCACTGATGTAAGTGGTCACTGGCCGCATTCTCCGTGGCTTGAAAGCAATGTCCGGGTGTACACACACTGCCGTCTGCACACAAGACTATGGCACGTCTAGCGAACGTTGGCGGACAAATAGTAAGTTTCGATAAAGGCCGCAGATGAATGCTGACAAGAGTATAATGAACGTGGGAACGCTGATAGATATCTACTACGACGGAGCAGTGTACTTAGTGACCATGCAGTGATTGATCTGATCAATGATTAGCTAAATAAGCAAGCAGCAAGGGGAATATTGGGAAGTATTTATAAGCATGCAACTCACAGTAATTTACTTGCTGGTTCAGGGTCCAAAACTCGTAAAGTGAAATCATCTAACTTCCTGCAAACATTTAGCCACTAATGAGATGGCCAAGGAGAAAGAGAGTGACCCGATCCACGGAAGAATTTCCAATGGAACATGAACGCGTTAAAACTTTTTGTAGGGGCCATTTCCAAACTTACTCATCATGATATTCTTTTTGGCGATGTCGGATTGTGTTTCGCCGTAATACATCGGAGGCGTAAAAGATCCACAAAATAAAAACTGAAACCACTTTCCGATAACAAAGGGAAAAGGATAAATCTTTCGGGCCCATCAAAAGTGTAATCCGGCTATCGGACGCCCATCGCTCTCGCCCAATTCTTTGGTTGCCCACTATACATTTAGGTGTACTCGTATATGTAGGTAGAGCCAAACGTACATGCTGTTTTTGAACAGTTTTATTCTTATCATCACAGATTTTAGGATGAGGAATTCTGAGATGTGAACAGTTTTTAAATACAGGAAAGTAATCTAAGAACATTTTAAAATCAATATTTCTAAAATAATTAATACTATAGCCTAGAATTTTGCAAACATATTTCGGTCGAATAGATATCGTTAAATATCTCTTATAAATAAAAACCGCAAATCCCACGTACGGTTTTGCAGCATAGGAGGAATAACGTCACATAATAACGAACTACAACCAAACCCCAATTGTAACTTAACAGTTATTATATTTTCATATTTTATTGATACTAGTAATACTAGTAACCCATAAATATTTAATTTGAATAACTTATTTATTATTTATTATTTATTAACGTATTTATCCCACGGCTCAAACAGCAAGTTCAAATACGTGTCGATGTCGAAATTTCCAGTATTTTTTTTGGAATGCATCGATACTAGAAAAAACTTCTGTGCCGCCGTCTAGTAATGATATTACCAAGATTTTTGTATCCTTAAATATTAAAAAGTTAGTGCACACATGGTTTCTTTTCCAATATAAAAATAAGTTTAGAGGCAAAATAATGACAGAACGTAAAAAATACGTTCCGAACACAAATGAACCGGCTTTTTAGGGTTCCGTACCCAAAGGGTGAAAACGGAACCCTATTACTAAGCCTCCGCTGTCCATCCGTCCGTCTGTCACAGGGCTGTATCTCATGAACCGTAACAGGTAGGAAGCTGAAATTTTCACAGATTATGTATTTATTTTGCCGCTATAGGTAACATTATAAAATAATAATAATTAGAGGGGGGCCCCATACAAAAAACGTGTATTTTTTTTAAATCTTGTGCGATGGTACGGAACCCTTCGTGTGCGAGTCCGACTCGCACTTGGCCGGTTTTCTTCTTATGGGGATAGAAAAGTCGTCGCCACACAGCGTCCGCTTCCGTACGCACCGTGACATCGGCCCGTACTACGCGCACAGACGAGTGTGAAATGGCTTTGTGGAGGTTTTTGCGCGCCGTCTGGCGCTCGGCGGCCGGCGAGGTGCTCGACCTCACAGGTGTTGGGGCCCCCAAACCCAAATCGCTGTTTACAAAGATACCATTGTGGACGACGCCTTTCGCCTCGCCTCGCGGACACAACTGGTTTTCGATATTTTTTACGATAGTTCATCATCTGCGAACCTTTTTTTTTGGGACCGCGTGTTTGCTTTGGTCGCTTTTCGTTGCGACGACGGAATGCCGTTTTTGGGGATTCGGTTTTTCAATTTTGCGTTTTTTTCCCGCGCACCGACCGCGAAGGCCGAACAAATGGGGATCGGATGCAGTGAATTGAGTTTGACGAATTCGTCGAATGGTTTTTTGTCAGAGCTGTCGTAAATGAATTATGTAAATAAGGCACGTAATTTAAGGAACATTAATTTCTAGCATGAGAAACTTTTTAGTTGCCATAAGAGTGCTTAGATAATTGGAATTGGACTGTATTCAAAAAGGGATACTAATTTAATTCTTGCAATGTAAATATATTCTCGACTACAGCTACAGCGCCGCTTGGGTCAATTTCATTTTGGGCATTAACCCGAGCGGAGCCTGGTAAAATGTAATCTGAAATCTTCGCGAACGGGATATTAAAACGGTCAGTTTAAAAAATTTGGATCTCTACAACAGCGCCCCCAACGGCAGTGTAATAATGAAGCACCTACCCCAATCTGACAGATTGTCTGTGGACACCATCAGTAAAAAAAATGGTCTAATCGTTTAGGAGTAGAATAATTACGAACACAACGGAAATTCATACGTTAAACATAAAGATGTTACCGATGTAGTACTTATTGCTCACCATATATTCTTTGGTATGATTTTGACGAGGTGACAAATAAAATGTTGGAAAACACGTTTTCTTTCTTTTTAGGGTTCCGTACCCTAAGGGTGAAAACGGAACCCTATTACTAAGCCTCCGCTGTCCGTCCGTCCGTCCGTCTGTCCGTCCGTCCGTCCGTCCGTCCGTCCGTCCGTCTGTCACAGGCCTGTATCTCATGAACCGTAATGGATAGGCAGCTGAAATTTTCACAGAGTGTGTATTTATATTGCCGCTATAACAACAAATAGGCAAAATAAAAAAATAATATAAATTAAAGGGGGTCATACAAAAAACGTGATTTTTTGTGTCAAATCTTGTACGATGGTACGGAACCGTTTGTGTGCGAGTCCGACTCGCACTTGGCCAGTTTTGTTCTTTCTTGAAGTGTCGTTTATGTGAATTTACGTTTTATCGGTTCATAAGCCGCACTTTTGCACTTTGCATGCAACACAGTTAGGCTCTAAGTGTCTCTTAACTCTGAGATTTTTATTCAGTCTGATTACTTTATTCTCTCATGTTTCCATCTGCAAACTTTTTATTATTCATGAAGACAAGCCAATAAAACATCCGTGCGAAACGTTAGGCCACTCTCCGCTGCCATATGCATAGAAGCTTTACCAGTCTTAATTATTTCTATAAATACATCAACCTGAGGTGATTCACATTTCATATTATTTCAGACAGCCATCATTTATCCTATGTTCTCATCTATATCTGTATCCTATTGGACATATCTTTCACACTCTAAGTAAAACTTTTTTCAACAATGATAACACTACCAAATAAGTCCTTTACCCCGAAAACACAATTTATAGTACCTTTTTCGATATAAAAAAAGCGAAAGTAACTTTGGAAAAGGTTTTGAGCCCCTGTTGCTATAAATAATATTTCAAAAATACAAATATAACTGATTATGTATTTTATTATATGCACACGAAATGTGTCTTTGTTTTATGATTAATCAATTATTTTGTTTTATATTTAACAAACACATTAAAAGTGTAACTTCATGGCTAATTCCGAAACTATAAGAAATAGCGAAAAACACTTTGATTAATGTGTTTGTCGTTAAGTTATAAATGGGGCCGATTTTGATATAAACTAAAACAGCATTATTATGTAGATATTCATCATGATTAGACGACTTTTGCACTATATTTCAAATTGTTCCGCCCCTGTAATCCAAATAAAACAAATATTCATACTTGCGTCAGTCTGCTTCGTCGATCACCCGTCACAGCACAGCAATAATATGCGTTAATAAAGCAACCTACCTTCACCATTAAACTCATTTAATTTAATTTGTTAATTATTGTAATTAATAAAGCTACATGTGTGCCGTTAGATGAACCTCTGTATGCAAATGTAAAATTATACTTCATTTAATATAAAGCGATTAGATCCAATCATGGCAATTGTAACGCTATGCGGGATGCACACAAAGCATCACATCGATACGGACAAATTGCGTGTGAACAGACTGTTAGCTGCACAGTGCACCGCCACATCCATTCATAGCAATGAATAAACTCATTACCCATATGTTGCAGTGCGTGTCTGTGTGATTGTCAAAGTTCTTGGGATACTGTTTTTAGAAGCGTATTTTACGACATGTCTGCTCGACGGACTAAAAACGAATAACCTGAGGCCCTATTACGAGTTTCAAATCACTTATAGAAATTTCGTTGAGTTCTTCGTTTCTACAGGTTTGCACCATTTGAGGGATACACTAAATAGCCCGTTATATATCTGGGTTGGATAAGTAATATAATCACGAATGCGAGCTATTCCTTGGTTCAGAATCCATGTTAAAATGTAGGTCTCCTTCCTAAATTTTCCCGCTCTCCAACCAGTTCAATGGAGGCATGCTCATAAAGGGATGGTCCTGGCATGGCACTTTATTCCTTCGGCATTGCGGTGTGATGAGCCAATATCATGGCGGCATGTGTGGTACAAGGCATTAATGTCCAGTTAGATAAAAACAACTGCTAAGTGAAGTATCATGATAAAGTTGAGATTTTTCACAATACGAAAATTACGATTACCTAAAAAATGTTGTCTGAAACAGTCTAGTACACAGTAAAGAGAACCCGCATCCTACTCCCCATCTCTATTCATGACGTCGTCTTTGTTATAGATGTAGGCGCGAGCAGAACCAATCATGTTAAATAGATAAATAATGTATACGAGTGGATTGTGCTCGCCACGCGCCGACCTAGCGAGAAATCTTATGAAAAATCAATTTAATCGATGCATATTCAATGGAACATTGTGGGTACAATGAATAAAGTACTTACATTGAATAAATTCACGGTATGAAAGAAATTAGATAAATGGTGTTTGAAGGCTGTAGAATAGAGGAAGTCAAATAAGTATCTCTGTTGTGACCGTATCATCATCTCTGCCTTCTTCTCCGAGGAACGGCGTGATCGTATGTAGGCCGGTATGAAAACGAACTATCCTGCCAAGTTTTAACATTATTTTATTAATACACACCCTTTCACACGCTCTTACACACCCTCTCACCCTCGCAAAGCACCCTAACACGCACGTAATATGCAAGTATTTTTGGTTTTAGATTTATTTTATCTTGGAAGTTAGTAGAAGTTTTTAGATTTTTAAATGTGGAAATTAGTTATTGGCTTGATATTTTTACAATTTTTGTTTATTTTTAATTTGAAATTGTATTTAAAGCTTTTAAGTTTCTTTTAAATAACTAAATATAATAATGTTTCGCCTGTTTTAAATTATGCTCAAAGAAACAATTGCAGATTTTTCTAAATTACGCATATGTGAGTGTCGTCCCTTTTGAGTAGCATTAGCCGTGCCACAAATCGGCCAGCCGTTTTACAAAATTCAATAATTTTGTAATGCGGTACCTGCGGCCGTTTCGAAAGCAAAATTGGCCGTAAAGGAAAACGAACACTAGCACAGGGCATCTCTTTAAATAAGGGATGAAAACGCAATTTGTTGTCGTCGAGTTGATATAAAAAAAATACATTAAGAGCATCCTCATACCTAAACATTTTGGACCAATTTTTGCGATTAAAACGAGATAGCCAGAGCCCGGCGCTTAGTTAGAGCAGCTCGAAATCATTATTTCTGAATGTGACCAACCCGCTAACGGCGTGAAACCGGTTTTTTATTGTTTCGTTAAAGAAATTGGGAAAAGTTAAATATGTACTTCGCTGAATGGGTAGATAATGCTAAGATCTTTGATATGGTATTAAATTAAATATTAGTTAATATAAATATAAGCCGCAAACTTGAAAAAGAATATATTTGAGACCTGACTTAAAAAAAATCCATGCATAAAATATCAATTTCTGTAAAAAATTTCTTTCTGTTTTGGTAGAACGTTAGCTGGAATTATACATGTTTTTTTTTCATGTTCTCATTCCATAGAGATCAGGAACATAACGCAATCAAACCATTCGCATTGGCTAGTATAACCATCTTAACCTATTTTAGATATTGACGGCGATGCCGTAAAATGATCTCTGACAAAACTCACGCACTGAGTACCCAATCATGTGCACGGTTTTACTAGATTTGGCTCGGTGGTTGGCCGCAGAAATGCAACTGTCAAACTAGGAAAGGAAGAGAGCGGTAAACGCATTATGTTAACAAATGTACAGAACGCATCACCCTCGGTGCCACAGTAGGCATTGGCATTTGCAAGGAAAACGTATGTGGGTCAAAGTCCAATGTGTGGCGTCTAGGCTGATGCCGTTTAGTTTAGTTTACTACCCTATAGCGACCGTATGCTACAAGATATGGTTTTTTAATTTTTAGTATTCATAATAAGAAGTTTTAAGGACAAAATGGTGGCATGGAACAATTTTATAATTTAGGGCCGATTTTTCAATAGTCAGATAAAGAGTCGGATAACTA
Source organism: Incurvaria masculella (assembly GCA_946894095.1). Lineage (NCBI taxonomy): Eukaryota > Metazoa > Arthropoda > Insecta > Lepidoptera > Incurvariidae > Incurvaria > Incurvaria masculella. The sequence continues at coordinate 8,423,245 of OX335644.1, forward strand.
TTCGACGAATTTATTTACGCCGCTGCTTATCCTTCCGTGGCAGTAAGTCTATAGTAAGCTTTAGTAAAATTACATTAGGATAATAGTGATAGGAAATATAATCATCCGGTAATGACTATCCGTCTTTTGGCAAACGTAAAAGGTTTGCTATCAGACCGTTAAGTACTGTCTGACGATTGAAAAATCGGACCTTGGACTTATAAAAGGACCACCTTACGTTCCATTTCGATGCACGTCATGCAAAACGATGCTTATCGGATATGGACGCCTAGAAGTATATTCCCCTAACGCTTGAAAACATCCACCAACATTAAAAGTATATATTTGAGTGGTTGTTAATGCAACATTTATTTATTTATAGTTTCATTTAAATTTGTGAATACTTGTTAGGCTTATTTTTTATTTCTAGTGTATTTTGTGTATCTTGTTTGTTAGCAGTAAGTTTTCCTTTAATAAATAAATAAATAAATAAATAAATTATATTTGATTCAAAGTAACCAATCGTTGGAATTTTCCGAATGTAATTGAAGAATATGAGACGGCACACAGACTGGACTCGCTGCCCAAACAGAGAAAATGCGCGGTCCATGTATGGAATGCATGCAATAAATCCGACACGGTGATGACATCACGACACTGGAACGCAGCCAATCTCCTTTCTGTGCATTTGTGAATAATTTATAACCTGTTCGCCAACCATAACGAAGGACAAGACACTAAAAACCAAAGGATCAAATCATTTAGGGCCCCGATTCATATCAACAAATGCTGTCTATGGAGACCCTGTAACCGCCTCCTTTTTAAGGATGGGAATAATTCACGTTGAATTCATTTACTTCCCCTCAAAAGAAAAATCGAATGGCAAAGTCACTCTCATGCGAAAAAAGAACAAACGTCAGAAACGGATGTTTTCCGATCGGTGCGGTTACATTTCCGAGAAACGCAGCGCGAAGCGGATTCCGCGGTCGGACCACCGGCGGCGGCGGCGGCAGAGAATACGCATGCGTTGTTCTGCAGCCAGCAGGTCCTGTTGGCGTTGTTCATCATCGTTATTGCTGTCAAAAGTCTCGGCTCGCACAGTTGCCGCCTCCGCCCGAAAACAGAAATATTGTAACTCGCTAGTGTGAGTCGACTACTGCGATTCGAGCACTACGAAACCCGCAATAGACGCAGTCGCAATAATTCATACAATACGTTAACTAGAATAATTTTGATGCCTGGGTTTTTTCACTCGTGTCGAGACAACTAGTATTGTCGTATTCAGAGTGGGAGGACTAACTTTAGTACACGGATTTTTGCCTGACTAAACCGGGTTTTATGCTGATCCCGTACTAAGTTTTGACAGTTTCACTCTAAATATGACTACTATAGTTTGATAAGAAATTAAAGAGTGTAGTACTGATTTAATAATGCACTGTGATTAATGTGTCATGTTTCTATATAAATTGTTTAGACTACCGAAATGATTAGCAAATAAATCTTTTTTAATCTGGCTACTGAAAACTTTAAAAAAATGCTTATCTTCATAAATCTTAAGCTTTCGCGTTTTTCACACATTATTAATGTTCTTAAGCGGGGCTTACACGAACAATTTTGAAGAAAGATAACTTTTAAATACCTTTCTCAAACCCGACGTTTCGAAAGGAGTTGCGCATCCAATCGTGGTCACGGGAGAACTCCCCGTTCGTGTAAGCCCCGCTTAAGAACATTAATAATGCTAATCTTATTGAAATATGCAAGAGAATAACTTGTTGATACTTTGCACTTGACTGAAGATCTTAGTCTGAGTCGTGTGCTAATACGAATTTCAAGTCATCTCACGTTTTTAAATGTGGGTACATAAATGAAATGAAAGTAACAGTCCGCGTTTCCTTTTTGCTCAAGTTATACACGCTCAAAATTTTCAAGTGGGCATTGCCGTCCTGTTTATTTCATCTGCGGCGCAAACAAATTAACTCGTGCTTGACGTTTTAATTCGTTCATCACTTATGACCCACAATTCAAGAGTCGATCGGGATTTCGCATTAGAGTGAAAATCAGACTATGGGCTTAAAGGGTGGAAATAATACACAACATCACAAATTAAACCGGAATCAGTGTTAAAAATGTTAAACCTGGTTTTCACCAAGTGCTGATTTATCTTAATCGATACTTAAAGGGCCCTTATTACTAATCTGCTGACTATCTTGTGCTGGTATTGATTGCAAGCTGCTAACATAGGTCCTATATATTGGGCGATTAAGATAATCAGATGTAGGTGAAAAAAGGCCCTAAGACTAGTAAACTTAGACTCGTATATTTTATGACACGTTTTATGTAACCTGGATAATAAATAATAATTGAAAAAAAATACGGCCGTTTTCTCCTTCGGATAAAATCTTCTCTCTTCCCGTGGAAAGCAGTAAAATGTTCAATAATAACTCATCCATTTTAGTTTCATTTTCACACCGGTGATTGGAACGATATTTACTTACCATAAAACTAGGACCAGGGACCTATTCTAACGCATCGCAGGTTTGAGAGATATTTGATTGATTTGAGTTACATCAACAATAATATACGCAGTCTGCAGTTTTTAACGCACAAAAAATCGTCAGATTGTTCGTTTTATTAATGGGATTAGGATAATGGATAAATGCATTTTTAGGGTGTTCTCATCCTAGCGATTTGGGTCTACGTTTCTCAACCGGGTGGCCTAGGTTCGATAGTGGTGACTGCACAACTGTCTTTCTAATTTAGAGTTTTATAAGTAGGTACGTTACATATCTCACACGAATCTTTCACGGAGAAGTCTAAACATCGGGAGGAAACGCATCACTTCAGTGGTGTTAGACTTTAGATGATCCACAGCTAGATGATAGCCATAGACTCGCCCCACATTACGTGTGCCTAAAAAATCATTGGAGTGGAAAATAGTCAACAGCTTTGTACCCCAAAATTGTATATTGATCGATACTTGGTAGTCAGAATTGGCATGCATTGCATTTTTCAATAATATTTATTTAACAATCTAGGGTTGGACGTAGGTTTAGCTAAAACAATAACATTATACCTCTAATACTGTTAATTTATACTACCGCTACACCGCAGTTACAGGAAGCGTATTTGTTTAAAATATATTGTTGAGGTTGGCGTGTGCACGGCCGGAGCGGAGCGGCCTCCACCGCACGTCGGATCACATGCACGCGCGCCGCAACCGCTAACTGTATTATACCTACCCGTACAATTGACCGCTGCAGTTGGAAGCACTGCAACATAGACCGACGACGACGGCCGGAGTTCTCTGATCTGAGTGGTCAGTCTGAGTTTCTCCTAACTCCATACAAGTTTTTACTAGATATTCTGTGGTTTTACTTCTTCAAGCTGTCAAAGCAAACTCGGACTTCCGATTTGTATGGAAACGCGGAGTCGACGTAAACGGCAACGTCGACGTATTTAAGGCAACGTTGAGTAAGCTGTGAAATCAAACTTGGACTCGCAAATTTTAGTTCGCTTAACGCCCACTGCGCGCGCTCTTCAATTTCTCCATACATTTGAAAACGCCAGTCGATCGGTTTGGCGTAAACGCCAATTTATGTGATAACTGGGGCTAGGGGCTGTGTGCACTGCAACCATTAATTTTATATCCTTAACAGATGTTCAAATCGATTCAATGAATTGGACGCATAAACATGTGTATATGTGTATTTTCAGAGATTGCGCCACAGACATCAAATAGTAATTTAATTCTAATTGAATCTCCTAATTAGATGTGTATCGGACCTAAGTGGAAATAGCGTAAATATATTTAAAAAAAGATTGTTGAAAGTAAAAAATTCAATGTTCAAGCTTTTAAATTTTCTCAATGTTTATAATTTCGCGCGTCCTCGTCGACACCGCACGAAAATGTCATGACTTTAAAAATTTCCTCCTGCTATGTTGAACATTTTTATTAAATTGATATTGTGCGGTGGCTGACGTCACTCGTGCAGCCCATCAAATCACACAGCATTTTTAGAACTACGAGGTGTCATGCCCTTTGAGTCACAAATAAATTTTCCAGTTTAACGAGCAAAAATTCCATGATTTCAACGAAATTCATAATAAATTACATGCAAAAAAAATGGAGATTTGACTAAACACGAACCCGTGCGATGTCCGGGCGCGAATTGCCATTGACCTTTTTACAATTTGAGTGGTAGGTACCTGCTTACACGATTTTTGTTTGGGGAAAAATGAGAGCCAAGAGACTTTCGCACACGCGGCAGAGGTGCGGGGGTGTGGTGGTGCGGTGGGTGGGAGGGGGCGGCGGCGCGCGCGCAGTGGGCCGCGCCGTGCACGCAAGGTCAATGGCACGCGCGCGAGGCCGACCCCCCCGCCCTCCCTCGACCGCGCGCCTCTCGCAGCAGCCGCGCCGCGTTACCGCAACGGGCACCGGAATTCCATATTAATCGCGTCCGCAGAAATATGTCGGTGCTATCATACCATATCATATCATACGATTTGCAACTGAGTGGAACGCATACTTGGTCCAGGCATTGACAGGATTTTCAGTTGAGTCACTTTGTAAGCTCGTTCCATCCGCACGAAATTACGTCCGATAGTTCAGCCATCGATGTATTTTGATTCAATCGGAACGCGCGGCCGTTCCAAATTTCGCTCTTCTCGGCCGAAATCACCTATAAAAGCCGGGCCTTTCGCCGGCCGCCGCATAATAAAGTGCCGTTCGGGCTTAGCGAAATGTTCACGCTAAGTGAAACGATATTGGGCGGGGCGGCGGTTGCACCCCACTTGCCCCCTTTCTGCGGGCGAATAGGGGAGAGGGGCAATCGGGGCAAGTCCCTAAATATCGCTGTAATCAACGAGCGCCCGGCGAGAGGTAAAGTGCGAGACGCGCTCGGAAAATACCGACCTTAATTGGAGCAATTTTGTTCTTACGATCGAGTCGATGAACTTAGTGAATCGTCGTGAGCGAAATTAAGCTAAGTGTAAAACGAAAGACGTCAGTCGAAAAGGAGAATTATTCATCGAATGATAAATAAAGACGACTCTGATCAAGGCTTTGCTGCATTTGGAGAATTCGTTCGCTCATTTAACGGTCCACACAGATTTCAAACGCCGAAAATGTTAGCATGTATGAAAGGAGTGCTAAGATGGTTCGAATCGATAACGAAACAAATTTACAGAGCAGAAGTTCCGCGGAAGTGTCTCGTGCCCGGGCGGCCTAGAAGATCGTGCCAAGACCAAAGCGATGTAATTCTTAGTACAGGTCTGAGCCGGTAGTCTAAGTTGTCACCTAAATTGCCGTTACGGCAAACCGATCGACTGGCGTTTTCAATTGTATGGAGAAATTGAAGAGCGCGCGCAGCGGGCGTTAAGCGAACTAACATTTGCGAGTCCGAGCTTGATTTGACAGCTTACTCAACGTTGCCGTAAATACGTCGACGTTGCCGTTTACGTCCACTCCGCGTTTTCATACAAATCGGAAGTCCGCGTTTGACTTTGACAGCTTGAAGAAGTAAAACCACAGAATATCTAGTAAAAACTTGTATGGAGTTTGGAGAAAACGCCAGTCGATCGGTTTGCCGTAAACGCCAATTTCGGTGAGAACTCAGACTGCCCACTCTGGTGCCTCGCACCCGTAATCGTAGAGCATGTATGAAAATCTATATGTCTGTAGGTGAAGCGAAAGAGGTGTGCTGTGATCGTACCGTATGGCGCTCTATCATCTTTGCCTACCCCTCCTGGAATGTGGCGTGAAGGTATGTATGTATGAAAATGTTTGTTTGCCATACATTATTAACGATGGTTTTGGCTTAATTTAAAATCATCAATAGATTTTTAAAAATTTGGAAGTTTTTATCTATGCGTGACCATTATATAGCTATACTGTGGAAATAAATACATTAAATTACTACTAAATAAAACATAGCGGAACTGGGTTGAACTGGGATGACCGTACGACTGGGTCGTTCGTAGCACGACTTGCGATCCGGGAAAACGGCGTGATTTTATGCATTATACAATAAACGAATGTAGACATATTTTGAACTTTTAACCCGTTACTAATAAACCTCGATCATCGTCTGAATACTTGTACATTGTTTCTTCCTGTCTCTGATCTTGGTTTATTAATAACAGGGTTTTAATGAGGACCAGCAGTAGATGGCAGACGTGATCGGGCATGGCACGTCAATAATTTCTAGTCTAAGGACCTACATTGACATAGCAAACAAAAATCTGCCCGAGATATTTCAAGAGTTGGTCAAGAGCATTCGACCGAACTTCAATCGCTCAGGCTTTTAAGCGAATATACCAAGTGCTTCAGCCTCTCGAGTGGGTAATGCGCGGCAGGCAATCTCAGTATGTAGACTGTCAGGTCGATTGTTCGGCTCATAAAGCACGCTCGCAATAAGTAGTAAACCCGCTGCCAGTAGCGCGAGAGACGCGCCACGCCAGAATGTTGCTCCCCCGAGAATAATTTAGCGAGAACATCAATTTGCCCATCTCTTCCTCTCCTCCCCAACGGACAGGTATGTGTGTACTCCCTAGCGTTCTCAGCACATGCCGTCGTTGTGTTTGTGTACGTGCCAATCACATGGGGGGGTTAGTATTGGATTGAGTGTCATGAGTGTCATCGATTAAATCAATTAAGCTGGGACTCGTTGTTCACCCATGTTAATAATTTTAGCCTGCGGGCGACGCTCACTCTAGTGGCATTAAGTGGATAAGGTACGCGTGAGGTTCTTGAATCCTGGCTTCGAATATCGTTCCTCTTCAACATTGTATACTTACGTGCAAAAGTGCTACATGACGCGAAAGTAGGACAGGACAGGACATAGATGTGAGGGAAATAACGTGAGGAACCTCTCTTGACAAGAGAAACCACTGCAAGTAAAGCAATTAACAATGATATGTTTGATCTGGTCACCTTTGGAAGGGTTGAAGAGTGTGAAAAGAAGTGGCCTTTGTGAAAAGATGGCCTCATGACTCTTTTGGTAAATGTTCATGACAGCTTCGAACGTTTGGAATTCTACAACACGAGATGGTTCCAGTGGGCATGACTAGCTAGGTGTACGCTGCCAGGCTGCGAGTGTGGGTAGCGAGTATAGAGCGAGCGAGTGTAGCGCGAATTTTAATTCAATGACACGCCACCGGAGAGCCGCGCGGTTGCGGCGACGACACGGCGCGGAGGCGCGGATGCGGAGCGGTGGCGGTCGTCCGTCCGGGCGGGGATATATACTCTGTGTCGACGGTAGTGATGTCCAATGTGGAACCTGTGGTGCACCTACTCGTTTGTAAACAGACAAGAGTCGTATCTAAACAAAAACATTTAATATTTTGTACTGTAATTACAATCCATTTTATTTTACAGTTAACTACCTAGCTTGTTTTTTTAGCGTCTGCGCCTGACGAAATTCAACATGACAAACATCCATTCGTAGATATGGCAGGGCGTATCGTTGAAAAGTGATAAATATAATGTCAATTGATGATTCAGAGTTACTCTCGAGTCCAAAAATCTTGACGTCAACAGGTTCCACTTTGCATGATTTATTACGAGAATGACCGCCCAAGTAACATTTTTTGCGGATAGAGGTTCTGGAACTTGCCAATTGGCATTAAATAGGTTATATAATAGCATGTCACTTACCATGTAGTAAATTTCAAGCATCATTTGTTGCCAAAAGGTTTTAGAACCTAAAGGTTCTAATAATTAGCCACGACAACCTCCTGATGACTTAAGTTCAAGACCAATAAAGGCACTTGCCTGATGGCCCTATTAAGGTTATATTTAAGCCACTTTTTAGCACTGTGGTGCCATTTCATGAGCAATTAGAGACCATTTGGCTTTTGACATGCTTATTTGAGACCAATAAGCTTTAACAACCAGAAAGCACTTTTAAAGACCATTATGTGGCTTTTTGGCAAAAAAGCAGAACCCGTCAGAACCTATTTCGGACTATTTGGCCCGATTCGTTGCTGTTTGGCCATTATTAAGTCAAAATGGTTAGCGCGAAGACCAACTAGTTTTTTTGTGGCTTCATCGACTACCAACGACTAAGTGTATATCAATGAGTTTAGATTCACCAGACAAATAGGCTATCTATTATGATGAGTGAAATGCATTCTCAACTGGAATACAGCAGATTGCTATTTCCAGGTAAAATAAATTATAATGTCAACTTTGAAAATAACCTGTGGAAAATTTAAGAAAAAGGCGAAGCGAAATATTATTTGGATTCTAAACATAATTAGTTCAGTTTTACATTTTTAAGCAATTTCAGCTTGCTTTACAGAGGGTACCTGAGAATAAACTACTTAATTGCCTTTTTTATGTAACTGGAAATAGATGGCTATACCACATTCATGGTACTAGCCCAACACATCGCATTCTTGAATAAATAGACCTAAGACCTTCCCTTTATATTTCATCTTTTCATCAAATGCGCTGGTATCAGCCCGGGCAGTCTTAACCTTTGAAGAGGGGACATACCACGATTTAAGTCATCTAACTTATTTAATGATTTAAATCGTGGTATGTCGGCGAATATAACTTTTATGAATTGGAAATAGCCTATGATAAAAAGGCTTGTACTACGGTATAGGAAAACCATACTTCATTGGCGATGGATGGTGCGTAATATTTTATCAGTACGGCGGATAACCTCGTGGTTAGCCTCTTACGCGAACTTGAGCGAGAGGGTCGAAACTGAAATACTAAAACCGCCAACAATAATTCTATGCTGCTATGTAGAATTTCTTGAATCGCTGGTCGGACACAACTTATATAGTTTTACAATAGTTGTAAGTGTGCACATTTGGCAAACGCGCATGCTTATTGGCCTTAAATAGGTCTCTGGATTGATAAGCGATGGCTTATTTAAAACCAACTGACCTCTATAAATGCTAACTGGCAACAAAAAATGCCAACTTAGCTTGAAATGGCAATACTGTGACAAAAGCAGCATGCGTGATGGCCAAGAGGCCATATTTAAGCATTTTACGTAGCCTATTGGTTATCTTGATCATCCGCCATTTTTCAATTGTGAATTTGGTATTTAAAATCATTTTAATTAATAAATAAACGGTTAATATTTTATTCCGTTATTGTATTTGACTTGAACGGCTCGAGTTGCACATTTTCATGTGTAATACTTATAAGTTTAGAAATTTTCGTTATTTACGAAACGATTTATTTTTTATTAAATATTAATAATCTAGGGGGCGCACTTGTTTATAATGCATGTAATATAGCATTTCATCGACAAACTTGGCTTCCCAGACAAACTTACGCGTAGGTGTCCACAACTAGCAATGTTTTACTTACGCCTTGCCGCCATGTAACAACCAAGCTTGCATGAGTATGCCTTGTGAACAAGTTAGCGGCCATCGATGGTTGCAACAACCAAAAATACGTGCTAAACGAATTGCTTTCGTGCCGTCTTCGGGTTCTAGCAAAAAAAGCTACCCGGTAATAGCAAAAAAAATGGTTTTTATTTGGTCATAAAGAAGCATTCAAGAGCTCCTACATGCCAAACAGATGGCTAACAGGCACATTTTTAGCCCGCGCGGAAGCCAATTGGTCATATCTTAGCCCGCGCCGGGACTGACAGAACCACGCGCTGGCTAATAGGCCATATTTTAGCCCTCGTCGTGAATATTTACTTGCTAACAGGTCAGGGCTAAATAGTCATTAGGAGGTTGTTAGAAGGTTGTCGTGGCTGGGGCCTTTTGGTCACCAGGACCTATCCAGGAGGTTGTTTATACCAATCGCCGATGCCCTCCAAACCTCCCGGATGCCCTCCAAACTAGGACAAATCCGGGGAAACCCGGACAGATGGCAACCCTACCCTAAGATATTGACAGTTCTATAAGATTATAAGTAGCCGTTATAGTCGTTACCACGGAACATTGATATTCCGACGCGAAAGTAGTATACCACGGAATATTGATATTCCGTGGTCGTTACAGTTGTTTTGATGGAGTCTATCGGCAAATGAGGCAATGCATGGAAAAGTTGACCTAAGCCGTGTCACAAGCGTCGATCGAGTGCGACGCGGAAGGAAGCCGGGGCGGGGAAGGGGGCCCGGAGAGTCCTACCGACAAGTGTCATCGGCGATGGGAAACATCGAGTAAGGAAGGAAGGCGTTGAGTTCGAAAAATATACGTAAAGCGGCAGCAGCGCAGCCAATTTTTAGTGGTAACATTGGTAACATATACACACTTACGGAGCGATGGCCAATCAGTTTCATTGCGAATTCGCTCATTCCTCGTTTTTTTTTGTTCCAATGACACGACACATAAGTAGCTTCATAGGACGTAATTTACGCCCGGTTCCACCACCTCCAGCTACAAACATCCCAAAGTTATCTTTCGGTTACATCATACAAATATGCAATGTAGCCGAAAGTATAAGATTTCAGGTAACTGGAGGTGGTGGAAACAGGGGTTAGTGCAACGAATATTCGATGCTGCGCGTCCCAAATTCGTAAGCTAACTAAATTGCCGTCGCTGCCATCTGAGCTTGTAGTCCCAGTTGTCACCTAAATTGGCGTTTATGGCAAACCGATCGACTGGCGTTTTCAAATATATGGAGAAATTTAAGAGCGCGCGTAGCATTGCGAGTCCGAGTTTGATTTGACAGCTCACTCAACGTTGCCGTAAATACGTCGACGTTGTCGTTTACGCCGACTCCGCGTTTTCATACAACTCGGAAGTCCGGGTCTATCTTTGACAGCTTGAAGAAGTAAAACCACAGAATATCTAGTAAAAACTTGTATGGAGTTTGACGTTTTTACGGAAAACGCCAATCGATCGGTTTGCCGTAAACGCTAATTAAGGTGAAAACTGGGACTACAGGCTCAGTGTATTATAACCGAAATGTGGCTGCGCTACCGCTATACGGATGAGTTCTAATCCACTCCCGTCGTTCCGCGCTCGCCGATTGGGACGCGCACGGCTGCGCGGGGCGCGTGTCGCCGGAGAGGAATCACACGCCAATCGTCACACGTTTCGAGCTCATGACTACGGCTATTTCAGCGGCGAAGCCAGAGCTGAGCATCGCTGGTTTTTCGTACGGCTTCCTTTTATGTGGCGGGTGACGAGCTCGGCGGGCGCGGGGGGCGCGAGGCGGCGAGGTGCGGGGAGGTGCGGGGGGTGCGGGGGACACGGTGTCGGGTTGATTTGATTAATTCCAATCGAGCGGTCGGACGTTTATGTTCGTCGCGCCCCCACCCTTTCCCCCTGGGCCCGACTCGCAATCAACTGTTGATATCTCGCAAATTAGAGGGCGGAACCATACCTACTCACCGCAGGATGTCAGATGCCGTCCCAAGGCGTGGAGTATTGTTCGCATTTGTGGGACGCCTCAGAAGCACCTGCCTGGCTCCATGGACTCGATGGCCGTGGGTCTGATCGACGACCCCGAGGTGTCTTCCGACTTCGAAGGATGTAGGGCCTATCTCTGTGATCTATTGTCTCTGCCATTGAAAAGGCTCGTCGGAGCTGCATGAGGCGGTCCCTCCGCCTCTTACTACCACCGCTCACGCGCTCACATTCCAAAATTTAGAACCAACCAATTCTATATATCATTTATCTATAGGTTCGGTAAACAATGGAACGGACGCCCCGCAGAGGTATGTCCCCTAAAATACAACCTGGGGCCCATTAAATATAGTGTGAAGTAGTACCTGCGGCCGGCATGGTTTTCGCATCCCCCGTGAAAGTTCGAAAGCCCATGGTCTTCGTCGGGCAATTATTGTGTGAGGTCCTGGCGTACGCCAGCAAGCAACGAAGCAATCGCTTCCCGCAAAGCGCGCAACTAGGTTTATGTGCATGGCTATGACAGCTTTGTATGCGCCATTACTATGAAGTAATGCGGTCATAAAACCCATATAGAGTCGTAAATTACTATGAATGAACCATTAATGACTGACCCTATAGTCCGTAACATGCCACACAATATTATAATCAGCTCGGCTTGGCCCGCATTGGGGTGCAATATGCGTCGTGTTGAGTATGTTTTAATTTTCTCTGGAAACCTTTCCATAGTTCATAGAAAATATGTCATTGTAAGATTGTCAAAAATTTAAAATGTAGTTAGAAATTTGTCAAAATTTATCTTGACTACAGAGCTCTCTAATATTATGAAATAGAGCTCAAATCATGATTTGTTAATTAAAAAAACAGCAAAAACCGCTTTTACATCTAATATATATGCTTCTAGTAATATTTTTCTTATGCAACCTGACATGGATGGCGATTACCACACAACTACCGTTATGATATTAGCCCAATACACCTCATTCCGGAAGTAACTAGGTGCCATGCCAGGACCTTCCCTTTATGAGCACGGCTACATTGAACTGTATGGAAAACACGGACAAATTTTCATTGCCGCTTCGACCATCTTTTCATCCAATGCGTTGGTACCAACCCGGGCGGGCTTCATCCCTACCACCTAGTAGGGGAAGGGGAGCAACTCGAGAGTGACGAAATGCACTTATCGAACTCAGAAAGAAAAAGAAAGTGGTGCATGTCGGGGCGAGGAATTGAACCCAGACCTCTGGTACGCTAGGCCAGTCTCCGCGCCACTAAGCTACGATTGTGATCTCACAAATATTATTTTATGTATGGGTATCTATAACTTTATGTGGTTAGTTTTGTGTATATTTACTGTGGACTGCTTGTTAAAAAAGAAAAAAATATAGGAAGGTTTAAGGAACTTCAAATGTTGAAACTAAAAGAAAATATTTATATAATTGGCGAAAAGGATTTTGGTATTATATGTTTCAGAATTTGACTCTACAAACTAGAGAGCAATTTGTATTTCGCCATAATAATTGCTCCAGAACGAGCAATCCAAGCAAGCTATCGAGTGCGGCGAACCGTAGGTCAGAAGAGGTTAGGTAGCCCAAAGCGGTGGATAAGCAATACATTGCACGTAGGGTAGGTTGCACTGGTGAGCAAGCTATGGATGTTCACCCTGGAGTGCAGCTTTAATCATGACCGTTTTTTATAAGATTCGATTATTTGCGACCGCGCGACGCGACGCGCCAGGCTCGCGGTCGCAATATTTAGCGACCGCGAGCCTGGCGAGGCTACACGCTACGACCTTTAGAGCCGAACAAATTTAAAAGAACGGAAAGCGAAAACGAAGTAATGGCCCGGGAAGGCGTTGCGACACGGTGAGTCGATGGCGCATTTTTGCAGACTTCGTTTGGGTGATTGTCCAAACGAAACTGACCCGAGCGGAGCCGGCAACATAAACTAGTCATTTATAAATAGTATCAAGAATGTTCTTCTTCAGCCTTTTCCTGTCCAATGCTGGACGTAGCTTAGCCCCCCCCCCCCTGACTTCGCCAAGTTGTACGATCTCCTGTTTTTTTTCGCCAGTCGTCACCTGCTGTCTCGGGTAGGTATATCGTCTGACCAACGTACTGGTGGTTTGCAACTGCGTACTTTTCCCTTAGTAGGGTCAAGGGGGCGTCAATGTCTCGCAGGCGTAGGTCGAAACTGGCAGCACGCATTGGTCAAACATCTGGTCTTGAAATATAATAGCTGTGGTTAATTCAATTTGGAAATAAATCTGCTAATACGTGTCGCAGTCGCCACGAACCGAAGCCGGCCGACCAAAGCAGCACCGTCACGCGATTTCGGCGAACGACCGCGCCGCTCGGGATGCTCCCAATTCCACTCAATAAACCTATCCCACGATCCAATCAGCCTCAACTGGCCCCATCGCCGCACTCCATTGTCCGCTCTATCCTCTCCACGTAGAGTCCATTAGCGACTAGCCGCGTAAATTGCTTCTGGAATTCAACGGCCGTGTGCCTACGCCATTGTCCGCTCATAGCAGGATACCGCGTCTACCCATCTCCTCGCTTCTATCGAACACGCACATAATCAATTGGACGATAGAGGGCTTTAAATTTACTATGGGTTCCCATTTAATACAATATTGTTACTTTCTCGGGAACATATGCACATATTTTGCCTCGAATTTTACGGCTCCTATCCTAATATGAGACCGTGTTTGCGTGTCAGCGCTCGTTGAAAGCTGTAGAATGTTTACACATTTTCGGAATACCACTACATTTTCGTGGCATATGACGTACGCCACGACCTCACATATGAGGTGCCCAACGACGCCCATGGACTTTCGAACTTTCACGTGGGCTGCGAGAACCAATGCAGCCGGCCGGGTTTTTCTTCTCACCGTGTTTGAAGGACCCTAGGTTTTACTTGTACTTTAACGACCTTTAACGGATCCAAAGGATCGGTTGATTCTTATTTTTGGAATGTCAACAGTGAATGGTTGCATTTCCTGCCTATTCCGCGTTGAGCGATGGTAGAAATGGGATGGAGGGAGAGCGTTATGCAGCTCCGACGAGGATCACATGTTCAGGGATACGACGAGACGTTGCATCGAGTAGATATTCCAATAAACAAAAATACTGCTAACAAGTTGCGATGGTCTACGTCAAACTTTTCCGCATGCGCTTTGCTACATTCGCTTGCGGGAAAAGGTTTCACTTTCTAACCTAAGTGCAGGAAAACAGTCACACTTGATGTTAAAACACTGAAAACAATGTTGTCAAGTGACAGCTAGTGACCTTAAGGACACGACGTTATCATTGAGGTTAATTGGGTACAAATTTGTGAGAAACAAGGCGTTTATCAGGCGAGCGGTGAGCTCGGCACGTACACACGATAATAACACAATTAGGAAGGCAAATTAGTTTCATTTTATTAACACAAAAGCTGAAGAACAGTTAATCCAACCGAAAGGATAATGAGAGAAGAATTAATTTAAGTTTAGGAAAGCTTTTCCAAAGGAGATATATTTGTTTGGACCAACAATTCGCCGCCGAGGAGAATTCGAAGCATTCTTGCAAATGAAACATTAAATACACGTTTTGTTACAAAATAATGTAAATTCATTCATTTCATTTGATAAATTATATTTTTAATTATATTTGAGGGAGATGCCGGAATCACAGAAAATGTCATAGTATCTTCTGTTTGAAGGGGCCGGTACCCAATGGGTGCCAAAGGTACCCTCCACAAATAAAGAGAATGACATGACATTGCACCATTTTTTTTCGGGATAGCAGTTTCATGGACTATTAAGTTATTAGATATGATATTCACCAACCATGTGCAATTCTATTAAACAAAATATTCTATTTATTTACGGATAATCGGTGTTTATAAACATTGCGTCATTCACGCGGACATGTGGTTTAGCATCGCTCAGCATCACTATAACTTAGACGGCGAGTGGTGACCATCGCTGGGGTACGTCAAAGTAACCTTACAGGTGCACTGCGCAAACATTATGCAAGTCATAATCGGGTTCAGGCGACATTAACATCGCATCACTTCCAAAATTAACACTTCCTCGTTGTAACTGAATCGACGCTTTATGTCTGATCGCATTTCGTTGAAAATAACCGGCTATCGCCCGGTTCCACCACCTCCAGCTACAAAAATCCCAAAGTTATCTTTCAGTTACATCATATAAATATGCAATGTAACCGAAAGTTAACTATCGTATTTCAGGTAGCTGGAGGTGATGAAAACAGGGTTATGTGGCGTTGACACCTTTTTGACTTTGGATCGAAATATACCTGCTTGACATACTTTTTGTGAATTTATACATTTAATTGTAGAGGAGAGTCCTCAACAGGACGCGCCAGTATTTCACGCCGCCCGGAACAAAAACTGCCCTCAAAGGTAAGTGTTGCTCGCATCCGTTGGATGGTTCGCTCCTTGGACTCCACAGCAGCGCCGTGTCGTGCGTCTTGGCGACGACTCGAGCTATCCCAGAATTAAGAGACCATCGTACTCTGGGTCTTTCTCTGTGTTATAGCATCTGTGTCACTGAGAAATTCACAAAGGCCCGATAATGCCATGCCGCCGCCGCGTCCCCTTTCACTCAGCGCGCAAGGAGAATTCAGCTGTAGGAAATGCACCTTATCACTGTCAACAATTCTCAAATTCCCATCCTGTAAATCCTTTGTCTACAGTGTCGGTAAACTATGCGTAAAATATACGTAGGTATTTTCCTCAAATTATCAACTGAGGTGCTGGAGGTCCCGGTATATAATTTTCTCAGCCCCGAGAACGTTTGAAAGTCCAACAGCGTCGTCGGGCATCTCTTAGGTAAAGGCATGGCAAAAGCCATATGCCGCGCCATACATGCAGAGATACATACATTACAAATAAATGCACATATGCGTCGATTTTAATGAAGCACTTGTAGGTATTTCGTTCGTGGGCGGTATAATAAAACAGAATGCCCGGTAGATGCTAATAATACCAATTAAGGCCGTTGCGATCGCAATAAAAACCAACAAAGTGTTGCCTGGAAGGACGAACGCGAACAAAATCCATAAAAACATACTAATAACACCGTAGCAAAGCGCGAATAATAGACTAGGAGGTCGCGACAAAAATGGTAACGATAACGTAAATGGCTGAAACTGGGTTCACAGGATAAAGACCAACCCTCTGAAGCTAAATGTGTCAGTCTGCCTGTGCCAAGTGATTGCGTTACCTAGATAATGCGCCTGAAAAAGTAGTTATCGTTACAACAAAAATATATGAAAAGGTAAATGGTTGCAAATAATGCAGCATGAACGTATCAGTAGTAATCAGTACATACTTACTTTGAAATACCAAAACTGAATAAATCCTCGTTTGCATTTCGTAGTTATAGGCGATTTAGGTTACAGATATAACTTTACGTATATTTAAGTATTTAATTGAAAAACCGACTGGTTATTGTTGTATAACTAGTCGGTATCAATATTCTAAGACCATCAGCATATTCATCAGCAGGTACATACCGACTTCTATTTTATATAGCCAATCTAGATAACGCAACCACTTGGCGCAGGCAGACTGACTTATTTAGCATCGGAGGGTTGGTCTCTAACATGTGAACCCAGATTCAGCCATTTACCTTATCGTGACCAAAAATGTCGTGACCTCCCGGAATATAAGGCGCTGGTTCGGAAGAGTAAAAAGCGACTCTTTAAAGTGATGCACTGGTAATTTGTGCAATATTTAGATGGTAGAAGGAGATGGTCCCCCAAAACACTGAACCTAAGCATGATTCAACTCACTTGTCAAGTCACTTGATTCAAGTCATTTCTCGGAGCTCCGCCGTATGGACAAAGTGTGCATTTAAAACAAACCGGCCAAGTGCGAGTCGGATTCGTACACGAAGGGTTCTGTACCATTATACAAGATTTAACACCAAAAAGTCATGGTTACCTATTTGTTGTTAGGGCGGCAAGATAAATACACACTCTGAAAATTTCAGCTGCCTACCTATTACGGTTAATGAGATACAGCCCTGTGACGGACGGACGGACGGACGGACGGACGGACGCATAGCGGAGGCTTAGTAATAGGGTTCCGTTGACAGCCTTTGGGTACGGAACCCTAAAAAGGGATAGCTGAGACACAGGCGACACCGCCCAGTTCGGCTATATTATACGAATTGTATGTGCAAATTGTACAAATGAAATGAAAAATAATTACATTTGTGTGTGTGGGAAGTGACTTGACGAATGCATTTTAGAGCACATTCGCGCACGGTGGCGATACAATTATATGGTCACTTTGGCCATACGGCCGCGACGCGATATCGACCGTATGCCACTTCTCCTTGCTTTCCCTTCCGAGTATGCCACACAGTCCACAGGCTAGCGCGCGAAAGTGCACCCTCAATGCGTTCGCCAAGTCAGTTCCAATCCACACAAAACATCCAATTACTACATATGCTTGCGTGCGGCATGTACGTTTAAGTTGGGTTGGCAGTTTTAGAAAATTCGAGATGGTTTTCATAGTAGTCTCGCAAGATGGCACAACTCCTTCCTTCTTTGATCTGAGCCCCGACTCTATTTCCCTTTCGAAACCGACATGGCACTGCTAATCCTAATAAGTCATGCTCGCTGAGTCAAGAAAGCAACGCAGCGTTGACCGAGCACTGATGACGCGTGGCACAATCGAGGTGACCCCGCGCTGCGGTGACCCCGCCACCCGCGTCACCACCAGTGAATCACTTACAACCTCAGGACGTACGTAGCTGCGCACGAGATTGCATCGCGAGGTGCACATCCTTGTTCGATTCGGAGTTCAGCGTGAGGCAGCGAGCGAGAGTAGCACCAAATGGAAACACGCTTCCATGGTGGATTTTCCAAAGCGCCGACTAGCCGAGGTTCCCGGCTCCGCTCGGGTCAATTTAGTTTTGAACGATCAGCCGAGCGGAGTCCGGTAAAATGCGCTCTCCGCCACCGCGTCGCATCGCCCGCCAGCGCTATAACTGTTTTTTATCCATCGATGGAAAAATATTTTTTCAAATACGACAGGTAAAGTAGTTTCAGAGATTAGCGCGATCAAAAACAAAATGTTTCTATACATATACCCAGATCAACCTCGGAATTGATACCATTTTTAGGGTTCCGTACCCAAAGGGTGAAAACGGAACCCTATTACTAAGCCTCCGTTGTCCGTCCGTCCGTCCGTCCGTCCATCCGTCCGTCCGTCCGTCCGTCCGTCCGTCCGTCCGTCCGTCCGTCCGTCCGTCCGTCCGTCCGTCCGTCCGTCCGTCCGTCCGTCCGTCCGTCCGTCCGTCCGTCCGTCCGTCCGTCCGTCCGTCCGTCTGTCCGTCTGTCACAGGGCTGTATCTCAGTAACCGTAACAGATAGACAGCGGAAATTTTCACAGAGTGTGTATTTATTTTGCCGCTATAACAACATATAGGTAAGATTAAGAAATAATTAAAATTAAAGGGGGTCCCCATACAAAAAACCTTATTTTTTTGCATACATTTTTTTACGATGGTACGACTCGAGTCCGACTCGCCCGGTTTTTTGTCCCTTTCAATCAAATGGAAACTGCATGTCAATGCAAAAGACAAAACATTTGGTAACTAATCCGGGGTCGATTTGAATTGATTAGTAGATTCCTTCACCTTTATTATATTAGTATAGAAGTATAGATATTAAAACATCTATCTACCGGTCAAAAATGTAAAGGTTTTGTCATAGCAGGTTATTTATCAAGATTACGGGTATTGCATATATTTCTGTCAAACCATGGTGCAAAAGAATAACCAAAAAAATACACCCGGAGATCCGTTGTTCTATTTATTCGTAAGTTCCGAGAAAATAATACGGTTGTTTGACCAGTTTACGACATAACCATTGTATTTATTTGTTATGCTTTCCCGAACTTTAAGGGTCAGGTTCGAACAAAGCCACGAGAGGTTAATCGGAGTGAGCAGGATTCTCGTATGTAGATATTTACCCTCCAGAGAGACCCTAAATATAAATTCTGTCGTACCTAACTCTGCCCAGAACGTCTGACGGACAGGTCCAACTGGGGAATACCCTGCATTTTCTGGGTGGTGGAAAAATCTTACTCAATCATGTAAACTAAGTAGTGGCAATTGGTCGCGTTCTTAATTTTCGGTTTGAAACGTGGTTATTCGAAGAACAGCAGTACAGGCACCGGGAGATAGCTAGAACCCTGGCGGGCGCCACACCTTTATTGTCGGCTCTTCCTGAAACTACTACTAATTTAAAGAAACCGTTTGCAAGAAGAAATCCTTGTGCAAAACAATATTTAGGTTTGCTAATAAAACGGAGTGTACTCTATGGATGCCATCCATTAAAAAAGAATATCATACCATACATTGTTTAACCCAACGAGCATGGAAGGGCGGGAGTAGCAACCGAAACTCGTTTGTAGGGGGGGGGGGGGGCAGCGGCGCAACGATAAAATTGGCTGCAGGGCCGACAAGAGCGTTCGCTCAAGGGGAACTTTACGATGAACGTTTCATAGAAAAGATAACCGTTTCCCCAAATTTTATCCCAAAAACATTCGACGACGGAAAGTCTTTCATTTCTAATTTTAAAAGTTTTCTTGAAATTAGAAATTAAAGACTTTCCGTCGTCCAATATTTTTGGGATAGGTGAAAAGGTTTTTTTTTTCTTTGTGCAGCCAAATCCGGGCAAAAATCTTTTTAACCGACTTCACAAAAGGAGGAGGTTCTTTCTATGTTCGACTTTATGTATATTTTATGTCCGTTCACCGATCTTGTATGAAAAGTTAATCGTTTAGTTCCCCCTTAAGAATTAGCTTACTAGATTTTCTCGAGTTCCAACGGCACGTAAGAACTTTACAGGACGCTATATTTCGCAACCAATGAAGCGCAACGAACATTCGGTGTTGTGCGTCCCGAATTCTTAGGCGAACTAACTACATGCTACAGTTATACGTTTTGGACTAAGTAACTCGTGGCTACGGTGCCGCCATCCATACGAATGAGTTTCAATCGCCTCTCCCGCCCTTCCACGCTCGCTGGTGTAACAACACTATCAGAAATAATAAATTCGAGGTGCAAGGATGGTCGGAGCAATAAAGCAGGCGTCTAAGAATAAAACCGGCCAAGTGCGAGTCGGACTCGCACACGAAGGGTTCCGTACAATCTTAATAGATTTAACACAAAAAAGTAACGTTTTTTGTAAGGGACCCCTTTATTTTTTATTATTTTTTTATTTTACCTATTTGTTGTTATAGCGGCAAAATAAATACCCACTCCGTTATTACGGTTCATGAGATACAGCCCTGTGAGAGACGGACGGACGGACGGACAGCGGAAGCTTAGTAATATGGTCTCGTTTTCACCCTTCGGGTACGAAACCCTAATAAGTACGTTACTCATGATAAAGCATCCGCCAAGTTAGATCAGGGTGACGCTCTGGGAAAACGGCCATAAAACAAACCAGTATCACAGTTCGATACATTGTATTCAACAGCGCTTCGAATGAATTCAATAATAAAATGTGACGGGGAGATACCGACCCCTTCTCAGTAAACGGTATATTTCGAAGGTGGCACAGCACTATAGTAACGCAAGGGTTCCGTACGGGATCCTCGCACGGTCTGGCACACCTAATGTAGCGCTTCAAAGAGAATAACACACTTCACTTAAATTGGGTTAGGTTACGCTCCATGAAGTAATGTCTTCGTGGAGTAACCAAACATAACGATGCAAGGGCACAAAGTCACACGGAGATTCACTCACTTTTATTAATGAACTTAAGACTTGGTATTTTTTATTATTTTTTTCTTTTACCTTATTTAAATTTATTTAGATTTTATATGGAAAATATTGTACGACCATCTCAATATTTAAGGCCATCGATCGCCGATTTTGAAACAAATCGATTTTAAACAAGACGTCGCTTGCGCTAAATAACAGTCCACTTCCCTCAAGCATGAAAAACCGGCCAAGTGCGAGTCGGACTCCCACACGAAGGGTACCGTACCACCGTTCAAGATTTGACACGAAAAAATCACGTTTTTTGTATGGGGCCCCCCTTTATTTTTTATTATTTTTTAATGTTACCTATTGGTTGTTATAGCGGCAAAATAAATACATATTTTGTGAAAATTTCAGCTGCCTGCCTATTACGGTTCATGAGATACAGCCCTGTGACAGACGGACAGACGGACGGACGGACGGACGGACGGACGGACGGACGGACGGACGGACGGACGGACAGCGGAGGCTTATTAATAGGGTTCCGTTTTCACCCTTTGGGTACGGAACCCTAAAAAACGAGTAGAGGAGCTAAGTACGAGGTTTTCTTCATGACCTCATATGTTTCCCGCTTAGTAAGACAAACTCTGGTATAAGTAGAAAATAAGTGCATTGTAGCACCGCTTTGATCCGTATTGGCCGTGGAAGTCGTAAAAGTCACGACTCGTTACACGCGCTTCATATACTATGAAAATGTATATTTTAATCCTAGTTTGAGGGCCGAGGCCGTACTCATCGTCGTAAAACGAAAAGAACTTTAGTCGTAGGAGACTTTAGTTTGTACTGCCGAATTAAATAAATTAAATACGCAAATACGCAGCGCAGCGGTTTTCGAAAAACTAGAGCAGTGTTTTTCAAACTTTTTGAATACGGCTGGCATAAAAAAATCAGGCGACCCCCCAGTTCCACAATAAAACTATTTCAGTGATTGGAAAGACTACGAATTTAATTTTCTTTCAACTAGAGAAAATGTATCGCCAAGTTTCGGGATGGCGCTAACTGGACAAAAAAACGGTCAAATTCACGTCCCGAGGTCCCGTCACTGCTGGCTTCAGAAATCTAGCTTTTCTCAAAAAATATGACGTATTAAGCGAAAGTAATTCGTTGGTGCCCAACTACGTTATTGGTATTATATTGGTATGTTTTTGTTTCATAATTTTAAAACAACCGTTACTGAGAGAACAATTCGGAAAAGTTGCGTATGTGACGCGACAGGCGCTATGGCCAGACCATAAGGGCATATTCTGTGATAAGGGCAAAAAGGGTTCGCTGATGAAATGCCGACTTGTCGCGAAATTAAAATCACTTATGCGAATTGTCTCATGGACACACTAAACGAAACTCCCGCCCTTTTCAACCGACTTTAACAAAAGGAGGAGGTTCTCAATTCGACTGTATTTTGTTTTTTTTTACACGATGGAAGAGACAGACACAGAGACAACGACTGGTTAAAAAAATAATGTGAACTGCCATTGAATCTTGTCCATTCCGATACACATCTTCGACAACAACCAGGGTTTGATAAACGGATCCTCACACCTTTTACTGATTTGTATACAGTAATGGAAGGAGCGTATCATAATCAATAAACTGGCTTGAAATGGTAATATTTCCTTCAAATTGAGCACTTAAGGTAAGCGAGGGTAGGGAACGTAATACGTTTAGCTCCCCACCGAGTGGATTAGACTCCGGATGCGGTCTCGTTTGTCGCACGGCGGGGTTCATTCGATTGGCTGAATTACTAGCGGCAATATCGACTATGTATGTCCAACCAACCGATCGTCCATCGATTGATGTGTTGAACCTTCCTAAGGTTGGACGATGGTGCGGTAACACCATTGCGATAGTGAAGCTACAACCACTGATCATTTGTTAGTTTTAAAGATAATGGGAGGTTAAGCGAGCAAAGGCTATTTGTTAGTCTTTAGGGCTGATTTTTCAATCGATTCGTTATACTAAGTCCATTTTTTTATTAGTAAAATTACAGTAAGATTATTGTGAGATATGTTATAATTTTCCGGTTATTCGTCTTTTGACAAACTTATATTTGTGCTATCGGTCCAATAAGTATTATCTGAGGATTGAAAAATCGGCCCTTAAGGTTACAGCAGGTTTTTATCTCAGCCTTAGGCTGAGATAAAAAGTCATTCTTCTTCTTCGCACGCGGTGGCGATGTTTGGACTGTGTGGCACACAACGCGGCCGGCTTCTCATACGATTATTTGGACAATATGTCGCCGGAGTAATGACCACATGACACTTCTTCCTTCCATCTTCTGTGGTAGTATCGAATTCAGGATTAATCGGGCTATTTTCATAACGGACACCGATGTTCACACCCTTCTCCCCTAGCCCGCTGGTGGTCGAGCTAAGCTGAAATCGTGATTATTACGACCGCGTTGCGTGACACACGCTTATTACGGCGGATGACAGCCACATATGACCTGACAACACACTCAAGTTGATAGGACTGGCTCCCTCCAAGTCCGCCACCGCCGGCGGTCGGCATTGATTCGGTTTGGAAAGTGAAAGTGGCGGGCAGCAGTGCACGCCGAAGGTGCGATAGGGACGGAGAGGCGTTCTGCCTGCAATGACTTTGCAAGTAACGTCGGGAATAGCTGCGGGAATGACAGCTGGTAAATGCGGGGCGACCCTACTCGGAGTGGGGAGGTGTGAGCGAGGGTGGGTTCCTCTTCGTACACCCCGGCATCCCCCGGTTCCGCTCTTCTTCATTACTCTAGGCTTCTGTGGTGCCACACTTTGCCAGTGAAAATGTAAACTGCAAATGGTACTTTGGTGATAACGAAGACTAACATCTACATAAGTAGTATCCAAAGGCGGAGTGGACAGCAGCTGGTTAAAAAAATGTACTGCACGTTAAACACGCCACTTTTTGTTTGTCGTCTGGAATCAATCAATACCTTCACAGAAAGTGAGGTGTTCAATCAGTGATTTATTTGTAACAAGCGTTTGTGCGTTTATTTACATACTCTGTGGGTTGTCCACAAAAAAAGCCGAAATATAGTTACTACATTGCACGGCTACATTGCATAGACAATGGATGGACATTACGGAAAATTCGTCATCTTTCATTCTATGCGATCGTACCAACCCGGCGTGATTAACCTACCGGGGGACCGTCAGTTGTACGTCAGCCACGGTCAGCCTCAAAAACGATCAGATCCAGAACCCGACCGCGCTCGGTGTTGATTAACCTTAGTGATCAAACACCGAGACGTCCGCCCCTGACTACCGAGGCCGACCAAATCGAGTTACCTCCCGATTCCTCCGTCGACCCTGAAGTAAAACCGACTGAGCAACAATGACATTTCTCCATCGATATAACGTCGATGCATTTCTCTTTCCAATGAAAAATACGAAATTACATGACTGTACATCGACGTGTTCTGAGTGTAAATACTAGTGCCGGAGCCGTAGTAATACGTAGTCGCAGGTTGGGGTTTAGCAGATAAGGCAATCCCTAGGCAACTTCGTCGATTTGCATATTAATTAGGTAAGTTTCCAAAAGTTTGCACGTAGATCATTGGGCGCCGAAAACTCAAGATCTGGGTGCGGGGTTCCTAAATTTTGATTGATAAAATAGATGGAAATGAACGCGGAACTAATCATCAATTCTGTCACGCCATAAAGTTGGTAAGAATTATATGGATGACAACGGATAAGTTTCGTTAAGTTTGGTTGCTTAGCACGCGTAAACGAATACTTCTATGTTAGAAATAGAAGCGAAATATACTGCCATACTTAGCGTATGGAGCACTCGTAAATACAACAAGTTACCGGACTAGATGTGATGATAGCCATACATGGCCGGTAACATAAGTCAATTGCACGACGCGAAAAATGTGCACGATCGATTGCGGGTTTCAGGTAATTTTAACATAAATATTATTTAAGGTAAAAGTTGCAAGATAATTGTATGTATTTAATAGATACGAAATTACCGTTATCTCATTAATTTCAGTTTCAGCGACATCAACATTTGAAGCATTGTAATCAGATTTTAAAAAAAAGAAAATAATCTGAAAAATCTGATTACAATGCTCTAAATGTAGATGTCGCAAACTCAAATTGAAGTCGCAAACGGTTTGAGGGAAAAACGAAAACGTGCAGACGCCTATATTCGATATATTTAGTAGTATCGAAAGTAATCTATCATTTATCAGTCATTACAAATACGCTGATAAAACGCAATCATCACTTTTCCATAATAACACAGAACATAAAAAAAAAACTTAAATAACTCAAAAACTATTGATTTTAGACCCCCATTTCACGGAGCCAAATTTGTTGCAAATTAGCTCTAGAATGACCCATTAGAAGGAATGTATCGAATTACCAAACAGCCTGTATACCCACAGGCGCTCGCGAGGCGTGGGCCTGACACGGGTCGCGATAGCAGAGGCTAGCCGAGTGAGTGACAATATCGTTACATGTCGGGCCAACTTACCCGTCTCGTGCCGCGTCAGAGCGATAGGCCGCCCTGAGAGACTGTGAGGTTTCTCAAACTGTAGCTTCGAACTCACCTGAAAAAGGAACATTTATCGAGTCAATTTACGGATCTATTATTCATTATATTATTATTATTTTATATATTATTATATTTTCTAAGCACTAATTTGCTATTATGATGTCTATGCTATTATGACTGACTTTACGCTCGAAAAAAAAGTGACACGTGTAAGGGATACATTTTCATGTTGAATTGACAAGGGATGTCCCAAATGAAAACTGTGGATACATTTAAAACTATGGCACGCGAATGGCTCCTCACCGGGATATTTTATGATTTCAAAGGGTTTAAAATAATAGCCGATTTACGACAATTAAATTAAATGTATGTATGAAAAACAATGTAAAAAACAAAATTCACGATGCAAGTAGAGAACAAAATTTTCAATGTGAGTTCTGTCCATTTTCTTGCAAATAAATGACTCTGATTCTGGATTCTTCTTGGAACAGCCTGCATCGGACCACAGGAATTAACCAAACACCTAGTAGTTAATTATTACCCGCTAGGCCACAAGTCGACGGAAATTACTTTTCCGAAGATAAGCTGTCCCCTCCCCCACCTTCCCCCTCCAACGATAAACGTGCGAGTAAGTACACATAAGGCGGTACATTTTAGTTTAGGTAAAGGCTGCTAAGTGATTCTGCGGCGCCGCCGGCGCGGGTTGAGGCGGGGGGGGGGGGGGGGGAGAGACACGACGCCGAATCTTTATGGCGACGCTTTACGACGCCCGGCGTCGCCACAGTGTCGGCACGTGCGGGGCGGCCGACGCGACGAGCGCGTCCGCGCTGCGACGAACTGACCGGCTTCGATTCAATGCCAAAGATGTACCCGAAGTCCCAGTTGCCACCTAAATTGGCGTTAAGGCAAACCGATCGACTGGCGTATTCAAATGTATGGAGAAATGGAAGAGCGCGCGCGGTGGGCGTTAATCGAACTAACATTTGCGAGTCCGAGTTTGATTTGACAGCTTAATCAACGTTGCCGTTTACGCCGACGTTTTCATGCAAATCGGAAGTCCGAGTTCGACTTTGAAAGTTTGTAGAAGCAAAACCACAGAGTATCTAGTAAAAACTTGCATGGAGTTTGACGTTTTTGCGCAAAACGCCAGTCGATCGGTTTGCCGTAAACGCCAATTGAGGTGAGAACTCAGAATGACCACTCTGGTTCCAAGTTGCCAAGGATTGCAGGGCAATTTGTCTAAAGATACACTTTCGACTAATGCGGAGGCGGCACGCGGCAACGGCAGGCAGCATGAAGCAGTATCGTGGCGGCATTGCGGCACTAGGCCGCTATGGCACTATCGATACACTTTCGGCCGGCGCGCCACAGTCACAGTCGTCGCCGCCGCCCGCCTGCTTCGAGGCACCGCTCATAGACATAAATCTATAATAATTAAATCAAGCTGAAGATATTCTTTGTTTTTTTTATGCAACGCGTTAATCTCTGGAATCAACACCAGACGGATTTGAAAAAATCTCTTAGCTTTTGATAGTCTCATTCTTGAGGATACGACCCTTAGGAGCCGAACACAAAGTCAGAAAGAACGCTACGCTAAAATGAAGTACTTTTCGTAGAATTAAATAAGGTGGGCGATGCGACGAGGTGGATCGAGTGCCGAGGGCGCATTTTACCTGGATCCGCTCGGTTGAGTGACCATAAAGAAATTGACCAGAGCGCAGCCCGGAACCTCAGCTCACATTATTTGTTAAAACAATGTAAGGCAGTGTCACGATGTCAGTGCTTTACCGAACATAGAGTACACGTTTGTAAGGTAACGACGATGACGTTTGGACGGTTCGCCGTTGGTAGGCCGCGCTCATTCGCTCGAGAGGCGCTTCCACTCGATTGAATCTGTCCAGCCAGCCTTTGCAACTCCTCACGAGCCTGCGGACCTTCTACACGCACTTACTAGGAGTGAGCATCATGAAAATGGGAGGGATACTTGTACCGAATGCAGCAAGCACACCGAGATGGTGATTTTTTCTTTCGTGCAGCGTTAAATTATGTCAGGAAGGTTTGTTAATTAAAATATTGTTTTATTCGTGCAGTGGAAAGGCCAAGCCTCTTCGTCCATGCATTTTCGTCCCATTTGTGAGTCAGGGTTCCGTTGATTACTAAACCTCCGCTGTCCGTCCGTCCGTCCGACAGTCCGTATGTCTGTCACAGGGCTGTATCTCATGAACCGAATAGGAAGGCAGCTGATACTGTAGAATGTGTATTTATTTTGCCGCTATAACAAAAAATAGGTAAAATAAAAAAATAATATAAATTAAGCACAAAGACAAGATGTTCTGTGTTAAATCGTGTACGATGGTACGGAGCCCTTCGTGTGCGTAACTTAACATGGATCGTTAATACCACACACACCGCATTCCCGAAGGAATTCGGTGCCATGCCAGGGACTACTTTATGTGCATGGCTACATTGGACTGGATGAAAAACACGGATATTTTTGTATTCCAGCTTCGACCATCATCCATTGCGATGGTACGGATGGACGGGTACCAACCCGAGCAGGCTTAAACCCCAGCACCTAGTATGGGAACTTAGGAATGTTCGATCAAATGATTGAAAGCTTGCGATGAGGAAACCAGTCGCCTCATTTGTATTTACCTCTTGAGGCAAATAATCGGCGAGGTGGACGAGATTACCAGGCGGGTCCCTTTTTAACGTTCTTGATCGGTTATTTCGCCGTGTACGCTATGCTCCGGTGCGAGCTAACAAAACGAGCGATTCGCCTCGGGCGCCCAGGCTAGACTTCGGCTAGACTGGCCTCAAAGCTAATCTCTCTGAGGGCCGAGCGAGGCGCACACGGAGGAGTCACTCGCAGACTTGCACAGCCAGACGTCTGGCACTGGTCTGTGTCTGGCTCTAAAGCGTCTATACTACTTCTGTGACTAAAGTCTCCGCTGTCGGACGTAGGACGCCACAAGCACCGCAAGCATTGTGCACATGTTACGGATAAAGAGTAAAGTTTTTGAAGCAGCCCAAATATGTGAAAGCTTACACACTCAGGTTTAGAATTGAGGAATTCTATAATAAGTCCCTAAAACCTGATTTTATCAGCATTTCAATCTGTAAACGCACCTCCATGTACGCATGTCTACCAAACTGTGATTGTGTTTCTTTTTTTTGTTTGTTTAAATACGAGCGGCTCGTAGCATAGTGGCGCGGGGACTGGCCTAGCGTACCAGAGGCCCGGGTTCAATACCAACTTGCACCACTGTCTTTCTCTTTCAGAGTTCGATAAGTGCATTTCGCCACGAATGCGAGCTGCTCCATGGTTCGGAATCCATGTAAAACTGTAGGTCCCCTTCCCCTACTAGGTGGTAGGGTTTAAGCCCGCCCGGGTTGGTACCATCGCATTGGATGAAAAGATGGTCGAAGCGGCAATGAAAAATTGTCCGTGTTTTCCATCCAGTTCAATGTAGCCGTGCTCATAAAGGGAAGGTCCTGGCATGGTACCTAATTCCTTCGGGAATGTGGTGTATTGGGCTAATATCATAACGGTAGTTGTGTGGTATTAGCCATCCATGTCAGGTCGCATAAAAAAATATATACCGGGTGTCCCGGTTCCTGACGATAAACCGGGAGGTGGTGATAGCCCACATCACTACTAGCCTAAAGCGAGAAAAAAATTTAGATAAAAGTTTTTAGATTTCGAGATATGAGCAATTCTTTTATTTTTCAAAAATCGCCGTCTCGGTGTGGTCTTTTTAGTTTTTTGGATACTAAAATGTAAGTTATCCAGATAAAAAAATACTTTATAATAGCTCAATAACGGCGCTTTAAGTTATTATAATATATAAATTAGTCATTAGCTAATGCTGTTACTCACGACATTCAGGTTGGAGTGCATTATTTCTGGGTAGTGATATTATTAAAATTCAAATATCTCTATAATTTATACTAACCAGAGATAGTGCACTCTAGCCTTAAGGCGGCCCAACCCGGCGGGCCTAACTCATTCGCGGGCACGGTACAAAACCGTGCTGTTGCGCTCTAAGACCTTCTCTGTTTCAAAGAATAAGACAGGTTCCGTGATAAGGAAGATGCAACATGTCCACAAAAAAGACAATGTGCATAGTGTATGATTTGGTAAGATTTACGAAAATTTTAATTTCAAAACGACTTATAGCTAAAAGTAAACCACGACCGCTGTAGTCAAAAATCTAACAAAAACCAAATAGATCATCAATCTTGATTAAATAAACTATGTCTGATGACTAATCTTTTTACGATGTTGTTACTTTATCATTGCGGAATCCACCTCCAAAGTTATTGTATAAAACGCGCGAAAAATTCGAACTTTCGGACCTTGTAACTTAGAAACCAAACACAATATTACAATGCCAATGGTCATCAGACATCTAGTTCGATCAATTAAAGCTACTTTGAGCAAAATTTGGGATCTCTGACAAGAAATATGGGCGTGATCTTCTTTCCCCTTTTGTATGGGGAGATGAGCGGGATGGGCCACCTTAATATGTACATACTGTAAACCGTTTCTGATTTAGTTTTTTTTAAATATAGGACGCAAATGAGTCACAAGTGAATATTTTGTAAGGTCTTTTTGAGAAATAAATCCACTTTAAGCCGATGTTTTGTAGGGGGAATGGGTCCTGTGCAGGGAGATCCTCTAAATAATTATACGAGTATAAACCCTAGTTACATCAAGCCGACATTGTGAGATCAGAGACCAAAGCATTTTAGGGATGAACTTTGGTTTAGGGTTTTCTGAGATTTTTTCATGTTGGTCATGTCTTTTAACCGTAATTTGTAAACAAAGTACGCTTGTTCACACACTGGCGACTGCGGGGTGCGGAGCCAGATCCAGACTAGCGATGGGTTATTCCGGGTCCATCCCATTCCGTAAACCCGCTTCCTTTGCTTTTTTCGACACTCCTCATTAGCCTTACTGATTCCTATTCCATTTCCACTCCTCATTTGACCTTTATTTTGCTCACTCGAAATTTTCAATGAAAACCTGGATCCGAATTAAAATGTTTGCGGTTTCTCGGAGTACCCGCCATTCCGGAGTAACGACCTTATTTTTTGCTCTTCGAAATATTTAATGAACACCTGGATCCCCCGGCCTTTCGGAGTGAAATTATTAACCATACCAGATTTTTGTGGGTTCACGACGTGTTCACGAACATTGGACCTTAAGGTGTCCCTTCCCGACGGGACTGACTCATGCGCGAGCACGGTACAAAACCGTACTGTTGCGCTCTGGAACCTTCTCTGTTTCAAAGAAAATGACGGGCTCTGTTATGAGGAGGATGCAACATGTCCACAAATCAGACAATCGCATAGTGTTTGATTTGGTAAGATTTACGAAAATTTTAATTACAAGACGACTTATGCTTAAAGTAAACCACGACCGCTGTAGTCAAAAATCTAATAAAAACTAAATTGATTATAAATGTTAATGAAACAAGCGATGTCTGATGACTAATCTTTTTAAGATATATAAATTATATCGTTGAGCAATCCACCTCCAAAGTTATTGTATAAAACGCGTGAAAAATTCGAACTTTCGGACCTTATAACTTAGAAACCAAACACAATTGTGCAATGCCAATGGACATCAGACATCTAGTTCCATCAAATAAAGTTATTTTGAGTAACATTTTGGATCTATGACAAGAAATATGGGCGTGATCTTCTTTCCCCGTTTGTATGGGGAGTTGAGCGGGAAGGCCCACCTTAATTCCGGAGTTCATTCCGGACGTGTGGAGTAGGAATGGGAATGCATTCCTTTTAGCGGTCAGACTTACCTATCGCTAATTCAGACGCGTCGCTTTAACGTGTTCAAATGTCTCGGTTTTGCTTGTTCGTAATAAAGTAGAGGGAAAATTATGTCGTACTGATTTACGTAAAACGTTTATTGTATATGTAGCACATCATTGTTATGAAAATTACTAAATATTTAAATAAAATATATTTGTCGCACCGAACGGACCGGACGCCCCGCAACATGCGACCACGTAGAGTTATCCTTATAACGTAATGTAAGGAGCGCGTCACAGTAAACGCCACTGTAGGCCGTTGTCAGGAAACTGAATATGCGTCAAAGTCCCTTGTGTGGCGGTTACGGTGATGCCGTTGCATAGGTATTGTAGGTGGCTTCACAACCATTTGTAGTATTCATGTGGGCGCATGGTTTAATTTTATAAAATTTTGAAGTAATTTTTACATTCATTGTGGTGTCCGGTTGTGGAACGAGCAGCGATTATCGGTCGTTGCGATCGGTGCGGCGGCGGAGGCGTTAAAACCTTACATACAACGGCGGCATCGCCGGCGAGTAAGTTGGCTTAGGAATGCGCAATACTGACGATACGTAAGAACTTTACAGGACGCGACTTAGTGAATGAAGATTCGACATTGCGCGTCCCGAATTCGTAAGTGAATTAACTGCAGTTAGACGGTTTCCACTAACTCGAGGCTGCACTGCCGCCACCGAATGAGTTTCGATCGCTACTACCGTCCTTCCATGTTCGCTGGCATCGAGAGATCAGAGATGATCACTGGAAAAAATAATAATACAATGACCAACCTGACGAAGTTTCTTGTCGGCTCTTCTTCGCCAGAAAAAAAAAAATGACGAATCCGAGTGTGTAATATACATCTAATGGAGGAAATAAAGAAACTGAAACTGAAGAGCCCCTAGTCGGACTAGTCACCTAAATTGGCGTTTACGGAATTTCGAAGTTACGTAAAAACGTCAAACCCATACCAGTGTTACTACTTATTCTGTAGTTTTGCTTCTTCAAGCTCTCAAAATCATGCTCGGACTACCGATTTGTATGATAACACGGCTTAAACGGCAACGTCATTTTACGGCGGCGATGAGTAAGCTGTCAAATTAAATACAGACTAACGCCCACTGCCCACGCTCTTCAATCCTTCAATTCTCCTGAAAACGCTAGTCGATCGGTTTGGCGTAAACGCCTATTAAGCTGAGACGTCGGACTACGGGCTCCGGTAAGGATAAACTAGCCGGCGGTCTCACGGAAGATGCAGTATTATTACAGAACCCGCCAATGGACATGTTTACCGGTGTTCAGATAAGCGAGATTATACACCGATCCGCTTTATTGATTGCCAACATCGGGCTCACGAGTGCAGCGCGCATGATGCAAGTGTTAGGTTTATGCCTCATAATGTGTTGCGAGCATTTCTAGGTGCGGGGCGCATTATCAGAGATGTTGCAACGCCGAGCCGGCGCACTGCACCGCCGCGCCGCGTCGGTTGCAACACCGCGCCGACACTGACACACGAGATATCTACACCGCCGCTGTAAGTGAGAAACGACGTGAAAACTCGAAGATGGAGGTTCATGCATTATGGGAATGATATACTCACGACGAGTAATGTTTTATTTACCTGCCACGGCTTTTAAATCTTGCCGCTAAACAAAATCCAGGATGGATTCTAAGCAAGCTCCCGTCCTTCGGCATTCGCTTGCTTCCTGTCGGGTCGCTCCTTATACGTTACCGTTGATGGTGCGAATTCGGACGACTTCCCGATTGGGGCTGCTGTCCCTCAGGGCTCCGTGCTGTCACCAACGATAATCATCAGTAACGATTTACAGACCTCAGGCATAATTTAGCCCGGAGCATGAGGGGTATGACAGGTTTTGGAAGAGAGGAGATGCACAGCCCAGCAAGGCGCAACGTTCCGTGGTAAATATGTTGGATACTGTTCTCGAGAAAGTAGACAACTGGGGCAAGAGAACCTTGTCGCCTTCAACGTTCGCAAGACTCAATACTGTGTTTTCTCTGCCAAGGTAGAGAGCATGCGTTCCGTTTCTAGCAAGTTTCCGAGGCAACGTCGTACCTGTTTCGGAGCACCTGGACCTACTGGACTGCAACATCTCCGAAGACGTGGGCTTATGGATGGATCTTTATTGAAGTCAAGGCCAAAATTGCAAACTGGGGATCCTATACCGTTGCAGAAGTTCTTTTCACCGGTGCAACCACTTCTTTATGTATCACAGATAATGCCGAATACTGTAGCTGTGAGATGAAGGCAGAATTGTAGATTTATAAATTAAAGAGATTTCCCATTCAATCGTAGATGGGGGAATCTACTTAAGCGGGATCTCACTTCGTTCGTTTAACCATTCATTAATAATATCCCTGTGATATCACATTTTCGTTTTCAATATTGACAATTATCACACGGGGAATTCTCAGCGAATCGTCGAAAACGATCATCGAAATTAAGAGGTGAGCGGCTTACTGGAGTGTCGCAGAACTCTGCAAAGATTGAACCGAGAAACACGACTAAGATGAATCAGTGGTGACCAATCTTTCATTTATGGTCACGATTATGCAGCAGTCGACCGTCGAGGTCTTATAAGACGAAACAAATGTAAAAAATATGATTATGGTTGCATCGAAAACTGGCCATATTGCCACGGTAGAACTTGTCAGAGTTAATGCATACAGCCGGTTTACCAGCAGTTATCAGCGAGCTCCGGAAACGCAACCCGAAGTGAAGCTTCTTTCCACACCTTCTTGATTACATTTCTTCGCGATCTAATGAGGTCGTAATTTGGTTATCTGCAGCATATGTAACATATTTTTTAACACATCTATTAAGGACGTCTTTATTTCGAAGCCCCTAATGATTGAAGTAAATATACTTTTTCATACTAAGCACGTACGTGATTTTTTCCCAGGAATGTGATATGCATGTTCAACAGGTGCCTAAATTGGTAGACGCAATAGGTGCGAATGGTATGTTTTGCTGGTTCGGATCCAATCTTGCAGTATATTCATGAAGTAGTTCTTTTGACAGACTCTTTCTTAATCAAGGTGCCCTTGCTTCACGGTCGATTATACATACATGCATATCACATTCCCCAATAAATTCTTGTCCGATTGGTACTTGGCCACTTTGCCTCCTCCGCCGCCGCCAAAGTCGTAGCATACCGCAGTATCACAACTCACCTACACCGCACAATTACCCGGATTCGTGACGTCGCGTCAACTCAACCCTCGAGCGCCAGAGGTTCGCGAAGACACTAACGCATAAGTCCGACTGCATTCCACCGCAACCGTCGCATATTGTATCCGCCACAGTACCGCGGTAGATGTCCGCACCATGACCCAGACAAGTCACGGCTCCCCTCATCCCTGGCGCGCCGGAGGTTCGCGAAGACGCCGAGGGTAGGCGCCGCCTGTCCGACTGCATTTAGTGCGTTCCCTTAGGGGAAAAAAAGTTTTTTTCCGGAAACCAGCTGCACCTTTTTAGGTGTTGTTAAGTATGTCGTTCTGACTACAAAACCGCCGGGAGACAATCTCTAAAGTGCTTAGGTCAGCAATTATGACGTCATCAAAATGGCCGCCGATGCGTTTAGAAATTTGCTAATATTACAGAAAGTGTGTAACATATATTCATGTGTGGGGTATCATAGAAAGCACAATCAAATGCACTATAATAATGTCCATACATTTGTTCTTGTAAATGTTACAGTTTTTGATATATTTAAGTTTTAATGAAAAGTACATTTTTTTATTTTTTATTATTATTTATTTACTACTTTACAAGTAAGTTTTCAGTAAAATTACATAAGAAGAAAACAAAGCTTCATTATTAGGCTATACACTATTGTTTAAATTGTGGCGATGAGACAAAATCTGACAAAGTTATAATTAAAAAAGTGTACTAGTTTTATAGGATATTCTGCGGGCGCGTTACGACTGCGCGCAGGGGCGTGCAGGCAGAGTGGCTGCGGGCGATGGCGCATTATTATACAAGAATGTTCTGTGTAAATATAACAAATAGTGAGTATTTCTAGGAAAAGTATAAAATAAAATAAAAGTTATTTATTCATTCTACTCATTATTTTTTATTCGAAAGTTGTGTAGATACCCATTTTGCGAATTTATTTAGGTTTTAAATAGCTAGAATCTGTATTATTGATTAGTTGAATAACCAACTGTATAAGAAATAAATGAAAATCTGTTTCCGAAACAAATATATTTAATGATCCATGTTATTTTTACAAAATTTCTCTCGAACATGCACCTTCGCACGCGCAAAGCAATGTACAATTTAGCTCATTTTTTACGCATCGACACTTCGTGCACATTTGTTTGCACTTGCAAGACAATAACTCCTTGCAACTGAGGCTAGCATCAGGAAGGGTCTTCCACAAAGGGGTATACGCTGGTCCGTCGTTTTTTTTTTGCCAGCCCCAATTGCAAGGATCCAGCAGTTGTGGTTCTCTGTTTAGGCAATTAATCCAAATGTGAGTCTGGTGTATAGCTCTTTTTAAATGCTGCAGGAGCGCATCTTGTGTTGGAGGAATGTTTTCGATCGCTCTGTTTTTTTTCGTAAATAATATCCTCCTCGCAGTGTTAACTTTATTTGTGTCACTCGTTGGATGATACATATGAACCACCATAGTTTCTATGAGCGCGAATTCGTTGCTTTTTAGGCATGGTTCTACTCCACTAGAATATGCTTGAAAAGCAGCGTCTACTTCTCTGAACGAAATCCATGTCTTCCAGGCACTCTTTTTACCAATTCCACAAAATGTTGATACCGTATCACAGCCAGTTATGGAGTGGAAAAAAGGCATTACTGCAGTCATCCCACTCGGCAGCTGCGCAACAAATGTATGGACTGGTAGGTATTTTAAATGTTTTCCTGCTCCGTACTCTATCCACAACTCTTGCAAGTTTGGTATTTTGTTGAAAGCAAAAAGTGCTATGACTAGCACGTCTGAATCCACTGTCTTCAATAAAACTCGATCATGGCCGTTCCTTGCTGCATCATCTGCGTGCAATAATAATCTGGCATCGGCTTCCTCGTGAGATGAAGATGACACTTCCGTGGCTGATGACGACGAAATTACTTTGTCCTTACAGGTACAAATCACAGTCTTTTCTTCTATTTGTATTTTTACCAAGTTTTGAGCTAACAAAATGAATAGTTGTTCCTTGTTCTTATCGTGAGCTAAAAACTTGTGGAAGTTTCGGGGGATTTTGACAGTCTCTTTTACAGCAATCAGCTGACCTGTACCCCTTGACTCCCTGGTATCGGCTTTTAAACTACCCTCTATATATTGATCGAACACCACGTCAACTCGGTCGAACAAGCTTAGTTTACCTTTGACATATGGAACTATAATTGCATCAATGTAATCCTGAAATGTTTGGTTGGTTTTAGGTGTTAGCATGTGTACAAGTGCGGCACCATCTATTATCAGACATGAGGCTTCTGGTTGCACCAATACTGGTGTATCGTGCTTCGAGGATTGTTCTATGCATGTCACAATGTCTGATTTGTTAGTTGGCTTACGTAGCTTTCCAAATTCTGATATAGAGGGTGCGTAGGAGTGATTTTCGTGACCAAAAAAGTCATCTAAATTTCCGTCTCTGCCCTGACTAGCAACATATAATTTGCAAAACAAATTACTATCTTTTCTGAGGTCCCCTATCTTCTGCTTGTCTTTAGATTTTACTGTTGCCTTTTGGCTGTTGTATAGTGGCAGATTGTTGCGTTTGATAACAGCGTGAATTGATTTGTTGCGAAATTGCAGACGATCTTTTACATATTCTGCATACTGCTCTGTTCCTATTGATTCAGCAACAAAAACGGAAGTTTGTGATCTTTCGCTCATAATCAGTCGACTATTGTTAATGGTGGTAAGTTCGTCATCTTCAAATGGGTTTCCGTGTTCTTTGAACACATTTATAAGATTATGGACGTGCTTTTGAAAACGCAATGCAAAAGCCTTGCTGTCCTCACGATGCTTATTATCTCGATAATTTTCATGACGGAAGAATATTTCTTCGAACTCAGTCGTCATTCGTGCCATTTCAGGGCCCGATACTGCCCATTTTAACAAAGCGTTGTCATTGCTGAGATTACTAAGAGTTCTGGTGTCTAGTTTGATTAATTTGTTATTTTGTTCATGAACTTGATCGTGGCCCATACGCGAAAAGTTTCTGTCCGTTTTTAGACTTGTAAAGTTCCCTTTGCGGAATTCCTTGTAAATCATAGGATGAGAAGTTGGCAGCTTTTCGAGATCATGAACAAATATCGGCAACCAGCGCTCATAATTTACGTGATTGAGGCTGAACATCCATGGACAAATACGGTGAAGGGAATCCATAAAATCTGCTACATCACCTTGGCGAATACTACGCACCATTAACAACAGTATCGATTCCAAATCCATTGTAGTACTCCAAAATTTAAATTGAGAAGATTTTGATTTTTTTATTTCAACCCATTCGGCCAATGTCTCTGACTGATATGCCTCTTTATCCCTCATAAATGCTTCCTCCCGTAATACATGGAGCACTGCAAGGGTTACCTCGTGTGCATACCGGCTTCTTTTTACGTGAGATGATTTAAGAATGCCTTCTGCTCTGCCTGGTGTGGTTACACCAGCCTCTACTAAATTATCAGTCCAGCCACTGTCTTCCAAGAAAGTTCCTATCATAGATAATACTGCCATTTCAATATGCAGTGGCCCTAGCATAACCACTAGTTTATCTTCCCCATACATTTCAGGATATGACCATTGTATTTGTTTAGCTATGGCGTATACTGGTTGATCAGCAGTCATGACTGGTGTCTGACCTGAGTTATTTTCATTTGTGATTGTAATAATTATGTTCATGGTATGGCGCACCATGGCATGAGAGTTGATGCTTTCTCGTAATATGGGCAGAATAACTGATTGAGATTTCACTTTTTCATTTTCAGGATTTTCTTTGCGTGAATTGTATGCAGCCCAACACAAAGTTTCTTCATCATTTTCCAGCGATATTTTAATGTGGTCTAGCCACTCTTTCATTTCTGTAGTAGCACTTGCTGTATTACAATTTCTGCAACTGTAGTTTATCGTCTGCATAGGAATATCCGATTGTTTTTTGGGTGTTGGAAGTATGTTAGTATACGAATCAGGGAGAGATATTTCGTATTTGTCTCTTTTAGTAAGGTTTAAAGGCAGTCTTTCAACGTTGCTGTGTTCTTCTGGATGTAAAATAAGAGATATTGTTGTACCGTGAAAGGAGTCCAAGGAAGTGGTTGATGAAGTATTGTGATCAATGTTATCTATTGCCGCGCACGTGAATACGTTTGAATGTATATTTTTGGGACAAACAAATCCTTGTTCTTTATATAGATCACATGCATTGCTTGCCACCATTTCAGACACCTGAACTACCCTTTTATATGACACGCTCAAACCTAAGTTGCACATGTTGTCGATCACTTCTTTTCGCACATTGTCGTTGTAAAGTTTTATTCCTATGTACAAAGGCAGTGGTGTTTCTCGATCTGTCAAATGGCGCGTATGAATAGCGGTTTGGTTGACCTTTTTTTTGCAGTTAAATCTTATAAGTTGAGCAATGTTTGTCGCAATCAAGTTTGTGTCTCTTGCCGGTTGTTCTGAAGATTCAGTTTGATTAAATGCGCCGCCAAATAAAAGCATTCGGCAAAACAAAATGCATTGTTTAGGTACACAGTTTTCGCCAGTGAAGTTATCTTGAAAAGATCCTTCGAATTTGGGGTATTCATTAAACATTTGCTCACGAAGAATTTTCGCAGCTCGGGCTAAGCACATACCATCGCTCATGGCATTGTTTTGACAAGCACTTTCAACAGCGCTTCGAACGTCATCTTCAAAACATAATAAAATTTCTCGACCAATTTTATCCTCACGGAGACCAGGAATGAATTGGAGAAGTTGTTGTTTAAGTTTGGTTCGGTTGACGTTAAAATTTTCGATGCCTTGCTGTTGCAACCTGTCTTTAAACATTGCGGCGAGATTAGACAGACGAAAAATCGGTGCCTCAGGACTGTACAAATATGTCTCTCGAATGTGTGTAGCTAACTCACTCAATGTAGAGCCGTATGCCGCTTGAACTGATGTGTCTGGTTCAAGTACTGAATGCTGACGTCTTACAGTTCGGACTTTATTCAGCAGCTTAATATAGCACGGTTTGTGGTATTTTGCCTCCATCGCAACTAAATCAGTAGAGTGTAAATTCTTTAATAGGGTTTCATCTTGTAAGAGAACTGCATGTTGGTAAATATCAGCTCCGATTTCAATAGTTGATGCTGACACAAGTTTCTCCTTGCCTTTTTCTAATTGGTCACAAAATATGCATTTGCTTTTTTCTGAACCTTGTGAAGACTTTGATCTCGTACTTATGTTAGGCTCACTTGAAGAGAAACTTGATGAGGGTTTTGCTTTCAGACGATCAATTTTCTGTGAATTATATCTGGTCCTGCATGCTTTATGGTATTTGACTTTCTTTTCGACAAACATTTGAAATTTATTCTCAAACCGCAAATGAATCGGGATGGAATCATATTTATCGTATTCGATTAAATTTTCACTTAATGACTTATATCCACTCGCTGTGGGAGTAATTAATGGTTGTGGATCGTGATTTTGGCAAATTATACATTTCTCCCATAGCACAGGCACAGGTTCAGTAGGTCTTGTGAGAGTAGATTCAATCTGCATAATTTTCATTGGTCGAGTTGGGGCTGACATCGTTATTTTTGTTCGTCTGTAAGAAATTTTAATGACAGTTGGAAAATAGCTAAATAGGTATGTTAATAATAGCATAGAATTTTAGCGACTGCTGTGGTTTCTATCTTTCACTTGTGACTTTTTGGAGCAAAAACTTTGTCCTTCTAGTGATTGGGATTGGATTTTTACAATCATGTAAAAGGCAGAAGCAAATAAATTGTAAATCAAATCTTTGGTGTACAATTTATTTACTAAATGTTAACAAAGCCGAAGGTATACAAATCCTAACACGCGCAGAGTTACTCCGGAACGGCCGTTCTAAACATTGGATAGGTTTGGATAGGTATATCTACCTACTTAGATATTCTAAAATATCCTCGAAATAGGCACCTATGGCATAACATATTGTAACGTAAAATATAGAATTGTGAATAAAATATTTTTTCGTACCTACAACTGGCCATCCCCTTGCTGGACATTGGAAACATTTTAGTGAAAACTAAAATTAACTTAATATTGCCTACTCACCTGTGCAGACGACGAATGTGTATTCTATTTGTTTGTTCTTAATTCTTATACAGGGATGTGTCTTCCTGAACACGTACAATCATTTTAATCGCGCACTAAATTAGTTTATTACTTCAAAATGTGAAATAAACAGTGACAAACGAGAGCTATCGCCGCGTGTTCCATGCAGGCAATACACCGGCCGACGAATGGCGGCGTAGGTAAGTGTTAATTTCAACGCGCCTCCACCGCGCCCCGCCCGCACCGCTCCGCGCGAGGCGACGACGCATGGCGACGACGCGCCGGGACTCGCGAATCCAGCATATACCTACGTGCACTTTTTTAATTGTAACTTTGCCAGTTTTTATCTGACTTCTACAATTTAAATATCATTGAATAGATAATTAATGTAGCTTTATTTTATTCATACACCGTTTTAATCTTAAGTTAATAGTAAAGTAGGAAGAAAATAAAGACCGTATTTTTTTTAGTTTACTTTTAATTGAAACTAAAATATCTCACAAACTGTAATTTTTACAAGAACAAATGTAAGAACATTATTATAGTGCATTTAATGTTGCTTTCTATGATACTCCACATTTGAATATATGTTACACACTTTCTGAAATATTCGCAAATTTATAAACGCAACGGCGGCCATTTTGATGACGTCATAATTGCTGACCTAAGCACTTTAGAGATTGTCTCCCGGCAGTTTTGTAGTCATAATAATATACTTAACAACATATCAAAAGCTGCAGCTGGTTTCCGGAAAGGAACTTTTCGGGCCTTTTTTGACGCTAAGGGAACGTACTAATTCCTCGCCTCGCGCAGCTAAATATAGCGCGCACGCCAGCGATGACTGCCACGCTGATAAGGGCCACTATTGGCGTGGGCACCGCAGATCGTTAGCTGGCCGGAAAAGGATCAAACCCACGTGAGTCGAGTTCTAAGAAACGCTTAATTTCCTGAGTGGTCAGTCTGAGTTCTCACCTAAATTGGCGTTTACGGCAAACCGATCGACTGGCGTTTTCTCCATACTCTATACAAGTTTTTACTAGATATGCTGTGGTTTTACTTCTTCAAGCTGTTTAAGTCAAACGCGGACTTCCGATTTGTATGAAAACGCGGAGTGGACGTAAACGGCAACGTCGACGTTTCTACGGCAACGTTGAGTAAGCTGTCAAATCAAGCTCGGACTCGCAAATGTTAGTTCGCTTAACGCCCGCTGCGCGCGCTCTTCAATTTCTCCATACATTTGAAAACGCCAGTCGATCGGTTTGCCGTAACGCCAATTTAGGTGACAACTGAGACTACCGGCTCTGATCCCAGAAGACGTAATATTTTTGTTAAAAAAAATGTACTGCTACGAAAGGAATTAATTTTAAAACGAATTTTGAAACCCCCAAATTCATTGTGTGTTTTTCGACGCTACCAAGTCTTCAGAGCTGAATAACGTCATCAACACTGTCATCATTCCTCCAATTAAAAACAACGGATGCTGTAGGGATGGTAGACTATGCAATAAACTCCTATGCCGAAGTATTTCCCACCATATTCAACCTGAGATCCTTCAAACATGGCGTGAAGAAGCACCTGGCTGGCCTGGATGGTTTTTGCAGTCCCCGAGACATCTCGACAGCTTATATGAGTCTTATCGGGCGCCTCTTAAGTGAGGGCCTGGCATACGAGATCTGTGGTCGTCTGGCTTACCAATTATCACGTACGTGTTTTGGCAAGGCGGCAGTGACAGTGAAAATAAACAAATCCACAAAAACACATCTATATCCTTTTTCTAATTATAAGTAGTGGTAACCTGTTATTTTCTGTATGTATTAATTAAGAATCACGTGTATAGTTTTTAAGCTGAATTTCATTCCGACGTAAAG
Organism: Incurvaria masculella; assembly: GCA_946894095.1. Taxonomy (NCBI): domain Eukaryota; kingdom Metazoa; phylum Arthropoda; class Insecta; order Lepidoptera; family Incurvariidae; genus Incurvaria; species Incurvaria masculella. The sequence continues at coordinate 8,465,792 of OX335644.1, forward strand.
TCGCGCGCAATATAAAACAATAAACGAACTCTCAACCAATTCAGCGTCTGGCGTCTGTCTGTTCGCTTATACATGCAGAGACCTATTGCTCGATTTTAATGCTGTTTATAAGTACAGGGTCCGTGTTACCAATTGAAAATGATGTTGTAACGGAGCTCCCTGGCACGGAATACTGGCCAGCAGGTAGCTCCGTTACAATGTTTTTTGGTTTATTGAAGTACGGTTTATTAAAAATTGTATCAAAATAAAATCAAATTTGGCGCGCTGTCATTAATATTTTGAAAACAGAAGCAGTGTGAAGTTAGTAACAGTTCGAGTGACGGACCCTGTATAGCTCGAATCTGGTACAACCACCATTGGTCGGCACCAACAGACGACTGACATTTTTCGAACAAAAAAATACATCGTGGTCATCGTAATATTAGTCCCTCTGGCCTAAACCCTGGCGAAAAAACTTGTCCCTTGGAAGAAATCCAATTAGATCGCTTAGGGCAACGCTGTCTTTTCCCAAGAAAAACCTAACAAACAAATCAATGCGGGCGGTCCCTCACCCACGCGACTAATAAACGTCTAAAAGTCATGCGGCCGACACCCCTCCGTCTTTTATACCCTTTTCCTTCAATTAGCTGGAACGTCGTTTAGCGATCCCTCGGCCTCCCACAACCCCATGCGTCACGCGGGACCGCTTCCACTAAAAATAAAGTATTTGGGTCATTCTCACAAAAGTGGACAAAATCACAGTCCAAAAAATCATGATAAAATTTAACGAATCTCGCAGAAAAGCAAGTCTAGATACATTCAGTGTGTTCGAATTAAACAATTAATGTAGCTGACCAGACACTTTTCTAATCTTTACAGATTTTATAAGCTTTTTTTCAAACTCTCCCACAGGAAAATGACTTCACATCCAGGAAAATGACAAAAAGCGGGCAGTAAATTTACCACTAGCAGGATAATTATTAAAACTCTGTAAATAATTAATGGTTTATTAAAAATTACCACAGATATTTTTTTACAAACTCTATCATTATTAATATGCTTACAAAATATGGCAGGAAAATTATTACAGACAGGAAAGTGACGTTTACGTTCCTATTGACAGTCACTGTTTCTTTTTGCCTGAGTTAAGCCTGCTTTTTTTTCCTTCGTACTTCAGTTGTTATCTGATTTTTTTCCCATTAATGTCAATAATGGTCGCAGTCGTTGTTCTGATTATTTTTTGTGTAAGGATTTTTTCCTTTGTTAATGCTCCGTACTTACTTGTTAGTATACCACTTACAACATTTGCAAAAACTTCAAAAAAAAGATGTTATTTTTTTTATTTCTGGTATTCGAGTTTAGTTTTAAAAAATCTATTTGTCTTCGGAATTTGGGCTCTTTGCTTTAGATTTCATTACTCGATTCAGTTTGATTCTATGAGCACTGATTTATTTCTTCAACTCTGCTCACAGTGCTTATTATTTTCATGTTTTGTTGCCTATTAAGCAGTGCCTTACGTCGCGCAATAATGGCCCTTCTGCCCGGAAGCCGTGGACACTGATGATCGATTATTTTATGATGCTAATTGCCCCCAAGCAATTTCACAGTTTCTTGTATGTCTGGAAAGCGTGGCTGTTAAGTGGATTTTGTCCCAGATTATCAGATACATTTACATTTGCTACATGTATTCCTCCCTAATTTTCTGGATCGGAATCAGGGGGTGTATTACTTGCTATCACCCTTTTCTTTATTTCTTCTAATTGGTTTTTCTTTCTACGATATTTATCTATTTTTTTTCTTCTTTTATGTCTTTTCTCTCTTTTAGTCAACCCTGAAATACCTTTTATTTCACCTTTTTCTGTCTTACTGATGTAGTATTCTATTTTATTTATTTTTAAATTCTTAATCTGTAGTTGGTCATTTTTAATCCATTGGTACCTCTGCTTCTCTAGTATTCTTTTTCATACAAGGATTTCTTCACTTGTATTCTTTTTCTAGGAACCATAACTGCTTCACTGTTATGCAGTTCAATGTAGCTGTGCAATAAAAGGATGGTCCTGGCATGGCACCTAGTTGCTAAGTGATGTGTTGGGCTAATAAATTGACACTAAGTGCGTTATTAATCATCCATGTCCAGTAACAGCGTAAATCCTTATACCCATACTAGCGATATATTTCGATGAATTCTGGAAGTTTTGTAGTTGTTTTGTCTCTTAAATAATAATAAAATGTGTTCTCATAGTACGTACTATGTACTATGAGTACTCATTAGTATTTTTTTTGCTAATTCGTAACTTTCCTGTTGTTTCCATCATTTTCCTGTTCCCTTCTTGACAGACGAATGACGCCAGGAAAATGATGAATTTGTGTTTAAATTAATTAGAAAAAATTGTGAAACGTTTTAGACATGCAAAAGACAAATAAAATAACATACCTTGAGATGTGTATTCGCCACAGAAAATCATACTATTCTAAAACGTTTAATAACAAAATTATCAAGGCACAGACTAATGATAGTTTGTCTGACCCTCACCCACATGTGCAACTCCTAGTGACACTAGCGGCCAACTGACAAAATTGCGGCCCCCAGCGACTATGAATGCGCAAAGATCTCTGGTTCTTTCTCCCTATGACGCCGAGTATTCGTTCCCGAGATGACAAAAAAACGGTTTTTCTTACACTTAGAAGTCTGGCAGGAAAATGACTGTGATTCTCGTCACGCAGATATTAACAGTTTGAACAGGATGTTATTGTCTTTTAGTGAGTTTTTAAAAATTACAAGTCACTTTTTGAATATTCTCTCTCCGCAAATGTTGAATTAAATGATTTCAAAAATGTACATAAACCTAACTTATAAAATTCGAAAGTCTATAAGGTGGGTTTGTGACGCGACAGGAAATATGATTTGTTACATCTCCACAGTAAAAATAATAGGTTATTTTTTGAGTTTTTAATTTCTCAATTAAAATGATAAGATAATAAGACAGAAATATACTAATATAAAAAATTTACTCATTTAAATTGTATATTTTTAATGCTAAATCATTCATGTACGTGACATTGTCCACTTTTGTGAGAATGACCCATTTACAGACAAAAAAGTGCGTCCCTGTCAGGGTGACATTGCACAGATTGCACGCCACGCGCACGCGCGGGGAGGTAACGGCCCGTTCATCTGTCATCGCCGAACTAAACATCGACTGTCTGTGCTTACACAGTGTACGGGGTTTTCAAAGAATGAACATTCGTTGTAAGGCTTGGGCATTATCGTAAAGTTCAATCCACCAAAACAATATCAACTTCAGCTCATTTCTATCTCTTGGAATAATCCCCAGATTTTTTTCCGACATATGTGTTAGTAAAAAAAGTACTTTGCATGTACTGTGAATTTTTTGACATGATTTTCTTCTTGTGATATTCCCAACACGACCCATGTCCATGTTCAGCAGTGACGGAACCTTCGGCACGAGAACACGTTCACGCTTGACCGGTTTTTGCCTCAGAGAGTTGGACCCACCCAGCCGTCCAATGCTGCTGAGCACCGTGCCATCGGTCACGACAGGGGTAGACGGTTGGGTGTACAGCCTCATTTGGTTATCGCACACGCGACTAATGCGCCAAGCAAGCACTCGCACACAAGACGACTCGATAATGGACCGATGGATCGAAGAGTTATTGGACTTGTATCGGAGACAGCTATTGTGAGGTGATAGCGGCCTTATCGCTTGTCAATAGTCCTTTGTGCGGACGGAGCGGCCGATACGGGTGGTATGTCGTTAGGACAGATTGTTTGGACAGTAATGTTGGGTTTAGAAACCAATTTGTCTGTGAATGCGGACGAAACTAATGACTGTTGGGTTTTGTGCATGAGGAATGTGTGATGGGAAATTGAGCATTGCGGTTTCGAGTTTTATGTGCGGTTCATTTAATTTAGGTAGGGACGTTACGTAATGAGTTATTGTACATTTTTTCCTAGTGAAGCACAGTCCACACGCACAAACTTGTCATTCTAATGTTTTACATGTTTCGTTCCCTCGACGTGTCATCTGCCTCAGATCTTTGCGTTTATGTAAATTGTTTCGATTCGTTGCATCCGTTGCAACCGTTGAACAGTAAATCTCGAACAACAGTGAAATCGAGACAGACATATTAGCGAGATACCAACGCGAGATTGGTACCTATTATTTTTCAACTGTGTTGTCGCGTTTCAAACATCTTTGAGTGAGTGTTTGCGTCAAAGTGGATGTTGCCATTTACATTTATCGGCTTATTGCCCTATGCCACCAATAATTAATAAGTGCCACAAAGTCCTTTCTCATTGTGTGTAGTGTTGAATTACAAAGCTAAGGACATCAGAAAGGCACTTCCACATCATTCGTTCCTTGATGCAGGATTTTCCTATGTTGTGCTGATTTATGAAAGTGAAATGCTCCACCTTTTCTTACGGTTGTAGTCTAATTTGAAGAGAGAGGGCGAACCGCTTAAAGGACACCAACATATCCTTTTGAACGAAACATTACTCTTCCAATCAATCAAGGCAACTTAAATATTTAAACAATTACAAATAAAATATTGGGGAGAACACTACGAATGTAAAACAAGACTAAAACCTATTAAAACGCGACCTCGAATACTCTATGCCTCGAATCGACATTAGTTCAACGGTTGTTTTCGAATCCTTCCGAATCCAATTGTTTTGATAATTGATATGAGTTTTTAAAACAACGATCATTACAAAAGTCTCCAGAACTAAAAAATAAATAAAAATAAATAAATAAATAAGTGTCATTCTTACAATATATGATTCCTTGTCTATTAATCAACCTATTTTCGTTAATGTGTGTTACCTTTTTCTATACAAAATACATTGCGGAAACGGTGTCTATTTCCGAACTTTTTTGACTAAATGTAGAAATCTAATAGCAAATGGAATGTTTTGTTTATGCATATATGCTGTTTTTGCTTATATCTATTAATCGAATTACTTTCAGATTTCTAATGAGAAAAATCAACTTTTTTTATTTTTATTATTATTTAAATAAATGATGGAATCAAAAAATATTAACAATCCATTATCAGTCTGGAGTTCTATTTGGATTTTCTGAAGCGTTTCACTACATATTATTACATTTGTTAAAAAGTGCATTTGTATGGCGCGAGTAGTTGGCCAGTCCTAGCGCCTTAAATGCATAACATACAATTTAACCATATGTCTGGCTACGCACCAAGATAGCTGGTCTTCGAATGACATTGTGGCTTATAATCTGGAAGTTATCGCTGCGGTCGAACAAGTTGACTGATTACATTGTATGTGACGCCTTGATAATATTATCGGAAAAACGCAATCATCCAAATCTTGCATGTTTGTTCTCACGAAACTCCGTCTGAATCATGTATGGTTATTGTGCACAGGAAGAAATATTGAGTTTCATATTTTGAATGTTTAAAGGATTCGACCTCAGAAGAGAAGGGGTATATGGACGTGCCCGGGTCGCCGTCGCCGTATGGACAAATTGTACATTCGGCCGCGCGTCCAACCAACGGCAACGCCCCCGCGTGCAAATGTGCTCTCAATGCATTCGCCTAGTCAATTCCCACCGTGTTCCCACTAACACAAACCTCCAATACTTTTCTATGCGTGTGGTATCTATGCAAGTTTAAGTTGGGTCGGTAGTTCTAGAAAATAGGCGACAGCAGCGGGTCTCAGAGTATGCGCGCTAAATGGCAAATCTCCTTCCTTTTTATTTGATCTGTGGTTTGTGGTTGTGATACCACATCCGCGACTTCCATCGATTTGTTGTTTCAAAACTTTACTGTAATATGTCCAATGACGATGTCGCCATTCGATAGAATACAGGGTACCGGGAAATATCTTGTACATACGTACTTCTATATGTACTGAGCACATCACCATAAACGTCACAGTAGGCATTGACATTTGCAAAGAAAACGTATGTGGGTCAAAGACCAATGTGTGGCGCTTGGGGCGGTAGTATAATTTCCTCATTACAATTCAAGTATTTCCAGAGAAATAAATTACGCCAGGCCCCTCACAAGAGTAGTGCCCAACGATGCCCATGGGCTTTCGAACTTACAGGGGGCTAAGAAAACCATGCCTCCCGGCCAGGTGCCGTTTAAAGGAACCCAGGTTGTACTTTAGGTTAAATATATGGATACATTATTTAGAGGATAGGTTGGTCCTAATTTAGGGAATGTCAAGGGGGAGCAGGTTGAGCGAATGTATAGGTACCTACTTAAACGATATCCAAGCAGTGGAAATAGCGTATTGTTTCCCATCGCTAGCTGCTTTATCTCTTATCTCGACAAACATTGCCGTTATCAATCTGTGACGTGCTCGACAAGGTTGCCATGCCAGCCAGCGACCCGGGACAACCAAGTAGAGGATTTAGGAAGCCCACACACAATCAGATATTCTGTTCAGGGGAGGGCGGGGGTGGGGACAGCCTGACATATGACCTAAAGGGTCACTCTAGAATACGTTTTGTATTGCCGGAAACTTGGAACCCCCGGATCGTGTTTCGGACACAAGATACACAAGATAGACTAGCTGTGCCGCGGAAACGCCTGCATTAAAAAAAAATTTAACAAAAAAAATAACCGACTTCAAAGAGAAAGCACTAAAAAGTAAAAAATAATTTCCATTTTTGTAGTTACGATTTCTGTTATTTTTTGAGTCGGCGTCAGCCGGGCACGCGCTGCTCCAATCAAGAGAACCTAACCTAACCTAACCTTGGCTGACACCGACTCAAAAAATAACAGAAATCGTAACTACAAAAATGGAAATTATTTTTTATTTTTTAGTGCTTTTTCTTTGAAGTCGGTTATTTTTTTTCTTAATTTTTTTTTATTTGTTTATTTTTAGTGAATCTGAAGTATACTTACTAATTTGTACACGTCCTTTCCAATAAAAAAAGAATCACCGAAATCGGTTGGCGTTATATTGAGTTATTCGTCCATTTGTCGCGTACATCTTAATACAAATTTAAGACTTTTATGATTTTCTCATGGATATCATTGTCAGAACTTAACCAAATTAAAATGGGACCACTTGGGAAGCACTAGCTATCATTAAAAAAATAATCATCAAAATCGGTTCACCCAGGCAAAAGTTATGAGGTAACAAACATATAAGTTTAAAAATACGACAAAAAAGTCGGGTTTCCCCAAATTGTCTCATATTATTTACCCCTCGGGTAATTAAGCCTGATGCCTGAGTAGGTTATCATTTATGAACGAAAAGAAAGCTATACGTACATAAAACCCCCATCAAAATTGTTTAAGTGGTTCTCAAGTTATGAGCGAACAGACGAACGCACAGACATAACGTCATGAGTTAATGACAGCGATGGTGACTAGTGATGTCAGTAAACTTTGAAAACATATTGTAGGTAATGGCAAAAATCGTGTTTAGATTATTCCAAAACGAGTATTCCACAAGTTGACGTTTCCTGTCTTATCTGTTTTAGTTCGCGAAAGGACTTCATATTCGTTTGATGTTCACTGTAGCTCTGCATGCTGATGCGGCGAAAAGACGACAAGAAGATTCAAAATTCGACATATCCCGTAAGCTATGTTCCCCATACAAACGTAGTTTACTAATCATTTGAAAAACACTGTTCGCATTTTCAAATCTGTTCCCAAAACGGTTTTCATATTTTTTTACGCTGTAGAAACAGGAGAAAACCTGCAATTAAACAGAGCATTAAGTAAATTGTATATTTTAAAAGCTTTTATTTCACTTCACTTGCATGTCCTAGAATCTTGCAAGTTAAATATGACCACTTCCCGGTTTGGGATTAAGCTGAGAATTTGCACGAAAATGTCAATCAAGTTCCCTTGCATGTGCTGGAAACTTGTAAGTTTAATTTCAACCACTTGCACTGAAGCTGTAAGACTGAAATTTGGCACACACGTTTGGTTCTCATGACAATGCACGATTACTTGGAAACATGTTACTTGTCATACTAAAAGATTTAAAAGTGGAAGTAAATGTTAGAAAAGGTTTTTTTAAGTAAGAAAATAAATTTTAAATTAAATCAAACCCATACAATTATTACTTTAGAATTTATATGATTATCAGCATGGAGGTGGAACCAGCGTAAATAAGACAAGAATGACAATGACATGTTTTTTTTTAATTGACGCTTTTTTATGTCCCGTTTCCGCCTCAAAACACATTTTTAAAGTATGTAGCATATACCGCTATACCTAGTTGGTAGGTTGGTTCTAATACGATCCGAAACATGGCTAAATCCATTCGTTTAATAACTCACCCACGCACCACTTCAGTTCGTTCATTTTTTTAAATCCTTAAAGATACCCGATTGCGATTTTATATTCGTCTTCAGTTCTAACGAGGAACGTCAAATCGCATGGTGGGTTCATTTAGTGAATCGTTCGAAAATATATGGTACCTACCGGGCCTCCGCCACGCAGTAGACGCGCTCCTTTTCACGCATAGAATAGGTACCTACAGTGAGCATTGAAATTTCAGTGCATTACCCGAACAATTGAGTCGGCGGCGGCGCCGGTGGCGGCGCGGGCGTCGAACGCAGGGGGATCGAAATAGATCGACGCAATAGAGGCACTAGACTAGACCGGCCGTACAGGCTGGCTAGCGCTAACTTGCACGCATTCCTAGCTGCTGTGATAACGACGCACGTCGCGCCGGCCGGCGGCGGCGGTGGCGGCGGCGGGGTGACGGCGCCGCCGGGGAGCAGCGGCCGGCGCAATCGATAGCCGTCGAGCGACACTCACCGTGCACGTGTCGGAGGCGCTAGGGCGGCGGCGACGGCTCAGCTGGGCGGCTCCGGGCGGCAGCGCGGCACACAACACTTTGGCAAAGTCGCACGCACCCCTAGCTAACACTAAGCCGAACACGACGGTCTCGGGCTAGCAGCGAATCCTCGACCGCGGCGGCAGCGCTTCCCGATGATCCCGCCCGGCGAATATTCACTCGGAGCACTGGAGCAACTTCCGCGAGAATGTGATGTGCGACGGACGTCAGACTGCATGCATCGCGTCGCGCTTACACGACCGGCCGGCGCGAGTGTGCTGTGAAGACTGCGGGCGGGTGGCGGGCGGACCGCGCGCCGCGGGCGGAGGGGGCCGCCGGCTCTCCGCCCTCCGTCTCACTCCTCGCGCCCTCGGCACCCGGGGGGTGGCGCGGGCGGCACGGGCGGCGGCCGACTTCCTCCAATGAATGACAATAATGGAAGACGTTCAACTCGGCGCAGAGGCGGCGCGGCGGCGGTGACATGAATCATAAGCACAAGTCCAGGCGCGGGTCGGGTGGGCCGCCCTGGGCAGCTCGGAGAAGTATCTCCCCGCCCGCCCCGCGGCTGCCCGTCCCCCTCCCGCGCCCATCCCGCCGCAACGCAAAAGAGAAACCGAGACCGGACGTTGCCACTAGAAAATGCATCCGCTCGGTCCACATCGCAAACCCGATCCGCTCACTACTCCTAGCGTTCGCAAGAAATCGAATGCATTTCTGCACTGTCGTCACGGACGCACGATCTTGTATCGGATTGAAATGAAGTCGCGGCGCGGAAGGGTCCGTCGGCGCGGGGCCGCGCGGGTCGGAGGGGGGCGGAGGCTTCGGAAGGCAGTCTCCCGGACGATGTGGCCATCTCATCATCACCGACGATGGAGAATGTCACGGCTTCAGGAGAAACGGTGTGAGGGCGACAATCTCACACTTGCCATCTCGGACATCTAGGACTCCTGAAATCGTCGATAAAAATAAAGGATTATAGTTTATAAATCCGAATTCAACTAAATTACTTACTAGCTTCAGTACAGGTACAGTACAAACCTACACCCTCTCACACACACATGCCCTCCAAAATTTTTTTTTATTAAGCGCGTCTAAATTTCATATTATAACTTTTATTTGTAAAAATTTGCAAGGCTTCTTTTTATTTTACTTGTTTATTTGATATTTTGTTAGCTGCAAGTTTTTCTTTACAATAAATAAACAAATGTGTGGTCACCCCTGACATAAAATTGTCACATTAATCGTGGAACATTAAATTAAAATTTCATATTTTATTATTATTATTGTTTCGATACACTAGCAGCTTAAAGCTGATGCGTGTACATCTGAGTTGGTAACTGGGGGTGTACTTTTTTTTTTTTTTATTCCTGGAAAAAGTCTAAAGTTTATGATTTTTTGTATAAGTGTCAAGTCTGTTTTTGAAGCTGTTCACTGAAGCGGCACTAATTACTTCCTCCGGGAGCCTGTTCCACGACTCAACCACACGATTGGTTATAAAGTGTTTCCTCGGGTTTGAATTTTCAAATATAATCATATTTATTTTTAATCTGTCAGTTTGAGTTCGATTTAGTATTTTTTTGTATTTTTAACGTGTATCTACATAATTAAGTAGAATTACAAAATCGAATATATATAGGTATACTTATTAAAATAAATAATGAAATGCACTTTGTATGTTACTGTGAATAAAATAAAGTTACAAACATGTAGACGCTAATTTAGCTACATAACTAGCTATTAATTATTCTGTGCCATAACTTGAAGATCTGAAAAATATGCCTATTATGTTCTGCCTTTTCTTAAACAAATTTTCACCAGATCTCTCATAACTACTCAACTCACTGGCTAGAAACTACTTATTCTGTGATAGAAACTTGCGATAGAGATGGGAGCTGACTTCCAAATGCAAATAGCTCAATAATGAATTATGTGTGTACAATCATTGGTATGTACGTTCTATAAATAATATGGGCCAATGACCCCATTCGCGATCATACCACGGCCATCCAAGGCAGAGGCGGCGCGGGGCGGCGGCGGCGGCGCGGCGTTCCTCAGCAAGGTTACTCACTGCCAGCTAGCATGGAAGGACGGTAGTAGCAAACGAAACTCGTTTGTATGAGGAGGCGCGACGATGTGACGCGACGTAGCCACTTTTGCATACAAAATCGCTAGCGCCGGCGAGTCAGTTGGCTTACGAATTCGCTCACTCCTGTTCGAGTTCCAACGACACAAAATAACACGTCAGAACTTCAAGGTACGGTGTTCAGTGCAACGAACACTCGATGTTGTGCGTCCCGAATTCATAAGCGAACTGATTACAGAGCCGGTAGTCTAAGTTGTCACCTAAATTGGCGTTACGGCAAACCGATCGACTGGCGTTTTCAAATGTATGGAGAAATTGATGAGCGCGCGCAGCGGGCGTTAAGCGAACTAACATTTGCGAGTCCGAGCTTGATTTGACAGCTTACTCAACGTTGCCGTAAATACGTCGACGTTGCCGTTTACGTCCACTCCGCGTTTTCATACAAATCGGAAGTCCGCGTTTGACTTTGACAGCTTGAAGAAGTAAAACCACAGAATATCTAGTAAAAACTTGTATGGAGTTTGGAGAAAACGCCAGTCGATCGGTTTGCCGTAAACGCCAATTTCGGTGAGAACTCAGACTGCCCACTCAGAGCCTGTGGTTCCAGTTGTCACCTAAATTGGCGTTCACGGCAAACCGATCGACTGGCGTTTTCAAATGTATGGAGAAATTGAAGAGCGCGCGCAGTGGGCGTTAAGCGAACTAACATTTGCGAGTCCGAGTTTGATTTGACAGATTACTCAACGTTGCCGTAAATACGTCGACGTTGCCGTTTACGCCGACTCAGCGTTTTATACAAATCGGAAAACCGAGTTTGACTTTGACAGCTTGAAGAAGTAAAACCACAGAATAGTATCTAGCAAAAAAAATTATGGAGTTTGACGTAGTACGTAAACGCCAGTTTAGGTGACAACTGGGACTAGCAGCTCTGTTAATCAAACACGTCACTTTTAGTGAACCGCATGGAGTTCCTTCCATACTGTCCATACAAAGTGACGTGTTTAATCATACCTTGACGTTGATTTTGATTGTTTGTCTCGGCCCTAACTCGTGCCTACTCTGCCGCCATCATGGAGGTGAAGGCCGCCATGGGAATTAATTTCGATCGCTCCTCCCGTCCTTCCATGCTCGCTGCTCACTGCTCACGGCCTCTCTCTATGCCACCGGCCTACTACATACAATGTACGTTATACATATTTATTGTGGTCATACATTACACAAATACGTTTGTACTGTCACTACAATATCAGTAAGGCAACAGCATTATGTTTATTAAAAAAATATTTTAGACTACAGTAATAATTCTCGGCGAGGTTTCTAGTTGGTCCTTCTATGTATATTTGGTGGTACCTAATCTAAAATAGAGGAAATCCGAGAATGTGTTGATACACAGACCAAAACCTTTTCCTGAATTTTATCAAAAACTGATAACAATGCTTCGACATATCTAAATCGCACATTGTATTGACCTCAAATTAATGTTATGGTTTTCGTTTAAATCTATTGAAAAAAACTCAGGGGGGACTTAAATTCCTCTGATAATAGGTAGGTTAAATAGCTCTTTTTATTGGTAGGTTGCTCTGGAGTGATGGCTGTGGTTATTCTCTATTCGCCTTCAGGTTATTCAATATGTTGGGGCCACGAATCGGACCCTGTAGAAGTCCCGTTTTCACGGGTGTTTTCTTTTTAATTATGCATTCCGGAGCAATTTCTTTACGTTTGATTTGAACGAATTTATGTATTTATTTCAGACAAGTAAGACTAGTTAATTTAATAAAATATAACGATTTATCATTGTCAAAAGCCTTACTTAGGTCACAATAAATGCCTAATGTCTGGAATATTACATTATTTAAAGAGAGAGAAGTCGATACCGTCTGAAGTTCTATTTTCTTTTTAGTGCTTCCGATTCGATAATGTGGACAGCAATGAGATTAGCCCTAACATGCACTTCTGCGCATATGAGCCACATGGGCGTTGGGTTAGCTGCCGACACCTGTACCTGAATTTAAAACTCCGAAGAAATAAAGTGGTACATGCCAGGAGGAATCGAATTCACGATTGTGGCGCGTTATCTCAAGTCTTTAATCACTGCACTGATAAAAAAGATGACCACTATATTTTGATTAAACGTATCTAGCTCCATCTGCACAGTTTTAGTAGACTTAAATATAAAATTAAGTTTTAATAGAATAACCGGTTGCGATAGTCATGATCAAGAGTCTGTGTTTAGATTTAGCTAACTTTAGTTAAGTTTACGTTTGACGTAAATAAAGCGTACTTCAGCTATAAAACCATTTGTCACATGATGTGACATTTGAAACATATAATGGGCACTACGTGCCTGATACAGATGCATTTTCCAGATAATTTTAACTATAATTTATATAAACTTTTTAGTAACTGGTGGTACAATTTTGGGTGGTCCGTGGGTAGGCAGTGTCCGGTTTTGGATTCATTTAACCGGGAAGGCCTCCTCCCCTACTTCCTAGGTGGGAGGGTCAAGCCCGCCCGGTAAATCCCATTGGATGAAGAGAAAGTCGAAGTGACAATGAAAAACAAAGTTTTCCATCCAGCTTCATGTAGCCGGGTTCATGTAAAAGGCAAGGCCCTGGCTTGGCATCTAATTCCTTTGGCAATGCGGTGGTGTACCGTGCATGTTTAGATTTATAAAAAAATAAAACTCCGACTGTCCTGGAAATGCGCCGTTTTCCTTTTGAGGAACATCTATCACATGTGGTTTTTGCTATTTATTTATTTTTTTGTTGATCCTACAATTTCTGAAGGGTCCCAATTGGTTTTTTGGTTAGATCATAATATTCAACCACCTTCATAATATTAGCACAAGATAGCGATTATCGTAGGAATTCGGTGCCATGCTGCCTTTACGAGCACGGCTACTGGAACATCTCACATCGTAACGAAATGCACTTATCTTTCCCACTCAAAAAGATAAATAAACTGGCACATGAACGGGGCGGGTATTGAACACCTAGGCTGAGATAAATAGTCGTAACTGAAACTAAGGATAGAGTGCACAATCTCTGGTTAGTAGTTTAGTTATGGTTATTTTAGATCTCTCATCTTTCTTCTTTAGGCCAAAAATAAGTAATGATTTATTTTAATTTTAAATTTATCAATAACTAGAGATTGTGCACACCACGATACCACTAACGAAAAGTAGTACTTTCTTACGTCACTTTGACACATGGAAGTAATGTTAGGCACGAGAAGCAAGGCTGGCACGAACTTTAGTATTCGATTAAATTAGGATAGTATAGGTAAGGTTAGGTTAGGATGTGGTGTAATGACAGCAAGATAGTGAGCTCAATAAAAATGAGGTCAATTCTTGTGCTAATTAGTTTACATACGGAATACACAATCCCAAATCCTTACTGAATCAGTAAATAATCTCCTACCTATTCTGGTGTATTTGCGGATCGCTAATGGAAGTGGATACGTAATTTTTTTAGCGTTGGTGAATTCGGAAACAATTCGAAATATTTAGTGCTACCCATTCCGTCCGGCCGGCACTGCGATCGATTACCTGTGGTGTTAAAATGGTAAGTGAACTCGCCGGGTGAACAGGCGAGTTAGTGACTAAATCAGACGTTTAGTAGCTTTTCGTATCATGCTAACGTGTTATTCAGCCAAGTGAACTGAAATTTACCAGATCGCATGGCTACGAAATGCAACTTAACGTCAGATTTATTAATCACTTATCTGTTAGCCAGTCGAGTTAATTTACCAGGATAACCCAGAATATCAAAGTAATGTCAAAGTGAATTTCTCTCCTGAGAATACGGTAATCCCCAGAATACCAAAGTAATGTCAAAGTGAATTCCTCTCCTAAGAACACGGTAACCCCCAAGAATACAAAAGTCAATTCCTCTCCTGAGAACACTCCCGATTCATCAACTCGGAATTCCCAGAATAGGCCTCCGTTTCGCAATCAGCGCCTCGGAGGGCACGCCGGCGGCGCCGACGGGCGGTGCGCGGCGCGGTGCGGGCGGGGCGGAATCTCGCCTCCGCAGGGCCAGCAGCGTCGGGAGTCCTTGAAGCTTGTCGCGTGTCGACTCGCCCAGCTAAACGAACGTCCGATGTAAATGAACCCGCCGCGGACGATGAGCCCGCCGCGCCGCGCCGCGCCGGCTCGCGTGCGCTTTATTTTTTCATTTCGCATCGCCTACGAGTTTTTAAAGTTCAAGTGGCGCGGACCGGTTGCTGCGCCCACGCGCCCCGCCGCGATTCGGATTCGCGATTCGTTCTCGCGATCCGCGCGTCTGCTTTGAATGCAACGTCCCGCGGGCGCGACGTGGGTGCATCGCGTCGTCTATCTTCGTCGGCGAGTCGGGAAGGACGGGAGCGAGGGGCTTTTTACTGCAACCGCATGCATTGACGGTAGCCCCGGCCAGTAAGTGGCCAGTAATGTTCTCGAGTCCCAGCGACACATTTCACAGGACGTTCGATATTTTAGTGAAACGAAAAAATCGATATTCCCGAATTCGTATAATCGAACTAACTACGATCTGGGGGTTACCATGGTAAATTTAGTCGCCTGGTTAAAATCAAAGGGTGTGATTAAATCTGAAGATTAGTTCCATTTATCCACCACCATCCTAACTGGAAAAAATCAGTTCACTTGGCTGAATATAAATGCAACGTCAGGTCACTTTGTTTATTTACTATGGTAACGCCCCCTAGTGCATTCTCAATAATACGTGACCGTGCTGCCCGCCATACGAATTAGTCGCGTTCGCCACTCCGCGATTCCTTACTCCTTGATCTTAGTAGTCTGCGTGAAGGGCGGCTCAGTTCATCCCAGGTCGTCTGTGTTCTAAAAATAAGTCATATTAGTAATCGCCAATCGAGCCGGAGGCGTTAGCCCGAAGGCGAGACTTTACTTTCAGCTTAATTTATTATTTTTAAGGCTGATTTTTCAATAGTCAGATAAACAGCATGATAACTATTCGCCTATTTTATTTAAGCTTCTGCTTATCCATCCATCCGTTATAGTAAGTCCATACGTTTATTAGTAATTTTTTTGTCATATAATTGTAATAAAAGATATAATTCTCCGGCAATCCGTCTTTTGACAAACGTAAATCTGTACTATCAGTCCGATAATTACTATCTGAGGATTGAAAAATCGGCCCTTAAAGGGATAGCAGGGAATATAAGGTAGGATTTCTTAACCTTTTTGCAGTCATGGACCCCTTTCGATATTTCAAAATTATTACGGACCCTTTATATTATATTTATATTTAAATGAATTAATTATTAATTAAATATTAATAAATTAATTGATAATTAATTATAATTAATAATATAATTAAAGACAAGTTGTCCTTGAGTCTTGAGACGATTTTGAAGTCTTTCGACTGCCAAATTTAACGTTACTTCCCCATGGAGGTAATTTCCACAGCTCCGTGTACTTCCCTACATGTTGTGTCAAAATGTACAGTAGTCGGTCCTCATGCAGGAACCAGAGCGTTAGCGTTATGAGATAACCCCAGAATAACGAAATAGTGTACCGAATTTTGTGTTATCTCATAAAGCTAAAGCTCGAAAGTGGAGTTATCTATTAGCGGACTCAGGTTTCAGATTAGGAAAAACACGACTCAATACTTCATATCAAAGGGCCGAGTGCACGAAAGGACAAACAATCTAAATCAACGTCAACGTATGATTAAATACGTTACTTTTAATTGACAGTATGGAAGAAGGAACTCCATGGGATTGATTAAAAGTGACGTGTTTGAATATTGATTAACAAAGCCGTCTCTTCGTGTACATATAAGTTTGGTACAATACATCTCCATACATCGTCAGCCGATTAGAATAGGTTCAAAAACTCAGGCGTTAGTTGGTATATCAAATAGGAGATAAAATGGAAAGCCTCATGTTAACGTGCCTGATTGAAATTTTCACGTGAAAATTCAAAGAGCTCTCTAAAACAAATCTGGTAAGCCGTGAGAGCTTTAAAAGCGGCGGGGAAGGCGGAGGTGGCTGCGGGGGAGACGACGTAGGGGCGGGGGTACGTCGGCGGCGGTGGCAGAGTGGGGGCGGGCGGTGTGTCGCGCGTCGCGGCCCGGTGGGGCGGAGGTAACGTCTGCGGCGGGCTGGCGACACGGCGCGTCGGCGGCGGCAGCAAGAAGTCCCTTTTTCCGCGGTATGGTTGTCAAATCAAGTACATATATCATCACATCTGCATCACATTTCTTATCGTACCTACTCAATCGTCTAAATCCCCTGTTTTGGACACATGAAAAATTATGTTAAATAATCAGCATTTTTCTTTCCATTCCATTCCATTTCTCATTCCATCCCTTTTTCTCCATTACCTCAAAAATACAAAAAAAGTTTCAGCAAGGATATTTGAATCTAGTAAGCATTTTTAGGTTTCCGCAGCCAATTAGCAAATACCGGTCCCTCTGTCCGTCCTTCCGTACGATGGTACAGAACGCGATACCGACTCGCACTTAAGCGGTTTTTTTTTAATTGCAAAATTAAATTCAGTAATGTCTGCAAAATGGTCTGTATTTTTGTTTAATTTTTGAACAGTTAAAATAGCTTACAAAATATTTATTTTGACATATTCATTGGATTTACTAGAGCAAAGGCCATGTAGAAGAAATGTGTGTGTCGTGTGTGGACTCTCGGTTGCATATGAAGATAAAACTATTTAAGACAGTCGTTACCAAATGAATTCCCCATACTACGGGCGATATAACTGTTTACATGCTCTTAATGTTTACTAGGTTTTCTATATTTTAGATTCAATAATATACTATCGAGACCCACGTCTTTATGTTTTCATTGTTTTAATTTACCTTCTGGATTGGAAAAAGTTGTCTTATTTTTCCTGTAATTTTAGATAATATTTTGCTGGAAAAAACAGATATCTACATAAAAATAAAAACATACGGACGTAGAATCAAGCTTTTATACGTGATTAATTTTTTTTTATCTAACAACTTTTAGGAGTAGGGATACGTTAGAGCCCGGAAGACAATTTCGCTTGCCTGAAAATTGTGCCTCTACCAATGGACAAAGAGAGCATCTCTTTAAATTATCCAATCTCAGAGACCCGTTGACTTTACGACAGTCTGAATATTCTCTAAACAGATAATCGTTAATAGAGTGCAAGCTCATGTTGCTCGGCAATATGCTGGAACCAATGCAGTCCCCTGCGCGAGCGCACAGGAAGTGCGGTGTACGGTACGCACGTATACGGTCACGTCGCCGCCACCGCCCCGTATAAGCTCTTCTCGGGCCATCCGACATGCACGCTGCATAGCGGCGACTAACTGCACGCGATGGCGGCGGCGGCAGTGCAAGCCGATAACGCATTCGAGAGAGAATGCACAGTTAAGTTTCCGGCGTGAAGCGCCCAGGGATGGACCACACTCTGCGAGCACTCGACTTCGTGCCAGTCGTTCGTGTCTGCAAAAATCTTGCGAATTTCTAAAGCCGCGAGGCGAACGAACGAGGCGAACTGAACTAAAATATTTCCGGGTTTGAGAACGCGGTGAGGACTGAAAAATAAACATTGCAAAGAACGCGAACGGTTTTATGGATGGACGTTTACTCTGAAACCTATACTCCGAAAATAGGGACAAATTCGAAATCTTATTCTGTCATATTGACATCAACCATAGAGTAAAAGAGACTTAGGAATTCTTTCCCTTTCCAGTGTATAGGTTTGATCGGATGTACAGATCGATGGTTTTGTAAGCGAGTATGATGACGGTCACGAAGCCTCGTGAGTTTGGATATATTTATAATGTATATTGTTATGGCCGTGCTGCCATCTATGAAGCAATGGAGTAACTGCTCGTAACTACCTCAAGTATGTTTGTCCGTAGATCGACATTGATCAACAGGTGGCGCTAACAGTCTGTATTCACGGCACTCCGTTTAGGCAACAAATACTATGTTTTCATCTATTACACAAAGATGATCCTGGAGTTGACCGGACGACCAGCGAGAGTCAGCAGTCATTCCGTGAATGCGAAATAAGCAATACCGTAAAAACGACATCAGATACAATTTCTCAGATATGATACAAGTGATTTAGTTCTTCGAAGTGAAACAGTTCGAGAGTGATAATGTTTGGAGCTTGGTACTGGACGCGACCTATCGACGTGTAATAGAATGTTATGTTTGTGAGTTTGTTAGTAACTTTTTGAATACAATATTGTTTTTACTTTTGGTGTTCCTCGCCTCTGGCTGAAGACCCAAGTAACAGTATTCTGGTAATCTTGGAAACAATTTAAGGAAGGTTAAATTGACTTGAAGGTATTTAAGGACATACATGATATATCTATATCTATAAAGCACGCTCAATAAATACATTCCACAAGCTTGCTAAATTTCAAGTTCACAGCGGGAACTAAAAACTAAGCATGGATATATCCTTGACACCAAACCACTCCGGCTGCTAAGCTCTCCGTTCTCCACGAGCACACCGCACGAGAGTAGTGGGAGGCGTGCCCGGAGGAAGCGGGCGGCGGGCGGGGAGGCGAGGGGGGCACAGTGGGGGATTAGCCGTCATCGTCGGCAGTAATCGATGGCGCACAGTAAGTGCATTCTTAGGTAGTGGGTCGCGGGGCCGGAATGCGGCGGCAACGGTGCGCCAATCTCGCAGCTATGCGGCGAGTGCAACGTGCAGCCTACGGTGGGGGAGACGAGCGGGCCCGCGCGCGGATCTGGCTTGGCGACGGCATTCAAATTATGTGGGCCCGCTGACGAAACGGCGCATCGTCTGCTCCATTGTTGTAGAGCAGACCAGATAGCGCACTAGAAAGCACTTAAAACACTGCAGGCCTTACGCACGATTTATTTCATACAGTTACTTTAACATTATATATTATTATGAAATGATTATTATAGATTAAAAAAGCTTATATTATTTAGGTTTTCCTTATGACTTTGAAACAACTCAAAACTCATAATCAGCTGACAGATAAGACCAAATCCATACAAAATGTATTTAAATGTCCAGATGGAAATGTCATGTTTTACACAAATATTGATAAATATAGAAATTGTCACGTATTTGCAAAATAATAATCTGAACAGCGCTGTAGCCAGGATTTTGTTGCAGGCCAGGGATTATTGTCCACACATTTTTACAAGCAATCACATTTGGGTTTGCTGACGAACAATTTTGATTAAATAAACGATTATAATTTTGCTCTTTGGCGACTAATCGACTTTGATTTTTAAATCACCTCCATGGGCTGCGTCTACGGGTTACATGACATCAAAGCGAATATACTGCTGGCCAGCTTATAACGCTGGGTATTTATTGTGTGGCGTCAGTTATCTTATACCATACCTAATGATTCTTATCTCGTAAACATTACGCACGAAGATAAAAACTTGTTTATCGCAAATCGATAGACAATATCAACACAGTAATTCCGGCAATGCGTCACTTTCTATGAAGTGTTGGTGGTATATAACCGTGTCCTAAGGGGTGGTGATACCAGGTAAAACCCATTCGTACCAAGAACAATTTATGATAGTCCTTTGATATATTTATCTTTAAACCATATTAAATTAACAGAGATCGACCACTTGTTTCTTTAAATGTTTTCACCAAACACTAAATAAAATAGGGCCGAAAATGTTCAGCAATATTTTATCTCGTTCCGCCTACGCGAACGCCGCCGCCTCCCAAAACACGCACACGAGCAGAGAACAGGAGGCCTATCGGCTTATAAAACTTGCTTTGTAGGGGATACCTGGTGAGGATTGGGACAGCATTTTTAAACCGGCCTGTTGGAATGGAAAAATATCCAATATTTTTGTCAGGACTCACAAAATCTGCTTAGTGACTCGGATAGACGAGGCCAGTAGGGTAGGCAATCCAGTAATTATTGATGGACCTAGTTGTCGCTTCACAATTCCAGGGCCAGTCAAGTTGCGGCTTACTTGGCTACCTAGCCCACATTGCCTACTGTACTTTCCTCGAGAGTATCATCCATTAGAGCTGTAAGAACATATTATATACAGGGTCCGTCACTCAAACTGTTACTAACTTCACACTGCTTCTATTTTCAAAATCATAATGACAGCGCGCCAAATTTTGGTGAAATGTCACTTTGTTTCATTGTTTTAAATGGGTGAAAAGAGCGGCAACAACTTTAAATTTTAACAATTTTGCAATGAATATTAAACGTAACAATGTGATCGTTTTGCATTTGGCGGGAAAATGACAACAAGTCGTCGTTCGGGAACTCCGACATTCACGTGTGAACAAAATGTTAGTGCATCGAACCATTGAGCGTTATAAAGAAACCGGGGGCATTGCTAAACGGCATGGAGGCGGTCATCCAAAAACAGCAACATCACGTGATATGGTTTGAATGTGAAGGCTCGAATTCAAAGAAATCCTCGCCAGGGTGCTGCAAAATTTGCGAAAAATCTGAAAGTATCCGACTCAAGTATTCGGCGCATACTAAAACTGGTACTGAAGCACTACAAGATACAAAAAGTACAGCATCTTACTTCATCGCAGAAGGCAGTCCGACTACAAAAAGCTCGAGCACTAAAACCCTTGCTCGGACATGGCGATCATCATGGCTTTTTCTGATGAAAATGTTTTTACTGTCAACAAACAAAAGGATCGTGTTTGGCTGCAGGGCAATTCCAACGAGAATTTAGACGATAGGGTTTCCGTTCTTGAGCAAGCGTTCTGTTATGGTCTGGGCTGCAGTGACCGCAAATAGTTGCCCTCCACTCGTGTTTATCGAGAAGGGCGTCAAAGTGAACCAGCAGGTGTACCAGCAAAAGGTGTTAAATGATGCGCTCATACCATGGGCACGTAAGCAACTCTATACGAACAGCTGGACGGTCCAATAAGACTCCACATCGTCACACAAAGCTCCCCTGACACATTTTTTTACAGAACCACGTTCCTCGGTTCATTTCTTCAGAACAGTGGCCTCCCTACTCTCCAGACTTGAATCCAATGGACTGTTTTCAGTTCAGTCGTCTGCTGCGTATGAACGTGGCGGCTGCCTCCTTGACAACGGGCTGAAAGATCAGCTCGAAACGTCGGAGAATGTCTCCTCCCGCCGCGTGAAAAGCCGTAAATTTTCGACGAGCGCGGTAATCTCAAAAGTACTCCCATGCCTGTTCACCTGACGAGTTAATTTATCAGGGTAACCCCTAACCTAACCTAACATTTGTATGGGTTATCAAATGTTTCAAATCAAAATGTTTTGTTTCAAAATTTCATAAATAAAAGATCTCTAAATCTATCCACTCGCAGTCTCACATGAATTTGAACCGCGAAAACACACTCGTATTTTTAAATGAGTACGCCCGACAGTTTTACGGCATTGCAGTATCCAGCGAGCGTGAAGGGAGCGCCAGACGTTTGGTGTAGTTAGGACTAATAAAATTTACTGGTCAGGCCGCAAACAAATTACCCTAGGCGATTTCACCATCGCAGTCGACCTAACGACGTACACTGTAGCTGTCTGTACACTGATGCCTCAGTACATTATATTGAACGGATAGCCCAATTTACGCGATAACATTTTGAAATACTTTCATAAACATAATGTCCAACTTCAATCAAACATTTTTGGAAATTAAATCAGCACGATTTTACTTCAGAGAAAAGTCACACCGATGCACTCAGAGGGGACTCAGATAGCAGTTTAGTAACTGCTAAAAAAAATTAATACAGTCACAAAATTTATTAGAAACCGGTGAAGTAACAGATCATCGTGTGAGTTCAGGCAACGATCGAGTAAGGTAATGTTTAGACTCTTCCAAATTATCCTTTAATTTTGGGCACATAGTGAATGATTTTAATGACAGGTCGTATACCGTTGGAGACGGCGTAAACTGGAAACCTTAAAAAAGAAAGCTTTCAATTCCTGTCAGTTTTTTTAAAGAATTAATAAATTAAGATTTTTGCTCGTTCTGGAACTTTTTTTTAAAATGATATTTTTTTAGTACAAGGATGCATCTTAAAATCCAATACGTTTGATTTCGTGCGCACAAAATCATAAACAAGAATGTTATTAGGGTTTAAAGCAGGGATTTTGGTAATTTTCAAAAATAAAGAAACAAAATCGTGCCTCGATACCACGTGACATTTCACAAAAGTTATTATGGGTCAAAACCTTGCAAATGACCCCACTTACCTGCAAAAAAAATATTGATCGATGTGCCGAACACCCTGTATTTGCCTGTAATTTGTTTGGTTGGTTAGTAGTTTCACTGACCAAAGAAAGGAGGTAGTTTTAGAAAATTGGCGAGAGTAAGTGCTAGCGAGCTAGATGTCATATCTCTTCAAAAAGCGAAAAAAGGGAACCTTATGGTCTGGCTCTGGCTGGTGTCTGTCGGTCACACGCATTTTGTCCTAATTGTTCTAATTTTTAACGGTTGTTTGAACATTCTGAAAAAAAAAGCATTATAGGTGCACTTAGCTGTGTAGTTGTGCACCAACTAATTACCTTTGCTCAAAACGTACTTTTTGAGAAAAAGCAAGATTAAACTTTGTATGAAATTGAAAAATCTCTCGTAGTAGTCTCGTAGTGATATTGCCAACATAACCCATGTCCATATCCAGCAGTGACGGGACCCTCGACACGTGAACACGTTCACGCTTGACCGGTTTTTAATCTGAGGACACACCCAAACCAATGGGGCCGTAGAAGTTGATGTTTCCGGAAGCCTAAAAACTGTTGGAATTCAACGGCGGAAGTATCGTCCAGCGGTTAGAGATTTCACCTCTATCCTCCGTGGATTTCACACTCACTGTACGCAAGCCTTCCTAAAGATCGAAATGATGATATCTATTAATACACTTGCATGTTCAAAATATAGTATCTTTTAGTATGAGTTGTAAATTTCACTGTTTTACAACGCAATCGTATGACATATGAGAATGTTTAATTTTAACAACCACCATATTTACCCACACATTTTTATGTATAAAATAAATTAACCGAGAGCCACGTCTGTACGTTCTCGTCGAGGTTTTCGTTTTATTTTTTATAAAAAAAACCTCGTTGTTTATGTACAATATGCACGCTATCCGCTGATTTATTCAATGTGCAAAATATCAGAAAAAAAATTCTTAATTTGACTAAGGAAACAGGCACGAGCCATTGTCTGGAACTTGATCACCTCATGGCATGTATGGGACTTGCCGCCGGAGCAGGTTGAATCTATAGCGCCGTCAGTGCGGGGCGCGCTCAGCGTTGTATGAAATGAGTTCAGCATTCCAGCCGCCGCGCCGCGGTCGCCATCACCTCCATCGCAATTTGTATCTCGTCCCCGCTGCAGCCAATTATCTAAGTCTCGTGTTAATGGCCCTTCGGAAGATTATCCGGATAGTCTCGGCCAAGAAATTCCTGGCGGATTCGCGTTTGGAGTCGGTGCGCTCGTAGAAAACTATTTTAAAACCTTTGTGAGTGAGTCACTGTTTTCCAACCTTTGTAAGTCACTATTTTCAAACCTTTGTGAGTCAGTGACGTGCAGTCCGTCTTGTTGAAGACGCACAACTCATCGTTGGGCTGGAGTCTCTGAGCCACAGACGGTTTGTAGGCTCGCTCAGTCTGTTCTTTTGGTGTACGCCAGATCACAGACAGACCCTCCCCTAAGTGGCATTCGACGACGCTCATAGGCTTTCAAACTTTCTTGGCGGCTGAAAAACCACGCTTTCCGGCCAGGTTCTTCTTCACACCTTAGTTGAAGTACCCCAGGTTATATTTAGGAAAAAATATTGGTTGATTAAGTCGGTCGCCGTTGTTCAGAAGTTGAAGGTTGCCCAGCGAGCAATGGAACGAGCCATGATGGGAATATCGCTACGGGATATGGTGCGTAACGAGGCAATCCGTCTACGTACCAGAGTAGTCGATATTGGACGCCGGGTGGCTAAGCTCAAGTGGTAGTGGGCTGGCCATGTCAGCCGAAGAGACGACGACCGTTGGAGTAACCGTGTCCTACACTGGCGGCCGTGGACAGGAAAACGGAGTGTGGGAAGACCACCCATCAGTGGGGGGGACGACATCAAGTGCGTCGGCGGAAAGCAGTGGTTCCGTACCGCTCAGGGCCGGGAGGACTGGAGAAAAATTGGAGAGGAGTATGTCCAGCAGCCAAACACGCTGACTGACTGACTGAAGTCGACATAAGGTGCCAGATACAATTTACTGATATGCATTTGGTGCTTACGGTACCGGTGCGGTGGCGTGTCTCCCGTCCCGAGTCAGACGGCTCGCTAACGGCCCCGCGCAAACGGCGCGGTATGCGCGGCGACTCCCGCGTGACGGGAGCTCGCACGAGCGCATTTTTCTCGGAACAGACAGCGCACTCGGCGGCTCCGCTGCGGAAGAGGCGGGGGAGGGGGGCGCACTGGACGCATAGAGTATTGAATACTTTGGAGACTTGGATACCTGAATGTGAACGTTTTTCTGAAGTCGATTACAGTAAAGCCTTTAGTTGTTAAACATTAAAAAAATACTGAGCTTATAGAACGTACCTTTACGAAGGTATACATTCCCATTTTGTCCAAAACACTAGTATAATCATCGAAATAAAAATATTTCTAAAAGGACCTTTTTTACCTTTCAAAGGCATTTTTTCTGTTATCTTTCTATTTAGAAGAATGAAATAAAAAAAATTATACCTTTCAGCCATAACGAGGTACACATCCCCCTTGCTGTTAAAACATCTTGTAAATTCAGGAATTTCACAAAATCAAACTAGTCGTTCGGGAAACGAGTGTTCTTGCTGGTCTTTGGAGCGGGGACGGAGCGTGCGTACCCTCCCGATGACATGATGGCACTGGCTAGATTCCGCCGCGCGTATTCTTGACTTTGCGCTATGGTATATAGGCGCCCTTAATCCGATCATATGAAGCGGGAATATCGGGACAAGGGCAACGGTTGCCAGAGGTCATGGGTTCAATCCCCGCCCCGTTCAAGCACCACTCTCTTTGTCTTTCGTCAATGGATTGGCACCTGGTTCGAATGTTGATATTCAATGAACTTTATTGCTCTAGAAAATGAATCGTTCTGTATTTTTTCGTTTTGTGATGACCTACCTTAATTAACCAATCCCTGACGGGGCCCGCACGTTAGGTTAGGTTAGGTCTCGGGTTAGGTGAGTGCCTTCGGGAATGCGGTGCAAAATCATGACGGTGGGTACATCATGGCGATTGGTCATTCCGGGGCACCCCATTCCGAGAACCCGCTCATCTGCTTTAGTTACTCCTTTTGACACTGATATTTAGCCTTGCTGACTCCTGTTCCCATTCCCACTGCTCGTACAGTTATAACCATTCCGTCTCATAATAGTCATTCCAGACGGCTAAATAGTATTCTATTTATCCAAAACGTCCGCGCTGCCCTTTTTTTTGCTTTTTGCCCATTCGAAATTTGTAATGACAATTTGGATACGATTTTTTTATTTTGCGGTCTCCTGGAGTGATGACCTTCTTTTTGCTCATTCGAAATATTCAATGACAACTTGGTCCGATTCAAGAGTTTTGCGGTATCTCGGAGTGCCAACCATTCAGTATAGCCTTCAGGAATGAAATTATAGCCATTCCGGAGGAATGAATTTATAGCGACTCCGGGGTGGAAATATAACTATTCCGTAGTAAAAATATTAACCATTCCAAATGTTTGTGGCGTATCCGAATAACATCGCACTTTTTTTGTGTTAAATCTTTTACGATGGTACGGAACCCTTCGTGTGCGAGACCGACTCGCACTTGGTCGGTTTTTATATCCAACCTGACATTAATGGCTTATGACACGCAACTACGGATATGATTTTAGCCCAATACACCACATTCCCGAAGGAATTAGGTGCCATGCCAGGACCTTCCCATTATGAGCACGGCTACATTGAACTGAAGTGAAAACACGAACAAGTTTTCATTACCGCTTCGACCATCTTTTCATTCAATGAGATGGTACCAACCCGGGCGAGCCTAGTAGGCGATTTACATGGATTCCGAACGATGGAGCAGCAAATTCTTATCGAATCTCCGATCTCTTGCCATATGTGAAAAAGCATTAAATACCTAAATACATTAAAATTAATTAGAAACGGACTCAATCTAGAGCTGTTCGTAAACACGTATAATAAAACATCACGTTAGTGCAACACATACCTGAGTATTAGTTTAACTCGGATTTGTAACTCATGCACACATTCACCAAGCGTACGCTCGAGGCTAAGCTACTTCCAACTTCATGATCCAAGTCGAGTGTGTAATGCAATCTAGCAGCACAGTGGTGCAGCGGCGGCGGGGCGGTTGCGGGGCGGTTGCGGCGGAGGTAGCGGTAGCGGCTGCGGTGGAGGCATGCGTCCGACTTCAATTAAAGAAATGCAATAAGCTTGTTTTTGCACCGCGTCTGTACTCCGGATTGCATTAGTCTTGTGAATAGTGGTCGAGGTAAGCGCTGGATGCCGGATCGAAACAATTTAATACAATTGTATCGATGAAAGTACAAGTCTAAATGATGCAATAAGGATTCAATATCTCTTCAGTGGGATTTAACTAACGCAATGCTCCTGGATTTAAGGTTGATGAAGCTGAATGGAAAATACGGATAACTTTTCATATATGCGACCCACGGAGATCGTCGATATCCGTGTATGCGACGGGGCATTGCGAGACAACGAGATGTATACTCACTTTTATTCTCTTTCTGAGTTGGATAAGGGCATTTCGTCACGAATGCGAGCTATTCCATGGTTCAGAATCCATATAAAGCTGTAGGTCCACCTCCCCGCTTCCCCTACTAGGTGGTAGGGTAAAGCCCGCCCGGATTAGTGCCATAGAATTGGATGAAACGATGGTCGAAGCGGCTATAGAAAGTTATCCGTGTTTTCCATCCAGTTAAATATAGCTGTGCAAGTTCCGCGTATGGCACCTAATTCCTTCGAGGATGCGGTGTGTTTGGTTAATATCATGACTGGGTGTGGTATGAGCCATCCAAGTCCATTTACATAAAAAAATAATACCCCCGATCACGAGGCATCGGGCGTTTGACAGAGAGTCGCTGTTTTGATGATTAATAATGGTATGGGCAGAATAAGTAAGTTGTTACGTATGGGAGAAAAAAATATCTTTCAAAATGTCCAATGTTAGTAAAGTTTCTCTGAGTTAATCAAAGCAGTTGCTCAGTTTATGGCGCAACTTAGTTTAGTTTAACTACCAGAAGTTAAAGCAAAGGAAGTGGAACGAAATGTTCCATATTATGTTCGAAGCCACGCGAGCTCTGATGTTCCGAATCTTTGGCCTTAGAAAGTCGAGTGATACACGGTAAAGGCACGTTTGTTTGCCTCACGCAGACGGAAATGTTGATTAGCAGCTTTTCGATTAGTCGAAGTGATTCACTTCCGTACAGTGCTGTCCGTTGTACACATGTTACAGGTAGTCTTTGGTTACAAGTATGTCGCCATAGCCAAATGCCACAGCTTTTGTCGGGGGGAGCTGTTTAGTTGACCATCAACTAGTTGACAATACCTTCGTCATATAGTTAAATATTTTCTTTATTTTTTTATCTTTTGAGAGGATAATGAGGTGATCGAGTACCACACAATAACTCGTGCCTGATTCCTCACTCAAATTAAGAAATATGTTTCTGATATTTTGAACATACATATACATATAACCAGACGAAAGAATAAAACAGCGAAAAACTAAATAAACCTTTTTAGTCTTCTTATAATAATGATGAATACGTGAGCTCATATACGAATCTAAGTAACAAATTATTAAATTGCTTTAAAAAATAATTATAACCAAATAATAATTATTTTCGTCGATTGTTTGTTTGCCGAAAAATCAAAATTAGTTCCTAACATTCGTTTAGGGTTTCAGTTTTTAAAATTAAAAGGTTCATTACATTTTACGATTTTCTGTATATATTTAATTGATATTATTTTGTTAATAAGTCTTTTAAAAAAACGAATCATGCCTTAACCATAACTTATGCAAATTGATTGTCTAAAAATGCCGTGCAAGGTAGGAGGCAAAAAATAAGGTTGAAATCACTTTAGCGCTGTAGAATTTTGTATAAATATATACGAGGTATAAAATACGTGCAAATTTATTGCAAAATCAATGCCATGGTGATGCTAGCTTTTTTAAAAACTTAGAACATTCTAGCATTAATAATAAAGCAGCGCTTTCGTAAGTACATATATCGCGTAGTTCGTTGTCTCAAGTCTTATTCCGGGAGATCACTTTTTTGGTCACGATAAGGTAAATGGCTGAATCTGGGTTCCGACTGGTTATTGTTGTATAATTAATATGTATCAATATTTCTAGCCAATCAGTACATTCATCAGCAAGTGCATACCAACATCTATTTTATATAGCCAACGCAACGCAACCACTTGGCACTGGCAGACCGACACATTTAACTTCAGAGGGTTGGTCTTTATTTTGTGAACCCAGTTTACAGCCATTTACGTTATCGTTACCATTTTTGTCGCGACCTCCTAGTCTATCTCGCTCTAAAGCGGAGTTAGTGCGGTTTGTGCTGCAATCTAGCAGGTATCTTGTATGACCGGGCTGTTGGCCCGGTGCGGCCCTGCGGTGTGGGGACAGAAGGGTGCGAGATATTGCTGCAGGGGTGAGGCGCGTGAAGCAGACAAATTAATTAAATCGTCGCCGTACGGGGCCGGCGGAGACGGCGGCGGCGGAGGCGGCGGGAGAGCAGATAAGTGACCGCGTTCCACCTCCACGGTTATCGACACCGACAGTCGTATCCACGGCAGGCCAGTTGAAGGCGTGTGCAATGCGAGCATCACATAATCCCGAATGCTGAATTTACATTGCTAGGTTTGTATGGGCTAGAACAGTATTTCTCGAAGTGGGAGATAATGCCCCCTCGTGGGCGCTAGAGGCCTACAGGAGGCGGTAAAGGGCAATTGGGGGCGTTGAAGCGATTTAGTCGGGCGATGGCTAATTTGTGTTTCTTATATTTTACAATATCTACTTTAAACTAAAATGAACAAATTATTTTGATAAATATTATTTATAATGCTTCGTTTAATTGTCCTCATTAAAACAAGGATACAAAATATAATAGTAAACTCACGTGGCTATAAATAAATTCTTAAATTAAATTTGTTGAAGTAATGATTGCGATTATCATTTCTAAGATGTAGTAAAGCTTTGCGGGGCGCTGGAAAATAATAGATTCTCAAATTGGGCGGTAGACAAAATAAGTTTCAGAACCTCTGGGCTAGAAGGCAGTTTTGTATCTACGCTCCACAAAAGAAAAACAAATAATCCGACAAGAAAAACATTATTTTCGAGTTTGCCGGCCGCGTTGCATGGAAATGATCGATTTATCATAAAAAGTAATGTTTTTTCGTAAAGCGTAGAAAACAATGAAGTCGGTTAAAAATAATAACAGTTTTTCGAAGCTAAGATCGACTTCTAAAGTTATTCCGTTGGCACGAAACATTTTAAAATACTTATTTAAAAAAAATGCAATGATAATTTTTATTAGATTTCTCTAAATCCAATTCTTATAAAGGTACCCCTTCTAAAAAAAATCGCTATTACGAAGTAATGCAAGCTCAAACCATTTTCAGGGTTCCGTACCGAAAGGGTGCCAACGGAACCCTATTACTAAGACTCCGCTTTTCGTCCGTCCGGTCCGTCAGTCTGTCACAGGGTTTTATCTCATGTATCGTAATAGATAGGCAGTTGAAATTTTCAGAGAGTGTATTTATTTTGCCGCTGCACAACAAATGGGTAAAATTAAAAAATTATAACAATTAAAGGGAGACCCCATACAAAAAACTTAACTGTAAAATCATGTACGATGGTACGGAACCCTTCGTGTGCGAGTCCAACTCGCACTTGGCGGGTTTTTTAAAGCTTCAACTGACGGTCTATCAAATGAAGGAACTTTTATGAAGCTGCTATCTATTTTTTTTTTCATATTTGACTAGCACTTTTTTTCACATGTCTACATATTCAAGCTCTCAATTCCCCATATTACGGGTGATAATGTTGACCTAGGTTTAAAATTTTTTTTATTCTCAAATGTATTGTTAAAATCTACGTCTGCATTTTTGATTTTTTTTAATATACCTTTCAGATTGGAAAATATTAGCTAAACACGATTGGAAAAAAAACGTTTTACTTTCATTTCAGATTTTTTAACGGAAAATACGCCATGTCACCTAAAGGCTGAGTGGTCAGTCTGAGTTCTCACCTAAATTGGCGTTTACGGCAAACCGACCGACTGGCGTTTTCCGTAAAAACATCAAACTCCATACAAGTTTTTACTAGATATTCTTTGGTTTTACTTCTTCAAGCTGTTAAAGTCAAACTCGGACTTCCGATTTGTATGAAAACGCGGAGAGGACGTAATCGGCAACGTCGACGTTTTTACGGCAATGTTGAGTAAGCTGTCAAATCAAGCTCGGACTCGCAAATGTTGGTTCGCTTAACGCCCACTGCGCGCGCTCTTCAATTTCTCCTTACATTTGAAAACGCCAGTCGATCGGTTTGCCGTAACGCCAATTTAGGTGATAACTGGGACTTCGGGTACGGTATTCATCTTTAAATATCGACAATGACATGGAAAAAAATTGTTTTTAAAATCAATCAGATAAGCGGTTATCTCTAATGTTGTTTCAGAACCTTCACGAATTCCCAAGCAAGGCAATAAATAAGCAATGAAAATAAAAAAAAACGGTAAAATAATGCGCTGCGTTGAGGCAACATCGCGAAGGTCCATCTTATCGCTATCCATCGGAAAATCAGCACTCTTGCTGTCAGGCGCAAATTAATGGACTCCACGATGCGGTATAAAAACCTTCGCCTCCAGCGTTGCTCTGCGGTCTTAGCCAAAGGGTGTTGGAGGGCAGAGTTCGCGTGAAGTGTGCTCGCGTGTTTGAAGAGGCCTATTCACAGCAGCGCGAGCGGAGGGCCGTAGGGCGGGCGCTGAACGACGAACCCGCTGCTTATATTCTGCGTATGTATACGCAACGTACGTACCATGTAAACTTAACTAACTATAACTTAAATTTTCACGATTTCTGTAACCAAAAGATGCCAACGGAACCCTATTACTAAGCCTCCGCTGTCCATCCGTCCGTCTGTCACAGGGCTGTATCTCATGAACCGTAACAAGTAGGCAGCTGTGTATTTATTTTGCCGCTATAACAACAAATAGGTAAAATAAAATAAATAAAAAATCAAAGGAGGCCCCCATACAAATAAAGTGATTGTTTGGTGTTAAATCTTATAATAAAATCTTATAATTTAATATATTAGCCTAACATACAACATGGGAACCTAATGCTAGGACCTTCCTTATATTGCTCGGCTACATTGAACTGGATGGAAAACACGGACAATTTTCATTTCCGCTTCGACCGTCGTTCATTCAATGCGATGTTACCAACCCGGGAGGGATTAACCCTACCACCTATTAAGTAAGGAAGGGGGCCTTCGATTTTACGTGGATTCCGAACCACGACCAGTCTCAAAGGTTGAAAATGATCACCCATCCAGAACACAACCGCACTCAGTGGTGCTTACTCAGCTTATCGAATCGCAAGGCATCACGCCACTGGCCTACCGAGAGGCTGACAAAAAAGTATTTTACAATTTAAAGTCTGACGTCTAGCTGACTGAGAAGCCGTGAATAAGTGCAGCATATGGCGTACGCCAGGCCAGCCATAAGAGTTGTCTGACGATGTCCATGGGCTTTCCAACTTTTACGGGGGCTGCGAAAACCTTACCGGCTTGTCCGTAAGGATGGTTGACTGGCGTTCGTTACCATGCATCAAAAGCCCGATTTTTTTTAAATATTACGTTGCCTAAAATTATTGTCCGTATTTGCTCGTAAAATAAATAGTATCTATGCACGCAACATTTTTAGAATAAAGACACTTATATATAACCTAAACCCCTGAACAATTTTTGCTGAATTTCGGTTTAGAGACAGTCTGGATCTTGGAGAAGGACACATGCTACCTTTTGTGGCAAAAATTAAACTCGAAACTCAGCCTCAGTGGCCCAGTGGCGCGACATTTCGGCGATCGCTCTCCGAAGTTAAGCAACGCTGGGTCCGGTCTGGTCTTGGATGGGTGACCATTAGACCGTGGAGAGAGGCTGGCCGTGGTTCGGATTCCACGTTAAACTGTAGGTCCCCTTCCTTACTTACTAGGTGGTAGGGTTAATCCCGCCCGGGTTGGTACCATCGCATTGAATGAACGATGGTCGAAGCGGCAATGAAAATTGTCCGTGTTTTCCATCCAGTTCAATGTAGCCGAGCAATATAAGGAAGGTCCTGGCATGGCACCTAGTTCCCATGTGGTG
The DNA here is from genome assembly GCA_946894095.1 of Incurvaria masculella. Classification (NCBI taxonomy): domain Eukaryota; kingdom Metazoa; phylum Arthropoda; class Insecta; order Lepidoptera; family Incurvariidae; genus Incurvaria; species Incurvaria masculella. The sequence continues at coordinate 8,498,996 of OX335644.1, forward strand.
TGTTGGGCTAATACCATGACAGATAGTGTGGTATTAGCCATCATGTCCAGTCACATAAAAAAAAAATAGGGGATTAAAGTTAGTATGGAGACATCATATAATATCCAGGAAATAGTTCAGCCCGACATCATTCTAAAACGTAATTGACCTAAGCGGAGTCGGGTGCCCTGTCTTTTGGCGTCTATGGGCTTTCGTGCATACTTGGGGGCTTCTAAAATGGCGGTATGAAGCTCCAGAATGATACCCTACTGCATAATTTCGAAGTTAGAGAGTCTCCTAAATTCTAGACAGATGAGGTGCACGGTATATACGATGCTATATTGGAGGATGCAAGCAGGTGCTCAGGTAATTGGTTCCATAGATGGGAACAATAATTTGACTCCACACAAGACTTTATCTGCCACCTCGAGAGCAGCAGTTTTTGATACTGCGAGAAATACTGACGCCTGAACGAGGACTCCTAGATTTTTTTGGGCGTCCTAAGTTCAGGTCACGCGATCGGTCGATACTAATACTAATGTAAGGGGTAAGAGTTGCATTGAACGGTGTCCGCTTCGCACTAAATACACACGCCTGCGTCATGTGGTATCCCAAGACGCAGGTGTCCCAAGATGAGCGCCTTGTAACCTAGTGGCGCGGGACTGGCTTAGCGTACCAGAGGCCTGGGTTCAATTCCGACATGCACCACTGTCTTTCTCTTTCCGAGTTCGATACGTGCATTTCGTCACGAATGCGAGCTGCTCCATGTTTCATCAAATCCATGTAAAACTGTAGGTTCCCTTCCCCTACTATGTGGTAGGGTTTAGGCTAGCACCGTGCTGTATATCTTCGTAACAATCAGATCGTTTATTAACAGCAGAAAATTCATTTTTATACATAGATTTTATCGGTGGCGTTCGAAAGTCTTCGTTATTTTCCTGAACTCGTTTGTTTGTTTTCGTAGCAATGTTCTTACACAAACAAGCTTCGGGGAAAATACTGTTGTTGTGAACTTTAATATTTTCAGTTATAGGAACTCTCATTTTCGTTCATCGCAACATGGTGTCGTTTATCATCTTCATAATTAATTTCGTAGCAAAAAGCGAAACAGTGTTTTTGTTCATTTTGCCTCCAGAATGGCCCCCTTCACTGGTGTGCGCATTAAATAGATCACACTTTTCAAACCCTTAACGAGAAAGTGGTGCAGCCAATAGTTCTTGAGCCTCTATTACGAGTTACAGATCATTTATCTGAAAACACTCATGAAGCGAACACAGGTTCAATTCAAATACGTACCTAAAACGATTACGGTTAGCTTTTGCCTGACATTATCGCTGAAAATGTTATGTTGTGTCATCGCACTCTAAATGAAATATTAAGAAAGGGACAAAACAAGGGTAACTCGTGGGTATCATTCCATTAGTAAGAATGTTTGTGACTCCTGTGAGGCACACAAGACTGTCAATCGAACACCAGCGAATGTGAATTCCATGATTTGATGATTTGTGACCCCCCCAGGTATCGAACCTAAGCTTCCCGCTCGGGAAGCGCTAGCTCAATAAAAATAGCTCATAAACGAATATCAACTACATAAACGCGTCTCCAATAAAACAACGAATTAGAGGAATTAGGGTAAAGGTAGGTGGCGGGAGGATATAAACCGGTGGAATGAACTTCGTAAAGCGACTCATAAAGGAAAGTAAAGTTAGGCTCTCTAGGGCTTCCAAAAGCTTAAACCGCTGTTTGTTTTTCCATCCGCCCGCCTTATTTCGCGGAAAATGAGTGAACATTTCAGGAAAAGATAAAGTCAGTTCAGATTGATAATACTAAATTGTGCCCGTTGACACACAGCACACAATAAGTTCGTAGATATACGGTTTCATACGCTCCTGGCTCCGAAAAGTTTTGTTTTTTATCTTTTTTTTTATATGTAACTGGACATGGATGGATAATACCAAACTGACCATCAGATATTGGCCCAACACACCACATGGGAGCCACATGCCATGCCAGGACATTCCTTATATTACTCGGTTACACTGAACTGGATGGAAAAAACGGTAAATTTTCATAGCCGCTTCGACCATCGTTCATGCAATGCGATGGTACAATGGACCACTTAGTAAGTAAGGAAGGGGCCAGTTTTAAGTGGAATCCGAACAACGGCCGGCCTCAATGGTTGAAAATGGTCACCAATCCAGAACCAAACCGCGCTCAGTAAAAAGTTAATTAAATAATATTTTTAAATGAATTCACATTAAATCTACAGACTTTTGTATTTATGTAACGATGCAATAATGATATGATGGAAAAATTGTATTCTATAATTACGTGCTTCTGATATTTAATTTAATTATTACATTGCTAATCATATTTTATTTCAAATGTATGAATATTGTCATATTACGTGTGCGTATGCATGGGCTTTTAATATAGACATATTATATACTAGCTGAGGTACTAGGCTTCGCTCGGGTCAATGTTGTTTTGGACGATCTCGGACTGAATTATGTCCTGGATATTACATGAGTTCCCCATACAAAGTATCACCCCTATTTCTTCCCCTTCGAGTTAAATATTCGCCACGAAAGATAGCCTAAGTCCTTTTCCAAGGTCCATATATAATATATATAGATATAATTTCATGAAATTTGGTTCAGCGGTTTAGGCGTGAAAACGCAACAGATATTGTTAGTATCGCATTAAGAATATCAGTATGGATTATATGGTCAAAAAACAAAACAAATAAATTAATTACGGTGCTGCATTTCACCGCACAGTGGTTCCATCCAACATGAATAGAAATGCCACCATTTTCTCTTCACCCATCCGCCGCTGCAGAGAATAATAGTCCCGTGCAAAGGTCACCGCATTGTGATGCAGGGCGGCTGCGGCTGCGGATGGCGGCTGCGGGTGGCGGCTGCGGGTGGCGGCTGCGGATGGCGGCTGCGGATGGCGGCTGCGGATGGCGGCTGCGGTTGGCGGAGATGAGAATCCATCCTGTGTGGGGGCGCCCACGTTTTTAGGGGTTGGTGAGTTTGCGAACAATAACGTTGGCGAAAGATTAAACATTTTGTACGAACGCATAAAAGTGTTTATCTTAGTAATTGATTTAGTAAAATACGTTTTTTTGTATGTGAATGGACATTGATGGCTTATACCAACCCTGCAGTCATGATATTAGCCCAAAACACCGTATGGGAACTAGGTATCATGCCGGGGCCTTCCTTATATTGCACTGCTACATTAAACTGGATAGAAAACAAGGACAATTTTCATTTTCGCTTCAACCATCGTTCATTCAATGCGATGGTGCGTAGGTACCAACCCGGGCGAAATAACCCCCCCCCCCCCCACTTGGTAAGAAGGGAGGGACCTACAGTCTTTATCGGCTTTTACGACTGTGTACTGAGAAACCTCTTATTTAGCTAAACTTTAGAATGTAAATTATTTCTTAATCCTAATTCACTAACCTGTTAGGAATCAAGTTTTCATATCGTAAACTCGTGCTGTCTACAATATAAACTAAGTCGATATTTTTTGTTACCGACAACAGCTACTGCGTCCCACCCGCCCCCCTCCGTCGTTTCATATGGAATAATGTTTCATATGCATTAAATTAGATATTATAAGAGGGTGGCTCTACGCATTTCATAAATATAATAATATTTCTTCTTATTCATGTAATAAAATATAAAGGTCTTTTCAACAAAAAATCTGATGAAATGTTGCCGTAAGAAGAATTGCATAAACATGCAATTCTTTATGTAAAATTTGAGATTTGTATGCAAAATTCTAAAATATAAACATTATGTTATTTTTTTCATTTTAGCTAATCAAAGTACTGGCCTAAATTATCTATCAAATTATGTAATTTTGATGGCAGTTTGTTTATGCCTTTACTGTAGAAGTCTGCCGGACGGGGAGCGGTGAAGTCAGCAAAAGCGTTCTGTACTGCCTCTCGGGTGTTGAATTTATTTTCGACTTTAAAAAAAATCTAAATAAAAAAAAATCATTTGGGTCATGTTTCGGTGAGTACGGTGTGTGACTGTAACTTTTGTAGCTTTGCAATGGTCTGTCGTGAAGCACGCGCGTTGTCGTGAGGAAGCAATGGGAAAGAGCGATTGACCAGTCTTGGTCGTTGTATTGCGAGCTTCTACAAATTGTTTGCAATTCTTGGCAATCGTCTATTGCCGTCACTGTTGTGCCATTCGGTAGGATGTTGTGATGTACAAGTCCGGCACTGGTCCATCAGACAGTCACCATCATCTTCCTATGAGTAATATTTTATTTGGCACATTGATTTATCACCTAATCCCCGTGTCCACCGATTGAAACGAACGCTAACGGTTGTCGCACAGGATCCACTTTTCATTGCAGATAACAATTCGATTTCGAATAAGAATAGACAATTTTCAAAAACTGGCTCGACTAAAAAATTTATAAAATATTCGAACCTGCTTGCTGCTGTAGAGGAGAATACAGCCGGACATACGAAAACATTTTTGCCCAATCTTGAAACGGAGACCTTCGGTACGCTCGGTCAACTAGCGAAATCGTCTTCCAGGCCCTAACGTTTCCCCATCCCTAAATAGTTTATTATTATTTTTTTATCAATTGAGAAAGTTTCATTGTCCATATTTATTCCATATTCCGTATGTATTGATTTTTTTGTAAATATCTGTATATTTGTGTTCTAAATTCTAAATGAAGGTAAATAAGAATTTTTTTTCCAATATTTTTTTATTTTTTTTATTTTATTTATTCGGAGAAACAACAGTGCATTCATACATAAAGTGAATTAACAAAGTAATAAAAATAGACACCAGTTACATATTCTCACAGTTGAGTTAACAAATGAAAAAAAAAATGCAGTCGTCGAACATACCTAGACAAAAACACGTTAAAATATTACTTCAAATATGAGCATCACATGTCGCAAAAAAAAAATTAAAGGTGGTTACAAAATTAATGATTTTTTCTTACTTTAAAAGGTAAAATAATAATAGTATTGCTGGGTTTAATGAGTTTACGCTTTTCTTATTGTTCATTTCCAAAATAAAGAATATTTACTTAATTTTTGATGCTCTTAAAGTTCATGCAAAATAGGTCGAGGTGGTTATATTTTAAATTAAGAGTGTTACTTGCACGCCACATAAATGAATTTTGCCTGTATTTTGATTTCACTAGGTCAACATTTAGAGGGTGAATATTTCTGGTAGCACGGCTCGGCACATGAAGCTGAATGCATGCAAGTAGATCCGGACAGTCAATCAGACCGTTTGCTACTTTTACTAAAAGTAATAAATCAGCTAGTTCCCTACGCGCTTCAAGTGGTAGTATGTGATGATAACGTCGAGATTCTTCAATTGAGTTAAACTTTTGGAAGGTTCTGTAATTAAGATTCTTGATAAATTTTGATTGGATAGATTCTAGTCTATTTGTATAAATTGCGTACCTAGGGTTCCATATTTGGGACGCGTACTCTAAATGGCTTCGTACATATGTAAAGTACAAGGTTTTTAGGGTGTTCGGATTCTTAAAGCTCTTTGATATTCTCAATATAAAGCCAAGCGCCTTACTAGCTTTGGAAACAATCGCGTCAACGTGTTTGTCATAAATAAGTTTCTGGTCGAGTAATACACCCAGATCACGCACATTACTTTTTTTTTCTAGAACTTGTCCTGCTATAGCGTAAGAAGTATCCAGGATGCGAAGTTTTCGAGAATAAGTGATACTGATACACTTCAGGGGGTTCAAATCAAGTTTATTTAAATCGCAATATATTTCTACTCTTCTCAGATCTTCCTGTAATAACGTAGAATCGGAAGGAACGGTTATTTCTTTGAAGATCTTCATATCGTCAGCAAATAAAAGGAATTTTGAGTTAAGGATGCACTTATCTATGTCGGTAATATAAATTATGAAAAGAAGAGGGCCTAGCAAGGAACCTTGCGGAACGCCTGATGGGATTTTTACCCAGTTTGATCTAAAACCACTTGTGACCACAGCTTGAGAACGATTGGTTATGTAAGAAGAGAACTATCGCAAGAGGTCTCCGTGTATATCTGCGGCCTCTAGCTTGTACATCAAAATCGGGTGGTCGATACGATCAAAGGCTTTGCTATAATCGGTGTATACCGTGTCAACCTGAACTTTTTTGTCCATGCTGCGGGTCAAGTAGTCAGTAAACAATACTAAGTTTGTAACAGTTGAGCGACCTTTAAGGAAACCGTGTTGAAATGGACTGAAAGTGGACCTAAGAGCTGAGTAAACTTGATCATATACAATTTTTTCGAAGAGTTTGCTAAAAATGCAGAGTTTAGATATGGGCCTATAATTTTCGACGTCATTTTTTTTGCCCTTTTTGTGGATTGGAGTAATAAATGCACTCTTCCATATAACGGGGACCACACCTTCTGACAAGGAACGATTGAAAATAATGGTCAGAGGTATACTGAGACTTGATGCACAAGCCAGCATAAAGACACTGCTGATATCATCTGGTCCCGCTGGTTTATTTTTATCCAATTTTCTAATATAATTTATAATCATATTTTTTGTGACGTGAACATTATTAATAGTTGAGAGGTTGACAGAGATAGGTTGGGAAGAAATATTTAAATTAGCACTGTCCGCGATATCAGAAAAAGTATAGACCGACTTAAAGTAGCTAGAAAAAAGATTGCATATCTCATCCCCTGCTTTAGCTTCGACACCTTTATAAAACATGACTTTAGGAATAGAGTTGGACTGATTACGGACTTTCGCGAATGCCCAAAACCTTTTTGGGTCACTAGTTATCTCTGCCTCAATCTTATTGATGTACTCATGATAACATTTCTGGTTAAGTGACTTAGCTCTTGAGCGCAATAAAGAAATATTTTACAATTTAAATATCTATAAAAAAATGGACATACAGACGCAGATTTTGACATACAATTTTTAATCCAAAATTTTAAGACCTAGTAAAACATTACGAGCATGTAATCAATTATCACCCGTAGCATGGGGAATTAATAGGGTAACGACTCTCTTCAATTCCTTATCTTTTGCCTCGGTTGCTAAAATCACGGGATGATAGATCGTGAAGCAGATGACCATCGGGAATATTTTAATTCCAAATCACTAATCGCATCTTGGTCCGGGATTATATCAGACATTCACAGGCGCACGTCACCAGCGCGACGTGTGCACTCCGAATGCCCCGAAGTGCACGTAGCGTGGGGGCAGCTCCACTAGGCGCGCGGCTCGACATGGCGACGTGGGCTTATACGTGTGCCGTGTGCGGTGCGCGCGGGGCGACATTCTTGTGGGGTACGTCACGGCTTCGCGCAGAGTAAAACAGTTAAGAGGGCAATGAGGTGATCAAGTTTTATACAATGGCTCGTGCCTGTTTCCTCAGCCAAGAAATATTTTTCTGAAATATTGCACATTCACTAAGCGCAGTGAGAGCTACGTCTGTACGTTTTGTTTTTTTTGGGTGAAATTCACAACACTGCGCCATTCTTAGCTTCTAGCTAGATATCAGGGATGGAAGAGTGGATTTTTAGAAGCATTTTTGGTCAAGGAACATGGTCGCGAAAACGAAGTTTTCTATCCAAAATATTTTTTTGAAAATATTAAATCCCGTCAGCAATATTAACGTTCGTTCTTAATAACTTAACCGCTAAATAACTACCACCGCGTCCAATTCACTAAAGACTCACTAAACACCTGCCAACATTGCAACCGAAAAGTGTTGCCAGACGCCAAATGATATATTCCGTAAGGTTCTAACCTCGGTTCTAACTCTAATATAAGCTAAATAAGCTTAAAAAAAAGGCTTTTATAAATGCACCTCGAAGCCCAGGCAGGTAAGTTGATGGCTTTTCGCGCCCATGTTCCTTGACGAAAAATGCTTCTGAAAATCCACTCTACCATCCCTGATATCCAGCTAGAAGCTAAGAATGGCGCACTCATGTAAATATTTTCCGTTTTTTTTATTATTTATCTTATATCCATGATAAAAGTCTCTAAATATTTGTATCAAAATGATTAAGGACTTGAAATTATTTCGTTGTCCACTGGCCAAGGCACAATTTTGCAAACCGACTGCGAATTAAACTAGCGAGGACCTAACGGTTCCCTACTTTTTTAATTTAATTTTAATATAAAAAAAAATCAATCACTTGAGAAAGATTGATTATATTTCTGCATGTTTTTATATTTAGGTAGAAATCTGTATTTTCCATTCATACGCGTCACTTTTAAGTTTGGTAACTGTCACTGGTGGTGTACTTACTAGGTGGTTGAGTAATCCCCGACCGGTTTGATGACATACATTGTAATAATTTACCATAGCATTTAATGGAAGATGGTCGAAGCAGCCATTAAAATGCTCCGTGCCGGCCAGTCCGTGAATTCCGTACCGTGCTCAAATAAATGAAGGTCCTTGCAATCGGAACCGCGGACGGATCCGTTTGTGACGGAATAATTGACTACCGGATGTTGAAATTAATGACACGGCATTATAACAATAATATGAACCGGTACAACATATTTTGAAGCGGCTCGTACCCTAGTGGCGCGGGGACTAGTCTAGCATACCAGAGGTCTGGGTTCAAAGCCTCGCCCCGTGCACGAGTTTCTTTCTGTTTCTGAGTTGGCCAAGTCCATTTCGAGACGCATGCGAGCTGCTCCATGGTTCGGAATCCCCTACTAGGTGGTAGGGTTTAAGCTTGCCTCGTTGGTACCATCTTATTGGATGAAAAGATGGTCGAAGCGGTCATGAAAAATTGTTCGTTATTCACTCCAGTTCAATGTAGCCGTGCTCATAAAGGGAAGGTCCTAGCATGGCACCTAATTCCTTCGGGAATGTGGTGTATTGGGCGAAAATCATATCCGTAGTTGCGTGTCATAAGCCATTCATGTCAGGTTCCATATAAAAACAGGCCAAGTGCGAGTCGGTCTCGCACACGAAGGGTTCCGTACCATCGTAAAATATTTAACAAAAAAAAACCTTTTTTGTATGGGGTAGGAAATCCTGTATGTGTGGCATTGACAGGTGACTTCTTAAGCATTCATGACTTGTTTAAATGTAATACCCCCTTTAATTTTTATTATTTTTGAATTTCACCTTTGTTGTTATAGCGGCAAAATAAATACACGCTCTGTCAAAATTTCAGCTGCCTACCTTTTACGGTTCATGAGATACAGCCCTGTGGCGGACGGACGGACGGACAGGCGGACGGACGGATGTACCGTAGGGTTCCGTTGGTACCCTAAGGGTACGGAACCCTAAAAACCTAAAACAACAAAGGAAAGCAAAATCATGGTGGGTTCTACAAAGTGGACAGTCACGCGAATTCTGTCGGTCTTGTTTTCAACGCGAAGGGCGAAAAGTGACTGTGATTGAAGCGAATCGACCCCTGTCTGCCGCACTGCCTCCGCCGCCCGCCGCCGCCGCCGCCGCCGCCGAGCGCGACGTACCTTTCCAATTCTTGCTCACTCATTCACTTCTGAAGATAAAGTCGAAGTCGGGTACAGGTCAGCTAGAGGGCAGTTTACGCCAATCAGTCGCGTTTTCGCGGCTCGTGGCTCAGGGGCCGGTGGACTTGCCTTCCATCCCAGAGTTCTGGGTTCGACTCCTCGCCCCGTTCGTGCAACACTTTTTTATTTTTTATATGTTACTGGACATGGATGGCTAATACCAAACTGAACTGAATTAGCCTAAAACACCACATGAGAGCTAGGTGCCATGTCAGGACCTTCTTTATATTGTTCGGCTACACTGAACTGGGTATAAAACACGGACAATTTGCATTGCCATTTCGACCATAAGTAGACGTAAAACGTATAACACGGGCGCATTAATATGCTAGGTGTCATATTAATTCGCCACCATCAAATGACTTAACAAAAGAATCTCTGAAAGTTTGGAAGTAATAGACTAAATAACTCTCAAACATTAAAACGCAAAAATACGAATCTTTACTGACCGACGACAGCGAGGTTCCGCGCTGGTCAGCAAGAAGAGGATCTGGTTCCGAGCCACGTGCCATGTTGATTTGCCTGCGTTTTAAATAAGAGCTCGAATTCTTCAAATGTGTATTCAAAGTGATTGAAATGAGTGAGTAGCACCTTTCGCGGTGAGAGGATGTTGTGATAGCTCTCTCCCTCGGGCCGCTCAGTGTTTTGAGCTGCGCACGCGCCGACACCGTGCTGCCTGCACTGCGTCGCGATAACATGACGGATCCGGTTTCACAATGCATCGCGCCGGTAGATCGGGTTACTTACCCGCGACCGCCTTCCCGAAAGAAGTTACCGCATGCACACCGGCGTTGCCGATTACAATTCCTCAAATTCCACAAAAAGTTCTTGGGATTCCCCAGAAAACCCGGAATCGAACCTAAGCCTTGTTTCGAATGAGGAAAAAAGCTCTTGCAACTAATGGTCGTCGGAAAAACTTTCGGGGAGCGCGAAATCTTGAAATGTCTCCAACCAATTTTTGTAGAATATTATGTTTTTTCGGCTCATCCAGCCGAATTTGATTTATATTCGGGAAATATTTAGAATCAGCAAAAAACATATTAAGCCGGATGGTATGAATAAGGCCTCTTTTGAGTATTCAAAGGAGCTGTTACGCTCGGAACGAGAAATTCCCAAATGTTACCATAAAATTACCCTATCACAACCACGGACCAAGGAAGTCCGAATTGTGGGCAGCCGAGTGGTGCGACGCCTTGCGATTCGATAACCTGGGTAAGATGGGTGACCATTTTCAACCGTTGAGGCTGGCCGTGGTTCGAATTCCACTTAAAACTGTAGGTCCCTTCCTTACTTCCTAGGTTGCATTGAATGGACAATGGTAGAAACGGCAATGAAAATTGTCCATATTTTCCATCTAGTTCAATGTAGCCGAGCAACATAAGGAAGGTCCTGGCATGGCACCTAGTTCCCATGTGGTGCGTTAGGCTAATACCTAACGGTCAGTTTGGTATTAGCCATCTATGTCCTGTTACATAATAAAAGCAGTCCCCAATTCTCCTTACAAGTCGACTAATTCCCCAAAGATTGGGCAATTTTCGTGCATCGGCAACGCTGATGCACACATCGCTCGTAAAATCGTCAACATTGAACACAATGTTTAATTCAACAACGATTCCGCCTGAACAATTGTTTGAAGTTGTTCCAAGTAATCGTTGAAGATACGGTGAGTAAAGTTAGCAAGTATTAGATCTCAACTCACGCCTAGTGAATCCACTTCGGGTGTATTATGAGGGTTGGTTCCAAAGATTACTATTATTCAGAGAGCATTGAATATCTTGCGGTATAAATCTCTTTGGGTTTTTCGGAGGCTTTGATAACATTCTAGGTGATCTTGGTTTATTCAATGAAGAAAGTTAATCTGCTTGAGCTTATTCAAAGAAGTGCTGAATAGTTTGGAGTTTATTCTACTTTCTCCCTGAATACACCCGACATGGAACAATTGCCGATACAGAATCAGAAAAAAAACGTGTGGGTTATTTATAAGATTTTTTTTAAAAAGAAATAATGATTCCTTTAAAATAATAAGAATCGCTTGTCTAACTTTGCTGAAGTCTGCCAGATTTTAGATCTGCAATTCTGGTCGAAGTTCAGTACTACGCTACGTTGTTGTCAGTTATTTGATAATTTCTCAGAGAGTACTTAGCTTTTCATGTTGTTTACTATTCAACCTAACTAACTTCAGATAAATATGTAAGTACTGTAAATAAAAAAAAACAATGATTATGCATCCCATTTGGACATCATTCCATATTTGTTCCATTCCATTTTCGGATGATGCTCGGGTGAAATTTCGTAGCGTAATGAAAAAATATATAATTTAGTTTTTTCGATGTTATGAATGAAAATTCATCGTCATTGTGCATATGGACCATACATACGTATACATTGTATTTTTTAGCTTTACAATGAAGAATACGTGGAAAAAATAAAAAGAAATGTAAAAATAATTGCCTATTTTGACAATATTTTTTTATCGCGCATAGTTTGTGCTGTGGAAATGAATATAATTCATCTATAATAATATATTTTATCGAGATAAGTTAAGTGCTCTCTGAGAAATTAACGAACAACTGCGTGCTGCCTAGGCAGAAATTCGAGAATACAACGAGAAAAAATATTTTTTCTCAATCATATCCTTTTTAGTTGCCGTTGAAAGGAACTCGATAGAGAATACTAAATTCTATTTCCAATAGTGTGAACCAAACATTAGATCAAAATGATCTACTGCATATAAAGATAACAGCTGATGCGCGTTGGGGGTTCTCGAAAATCCCTTGTGTTGGTTGATTGCCAAGAAGTCGAGAAGAACATCACTAGCTCGACTGAGTCTGGCTGAGTACAGCTGAACATTACGATGTGCGCGTATTATTTTGTCGAGTGAACCGGGTCAGCGGTGGCGACTGTCTGGCTTCCCTGCACTGACGCGACGGGTGGCACCCTGGACCGTTGTATACGCGCGAGGACCTGGCATGGCAGCCCACTTAGTCGTTGCTATAGGCGAGTATAGGCATGGGTGCATTTCGAGATTAGATTTGCAATCGCGTTTCTTCTACTTGAGCCTAGGCGCAAATTCCAACCAGTATAGTCAGTATGTCAGCTTTGGTAACGGTATAGCCAGGGTCAGTGTATCATAGCCAACCCCTTTTTCTGAAATATCCTCGCATATCAATTACATTCCATATATACCGATACAATAATGTAGCCGTGCAATATAAAAAGGGTCCTCGCACGGAAACTAGTTCCCATGAGGTGTGTATAATATCATGATATGAGGTGTTGTTATAGCCATCCATGTCTAATTACATAAAATAACAAGGACAAATTATTTGCAGAAATATGTAGGTGTTCAGAGCCCCTAGTCCAACTTGTCACCTAAAGCGTTTTCAAATGTATGGAGAAATTGAAGAGCGCGCGCAGTGGGCGGTAAGCGAACTAACATTTGCGAGTCCGAGTTTGATTTGACAGCTTACTCAACGTTGCCGTAAATACGTCGACGTTGCCGTTTACGTCGACTCCGCGTTTTCATACAAATCAGCAGTCTGAATTTGATTTTGACAAGTTGAAGAAGTAAAACCACACAATAAGTGGTAATGACGCTTGGGTATGACGTTTTTACGTAACTTCGAAGTTCCATAAACGCCAATTAGGGTGAGAACTCCGACTACTCATGCAACTCGGTGAGAATATTAAAATATTCACGTTTTTGGTTCTGGAACACACCTTCGTTTTATTCGAATTACAGTCGTTGGTTTTTAAATTTCGAAGCGAATTCCGTTAAGAATGTGTGTGACGGATCACAGATTTTGTTTCTGGGGGGTGGGGGGCACAAGATGACAGACAGAGAATGGGTTTAAATTTGTTTGCAAATGTCTCGACAACTTTCGAATCCCTTTCCTGCCCCACCATTTGGTGACGCCCTTGCATAGAGTCGCTGCGATTAGGAAACCAAATCAGGAGAACGAACGCGCAAGCCACGCCATGCCTGAACGTTCATGACTCCAGGGTATCGGCCGCGGCGGCGCGGAAATCAGGAGAACGAACGCGCAAGCCACGCCATGCCTGAACGTTCATGACTCCAGGGTATCGGCCGCGGCGGCGCGGAGGCAGGCGCTAGGCGGCGAGAGGCGGTAGTGGCGATAGTCTGCTTTACATTGTCGTTGCCGGCGACATCGATCGATAAAGTTAAAGACGCCTCCGCCTCCCCCCTGCCGCCTCCGCCGTATACACGAGAGCAAGTCAGACATAAATGGCGGTGTAATGTTAAAGCTCTCAGCGAAAAGAAATATATTTGAAACCTTACACTATTGAAACTTTCTGATATCGTCAACCGCCCCATGCGATCGTACAATCATAATATCTTCACCATTTTTAGTTGTTCCCTAAAAATATTTTTCTTTTCGACTTTGTGCTTTAAAATTGGTTTGGATTATAGATTTCCATTATTAAAAAATCTGTGCAATATTTTCATAACTTTGCAATAAACATGCGGTCGCTAAAAAGTTTAATTTTGATGCTGCGACTAGATGTAGTGATGGTGGAAGTATGGATTTGGACGGTGACTGCATGTAAGTGCTCAGATTAGCAGTTTAACCATAATGTATGTAGCGCAGTGGTAAAACCACGGTAAAACCGACGCCTGTAAGTATCAGGCGTGATTTTACTACAGAGTCCTTTTTCAGATAAAATAAAAAACGGGTTAAGTGCGAGTGGGACTCGCACAAGAAGGGTTTATTTATATAATTATACATGATTTGACACAAATAAATAATGTTTTTTGTATGGTGGCCCCCTCTAATGTTTATTGGTTTTTTATTTTTACTATTTGTCGTTATAACGGCAACAGAAATACACACTCTGTGAACACCTGTGTCTACCTATTACAGTTCATGAGATACAGCCCTGTGACAGACGGAACGACGGACGGACAGCGGAGGCTTAGTAATAGGGTTCCGTTTGGTACCCTTCGGGTACGGAACCCTAAAAATGGTTCCACTTAACGGGGAGTTCCTTCAAAGCACCTAACGAAAAATGCCAGAAGTAGTGGGATCTGGGATGTTCGGCCAGTTGCGGCCCGCCTCCCCCCGAAACCAATTAGTCAAGTAGGTCAGTTCGTTAACGCGAGGGCAAAAAGCGACCAAATTATTTGTGGACTATTTTTTGTTCGTCACGCCAAGTCCGTAATTGCAAAGCCACTTCTGCTCGCGTAATGACACTGGGCTGATATTTACCGCACCGCGCCCGCTCCAGCCAATGTATCGTGTTTCCAGCAAAAAATATTGCTCTGCTAGTGGCAGGGTCGCCCCCGCCTTCCCCGCCCGCCCTTAGCCTGCCTCCCCGCGCCGTCGCCCGCCCACGCCTGACATTTAAAACCGTCCAGATGAACCCAGCCGCTGCAGCCACCACGGATTCATGCCTCGTATTGATTTGGCACGTCTGTGTCAATTTTTTTTATTTTTTATGTGACTGGACATGGATGGCTAATACCACAAGTTCTATCATGGTATTAGCCCAACACACCACATGGGAACTAGGTGCCATGCCAGGACCTTCCTTATATCAATAGTGAAAACGCAGTTAACGGTGCTGGTTTCGACCTATACAATACAAATGTATTGCACACAGAATACATATGGTTTCAAGGAACTCAGAATCGAACGAAAGACTCTATATATACTCCACAAGGTTGCAGACCACACGATACTTGATTTTGCCAAATAATGTGCCAAAACTATCAAAATGGCCAAAAATCTATATCAAAATAGGGCAATAGTAGCTAAACTCTTCAGAATCGGTTGCAATTAATTCTTCAATCGTACTTTCTACACGATGTGGTTATATAATATAATGCACTTGATATACAGCAGGGCTTCTTTACCTTTTTGTAGTCATGGACCTCAACTTCAAATTATTACGGACCAACAACAATAAACAAGCAATTTTGAAAAACAATTGATCAAGCGCAGTATTTATTGCCAGCATATCAAACATGGGCCCTCGGCACTGATGCCGCGGACCCCCAAGGACCCCATAAACCCCAGGTTAAGAAAGCCTGACATACAGGTGTTTGGAAAGCCGATGCAAAGCCATGAGTAGGTGAAATGGAAAGTAATTTATAGTGTACCTTAGTATATTCTTGGATTCTGAGTACTGAGTATTGAGTATATATTTTAATTCTTGAAAAATCCTTTTTTTCACATTTGCTCACAACTCACCACCAAATTACTTTCCGTAACACCTTGCATCGACCATCCGTGCAGAACATGTCGACCGCACACGTCGTAGGTTAGATATGTGTAGATGGAAAAACGAGTCATGAAAATTATGTGCGACAAATGGAAGATAGATAATTTTCGCAAGTTGAGATGAAAGCCGCGTTAGGATCCGTGCCACGCGTCTTCGTGTCGGCCGCGAACTCAGATCAAAAAAGGAAGGAGATGTAACATCTAGCGCGCCCACCATGAGTGAGACCCGTTGTCGCCGATTTTCTGAAACTACCAACCCAAATAAAACGCAATCATAGACGCAGACGTATTGGAGAGTATGTGTAGGTAAGACCTGGCTTGGCAAACGCATTTCGGGTCCACACGATGATCCCCATAAAAAAGTAGTTAAATAATTATTTGAAAAAATAACATATAAATAATACCATTATATAAATAAATATATTTATAAAATTTATATAGATATAAAACCATTCCATTGCACTCTGGCACCTTCTTTGTTTCAAAAGAAAAGACAGGCTCCGTGATGAGGAGGTTCAACATGTCCACAAAGCAGATACTGCGCAAATATTTACGAAATTTTTAATTACAAAACGACTTATAGCTAAAAGTAAACCACGACCGCTGTAGTCAAAAATCAAACAAAACCTTCATGAAACAAGCTATGTCTGATGACTAATCTTTTTAAGATGTTTTTATTTTATCGTTGAGTAATCCTTCTCCAAAGTTTTGCATAAACGCGCGAAAAATTCGAACTTTCGGACCTTATAACTTAGATACCAAACACAATTTTACAATGCCAATGGTCTTCAGACATCTAGTTCGATCAAATAAAACTATTTAGAGCAAAATTTTGGATCTGACGAGAAATATAGGCATGATCTTCTTTCCACGTTTGTATGGGGAGTTAAGTGGGAAGGCCCACCTTAAAATATAATAAATCCGACTTGGGGAATGTGTTTCGGACCACATGCGGCGGGTATGTTTGGACTGTGTGACACGACGTGCGGCCGACTTGCCATACAATTGCGTAAAGAATATGTCCATACGGTGGCGACCCGGGTACCTCCCACATGACACTTCCCCTTCCTTCTCTATTCTGTGGTCGCGAAATAGGCGCGTCAACAAGCGGCGCAAACGAGGTCGGAGCTATCAAATTACGATTTATATTGCTCTGGCGTATCGGATGGACGGGCAGAGGGGAGACGACTGATAGGCGCAGGGGGAGGAGCGCGTATTATCAAAACATTGCTTGGCTCAGCACACTTCTGACTGGATCGGAATTCTCAGCTATTTTATTCTGAGCCTCATAATTAGCATGTTTATTTTATTTTATTTATTTATTTTTTATTTATTCCATCAAGTTCAATGCAACCGCGCTCATAAAGGCATCCCTCTATGAGCGCGGCGTTAGGCGTGACAACAAATTTCTTCGGGAATGCGGTGTGTTGGGCGCATCTCCAGATATATAAAAAAAACGCCTTCTAACCGAGTGATAAGCGAACAGACAGACAAAACAATACTGGAACTGAACGATCCAACGATGAAGATCCAGAACAAAATATGATCCCCTAGTCCGACTTGACACCTATATTGGCGTATACGCCAAACCGATCGACTAGCATTTTCAAATGTATGGAGAAATTGAAGACAGCGCGCAGTGGGCGTTAAGCGAATAACATTTGCGAGTCTCAGTTTGATTTCACAGCTTACTCACCGTGTCGCCGTAAATACGTTGACGTTACCGTTTACGCAGAGTCCACCTTTTCATACAAATCGGAGGTCCAAGTTTGATTTTGGCAGCTCGAAAAAGTTAAACCGCACAATAAGTATTTAAAGTTTGAACAGGTTTGACGTTTTTACGTAACTTCGAAGTTCCGAAAACGCCAATTTAGGTGAGAATTTGGACTGACCATACTGGTCAAGTGAAACAACCGCACGGTAATTTTTAAATATGTGTTCAGTCATGTCAACTAACTTTCCCTTTGTGCTGCACAAAGTTAAAGTGAGTACTCAGCTGACCCTTACCAGGGTCGTAGTGGTTAGCTAAATTGGCGTTTGCTTCGGCGCTGCAATGATTTAGGACTTGTTCTGGAAGCCGTTTTGGAAGTAAGCGAGGGCACTGCTGGCAACGGGGCGGAGGGGCGGCGGCGGAGGGGTGAGGGGTCGGGGCGGTCGGCGGAGGCGGAACGGGCGGCGTTATCAGCGCGGGTGCGAATCAAAACTTCCATGATGGATCCCGAGCGCGTCCGTCACCGAGCGAGACTTCGCGCTTTTATGCTTTCGGACCATCGAGCAAGGAAGGGAGAGACGACCGAAACTCATCCGTGGAGGGGCAGCGTAGCCACCTATCGTGAAAATTCAGTGATGGTTCGCACGTTTTAGATTATATCGATGCTCAACGTTCGTTGCACTAAATGGAGTAAAGAGTCGTTAGTCAGAATTGTCAACTAAATTGGCGTTCACGTCAAAATGATCGACTAGCGTTTTTGATTGAAGAGCACTCGCAGTGGGCGTTAAGGGAATTAACCTTTGCCTCTTTAGTCTGAGTTTTATTTGACAGCGCACGCATAGTTCCTGTAAAAACGTTGACGTTGCCGTCTACGCCGACTCCACGTTTTCATACAAATCGGTAGTCAAAGTTTGATTTTGACAGGTTGAAGAAGTAAAACCACATAATAAGTAGTCAAACTTGTATGGGCTTGAAGTGTTTACGTAATTTCGAAGTTCTGTTAGCGCCAATTGACGTGAGAACTCGGACTGACCATACAGTAGTGCTTACGTGATATTTTCGTTGCAACTCGAGAACATCAGGAGTGAGCTAATTCGTAAGCGAAATGACTGACTGGCGCTACTGTCAGTGTATTAATAATGACTAAAAGTGGCTACGCTACCGCTGTACGGATGAGTTTCGGTCCACTCCCGTCCTTCCTGCTCGACGTCGGACGGAGTCGGCAACGGAATTGGGAAACGCAAAAAATGCGAGAATCCGCTGTGGAAATTTGACGTGTTATTTATTGCAGAAGGTGGGGCTTCGAGCGCTCCCCGAAGAGTTCACGCAAAATTGGATAACGCAGAGGCGAAGTGATCCGCGCGGCAACCTGATGTGGGACTTGATAAGCAATAATTTATTGAGTTCTGGGGAATTGGGGACTTTCATTAGAATTTCACAAAAAAGTATCGGGGATTACTAAAAAGTGAATGTAATTTTGTCGTCCTCAGAAATTCAACTGAACATAGCAGCTTAAGCATATAACTGAGTATTTGATAGTACAGACAAATTCACTTCTTATGAAATTTTTAACAAAAAATCATCAATTTTATTTAAATTCAGTGACAGATAAACGGACAGGTGATTAGAGAATGCTATGCTAATGCTATATATGTAAAGTTCCGACGATCGTGTTGGACGAAAGGGCAGGCAGACCATTTCTAGCACCTGCAGCGGGAGCACAAATAATTTTGTCCAGCCGACAAACTTACGTACATAGGCTTTATCTTGTGTGCGGAACACTTGTCCCCAACCGGTAGCATAAACAATGTTATGTCGAGTGAGATTTTCAAAATAAACCCACAACATAGACAAATCTCGACATAGAATAAATTTTGTCCATTTGTAAGAGCACAAATAAATTTAATCCTACTAATTTGATGTTTGTTGATATAATTTTGTCACCACCACCGGGAGGGTGTGTTAAATTCTAGAAGGAGGTGTTTGTTCGTGTTACGAATATGTGCGTATGTAGTGGCGATGGGACAGGCGTTTATTAACGTTTTCATGGTTCAAAGACAGGGACAAGCGGCAATAAAGAGCGAAAGGTGGATTGGTTTGTTTGGGCAAAGACGGTTCCATTCCGGCCTTTAGTTTCCGTTATAGGAAAGAATCAGGCGGAACGGTTTAAAGCAACGCTAGACAGCCTGAACGGGAAAACAAAAAAAGTCCAGAGATGGACGTCACATTGACATTAGACAAACTACAATCATTTTAATCTCACAAGGCAAATGCGCTAAACCAAGCAACTTTTATCTAAGTACATTAAAAACGTACTAAATTTTCAATCTATACGAAATTCAATTCGTAATAACAATAACTTAGTTGTCGGCGATTTGTAGGAATTGTTACTTTTGTTCGCCGCTATTCTGTAAAACGCTATTTCTTGCTCCTTGCACTGACTGAATGGCACGGAGCAGTCTGCGCGAACAGGGAACGAGTCAGGGAAGATTAACAGTGACAGTTCTTGTGGCCAAAAGGGCTCTTTATTTCAAGCATAACCCTCTACCTCGATAAATTAATCGAGCTTTCTATTTGAGCTATCACATCAGATAGAAATGGTCGACTGAAGTTCTTATCTCTCTAGCTCGACAAGTATACACTTTCATTTGTCCCTCCGCTGCTGATATAATAGATGTAACAACTAGTTGTTATTAATGGTCTTCTTAAAAAACTTGTAGACCTAACTGTATAAAATATATTTTGAAGAGAAACTATTATTATCGCCTTAGTATATTACATTTAAAAACAGAAACGAAAGTGCCATTCCACCTGGGAAAGCTAACAAAATATTTATTTAAAAATATGTATATTTTATAAAACCGGATGGAACCACGATATTCATGGCGCTTCGACCTTTCAGTCCAGAATCAAAAGCGATTTTCTCGACGGAAAACCTGGAATACCGTGCTCCGGAATCGCTATTATATCGAATAAGAGATTCCTAATTCCTGAGTCCGCACTTCCAAGAATAGGTCACGATATCAGCGATACTTTTTTTTATGACATTCGACAGGACACCCCCATGGGATTTCGAACTTACAGGGGGAGGGGGGGCTGCGAAAACCATGCCGGCCGGCCAGGTGCTTCTTCACACCATATTTGAAGGATCCCAGGTTGCACTTTGGGGAAAATACCTCGGAAAGCAGTTCATTCCATAGTTTTCTGACCCTGATCTAGATAAAGGATCTAGAAGATCGGTGGGTTCTTATTTTTGGAATGTCGACTGTGAATATGTACATTTTCTCCCTGTTCCGCGTTGAACGAAGGTAGAAAGGGGACGGAGGTACAGCGTTTTGCAGCTCCGACGAGCATTCTCCGTGGTAAAGACGATTGAATACAGAGAGAGACCCTACATCCATTCAGAGTTGGAGGGTCTCCAAATTCAGGGACACTTCATGATCGTTGACGAGACACACGGGCCGACGCTGTATCGAGTCCAGGGAGCCAAGCAGGTGTTTAGCTGAGCCGTCCCAAAAAACAATACTCCACGCAAGACCTCATCTGCGCCTTGTAAAGGAGCAGTTTTTGGTCAGGAGCGAAATACTGACGCACTCTGCAGTTACGTTAATATTTCTCAACATTTAGTACCTATTTATTGTGCGGGGGACCCGGCGAAAGTACCTGATAGGGAAACGGCGTGCTGTATATAAAATGTGCAGATAAGCGGTCGGTCGCCGCCCCGTGCCCGCCGCCCCCGCACCCCGCGCCGCCGCAATCTGCTACCGATAACAGCGTTATCAGCGTTATTCACCGGCCGGCACCAAGGTCGCACACATGTGTGTGTTACTTGCCCTAAGCTACATTGTCCACCGCCCACACAGATGCGGTCACGCGACCACACTGTTTCACTGTTGTAGAATCCCACATCCCGTAATATACTTCGGAACCCTCTAATATAAAAAAACCGGCCAAGTGCGAGTCGGACTCGCACACGAAGGGTTCCGTACCATCAACACCAAAGAATCAGGTATTTTGTATGGGGCGCCCCTTTATTTTTTATATTTTTTTTATTTTACCTATTTGTTGCTATAACGGCAAAATAAATCACACTCTGTGAAAATTTCAGCTGCCCACCTATTACGGTTCATGAGGTACAGCCCTGTGACAGACCGACGGACGGACGGACGGACGGAGGGACAGCAGTAATAGGGTTCCGTTTTCACCCTTTCGGTACGGAACCCTAAAAATGACAAAGATTTATTTGCTGTGGTCCCGAACCTGTCAACACAAAAAATATTGAACTTTAACGGGGTTTAGTGATTGTTTTTTCCGCTAAATTTTTTCGAAGTTTTAAGAATTTGCAGAATCGGTTCTAACCAGGCGACAAAACAGGAACAATAACCCACATTCTGCCCTCATTCAGTCAATTAACAGTCAAAACAAGAATCGGTAGAGGAGAACAGCCGGACATACGGAAAGCCTTTTTGCCCAATATTGAAACGGAGACCTTCGATACGCTCGGTCAAATAACTTGAGTGATTCAATGCGTTTGGCTGCATTTCGTCTAACCTGCCAAACGACGTTTAATTCGGCCAAGTGCACTGAAAACTGTAAACTGAAGATTAACGAATCCATACCAAGACAAGTGTTCTTTATTTTGCTTACTCGACTAATAAACTTCTGTTGTTTTAGTTTTATTTTCTTATTCAAGGACTATATATTCATTAATCTATTCAAGGTAACATTCTGCCGGATCTGCTGATTCATTTCAGCCCCGTCCTGTACCCGCAAATCTTTGCTCTCAAGTTGGTAACGCCGCGGCCGTAAAGAAACGGTGTTTTATCCTATGGTTTTATCATATTTATGATTTATGATGCCGGAGCCACAGAATAAGTCCGCAGCGGAGGTTGTCTAGATATTGACCTATTCCAGGTTCGCATGTCCTAATTATCTAGAAGTGTCTTGAAAACTTGACAGATGGCGCTTTCACGTGATTGCACTGCGTCTCCCCTGCCGCGGAGTCGAAATGGTGGTGCGAAAACCCTGTTTCCCATGATAAAATGCGAGTTCCAGTCGAAGATTCAAATTAGAAAAACCGCCCGACACATGCTGCGATAAAAAAACGTAGGCCGTAACGTGACGTAAAGCAGTAAGTCGTGAGGCTCACCATTATTTCCAAAGACAATTTAAATTAAGTATGTTGGTAGGTACCTACTTATTGTATTGTACACATAACGGAGTAGGCTGCTTGGACGATCACAACTTTCTAAACGGCAGTAATTTTGAGCACTATGTACTAGTAGGTAGGTATCTAATAAATACGTAATTTGGAAATGCAACAAAAAACCATTTACTTTACGGTACTAAGCGAAAGTGAGTTGACGACATAAACGGAGGGAAATGAGATAGAGAGGAAATGACCGGGATGCATCGATATAACCGTCGATGCTGGGATGTCACACGATTATTTCGAAAACACGACACTAGATGAGGCTATCCATGCTAGGCTAATAAGGTTAGTTATAAAAGTCGTGTAAGCCTACCGTTCGCCTCCGCGTATGGCAGACTTCCCTGCACGGGCAACCGGCACTCCCCGCGGGCGCCTCTACCGACGAGTTCAAGAAACTCACGCGCATCTACTTATCGTCTGCAACTAGTGCTAGCACTGCCATTTATTAGCACGATATTGATCAAATCATCGTGATAGATATCCTACTAATAATTCGCTATGCGGGAAATCTGCGACACGACGCGATTATTCTAGCACACGAGTTGAAATATGCATCACGGTACGAAATTCGAATTTCGATAAATCGGAATTAATTGACCTTGATAAAATTAAGTAATGACCAATACAGCTGTATCATAAGAAATAAACATCACTGTATGCATACATACGTAAACACAATGACATCGTAAACGCTTATTTCAGCTCTCTACACACACGGCTCGTTGGTCTAGGGGTATGATTTTCGCTTAGGGTGCGAGAGGTCCCGGGTTCAAATCCCGGACGAGCCCAATTTTTTTCCTTTTTTTTTTCTAAAAATAAATTACCGGAAAGGAACAATGCCTGTAACGGGTGGACATTTGTGAAAGGTCAAAAGAACTTAGTTGTTTACATAAATACGTTAAAAATTTTAGGCAAAAAAAATTTATGAACTACAATAAAAAATATGATGAAAAAAAGCAACGTTTAAGTCAAAGGTTCCAGTGTAGATTGGAGGTGTCTTCCAAAGGTTGTTGTTTGGGCCGTTATCCCGTAATATTGACTCGCCGCGTCGCGCGTCGCTCTGCGCGACGAAGACGTTGTCGTCGCCTGATTGAGCAGTAAACACAGTGCGGGGCGAGCTCCACTCACTAATCCGTGAGTAAACATGTTTGTCGCATTCGCCGAATACACAATGAGACTACAACCTAGGCAAATACAAAACGGGACGTTTCTGAATGAACGCAAATAGTCAATTTAAAATACCTAACTAAACGAAAAAAAGAGATAATACAGTCGGTCTAAATGTGTAGAAAAAATAACGGAGATTATACAAATCGTACCTTATGAAAGATATAAGCAAGTTGGCAAGTTTTTTAAATAGTTAATGTTTCCACACTTCTAGAACATCATTACAGTTAGGTAAAAATCAGGTTTGTCCCGTAAATACGTTGGAAGCATAAATAACGGTTCCGTTATTTAAATAAAAATATATTGCCCAGCTATTTTTAGGTTAACTCACTGCCGAACTCGAACTCACTCTTGCTCTGAATGGACCCCCTGGTCCCCACACACCATCGGCCCAGTCTATCAAAGTTTCGCTGTCGCATTAGTCCTAATTACCACGACTGAACTACCCCATTTGATATTGAAAATAATTATATCTCAACAAATTAGTTAAAAGTTTAATTCTATCATATATTATCATACGAATTATGCATAATTCACGCGTATATTGTATTGGATCCCTAGGTTTTAAGGTGGCCGCGACCTATACGTCTGCCGCCCCCTAGGCCGAGAACGTGGCCGCGACCTATACGGCCTATTGAAAGGTCCAACGCTGGTGCGGCGCAGCCGGTTTGGGGAGCCATGGCTGTGCGTGTTGGAGGTGCCCGGCACAAGAACCCAAGAGACATTCATCGGAGAAAGTGAGCATTGATCAGTATTCTATTGTCTGAAAGCAATGATCTGAAAGTATGTATCTCTGATGGCGACAATCGAATAGGATGTGTGAGAGTATACCGGCTGCCCTATTTTTCAAACGATCGCTACCAAATTGCTACAGCAATTTGCGATTCTGATCACTAAAAACGCTGTTTCGTTTTTTTGAATGACGTTTGGATAGCAGCGCCCGGCGGCCATTGGCTGTTGTCGAGCGTTTACGATTGCATTGCTAATCGCTGGCTGCAAGCGATGGCAAATAATTTGAAAAATAGCACGGCGGGTGTCACGAGATGAGCGAACCCCGTTTACACTCACGGTCGTTTTGGTGAGGCTGGTTTTTACGTGGCAACCATCGACGTACCAGTAAAACGGAGTTTTAGATTATATCGATGGTGGCAACGCTCTTATTTACTTAATCTGTGGTGGCAATCGACCTGTCTCTCTCGTTTTTGGTAGATATTTTTAAATGCTGACGATAAACAATTTAGTAGGGTTCCGTGTTCAAAATACGAAACTGGCTTCTATGTTTTAACTTACTCTGGTCATAGTGCGGCCGCGCCACAGCTTTAGTGACATATTCGCACATGACGCCTGGAATTTTGTTACTTAGTGGCCGTGAGCGCACCGAGCACCTCCGCTACACCCGCCACCGCCCCGCCACCGCGTCCCGTCTGCTAGTTACCGGCTGAAGTTTTAATTAAGCCCACACTAATGACGGCCAGAGCGAGAGGTGGCGTCTGAGCACCGGCCACTACATAAGGTCGACAGACAACGTGAGTTCGCTTACGTATTCTTTCATTACTTATGTTCTCAAGTTCCAACGACACGAACACGGAAGAACTTCACTAGTTAGTGGGTTTCCAATCACTCGCGGCTACGTGTCTCCATACGAATGAGTTTCTTTCTTTTCTTCCTTGATTACTGATTCGTAACAAGAACACTTTATACCAGCATAAATTCACTAGATTTTATAATAGAAAACTAACACAGCGAATTTCATTTCTTGTAGAGTAGGAGAACCAGCATCTTTCTATTGAAACTTTGATTAGTTTGCCGTTAGTATGCACGACAATATGTCAACAGATAATGTCGATGCGAAGTTCACCGACGAAGGCTTGTCCGCTACTTGCAAGGCGTTTGCCGACAGATGTGACGGCACTTCCGACAGTTCTGCTATTGCAAAACTAACAGCGTGCCTGTCGCCCGCCCGCCTTGCCCGCCCTACAACGCGTGACAGCGTAGGCGGAAATTGATGGTCGACCTATCGTAAATGCCCACTTCATAACCGTAGCATGAAGAGTTAAATTAATTCAATATTGATAGTCTTGTCGATGAAAAAATAATGTTTTATAACCATTACGCATTTTATTACGTCTGTCTGTTCGCTTTATCTTTACGGCTAAACTAACGAGCCGATTTTGGAGAAATTCATCAAAGAATTCGAGAAAAGGACGTTACTTTTCGAAAAGATTCCAAGCAAGGTCTCCTGCCTCGGAAAAATAAACAGCCAATCTGATTTCTGTAGCACTTTTCGTTGCGATTAAAATTCGGCTCGATGCCCGTCAAAAACAAATCCCCAGTGGTATCGCAGCTAGTAAAAGGGCTGCTAGGGTTTGTTCAGAAACCTTTCATGGATTTGGGGCAGAGTGCACGAATAAACAAAGAATCAACGTCAACGTATGATTAAACACGTCACTTTGTATGAACAGTATGGGAGGAACTCCATGCGGTTCACTTAAAGTGACGTGTTTGAACATTTATTAACTCAGCCGTCTCTTCGAGCAATCGGGGCTTAAACTTACGGATTATCACGAATTCACGAAGGAAGTAGTTTTTTCAGACGTTCGAGCTGATCCTTTTTTAGGGTTCCGTACCCGAAGGGTGAAAACGGAACCCTATTACTAAGCCTCCGCTGTCCGTCCGTCCGTCCGTCCGCCCGTCCGTCCGTCTGTCCGTCTGTCACAGGGCTGTATCTCAGTAACCGTAACAGATAGACAGCTGAAATTTTCACAGAGTGTGTATTTATTTTGCCGCTATAACAACAAATAGGTAAGATAAAAAATAATGAAAATTTAAGGGGTATCATACAAAAAACATGATTTTTTTTTGGAAGATTTTTTTGTAAGATGGTACGGAACCCTTCGTGTGCGAGTCCGACTCGCACTTGGCCGGTTTTCTATGCAATATATTTGATTTCGCCGCTACGCCCGTGGCGTTAGCGATGCCAGTGGCTTGGGGGTGGTGCGGGGCGAGGTGCGGGGCGGTTCGGGACGGAGAGGGGCGAAGGACTTGTGGTGTAGGGGAGAGTGATATTGCCGATGACTGATTTTGTAAGTCTATGTTGTAGGCAATAAAAATAAACATGATTCGACACCATTTATAAGTCGGCGTGCATAAAATCAGTATCGCTCAGGGCTTCAAAGTCGCACTTACAATATTTATTTTCATTAAACTTTAGTAGCGCGTTTATCACTTAACATAAATGTTTATGAGAACATAAATGCGATATGTTCATATATTAATTAGCAAGTTCATTGAAACTGTGTTAGCGTCTTGTCTTATCTTATCCGCGGATGCCTAGATTACACATCTCGTTACAAACAAACATCAAGGCTGAGCGAATATTTGAAGGTTGGACTCGGTGAGTCTGACCGGCGATTCCGCCCCCAATCTCAGCTGGCCATATGTTTCGGAAGCCACGCGGTCGGCAATCGATTTTTCGCACGCTGATACTAACGTAGGGCGAATCCGCGGAAGGAGGAGGGGGGAGGGGGTTAAGCGTGGAGTGTTCCAATAAAATTTGCCACCTACCGTAGTCATCTTGAAGTTGAGTTTCCTCTGCAGCGCAGTCTCCAAGTGGAGTGCCATCGACTCGTTGCCCGAACGCGGTTTCTCACAGAAATGTCGGCTCGCGACCGGCGAAGCGGGCCGAGGGAAGACGATCTCGGGGGCGGACCGCTGACACGACTGAGAGGAGCGATGACGCAGGGAGCGTGCGCGGTGGCGGCGGCGGGCGTGTGCGTTTACTATCGCGCGGCCATTTCGCCGGAGCTGTCAAGCGTGTCGGCCGGCGCCCGCCAGGGGCGCTGCAGTCGCCGATCATTATGAGTCTGCGCGAAAATAGACGAGGGAATGAACGGGACGGGAGTAATAAAGTTCGCTCTCAGTGTATTGGTGCACGCTGCGTGTCGTGACGACACAGCGGGTAATGAAATTCTGGATCCACTGGGATGATAATGTATTTATAGTGCCGCTTCATCATCAGCTTCGGTTCGGGCTATGCATGGCACCAAGCCTTTCTTTGATCAGTGGCACCAAGCCTATGGTAGGACAGCGTGGTGTCCTGTGAAAGAAAACTTAGTAAAGAACACGTGGAACATGCAGGTGT
Source organism: Incurvaria masculella (assembly GCA_946894095.1). Lineage (NCBI taxonomy): Eukaryota > Metazoa > Arthropoda > Insecta > Lepidoptera > Incurvariidae > Incurvaria > Incurvaria masculella. Next base: position 8,526,979 of record OX335644.1, read on the forward strand.
TCAACTGTTCAACAACTTTCGGTTCCGGACCTCGTGCTGATCCGGCGAAACATGTGAGAAAATATGTGAGGGAATTCGATAAATTCTGCACCAATAAGAAGTGGGTGACAAATATTCAACCCAATAATAGCTCAGAAAGTATGACATAAAGATTTTGATTGGTGCAGAATTGATCTAATTCCCTCGCACATTTTCCCACATCTTACGCCGGTTACCCCTGGCTGGTGTGCCTACATTATATGTTTTTGGGGCATATGGCATACGCCAAGCGCTCACCTGAGGTTTCGGACGTCGCCCATGGGCTATCGAACTTTGGCTAGGCTTATTAGGCCCCCAGAAAGACATTGCCTTATGGCAAGACCTGTCGGGTAACTGGAAAATGTAGGCACAATATCTTTCAAACCAAAGTTATGTCCTCATGTTTTCACCAAACTGGTAGTGCTCGTGATAGGTAATTACGGTATACTTCAAAAAAACGTTTAGCCAGTTTAAAAAACAACAGACCAGACAAAATAGACCAAGAACAACAGAAAATAGATGGCGCTCCACATCGGATTATTATTTTTATGAAAATAATTATAATAATTGTAAATAGTAAGAGTAGGTAATGGCACAATGTACCTACCTAATTGAAATAAGTGTGAACGTGTCACCGTCACTTCGCTTCGCCTGATGATTTTCAATTTCATGAAAAAATGCGCTTCAGAAATCTAGCCTTTTCTCAAAAAGTATAACGTTTTGAGCAAAAGTATTTAGTTGGTGCGTAACTACACTAGTGTACCTGTATTATATTAGTATTTTCAATCTACCGTTGATAGGAGAACAATTCGGGACAAAAAAGTGTGACCGACGGACACCAGACCAAGACCATAAGCAAAGATAATACTAATAATTACTCCATAAGGGTCCCTTTTTTCGCTCTTTGCGACGGTACCCTAAAAAGAAGAATAGTAAGAACAACTTTCTAAAATCGACATAAATGACGTGAAAATGATGATAAAAAATAAACTAATAATAAAAAAAAACTATTAATCTTGACCCTTACGGCCCTTTTCACCTACTGCTGATTAAATTAATCGCCACAAATTAAGGGCCCTTCTTAGCAGATGGCAATCAATACCAGTACAAGATAATCAACTTTTTAGTAATAATAAATAAAAAACTACATAAAAACGCTAAATAAAAAATTTATAATGAATTAACATTGCAATATGCTAAGAAAGCTCAAATTAGCAGGAGAAAAAGGCCCTTAGTATTCCATCCGTAACCTTTAACTAAGGGGCCTTTACAAGATAATCAGAACTTTTATACGAGTAATCTGGAACGGATGCACTGAAAACCAGCTTAGCAGCGCGAGCTGCGTACCAGCTGAGTGCATACCCTTTCAGTGCAGCACTATGATTATAAACATCTGTATGTATACTTGTTTATGTTATAAGTTATCTCTTAAATAAGTTATTACTTCCTGTTTACTGTTGTATTTTATGTGTTGCTCTGAATAAAGGATTTTATTATTATTATTATTAATAATAATAATAATAATAAAGGCCCTTTATGTGTCGATTAAAAGAAATCAGCACTTGATGAAAACCAAGCATACTCAAAATTAAATGCATATATTTTTTTTAGACAAGGACTGTCTAGGGAGGTTGATCGACGGATTCAACTGGGTTGGGCTGCCTTCGGAAAGCTTAAGTTCGCTCTGAGGTCTGACCTTCCGCAAAATTTAAAGACCCGAATATATGACCAGTGCGTCCTCCCGGTTATGACGTACGGGTGTGAAACGTGGACTCTGACGGTCGCCGTTGTCCAAAGGTTGAAAGTTGCCCAGCGAGCAATGGAGCGAGCCATGCTGGGAATATCACTACGGGATATGGTGCGTAACGAGGCAATCCGCCGACGTACCAAAGTAGTCGATATTGGACACCGGGTGGCTAAACTAAAATGGCAGTGGGCTGGTCACGTCAGCCGAAGAGACGACGACCGTTGGAGTAACCGTGTCCTACACTGGCGGCCGTGGACAGGCAAACGGAGTGTGGGAAGACCACCCGCCAGGTGGGAAGACGACATCAAGTGCGTCGGCGGAAAGCAATGGTTCCGTACCGCTGAGGGCCGGGAGGACTGGAGAAGGATTGGAGAGGCGTATGTCCAGCAGTGGACGCAAAAAAAACACGCTGACTGACTGACTGATTTTTTTTAATCCCAAAAAACTTACACACTTTAAAATAACATATTCACTTACTAGGTCGCTACCGCTTTTATTTTGGGAACTTCACCCTGATTAACAAAGGATTTAAAACAGTTTTCCAGTACAATACTAAATATAGGTAAAATGGCTATGTTCCGACTATCTAACAATTTTTTATTTCCGTGAAAAGGCATACGAAATCGATATTTTTGCCCAGGGTAGGTATCAAGATCAAATTAAACAAATGGTTCACAGCCATTTATTACTTACCTTCCGCCCTTGGAGTCGCGCCAACCCTCTACGGATTATTGTATGAAATGATTTACGAATATAAATTGGAGTGCCTTTACAACATGGATTTTGTATCAGAAATTCTCTGAAATGAAATACGAGTGGCAAAAGCTCTGCTAAGGAAATCAAATCACGAATCACTGAATGGAGTGATCCAATATCGACGTGAAACAAAAGACGAGCAGCAATAATTACATCAATCCGATGAAAATTATTATATGCATAGATTGTTTTATATATTTGTTACCTCTAACATTCAAAGCTATAGGAAGGAGGATTTAGGTATGATAAAACCAAATTGAAGCCATTAAAAATTAGAAATTCAACAATATCTTAACACCAGTGACCAGATATAAAGTAAGATAGAAAATAAAAAGCCAGTGAAATACTTCAATTTAGGTCCTTAACTCCTTACTCTATAGGTGGTAGGTTTAGTCCAGCCCACGTTTGTACCATCGCATTTATTATTTATTCACACAAATATAAACAACAAATAATATTCGCTACCACTTAAACTGGCCCAAAGGCTGTTCACATGTTCACCTACACACTGATCTTGTGTTTTACAAACATTACAGTCACAATCCCAATCAATGCTTGGGTACATTCTAACGTCTAACATTGAATGAACGACGGTCGAAGCGGCAATGTAAATTGTCCGTGTTTTCCATCCCGTTCGATGTAGCTGTCCAATAAAAAGAAGGTCCTGGCATGGCACCTAGTTTTCATGAGGTGGGTTGGGCTAATACCATGACAGTAGGTGTGTATATGAGCTATACATATCCAGTCACAAGAAAATACACATTATTATGCCTAATAGGCCTGGAGAAGAGCGTCCCTTACGAACATAGTAATAGCGAAATATGCTATAAATTTTACAACCTAGCCTTCTAAGGTCGCCTCGTAACCGTAAAAGGCATTTTCATAGACTGAGGAAGATACCATGGCGATTTGGTTTTTATCCTCTTTTCTCTTCAGATGTGCTATTCTTTAGGTCTTCAAATAATTTCATTTGAAACTAGGGCCTTTTTCACCTACTGCTGATCAGGTTAATCGCCACATATTAAGGGCCTTTCTTAACAGCTGGCAATCAATACTAATACAAGATAATAAGCACTTTAGTAATAAAGGCCCTTTAAGTGTCGATTAAAATAAATCAGCACTGGGTGAAAACCAGGCTTAACCATTTAAATAGTTTATAAATTACTTCGGCATTGCGTTATGTATAAGACAACACAGACCTTAATGGAGATCCACCAATATAATAATTTTAGTAACGCCAAATAAAAACATGATACTTCAGCGAAACAAAAACTTAGCATCCATCTTAAGGTGGCCCAACCCGGCGGGACTAACTCATTCGCGGGCACGGTACAAAACCGTGCTGGTGCGCTCTAGGATCTTCTCTGTTTCAAAGAATAAGACAGGCTCCATGATGAGGAAGATGCAACATGTCCACAAATAAGACAATGTGCATAGTGTATGATTTGGAAAGATTTACGAAAATTTTAATTACAAAACGACTTATAGCTAAAACAAAACGACGACCGCTGTATTCAAAAATCTAACAAAAACCAAATAGATTATAAATCTTGATTAATTAAGCTATGTCTGATAGTTAATTTCTTTAAGATGTTATTACTTTATCATTGCGTAATCCACCTCCAAAGTTATTATATATAAAACGCGCGAAAAACTCGAACTTTCGGACCTTATAACTTAGAAACCAAACACAATTTTACAATGCCAACGGTCATCAGACATCTAGTTTGATCATTTTTTTGTTTTGAGCAAAATTTGAGATCTTTGACAATAAATATGGGCGTAATCTTCTTTCCCCGTTTGTATGGGTGGAGTGCACAATCTCTGGTTATTACTGATAATTTTTTAAATTAAATGTGTGAGTCAGTCTGTCAGCGTGTTTGCGTCCACCGCCTATCCAATTTTCCTCCAGTTCTCCCGGCCCTCAGCGGTACGGAACCACTGCTTTCCGCCGACTCACTTGATGACGTCGTCCCACCTGGCGCGTGGGTCTTTCCACACTCCGTTTTCCTGTGCACGGCCGCCAGTGTAGGACACGGTTTCTCCAACGGTCGTCGTCTCTTCGGCTGACGTGACCAGCCCACCGTCACTTGAGCTAAGCCACCCGGTGTCTAATATCGACTACATGCAGTGTGATGTTCCCTTTAATTATAAAGGGACGTGTTTGAAAACTGATTATCCCAGAGGTATCTTCTTGCAATCGGAGCTAATGGCACTTGTGAGTTACGTATCCAACCTCTTTGAGTACAAACAGTAGAAAATGCGTCCTCCATTGTCACTTTACCGACTCTATTGTCCAAAGAGTGTCGCAAAGTGCAACATTAGATAGCTGTGTTAGTAACAAAGTTAGTCGACTGACGCGCCACCGTCCCGGGCCGCCCCGCTCCGCGCGCGCCGCAGCCATCCCGCCAGCCAGTCTACATAGAGCCTGCACTGGAGAGCTTTCACACAAATTGAACAACGCCATTGAATCCTTCAGACCTCGTTCAATACACAGTTACCTCTAATGGTGTTTGAAATGTATGTTATGCTTTTGTCACTCGCCCCAGAGCCCGACCATTGCTTCAAATTACATTTATAATATCCGGGGAACGTTTTCATGTTTAGCGACACACTAAAGATAAATTCTTCTAACATGTAATTTTCAAGCTTTATCAATAGAGTAAGAATACAATTCCCGTATGAGATTTTGACTAATACCGAGAAACAAATAATACCTAACTAAAATTCGGGTGTACAGAGCCCTCTTCATTTTATTTATTATTATATTATATATTATTATGTATATCTTTATTTTAACATTATAAACGTATTATTTTTACATATTTACTGTCGAACAAAATAATAACCTACAAAATAATACGCAGAAATGGTGTCCAAGCACGCCGGTGGGTGCAGGCCGTGGTGGCGGCGCACGATGGGTGGTGGTCTTGACACGCAGGCCACCACCACCCCCACCTCTGAGAGCCCCGCATCCACTGGACTGCTGGGTGCTGGTACGCATGATTATTTTTTCAGCCAATGCGTTGAAGCGGCGGCGCGGCGGCATTCGCGTTTTCGATCCAGTTCAATGTATCTGTGCTCACAAAGGGAAGGTCCTGGTACGGCACCTAATTCTTTGGGAATGTGGTTTATTGGGCCAAATGTCATCACGGTAATTGTGTAGTATAAACCATCCATGTCAGGTTCCATAAAACAATTCGAGAACTTAATTGTCCGGGTTTTTCATCGAGTTTAATGTACCCGTGAGCATAAAAAAGGTGGGTCCTGGGATGGCACCTAGCCCCTTCGGGAATGCGGATAGTTGTCATGACGGTGGGCGTAGTAGCCATTCATGTCCAGTTACATTAAAAGGTGAATTTGTTTATGTACCACAAACATTGTTCATGAAACCGAACTGCGTTAATTTTTTTAATTAAAATTACTTGGTGAATACAAGTCCGCAACAAGACATCAATCTTAATTTTTCAATTGATGCGCACTTCACATCCAGAAAATACTGCAAAAATTGCAATCGAACCGTTAGATTCTCGTACGTCTTCATGCGAGTTACTCTACCTACACTAATGATATTGAATTTTCCATACTAATGGCCTAGGAAATGCACACGAGTTGAGAGCGGCATTGCGTGCGCGGACGAGTTCGGTCCGATCGTGCGGTTGCGAATGCGAGAGCGGCCATTTTGCGGTCGCAATGCGAGTCATTACCCGAATACGCCAAATCAGTGCTAGCACTTATACTATGCTTATACCACACTTATACTATGCAAAGCGAGTTCATAATTTGTTAAGAGAGTCGTTACCCTATCAGTTCTCCCACACTAGGGTGATAACTGTTTACAGGCACTTGATGTATATATGTTTTTTTTTAATTAACCTTTTAGATTAATTAATATTGGCTAAAAACAAGTTTTTTTTTAATGATAATTTACAAAAAGAAAAAACAAAACACGCGCACAGAAAGAAGCTTTCTCAAGTGAATAATGAATTTTTATTAAAATTTTACAACTTTTAGGGGTAGGGAACCGTTAAGGCCTGGAAGACGATTTCGCTAGTTTAATAATGGCAGTCGTCGTGCAAAATTGTGCCTTGGCCAATGGACATAGAATGCATTTCTCAAAATGTTCAAATCTTTGATTTCCGCTGCCTTCACGACAGCCTTAAGAGGATAAACTTTTCGTGTCGGCCCATACAAAAAGGGAAAGCTGTTTCTTAGTTCCTTACCCTTTCTAAACATATTTGGTTCATCATAACTGGTATATTAATTAATTCTGTTTACCTCTCTTCTAGTTTATCATTTAATAAAGAATTCAATTACAGAAATATATATTATTTTAGCAGGATGTCTCGGGATAAATATGGGAAACTTGAGGAATCAAAAAACCCGTAATTGGAAAAACTAATTTTTCACTATTATTATTATGAAATTTAAATTCCGATTTTTTTTCGCCGGCCCCATCCAAATTCTTACTTTACTTCAGAAAAAATTATGGGATCGCAAAAAAAATCAGAATTTACGTCATTAAGATTAGTAATTCTTATTCCTGAAAATGTCCTTACATATCCCGAACAACGTGCAAAGGGGTGTTTTTAGGGGAAGCAATTTGTGCACATTAAATAAATCAACGGGGGTGCTAATATAGCTAAGCTTTTGACAAAATTCTGCCAGAATTATATTTTTGAAAGTGATCAGAGCAACATTTCTTCAAATTGATGCTGAGTCTCGATTGGTTCAGTTTTGCTCGTTTTCCCTGCACACTATGTTCACTCAGGAAGGTGGACTTTTGTGGCGGCCCGGATCCCCCCTGATTAAACCCGCTGAATTGATTTTATAACTGTTCGAAAGAGAAAGTCTACAAGAAGCCGAACAATAATCACGTCGATATGAGACTGTCACTTTTACTACACTCGTGAAATAAGTGAGATTTACTCAACATAAAAATCGCTGTTATAAGAACGCGCCGAAATGATATGTAATGTATAAAAACAGATTTTCTCTTTTTAATCATTTCAAAATAAATAATAGATTATATTATTTTATTTATAAAGTTCATGTTTCACACAACTAACGAATCCAATAATAAAATATTTATTTGGAACAAAAATGATAAGCAGAATGTTTCAAAATAAAGTCATTATAATAAAACACGCTCTCTTCTTAACTTGTATTGCTTTTATCTTTTTACTTATTTTGATGTGAGATCGACAAGTCTTCTACATAGTTTTGGAAGTATTTTATAAAAAAATATTGCTGGCAAAATAAATTTATTTAAAAACAAATATTTTTATTGCTATAACAAGTTCACGATATTATCTCTGCAAGAAAACTCATTTTAACCGACTTCAAAAAAAGGAGGAGGTTATCAATTCGTCTGTATGTTTTTTTTTATGTTTGTTACCTCATAACTTTTGCCTGGATGAACCGATTTTGATGATTCTTTTTTTAAATGATAGCTAGTGCTTCCCAAGTGGTCCCATTTTAATTTGGTTAAGTTCTGACAATGATATCCATGAGAAAATCATAAAAGTCTTAAATTTGTATTAAGATGTGCGCGACAAATGGACGAATAACTCAATAGAACGCCAACCGATTTCGGTGATTCTTTTTTTATTGGAAAGGACGTGTACAAATTAGTAATTGTACTTCAGATTCACTAAAAATAAACAAATAAAAAAAAAATTACAAAAAAATAACCGACTTCAAAGAAAAAGCACTAAAAAGTAAAAAAAATATTTCCATTTTTGTAGTTATGATTTCTGTTATTTTTTGAGTCGGTGTCAGCCAAGGTTAGATTAAGTTAGGTTAGGTTAGGTTAGGTTAGTTTAGGTTAGGTTAGGTTCTCTTAATTGGCGCAGCGCGTGCCCGGCTGACGCCGACTCAAAAAATAACAGAAATCGTATCTACAAAAATGGAAATTATTTTTAACTTTTTAGTGCTTTTTCTTTGAAGTCGGTTATTTTTTTTGTTAATTTTTTTTCCTTGTCCAGTATACAATCCCAATATGTTTTTAAATGGTGTTAAATAAACACAGGGATGGTTTTCGAGCGGTAATTTTCCACTGGGGAGGGTGTGCCTTCCGGCCGGCGAGGAGTGGGAGTTGGCCGGGGCTTGTAGAATGTCTCCTCTATATGCTGGCCTGGAGCACGGCCGAGCTCGGTTTTCCGGGCCGAACTGCCCGACCGCTAGCTGGTGTCACCACTGCCTGGTAGTTATCTAACGTTGTAGCGGTAATCCCAGCGTAGCCGCGCCGCCGCGCCGCCTGTCTCCGCGCGGAGGAAATGCGGTGCCACGCTGCACTTTAATAATAGTGTTCTATAGCATAAGTACATTGTTTTGCGTAGGTAGCTGTAGTTTGAAAACTCAATCTGGTGTTTACTGGCAATGGTAATTTTAAACTCTGAGATTGTGTAAAGCATACTTTGAGACAACTTGTCTCAAATATATTTATTAGATAACTACGTATGCATCTGTATATGGTAAAATCGCAGCGAGCTTCGTAGAACTGAAAGACAGAAGCGTCGTCCCTTCTAGAGAAAACGATAAATTAGGATGCCGGGGGTATTTGGCGGCCGCAGTTCAGTTTCTGACGGCCATACGGCACGCCACGGTGACGGGCGGAAACGTGATTTTCTTAAAATTCTAGAGGACTTTGAATGTGATCCGATATTCGATCAGTGGTCGTGTGAACTGTGTCAGTGCTAGGGAGAGAGTACAATAATTTTAGGTTTGTGATAGTGAAAGACTGTATTCCTGAGGACGCCAACAACCTGGACGGGCAAGCAGATGGCTGAGGGTGAGTGATCTTTCATTGCACTCTTTATTGACTGATTGATTTTATTGTTGTTGCCGGATAAATTTATCGTCGCGCATTGTCGGAATTAAGTGTTTTATTAGGTGTAGTTTACGTGACCCATTGTTCTTCGTATCGTGATTTGAATTTCGCACTCGTGACTTAATTGGCGTTTTATTATTATTTGAGCGGCTGCGTGTGAAGTTCTCGGCGAATGACGAGGGCTGAGACACCGCCATTTTTCTCAAGACACAGGACGTATACAATTATATTCCTTCTTGGCTGTAAGCAACAAATAATACATTTCGGAAAGGCTTACTAACCCGTGCCGCTGTCTGATGGGTTTTGACGTGTGTGCTATTTCTCGTGCGATGGCTTGAATGGCTTGTATTACCCGCGATTTCAGACCCACACTATCAGTCCTTACTTCGAGCCTACCGATTAGCTAGACCTGAGTTTAGCACTAGTTATATGATTAATTCCCTTTGTGTGTTGTAAACATCAGTCAATGCGTTCAACAGAGAACCGGTCTCATGCTGAATGTGTTCCCCGCGCTTACGAAAGCTCTCTAGCCATAGTCGAGCCCTAAGTTAGCGTAAGGCCTTGCTATGTGTAACTGTGTAGGCGAAATGTATTGTATACATAGAAAGTATATGTAGACTTGTAGCTAGTGTCAGGAAACCAAATGTACTAGTACCTAAGATAACTGACATGACGCGGCTGATGACAGACAGTGACGTAAGCGCTTGCCCCGTTCTCTCGCCTCTACGTGGCGGCAGGTACCTAGTAACGACCATTCCAAATTAATCTATGCTTGTACTTTAATCATTGCCTAAGCTCCCATGCATTTATATCCATTCAATCACACTGAAGAAGTCAAAACGGACAGGAATGGCGGCCAAGGAGAGATCAATTAGTTCAAGCTCCATGGTCCATTACTTACTAACGATCACATGTTTATAATTTCGGCCAATTTCCGATATTCGTTTTTTTTTTATTTGGTTTGTCGACGTAGACTTGTTTCAAAAGAATTGTTACACAAAACAAAATACATTAATACTATCGGAAACAATTTACAATTAAAGACAAACACAGCATGCTTCAAAACATTATCAAGCTAAACAAACTTTTAAATAGTTGAGACGACCCTCAACTTGAGATTTTGCATTGAACACAAATAAAAGTAGTTTTATAAATAATTATGGTTATGGTGGTGTCTCTGCAAAAATCACAAAAAAGAAAAATTGTTGTTATTGGAATGATTCGACCCACAGGATAATGGATAGAAAAGAACAACAGATGCGCTGTCTGTCTTGTGTCCCGGGGCGCCGCCGCGCCGCCACGCGCCGTGACTAGACTCTATGTGGATCGAGTGGCGCCGAAATCGTACTTCTTCTGAGTATCCAAAAATTTAAGTTTCAGGAGCTTTTTAATCCTGTAATATATTAAAAAAAATCTTTTCACAAATAAAAAGGACAAAACTTCATGTTTTCAAATTTTAATAACAACATCACATTCACCTTTTTCACCTACTGCTGATTAGCTTAATCGCCACACATTAAGGGCCTTACTTAGCAGCTTGCAATCAATACAGGTACAAGATATTCAACACTAGTAATAAAGGCCCTTTAAGTGTCGATTAAAATTAATCAGCACTTGGTGAAAACCAGGCTTAGGTGTGATTACAGGAAGAACCTGCTGAGTTAATCAATGTTCAAACACGTCACTTTTTTTTAACCGAAAGGAGTTACGCTGCCTCTATACTGTCCATAAAAAGTCCTTGAGTCCTTTCGTGCACTAACACTTAGTAAGCAGAAAGAGTGTACTGTTTCTCATGGGCTCCGAACCATGTAGTGAGCCATGTCAACGAAAATGCACATTTCAATCTTCGGATAAGAAATAAATATGATTCAATAAACCGCATCCGTATTTTCAACTCACAATATGCCCCACCTGCGGATTACCTGTGCCTGTAGAGTAGACTCCACAGTAAACGTGGCTTGTGGATTACTAGCGAGCCGCTTCATCCGTCTCCCGGAAACTGCTGACGGCACAACTTCATTCATTTTCCCCTCGGCTCCTGCAGCAGTCAGCTGGACGTACGCCGGCTCCAAAAAGTGCAGTCATGCTATACATATATGACTACACTTATTAATTACCCTCATTCATATTCTCTTCGGCTTATGAATTATTATAGTACTGTTCATTTCAGTCATCTTCGAAAACATTTTTTTTCCTATCTGCAAAGTAGATTGTAAATGCAGGATCGAGCTTAATCCAAACTATAATCTCAACATTATCTGCACTATCATCGCAACTTTTTCACCTAGTGTACTCTACCGTACGGTGAACTGAAAAAATATGTGCATCGAACTCGATACCGCACGTTCATCTCTGTCTACCGAAGACGGCGGTCCTCGGGAAGAAAAGGGACGAAGGGAAAAATCAATACTGTCTGCCGCTGGCGGGCGCTCCGCCCCCGTCTGTCTCGCGCTGCGCTTCCGGCCTGGAAATTCGATAAAAGAAAACTGGGAAAAATCATTAAACCGCACCGCTGGGGGTGGGTATAGCATCGAGGCGAGTCTAGGATCGGGAAATAATCACCAGCGGGGAGCGAGCGGGGGGAAGTCACTGCACATGGTGTGCACGTGGCGGCGAGGGGTTGGGGGGGGGGGGCACGGCAGGGTCACGTCACAATGTTTACCTGCGGGTTGGGGGACGTGGAGAGAGGGCGCGCAGGTGACACAGGTGTGCCTATTCAGTGCAAGGCTGAAATGATTACAGTTGACGTCCCACGCGATTCGTGCTGAAGTAACTCACGACCGAGGTGTGCGTTACATCGCGTATGCTATCGTGTAGATGTGGAATATTGTTGAGCTGATATGCGATGAAATGGTGAAATGGGATTAATTTTTTAAGAAGTATTTACGGAGGATTTATCAATGTCAATCATACAATTGCACTAAACATATAAGGGGTTATTTAAAGGTATGGCTATCGGCCTATATATCGCTAAAGTATTTGACCGGGTCTGACACAAGGCACTGCTTTTCAAGCTACCCTCTTATAACCTTCCACCCGAGCTGTGTGACTGGATCGCCGACTACCTGCACGGCCGCAACATAAAAGTCTTGGTTGACGGTTGTTGCTCCAAAGCCATGTCAGTGAAGCCGGCGTGCCGCAGGGCTCTGTTCTGTCCCCAACCCTTTTTCTGCTGCAAATTAATGATCTGCTCAATTTGCTAGCCAGGTACACCAGGCTGCAAGCCAGGTTGAAGAATCCAGATGAGAAGCCAGGCAGAGAATAGGGCCTGAAAAAGAGACCCAAAAAGACCCTGGAAAAAGTTTCCGGAAGCGGTCTCCACAATCTCGTCGAGTTTAACGCGAGAATGGCACAGGCGTGCGTATTCAGTGCGAAGCGTACTCCGTTCAGTGTGGCTCCGACCTTCCAGGGGACAACTTTGCGTATTGACGACCACATAGAGATTCTTGGGGTCGACCTGACGCATGACCTTAATTTCGGATGTCATATCGCGGATAAAGCCAAGCTCGCCTCAAAAAAGCTGGGAGTCCTCAACAGGGTGCGTCAGTATTTCATCCTGATCTAAAACTGCTCCTTTACACGGCGCAGATAAGGTCATGCACGGGATTATGTTCGCACTGGACTCGATACAGCGTTGGGCTGTGCGTCTCGTCGACGATCTCGAAGTATCCCTGAATTGGGAGGCCCTCCAAGTCCGAAGGGATGTAAAGTCTCTCTCTGTATTATATCGTCTTTATCATGGAGAATGCTCGTTGCAGCTGCATAACGCTATATACCTTAACGCGGAACAGGCGCAGGAAAAAGCACATTAACAGTCGCCATTCCAAAAAATCTTCTAGATCCTTCCTCTCTATAGGGTCGGACAAACATGGAAGGTATTTCCGCCAAAGTAAAACCTTCGGTCCTTCAAATAGGTTGGTGAAAAAGCTCCGGGCCGGCCGGCATGGTTTTCGCAACCCTCCTGTAAGTTCGAAATCCCATGGGCGTCGTCGGGCATCTTAAGAGGTCCTGACGTACGCCTTATGCCGCGCTTTACATAAAAAGAAAAGCAAATTTGAACTTGATGTATTTAGCTAGGGTACTATAGGGTACTGGTAGGTATGAATACAGGTCTGCACAGCTCCGAAGAAGCTGTGCGAAGAGAAAAGTCTAATAAGGAAAATCGTTGATTCCAGTTTCGTCGGAAAGCGCCCATACGACGAGCCAACCAAGCCCTGCTGTAAGGAGCCAGACGAATCCTTGCAAATGTGATCAAAGGGGAATTTATGGTTGCTTTGCGGGTTTCTTACGAAATTGAGTAAATGTATCGAGTATTTTAAATGTATTCTTTGGTTACAGCATAGACATAGGGGTACGTTCGAGCGACTCGTAGCCTAGTGGCGCGGGGACTTGCCTAACGTCCCAGAGGTCTGAGTTCGAATCCTCGCCCCGACCTGAACCACTTTCTTTCTCTTTCTGAGTTGGATTTGTTCATTTCGTCACTAATACGAGCTGCTTCATGCTTCGGAATTCATTTAAGACTACAGGTCCCCTTCCTCTACTAGGGGGTAGAGTTTAAGCCCCCCCCCCTCCCGGTTGGTACCATCGCGTTGGATGAATGATGGTCGAAGCGGCAATGACAAATAATCCGTGTTTTCCATCCAGTTCAATGTAGCCGTGCTCATAAAGGGAAGGTCCTGGCATGGGGGGAACGGCATAACGTATAATATGCAGATCGTATAATGTCATATTTTAACAAAATTTTAAAACCATGCACAACGTATAATCGGCAGATCGTATAATCTTATACGTAGTGCATGAAGAAGTCCAAAAAATTAAATTACTTATTTCTCCATGCATAACGTATAATAGTCACAACGTATAATGTTATGATCTTTATTTAACAAAAAAAGAAAACCATGCATATCATATAATCCTAAAATATTTCATACGATAAGCGCCCTTATCTATATAAGATTAAAGATTATACTCGCACGCGACTTTTCGACCGTCTCAATAAGCGTTGTAGCAAATTGTTACTCTTCAACAGATATCGATTCGTAGCAATTTCAGCCTTAAATGTATCGTTGTTAGGGCGCTTTATGCAGTGCTTCTTGGCATATTATACGTTCTGCATGGTTTTCTTTTTTTGTGAATTCATGTTAGGAATATTATACGTTGTGACTATTATACGTTCTGCATGATGCAAAGAGTTTATTTTATTTTTAAACTCATGCACAACGTATAACATTATACGTTGTGAATATTATACAATATGCATGGTTTTAATTTTTTGGAAAAAAATACTATTATACGTTGTGAATATTATACGTAGTGAATACGACTCCTGGCATGGCACCAAAATGTAGAGAAGGATTTTTAGTATGAGGAAAACGAAAAGGGGTCTTAAACCTGGACCTCAATAAAAATACCAGTATGTACATAATTCTGAATGTTTGTTTCATTTGTTCAAATACAAAATGGGTCCCAAAACAACAAAACAAGCAAATATTCCCATATTAGTGCAAAGTTGCTCCCGTCTCGTACCGTCCGCGGTTTATTGCTAATGAGCGACGCGGTGTTTACCCCTTTTCAGTATTGTTCAGGCTGGACGGCTGAAAAGTTTCAAAATCACATCGTGCACGCTGCGCGGTGGGGAGAGTACGGGCTGAAGGGAGAGGGGGTGCGGCAGGCGGGGGGAGAGCGGAAAACGGCAGAGACAAACGCAGTCTGGGGAGCTTTCGGCCTGGAATGAAAATGCTAGCTGCAGCCGCGAGCTATCTGATGCATTTAGAACGTCGAATGCTGAGAAGCTACGGCTCACAGTAGCACAGAGATGATATGGATGCAGTACCGCGGTAACTAAACATTTTTGAGATGCCCGTTTAAGGTGGCCCAACCCGGCGGAATAACTCATTCGCGGGCACGGTACAAAACTGTGCTGTAGCGCTCTGGGACCTTCTCTATTTAAAAGAAAAAGAAATGCTCCGTGATGAGGAAGATGCAACGTGTCCACAAAAAAGACAATGGTAAGATTCACGAAAATTTTAATTACAAAACGACTTATAGCTAAAAGTAAACCACGACCGCTGTAGTAAAAAATCTAACCAAAACCAAATAGATCGTCTTGATCAAATAAGCTATGCCTGATGACTAATCTTTTTAAGATGTTCTTACTTTATCATTGCGTAATCCACCACCAAAGTTATTTTATAAAACGCGCGAAAAATTCGAACTTTCGGGCCTTATAACTTAGAAACCAAACACAATTTTACAATGCCAACGGTCATCAGACATCTAGTTCGATCAAATAAAGCTATTTTGAGCAAAATTTGGGATCTCTGACAAGAAATATGGGCGTGATCTTCTTTCCCCGTTTAGTATATGGAGTTGAGCGGGATGGCTTCCTTTATTAACAATGGACGTTACTTCAATGCGATGGTACCAACCTGGGCTGGATCAACCTAATAAGTAAGGATGGGTGACGAATCCCTTGGTCGGTTCTAACGACATTCACGGGAAGAAATGCAAAGGGCCAAAAGTATTATTTTTACGTGCCGAAACCCACACAGCACGTAAAGGGAAGGTGCTGGCAGGGCACCTGATTCCTTCAGGAATGCGGTGTGTTGGGTTTATATCAAGACGGTGGTTGTGGCGGCGGTACTAGCTTAGCTATCCATGTCTGGTTGCATAAAAACATGCACCATCGTTATTTTCTACTATTATAATATTTTCAACCGACTTCAAAAAGGAAGGTGGTTCTTAATTGGTCTGTATATTTTTACCTGACTGCCCAAGAACGAGGGTTATGTTTTTTTAATTTTATTTTTGTTGCGTGTATGTTACTCGATATATCCGCAAACTGTAAACCGATTTAAAAAAGGTAATAGGTTAATAAAGGTCATTAGTAGTGTATATCTCAGCGGTGATTCTTCCATATTTATTTTTTAAAGAATACCACTCCTAAGGGTGGAACATATTAAAAAGAGTGAAAAAAATAACAGTTTTAAAAAACATCGAACAGACTCCAAGGCGTATAAGGCGGTACAAACGCACACCTGAAAATGTATGATTTGGCCCACAGAAATCTGAATTATTAACTTTAGTTTATTTATTTATTAATTAATTAAATTATTAGTTTAGTATATTCCGATTTCTGTGGATTTGGCCGCTCTGTGTTTTTGTACCGCCTTCTACTCCATTAATGTTTTTTTATAACTGTCAATTTCTTAGCCATACTCAGCGAGTTTACTCGCTATCATCCGTGAAATGAACGCAACAATCTTGCATTTCGTTTCCTTATCAAAAATTGACCTGTCACCGATTCTGTGCCTGCGCGACGTCGTCGGTCGTAGCCAGCGAGCATGGAAGGACGAGAGTAGCAACCGAACCTCGCATGCATGGGGGCACGGGGCGCGGTGGCGGTCGGGCGCGCGGGGCGCTGGCTAGCTACTTTTATACACAACGGCGGTACATACAGTTCGCTGACTACTGATTTCATCGAGTCCAAGGCCACGTAAGAACACGTAAGAACTTCTCAGGACGCAATTTAGTGCAACGAACGTTTGATGTTGCGCGTCCCGAATTATTAAGCGAACTAACTAAAGTTAGACGCATAGATAATAACCGGCCAAGTGAGAGTCGGACTCGCACACGAACGGTTCCGTACTATCGTAAAAGATTGAATACAAAAAAATCACATATTTTGTATGGGGACCCCCTTTAATTTTAATTATTTTTTAATCTTACCTATTTTTTTATATGGCGTCAAAAAAATACACACTCTGTGAAAATTTCAGCTTTCTATTTGTTACGGTTACTGAGATACAGCCCTGTGACAGACGGACGGATGGACGGACGGACAGCTGAGGCTTAGTAATAGGGTTCCGTTGGCACCCTTTGGGTACGCAACCCTAAAAAGGAACTATGAGACCCGCTGTCTCGAATTTTAAAAAACTACTAACCGACTTAAACATACATGCCCAATTGCAAACATTGACAACTTTGGGTTTGTGTGGGTGGGAACTGACTTGACGAACGCATTTTTAAAGCACGTCCGCGCGCGGTGGCGATGTTTCGCCTGTGTCTCATGCGACGCGTCGCCGGATTCCCACACAATCTAATAAATAATATAAAGGGGAAAGTTTGTAATAATGGATGGATGGATGGATGGATGGATGGATGGATGGATGGATGGATGGATGTTTGTTACTCTTTCACGTAAAAACTAATGAATGGATTGTAATGAAACTTTACAATAATATAGCTTATACATCAGAATAACACATAGGCTACAATTTATGTGCCCATGGGCTTTAGAACTTTCACGGGGCTGCGAAAACGATGCCGGTAGCGATACTTCACACTAGGGGGAGAGGAGCCGGGGGCGGTGGCGGGGAGCGGCGGCGGGGGGAGGGCAGACGTCGTGACTGTTTGGTGTCCGTTTGGCGAATTTTCAAGGCACTAGCGATTTGTAAAACTTAGTACATGTACATTTAACTACCCGGGAATTAGGATTGGCTAAATAGAATTCAGTTCCGCTTACGCTAAGATGGGGCTGTCATACAAACTGCAATGCTATGCACGGCTCGGCTTTGCGGCGGCAGCGCTTACTTTTACTGAAGTACGGCTTGGTATTTCCTGCAATTTTAGGACTACTTGGCATCACGCTAAATCGCCGGAGGAGCGACCAACAGAATAAAATCCTTGAGAACCAATTACTCGATTTAGATGTGCATTGTATCTACGTCTAGCCTGATTCTACTAAAAACTTATAGATTACATAATATAACGCTTCATTACCAGAAGGGTAAGTAGTGAGTCTTAAAGTCTTATAACATGCGAACCACTTACCTGATTTATATGCGTATTTTATCAATGTATAGCATCTCTGGGAGCAGTCAGGTTCGAGATGGGTTACTGTTTTCGATGTTGAGGCTGGCTGTGGGTTGGAGTCCACGCAAAACTTACCTACGTTACACGTTACTTACTAGGTAAGCAATGTAGCAGTGAAAGTGCAGAAAGGTTCTCGCGGCAAATGTTTTTTTTTTAAATAGCCACCAAACGTCAACGAAGCTCTAAATGGGAATTATTGGATGTTTCTCATTAAATCATGCTATTTCGGCTCGAACGATCTTGATTAAATTTGGTACATGGATACATTGTCCTGGACCAGTCATGTGGGCTACTTTTTATCCATGAGATAATTTAGCCGACACTAACCCGAGCGGAGCCGGGTACCGCAGCTAGTTACATAATATGACTGCATGCTACTTCTCCTTCTCTCTGCCGCCATGCGAATGAGCATCGGTCGCCACTCCCGCACTTCCTTGCTCGTTGTAGCTAACGGAGCTCCGATCGGTATCGGTAAAGGCGCTCGATAAGTGTGCGGAGAGCTCGACAATTTCCCGCTGATTGCACGCGCCGCCGGGAGCGGGCGGGCGGGCGGGCGGTGGGGGTCCGCCGGGAGCCCGCGGACCCCCCCAGGTCCAGAGCCCGTTTAATTGGACCCTAGCAGACGAACTACGCCAACATTTCAACTTTTATAAAATTACTAGCGACCCAACCTGGCTTCGCACGGGTGCAAGTAACGTGTGGTTTGAAAATGATTTGCTAGCAATTTTTACGCTAGGACCTCACAAAAAAGGCGCCCGACGGCGCCCATGGGCTTTCGGACTCTCACCGGGGCTGACCATGACGGCCAGCTAGGTGCTTCTTCACACCATGTTTGAAGGACCCCAGGTTGTACTTTGAGGGAAAAACTTCGGCAGGGAGTCGATTGCATAGTTTACCGACCCTATGGATAAAAGATCTAGAGGATCGGTGGGTTCTTATTTTTGGAATGTCGACAGTGTCTGGGTGCATACCCTGCCCGTTCCACGTTTTGCGGTGTTAGAAAGGGGACTGAGGGACAGCGTTGTGCAGCTCCGAAGAGCACTCTACATGGTAAAGACGATAGAATACAGCGAGAGACTCTACATCCCTTAGGAGTTGAAGGGTCTCCAAATTTAGGGATACCTTAGGATCGGTTCTGGACCCCCAACTTTTTCCAGGGTCTCTTCGAGTTTAACAACGAGGCACCGCCTATACTCCTCCACTTCATCCCGGCTTGCGGTCCGGTGACTGGTGTACCTGGCTAGCACTGTGCTGTCATCTGCGTAGCAATCAATGTCGCCAAAATCGAGCAGATCATTAATTTGCAGCAGGAAAACTTTATTACTAAAGTCCTGATTATCTTGTGCTGGTATCGATTGCGAGTTGGTTAGAAATATCAGAACTTGGTAGAAGAGACCCTAAGTATGTTACGTATATGTTAAATGTTTTATGATGTGGAAAGTATTTAAAAGGTCAGCGTGATGTGCTAAGCTTGGTTTTCACCAAGTGCTGATTTATTTTAATTGACACTTAAAGGGCCTTTATTACCTAAGTGCTGATTATCTGGTGCTGGTATCGATTTCGAGGTGGTAAGAAAGGCCCTTTAAGGTAAGGATTAAGCTACTCATTATCAGTACTTGGTAGAAGAGACCCTAAGTATGTTACGTATATGTAAATTTTCCAAGATTTGGATAGTATTTAATAGGTCAGGGTGATGTGGAGCTATTAGTTTGAAAGCGCAGCCGCCTTTTCTTGGCCTCTTCGCAAAAATGATTTCCATTCTCTCATCGGCGATGTTCACTAATTACCACCGACCCATTGAACGCTGCCGACTCGCAATAAAGGCGAGGCGGCGAGGCGTAATGAACTTCATTATGGAAGAAGGTTATATTCGAGTGTGGCTCTGAAAGCCTCCTTTCAAAGACTTTAACCAAATGAAGGAGATTTTAATTTTCACTAGATATGGTTTTAGCTACCAAAATACACATCACAACGGGCTGCAAGAATACGTTTTATTAAACAGGCATTATGGGCAGTATCGAAGAGAGCTGCCAAATGTTTGGGCAGTAGCATTTATATCTGAGCATTTATTTCATTACTTTGGACGGAAAACCAGTAAAGTTTCTTTTCGTATTATTCTTACTGAGTTGATCGTATCCGCGCATATCCATTTTTGAAGTAACTTCGTGTAGTTTACTATCAAAACAGTTTAAATAAAACTTTAATTAAAATAAAACTGACTTGTTTTAAACATTGATTAACTAAAATATCTCTTCCTTCAATCAATCAGCGCTTGGAATAGTCAGACTTTTTTTGCGTAACTAGACATGTATGGCTAATATCACACCCATCGTCATCATGTTAGCCCAATACGCCGCTTTCCCAAAGTAATTAGGTGTCATTAGGGTGGGAAACACGTACAAATTATTCACTGTCTCTTCGACCATCTTGGCATTAAATGCGATGGTACTAACCCGGGCGGGCTTTACTCCATCAACTAGTAGGGGAAAGGTGAGCAAACATTAACATACATTGACTCCGAACCATGGAACACCGATCGTGACTAAATTCATTTATCCAACTCCGAAAGCAGTGATTTGAACTCATGTCCTCTGGCACGCATGAAGACAGGAAAACTATAATCTGAACTCATTTTTATATCAGAAGATAAGCATGGTCTTATTTAAAGCATGGTCTTATTTAAAGCATATTAAAACTCGATTTTGGAAGAAAACTCAAGTTTCCTTAGACACAACAACGGTATTCCTATACGGGCGTGGAGATATCCTATACGGCGTGGAGATATAATTCCGAATATGGCCAGATATTTCGCCACTCCATGCGAGAAACAGTCAAACGAGGCGAGTTTCCTTCATATTATAGTCATTATACGTAACTTCGAACGGCCCATTTAAAGGTTCGCTTTCGAATTGAAGCCCTTTCGCAAGTTTCGGACTTGTTCCCACATTAAAACAAAACATGAACAACTCGAGGCGAAAGATAGGACACAGCTGTATGTCTAGAGTTCGCAAAAAGTTGGAAGCCTGCGGCGGCGCTGTGGGGCGGGGTGGGGGAGGGTACGGCGGCGGCGGGAAACTGCGGCGGAAGAGGCGGCGGCGGTGGGGGGGAGGTTGCGGGAAAAGGAGGGACTTGCCGGACTCGGCGGTTCTTTTTCTTTGAAAGAAATTGAAAAATACACGGACTGAAAAGTGACGATACTTCTCTCTCCACAATTCAAGGGAGCTAGTATAGGGTCCTTTGAAAGGGACGCTTGAGCATGGCGGCGGCTACAATCATTCTAATAAGACTTATGGTCTTTGTATGTGATGCAACGTAACTTTCTGGTGGATGGGATCGGGTGGGCCTTGCCATGTGAATTTCAGATTCAGAATTGCAAATGGTTTCATCTAATTGAAACACATACTCCGGAAGAAAAAAACTTTTTTGTTACTGATAGGGCCAACAGCAGCAAACAGTTGACTTTTCTTTCTATCGTGTAAGAAATAGATGGCCGTTGTTAGTATAAGTCTACCACATCACAAGGGAACGAAGTGCCATGCCAGGAGCTCTGTTAAATTGCAAGGCACATTAAACTGGTTGAAAACACGGACAAATGTTAAACAGCTTGACCATGTTTGGGGTTCCGTACCCAAAGGGTGCCAACGGAACCATATTACGAAGCCTCCGCTGTTCGTCCATCCGTTCGTCTGTCACAGAGCTGTATCTAATGAACCGTAATAGGAAGGCAGCTGAAATTT
Source organism: Incurvaria masculella (assembly GCA_946894095.1). Taxonomy (NCBI): domain Eukaryota; kingdom Metazoa; phylum Arthropoda; class Insecta; order Lepidoptera; family Incurvariidae; genus Incurvaria; species Incurvaria masculella. Next base: position 8,548,943 of record OX335644.1, read on the forward strand.
TCACAAAGTGTGTATATATTTTGCCGCTATAACAACAAATAGGTATATAAAAAAAAAGACAAGCGCGGATAAACGGCTATTAGTTCAGAAAATTAATTAGCAACAGTGATTGAAAATAGCATCTATGATCGAACACAGACCCGCACAGACCTAAGATTACCTCTGAAACCCTTCGTGTGCAAATCCGACTCGCCCTTAGCGGTTGTTTTAATGTTTAGCGCACATTTGGCGTATGCGAAGCTCTTAAAGAGGTGCCGACGACTTTTTTAACAGGGACTGCGAAAACTATGCCGGCTGGCTATTTTTACTCCATGTTTGAAGAACCCCAGGTTATATTCCGGGAGGTCACGACATTTTTGGTCACGATAAGGTAAATGGCTGAATCTGGGTTCACATGTTAGAGACCAACCCTCCGGTGCTAAATAAGTCAGTCTGCCTGCGCCAAGTGGTTGCGTTATCTAGATTGGCTACATAACACATAAGTTTGTATGTACCTGCTGATGAATGTTGTAACGATAACTACTTTTTTAGGCGCATTATCTAGATAACGCAACCACTTGGCAAAGGCAGACTGACACATTTAGTTTCAGAGGGTTGGTCTTTATCCTGTGAACCCAGTTTCAGCCATTTACGTTATCGTTAACATTTTTGTCGCGACCTTCTAGTCTATTATTCTTTGGGGGAAATGCCGCGGCAGGCAGTGCATACCACAGTTTACAGACACTATCAACAAGGTTTTTACAGGATCGGTCGGTGCGAATTCGAGGAATGTAGACAATTAATGGATGCATTCCCTGCCTAATTCGCGTTGAGCGATGGTAAAAAATGGACGAAGGGGTGGTCTTAGCAGCTCCGAAGACACAGACAGAAGAACACAGACAGAGATCCACCCTTTAGCCCATTGGTTTATCATCTAGATTTTAATAGAGACTAACCGTAGCGAAGTACTTCAGTTCCAGTGGCGTTTCAAAACTAACAGAGGTGTATGCCAACGGGTAAGGAATTAGTATGTTTAACGCCCATATCTTAGGCTGTAGCAATATATCTTCGCATCGATCACTGTACAGATACGTGAGTGATGTGAGTTCATGGAATCAATGATGGAACTCAACAGCAGTTCCTATCTAAAATATTTCCGTATGAAATATATTTAATTTGGCTTACCAACCAAAGTGCCTCGAATATCTCGAAAGATTCTTCAGCAGAAAAGTGGCATGTGAATGTCTGTCTGAACTTGTTTGTTGATTTCAATCTCAATAATGTATACATTGGTGAAAAACAAACTCTCGACTACCATAATTACATTTCATTCTAAATTTATAGTCATTTTAATAATGGTATTAGAAGCCGTCGAAATTGTTGATGCAAGTGCACGCTGGTTGTTCTCTCCACCCCTATGGCACCACACTTTTTTCTTTTTCAAGAAATTAACGAATTTTTTCGCATTGTATTCAGTTCCGAACTATGTTCAAAATCTCAAGTCTCGTTCAAGTTACATAGTTTTTTTTCTTCCATATTTATTAAATAAACACTTAGACCCAAATTACCTTAGAGACCTTAAATTTTCGGTAAAACAGTTAAAGACAATGACCAAATAACAAGCTTTGTACTAGAAATAAAAGTATCTGAAACTGTTGATGCCTTTTTTCTGGTACGCATTGAAAGAAAGAAGGTTAAAGAGCAAAAAAAAAAGTATAAGTGCATTCCATAACGCTGTCGCATGCCGCGCGTTCATCGTGGCACCTTCCTTCCGGGGTGATTGCCCAGTTAAAAAAACAGCCCAGTTAAAATTATTTCGAAAACTTCTGACACGAAACGCTGTTCGCCTTACCTGGGGACTTTTTTATTTGTCTTAATTTAAAAGGGGGATATAACAGCTTTTCCGGACATGCTATTATTCACAAAAAGCCTACCCGCTCGCAGGACGGGGATGTGAGACGCGGGGGAAGGGACGAGGGGCGGATGGGCGGAGGGGCGCGGGGCGACAGGCAGAACTAACGAGCAAGGAAGGTCGGGAATGGACACCGCAGTTCATCCGTATTACGGCAGCATAGTTACTTTTTAGTCATAACACATACAATGACACGTAAGAACTATTAACGTTTGTCCATTATCACTTATACTGGGTGGGACAAAAGTCACAACGAGGTTTAAAAAATTAAATATGACATTGGCATTGCCATGTAGTATTCTTTTGTTTTTAAAAATTATAAAATTTTACTGCTTTAGGGATTCGACTTGGATAATTTCTGCTTTATTCAACGTTATCCAACAATGGTGATCCTAAGGCAGACTTTCGGCGAGCTTTTCTCGAGATTTTAACCAATTCAACGCTCGTTCCCCGGATTTAACAGGACCGGATTATTTTATCAGGGGTTATTTGAAAGAAAAGGTGTACATTAATAAACTCAGGAGAATCGATCAGCTGAAGGCAAACATCCGAGCTTATATTGCTAGCTCCTCATGATCGAGAAAGTAACGAGAAGTGCTCTCGAAAGAGCCCGTCAAATAGCGTTAAATGGCGGTCACATATTTTTTAAAACTAAATAAAAAAATATATCCACGAGTTTAATTTTATTATCTGATATCTATTTAAGCGCGAGATAAGAGCCAATTTAAAACCACATTTAATTATATTGATAAATACCCATGACGAATTTGCATAATCCTAAAAGTAAATATGTAGATTGATGGTTTAACTATAATTTAAAAATACACCTGTAAGTCGCTGGTACATTGTGTTCTCAAATAAGACAAAAAAGAATATGATCGTCCGAAATTAACCGTAAAGGTTTCAAATATAGCTAGACCATCGATTCATCTTACATCTTTTTGAAATTCCGAAATAGTAGTAGTTATTTTAAAAAATCATAAAATACAGTTTTACTTACGTCCTCATGGAACTGAATGCAATCAGGTGTCATCACGCCCTTAAGATGAAAAAAAAAATACAAAAGATATCACCAGTTGCAACCCCTTCGTGGAGTATGCCCCAACCTGTACATGGTCTAGGCTGCTGCAATCACAGACCTAGCATGAGTCAGGCTGCAATACGGATGAGTTTCAGTCGTCACTCCAGGCCTTGCTTGCCCGATGAGCACAAGTGGGCGCGGCGCCTAATATCTGTAGATATTCCCGCGTAGGAGCCTTGAGCCAGGCCACGTGTAATGAATACAGGATGAGAGCAAGCGCCGATGTTATGAAGATAAAATGCCCCTTTCCAGACCATCGATTTATTATCGTATAGTTTCGTTCGCGGGGATTTCGCCAGCTTCTTGTCTGCAGGAGGAACGTGGTCGTCACGCTTGCGCTTTAGAATATTTTCTGTTCCAGCTTCAGAAGTGAGCGCAAACTTCAACGTGTAGGAAGTACCTAGTAGGAAGTGAACAAGGTAGCAACGCTACCATTGCTTGCGCTCGCACTTTCCTTTCGCAGCAAGTTAATCTAATTTAGCTAAATCTTTACGTTTTAAGTCGTCGCTGCACATATGGCGGTTAACACACACGGTTGGCCGGCATCGCGGCAGGGAGAGCCAACGAGAACGGAAATTTTGCAACGCACAGAAACCGATTGCAGGAACTTCAAAGCTGGACCAAGGATTTAGTTTGAGTTTTACTTTCATTTCACTTTTTTAGAAAAAGAAGCGGTGCAACTGGAAATTAATTAATTTATAATACCAAAGACATTAACTCTGACATTATTTTGCGTGTATAACTTGATAAAAAGCGGCCAAGTGCGAATTGAACTAGCACGCGAATGGTTCCGTACCATCGTATAAGATTTAACAAAAAAAAAACACGTTTCTTGTATGGATGAACCCATTTGTTTATTTTAATTATTTGTTGTTATCGCTGCATTGGGAATACACATACTGTGAAAATTTCAGCTGTCTACCTAGTTTATGAGATACAGCCCGCCGTCCGTTTGTCACAGGGCTGTATCTCATGAACCGTAATAGGTATGCAGCTGAAATTTTCACAGAGTGTGTATTTATTTTGCATTATGTCTTCCTACAGAACCAATACGGTGAAAACAAATAAATAAGTTAATGAATAAATAAGAAAAACAGCTAATCTGGTTGTATGTAGCTGAACGCCCCCTCTTGTGTCCCGCGCCGCCGTCTCTATGCGGATCGGATGGCGCGAGCCGCGCCCCTGGAGCTGCAATGGGGTGCAGGGAGTGCAGGATCGGGAATCGACGGCAGGGGGCGCGGGACACAAGAGGGGGCGTTCAGCTACATACAACCAGATTAGCTGTTTTTCTTATTTATTCATTAACTTATTTATTTGTTTTCACCGTATTGGTTCTGTAGGAAGACATAATATTAATAACAACGATTGTTGTTTTTGTGTTTGTTGTAGAGACAGCACCATAACCTATTTATTTTGCAGCTATAACAACAAATAGGTGATGATTTTGTGATAATCTTGTACGATGGTACGGAACCCTTTGTATGCGAGTCCGACTCGAACTTGGCCTTTTTTTTAATCAATAAAACATTTTTAATTTAATAATTTAATTCAATACGTATAAAAAAACGCAAATTCAATTGATTTTCCTCGGTCGTCTCTATATTACGAGTATGTATGCGACTGGCGAAAGAACAACACAACACGATTGTAGGTTCTGTGAAAAAAAATTCAAGAATCGTAGATTTTTTGGTATATTAGTGATCGGCACGTATAACTTGAATTCATCAACTTGGAATTTATAAATACTAGCTGAGGTACCCGGCTTCGCTCGGGTCAATGAAATTTTGGACTGATATCGGACTGAAATATTTCCAGGAAATTATATGTACAATTTTTCCCATACAATTTTTCATCCCCTATTTAATCCTTTTCGAGTTTAATTTACGCCACAAAAGGTAGCCATGACCTTTTCAAAGGTCCAGACTATCATATACTGAAATTCCTCAAAATTGGTTCAGCGGTTTATACGTGAAGAAAACGCACCAGACAGAGTTACTTTCGCATTTATAATATTAGTATGGATGGATTATTACTTGGCATATTATTCATTCTGTGACTTCAGCGAGCCCATGTCCATACTCTCTAACGAATGCCAGATGCATATAACAGTCGCACTTGTGAAATCCGAAACTTCGACGTGTCGCCGACGGGAGGGGAGGGGGGCGGGAAGGCTCCGGAGGCTGCCCCCCCCCTCCCCCTCCCGCCGGCCCCGCAGGCGCGTGCAGTGCACTATCGACCCGTCTGCCTTGCAGCCGCGACCTACGCCATGCAACGCATATTGTCTCAGCCTCCCCGAGACCTACTTGGTCATTGTACAACACACATGCATATAATAACGGCTATTGTCCCGATAATCTCGGTGGGCAGAGCGTTCTGTGTTGTCGCACGAATATATTAACCCACCGAACAACAACACAGCCAGCACAATATCGCCCACCCTGACTATCGGGATTACGACAAGAGACATAGCCCTCCCAATGACAACTGTGAGGGTATTCCATAGCTCCAAAGCTCAGTAGGTCATGTCGCCTCTGCGAGTGCCACGTAGACGATGTCCGCTCCCTTTCTCCAGACCTCTAGGGGGTCTATTCTTGGAATTACATTACCTGTCATCAGGAATATTTCCATCTAGAAAAACGCTCTGACAGGCGCTGTTAAACCAGTTTTCACGAAGGAAATACTCCTGATTCCTGAACACGGAGTTCCAAGAATAGACACCAAGATAGGTACGATAGCTCACCGCAACCGAAGTTGCTAATGTTTCAATCCACGCTCGAGGCGACACATATACTGACTTCCATATCTTCGGAACGACAAAGGAGCTGTTCGTTTGGCACACTCACATCTGGGTCAAAGAATATTTAATAAATGCCTGGGTGCACATAATACATCGTCACATGTTTACGCGGATGGATCAGCCGGCGCAACTACTAACTTTGCACTTTAGCAAAGAATATCACTTTAGCTTTTCCAGATTAGCAACAGTGGTGTCGTCCGGCAACCCTCAGCTAGATATAATCTATGATACCGTCGAATTGTGTAAGGCTACTTACCAGCTGTTGGCGTTCATGGACTCAATACCCAAAACTCACAGTTGGCTAGGTATTATGGATATTGCTCTGTGTATGGGGTTTTGAAACAAAATTTAAACAAGCGGAATTTTATTGCTCTCTAGGACGTTCTCTGTTGCTGGCTCACGGTTCACAGGCTCCGTGATGAGGAGGATTCACAATGTCCACAAATCAGACAATGGGCATAGTCTATGATTTGGTAATTTTTACGAAAATTTTAGTTACAAAACGACTTTTATCTAAAAGTAAATTACGACAGCTGTAGTCAAAAATTCAACAAAAACCAAATTGATTATAAGTCTTCATGAAACAAACAGTTTCCGCCTCCAAAGTTATTGTATAAATTGTATAAATAATCTTCTTTTCTCGTTTGTATAGGGAGTTGCGCGGGAAGGCCCACCTTAATGCTAAATATTAAAATTAAATGGTTATTTAATTGCTTGCATAAATTTTATTGTGTTTCTTGGCAAATAATCAAGAAATAATGCTTTAGGTACCGTATTTTTTTAAGCACTTCTTCTCAAGCAGGATTGGATGGAGTGTGCCTGTAAATAGTCAGAACCCTTTAAGAGCATTCTCATACCTAAACATTATGGACCAATTTTTGCGATTAAAACCTTAGATTAAAACGAGATAGCCAGAGCCCGACGTCGCCGCGTCGCTTAGTTAGAGCAGCTCGTAATAATTCTTTCCAAACGTGACCAACCCGCATAACGCGCGAAACCGGTTTTTTTATTGTTTCGTTAAAGAAATTGGGAAAAGTTAAACATGTTCTTCGCTGAATGGGTAGATAATATTAAGATCTTTGAAATGGTATTAAAATAAATATTAGTTAATATCAGTATAAGCCGCAAACTTGAAAAATAATATATTTGAGACCTGATTTCAAAACATTTTTTCCATTCATAAAATATCAATTTCTGTAACATTTTTCTTTCTGTTTTGGTAGAACGTTAGCTGTTTTTGCAAGTTTTTGCATGTTTTTTTTTACATGTTCTTTTTACATGTTCTCATTCCATAGAGATCAGGAACACCATTCGAATTGGCTAGTATAACCGTTGCGCTGAGACTCAGCCAAGTATTTTTTTAAGCTATTTAGGATGTATTACCGATAACATATTACTGATTTATTTAGGACTAGCTGCGGTACACGGCTCCGCTCGGGTTGGTCTCGGGTAAATTATTTCATGGATAAAAAGTAGCCCACATGGCTGGTCCAAAATCGGGTTAAACTGATCCAGGACAATGCATCCATCTACCAAATTTAATCAAGATCGTTTGAGCCTAAATTGCATGATTTAATGAGAAAAAGTCCAATAATTGCCATTTAGACAGTTGACATTTGGTGGCTATTTAAAAAAAAGCATTGGCCGCCAGAACCTTACTGCACTTGTACTGCTACATTGCTTACCTAGTAAGTAAATAATGTGTAACGTAGGTAAGTTTGGCGTGGACTCCAACCCACAGCCAGCCTCAACATCGAAAACGGTAACCCATCCAGAACTTGACTGCTCCCAGAGATGCTATATGTTGATAACATACGCATACTATAAGTTATAAGAATTTAAAACTCACTACTCACCCCTCTGGTAATGAAGCGTTATATTATGTAGCCTATAAGTTTTGAGTAGAATCAGGCTAGACGTAGATACAATCCGCATCTAAATCGAGTAATTGGTTCTATTTTGGTAAGTATTTTATTCCATTGATCTCACCTTTGGCGATTTAGCGTGATGCCAAGTATTCCTAAAGTTGCGGGAAATACCAAGCCGTACTTCGGTACTATTAGTAAACGTAAGCGCCGCCGCCCCCTCCCTAACCCTCTAGCCGCCGCCCTCCCGCCGAGCCGTGCAGAGCATTGCAGTTTGTATGACAGCCACATCTTAGCGTAAGCGGAACTGAATTCTATTTAACGTATCCTAATTCTCGGGTAGTTAAATGTACGTGTACTAAGTTTCATCTAATTCGGATAATCGGTTAAAGAGTTATGGAGGAACATACTGTTCCTCCATAATAATAATTTAAATGTAATTTTTTCTATAATTATAATTGTAATTTTCAATAATTTGTAAATTTAATGTAATGATTTTATTTTAATGTATTATAACATGTGCACGGCCCGCAAGGGTTATTTATGCTCAATAAATATAAATACATACATACAGAACTGATTTCTAAAAATCGTCAATTTAGTTTTAGTATCATACATAAAGTCTACAAACGAAGTATTTTAGAAAACAAAGCAACTTAGTCCATGAACACCCCTTACAGATTTATTATTAGTATAGATTAATACCGTGACATTATATTAGTTGTCACACTTCACAGGAATTATGTACCAACCATGACCTTCCTTATATTGAACGGCTACAATAAACTGGATGGTAAAAAAGAACAATTTTCATTAAAATGAAAGGCAAATAAAGGTAAAGAAGGCCAATAGTTTTACGTGAAGAAAAAGGAATGAAATATAACTAAAGATTAAAATATTCCTCCATCATCGACGCAATTGGCAACGTGCCGATGACGGAGGCCGCGTTCCCCCGCCGAATGGCTAGGCTGATCTTCTGCCTAAGATAACTGGGCGCACGTTTGTCCCCAGACGCCTCAATGAGCAATCTACCAAGCTCTTTTACTAGATTTTTGGCGTCTGGGCTTAAAACTCCAAGAGTCTCCACAGCAAAGGCGACGAACTCGTAGTTCGATTTAGGTTTTACGTGACGCCATCCTCAATGGTTGAATCGGTCATCTATCAAGAACCCAACCGTTCTTAGAGTTGCTTCACCAAGCATATTGAACTGCAAGGCGTCGCGCCACCGGGCCACCGAGACTGACAAGAGGTAGTCCTTATCGCATGCGAGTCGGAGGCGGAGCAGCGGCGGCTGCGCGGAGAGGCGTCTATTCACCCAGCCTCTGTCATCACAAGCTTTTCAGTCCTGGGAAAATTCCAATGCGAAACACTGAAAAGCATTCTATAAAATGTATCGGCGCATCCGCCTCCGCAGAGATAACTCTGTAGAATGTTTGTACCGGACGCGCATTCAGCTTTGCGAATTATTTATTCTCCATCTACATATGTGGTTCTAAGAAAAAAATGTTGTGAGGGAAATTTCTTCATATTTTAATAATATCATCAAATAATACATTGATCAGTTCTGCTAAGAAATCAATCAGGTTAACTCTTTTCCTAAAATATGGTTGAGAGAGGCGATGGCTGGACCCGAAGTGATGCTCGTGAACGGGTGCTGTTTGTGGGGACTGGCCTGCTCCAGTGTCCAATGTCCAAATGCTCCAATGTCCGTCTTATAACATGTGGCCAACATGCTATATGACGAACATAGTCTTTGCAAAGTAAACTGAATTTGTCATGAATTGTTGCATACGGCATAGATTTTTATGAAATCATATTATTTTTTCTCTTATAATCCACCATAAATACTTGCTATAATTTATTTTACAAGGAATTATAATAATGTATTCACACGAACGGGTACCAATAACCCGTATTTATTTAAGCAGTGGCAAACACTTTTGTAAACTTAGACTAAGTGAACGTTGAAAAAAATTCAGCGAAGTTCCATGCCAGTTCTTCTTCGCTGTGAAGGCTGAACAGGCTAATGATAAAAGATGACAAATCCGAGTGCAGTGTGCTGCCTATGGATGAACAAACAACAACAACAAGAACGGTATTGCACACTTATTAACTTAAATTTTAAGTGTAGCCATGTATATTTTCGAATTCCTAAGTAGATGTTCATATATCAGAGCTTAGGACAGAGCTTAGGCTAAACCTAGGTTGCAAAGGGAATACAACAAATAATCAAATTAGAAATCAAACTTTTCTTAAGTAGAATTAAGACAAATAAAACAACTTCAGAGTGCCGTTGATCGTTTAAGTATACTGAAAAATTGGCAATAAACTTAAACACATCTAAACACGGAGGTATTTGGTTGCAGACCTAAAATTTATGATATTTTACCAAACAGGTTGACTTAATAGGTGCATTTCTAAAGCCTTGTGGAAGTGGTTATAAGAGTTTAAATATAATATGCGTATGCAATAATTAACTTTAACTATTCTAATAAAACTAAAATCATATTTAACGTTTATGCGCAGAGTGATTATTATGAAGCGTGCAAGTTTTCCAACTAAAATTGCTTCCTTCGAGATTCGAAGGCTGAAAGTTACAGGCTTTTCTGAGAGCTCGAACTTCCCACGTGAAGTGAAGCATCGTTATAAATTATTTAATGGTTCCGTCGCTGGCTCTGCATCAGATTCGGTGGCGGTGGGGGCGGCGCGGCGGGGCCGACTGGTGTGGGCGGCAGCGGCGCCGGGCTCTCACACACCCCCAGGCTTAGTAATAGGGTTCCGTTTTCACCCTTTGGGTACGGAACCCTAAAAACGTGGATACTTTCAGACGATCGGAAAATATTCTCCATAAATGTTCGCACCCAACAGAGCTCTGTCCATACTAATATTATGAATGCGAAAGTAACTCTATATGTCTGTTACGATTTCACGCCTAAACCGCTTAACCAATTTTGATGCAATTTGGTATAGAGATAGTCTGGACCATGGGAAAGGAAATAGGCTACCATTTGTGGCGAAAATTAAAATCTCATATAACATAAAGTGTTAGGTTCAGACCCTCATCAGTCCGCATCGACATTGACCCGAGCGGAGTAGAGTACCTCAGCTAGTTCTCTATATATATCGCGTAAAACGTAATTTGAATAAGCTCGATAGCCCAGCCATAGTCCGCAAATCCGCTGGCATGGCGCCTCGCTGAGCGTGGTTTCGCGAGGCGAGGTGATTTTGGCTTTTCTGAGCACCTTTGGTCCTCAGCACAGCCCCCCATACCGGTTTTTCATAAAAAAAAAAAAAAAAAAAAAAAAAAAAAAATAAATATATATGCTATAATTTTTCATTGACAGCAAAGGGAGGCGGTTGTCATACCAGTGGGCGGTGTCCGGCTAGGATCCGGTGTTGCCTCAGTGTTTGAAAATGTGAAGGCTTTTGAGAGGCTCGTAACTTAGTGGTGCAGAGTCTTGCCTTGCATAGCAGAGGTCTAGGTTCAAATCCCAGCAACATTCATGGTGCACTTACTTTCTCTATCTGAGTTGGATACGTGCATTTCGTCACGAATGCGAGCTGTTCCATGGTTTGGAATCCATGCAAAACTGTAGACCCCCTTCCACTCCTAGGTGGTAGGGTTAATCCCGCCCGGGTCGGTGCCATCGCATTGAATGAATGATGGTCGAAGCGGCAATGAAAATTGTCCGTGTTTTCCATCCAACTAAATGTAGCCGAGCAATATAAGGAAGGTCCTGGTATGGCACCTAGTTCGCATGTGGCGTTTTAGGCTAATATCTGATGTTCATTTTGGTTATTAAGGTGGCCCAACCCGCTCATCTCCCCATACAAAAGGGGAAAGAAGATCACGCCCATATTTCTTGTCAGAGATCCAAAATTTTGCTCAAAATAGCTTTATTTGATTGAACTAGATGTCTGATGACCATTGGCATTGTGAAATTGTGTTTGGTTTCCAAGTTATAACGTCCGAAAGTTCGGATTTTTCGCGCGTTTTATACAATAACTTTGGAGGTGGATTACGCAATGATAAAGTAAGAACATCGTAAAAAGATTAGTCATCAGACATAGCTTATTTAATCAAGATTTATGATCTATTTGGTTTTTGTTAGATTTTTGACTACAGCGGTCATGGTTTACTTTTAGCTATAAGTCGTTTTGAAATAAAAAAATTCGTAAATCTTACCAAATCATTCACTATGCACATTGTCTTTTTTGTGGACAGGTTGCATCTTCCTCATCACGGAGCGTGTCTTATTCTTAGAAACAGAGAAGGTCCCAGAGCGCAACAGCACGGTTTTGTACCGTGCCCGCAAATGAGTTGAGGCCGCCGGGTTGGGCCACCTTAACCATCCATGTCCAGTTATATAAAAAAAGGCTTGATCCATTACGAGACAAATACTTAGCCCTAATATTTATAATTGTTCAAATATTTACGAGCCAAATATTAAGTAACGTCTTCTCCCGACCCTATAAAGTTTTATGTTCTTGTTGTTTCTGTTTGTGCTGTATATAATGTTTAAATAAACTTGTTATTTATCTCTCGGCAAAGTTTCTTGTCTGTTTTTCTTCGTCGGCGTTAATTTACAAGCCAGCTCGATATTATCTGGTAAAATGAATCCAAGAGGTGAGTACACCGAATACGTTTCTTTTTCTGCGTTGGACAAGTGCTTTTGGTTACGGTTCGGAATCCATGTGAGACTGTGGGTCCCCTTAATGCTTCCGTACCCAAAGGGTGCCAACGGAACCCTATTACTAAGCCTCCGCTGTCCGTCCGTCCGTCCATCTGTCCGTCCGTCCATCCGTCCGTCCGTCCGCCCGTCCGTCCGTCCGTCCGTTCGTCCGTCCGTCCGTCCGTCTGGCACAGGGCTGTATCTCATGAACCGTAATCTAGCTAACATTTTCACATAGTTTGGCAGCATTTGGGTACGGAACCCTAAAAATGACTTTTTTTTTTCAAAAAAATTCAATGTAGCCGTGCTCATAAAGTGCCATGGCACTTAATTCCTTCGGGAATGTGTAATATTGGGCTAAATCAAAATCCACCAATATCCTAAGTTGTGTGGTATTAGCCACCCATGTGAGATTGCATAAAAAATAAAAAAGACGTAAAAGCTGACTAAGGGATTCTTCGTTCGTGGTTCGGGTTCCACGTTAGACTGGGTGGTAGGGTTAATCCCGCCTAGGTTGGTACCATCGCATTGAAAGAACGATAAACGAAGAGGCAATGAAGATAGTCATCCAGTTCAATGTAGCTCCTCAATAGAAATAAGGTTTGCAACGGCACCTAGTTCCCATGAGGTGTTTGGGCTAACATTATGACAGTAGATGTGGTATGTGGTGGATTATTTTATTTTCTTTATTGTATAAACACGAAATAAAAATTTAATTAATATTCTAACAATCTAACAAAAACAATTTTAATAATTATTATATTTTTTTTTTTTTTTACAAATTTCACAGATATTTATTTAATACTTATTAACATCTAAAAGTAAAATTTAAAAATTAAAACTAAAACTAAAGAAAAATGTGGATCGGAGAGCGATCCAATAATTATAAAAAGATTAATAATAATTATTAAAAAAAACATCCATGTCTAGTCACATAAAAAAATGTTAGTGGCAACGCCTCTATCTTTTGCCGAGTATCTGATTTTCTGGAATAATGTTATAATGCTATATAGAAAATAATGTAATTAGAAAAATAACATCGACAGGCATGGCGATATCTATCGTTGGCTGGAAAATATCTATCGTTGATTGAACATATCAAAATTCTCAAATGAAATGGTAAAAATATTACTCAGCCATGATATTACGTTCCAATATGCCGCACTGATGACCACCCGTGTATTTTTTCATTCGGGCTGCCGTGGCAAGGCGGCGCTGTGTGTGCTGTGAACAGCGAGCATGGAAGGACGGGAGTGACAACCTAAACTCGTTCGTAGCCAATTTGACATACAACGGCGGCACCGCGGAAGAGTCAGTCCTCTTACGAATTCGCTTACTACTGATTTTCTCGACTTCGAAAAACAAATACGGCGGGACTAAATCATTCGCGGGCACGGTCCAGAACCGTAAAAAAAGACTCCGTGGCGAGGAGGATGCAACATGCCCACAAAGCAGACAATGCACATGTGCACTATATATAGTGTTTGATTTGGTAAGATTTACGAAAATTTTAATTACAAAACGATTTATAACTAAAAGTAAATCACGACCGCTGTAGTAAAAAATCTAACAAAAAACCAACGATTAAAAATCTTCATGAAACAAGCTAGGTATGATGACTAATCTTTTCGAAATGTGTTTTATTTTGGTCATCAGAAATATAGTTCGATTAAATAAAGCTGTTTGGAGTATAATCTTGGATCTCTGACAGGAAATATGCGCATGATGTTCTTTTCACGTTTGTATGGGGAGTTCAGGGTGAAGGCCCACCTTAAGAACTTCACAGGACGCTATTTAGTGCAACGGACATTCGATGTTGCGTGTCTCGAATTCTAAAGCGACCTAACTACAATTAGACGTTTTCCACTAGCTCGTGACTACGGCTACGCTACCGCCGCCATACGAATGAATTTCGATCGCTACTCCTGTCTTTCCATACTCGCTGCCTGTGAACGTGGCTTTTAGCTCAATACTTTTCCACGAGAGCTTTTATAGTTCTCCTGAAAGAGTTGTGTGCATTTTAAATAGTCATAACGGAACTTTTAACAACCAAAAATATTTCCCTCATGCCTCTAATACCAAAATGATACATTAAAAGCATTAAATACTTTTTTCAAAGCGTGTGATAGAATATTTCCGATTTTTTTATTGTCATCTTCATAAGTATGTTAATACAAATAGTAATTTTAACAACCTCGATAGCTCAGCGATAGAATCCAAATCCGATGGCATGGTGCCTCGCTGAGCGTGGTTTCGCGAGGTGACGTGGGTTTAGCTTTTCTGAGCAGCTACCCATACCGGTTTTAAAAAAAAAACCCATTGCGACTTGAGAAGGAAACCACTAAAACGTATATTAGGACACAGCACGCAAACAATGTGGTAGATTCAACAGTCCACGCCACAGAACAATTAGGAGGTAAGAATTGTGAAGTGGGCGGAACTCGCGCGCCGGTCTTTAGCGGGGACCCGCGCACTTCATACGCGCATGATTCACTCCTCTGCGGCGTTCCTGTGCATTAACTTATCCGTGATACAATCTAAAATTGAAAAGGAGAAATGCCGTACTGTGCCATAATAACGTGTAAACGCGACAGCCGGGTGCACAACCTTCATAATGGCGGAGTTTTATATCACCGGTTAGTTTCATTTACATGTATAGCGATAAAACTTACAACAAAAACACTACGAAAAAATATGGCGTCGCGGCGTCGCTTTGCTTGCCGGGTCATGTCTCGCTACTCTGTTAGTGACTGCGTGCGTGTGAGGCGCTCGGCCGTGTTCGAAAGTGACGTAACATTTGATTGCAAACATTATTGGAATTCCAACATAGATCCATTACGTTAAGGTTCATATTAACTGAACAAATGTGGATTTGTTGTTTGGTTATTAATTAAGAAGGGATAGCCAATTGCGACGGTTATACATCCGCGAAGCAAAAAGGTCTTAAGTAAAACGGTAACAGCGGTCCTGGAACAAATTTACAAACGTTTCACTTCCTGCCTCCTCAATATTCCGTGGTCCACGCCATTACATGAATTCGTCCCGAAAAAAGGAAGGACTTTAAGAGAATCGTTACCCTATCAATTCCCCATACTTTTTTCCAACATTTTATATTAAAAATGTATTATATAAAAAAACTCGAAAATATATTTCAAAAACATTTAGAGCATGTAAACCGTTACGTTATCACCCATAGTACGGGGAATTGATAGAGTAATTACTCTCTTAAGATAAAAAAATCACTATCGATGATGGTCCAAAACATCGATAATGGGTAGATGCATCGCATCACTACTGTCAGCTGAGCGGGTACACTCCCCGACGCACGCCCGTTCAATATCGGCGAGGATTGTTTGCCCTGCCTAGATGCCTCCCCCGCAGACGACTCCCCCCCTCCCGATACTTCGCCACCACCGGCCGCCCGCCTTCCCGTTTCAGCTTCCTGTGGAGCTTACAGGAGCCTCTATAGTCCTCGCCAGAACTATTCAAATGCTTTAAATGTTGATCGTATCCGCGTGCTGATCCTTTGCTACCAGCGAGCAAGGCAGGACCACAGTAGTGATCTTAACTCATTCGTGTGTCGGCAGCGTAGCTACGACTTAGTGGAAAACTTCTAACTCGATTTTGAATTTATGATGAGCGACATCGATTGTTCGTTGCACTAATTAGCATCATCTGATAGACTAGGAGGTGGCGACAAAAATGGTAACGTTAACGTAAATGGCTGAAACTGGGTTCACATGATAGGGACCAACCCTCTGAAACGAAATGTGTCAGTCTGCCTATACCAGGTGGTGGTGATTGCGTTACCTAGATAAGGCGCCAGAAAAAGTAGTTATGGTGACAAAAAATATATATGATAAGGTAAATGGCTGCAAATAACGAAGCATGAAAGTCAGTAGATACTTGCTTAGCAATACCAAAACTGAACATAGCTTTGGTTGCATTTCGTAGTTATAGGCGATTTAGGTTACAGATATAACTTTAGGTATATTTAAGTATTTAATAAAAAAACTGACTGGTTATTGTTGTATAATTAATAGGTATCAATGATTCTAGACAATCAGTATATTCATCAGCAGGTACATACCAACATATATTTTATATAGCCAATCTAGATAACGCAACCACTTGGCACAGGCAGACCGACATATTTAGCATCAGAGGGTTGGTCTCTAACATGAGAACCCAAATTCAGCCATTTACCTTATCGTGACCAAAAATGTCGTGACCTCCCGGAATATGAAGTGAAGTCATCTTACGCGTTGTATGTGTCAATAGAACTCGAGAAAACCAGTAAGTTGAAAGTTGCCCAGCGAGCAACGTAGCGAGCCATGATGGGAATATCGCTACGGGATATGGTGCGTAACGAGGCAATCCGCCGACGTACCAGAGTATTCGATATTAGACACCAGGTGGCTAAGCTCAAGTGGCAGTGGGCTGGCCACGTCAACCGAAGAGACGACGACCGTTGGAGTAACCGTGTCCTACGCTGGCGGCCGTGAACAGGAAAACGGAAGTGCGGGAAGACGACATCAAGTGCGTCGGCGGAAAGCAGTGGTTCCGTACCGCTGAGGGCCGGGAGAAAATTGGAGATGCGTATGTCCTATGCAAGGCTAGTCCCTGCGCCGCTATAGGCTACGACAAAGCGAAATCAAGCAGCGAAAATGTGTGGTCAAAGTGGTGTTTGTTCCAAATTACAAGGGTTGGGAAATTCATCTTAATAAATTGGACGACTGATAATCTGATTCAAGTGGAACAAACACCATCAAGACGAAAATATCGACAGCGCAAAATCAGGAATATCGAAGGTTGAAATGGGCATTACAATCATTGACAAATATATTACTACGCACGGACAGGCCCTTCCGCATAAAATAAATGGAGCAACAAAAGTAGTGTTCTATTCGTCGCGGGGGCACCACTTTGTCGCCAGACAGCCGTTCGCAGTCTTCATGCCCGTGTGCGTGGCCTCTGGCTAATAATGCGCCGCAAAATTCCCAATTGTGAGGTAAAACTGTGCACGAATAACATTAAAAACGCAAACCACACGGAATATCGGAATACAGAAACAGGCGACAGAATTATATGAAAGGTTATATTACAAGTGATTTTCACGATCGGGCGTTGCGTCCGGATCACAGATGAGGCGCCGGCGAAGGAGATATTATTGGCGATGTCCATGTTGGCGATGCAGATATTGGAGGCGACGCTTGGCTACGGAGATATTGGCGATGTAGATGCAGGGCGCCAGCCTAGGAAGTAAAACTGTCAGTTGGGACTATATACCGAATGCCTATATTTCTGTTTTCCACCATTGTCTCGTCAGACTCCACTTTCCCTACAACTCAAAGTTAGTAGGTATGCACTACAGCTGTGACTGCAGCTTACAAATGCAATATTGTAGATTATAAACATCTACAGTCATATTCAGAGTGAACCTGTCAAAACTTAGTACGGGATTAGCACAGGACTAATTATAAAAAAAACGGTTTAGTCCGGCAATGGGGTCCTTCAAACGTGGTGTGAAGAAGCACCTTGCCGGCCGGCATGGTTTTCGCATCTCTCCTGAATGTTCTAAAACCCATGGGCATCGTCAGGTTCCTGAATAAGTCCTTGCGTACGCCATATGCCGCGCTAAAAAATAAAATAGTAATAATAAGCCGCGTGTTAAAGTTACTCCGCCCACTCTGAATACTGCTATAATTATATAAATAGTAAAAATATAAGTAGCATAAAACATATAAATAGTACATATTGATTGTGGCGAACAAATGTCGTTGACCGAAATGTTGGGTTTAGGTATTTTGTTCTGATGACAGGCACAGATTATTTATAGACCTTATCACAGTTTTTTTTTTCATCAGGAAGGAATAGCTGATTTGTTTGCTATCATTTTGAAGAGAAGAACATATTTATTTGAAATAGGACTGGTTCTGTGTTGTGTAATGGATAAGAGTAGTGAGGTCGATGAAGACCGTTCCTCCGAGCGCCGCCCACAGTTTGGCAATCGCTTTCTCGAGAATGCGGACGATGTTTTCAAACACAACGCGTGGTAAACTACTTGTTTTTTGCGGGTCTTCCCGCGTTAGAAGATGGCTTTGTGGGTGTAATGATGACCTAGAAGCGACTCGCCACAGAAAAAAGCCGGCCGGAAGCACTCGTATTTTGCGGGATCGCAAGAAAATGTTTATGTTCAATGCTTGGTATGCACTGTTGAGGTTACTTATAGGTATTTCCATGTGTTGTAGTTTTAAAAACCAGGCACCTTAGGAAATGAACTCAAGAAAAAGAAAGCAACAGCGAATGAATACAATTTGCTACGTTCTATTTTAAGGAAAGACAAAGGGCTATATCACAATAGAAGTGTTGGAAAGAAAACACACATTTTATCAATGGGAATCCTGATTTAGTATTCAGTAAAAATAAAATACGTCAAAAAATATTATTTTCGTAGGTCACAACTCCTTCATTCTTGGCCAATATAGTCTAAACCAGCTTTAAGGCTAAACTCTTCTTTATGGTCAATAACTGTCAAATCAGAGTAAGAGTGTTAAAATTACAAATTAAAATGTATCTAAAACTGAGCAGTTAATTTCAAGTTTTTATGCGTAATATAACTCATAATAATTTGTTTCGCCACAAAAAAGGATACAAGTGGGCCCACTGCATTTTGTCCCGTACATGTCTTAATAACAGCCCGTAAGCTATGCTCCCCATACAAACGTAGTTTACTAATGATTTGGAAACCGCTATTCCAATTAAATGGATATCTAATATCTAATAACAGGTAACAAATATCTGTGTCTGCATGCTTTTGTTTTTTTGAAAAATCCAAACCGGATGAAATGAAAGCAAGAAGAAAATCTTCATACAAATTTTGTTTTCTCTATGGTTTGACCAACAATACATTTACAGAAAAAAGAAAGGCATGCAGACACAGATATTTGTAGCCTAATATTAGATACCAAATATCAAGTAAGTTGGAACATTGGTTTTCAAATGATTAGTAAACTACGTTCGTATGGGAGGCGAAATTTGCAGGTGCTTACGGGCCGACCTTAAGGTGGCCCAACCCGGCGGCCTCAACTCATTTGCGGGCACGGTACAAAACCGTGCTGTTGCGCTCTGGGACCTTCTCTGTTTCTAAGAATAAGACAGGCTCCGTTATGAGGAAGATGCAACCTGTCCACAAAAAAGACAATGTGCATAGTGTATGAATTGGTAAGATTTACGAAAATTTTAATTTCAAAACGACTTATAGCTAAAAGTAAACCACGACCGCTGTAGTCAAAAATCTAACAAAAACCAAATCGATTATAAATCTTGATTAAATAAGCTATGTCTGATGACTAATCTTTTTAAGATGTTCTTACTTTATCATTGCGTAATCCAACTCCAAAGTTATTATATAAAACGCGCGAAAAATTCGAACTTTCGGACGTTATAACTTGGAAACCAAACCTAAATTTTACAATGCCAATGGTCATCAGACATCTAGTTCAATCAAATAAAGCTATATTGAGCAAAATTTTGGATCTCTGGCAAGAAATATAGGCGTGATCTTCTTTCCCCTTTTGTATGGGGAAATGAGCGGGTTGGGCCACCTTAAGTAGCGAAAGGGTTTCGGCTTAATTGGCATAACTACCATACTGAACAAAACATACAACAATATGCAATACAAAAATTACTTTAGTAAAAAAATGTTTTTCTCCTCTTCCTTTCCTTTTTTCTCCAATTTACATTGCCAATGACTGAAGTGTGTAACAATTAATTGAAGGGACAATGTGGAGTGGGACTCCGAACAGGAGGAAGCGGCGAAACTGAAAGTGCAGCAGAACTCGGGAGTAAAGCTCAGTAAAGACGAGCTTCATCACCTTGAGAACCAAGCCGACCTTCACTGGGACACCTTCTACAACCTCCATCAAAACAGGTCACTCTCTTCTGCAGCCTTCTGCATATTTTGTACTTTCGTGCATCAAAAGCATTGGAAAGAAGAATGTAATCATATTTAGGGCTGATTTTTCAATAGTCTGATAATCAGTCATATAGCTAGTCAACAGATTTATTTACGCCACTGCTTAACAATCTGTTATGTTAAGTCCATAATTGTATTAGTAAAATTCCAGTAATATAATAGTGATAGGAGATATAATCCTCCAGTAATGTCTATATATCTTTTGACAAACGAGATTTGTGCTGTCAGACCATTTTACTAAATGTTTTTCGCAAGGAGACCTTTAGTGATTCTCCCATTCTTACGCCCTTTGAATAGCTGCGTCAGTATAGCAAGTCTTTGAATTAACAAATCTGAAGCTGAGATAAATAGTCACAACTGAAACGAACACTAACCGAAAGTAATACTGACGCTGAGATAAATAGTCGTAACAGAAATTAAGACTAACGAAAAGTACTACTTTGTGACGTCATTTTGCATTACTTTGAGATTTTGTCCATACAAAATGTGTCAAAGTGACCTCAAAAAGTACTACTTTTCGTAAGTCATAGTTTCTGTTACGACTATTTATGTCAGCCTGAATGTAGTGTCAAAAGTAACATTTTGTTCGAACAAAATGTGCCAAAATGACGCAGGAAAGTATTACTTTTCGTTAGTTCTAGTTTTTCTAGGTCCTATACAAACGACTCTCCACATGGTGGATGAAATCAGAGGATTTAAATACAAAGAAGTATGCCTAAAAATAGGGGTAGCGATCTTTTGATTAAAAGTTGTTATTATTGTATGCAATTGTACGAAATCCTGAGTATATTGCATAATGGATATCAAAGTATATTTGTATGGTTTAATTGAATTTTGACTTCCCATTGTGTTAAATGTATCGAAGTTTGTACATGTTACCTACGGATTGATGATTATGCAGGATTGTTCTCTTTCATACGGCATGCTGATTAAATTGCATAGAGGTGTGTTTCATGGTTCGAAGGTTTACAACTAGGAGCGTTCAATCATTTATCTACCTAAGGGTAAAGAGCTCCGCTGAACAAGTTGAGACATGTGTATACGTATAGCTATGTTTCTTCATGTAACGAGTTCTAAATTTTAATTTAGTCCGATTAATACTTTCGGAGTGACAGCATGACAAGTGTATCGATGTCTGAGCCTACCAAAAATTTGCTTGATTTAGAGCAGCGATCGGTTATTAAGTTCCTCACTAAAGAGGAAAAGAAGCATAAAGAAATATTTTTACTCATGGCAACAATACATAGGGAGCCTGCGCCCTCTGAATATAAGGTCAAATATTGGAGCGAGCAGTTTACGTGGGGACGAGAGTCCATAGAACACGACCCGCACATGGGGCGGCCCGTAACGGCAACGAGTCCAGAAACGCGTAAAAAGAAGAAGAATTCATGACTGATAGGCGATTGACTATATGCAGGATAGCTTAAGAAATGGACATCTCGGCAGGCACAGTTTGAAATATAATTCATGAACATTTGCAAATTTCTAATGTCAGCGCAAGATGGGTCTCGTAGTTTCTGACACCACTTCAAAAGGATGCCTGACGCGAATGTTTCAAGAGAACTTGGACCTGATTGGTGAAGACCCAGCAAGTTTTTTTCAACGGTTAGTGACAGGAGATGAAACGTGGGCTTACCATAGAGATCTTGAGTATAAAATGGAGTCCATGCAGTGCAAGCACAAATCTTCACCCACTTCTAAAAGTTCAGAGTTGAAAATTCTGCAGGCAAGGTCATGGGCACTGTATTTTGGAAACAGAAAGGATTTTTACTTTTGGAGTTAATGCCAAATAAGACTACCATAAAGGGATAGACCTATGCTATAAATTATTTTTACTCCAAGGTTTTTTTTCTTGCCTTGGTAGATAAATTATTGAACGCTCCTCGTACAAACAACTCAATCTCCACTATTTGTGCTAGTAAATCCAAAGAAACTTTCTTTTTTCACCCAAAGGTGATGGACCCATACAATTTGCAAGGCTCATTTATCGAGATACATTTTAAATAGTCCATAGAAAACTCAACTAACTTACTCGATAAAGGGAAGGTCCTGGTGTGTCACTAATCCTTACAACAATGTAGCATGTTAGGCTACATTCTATCTGTCTAATAATATCTAGTCCATAATTAATTTCCATTTCCATAAAAAAAAATTGCATTTGTTTCATTAAATCATTCAGGTTGGCATATTTTTGTGGTTATAGAGCAATGGGCATTCTCCTATATCTTAAACCACTTCAAAATATTTAGGTTTTTTGGATGACATTTCTTTTAGTTTTGGAAAAAAGGCCCTCGTCAAAAATACTCTTCACCTAGCTATTCTGGTCGAATTATAGAGACAGTATTTATACCTTTGCTATTATATATGGATGATATCACTGCTTTATTTCTAGTTATCCATTACATGTAACTAATATATGTTTTTATGCATTTTAGGTTCTTCAAGGATCGACATTGGTTATTCACAGAGTTCCCTGAATTAGCTCCTGATCTTACACCTGCAGTCAAAAGAGTATACCCTGATGATTCCCATGTTGATAAAGTTGAACTACATGTTGAGGCAGCAGTTAAACACTCGGAGAGTGCCATGCGACTAGTAGATGATGCAAAAAAACATGCAACGGCAGCTGTGCAACATGTTGATATAACTAATCAGTACACAGAAAAGGCCACACAATTTTCTGAGATAGTTACACAAAATGCTTTAACAGCCAGACCACATGAAGAGCCGGCTTCTCAACAGGCAGAAACCGCCACACATTATGCAGAAACTGCTAAAAAACTTGGAGAATTATCCTTGAAAGATGCTGATAGAGCAAAAGAATATGCAGAGTCTGCCACAAAAGATGCTAATAGAGCAAAAGAATATACAGAGTCGACCAGAAAAGATGCAACTGCTGCCACAAAATGTGAAGAATCAAAAGAAATAGAACAAAAACCAGAAATGAAAAAAACAACCATTTTAGAAATTGGCTGTGGAGTAGGCAACACAATATTTCCTATTCTACAATACAGTCAAAATCCCAATCTGTTTGTGTATGGGTGTGACTTTTCCTCAAAAGCTATTGAGATAATGAAAGAAAATACATTGTATGACACCAAAAGGTGCAATGTGTTCGTGCTAGATGCAACTGCAGAAGTTTGGGATGTTCCTTTTGAAGAGAATAGCTTGGACATCATTGTGTTAATTTTTGTGCTGTCTGCTATCAATCCCAATAAGTAAGCATTATTTCTATTCTTATTTCGTCACATTTACCATTCCTTGCGAAATAAGTCGCAAGTTTTTTAATTTTTTATAAATATAAGATTAAAAAACATTGGTGTATAAAATAAATACCATCTTTTTGTTCATTAAGTCTCACAAAAAACAAACCATCAAAATCGGAAACTAGCGTAAAATATTATTGTAACTCCATGTACTCATTGCCTGCGCACGCATTCACCTACCACTGCATCAAGTGTACATGTGAAACTGTTAAGTTGTGTTTGTATATAATTCAACCTTTGGGACACATAAGGAACACTTGTAGTCGTGTATATATCACTATTACTAGGTATACACAGTTATAATAGGTACATAATCGCAAGTGAGTTTGCACACACTTGCTTGGTAAATGTTTTTATGGATATCCTCTTTTTACTATGGTGCTAATTTTATGTTGCTAAGATTTAAATGGGCTACATAATAATAAAATTGGTATGAATTATCATTAAAATTAGGCAGCAGAATTAAAAAAAAATGGGTGGCCAGAATTATCAATTTCTCACAGAAAAAAGAATATTTTTAGGCAGCAGAATGAATTCTTTTGGCAGCGTAATACTGATAATTTCGGAAGCAATTTAACTAATTTGGTGATGATCAGTTGCTTTTCCTGGTGATCGCTGGTTCACTTATGTTCGCCAATCTTCAACAGGGTTCGCTGAAGTTTAAATATGTGCGCTGATGTTCATATTGTTTCTCTGGTATTTGCTGGTATTTGGCGATGGTTGCCAGTGTCCGATCCCAAGTCCAACGAGATCCTCCTTGTTGACAACAATAGCACATGATGAAAACCTCGACAACCCACGGAATTACAGCCACCTCAATACCGCTATTGTACTAAAATTTTGTATGTATTGAAAAATTCAGCATTGAAATTGAACTCTGTTATCAAATGCAGAAAGCAGATCTACTCTCACAAGAGAATTGTTTGGAGGTTTCTTTCTCTGTGTGGTTTCTCGGTGTGGTCTTACACAGGGTTTGTCCGGAAATGGACCTCCGTTAGCATCTATCACTTGTGTTTTACGTTTTTATTTACCATGTTAATTTAAACCTAAAATTGTGAAATTAATAAACATGCTGCAAAAAATTACTTATTTATTTAGGTGTTATACATTATTGAAAACATAAGTGTGTCCTGATGAATCCATTACTCTTCTAATATAATTGGTTTTCTGTACATTCCAGAATGCAAACGGTCGCAGACAAGATTCAGCGGTACCTCAAGCCGGGCGGGCTACTCGTGTTCCGCGACTACGGCCGCTACGACCTGGCGCAACTCCGCTTCAAGAGCGGCCGCTGCATCTCCGACAATTTCTACGCTCGGGGCGACAACACGCGAGTGTACTTCTTCACGCAGGAGGAAGTGTCGGCCCTGTTCGAGAGTCGGGGGCTCGTGGAGGAGCAGAACCTGATCGACCGGCGCCTACAGGTGAACCGCGGCCGCCTCCTCACCATGTACAGGGTGTGGATACAGGCCAAATATAGAAAACCCTTGTAGTTGTTACTCTACAGTTGTTGTGGTTTGTAAATCATTCATAAGATTCTTCTTCATCTTAATATAAATAGAGTTCGATGAAAAAAAACTACCTGCCAACGATTTCTTTCGGTGTTCCTAATAAAAAAAAAACTCATTAGAAAGCTAACATTATAACTGAAGAAAGGGCTTCTTTAAATGATATTTATATTGACGTAAAAGTAGTACCAATAATATAGGCAATCTGAGAAATTTTTTTATTAGTGAAATAATTTTTTTATTAAGTTATTTAAATAATGGTCTTAAATTATGCTAAATTTCTATTAAAGCCTTAAAAGCATTTTTTTGCATAAAATGGCGTTAATTACATTTGTTGGTGGGGAGGTATAATGTTATTACCAGAATATATTTTGTTATACAAATACTCCAATTCTCTGCCTATTTTATTTCGAATCCTTTATGACAAAGTTGAAGGGACTCAGAAATAGGTTGACAGATCGACTGACCCGCTTGGGTGGACTTCCCTCCCAGCCCACTTCAAAGTTGTCAATAAATCGAGTGAGAAAAGTCTCCATCTCCAACTCGGCGATCCTTCGTCCGATGCACGAGCGCACTCCGAAACCGAACGGCTGCGTGACCATTGGGTGGGTGTGTCCGTGGTGCAGCGGGTCGCTCTTAGGGACAAGCCAGCGCTCCGGGATGAACTCCTGAGCCCATGGATAATGCTCCTCTTGCCTCGACATAAACTCGTTGGGAAACATCACGTCGATCTGAAAAGGGAAATGATGGGCAAGTTGATCGAAAGTATTGAAATGCGGAAAGCCTAAGCCGCCAAGATGCCAAGTCCGTTTGGAGCCATCATATAGCTTGCAGTAAAACTAAAGTAACGCTTCAGTGCCATCTTTTAGAGTAATATTCGTGTAAACATGTTAAAACTACTGTCCATTTTTAAATATAGTTGTATGTTTTACCCATTGCAATTGTTAAATATGCCATAAATAGAGTTTAAAAAAAATCTACTAAAATGTCGAAGAATTGCACCAAGAAACATCTTCAAATTTAGCGAAAACAATCTTTTAAATTTTACAATTTTGCTTTACAATCGTTCTATGGACAAGTTTTGCTAGTGCCGCTTTGACAGTTGCCATCCCCATGAAAAGTAATTAAGTAAAAGTAAAAAGTAAAAAAGATGACACGTAAATTAAATTTGATTTGCTTGCTTTTGCAGTGATGTGCTTCCTCTGTTTACTCTTTGACTGGCAAACTGATTTAGTACCTCAGATTCTTGACTTGCTGTGGACAGCGGTGTCGCCTGTCACTTTGACCTTAAATTCTAATATTAGGCATGTGTTAAGAATTACATTTTGAATCGAATAGATCCTACTTGCTAGTGCCATCATCAATGATGACGTTTAATAAATAAATAGTGCATTCAACCAATGACATACACGCATCAGCTTTAAGCTGCTAGTGTATATAAATAAATAAATAAATTGCTTTGGTGCATGGATTACACCAAATATTCGAAATTGTGTGCAGATTCCAAAAACGTATAGGGTTGCTGTAGGTTGTCGGACAATAAATAGACTAAATCTTTTTCCGTACCCCTTTAGGAATGAGATATCCGTCGAGGACATGCTCCCTGGTCGTTCCTCTCAGGTTGGCACTGAGTGATGGCAGAAGCCTCATG
This sequence comes from Incurvaria masculella, assembly GCA_946894095.1. Classification (NCBI taxonomy): domain Eukaryota; kingdom Metazoa; phylum Arthropoda; class Insecta; order Lepidoptera; family Incurvariidae; genus Incurvaria; species Incurvaria masculella. Next base: position 8,575,653 of record OX335644.1, read on the forward strand.
GACTCCTTAATGCAGGCCTTTACATAGCTTCTCTTCTCCGCATCGGAGCGGATTTCTTGTCGTAGCTTGCTTTGTTTCTCGGGGTTTGTGGCTAGGAGATAGAGAATGCTTATCATCTGGTGCGCCACCTGAAAATTGAACAAATTAAATATGTTTATATGTTTTTATATTTAAAAAAAATTGAAATACACACAAATATGAACAGATCCTAATGAGGATGATCCTAATTGTTAAAAAATATTTGTTGGACACATTGTGATTGGCAGCACTGACTTTTAAAACCAAATCGATGTTGCGAATCAGGAAACTTTTACTAACTGTATCAACTCCGGCAGCCAACATATCGACAGCCATCACGAGCGCCACTTTTGGATCAATTTCTAATAACTTTTCGAGTACGCTTCTTTCTTCGGCTGCGATTGGCTCCTTGCGATTTTTTATTTCTTCCATCATTTCCATAACGTACATCTCACTGGTTCTGCAAACAGGATAATTATTAAGTACCAGCACAACTACTTTCCTTTGCACACCTATCCGGGTCATCAAATAGGTAGAAAATCAATTCAAACTTTCCACGTAAAACTAGTCTTCCTCACTGATTAGTTGATAAAGTTTACGGATAGTAAAAAAAAAGGGGGAGATATCTCGAACTATAGGTACAACATATGTAGGTTGGTTTCAAGTCATCACAAAGGTCACAAGCTTGACCTCGGCGGCCGACAGGACCCCAATTAATCGGGTTGATAGTCGGAATCTAACCCGAGTTGTGGATCCGTCCGCTCCCTAGCGGCCTCTCTATTACTAGTACATATATCTCAATGAGAAGAAGCAGCAAATTATAATCCAAGCAAAAAATAAGAACTCACCGATCCTCTAGATCTTTTATCTATAGTTCGGTAAACAATGGAATGAACTCCTTCCGAGGTATTTCGCTCAAGTTACGACCTGGGGTCCTTCAAACGTGGTGTGAAGAAGCACCTGGCCTGCCGGCATAGTTTACGCAGCCCCCCTGAAAGTTCGAAAACCCATGGGCGTCGTCGGGCACCTTAATAGGTCCTGGCGTGCGCCATATGCCGCGGTTAACATAACAAAATAATAATCGAAGTGGTTACCTCAGTTGTACATCAAAGTTTTCCATCGCTCTTTTGAAAGTGGGTGTGGCGAACCATCTCCAGGGGCTCGCGCCCGCCTCGAGTTTGTGCGTGTAGATGAAGATGTTCCGCGCGCTGTATAGAAGCCGTCTCGCCGGCGCGTCGTCGGTCAGGTCGTCCCTCAGGCAGCCCACCGAGCGGCCGAGCGCCACCACGCCCACCGACTCCAGCGACCACTTCGTCAGCTCCAGGTCGAGGCTATTTTTGAGGTACTCGGGGTCGTCTTTCAAGACTTTTATTCTGAAACATCATGTATTAATTGGAAAAAAAAGGTTTTTCTTACAAATGTATTAAATGATGTCTTGTAAAAGTGATCTTTTGGTGTTTGGTAACATTGCCACCTTTGAAAATGAAACTGAACCGAAAAACATTGATTTATCGCCAGCCATTGCCATAAATTGGTTGTGTCATATCACTCGATATCAATAAAGTGCTTTACATAGTCCAAGTTAGAGAATCATAAGTAAACCTTAGATTAGCCATTTTTATTTTGCAATTGCACGGAGCATCACTGAGCGAAGTTAATGCACCCACTGGAACATATAAATATTTATTTATTCATTTACTCATACAATTGATATATTGCATTCAACAATGTTCACACTTCACACAGACAATCGCATTAAATGCTAGGTGCAATCTAAATAAAAACACGTATTTCTTTTCATCCAATGTTATGGTACAAACCATCACATTTAGTAGGGGGGACCTACAGTTTTACTTGGATTCCGAACCATAGAACAGCTAGCTTTCGTAACGAAATGCACTTACCCAACCCAGAAAGAGAAAGAAAGTGGTGTATGAATGGGACCGTAAACATAAACATATGCATATCTCTTAAATTTTTTTGTGCCCTTTTCTAAAATTTTTTGTAAAATCCGTTTGTAACTTTGTCTTATCGTTTAAATCTTACCGGTTGATCATTTGGTCTGCGACATCTTCTATGGCCGCTTGATACAACTTAACAATGTAGGGAAGCAACATGGCAGGGTTCACTTTCGATCTGATGTCTTTCCATTGCGCTCCTTGCCTGTGCAATCATGTATGTATCCATATGTACCCTTTTACCAAACCGTACCAATATGCAATAGATTATTTATATCGGTGTGGTCATTGATTAAAGAGGAAGGAATAGATTGCTAATGTCATACCAATGTGGAATAGGGACAATAAAAGTTCACAGGTGGCGTTGCAATTCACATTTCAGAATACAGTAAATAGAAACCAAGCATTATATAATGATATTTCCTTTATTTACAATGACATTACTTAATTTATAGTTAAAATGTAACATTTTCATCTAGGCAACTTTGGAAGTCAAGCTTGGTTGCGCTGGTTAGTTAATGTCATACTATCAGCGGAAATAAGCAGTTTCGGCGAGTTTTGTACTTTGTATGAAGTTTGCTACATATACATTTCTGTTTAATCTATGGTGTGGTTGCTTCATATGGGTCACTTGTGCAGAGCGCATGCTATGTGCAGGTGTAATGATTGGATTATTTGAATTAAAGAAACAAAAGCAATCAGAGTCTGATATATTATTTTTGGCTACGTATACATGGGTAGTGGAACTAGATGGTGTTTTTGTACATTGGCTTTGTGGGATAGGGATTGAGCTTTCATGGCACTATTCAGCTATCTAAATATAATCAGTTATATATCTCCAATTAAATCTACAATTCATGCATGCTCAATGGTAAAATTAGTCACACTCACGATGTGAACAATCCATAAACTCCATCAAACTTCTCCTTACGCACGTGCATCCGGAAGTAATCCATCGACTTGAATCCATCCCTATTAGGTTCCTTTTCGTTTCTCATTATCTAAAGCGACATAAACAGTTCATTAAACATTTCGTGGAGCTGTCCACGTGACAGGAACAATATTATTGGCCACACTTACCTGCTCCATGTGTTCCGGCCGAAATGACATGATCATTGGGTTTCTCCCAAAGGCCGGGCCTATCTTTACTAGCTCCCCATGCACACGCAACTTCTCTGCCATCCTGTACATATTGTCGACTGGACCCACCGAACCTAAAAAGCGCATAGTTATAATCGAAGTGGCAGTTCTACTTTTAATAAGATTTTCCCTTCTGTCTTGACGTTGAGCTTTTCTGAATTTTCGACTAATACTCTAAATGTACGAACTTGGATTTTCGGATAGCAGATGTAATTTTTTTAATCATTCTATGCAAGCGTCATGACATGAAAGCCCTTTTTAGGGATGTTAGGCTTTTTTCCTTGAATGTCAGATAATTAAATTTCGAAATGGTAACACATGACCCATTCGATTTTAATAAGCATCATATCATAATATGTATTTTATAATCTGGTTATGGTGCTGTCTCTACAACAAACACAAAAACACAAATAGAGACGGCGGCGCGGGACACAAGAGGGGGCGTTCAGCTACATACAACCAGATTAGCTGTTTTTCTAATTTATATAATTATTTATTTATTCATTTACTTATTTAGTTGTTTTTACCGTATTGGTTCTGTAGGCAGACATAATATTTTATAATCTACTAGTTGAGGTATCCGGCTCCACTTGGGTCAATTTCATTTTCGACTGATGTCGAGAGGTTGCTCAAGGTGGGGTTGCAAAACCCCACTGCATCGAAAACTGGTGGAAACAAATAATCCTAGACTTTTCAATGCAGTCCTCCAAAGATTTGAGCAGGTTAAATACATTATCCTAGACAGTATGAACTGGAGTAAACACATACAGAATACAAAATACAAAAAGCAAATGTCTCAGTCTGGCAATGCAGGGAATTACTGGGGAGAACATGGCGTATAGCTCCCAATATAACTAGATGGTTATTTACTGCTATAGTGAGACCGATGCTAGCCTTATGTGCCATAGTTTGGTGGCCCAGAACCAACCTAAGCACTGCAATCATGAAACTTGACAAACTGCATAGGCTTACCTGCATAGGGATCACAAGCTGTATAAAAACGACACCAACTGCAGCTACTGAGGCACTGATATGCCCAACACCACTAGACCTTTTCGTAAGGCGGGAGGCTATCATAGCAGGGAGCATACTCAAAGCTCTGAAAATGTATAGCGCTGGTTAAGCACACGACTATCTTGGATGAGGCTTTCCGAGCCGTATTTCCGTAAGACCGTATTTCTAATGCATGTCTGTTTACAAAACACTACAAAGTTCACATAAGAGCAAGTACCCCTGGCCCTTACGAATCTTCACTGACGGGTCAAGTACCAACGTAAGCACTGGTGCAGAAGTATTTTCGCCAGCACTGAACATACACCCAACAGTTTTCCAAATAATTGGGATACTCCAAGCGGGAACGGCTGTGGAGGAGAAAGTAGTCTCGGATTTTACTGTAAAAATACCTTCTGATAGCACAGCCTCATTACAAGCACTGGAGATAAAATTGTTTACTTCGGGCCTTGTTGTACAATTGCATCATGCTCTAGAGAGGATTGCCTACAAAAATAAAATCATCCTCCAATGGATTAAAGGGCACAACGACGATAATGGAAATGATGCAGCCGACAATTTAGCAAAAAGATGCTCAAGTACAATACCTGTAGAACCGAAGCCCATTCTCAGACCCTCGGCCAGCACTCAAAGATCTTGGCTGTATCATCTCACATCCGAAGAGCACGCAAGTAGGTGGGCCAACCGTCTAGACTGTAGGCAGTCTAGGGCAGCTCTACCTACTCTAAACAAGGGACTGACCTGCAAACTTATAAGGCTAGATAAGGCCAAACTAAGAAAGTTTGTGGGATTACAAACAAGCACCTACACACACTTGAAATTACAGATAGTCCTCTGTGCAGGGCCTGCATGGACGAAGACGAGACCCCTGAACATGTGCTTCTGCAGTGCAACGTGCTCAGCAAACAACGGAGGGTGCTGCTGCATCCTACTCATCACAAAGATTGTCTTTTTCTTTGAAACAGAGAAGGTTCCATCTTAAGGCGGCCCAACCCGGCGGCCCCAACTCATTCGCGGGCACGGTACAAAACCGTGCTGTTGCGCTCTGGGACCTTCTCTGTTTCAAAGAATAAGACAGGCTCCCTGATGAGGAAGATGCAACATGTCCACAAAAAAGACAATGTGCATAGTGTATGATTTGGTAAGATTTACGAAAATTTTAATTTGAAGACGACTTATAGCTAAAAGTAAACCACGACCGCTGTAGTCAAAAATCTAACAATACCAAATAGATCATAAATATTGATTAAATAAGCTATGTCTGATGACTAATCTTTTTACGATCTTCTTACTTTATCATTGCGTAATCCACCTCCAAAGTTATTGTATAAAACGCGCGAAAAAATCGAACTTTCGGACCTTATAACTTAGAAACCAAACACAATTTTACAATGCCAATGGTCATCAGACATCTAGTTCGATCAAATAAAGCTATTTTGAGCAAAATTTTGGATCTCTGACAAGAAATATGGGCGTGATCTTATTTCCCCTTTTGTATGGGGAGATGAGCGGGTTGGGCCACCTTAAGTAAAATCGTGTATCAGTTTTGTTTCTGCAATAAGTCATACCTACTATCTTCTCAATTTTGTTTTTGCAAATACTTGCTGATATGGATTAAGATAATATGTTATCAAACAACAATATCATTGACGTTACAATCACATGTACGGTATCAGAGAACTGACCTTATCTGCGTAAATCTTGGGCACCCGCCTAAACAGTCTTTATAATATTAATTTAAGGTTATGCGACGACATCTACATGGAAGCATTGTAATTAGATCTTGAAAATAATCACAAAGAGTTATTCTAGACTTTATTAGTCTGGATGTTCGTCTGAATCAGGACGATGAATTTCCAGACCAACAACTTTTTCTGATTATTTTTAAGATCTAATTAATAGCAATGCTTCCATGTTAGATGTAGTTGCATAACCTAAAATTTATGAGAGATAACGGTAATGTATCCATTTAATACATAAACATATCACGTATTTACGGGGGTTTTTAATGTAACTGGATATAGTTAGGCGCACAACACAGATCCTCAGGATTAGGTGTCATGCCAGGACCTTTGTTTTGTTGCATGCGTGCATTGGATTAAATGGGAATCGCGGAGCATTTTCATGGTCGCTTCGACCATCATTCATTCAATGTGATGGAATAAAACCAACTAATAAGTAAGGAAGGGAACCTAAAGTTTTGTGTGTAACCCGAATCGAAAACGACTAATCTCTTTTTCGCCCTTTGCGACATGCACTGTCAGAAATACAGTGTGGCCGCCTGCCGAAACCGCAGTTTTAACTTATAAGTCAGTAGGTATATATTTTTAGTACGTGCCGCTTACCCATTGGTAAGAAATGATGAAGTGGTCCTATTATAGGAAGTGCTGAGAGACCTGGGAGGTCAGTCCACGGCTTCGGAGCGGCTTCTGTAGCATAACACTGGCGTCCCTTGAGTTTTGAACTGAAAAATAAGATTATATGCATTTTTTTCTACCAAAAATATGATACGATATTTAATTTCTATATGCTCACCTCATATACCTGCTTCCAACAAAAGTAACGTAGTATATTCTCAGTTTAATCATTTTATTACTATTATTTTATTTACTGAGCAAAAACTTGTGGCGTAACCTCTCCCACGTATTGTTGTTGCCTCCACACCCAAACAAATAATGATTCTTGGTTTGACCTTGTCTGGTTGAGTTAGTAGTCCGAGAGCTGTAGATTAATTAATGATGTTTGTTGGATTTATTTACTAGCAAGTTTTGCTGAAAACAACAAAAAAGGTAAATGTAGAGTAATTAATATCGGGCAATTATGCCCTGAAACGTCCTCTAGTTCCTCTAGGTTTTTTTTTAATTTTTAATCATGTGATCAGTCTTTTGTCTATTCGTCTTTGAGCAGATCTGATGAGGCTTTTTAGTCGGCATGCACAGTAAAATTCCCCACTGGAAATCTCTATTCATCATGAAGCTATTTTCATTAATAATTGAACCATGCCTGCTGTTGTAGCTTTACAGCCAGTGGATTGGGTTGGATTTTATGTATATTCCGGTATCGTTTGACTGTATGAATGCGGAGGTATTAATGGATTTCTGAGTTTCGGAAATCCCAGGGTGCATTGGAGATTGGGTTCAGGATGTAGTCTGTGCTCTTTAGATTCTACTTATCATTTAAGTCGCTTACGGAGCCTTTATAATTGGACTCCATATGTCCATATTGCTATATAGGAACCTTGTGTATTATAGTCAGCTTGAGTTACGTCCCAGCAGCCAATACATTCTTCTGAACCGAAGGTAGCTTTGTCTGTAAATACTTTTTAACATAAGTAAAGGTTTTGCAAGTACTACAAATGTAAGTTTGAAATTATATTAAGATAAGTTGTAGCCACATTAGAACTGAGATATTAAAGGTGATAAACTCAGCAGTTTGTGCGGTGGATCAAGGCTAGGGGACCCCGGGTTGGATCACCAGCGACGCATGGGTTTTCAATTACCTATGTAAGTTTGGTGAACCAAAAATATATAAGGGAAACTTCATACGCTTGAGGAATGGTAGTGTACTTTTGCCAAAATCCAGTAGGTCATGGTGGGAGGGAACAAACAATTTACATTTGAACATGTAAATAGGTATACAGTACTAGTGTACAACACTGAATTAAGTACCAGTATATCAGTTCATTGACTGGAGAGGTACAGTCACGTCCTTTGCAATGTAATGACATGAACATATTGAACTATACGCAGTTATTAAAATTATAAAAAAACCATGCAAGGTCTCTTGGGCTAATGAACTAATGAAGGCCACAGCTATGTTCTGTATACTTACTGAAGTAACGCTTTTAGATAACAATATTGATTCGCCTTTCTTTTTTTCGTAAATATTTCGTGGATTTCTAATTAAAGCTGATGAGACATAAATACTTTTCATATGAAATACACACCGTGCTAAATATTTCGGTTTTTTTATTTATAATGCTTAAAAACATCTAAAATACATGGAAGGTTGTGAAATCTTCTAATCTAGCAAAAAAAAAACTGAAAATGATAATCTTGATTATGCTGTATTGGAAGTAGACCTCCTTTTTACTGACGAAGTAATCTATGAGGCGGTCCGTGGATTTACATAGATTCCGAATCCTGAAACAACTGGCAACTTGGTCCCACTTGGTCCCTCCCCCCTTTGTTTCGCCTGCAGACCCACCGATTCAGTAGTGTTGGCAGTGTGCACCTCGGTTTCTTCTGTATTTTTGATTTAATTTTGAGGCAGGATTTATTTTTTTGTCCGTTCGTGCACCCGGCCCTAAGAACTGCAAATAATGTACACAGAAAAATAGTCAAAACTAATTTGTACAGCTACGGTTTAGGTGCAGCCGCACTTTCGACTTGTTAATCGATAACGGTATTGTATCTATAGTAACGCCGTATGAAAGGAAGAGGAAATTCGTATGTACTTAGCTTGGCATTTTAAGCATAAAGTACTTTTTACCACTTATGTTCCTTAATTCTCAATACCCTTAGGCTTGAGGCGTCTTCTAACTGGATGACATCAGCAAGAACATAAAAACCAGTTGAATTTGGAAAGGTGTCTGTTTATTCTATTATAAAGAAGGTTCTCCCACGATAACAATATAAGTTAGAACTTCATCATTTAGCATCCTTTATAATGAAGTTGAAGGGACTCAAAATCAGGTTGACGGATCGGCTGACTCGCTTGGGGGGGCCTCCCTCCCAGCCCACTTCGAAGTTATCGATAAATCGCGCGAGGAAGCCCTCCATCTCCAACTCGGCGATCCTCCGTCCGATGCACGTCCTCGCCCCGAAGCCGAACGGCTGCGTGACCATGGGGTGCGCGTGTCCGTGGTGCAGCGGGTCGCTCCTGGGGACGAGCCAGCGCTCCGGGATGAACTCCTCGGCGCGCGGGTAGTGCTCCTCTTGCCTCGACATGAACTCGTTGGGGAAGATTACGTCGATCTGGAATAAAAGTTGGAATACAATAATGTTCAGGTTGAAGTTTGGAACTTATCAATTGTCAATTCATTATTTTATGCTTTTAGTTGTGCTTTTACATTACACTGGTTTTCCCTGCACACACCTTCCAGAAACAGATTTTGATTTGAAAGGTCAAACCAAAATTAGGGATCACGACTCAGGGACCCTTGTTGCCCCAATGTTGTAACCTGCTTCTAGTGACGTAGCTACGTCAATGCAACCAATTCGGCCGCATGGGGAATTGAAGAATTGAAGAAGGCCCCAGCGGGACCAAAAAAAAACCATTTTAGTACCTACCAATAACTTAACTCATTGTGAGTTAATAAATGTAAAAGTACAATAATAAACTTGGTTATTAAGATTATAGTGGATTATGTCATGATGGCACTTCAAGTTTTTTGTATTGGTGCCGAAAATAATACTTTTAAGGGTTCCGTACCCAAAGGGTGAAAACGGAACCCTATTACTAAGCCTCCGCTGTCCGTCCGTCAGTCTGTCTGTCCGTCTGTCACAGGGCTGTATCTCAGTAACCGTAACAGGTAGACAGCTGAAATTTTCACAGAGTGTGTATTTATTTTGCCGCTACAACAACAAATAGGTAAGATTAAAAAATATTTAAAATTAAAGGGGGCTCCCATACAAAAAACGTGTTTTTTTTTACGATGGTACGGAACCCTTCGTGTGCGAGTCCGACTCGCACTTGGCCGGTTTTAATTTGCACTGGGGCCCATAAAGACTACTTTTTTACATCGGGGCCTAAAAAGGCTAGCTACGCCGCTCCCTGGTTCATCCATCCCATTACCATTTTTACGCCGATAGTTAAATTTTGTACCCCCTTTGGAATGAGATATCCGTCGACGATATGCTCCCTGGTCGTTCCTCTCAGGTTGGCACTGAGCGATGGCAGAAGCCTCATTGACTCTTTGATGCAGGCTTTAACGTAAGTTTTCTTTTCCGTGTCGGAGCGGATATCTTCTCGCAGCTTGGTCTGTTTCTCGGGGTTGGTCGCAAGGAGATAGAGGATGCTAATCATCTGGTGTGCAACCTGAAATAGTCATCAATTCGTTTAATTTTTTAGAAACTTTGGATTTTTACAGTTGAGGGAAATAAGATAGCCACAGTACTAGAAATCTGTGCTCGCCGCTAGTATTATTCGACGGCTAAATCTTCTAATGTACATAAATCTATCTCGGTCCTGAATTTAGAGATTTTTTTTAAGTATTTCCCATTTTATATCTCGAATACCTATGTTAAGGCTATGCGAATGAGCATTCGGTCAACATTACGTTACGCTTTATCCACCACTCGAAAATTATCATGTATCTGCTATGAGGATTCGGGCACGTAAAATACTTGGCACGGCACGTGGTCTAACTGTATTCATTCCCGTGCATGTCGTCAGAAGCGACTAAGGGAGTCATCGTTAGTGCGTCAGATTCCACGTCGAGCTGTTGGTTCCTCTTCATTACTTATTAGGTGGTAGGGTTTATTCATTATAAGAAAGGCATTGCATTGAAGCAAGACTGGCATTGCACCTAGTTCCCATGTAGTGTTTGGGTTAATATCATATCAGTAGGTAGGTGTGGGATTAGACTTCCATGTCCAGTTACATTCATAAATATCTTTGGGTAGACAATACTATTACTCAACCCAAAATTTGCAAGCGCATCCGCTAATAAGCATACTATACAAAACGGACCCATCTCATCAGCATCGTCTCTTGAGTGTAACGCCTGTTCAGAGTCTTCAGTGTAGCGGACTACAGACAGACAGACAACTAAATGTCACCATAAGGCTAAGTACCTCTTTAAAACACGAGCCGAAAAGACAAAAACTATTGTAATCAAAACATATCGTACTGTATCAACTCCAGCAGATAACATGTCAATTGCCATCACGACTGCAACTTTAGGATCGATTTCCAGTAACTTTTCGAGGACACTCTTTTCTTCAGCTGCGATTGGCTCCGTGCGGTTTTTTATTTCTTCCATCGCTTCCGATATGTACATTTCACTGATTCTGCAATCAGTAATCAGTGTTAACCATCGGTGTTCACTTAATAATGTATTGATTTGATATCAGAATTTAGTGGTATCGACAATCCAGTGGATAGATCCATCCAGGAATCGATTATTGTTAAGCGAAGCTGGGAGAGGTTTTCAATTAATTAGCTTATCCTCCAGGACTAACTGTTGTTTACTAACACGTTATATTTAGCGCAGATGACTGAACCTTTAGGCCACACTAACCCCCATTTTAGAGAGTGCGAGCGGAGTTTTGTGACTACAAATATTGTTTTTGAAAAGATCATGACTGCAGCTTAGCATGACATTTTGCTTACATGGCCTCAGATCAACCTATTCCCGGAATCCCCTAGTGATCTACTACCTATTTATTCCGACTCATTCACAGTGCACGCTGCAAGCCAGTTTACGCCGAGGTTTGCGCCCTCCTCTAATTTACGCAATTGATCTTGTATAAATGTTTTGAAACGATATCCCATTCATGGTAATGCTTATTTTAAAATCAGTGTGTATGCAGGTAAGGATATGTGTATTTATGTTATAATGGGTAGGTATAAAATTAATTTTTTTTTGTATTGTCTCCATAACACTGCTGCTCGCACTGTTCAATACCTTGGAATACCTTGATTTTTAAGGTTTTCTAGAATTTCGCCATGTTATCTCTGAGGTAAAATCTCCCTACGGCTCCTACCTCAGCTGTGTTTCGTAATTGTCCATCGCCTTTTTGAAGGTGGGCGTGGCGATCCATTTCCACGGGCTCAGCCCGAACTCGAGCTTGTGCGTGTAGATGAGGATGTCCCGGGCGCACTGGATGAGCTGTCTCGCCGGCGCGTCTTCGGCCAGGTCGTCCCTCAGGCAGCCCACCGAGCGGCCCAGCGCCACCACAGCCACGGACTCCAGTGACCACTTCGTCAGCTCCAAATCCAGGTTCTTCTTCAGGTATTCGGGATCGTCTTTAAACATTTTTATCCTGAAAATGTAGGCGAAAAATGGAAAAAATCAAATATATTATGAATACTTTTGGAATCCATTATTAAATTGTTTAGGTAGCGTTGGACTTGCCAATTGGCCGCGGCCTAGGGGTGGCAGATTTTTCTCGTTGCTTTGCGTGAAGTGGCCTCACAGAACAATTAGGAGGTTAGTGGCCTACACTTAACAAAAGTATAAGTCCTGTGCTGGGCTTAGGTTTCATAATTTACATACCCAATTTCACGATAGTATTTATTTTTTTAGAATCGGTGGGTTCTTGGTGACTGTTCAGTATAGTTCTTCATGTTTGTGTGTTGTCTGAACATTGCCGGAATTATCGTGATGATTATTCACTGTTGGACCTTATGCCCGCTGTATAAGGTCTACTGTCGGGCTGAGCAACCGCAGCACATAGCATATCGAGACTTGCTTTCCGTACGTGCGCCGGTACGTTTGCATACCCGCAAGACTTAGCGAGTACGTCTAGCTGCTCGCCTTTTCAAGAGTGCCCACTATTCACTTCTATTTAAAACCTTGGTGAGTGAGCCTGCAATTTGCTACTCATCCCAAAACTAATAGTGGAAGTCCTGGATAATGAGAAGGAAGTGATCAGCGGCGGCGGTGTGGAAAGCTGAGTGTTTGTGGTGGCGACTGCCGGCTGCGTGGACGGTGGTAAGCTCTCGGGATCGGTGTGTTGCGGCGACAATAAAAAACGATTCATTACAGTTCATGTAACAGTGACAAAGTATCAAGAATAACAAAATATTGTCTAAATTTTTTTATTCTTATTTATTTGCCTCCTTAGTGCTTGAATTGTATTGAATTATAGGTACATAATCACGTTAATCAAACACCGCCGTATCGTTGGGATAAGTGACCCTAAAATGAATGACACAACCTTTTGGAAGTTGTAAACCTTTTTTTGCTAAATACGAACTGGCACAATTCCTTCTGTACTCGTTAAGTATGGCATTAATATTTTTCTTCTAAATTACATGAAATGCCATTTGTTTATGTCTCTTGCAAAACTTACCTGTTTATCATTTGGTCTGCGACGTCTCCTAGGGCCGCTTGGTACAATTTGACAATATGGGGAAGCAACATCGCTGGGTTCACCTTCGACCTGAAGTCTTTCCACTGCGCTCCTTGCCTGTAAAGGTTTTTTTTATTGTATGTGACATGGACATGTATGGATATTACCACATCTATTGCGAAAATATCAGCACAACGTATCACATGCGAACTACGTCCGATCCCAGGAGCTTCCTTACACTGCAGGGCTGCATAGAACTGGATGGAAAACACGCTTCGAGCAGCGTTCATTATCACGGCGGTATTAACCCTACCACCTAGTAAGTAATGAAGGGGACGACCATGAACAACGACTCCCTTAGTCACCTCTTACGACATGCGACTTGTAAATGCCGCTTTGTTGAACTAGCTAGTGAATTAAAATCTAAATGGTCAATTCTTCCCACTCCGGCGAACCAAAGTCCAAGTCAGTTTTGGGTAATACATAGAAGCAACTGCAACTAATTTATTTCTACACTTGGAATTTACAAACCAAATAATGAAATTGAGAACATTTTGGGTGGGAGTAAATGAAGGAAACAATATGCTTACGCTGTTACCAATCCGTACACTCCATCAAATGTATCTTTTCGCACGTGCATCCGAAAGTAGTCCATAGTTTGGAATCCATCTCTATTGGGCTCCGTGTTTTCGTTCCTCATAATCTGTGTCATTTTTTAATTCAAATTAGATGCGTGATCACTGATAGGGTTTAGTGATCACATTAATGTCATTTCTGTAAAAATTGGTAGGAATATTTAAACTTTCAAGTTTTTTTTAATTAATGAGAAATACCTGATATTTCTTTACTCTTAAATAGGGCGCCGCCAGGATTATTTTCAGGTGAATATTTATATGTCGGAGCGACGGTGCAGTGACGCCACCTTTTAGTTCCATAAAGTAGTGTTTGATTGTTCATCGTTGATCCTAAAACGTATCGCCATCTATCGGCAGAGTTGGAAACGTCAAGTAGTTCTACTTGGATGAGGTCGTTACAGGGGTTTGATGGCTCGTGAGCGAGAGATAGGACACATTCAGTTGAGCCGTGGGTCGAGGCGCTACGCTGTTACGAACTCGCCGCGTTTACCAATTGAATCCGGTTAAATCACCGTAATCTTGTGTTAACTTGGACTGTTATCGATTGGTTGTGAATAATAAACCAACGTCACATCATGACGAATCACATTCGGGTTTCACTTCATGTCGGACCACTCAGATAGCGAGCCCCCCTTACCAGGCTTCGTTATATACATATTTTTCCTCGTATTTTCTTTTCCGTCAGTTACACTTGCACGGTCCTGCCCCGGTGCCCATGTTCATGAACTTGGATCATAGTAATGTCCAGTGTACCTGTTCCATTTGGTCTGGTCGAAAGCATATGATCATGGGGTTCCTGCCGAACGGCCGGCCAATCTTCACCAGCTCTCCGTGTTTGCGCAGCTTTGCTGCCATCTCGTTCATTGTTTCGATCGGCCCGATAGAACCTAGTCAGAGTGTTCCATTCATGGCGACCTTATCGTTTTAAGGCAGTTACTACTCATACAAAGTTTCTAGTACTCAAAGTAAAAGACTTTGAGGCACTTATTCATTATGAATGTTAAATGTAGCCTTAGTTGTTGCCGCCAAATATATGCCGCTGTTATTTTCTAAAAGAACCATTTAAGTTAAAATAGAAACAACTTACAGCGAAATCTATTAGCATGATAAGAACTCGTTTTTTTAAAAATATATAAAAAAAACTGGGCCTTTGAACTACCACACCGATGCTCGGCATGATCATAATCCAGACACATCCATCTAAGACTGTTTATCCCATACGGTATACATTCCACTAAATGCAAAATAATTTGGTACGTATTTTGTCTGAATTTTGAGAAATCTCGATAGCTACTAACACCCCTTTTTACTTAGATTATGACGTAGGGTAATGTGTACTAACTGCCTGATATTGTGTTCTAAAAAATACACCCATAGAATCCCCAATTTTGTATAGTGTTTCCATCGAAATCTGAGAATGTCAATATTATTGAGAATATTTTTCGCCGAATAATCGTTATCGTGTGTGTCGTCGTAGATAAGCTTGTTAATGTAATAATCACAAGTGCAGTGCAAATGTCTGATAATTTTAAGATAGCTTACCGACAACTGGTAGAAAATGATAGAAAGTTCCTAATATAGGAACTGGGGAGAGGCCTGGCAGTTCCGTCCATGGTTTTGGAGCAGCGTCTGTTGCATATAACCTGAGACATATACTATTTTTCTTAGAACACCACCAAACAACTCAGTGGCCCAGGGACTGGGACAAGGATGGTGGATGCTATGCACGGAAGATGTGAACGTATCATTATATAACTTAATTCAATTTAATACATTAATGATTGTAAAAAAAGCGAAGGTTACAATGCGTCGCACTTTTTTTGTGATCGGGCAAACTCATTAATATCACTTGAAATATTAGCACTTCAATTTCTTATATTACACTTCCATTGCATACATCATTACCACCTCAACAGTAAACCATGGCACAATGCAGGTACAAGAAGGTACATACCTAATCGCTTTCCTCAAATTTGGGAATTTAAAGAAACTATGTCTCACAGAAATCATTTTGTTGAACGTCTTTAAAGCTCTTACTTGGATATGTTAAATACAATTTATTGTAATGATAAATTGCATTAGTTCATAACCCACACAACTGACACTTCACATCTCTACAAAAATAATGATCATTTATTCGACCGAGTCGACACGACCTTGGAACGATTAGTCCCAGAGCTGCTGATATATGTACAAGATACATTTCATGCGGACATATATTTGCTGCTTTCATAAGCGGTGTTGCTTATTTGCTTCCTAACTCAGTTTCTTGTGCATTCGGTAGGTGTTACTTCGTTTGATCTTCCTCTAAGTTCAACTATTTGGAAATTCAAGTTCATCTTTTCGTTGGTCCATCACTTGCTCACTTTCCATATTGCTTTCAAATTGCATTTTCAAAATATTTACGCGATCACAGATATAATACGCCTCCCAACAGCGTCTTTGCGTAATCGTCCACTGCTTCTTGGTCTACGCCAGCCATAAAGGTCATCGTTGCATACTATTACATTCTGTGCTATTGTACGATCTGAAATGTGAGTGTATGGTGTAAGTTTTATTTTTGAATTAGCTTCGCGTGCGTGGATTTCGACGTTTGATATTGGATAGTCTTTAGAAAAACTTTACTCTCGAGTTGATTTCATATGCTGCATCCATGCAGTAGGTATGTACTGCCGTTCCTGGCTGACTATAGCCGTCAAAAAAAATCATGATGAGCAATTAGTGATGAGAGATGCATTATGTATGTGCACCGGGAAGTGACAGCCAACGGAACAACTTTGGCACATCAGTGTTCAACAACATACTGCACTAGAGATATGGGAGTCAGCCTATCTATCCATCGTCGAAATTAAATGGTTTTTACTGATTATAATTACGGAGATGTTTTTTCTCAATATGTTAGCAATATCCTTTGCTGAGGCAATTTTTTGTAACGTTTTACGTTATTATATACGATGTTTTTATGTAACTGGACGCCGATGTCTAATACCACACCCGCCATCATGATAATATCATATTATATGACGTATTATATTGACGTATATTATATTATATGACGTCCCGGCTTTGCACGGGCATAATATAGTTTAAAAAATATTATTTTGTCACAATGATGCACAAATAAACACTTCTTACGTAGAGTTCCTAAAAAAAGAGCATATACCTACATTGAAGTATTTGAAATAAAAATAACAAATTTTGTGAATATATTTTTTTTGTATTTTTTTTCTTTTTTTGTATTTTTTACTTTTATGTATTTTTCATACTATTAATTATTGTAAAAAGGTCATAACCACAAAACAGAAGCCATTAAATAAATAATTTATTGAGTTAAAGCCATGGAGTAAACACTATTTGATGTTGTTTTATTTTTCACGAAATAATTAGGTTAACTTTTATTATGATACTTTTGAGATTACCGCGGTCGTTAGACATGTTTGAAAAATGTTACGGCTTTTGAGAATGTCTTTGGAGAATGTATCTTCCTGCCGCGTGAAAAGCCGTAACACTTTTCAAACATGTTTTACTGTTATTAGCTACCTACAACTACTACTATAACCTACAACTAAAAATAATGTAATCGAAAATCATAAAAACTAATTAAGTCACTTATTTATTAGGATAACTAAAAGTACAACATATATTAATGGGTCTAGTTCTGAAAAGAACCAACCTTGGGTTACGTTATCGGAGTTTTGGTAAGGATGCCTAATTTTTTTAAGATGAAACATAGCCTATGTCCCTCGGATAGACTGTAGCTTTCCAACGGTGAAATATTTTTTCAATTCCGTTCAGTAGTTTCAGAGCCTATTCGGTTCAAATACACAAACAATCAAACCTTTCCTCTTTATGTAATGGTATAGATAAGCTCAACACACAGCATTCTCGAAGGAATTAGTAGGCGTCATGCCAGGACGCTCCCTTTATGCACACTCATTCATTCAATCGGATGGAAAACACGGACAATTTTTCATTTCCGCTTCCACTATCTTTCGTGGCGAACTGGCACTGCCCGTGCAAGCCATATGACGTCAGAAGCCAGAGCTGCACCGGTTGTGGCCCTGCACGCTGCCCGCAAGTGATGCTAGAGTTAGACCCACTGAGCTGTCGGCAGCAGATATGATTGCTATTCGTGGTACTAACTTGCACTATTTCGTACATTGAATATGTTTTATGTGACTGTACTTGAATGTACCACAAATACTATCATATTTATCCAACTATACCCGTTAGGTGATATACCAGGACTTTCTCGTTATGAGCAAGTCTATACTCTATGCTACACTAAACTGGATGGAAATCACAAAAACCAAATTGCTGCTTCGCCCGTCTTTTCACTGAATGCGATTGTACCCGGGGAGGCTTAACCCAACCAGCTATAGTAGGGGAAGTTTTACATGGATTGCGAACTATGGAACAGCACGCAATTAATGCACGATTCCAACTATGAAACTACTAAACCTGTAATACATTACAGAGAAAAATATTCATAGGCCGCAGACTCTGCTGATTTCAATAGATATATTCCGAATGCTCTCTGTACCTAGGGGACAATTTCACAGAATCAAAAACTGGATTCAAATTGTTTTTATTCTGTCTTTGTATATGTATCACACACGTGGATAACCTACCATTACTTTGTGGAATTATTTATCGAGTTACATGTATCCCAACAGAACTTTCTAGCATTTAGTATTTTGCATTCCTCTTATAATGCTTTAGTATTTTACACCTACTTACGTGCTTGACCATGTCGACATATTGCTTTCAAACTGGTGAGAATTCAACAAAATTATTGATTTCCCGATCTATGTCTTCCGTCGA
Organism: Incurvaria masculella; assembly: GCA_946894095.1. Taxonomy (NCBI): domain Eukaryota; kingdom Metazoa; phylum Arthropoda; class Insecta; order Lepidoptera; family Incurvariidae; genus Incurvaria; species Incurvaria masculella. The sequence goes on from OX335644.1 coordinate 8,594,259, forward strand.
CTACAGTTTGTTTTCTTGCAAGGTAATTATTATACATCCTTTAAAATATAATGATATGGCCCCATCATGTAGTTCAACGATTTCGTGACAATCTTCGGCGGCGGTCCGTGCCACTCCACGTGGAAGCTGTCGACGAAGCGCGCGAGGAATGTCTCCACCTCGAGCTCGGCGATGCGGCGCCCGATGCAGAGCCGCACGCCGAAGCCGAACGGCATGGAGGCCATGGGGTGTGCGTGGCCGTAGTGCAGCGGGTCCTCCTTGCCGACCAGCCAGCGCTCCGGCAGGTACTCCAGCGCTCGAGGGAACTGGCTCTCCTGCTTTGATATGTACTCGTGCGCCATAACTATGTCAATCTGTAAAGTAAACTCAATAAAAGTGAAATGTATGCAGCATCGGCAAGGACACATTATTGAAATAAACAGCCCTGTAAACATAACTACTTTATGAATATACTGAAGGCTGGACCCGAACAAGCAAAATATACCATTCGCGGGTATTGTGTTTACCAATTTTGCCACCTGCTGTATACCAATACTTTTACCGTAATCAAATCCTCCCAGTTTAAATGGATTAAGCGGATTACCTGCATTGCTTACATTGACTGGAAAGATTGAACATGCAAACATATGGGCATTGTCACCAAAATTGTTGATAAGCACGTGCCAACTATAACCATAAACGTATCGGAAAGTCGTTGAGATCAAATAACACTATTAAGAGAACATGAAACGTAACTGATGATGTGTCTAATATATTCTTTAAGAGGCAGAAACAGTTTATGATGGAATTACATGCAATTTATGCAACTTCAACGCACTGTTGAAGATACAATGCAAAGCTTACCCCTTCAGGTATTATATAATCTCCTAGTCTGGTCTCTTTAGTGGTACGACGAAGATTGCCACTGACGATAGGAGACAGCCTCATTGTCTCCTTGATGCAGGCTTTGAGATACGGTCTTTTTTCGACTCCAGACCTTATCTCCTCGCGGAGTAGTCTTTGTTTTTCAGGATTTGTTGCTAGATTGTATAGGATTGACATCATTGTGAGCGCTGCCTGTAAATAGAAATGTAATTGTTTAATATGAAGTAGTGAATTTACTATTGTTTATTTATTTTTGGGTAGGAACCAACAATCAATATTTATTGAGAAAACTTAACTGAATTCTGAAATAAGACGACACTACGAGTAATTCGTTTCTGTCTCTCTCGATAACAATTTCATCGAACTCAGGATATAAAAAATTATCCTTTTTTTCGATATTTTATAGTTACCGTATCAACTCCTGCAAATAACATATCTGATGCCATAATCAATGCCACTTGTTCATCGATTTCCAATAACTTCTCCAGAATGCTCTTGTCGTCCGTGTTGGCTTTGCGGTTTTTAATTTCTTCAATAGCCTTTTTAATATAATACTCACTCAATCTGGAACAAATAACATCGTTGTGCAAACAGGGTTGCTTACATTCAAAAGGTTTCTGGAAGCGAAAAAGTTATTCTTACAGAGAAAATGTTTACCCTATACCTTAACTCCATCGATATGAATGTTCAATGCGGACTAAGATCTGAATGTTACATACACAATGGAGCGGTGTATGTAACATTCATCGCAATGCTTCATTTTGTCAGATATTTCTGGAAACGTCACATTTGGCGCTGTATTGAACTGAACAAAAGTATGCGAATTTTACTTATCTTCAAATTACACCGAGCAAAAAGTTGTAGCCAATATAATATGTAGGTACATAGAGCCACTTTTATTCTTCTTCCCTATGGCGACTCACTTCATATGTTCGTCCATGATACGCATCCCTTTTTTGAAGGTGGGCGTGGAGAAGTACTTCCACGGACTCGGCTTGAAGTCGAGTTGTTCCATCACCTCGAACGCGTCCCGCACGCACTGTATGAGGCGTCGCGCAGGCGCGTCCTCGCCCAGTTCCTCGCCGAGACAGCCGATGCGGCCTCCCAGCGCCACCGTCCCGATCGACTCCAGCGCCCACTTGTTCATCTCCACCTCGAACACATCACCGATGCTGTTGTCGGCTTTCCGGATGCGTTTTAGCCTGGAAAAAAACATCATCACGATCGGCAATCGAGCAGGTACAGCATTTAAAATCACAACCAAGCACTACCTTGAAAGAAACTTACAAAGCTTCCAGAAAAATATGCGACCTAATTAGGATGTCCTGCTAAGGCTTCCGCTAAGGGGAAGGAACAAGTCTGTCGTGATCATGCAATGAATGTTGTATTCTTTCGATGGTGCTAAATGTGTGTATACTTGCAGTAAATATAAACAAACTCCTGCCTCGGTTCCTCGTAATCTGGCCCTTTGTACAATGCCCCCAATAAAAAATTAGGTATTACCTTTGTACCATGTCCTGAGCGACCTGATCTATAACGTTGGTGTACAGTTTGATAGTCTTTGGCTGCAACATTACCGGGTTCACTTTCGTACGGAACCATTTCCACTGTTCACCGTGGCTGCAACAAAGTCATACGCGTAAGTTATTTATGTACCTCTAGAATTCACCTACTTATTACTTATTCTATAGTATCGATCTAGACACACGGACGTGTGTTAGTCAAGTTAGGGAAAGGCACAACCCTCTTGCTACTTTCGAAATAAGACTGATACATTTGTAATTACTTTTATTTAATAAGGTGATCATAACCCAGATCGACCCAGATATGCAAACGTCATATAAAAAGCTCTAATAATATCAGTATAATTATCGATGTGCCAAAATCGCCAATGTGCTCGCTGACTGATCATTAAAAACCAACGTCACTCCAGTTACTGAGAAACAAAAAAATTGGCGTGAAACTAAAGAAACAAAAACCACAAATTGTTAAAATAACAGATAGGAACTCTATGGTCACCTATGCTTACAAGTTCAACGTTGCTAAACATCAGTGACCTAAGGGTCAGGGTTGGTAATGTGGTAACCATTTGAAGGCATAGAATAAATATGTGTAGTTTTGTTGTACTTTTCTAAAAATATTTGCGCTATCGCACATTTTTTTACCGCAATGTTTAAATATCGTCTACCAGATAAATACCAAAGACTTCCACAAAGGGCTTGCCACAGAATAACTTAACGGTTGTTTCCAATAAATTATAACTCCGATATAATCAAGAATAAATTATGGACATAAAGTTGCTATCTTACTCTGTTATAAGACCAGATGCGCCGTCGTAAACAGTCTTTTTTACATTCTTCCTGAAGTACTCTAGAGATTCGAAGCCGACTCGGATTGGCAGATGATTCTCTTGTCGTAACACCTTTATGTAATCGCAATAAACATATACATAAGTATTTTTTCACTGTAAAAGTTAATGAAACAAAATCTACTATGTTAAATGTGAAAAGGAACATTGAAACGAACACTTCTTTTCTAGGAGTTCATAGGGTCCTAATGCTATTAACCACCGTGAGATTGGTATCATAATTTTCAATACTCCATAAAATATATCATAGTTGTACTTAAACTTTTGTGTTAAAATCATTCAATAGGATAGCCAATAAAATGTAAAATTTTGAAGATGCTAATAGAAATGATTAATTACACGATTTGTAGTTGGCGGTATAGCTTTGATTCATAACTTTTCTCTGATATCTACCTACGTAAAGTACTAAGTAGCTTGCAAGTGCATGCACTTTATTGAATTAAATAAAAGAATATCCTAGAATATAAAGTAATAAGCTACTGCTTAGCTAGAGGAATCTTTGAAGGATTTTGAAGCTTTTTTGGCCCGCAATTTACTTGTATATGTAGTGCAAATAGAAGGTATTAGGAACACTTGTCAACATTTACCTGCTCCACATCTTTAGGGTTGAAGCAGAATACCATCGGGGGCCTTGCCATGACAGAGCCAATTTTGACCACAGGGCCATAGTTTTTGTACAAAACGTCACACATTTCGTAGCTGTTAGACACGGCCGCGTCACTGAATTTGCCTGCAAAATTGGTGAGACTGACTTTAGGCAGGAGTTTTGTGTGCTGGTCAATATTACTGGTTTTTTTATTTGGTCGACATCAAAATGTTTCCGAATCGATACAAGCATCCGTTTTTTTATAGCTAAAACAATTTTTTTACCCACCGATGTAAGGTAAAAAATGTATTATTGATCCGACGAACGGTAGCGAGGACGGTCCGGGCACATCTTCCAAAGTCTTCAAGGGTGGTACTGAGTCGGTGCCCTGCAAGACCGCTGTGGCCAACCTGGGATGACGACGAATACATGTTGATAATGTCCGAAATATTTCAAGCGGGCTGCTAGCTTGAGAAATAAAAATAAAATAAGGTCCGAGTTAAGGAGTTTTTCCTTTTCAAACCCTGTGGACTTGGAAGCGGCGCTCGTCGAAATAATCGTATGCTACGATACTATTTTTGGGCGATACTCGTAAAATCTTTGAGGATCGTGGTAGCACAGTTCATATCCACGTTAGCAAAATACAAAACAAAGCATGAAAAGATACATTAAAAAAACAAATATATGTTGTATGTATGTATGTGGAAAACACGAAAATTTTTCATTGCCGGGATTCACCCTACCAACTAGTAGGAAGTAAGGTGACATGTAGTTTTCACTGACACTCTAGAAAATGTAGCTGGAAAAAAAGCTTTGTCAATAGTCCTTTTCTGCTTCAAGCTGTCTCTAACGCTGTTATGTAGCTTTTAATGTATTTATGGATCAGGGAGAAAAATTGGCGTTTGGAAAGTCAGTTTTTCGGCAGCCAAAATAGGATGCTTATGAATATTGTGTGTTAGTCCATGCATTCATCAGACGTGCAACAAACGATTTTCTTGAAAATATGTAAAATTGTCGTAAGTGATTATTCAAATAATTTGAAACAAAACAATTGGCATCGTTTGGAAAGAAGAAGTAATCATAATTTGAGTTTGATTAAATGTTTAAAATGTAGCGATAAAACAAATAAAAAAACACGTGAATCGCCCCCTCTATTACGAACATTACAGAAAACAAATGCGTATATTTTTAATAACCACAAAAACTTATAAACACAATCAATAAAAACCAATGTGTTTTATGTCCCGCTCTAATTGGAGACAAAAGCTGCGCAAACCTCAACGCGCGCAGCCCTTACGTGAATAAAATAGTGAAAACAACCTGGCTCCGAATATTTTTCTTGTCGCCATTTTCACCATCGCCGTATTCACACAAGACGTTTGCATCTTGAACTAGCGCTCAGATTAAATCTGCAAATTAAAACGTGTAGCAACACACAAGGTCACACAAGGGTGCCACGTGTAGACTACACGTGCAAACGCGACCCGTGAGGCGCGAGACTAAAGTGATACTGGGTACTTATCATCGTACCTATGATAGACTGTTGAATACATTATTACATTTCGGCCCTTGAGACTATTTTAGTTGATACCTAGATTGGTCATCATATGATTGGTCATCATAGGTATGATGTTTAAGAGAGTGTGGTTATCAATGGCTCCTAATGTTTTACTAGGTTTTTGAAAGCTTGTATTCTAAAATATATTGTCAAATTCAACATCTGTTTGTTTTGTTTTCAATATACCTTTTAGATTGGAAAATATTGGCTAAAAACTTTGGAAAAAAGTTGTCTTTTTTACCTTTAGAATATTTTTTTTAGGGAAAAATACAGATATTTCCTAAAATATAAAAACATACGGACATAGATTGAAGCTTTCTCAAGTGATTAAATGATTTTGATTACAATCTGACAACTGTTAGGGGTAAGGAACCGTTAGGGCCTGGAAAAGGATTTGCAAAATTGTGCCATGCACAAAGAATGCATTTCTCAAAATTTTCAAATCTTCTATTTCCGTTGCCTTCACGACAGCCGTAACAAATAGTTTCGCATGGAAAACGATACACTACCGGTTGGAAGAAATAATACGTTGTTAATTCTTCTGTTAGTATTTTTAATTTAGTCAAAACACAGTCTACATAAAATATGAAGTCGGTTAAAAACACAATAATTGGCGAAGTTCTGAAGCCCTTAATTCCTCCAACCGTAACTTAATCAAAATTGAAGGATACGACAGCACCTCAGACACTGATTCGGGCAATAAGTAAATATGGATCCTGATTGCACTAACTGTAAGCAGTCTGTATAAACTACAAAGCACAACGAGGCATTGTCCATAGGACTTTTGGCGCGTTCAGTAGGAATAGCGTATACCCTTTGCACATACCTAACGATTGGACATAGGGAGCCCTATATAATAAACATCGAACGGCAGCAGTATCCGCACGATACATCTCCAGTGCGGAAAAAATAAAGAGCCATGTTTAATAAGAAAATCAAATAAAGCTCAATCTAAAAAATATTGCAATTTAAACTTTGTCCTGCACTTGCGCTCGGCAGTTAGCTAAAACATGTACCCGCACGTATTGGACAGCACAATGGACAACGCACAACATAAATAACGAAAATGAAAAACATTTTCTGAGTCAACACGGCTCTCTGGCGATTGCCATAGCAGTCTATTTTGTGAACATCCAGGATAGATAAAAGTACAGCCTATCGTTATTTTACGTCTTTAAAAATGTAATTATACGGCCCTATCATGTAGTTCAAGGACTTGTTGACTATCTTCGGCGGCGATCCGTGCCACTCCACGTGAAAGCTGTCGACGAAGCGCGCGAGGAATGTCTCCACCTCGAGCTCGGCGATGCGGCGCCCGATGCAGAGCCGCACGCCGAAGCCGAACGGCATGGAGGCCATGGGGTGTGCGTGGCCGTAGTGCAGCGGGTCCTCCTTGCCGACCAGCCAGCGCTCCGGCAGGTACTCCAGCGCTCGAGGGAACTGGCTCTCCTGCCTCGACATGTACTCGTGTCCCAGGACTATGTCGATCTGTAAACCATGTCAATCTTTTCTTTAAGCGTGCGACCGTTGGAGTGTTGGTGTACACTGGTAAAAAATACTTGTAAGAGGCAGAAGCGCGAAACATCAAAGTGAACCAGTGAAGTGAACCATCAATGAGAAAAGTTACAAAAAGTTGCGGTCAAAACTTTGCGATGCATTATGGATGGGGAGGGGGATAATTAGTTTTCCTAAAAGGAAGTAAACGGATCGAAACAATGTTAAGATTTGAAAAAAAGGTTTTGTCTCCAACCTTGATCAAAGCGGGAGGAAATAAAGTATGATATCAAAGAGCAGACCAACCCCTTTTGGTATCAAGTAATCTCCGAGTCTAGTCTCTTTGGTGGTGCGTCTGAAATTAGCCGCGGCGACGGGTGACAGCCTCATGCTCTCCTTGATGCAGGCTTTAAGGAACGATCTCTTCTCGACGCCGCACCTGATCTCCTCGCGAAGTTGTCTTTGCTTTTCGGGGTTTACCGCAAGGTGGTACAGAATGGTCATCATTGTGTTTGCTGCCTGCAAAATGGTAAGAGTCAAAACTGTTCTAAGCGATTCGCGTTCGGTCTTATCGGTCGAAAAAGCTATGGGATTATTGGGTGAAAATATTCCGAAATAAAAGGTAAGTATAACAACCGAATAATAACAACTAGAAAAGTTACTCTACCGTATCGACCCCTGCAAACAGCATATCTGAAGCCATAATAAGGGCCACCTTCTCGTCTATTTCCAGTAGCTTTTCCAGAATACTCTTATCTTCTGTATTGGATTTGCGGTTCCTAATGTCTTCAATAGCCTTTCTAATATACATTTCACTTAACCTGTAAATAATTGTTCATAATTAATATATAACACCTTAAGTTTTTTCTTACGCGGAGGGCACTGCAGCATAAACTATAACATAATCGTACTCACTCCATGAGCTCGTCCAATATTTTCATTCCCTTGTAATAGGTGGGTGTGGCGAAGTAATTCCAGGGGCTCGGCTGGAAGTCGAGCTGCTCGAACACCGAGAAAGCGTCGCGCACGCACTGTATGAGGCGTCGCGCAGGCGCGCCCTCGCCCAACTCCTCGCCGAGACAGCCGATGCGGCCGCCCAGCGCCACCGTCCCGATCGACTCCAGCGCCCACTTGTTCATCTCCACCTCGAACACATCGCCGATGCTGTTGTCGGCTTTTCGGATGCGTTTCAGCCTGGAACACGTGCGTCCTGCTATCGTACAAATCCTTGCATTTGTGGTGTGTAAGGCAACAACGACACCTGGGCCGCCCATCATCTTTGGTGCATTTTATGGTAACCGAGTTTCCGGTTCCCCATTTTAAGGCTTGCAATGCATAATGCAGGAGTAGCGATTACCTGTCGCTGACTGAAGTGGGTAGTTAGTGTGATATTTTTCGTCGCTGTAAACAGAACAGAAGTGCACTAATCTATTAGCTCTAAGGCGCACCATATTATTGGGAATATGAAGTCAATGGAAATATTTTAGAAATTAACCTCTCGCTTCACTAGCATGCTTCTACTCTACTTATGGCACGTTACACAAGGCGTTATCCTCCATGGTATTACATTTAGCAGAATATAATCCTAGGGTTATTCTTCGTATATGGCTGGCGAATAAAAATATTTTAACTTTACTTCTATCAAAACATTGAAAACGATTATTTACACAGGATTGGATTTGATGTCATTTCTGGTCTCACGTTCTTTATAAAAATAATCTAGCGGGTCCATCTACCTTTGCACCATATCCTGAGCAACCTGGTCTATCACGTTGCTATACAGCTTGACGGTTTTTGGCTGCAACATTACTGGGTTCACTTTGGTTCGGAACCATTTCCACTCTTCACCGTGGCTGTAATAAAAAAAAAATATTTATGTTCAGAGCTCCATTGAGTTGTGCCCGATCTAAAGATAAACACCTTTATACGTAGTATCACTGAAAATCGTATTCATCAACCTACATACTTCTATTACCGAGATAAGTTTCATTACATCTGAAATAACTGCAAGTATAAGGCTACTTCGGTGAGGTTAGGCAATCAAAGTAGACCTAATGAGGATACCAAATGAACAGGCAGCATCAACATTGGGTACGCCATCACAATCAGTGCACTGCCGCGCGCCAAGCTGTGAACTAGAGGACACAGTAGTAGCTATGGAGAATGGGAAAAGTATGAATTGTAGGTACACTTTGTAGCACATGAAGCTCCATGGGAGGAGAGGCTGCTGCCCCCAAATAAAAAGGGGCGTTCTGTAAATGATAGTAATTTCCTTTCGAAATATAGGTAACTTACTCGGTTATCAGTCCCGATGCACCCCCATACTCAGTCTTTTTCACATGTTTCCTGAAATACGCCAGAAACTGGAATCCCATTCGGATAGGAAGCTGGTTTTCTTGTCGCAGCACCTGAAACGATTGATATCTTTATCGCGCGACGCTTTTGTCTGGTCCGGGTGAAACATTTGCGGGCTACGGGGGCTGCCGGTATTTCGAGTATTATTGGAACTTGCCGGGAGAACTGGCAAGTGAGTGCTTAAATCCGACGTTAAATTCTGTGTCGTACCATGCTAACTGATAAATTTCAGTTCACTTGGCCGAATCACACGTCGTTTAATAGTCAGCATGTTTCGAAAATCAACTAAACATTATATTTAACTGAACTTACCTGTTCACCCGGCGGGTACATTTACAATGGTAACCCCCTGCGCCGTGTGTTAGAACTCTAAAACATTCGGGAGGTCACCATGGTAAGTTAACTCGTCGAATGCATAGCAGATGAACAGGCAAGGGAGTGATTAAATCTGACGTTTAGCTTCATTTCGTAACTACGTTGCACACTGTCAAACGACGTGTTATTCGGCCACGTGAACTGAAATTTACCAGTTGGCATGGCGGAAAATAACATCTTCAAATACATACCTACCTACGATATACTTTCAATTTTCAAGAGGAGTGACGAAAGTGGGCACCCCGCTGAAAAGCCTATGAATTTGGTTCACAACATCGATTAACAAGAACTATCTGAGGTTTCATTTAGATTGAACTCTTGGACCTCCTTTGCGGCTATTTTTGACGGAAACGGATAAAAAATGCATTCTCTGTGAAAAAGTGTCTGTTGGACGCATGCTTATCACTTGCAACGTTTCTATTGATTACTCAATGCGATATCACTGTATTTATAGATTCAAGTATGAAAACATGCACAAGCATAAAATATTATTGCAATGCTAACCGAGATGCTAACACCATGCGTATCGGCAATCATATATTTCGATGGTGTAAAAACATTTTTTTGCATGGTTGAAAAATTCTCACCATACTAGTTTTAGTGCTCCTTCTAATTTTCTTGCATTCGGAAAACAATTTTTTTTGACAAAATTTCAACTCAAATTCGGCTGCACGACTTTTTTTTGCTCGTTTGAAAAATTTCCGAACATCATTCCACTGATAGGCTGCATGGGCTTTATTTTCACCTCTTTCAAAATTTCCATTGAAAACTTGAAAACTGGGATTCGATTCCTAAGGGGCGGCAATCTTTCACAGGCCTAGGGCAGCCAAGGTACCCTTAAAGAAGCTGCGAATTGAGAATGTAAGGTCGCGAAGCAGCAATGAAAAATATCCGTGTTTTCGATCCAGTTCAATAAAATGTAGCCGTACTCATAAAGGGAAAGTCCTAGCATAGCAGCCAATTTCTTCGGGAATGCGGTATGTTGGGTTGATATCACGACGGTGGGTGTGTCCAATGTAAAAACAATTTTTTGTTTGGAACCTACATAGAAAGTACAAACAGGCCATGAAAATCCCGGCAGACCCGTTTTAGGGTTTTCTTGAGGTGACTTAAATGTTCCGGTATCAGATTGTTTCATACTTTTAGCATTTAAAAACAAAGGCCACATATTATAGGCATTTAAGAGGCATTTTTCAAAGGTCTATTAAATATTTCACGGATTAAAATTTTCGGGCAGTCTATGAATTTAGGAACTTACGGTACGTACCTGTTCCACATCCTTGGGATCGAAACAAAATATCATCGGAGGCCTGGCCATTACTGGGCCCAATTTGACCACCGTTCCGTACTTCTTGTACAAAGCATCGCACAAATCGTAGGTATTGTGGGCGACATCACCGAAAGCTCCTGTAAAATAAATACACTACATGCACGGTAAATCAAAAAATCAAAATCAACGTCAAAGTACGATTAAACACGTCACTTTGTATGGATAGAAAAAACTCTATGCGGTTCACTGAAAGTGACGTGTCCGTGATTGATTAACTCGGGCGTCTCTTCGTGCAATCGGGGCTAACTGTCTAAACTAAGTGGCTGTATGGGTTCCGGCTTGGGTTGTGAAACGGCTGGGATAGTCCCGAAATCAGATAACATGTCCCGGGTCCCGGAATTGTGAAAATTGTCCCGGGTATAACATTTAAAATTCGCACTAAATCAATAGAATCAACGAAATAATAAAATAAGGGCGTAGTTTTTTCGAATCGGTGATTTCACAAAACTAAGACAGGTTATTTATTTTATTCTATGCATACCAGTGAGTTGAAAACTCTTTTTTGTGTAAGGGTTTTCAGCCTACATAAACAAACAGTCTGTGAACTGACGATAAAAATCGCATGTATAGATTCGCCCACTGATCAAAGAAAGGAGGGATTTGTAATTCAATTACCTGTGCTCGCTCATATATACATGAAAACAGGTCCTTGCATGATGCTTAATATATTTTGGATTGTGGTGTGTTGAGGGCTTATATTATGTTAGTAGGTGTAATATTGATATTAATCATCACTGTCCAATCGTGGAGATTGTAGGCTTCATAAGCTATCCGATTCCAATGTGTCGATACATGCTGCGACATGGTCACATCACTAACTCACTGCTAACGCAGACTACTCGTGATGACCTTTAAAAGTTAATTTAAATTAGAATATTAACAATTACAGTGCACTTACATGTGATGTGATGTTCTATTGTTTGGGTATTCACATGTTCACTACAATATTTACATATTTTCACCGCCCAGATCGGCATTTCGACAAAAAGCAAGAACGACGCGCGTACAGCAGCACTATATGCCCGGCTTGCGGCTTGCTTGCTATTAGCGCAATTTTGCGCTTATGACGACGACACAATACCGTGCGCTTTAACCCACCTAGCTCTTATTTACTTAATCTGTGAATTCGCCTATAGAGGCGAATATTGAATCGAGTTCATTAAGCTATCGGTATATCAGTTACGTTCGTAAGGATCTAGATGAACAAAAAAACATGATAGAAAAGAGCGGAGAAAAAGTAGCGGAACAAGTAACACAAAATATAAACTGCATATTGGACGATAAGTTCAAATTATTCGACGAAAAATACGAGAACCTCAAGGAAAAGTTTGAGAATCAGGAAAAACGACTATATTTTCTAGAAAAGCAGGCAAGAAAAAACAACACTGTTTTTTTCGGAATAAAAGAAACGGAGACATCATACTCAAACTTAGAAATTAACATGCTCAACTTTTTCAAAGAACACTTCGCTCAAGAATTGGATCGAAGGGATATTCAAGAAGTCAGAAGAGTAGGCAAGAAAGGGGAGAGAGCTCGTCCAATAATAGTAACTTTTTCTACACTCGGCACAAAAATAAATTTGTTCAAGCAGAGAAGTGCACTAAAAGACACCGAATACTATATATCCGAAGATTACCCACCAAATATTTTGGAGAAGAGAAAAGAACTCCAAGAACAAGCAAGAATTGAGAAGGAAAAAGGAAACCTTGTAAAAATAAAATACGACAAGCTTGTTATACGCGAAAAAAACAAAACGTCTGGCAACAATAAAAGAATGCTCTCAACATCTCCTGAAATAATCAAAACTACCAAAGGAGCCGATACAAATGCACAAGTAAGCAAGAAAAATAAAACCCAAACACCAATAAGAAGAACTTCCAGCCTATCGGAGGGAATTATAAAACCAGGCATGCTGAATTACCTCATTAACAAGAACCCAAACAATTCATCAGAGCTGCACGACAGCAAAAACGATAATATATAACAATTACCGCCCCCCTCTCGCAACGCCAACATAAAACAACATTTATCCGAACAAAAAACCCATCTTCCAAGCCGGCTGGTCACCGTGGAAGATCACGACCAAAACCCTCCAAAGGACAAAATAAACCCGCAAACAAATTTATACATATTGACTTACAATGTCAAAACCCTCTCATCACACGAACGCTTAATAGAACTAGACGAAGCTCTCAAAGAAATTAATTACGACATAATAGGTCTAGCAGAAACGAGACGCACTGGAAACAAAATCGAAGAATATGAAAACTTTATTCTGTGCTGTACAGGCCATACTCCTGGAAGAAATGGAATTGGTTTTATAATAAAAACCTATCTCAAAAATAATATAGAAAGCTATCTCGGCCTCTCCGAAAGAGTAGCCATATTAAACATGAAATTCAAAAGCGCTAGCTTATCCATCATACAAGTCTACGCCCCTACCTCAAAAGCAAGCGACGCGGAAATGGACAACTTTTATATGACAATAAATAGGGCATTAGGACTGGCATACAAAGACTACATACTGATGGGAGACTTAAACGCGAAAATTGGGATACCAAAAAAAGAGGAACTTTTAATCATGAAATTACACGGATATGGAGATAGAAACCAAAGAGGACAACGACTAATCGATTTCGCCAGTGAAAACAAACTATCGATCATGAATACTTTTTTCAAAAAAAAAAAACAAATGGACCTGGCGATCACCAGACGGGACCTATAAAAACGAAATCGACTTTGTGCTATCAAATCGACCTCTTATATTTCAAAATATAGAAGTACTGAACATAAGCTATCCTTCAGATCATAGGCCAGTAAGAGCTACAATAACATATAACATACATCCAAAGAAAAACAGAACAAAGTATAGTAACTTTCAGAATACAAAATCAAAAAGTGAAGAAGAAATTCGGAAGTTCAAAGAATATCTAAGCTCCTTCATATCGAAAGATAAAACGTTCACACAGGATAATACTTCAGTCCAAAGATATTACGATAATTTAATCAATCTCATCACCATAAGCTTGCAAAAAGCACGGGATACACAAAGCTCAAAGGAAATCCATAAAATCTTGTCAGAACGCACACTAAAACTTTTAAAGAGGAGACAAGAACTGCAAAAAAGTAAAATAAAAAATAGAGCAATGAGAAATGAAATTTCGGCCCTTTACAAGCTTGTTAGCAAATATATTAAGAAAGACTACACTAACTATAGATATAAAACTATTGAAAAACACTTGATACAAACCGGAAGCACAAAAAAGGCATACAAAGAACTGAAACCACATACAACTTGGATCGACGGGTTAAAACGAGGCGATAAAACGAAAAATAACCGCAGTGACGTCATCAGCATAGCAACTGAGTTCTACAAGGACTTGTACAGCGCAAAGGAGCCAAAAGACACCAGCCACGTAATCCAAGGTACCACCAGCGACGGCTGCAATCAAAATAGTCCCCAAATCGAAGAAAACGACGTCATAGAGGCATTGATAAAATTAAAACCAGATAAAAGCCCCGGCTCGGACAACATAGCAAACGAAACCCTAAAAATGGCTGCACAAATACTAGCCGTACCCTTTACTAATCTTTTCAATTTCGTCCTTGAAACAGGAGTGACGCCCGCACAATGGTCTGAATCCAACATTATTTTGTTATACAAAAAAGGCGACCCAAATGATATAGGAAACTATAGACCGATAAGCCTACTGCCGAGTACATATAAGCTATTTTCCACAATCCTCAACAAAAAAATAAGCACTACATTAGAAAAGAGACAACCCATCGAGCAGGCAGGATTTAGAAAAGGTTTTTCTACAATCGATCATATTCACACACTCGAGCTTCTTATAGAGAGGTACCAGGAGAGAAGTAAACCATTGTATTTGGCATATATCGATTATAAAAAGGCATTCGATTCAGTGTCACATAATTATATTTGGGAAACTCTATCATCACAGAATGTGGAAAACAAATATATTAGAGTAATAAAAAGCATATATAACAACAGCAAAAGTAGAGTTAAACTAGAAACCACCGGTTCTTGGTTCCCTGTTACGAGAGGCGTAAGACAGGGGGACCCACTATCTCCTATACTATTTATAGCCACATTAGAGTCAATAATAAGCAAGCTTGATTGGAAAGAGCGTGGCATAAAAGTAAAAAACGAGTACTTAAGCCACCTACGTTTCGCTGACGATCTGGTGCTGTTATCAGAGAAAGGAACAGAAATACAGAACATGGTAGAGTCATTAAATAAAGCTAGCAAGCTTGCTGGCTTAGAAATGAACCTTTCTAAAACTATGATGATGACTAACAGCACCGAGGTACCTACATACGTCGACGATGAGCCCCTTCAATACACCGAAAAATACATCTACCTAGGTAAGCAAATAAGTTTCAACATACAAAGCAACTTTCAGGAGGTCGAACGTCGGGCACAGCTAACATGGAACAAATACTGGAGCTTGAAGGAAATATTTAAAAGCAACATGCCAATCGACCTGAAGACCAAGGTTATGAATACTTGCCTTATACCATGCCTGACCTACGCCTGCCAAACGTGGAAGTTTAATAACAAAATTAGAAACAAAATTACAACCTGCCAACGCGGAATGGAGCGCAGTATGCTGAACATTAAAAAAATACATAAAATAAGACATGAAAAAATACGAAACATCACAAAAGCAACAGACGGTCTGACACAAGCTCTTGCAACAAAATGGAAGTGGGCAGGACATGTCGCACGACTTCAAGATCGAAGGTGGACAAAAAGCGTGACAGCATGGAGGGGGCCAGGAGGTAAAAGAAAAAAAGGGAGACCAAGAAATAGATGGGAAGATGAAATAAAAAACATAGCAGGCCCAAATTGGATGAAAACAGCCAAATCCAGAGATGATTGGCTAACCTTGGAGGAGGCCTTTACCTGCAGAGGGGTTCTTACAGAATTAATTAATTAACAACTATCCTAACTAAAAATCGTTACTAACCAATTTTCTGTCAGAAATATAAGGCTTTTTTATTTTATTTTATTTATATCAGTTACCACGGTAAGTAAACTTACCGGATAAACAGGCAAGTGAGTGATTAAATCTGACGTTTGGTTTCATTTAGTACTATGCCGATTCATTTCGTAAGTTGGCCGAATAACACGTAATTAAGACATCATTTGTCTTACGATTGCGAGGTTGTTTTTGTCAAATAGAAAAAAATAATAAAAAAATCTTTAGTCCCGGAATTTTGTCTGACCCACCTGAGAACGCTAGTTCCGGCACTTCAAAATAACACAAGTTGTCCAGCTTAAGTGGATAGTGAGGTGATCATGTTCCATACAATGACAAGAGCCCTCTCTAGTAAAAAAAAACCTCTAAGTAAAATGGGAAAGCCGGGAATTCGGCCGTGCATCGTGTGCCTACCGTAATCGCCGGACGTGTTCGCCAAGTCCTCCCTTTCTCTTCAGTGGCCGAGTCAGTTCCCACCAGCTCAAACCCTCCAATACATCTGCGGCTATACGCGCGTTTGATTGGAATTCGTAATTGTAGTGGAAAATTGGTGCCGGTCGGTCTCATAGTAGCCGCGCTAGATGGCACATCTCCTTCCTTTTTTGATCTGAGGTTGGCAGCATCACATTAACGAACGTTGAAGCGGCAAGGTAAATTTTCCTTTTTTTTCTGTTTTTCATACGTGCAATATAAAGAAAGTCCTGGCATGGATTCTAGTTACAAAGTGGTGTATTGATAATAATATAGCCATCCATGTCCAATTACATAAAACTATCCGAACTCGAGAAAATCAGGAGTAGGCTAATTCGTAAGCGAACTCACTCGCCGGCGCGCCTACTTTTTGATGTTAAAACGGGTGCGTTCGTAGTGGTAAGTAATGCAGCTAAACGTCAGATTTAATCACTCACTTGCCTATTCATCCGGCGAATTACTTTAGCATGGTAACGCCCCTGATCGTTTTCTCCCCATCGACGGCGATCTCTCGATCCACTTACGAACCCGAAACAGCTGGTCGCTTGTAATGAGGCTGATTTCATAGAAGGCGGCGCTAATGTTACAGATCGTTCCAATTGCGAAGTGAATTTACTGCTGCCTATCTGTGTCTACTTTAACTTACCTATGTATGGTAAAAAGTGCATCATAGAACCAATAAACGGTAGAGAGGACGGTCCCGGCACATCTTCCAGAGCCTTTAGGGGTGGTGCTGGGTCTGTGTCCCGCAGGGCTGCCGTGGCCAGCCTAGAGAATGCAACCACTATGTTACAACGAAATGACATTTCAACTGCTTCAATTATACCACTTGAGCTGCATCACTCCGTAGACTTTATCAACGCGTTATAGGCAGGAATGCACCTGTTCACTGCTTTCCATATTCCTCCATTAGAACCAAACGATCTTGTAGATTCGGTAAATGCACTCGCTGCATTGCCCTCGAGGTCTTTCAAACATAATGTGTAGAGGTAATTATTTTCGCAGCTCCCGAAAAAGATAGAAAACACATGGGCGTCGTCGGGCGCAACCCCCGCGGTACTCTGGTCCAAACAGCCGGACCCGTAGTTCCGGCTGCGAGTCCAATCTGATCGAGTCCTTCAGATAGGGGAAAATTGACAACTATTTGAAGGCTTGAGAACTCGCTTAAGAATCGTCTTAAGACCCAAGAAGCATAAACGTTCTTGGTCTCTGCCTTGGCTAAGACATCACAGAATACCTATAATACCGGAAAGACACGGACAGACAGCCAGACATGACGAATTTATAACGGTTCCTTACTTTTACGCGCCAAACTTTGACGTGGCTCGCGCGTACATAAAACCGTTCTTGAGACAATCGGGTTTTTTTTTATTCAACTTGACATGGATGGCTAATACCACACAACTACCGTTCTGATATTAGCCTAATACACCAGATCTCCGTGGCTCTCGCGTACATAAAACCGTTGTTGAGACAAGCGCATTTTTTTTATGCAACCTGACATGGATGGCCACACAACTATTGTTCTGATATTAGCCTTATACACCACATTCTCGAAGGAATTAGGTGCCATACCAGGACCTTCCCTTTATGAGCACGGATACATTGAAGTAGCATAGAGTACACGCGCGAGCTTTGGCGCGAACTGTACTCAAAACAACAGCAACAAACAAACCTAACAGCAGTGTTCGGAGTGGAAGGACTAACTTTACTAAAACGGTTTTTGAATGGTTAGTCCGGTGCATATCCCGTAAGTACTATGTTTTGACTAGTACACCCTGAATACGACTGTAAATTTAAAACTACTCACCATCGAAATAGACCCCGTGCAGAAAAGGCGGCGTCGTGTGTTGGCAAGGACCATGTTCGTGAAGGTAACATATAAACAGCTAACAATTTTTGTGTCACTGCAGCCGGATTCACACGAGACGTTTGCATAGTATCAGCTCTTACGAAAGCCACCCTTTTTTTATTAAATATACAACGAATAGTTCCAAAAACAAGGGAATCACAGTAACTATTATTTCCAAAAACAAGAGAATCACAAGTTCGCGCGATGAACGACGACGGACGCACGAATCGCCAAACTTAAATGCATTGCTGGATACCGGTTTCAGTATTTACTATATTATCTCAACACCTATACATTGGTAAAGATAGCTTGTTGTTGAATTGCTGGCTGTCCGACCTTGAGACGGAAGCAAAGAGGCGGTTATAGTACGTGAGCCCACAGTACATTTGCCTAATAAGCCTGCCTAGGTCATTATTACTCGCGATTACCCACATCATGAAAGAAATAAAATAGTATATTTGGTGTCAGATACCCAAAAACTGCAGGGCATTATTTTATATTTGTATTTGTGTTTTATTTTGTCAAATTGGTAGAAAGGCTACACTCAGACAGGTATTTTTTTCTTATTTTATGCATATATAATTAGCATTTACATTAGGATTACACACAGATAGATAGGTGGAATCCTATCTATCTGTCTGTAATTATTGATTACAAACAGAACAACAGCGTATACCATCGACAAATTTACGATACCTAACTGCCAGCCGTTATTATTATTATTTTTAGTTTATTATGATTATTTTATTTTTATTGATAGTCGGCATTTTTCGAGATGCCCTGCATCTACATCGCCAATATCTCCGTCGCCAAGTTTCACTGTTTTCGCCGGCGAGGCATCTCCAACATCTGCTTCGCTAACATATGCATCGCCAATATTTCCATAGCTGGCGACCCATCAGCGGTCCAGTCGCAGATACATAGCTGGTGATGCAGCTGCGGATCCTTCGCAGATCCGTTGCCACTATACGTGGGGTGCGAAGGCGTATGGCGGGGCGGGACATTTAACCAAACCTAATCTAACCTAACCTTACCTAAGGCCTAGACGGATGCCTTTCCTCATAACTATAACCTGGGAGTCTTCAAGCGTAATTTGAACAAGCTTGATGGCTCAGCGATAGTCCGCAAATCGAAGGCGAAGTGTTTTTGTCTTTTCTGAGCACCTTTGGTCCTCAGCACAGACACCCATACCGGTTTTTCCTTAAAAAAATCTAACCTAACCTAACCTACCCTATCCTAACCTCACCCAACTAAAATTACCTAACCTAACTTATATATTCGCACATCACACCCACTTTGCCGACGCAGCTGCTCCTTCCGTTTTTGGCGACGCATATGCGCCTCTGGTCGTTGGCGACGGATCTGCGGTCCGTCAAGAAGATGCGCTGCTGGCGACGGAGCTATTGGCGATGCATATGATGGCGATGCAGATATTGCAGAATAATGCATGGGCACCTCCTTGGCGACACATCTGCGGCACAGCCGCAATTTCCTCGCTGGCGACGGACCTGCGGCCGGGCTGCAGATGCCTCGCCGGCGATGCAGATATTGTCGATACATATGTAGGCGAGGCAGATGGTGGCGATGCAGATATTGACGATGGACGTATGGATACCAATTTTTGGAGATGTTCGACAGGTTCTGGAAGACATTGAATAATAAAATTACTCCAAATTCCTCTTCCTACCAATATTAATTGCTTGCTCTCTTCATCTAACTTTAAAATTCTAAAGTTACTTGCTTCATTTATCAGTGCAAATGATCTTAAATTATGATTTTCTTTTATGTTTCGTTGGCAACTAATTTCAGAACCTTTTACACTATTTGTATATAGCTATGAACTTTGACATTGGCGAAATGTGTTAGATGCACGAAAGCCATTAAAAGGGACCCAAAAGTAGGACCCTAAAAAGAAGAAGAAGAATAATAAAATGGCCCCAATCGAATCCTGTAAGAACCATCAAGAGGAGTCAACTATAACGAGCTTATTTCATTGATGCAAAAGATAATCTGGTACTCCGACCCATAACCCAAAAGTACGTGAGCTAGACTAGGTACTAAAGTGGTTAGAAAATGAAATCGGGCTACCTGTATCCTCGTAGGTAAGCAGGAAATAATCGGGTGGTTAGACTCTTTATCCAAACGTACTGTGCGAATTGATTTAATATAATGACGTGGCCTTACGTCAAGGTATTATTATTATGTAACAATTCGATGCGAGTGGTACTCACAATATACGAATAAAAATAGCAAGAAGTCGTTTATTGCAACGAATTAGCGAAGGGTCATTCCGGCTTTAAAAAGGAATGCATTCACATCCCTACTTCACACTTCCGTGATGAAGGACCAATGTTACTTCGTGAACCCGTCGAGAACACACAAAAATCTGGAATGGTTAAAATTTCCACTACGAAACGGTTATATTAAACTTAAAAACCTAAACTTAAAAAAATAATAATAATAATTTAAAAAAAAAAAAACATTTACTTGCAAAAATATTAATACAGTGTACTCAATAATTAAAATACACGCATCAGCTTGTAGCTGCTAGTGTATATAAAATTTAATAATAATAATAAGCTTTACGCTTCCGGTTTTAAGCACTACTGAGCGTGTGGAAGTATGGAGAGGCAAGGAACTGCATGGACGGTTTCTCCGGGTACTAGAGTCGCCAAACACGCATCTCTTGGATTCAGTCCAATGGATGCGGTTTGGTGACCTATTCGGAGAAACTGAAGGCTTCGTTTGTGCCATTCAGGACCAAATGATCGTGACGCGTAACTTTCGGAAGTATATAATGAAGGATGGATCGGTCGACATCTGCCGAGCCTGTGGCCAACCGGGTGAGACCATCCGCCATATTACTTCCGGTTGTTCGCGCCTGGCGAGCTTTGAGTACCTGGAGCGGCACAATCAAGTAGCCAAAATAGTCCATCAGCAACTTGCCTTTAAACACGGCCTCATAGACTCAGTAGTGCCATACTATAAGTTCAAACCGGAAGACGTGTTAGAAAAAGATGGCACTAAGCTTTATTGGGATCGACCAATACAAACCGATAAGACAATCAAGTGTAACAAGCCTGATATTGTCTTGGTCGATCCCAAGTCCAATGAGATCTTCCTCGTAGACATAACAATACCACATGACGAAAACCTCGACAGGGCCGAAAATGAAAAGCTAATGAAATATTTAGACCTGGCCCACGAGGTTACCGCCATGTGGCGCGCACGGAAAACCACCATCGTGCCAATTGTTATGTCTACGAACGGCGTTGTTCCAAAGAATTTGGCCAAACAATTAGAAAAATTAGACATCGATATTGGGCTCCGATTTCAGATGCAGAAAGCGGTTCTGTCTCGAATACGAGAATCGTTCGGCGGTTTCTGTCTCTGGAGCTCGGAGCGGCCTTATTGGATTTGTCCCAGGTGGGACCTCCTTAAGGTTAAATACAGTTTTAGGTTTATATTTTTTAAGGCTACGATTTTGTATGTTTTTATTAGATAATATAAACCTAAAATTAGTTAAACAAATATATAATGTGAATAATAATAATAATAATTTCTACCTCGGAGTGGCTATGATTTCACTCCGGAATGGCGGGTAGGTACTCCGAGAAATCGCAAAAATCTTAATTCGGATCCAAGTTTTAATTGACCATTTCGAATGAGCAAAAAAACTAAAGCATTTAAACTGAAGCTTGCTCTCTGAATGAGGTGGACCCGGAAAGACCCATCGCTAGAAGGAATGTGATATATATGCATGTATAATCGATCGTGAGCCGAAGAGAGATCACGGCAGGATTTAGAAAGTTTCTAATAGAAACATTCCAAATTATGGCTATGCAAACGTACAAACGGCGTCACCCTGGACGCTACACATTGGGCTTTGAAAGGTCCTGGCATAGCACCTAATCATTCGGGAAGGCGGTGTGCTGATAAGAGCTGATTGTACGGTGAAAGCCATATTTAACAATAAGTCAGTTTATAGAAGAATGTAATCTGCAACTATACCAACACAGTCACATTCGACACCGGAACCGCCTTCTTGGTCAGAGTTTGCGTTTGCTGATAAGTCTATGAACCGCAATCTTGCTTTCGTCCACAAACAACAAGAAACAACAACAAGAATTAAATTTGACTAAGTCGCAGGCTAGCGTTTAACAATAAGAACCGTTAGCGATTGAAAGTACATTTGGAGCAGGGGGAAACAAAAATTTAATAATAAATATAAATAATAACAGATACAACACGGTTTCCTAACGAACACCCACGGTGTATTTCATAAACGAACAACTTGTATTTGTGTCCCAGCACAGCTAGAATTACAGCCTATTCAATGTCTTTTAAAATATAATTGTACGGTCCTGTCATGTAATTTAAGGACTTGCTGATTATCTTCGGTGGCGGTCCGTGCCACTCCACGTGGAAGCTGTCGACGAAGCGCGCGAGGAATGTCTCCACCTCGAGCTCGGCGATGCGGCGCCCGATGCAGAGCCGCACGCCGAAGCCGAACGGCATGGAGGCCATGGGGTGTGCATGGCCGTAGTGCAGCGGATCCTTCTTGCCGACTAGCCAGCGCTCCGGCAGGAACTCCAGCGCTCGAGGGAACTGGTTCTCCTGCTTTGACATGTACTCGTGTCCCAGGACTATGTCGATCTGTGAATATATTAAAAAAGTCTTGGAGTCGTATTTTTTAAAGACGGTTCGATTACCACGGACGAGGAAGAACATGAGATTCTTATTGCTAAAATAATTTTACTACAGATTTTTTTAAGTATAGTGGTTAGAAAGCAACCTCAACAAAAAAGTATGAATCACATTCCTGTAAGAGATTCTGACCTATCTAGTTTAAAGAGCCCCCTTAGCAAGACTTAAATCAAGAGCTTGTTTTATGGTAGAGGAAATAACAGGAGAGTGTAACTGAAGTGAAAACTTCGGCCAATTTTGATTCTTACGTATTTTAATATGGATGTAGGAAAACATGTTTTTCAAGCCACACAACATACCCGTTTTTACAACAGATTAGAAATAGCTGCACAATCGATCAATGCTACGTGGGTTTAATTGATTATTCTCTTTTTTTTTATTCGGTTAAGAAGTTTCAAAGACCACTGGGGGAAGAAAGTGAAAGATCTCAGAAAGAAAATAAAAGAGCATACCAACCCCTTTTGGAATCAAGTAATCTCCGAGTCTGGTCTCTTTAGTGGTGCGCCTCAGGTTAGCAGAGGCGACGGGTGACAGCCTCATACTCTCCTTGATGCAGGCTTTAAGGAACGTTCTCTTCTCGACGCCGGACCTGATCTCCTCGCGAAGTTGTCTTTGCTTATCGGGATTAGTCGCAAGGTGGTACAGAACGTTCATCATTGTGTGTGCTGCCTGCAAATTATAATGGTAATTAGTCAAACTATAAATGAACCATTTAAAGGTATTCCTATCCTTGATTATAAACCCAAATAATGACATTATTATATCGTCTGTTCATCATCCAAAGGCACACTGCACTCAGATTTGTCATATTTTATGATTAGTCATTTAATTCAGCATTCACAGCGAAGAACAAATGGCAAGAAATTTCGCTGAATTTTTTTCAACGTCTACTTAGTCTAAGTTTACAAAACTGTTTGCCACTGCTTACAGACATGCGGGTTATTGGTACCCGTTTGTGTAAATAAAGTATTTTATTTTTTAAATTAACTATAAATAAATTTGTAACATAAATAGCAATTATTTATCGTTGATGATAAGAGGAAAACACGGATAAAAATGCATTAATCAGAAATGAATTTACAAAAATCTACAGTTCATGCCGTTGAACACGTTGAACATCTGTTAGTTGTCATGACAAATACGATTTTATTTTGCAAAGACTATGTCCGTAATATAACATGTTGCCAATTGGACCAGGCCAATACCCACAAGGAAAACCTTGATTGCAAATTTTAAAACCGACAACCAAGAAAGTACGAAACTGTACACTATACCGTATCGACCCCTGCAAACAGCATGTCCGAAGCCATAATCATGGCCACCTGCTCGTCTATTTCCAGTAGCTTCTCCAGAATGCTCTTATCTTCTGTATTGGCCTCGCGATTTTTGATGTCTTTGATGGCCATTTTAATATACATTTGACTCAGTCTGAAAATAAACGTTGATTAGCACCCATATACAACGAGTCGATTGCGTTCCAATTTACACTTACGATTTTCAAGTCAGATAACTTTGTAGAAGTTTGACTTTTAAATCTGGATTTAAAGGGATTTACCAATAATTGAATTGAAGTCAATGAATTTTATACTATTTGAGATTGTCGGCATGCGGCAAACACAAAACATGCAAACCAGTGTTTAGTCTATTGCTTTTTGACGTGGTTAAAGATAAAATCTGTGTCCTCATAAACAGGGTTATATAAATTCAAATATAAAATAGCATAAGGTGTTGCACCAAACGAACAGTAGCGAAACTTTTACGCATTTCATTTGAATTATTTATATTTTTGAATTATTTATTTATTATTCGTGTTGGTTCAGTACCAACATGCGAAGTTGGGAGAATAAAAACATAGAATATTTGTTGTCGGCGCCCGCGCGCCCTTTCGTAGAATAAACCATGTAGCATAACTGGCCTCGATCTCCTGGCCGAGGCTAAGCAAATGTCACCCAAATCATACACGGTCTACTATCGTTTGGTTAGCCATATTGCCGCCTCAAGAGAGTGAGGTTTAGAGTGGTTATGCAAAGTCAGTTCTGTTATAGGTCCAGACCACGGAGGATAGAGGTAGAGAGGAGATGGTCTAAGCAAACTGGGTCTGTGTCCACCAAGTGGGTCGCTACGTCACAGCCCACATGATAAAGAAGACGTGGCTTAGCTACATTCGTGACATGGCGCTGGCCGTGTTAGGTTGTGGGACAATATTATGGTCTGCGGCGCAATTTTCGGCGAACAGTCGATTACACGATGAGATTTTGTGTAAAATGTTGCAAACATTACATAGGACAAAATAATCGAAAGTTTGTAGGTGGAATTACTTTTCATTTGTCAGTAAAACACCTCATATTTTATCATTTGAGTCAATATTCGAGCATTGTATCGATGTATCGCTCTTGCTAGGTGCCGATAGATGGCGCGCAATCATTTTCGTTTTACGGTAAGAAATGTTGATCTCATGATGCAAATTTTAATGACATTTTTAAATTAAATTTATTTGAATCCGCGCGAAGTCATAGATTTAATTTTCTAAGGTTTTTTTATAGAAAAAAACTTAGTAAAATTTAAAAGGCGCCATCTAGTTGTAGTCTTGTAACCACTAAGAATAACTTTCGGAATAGCTGCTACCAGAATATCGATTCTTCCGGTAGATGGATTTCGCAATAATGGGCGGTGCATGAAGCGATTTTCCCCCCGCTACCCGATCCTTAGGGCCGGTATTTCAATCGTCTCTCTTCCTAGCCTCAACTTTAAGCGAAGCTTAAGGAACAAAATGCAGCTTTTTAACGCAAACGAAATGGTAAGCGAAGTTTTATAATGTACCCAGCAATCTATCTTCAAAGGCCTATAACACCTTAAAGCCTCAGCTACCGTATAGTTTTGGTTCAAATGCTGCTTAAGCTTCGCTTAAAGTTGAGGGTAGGAAGAGGGACGATTGAAATACTGGCCCTTAGTAATATGAGTTAAAAACATCTCCTCTCTCCCTCTATCCTCCGTGGTCCAGACCTTCCAGATATTAGGCACAATAAAAATTACATGACAGAAGATATGCCAAAATTAAACGTGCATGTTGCAGAAAGTTAGATATAGATGAGACCTTTTATTTGAGTACCTACATAATGGGTCCACTCTTGCAACATTCACGGAAACAGTTGCAGTGTGACTATTTCTATTATGTTGTACACCCGGTTAGGGTTTTTTTTTTGCTGAAAAGTAGACATTACGACATTACTTACTCCGAAAGCTCATCCAATATCTTCATTCCCTTGTTATAGGCAGGGGTGGCAAAGTGTTTCCATGGGCTTGGCTGGAAGTCGAGCTGATCAAAGACCACGAACGAGTCGCGCACGCACTGTATGAGGCGTCGCGCAGGCGCGTCCTCGCCCAGCTCCTCGCCGAAACAGCCGATGCGGCCGCCCAGCGCCACCGTCCCGATCGACTCCAGCGCCCACTTGTTCATCTCCACCTCAAACACATCGCCTATACTGTTGTCGGCTTTCCGTATGCGTTTCAGTCTGCAAAACGTGCTTAATATCTTTCGAAATCTCTGTAATAGTCGTTAGAACGGGAACACACCTTGCACCACCCATCATTGGTGCCATTTGTGGCTTCAGAGTATTCAGGGTTCCCCGTATTTTAAGGTGGCCCAACCCGGCGGGACTAACTCATTCGCGGGCACGGTACAAAATCGTGCTATTGCGCTCTAGGACCTTCACTGTTTCAAAGAAAAAGACAGGCTCCGTTATGAGGAAGATGCAACATGTCCACTAAGCAGACAATGTGTATGCAGAAAATTTTAATTACAAAACGACTTATATCTAAAAGTAAACCACGACCGCTGTAGTCAAAAATCTAACAAAAACCAAATAAATTATAAATCTTGATTAAATAAGCTATGTCTGATGACTAATCTTTTTAAGATGTTCTTACTTTATCATTGCGTAATCCACCTCCAAAGTTATTGTATAAAACGCGCGAAAAATTCGAATTTTCGGACCTTATAACTTAGAAACCAAACACAATTGTACAATGCCAACGGTCATCAGACATCTTCGATCAAATAAAGCTATTTTGAGCAAAATTTTGGATCTCCGACAAGAAATATGGGCGTGATCTTCTTTCCCTGTTTGTATGGGGAGTTGAGCGGGTTGGGCCACCTTAAGGGACATAAAACGTGAATAGCCCGACGCTGTCATTAAATGATTGCTAGAGCCTAACACAACCGAACTAGTGGTTTTTCACACGACGCTTTCTTTTACTCGAAGAGAAAGAAACAATGCAATCAAACGGGTATTGAACAAACCCATTTGGGTAAGAGGCACAGGGCCAAAGGGCTAGATTATAGTATCCTATGTAGCGTTACTTTATTTTTATCGAAGTTGATATGAGTGGCTAGTAGCTTCCATACCTGCTGTCATGATATCATCTTAACCCACAACTTGTGATCCACTTGCAAAGCCAAGACCTTCCTTATAAATTCTGGATGGAAAATCGACAATCGTTTCTTTGATGCGATGCTACTAACCCTGGTAGGATTGACCCTTTCACCCTGTAATTCTACAATTTTACTTGCAGTTCGAACTGTCATTAATCCAGAACTTGAGCGCCCCTGAATTCTGTTTGAAGACAAAACGTCTTATTGCGGGTTTAAAAAAAAACCCCCGGGTTGTTCGTGATGGGATAGCAAAGCAATGTAGATTGAATTTTCTTTGAACCAACATTTTGTCATATAATGTCAATTTTGTCATGTCCAACAAACAAGGATTCAAGCCGGCATATTTACCTTTGCACCATATCTTGAGCGACCTGGTCTATCACGTTGCTGTACTGCTTGATGGTCTTCGGTTGCATCATGACCGGATTTACTTTGGTGCGGAACCATTTCCACTCGTCACCGTGACTGCAATCAAGTTATCGTATCGGCTTCATTAAACTAAAATTGTATGCAAACCAATTGACACCGACATGTGCAAATATTTGATCTCTAATTTAGAGTATCTAGAGCCAAGCCAGAGGGAGAAGAAAGAAGGCTGTATCTGATGAACAGTAATAGGTAGACTGCTTAAATTGTGTGACACAGTGTGCATTTCTATTGCCGCTATAACAAATAATAGTAGAGTCCGACTCGCACTTTTAAACCCGGTTTTTTTAAATCATCATTTCATCTCTTTTCCGTCCTCCAAAGCGTGCTATTTCGAAGTGCGAAGGCCTGCAGGCCTGCAGAATTAACCAGCTCGTTTGTTCATCCATTAGCAGTCCATTAGCCTATCGTATACATGTGTTATCTCACTCCGTTATCAATCCCGATGCACCACCATAAACGGCCTTTTTCACATCTTTTCTGTAGTACGCCAGAAACTGGAATCCCATTCGAATCGGAAGCTGGTTCTCTTGTCGCAGCACCTAAAATAGTGCATATTATCTAGATACATATGTGGCTAAAGTCCTAAAACAATAAATAAAATGAAAATAATCGGTCTTTTCCATCCAGTTCAATGCAGCCGTGCAATATGAGGAAGGTCCTGGCAAGGCACCTAGTTACCATATGTTGATCTGATAACTGACAGTAGGTAAGTGAACTAGGTTGAAAACACGGCCCATTTCCATTTTCTTTCTGACCATCTTTCAATTAGCGCGACCTAAGTAGTATCCCCCTGAAAAGTTTTGAACAATGGTCTCAAACTCTCTCAACTCAAAGAGCAATTATCCAGTGACAATAAAAAAAAGACCCGAGACTTTATCTAATTGGTAGGCGGAGATCGACGATGTACCGTGTAACCATACGACCGGACTTTTCCGCAGATGTCTGGCTTTCTGGATTTCCGTTCGGACATTTATTCATCATTTGTCTGGATTTTGCACTTTTAACTTGGATTTTCAGACACCAGAACTTTTTATTATGCAGTTCATATTCCATGAAGGCCCTTTTTGGTCCGAATTTAGGAAAGTCCGGCTTTTTGTGACGACTTTTCAATCCATGTGCACATGGTTAAGAGCATTGGGCTATGGGGTATTACGGTATTAGGGAATTACCTACAAGTTTGGTTCAGAAGACTAATACAGAGTTCTGTGGATATATGACGACTGTTGAAAGTCACGGTTATTAATTTTTAATAGAAAGGGTTCCTAAGTCCCTTTTTGTTCCAACTCGTCGACATCAATCTGATCTAATTGGTGTTGCGACATAAAAAAAAACATTGTGTTCGACGCATTCTTATCACTTGAAGAGTTTATTGATATCATGAACGTATTTAAAGATTATCCAAATGATAGAAGCATTAAGTCACTGAACTAAAATATCACGCAGTTCAAAACCAGCTCTATAGGTAACACATAGCTCATTTAAGTCCAAGTACTGTCTTCGGATGTTTCAATTTTCTTGTCTCCTATCAACAATCAGAAGACTGCATATTTTATGCTCCGACCAGCTACGACAAAAAAATCTGATAGTATTTTTTTATTCAACTGGACATGGGTGGCTAACACAACGCCGACTTTCATGTTATTATAACCACACACCACATGGTTACTAGGTTCCATGCCAGTGCTTTTCACATAATGCACGGTTATTAGAAGCTATTCAGTCATTCTGCTACGTTGTATGCAACAAATCAGTCGCATTTCTTGCAGTAGGTTTCTCCTCATACCTATGTCTTCAAGTGTAATTTCTCGATAGCTCGGACTATTGCTAGCCCGCAAATCCGCTGTATGGTGCCTCGCTGAGCGTGGTTTCAGGAAGCGAGGTGTATTTACCCTTACTGAGCCCCTTTGGTCCTCAGAAAAGCCACCCATTCAAGTTTTTCATAAAAAAAATTATATACCTACTTTCGATGTGCCTATCTACCGCTGTTCTCAAGAGTTTGTTTAATTCCAAGTGCACCTTTGCGAACACTTAATTTTATTAATGTTGGAATAATAAAGTTACCTGTTCCACATCTTTGGGGTCGAAACAAAATATCATTGGAGGCCTGTCCATCACTGGGCCCAATTTGACAATTGGTCCGTACGTCTTGAATAAAATATCGCACAAATCGTAGGAGTTCGTGGCCGCATCACCGAATTTACCTTCAAAGTAAATACAACACCATGTTATGTTCATTGTTTCTTAATTTTTGGTAGAAGCGGCTACGCTTGGGTCAAAGTACGTGGAGAAATATTTGGTTTTCCCCGACTTCTCTTGCTCAACCCTTATTATAATAATTCAGCGTTATTGTGGATTTACAGTGTAATGTTGACATTTAAATCCCTTACTAGGTGGTAGGGTTGAGCCCGCCCGGATTGGTACCACTGCATTGGATGAAATCTGTAAATGAAACTATAGTTGAAACGGCCAAAAAAAATGGTCCGTGTTTTCCATCCAGTTCTGTGTAGCCGTCCTCATAAAGAGAAGGTCCTGGCTTCCCCGACTTCTCTTGCTCAACCCTTATTATAATAATTCAGCGTTATTGTGGATTTACAGTGTATTGTTGACATTTATTTTAAGAACGGCCCGTAAGCTATGCTCCCCATGCAAACGTAGTTTACTAATCATTTGGAAACCGCTATTCCAATTAAATTGATATTTAATATATAATATCAGGTAACAAATATCTGTGTCCGCATGCTTTTGTTTTTTTGAAAAATCCAAACCGAATGAAATGAAAGCAAAAAGAAAATCTTCATACGAATTTTAATTTTCTCTGTGGTTTGAACCAGAATACATTTACCGAAAAAACAAAAGCATGCAGACACAGATATTTGTAGCCTAATATTACATACCAAATATCACGTATATGTTGGAATAGTGGTTTTCAAATTATTAGTAAACTACGTTTGAATGGGAGGCGAAATTTTCTGATGCTTACGGGCCGACCTTAAATCCCTTACTAGGGGTAGGGTTGAGCCCGCCCGGATTGGTACCACTGCATTGGATTAAATCTGTGAATGAAACTATAGTTGAAACGGCCAAAAAAAAATGGTCCGTGTTTTCCATCCAGTTCTGTGTAGCCGTCCTCATAAAGAGAAGGTCCTGGCTTGGCACCTAATTCCTTAGGGTGTATTGGGCTAATATAGTGACGGTAGTTGTGTGGTATTAGACATCATAACAAAATTTCTCCATGCAAGACCCAACCAAGACCTTATTTGGGCCTTGTGGAGAAGAAGCCTTTGGTCGCGTGTGACCGAAACTTCTTTACGTTCTATGTGGTGTGTTGAACTGTAAGTAGCCATTTGTGTCAGTTAAAACAAATACTGCCCACATTGCCATTGAGCTAATTTTACTTGCCATGTTCACATTGTTCTGTTCTGTATCGTGAGCAGTAGTGCGAGTAGTAACTATGGAGAAATAGCTTTAGGCGAAACATAATTCCTACACAATATACAACAAATACACTATATTTAAACTTAAATATATAACTTATATAACTGTACATAAATATAACTACATAAAGATCAATAAATAAATACTAAATACTACATATATATATATTAGAAAAAACAAATAAAAGATGATACTTAATACAATATAATGAAAAGGAATAAAATATTGGCAAAAGAAATAAAAAATAAAAATAAATACTGACAAAGTTAAAGAAGTATAAGGGAGAAATTTAAAGAAATCATAAAGACAGAAAATAAGCTTTAAGATCTTTTTATGTACTATTATTTTACTATCGGGTCATATTATTGGCGGGGATACTATTTTTAATTACCTATATACGGTAAAAAGTGTATCATGGATCCAACAAACGGTAGAGAGGACGGTCCCGGCACATCTTCCAGAGTCTTCAGGGGCGGTGTTGAGTCGATCTTCGGCACGGCTGCTGTGGCCAGTCTGGAGAAAATAACGAACTATCTCTGCTACACTGCTTTTAGGCCCTATTACAAGCTACAAATCACTTATCGAAATTTCTCTGAGATCTTCAGCTTCGCAGGTTTATACCGTTTACCGCCTATCGTACTCCTTTAGATGTGTACCTGCTGCTTGGAAATCGGCCAACGTTCAGCCTGTGCCTAAAAAAGGCGATCGATCAGACCCGGCCAACTACCGACCCATAGCCCATTACCTCTCTTCTCTGAAAAGTGTGGAACGCATCATTAACACTCAGTTGATAAAGTATCTACAGAGCAATGAACTTCTCAGCGATCATCAATACGGCTTCCGTCCGAATCGATCGCTGGGGATCTCCTAGTTTACGTCTCACATGAGATGGGCGATGCTCACGAAAATCGTGGCGAAGGTATGGCTATAGGCCTGGATATCGCGAAAAGACCGGGTCTGGCACAAGGCACTGCTGTCTAAGCCGCCCTCTTATGGCCTTCCACCCGAGCTGTGTGACTGCATCGCCGACTTCCTGCATGGTTGCAGCATAAAAGTTTTGGTTGACGGTCGCTGCTCCAAAGCCATGTCTGTGAATGCCAACGTGCCGCAGGACTCTGTGCTGTCCCCAATCCCTTTTCTGCTGCAAATTAATGATCTGTTCAATTTGGGTGGCATTGATTGCTACGCAGACGACAGTATGGTGCTACGGTGCTGCCACGTACACCAGTCACCAGACCGCAAGCCGGTCTGAAGTTTTTTTTATGCAACCTGACATGGATGGCTAATACCACACAACTACCGTTATGATATTAGCCCAATACACCACATTGCCAAAGGAATTAGGTGCCATGCCAGGACCTTCCCTTTATTATCCCTATATTATCGGAAAACACGGACCATTTTTCTTTGCCGCTTCGACCATCATCCAATGCGA
The DNA here is from genome assembly GCA_946894095.1 of Incurvaria masculella. NCBI lineage: Eukaryota > Metazoa > Arthropoda > Insecta > Lepidoptera > Incurvariidae > Incurvaria > Incurvaria masculella. The sequence continues at coordinate 8,626,953 of OX335644.1, forward strand.
TGGTACCTACCCGGGCTGGCTTAAACCCTACCACCTAGTAGGGGCAAGAGGACCTACAGTTTTACATGGATTCCGAAACTTGGAGCAGCTCGCATTGGTGACGAAATTCACGTATCGAACTCAGAAAAGAAAGAAAGTGGTGCATATCGGGGCAAGGAATTGAACCCAGGCCTCTGGTGCGCTAGGCCAGTCCCCGCGCCACTAGGCTACGAGCCGCTCAAAAGTTGAGGAACATCGGCGGCGTCTCGTTGTTAGACTCGAAGAGACCCTGGAAAAAGTTTCCGAATGGGGCTCCACAACCTCGTCGAAATTAACGCGAGCAAAACACAGGCGTGCGTATTCAGTGCGAAGCGTACTCCTTTCGAGCGATTCTTAGGGTCGACCTGACGCATAACGCTGTACCTGCGTCCCCTTTTTTCTCTTTTTTTATGTATTGTATGGACAGTATGGAAGGAACTCCGTTGGGTTCACTAAAAGTGACGTGTTTAAACATTGATTAACTCAGCCGTCTCTTCGTGCAATCGGGGCTTAGTGTATCCCTCAAAGCCTGCTCTGGTCAATGGTTTAAATTTGCTTAGCGAAATTTCGATAAGTGATTTGTAACTTGTAATAGGGCCCACCACACGGCCACCACTTTTCACTGTATTGTTCTACCTCACCGCAAAGTGGTACGGTTTCAAAACACCGGGAATCGAAGAGTTCGGAAAACTGCGCACCGAACTGAGACAAATATTTCTCCGTCTTGAGAACACCCCATCTCATGAACCGTAATAGGTAGACTGCTGAAATTTTCAGAGTGTGTATTCCTGTTGCTGCTACAACTAAATAGTTAACATAAAAAAAAATACAGTCGAATTGAGAACCTCCTCCTTTTTTGAAGTCGGTTAAAAATTTTAGAAAAAATCATTGACAAAGACATCAAGAAACGTCATTTCTTTGGGTCAAATCTTGTATAATCGTACGTAACCATTCGTGTCAGATAAATTCAATCGCAATTAGCCGGTTTTTATAATTATTTCCTTGGAAACCATTAGAAATAAATGCATGTATGCAAGACTTATCCAAATTTTTCAATCTATATTTTTATTTTCCTAATGAACGTAATGAAAACAATGTGTTTGCACTTATTTTATGCTCGCAACTGGCTCGTAAGCATTTCAATTTACTTCATATTATATTTGTGTGTGTGTGTTTGTGAGTGAGGGCAGGGGTGTGTGCCATTAATTCCTAAAATATAAATTTTCTTCAGCGCCAGTTATGCTCGGTTCCACCACCTATCACACACAGGTGAACAGAAATCCCAAAGTTAACTTTCGGTTACACCTAGGGTTGCCCGCTTTTTAAGTACATTGGTAAAGTTAAGAAAAAACTACATAGTATAAAACTAAAGTACTAAACAATTCATTTTTCTTTATTATTAAATGTAAAAATATATATTTATTGCTTTTTGCAGTTTGTATCAAATTTGGATATCTACTAAACAACTGCACAGCATTTTTACAGTCTACATTTAAATTAAAGTAAGTAAGTAATATTTTTTTTTATCAAATTCAAAGATGCTCTATATCTTTCGTCTCGGCTTTAGCTATTCATTCATCACAGATAAAACGTTTTCTGTTAATGCTGACGTGGCGGGAATTGACAATAAAAATGAAAAAAACATTAGGTATACAGGTTTAAAAAAATATCGTCTCTCTTAAATACTTGCTGCCATTTCTGTGCAGTTGACAGTACTACAAAACCCTTAGAAGTACATATCTGATAAAAAGGTGATTTATTAAAGCGATTTCTCCATAAAAATTATCCATATCTGCATTAAGATTTTACTGATTTAAATTCTCAATTATGTTAACAATATTATCAAATTTAAAAATATTACTATACACGGTGTTAATTTTTTTCGCGACATTACTATTTTAATATCGATTATTTAACTATTTCGTATACTGATCATTTTGTGGTATTTAAAAATTAAATCTGAAATAGTAAAAAAAAAATTGCAGATTGAATCCAAACTTTTACCTCAGCGACCATTTCCCTTTGGAATGGTGTAAGCACGCCATGTGTACGCGCCACTGCCAAGGTCACAGCTGACTGCGCGCCGCCGCCAATTGTATCGCGTCGATCCGAATGTAAATTTTCACATTTATTTTAAAAAATGTCCTACTTTAGAACTTTTTATGAATGCACTGTTACGAAATACTATGTTTTCATACTAGTATTAGAAATCGAAAATTTAAAAACAAAAGCTCAAAACAAGAAAAATCCTTCGTTTTCGGAATCAGTATGCGACCCAAAATAACTCCCTTTCGGGAATGTCGCGAACTTGTTTAACACCGTATAATACTATATAGTATATTACAATATGGTATATATACTATATACCTAACATAGGTATAAATAATTACGACCAAATTTTTCAAAAACTTAAAGAAATAAATCATGCGAAATAAAGTATAATAGTATTGATAATCGTGTACTTTATTATTCTCATAAAGTAAACAGTACATTTAGCTGAAATACTTTATTATAAAGTACGGGTGGCAACCCTAGTTACACCATATAAATATGCAATGTAAAGTTACTTAGTAGGTAACTGGAGGTGGTGAAAACAGGGGTTAGTCAGGTAGGAGGGTAACTCACCGCCGAAATAGAGTCAGTGTAGAGGCGGGATCCTGTGTAGGCCCGGACCATGTTTGTTTTGGCAATAAGTTTACCGCGAACCATTTCCTTGTCACTGCGGTTGCTCTAGCCGGATTCACACGAGACATTTGCATAGTATCAGAGCTTAGAAATCAACTTTATAATGTACTGAATAGTCGCCTAAATTTGTTTTAAAACACTACCGAGATAAACACAGCTTGCCGCACGCGCGAAATGATTCGCCAAACTAAACATGATACAGTCGTTTACCTACGTAGTATTATCTTCTATCTCTGCACCTATACATACAACTAAATATAGCTTGCATTGAATTGCTAGCCTAGACCTTGGGTGAGACAGCCCCGCGGCAGCGGCGGGGCACCGCGTGGCGGAGGCGGTCCAGCGCGGCGACACGTGAAAATACGCGAAATTAAAGGCCTGTGTTTAGATATAAGCGAATCCCGCGCGGGACACGCGCGGTATTCACTGCCACCACAGAATAAATAATAATAGTGCTGCACATTAATTACACTCCACGACGGTACCCCTGTTTTTACCACCTCAAGTTACCCGAAATCCTATAAGTAACTCTCGGTTAGATGACATAACTAATTATTTCGTGTAACCGAAAGTTAACGTTGGGATTTTTGTAGCTGGAGGTGGAAACTGGTGTTAGCGGTGTGAAAGCCAGGTTGTGACAAAGTTAATTGACAATAAAAAAATGCTTTACACTTTTTCTAATAGTTGAGCTCACGCACATTCAACTGTGCCACAACCTGGCTTCACACCGCTTAGGCGGCACAGGTACCTACTTGGATTACGGTCGTGGAGTGCAACTTCTGTGCAGCTTTATTACTCATGCTGTGGCGGCAGCGAATACCGCGCGGTATTCGATACCGGCAGCGGTATCCGAGTCAGGGGGTTGTTTATAAGTAAGTAATAAGATGGACTGTGATATGTATGTATGTATAACCGACCGTGAAAAGAACTACTTTACGAATATACTGAGAGGCTGGATCCGAAACAGTAAAATATACAATATTGGACCCGAACAAGCAAAACATACCATTCGCTGATATTGCGTCTTCCAATTTCGCCACCTGCCCACCCATGATTTGAAATTCTCTTACAGTCCCTCCTCCCGTAATCAATGCCTCCTACAATCTATGCTCCTACTAACACAGTGTTTTAAGGCTATAACTGCGTTACGGACATTATAATTTTTTTAGGGTTCCGTACCCAAAGGGTGCCAACGGAACCCTATTACTAATCCTCCGCTGTCCGTCCGTCCGTCCGTCCGTCTGTCACAGGGCTGTATCTCATGAACCGTAATAGATAGGCAGGTGAATTTTTCACACAGTTTGTATTTATTTTGCCGCCATAACAACCAATAGGTAACATTTAAAAATAATAAGAATTAAAGGGGGTCCCCATACAAAAAACGTGATTTTTTTGTGTTATATCATGTTCGATGGTACGGAACCCTTCGTGTGCGAGCCCGACTAGCACTTGGCCGGTTTTTGTCTTCAAACAAATTTAAATGTCATTGACCAGCACAAAGTATGAAACGAAATAATATCTGAAAATGTATTGGTCGTGACATTCGTCGGAAGGAGGATTCCGACGAAAATCTGATTACAATGCTTCAAATGTAGATGTCGCTGAAACTCAAATGAATGAAATAATATGGGTTATGTTTTTGTGCTATTTTCTTTCCCAAGACTTATTTTGTTAGCATATTTAAGAACAATTTATTTTCGGAATAACATGGAGATACTTGAGTCATTTCAATTACCCAGATTGAGTAAATAGATTTTTTAAACCTACCTATGTATTCTGTTTGATTATGTATGATATCTGACAGCTTCGACAGATCTTTTGGGTATACCCGTTTAGACGCCACCTGTCGTGACAGATAGTTTTCTTCTCCATTGGCAGTTTATTGGTTATGTTCCAAGTCATACTTTTAATGATAGTTTATTTTGCACGTCACTAAAACACAACATAAATACATCTATGCATATGAAATATAGGTAAGTATAGCCAAAGTACGACTACGATGTTCTATACTTTATAACGATGATTGCTATGTTGTAAACGAGTAAAATTCTATAGCATCATGGCCATAGAATATAGAATATCTGATCATGGTCCGATTTGAACAGTATATGCACTCATTAAGCGAACACGACACAGATGAATATGAAAAGCTTTCGCCTGACGTCATCAAACATCTAATGTTATGTTGTGTCATTGCACTCTAATAAGAATAATTAGAAAGGGACAACACTAGAGCGACTCGTAGGTGTCATTTCATGAGTACGAACGTTTTGTGACTCACCAGTGAGTTACCTGTGACTCACGGGTGATCACCAGTACGTTTACAGTGCTTACGGCGAACACAAGGGTCGTTTCTACCGCCAGGGTAGGTAGGTACCATCGCATTAGATAAAAAGCTGGCTCAAACGGCAATGAAAAATTTACCATGTTTTCCATTCAGTTTAAGTTTAATGTAGCTGTTTTTTTTTACTAATATTATCCATAACCCATCCATGAACATTTACATTAAAAATAATAAAGTAGCCCCCAATGACAGCCAACGATAATGTTTTTATCGTTTCTTAATTTTTGAATGAAAATGCACCTGAGAAATTGAAGATGACGCATTTATCAACGACAGAAATAGAGGTAGCCCAACCCAGCGATGACAGTCTTCGCTCGTTCGTTTTTGGATTTGTTTGTTTGTTTGCGTGTGAGTGAGTAGATATGTTGTGTTTTGACTAAGCGTGTATTGGTTCCAGCACAGTTTGTGTTGTGTGCTCAAAATTAGAAATAGGCAACAATTTATTATTTCTTCTCGATAAGATGAATCTTCACATCCGTAGCAAAGCAAGCAATTTAATGAAATAGGGATATCTGAGTACATATTTGCACTGCAGGGTTTACGTACTAAACCAACTAACTAACTACACGCACTTTATTGCATGTATCGATCGGTTACGAAAGCGCATACATTTTCATTAGTCTCTTTGTTATTAAATTGTTCAATCATTTGTAATCGCGCCCTGCCCCATGTCCACGATTGTCGCGTTACGAGAAATGTGATCCTCTGTTACTTTTGTCATTCTGAGGCCAACACATGTTTGGAGTGATGCTATGCTGGAGTGAAATATAACGAAGTGAACTTCCTCGCCTCGCATTCTCAGCTGTTCCATGTATTGTTGCTCCTTCTTGTAAGTATTTATATTTTTCTCTTTTAATTTATTTTTAAATTATTATTTTTACCTAGGTTTATAAAGAAGACAGTCCATATCCCGTCCCACTTGTAATCATTCGATTAAATGCAAGGAAATACCTATTACATAAGAATTGTATTAATTATTATTATTACGGAATTACTACTTCCTACTTCCGGGCTAGACTATTAAATCCACCCCACCTTTTTAAGCGTATCAGAGCAGCAAACTAATTTGTTAGACAGCAGTGAAATTACTTATCGCCATCAGAAGGCTTGTTTGGACAACGTTAGTATTTTATTCGAGCATGCAGTACATTTTGTAACTAAAGTTTGTCGCACTGCACTCATGTACTGTACTCAAGTGAATTTGCTTATAAAAATATACTTATTCTGTAAAGTCCCAACTTAGAAGCCCTAAAATTCTGCAGTGCAAGTTCTTAATAAATAATAATGTTTGCATTAATTGCCTTGATCTCCATAATAGTGACGAGGTTCTTGGAACTGTTAATCTCAAGAACATAAAACTACAATCTTATGATTTATGGTTTGTTTCTGTGCATAAATAATGAAATACGCATGATCTGATGTGCGCTATTAATACATATTATTTTACTATGACAGTCATGGATAGCTTATCATCACATTCCTAAAAGAACCTAGTACCAGAACCATGTAAATGATCTCTAGTTTGGACTACCATTCGTTTCTAGCCATATAAAACTGTAGGTCCCCTTCCCCTGCTAAGTTAAAATGTTCACATAATCCATATACAGTAACTACACTCGGATTTGTCATATTTTATCATTTACCATTTCAAGAATCAGAACCCGCCCGGGTTGGTACCAACGCAATGGATGAAAAGATGGTCAAAACGGCAATTAAATATTGTATACTTTTACCATCCAAGTCTCCGGTCCTGCGGTACCCCTTTGGGTACAGAACCCTAAAAGTACTATTTATTACCAATAACCCAGAGATCGGTAGTTACATAGATATGTATAATCTCACCTAGTAGAGTTCAATCACCTCACCATCTTAATAAGTCCTCATTTACACAGGCAGGTACACTTCATTATGCATATTTTGTGTACCTTCCACATTCTTATCTATGTTGTAACAACATAGTGTTCACATGCCATAAAAGTAAAGGTGGGTGGCCCTTTGGACACACATGTGCATTACTGTGCCAGATACATTTACATATTGCCGTCTTAAGAATCAAATTATTAGTAAACTACGTTTGTATGGGAGGTGAAATTTTCTGATGCTTACGGGCCGACCTAAGTCCAATCCAAAGCATTTTAATACTTATCCAAAAATTGTGACAAAAAAAATATTTTCGGTTATTTTTTTATTGTATGTTTTAAGGTGGGACTTCCCGCCCCATTTCCCCATACAAACGTGGAAAGAAGATCATAGCATATTTCCTTTAGTCAATTTCAAAATATGCTCAAAACAGCTTTATTTATTTGAACTAGACACTTGATTACCATTGGCATTGTAAAATTGTGTTTGGTTTGTAATACCTACTGAGGTCCAAAAGTTCGAATTTTACGCGCATTTTATGCAATAGGTTTGGACGTGGATTACGCAACGATAAAACAAAACAATCTTGTCATCAAGATTAGCTTGTTCCATAAAGATTAAAAAAATAAATTTAGATTTGGTTTGTTTTTTGACTTCAGCGTTTGTGATTTATAAATCGTTTTGTAATTACATTTATTTTCAATCCAACCAAATCAAACATTATGCGCATTGTTTGCTATGTGGACGTGTTGAATCCTCCTCATCACGAAGACTGTCTTTTTCTTTAAAACAGGCAGTACCAGAGCGCGATAGAATGATTTTGTGCCATACCCCCAAATAAATTAGTACCGTCGGAAAGGGCCACCTTAAAGAGAGAAAATAATATTTTAAATTTATCTTAGGTTAGGTACTAATGGATTAATACACTGTATTATAACAACTTGGCGGTAAGTAATTGTAACTGCATGGTAATAATACTTTCGAAACATTTTCAGTACATCACCTAATTAAAGAGTTGTTATGTGTCTGAGAAAAAATGTAGCGTAAATAAACAAACATACCCAATATAGCATACATAAGTCCTATCGCTGTTAAATAAAATTTCAGATGTATACAATTATTTGTAATACAGTCAGTGGCCACAATCAATCAAGCAGGAAACTTTGCAGTCAACAAACTGTTATCGAGTTTGTTCACATTGCAGTACGTATGCGTATTGCATCCACCTTTTCCTTCTGTTGTGCCCTGCAAGCTATAATTGGCAAGTTGACATTTGCATGTTTTGCCTAAATCTATTTTATTATATCTACCTTTGCTCCCAATGCATGTGTAGCATATTGTTTTATTGTTTATTTATTATCCATAGTCAATACACCCCACTCAAAACTTTTAATCCAGTTAAAAAATCCCAGCAAAGAACTGGCAAAAAACTTTGCTCGACATTATTTTCAACGTCCACTTAGTCTAAATTTACAATCACACTTCATGCCGTGGTATTAATTCTTTATATACACTAGCAGCTTAAAGCTGATGCATGTACGTCATTGGTTAGGTTAGGTTAGGTTAGGTTAGGTCAGTTAGTTCTGTTTGTTAATGTCTGTTTGAAAAAATCGTGTAATTGGTTTTTGAACCCGTTTACTGTTATAGCAATGATCACTTATTGTGGCAGTTTGTCCCAAGAGGCCACCACTCCGTTAGATAAGACTTTTCTTCTCACTTTTTTGGGTTGGAGTGAAGCTACGTACTTCGGTTTAGTTTTAAAGAATGTCCATCGAGTCTTTCATTAAGTATTCATAGTAAATATGGTTCGAAGGTTGGATACATTGAAAATTCAATTTAAATTTTTAAAAGTTTCATTCATTCATTCATTTCATTTCACCCCGGTGTCTTCTTTCTTTTAACGTAGTGAGGCCCAGTGCGTGCATTCAATCTGTTTTCATATGAATGTATGCAACCGTTCATGCAAATATCAGTTATTTGCGAAGACTGTGCCCGCCATTTCATATTTTGCCAATGGAAGCAGGCCAGTACCCACAAATAGCACCCATTCACGAGCATCACGCCGGGTCCAGCCATTCGGACCAACACCTAAAACCACTACATATGAGCCAATTTAATAAAGAAATTAAAAAGAAATGGCGGCTGCTAAATGTAACAGTACGGTCAACATAATATTATTACATTTATGTTTTAAGATTTTTGTAATATTTATAATGGTCAAGAGGTAGGAAAAGGTTAATAAAACTGTGGGTCGTTTAAATGTATTTATTAGGTATTAGAAGGCATTACACCCCATGGCACCACGGCGCATAGTTTGAGAACCTCTGAGGTAGGCCATAACTTAAGGTGGCCCAACCCGGCGGGCCTAACTCATTCGCGGGCACGGTACAAAACCGTGCTGTTGCGCTCTGGGACCTTCTCTGTTTCAAAGAATAAGACAGGCTCCCTAATGAGGAAGATGCAATATGTCCACAAAAAAGACAATGTGCATAGTGTATGATTTGGTAAGATTTACGAAAATTTTAATTTCAAAACGACTTATAGCTAAAAGTAAACCACGACCGCTGTAGTAAAAAATCTAACAAAAACCAAATACATTATTAATCTTGATTAAATAAGCTATGTCTCATGAGTAATCTTTTTGCATGAGTAATATCTTTCGTCTCGGCTTTAGCTATTCATTCATCACAGATAAAACGTTTTCTGTTAATGCTGACGTGGCGGGAATTGACAATAAAAATGAAAAAAACATTAGGTATACAGGTTTAAAAAAATATCGTCTCTCTTAAATACTTGCTGCCATTTCTGTGCAGTTGACAGTACTACAAAACCCTTAGAAGTACATATCTGATAAAAAGGTGATTTATTAAAGCGATTTCTCCATAAAAATTATCCATATCTGCATTAAGATTTTACTGATTTAAATTCTCAATTATGTTAACAATATTATCAAATTTAAAAATATTACTATACACGGTGTTAATTTTTTTCGCGACATTACTATTTTAATATCGATTATTTAACTATTTCGTATACTGATCATTTTGTGGTATTTAAAAATTAAATCTGAAATAGTAAAAAAAAAATTGCAGATTGAATCCAAACTTTTACCTCAGCGACCATTTCCCTTTGGAATGGTGTAAGCACGCCATGTGTACGCGCCACTGCCAAGGTCACAGCTGACTGCGCGCCGCCGCCAATTGTATCGCGTCGATCCGAATGTAAATTTTCACATTTATTTTAAAAAATGTCCTACTTTAGAACTTTTTATGAATGCACTGTTACGAAATACTATGTTTTCATACTAGTATTAGAAATCGAAAATTTAAAAACAAAAGCTCAAAACAAGAAAAATCCTTCGTTTTCGGAATCAGTATGCGACCCAAAATAACTCCCTTTCGGGAATGTCGCGAACTTGTTTAACACCGTATAATACTATATAGTATATTACAATATGGTATATATACTATATACCTAACATAGGTATAAATAATTACGACCAAATTTTTCAAAAACTTAAAGAAATAAATCATGCGAAATAAAGTATAATAGTATTGATAATCGTGTACTTTATTATTCTCATAAAGTAAACAGTACATTTAGCTGAAATACTTTATTATAAAGTACGGGTGGCAACCCTAGTTACACCATATAAATATGCAATGTAAAGTTACTTAGTAGGTAACTGGAGGTGGTGAAAACAGGGGTTAGTCAGGTAGGAGGGTAACTCACCGCCGAAATAGAGTCAGTGTAGAGGCGGGATCCTGTGTAGGCCCGGACCATGTTTGTTTTGGCAATAAGTTTACCGCGAACCATTTCCTTGTCACTGCGGTTGCTCTAGCCGGATTCACACGAGACATTTGCATAGTATCAGAGCTTAGAAATCAACTTTATAATGTACTGAATAGTCGCCTAAATTTGTTTTAAAACACTACCGAGATAAACACAGCTTGCCGCACGCGCGAAATGATTCGCCAAACTAAACATGATACAGTCGTTTACCTACGTAGTATTATCTTCTATCTCTGCACCTATACATACAACTAAATATAGCTTGCATTGAATTGCTAGCCTAGACCTTGGGTGAGACAGCCCCGCGGCAGCGGCGGGGCACCGCGTGGCGGAGGCGGTCCAGCGCGGCGACACGTGAAAATACGCGAAATTAAAGGCCTGTGTTTAGATATAAGCGAATCCCGCGCGGGACACGCGCGGTATTCACTGCCACCACAGAATAAATAATAATAGTGCTGCACATTAATTACACTCCACGACGGTACCCCTGTTTTTACCACCTCAAGTTACCCGAAATCCTATAAGTAACTCTCGGTTAGATGACATAACTAATTATTTCGTGTAACCGAAAGTTAACGTTGGGATTTTTGTAGCTGGAGGTGGAAACTGGTGTTAGCGGTGTGAAAGCCAGGTTGTGACAAAGTTAATTGACAATAAAAAAATGCTTTACACTTTTTCTAATAGTTGAGCTCACGCACATTCAACTGTGCCACAACCTGGCTTCACACCGCTTAGGCGGCACAGGTACCTACTTGGATTACGGTCGTGGAGTGCAACTTCTGTGCAGCTTTATTACTCATGCTGTGGCGGCAGCGAATACCGCGCGGTATTCGATACCGGCAGCGGTATCCGAGTCAGGGGGTTGTTTATAAGTAAGTAATAAGATGGACTGTGATATGTATGTATGTATAACCGACCGTGAAAAGAACTACTTTACGAATATACTGAGAGGCTGGATCCGAAACAGTAAAATATACAATATTGGACCCGAACAAGCAAAACATACCATTCGCTGATATTGCGTCTTCCAATTTCGCCACCTGCCCACCCATGATTTGAAATTCTCTTACAGTCCCTCCTCCCGTAATCAATGCCTCCTACAATCTATGCTCCTACTAACACAGTGTTTTAAGGCTATAACTGCGTTACGGACATTATAATTTTTTTAGGGTTCCGTACCCAAAGGGTGCCAACGGAACCCTATTACTAATCCTCCGCTGTCCGTCCGTCCGTCCGTCCGTCTGTCACAGGGCTGTATCTCATGAACCGTAATAGATAGGCAGGTGAATTTTTCACACAGTTTGTATTTATTTTGCCGCCATAACAACCAATAGGTAACATTTAAAAATAATAAGAATTAAAGGGGGTCCCCATACAAAAAACGTGATTTTTTTGTGTTATATCATGTTCGATGGTACGGAACCCTTCGTGTGCGAGCCCGACTAGCACTTGGCCGGTTTTTGTCTTCAAACAAATTTAAATGTCATTGACCAGCACAAAGTATGAAACGAAATAATATCTGAAAATGTATTGGTCGTGACATTCGTCGGAAGGAGGATTCCGACGAAAATCTGATTACAATGCTTCAAATGTAGATGTCGCTGAAACTCAAATGAATGAAATAATATGGGTTATGTTTTTGTGCTATTTTCTTTCCCAAGACTTATTTTGTTAGCATATTTAAGAACAATTTATTTTCGGAATAACATGGAGATACTTGAGTCATTTCAATTACCCAGATTGAGTAAATAGATTTTTTAAACCTACCTATGTATTCTGTTTGATTATGTATGATATCTGACAGCTTCGACAGATCTTTTGGGTATACCCGTTTAGACGCCACCTGTCGTGACAGATAGTTTTCTTCTCCATTGGCAGTTTATTGGTTATGTTCCAAGTCATACTTTTAATGATAGTTTATTTTGCACGTCACTAAAACACAACATAAATACATCTATGCATATGAAATATAGGTAAGTATAGCCAAAGTACGACTACGATGTTCTATACTTTATAACGATGATTGCTATGTTGTAAACGAGTAAAATTCTATAGCATCATGGCCATAGAATATAGAATATCTGATCATGGTCCGATTTGAACAGTATATGCACTCATTAAGCGAACACGACACAGATGAATATGAAAAGCTTTCGCCTGACGTCATCAAACATCTAATGTTATGTTGTGTCATTGCACTCTAATAAGAATAATTAGAAAGGGACAACACTAGAGCGACTCGTAGGTGTCATTTCATGAGTACGAACGTTTTGTGACTCACCAGTGAGTTACCTGTGACTCACGGGTGATCACCAGTACGTTTACAGTGCTTACGGCGAACACAAGGGTCGTTTCTACCGCCAGGGTAGGTAGGTACCATCGCATTAGATAAAAAGCTGGCTCAAACGGCAATGAAAAATTTACCATGTTTTCCATTCAGTTTAAGTTTAATGTAGCTGTTTTTTTTTACTAATATTATCCATAACCCATCCATGAACATTTACATTAAAAATAATAAAGTAGCCCCCAATGACAGCCAACGATAATGTTTTTATCGTTTCTTAATTTTTGAATGAAAATGCACCTGAGAAATTGAAGATGACGCATTTATCAACGACAGAAATAGAGGTAGCCCAACCCAGCGATGACAGTCTTCGCTCGTTCGTTTTTGGATTTGTTTGTTTGTTTGCGTGTGAGTGAGTAGATATGTTGTGTTTTGACTAAGCGTGTATTGGTTCCAGCACAGTTTGTGTTGTGTGCTCAAAATTAGAAATAGGCAACAATTTATTATTTCTTCTCGATAAGATGAATCTTCACATCCGTAGCAAAGCAAGCAATTTAATGAAATAGGGATATCTGAGTACATATTTGCACTGCAGGGTTTACGTACTAAACCAACTAACTAACTACACGCACTTTATTGCATGTATCGATCGGTTACGAAAGCGCATACATTTTCATTAGTCTCTTTGTTATTAAATTGTTCAATCATTTGTAATCGCGCCCTGCCCCATGTCCACGATTGTCGCGTTACGAGAAATGTGATCCTCTGTTACTTTTGTCATTCTGAGGCCAACACATGTTTGGAGTGATGCTATGCTGGAGTGAAATATAACGAAGTGAACTTCCTCGCCTCGCATTCTCAGCTGTTCCATGTATTGTTGCTCCTTCTTGTAAGTATTTATATTTTTCTCTTTTAATTTATTTTTAAATTATTATTTTTACCTAGGTTTATAAAGAAGACAGTCCATATCCCGTCCCACTTGTAATCATTCGATTAAATGCAAGGAAATACCTATTACATAAGAATTGTATTAATTATTATTATTACGGAATTACTACTTCCTACTTCCGGGCTAGACTATTAAATCCACCCCACCTTTTTAAGCGTATCAGAGCAGCAAACTAATTTGTTAGACAGCAGTGAAATTACTTATCGCCATCAGAAGGCTTGTTTGGACAACGTTAGTATTTTATTCGAGCATGCAGTACATTTTGTAACTAAAGTTTGTCGCACTGCACTCATGTACTGTACTCAAGTGAATTTGCTTATAAAAATATACTTATTCTGTAAAGTCCCAACTTAGAAGCCCTAAAATTCTGCAGTGCAAGTTCTTAATAAATAATAATGTTTGCATTAATTGCCTTGATCTCCATAATAGTGACGAGGTTCTTGGAACTGTTAATCTCAAGAACATAAAACTACAATCTTATGATTTATGGTTTGTTTCTGTGCATAAATAATGAAATACGCATGATCTGATGTGCGCTATTAATACATATTATTTTACTATGACAGTCATGGATAGCTTATCATCACATTCCTAAAAGAACCTAGTACCAGAACCATGTAAATGATCTCTAGTTTGGACTACCATTCGTTTCTAGCCATATAAAACTGTAGGTCCCCTTCCCCTGCTAAGTTAAAATGTTCACATAATCCATATACAGTAACTACACTCGGATTTGTCATATTTTATCATTTACCATTTCAAGAATCAGAACCCGCCCGGGTTGGTACCAACGCAATGGATGAAAAGATGGTCAAAACGGCAATTAAATATTGTATACTTTTACCATCCAAGTCTCCGGTCCTGCGGTACCCCTTTGGGTACAGAACCCTAAAAGTACTATTTATTACCAATAACCCAGAGATCGGTAGTTACATAGATATGTATAATCTCACCTAGTAGAGTTCAATCACCTCACCATCTTAATAAGTCCTCATTTACACAGGCAGGTACACTTCATTATGCATATTTTGTGTACCTTCCACATTCTTATCTATGTTGTAACAACATAGTGTTCACATGCCATAAAAGTAAAGGTGGGTGGCCCTTTGGACACACATGTGCATTACTGTGCCAGATACATTTACATATTGCCGTCTTAAGAATCAAATTATTAGTAAACTACGTTTGTATGGGAGGTGAAATTTTCTGATGCTTACGGGCCGACCTAAGTCCAATCCAAAGCATTTTAATACTTATCCAAAAATTGTGACAAAAAAAATATTTTCGGTTATTTTTTTATTGTATGTTTTAAGGTGGGACTTCCCGCCCCATTTCCCCATACAAACGTGGAAAGAAGATCATAGCATATTTCCTTTAGTCAATTTCAAAATATGCTCAAAACAGCTTTATTTATTTGAACTAGACACTTGATTACCATTGGCATTGTAAAATTGTGTTTGGTTTGTAATACCTACTGAGGTCCAAAAGTTCGAATTTTACGCGCATTTTATGCAATAGGTTTGGACGTGGATTACGCAACGATAAAACAAAACAATCTTGTCATCAAGATTAGCTTGTTCCATAAAGATTAAAAAAATAAATTTAGATTTGGTTTGTTTTTTGACTTCAGCGTTTGTGATTTATAAATCGTTTTGTAATTACATTTATTTTCAATCCAACCAAATCAAACATTATGCGCATTGTTTGCTATGTGGACGTGTTGAATCCTCCTCATCACGAAGACTGTCTTTTTCTTTAAAACAGGCAGTACCAGAGCGCGATAGAATGATTTTGTGCCATACCCCCAAATAAATTAGTACCGTCGGAAAGGGCCACCTTAAAGAGAGAAAATAATATTTTAAATTTATCTTAGGTTAGGTACTAATGGATTAATACACTGTATTATAACAACTTGGCGGTAAGTAATTGTAACTGCATGGTAATAATACTTTCGAAACATTTTCAGTACATCACCTAATTAAAGAGTTGTTATGTGTCTGAGAAAAAATGTAGCGTAAATAAACAAACATACCCAATATAGCATACATAAGTCCTATCGCTGTTAAATAAAATTTCAGATGTATACAATTATTTGTAATACAGTCAGTGGCCACAATCAATCAAGCAGGAAACTTTGCAGTCAACAAACTGTTATCGAGTTTGTTCACATTGCAGTACGTATGCGTATTGCATCCACCTTTTCCTTCTGTTGTGCCCTGCAAGCTATAATTGGCAAGTTGACATTTGCATGTTTTGCCTAAATCTATTTTATTATATCTACCTTTGCTCCCAATGCATGTGTAGCATATTGTTTTATTGTTTATTTATTATCCATAGTCAATACACCCCACTCAAAACTTTTAATCCAGTTAAAAAATCCCAGCAAAGAACTGGCAAAAAACTTTGCTCGACATTATTTTCAACGTCCACTTAGTCTAAATTTACAATCACACTTCATGCCGTGGTATTAATTCTTTATATACACTAGCAGCTTAAAGCTGATGCATGTACGTCATTGGTTAGGTTAGGTTAGGTTAGGTTAGGTCAGTTAGTTCTGTTTGTTAATGTCTGTTTGAAAAAATCGTGTAATTGGTTTTTGAACCCGTTTACTGTTATAGCAATGATCACTTATTGTGGCAGTTTGTCCCAAGAGGCCACCACTCCGTTAGATAAGACTTTTCTTCTCACTTTTTTGGGTTGGAGTGAAGCTACGTACTTCGGTTTAGTTTTAAAGAATGTCCATCGAGTCTTTCATTAAGTATTCATAGTAAATATGGTTCGAAGGTTGGATACATTGAAAATTCAATTTAAATTTTTAAAAGTTTCATTCATTCATTCATTTCATTTCACCCCGGTGTCTTCTTTCTTTTAACGTAGTGAGGCCCAGTGCGTGCATTCAATCTGTTTTCATATGAATGTATGCAACCGTTCATGCAAATATCAGTTATTTGCGAAGACTGTGCCCGCCATTTCATATTTTGCCAATGGAAGCAGGCCAGTACCCACAAATAGCACCCATTCACGAGCATCACGCCGGGTCCAGCCATTCGGACCAACACCTAAAACCACTACATATGAGCCAATTTAATAAAGAAATTAAAAAGAAATGGCGGCTGCTAAATGTAACAGTACGGTCAACATAATATTATTACATTTATGTTTTAAGATTTTTGTAATATTTATAATGGTCAAGAGGTAGGAAAAGGTTAATAAAACTGTGGGTCGTTTAAATGTATTTATTAGGTATTAGAAGGCATTACACCCCATGGCACCACGGCGCATAGTTTGAGAACCTCTGAGGTAGGCCATAACTTAAGGTGGCCCAACCCGGCGGGCCTAACTCATTCGCGGGCACGGTACAAAACCGTGCTGTTGCGCTCTGGGACCTTCTCTGTTTCAAAGAATAAGACAGGCTCCCTAATGAGGAAGATGCAATATGTCCACAAAAAAGACAATGTGCATAGTGTATGATTTGGTAAGATTTACGAAAATTTTAATTTCAAAACGACTTATAGCTAAAAGTAAACCACGACCGCTGTAGTAAAAAATCTAACAAAAACCAAATACATTATTAATCTTGATTAAATAAGCTATGTCTCATGAGTAATCTTTTTGCATGAGTAATATCTTTCGTCTCGGCTTTAGCTATTCATTCATCACAGATAAAACGTTTTCTGTTAATGCTGACGTGGCGGGAATTGACAATAAAAATGAAAAAAACATTAGGTATACAGGTTTAAAAAAATATCGTCTCTCTTAAATACTTGCTGCCATTTCTGTGCAGTTGACAGTACTACAAAACCCTTAGAAGTACATATCTGATAAAAAGGTGATTTATTAAAGCGATTTCTCCATAAAAATTATCCATATCTGCATTAAGATTTTACTGATTTAAATTCTCAATTATGTTAACAATATTATCAAATTTAAAAATATTACTATACACGGTGTTAATTTTTTTCGCGACATTACTATTTTAATATCGATTATTTAACTATTTCGTATACTGATCATTTTGTGGTATTTAAAAATTAAATCTGAAATAGTAAAAAAAAAATTGCAGATTGAATCCAAACTTTTACCTCAGCGACCATTTCCCTTTGGAATGGTGTAAGCACGCCATGTGTACGCGCCACTGCCAAGGTCACAGCTGACTGCGCGCCGCCGCCAATTGTATCGCGTCGATCCGAATGTAAATTTTCACATTTATTTTAAAAAATGTCCTACTTTAGAACTTTTTATGAATGCACTGTTACGAAATACTATGTTTTCATACTAGTATTAGAAATCGAAAATTTAAAAACAAAAGCTCAAAACAAGAAAAATCCTTCGTTTTCGGAATCAGTATGCGACCCAAAATAACTCCCTTTCGGGAATGTCGCGAACTTGTTTAACACCGTATAATACTATATAGTATATTACAATATGGTATATATACTATATACCTAACATAGGTATAAATAATTACGACCAAATTTTTCAAAAACTTAAAGAAATAAATCATGCGAAATAAAGTATAATAGTATTGATAATCGTGTACTTTATTATTCTCATAAAGTAAACAGTACATTTAGCTGAAATACTTTATTATAAAGTACGGGTGGCAACCCTAGTTACACCATATAAATATGCAATGTAAAGTTACTTAGTAGGTAACTGGAGGTGGTGAAAACAGGGGTTAGTCAGGTAGGAGGGTAACTCACCGCCGAAATAGAGTCAGTGTAGAGGCGGGATCCTGTGTAGGCCCGGACCATGTTTGTTTTGGCAATAAGTTTACCGCGAACCATTTCCTTGTCACTGCGGTTGCTCTAGCCGGATTCACACGAGACATTTGCATAGTATCAGAGCTTAGAAATCAACTTTATAATGTACTGAATAGTCGCCTAAATTTGTTTTAAAACACTACCGAGATAAACACAGCTTGCCGCACGCGCGAAATGATTCGCCAAACTAAACATGATACAGTCGTTTACCTACGTAGTATTATCTTCTATCTCTGCACCTATACATACAACTAAATATAGCTTGCATTGAATTGCTAGCCTAGACCTTGGGTGAGACAGCCCCGCGGCAGCGGCGGGGCACCGCGTGGCGGAGGCGGTCCAGCGCGGCGACACGTGAAAATACGCGAAATTAAAGGCCTGTGTTTAGATATAAGCGAATCCCGCGCGGGACACGCGCGGTATTCACTGCCACCACAGAATAAATAATAATAGTGCTGCACATTAATTACACTCCACGACGGTACCCCTGTTTTTACCACCTCAAGTTACCCGAAATCCTATAAGTAACTCTCGGTTAGATGACATAACTAATTATTTCGTGTAACCGAAAGTTAACGTTGGGATTTTTGTAGCTGGAGGTGGAAACTGGTGTTAGCGGTGTGAAAGCCAGGTTGTGACAAAGTTAATTGACAATAAAAAAATGCTTTACACTTTTTCTAATAGTTGAGCTCACGCACATTCAACTGTGCCACAACCTGGCTTCACACCGCTTAGGCGGCACAGGTACCTACTTGGATTACGGTCGTGGAGTGCAACTTCTGTGCAGCTTTATTACTCATGCTGTGGCGGCAGCGAATACCGCGCGGTATTCGATACCGGCAGCGGTATCCGAGTCAGGGGGTTGTTTATAAGTAAGTAATAAGATGGACTGTGATATGTATGTATGTATAACCGACCGTGAAAAGAACTACTTTACGAATATACTGAGAGGCTGGATCCGAAACAGTAAAATATACAATATTGGACCCGAACAAGCAAAACATACCATTCGCTGATATTGCGTCTTCCAATTTCGCCACCTGCCCACCCATGATTTGAAATTCTCTTACAGTCCCTCCTCCCGTAATCAATGCCTCCTACAATCTATGCTCCTACTAACACAGTGTTTTAAGGCTATAACTGCGTTACGGACATTATAATTTTTTTAGGGTTCCGTACCCAAAGGGTGCCAACGGAACCCTATTACTAATCCTCCGCTGTCCGTCCGTCCGTCCGTCCGTCTGTCACAGGGCTGTATCTCATGAACCGTAATAGATAGGCAGGTGAATTTTTCACACAGTTTGTATTTATTTTGCCGCCATAACAACCAATAGGTAACATTTAAAAATAATAAGAATTAAAGGGGGTCCCCATACAAAAAACGTGATTTTTTTGTGTTATATCATGTTCGATGGTACGGAACCCTTCGTGTGCGAGCCCGACTAGCACTTGGCCGGTTTTTGTCTTCAAACAAATTTAAATGTCATTGACCAGCACAAAGTATGAAACGAAATAATATCTGAAAATGTATTGGTCGTGACATTCGTCGGAAGGAGGATTCCGACGAAAATCTGATTACAATGCTTCAAATGTAGATGTCGCTGAAACTCAAATGAATGAAATAATATGGGTTATGTTTTTGTGCTATTTTCTTTCCCAAGACTTATTTTGTTAGCATATTTAAGAACAATTTATTTTCGGAATAACATGGAGATACTTGAGTCATTTCAATTACCCAGATTGAGTAAATAGATTTTTTAAACCTACCTATGTATTCTGTTTGATTATGTATGATATCTGACAGCTTCGACAGATCTTTTGGGTATACCCGTTTAGACGCCACCTGTCGTGACAGATAGTTTTCTTCTCCATTGGCAGTTTATTGGTTATGTTCCAAGTCATACTTTTAATGATAGTTTATTTTGCACGTCACTAAAACACAACATAAATACATCTATGCATATGAAATATAGGTAAGTATAGCCAAAGTACGACTACGATGTTCTATACTTTATAACGATGATTGCTATGTTGTAAACGAGTAAAATTCTATAGCATCATGGCCATAGAATATAGAATATCTGATCATGGTCCGATTTGAACAGTATATGCACTCATTAAGCGAACACGACACAGATGAATATGAAAAGCTTTCGCCTGACGTCATCAAACATCTAATGTTATGTTGTGTCATTGCACTCTAATAAGAATAATTAGAAAGGGACAACACTAGAGCGACTCGTAGGTGTCATTTCATGAGTACGAACGTTTTGTGACTCACCAGTGAGTTACCTGTGACTCACGGGTGATCACCAGTACGTTTACAGTGCTTACGGCGAACACAAGGGTCGTTTCTACCGCCAGGGTAGGTAGGTACCATCGCATTAGATAAAAAGCTGGCTCAAACGGCAATGAAAAATTTACCATGTTTTCCATTCAGTTTAAGTTTAATGTAGCTGTTTTTTTTTACTAATATTATCCATAACCCATCCATGAACATTTACATTAAAAATAATAAAGTAGCCCCCAATGACAGCCAACGATAATGTTTTTATCGTTTCTTAATTTTTGAATGAAAATGCACCTGAGAAATTGAAGATGACGCATTTATCAACGACAGAAATAGAGGTAGCCCAACCCAGCGATGACAGTCTTCGCTCGTTCGTTTTTGGATTTGTTTGTTTGTTTGCGTGTGAGTGAGTAGATATGTTGTGTTTTGACTAAGCGTGTATTGGTTCCAGCACAGTTTGTGTTGTGTGCTCAAAATTAGAAATAGGCAACAATTTATTATTTCTTCTCGATAAGATGAATCTTCACATCCGTAGCAAAGCAAGCAATTTAATGAAATAGGGATATCTGAGTACATATTTGCACTGCAGGGTTTACGTACTAAACCAACTAACTAACTACACGCACTTTATTGCATGTATCGATCGGTTACGAAAGCGCATACATTTTCATTAGTCTCTTTGTTATTAAATTGTTCAATCATTTGTAATCGCGCCCTGCCCCATGTCCACGATTGTCGCGTTACGAGAAATGTGATCCTCTGTTACTTTTGTCATTCTGAGGCCAACACATGTTTGGAGTGATGCTATGCTGGAGTGAAATATAACGAAGTGAACTTCCTCGCCTCGCATTCTCAGCTGTTCCATGTATTGTTGCTCCTTCTTGTAAGTATTTATATTTTTCTCTTTTAATTTATTTTTAAATTATTATTTTTACCTAGGTTTATAAAGAAGACAGTCCATATCCCGTCCCACTTGTAATCATTCGATTAAATGCAAGGAAATACCTATTACATAAGAATTGTATTAATTATTATTATTACGGAATTACTACTTCCTACTTCCGGGCTAGACTATTAAATCCACCCCACCTTTTTAAGCGTATCAGAGCAGCAAACTAATTTGTTAGACAGCAGTGAAATTACTTATCGCCATCAGAAGGCTTGTTTGGACAACGTTAGTATTTTATTCGAGCATGCAGTACATTTTGTAACTAAAGTTTGTCGCACTGCACTCATGTACTGTACTCAAGTGAATTTGCTTATAAAAATATACTTATTCTGTAAAGTCCCAACTTAGAAGCCCTAAAATTCTGCAGTGCAAGTTCTTAATAAATAATAATGTTTGCATTAATTGCCTTGATCTCCATAATAGTGACGAGGTTCTTGGAACTGTTAATCTCAAGAACATAAAACTACAATCTTATGATTTATGGTTTGTTTCTGTGCATAAATAATGAAATACGCATGATCTGATGTGCGCTATTAATACATATTATTTTACTATGACAGTCATGGATAGCTTATCATCACATTCCTAAAAGAACCTAGTACCAGAACCATGTAAATGATCTCTAGTTTGGACTACCATTCGTTTCTAGCCATATAAAACTGTAGGTCCCCTTCCCCTGCTAAGTTAAAATGTTCACATAATCCATATACAGTAACTACACTCGGATTTGTCATATTTTATCATTTACCATTTCAAGAATCAGAACCCGCCCGGGTTGGTACCAACGCAATGGATGAAAAGATGGTCAAAACGGCAATTAAATATTGTATACTTTTACCATCCAAGTCTCCGGTCCTGCGGTACCCCTTTGGGTACAGAACCCTAAAAGTACTATTTATTACCAATAACCCAGAGATCGGTAGTTACATAGATATGTATAATCTCACCTAGTAGAGTTCAATCACCTCACCATCTTAATAAGTCCTCATTTACACAGGCAGGTACACTTCATTATGCATATTTTGTGTACCTTCCACATTCTTATCTATGTTGTAACAACATAGTGTTCACATGCCATAAAAGTAAAGGTGGGTGGCCCTTTGGACACACATGTGCATTACTGTGCCAGATACATTTACATATTGCCGTCTTAAGAATCAAATTATTAGTAAACTACGTTTGTATGGGAGGTGAAATTTTCTGATGCTTACGGGCCGACCTAAGTCCAATCCAAAGCATTTTAATACTTATCCAAAAATTGTGACAAAAAAAATATTTTCGGTTATTTTTTTATTGTATGTTTTAAGGTGGGACTTCCCGCCCCATTTCCCCATACAAACGTGGAAAGAAGATCATAGCATATTTCCTTTAGTCAATTTCAAAATATGCTCAAAACAGCTTTATTTATTTGAACTAGACACTTGATTACCATTGGCATTGTAAAATTGTGTTTGGTTTGTAATACCTACTGAGGTCCAAAAGTTCGAATTTTACGCGCATTTTATGCAATAGGTTTGGACGTGGATTACGCAACGATAAAACAAAACAATCTTGTCATCAAGATTAGCTTGTTCCATAAAGATTAAAAAAATAAATTTAGATTTGGTTTGTTTTTTGACTTCAGCGTTTGTGATTTATAAATCGTTTTGTAATTACATTTATTTTCAATCCAACCAAATCAAACATTATGCGCATTGTTTGCTATGTGGACGTGTTGAATCCTCCTCATCACGAAGACTGTCTTTTTCTTTAAAACAGGCAGTACCAGAGCGCGATAGAATGATTTTGTGCCATACCCCCAAATAAATTAGTACCGTCGGAAAGGGCCACCTTAAAGAGAGAAAATAATATTTTAAATTTATCTTAGGTTAGGTACTAATGGATTAATACACTGTATTATAACAACTTGGCGGTAAGTAATTGTAACTGCATGGTAATAATACTTTCGAAACATTTTCAGTACATCACCTAATTAAAGAGTTGTTATGTGTCT
This sequence comes from Incurvaria masculella, assembly GCA_946894095.1. Taxonomy (NCBI): domain Eukaryota; kingdom Metazoa; phylum Arthropoda; class Insecta; order Lepidoptera; family Incurvariidae; genus Incurvaria; species Incurvaria masculella. The sequence continues at coordinate 8,650,880 of OX335644.1, forward strand.
GAGAAAAAATGTAGCGTAAATAAACAAACATACCCAATATAGCATACATAAGTCCTATCGCTGTTAAATAAAATTTCAGATGTATACAATTATTTGTAATACAGTCAGTGGCCACAATCAATCAAGCAGGAAACTTTGCAGTCAACAAACTGTTATCGAGTTTGTTCACATTGCAGTACGTATGCGTATTGCATCCACCTTTTCCTTCTGTTGTGCCCTGCAAGCTATAATTGGCAAGTTGACATTTGCATGTTTTGCCTAAATCTATTTTATTATATCTACCTTTGCTCCCAATGCATGTGTAGCATATTGTTTTATTGTTTATTTATTATCCATAGTCAATACACCCCACTCAAAACTTTTAATCCAGTTAAAAAATCCCAGCAAAGAACTGGCAAAAAACTTTGCTCGACATTATTTTCAACGTCCACTTAGTCTAAATTTACAATCACACTTCATGCCGTGGTATTAATTCTTTATATACACTAGCAGCTTAAAGCTGATGCATGTACGTCATTGGTTAGGTTAGGTTAGGTTAGGTTAGGTCAGTTAGTTCTGTTTGTTAATGTCTGTTTGAAAAAATCGTGTAATTGGTTTTTGAACCCGTTTACTGTTATAGCAATGATCACTTATTGTGGCAGTTTGTCCCAAGAGGCCACCACTCCGTTAGATAAGACTTTTCTTCTCACTTTTTTGGGTTGGAGTGAAGCTACGTACTTCGGTTTAGTTTTAAAGAATGTCCATCGAGTCTTTCATTAAGTATTCATAGTAAATATGGTTCGAAGGTTGGATACATTGAAAATTCAATTTAAATTTTTAAAAGTTTCATTCATTCATTCATTTCATTTCACCCCGGTGTCTTCTTTCTTTTAACGTAGTGAGGCCCAGTGCGTGCATTCAATCTGTTTTCATATGAATGTATGCAACCGTTCATGCAAATATCAGTTATTTGCGAAGACTGTGCCCGCCATTTCATATTTTGCCAATGGAAGCAGGCCAGTACCCACAAATAGCACCCATTCACGAGCATCACGCCGGGTCCAGCCATTCGGACCAACACCTAAAACCACTACATATGAGCCAATTTAATAAAGAAATTAAAAAGAAATGGCGGCTGCTAAATGTAACAGTACGGTCAACATAATATTATTACATTTATGTTTTAAGATTTTTGTAATATTTATAATGGTCAAGAGGTAGGAAAAGGTTAATAAAACTGTGGGTCGTTTAAATGTATTTATTAGGTATTAGAAGGCATTACACCCCATGGCACCACGGCGCATAGTTTGAGAACCTCTGAGGTAGGCCATAACTTAAGGTGGCCCAACCCGGCGGGCCTAACTCATTCGCGGGCACGGTACAAAACCGTGCTGTTGCGCTCTGGGACCTTCTCTGTTTCAAAGAATAAGACAGGCTCCCTAATGAGGAAGATGCAATATGTCCACAAAAAAGACAATGTGCATAGTGTATGATTTGGTAAGATTTACGAAAATTTTAATTTCAAAACGACTTATAGCTAAAAGTAAACCACGACCGCTGTAGTAAAAAATCTAACAAAAACCAAATACATTATTAATCTTGATTAAATAAGCTATGTCTCATGAGTAATCTTTTTAAGATGTTCTTACTTTATCATTGCGTAATCCACCTCCAAAGTTATTGTATAAAACGCGCGAAAAATGCGAACTTTCGGACCTTATAACTTAGAAACCAAACACAATTTAACAATTCCAATGGTCATCAGACATCTAGTTCGATCAAATAAAGCTACAATATTTACATAGTTGTGCAGTTACCATTGGTTGGCCTAGAAACTTTCAGGGTGTTCAGCTGGGTTTGATAACCTTATAACCTACCCTACATATAATTCTAAGTTGGCTCACGGAGACTCATGGAGATAAAAGTTCAATCTCGTAACTGTTGTTAGTTAAGAAATTAAAGAAATACCAGGTAGCAGAACAGAATTAAGTTTTCAACGAGATGTGTGAGGGTTGTGTAAGTCAAAGTTGACCGTTGATAGTAGCTGTTTCTGCTAAAACGCCATATTAATGCATCCTATATAATAAAATCTTTTAAATTAACATACCTATTAAGACTTTCCGTTATTACTTGTATATCATGTGAACTGTTTTAATTTCTTTATTATTTATGTATTCCTTTGAGGGGTGTGTGCGAATAATTAGATGGCACCAGTCGTTCAGAACTATTTCTGCTATAAATCCTTAAAATTTTGAAGTTACAAACTATCACTGTAGTGGTGAGCACACTAAGCAGTTGTGAATTTAATCTTATAAAATTATAAAACAATAGGATGGAATTTATGAGAAAATACTGAGGATATCTGCAAAATGTATTAAAAGGCAAAGCCTCATAATTTTTATACATTATTTAAGGACTTTAAATACACAACCTCTTACGGCCGAGTGCACAAAAAGAACAAAAAATCAAAATCAACGTCAAGTATGATCAAACACGTCACTTTGTGTGGACGGTATGGAAGGAACTCTATGCGGTTCACTAATGTTTGAACATTGATCAACTCAGCTGTTTCTTCGTGCAACCGGGGCTTAGTATTTTCGCCAATGCAGTTATAGTTTTTAACTTCCTATTTTTGGGGAGTTATAGCAAAAATAGCGATGAACTTACACACCCCCTTAATGGTTCATTTTCTCTATTAGATGTAGGTACTTACACATGTACACTGTTGAATTCGTTATTTTAAAAGACAAAGAACAACAAACAAAAACTTTTGTGAAGGATGTTTATTTTTAAATTACTTTGTATAGATCACAAATGAAGCCTATTATAACTTTAAATGCTGCACCACCACTTACAATAATTAACAAGAATACAATAGTTTCGGAGCAATGTATAATAATGATGTAGGCATGAGGTTCTGAGAAGCAGCTAGAAATGAAATAGATGAGTACAGTTTTGGTGTGCACTGTCATCGACACTGTTGGTGTGAAGAAAAGAAAAACAATTTATGGTACAAAATATACCAGATGGTAGGTTTTTAAGTCAAAACTTTAGAAAAAAAAAGTTTGGCGAGTATCAGTGAAAAATATGTTTTACGCCTTTACGTTTGAAAATAATATTTGTCACTTGTTTGAAAACTATTCCTTATCACTGGAAATGGTTATTGGAATGGAAGAAGAGATTCTGGTAATGTTTCGATTAAACACTTTTTTTAACTATGCTGTAAATATACTGCTTCAACTATGCTATAAAAAATAATGAAAAGAATAGTATAAAGAACTGCCATAGTTCACATATATTTTTTTTAATATATTTTATATTCATAGCAAATAAAACCGTCTCAATGTCTGTTGTGGTGCAGTTTGAGATGTAATTTATTTAAAGCTTGTAATGATTCAGTTTACGAACTAGCTTTTTTAAAAATAAAAAAAAAATTGCCACAAGAACCCTTTACATTCTAGAGGAATTACTGGTACCTTTAAATTCCGCAAGTGTGGAGGCGAGTTAAAGAATAAGAAGTGTTGAAGTTCTTACTAAATAAAAAAATATCCAAACATATTTCCTTCTTATTTGATAATTTTATATATTTAATGGATACGACATTACCATTATCTCATTAATTTGAATTTCAGCGACATCTACATTTGAAGCATTGTAATCAGATTTTGAAAATAATCTGAAAAATTATTGGTCGTGACATTGGTCGGAAGCAGGAAGATTATTTTCAAAATCTGATTACAATGCCTCAAATTTAGATGTCGCTGAAATTCAAATTAATGAGATAACGGTAATGTCGTATCCATTAAATACATAAAATTATCAAGTTAAATCCGGGCTGACTCTTAGTGTCCGATAACAAAAACGTCTTTGGTGACGACAGCAATAACATTGATAGCTCAATCATTGCAGTCAAAATGCCTTAGCGTAGGATAAATACGCAAAAACATCATCAGCGCCATCTACCAGAAGATAGGGGAAGCATTGTGTCGATTCGAATATAATCGAGAAATTCGTTGACTGACGTAAATGTAGGGATAGCTCAGTTGGTTTAGAGCAGTGGACATGTAATCCAAAGGTCGCAGGTCCTGCTTCCGACGAATGTCACGACCAATACTTTTTCAGATTATTTTCAAAATCTGATTGCAATGCTTCAAATGTAGATGTCGCTGAAATTCAAATTGATGAGATAACGGTAATGTCGTATCCATTAAATACATAAAATTATTATGAAATGTATACAGCGACTGCATCTGGTGAATGGTTGGCTGGGGGTTATTCCAGCATATTTGGGGCCGAATACCTAAAATTAGCCGCTGACCATGACGAGCTTGTGGGTTTGAACAATCAATAATTCGTAACGTCCTCTCGTGTCATGGATATGCTCGTCATGTGCCCATTTTAATTTCTTATGCAACTCTTTTATTGTTTCAGTATTTTTAGCCTAGTTTAAGAACTATAGGAGATATTTTTATGTATTTAATGGATACAACATTAGCGTTATCTCATTGATTTGAGGTTATCCAATGACATCTACATAGAAGCATTGTCATCAGATTTAAAAAATAACCAGAAAACGGTTTTTGGTCGTAACATCTGTCCAAAGCAGGATTCCAATCCGACCGTTGAGCTTTCTCGACAATAAATGAACTATCTACTACGGCTAGTAGCTACATATGCTAGCGTTAGCCTATTTATCCTATGTTAAGGCATTTTTTACTGCAATGATTGAGATATCAACCTAATTACTGGCGTCACCAAAGTCGATTTTGGTATTGGACACTAAGAGTCAGCCCGGATTTAACTTGAAAAGATAGCTTAGCGATCAGAGAAGTGGGCATGTAATTCAAAGGTCACAAGTTCGGAATTCTGCTCTCGACGAATGTCACGACTAAAAACATTTTCTGATTATTTACAAAATCTGGTTTCCCTTCAATATGAATAAATATTTCGCCTTTTTAACCTCTAAATGAAACTATAGCAGATTGTCCCTTTATACGAAGCTCGGTCGCAGGTCGAGGCTGGGCGCGGGCGCCGCGAGCATGAGCTCCACGCTCGTGGAGACCGTCTCCATCAACTACGAAGACTTCAACGAGAGCTTCCTCACTTGTGGCACGTGCCTATGTCAGTATCAACACTATTCTATATTAAGAACTAATAGATACATACTTGTATTGCAGTCAGCCAGTAGAAGCTCGTAAAAAACGGATGAAACCTTTTTTTACCGAGATTGTAGCCTTGATAATTGAAATAATGATACCATTTTTTTTCTTTGAAAGTTTTAAATCCAAGTTTAGCCGAGTCCCCATTTCTTTGTTATGTAATTGGACATGGAAAGCTAATACCACACCTTTTGTCACGTTATTAGCCCTACACACCATTTGGGCACCAGGGGCCATGCGATGCATTGATCTTCCGAAAATTTAATGGGTTTTTTTCATTCCTGCTATCATCTAGTAAGTTATTGTGTGAAATTCGAGCCACAGCCACCCTCAATGGTCAGTGACAGTCATCCTTCAAGAACCTGACCATGTCCTGACGAGCTTAACCTCGATTACTGAAAGCTGAGGTTTTATCCCTGGTTTACCAAGGCTGACAATTGAAAATTTAAATTGAATTCTCAGAATGAAGTGTAATTTTTCAATTACATCTAAACTTGTGCGGTAATTGATGTAAGTCTCACTTATTGTCTATTGTCGTCAGGCACGTACGATGGGAGCGAGCACACACCCAAACTGCTGCCCTGCTCCCACACGGTCTGCCTGCACTGCCTCACCCGGATCGCCGCCTCGCAGACCCGCGACTCGGGCACGTTCCGCTGCCCGATCTGCCGCGAGCTCATCACGATCCCGCGCGGCGGCGTCGCCGCGCTGCCGCCCTCCTTCCTCGTGAACCAGCTGCTCGACCTGATGGCGACGCAGCGGCGCGAGGTCGTCCCGCAGTGCAGCGCGCACCCGGGCCGCGAGCTGCTCTTCTGCGAGACGTGCGACTGCGTGTTCTGCCCGCAGTGCGCGGGCGGGCCGCACAGCGACACGCCCTGCGACCACACCGTCGTGCCCTTCTCGATAGCGCTCAAGCGCATGTCGGAGATCCTGCTGTACCGCGCGAACGAGTGCCTCGGCAAGCTGGGCGCGGCGCGCGAGACCGTCGCCGAGGAGCTGCGGCGGCTGGAGGCGGCGGCGGCGGCGGCCGAGGAGGCTGTCGATCGCCACTTCGCCGAGCTGCGAGCCGCGCTCGACCGGCGGCACGGCGAGCTCAAATCTGCGGCGGCGGCGGCTGCCGCCCACAAGCGGAAACTGTTGGAGGAGCAGCTCAAACTTATCGATGCGGAGAAGGCTAAGGTTCGTTATCATTGCTTCTGCCTCTTTTCTCTATACTCGTTGTTCAAGACCAACATTCGGGAAAACCAAGATATTACCACGGAAATGTAATTTGTCCATGTCAGGTTGACACATGCATCTCTTCTCTGGCGATATTTTTCTTATGGTAGCCATGATCCTCGTCAGAAAAAGGAGATTAGTAATGAACTCAGGATTTAGTGATAATAAGGCATAGCGAATAGAGTTAGCAGCATTATGTTTGTACATACATGTGTACTATATGTGAGAGTTATGAGAAAAATACACGTCCCCAGTGTATAGATGCTGGTACTTTTCTGAAGCTAGCCTGACACGGTTTTTGTGTATTTCGACGGAGCTATCCAAGCTGAGAGAGAATGCCTTCCTCGACTTTAGGTTGCAGTTGTAGACTAAGTGCTCGGGGCTGCATCAGCAAGTGGAGGTAAGCGCACGATTGGCGCGGTCTCGGCAACGCGGGGAGCTATCCGAACCAAGATAGAACACGTTCCTCGACTTAATGTTCCAGGTGGAGACATAGTGCTCGGGGCTGCATCAGCAAGTGGAGATAAGCGCACAAGCGGATTGGCTGCGCGTGCGACTCAGAGACGCGAGAGAGCTATCCGTACCAAGAGAGAACATGTGCCTCGACTTCATGTTGCAGGTGGAGACGGAGTGCTCGGGGCTGCAGCAGCAGGTGGAGGTGCGCGACGTGAGCGCGCGGGCGGCGCGGCTGGGCGCGCGGCTCGGCGACGCGAGAGAGCTATCCGTACCAAGAGAGAACATGTGCCTCGACTTCATGTTGCAGGTGGAGACGGAGTGCTCGGGGCTGCAGCAGCAGGTGGAGGTGCGCGACGTGAGCGCGCGGGCGGCGCGGCTGGGCGCGCGGCTCGGCGACGCGAGAGAGCTATCCGTACCAAGAGAGAACATGTGCCTCGACTTCATGTTGCAGGTGGAGACGGAGTGCTCGGGGCTGCAGCAGCAGGTGGAGGTGCGCGACGTGAGCGCGCGGGCGGCGCGGCTGGGCGCGCGGCTCGGCGACGCGAGAGAGCTATCCGTACCAAGAGAGAACATGTGCCTCGACTTCATGTTGCAGGTGGAGACGGAGTGCTCGGGGCTGCAGCAGCAGGTGGAGGTGCGCGACGTGAGCGCGCGGGCGGCGCGGCTGGGCGCGCGGCTCGGCGACGCGAGAGAGCTATCCGTACCAAGAGAGAACATGTGCCTCGACTTCATGTTGCAGGTGGAGACGGAGTGCTCGGGGCTGCAGCAGCAGGTGGAGGTGCGCGACGTGAGCGCGCGGGCGGCGCGGCTGGGCGCGCGGCTCGGCGACGCGAGAGAGCTATCCGTACCAAGAGAGAACATGTGCCTCGACTTCATGTTGCAGGTGGAGACGGAGTGCTCGGGGCTGCAGCAGCAGGTGGAGGTGCGCGACGTGAGCGCGCGGGCGGCGCGGCTGGGCGCGCGGCTCGGCGACGCGAGAGAGCTATCCGTACCAAGAGAGAACATGTGCCTCGACTTCATGTTGCAGGTGGAGACGGAGTGCTCGGGGCTGCAGCAGCAGGTGGAGGTGCGCGACGTGAGCGCGCGGGCGGCGCGGCTGGGCGCGCGGCTCGGCGACGCGAGAGAGCTATCCGTACCAAGAGAGAACATGTGCCTCGACTTCATGTTGCAGGTGGAGACGGAGTGCTCGGGGCTGCAGCAGCAGGTGGAGGTGCGCGACGTGAGCGCGCGGGCGGCGCGGCTGGGCGCGCGGCTCGGCGACGCGACGGGGCTGTCCGAGCCGCGGGAGAACGCCTTCCTCGCGGTCGACTTCGCGCACAACGACGCGTCACAACGCTGGCACGAAGCCCTGCGCGCGCTCGGCCGTGTGCGCACCTCCACCACCTTCCCTGGACTGTGCACTCTCGAGCTCGGTGCGTGCTCACTCCTTCCAACTGTTCCCCTGTCGTCACCACCGCCACAAATGGTACTTTCTTTTTGGTCTTCTCGAGTTGGTCACAGCAGTACTATGAAATTACAGGAATTCAAACAACTCACGACCATAGGGGATTCTGCAATCGCCAGTCTACGTCTAAAGACATAAAGACTAGAAAAGAACTAGAAAGAGGAAAAAACACTGATGTGATCAGACCTAACTGTAGGAAATGTTACCCGATTACTTAAAATTGATTAATCATAATAATACGTTCAATATTCGCCTCATATCAATGCAAGAATAGAAATCAACGCAAGAATAAGTAAACTTTACTGGCTACTAGGAAGAAAATCGCGACTCAGCCTTAGCAACAAATTACTCATCTATAAAGCCATTATAAAACCCATTTGGACCTATGGTATCCAGCTCTGGGGAACAGACAGCATATCGAGCATTGAAGTATTGCAGCGAATACAAAACAAAATACTACGCTAAATAAGCAACGCCCCATGATTTGCTCGCAATACAGAGATCCACGAATACCTCAGCATTCCCACAGTAAAAGATGAAGTGCGTCTCCATTGTGTAGCAAACAAGAGAAGACTAAGATCACATTTCAATGAACTAGCCCTTGCGCTACTAAACCCTTCTACAGGGATGGATCGACTCATCCGTCCTAGAGTATTAGAACTCGACAATAGACCGTGAAGAACCCATATATGGACGATCTTTGATGAAAGTTTTTCCTCACAAGCCACAAAATACTTCGAAAACACCTGCTCATAGTATATACTGATGGTAGTCAAATCACATAAAAAAAAAGATTCGCCTAAATCCATCCGTCCGTCCGTCTGTCCATCCGTCCGTCACAGGTAAGGTCCGAAAGTTCGAATTGTTCACGCTTTTTATACAACAACTTTGGGCGTTGATTACTCAACTATAAAATAAAAATCTTCTTCTTAAAAAGGTTAGTCATCAGACCTAGCTTGTTTCATGAAGATTTATAATCAAGTTGGTTTTTGTTTGATTTTTGACTACAGCAGTCATGATTTACTTTTCGCTATAAGTCGATTTTTAATTTAAATGTTCGTTTATATTGTCTGCTTTGTGGACATGTTGCATCCTCCTCGTCACGGAGCCTGTCTTTTTCTTTGAAACCAATTGTCACAACAAAATATATTGCCAAATAGCACGGTTTTGTACCATGCCCGCGAATGAGTTAGTCCCGTCAAGAAGGGCCCTCTTAGACCTCTAAAGTATACAAAATAGTAGCTATGAAATTGGCTTAAAAAATAAATTGGTTAAGGATTTCATGACAGGACAAAATTGACATCGACTAACCAATAAGACTGCTGTTTCCAGAGTCGGAATGCGTTTGTGGGCTGGAGCTGAGCGTGCTGCTGCGAACGGTGGACTACCACGGCGAGGCGCGCAGCACGGGTGGCGACCCGGTCAGCGCGGCCGCCACGCTCGACGACAGCCCGCTGCCCTGCACCGTCACCGACCTCGACTCGGGGGCCTACAGGTGATGACGTCAGCCACTCACCCACTCTGTCTCCAGCTATAGCTGGCTACTGCTCACGGTGGACTACCACGGCAAAGCGCGCAGCACGGGCGGTGACCCGGTCAGCGTGGCCGCCACGCTCGACGACAGCCCTCTTCCCTGCACCGTCACCGACCTCGACTTGTGGGCCTACAGGTGATCACGTCGGCCACTCACCCAATCTGTCTCCAGCTGGATCTGGCTGCTGCTCACGGTGGACTTGTTCAGCTCGTGGTGTAGGGGCTAGACGACTTGCCACTCCTGCGACAGGTTATGCCCGAACCCTCGCCACGGTCATGCACCACTTTTTTTCTTTTACTGAGTTGGGTAAGTGCATTTTGTTACGAATGCAAGCTATTCCAGAGTTTGGAACCCACGTAAAGCTGTAGGTCCCCTTCTCCTACTAGGTGGTAGGATTAAAAACGCCCAGGTAATACCAACGTGTTGAATGAAACTATGGTTGAAGCAGCAAAGCAGCAATGAAAAAATCTTCGTGTTTTCCTCCCAGGTCAGTATAGCCGTGCTTATAAAGGCACGGTCCTGGCATGGCATCTGATTTCTTCGGGAATGTGGTGTATTGGGCTAATATCATGACGGTAGTTGTGTGGTGTTAGCCATCCATGCCAGGCTCCATAAAAAAAACTTCCACGGTGAAGTGCACAGCATGGACGGCGACCCCATTTGGGCTTGTCATTTAGTCTACCCGCGATATGTCTTTCCAATAATAATGCCCATCTATGAATGCACATGCAGAATTACGATGCGGCCATGGTCGCGCGGCGCGGCGAGTGTGCGCGTGCAGGTGTTCTCCCGCTGCGTGCGCGACTCGCCGCTGCGCGCGCAGGTCGCGGCCGCCGCCGCGCCGCTGCTCGTGTGGGGCGCGCGCGGCGCCGGCAAGGAGCAGCTCAGTCAGCCGGTTGCCGTGGCCAGGTACTAACGTCCAGATATACGAGAATCGATTAGAGACCCTGGGCCTCACTTCACTAGAGGAGCGAAGAAAACGAGGCGATTAATTGACACCTTCAAAATATTAAATGGACATTATGACGTACCTAACCTAAAAGCTATGTATTCCCTGAACACTGACCAAATACTTCGTGGACATTCTCTGAAAATCAATCATAATCGTTTCAATTCCAACCTGAGGAAACACTTCCTTTCAAACCGTGTTGTGGAGACTGGAACAAGCTGCTGGAGGAAGGCATAAGTGCTAGCTCAGTGAACAGTTTCATAAACAATTTGGACAATCATGTAAAAAAATATTAAATATAAAAGAAAGTAATAAAATCAATAATGTATACATTGGTATAATGAACACACAATAAAAAATAGAATAAAGACAATGTGCACTCAATCAGTGAAGTACATGCATCAGCTTGTAGCTGCTAGTATATGTATATAATCATTTAATATAGTCTGGATTTTTAGTGGTTGCTTTTTATTGTGCTTCGGGCTTGTTTCCGTCCTGAAAGGTCATTTTTGGACATAAAGAACGGCCCGTAAGCTATGCTCCCCATACAAATGTAGTTTACTAATCATTTGGAAACCGCTATTCCAATTAAATTGATATTTAATATCTAACATCCGGTAATAAATATCTGTGTCTGCACGCTTTTGTTTTTTTGAAAAATCCCAAACCGAATGAAATTAAAGCAAAAAGAAAATCTTCATACGAATTTTGTTTTCTGTGTGGTTTGTCCCAGAATACACTTAACGAAAAAACAAAGACATGCAGACACAGATATTTGTAGCCTAATATCAGATACCAAATATCAAGTAAGTTGAAACAGTTGTTTTCAAATTACTAGTAAACTACGTTTGTATGGGAGGCGAATTTTTCTGATGCTTGCGGGCCGACCTTAAGCAATATCTTTGTTTTGTCTTTCGTTCATATTAGGTATTCACCATTATCACATCAAAGGATTTTTTTTTCTAGGTTTCACTAAGGCTTACATAATTCTGGGGAGTCTTTCCCTACAATTTACGAGCCTCAGATGTCCATGTCCATCACATTGTTTGCAGAAGTTTTAGAGTATTCTGTGATCCTGTCTTATCTGTTATTAATTCTGTTTTGGCAGTTTGAACATCCATCTTTTAATTTGTATGACAACTCCTGATAGTAATGTCATGTTAAACGTTGTGTCCTGCTTTCGTTCTTAGCTGTGTTAGCTTACAATATTTCGTTAAACAGCCTGCATAGATTTTGTTGGTATGATATCATTATAACACTTAGATTTTTTCCTTTTTGAAACATTGTTTGTATACCTCATATTTTATTAGCGATTAATCATTATCATTTCATACCACAAAGAGTTAAAAAGGCGACGATTAATTCATATTGAAGGAAAACCAGAAAACCGAAAAGGTGATTATGGATCAATGAAAAAAATGTCCAAATTTACCTTCTGCTTAATGTGAGGAAACTTTTACGTCTGTTAGTGCCAAATTGAGTTTCACCTGTCATCCGCGAGCAAAGTTAGCCATGTGGACGTGAACTTGCAGGTGTGCGAAGCGGAGAGAGCTGTACGTGTTGGACGCGGGCAACTCGCGGGTGAAGGTGCTGGACGACGAGACATTTGCCTTCAAAACACACATTGTCAACGAAGGTGCGTGTATATTGGTTCCGATGATTTCCATCCATCCATCGTACATTTTGGTTACGATATTTTTTATCCATCCATCTTTCATATTGGTTATGATAATTTTCATCAATTCATTGTTCATATTGGTTACGATTATATTAGGCCATGCTAGTCTTATAGTCTGACACAAAACAGTGCACAGCAAAAGACTGAAAAATAATAGAAGTAGAAGAGTCGAGTTGTTCAGAAGCAAATATGATACACAGTGCTGTATGTATATCATAGGTTTTGCAATTTCATTATAATTCGGGCCCATTTTCAGTAGAGCAGTATTCAAATCGTGGTCAGGACTAGGGGTGGCTGTAGGGTTAATTTTTTGGCCGACGTCAAGGCTCGTCGGCTAGCCTGCGAACTCAGAGACTACACATCCTGCTCTCGACCTGCTTCTCTCGTTACCTATCCATGTTTTGTAGGTTGCCCCTGGATTTCGCTAGTATGTCTCTTGTTCCGACTTCAGCAGCAAAGAATTTCGCCTTGAAACCATTTCTCATTCCACATTTAATGCTAAGCGAAACGCATAAATCTGCAGCGAACCTAATATGGGGTCCACTTGCCAATTTCTCGATTACAAACCTTCACAAGACTCGGATATATTTAGTGAAATCATTAATAATTCAGATCCATTGCATTATGTGGGAGGCGGCAGTGAGTGAAGTGCGCGCGGTGTGTGCAGGTCTGGCGGGTCGGAGCTGCACGGGGCTGGCGGTGACGAGCGAGGGCGTGGTGGCGGTCAACTGGCGCACGCGCACCCTCACAGAGGTCGGTCGGCGCATTGCATCTTACACTGTTGGGTGAAAAAATTGTTGAAGCGGCAATGAAAAACTGTCACGTGATTTTCATCCAGTTCAATGTAGCCGTGCTCATATAGGGAAGGTCCTGGCATGGCACCTTTTTTTCCCTGGGTATGTATCATGCAATCAGTCTCTAGACTATGAGCAGATGTGTTGCGAGTGGTTTTGTCGAGTTGAGTTAGTTCCCCATTGGGAGCTTCTCATGATTAGGGGACGTTGTTTACGCCATCTAGGTCTAGCATGTTACGCCTCTTCAAGCATCGTAAGCAGTCAGGGAGAGTGAGCTGCACTGCCAGCTGGTTTGGATGCTTCATAAGTCGCTTCTTGTATTTTGCAGAAACTGTTTTTATTTCTTGATTTACTGTACTATACATAGCCATTCATGTCAGGTTCCATAAAAATATGACTGCTTGCGCAAGATTGTTGGCTACATCAAATGCAATAAGTTTGTACCAAAGGTTTCTGCGTAAAACAAAAAAATAATAATCGCTAATTGTACGTGGCGCCATGTTTTGCAAATGTGCGAACTAAATCATTCAGAACAAACCATTCGGACAAGTTGAACAATGCGATAGTGTGGGAGCGGCCCTGAGCTGAGACGCGGCGGACGATCGGTTGCAGGTGGGCGTGGACGGCAGCACGGTGCGCGTGATCCGCGAGGAGCGGCTGCTTGAGCCGGTGGCGGTGGCGAGCGACCCCGCCACGCGCCGCCTCGCCGTCGCCGACAACGGCGCGCGCGCCGTCTTCGTGTTCGACGCGCACGGACACCTCGAATTTCAGGTACCTACAAATCAAAATCAAAATTACCCACAAATTACGACCCGGAGTTCTTCAAACGTGGTGTGAAGAAACACGTAGCCCCCCTGAAAGTTCTTTTACTTACCAAAAAACTTATCCTGATAGCACACAATTAGCTTATACTTATAAATTAAACACCATAGGAATAAATACAAAATCAACAAAATAAATAAATCCATACAGAAACAACAATAAATGTTGTTGATATCGACCGATCGGAAGCTTAGGGGTTAAAAAATTTAATTACCGCCTCGACCGATTCCATACGATTTTACCGCCTCTGGACGGGTACAGTTTTGCGTAGCTTCCGAATCAGGATGCGCCTTAAAATGCACATTTTAATGTCGTATTTTAAAGAAAGAGGTGTAAACCTTTGGTATTGAACCAATGGTCTTTAAAACAAGAGACCACAAAGGCTGCATTGCAACAAATGAATGCTTCATCAATCAACCACCTGTTGTGTGTCTTTCTCAAATATTACTGTCGGAGAATAGTCAAAATACATAATTTAATAGATCTCTCTGTGCAAACTTTCAGGTGGGAGGCAGTGAGCTGGGCATGGTGGGAGGTCTGTGCCTGTCGGAAGACCTTCTCATCGTGGCTGACACTAGCATACACATATACAACGCCCGAGGGGAACTCAAAGACACCATCGCTCCTCTTCCTAAAGGTAATCTTTTTGAATAATCATACAATAAATATTAACTCTTTCTGGTGAAGATCAAATTCATATTCAAGTGAACAAATTAATACCGGAGTTTCCAGGGATCTATACACTCACTCATGCTGCGTATGCTAGAATCGTAGATAAAAAGTAAGGAGATATGGCATCTAGAGCACCTACTATGAGACCTGCTCTCTCAATTTTCAAAAACTACAACCCGACTTAATTGTACATGCCATATGCAAACATAGTCGCAGACGTATCAGAGGGTTCGTGTGGGTGGGAATTGATTTGACGAACGCATTTTTAGAGCACATTCGCGGGCGGTGGCGATGTTTCGATTGATCGATATGTTGCGCCGCCGGATTCATATACACCATGCCACTTCTCTTTCCTTTCTCTTCAGTGGTTCGAATATATTTTTTTTATTAAAAAAATCCCCGTACTAAAAAAACCCATATACTGAGGACCAAAGGTGCTCAGAAAAGCCAAATACACCTCGCCTCGCAAAACCATGCTCAGCGAGGTACCATACCAGCGGATTTTCGGACTATCGCTGAGCTTAAGTATCGCCGTAAGCATCGGAAAATTTCGCCTCCCATACAAACGTAGTTTACTAATAATTTGAAAACCACTGCTCCAATTTACTTGATATTAGGTATCTACTATCAGGGAACAAATATCTGTGTCTGCATGTCTTTGTTTTTTTGGTAAGTGTATCCTGGCTCAAACCACAGAGAAAACGAAATTCGTATGAAGACTTTATTTTTGCTTTAATTTGATTCTGTTTTGATTTTTCAAAAAAATAACCACGTGCAGACACAGATATTTGTTTTCTGATAATATATATCAAATATCAATTCAAGTGAAACAGTTGTTTTCAAATTAATACTAAACTACGTTTGTATGGGGAGGAGAGCTTACGGGCCGTTCTTAAGTTGTATTAGGCTTAAGTTATAGCTAAGACCTAACAGGGCTGACATGGTCACTTCTTGGATCCAATCCCATTAAAATTAAGATTCAAGAAAGAGGGGGGTGCTCCGGATATAAGGGATACATGAATCCCTGACATTAAATTGCTGGTTCTCTGTTTAAAAAATGAGTTGTGCGGTAGGTCGCGGGGCGTACGGCGGTGTGGCGCTGGACGGGTGCGGGCGGCTCGTGTGCCTGCGCACGGTGCGCGGGCAGCCGGCGCTGGTGGTGCTGGAGCTGGCGGGCGGGCGCGTGCTGGCCAGCGCCGAGCTGGCGGAGCGGCGGCCGCGGCGCGTGGCCGGCCTGGCGCTGCTGCCGCGGCGGCGCGCGCTGCTCGCCGACCTCGCCGGCGACTGCCTGCGCCTGCACACCTACTGGTGACCGGGTCGGTACCCGCACGCTTGCGTGCCGACAGCGTAGACAAAGGACAGTAGGGATAGACGCTAATGTCATGCAACGTACAAAACTCGCCGAAAATTGCTTATTTTCGCTGACACGTTTTTTTAGGTTAGTGTCTGTGAACTGTTTAAAAAACAATTTGGACAATCATGTAAAAAATAAAAAAAGAACGATTCGTATTATAATAAACACTTAAATGATACCTAAACAATGTGCATTTAATCAGTGAAGTACAGGGATCAGCTTTCAGCTGCTAGTGCATATAATAATAATAATATCTGCTTCATGGCAAACTGTTTAGAAAACAATAAGCCATTTTTGTTGTTGTCTTCTCCAAGAGTTTCTTATTGCATTTTTTTATGTCAAGAGTGGCATTTGGCGCTTGCCAGGCCCTCACCCGACGGTGCCATGGGCTTTCGGACTTTCACAGGTAGATTTGCATCTGTTCTCTTTGCTTTAATATGATTAGAACAAGTGAGCCTCCTGTCAAGATGTAGTCCAAGGTATTTGAAACGAAATAAGAACCGTGAGTCCCGTCGCAGACATTATGGCAATGAACCTTCAAAGGGACACATTTGGAACGATGACGGAAAATGACCTTCAAAAATGTATTCCATACAATACCTCCACAAGATTGTGTCATGTACAAACCCCTATCAGTAATATTAAGGGCTGATTTTTCAATGGTCGGATAAACAGCCAGAAATGTGAATTACAACGCCATCGGGGATATCATAATTTTTTTTTCAACGCCATCTGTGGATTTTTATTATCCCTATTCAACACTTGTATGACATTAGCAATATTTCCCTACTATCATTTATCTATGCCGACGGGGGCATGAGAGATTATAAAAAAAAATACAATATTTTTTTCCCTAGAAATTACTGTGATGTGATATTTATCTTTTAATGGATACAACATTACTTTTCTCATTAATTTGAGGTCTTACAATTCCGGCATCTCGTGGTCTAGGCCTAGAGGACTTCCCTTTCATTGGAGAGGTCTGGTTTCAAATCCTCGCCCCGGTCATGTACTATTTTATTTCTCTTACTGATTTGGATAAGTGCATTTAGATACGATTGCTAGTTGTTCCATGGTTCGGAACCCTTGTTAAACTGTAGGGCTTCCCCTTCTAGGCAGGGTTAAGCTTGCCCGGGTTGGTACCACCGCATTAGATGAAAAATTTACCCCTGAGATGGAAGGGAAGGTCCTGGCATGGCACCTAATTCCTTCGGGAATGTGGTGTGTGACCAATATCATAATGTTAGTTGCCTAGTGTTAGCCATCCTTGTCAGGTTCCATAAAATAAATATTGCAGATTCGAATCCAGCTTGAGACGAATAGCCAGACCAAAGAAGTTTTCTGATTATTTTCAAGATCTGATTACAATTCTTCAACTTATATGTCGTTGTATAACCTCAATTTAAAGTCAAAGTGACTGTTCGTTATCTCGAGGCAGCTTGCGGACTAAATTTTTTGCAATACCTTTCTCGTCCATCCAAAGACCTTCATCACCATAACCATTCTATGTCCTTTATGTATGAGGGCAAACATATAGCTTAGGTAGCTGAAAACTTTGCCAAACTGGAGAATATAGTACCATATCTTTCGATCATAATGTTACACTAATGGGCAACAACCTGGCAGCACTGATATTCTGGCTAATTGAATCGGCTAACCTCAACCTCGGCTCAGTTCAAATTTATGCCTGGCGTGCACAGACTTTTTAGGTAGAGTAGGCAGCTAGTTAAAAAAAATTTGTACAAAAAACAATGTATACAAACAATGGGTGAACTTACCAACCAACTGGATATACCGGAATTCTGTCTTTTTTATAAACAAATTTGAAGAGACAATTGTAGTTTTTTCTTGTCCACCTCGGGCATCCAGTAGATGAATGAATATTAAAATACATGTCAAATCAATGTATACCCAAAGTGGCTTTGAAAAAAGCCTTTAAAACATCAAAACCTGCCCTTTCTGGATAAATTGTGTATGTACTGTGCTAGCCGGTCACCTACCTACCTACTTGCTTATCTGTGCACGCGCACGTACCTACCTTCCTACTACCTACCTACCTACTACCAGTCTGTCTACCTACCTACCTATGCTACCTAATCACCTACTTACCAACAGTAAGCTGCTTGCTACGTCTACGTTCTACTTGTAAATTAAATCAACGCGCCTGTCCTTTTTTTAAGTAAAATTCTAAAACGTCATTATAAAATCTACCAGACCGTTTCATATCTAAGAGAAGACTCTTTTCTATCGAAATCATGGAAAGTTCTGTTAACCGCTGCTGTTAACCCTGACTATTACGCAAGGATTCTTTTTAGCGATGAAAATGACCTTTCAGCTGATGCGCTACTTGCCGGGATTGTTACGATTAATTTAGCTAAGCGCATAACTTCTGGAAAGACGGATGTTAAATTATTTTCATTACAATGTTCTATTAAATTATAAGGATTTAGTTCTTTGAAATTTGATGTTTTATAAACGCATTTAAGTTCATTTCTAAGGTGGTCAGCATTAAAATTGAATGACGTGTAAGCAACTAAAAATTCGTTTAAGAGTTTTTCGGGAAATGTTGCAGCATAATTACTAAAATATTCGGGAGAAAGCAACTGGAAAAAATTAAGATCCTTAATTTGTTGGTACCGGTCACGCAACTCGTTTAAAATGTTATCAATTATTTCTAAATATATCCGTTTAAAATAGAGCTTTACGTCATTAACATTTCTTTTTCTTTTTGGCGGACCGCAAATAATTTTTACATTGTCAAAAACTACTTCAAATCGCGATTTTAACGTTTCCATAAATTTCTCGAATTCCTTAATTTTTTTAACGCACAAGCTCAAATCTGAAGTACGTTTTTGAATTATATCATAGAGTATATTTGTTTGAGAAAAAATTTCGCTGAAAGTGTTTAAGAGCAAAACAAATTCAAAGTCCCTTAGATTAAAAAGAAATGTTGAAGCTTGTGCGAGCGTTTCGCCATCCCATGAATTTACATTGTCAGAAATATCCTCAAACAATTGCGTTAAATGGTCAAGTACTGCAAAAATTACGTTAATTGTTCGCGAATGATACGTCCAACGTGTGGCGGCCACGCGGGGTAATTTTTTTGCTTCAGACAAGGTGTTGTAATGAGCTAACCGTTTAGTACTTGTATGGAAAAAGTTTGCTATTGTTTCTACTATATTAAAAAATCGTTTCGTCTCATTGATACGTTCACAAGATTTAGATAGTATGAGATTCAAAACATGAGCAGAACACCAAACAAATAACGCGTGTGGACATTTTTCCCTAACAATTGATTGAACGCCATTTTGCTGAGAGGATAAAACAGTCGCGCCATTGTATGTCTGACCTACTAATTTTGTAAATCAATCATATTTTTTCAACGTCTCTAAAACTATAGCAATAATAGTTTTCGCAGTTCTATCCAAGCTAACATCTACATATCCCATGAACCTATCGACAATTTCGTTTTCAAATCATGTTTTAATTGACAGTTTAAACTTGTTTCGATTCGATTTACCTTGAAAAACGTGTGAAAAGCTATGCTGCATTCTAAATGTTTTTCTGACTGATCATGTTTGTTCGCGGCGTGAACGAAATTATTCAAATCAACATATCCAGTATCATTCCATACATTTTTTGTATTTGAAAATAAAATGCAATTAAAACAAAACAGCCTCGCGGTGCACTTACAGCCGGCTAACCATGAGAATGATACATAGTTACTTGTATTAAATTGACGCGTGATGTTACCTTTCTTTTGAGTAAGTTGAATATCATCTGTTGGACGGCCGGTCGAAATAATTTTAGACTTATCACTATACGAAAACCTCGAAAATGAACACTGTATTAGTTTTTTTAAACAAATAATAGAGCCCTCACACGACAACCCATCAATTTTCGCGAAACTGATAACATTTGTACATTTATAAACTTGATAAATAACCTAACACAGCACACACACAATACATTTTCGAGCTAATGTCAGCCATTGACGGCGAGTGATTCATCTAACAGATTTGATCGTGCTGCCGCCGCTCGGCACGCAATGAAAATTTCGCAGAGATCAATTTCACTTTCACAAACAACAATCCTTTTATCTCACTATAAAAATACAAAGAAAGAATAAAATTTATATCTAAAATTATTGAAAACTCACATAATTTTCAATCTATTCGAAATTCAACTCGAAATTATGGAAATATAGGCGATTTTATAATGTCACTAGCTGCGGTACCCGGCTCCGCTCGGGTTAGCGTCGGCTAAATTATTTCATGGATAAAAAGTATCCGACATGGCTGATCCAAAATAGGGTCAAACTGGTCCAGAACAATGTATCCATCTACCAAATTTAATCAAGATCGTTCGAGATGAAATAGCATGATTTAATGAGAAACATCCAATAATTCCCATTTAGAGCTTCGTTGACATTTGGTGGCTATTTAAAAAAAAGCATTGGCCGCCAGAACCTTTCTGCACTTGCACTGCAACATTGTTTACCTAGTAAGTAAGTAACGTGTAATGTAGGTAAGTTTTGCGTGGACTCCAACCCACAGCCAGGCTCAACATCGAAAACAGGAACCCATCTCGAACCTGACAGCTCCCAGAGATCCTATACATTGATAAAATACGCACATAAATCGGGTTAGTGGTTCGCAAGTTATAAGAATTTAACACTTACTACTCACCCTTCAGGTAATGAAGCGTTAGGTATATTATGTAGCCTATAAGTTTTGAGTAGAATCAGGCTAGACGTAGATACAATCCGCATCTAAATCGAGTAATTGGTTCTCAAGGATTTTGCCAAGTAGTCCTAAAGTTGCGGGAAATACCAAGCCGTACCCGCCCCCCCCTCCCCGCACCCGCCCCCGGCGGACCGCCCGCCCCGCCCCCGGCCCCGCTCCCGCCACCGCCCCCGGCCCCGCTCCCGCCGGTGTGAAGTAGCGCTACCGGCATCGTTTTCGCAGCCCCGTGAAAGTTCTAAAGCCCATGGGCACAATATGTTTATAAATTGTAGCCTATGTGTTATTCTGATGTATAAGCTATATTATTGTAAAGTTTCATTAAAATCCATTCAGTACTTTTTACGTGAAAGAGTAACAAACATCCATCCATCCATCCATCCATCCATCCATCCATTATTACAAACATTCCCCTTTATAATATTTATTAGATTAGATTGACCACTTGCCGTACCCCCGAACAGTACTGTTCGGGCTACGGCCCAAACAAACCTAAAGGTTTGTACCTAACCTAACCTAACCTAACCTAACCTAAAGGTTTGTTTTGTCTTTAGATTAGGCACAGACTGAGAGTAATTAGGGCACAGACAATGAATGTGTCTCTTTTTACGTAAGTCAAATAAATGAGCGAGCGCACACGATAGCAGTGCGTTTCGTGTTGCACAAGGGTCGAAAACAATTGCAATAGGCAGTGCCTTTCTGTGAGTATTTTTGCTGTAAATGTGTGTGTTAAGCGCCTAGGTGTTGAGTACACCTATGCGCTTTTCTGTAGTAGTATAGAGCGAAATTTTAATTAGTGTAAGTAACTTAGAGGCACTGACTACGCATGCCTTTCAATCCATTTGTTTGAAGGAATTTCATACTTAAAACTTTGCAATAGAGTTCATAAGCTCATAGCATCTTTTACGAGAATAATACGAAGAAGATATTTATGGTTTATTCCATGATGAAGGATGAAGATGGATGGAGATTTCCAGGGTAGGCACTACTTTTCTGCCCCTATGAAGGGCACGCCACTGCCTAAATCGTATTTTCAATACAGTTAAAAACACAAATAGTTCTCCTGATCAAAGTCCCTCACTAAGCTTGGTTAAAACATGTGAAAAATGTCATTTCAGTTTGGAGACACGCCCAGTGCAATGGAGGGAGAACACCATACAATGGTCAACGAATTTCATGCTAGTCTGCCTGCAACGGGAAGAGTCGGCCATATTGGATGGAGGCGCGTGTAAACACGAGCCGGTACTGCTGCGTACCAAAGTCAGTCCGGTCAGACGACCGGAGCTTCATTTTAAATCATTTAGGTTTAATTATAGTCCTTACAGTATTTATGACCGAATTATGTTAAGAAAAGCAACGATTATCGCAATCATACTGAAATTACACCAGCCATTTAGTTTTGATTTAGTAATTTCATTGCAAACACTTAAACATTTGCATTAGTCATTTTCATTGGACTTTAGAAAATTAATTTTGGATTTAGATATTAGTGAATATTCTTTGGCACAAATTTACAATTTGAATATATATCGAGCACACATTCATTGACTAAAATGTATTTTGCTAGTCCAATATTTGTTCCTAGAGTCAATAGTGTCTTATAAAAATATCATTAAAACTTTTAGAATTGCATGAAATTGTGACTCAACTTTATCGATGGCATTTTCTATTTGCTCAAAAGCTGCCATAGTTTTTTGTGGTATTAATATGTTTTCTTGTGTTGTTTTCTTCGTACCTACTAACGTTTAAATGAATTGAATGGTTGACAATAAAAGATAAGGGTGGGTTTTGTACGAGTTGTGGGTTAATGAGGTTTACGTTTTGATTTATGGTGTCATTAATTTGAAATTATTATTTATTTATTTATTCAAATCATAATAATTTTAAAGAAAGGTGGTTTACAAGGCGAATTATACAAGTACAGCAGTCCGTTGATTATCCAAATGTCGGTTATCCGAACGACTCATTATTTGAACTGCGTGTTTCTCTCGCAAGAGAATAGCTCTGCCCGTGTCGGGTTGACGCTACCTGAAAAACGAACCGTCACGCCATCACTGTCATCATCGTTGGAATATGTCCGAAACAAAACCAAAATTTTACCCCTTCCCTTCCGTTCGGTCGATATGGACTGACTACCTGGTGCCTGAATAAACCCTATTGAAAAAGGGAAATTAAGTTCGATATCAACAGATATTTGGCATGGAAATCTACTTGTTGCCCCTTATTGCAAAATTAGTAACATGCGAGCCTAAGTTTTGAAGTATAGAGTTGAAATGATCTCTAAAAATAAATTTTGCGAACACCTATGCCACCCAACTGGTTCGGATAATCGACGCTCTACTGTATTAATCGTGCAATAACCGTTCATTTAAAAATCAAAAATACCTAAATTCGATCAGGGGGTTCCCATGGTAAATTAACTTGCCAGGCGAAAAGGCAAGTGAGTGATTGAAACTGACTGTCCAATGACGTGTTATATTTAGCCGTCAGATTTTCAGATTTCAGATTTTCCCGGTGAGTTTATTCACCATGGTAACCCCCCTCCATCGTGATTTTGCAACGATGATCCAATTTAGCATTGAAACTAGATCTTGGTTGCTATGGTGATGGAGTTAGTTATGATTAGAGTATTCAAATTTAAACCTTCGAGTTCCTGGCCTCCAACACTACAGGACAAAAGACAAAATGTATTTATTCATTTATTAGACTTTTTCTGACCGTTTTCACCACCTCCAGCTTCAAGAATCCAACATTTATCTTTCTGTTGCACCATGTAAATATGCAATGTAACCGAAAGTTAACTATCGGATTACAGGTAACTGGAGGTGGGGAAATCAGGGGTACGTCAAGTTTCGCTGTCGTCTGTTTTGTTGCGTCCATACATACCTTGTCCGTTCTTGATATAATCTTTATCTAAAACTTGTATCCAGTGTTCTGTGTTCAGGATTGTATGGCCGAGTATATCGCTAGGTTTTGTGTTCTAAGCGGTGAATGTCGAAAGCGATCTGTTTTAAGCTCACATACCAGCACCAAATAGGATAAACCGTATTAAATAAATGAGGCTTATTTAGTTATTAATGAGTACTTTTTGTACTTTAGGTTAAGTATAACTATTCATAATATGTTGTTGATGAACTTTTTCATGTTATCTGCAATGTGATATTAATATGGTCGCAAGCTGTAATCAATTATCTAGACAAACTTAATGTTATTGGTTTTTTTACTTTGATGCCACTCACATATTAAGAAATCCCATATTATAAACATATAGATTCCTCTGCAGCAGTTATCGAACAGGAGTCGCTTCACTTATGTTAATTTTCTCTATGTATTAATACATATATTATGTACATATTCACTTATATGATCCGTTACAGATTTGTTAAGTTTGCATATACTGTGTAGCGTAAACCTTCATGGAAATGCGTTTTTGTCCGATCTTACCTTAAATAATATTTTGGTCTCTTGCACTTTTTGTCACGGCAACACGGCTCTTATGTCAGTTTTAGGTCTAGTCTGTTTGTTTGTTGTATAAAAAAATCGTCACAAAGTTGCAACATATTATACTTCTGCACTACCATCCTATCTAGACATGGAATGGATTTCTGCTTAAATGGCATGGTACCCATGGTGATGATCAACATAGATGAGACGCCAACAGGGGATTGATAGATTTAGATTTAATCTTGTGGCACTGATGTATCAATAATGAAAAAATATTTGTGTAGATTACACAAATTATGAGTTTAACTTAAGTGCATGCACTTAATAATTCAAACGTTTTTTTGGGTGATAACTCACAAAGTTCTCGTGCTTGATGAAAATAATTTGCGAACGATCTTGGCCCCAATCGCATTGATTCGTTAAAGTTACATTTCCAGGCAACAGGACTAGAATAGTACCTTAAAACACAGAATTCTCAATATGGCAACTGTCACTACCGCCTAACATTAAATAGTGGTATCCATGTTACACCTTTTTTTATATTTAAGGAAAATTGTGCCAGTGACAACCCAAGAATATTTGTACAGGAAAGTAAAATGTCGATGCTGGGAAACTTAAAGTGCTTAAAGTGCCAGCGCTCTTCACTGCTAGATCGCTGAATATATCCGTATACATTACACCGATGTGAGAATGTTATAACTTGTGTCATAAGTGGTCAACAAATGTTGCAATAACGACTGATTTATCCTGATCTAAATGTGTTTTGTTGCAAAAAAAGCACTTTCTCTATTGGGTGTTTAGAATGTTTCTCTCTTTTCTAAGGCTCTCTTTGTCCCTCACAAAGCAAAGACTTTTTAATAAATTACTTATGAATATTACGCTTAGTGCCATGAGATTGAATAAAAGTCGACTTAAATGGACTGAAATTTGCAGCTGTTTCCAAATTTCATGATCAGTGACGTAACTACTGCTGAAGCCCGTGGCGAATTCTTCGGGTGGGGCCACCTCTTATTGTAAAAAGGCTTAACCAAGAATGTAGTTTTTTTTTTTAATAAATCACTGCGTAAAGTATGTATTATTTTTTTTTTGTATTTATTGTGTGCATTTTTTGTGGATTTCCCTCTGGCCGAAGACCTGTGGCATTTGGCCCGGTCTGCCACCCTATTGTTATGCCATTGATTTCATTTCGTCCTCGGTTAATATTGGTTTACAAAATTGTAACAAAGAATTTAATCTTTTTTGTTTTTAAAATTATGTGCATAAAATATTTATGAATGATTTCTTAGAATTATTATTTATAAGGGAAAAAAACTTTACAATCCCTTGCGTGTAAAATAGTACAATTTCAAAGAAAAACTCACCAAGAACAAAGATAACTTTATCCATTTTGTAGCTAAAATTAAAGTAACGGTTCACAATTTGCAATAGTGGTCTAGAATTGAGTCTAGAGGGAATTATAATAGAATATAAAAATGTTTGCTTTCATTATATACATGCATACTAAGTGTGTAGAAGTGTCAACATGTTTGTGTACACAGCCACTTTGTCAGATGCTGGATCAGCCCTAAAAATATGGGCACCTTTTTTTAAAAGACTGATTATACATGGTCTGATGAGTCGAAGCATTCACAGTAGTCTGCCTTATGAAGTTTACGAAACTTATCTTTGTATATTCTTTCTTGGCTGGTTGTGTATACATACATGTATTGATATGTTTTCTGATGAAAAATGGAGACATTCGCCTGTCTATCCTTAACTGGTGTGATGCAGTATCTGATCATATTTCTAATTTACTTATTATATAACCATTTAAAGTAGTTGAACAATGCATGCATTCATTTTTGGTGGTACTAACTTCTTTTAAATGAGAGCAGAGCCGATAGTGTTTGGGTGACCAAACATCCGGAACTCTTAAAAATGTTATGAAAATGTTTTCCATAAATCAAAACCGATGTCATTAGTGAGTACTGTGTCACACCTTTAAGGATGGACAGGTAAACGCCTCCATCCTGTGCATAAAATATCAATATCCAAATCGGTCATAATGTATGTCTTTAAAAATATTCTCAGAAAAGTAGCAATACTTAGCAGTTTATCGTCCATTCACAAACTTCTCTTACATACATACATTGAAACATATTTTTGCATAATAAAACCAGTCTATTTTGGGACACTAAAATTATTGAAATTGTAAACAAACTCGAATCGATAGAAATCTCCAACTATTTATAACACCTATTATAATTTGAGAATTGCATTTATAGGAAGCTGTGAAAAATATTGTATGTACTTAATTTTTTCATGAGGCATCTCAGTGTAAAATTAAAAATGATCATTATATAAACAGTTTTTTTTTATAGTCCAGTCCACGAATGTCCGAAAAGGGGGTGTAGAGTGCGTGAGCAGGGACCTTAGGGCTCGTACCCATACTACTTAACAAATTTACCCACACTTTTTTACCCCCTCTCCCCTTGCGACCTGCCGTGGTATGCGCTCAGACCCTCCCCCCTCCGCCATTTTCATGTAGTAGTATCAACTTCACCTACCACTCTGGTACGTTCTTAGCCCACTCGACCAACGGGTCAATACTGTTTTAAACACTTCTTTTCTGTTTTGTTACATCACTGTTTCGTTACTTATTCGTACCTTTTTAATTTTCATTACTGTATCGTTTGAGAATACTCTTATACAATATTGCTCAACTTGTCTGGCAAACTCGCCACTTCAGGTCAAAACGCCATCTCTCCGCACCGTTTCTACCATCGCTTAACACGCAAAAGGTAGGGAATCCATCTTTTCCTCTTAATAGAACCAACCTATCCCGTAGATCCTTTATCTATAGGTTCAGTTAACTGTAGAATGCAATATTATTCCCAAAGTACAACCCCGGGTCCTTCAAAAACGGTGTGAAGTAGCATCTCGCACGGTTTTCGCAGCGCCCGAGAAAATTTGGAAGCCCATGGGCGTCGCCGGGTGCCTCTTAGGTGCGGGCCTGGCGTACGCCATATGGCACGCACGTAAAAAAAGTAACACTGTTATCAGATGTTATTGGAGGCACCTTGACCTAGCCTTGATTTCAGTGTTTATAAATAGGATGCTTGTCTCATGCGAGGTATTGTAATGTAACCAATTTATGTCATACGGATGCCGATATCGTATGTAGTGTATGTTTTAACTGCGCGGAGTCTGGTCAGAGATGTTGTCCAGAATGAAGATATATTGTGAGTACCTACATAGTATTGTATTGTGCTTTTAGTATCTTGATCACTTCATCATACTCTCATGTGTGACACGTGCATGCGTTGACTCCTAGATTCTATATAATGTCTAATAAGCTGTTGGCTTTAATGGCTTGGGTTAGGCGGTAATCCAAGAACTTTAAATAAATATAACAAACATCTTTTCAAATGCCACCCCTGCTGAAAAATTAAGTGTATAATGGTTTTGAGCTGACAAAAGATGTCTGCAAGAGATTCTCACCAACACCTAGAACCAAATAATTATATTGACTAGAATTCGGATGTACAGAGCCCTCGTTATGATTCATACGAAATTCTATCAACTAAAATTTTTTGTCAGTAATTTTATTCTACACGTAGTACTTATCAACCAAATTATAGCGATACTAAGCAGATATGATATTCTTCTGAAAGATCGAAGTTCGGCTCTTTGAGGTCCTTGGTTGGGTGGTCGTAATTTTATTTTTTTGCATTGTCATCCAGTCCTGATAGTCTGGGCAGCGTGGTGGAAGCTACTTTATTGAGGAAAGTCGTTAAACACCTGGTGTCCCGCGATGGAGCTTGGCACGATTTGCGTAGTGAAGGCAAAAGTAAACATCTTTAGAAATATAATACTAGATGTTTACGGATATACAGTGTAAAAGCTTACTTCTTTCAGACGCTTCGTCCACCACGTTGCAGACATTATCGGGATCGCGGCGCGACCTCGACATTTGACAGGACGACGCGTCAGAGCTACTCGAGGTCGCGCCGCGATCCATATGACGTCCGCAACGTGGTGGACGAAACGTCGGAAAGAAGTAGGCTTTCACGCTGTATATCCGTAAACATTAAGAATTATATTTCCAAAGATGTTTACTTTTGCCTTCACTACGCAAAACGTGCTAATCTCCGTCACTAAACCCCGATTGCACGAAGTGATGGCCGAGTTAATCAATGTTCAAACACGTCACTTTAAGTGAACCGCACGGAGTTGCTTCCATACTGTCCATACAAAGTGACGTGTTTAATCATACATAGACGTTGATTTTGTTTTTTTGTGCTTTCGTGCACTCGGCCCTAAATGTAACTGTGTAATGTAATACAGGTCTCCTCTTGGTATTAACGTGTCCCGGTCGCGGTATTGCGGAGTCCCCCGCGTACGACGCGATAGTGGTAGGACTGGGTGCGTCCGGGCTGGGCGCGCTGTCCCGGCTGGCGGAGCGCGGGCACCGCGTGCTGGGGCTGGAGAGCAAGGGCCGGCTCGGCGGCAGGGTCAACACGCAGGAGTTCGCCGGCGGCCTGGTCGAGTTTGGCGCCGAGTGGATCCACGGCAAGGTACAGTTCGCGCCACTGAAGAGAAAAGAAGGAGAAGTGGCTTGCGCTCGATATCGCGTCTCCAATCAAAATGGTTCAGGTCAGGTCAAAATGGCCATATAGTTGTATGGGAATCCGTCGGCGCGTCATCTGCCACATAGGTAGTCGAAACATCGCCACCGCGCGCGAATGTGTTCTAAAACAGGGTTCTTTAAGTCAGTTCCCATCCACACAACCCCTCCAATACGCCTGCGACTATGATTTCATGTGGCAGGTAGGTACGCTTAAATTGGGTTGGTAGTTTTTGAAAATTGGAGACAGCGGATCCCATAGTAGGCGCGCTCGATGCCATATCTCCTCCCTTTTTATCTATGGTTCGCTATAAGCCGATTGTGTTCAGTTTGATAAGGGCTTAAGTAAAACAACATTTAATTATTTCCATTTTCAATTTCAATTTTACTATTTCTACTTCTCTGAAAACCTTCAAATCGATAACTTTGCCCATAATTGTTTAGAATGTGATATTCTTTATAATGCATGTCACATTGTAAAATCCATTGGTCTTTGTTTTAGAACGCTATTTACGAAATAGCACGCCAGAACAACATATCCATACGGAACTCAATAATTAACCAACGCTTCATTAGAACCGGCGATTTGAACGAAACCGTGGTAGCTGAAGTCTTTGGACATCTTCAAGAGCTATCTGACGAATCGATCCCCCATAATGTCACGGTCGGCCAACATTTCACCGAACGATTCTACCAGTATGTGAAAGACAGACCTGCGATTGCTTCTGATAAGGAGTTCTGTAGCAATATTTTGAGATTGTTTGAGCGGACAATAAATGTTGTAGACGGGACGGATACCTGGCATGATAATAGCGGAAAAGGTAGTGGGGAGTATCACAAGGAACCTGGTAGTCAAGGATGGTCGTGGAACAGGTGAGTACTTCGTGTTTTGATTGATTGTAATAATTGTACAATCAGTTGTTCAATCCCACCCAGCATACTAATTTTAATAATTTAATAATTACTCACAAAAATTACTGACCCAACTAAATCTGTGTGTTTATTGAGTGACCACGGATAGGTAGAATTAGAAAAATTCGCCTATGCAACCGTAAATCATATTTCAGCAATGGTTTTTAGAAACCTTAGGTTGAATACTAGAAATCTCAGCTCAAGGTGAATATTTAAATGTTACTCTCACATCAATAACGAATTGGTTTAAGGTTTGGATACAGAACCCTGTTCGATATCCTTCTTCATAAGTACAACCACGGCTCTGGGCTACCAGTGGATATTCGTCTCAACACCAAGGTAAATAGCCATTAATCCAGTACTCGATCCAGTATGGGAACAATTATTAAAGAAGCGATTTTTCGTTTCAGTAAAGATTATTGATTTTGTTATCCCGATTATCACCTGATATCATGAACATACATTGTTATAATTTATAATAGGCTATAAGCGATAAATGGCTTAAATTTAGATGCACATGCAATTAAATTTAGAATATTAACAAATGAAAGAAAATGTATCAAGTTTAATTTTACTCAGGCCTTTTTGTAAGTATGTAGTATAGGTATGCCGTTTCTGTTTTAAAGGTGACGCAAATAGACTGGACCGATGATAGAACAGTGACCGTTACAGCCGGCGGAGACATCTACCGAGCGAAAGCTGTCATTGTGACGGTGTCTCTCGGAGTTCTGAAGCACAGGTATTTTTTAAGTGATGTTATTCCACTAATAAACATCGCTTGTACCTTTAGTACATACAAGGTGTTTCGGGATAGGTTACAGAAACGAATTTTGCCGGCCCGTAACACGCATAACTCAGTGATGAACTCTGTTATAACTGATGAACCTAACAAAATCTACTGGGCAAAGAGCGGACTAACACACCGTTTCTTTCCTATCGGTTCATATTGATTCTAACACTTATTCCTAAATTCTTCTAAAGTTCTCTGTTATGCATTCGATTGTGTTCGCTCCTTCTAACATTACAATCATCTATATTTTCCAGCCACGCAACTCTGTTTGAGCCATCTCTACCAATAGAAAAGGCACGCGGCATATCTGCTCTGTCGTTCGGCGTTGTCGACAAAATATGTCTCTACTACGAAGATATCTGGTGGGGTGAGGGCACGTGGATGCTTTTCCTCTGGACCAATGGTACGACAACGATTTCGAACATTTTTCTACCAAGGTCTTATTCTCTATCTTGCATCTGTAGTAGTTTTTCCATCATGGGAATGCTATACGTTTTTTTAAAACAAATAGACATTGGTTTGAATAAGAATGTTCAAATAAAACAAACATCATCACGGGTGCCATTTCTGACTTGCGAATTCAGATATACGGTCTCAGGGTACCTAGCAGTTTACCATTGTCAAACTTGTTTTGCCCAATGATCTTTAAAAATGCAAGATTTAATCTATAAATGAGGAAAGACTGATTGTGTTTGCCAACGGTTTTTCTAGTTGGCAATGAAACTTATTGTCTGAATAATATTGGGCAGATTCAGCATAAATGTTAAAGGAGTTCTCTCTCACATTGATGCAATCAATGAATTTTACTTATGTTATTTTATTTGCTACCTAGATTAATTTCAAAATGCGTTGCACTAATTGTATGTCTTATTTCAGAATAAGACACTAAATTCCGTTTTCATTTTCAGAGTACAGAAGCAAAATTCCGGCAGAAGACTGGTGGATTCAGGAAATCAGCAGTTTTTCTGTGCCGATGAGCAATGACCACGTGATCACACTGTGGCTAACTGGAGCTGCCGCCAAGCACATGGAAACCTTGGATGTTGTAGTAATTAAGGAGAAGATAAAGGGGCTGCTAGAGTTATTCTTCAAGGATAGGAATGTGACTGTGCCAGACGCAAGGGATATTCGCAGGTGTATTTATTTTAAATATTTAACAGCTATTTTATCAACGTAACATTCTGGAACCATAAGCAGCACCAACCAGCACAATTCAGTTATTTGCTTTCTCGCATAGCAGATATTTCAGAAAACATGGTAGTATCAAGATTTTGACATCACGACCTACATTTCTACAGGAGTCGCTCACCTTCATACCTTATAAGGCTCTCTTCTCTTACAAATATTTGCGACTCGGGTCAATTTAGTTTTTGGACAGTAGAGCGCAGCTTTATTAATTAGTGTAGATTTACTTCAGTTGCACCACCCTTGAACATATGTCCGTATGGTGATCATATGCTATGAAAGTAAACAGGATAAACAGTTTTAGCGGTCTTTAAGCAATCTACACTTCTCAATTGGTTTTCATGTAATAATAGCATGTTCGTCAACAGGTCGGCGTGGTACTCAGACCCTGACATCCGCGGATCCTACTCCTTCCACGGCCTCGCCTCGGATGCCCTCCCAACAGTGGTACAGGATTTCGCTTCCCCTCTGCCAAGCGCCGCCAACCCGCGGCTTCTCTTCGCCGGGGAGGCCACGAACCCGCATCACTTTGCCACAGTGCACGGCGCACTTGAGACCGGTTGGAGGGAGGCCGACCGCTTCCATGACATTTATCACGGCAAAATTGCTTGAATATTTATAAAATTCGCGTTTCAATAAATTAATAAACTTATAAGTGCTTGTTAGTAATGTTTATTTAATTAAGTTAATGAAAAACCATTAAATCTAATCTCCAAAGAACATACTTGCCAATATGCGTATCCCAGAGCGCGCAGGTGACGCATTCTCCTTACTAGATCTTCTGCTGACCTTAAACGCCACTGGGTACAAAGTGTTTGTGTCTCACCCTGCTTGGTGAGGTCAACTATGCCACACACCCAAACTGAGAAAGGTGTGTCTGGTGTGGCACTAAGTATGCAATAAATAAATAATTCATTCATTCATTCATTCATGAGTCGGCCGATTGGGACAGAAAGCGAGAACATTTCTCCTCCTTCCCTTGGAGACAGCTCTGTTTCAGTGCTATGGATCCGTCGAGCTGTTTTAATACTGTTTTCGAGGTGATCCCGGGAGCAATGGAATGATTTATTCCTAGCTCTACTAAATCCATCGATGGTAAAAGCCAGCAACGGTTTCAGTCACCTGTTCCACTAAGAACGCCGTCAACCTAGCATGGTCCCGTGCAGGGCCGGGCTGTAGTGGAGGATCGGCGGCGCCTCGTTGTTAGACTCGAAGACACCTTGGAAAAATATTCCGAGTGGGTTCTCCAGAACCTCGTTGAGTTTAACGAGAAGTATTCAGTGTGAAGCAGGCTTCGTTCAATGTAGCTCTGACCTTCCAGGGCACAATCCTGCACATTTAGTATGTGCAGTAGTCGTGGGACGAGAAATGAGAAATGGGTTTGTAAACTGTTACTAGTGTAAAAACGAAGTATTCATTTTACGCCGAGCAGTATAGCCGCTACAAGTTTCTTGTAGCGCACTGGATCGCGCACGCGGCGCGCCAACGAAAGCCCGTAGGTTGCGAGACGTCTAAACGCAACGACCCGCCAGCCGCGACTGTCTCGCTCGCGCAATGTAGCCGTAACCGGATTGAAGCCGGCGACTCTCGTAACTGGGGTTACGAGTAATAGGTAGTAATATTAATAATTACTTCGTTGCGGCTTGTAGCCGGCGACTCTCGCAACTGGGGTTACCGCCGAAACTGTAATGCGCGCGCGCAGTGCGCACTGTAGTCGAAGAGGGGCTACATTCTTAAGAACGGGCCGTAAGCAAGTGAAAATCCCGCATCGAATCTGCCTGCCAAGAGCGGTATCTATTGCTATTTCATTATGTGTGAGACAGGGCGTGAATACGAGAGCGAGAGCGCGTCATCTACCACGCGCCGGGTACCTATTACCTTCTACTATCGGGCCGCGCGCCTCCGCTTCGCAGTGAAATTATGACTACCTATTATCTTTGCCCGCATGATGCCACCGCACCTGCACTGCCTATGTATACATATGTAGGTAGGTGGATGGATGTATTTCATGTTTTGTGCAATGGTTGGGTAATTTTGAGGCGCGAGTGCTCTACGCTCCGTGTTGTCAGTGCCCGGGCCAGTACCTACAATATGTTCTCGCAGGAATTGCGCACGTAGATCAATGGGTTGCTAAAAATGTACCTACATCTAACTTATTATTGTCAAAATATTTTATATGTTTAGGTTCTATACAACAGAACTAAGTCTCCAATTTTATTGGTAATCGTCTATCGGGATATAGTATAGTATATATAAGGTGAGTTTAAAATAATCTACAAGCCTTATAGGGTTGATTCAGTATCTGATATAGAACAACTTTTGCTAAGAATGTAGGCTTGTAATTTTTTTTGTTCCATTTTAATTTTTGAGAAATTTATGCATTACATTCTTCCCAGTATTGTCAACAACTTTTGCGAAGAAACTATGTACCTATCGGTAATGGTTTCCAAGAAAATAAATTATTAAAGTGCACTAACTCTTCAAACTGCCTATTTGAAAAATAGGTTCCGCGCCGCGCCGGCCGACGGCGCGGAGGCGGCGCACACAATACCCATATATAAGGTGAGTTTAAAATAATCTACAAGCCTTATAGGGTTGATTCAGTATCTGATATAGAACAACTTTTGCTAAGAATGGAGGTATGTAATTTTTTTTGTTCCATTTTATTTTTTGAGAAATTTAAACAGTATGTTCTTCCCAGTATTTTAAACAACTTTTGCGAAGAAACTATGCACTTATCTGTAATGGTTTCCAAGAAAAATAATTTATTAAAGTGGTAAACCTTATATATAAGGTGAGTTTAAAATAATCTACAAGCCTTATAGGGTTGATTCAGTATCTGATATAGAACAACTTTTGCTAAGAATGGAGGTATGTAATTTTTTTTGTTCCATATAATTTTTTGAGAAATGTATGCATTAGATTCTTCCCAGTATTGTCAACAACTTTTGCGATGAAACTATGTACCTATCGGTAATGGTTTCCAAGAAAATAAATTATTAAAGTGCACTAACTCTTCAAACTGCCTATTTGAAAAATAGGTTCCGCGCCGCGCCGGCCGGCGGCGCGGAGGCGGCGCACGGCGGCAGAGTCTATTTTACCTACCCGAATAGTTTTGCCTCCATCCCACGCTGACGTACGCCGCGCCGGGCTATGGATTTGGTCGGCGCGGCTGTAATGTAGGTATGTACACAAGCATGCAAGTCCTTTTTCGCCCGATCGGCACTCGCTTCACTTAAATTCACTCACGTGTGATACTCAGGTCCGATGCGCGTCATGGACCTTGACATACTAATTGCTTTCAAAACGAAAACAAACGTCCTTCAGTGAGAGGGGCGGCGGCGGCGGCGGGGGAGATGGGGCGGCGGGGCTTCTGTCTGCGCACGCGGCGGCGGCGGCGGTGGCGGAGAATTGTCTTGTGTCAGTGGGTCACGGTCGGGTCAATGCCCCGTGGTTGACCTATATTTTTAATTAAGAATCTAACGCATAAATTTCTCAATAAATTATATGGAACAAAAAAATTACATACCTACATTCTTAGCAAAAGTTGTTCTATATCAGATACTGAATCAACCCTATAAGGCTTGTAGATTATTTTAAACTCACCTTATATATAAGGTGAGTTAAGTTTAGGGTTGATTCAGTATCTGATATAGAACAACTTTTGCTAAGAAAGTAGATATGTAATTTTTTTTGTTCCATTTAATTTTTGAGAAATTCAAACATTACATTCTGCCCAGTATTGTGAACAACTTTTGCGAAGAAACTATGTACCTATCGGTAATGGTTTTCAAGAAATAATTAATTTTTCAAAATAATTAAAGCGCGCGAACTTCGTTAGGCGGCCCCGGTGCGGCGGCGCGGGAAGGCGGGGCGACATGCTAGTTACCTACCTACCCGAACCGTTTTGTTTCGTTCCCACTTTGACGCCCCGTCCCGAACAAATCCATAGCGGCGCGGCTGCAATGTAGGCAGGTATGTACATATCGAGCTTCTCTATTTTTGGTCGATGTACCTAACCATATTTGCATCCTTTTCCGCCCGATCGGCACTCGCTCGTGTCCGACCGACCTAGAGCTGATAGGTACTCTACTAATGGCTTTCACAACGAAAACAAACGTCCTAGGCTGACCTGTCTGCGCACGCGGCGCGGCGGGGGTAAATTGTGTCTTGCGTCAGTGGGTCACAGTAGAGTCAACGCCCCGTGGTTGACCTATTTTTCAATAAGACAGCTGTTGAAGAGTTAGTGCACTTTAATAAATTATTTTCATGGAAACCGTCACCGATAGATGCATAGTGTCTTCGCAAAAGTTGCTGACAATACTGGGAAGAATGTAATGTTTGAATTTCTCAAAAATTAAATGGAACAAAAAAAATTACATATCTACTTTCTTAGCAAAAGTTGTTCTATATCAGATACTGAATCAACCCTATAAGGCTTGTAGATTATTATAAACTCACCTTATATATGGTGAGCAGGTGTAGACTTGACAACGGGCTGATCGTTCAGCCCGTTGTCAAGGAGAAAGCCGCCATGTTCCGTCGGAGAATGTCTCTTCCCGCTGCGGCAAAAGCCGTAAGTTTTCAAACATGTTCAAAGACCGCGGTAATCTCAAAAGTATCAAAAACCATAATTATTTTGGAAACTAGCTTTATTTGGAAATTATCATTTTAACTAATATCCGAATTATTTGGCCTAGGGTTGTTATCTGACCTGATTTTTTTTTTTATTTTAAATTTTTCTTAGGCACAAATAATACCAAAACAAAAAAGTGGATGCTATATGGGGCCAGTTTGTGCATAAGGCAATAAATATAAAAAAAAACATATGGGTTATATATTTGTCAGCCTCGGTAGCCCAGTGGCGCGATGCCTTGCGGTTTGATAAGCTGGGTGAAGTAACTCTGAGAGCTGTGGGTTTCTAGAGGGGTGACCGTTTTCCACCTTTGAGGGTGGACGTGGTTCGGATTATACGTTTTTTGGGTTCCGTAACCAAAGGGTGCCAACGGAAGTCTATTACTAAGCCTCCGCTGTCCGTCCGTCCGTCCGTCCGTCTGTTACAGGGCTGTATCTCATGAACCATAATAGGTAGGTAGCTGAAATTCTCACAGAGTGTGTTTTGCCGCTATAACAACAGACAGGTTAAATTTAAAATATAAAACACCGTATTATATAAAATATAAAATTTTAGTGCGAATCGGACTCGCACACAAAGGGTTCCGTACCAACGTACAAAATTTAACAAAAAAAAACACGATCATTGTATGGGGACCCCCTTGAATTATTATTATTTTAAAATTTTACTTGTTTGTTGTTATAGCGGCAAAATAAATACACACTCTGTGAAAATTTCAGCTGCACCTATTACGGTTCATGAGATACAGCCCTGTGACAGATGGACGGACGGACGTACGGAACCCTAAAAATGAAAGAGGGGGGCCCCATACAAAAACGTTATTGTTTTCTGTTAAATCGTGTACGATGGTACGGAACCCTTCGTGTGCGAGTCCGACTCGCACTTGGCGGGTTTTTTTTAATTTAATTGGACATGGATGGCTAATACCAAACTGAACGTCAATTAGCCTAACACACCACATGGGAACTAGGTGCCATGCCAGGACCTTCCTTATGTTGCTCGTCTTAATTGAACTGACCGGAAAACTAGGACCATTTTCATTGCAGCTTCAACCGTCGTTCATTCAATGCGATCGTACCAACCCGGCCGGGATTAACCCTCCCATCTAGTAAGTAAGGAAAGGGACCTACTCTTTTACGTGGAATCCGAACCACGCCCAGCCTCAACGGTTGCAACTGGTCAGCCAGCCAGAACCCAACTGCGCTCAGAGGTGCTTACCCAGCAAAGCGTCGCACCACCGGGCTACCGAGGCTGACAAACTAGGTTCCCTTCCTTACTTACTAGGCGGTAGGGATAATCTTGCCTGCGGGTTGGTACCATCGTATTGAATGATCGATGGTCTATGCGACAATTAAAGTTATCCGTGTTTAAAATCCAGTTTAATGTAGCCGAGCAATACAAGGAAGGTTTTTTTATGCGACCTGACATGGATAGCTACTAACTACCGTTATGATATTAGCCCAATACACCAAATTCCCGAAGAAATTAGGTGCCATGCTAGGACCTTCGCTTTATGAGCACGGCTACAATAAATTGGATGGAAAACACTGGCATTTTATTATTCCCGCTTTAAACATCTTTTTATCGAATGCGATGGTACCAATCTGGACGTGCTGAGCCTACCACCTAGTAGGGCGAGGTGTCCTACAGCATTACTGAACTATAGAACATTTAGATCTAAGTATGTATTTCATAATTATGGACGAAAAATATGTTATGTAAACCCGTGAAGTTTCTTTGCGGGTTCTTCTTTACTGGGTTGATCGAATCCGCGGATCGTTGTGACGTAACTTAGTGTAGAAAGAACTACTTTACGAATATACTGCAAGGCTGGACCCGAACCAGCAAAACATACCATTCGCGGGTATTGCGTCTACCAATTTCGCCACCGGCTGTATACGTACTCATAATTTGGAATTCTCCTACAGTCCCTCCTCCCGTAATGAATGCCTCCTACTAACACAGT
The DNA here is from genome assembly GCA_946894095.1 of Incurvaria masculella. Classification (NCBI taxonomy): domain Eukaryota; kingdom Metazoa; phylum Arthropoda; class Insecta; order Lepidoptera; family Incurvariidae; genus Incurvaria; species Incurvaria masculella. The sequence goes on from OX335644.1 coordinate 8,689,220, forward strand.
ATTTAAGATTATACCTACATACATTTATTTAACGCTTCATCTGCGTTGCGGACATTGCGGGCTCTTGCTCCAATTAATGTGTCCTTGCTTCACGGTCGATTATACATACATACATACATATCACATTCCTTGGAATAACCGACGTACCTGCTTATCACGAAAAAGTATATTTACGTAACTTAGTGTAGTTTGACTACCAAAAAGTTTAAATAAATGAAATGAAATGAAATTAAAGAACAGCTCGCATTCGCTTGCAAAGTGGTGCATAAACGAGATGAGGATTGCACTTACGGCCTTTGCCATGAGAAGCAAGGCCCCGCGCCCCTAAACTAAAAAAAAAGGGGTGCATGAACGGAGTGTGGATTAAACTCATGGTCTGCCATGAGAAGCAAGGCCCCGCGCCCCTAACCTAAAAAAACCGGCCAAGTGCGAGTCGGACTCGCGCACGAAGGGTTCCGTACCTTCGTACATCATTTAACACCGATTAATTACGTTTTTTGTATGGGGGCCCTTCATTTTTTTATATTTTTGTATTTTTACCTATTTGTTGTTATAGCGGCAAAATAAATACACACTCTGTGAAAATTTCAGCCGTCCACCTATTACGGTTCATGAGATACAGCCCTTTGACAGACGGACGGACGGACGGACAGAAGAGGCTTAGTAATAGGGTTCCGTTTTCACCCGTTTGGGTACGGAACCCTAAAAAGTAGTACATGAACGGAGTGCGGATTGAACTCATGGTCTTTGCCATGAGAAGCAAGGCCCCACGCCCCTGAGCTAAAAAAAAGTGATGCATGAACGGAGTGTGGATTGAGCTCACTACCTTTGCCATTAGAAGCAAGGCCCTGCGCCCCTGAGCTAAAAAAAGTAGTACATGAACGGAGTGTGGATTGAACTCATGGTCTTGGTCATGAGAAGCAAGCCCCACGCCCCTGAGCTAAAAAAGTGATGCATGAACGGAGTGTGGATTGAACTCACGACATTTGCCATGAGAAGCAAGGCCCTGCGCCCCCGAGCTAAAAAAGTGGTGCATGAACAGGGTGAAGATTAAACTCATCATCTTTGCTATCGGAAGCAAGGCCCTGCGCCCCTGAGCTTAAAAAAGTGGTGCATGAACGGAGTGTGGATTGAACTCATGGTCTTTGCCATGCGAATCAAGGCCCCGCGGCCCTGAGCTAAAAAAGTTGAACATGAACGAGGTGAGGATTGAACCCATGACCTTTGCCATGAAAAGCAAGTCCCTGCGCCCCTGAGCTAAAAAAGCGGTGCATAAACGAGATGATGAATGAACGAATGGTCTTTGCCATGCGAATCAAGGCCCCGCGCCCCTGAGCTAAAAAAGTTGAACATGAACGAGGTGAGGATTGAACCCATGACCTTTGCCATGAGAAGCAAGTTCCTGCGCCCCTGAGCTAAAAAAGCGGTGCATAAACGAGATGATGAATGAACTAATGGTCTTTGCCATGAGAAGCAAGGCCCCGCGCCCCTGAGCTAAAAAAAGTGGTCCATGAACGGAGTGTGGATTGAACTCATGGCCTTTGCCATGAGAAGCAAGTCCCTGCGCCCCTGAGCTAATAAGCGGTGCATAAACGAGATGAGGATTGAACTCATGGTCTTTGCCATGAGAAGCAAGGCCTTGCGCCCCTGAGCTACATGACTACACGACATTTGGTATAATCGATCGCATCGCCACACGGAATGAGTGACACGAAATGAAACATTTTCAAGTGTTTCCGAATCAGCGCTAACAAATTAAAAATATGCTCCGTAAATGCGCCAAAATAGGTCAGAAGCTGCTGTGAAAATTCAGGAGTGTGTATTCCGTACGTCAACTAATTAGCGCAAGAATCGGAAGGCTTACACTCTGACTAGGTACTTCGCGTGAGGCATAAGTGCATCAAATGCAGGCTATACGAATAGAGGTACCTACATATAGGCTGTCTTGTAAGTACGATGTTTTAGGTAACCTCTCTTGGAACCCTTCCTCTCCCGCCCGAGTCAAAACTAGGTACCTACCTACCTAGTCAAGTACTTCTAGTCAAAACGATCACTCAATGTAAAAATTTTCCAATTTTGTATTTGCCAATATAAAATATTCCATACATTACGACGCAAAACCAAAACGCATTTACTTTGCGTTTTACATTTCGTTATTCAGCCCAAATGATTAGATTCCCTCAATACACAGTAGGTCGTACTTCGGACCGCTAAATCAGAAACGCAACTCGTATGCTAATCACCTCAGCTGACACCAGCCGAAAAACCGACCTACAAGCGTTCCCGTTCGCACCTGCACTGATGACTAAAAAGCAAGCAGTAGTAGTGTAGGTAATGTAGGTAACGTGCTTCCCTGCCGCCCGGCCCTTCCGCTCCAAGCCCCACACACCCGCGTGCGAAGCGATCGACGCCGAAAGCGGCCTAGATTTTAGTCGATTTTCGGTCAATTTTCGTAGTCGACAAATGCTGTAAAAACTATAATACCTAATTCAATTTTTTTTGTTTATTTTTAAATATGACTATATTACGGATGTTTGCATGCTATTTATATCTCACACGAACGTGTATAATGAAGCTAATAACCCTTCTGAATATTGGTCGATTTACCCCCAAAAACGGCAAATTTTGTTCTTGCTGTCATTTGTAAGAGGGTTGATTTTTTGAAAAAACAATAGCATACAGACACAGATATTGATCCATAGATACAGGGGAAAAACACAGGTAAATCGCAACAGCGGTTTTCAAATGATTAGTCAACTACGGATGTATGGGCAAAGTCGCCTCCGGGGGCACCTTAACGACCGCCGTTGTGGTTTGCTTACAGAAAAAGTCCAACGATTAGTATTTCTAAATGCTAATAGGCATATGAAATAAATTATAAATATGTTTATTTATCATTTGTGTTATATTATTTCTGGGGATTATTTTGTCGAGGATAAAAAGTTTTGTCTGACTTCTTAATTGTTTGCGATAACTACATAGTAACAAAACCTCATTCTTGATTTTTGGATTTTTTCTCTTCTTCTTCTTGATTTTTGAATACAGGTCACTGCACTCGAGATCCAGAATTCATGTGAGATGATCAAACCGTGCTAGATGTCCTTATACCCATTCATGTCCAGCCAAAAAAAAAAAATAAAAAATAAAAAAAAAGGGGGGGGGGAAAGATCTTTTTGAAACCGTTTTCGCTAACGGCTATCGGCATCAGCATTAACAGTTACTAACGTTTTCGAAAACCAGTGGAAACGCCCACGACTAATGTGCAGTATGTGCAGCGCGGAACTGGCGCACGTCCTGCTTCAAAGTTAATGGCTCGTGTAGATGGTCTATTTTAGTTTTTTTTTTAAATGTATCTACTGTAACTCTCTCAACTTAAAAGTTGTGAGCACATTAAGTAGTTATGTATTTAATAATGGTAAACAATAAAAAATATGTCTTAGATTTTAAGATTGTGGAAAAGTTGCCATCTATAATAATTAACTTGTTTACTATGCCTTACAATTATCTCACATAGTCCAGCTTTTTTTTAAATTGTATTTTGACAATTAATTAAATTAAATTAACCATAGTTTGTTACTGCCTATGCTTGTAAAGTTATAGCAGAAAAAGCAACTAACGACTGTGGCGCCATCTACCTGGACGCATGCCCTTAACATTGAGTCTCATTACTTTATCACTGACTTCCCCGTCCGCCATTGCCGCTGTCATGTATGTGTGGACCCGTCTCCCCGTTCCAGTGAGACGTATTAAAAGGATCGAAATAATACTTTATTTGATATTTACAAAGTTCAATCATAAAAATTCGAATAGTCTGTTAAAATATGATATTTTTTCCATGATGATGTAGGATGATGAACAGAACTTGTGGTTTAACTTATTTCTAAAGCACCCTGTATAAATTTACACGGTTGCGTGCCGTGAACGGTAGTGAAAGATGTTAGAACTGGTCTTCAAGGTCAATGTCCTCCGCGCGGCGCTTCCTCGGGCGAGGGCGGCGGCCCTGCATCATTTCTATCTTCATCTTTTTGGACTCCCTTTTCTTGTCCTTGAGATGCAGCTTCCGCTTGGCTGCCTTCTCCGGGTTGTGCACTTTCTCTTGCAGTATCAGCTGGAAAACGGAAAATGTTTGCGTCGAGATCACGATATTTACACTTTTAACATTGTTTAGTTGTGCAGAATGTTCATAATAACGTCAACAAAATAATATAATCTCCCATGTATTTTTTAAAAATTTACACGAAATCCAGTCACGAGCTGCATACATATGTTGAAATTTTCAAGTTCATTTATGACGAGCATTTTTTTATTCAATTTTTATGCTCATTGATAAATTAGCGGAAATTTATTGCAAAATTCGTACCAAGCAAGATTGTATACATATATATAAAACCCTTCTGGCGCAGTCGGTACCTGCCTACGCGCATCGTTCACAAGGTCTCGCCCCACCGCATGACGATCAGAGTGTCAAGGGGGGAGGGCCATCCGTGGTTGTATTTTGGGCCTCGCGTCGTAGGTACCAACAGTTAAAGTCTTTGTTGTGGAAAAAAATTGTCGTGTTTTTTAGTTCAAACACTGAACTTTTTTGTTTCTTTGTGCGAAGTGACGGTATGGCATAGCTGCCGGAAATACTTCATGTTCCATTTGCGAATAATGAATATGTGGGATTCTCACATATGTCACATCAATAGACAGGGGAAAGCCCTGCGCACGCGCGAGCTTAGTGTGCGCTCACACTGTCGTATGCATTTACTTTGTTGGGAAATGTTGAAATAGAAAATAATTGAGATAAAAAAAAAATGTTCACTTCACTATACAAACGACATATCATGATCACATAACATCACGATCCTTCGATATACCTTACCAAACCTCACCATGTATGTTATTATGGTTAAAGCCCGATATTGGTTAAAGTCCGAAATATTTTTCCTTGAAGGTTATTGAGTTTCTGCAGTATCCATGTTAAGTTGATATAAAAAAAATAACTAGCTGGTTTTTTTATGAATGGTTTGAAAACATTTGAAAACAAAAGGTTAAGGTTCTTTTTTTTCTTACCAGAAACTCGAAATCGATACACTCGACACGAGTATATCTAAAAAATATTTGTTACCCTCAAGAAAAAAAAACGAACTTTAACCAACATCGGGCTTTAACCATAATATATGCAACATATTTTTTTTTCTTAATACAATTTAAGAAAAAAAGTTGCTTATTTAATTCTGCACTCTTTGCAGTAGTGTGTTTATGACGAGTATTTTATCTTGCTAAGCATTATTTATATTTTTAAGTATTCTTTTATTGAATATTTTCCATTCCGTCTACTATTATTCCTAAAGAATCTCTGAAACTTGAGCACCCGATATACGTGCACGGTACCTTCTTCCTCTCGGCCCGCCTGCTGTTGATGTGCGCGGCGGCGGCGGCCAGCAGCCGCGAGTACTCGACGTCGCCGAGCCGCCGCCGCAGCTTCTTGCCGACGCGGCCGGCGAGCTGGCGCAGCGCCGCGCGCGCCGGCTCCGTGCTGCCGAGCTCGCGCGCCAGCAGCGCCGCCGCGGTCGGCGCCGCCGCAGCCAGCGCCGCCGCGGGCAGCGCGCCCACCACGTGCGTCAGCAGCGTAAGCACGCTCGCGCGCTGCGCAACGGATGAGATGAGGATTTAAGAATGGCCCGTAAGCTATGCTCCCCATACAAACGTAGTTTACTAATCATTTGAAAACCTCTGTTCCAATTAAATTGATTTTTAATATCTAATATCAGGCAACCAATATCTTCAAATATCAAGAAAATTGGAACAGAGAAATTCAAATTATTAGTAAAGTATGTTTGTACGGCAGACGAAATTTTCTGATGCTTACGGGTTCACCTTAAGGCAGCATTTAAAAGCCGCTCTTTAAGCGTGCGATTTACTTCTAATTATGGAATTTCAAAAAGATGAAAAATGCATTGATGGTCTAGCTATTTTTGAAAGCTATAACGGTAAATATCTGACACTCATATTCCGTGTTTAAAGATTTTTTATGATATTTTATGAATAATTTGCCTGGAACACAAAGCACCAGAGACTTACAATTTAAAATTTAAATATTTTTTTTACGTTATATAATTATAGCTAGACCATCAATCTACATAATTAATTTTTTGATTGAAAATTTGTTGTGGTTATTTTAAAATATGATTAAAGGTTGTTTTACTTACGCCCTCATCAAACTGAACACATTCAGCTCATATAACGCCCTTAAAGGGATTGGGCCATGTGCAGACAGCCGCAATCATGCCTCACACAATGTTTCCTGCCAATTTGCATGCCAGAGCCAATGTTACCTGACACGTTATTTATGCCCCTTTGAGAACATGACGCGATCGTCAGGTGTGCATGTGCTCCCAGTATTTACTCCCACTCTACTCTGTCGCCCACGTGAAGCGTATTGGGTTAGACTTGTGCGATATAAGATTAAGAGAGAAAAAATCATCTCTTTCCTTCTGACCTTTTGGGTACAGGGTCAAAGTCTACAATAGTGAGAAATAGGAGCTGTCGTCAATACTCTCAGTTTATATTTACCTCTCGGTTACTTTTATATCGTTCCATGTCCAACCTATTCAGAATTGAGAAACAGTATGCTTAGCCTCAAATATCGAGCGGCAAAGCGTCACGCAAATGGGCTACTGAGGCTGAGAATTACGTGACCACATTAACACTGCAATTTTTTTTATCCAACGAGTTTAAACACAAATAATTTTTTATTCATCTAGGTTAATTAATTTAGCTAAATCGTGGGAATTATGATCATCAATGTTAAGTTACTAAAACAGAAAATTAGCTTCAGACACAATAAATGACATATCACAATGGCTGAAAGTTAAAAAATAACAATTCGGGCTAACGTGAAATCCAAGCAAAGCTGCAAAGATTGACCACCCAAGTTGAATCACACTACTTACAATATTTATAGCCAATGGAGCTCTCGCCACCTCCAAGTTGGCAGCCTTCCTCAGTCTGAACAGGATCCAGCGGATGTCCACTCGGCTGTTTTTGTCGTCGTCGACTTCAAGATTCTTGCTCTTCATACTAAACTCTGGTATATCATTCACTAGGCTGAATATCCTAAGCATCACTTCACCCACCTAAAAAAACCACTCAATATAGTAAAATGAAAATAGTATTCGAATGGAACATCAAATAATTACTCCAATATTTATTCGTATATAGGTTCGGAAAGTAATATCATAGGTAATATCAATCAAATTCTATTAAAATGTATATTAATAATTCACGAAATTTCCAAGGAGGGCAAACACCACTGCAATGCTAGCACACCTCCACCACTAATTTCGCGCGAAACGTCACAAAATTCAAGTAGCGGAATGTCAAGCGAGTCAGTTGAACTGTAGAATTGGAGCAAAATGTCGTCGCCATCAGAGTCAGAGGAAGAAGAAATATTATCGTGGTGATTAATCTTGAAAAGCTACAAAATTTGGGTGCACGAGATTTATTTCGGACCTCTTTGATATTTTTTTACTTAAAATCAACATCCGTTTTATCAAAAAGAATTTAGTTTCGCTTCATAAACATACCAACTGAGATAGAAGCAAACGCTAAAAAGATGAATGTTTCCCAAAGTTAGATGGCGATAACGAAAAATAAAAATGGTTTTATTTCCTGACTTTCCCACAGATACAAAGATAAATTGAACAAACCATGTCTGCCATCTCTTTTGTAACACCGATAGTGTATTGAGCGCACAGGTCCAACACCAGACTCCTCAGCGCATTCTCCGTGTCGTAATGCACGAAACCCCTTTCGCTTTCCGCCTCTCCCCGGACCACCCTTGACAGTTCCTCAGCGCTGACGCTCGCTAGTATCCGGCCCAGAATACTGACGGCCTTCAGTCGCACCCAAGAGTGAGGGTAGGCCAGAAGTATCTGGCACTGCTGCGCTATGTCATCCATATAGCTGTGAAACTTTACGTCCACTAGGCAGGAAGGACAATGCTGCGTTATTTTCTCCATGAGGTTCAGTATTTGTATGAGGCTGTGGTCTCGATCCCTTTGGTTCTCTTCGTTATTCTTGTCGTCTCGTTGTTCGAGAGCGAGTCTTACGAACTTGCCCTCGGTGGCATCACTGCTGAGGAGGGATAGTCTTCCGCTGACGATAGGCAGTATTGTGTTCAGGCGATTTTTAAAGTCATTCTCCTCGACTACAACGAAGCGGGAGCACATTTGAGCAGCTAATTCGTAGTGTGCAGGCTGAAATAGAAGAGAAATTACATTTGCAAACATAACCTATCAAATTGAAATGTATCAAAGAATTGATTCATTTACACATCCTCACATCGTTGTCTGCTCTGGTCTGAACTGTTATTTGGTAAAAAAAATTGTTTGGCACTAGCTCTTAGATCATAAGTGTCGTGGAGTAATGAAATGAAAGTTTTTTTTTTACTGAGTTAATCACATATATGGATCAGTTTGTGAAACAAACTTGGTCTGGTTAGAGAAAGAGACATTAAAGTTTAAATCAAGAATGTTAAAAAGGAGGGAACTAGAAATAGGCCAGGCAGCCACATTGCTGAGTGTTTGCCAACGAGGCAAACCATAGCAATGTAAACTACGCGCGGGAATAACAGTGATGTAAAATGGAAGCTTGATCATGCATATTCATGCAAAATCAAAAGAAGTGTGAAAAAGGTGAAGCATTACAAAATTATCTTATCATCTGTGAATGTTGCAACCAATTAGTTTCGCTATTTCTTTGTGAAACCCATGAAAACTATTATGGCGACACTGGTCGTGCTCGCGAACTATGAACATCTTGCGTCCATTTATTCGGTTAAAATAATGGTATCATGAGATTAAACATGATATTTTTGGACTCCATACAGCTCACAAAAAGTGGCGTTCACATAATTCGTCGCACTCGGGACATACAGACGTATCTCACAATTATAGCTTTTATATAGATATATAATACATATACTAATTTATTTGCTCTATTATTTATGTTTTAACTCATAGCAAAGCTTCTTACCAGGTTATTTTTTTCAGCATCATTTGCAGTATATTCAGTAAAATGTGAAAGAAAACAGAGAAACTATCAGCTTTTCAACTCTACTGCAAATTTAATAAAAATGAGATACGCCTGTTTGTCCCGGGTGGGACGAATTGCAACGATGGTGATGTTTTTTTTAACCGGGCATCAGTAAAAATTAAGACAGTAACCTTATTATCAGCGAAGAAGGTGAGTATAAGGCGGTAGAGGTGGGCGCGATCGGGCGGAGGCAGCCTCCGCAGCAGCGTCTCGATGGCGGCGGCGGCGAGCGCGCGACACGCGCCCGCCGCATCGCTCACCATGCACGCGCCCAGCGACACGAACAGGAAGCCGGCGTGCTTCGACAGGTTACTCTGGTGGACCATTCGATAAAGATTTGTTCACATTTTCTATTTATTATCAGCAAGAAATGTTTCAGTTTCAGTTTCTTTATTTCCTCCATAAGATGCACATATTACGTACTTCACGTAGCAAACTTTTAGACTCGTTTGGTAAAATAGATAATAGTGTTATTTTTCGCTTTTAAAGTAGTTGCACACCATTTATTTGAATATCTAAAGAACACCCCTCCCCCCTCCTGGAGCGGCACCGTCTATTTCTTGTTTGACTCAGTTCAAATTTGTTGAAAAATATTTTTTTATTTATGCCAAAGACTTATTATTTTATTTTTTTATATTATTTTATATTATGATTTTTCCCCTGGTTCGATTACTTTGCCGAGTTTGTAATTTTTTTCTTTTTAAAAGTCATCGTGAATGTGAGTATAAGGGTGTGGACGGTTTCGTGCCGTTCGGCTTCCATCTCTACCTAGTCAGAAAAGAGGTTTGATCATACAATATGTCAAAAACAATTAATCTCACCACAGGCCACTTTCCCATGATCATCTGCAGAAAGGTGAGCGCAGACTCCCGGCCATGCTGCAACTCGTAGTTGAGCTGTGACACAAAGAACTGCATGTGCCGCTCGATTTTATTTCCCAGCGAGTAGTTCGTCACATAGTTGGCAAATATCGCTCGCGACTCCTCACTGCATGAAAATATTTACATATTATTAAAGATCATGGCATTAGCATAGCAATACTGCGCATGATGGATTAATTTTTTTCTTTTTCTGTTGTAATAAATAAAACGTAGTTATTTCAAAATGCCTTGTTGTCTTTTCGTTGACGTCAGTTTGGAATGGTTCCATAATAATTTTGAAATCGCGCAAGTACAAAAATATTAAGAAACCCTGCCCTATAGGATGTTACAGAGTCCTGCGTTTCTTGGATGAGCTCTACATTAAAAGATGCTGCATCGGATTTGGAGTTGCTGGACTCCAACCGGCCGCGTCCCCAGGTGGTGGATAGGGGAATGCCTCCCAGATACGGGAGGTACTAGGGAAATCAAATACCTAGCGCGAACCAAAACCAGTAGGCATGGGCGTGCCTTAAGTCTTGTAAGATAAGGCCTAAGGGATCTCACCCCTACAGAAAAGACAGGAATCCAACTCTGGGGTACAGCGGCCCACTCCAACATCGAGATTATTTAAAGATTCCAAAATAAAATGTTAAGAATAATAACCAATGCTCCTTGGTTCGTCACGAATGAACCACTACATCATGACTTACAGATTGCTACAGTCAGGCAAGAAATTATCCGACACACTAAGACCTATGAAAAAAGAATAAAATGTCACCCAAACAAACTGGAGAAGGATCTGATAGAAGTAAACCCAATAAATCGTAGGCTAAAACGGAAAATACCTCAAGACATACTGAAAGAGCTATAATAATAAAGTAGGATGTGACAAAGGTCACATACCGAGCATGCCAATTAAACAAAACCAACAAACCTACTATTAAATGTCCCAGAAAGGAGACAGATCGTAGTAAATGAAAGAACAAAAAAAAATCTTTTACAAAAGAAGAAAGAATAAGAAGGTTACCGTGATCTTGCTGACTCGCTGAGGATCGCAATGTTGGCAACTTTGGCCATGACCTCATGCAGCTCTGGCGAGACGAGACGCGCGTCAAGGATGGCCTTGAGCAGCGAAAAGGAATGCGCTCGCGCGTCGTCTCCGGCGCAGTCCTGCTCCGCGTATAGCAGCAGAGTCTTCAGCTGTGACGTCTCTAGCTGGTGGTACTTTACGTTGCGGATCAGTACTGTCACTGCCTGTAGATATCCATTGGTATCAAATAAAAATAAACATCACGGGTGCCACTTCTGGCTCTCAAGACCAGTATATTCAAGTCAGCAATTAGCAATTAGTCAACCAAGTAACAAAAACAATATTTGGTTCATTATAAGATTTTTAAAATTTGCTTACTAATTACCTTAAATGCATTTTTTACTAAGAAAAAGTTGTCGTCTTGCTTGTTCATGCCACTCGTTGCATATTTGTGTAATATAGAAAAGATGCAGGCTGTCGCATCTTTCACGGCTTCGTTGAGACTAGTAATAGAAAGTTTCATGGTCCAAAGTGTTGACAGACATTTCAGTGCCACAGTTGTTACCCTGACGTGGTCACTACGAAGTGAATCAAGTATCAGAGGAACTAAAGGATCGACAAATGTTGCGTAGTCCACCTTGGATATCTTCTCTCGCTTAAGAATAACGTAGAGCATATTCAAACTGAATTCAACTAGAATATGTGCATTGGCCGAAGTGGATGTCCGAACACGTTTTACGATCGCTTCTCGACTTCGTCTAGGTATTTCTGGAAGTATGAAGCAATCCGGCTTTGCTCTCATCATCTTCTCTCTTTGCTCCTCAGTAATTTCGCGCTTTGGAGCATTCAACACTAACTCTGGAATGCTTTCATTGGCCACTCCGTAGAGAAACACGAACAAGGACTCCGGACTCACAAACTTGTTGGAGACAAGACCAGTAGATATGTGCGTCAAAGCATCTTGCACTTTAACTATGACCTTTTTTGAATGTGACTTCATCAGCACCTCCTTGAAAGGAACAAGTAGATCTACCAAGCGATGAACATTCTGTGCCACAATAGTCAATGTGACGTAGCTTTTTTTGCTGGGTTTAGCCTCAGGGGTTTTGTAACCCAACTTTTCCACTTCTTTTTCTTCAGAAAGAGCACCAAATAAGTCATTGATGCAGACGTCTATAATGTAGTGTAGGTTATTGTCAATTTCATGGCCTGTGAACTGATTCTTGAGTGCATCGAGGACAGTGTGTATGGTGGCTACCAGGACATGCACTTGAAATCCTCGGGTCAGGAGTAATGTGAGGTGCTCCAGTAGAACACCGAGATAAGACGTTCCGACTGTTAACATTATCTTTTTGACTATATCTCGAGCAGCGATCCTTACTTGCTTCATGGGAGATTTCAGAAAAGAGCACAGTTTAATGATTATTCTGAAATAGAAAAAGTTTTTTTTATTATGCACAAGTACATACTCCTACTAGTTAGGACAGCATTCATCTTTGTTCATACTTGTCGGTTATTCGAAAGACAGAGTCCATATCCTATAAAGACCGGCCGGGCCGATATAAAGTTGAATGTTTCAAATGGCCAACTACTCTAAGTCATGAAATTGACGAAATTATTAAGCCCAAGTCTATTTAACTTTTATTTTATTTTTAATCCTTAGAAATGCCACTCGTGCTTACATGCGGGAAATTAGCCTGACTACAAGGATTTGATCTCAGTGTTCAATGGCTTCATGGTAGGTATCATTGGAAGTAGAGTTTTTCTATTGACCCCGGGAAAAAATGAGTGGCCACTCGACCTACTCTTTAGCTTCTAATGTAATTAAGGGTTGAAATTGGTCTATAAATTTGATGAGACATTTCTTTAGGCAATTTGTGCTTACCCAGGCAGGTTGACCTTCAGGATGTTCCCCGGCAGTTGCTGCAGCAGTTTGACCACAGCAAGTGCAAGCGGCACTCGCAGCACGTCCTGCTCCTGCCGCTCCACGCTGCGTTGACGCCGGTTCAGCTTGTGCGACTCTTCATGATCCGTCATTTTGCTGATTGCCCTGTGAAAGAAAACGACGGATAGTAGAAGTTCGTTTACAAAAGAAAATTTGGAATTTCTGAAATAAAACTGACTGAAAATTTCAAGTATTTATTTGCAACCCCACTGGAAGTGACCATTTTGTTTTCTTTGAGTTCTTCAACTAGGACCCTAAGAATTCCGCGCGACGGTCTGGGATTCTGTTCTCAACGGCATGCACCTCTTTCTTTCCTAGTTTGATGTGTGCATTTCTTCACTTTTTTGACAATACAATACGAGTCCCTACAATATAGAATGTTGTTGGACGAAGCCCGCCCAGCAAAAGATTAATTGCACATAAGATATTAATTTTGCTGCTTACCGATTCAGTTGTGGCAGCAAGCCTGTTGTCAACGATTTTATAACTCTTTTAGCAACTGAGGGAGATATATTAGCAGTTCTCTCAAAAGCGGGGACAGTAGGAGCTTCCATCACTGCTATTTGCTCTGTAATATCTTCCGTTTGGTCGGCTACCTTCAATTCTTCCTCAAGTTTTTCCTGTTCATCTTCATCTTCATCAATGTTGGGAGCTGATGGCTCTTTTTTCTCATCATCAGCATCAACGATAGATGTAATGGTTAGTTTTGTATTTTCTTCCATGTTTGCAAGCAAAGATTTCGGTATTACAACATGTCCTGCTCTAGAAAGATCAAAGTGAAAAGAATCGAGAATCCCTACCAAAATTCTAGTCAACTGCTTCTGGTAATCTGTTGAATGTCTCATTTTGTTGAGATAGTATTTAAGCACTACTTCATAGTGGTACCAGGGCAGTAGTCGAGCGCAAGAGCAGACAACATCTATGCATGCATCGATGAGGGTGTTCTTATCTGTGAATTTATCATCGCAAAGATGTGTGGTAGCCAGCGGCAAAATGTAATTAGTGAGTGTCCGGGGAGTTGGACATTTAATCATTTTCTTAGCGACCTTACAGAACTTTAAAAGAGCACGCACCCTCCGATGCATCTGTAGATGGACCATATTGTCAAAAAAGTCCACCTCTCGGTCTTCTTCACAGGCCAATGGTGCTAGGTCGGATAACACAACATCGGCTGCAGGACATTCCCTAACCAACACACCCAGCAACTCAATGGATGCATTTCTTAATGTTTCGTTCTTTGTATCCTTAATTCCTGATGAAATTAAAGCAAGAACTGTATCTCTTACAAAAATCATCCCATCTTTTGCGGATTTATATTTCAACATTAGTTTTGGCAAAATTTTTTTCAAGCATAGACCAGCGCTGTCTCGAAGAGAAATGTCCTTTTCCGCCTTAACGGAGTAGAAGCAATTGTTTACAATGAGAATTGCTAGATCAATGTCGATGTTATCTTCATTAGATAGCTCGTAGATAAATTTGTAGGAATCAAGTCTTCGGTCAAAGTCTGGTTGCTCAATCCACTTGGGGCTGAATGCGTTTAACTCATGCATGACATGTGCGGCTCGTGATATCATGTCCACATCACTTCGTGATTTATTTGACACTGACTTCAGCATCTTGCACAGCAGCTTACGGACTCCCACTGGTGACACTTTATTGAAAAGAACTGCCAAGCTCTTGATGTACATTTGCGGGTTATCACTTCTTTCAAGCAAATTTAGTATTGTTGTGACCGCATGTTCCATGTTCTCCTCAGCCATGTTTGAACATATTTTCTTCACGAGTATTGGCAATAGCAGGTCCAGAAGTTCCTCACTAATTTTTGGTGCCGAGACAAGCTCTGTGATTCTTGACAGAATTAGTAAATCCCTTTTATTTACCATTTTGGATTTAGCTATGTTAGAAACTCTTCTCTTCATTATTTCGAGAATGCTTTGTATATGGGGTATCAAAATTTTGCTACCGAAATTTAGATTCTTGGTGTCGCAAGTGTTTTCAACTATATTTAAAGAGACAGTACAGAAACTCTCCAGGGGAACAGGAGCAGGTGAATCAGAAATCTCTTCACTGTCTTGTAGGGTCAGTAAATTTTCGATCATTTCCATGATTACATTAACTACTCCGGGATTTGTTTTTGTGCACAATAACAGTTTGAAGATATGAGGAAGAGGACTAAGTGTTGAATCATTAGGTTGATTTGTTATCATTAAGATGAAGTATCTTGGGTTCTGGCACCAACAACTGAACAACTTGAGCAGGCCAGTCGGGCTGTGAATACCCTCTATGCATAGCTTGGGGAGGATTGGCCAAACCACACATTCAAATATTACAAACAATTCATCCTTCGACCATTCATACTTATCAAATTGATCAAAAATCCTTCTAGTAAGAGCCATTGCTACTGCTCTCAGATTTTTCATAACCTTTATATATCCAACATGAACTTCATTAGATCGAGCCAGCACTGCTGATATAGTTGAACAAACGGCGTAAAATACTTTAAACATGTTTGGAAGAGAATTTTCACCCAAGTACCCACCGAAATATTCCCTAACCACTTCAATGAGATTAAGTGTGCTGTGAAGTTTGCTTGGACTAGTTATAGTTTTCAGATTGAGATTCTGAACTATGTCCGAGTAAATTTCTCTGGGTTGCATTCTAAAATATGGCCTGAAGTAAATAAAAGCCATTTCAATAAACTGTGTCAATTCTTCCTCTGTACATCCAGCCAAGTTACGCATTATGAGGGATCTCTTCACCTGACCACCACTCTTCTTGTCAGCACCCAGCTTAGATATCATTTTTCCATAGAGAATTCTTAAAACAATTGGCATAACGTCTGCGCGGTCTTCTGAGCGGATGCTCTCAGATTCTTTTGTTATTTTGAAAGCTGTCAACTCATCCTTAAACTTGTTATCATCGACAAGTTTGCATAGGTTTTCTTTATATGGCGACAATTTTTTGTTTTTGTAATGAAGCACACAGTCAAGTGCATATTTTTGGAGGCTTGCATTTTTGTGACAAAGAAACTCCATGTAAAGTTCCCAAAAATCTGGTTCCCTGTAGAGCGCTCTTGGGTTTTTAAATTTAGAAATAAGTTGCATAATATTCAAGAGAGTTTTAAAGGTTACTTTTCCAGAAATGTTTTTTTCACTAGGCAATAGCGAGAGGTCCACCTCCTGTTCTTGTTCTTCATCAGTTTTTTCAGGAGCACTTAATAGATGACTGACATTGCGCATTTCTACGTCAGTACGAAGAGCATTTGCCTTCCGATTGACTTCATTGCTTCTATACTCTTGCTCTATGAACTTAAGAAATATGGCAGCAACATCTCGGTTTTTAGTTTCACAAACATGGATAAAACTACCCATTGCCTGAAGTAGCAGACTTCTGTAATTGCCCTTGTCTGGTTTCTCGTCTATATTATTATAGGCACCATATAGATCTCTCATAAGTGCAAGATCAGTTTCGAACTCATTAGTAAAATCAAATGATTCTTCATTCTTTACATCATCAAATGATTGCTGAAGTATGTTTAAAAAGACAGGCCAGAATTCATCCACTATAAGTCCATTTGCATAACCGGAAATAAACTCAATGACCGGTTCCCAGAGCAGCTTGAAATTAAAATACAACACTCCAAGCATATAACTAAGCGCATAATTCCGAAAATCTGTATTTTTCATGAGCGTATATTGTGTGGAGTTAAAAGTGACTCTCTGCAGCATATTCAGCTGATTACGGTATTCTTGCACTGATGGAGATACAGCCTCTACCGAGTGGCAGAGAGAGAACACTTGGAAATTCTCCATACTAGTGCCATGGGGAGATGTTGATACGTTCAGCTCTTCTACCTTCTCAAACAGCTTGTAAATATGGGTGGTTAAAAGACGGACCTGAAAAAAAAATATAATAACAATCAACCCTTGGAATATACAGTTGGGTTTTATCTTGAAATTAAACATAAACATTAACACAGAAATCGTTACTAAACATAGCAATGAAAACACATACATATGTATGGACAGGCAACACAAGTGCCATACCTACATGGCATGCATACATATATACCTCACCTGGTGGTATGGCGAATGCAAATTCTTGCTGAGGTATGAGTCGACGAGGTGCAGAGATGGATAAGTCAGTCCAGAGTCATGTTCATACGCAGTCAAAAATAAATCTAATGCTTGCAGGGCACATAGATAGCTGGGTTTCACTGCATAAGGCAATAGCACTGACAATGCAGTGTCAAGTGTACAGATCTTTTTTAAATCTTTACAATTAGATATGTGGACTACACATTCTATGGCATATCCGAGAATAAAGATTATCTTTCTCGCGGATTTGAAAACACTAGGTGTCAGGTCTTTCTCAGATTCACTTTCTATGGCGTACTCTGAGAGTATTTTAAGCAACCTTGATATTAACTGTTTCAGTAGTTCAACATTACGGTCCACATCTATGTTCTTGACATGTGGGAGATATATTAAAGCACATAGAACAGAGTCAGGCTTTTCAAACAGTTTATCAATGTCACCAATATTAAACAATTTAGTCAACACCTCATTGAATCTATTTAGGCCTTTGCCGAAGTCGAGCGGATATTTAATCCAATCAAAGAGTTTGGTTCCATTTTTTGCCGATGGCGACTTTCTTAGGCAGACTTTTGTCAATGTGTGCATTTCTTCATCTTTGAAATCTCCACGTACAACAATATCTAGGAACTGCGGCAACACCAGCATGTCAAATTGCGAGTAATCTGTTACATTCTCCACGAACTCCAGCAGGATGCGTGTGTAGGGCACAGGGAGCAACATCTTAACTACTATACTTGCGTGTTCTTGACTCAATGATATACTCGGCGACAGAAGAATCAATGCTCCTATTTGTGAACAAACTTCCGCTGCACTCTCTGACAAATCGTAGCTCAAAACCTTTATCAATAGTAAAACGAATGATGTTGGTTTACTCAGGAACTTTCCCTGTCTATACTCTAGAGCTTGACCAGCCAGTCTTAAAACATATTCAAGGGCCCGACTATCCTTTTTCGCCATCACATAGTTCTCCGTAATTTTGATGACGCTGTTCCAGAACACGTCACTTTCTTTCGCTTCGATACTCTGAAGCATGTCTGCAACTGTTTGCGTGAGCACTCCGAACAGGGTGTCCTGATACTCTGGGTGTGTCTTGAAACAGTTCAGGAGCATTGGGAGGAAGGTATCCGCACAACTGTGGAACTTGCCACTGACTCCTCTTAGCATCTCGAAGATGAGGTGGCCACATCCTTGTACAGCCTGGAATTCATCAAAGTTGCTATAAACTATTATACCATTGACATTAATTTCTTACCATGTTTACAAATCATATTGGTCAATTTAAACATGCTTTCTTGACCAAAATTACATGCACAGGTGCAAAATACCGGTGTATTTTTTTCAGGTATGCCTTCATGTCCAAATCCAAAATTGTAATAAATAGCGAAAAACATGCAAAGGAATCATTGGGCCAATATTCTAAAAAATTAAAAATGCATTATTACATTTTCGTATAATTACTTGAAAACGTTTATTAAAAATCAACACTTTCCTTAAATTTCCTGTTTAAAATTTCTTTACAGAATTTATTCCTTGCACGCGAACATATTGGCTGGCGTAACAAGATGTTCTGTTTTTCTCAAAATCAACTAGTTTAATACCTGGCAGAAAAAAACCTTTTTTTAAATTTCAATTAATGCCATTTCAATTGGTTGTTTTTACCAAAATCGGCCCATGATGCGGCTTCAAATGTTTTTTGCTTTTTCTTATAGTGTCCGATTTGGCACACTTGAATCGTTCAATCTGAATATAGATTTTTAACAACCACATTATCTTGTTAAACTGGTATTTAAATAAACATGAATAAAACTGTGAATAGTAAACAATAAAAAAAAAACGAAAAACATACATCATCTTGTGTTTTAAGAAATCCAAGCATAAGCAGCAAGAACTTATTCTTGTCTCGCATGTCTCGTGCCACAAATGCAAAGCTCTCCGCAGCAAAGTTGTTGATGTACTGTGGCTGTGAGTCGCCCAACAGTGGTATTATCCGCTTCAGCACCACCGATATGTCCCGCTTAAGGTACGCTCGGAGAACTTTAAAGAGAAATGCCAGGCAGAGGAGCGTCCATTCCAGTTGCTCAGCGTCTTTGGTGTTGAGCAGTTCGATCAGAATGTCGAGGAATCTACCAAATTGGGGATAAAAGTCCTCTCGAAGATCCTTTGCTACGGAAACCAGTATTCTGAAAGGGTTAAATTTCATAAGGTCAATTATGATTAAATTTTATAAGTTTATTATAGTGTCACTGTATTCATGTTGGTCTTATACAGCTGTATCTATGGGGAAGATAGCAATTTTGCAGACTAGTAAGAAAGGTTAGATTGTATGCAAGGCTTGCAAGGATTGAATGCTGAGAGCATTAAGAGCATGTTATATGGTGCGCTAACACGGTGTACCAACAAATAGATCCAAATTACAGTAACAGTGAATAATATTACAAAAGAAGTAAACAGCGTGAATGCGATTATGTGTTACCCACATCTTCAGTATCACAGTAAACGTCTCGCCGCCCATATTTATGTACGTTGGCAGTGATTATCAATGTATAAAATAAGTAAATAGTGAGCATGTTTTTTTATTTCATGTCATCGAACACTGTTCCGGGCAAAACCATCCTTGGTCAGCGCCAAAAGTTCACTGACGATTGTCACCATGCAGTTGGAGGAGCATGGCACTGTTTACAGATTACGGGAGGAGGTAATAATAGCTTAACGCTGGCCAATTAAAAAAAAAGGTTTTTAAACTTCTTCTTCTTCTGAAGTTATAAACCTGGACACAAAAATATTTATTAAATTGTAATTTGGAATCTTATATGAAATTAGCAATGTGCACAATTTCGAATTTCATTCATTTTTAATTATTGAGTGGATGCTTAAACAAGACCGAGTGGCGGTTTTCAACATCATCATCACATCAAACGGTATGATAAAGATTCAAGTGTAGAAGACAGAAAAACAATTGGTCGCACTGTAAGGAATTCAGCAGTGATAAAAGCTCTGTAGGCACAAAGAAATACAAAAACCCCACGCGTAAGCAGAAACCGTTGGCCCTTCAGATGGGGTTAAGCAGAACCACAGTGAAAAATGAAGACTTACAGAGGGATTGGAGATTATTGAAGAAAAGTAGGACATCGTCTAGATGGGCTTTTAACGGACCTGAGACTGAAGTGATCCCGCGTTTTCTTGTAGCAATAAGCGTGGGAAAAAGCACCATGACATATTTTTTGGAGGAAAGAAATTTTTACCATGGAGGAGAGCTACAATAAACAAAATGATAAGGTGTGTACGCCCACAACGGTGAAGAAGCAAGCAGCCGCATACCGCATGTCCAGCGAGACCATTTTCCATTGTCACTCGTGGTTTGGCCGGGATTTTTCATATTCGGACTTAAGGTGGCCCATCCCGCTCAACTCACCATACAAACGGGGAAAGAAGATCACTCCCATATTTCTTGTCAGAGATCTAAAATAGCTTTATTTGATCGAACTAGATGTCTGATGACCGTTCGCATTATGAAATTGTGTTTGGTTTCTAAGTTATAAGGTCCGAAAGTTCGAATTTTTCTGCGGGTTTTATACAATATCTTTGGAGCTGGATTACGCAATGATAAAGTAAAAACATTTTACATAGATTAGTCATCAGGCATAGCTTATTTAATCAAGATTTATAATCTATTTGGTTTTTGTTAGATTTTTGACCACAGCGGTCATGTTTTACTTTTAGCTATAAGTCGTTTTGTAATTAAAATTTTCGTAAATCTTACCAAATCATACACTATGCTCATTGTCTTTTTAGTGAACATGTTGAATCTTCCTCATCACAGAGCCTGTCTTTTTCTTTGAAACATAGAAGGTCCCAAAACGCAACAGCACGATTTTGTACCGTGCCCGCGAATGAGTTAGTGCCGCCGGGTTGGGCCACCTTAATTGAGGTATCTTTTTTTGAAAAGGGCGTAAAAACGAATACAGATATTGTATCAAAATACAGTCCTCACAAACTGTGTGGAACCTGTTTCTCATACCATGTACACTGGGTATTCCAGCAAGATTCTGCACGAAAGCGAAAAACAAGCAAAACTGGCTGGCGGCGCATAAAATTGCCTTCATCCAGCACGAATTCAGACTTAAATCCATTGGAGTATAAAATATAGCAAAGATTTGAAATAAAGGCCTGCTCAAAGTCTTATCCTGATTGGGAGTTAGGCATCTTTGATCAAAGCAGCCGCAGCATATGGCTTATGCCAGGACCTCCTAAGGTGCCCAACGATGTCCATGAGCTTTCGATAATAGGGGGCTCCGAAAACCCTGCCAGTCGGCTAGGAACTCCTTCACACCACGTTTGAAGGACCCCAGGTTGTACTTTGGGATAAATATCTCCTCAGGGAGTGTTTACCGAGTTTCATAGTTTACCGACCCTATAGATAAAGGACCTAGAGGATCGGAATTTTTTGGAATGTTTTTAAGGTCAGGCCCCTTATGCAACATCTACAATAAGCTTTGAGTTTTCTTCCCTATTGTCTGTGTTTTCCATTTAGTACCTTGGCACCTTATTCATTCGGTAATTTGGAATGTTAGGCCACATCATGACAGTGAGTGTGATAGTAACCATCCATGTCCAGTTATATAAAAATAGGAACTAACAGAAATAGGTACATTCATCAGTATTTTAAATTAAGTTAGGTTAGGTGTCAGTAACCTACTCAAGCAGCGCCTGCAGACAAAGCGGGTCTCCGAGACCGAGGTATCTCTCCAGTGTGTCCAGCACATGCTCCTTCCTATGTAAGAGCTGTGCGAGACTGACAATTCCGGCGACATCGCGCCGGAACCGGCGGAAGTTGTCCGTCAAGTTGAGCACGTGCCACTTGCGCAGCGCGACCGCGAGGTGCGTCTCCTGTTCGTCCGGTGCCTCCGTGTTCGCGTGCTCCACGTGGTAGAGCGCCGCATGACGGACGTCGATAGCGGAGATTCGTTCCGCAAATGGGATGAACTGCCAATTAATAATTGAGTGTCAATATTTTTTTTATTTGTCTATAGGGTCTTTATTACCCTATCCCTATCATCGTATTAAATGGAGGAGGATAGGTGTTGTTAGGTTCAAAGAGACACTGGGAAATATTTCGGACACAGTTGTGTTTGTTCCTCGTTTTTCATGGATTTCAGTATTGAAATTACTTTTCTTTTGCTCTACATAATATTTTGCATCTTCTTTTATAAGGCAACCCTCTTTGGCTTCTCTGATTGACTTCATACTGAAATTAATCAAGTTATTTTGCCGTAAGGGCTTGCAATCCTACTACTGCGACAACATTGTTGTTATATTGTTGCTAATAACCTGTACTTAGTATGTAAAACATTATTAAAGCCTTACTTTGGCATTTCTGTTCAAAACATATGAATCTCAGTAATTTCAGCTGACAGATTTATTAAATTGCAATGTTTGCCCAATATTACGAATTCACTATTGTTCCATTTCAGTGTCTTCTTTTTTCTTTGATTAGTTTTTTGTTTATTATTTTATCTTTCTTCACGTACCTTGCTTTTTAGATCTGTATGTTTCGTTGGAAAGCGTAGTGGAAACAAGTGAAGTTTCTTTAAGTATTGTTTGCACTGTATGTATTTGTATACTTGTTTCTGTGTCTTTTCCTTAAAAAAATAAATGGTCTGGCACTTTCCAGAAAACGAATGATTTCACATTAATGGATTTTTTTTGTGTACCTACTTGCCTACAACGACTCTGGGAGGCGACTAATGGAAAGAGGATGATTCAATTCAGAATCAGAGAGGTTCATAGGTAATCGGAGTTTCCGATTACCATACGAACGAGTACGACTACCGAGCGATGCGATTTCGAAAGTGACCGACACGGGCTGCGCGCTGGCCCGGACAGCAAGTAGTCGACTCTTGGTTCTCAAAGTTTTATCCGATTCCAAACCATTTTTAGTCATAGTCGACTCCCGCAAGTATCCGATTCCGCCCATCGCTAGTATCAATCATTTAATTAATTATTTCGATGCAAAAGCTTACCCTAAATGTGTTAGCCGCCTTGTGCTTTAGCGGTTTACTCTTCATCTTGCTGTGTTACTGGTACGACGCATTTAAAGCGCTGGACTGCACGCACTTAAAGCCACTACGTCGGTTCAACTATGGTGGATCAGCGATTTAGTCCAGACGGGAGGAAAGACCAAAAGTATTATAAATAATCCTCTTCGGGCAGCAGACTCAGCAGAGGCAAAGCAAAACACACCACACCAGCAAAACACGTGCGAATGACATCTGTCACTGTCAGTTTAGGGCTGTGTTCGAGCCATTCCCTGCATTCGAAAATGTGTACATTGCAAATATCGCAGAGAAAGCAAATACAGTGAATACTTGGTGCTCCGAATTTATATCAGTGCTCATAGCAACAATCGTACGATTTTATTAATCAACTATATATATTCTGTGTCCTCTACTTGCAGTATCAAAATCAAATCTCTTATCAAAATCAAGTCTCCTCAAATTCGTTCCGATTTGATATCGCGCAAATGTGGCTATGAGCAGTAATATCAATTCGGAACACAAGTATTCACTGTATTCGCTTTCTTGATGACTTGACTTGTATTCTGAAATAATCGAAGGCCTTTCGCTGTTATCTAGTTAGAAAATTCTAGGCCTGAAATAACCACTCATGGGATTCACAAGGCATTTTTAGGTTAGGCTTTGACACATATGTCTGCTAAAATTCGTTCCGAATTGATAACTAGCGATTGTGGCTATGAGCAGTGATATCAATTCGGAACAAAAGCGAATACAGTGAATGTATTCGCTTTCTCTGCGATCTTTGCAATGTATGCATTTCGGAACGTAGGGTAGGTGATGCCGTTGGTGCCTATAAAAAATAGGTATAATCCGGTCAAGCATTGCATTCCGAAATGCGTATATTACGGAGAATTCACAATGTACGCGTACACGACTCGTGACTAGCGATGGGCGATTGTAATAGAAAAAACAATCGAATACAATTGCAATTGTTCAGTCATGTATTCGAATGTCGATTTATTCGTCGCCGCGAAAAAACAATCGAATAAAAAATCGAATCGCGCTAAAATCGATGCAGGCGGGTAGCGGAATGAGCAAAAAAAAAGGTCACGCACCGCAGGAGTCCCAAGTTCGCAATCGTTCCAAAAATTGTATCGAATGAGCCAAAAAAAAGGTCGTGCGGTCCTCACAAGTCCTCAGTCTACTATTATTCCGAAATTGTATCAAATGAGCAAAAAAAAAGGTCGCGCGGCCGCACTGAGCTGAGCGAATGAAACGGCGCGCGCGTACAATTGTATTCAGTGCGGTGGTGCCGCGTGCAATTGTATTCGGTGCGGTGCGTATGCGCTGCTCGTCGATTGTGCGCGGCGCGTACAATTGCATCGAGGTCGCGTATGCGCGCTCGTCGATTGTATCTCGTTCGCTCGCGTCAGTCGCGCGGTCGCGCCGCGAAGCGCTGTGCAACAATCGAATAAGGTAAAATCGGGTAATTCCGAACGAGTTAAAAAATCCCACCTAATTATCGAACGCTTTTATTTTGTCTGTATTCTATTATTTTTGTGCTATTTGACACAAAATTTAAAAGCAAAAAAAACCAGAATTTATTAAGGAAGAAAATGGCTTACAATAATTAGAATATATATTAGTCAAATTTGTTAAAATTCACTCAGTCCCGCGCCGGAGAGCGTCTGCCACGTACGCCCATACAATTTTGGCGCGAATCCCGCGGGTGACGTCTTCTCAGAAGTGATTTAGCGGCGGCAAACATCGTGACATGCCAGACTATTTTGATATAGTGGAAGGTGATAAGTTTTTCTGTGATTTTAAGTGAGTAAAATTTCAGGTTTTTATTTGGAATTGTAGAAATATCGTAGTTCGGATTTACGATGATTTGTTGTATGGACTATCTAATTCCGAACGACGTTCGCAATTAGGTATTTCCATTGCCTATTTACTATAACATTTGCACAGAAAACACATTGCTTAGCAAATTTCTGCTTAGTTATTAGAAAAGATAAAGACTTTTCAAGTCTATTTACCAAAATCCGTCGTTCAACCTGTTAATTGTTAACATTTTAAAGACTCAAGAATTTGGGTAAAGTAAGTATTTTCAATAATCATAGAAACACGTTTTTCTGCCAAAATCCTAAAAACATACTTAGTTTGGCGGTTCAAAATAATAAATTAATGTTATTAAAAATTTTATTACTTAAAAAAAAACTATTTCACAGTATTTTTCTCGTACGTAATTAGGGTTAAACAGTTTGCCATATAATGCCCTAATTCCGAACGATACTATTCACTTAAGGGGAGATACTTACTTATTTATTCACATCAAGGTTTTTTCGGGTGCATGCTAAGGCATGTAGGCACATTTTTGTTTAAAGAATTGGCATTTATAGTGTTAATTAAAAAAATAAAAATAAAATGGTGGTTCGGCTTATTGTAAAAATAAAAATGTTCATTTGTCTATTTAGTTTCAGTTTAAATTCAAAACCGCGGCTTAAGCGAGTTGACGTGAATCAATGGCGCTTCGGATTTAAATTGAAACCGAATTGATAAATGATAATTGTATCACACCTAAGGAAGTAAGCTTTACCACAAATCAAAGATTCCATCTTTTTTTTTATTGGCTACGATTTTTTTTATCAATATTGCGTAATTCAAATTGTGCTTTTTTATTTGAAAATTGGGGTTGAAATAAAAAAAATTAAAAGAATAAGACATAAACTTCTAAACGACAAAAAATTACATAACTCCTGTTTGTCTCTTTAGATTTTCACTATTTTTTGACAAAATATTTTTTATTTACGGATAAACAGTGTTCAGCTTACTTAGCTCCACCACGACGTGGACATCTTCAGGATTCGCTCATAGTACTCCTAGCGCTCTATGGATAAAGCAGACGACAGTCGCGAATCCAGAAGATGTCCGCAGCGTGGTAGACAAATAATAATAATAATAATAAAGCCTTTTATTTACTCAGTTCACAGTTTCGTTCCTTATATGTATGTTATGTTATTTATGTTGTAAGAAGTAGTTTACTGAGTTCCCCATTGCAGGGCTTAGGCCGCCCCCATCGAGATCCATGCTCTTCTGTCTTTAGCTGCTCTTGTCCATATTTTTCCAGCTGTCTTTGCGATATCATCGTCCCATCGCTTTCTTTGTCGTCCTTTGTTTCTTTTTCCATCTCTTGGATGCCATTCGAAACGTTGAGCTAAATAATTAAGCTGAGGACTGTTTATCCGTAAAAATAAAATAATATGTCAAACAAAAGTGAAAATCTAAAGAGACGAACAGGTAATCTGATTTTTTTCTTAAATATTGGCACAGGGTAGCATAAAACTCGACGTTTATGGACGTTTTGGACCATAAGGCATGTTAAAGTCAAATAGGCAAGCAACGTACAAACTTTATTTAATTATTTTTTTTTCAGTTAAGGAAGGCACCGATTCGAAGAAAACAGTATACTAAAGATAATGTAGCAAATGCGTTACGTAAAAAAAAAAAATAGCAATAAAATAGATTGATAAGCCAGATTGGATTCATTGTGAATTTAAAAATACCGAAAATGCTACTATAATATATTACATTTTAGGAGAGCGGCGCCTTAAATGTGGTGTTTGAACACAGAGAGGAAATATCGTTTTCTTATGGAAATCGTGGTAAAAATGACCAGTTATGTGAATTATAACATGTCTAGATTTATTTGGTAACTATTCCTTTTTTCCAAAGTAGAATTATTAGATTTTTTATGAAAATAATATGTACGTTCGGAATTAGGCACTCATCATTCGGAATTAGATTTTTACGTTCGGAATTAGAAGGTTCTGCTTTCTGGCGCATTTTAATTTATTTTATTTTTGCTCTTTGAGAATATAACTCTATTCGCACGTATTAACAAAGATTAAAATATTCTTACCTTACAAAAAAAAAAACCTTCAAAGAAAAGTATCACGGATAACGCACAATTTGACGCCGAAGTAAAATATCGTAAAAAGCGTTCGGAATTACCCCAGTTTACCTTAATGTAGATTTGTGTTCGAATGAATCGATTAACGGGAACAATCGAATAATTCGATTGTTTTTATTCGCAATCGCCCATCGCTACCTTAGACCGCACACAGATCGTATAACGCGCTCACGGTTGAGAGCAAGCTTTCATTAAGCGTGTTTATCTGTAATTCTATGATCGTATGCACTTGTATTCTGTAATAACCAAGGCCCTCAGCCGATAATAATAATATTAATAATCCGTTAATATCCGTCGAATACTTATCTGGCTGTTTATCTGACTATTGAAAATTCAGCCTAATCAGCTAATTTTGATTTTATGGTTGAAGGAAATATTATTTTTTATTTATTTTGTTTTACGAAATATGATTTATCAAGAGAATTGTTTTCTTTATGATAAATGTATTAGATTTGATTGTATTTTTCAAAGCGAGCAGGGAGAACTTTACTTTTTACTGTAACATTCAAAACATTATTTGCTTAAGTGAATAAATTCTTAATATTGCCTCACCCCCTTAAGAAAGAGAATTGTTTTCCGTATTCTAAAACGGAAATAATGTATTATCATGTAACAAACTCATTACTTTTTTATCAAAAGATATGTCAATAAAACATTTAATATTTCAAAAAGCTTTCTCCATACTTTTTTGACCACCTTACACACACACACACAAGCAAATTATGGCAATGTATGGAAAAACAACTGAAAATTTATTTTATTTCATTTGTATAGAGGAATGTATGTTGTATCTCAAAAATAACATATATTTTAATTTCCATTACGGGAAAGTAAATCATGTTAGAGAATAGCGATATAAATGGTGTTTTCAATGATTTATATACAACCTTGTAATGTCATTTTAAAAATAAAGTAATTGCCACACAAGTGTCTTACTTTTGTCATTGCTAGCCAACATCATTGTTTTGATTTTCGAATAAAATGTATGAGTTTTACAATAGCGTTTTTAATTGTTGCAAACATGTTGTTGGCTATAAATAAAAACAAAATTAACTTAAAAATGTTTGAATTATTATGTAAATTTTTTTTCATTTTCACTGTCAGTGTATGTAAAGTGGTTACGTTGTCACTATGCAATTGAGTTTCGGTTACTCTTGTCCTTATCAGCTGATGTTCTGACCGTGAAACATGTCTATTCACCAGTAACTAGAACAAATAGCGACATACACCGTCTTATAGCGGTTAACTGATACCCTCCCTTCCAAATTTCATCTAAATTGTGCCAATAGTCTCCGAGTCAAAAAACTGTGGCTGTAAATTACGGACAGATGGATGTTGTACAGGCAAACGAACAGGATGAAATTATAAGGGTTCCGTTTTTGCTTTTTGTCTATGGAAACCTAAGAATTAATTTTTTTTTGAGCACCAAATGTTTAGTGCTTTAGATCACTTTAAAAAACCGGCCAAGTGCGAGTCGGACTCGCAAACAAAGGGTTCCGTACCATCGTTAAAAAAATTAACACAAAAATCACGTTTTTTGGAGGGCCCCTTTAATTTTAATATTTTTTTTATTTGACCTATTTGTTGTTATAGGGGCAAAATAAATATACACTCTGTGAAAATTTCAACTGCCTACATATTACGGTTCACGAGATATAGCCCTGTGACGGATGGACGGACGGACGGACAGCGGAGGCTTAGTAATATGGTTCCGTTGGAACCCTTTGGCTACGGAACCCTAAAAACAAGATTCAAGCAGTGCTTGAAATGGGCGGGATAAAATAATTATTGACAAAAAACGCATATTTGCTCAACATCTTATTTATTTAACTTAGCTAAAAAAATAGGAAAGTTTACATTATTAAAAAATATATTTTCATCAAGATAAAGTTCAGGGTTACGACTATAATTAAATTGAGTCTTAGTTTTGAACACTCATACATATATTTTCAATAATCATAAGTGTTCAATAAAGTTTATACATAAGTTGTCCATAAGAAATAGTCTTACTACCCACAGTCCTCCGGCATAATATTGATGTGTACACAAATATATCATTTACTATTTGGAACTATATCTTACTATGTATTGGATACAATTTACTGTATTGCTTAAAAACAATCTACAAACTATTAAATGCAAAATAAATGCCATTCTCTTCTTTGATTGAATTTGCATAACTATTGTTAATAACAATAGGTACAGAACTGGCTCTACATAGATAATTAAGTACCTATGAACCATTTTGCAAAACCACCCGAGCACCAAAGAACCAGCAAGCCATTGGTAGGTACCACATTTAGCCCCGATTGCACGAAGAGACGGCTGAGATAATCAATGTTCAAACACGTCACTTTTAGTGAAGTTCCTTCCATACTGTCCATACAATGTGACGTGTTTTATCATACATTGACGTTGATTTGATTTTTTGTCCTTTCGTGCACTCGGGCCTTAGTGATTCAAATTTACTGTTATGAGGTGAAACATTAAAAGTATGCATGTTTCGAAAAATATATGAATTAAGTATACTTAATTGAGCAAGATTTTTAGTAAATTCATTTCGTATCAAACACAGTAATGCCCCAGTAGATAAGAAAGAAAAGTAAACAGAATACGAGTTGAAGGATTAATAACATAACAAATAAATAATTTCGAACCTAAAACATATTTTTTTCCGAATATAACTCTTATGTTAGTCAAATCAGTCAAATGTTCAATAAAACTGCTATGTTTAGGTGTTATATTAATTTAAACATTTATCTTATTCATTGCTGAGAGTCTTTAAAAATACAGATCTTTACATCAACATGCAATGATAGCACAATTTTGGAATACAAATTATATTAAAAATGTACCTAGCAATGATTAAAGATAGAAGCAACCAAGAGGTGTTTTTAATGCTGTAATAAAAAACAATCAGAACAATTTACAAGCCATCTATCTATATATTCACAGCATGTTCACAATGAGAAATGTTTTAAACGTATGAGCTATGAGACTAAAGGCTATAGGGAATGACTTTGACCAGAATGCAATTCACTTCTGCGAACGCGACCGCTGTGACAGCCGTCAGATATATCAATAGTCTGTGTCGTTTGATTCAAGTTTGTATTTGTTGTGTGATTTGATTCTGCACAATAAAAACATCTCTCGGACACCGCTCGGTGTTTTAATGACAATGGACTAGCTACTACAGTCAAGCTACCCATAGGACTAACAGTGAAAACCATTATGTCGTTATCCCTGCTATTTCATGATATCACCGCGATACTAGCGATATCTTTAGAAATGGAGTAGGAAATAGCTTTCCCTTTTTGTACGTAGGTGCGTGGTTGCGAGTCAGCTGTTAGACCTGATTTAAACTTGATTGTCCAGAAATGATCCGAAATTAAAATATATTTAATTATTTTTTAATAATTTTCGGATAAATATAAATATAATGTATTTACCCGAACATTAACTCTTGGTTCGTTTTTTTATTCATTATTGTGTTGTCAACACCCAGTAAACCCGGAACTCTGTTACCAACTCAAAGATGATTCAGATAATTTTGAGCTCTTGAAATTGTATGTATACCTCAGCACATAATCTAACCTTACCTAACTAAGCATGTGCTGGTATTGTTGGTCTGGGCACATTTAAGGCTTACTTACTTACATGTTTTAATCATATCTTAAATGATAGTTACAAATGAACACATAAGGCCGTTTTCACCAATGAGAGCTACAGGTAATTAGGTTACTGTCAGTTTAACAATGCGACATCCTTAAACCATTGGTCAGTCAGCTAAATGTTAGGCGAAAGTTCAAATTTTTTGCAACTGACATCCTACTTACATATTTTGGGATTTTTTTTTATAAATTTCATGTTATGTTGCTTTCCCCGTAAGTGATTCTAGCCATATTCTGGCGATATACCTACACTCTGAAATGTGTTGTTTGATTGATATGTTGACTGATACGGAGGGTTTATTATGAATATTTTTTTAGTAGTTATGTTAATGACAAAATAAAAAAACAACAATTGTTGTTGATTTAAATGTAACTATATCTATAAACCTATGTACAGACATAACAAAATACACAATAACACAACACAATACAATACACAAAAAATAGTAACATAAAATGAAAGAAATTGTTTTGTTCTATTTTATTATGATTGAATAGGTAGGTAATGTGTTTTAAGCCATCAGGTGTACAGATATAAGGTCACATAGATAAACCTTACAGTTTTGTTTATTGTTGAATAAAAAGATAAATCCACTCCTTAATATCAGCCTTATCCATAAAAATACTAGAATACCTAATAAAAAATATAGATATCATAAAAACGGACATAAAAATACAGAATCATCAAAAATAAGTTAGCCAGTTATATACGGGTGCCCTTTTTAATGCGCACGCCACTGCAAGGGGTTATTCTGGAGACAAAAATAAACAGCTAACAAAAAGCTTAGCAAAAAGTGTCAGTAACTGCACTAAATAAATTTGTACCGATAACCGAACATTTAGCTGTAGATGGTAAAAACGGTCAATATTCAAGTCAAAACTAAGTATGTACTTAAATGCAAATAATGTAGGTCCTATGCGAAAATCATGCTACAAGAAAATATTGCTATTTTAAAACTTCCAAAATCACTCCTCGATGTTACCCCGTACATTATATGCATTCTCGGTTTTAACAGATCCAAGAGAGAGAGCGCTCCGAGCCGACCTGTCAAAATGCAATCTACGACAAGGCTAATCTGCAAGTCCGCGCATCACCAGTCCCACACTCGTGTTTTTTCGCGAACGCGCCACGCCGGGGCCCTCACTTGTGCAGTTTGGCGAGCATCTCCTCGCAGTCGGCGAGTGTGGCGTTGAGCCGCTCGACGGTGGCGGAGGTCTGCTTGGCGCGCAGCAGCCGCCGGCACGTGTTGGCGGCCGCCTGGTAGCCGCACACGTTGTGCAGGACGCGAACCGCCCGCTCGCCCGCCGCGAACACGTACTTGCCGCTCGCGTCGAAGCGCACGCAGTTGACGGGACCTGCCGAATGCGGACACACGTGAACGTCAACACGGGCAAACATTAAAGAGGACGGTATAGACAGCTAATGTCATACAACGTACAAAATTCGCCAGAAACTGCTTATTTTCGCTGGTACTATGACATTTCTAACCAGTGCCATCTACCGTCACGGCCAGAACTACTTACACCGTCATTAAACATAGCTTGATTCAAAAATTTTCCTAAGTAGGCGTGATGAACATGTTACATTTTAACTATAAATTAAGTAATGTCATTGTAAATAAAAAATATCATTGATATTCATTAGTTTGTATTTAATGTATTCTGATTGTAAATTGCAACGCCACTTGTGGACTTTTATACACTGGTATGTATGACTTTAGCAATCTATACCTATGACACGGTTGCTGTTTCTGGCTTCTGAGAACAGAATATTAGGCCTCATGGTTGCCAGTGGATGAGTAATGTCGACCGAAATTGGCAGACGCAATACCTGCAAATGATAAGTTTTGCTGGTTCGGATCCAGCCTTGCAGTATAATCATAGAGTAGTTCACGTGTCCTTGCCTTACGGTCGATTATACATAGAAACAAATCACATTCTTTGGAATAAGGGAAGAACCTGCTTGGTATGAAAAACAATATTTGTTTATAGCAATTTTAGTTGCCCACCATTTTTGTTTTTGAGCACTGGATTTAATTTCGCTACTTCAAAGCGCATACCTATCTTTAGTGTAGTTGTACAAACAGGTTATTATTAAACATCAGAAAATCTTAATAGATTTGGAGCCCCAAAATTTGAGGACAAAAGAAATATTGGTGCATAAGTGCAGTGAGATGAAACCCACCGGCGAAGAGTTTCTCAACGGTGTAGTAGTGGTCTCCTGATGCCGTGTCGTAGAATTGCAGCGAATTGTCTACTGCTACTACCAGCACCTGGCGACAAGACAAATATACATTAAATAAAGCCAAGGTATGCAAAAGGGTAATAAAGCCAGGGTAAGATTCCTGTCATCATGGATATGGATCAAGGTCGGTTGATAAAAAAGATGGTCCAAGCGGCAATGAAAATTTGTCCGTGTTTTCCATCCAGTTCAATGTAGCCGTGCTCATAAAGGGAAGGTCCTGGCATGGCACCTAATTCCTTCGGGAATGTGGTGTATTGGGCTAATATCAGTTGTGTGGTATTAGCCATTTATGTCAGGTTGCATAAAAAAAACTAGACCAACTTGTAACCTAGGCCAATCCTATAATAGTAGGTGGCTAATAATAAAGTCGTACCACATACTTTATTCTGTGACCGAATCAGGCCTCCTAACTCAACCCCACTAACACATCTCACATCAATTTTGAGGCGATTGTCAGAGCAGAATCAACTTGTCTTCGATAAGGCCTGCAGTAACCACCTTCGTAGGGATGCCCATTGTTGCCCGTCAGTACACTTTATGGTGTACCACGTACCTCTGCGTTGGGCGAAATGGCAAGGTGCGGCGGGTTGGCGCCCTGCGTGTAGCTCCCACTCGACACCACGTACGGAGATTCGCCGCGGTTGTACTCAACTGCAACATATTTTAATAGATACAATATTGTAATTTCGCACCAAGGTGGCGATAACCTTAAGCCCAGCCAGGCAAGTTAGTAAAGGTGTTCCTAAGATAGGACTGAAAATATCGTGTCGCTGAGGTTCGAACTCGTCTCCCATGGTTCTAATCTGCAATACAAACCGGTGAATCACACTTGATTTGAGCGGAATTAGACTGTGCGGAAGTATATTCCTACACGGATACATTACATTTGATCTTTACGGCATAGTAGTCGGTCAATGATAGCTTAAGATGACTCTCAAATATTAAAGGTATAAAATTCCTAAAATATTTCTCAAGACTAAAATAAGTAAATTTTCAAATTTTAACCACTTTAGAGATACTAGCGCCATCTAGTTTCCGTTGAAAAACTAGCGAGCGTTTCGAATCCCCATAGAGTGTTTCGACCAATACACAGTTTCTAGTACACAAATACAACAAAAGTGAAGGACTATGAGGTACTAGAGGCTGTTTAGGGATGCAGGTGTAGTGTGGTGCCTGCGTGCAATGTCTCCATTACTTTAACGAGCCCATTTTAACATTTAGGTCGTTGCTACCAAGATCATTTTGGCCGGTAGATAATTCGGAGTGTCGATATCTTCGAGCCATAGAGGTAGAAATTAAAAACTTGGCATGAATATATATATTTTTATGCAATCCTTTTTATGAATGACTGACTGTTGGTATGGTAGAGCTTCCATGTGCCGTCCTTGGAGAGCGTGGCGACGTGCGACGTGTCCGCGTCGAAGGCGACGTCCCACACGCCGGACGTGTGGCCCGTCAGCTCGAATGCACGCTTCGTGCCCGCGTACTCCCCCCCGCCGCCGCCCCCTCCGCCTCCGCCTCCGCCGCGGGAGAAGCACACCTCGAGCACTTTGACGTCGGGCGAGAAGCCGGTCGCCACCACGAACCGCCCGCACGGCGATATCTGCAGAGGGAAAATCCTTGGAATGTAGTGCCTTATGCCAGACCCGGTCAAATGCTTTCGCGATATCCAGGCCGAAGGCCATAACTTCGCCAGGATTTTCGAGCGCATCGCCCATCTCATGTGAGACGTAGACTCGGAGATCCCCAGCAGATCGATTCGGACGAAAGCCGTATTAGTGATAGTCGAGGAGTTCATTATTCTCTAGACACTTCATCAACTGAGAGTTTGTGCTCCATCGCTTTGCAAAGAAGAGAAGTAATGGCCATTGGTCGGTAGTTGGCCTCGAGTCTGATCGATCGCCTTTTTTAGGGTTCCGTACCCAAAGGGTGAAAACGGAACCCTATTACTAAGCCTCCGCTGTCCGTCCGTCCGTCCGTCCGTCCGTCCGTCCGTCCGTCCGCCCGTCCGTCCGTCCGTCCGTCCGTCTGTCCGTTTGTCACAGGGCTGTATCTCAGTAACCGTAACAGGTAGACAGCTGAAATTTTCACAGAGTGTGTATTTATTTTGCCGCTATAACAACAAATAGGTAAGATTAAAAAATAATTAAAATTAAAGGGGGCTCCCATACAAAAAACGTGATTTTTTTGTTTTTTTTTTTCTACGATGGTACGGAACCCTTCGTGTGCGAGTCCGACTCGCACTTGGCCGGTTTTTTTAGGCACGGGCTGAACGTTCTCTGATTTCCAAGCTGCAGGCACACATCCAGTGGAATAGGATAGGCGGTAAAGGCGGGGTAAGACAGGGACTAATTCTGGAGCACATTTCTTCAACACCAGCGCAGGAATGCCATCAAGGCCACTTGCCTTCCTGGAATCTAAGGCGAAGAGCTCACGCCGCACAGTTCCCTGGCGGAACTCAATGCTCGGCATTGAGTATTCGCACCCAGGAAGGGATGGCGGAGTGGAGCCGCCATCATCCAGGCTATGAGCGGCTCGTAGCCCTCGTCGTAGCCTAGTGGCGCGGGGACTGGCCTAGCGTACCAGAGGTCTGGGTTCAATTTCGACATGCACCACTGTCTTTCTCTTTCTGAGTTCGATAAGTGCATTTCGTCACGAATGAGAGTTGCTCGATGGTTCGGAATCCATGTAAAACTGTAGGTCCCCTTCCCCTACTAGGTGGTAGGGTTTTAGCCCGCCCGGATTGGTACCATCGCATTGGACGCATTGGACGCATTGGACGGTCGAAGCGGCAATAAAAAATTGTCCGTATTTTCCATCCAGTTCAATGTAGCCGTGCTCATAAAGGGAAGGTCCTGGCATGGCACCTAATTCCTTCGGGAATGTGGTGTATTGGGCTTATATCATAACGGTAGTTGTGTGGTATTAGCCATCCATGTCAGGTCGCATAAAAAAAAGGCGTGAGTTCGCCGCAAAAAGGCTCACTCGGACTCGGCCTTCTCTTTGGCGGAAACAGCGAGTGATCCGTCAGGCTGCTTCAATGGTGGACGTGAGGAGCGGCAGAAATTGGTTTCGACTGATTTGGCGAGGGACCAGTTGACGGCGCCCAGTCGCGTGGCTGATCAACTTCTCGTCAATTCTGCCGATATGCTCAAAAATTTTGGTAAAACCAACATCTTCCAGGGTTTTTGGGCGGATGGCAAGATACGAATGCACTGCTAAGAGCAAGCTGAGGTCGGTACCTTGGCTGAGTAGGTGCTCATGAGGTAGGTGTCCAGTTTCTCGAGCTGCTCCCCGCGCAGGTCCCACAGCACCAGCTCCGTCTTGGCGGAGCAGGACATCATGAACTTGCCGTTGCAGGCGATACCGAACCCCACCACCGGGTCCTGGTGTACCTGCAAGTTAACAATACCATCATTTTAGATGTTTCACCTGTTCTTGTCTAATTGGAGGCATTGACTCATTGACAGTGATATATTATCACATACATATACTTGATGTTCCACATTCTTATATCTAAAACAAAATTAAATTTGATTCAACGCTAAATGCTGACATGCAACCAATTGTACTTTGCCCCATAACTCATCAAAAACTGTTAAGTAGTCAGTTTCTTCAATTACTCATTCTGTGGTTTCATAGAAAGCACTAGTAGAAGCACCATTTGCTCCACAGATTAAGTAAGTAATCAGTGATTTGCGCCAAGGTAGACTTGTAGATAATTATTCAGCTAGCAGTTTTCAACCATGAACATTTCGGAATTTCTGCCTGAAAGAAACTTTCCGAGTGGTCCGTTTCAATGAAAGTACTACCTGCGCCACGGC
Source organism: Incurvaria masculella (assembly GCA_946894095.1). Classification (NCBI taxonomy): domain Eukaryota; kingdom Metazoa; phylum Arthropoda; class Insecta; order Lepidoptera; family Incurvariidae; genus Incurvaria; species Incurvaria masculella. Next base: position 8,725,960 of record OX335644.1, read on the forward strand.
AGACTTGAAGTTTTCACACGCCATACAACTTTCAACATTTCTTTCGGGCAAAAATCTGCCTGAAAATGTATTAAAGAATCGGTCAGTTTCTTGGAAACCAACTGCGACACGGCAGACCAGTGGTTTTCACATCCGTGTTCAGTCGTGTACCTAACCTAACCTGAAACTTTCAGCCCTATCGCCGTTCGGTCAGGCTTCAATCCATGTGCGACCTCCAAGACTATCAGTGGAATTGTGTATTGTTTATAATACTTGAAACGTGTGATGTGAAACGGGCCATGATGTTAGGCTCCACCCACCGCATTCCCGAAGGCGATGCCCGGACCTTACTTATACAGCTCGTCTATTGAACTGGATTGAAAACACGGACAATTTTCATTGCCGCTTCGACCAACTTCCAATCTTCCATTCAATGCCATGGTGGGATTAACCCTACCACCGAGTATGTAAGGAACTATATACGGTTTCAAAGGCCAGTGTCAACGGTCACTCATCCAGACATCTACCGCGCCCAGGATTGCTCCACCTCGCTTGCCACTTAACGCGCCAAGTGGGTCTCTATACAGGTATATGTAATTACAATCAGTCAATCAGCAAACTTTCTCAATTTCGTAGTATCACACTACTTTTAGAATAATTTGCGATGCCAGTTAGTTTTGCAGTCATGGACAGGAACCCTCGGCCCCGGCATTACACCAAAGTCAGCAAACTCGAAGAAACTTTCCGCAAATACATTTCTATTTTCCGATCCGGCAGTTCCCTTGAAGCGTCTGATAACCCCAGGCAGAGCACACACACGCACACAGGTGCACGATAGGACGCGCGCGAGGCAAGCCGCTGCCACAGACAAGTCACTCTGATCAGTAACTCAACTAAAGCACCATCACATCGAACATCAATTAAAACCACAGTGGGCTACATAAAGATAAATGGAACCCACACTTCGCTATTAAAACATTTTATCGTTTATGCCAGAAATTATAATTAATGTTGTTAAACATACAAAATGAATTTTTTTTTCATTAGTGATTTATCTTGGGCAACAGAAGCGCAGAACCTACACTTTTTATGAAAGCAAGGTGAGGTAGTCCAAAGGGAGCGAACGCCCTCTAAAATCTGCCGCCCTTTGGCCGCGACCTAAGAACTTAACTTTGTATAGGCCAACTTTATCGGGATCTTTATTAAAGTTTTATTTGATTAATTTAGTAGATAACTGTCTAAATTATTTTTAAATGGGTTTTTGGAGTTTGCATTGCTTAAATCCTCAGGCACTTTATTCTATAATTCGATATCTAAGGTTGAATGTCAGAGAACGCCTTATGGCATTAATTCCGCGTTTTTGTGTACCGAGTCGACGCCACAGTACGCATTGCCATTTGCAAAGAAAACGTATGTTGGTCAAAGTCCAATGTGTGGGTTGTAGTTGGCTTGCAAATAAAGCTCAAATTTTTTTAGTTTCATTTTAGTTCGTTCTATAATTCGATCACATTGTTTGTAATGAATTGTTTTTGACCATTATTATTTTTTATTTTGTTATTTATTTTAATGTGTGAGTTATTGTTTAGAGTAAACATATCTTGGACGTATTTTTGTTTCATATCTATCGCATAAACATAGTTTTCATGGGAGTATAAACACAAGAAAGAAGGAAGCAAAAACCAACGTATGAAATATTCGTCACACCGTACCCGTCTTAATAGAGCTACATAATATAACAGAAATTAGCCGTCGTAAACTAACCTATTATCTCGCGATTAGAAGTAAGCGCCGCGCGTTGGTGTGCGTGACAGAAATGGTATACTTGAATTGAGTTGACTTACTGCCTTTTTATTAACTGTGGCTGCGGTGCGCTCACCTGACCCCAGCGAAGGTGATTGCGGTGGGATAAAAATAATCCGAGGTCTGCACCGCCTGGTGCCTTCAGGGACCGCGAAGGATCTCCGGGACGGTAAATCATTGTTCGCGACTGAAGAGTTCACATTAATTTCAAGTTATACAACGACATCTATAATGAAGGACTGTAATCATATTTTGAAAATAATCAGAAAAATGTTTAGCCTGGACATTCGTCCGGCGCAAGATTTCGAACCGGCGACCATTATATTACATGTCCACTGCTCTACCGCTGAGCTATACAGCCAATAACATGTCCACTGCTCTACCGCTGAGCTATACAGCCAACTACGTCAGCCAACTAATTTCTTGATCATATAATTATTAGAATTCGTGCTAAGGCATTTCGCCTGCGATCCAGTGATATTTATTAGTCATATATGTCAATGCTGCAATAAAAATATAAATCAGATTATCATTAAGTAAATAAATAGTTCCGATGGCCAATTCGCATTGTCACGTGGTACACCAACTAATAAATGTAGAAGGGATTGGAGACAATATAAGCAGTATAATAGACAATGTCCTTGGTTTGTGATAGCAAACCTGTGATATGTGATTCCATCTTCCTTCTTGGCTTTCCCGTAATCGTGTTAACATTTTTACACTTCAAACGACGGCACAATTCTTCCTTTCTTCTACGATAGAGCAGCACCTATACCGTCGGCAAACACGCGCAAACGCCGTGACGGGTGTATCGAAAGTGACAGCTCAGGTACTCTAAATTGTTCGAATTAGAGTACCTGACTTGACACGCAGGGGAAAGCTCAGAACGGCTCTAAATGTTTTTTTATATCAATGGTCCCCAGGTAAGCGATATGCAGCGATTACTTCAAACAGGTGTTGGGGGATTCATTGTTATCTGCATAATCAAACCCACTTGTTCTCTACGATAAGTAGTGCCATTAAACGTACGCCAACATTTGTACATAGGTTTTATAAAGAAACATTACCTATTTCATAAGTAATAATGCCTCGTACATTTTGTAGAACAAATGTATCTTTCCATGATTTTTAGGGTTCCGTACCCAAAGGGTGAAAACGGAACCCTATTACTAAGCCTCCGCTGTCCGTCCGTCCGTCCGGCCGTCCGTCCGTCCATCCGTCCGTCTGTCACAGGGCTGTATCTCATGAACCGTAATAGGTTAGGCAGCTGAAATGTTCACAGAGTGTGTATTTATTTTGCCGCTATAACAACAAATAGGTAGAATTATAAAATAATAAAAATAAAAGGGGGCCCCATACAAAAAACGTGATTTGTTTGTGTTAAGTCTTTTACGATGGTACGGAACCCTTCGTGTGCGAGTCCGACTCGCACTTGGCCGGTTTTTTTATTATTCAATCAACAAACTCTATACTACAATAAAAAAATTCCAACATATAGCTACAATCATTATATTTCTTTATTTGCTATATTATAGTCTCCCTGTTATCTAGACAGCTGCCTCGTTTTTACCAACTGCTGATTTATTTTAATCGACACTTAAAGGGCCTGTATTACTAAAGTGCTGATTATTTATCTTGTACTGGTATTGATTACAAGCTGTTAATAAAGGCCCTTAATATAGGTGAAAAGGCCCTAATAAAAATACATCATTGCATTTCAGTCACCGATTCAATAAGTAAGATCCTTTCTTTGATCAGTGATTGCAGTATTGCGTTTGGTAAAAAGATAGACGCCGAGAGCATGTATGTATGCCACTTACATTATGGTTAATTTAAATAAAAAAATATATTGATAAAATTACTAAAAATGTTATAAATTTGTTATGTTTTGTTTATGACAATTCATACAGTGTGCTGATGCCAGCAGTCATATGGAACCAAGATTAAAGAACGTGTAATAAATGAGAGACTTAGGGCCCTTTTCACCTGCTGCTGATTAGCTTAGTCGCCACATATTAAATAAAAGCCATTCTTAGCAGTTTGCAATCAATCAAGAACAAATCAAAGATAGTCAGCACTTTAGTAATAAAGGCCCTTTACGCGTTGAGTAAAAAAAATCAGCACTTGGTGAAAACCAGGTTTAGGCATGGCCATTGATTGGTATGGCAGAAGAGGTACAAATGTATAATAAATACGTTTTCGGGGTTGGGATAGCATCGTCAAGGGAAACAATGAATAGGAAGGGACACAAATGCCATATCCATTCTAAATTCATTGATATAGACATAGAGCAAAGAATGACGAAACGGATTAACAGAGCGAAAGTGAAAATATTTATAGTGAAAAATAAATACTATTTACGAAAAATTCAAAACAAATCCGCGTACTCAAAACTATTGATTTCCGATTGCGGACACCCACCGAACTAGGACCGCTAACGAATTTAGCATGATCGTCGCGGCTGAGAAAGCGAGCTCATTATGATGGAAGTAGTGTGCGCGCAGGCGCGGCGCGGGCAGGCAGCTCCGACGTGTGACACAAAACGTGCACTCCCATCGCTCGACATACGCCCATGCACCTTCCGCAACCACACCTTCGAACCGCATCCACCATGTGACAATGTCTGAATTGTAAACACTTTTTATAAGACCATCGGCACTTGGGCCCATCGGCGGGATCTAGGAGGACTATTTTCCAGCCAAACTATTTTTGAAAGGCCAGGACTTTCTTACGTTCAAATCCAAGTCACGTGACATGCAAGCGGAGCTAAGAAATTGCACAAAAATGTTTGCAGTCACAATTGCAAAAGCATCTCTGTTTATAAGCTTAAAATTTGTTGAAACTGAAACCGGTTCAACAGACCTTTTCCTGGAATTCTGTAATCAGGCATAGTATTTCAATTAATCAAGGTTTTCCTTCGAAAAAATCGCTTTGAAAGCCGCTATAAAAGCGGTTTTCGAGACTCAGGATTCCTGATTCCTGATTACGGAATTCCAGGAGTAGGCCTGCAGACGTTTCAACCACGAATCATAAACATAAATTAATTAATGGCGAAGTAATAATTAAACACCAGCATACTTACCGACAAAGAAAAATATTTATGTAATCAAGGTAAAAATACTTGGTCCGCTCTGGGTGGAAATAATAAATAGAGTGGACGGGAGCGCAATTTAGTTCACGAAGTACCCAGTCGTACATGAGGCACAGAATAATGAAACTGTTTCGGAAATGACAAAATACTTATTCTGTGGAAATAAAAAAAAAAACAATGCAGCAATACACGACCGCAAGGAAAGTTTAAGGTGGGCCAGCCCGCTCAACTCCCCATACAAACGGGGAAAGAAGATAACGCCCATATTTCTTGTCAGAGATTCCCAGAGAGCAACAGCACGGTTTTGTACCGTGCCCGCGAATGAGTTAGTCCCGCCGGGTTGGGCCATCTTAACGGTGATTGAAAAGACGTCATCGCATCTAACACAACCAATTTAAGAATATTGGTGGCTGCGGTACCGGCTCCGCTCGGGACAATATCGAAGTCGGGTCGATATCAAAATTATATATTTTCTCCAGATAAAAGTAGTTGCTGTCACCCTCTGGCCATAAACTGTCTGTCTGCAAAAGAAACGAGTTGATCCGTTGATCTTTTGTTGCGCCAAAGGATCAACAAAAATCACAAACACACCTTCGAAACTATATGTATAAATTCAAACTGAGATTTCGCACTGGAGAAAAGAAGGTAGAGAAAGCAAAAAGTGGGACCGGCGCGGCGAGATTCCTCACGTCTGGCACACGGGGAAGTATGCACACTGAAATCCTAAAAATATTCTCAATTCCGAGAAAGCTTGCGCAGGAAGGTGTAGAGTTCGTGCATTTGCATTACAGCTAAAACGTTTCCGAGACACAACGCCCGGTGAGCTCGTCAACACGATTTTAGCATCCCGGGTGGTCAGTCCGAGTTCTCACCTAAATTGGCGTTTACGGAAATACGTCAAACTCCATACAAGTTTTTACTAGATATTCTGTGGTTTTACCTACATCTTCAAGCTGTCAAAATCAAACATTTTTTTTATAATAATAAAAATGGCGGTGGTCCCAGTCTTATTCTTATTTAAACCGCATTGTATTTCCCGGCATATTCATCGGTAACGACCACGGAGGATAGAGGGAGAGAGGAGATGTTTTTAACTCATATTACTAAGGATCGCAGCGTGACACTGTGCGGGGAAGCGGGGGGAACATCGCTTCATGGTGGGGTCATGCACCGCCCATTTTTGCGAAATCCATCTACAAGAAGAATCGATATTCTGGTAGCAGCTATTCCGAGAGCTATTCTTAGTGGTTACAAGACTACAACTAGATGGCGCCTTTTAAATTTTACTAAGTGTTTTTTCTGTAAAAAAACCCTAATTTTTTTTATCTATACCTTCGCGCGGATTCAAATAATTTTAATTTAAAAATGTCATTAAAATTTGCATCATGAGATCAACATTTTTTACCGTAAAACAAAAATTATTGCGCGCCATCTATCGGCACATAGCAAGAGCGATACATCGATACAATGCTCGAATATTGACTCAAATTAAAAAATATGCCGTGTTTTACTGACAAATAGAACGTAATTCCACGTACAAAATTTAGATTATTTTGTCCTGTGTAATGTTTGCAACATTTTACACAAAATCTCATCGTGTAATCGACTGTTCGCCGAAAATTGCGCCGTGGACCATAATATTTTCCCACAACCTAATAGCCAACGCCAGCGCCATGTCGCGAATGACTAAGCCACGCCTTCTTTATCACGTGGGCTGTGACGTAGCGACCCACTTGGTGGACACAGACCCAGTTTGCTTAGACCATCTCCTCTTTACCTCTATCCTCCGTGGTAACGACCTAATACATATTAATAATGAATCCGAAAATAATCCTAGTACCTATATCGTTGCATATATCCAACCATCAAACATATTGAAGTTACGAGTGAACAGTGCGCTTTTATTATTGAGCCAGAGTAGAATATTATCATTGCACGTTATCAGGGTCGTTGACCTCTGAAGTCTCCGAAGTAGGTGAGGGAGATAAGCGAACGGCAGCGCGTCCGCGCAACGTGGGTCCGCACATCTGGGTGCCATACTCTATCATAACCCGTCGTGTCGGTTAGTTTAAAAATAGTGGAGTTGAGTGTGGCGAGCGCGCAACGCATTGTGCCGGAATTATATCGATAGCCGGAAAACCTCTGAGCTCGCAACTAAACCGTAAAGATTCTTCTTTTTTGTTACTAGCTAAGTTTCCCGGCTCCGATCGGGTCAATTTCGTTTTGGGCTTTCATCTTAGCGGAGCCCGGAGTCCGTGCACCCAACAAGTTGCAACGATTTTGAGTGGAGTCTCTCACTGAAACTTGCTGCGGGTTGCAATTCGATTGAAGCAACCTAGCCTGAGCACTTCGCTGATGCAAAATACCAGTCGACAGACATTTTGAAAGCGTTTTTTAGGGGGTGGGTAGGAAGAAAGCTATGGTTTTCGCCGTACAGCCATCTCTTAAATATTTTTTTACATACATGGATGACTGACCACCCTGCTAATATGCACAATCCGGTAGTAGTTACAAGTGCTAAATAAATAAATAGCGGCGTCTGCTTCCGTCTCCACTCCATTTTTGAGGCACGAGTTTTGTCTTTCAAGGTTGAACACAGACTGATTAACCTACGGATGTGTGGACGGATCTAGAATTTATCCGCAGATACGTTTGATAATTCACCTGCTGATGCATCCTTCGATATATAGAGGAGGCATTAGGCTCGTTATAGTTTTGCGGCGGGCAAGTTTACATGCATAGATGCAGCACCTAAATACAAAAACCCGGTCACGGACTTGCTCTCTTGACACTTTCGCTTCGATTTGCGTTATCCTTTGCCCAATGTTTACTTATCTAATGTGTATGTCGAACATCGACAACCGAGTCATCTTTGGCCTGCAATGTTTAAAGCGATAAGCAATATCAACGTTTTCGGAGAATTATTTAAAATTATCTCAAATAGAGACTGAAATATAATGACAGACTTATTCATTTATTTAGTCCATTAGCTCTCGCTTGCACCTAAATTGTCGCCCAAATATGTACAGATATAAATAGATAGAGATTACGTTACTTTTTTTCGAAGTTAATATCACAACATTTTGAAATATAGCATTCCCTCGCAGCAGTCAATAACTTGACCCAAAAAGCGGGATGAAATCGCTGGGCGACATTTTCATCACTAGGTTTTGACGGAAGGATTAAATAACCATCAAGTAGGCATTTCCATCTGATATCGTTTCTACCATCGTAACTCATATGTCCAGGTTTCCCAAGCCACGTAATACGATACTTGACACGAATGCAGTGTTATGAGTTGCAATACGAGCTCATTCGACTCTTCACAGCTGCAGCGTTGTGGGGCATCGTCTCGTAGGCACAGAGGCGGTGCCTACTCACTAAAATAAAATAAAACTTACGGCGGCTAAAATAAAACATTATTATTGTTATTATTATTAGTTGTGTGGTATTAGCCATTCATGTCTCAAATGTTTTCTTTTACTAGTGCATATTACTTTTAAGTTAGTAACTTTTGTATTTTCAGGAGTGTTGTATTTGAATAGTTGTTATGTTGCCTAAAAAAGAAATTAGGTAAAATTAATCCGTCCGTCACTTGAAGTGTTACCAATTGAAAATGATGTTATTTGGTTAATTGAAGCACGGTTTGAATGGAAAATTGTATCAAAATGCTCAAAAACATTGAATTATAAGACAATCATTGTTATTATTATTTGGTTCTTGTGTTTGTGAAAAAAATTGCATTGAAATGTTGTTTACTTTTGTTAAAATATTTTCCTTTAGCTAATACTATGTTGTTGTTGCATCATATGTTATTTTTATTCTAGTTTGTTTCTTTCATTTTGTTTTTTTTTTGTGATTTCCGCTACTGATGTTTTTACCGCTGATGTTTTTATTTACTTTTTAGATATCAGGAGTTCACTTAAAACCAGCTGCGATGGAACTAATATGTTCTATCGCAATGTGCTGTGTGAAAACCTTTTCAAAAATTCATTTAAATTCAATATGTTACTTTTTTATATCTGTTTATTTATTATAATTTTGTAGGTGTAATCGATTATGTAATTGTTGAATAAATGCATTTTCTTTCTTTCTTTCTTTCTTTCTTTCATATAGCCTCGTTTGGCACAGATGATGGCACCAAGTCTTCCGCCAAAGGCATTGCAGGCTGCACGAAGATGGGTTTGCGGTATTCTGTTTCGTTTCCGACGTAGCGCTGCCTTCAGCGTATCCACACTTTCATATATTTTTGTGGACACGGCAGCCTCCAAAATCGACGATACCGAGAAGTCCATTGAATTCAAGTCTGGAGAGTAGGAAGCCCACTGTTCTAAAGAAATAAACCGAAGAATGGGTGTCAGTCGAGCTTTGCGGGACGGTGCTGACTCTTGTTGGAATGTCCAGCTGTTCGTACCGAGTTGCTTACGTGCCCATGGTATGAGCGCATCATTTAACACATTTTGCTGGTACACTTGCTCTTTGACTTTGACGCCCTTCTCGATAAACATGATTGAAGAGCAACCACTTGCGGTCACTGCAGCCCAGACCATAACAGAAGCAGGCGCTTGCTTACGAACGGCAACTCTATCGTCTCAATTCTCGTAGGACTTGCCCTGCAGCTAAACACGATCATTTTGTTTGACGAAACCTAATTTTTTGGTTTTACATCATGTACGATGGTACGGAACACTTCGTGTGCGAGTCTGACTCGCACTTTGCCGGTTTTCATCTATGGTCAAACCCGCCCGGTTTGCTAACATCGCATTTGATAAAAAATCGTCATAAAGAAAAGATCGGAAAAACATTTACGGAAACGGTTACCTTACAGAAACTCGCGGGGCTTTGCTTATCAAGCGAGCAGTCATGAATTCCAATCCTGCCCCGTTCATGAACTGCTTTCCTTCTTTCTGGGCTAGCTAAGTGCATTTTGTCACGAATTTGAGCTGTTCCATGGTTCGGAATCCCTGTGAAACTTTAGGTGCACTGCCCCCGCTAGGGGGTAGGGTGAAGCTGTCCCGTTTTGTTACCATGACATCGAATAAAATATGGTCGAAGCGGTAGTATAAATGTTCCGTGTTTTCCATCCAGTTCAGTGAAATCGTGCACATAAAAGGGATGGCCCTGCCGTGGCACCTACATCCTTCTTGAATGTGGTGTAGTACTACTCGTAGCTCTATGATGATTAAGAGATGTGCAGCTCGTGGTGTAGGGGCTAGAGGACTTGCCTTTCACACGAGAGGTTAAGGGTTGAAATCCTCGCCTCGGTCATGCTCCACTGTCTTTCTCTTTCTAAGTAATATAAGTGCATTTTGTTACGAATGCGAGCTATACCATAGTATATAGGTTAGGTAGGGTACCTTCTCTGACTAGGTGCCACCGTGGCAACACCGCATTGGATGAAACTGTGGTTGAAACGGCAATAAAATTGTCCGTGTTTTCCACCCAGTTCAGTGAAGCCATCGAAGGCATTGCACCTAATTCCTTCGGGGATGTGGTGTATTGGGCTAATATTATAACGGTAATTGTGTGGTACTAGCCATTCATGTTCAGGTTCCATAAAAAAACTGCGGTTGGGGAGGTCCTTGTCCTACTCAAGTGATCAAGTTCCATTGTGGTGGCTGAATCAAATGCTGCAATAGCAACTGAATCACGAGCAAACGATAGTGTGGTGGCGCGATTCGAGTTGTGAATCACGAGAGCTACGGGGCCCAGGGGCTGACGAAACGAGCGAATTGAAAATGTTACTCATACACCAGCTTACGCTGAAACATGAAAACACATGATACATGAATAAACCACTCATTTCTAAACCAATATCAAGTCAGGGTGATATAATATTTCTATTGAATATCATTTGAATTGTACGTATGTACATACGTTCATTCATTCAAAACTATGCACTACATTTGCAAGATGGGATGTTGAATGCACGTTGATTTCTCATAACGAGCTATATTTATTTTTCTGTCTGATCTTTTTGTTACTTAATATATTTGTCTTTGATATACCAATTGAAAACAACACAATGTTACTTAATACATTTCTTAGTGTTTGATAAACTAGTTGAAAACAACACAATGTCACATCTGAGTCAATATTGTCCTCATCGCCTGATGGTTATGACAGAGATAAATGATTCAGTTCATTACGTTCGCCATCATCGGCGCAAATCCTCCATGCACAACCCTAGGTCTCCAACTATCGCATTGCCGTAGGTTCCGACACAAAGGAGGTGATAGCGCGTGCAAGTGTGTGAATTGAGTTCAAACAGAGCGATCTCAGTACATTAGGTGCCTATGTTATACCGTACTGATCCATACGGTCTTCCATCGCATTGATTGTCTCTGTACCGTCCGTGTGAACAATCATTTCTTTAGTTGGGCTTTCATTGTCTCGCCTAATATGAGAATGTTGCTGCAACCTGTGCAATATCTACGTCCCCCTAGTGAGAAGACCAGGTGAAAGGTGGTAGCATAGATTAGTATATTGTAGTAGATTGTCAAACTGGCATGGGGAATTCAATTTTAGAGACGCCGAACGAATTTCTCAGTAGCATTCAGCCGTTGTTTGTCAAGGTTGCTAGGCAACCACCGCAGCTCAGCATTCACCATAGCCTTTTAACAATCACCCCAGCTAAATATAAACGCTGACGCAACACTTTTGTTTGCAATCTGTTGCAAAATCTCCGCGCCTCGTGCAGTGAGCGGTGAGGACGACGATGGCCCAAAAACTTCGACCCAGTAGCGAATTTTAGAGCAAAAACGACTTGATACGGCAGCCTAAACCAAGAAGAAAGAAACTAACACACACAAGCTATTGCCCTTTATGGAGGCTTAGTAATCCCACCTTTCCTTGCATTGCGCGTATTCCCCCAAATGGTCACTCGTTCCTTTAGCGCCCATTTACACCATTCTTCACATCACTAGACCAATAATCATGAAAATGTAATAACATCGTTACTAGAAACAGTAATATTATTCAACAAATGACGCTATATGGTTTTGCTCTTGGAATATAATCAAAATACATAGTACCAAATTTACATATTCATTAAAATTATTCTATTATGACTTCCCCCGACGTTGTTCTTACTATTCATTGCAAAATACGTTCCTTCATGCGTCATAACCGGAATTTGAGGAAAAACGTTTGCGACGTGTTGCAGGAACTCGATTGGAAAAATAATGTTGCATCATAAACCTCGATTGCTACAGCGTGAATCGATATCAAGATAGTAATTGCGGAAGTGATACACCTATATAAAATTAGAGCCCGATTCAAGAAGGGCAGATTACGTGTTGCACTGGGATTGCCAGTCGGTTCGTATCTCTGATGTCATCGTCTGGTGGCTTGACGCGGCGTCGACGTGTCTGTGGCGTTATCAATAAGACCGAAATAGATATTACGATGGAGGTGGACTTTCTTCTGCGTGTGCCAACACTTCAGACTGGCCAACAACGAGGTAGGACAATAACAATGTATAGGCATCGCTTCGAACATATTTAAAAAATGCTCAAGACAAATTCTATTTATTATGACTTGTGTTTTATGTATTGGCGTGGCCTCCGATCATCGAGATAAGATATTTTAGAAATGGTCCAGATAAATTATATTCAATATTTTGACTTGTGTTTTATGTAGCGGTGCGTGGCCTCGCCAAGACAAGCTCCAGCCGGGTTCTGGACGGGTGATCGTTGGACGGGTTAATCTAAGAGTCTGGTTGTGTTTCGGATACCACGTAAAAACTTCAGGTCATCTTCCTTACTAGGTGTTTGGGTAAATCCTTACCCGGCTGCTTATATCGCATTGGAAGAAATACAGTGTGTAAATGACCGTCAGTCCTGTTCTTGAACCAGGTATTCTATATATGATGTAAAACTCATTTGAAGAAAAAAATACCATTTTGGAACATTTATTAATTCAACTAAACTGTTCATAAACGTCATCAAACGTATTTGATCAAGTGCATAAACCGAGAAGAATGAAACTAGTTTGTAATAAGAGATAGACGCGCTCTATAAGTAGAGGTGCTTGCAAAATATTTTCGCTGTAATTAATTACATTAAGTAATACACACAGGGTTTCGTACCATTTCACAAGATTTAACACAAAAAACACGTTTTTTGTATGTGGCCGTGCAGTTCTACAAAACAAAAGTTTGGCAGTAGCATTTATATCTAGGTTTGTATTTCATAATTATGGACGAAAAAAATATGTTCTGTAAACCCGTGAAGTTTCCTTGCGAGTTCTTCTTTACTGGGTTGATCGAATCTGCGGATCTTTGTGAAGTAACTTAATCTAGTTTGAGTACCAACCAGTTACAATAAATGAAATTAAATGAAAGTTTCTTTTTTCCTCTATTAGATGTATTTATCATGTATGTCAAAATGTTTTTCTTTTTCTACCGGTTCGATTACCTATGGCGAAGAAGAACAGACAAGAAACTTCACGAGGTGTGTCATATTTTTTTTATACTTACAAACTAGTTTACAGTATTAGATAGATTACTACTGCTCACAAAGAACATTATTAATACAATGATGAAAAGAAAACTCTAAATTACCACAATGAAAACGTATTCTAAATTAATAAAAGTATTTTAATCAAAATTATTCAGGTGTAAAAAGCCTTCGTAATGTTTTATGCAAAGGTAGTATCAATGTCATGAGGTTTATTCAGCTAATATCATGCCAATAGTTGTGGTATTAGTTCTGCATTACCAGTTCCATAAAAATGTGCGGGATGCTGTTTATTTACAATAAATTTTGATGCGTAAGATTATCCAAGGCATTTGAAATGAAGACAATTCGGATTTTTAAAGTGTTTTTTGGCAACTGTTTTCTGGAAACGCGTTGCATCGTCCGCAAAGCCTGTGGTCAGTCATTACCGCGACCAGTGGGAGGGTCCACTACCATAGTAGCCGAGTTACGGTCCGCGCTCTTCCTATTATACCTAGTATAGTAGCACGTATCGTATACCGTAACTTGAACCAGTGCGCAGCCTGCCCTGCCCAGACCAAACATCCGATCACCTGCAGTCATGTCGCCATACTAGATTTCTCTCCAAGACTTTGTAAAACGTTCGCATTTACGTAAATATGCAAGTGAAAACACTCGCTAGACTAGGCAAAAATACTATCGTGCCTTCTTGTATGCTAGGGTAGAAATGTGTTTGACTCTTTGATCAGTGGTTTGACTGTTGTTTTTTTGTACGGAGCAATTACTTACCCCACTTTTTTCATCGAATCTGATACGTGAGAGCACGGGAGGCACCAATTGGTAGACGCACTGCCCGCAAAATGTTTGCTTGCTAGTTCCAACCTTGCAGTGTATACAAAAAGTAGATCTTTATAAAGCTTTCTTTCTATAATTACTGTCCTTGCTTCACGGTCGCTTCTACATACATATCACATTGATTGATGAATTTGTCTGTAAATATTATATTACTTTCATTTTGAGTGCAACGTTGATTCGTTATTATCCGTATTAGCCATAGAGTAATTGTGTTAGAGTAATGTACGGAGCGCATCACCGTAAACGCCACAGTATCGTTCGCATTTGCAAGGAAAAGGTATATGAGTCAAATTCCAATGTGTGGTTAAATTAAATATCAACCTCATACGTAAACACATCTTCGTTAAAGTATTCAAGGGAACTTAATCTTATTAAGAACGTCACCACGTCAACACGTTCCAACAAAGGTGGCGTGTTAAATGAAACGTCAACCTAATTTTACTAACGTTGACGCCTTTTTCGCCTTAGCTTGGGGACAAGCAACATCGGATATATTGTTATTTCGTTCTGCAGTGTCAGATGACTCCAGCAACTGAGGTTTCAAGTTCGTATTTATGCAAATGTTGGCAGGCAGTAATTATAGCTGTTTAATGTTTCATTCGATAATATTGGTATGGTACCTTGATCTTTCCGGGATTCAAAGAAATATTACGATAAAGCATCTGCTGAAGAAGGTCGAATTTTCAATAATCCGAAAAAATCTTCAGGTTTAACCTAGTTAATCCTATAAAGAATACAGGCATGATTATACAGCCTAACATTGTAATCATATAAAGCAGATAAGGCGTCCTGCAGTCTAGCGATAACAACGGTGGGCCCTTGGGTGGAAGACAACGTGTTCGCGATCCCTGGACTTCTTTTTTAGGGTTCCGTACCCAAAGGGTGAAAACGGAACCCTATTACTAAGCCTCCTCTGTCCGTTCGTCCGTCCGTCCGTCTGTCACAGGGCTGTATCTCATGAACCGTAATAGGTAGGCAGCTGAATTTTTCACAGAATGTGTATTTATTTTGCCGCTATAACAACAAATAGGTAAAATTTAAAAATAATAAAAAATAAAGGGGGGTCCGATACAAGAAACATGATTTTTTAGTGTAAAATCTTGTACGATGGTACGGAACCCTTCGTGTGCGAGTCCGACTCGCACTTAGCCGGTTTTTCTTTTCTGAGATCAAAAAGTTAATGTTAATTGGAAAAGCAGTTCACTTAATGGTTCGAAACCTATGTAAAACTGTAGTAAGGGGGACCTTACAATATTTATTAGGTGGTGGGTTAGCCTGCCCGAGTTAGTCGAAAGATGGCCCAAGAGGCAATGAAAAACTGTACGTGTTTTCCATAAACAGGTGAATGAAGACATTTTCAAATAAAGGAAATATCTATCTAATAAATATTATAAAGGGGAAAGTTTGTAATAATGGATGGATGGATGGATGGATGTTTGTTACTCTTTCACGTAAAAACTACTGAATGGATTTTAATGAAACTTTACAATAATATAGCTTATATATCAGAATAACACATAGGCTACAATTTATAAAGATATTATGCCCATGGGCTTACGAACTTTCACGGGGCTGCGAAAACGATGCCGGTAGCGCTACTTCACACCGGCGGGAGCGGGGCCGGGGGCGGTGGCGGAAGCGGGGCCGGGGGCGGGGCGGGCGGTCCGACGGGGGCGGGAGCGGCGGCGGGGGCGGGTACAGCTTGGTATTTCCCGCAACTTTAGGACTACTTGGCAAAATCCTTGAGAACCAATTACTCGATTTAGATGCGGATTGTATCTACGTCTAGCCTGATTCTACTCAAAACTTATAGGCTACATAATATAACGCCTCATTATCTGAAGGGTGAGTAGAGAGTGTTAAATTCTTATAACTTGCGAACCACTAACCCGATTTATGTGCGTATTTTATCAATGTATAGGATCTCTGGGAGCAGTCAGGTTCGAGAAGGGTTACTGTTTTCGATGTTGAGGCTAGCTGTGGGTTGGAGTCCACGCAAAACTTACCTACATTACACGTTACTTACTTACTAGGTAAACAATGTTGCAGTGCAAGTGCAGAAAGGTTCTGGCGGCAAATGCTTTTTTTTTAAATAGCCACCAAATGTCAACGAAGCTTTAAATGGGAATTATTGGATGGTTCTCATTAAATCATGCTATTTCATCTCGAACGATCTTGATTAAATTTGGTAGATGGATACATTAATTTGAGTTTCAGCGACATCTTCATTTTAAGCATTGTAATCAGATTTTGAAAATAATGTCACGACCAATACTTTTTCAGATTATTTTCAAAATCTGATTACAATGCTTAAAATGTAGATGTCGCTGAAACTCAAATTAATGAGATAACGGTAATGTCGTATCCATTAAATACATAAACTTATCGATGGATACATTGACCTGAACCAGTTTGACCCTATTTTGGATCAGCCATGTGGGCTACTTTTTATCCATGAAATAATTTAGCCGACACTAACCCGAGCGGAGCCGGGTACCGCAGCTAGTCCTGCCATAAAACATAGTCCCTTTGGGAATGTCATGTTTTATGATAAATGAATAGTGTGATAGAAGCCACCCATAACCAGAAAAACACGTGTTGAGATGCAGCTAGACAGCGACAAACAATACGAACCGTCTCGAAGTCGAGTCCCGGCTTGGCGGCGCCAATGGTGCCGTCCTTCTTCTTCTCCAGCTTGTACACCTTGATGCAGCAGTCGCGCACCTTGTGCACGACGAACGCGCGCGAGTCCGGGCTCCATGCCACGAAGTTGGCGTGGTCGAGCTCCACGTTGATGCGCACACTGCGGTGTTCGCGCGCGCCCAGCTCGCGCACGTCCCACAGCAGTACGGAGCCGTCTGCAACGCGACACGCATCATGGCCACGGCTGCTACCGTCCGCAACGCCCGCCTAAGTTCTGGACCACATTGCTCGGAATAAAACCGGACCGACGGAATTAATTCTATAAATCGCCTATGGATGTGTATGGGTTCGGCCACATGCACTCATTGATTCCGGAGTTCACAGCATACCTAGGCAGAAATTCCGCCTGTCCGGTTTTATTCCGATCGTGCGGTCCAGGCCTAACCCCGCCGGACCGGATGCCAAACGTGTTGTATTTGGCACAGAATAAAGGTAATGGTCTCGAATGTGGGAAAGCAAAGGAAGGAAAACGTCGTAGGCAAATGATTAGCGTAGGCCCATTGCGAGGTATATCAACCAAACACAACATGATGGCAATACCTAAGGTAGAGCAAGTAGTACATCGAGGGGTCAGTCACTCGAGCAGGATTACCTTGTGATTTAGAGATTTCCAAGGATTCCTGAGGACTACCAAAGTTTCCTGGTGATTTCCATTGTTCTTAAAGGACAAATATTCCTAAGGGATTAACAAAGATTCTTAGGATTATCAAAGATTCTGGAATTTCGTAAGATTACTAAAGTCTACAAGATTACAGTAATTGTAAAGTTTGAGTGAGGATTTAGAATGAGCAAAAAAAACTCATGCGGAGGATTTTCTTCCAAAATCAAACAGATTTGATTTAAATACTGCAAAAAAAATCGAATGACTAAAAAAAAAGGTCGTTCAGACCTGTGTTCAGTGACTACCGCACCCACGATTCCGCGACATTACCATGCAATTTATAAGATTAATGATTCCTCGGGATTCCCAGGTTCCCTAAGATTGCCAATTATTTCTTTACTATTCCCAGATTACGTAAGATTGGCTAAGATTCCTCAAACTCCCACCAGATTCCCCGAGATTACCTAAGATTACTGAGAATACCAAACAATTTGTACACGAGATTCTCTGAGTGACAGCTGACCCCTCGTAGTACACCAATAAATGCGAATTTTATTTGTATGGAGATACTCGTTTTCCTGATTCGAACGTGTGCGGCGAGGTTCGGAGGAACCCGAGTGTTTTGCCCGGGCCTTACGCTCCCATCCGCCTCCCCGTTTATAGTTTTTGAAACGAAACACTATGTTTAATTTGTCTGTACACTTTTAACTTGATAATCCCTTAAGAAATCACCTATGCGATAAATTTATATTTAGCCTGATTCTTCCTACCAATTATAGGCTGCATACCATCACGCTAAGTTACTTCAGGGTTGGGCAATGGATTTCTATATGAAAGAAGTCTGCAGAAAAATGGAGTCCGTTTATGAGTTGAGCACCACTGGTTGCCTTTATTTTATAACCTTTGTTTTGTATGTACGACAGCTACATTCTTCCTATTAGGGTGAGCAGTGGTGTTCAATATGAGAATAGTTGGTAAACAAATGACCGTTTGTTGGCACAGCTACTGATAGAGTAAAATGTGTGGATGTGGAATGCAAAATAATTCAACAACTCTTTATTAGGAAAATATTTTTGCTTATATATATATATATATATATATATAATTATATATATAATTATATATAAACCAGCTTTTGCTGGATAACTGCAGTTATTTTGCTGTATAAGAGATAAAAATAAGACGTAAGTACGAGATTAGTGTCATCACAGCCCTTTCTGGTTTTTTCCCCCACTTACGGAAGATTTGTGCCATTCTATTTTCAATAGTTTCAAATGCAGGTATCATTGGTGGTTTTTTCTCAAAAATATGCAGATCCAAAACTATCCCAGTCCAATGATCACTAACCATGTTAGGAAGGCCTCTGACATCTGGCGATCTGGGCCATAAAGATAAGTCTTGACTTCAAACCTCATCGCGCTCATTAAATCTAAATTAGCTTTTATATTCTACTATTCAGCAATTCTACCTATCATAACCATAACTTAGTAAATATTGGATTTGTAATATTTGCAGGCAGATCAAAAGTTACAATATTTTATGTTAAATTTAAATTATTGCAAATTACTGCTTTTATAAAAAAAAATAACTGATAACAAATATAATCACGTTTCTTGATAGGTCTTGGCTTCAGCACAATGCTTTGCCTAATGACAGTTTGCAAGCAAAGATTACCTAATTGATTTCGGACGAGTATTGTTTATCGATAAATAACCTTATCAAACTGTTTACTCCTCGGTTTATGATAGACTTACTCCCTGGAAGTCGAACAACTGAATACCTATCCTTCATTAGACAAATTAGAAAATTTTAAATGGATGACAATATACCAGGCCATTTGAGAAGTCTGCAAATGGAACGATTCAGGAAGGATGTGAGAAACATATTAAATTAATATTTATTTTGTCCTCCTGACGATTTTTACCTCACCAATTTTCATTACTAATTCCTGTTTATTGACTTTTTACTTGTTTAATGTTTGTATTTGTTTGAAATTGATGGATTTTAGTGTTAATTAAAGAGATTAATTAATGAATTATTGTTATTTTACTTATGATATGTATATATACATGTTCTTTAGTACAATTATATTAGTATTATAGAATATATTTATATATTAATAAAATACCGAAGGGACGAATCTAAATGTACCTATTGAAATATATTCCACATGTACAATGGAAAGTTTATTTATGATTTTATAATTAGCCTATTTATTTGCATGTATTACTTTTACGTTAAACTTCGCCAGATTCATTGCGTAATTGCTAGTATGTAGGATGTATTTGTGTGTCCCAATTAATATATTTATTTATTTGTTTATTTAAACACACAATTTAAACATAGTAAAACATAGTTAAACATACACAAGTAAAACATACAAAAAAAGAATAAATAGAGTGGTTTCATAGATATCTATAACAGACCGATTACAGGTGGGAATTTCCCCGTAAGAGCTAAAATAATTTCGTACCACAAATGAGCAATGATAATGTATCTGTTTTTTATGTGTTCTGGGGGTTAATCATGGTAAGTTAGCTCGCAGGGTGAACAGGCAAGTGAGTGATTCAATCTCACTCTTAGGTGCATTTGGTACCATGCTAACTGGTATCTTTCAGTTAAATTGGCGGAATAACACGTAGTTTGACAGCATGGTACGAAACGGTACTTAACGTAAAAAATAATCACTCACTTGCCTGTTCACCCGGCGAGTTAAATTACCACGGTGTAAACAATTATCCCCGGGTGTTCTTTTACCCTCTCTTTTATTCCACGTGCATTACGGTGCTAGGAACGTTTTTAATTATTGTACGAGTTCCTTCAGGAGTTTGACGTGGAAATCACGCACGTGACTAAAAACGTGAGAGAGAAAGTTGCAGATTATTTTAGAAAACGTTGAGAGAAAAACAAGTTTTTGGCGGCGGCGGGGGCTGCGGCTGCGGCTGCGGTGGCAGCGTCTGCGGAGGCGGAGGCAATGGCGGCGGCGCGATGGCGGAAACTGCTGAGGCGGTGGGGTTCAGCGATTTCGAAACGGTGGGAACAGTCTGCATGGGAAGTTCGAGTTCTCACCTAAATTGGCGTTTACGGAACTTCGAAGTTACGTAAAAACTTCAAATCCATACGACATATAATCTTTCAACCTGTCAAAAACAAACTCGGACTACCGATTGTGCGCCTATTGACGCCCACTGTGCGCGATCTTCAATTCTCCATGAATTTGAAACGCTAATCCATCGTTTTTGCGTCGACGCCAATTAAGGTGAGAACTCGGACTACCGGCTGTGAGCCCCTCAGAACAATAAGGAGCCTCCTCAATATTCCGTGGTGAGCACCAAGTCCGAGTTCTCACCTAAATGGGCGTTTACGGCAAACCGATCGACTAGTGTTTTTAAATGCGAGAATTGAAGAGCGCGCGCAGTGAGCGTTAAGCAAACTAACAATTGCGAGTCCGAGTTTGATTCGACAGATAATTAAGTCGTTTACGCCGACACCGCGTTTTCATACAAATTTCTGAGTTTGAGTCTGAGTTTGATTTTAACAGGTTGAAGAAGTAAAACCACAGAATAAGTAGTAAAAACTTGGGATTGATGTTTTTTACGTAACTTCGAAGTTCCGTAAACGCCAATTTAGGTAAGAACTCGGACTGTCCATACAGATCTCAGTTTCAATATCCAAGAATATTGCTAACATATAGAAGTCCTACAACTCGGAACATACGAAGACATTGCAAGCCACAGCGAAACGATTTCAGAAAACGTGAATTCTAAAGACTATTCTGCGGCTTTATCTTACAGATTCATTGCTTTAGCTAAAAGCGTATTATCAGGCATACGTCACTCCTAAATACCTACTGAGATCTTCACCTACGGCGCTTGGGAACCCGAGGTTCCAAATTCAGTCAGGGCCGCCGCGCGCACACGCTCGCACGTCCACTACGTCCAGTCGATCAGTCGCTTCGGAAAGCGCACTTTCGCCGTTTTTTTTCGTAATAATGTCTAATCACCATAGAATTAAATATGATAACTGTTGCGTGAACGGATGTTATAGTACACAGAAGAATTTGAAGTTACCTGTCTTTACGCTACCGAAATATTCTGAAAGTTAAGTTGGTTTTTTAGTTTAGGTTTATTGACGTTTTGCCTTTATGTAGGTAAGTATGTGGTATCGTGTTATGAGGGGTCTATTGAATTGACACGTATTTAACTGGTATCAGCACAGCACTTTTTTATCCATTAGCTAGTATTTATCCATGTATTACAAGGAAAAACAACATAAATTGGTTTCTTCTAGTGAAAGTATAATGGGCAATCATTCGTGCCAACTCCAGGTACTTATTGCCTATTCTCCTTTGCTGCATGTTGTTTGTTTTTTGCCGTACCAGGACCTTTCTTTCTTGAGCACGGCGATATTGAACTGAATGGAAAACACGGACAATGTTTAATTACCGTTTCGACCATCTTTTTATCAAATGTGACTTAATCAACAATACCAAACAATACTAGACCAAAGTACATCGAAAACACCGAAAAAACATCAAACTACACTGTTAAAGCCAATAAACAACACATAACAGCATCAGGCATATTTGGGACGCAAAATCTAAAAATAATAATGTCTACACACATTATAAAAAAAACAATTTTAAAAGTTTTGTTTGTATTTTATTCGACTTTAAAACAATAGGCGGGGCGGCAGTGTGTGATAACCCTAGCGCAAGCCGCATTCCAGCGACATGGGGCGGGTCAGCGACGACGCGTTTCATCTCGCCGCCGCGCCGGCAACGAGCGACGTAATAAATACTTCAGCATAACGACAATTAGGATCAAAATTGAAAACTTACTGTCGGGGAGTGCAACTTCTGTGCGTAGCACTATTAGTTATTCTGTGGTATTATGTAAACATGCGGTATCGTGCGAGTGAGATTAAATATATTAGGCACAGGCATATAGGTCAATGACATGGCCACGAGGGAATCGTGAATGTTATCCGAGAATATAAGTATTTTTAAGATAGTTGATTAGTGCATAGTGAAAAACAGACATCGAGCATTTCTCTTACTTTCTCAGTAACCGAATAGCACGCTGCCCATAAACCTCGTTTGGAAGTCAGTTGAAAAAATATATTTGGTGCCAGTGCAGATTTATTTGTATCCAACATCGTCAAATAAATATCTGTGTATGCTTTGTTATTTTTTATGTCAAATACCAACAAACCGTTTTCAAGGTAGATTATAATTTTGCTGTTGTTTTACTTTTTAGGGTTCCGTACCCAAAGGGTGAAAACGGAACCGTATTACTAAGCCTCCGCTGTCCGTCCGTCCGTCCGTCCGTCCGTCCGTCTGTCCGTCTGTCACAGGGCTGTATCTCAGTAACCGTAACAGGTAGACAGCTGAAATTTTCACAGAGTGTGTATTTATTTTGCCGCTACAACAACAAATAGGTAAGATTAAAAAATAATTACAATTAAAGGGGGCTCCCATACAAAAAACGTGTTATTTTTGTTTTTTTTTTACGATGGTACGGAACCCTTCGTGTGCGAGTCCGACTCGCACTTGGCCGGTTTTATTATAAAAATCACGCAATGTTAAATATAAAGAGATCGAGCAAATCAGCACCATGGTGTTCTTAAGATTTCCAAACTACGTTCGTATAGATACAATAGTTTAATGGCCTATCTGAATTACCGGTTTCATCAGCCGTTTTTCCACTGTGGAAAGAGATGACTTCTATTTACGATCCTAGTTCAGCACGATTAGCGTGTGAATCAGAATTTGACGAATGGTCGTTGCTCCCTCGTTCAAAATAAAGTCAGATAGAGGTGGCTGTTGCGTCGGCGACACTCGATTGGTGTATCTGACTATCTCGTCGTGATTGTCCAATAAACACAACCTTATCTATTACGGAGTTGCGGCTTCTTCACAGGCGGTTAATTGGCATCCGCCTTGTCGTTTTATAAAGCAATTGTTCTCCAGTGTGATCTTTGGGAAGCGTTATGGATGATGTAACATTTCTTAGATCAAGTGTAAATAGTCGAAAGTAGCGTCAACCAAAAATAACAATGACTCGTTTAAAAACCATTAAAGTTGACCAATTGTCTAATTCCCAAAAAGTCCTATTATTTGGGGGCCCAATATAATTAATTCCTGTTCGCGCGAGGTAGCACCACACTCACATCATAACTCCATTATTTTTTGTGGAGTGGATTTACTCAAAATTTATCCTTTAAACATAAAGCCGTTTGACGAACTAACCATGATAAAGTTATAATGGATGTATGCGGGCGGTTGTAATAAAGATATCTAAGATGACTTTTCATTAATTAATCTTTCTTTGACCGTGTCAAAAGGCTAAATGTAAACAATAAAATTTGCTTCTCTAAAGGCCAACACAGCATAAACACATTTTTCATTGAAATATATTTGTTCCAATCGTTTCCTTTCGATTTCACAGAGTGTTATTTTCGACTCTTCATCTCAGTTCTTGTGCCACTCGCCACCTTGCTCGAGCGCGTTCGTCCCGTCGCCGTCGGCGGCAGCGCGGTAAGGCTTCTTCTCGGCGCGCGACCGCGGCGCGCGGCGTGTCGGCTTCGTCTTCGCGCGCCCCGAGGTCAATCTGCTCGCGCAAGTGTAAACAGCGATTTCCGCGACTCCGTGCACGAACGGTCGCCCCGGTGCGCGGTGTGATCGTTGCCTTAGTTTGTAAGGTCGTTTATTTTCATTGCTACTGTTATTGAGGCTGTCGCTAACGGCTGCGTTTTATTTTTCCCATTCAACGTTGCGTAAGCGTTTTTTCCTTTACCACGACGAATGCATGATCATTAGGTCAGTTCGAACGAGAAGCTTGCATGTTTATTAATATTGAATGACTGAGCAGTCGATATGTACTGAGAAATTCCCTGCTCGGCATGAGTCACGCTTTAAAATATGTTTCTCGCTTATCTTGCTCAGCATGAGAAACGCACAGGCAAATATTTCTTTTAAATGTATCATCAGTTACGTCTAAGCGTGCGTCAGGCTTTGAGAAAATTCACGGAAGTATAAAGGGCTAATGAAGACGAACGCCACCGGATCTGCCGATACGTCACTCAGCTTGGGAAAGTATCGCGCCGACGACCTAATTGAATGCATCGCAATGTAAGGTAAATTTGTTAGAATGTTAGATAATAGCTGATTATGAATTATGGTCGGTCAATCTTGATTAATAAACAGATTTCATATTAAAATCGCCGACAGATAGCAAATATTTTATAATATTTGACTAAAATTTCGCTGTGCGTATGTACCTATTAATGGACTTCCATTTATTTATGTGCAGCACAAGTACGCCGGACATTAAAGAGCTGTCCAACGAGGCCCATGGGCTTCCGAAGTTTTACAGGGGTTACAAAAGTCATGGCTGCGGCCAGGTACTTCTTCATACTATGTTCGAGCCCTAGTTGTACTTTGGAGGAAATACAACGGCATTTTGAGTATATCCCACAATGTTCCGACCTTACAAATAAATAATGGATGGATTCTTATTTTTTTTATATATGTGTGACGTTATGTGTATATGTTTTCTTTCAAACACTAACAATGTAACATTATAATGTTGCCCAAGTAAGTATTCGAGATTCATTAGCATGTTAACGAAGACCACAATGCTCCCACAAAAAGACTTGATGTGAATAAAAACTGCAGATTGTCGAGTAGATTGGTTTACTAGCCAAGGTCAAGGTCAGCGTGCCGTCATGCCTGGAGGCGTACCTATCGTACTCACCCGTTGCCGAGCCAATAAAACAATCAGGTAAAAAAAGTAATTACGTTTATTGTCGAAACAATTCGAAGGCACATACCTACCAGTACGCGCTCATCGGCAACGTAGCTTACTCGGGTCACTTATACATTAACAAATCAAATTGGAACAACTTTACGGCGGCGAAACTCTTGGCTGTCGATTCTCGCCTCGATCCCGACGAGAGCAGCCACGACACTTCACCGCGAGCGAGGGGGCGCGCGGGCGGTGTGGCTGGCTAGCGAGCTAGCGGCGGTCGGCGTGCGCGCGCAGCAGCACCAGGTCGAGCGCGGCGCGCGCGTCCTCGAGCGGCGAGTGCGGGCCCTCCTGCACGCAGCGGCCGAGCAGCTCGGCGGAGAGCGCGCGCAGCGAGCGGCGCAGCGGCCAGCCGCGCGGGTGCGGGTACAGCGCGCACGTGTCCACCACGGCGCCGTGCAGCAGCTTGAGCGCGCGCAGGTCGTTGTCGAGCGCGTGCCCCACGAGCACCGTGTCGCTGCCGACGAAGCCGAGGATGTCGTTCTGCACGTCGCGCAGCGTCTTCGTCGCGCGCTCGAGGTCGCGCTGCCGGATGCCCGAGAAGCGCGTGTTGTAGTCGATGACGGTGGCGCGCGGGCGCACCGTCGCGCGGTACACGAGCCGCCCGTCCGCGCCGACCACCGCGATGCTCGCGAGCTCGAGCCCGGCCGTCGTGTAGCACATCTCCGTGTCGAGCGAGTAGACGCCGCCGCGGCGTGCGCGCGCCCGCACGTAGCCCTCGAGCGGGCCGTTCATGCCGGGCCGCGTGCCGTTCCACACGTGCAGGCGCGCCGCGCTGCAGCCGCGCGAGCCGGGCGCGCCGCCGCAGCACGCGAGCGCGCCGCCGCCGCCGCCGGGCCGTCCCCAGTGGTAGAGGCAGCGCTCGCGGGTGATGTACTCGCCGTCGCCGCCGACGCGGAACACGGCGTCGCAGCGCACGCACAGGTGCTCCTCGGCGGCCGGGTCCGCCTCCTCGTCGCTGTCGGAGCGCGGGCTCGAGCCGCCGGAGCCGCGGCCGCTGTCCGGCGAGCCGCCGCCGCCGCCGGGCACGAACTCGGGCGCGTTCACGTCGAAGGAGGTGGGCGCGCGGAGGCGCGGCGGCGGCGACGCGTACAGCACCGCCTTGCACGAGTTGGGCTCGAACTCGAGCGGGTAGCCGAGCGCCCACATGCGCTCCGGCGACAGCAGGTGCGGCCGCATCGCGGCGGCGAGCTCGTCGGCGGGGAGGCGCGCGGGCGGCGGGGCGGGCGGCGCGGGCGGCGGCCGCCGGCGCTCGCGCGGCTTGCGGCGCCGCGCCGGAGACGGAGACGGGCTGCCGGACGACACCGGCGCGGCCCCCTCTTCGCACACAAGCAACGTATTATTGTTAGTATAGTAGTGGGTCATGTCGCACGGATACACTAGCACACACATATGAAACTGCGAAGCGTTACGGAGCGGAGGTCGCGCTCGACGTGCGTGCGCGCGCTCTGCGAACTGACTAATGAGGCGCGCGGGGCGGCGCGTCGCTTTATAAGCGAGCGCGCGGGGGACGTCGTCGGCCCCGCGCTAACGGGACAAAGCACTCGCCCTGTTCCGACCGCGACGCGACGCTCCGCGCTGACGAGACGCCACCGCAGGTACGATATCGATTAAAAGGATGGGACCCGAGACGTCTGGAGTCTATGAACGAGGATTGTTCGACTTTGACCGCGGGGCTGGCGGACGCCCGCCGCTGGCCCCGACGCGCGCGACACCTCGACCCGCCCAGTCTGGCGTCTATCTATTCTGGCCTATGTTTGTTTACTGTAGCTATCAGCTGATCGCGGTGGCGCAGTGGCGCGGCGGCGCCGGCTAGTGGGTGCTTTGGACACGTAAAAGTGATATTACTTTGCGCGTGTATTGGAAAGACACGAACGGACGGACTGACGGACGGACGGTGGCGAGTGGGCTCAATGCCAGTGTTCTCAGCGGAAGGAAGGACGTACGTCGCCCCGCTTCACCTTCATCCGGACGACAACCTCTGCCAGCTATCGTGGTAATATATTATGTATCATTATCGTTTATTGAGCGCTTCCACCGACCACTTACTACATGAAATTAAAGAGCAAATATAATTACATTTGGTTGACTATACTGCAGTCATTACTACACTCTGTTCAAAATTGTGAGTAAGTACCACAATTTAGTTCGCAGACGTTAACCTCTTTGTTCAATGTGTTTCAGCTAGGAAAAACAAGGAACAATGAAAGCATAGCTCCATGCGATATTTACTCTCTCGACGTTTCCCCCGCAAGAACAATGGCGAAGAAAAACTGCTAAGAGCCTCGGAAAAGTACCGAGAATGGATAGAGTTAGCGAATATGTAGCTATTATCGACGTATGGGTAGTAAGAAATAAAACAAAAAAGGTTGGAACGTAAAATATAGGTACTTAGAGTTCTACATTTTACTAAAGGAGGTGGCAACCAGCTACATGCTAGGCCAGGGTTTAAGTCCGAAAAAAAAACAGTCCACTGCTCACCCCTTAGGTAATTTACCGCTGTGATAAGTTATAGGTTATAAGTAATCCATCGTAAAAGATTTAACAAAATACAATCACGTTTTTTGTATGGGGGCAATCAGTAATAGGATTCCGTTGGCACTCTTGGGTACGGAACCCTAAAAAACTAGTTATACATAGATATAGACCGCGTCGATATCAAATAAGTGGTTCTCAAGTGATGCGTGGACAAGCAGACAGACGTCAGAAGACGGATTATATAAAAGTTAGTGATGAGTGAAGATGAAAATGTAGAGGGAATTTATATCCTCACTAAAATGGAATACACGGCCGCATAACAGAATTGCTTACTAGAGCATAGAACGTTATTGACTGGAATCGCAATTGCATGGATACCCAAAATATCCGTAAGCGTGCGTAACAAAATTACCCATACTTTTCCCAAAGAAACCGCATTTTACACGCATCTCATCGCTCCGTCCGCGGCGCCATTGTGCGCCGCATGCGAACGTGAACGACAAAACGTGGCAAATTGACGTCGAACAATGGGGACGGCACTAGGAAGAGACGAGGCGGTGAGATTGCGCAAGAAAAACGCGAGGAAAGCGATATCGACACGGGCGGAGCGTCACGTCGCCGCGTCGCCGCGTCGCTCCGCCGCACGCCGCACGCCGGCGCGGCACACATCCACCGCGCACCGCACAATGGACAATGTGAAATCAGCGGCGTTCGCACAATGCTAATCGCCGCCGATGGAACGTCAGCTTAGGCAGAAGCATGACAAAAAGACCAATGTTCGAGCCTTGAACATCCACCATAAACATTTTGTCGATACGGTTTAAGAATGACAGGTTGATTTTGGTTTTGAAAGGTTCCATACCCAAAGGGTGCCAACGGAAGCCTATTACTAAGCCTCCGCTGTCTGTCCGTCCGCCCATCCGTCACAGGGCTGTATCTTATGAACCGTAATAGGTAGGCAGCGGAATTTTCACATAGTATGTATTTATTTTGCCGCTATAACAACAAACAGCTAAAATACAAAAATCATAAAAAACAAAAAATGTTAAATGTTTTTCTGTGTTAAATCTTATACTATGGTACGGAACTCTTCGTGTGCGAGTCCGACTCGCACTTGGCCGGGTTTTTCTCAATCTATAAGGGTCGGCCCAACGCTGGACAAGAGAGAGCACTGTGTGGTGTCCCCGCTACTGCACTCTGGGTCGCGGTCGCCCACCACAAGATGGAGAGACGGACGCATTCGCTGGGAAGATGTTGACGCGGCTAACCCGAGACAAGGAAAAGTGGAAGAAGATGGGGAGGCCTTTGCCCAGCAGTGAGATTATATGTAACCAAAATAATCCAAATTTTAAATATAAATAACAATGGTTATTTATGTATATAAGGTTAAATAGGGCTTAAAAAAAAAAAAATCAGGGTCGGTAAACTTTGAGACGCCGAGGTTTTTTCCCAAAAGTAACCTGAAATCCTTCTTACATGGTGTAAAGAAGCAACTGGCCGGCCGGCGTGGTTAACACGACCCCCCCTAAAAGTTCGAAAACCCATGGGCGTCGTCGGGCACGTAATATACTTACCGCGCTTCACATAATCAATCACAGTTTGAAAATCACTGCAGGATGCAAATGCAGGATTTGATCGGCCCGAATATGATGTCATTTAAATAATATGAATTATAAAGACAAATAATTTCTTATTCAGTTCAGCACCAATTCAGAACTCAATTCATAGCGAATGACTCCCAAATGATTAACTTCAAGCCGTGCCCAATTCACTATTATATTTGTGTCGATCTCATTGAGGTTTCTTGGTTCAATCTAACGCTTAACCAGCCACCGAGATTCCAAAAGTATACGGTGTGAAATAAATACGTATATGGAGTTGTTTGTGAATATAATGAAATACGCCCGGAAAGACTAATTTCTGTTAGAAATTGTTCACGCATACAGCTGTATTGAAGTGGATGGACCCTTTAACAAAAGCTCGGGCAGGTAAAAACCTGCTTGCTCTCCGCTCATTCAACTCCTTTCGCAGGCAGTCCTTCGGAGCCTTGCAGGATTTGTGTTCTAAATTAGCTTTTATCGTGCTCTGAGCCGGAGATACGTGCAACACGTCAGGTAGGCGTCCTTTGAGAAATTTGTTTTCGTCAAAACCCTCTACTCTCATAGACATGTATCTACACTCCATCCATCACTGAATCTAATCCGGGTACCAGGAGAAAGGGCGCATGGAAATGTTTTTGCGTTTTTATTCAGAGGTCTACGGCTATGTTATGCAGGCACGGGGAAATTAGGAAAGCTTAATTCTTAATTAAGTTCGCACCGAATTATTTTTAAAAAATGTGTGGGCGATTAGTATAGATAAAGCGAAATCGCTAGCCATTAGAGACTTCACCGTGATCGGGTTCTTTATGTAAAACTAGCAGCCCGGCCCGGCTTTGCACGGGCATAATATAATTTAAAAAAATATTATTTTGACACAATGACACACAAATAAACCCTTTTTACGTAGAGCTCCTAAAAAAAGAGCATATACCTACACTGAAATATTTAAAATAAAAAAAACTTAGATATTATTTGAATTTGTTTGTGAATATAATGTTTTTTTGTATGTTTTTACTATTTTTTTAATTAACATTGGTTTTTATATATATTTTTATTT
The DNA here is from genome assembly GCA_946894095.1 of Incurvaria masculella. Lineage (NCBI taxonomy): Eukaryota > Metazoa > Arthropoda > Insecta > Lepidoptera > Incurvariidae > Incurvaria > Incurvaria masculella. The sequence goes on from OX335644.1 coordinate 8,756,371, forward strand.
TTTATGTATTTTTCATACTATTAATTATTGTAAAAAGGTCATAACCACAAAACAAAAGCCATTAATTAATTTATTCAGTTAAAGCCTCCCGTAAACAATATTTGATGTTGTTTTAATTTGCACTAAATAATTATCTTAACTGTTATTAGCTACCTACAACTACTACTATAACCTACAACTAAAAAAGATGTAATCGAAAATTTTAAAAAATATTTAAGTCACTTAGTTATTAGGATAACTAAATGTACAACATATATTAATGGGTCTAGTTCTGAAAAGATCTTTTTGAATACGTTTAGTTACCTACTAAACTAATTATCATCAAGCGACAAAATTACAATATTTAGTTTGACGGCTTACCGCGCGTGTGAGGAGCAGGACGTGCTGCTCCTCACACGCGCGGTAAGCCGTAAAACTAAATATTGTAGTTATGTCCCGCGTAAGTTTTAAAATATTAATAAGCGACAAAATATTATCAAGCGAATTTTTTTTAAATTTTGCACACGACCGCTGCGCTGCGTAGAGGACTGCGGGAATGTGCCGCGCGGCAAGTTTATTTTGTGGCCTTGACGGGGAGTCGGCTCCCGTAGTCGTACCCCTGAGTGACGCCTACAAACTCTAAAACGCATAGCTAGCCGAGCGGATTTTTTTCTAATTTTCGTGATATCTTTCGAATGGAATGTCCGAATCTAATAATTCAAACAGTTATGTAAAGGTATTGACGCAGTCTTAAATAATAATTTATTTATTTTGATAAGGATTAATACCTACGTACGAATAAAGAGCCTTTTCTAACGGCGGTATTGAAATTTTTATTTTATAATAAATGCACACTTATTGTGACTTAACTATAATAGTTAGATGTATGCTGTCGCGACATTTTTTGTAGATAAGGATGTGTTCTATAAAATTGTAGTACATCATTTTGTTCTATCGTGAATAGTTTTCGCAGCGCTCGCGATGTAAGGAACATTCTTGGTATTTTTTTCCACCTTGGGTTACATTATCGGAGTTTCGGTAAGGATCCCTAATTTTAAAAAAATAAAATATAGCCTATGTTACTCGGATAGACTGTAGCTTTCCAACGGTGAAATAATTTTTAAAATCCGTTCAGTAGTTTCGGAGCCTATTCAGTTCAAATACACAAACAATGGTAAATAATGGTATAGATTGTGTCTAGAACTCCCTCTACGCCCTAAGCTGCAACTGTTTACCTTGTTGTACCGAATACGCGTGTCCGATTCTAGTGCGACAGTACGTGTTCAAACATCAAATGGCATTGTTTCATATCCAGCAACTGTGCGACTTTTACTCATTGGGCAACTCATGCGAGTCCATCAAAGACGTGATCTATTGACTGCGTGACAGAATTGTGTACATCACGCACGAGTGTACAGTGGCCCTAACAACGCCCACCTTCAGTACCCATTAAATAATCTGGGGGTTACCATGTTAAATTATCTCGCCGGGTGAACCGGCAAGTGAGCGATTAAATCTGACGTTTAGCTGCATTTCATACCACCATAACTGTCAAAAAACGTGTTTTTCGGCCAAGCGAACTGAAATTTACCATTTTAAAACTTACGCGGGAAATAAATGACATAATTATAATAGAAATTTAGTTTTACTGCTTACCGCGCGTGTGAGGAGCAGGGCGCGTGCTGCTCATACGCGCGGTCCACCTTTTTGAAATTTGCTAGTTTGCATGGTCTGAAATTCAATTTAACGTTAGATTTATTCGCTGATTTGCCTGTTCACCCGGCGAGTTAATTTACCATGGTAACCTCCCTGTTTACGAACCTTCTCTATATCGTCGCCACTACCGTCGACGATTATAGTCCACGTTCTCGCTTGCATCGTTGTCCAATTTTTGTGCTAAAAATAGTTCGTGCAAAACTGCACTTTCTTTGGCGACTGTCCATTGGCAGACGGCTTTCGTGCGCAGCGCGATGGCTTCATGTTTGTACACAAACGCACGTGCGTATACGACTGTAGATATGGTATCGCTGGCGCGTGTGGGTGCTGTTTGTACACAAGGCGCGCGGGTGTGCGTGCGTGTTCAACTGGCGAGCCGCGGGGACGTGTGCGAGCGGCATGGCCGCCGACTCCGCGCGGCGATAACCTTCGGATCGGTGTCATCGGAACTCTCAACGGTCCGGCAGAAGACAACGGAGTCGCGGAACCGGCCGCTGGCGGCGGAAGTGGCGCCAACCCACAAGCCAAAGGGCCAGGTTAGAAACTACACTAGAACCGTTGGACCTGTTAAGATACCGTTTTCTACGTGGACGACAATGAGGTTATGAGAACTATTTATAATTTAAAAAGGAAAGAACATGAACATATTTTAAGTACATATTGCAAGTTATAAGAAATCATTTAAACGAGTGTATGATTTCTATTAGTATTGTATGAAAAACGACACGCGAGAGACGTAGTTAATCAGCATTTACGCTGAAGTTGTGATTCAGCATTCGTTTTTGCTATCGCGTCCGTAATTAAACAAAGAGCGCGAGGAACACGAGGAAAATCATGTTTGTGTTTAGGAATTATTGTCACCACGAAAGAAATATAAGATGCTTCGCTTTCAACCTCGGGCTCACGATAATTTGCAAATATTGTGTATTCTGCGTCGGTACGAGGAAATCGTACAGTTTTTGTTGAATTTTACATTATTCCACGGTCACTACCGCCTCGCCGCGCCGACGCCCCGCTTCCGCGTAGTCCTTCGAGGACAGTTAAATAAACTTCAAAATTTTAAAATCTGATTCACATCGAAGGTTGTCGAAACTCGTTCGGACTCTAAAATTAAACAACAGTTACAATTTAGTGATACGAACAACCGTTGCTCGGACATGTGCGTGGGGCGAGCACAGGTTGAAGTGGAAATGTGGTGGCACGCTTGTCTGATCGTTGTTACGAAAGTCGACACGATGGCGCCTCTCACCGCATGAGCGGTGTACCCCACCGCCGCCGCCGTCGTCGTCGCCGTCGGCAACGCGCGGCGAGCGAAAGTAAACCCTTTCTATCTACCTGACACACATTGGATGCCGCTCTAGTTGCATGCACAGAGATATATATCAGCCAACATAATTTGTTAGGTTAGGCACCAAGCACTTATAGCTGGCTGTTCATTATGACGAATCGAATCAATCGGTTGTCGAATCAAAACGAACGAAATCGTTTTATCCCAAATTGGATTCGCCGCTTTCAGCACCTATGGGATCAGTGTTCCCACCGGCACTGGTGAAGATTTGCAATAAATCAGACAATCATAAAACTCTACTCACCACGACCACTTTCAAACAATGAAACATAATCAAAGTACATCACAAGTGTGTACCAGGGACAGATTATAAAGTGGTGTCAACGATCAAATAGAGCACAAAGCAGAACCCACTACAGTAAATGTGCACACAAAGTGGGTGTGTCACGGAGTCGCGCATAGGCGTCGGAGTCGTGGTATAATACGTGGCAGTACCACACATCGATGAAACCGGTGTAATTTTTAACTACAGACAAACATTTATAAAAATCAACATCCCATGGCCGTACTACCGTTATTCCTTTACATTTTAGTCAGAAATATGTGCCGAAATGTATCCAAATGCCTGTCACGCAACGCATCGTCAAAGACTGAACCAAACAGACGAGTTATGCCTACAAAACTGGCTTTATCAAGCAAGAATGGCCTGCGTCAATCGAGGTCAAAAAACGAATAAAAGCATGATTAAGCAAGGTTCACTATAGAGCTGGAAGTTACTCCGATTATGAAAGTGATTATATTTGTGATTGAAGTTTGCACTACATGCATATCGAATATGATTTTAGTCAACTGAAGCGAGGAAGTAAATAATCATATTAGGTCAAAGCGTCCGCCAGCATTTTTGTGACATCCAAGAAACAAATCATTCCGAAATATGCTTGCAAGCGAAGCGTCAAGTGTTTAAGGTGGCCCATCCCGCTCATCTCCCCATACAAAAGGGGAAAGAAGATCACGCCCATATTTCTTGTCAGAGATCCAAAATTTTGCTCAAAATAGCTTTATTTGATCGAACTAGATGTCTGATGACCATTGGCATTGTAAAATTGTCTTTGGTTTCTAAGTTATAAGGTCCGAAAGTTCGCATTTTTCGCGCGTTTTATACAATAACTTTGGAGGTGGATTACGCAATGATAAAGTAAGAACATCTTAAAAAGAATAGTCATCAGACATAGCTTATTTAATCAAGATTTATAATCTATTTGGTTTTTGTTAGATTTTTTACTACAGCGGTCGTGGTTTACTTTTAGCTACAAGTCGTTTTTAAATTAAAATTTTCGTAAATCTTACCAAATCATACATTATACATATTGTCTTTTTTGTGGAAATGTTGGATCTTCCTCATCAGGGAGCCTGTCTTATTCTTTGAAACAGAGAAGGTCCCAGAGCGCAACAGCACGGTTTTGTACCGTGCCCGCGAATGAGTTAGGCCCGCCGGGTTGGGCCACCTTAAGCAGATAATAATACAATGTGTGACGTTTATTATCCATTTCGCTACAAGAGATAAAAACAAAAATTAAATTCTGTTTACCAGACGCTAAGCAGATATTGCAACCGAAATGACTATGTAAACACAGACACGTCAAATCAGATTATGAAAGGATAGGGGCAATTGCATCACAGAGTGATCGACATGTTCTCAAGGGGACAAGAGATAGTGAAGGTGAAACTGCCAAGCATCCGAAAGCAGATTTTGATACAAAAGCAAACGTGGAAAACGTACAAAAGAGCAGAGGAGTTATTTTGCAACCTCAAACGGGTCTCCGCGACCGCGTGATCGAGTCGAGATCGAGAATAGCCGAGCCAGAACTTTTAGAGGAACTTAAGAATACGTCGGAAAGTAATCAGGACACGCGTAAACATGTATGAAATTAAAAAGCTGCTTGTCCATATTAATATTGGACAAGGTCTCCTTAACTCAGATGAGGTTTCCAGGTCGCTGTGACCGGCATTGAGGCTTCTCACGTGCTTGCCGACTGGTCTGTTTGGCCTCACGTCGTCGGGCCCACGCGACCGGAACGGGTATTATCTACGTATGTACGACGGGGCTAGTATTCAGTCAAAATACAATACAGTGACGGATATGCACTCGTAAATACATTTTGGGGTGAAATCGAATGTAGAACATTTCAATGACGCAATGAACGTGTCATCAGTCAGACCTAATGGGCTTTACTAATGAACGTCAAATCTGTTGTTTTCTTTATTGCAAGAAAGCGAAAATATAATTACATAATATGCAGATTTTTCGTTATGATTCTCAATATGATTCAAACATAATGGACTGGTTTATTTATTAAAATAAACTGTATTTATCACTCGCTTTTATACAATCCAACGTTTGGCATCGGTACATGCCTGTTCGGTCTGTCTGTTAGCTTATAACTCGAGAACCAGTGATTCTGATGCGGTTGCAAGTACGCATAACTTTATCCTTACTATCAAAATGCTATGCTACTTACCATCACGCTAAATTATCAACGCTGTTAAATATAAGAGAAGCCGAGTACATGCCGACTGTTTTGGTCCGACTTTCGAGGGGGTAGTAGATGTAGATTATTTCATAATGCACAAATGACGTGAATGTATTCGAGTCAGCTCCCGAGGATAGCTTTACTACGCAGCACCGCGGTCATTTACTCCAAACATCCAGACGCATACATTAATTAGTACAATCAATATAACTCATTTACTCCCTCCATTTGGATAAGCTAAGCGATTACCCATTTAGGTTAGTTTAGTTGGCGCTGACACAATTAACTAACTTCGCAGTACTCGTTTTATACGCATTGCAACATCGACACTGCAATTGACTATTTCGATACCCTAAATTTCGTTCCTAGATGTTTTCTTCACGCATCGCGGCATCCGATGTCTCCATCATCAATGACCGACGCATTGGACCCTATTTCGGCCGTATCGTCTTCATGGTGAAGTCCCCGTCAGAATAACAATGTTGCGTAAAAATATTTAGTCGAAAGTTTTTATTTGTTCATTATCTGACGTGTATTAAATGTATCTATTTATGTAGTCATTCCGGCTCCAAAGAGGAATGCATCCTACTCCATGATTCCGGAATTACCTCTAGAATGAAAGGTTCAGCGCAACTGGAGAACCCGCAAAAATCCGGAATGGCTATAATTTATCACTCTGCGGAATGGGTTTTTTTTCGGGAAGTGCCGGCCTCCGTCTCCTTAAAAGAACAGGCCCGGGTCCAATTTCGGCTTCTGATCAGAGATCTAAATATTTGCTTCAAATAAACAAGCGCCGCGCCGGTCGTATTAGCTCGTTGCCCGAACTGATCTACCTGCTGCTAGCTTTAAGCGGCGCTCCTAAGCCCTTAACCTTAAAAAACTAGTCACAATCAATTGGCGATCTAAAGAAACGTATGCTTTTTTACAGTTAATGCAACTGGTGAGTGCAACACGAGATTATGTCACCAAACACCATATGCATCCATTTATCTACCACAGAATTTCCCAATTATGTGTGCTCTAACTATTTGTCATTGAATTAGGAATCAGCTCACGATTGCCTAGATATACAGACATTTAGATTGCTAAGTATATTTTAATTAAGAAATATTGCTGGTAACAATTCAATATGAGACAGCTTTCACATCAAGCAGGAGTCGTTTAGGCACTCGAATGGAACAGTTCATTCGAGCGCCTGAACCAACGACCCCTTAATCGTTTGCTCTATTTTCGTAACAGATTCAATCGTTCTCAATGGAGCATATTGGCTTCACGTGATTAATGTACGTACTGCGTACCCATTGACGATTTAGAACAAGTATCTTTAGTAAGGTATAACAACATATTTTTAAAAAATACGAGAGCTGTCGTGGGACACCGGTAGGAACGATGTTCCTTTCGCGTTGTATCATATGTACAGACAGGGCCCAGCCACAAATCACAGTTTTACAACATTTTAAAACCTCTCCTACGAGATACGAATCCTGACGAATATCTATGAAAAGAAAACGAAGAGAAACAAATAACAACTGAAGAGCAACAGAAACTGGAAACTGGTGAATTGTATCTATTTGAAGACAGACGCCACAAAAAAAAAAAATCTAACAATATCTGCCGCCCTGGTACTTTTGCGGAGAATTTAATGTTATTTAAATTCCATATACATTTAGGGGGGGATACTAAAATAAAACAATAGCTGCGTGGTCACACAGACAGGACCCAGCCACATATAATAGTGTTACAAAATGAATACTGTTTGGGAGAAAAAAGGACCACACCCAGTTCCAAAATGCCTACTATAACCGTATTTGAATTGGAAGAATACTTATTGAAGTTGGGGTGAAAAGCTATTGAAACATTACCTACGCCAACAGTCCTGTCAACATGGATGCCAGTCCAAATTTACACGATAACGTCACGTCCGCGCGCGGCCTCTGCCCGCCCCGCCGCCGCCGCCGCCGCGCCGCGCCCCGCAGCCCGCACTCGCGTCGTCGTACTCGCGATCGGTCATCGGCCCGCAGCCGCTGCGCACCGCCATGTGATTGCCGGCTGGACGCGGCTCGTGTGTCTCGTTATACGTATCGCAACGTCTCTTCGCAGACACCCCATCATTGTCGCCGATCTGGGTGCGACCATACTTTACCGCTCGCTACTTCCTTGCAGAGATCAGGGCGTGTATTCTTGGCATTCAGTAATTGCGGATTTATTAGAGTTAACAGTAATGTCAAAGTAAATTCTTCTTCTGTTAACTCTACTGAATCCGCAATGACTGAATGCCAAGAATACACGTCCAGAGACATTCCACTCTACATGTCTCCATTCCACATGGATTACGGTATCAATCCGCTCGTGACACGCTCAGCAGGTCTATTCCTGGCATTCCGTAATCAGGAATCCTGAGTCTAGAAAACAGCTTTTATAGCGATTGTCAAAGCGAGTTTTTCGACGGAAAACCTTGATTAATTAAAAAAACTATGCTCCGGAATAAAATCCATCCTTGATTAATTAAAAAAACTATGCTCCGAATTTTCGTCAGAAAAATCGCTTTGAAAACAGGGGTTTTCTGGACTCTGGATTCCTGATTCCTGATTACAGAATGCCAGAAAAAAAACCTGCCGCTAGGCCGCCCAGGCTACCGTTTCGGAATTTAAAAAGTTCTGACAAAACGCCGGACATTACACATAAACTCCGACTTTTGAATAAAAAAATACTGACTTCCTCACCAAAAACGTCTCAGGGTCAAAGTACTAAAAATTACGAGCTAGGAGAACTGCACGACCAAATAAGTCTTCTGTCCTAAAAAACGGCCTCGTCCCAAAACACAAGGACAGCTGTCAGAAAATCCGAACGGAATAAAAATCCGGACAAGTCCGGATGGAAGGCAGCAAAGCCGATAATTTCCGATTTTTTTTCCGGACGGATGGTAGACCTACCCGGGCCCTGGTACTTCCATATACTTGGCACGTTTTGTCATTCTCTCTACACGTTCCAACCCAGTTTCAGTTGACAATGCTTTATCACCCAAACATTGCGCAACTTGTCCGGTAAACTCTACGTATATCTTCTCTACTATCTATCCTTCCTTGCAGAGCCGTCGTTATCAACTTGATGCTATTCTTTTATGGAAAATCCTCAATAACCGTGCGGACTCCCCTTATTTGCTAGAAAATATTTGCTTTAGAGTACCGAAAAGATTTACACGTAATAAAGACCTATTTCACATTCCGAAATGTACGACAAGTTATGCTCAAAACACTTTTATAAGGCGTAGCACCAGTAACTACAACACTCATTTTCATGAAATAGACCTGTTTCTAAATTCCTCAATGGTGTCGTTTAAGAACCAGATAAAAAACGGAAACTTTTTTTAATAAATGCATTTTTTTTATTTCACATACTATAAACATTTCACTTTTTTTTCTTTTATTCAATTTATGTTTTCCTCACTTTCGTTATTTAGTTCATTTATGTTTTGTTTGATTGATATGTATTAGTATGCTAGCTATGTATGTGCTGAACTGTCTGCGTAAAAATTATACTAATGATAATAATAATAATAAAACAGTGATTATTATTATTATAATTTTGTTATTTAGTTAATTTTGTCGGATCTATCGGTCTAAGCTTGATTGATTTTATTTGATAATTTGTATGTACGACTGTTTGAATCCAAAATAAACGAAAAAAAAAGTATATCTAAATTTATTTATTTATTTATTTATTTATTTATTTATAGGTACACCAACAGTAAACACACGGACAACTTATAAAACTATGCTAACAGTACAATACTACAAGAGTAAGTGCCACATTCAGGGTGTGAGTACCTATAATAGGTATACACAGCACTCAAATTAAGCTGTTAAACTAAATTATTAATTCAAAAGATAAATTATAAAATAATGTGTATTAATCTAATAAATTTCTGACAAATAGGAACCAATATACTTTTTAAATGTATAATTACTAAGGTTAAAAATATCTAATTCTATTTGACTGGGGGATGTACATTCGTACGGACAACGTAACATTCTCGGCAAGCTTGACTCTGATGCTAAATTAGAAGTTGAAAGTGGGACTTCAAAAGTTTTGTTGTTACGTAACCTAACGTAATTTAATCGTAGCAACAAGCCTAAATGTGTGCCTCTTCTTCCGTCCTCTCCTCACGTCCGGTGTAGGACATTAGGCGAAAAAATATGGATTCTATAGCAATTGGACGACAATAACAAATATTTTCACCGGTTTTAAATTCCGTCAAACGCAATCTCTAGAGTAATCGCGTCAAAACAAGTCGAACTGCGCAGAAATAACAATGTTATCGAATATCTTATTGATCCTCTATTTCATTCACCTCTGCCGAATCCGTGAGATGACATCTAGAGACGTGCCTTTATCGAGACGTCAATTGCCATTAGTTCAATGACATCGTGTTTAAAATTTCAATATTTGACTTGTGAATATGGTTTGGGGGAGTTGACGCTTCGACATTTTCTTATATTCAAATTAATATGAACTTTCCTTTAGACACAGACAAAGGAAGCGTGCATGGACTATGGGCGTAGACTCGACGCGAACTTCGGTCGTTGACTCGTAGAGAAAAACAGGATTGTACATATGCAAACAGGCCAACGATTGTGTGATACAAACTGGATTATGGCTTGAATTATAAACGATAGCTACCAATGTAGAAACATTAGGATAGTAAAGCAATGTTTTCCCGTTTACTAAAGTATCACCTATGAAGCCGGATACCACGAGACTGTTTACATGAGAAACTTCGTACGTAATAAATACAGTTCCCCCATAGTTTTATCAAACTCGGCAGGTATTCTATACAAACAATAAATTCGTAGACTGCGTGTTTGCGCGCAAAAATCACGGAAAAGCCACTCATTAAGGCGCTAGGACTAGCCAACTACTCGCGCCATACAAATGCACTTTTTAACAAATGTAATAATATGTAGTGAAACGCTTCAGCAAATCCAAATGGAACTCCAGACTGATAATGGATTGTTAATATTTTTTTATTCCATCATTTATTTAAATAATAATAAAAATAAAAAAGTTGATTTTTCTCATTAGAAATCTGAAAGTAATTCGATTTCTAGATATAAGCAAAAACATCATATATGCATAAACAAAAAATTCCATTTGCTTTTAGATTTCTACATTTAGTCAAAAAAGTTCGGAAATGGACACCGTTTCCGCAATGTATTTTGTATAGAAAAAGGAAACATACATTAACGAAAATAATTCGATTCCTAGACAAGAAATCATATATTGTAAGGATGACACTTATAATCGTCATACTTAGTTAGTTAACTTGGGGTGCCTCGTCTAACTTTGCGATTTGGCTAGTACCAGGCCCTTAAATAGAAGATGTAATTGCTGAAATATGTGAAGCAATGGTCTGAGACTGATGTTGAGGCTGCCTGTGATATGGATTCAACGTAAAAAATCAGTTTTATTTCTTACTTAATAGGTTGTAAGGTTATTCCCGGCGGAGGTTGGTACATACCATCGCATTGAAGGAAAGATGGTCGAAGTGGCATTGAAAATTGTCTGTGTTTTTCATACTGGATATTGAATGAAGGGGGGATTTATGGGGATCATACAGGTGCCCCATACATCTATTAAGTCAATGATGGTCATAGATATATGGACGATTTTATACACATTCTTTCCTTTGATATAATAAATGGGAATGTTTGTATGTTTGTTATTTAATCACACCATATCATTGTCAATAACTAATATACGCGCGTTACAGTTCGTCGAAAAATATTCCTTTTTTCCCCGACTTCTCTCATAGTTCTTACTGCTCACACCTTAGGTGATTTAGCGTGATGGAAAGCTAAACGAGAATAAAAACCGAATCTAAATGGGCTAAGTGGTTCCCAAGGACAGTATACGCCCACAGTGCGTATGTGGATTGATTCCATTTCATAATTCCATCCCCACCCGTCCATGTACCACTTTATTTCTGAGTTGGATAAATGAATTTGGCCACGAATCCAAGCAATGCTTCGGAATTCGTGTAAAACTGTTACGCCACTGTTACCCTCTTAGCCGGTTGGTACTATCGCATAGGTTGAAAAGTGGCAATGAAAATTTGTTTGCGTATAACCATTAAGAACGATACCTTCAAACATATTACATGTGTTTAAGTGTTTTTTTTTTATTTTAGGTTTATCAACAGGAAATAACAACGGTTTCGGCTCTTCTAGAAGATTGTTTTTATCTCAAGTTTAAATTACTTACTTTAATGTCCATGTTTAAATCCTAGTAGTCAACAGGGTAATACGCTATGTATACACATTTCAACAACAATTACAAATTAAATTATCTATGACAAGCGGACAACCTAACAACGATAAACACAACATGCGCCAGAAGGTTTGGGTAACAAAACATGCAATATATACTAAGATATCTATTCAACATACATAATCACCGGAGTTCGAATTTATAGAAATTAGAACTCCGGATTCACTATTTGCAGACCATCGCAGCTGTTGAAATTGTATGTACGTCAATTGATTTAGGCAACAGACGTCACAGCACTCTTGGCTGAAAATCACATACGTAATTAGTCATCGTCGAAGAAGAATCAAGGTAAACCCGGTGGATTTTGGCTAAAGCGATTTACCGTTACGTCAGGATGCAATAACGTCGAGTGCCTTTTTTCTCAATTAAAAATAAGTGCAAAATTATATCTTATTTTTTTTAATCAATGCACCATTTTTAATCAAAATTGTTTATAGGAGCTCAATGCTCCGGATTCACATTAACATACCTATGTAGCGCCATCGCAGCTGCATGCACAAGGAGTTGCATGTACGCTAAAATATTCACGCAACAGACTTCACATAAAATTACGTAATTAGATAGTCATAGATGTAGAAGATTCAAAATAAACCATAGGATTCTGGAATCGATTCAACTAATAACAAATTGCAGCAATGTCGAAGGGCGGAGCGGTATCTCATATGGCAACCCAAGCGCAATTTTTCTAAAGTAAAAATGTGTGTCAGTTTATGTAATTTTGAATTAAAATTTGATTATATAATATCGAGCTTCATAGTAACTATTTACCGAGCCATTTCAGCTGGAAGAGTTGTATGTACGTCAATAGATTCACGCAACAGACGTCACAGAAAAATCTTGCCTGGAAATTACATACTCACCTAATTAGTCATAGTCGTAGAAGGATCAAGGTAAACCGGGGGATTTTGGCCAGATCTTATTTCCTTATATGCAATAAAACCAAAGAGCAGAGTGACGTCATATTACAACCCGGAGTAATATTTCTGAGCGCATAAAAATATGATTTAAAGTTGCTATTCATGTGGAAAAGTAATGCTATTGGTCTGATTTACAAGAAATTATCGTCTTGTCATCGTTTTGCAGCATTTACTTCTTCCAGTACTATTATAGTATTTTGTTTTAAGCCAACAACAGACATGGTCATGATATATGTTGATGGTAATGTTTGAAGCGCTTATACGAAGCGTACTGACGCCATGATCTGCTTTAAACCTAAGTCATAACTATGTGTAACGTAGGTATTTTTATTGATTTGTACATGTAACTTGTAAATTACAGTTATTCAGAATACAAGAACATGCAGCATTAAAAATATGTTTCCCCTAAAAGCACATAAAAATTGCCCTCTTTACACGCAAATTGTAGCCATAACTTTTGATAAAAAAAACATAAAAGTGCTCATGAGGTACAGACGTACAAGAACTTACATCGTACAAGAAGTATACGCGTAAGATGAATCCGAGCTTCTCGCTGATACTAATAAAGAATCCCGAAGGTTTGTAAAGTCACGACTGTGGGTGGTCGTTCCATAATAAATCATTCTGAGTTTCCTCATTACCTCAGCACTGCCACTCGACCATTATACATCGACATGCCACATAACATTACCTAACGCGGTGAATACCCAATGTATCTTTTGATGCTGAACTGATCTTGCGCTTCTGAAGCCTTTACCAATGAGGACTAACCAATAAGTTATGGCAACTACGATATCAAATCAATAGTTGATAGAGAAAGCACATATACTTGATGCGTGGTCAATGAAGGTCGTTGGTGAAAGACCGAAGAAGAAACGATGAAACGACGGTAAAAGAGTAGAGCGATGTTTGTTCCGAGATTTCAATTCAAGAGCATTATTGTAAATGACACAAAGCACGTTAATAAAATTGATCGATTGAGCGTCCACGATACATTTAGAATAATAACAGTCAAGGACAAATCGAAAGCCAGTGACCGGGTTATTTTTACAAGCTGTTTTATTGCAATCTCGCAGCACAATAACCCATTACATACCACCACGCCATTATTCCGATAATTGCGTAGCAAGATTTATTACCGCCCGCCGCTAGACTTATGGTGCAAACTGTGATAAAGCGAGAGGTCTCTGTCCCGTCACCTTTGAGCATGTCAACTTGTCGTTTGTCCTTTTGAAGTGCACGCAAAGAGATGAATGAGTCGGGAATACTACCTGCCTAGTTAATGTTATTGCCGAAATTCTGATCGATGGTTAAGAAGAAATTGAGAGCGTTGGTGAACGCAGGAAAGGTGAAAATGAAACAGCTGTTTACGACGATAAGCAAGTAGCTGACCTAGTTGATGATAACGATGGTAATGACATTGTGCGGCGTGAAGTGGGGGGTGGGTCGAAGCGGTCGCAGTAGCCGCGACACTGAACTCGTATTACTCCTGTGACAACGCAGCTGTTGACGCTGCAGATACGTCGCAGCGCCACCTGGCATGACCACGCCTCCCACTAAGCTTTCTTAAAATATCACCAGATCATGTGGGTCGAGTGTTTGAACTCGAAAATTTCAACGATCTTGGCGATCGTGTTGTTGATTCCGTTTGGGAAAAGTTTTGATTAACTGTCAATTTGATTGACGAAATATTTCTTAACTTATGAGCATTATGGTGACTGTATGAGAAATATAACAATGTATGTAATCAGTTAAGGTCGATTTGGAAACGATCATCCGCAATATAATGTGTATGTCAATCAAGCTGACTGCAGAAAAGACTTAATATATGTATTTCAAGTTAAGATGTAGAACAGTTGCATATAGTACCAATGTACTTAGTTGATCAACTTGATATAGTTGATAAAACTTAAATGTACAATTAAAAGTAAATAATGTATTTCAACCAAACTTTTGGGTAGCCTCATATTGAAACGTATGCGTAGGGACTCGATTTCTACCTACTTCCCTCGTGTCGTGACTAACAGCCATCAGTCAGAAAATAAGACATTGTGTTCGGTGTTTATTGTTGTTGAGTTGATGATATTATGTTTTGCACGTAAAATCGAATGAGTGTCCATATTCTATGATACAACACGGTGACAAATTCTCTCTGAACCGATTACATTAGCACGACGGAATAGCTGAATGGTAGACGATCGGCACGAAATAGGCAACGCGAAATGAGTTGTCAGCCGACGACGACACGCAGCGGCGAAGATTTCGCAAGATGGTCTTAAAATTTCACCAACGGGCGAGTTAGAACCGGACTGAGCAAGTTTGATCTTGCACAAGATGCCTTCGTCACGCGAGGAGCACTTTTGAACCGTTGTTCACGGGCGAGATTCCATCGGAACAAAATGACGGTCAATGGGGAGGGGTCGGATGTAAATAGAATTATCACAGACACGTTAGCGAGCGCCGTGTGAACTTAAAATCTTTACTTGATATTCAATATAGTGCTATTTTATAAAATAAAACTATCATGCTTTCGGAAACGGTTAAAACCGTACTTTTCTTTTGTGATACAACATACGCAATGAAACATACCAATTGTAAAATTACATGAATTTTAGATAATAGTGTTACAATAACAAATAAACTTGTAGGCGTATCACCTAGTTTCGATGTGGCGTGTTAGGCTAAAATCACGACAGAAGATGTAGTATTTTTTTTTCTTATCACAAGTATTTGTGATTACTAAAAAAGATATACTCACTAATATCAACAATCGAAACAGAGACGGGCTAAATGTGGGAATATGGGCTATTGTGAAGTCAGAGTACGATGAAATAATGACGAACGCAAACATATTTCGAATTGGATATTTTTGGTATTCCCGGTGATGGGAATCAGACTCGATGCAATTCTCACCGGGAAATGCCTGCGTAAGAGCCAGGGCGATGACTGGCCGGCAACGCAAACGGAGAGACCGCAAACTGTTAACCAACGCTTGAGGCGACGACGCGTGGTGATGCAACGTGGGAGCATACGGTAATATCGCTGCGCTACAGTTCCGTTTTTATTCTTAAAAAGGCACGAGTTACGGAATGTTTCGTTACGTTTCCGGCAAAGAAAAGAGAGCTGCAGAACCGGTCGGGGAAAACTTTTAAGGTCAAGCGGACACGGTGAAGGAGATCGCGGTGCCACGGATTTTGACGCGTCATAGAAGTATGAAGCTAATGTCCCCGTGGCCTCATTTTGAATATCGATGTATAATTCTTCAAGGTGTGATTAATAAACCTAAAATTCTTCGTATTGTTATGCATTGGGATTTTCTATCGGTGGAAAATGCGTTAGATTTATACGCATCGTGCGAATGGGTCGACATACGCGTCATGTCACGCATTGTGACAAATCCCTTTTCTTGATTCCATGAAATTTTATAAATATTTTTAGTTCGAGTCAACTTCGATAACAGGCATAAAGGTGGTATAATCTGGTGTGATCCGGTGCAAGATATTTGTTTCATTTTGCCTTTCTCCCCGGCGGCGGCAGCAGCAACGGTGGAGATGGCCGCGGTTATGAGTCGGACGCGGCGGCGGTTGCGGTTCAGTTATTGCGTCACTTTGTTACGATGAGCATCAGATATTGTGAAATTGTTATGCAATTTTCCCAGATTTTACTATGAATAATTAGGATTAATGTCTCACTCAGCTGAAGTTCTCGGGCTTATCTATCTTCTAGCTACATAATTAATAGTTTAACGCAAATAAGCAAAATCATAGTTTAACCTTGCGAATCGAGATTCTACTCCAGGACAACTACCTTTATTTCAAAACAATAATGAATTAACCGATAAGATATTTTCATTGACTACTATGGTTGCAGGCTATTGATTCTATGTGTAAAACTTGTTATCTAACAAACCTACATATATTTACGAGTTTAATGCTGTCGGATTAACCATAGAAAGTACAGCATTGTTTTTGGGGATGTAAGAAAAACACAAATCACATCGCGCGTGATCACGAATCAGAAAATATTAAACATCGATGTTTTTGTATTTGTCTCTGTATTTTAATGCGCATCCTCTTTCCTATGAGCTAAGAGCTGCCTGTGGTGGCCATGCCGAAATAAATGAAATGAAAATGAAAATGAAACAGTCAAGAACTAGTTTGGGTAAGTAGGAACATAGCTATTTTTAATGTTTTCTAAAATAAACAATATATTTTGATTCATTTGATTTCAAGAAAGATCCAAAGGTTCGCCGAGAACTTTAGTTGGCCAGCAATTTCAGTATTATCTTCAAGCACGTCTGGGATTGTCTAATTACTAGCGATTCGCGAGGAAAAGGCGCGGTCGTTTCTTTTGCCTTCGGCGAGCGGATTCTAACCAAGTTAATTACCGGGTGAGGCCTATTACTTATTCTGTGGAAGGTACTCACGTACCCACGTGCCACGCTTCAGCGGGCGCACAATCAGAATGCAGCCTGTTTGTTCAATTGTCATTGAAAGCGCCTCTTCCTACTTCCTCGTCGATACGCCATTGTTCGTCATCACTTGGAGTTGAGCAGCACAGCCGCATCCTACCTCGATACCATGACACTTTTTAACATTATCTTGCGCATTTGCTCAGTTCTGAGCAGGTATATTGGCCATTTACCGTTATTATTAAATTGGCCATTTACCATTTATAGTCAATTTTAAAGTCTATCCAAAGTCAACGTGATGTCTTGCTTTGGTACTCTGGTAGAATGTGATAATACATAGTGAAACACTCCTTGCTTAACGAAATACCAGTGCGAATGTTCCCGAATACTACGTGTCAAATGAAACAGAATACTAAATAGAAACAACAGTGGTAGGCCAATAATTGACGATTACAATAGAATCTTCGTTTCCTCTAGCCCGAGTTGCGACGAGAGAACGTCAAGAAATGGTTGAGTAACGCGTATTATTGTCAAACAATGATGGCGTTGCCTTCGGCCGGGTTTGCGTCGAGCCAGCGCGGCGTACCACAAGGCGGTGGCGTTGCGTCGTCGCTTCGCTTCCAAGGCGACGCCTTGTGAAACCGTACGCAGTGCGTGGGCGCGGGTTACGGAACGGCGACGGCAACCATTTTGTGCTTTATTTCATTCGATTTTAGGTTTTACAGCAGTTCTTTTTAGAAAACGCAGCCACAAGGCACAGCCATTATCTCTGCTTTTTACACTAACTGAAAGTTAGTTGGTAAAGAGCAATTTTCACCTTTCTAATTATTCGGAAATTTTAGAGTAAATGCATTCATTTTAATATGTTTTTCGCATATCGGTAAATATAGTTAAGAGATATGCATGTGCTAGGAATGTGATAAGATGTGTAAAAGTGGGTTCAATAATCTTTATGACGACTTCGCAGTTTCCGAAATGTGTGCTGAAATAGTTTGCACTAAGAGTAAGACAATAACTAACTACTATGTATTAATACAAATGAAGCAGGCCAGTTACTATAAAGATTGCACCACCACCAATTAATTACACCCACCAGTTAGTAAATTGCTAAGCGGTTAGTTTTACAAAGCGCTTCTGACTTCCTACTAAAAAATTAGCGAGCGACTGTTTAATATTATATTGTTATTGAACGCAAATGTATTTCCTTCGTCAATAACCTATCAATAGAGTGCATATGCCAATACCAAGTATGCACTTGCTTGCATTAAATTTGGGCTATGTCGTTTTTACTTCGCTAAAAGAAAACTGATATCAGTCCGATTCATAAAAACAATCGCATATAACAGAACATAACGTCGCTTATGGCATGCCAATGTCCTGTGGTGCCAACAGATATCCTTGACACCAAACGATTGTGTACGATTGTCTTTCAAAAACGTGACCACAATGTATCAACCGCTCATCTACCAATATCATAATCAGTTGTTAGGTTTCGACCGGCGATGCTTTTTGACGTTAGCCTCTATGTAAACGTTACAATGAAATATGGCAACGAATTTGTTATTTCATAAATATGTAACAGGGGGGTTAATCATGGCAATTTCTCACCGGGTGAATAGGCAAATTAGTTATTAAATCTGACGTTTATTTACATTTCGTACCATGCTATCTGGGAAAGGAGAATGGCAAAACCCGTTTAAAAATTTCCCAAGCTTGTGTCACAATGACAAGCATTTAGTAAATGTAGTTTGTAATTTAAGAACCCTTTAGTCAAATGCGGATAAAAAGATTGTTGAATAAAAAACTATTTTTATAGACTACTATTCGGAAAGGATAAACAAATAAGAAAACAGAATACGAACACCGAATTATATTTTCTCCTTCAACATTATACAAATTAGTTTCGGGTTGTTACAAATCATTGCAAACTATTATCTTTCTTTCTCTAAGCCCCGGTTGCACGAAGAAATGGATGAGTTAATCAATGTTCAAACACGTAATTTTTAGTGATCGGCATAGAGATCCTTCCATACTGTCCACACAAAGTGACGTTTGATCATACTTTGACGTTGATTTTGATTTTTTGTCCTTTCGTGCCCTAAGTTTTGGAGAGCAATAAAGGCGATGTTCCTAGAATTCCGTTTTTGAACTTGTCATTGAATGGCAAGTTCACCATAGTGAACTTGCCATTCACCTTTCAGTTCACTTGGCCGAAACACACGTCGTTTGACAGTTAGCATGGTATGAAGTGTAACTAAACTTCAGAGAAAATCACTCACTTGCCTTTTCACCTGACCAGTTGACCCCACCCAGATATTTTTTAAAAGCAAATTGGAAATGACCTCTTATCAGAGAACATCAGAGACACAAGGATCTAAATTCGTCAGTATAATAGTACGATTTAGTTTTGTCAAGTTGAAGTCGTTTTAGTTGAGAATTTGGTTGAAATTCTTGTGCAATTATTGAATACACTAACAATACGACTAATGCTCCGAATTCTAGGCGATTAACAATTCGGAACTATCTAGACAAGACACTGTTCTAGACTTTAGTCTTGGACTTCGTCGCTACAAATGCACCTCACCTCTCAATAGCATGGATATGTACTGGTCTAGAGTAATCACTTAATTGGGACTACAGTCCTGAATAAATAATGATTGAAACTAACGTATTTCAAAATCGCACAGTCTTGAAAAACAAATAAAGCTAGGTCCTTTTACAGAAAACGACTTCTACAGGATTACTGTTTACTGATTACAAACGCGATGGCGCGCATCCAACGTCTGTTGACTCCGATGGCAGAGAACATGCCGTATCTGTCTGCAGCGAGGGGCACGCGCCTTTCGCCGGCTTTATCTTTCTCCAGAGACGTGCGCGCGCGCCGATACCACCACGACGAAGGTCACGCTTCGATCGCCCACTACGTGTGACTACACTGTGACTGTATCTGAATGTCTACCATGTGTTTTATTTTGACTACTCCTATTACCTACCTCTTAAACGTAGCTAGCAAATATACACTGGCGGCTCCTTTGCAAAGGAGGCGCCGTAGAGGGTATTTCATCGACTCTGAAAAACAGTTTTGGTTTTGCGCGCAGAACACATTTTGACAGATCTTTTTCAAGTTTCATAACCCTATTTTCTTTTTTATGTAACTGGACATGGATAGTTCCCATCATGATATTAGCCCAATACACCGCGTTTCCGAATGAATTAGCTACCACCCCCCCCCCCCCCCTTAATGTCCACGGCTACATTGAAATGTATGGAAAACACGGACGTTTTTCATCGAATGCGATGATACCAACCCTAGTTGACTTAATCCTACCGCCTCATAGAGGAAGGGGACCTACAGTGTTATATAGATTCCTAACGCAGATCATATTCAATTCCGTTATATATTTGCTTTCACATTTTAGGAAATACATTTAAAAGAGCCCTTAGTGCGAGGTACAAAAGAAAATAAGCCAAAAGAAAAACAACCTATATGCATGCACGTGCCCGTAGAATCGCAAGACAAAGATGACGGACTCTGAGAACTTGTTACTGTTTTTATTCATTAAAGGCGTCTGCCTTTGTGAAGTCTCAACCTCGGAACGGAGCAAGTACTCGGACTCAGCTGACGATTAACTGGACACGTGCATTATGTAAACAGATCCGTTACTGATACTACCTATATTACTCTTTGACGTAAGGCTTTGTCGAGAACTGCGTAGTTCGATGTTTTCTCACGTGATGCTCTTTGTGTAGGATATTGATGCTTTTATGTAGTGACATGAGCTGAATTATATACCTAATACGTTAATTAGATTGTATTTGTGCCTTTTCTTGCACAGGATAATCTTCTGATGTGTCCTACACGCGGTATACGAAGTTTCTGCACACAGCTTGAAAATAGACTGAAATTACTGATGGACAATAAATATGTTTTGTCTTAGTTGAATCGTTTTATTTTGAAATATTATATAAACATATACATATGATACTGCCAATTGTTGGTCATTGGAGTGTAAGGATCCAATGATGGACCGTCAGTATTTTTTTCGCAAATAGGTCAAGATTTTTTACATTTACATTTGGGAGTGGTGATGTGTGATGTCCTTAGAACCGGTGCAAGTATATGTATAATATTTTATGATGATGAGGGAAATATGAAACCCAAATTTACAAATTGGAAATTAGGAGAGAAACGGAAAGCTTACACGTATAATATTCTACAAAACAAAATACACATTCCCTTTCCAAATATTTTTACAATGCGTTTCGTGTTAGAAATTGTTGTGCAAATTAGGTATAATTTGGAAAATGTTGTGGTTTTGAATGAAGAATATTCTAAGGTGTTGGCCGTTATTTTTCTTTCCTTCTATTAGTCTTCATTCAATATTTAAATGTCATATCTTGTAGTAATTCGATCCAGCCAGCGGGCTTATTCATGGAACGAACTCGAGAAGATCTCACACGAATAGTTGTCATCCTCCACCATGTTTTAAAAAATGGTCCAGTTCTTCCTATACTATAGAGATTGACAGCTTACTCGTGTGAAAAGTTCTCGTGTTCGATCCATGAGTACAAGGGCAGAATTCGCATGGACCGAAGTTTACATAAGGTGAAGAGAGGGAGATGCACTATAAGTTCATTAGCATATAACTCAGGCACGTACACATAAGGCGAGGGCTGAAGTGAGCTCCGAACGCCTTTGTGCGTCACGCAACCGGCCGTGACTCCATCGCGCGAGCGGAAGTAACAAAGGCACATCATGCACGAATTGTTCTGAAGCTGAAACTCGATTAACTGCGATATACTCCAGGGGAAGGGACAATTTTTCACCAGTTAAAGTTTTTTTAGACTGTTATAATGAAACTGGACATGGATGGCTAATACCACACCCACCGTCATTTACCCCAACACACCGCATTCCCGAAGGAATTAGGTGCCATGCCAGGGCCATCCCTTCACGAGCCATTTTCATTGCCGTTTCGAAAATATTTTCATCCAATGCGATGGTGGCAACCCAGGCAGGCTTAACCATAACACCTAGTAAAAGGGGGCATACATTCCGAACCATGGAACAGCTCCTATTCGTAACAAAATGAACTTATCCAACTCATAAAGAGAAAGAAAGCGGTGCGTGAACGGGGCCAGGATTCGAACCCATGACCTCTGGTATGGAAGACAAGCCCACACGCCCCTGAGTTACGAGCGGTGTCACTTTCTCCGTGTTGCAGTTAATCATAATATGATTAACTGCAAAAATATATTATATTTTTGCAGTTCGTTTTATATTTTGGTTCAACGTTATTGGAGCATTGCAATTTACGATATGTATGTGCTTGTATCACTGCCTTGCCAAATCTGGGTAACAGAGCGACGATAACTACGGGAACGAGGTGACATTTGACAGTGGCATTGACGTTCGTGATCATACTCACCTGTGCAAGCTACCGATAAATGAGCCAGAAGAGATAAAATAAACAATACTGGCCGGTGCTAAAACAATACCAAAACGTTATATTATAAAAACTCAAAAAGGTGGAACAAGCAGCGCGACAGAACACGACGCGGATGTTTCGAACGGTACCGCTGAACACGCAGAACCGTTACATGGCATTAATTTCGTAAACAAAACAGCGACCCATATTTATTAATGTTCAGATAGAAATACGCTAACCGACTGACCGGTGTCGAAAAGACAAAGGAATTCAAATTCAATTAACGGTAGGTAAAACGAATGAAATTTTACACAAAGATTATGATTGCGCTGGGGCTTTTGATGGCTGGGGCCTGCCATTGTGATTATGATATCCCGTAAGTCCTAACTGTGTTATGATTTAAAACGTATGGATGCCATACTTACTCTTGAGTCTGGTTTAAAATATAGGTATACACATCTCCATGGGTATACATTGAATTCTTCACATTCATGGTATACATGCATAAAACCCATATTTAAATAATAAATAAATATAAAATACACATGCATATCTGAGTACTCCATCAGAGTAAGCAGAACGATATGTGTTATCGTAGTATTGTTTTCTGCACCACGTGCATATAGGTCCACGAAGAGATAAGTATCCCGTGCCTTGAAGCAAGAAATCACGGAACATTGGCCTGCGCACAACATCTAGCGGTGACTTTGCGAAGCCGCAAACTGACCTTGCGCTGGCGTTTAAGTATTACCCAGACACGCTACCTGATTAGTTTTACCGCGCGAGAATAGATGGCGCAACTAGCTTTTTTTTTTACTTGTAACCTACATGAGCAATAACAGAAAAACGAAAATATCTTGAATATTAACCTAATCCATGAGCAATAACAGAAAAACGAAAATATCTTGAATACATATTACTTTATTACGAGTACGTGACAAAAAACGTACCAAATCGTTATTAACATTTATTACTTATCAAGAAACTCCAATGATATTCGATTCACGTGTGACTGACTCTTGTGCGAATAATGCATGTATAAACATTGTTATTATCGTAGATTATATTATGCATTTATAAATAAACACACCGCTGATACATGTGACACATGTTTGTGCAAATGCATTTAAGTGCCAATCCATGAGTTTGAAAATCTTATTTATCACCTCTTTAAGCAAATGTAGGGGCAGCTGAACCAGAGTACAAATTAATGTGAATAAAAATGTATGTTGTCGTTAAAGCAGTAGGGTTGCCACCAGTTTTTGTGTAGAATCGATCTAGGTTTATTATATTCGGTTCTCAAATGACGATTGATCAGTGAAAACCAAATAACTTCACATGTTAGCCTAGTCACTAATTCGATAAAGTAGATACGAATTCGATTCCAGGGGCAATGACCACGGTTCAAAGACTTCACGGTTGATGGACTGATAAAACAAGAGCAGATAGCCACAAGAGGGACGTAGACGTCGTCGGGTGAGAAGCGACGTGTAGACTTGAGTGCGCCGTTCAGATTGAGTTTTTTCACCTCAAGGTCGGCGCAATGGCGAGACTTGAGCAGACGTCATCTCCATTAAAAATATTAAACATAAATAGAACGAGAAGCCAAATCAAAGGCCGCAAAAACATATTGGAAAATCACCAGCAGCGTCATCAGCACATCATAGGGCTCTGATATTGATGAGATATCGAGTGACGATGGTGTTCTTTTGTTGGGTCAACTTCGTTCAAATGAGGTAATCAGTTATAGTTCATGCAAGTCAACGCAGAGTTTACCCAGTTTGCTTATGTAGGTACTTTGTTTTCTACCGTCGCAAATATAAACACGACCTTTTACATATCACTGAACACGACATGTTAAGAATATTTTTGAGTTCGGAGTTCCGTGAGCTAAAAATCCTTAAGGCTGTTCCGACCCATATAAAGTTGTTTGCACACAAAACGCAAAAAGTATTGCACTTTAAGCCACGAGTTAATAATAAAAGTTTATATATTGTTTGTATTATATGTATGTATTGTAGTATATTATAAATTGTTTTCGCTGCAAGTCATATTACTTGCAGCGAAAACAATTTCACAATTTCAGGATTATTGGTTTTGTTACAATTTATTTAAATACGATTTTTATTTAACAGCGCCATCTAACGGTGTAAAACTTCTAATCGGCAATTACAACGAAACCATTAAACCTGAAATTGTGAATATGTTTTCGCTGCAACTACTATGGCTATATTTAATATTTTTGACGAATTCATGCCTTAAAGTGCAAAACTTTTTGCGTTCTGTGTAAAAAAAACATTGTATGGGTCGGAACATCCTTAAGAAATGTCTAAGATTGTTTAATGGTGCGTAAAGTCTTATCTAAACCTGCTTGCAGGAGGCGAGGATCCAGGATTTGGTTCAGGGGGGAGGGGCAAATGTACGACAATTTTCGGATAAGCAAAAAAATATCGTGTTGCTATTTGCAGTCAAAAAGCAAGTAAATTATATAATAACACCGTTATATTAGCAAAACTCCCCTCAACGAGTCGGTGCGAAGCGAAAGAAGTTATATCAGAGTATTTCCAGAGATTGATACGAGCGAAAGCTATCGTCTATAAATAGTTTGCGACCACGAGTTATAGTATGATACAAGTAAGACGTAATATCCGTTAAGGCTGTTCCGACCCATATAAACTTGTTTGCATACATAACGCAAAAAGTATTGCACTTTAAGCCACGAATTAATAATAAAAGTTTAATATAGTCATATTACTTGCAGCGAAAACAATTTCACAATTTCAGGATTATTGGTTTTGTTACAATTTATTTAAATACGATTTTTATTTAACAGCGCCATCTAACGGTGTGAAACTTCTAATCGGCAATTACAACGAAACCATTAAACCCATTGACGTAATTAAACCTGAAATTGTGAATATGTTTTCGCTGCAACTACTATGGCTAAATTAAATATTTTTGACGAATTCGTGCGTTCTTTTACTTTTTGCTTTTACTTTTTTACTTTTTGCGTTCTGTCTAAAAAAAACATTGTATGGGTCGGAGTGCCATGTAGGTGGGTCAATTTGTATTTTTTTACAAAAATAGTTTAAATAAAATTAACTTTATTTCTGTCACCATTCAATGCATATTTCTATGTTTTTAATGGTCACGACATTCGTTTTATTATTAATATGAAGCAGAGTATTTTTTCTTAATAATCACAAAACCTTTAGATTACGTGTCCCAACTCTAACCACTAAGCTATCCATGGGATGTGATCAAAAGCTCTAACGTTCGAATCCTGCTTCAGACAAACGATGAAAATTGATTACATACTACAAAATATTTAAAAAAAATACAATGCCTCAGACTATTTTCAGGCACTGCGTTTTAAATACATTATTAAACTCAGTGTCATTGTTAAGCATTGTGTATAGTATTTTATCAGTTTATCACAATTAAGCCACAGATAAGATATTTTTACGTGTAAATTATTCGTCCATAAAACATATTTTTATTGTAATATATGTATAAGTAGAGATTTGTAAAAAGGTTACAGGTATTGTAAATGTTCACGTGGTTACTTACGAGTGGTAACCGATCTCTAATTTGACAAAAGATAAGATAGTTATGTTGCAGAGTTATCAGAATGGAGTAATACTTATGATACATAAATTGATGCGATAAAGCTATTATTCACTTGTGGTCTCGGCTTTATCTCCAAAATATTAAAAAGCCCTTATCAATTTACTGCAACCGGTCCTTCAAATTACTTAGTTTTAAACGTTTAGATTTTACGTTTCAAGGCCACGATAACAGCTGATTGCATTGAGTTCTACAGGTTGGGGCATAAGTCACGAAGGGGTTGCAATTGGTTTTAACTTTTTTTTTATTAATCATAATTAGATATCAGATAATAAAATAAGTACTTTTTATTCGTACTAGGCATGTACGTCGCTTATTCCAAGACATGTGGCACGTATGTATGTATAATCGACCGTGAAGCAAGGACACATTAATTAAAGAAAGATCCCTGTAAAAAGAACTACTTTACGAATATACTGCAAGGCTGGACCCAAACCAGCAAAACATACCATTCGCGGGTATTGCGTCTAACTAATTTCGCCACCTGCTGTATACCCATAATTTGGAATTCTCCTACATTCCCTCTTCCAGTAATCAATGCCTCCTATTTAAACATTATTCAAGACTAGCTGCGGTACCCGGCTCCGCTCGGGTTAGTGTCGGCTAAATTATCTCATGGATAAAAAGTAGCCCACATGACTGGTCCAAAATAGGGTCAAACTGGTCCAGGACAATGTATCCATGTACCAAATTTAATCAAGATCGTTCGAGCCGAAATAGCATTATTTAATGAGAAACATCCAATAATTCCCATTTAGAGCTTCGTTGACGTGGCTATTTAAAAAAAAAACATTTGCCGCGAGAACCTTTCTGCACTTTCACTGCTACATTGCTTACCTAGTAAGTAACGTGTAACGTAGGTAAGTTTTGCGTGGACTCCAACCCACAGCCAGCCTCAACATCGAAAACAGTAAACCATCTCGAACCTGACTGCTCCCAGAGATGCTATACATTGATAAAATACGCATATAAATCAGGTAAGTGGTTCGCATGTTATAAGACTTTAAGACTCACTACTTACCCTTCTGGTAATGAAGCGTTATATTATGTAATCTATAAGTTTTTAGTAGAATCAGGCTAGACGTAGATACAATGCACATCTAAATCGAGTAATTGGTTCTCAAGGATTTTATTCTGTTGGTCGCTCCTCCGGCGATTTAGCGTGATGCCAAGTAGTCCTAAAGTTGCAGGAAATACCAAGCCGTACTTCAGTAAAAGTAAGCGCTGCCGCCGCAAAGCCGAGCCGTGCATAGCATTGCAGTTTGTATGACAGCCCCATCTTAGCGTAAGCGGAACTGAATTCTATTTAGCCAATCCTAATTCCCGGGTAGTTAAATGTACATGTACTAAGTTTTACAAATCGCTAGTGCCTTGAAAATTCGCCAAACGGACACCAAACAGTCACGACGTCTGCCCTCCCCCCGCCGCCGCTCCCCGCCACCGCCCCCGGCTCCTCTCCCCCTAGTGTGAAGTATCGCTACCGGCATCATTTTCGCAGCCCCGTGAAAGTTCTAAAGCCCATGGGCACATAAATTGTAGCCTATGTGTTATTCTGATGTATAAGCTATATTATTGTACAGTTTCATAAGAATCCATTCAGTAGTTTTTACGTGAAAGAGTAACAAACATCCATCCATCCATCCATTATTACAAACTTTCCCCTTTATATTATTTACTAGCTGCGGTACCCGGCTCCGCTCGGGTTAGTGTCGGCTAAATTATCTCATGGATAAAAAGTAGCCCACATGACTGGTCCAAAATAGGGTCAAACTGGTCCAGGACAATGTATCCATGTACCAAATTTAATCAAGATCGTTCGAGCCGAAATAGCATGATTTAATGAGAAACATCCAATAATTCCCATTTAGAGCTTCGTTGACGTTTGGTGGCTATTTAAAAAAAAAACATTTGCCGCGAGAACCTTTCTGCACTTTCACTGCTACATTGCTTACCTAGTAAGTAACGTGTAACGTAGGTAAGTTTTGCGTGGACTCCAACCCACAGCCAGCCTCAACATCGAAAACAGTAACCCATCTCGAACCTGACTGCTCCCAGAGATGCTATACATTGATAAAATACGCATATAAATCAGGTAAGTGGTTCGCATGTCATAAGACTTTAAGACTCACTACTTACCCTTCTGGTAATGAAGCGTTATATTATGTAATCTATAAGTTTTTAGTAGAATCAGGCTAGACGTAGATACAATGCACATCTAAATCGAGTAATTGGTTCTCAAGGATTTTATTCTGTTGGTCGCTCCTCCAGCGATTTAGCGTGATGCCAAGTAGTCCTAAAGTTGCAGGAAATACCAAGCCGTACTTCAGTAAAAGTAAGCACTGCCGCCGCAAAGCCGAGCCGTGCATAGCATTGCAGTTTGTATGACAGCCCCATCTTAGCGTAAGCGGAACTGAATTCTATTTAGCCAATCCTAATTCCCGGGTAGTTAAATGTACATGTACTAAGTTTTACAAATCGCTAGTGCCTTGAAAATTCGCCAAACGGACACCAAACAGTCACGACGTCTGCCCTCCCCCCGCCGCCGCTCCCCGCCACCGCCCCCGGCTCCTCTCCCCCTAGTGTGAAGTATCGCTACCGGCATCGTTTTCGCAGCCCCGTGAAAGTTCTAAAGCCCATGGGCACATAAATTGTAGCCTATGTGTTATTCTGATGTATAAGCTATATTATTGTAAAGTTTCATTAGAATCCATTCAGTAGTTTTTACGTGAAAGAGTAACAAACATCCATCCATCCATCCATCCATCCATCCATCCATCCATCCATTATTACAAACTTTCCCCTTTATATTATTTATTAGATTATATTATACTAGCTGCGGTACCCGGCTCCGCTCGGGTTAGTGTCGGCTAAATTATCTCATGGATAAAAAGTAGCCCACATGACTGATCCAAAATAGGGTCAAACTGGTCCAGGACAATGTATCCATGTACCAAATTTAATCAAGATCGTTCGAGCCGAAATAGCATGATTTAATGAGAAACATCCAATAATTCCCATTTAGAGCTTCGTTGACGTTTGGTGGCTATTTAAAAAAAAAATATATGCCGCGAGAACCTTTCTGCACTTTCACTGCTACATTGCTTACCTAGTAAGTAACGTGTAACGTAGGTAAGTTTTGCGTGGACTCCAACCCACAGCCAGCCTCAACATCGAAAACAGTAACCCATCTCGAACCTGACTGCTCCCAGAGATGCTATACATTGATAAAATACGCATATAAATCAGGTAAGTGGTTCGCATGTTATAAGACTGTAAGACTCACTACTTACCCTTCTGGTAATGAAGCGTTATATTATGTAATCTATAAGTTTTTAGTAGAATCAGGCTAGACGTAGATACAATGCACATCTAAATCGAGTAATTGGTTCTCAAGGATTTTATTCTGTTGGTCGCTCCTCCGGCGATTTAGCGTGATGCCAAGTAGTCCTACAGTTGCAGGAAATACCAAGCCGTACTTCAGTAAAAGTAAGCGCTGCCGCCGCAAAGCCGAGCCGTGCATAGCATTTCAGTTTGTATGACAGCCCCATCTTAGCGTAAGCGGAACTGAATTCTATTTAGCCAATCCTAATTCCCGGGTAGTTAAATGTACATGTACTAAGTTTTACAAATCGCTAGTGCCTTGAAAATTCGCCAAACGGACACCAAACAGTCACGACGTCTGCCCTCCCCCCGCCGCCGCTCCCCGCCACCGCCCCCGGCTCCTCTCCCCCTAGTGTGAAGTATCGCTACCGGCATCGTTTTCGCAGCCCCGTGAAAGTTCTAAAGCCCATGGGCACATAAATTGTAGCCTATGTGTTATTCTGATGCATAAGCTATATTATTGTAAAGTTTCATTACAATCCATTCAGTAGTTTTTACGTGAAAGAGTAACAAACATCCATCCATCCATCCATCCATCCATCCATCCATCCATCCATCCATCCATCCATTATTACAAACTAGCTGCGGTACCCGGCTCCGCTCGGGTTAGTGTCGGCTAAATTATCTCATGGATAAAAAGTAGCCCACATGACTGGTCCAAAATAGGGTCAAACTGGTCCAGGACAATGTATCCATGTACCAAATTTAATCAAGATCGTTCGAGCCGAAATAGCATGATTTAATGAGAAACATCCAATAATTCCCATTTAGAGCTTCGTTGACGTTTGGTGGCTATTTAAAAAAAAAACATTTGCCGCGAGAACCTTTCTGCACTTTCACTGCTACATTGCTTACCTAGTAAGTAACGTGTAACGTAGGTAAGTTTTGCGTGGACTCCAACCCACAGCCAGCCTCAACATCGAAAACAGTAACCCATCTCGAACCTGACTGCTCCCAGAGATGCTATACATTGATAAAATACGCATATAAATCAGGTAAGTGGTTCGCATGTTATAAGACTGTAAGACTCACTACTTACCCTTCTGGTAATGAAGCGTTATATTATGTAATCTATAAGTTTTTAGTAGAATCAGGCTAGACGTAGATACAATGCACATCTAAATCGAGTAATTGGTTCTCAAGGATTTTATTCTGTTGGTCGCTCCTCCGGCGATTTAGCGTGATGCCAAGTAGTCCTAAAGTTGCAGGAAATACCAAGCCGTACTTCAGTAAAAGTAAGCGCTGCCGCCGCAAAGCCGAGCCGTGCATAGCATTGCAGTTTGTATGACAGCCCCATCTTAGCGTAAGCGGAACTGAATTCTATTTAGCCAATCCTAATTCCCGGGTAGTTAAATGTACATGTACTAAGTTTTACAAATCGCTAGTGCCTTGAAAATTCGCCAAACGGACACCAAACAGTCACGACGTCTGCCCTCCCCCCGCCGCCGCTCCCCGCCACCGCCCCCGGCTCCTCTCCCCCTAGTGTGAAGTATCGCTACCGGCATCGTTTTCGCAGCCCCGTGAAAGTTCTAAAGCCCATGGGCACATAAATTGTAGCCTATGTGTTATTCTGATGTATAAGCTATATTATTGTAAAGTTTCATTAGAATCCATTCAGGAGTTTTTACGTGAAAGAGTAACAAACATCCATCCATCCATCCATCCATCCATCCATCCATCCATCCATTATTACAAACTTTCCCCTTTATATTATTTATTATTAGACTTTCCCCTTTATAATATTTATTAGATTAGATATTATTAGATTATACCTACATACATTTATTCAACGCTATTCCTGCTTTAAAATAAAAGTCATGGAGACATTTTTAGGGTTCCGTACCCAAAGGGTGCCAAAGGAACCCTATTACTAAGCCTCCGTAATAACAATAGTTTTTTTAATCGACGGTTTTCCACGTTTTGTGCGTCAATAAACATCTCGTGCAATGAGGTATTTCACTAAGAGGCCGGACCGGGTCAGGCCGGCGGGGCTTCGCGGTGGTGGAGGAGGGGGGGGGGGCGTGCAGATAGAAAGTGAGCGCGCCTGCCACTTTCGCGGCCGAATTCGAGAGAAAGTCGTCCATGCGGCCGCGGCGGCGCCTGCGCATTATAATATCGCTCGCATTATATTAAATGCACATCTCGTGTCGGGTGACCGCTCCGGTGTGGTGGCACTCTTGTTTATAAATAAACAACGGCGGCGGCGCATGATAAAATCATACGTTCAAGGCCGTTAAGCGAGCTATCCGTATGCCCGATTGATCTACTAGGGTTGCGAGGTTACCTGTCTGCATGGTCAGTGTAGATTACATATATTTAAATTGGGGCAATTGAGAGGAATTAATACTATAAGCGGTATAGTGGTTCTCTGAGCTGTAGACCTCGCGAGTCTTGTCTTTTTGAACATTTGATTTTTTTTTACATTTTTTTAATACTAAAAGAAAATAATGTTATATTGTTAACTTAATTGTAGTGTTAAATGGCAACTGCACGTTAACCGTGTTCCAGATGTAGATTGGATGAAAAACCCAATTACAAGATAGAATCTCCAACCACGTGATGCTACAGTAACACTCTTCAAAGCAGTTGTTGGTATCGTAACGTAATGTAGAGAAAATGTGGCAACCGATGCTTTAAAAAAACCGTATGCGACGCGAACGCGAAGCGAGTAAAGCGAGCTTCCATTAGCGCCAGTTGCAGTGACGCGGCGACGACGGCGACACGTGGCGAGTGTTGCCCGAGCGACACTAAGCACGGTGACACCTTTCACTTTTCATCTCGACTTTCGTCCTCTCGCGTGAGCGACTCTCGACGACGACGTGCGACCGGGCGCGACCCGACGCACATAGGAGTATTTGAGATAAAAAAGCGGTCAAAAATATTTTACGCGTTTTTTGACCAGTTCATTAAATTAAACACGATAATTTATCATGATTAAGTTTAATTGTTTGAATAAATCAGAAAAAAAATAAGCACAATAACATAAAAAAAATAATAAGATAAACAGAACATTTAGGTACTTTACAACACAAGATAAATAGTTGTGCAGATATCAGAACCATCACTCTCATGCTCGCTCATTATTTTGCCGCCTTCATCGTCGTCGTCGGAGCTATCCTGGTGCTGTGGACTTGGTACCAATATGCTCATCGCTTCCTTGGAAAAAGGTCTACATTTCTTCTTCCGATGTATTCTGTTGCAGCTGATATACGGGTCGGATGTTAGCAACAACCTATTTAAAATATCCCTATTGCAGTCCACTCTTGAAAATTTCCTTGCGAAGTCCACGCGATATTTCCGGAAATGTTTGTTCCGGGCTTCAGCAGCCTCCTCTGACAGCTGTCCGATTGGCAAAATCGCTTCTGATATAACTTGAGCGCCATGCATCAGTATCTTGTGAACTGTAGGTGACATTGGATGCCAACCATACAATTCAACGTACAGTTGGGCAGTCGTTTGTGCAAACGTATCAAATTTTGCATAATCGATGTCATAACCGCTTGATATGACTTCAAGAATAACTTTCATTTTTTTAATCAATTCAATGTTTATCCCGGTGATTCGAGAAGAGTTTTCTGGGTTGTCAAAAAATCTTCTCGATGTATTGCCGTCGTTACTCTTCCCGTAACCGGCTTTAGGGATGTCGACCAGAAGGCCCATCTCATCTTTAAAACTTTTTTGAATTCTCTCTTTTGTTTCTTTTATTATTTTTTTCTCTTCTGCCATTCCACATTTTTGTGAATGAATCTTTCTTCCGTATTGCGTGCGGCCGTCCATTTTTCTTTAAAGCTCGTCTTGAAATACTTTAAGGAACGACTTAAAACGCTCCTTTCTTCGGGTGGACATGAAGTCAGTTCGACAAGTCGTTCTTCCATCAAAGAAAACTTTTCCTCCGTGCTTCTTCCTTTAAACTCCTTTAGAATATTAAATAACTCCATTCTGGTGATTTTTTTCACTTTTTCCGTGGGATCTGCAACAAAAAGAACAAAAATGGTACTTAATCCATAAAATGATAATTTCACCTCCTGTACTTTGAAATACAAAAAAAAATATGGGGTACGTTGGGGTGCGATTTTATTGTAGTTTCTACTTAACAAGAGTCTACATTTTATCTCTACATTAACAGATTAAGGCGACAATGCGCGACACATAATCAAAAAGACTTATATATTTCAAACATCTTTAAAAAAGGGGGACATAAAACAGTGCTTTTGATATTGACGTTTATAGGTAAAATTTAAGAAGAAATTAAATGAAACAAGCTTTTGCTTAGAGTACGTACCATCCGCTTCCATGTCCAAGAAGTTTTTCTCCTGTTGTTCACCGCACGAAGACATATTTCTACTGACAGCAATGTAAAAAAACGAGAGCACCGAGAACTAAGACACGCAGTTAGCACAATGACTGAATTCCGACTGATTTTATGAGAAGACGCCAGGACGGGGAGGGCCAGGGGTCTGCCATTCAATAAACCGGTTATTGAAGATGAAAAAACACGGATTATGGGTGGCGTTAGATTAACTTTGTGATTTTCTGTTATGACCGGTTTTTTATCCCAAATACTCCTATGTGCGACGGCACGTAGCAGCTTTGGCGAGTTTTCG
The DNA here is from genome assembly GCA_946894095.1 of Incurvaria masculella. Lineage (NCBI taxonomy): Eukaryota > Metazoa > Arthropoda > Insecta > Lepidoptera > Incurvariidae > Incurvaria > Incurvaria masculella. The sequence goes on from OX335644.1 coordinate 8,790,581, forward strand.
AACCCCCCCCCCCCTGTTTTTATGGATGCTAATACCACACAACTACCGTTATGATATCAAACCAATACACCATTCTAGGACCTTCCCTTATGAGCACGGCTTATTGAACTGGATGGAAAACACGGACAATTTTTCATTGCCGCTTCGACCATATTTTCAACTAATGCGATGGTAACAACCGAGGCAAGCTTAAACCCTACCGCCTGGTATGGGTACTACAGTTCGCTTCTTTGTTCTCTAATCTTCCAAATTAAAATTCCGTCAGCATTCCAACCACAACTGTCGTTGTTGGGGAGCGGGAAAAGTCGTGTACCTACAGTTTTAAATGGGTAATGATAATTCCGACCAGCTCGCATTCGTCACGAAATATATGTACTTATGCAACTCGGAAAGAAAAAGAAAGTGGCGCGTGAACGGGGCGAGGATTTGAACCCACGAACCACGAACGACGAATCCCTTACGAAATGCAGTGGGCCCAATTGTATTATCTTTACGTGCCGGAACCTACACAATGTCATAAATGTACATAACTGCTTAGTATGCTCGCCAAAAAATTGTTTGATATATTAGGCGAGTAATAGCAGAAATAGCGACGAACGACCGTGGCGCCATGTACATGGACAAACCCACTTTACAACAACGACTAGCCACAGCCAGACGCGGAAATCGTAAAATACCCCATCCCCCCGCTGCCCAACGACGACACTTGTGGATGGAATGCTAACGGAATTTTAATTTGGAAGATTAGCGAACAAAGTCCGGATGTCTGCTCACGGTCAGCGCAGCGACGATACGATGTCTTCGAACTTAATATACGATAAAATCACGAAATAATCACGATGAATAATCGCGAGCAGAAATATAAAGGTAGCCAGTCTGGTCAATCACAACTTCTAATTTAAAGAAATTATGTTGACTTTCAGTCTAAGATAAATAGTCGCAACTGGAACTAACACTAACCAAAAGTAATAATAACTAGTCTTAAAAGTCACATTTGGACCATGCAAAATGTGTCAAATAGCGCTCTACATAGTGACGAAAGAACTTTCGGTTAGTGCTTGTTCCAGTTTCGACTATTTATCTCAGCTCAAGAATCGTCTGGATAGTTCAGTGGTTAGAGCAGTGGTCATGTAATCCAAAGGTCCGATTTCGATCAGAATTCGGTTCCAGACGAATTTCTAAACAAAAAATGAAATAAACAGATGTCTTTGAAATAAAAAAAAATATTTTATAAAAAGCAGGGCATTGTATCAAAGCAAGTTGATTGCAGTCGTGCAATACAAGGTCCTGTCATGGCACCCATGTCTCCATTTGGTGTGTGTACGGCTAATATCATGACAGTAGGTGTGGTCCCATCCGTATTAATTTGAAGTTCTATTGATCCGTTATAACAGTGACAAAAGGGTTCTTGACAGACGGACCGACGACGGACAGACGGACCACAAAGTAATCCTATAAGTTTATGTTTTTCCTTTTGAGGTAAGGAACCCTTAAAATTATAAAATTGTTAGGCTTTGGGATGTTTGTGGCTTCTAAGGATTTCAGTATCCAAAGGGTGCCAATGGTTCCCTGTTACTAAGCCTCTGCGGTCTTTGCGGTAGACTGTTGAAATATTCGCAGTGTGTACTTCCGCTGCAACAACAGTTTTACAACATCAGAGTGATTCAAAGTGCGGGGAGAATGAGTGACCCTCCTGCACAAAACGTTTTCTTCTTTCTTCCAGTTGAATAACAAGTGTATTTGTTACAGGCAAGAGAGTGATTCGATCGAACGTCGAGTTGCATTTCGTACGATGCTAATATGTAAACCTGAGTTGGCTTGGCCGGATGTAACTGTTGATTAAGTTGTACCTTTAGCCCGAGTTTTTTTTGTGAAATAAACTTATATAAATAAATAAATAAATGAAAAAACTGTCTAAAAATCTGTGTGGTTATCATGGTAAATAACTAGCCAGGTGAATAGCAGGTGAACAGGCAAAATATTGATTAAGCCAAATGGCCGAATAACACGTCGTTTGACAGTTATCGTGGCACGAAATGCAACTAAAAGTAAGATTTAGACACTCTATTGCCTGGTTATTCACCCGGCGAGTCGACTTACCATGGTAAACCCTCGGGTCTGTCAAAATTAGTTTGAGTTCATGGTACGAAATGCAACTAAACGTCAGACGTAATCGCTCGCGACTGTTCACCCGGCTAGTTAATTTACCATGGTAGCCGCCCTGCGGACCCCGTGTACTTTCATACCCTACCTCGGCGCTGCCGCAGGCGTCATGACGCGTCAGAGTCCGCGCTCTTCACCACGTCGTCACGTCGGCGTCGCTTCGCTTTAAATTAAATGCTTATACATACCTAAAGTTATATCTGTACCCTAAATCGCCTATAACTACGAAATACAACCAAATATTTGTTCAGTTTTGATATTGCTAAGCAAGTATACATATTTACTGTCATGCTTCGTTATTTGGAGCCATTTACATTATAATATATATTTTTTTGTTACAATAACTACTTTTTCAGGCGCCTTATCTACGTAACGCAACCACTTGGCGCAGGGGGATTTTCATTTAGCTCCAGGGGGTTTTATCCTGTGAACACGGTTTCAGCCATTTAAGTTATCGTTACCATTTTTGTCGCGACCACCTAGTCTAGTACGCCCAGCCGGCGGCATGTCCGCTTGCGCAAACCGCACGCGTCAATAAGATTCAAATTGACATGCGAATGAAATGATGCGAGACCAATATCGGGCCAAAATATCATTGAAGATCTCGTTGAAGATAAATCTCTGAACATAGCTGAGGTACCCGAATCGGTTCGGGTCAATTTAGTTTTGTCAATCCCCCGACCGGAGCCCGGTAAAATGCGCCTTCGCCCCCCGAGCCATTGCTTCGCATCGCCCGCCCGCGCTATTACGTCGTTTTCGCTTAGCGTTCTTTCTGATTTTTTTATTTTGGCTCGGCTCATAAGAATCGTGTCGTAGCGTGACCTTAATTAGCCTGTAACCTTTCTCAAGAATTGGGCCAAATGCAAAAATTTCTTCTCAAATCCGACAGGTAGTTCCAGAGATTAACGTTCAAACAAACAAAAAAAAACTACTCAGCTTTATTTTATTAGATATAGATATTATCTTAATACAATAAGTACGCTCGATGTATTTTTATAAGAAAAAAAAAACTACAACTGGATTGGAAAAAGACAAATCTGGAAAAACCTCGCTTTCACGATAAGAAAATCCAACGCAAATCCGTCGCAATAAAGCTCTCGCTACGATGTATTTAACTGTGTTTGTACACTTTTAATATTTACTAACGGGCACTGCGTCACCGCCACAGTGAAAAATTTACATAATAATTGTGTGTGGCGTCCTCCAAACCGGTAGTTTTCGCGTCCATGGCACCGCGCCGACCGGCTAGCGGTACCGGTCGGACGCGGTGCATGATCCGATCCGACGACCACGGTGATTAGATCTAACCATATCCGGGTGCAATAACACTGCGCTTATCAAATTACTCCTGACATACTCTGTTCCGCCTAAAAGTTCCTACAAGTTGTTTAGTACCGGCGCGCGGTAAGGCAATTCAGCGTTTACTGGACAAGGACGACAAAAAACCGGCCAAGTGCGAGTCGGACTCGCACACGAAGGGTTCCGTACCATCGTAAAAGATTTAATACGAAAAAATCACGTTTTTTGTATGGGGGCCCACTTTAATTATTATTATTATTTAATCTTACCTATTTGTTGTTATAGCGGCAAAATAACTACACACTGCGAAAATTTCAGCTGTCCATCTATTACGGTTACTGAGATACAGCCCTGTGACAAACGTACGGACGGACAGGGGAGGCTTAGTAATAGGGTTTCGTTGGCACCTTTTGGGTACGGAACCCTAAAAATACACCAATGACTATTACTTATTCTGTGCTAATGGTGTCATGGTGATATCGCATTCCAAAACAAACTGGGGGCCATGCTAGGACATTACCTTTATTTGAGCACGGCTACATCGAGCTAGACGAAGAACACGGCACAGGACCATGACATTACAGTATTACCCCGAATTCGCGTCCATCGTCCCTTACTTTGCAACGTTCTTGGTGGGGTACCTATAAGGGGTATGCCAAACCCTCAAATGAAATGTGACCGAGCTTTAGAAAAGGCTTCCGAAACCATACCGGCCGGCCAGGCGCTTCCTTATGCCATGTTTGAAGGATCGCAGTTTGTACTTTGAAAATGGTATTGGTATTGGAACTTGGATTCCACGACCTTATAGATAAAGGATCTAGATGTTCGGTTGGATTCAGTTTAGGGAGTGTCGATAGTGAATGGGCGCATTCCGTGCCTGTTCCGCGTTGAGCCCTGGTAGAAAGGGGACGAGGGTTTGCATTATACAGCCAAGAAGAGCATTACAAAGGGTCTCTAAATTCTGGGGTAATTTTGGGGGAGTCGACAAGACAACGGTACGGTGCTGTATCGAGCCCAAAGATCCAAGGAGCCATTATACACCATTCAATGTGTGCTAAGCGTCTCAATGAATACGCACATTTCAACGTCAGGTAAGACGCTCCAAGATTGTTGCGTTGCTAGTGAGCCAATTAGTACAGCGTCATCGGAGCGAACTTGAACACCCAAAAGCACACGCCTACAGCTTGCGCCTGAGTCAGCAAGAAGTGAACAGTTCGTTGTAGGAAAATCGATGACAGCACAGGCAGAGGTCGGCTGGGCGCGGTGACGTAACGCTGACGTAACGTTAAGTCAGCGCTGTTCCGTTCGGCTGGGCGAGCGTGACCCACTGCCCGATATCCACGCGCGGGGCACGCGGCTCCCTGCTCGAGGTCATCCAGCACTCGCTCCCACTATCCAAAGCCATAATAATACAATTTTATTAAGACCTAGCGTCCCGGCCCGACTTCGCAAGAGAAGCACTAATTATCTATACAGAGTTTTGCGACGGCTAGTACATTAATTTCGCCTGCGTAACCCTCATGTTTTCGTAACCAAGACAATTTAGAGAATGTCTAGTTACCTAGATATTCATTTTTTATATTTATGTTTTCGTCTAGTGTAATTGGACGCGATGTTGTAGCCGTGCATAAGAAAAGTCTTGGCATGGAACCTAAGTCCCACGCGGCGTGTCATGCTAATGTCATAACAGTAGGTTTGATATTGGCCATCCATGTCTAGTTACATACAAAGTTCCCACGTTCATCCGATTCAATGTAGTCGTGCTCATAAAGGGAAGGTCCTGGCATGACACCTAATTCCTTCGGGAATGTGGTGTATTGGGCTAATATCATAACGGTAGTTGTGTGGTAGTAGCCATCCATGTCAAGTTCCTTTAAAAAAAAAAGAATTAAGAATGCAGGAGGCGTGCGTCCAAGCATATGGTGCCACGGTCTGTCGCAGCTATTTCTGCTTCCCCCTAAAAATATGAACTTAAAACTAAGAAGTTTTCTCGCAATTTTACACTATTTCTTGCGGAAAAAATAATAAAAATAAAAGATATTTGCCGAGCTACCCTACACGTGAGATTGGGTGAGATTTGGTTCGACCTCCCCCCCCCCCCTAAACGCCTCACGTAGTAAATGGACGCCCCCTCAAGCGCCAGCTGGTCGGCTCGTGTCCGAATAAAGAATGACCGATTCATTACAATGTTTCGATACATGTGTACATACAATCTATATACGCAATAAAAATGCGTAAAATAAACGCATATTGATAACACGAGGCGCGACTATCGTTGACCCAGGTCGTATTGTTTGGCTGCCTCATAATGTAATGCGCAATACAGCGGTTACAGCGATGAAAATACTGAGGGAAGGCGCTTATCAACCTGTTCCCGAGCGCTTTGAAGCGAGTTTTTAAAAATTTGCTTCGCGGCGTATTGTTATGTAGTTTATGATCCTAAAAAAAAATAAAAAAAATATATGCGTATCTTATCTAATTAATCAAAACCAGAACACACTGGAGCTGGTGGTCTCCAACTACTGCAACAGAGCCGCGGTGGGGCGGCATTTTTTAAAGTAGCTCTCTGAGCTGTAGACTTCGCGAATAGGAGTTTTTTACAATTTGTTTTTTTTTTTTTAAACAGGCTCGACTAAAAAAATCCATATAATGATCGACTCTGCTCAGAAATTATCACGAGAATCGGTCAAGAAACGCGACCTGTAGACAACAGCCGGACATACGAAAATTTTTGCCCAATCTGAAACTGAGACGCCACGCTTGAGCTTTGCACTTCGCTCGGTCAATTATAGAAAAACACAAAATGCTTTCAACCAAAGGCCTGAACGAGAATTTCTTTAGAAGGATGGGCAAAACATTTAAAAAATAATGAGACATTTTGTTCATCTTCATTCACTTCTATGTGGAAACAAGTAACGTGGGGTTAAGAGACACGTGTATCAAACATACGAATAAACCTCAGATAAAAAGGAAAGAGATGTGCCATTTAGCGCGCCTAACTAAACTACTAACCCAAATTAAACGCTCATGCGACACACAAACATAGTAGCAGACGTGTTGGAGGGTTTTTTTTGTGTGGCAACTGACTTGGCGAACGCATTTCGGGAGGACATTCACGCGCGGTGGCGATGCCTGGACTGTGTGCCGTACGCCGCGAGGCCAGTTTCACACTTTGCCCATACGGTGGTGGAACCCATACATGTCACTTCCCCTTCCTTTTCTGTTTTGTGGCAGGAACCGAACGTGCTGCCCCCATGCTGCACCGCGACAGATATTGTTAACTATTGCTCCTAAGAATAGCTCGCTGAGAACACGCAATCAAATATTGACTTCTTCAGTTGTGGCAAATACGCTGCAAACTAACCTTCCACGCTCGCCTCCAAGACGGGGGACCTAATTGCTTATTTCCCTACCTTAAGGTGGCCCAACCCGGCGGGACGAACTCCTTCACGGGCACTGTACAAAACCGTGCTGTTGCGCTCTGGGACCTTCTCGGTTTCAATGAAAAAGACAGGCTCCCTGATGAGGAAGATGCAACATGTCCACAAAAAAGACAATGTGCATAGTGTATGATTTGGTAAGATTTACGAAAATGTTGATTTCAAAACGACTTATAGCTAAAAGTAAACCACGACCGCTGTAGTAAAAAATCTAACAAAAACCAAACAGATTATTAATCTTGATTAAATAAGCTATGTCTGATGACTAATCTTTTTAAGATGTTCTTACTTTATCATTGCGTAATCCACCTCCAAAGTTATTGTATAAAACACGCGAAAAAATCGAACTTTCGGACCTTATAACTTAGACACCAAACACAATTTTACAATGCCAATGGTCATCAGACATCTAGTTCGATCAAATAAAGCTGTTTTGAGCAAAGCTCTCTGACAAGAAATATGGGTTTGATCTTCTTTCCCCTTTTGTATGGGGAGATGAGCGGGATGGGCCACCTTAACGAGGTCTTTACTCGACTTGGGCCCGATTGCAGCAAGATATGGCTGAGTTAATCAACGTTCAAACAGGTCACTTTCAGTGAACCGCATCGCGTTGACTCAGCTTATCTTCCATACTGTCCATAAAAAGCGACGTGTTTAATATAAGTCATTACGTTTTTTTGTTTATGAAGGCTGTGCTGCGGGCCAAAGGTGCTCAGAAAAACCAAATACACCTCGCCTCGCGAAACCACGCTCAGCCGGGTACCATACCAGCAGATTTGCCAAATATATAGTTGAGCTAACGAGCTTGTTCACATTACGCTTGAAGACACTCAGGGTATAGGTATGAGGAAAGGCATCCGCCGGTAGACAGTTCCATATCATGGCGGTGCGGCAGAGAAATACGTTTAAGAAACGGATCGTTCTCAAAAGTCTTATGTCAACCACGAGGGGGCGCGCTCTGATTCTCTGCGGCGGGTGCTCCGGTTAAAGGTAGGATGGGGAGGAATGAGGGATGCAAGTTCCACAGAGCAGCGGCCATGGTAGTACCTTTAGAACAGACTGAGCGACCCCACAAACCGTGTGTGGCTCAGTGACTCCAAACGTACAAACCGGACGTATTGGTATCGCCGACATCACATCAATAATACTATCTCACATCGTCAGTATGGAACATTGCATGGAAAGACGGGAATCGCGATCGAAAATCATCCGTAGCTATAGCGGCAGTAACTACGCTTTTAGCATTAATGCACTGACGGTAGCGCCGGCCAGTCAGTTCGGTTACGAATTCGGGACGCGCAACATCGAATTTTCGTTGCACTAAATGCCGCCCTGTCGAGTTCTTATGTGCCGTTGGAATTCGAGAACATCAGCTGATGTACCAAGCTATTTGCACTCGAATGTTCGTGTTCGACCCGATCAATTTTGCACCAATCAGAAGTCGACGTTACCGCTAGTTTGAGTTATGTCATTATGAGAAACGTTTGTGATTCATTGAAGATCGAGTGGGTCTGGCTCGAACGTTCGAGTGCAAATAGACCGGTGGACCCCCAGGAGCGAGCAAATTCGTAAGCGAACTGACTGGCATTTGGTCGTTATGGCGACCCAACCGTATGAACAAAGTGTGCATAAATCGTACGGAAGCCAGCTGCTCGTCGTATGGCACACAGTCCAAACGTGGCCACCGCGCACAGAAGTGCTTTCGAAATTCGTTCGACAAGTCAATTTCCACCGACACAAACCCTCCAATACGTCTGTCAGTATATGTGCACGTAGCAAGTACGATATTTTTAGAAATTTGGAGACAATGGGTGTGATAGCAGGCGCGCTAGATGGCACATGTTCTTTTTGAACTGTGGTAACCACGAGCAATTCACATTGTATATTCGAGAATCTTTCACGAATCGAGATGGTATCGGTAGATGGCGCTCATCGATCCGTAGCAACGGCAAGGCTACATCGAAAACATGGACATTCTGTTGCTAGCCACCTGTTGCCAGCTCGTTGCCAAGCGCCGCGCCGAGGCTCTCGTATCAATTTGGTCGCCTTCGCGGATCCAAACTTCCTTATCGGCGACCTTTAATAACACAATGCCTCAATTTTGCACACCAAACTCGCGAACAGATCGTCATAAAAACGATTCACAATGCTCATGGATCTCGGGGTCGCTTTGTGAAGATCTCTGCCATACAATGTTATCACAGAACATTTGAGTAGGGCTGATCTTTGCTTCACACCGTCGAAGTCAACAATTCGAAACCTGGGTCTTACTGGGTAAGATAACCAATAATGGAAGAAAGCGTTTGTGAGAACACACGTGACTATGCAAGTTTTTAATTTTACTCTTATTACGGTACCCAAAGCGTTCCAAAAGAACCCTTTCACTTAGCCTCCGCTGTCTGTCGGGTCATCCGTCTATCCGTCTGTCAGCGTGCTGCATCTCATGAACCGTAATAGATAGACAGCTGAAATTCACAGTGCGTATTTGTATTGCCGCTATAACAAACAGGGAAAAACAAATCAAAATTAAAGGGTCTTTGTAATTTTTCGTGTTCATTCTAGAACGATGGTAAACGTTTTTTTGTTGCAAACATATTGTCCCAAATTGCGTGGTCCCGATATGTCATTGTTTACTAGCGGGCGTGCGACCATAGTAACAAATTAGGTAAGGTATGCCTTGGACAAGCCTGAATCTAAGAAGGCGACAGTTTCCCAATGCTGTGTGTGCTGCCGTCTCAATATAATACATCTGAAACGTTTGTGTTCTTGTTTGAACGCGCTAATCTCTGGAACTACCGGTCGGATTTGAAAAAAAATATTGTTCACTTGATAACCCAATTCTTGATAGCTCCAAGGTTATAGGCTGTTTAGCATCACGCTACGACCCTAAGAAGCCGATCAAAAAATAATGAAAAATAAAACGTAGTAATAGCGCGGGCGGGTGATGCGACGCGGTGGATCGGGGGGCGACGGCGCATTATACCCGGTTCCTGGTGACTGTTCAAACCGAAATGGACCCGAGCGGAGCCGGAAATCTCAGCTAGTAACTAGATAAGTACATCTTACATATGTAAGCGTCAGGCGAAGTTAGTGTTTATTTAAAATTTCTAAATTAGGAACGCACCGCTCAAGCGCGAACGAGGCGCGCGTAATAAAAGCGCACGCATGCCCAATGCGCGCGCGTATTATGTAAACACGGCACACGTTGCCGTTCCGCGCAATCTGACGCGGAATCGCGTACGGCGACGGAGTAAGTCACAAGAAATCTAAGATATAAACATTTTAACAAATACATTCTTTGTCTATTAGCCAAGGCACAATTTCGCACGACGGCCATTAAAATAGCGAAATCGTCTTCCAGGCCCTAACGTTTACCTACCTCTTAACCTTGTAAGATTTTAATCTAAAAAAAATATAGATAAAACTTCATTCTATATCGTTATGTTTAGACTTTTTTGTAAATATCTGCATTTTTCTGTATGAAAAATTTCAAATGAACGTAAAAATAAACAACTTTTTTCCAATCTGAAAAGTTTATTAATAAAAACAAACGTATAGACATCAATTTCTATAATATATTTTAAAATCCAAAATTTCAAAAACCTAGTAAAACATTAAGAACATCGAAACAGTTATCGCCCGTAGTATGGGGAATTGATGAACGACTCTCTTAACACAGTTTCGAGAGGCTCTTTTTCACTACATATTCGGAAACGTGACCTTGAGGCGCGGCGACGAATCGGACTACGACGCGACCAAGGTCGGCCGGGAGCTCGCGCGGAACATCTACTCAAATTATTGTGTAGCCCTGAAACGTTGAATGCGCTAAACTTACCCGAGTCTTCGGAGTACCGGTAGTAACGATGCGGTAATATATAAAAAACACGCGAACAAAAAAATAAAGCTTGAAAAATGGTCAACGCATCAGTTAGGATGAAAAAGCCATACAATGTCACCGTAAGTATTCCGTGTGAAGGGCAAAGAGCGTTTTATAGTATAATCGTTGATAATTTACTTTTTATCCTAATAATATTTTAAGTGTGTTTGCTTGTCCTTTCACGCGGCAACAGGCAAGCGATCTACGCACGTGTATTTTTGAGATCGATGTATGTTTTTAGGGTTCCGTACCCAAAGGGTGAAAACGGAACCCTATTACTAAGCCTCCGCTGTCCGTCCGTCCGTCCGTCCGTCCGTCCGTCCGTCTGTCCGTCTGTCACAGGGCTGTATCTCAGTAACCGTAACAGGTAGACAGCTGAAATTTTCACAGAGTGTGTATTTATTTTGCCGCTACAACAACAAATAGGTAAGATTAAAAAATAATTAAAATTAAAGGGGGCTCCCATACAAAAAACGTGTTATTTTTGTTTTTTTTTTTACGATGGTACGGAACCCTTCGTGTGCGAGTCCGACTCGCACTTGGCCGGTTTTTTTGCGTAGATATAGATGGAAGGCGAGCGGATAAAACTATTTTAACGTGTGTAATTACATGGAAGATTTTTTTGTGAGCGAGGAGCTACAAGCATTTTATTTTGTGGTGCAACAGAAACCAACCTCCTACCTCGGCAACGGCATCACCCACACAGTTTTTGCTGCTAGGGGCGACCACCTTGGACTTCCGGTGTTAAACATCCTATTGCATGAGGTTTAAAATACTCATACAAAGCACACCAATCTATTCATATTCCAAGAACCTTTTTCAGCAGGTAGGCTTAAGCAGTTTTTGCTACTTCGTTTGGGCACAGAATTTAGTTTACAATGGGGCAAAACCAAAGGAGAAAGCTTTACTTTGACTTGAAGCTAGATCTAAGTCTAAGAGTTAATCGTGCGACCAAGATCAGGGAGGAATGATAACGTCAATTATTACATCACGAATTAAAACCACGGACTCGTCACTAAAAGTGATTTGAGCCGACCTTTGGCCTGGTGACACAAATTGAAAAGGATCGCACGGATGATTGCAGTTCCCGCTCGCCCGCATCTCCGCCGGCGGAGCGGCGCCGCGCATCGGACATCAACATAAAGAAGTGGGCAGCGACGAGATGAGAAGATGCCGTGACAACCGCCGCGGCAGGCAAGCGTGTCAAGGCGAGCCGTCCGCCGGTAGTCATCTGCCCGTATCGCGATGTGGGTCGCCCTCAAAACGCATTCGCAGCGGCGGGTCTACATTAGCGATGGGTCCTTCCGTGTACACCCCATTCCGGGAACCCACCTCTGCTTTTATAACTCCTTTCATCGCTCCTCATTATCCTTACTCCTATTTCCTTTATCTAATCCCCATCACAATACACATTCCTGTTTTAATCCATTCCGGAACGGGCATTCTAAAGGGGGCTTAGTAACCGTACGGCTTTTAAGCCACTATTCCAGTTAGGTTGAGGTCGGCTGATCGTAGCGTTGGGTGTTTTGGAGGCGGCGAGCCACGCCGGTTTTTAGTTCAGCTCGTTGGAAAAATGTGGACGACGTTATCACCCAAACATGACCGTTTTGCTAATACAAAAATTGCCAACGAAACCTGGGTCTCATTACGCCGGGTTCTCCGAGTCCCATTCAGAAGTGAAATTATAACAATTCAGCGTTTTTGGGTGTTCTCGAAGCACCTTTAAGCCCGTATAACTACTCCGGGATTAAATTTATAAGCATACCGATTGTTTGCGGGTTTTCGAAGAAGCATTGAACCTACATTCCGGACTTGTGGCGTAGGGATGTGAATGCATTCCTCTTTAGAGCCAGAATGATCCATCGCTGATTTAGACCTAGACTTTCCTCTCCTTGCGGCATACCTACCGCAGATGATCCCTTCTACCGTTTCAAGGCGTTAGCAAGAAAACCGTCTCCCTGTGTTGTTACCTCGCGGTTGTTGACTTGGACATTTCCTTGAATCCAGTAAGTATTATTTCTTGGATTGCAAGAATCTTCTCAGGTAGCTAACTGGATTTACTACACGTAGAGGTAGTTATAATATGACGTCACACACTCCGACGTGTCCAAGATGGCGGATCGGACACGGTTCACTAAACGCAGCAACCCACTTACTTGTCGCGTGATTTAATGGCTTATTGTTTTCCTTTATGACATCAATGTCAAATAAGAAGCCAGCGTAAGGCATAGAATTCACTTGAAATTGCGATAACATGCAGACATTTTTGGAAATATGTATTGTTAGAAAACTGGTGATGTCTCATCGAACTATATATTAGATATAATATAACAGAATAAGTTGATCCCCTTTAAAGTAAATACACGGGGAATAACCTGCAAGTATAAATTTTTTTGGATAGCTTTACGGCTTCTTCGTTTTTCATCGTGGATGCGACTATGAAAAAAAGTTTATTTTGACAGTAACCTTAGTCTGTATGCTATAGCAGCAATACGCTCATATTAGCTGTATTCAAATGGACAAGATCCAAAACCCAGAACACCCAAACCTCCAACGTCTGTATGTTTTTATTTTGTTTGCTAATAAACATTGAAAAAAGTTGTTTTTATTGTATTTTTTTAATTTTTTACTCGAAAATACAGACATTTACATATAATCAAGAATTCTCAAGTGATAAAAACCATAATTAAAATCTTATAACTGTTAGGGGTAGGAAACCGTTAGGGCCTGGAAGACGATTTCGCGTAGTTTAAATCGCAGTCGGCGTGCAAATTGTACCTTGGCCAATGGACAAAGATATATTGTCTCCAAATTTTCAAATCACAGAGCCCCGCTGCTGCCTTTTAGATTTAGATTTTTTATTTTTAATACTTTTGGAGCCCACGGTCCTATCCACACTATTTTCATATGGGACCACCAGCGCGTCATTTTGATTATAATATTACAACCAAATCAGTCAAGGCATTATGAAGATATGCGTGAACAAGGCCGAAAGAAATAAACATTCACATTTACGGGTCAGTTTGATAACCACCTCATTTTTAAAGTCGGTTAAAACATTACCCTGGGGTCAGAAAATGATATTCACTAAGGTTGAATATGGAGCACAATATCGCTGAATTAATCGATTACTGAAGCGTAGAGATTGAAAGCTGAAATGTAGGTCAGAACTAACCCGACGACTGAGAGCGACGTTGATCAGAATGAAGATAAAGGCTTGCTTGCAAACTGTACAAGAGCTGGTGAGGAGATATAATAAAATTCAGAACATTTATACATTATTCATACTCGTATAAACCTGAACCTTCTAATAGCCTAAACCTTTTCTAATCGAATCATGCTAATTACAGATAAATTCAATACGGGCGATCAAAAAAATATTGTAAAGATTATCTTTTCAATACTGAAAGTCGAGAAGAAGTCGAATTCGAAAAAATAGGTGGTCAGAACGGATTAACAATTTATTCATAAGCTAAGACTATTCAACATAAAATAAACAGGCATTTTAACCTTTTTTTTTTTATATTAAACAAGTGCAATTTCTGGTGCCCGAAAACAGCTGCATATTTGTTCCAATGTCAGTCATGTGTTCGCCATTTTTTCCACGTACAGAAAGAGTGTCAGGCTTAACCCTACCACCCACTAGGGAAAGGGGACCTGCAAATTTCCATGGATTCCGAACCATCGAACAGCTCCCATTAGACACAATATGCACTTATCTAAACCAGAAAGAGAACGTGGTGCATGAACGAGGCGGGGATCGCATATCTGGCATAGAAGGCCAATCCCCGCTCCCTTGAGCTACAATGCATGCCAATGGCTATCGAACCAACTCGAGATGAGCAAAATACTCACGCTTACGTATGTAACATAGTTTAGTAACGGTTGTTTAAATCCAATATTATCGACAGACACGCCTCATAAACGAAGTAGGAAGAGCTATTTTTATAAAACTCGCCTGAACAGGCCACGCTTGCGTAACGCCAATTACCTCAATGCGAGCAGAGCTTGTGAACACGGCTCAATTTGCTGCAGCTTACTTCAAACTTGCGCTACTCTTTCATATTTTTGTACAAGATTCATTCCATAACATATGGACGAATCCCTCCAGTGAAATATAATTTTAAAGTGGATTAATTGTACGAGTACGTGCACAAGACCGTATTTAGTGTTTCTTAGCACAATCATTTTAATATTATTATTAAGATTGGGGAGACCTATGCCTTGCAATGGGGAACTTGGTGAACTATCACAACTTTACTACTCATGCTCATGGTACCCAAAGGTAGACTGGTAGAAAATTTCTCTGGCATTAAGTTGTACCTTTTCGCCCGAATTTTGAGTGCAACTACAGTTAAGCATTCATACTTTGCTATTAACAGAAACAACCCCATTATGTTTAAGGCCACTATGAACATTTCTATTAATTCTCTAATTGCACACATGCAATGATGTAAGAAAGTCCCATCAACTGATAGCTAATAATTTTAATCCTTTTTGTATTTGTATGCAATTTATATCCGGCGTATATCACGGATATTAGGTAATTTATCAAAATACAAAAACATACAGACGCGGTCCTCAGTTAATTTATTTAATATGTACATTTTCAGAAAAAATATTCCTAATTTTACTAAGGAAACAGGCACGAGCCATTGTATGGAACTTGCATCACCTTATTATCCTCTTAAGCAAATGATAATAAAGGTAAAGGTATGTATCAATTACTAACTAATTGAAATATAACGTATAAATATCAGAAGCAGAAATAAAAACGTATGCTCCATTCTATCTATGTATGTACATAATATTAAAATATTCTTCCGTCCCAATATGATTGAGTTAATTGGCAATTGAGGCAGGTCATTGCTCTTCTCTGCAGCGTGTAAAAAGCATGGCTGCGAGATAGGGTTCAGGGCAGATCGAATGTCTGATAACACCATTTATCTAAATGTGTTTATTTTATTTCAAATTATCTCTTATTATTTGAGGGTATCCAACGACATCTACATAAAGGCATTGCAATCAGATTTTGAATCAAAACCAGCAGGATCCTGCTTCCGAAAAACGTCCAGACCAAAAGATTTTTCGGATTATTTTCTAAATCTGATTATAATACATAGATAGGTAGATGTCGATGGATAACCTTAAATTGATGAGATAACGGTAATTTCGTATCCATTAAATACATACAATTATCAATGATTTCTGTGGTATATCTTTTATTCGAGGTATTAAAAATCGGAGAAAGATCACGTTCCTCCGCCAGTTCAAAAATAATTGTGCAATAATTTACACAATTATTTTACACACGAGTCTCTAAAGATGTGCCCTTGACATATTCGTATGTATTTTTAATGTATTAAGGTGATTCTTAACGCTCGATATATCTTCAAATAAATCTATATAGCCCTGATACCTGAATTAAAAAAAAGTGGTCGCAAGAGTGGAAACGATAAACAAACAAATATACGCCTCAATGGCCCAGTGGCGCGACACTTCGGCGATCGCTCTCCGAAGTTAAGCAACGCTGGGTCCGGTCTGGTCTTGGATGGGTGACCATACGACCGTTGAGAAGGCTGGCCGTGGTTCGGATTCCACGTTAAACTGTAGGGGACCTACAGTTTAACTTAAGTTCCTTACTTACTAGGTGGTAGGGTTAATCCCGCCCGGGTTGGTACAATCGCATTGGATGAACGATGGTCGAAGCGGCAATGAAAAATTGTCCGTGTTTTCCATCCAGTTCAATGTAGCCGTGCAATATAAGGAAGGTCCTGGCATGGCACCTAGCTTCCATGTGGTGTGTTGGGCTAATACCATGACAGAATGGTGTGGTATTAGCCATCCATGTCCAGTGACATAAAAAAAAAATACGCGGTTATTTTGCTAATATTTTTTAGGAAGCGTTTGTTATTGAGAAGTGCTTTGGCAATGATATACATTTAACAGAATAGTTCAGTTAAACGCAAATGTAAAATTATTAAAATTTAGTTTATTTCCAGCATTTCCCAGATATTCAGATAATATCATTGGATTGCATTGAGTGTTGTTTAAGGTTCTTTGCATTGAACAAAAAGTGTTTATTTCATGAACGCGGATAGAAAAAATATCTATACACCAGTGAAATTATTTTCGAGTTCTTCTAAATAAAGTTAATCGAATCCGCGAATTAATCAGTTTCTGACTTAACTTAGTGTACGTAGTTTGTCTACCAGAAGTTTATAAACACGAAATGTGAATAAATAGGGTGAATCACCTTAAATAATGATTGATATAGTAGGTAACTATAATTACGTATAACTCCAAGCGCGTATTTCTTACCACAGCTTTTTTCAAGTGATAAAGAAGACCTAATATTTGTTAGTACACAACGAAAAATATACATATTTAGGCGATTGTGATTGAAGGTCGAAATTCAAAGCGATTCGAAGGCTTCAGGATGGTATTTGACCAACCGCACAAAACATTTTTACAAATTGGACGCAGTGGGGTTGATTACCCGAGACTGTCACGTCTGCAACATTGTACCGGTCAAAATGAATTGCCGCCATTTGCATATTATAACCATTTAAAACGAATTCTCGACAAATGTATGCAAACATAGATTGGGCCCAATAATGGGATAGTGCCTTAAAAAGCATGTCATGCCTTAAGGTGGCCCAACCCGGCGGCCACAACTCATTTGCGGGCACGGTACAAAACCGTGCTGTTGCGCTCTGGGACCTTCTCTGTTTCTAGGAATAAGACAGGCTCCGTTATGAGGAAGATGCAACCTGTCCACAAAAAAGACAATGTGCATAGTGTATGATTTGGTAAGATTTACGAAAATTTTAATTTCAAAACGACTTATAGCTAAAAGTAAACCACGACCGCTGTAGTCAAAAATCTAACAAAAACCAAATAGATTATAAATCTTGATTAAACAAGCTATGTCTGATGACTAATCTTTTTAAGATGTTCTTACTTTATCATTGCGTAATCCACCTCCAAAGTAATTGTATAAAACGCGCGAAAAATCCGAACTTTCGGACGTTATAACTTGGAAACCAAACACAATTTTACAATGCCAATGGTCATCAGACATCTAGTTCAATCAAATAAAGCTATATTAAGCAAAATTTTGGATCTCTGACAAGAAATATAGGCGTGATCTTCTTTCCCCTTTTGTATGGGGAAATGAGCGGGTTGGGCCACCTTAAGGTGGCCCAACCCGGCGGGACTAACTCATTCGCGGGCACTGTACAAAACAGTGCTGTTGCGCTCTGGGACCTTCTCTGTTTCAAAGAAAAAGACAGGCTCCGTAATGAGGAAGATGCAACATGTCCACAAAAAAGATAATGTGCCAACCCTACCACCTAGTAGGGAAAGACGACTTACAGACCTACAGAATAATGACGTGATAAATCTTTTTCCTTTTTATTCGGAAACTATTCAGAAATACATTGCATATGAAATTATTACAACAGCACATCACATGACTTGAGAAACGACTATCCTAATACATTGTATATGAAGACGCATTCAGATAGAAGATTGTTTAGCATAATAAAATTATCATTTTGTTTACGCATGAATGTGACATTGGATCAAGGAGGCTACTGCGCGTTTCGATGTGAACACGATAACAATCGATCTGGTGTTCTCATATTCATTTCCATAATCCACACTAATATATATAATAGACGCCTAAACCTCTAACCCCTGTTTTCACCACCTTCAATTACCTGAAATCCGATAGTTAACTTTCGGCTACATGCAATATTTGTATGATGTAACTGAAAGATAACTTTGGGATTTTTGTAGCTGGAGTTGGTGGAACCGGGCGTAAATCAATTTACATTAATTTTGGTATAGACATAGTCTGGACCTTGGAGAAATTAAACTCGAAGGAGGTGAAATGGGAGATGAAAGTTTGTATGGGGAACTCATATAGTATCCAGTCCATAACGACATTGGCCGGAGCGGAGCCAGGTACCTCAGCTAGTGCTCTATGAATGCGACGCCATCAATACAATTTCTCAATGCACAAGTACGTACGTATACCGCAGCACGTACCTATATGTTACGGTTCGATTTTTTGTATTCTTCGAAGGTAACTACGTTTTTTTCAGATAAACATTTCAGTATCGAGTGCAATTACTTCGAGTCTGGTAAAAAAAAACCAATTTAACCGATATTAATAAAATATATGAATATTTACAGTTGGGTAAATATTTTATTCATTTTTAAAACCAACAACATTGAATATCTCAAAAACCAAGCATACAGGGAATAAATATGTTTAAAAACTACATACTCGAACGAGTCCATGAACGCTTCGGGAACTAAGAATATGCACATAAGACTATCAACAAAGTCCATTTTAATTTATCGCCAGGCGTGCAAAAACTGGTTTTTCACGCAGTTTAGGATCAATAAAACTATTTAAGACTGTCGAACCCGCGAATATTTCGAAAACAATCTATTTTTATGCACAGTATGAGCACATTTACCTTTAATCGTGTGCACAATATTACAATAAAGATGTGGTGAAGGAATAAATATAAGGACAATAAAAAAAGAAGATGCGCACATCACATGTCGTAAGAGATGACTAAGGCATTCGTCGCTCGTGGTTCGGGGGAACTAAACGATGAGCGTTTCATCCCGGATTTTGCTGTCGGTGAAGGATTTACACTTTTTAGGGTTCCGTACCCAAAGGGTGAAAACGGAACCCTATTACTAAGCCTCCGCTGTCCGTCCGTCCGTCCGTCTGTCACAGGGCTGTATCTCATGAACTGTAATAGGCAGGCAGCTGAATTTTTCACAGAGTGTGTATTTATTTTGCCGCTATAACAACAAATAGGTAAAATTAAAAAATTATAAGAATTAAAGGCGGGCCCCCATACAAAAAACGTGATTTTCTTGTATTAAATCTTATACCATGGTACGGAACCCTTTGTGTGCGAGTCCAAATCGCACTTGGCCGGTTTTTTTATAACACGAACCTCTATCGCTTAAATTGGCACCCTTTGGGTACGGATTCCTAAAGAAAGATAAATCCTACGTTTTATTGCGGTTCAGCATAGCTACCCAAATAAAGTTTCATCGCCATTGCCGCATGCATGTAAATTGGCCTAAGTATGCGAGTAGCTGAATCACATTTTATAAATAATCAAATCAGACCATCTGCTGTCTTCATGTACGCATTAAATTGTAAAAATAAGTAGTACATACCTACTTATTTTTACAATTTAATGCGTATATTTAATTAAAATTAAAATTAAAAATATTTAATTCAGAAAAAAGAAGAAATCATAAAAGTTATTGATACCAGCCGAGAGAAACTAATTATTGAATGACTGTCTTATATTATTTATTTGATTCGTGAAGCTAACATAGCCATAAATAAGCTCCTGCCGAAAGTCGGATTCATGGGGAAAAGGGCTTGTAATAGAGCAAAGTCACTACCTCAAATAAAATCGGTAAATCGTTTGCTTTGCAACGTAGGTACGAGTTGCAACTCTGCAATTAAATAATTATGTTTAACATGACATTATTTCTGAATTTCCCAAAATTTAAAAGTGCCTTTTTACTCCAGGAACTTTAGCTTTAAATCAGCACTTAGAAAAACATTAAATCCGAAATGCAATTTTTCTTCTCATATTAGTAGTATTTCATGTGGACGTGTGTACATTAAGTTTGCAACATTTTGGGGGGTCCGGAAGATAGAAATAAAATATGAAATATGTTTAAAAAATGATATCTCCTAAACAAATACTTAGAAATGTTATTTAAAAATGTTATATGTTAGCTAATTTTAGGTGTAATATTACTGTGAATTTGCAACAATTTCTTATTTACGGAACTGTGTAAATATATTTTTTTTGTACTATTTTCATAATATCTGCAAAGCAAATAAAGAAAATTCTATTTTATTTTCTGAAATAGGAAACTGACCGCAAACTCTATATTCTGTGAAATTTGTAAATGTTGCAAATATTAGAAGCACATTTTTTTTCATTTATAATTTTTACATTCACACAAAAGCTAAACAAAAAATTCGAAATACGTTTAAAATCGTTCGTTGTGTAGTTTTTAAAGAATTTTATTTTATTTTACATATTCTAGAAAGAAATATAGCAATAGCAAGTTAGGTTCGCGGCATAGATTTTATTTTAGTAAAAACATTTTTTTAAATACATTTCCGTAATTACAAAATTGTTGCAAATTCACAGTTACATTACGCCTTAAAAGACTTAACATATAATTTTTTTTAATACCGTTTCTAAATATTTGTTTAGGAGATATCATTTTTTGAACATATTTCATATTTTATTTCTATCTTCCAGACCCCCCCAAAATGTTGCAAACTTAATGTAAGCATATGAACATGAAATTATATATTTCTGAGAAAAAAAAAAATCATTTCGGATTTCATGTGCTTCTCAAACCGTATCTATCCCGGTATATTTAGAATGGATGAACCACTGAAGAGAAAGGGATAAACAAACTCTATAAGAATATTCCCAAAGATGTGTTGAAATCTACAGACTTTGCTACAAAACTCAAGTCATGATATTAGCCCAAGATACCGCATTCGCGAAAGAATTAGGTGCCATGTCACGACTTTCCCTTTATGAGCACGGCTACATACATATTTGCTGTATTTTTTTTAACCGCTCCTGTACGCGAGAAATTTGGTTTAGTGAAAAACTTATGCAAGCGAAAACGAGATTGCGGTCCCTTCAACTGTCGCTTATCCAGATTTGACTGTGGCATCTATAATTGATCATTCATTTCTGCCGATGTATTTCTTTGCCAAGGAGTCAAACATGATTTACAACCATTCCGTACAACAAAGCCTGAAAAAATTACGACGCGACAGCGTGTTGCACGTTGCGGTCATGGGTCCCTAGGACTGAAAGTGCTTAGCCGCGCGACAGCGAGGAACCGCATAGGTTTTGTTTGTTTTCTCGTCGCGGTCGCACGTCGCCGAGATCAGAATCCTACCTTCACGGTCCAGTTGGCCGCCGGAGCCTGTACTCGTCTCATTTAAAACCTAGTCAAAACGAGGCAGCTTGCCGTCGCTACTTAAGGTGGGCCTTCCCGCTCAAATTCTCATACAAACGGGGAAAGAAGATCACGCCCATATTTCTGGTCAGAGATTCAAAATGTTGCTCAAAATAGCTTTGTTTGATCAATAGATGTCTAATGACCGTTGACATTGTAGAATTGTGTTTGGTTTCTAAGTTATAAGGTCAGAAAGTTCGAATTTTTAGCGCGTTTTATACGATAACTTTGGAGATGGATTACTGAACGATACAATTTATGCATCTTAAAAATATTAGTAATCAGACATAGCTTGTTTCATGAAAATTTACAATCAATTTACATTTTGTTAGATTTTTTACTACACGGTCGTGGTTTACTTTTAGCTATAAGTCGTCTTATAATTAAAAATTTCGTAAATCTTACCAAATCAAACACTATGCGCATTGTCAGCTTTGTGAACATGTTGCATCCTCCTCTGAACGGAGCATGTCTTTTTCTTTGAAACCGAGAAGGTCCCAGAGCGCAATAGCACGGTTTTGTACCGTGCCCGCGAATGAGTTAGTCCCGCCGGGAAGGGACACCTTAACATCCCAATGTCTACACTACAGAAACTCCATTTGTATCACAAAAGATGTCAGCCGCCGACAAGCTTCTCCGTCCCGAGAACAATGTCCCTCGTTACAAAAGTTATTTAAATTTTAAATATACATCGCTCACTATTTGCGCGGTCGACAATGCTAACTGGGTCACAAGTATGTAAGGCAGATTTCAGACGAGTTGAATGAACTGCGACCATGTTATTTCTTATCGTATTGAACGCATATATCTTTTGGACCGAGATAAGTACACAACGTATTAAAATTAAATTTAAATAAATCGTTCTCACATTAATAATTGAGAACGTTTTCATTTACAATCTTCGATCACTGTAGATAAACTTTTGTTATGTTGTATGTGGCTGTGTGGACAGGATATTGCCTTCGTGGTGTGGGCCAGCGCTCTTTCACGCGTGATGCTTAAGAGGATAAGGTGATCGAGTTCCATTCAATAGCTCGTGCCTGTTTCCTCAGTCAAATTAAGAAATATTTTCCCGAATATTTGCAGATTAGATAAACCAACTGAGAGTTACATCTGTACGTTTTGATTTTTTTGATAATCAAACTTATATCAATTTATATACAAATCTTTGGAGGCTTATATCATGGATATAAGCTATCAAAAAAATCAAAACGTACGGACGTAGCTCTCAATTGATTAATTTAATGTGCAAATTTTCAGAAGAATAATTTCTTATATTGACTGAGGAAACGGGCACGAGACATAGCATGAAACTCCCTTTCTCGGAAGCCAGAAATTGTAGTCGTTTTATAATTGTAAAAATAGTCTACACATTTATATTTTTATACATGGACCGTGCGAATACATTTTTACTATACATCATTTTTATTCAATAATCAAATTAAGTTGCTGTTTGCCTCTAAAACTACCCCCCGTAGTTAATGTATATGTATTCTGTTGGCAACACATAACCACTCGTTGTGTATAGCTCGTGTTGTAGGGGCTAGAGAACTATTTCACGCGAGAGGTTATGGGTTCAAATCCTCGCCTCGGTCATGCACCACTTTATTTCTCTTTCTTAGTTGGATAAATGCATTTCGTCACAAATGCGAGCTGCTTCATGGTTCGGAATCCATGTAAAACTGTAGCCCGCCCGGGTTGGTACCATCGCATTGGATGAAAGATGGTTGAAGACGCAATGAAAAATTGTCCATCCAGTCAGTCCTGGCATGGCACCTAATTCGTTCCGGAAATGTGGTGTATTGGGCTAATATCATAACGGTAATTGTATGGTATTACCCATCCATGTTAGGTTCCATAAAAAAACCACAGAATAAGTAACAGTATCATGCTATGGTCGTCTCTGTTGTCTCAGCATCACGGAGGCAGCCTTGCGCTAGCAGACCTCCAAATTACACATAGCAGCGATGTTAACGCCAAACACATACAAAACGAGGCAAACAAAAACACTGCAAGGTCTCGGACGGGCGAGCCTAGCTAATAATCGGTTCCTCGTTAGCGGGCAGCGATTATGTCCGGCCGGCGCCGTTTGCCTGCCAGCTATGACGTGATGTTTGAGAGCCCAAGGGCCCCGCGTGCGTCTAAAATGACCGATTCGACATGTCAGATTTCATTTATTTAGGGATTCATGCATACGTAAAATGGCCTGGGTTATTTTCTAGAGAAATACATTTTCAGAACGCCTATAGAAAGAGCATTGTGGTCGAATCGTCTAACTTCAACTCGCACGATCGTTTCCATCCTACTATTTTTTAAATCACAACTTATTATGTCAATTTTAAGTAACGAATAAAATATGAAATTTCTGATGAAAGTTAGGTTGCGTGAGATGGTTTTATCGTAACTTGTACGCTACTTGAAAGCTGAGATATTGGTAGATTTCTAAATTAAACAAGAAACAACAGCAACTCTTTGGACTGCATAAAAAGTACTTGGCTGGGGAAAAAAAATTAAAAAATAAGATTATTTATTTCCTTTTGTACGTTGATGTTGCCTTGACACAGTTGGTGACATCAGAAATCAATTTGTGTCGGAACTTAATTTAGTTTAATTATAGGAGAAGCATACATAAATACATAAATAAAAATGAAAAAGTAACAATCGCTAGGTAGAATTTTCAAATTTTTGAGAAGTTTTTTTTGTTTTTTTTTTGTCAGCGATACAGTTGAGTTCGTATATATTTATTTCGTTGCAATAATTCAAAATGTTAGGTCGATTAATGTTAAAATGAATCTATCCTATATCCGATGTTGCCCCTCTTTTACTGAATATTTACATTGGAGCATACTTTTCCGCAGTAGAAGATAACTGGGTGATTTAATTAATAATAAAATGCTGTCGTTTGGTTTTACAGGAAGAAACAAATTTTTTGATATTTTAGTTACGTATTTTTCTTAACGCAGTGGTTTCATTGAACGCGCATAGATTTTCCGTTAAATCATGATAATATTTTCTGTATAGTCGCTCAATTTATGAACAGATGCTGCGCCCGATCCAGTAAATCGTACGCTGCCATCTTCCTTCTAATGTTCTTCTAAACGGATAAGGCCGTAACACCAAGCAAGGATTGGACGATCAATGCTGAACGAAAATTTTTATAAGACATGAATGTGACGAATGAAATCTCCAATGAACAAATAACAAATTAATATTCATAGTCCTCGCCAGGTGTTACGTCAAATTAATCTAATGAAAGCATGTTTGCGATACTGAAAAACATCGAATTGTAAATGCGTCAGCGTTAGTTAAACAGTGTATTAGGTGATTTCACGAAGTAACAAGCTAGTCAACTTTAAACGTGGCCCGGAATGTTGTTAATGAAACATAGTAGGTACAACTGAAGCACGTTGGAATTACGTTTCGATGCCTTTTCAGTGATCTTAGCCGGTAAGCGTGAATGCGAGATGCACAAGCATGCAAACATACAAAATAACATGTCCACACAGATAGTTGCAAACTATTTTCATTTTCAAATGAAAGAAAAATTCAAAACTATCAGTCTGGAAAATTCAGACAACGATGCTCTCGTCCTAAAGCTCGATTTTATTATTACGGAACGAGTACAATTACACGAGGTAATTATATATTGGAAAAAAAATCGTAAATTACCGATAATTTCGAAGAGTTTTAGAAAACACTGGAAGGGGCGATGGTTATTAAGTGAATTTTCACGATTAGATCCTAGATCCTTGATCTAATCGTGAAAACTGGATATTCAAAGACTGATCGGTATAGATAGCTCAATTCTTGAATCGAAAAAAAAAGAGTGGAATTGTACACACTTCATTTTTATGGTTTAGTTTCAGTAGAATTCGTACATTATAATCAATGCAGGGAAATCGCTTAACAAGAGGCAATGCCTAGAGCATTTTTTCAAGCAGAGAAGAGAGCATCATCGTGAATCATAAAATGATACATCTACAGGTACCCCGCAAAAACTAGAACCTAGCGCCTGCCAGGACGATCCTTTCACATCCGAATGCGGACCCCGATGCGACCCTGCGCGGGCGTTTGACGCGGACGTTGGGTTCTAGTTAGCTGCCGGAACCTATAATCTTGCGCCTCCATTCCTCGATAATTTAACCATGATAAGTAACACGCCGGGCGAACAGGCAAATGAGTGATTCATTCTGTAAGACAAATTTGAGTTCACTTGGCCGAATAAAACGTGAAAGTAAGCCTGGTTTTCACAGAGTGCTGATTTATTTTAATCAACACTTAAAGGGCCTTTATTACCAAAGTGCTGATTATCTTGTACTGGTATTGATTGCAAGCTGCTAAGGGAGGCCCTCAATATGTGGCGATTAAGCTAATCAGCAGTATGTCAAAGAGGCCCTTAGATTTAATCACTCACTTGCCTGTTCACCTGGCCAGTAATTCACCAGGTAATGCCCCCCTGAGTGCAAGAGACGCAAGCGTGACGCAGATGACGCATCGGAAGGCGAGCGCGAGGCGGAAGCGAGAAGTTTGGTTGGGATACTGACCTTCGCAGGCGGCCGCGAGGTACTTGCCGTTGCTGGAGAAGTCCACGTGGAGTACCTCGCCCGGGTGCCCCTTGAGACTCTTCAGCAGCCAGGGGTGCGCGAAGTCGCTCTTGCTCTTCCAGGCGGGCCGCTTCTTGGGCTGCTTGCTGGGCCGCTCCGCCGGCTCGCCGCCACCGTTCGTCTCCTCCTTGCTCTCTGCAACGTGCGACGACGGATTTTTGGAAAATATGGACAATTTAGTGTATACCTCAAATGCTCTATGTAAACGAGTCAAATATACTATTGTACAGGGTTGCGTTACTCGTCATGGCCTGCTCGACACATATGGCTAATATCAAAATTACTGTCTCACCAAATACCCGAAAGAACTAGGTGACATACCAGGACCTTCCCTATACTTGAGCATGAATAATAATATTTTATCAATCAGAGCCTGTTTAACCTTATACACAACAACAGTTACTAGGGACCAGTGTAGCAATTCTCTAATATTAAAAAATATTTTCAAGTCTAAAAGGAAAACATATTCGTGCATATTTAATAAAAACGAACATATTTTGGTTTAAACTGAAATCGTTTTCTCAGAAGATACTTTAACTTTATAAATCTCTCCTGTATCACACCGATAGTAAAAGATAACGTTACAAAGTTTTTATCATTTACTAGCATACTACTATACCACTTTAACCTTCGGGTGCGATTAGAAGCACTTTTCCGGTACACTTATCGTGCATCTGCACGATCCGGAGGCACCTCGGAGGAAATGATGCCCTAAATGGTCCCTTAGGAAGTATCAAGTAAATTGGCGTCGGTCACGAAAGGCTCTGCTCCGATATAAATAATTCAGACTGAATTATAAGGTTAAGGCCTAGTAACCAACAAATTCAAGCCTTTTAAACCATGGAGGTCCTCCATGTTTTAAACTAGATTAAAAAAATTCGACGAGCGTTAACTATCACAACATAAGCATTAAGGGATTATAATTCACTATTGATCCTCTTGTGTCGAGCTTGAAAGTATTTTTTATTTTGGTGGCTTTCTATTATTTTTTACAATCAATTAAAGCGTGAGCGGTTCTGAGCTAATCAAGAATGAATTCCCCAGAATAGCGCATGTTATAAATATTTCCTCGCGCGACGCTACATGATCGATTAGTATATTAACTTATAATTTTAAAAAACCCTCACCGCTATGTTTTAGGTGGCGAGTCAAAGTTTGCTGCAATGCACATGTTTGCAGAAAAGTTTTGATTAGGAAACCAATAAACACGTAACAATCCTTGGCTTTGCCGTAGTCGGGTAAAAATACAAAACGATCGCTTCTCGGATACGGTCGTTCTTCGGTCATCCGACATCTTAAAAAATATGAAGTCAGTGACTATAAACTTAGTGGTTGTGTATTGAATCTCATAAAAAAAGGGTAGTTTATCAGATTATTATTTATTTATTTGGTACACAAAACAGAACATTTACCATAAAATAACAATAAATAACATCACAAAAAAATATATACTAGGTAACATTCCAATAAAATTGTGCACACCGCATGCATAATTGCGCAACTATTCAGTACTTACCTAATGTATGAAAACAAGTTAAGAAAAAAAACAAAATTGAAAAAAATAAATATAAACTTAAATTTAAATTGAAATAACAATGAAATGAGATTTCCTAATTGTACGTTAGCAAACAAAAAAAGAACATGAATTTAATTTATTTTTAAACATGGCCACATTATAACAGGAAAACATGTCGGGAAAATGTTGTTCGCAAGACAGGGTGTCATGCAATGTGCACATCCTTGCAATCGGGTTGTTTGAGACATTTTTAGTTTTAATGACCGGCAGGTTGAACAATTTGCG
Source organism: Incurvaria masculella (assembly GCA_946894095.1). Classification (NCBI taxonomy): domain Eukaryota; kingdom Metazoa; phylum Arthropoda; class Insecta; order Lepidoptera; family Incurvariidae; genus Incurvaria; species Incurvaria masculella. The sequence continues at coordinate 8,818,817 of OX335644.1, forward strand.
AAATCTTGTTTGACGCCGAGAAGCGTTAAATCTGAGATCTTCGAGGATGGAAGTACTCACCTTACTATTGATTACCTTATATAGAAAGACGAGATCAGTTACTTTTCGGCGCCTTTCCAATGTTTCGAGTTTAAAGTAAAAAAGTCTATTTGGGTATGAATCTAATTTTCGCCGGAGTCCAAACCTATTACACAATAATCGAAGAAATCTTATTTGGACAGACTCAATTCGATTTATATGCACAGCGTAGAAAGGAGACCATACCAAGCTTGCGTATTCCATCTTGCTTCTTACAAGGCTATTGTATAAATAAATCATACTCTGTGGCCGACGAAAATCTTTAGTAATACGACATCTAAAACCTAAGAGCCGGTAACATTTTTTAACAATGGTTTCAATGTGATCGACAAAGGTCAACTTCTCATTCACTATAACTCCAAGATCCTTAGCAAACGATTTTCTTACGAGGGCTGCATTGTCAATGGTATAAGAAAATTGAGATGGATGATGTTTTCTAGACAAGGTTATAACAAAACACTTTTCAATATTAAGACACGTCTGATTTTATTTACACCAATCGAAAATCGTGTTATCATCTTTCTGCAATATAAATTGTCTTCGACCGAGTGTATTTCCTGGAAAACTTTTAGGTCATCAGCATATAAAAGACACTTGCATCTTAGACGGATGATGAGATCGTTGTTAAATATGATGTTGATAAATTGTGAGGATGTGTACAAAGAGATGCCATTTAAAATTAGCAACTTTTTGCGCTATGCCTCTTAATTATCTTACAAATGCTATGCAATTATAAATTGTTTAATGACATTAGATACTTAATGCTTTTAGTGTGCTCAATACAGTGAGCAGCACTAACAGTAATCGTTTGTAACTTTCTATATTTGGGAAGTTACACGATAACCTCTATTACTTAGTGATTTTTTCGATAAGTGATTTGTAACTCGTATAAAGGCTCTGAAATAGCCGTTCGTCGACTGTAGAGCCATCTACGTGTGCATTTTATATCCACCTTAACATGATATGATTCAAGTTGTGATCTTAGCGTGTGAACTTGACACTGACCTGCTTCAAGTGGCACGCATGCGTCGCGGATTATGTTCGCGGATCATACATCACGCCATTGATCACGCGCACTAGTATCAATCAATAAACAGTAGTGGTAGTACCAATAATACTGCCTTACCAATAAACACTTATACCACCCCCAGGGCCGAATGAACCATGTCTGGGCCCCTAGGCCCCCTTTACTAAAAAAAAAATTATGGCCGAATTGGTCAAGTTCATTTAGATTGCGCTAATAAATAGGTTTTATTTCTCAGCATTGGAAAACATATCGTGATTAATGAAAAAGGATGATTATATAATAATTTTAAATGTGACAATGTATAGTAAAAAACGAAAAATATTATCCTTAATGATACAATCTATATAAAAAAAAATCACATTATGAAACATTAAAAAAAATCTCGGTGCGCGAAGCTCTAAGCCGATGCGGGGCTCCGTCTCTGCCTAGCCTGTCTGTCGATGCCTAACCTACACTGCCTTATGGATAATCCGTCCCTGACCATCGCTTTCAGTATTTCTAGCCGTCAAAAATTAAACTTAAAAATTTAATGAGTTCAATTAAACAAAATTGCGTCAAAAACGCATCAAATGATTTGTAGATTCGACAATCAGTGAATCAATCAGCGAAGGTGGTCCATGCCCACGATGAAGTTTTCTGTCAGTTTTCGGTAGGGCTGCGTAGCCGGGGCGGCAGCTGCTGATTCGAGTCCATTTCAAGGTTAAATTATTCATTCTCTGCTCCGAGATTATTAGTAATGAATAATACTTTAATAACAATATTATTCATAATATCTATGTCTGGTATAAGTGTATGCAGTGGAATAATAAATGTTTATTAGTAAGACAGTTACTGCAGTTTATTCTTAAAACAGTTTATGTCCAAATTTTGCATCCTTCCAAGGGAACTCCAAACAACGGAGTGAATTCATGCCGTGAGCACATTCTCACTAGAGCAAGGGCATCCATTGGCCATGATTTTTGCGCACGGTTATCAATACATTTCCGTTTTCATTGATCACTAAAGTAAAAATATTTTTTATATATCTGTAACAATACATCGTAACCAACAAGTGCGAGTCGGACTCGCACACGAAGGGTTCCGTACCATCGTAAAAGATTTAATACAAAAAAATCACGTTTTTAGTATGGGGGGTATTGGTAATTATTATTATTATTTAATCTTACCTATTTGTTGTTATAGCGGCAAAATACATACACACTCTGTGAAAATTTCAGCTATCTATCTATCTATTACGGTTACTGAGATACAGCCCTGTGACAGACGGACGGACGGACGGACAGCGGAGGCTTAGTAATAGGGTTCCGTTGGCACCCTTTGGGTACGGAACCCTAAAAATAAGATGCGCTATATTCTTTTCCACGCGTATCAAATAGCATTTGTCCTGCAGACCCGCATTACTCATTCATGTTAGTCTGAGGTCTGCTAAACGTCTGAGCAGCAGAAAACATAGGGCAGAAACGAACAACAGTTGCATGAAATTTCCCTCCAGACGCTTAGTATACAGTTTAAATAAGGATGCAAAACGAAGACATTTTGGGTTTTTTATCCGTAAAAAATTGTGTGAGTTATTTAACTTAAGGTTTTCATAACTTTTAGAATGATTATTGAAGTTAAAGCGAGTAAACCCATACTAATATATTTTAATATCATAAATGAGAAAGTAACTCCGTCTCTCTGTTACGTTTTCCTAAACCGCTGAACCAATTTTGATTGCATTTGGTATGGAGATAATCTGCACCTTGGGAAAGCACATAGGCTACCTTTTGAAGCGAAAATTAAATTCAAAGGGGATGAAAAGGGGATGGAAGTTTGTATGTGGAACTTTTATAACATAAAATGTTAAGTTCAGCCCGACATCAGTCCGAAACGACCGAGAGACCAATATAGGTACCTGAAAAAGCATCTTCAACTCTTTCAATAATTTAACAAGCAAATGTCATGTCAATTAAAAATCTGTTGCTGCCGAGATCATAATTATTTCAATAAATACAACAGGGAAATGGTCGACACTGAACAAAGCTGTTTGTAAAGTCAGTCGGTCAAACGCGGCTGCGACCCTACTTAAGTCAACATGACGATCCATACAATGTGTTCGTATTCAGCCTTCCAATAGTCTCAGTAAAACTGTTCAAATACACTGTTTAAATACTGTCAGTTGATGTCTGCGACAAGTATGTTTTCAAAGTGACATATAATTTATTTATATTGGAGGTATAATACATACCTACTTGCAATGTAGTATCACGTAGTATGCCACCAGCATTGTGTCTACATGTGTTATTAGTCATTTAAATACCAATTCAGTTAATAGAAAAAATAGTTGAAATTTGGTTTTATGAAAATTCGCAATTACTTGGGTTATTCCTTTTTCGTCATCGTGACGTCACAAGCTAAATAAATTTATTTCCACATTCGTCACCCTAAAAATAAGGTGACTTTTTAATTTCCTTTTTCTTCACCCAGTACTCACAGTATGGGAGGTACAGTTAAACTAAGAATTATTGGAACATGATAAAAACGACGCAAATAGGCGACGTAACCAATTGACAGAAACACAATTACGAGGGTTTTACTTGCTTTGCAGCTTTCATTTTACTTGCTTGCCTCCTTGAAGAGTTCGTGACTGAAGGTTGGCTCTGTGTCATGCAGACATGTCCAGATACGGATGGAACTACTTTGTTCAATGATTATTTTATCAAACAGTTATACAGCTTGCATGGGCATGTTCTGGAGAACGCCACAGAGCCACAAACTCGGTGGAAGCATGGCACCACCATGCGGCTAATGGGCGAAATAAAACCAATTTTTTTTGCAGTCCCTTGGAGTCATCCAGAGAGTTGACGCCAGAATAAGAAAAAACTGGTCACGTTCGAGTCGGACTCGCACACGAAGGATTCCGTACCATTATACAAGATTCGACCCAAAGAATTCACGTTTCTTGTATGTTTACTATTTGCTATTAAAGCGGCAATTGAAAAACACAATCTGTGAAAATTTCAAGTACGGCTTTTCAGGTACGGTTCATGAGATGCAGCCCTGTGACAGACGGACGGACGAACGGACAGACAACAGAGGTTTAGTAATAGGGTTCCATTTGACACCCTTTGTGAACGGAACCCTAAGAACGACGACCTGGGTACATACTAAGAACCAAATATTCAGTTCAAGTCTGGTAAAGCTGTTGAATGGTACATAGGTACCTACTTTGACGTCGAGCAGTTTTTATCGGAAATTACTGAATAAGTTTCGTTAAAGAGTAAGAAAAAACGCAATGATTCTTCACAATTAGGTATATTTGTGTTAAATCCGTGTACCTGATCATGGAAAAATCTTTACTTATGTATGCTAATGAAGGTCGTATAATGTATTTATAATAAGTGAAACATAAACAAACATCATTTCTGTGATTTAGCGATTTTTAGTAAATTAGGGCCTTTTTAGGGTTCCGTACCCAAAGGGTAAAAACGGAACCCTATTACTAAGCCTCCGTCCGTCCGTCCGTCTGTCAAAGGACTGTATCTCATGAACCGTAATAGGTAGGCAGCTGAAATTTTCACAGTGTGTATTTATTTTGCCGCTATAACAACTAATAAAATGAAAAAATAATTAAGATTAAAGGGGGGCCCCATACAAAAAAACGTGTTTATTATTTTAATCCAATAGTAAATTGAATGTTACTATTTTTGCTTCAATACCTACGATGTCTGTGATTTAAACTAGTGATTTCACAAACATAAATATCATAATGGTGTTATTAGAATAAGGCCATATTCACTACGAAACACGCATGTTGATTTTATCTGCCAAGTATACTTTCACCTACCCCGGTGACGAAAAAGGAAAATAATTTGTTACATTAATATTAGGATGACGAATGTGGAAAATAAATACAAGAAAGCTAATTTTTCATACAAATTTGGCCGGTGACGAAAACGGAATAACCCATTACTTTACCTACCGGCTAAATTCCTTTTCGCTACGCAACACTATGTCTGGTAATGCTAGGTAATTCACGCGAACCATCCTCGTTCCTTCTAACCGATCCTGCTGAACGAGGGTCTGCAAACTGTGGGAAGCACTGCCGGCGCATTTCCAGCAATGCTTACACTGACAGCCCCTAAAAGTGTGGAAGCCTACAACCATCGTCAGACGCTTCTGGCGTACGCCGTAACGCGCACTTCAAAAAGGTGTTTTTTTATAACACTGTCCTAAGGCACACAAGCTTACACGTAACCAGTAGGAAAGATAGGATTCTAAAATTTACCGGCCCAAAAGCACAACGTTTAAGTAGTTGCAACCATCGAATAGGCAGGGAATGCATCCATTTACTGTCGATATTCCGAAAATAAAAACCAACCGATCCTCTAGATCTATAGGGGACGGTAAACTATGGAATTGACTACTCTGGGTTCCTTCAAACGTGGACCGAAGAAGCACCTGCTCGGCCGGTACGGTTTTCGCAGCCCGTGTAAGTTCGACAACCCATGGTCGTCGTCGGGCACCGTGAGGTTCTGGCGTACGCCAAAAAAATCCATTTTGCTTCTTTACTGAAAAAACATGATTGACGTAATTTTAAAGTTTGTGTCTCTGCGACTAGCATAGCCGTGAACAGGCCGATTTTCAAAATGGATGCCACGTCAAATATATCACTGTTTCCGCGATACCGCAGCGCAATAGATGACTCAGATGAAGGCAAATAAATACGGACCTCTTCTAAGTGTGAATCATCGAGAACACCTAGGTAAACTTGGAACCTCCGTTGATTTTATGAACCGTGCAACAGTCTATGGTGCTTAGATATTCTGTTACAGTACGATGAGGGTAAATCCTTTACATTTTAAATCAATATTACGAAGACGAAATATTTACAAGACCCTCATCGATTTTTTTTACTACTATTACCAAATTACTTAGGTGAAATTATTTATTCATTGATTTTTCTACACCAATACAAATTACGATACAAACAAGTATGTGACTTTTTCAACGAGCATAAAGAAAAGTACATACCCAACGTGTGAAAGCGAGCGCACAGTAAGGACACATTAACTAAAGAAAGAAAGCTGTATAAGCTGGTTCTAGTACATCTTGGCTCTCAGAATAACAGTGTTAACCCATTTGATACCTATGTTAGCTTGTTGTTAACTTTGATTTGAAACCGTCCGGAAACCATACATTCTTGAGTCTGCTCAGAGAAAGAAGAATTTCATACTAAACTCTATAGCAGTACTTGTAGTGAAAAAAATCTACCAAGAGCTAGTCGGACTCGTACACGAAGGGTTCCGTACCATTATACAAACAATGCTAGATGCGCCCCACTATCATGGAGCGTGGTTACTTTTCACATTTATTAGAGTTCCGTACCCAAAGGGTGACAAACGGAGCCCTATTACTAGGCCTCCGCTGTCCGTCCGTCCGTCCGTTCGTCTGCCCCAGGGCTGCATCTCATGAACTGTAATAGGTAGAGTATTAGGTAAAGGTAGGTAGAGTATACAGAGTGTATATTTATTTTGATGTTATAACAACAAATAGGTAAAATATAAAAATAATAAAAATTAAAGGGGTTATTTATTGTGTTTAATCTTCTACGATGGTACGGAACCCTTTGTTTGCAAGTCCGACTCGCACTTGGCCGGTTTTCTTACAATTTGTTTTTAAAGCATAAAATACACACTCTGTGAACATTTGAGTTGTCTACCTATTACGGTCTATGAGATACAGCCCTGTGACAGACGGACAGACAGCGGAGGCTTAGTAATAGGGTTCCGTTTGTCACCCTTTAGGTACGGAACTCTAACAAATGTGAAAAGTAACCACGCTCCATGATGGTGGGGCGCACCGAGCATGGAAGGACCGGAGTAGCAACCTAAACTCGTTTGTATGGGGCCCGCGCGTTTCCACTTTACATACAATAGCGGCAACGCCGCCCGGCGGGTGAGTTGGCTTACGAATTCGCTCACTACTGTTGTTCTCGAGTTCCGACGATACTTAAGAACACGCTAGCACTTTTAGTTAGGATTTAGTTTTACGAACGTTTTTTGAACTATGCTACAGAACGTAAACTACAGATACCCTTGTTTTCACCACCTCCAGTTACCTGAAATCCGATAATTACCTTTCGGTTACATTGCATTGTGTAACCGAAAGATAACTATGGGATTTTTGTAGCTTGGGGTGGTGGAACCGGGCGTTGACGTTTTGAACTAACTCGTGCCTACGCTGCCCCGCCACTCGAATGAGTTCCCTTCGCGAGTCCCGTCTCTGCTCGCTGGTGGTGCGAGAGTTGAACCCCCCTCCGTAGCGAAATCCTGGCCGCGAGCCCGCTCGAGGGTCACCAGGGTCGGTTAGGCAAGCGGCGTGTGCACAACTGATTAGACACAGAAAGCCGGCAGATCTCACTGACACACTTAACGTCCGCTGGGGACTGAAGTCGTGACGGTGCTTACCCGATTTTCGACACGCCACAAACATGGTCGCCCGCCTCGCGTGACCGCGCGAAGAGCTGCCGAATATTTCGTCCGTTTGATTGAGCGGGGCGGGACATTATGGATTAAGGATGGTTTGAAAGTTCGGGAATATCAGGTGGTACTGTGTATAAAATCAGCCCGGTACCATCGCATTGGATGAAAAGATTGCATCGCGGCAATGAAAACTTGTCCGTATTTTTCTATCTAGTTCAATGTAGCCGTGCTCATTATGAACGGCCCGTAAGCAGTGTTCCCCATACAAACGTAGTTTACTAATCATTTGAAAAACACTGTTCCGATTTGGTTCATATTTAGAATCTAATATTACAATATAATATACAATAAATATCTGTGTCTGCACGTATTTTTTTTTTTAAACTATATAGTAAGTCAAAAAAACGGGCAAAAGAATATCTTCATACAAATTTTCTTTTCTCTGTTGTGCGAGGATATTTTTTTCTAAAAAACAAACACGTGCAGACATATACATTTGTTGCTAGATATTTAGTCCCAAATATCAAGCAAATTGGAAGAGTGGTTTTCAAATTATTAGTAAACTACGTATGTATGGGGAGCAAATTTTCTGATGCTTACGGGCCCACCGGAATTTTCTGACATGGCACTTCATTCGGTGTCATTATCATGACGATGGGGTGGTATATGGTCTAATACAGTTTTAAGCAACGCGCTAATATGCGAGAAAACTAAGTCACTTATACAAACGTTTTATACACAAAACAAATCTACACAAATACATGTTCTACTCTGCATACATAAAAGCGTGCAAAAGTGAGGTTGAAATTAGTGAGATCAAATATTATGTTTCCAGTTGATACAGGCTGAAAACAATCGTTTTTCCGAGATTTCCCCCTTTGGTTTAAATTTAACGCGATGGTTAGCAGAGTATCATCGATGAGAAATATGAAGCTATAGGAGAGTATTAATTACATAATTCTTTGCTTTATGTTAATACCGCATCAAAAATCAGAAAAGCCGTCCTCAGTTATTAACACAGACGGCAGAAATTAGATTTTCGAAATAAAAAAACAAAACAGACAAATTAAATAATTTGCATTATGTTGCTAGGTACATAATTACGCCGCAAGATATCTAGCACGTTTGGCCGGTTTCCTGATCTCCGGGAAAAATATCAACACACGAGGTAATCCCATAAAATGCGTCACAGTTTGCTATCGGCAATAGGACGCGTAGCATTACTAAAAAATAAGTTTATGAGGTGGCAACTAAATAAGTTGCTTGGATTACTTACATAATATCTAGGGCGTCTTTTGTCAACAATCGTTTTTATTTTAATTATTTTTTTAATTTTACCCATCATTTTACCTATTTGTTGTTATAGCGGCAAAATAAATACACACTCTGTGAAAATTTCAGCTGTCTATCTGTTACGGTTACTGAGACACAGCCATGTGACGGACGGACTGATGGACAGCGGAGGCTTAGTAATAGGGTTCCGTTGTCCCGGAACCCTAAAAACTTGCAGTGACATTATTTATATCACAGATTTTTTCAATCAATTCATCCTAATCCGCCTCAAATGTGCAAATATTATTTATGGATGATAAGCGATGGTGACTACGTAGATTCCCCATGAAGGGAAAACCCGAGAGGAATATGATTAGAGAATCAAACGATACGGATATATTTACCTCGAGAGTTGGAATAAATATCCATTATGGAGACGTCGGAGTTTAACGAAAGTTCACCGGCCCAGTCTGGAGATCAATTTTGGTATTTCCGAGTCGGTAAATCAGGAGTGTTCTCAGGAGTGGAATTCACTTTGACATAGTTATCGATCGCAGCGCCACACGGAATGAACGAAATTAAACATTTCCATGTGTTTCCGAATTCAGGGCTAACGAAAAATTTTATATCCATTTCCATTCGACCCGTAAATGCACTTGAAAGGTCGGAAGTTATTTACTAATTCAGTAAGGATTCAAGAGTGTGTCTTTTTAGAGTTCCGTACCCAAAGGGTGAAAACGGAACCCTATTACTAAGCCTCCGCTGTCCGTCCGTCCGTCCGTCCGTCTGTCACAGGGCTGTATCTCAGGAACTGTTATAGGTAGGCAGCGGAAATTTTCACAGAGTGTGTATTTATTTTGCCGCTATAACAACAAATAGGTAAAATTAAAAAATAATAATAATTAAAGGTGATTTTTGATAGGTACAAAAAACGTGATTTTTTGGTGTTGATGGTACGGAACCCTTCGTGGCGGTTTTTTTAGTTTTTTTTAGTTCAATTCTTACCCACTTATAACAGTTCTTATCTAACATACGTCTAAGACCGAGGGGATACAATTGTTTGGTAATCTCAGGTAATTTTAGGTGGGAGTTCGAGGAATCTGGTAATCTGGAAATCTTAGGTAATCCCGAGCAATACTACGTAATCTGGAATTTGTTTTTATTGCTCGTTCGAAAATTGTTTTTGCTCTCAGATTTGTTTCGAGGTGGTGTCAATTTCCAAGAACATCACCAGCATTAATTATTTTTTTTGCTTATTCGAAAAATGTCTAGTATTCTACTCAAATCGATGATTGCTCATTCGAAATCTATGATAGATCGAAGTTTTTGGTTTTGCTTTTTCGAGATCTATGCTAGATCGAAATTATTTTAAATAATTGTCCTGGAATCATTTTGTAATCCTACAAATATTTGGTAGTTCTTTAAGAATCTTGTATATCTTCAGGAATCTTTCGGAATCTGGAAATCACAATCTTGGTAATCGTGGTAATCTAGTGTAAACTTTTTACTTTATTTAGTGACTAAACTCTCGTATTTGACTTACTGCTTCGAACATAATCTACATATTTTATGACCTTATATTTTATCTAGTCATTGTAATAAACACGATTTAGTAATCCAAAATAGCTCAACGCGCGCTCTCAATATTCTATCAGTTTAAGATGAAGATTTCCTGTGTCGGATAACAACAATGTTGCTCTGAAGAAGGCCAAATATCTTCAACATTTTAAAATTTCATTTAACTTTACACGGGCTGTTTTAAGGGGAATTAAAAGACGAACATTTCATACAAAAGATTGTTGCCCGAATTTTACTGCACGTGAAGGATTAACACATTTTTATTATACGAAAAATAAATAAATATTCGACAACGGAAAGTCTTTCATTTGTAATTTTAAATGTTTTCTTGTGCCGGAACCAACACAGCGTAAGGTACTTTCCGCAAAGCATCTATGATTGTAAAAAACATTTTATATAAATGTTCGACACATGTGTTACTTTTAATAAAGCTTATGTAAAACTGTTAAATGATGGAAGCCTTGGACAATTTAATGCCATGCCGGCTTGGCATAATACGCCACTGAAAGGAGAAGGAAAGAAGTGTTTCGGAAAAAGTATTCACATGCTAGTAAATACCAATGCGCTTGCTCATGGTCTATTGGGTATTCGTTGGACCATGTGTGCCATGTGTTCGCAGATTCCTCAGTATTGCCAGGGGGCCGGTGACTCAGATCTCATTGACTCATCCGAATTGAGAAAACGCCTATATACGTGCCATCTCACTCCCCACAAAAGATATAATGTGACAAAGACAGAACAGGTTATTTTAAGATAGTCTGGACATGTAGAACGAATGAGTGATGAAAGAATGACCAAGCAAATTTATAGAGCTGATTTAGATGAAACTGGCATGACTGGAATGGCCATGTTCTCCGTAAAGGTAAAATTCGTAGTGCATAATCGAAGACATGCATGTCTGTTGAAGAAGCGAGAGAAGTAGGAATGCTGTAATCTTACCGCATGGAGCTCTATATCTGCCTACCCCTCCGGGAAAACGGCGTGATATTATTGTATGAATACCCAAAAATAAACAATCAAACATGCTGTAACGCTGGCTTTTTTTAGCATAATGAGTAAAATATTTCAGCTATTCCGATGGCCATTTCGAACATGAGAAATAAGTTGCGGTTTTGTGCAAATAATTTAAACTAACGGCTCTATTCTCTAACAGCACAGCCGTTCAGGGAAGTGCTCCTCCCCTCCCCTGCGCCCCGCTCCACCGCGGCCGCGCGGCCGCGCCCCGCCAGGCTGCATCGCCGAGCACATTGCTTGCACTGCAAACGTGTAGCACTTGCGAGAAATAACGGAGTCCGATCCAGCCGAGCATTTCTATGAAGCTGCCAGGTAGAGAACATAATGCCTCGACTTTTTGTAGGAGAGAGGGGTCCGTAAGTCTTCTATTGTCTGAGATCTGAGATGATGGTAAATTGAGAAATGTTTTTTACTTATTTATTTATACAGACACCATAGCACAGGTCTTCAAACCGAAAACAAAATTAAAAATGTGGCCCAATTTTTTTATTATTAATATCATTGCCTATCTTGTCCTATAATACCTACACATCGTTCGCTGAACATGTAGTGACAAACAATTTGAAAATAATCGCACATTTTTTAACAAGTTCGAAACCAAGATTCGAAACGTTGGGAAAATAATCGCCGCCACCGCTGCCGGAGACAGCGATGCACCCGCGCCCCTCCGCACCGCGCCGCCCCGCCGCCACAGCGCGGGACCACGTGTTGTCTCGTGACCGGCTGCGCGGGTCGCTAGTCTGGCATGCGTGCCAGCAGCCGGCATTCATTAGCTACCAGCTTCCCGCCATATCCATATTTCTCTCTCTCATATTTTCATACACTCCATATCGAAAACAGGTGGGTACGTGCCAATAGGCACTCCTACACCCATCTATTTACTGGCAATACATACAAAGTAAATACTTTTGGATTCTCATTCATTCCTTCTCAGTTAAATTTCGCAGATCATTCAAGAAAAAATAATCTAACCTGGCGGTTGATCAGAGCTCGCCGGTTGTTTATCCTCGCTCCTCCCGGAGAATAGTTTGAAGAGCGCATGCACCAGCGCGCACAGCAGCACGCCTGCGCCGCACCACACCACCATCCTGCCGAGTTCCGCGTCCGCCATCTCACAACACAATCACAACACCCTCGCACGAGAAATACCGGTCACTCAGTATTTTTATTACTTCTTCACCACAACGACGTTGACATTAAACGGGCGCAGAAATGCGAATGAAACGAACGCGACGGACGAAAACGATGCCGAACGAATCGAGCGTGGCAGCCAGTGTTACCAGATATAATTTCGGACAAACGCCCATATTGACATTTATTGAGATGGAAATGACCGTAATTAGAGTAGGTTTTTGTTATAAATATAGGTCTGTCTATTAAATTTGTCTTTCACCATTTTGAACACTTCGATAATTCTTGAATTATCTTTCTAATAGGAGAATGCAATGCCTCCAGGAACGCTTTAAAATACGCCGTACCGAGGATTTCTCGACGCATTGGCAACACAGCGCCGACGCCTGGCCGGTAATACTGTTACTGTGATGCCTCTACCGGCAGATGGATCAACTTTATTTCGCGCCGTTTTGCTTTGATTTCGTCGGTCGGTGAGCGGCATCGAGCATGGGTGCGGTGACCGGTGACCCATCGCATCGTCAGCTGGAAAAAAAAGATGACTTATCTCAATTACGCATACGTATGTATGAATGAATGTATTTCTAAGGATCATTCAGAAGGAGCTTATTTACGAGTTCATGAGAATAAAAAATATTATCAACAAATTTTAATTAATATTAACTTTTATCCATCTTATCACGTTGCCTGAATCCTGAAATGGAAGGCAGCAAAGGGTCAAACGCATCGATATAATCAAACGGTACTACCACAGCCAGGATGCTTCTCTGTCTTCTTCTACTCTACACGCACCCTTACCACAGCCCTTACATTATCTTACGTGCTTTCGATGACGGTGCGCGGTGCGCTCAGAGCAGCTTTCTAAGCAGTTCATTTCATTTTATTTAGTATTTTTGGTGCACAATCACTTAGCCCCCGATTGCACGAAGACACAGCTGCGTTAATCAGTGTTCATTTCATTTTCATTTCATTTATTTATTCAACTTCTGGTAGTAAAACTACACTAAGTCATGTCACAATTTGATTGATCCGCGGATTCGATCAACCAGTGAAGAAGAACCCGCAAAGAAACTTTACTGGTCTATAAATTATGTTTTTATTTTTTGGTCTTCTTTTTTTTCGTCCACATAAATGATATAACACAATTATGATTTCATACCTAAATGCTACTGCCAAACTTACATTGGTAGAACGGTCTGGAGCAAAGAACTAAGGACTACGAGGAAACAACAACCCACAATGTGAAAAGTCTTAATTAATAAATAAATAAATATATAATAATATAATAAAATAAAAAAATCAAACACGTCACTTTTAGTGAACCGCATGGAGTTCCTTCCGTACATAAAAAGTGACCTGTTTAATCGTACGTTGACGTTGATTTTGTTCTTTTGTCCTTTCGTGCTTAGACTAACGGAAAGTAGTACTTTGTGACGTCACTTTGCATTACTTTGAGATTTCGTCCATACAAAATGTGCCGAAATGACGTCACAAAGTACTACTACTACTAAGTTAGTCTTAGTTTCTGTTACGACTATTTATCTCACCCTTAGTTTCTGTAAGACTATTTATCTCAACCTTAGACACGTCAGAAAGGTACATATTAAAAAAAATACAAAAAAAATAACCGACTTCAAAGAAAAAGCACTAAAAAGTAAAAAAAATAATTGCCATTTTTGTAGTTACGATTATTGTTATTTTTAGATTAGGCGTTAGCCGGGCACGCGCTGCGCCAGTCAAGAGAACCTTGGCTACCTTGGCTGATACCGACTCAAAAAATAACAATAATCGTAACTACAAAAATGACAATATTTTTTTTACTTTTTAGTGCTTTTTCTTTGAAGTGGGTAATTTTGTTTTGTTAATTTTTTTTATTTGTTTATTTTTAGTGAATCTGAAGAACAATAACAAATTTGTACACGTCGTTTCCAATAAAAAAAGAATCATCGAAATCTGTGGGCGTTAAATTGAGTTATTCGTCCATTTGTCGCTACTTAATAAAAATTTACGACATATAATAAATGATTTTCTCATTGATATTATTGTCAGAACTAAACCAAATTAAAATGGGACCATACGGGAAGCACCAGCTTTCATATAAAAATAATCATCAAAATCGGTTCACCCAGACGAAAGTTATGAGTTAACAAACATAAAAAAACATACAAACGAATTTATTTATTTTATTTATCCAATATAACACACATACGTTATGTACATTTTTTTTTATCTTAAACAGTTTGTATTAAACCATTCCTGTAGACCATAAGGCCCGTGGTGGAAGGGTTGTAACATTAGGACAATGAACTTATTGAGTGTACATACAATAAAATAATCTAACGAACATTCAAATAAACGTAATAAAATAAACAAGGAAACGACGATAACCTCCTCCTTTTTTTAAGTCGGTTAAAAATCAAGATAAAACAATACAAATTGATTGAATTCAATGGAGTTAAAATATCAAAATAATTAAATTTCCAGTCAATAATGATAATCAATTTACAAATTTCAGTAAAATTGTATAAATCTTAAAATATATACTAGTAGGTAGATTGAATATCGATTGAGGCCGAACCGCTTGGAAACGTAATAAGTTTCTGTGAGATGGGCTTTCTTGGACAGATAGATAGGTACACAAAATACTATTTAATTAATCAAATGCAAAAGTTAGGGGAGGTACCTACCACTCTACGTCTCTGCTCCGTGGTACCACTAATCATGACAACCACGGCGTTGCTCAATAAAAGGTGTTTTTTTTTCTCAATTTGTGTATTTTTTTATTTAAAATGATAGAATTTTTGCAAATAAATGTTTTCTAAATAAGATACAAATGAAAAAGCAAAATATTCAGTTGGCATCTTTTTCTATTTGATAAACATGTTTGTCGCTTTCTTACCTCTCTGTGTGCAATTGAATTTAAACTAATTTCCCTTGAAGACTGAGGCTGAGATAAATAGTCGTAACAGAAACTAAGACTAACGGAAAGTAGTACTTTGTGACGTCACTTTGACACATTTTGTATGGACGAAATCTCAAAGTAATGCAAATTGACGTCACAAAGTACTACTTTTCGTTAGTCTTAGTTTCTGTTACGACTATTTATCTCAGCCTGAGACTTTGAGACTTGAAATTGAAAACCTAGCACCAGTACTTGAAGCAATAATAATTTAATCTACCATGTGTAATTTAAAACGTTATCACCACTAAATATAAAACATTAGGGGGGTAGCGTGTCTGTGATTTTGCAATTTTACAAAAAATATTTTTTGAGGGGCTTATACTAACGAATCTGATCATAAAAAAATATTTATGGGAAGTGTTTGTCTGTCTGTCTTCAACAATGTTTGGCCGATGAAACGGCTAATACTATTTAGATACGGTTTCCACTAATAGAATCAAGCACATCTAGTTTTTGTCAAATATCATCACGATAGATTGAAAAATGATGAATGTAGTACGCCAAAGCGTAAATGACCTTTTTTGACCAGCGAATTGCCGCGTTGCGGGGCATTCTACTACAAGGCATTCTCACAATCAGCACCCTAACGTGAGCGGCGAGCAGACTGTATAATTTCGGGCTTTAACGCGAGCGGAGCCGCAGGCACAGCTCTAGTTTATGATATAAGTGCAAAAAGAACCGTCGGGTACATACTTACCCCACGTTTTTCGTTTTTGAGAAATTAACTCTTAACTTTTTCTTATTTCTAAATCGTTGCGTTATTGCTTTTCTAGAGTTTTTAAAACACGTACAAAGCTTCGAGGTATATCTTTGGTTGAAAATGTGTTCCTCATAAGCGACACCATTGTCTGGAGCAATCCCAAGGGTGCAATCATACAGCGTGCAAATATTTTTTTCAAAATCAACGAGTACGATTCTAGATTTTTTTTCAAAAATCTAATAATGTAATAGTTTTTTTTATCACGGATCGTTTTTTTTCATAATCGGCCTCATGACTCCTTTGAGTGTTTTTCGCTGTTTCGGGGTTGGCCATGAAGGCACACTTAAAAAAATCACCAGTATAGCTCTAGCATACCTTATGACATATGTATTAGTTACGCCATCGAGCTGGTACCTCATTGTGAGTCGATCAGAAGATAACGAGATTCTATTTATCAAATTAATTTCGTGATGAAATAATCAACCTACTACAAGCCACGATCTCATCTCGACGGGGTGAATAAATGAATTTTAATGTTGCCACTGTTCCTACTATGTTCCAACAACGTCTCGAACGACAAATGCTTGCTGACCTTCCTATTTCATTTCCGCGTTGATTCCGACCTTGCGTGCAACGATTGTTCCATGGAGGCACTAGGTCGCTGACCTAGCACCTTCGACCCACGACCACAAGTCGTTTTTTTGATGTTTTTTAGGGTTCCGTACCCAAAGGGTGCCAACGAAACCCTATTACTAAGTCTCCGCTATCCGTCCGTCCGTCCGTCCGTCCGTCCGTCCGCCCGTCCGTCCGTCCGTCCGTCCGTCCGTCCGTCCGCCCATCCGTCCGTCCGTCCGTCCATCCGTCCGTCCGTCCGTCTGTCACAAGGCTGTATCTCAGTAACCGTAACAGATAGGTAGACAGCTGAAATTTTCACAGAGTGTGTACGAGTATTTATTTGCCGCTATAACAACAAATAGGTTAGATAAAAAAATAATTAAAATTAAAGGGGGCCTCCTTACAAAAATTTTTTTTTGCATTAAATCTTTTACGATGGTACGGAACCCTTTGTGTGCGAGTCCGACTCGCACTTGTTTTATGTTGGCGCGGCATATGTAAAGTGATCAAACGTCCCGTTTTTCGGCTGTCGGTCCCGGTGTCCCCGAAAGAAGCTTCAGGACGCCAAATTATCCAATTTTCCAAACCGAGCAAAAAGCAGCGTGCGTAGTTGGATTTCGCTTCGACTCAAATAAAAAGATCGCGGCAAGGAGGTGTATTTTTGGCATTCCGTGCTCAGGAATAAGGAATATTTTCATTAGAGAAACCCGCTTTTATAGCGGTTTTCAAATGGATTTTCTCGACGGAAACGTTGAATAATTTAAATACCGTTCTGCATTTTTTCCGTCGAGGAAACCGCTTCGAAAACCGATATTAAAATTGTTTTCTCATCTGAAAGATTCCTGATGTCTCTTATTTAAGAGTGCCTGTGTGAAAAGGCCTCCTCCAGCTCCTTTCAACGTTGTCTGTCTAAACATGCTCTCCTCCGGTTAGGCCCAGCTGGTAATTTTATTTCGTCCTCCCATCTTTTGTATTGCCTGCCTTTCATTCGCTTACCATCCCTTGGATACCAGTTTGTGATGATTTTGCTCTCTCTGCTTTTCTAAGTTTTGCTGGAAACGTGTGTCCTGTCCAGCGCCATTTTTGTTGGCCCATTTTACTCAATGTGTCTGTTAGTATTACTTATTTGTTTTATGAGATACTAGCAGCCCGTCCCGGCTTTGCACGGGCATAATATCATTTAAAACAATAATATTTTGACACAATCATACACAAATAAACCCTTTTTACGTTGTAATATTTGAAATTAAAAAAAAAACTTAGATATTATTATTGACCGATCGCTGCTAAATTTAAAGTGCTATAGGGAGAACCGCGGCCTCCGACGCACTATTTATAGGCACGCTCCCGCCGCCGTCCCGACCGGCCGATACCGCCGCAAACGCTACGTCCCGCAATTTTTAAATCTGTAATATCTTCGAAAATATTCATTTAAATCATATGCTGTAAAGGGCCATATAGATATATATTAAATAAACAATGTATTTAAGGTATTTAATTGGATAAAGATTAATGCTGTATTGGTTAAAATCGCTTCGAAAATTAGCCATTATTTGTCGTATAAAGTAAATGGCAAAAAAATGTATCGTGGGATATCCATAAAAGATAGACATATACCATCGCGGAGATTTCTGTAGACCTTTTCAATGTGTACAATACTTAGTACATTATTATGATAAATCTCGTAGGGTTCAGCCTGCGTTTGCAATGTAAGCGGAAAAAATGTAATTTTTTACGACATCACACTGGAAACCTCAAAAATAACAGTATTTCTCCAATATTTAATGGATGTTATTATAGATATAAACCTTTCTCTTCAATCACTCTATCTATTAAAAAAAACCGCATCAAAATCCGTTGCGTAGTTTTAAAGATTTAAGCATACATAGGGATATAGGGAAATAGGGACAGAGAAATCGACTTTATTTTATACTATGTAGTGATGATGTATCATTATTTATTCTTAAAAAGCGTCACATGTATATTTGCTAAAAACAAAAAATATCTTCTATAAACAGATTTTTCCAAGTAATTTTCAGCATTCAAGAAAATGTGCTAAGAAATATAACCAAATTTCCTCCAAACTATTTTCGAGTCATAATCTTCATACCTCAGGTTCATCATTTTCATTTATTTTTGTGTCCCGTTACTTTCAGCTTTCTCCAATGCAAGCATAAAATTGCTCTCTTTGTGCTGTAAAAGAGCGGACTACCATAAAACACCTCCATGCCATAAAATAACAAAATATATTGTAAAACATATCAAATTGCATACATCTGGTTGCTGCACTTTTTAATCGGAAATGCAAAAGTACACATAACTATGTAGGGACCTTGAAACCATAGAAATAGGATGTCGCTGCGCGCGCATGCTAGGTCTATGCTTGAAACACAGACCAGACAGTCTTAAAATTGAAACAAATCCTTCAAAGATTTTTTTACAATTTACATACTACCCGTTACCATAGTCGTAAAAGATACATTTTTACGACTCCTACTCCGCGTTTGCGGCAAAAATGGGTAAAACAGCTATCGAGCTTGCAAGCTCAACGGTGTACTACGCGCTGTTCAACGGTTACGTTGCCATGAGGTTGGTGCAACGAAACCACGTTCTTTGGTGCCACCACTGAAGAGAAAGAAAGGAGAAGTGGCAGAAGTTGCATGCGGTCGATGTCGCGTCTCCGTTTTATGGGAATTGGGAAGAAAACTCAAAGCTTTTTGTAGGTGTCGCATGAGCGACTTCATCTTAGAAATGTCAAAGCTCTCATTCCTGTCAAGTTTAATTTGCGAGTTTTTAGATACAAGATTTACTTCACGAATTCCATGAAATGTTTGGAGGAAAAGAATAGCTTTTGTTTGTCTTCAAACCAGTGATATGTGCTTCAAATAAATTTAAATGTAATAGACCAGCACAAAATTTAAAATGTTTTAAAGGTTATAATATTTTCTTTCTTACGACTTCATTTGATTTAACATAATTTGGAATCAGAATAATAACTAGAAAATTGAGTAATTTTAATTACGTATTTATATTGAGTAGATAAAATTTTAAAATCTATTCTGTTTTATTTTGTAGGGTATCTTGACAGTTCTTAAAGGAGACCTCGCTTGGACGCCACATATCGTGATAAATTAGCAGTTTTCTTTTCCATTAAACTGTGGATTCTGAACACATCAAAAAGTCAAATATGACATTATACATTTTGAAACATAAACATTTTGACTGAGTTCGGAAATTCGCTATCCACCGACTATACATTATTATGAAATAGATCACAATAGTGAGTACCTAGTGAGTCTCACCACATCAAATCAGACCCGTGCAAAATGTCCCGTCGCAACGATCGTGGTGGTGGAAGACGTTCTAACTCAAGGTTACCTCCCGTTCTTCCCTTCTTCTAGGCAGCCAAAGCTCCAAGTCCAAAGTCCAAATACTTCCTTTAAGGTGGCCCAACCCGCTCAACTCCCCCATACAAACGGGGAAAGAAGATCACGCCCATCTTTCTTATCAGAGATCCCAAATTTTGCTCAAAAGGTCTTTATTTGATCGAACTAGATGTCTGATGACCGTTGGCATTGTAAAATTGTGTTTGGTTTCTAAGTTATAAGGTCCGAAAGTTCGAATTTTTCGCGCGTTTTATACAATAACTTTGGTGATTTATTACGCAATGATAAAGTAAGAACATCTTAAAAGATTAGTCATCAGACATAGCTTCTTTAATCAAGATTTATAATCTATTTGGTTTTTTTTAGATTTTTGACTACAGCGGTCGTGGTTTACTTTTAGCTATAAGTCGTTTTGAAATCAAAATTTTCGTAAATCTTACCAAATCATACACTATGCACATTATCTTATTTGTGGACATGTTGCATCTTCTTCATCACGGAGCCTGTCTTTTTCTTTGAAACAGAGAAGGTCCCAGAGCGCAACAGCACGGTTTTGTACAGTGCCCGCGAATGAGTTGGGCCCGCCGGGTTGGTAGGGGCGCCGGACCTTGCTTCTAATGCCATAGGTTCAATGTTCGCCCCGTTCATGCACCTTCATTCTCATTCTGCCTTGGATAAGCTATCCTATGCTTTTTAAAAGCTATGCTAAACGTTTTGTAAATTTCTAGTTTAGTGTTGTGACAAATGGTCCAAATTCATCAAAAACACCACAAGCAGAGTTCAACAAAATACAAGTATCTATACCATCGTGAAGGTTAAGATATGCTTTGTATTATGATGGTCCATTACAATACAAAGCAAACCATACAATACTATACAATGTACGACTTATCAACTTCACGCATCCATATAATCTAAAACTTGCTTTGGTACGTCGATGACCTCACGATTTATATTCTATGGAACGATAAAAAACTTCAGGCACCCGAAAAACCAAGCATTATAAATATATTTGTATTGTTTTCTGTCTCACCTGGGCGGTTTGTAGCTCAGGGACGTGTGAACTTTCTTACCATGCCAGACTTCATTGTTAAAATCCCGGCCCATTCATTCATGTACCACTTTCTATCTCTTTCCAAGTTGTATAAGTGCATTTCGTTACGAATGCGAGCTATTACATGGTCCGCAATCCATGTAAAACTGTAGCAGCCATATTGAGAGAGCACCTGTCAAAACTGGGTACGAGATTAGCACCGGACTATCCATACAAAAACCGGTTTAGTCTGGCGGATTAAAGTTGGTCCGCCCACTCTGAATACACCTGTAGGATACTAGGTGGTAGGGTCAAGCCCGCTTGGATTGATACCATCGCGTTGGATTAAAAAATGATCGTGTTTTCCATCAAATTTAATGTAGCCGTGCCTTCGGGAATGCGGTGTGTTGGACTAATATCACAACGGTGGGCCATCCATGTTTCATAAACAAATATGTTTCTCGCTGAACATGTTTTGATCTGAATTAGGTATAAAAGATTTTTCGGATTTTCCCCGCACTGAGATTATTCTAAAAATACCAAAAAGGTTATAAATTCCTCGCAGCTTGGGGAATTGCACATGATTGGCAGCCCTGGCAGCCGGGCTCAAAGATTTGTTTGTAGCTAACTTCAGACTACACATACATATCCTGGCAACATTCATAATTTCTAGAAAGAACAAGAATACATGGGCTGCCAGTTTATGAATTACTTGCTGAAATGTAAAAAAAACACAATTGTATAATGAGGTGATCGAGTTCCATATAATGGCGCCTGTTTCTTCAGACAAATAAAGAAAAATTTTCTGAAATGTTCCACATTAAATAAATAAACTGAGAGCTTTTTTGTATGAAGTGAAATGATATTTTTTCTCGGAAACTATTTGGTACTTTAAAACATTTACTTTGGAAAAGTAATTTGAAGCGCTCTAACTTTTCTTGCGTTTAAGTATTTTAAACTTTAAATAGGTCATGTGTATAATATTAAACGCTATCCCTGTTACGAATAGACCCACATCATCATTTGAATAGTTATACATTGTTTTGTCCTTTGCATTGACATGCAGTTGCGAATTCGAGAGAAAGGGACAACACATTGTATAACTATTCACACAAGGAACTGTGTTTATTAGTAACAGGGTATGTTAGTAGGAGTCATTGATTACGGGTGGAGGGACTGAAAGAAAATTCCAAATTATGGATATAGAGTAGGCGACGAAATTGGGAGACGCAATACCCGTGAATGGTATGTTTTGCTGGTTCGTGTCCAGTCTTGCAGTTGTTCATTTTGCTCTTTCTTTAATAAATATGTCCTTGTTTCACGGTCGATTCTGCATACATATTACATTCCTTGGAAAAGGCTCCGAGCGCACGAAACACAAAATGATTGGTTCAATTAACGGGTATGCTGCTGACCCAGTTTAAGCTAAGATAATACTAATAATTACTTCGTAAGTCCAGTAGTACAATCCAACGCGATTGCTATGAAGCACCCGCATCGTGCGGAGGTGAAGCGGGAGGAGGGGCTCGCATAGCCCGCGCGGCTTGCGGTAGGCCACCCCGCCTGAAAACCGGTCGGCGGGGCGGGGGACGGGGCACACAACATGTAGAAAGCAAACCCGACCGTAGGGTGCTACTGGATTTATGTTGACGATTTATATAACTTGTTGAGGTGGTTGGATTGGACTTGTGGAGTTGTTGTGAATGGATACGAGTTTGAGAGTGTTTGTTTCACGTCAGGAATTCCACAGGGCTCCATTTTAGGTCCATTTCTATTTATTTTATTCTTAAATGACGTTTCCATTTGCTTCCCTCAATGTAATTTCTTAGTTTTCGCGGATGACATAAAAGTATTCATAATTAATCGTAATATTAATGACTTTTTGAGCCTCCAACGTGATCTGAATGCATATCATGCATAAACCGTCACTAACAAGTTACAACTCAGTGTACATATATGCATCCAATTCTGTTTCTTTACCATTGCTATCTGTATATACATATATTAAATACTCCCTACAACATATTTTGATATCCATATATATTAAATATTTGTTATCTTTATTTTATTATTAAGAACATGTTAAGTCTAAACATACTTTTATTATTATATCAACCACTGTTATTGAACGCAAATAGACTTCCTGGAAAACGGGCAGAAACCTTGTCTAGGAGCTATAAATGGACATACAAGCTGACAGCGCAACCGCAAGTCTTATACCTCATTGTTTTCAGAACCCACTGAAATGCTGTACAATCTTACTACGTAATATTTCTAAATAAATGAAATGAAATTAAATGAAATGAGTGTTTCCAAATGTAAAGCTATCACATTAACAAATAAACTAAAAGCTTAAAGAGTTAAAAAGTTACTCCATTGGAGGCCTTATGCTTAAAAAAGTTCCTTTCATTAGAAATCTAGGAGTTGTAATGGACTCTAAGCTTGCTCCAGCTTTCAAAGGCTTCGGTCGACGAGGTCAGTCCCTAGTTTTCCCACCATAATTGAAACATTTTTATTCAATGATTTCGCTAACGCCAGTCGGCCGCATTACAGTAGAAACCAGACTGTAAATAAAAGGACTTTAGTAAAATGTAAATGCGGATCAAGTTTGGCTGATGCTACAGCATGAAATTCGCTTCGACGATTTCCGGCACCTTTTATGCAATTTTACAAATTATTTTGCTTGCAACACTAATGATTAATTGCTAGTTTTCAATAGACTGCTGCGCTGATCTAGACGTCAAAGAAATATAACGTGATCACGCAAAGGAAGGGAACGTTGTACGCAGTTTCATTAAAACTTTCAGTATTATTTTTTACGTTTTCATAAAGAGATATCTTGACAATGCCTAGACGTGGACGATCTGCAAGCCCTCCGCCGGCTCCTCGCAGGTACGTAATATTCACATCTATATTTGCTGCATATTTTCTTTTGTAGCGCATTGTTAGATATGCTATCTTGACCTTGCCAACTGATTGCAGGGCCTCTCCGCCCCCGAGCCATGTGCCGGCGCGCGCGGCGCCCGCGGCCGTGGCCCCAGCACCGGCCATGGCCTCTGCTCCTCAGCAGCCATCGCTTTTTGGGCAAATGGCAGCTACGGCTGGGGGTGTTGCCGTAGGATCAGCTGTGGTTAGTATTCGTAGACCTTTGTCACAAGAATTAACGAGCTTAAGTCAGTTGAGAGCAGAGACTTATTACGAGTGTTGCATCGTCATTTATGGCTAGGGTGCCATGCACCACGTTAGGTTAGAATGTGGTGTTACGTAAACACGTTCGCCGATGTTATTGCGGTGTTGTGACGCTTGCTAAATTGGCGCGATTCATAATAGCATGTTTATTTCTTTGTCGAAAAGTATCTGATGCAATAGTGTGATTTCTCTTGCAAGTAGAGATAAATAAGTTTTGAATCATCTCTAATCAAAATAGGTAGCTAGAGTGAAAGCTGAATCATTGCATTGGTACTTATTTTTCTCTAAAAACACTACACCTATTACAAAATTGTCACACTTACTGTCATCTTTCGAATAGATAAAAGGAACTTATCTGAAGAATTTATGTAGTGACAGCTCAACCGTGGGGAAACTGATTAAGTAGGTACTATTTTGCCATCGAGCTGTTAACCATTGGCGTAGCCACACCAATGCAACCGTGATTCAAGGGGGCCCCAGCGCTGCCCGAAATAAACCCTATTAGTAGTATAAATAAATAAGCTCCTATTGTATTAATATTTGTAATAATAAGCTGAAGCACAAAAA
The DNA here is from genome assembly GCA_946894095.1 of Incurvaria masculella. Classification (NCBI taxonomy): domain Eukaryota; kingdom Metazoa; phylum Arthropoda; class Insecta; order Lepidoptera; family Incurvariidae; genus Incurvaria; species Incurvaria masculella. The sequence continues at coordinate 8,843,833 of OX335644.1, forward strand.
GTCAATTTTTCTTCATTGGGGTCCAAGCTACTTTTTGCATTGTGGCCCAAAAAGGCTAGTTTCGCCACTCATTTTGACCCGTCCTTTACGATGCGGACAGAAAGGCTTTGGAAAAATAGACTTGTTGCAAAAGGTGAAAGGTTTTGTAAATAAATATTCTTAACGGCTGAGAAAAACCCTTATAATCGAGGTTTATCTAAATAAACAGAAACAAATGCTCACACCTTAATATAAACAACTGACTGAAGCTATGTTATTAGGTGTGTTGGGGGACGGAGGGATTTTCCTCATGTTTGCTCTTTTGAGAAGCTGCTTGATTGTGGAAACAAATATAATGGAAAACCAAAAGCCCTACTTACATGTACAGTTGACTCTCAGTAATCTGGCACCCTGCGTCAACGCTTCCCGCGCCCCCTCCGCCACTCTCTCCTCGATCGCCCGGCCCGCCTGCCTGCTGCTCAGTGTCACAAAGCCCAAGCGAATATCGCTACGCGTGCATTCTCCCTTTGAACTCGTACTGGCCTGTCCATGAGTGATTTGTAGATTTTATTTACCTTGAGTTTCCCTATACAATCCAGTAATCCGAACATTCTAATGAACCGGCACCCTTTGGTTTTTAATAGTGATTAGTGAGACTACTGCGTTTATTCCAAGACATGATGACATTGTTCACCACCGATAGGTCAGTACAACATGCGTGCTGGTAATGTCATAAACATGTTGTGGCTCCTAATACCCATTTAGTCGTATTCAGACAGAACCTGTCAAAACTTTGTACGAGATTAGCACCAGACTAACCATACAAAAACCGGTTTAGTTCGACCTTATTATAGGAGCTAAAGTTAGGCCGCCCACTCTGAAAACGACAGATAATTTTTTTCTCAAGAAATGTAGTCGCTAATAATTTGTGTTCGCGCTCCAGGGCCATGTGGCAGGCCACGCTCTGACGGGCATGTTCAGTGGCGGAAGCAGCGAGCCGGCAGAGGCGCAGCAGGCGGCGCCGGCGTCTCAGGCCTACCAACAGGCCGGGCAGCCGGAGCCCAGCGGTCCCTGCGCCTGGGAGATCAAGCAGTTCCTGCAGTGCGCGCAGGGACAGAGCGACCTCACACTGTGCGAAGGCTTCAACGAGGCCCTCCGCCAGTGCAAAGTCGCCAATCACATCTAAACATTCAACCCTATCCGGGTCACGCTGGACACTGGCTGGGCACCCGGTCTTGGATTTGGGCTCATCTTTTCACATTCAAAATAAAAAAAAATTGTGCTTTATTAGCATTTTAAGTATTTTATCAGATTAATTGAGATCACATCTCAAACACAAATTCAGTTTTTAGTTGTCCATTCAGTGTTTAGAGTTACCTAATGTACTGGCCAATACTTGCAAGGCCTTGTATTTTGTAATCAGCGCACCAGTCATCTCGGTGGTCATTACTTGTATTGGAGGGTTGGATGCCATCAAGGTGTGTGTGCGAGCTCAAGAGAAACGGAAGAAGCGGGTGTTAACATCAGAAGACTATAGATGGTGTATACGAAGGGGTTAGGGCCGATTTAGTTGTGATTATTTGCAGTAAAATTTAGACCAAATTACATTAGTAGGTGTAGTTGTTATTCAAATTATTGTAATATCCAGTTAGCGATAATTCCAATAGGTCTGCTTTTGTTACAAAACATGCCGCAATAAATAAGTAGAAGAATTAAATTAATAATGAGTATGTATTTAATTTCAATACTAAAAATTAATAGTCTGTGACTAAAATCTCTAAATAACTTTGGAAATGTTTTGTTTAGTCTTTATTTAATTTTGCATATATAGGTCAATATTGAAATAGTACTGGCAAGATATATTTTGTCGTTGTGTGGTATATTACCTTTGTTTACAAAATTGTTCAATAAAACATTACACTCAATGGTTATCTTATTTTCTAATTTATGGGATTTAATTTGTGCAATTGTGATGTGATGCTAATGACACTGTTCTTTAAAAACGAGTACAAAATTAAAAACATAGAACCATTCACTAAAAGTTCAAGATACTGAGCAAAAACTCTTTAGTATTTCTAACACTGGCATGACAAAATACTATTAATTTAAATTTAAGAAAAAATTTGGTAAAATGGTTTGGTGAGGTCGTGCGTTATGTAGTTCTCTTGATCTGTAGTTTTAATGTGAATGTCAGTTACCTGCATAGATATGCCATAATGGCCAAAACACTACTTTAGCTAAATAAGCCAAACAGTCAGTCAAACTGGCTCACTTGCTTCACCTGTGACTACGAAGTCGAGACCTATTATATAATTTTTTTTAAGTATCATCTTTTGAATATAAGATAAACGGTTCATGTTGTAGTTTAGATTTCGGGTAGTAGAGTCGATAAAAGTGTGATTAAAAATAATTAAATTCTATTGGAAGTATTGGATTGTGCAAATTCTGCTGTAATCTTTCTTAATTTTTAAAATTCAATTAAACATCAAGTATGTCTGCCTTTTCCTTAAATTGCATAGCTCATACCTTTACACTGTTTCCCCAGATTATAAAAACCGGCCAAGTGCGAGTCGGACTCGCACACAAAGGGTTCCGTACAAGATTGAACACAAAAAATCTAATTTTTTGTATGGCCATCTTTATTTTTATATTTTTTGTTTTACCTTTTTGTTATATCGACCAACAAAATACACACTGTAAAAAATTCAGCTGCCTACCTTTTTATGGTTCATGAGATACAGCTCTGTGACAAACGGACGGACAGCGGAGGCTAAGTAAAATGGTTCCGTTGGCACCCTTTGGGTACAGAACCCTAATAAAAAGCCTGGAGATCATAGCACACATCTCTCGCTTCTTCAAAGGTCATGCATTTCTTCATTAATGCTCTTGGATTGACGCCATTCTTTAGCGTCAATGTTTGTGCTAAACCTAGTAACAAATATTTGATAATCTGATTCTACAGAGATGATGGATGAAATTGTTTTTAGTATTATTTTGTATTTTCTTCCCTGGTCATGGGCCTGGGGGCTGGCCGCTTCAAAAAGTTACAGCTAAGTAGTTCTTTTCGCTTTCAACCTGTACTTTTCTAGATTAAATATTTTGTATTAATATTTATGTTTTTTTTTGCAATTGTTGCAGAAACCAAACCATGTGTTTTTTTTTTGAATGGATTGGAAATGTGCAAATGATCATCTTCCCACTTATGGGGAGATGAGCAGGAAGCATAGCTTAAAACATGACATCCACTGAATAGTTTGGTGCACATTATTAATACTCTGAGTTGAGGGTTGAGGGTTGTTACATTTACACACGTACATTTGTGAAGTGAAAGAGTTTATGGTAGAACCGTCTCAGTTTTTGGCGACACATTTATTTTTACAAATGTAATCAATGTGAACACGATGCAAACAATCGAAGGCGCCGCGGGCAGGTCAGCGTGGGTGCGATGAGGAAGGCGTGAAGATGCACTTCGGTAACGAGATTGTATTCATGCATGCATGGATACATGATCATATTTCGATTTTTTTAAATCTTAGGTATAAAGTTTATAGGGATGACTCTAATGTTGGGGCTGTATCATTGATATTATAGCCTTGTGAGTTGAAATCCCATTGAAGAAATTGGAAGCCTAAAATTCGGTTTTTAATCATTTCCAGAGATTGCACCATAAGCAACAAATTTAAATTAAAATTGTATATCTTTTAAATCTACTATTTGTACCACAGTGCAAAGTGAAAACTGAATAATGACTTAGAAAAATAATTCTACGCTATGCTAAAAGCTACAAATCATAAACCAGTTTTTTTGGAATGTTATGGAGTGCAAAACATTAAAATACGGATGCCCTTCATTTTAGAATGTATAGGTGGATCACAGATTATTGTAGAACAATTTATTCTTCCACTATTTCTTTTTTTATTTACAATAGTGGGATAGGGAATTCAATCGAGTTTATTTAGGTATACCATTGTCAATACAATCTCTCGTCAGACATAGTACTACAAGAAATGCGGAAGAGGCTCGCGAAGGCCACCAGGGCTTGGTTTGGGTTGGCTTGGGATTTTGCCAAATTTTGAAAAGTCTTTGAGAAATGGTGCGAAGGCCGCGATCCTCTAATCTTGTTGAAAAGGTGATTTAACTAGCTTTATGGTCATGGCCCAATCAACCAATCGCAAGCAAAAATAATTGTGAAAAAAATCTAATAGAGGGCGCTCATGGATCATAATATGATCCAGGCAGCCTCTATTCTATGGCAATAACTAACTTAATAATAACCATAAATTACGATACATTTGAAATTTAGCTAATTATGATTATAAAGTTTACTGGCTACAAATAAAATAGGCTCTATGCATGATTTTATTGATTGTGACAAACATCCAAAGAAGGCCACCCACCCAGAATCCCATCGAGATGTATCACCAGCGAGCAACTTGTTGGTCATAGAACGATTTGCTCGATAGCATTTTTGCAAAGGCTCTCAAGTGTATATTCTTTTGCTGGTCATCTCTCCATTGGTGATGTGTGCGTGCAGGCCGCGGTCGCGATCGCCACCGCCGTCTCCGCGGCATCAGCAGCCCGCGGCGGTGCTGGTGCCCGTGCGCACGCCGCAGCGCAGCTCCACCTTCCGCGACATGGCGGCCACCGCCGGCGGTGTCGCCGTCGGCTCCGCTGTCGTTAGTCACCGAGCATGTCCATTACATCCTTCAACACCCCCCTTTCCCCTAAAACGTGTTTGTGCCAGCTACAACGGCTGAATTGTCTGCTTCCAAAACCAAACCAGTGACTCCATTGACCGCAACAGACTATATGAAAGTGAATTCGACGATTCATGACATAATGAGATGTATCCCGACCTAAAGGCCGTCACTGACGTCAGTCCATTGCCAAGTCAGTGCTGACCTAGTACTGTTATAAAAATTGATTTCAAGTCTTCTTCTTCTTCTTCTTTTTTCGGCGACTTCACACAACAGGTGGAAGGCCTTTTTGGCAATAACGCGTGTGTGTTGCGTATTTATGCCAGCGTCTCAGTCTAAAGGGCTGCACGATATGAAAATAATAATTATTATTATTTTTCTACAAAAACATTACTTCTTTATTGAAATTATAAGAACAAAAACACTATTCTTTGGTGAAGTAATCATAACAAAAAACAATCTGATAAAGTGAGTAAAATATTTTGAACTGATATTCATAATTTAATATTATTCATATTTACAAATTTTGAAATAAGCTTTAAGACTTTAATATTCGAGATGGACAGAAGAGAGTGAATGTTAATTGGAAGTAGAATATCATATTGAGGGAGGAGTTGATATAATGGGGGCATTTTGTCTTGCAGAGGGCATGAAAAGAATATGTGATCTATGTCACCGTCCGCTAGTCCGCACTCACACAAGGACGTGTTCAAAATTCGGAGTCTGGCCAAATGAACAGGAGAGCAGTTATGTCCTAATCTCAGACGACATATAGTGGAGGTATCGGTTTTGTTAATTCTGAATTTATGGAACCATGGTTTTACTGGGATTTCAGGCTGAATACTAGCATAATATTTTCCTTTAGTGCAACTTGATTTTTTCCAAGCTAAGGTCCATGCGTCTTTGAGAAATGATTTAGAAAGGGCTAGGATATCGTGTGGGTAGTTATGGAAGATATTTTTATCACCTTTCACTACGGCTTCTTTAGCCAGGGAATCGACCCTCTCATTTCCAGTAATACCACTATGAGATGGGATCCAGGCAAAGATAATTTTATGATTGGGGAGTGAACGAAGTTTATCCTTGATTTTGCAGATAACAGGGTTATTAATTTTTGAATCGAAGGGGTTTTGTACCAGGGATTGGAGCGAACTGCGGGAATCGGAGAAAATAATGAACTTGTTAAATTTTTTAACCAAACCAATTAGTTCTACTGCCATAAGGAGGGCTCTACTCTCCCCTGTATACACAGACGTTTCTGGTGGACTTTTGCTTAACTGAAAAATGTTTGAATTCTCGTAGAAAACTGCGACCCCTACACAGCCTTTCTCAGATAGTTTTGAGGCATCGGTATAAATATGTTGCCAGTCCTGCCATTTTTGGGATATGATGGATCTAAATATTTTATTAGCATTTGGTGTGTCTTTTTCTATGCCAAAGTCTAATATTACCTGTGGGAGAAGTATAACTGATTCGAAAGGGAAGGAAAATATGGGGAGGGCCTTAGATCTTAAGGTAGCGTATTGAATATTCTTGAACTTGCGATAGCTCTTAACTAACCGAGGTGGGTTTTTGTTTGTCCAGTAGCTTAGTCGGAAAGAATAGTCTGATAGTAGAGTGAGTTTAGGAAACAGTGGATGGAAGAGGAACTGACTAGCTCTAAAAAGAAATCTATCGGAGAGGTATTGTCTACGGAGGTAAAGCGGGGCATCTGCGCACTCTACCTGGAGAGCATTAATTGGAGTGGATTTCATGGCACCTGCAATTATGCGTAAGCATTTTGATTGGATAAGTTCCAACTTTCTAAGAGCAGTAAATCGCTGTCGCTTAGTTACGAGTATTCCGCTCCACCCACCAGCCGCCCCACTAATCTGACCTATCTAAACGCTAAAGTCAGTAGTTGGTCCGTCATTGGTCCTCTGTAGTAGAGTGACGCCACAACGTGTTTTAGCGAGGGTAATTTGACGACAGAAATTAAGATTAGTACAATTATATCGCGAACATGAATGTCGTAAAATTAGAATAGAAGAAAAAAAAAATAAAAGAAAATATGTATGTTTTGCTGGTTCGGGTCCAGCGTTGCAGCATATTCGTAAAGTAGTTCTTTTTACTGGGCTCTTTCTGCAATTAATGTCTCCTTGCTTCACGGTCGATTATACATACATACATGTCACATTACTTAGAATAAGCGACGTACCTGCTTAATACGAAAAAGTATATTTACTTAGAAAAAAATAATACCTCCTAATGAGTTAAAAATAAAAGAAAACCATAAGGGCAAAATACTATTTAGAGTTGGAAAAATCTTTTTCCCACTAACTTCCACCGATATTGGCGCCAGCACTAGCGCCTCTGACTCAATGTAAGTTTGCTTATTGACTTTGCTTTCTTGCCCTCGAGGCAACTCAAGTGAGTTAACAATCCTGGGGGCCCATTCAGGTAAGAGTGAGTTCGAGTTCGGGAGTGAGTTAACCTAAAAATCGCTGGGAAATATTTTATTATTTAAATAATGGAACCGTTATTTATACTTCCGAAGTATTTACGAGACAGACCAAATTTTTACCTAACTGTAATGAAGTTCAAGAACGTGTGGAAACATTGACTATTTAAAAAAGTGAGTTTATATTTAGTGACGAATTCGAACTCACTCTTGCCCTGAATGGACCCCGTTCCTGTGCTGCTTCGAGAATAAGGCGCTTAGCGGGTGCGAGCAGCTCACGAGGCGCTGCGGCCCCGCAAGGAGGGCAGTTCACTCACGGTGTCCGGGTGCACGTAGGGTCACGTGGCGGGCGAGGCGCTCACGGGCATGATGTTCGGGCGGCACCGGCGCGAGGACGTGCAGGCGTCGCTGCCGCAGAGCTACGAGCTGGGACAGGAGCCGAGCGGGCCGTGCTCGTTCGAGATCAAGCAGTTCCTGCGCTGCGCCGAGAACAAGGAGGCGCTCAGCGAGTGCGAGCAATTCAACGAGGCGCTCCGCGAGTGCAAGAACAGAAACCGTGAGTCAGCGGTCTGACTGTGCTGTCGTTTTTAGGGTTCCGTACCCGAAGGGTGAAAATGGAACCGTATTACTAAGCCTCCGCTGTCCGTCCGTCCGTCCGTCTGTCACAGGGCTGTATCTCATGAACCGTAATAGGTAGGCAGCTGAAATTTTCACAGAGTGTGTATTTATTTTGCCGCCATAACAATAAACAGGTAAAATAAAAAAATAATAAAAATTAAAGGGGGGTCCCATACAAAAAACATGTTTTTTCGTGTTCAATCTTGTACGATGGTACAGAGCCCTTCGTGTGCGAGTCCGACTCGCACTTCGCCGTTTTTTTATAAGCTAAGTGTGACTCATTTGAATGGTGTTTATGTACCCAGAACACCTTTGAATTTTTATGATGAACCATGGGTAGTTTTATCGATAATAGCTACCCTCCACAAAACCACATCAGGCTTCACTGCGTGCCATTAATTATCTTGGAGCTTACTATACGTTTTTAAAACTCGAAGGTCAAAATTCAACAAAAACTTTGAGGTTTCAATAAGTTGACTTTGGGAGTATGTGAATTTGTTCCACATAAAAATATGAATGGTATGCCTTTCCAGGCCGGACAAGTCACAACCCCAAAGGGTGATCACTTGTTCGAGTAGTTTTATTTCACACTTTTTATCGGCCAGTAGAAACAGAAAGGCTTGTTTTATTCGAAATTAAGAAGCATGTTAAAGTTTAAAAAAAAAAATGGATATTTTGTAACATAAAAGAATTACAATTGAAAATTCTCAATGATAAGAAGGTTACATAAATATTCAAAATAATGGATATTTTGTAACGTTAAAGAATTACAATTCAAAATTCTAAATGATAAGAAGGTTACATTAATATTCAAAATAATTGTCTTTTGTTTCAGGACTGCCGTAAGTTTACCTAGAACTCCTGAACACTGTACAGATATAAAATGATGCAACACTGGGCCTCGCAAATCAAGCCAGTGACAAGATAGTGGGAAAATAAAACTTCAGAACTACAACATTCAATGAAAACACTTTTTTCTGCCGGATATAAACATATAATTTATTTACACTATTATGATTGTGACATTCAGTAGCATAAACATATAAATAAATACAATTTAATATTCCTGACATCTATAAAAGCTATTTCTTCGGTTATTTGAGAAAATATTCGAGAAGTTTTTTTAAGAGGTTCCAATAAAAATAAATTTATTTTATCAACATAAATATATTTGTTTTCAAGACTTTTCAATGATTTATGTAACTCTTACTTTTATTTAAAAATTTACATTTTTATCATACAATTTAGTCAAACTATCGCCAAGCAGAAATACTATGTTTTGGCATTCGCACAACGTGTATGTTGAAATTTGGGAGACTGTACCAAAATATTGGTAAATTTTAGAAAAATGGCCACTGAATAGGTATTAAAAATGACTCGCTCTTTACAACAAATCAGTAAACACGTTGAAATAAAATCATACTGATGCAACACAACTCTTATTCACAGATGTTATGCAACAATTGTTAATCCTTGGTGTTTACAATGCTACATTATTTATTGGTTAGGCACACGGTCTATACTTAGCTCGATAACACTGGACAAAAATACCACAAAATATTTTCCTCAACAGAACTACTAAAGCTTTGCTTCAAATTTGGCTTTCTAACGTGAACACAGGCAGCACAAATTTTAAACAAGTATTCTACAAATAACAATGAACATAAAGTGCTCGCACAGGGTGTCTCGTAACATACGCTTAGGCTAAATCAGTCTAAATCTTAAAGCAAAATTACACTTAATTATATGAATAAAGCGTAACACGAATGCAGCACTAATGCACTGAAACAAAACATTGTCATCTTGACTATAAAACAATATCGCAATAAGGCCTCTAAATAATCACTTGTTTTAATCTAGTCCGCTATCCTTCAGGACAACATTATCGAAGCAGATATTCTTTACTATTTTTCGTAAATGCCTGGGCACTAAAAACTGATAATACACACTGCCGTGTCACTTTTCAGCGCAGTTTTCCGGCCTAAGTCAGCCACGGAAATCATTTGCGAATTGACAGGGTTAGTACCGGTTTACTGTACTCGCAATTACGAGGACGAGTAAAACGGACAAGCAGCCATTTTGGTGTTGCCGAAGTTAAATGTGTCATGTTAGTGAGCACAAACCTGAGCTGTGCAATCAAATGAACTCAAACTTGACATTGCGAGTAAAACAGCCCGATACACACAGCCTGTCCCCGGCTAGAGAGGCAGTAGAGATATTCCTGGCGCTGTAAGTCATAACTATGGAAGGGCCCACAATGCCACAGACAACTGAATCTGAACATATTTGGGTACATTCTGTTAAACAACAACCTTACCTGCGACATTAGGAAGCTCAGAAATTTAATAAATTTGAGGTATTCTAGTTTTCTTATTGTGACAATATTATTTGCAGTGTCGAGTTCATAAACTTCCTCACTACCACAATGTAGCCTAACAGAGTTAAACATGTAGGTATTTCAGAAACTTTACACAATGATATAATTTACACTTTTGCACCATATCTAATAAAATCCGTTGCTTTTCCACTGTGCATGCTACAATACATATACAAATCTTCTTTCTTGCCTAACATCGTTAATGATCACAAACCATCTCAGATAATTACATAATAACAATCTAAAATCAAATTGCATATGTGAATATTCGTTGAGTTTATGCACGAAACTCTCAATATTTCTGTTTATACTGAGCTCTCTATTGTATAAAAAACGGAATTTTTGTTTATGCCAATAAATAACATTGAGAATTAACATGTATATTATTATTTTGCGTACGAAAACGCTTGCATAAAAAAGATGACCAAACAGTTTCCTCGGAAGGGTAGGCAGAGATTAAATTGATTTTGGTTCATGCAAAATCAAGGCTATGATATATAGTCACATTTGAGCTAAATTTATATTAGATTTCACAAGTGTGATCTGGTCAACACGATAATGACGAGGAGTCAACGCACCTTCACTTCTTAGAACAACATTATTTCTTAAAAAAGCCAGAGCAATTAATACCAATCTACTGGCCTATACTTCGAAAAATAATTTAAAGCTTACTCAGTTACTCCCACATTCAATGTACACTTAAGAAATATTTTTTAAACATATAACTTAAAAATACATAAGCTCTAGCTGTACAGAGACATTAAACTTTTATAGTACCTATTCCGTGATATATATGAAAGTGATTTTTGGTAAGGTAATGCGGCCGTTGCTGTTCACCTAATTCTTTTTCTATGAACGATCGAGAAATGTTTAATAAAGTTAAATTTATATGTGTAAATAAAATAAAACTAAAATATTGTGTACTACATGTACATTTAACGAGCACATATTGTTGAAAAAGTTTCATTCGAGAAAAGGGTGTCAAAAATATTTTCATAGAGTGTGGCAATGGCTTTACAGCACCTCACTACACGACAGAAATCTATCCATACTCATATTCGTGCAAATGGACCCTCGGGATTCACAATTAAATAACAACTAAGTAACTATTTATGTACACGCGTACTTCCATACTATGACACTTGCGGATTACTGACTGAATATTTACAGGGGATTCGCACGTTGAATCACAAGCGCGTCTCCCACAGTACGATGTGCGCGTCTCGCGGGTTGGGATCGGCGGCGGGCGTCGGCCGCTCGGCCGCGTCCGCGATCTGCCGCCAGTCCACGTAGCCACGGCCGCCCATCACCGCGAGCACCGAGCGGCGGGCGCCGCCCTCGCCCGACGCGTAGTCGGCGCCGCGCAGGCTCCGCGCCGCGCCCTTCCCGCCGCCGCCGCCCCCGCCGCCCGCCGGCGAGCGCTCCGCGTTGGACGAGTTGCTGCGCGACACGGAGCGCTCGGACGAGCTCGACTGCGAGAGCGAGTCGGGCGTGGCGGAGGGCGCGGCGGGCGCTGGCGGGTCGGCGGGGGCGCGGGACGCTCCGCTGCCGGCGCGCGACACGCCCCCGCCGCCGCCGCCGCGCAGCGCCATCGACTCCTCGCTGCCAGACGAGGTGCAGAGGCTCGAGGCGCGCGAGTCGACCGACCAGCTGGAGAGGTCGAGGCTGCGCGGGCGGCCGGCGCGCATGCGCAGCCGCCGGTCGAGCGTGCTCACGCGGAACGGGATCGCCGCCAGCTCAGGGTCGCTCCGCCGCAGCGAGTCGCCGCCGGAGCCGCCGACGTCCGCCTCGCCCGCGCAGTCCTTCACGAACATGAGGTCGCCGTACAGGCCATACACGTCGCACGCGTTCAGGTTGGCGCACTTGGGGAGCGTCTTGCTGAGGCGCGACTCGCCCGGCTTCCTCCTGCGGACGATCGCGGACGAGGTGCGCGCCGGCCGCGACGGACTCGACTCCTCGGAGATTCGACGCTCGAGCTTCGGCCGCAGCTCGACCTCGCCGTCGAACATCGGCTCGGAGCGCTGCGACGCGACCGTCTCGGCGAGCGCTCGCGCATTCGAGAGGTTCCGCCGGACGACGTTGAGGTCGCAGTCCCGGGACTCGGGAAGGAGCGCCAGCAGGAAGGTGACGGGGCCGGCGTGGGCGTGGTGCGAGACGGCCGCGTGGCCGCCGACGAGCGGGAGCCCTTCGAGTCTCGGCAAGGGAACGGTCACGCTAACTCCGGCCGTCGTGCCGACCCACAGGAGCCCCTGGCAGGCGAGCAGCGCCGACACGTGGGCCGGTTTGCTGCCCTCCCGTGCGCCGATCGTCTTGGCGACGTCGGCAGCTATGTCGATGTTCTGCATGTGCTCGAAGGTCTCCGTGTGGTAGAGACTGACGTAGGTCGAGTCGGCGTAAGCGATCCACAGGCCGACGCCGGAGTGCGCGAGGTAGCGGACCGCGCGCGACCCGTCGCCGACCTCGAGGGTCCGCATCAGTTCAGCGGTGAGGCCGTTGATGGCGAACACTCGGTGGGCGCACGAGGCGTAGACGATGCCGTCGACCGGGAGGACGCAATGCACGGGCCGGTCGCCGAGCTCGATGGCGAGGGGCTCCCGGAGCGCCCACTGGTCGTCGTGACCCCGCCGGTAGACCATGACGCGGCCGCTGGCCAGCCCGACGAACACTGAGTCGCAGTGGTACTTGACCTGCGTGACGGCGGCGGTGGTGCAGGCCTCGCCCACTTTCTCCTGCTTCTCGGGCTCGCCGGCGGAGTAGATGACGATGTTGCGACTGTCGGTGCCGAGCCAAACAGTGTCGCCGCAGAGAGACGTTGATTGTCGGACACCTTTAACGAACTCCATCGATGTGATCTGTGAACAAAGCAAAACGTTCGTTGATAGGTATTGCATCAACTAATCGTATTTCGTATACGTAAAGAACAAAAAATGTGGTGGTAAAAGTGACCATCCATTCTCTAATTAAAGGTTGATGTCAATGAAATCTTTCATTTTAGTACCAATTGATATTTTCTATCAAAACTAAAGTTTCCAAAGATGTGGCAAAATAAATTTTGTACATAAAGTATCCAATATGTGCTCAATAATATGCATTGCAAAACACGCACAATACCAAGCAACACAACACCCAACGACCCCTCAACTACATGAATACAACTCGTATCAAAACATAACCTCAAAAAGTTTCACAAAAAATGTTTCATCTTTGATGACGTCATTTCTGTTATAATCAGTGTACTCCTTCACTACCCTACCAGGCCCGCTTCTCGTGTAGAAACAGTAGTAGTGGAGGGCAAACCTTAGTGTCGGCGAGATGTAATGCGACGACGGTCTTCAGCTTGGCGGCGCGGTGCGTGAGCACGGCCACGTGGCTGGAGGCGCCATCCGCTATGCACAGCCACAGCAGTGAGCGCGCGCGCCTCCCCACCGCACCTCCGCCCCGACCGGGCCCGCTTCCCGTGTAGAAACAGCCGCATCGCACCTGCGAAAAATCAACATTTTAGATATCCATTTTAGAGCCGCTATTTGTTTTCGAAAATTCAGTTAAGTATGCACTAAATGATCATTATATGCAGCCAACATAAGATTTTACACCTTTGCAAAGAATATGTATCAATCGTAAAAAGATGAAAGACTAACCGAAACCCGTTTGTATTGGGGCAGTTGCGTAGCCACCATACCAAAAATGGAAGCAGCTACAAGTGAGTTAGTTAGGTTACGAATTAGCTTACTATTTCTTTTCTCGAGTTCCAACGACACATAATCGATCGTGAAGCAAGGACACATTAATTAAAGAAAGAGCTTCATGGTCGATTATATATATCACATTTCTTCGAATAAGCGAAGTACGAAAAAGTATATTTACTAAAGATTGAGATGTTGCATGCCCCGAATCGGTAAGCGAACTTTTGGACTAACTAGTGCCTGCGCTGCCGCCATATGGATGAGTTTCTATCGTTTCTCCTGTCCTTCCACGCTCGCTGGTCTCAGCCCGCACAGCTCACTAACCTCGGTGAGATGTGAGGAGGAGTGGACGGGCGCGGCCTGCACGAAGAGCGGCATGTGGTGCGGGTGCGAGGCGGGCGCGGCGAGCCGCCACGCGGGGCAGTTGGCGGGCGCGGCGGCGAGCTGCGCTAGCCGCAGCTCGGTCGCCCACGCGAGCCGCGCCGTCGGCTCCGACGTGCGGAACGTGAGCGGCTCGTCGCGCCCGCGTACCGTCAGCTGCAGGCAGCACGAGTCCACCCACGCCATCTCGTCGTCCTTCTTCTGTAATGCGCAAATGTGACAAACATCACTCCTAGTGGCGCGGGGACTGGCCTTGCGTACCAGAGGCGTGGGTTCTATACCGACATGCACCACTATCTTTCTCTTTCTGAGGTCGATAAGTACATTTCGTCATGAATGCGAGCTGCTCCATGGTTCGGCATCCATGTAAAACTGTAGGTCCCCTTCCCCTACTAGGTGGTAGGGTTTAAGTCCTCCCGGGTTGGTACCATCGCATTGGATGAAAAGATGGTCGAAGCGGCATTGCAAAATTGTCCGTGTTATCCATCCAGTTCAATGTAGCCGTGCTCATAAAGGGAAGGTCCTGGCATGGCACCGAATTCCTTCGGGAATGTGGTGTATTGGGCTAATATCATAACGGTAGTTGTGTGCTATTAGCCATCCATGTCAGGTCGCATAAAAAAAAAAGACTATTAGCGAGTTTGAGAGTAAATAGGCAGTTTTTAATGGTTACAATCTATATCAATGATCCAGCAATGGAAAGTGGTTTTTAATTGGTTTCCACGTATCACCCTTCAGTTGTGGGCGACAACACGCGTCTAACAAGGGTATTTCAAGTAATTTTCCTACAGTTTGTACAAAGAATGATCAATTTTAGATAATATTTAAGGTTCCCGGCATGCTATTTGTGGTGTATTATTAAATTTATTATGCCTTTTCATAAATAGAATGGCATGTGAAATGGAAAGTCCAACTCGCTTACCCTCGATGAGAGTGTGAAAATGTGTTATCACGGGTTGGAACAAGAAACAGAAGCAGTGACAACCTAACATACGAATCTATAGCTTAAAAATCCTGTAACCTATGGCTCCGTTAGCCGCAACACCCTACTGCAGTCGTTAAGGTGACCCAACCCGCTCATCTCCCCATACAAAAGGGGAAAGAAGATCACGCCTATATTTCTTGTCAGAGATCCAAAATTTTGCTCAAAATAGCTCTATTTGATTGAACTAGATGTCTGATGACCATTGGCATTGTAAAATTGTGTTTGGTTTCCAAGTTATAACGTCCGAAAGTTCGGATTTTTCGCGCGTTTTATACAATAACTTTGGAGGTGGATTACGCAATGATAAAATAAGAACACCTTAATAAGATTAGTCATCAGACATAGCTTATTTAATCAAGATTTATAATCAACTTGGTTTATGTTAGATTTTTGACTACAGCGGTCGTGGTTTACTTTTAGCTATAAGTCGTTTTGAAATTAAAGTTTTCGTAAATCTTACCAAATCATACACTATACACATTGTCTTTTTTGTGGACAGGTTGCATCTTCCTTATCACGGAGCCTGTCTTATTCTTGGAAACAGAGAAGGTCCCAGAGCGCAACAGCACGGTTTTGTATCGTGCCCGCAAATGAGTTGAGGCCGCCGGGTTGGGCCACCTTAAGGAGCACCAACATCTCGCTGCAGAGCGGGTCCAATCTACTCACGTCCCGAGGGAGAGTCGGTAACTATTATTATTATTTATTTATTTGATAGTATGACACTGTTACAGACATTCGTAACGTAGGGGCATTTTTTTTAGGCTCACCTACTCTGCACTGGGCTGGGTGAAAAAACTCTGCCGTACAGTCGATTACTTTCAAATGTATACACTGAGAGGAGAAACAGTTCCTAATGTCCCCTTAACTCTAAGCTTGGCGTCGATATATCGGAAAGAGATCTCGAATTTGTCTCTATTTCCGGTGCAAAGCTCTAAAATAACTGTGTTCCGAGCTCGTGCCGTACCTGTATGTTCTGCTGGATCTGCTGCAGCAGGTTGCGGAAGAGCTCGGGCGGCAGCTCGGGGCGCGGCGTGCGCAGCGTGGCCGCCAGCTCCGCCAGCCGCGACACCGTCTCGTAGTCGTGCATCAGCGCCGACATCTCGCTGCAGAGCGAGTCGCCGGAGGCGCTCCACTCGCGTCCCGAGGACGAGTTGGAGCGCAGGCTGCCGCTGCGGTTCATGCCTATACGGATTAATCTGTTAGTTAAATTCTTATTAGCCAGTAATGTTTTTACGTTGCTGTCAACAACAAAATTATGAAATTGGTCATAATAAATAGTCAAGTAGCGTCTTTGAGTAGAAATAGTATTCCAAAAACCCAGAGATCAGATCAGCCCTAAATTATAAGCGAAACAAGATTTAACAATATATGTTGGAACAACACAATTAGATCAATGTGTAAGGTAGGTAAGGGAAGTGGTTACAAAAATAAGTTTGTATATTTGGTAGCTACACGGAAATATTGTTTTAAATAGTCGGAAGAAGATATTTTCTTCAAATGGGTATATAATTATGAGAAAACGTGAGAATAAAGAAAAGTGTCGATTCCATCAAAGAATGTTTTCCCAAATAAATTAAATTGAAATCAAAGAAACACTGTTTTCTAATTTCAAATGCCCTTTTTTTTCCGTGTACATTTGAGGTAATTAGTATGGGCACCGCCCATAGCTACTCCGCCAGCTATAGCTCATCTAATGGACAATCGCAGTGTCACTAGGGTAGAATCGATGTGTAGACGGGGGGGGGGGGGGGGGGTTACCTTGAGCGAGCACGCGACTGAGCGTGGGCGAGGTGCCCGTGTCGAGCACCTCGACGTCCTGCACGGGGTGCGCCCACTTGAGGCTGAGCCGCTCGGTGTCGTCGGCGCCGCCGCCGCCGCCGCCGCCGCCGGCGCGCTCGCCCACCGCCACGCACACCACCAGGTCGTTCAGCAGCAGCAGCCGCCGCGGCTTGCACTTGCTGAGCCCGCCCGACTGGTTGAACTCCTGGGGAAATGCACATTCGCTGTAGCCTATCGCCAGCAACACGGCGTACTTGTGCCATCTGTAGTGTAATATGAACTTGATTCAGATTTTGCGATACTTCTGAAATTTTTAACAATGAATTAGTAGTGTTTGCAATGAAGCTCAACATACCTAGATGCGGCATCACAACATTGTGTTTGAATTTCAAAATTTAAATATTCCTTCGCAGTTAAAGAAAAGAAAAAAAATTAAAAAGAAAAAATACTTTAGCTAATTTGAAATTTAAAAATATTAATCAGTTTAATAAAATCAACCCTTTACCTTAGTTTGCTGTATAACATTATATCATAGGATTAATTATTATCATTTTTATATTAGGATTAATGAATTAATAATCACTTTTCGTTTTTATCAATATTGGCTTTATGACTCCTTTGAGTGTTTTTCGCTATTTCTTATAGTTTCGGATTTGGCCACATGCACGTGGCCCGAATGCATTTTCCATATCGCTTTCGGTACCATTTGTCAAAAGAATACAAGTATTTTTGACAGGCGATGTCGCCCTTAAGATAGAACTTGCTTGATAGCGTTTGTAGTAGTGATATAGATCGAACAAAGCGTGCACGGTGGAGAGCATGTATGCTGTCATATGGCTGTCATCGTGTATCAGTCTTGTGCACTTGTATTCTAAAACAACTATGGCGTTTCAGCATTTGTTAGTCTAGTCAGCCAATTCTAGGCCCTGAATAACCTCTCTCAAGGCTTACGAGGCTCTGACACATCTATCTGCTCAAATTCGTTCCTATTTGGGTACCGTAGTGGTAGCGACCCTTGTGGCTGTGAGCAGCAATATCAATACAGAACGAACGTATTCACTCTATTCAGTGCGTAGAATGTACATGCAATTTACAATGTGGGAGTCAACACGACACGGTCGGTTCTGTGTTCTGTGATGGCGGCGGTGTACTCACGAGTTGCAGCAGGTCGTCCTGCCGCAGCAGGTGGCGGCGGTCGGCGCGCGTCGCCAGCAGCCGCGCGGCGCCGAACCTGCCGGCGCCGCTCGCGCCGCCCGCGCCCGCCACCGTCGCCACGCCGCCGCGCGCGCCCAGTCGCCGCAGCGCCGCACGGAACGCCTGCCCGCACACAAACATACTCATATTGCAAATGTAATATAATAGCTTAATAATTACTTAATAGCGTAAGTAGATGGCTCACCGCCATAGTGATGGAAGTTTCATACAACATGTGTGAAGCAAGCCGGCCCTCTATTGCAATAAACGTTGAACTAAGATGGTAACTTCTTTTACTAATTAAATAATGTATGTGTATAATATGTTCTGGTATATTGTGTTTAAGTTGTGTATCCTATTCGAATAAGTGTTGGCTTGAATTTTAAAACGCGTATTTAGAAAGCACCCGTCAAAACTTAGTACGAGATTAGTACCGTACTAACCATACAAAAACCGGTTTAGCCCCGGTTGCACGAAGAGACGGCCGAGTTAATCAATGTTCAAACACGTCACTTTTAATGATCCGCATAGAGTTCCTTCCATACTGTACACACAAAGAGACGTGTTTGATCATACTTTGACGTTGATTTTGATTTTTTGTACGTTCGTGCACTCGGACCTTAGTCCCGGCGGATTAAAGTTAGTCCCCCCACTCTGAATAGAGCTGTAAATGTTTATAATATGTATTACTTCTTCTCTGTGACTGTGTGATGGTGGAGCACTGTTTTCCATTTCCTTACGTGTTATTTACACTACTCATGATTGTTTATATTTTACCTGTTCTACCTGTTTATTATGATGTTTTTCCTTCAATGTTTTTACTCGACTAGACCAGAGTACTGCCTATTTATGTTATTTGTAGTTTTAATTCATTTCATGCTTTCGTATCTGTATGTGTACCCTTCTCAAATAAATAAATAAAATATTCAACTGATCGCAACAAAAATAATGTTTGCACCAAGAGATGGCGCAGCTATCAGGCTCAATGCTTTAAATCTATTAAAAAGTCATTAGATTTTATGGGTTGTCAAAAAATGTGTATATCGATTCTAAATTGTATATTTTCCCACTTTGAAAGCTAATTATATTATTAATCTAAGAATAAATCCTATGTTTGCACAGCGCAATGTATTGGCTGTTTCGTAAGTTATAGGTACCAAATTGGCGTAATCTTATTTCCATAGCCATTAACGTGTATCCACACAGTTGAGCAATCTATTGTTCGTCCTTGGCCTTGACGACAGTATTGACCTATTGGTGAAACATCTAGGTCTTTATTCATCTATGTTATTATCCTCGGGTCGCTTATATCATTAGTATGGGAAAAGTGCTGATCATTGGTGAGGAAATATGCTACGTCTGGTCATAAATATTTTTATGACTGTTTATTTTCTCGAAACCATCGGCAATGGGAGAAAAGAAATAACAGTTTATTTTTCATGTTACTTTTTTCTTAATTCCTAATTGCATTCATTTGGAAGATGTAGGAATATGAATAAATGATGATCCAAGATTAAATGGACCTATGGGTGATCCATTATTTTACACAATGTTATTTTCTCAACTCAATAGTATTGATACTCGTTCTTTTATCTACATTGTCTTTGCTATACTCCCTAGCTGATCAATCATATTGCACAACCCAGGATGTTACACAATAAAGTGCTTGTCCGTGGGCCCCGAAGAGGGTTTAACATTTTTAAAGCATTATGAAAGTAATGACACATTGTATGATATTATAAATGGTAAAGTTTTGATTTTGGTTATTCAATCACGCCTTATTGGCTAAGTTAGGTGGATGGATGGGTGGTCATTCAAAGTGTTTTTTTAATACTATTCCCCATCACTCGTGAGACTTGGCCCCAGTCTTTCAGTCGAGAAAACTGCTTTTATAGCAATTTGCCAAAACGATTTTCGACGGTAAGCCTTGAATAATTTAAACACTGCGCTCCGGAATCATACTGTCGAGAAAATCTTTAGACAACTGCTATATAAAAGCGGTTTCCTCGACTGACAAATTCCTGAGCACGGAATTCCAAGAATAGGTCAGCTAGCGGTCTTTAGCTCTATTCTTGGAATCCCATTCAGGAACCAGGAATCTTTCAATAGAGAAAACAGCTTTTATAGCAAGGAATGTGTTATGTATGTATGTATAAGTGAAGCACGGACACATTAATTTAAGAAAGAGCCCGTGAACACATTCCTTGGAATAAGCGACGTACCTGCTTAGTACAAAGAAATATATTTACTTAAGCTTTTATAGCGGTTGTCAAAAGATTTTCTCGGCGGATAGATTCCGCTTTGTCAACCGCTATAAAATAGTTTTTCTCGACAGAAATATTCCGGATTCCTGAGAACGGACCATCAAGCGTAGACGCACAGTTCGCGCGCGCGTACCTGCGTGCGTTCCGCCTCGCGCTTGCGCTCATTGAGCGCGTCGGCGAGCGCCTCGAGCCGCGTGAGCGCACGCTGCAGCGCCACGCGGTCCGCGTGCCCCGGCGGCGTGTGCTTCAGCAGGTCCTGCGCACGCAGAACACACGGGATTGCTATTCGAGCGTCGATCGAAAACTCATCCGTATAGTAAATATCGATATATATCATTCACTATCACAAAAAGAGTCGCCAAAATCGTCAATATATGTTTTACAAAGATATATCGAAAATAATCTATTGAAACCTTCACAGAAGATACGGATAGGATTGTTAGACTTAATTTTTTTTACAGTAAAATAATTTGGCATATAGAATGAATAAATTTTCTCATAAAATTCCTTTGGAACTATTTAAGAATAAGAAGAATAAGAAACGTTTATTATTGCATCTAGAAAAATCATGTGACAAAATTTACAAACAATGCACAAATAAGCTGATTAAAACTATAACATTTACACAAAAGAAAAAATACCTTAATTAGTATAAATAAAATTACATGTATATACTCGTACATAGCCTAAATTAAATTAACAAGGTGCAACAAAAGGTATAGACGCAGCACGTGACTAACAGATGTTAGTCGCTGATTTTACGCCTAGCCTATTTAAGTAGGTGACAGTAACTGGCAAACTATTTACAATTTCATAATAATAAATATAAAAATAATGTAAAACGAAGAAGCGAAGACGAAATAACAATATTTTATATGAACATAAAAACAAGAAACAAAAGAAGCACTTAATAAAAATATTTGAACTTAACAAATTACTAATAAAAGTAGTGAATACTAAATATGAGAAAGAAAATAAAACAAAAGTATCAGACTAAGAAAGCTAAAAAAAAAAACCAAATAACCCAACATTTAAACAATTTGTATCCGGCTAGTTAAATATACAACGAAAACATGCGAAAAAGGTCGTGGAAAAGTTCGCAATAAGGTGACGCTGTGTGTATGGTGAGATTGGAAGGGCATTGTTCATTACGACTTTTTACTGCCGGGCCGAACCATCGATTCGGATATGTACTGCCAACAATTGATGAGATTAAAGTAAGAAGTTGAGAGAAAGCAGCCGGAATTGATTATGGTTGAGAAAGGATGTGGTTTTTCATCACGATAAGGCTAGACCATACACATCTTAAGAAATTAATCTTTATCTTTTTTCTTTTAAAATTAAAACGGTTTGGCTGGGAGGTGTTGATGCAGCCGCCATATAGACCTGACCTTGCACCTTCAGATTTCCGACTGTTTCGGTCTCTTCAGAATTCTTTAGACAGTGAAAGGTTAATAACATGAGAGGATTGCCAAAACCACTTGTCGCGTTTTTTTGATCAGAAGTCCCAAAATTTCTACAGCAACGGGATCATATCACTCACATAGTGGCAAAAAGTCAGCGAACAAAATGGCACATATATACTACAGTTAAAAGTAATTACACTTTGAAAAAAAAATCTTGAAATACGTTTAATATCACAGCGATTCGCAAGCATAGTCGACATCACTATGGACTCGTTGCACGGAAATTGCCTCAAACTCATGTTAAAAAATGTTAGGTTCAGCCCGACATCAGTCTGAAACGACATTGTACCGAGCGGAGCCGGGTACCTGAGCTAGTTACTGTATATGGCAAATCCAAAGATGTTAAAGTGTTACATAAAGCTCGAGCAACACACCTGGAGGAACATGATGAACTGCGGAAACCGCTGCACGGGCTTCACCATCAGCCCGAAGAAGGAGAGCCGGTCGTGCGCGCTGATCTGCTTGACCTTGAAGAAGTCCGCGAGGGCCGACTTGCGCTTGGACTCCTGCTTGGCGAGCTCCATGGCCACCGAGAAGTTGTTGATGAAGTCGGAGTACACGTCGAGCACCACCGCCTTGGAGAATGCGCTCAGGAACACCTCGCCTGTGGTTCGTAGGTCATTCGCATTATAGAAAAAAAACCGGTCAATCGTGAACGTGTTCGCGTGCCGAGGCTCCCGTATGGAAGAAATTCGCCCTCGCCCGATGATTATTTTGCAATTTCATACAAAATTTGCGCTTCAGAAATCAAGCTTTTCGCAGAAAGTATGCCGTTTTGAGCAAATGTAATCGGTTGGTGCACAACTATATAAGTGACCTATATGGTTCATTTTTTTAGAATTATTTAACAACCGTTAATAGGAGAACAATTCGAGACAAAATGCGTGTGACCGACAGACACCAGAGCCGGTCATTTTTTAGCTTTTTGCGACAGGACCCTAAAAGAGTGTGCAAAGACAGGAAGGTGCATAGTCATGTTGCAAGGAAAACCAGATTTTGGTGAAAATAATTTTGACTAGTGATCTAATGGTAAAAACAATAGCACCGACAAGACCATTCCGATAACACAGATTTTGGCTAGGTTACCTAATGTCTTGTCCCAATAAGTGATTGAATGAAACACCTACAGTCGTATTCAGAGAGAACTTGTCAAAACTTGGTACGAAATTAGCACCGGACTACACTAAACCGGTTTAGTCCGACCATAAAACGCGTACTAAAGTTAATCCGCTCACTCTGAATTTTGTTAGGATTTTCACATGTCTACTCTACATTTTTAAGGAACAATTTAAGAGACATTCTATGTCTAATGGCATTTTGCGTAGCGAAGTAAAGGTAATATTATATTTTCAACAAGTTCAGATGATTTCCCCTTCCCCAATTGCCAAGCACCTGAGAATATTGTCAAAGCTAACAGAATTGTGTTACCAAGGCTTATTATGTGTCGAGCCATGGCTAACGAAGAATAATTTTAAAATGAGCTCATTATAGTTTATCATTCATCAACAACCTATCTACAGATATTTCTATTGCCTTTCCTCATCACCCCAAGGGTTGACTGGAAGAAATCACTCTTAGTGATAAGCCCGCCTTTGTATTGTTGTTTTGCTGTATGTTTTCTCTATAACTGTATTTTTGTTTATGCACAATAAAGAATTCATTTATTCATTCATTCATTCATTATAATAGGATTGATAATTCCATATCGACAAATTAAAAGCTATGACAAATTATTAAATAGAATATTCTAGGTGAATTGCGGTGCGAATTGAATTGAAAGGTCAAAGCAGCAACGGAGAGAGACGAGAAGACCGCAGCGGAGTGCAGGAGTACCCACCTATCTTTTCCTGGCGGTCCCACGTCCTGGCGCAGTCGGCAAGCGCGGCGCGGAAGTGCAGGTGCACCTGCAGGATGTCCGGCAGCCGGTGGAACAGCGTGGCCACCTTGCCGCCGTTCAGGATCGCCGGGCTGCTCTGCTCCAGCGGCTTCTTGTAGTCCTGCCGCGAACGAACACAACCTCAGTCAGTTACCTCCAGTCGTAGGAGATATGCCATCTAGCGCGCCTCCTATGAGACCCGCAGTCTCCAGTTTTCAAAAACTGTCAACCCAACTTAAGGCTTCAAGTGACTTCAGCGTTCAGAAAACCAACTACAATCGTGATCTCCGGAAGCATTTAATTTGCTTTATGGATCATTGTTGTGTGCGGGTGAAAATCGAGCGCGACGAAGCGAAATTTAGGTTGTTGAACACATGCAAACAGTTGCAGAGGCATTGAAGGGTTTGTGTGGATGGGAACTGACTTGACGAACGCACTTTAGAGCACATTCGCGCACGGTGGCGATGTTTCGACTGTGTGGAACACGACGCGCCCCCGGATTGCGACAAAATTATATGGTCACTTTTACCATACGGTGAAGACGCGTTATCGACCGCATGCCACTTCTCTTTCCTTTCTCTTCAGTGCCCACACTTGATGTTGAGCAAAGCCGACAGGATGTTGACCGTTAGTTGCCTTGACCTTACCTAACCTATCTTAATCCGCTTTTTTAGTTTCAACTTGAGAAAACTAATTTGAGTTTCAGCGACATCTACATTTGAAGCATTGTTATCAGATTTTGAAAATAATCTGAAAAAGTATTGGTCGTGTTGTTACAACCAATTAATGAGATAACGGTAATGACATATCCATTAATTACATGAAATTATTAGCCAAAACTAGTTTTACCCGGCATAGGGTGTTCCCACCGACATGTGCTAGGCGGTTGGACTAATAAATTGATTTTGAAAACAAAAGCGCTATAAATGTGCTCGACATGGCACCAACAATGTTATCCTCATCTTCATGGAATAAGCAGAATGTTTCATCTTTTCTTTCGCAATTTCGCAGTTTCCAAACAAGACATAACTGTGCCACTTTCTTGTTTTCATTTGGCTTGCAAATATGTAAACGGTTCTGAACAGTCTGTCAACTTGAAATTTATTCCGACAGACGGACAAGTGTGACACGACGGTGGCGGGGCCGGGGGCGAGGGGGGACGCGACAATGTCAGCGGCCATTGTTGAGCCCGCCGCGCCACCGCACATGGCTCAATTTGAAAATTTGATTGACACGCAAATTAGTCTTACCCACGTGCAAATTAAATTTTATGGAACATTATGCGCTCATTGTTCAAGTATTATGTCAAGTTAGTCTGCATAATATCGCCTACCTAGTTTATTTGTATAAGTTCAACGAGACATCAAAGTACATTTGCTGTCTGACATAATAGGTATGTAGATTTGCTAAAGTAAATGTAGTGTTGAATTGAATTCGTAGAAAAGTTATCTCAAGAATATGAGGATTTTAAAAATAATCAGAAACATTATTGGTCTGGGCATTAATCTGAAGTAGGATTCGTCCGATTCGGACAAGCCTTCAAACAAAAACAGTTATTTTACAAAAAATTAGCGATACTGTCAATGCTGGCTAAATCTAATGTCGGATGGATCTATAGTGTACGGCAGGAAAGTTGCCAGATCAAAGATGACCATGTTTTATTTGATACAAATCCCCATTATTGATTGTTTATAATAAAATCATAACATTATTAAAGATTAATTTAAATTACCAACTGTCACAGTCTTATTTTAAATATGATTTTACCAATTAAAACACTAGGAATAAAACTGTTTGCATAATAACGATTTACAAGCATTAAATTAATATTCTTTCACTAATTGACCAAGTCACTGCATGTTCTTTTAGAATGTTGCACCTAATCAAAAAATAATTTATTTCATTGAATAACGTCAGTGCACAGAAGCCACAATCTTATATCCGGACTTCAAACGACCACGTCCGGAAGTGTCGCCGGTTGCATCATGTCATCTTGACAGGCTCCCGTCGCTTGATGCGATGTTAATTAACTTCCTTCTTGATTAGTTCTCGACAAGTTTTTCTTTGTCGCGCGTCAAAATATCTGGGTCAGCTGACAATCGATCGATGACATCACGGTGATTAGATAATAACTAGAGTGGCTTGTTTAGCTACCGTTGAATCTGTAAACATGGGATATACTTGAAACAGTCTGGTCTGTCGTGTCCAGTGAAAGTTCAGTGAAATCACAATATTACTAGGAATATTGTAAGAAATATAAACGACATCATACAATGAATGAAAGCTTTGGTGGTCTCTGGATAATAGTAGTTGTTCAGTCCAGGGTCGTTAATTTGGCAATTCGATTGTCAAGAGAAACCAGGAAATATATTTCCCTTCAGCCAATATAAGTTGGACCGACTATTGAGGATGTTATATCAGTTCTTTTTACTGACAAGACCAAGACTAGCTTCCACGGAGTGTAGTCCTTCGATTTTTACTGCTCTCTCACACAAAAACTAATAAACTGTTCAAAAACCCCAAAACATACTTTCTAAAAATTCGTTTCAACTAATTTCAGCTCCTTCGCTTAGTGGCGAGGCTCCTGATCCTTAACGGTCATTTGTGCCAGTAGTTCCCCTGGCGTCTACTTCATCCACCCGAACTCTTCCACCGAAGAACATGCTACAGAAATATGCTGTGATCACATGGAGTTTTTTTATGTCTACCTACCTTGATCGTATTTAATGGATACGACATTAGTCGAAATGCCTTTGCGTGGAATCAATAGGTGACATCAGCGCCATCTAGTAGTAGAACATTGTGTCGATTCGAATATAATAAAAAAAATCGATGGCTGACGTAATAATTGTTGGGATAGCTCAGCGGAGAGCTGTGGACATGTAATCCAAAGGTTGCAGGTTCGAATGTTGCAGGTTCGCACGTTTTCAGAGCCCCTAGACCGACTTCTCACCTAAATTGGCGATAAACCCAAACCGATCGACTAGCGTTTTAAAAATGTATGGAGAATTGAACAGCGCGCGCAGTGGGCGTTACATTTGCGAGTCTGAGCCCGTAGTCCCACTGTCACCTAAATTGGAGTTTACGGCAAACCGATCGACTGGCGTTTTCAAATGTATGGAGAAATTGAAGAGCGTGCGCAGTGGGCGTTAATCGAACTAACATTTGCGAGTCCGAGTTTGATTTGACATCTTACTCAACGTTGCCGTAAATACGTCGACGTTGCCGTTTACGCCGACTCCGCGTTTTTAAACAAATCGGAATTCCGAGATTGACTTTGACAGCTTTAAGAAGTAAAACCACAGAATATCTATTCAAAATGTGTATGGACTTTGACATTTTTACGGAACTTCGAAGTCCCGTAAACGCCAGTTTAGGTGACAACTGGGACTAGCAGCTCTGATGTCATCTTACGCATTGTCAGTGTAAATATGTATTTTTTTTTATTTTACTGGACATAAATGGCTTATACCAAACTGACCGTCAGATATCATGAAAACTAGTGAACCCCAGAACAAGTAGTAAGACGCATGCATTTTACGTTTTACGTAACTTCGAAGTTCCGCAAACGCCAATTTAGGTATTTAGGTAAGCTAGACTACGGGCCCTTATTATTTTTTAAATCTGATAACAATGCCTTAATGTAGATGTTGCATAGCCTCAAGTCTACCTACCTCTCCTGGAAACAGACACCCACCCACCGCCGGTGGGGTAGAGGTAGCGTGCGCGTAGCCGGCGTCTACTCACAGTGACGAGCCGCTGCAGCGTCGCGACGTAGGAGTTCTCGCTGTGCATGATGGCGGCGACGACGTGCCGGCGGCGCTGCTGCGCCGGCGGCAGCGCGTCCGGCGGCGGCGGCAGCGCGGGCGGGCAGAGGCGGCCGCCGCCGCCGCCGTGCACCTCGCCGCCGCACGACCACATCTCCTCCTCGAGCTGCGGGCACGCGTCGCACGACATTAGCCATGGTGAGCCGGTGAACATCCGAAAATCATACTCCCCGCACAAACTTGGCTTTTGGTACGTAACAGAGTAACGGACAACTAAGGCTCGGTTGTACGAGTCGTATTCACTATGCATAAAATTAAAAGCAGTGCAACATCAAAACCATGCATATCGTATAAAATACACAATGGATAATTAGATACGGTCGTTACAGAGTAAAATATCGCCACAAACTTAACCTAATCCAATCTAACCTTTTCTAACCGTACCTAACCTAGTCCAACCTTACCCATTTTTGTTGAATTCTCGATTGTCATAAAATTAATTCGCGCGAGAGTATACATTAAACATCATAAAATGATTCGCATTATACGATATGCATGATTAGCTTTTTTTTGTTAAATTAAACAGTTTTCGATTGAATCTAAAGCTCAACATATAACATACAGATACTAAAATGTTTTACGTTATGTATGAAAAAAAATGTTATTAAATGAATATATGTTATAAAATTATCTGCTTATTTTATTTTATTAGGTTATGGTTATTTATTTTCGTCGAAACATAATTATATACGTTCTGCCGTTCCCCCGGTTACACGAAGTGACATCAACGACATGATATGATTAAAGCCTGATCAGACAAAATTACGTTAATTGCTGATCGTAATTTAATATTGTGCAGGTCTGTAGTCCGATATGACATTAAGGTGGCCCAACCCGGCGGCCTCAACTCATTTGCGGGCACGGTACAAAACCGTGCTGTTGCGCTCTGGGACCTTCTCTGTTTCTAAGAATAAGACAGGCTCCGTGATAAGGAAGATGCAACCTGTCCACAAAAAAGACAATGTGCATAGTGTAGGATTTGGTAAGATTTACGAAAATTTTAATTTCAAAACGACTTATAGCTAAAAGTAAACCACGACCGCAGTAGTCAAAAATCTAACAAAAACCAAATAGATTATAAATCTTGATTAAATAAGCTATGTGTGATGACTAATCTTTTTAAGATGTTCTTACTTTATCATTGCGTAATCCACCTCCAAAGTTATTGTATAAAACGCTCGAAAAATCCGAACTTTCGGACGTTATAACTTGGAAACCAAACACAATTTTACAATGCCAATGGTCATCAGACATCTACTTCAATCAAATAAAGCTATTTTGAGCAAAATTTTGGATCTCTGACAAGAAATTTAGGCGTGATCTTCTTTCCCCTTTTGTATGGGGAGATGAGCGGGTTGGGCCACCTTAAATAGAAAATATAACGTCGCATTATTACTTAATATGCTAGCTACACTGTGAATTCTTCCCGGGGGAGTAACGCGCCTTCATAGTTATATTGGCTTGGGGCAGGTTTTTACGCACGTTATTAGTTCCATGGATGAGACGGGCTAATGGCAGCCATCTATGACGGGTTAGTGGAGGAGTTAGAGATGTGGGCAGTGCTCGAGGGTCACCTCTGGCAGCTTGGGCATCTTGTCGCCGTCGTGGTTGTGCATGTCGTACTGGTGGTGCGAGCCGCGGCGCACGCTGAACCAGCGGCTGAGCCGGCCCCCGCCCTCGTCGTCGGGCGGCTGCGGCGGCGGCGCCGTGCCCGCTCCCCCCGCCGCCGCCCCGGCCGCGCCCGCCGCGCACCCAGCTCCTCCGCCGCCCCCACCGCCACCACCGCCGCCGCCGCTCCGCCATCGCTCGCACAGCTCGCGCGCGCGCGACAGCGTGTTGCGCAGTTGACCGCTCGACCTGGAGGCAACATATAAATGCGATTCAAATAAGAATAGGACTGGGACCACCGCCATTTTGAATGTCAAAACTGCTAAAACCCTCACTTCACTTCATAAACTTTAGTATGGAGTGCAAAAAAAAGTTTCTACAAAAAAATTTAGAAAAAACAATTTGTTTCAACTAAATATTTATTTGAAGAAGAGATATCAAAAGAACACTCAAAATTGCGCAAGATTTAACGCAAAAACAATCACGTTCTTTGTATGGGGCACATCCCTTTAACTTATCCGTATTTAGCCTATTTGTTGTTATAGCGGCAAAATAAATACATACAACCTCTGAGAAAATTTCAGTTGCCTACCTATTATGGTTCAAGAGATACAGCCCTGCGACGGTCGGACCCTCAAAACGATAGCGTATCGGTTACGGTTGTTCTAGAGTCCTATGTCCCCTAACCCCCCTGAATGTCCTGAGCGTCTAGGTCCTGGCGCGCACTCGAATGGCTAGCTGACACCGGGGCAATGGTCGCCCAGATTAACGATCCAGCGCACACTGCCTTTGTGATTGGACCACAATGCGATACATTTAATGGCCGCCGTGCCATTCGAATAGCACGCATATCGGTAACCATTAGCCATCGCCCGGAGAAATCGTGCAAGCTTACTATAACCGCCTTACATGCTTTTGAGAAACAGTTAAAATTGGTTTATATTATTATTGAGCAAGAAGTCCTTCGCTCAATTAACGTTCAGTAAGCTTTATCTTACGCAATCGGTTTTATGGATCTGATTAAATTAGCAGTCGAGCAAAAAAACCATTACTCCGCTTTATCTCAGGTGGTATTGCACACGACGAATACATTAAGGTGTAATGGGCAATTTTAAGTTATCGTTGAATAATTTCATATTAATTCGAAGATTTTGTACACTGACGAAAACATGGTCATCGGTGATGCATACCTCGGAACCTCAATACGGAAGATATGTTCGCCGCTGTCACTAAAATCGTAATATTTCCATGGCCCATAAAATGGCCTTTGACTTCCGTAAAATTGTATGCCTAGCTACTGTCGGTACGCTAGTAAGCGGCACAGGCAAAATGTTACGGCAATGTTTTTATTACAGAAAGTACGAAAACGAACAATAAAAGGGGAACCTGCTACAAAAGTCATATGAAGCATTGCTTTCCGTGATATTCTAGATTTGTAAGCATACAAAATAACCCGACACGCGATAACAATATTAGTCCTAAACCGCATACACAGTCCGTAGGTGACATACCATCCTCCGTACCTCTCGGCTCATCTTGCTGGTGAGTTATTGCACTTGACACGACTGAACAATAGGACTCGTGCTCTGAGTAGACAATCGCTTTTCCATTTCTATTCTGGCTAAGATTTTGTTTTGAATAATTTACGTCTACGCTTTCACATGGAAACTGCTGCATTGTATGATTACTTTTCAGGGCAAAATTTGCCTATGAGTTGGTTGACCCGATCACAACAGAAACAATAAAAAATACAATAGCTATACTGTACATTTTTATAAATTAAGTCTTACACTTAACTTTAATACTTCCACTAATCGGAATCTGAGATTTAATTACGGTTTAACTTCTGCGTGTTTTTCGAAGATACAATAATATATTTTGAGTTTAAACGACGAATGTCCAGATAGATTATTTGCTGATATTATTATGACGAAACAGCAAGGGTGGCTGTGCCGTGGGACCTAAGATTCGCGAATCGGCTAAATACACCTCACCTCTCGGAACCACGCTATTGCTGTTTCATCTCAAAATAATGGTAACACGGTAAAGTCATATATCATCCAATGACATACAATATATCACGAAACCATACTTTTAAAACCGCCAAAGACTGCCCCAGTTAGATATCGTGCGATCAACAAATATTTAATTACCTAGTTGCGGGCCAAAACGACTCATTAGAGGTCCACCGGTAATTACTTCGACGCGAACACGACAAACTTCGTCGAGCGCCACAAATGAACTTCCGCGCGGTTAATTCGTCTATTTGAAGAGCTCGGCGCAGGCGCAGTGGAGTCGGACGCGGGAAATTCGTGCTAATTTGCGTGTGCGCGTCGCTAATAGGTGCGCGGACCGATGGCGACGACACGGGCTGCGGGTGACGGGCGGCGGGTGACGGGCGCCGGCAGTTGGCACCGGGCGGCTAATGGGTGACGCAGCGAGTAAAGACGGCGGCAGAGGCAAATCATACCTTGGTAGTGGCGACCCAAACTCATCTGCTTAGCGCAGGGGTTCGAAATTTAATTGAAGGAAAATAAAACAAGGCACAAGACCACAAATAGTAAAGAAACCTACATTTTACTACGCGCACTATTTATGTTATAATATCATCCCACAGACCCTAAGATCTTATTCACGTACAAAACATATTGCTCTAGACACTTTTATGAAGCAAGATTATAAAACATTCTTTTTTTAATTTATTTGATTATTTTAAAAATGTGATAGCAATGCTCCAATAAACAAAATATACAAGGAAGGGACCGACTGTTGTAGGGCGACGTAGAGCCTCTACGACGACGGTAACCGCTTGTAGAATGGTCATGATGGACGTTGGCCGGTCCCCTCGGCTCGCAAAGGGCTGCGCAGAACCAAGACTATAACAGATTTGGTATCTGCGCAGCCGCTGGTGCTTGGAGGGGGTAGGATAAACTTCCGTGCCGGGCAGTCTACTATAATTATCACGTTGACAAAAACGCGACGTACTTGCTTAGCGCGAATAAGCATAATTAAATTTCAATAGAAATTGGCAACAGAAGTGTTAGTTGAATATGAATTTAATACGATTTCCTCACCAAGAGATCGTCAGCTCGCGCTAGGAGAGTTGAGCTGAAAACGGAGAACGATAAATAAACCTTCGGAGGCTGGATTAGAACTCACGCCCCCGGCATGCGAAGCGGACGCTCCACCATTACACCGCGGAGCACGTTGACCGACGCTTTCATTACGCCACAGCGCGGTGCATTGAACTAAAAGTTCTTCCATATTCATGCCTTCACTATGAGCGTAATGCCCCTGAGCCAACCGGCCGGCTGCGCGCGGAGCAAACCCGACAAGCATGAATTATAGCGCTCGTCCGAACGTGACATAATACGCTCCTCCGCGCCGCCGCCTCCGCCTGTCAAACTTATTGACAGACCTTAGCGGCCGATCGCCGGCGACTCTTCGTGTGGATTCAACGACCCCACGCCACGTCGCGTAACGCGAAGAACGGACTTTGTTGTCGTTTGTAAGTGCGAAAAATAAAAATAAATTAACGGCCTCAAATAATTTTAAAATAACTGCATTCCGATTTATTTTCATTGGGCCGAAACTAAGACTAATATTACGTAAAAAAATGAGAGCGCCTGTGTGAAGCAGTGAAAAGCTCGCGGTATAGACGCATTAGGTATCGCTATTCTTGTAAAAAGTATACTTTTGGCGCTTTTAAGGAAAATATTAACGAATTAACTTAACTATTACAATAGCAACATCAATTGTAAAACCAGTAAGAATAATGTAGCACGCGAGATAATAATAATAATAATGTTTATTTGCAGACCCAAGGTCCACAATTTGTCAGTATTTTCACATACAAATACAAAATTTACAAGAAATAAATATTAAAATAAAATCAATGATTGTAAAAAGATAAAATCAGTCACAAAAGCAAGCAGTTTCTAGGGATTTTGTCATAATCGTTACAAAGATACAAGTCATAATTACTTGTTGGTCACACAAGGTCCCGACACGTAACATTAACCTCACGTCCTGGTGGAACACCTGCGCAACAGTCGACCTTTGGTCGCAGCGGGGGTGCGGATTGAGCAGAGAGGAGGCGCCCTGCCGGTTCTAGTGATTTGTTGACATCTATTGCCACAATCATTTATGCTTCAATAAACTATGACACCATTAAATATGCCCCTCGAAGTGAAAGCACATAAGAAGGCCCAGTAACCTGGAGTCCAGCGTGGAGTTGAGCCGTTGCGAGCGGCGCAGCGGGGAGCTGCGCACGGAGCTCACCGGCTCCTCCCAGCTGCCGCCCGCCGACCGGTGCTCATCTGCAACAAACACATCACAGCAAGTCAGCATTGTGCGGCTCGTAGCCTAGTGGCGCGGGGACTGGCCTAGGGCACCAGAGTTTCCGAGTTCAATTCCGACATGCACCACTTTCTTTCTCTTTCCGAGTTCGATAAGTGCATTTTCGTCACGAATGCGATGTGCTCCATGGTTCGGAATCCATGTAAAACTGTAGGTCCCCTTCCCCTACTAGGTGGTAGGGTTCAAGCCCGCCCGGGTTGGTACCATCGCATTCAATGAAAAGATGGTCGAAGCGGGAATGAAAAATTGTCTGTGTTTTCCATCCAGTTCAATGTACCTGTGCGAATAAAGATAGAGTACTTAGAATGGCACCTAATTCCTTCAGGAATGTGGTGTATTGGGACTAATATCATAACGTTGGTGTGGTATTAGCCATCCATGTAAAAAAAATTAAAAAAATCCGACGCAATGACTAAAGTTAAAAGTAAACAATCTACCAACAAGGTTATCTTCGATTTGACCGAGAAGATACAAGATATAATAAGGACCTCTGTCATTATGGATCAACATGTTTTTCAATTTAAAAAAAATCTCACCAAGCCTATCAAAGATTTCCGTTGTGATCTTACCTAATAACTGCTAATACACTGCAATTCTAGCGTTACTACGGGCACATAATTTCACAATTGGCACACACTTCTTCAACACTAGCTCAAACAAAATCCTAAAACCATATGTGAAAAGAGTGTGTTATTACCGCTCTAGTGCGATGTGTACTCGGTCGAAACATCACCACTACTGTCAACGATACGAGTGCAATGGGAGCTCATCAAGCAGCGTGCATGTACAAATAATAATTTAGTGATAATAGCGAGCGCAGGGCCTTTACCATCACCCAGGGCTTTAGTCAATGGTTAATTAGTAAACAAAACGAGTAGGCAGGTTTCGTCTGACGAGTGAGTGAGTGAGTTTTGTATGTTGCGCAGAATCCAATAAAATGTCACATCAGAATGTCAGGATGACCCCATGCATGAGATTGGTAATTTCCATAGGACCACAACGACGATTGACCATTTAGTAGAATATAAGGTCCACCCTACTATACCCATTCCAATCAATAAATCCAAACACAAATAAAACCAATATCCCAGTTTTCCGCACCCAAAACGGCGCTTCTATCATAAGATAAGCCACGAACGTTTGGTCAGCCCTGGCAGTAGAGTTGCATATTATCAGCGGCTGGGTGCAGGGTTAAGACATCCACATCCTGGAAACTGATTGCCTCTTCACGCCACCGACGACGGCGCTCGTAAATTACACGGACACGCGATAGGCGCATCATCGCTGAGACATCTAACGTTTTGGGTTGGATATTCCGAAGGTTGGATGAGGTTGTCGGATACGTACTGGGCACTAGATGTAAAGATCGTAAATTGCCTGCCTGTCCCGCGTTTACGATGACCCGCGATGGTAGAAAAGGGACGAAGGTATTGCGTTATGCAGCTCAAAAGCATTCTCCATTGTAAAAACGATAACCCAAAGAAAGTGATCATTCTCTTCCGGAGTAAGCATACATTATAGTAGTGGACAAAGTTATGTATTATGCAAAAGTAAGGGCAGAAGAAGAGATGCAACTCGTGAATGATTTGACATTTACCAAGTCCGTTTTGAAGGTCTATTGGTCAGAGGTAGATTAACGCTTACAAGTTTCGGTAGAAACTGAAAAAGATGAAGAATGAGGTTGAGGGATAATTTAGATACGTTGTTGGCCCGGCGTTAACCTGTACCGGAATAGGTCATATCTGATCTTTTATTGCCAAGACAGTAAAAAGAGCAAACCATCATAAAGAACTGTGTTTGCATAGATAACGGTAAAGCGAAGTGTTGCAACATGATATCGAGAAAGTGTACACAGCGCAGAGTACCGCGCCACCCATGCAGGCAGAAATGAAAAGTGGGTAGATCATAAACTTCTAAATGACAATAAAACTAAAGTGAATAACCACATCATCGTATTACTGTGTTTAACATAAAACTGTTTATTCTTTTTGAAAGCAGCTTGTTTTAATGCAAATGAGTTGCCACGTCCAAAAAAAATCTTTGTGATCGTCTGCCACTATCAAAATCATGCAACATTTATGGCTATCATATTATATTCTATTTTTCAAGGGACAGGGAAGTTACAGCAGAAATAAAGTTCAGGTAAACCTACGCATCTTCAAAAGAAGAGAATCCCTAACAGCAACAATCTAAATTGAGTCGTTTTTTTACCGGTCCTCTTACTAGAGCAATTGGCATTTGTATATAATCGAAGACTCCAAACGTAGGTTGACTGAGACATTCAGAGATCTCAGGTTTAAAGGTATTTCGAAAATAAAAGCACATTTGAAGATGGTGGACTCTACTGATATATCAAGGCTTTCACGGCATTGCCTATTGAAGAGCTATACCTCTGCACACGGCCCTGTAATCTGAAGCTGTCAAACCATTCATGCATTGTCACGATTCGCTCTACAACCCGTCACTTGTCTGCTCAAATTTCCACGATTAAGGTGTGGCGTTCGATCAAAGAACGAAACAATCACCATGCATGTAAACGAATGCACAACCGTCGGTGTTTCCCTACGCAATAAAAGGATTACTATTACTAAACGTGTATTACTAAGCAGTTGCACACCTCCTGCTAATGGAATTTAATCCCACCATTTCCTTAAATGGTAGTCGGCATTAGTCAATCCAGAACGGCAATAGCGCGGTTTCTAAACGAATCGGATCCCTCGACTCGATCGACCATAAACCGGGGAGTTATGGCCTCTTCGGCGTCAAGTCAAATCAGGCACATCAGAGACACCGGGTCTGCGAGAGCGGTTCGATTGTTCTTTGTGCGAAGCCGACCAGATATGAGCGGCATTCCTAGAGAACGTGATGGCTACATAGTGGGTCGGCGTAACTGGAACGCGTTAGGTACGGTCAGTGAGAAGTAACAAATTGTTGATGCTACAACGAATGATTTGGCAAAGCGTAGCGCGGATCATAATCTAGCAAGCGAAATCGTCCGTAGGTTGATGCAATCTTTAAGGAATCATTACTGAGGCAATGGGATAGTTGCATGCATTTTTGTTGGATGCAAAATCAATTTACAAATCACACGTATTATAGTGACAGAAAAATGTCTTTATTTTGAACGCGGTTTTTTTATAGATGACGAATTGAAATATCTAATCCACTATGGCAAAATTATCTGATTTCAAACAGATGTATCTTTTCGGCGTACATGTTAAAGTTAATTGGGCAAGTAAACTCATTGATTTTAATAATTTGACTACATTCCAAGCATCCCATTGTTCAACGTAACACGTGATCTATTTAAGCAGAGAAAATTGGGATTTACTTTCTTATAAGTTGATGTAGTTATTCAAACTAGTCAAAGATCAGTTTAAAAAAAATAAAAACTACTTATTTGGAAAGGCAAAATATAGAATTGTCGATTTTAGTATCCTCTCACGTACACACTATTTTCAAACACCCTCACCGCACACTTACACCTGCATACAAAATACAATTACATACGGTAATAACCAAAATTGACATAACTGAATTACTTACATAACTTAGTTGATCCACTTCCTTTGCAGTTATTTATATAGAATATCTCTGTGTACATAGGTTTCTAAGTTAACAATCCGTTTTTTGAATCTGAAAAGAATGTACTGAAAACCAGCTTCGCAGCCTTAGCTGCGTGCCAGTATGCACACATTAAGTACAGCA
This sequence comes from Incurvaria masculella, assembly GCA_946894095.1. Taxonomy (NCBI): domain Eukaryota; kingdom Metazoa; phylum Arthropoda; class Insecta; order Lepidoptera; family Incurvariidae; genus Incurvaria; species Incurvaria masculella. Next base: position 8,881,074 of record OX335644.1, read on the forward strand.
CACTCCCCTAACCCAATAATTATACTAATAAAATATATTTGTTTTGATTTTGATACAAGTATTTTGTTTTATCTCTTGTTTATTGTTATTTCACAATGTTAGTTTATGTCGGTTTATGTGTTACGCTGAATAAACGATTTGAATTAGTTATGTACACACGACATATTCTGCACCACGAAAATTTCATTAATTTAATAATTGGCATATTTATCGCTGCAGACTGTACATTTGAAAATGGTTGCATCATTGGGGGCATGCGCAAACTGACCTACCAATCAACCTCAAAATATAATACTTGCAGTTTGAACTCAGTCGAGGTTGAACGTCGAGCTGCAACCGACGCGATTACAAATTATTTACTTTTACAACCTTTGTTTTCATGCAACTTTCGTTGCTATATTTACGTGTGGCATTCACATACGTTGAAGTTGGGTTGGTAGTTTTTATATTGGAGACAGCGTGTCTTATTACAGGCGCGCTAGATGAGCACACTCGTTTGGGGCGGGAATAGCACTGATATTTTTCCGAAAAAAAAAAAAGTTGCCATGTTGCTTAACGACTTTAGACTATCTATCCACCAAGTATCCAATATGTGATTATATAATAAAAAACACTAAGAGTACGCGCTTTCTTAGTTCTGTGCTTCGACCCCACACGGAATCCTATGACTTTTCCAAAGTGGCCAGGACTACAAAACTAAACGTGTGGGTTGCATCGAGAACGCAGGCAACAGCCATCATTTTTAATGATAACCCGGTATGGAGTGCTGAGAGACCAAGGTCCCAAGGTGCTCAGAAAAGCCAAACCTCGCGAAGCCTCAGAGAGGTACTATACCAGCGGATTAGCCACCCCTATTCGAATGATTTGTTGCTCCTTTAAAGTGTTTGCCTACATTGTAATACCGTGTCTTCTTTAGCGCTTAAATGTGATCGATAACAACATCCGTGAGATGTTTCGCTAGGAAGGGCCTGCGACGGTCTTCGCTTCTACCACACCTGTACGCGTGCGATTGCGTGTGACAGATCGCCCGGGAAATATCAATGCATCCATTGAAATGTATCAAAATATTTTGACAGGCTCCTTGCGCACGCCGACGCTGACACTCCTCGCCGCTTGCGTAGCGCGTCAAAGGTCCATACGGTGGCGTGAGTCGTGAAGCGTGCTCCGTGCGACGGCGGTAAACTATCGAACGAAGAAAGTGATGTGATTGATACACCGCACAGCATTGATTAATATTGACTCTTAGCGCGTTGGTCAGATGAGACCGGTTGCGTAGTCTAGGCAACTCATTAACGTAAGGTTCTGCATAATACGCCGGGAAGGTTATAAAACTTCTCTGACGTTATCCTTAAATCTAAATGAGAAGGTTATAAAAGGTCCCAAAAAAACTGCCCATAATTTCAGGGTTGATTCAGTATCTGGCATAGGAATAACTTTTGCCTAGATATGTTTAGAGATTGTGAGGGTTCTAGGGGAAGAAAAATAAAAATATGCATTAGGAGACAGTGGACTATACGCACACTATAGGACAGTGCGATCGGAAGCGGCGCGGTGCAAAGATCGCCATGTACTTTGGGAAAATATTTAATAGTTTCTTGTCAAAAGTTGTATTTTTTGTGACGAATGTTTTCGTAAAATTGTCAAAAAAAATTTGTTTGTAGTTTTGTGAATAAAACAGTTTTTTTTAACACAATCAAACAAATTTAAAGTAAGTCAAACGAACAATAGACGACCGCGGGGTATATCTTTTTCAAATAAATTATGTGTTACATCGACGCGCGCAATTTCGTTACATAATACACTCTGATCTTTTCCCAAACGCGCTTAAAGAAGTATACTTAAAAAAACTTAACTTGCTTTCTTACCAGTAAAATGTTTTGATATAACCTCATATAAAGGGGCAGCATAATGACAAATTTAGTCCGATTTTAAATTCACAAGGCCGAAAACATTTTGCAAACTATGGATAGGGTGATGAGGAACCAAAGTAACATGGGAGAAGCGTTTTACATGTAAAATAGTGAAACTGAAATCTTCCTTCGCTCAATCAACTAACCTCGATGACCCGGTGCGTCAATTGACGTCAATGAACGCACCGCAAATGTGAATCAGCCCATTCATGGATTTCGCGCGCATTGGAATATTCTATGAAACGAGGAAAGGCGTCGCGGTCTGCGCTCGTTTACTTCAGGCGGGTTCATTCATTCCGTAGATTCCAGCTTCCTACTAGAAACATATGTACCGGCATTCCCTAAGAATTACCTATCTTAAGCCTCCAACTGACTCCAGAGTTCAGCTATACTGGCGATATCCGGAAGTTATGAGCTTGCGTTAGGGTTAGTTGTTGTATGCGCCTGAAAATCTAGCGCGACGAAGCGAAAGGACATAGCAAAGTTGGTTTGGTCTAGAAAATCGTCATTAATTTAAGTGTTTTTGGATCGAACTACCATGGTTAAATTCTTTTGATTAAGGTGAATCCGAATTGATAGATTTCAGACACTGTAACGTGTCCGCAAACGCAAATGCATCTAAATTCTCAGTGATGCATTTACTGAAGTGATTACTATTTTGGCAACTAGAAGAATAATCTTGTTTGGTGCAGCGCGCTGGGCGTCGCTTTCTGAGCCAGAGGTTCGTGATTCGCATCGCGTTCTCCTCGGTTGAAGATTATTCTTAGATTTTCTACCTCATTTTGGTGGGCACACCATCGTAGAGAGTTATTCTGAAGGATAAAAAAAGCATATTGCTAGTTCAAACAAATGAAGTATGTGAACCCACGATAAATTTTGTCAATGTCACGTTGCATCAAGATAAACATTTTGTATTTTTTTTAAATTTCTAAAATTCTATCTTCAAACCCTTAAACCGGTTTTGTTTATTATTGTAACATAAAAAAAATTATCTGATTTTACGATGCAGAATATATTAAGTTGATTTAATGAATGACATGAAAATAACTTACGACCTCCGAAAGTCCCGAGAATGAGAAAAATATACTTTCTTAATTCATTAAAAGATACTGACAGCAATTTTAAGGAAGCTTCGTTTTCTTATAGTTCGCTAGTTTACGCTATTTCTAACGGTATGCCATATGTCAAAAAAATCATTTACTATGTGGCCAAAACTGGGGATAATTTTTAATGGATATCACAATCTGATAAAGGATAATGGGGCCAAAAACCTTTCAAATGACCCCAATAAATGAACGTCAGATTCGCGGATCACGCGGCAACTTCATTTACCATGGTAACTTCCCAAGATATTTTATCAATATTTTTAGGGTTCCGTACCCAAAGGGCGCGAACGGAACCCTATTACTAGCCTCCACTGTCCGTCCGTCCGTCTGTCACAGGGCTGTATCTCATGAACCGTAATAGGTAGGCAGCTGAAATGTTCACAAAGTGTGTATTTATTTTGCCGCTATAACAACAAATAGTTTAAATTAAAAAAAATACAAAAAATAAGGCGGCGTGATTTTTTTGTGTTTAATCTTGTACTAAGGTACGGAACCCTTCGTGTGCGAGTCCGACTCGCACTTGGCCGGTCTTTTCCAATAGAACCTGGCAACGCTCGACCCATCACGCTCCTAAACGGAGCTACCCACCCAAGGGACCGGCGAAGTAGGGCGCCATTTGAATCCGATTAGAGTTTAGAGCGACGCCTTAACGAGGCTGGCCTACGAGCATTTGATTTGCTGCCAGAGTCAATTGGGAGTTCACATTCGAACGATGATTTGACGTTGCGCGCATAAAGGGCGCCGCGCGATGCATGACTATTGACCTAAATCAATAACGGACCGGCCAATAAAGGATCCAACCGATGAGTGAAACAGCGCAAAGTAATTGGGCAGTCGTAAAACGGACAACTAGAATGACATTGCGTTGTTACCACACGCGAAGACCGTCGTAAACCCTGATAAACGACCTCTAAGTTTTTTTATGTAACTTGACATCGATGGCTAATACCACACCCACCGTCGTGATATTAGCCTAACCGACCGTATTCCCTAAGGAATTAGGCGCATTGGTCAGAACCTTCCCTTATATTAAACTAGAGGGAAAATACGGGCATTTTTTAACTGACTTCAAAAAATTAGGAGGTTCTCAATTCGGCTGTATGTTTTTTTTTATGTTTGTTACCTCATTACTTTTGCCTGGGTGAACCGATTATGATGATTATTTTTTTAAATGAAAGCCAGTGCTTCCCAAGTGGTCCCATTTTAATTTGGTTAAGTTCTGACAATGATATCCATGAGAAAATCATATGAGTCTTAAATTTGTATTAAGATGTGCGCGACAAATGGACGAATAACTAAATATTACGCCAACCGATTTCGGTGCTTCTTTTTTTATTGGAAAGGACGTGTACAAATTAGTAAGTGTACTTCAGATTCACTAAAAATAAACAAATAAAAAAAAATTAACAAAAAAAATAACCGACTTCATAGAAAAAGCACTAAAAAGTAAAAAATAATTGCCATTTTTGTAGTTACGATTATTGTTATTTTTTGAGTCGGTGTCAGCCAAGGTAGCCAAGGTTCTCTTGATTGGCGCAGCGCGTGCCCTGCTGAAGCCTACTCAAAAAATAACAATAATCGTAACTACAAAAATGGCAATTATTTTTTACTTTTTAGTGCTTTTTCTTTGAAGTCGGTAATTTTTTTTTGTTAATTTTTTTTTTCATTACGGCGGTAATAACCCGGTTAATTTCGTAACAAAATTCACTCATCCAACTCGGAAAGAGAAAGAAAGTGGTGTATGGACGGGACAGGGATTTAAACCCATGATAATCGTCTGGATGAAATTACTTACATCTGAACTGGAGAGATGCTGGCTAAACTTGACGCATTCTGCCACCTTAATAATCTGACTTGAAAAAACCGGCCAAGAGCGAGTAGGACTCGCTCACGAAGGGTACTATGGTACAAGATTAAACACAAAACAAATCAGGTTTTTTGCATGGGGGCGGACAGCGGAGGCTTAGTAATAGGTTTCCATTGGCACCGTTTGGGTAAGGAACCCTAAAAATGGATGTATGGAGAACATTGTTTGTCGACGGAATTCTGCCTGCCGCAACCATCAGGTAATTCAACCAAGTATTCATAAGTCGGCACAACTGCAGCAATATTCAGACGCTGCGTCCGTCAGGCGCCGCTCGCAAGGAATGTGTCCCGCCACCTATTTATAAACATTCATCTCAGTGCCGCACATTAGCGCATGCGCAGAGTTGCTCAAGCTTCCCGCAATTGTTTCACTTTCTTTTGTTTGTACCCCACCGGGCAAAAACGTCCATAAATGTATCGAATAATAAATATTGATACATACACGGGATCTTGAATTTTTTTGGTGTGATTCTAGAGGACAAAGTGATGAAATTTTGTACCCGACTTCTGAAATGAATGATATGAAATGAAAATGAATGAACTTCTCCGTTTTACCATAAAATCAGTAACATCAAAGTCCAAGGGGCCTTTTTCGAATTTCCGCAATAAAATCGAATAAAAGAACAGTTGTTTCAACACTCAACAGAATCGGCCTGTCTCCCGTTGAGGGGTTTTAAACACGTTTAGAAAGTGTTTCCGACACAAGGAGGAACACTTTAGAACAAAAGAAAACTCACCTATCGCTTTCTCGGCATCGCCAATCAAATTCGCTTTCCGCACAACAATCTCCAAGGTAAAATACATCATTACACTTCACATAACCACGGCTAAGTCCCTCGTAAAACGTTCAGGCCCTGTCACGGTGGTAGACTTATGGAAATCTTGACCTATAAATGTTTACCGCAGGGCTAGGCGATCGGGTACTACACAAGTAGGTAAAGTAGGCATGCCTCAATAGAGGTAAAGTTAGCCATGCAATCTACTGTCCACAAAGCCAGCCAGAAGCACACCACCGCCCTGCCCCCAAAGCTTGACCGCACTGAGGCAAGCTCTACAACGTTCGCCGCCATTTCGTCACACAATTTCCTCTGAGCCCTTATTAATAAGGATGTACGCCTGCATAACGCTTAACTCCAACTGATGCACGACTCTAACTGGAATAGATTGACGCAAGTACTCGGCCCGTCGATTGTCTGGCGCGGAGCATGCCACACTGGGCGCTATGTCATAGGAAAATCGTCAAGGTAGATGTTATTGGTCCTGGCCACCTACATGTCGCCTCTATATTGCAACCACATAACCACAAAAACGAACTTAAGGAAACTCAAGTGGGTTCATAAATATCGTACCATACAAAAGTAACGTTTAATACAATCTTACTTGAATGGATGTAGAACAAAACAGCTTTTATCCTGTAAAATTTGCATGTATCAATTTTGTAAAAATCGTAAATCGAAAGTAAATAGTAAACTCGTGCTTGGAATACATCTTCCTAAAAATTAGTACCCACTAAAATAAAAATTGCGTTAACTTATTTTTGAGCAAAACCAATGTTTGCCTGTTCGTTATAATAATTCCATAAATATAAAAATCTAAAACGGGGTCTAATCATGTGTGTTATAGGTGTCGACTAGATTTCTATTGATAAATCTCTCTTTAGCCATAATCCTTCCGTTTAAGTGGGTTAGTGATAATACCTGTCGGTAGCGCTGGTTTGCTTACTCGGGACGCATCTACATGCGTCACTACTACCACACTACTACATGGCGTCCCTGTGCAGTTCTTACGTGTCGTTGGAACACCAGGAGTAAGCGTATTCGTAACCGAAATAAATGGCCGGGGCTACCGTCAGTGAGTTATCACTAAAACGTGGCTACGCTGTCGCTATATGGCTGAGTTTCGGTAGCCATTTTCATCCTTCCATACTAGATATGGTAGATTGGCGCCACTCTGCATAGCTAACACACTACGAAAAACTAGGTCAAATAATTCGTAATGTAATGAAGGAAAACTGTTCTTTTTAATGTTTAAGGAAATAATAACTTTGTGATTTGAAGTTTGACTCTGACTATTGACCGGATTTATGGAAAAACCGTCCCCCACTCCCGCGGAAAGTAGATAATAGTTTGATGGGGAAAATGTCTGTCCATGTCGACACGGACTGAGGTGTAGAGAACGCACGGCAGGGAAGCGGTGAAAATTTAGTTCATGATTCCCCGCTATGGAACAGCGCCAGAAAAGAGTCAGCACTTTAATATTTTCATAAAAGGCAATCGTAGCAGTGGCGGGCCCCAGGCTAGGATACCATCACAAATGTTGCATTCCTCCTGCCTCCAGCCTCGCACTGTAGACGTGGTTTCAAGGTATCCTAAGCACGTGCCACTTCCTTGCAGCGTGAAAGAACGGCAGAATGATCGTGCTATCCAAATCGGGGAAGAACGTAAAGAAGCCGGAAAGCTCCCAAGAGGTTGCCTACTATCTAGGTGTTCAAGAAGTTGCTTCTGAGCCACCTACAACCGTTTGTCCAGCCGCGGGCAGTTCGGATTCAGAGCCGAGCACTCCACCACTATCCAGCCTACAAAGGCTACGTGTGGAATGAGACGATAGCGAGGGACCTCTAGACAGAGCCGCTGAATGCCATCAGTGGACGTCTGGCCATTACTATGTTTATGCCTGCAGATGTGGCACCCTTCCCGGTAATCTAAAGCCCCGGCACACGCGACCTCCGGACGGCAACAAGCAGTTTGCAAGACCTTTACGAAAGAAATGAAGATGACACCGAAGCATAAATAACACTATAACACCTATCAAGGACTAAACTAGGCAACTCATTGACCTGTTCATCGCGACAAAGCCCCGCAAATGTTATCCTACTCCCGCACATTCCTAAAGCGGGGTATGAGAAGACCTCTTGATTGATTGAGCAGGCAGCATTTGCTTCCACGGAAAAGAAGCGTGAGCCAATCTCCGTGCTCCAGCAGGCATTCAGCAGAAGCGACCTATATGGTAGACACTCGTCGGAGAAGTAGGAATAAGTTTCTTCGTGGAACCATATTTCAGTCCTACCCTTCCAATAGCTGCAGAGCCGGTAGTCTCAGTTGTCACATAAATTGGCGACCGACCGACTGGCGTTTTCAAATGTATGTAGAAATTGAAGAGCGCGCGCAGCGGGCGTTAAGCGAACTAACATTTGCGAGTCCGAGCTTGATTTGACAGCTTACTCAACGTTGCCGTAAATACGTCGACGTTGCCGTTTACGTCCACTCCGCGTTTTCATACAAATCGGAAGTCCGCGTTTGCCTTTGACAGCTTGAAGAAGTAAAACTACAGAATATCTAGTAAAAACTTGCATGGAGTTTGGAGAAAACGCCAGTCGATCGGTTTGCCGTAAACGCCAATTTAGGTGAGAACTCAGACTGACCACTCTGATCACCCCGCTGCCCAACCTGCCGCCGCCGAAATGCACGGGTTCACCGAGACGCAGTCGGAACCCACTAACCCAAGCTATAAGCACCCCTTCAGCTGGTATGGGAGGCTGCCCGAACAGAATGAGAGTTACGAGATCAGCCGCGCCCATCATTAGCGGCTAACAATTAATATTCCTGCGAGCCGGATTAGATAGTGACAGCGACGTGGTGTGGCGGTGACCTCGACACCCGGTCGCCGCTCGCTCGCAACACGTGCCTCCTGCAGCGACAACCACGCACCAGTGGGGGGCACTTGCATCTAAACATAGCGATTTTGGCGAATTGTAATATCCTTGTTTACAGCATTGTATCGCATTTTTTTCTTGTTGCCGCTGGAGTAGTGCATCATTTCAAGGTTCTTGCTTTCGGTGACGCTTGGTTCGGGTCACCTCTTTCAAGTATGGTTGAGGGAGGCGACGGTTGGACCCGGCGCGGTGCTCGTGTTGTCTGTCTGGTCTGTCCAAATTGATTGAATTGACGAATAGTTGATTTCCGTGAATTTGTATTAATTTTCCGAATTGAACTTTGTACTTTTCACTATCATCAGTGGAAAATACAAGTAATGACAAATATTTAATGATACACAAACAGGCACCAATAATACGTAACTCTGTAAGCAGTGGCAAGCACTTTGAGATGTGTAAAAAATGTTCACCGACGTTTCGTGCCAGTTCTTCTTCGCTTTAATTGTTGAACTAGCTGATGATACAATTTGACAAATCCGAAATGCCTATGGATAACTGAATGAATTTAAAATAAAACAACAACTGCACTGTATAGTAATAACCTATGGTTCATGTTTACCTATGGCGTATTAAAAAAAAATTTAACAAAAAAAATAACCGACTTCAAAGAAAAAGCACTAAAAAGTAAAAAATAATTTCCATTTTTGTAGTTACGATTTCTGTTATTTTTTGAGTCGGCGTCAGCCGGGCACGCGCTGCGCAAATCAAGAGAACCTAACCTAACCTAACCTAACCTAACCTAACCTTGGCTGACACCGACTCAAAAAATAACAGAAATCGTAACTACAGAAATGGAAATTATTTTTTACTTTTTAGTGCTTTTTCTTTGAAGTCGGTTATTTTTTTTGTTAATTTTTTTTATTTGTTTATTTTTAGTGAATCTGAAGTACACTTACTAATTTGTACACGTCCTTTCCAATAAAAAAATAATCACCGAAATCGTTTGGCGTTATATTGAGTTATTCGTCCATTTGTCGCGCACATCTTATAGACTAGGAGGTCGCGACAAAAATGGTAACGATAACGTAAATGGCTGAAACTGGGTTCACGGGATAAAGTACAACCCTCTGAAGCTAAATGTGTCAGTCTGCCTGTTTCAAGTGGTTGCATTACGTAGATAAGGCGCCTGAAACAGTAGTAATGGTGACAAAAAATACATATGATAAGGTAAATGGATGCAAATGACGAAGCATGAAAGTATCAATACATACTTGCTTAGCAATACAAAAACTGAACAAATCTTTGGTTGCATTTAGTAGTTATAGGCGATTTAGGTTACAGATATAACTATAGGTATATTTAAGTATTTAATTAAGTAACCGTCTGGTTATTGTTGTATAATTAATAGGTATCAATGTTTCCAGATAATCAGTATATTCATCAGCAGGTACATACCAGCATCTATTTTATATAGCCAATCTAGAAAACGCAACCACTTGGCACGGGCAGACCGACATATTTAGCATCAGAGGGTTGTTCTCTAATTATCAATAATCTAATTATCAAAATCGGTTCACCCAGAAAAAAGTTATGAGGTAACAAACATAAAAAAAAAACAAAAAAAACATACAGACGAATTGATAACCTCCTCCTTTTTTGAAGTCGGTTAAAAATCGGGAGCTGTGGGTTCTATTATCACAACGTCACAAGTTGAATGCTGCTCATTCGTTCAGCCGTTGCGTTCATCGTGGGAGATATGACGGGCTATCAATAAAAGATTGCCGCAACATGACAATAAGCTTGCCGGTCGAGAACAGCGACAATGCTAAAAAAATCTGCATTACCATAAAATACGCCGTGCATTTTGGATATGGAGGAAATCGTGTTTGCTATATCTCCACTGCCGCGTTGCGGTAGGCGGAGATGATAAAGCGCTTACGGTACAATGACAGCATAATCGTATCGTTTCCTCCATCTACAGAATGCATCATTTCATACATTCTCAACGATTACGGGTGCTACGTTCCTAATTCTAATTAAGCATTTCGTCAATCTGGTCATGATGGATTCTCCAATAAATTTTCGACATACACATTAGTTGAAAACATTTTTTACAACGACGAAATCGCCAATAACCTTCCATTAATGGGCCCTTACCTTAACTTTACATCAATAAGTACTACAAAAAGACTGAAAAATTACGTTACCCACACAAATGTATTTTAGATTTCAGTGCAACCGAGTCAATTTAATTGATTATTTTTTAGGAAACACAATCAATAATTTTACACAATCAAAAAATATGTAAATGTGTATATTTCTTTTCGAGGTTTGGATGTTAAGTATTTTAAGAAAAACCAAAACATGCTTTTTTTACTTTTTTCTTTTTTCTCATTTTGAGGAACGAACCATAATATTTAAGAGTAATTTTATCAAAAAATATCGAGACTGTCAGCATATTAATTAGCCCATCTGGGCTACAGATGAAGTGGAATGTGGAATACAGAATGATGCTATCGATAACAAGAAATCGGTAAAGTGGTCTTGAAATGTATTTTCAAACTAAACTTAATTGGAAATGTCGTCTACAACATCGCATCGCTCAGTGAGAATCTACGTTTAAAATGGATTAAGAATAATGAGTGTTTGCGTAAAAACACTCTTGACGTATACAGAAGCCTTAGTCTAGTAATAGATAACTCTACTTTAGAGCTTTAGCGTTACGAGATAACCCCGGAATCACACAACATTTTAGCCAATTTAGTGTTCTATCTAACGCTCGAAAGTGGAGTTATCTATTAGCGGACTCAGGCTTCAGGTGCGCCGTGAGCAGATAACACTTGCGATTTCTTTGATAGTTACGTGTCGCTTATGAAAACATAAATTTACCTATATAACTCATTCGTCTTCTCTCCGATGCAAAGAATATTGAATGATACGGTCATGTTAAATTTAAGCAAATGGCAATAACTTAAGTGTGGTGATCGATTACCCGATAAGATACAGTTGTCGGCTTCGTATTATACATTCGATTCGCAAATTTTCTCCTCCTCTACGTAGGAGAAAGTAATTGTGTAGCAATCAATAAGACTGTTATAAAACACTTTTCGAACTGAGTGAAATATTAGTTAGCTTCTAATAATTTATTTATAGCCGATCTAAAGTTGATCCATGGATTTACGACCAGGTGGTGTTTTGGCATTAGAGACTAGGACAAAAGACAAGTTGAGGCGGATCACAAAAGCTAATAATGTGAACTGGCCAAAATATGAATCGAATCTACTTCGCTCGAAATTGATAGAATCGACAAAAGCATTGTTTTCAAGTATAACGCAAAATATGGCGTACGTCAGAGCCTTACCTAAGAGGTACAAGAAGACGTTCAGAGTTTAGAAATTTCTCGTGGGCTGTGAAAACCATGCCAGCCGGCTGGTTTTTTTCTTTAAAACCAGCCGGCTGGATTTAAAGGGTTAGAGCTGGAGAAAACCCAGTAGTGCTCCGAGACCAAAGGTGCTGTTCATTTGTTCAAAAGCCAAATTCCCCTCACCTCGCTAACCTACGATTTGAGTAAAGGCACCCGTCGACAGACAGTTCCATATCTTGGCAGTGCGGCAGAGAAATAAGTGTTAAAACGGTTCGTTCTCAATAGCCTAATGTCAACAACACAAATGGAGGTTCTAATTCTCCGTTGCTCAAGATATAGGTTGGATGGGCAGGAATAAGGGATACAAGTACCACCGAGTTACATAATAAAAGTACCTGAGAACAGCATCAGCGACCCTACAGTTTGCTGTGGCTCAGGGACTCCAGGCCAGGGCAACTCCAGGTTCTTTCTTCACACCTGTTTGAAGGGCCTCAGTGATTTGAGGGAGTCGTATTCACTACGTATAATATTCACAACGTATAATAGTATTTTTTTCCAAAAAATGAAAACCATGCATATCGTATAATATTCACAACGTATAATGTTATACGTTGTGCATGAGTTTAAAAATAAAATCAACTCTTTGCATCATGCAGAACGTCTAATAGTCACAACGTATAATATTCCTAACGTGAATTCATAAAAAAAGAAAACCATGCAGAACGTATAATATGCCAAGAAGCACTGCATAAAGCGGCCTAATAACAATACATTTAAGGCTGAAATTGCTACGAATCGATATTTGTTGAAGAGTAACAATTTGCTACAACGCTAATTGAGACGGTCGAAAAGTCGCGTGCGAGTATACGCTTTAAAAGTATATTCATAAGGGCGCTTATCGTATGAAAAGTTTTTGGATTATATGATATGCATGGTTTTCTTTTTTCGTTAAATAAAGATCATAATATTATACGTTGTGACTATTATACGTTATGCATGGAGAAATAAGTAATTTTATTTTTTAAACTTCTTCATGCACTACGTATAAGATTATACGATCTGCCGATTATACGTTGTGCATGGTTTTAAAATTTTGTTAAAATATGACATTATACGATCTGCATATTAGACGTTCTGCCGTTCCCCCTTTTGAGAGAACTACCTCGGTCTATTCCACTGTTAATAGCCCCTGTTGATCAAGCATCTGCAGGATCGGTTTGTGCTCATTTTTAGATGTGCATAGGGAATGGGTGCATTGCCCGCTGGGCGTAGAGTGATGGTATAAAGGGGCGATTGCTTTATGCAGCTGCAGCAAGAGCTCAGAACATTCTCCGTGATACCTCGGGGCCTTCGAAGAGACGCACGTCACGGTAACGCATCGGTCCAAGGAGGCAAGTAGGAACTCAGCTGAATCGTCCCATAGGTGTGAACAATAATGCACGGAATACTCACCACGTTTACCACAGTGTAATGTGAATTCAAAGAGTATGGGGTCAGGGGGTTACCGTATTTTTCTATGGGTTATCTATTCAATGCAAGATTTTTTAGGGTTCCGTACCCAAAGGGTGAAAACGGAACCCTATTACTAAGCCTCCGCTGTCCGTCCGTCCGTCTGTCACCGAGCTGTATCTCATGAACCATAATAGGTAGGCAGCTAAAATGTTCACAGAGTGTGTATTTATTTTGCCGCTCTAACAACAAATAGGTAAAATAAAATAATAATTAAAATTAAAGGGGGGTGCCATACAAAAAACGTGTTTTTTTGTGTGTTAAATCTTGTACGATGGTACGGAACCCTTTGTGTGCAAGTCCGACTTGCACATAGCCGGCTTTTTTTCATTTCATCATGGGATTGTATATTTCTGTTCAGACACACAGCATTTTACCATGCATGTATAGCAACACTTTTTATACATATTTTTCCTTAAATATTCCCCGACCGCTACAGGAAAAGTACGACTCGTTTTTTTCCTTACTCATATTCCGACATTAAATAGAAATGTGCACATCAACAATTTAAACCGCTGGCAAGAGTCAAGGAGAAGCGATAATTGAAATGGCAATGGCCTATTTGTGTGAGCCATCATCACAGTTGCATGTGGGTTGTGTCGGGTATACGCTTCCTCTGTGTTGTACAAACAATTAATTAGTAACACTCAATTGCCGAACCAGACGGCTGAATTCGGTCAATTGGAAGTTTTTCAATTAAGCTTACCGGAAACTTAGATAAAAAAGGAATTTTTCATCTAAGATCGGAAACCGAGAAACGACTACCTACTCGCCCCTCCGGAGAAGCGGCCATATGGTAATCATATAGTTATAGGCTTGATAACTTTAGATTAAATTTTAGATTCATTTTTTAATTTTGAGTAATCGACATCCAGAGTTTGGCATAAAGCGCGCGGAAAAATTCGTTCTTTCAGACTTTGTAACAAGGTAACCATACACACTTTACAATTCCAACGGTCATCAAGCATCTAGTTCGATTATATAAAATTGACCTACGACCTCCGACCAAAAAAGTGCGCACGATGTCCTTTAGGACGATACCTTAGACTTAAGGTGGCCCAACCCGCTCATCTCCCCATACAAAAGGGGAAAGAAGATCACGACCATATTTCTTGTCAGAGATCCAAAATTTTGTTCAAAATTGCTTTATTAGATCGAACTAGATGTCTGATGACCATTGGCATTGTAAAATTATGTTTGGTTTCTAAGTTATAAGGTCCGCGAATTTTTCGCGCGTTTTATACAATAACTTTGGAGGTGGATTACGCAATGATAAAGTAATAACATCGTAAAAAGATTAGTCATCAGACATAGCTTATTTAATCAAGATTTATGATCTATTTGGTTTTTGTTCGATTTTTGACTACAGCGGTCGTGGTTTACTTTTAGCTATAAGTCGTTTTGAAATTAAAATTTTCGTAAATCTTACCAAATCATACACTATGTACATTGTCTTTTTTGTGGACATGTTGCATCTTCCTCATAACGGAGCCTGTCTTATTCTTTGAAACAGAGAAGGTCCCAGAGCGCAACAGCACGGTTTTGTACCGAGCCTGCGGATGAGTTAGGCCCGCCGGGTTGGGCCACCTTAACTTAGGTACTCAGGTTAAATCTCAGACGACAGATACCTCGGAATCTTGTAACGAAGCTGACTTCAATAATGATTCAGCGAAGTCCTTGAGAAGATACGCCGCCTGGCTGCGTCCGTCCAGTCTGTAGTTCGTTCAGGTACAGTCATGCATTTTCATTTCGTTTGGCTTGATTGGATTTGTGCAACAGTATCTGGCTATTTGTAATCACTAATTTCAGGTACAGTAGTTCTAGACAGAGCTTTTTTACTGATTTTTCGTTAATAAACAAAAATATGATTTGGCATTGACTATTCTATTCACATTCTAAAAGTGCAGTACATACATGTATCTCTATTATTTTTCAAATATAAATCTTAGACGAGAAAATTAACTACAAGAAAACAAGAAAGTTCGAAAATTCGGAAACGTACAATATTTCCTCCGGACTAATGTGTATAGAAATGAAACGACTGTACTATACGTACATAAATCTGATCTAAAGCCGGAAGGCCAAAGGCCACATATTAGGTCATCGGGGGCCACAGCTACAAGTTGCCGATACGTATTGTGTGTACGACCACAGATTGTGAATTTTGCAAATGTTTGTCATATGTAAATACATACATAGATCAATGGCAGTATAAGTTGATTGATATTCGATGACTTTAGCGGCGCAAGTCCAAAACATGTGGTTTATTCGCTAGAAAGAAGCCACTACGATATTTGCGGATCGGGTTGCTCATTTTTAGGGATCCGAACCCAATGGGTGCCAAACGGAACCCTAAGCTTCTAAGCCTACGCTGTCTGTTCGTCCGCCCTGTCACAGACATGAACCGTAATAGAGACAGACAGCTGAAATTTTCACAAAGTATGTATGTCTGTTGCCGTAATAACGAAAAATAGCAAAAACAAAAAAAATAATTAAAGAGGACCACTATAAAAGGAACGTGATTTTATTGAGTCATATTTTGTAAAATGGTACGGAACCCTTCGTGTGCGAGTCCGACTTGCACTTGGGCGGTTTTTATTACCTCCAGAATTAACCTCGGCAGGAACGTAGCACCCGAGGTAGCACCCTAAGGTACAAGTCTACTCTGGCAATTAGCGAACGGATCTAGAGTAGACAGCGTGTGAGTAAACAGTGAGCGGCGACGTGCTAACGCGGGCGTGCGCGATGCCAAGTCACGCCCGACGCGGCGCGCGGCGTCACTGTGCAGCGAACTGCGCGCGCTGCAAGCGAGCGACAAATTGACGCAAAAACTATTGGCATTGTGGAGTTTTTGTCCGAATTTAATCCGACAGAATTGTATTAGCGCCTGCTTCTTGAACCTCAGACAGCCCAAGGTACTACGCTAAACGTTACAAGGTGCAAAGTTCGGTACACGGATAGAGGTGTATATTCTACGCGTAAACGGCCGCTAAAGTTTGTTTGGTGGCGGGTTTGCTTTATAGCAATATTCGCGAATTGCAAAGGTCTTTAGGCCTATGGCGCACTACTGGAAAACCACTGAAGGAAAAATAAGCAAAAATTTATTTGAAATTTCAACTGCCTATTACGGTTCATGAGATACAGCCCTGTGACAGACGGACGGACGGACGGACGGACAGCGAAGGCTTAATAATAGGCTTCCGTTGGTACCCTTTGGGTACGGAACCATAAAAAGACCTAAAATAGGGGTGTAACTAAAGTAATAATCATAAAAACTTGATATCATATCATTTAAAAAACGAAATGTGAAGCCATCGGTCACCCACCCAAGTCTTGGACGAGTTCAACATTGCTCAACCTGGGGGTCCATTCAGGGAAAGAGTGAGTTCGAATTCGTCACTAAATATCACTCACTTTTTTAAATAGTTAATGTTTCCACACTTCTAGAATATCATTACAGCTAGGTAAAAATCTGGTCTGTCCCGTAAATACGTTGGAAGTATAAATAACGGTTCCGTTATTGAAATAATAATATATTTCCCAGCTATTTTTAGGTTAACTCACTCCCGAACTCGAACTCACTCTTACCTGAATGGCCCCCCTGATGACTAAACTGAGCCGCCTTGTGCAATGTGGTAACTACGTGCTAGCACAGAATAAGTTAATATGTGTACCAGTGCAGCAAGTTTTGGTGTACTATTAGTTTAGGCTATCGCACATTTCTGACATAGCAGTATATGCATATCAATACCAGCCACCATCAATACCAGATGGTCGAAGCGGCAATGAAAAATTGTCCGTGTTTTCCATTCAGTTCAATGTAGCCGTGCTCACGGAATATTGATTGTTCTGTGGCCGTGCTCATAAAGGGAAGGTCCTGGCATGGCACCAAATTCCTTCGGGAATGTGGTGTATTGGGCTAATATCATAACGGTAGTTGTGTGATCCATGTCAGGTTGCATAAAAAAAAAGCCACCTAAAACAAAATCAAATCGACGTGAGTGTGATTTGGGTCGAGCTAAGCGACTAGACCTTTATTAAAACTTGTATTCCGGGAGGTCACGACATTTTTGGCCACGATATGGTAAATGGCCAACCCTCTGATGCTAAATGTCGGTCTGCCTGAGCTCGGTTGCGTTAGCTAGATTGACTTTACAAAATAGATGTTGGTATGTGCTGCTGATGAATATACTGCGTGTTTAGGCACATTGATACCTACTAATTGTACACAAGAACCAGTCGGTTTTTTTTATTAAATACTTAAATATACCTTAAGTTATATCTGTAACCTAAATGGCCTATAATTGCGAAATGCAAAGAAAAAATATTTTCAGTTTTGGTATTACTAAGTAAGTATGTACTGATACTTTCATGCTTCGTTATTTGCAGATTTTTTTTTTGTTAAGATAACGAATTTTTTCAGTGCCATATCTCGGTAACGCAACCACTTGACGTAGGCAGACCGACACATTTAGCCGAGGGGTTAGTCACTCGAGCAAAAAGTGTACACCAGATTCCCAGTAGTCAAGATTTCCTTGGGATTTCTAGATTCCTAAAGATTTCCAAAGACTACCAAAGATTCTTAGAGATTCCTAAAGATTTCCAAAGATTCCTGGAGATTCCTAAAGATTTCCAAAGACTACCAAAGATTCTTAGAGATTCCTAAAGATTTCCAAAGATTCCTGGAGATTCCTAAAGATTTCCAAAGACTACCAAAGATTCTTGGAGATTTCAAATATACTGGGATTTCGTAAGATTTCTGAGGACTACCAAAGATTCCTAGAGACTACCAAAGATTACCTGGATTTTTAAGGACTACCAACACATTTTTGGTACATTCCAATGATTTCGGGATTTCTAAAGATTCTTAGTGACCACCAACGATTCATAGAGACTTATAATTGCGCGTTGCGCGCAGCACGTGTCCGTGACGTCATCGCAGACAGGCGGGCGGCGCGGCCGGCGGCGGGGGTCGGCACGGGCGCGGCGTCCGCGCGAGGCGGCAACAGCGCGGGCACGGGCGGCGGGGGCGAGCGGCGCCCGCAGGAGACGGCAACGGCGCGGCGGGCGGGGAGCCCCCGCGCCGTGGCCGTGCGATATTCGTTTTGGACATATTTACCCAGGCGGAATCCGGTTAAATTAGATCCCATATTATCTCAGCGATCTTTAGATCAGCGCTGATTTTTTCTTTCCCTGAGGCATTATACAATACCATTTTTGAATCCACAGTACATATTTCACATACTAAATTTCAAGATGAGGTACTCCGCTCTTTCGAAATCTCTTAGAATCTCAGCCATCATTAGGTCAGGGTTGATTTTTTTTTTGCCTGGGTCATTATAAAAGGCTATATTTGAAACCTTAGCAAATATTTCACGTAGAAAACTTCGCGATTAGGTAGGTACTCTTCTTTTTCGAAATCCCTTGCAGTCGTATTCACTGTAAACCTGTAAAAACTTGGTACGAGATTAGCACCGGACTAACCATACAAAAACCGGTTTACTTCGACCTTAATACGCGTAGTAAAGTTAGTCCGCCCCGAGCTCGGTTCACAACATACCTACAATCATCTAATTATTTAATCAAAATACATACAATAAACACAGTAAACAAACCGGCCAAGTGCGAGTCGGACTCGCACACAAAGGGTTCCGTACCATCGTAAATGATTTAACACCAAAAAATCATATTATTTGTATTTTTTTATTATCTTTAAATTTTACTTATTTGTTGTTATAACGGCAAATTAAATACTCACTCTGTGAAAATTTCAGCTACGTACTTATTACGGTTCATGAGTAACAGCTTTGTGACAGACGGACGGACGGACGGACAGCTGAGGCTTAGTAATAGGGTTCCGTTTTCACCCTTTCGGTACGGAACCCTAAAAAGTAGTATACGCATGATAACCTTCTATTCGCTTAGTACGCGTATTAAGGTCGGACTAAACCGGTTTTTGTTTGGTTAATCCGGTGCTTATCCCGTACTAAATTTTGACAGGTTTACTCTGAATACGGCTGAATATGTTTTGGAATTGTGTCGTCGGGCACACGCGGGGTGCGCGCTGCGCACACTCGTGCGCACACGTGTGCGTGATTTCTTCGCAAACTGGCGGCCGCGCCCACGGCCGCGCTATCATTGTTAGATTAGATCCCGTATTATCTCAGCGATCATTAGGTCAGCCCTGTTTTTTTTTTGCCTGATGCATTATGCAATACCATTTTTGAAGCCATAATACATATTTGACATACTCAACTTCACGATGAGGTACTCCGATCTTTCGAAATCCCTTAGTATCTCAGCCATCATTAGGTCAAAGTTGATTATTTCTTTGCCTGGGCCGTTATAAAAGTCTATATTTAAAAACCTAGTAAATATTTCACGTACTCGAGATAAGGTACTCTTATTTTAAAAACCTTTACAGTCTTATTCAGAACTAACCTGTCAAAACTTACGTACTGTACTAGAATTGCACCGGACTAAGCATACAACCGGTTTAGTCCGACCCCGACAAGATTATCTGAGATTACAAAGACTTTGATCGGATTGCCAATGATTCGCTTAGGATTCCTACACTCCCTGGGAGTACTCGAGACTACCCAAGATTTTCCTATTCCTCGGACTCCCGCCCAGGATTACTCGAGATTTCCATTAATTTGAAAGGATTCCCAATGATTTCCTTGGTATTCTCAGATTCCTTAGGATTACTCGGGATTACATAAGATTTCCAGATTCCTCGGACTCCCATCGGATTCCTCGGACTCCGCCTAAGATTACCCGAGATTTCCATGAATTTGATAGGATTCCCAATGATTTCCTTGGGATTTCCAGATTCTTTAGGATTACTCGGGACTACATAAGATTTCCGAGATTCTCCGGACTCCCACCAGATTCCTCGGACTCCCACCTAAGATTCTTGAGATTCCCAAACGATTGTACACCAGATTCCTTGAGTGAGTGACCCCTCGCATTTAGCTTCAGATGGTTGGTATTTATCATGTGAATCCAGTTTCAGCCATTTCCGTCATCGTTAACATTTTGTCGCGACCTCCTAGTCCATTGGTACTCAGATCAGAGTGGGCAGTCTGAGTTCTCACCTAAATTGGCGTTTACGGCAAACCGATCGACTGGCGTTTTCTTCAAACTCCATACAAGTTTTAGTGTTAGAATGTTAGTTCGATTAACACCCACTGCGAGCGCTCTTCAATTTCTCCATACATTTGAAAACGCCAGTCGATCGGTTTGCCGTAAACGCCAATTTAGGTGAGAACTCAGACTGACCACTCTGAATGACTTTATTGCCGAAGCTGAAAAAAGGAATTGGTTTGGTACCGTACTATGGAGGACATGTTGACATTTATGTTTACGGTGGGATAGAGTATTTCTTGACCCGTATGAGAACGAAAAGTCCAAAGTCTCTCACAATTCCTGCCAATATCACATAGGCACTACCTGCCTACCTGCCTCTCTACACCTCAGTGCAACCCGGGGCCCCTACATCGTGTCAAGTACTCACGACAATATCTCTGCTCTCCTCGCTTCCAAATAAAGATGAACAGTGGTGAGTATGCATCACAGAGTAAGGAAGTACAGGAGTGGGGGGACCAAAACCCATCCGTTTTTTGCACTAATTGGCGTCCTTAGCCTGTAGTCCCAGTTGTCACCTAAATTGGCGTTTACGGCAAACCGATCGACTTGCGTTTTCAAATGTATAGAGAAATTGAAGAGCGCGCGTAGTGGGCGTTAATCGTATTAACATTTGCGAGTCCGAGTTTGATTTGACAGCTTACTCATCTTTGCCGTAAATACGTCGACGTTGTCGTTTACGCCGACTCCGCCTTTTCATACAAATAATCGGAAGTCCGAGTTTGACTTAGACAGCTTGAAGAAGTAAAACCACAGAATTTCTAGTAAAAACTTGCATGGAGTTTGACGATTTTACGGAAAACGCCAGTCGATCAGTTTGCCGTAAACGCCAATTTAGGTGACAAGTGGGACTGCAGGCTATGTATAGTTCTTCGTTGTTCTTACGTTTTGTTGAGACTCGAGAACATAATAGGTAAATAATTCGTCAAGTAAATAGCAGGTGAACGGGCAAAATATTGATTAAATCTGACGTTTAGTTGCATTTCGTGCCATGCCATCTGGTAAATTTTAGTTCACTTGGTTGAATAAAACTTCGTTTGACAGTTAGCATGATACCAAATTCAACTAAACGTCACATACGATTTCGTAAGCTAACTGACTGGCCTACGATACCGTAAGTGTCTGTGTTAGCACCAAAAAAACGCCAAGTGCGAGTCGGAATCGCACACGAAGGGTTCCGTACCATCGTACAAGATTTAACACAAACAAAATCAAGTTTTTTGTATTTTAATTTTTATTATTTTTAAATGTTTTGTTACAGCGGCAAAATAAATACATACTCTGTAAACATTTCAGCTGTCTAACTATTACGGTTCTAACTATTCGTATACGGAGATACAACCCTGTGACAAACAGACGGACGGACGGACAGCGGAGGCTTAGTAATAGGGTTCCGTTGGCACCCTTAGGGTACGGAACCCTAAAAAGTAAATACGCTGCCGCTATATTGACAAGT
Source organism: Incurvaria masculella (assembly GCA_946894095.1). Taxonomy (NCBI): domain Eukaryota; kingdom Metazoa; phylum Arthropoda; class Insecta; order Lepidoptera; family Incurvariidae; genus Incurvaria; species Incurvaria masculella. The sequence continues at coordinate 8,903,083 of OX335644.1, forward strand.
TTCGTTCACAACTCCAGTCCTTCGTTGCTCGTCGGTATGCGTGCACCACGATGGAGTATGATACGTACATTTGATGAGCACCACGGAGTCGTGAGGCTCGCACTGCACTTGGGTGGCGTTCATTGCGAGCGCGGCCGCCGCCTCCCCCCTCCACCACCCTCCCGCCGGCCTGCAAACAAATCACCACCATGACACTAAAGAGAAACATCTTACGAGCTGTTTGAACATTGGTAATAGTTACTTATATTTACGGATGAATTGTGTTGAGATGGTTCTGAACGTGTCCAGCCTAGAAAGCTTCTTATTATAACACAAAATTAATTATAAATATCGAATATAGCGATAGTTGTTTTTTTTTTCAGAATTTTAGGTGCATTGGTTTTGCTGTAATAGTCCTTAGAAGTTTTATCCGTTAGATAGACAACAAAAAAATCTATTTAACGCTAGAAAACTTCTGATTGCTGTAACAACTAAAAGTAATGCACCTAAAGTTCTGCAAGTGGGACCATGGTAACTCGCGTTCCATTTCATTTTTTGGACCTGACAACGTTACAAACAATTTTTTGGACCTTAACCGACATTTCCTCTGTAATTAACCGTCAAATTTATCCATTTTACAAGCTTTTATTTAACTTGTTTTTTTTTTTACGGAAATGTATCTGGAATACGTATTGGATTGAATAAAACTATTAACAAATAAAACATAAACAGCACTGGTAACTCGCGTTACACCTAAAGGACATAGGATTTTAAATTCAAATTTATATTCAACATTTCTGCTAATTTAGGATGATATTGAGGTGATCGAGTTCCATACAAATTCCAATTTCAATTCCAAGGGGTATTAAGGAACAGTGATCTAAAAAAAGGGAAAGCTAAAAAGATATTCGTCTCACCCAAATGCAAATTATTCGAATCATCGCAATATTCGAGTAAGCCGGCAACTTATCAGTCACATTGAGGCACTAAAGACAGACAATGGTCGCACGTACATAAGTAATATAGAATGATACAGTTGTCGGATTAACATACATTCTTGGCACACATACTCTGTGAATGTAACCGACCTCAATATCGGACAATGATACGAGACAGGCGAACCTTAAAAAGTCAACGCTGATAACGGCGTTCCCATCGATTCAATGCCCTAATTCTGGCAGTTCAGGCTCTAATTCTCGCCAGTTCAGACTGTCGTGTAGTCACAGGAAATCTAAGATTTTAAAACTTTAAGAAACGCATTCTGTGTCCAATGGCCAAGGCACAATTTTGCATGGCGACTGCCATTAAAATTGCGAAATCGTCTTCCAGGCCCTAACGTTTCCCTACCCCTAAACGTTTGTGTAAGAAGTGAAGATTCTCATCACGCTTAGTACTGAAGAAGCTGGAGCAAAAAACTCAACGCGTCTGTATCTGCTTCAAATGGATTTTAAATGGATAAAGTCTTAGTAGTAATTTTATTCAGAATGGTTATAAGATGGATACCTATTAAAATTGCTTAAAAAAGGCAACGTATTTAGTCTCACATTATTTAAGTTGCGCGGGATATAGCATGCGCCAGGACCTCACATAAGAAGTGATGTCCATGGGCTTTCGAAGATGTACACGGGGGCTGCTATAACCATGCCGACCGGGCAGGTGCTTCTTTATACCATGTCTAAAGGACCCCAGATTGTACTTTGGGGGAAATATATCGGCAGAAAGTGAATTCCATAGTTTACCGACCCTATTGATAAAGGATCTAAAGGATCGGTTGTTTCTAATTCTGGGATCTTCTGGGAATTAGTCAGTGAATAGTTGCTGCTCAACTGATTTGCGTTGAGCGATGGAAGAAAGGGATGGCATAACGCCAGCTCCGAAGAGTCATTATAAGGCGATAGGACCTACTGTATTACGGGTACTGACATTTCGGCGTCGGTGGCCAGCTTCAACAGTTGAAAACGACCACCCATCCCAACGCGACAGCGCCTAGACTTGCTTCACCTAGCCTAGATTATTGAACGGCAAGACGTCGTGTAACCGGCAAACAGGCCGACGAAGAGTTGCAGTAATGCGCCCTTGCTAAGCCACTGTATGGGTTTTATAAATGAGTCAAGAAAATTTATCAGTGCCTCTCCTGCCGTGGTGCAAGTAGTGTAAGGAATTATTCATTAACTTATCTCAATGGAGTCATTGTACTAAAGCCTCTGTCAACACATTATTATTTATAATTGCTTTAATGGAGGGATAAAAAATTGTCACTAAAGATGGACAGGAGAACAAACGAGTTAATATCCAGGAACTCAGCAAGGTAGTGTAGCGGCAAATGATACTAGCGTTTTTGGCTGACGTTTCGATCGAGAGACCATAATGCATAATACATTGAGAAAAATCATCTTGAGGAAATTTACGGTTACGGTTTCTACCCATTCGCTTTAGATATATACATAAAAAATTAATCGACTCCAGCCAACCGCTGGATGAAAAAGCCAAAAGCCAAAAATACCTAGCACCCCGTAAATATGTTTATTTGTTCACTTGTTTATACCTATCACTTACTACCTACTTCTGCCGTAAATTGAGACAATTATTTGAAGCTTTTCAACTATGCATGGTTAACTAATGCCACTTTACAGTCATGATATTATATAATGATATATATAAACACCATATTCCCAAAGGATTAAGGTGCCATGCCAGGATCTTCCCTTTGTAAACATTGAACTGGAGAGAAAACACGAACAATTTACAACATTTAGGTCGGTACTAGTGCTTAGGTACCATGCAATCATGTTCAATCAATTAAAGCATGTTTTTTTTGCAACCTGCCATGGATGGCTAATACCACACAAATACTGATATGATATTACCCTTATAAACCACATTCCCAAAGGAATTAGGTGCCATGCCAGGACCTTCCCTTTATAGGCACGGCTACATTGACCTGGATGGACAATTTTTAATGGCCGCTTCAACCATAGTTCCATCCAATGCGGTGGTTCCACCCGGGTGGGCTTAACCCTACCACCTAGCAGGGGTAGGGGACTTTCAGTCTTACATGGGTTCCGAAACATGGAACAGATCGCATTCGTAACGAAATGCACTTATCCAACTCAGAAAGAGAAAGAAAGTGGTGCATGACCGGGCGAGGATTTGAACCCAGACTCTCGGATGAAAGGCAAGTCCTCTAGCCCCTAGCCTAGAATGTGGTCATATCAACAATGTTGTGTAAAAATTATTGCTTACAGAAAATTAAATATACGGTATTTCAATGTTCACAACATTTTCACGAACTAGGTAGGAGGTACCGAACCTATAAGAGGACTAGATACCAAAGTTCGAAGATTAAAATACGCAACCTCAAGAAGAAATAGGATGGAGACGCTTTTAAAATCTATAGTATGTGATTTATGTTACAGCACCTGCCCCAGACAAAGGGGAATGAATAACATTAACAAAGGTGGGCCCTCCCATTATTCCGAAACCGAAATAGAATATGGACCACCACAAAAAACCGCCGCCAGTGTGGTGTGGGCACCGGTGTGGGCACATGCTGCATGACAATAAAACTCGTTTCTAAGAACTTGCCTTTGTAAGTTCCCTTTTGTTTTTGTTGGAGACTGGAGAGATGGAGAAGTGTTTTGAGATGATGTAAACACAAAAGGATGGTCAAGTGATAAGGGGACATAATGCTGTTAGAAATCTAGGCATTAACGATAAGTAGTGTGAGTGGCATTGTAATACAAGCGACCTTCTCAATGAGTTTGTTATAAATCGGCAGTATGCAGGTAGGTATTATGAGTGAAAATTTGGCGAAAATAAAAACAAAACGGCTACGTTGTTTATGAAAACATACTCTTCGAAGACGCACTCGATTTCGGGGGAAGTATGAAACATGAATAAAAAAACAGGCCAAGTGTGAGTCTGATTCGCACAAGAAGGGTTCCGTACCATCGTACAAGATTTAACACATCAAAATACCATGTCTTGTAAAGTTTTTTTTTATTTATTTTGTATTTTTTATAATTTTTTAATGTTACCGTTATCATAGCGGCAAAATAAATACACACTCTGTTAACATTTCAGCTGCCCACCTATTACGGTTCATGAGATACAGCCCTGACAGACGGACAGACGGACAGCGGAGGCTTAGTAATAGGGTTTCGTTGGAAAGGTTTGTGTACGAAACTCTAAAAAAGATGCCGCAACCACCAAACGCATTCACGACAGCATCCCACAAACATGATGACTTCATACAAACCCTATTTTGATAATTCAGAGTAGGTAACCGAAATTGACAAGTCATTCAAGGGGATCGACATAAATATATAAAATATCTGTGGGGATCGATATGGATGCTTCACACGTAGGTAGGTAGGTACATGTTTTATAATGGTAATTTACTTTTAAAAAAAGAGACCGGAAGTTGCCATTTTAGGGTTCCGTACACAAAGGGTGCCCACGGAACCCTATTACTAAGCCTCCGCTGTCCGTCCGTCCGTCCGTCCGTCTTTCCGTCCGTCCGTCCGTCAATCACAGGGCTGTATCTCATAAACCGTAATAGCTAGGTACCTAGCTTATTTTTTTACAGAGTGTGTATTTATTTTTCCGCTATGACAACAAATAGGTAAAATTAAAAGATAACATAAATTAAAGGGGGCCCGGGGCAAAAACGTATTTTTATGTATTACATTTTGTACGGAACCCTTCGTGTGCGAGTCTGACTTGGACTTGGCCGGTTTTTAAATAAAATTTTCGCACCTAGGATCGTTACTTCACGCGAATAGGTAGCCACCTACTTAGGGACGAGATTTGCTTTAGCACAAGGATAATGAAGTGATCAAGTTTCATGCTATGGCTAGTGCCTGTTTCCTCAGACAAATTAAGAAATATTTTTATGATAATATTTCTTGATTTGACTGAGGAAACAGGCACGAGCAATTGCATGGATCTTTATCACCTCATTATCCTCTTAAAATATTGCCGACTCGATATTTACAAAACGAAATAGGTTCGTAGGTACTTCATTTAGTTGATCTGTGGATCTTCTGCAACGATCGTCGCTACCTACCTACTACGCCCTTACATATTTTGATACAAATCTTTAGAGTCTTATATCAAAGATATAAGATAAGTTATAACAAAAAAAAAAAAAAACGTACGGACGTAGCTCTCAGGTAATTTATTGAATGTGCAAATTTTCAGATAAATGTTTCTTAATTTCACTGAGGAAACAGGCACGAGCCATTGTAGGTATGTAACTCGATCACCTTTGGGCACTGTGCAGTTCAAGGGCGACAGGTGTGTTATGTACCTACCTACCTGGCTAGCCATGCGGCGCGAAGAGAATCCCTCAAATATGGTGGTCGGATAGGATAAAATAGGTTACCTGAGTAGGTAGAAATCTTGCTGGCTACATGTCTACGATTATATTATTTGCTCTCGTTTATTATTAATTATGGGTAAATTCTCGTTTTGATATCCAAATTGAACAATATTTGCTGGGAATCTTTAATGTTCAATAGTTTTGCGCACAGGTTATACACCTATTCTATCCGTTTTTTTACCTAGGGAATGCCGACTTTTTCTAACGCGCAAAGTTTCTGTTGTGGAAATGAAAATCATGAATATGGTGCGGATATACCTAACTAAAGTTACATAGCTACATAATAATGATCATATATGTAATCACCTAGTTAGTCGTATGTTAGGAGGTATCCCGTCTCGCCGGGCGTAGCAAGCAGCCGATTAGAGTACTGCTAATATCGAATTTCACGTGTGGGTTAGACATAGCTACCTAATTTCCCATTAAATTATTTGTGCTATAATTGGGAGGTCAAAGGTTTAATTCTTTAAAATTGTTTCAAGTTCTCAAATGTATGACTTTGAAGCAAACACCCACCATTGATAATAGTACATATTGCATGCACTCATACCGTACCTACCAACCCACGAATAAATATCTAGGTACTTACCATGTTGTGCATATGTGTATGAAATCAAGGATATTCTTATTGGTATTGTCTGATCATACGTGTTTACGAAGAAGCTAAAGGTAGGGGTCAAGATCAACGTCCATCGACCTCACACGGGTTGACATGTGTCCTCACATGATAAAGTTCTAAGACATCGCCAGCCTCATTCCCTTGCATCAAGCACGTACCGCAATACGTTCACAGGGGCCCGCCGCGGCCGCTCGTCACCGCCTCATCCGACAGTAGCACGTGGGGAAAGTCTCCCACGAAACAATCCCGCACCACCCATCCAATCCGTGAAACTCACTGGTCGCTCCCACAGCACTCCGCAAACTTTTGTTTCTTTGTAACTAAATACAATCACTGATTACGGAGCACAATTCGGGATAGTTTCTAAAGGTTATTATTAGGTAAAACACTGCACTTTGTACAATTATCTTGGCATTACAACGGAAATAGAATGACAACAAAGAACGGTGCTGCAGAGCGACGCACGAGGCGCAACAAACGCAAGCCGACGACGACCGAGCGAAACTGATGGACGAACGAGCGAGCGAGAGAAAGACCGACCAGTGAGACCGCGACAGTGCAAGAGAGAGGGCGGACCGACGTGGAGCGGGAGCGCGCGGGGAGCGCTTCGAAACTGTGTTGCTAGCGATGATCTAAAAAATACGCATTTAGGATAAACTATGACACCTGCCATTTCAGGAGGGTTAATCTTCAAATCCACTTTCACCGGTGTGTGCTAGCGGCTTGGCTACCCGTAGCTAGGACGATTAGCTGTCATCCGCTAAGAAGAAAATATGTATACATATTTATTTTCTGCATAGTGGATGACTACTACTAGTGTGAAAGCTTTTCGCGATCGTTCTTTGAGCAGACTCATCTCGTATTATTCATACAGTAATATAAATATGATCATGGCAATATAAGAGACAACATCGAGCAGAATTGGCATTGCGCGTTTAAGATGCCGTGCCGTTGATATGTGAAACTTCTTACCTATCAGTGATCTCCGGATATTTTACGACTTGGAGATGGGAATACCCCGAAAATCGTAATATTTCACAATAATTTTAAAAAGAAATACATCGACACCCTTTCACATTGCGCGTTATCAAAATTTTTAAAATGTAAGAACTTTAAGTCGCCAATGTATATTTCTGTGAGTCGATATTACCCAAGCCATAGCCCAGACTCAACTAACATGACATTTTTAGTAATATTTTGATCGGATTTTCCTTAAAACTCGTCGATATCCTTCCAAATGGCAACACAGGCGAAAACACCATTCTCTCTCGCTACCCACCCGCGTTGCACCAGGCGAACGGCGCGCGGTGCTGCTGTAGCGGAGGCGGAGCGCAGAGCAACCCAACTCACGATTTCCGGCGAGTGTTTCGCTCCATCGTGGGTGATCGTGGACGATATTCACGATTATTCAAATCGAAATGACTAATCTTACATTACCTACATACCAAAATGCGAATATTCGACCGAAACCAACATGGAGAAGCTATTTGCGCTGCTCGGTTGGATGGAGGGCACGTAGAATGAGGGTAATGAACCTGGCGTGGCCGTGCCCACCGAGTCCCGTGACCCGTGCCGGGCCCGCATAATAAAAACAGTTCAATCAACAAACGACGCGAGGTATGGGCACGTCGAGGGAGAGTTGAGTGTAACTAGCTGCATTATAGGGCTCGTGCAGTGAATTTACAGAAATAAGTATTAATTATAAGTCAATGGTATTCATTATACCTGGAACAAAGAATATGTAATAAATAATGGCGCCCTATATAGAACGTATTTAGCATTCCTGAAGTATTTGTTTATGTCACTGGACGGACATGGATGGCTAATACCACAACTGTTGTCATAATATTAGCCAAACACCCCCCATGGGAACAAGGTGATTATTTTTCTAAATGTGATTATTTTTCGTCCGTAGCATGGTATTATTTAACTATATTTTGAAAAAAATTAAATTCTGGCATGGGAAATAAATGTTTGGCGATTGTGGACGCTCCTGGAATATCTTGAAGATCACACCTAAAATAAAATGTTTTATTAAGAATTTCAGAATATTGCAACAAAATAAGTTAACTTAATTAATCAGTTATTCGTATATTCTGAGACCATAAACCATTATATGTATTTAATGGATACGACATTACCGTTATCTCATTAATTTGAGTTTCAGCGACATCTACATTTGAAGCAATGCTTCAAATGTAGATGTCGCTGAAACTCAAATTAATAATATTCCGTATGCATAAGTATGTACCTTATTTTATTGTAAAACAATTAACTACTTTTAAAAACCATAAAGCGTAAGCATGTGTTTATATGATGTAAAGTAGGGCGTCAATTTGTAACTGATATCGTTGGTAACTGAACATAATCTAGGCTAAACGTTAGCTAATCCTCGCCGAGAAGACAGAATTAGGTTTTTCGAGCACGAGCATCAAAGCCCGAGGCTACGCCCGAGTCACTCTCGTTTTCGTCTCGCATTTTTGGAGATCAGTTTCGAGCAGTCACGGACCTTATTGAAGTGGGCTATATTTTGTCGACTGATAAGATTTGTCTCTAGAGCACTTGTGTTTCTTGCTCTTGTCAGCAGGCCGTACAGGCCGCGGTCTAGGGGCTTTCACAAAGTGAAGTGGCCTAACTCAACAAAAGTGTAACTCCGGCGTATGAGTATTTGCAGAATTAGGTTGAGAGTTTTGTCACCTGTTCAAATTACGTAAGTTTACGTGACTGTACAGTAATTTCCTCTCAATTGTATACACTGGAAAGAGAAGGAATTCCTAAGTCCCCTTTACTCTATGGTAGACGTCTGCATGACAGAAAGAGATATCAAATTTGTCTCTATTTCCGGTGTACAGATTTCAGACGAAACGACTGTACAAATGGAGTAGCCTGCCCCAAATTACGTGAGTTTGCGCGACTGTACAGTTGCAGAAGGTACACCACTGGTTCAGTATGGTTCGCTTGCACAAGAAAAGCAAACACAAGAGGCGTTCGTTCACTCATTCAAGCGGAGCAGTGGACGACAACGGTGTTGGAACGCGGTCGCCGGCCGGCGGCGAGCGGCGCATGCGCGAATGGTAATGCCTAAACGGGCAGCTGATGAAAGCACCGGCGCGCGGCTGGTTGGCCTTGTGCGGTATGGAGTGGTACACCGAGGTACCAATTCTATAGTTGTCACTGGAATTCAACATGATTACTTGCAAAACACGTTCCATAGCTTTGTAATTTTTTTTTATGTAAAGCGCAGCGTATGAAAGGCGCTATTGAACTTTATCGGGGACTGCGAAAACCATGTTGAAGGACCCCAGGTTGTCTCAAAGTGGACTGACGGTAAAACCTATGCAGCGCTATGCATTAAATAAATTAATAGTGCAAATGACGGTACTGCCTAACCTATAGATAAATAATAGAAGTACAGCATCGGTTTGTTATTATTGTGTACCATGAAGTGCATTCCCTCTCTGTTGCACGTTAGACGATGGTAAAAAGGGAAAATAGTGATGCAACTACGAAAAGCACTCTTCGTTCAAACGACGAATAAAGCATATAAATAAACCTTTCATCCCTTCAGAGTTTGTGGGTATCCACATTTTGCGAGATTCCTCAGGGTTACGCACGGCTATCAGGTATCGAGTTCAAGGACTCACCCTACAGATGCAAACAATATTCTACTTACATATCTCAGGTCACATGTATCATATGTCATTGTCAGGTCAACACCGAATTTTAATGTGGTCGTCAATACTATGACCATCGACGTACCAAAGCTCTTATATCGATGTATCCAGATCTTATACGATATATCCAGATGCTGCGTGGACAAAAATGAGACCATGAGCGAGCACGCTATTACTTGTCCTGTGCCATGAGCATGGGTTTATGACAATTCAACGTGTCTGATCTGCAAGCGAGAGCTTTGCGCAGGTCGGCAATTACCCGAGTCGCTTCGTCTTCTTCGCTAACGATATTGGCAGGCTTGGGTAGCAAGTAATGGAGGTTTTGTATTGATTGACTGGACAAAAACAACAAAAACCTATTGCTTAACACAAGTTGCAATGGTTATATCCCATGTAGCCCCAAAATATCTGAAATGTGAGCAAACATTTATAGAATCATTTACTTCATTCAAATTTAGAACTCAACCAACTTCTACCCCAAATAAGGTGATTGCCGGAAGTAGGGGAGGGCGACCTTGGATCTAGTCGCGCCGGATGTTACCGTTCAGCTGTTCGGCCGACTTTAGAAAAAAAAGGGACGCACCCTCACCTCACTGTTTTTGTACATGACACGTGTGTCAAATGACGTGTGTGTCGAGAAATTCTAAATACAAACACATTACAATTTATTTCGTTTGCTTGCCTCATGATTTAGCTTACTTTGTAAACAGGAAGATACATATTTTAAAAAAAAGGTATAGTTATGAAAATGAGAAATTCGCTGTAAGAGGTCACAACCAAACTCTAATAATAGTTTTAACAACTGGGCGGTTTTTCGTACTGGGTTAACTGCAGAGCCGGTAGTCTCAGTTCTCACCTAAATTGGCGTTTACGTAACTTCGAAGTTCCGTGAAAACGTCAAACTACATACAAGTTTTTACTAGATATTCTGTGGTTTTACTTCTTCAAGCTGTCAAAGTCAAACTCGGACCTTCCAATTTGTATGAAAACGCGGAGTCGACGTAAACGGCAACGTCGTGTAAGCTGTCAAATTAAACTCGGACTCGCAAATGTTAGTTACATTAACGCCCACTGCGCTCGCTCTTCAATTTCTCCATACATTTGAAAACGCCAGTTGATCGGTTTGTCGTAAACGCCAATTTAGGTGACAACTGGGACTACAGGCTCAGATTCCAGTTTATGCGACTAAACACATTTAAATTTCCTAATAAAAAAAATATCCATACGTTTATGTAGGATACGTAAATGTTGTGACGTAGAAAACATTCTAAGCGAGATTTTCATTATTTCATTATTTTAATTATATTTAATATATCATTATTTAATTGATGTGCGGTTTTGGAGCGGCTCGTAGCCAAGTGGCGCGGGGACTGGACTAGCGTACCAGAGGCCTGGGTTCAATTCCGACTTGCACCACTGTCTTTCTCTTTCCGAGTTTGATACGTGCATTTCGTCACGAATGCGAGCTGCTCCATGGGTCGGAACCCATGTAAAACTGTAGGCCCCTTCCCCTACTAGGTGGTAGGGTTTAAGCCCGTCCGGGTTGGTACCATCGCATTGGATGAAAAGATTTCACAATTTCACTTGAGACCCGTAATCGTAGAGCATGTTTGAAATTATGTCTGTCCGTACAGGAAGTGGAATAAGTATGTTGTAAAAGTTATGTGTGGCATCTCTGCCTACCCATCCGGGGCAGTGGCGTGATGGTATTTATGTAATTTATTGCTATAAACGACGCAACCAAAAGTCCTTTAGAAGATTATAGAATTGATTTCAAGTAGGTCCCGTCGGTCATCGGCAGAGGCAGTGAAGACTTCAAGAAATCACTGTGTGATTGATTATGGCGAGTCACTCAACAGAAGTCGACTAGTTCCCGAGTTAGTCTATATCACGGATTATCATCAAGTTCATCGCTTTCACTCATTAGTGATATAAAAAGTAAGCTTAGCTCGCCTCCGACTCTCTCTTCGCACTCTGGGGGTGATTGATGCCCAAATGTCGAAGGATGGTTCGTATTGTTGCGCACAATTAATGGTGGAAACATTGTTAAATGGATTACAAATACCTGCCAATATTCCCTGTTAAACTATTAATTTATTATTTAATAATAATATTAAACTGCATTCCCGAAGGAACTAAGCGAAATAAAATGGGATTAGTACTTTTATAACAAAACATGTTACCGAAAATAAATGTAGTCTTTCGTTTTTAAAATTATTGTTTTTTTTTATAATGCCTAAAATTGGCAGGAAATTTAGGACGTACATTATTTGAATTATTCACATTTCCACAGATTTCCACAGACACATTTCCTAGGGATTCTATACAATTCCTTAACAGCAATGGAAATGTTCGGAATGCCGGCAGTCGTAGTCGGTTGGTTACAGCGGGGTAAGAGCGAGGGTACGAGCGTTGCTGGTTACTTCTCTGTTGCTGAAGGATCAATCGATAAAGGTGTTGGTTCAAAACATAAGCAGTATTAAGAAAATATCCCGATGCAACTGCAAATACATGTGTAGCATTCGTTTGCAATGATCGGCGAAGCTTTGGTTTGGTTGGTGACAGAACGGTGTTCTAATTTCAGTAGTTTTTAACGAAAGGTTCAAATAATTTATCCGTTTTAATTGTCATTATACCACCATGTCTCGGTGTATAGCGAATTTTATCTATTTGCGAATTTTGGTAGTTTTCGCGATGTTTGTGGCACGACAGCGTTAATAACTACTAAACCTAGCATGAACATAATTATCTGCATGAATCTTCCAAAACAGCAAAGCGATCAACGAAACGAATAAATGAGATCGCGGCTTTAGTTATGCTTAAGTCCCAGCTTTCTATTTCAGAAGAAGAGGAGAACAGGTGGAAAATCTGGCTGTTGATTGGTTTCTACGTTCCGCTAATCCCCGTTACAACTCTCCCAATCGTTAATAATTTCATCTTGGCTGAAGAATATAAAAAATATATTGGAAGTGTGAGTAAGCTGTCGTGGACTCTGTACCGGTAGGAGTGCCGCGTGGGCGCATGACGGCGGTAGGTGTAGAGTCGTGTGGGCGATATAATCGCAAAATGCTTAACGATTCAATGCCAACGTTCGCCGTTTCGCAATGTTTGACTTAAATAGTCACTTGCCGTGTGCTCGATATTGCGCGGCCCGAAATATTAGACAGGCCTGGCTTCTTCATTCTTATTTACCCTTTGTTGTTGGCTTTTTGCAGTTCGTTCCGTCATAACTGGTTTTGCACTTCAGTCCGTCATATCTGGAGTCCCAAGGCGCGCTTGTCCTATGCATTCTTCTAAATCGTCTTTCAAGTCCGGTACAGCGTAGATGGTCCTGTCATTATCAAGTTTGCCTGTAATGGAATACAGTTTTAAAATTGAGTTAAAAGAAGTGAAAGAGAGTGTATGGTGGACCTGTGCCGGCATTGTTCATTACAGCTTCTGGCCTGGCACAATAATTACAGCAAAGGTGTACTGTTCACAATAGCAAATGGTGATGGGGAAGCTCGCTGTCAAACAACTAGACAACGCTCGTCCACACATTGCACAACAGACAGGACTCCATAAACTACAGGAGTTATGACTGGTAATCCTCCGTCTCCCCACCCACCAGATTCATCAGACCTTGCTCCAACGGATTTGCATGTTTTTTTGGTAGTTTGGATATACTTTTAAAGGGAGAAAAAAATCAAATCCGATGAGATTATTCAAAATGCCCTTTTTGCCCAAAGGGTGAAAACGGAACCCTATTACTAAGCCTCCGCTGTCCGTCCGTCCGTCCGTCCGTCCGTCTGTCACAGGGCTGTATCTCATGAACCGTAAATAGGTAGGCAGCTGAAATTTTCACAGAGTGTGTATTTATTTTGCCGCTATAACAACAAATAGGCAAAATAAAAAAATAATAAGAATTAAAGGAGGGCCCCATACAAAAAACCTGATTTTGTTGTGTTAAATCTTGTACGATGGTACGGAACCCTTCGTGTGCGAGTCCGACTCGCACTTGGCCGGTTTTATGTAACTGGGCTGATACCGCACCCACATTCATGATATAAGCCCAATGCACTGCATCCCCGAAGGAATTTGGTGTCAAAAAGTGGTGCATAAACGGGGCCTGGATTTGAAACCATAACCTCTGGCAGAAAGCTAGTCCACGAGCCCTTGAGCTACGGGCCGCTATTGAGTTCATCGATTCCCGACGTGAAGGTTTTTATAGCAGAGGCATCAATTAACTGCCATTAAAATGGCAAATGTGCATCAACTAAATGGCCAATACTTTTCACTACCTTTTAAATATTATTTTTTTCTTTAAAAACGGAAATTTCCTATGTAATTCCATAAATTTATAAGTTGTTTAGATATTTAATTATCTTGCGAACATAGAAGTCATTTCATATCTACCCATCTGTCCCTGAAGATTAGCATCGGAAACCAATTCATGATTGCAGCAGGTCATTTAACTTTAGCAGAAAATACACCCTTATTGGCAAACATCCGGACGAATAAGCGAAAATACACGCCACAAAGCGAACATTCGAGGCGCACGGTCTCCCTCTATTCATACGTTTAGTCCCATAAAAGCATATTTATTTACGCAGTCAGCACATGTTTGTTTTCTCCCGGCCGCGGCCGCATCGGTGGCGGCGCGCGGCGACGGTTTTAAAATAATCGCAACACGCGGGCAGACTTCCGTCGATTGAAGTCACTCGCCGCGTGCGTCTGGCGAGGGTCCGCACTTGACGTACCATTGTGCGCCCTTGAACCGCGCGGGGTGACCCCTGTATGGCACTCGGACCCGCAGCACGCGTGAGCGTCGCTGGAAATATGCGCGGTCAGTTTGCAGGGTACGAGTGCTATGCAAATTTATTTAGCATTTAGATAACAGGGGAATACTTACGCTGAAGGAATGGTCGTTTTTGTACTTGCAAGAAAATCAATATTAACACGAACGAAATCCAGTCCTTTTGGCTGACCGTTTACTGGATCCTCTCTGATGTTCGATCTGCTACCGTTGTCTCCCAGCTGCTTACAATATCCCGGCTGCTTGCAATCTCCCGGCTGCTTGCACGGCTTTCCCACAACGTAACGTTGATTGATCAGGAACTTGGTTCTAACACTCAATTAATTTTATTGTCCATGGGACTTTTTATTGGCACCCGACTTTTGAAATTTTCGCGATGTCCTCTTGGGTATAAATTACAGCAATGGGCTCTCTTCCGTTCGTGGGGGAACAACTACGTCAGCATAATCAGCAGATGGAGGCGCCACGTTGTAAGACTAGAAGAGACCCTGGTAAATGTTTTCGGATTGAGTCTTCAGAACCTCGTCGAGTTTAACGCGAGCAAGACACAGACGTATGTATTTAGTGCGAAGTGGACTTAGTTCAATGCAGCTCCGCCCTTCGAGGGTACAACTCTGAGTATTGACGACCACATAGGCTTTCGCGGTGTCCAACCTGACGATAAAACGCAATCGTTCGTTGCCACAAACTTTGGTGGTTATTGTCATATTCTGGTGAAAAATTTCCCCCCTGTAACCACAGAAGGAGACACCACTTGAACAACAATATAGGTGAGTAAGCCAGCAATACTTAGTAGGTGCTATGCAAATGTTAGTTCCATCCGTTATAGTTTGAGTCACTCAACACATGACATCGTTTCGTTACAGACACGCGTGCCTGGTCTTCCTGCAATAATGTATGTATGCCATTTGAATGGTTCTTGGAGGAATTATCCTTCGACAACGCTGGTTTTAATCGCAATAATCCGTAGTTATCCGAAGGTCAAACATTTTATCAAGAAGGTGAACGGGAAACGAACTGCTCTCAACAGATCTCGTTGTCTCAATATTTTGTTCAGACTGCAATGTTACCAACTGAGAATAGTAAGAAAAAAACCGACCAAGTGCGAGTCGGACTCGCACACGAAGGGTTCCGTACCATCGTAAAAAATAAAACAAAAAAATCACGTTTTTTGTATGCTTGCCCCCTTTAATTTTCATTATTTTGTAATCTTACCTATTTGTTGTTATAGCGGCAAAATAAATACACACTCTGTGAAAATTTCAGCTGTCTAACTGTTACGGTTACTGAGATACAGCCCTGTGACAGACGGACAGACGGACGGACGGGCGGACGGACGGACGGACGGACGGACAGCGGAGGCTTAGTAATAGGGTTCCGTTTTCACCCTTTGGGTACGGAACCCTAAAAATCAAGTTTTTTGTATCGGACCGCCCTTTAATTTTTAATATTTGTAAATTTTACCTATTTGTTGTTATAGCGGCAGAAGAAATACACACTCTGTGGAAATTTTAGCTGCCTACCTATTACGGTTCATGAGATACAGCCCTGTGACAGACGGACGGACGGACGGACAGCGGAGGGTTAGTAATAGGGTTCCGTTTTCACCCTTTGGGTACGGAACCCTAAAAAGGTTTGTCGAAGGATAAGACGTAAGGACCGATTTAATTGGATACAGATAGGTAAAAGTAATATGAATTATGGTTTGAAAGAATATTAAGAAAATACTTCTACGTAAAAAACCGGCCAAGTGCGAGTCGGACTCGCAAACGAAGGGTTCCGTACCATCGCAAAAAAAACACGTTTTTTGTATGGGAGCCCCCTTTAATTTTAATTATTTTTTAATGTTACTTATTTGTTGTTATAGCGGCAAAATAAATACACACTCTGTGAAAATTTCAGCTGTCTACCTGTTACGGTTACTGAGATACAGCCCTGTGACAGACGGACAGACGGACGGACGGACGGACGGACGGATGGACGGACGGACAGCGGAGGCTTAGTAATAGGGTTCCGTTTTCACTCTTTGGGTACGGAACCCTAAAAAGTGCTCATACGTATACCTTGTCAGCCTCAATAGCCAAGTGGCGCGACACTTCGGCGATCGCTCTCCGAAGTTAAGCAACGCTGGGTCCGGTCTGGTCTTGGATGGGTGACCATTCGACCGTTGAGAGAGGCTGGGCGTGGTTCGGATTCCACGTTAAACTTCCTTACTTACTAGGTGGTAGGGTTTATCCCGCCCGGGTTGGTACCATCGCATTGAATGAACGATGGTCGAAGCGGCAATGAAAATTGTCCGTATTTTCCATCCAGTTCAATGTACCCGTGCAATATAAGGAAGGTCCTGGCATGGCACCTAGTTCCCACGTGGTGTGTTAGGCTAATACCATGACAGAAGGTCATCTATGTCCAGTCACATAAAAAAAAACCTCTAAAAATGTGTGATGAGGAATGAACGCTGCATTATTTTTACTTTGTATCAAGCGAAGTATCAATCTTATCGTTTAGTACCTACTCAGTCAGGCCAGCTAATTCAATTTGGCTTTTCGGTAAACCTCGAAATGACTATTTATAAAACGCTGAAGTGGCCGGAGCTAATTTTAAGATCTGACCGACGGCGTCCAACTAAGTAAATGTATTCGCCTCCGATCAAAAAAAGAAGGTGATTGCCATCTAGGCTCTGTCGCCAATTTTCTAACACGAAATCGTCGCAGAGGTATTGGAACGTTTGTGTTGGTGGTAACTGACTTAGCGAACGCATTTCTCGAGCACATTCGCACATTGGACTGTGTGGCACGCGTAGCGACTTCTCCGAACTCTTCAATCGTATTGGAAGCGAACACGACGCTTCCAATACGATTATGTATTGACAATATTCCCCTTTATTTTCTCTTCTGTAGTAGCCGCCATTGTTTTGGAAGGATGCTCGGCGCTCCTGGCACAGATTACCATATAGTTGTTCCCGGTAGCTAAACCTAGAGATCCGGACGCCAATTCACTGCACTACTACAATGTCAAACAGCTAATCGATTTGAATGGATCATTCCTATATTTAGACAATAACCGTCTGCTGTTAAAACGTCACAAGACCAGTCTTTCTGGCTCCAGCCATTGCACACTTCATCATCGCTGACAGCCCCCGTGAGCTCATACATAATAATATTAACAATCAGCACATAAAACGTGAATTGTCGGCTTAACGTCTATTTGATTTGATTTTCACACAGACCAACGGAATATGATGTCATTTGAATACATTAAGGAGACGCGGAGTCGAATCACGATGTCCCTGCACGACCGGATGCGGCGCGGTGGCACGTTACTATTCACATAATGTTCTGTGTCAACCTGGGTTATACCTTTTTTGTATGGTTTTGAACGGCTCGATGCTCAGGGCTATGTGGAATTGCCTTCAATCAAATCCCAGCCTCGTTCATTCACCTTCTCTTCTCCTTCATGCAACCTATCTTTCTCCTTCTGAGTTGGACTACATTTCGTTACGAATTCCAGCTGTTCCATGGTTCTGAATCCATGTGAAACTCTAAGTCCCCTTCCTTTACTAGGTGGTAGGGTTAAGATCGCATGGGTTGGTGCCATCGCATTGACTGAGAAGATGGTCATACGTGGATTTCGAACCATGGCCAGCCTCAACGGTTGAAAATTGTCACCCATCCAGAACCTAACCGCGCTCAGAGGTGCTTTCCCAACCTATCGATTCTCAAGGCGTCGCACACTGAGCTACTAGTACTGACAACAACGAACAACAGTAACAAACAGTAGCTCGCGCTTCTATAGGCTTTTCGTTCGATTTTGTTGTCTTTGGCCTCACTAATGAAATTGTGCTCCGGGGATAATTTTCCAAAGCACAATAGCTTCAGTCACTCTTTAAAAATATTTGACTTCCTAAGCAGCCGTCCCACGCAGAATTAACACTGCACGCGTAGATTTGATGGAACAGTGCAATGACCCAAAGAAGAACCCCTCACCACGCTATGCATACACTTACAAACATATATCTATGGCTGCCTTGTGTTTACATCCGTAGTCAATGATGCGTATTAATTTGATTACACGAACTCATTGTATTTTCCATTTTATATTACATTAGATCGATAATAGCCTAATACGGTTGAGTGCAGTTACAATGCAATAAACTATGTATGTATAGACGTATAGTGTAATGTACATACAAAGTAATATAAGGCAGGCACTTGTGTAGTCCTGAGGAAAAGTTTGTCACGACTTCCAAGCAAGCCCTTGTTGTACTCCGAAGACTATCTTTTGATTTTCAGCAATCTATAACTCGCGTTTCACTTCTTTCAATAATTCACTTTCTCGTGCGAAACACGACGTCTTGTGGACCCATTCAGAAAGTAAACGCTGAGTATGGACGAATTCGTAACCGTTAGTGCGAAATAATCTAAACTTTCGTTCCTCTCATGGGAACATTCAATAAAAGGCATCGTTTCAAAGCGATCGAAAGTTCCCCACAATAGCGACGGCTGCGCCTGCACAGCGCAGCGTCGCCGCCGCCATCTTGCAGACGGTGATGACACTGCGCGGATTAGAAAATTGCCAACAATCGCGGACTTATCGAACGCATCTCGACTCATCCGCCCATACAATTAATGTAATTATTATAATTTGCTATACAAAAAGCCGTCGCGGCGTCCACGTGACTTTCTAGTAAAGCGAGACCGAGTCACGACCACGTAATGCCGGTAACATTATGCACGACCGCTTCCTGGTGTTGGCTGGAATGGCACCAGAGCGCAGCCCGTGGGTGCACGCGAGGTTAAACCGCTCCAAGAAAACAATGGGCGGCGGAGGCGGGGCGGCGTCGCGGCGGCCGCGGTGTGGCGCCACAATCAAATTTGTTAATTTTTTAGTTTTTCAGCTAAGGCTCTGTTGAGCCTTAGCTGAAAAACTTCAAGGTTTACTATATGGTGCCGTCACTTTAAGACAATTTTCAAATTTATCTGTAACGTGGTTAGTTACAGGAAAATTGTGTTGTTGGAAACTCTACATATGTCGAGAAGGTGCCGTCACTTTAAAACAATTTTCAAATTTTATCTGTAACGTGGTTATTTAGAGGAAAATTGTGTTGTTGGAAATTCTACATACGTAGAGATGGTACCGTCACGCTAAAGCAATTTTCAGATTGCAAATTCCGAAATAACAGAAGCTGCATTCCCATGTAAACATGGGACATAAATCAAAATTTATGTCTGCCCTTTAAAAAAAAAATCAACCGAATAAAAAATTAAATCTTCTTGCTTCATACATTTGAACCGATATATTTTTTTCAAATAAACCAAAGCGTGAAAGTATGTATGGGGAGTACGATTTTCTGGCCCACCGACCATGTATATAACAACTGTTATAACCACTGAAGAGAAAGGAGGGAGTAGTGGCATGCAGTCTATTTCACGTGTTCATCGTATGGTCAAAGTGACCATATAATTGTATAGGAATCCGGCGGCGCGTCGCATGCCACAGTCGAATCATCACCGCGCGCGATGTTCTCTAAAAATTCGTTTGTCAAGTCAGTTCCCACTCACACAACCCGTCCAATACGTCTGCGACTGTGTTTGCTTGTGGCATGTATGTTTAAGTAGGGTTGGTGGTTTTTGAAAATTGAAGACACCGTGTCTCATAGTAATTGCTCTTGATGGCATACGTCTCTCCTTTTTAGGGTTCCGTACCCAAAGGGTGAAAACGGAACCCTATTACTAAGCCTCCGCTGTCCGTCCGTCCGTCCGTCCGTCCGTCTATCCGTCTGTCACAGGGCTGTATCTCAGTAACCGTAACAGGTAGACAGCTGAAATTTTCACAGAGTGTGTATTTATTTTGCCGCTACAACAACAAATAGGTAAGATTAAAAAATAATTAAAATTAAAGGGGGCTCCCATACAAAAAACGTGTTTTTTTGTTTTTTTTTTACGATGGTACGGAACCCTTCGTGTGCGAGTCCGACTCGCGCTTGGCCGGTTTTTATCTATGGTTATAACCGTATGGACGCACAATGAACGGTTATGAAAGCTCTTCGAAGTTATCCAAACAAACGCTACCAAAACAGCGCACAACATTTATAGTCATCAAAGTTGTCCAATAAAGTCGTCTCATGACAGTTAACGTGCGAGTTTTGATGGGCATGCCTATATTTATTTTGATCATTCCGCTAAATATAATTATTATGATCGATCAGTCTCCCCTCGCGACCACGAAGCAGGCGGAACGCGCAATGTGAGATAACCGGGCCCGTTCGGGCCGGTTCGGGCCTGCTCGATCCGGTCGGCTCATAATAAAAAGAGCGAGCAGTGAAAGTAATTTTATCAAGTTACGTTACATTATTTTTCATACTTAATTACACATCGGCTCGTAACAGCGCAAGTTCAATGCCTCGATTATTAATTTGATTCAAAATTATTGTAATATGGCTGCAATCGAATTGGCTTTCGATCGCGGAGCGAGCTGGGTGAGCGTTCTGCTACTGGCGTAGTCATGAAAGTCGATAACAGAAAAAAACAAATTACATATGTGAGGTATTGGCAGGTAGATGTGACGTAATACCTAACGTAATCTTACCGAAACTTTCAATTTGGGAAGGGTATTTATTGTTTTTTGGGTTATTTGGCAAAAAGCGAAAAAAGGTCTCTTATGGTCTGTGTCTGGTCACAGAATTACTAATAGTGGTCTGGTGTCCGTCGGTCACCTCGTCGGTCACACGCATTTTGTCCCAAATTCCCTTTGTTCCCGCTCTATTAACAGTCGTATGCAAATAAAAAAAATACTACCACTATAGGTACACGTTTGTTGTTGTGCTTCAACCAATTATTTTTGCTCAAACACTTTTTGAGAAAAATCTAGATTTCTTAAGCCGTAGTTTTGTATAAAATTCCAAAATAATGATAGGGTGTATGCCCACCTTTCCCTAGTTACTCATATCACCACCAGGGCCCACCATAATATCAGCGCTATAGACACATTATCTATAGCAAATGCTGCGATGGGTCCATTTTGTCTACTGTTATTTATTTTTCATCATTACTATGTACTTAATTTAATGCAAAAAAAAGAGAGAAATAAACGAATTTTCTTTCTTTCTTTCATAGGGTGAGGGCGAATTTCTTCCATGTCCAGCAGTGATGGAACCCTCTGCACGTTAATACGTTCACACTTGACCGACTTTTTTAATTTGTTTGGTGGTAATTATGATAAATCGATGTAATAAGTCGTGATACGTGAGTGCACCTAAGATAATCCAACAGAAATTAATAAAGTTTAATGGTAGGGTTTAAAGTAAGAAAATTCAGGATGGTGTTCTGTTTTTTTTTAATTGATTTAGGATACGAAAACAATAATAAGTTAATGGCTATCTTCAGATCGAAAAAAAACTTTATTGCAATTTTAATATAGAGACAATGCCAGCCAATTCAGCGCGGAGTAAGTCGTTGAGACGTATTAAGTGATTTGAGATGTTTTATGCACATTATGCAAAAAAAAAAACAACTTAAAATTTCAAGTAAAACTGTAGGTTCCTCATTTAGTTACATCGCATTGAAAGAAAAATGGAAGAAGTGGCAATGCAATTTGTCCGTGTTTCCATCTCGTTTAAATTATCCGCGCAATATATTTAATGTCCAGCAGAAAAAATCGCCACAATATTGCATGAAAAACTCTCGTAACGCTGAAGCTCGTTTGGAAACATTATCCCTAATCAAATAAAAAAAAACCTAAAATATATTCCACGCATTTAACATTATTTAGATACTTATTTCATCCATATTATGTGAATACACTCTCAACTCTTTTCGAAATATGTTATAAACATGTTTTAATCGTGTGATAAATGCATAGAGATTTATGCGCATAAGCGTGATGAGTAAATGTCTCCAATCGGCTGTTCCGAAAGTTTTAGCTAATCTGTTACTGTTAATAAATTTATTTCTCTGGAAGATCGTAAAATTGTTATTGGTAAATGTTAATTGCCACTGCGGGGATTTAATTGGCCGGTAGGGTGGACCCTATAGCCCAAATTTGACCCCGGGTGACTTAATTTTATTTCCATCATAAATAAAATGCTACTCGAACGAAAATTTAGGACTTCGGATGACTCTTTCTAAATAAATTTAGGCGATTTTTTTTCAAACTACCACAAGTTTTTTTAACTAAAAAAAATAAAAGAAAGTAAATTTGTTTTTTACTTAAGGTGGCCCAACCACCGTTATAAGGTCCGAAAGTTCAAAATTTTTCCCGCGTTTTATACAATAACTTTGGAGGTGGATTACGCAATGATAAAGTAAGAACATCTTCAAAAGATTAGTCATCAGACATAGCTTATTTAATCAAGATTTATAATCTATTTAGTTTTCGTTAGATTTTTTACTACAGCAGTCGTGGTTTACTTTTAGCTATAAGTCATTTTGTTATAAAAATTTTCGTATATCTTACCAAATCATACACTATGCACATTGTCTGCTTGTGGACATGTTGCATCTTTCTCATAACGGAGCCTGTCTTTTTCTTCGAAACAGTGAAGGTCCCAGAGCGCAATAGCACGATTTTGTACCGTGCCCGCGAATGAGTTAGTCCCGCCGGGTTGGGCCACCTTTAGTAAATATACTTTTCGTACTACGTCGCTTATTCCAAGGAATTTGATATGCATGTATGGATTTGTTAGTAGAAGGCATTGATTACAAGAGGAGGGACTGTAGGAGAACTCCAAATAATGGGTATACAGTGACAGAATAAGTAATAATCACCGTCTTTGATTCAAAGAGAAAGAGAGGCTCCGTGATGAAAAGGACGCAACATGTCTACGCCAACTATCTTGGGATATTATTTGTTCTGCATTAGCATGTAATAACTAGTACTAGTAATAACGCAACATGACGATTTGATTACAATTTCCTTTACTAACATACTGGCGGCACGGAATAAGTAACAGTCTGACGGCAACAGCGGCAGCCTGGTGCGTCGCGTCACGGCAGGTGGGTGTCGCATTTCGCAACGGACGCTGCGAGCGTGGATAAAATCGCGCAATTCTCTTCTTTTATGGCACAGTTTGCAAAATTCCACTCGCCGTTGACCTTGGATCACAGTGTCCATGACCTTTCTGCTCGGCACGTTCGATGCAAACTGCAAACGTACGGCGCGGCAACCGTAGAGCTCGATGTTGCCACAATATTTATATATTCAGGATTCTCATTTCACGACTTTTTTTAATTTGAAGTTCTGCAGTGACATTTTGAAGAATGAGAAAAAATAACTGTCTCAAGCAGATTCTTTGGACTACGCAAGAAACCCATGTTAAACTGTAGGTCCCCTTCCCCTACTCGGTGGTAGGCCCGCGTTGGTACTACCACATTGCAGGAAATCCCGTTTCCATCCCGTTTAGTGTAGCCGTGCTCCTGTCATGGCCCCTAATTGTTTCGGGAATGTGGTGTATTAGGCTACTATCATAACGGTAGGTGTGTGGTATTAGCCATCCATGTCAGGTTGCATACAAATAAAAAAAGGATACTAAATTAAAACTGAGTTAATCTACCTGTTAAATGAAAGTGCTTACGTAATACACATTACTAAAAAAAATATTTTAACATATAAAATAATAAAATTAGGATCCTGGTAGGGTTCAAGCTCGTCCGTAAAAAAAACCATAGTAAGTATTTAGTTATAAATAAATTCGGAAATGAATAGGTTAGCTTTTAGTTACAGTTAGAACTTATGAGCAGCTCGAATCATCGTGGCGCAGGGACTTGCTTTGCATACCAAAGGTCTGGGTACAATTCCCTGCCCTTTCGTGTACCAATCTCTTTCTCCCGAATGCGACCAGCTCCATGGTTCAGAAACCACACTGATACAAAATTATTGCTGGCCCAACAAATAAACTTTAACCCTGGAGAGCCGTCATAGTGAATTGGTTGCAACGACAACCATTATTTTGTCGACCATATATACAGTCTAACAAAGTAATTCTAGCAAAACATACTAGACATTGTTGCGCTCGCAACTTCCAATTTGTTACACTAACAAATAGTGACCAAAGTTGTTACAGTAACAAATACGACTTTGTTTCAATGACAAAAAGCAATTGACAAATTAAAAGCTGTCCTGAGAAATAAGCTCGATTCGTTATAGTAACAACTTATTTTGATGCTTCAACAATTTTTTTCCGACAACGTGATTTTTGTCACTTTGTCAGCCTACTTTTTTCTCAGTGCATGTTAAAATGTAGTTCCCCATCCCCTATTTCATGGATCAGTTTCCCAACTACGCTATTACTCGTAACCAACCCAAAAACTAAGGGGACTTTAACGGGGAAAAGATTATGTTTAGGTTAATTCTTGGACCTCTCATGATATGCCATGCCAATTTCCATTTGAGTTGTTACATCAATAGTTTTTTATTTTAGGTTCAGAAAAATGGAGTAAAATAGTGACAAGATGGTATCCCAGAAAATAATTTATATTAACAATAAAACTATAGTCAGACAGCCGTACACACAGTAGAAGCCGGACTAAATCGGTTTTTGTATGGTTAGTCCGGTGTTAATCTCGTACTTTGTTTAGACGGGTTCTCTTTGAATACCACTGTAAAAGATCTCGGTCTGAAAGTGCAATGAAATCAAAGGACGGACCGCACCCCAGACGATAATACGAGTCGAGCGCATTGACGTGTCGAGCGTGATTACAAAGAATTGATGGTGGTATGATGCACGTGACCTACAGCAAGCTACAAGCTCGATCGGGCGTTCCCTTGACCCGTAAGAACAAAAGATGTGTCAAAATCAAAGCTGTTTTGTCTGAGATCAAATGAGATCTAATATTGGCTGGCACCGATTCCAAAAATAACAAAATTGCACATTATGGTCCTATTAAATAAATAACTGATTATAAATTCTAAATCCATCGATACTAACATTATAAATAAGAAAGTAACTCTGTCTGTCGCATTTTTACGCCTACACCGCTGAACCAATTTCGGTATAGACATAGTCTTTTTTTATGCAACCTGACATGGATGGCATGACCTGATTGGACCACATAGGCCATTACAAATGTAACGTTTTCATCACGTCTACCTAGGCAAAATATGGAATCAACATTAGTAACTAGTCCTGGCAATGACGGGAGATGGCGCTGGTTAGAAATGTCATAGTACTAAAGAAAATGAACAGTTTTCGGCGAGTTTTGTACATTGCATCTCGTTGGTTATCTATACCTTCTTCTTTAATCCATGCCGTGGTACATATCATAAAACAATTGCAATCGAGAGCTAAAGGCCGCTTGAATACATTGGCTTGCGCTTTCGCAAGTCAAAATAATAACCGTTTCATTGTTATACACGACGTGTTGCGAAATATTTTCTTATAATTTAATGAATGGAGCCTGATTGAGAAGACACGTTCTAAGAAAACTTTTTGCTCTTCAATATTAAGTGCACATTATAAACAGGTTGTAAAATCAATAACTGTTCTTTCAATAAGGGGTGATTTTGAAAGCGAAAAGAAGCTACATTTGCAAAATCATGGAAAAACTGTTACTAGTCACGTGATATAGATTTTATTTAATAAAAATGGAAAATAAACTGCCTATTCTTTGCTACATTAAAAAACTCTCCTAAAACTGATTTTTAAATGAGTGGAAGGAAGAAATTGTTTTTTATTTGCTGTACCCCCAGCCGATGTCCATTATTTTTTAATTGTTTAGTGCATAGTTATTAATTTGTTTTGGACTACTTTTTTTTTAAGTTGTTTTAATTTATTATTCTTTGCCAGTTGTGACCTACTATCTAATGTACCAGCGTGCCGGTGGTTTTCCGACGCTACTTTTGCTTGTGTAGGGTCTCAACATCAAAACTTCAGTGCTCCATCTGTATTCATATTTGAGTACAGATGGAGCACTGAATACCTTGATACCTAAATATAATATTTTTAATTTGTTTTTTTTGTTAAAATATTTGTTTAATTTTAGTGAATCTGAAGTACACTAACTAATTTGCCTGAATATGGGGGCCGAGTATCGTTAATTTGCTCCTAAGAATTGAAGAGTTTCGTTACTTTGTCATGGATCCCATGATCAGAACCTAACCAAACTCTCATCATACTACCCTTGGAGTACATCTTTTCCAATAAAAAAAATATCATCGAAATCGGTTGGCGTGATAATGATTTCGAGAATTCGTGCATTTGTCGCGCACATACTTAATGCAAATTTAAGACGTATATGGTTTTCTCATAGATGCCATTGTCAGAACTGGACCAAATTGAAATGAGACCACACGGGAAGCATCAGCTTTCAAATAAAAAAAAAAACATCAAAATCGGTTCACCCAGTCGAAAGTTCTGAGGTAACAAACATAAAAAAAATACAGTCGAATTGAGAACCTCCTCATTTTTTTATGTCGGTTGAAAACAGGAAACTCCACAACTTGGCGGCGTCAGGCCGAGGCCTACGTCCAGCAGCAAAAGGCTTAAGAATAAGGTTGTTACTTTTACAGTTTTTACGATATGAGTTTTTCTCATTTATTTCTAAAATTAATCTGATGGCGGAAATAAGTTTTAATTGGCATTGCATTAAAATTATTAAATAAAAAGGTAAATATTAAATAAAATAATATTTTAGCTCGATCAGAAAAATATATGTCGGTTTTTGTTGGATTTCAGCCCAGCGATCACTCGGTTTCTATTACTGTGACGTATGAGAAAGTATGAGCTTTCGTATTTGTGGCAATTGGGCAAATCATGTAATTCTGGGTTCTTAACACATCTAGAGGTGTTTTCTTGCATATTTGCGAAGGTTTGTAATGTTGGTATTGAGGTACATGTATTTGCGCCTTTAGAATACGCGCTAATAGGCCATAAAATTAACCATGACACATTACCTACGCCGGCGTTGTCATCTCGCGGTGTTTGTCTGTCGACATTACTTCACATTGTCAATTGAGTTCTTAGCTTCTTACAGCAATAAGTGACGAGAGTCCTCGACGTCGAGTGACCGTCGACATTGATGGGCACAATACGATGACGATCATTATGTAAATTGGCTTGTGTTGATATTTTTTGATAGAAAACCTTCAATTTTACTATTCAATAGTATGGTAAGTCCGAGTCTTCCTTAGTATCCGCGGCCTAGACTGTGTGGCGCGGCATCGTGTGATAATTTGTCATGCGCATACAGCCAGAGAGTATAACATGTAACTGATGTGCCAATGCGTGTGTCTGTCGGATCGGAAACGCATTTGTCAGACAGAGTTGTAAAATATCCTTCCTTAAATATTGAATTATTCTATTGTTCGGACTTGATCATGTAAGTAAGCTAGTTATGTAAAGTTTGCGTAACAACAAGTGTGACATCAACTCTATTTATGGAATGTTGTATTGAATGATTCTGTACACCATTCGATCACAGAAGTTTAAGAAGGATGAAAAATACTTCTTAGACAACGGATAGCACTTGCGGGGCAATGCTGCTAGCGTTTAGAAGCGTTATTTTGTGTTATCCAATGGTGTTATCTCATAACGCTAACGCTCGAAAGTTGAGTTATCTATTAGTGGACTCCGGCTTCTGGGCAGTTTTCGACAACACTCTGTAACCTAGTGGCGCGGGGACTGGCCTAGCGTACCAGAGGCCCGGGTTCAATACCAACTTGCACCACTGTCTTTCTCTTTCAGAGTTCGATAAGTGCATTTCGTCACGAATGCGAGCTGCTCCATGGTTCGGAATCCATGTAAAACTGTAGGTCCCCTTCCCCCACTAGGTGGTAGGGTTTAAGCCCGCCCGGGTTGGTACCATCGCATTGGATGAAAAGATGGTCGAAGCGGCAATGAAACATTGTCCGTGTTTTCCATCTAGTTCAATGTAGCCGTGCTCATAAAGGGAAGGTCCTGGCATGGCACCTAATTCCTTCGGGAATGCGGTGTATTGGGCTAATATCATAAAGGTAGTTGTGTGATATTAGCCATCCATGTCAGGTCGCATAAAAAAAAAACTTAGAATCAAAATAAGAAGAGATATTTTATTCAGTTTAATTTTATTTTAATAGTTTTAGTTAACGATTAGTTAATTAAATTGTAAAAATAGTGATGCCCAATTGTGTTCTATAAGAAGTGTGATGTTATATGATATAGCTGTAAAAATAACTTTATCAATATGCTGTAAATCTGGAGGCGAACCAGCAAAGCATACTTATATTACGCGTCTACCAATTTCCTCACCTGCTGTATACCCATCATTTGGAATTCCTCTTGTAACTTCAATTCGAGATTCAGAAGCCTACGAGTCTTAAAGATTTCAGAGACAAAAATCTTCAGAGAAAGACAGAGAAAACAGAGAAAGCCAGTTTTATTTGCATGGAAAAAGAGCAAGCGACATTTATATTTTTGACCTAGACCTAGCATAACGATTCTTGACATGTATTTTTGGTTTTTGCATTTAGTTGGTAAGTGCAGTTTGTTACGAATACGAACGTTTCCATGGTTCGGAATACTTTTATAACTGTAGGTTCTCTTCCCATACTAGGTTACCTAGCTATGAATTCAATAAAACAATTCAATACAATACACTCATTAAAATACCATAACGAGACACCTACTGAAGCTAGTCCTGCATGAAATGATGTAACTATCGATTTTAAAGCATTACAAAGCCTAGTAGCGAACGCCGAGCGGTAGGGAGACAAAAGAGTTATCTGTGAACAATTTGGAATGTCGCCAACGGGTCTGTGTGGTCTACACAGTTTCCATTATTCTATGCGACAATGCAACTTTACGTAATAGGGCCGCTTCGCAGCTCACGTAACGTGCTCTATGTGTTCCATCTTAGCCTTGTTTCCGTGTAGGTAACTATGTATACTCAGTAACAAAATATGTATATTGAATATCCCGCTCAGGATACTCAGTAACAAACTATGTATTCGGAATATCCTGTTCAGGTTTCCTAGTAGGTATTTTACTAGGCACATACATATACGCAGTTTTAGGCAAAGCAGATCTAGGCTATTATTTTAAATCTATATATAATCCGTATTTAAAACTTTAAAGCAACTCTGTCTGTTTGATGATCAATAAATAAATATTAATACCTAATGTGGTTAGAATGTTTATCGAATGTATTTTTTGGTTGAGTGTTATCCATAAGATGAGCGCAGGAAGATAATATTACGTAAAGAAACATGTCGTTGACATAGTAAAAGGTCACGCAAGAAATGTCACAAGAAATTAATAGCGACTCGTAGCTCAGGGGCGAGTGAACTTGCCTTTCATTCCAAGGGTCATGGGTACAAATCCCGGTCCCGTCTATACACCACTTTATTTCTATTTATTAGTTGGTAAGTGCAGTTTGTTACGAATACGAACGTTTCCATGGTTCGGAATACTTTTATAACTGTAGGTTCTCTTCCCATACAAGATGGTAGGGTTAGGCCCGCCCGGGTATATACCATCGCACTGCAGTTCCCATGTGGTGTGTTAGGCTTGATATTACCCTCACAAACCACATGACGGTCGGTTTGGTCCATGTTCAGTTACATAAAAAAACCGGCCAAGTGCGAGTCGGACTCGCACACGAGGGGATCCGTTTACAAGATTAAACAAAAAAATAAAGTTTTAATTTTTTTTTTTTTTTTTTATTTTTTTTTTATTTTATCTATTTGTTGTAGCGGCAAAATAAAAACACACTCTGTGTAAATTTCAGCTGCCTAACTTTTAATGTTTATGAGATACAGCCTGTGACAGACGGACGGACGGGCGGACGGACGGACAGCGGAGGCTTAGTAATAGGGTTCCGTTGGCAACCTTTGGGTACGACACCCTAAAAAGTAGTTTTTGCCTTTAATAGTGGATGCGTGTTTGGTGCAGTTCCGTTTTGTTCAGGAGTGTACGACAGGGGCGTCACCTGGCACTAGCATCCGGCTAATGTTATTGCGCTCCAGGGCTGTTACAGTTTTCATTACTGCCGCTTCCGTCAGTGAAAGCGCGCTCCACGCCGAGCGGCGCGTGGCAGGGTGAGGATTGCGTGGTTGGGGCACAGAATAAGTCGCAGCTGGGGTCAGGCTCGGATGTCAACAGCATCTTGAGGGCTCACAGAAGAGATGGCCGGGATCACTTACTCCTTGGCTTGTCACGGAGGACTTTACTATTAATAAAAGAGACAGAGAAGGGAATCTAAGACATCGTCTTACTGAACTATCTGTGAGCGCCTCCACCCTTCCGTCAATTTCTCTATTGTACGAATTCTAAGTTCAGTTAATATTGTAAATTCTTTATCATTAACAAAAGAGGAAGGACGAGGAAATTAAGGCACATGTTCTATAAAATGTGTGAGCGCCTCCACCCTTCCGACAACATCTTTATTGTACGAATTCTTGAGCGGCAATGAAAATTGTCCGTGCTTTCCGTCCGGTCTAATGTACCTGTGCATTATACCAATCCCGGCATGGCACCAATAACCCATGTGTTATTGCGGTGATATCACAAAAAGTTTGTAGCAGCAATTACATTATAGTCCAGTATGAGCAAGCCTGATCCGGGCTATTATTCATAATGAGATGACGAAGAAGATCGAAAGGTGAGTAAAAACTTCAAAAGAAATGAACTGGAGGTATCTTTATTATCTGCCTTTCAGTTCAAGAATATAAATTAGCACTTCATATTCCGCACGTGAAAAACCATTCACATAATCGTAAGAAAAGCAAAAAAACCAAAACCGTTATTCAACCGGTGTAATACGAGGCGGACCGCCAGCGGAGGCAGTTCATCAGCGGAAATTAACTCATAAAGCGCTTTCTACCTTGTTGTTAAGGGCATTGGAGTCGTTGATGAGCATTTTAACATTGTCTTTATTTTGTTAACTATAAAATTACATTGAGATAACGAACTAACCGGTTACCCACACCGACACCCACAATTGTCTTACGGAATCGTTGTATTTATATTAACATCGGGAAACAACGAAAACGGCATGGAATGAAGAGAAAGGCCAGTGTAGGTTGATGAATGTCAAGTAGCGTGTTGCGGTTCGAGGCCCTTAAGTGATGCGGTGACTGAGACTAACGGAGTACGAAGCATGGACACGAAACAAAAAGTCTCAAAGAAGGCCGACGCACTTATGAAACGA
The DNA here is from genome assembly GCA_946894095.1 of Incurvaria masculella. NCBI lineage: Eukaryota > Metazoa > Arthropoda > Insecta > Lepidoptera > Incurvariidae > Incurvaria > Incurvaria masculella. The sequence continues at coordinate 8,934,653 of OX335644.1, forward strand.
AATTTATGAAGCGAGGGGCGCTGTTTTATCAGCTTTTTACCGAGAGTCTCATTTATCATTTCCTTCGGATACAGCCGCAAGATGCAACACATGGGATGGGAGTTGCTCAATACCAAAATAGATTGGAGGAATGTAATCGAACCTGTTTACCATTAAAACATTTGAAATGCTTACATTAAAATGATGATGATTCTTTAGGCAAGTTAATACAGAGATAATATAAATTGATGCAATTAAAGATAGCGATTGAGCTAACTATGAAATGTTTACTTTAAATGAAGACCTGACTCACGGTCGCTGCGAGCTAAGTATCTCGTTCCTTTCACATCGAATACTAAAAAGCGAAACGGTACTCTATGGAATTCGATAACGAGCCATTGAGTGAACTTTCGAAGGTGAAAGACCTGCGCAAAAAGCCGCCATCGATGGCCAGAGAGTTGTCAACCGAAATTGGCGATGTCACTCTCGTTGCGTCGACGGAGGATGAAAGTCACCATTGTTATGGCATTGCGTTGAATGACCTTGGTGTTCGAGCAGTGCGTGGTTCATTGAGCAAGTCGTGACTGTATCCTGAGTTCCGATGGTCAAAGAAAGTTCGGTGTTACAAAAGTTTCGGAGAAAATCTATGAGAAATGTCTTGCACCAATATTGGTAAGCTTTGGTCTACAAATAAAGAGTAGAGATATCGTTGAAAGTTTCTCAGAAAGCATACCGAGCTTTGTGTATTGATTTACTAAAAATACTTGAAAAAGATTATTTGTCCACAAATTCTGACATTGTGAACAATCGTTGTTCCTAAACGAAATTACAAATTCAGGTTTAAACGTGTGCGTATTATTCGAACAATCTCCGTGATTTATGCAATAATGCGTTTGTTTCATGCAGATGACCTTGGTTATGAACATTAACAATCAGAACAAGGAAGAAAATGTTTTGTGACAAATGACCAAACTCTAACAAACTGTCCGACAACATCGAGAGATGTTAATCACTGAGACGATGTTACAGCTTAGTGCCAAAATACTTCCGGCGTTGGACGTTGCAGTCATTATGCTGTCAAAATAGTTGACCTTAACCATTCTAACAACGGGCATTCAAGAACGACCAAGGCAATTAGCTGAATTGCATCCGCACAGTCATCAGAGTTCGATGGACTCATTTTGAAAAAGGTCACATGATGATTATGGTTTTGAAATCTTAGGGGATTTCAGAAAATGTTATTAGGTAGCTATTGTGGAGTAGCAAGAATAAAATCATCGTAAGAAAGAAAATTACAATTTAATTTTACATACAAAATGGATGCAGAATTTATTTTTGTTACGTAGTAATTGTGGTGTAGCCAGAAGAAAAGAAATCGTAAGAAAGAATCTTCAACTTGACTTTACATTCCAAATTGATTAATTTGATAGTTATGACACTTTGTTACAGATTCATAATATTGGAGCGTGTCTTTTGGACTCACCTGCTCCACACTGGGCTAGCCTCATCTCGCGGAGGGGCGAAACAATTCTGCAGTACAGCCGCATACTTTCAAATAATTACACTGAGAAGAGAAATAATTCCTAAATCCCCTTTTCTCTATGATTTACGTCGATACGACGGAAAGAGAACTCGAATTTGTCTACATTTCCAGTCTATGGGTGTTTTAGGGGAAACGACTGTACACTTAAAATGATATATGAAATTAAATGGCGCAGAAGATATTTTTGTTATGATCCAAATAATATTCAGGGAGACGTGCCAAAGCATTTACGTTCAATGTTGATTCCATCGAGATGTTGCGAATGTTTACGATGTTTGTATCATCATAAATGAACGTGTTTCTCCAAAATCCGCGGCTCGCAAGCGGGCACAAGGTCGAGGTCGCCTTTTCATGTTCCACGCTGTATTTATGAATACAAGTGACAAAGCTCAGTCGCAGTCAGTCGTTGCGCAAATCTTGAAAATTTGCATAGTGCCTTTGGATTTCGATGCCATCCGTCAGGCATCGTTAAGTTCCCGGTGAATATACCATCGTACTGAAGGCTGTCGTCAAGTCACAGGAAATCTAAGATTTTAAAATGTTTCACGCCGACTGGTCTTCCAGGCCCTAACGTTTCCCTACCCCTTAATGTTTTCAGATTTTAATTATTTTTTTTATCATATGTGAAAGCTTCATTCCATGTCCGTTTTTTTTAGCTTGTTTGTAAATATCTGTATTTGTCAGTGAAAAGAAAAATAGAAAATGAACGTAAAAAAGACAACTTTTTTCCAATGTTTATTAGCTAATATTTTCCAATCTAAAGGGTATATTAAAAAAATTAAATCATGCAGACATAGATTTCTACAATATATTTTGGAATAAAAAAATTAAAAAAACCTAGTAAAACATTAAGAGCATGAAAACAGCTATCGCCCGTAGTATGGGGAATTGATAGTGTCACGACTCCTTCTTTTCCTAATCGAATTGTGCCAAGTGCCACGCTCTGAACATAAGAAAGCAAATTCCCGTCAATACGCGTTTGATCTTACCAGCTGGGAGTCACTTGATGTGACCCTTATGAGAGAGGGATAGAAAAGCAAACATAATGGGGGAGATAAAGACATGGGTACCATCTCTTGCTTTAACTTTCCGATGGTAGTACGAAAAGGCGGTAATTTGAAGAGTAGCGAGATTACGTTTTTTTTTAAATAATTCGAATAGTTCGTTTAAATATCTAAACCTGCGTTCAGAGGCCATCGTCCAAATATTACAGCAACGGCCATATGCATTGGCATATTCATTCGTAATAGAGGCGACGATGTGCAAATTGACTTGGTCCAACAGCAGCAAACACGGCGGTTATTTCAGAATGTTTACAAGGCGCTTCACGCGAACATGCCGTGTTGAGCAAACGTACAAAGCTGTTCAATGCTGAAGTTATTGATATTTCTTCTTGGAACAGAAAACTAGACATTAGTAAAGAAAATACGAACGGTTTACACCTTGACGGAAATAGAAATAATCTTACTTGATTACGAACGCTCACCGTAAGAAAACAGATTGGCAAACATCATTTTGGTACTGCAAATTTTCGGCGTATTTTTGGAATGAGCGTCGATCTGCTTCGATGGTCTGAGATCCCTAAGAAAGATACCCTCAAAGAAAGTACATCGCCTACGGTTAAAAGTCCTTAAATTTTGTCTGTACTCAAATATTCCCACGATGTTGCACAACTGCGAGATCAAAATATTTTTGTTGATTAAATATTATCATAATATATGCGTAAAAAGATAACGGGCTAAGAGATTGTAACAATATGATAACGAACACAAGAAATCGATAATGATCGGGTCCATGATCTTGTGTTGACTGGAATCTCCTCCAAACAATATAAATTTATTAAACTTATCTGAGATTAATTACGCAGTGTATTTTCTACCCCAGGATGTATATATGTATACATAAGTAAAATTTGGCATTGGTTTTGTGACGTTATTTTTTTGGTAAAAATTGCTTTTCATTATCAGAGCGGATGTTGGATTATATAAACGGATGCAATATTTTTAACAAATATGCAAACAATATTTTCTTATTATCTAAACTAACAGCGGAAATAAGACGTCTGGATTACAGAAAGGATGAAAATATGTGCATGATACCTCTGATGATTTTCCGCCAGAGTTCCGTCCTGCCAAGACGGTTGGTGGCTCGCGTGGTCCCCGCCAAGGTTCTGTCTTGCTGGGGTGGTTGGTGGCTGTCGTGGACAATGCCAGGGTCCGTCCTGCTGAGGTGGTTGGTGACTCTCGCGATCCCGTCCATGATTTCGCCCCGCCGAGGTGGTTGTTGGCGTTCGTGGTCCCCGCCAAGGTTCCATCCTGCCGAGGTAGTTGCTGGCTGTCGTGGTCCCCGCCAAGGCTCATAACCGTTCCTACCTTTAAACCCAATTCACAGCCTGTATTATCCTTACATAGATCCTACATCTCTTAGCTTATAAGTAAGGTAGGTTATAAGATGGAATCGGATGAAGACAATAAAAAACTTCTGTTGTGCACATTAAACTTTTTATTTCTTAGACAGGGCCGTTAGAAGAATATGCCCGACTTGCACACGGTCAGCTCCTTTACCAAGATGGCAGTGTTCTTATTGCAACGATGAATTTGTTTGCTTGGTACCAAACAATTTTAAATTGTTCAATGAGTCAAGAGAAAATTTGGACCAATTTTGTGTGATTCTCACAACGCCTTCAATGGTTTCCTGGTCATAGGTAGTATCCCTTCGAGTTGCATGCGCGAGAGTGGGTCGTGGCTGGCGGCAGCTCTCGCCGCGTGTGTGGCCTCGCGCCTCCCGTCCGCGTCCCGAGCGCTCCCTCCGGCCCTCGTCTGCACCACGAAACAGGTTCCGCCGCACTTTGCCTCTCGTAAAACGAACAGAGAATTTAATAGGCAACCGCATACCGGACGGGCTGCGCGGCGCGCGGCGAGCCGTAGACGGTTTTTAGGGTTCCGTACCCAAAGGGTGAAAACGGAACCCTATTACTAAGCCCCCGCTGTCCGTCCGTCCGTCCGACCGTCCGTCCGTCCGTCCGTCCGTCTGTCACAGGGCTGTATCTCAAGAACCGTAATAGGTAGGCAGCTGAAATTTTCACAGAGTGTGTATTTATTTCGCCGCTATAACAACAAATAGGTAAAATAAAAAAAATATATTAAAAATAATTAAAGCGGGGCTCCATACAAAAAACGTGATTGTTTTGTGTTAAATCTTGTACGTGGTACGGAACCCTTCCTGTGCGAGTCCGACTCGCACTTGGCCGGTTTTTTGAATGGAGCATGTGTGTAATTTCCTTCCTTCGGGCCCGTCGTGTCGGAAGCGACTTTCTCCGGAACGCATTAATTTGGCGGAGTCATTTTCAATTATCAACGTCGTCGATTCCGGAAGTTGGGAATGTTCAGGTGGTCAAATGTAAGTACTTTGACGGATTTACGTGGGAAACTACCAGGTTGGGTCCCCAGTTAATGCACTGAATTAGTATTGTTGACTTACCAACAAATGTCACTGTGGTGCAGATGGTGCCAACACGGTCAGGACTAACCTTACCACCGGAAGGAAGGTTTTACGTGAAATCCGTGCCACGGCCAGCCTCAACGGTTGAAAATGATCAACCATTCAGAATCGTAAGGCTGATGCAACCGACTACATAGGTGGATTTGCACATAATTGTCGTCACTCGAATGCTTAAAGTACATTTAGCTAAGTTTTCAATTTCTTAGATATTCAGATAATGGTTAAAAAATCTGCAACATGAGCAAGATGAAACTGAATGAACTCTCGATGAAAAGTCTTAGCTTCTTCACGCTCAGCTAGATCGAGCTCACGTCACCTGTCTCGCCGTGCATCTGTGTTATACTAGATGTACACTTACAAGTATTTTGCATAAATATGATTAATGCGCGGGGCCCATCACCTAGCTCGGATGCTCTTGACCCCTCGTCTCGCGCCGACTGTGAGTCATCTGCAGAACGCAGCCATGCCGACCCATTATGGAGCGCTATAGTGCGAGACAAGCTTATGGTGGTTTAGTCATCGACAAATACCACTTCTGCAGCTCCATGATGTAGGTGACGTCACCGACGTGACACGCTACTAATGCGAACTGACGAGAATCCGTGATACTATAAGCTCAGTGACATTTACGTCAAAAACCGTTATGATATTAGCTATACTCCGCATTTCCGTAGGAATGAGGTGTGAAGCCAGTACGTTCTCTTCAGGAGCACATCGATGAACTTGATGCAAAACACATCTTCGTGCAAATTACGAGCAGTGTTGCATTGCCGATGCGACCATATTCATCCAATGCGATGGTACGAACCAGGGCGGGCTTAACTGTACCACCTAGTAGAAACTGTAGTTCCTCAAAGTTTTACATTGTTTCCGAGCCCATGAACTCTGGTGTAGGGAGATATCTTCTGCGCTGATATTCATGTGAGAATGGTTTCAATGCTATTGTGAATTTACCGGACTAGGTAAGGTAAGGTTATTATAGTAAGGTAAGGAGTAAGTAAAAGTATTTGTTGTAAAAAAATGAAAATATCCATGTATTGCAGCAACTGCCTAATTTCCTGGGTTTTATTCATGTTCAAACAGTTTGTGCGCGCGTAGGTAGTTGCGCTTTATTGTTTATTATTTTTTCTTCATCCATAGGCAGCACACTGCACTCGGATTTGTCATATTTTATTATTAGCCAGTTCAGCATTTACAGCGAAGTTTTCAACGTCCACTTAGTCTAAGTTTACAAATTTGTTTGCCACTGCTTACAGACATACGGGCATCGCCTACAGGTTTTTGGTACCAGTTCGTGTGAATACAATATTTTAATTCCTTGTAACATAAATAGCAAGTATTTATCGTTGATAATAAGAAAAAAAAAAACTGATGAAAACATTAAATAAATATTAATTTGCAAAAATCGACAGTTTTGACTTCCTGTTTCTATGACAAATTAATTATTATTATTAATTTTGCAAAGCCTACGTCCGACAATTGGAGCAGGCCAGTCCCCACAAACAACACCCGCTCACGAGCATCACGCCGGGCACAGCCATCGCCTCTCTCAACCATTTTTAGGGTTGCGTACCCAAAGGGTCAAAACGGAACCCTATTACTAAGCCTCCGCTGTCCGTCCGTCCGTCCGTCCGTCCGTCCGTCCGTCCGTCCGTCCGTCCGTCCGTCCGTCCGTCCGTCCGTCCGTCCGTCTGTCCGTCTGTCACAGGGCTGTATCTCATGAACCGTAATAGATAGGCGGCTGAAATTTTCACAGAGTATATATTATTTTTGCCGCTATAACAACAAATATGTAAAATTAAAAAATAATAATAATTAAAGGGGGTCCCCATACAAAAAACATTATTTTTTGTGTAAATCTTGTACGATAGTACGGAACCCTTCGTGTGCGAGTCCAACTCGCACCTGGCCGGTTTTTGGGGAAAGAGGTGACCCGAACCAAGCGTTACCGCAAGCATGGACCTTGAAGCAAGGACTCTAGAAGCTTTTAAAGGGAAGCAGCAACATACTTTTTGCCAAAGTTTGTAGAGAGTTCGTTGCAAAAACTGAACTCGCGAACATCACCGCCAAAGTTATACGTTATACGTTCGCACGAAGATCACTGGTCTCTGCGGAGATTCGCCGGAGTCACGGTCATCTCAATTAATTTTCTCCTCATTGCGTCTCATCAAATTTATAGCACTTTCGCCACTTTTTTGTACGTTTCATTGGTGTTTTCCGGCGGAATGCGAGCCGCGATGGATTATTGTAATTAGGTATCGATATTTATCGGGCGGCCCGAGGGTATTCTCATTGGGTATTCATGGCAACACCGCAGCTCGGTAATGATACGGTGGGGTTCTTGATCGATGGCGCTTTTGTCGGCTCGTCCTATCTTAGACACGGACGTTGCTTCATCCTCGATAAAGTTATCTGTGAGTTGGTTCTACACACCCTTCGGCCGTTAATGCTCTTCGAAAAGTCAGTTGGCGTCAAGTCAATAGATGAATATCTGCTTAGTTCCCTCACAAAATCAAAACAGGAAATTTAATTATGAAATTTCTATTTTTTTGTTTATTTAACGGTGATAAGCTGTGTCCAACCAAATATCCGCATCGGACATTAATAAAGTGTCTGGGGTTAGCACCAAGTTTTTTTTTTTATTTCGTCCATTAGATATCCATTATGTACACATTTATATTTGTAAAAAAATGTTCTGTCGGTTCGATCACTTCAGGTTTGTCATTTTGTAATTTTTTACCATTTAAACTTACAAACTAGTTTATAGTCGTTGATAGATTACTAATAGTACAGTAAGGGTAACAAGATTTCCCGGGTAAAACTCTCTACTCGCTGAATCAAGAGGCAATTCAGTCATTTGTGCCATGACGCACTCGGCGCATTCGGGTAAATAGGCGTGTCGCTCGCTCGATATATCTTGCAATTTTTTCCCAAAATATTCACGATCCTCCATTTTCACGGCAACTACACGTTTTCTTCTCGGAAGAGAATTGCGCACTGGGCATCAGTTGGGCAGTTCTGCGAACTTCGGCGTCGCTGCGTCGAGGAGTGTTTACGACATCAGTCACTGGTCGCGGGCTGATCCCAGCTCCGCCCACGGCCAGTGCCTGCTGAAGTAATTACGGGGAAGTGGTGTGCCTCGTGATAATATTTATGCTGTGCTTCTGCGAACCTGCGGTTTGGGTGCGACGGCATACCGGCAAATTTGACCGATTTCGACAAGACGTAGGCTCGGACGTAGGTGTACGTTACAGATTGCCACTCGTCGAAGAGATGTCAGTAATTTGACTACGTTAGATTCAGATTTGAAATGAGAGGGTCAGCCAACAATGTAGCCACTTGAAATGTGTGAGACAACACATCCAATCAAATCTTATCAAATCATATATTTTGAGCTGCTCGTCGCTTTTTGTTTGAGCGAGACTTGCCTAGCATACCAGATGTCTGGGTTCAAATCCTCGCCCCGTACATTCACAACTTTGAAAAATTCTCTTTATGAGTTGAATAAGTGCATTTCATCACGAATGCGAGCTGCTCCATGGTTCGAAATCCATATAAAACTGTAGGTCCCCTGCCCTTACCAGGTGGTAGGGTCTAAGCCCGCCCGGGTAAGTATCATCGCATTGATTGAAATGATGGTCGAAGCGGCAATGAAAAAAAAACCGTGGTTTCCATCCAGTTCAATGTCGTGCTCATAAAGGGAAGGTCCTGGCATGGCACCTAATTCCTTCGGGAATGAGGTTTATTGGGCTAATATCATAACGGTAGTTTTAAGTATTAGCCATTCATCTCAGGTTGCATAAACAAAATTTATATATACTTTCTAATCCGTTTCCATAACCATCCCAATACCACCGTCTATTTTACGAGAACGACAAGGAAGTGGCGTTCAGCCGAGAAAGTTCCGGCTTCGAAAGAATCGGTGTTTCGTGGTCTTGCGCCTCGGAGACGGCTTTTCAAGTTTTGACGAGATGAAATGCACGATTCGTTTGATACTAACACCATTGATGCCGCAGGATATGACAGATTGTTTATACGGCTCTATGAAATTCAACTTGGGTGGCTAAAATGAAATCTGCCTAAAATATATGTGATCTGTACCTTTTCAGATATTATCTCACACGCGCTCGTGGATGCTTCGTGTACACCTGCTATTGACGTTACTTATAGATATAAGCTTTTTCTAAATTTATTTGTATATACGCTGATTGTTTACCTTAAGAAATAAATAAAATAAAAAAGTAAATGATCATTCTTTGGTCACTCATTCGTTCTGCATATCCAAATCGTTACGCGCAACAATATAGCGCAAACAAATCGCCAGGCAGGGCAATTTACGTACCTCCCTGGCATTCTGAGCCATGCCCATTTTTGCACAGTATTGTTATTTTATTCACTATTTCAACGTAAACTGTTTATTAGTAATTTCTTAACAATAATGACTATATAACACTGTAAAAAATGTGCAAAATAAACTGTATTTTTCTTTCTTTCTTTCAAACAATGTCAATTCTCGTCACTTTAAAATCGTATTGTTTATTTACTTTATGCTATGCTATATAGTTAAAATATTAAAAAAAAATTGTTGCTTCGTTTTCTGAACCCTAGAATTAAATATAACAGCTTTCATATACAAGCTTGTTGTTTAAATTTACAATCCATACTAATATTATAAATTCGAACGTAACTCTATTATTTTTTCACGCGAAATCAGTCCAAAACGACATTGACCCGAGCGGAGCCGGGTACCTAAGCTAGTCCTACTAATATTATAAAGGGGAAAGTTTGTAATAATGGATGGATGTTTGTTACTCTTTCACGTAAAAACTACTGAATGGATTTTCATGAAACTTTACAATAATATAGCTTATACATCAGAATAACACATAGGCTACAATTTATAAAGATATTGTGCCCATGGGCTTTCGAACTTTCACGGGGCTGCGAAAACGATGCCGGTAACGCTACTTCACACCTGGGGGAGCGGGGCCGGGGGCGGGGCGGTAACGGCGGCGGGGGCAGGGGCGGCGGTCCGGCGGGGCAGGTGAGGGGGGGACGTGAGGGCAGACGTCGTGACCGTTGTGTCCGTTTGGTGAATTTTCAAGGCACTAGCGAGTTGTAAAACTTAGTACACGTACATTTAACTACCCGGGAATTAGGATTGGCTTAATAGAATTCAGTTCCGCTTACGCTAAGATGTGGCTGTCATATAAACTGCAATGCTCTGCACGGCTCGGCGGGAGGGCGGCGGCTGGAGGGGGGGGGGGGCGGCGGCAGCGCTTACATTTACTAATTGTACCGAAGTACGGCTTGGTATTTCCGGCAACTTTAGGACTACTTGGCATCACGCTAAATCGCCAGAGGTGCGACCAATATAATCAAATCCTTGAGAACCAATTACTCGATTTAGATGCGGATTGTATCTAAGTCTAGCCTGATTCTACTAAAAACATATAGGCTACATAATATAACGCTTCATTACCAGAAGGGTGAGTAGTGAGTGTTAAAGTCTTATAACTTGCGAACCACTTACCTGATTTATGTGCGTATTTTATCAATGTATAGCATCTCTGGGAGCAGTCAGGTTCGAGATGGGTTACTGTTTTCGATGTTGAGGCTGGCTGTGGGTTGGAGTCCACGCAAAACTTTTTTTTTTAAATAGCCACCAAATTCAACGAAGCTCTAAATGGGAATTATTGGATGTTTCTCATTGAATCATGCTATTTAGGCTCGAACGATCTTGATTAAATTTGGTACATGGATACATTGTCCTGCACCAGTTTGACCCTATTTTGGACCAGTCATGTGGGCTACTTTTTATCCATGAGATAATTTAGCCGACACTAACCCGAGCGGAGCCGGGTACCGCAGCTAGTTGTTTATATTTTGAGGCGCTACCATCTCTGCGCGAGGCGACCTCGCACTTAGCCGGTTTTTTACCCAGCGAATCTCTACAAATCCTTGAAATCCAATATGAAAGTGAAAACACTTACGTTCGTCCGGCGTGCGACGTCGCATGCGTCCACTTATTTCGTTAGCCGCCACACGAAGCTCACGAGGATGGTGCCGCAAGTTAGAGCGGTTCCTAGCTCAGAGGCGCAGGGAGTTGCCTTGCATGCCGGAGGTCTGGGATCGAATCCCCGCCCCGTTCATTCACCACTTTCTTTCTCTTTCGGAGTGCATGTCTTCACGAATGCGAGCTGCTCCGTGATTCGGAATTCATCGCCCGAAAGATTTCGCTCGCCCGGGTTGGTATGGTAGGGAATGTCCTGACATAGCACCTAAGTCCTTCGGGAACGCGGTGCGTTAGGCTCATATCATGACGGTGGGTGTGTAGCCATCCATGTCTAGTTACAATAAGGTGAACGAAGACTAGATTATGATATTATATCACATGTCTGAAACCCTCACATCCAGACGAATCTATAACATTTAAAATGATGACCGAAACACTGATTGATATCCAGCGTGGTTAAAATAGTTCAATGCGTCCTCATTCTCTCTTTGTTACAGTATTTGATATTTTTTGTTAATTTTCCTAGTTTCCTCTAATTGTTTTTAGAGTTCTGGAGATCTAAGAGAATGATGACATCTAGCCTCCTGCTTTTCAAATCATCTTAGTGGTTCATAAGCATCAGAAAATTACGTTACTCATATAAATCTCTTTTACTAATATTTGATAATTAAAAAACCATAGTGGTCCATAGTCATAATAGGTATATTATTGGTAATGATTTTTTTGGCTTAATAAAAACTACTGAAATTACAGCAAAAGGAAGATCTTCACAAATTTTTGTTCTCTGGGCTTTGACACAGAATATATTTCCTGAAAAAAAAAAGGAACAGACACGGTCGCCGGATATCAGGTGTGAATGGGAAGCGTAATTTTCTAATGGCCATCGAGCTTACCTTAAAGAGTCAAGGACTCAAATATCAAATCAAGAATTAAGGCACAGACCAAGAAAAGGGCTTTATTCTGTGGCGCTGTGTCCACGCACTGCCTATCCGATTTGCGGGGTCGGGACACATTGTAACCGCTGTGGACAGCTGGCCCTTCACGATTACCAAGAAGACGCCCACACAGTTACGCAACGTCGTGCCGCGCCGTCCGGTCCAGCTGTGTCTACTTTCTCGATGAGGTCCGTTTAGAGTTTAGACGTAGGAGCGCAGTAGCGGTGACAATGACGGATCGGCCGTGCAGGCACCACTCGATTTAATCACCCGTCGGAATTTTAACACGTGGGCCCGGCCCGTGCGGTCGGATTATTGAATGGCCGCTCTCTGCTCTTATAGGGCCTTGCATCACCCGTGATGATGTCAGAAGGTTAACATGGATCCGTCTTCTCGGTATAATACCATATTAATGCACTGCGAGCTCAGAAAGAAGCTTTCAAGAGATCATTCTCGTCCATGAAGAAGTACCTGCCTACTCTTGGAATCAGGAATATTACAGCGGTAGTCAAAGCGATTTTCTCTACGTAAACCTTTTTCAGTCGGGCAAAGCGCTTTTATTTGTAGCCGTTGTTGCACAGAATTTATCAACTAAAATATATCGTATTCGTTCAATGATTCAATACTTTCCGTCAAGAAAATTCCTTTGATAAACGTTATATTCGCGGTTTTCGTGACTGAAAAATTCGTAATTTCTGAGCACGGAATTACATGAATAGGCATCTGTATGAATAATGTTAGGCAGGAGGTCTGAAAGGCCAATTTAAATGAACGAACAATTTGAATAGTTGCAAGAAGTAATTTTTTTTGTTGAAGCCATGTCAAATTAACATTCGCTTGCATCCCAGTTTAATGTCATCACATAATTTGTGTATCTCATCTATATTAAAAGTTGTATAAAATTTTCAGTTTGGACATCAAAATTTGTCTCCACGATCAGACAATAATTAATTATTTGGTTGATACACGCGTAGCATGTATTCGTATATAATTACCAGCGGTGTGGGTTCCAGAACTTCAAAAGAATACGACGACTTCTACATTTACATGCTGCTGCATTTCTTCGCGTGCAAATTGGAAGAGGCGACTAACCGATTTGTCGTTTATGGTTATAATATCACGTAATACTGTAGGTCCACATCGTTACTTCCTAGTTGGTAGCCATAGAAGTTCAGTTGCATTAAAAATATTGTTTAATTTGTTTTGGTAATTGCCAGTGTTGCTGTCTAGTTTTATAGCGTTTTATTTGTTTTATACCGATTAGATTTCGCGCAACAGCATGTACTACTAATTTCTAGCAGTATTTCTAAGATGAATAGCGGTGGCACAGTATCTGTCGCTGCTTTTCAAGCGGAAGCCGCCCGTTGTGTTGGCGTGACGCTCTGTCGAAACAATGAAATGTCGTCCTTATCTCCGATCGGATACGTTACCAAACAGCCCCGACAATTAGGTAACCACAGCCACGGCCATACATCACCCTGCCCTGTCTGAGCTACCGTTCACTTACACGTTCACGGTGACGGGCTACGTGCAGACATCTTCACCTATTACTCTCACGTCACTTTCTCGGAAATGTAAATTTCTTCGATCTTTCACCGAATTTATAAACGGTGCGTCCGATAGGCGTCTAGTCCTAATCCTTTGCCTGTCATCGGATGAGCGAAATCCAAATGAATAAAGCGCAAAATCCGTACTGTCACATGCAGAGACGAACTCCCAAGGCACGTTCACTCCAAGGTGTCAAAATGATAGATGATCTGGAATTTGTCTATATTTCGGTATGTGGAGTTGGGGATTATTTGTAAATAAACGTGATCACAATTTCCATATCTTGTACTTGGAAGCCCAAGTACTGACTGATATACTGTGTCCGGGTACCCAGCAGTTGACTATGGTAACAACGTTTCGCCCAATGAAGTTGAATGAAGCATTAGTAGTAAGCTGTTTGCTGAGAACTTTGCTGACACTGCATCTGATACAAAACTCGAGTCTATTATCAGGTAGACAAAAAAGGTAATCTTGCCTTCTCCCATCCGCCTAAGTCAAATCCGGATTTGCTGGGCAGTTTGAGCGTCTGTCCTTAGAAGCAGGTACGCGACCAGGTGGTAGGCCTTACCCAGGAATTTTCCAACTGTGGCGGCGCTACATGACTCACTACACCGCGGAGAATCCGTGTGGATGTAACGAACTCGACGATCATCTTACGACAAGTCTTGTACGTTCCTCTAGATGCCATTGCGCGTTTGCAGGCGTGCGGAAGAGGCTGGCAGTGTTGACGATGGAATTCATGCATGTAAACTTTTGTAGGGTGCTAACTGAACCCTATTACTAAGCCTCCGCTGTCCATCCGTCCGTCCGTCCGTCCGTAAAAATAATAAGAATTAAAGGTGGTCTCCACACAAAAAACGTGATTTTTTTGTGTCAAATCTTGTTCGATGGTACGGAACCCTTCGTGTGCGAGCCCGACTCGCACTTGGCCAGTTTTTGCAGTTTAGTAGGACTTCTTGTGCGGTTGATGGTGAATGTGGAGATAGAAAGGTTGGTCAGGTGTTGAGATCCACGGTTGCGCAGCTCCTCTCCTGTAGTCGTGATTTGGATGTTGTAATGTGTTACTTTTCTTGGATGCTCGACAGTGCGTTTCTCGTGTTTTTGACATGTTGGACCTTCAAATGGGTAGCGCCATCTATTGTTCTATGCAACTGTGTGTTGTATTTGTTGGCATGTTGAAACTAGCGGCTATACATATGTAGAGAGCGCTACGATCGCTACATCGATCGCCATTATCATAATAGATACGATGTAACGTGTATTCCTTGGTAGACTTTAAACTAATAAGAACTCGACTTGTAATTAAAATTAAATAAATTGTATCCCTTAATTTTTTTTCAGACATAAGAATAATGCTTTTTTTTTTATTATATAATCTTATATTAAAATGTCAGCGTGACATACCGGTGTTTATAATGCTTTAAAGATTCCACCTACTGTGTTAGACAAGTTCTAGACGTTTTTCTAGCAGCGAGGATATGTAGTTTCTCCAGGAAATATTGGGGATTGTGCACATACATTTTTTATTCTTTCGTCTGAAGTTATAGTGCAATATAATAGAGCAAAATATGTAGATAAATTAACTTTTTCATCAGGAAATTTGGGGGAATAACTGTACATCTAGCAGTGATACGCAAAAGGTGATTTGGGTCAATAATGTCTAGTGACGTTAAATGCCCCCGAACGGCCTACAAAAGCGCAAAGCGCTTACACAAATAGGCGTGCGTGGTACAAACTGAGGTACTATTTTAGGTCACATAGCGGTTCCGTTGTTATTTTAACTATTATGTTCACGAGAGATCTTACAGGAACCATAGATACTAATGAAACTGAATTTTTAGGGTTCCGTACCCAAAGGGTACAAACGGAACCCTATTACTAAGCCTCCGCTGTCCGTCCGTCCGTCCGTCTGTCACAGGGCTGTATCTCATGAACCGTAACAGGTAGGAAGCTGAAATTTTCACAGATTATGTATTTATTTTGCCGCTATAACAACAAATAGGTAACATTATAAAATAATAATAATTAGAGGGGGGCCCCATACATAAAACGTGTATTTTTTTGTAAATCTTGTCCGATGGTACGAAACCCTTCGTATGCGAGTCCGACTCGCACTTGGCCGGTTTTTTAAGATATTTATGAGGTACACGGTAAAAAACTGCTTCGAAGCCACAATACGTGGGTCGAATTCTCTGTCCTTATTTTTTCACTAATTCACAAGTTTGTTATAGTAGGTAGCCAATACTTTTAGCAATTGTTATAATAATATGCAAGCAGATGATGCAGAAGTCCTGGATGTGGCACGGTTTCTTTGACTTTTGTGCTGTCCTCCCCTTCTTGTCTCCCAC
This sequence comes from Incurvaria masculella, assembly GCA_946894095.1. Classification (NCBI taxonomy): domain Eukaryota; kingdom Metazoa; phylum Arthropoda; class Insecta; order Lepidoptera; family Incurvariidae; genus Incurvaria; species Incurvaria masculella. Next base: position 8,950,523 of record OX335644.1, read on the forward strand.
TCCGCCGTCTATTGGGTTGGGCGGTGCGAACAGCACCTCTAAAGCTGCAATGGGGTGCGGATAGCACATAATCGGTAATCAGGAACCGATCCTCAAACATACATTTCAGAGTATAAAACGCAGTAATATTTGGGCAGTTCCAACTTCCTGATTCCTGATCCTGTGCTCCCCGCACCCGCACCACATACAGCTCCAGAGGTGCTACTCGACCCACAGGCCCGAGAGACGACGGCGCGGGACTCAAAAAGGCGGACAGCTTCACTGATAGCTGTCCTTTTTGTATTGTATGTATTTATCCTGCAGATCTAGAGTAAAATATCTTATTTTGGACTACATAAGATATTGTATTTTCCACAGCAGAAGTGTCTACTACTCTGGGTTATGCTACCGATCCAACATGGCGCAATTCAAATAGGACTGGTCCGTCAACTTTATCAGCACGATGTGCGAAATACATCGCAATTCGCCTACGGTTCTCACTAGCAAGCAACCGATGACTCCATTAATCATTGTTGCACAGTCCTCGCGAGAATGGAGCGGTGAAGCCCTAACTGGGACGCCGTGACATATTGGAGAAACTGTGGAATACTAACATGAATTTAGCGAACACAACCTCTGTATATTTGACCCGGCTGCGGACGTATAAGGAATCCGCCCCGTTACTCTGTGGTACCGAAGCGCGAGTCAGGGCTGCCAACAAGTGAACAGTTTGTTTGATGTTTGAAATTTAATAAAATATTTATAACATTAAATAACAAATATAGATTTTTCGTTCGTAACATACCAAAGAGTGTAGGAATTATAAAATCGGGAATATAAAGTGTTATATGATTTGAAGTAGTGAGTAGTGACTTGAAGTCAAACAATATTGTAAAGTGTACTTGTTCAGAATTTGCCACCTATTTTTACCAAAGTGAAAATTTCAATGAACATAACCTAATTCGGATCTATTAAAACTATACACGGTGGACTCGAACATTTAAAAATCTTGTGTTTTACAATTTTTTTTTACCTTTCCCATATATTTTGTATGTACATAGGTTTGTATTAAATATGGTGATTTTGTTGTTTTGAAACAAAAGTCGTAACGTAAAAATTGTTCAGTCTCGTGTACAGAATCACCCCCTTTCGGGTCTGACTACGACAGTGCAGTGTTTCATATAAAAGTGAGAGAGTTTTTTTTTATAAAATTAAACATGTATGCCTGATATTAGAAACTACACCACATGGATCTAGGTGGCATATGTCAGGACCCTCAGAATATTGCATGGCTGTAGCATTTTTACCACAATCTAGATTTAACTAACCCCTATAACATTACAGGATGTTTAATAATGCGGTTTTATAATAGCCCTCTTCTCATATCAGAATACGTGACAACCCTAAATAGCAGCAATGTGTCATCGCCAGTCCGCGTGGGACCCGCCGCGAGTCTCTATCTTCTATTTATCATCAAGTGGTATCCCACATAAACGAGTTCGTCGGCGGACAAAAAGTGTATCACGAAGAGCCACCCAGCTAGAACAATTCCGTTCATGAGATGGCTCCAACGCAACACGCAACCGCCACCGCAACGTTACGTTTCGCGTTGCGTTACACGATCTAGTCCACCGAGTGGATCGCCCGCTGACGTTGAATAATGGTGAGTCATAGCCGCGTGTCGAAGATGAATGGAACCTGGTCAAATAACTTTTTTTTTTATGCCCCCCTGACATGGATGGCTAATACCACACAATTACCGTTATGATATTAGCCCAATACACCACATTCCCGAAGGAATTAGGTGCCATGCCATGACCTTCCCTTTATGAGCTACATTGAACTGGATGGAAAACACAGACAATATTTCATTGCCGCTTCGACCATCTTTTCATCCAATGCGATGGTACCAACCCGGGCGGGCTTAAACCCTACCACCTAGTAGGGGAAGGGGACCTACAGTTTTACATGGATTCCGAACCATGGAGCAGCTCGCATTCGTGACGAAATGCACTTATCGAACTCTTTAAGAGAAAGACAGTGGTGCAAGTTGGTATTGAACCCGGGCCTCTGGTACGCTAGGCCAGTCCCCCGCACCACTAGGCTACGAGCCGCTCAAAAACTCCAACCAATCCACGAAAAAAATGGTAGGGAAATATGGCAAATGCTACAATTTGATTGTTTTTCAGCCATTGTCGATTCACTTTCACTTCGTACCCTAATGTCACCTGCGTTTGCATTCTGGTGTTTTGGCTAATATCACGACAAAAAAAGATTTTTTCATAAAAAAATATATTTGGGTTGAATGCATCTTAAGCACCTACAATATAGCATTCCAATGTGATGTAAAAGCGTTTTTGCGCAAACAAACTGTAATGCAAAAATAAAGGTTGCATATTCGGAAAACTAGGAAAATAAAGTCACATAACCATGAATTTATAAATTAAAACTATTGCTCAAAATAATAAGACAATTCCAAATGCAATACAAATAACAATTAATTACACGATTTACGTAATTTATTGCTCAAACATTAATTTGTTACAGAAACTCGTAACACATAATTTTCATGATCTGTGACATTATGTGTGAGAATTGTCAACAACTACTTACGTACCGATTTGAAAAAAAAAACACTGCCGCGCCGTAAAAAAGGCGATTCAACAAAATAAAAATATCTAGTGTTGTGCTTCTCAGATATATTTATAGTCTCTTATTACCTTCTTCAAAAAAAAGGAGGAGGTTCTCAATTCGTCGGAATCTTTTTATTCCCAGAATTCTAACTTAGTAATTGGAAGTAAGCGAGATGATAACTTAGATCAGAGCGCCATCTGCGATGTTTAGTGCAGAACAATAAAATTGCCCTCTAGCGGAATGTTGCTACACCACTCACGACCCACTTTAAAACCATATGGTCGAAGCTAACGGTGATCGCGCTTACACCTTTACGTACTAGATGGCGCTGAAAAAAAATTCAATTCAATGTGTGAATCGACATGCAGAGCTATGTCGATTCAATAATTCCACATCAGCCTGTGCTCTCATTATACTATCAATTTTGAAAGGATTCGGCCCAATAACTAAATGGTTCGAAATGGTATCCACCTTTTTAAAATCCAAAATCAGTACCCGAAGTCCCAGTTGTCACCTAAATTGGCGTTTACGGCAAACCGATCGACTGGCGTTTTCAAATGTGTGGAGAAATTGAAGAGCGCTCGCAGTGGGTGTTCTTAAGCGAACTAACATTTGCGAGTCCGAGTTTGATTTGACAGCTCACTCAACGTTGCCGTAAATACGTCGACGTTGCCGTTTACGTCCACTTCGCGTTTTCATACAAATCGGAAGTCCGAGTTTGACTTTGACAGCTTGAAGAAGTAAAACCACAGAATATGTAGTAAAAAATTGTATGGAGTTTGACGTTTTTACGGAAAACGCCAGTTGATCGGTTTGCCGTAAACGCCAATTTAGTTGAGAACTCAGACTGACCACTCAGATTCGTAATACCCGTCCACGGGTAGGTATTATTATTATACCTAGTTCATTGACATAAATATTACTACGTAATGACAGGCCCTTCCATACAACAAAAATAGAGGAAACCAAAGTGGGGTTCTATGCGTCGCGGCATAGGTCGCGGGCATTGAGGGACACCACTTTGTCGCCATACAGCCGCTCGCTATCGTCATATACTTGTGCGCCGCCTCTGGTTAATAATGCGCCCCTAAAATGCCCAATTGTGTGGTAAAACCCTGCAAGACTTACATAAAAAATGCAAAAGACGGAATATCGGAATACCGCAACAGGCGACATAATTGTATGAAAGGGCAGGGAAGGACCTTTTACATATATCACTGAATTAGGTACTATTCATTCCTAATATCATGTTTGGTGAGAAAATAACAAATTAATCATTGTTATTAATATAAAAATAAAGAAAGTAAACAACAGGGCCTTTCTTAGCAGCTTGCGATCAATACCCAGTACAAGGTTTCCACCAAGTGCCGATTTATTTTAATTGACTATCAAAGGGCCTTTATTACTGTTTCATTTGGAGGTTTAGAATAGGGAGTGGACTGTATACATTTTCTTTTAATCGGTACCTCCAAATAATCCAGGTGCTGGTTCTCCTGTCGACTTCTTGGTTTGGTTTTCCTTGACAAAACCTTGTGCACAGGTCCAGGGTCGACCCTTACTTGAATGTTGGAGCACTGAGCACTGAATGGCACTGCAGCTAATCTCCTAATCCTTGATGACTGAAAGCTTGTACAATTATTATTGATTGCAACAATAAACACTTTTATGTTGAGTTTGATGTTGCTGCACCGAGGTTGGTTCGAAAAGTAACAGTTTGGGAGTAGGAAGTAGGATTCGATTTTTTCTCTTTTATAAAATAGATTTGATTTTTTTTTCTACCCCAATGCCATGTGAAATTTAGTGATACCAAGAAATAATATTGCATTTGTGGCTGTGTGCACAATCAAACCTTATGAATATTATACAATTACTAAAGTACTGATTATCTTGTACAGGTATTGATTGCAAGCTGTATGTGGCGATTAAGCTAATCAGCAGTAGGTGAAAAAGGCCCTAAGTGTGAAAACAAGTTAATGTTACACTATCCTATTTTATGAAACCCCACATGGACACAACTGCCGTTATGGAGTAACGTAACCGTAAGGAATTAGGTGCCATGACAGGACCTTCCCTTTATGAGAACGGCTACACTGAATTTGATGGAAAACACTTACAATATTTCATTTTCATGAACCACAGTTTCATCCTATGCGGTGCCAACCTTAACCTTACCACGCCTTATGGTAGCCTTAACTTTGGCCTTAACCTTACCATCTAGTAGGGCAAGGGGACCTACAGTTTGACATGGTTTCCGAACCATGTCAGTCAGCGTGATTGCGTCCACTGCTGGACATACGCCTCTCCAATTTTTCTCTAGTCCTCCCGGCCCTCAGCCGTACGGAACCACTGCTCTCCGCCGACGCACTTGATGTCGTCGTCCCACCTGGCGGGTGGTCTTCCCACACTCCGTTTTCCTGTCCACGGCCGCCAGTGCAGGGGGTCCATTCAGGGCAAGAGTGAGTTCGAGTTCGGGAGTGAGTTAACCTAAAAATAGCTGGAATATATTTTTATTTAAATACCGGAACCGTTATTTATACTTCTAACGTATTTACGGGACAGACCTGATTTTTAACTAACTGTAATGAAATTCAAGAAGTGTAGAAACATTAAATATTTAAAAAAGTGAGTTGATATTTAGCGACCAATTCGAACTCACTCTTGCCCTGAATGGACCCCCAGGACACGGTTACTCCAACGGTCGTCGTCTCTTCGGCTGACGTGACCAAGAGAAAGAATGTGGTGCATGACTAGGGTGAGGATTTGAACCCATAAATAATGGTTATGCACGAAAGAAAAGTCCTCTACCACGAGTTGGTAACATCGCATTGAATGTAATACGATTGAAACGGCAATGAGAATGTCCTGTGTTTTTTTCATCAAGTTCAATTAGCCGTGTAATATAAGAAAGATCCTGACATGGCTACTATACCACATGGAAACTGGATATTTGCCGTACGGACATTTTGACCATGGCATTTTTTAAGCCGGCCGCGTGTCGTGTCACAACGGAGTTTCCACGAGCACAGACCCTCCAAAACGTCTGCGACTATGTTTCGTGTTGCATTTACTTTAGGTTTCGTTCCTCAAATTGGCGACAGCTGGTCTCGTTATAGGCGCCCTAGGTGATACATCTCCTTCCATTTTCGATTATGTTTTTCCTGTGCCAATATATCGTATTCATAATTCAGCCAGATCTGCCAGCATTACTTTCCCAGATGCTCCTACATGTGTCTACCGTGCGTAGGATTTCTTTCTTCGAACGGACCTAGGTGGTTTTTGGTAATCCCTACAATGCCCCTGTTAGTTATAGCGCGTTGGTTTTGGACTGTATCAAATGCCTACTAACCTTGAAAGTAAACATTCGACAGTAGGAGGAAACTTTTTAGGGTTCCGTACCCAAAGGGTGCCAAGCGGAACCCTATCACTAAGCCTCTGAAATGTTCACAGAGTATGTATTTCCGTTGTCGCTATAACAACAAATAATAAATTTTAAAAACAAATAAAAATTAAACCTTAAAAGAAACGTGATTTTTGGTACAATTCTTGTATAATAGTAAGGAACCCTTCGTGTGTGAGTCCTATTCGCACTTGGCCGATTCATCACACCTATACTGATATATTTTTTTTTATTTGAACTATACCAGGTGGTGATAGTGCGAACTAAGTGAAATTTTAAAATATCATCCTACGAATCACAATGATTTCTTCAATAATATATGCTTTGTAGCAGCATATTTCTTGAACTACTTACTAATACAGATTTTTGATGCAACTATCTTTTGATTGCTTATGAAATTCCTTGTTTGGTTCAACCAATTATGCAATAATATTTAATTAGCGGAAATATTTTTGCAAGTTATTACAAAATATGTAGAAAATGTAAAAACGTAAAAACTGAGCACACATTTTGCTGTAACGATTAGCAAAAAACTGGTATTTTCGTACCATCAATATTTGTATACATGCCTGATCACAGTTTGTAACGTAAAAATCATCGCATTAAATGTGTTTTTATTGTAATTTTAAGAGAATTATATTTAAAATAATAGATGAAATAAATGTGAAAATATATTAGGTTAAAAAAATGAAAATAACCAATGATCGGTTAAAGTATATAGTGCGTAAACATTTGTTTAAAAAAACCAGCCATGTGCGGGTCGGACTCGCACACGAAGGGTTCCGTGCCATTATACAAGATTTGACACAATGAAAACCCGTTTCTTGTATGGTTAATTAATATTTTTTTATTTGTTTTTTTGTTTACAATATAACGGCAACAGAAATATAAACTGTGGAATTTTTAGAATATGACGATAGTCCTTTCACAGACGAACGGAAGGATAGCGGAGGCTTAGTAATAGGATTCCGTTTGACACCCTTTGGGTACGGAACACTAAAACGACATTCATACAATTTTATTTGCTATAAATAAAAATAAATGTTCGAATACTTGCTGTTTTGTTGAAAACATTAATGATAGAATTTTATTTATCAGCTGGCAAAATTTTATTCCCATTTTTTACAATGTTTTGACATAAATCATATTTCACGTCGAATATAAATTTCTACTTATTTTATAGAGACATATATAAATTAAACATATTTTCAAGGTGCACCATATTCTTATAACCTATTTACAAATGTACACGAACTAACAAGTTGGTAATCAACAATCTGATTATTCAATAGCACAATGTAACATTTTATGAGATAGAGTAACAAAATGTACAAGGTCATGTCATAAGAAGTACCATAGATTAAATCCTCTATAGAAGTACATACTTGCTAATTATTTATTTTCATGGCCATGTTTCATTCTATACATTGGTGGATCTGCGAGTAGTTGGACAAACCGATATTGAAAAAAATGTGCTGCATATAATGATCAAAGAGCAAAATAATCAGTCTCTTACAATCTTTCGATATGGTATTCATAAACTATTCGTGATAAGCTTGGTTTTGAGATCAAATCGGCCGTAATCTCTATTAACCTATAGTTTTCTTATAAAAAGGGAATAGATTTTATCACTACACTTTATCTATGAAGGCTTTATCGATCGAAGTTTTATAGGTGCGTGTGTAAAGACTCAAATCAAAAGATTGTAAAAAGGACCTAAGTGATTTTTGTCTCTGTGTTATCTTTTGATCTTTGTCGTGTAGGTAACACACATCGGCGTGTTATATATCGTAAAACCGAGCCCAAGGCTGCGCAGGGTACGGTACGTCCCCCGCGCTCTTCTACGCCGGGTTTTTGCGTTCTGAGTGGGCAGTCTGAGTTCTCACCGAAATTGGCGTTTACGGCAAACCGATCGACTGGCGTTTTCTCCAAACTCCATACAAGTTTTTACTACATATTCTGTGGTTTTACTTCTTCAAGCTGTCAAAGTCAAACGCGGACTTCCGATTTGTATGAAAACGCAGAGTGGACGTAAACCGCAACGTCGACGTATTTACGGCAACGTTGAGTAAGCTGTCAAATCAAGCTCGGACTCGCAAATGTTAGTTCGCTTAACGCCCGCTGCGCGCGCTCTTCAATTTCTCCATACATTTTAAAACGCCAGTCGATCGGTTTGCCGTAACGCCAATTTAGGTGACAACTTAGACTACCGGCTCTGCGCAGCGAAACGTGCCAACTGTGTCATGAAGACATCGGCCATAATGTTTGGCGCAATCTGTACGTAGCACCCGTAAACGTGGAGGATGTATGAACACATGTATGTCTGTAGCCGAAGCTTAAGAAGTATGTGTGGTCGTCCGTATGTAGGGTTGCCATCTCTAAAATTTGGCCACGAGGACAAGACGTGAAAATACGCGTGAAAACCCCGGATTTTAAAGCCCAGAACCCGGACATGTCAACAAGTTTTATAAATAGTCAGTCAATTTGTAAACCCGGACTACAAATGAAGCCCCGCCCGGACGCTCCCCGGATGCCCTCTAAACTAGGACAAATCTGGGGAAACCCGGACGGATGGCAACCCTATCCGTATGGATCTCAGCCTGCCCCTCCGGGGAACAGTGTGACTTTGTATATATGTATGGATGATACAGCGCATTTACCATTTCAATTAGCAAATATTCGAATTCACTTTGAATGGCCAATTATTTTCCATTCAATTATGGTGTTTAAATAGAAACATGCAAATACCCGTTTCATATTTTACACGAATTTTAAGTAGCGTTAAAATGAGTACACATATGCTGCGAAGTGATTTCACGAGCTCTCTATTTACTTCGAGATGACATTAGCCAAACCGGTACCAGTGCAAAGGAATGCTTTGAAACATTTCCCTTAAATCTGCGCTTATTGTGCGGGGGACACTTTCACACGTTTGCATAGTTGACTAGTGCTGTATCGTGTGTATACTAACATACAAGCTCAAAAACCTTTGTTACCAACTATTTGATTTTTATTAAAAAATGTCATTACAATCAATCGAACGAAATATTACCATTTTTTATTTCAACAGCGCAAACGACCTTTCATGGCCGTGTGCACCAACATCTAAAATAATATCTACCAAATGTAAAAAAAACAATGCTTTATTAAATCACATCTGAAAATTACAGAAAATACTTCATGTTGCTTGATTCGTCTCCAGTCAGTGCTGTTTATGCTTTACTTAACTAAAACAGAACCAATTCTAAACAAACATGAAACAACCCGGGTTCGTTATGCTGATAAACATAGTGAATCTTTAGGTAATACAGTGCTGGTTATCCCGCTCTCGGCGCTTAAATCTATTGTGAAGATTGCATTGGCTGTGTTAACAAGAGTGTTGCTACGTCATCATTATATTCCACGTTGAAAACGCACGGGGTTCTAATAACTAAACACATTTTACATTGGAATGTAAAAGTCACTCGCGAGTTCACGTTTCCGTTCGATAGTTTCACGATTCCACACTGATGTCAGTTTAAAGTCTCTTCAATTCATTTCAGTTTGTTCGTTCAGTGAAAATGTACACAATTTCGGGTACCTAGTCACTAGTTTGATCTGCGGCAGTGTTTTCGACGCACTCGATTTGTCCACTATGTAACACGGTGCGGGCGTGGGGAGCCCTCACTCGTCGCCGGCGGTGAAGACTCGCAGCCTCAGCTCTGGGCTACGGAATCCATCGGCACCACCAGCTTTCCGTTTGAGTAGCTCGAACTGAAAACCAAAATGTCATCTTGATTTTACTTTAAGTACAGTGAAGGAACAATCGCGAGGGAACGGATTAGGTCCTCGCGAGCTAGACACGAAATAACAATAAATACATTTTCAATGAATACTGTTTAGAGAGGATTGTTTTGATAATTTTATGTATTTAATGGATACGACATTACCGTTATTACATTAATTTGAGTTTCAGCGACATCTAAATTTGGGACCTCCCTGCTTCCGACGAATGTCACGACTAATAATTTTTCAGATTATTTTCAAAATCTGATTACAATGCTTCAAATGCAGATGTCGCTGAAACTCAAATTAAGGATTGTTTTGAGTACAAACGGCAACACGTTAACCGCCACACATTGGACTTTGATCGACATACGTTTTCCTTACAAATGCCAATGCAGTAGGCATTAAGGGTGATGTGCTCCGTACAGTGCCAGCAGGATTGACTGATAGCATGTTCATGTGTGGAGTGGAATTTACAATGACGTAGGTTTGAAGAAGATGACAAAACTTGCACTTTTAACTTCAGTATTCAAAGATGTATTTAACTTCCAAAACAATTATGTCACTGTACCATTGATACCAAAAAGGGATAATGTATGCTGGACCATGATAAAATATAGTACTTAATAAATGACAGAAGGATGTATTAGTATGTTAGTAGAAAAAGAGAATAGTGAAATATTAGTATATTAACCTGCAAGGAATCGAAGAGGTTCTGCTATGCGGCTTGTTCGCCCTACACCCATCGCTCTCTGCAACAAGCCGACAGACATTCGTTAGTAAAGAGGGTGCATGGATAAATGTTAGGGTATTCAAACTATTTAAAATTTAAAAAATGCTTCGTTATATTTTTTGAATGAAACAGTAAATTATTTTAGGTCTCATTGTAGTACCTATATTATATACGTTATATTTTTATTAAAATTACGAAAAAAATGTTCGTTTAAGAAAATATATGAGAAAGAGTATCATTTTCATGACTATGCACCTAGCCAGGTTTTCACCAAGTGCTCATTTATTTTAATTGACACCCTAGGGCCTTTATTACTAAAATTGCAGATTATCTTTCACTGGTATTGATTGCAAGCTGCTAATAAAGGCCCTTAAGGTGGCCCATGCCGCTCAATTTCCCATACAAACGGAGAAGAAGATCACGCCCATATTTCTTATCAGAGATCCCAAATTTTGTTCAAAATAGCTTTATTTGATCGAAATAGATGTCTAATGACCGTTGGCATTGTAAAATTTTGTTTGGTTTCTAAGTTATAAGATCCGAAAGTTCGAATTTTTCGCACGTTTTATACAATAACTTTCGAGGTGGATTACGCGATCATAAAGTAATAACATTTAAAAAAAAAAGTCATCAGACATAGCCTATTTAATCAAGATTTATAAATTATTTGGTTTTTGTTAGATTTTTAAATACAGTGGTCGTAGTTTACTTTTAGCTATAAGTCGTTTTGTAATTAAAATTTTCGTAAATCTTACCAAATCATATACTATGCACATTTTTTTTGTGGACATGTTGCATCTGCCTCATCACGGATCCTATCTCTTTATTTGAAACAAATAAGGTCCCAGAGCGCAATAGCACGGGTTTGTACCGTGCCCGCAAATGAGTTAGTCCCGCCGGGTTGGGCCACCTTAATATGTGGCGATTAAGCTAATCAGCAGTAGGTGGCAAACGCCCTAAAACTATTTGCATGGCATTTTTAAATATATACTGTCTTGAATTGGGACGACGACATCAAGTGCGTCGGCGGAAAGCAGTGGTTCCGTACCGTTGAAGGCCGGGAGGACTGGAGGAAAATTGGAGAGGAGTATGTCCAGCAGAAATGACTGACTGAAATAATTATCAACGAAAGGATCGTCTTAACAAAACCCACTTTACTGGCTTTGTACCGTAAGCCTCATCGAGCAAGAACCTTGCAACGCGATGTGAGTATGTATCACTTTACTTTGAGAATTTCGCCGAAGATTCCCAAGACTGATTTCTTTTGAACCCATTATCTCACCCACTTGTCTCTGCAGAGCAAGTCGCTAACATGACGTCACTTAGAAACAATATTTTAATATTGTAGATGTCATGACGCTGATATGTTTGGTGCCATGGAATCACAGAAATTAGGTTAGTTACTTTTTAAAAGTATTTCATAAGATAAATTATAATAAAATATGTTTTTTTTGCTGTTTTTTTAAGGCGTTAAAAAAGGCAACAAAGATATATTTTAAGTGTTGCATAGTCAGTTATAAGACTTTTGTATTTTTTTTAACCGTTACGAAAAGCAAGATCAATCTCTATTTAAGGGCTTGATAACACCTGATTGAATTCAGTTTCATAAGGACGTAAGAAAAACCATATTTGATTATTTATAAAAATAACTACTAAAATAATGATACCGATTAAAGATGAAAAATATCTGTAACGATAAATAAATAGATGCTCATATTCTGTGTTCAAACTTGTTTTATAAAAATGTATGGATATTTGTCTAATTTAAGAACACAAGGCACCAGCGACTGATAGTTCCATACCTTTAAATTATAGCTCGACCATCAATCTACATATTTACTTTTTGGATTTGTTTTTAAATATAATCAAACGTGGTCGTTATTAAACTGAGCGCAATTGGCTCTTACGCAAATATTTGAATGTTTATTTCGTAAGTCAGATCCAATGGCAAGACATCAAAACGATGAAAATGAGACCAGACAATTCCTGTGAAGATCAGTGTTCACAGGAATGAAATATCATAGTTTTGGTTAGGAAAACTTATAAAGTTACGGACTAAAGCTTCGGACTCTTATTCTCTTCGTATCAGCGCTCACTCCGCTGCGCATATCATGGCTTACGTTGTTTGACAATCAGTAAGCCTAGTTTTGGGAGAACGCTAGCGGAGACCCGTAGCTCAATAGGTCTTGCTGTCTTGGCTGCTGCCTTGGTACTCTCATCCTGAGATAAATGGTCGCAACAAAAACTTAGGCTGAGATAAATAGTCGTAACAGAAACTAAGACTAACGAAAAGTAGTACGTACTTTGTTACGTCACTTTGCATTACTTTGGCTGAGATAAATAGTCGTAACCGAAACTATGACTAACGAAACATAATACTTTGTGACCACACTCTAGACACATTTTGTATGGACGAAATCTCAAAGTTATGCAAATTGACGTCACAAAATACTACTTTTCGCTAGTCTTAGTTTCTGTTACGACTATTTATCTCAGCATTCGACATTTAGTCCATACAAAGTGTGTCGAATTGACGTCACATAGTACTACTTTTCGCTCATAGTTTCGGATACGACTATTTATCTCAGCCTAAATCCATACAAAATGTGTCGAAGTGACGTCACAAAGTACTGCTTTCCGTCCATAGTTTCGGTTTCGACTAATTATTTTGGCCTAAGACTAACGAAATGTAGTACTTTGTGAGGTCACTTTGACACATTTTGTATGGAAGAAATGTCCAAATCATGCAAAGTGACGTCACAAAGTACTACTGTTATCTCAGAATGTCTGCTCAAGATAGGTATCGAAACTGTAAGGCACCGTTCACCGCCCGCAACCTGGCTGGATCGGTCGACCCTATTACTAGGTGTGCAGTTCTTGTTATCTAGATAAGATTCCGAGGACAGTCCGACTTAACTAGGGCAGACTAACGCAGATACACTTTGTACACGAAAATATGGTATTCAATATGTGGATCTCACCTTATCTTTTTTCTCTATGCTTTTAAATTGTTTGTTGGTAACAAACATATATTTATGGCGAAATATCCTGCTTCCCATAATACAGGGAATCCTAGCATAAGAAGCAGGACTCCAGTACCTCCAAAAGCCCATAAATGTAGCATAAACTATTTAAAACAATTCATAATTTGATGCCCTCAAGCAAATCGATATTTATAGTTATATATCACAGTAATCATGAATTTACGATCAAACAGCGAACTCTACATTCAAGCGTTGTTATTATTTTTGTAGTATTTTTGGTCGGAACATTCTTCTGAAGTAGAATTGGAACCTGCATTTTTAGGATTACATTTCTACTGCTCAACTGCTGAAAAATATCTTAACATAATTTCAATGTCAAACCATTTATTATTAATCTGTTTCTTATCAGAAATGACATCCAATCGTCAAATCATTTTCTAACAGAGATATGCGGCTGAGATATGACTGAGAATACTAAAATTTGACTAACAAACATTTTTATGAATTTTTTAGAACATCTTTCATGAAGTTTGTTAACAGAGAGAATAAAAACCTATAGCCGTATTATTACCGAAATTTAATACATACTTCTGTTTATTTCTTCTGTTTTAAGTTATTTTCGGGTTAAACTTTTTTATTTAAAAAAAATCCGTAGAGACGATCTAACGAGAAGTGATCCGCCTCTCCTCGGCGGAAAATCCATGGGAGGTAAAAGTATAATTGTAACGCACTCGAGAGGTCATGCAAGCTTTTATTATAGTATGTATACTATACTATAGATTAAAGATGAAAGTATAGATAGCTACCGTAATACATAGAACATTAGACGAAAACTGCTTATTTTCGCTGGTACTATGACATTTCTAACCAGAGCTATCTCCCGTCACTGCAATACGTTGTAACCATAATCAAACTAAGGTTTTTTAGCTGTTTTTGCATAGATAGGCGCAATGAAAACCGTTTTTTTTTTCTTAAAAATAATTTATGTCAATGTAAATAAAAAATATCATTGATATTTATTGGTCATATTTTATTATAATTTCTTAATAATTTATTATTAGTATTAACATACTTAATAATTTCTATATAATGTATTCTGAAATGTGAATTGCAACGCCACCTGATTTTCCCTATTCAAAATTGGTATGACGTTACAACCTGTCCCTTCCTCTTTAGTCTTCGAATACCTGAGCACTGCTCCAACTTCATGACACGTTCCTTTTCAGTTCAAGCCCCTCGCCTCTGGAACGAATTACCGTCTGACATACGCGACTCTGAAACCTGCTGAATCTGCTTGCTCCTTGTATGCCTGATTTATGATTTATGATGTTTGTTAAGATTATGTTTCTTTTAGTTTTAAATTGTCGCATGATTTAATCTTAAGTTAATGCTTACTTTACTTATTCACCTACCTAAATTATGTTGTTAAATCTAATGGGTGGCCAGGAAGAGATTGCCTCAAGGCAATATGGTGGCCCATTAGATGAAACTAACACTTGTTCAATTATATAAAGTCTACTATAAGAATGTATGTATAAGTTTCATCTAATAAACAGTTTATTATTATTATTATAGTAAGCACTTCTACTATCCATACTACTCATACTTATACGCAAACGCAACCTAAACTGGTCTACTTCTGTTTTGTGCGTAGGGAGGGTAGGATCACTGCTAATTAGATGATTTACATATTTTTTATAAAACAAGCGGTTTTTCTAAAGGACTGATAATATAGAACACATAATATTTTTTTCTATGTCGTTTGGTCTAGTCTCGGAGCGACTTTTTAAAGTAGCACGCAATAAAAATGCTCTGCTGAGATGGTTTGGACGTGTAAAGCGAATGAGAGACGCAAGAGTGACGGAACTGATTTGCAGAGCAGTAGTAAGTGGTGGTGTAGTCTTCGGTGTCGGCATAGAATGGCAACATGACCAGATTGATGAGGTACATACTTCATAAAGGCGTAGCACTCGCAATCGTAGAGCATGTGTGAAGATATGCACGTCTGCAGATAAGCATGCCATTCCCCTCCGGGAAGCGACGATGGTACGTTTAAGACCATAGATATGATCAAGTTTATGCTTTGTATTTACGTAATATGTGTGTTAGCGACAAAGTGGATGAAAAAGCCGCTCAACAATGCAAATTTAATTTAAAAAAATACCTTAACTTGTTTACAAACCACATAGATTAAGAATGTTTTATATTTAAATTGTAATTGCCTGGTGAAGTTATTGACAGATGTATGTATGTCATACAATTGCTAAAAATCGCCTTATTCACGCTATAAGTGTACGTCCCTGACGATGAAAAAACGATTGTTTACTTTTCTTTTAACAAGTTAAGGTGGGAAATGCACACCAAAAGCCACCTCGCTTATAGCGCTGATCACGTCGCGTACCGCGGGCCTGCGAGGAACAATACAACTCGTCGAACAAACTCCAACGAAAAGTGATATTGGAACGATACCTCTTAATGAAGAAAGTTTGCGGGCGACGCGTCTCATCTCGAAAGGGGTAGGCAGATGGAGCGGATAAGCCTTTGTTTGTACACGGTCGGTTTATCCGCAACTTAAACACAGCAGGCTTTGACTGGAAGCCATTGCAGAGCGCTTGTGAAATTTATTGTTTATGTTTTTGTAAATTTAAGAAGTAATATTTTTAAATTAATGGTTTATTTGGGAGATGAGCAATTTTTTTTACTTAATATTTTTCCGAAACTTTAAAGGCAACAATGTAACCTTATATGTACCAATGTATGGTTACAATGTAACAATTTATCATTAAAATGTAACGTTACATGCGGTCTCAGGAATCAACTGCTCGTCTCATAGACGTTAGATGCATGATAAAACTCTGGCATCACTAAACGGTGAAATAAAACGATACATGATTATAAATTGCTATGATATGATATGATTTTGATAAACGAGTAACAGCTATATTGAGAGTATTCAATTATTAATTATCATATCTGATCTGGTTTTAGATTGAGACATGCCAATCCTTTAGCATATACTTTGAGCGGCTCGTAGCCTAGTGGCGCGGGGACTGGCCTAGCGTACCAGAGGCCTGGGTTCAATACCGATATGCACCACTGTCTTTCTCTTTCCGAGTTCGATAAGTGCATTTCGTCACGAATGCGAGCTGCTCCATGGTTCGGAATCCATGTCAAACTGTAGGTCCCCTTCCCCTACTAGGTGGTAGGGTTTAAGCCCGCCCGGGTTGGTACCATCGCATTGGATGAAAAGATAGTCGAAGCGGCAATGAAAAATTGTCCGTGTTTTCCATCCAGTTCAATGTAGCCGTGCTCATAAAGGGAAGGTCCTGGCATGGCACCAAATTCCTTCGGGAATGTGGTGTATTGGGCTAATATCATAACGGTAGTTGTGTGGTATTGGCCATCCATGT
This sequence comes from Incurvaria masculella, assembly GCA_946894095.1. Classification (NCBI taxonomy): domain Eukaryota; kingdom Metazoa; phylum Arthropoda; class Insecta; order Lepidoptera; family Incurvariidae; genus Incurvaria; species Incurvaria masculella. The sequence continues at coordinate 8,967,425 of OX335644.1, forward strand.
CAGGTGGCATAAAAAAAAAACTATATAGTCGTGTAGTCATAGTAGCATTGGCTGCTAGATAATTTTCTATTATTATTATAGTTTCTATGTACGTAATATATGTGGTTGGTAACTTACGTAAAATACCTATATAGAGAATACATTATATCCATAAATTTAGACAGTCGTCTACGTTGTGTTAAATGTAACAATAAGTTCTGCGTGGCATAGTTAAATTATTGGCAGATACGCTAGTTAGTGATGGTCTAACTAGCGTAATGTATTTACGTATGTAGAGAGGAAGTTTTGGGAAGGTCCTGGCTTGGCCTCTAATGCAATGTGTTGGGCTAATATCATAGGTTTGAGCCATCCATGTTGCATAAACAAAGAAAAAAGGCTAGAAACATCAATCGGTGGCGAAAGACCACCTGAAAGATCAGGGTTCTTAATTTTCTGTTTATCCTTGTAAATGTCGTGTCTGTATTTTTACTTTAAAAGGAAGGGGGCACATTATAGGTTGCAGGCGCCCATGCGATAGGAGGAAGTTCAGCAGTCCTTACCTATGCCGCTAACAGCGCTGCGAGAGGCACGCCTCGCAGGCGACACGCTCGGGCCGCGGGGCGGGGGTGTCGGGGGGCGGGGGGGCGGACTTACGCCGGAAAGTGTACCTAACGAGCAGACCTGCAATGCAAAACCCCCACGTTAAACCGAATCATAAGTTGCACAGAAACTTGAATGGGCGACGTGAGTGTTGGTGTATGCGGCCAGTGTTTGTATGTCAAGTCGCCGGAATATTTAAGGCTGTTCCGACCCATAAAAAGTTGTTTGCACACATAACGCAAAAAGTATTGCACTTTAAGTCACGAATTAAGAATAAAAGTTGAATATAGTCATATTACTTGCAGCGAAAACAATTGCACAATTTCAGGATTATTAGTTTTGTTACAATTTATTTAAATACGATTTTTATTTAACAGCGCCATCTAACGGTGTTAAACTTCTAATCGGCAATTACAACGAAACCATTAAACCTGAAATTGTGAATATGTTTTCGCGGCAACTACTATGGCTATATTTAATATTTTTGACGAATTCGTGCCTTAAAGTGCAATACTTTTTGCGTTCTGTGTAAAAAAAACATTGTATAGGTCGGAACATCCTTAAGGCGGAAAGAAAATAATAATAGAAATCAACTCGGAGAAATGTATTGTGTAGGTTACCCCTAAAGCATCCAAATAAACTAGTGGCTTTTATGACGCTGGTAAAATAGAAAGGATTTAATATCGTTGCTTTTGGAATCATATATTTAAAAAAAAATTGCCAGAAGCGAATTCTACTAAAAAAATTCTTATAACTCGATCCATTTAACCTGTTCGATATTTAAAATCATGCAAATTGGACACAAACCAACCAAATCAAGGTCAGACGACTTTTTCAATGTTTTATTTCTCTATTCCGTTTTATTTTCAACCCTTGTGGACAATCACTCTTCTTTCATATAGCACTCCCCCAGTCTGTGTAAAATAAAAACGAAACGTGTTAGCCAGTAAAAATGGATGGGGGCGGATAGGAGAGAAAAATGGTATCCACGCGCCGGAAGCTTCGTTACTATTGTCTGCACCCGACCACTCTCTAACTTCTGCCCCATTTGTTATTCTATTTCACTTTTATTTTTTATGGATTTTATAGTTTTAGACCTTTCATTCGCATTCTCATAGTATGCCTGCATGTTGTGTTTGGATGGTGTTAGCCTTGGATCCGTTCAGCGGCCATCTGTATTTTACATTATAAACGTGAAAATAGTAATCCCATTTCAAGTTTATGTTAAATTGTTATTATGAAAGTGATATTTATAATACCATAATAATCTGATTAGGTTTGTTATAATGTAACTAAAGATGTTCTGTAAAATGCTTATATCACTGCAAAGAGCAAGTGATATTTTAAAATACCGAGACAATTGATTATATTCCAATAAGAATTTAATTGTTACTAGTGACTAAAATATTAAGTTTGACGACATACCATGCTCTGCTTCTGACGTGCGGGAAGGCTAATTGATATTATATTATAGTTATGTCCCGCATAAGTTTTAAAAGAGTGATTAATTAGTGACATTATATAATTACGGCTTTGACAAACACGGTGACGTGTCTACCAAAATGGTAAACAGTGAGATGAGCAACTGTCCAGCAGCGTGTAGGAGGAGCAGACACCATTAGGCAAACTGCTATTTATCGTCTGCAGAGGCCGTATCAATATCGGAAAGGTTATTCAAGTCGTTTCGGGCCCCTGCCCTGTGAGATACCCTCATAAATCCGCTCTGACCACCACTTTATTTACAGGGCCACACTATCCGAGCTTACATCTACAAGCTTGTCATTATTTAGCCGCGGTGCTCCCGCTACAACCGACCATGTACATAGATTTTTTTGGTCGAAGGCTCCCTGATGTATCGTCCAGTCGGAGCTACATCAATCATAAAACAGTTAACCTGTCCAAGTACAGATAATTTACTCACTGGAATTGTATTATTGCCCGATAAAATGTACTCATATTCGTATATTCATTCTATGGCAATGTTGGACGTCTAGACATCTGACGTGGGAAAGTTCAGATGTTTATGCATACGATAAGGAAAGTATTTTTATGATGGAATGTTACGTATATTCATCACTACATAGTCACTACATAGTATAAAACAAAGTCGCTTTCTCTGTCCCTATATCCCCATGTACGCTTAAATCTTTAAAACTACGCAACGGATTTTGATGCGGTTTTTTTTAATAGATAGAGTGATTCAAGAGGAAGGTTTTTATGGATAATAATATCCATTAAATATTTGAGAAATACTGTTATTTTTGAGGTTTCCAATGTGATGTCGTAAAAAAAATTTTTTTTTCCGCTTACATTGCAAACGCAGGCTGAACCCTACGAAATTTATCAAAATAATGTACTAAGTATTGTATACATTGAAAAGGTCTACAGAAAACTCCGCAATGGTATTTATCTATCTCTTATGGATATCCCACAATAACATGTTTTTCTTATTTACTTTTTACGACAAATAATGGCTAATTTTTGAAGCGATTTTAACCAATACAGCATTAATCCTTATCCAATTAAATACCTTAAATACATTGTTGATTTAATATAGATCTATACGGCCCTTTACAGCATATGATTTAAATGAATATTTTCGAAGATATTATAGATTTAAAAATTGCGGGATGTAGTGCTTGCGGCGGTACCGGCCGGCCGGGGCGGCGGGAGCGTGCCTCGGAGGTCGCGGTTCTCCCTATAGCACTTTGAATTTATTATTTCTCTAATATCTAATAATCATGTAATAATAATATATAAGTTTTTTTTATTTCAAATATCTCAATGTAGGAACTCTACGTAAAAATGGTTTATTTGTGTATCATTGTGTCAAAATAATATTTTTTTAAATGACGTTATGCCCGTGCAAAGCCGGGACGGGCTGCTAGTAATACTATAAATCAATTAATCCGTTATTTTGAAAAGGGCATTAGTCCACTAACCCAAGTTTTACAGGAGAAACAAAAACCGACTAGGGAAGAAGTTTAGAAATTTGAAACTTCATATTTCCTCAGAGAATAGACGGACTTGCGCCATTCATGCGTTACCTATAGGAGAACACGACCAAACATGTATCTCAGTTTGGCCAAAATTGGTGACTTCATCCCATTTAAAAATAAGACATCCAATTAGATTGTTTATAATTCATCGGCAGGTATATGTACTTTGCCATCAAAAATACTAAATGGATATAAGAACTTCAAAAAAATATACCAGATTTGAAAGACACACGCTCTTTTAATGTTAAGTGTCCCTTTTTTTATTAGACACCTAGGTTAGGTGTATAAACACATTGGATTTACTCTTACACTAGAATAATTAAGATGAGATCACCTATTCATTTTTAGAAAAATATGTCATTATGATAGTTAAGAGTTAGCTCTCCAACCGTGTAATGTTTTTTGAGGATAGTAGTGATCCATTATCCATTATTACATAAGTAAGATACTTTATTAGTGTCTAAGAAAAAAAAGTCAACCCCGGCGAAGTTTTTGGTCTGTTCTTCTCAGCCAGAACATCGGGCAATTTCTTTTTAAGAGGTGCAAAGAAATTTAAAATAACGTTGACTTTGCTTGCAATGTTTCAAAACATTTCAACGCACACTTTTTACATATTGTTTTTTATTTGGGTTCGTTACTTTAAAATATGAATGATTACATTAATTTGATACATTGTTCATTACAAGCCAGTTAAAAATAACTGGGCTGCCATAACAATTAAATTTTGTACGTAGTGCACATATTATAATATGTATGTCATATATTCTGCTTTAAATAATTTAATTATTATACAAGTATATTGGATATTTGCTACGTGAGAAACGAAACAGTTTGCAAAACAACTTTTATTTTATTGCTCGTGCTCACAATTCATTGATCGCTATCTTAAAGGTGAAAATTGAATCTCAGAAGTTAACTACAGTGTTATTATATCAGGTATTTCTTAAAACTAAGAGAAACACCAAGCAGCAGTCAAACTGAGAGAAGTTGACGAGGCATTAAGATCCACCAACCGAAACGAAATAGGTGCGCTACTCCAGAGATTCAATTCTATTTCTGCAGCTGACTTAACTACATCTAGTTTAATCTTTATCTCAGTTTCTGTAAGACCTCACCTAAGTATTATATTATCAATATTATCGAACCAAGAGATCTTTAGATATTATATATATAGGGTTATTATATAACCATGAACCATAATTCGGGTACAAATTACAACCTAGGGTTCTTCAAACTTGGTGTGAAGAAGCAACTGGCCGGCCGACCTTTTTTCTCAGCCCCCTGAAAGTTCTAAAACCCATGGGCGTCGTCTAAGGTGAGGTCCTGTCGTACGCTATATGCCGCGCTAAGCATACAAAAATGTTCTTGAACACAATTTATAATGATAATACACTATCATCATTACAAATTGTGTGAGCTATTTTTATTGCCGGATGTTTTCGAACGACTGTTGTGAATTTTGAGAGATTGAAGCAAGGTTGTGTCGCAAGGAGAGTTACATGTTTAGGTCAAATAATTAAGACGTAAGTATTTTTGGATACATAAGTGTTATAAATTAAGAAGTCCTAATGTGGAAACAGAACTATCTGATTGAGAGAATTTAGAGATGTGTCAAAAAATAATAATTATCATCAGAGTTCATTCCAAACCAAAAATCAGAAATCTGAGTTCTGAAATCACACCGTGTTGTTCAAAACAGAAATGTTTACTAGGTCGCAGACTTCCACGAATAATATACTCCGTAAATAAAGCACAGTACGAGTAAAGTCGTCAAGCAATAGAATACAGGCCGGACCGAGCCAAGGATTGCCAAGCAAACGGCGGCGGTGCGGCGAGATGGCAAACATTCGCCAAGCGAGTCCCAAGCCTGTGCAAATAGAACGTCGAGGCGATTTCGACACAGCTCGGCGGGCAGCCCCCACCGGTCGCCCTCCACTAATTGCATCAAGGCGATGCGGAGCGACGCGGAATAGGCGGTGTCGTGAAGCTAGCACACGTTAGTGGAGAGTCAAAAGTTACTAAGCAGTGGTTTTGATTTCTATATAACTTTTAGAACCTTCCTTTATTCGTGTTTGATCATTTAGGGTACAGATTTTGATGAATTCGAAGATATTTAATTTCGCAATTTATAAGCAATAAGATTCAATTTGAGTTATAATTTTCGAATATTGTCAAAATTTTGAACAATATTGAAAATGTTAAAGTCGGAAAAACACTTAAAATTTTAAACACTACTAGTACTAACTAAATTATATAACTATGTAACTAAAACGTGAAGTTTCTTTGCGGATTCTTCTTCACTGAATTAATAGAATGCGAGGATGAATCAGATTGTCATATGACTGTCATATAACAATCTGATTCGTAGTTAGACTATCAGAAGTTTAAATAAATAAATGGCAATAAATAACTGGAAATATTACCACAAAAACACACAGTTGACCCTTCTAGGGCCCTCTGTTATCGTTCCACAAATTTCATCCTGTTTCACAGTGATCTCTCACAATAGCTTTATAAACAAGTTGTTATATAAGGAGTATCGAATAATTTGAATAGCTTAGAATTAAATCGAAAGCTCTTGCCTAATTACTTGGAATTTAAACATTTACTAGACTGGCTATAAACAACAACAAAAACGGAAGCGATTCTAATTTTAGATCCAAGAATCCACACACCAGTATTATGCCAAAATTAAAATCATCACCTAGCGGACGAACAGCAGGAATATTCGCTGAAACACTTTTCCCGGTGTGGGGTTCCGTCGATAAACAAACGCTTTCCCCGCGCAAACAATCCGCCCGCCCTGCCCCGCGCCGCCCTAGCCCGCCCTAGCCCTCCGCCGCACGACTTGCCGGCTACAAACGCGTTTGAAGTGACGCTTCGTTCCCGGTCATCTTAATTATTTGCACGAATGGCTTCATAGTTTTTGCCAAAAGCCCGAAACGTTAAACGTAAAGTAGCACTAACTAGTATAAAATACTACGTCTGGCGTATGTCTGTTTTAGGGTTCCGTACCCAAAGGGTGAACACGAAACACTATTACTAAGCCTCCGCTGTCCGTCCGTCCGTCCGTCCGCAGAGGGGTCGGTGAAGGGGTATTTCGTCGGACTTTAACGCGGGCGGAGCTAAGGCCATCATAAGTATAATCAATTATACAATTATGGCTCAGGCGGACTGGCCGTCTTCTTAGAAAACAACAAATTAAAATATATTTTTATCTTCGTTAAGTTTGATTGCAAGTATGAAGAACTTGATCTGAATTGATACAAGCAAGTTTAATAAATAACCTTGATTACGTTTTAATTGGTAATTCAAAATTATCCGAATTGGTATGTAAATAAACGTGAAAACTGAAATGAGCGTACGATTGACAAAATGGAATTTATGTTTTAATGTAAAACACTGCAACTGTTTACTATTTTAGCGCAGTTCAAATTCAGTCATTTATGGTAAAGTATTTTTACAAGAAAGCTAGAAACAGTTTTCATACAGCTAGGGAAACAGAGAAAACAGTTATTGCACTCAAAAAAAAAAACAATTAAAATATACAGTAACTAATGTATAATTACTAATGTATGTTAAAATGCTAAAATGTATGTTACCTGTATTCAATCAGTTCGAGTAACCGATGTACTTAGTTGGCTCTATTTTAACGTTGCAAGACAGTTGTTATTATTGGAATAACAGTTAGCTTTTTTGATGATTTTTAACAGACTTTAAAAAAGGAGGAGGTTCGCAACTGGACTGTATTTTTTTATGTTTGTTACCTCAGAACTTTCGACTCGGTGAATCGATTTTGATGATTTTTTATTTCAATTTGGCCTAGTTCTGACAATGGAACCCCTTAAGAAAATCCTATAAGTATTAAATTTTCATTAAGTATGTACGCGACTAAATGGACGAGTAATTCAATATCACGCCAACCGATTTCAATTATTCTTTCTTTCTATTGTGAGGGGCAAACGATATGATTGTGAGGGGGTAGTCTCAGCGAAAAAAATTGGAAAACATTTTTGAAAAATCAAGGGAAATATAAAATATAGAGCTTAGAGATTTGTACTTTCCACGCCTCCTCGTAGTCCCAGTCTCACTCCTACCACCAGATTCTCATATACTTCAGACACATTAGCCGGACACAATAAGGGGCCATTTCATATTTGTGTACGTTCGCAATAGGTATAGAATTAAAGCTTACTTTTTCCGGCTCTATGCTTATTGTTCAAACGTTAAAGATTTTGTAGCAAAAATATGACTATGGATTTGGTTAGTCCCTACGCACAAATGTTGGACGATGGAAATGGAAGACGATTTTATAAGTTGTACATCAAAACGATATCTCTCCTTTTTGCTCCAAACATGCAAATGAATACCCAACACATTTGGATATGTTGAACATAAGCCGGTAAACACGCAGGGTATTCAGACGTTAAATATCATATACATTACAGATCAATACCGAATTACAAACGATTTTCGAGAATCGGAAAGGACATCTGTCCCTCCGCTTCGAACTAACAACAAATTAAAAGGTGCGTGCCTTTGTCCAGCGCCAAAACGGCATTTCGATTGAGTGCAGCCGAGCGGACGGGAGCGGGCGCGGGCAGGGCGAGGGGTGGGATGGGGGGAGGTGACGCCAAAAAGCAGGGCTGAAAACGGAACCCCGGCGTAGGCCTTTGTTCAATCGGCGAAATTTCACAAATTCGATAGAGGACAGGGGCAATACGTCCGGCGAATTTACTTTTTAACGGCGCACGTCGCGTCCGCTCTGGAATAATTTGAAATAATTCAATAGTCCGCCCAGGGGATGCCCACGTTGTAACAACTATCGATATCATCTATATACACCTAATAAAATCGTATACTTGCCGTGTCTGTACATTAAGGATTTTTGCGAAAAATTAACTGGGAGACTGGAGAATTAGGTAATATAATGTAAAAAAAACTATTTTAATGTTTTTGTCTGTTTGTCCATTTGTCTGTTAGTTAATGCGCATACATCATCAGGAAAAGATCTCTCATCGGATTGCAAATCTAATTACTGAAAAATAGGAAGCTTTATTCTGAATAACATTTTGGCTGAGATAAATAGTCGTAACAGAAACTAAGACTAACCAAAAGCAGTACTTTGTGACGTCACTTTGCATTACTTTGAGATTTCGTCCATACAAAATGTGTCAAAGTGACGTCACAAAGTACTACTTTTCGTTAGTCATAGTTTCTGTTACGACTATTTATCTCAGCCTTAGAGTTTATTTAATCAAAATCGAACCACAGATATCATGTACATAATTGTTTTTAATGGACAATATTGTCGCTGTTATCTTCAAATTCATAGAACGTTTGTTTTTAATATTTTGTATCAACATATTTCTAGACGTGGGTGACTTGATTTGAAAGTTGTATATTTCATGATACTACAACCTAAACGGGTTCAGACTATTCTTCAGTATTTTTTATTCCTATTCTGAGTGAATATCGTTACGAATACATGCTGCTTCATTGTTCGGAATCCATGTAAAACTGTATGTCCTCTACTAGGTGGTAGGGCTAAGCCTTCCCGGGTTGGTATCATAACGTTGGATGCAAAGGTGTTGAAACGGCAATGAAAAATTGTACGTGCTTTCCATTCAGTTCAATGTAGCCATTTTCATAAAGGGAAGGTGCTGGCATGGTACCTAATTCTTTTGCAATCGCGGTGTGTTGAGCTAATATCACGGTGGGTTTGATATTAGCCATCCATGTCTTCCATATCTTCATCGTAAACAGGGGTTATTCTACGCCTTACGAGGTTAAATAGCTTCATTCGTAGAAACAATATATCAGTCATTTGGGGGAACTTAATAGCCATTATTGGTAGACTGTTCTTTATTGGTTGGATTGTTTTTTTTTTACTTTTACAATAAATACAGCAGAGAATTAGTTCTTTGGATACCCTTTTACTCTTTACCTTTAATTGTTTTTAGTGTGAAATTAAGACCGACGACACCCGGGACGACTGATGGGTTGGCGCGAGGCTGGCGCGAAGCGGGTGGCGCTGGGCCCCTGGGAGGGATGCGGATGGATGCAGCTGTTCGGCGTCAGGATAACGAACTGGTACGACCGACAATCGAGTTGGAGTTTAGTTTCAGGGTTTTGAACAAACTACACTTTGATTTGTTGACTGCTAAAATATAACTGTGAGTTATTGAGGTCACTACAATATTTGATGCATTCGTATAGATTATTCGTAAATGTTGTGTGAGAATGTAACGTGAAAACTAAGTGAGATTGTGTGAAATTATTGTTTTGTGTCTACCAACACGCGTATGTAGTGAAACATTATTGTCTCACAAAATAATGACAAAACAATTGTATTTGAAGGCGCGAGGGTGGCGCGAAGCGGGTGGCGCTGGGCCCTTGGGAGGGATGCGGATGGATGCAGCCGTTCGGCGCCAGGATAACGAACTGGTACGACCGGCAATCGAGTTGGAGTTAAGTTTCACGGTTTCGAAGACTGCTTAAAAGTAATTGTGAGTAATTGAGGTCACTCGAAAATCTATGGGATGCGTGAAATAATTGGAAAGTATCCACATGCATACGTTTTGTAATGGAACATTATCGTATAACGAAACAGTTGATGTTATGTAGATGTTTGTATGAGAAAATGTAGTACTAGTATCAATTACGCTTGCTAGGGGTTTTGCACATTTTTCTTATAGTCATTGCTAAATTAAACTAATAACGTTTAGGGACACAATAACTAATATTTTACAAGATAACTCTGCACTATAAGAACGTTTTGAATCCTTTCTGGTATAGTAAGTGGTGTAGACTAGTTGGACTATTGATCGTCGACTTTTAATTTTGGTCCGATTGAGAAAAATACAGAAATCTATAACGTCAGATGTTTTGTCCGTTCGGTTTTATTTACAATGGTACCCGTGTCTTTGTCATTCGTAGAAAATTCCGAAAAATAATTTACGTTTATACTGTTTTCATAACGCATCGGGTAAGCTGAAAAAGAAAACATCAGCATATCACAAAATTCCCACAAAATAGTGAAGGAAATTTACGCGATTAATAAAGCGGTTAGGTTATTTTGTTATTTACCATTAGCAGAGAAAACGATTGTCATGCAATGATGAGTATATATACGTTAAATGCGGTAGTAGACTTTTTTATTTGGTGAATTGTATGGTTTAGATGTATTTGTATTACATGATGTATGAATATTTAATTGAAATAACGTAAAAAAATCACTCTTCACAAATTCTAGTAAGCATCTAACGCCACCAATCCTCCAATGATCATCCAAGTGGATACATTTCGGTTAAATCCGTCCCCCTTAACCAGAGAGTCATTTAATCCTAGTCAAAGCAAAAATAATTACTTAAAACTTTTAACGAGCTATCTGAAGTACCAAGCGAGCTATTGATTTTAATTTGGCTTAAATCTAGTTTGCGAATTTATAACTTTTTAGAATAAATTAATACCTCAGCGTTTTGTTACTAATAGATTAGCAGACTTTCGTCGTTTTTGTGAATTTGTTAACCAAATTTTTTTCCAACTTCATTTACGTTTTTTGCATGACGAGCATTTCTTTCGTGAGCGATTGTGTATTCATAATAAACAACGATATTGTGTAACCTCATGTAATATTTAAACTAACCTACATTTTCAAGAATAGCTTGGCATTCTTAAATTATTGTTTCGAGATTTGTCGATCTATCTTTAAAATTTAAGAATTTGGCGCGTGTTTCGAAACTTCTATTGCCTTACTATAGTTTCTCAAGTGGTGCATTTAATAAGTTAATTTCAATGATAATTTTAGTTTTCATTAATCACATGTCGTATTAAAAGAGAACTTCTAAAATTCACTCTTCGTCAAAATCAAATGGGTGTAAGAATTCAATCCAAAGCAAGGGTCGTGATTTAATGTGCCGCGTTCGGGTGACGATTGGTAGCCGGCGCAGCAGAAAGAATTCCAATCGCGCAACGAAGCATGGAAGGATGGGAGAATCGAATCACATACATAGATGAAACACATTAACAATTTCTGATTGCAGTTTCGACCATAATTTCATTCGATGCGAAGATGCCAAACTCGGGCGGGCCTTACCCTACCTCCCAGTAAGGGAAGGGCACTTAAGTTAAACATGGATACCGGACCATGGAATTAATGCTGTATCATGAATATATTTCTACTACTTCTACTAGTTATTTATTTATTTATTTATTTCAAGGCATGCCAACAGTTTACACACAAAGACAATTACAAGATTTGTCGATCTATCTTTAAAATTTAAGAATTTGGCGCGTGTTTCGAAAGTTCTATTGCCTTACTATAGTTTCTCAAGTAGTGCATTTAATAAGTTAATTTCAATGATAATTTTAGTTTTCATTAATCACATGTCGTATCATATGAAATACCCAGCTATCATCAGTAGATATGATAACGACTGGACGTCACCGTAACCACGCTACTGAAAAACACGAACAACGTCTATAAAACATTAAAACTACCAGCAGTGCAACCCTGGGCGAATTCTTTAAATTATTATAAAGCTATACATATATAAAGCTGGCTGAATCAATCGTTCCACCGCAGACGCCGTTTCTAATGATCCTAGTAAGATGAGGTTATTACATTTCATATCTGAAAATATTTTCCAGAAATTAAAATGTTTTAACGATTGAATGCTCCGTCTAAACTCTAGGGACTTCACATTTAGTTTAATTTCGTAGAGTGGGCGCAAGTCACAGCAGACGCCACACGCCAGGATAGACAAAATGAGCGCGATAGAAGTAATGCAAAGAAGAAAGTGATGGATAAACGATTACATTCATTCCAGTAATTCAAGTTGATCTGGCAGTTATTTTAGGTAAAAACGGAGTTTTGAATTGATGGTAAGCATATTAATGTATGTATTTGAGGAGCAAGACACGTTCGTTAATTAGTTAATTAGTAAGCTGGGTAGAAAGTGTATGAGAGACACTCACCGGTGAGGCCAGCCTTGTTGATGCTATTGCTGCTGGAGAAGCCCGGGATCCGTCGCCACGCCTTCTTATTCCAGAAGCCGGTCGACTTGGCGTCGCCGCAGCTCGAGCTCCGCGCCGACGGACCCTCCGCCGCCGGCCTGCGCGCGCACCGCGCCGCCGTCCCCCCGCACTCCGCCTGCGCCGGCGCACTCAGGATCCGCACGCCGCCGCGCGTCCCGTACGCCACCGCCGGCAGGTGCAGGCTCGTGCTTCCCCCGCCGCCGGCCTGCTTGTAGCGCAGGCTGCCCACGTAGCTCGCGCCGCTGCTGCTGCCGCTGAAGCCGCTGTCGAGGTCCGGCGGGTTGCAGCTAGCCGGCGAGAGCAGCTCGTCCGTCGGCCCGACCCGCAGCAGCTCCTCGATGTTGTCGCAGCCCTCCGCGCGCTCCGACTCGGGGGACTCGCACTCGGGCATCAGCATCGCCTCCACGCTCAGGTTGAGCTCGCCGAGGATGCGCTTGTGGCGGCTCTCCACGCGCCGCACCTCCTCCTCGACGACGCTCTGGTCGAGCGACACGAGCGACTGCCGCAGCGCCGCGCGGTGGTGCTTCGGGCACGAGCGCGCTCCATCCGCGATCTCCTCATAGATGTTCTCTTCGGTGCCGTAGCGCGTGACGAACGCGTGCCGCGGGGGGCGGTCGCGCGTCGCACTCACGGCGCCGTCGCGCTCGCCGCGCCCGCGCTGTCGGCTCGCCTTGCGGGACGACGACGGCATCGAGAGGTGGTGGCGCGCGGCGGCGCCCGCCTCGTAGTACGCGTAGCAGTAGTCGGCGGGCTCGAAGCGCTCCATTGTGGCGGCGATGTTGTCGCGGTTCCAGCGGGCGGGCAGCGCGGCCGGCGGGGCGAGCGCGGGCGGGTCGCGGGCGAGGCGCACGGCGGCGAGCCGCGCCGGCAGGATCTCGTCGAGGTCGTCGGCGTCGTCCGGCGAGGGGGCGTCGTCGTCGTCGTCGCTGCGCGGGCGGCGGCGGCGGTGCGAGGAGTGCGCGCGGGGGCAGTCGGCGGCGATGCCGCTCTCCGAGGAGGGGTAGTCGTGCACGTCAGCCGTGGTGAGGGTGGTGAGGTCCGGGTCGAGGCGGGAGGGTCGGTGGCGGCGGCAGGGCCGGTGCTCGCGGTACGAGGAGTACTGGTAGTGCGCGCGGTGGCGCGCCTGGTACAGCGCGTCGGCCTCCTCCTCGGGGCTGGGCGGCGCGCTGCGCGGCTCCATCGCGCATGTTCTCATTCGCACGCGGCCCTCCCCGCCGGCGCCGCTCGCCCCGCACCACGCCACGCCGACCTCGCTCACGGCATCACCTGCAACAAACACCGGAACGTAGCCTTTATTCTCCACCGCGAATGCCGTAATCGGCTCAGATTAATAAAACATACTGTTTCTAGACCTTCTAAAACTTTAATTCGTATTAACGTTTAATAACAAGCAATAGTTTCCGAAGCCGTGAGTGTTGTAACATAACGCCCGCCCCCCCGAGGCCCGCGCTGTTGATACACCCAACTATGCGAAAACTTCGCAACTAAAATATTATTGAGGGCGAAGTTGCCGAGAACAATGCCAGTCGTTCCGCGACGAAAACCATAACAGACGTAATGAAAACTTTCTACAAATAATATTGACTCAAGCCACCGCGTTCCCTGAGCGACGGCCGCTCCCCACCGCTCCCCGCCGCTCGGCGCTCGCTGCGGCAGCCCCGACGCTTAGCTCGGCGCGCAGCGCGCCAGATGTTATGAATTCATAAAACGTATTTTGCAAGTTGCTATGACTCCGTTAATTTCCCAAGTTTTCATTGCATTCGAATTAACTTCGATCAGCACAGTCGAAAGGATTGTATTTACTGTCTGCATATATATTTTCTAATGAATAAAAACACTATCAACCGCAAACAAATATATATATTCTCCGCCGGTGATTTGCATTAACTGTTTTGTGTCGTCAGCTACGGGATTTCCCGTCTATAAACGGACATAAATAAAATATTCAAGCGGAAAAGTTCGAGTTAAAAGGATACAATTCTCGGAAAGTCAGAGTTTTCCGCTGGGAAACGGGAAATTCTAAAACAATGCGCTTTTCTCCAGACCGAGTGAACCGCTCGAGTCAGAGACGCCGACCGCAAGTCGTCGGGGCGGCGGCGACAGAATTATTTCCTCAAATTGTCTGAATTTAATTCTACGCGATAATGAATTCGCGCTCGCTCGCGGCGGACAGACGGAGGCACTTTGCACGGTTGCGTATGAAAAATGGAATCACAGCCATAGACAATTTGTCATTTTAATGTCGCCGTGTTGGGGGCTGTGTCGCCGCCGTCGCATCGCCGAGCGGCCAACGTCGCCGCGTCGCCGGCGCCCGATGGATAATTTATAACATCACGTGAATGGGAGAATACTCGACTCCGAACGTAAATATCATAGGGAGAATAATGTCGCCGGCGTCGGGCGTCGTCGGCGGCAGCTCGGCGGCGGCGCGGCGGCGGCGCGGCGGCGGCGCGGCGGCGGCGCGGCAGCGGCGGCGGAATGTAATTTGTGTGGAAGCCTTACAAAGATGGCTGACGCGGAAGGGAGCGGCTCCGCGCGCGAGCCGAATTAAATTTGCGTCGAGGACTATAAATAATGAATTCACGGTCTCGAGGTATGAATGGAGGAATAAAACTTGGATTTATGTTAATCGCGAGTTGCAGCACGCGCCCGTAATTATGCAGGCGCACATTTCGCACGCCGCGGCGCCGCTACAACTTGTACAATTTTAAGTTGGGATCATTATAGAGACGCGAGAGAGGAGGGGGTGATGATGTGGCTCGGGTTTGTGGAGGGACAGATCGTGTATGATTTTAATGAATAGCAAGCGTTATGGTGACGGTTCGGTGCAAGAAAATATATTGATGTGAATGTGGATATTCTATTTATCTACAATACATTTATTTTTAAATAGATTTTTTTATTTACGTTAATAAATTATGAAATAGTTTTATGCTAGCGCTCTTAGCTTTGATGTTCATTAGAAATTGACATAAAGCTAGCTAGATAAACTCCTAGAGTAGCTAAACGTCTATTTGCGTTTAATAACGGTGGTTGTTATAATAATGAAAGTATGGCTACACTATGCATGAACGCATTGAAGTCAAATCAAATCAAATTAAAGATTTATTTATTTATTTATTTATTTACAGCTAACTAAACATCATATTCACAATATACAATAAAATAAAAAAGTAGCCTAACAAGTTTTTACAAATAAAAAAAAGGAATTGGAAGGATGTGAGGGCGTGTGTGAGTGTTTTAGGGTATGTTTGAGATATGAGGGTGTGTGTGTGTGTGAAAGAGAGAGAGAGAGAGAGAGAGAAACAGAGGGTGGGTTATCTGTGATTTTAAGTCTGAACCAAAATAATGTAATTGAGAATAATATAACAAATAAAATATAATAAAAAAAACAAAAACAAAAAACTTTACATAAAATTGCTTTACATGTATTTAATATTAATTAATAATTAATCCCCGGCCAAAGACGACAATACCTGTTTCTTGAAAGCAGGCTTTGTGCTACAAAATAGATCAGATAAGATACAATATATTTGTATACATCATTTTATATATTTATATATAAATAGCTATGGTAAAACACAGTATTGAATGCACAACGCACATGCACAAGTTAATGTATTTAATTAAATACAAACTGAAAGAAATCTTTGTAAAATCAACGATGAAAGCAACGATTTTTTAAAACTAATCCTGTTAGACTGTACACGAGGCTACAACTGAAGCAACAATATTTGATATATCCCCGCCCATGATTCTGTACCATTATTTTCGCCAAAGCAACAAACGGCAAATAACAGTCGGACAGACACCGGACTCTCACTTGCGGCGTAAAATATCTCCCCCTTTCAGACGTAAAGTGCTATAAGGCGTTTCATTCGGGAATAAAAAGTTTAGACGGCGCTTCAGGTCGTACGGCATTGTGCGGCGACACTAATGGATGGTTATATCGACGGACAATGAAGGCTGAGTGACGGCGGCGGTGGGCGGGCGGTGCGGTGGGGTGGCGGCAGGGCGGGCGGGACGATGCACCCCGGCACCATCAATCACGGGCTCCGGGAAGAATGCACTCAGCAGCGAGTTAGAAAGGGCGGGAGAGGAGGTTTAAATTCATTCGTATGGCGGCAGCGTAGCCACCTTCTTGGGAAAATACATATAATAAGAAAATACTAATATCATACAGATACACTGACGGTAGCTGTGCAGCTAAGTTTTTAAATTATTTTGTAGAGAAACTGCTTCTTTTTTTTTAGGCAAAGTTACTTTCGTATTTATTACATCAATATTTTTTATTTGTTTATTTGTTAAATATATGCTATTAAAGTATTTTAATTTTTCTCCTTCTTTGCCTATGTATTAATTATTACTATGCTAATGGTAACTTTGCTGGTTTAAGCTATATTAAAATTTTTGTTATTAGTTAGATTTAAGACTGTTTGTTTTCTTGAATAAAATAAAATAATCAAATAAAAATAAAGAAATAAAAGTAAAAAAAAAAACAATCGGTCCACTATTTCTTCCCGTAAATAGCCCAGAGCCGAATAAGGGATTAATCGTTCATGGTTAGGATTCCACATTAAACTGGTTGCTCTCTTCTTTTCTTGGTAGTTGGTAGGGTTAATCCCGCCCGGGTTGGTCGAAGCTGCAATGAAGATTGTCCGTGTTTTCAATCCAGTTCAATGTATATAGTTGTGCAATATAAGGAAGGTCCTTGCATGGCAGCTAGAGGTGTGTATGTCAGTGCCTGTGGTATTAGCCATCCACGTCCAGTCACATAAAAAAGCGCCCTCTCCGTTCGCTTGCTTAGCTAACTACAGATCCAACGACACGTAAGAACACGTAAAAACTTCACATGACTTTATTCGATATTGTTCTTCCCGAATTAGTAAGCGTACGAACAGCTACACTGCCGCCATACGAATGGCTTAATCGCCATTCACGTTCTTTCTTGCTCGTTGGCACTCAGCCACTCCTATCTTTGCCCGGTTTCTGCTGAAGATAGACGGTAAAGCAAAGATTCGCCCCTTTGACCACTAAAAAAGTTTTTATTAGTGGTCAAATTTATTATTTATTTATTTATTATAGGCATTTTGTAAATTAAGTAAATGTACTTTTTCGTACTTTTACGATTTTTTTTCAAGGGGTGCTTTTGTATGTATGTTTTGTTGGTTCGGGTCCAGCCTTCCAGTATATTCGTAAAGTAGTTCATTTTAATGGGCTCTTTCTTCAATTAACGTGTCCCTGTCCCTCCATTATACATTATACAAATACATTTTGTAAATTATCTATGTTTGCAGCATTACGATGTTGCCATGAATCTGTGTCAGATCGTATTTAGATTTATGCTTATTAAAATATTATGAAACTTCCAATCGTGTAATTTAAATAAATATTGAAATTAGATAGCATTTTAAATATTTCCTGAGACAGAAAGCTAGGGACATTTAGTTGAAATTAATATAATTTTAAGAATAAAAGCTGCCTCTTTTATCATTCCTGCCTTTTTGTGGACAAAAAATAATTGATTCCAATAAAGCGACACAATTTAGGAAAATATAACGGAATAAGCATCATCTACTCCTATACACTTGTATGATACATTATTGGCAATTGAAGTAAATTGTTGTTAAGAGAGTGTATTGGCACTCGACTTACATCCTCAACGATTACTAATTGGGATTAATTAAAGTCGCCGGCGTGCCTGGCAATTATCTTCGTTCTGGCAACACCCGAGTCGGGGGGAGAGCGGAGGGCAAGTGACATAACACTATATGCTGAGATCTTAGACTACTGTCGAAGTCGCACTTATTTTAGTGTAATTATTTTTATTATCAGTGTTAAGCGGTTGGAGTATTGCTAGAGGCGAAAACACCAAAAGTTGACAAGATTGATTTTATTAAAATAATTACATAAAACCGGCTAAGTGCGAGTTGGACTCGCACACGAATAATTCCGCACCATCGGACACGATTTAGCACAAAACAATCACGTTTCGTGCCCTCTTTATTCTGATCTCTAAAAGTTAACTACTAAATATCATAAGACGGCAAAACGGCAATAGAAATGCACACTTTGTGAAATTTTCAGCTGTCTAACTATGAAGTATTATGAGATACAGCCTGCGGATGATCGAACGAACGGACGGACGGACAGCGGAGGCTTATTAATAGGGTTCCGTGGTCGCCTGTCGACCAACGTCTGTAGTATTTTTACTTTTGTAGAGCAATAGACGTAAAATCCGAAATATGAGAAAAGGTTAGCTTTATACATAATTATATCTTTTTAGAATCTAGTTCGACGTTTGAAAACGTAGACTGCGTATTATCAACCTATATAAAACGTAATAGTGGAAAGCTAATCATTTTGATTTATTTTTTATGTAATAATACACACCGTTATGATAATAGCCCAAGCAATCGGGTGTAATGCGAATTACACCTCCCTTCTATAAACACGGCTAAATGTACTGCTCTATGCTATTCATCCAATGCGATGATGTTAACCCGAGCGGGCTGAACCCTCCACCTAGCAAGGGAAGGGCACTTACAGTTTTACATGGATCCCGAACCATGGAACAGCTCGTATTCCGTACGAAATGCACCTATCCAACTCAGATAGAGAAGAAAGTGGTGCAAGAACAGCAGGTCTATTCCTGCCATTAGGTAATCAGGAATCAGGAATCCCGAGTCTATAAAACCGCTTTTATAGCGATTTTCAAAGGCAGTTTTTCCACGGAAAACCTTCATTGATTAAAAGAACTATGCTCCAGAATATTTTCGTCAAGAAAATATCTTTGAAAACCGCTACAAAAGCTGTTTTCTAGACTCAGGTATCCCGATTCCCGATTACTGAATGCCAGGAATAGACATGATAGGCGGGATTTCAAGCCATGAGCTATGATGTGGGAAGCAAGTCTGCCTAACATAAATTACAAGAGGGGTTCATAACGTTAACAAGTTACTAAAATTCACGAGAACGTACATCGAAACACTTTCGTTATTGCCTCCCCCGCGTGCGACGAGATACATAAAGCATGATTCACACACGCGACACGCGTCCACCGACAGGCCCGCGGCAAGGATCCCTAACCCCGGACCCGCTCCCTTAATCCCACCTGCGTCCCGGCTCACTTTATCTCAATTAAGGGGGTACGTGTGGTCTCGCCCCGTGTACGGCTACCTTAATTACGATCATTGTTGGCGTCGCGGTTTCAGCGCCCTCTACACTCTATTGTCCCGAATCGGGCAAATTGTGCGGTGAGTTTGTTCTAATCGAAGCGATCTTTGCATCGTCCGCCTTGCGTGGAACGGTTGAATTTAGTTGAAAACATCTGGTCGACGTTTGATCTATGTACAATTTTGACTTATACCTGCGAGGGAATTATGGACACTTTCGCACCTGAACTATAGCCACTTTAGCTGTTCTTTTACATGGGATTTCTAGCTTTCAAGCGAAAACCATGCCGGTCGGCCAGGTGCTTCTTCACATCATGTTTGAAGGATCCCAGGTTGCACTTTGGGGGAAATACCTCAGCAATCCGGAATCCCATCGAGTCCATTATTTACCGTTGATCTAGAGGATTGGTTGGTATTTTGGTACATTGAAACTTCCCTTCGTCATGAGTTCCATGATACCTTATATATATTTCAGAGACCGCACGAAAGAAACTTATTAAATTCCATTTTATATAAATATGAGAAATATCATTAAATTCGGTAAACATCGTGAGGTACCCACTACTTTGGATGTTTTGGGATTTATAGCAATAATGTGATGGATAATAATGCCATGGGCTTCCCGTTCATTATGTGTACCTAAATCATGATTGGCCAAAACAAATCTGACATTAGTTGACCAACTAACAACGAAAAGTCAAGTTAAGGCGCTAGGACTAGCCAACTACTCGCGCCATACAAATGCACTTTTTAACAAATGTAATAATATGTAGTGAAACGCTTCAGCAAATCCAAATAGAACTCCAGACTGATAATGGATTGTTAATATTTTTTTATTCCATCATTTATTTAAATAATAATAAAAATAAAAAAAGTTGATTTTTCTCATTAGAAATCTGAAAGTCATTCGATTTCTAGATATAAGCAAAAACAGCATATATGCATAAACAAAAAATTCCATTTGCTTTTAGATTTCTACATTTAGTCAAAAAAGTTCGGAAATGGACACCGTTTCCGCAATGTATTTTGTATAGAAAAAGGAAACATACATTAACGAAAATCATTCGATTCCTAGACAAGGAATCATATATTGTAAGGATGACACTTATAATCGTCAGACTTAGTTAGTTTACTTGAGGTGCCTCGTCTAACTTTGCGATTTGGCTAGTACCAGGCCCTTAATATAAATATTGTAAAAAAGAAGACGATAAGCTACACGTTAACGAAATACTCCTTACGACGACGGTTTTCCTTCTACACAGGGGCGGTTTCTCGGGCGACTCTTATTCATATGAAATGGCAATCGAATTGTCCATGTTTTACATCCAGTTCACGGTTTGCAAAATCGTTTTGCAACGCTATTATATTACTGATTATAACATATTCATATGAACTTATTTGAATTGGTCAACACCCTATAATAACCTTTGAATAAAATTGTTTTTTGTGGCGCCATTTGGTGGTAAAGTTTGGCAGCCGTCCTCCCCATTGCATCGCTCTGGAAGATACAACTCTTGTGGAACTACGCTATACGGAGTTACCGTAAATCACTGTTACGTCTCAATTATGTGCTGTATACTGAAGCGTGTACATATATTTACTTTCACTATGATTAATCGTACGCACAAATATATTTGACGAATTTCCAAAAAACCGTAAAGCCACCAAATATATTAAAAAGTATTAAGAAAAGCCAATCGCATGTTCTCTGATACTTCATTCCGTACAGCCGCGCCGCCGCGTTGTGCGGCTCCAGGCCGGCGACGCGACGTTTAATTCGAGGCTGGTTTAATTGGCGCGGAAATAAATCACTGCGGGAGAAATTATGGATATTTCTCACGGAGTTTTTCGTTAACGCTAGTTTCATAAAAGTCAAGCGTCCTATTGAAATACCTCCTGCTATAAATAGAATGCCTAGTTCGATGGTTAAACAAAGCACTGGTTCTCACAGTAGAAGAAATTTAGGGTACGATACAAGAGATACTGTCGATTTAATTTCGTTGCAGACGAATTTTTTTTTCTATTATTTTCATCTTATACTATAGCTATTTATTTCTTTTTTATTCCATAATTTATTTTCGGTTTGAAAATAGACTGCCTAAGTAGAGGTCGAGGTAAAGTAAATTTTATTTTTTGTTTTGCTGGAATCGTTTTCCCAATTGAAACATTTCAAAACAATAATTTTGGCCTGCCTAAAAGATCAATTCATAAAATATTCATCTGTAATTTTAGAATTGCAGCATAAGCAAATATTGTAGTTATGTCCCGCGTAAGTTTTAAAAAATAAAAAATATTAAAATATTAATAAGCAATCTTTTTTTGTAAACAGAGAGTAAAAATAGAAAACATTTTTGAATGTGAAATTATCTCAGTATATATTTCGAAATATGACTCCCAAAAGCTCGAACAAAAAAAGCAAGAAGAGGAAAGGTTCCAATTGTAATCCCTGTGGTAGGCCCGAGGTTACATGAGATTCATATCCACGCTTTATAGTAAGAAGAATAAATCATATATCATCAACCCTATCGAATGAATGCATTGCAAATATCATTGTTGCTGCTAACTTTATTAGAGTTGTGTAGCTAAAGCTTCACTTAAATACTGAAATAATAATGTATGAGGTTCAAAGTGATGAAATATTGAAATTAAAAAATTATACTTTAAAAAAAAATCATTTCATTGCTGAGGACGGGGCAAAAAGTTGACTTGAGACCTTTTTTTAACCGATATGGGTGGCTGTGCTGAGAGACCAAAGGTACTTAGAAAACCTAAATCCGCCTCACCTCCGCTCAGCGAGGCACCATACCAGCGGATTTGCAGACTATCGCTGAGCTAATAAGCTTGTCTAAATCACGTTTGAAGACTGCCAGGTTATAGGAAAGACACCCGCCGGCAGACAGTTCCATATCCTGGCGGTGCGGCACAGAAATGAGTTTGAGAAACGGTTCGATCTCAATAGCCTGTCTCTCCGGAATAGAGGATATAATTTCCGCAGAGCAAGGTCCATAATAGTACTTGTAGAACAGACTAACCTATAAACCATCTGTGGCTCAGGGATTCCAGGCCAACGGTGAGTTGTGGGTCACGAACAAGACAGATCGCTCGGCGCTGTATTGCGTCCAAAGACTTCAAAAGGTACTGGGAACTAACTTTCCAAATGTGGCTACAGTATTCTATCACCGGCCTTATCTGTGATTTGTAAAGAGGAAGTAGTTGTGCCGGTAAAAATAACCTTCTGCAACGGTATAGGATGCCCAGTTTCTGCCATACAATTTCTGGGTTGGATTAAATAATGCGCCGAAAACCCAAGTCTTTGGAGATATTGCAGCCCAGGGGCCCAGATGCTCCAAAAATAAAAAAAAAATTAACAAAAAAAATAACCGACTTCAAAGAAAAAGCACTAAAAAGTAAAAAATAATTTCCATTTTTGTAGTTACGATTTCTGTTATTTTTTGAGTCGGCGTCAGCCGGGCACGCGCTGCGCCAATCAAGAGAACCTAACCTAACCTAACCTAACCTAACCTGACCTAACCTTGGCTGACACCGACTCAAAAAATAACAAAAATCGTAACTACAAAAATGGAAATATTTTTTTACTTTTTAGTGCTTTTTCTTTGAAGTCGGTTATTTTTTTTGTTAAATTTTTTTATTTGTTTATTTTTAGTGAATCTGAAGTACACTTACTAATTTGTACACGTCCTTTCCAATAAAAAATGAATCACCGAAATCGGTTGTCGTTATATTGAGTTATTCGTCCATTTGTCGCGCACATCTTAATACAAATTTAAGACTTTTATGATTTTCTCATGGATATCATTGCCAGAACTTAACCAAATTAAAATGGGACCACTTGGAAAGCACTAGCTATCATTTAAAAAAATAATCATCAAAATCGGTTCACCCAGGCAAAAGTTATGAGGTAACAAACATAAAAAAAACAAAAAAAAACATAAAGACGAATTGATAACCTCTTCATTTTTTAAAGTCGGTTAAAAAATTACCCATCATTCCTAATTGGTGAATTTCCAAAGTGACACTCTAACCTAAGCCGAGCCGGGAACTTCAGCTATTCTATTAAGGGCCGATTTTTCGATCTTCAGATAGTACTTATCGGACTGATAAATTGTGCAAATTCATGTTTGTCAAAAGACGGATAGTCATTGCCGAAGAATTATATCTTCTATCAAAATTATCTGGCGATAATTTTGCTAATAAACACATAGATTTACTATATCGGAAGGTTACGTAGAAGCGTAAATAAATTCGTCGAATAGTTATCTGGCTGTTTATCTGACCATCGAAAAATTAGCCCTAAATCGAGTAAATAAAATTATTTCATACATTAAAAAAATAAAATAAACAGTTGAAAAAAATATTATGTCTATTTATGTGGTGATATTAAATTTCCAGCATTAACTTAAAATATTAAAGGCAAGTTCGTTAAATTCTGGCTGACGATCAGAAATAAAAAATCACTAGTTTTGCCCACTCATTAAATCGGTCTCGAGTTATGTTCGCCTTAACGGGTTCAATTTGCTTCTAGTCCATTTGTTATGGTAATTAGTGTGAAACTCAACCTCTGGAAGTTAGGATTCAGCCTCGAACCTTATTCGTATTCGCACTCCGCCCGCGTAATGAAAACTTTAATTGTAGGTTCAACCTAATTTAGGAGCATTGTTCCAAGCTCCGCCATTGACATTTCGCACCCCTCACACGCAAAAGTCAAAAGTGGAACCGGGCTCGAGTCCCCCCTAAATAATAATTCCGACGACTCTCGCCGCGATGAAACCAAAACAACGCAGCCACTTTCTTGTTAACACATTTAATAATATTTCTGCTCGGTTACGAGGCGACGCCCTGAAGGAAATTGCCAAGAATCACCCCATTAGCCCTCCCTGCCAATTCTGGAGAGGCGGACGCGACGCGCCAATTGAAAATATTTCCCTTTTTATTACGGGCGAGGCGACGGGACGGAAGATAACGGCCGCTACACTTGCACCATTACAATTAGCGTGACGCCGGAGGGCGGGGGGGCTCAAGGTGACCCCGCCCGCCCGCCCGCCCGCCCACCGTACCGCGTGGGCGGGCGGATATCAACAGTACTTTTAAAGCAGACTCCGCGTTTAGGAAGTTTGTTTCGTAGGGCTTGTGTAACTTACCACTTCGGTTCGAACATATCGCGACGCGAATTGCCTGGTTTTCCGCTAACTTTCAACGAGTGGTATTAAAAGTTGGATCCCCGAAGCGAGACTCGCGAAAGATACTCTCAAAAGACGGGATAATCCGCCGTTTTTACGTGTATCACCGGAGGCAATTACTTTCGGTTTATTAAAATTGAGAGCAGACAAAATTTGCTTCACCCGAAGAAAGATCGCCTATGCAAATACGTATAGCTTCGGCGGGGCGAGGCCGGCACATGACCCGCCTTGAGTAATGCGCGCTGGGACACTTTATGAGGTCATAAATCGCGCAAATTGAGGCCATGAAAACTCACCATAACGACTTCTACTCAATAATATGCCACGGAAGCCGAAACTGGCCCGCGTTGTCGTGAAGGAATTCGTAATTTGGAAGGCGTCGCCCGACTGAAATATCTGGGCATCCGGAAGGGTTACGTATCCGATACATATTTTTTAAGGATTTAAATACGAAAGCGCCAGGCGGCAATTTCAATATTTTGTATGCTATTAAACTGTTGGCATGCCTCGAAATAAATAAATAAATATTTGTATAGGCCGAATCCGAATGAATGATTATATTTCGGTATATAATACTGCTTATACTTTACCTATTTTTGCAATGAACGTATATGAGCATTTAAGATACTAACAAGGAATGTACTTAGAGTGGAAACTCGCGTCGCTGTTATTAACTATTTTATTAAATACTAGCAGCCCGTCCCGGCTTTGCACGGGCATAATATAATTTAAAAAATATTATTTTGACACAATGATACACAAATAAACCCTTATTACGTAGAGTTCCTAAAAAAAGAGCATATACCTACATTGAAATATTTCAAATATATATATAAAAATAACAAATTTTGTGAATATATTTTTTTGTATATTTTTTTTGTATTTTTTACTTTTATGTATTTTTCATACTATTAATTATTGTAAAAATGTCATAACCACAAAACAAAAGCCATTAAATAAATAATTTATTGAGTTAAATCCAGGGAGTAAACACTATTTGATGTTGTTTTATTTTTCACTAAATAATTAGCTTAACTGTTATTATGATACTTTTTAGATTACCGCGGTCGTTAGACATGTTGAAAAATGTTACGGCTTTTGAGAATGTCTTTGGAGAATGGATCTTCCTGCCGCGTGAAAAGCCGTAACATTTTTCAAACATGTTTAACTGTTATTAGCTACCTACAACTACTACTATAACCTACAACTAAAAAGTATTTAATCGAAAATCATAAAAACTATTTAAGTCACTTATTTATTAGGATAACTAAATGTACAACATATATTAATGGGTCTAGTTCTGAAAATAACTTTTTGAATGCGTTTAGTTACCTACTAAACTAATTATCATCAAGCAACAAAATATTATCAAGCGACAATTTCTTAAATTCCGCACACGGCTGCTGCGTAGGGAGCCGACTGACTCCCGTACCTCTGAGTGACGCCTACAAACTCTAAAACGCATAGTTGGCCGAGCGGAGTTTTTTATAATTTTTAAACTCATGATATCTTTCGAATTAAATGTCCGAATCGAATGATTCAAAAAGTAATATAAGGGATTGAAACAGTCTTAAATAATAATTGATTTATTTTGATAAGGATTAATATCTAGATACAAATAAAGAGCCTTGTCTAGCGGCGGTATTTAAATTTTTATTTTATAATAAATGCACACTTATTGTGACATAACTATAATAGTTAGATGTATGCTGTGGCGACATTTTTTGTAGATAATAATGTGTTCTATAAAATTGTATTACATCATTTTGTTCTATCGTGAATAGTTTTCGCAGCGCACGCGATGTAAGGAACATTCTTGGTAATTTTTTTGCACCTTGGGTTACGTTATCTGAGTTTTGGTAAGGCTCCCTAATTTTTTTAAGATAAAACATACCCTATGTCCCTCGGATATACTGTAGCTTTCCAACGGTGAAATAATTTTTCAAATCCGTTCAGTAGTTTCAGAGCCTATTCGGTTCAAATAAACCATCAAACCTTTCCTCTTTATATAATAGTATAGAAATACATAAATAACATAAATATATTAGTAAAATGGCGCACGATTTAAACAATAGGTTCACTTTCTATCGCGAAGCCACCGACGCCGACGTCATGACGTGCGCAGCGCTCGAGATAACAGTTTGTCCAGAGCAGCGATTAAGAAAGGACGGGAGTGGCAACAGAAACGCATTCTTATGGCGGCGGCGTAGCCACGTGTCAGTGAGTAGTGGCTCTCTGAGCTGTAGAACTCGCGAGTGCGTCTTAGCATAGCTTAAAACGAAATAAATGTTCACCGCGCACCTTTAAACACCGAAAACAACCGAAAATCGGTAGAGTAATGCGACTTGTAGAGGAGAATAGCCATTTAGCCGGACCTACATACGAAATATTTTTTCCCAAGTTGAAACGGAGATCAGCTCGCGCTTCGCTTTTGGCTCGGTCAATAATGCACGGATGGCGTCGATTTTTTGAGGCACTAATGAGAATCCTCGTTTGAACTCGAAAAAATCAGTAGAGAGCGAATTCATAAACGAGCTGACTGAGAGGCGCTACCGTCAAGCATCGGTAGCCCAGTCAAGATGTCGATAAGCTCGGTGAAGAAACTCTGAGCGCGGTTGAGTTCTAGATGGGTGACCGGGTCCAACTGTTGAGGCTTGCCGTGTGGTACGGATTCCACGTTAAACTTATTACGTAAATATCCTTCTTTTCTAGCGGCAGTGTTAATCCCGTCCGGGTTTGTACCATCGCATTGAATGAACCATGGTCAAAGCGGCAACGAACATTTTCAATGTGTCCTTTCTAGTTCAATGTAGCCGAGGCATATAAGGAATGTTCTGGCATGTCACCTAGTTCTCATGTGGTGTGTTAGGTTAATATCGTGGTATTTAATCTAAATTTGGCATTAGCTATCCATGTCGGTTTACATAAAAAATGTATTTTCACTAAAAAGTGGCCACGCTGCCGCTATGCAATGAGTTCGCGCCCCTTCCGTATTTCCTTGCTCGCTGATTCAGACAGAGCCTGGAGCAGTACTGCGCCGGGTCCTGCCTCCCTGCGGCGGGGGGGGGGGGGAGGTCACAACACGAGCGCAGTAATCCCCATTTTCCCAATATTATTTCCTAAATCCCTTATTATAACGCCGGCCCCAGGGGCGCGGGGGGGGGGGGGAAGAGACTGGAGGGAGTGCTTCACCCTCGCCGCACATCTTCATAAACACTCGTATAACTGTATATACGACTAGTACCTGAGGTTGTGTGAACATTCAGGAGTGTTTACTGGAAAACAACGACCTTAAGGAATCAAATCCCCTGCACGAGTTCGGGTGATTCGAACCTACATAAAGACGGATGGAATGATAGTCGCTCCGATATGAAGAATTTTAGCGGATCATGATAAAGAATTCAAGTGATTTACAGATGAATGAGCGGCTCGTAGCCTAGTGGCGCGGGGACTGGCCTAGCGTACCAGAGGCCCGGGTTCAATACCGACTTGCACCACTGTCTTTCTCTTTCAGAGTACGATAAGTGCATTTCGTCCCGAATGCGAGCTGCTCCATGGTTCGGAATCCATGTAAAACTGTAGGTCCCCTTCCCCTACTAGGTGGTAGGGTTTAAGCCCGCCCGGGTTGGTACCATCGCATTGGATGAAAAGATGGTCGAAGCGGCAATGAAAAATTGTCCGTGTTTTCCATCCAGTTCAATGTAGCCGTGCTCATAAAGGGAAGGTCCTGGCATGGCACCAAATTCCTTCGGGAATGTGGTGAATTGGGCTAATATCATAACGGTAGTTGTGTGGTATTAGCCATCCATGTCAGGTCGCATAAAAAAAAAATTGATTTCTTTTATTATTTTTACCCGAGTGAGCAAGAAGGAGGGTTATTTCTCTACATGTCTTAACCGTTTTAAGGTAACATACCTTTTCCGTTTCTCCCAATGAATAAATTTGGTGAAAATGTAATGAACAATGGTAGAAGCGGCAAAGAACATTTACAGTTTTTTCATCCAGGTTTGTACCCATTCAATATAAGGAAGATTCTGGAATGGCATCTAGTTTCCATAAGGTGTGTTGGGCTAATATGATGACTGTAGGTGTGGTATTAGCGATCCATATCCAGTAACATAAAGAAACCGGTCAAGCGTGACCGTGTTCACGGGCTAAGGGCCCCGTCACTGCTGTAATCAGAAATCGAACTTTTGACGTTTTGAATAAAAGTAATTAATTGGTGCACAATTAGTCTACCGATAATGATAATTCTTTACAGAATTTTCAAACGAACGTTAATAGGAGAGTGGGACAAAATGCGTGTGACCGATAGACACCAAAGCTAGACCATAATTCGCCTCTCGCGACGTCCTAAAAATGTAGTCTTTGCGAATTGGCTAGGATTAAAAAATAGGGAAGCATTTTCCTTAAAGCTCAAGGCAGTCACATTCGTTCTTCCCTCGGCTCCCCCGCCCCGCACGGCGAGGGGAGGCGGCGCGGCGTCTTGCTCGCGAACAAGACGAATGACACGCGGCGGCTTATTAATCGCGCAGCGGCGCGTCATATGTCCCGAACAAGCAGCCATTTGTCACGCGACATACATCGAAACATATCGCGGCGGGGTGCGGTGCGGTACGGTGCGGGGGGGGGGGGTGTAGTAGCGGGACAAAGTTTTCAGGACAACGCACGGCCGCGCGCCCACGTGGCCACGTGTTTTGGGCATTTATTGTAATGACGAGGGAAGGACCTAATTAAATTATTTTGAAAGCAATTTAGCAAATGTTTTTTCATTAGCCCACTTTACCATATTTTAAAACTAAATTTTGGAGGCTCAGAAATATGGTCTAGGAAACGAGATTTTATTCAAATCAATACAGTTTTCAGGCGTTCTTGGCCTGGCCGTTTGAGCCGGACTTATTACCGCTTCGACTTCCATCCGATGCGATGGTATTAACCCAATATGTTTTTATTAAATATGTTTAAACTGTACATTTGGTGTTAGACACTGTTCCGAAATGTTGTGTTCGCCTATAATTGGCATGCGCACCAGGAATGTCCCCCTACTATGTTTGCTATTATATAAAGTTTTCGTGTGTACACTGTTGGCGTACCTTTTGTAAAATAAATAAATACATAAATAAACCCGGGCAGGCATAAACCCTACAACCTAGTAGGTTCAGTTTAACATGGATTCCGAACCATTGAACAGGCCGCATTCCTGACGAAATTCATTTCTACAACCCAGAAAGAGAAAGAAAGTGGTGCATGAATAGGGCGGGGAATTAACCCATTACCTCTGGCATAGAATGCAAGTCTCCCCGTCCCTGAGCTACGAAAATGATTATCATATTGTACCGTGCAAGCAAGAAATAAAAGCGACTTACGTTGTTTTCTTCATAAAACAATATCGTCTTTATGACAAAAGTGTAAATGAGTAATTTGTACGAACAGTTTAAGCGAGAGTCGCGTGTGCGGGCTGCCCGTAAACCTACATTCCCGCGGAGCATGTCACTTCCCAGGCGACAGCACCAATTAGTCGTGCGCTACCTACAGCATACAGCAGCGTACAGCAGCGTACAGCCACAGCCGCCGACAGCGCAGTGCGGGAGGGGAATAGTGGTCAGCACGCAGTAGACACGCATTTCGCAGAGTTTGGTTTTTAGGGTTCCGTACCCAAAGGGTGCCAACGCAACCCTATTACCAAGCCTCAGCTGTCCGTCCGTCCGTCCGTCTGTCACAAGGCTGTATCTCAGTAACCGCAACAGGTAGACAGCTGAAATTTTCACAGAGTGTGTATTTATTTTGCCGCTATAACAACAAATAGGTAAGATTAAAAAATAATTAAAATTAAAGGGGGCCCGCATAGCAAAAACGTATTTTTTTTTGTATAAGTTATTTAACGATGGTACGGAACCCTTCGTGTGCGAGTCCGACTCGCATTGAGCCGGTTTTTTAATCTATGTATTTTTACATTTAACTGAACCTAGTCAGAGCGGTGTACATTTAACTATGTATCACGTCGTAAATATATACAGATGTGCTGGCAATGCCGACTATTAGACCGGGATAGATACGGTTTGAGAAGCACATGAAATCCGAAATGTTTTTTTTTTCTCAGAAATATATAATTTCATGTTCATATGCTTACATTAAGTTTGCATGATTTAGCGGGGCCCGGAAGATAAAAAAAATTAAAATGTAGAAAAAAATATATATCTCCTAAACAAATATTTAGAAACGGTATTAAAATAAATTATATGTTAAGTATTTTAAGGCGTAATGTAACTGTGAATTTGCAACAATTTTGTAATTACGGAAATGTATTTAAAAAAATGTTTTTACTAAAAAAAATCCATACCGCGAACATAACTTGCTATTGCTATATTTCTTTCTAGAATATGTAAAAGAAAATTAAATTCTTTAAAAACTTTACAACGAACGATTTTATACGTATTTCGATTTTTTTGTTTAGCTTTTGTGTGAATGTAAAAATAATAAATGAAAAAAAAAAGTGCTTCTAATATTTGCAACATTTTACAAATTTCACAGAATATAGAGTTTGGGGTCAGTTTCCAATTTCAGAAAATAAAATAGAATTTTCATTATTTGCTTTGCAGATATGATGAAAATAGTACAAAAAAAAATATATTTACACAGTTCCGTAAATAAGAAATTGTTGCAAATTCACAGTAATATTACACCTAAAATTAGCTAACATATAACATTTTTAAATAACATTTCCAAATATTTGTTTAGGAGATATCATTTTTAAAACATATTTCATATTTTATTTCTATCTTCCGGACCCCCCAAAATGTTGCAAACTGAATGTACACACGTCCACATGAAATGCTACGTTTATGAGGAAAAAAAAAAATGCATTTCGGATTGTTCCGGGAGTATATCGCAGAGTTACCAAGTCTATTTGACCCGACGGATATTTTTGGTCGACGGTAATTATTCACGGTGGCGAGCAGCAACAGGTATGCAGTGCAACTGCGTTTTAGGATTTACATATCTTAACCCACGTCTGCCCTCTCAATTTGCGGCAAATGAAGCGGCGCTGGAGCGGCGGAGGCGCGCGGCGGGCGCAGCTCACGGCGCGGGTCGGCCGTGCGCGCGCCGCAGCCTACAAATGGTGTCAATTAGTTGAGCGCGGTCGCTGGCTGCCGTGCTCAGTCTGAGGTTGCTCGATATTATCACACCACCAGTTTGTTTTTAAGTAGTTTTAAAAACTTTTACACAATTTAATACGGTTCGCACGCATGGACTTGTTGAGGTGTTGCTAATATAATTACGAGGATTAATATTGCTTTCCCTTGTCACAGATACGGTGAGCGTTTCTACTCTTGAACATGTAAACAGTTGAGGTTTTGGTCTCCATTGTTTGGAGAGGTCTTGTATGATTTGTTTTGGATGTGAACTCCTTAAAGTACTTTAACATATAAAAACAATTTTTTGGGATTTATTTACGGTCAACCAGTGGCTGCTTAATCGTAGTATATAATGCATGGGAAGAAACAACCTATACGTAGATGCAAACAACGTCAAAATTGAGTGAGTGGTTTTTAAGTTATAATCGAAAATACCGAGAGAAGGACGCCAGAGGTTGCATTATAAGAGGGTCAGTAATGTTTAAATCAACTGAAGAAATATTCAATTAACATCACGACGAAAAATAATAAGATCACGAAGAAAAAGTAGGCCGTGATCTTGCAAGCGGAAGCCTGAAATGGTTAGCATTTTACGTAACTTGAACGAATGAACTTTTCTGAAACACGCTGGCAGCAGCCTCAAAGGCGTAACGTCCCCTCCTCTCCCCCGCGCACCGCCCCCCCCCCACCCCGTCCCGCCCCGCACGTGAGACAATCCCGGTAAGTATCCATTTATTGGACTGCCGGCACGATGGGCTTTTGATCTCGGCAATTGTGAATCGAATGGAGCTCATAACCAGGGGGCGACCGTAGATTACTCGCTCGCTGCGCGGTAACCGATCTATAGGACCGTAGCTACGCGTAGCACGCGCTTAAGGGCGTGTTGATTGTGTTCCATATGTTCATACTTACAAGTAATATAAAATATAACTCCTTTACTAATATACTGCGAGGCTGAACCCGAACCCGCAAAACATACCATTCGCGGGTATTGCGTCTACCAATTTCGCCACCTGCTGTATACCCATAATTTTGAATTCCCCTACAGTCCCTCCTACCGTAATCAATCCCTCCTATTAATACAGTGTTTAAGATTATGCGAATTACGATTCAGTACGCAAAACTATATTTACTTAAGTCAACCTAGGACTGCCTCTAGCGTCTGATGCCGAATACGATTTTAGTGACGACGGCGATATGTTTGAATGTTCAATCTTTGCAGTCAATGTCAAACGCGAATAGAAAACAACGACTGGGCTCTGGAACCTTTCCTTTAGAAATTGTCTGCAACCCTACCGGGTTCCTAGATCAACCGTATAAGATTGCAGCTAGGTACTATGTATATGGTGTATTATATTACCCTAACACACCTGGTGCAACTATATATTGAAGCACTTGAACTCTCTCTTGTAGACAAACTTGGGGGCGCGAGCTACAAGTTGAAAGGAAACTCGGAAAGCCACTATACCGCTTGCATTAAATTAATTAAACTTAAAAATATCTAAAATGATAAGACTAGATGTAGGTTTGTGAATTATATTGTTTTTAGGGTTCCGTACCCAAAGGGTGAAAACGGAACCCTATTACTAAGCCTCCGCTGTCCGTCCGTCCGTCCGTCCGTCCGTCTGTCACAGGGCTGTATCTCACGAACCGTAACAGGTAGGAAGCTAAAATTTTCACAGAATATGTATTTATTTTGCCACTATAACAACGAATAGGTAAAATTATAAAGTAATAAAAATTAATGGGGGGCCCCATACAAAAAACGCGTTATTTTTGTGGTAAATCTTGTACGATGGTACGGAACCCTTCGTGTGCGAGTCCAACTCGCACTTGTTCTTGTCTTATTTTTTGTAAGAGGTTCGTGTCAAAGTAAAGTTGTAAGGGCCGAGTGCATGAAAGGACAAAAAATCGAAATAAACGTCAAAGTATTGTGGGGGCTGCGCGCCTCCACTACCTGCTACCAGACGGATCCTTCAACATCTGGCCACATGGCATGCGGCCAGGCAGTGAGAGTTCGTCGCCGGTCGACTCAACACGACTCCGGACAAACGCGTAAAATACATTGTACAATCATACATCAAATCGTCAACAAATCTAACAATAAATATATAATACCGTAAACTGTGTTTAGCATCATTCAAACCCACAAATTGGTGACCCCGACGTGATCTAAAGACAATATAAAATACAAGTGTGATTTAACAATACAAACAATATTCATTACAATA
Source organism: Incurvaria masculella (assembly GCA_946894095.1). NCBI lineage: Eukaryota > Metazoa > Arthropoda > Insecta > Lepidoptera > Incurvariidae > Incurvaria > Incurvaria masculella. The sequence goes on from OX335644.1 coordinate 9,001,782, forward strand.
AATTGTGTGGTTTGAAAAACAAAACAGTGAATCATAAAAAAAAAAACATTTTAGTGCAAAATGACGGACTCTAACTCCTTCGAGGACGCGCGTGATGTTGCGCCCGAAGTATGTCGTATAGGGGTACGCATTGCCCCGTTCAACGCATCGGATCCGGAACTATGGTTCTGGATGATCGAAGCGAGTTTCAAAACTTCCGGCATAACATCGGAAACAACCAAATTCGGTCACGTGGTATCCATGCTTGACGCAAAATACGCTTCGGAAGTGCGCGACCTCATAAGAAACCCGCCTACGGAAAATCCATACCAAAAACTCAAACAGCAACTCATCAAATATCTCAGCGAGTCACAAGAAAAAAAAACCCAGCGCTTACTAGAACATGAGCAATTGGGTGATCGCAAGCCGTCGCAGTTTTTACGACATCTGCGCGGTCTCGCAGGTACCGCCGTGCCGGAGACAATGATCCGGACTTTATGGTTGGGCCGCTTGCCGCACAATATGCAAGCGATCCTTGCAACTCAACAGAATGTCCCGTTGGATCAAGTTGCCGAGCTTGCTGACGTTATTGCGGACTCGGTTATGACACGCCCGTCCATTACCTCCGTCGCTGAGTCTACCTGCATACCACCCCAAAATGATCTGGCGTCTGTCATGAATAAAATGATGATATGTTTTAATGACACATTGATGGCCGTGCGACATGAAATATCGGAGCTAAGAGAAGAACGCTCTCGTCAACGCGAACGTTCAAACTCACGTACGCGCTCGCATTCAAGAACACGTTCCAATTCCGCCTCACGCTCACTGTCGTCGGGTCAGTGCTGGTACCACTGGAGATTTGGCAGCAATGCTAGAAAATGCGTACAACCTTGCAATCAGATCTCGGAAAACTTTGCGGGCAGTCGTTGATGGCGACCCACGACCTCAGCCCGGACAAAGTTCGCCGTATTTTTGTTACCGATAAGACTTCGAAGACACAATTTCTGATCGACACAGGAGCCGACCTTTGTGTATTTCCTCGACACAAAATACGAGGACCGCGAGAAAAGTCCGCCTACGAACTTTCCGCGGCGAACAGCACGTCTATCGCCACATACGGCACCGTCGTACTTAACTTGGATCTGGGACTTCGACGAGACTTCGCTTGGAGATTTGTGGTAGCCGATGTTTCCAAACCCATCATCGGCATCGATTTCCTGGCCCATTACAACCTTCTCGTGGATCCACGCCGTCGATGCCTGTTAGATGGAACCACTAGTCTGACTGCTCAAGGTCAAGCAGTAATGGGTGCAGTTTCTAGTGTAAAGACTATCTCCGGATCATCACATTTCCACGAGCTACTCTCGACATACTCAGAGATAACACGGCCAGACGGAGCTCCCGAGCATATCAAACATTCAACAAAACATTTCATTGAAACGACACCCGGGCCCCCGGTGTCCCTCAAGCCGCGCCGTCTGGCTCCTGATAAATTGAAAGCGGCACAAAAGGAATTCAATGCCATGATACGCCTGGGGATCGCACGGCCTTCCAAAAGTTGCTGGGCCTCCCCATTGCATATGGTACCTAAATCAGGCGACGAATGGAGGCCTTGTGGCGACTACCGAGGGTTGAACGCGAGAACGAAGCCTGATTCATATCCTGTACGTCACATACAAGACTTTTCACACGCACTACAAGGAAAAACTATATTTTCTACAGTCGATCTAGTCCGTGCATTTAACCAGATACCCATCGCCGAGCAAGACATTCCAAAAACGGCAATAACAACACCATTTGGCCTTTTCGAATTCACCTTTATGACCTTCGGACTGCGTAATGCCGCGCAAACGTTCCAGCGTTTCATCGACGAAGTACTGCAAGGCTTGGACTTCTGCTACGCCTACATCGACGACATTTTAATAGCTTCAACGTCCCCAGAAGAACATCTCAAACACCTGGACATACTTTTTCAACGTCTCAAGGAGTACGGAGTTGTCATAAATCCGTCAAAATGCAACTTCGGAAGAGCAGAAGTCAAATTCCTTGGATACTTGGTATCAGAAAATGGTACACGACCACTTCCTGATAAAGTGGAAGCAATCCAAACGTACCCAATACCAACTAATATTAAAAAATTACGTCAGTTCCTGGGTATGTTAAATTTCTACCGGAGGTTCATACCAAAAGCAGCAGAACTGCAAGGCCCGCTGAATGATCTCCTCAAAGGTAATTTAAAGGGTCAGGCCCCAATCAATTGGACCACTGAAACCAGGGGAGTATTCGAGGCCTGCAAAGAAAGTCTCGTACAAGCCGCGCTGCTAAGCCACCCAAAAATTGACGCTCCCCTGGCTATATTCTGCGATGCGTCTGATTATTCAATTGGCGCAGCTTTACACCAACTTGTCGAGGAGCAGTGGCAGCCCTTGGCGTTTTTCTCGAAGAAACTTTCACCTGCAGAGACCAAATATGGAGCCTATGATAGGGAACTACTTGCCATATATCTCTCGATTAAGTATTTTCGCCATATGGTTGAAGGACGTGCGTTCACTGTATTCACCGATCAGAAGCCTCTTATCCATGCCTTTAAGCAGAAACCGGATAAATGTTCTCCACGGCAGTTCCGACACCTGGATTTTATCGGCCAATTTACCACCGATATAAGGCACATATCTGGGAAGGACAATGTGGTAGCCGACGCCTTATCACGGATAGAAGAACTGTCCCAAACCATCAACTTTGAAGAGCTGGCGTTATCTCAGCACTCAAATAAAGAGCTGAAGACATATCTACGGGAAGGATCTGCTTTGCAACTTAAACAAGTGCTGATACCTGGTACCACCGTAGCTGTCTTTTGCGACGTCTCCACGCCAACAGCAAGACCATTTTTGACTCCATCTTTTCGAAGAACAGCATTTAACACAATTCATCAGCTGTCACACCCTGGCATCAAGTCTTCAGTGAAGCTCGTCACTCAACGTTATGTCTGGCCATCTGTCAAGTCGGACTGTAGACAGTGGGCTCGCAGCTGCATCGAATGCCAGAAAGCGAAAATATCCAGACACGTATCGTCTCCTCGGGGTGTGTTCACATCACCTTCAGCCAGATTTGAGCATGTCCATATCGACATAATTGTCATGCCGTACTCCGAGGGCTCCCGATACTGTCTGACCTGCGTCGACCGATTCACGCGTTGGCCTGAAGCTATCCCAATCGAAAACCAAGAAGCACCGACTGTTGCACGTGCGTTCTACGATAACTGGATCGCACGTTATGGCACGCCTCTGCGCATTACAACAGACCAAGGCACACAATTTATGTCCCACCTGTTCAAGCAGCTCAGCAGCTTGACAGGTTCGACCCAAATAAGGACCACAGCATACCACCCAGCTGCAAACGGAATGGTTGAGCGTTTCCATAGACAATTAAAAGCCGCTATTAAGTGTCACAACAACAATCGCTGGACCGAAGTTCTTCCGACGGTTCTACTTGGAATTCGTTCAGCCTGGAAAGAAGACTTACAAGCTACCTCAGCAGAACTTCTGTATGGTGAAACAATTCGTTTGCCCGGCGAATTTCTCTCTCCTCGCTCTACATATCAAGAAGCAGGGGAGCCAGCAGAGTTCATAAAACACCTGAGAGAAAACATGGGAGAATTACGTCCAGTGGTTGCATCTCAACATGGCCAAAAGAAGACCTTCGTATTTAAAGATCTTGCCACGACTGGGCATGTCTTCGTTAGATGCGATGGACAACAAGGACCACTGCAGCATCCTTATAATGGACCTTTCGACGTCATCAGCAGAAACGAGAAGACTTTTGTCATTAGAGTCCGCAACCGAGATGTTACCATTTCAATCGACCGCCTGAAGCCAGCCTTCATAATGCCTGAAGAGCACACCACGGAGGCTCCAGTCAGTTCCACCAGTCCAGAGGGAAGTGATCACCAGAAAACCAACAAAACAATTGCAGAACCTCCAGCAACGAGAGCCGGCCGTCGGGTTCGGTTTCCAGATCGTCTGCAAGCTGGTTACTCGTGATCTAGCTCGATCACTGGCAGGGGGGTACTGTGGGGGCTGCGCGCCTCCACTACCTGCTACCAGACGGATCCTTCAACATCTGGCCACATGGCATGCGGCCAGGCAGTGAGAGTTCGTCGCCGGTCGACTCAACACGACTCCGGACAAACGCGTAAAATACATTGTACAATCATACATCAAATCGTCAACAAATCTAACAATAAATATATAATACCGTAAACTGTGTTTAGCATCATTCAAACCCACAGTATGATTAAACACGTCACTATGTGTGGACAGTATGCAAGGCTCTATGCGGTTCACTAAATGTGACGTGTTTGAACTCGGCCGTCGTTTCGTGCAATCGGGGCTAAGTCAGCGTTATTAACGGTTATATTGAACTTGATGGAAAACAAAAACGATATGCACTACTTCGGCAACTTATACAGAATCGAGCAGGTCGAATATTGGACTTTCAAGGGCTTGGCTTAGGTGATGGGAGGCATAGTGGAAAGAGTAAACAGTAAAGCTTTGGAAGAGATAGAAAAATGGGTAGAGATTAAAAACAGGCTATAGTTGAGGAGTATTTTTGCGAAATCAGTAGGCCTATTCTTCTAATTCCTCGCTCAGGAATCAGGAAAAAAATTATCCCAGAAAACAGCTTTTGTAGCGATTGTCAAGCGGTTTCCTCGACGTTATTTGGCTAATAAGACAGGAGGTGTGGTATTAGCGAGTCCCCGTATTAGCCACCCATGTTCGGTCACATCAATAAAATCACCCTCTTAAAATGCACATGTATGTATGACAACTAAACCGCAACCTAGCTCAACTATCCATCAACATTCGGCCATACGCGGGCGCTAAGCTGTCAAGCCCATCGGAAATCCATACATAGTGAGTCTCGTTAGAGTCGGGTCCGCCGCTCCCGGGTCCCGAGTCCCGGGGGATCAGGGCGCACTATTATTTCCATATTCCGGACACTTTTGTCGTGAAATTGATGGTCCCGATACGTCAAGCGGATCTAACGAGAGGGCAGGAGATCTGCCCGGAGGTGGGCAGCCAGTCGATAGCTGGAAGGGGTGTCCGGTGGCAGTTTTAATAGTGTTATCTTTTTCATTTTCGCCTTTTGACCGGTGGGACCTTATTGCGTTTTGTTCTATCTGGGATGTTCCTCATAGCATGTATGTTGTTTTTAAGGGCCGATTTTCCGATAGTACTTATCGGACACGGACACGATACAAATTCACGTTTCTCAAAAGACGGATAGTGATTGCCGGAGAATTATATTATCTATTACATTTATCTGACTATAATTTTACTAATAAACATATGGACTTACCATATCGGATGGATAAGAAAAAGCGTGAATAAATCCGTAGAATAGTTATCTGGCTGTTTTTCAGACTTTTAAAAAGTCAGCCCTAAATGGAATATTTTTTGTTTACGACCACCTGATATGCAGATGCTTCCATAATAGCCAACTGCTTTTCTTTAAGGCGGTTTGTGCGTCCATTTATATGTCGCCACAGTCGTTTGTCACTATTTCTGCTTTAGCTGCCCAAATATAAATTTAAAATCTATAACTGTACTGACGAGCACACTAAGCAGCTATGTATTTGATGTCTTGAAACCATTTTAAAAAAAGGCTGGAACATTTGAGATAATTATGAAGTATAGTGTCAAAAGTTGCTAATTATGAAATGGCAAGTTTTTGCACACATGCTCACAATATTCTAATAAAATTATCCTTATTTTTGTAATTATTTTCAGAGATTAAATTAACACATCATCTAAATGCGATCGTCTCTAGAGTTATAGTTTATAACTTCATATTTTAAGGAGATATAGTAGAAATACGAAGCACGAATACTGTGTTGATTACAACATAAGCAAGGTTTCAGCAAAAGTTAAAATCCTTTACTACAGCATAACATTCGGTACGGAGCACATGACTCAATGATTTTCCTTCCAGCTTCATTTCTCAATCGATCCCACTTTTCCACACATTATATGTATATGCCAGGACCTCACATGCGGTGCCAGACGACGCATATGTGCTCTCGAATTTTCACGGGGGCTGCGAAAACCATGTCGGCCGCCCAGGTGCTTTTTCACACCATGTTTGAAGGACCCCAGGTTGAATGACACCAACATGTAAACGTAGATACTGTAGCACCGTTTTCTTCACATGTAGACACCGGCTTTTCTCATTCGGCATTCCTCTAGCCCCGCCAAACAGGCCGCGAGCGAGTTCAAACACAAAGTTGCGTCGTTACAAAGCACTCATAACGTTTTCAACTAGTCGACAGTAACGCACCCGCGCCGGCCACTTACCCGCGACGCGGTGCGGTCGGCGGCGGCGGAGTGGCCGCAGGGAGCGCGGCGCGGAGGCGGCGGCGGTTGTGTCCTGTCGCCGCCATTTGTCGCGGAAGTGGCCGCACTTCACAAATCCCTTCCGTCCATCCCGCCGCACCCCGCTCCGCCACGCGCCCCCGCCCCGAGCCGGATCTCGCATAATAAAGTCATCCGCGAGCGAGGTGAGCGAAATGAAGAAAGTTCTGCGAGTTGTGTATTAATTCATTCGGGGAAAATAGGTACCAGCTTTGCGTTTACAGAAATACCTCTGAAGTAATTATGAAATGATCATTCACAGATAACTCCTGGTGATTCTACAGCAGTTCATAAAAAGATATTTTTTAAAAGTTACTTTTTTTATGTTAAACGCAGCATATGGTATATGCCAGGACCTCACATGCGGTGCCAGACGACGCATATGTGCTCTCGAATTTTCACGGGGGCTGCGAAAACCATGTCGGCCGCCCAGGTGCTTTTTCACACCATGTTTGAAGGACCCCAGGTTGAATGACACCAACATGTAAACGTAGATACTGTAGCACCGTTTTCTTCACATGTAGACACCGGCTTTTCACTTATTTATTCAATGCGACAGAAGCAATCCAACGGGCTAGTAAGTAAAAGAGCATTCCGAACCATGAAGTAAACTAGAAAAACTAAAAAACTACATTTAAAATATAAATTTCAACCGCGAATCGAACGGTGTCGAACCAATGTTTATAATCGTTCGTCGTATAATATAATGAAGCTGAAGAGTTTGTATATTTTTTTCTAACCCGTTAATTTTTGGAACTACTCCCAGTCAAATTTGAAAAAAAAAATGCATTTGATAGCCCGACTATTAGGGCTTTACATATCGCTACGATATTTAGGAGCTTTGCAAAAAGAAAAAAGTCAGAAAGAACGCTAAACAAAACGAAGTAATAGCGCGGGCGGGCGATGCGATGCGGTGGTTCGGGGGCCGAGGGCGCATTTAACTGGGTTACGCTCAGTAATTCATGAACCGAATACCACTTCAATTCACGGATAAAAGTGAAACTATTAATCGTAGCTTTCGCATGACCGCATCGCTGAAAATTTTCATCGCTCTCTAATTAGAATAATTAGAAAGGGACAACACTAGGTCGATTAAAGGATGTAATTTCATGAGCAAGAAAGTATTGTGACCGGTGAGTCACCGGTGACTGTGAATGACAGGCGAATGAGAATTATAGGAGTAGACTCCAGGTGATTGATGCCTGTGAACTTGGCAGAACATTTTCCAGCAGATCACAAAAAAAGGTGAGTTCTGGTCGCATTCCGATGAGTTCCAGAGTTCCTGATACTTTTTGCGGATAGTTCTGGCGATTTTAGCCAGAAAAAAAAAGGTTGAAAAAATGCTCTGCTAACTTCCCGTTCCCAGATTGTATATGATGAAATTGACGCAAGCGGAGCCGCGAACTTCAGCTAGTAAATTATAATTTCCCTACCTTTTAGCTTAAATTTCGGTAGAAAACGGGCGAACAGAAAGCGACACCACTTACCTTCGACCATGCCTCTACGTGAATAATTTGTTTCATTCGTGAAATGTGTAATGAAGGGCCGGGTAAAGTACTCTCGTGTCGAGAGATGCGGCCAGTAAGCGCCTTGAGCGAACTACATGCCATTAAGGGCTTTGCAGGCGAAGTTACGTTTTCTTTTGATGTTACCGTTTGATGCTTCGAGTATGTAGTAAGTCCTCTGATAATGAGGCTTAAGGAGGAAAATGTAATATGCAGGGTGATGTGGCGTCATCGCGATACATTAACAAGGTGATTCCGGTCGCGTGGCTGTGGTTGCGAATAGTCTCACCAGCGAATCTTGATGCGGAGATTCAACAGCCGAAGCTACGTGCATCTATGTGGTAGGTTTGAGCCCATCCGGGTTGATATTCAATTGATGAAAAGATGGTCGAAACGGCAATGAAAATTGTTAGTGTTGTCCACCTAGTTCAATTTAGCCGTGCTCGTAAAGGGAAGGTCCTCGCATGGCACCTCATAGTGGGCATATCACGACGGTGGGTGAGAAATTAGCCATTTATGTTAAGGCCCTGGTACTAGCCAAATCGCAAAGTTAGACGAGGCACCCCAAGTTAACTAACTAAGTCTGACGATTATAAGTGTCATTCTTACAATATATGATTCCTTGTCTAGGAATCGAATTATTTTCGTTAATGTATGTTTCCTTTTTCTATACAAAATACATTGCGGAAACGGTGTCCATTTCCGAACTTTTTTGACTAAATGTAGAAATCTAAAAGAAAATGGAATTTTTTGTTTATGGATATATGCTGTTTTTGCTTATATCTAGAAATCGAATTACTTTCAGATTTCTAATGAGAAAAATCAACTTTTTTTATTTTTATTATTATTTAAATAAATGATGGAATAAAAAAATATTAACAATCCATTATCAGTCTGGAGTTCTATTTGGATTTGCTGAAGCGTTTCACTACATATTATTACATTTGTTAAAAAGTGCATTTGTATGGCGCGAGTAGTTGGCTAGTCCTAGCGCCTTAAATGATAGGTTTATCATAATATAAACCTATAATAACAATATAATCTACGATTTAACTGGGTAGTCCAAATAGCACAAGATCCAAAACCCAGAACATCACATCACAATGTATGTATTTAAAAAAAAATCTGTATTAATAAGAGTTTTGGATGCTATGGGTTTTGAATCTTATTCTATTTGGAGTTTATGAGATGTCGACCATCTAAACAGTAAAACAATTCAACCAAACGCATTCATTCATCCATGCCAAAGCGTCAGTTTCCACACGACCATTAACGTTCGCCATGGAGAAAGTTGAACAAAGGCCACTCACCAATTAGTGAGTGAGAACATCCGAGATCAAGATTTATTTATTAGAAGATTCGAGACCTTTGCCGCGCCATTAACAATTCAGGAAGGATGACATGGGTTTACGGAGGATATCAGTGGGAAGACGTGTACTGTATTGTGTAGGGAGGTTTTGATTCGCGCCTTATAGTTGTTTTGGATCTTAAATAGTGACCTCAGCCTAAATTATATAAATGTGTATGGACGCCTGAATTCTGGATAGGAACACACACACATATAATAGGTGTCACATACGGTATACATACTGTATGTTATACAAATGCAATGTGGACCCTTTTTGAGAGAAATGTTAGATAGTCTGTAAATATGTTGAAAGGATACTAGCAATACTGGATCTGCACATGTGGACACAAAACGCATGTATGGTCAGCGTTCGAACCGAACATAGCAGTCTGTTGGCACCTGTTACGGTCAGTATTTAAATTTAGTTTAAAATTAGTTGGGGGTTCTTGTTTGTTTTAAGAATAAGCAGCAATAATAATAACGATGTATTAGCTGCATTTCAGTAAGTACGTCAGTGTTATTTATTATTTTGACGGTCTGCCAAAAATCTTAAATAATAATGCGTCATTCATTCGGAATGATGACGTTATTTAATGTGGACTTATATTTATAGCAAAAGATGCAGCAGGGATCCCATCAGGGACGGCACAGAGGTCGCCTGGGTGGAACTTGGACCTAGTCATTCTAGTCAAGAGTTGGCCATCACGTGGCGCCCGGCAGATGTGAAACATTTCAGTTAATATTTGAATTTATAATTATTAAAAACCTGTAAATAAATACGTAGTAAAATAATTTAAACGAATTGAGGTTCGCGAGGCGGGGAAGGAGCATGCCACATGTGCAGAACAAACCCGACCGTAGGGTGCTACTGGACTTATGTCGTCGATGGTACAAAGTGTGCATACAATTACGGCATAAGAGAGCGTCCAGCCGTTTTCCGTCATGTCCTGCGAGTCGGTTTTACTGCCAAGGTGTGGCAAAAGATGTCTCACATCAAACATGTGTACACGCCGAACATTCGCGTTTAGTGTACAGGATGTTCTAACGCCGCCGCCTCGGAGCCGGGTGCGGCGAAATCGAATTAAACATTAAATTGCACCGGAATTGCACGGAGCGGGGGGGTAGGGGGGCTCCAGGCGTTCATTTTACGTGCGGTGTTTATTTCAGGTAGATATCAGTTGAATATTTTGATTGCATTTGACAGTTACTTCAAGAAGATTGTTCTCAAGGACGAAAACATGCCTATGTGTGTGTTCTATTAAGGTGGCCCAACCCGCTCATTCCCCATACAAAAGGGGAAAAAAGATTACGCCCATATTTCTTGTCATAGATCCAAAATTTTGCTCAAAATAGCTTTATTTGATCGAACTAGATGTCTGATCACCATTTACATTGTAAAATTGTGTTTGGTTTATAAGTTATAAGGTCCGAAAGTTCGAATTTTTCGCGCGTTTTATACAATAACTTTGGAGGTAGATTACGCAATGATAAAGTAAGAACATCGTAAAAAGATTAGTCATCAGACATAGCTTGTTTAATCAAGATTTATGATCTATTTGGTTTTTGTTAGATTTTTGACTACAGCGGTCGTGGTTTACTTTTAGCTATAAGTCGTTTTGAAATTAATATTTTCGTAAATTTTACCAAATTATACACTATGCACATTGTCTTTTTTGTGGACATGTTGCATCTTCCTCATCACGGAGCCTGTCTTATTCTTTGAAACAGAGAAGGTCCCAGAGTCCAACAGCACGGTTTTGTACCGTGCCCGCGAATGAGTTAGTCCCGCCGGGTTGGGCCACCTTCAAAAAATAACAGAAATCGTAACTACAAAAATGGAAATATTTTTTTACTTTTTAGTGCTTTTTCTTTAAAGTCGGTTATTTTTTTTGTTAAATATTTTTTTTATTTGTTTATTTTTAGTGAATCTGAAATACACTTACTAATTTGTACACGTCCTTTCCAATAAAAAAAGAATCACCGAAATCGGTTGGCGTTATATTGAGTTATTCGTCCATTTGTCGCGCACATCTTAATACAAATTTATGACTTTTATGATTTTCTCATGGATATATATCATTGTCAGAACTTAACCAAATTAAAATGGGACCACTCGGGAATTTAAAAAAATAGTCATCAAAATCGGTTCACCCAGGCAAAAGTTATGAGGTAACAAAAAAAAAACATACAGACGAATCGATAACCTCCTCCTTTTTTGAAGTCGGTTAAAAAAATTAATGTTTCTTGATTATATATAACATTGATTGGTTGTTCTCCGATCCACATTTGTCTTTAGTTTTAAATTTAATTTAAATATTAGATTTAAGACTTTTTATTATTAATTTAAGATAGCTTCAGTTCATTATAAAAAAAATATTTATGTTATCAGCTTTTAATTGTTTGAAAAAACTTTACTTTGTTTATTTTGTAAAAAAAACATGAAGTGAAAACTCTTTATTGCGCCAAAGTAACAATTATAGTATTGTAATTATAGTATAGTATAGTAGTATAGTACATTGCAATAACAACGTTCAAAATTCAACTCATCAAAATACATTGATTGGCAGTATTTACTATATTAGATATTGTTTGATATTGGTCTGTAGCTGTGTAAGTTACACATAGTGCTAAATTTAGACTCGAGCCCAAAATATCTCATCTCACGCGTCACCGTAACTGGAGACCGGATTAGTTTTATCCATTACGATTTATTATTTCTCCCTGAAGCGCTAATTCCTTTGATGTCGAGCCACCCCCAAGAAACACGCGCGTTGCGTTAGCGCAGCGCACATGCGACCGGGATGACGATCCCCTAATCCCCTACCGAGCCGCACAAGCGAGGTAACAAGATAAACGCGACAAATTTGACCATTATTTCCAATTTGACGTCGACTGTACCCCTGGTCTTACGGACGAGATGAATAAAAAACAAATAAATTGCATTTGTCGACGTTCGTGCGGGGCGGGGTGGGCAGGGACCACAGAAGGGAAAAGGAAAGGGAAGTAACATGCGGTCGTTACCCGCGACTCCGCCGTATGGACAAACCGTACATAGGGGGGCCGGCGGCGCGAATGTGCGCTCGAAATGCTCGCTAAGTAAGTTACCACTCAAAAAACGTCAGCACTGAAAAAAATCTAATTGTAACTCCGATAATAAAACCGTCTGGCAACGTTAAAATAGAGTCAACTAAGTAAATCAGTTACTCTAACTGAGTGAAAACAGTAAGCCTTAAACTATAAATGTTACTGTATCATTTAATTGTTTATTTTAACTGTGTGCAGTAACTATTTTCACTTACTGTTTCCCTAACTGACTGAAAACTATTTCTAGCTTTAGTATTTTTTCAATTCATACGAATTCAATTCACTGAACATAAAAGTCTTATATTCAGTGAAAAGGTACTGTCCAATCTGTTAAAATTACTGTACATCTTGAAACTGGATAGTCGGCCGTAATGTTCAATAAGTTAAGATAACCCTTTAAAAATAATCTGACGTGTTATTTCTGTCAAGTGGTACTGTTCAATCGGTTAAATTAATTGTGCGGCTGAGATATACAGTTGTTGCAACGGCCACTACGCAGAAAGCGTAATCCTTATTTTAGCCTAATGCTGAGATTCAAACACAATTCTTTTTACGGTTCCGTACCCAAAAGGTGGTACTGTACCCTCCGCTGTCTTTCCGTCAATCCGCCCGTCCTTCCGTCCGTCCGACCGTCCATCTGACTGTCACAGGAACATCTCATGAACCGTAATAGGTAGACAGCTGAAATTTTCACAGAGTGTGTATTTTTGTTGCCGTTATAATGACAAATAGTAAAAACCAAAAAGAAATAAAAATTAAAGGGGACCACGATACAAAAAACGTGATTTCTTTGGGTCAAATCTTGTATAATGGTACGAAACCCTTCGTGTGTGAGTCCGACTATCACTTAGCCGGTTTTTTTTTGGGCTTCAGACGATTCTCAAGCCATCTTACTGCCAAATTTTACATTACTTCCGTACACTTTATGTCAAAATGTATGTATTGACAAGGTTTGAGAAGCGTCTCAAGAACTGTCTTTAAATCTCAGCCTAAGACTATGTTTGGGTGTGGCACGTACGTTAAGGTTGGGTTAGTAGTTTTAAAAAACGGGTCCGATACTGAGCGCGCTAGATGAGACATCTCCTTCCATTTTTGATCTGAGGCATGGACGCACGAAAGTATCGGATCAAGAAGGGGCCATTATTGATACGTGCAACCAGACAGGACTGTCTGAGGGCTGGCTAGACAAATAGAGCTAAGCTAGGGTGCTGCGATTCACACCTTCAGAGCGAACGCGAAATTCAAACTTTGACTTGTATGGGTTTTATTCAGAGGTTAAAGTAAGTCGAGAAAGAGGTTTTGTAAACGTATGTTGCGGTCAACCGGTGGGTGGATGTGACGCAAAAGTGACGTTAAAATTTTAAGGTTTTTTTTGTAAATGGTCTCTTTTTCTTACATACTATCAGGAATATTGTTATTTCACTGATCAAAAGTTTAGGTTAGGTTAGACTTTCCGTGTTATAAGAAATGGAGACGAGTGATCTAAAACCGTTACTGACGTTAAAATCTCGGCTTTGACAATATCCTGTAATATCCTTTTGGGTTCGACGGTTTTATTTCCAATGTACTTCTTCCAAATTTCCCAGAACTAAATTTGGAATAAATAATTCGAAAAAAGAAAAAAAAGAAAGGAGGATTTAAAATGTTTGTAAAGTAGTAGGAAAACCAAGATTCATAAAATCTAATACGTTAATGAGCTATCGAGTCATTTAGTAATATCTGATCGCATTGTCGTTCCATAAGATCGATATGGGTGTGCAAAAACAAGCATAAATGAATGGATAATAACAATTTAAAAGTATAGTTAATAATAGTTTTCTGTGATCACTGATAGGGAAAAGTTCCAGCATGTAGAATGACCCTTCAAGCTCAGGGCCTCCCCTCTTCACTTGTGGGTCTGCGGGGCGAAGTGGCGCGGGGAGGGGGGAAGTGAAGAGGGGTAGAGTCGAGTGGAGCGGAGCAGTTCTTCTATTTCGAATTATATTTGACAATTCAACATCTTAAACAATCGAAACATATTTTATTAGCTACCCAGACGGACGCGTAGTGACGCTATGTCACGATAAAAAAAAAGTAATGACGATACGTAGCCTCAAATCATAAATCAAAAGGAAGCAGATACCTATGCCAACTAGCGCGCCTACTATACGACCCGCTGACTCCAATTTTAAAAAACTACCAACTCAACTTAAGGTGGGCCATCCCGCTCAACTCCCCATACAAACGGGGAAAGAAGATCACGCTCATATTTCCTGTCAGAGATCCCAAATTTTGCTCAAAATAGCTTTATTTGATCAAACTAGATGTCTGATGACCGTGGGCATTGTAAAATTGTATTAAAAGTTATAAGGTCCGAAAGTTCGAATTTTTCGCGCGATTTATACAATAATTTTGGAGGTGGATTACGCAATTATAAAGTAAAAACATCTTAAAAAGATTAGTCATCCGACATAGCTTATTTAATCAAGATTTAAAATATATTTGGTTTTTGTTAGATTTTTGACTACAGCGGTCGTGGTTTACTTTTAGCTATAAGTCGTTTTGTGAATAATATTTTCGTAAATCTTACCAAATCATACACTATGCACATTGTCTTTTTTGTGGACACGTTTCATCTTCCTCATCACGGAGCCTGTCTCTTTCTTTGAAACAGAGAAGGTCCCAGAGCGCAACAGCACAGTTTTGTACCGTGCCCGCGAATGTGTTAGTCCCACCGGGTTGGGCCACCTTAAGCGCGCATGCCACATGCAAATACAGGGTCCGTCACTCGAACTGTTACAAAATTAATGCTTCTATTTTCAATTGAACAGCTGTTGTAATCTAATCTCTATTTTTTTGTAATTTATATAAAAATAAACGTTCTATATAATGCGTGTGCTTAGTCAGCACAAAATGGTCGATAAATGTTGGTAAAGATAAAGTTCTTCTTTTACTTTCACGATCTGCTATCGACCGTGCGTTACTATCTATAGTAATGAGGAAAACGAAGATGTGAAATTGTGTATTCGTAAAGTATGATTTGACTTCAAGAAGTTTCCTTATACTGCCTACGGTAAACTTCACGTTTTTATTACATTCCATGGTACGGTGCACTCAGACCGTAAAACGCAGGGCTCAAAGACTAAAGTAATTTCTACAAGCTTTCCTCTGTGTGAGATAGTTCGTAATAATATTTTTACGACGTCATTGTCGGAGCACAATAGGTGCAGTAACATTTATTTAACTCTGTCATCCGCCCCCCCACACCACCCCACCCCACCACCGCTGGCCGCCCGCCCCCGCGAGCCCCGCTGAAGGAACACACGTGGAGCCATGGACAATGCGACGTGTTATTGTGCCGTTGCTTAGCAGATGGCAAGAATGACTTAAAGACGGCACACATTTGGTACATTGATATTTTTTAAATAAATTTACTATAAGGCTGATTATTTAAATAGTCTGATAAAAAGACAGATAACTATTCGACGGATTTATTTACGCTTCTGTTAATCCATCCGATATAGGAAGTCCATATGTATATTAGTAAAATTATAGTCAGATAATTGTGATAGAATATATAACTCTCCGGCAATGACTATCCGTCTTGACAAACATGAATTTGTACTATCAGTCCAATAAGTACTATCTGAGGATTGAAAAATCGGCATTTTGATGATTAAATATACGTTTTCGAAGTAAGCTTTTTACAAGGAATGTGAAATGTGTGCATGTATAATCGACCGCGAAGCAAGGACACAATAATTAACTTTTTAAAAAGAACTACATAATGAATACACTGCAAGGCGGGACCCGAACCAGCAAAACATACCACCTATCGCATATGTTTTGCTGGTTGATTTCATTTCCAAGGATGGAATGTTATTAAAAGTAAAGATATCCATGCTCAGACTACATCGGCTTTACTATTTTGCGGATTTTAGTAAATTGGTTCAAAACTCATTTTCATATGGTTATAACTTGGAAAATATTTACCAAGTTCCAATAATATGCAACTTTCCAAGTAACACTTTTTTAAGGAAACTTTTTTCGTTGGACATTCCTGTTCGCCGACAAAGTAATTTTGAATAAACGTCGGGAGTAGAGCTCCCCTCAAAATCGTTCGCTTCGTGGCCATAACTTTTTACGGCCCCGTTCCCACCGGCTCTGATGATGATTTAGATGCATTCAAGAATAGCGCTCCCGCGCCGGAAGCAGCGCGGCCATACAGCTCGTAACGTGTTGAGAATCACCCTCTTAGATGAACCTACAGACTATTATAATATTTTCTTGGCACCGACAAATATTCATAGTTATTTTGAATTGTATTCTCGTGGTCGGAGATAGTCACAGATAGAACATTTCAGAATTATTGGGATTTAAAATACAACTGCGCCTGACTGCAAGCCACGAATCTCACGCCGGCATGTACATTTATTCTTTAGAATATATTTATATATTAATGGTACGAACATATTGTTATGCGCATGAAGAATAAACTGTATCGAAGCCGTTTTTTTAAATATGCACACAGTATGTTGAAACCCAATTAAACTCAAACTTCAAACAAAGAATATTAATTAAGAGTTCTTAAATAAATAAAACGAGTGGATAGAATAAATAGATACTACTTCTCAAACTTGTTTTATTCAGAGCTCCACCTCCTCCCTCACAAAGCCCACCCCATCGCCATGAGATATTGCTCCAACTACACAAAACTTTGTGAACGAGTTCGTAAAATACACACGCGTACATTGTAATGCTTCGGAAATGACCTTGTTGATCAAAACCTATAAAACAATTTCAAAAGAGGAGCGGGGCGCTATAAGGGTGCGTGTACGCGAGAGCGCGGCGAGCGAACGAGCAGCGGTCGGAATGTCGCCGAGCAGTTAACACAAACGATGAGTTACGACGACTCATCAATTATCGAGAGCGTCGGAGGGGAGAGCGCCATTGTTCGGGCGCGGAGCGTAGGACTGTTCACACGGCGACTCCTTGTCGGCTATTTGAACGAGATCAACTTCGAGAAATTTGAACATTGGGCGGGACAATTTTAGGACGGATCCTAGACCAACAGAGGTAGTCTATAAATTGAGCAATACACCAGCGAAAAGAGGAATTTATGAGATTTTGTTTAGGATTGATACACCTTTTATTAAACTCAATAACAATGAACCCTTCGGAATACATAGGTGTGTTTTATTGTGACTCGTCATTGATGGCTAATTATGATACCACCGTCATGATATTAGCCCTACACACTGCATTCCCGAAGAAATTAAGTGCTATGCTAGGACCCTCCCATTATGAACATGGCTACATTGATGTGGATAGTTTTTTACAAAATGTGATTACAGTCAGAGGATGGGTGCGTGTGCATAACTTTTACTGTTTTAGAATGTGGACTAATATGAGCAGGATATGGGCGAATTAAGGTTATAACGTCATTGGACAGTATGAATACGTAATTTATCAAAATAAATGAAAACATAAATTATTTACTTACATCTTTCTAAGGATGTGTTGTGAACATATCATCAATACGCCTTCAATGTGACCGCACCTTTACTTCTTGTGACATCGCTTATTGTGACGCTTCCCTTTCTTTTCCGCCGAGAACGGTTTCATCAAATAATGGACCATTCATAATATCACCCACAATCATGCTAATGGATACGAAGACGGATCTTACAATCAGCTCTGTGGTCCAGATAAATTGTGCTGTATTCAGGTAAATACCATTAATAATTTAAAATTCAGATGTTTTGTGCATTGAGAAAGAGACGAAGAGGGTGACATGAGGAGAAGAGATAACGAATATTAAGGCTAAACGGAAAGAGATATCTTTTTCCCAGATTAGACAGGAATCAGTGGATGCATCTAGTAGATTTTATTAAAAACCCATCGTTTTATTTATTTGAAAATATAGACCAGGGTAGATACGGTTTGAGAAGCACATTAAATCCGAAATGATTTTTTTTTCTCAGAAATATATAATTTCATGTTCATATGCTTACATTAAGTTTGCAACATTTAGCGGGGCCCGGAAGATAGAAAAAAAATTAAAATGTATTAAAAAATTTATATCTCCTAAACAAATATTTAGAAACGGTATTAAAAAAAATTATATGTTAAGTCTTTTAAGGCGTAATGTAACTGTGAATTTGCAACAATTTTGTAATTACGGAAATGTATTTAAAAAAATGTTTTTATTAAAAAAAATCTATGCCGCGAACCTAACTTGCTATTGCTATATTTCTTTCTAGAATATGTAAAAGCAAATTAAATTCTTTAGAAACTATACAACAAACGATTTTATACGTATTTCGAATTTTTTGTTTAGATTTTGTGTGAATGTAAACATTATAAATGAAAAAAAATGTGCTTCTAATATTTGCAACATTTTACAAATTTCACAGAATATAGAGTTTGCGGTCAGTTTCCAATTTCAGAAAATAAAATAGAATTTTCATTATTTGCTTTGCAGATATTAAATATTACAGATATTAAGAGTACAAAAAAAAATTTACACAGTTCCGTAAATAAGAAATTGTTGCAAATTCACGGTAATATTACACCTATAATTAGCTAACATATAACATTTTTAAATAACATTTCTAAATATTTGTTTAGGAGATATCATTTTTTAAACATATTTCATATTTTATTTCTATCTTCCGGACCCCCCAAAATGTTGCAAACTTAATGTACACACGTCCACATGAAATACTACGTTTATGAGAAAAAAAAATGCATTTCGGATTTAATGTTTTTCTAAGTGCTGATTTAAGGCTAAAGTTCCTGGAGTAATAATAACTACTGCAAACGTATGTCCCACGTTGAACTTCTAAATGCCTTCGTTAATCAAAATGAATCCATCCAAGCATTAACATTGAAGAGATGTAGGCATTGCGTTGTCAACTTCCAATTCGACGGGTCAAGCCCTAAGCTTCATTCAGGAGTTAACATGGTCATATATCTCAGGCGAATTATTCTTAAAAAATATATCGAAACGCGAAGGGAGCGCGACGCGTCTGGATTCCGGAGACGGGGGGCTGACGGCGGGCGCGGCCGGCGGCCGGTATTACATAGGATTATCTCGAGACATTGACGGATGGTCGCGCCGAGCGGTCAGCGAGCCCGCGGCGGTCAGCGGAACCCTCCTCCTTAACGCCAATCCATATACTACGTAACCGGAATTTCCTCTACTCTCCATCCTCCTATTTGTTTACCGATCAAAACTATACCCGAATGCGTGGAAGGTCCATTTTCCCTCAAAACTCCTCAAACACCGGAGGAAGCATCTCCCGTAATACCTCACGTCGTATTTGAACAGCGCGAGGGCTGGACCGGCGGCTAGAGCAGATACCATCTCGCAGATTGGACGAGTGTTATTCTATGCCCACCTTATCTTTTATCCGGACCGATAAAATTTGGGCTCGTGGGCATTTGTCAAGCAGTTACGGCTCCGTGACGAGAAAGCTCTCGCAAAACTTCTACAGAAATACGACTATGACGGATAATCGAAACAAAAAAGGCGCATCTTCCTAAACGCTGTGATTAAATAAAGGAATATTGGAATTTGAATTTTGCTGATTCCATTATTGTATTGAATAAATTAGTCAATTTATTAAATGAGCTGGTCGTGAAGAAATAAGATTCCTGTAGAAAAGTATAGGTATAATAATAGGGTACAAATATAAGGAATCTTAACCTTACACAGTGGCGTGGAAACGTTTAAACTAGCTAAAACTTCTAGGAGCTTTAGATGATAAATTGCTAGATTTTATAATAGTGCACGAGACGATTAGGAATTTAGGTAATAATGACTTCAAATTCTAATGAAAATATGCTTACAGAAGCCGTACATATAGTTGCATGAAGGAGTTTCAAGTTGATCATTTTAGCTTACTTTACTTCTCGTTTCGACAGTAAACTGGCGGTTTGGTGGTCACTTACCAATATTATTATTATGATTAAATGTACATCTTAACATGAGGTACGTTTTCATTAATTGTTTTTATGTTTGAATCATTGATTTTTGAGTTCCTTAGTTCATTCATATTGAAGTTATCTTTACTAATAATAAATCTGTAAGGGGTGTTCATGGAGTAAGTTGCTTTGTTTTCTAAGATACTTCGTTTGTAGACTTTATGTATGATACTAAGAACAAATTGATGTTTTTTTTTAAATCAGTTCTGTATGTTTGTATGTATGTTCCTCCATAACTCTTAAACCGATTATCCGAATTCGATGAAACTTACTACACGTATATGTAAATATACGGGACACAGGATAGGCTATATAATATAATTCAGTTCCGCTTACGTTAAGATGTAGCTGTCATACAAACCGAAATGCCCCGAGGCGGGGCGGTTTGGGGGGGTAATCACTATCTACCTATATTTCTTCGTTTACTTCTTCTAAGCCATGCAACGAACTTTTTGATACGGTTTTCATTAATATAAAGAGCGATTAACGAGCAAGGATTGCGTATGTAATTTTTAAATATTTAATACAAACCTTAACAGAAATATGAAAACTATGTACTTTAAAATTTTAGGTGTTAAAAAGGCCTACAGAAAGTTCCACGATATCATGAGGAGCGATAACTTCGAACCACTCGCCCGATTTATTTGCGTATTATATCAATGTATATCAACTCTGGGCGCAGTCAGATTCCGGATGGGTTACCGTTTTCGATGTTGAAGGTGGCTGTGGTTCGTATTCCTCATAAAACTGTGTAAAAGTAAGGAAGGTGGTAGGGTCAATCTCGCCTTTGTTGGTTTTGTATCAATTTCTATGTAGCAGTGCCAGTGCAGTAAGGGTCTGGCCGCACATGCTTTGAAAATTCGCTCCCAAATATTTACGAAGCTCTAAATGGGAATATGTCGATGATTATAATTTAATCATGCCATATCGGTTTAAACGATTTTGATTAAATTTGGTAGATGGATACATAGTCCTGGACCAGCCTTTTGGTGGGTTAACTACTTTTTATCCAGGAAATAATTTAGACCGAAATCAATCCAACACGACATTGACCCGAGGGGAGCCGGGTACCGCAGCTAGTTGTAAATTTAATCATAAAAACCAATTCGAAATACGTGTAATACTGCACGTCTCTTGGTAACTTCCTTACTTACTAGGTGGTAAAGTCGATTCTTGGTTAGCTGACATTGAATATTGTCGATGTGAATATACCTTCAGGGTGGTTTGGCGTGGTGGGTGGGTGGCGGCCAAGGGCGCCGGCTTCCGCTCAGGGTATCCAAAACGAAATTGAACCGATCGAAGCCGGAAACCTCAGCTAGTAAGAATATGTTCGCAAAACAGAGCCGCACCTCGAATCCTGGCACGGAAGGTGAGTCCTGCCACTTGTGCCGCTTCCTCGCTCCAGTGTGCACGATGTAAGTGAGACAATAAAGTCAGGTTGGCCCGAGTTGGCCCGGATGGAGGCTCCCGCCGCCGCCGCCGCCGCCGCCGGAGCAATTATCTTTCCAATTTCAGTTGAAGCGCCTCGCAGCAACCAATATTTATCAGCGTGGTCCGATTGGGACGCCGCCAAAAAGAAGATTCTTGTTAATTTGAGGTTACATAACGCAGCATTAAAGCAGATTTTTAAAATCATCAGAGAAAATTTTGGTCCGGACATTCGCCTCACCGCGGGTCCTTCACGTATCCAAAAAGGTTTGCACGAATACATGCGCAAACATTTATTTATTTATTTTCAAAACACCCTATATACAGACAAGGAATCCAATTCTTAGGGATGTGAACAAACAACAAAAAATATGATTATTTTAAGTGGTAACAATAATACACATACACAAATTTACATTTACAAAATACATGATGAAATCTGACTGTTTCATATATTGTTATATACTTCAGCTAGTTTTGCAAATTGTTTACGATAGCAGTGGAAGACATCTAGCTCTGGCAGTTTAGCTATTATGTCATTGAGTCCGTACAACGCCCGAAGCACTGGAGTCTGCTGACAGTGGACAGTACGAGATCGCGCTACTGTGAATAGTCTGTGATTTCTGGCGCGTATGTATCTATCCGGCACATGAAGGGAGATCAACCCGAGAATGAATGGATTGTCAATCTGACCGTTCAATAAAAGGAAAAAATGTAAAAAGAGATGTACAGTCCTCCTATTCTGTAGCGTAGTGTATCCAACCATTCCGCTTACGAATAGAGAGGGGTAGTTATATTTGAGTATCTCATTGTAGGGATAGTAGCCATAAATTTTCTTGTATAAAAACCTATTAAATTTCCTTTGAACTCTTTCCACCATGAGTATGTATTTTGACTCATGTGGGTTCCAGATAATTGCATTGTAATCGAGTTTCGAACGCACAAAGGCGTCGTATAGGAGTCTGAGTACTGTGGCGTCCTGAAAGTAATTACCTTGCCTCAAAACAAACCCCAAACTCCTGTATGCCTGCTTGCACTTCCCCTCTATATGGTCATGAAACGTTAGTTTATCATCCATTGAGATTCCTAAGTCTTTTACGCGATGGACTCTCGAAAGTGAGTTCCCCGACAATTTGTAGTCGTGTTGAATCGGGTTTCGAGATCTAGTATAGGTCATTATGGAACACTTGTCGAAATTGAATTCCATCATGTTCTGCTCGCCCCACTCTTGGACTAGATCGATATCATTTTGCAGTAATTCACAGTCAAGTTGAGTCGTGACACCGAGTGCCAGTTTTAGGTCGTCGGCGAATAAAAAGCACACTGCCGTCCTGACACTCTGTGGGAGGTCGTTAATCATGAATAGAAACTGGGATGGCCCCAGATTACTCCCTTGGCTCACCCCAGACCTGGTGAAATAATTTTTAGATCGTTCTCCCGAGAGCTGAACGTACTGATTCCTGTCCTTAAAGTAATCTGCAAAAAAATGCACTAGTTTAGGAGATTCAAATTTTTGGAGCAGGACATCATTATTCACCCGATCGAATGCTTTCCGGTAGTCAAAGTAAGCTACATCTACTTGCTTCATTTTTTCCACTTTGCACCTGATGTATAATTTACAAAGTTCATCAGATGAGTGGTCGTTGATCGTTTTCTTCGAAACCCGTGCTGGCAGTCGGTGAGCATAGTTTGCGTCTGCCAGGAAATGCACGAATTCAAAATTGTCTCAAATATTTTGGCAAAAGTCGAAAGGATGGCTATAGGCCTGTAGTTGCATACGTCTGATTTGTCTCCATTTTTATGAATTGGTGTTACCCTTGATTCCTTCCATCTAGAGGGATATTTGGACTGGTGGAGAGAAAGATTGAATAAGAAAAGAAGAGGTTTTTCGAAGGCCGATACACAGTCTTTAACGACAAACGAAGGAACAGCATCTGGGCCTGGAGAAGATCGAGCTTTCAAACGTTTGACTGCGCGTTGTAGGTCGGTGATGTCGATTGAGTCCACACTAACAAGGGTTGCGCCGGCTCCAACTCCAGAAAGCTCCATTGCGGCTCTAGCATCCAGTTTCGGAATATCTTCTAGGAATACAGATTTAAAATATTCAGCGAAAGCGTTACTCGCGTCACAACCGGCGTATGATCTACCGTTGTATCTATATTCTGAAGGTTTTTGTCTGTCGGTTCGTAGGTCTTTTACAAATTTCCAAAAGGTAGTGACATCTGTCCTTATGTTGCTTTCAATAGTTTTCATGTATAAGCAGTGTGCGTCAACAATTTGTTTTTTGACAAGTGTCCTGTAATGCCTAAATGGTTCTCTATCATCTTCTAAGGCTGTTCCGAATTTTGATCGTTGGTGAAAGTAATATTTAGACCTAATATTGCGTATAATTTCGGAGGTAAACCACTTCGGATATTGAAACCTCGTATTTACTTGCGTACCTTTTTTCATCGGAACATGCTTTTTTCCCGTTTTTTTTTGCCGTTTTTCATGCCAACATTGGCATTTGCAATATCAAAAATGTAGGCCTAGCAATTTAATATGCAATGTAAATCGAGAGGTTATCCGCATACTCATATGTGAACACATTTACGTTACCTCCTTCACTTGTTTATTTATGTTTTATGTCATGAACTGTTGGAAACGACATGAATTGTTGATTCTCGTCAATTCATATTACTTTAGTGTTTTTACCTGTGATTCTAAAAACTTTTGTAAACTTAGACTAAGTGGACGTTGAAAAAAAAAACCAGCGGAGTTTCCTGCCATTTTTTCTTCGCTGGGATTGCTGAACAGGCTAAAGATAATGATAAAATATGACAAATCCGAGTGTAGTGTACTGTCTATGGATGATGAATAAACTATAAACAATATGAATGTTTCAGACATGCTTGTTATTTTGTGAACAATGGCCAGTATAGAAGATTCTATTATTTAGCTTGGGATATTTTACCTATGTTCATATCTATGTATAATAAGCACGCTTATACGAAACCGACACTGTCTGGAATTGCGCGAATGCTGTGAATTCACTTGCGAATGTCGTCCTACAGTTGTGCGTTCGCGTTTTCGCGCGAATGTGGCAAATGTCGTCCTACAGTTGTGCGATCGCGTCTTCGCGCGAATGTGGCGAATGTCGTCCTACAGTTATGCGTTCGCGTCTTCGCGCGAATGTAAGGGGACCAGCATACGTACCCATTAAATTAAAAAAAAAACCCAAATAATCTCGTTTTAAAGAAAAAAGAGCCTTTCCTTTCATTGTCTCCAAAAGTTTTCGCGTTTCGTTACCGCAAAAAAAAATCATTTCTCCTTGTCGCACACTAACCACTGCTGCGTCTTGAAAAGTGTCGGGAGTCGCGTTTATCCTGCCGTCCACTGTACGTCTATTTTTTACTTATACGCTCTGCCTGTCTTCATATCAACAACAGAGGGCTCTGAGAAAAGGAAAAAGGCTCCGCTCCAGGCAGTATGGCATTCGTTACCCACCTTCACAATTCCCGAATCACCACCCACACATTCACAAATAATCATGTTCTGGAATATATACTAAACACTGACGTTTTTGTCTTTGTAAACACTAAATGACGAATTAAATCCAAGGAAATTAGGTGTGTGGTTTCTGCAACCGCTCTGTCTACAGAGGGTGCAGTCGCCCACCCCTCCACCCCCTCTCGCACCCCTGCCGCCATTTCCGTTTCCGCCTTAACATTATCATATAGATGGGTGAATCGCGCGCTACATTCTGTAATCCAATTTTAAATGCAGGCTTCAGAATGAGCCTACTGAAATGCGCTTGGAAGTCTCATCATTTATTGAATATTTCAAGTGCGGTTGAATCTTGGAATGGAAGAATGAAATTCTTGTAGAAATTAATATATTATATTACTTTCGTGCTCAGTGTTACGATCCATTAAAGAATATCTTCTTTCTTTAAAATTATTGTAATTATAAACGTTTTAAAAATAAATACGATGGATATGTAAAATCCCCGGAGAGGAAGAAAATATAGCTATGAAATAACTACGTTAGTGCACTAGCTTAATTAACTAGCACTTAGCTAATCTTAATCTTAAAAATATTTTTTTTTTACTTTCCGATTTCTAGCATTTTGTTTTACATCGTACTTAATTTTTAGACTACGAAATGAGACTGAAAGTAATACCTAATTTTCAAGCATTATTTAATATTCAGCTTTAGAGACGGAATAGAGTTTCAGTGAGGCAGGCAAAACAATACGGATAAACGAAATTAATTTAAGAATTCGTAAATTAACCTAGCAAAATATTTACTAAGTAAGTTCCATTGGAATGTATCCATGCCAAATACAAACATATTTATAGACATAACATGCATATACACATAAACAAAAAATTCGATAAACAAAAATATAATAAAATGAAATGATCAAAGTTCAACTATAAATATAAGAAATTAGACTAAGGGAGAAGTGCACAATCTCTGGTAAGTATTTTAGTTACGGGTTTTATCACAGATATCGGAATTTTATTTCTGTGGTTATAATAGATAAATCTTCTTTCTTCTTCAGGTGAAAAATGAGGACGACTATATTTGAATTTTAAAGCCATCACTAACCAAAGATTGTGAACTCGACCCTAAAGGTGCAAAGGTGTATAGATTCTGAGTAGGTCGATAAAAAGTAAAGTTTGAAGGCTGCTATTATGAATTAAGAGTGCCGTTAATAACAGTACAAGACTGGAATCGAAGCTGGAAGCAAACGTTTGCCTGCCATAGTTGAGAACTATCCTCTCCGCCTGTACATACAAAAGGGAACGTATTTCGAAATAGGTTTAGAGACGAGCTAACTCCTATACAAGTCACGGAGTCAACACAAAGCTCCGGTAATCAATTCATCCACTGAGTCTCCTAACAAAGATAGTTCTACATTCTAAAAGTTTATTGCATTCGAATGGAGTCCGCTGCATTCATTACACGCGCGTAGTGAAGCGCACAAAGGACGCGCCTGAGATTCCCTGCCGCGGAGCGCACAAGGAATCCGGATCCGCTTCCAATCAGTTCCGGAACGATGCGGCGCGCGGCGTAGGGATGAAGACGCGTGCAATGGTGCGGTGCTTACATTGCTACCAGAGCTAGTTGTCTGACATGTATTTATAAGTAGAAAATAAAGACAATCTAATTATCTGATCCCACATGGAAATGTGGGAGTTATTAGAAAAGGAATCCAGGAAAACCTGTTAAGCATTTAAAATCTTTCCTTGTTTTCCCAGATTGTGTAACGTGTAAAAGTAATTGTAATGACGTGAGTTTTTTTTGACGTATAAAGACTAATTCTTATTATTAACCTCAGGCACTTATACTTTTCCCACTTAGTCTGCAAAACCAGTCTACACTCGATATTTAAGAAATTATTTTCATGATCAACTTAACCTGCTGAAATATGCCGAAAAATTAAAATACATAGTTTTAAACTTAAAATTTACGTATCTTTATTAGCCCTTTGTTATAACTCATAAATATATTATGTCAGCACGCGCGTTACCTGTGTTTATCCTTAGGAAATACTTGACGAACGTACCTGTAACAAACATATAAGTATTATAGATTATAGCATAGTATTATTCATGTGAATGTGACCGTTGTGCAATACGTGACTGTAATAAGAACGAATTAAATTTATTATCAGTAATATTTAACGATCGGTTGCTACAATAAAATAACGTGTTTAAGGTGGCACAACCCGGTGGAAATAACTCATTCGCGGGCACGGTACAAAACCGTGCTGTTGCGCTCTGGGACCTTCTCTGTTTCAAAGAATAAGACAGGCTCCGTGATGAGGAAGATGCAACATGTCCACAAAAAATACAATGTGCATAGTGTATCATTTGGTAAGATTTACGAACATTTTAATTAAAAAATGACTTATAGCTAAAAGTAAACCACGACCGCTGTTGTCAAAAATCTAACAAAAACCAAATAGATTATAAATCTTGGTTTAATAAGCTATGTCTGATGACAAATCTTTTTTAAGATGTTCTTATTTTATCATTGCGTAATCCACCTCCAAAGTTATTGTATAAAACGCGCGAAAAATTCGAACTTTCGGACCTTATAACTTAGAAACCAAACACAATTTTACAATTCCAACGGTCATCAGACATCTAGTTCGATCAAATAAAGCTAGTTTGAGCAAAATTTGGGATCTCTGACGAGAAAAATATAATATAAAAAAAAATGCAGACATAAATATTGATTGATAAGAATAAGATACAAAGAAAGCTAGTCAATCGGCAAAGTTTAGGAGTTTAGTCGGTCAGTCAGTCAACGTGTTTGCGTCCACTGCTGGACATTCGCCTCTTCAATTTTTCTCCAGTCCTCCCGGCCCTCAGCGGTACGGAACCACTGCTTTCCGCCGACGCACTTGATGTCATCGTCCCACCTGGCGGGTGGTCTTCCCACACTCCGTTTTCCTGTCCACGGCCGCCAGTGTAGGACACGGTTACTCCAACGGTCGGCATCTCTTCGGCTGACGTGACCAGCCCACTGCCACTTGAGCTTAGCCACCCGGTGTCCAATACACATCAGGAGTTCACTTACTACTTATTATTTTTTTTCACAAAGCCAGCTTGTCAGCCTTTGTAAGAGCCTTCGGCTCTGTCCGTGTTAAATCCAGAAACATAATCAGGCAAGTGTTTAACAAGCTAAAGCGACATATTTCTTTTCGCTACATCTCTCATATTAAATCATAATGAGGCAATTTAACGCAAAAAAAAGAATTCGTGTAAAATGGGAGGGCAATATAAGAAAGGTCCTGGCATGGCAACTAGTTCACATGTTGTGTTGGTCTAATATATCAAGCCAGTGGGTGTGTTATTAGCCAGGAATTAGAATCAGCCATTGCACACCCCACAGGAGATTTATCGTGATGTCAAGCTATAGCCGCCGCCACCACCGCCGCCGCCTGGGCAGTCGCTTGCGCATCGCTACGCGGAAAACACACCGTACCACGCCTATAACCTATATAGCAGCCATATAACGAGTGTACAGTATTACAGTAAATACTAATTAATCAAAGTGTATCGCACATTTTATTTAATACCCTTAATATCTCAGAAGTGTATATACTCGTACATACAAACCGCATCGACAGATAGCATGTTTTCCAACCATTCGATTTCTGCCATGTGAACCTTCAAAACGATGGAAGCTAATCGTTTTTCCTTTTATAAATATTCGCAGAATTGTAAATGCATGGTGTCCTTACGTAAATAAACATATGAGCACGCAGACTATAAGCTATCCTCGAGAATTCAGGTCAAACGGCCTCTTTGTATCGGTTTTTACTCGTCCCAGCGACACCTCATTTTCCCTCACTTAGATCTGTCCAACTTCCCGAAGTAAAGTCTTAATTTAATGAATTTTTCATACTCAAAAAGAAACTTTATAAACACAGCAGTAAAGATCAATTTCAAATTTTATTTTTAGCCTATATTTTAAGTGCGACGAAAAACCACAGGATAGGCACTCTTTGAACGGGCACTTTTGATGAGTGCGCTGCATCGAGTACTAAGTTTGGGAGTGGTAACCGAAACAAATCCGTGTAGCGGAAGCGTGGCCACGTGTAAGTGATAACACACTGATGGTATGTAATTAGTTCGCTTATAAATTCGGGACGCGTAAAAAATAATGTTCGTTGAACCAAAAGGAGTCTTGTGCAGTTTTTACGTGTACTTAGGTGTCTTTGGAATTCGGGAACCTCAATAGTGAGCGAATTCTGTACTGTGGGGGTATGTACCGTCTTGTACAACTCCTGTTGTAAGGGTTAGAGGATTCGCCTTCCATGCGAGAGGTTATGGGCTCAAATCCTCGCCCCGGTAATGCAATACTTTCTTTCTCTTTCTGAGTTGGATAAGTGTTTTACTTTGAAATACGGTTCACCTCTCATTTACCAGAAAAACAATTTTGTCCAGCTTTTTTACGCCCGTTTACATATACACTCCGTTCGTCTTGTAAGCATAGCGCGCTATGCTAAGTGGCCTAACTCGCGGTAGTGGTACTGGAGTTGACGTCTCCCTCACACACTCCGTTCGTCTTGTAAGCACAGCGCGCTATGCTAAGTGGCCTAACTCGCGGTAGTGGTACTGGTGTTGACGTCTCCCTCCCACACTCCGTTCGTCTTGTAAGCACAGCGCGCTATGCTAAGTGGCCTAATTCGCGGTAGTGGTACTAGAGTTGACGTCTCCCTCCCACACTCCGTTCGTCTTGTTAGCATAGCGCGCTATGCTAAGTGGCCTACGTCTCCCTCCCACAATCCGTTCGTCTTGTAAGCACAGCGCGCTATGCCAAGTGGCCTAACTCGCGGTAGTGGTACTGGAGTTGACGTCTCCCTCCCACACTCCGTTCGTCTTGTAAGCACAGCGCGCTATGCTAAGTGGCCTAATTCACGGTAGTGGTACTAGAGTTGACGTCTCCCTCCCACACTCCGTTCGTCTTGTTAGCATAGCGCGCTATGCTAAGTGGCCTACGTCTCCCTCCCACAATCCGTTCGTCTTGTAAGCACAGCGCGCTATGCCAAGTGGCCTAACTCGCGGTAGTGGTACTGGAGTTGACGTCTCCCTCACACACTCCGTTCGTCTTGTGAGCTCAGCGCGCTATGCTAAGTGGCCTAACTCGCGGTAGTGGTACTAGTGTTGACGTCTCCCTCCCACACTCCGTTCGTCTCGTAAGCACAGCGCGCTATGCTAAGTGGCCTAATTCGCGGTAGTGGTACTGGAGTTGACGTCTCCCTCCCACACTCCGTTCGTCTTGTATGCACAGTGCGCTATGCTAAGTGGCCGCTATAGCTATGGATGCGTTTCCGTCGCCACTCGCGCCCCTCCTTACTCATGGCGCGCCGCCTCCGCATGTATTTTCGTTACAGTCCGCGCAGCGCCGCGCGTCGCCAGTAGTTAGCGCGACTTCAAAGAGCGTCGGAGCGTCATCGGTCGCTTCCCGAGAGCTTCATAAAGGCAATTCAAACTTCTTTTATGCCGTGGCCATACGCCGGATTCATATCTCGGCGTGAGTGGCTCCTTCTGGGGCCGCACTTACGCGGGACCTTTGCGACGCTTCCCGAGGGCACCGGAATGGGGGCTGCGGGCACTTTTCTTCTTTCTTAAAAGAAGGGACCGACATAATTTTGGCGTTAATGGGACGAAACCTTTTAGAGCTCAATCGAAATGTTATGAAGGAGAGCCCTACGTAGATGGTACAACGCTTTGCGCGGTATTAAAACGTCCGTTGAAAAACAAGTGGATTTCCGGCCCAGACAACTGCGCTCGGCCAGCCACGGCTGTGCCTTAGGCTGTCGTGAGGTCACAGGATTTCTAAGATTTGAAATTTTGAGAAATTAATTCTTTGTCCATTGGCCAAGGCACAATTTTGCACGGCGACTTCTTCCAGATCCTAACGTTTCCCTACCTATAATATTTTCAGATTTAAAAAAAGTTTTGTCTATCACTTGAGAAAACGTCATTCTATGTCCATGTGTTTATTTGTTTGTGAATATCTCACAAGAAAGACAGCTTTTAAACATAATTTTTCGTACTAAGCAGGTACGTCACTTATAACAAGGAATGTGATATATATGTATGTATAAAACAATTTATTCAATGTTTTGTAGCAAACATTTTACAATCTAAAAGGTATATTAAGAAAATGAAAAAATACAGACGTAGATTTCGAGAATATATTTTAGAATCCAAAATTTCAAAAACCTAGTAAAACATTAAGAGCATGTAAACTGTTATCGCCCGTAGTATAGGGAATCGATAGGGTAACGACTCTCTTAAAGCTATACCACAGAACGTAAAATGAGGGTCCGTTTTGCGAGTCCGCAGTATGGACAAAGTGTGCATGTAATCGTAGAGGAAGCTGGCCGCACGCCGAATGCCACATAATCCATACATCGCCACCGCGCGCGAATATGTTTCCGAAATGCGTTCACCAAGTCAGTTCCCATCTACACAAACTCTCCAATACGTCTGCAACTATGTTTACGTGTGGAATGTGCGTTTAAGTTGGGTTTGCAATTTTAGCAAACTGGAGCCGCGGGTATGGTAATCGCGCTAGATGGCACATCTCCTTCCTTATTGATCTGAGGGCTATACGCTGATAGTTTCCGCTTGAAACACGAGGGGTGGAATCAGGCGACACTCCCTGTCGCCAACAGAAGTTAGTTAGCCGTCGTCGCTGGCTACCCGTCCTTGATTGCATATATCGTACGCTAGATAAACATAGGTTTGACCCTTTTTCCAATCTAAAACGTACTATGGATGCAAAAAAAAAAATTGCGACCACTTGATGTAAAAAGTGCCGTAAATTAATGTTTTATTACATATGTAATAAACCTAAAAATACTACATAAAGAATTTTGTTTGAAAGGTAATTAAGGATAGCACAATCGCATAAAAAAAATTACACGATTAACATAAACAACATAAAAAAAATATTACAATAACATGAAACTATTCTAATATAAAGGAAAAGTTTGTTAAAACATTTTTTTTGTAAAAAAAGGAAACACAGGACAGTAACAAAAACTTAAAAAAAAAACATAATGATTTAGAAAAAAAAAATCGGAGAGGGTGTGTAAAAATGATTGAAGAAGATTGATTCTAAACTATTGGGAATATTTTAGAAGTTTGAACCATATTTTTGTAAATTCATATGGAAAATGAAACCACCACACTTCGTTTTATAAATGACTTTTGTATCACCTGTATATGCACACATACGCTACTCATTATAATCCTTGATATTCTGCGCTTCTGTATGTAGCTATCGTTGCCTGAAGCTCTTTCTCAGAAACTATACAACAAAAATCATAGTCAACAGTATAAATACAAAGTAAATATGACCAGTTGCCAGAAAATCTGTTCATCACTACATAGTATAAAACAAAGTCGCTTTCTCTGTCCCTATATCCCCATGTTCGCTTAAATCTTTAAAACTACGCAACGGATTTTGATGCGGTTTTTTTTAATAGATAGAGTGATTAAAGAGGAAGGTTTATATGTATAATAACATCCATTAAATAGTGGAGAAATACTGTTATTTTTGAATTTTCCAATGTGATGTCATAAAAAAAGACGTGTGGCACTCGGGGACTGCCGCGGTAAAGCTATTGCATAGCATTTTGTATCAAGTTATGCCGGCCCGCCCCCGTCGCCGCTCCCGCCGCCGCCCCCGGCCCCGCTCCCCCTGGTGTGAAGTAGCGCTACCGGCAGTGCGATTACGCAAAAATTGAGGATGGTGCCGCGGTACGTGTAGGTGCGCCCCCGTCATTTCTAAAGCGCGATTACGAAGCCGTTTTTCATCCACCTACATCCAGCACGGACCAATCTGTGTCGACAATAGGTCAACTTTTGAGGTACTTGACTAGACGAGCAGACGAAATAGGCGTTTACCTCCCCGCATTTGACAGTTCTTTGCCGTTTCGTAATACCGATTCGACGCGAAATGTATGGAGTTGACCTAATTGCTGCGGGTAGCGCTGAGTGCCGCACCATTTGTGAATGCATCGATTTCGCAGGCTGAACCCTACGAGATTTATCAAAATAATGTACTAAGTATTGTACACATTGAAAAGGTCTACAGTAAACTCCGCGATGGTATATTTCTATCTCTTATGGATATCCCACAATAACATTTTATTGTCATTTACTTTTTACGACAAATTATGGCTAATTTTCGAAGCGATTTTAACCAATACAGCATTAATCCTTATCCAATTAAATATCTTAATACATTGTTGATTTAATATAGATCTATATGGCCCATTACAGCATATGATTTAAATAAATATTTTCGAAGATATTACAGATTTAAAAATTGCGGGACGTAGCGTTTGCGGCGGTACCGGCCGGACGGGGCGGCGGGAGCCATTCAGATATATTTCATACCCGTGCGAAGCCGGAGCGGGCCGCTAGTAACATATAAGATCGAATAACATTTATTGTTTCAGGGAAACGATTGATATTTATAACAGTGAGCCGATATCAACGTATGTATGGAAATGTAGGGCAGTGAGCAGAGCACAAAAGGACGAATCATCTCTATTCATATTATAAATGCGAAAGTGTGTTTGTTGGTTAGTTGTTTTGGCTTTTTTTTACGCTTTTTAGGGTTCCGTACCCAAAGGGTGAAAACGGAACCCTATTACTAAGCCTCCGCTGTCCGTCCGTCCGTCCGTCCGTCCGTCCGTCCGTCCGTCCGTCCGTCCGTCCGTCCGTCCGTCCGTCCGTCTGTCCGTCTGTCACAGGGCTGTATCTCAGTAACCGTAACAGGTAGACAGCTGAAATTTTCACAGAGCGTGTAATTATTTTGCCGCTATAACAACAAATAGGTAAGATTAAAAAATAATTAAAATTAAAGGGGGCTCCCATACAAAAAACGTGATTTTTTTGTTTTATTTTTTACGATGGTACGGAACCCTTCGTGTGCGAGTCCGACTCGCACTTGGCCGGTTTTTTTTTTCGATATACAATATACTAATTTATGGGCCGAAGAGAGACGTTGGCCACTATTTCTTCCAGGGAACAAAAGTGTTTCGAACGGAACCGGGTCCCACAGCTTTATAGAATAAAGGCAGCAGAATGACTTTGCTAAACAAGAGAGCATCTGTACCTGAGGGGTTACCATAGTAAATTACCTCGCCGCGTGAACAGACAATTGAGTGATTAAATCGGTCGTTTAGTTGCATTTCGCACTTCACTAACTGGTAAATCAATTTAAGTAATTAAAGTTGACTTGGCCGAATAACACGTCGCTTGAGATTAAGCATGGCACGAAATGCAACTAAATATCAATTTTATTCACTCACTTGCCTATTCGCTTTATTTACTGAGCGTGAGCTTATTTACCATCTAAATAGATGCTGAGTGAAACAAAAATAATTTAAAAGACATAATTTCCAGAATTATATCTACCTAATAGTTAATAATGGAACGTAAGTTACCCATTTGCGGCCACTAGACTAGTCAATAGGACCAATTATATGTAAAACTACCCCTTAAATGACTAAATTGCCTTTTAACTGATAACTGCTAACATTGTAGATGCATCTATAAAAAAGGTTGCGCTGTTTGCGAGATGCAACAAGACAAAGTACAAAGCACGTTCTTACTCTTACCTGACCAGGCACAAACACCTCCTGCAAGCGCACAATCATAGCACCATGAAATTTGAAAGTAGCTTAAAATATAGGTTTAGCCATCTACAATAAATTGCCGCTAGACATGCAAGCAGTGGAAAGTGATCACGTATTTAAACGAGAACTACACAAGTGGCTGCTTACAAAGAATTTGTATTACCTGAAGTATTACCAATATTTTTTATTGATGATTTCACTTAATTTGTTATAATGTTTAAATAATTCATTTACTGATTAAATTTAATTGATTTCATGAATATTATTAGATTTATACTGATTTAATGTAATTAACTAAACATTTATATTATGTAGACCTAATCATGTATATTTTTTTCAAATCAATTACTGCATGCGATAAGTTCGCCCTTTGACGATGTGATAAATTGGTTTGTACTTCGTGTCAACTGAAAATCACGGATTAAATAAATTTTGAATTTAGAATTTTTGAATTTTTGATGTCAACGGTTATACATCTTTTCGAAAATTATATATTTTATTTATTATATTTAAAATTTAAAAAAAATACTACAGATTCTAAATTTTAAAATTAAACTCCGAGTGGCGCTGCGATCAATGCGAGCAAAGTATTGCAAGTGAATTCATGTCCTGAGAACACTCCTGATTCATCAACTCGGAATTCCCGCAATTGCCCTCTAGAAGAGACCACTGAAGTAACGGAATGCATTTCGACGTAAAACGGCTGCTACATCTAAGCACAGCTTTAGCTGACTTACGTGAGTTATTGAACTCAGAGGCGTCCCTCCACCCCGCTCCACACCGCTCCACCCGCCACAACCAGCGCCAGACGCCAACTTCGCAGATTCATTTATTTTTCTCCACAATTCGGCTACAACTTTATATCAGAGCAAAACGGCGCAACACAATTTTCCTTCGAGTTTCTTTCCGAGTGTTTTCAAGTTTTCCTCGAACGGGTTGAGTTTTCCACCGCCTTAGGCTCGGAGGGGGACGTGACACTTTTCAATGGCTTTTCCGCACTACACGCTCGGCAGTTATCTCGACAATCGGCCGTGCATGTTGAGATCTGTAGAGCACAACCATATATGTTTACGTGCTAAGGATGTAGGGTATCACTAATGCTAAGGGACAATTTCAATCATCTTTCAGCGGTCCAATATAAGCCCAACGTTAAAATGAAAGAAAAATATACAAGCATGCACTCCGAAACTATCTTCGAAAGCTTAATCACAGCTACAGTTACTAAAAATATATTGATTATTGAATGTAGCCGAGAGCCGAAAAGTTTTTTTAAATACTTTAAATATCAAACAATTCGTCATCAGCAAGAAAGGATTTTTCTTAAAAGTGTTTTCAGCGCAGCGTCTAGAAAAACGGTGTCATATTTCAATGTCGCCAATTTCTTAGACGCCGCACGGCCTTTACCAAGCTGTTCGGACGAGAGTAGGCAATTCTTAATATCTAAGCACGCATTTCAAAAATATTTACATCCCTCTATTTTTATCTTGGAACGATAACTTAATAAATGGGAGCTAACTAATGATTAAACTGTTGAAGCCAAACATTCGGTATTACATTTTGAGGTACGTAATTTTAAATTCAGCAAAAAAAATGCACTGATAGATGATTCGCTGTGATGGGCCCCGTAAGTCATTCGCCCTATTTTTTAACTAATGCCCTAGTAGTTTGAAAATTTTAAAACTTTGTTTTTGTATCCAACAGCCGTCAATTAAAATTGCTGTCTCTGATATTCTATGTATTATTTTATAATTCCAACCTAATCAATAAACAGCAAGAAGGATTTCTTACAATTGCTTTTATCTGTTGCTTCACCCAGGGTAATCTTTTTAATAACTAATCCTAAATACAGAGATAAATGCTTGCTAAAAACATGTAAATTGGAAGAGTTTTTCTAACGGGTTTAAAACCAAAACGGCGACTACATTTTCTTTTATTCGAAGTCTCTTTGTTCCCTTTCCATAAAGTGGAAACGGTTAAATAAGATCTAAGTTGTATAGCCCAACGTAGGCCGGCCTGAGTAACGGCCTAAACTTAATGTCTGTGAAAATGACCTCCCTCATATATACGCGCCAACAAAAACGTGAGGTCGAGGGAAGGGCCGGTCTATAAAACCTTCGACCGAACTCCGATATTTTATTATGAAAACGAGACGTTTGTACAAGTTATAAAACTCGCCCACCCAGAGAAGGGCGAGAAAATCACGACATGGAATTTCTTTACTTTGGGCGAAAATAACTTTTTCGCGCATAAAGCTGAACGGAAAAAGGAGTTTTAGAGCCTCATGTTCCACGATTTTGGTATTATTTTTAAGGAGCTGGATATGTGTGGCTAATTTAATGGATTATTTTATTTCAGAGGGTTACAATCTAAAATTGCCTATAGTTTTGTAAGATACAGCTGCCAATTTAAAGTAAAAACCGTTATTTTTTGGCTTTAGTCCTCCTAAAACAAAATATTAACTATTATTTTGCTTCATTCCATGTACGACGCAAGAGAACGGATGGAAGTACTATGCTCTATCGCTCCAATTCTGGATGCAGCGCTGCTTTCGTCCTTCTTAAAGCACTTTCTTAACCTAACGAAACCTAGCCTAATCCAACGCGTTGTTACCCTGGTGGAGCAGTAGAAACGTAGATCCAAAAAAGCAGAAAGTAAGCAGACTACAGAATAACATGTACTTTGTACACAATTTCTTAGTTCTATGACCGTTTGTCCACCTATATGATATGTTTGCAACAATAAAGTATGAATGGGATTCCTGGCAAACTATTTCATAGATGTAGTGAAGACATTTTGAAACTCTTATAGGTTTTTGAATACGTACATGTAAAGAGTTAAACATTTTGTGATGCAACAGTTTGGTTTTAATATTTTATCATTAAAAAATAAGGTCTTTAAAGTACATTCTTTCTCGAGAGCATGCAGTGTTTCACAAATTTTAAAAAGGCTTTTAAAAATCACTCGGGTTACCTGTAAATACATTTACGATCCATATTAAACAGTAAAATATTAATAAACACGTTATTTTACGAGTGCCCGCGGCATAAAACAACCCTTCAGGAGCAGAGTAAGTAAGTGTAGGTACTTAAATAAAGTGTGTATACAATTTAATAAACTCAAAAAAGAGTTACAATAAGAGATTATGAACCGGATGTTATTAAAGAAAGTGGAGTTTTTTTTCGTTATTACTCTTTGCGGTAAAGGCAATAGTTGTAAAATTCTGCCTTGTCTTGATGTTGATTTGTTATAGTATAAGTGTATAAGAAATCTACAAAATAAGCGAGAAACGCATAAGCCGTTGCAGTTTTATTACATATCGGATGGACCTGAATCTGAAAAACATTACAAAACAATCTACATTGTAAAATTGGTATGGTTTGGAGATATTTTGTAAAATTGGTAAGATATTTGTAATTCTCCACATTTCCTGTTGTATACTTTTTAATTATTTTAGTAGCCATTGAGAACCATTCATCCGATTTTAATGCAAATAGTACATATCTACATAAAGCCTATTCATTAAAGTCACTTACCGATATGTAACGATAAACATTTTTACTTTCAATGAAAGTGGCCCGGTTTTTCTGGGGTATTTGCCACGGATATCCGTGCAACGTCGACCATCATTAATTCAATCCGCGGATCTATCAGTTTTTGACGTAACTCAGTGTAGTTTAACTACCAAAAAAGTTTACATAAATGAAATGAAATGAAAATGAAATGCGATATAGTACTAACTAGGGCAGGACTAGGAAGTAAGGAAGTGGACCTACAGTTTTCAGCAGGATCCAAGCCAAGGACGATAAATCTCTCACTCACTTCTTCCGATATGGATGGGAAGAAATGCAGTGGGACCGATTGTATTATTTTTCAAAGCAAATTTTGATCGATCCCTTCTAAGCGCAAGCGGCGACGCAGAAACCAAATCGGACCTAGTTTTAGTATCATACACAAAGTCTAAAAATGCATTATCATAGAAAACAAAGCTACTTGCTTCATTAACACCCTTTATAGATTTATAATTAGTATAGATTGGTAAACAAACCAAATCGGACCTAGTTTTAGTATCATACATAAAGTCTAAAAATACATTGTTTTAGAAAACAAAGCAACTTACTTCATGAACACCCTTATAGAATTATTATTAGATTAGATAACCAAACCAAATCGGCCCTAATTTTGGTTCCGCTCAGCCCCGGGGGGGGACAGCAAGTTCAATCACGCTAATTATAATGATGACTACGCGCGTGGTTCGCTGTCATGAAAGTTAGAAGTCTGTTGTATATATTCATGCGAACACAACAGAACTCTAAAATCATTCAAGAATTTTCGTTGAACGTTTAAATTTTTACGGAATTTATTTGTAAGCCCATAAAATGATTAGTGATAATATGCTAACCATTCCTTTGTGATATTCTTGAATCGCAATATACCAAGTTCATCAATCAGGAAAAATATACTTAAATTTGTCGGTTTAAGAAAACATTATCTTAAAGGAAAATAAATGGACTAAAACTCGATATGCACGACAGCGCAGCGCAGGGGGTGACAGTAGGGGTGGCACAGGGAGGCGAAAACAAAACAGAACTCCCCCACCCAGCTTACTTATATGACAATAATCGCGTCGTCTCCATTCCTATCACGGAACTCGCTGTAATGGCATTTTTTTACTTTACTGCCGAACTTGCCCGCCCGCCTGATCTTTTTTCAATGGAGGGCAAAGTTTCCGTATCAATTTCTCCCCTCGCACCACTCCTCGTAGGCTCGAGTACAGTCCACCAGGACTTCTGTTTAGGTGGGATGGGCGGGATGGGTTCATCGGTTTTTTTTGTTGACTATGGATATGATTACATAACTCTTCGGTGATAAGAATAAAAGGTGCAAAATATTCTCTTGGTAAAAATTCAATCTCTTGGACCCAGTAATTGAACTAGAAATTACATTCAAGATTTTGGAGTTCTGGTCCATGGCATGGATCAATTCAGTGGTATATGGCATAGTGATATCATCAGTCATTTAAATTATAATATAGTATATTTTTATGATAGTAAACTAATTGGTTACGTACTAAGCCATTTATACGCTACGGACACAACTAAGCCATGTACGCAAATTTTCTCAGTGAATATTACATGTTTGTAGATTGGACCAAGACGAAAAGATACGCACTAAAGCAAGAAATACGTGTATCAAAAATATATGACTACTTTCCACTTTGCACATTTCCAATTCACCTAA
The DNA here is from genome assembly GCA_946894095.1 of Incurvaria masculella. Classification (NCBI taxonomy): domain Eukaryota; kingdom Metazoa; phylum Arthropoda; class Insecta; order Lepidoptera; family Incurvariidae; genus Incurvaria; species Incurvaria masculella. Next base: position 9,041,910 of record OX335644.1, read on the forward strand.
GAATACTTCAGCTCCTCCGCCTTTATACAATGCCTCTTACTAACACAGTATTGAAGATTTCACATAGGTATTTGCCATTGTAATTTAAAACCTGCGATGGATTGTATGTAGTATATGCGCATGATATAATAATTTAATTGGAACCTGGTAGGAATTTGCTTCTGAAGAACGGCATATTTCCCACCGGGTTTTCAGGAAATCGGATACTTGTAGTCCAGGCCGGACTGTTACGATGTATATTTAATCTCAATTTTAGCTCTCATTTACAACGGTAGTTTTGATTTAACAAGCCGGCTCGGTTTCACGATTGAGTTTTACGATCGGCAGTATTCGCGAGCAGTACTTAAACTTAATAAAGATATTGCTGTTAACATTCAACCGCTGCAGAAGCTTGGAAATTGATTCCTTTGCTGACCTTACGCGCCGACGTTTTTTTCACCAACTCACTTCAATACCGCGTTGTCTCACATTCAAATGTGTTAAAATTAAATAATGCTAGTATATAATGGCGTGGCGGGCCACCCGCACTCAGGACTAGTTTGAAAATGCGGCGCATTGTTTTAGTAGTAATACGAGTAGTTCATGTTGCAAAAATAGAAGTGGCCGTGTGAATTTCAAGAGAAAGGAGTAAAATAGCTCACATGTATAAATTAATAATAAGGCGATTAGGGCATACAGTAATGAAGCGACTTGTGTTAACGCCCTGGTACTAGCCAAATCGCAAAGTTAGACGAGGCACCCCAAGTTAACTAACTAAGTCTGACGATTAGAAGTGTCATTCTTACAATATATGATTCCTTGTCTAGGGATCAACCTATTTTCGTTAATGTATCTTTCCTTTTTCTATACAAAATACATTGCGGAAACGGTGTCCATTTCCGAACTTTTTTGACTAAATGTAGAAATCTAAAAGCAAATACATTTTTTTGTTTATGCATATATGCTGTTTTTGCTTATATCTAGAAATCGAATTACTTTCAGATTTCTAATGAGAAAACATAACTTTTCTATTATTGATCATTATTTAAATAAATGATGGAATCAAAAAATATTTACAATCCATTATCAGTCTGGAGTTCTATTTGGATTTGCTGAAGCGTTTCACTACATATTATTACATTTGTTAAAAGGTGTATTTGTATGGCGCGAGTAGTTGGCTAGTTCTAGCGCCTTAATAGTAATAGTTCCTATTGCACAAATAGAAGAAACCGTGTGAATTTCAAGAGAAAGGAGTAAAATAGCTCAGAAGTATCAACACTAATAATAAATCTGTAAGGTGTGTTCATGAAGTAAGTTGCTTTGATTTCTAAGATACTGCGTTTGCAGACTCTGCGTATGAATATTCGTAAATTAAAGATTTTTAGAAATGTTTTCTGTATGTATGTATGTATGTTTTGTAGCTCTATTAAAATTTGTTTGAAGACCAACAAAGGGTCTTCTTTTCCTCCAGAACTGGCAAATAAAACTGGACAAGAATGACAGTTTTGCCGTTTTTAACCTTTTGCCCTCACGTGACATATTTTTTTTATGTAACTGGACATGGATGACCAAACTAAGCGTCAGGTATGCCAGGACTTTCCTTATATTGCTCGTCTATATTAAACTGGATGGAAAACACTGTCAATTTTCATTGCCGCTTCGACCATCGTTCATTTAATGCGATGGTACCAACCCGGGCGGGATTAACCTTACCACCTAGTAAGTAAGGAAGGGTACCTACAGGTTTCGAGGAATCCGAACCAGCCTCTACGGTTGAAGATGGTCACCCATCCAGAACCCAACCGCGCTCAGAGGTGCTTACCCAGCTTACCGATTCGCAAGGCGTCGCACCACTGTGCTACCGAGACTGACAAGTCTACGATAAGCTTAGTGTTTTCTTCCCCATTAGAATTGTATCATCACTAGCCCTAAATAGTTTTAATAATTAAGTTTTAATAATCCATATGTGTGTGTGTAATAAATACATGTGGGCCTCTCATTTCATATCATCGTCTCGCAAAGTGGCTAAGCTTATTTTTTATTTTGTTCGGTCAAAATGTAAACATAGAAAAAAAAAGTAAAATTCAAAGTAACAAGTACAACAAAGATGCATGTTTTCCTTTAACTAAGCTAGGCTTGTGCTAGAGGACCAGCCGTGACAGAAACATTATAGTACATAGTTAAGATGTTCATAACGATACAGTAAATCACCAACGTTATTCTTATATCATGAAACTCTAGCTATCGCTGGCAGGTATGGATATGTACATGCAGTCGTATGCAGTCGTAATTTCCCCATAGTCGGTTAGTCCAAGCACTCACAATAGTCACTAGAGTCTTAAAACTTGTCACAGCTCCAAAGCAAACCGCCTTAGCCAATTGGCTACCAGGCCATAAAATCCAATGGGACATTCATTTGCAATTTCGAGCCTTCGCCGTCAGTAATATGCCTAATAAAATTAGCATATTTAAATTAAAGTCAGAAATAACAAGATACGAACACAGCAAGAGCCGCCGAGTTCGAGGGATGTGCGGAGTTTCCTCTCGTAGTGCGTTCTCTCCTATGATATCATAATAAGCCTAAGTATTTCGCCGAGATTCAATATTTCTCATGTTCCCGCCTTCGTCGAAATTCTCGGCATGAATAATGCATGCCTTTGATTTCCTTTCACCGTGAATTACAATATGATAGCCGGCGGCGATCGCTACTCCTATTATTTTCATTTAGGATTATTAGGCGAAAACCGTGCGAATTTGCGTAGCGTTCGCATGTATTCGAAATTGTGCCCGTTGATAGGAATTTTATAGCAACAGTGCTTATTAGTAAAACTAAACAGGAAATAAGTGTACCTATTTAAGAAAGACATTTTATGGACGGTGACAAACAGAAACATGAAATGTAACATTTAAACTTGATATGTTTAACTTATGGAATGGTCACGACTTTTAGCTTGGGTTTCACCAAGTGCTGATATATTTTAATTGACACTTAAAAAGGGCCTACAGTGTTGATTATCTTGTACTCGTATCGATTGAGAGATGGTAAGAAAGGCCCTTTAATATGAGGATTAAGCTAATCGGTATTTGGAGGAAGAGACCCTTAATGTATTAGCTAGGATTCATAATTGAAAAAGTCGATAAAGTTAGCTGATGTAATTGCCTGCATAGGTCAATGGATAGTAATCCAAAGGTCGCTGTTTCTAATCCTACATCAAGGGTATCAAACATTTTATTATATTTTTAAATTTCATTACAATATTTTAATGTAGCCTTCACAGTTTAAACTTAAAATTAATCAAACACTCCTTCCTGCCTTTGAGTAGAGAATTAACGAACTTGAACAGAACTAAAAATAAAAGTATTTAAAATATACATAATAAAGGATTATTTGTATAATATTAAAGATTTAAAGAAGCCCTTTTAATAAAATGTTTACATTTATATAAGCAACATAATAAACACATCAAACGACCAATGGCTTGTGTTACATCCTGGCCCTAGGCCCAAGGATGAATTATAATCTATTAATTATAAAATAAGGTTTGTTCGGTTACTTTTTATTTGAGCATGCGTTAGTGTTTAAGCTGTATATGCCCACTATAGTTGTGTGGATGTGTTTTTAGCATATTTTTAATCTGAGTATCTTAAACAATCGTTCAGTGTCTCATAGTGAATATGTAGATTTTTTTTAACAATTAGGTATTAACAATTCTATCTTAATTTATTAAATAGTTGGGTATTCATTTAATTAAATTACAGCCAAAATCTTTGGAAACATAGAAAAAATAACGTACGTGTTCAACGAGAGAAAAATCGGAGATTTTTTCTCGTTGTACGAGTTGCTGGAAATGCGTACAGTTACTCATGCGTATGGGCATTCTGTCCGTACTAGAAAAGATACATCCATCGAAGCTTGAATACTTTTAAATTAGGTTTCCTAGGAATTTTGTAATCATGAATTTTTTATAGGTAATCCTTAGCAGAACTTTTTTTTTCTTTTCCACTACGAGATACTCATTAATCGCTGTATAATACAAGCTACATATGTTTCAGAGCTGCAATCGTTTGAGAATATTATGCACTATGTAGGTACCATTTTCAATAATAATGAACGTTGGAAAATAGCCATAAAAATACATACGTGCTGTATTTTGGTTTTCTTTATAAGTGAGGTAAAGAAATTTATATCCAGAGAACGTTTAGGTCTTTTCACCTCACATCATAAAATGGTCACTATGCGTTGACATTAGCTACTTGTCTTTGTTGTCATATGTTATAGAGATTAAGAGTATGCACAATGTCGCTCCGCACGGCTATGCAGTTGCAGCGCGATAAGATTGGAGCTGTCAGCAATCCCATTGACAACCCAATCTGTGACAGATTAGCTGGCAGAGGTCGCGACACGGATATCAGTACTACGACCCACTCGCTTCCGATAGCGTGGTGACGAGTGACGAAGGGTCAAACTCTACAAGGATATATCGTTTCACAGTCATCATAACTCAATTAGGTGGTAAAAGCGGTGGTGCACTCACGGTGTCACTCGACATCTACGTACAGATGAAGCAAACAATAAAAATCGTGCGAACCAGAGGTTATTTTCCTCAATCGAAACGCTCCTTTTAAAACACTTTCGTGATATTTTGCAATAGATTAAAATTCCTGGAGCCTGTACACGGGGTGCAGACGCAGTAGGCGTCTCCATGGAGATGAACAAATAGAATCGTGTACGCAAATCAAGTAGCAGGGATCAAAGTTACCCAATTATTTGGGTCGTATCTACTGCGTATGTCCTATAACCTGTGAATGTTTCAACCATTTATTTTCAGTATTTCTTTGTAAAACCCAAGTATTCTTAATATGGTATGAGTTATAGCGAACTATGAGCGATTCGCGTAAATTCCTTTTTAGGGTTCCGTACCCAAAGGGTGAAAACGGAACCCTATTACTAAGCTTCCGCTGTCCGTCCGTCCGTCCGTCTGTCACTGGGCTGTATCTCATGAACCTTATAATAGGTAGGCAGCTGAATTTTTCACAGATTATGTATTTATTTTGCCGCTATAAAAACAAATAGGTTATATTCCATAAAATATATAATAAATATAATAAAAATTAAAGGGGGCCCATACAAAAAATGAGATTATTTTGTTTTAAATCTTGTACGATGGTACTGAGTGCGAGTCCGACTCGCACTTGGCCGGTTTTTAACGTTATTGGATACGTATACGCGTGTAGTCGCAAATGACATTAGGTGAAGTGAAATGCGTCTAAAACAAACAGCCACTCAATTCGAAAGTAACTCGACGCCACTCATGGCCGCCGCCGTGTTATTGTAAGCTAAGGGCAGGGCAGGGCAGGGCAGGCGGCGGCGAGGGTTCCGGCTGCGAGCTAACAAAATATACCGCTAAGTGTGGGGAGCGCGCGCGGAGGCGACACTTGTGTCAACACCTTGGGCGCAGCGCAATAGTCTTCACACCAAGATCAATGAAATTATCATCCAAACTAATATTATAAATGGGAAAGTACTCTGCCCGTCTGTCGCGTTTTCACGCCCAAACCGCTGAATTAACACAACTAGTAGAATATACGTAATGAACACTCCAAATCAACAAGGCCTGATAAGCAACAAGCGGCAATAGCGACAAGCATAAGGTAGAGTAATCAACTTTACGGTAATTTGTGTTGGTTTTTTTATATAAAACAATCCACACACACAAGCACAGTACGCAAAGTAAAATGATTCCAAGCATATATGACCTTCAACAATTTGTCGACGAAACTATTATTTTTATCAAAGGGCATGTTTGCGATGTAACGAAACTTTGCAGACGCTCTTTGTAAAACTTTCGTATAATCGCGATTCGTTTGACAAATGGCCCCTCTTGTCTGGAAGAGTGCTTGTGAATGGCTCTTGAACTGCTATTTTTTATCACATAGACTTTGAATTTGTTGAATCCTTAAGGTCGGCCCGTAAGCACCTGAAAATTTCGCCTCCCATACAAACGTAGTTTACTAATAATTTGAAAACCACTGTTCCAACTTACTTGATATTTGGTATCTAATATTAGGCTACAAATATCTGTGTCTGAATGTCTTTGTTTTTTCGGTAAATGTATTCTGGGTCAAACCACAGAGAAAACCAAATTCGTATGAAGATTTTCTTTTTGCTTTCATTTCATTCGGTTTGGATTTTTCAAAAAAACAAAAGCATGCAGACACAGATATTTGTTACCTGATATTAGATATTAAATATCAATTTAATTGGAATAGCGGTTTCCAAATGATTAGTAAACTACGTTTGTATGGGGAGCATAGCTTACGGGCCGTTCTTAAGAGCACAATATTTAATCCTGATTCTTTTTTACAGTTTACAAAGGATTCTATTAGATAAACCCGTTTCAACTCATGCGCTTTCCTTCAATGGTTCACTTCTTTACCGTCTCCATAACGTATTTCCTATAATTTATACCTGGACGTTACCTGGACTTATATGTAATATTTTGGTTAACGTGTCATTATACAAGCTGAAGGAAGAACTTTAAGGTCATCTACACACACCTCTAAACAATGTGGAACGAAGAAGCCGAGATATCGTCGCTTCAAACTACTGAGTTAACTTTCAAAGCAATGCCTGGGCATGATGCCACGTATTCGTAGCAAAAAAATGTTTGGTGCTTTCAGGTGTGGCCCGTAAAGTGAATTGAAAACGTATGTGATCGGGCATTGCAGTATAAGTACGTGTCTCTAACTATCGGAGGGCGAAGGCATAGTGTAAAGAGTGCATACCTTCCATTACACACCACGACTTTAGTAAAGTTTGCGAGAAATAAATAAATTAGAGAAATAAAACCCGTAAGTTTTCAAATGATTTATAGTCTAAAAATAATGTTAAACCATTTAACGGACTTTGCGAGATTGTTCTTATAATTGCGCAGCTATATACAGTTCTCGCTAGTAACAATAATTGTTAGTAAGAGAGTTGTTGAACGTTGGGTGTTTTTGAAGCTCGATAACACACGACTGACTTTAAACAGGGCAAGTAATGAGGATCAATGGAGAAACAATTTATCGCATTTAAATAGTTTTTTTTATTCATGCGTAGCCATATATTTACATTGTATGCTTATTTATTTATTTTAGGAAATCACCACAAAAAGACCATTAAATATAAAAAAAACCATTTAAAACCCTAAACAAAGCATATAAAAAAAAAATTAACAAAAAAAATTACCGACTTCAATGAAAAAGCACTAAAAAGTAAAAAATAATGTTCATTTTTGTAGTTACGATTTCTGTTATTTTTTGAGTCGGCGTCAGCCGGGCACGCACTGCGCCAATAAAGAGAACCTAACCTAACCTAACCTAACCTAACCTAACCTAACCTAACCTAACCTTGGCTGACACCGACTCAAAAAATAACAGAAATCGTAACTACAAAAATGAACATTATTTTTTACTTTTTAGTGCTTTTTCATTGAAGTCGGTTATTTTTTTTGTTAAATTTTTTTTTATTTGTTAATTTTTAGTGAATCTGAAGTACACTTACTAATTTGTACACGTCCTTTCCAATAAAAAAAGAATCACCGAAATCGGTTGGCGTTTTATTGAGTTATTCGTCCATTTGTCGCGCACATCTTAAAACAAATTTAAGACTTTTATGATTTTCTCATGGATATCATTGTCAAAACTTAACCAAATTAAAATGGGACCACTTGGGAAGCACTAGCTATCATTTAAAAAAATAATCATCAAAATCGGTTCACCCAGAAAAAAGTTATGAGGTAACAAACATAAAAAAAAAAAACAAAAAAAACATACAGACGAATTGACAACCTCCTCCTTTTTTTGAAGTCGGTTAAAAACTAATACATTTTATGCAAAACTGGCAAAACAAGTGTGTAAGTATGCATGTAATGTTATGGTTAATCTGACGGTGTGTATAATTTTGTGAGATAAGTTTACTTGTTGTATCAATTAACACTTACTTAATCTGTGCAATTAACCAATCATTATCAAGACGGTTATGTCGTATCCATTAAAATACATAACATTATTATACAATAGTGCTTTTTAAGCGCTCTTGAAATTTCGTACTTATACATTAAAGGACAATATCACAAATTAAGGTGGCCCAACCCGGCGCGCCTAACTCATTCGCGGGCTCGGTACAAAACCGTGCTGTTGCTCTCTGGGATCTTCTCTGTCTCAAAGAATAAGATAGGCTCCGTGATGAGGAAGATGCAACATGTCCACAAAAACGACAATGTGCATAGTGCATGATTTGGTAAGATTTACGAAAATTTTAATTTCAAAACGACTTGTAGCTAAAAGTAAACCACGACCGTTGTAGTCAAAAATCTAACAAAAACCAAATAAATCATACATCTTCATTAAATAAGCTATGTCTGATGAGTAATCTTTTTACGATGTTCTTACTTTATCATTGCGTAATCCACCTCCAAATTTATTGTATAAAACGCGCGAAAAAATCGAACTTTCGGACCTTATAGCTTAGAAACCAAACACAATTTTACAATGCCGATGGTCATCAGACATCTAGTTCCATCAAATAAAGCTATTTTGAGCAAAATTTTGGATCTCTGACAAGAAATATGGGCGTGATCTTCTTTCCCCTTTTGTATGGAGAGATGAGCGGGATGGGCCACCTTAAGTAACAATTGGAACTGGAATGCATTTTAGAAGTAAATTAAGTCAGGAAAAAAACATATACAGGTGACATCTATGTAAATCAGGTTGTTCTTGGATATTTTTAAACCACAATAAAAAAAACTGCTGTATTGGGAACGAAGGTGATTCAGATACAAAGTTTCTCCAAAAAATTAGTGTACTATGAGGCACTTAAGTACGTTTGTCGTAAAGGTCGGACACTCGTTAATTCATCTCTACTTATATAAAAGGGAACGTCTGTCCACATGCGAGAGATAATCTCCGTAACCACAAAACAGATCAAGATGCGATTTAAACCAATTTCAAGAGAACATCGCGGAGAACGCTTTAAGGTACATACCATCACGCTAAATATCCTAAGGGCTGAGCAATATCAATGAAATTACTCTCAAACAAAATTAATACCATTCCGTTGCGTATGGTGGCGTTACTGGCGGCGTCATTTTGACCGCTCTCTCTATAAAATATTTTTAAATAAAAAAAGGACCGCCTCCAAAAAAACCGGAACTAAAAAGCAAAAAATAATTGGTTACTTTTAATTAATGTACGAAAAGCTATTTTAATTCTAACTAATTATGTACAATTTCTTAATTTTTAATCATCTTTTGAAGTCGGTGCCTTGGGTAGAGTTCGCTTCGCACGCTGCTGACCGGACAGACAAACAACCTGAGTCAGCAATGATTGGTCCACAGAGCATTTTAAGCGACCGTTCGTCTAACTGGAGATGCCCTTAGCGTTGGTTTACGTGCAAGCTGATATCGATACAGCGCAGCGTACTGAAATTGGGTTTCAACGATTATTAGTACTTTCGGCTTTATAAAAGCGCGCACTGGTGAAGGAGTATGTTAATTCGCTGCTCTGTGTTGATTGGTGCTTCCCTGCGACATCGTTGTCTGAACGAGACGTTTTCTGCCGAAATTGGTGAGATATGTACTAACCGCACACTCGTTTTGACACGTAGTTGAGAGCAGACACCTCAAAGTCGCTACCTATTGTTTTCTGTTCTTTTTTATATTTGTATTTTTTTTTTGTTTTGTGTTATGTAGGTATTTAGGTAGAATAAAAAGTACAAGCTACACCTACCTAAATATTTATCATATAAGTGGTCGTTGTTTTTATATTGGTTTGTTCGTAGGGTTTTCTTGTAAATATTTTGTTTTTACTGTGTTAGGTATTTAGTTTAAGAATAAGGCATATTTAAATTACAAAGTACTTGCCTAAATACCTACTTACATACGTTTTTACGACCTGTTTGTTTATTAAATTTTTGTTTTTGTGTTTTGTTCAAGTAGGTAAATGTAAGTAGCTACCTACTTATATTTCTTTCTTAGCCATAGGTGATATTAATCTAACTACTTGCAGCCCTTAAAGAACGTCTACCCAAGGCACCGACTTCAAAAGATGATTAAAAATTAAGAAATTGTACATAATTAGTTAGAATTAAAATAGCTTTTCGTACATTAATTAAAAGTAACCAATTATTTTTTGCTTTTTAGTTCCGGTTTTTTTGGAGGCGGACCTTTTTTTATTTAAAAATATTTTATTTTTTTGCTTTTTAGTGGTGGCGTAACTTTTGACTCAAGGTGGGCGAGCCCTCCTGCTCAACTTCACATACAAAGTGGAACGAAGATATACATACATATACAAAATAAAATGAACGAGCATTAGCAGAAATGAAACCATTGAGAAATCTCATTTCTGACGAAAGGTAGACTGGTAACTATCTGGATTTATGAGTTCACGGTTGATACGTACGATAATTGATACGATGAGATCACGTGAGATAGAGTGCTGTGACAGACGGACGGACGGACGAACAGCGGAAGCTTAGTAATAGGGTTCCGTTGGTGCCCTTTGGGAACGGAACCCTAAAAAGACAAACATCGAATGACCGGAACCGCTGAGCTTCTGAATTTCTCATCCTTCCATCGTTCCGGATAATCTGTTTCTTGCGTAAGTTTAAGTTGTATGAAAATGTGTACATATCGGCCTCGTTTATCCCTCTTAACAGTTGAATTTTGTAAAATCCGTTGTGAGCGAGCCTTTTCGTCTTAACAAGAAGTCACTGAAAATTTTAAGTTTCGAGGAAAATTGGTTTCAGAGTTCTCAACATGAGTGGTTTTCGCCTAAATGTGTTCATTTTGACCTGTTTTACCCCCCTAATAGTATAATTTCCAAAAATATTTTCTTCTTAAGCATTCCCATCTAAAACAAAACATACTCTGACATTTCTGGGTTCAGCGGCTCTAGAGATAGAAATGTGTACAATTTGCCCTCTTTTACCCCCCTTGAATACCCCCAACAGTTGAAGTAAAAAAAAACCTCTCATACTGAGCAATCTCACCCGAAAAGAAAGCTACTGTAACTAAAAAATCACATTTCTGGGTTCGCGGGGTTAAGAAATTCGATGTTTGTTATAGTTAAGTACCAAACTACTGAACCGATTTTGATTAAAAAAAAATGGGACCAACTAGAAAGTATACCCTTTCGAACAAAAAAAGAATTTTCCAAATCGGTCTAGGGGTCTTTGAGTAATCGGTGAACATACATAAAAAAAAAAAAAAAAAGATTCAGACGAATTGATAACCTCCTCCTTTTTTGAAGTCGGTTAAAAATAGAAACGATTCAATATTTTCGCACCGAATGTCAGAAATCGGATGGCGCAGGGCGAATTACGGACTCTTCTATACGTATTTTGTTCGGGAGGGTATAGTTTCGAATCCTGATAGCCTCAATTTTTTTTCCGTTTTTTACATTTTATTGTTTATGGGGTCTCGCATATAATTATAGCATGGATTAGACTTAATAGATATACACATATCTATTAATATCTCGGCTTTCACTATCAAATCAAATCAAAAATCATTTATTCATCATATAGACAGTTAGATTTATAACATAAATCTCAGCATAAGTTGCATTTCACTTAGTGAGCAGCAACGCTGATTTACGTCGGGTCCCTAAAACAATAAAATAAAAACCAAATCCTTCGAATCCTGTCGAAACATTCAAAAAAGAGAGAAAAAAAATAAGCAACACAATACAAAAAAAGAGAAAACCAAATATCAAAAAGTATTACACACACATCCGTTTAAAACATAAATCACATTTGAAGAAAAGGAAGCAAAATTTGCAAACTATAAACATCTGGGTAGAGATGGCGCCACGTGTACTCTCATAGAAAAGAATAACTTCTATCCGGGTAGAGATGGCGCCACGTGTGATTGGCGATTAGAAGATCATGGCGCGATAGATGGCGCTGTGAAATTAAATATTTTCAAAGACCGAAAGTGTAGACCATGTAGATTTTGATTTTTTTCCCTTTTATGCACACGGCCCTATGAGTTATAATACCAAATTACTTAATTACTTTTAAGATATTATTTAGCTAAGTGGCCAGTTCCGAAAACTTATAGTGAAACTTATAGTGCGCCCTATGTATTATAAATTGGAACGTTAGAATATTTCTTATTTATTTAATCCACCCGTTATGATTAAAAAGTAGCAGATAAATAACATATTTATTGACCAGCCTTTTGGGCTACCTACTTTTTATCTAGGAAATAATTCAGCTTGACATCAGTCCAAAAGGACATGGACCCGAGCGGAGCCGGGTACCGCAGCTAGTTCTTATATAATTCTAGGAGCATTCAACTGTTTGTGTTAGGAGGCGATCTTTTTTGACCAATTACTTTTCTGAATATACGCTCATTTTCATGATTGGTCGTCGAGCAGTGACTAGTTGAAATCAATGTGCTAACTATGACCACGCGACGGCTGGCGCGACGCCAAGACAAATTGCTTTCACCGTCCCGTCCATACCCCGGAGGTCCACGCCCATCGCAGACTGGACGTAAACATTATTACCGCGATTACTTCCTACACTAAACTATTCAGGGATATAGATACTTTCCAAATGTATCATTCATATTAATTTTCAAAAGCACAATACGTTATCATTGTTTAAATTCTGGCAGATCCCATCTTCGAATGAGAATGGGGAAGAAAATTGCTTATTTATCCCGACAGGTGGCGTCTAAGCGAGCTCACCTAAAATATCTGTCAAAGCTGTCAGATACCATACAAAATAGATTAGAAAATTTTACTTACACATTCTATGTAAATGAAATTGCTCAATTTTTTCCATGTTATACCGAAAATAAATTCTTCTTAATTATGCTTATCAAAAGAAGTGGTGGGAAAGAAAATATCACAAAAAAATAACCTATGATATTTCGTTTCGTACTTTGTGCTGGTCAATGACATTTAAATTTGTTTGAAGACAAACCAAAGCTCTTATTTTCCTCTAAACCTTATTCTAACTGCATCATAGAGGACATCTTTCATCTAAAATCTCGTAAACCAAACTTGACAGGAATGACAGTTTTGAGGTTGTAAAGGCGAGGACGCTCATGCGACATCTACAATAAGCTATGAGTTTTCTTCTCCATTACCAAAAAATGAGTCGATAAATATGTTATTGCAATTTTCGTATCCACGCCCTTATGACATTTCAAAACTCGGTTAAACTATTGTGAGCATTAGACAAAAACCGGTCAAGTGCGAGTCGGATTCGCACACGAAGGGTTCCGTACCATCGTACAAGATTTAACACAAAAATTCGGTTTTTTTGTATGGGACCACCATTTTTTTTTTTTTGTTTTATTAAAATAATAATTGTTGTTATAGCGGCAAAATAAATACAATCTCTTTGAAAATTTCAGCTACCTACCTATTACGGTTCATGAGATACAGCCCTGTGACAGACGGACGGACGGACGGACGCACGGACAGCGGAGGCTTAGTAATAGGGTTCCGTTTTCACCCTTTGGGTGCGGAACCCTAAAAACGTATCAGTTGCGTAGCGAGTGTGATCGCGACCACACGCGTCGCAGCCAGCGCGGAAAAATGAGCATCTCATGAAATTTAATGCGAAATCTGTTGAAACCGCGCCAAATCCCGCCTCCAGCCAGTGAATTATTTATAGCCTGCGATTGTGACTGGAGTTTAATGGCTGCGTTTCGCTATTATGATCGCGAGGGCTTCGATGCTATTTTATTTCGCCTACAAACTTGTCTGATCTCATTTTGAGCCCGAATTTCTGGGCTGCACTGTTGATATGCTTAACAAATCTACTTATACACCATGGTCACCGAGCAGGAGATCATAGGTTCGAGTTTGAGGCTAAGATATAAAGTCGTAACAAAAACTAAGACTAATGAAAAGTAGTACTTTGTGACGTCATTTCGACACACTTTTTATGGGACGAAATGTCAAAACAATGGAAAGTGACGTCACAAAGTACTACTTTCCGTTAGCATCAGTTTCGGTGACGACTATTTATCTCAGCCTAAGAGTTCAAATGGACAAAACGTCTAACAGAATGGGTACCAAGAGACAGGAAAAGGAAAAAAGGAAGACCAAATAAAAGATGGAGAGACATCTTTAACCAGCGATGTGGACCCTTATGGATGCGAGAAGCGCGGGAAAGAGATGTATGGAAAGGTTTAGGAGAGGCCTACGCCGCAGAGGCGACTACTACTACTAAAATAAATTAACTTACATATACATTCATTTATAATCACACATGTAACCATTAACACCTATAATACCATAAAATAGTTTAATCTTATATGTCAAGATTGAATTGTAGCAGAAATAAAGGCTATTTTTATTTTATTTATTTTATTTTAAGAGTTGTGAGGTCACGGGACTGCACCTGTTTCATTGCCTAAATGGAGCTTTGTTGAAATGTTGTAAATCCAATTTAAACTTTTGATTGAGTCCGTTCAATAAGCCAGTTTACATGTTTTATTAAACAGGGTAAGTTACAATGTATTTCAAAAATAGTTTCTACCAGCACTGTGAAAGATTATTTGATTAATGAAACAGTTTTCAAACAATATGAGAAACAATACAACACTCCACTTACCCATGTAAACTGACATTTTGTAAGGTCTTTAATGTGACTGTGTGGTAGAGTAAATTCCGTTCATTATGTACAACTATCTCCCTGTCTGATTAGTGTAACGATTGCATCGTGACAATTTACTTTACTGCCCAAAGATAATATAACGTCCACTAGATGTAGTGACAAAATGGGCAAGATGAAATCTACTAGCCGACGCGAACGCTAAATGGTGTGGCCTAAAGTTGCATTACCACCGCATTGAATGATAAATGGTCGAAGCGGCGGTACCATTTGTGCACATTTCAGTTGGGTTGGCATCTATAGTGCCTTCGGAAATTAATTGTACTGGGGAGGGAGGAACGGCATAACGTATAATATGCAGATCGTATAATGTCATATTTTAACAAAATTTTAAAACCATGCACAACGTATAATCGGCAGATCGTATAATCTTATACGTAGTGCATGAAGAATATACTCCTGGGGAGTCCATAGACCATTCTACATCCTTAATTAAACGCCCACATTACACTTGTCAACCGATTAAGTCTATCGTACAATTGCAATGACATCCAAAAATTAAATTTTTTGTCTGCGAATTAAGTACATTTACATAATGACTCAAATAAAAGATTACTTAAACTATATAATATTTCTAGCTTAACATGTTCTAACAAAGTAATCAGTAAGTCAGTATAGCCTCTTTTCTACACATTGCACAGGTTGTGTTTTTCCATAGCTTCGTCATTTGAAAAAAATATTTCTTTTAAATGTGGATGCACCTAGATACGATATAGAAGCATGTTACGGTAGTTAAATGTTATCCGAGGTTTTTTTTCCTGTCTAAATATTGTTTTATTAACCCTTTCACCGCCAAGGTTTTTAGGGTTCCGTACCCAAAGGGTGAAAACGGAACCCTATTACTAAGCCTCCGCTGTCCGTCCGTCCGTCCGTCCGTCTGTCACAGGGCTGTATCTCATGAACCGTAATAGGTGGGCAGCTGCAATTTTCACAGAGTGTTTATTTACTTTGCCGCTATAACAACAATTATTATTTTAATAAAATTAAGAAATAATAAAAATTAAAGGGTGGTCCCATACAAAAAACGTGATTTTTTGTGTTAAATCTTGTACGATGGTACGGAACCCTTCTTGTGCGAGTCCGACTCGCACTTGGCCGGTGTTTTGGCATAATCCTTCTCAATACGCCACAATCAACGCATACGCAACAATTGTAGTCAGTTTCGAAAATCTATTTGACAACCTATTCGAAAATTGCAAAGGGTTACTGCTGTAGAAGAAGGCAATAAGAGTGTGGGATCACATTCGAATGAAAACGGGTGAAGCATTGATAGCATATGAATTGGTGTTTAATGAGAATGGAAAAGCATGTACTGTCTATGTAAGCAGTCAGCATAGGCATGTAACACGTATGTTTGGTCTATTCGCACTCGGCGTCAGTCGAGAATGCGCGGCGTAGTGCACAGTTGAGAATACCCATCGACATATTAAGGGCCTGGTACTAGCCAAATCGCAAAGTTAGACGAGGCACCCCAAGTTAACTAACTAAGTCTGACGATTATAAGTGTCATTCTTACAATATATGATTCCTTGTCTAGGAATTGAATTATTTTCGTTAATGTATGTTTCCTTTTTCTATACAAAATACATTGCGGAAACGGTGTCCATTTCCGAACTTTTTTGACTAAATGTAGAAATCTAAAAGCAAATGGAATTTTTTGTTTATGCATATATGCTGTTTTTGCTTATATCTAGAAATCGAATTACTTTCAGATTTCTAATGAGAAAAATCAACTTTTTTATTTTTATTATTATTTAAATAAATGATGGAATAAAACAATATTAACAATCCATTATCAGTCTGGAGTTCTATTTGGATTTGCTGAAGCGTTTCACTACATATTATTACATTTGTTATAAAGTGCATTTGTATGGCGCGAGTAGTTGGCTAGTCCTAGCGCCTTAAATCAACAGGTTCGTAATCAAAACATCTCTTTATATGTACGTCCGTCGTCTCTATCTCGCTCATGCCTCAATGTACGATTAAAAACATGGCACTTCAGTATTGCAGTCAGCCTGACACAGTGTGTTGAAACGTTTGTATTGAACTCCATGCAACTTTTTTTTCTCTTCAGTGCTGTTTAAGTTTTTTTGTCTACTTCTAGTAATTTATATTATATTTAATATATAATAATACTAATTTCTTCGTTTCACTGTATTAAACCGCTGTGATATTGGCGACGGCTTAGTGATGTATAGTCGGCCACAGACTAAAATGAATAAGGACATATGCGTGTCTGTACGACTTATGCTACGTGGTAAGCCGAGAAAAGCTGATCGCGCATCTTCCGTTTTGGGTTATATCGATGACAATCCCACTTCAATGAGTCACGAACACGAGTGAGCGTCCGCGTGTCGGGTGTGCTCGAGTGTTCTCGCAGACGTACGACGGCGTTTGCCATTTCCACTTCACTCGAGTGTTTCAAAAAGATAAGGCTAATGGACCGAGTCCAATACAATTTGCTTCGGTCCTCTCAAAGCAGAGCACCAAATGAGCCCGCGTCACGTCCACATTCCTCAAAATGAGAGAAGGGCTTAGATGAGTAAATCAGACTAATATTGTGACGTGTCTAGTGGGGACTCGCTAGGCCTCTGCGCGAGCACTGAAACGGTCATAATGAGTTGGGTTAATGTAGGGCATTTGTCAAAATATGACCGATGCCCTAGTCTGAATTTTATTTTATCGACATGGAGGCCTAGCCAGGTCTGGTAACGTAAAACAAACAACAAAAAACAAAGTAAAATGTACGATTCAGGACCCTTTACGATTTTACAACCTTTTTAGTCTATTAGTAGTCTGTAGTTATGTTAGTACGCGAAAAATTGTAAGATTTACTTTACACAATTAAAAAGTATAAGATTGCTAAATCTGCAAGCGTATTAAGTAAATATACTTTTTCGTACTAAGCATATACGTCGTTCATTCCAAGGAATGTAAAATGTATGTATAATGGACCGCAGGTATAGCGTTAAATAAATGTATGTAGGTATAATCTTAAATACTGCGTTAGTAGGAGGCATTCATTACGGGAAGAGGGTTCCAAATTATGGGTATACAGCAGGTGGCGAAATTGGTTAGACGCAATACCCGCGAATGGTATGTTTTGCTGGTTCGGGTCCAGCCTTGCATATATTCGTAAAGAAGTTCTTTTTACAGGGATCTTTCTTTAATTTGTGTGTCCTTGCTTCACGGTCGATTATACATATATACATGTCACATTCCTGCAAACGTATTGTTGCAGGACCTCTTAGGACGTATGTAGCAATCTTACAAAAATATTCAGATGTTTAAATTGACCTCCCATAGAACATTAATAAATTGCGAAACTTTTGCTGTCACTGCTGCGACCAGAAAGCCCATAATTCATTTTCGAATCTGCATTAGCTTAATGCCTGATTACACTTGCACATTTTCCGAGCAGTCCCAAATGCGCCTGTCATCGTAGTGACTCGCTAGTCGCGGATTACGGTACCGCGTCGGGTGGGGCGGGAGCGGGGGCGGTATGATGAATGTGATTTCGTCTACCCTACTCTTGTCGCTAAACCTGAACGACACGATATATCGGGTCTCCGTCGGGTTTGCGCTATGAGACCATTACTTGTTTGGTAGATGAGAAATCACACCCGTTCTTAGTTGTGGCCATTTAAGGTACATTCAGTGGCTCAGGGCGCTGGGTCTCGTTACTCATTCCAGAAGAGGTGAGTTCTATCTCGCCTCGGAAAAAAGTTGAAATCCCATCGGCTTCATCGGGCATCTTATGAGGTCCTGGCGTACGCCTTATGCCGCGCTTAACATAAAAAATCCTTCCCCACAAGGCAAAAGGGTTGTGCGGTCCCGGAGCGATGAATGTACAAATTCAAATATGTGATCATTGTTTTATAGAAAATTTTATAGAAATACATCAATACCAAACCATGAAGATTGATTAAGCTGTTGTCATATTATACATATCGGAATACGTATTGCAGATAAGCCCAGTTTAAAACAAAATAGAAGTAAGTATGAGGCTGTCACTAAGAGATTGACTCATAACAATATTTCCCATGAAATGGCCTTGTTGAATTAGCCACTAAAATAAAGTATAATATGTAGCCAGATTAAATAATGCTATGTTAACTTTGAAAGTGACATCGAATTAATGAAAACTGCTACTTATGAAATGAACGTTTTCTAGTTTACACGAACTAAAGTCCCAGCTTATTGTTTCAAAGTTGAATGTAATTCAACAATGTTACAGTGCGAATTAACCTGCACTAAGTCATGCAATGATGAAAGATATTATTGCATGTAATAAGAATGTATTATTTTTAAGCAAATACACCTTAAAACTTATTTTGCTCTTGAGTCCTAAATTTGATTCTCAATCTACTTCTATGTTATAGGTTTGATATTGTAGGTAAATATTTGCTTAGGAGTTACGTTGGAATCAATGATGGGCTAATATTATGAACAAAATGTAATCCAAACCATCACCACCTATCATCAGAATGTAATACAAGTTTGTATAGTATACATTTGTATAGTAAACAAGTTTAGGATGCACGGGCGGAGACACGGCCAAAATCTAGTGCAACAACACGTCGGCGCTAACGTCAATTGTGTCGACGGCGACGACCGCGACGGCCCGACTTGCCGGGCGAGTAAACCGGCAGATCCGCCAGTGTGAGGGGCGCCTAGCGAGGGTGGGCCGGTGGGTGTGTCGCGCCGCCACGCTCTCGGCGGATCGAGCTAAAACGTGCGGCGTCACGAACCGGAGCCGAAGCCTTCGCTGCAATGCTCTTAACGTTTTAATACACTTAAAATTATTTGGCGTTTTGGCCCAAATCGAATTGCACGGACGAAACGTTTCTACGATTTCCTCTTGTTGAACCGAGAGTGGGCATCTATCGCTGCGGTGGTGTTAGGCTCTATCATGATAGGAAAACAGTGAGCTATGGGCTAGGCACTCCCCTCTATCGTATCACTCGTGACATTACAGGCGAAACGAGGCCGAAATTAATCAATCGCTAGAGGTCCACAGACCGAATATTCGGTTCTTGGGAGCCAGAAATGGCATCCGAAAACTAAGTCGAATTTAATTCTCAGTTTTTTCTGCTTGAAATAAATCACACTATGGAAAAAAACTAATCTCCTCAATTAGGATATGATAAGGGAAAACAAATTACGAGGGTTTGTGCATCCATGTAGATGGCGCTATAGTCGTTCGTCACTATTTCCGTTTTAACTCCAGTTACAAACTATAACCGAGCACAATAAGTTGGTATGTACAAAGTAGGTATATGTTATGTTGAGTATAGTATGTCATAACACTATTCATAATTAAAAAGGGTTAGAATTTGTGAGATAATCATGATGCATAGCACAACAATTTGCTAGTTGTAAATGGCAACTTTTTGGACACGTCCAAATTATCTAATCAATTCCAGCTAATTTTTGTAATACTTTTATGACCTCAAAATACAACTGATAAATGTCCTCGCCACTGCAGTTTTAGTTTGTAACTTAATATTTATAAAGAGTAGGCCCCGATTGCACGAAGAGACGGCCGAGTTAATCAATGTTCAAACACGTCACTTTTAATGAACAGCATGGAGTTCCTTCCATACTGTTCATCCAAAGGGACGTGTTTAATCATACGTTGACGTTGATTTTGATTTTTGTCCTTTCGTGCACTCGGCCCTTAGAGTAGAATAGCTACGAAATACCGTGGCGCCACCTATAATAACGCACACACTCACCCTAAAATAAAATGAAGTGATTTTCTTTCTACGTGAAGCCACGTTCCCGTGGGTCTCGCTTTACAATTTATGCAAAATAAAATCGAGTAAGGAGTGCAGTTATCACTTAGTGCGGCTTTGGCGACGTCCGCGGCGGCGGCGGCGCAGGTACTGGCTATAAATCGCAGGCGCCGAGTCTAGGAAGGGAATGATATACCGCCACCACAGTGGCCACCATACTCTGTGGCTGCACTTAGGGTTACGACGTGTACGCTATTAATGTGACGAGTACAGTCAATGACGTGATAAACGCCAAACTTCGGCCCGGTTGTGGAAAGACAAAAAATCGGCCAAGTGCGAGTCGGACTCGCACACGAAGGGTTCCGTACCATCTTAAAAAAAAAAATCACGTTTGTTGTATGGGAGCCCCCTTTAATTTTAATTATTTTTTAATCTCACCTATTTGTTGTTACAACGGCAAAATAAATACACGCTCTGTGAAAATTTCAGCTGTCTACCTGTTACGGTTACTGAGATACAGCCCTGTGACAGACGGACAGACGGACGGACGGACGGACGGACGGACGGACGGACGGACGGACGGACGGACGGACAGCGGAGGCTTAGTAATAGGGTTCCGTTTTCACCCTTTGGGTACGGAACCCTAAAAAGGATTGTTACTAAGAGTACCAGTTCTCAGGTAAATTAATTGTTTGTACATTAATGTCATTTTGAAAGGATGGCTCTTTCTGCAAACGGGTTTTAGACGGCTGAAGAGAACTATCTTTGGTTATGGTTAATATTATTGTTGAATATTGTTTGGCTTCATTCATCTTGAGACGGTGCACTCCAGCCTTATTCTTTGCAGAGACAGGAATACGGAGAGTTGCAAAAGGATACCTATGCATATATATTACGGTTAAAGCCCGATGTTGGTTAAAGTCCGAAATTATTTTTTCCTTGTGGCTTTTTGGATTTCTGCACTTATATTCATGTTGAGTGCACTAATTAAGAGTCGATGTCAAGAAAAAAATAGAACTTTAAAATGATTTCTTTTTGTATGAAAAAGTTCGAAAAAAAAATTGTTATGGTTATTTTGGTTCTATCATAAACTATTAATTTGTGCCCTCGACACAGGTATATCTCAGAAATTTAAGTTACCTTCAAGAAAAAAAGATTTCGGACTTTAACCAACATCGGGCTTTAATCGTAACATACACATATTTCTCAAAGTGCTTGCGCACATTCAATTCAGTAGCGTAGCTACTACGGCTGCTAGGGAGTAGCAAACTGTACACAGTGTCGTAATTACTAATTAATGAAAGCCCCACAAGCCTTCCCATCCCGAGGACCGTGAATCGATCGCTTGCGAGCACCGTTTCCAGCAAGCAAGCGAGTCTGGTGTGTGCCCAGACTGAAACCTTAGTAACTGTTTTTGTTAAGGTTCAGATTCTTATGCAAATATTTTATTCATAATATACACCACGCCGTTATAGGACACAATGGACATTAAGCAACTTTTGACTTTTGGACGGAAAACCAGTAAAGTTTCTTTGCGTTTTCTTCTTTACTGAGTTGATCAAATCCGGTAAACTATCAGTTTTTGACGTAACTTAGTGTAGTTTGACAAACCAAAAAAGTTTAAATAAATGAAATGAAAAACTAAATTACTCTTAATTTCACCATGTAATTTTCTTTTTTTTTCCATTTCGAAATATCAATATAATGCGTAGTGGAATAGTATTTAGTCAAATCTCGTCAGACACCTCGATCCTGCACAATAGCACAATTCATACATTACAACAATTTTAACTAACGATCATTAGCAAATACTCTAAAAGTAAACGAAAGAAATAAACGCACGGGCACTTCAATCTGCGGTGTAGTAGCAAAACTGTTCGCCCGCGCATTTTATTTTCCCGGCTAAGAGGTTCTAGTTTGAGGTGGTTAAATTCTTTACCAGGGAAATAACTCCGAGCAACGTGTGCCGACGTGGCCGTTTAAAAATACTTATTTACACTGTAACACGAATTTCCCTCTGTATTTTGACGCCTTTAAAGGGATTAAACGATAAGGAGCAGTGCACTTGCAAGGTGCAGTCGTTAGCGGAGTGCAGATAGACCAGGAGATGGTCAACATTCTCCTGTACTTATTTTTATTCCTATTTTCGTTAAGGTGGCCCAACCCGGCGGGCCTAACTCATTCGCGGGCACGGTACAAAACCGTGCTGTTGCGCTCTGGGACCTTCTCTGTTTCAAAGAATAATACAGGCTCCGTGATGAGGAAGATGCAACATGTCCAGAAAAGAGACAATGTGCATAGTGTATGATTTGGTAAGATTTACGTAAATTTTAATTTCAAAACGACTTATAGCTAAAAGTAAACCACGACCGCTGTAGTCAAAAATCTAACAAAAACCAAATAGATCATAAATCTTGATTAAATAAGCTATGTCTGATGACTAATCTTTTTACGATGTTCTTACTTTACCATTGCGTAATCCACCTCCAAAATTATTGTATAAAACGCGCGAAAACTTCGAACTTTCGGACCTTATAACTTAGAAACCAAACACAATTTTACAATGCCAATGGTCATCAGACATCTAGTTCGATCAAATAAAGCTATTTTGAGCAACATTTTGGATCTCTGACAAGAAATATGGGCGTGATCTTCTTTCCCCTTTTGTATGGGGAGATGGGCGGGATGGGCCACCTTAATGGGTGAAATTACATCGGTCAACGTCGCTACACCGATTTTGACATTAAGCCTCGATTGCACGAAGAGATGGCTGAGTTAATCAATGTTCAAGCACGTCACTTTTAGTGAACCGCATGGAGTTCCTTCCATATTTACTGTCCAAAGTGACGTATTTAATCATACGTTGACGTTGATTTTAATGTTTTGTCCTTTCGTGCACTCGGCCCTAAGTGTATCTTTATACAAAACATTGCTAGCTTTCTCCAAAATAGTAGTTTATTACAGCACTGGTTTAAATACTTGATAAGGGGTTAATTTCATCTAATTCAATGTAGCCTTGCGATATAACATGTGTTAGGACAATATAATGATAGGAGGTATGGTATTAGCCATGCATGTCCAGTTATTTAAAAAACTTTGCTTTCAAATTCGATGCCAACGTTCTGTCTTGTACATTATTAAAAGTTGCAAAGAAAATAAAAGTTTTCATTTATTTAATATGTTGTATGGTGCATATCTCGGCGTGCAGGCGAAGTGCACTCGCATGCAAGGAAGATGTGGCCGCGATAGGGCCGGACTGGGCCAGCTCCGCCGCCGCGGCTCGGCTGCTCGCCACTGCTAGCTCTCGCCTGGGGTATGATGACAGTATGTTTTTTTTATGGAACTGGAAATGGATGGCCGCACCAACACACCTACTCTTATGGTACCAACACACTTTACCTAGCACGACTACATTGAACTGGATAAAAAAAACAGGGACAATAACTTGCATTGCCGCTTCAGCCATCTTTCATGGCCAGCAACCAGCCCGGGTAATAATCCATCTAAGCGGCACGCACGCCAGCTAAACCCGTCATCGGACCGCAAGCCGGGTTTAAGTCGAAAAGGATACGCGGCGCCTCGTTGCTAGACTCGAAGAGGCCCTTAAGGGGTCCTTGTTGAGTTTAACGCAAGACACAGGCCGTATTCACTGTGAAGCGCACTCCGTTCAGTACGGCTCCAACCTACCAGGCTACAACGGCGTATTGACGACTAAATAGGGATTTTTGGTCTCGACCTGTCCAATTATCTTCATTTGTGACGCCAGGTGGAGGATAAAGCCAAGCTCGCCTGATAATCCTCAACAGAGTGCATCAGTATTTGACGCCTGATCAAAAACAGCTCCTCTACAAGGCGCTTCTGGTTCTGAGTGGAGTATGTGGCAAGGCTCAGCTCCCTGGACTCGACACAGCCATGTGACGTGCGTCTCGTCGCTGACCCCGAGGTATCCCTGAAATTATATTCCACCGTTCCAGGATTTCGTGATACTCTGGTATCACTATAATGGCGTGGGTACGCTACCCGAGTAAATATTCCATACAGTCACGAGCCGCCACTACGTGTCCGTACTGTGGCGGATGCAGGCATGCACTTACGGCAGGGTACCCTTGAAGTCATAAAGATGACAAAATTGTTTAATTGTTTTTATAAATATCCTCACATTTCAGGCTTCCGAGCACCGACATAAATACTCGGAGTACCATGTTGGACACATAATAAGGAGTGCATTCCAGTGTCCATCTAGCTGTTTGCAAGGACTTAAAGAAAAAAGCAAAATGATTGTTCAGATTTTTGCAGGTACGTGAGATGTCGTGGAACATCCGACCCTAATTACCGAAAATATTTAACAGCGTTGATAAATATTTAAAGTACCTGTTGGGTACCAATTGATCATTTCACGGAATCCCATCCAACTTGCCACCGATTTCCCATAACTATCCTTGGGACCACGGCGTAAGGTGCAATATGCCATCGCATTGCACCATACCAAGTCGTCGCGAGCGCATTCGCGAGACAGTTATCGAAGATTATTTCACGCGGCGGTCGCTTCACATTCGAGTCCGTGACCTTGGAAGTTTTTGTGGACATTTTGGCGGGAACCGTGTTCCCGAACCGACCTGGATAGCCCCGTGACGTGTGTCTGCCGTGCTGGGCGCGTTGCTGGTGCTGAGCGGAGGAGGTGCCTTCGCCGTGCGAGCGGTCCCCCTCTTCCTTTGAGTCCAGGTTGGTGCCTATTTTAGTCCCCGCCGCATCATTTTGGTCCTTCAGAGCCATGATAGTGTCTCAAAATTATATTTAAATAATTTATTATATCTACTAACCCATATTTGCCGTGCAAAATAGGTATACGTAGGTATAGTGTGCATGAGCTACCCTCATTTCACACACAACCTTTTTCTAAGTTTTACTTCAGTTCACATTCCTGTAATAACCCCCTTAATTTTTCACTATGGAAAAAGAATTATCACATAGTTTAGAACCATCAACTACTAGGGAAAACAGGTTGCTGAAGGATTTAAACAAACTAAATATTGTGAAACAACGTTTGTTTTCACAGGTTCAAACATTATTTGAACTTTCTCAAAGTGCCCTGAGCAAACCAGAAAATCGTGATTCATTTTTTGCACGATATTCGGATTTAAATTCAATAAAAGAAAAGTTCGAAAAAACTTTCTACGATTGCATTGACTTGGAGTTGCAAATAAATCCAAAGTCTAGTCCGAAAACCCAAGAGTTAGAAAGTTTTGACGAACTATTCTATCGCATTAAAATAAATCACGAAAAGATTAAACCTCGCGAACGCGATGCACAAAACATTTCCGATCCCAGTCAGTCGCGCGCTGCGGCCGGCAGCCAGGGCTCCGTAGTTCAGCTACGTTTACCGAAACTTCAGCTTATTGAATTTTCGGGAGAAATTGAAGAGTTCAATACGTTCCAGGAAACGTTTTGTTCTTTGGTGCATAACAAAACAGACATTGCTTCAATTGATAAGTTTCACTACTTACTGTCTTGCACTAAGGGTCCAGCTCTAAGCATAGTCAAAAGTTTGCCCCTTTCCGGTGATAATTATGCTATTGTCTGGAAAAGTCTCGTAGACAAGTATAAGGATGACAGGACACTTTTGGGTAGGTACTTAGATAAGATGTTGAACTTTGAGCCGCTCACCAAGGAGTCATCTTCAAATCTCAATTTAATTTTGCAGACATTTGAGCATTCTGTAAAGGCTGTCGAGGCGTTAAAGGTGCCGGATTTGTCTGGGTTCATATTGTGTCACATTGCGTTACGGAACCTTGATCGTGTGACACGCAAAACATTCGAACAGAATCTCGATCAAAAGCAGATTCCAACGTTCAATGGCTTGATTTCTTTCATTCATAATCAAGTCAAAATTCTCGATCATTCGGCATTTTACACAGATGTTAATTCGACTGATCCAAGGGCTAAAAGGCAATCCGATGTACACCCCACCAAATATACTCCGGCTGCGGTCCGGGGCACAAATAAAAAGGTGAATTTCGCAACAACTGCAGACAAGTCGACAAAAGGCAAAATGCATTGCTTGCATTGTGATTATGATAATCATATGATTTTCAAGTGTTACAAGTTTTTAAAGTTAACACCTGCAGAGAGGGTCGCGCGAATCGAATTATTGCACTTATGCAAAAATTGTCTAAAATCACACGGTACAGACATTGATTGTGGTAGTAAGTATCGGTGTGTGCTGTGCAGTAGGTCACACCGTGTACTATTGCACGTTGAGCAGGCGGCCGGCGCCACAGCGCGCGCGCCTGCGCGGGACACTGCGCGGGACGCTGCGCAGAGCGCTGCGCGCGCAGCCTGCTCCGGTGATGGCGAATTTGCTGCGCCTGCGCACGTACCTAAAACGTCGTTTCATACCACTTCGGAAGAAATAAATTCGTATGCAGTATTGCTCGCAACTGCCGTTGTTGATGTGATGGATACTTCTGGGAATTATCAAACCTGCAGGGTACTTATGGATTCGGCCGCGATGTCAAGTTTTATTACTTCGGATTGTATTCAACGCCTGGGACTTAGTCGTACTAAGTGCCCATACAAAATTTCCGGCCTAAATAATGAGGTCGTTCGTAATTTTGGGATGACTGAGTGTGTCATTAAACCTCGTCATTCAGAAATACCGATTTTAAAAATCGATGCTGTTATTTTGAAGAAAATAACGTCGGAGATGCCGACCGTTGAGATTAGTCAAGACATTCTTGATGAATTCAAATACCTAAACCTTGCTGACCCTTATTTTTATAAGAGGTCCAGTATTGATATGCTTCTCGGAGGGGACGTTTTCCCTCATATTTATGATGGACGCAAAATACAATTACGTCCATCTGCGCCATGCGCACTAAGAAGCATCTTTGGTTATGTGGTCACTGGAAAAATGGAATTAAATACACCCCAAGGAGAAAATTACCCCTCTTCAACACTTGTATCGTATACTAGTGCTGAGGATGAAACAAATTCTCTGTTAAAATCATTCTGGGAGGTGGAGTCCTCGCCGTGCGAGATCCCTCCGTCCGATCCGCTAGATAAAGTCGCGGATCAAATGATCAGAGACAAACACTATCGCGACGAGTGCGGTAGGTATGTAGCTCCGCTCCTATTGAAAGAAAGCGATCAGCAGCTTGGCGAATCGTATAAGATTGCGATGCGCAGATTATTGCACAGAAGGTTATTGCGGGAACCACACTTGCACTCTGCTTATACAGCCTTTATGAATGAATATGAGGCTCTCGGACACATGGAAGAGTACAAAGGTGTTGAACCAAGTAAATATATTGTTCCTCATCATTGTATTTTGCGGCCTTCTAGTGAAACAACGCCTTTGCGAGTTGTGTTTGATGGCTCAGCAAAAACAAGTAACTGTGTGTCTTTGAATGACATTCTTTTAACCGGAGCAAAGTTGCAAGAAAATATCTCGACGATTTTAATCAATTTCAGACTTTTCGACATATGTCTTACTGCTGACATTGCTAAAATGTATCGGCAGGTTTTGATTGACCCTTCTGAGCGCGCGTATCAACATATTTTGTGGCGCGACTCCCCTACGAAACCGATAAAAATCTACGAACTGAAGACAGTTACGTATGGCCTGCGCAGTGCACCTTATTTGGCCATGCGCACGCTGAAACAACTTGCATACGATGAGCGTGAGCGATATAAACTCGCGTCGTCGGTATTGTTAAAAGGTTTTTATGTTGATGATTTTTTGTGGTCCGTTAAATCTGTTTCGGAAGCATGCCAATTACAAAATGAACTCACTGCGCTTTTAAATAGTGCAGGTTTTGAATTGCGCAAATGGGCATCAAATAGTTCGGAAGTTCTGTCTGAAATTAATCCTGAGTTGGTTCTCAAAAAGGCCAAGGATTTTGAGGACGACAAAAATGTCTCTTCCATAAAAGTTTTAGGTTTGCAGTGGGTGGCCCAAGAAGATTACTTCACATTTTCTGCCAATTTGTCAGATTCAGTCACCACAAAACGCTCTGTTTTGAGAATTTTATCTAGTGTTTATGACCCCGTGGGTTTTGTAGCACCTTGTATTTTTGTAGCTAAAAGCATAATGCAAGACTTGTGGAAGAATAGTCTAGGATGGGACGTTCCCTTACCTGATGACCTTCGAGACAAGTGGTTAAAATTTATTTTAGACTTGCCGTGCTTGTCGACCATGCGAATTGAGCGCCATGTCGTTATACCTAAAGCTGTAACCTGTCAGTTGATTGGTTTTTGTGATGCGTCATCGCGAGGATATGCCGCTTGCGTGTACATCCGAAGTTTAAATGCACTTTCGGAAGTCAAGGTGCGATTATTACTTGCCAAGTCAAAGGTCGCGCCCTTGAAAACAATATCTATTCCTCGGTTGGAATTGATGGGAGCCGTGCTCCTTGCAAAATTGCTAAAATATGTAATGACTCAGTTCGAAAATGTAAAATTTGACGAAGTATTTGAATTCAGCGATAGCCAAGTCACACTTTCGTGGTTACAAACGGAGCCACATAAATTAAAAACGTTTGTTGCGAACCGTGTCTCGCAATTGACCGACGATATCCCACCACAATGCTGGGCTCACGTATGCAGCGAGGATAATATTGCAGATATCGGCTCCCGTGGAGCGCTGCCCTCGCAGCTGGCTGCGATGCCCGAGTGGCTGGCCGGTCCGTCGTGGCTGTACGCTCGCCGTCACGAGTGGCCTGTCTCGACTTGTCACATAAAAAATGCGGATAAGGTGCCAGAGCTTCGAGCTAACGCAGACACATTTGTGTTAGCCAGTCAAATCACACGAGACGAGTTGTTTGATTTTGAGTTTTTATTAACTGAACGATTTTCATCTTTCAATAAGCTCTTGCGTACGATCGCATTTGTTTACCGATTCTTTTACAACAGTCGCATGAAAGATGTCAGTAAAAGATCTCGCGGTCCGATTACAACCGTAGAACTTCACAATGCTCGTGACCGGTTGCTCAAACTATTGCAGAGTGTTTACTTCCGTGAAGAGATATCTCTGCTGACGGCCGGAAAACCTGTGCATTCATTACGCAAGCTATCCCCATTCCTCGATGCCCGTGGTTATCTCAGGGTGGGGGGTAGATTATCACAATCTGAACTGCCGTATGATGCAAAGCATCCTCTTTTATTGCCAAAAAAATGTCGGCTAACTATTTTGATAATAGAATATTATCACAAGGTGTATTTACATGCTGACCCGCGCGCTCTTCAAAACATTTTGAACCAATCCTATTGGATTGTCAGCGCTCGTAGCGTTATTCGTTCTGTATTGTCGAAGTGTGCTGCTTGCTTTAAATGCAAACCGACGTCGGTTCATCCTGCTATGGGCTCACTACCGGCGGCCCGGGTTACACCAGATAAGGTTTTTAACCACGTTGGCGTGGATCTTGGAGGTCCATTCCTCATAAAAGAAAGTCTACGCCGCAATGCTAAGATTGCAAAGGCGTATTTATGCCTATTTGTTTGCTTCACGACAAAGGCCGTACACTTAGAAGTACTTTCGTCGTTGTCAGCGGAATGTTTTTTAGCTACTTTAGACCGATTTGTGGCTCGACGTGGTTTATGCTCTTCCCTTTATTCGGACAACGGTACAAATTTTACGGCTTCTAATAAACATTTAAAGGAAGTTTCGAAATTCTTAAGAGCACAACAAGTGCAAGACGAAATAACAGACGGATGTACCTCGAGACAAATTCAGTGGCATTTCAACCCATCTAGTGCTCCAAGTATGGGAGGTTTGTTTGAAGCAGGAATCCGTTCTGCTAAAGGGCATGCCCTACGCGTAATTGGAGATAAGGCCTTAACTTTTGAGGAATTGACGACCTTATTTTGTCGAATTGAAGCCGTGCTTAATTCGAGGCCTTTATGTCCTTTGTCAGACAATCCCAATGAGTTTGACACATTGACTGCTGGCCATTTTTTAATTGGTCAACAGCTGATTGCTGTACCGGAGCGCGACTTGACTGAGGTTCCTCACCATTACCTGTCACGTTGGCAATTTATCCAGCAGAGCTCACAGCACTTTTGGAAAAGGTGGTCGAAGGAATATCTCCACACGCTCCAGCAAAGGGCCAAGTGGTTCTCATCTCCTCCGAATCTTAAGGTTGGAGATTTAGTTCTCATAAAATCCGATCAGCAACCTTCACTTCACTGGTCTCTCGCTCGAGTCCATAAGACTCACGAGAGCCCTACAGACTCTGCTGTTCGTGTGGTAACCCTCCGAACACAGAGGGGATTTCTCCAGCAGCCAGTTAATAAACTGTGTCCGCTTCCTTATGCCTACTAACCGATTTCGGCATATATTTATTTATATTAAGTTATGTATGTAAGTTTATTTATCATACTTTTGGTGGCTAGAGTTGCCTTTTTTATTTTTCTTTCACATTAATTTTCCAGCATATGTAATTAATATTTATTTTATTTATTCAGTCATGTGCCTGGAAATCATCATAACGATTTCGGTGAGGGGTTAATGTTGGGTACCAATTGATCATTTCACGGAATCCCATCCAACTTGCCACCGATTTCCCATAACTATCCTTGGGACCACGGCGTAAGGTGCAATATGCCATCGCATTGCACCATACCAAGTCGTCGCGAGCGCATTCGCGAGACAGTTATCGAAGATTATTTCACGCGGCGGTCGCTTCACATTCGAGTCCGTGACCTTGGAAGTTTTTGTGGACATTTTGGCGGGAACGGTGTTCCCGAACCGACCTGGATAGCCCCGTGACGTGTGTCTGCCGTGCTGGGCGCGTTGCTGGTGCTGAGCGGAGGAGGTGCCTTCGCCGTGCGAGCGGTCCCCCTCTTCCTTTGAGTCCAGGTTGGTGCCTATTTTAGTCCCCGCCGCATCAGTACCGTTCCATTGATCGTTATTCGGACACCCGGCCGCGACTCAATATGGCTGCCCGGTCGCCATGGCAACGCAACTGATTAAAAATTTAGAGCGTTGTAACTTTCGTTTCATGACAATTTACTTTTTCTGAGAGCTCTCCGTGGTCTAATTTTAATAAATACGACACCCTTATTTACGAAATATAAAAAAAAATACGAATATTTTTTAGGATTTGTTGATCCTACCTACATGTATTACGAGGCGACATTAGTTATACCTACTAAAGTTTGCTTATATATTTCTAAACATCAAGTTCAAGGCACAAAACCAGACGATAGTCGAGCGTTCACCCCGCACTCCAGCCGTACTACAGCGCGCGAACTCCGTGAATATTTATTGCAGTGACGGCGCGCTTGCATACTAAACCTCCATGGCATTCCACCACCGCTGCCGCCGCCGCCGTCCTGCCACCTACGTTGACATTTAAGTTTACTTATTATTAAAAAAAAAAGATTCCCACGAATTGAGAACCTCCTCCTTTTTTGAAGTCGGTTAAAAAGAAGAAAACGGAACGTTCTCAATGCATTGCGTGGTTCAAAACCAGTTCATGTATACCACTTTTTTTAAGCTACATTTTGAGAATTGTATTTAAATTACACTAATGCTTACGGTGAAGGAAAACATCGTGAGGATCACCATTACATCGGTGGTATTATCGAAGCTTCGGTTCTCGGGATGGGTAAATGGCAAAACCGATGGAATTGTGTTATCGTATAGTTCTAGACATCTTCATTTAGAAAAATGACATCTTCAAGTAGCAGAATAGTCACTTAAGCTGATTGTGAATCTGTTAGGTATAAACTATGTATGTAGGTGACAGGACTAGGTGCAATCGTATAGAACTGGGTTCTATCCGATCTATCTTACTCGCCAGCTAGTACGCATTCAGTTATTTCCCGCGTATCAAAAAAAAGCAGGAATCAGTTTAAGCATGTATTTTTAACATATATTTTACCCATTTTGGAGAATCGCATGGATACTTTTAGCTATATTGAAATCACGAACATTTTTACTGACGCATTGACTTTTAAGGCTATAGTACCAAACAGGGCTGCATCCCATACAACCTACAATTTTATGTAGAATCCTAGCAACGGCCAGTCGTGAAGGTCGAACGGTCACCCATCCAGATACCGACAGCTCGCAGTGCTGCTCAACGGAGCAATCGATGCTGAAGATGTAGCTCTGCACTTAGTATAAGTAAAGTCCAGGCGTTTACTAAAAATCGTGTTATTGAAGCTTAAAAAAAAGTTTTAAACATTAAATTAATAAAATATAAGCCGCAAGACACCTGATAGTGGATATCCATCAATCATTTAATTATTCAATCAATTATTTAATGTTGAAATTATTCTTGAATACAATATTTCAAAACAAAACAGTAATAATATGTTTTTATTTAAGACGGACACTTTTATTACAAACATACTAATACCTAACGCACTAGTACTTATTCCGTGACCTAACTGCCCAAGTGGTGGTTTAAAATAATTTTCCCTCCATCCATTAAACGAGGGGAAATTGTACGGTGCGTTCCTATCCACTCGCGTTTACTACCTATCCATTCGTGAAAATGGAGATGGTCCCGGGTAATTCCTTCAGCCATTTATGGGACTGTTAATTTTTACGGACCGAAGCGGAGGCCGCCTCCGGATTAAGGCCGTGTTAAGTGTTTAGAAGTAGTCATCATCATCTATTAACGTTTTTGATAATCAATTTCTTATAACCTTGGCAAGTGGAAAGCACATGAAATTTCGGACCCAATATGCTAACAAATGTTAACAGTGATTAATAATTAATTTGTTAGAGGAAAAGAGGGTATCTGCCAAATCAGTTGTGCTATATCAATATAAATTTATTTTTACGTTTAATTTTATTAATGGCAGAAGTGGGTTACGTAAAACAAGAATATATGTGATAGCAAAAATATTATAGGTACACATAGTGGCACATAAATTGTGGAAGAAATTAAGATAAATATAGATTATATTCACAATGAGTGTCGTACGAATAATGGTATTTAAAAAGAAGAAAGCAACCAGGCAATTAACGTCCAAAAACGCAAAATTATTAAAGTAATTGAAAGCAAACTTATTAATGTTTTTTTTTATTTCAAGAAGTTAAATTGTATCAAAAGTATCATAAACTTTTCAACAGAATCCCGATTACTTAGGGAATCCAAACATAACACATTGCACGCAATTTCACAAATGTATTTCCACAAGAGATTAAGCATTAGCATAGGCAGGGAACGTTACAATAGAGGCGACAGCGTGAAATTCGGCCATCTATTGAGCCGTTTAAGACGTAAAGCAAACCGGTTGACTTTCAAACAAATATTGACGGAACTGCTCAAGCACTGGGCCGCTCGGGCGCGATCCGCCCTGGCACGTCACATCCGCCCTACGTGTCCGCCCACGATTTGAAGGGCGCGCGCAGGTTGCACGCCATCCGATAATTAGTCGGTGGGCTCACTAATGGATCCGTCCATTTTATGCCCTCAGTGCCGACAACGGCGGTTGGCGCAGATTCGAATGATTCGAAACGTACACAGTAATTAAAAAAACAGAAATGTTTGTAGGTGCTAAGCCCCCCCGTTCAACACCCTCGATGATATATGAGCCTTACTTAAAATGCAGTGTATATTCCAACAATGGAGTTAGTCACTGGTTTATGTTCTACAAACCAAATGCCCACCGTTTTCATACAATCACCGAGACAGGCGTGAATTCAGAGGTGTTCGGCGTTTTTTTTTCGATTATCTACAGATAGGAAAAAACACGATTAACATATTTTATTTATTTTTGGATCGTGCTTGAGTATTATTTATTAGCAGCAGTTTTTTCATTCATAGGATATCAATTTCAAAATAAACAGCTCAATAAAATAAAAAATTAAAGACCTTTTCAAAAACCTGTGTTTTCAATTGTGTAAAGTTACACGTTAAAAAATCGTTTAGGAACTCTTTAAATGTACATACTGGCCTATTTGTTATCAGGAAATCCATATGCTATTCAAAGCAAGCTTGGTTTCTGAAATGTTTCTTCAGGGTTGAGAACGGCTATCCCGTAAAAATGGACGGTAATATTATTAATTTCAGACAATGTACGCTCGTGAACACGTGCGATTATTTTTTTCCGATTACAAATTTGAATGGTGATTACTAAAATAATTTAATTAAAAAGTGTAACAAGAATGAAAACATTTTTCGTGGATCCCCTTTGCACCAAGCCGCCGCCGGCGGGAGAAAAACTTCCTTTCCTCTTCCGGATATTGAAGTTCCGGTTCTTCCTGGCGCGACCGGAAGTCTTCCCCCGCCCCGGAGCGATTGGGTCTTGTTTTTCCTGGGAACTTTCTCCCCATTAATTGCGGTATGTTATTAAGTTCTCCCTTGTTTTTCAATGAATCACTTATCGGAGTCTACCTTTGGTTCTTTCCTCGAACAATTAATAGACCGATGCAGATTTTTTTCGTGCTCACTTAAAAAAATAGCCTTCGTTAGGCACGGAAGAGGCGGTGAAAGGTAATTCTCAAGAGTTTTTGATTCCGACAACCTTTGGAAATGTAACGACGGAACTGGATACCTCAATTAATTTGTATTTTCATCCCCCAACCCTTCAAATGAAATGGCAGGAGTTATTTATTTTATATTGGAACCATAAATGCCCTGTTAATTTAGGTATCGACTCTTGGTTTAGAAAAAGGTCAGTGTATTTTTAATTAAGTGATATTAGAAATTGAGCAAGTTTTTCAAGCGTAGGATTTTAAAATTTGCTAGCTTATATGTATTGGTAGTAACCCATGCACATGCGGTTTATGTAAATTTTGTATACATTATGAGACATGATGTTTTGGTTTACTTCGTCAATTTCGGAAGCACTGGAAATATTTGTATACCAGTTATATAGAGTCTTAACGTGTCCAGCTCCTACCAGACCTGCCAAAAATCGGCAAAGAAAGGAAGAACCAGTTTTAAAATAAAAAAAGAATCATAAAAACAGTTCACCCAGTCGAAACTTCTGAGGTTACAAACATTAAAAAAAACAGTCGAATTGAGAACCTCCTTCTTTTTTTAAGTCGGTTAAAAAGTTGATTCGGACTTTTGGTCGACGACTGATAATTCAGGACACCGCTGTCAAAGCAGTACATACGTAATTATTGCGTTTTTGGTAATGTAAAAATCAAATGTTTCCTAAATCGTTTTTAATTAAAATAGCCGATACCTATTTTATTTTAAACGTCCGAAAATAACGCTTCACACACACGTAGTTGAAAATGATTTAAATCAGCTTGCAATATTTTTTTGTTATTTATAGTAACATCCGTCTGTACGTTTTTTGTATTTCTTTAGTTTAATCCTGGGCTAAACCTAAAAAAAAAACATTTTTATCTTAAATAAATGCTAAAAAAAGCTAAAGATAAAAAAAACGGTATAGTGGGTTTCCAATTATTTCCAAAATACTTTTTCAATAGGAGGATAGACTATGGGCCCTTAATAAATACATAAATGCTGATGAAAGATTGTATTTACATAAACGTCGATGAATTATAGGGAAATTCTTCGTATGATTTTAAATAAATGTTCATTTACCAGAGTGGATGTGTTGACCATCGTCATGTCGATCTATTACCAACCATAAGTTCATGCGGCCACCCCACGGCGTGTCGCGGTGACGTCACATGACGCCTGTTACGTCACCACTGCGCCGCCACGTCAAAGGATGTCGTTCGACCGATTCCCATCGGAGCGGACACGGTAACATGCAGCCGGGCGGACACATACGTTTGTTACGTTATGTACTATAACACATATGTATCATTGCATGCATGTAGGTACATTTCCATTTTTAAACAGGTTGCAATCACCAACAACATAGTTACTGCAGTCACAAAGGGAGTAAAGGAAATAATGAAGGCACCAGGACTCGCCACACTACAAGAGCGAAGGCAGCGAGGGGACCTCATTGAAGTGTTAAAGATACTAAATAACTATTACACTCGTAGCACCTCTGCGCACAATTTGATGTTCACGACAAACGCAACCCGCCTTCGGTGACACAATTTAAAATAAGTTACTGTCAAGCAGGGCAAACTAAAAAAAAAAATCCTGGTCAATAAAGTTGTAAATTCCTGGAACCATCTACCCAAAACAGTAAATGGTAAATATAAAAAACGTAATAAACATGAAAACATTAACATAGAAAGTGCCTTCGTTATTGAAAGAAAGTCGATGTATCCGCATCAGTTCACAGCTACCAGTGTCATATAATATGGGCCAAAGATGGTTAATATGTCATACTATAAAATAAAATACTAAAGCGAACTGAAAAACCACATTGTTATTCGCTGATAGGGCTGCCATTTGAATTGACGAATATGTATTTGACTTTTCTCCCTCCGTACTCCGTAATGTTCCAGGACCGACGAGGAGAGATGATTAAGATTCTCCATTCCCGCGCTCCAATATTTCGGATGATAGTATCTTTCACGGCAACGGGCGTTTCAAAATATGTAAATGTAAGTTGTAACCAGACCTGTTCGGATTTACAAGTCGGGCTGACAGCAGGTGCCGTTCGATTGTAATAATCTGATAAGCTGTTGTAATTTCCGATCGGGCGGCGCGCGCCTTTCGGAGGCGACGCGACAGAATTTTACATTCAATCCTTTGAAGAATGTCGCCGGACCGGTTGAGTTCCGGTAGGTGCTTGCTCGTTGTTGACAGCCCAATTTTCTCAACGGCTATCGAGTCAATCGTCCACAGTTTCTTACTGTGAATAGACTCTAATGGCTCAATTTAAATTTGATTCGTTGTGTTTATCTGGCGACGTCAGTGTTCAACTTGTCTCCGAAGATAATCTTGGAAATAATGCGTAATTTAAAAATGTCTCGCGCTAGAAACGCGTGGTGATAAGAGCACACATTTTGGTAGTTATTTTTTCAACCAACCTTGGTTATTAGAAAGTATGAAAACAGGTAAGATGTAGGTATTGTAGTTATTTATTTATTTATCTATGCTAGTAACTTAAAGCGAATGCTTCGCGTCATTGAATGAGTGCACCTTTTCGTTAGTAAAATATATTTATATTCTTATATTTAAAATTATTTTCTTATTGGTCTTTGAATATCCGTAAACTTGCAATCTTAGGAAACTAAACTTGAAAATATTTTTGAGTATAATTGATTGGAACGAACAGTAGCCAGTATCAGTTTCGTCGCATATTCAGGGCCTAAAACCGAATGGAGTAACTTTCATAAATTTCTCATCGTTCATTCGTAAAAAAAAATTGTTTTCAGTGCATAGCATTATTAAATTGGCTAATCGGTTTTGATCCATGTAACGGATGGTTGAGGCATGCATGCATTCATTGCGTCCCGCTCCTAGCAATTCATATAACTAACTTGATGACTAACTTGTTTTAATTGTTATCAGAAATAAGACGGCCCAACCTATTTTTACCATGTATCCATGAATCTTTTGCTAAATTGTTGACATGAACTATATATATGATACAATATTGACCATATATATTATATTGAGTTAAAACCTAGGAGGTTACCATGGTAAATGACTCGGAAGGTAAATAGAAGTTTAACAGGCAAAATAGTGATAAAATGTGTCGTTTAGTTGCATTTCGTACCAGGCCAACTAGTAAATATCAGTTCACTTGGCCGAATAACACAGATATTTTGTGAGTTATCATGGTACGACATGCAACTAAACGCATCGATATAATCTTAAACTAAAACTTGCTTTGGTCCGTCGATGACTAAACGTCAGATTTCATCACTCTCTTGTCTGTTTACCTGTTACTCACCCGGCGAGTTAACTTACCATGGTAACCTCCCTGTAAAATGCCGTTCTATACTACTGCAGAGGCAACGAGCTTACTCTACGTGTAGAGGGGTGGTAGATTGTCACTCCCGTTGTCAATGAACTCGCATGGCGGGGCGGCGGTGCAGCGGGGCGGTGCGGGGTGCGGGGACCGGACGCTTCGGCACCGGAAGCCCTCGGCGGGCGGAAGTGGTCATGTCGGGCCATTTGAATGCATTTCCGAAATTCGTTACCGATACGTTACCACGCGACAGTGCTGACGTTCACTGCTCGCGTGAACATTTCAAATGTGCGCTTATACACTTTTTTATGTAACCAAACATAGACGGCTTATCACACCTACCGTCATGAGAGCAGCCCATCACACCGAACTCTACAAGGAGCTAGGTGGTCAGGTCCTTTCCTTCATTTGAGTGCAATTTTTATTCGCCACTGGAATACCCTTTATATTCCACGCGATATTTGTAGTTTCAATCCAAGACAAATAGTTTATGATAAAGTTAACTCATTTAATAGTAATACTTTTAAATGAACCACTATGAATGGGAATGCGGCCAAATAGTGGTTATAATTAAGACTTGTCGCTGAGGGCCGGGAGGACTGGAGAAAAATTGGAGAGGCGTATGTCCAGCAGTGGACGCAAACACGCTGACTGACTGACTGACTGACATAGAAACTTTCCTTAAAAGCTAAAAGAAAAACCGGCCAAGTGCGAGTCGGACTCGCACACGAAGGGTTCCGTACCATCGTAAAAAAAACCAAAAAAAACACGTTTTTTGTATGGGAGCCCCCTTTAATTTTAATTATTTTTTAATCTTACCTATTTGTTGTTGTAGCGGCAAAATAAATACACACTCTTTGAAAATTTCAGCTGTCTACCTGTTACGGTTACTGAGATACAGCCCTGTGAAAGACGGACAGACGGACGGACGGACGGACGGACGGACGGACGGACGGACGGACGGACGGACGGACGGACGGACGGACGGACGGACGGACGGACGGACGGACGGACGGACGGACAGCGGAGGCTTAGTAATAGGGTTCCGTTTTCACCCTTTGGGTACGGAACCCTAAAAATGGTAAGTCAATCTGTCACATCTCTTCAACTTCTGAACTGTTGATTGCACATAATCAAAACAGTTTTGATGCCCACAGAAAGAAGGAAAAATATATGAAGTATATGGCAAATTCATTTTGAAAAATATCCAAGAACTTACCATTCATTACTGGCCATATATAACAATTTTCTTATGCCATTTATGAACATTGCAGATGATCCCAAAAACTAAGTAATTTGAAGAACATAGAATAAATACATAATGGTGAGACCAATATAATTCAATCTACACATGATATGATGTAATGTTTACATCTTCGGCCGGGCGAAATGTTTAAGTAATCTAAAAATAATCTAAACAGTAAAAATTTGAAAGTATTGTTTAATAACTACAATCCACTGAACACAATTTAGTGTCACCCCAAAATGTGAACGGCGGCCCATGTACGCGGAGTTTGAGCACGCTCAGCTTTTTTGGTCGCAGCGCAGCGTAACAGCGAGGAATTTAATCTTCATCGGACACATTTAGGATACGAATTCTTGCACGAAGGCGGGAAAATGAATGGAAACAATTCGAAATACAAATTAATCCCAATATTAATAGCAGCGACGCGCGACGTGACAGAATGTGTTAAGACGGCTTGGGGGCAGCAGAGCTCGGGGCGGGGTGGGTCTCGAAATTTCACGAAGAGAGAGAGAGAGAACGACACTACACGTCATATAATATAAATATTGTAGTACTCGTTTCTGTTTATGATTGAGCCGTGATGTTATAAATTCACTAGTTACATTAAAAATCCCGGATGATTGTCACTAGACAATGATGACAACCAGCGATATAGAGATATAATTGAATGGAGATAATATTTTTTTGAGAATAGCACGGTGATATATTGTAGCGAGGAGTACATCCTGACGTGATACACGCCGTGCAAAATTACTGGTTAATTAGTTAAGGTGTGAAAAGGTAACAAACAAACTAATTTTCGCATTAAACTATTCGTTTGTTTATGCAACCGGACATCGATAGCTATTATCTCCATTCAATTATATCTCTATATCGCTGCTTGTCATCATTGTCTAGTGACAGCTGTCTTTGACGATGGGCTTTGACTTGCATACGTTTTCCTTGCAAATGGCGCCGAGGGTGTTGCGCCCTGTCGTTGCTTCCGTAATACTTGGGATGTACTTATATGCCACAAGTGGAAAGGCTTGTATATTTTATACACTTGTGCATTTAATTAGTTGGGTATGAGATTAAAATGGAGGTAAATGTCATAGACCTCAGAAAGGACTGTTGCTCACATTGGCCGTACCACTTTAAAAATCCGATTATTATACAGTTTATACAGTTTACAGATTATACAGTTTACATTTGCCCTGCTCCATAATGAGCTAACCCATCACCCTGATGGATTATCTCCTCTGCATAGATGTATAATAAAGGAGTCGCCTTCAGAACGTCAAAAAATCAAAACGACAAAAATATTTTTTTTTAAAATAGCTTGCAGACCGACAAAAGTCAGATCGTCAATTTTTTGTAGTTCTGATTTTTGGGGTTCTGCAATTAAGCATTTTTGAAAAGTACATAAACCGTTGCAAAACGAACAAAATAAAATTATATTCAATCAGATTTTTGACGTTCTGCAACCAACCATTAAAACGTTGTTAAATCCACGTCATTCAGAACTTCAAAATCATATTCACATCACATTATGCTTTTATTTTCGTTTTCTAGAAATACTTGCAGAACGTCAAAAATGCAACGCTGTACTCGACAAAGCGCTCTGGTCAAATGTACTTAAAGCTTGAATTACGTTGAAGCAGGAACCTTTAAAAAAATAATATTACTCAGCTCTCCAGCCCTCAAACAAGCGTGATGTGCCCAACGAATTTTTAAAAAGGAACCACACCCCCCCCCCCTCGACGCCTCCGCCGGCGTATGAAGCGATCTGAAGCGCTGCCACTGCTAATGTGCACTTTAAGACTAACGCACCAGGGCGCAATATAGTTTAACGAAGCCATATTTTTGACGTTCTGCAATGAATTAACAATTGGAGTTTATATTTGATGTTAGAATGCTTGGTTGCAGATCGACGAAAATCCAAACCGTACAATCAAATTTTTTTGACGTTCTGCAAGGGAGCTGAATTACATTTTATAATGTTTATTCCGAACGTAGAAAAGCAGAACGACAAAATGAGTCGATCTGATTATTTGATGTTCTGCAATGGTTTTTAAAAAATATACATTTTTAAAATATATCTCAACATTTTACATATGCTGATTTTTATAATCTAAATCTTGCTTCGGAAATGTTCCAAGCAAGATTAAGAATATTAGGATATATACCCAGGCTGATTATGTTTTTGCCCACTTGCCCCGAATAAATTTAATTAGTCAAAAATAAAGGTGGTGGTCTCTATTTAAAATTGTATAATTAAATTCGTCGTCACTTCAAGATACTTTTTTAAATAAATTGTCTTGACTTATATATACCACATTTACAGAAATATTTAAGAAATGATTTTCTTCGCTGTGTAATTACACACTGAAACGGGGACGCATCATAAAGTCCAAAAAGCACAAGGTCCAAAACCCATACCGTCCAAAATACTTACGAATGCGGATATTTTTAATTGGGTTAGGTTAGGTTAGGTTAGGTTAGATTAGATTATATGTATTTTATAATGCACACGAAAAATACATACTTTTGGACGTTATGGGTTTGGACCTTATGCTTTTTGGACTTTATGAAGGCGACCCACTGAAACTCGTGAAATGACACACTACTGATAAAGATTCTACAGGTTTTGTTCCGGTCGTTCGGCCTCATTGGACTGCCGGCGAGTGTATCTCTATCATATAACATTTGCGTTAATTACACAAATATACTGTCGAATTTTATTCAAGACTATAAAAAATAAGAGAGACACAAGTTACAACCGTCGCACAAGGCATCCAAACGGTTATCAAAATTTTACAATCGACGATTTTCCTTAAAAACACATTAAAACAATGACTACAAAAATGTTTTTTTTTAAACGTTGAAATGCCTTAAATATAAGGCCCTAATAATTTCCATAACTATAATATGAAAAGCATATCTATAAATTCAATACGCTTGTTTTAGTTTTGTTAAAATATCGTTAGTTTCATAATGTCGGGGTCTTGAACGCTACTACACCTTCAGAGCCATGATACGACTCTTATTATTTTCACATGGAGCAAGCCAAAAATAGAAAGATATGCGTTATGCTCATACTTTTTAAGAACATCATAAAGAATCTTCAACAATTCTCAGCTCTATCTCACTTCACACCATTTTTAGTACTCACTAAAATTTGTCTATAATCACCCACAATGCTATAACAGAATAGTGCCTACGGATAGACAAACTGAGCCAAAACGAACGTCTGTTGCGAGCGATGCCAGCATAGCACAGCAAGTAAAGCGACCAGCCATTGTTTTTACAGGCTCGAACAAATAAGTAAAAAGTTCTTCCGCCAAGAAAAGTATCAACACGTGCGGCGGCAACGGACTTCGTTTATTTTGAAAGCAACCTGCCTGGTGCCGTTTTCGTTCCGTATTCGAAATAACGGTCGCTTGCTTTAATGATGGCGGCGAGCAAAAAACAATTTTCTAGGTTAAACGGGGGTACATCCTTTGCCTTGTCAACTTTGAGGCGGCTCGTAGCCTAGTGGCGCGGGGACTGGCCTAGCGTACCAGAGGCCCGGGTTCAATACCAACTTGCACCACTGTCTTTCAGAGTTCGATAAGTGCATTTCGTCACGAATGCGAGCTGCTCCATGGTTCGGAATCCATGTAAAACTGTAGGTCCCCTTCCCATACTAGGTGGTAGGGTTTAAGCCCGCCCGGGTTGGTACCATCGCATTGGATGAAAAGATGGTCGAAGCGGCAATGAAAAATTGTCCGTGTTTTCCATCCAGTTCAATGTAGCCGTGCTCATAAAGGGAAGGTCCTGGCATGGCACCTAATTCCTTCGGGAATGTGGTGTATTGGGCTAATATCATAACGGTAGTTGTGTGGTATTAGCCATCCATGTCAGGTCGCATAAAATAAAAAAAATTGATTAACAAACTTTATAGAAAAATATTAATATATTTTCTTTGATAATCATTTGGAATTGCTACTCGAGGCAAACCTTATTTTTTATTTTGCCGATATTGTGTCTTTTTCTTAGAAGTTAGTTCGCATTAAATATTTTTTCAGAATCCAATATTTAGTTACTTTAAATCAACCAATCGCCTCGCTTTTCACAAGTATAAAAATACATTTAATAACCATTCTATGAAACACTAATGCCTCTCAATCTTTCGCATCGATTGAATGTTCGCAGAGCTTTAGCACAGTCCGTAAAAGTGCAGTTAACCAA
Source organism: Incurvaria masculella (assembly GCA_946894095.1). Lineage (NCBI taxonomy): Eukaryota > Metazoa > Arthropoda > Insecta > Lepidoptera > Incurvariidae > Incurvaria > Incurvaria masculella. Next base: position 9,085,522 of record OX335644.1, read on the forward strand.
CTCCATACAAACGACCCTATTAAGAACGGCACGTAAGCTAAGTTCCCCATACAAACGTAGTTTACTAATCATTTGGAAACCGCTATTCCAATTAAATTGATATTTAGTATCTAATATCAGGTAACAAATATCTGTGTCTGCACGCTTTTGTTTTTTTGAAAAATCCAAACCGAATGGAATGAAAGCAAAAATAAAATCTTCATACGAATTTTGTTTTCTCTGTGGTTTGACCCATGTCAAATGGTACTACGTTCGCCCAAGCGTTGGCTACATTTATAACTATTATAAACATAAAAACGTATAAATGTAGTGCAGTTAACAGCCGTAATGTCAGATCACATCGGTAGTGACAACGTCATCTTTTCATCATGAACATTTACCTAAGGTGAATTAAAAAGATTTTATTGTAGATTTCTTATTTAACATTTATGTACATGGTTATGGCCATGGAGGTGTTATGGCACTTTTTAATGAATATCATTTAATTAGAATTATGAACATTTCAACAACCTTCTCTACCTAACCTCATCCGTCCGACGCATGCATAGTCATTCTAACAAATATACAGGCATTTATACTATAACATATCAAATATCAAAATTATCTTACAAATTCTGTTACAAATATATCTATTGTCCTAGGGATGTGATGCATTTTTATGTTTTCTCATGGATGATGCTCAGTTGATATACTGCCTTCAGCACTGTGACCCCAGGCAGCTCTAGTATGTAAACAGGGTTTCAGCGTTAAGGCGCGCGTCGCTCTGCCTCCCCCACCCCTCCGACCCTCGCCGCCCGCGCTTATTATTGGTTATTAAAGGTTATTGAGGAGCGGGGATTACTCACCAAGCGGGGCTCAACCCGATTGTTCGCGCCGGCAATGCTCGTACGGAGTCTGTAGCCCTTAAATCCGATACTTGCCCTAGATATTTCGCGATATTAAGCCCGTTCTTCTTTTGTATTACCTGCTAAATATAAATGCAGGAGAGGACCGTAGCTCAGGGGCGCGGGGACTAGCTTGCCATGCCGGAGGTCATGGTTTCAATCCCTGCCCCGTTGATGCTCCACTTTTATTCTCTTTTTGAGTCGGATAAGTGCATTTCGCCACGAATGCGATTCTTGGTTCAGAATGTATGTAAAACTGTAGGTCCCTCTTTCCCAACCAGGTGGTAGGGTTAAGCCCGCCCGGGCTGGTTTCATCATATTGTATGAAAAGTGGTCGACGACTTTTCCATTCAGTTCAATGTCGGATACATTCACGAAGGGAAGTTACCTGGCATGGCACTTGATTTCTTCAGGAATGCGGCGTCTTGGGCTTATATCATGACGGTGGGTGTCGTTTTAGCCATCCATATCCAGTTACATAAAAAAAGGAAATAAATCTTGCATAAGCGGTGTTTGTTAAATAGCCTACAATTATAATTGGATTTACGCCTCAGCTTCCAAAAATAAAAATAAAATAAATTAATTAATTGATTTTCCAACAGAATTGCGAGCATTAAATAAACTTACGAACTCTAACGTAAAATTAGTTCAGATAGTAATATGATTTCAATACTTAAATGTATAATATTACGAGACACGAAATCCTTGTTTTCGTAATTATCTGATATTGCGGGTTTCGTGTTAATTATCCAGTGTCAGATTTTGTTACCTTATACAGCTACTTACTTGGGCGTTAAGGCAAATTAAATTTAATCATATTAATGGTAATTTTCGTCGAATCCCCTTGTGAGAAGTACTGCCTTATTTTATAGTGAAACATTTTAGTAATTGCCTAAACTAATCTAAGTTTTAGACTCGCGTTCTGAATTAGGATTCATTAGTAATCAATCTTATTATAGAAGGGTCAAATTGTCTATAAAATATGTCAATTAAAAAAAAAACATACAGACGAATTGATAACCTCCTCCTTTTTTTGAAGTCGGTTAAAAACCGGCCCAGTGCGAGTCGGACTCGCACAGGAAGGATTTAATAATGAATGTTTTAATAATGATAAGATATTGTGATATTTATTTGTATTCTCTATGACGAGGTGTGAAATGTTATGCTATCTTTTGATTCATTCCCATTATCATCAAATAAATGATTTGATTTGATTTGATTTGATTTGAAGGGTTTCTTACCATCGCACAAGATTTAGCACAAAAAATCACGTTTTTTGTATGCCCCCATTTAATTTTTATAGTTTATTTATTTTACCATTTTTTTGTTAAGGCGCTAGGACTAGCCAACTACTCGCGCCATACAAATGCACTTTTTAACAAATGTAATAATATGTAGTGAAACGCTTCAGCAAATCCAAATAGAACTCCAGACTGATAATGGATTGTTAATATTTTTTTATTCCATCATTTATTTAAATAATAATAAAAATAAAAAAGTTGATTTTTCTCATTAGAAATCTGAAAGTAATTCAATTTCTAGATATAAGCAAAAACAGCATATATGCATAAACAAAAAATTCCATTTGCTTTTAGATTTCTACATTTAGTCAAAAAAGTTCGGAAATGGACACCGTTTCCGCAATGTATTTTGTATAGAAAAAGGAAACATACATTAACGAAAATAATTCGATTCCTAGACAAGGAATCATATATTGTAAGGATGACACTTATAATCGTCAGACTCAGTTAGTTAACTTGGGGTGCTTCGTCTAACTTTGCGATTTGGCTAGTACCAGGGCCTTAAAGCGGCAAAACACTCTGTGAAAATTTGCCTACCTATTACGGTTCATGAGATACAGCCCTGTGACAGACGGACGGACGCGGAGGCTTAGTAATAGGGTTCCGTTGGAACACCTTGGGAACCCTAAAAACAAGTTCCTCCACAAACGTTTAAAGGTGTTATGTAAACAATTTGTTTTAATTATAATATATTTACCTTAAGCCATTTTTCTGTGCAGGTGCCGATTGTGGTAGGCGCCGATCTGAAATAAAAGATTTTGAAAAATTATTACAAAAATATGTAAAACGTAAATATCTTAAATTTAACAGTGAATATATTGTGTTATTACGTAGTCTTTCATAGACACCTGCAGAACACTATACAGTTTCGCGGACTACTTAAGATATTGTAGAGAAGCGAACATCACTTCATACATTATTTTCGATTACTTCAGAGTGCTAAAAACCTGACCTTTACGATACAGATCGGGCTTTTCGACATAATGATCTCCCTGGCATGCATGTTCTACATACTTTCGCTCTATAAATTTGCTTTAACTTTTTTCAGCACTCATTCGATCTACGTGTTAAAATAATTTTAACAATTCCTCCTCAATATCATACTACTCCATAATCCTTATGATAGATGACATACCACGGGCGAAAACTCTTTACATGCTCTAAATGTATCACTAGGTCTTTTTAATTTTGTATTCTAAAGTAAATTGTCAAAACGTACGTCTCTATGTTTTTTTTTATTTATGTTTGAGATTGGAAAATATTGGCGAATAAACCTTGCAAAAAGTTGTCTTTTTGTATTGCCATTTCAGATTTTTTTACTGAAAAATACAGATATTTTCTTAAAAATGAAACCATACGGACTACAGAATCAAGCTTTCTTAAGTAATTACTATAATTGATTAAAATCTGGCAACTTTTAGGGGTAGGAAAACGTTAGGAAGACGATTTTGCTAGTTTTATTAGCAGTCGGCGTGCAAAAGAATGCCTTGGTTGGACAAAGGGAGCATTTATTCAAATTATCCAATCTCGGAGCCCCGTTGCCTTCACGGCAGTCTTAAACAACGCCAACTTGAACACATTTCTTATATCGTCGCGCAGTGAGAATATTCCCAAAAAAGTCTACACGACCATGCAAATGAGGGATTATCAAGAAGCCAACAAAGGGAAACACAATGAAGAGACTAGTATGTTATGACGCTATCACATACTTAGGAATAGACAAGATGTGCCTACGTACTTCCGTCACTAGTGCACGTTTGTCGCCGTCTTAAATTCATAATTATGGGCTATGTCTCTTCTTTGTCTCGAAGTTTTTACGGTAACTTTTATGTTTGCAACAAGTAGGTATTACGGCTTCTAGAAGTCTTCATTCTGTCAAACTTTTTCGGATGTGCTTGCGCCTGCTATGTTGCGCGACCACCGCCACACAAATTGTACGGAGCTAGAATCCAAAACGGCGACAAGCGCGCTAGTGAGACGAGAGGATGGGCAGTTCTAGCCTATTCCCAACTCTGTGGTAACAGTAGTAACTGGTAGGAATGTTTCGAATATAATTACATAATTTATCGAGTCAGATTGTTTGTCAAGACACGTGATGGCAGCGCCTTAGATTACAATAGGCAGCAATGCGGGAGTGCATCTAATATTCATCCCAATCTAATATCACTTACGTACACGTATACACTACTTCGCTTGACATTTATATATTACTAGCTGGGGTGCCCGGCTCCGATCGGGTCAATGTCGTTTTGAGCTGATGTCGTTCTGAATTATTTCCTAGATGTTATATGAGTTCCCTATACAAACTTTCATGCCCTATTTCATCTTCTTCGCGTTTAAATTGTCACAAATGGTAGCCTATGTCCTTATACAAGAGCTAGACTATCTCTGTACCGAAATTCATCAAAATTGGTTCCGCGGTTTAGGCGCGAAAACGCAATAGACAGACCGAGTTACTTTCGCATTTATAATATCAGTATAGATTATACATGAAACATGAGAAAGGGGTAGTATACTTATTGTTCAACTATAAAATGTCTCAAGTTGAATATATTTTCTTCTTCAGTATATTTTCATGTAGAGTAATTAGGTACTTCATTAACGGCCAGTACACAGATTAAAAAAGTGTAAGAATGTCAAACGGCAATGTTAGTTTTCAAGACTATAATTTGATGAATTTAGGTATGTTGTTGATGTATTGATAGATACTTTTCATTAAAATGTTCTGCGTGACGGCGTCATGGGATCGAAGTTAAAACGTCTTTGGTGATCATAAAATGGATCAGTGTAACTGCAGCCTTATGCAAGTCACATCCGGACATGAACAGCCACCGAAGGGTTATACATATAAAAAAACACCGGTAGCACTCCGGGAGTGCCGGCAGAAGTGAAAACTTTAGTATTAACGTTGTGTTTAATTATAAGTACAAAAATACTATCATATATGAGGTAGAATACAATGTTTATTTATTGCGCTATCGTACACAAATATGACAATTTACATGTTATTATTCATAATATTATATCGTTATTTATTTATATATTACATTAATTTTTATCTCTTAGAAAAATCAACTTTCATCCATAATTTCGACGACTTTTTCACCATCGTTTGCTCAGCGCCGCTAAAGAAGTTTTCCATTCAATCTTACGCTTTTTCGATCAGCATCACGTGACCCTGACGCGAGTTTGGAAGTTTTTACCCATCCAACAAAAAGTGCTCAGCGCCGCTAAAGAAGTTTTCACTTCAATCTTACGCTTTTTCGATCAGCATCACGTGACCCTGACGCGAGTTTGGAAGTTTTTACCCATCCAACAAAAAGTGCTCAGCGCCGCTAAAGAAGTCACTTCAAAAATTATAAGAATACCTCATTTTAGATTTTTACAATGTATCATTTGAAATAATTAATAAATACATAACTTAAATGGGTAAGAAATCTTAAAGCCAACCTACATTAGGTGTCGCATGAGCGACCTTACCTTAGAGACGTCAAAACTGTCATTCCTGTCAAGTTTTATTATGAAAGATCTACTCCATGATGGAGTTAGAATAATGCTTGGAGGAAAAGAATAGCTTTTATTTGTCTTAAAACTAATTTAAATGTAATAGACCAGCACAAAGTTTTATATGAAATGTTATAGGTTATGTTATTGTGATATTTTCTTTCCTACGACCTCATTTGATTAGCATAATTTGAAACAAATATTTTTCATAATAATAACGAGAAGATTTTGTAATTTTAATTACGTTAAATACATATATTTTTTAAATCTAGTCTGTTCTATTTTGTATGGTATCTGACAGCTTCAACAGATCTTTAGGTAAGCTCGCTTAGACGCCACCTGTCTACTGCTACTGCGATCACCACGGTTATCACAGGCTTTTTCCACAGGCGCATGCGCCTACAAAGAAGTAATGTCAATAAGTCTTCCGAGCGGCTGGCTAATATTGAGCTCGTATTCGCCAATGTATGGGTTTCCTTACGATGAATTTGTTCACCGTTAGTGTAAATACTAACGGGGAATTACCGAAAACACGGAATTATAAAGATCGAATAGAGGGGAAGCGAATCATGTCAACGTGTATCGAACTCACGTCCCCCGGGACGAGAGACACAGACTTCAAACGATAGGCCACGAACGCACACTGCAGCGATATTGACCTACACCAGTAGTTAATGCAATTTAGGAACCACCTTATTCTCGTCCGAGACGAGGGGATTTGTATATATGTTACGGTTGAAGCCCGATGTCGGTTAAAGACAGATGTTTTTCTTGAATTTACTACAAATTTCCAGGTGTACCTGTGTCGAGTGCACGAATTTGTTGTTGTCAATGTGTAAACATATTTTTAGGGTTCCGTACCCAAAGGGTGAAAACGGAACCCTATTACTAAGCCTCCGCTGTCCGTCCGTTCGTCCGTCCGTCCGTCCGTCCGTCCGTCCGTCTGTCACAGGGCTGTGTCTCATGAACCGTAACAGGTAAGAAGCTGAAATTTTCACAGATTATGTATTTATTTTGCCGCTATAACAACAAATAGGTAACATTATAAAATAATAATAATTAAAGGGGGGCCCCATACAAAAAACGTGTTTTTTTTTGTAAATCTTGTGCGATGGTACGGAACCCTTCGTGTGCGAGTCCGACTCGCACTTGGCCGGTTTTATGTTAAAAGAAAAGTTAGTATTTTCAAAATAAAAATGTACACGCATATGTTTTGATGGATACTGTACGTTATTCCGCCGCAGTAGACTGTAATCCTTGAATGTAAATTTGTGTGGAACCGTCCGACCAAAACCAGCTCAGAAAACATTGCCAACTCACCCGAGGCTCCTTCTCCTTATTGCCGTTCTGCGGCCTTATTGCCGAACAGCGATAGTCGCTGCCAGCGTCGGTGTCGCTGCTAACGGGCCATCGCATACAAGATTTTTCGGCTACCATCGACTTACCGATACCGACGACATAGACTATGTCGATGGCGGCTACGGATAAAAATTAATTGCGGTTGCCTATCTTTTATCCGCAGTCACGGTAGCCGCAAAATTTGGTATGCGATGTCTCGTTAGCAGCGACACTGACGCTGGCAGCGACAGTCGCTGTTCGGCAATAAGGCCGCTGGACGTCCAGCGGCCTTATTGCCGAACAGCGTTACCGCTAGCAACGACCGAAATTTGACACCTAACCATCGAATGCGATCGCCGATGCTCGGTTTGCGATAGTATTATTAACGCTACTTTTCCAACCGCAATGACGCTAAAAATAGATCGACACCCATACATTTGACAGTTGGTTGCGATCGCGTAACTTTTGACGTTTGATTTTGACGGATAATTTTAACATCTTTGCTGCTATTTCAACAACTGTGTCGAACCCTATTGCTAGTTAAGTAACGTTCAATGTTTTTATGATTTTTCAGTGTTTTATAGGGTTTTGTGATTGAAAGAGTGGTTTAATGTGTTAAACGATAAACTAGTGACTTCTTCTCCACCAATTTGCTTAATGGAAAATTTGAATATTAAATAAATATTGTTACGAGCGCGCCATCTGTTGGAGTTCGGCTGCAACGTCGATGCGTTTCGTCAACAGATGGCGCTGCTTACAACTTCTATCGCGATAGTGATTCGGCAGTGCTGGTACAATATAATAAAAATGTTTGGCGCATCTGGCTGAGAGCAATTTCTGGAACGGTCGGGCGATTCCCGATGGAGATTGTTCTCGGCTGGCCCGCCAGGTGGGGGGCGCCTAGAATTCGGTGGAGTTTTCTAGAAAGAAGCTCCACCGATATAAAAGGCGCCTCAGCCAGCACTGCCGCCAGTCTATTTTGAATAGTGAAACGAGCGACAACAAGCGATAGTGCAGTGAGTGAACTAGCTCTCAGTGATACAGTTCAGCGATAATTAGAATTTGGTGATCGAAGTGACACAAAATAGTCGTTGTTTGTGTTTCATTTGTGAATTGTTTTCAATAAAGGAACATTTGTTAACTTTTGGTGTTTCTACTCTAATCCGCACCCTACCCGCGTAACAATTGGTGTCAGAAGCGGGGATTAGAGATGCCGATCACACCAAGGGAAGACAAGGAACGTATGAGGACCAGGAGCCAAACAGCAGTCGATCCAACACCGGCTGAGGATGGGGCTGATTCAGGGACTCTAGAATGCGAGAGCCATCAATCAACGACGAGAACTCCTGCATTGGACTTGGGCGCATTAATGAACTTCATGCAAGAGCAGGCCCGCCGTCAAGAGGAGCAGGCCCGACGTCAGGAAGAACAGCAACAGGAGTTAATTCTGGCTGTTAAGGAATCCAACGCTAAAATAAAGGAACAGTTGGATGAGTTCAGCTCAAGGATCGAGGAGCAAGATCAAACCCTTGAGCGTCATGAAAAGCGACTTAACGGGCTTGAAACCAAAATAACCGAAGAAGTGCAAAAGATCAAGACTTGTGGAGTGACTGTGGCTTCGTCGGCGACAGGGGGAACGAGATTTAAGGTTCCTCCTTTCGATGGGACGACATCTTGGGCGGCGTACAAACGCCAGTTCGAGTCAGTCATCAAAGCGAATGGATGGAGTCAAGACCAAGCCAAGACTGCTCTGACCTTGGGATTACGAGACAAGGCGCTCCATGTACTTGAAGCTCTTGGCGACGAGGTCACCTATGATGAGCTTCTTGAAGCACTTGAGTCAAGATTTGGTGACAAGCACTTGGAACACGTTTATCGCGCTCAACTACGTGACCGAGTGCAGCGATCCAGTGAAGGACTTCAACAGTGGGCCTTGGAAATAGAAAAACTCGTTCGAAAGGCCCATCAATCATCACCAAAGGCTTCATTAGACGACTACTTGGTGCAGGCTTTTGTGGATGGCATCAAGGACATTGAAGTGCGAGCGGCTGTACGACTAGGCCACCACACAACGGTGAAGGACGCTCTTGCCCACGCATTGGAGGTTGAAGCAGTCCGATCAGATCCTCGAGCGCATCGGGTAAGAGAAGTGGTAACTTCGGAAACCAGAACACCTGGTAGACGTAAATTTACTCCACGCTGCTACGGATGCAATGAGCTGGGGCACCTTCGAACCAACTGCCCCAAGACCCAAAAAATAATCTCCGATGCTGCGGTCGAGGATGCGCAGCAGGGAAACGAGTGAAAGCCAGTACCGGGGGGCGGGTGCTGGCTGGTAGAATAGAAGCCCCGAAAGTCACAATTTCACAGGCATTTACTGGGAACAGCCTGCTCGTTGAAGGTCAAGTGAACGGGATAAAATGCAACTTGACCTTAGATACCGGAGCGTCTCGTACAGTCGTTAAGTCGAAAACCTTTGGCCACGTGACATGGAATCGTCGCCAATATTTCAATGTTTGCAGGGCTTGCCTGCTTGGCTCTCTGGACTCGATACAGCGTCGGGCCGTGCGTCTAGTCGACGACCCCGAGGTATCCCTAAATTTGGAGACCCTCCAACTCAGAAGGGATGTAGGGTCTCTCTCTGTCTTCTATCGTCTTTACCACGGAGAATGCTCGTCGGAGCTGCATAACGCTGTTCCTCCGTCCCCTTTCTACCTTCGGTCAACGCGGAACAGGGAGAAAATGCACACATTCACAGTCGACATTCCAAAAATAAGAACCCACCGATCTTCTAGATCCTTCATCTATAGGGTCGGAAAACTATGGAATGAACTCCCTTCCGATGTATTTCCCCCAAAGTACAACCTGGGGTCCTTCAAACATGGTGTGAAGAAGCACCTGGCCGGCCGGCATGGTTTTCGCAGCCCCCCTGTAAATTCGAAATCCCATGGGCGTCGTCGGGCACCTTAGGATGTCCTGGCGTACGCCATATGCCGCGCTTAACATAAAAAAAAAAAAAAAAAAAAAAAGGCTTCAGACAGCTACCGGCCAGCACATACCTGTCCATGGAGAGATGGAAGTGACAATTAAAATTGGAAGTAAGACTTATCGTCATACCGCCATTTTAGCAGATATCATCGATGATTGCATTCTCGGCTTGGATTTTATGAGAACCAACAACTGTAAAATAGATTTGGCAAATGGCGTGCTCATGTGTGGCAGAGAAGAAGTATCCTGGCTACGCAAATGTGATGAAGTTTCCTCAAATGCGTTGACCACAGGGAGATCTAAGGTGGCCGCTCTTTTGGAAGACAGCAGACGGAACCTGACTGTTGATGAGTTGCAGAAGGCAACAAGTCTGCTTACGCGATATTCAGACATCTTCTCTTCGCACGAAGGAGACATTGGTAGAACTAACATGGTTAAGCACCGGATTAATACAGGAGATGCTCTTCCAATACGCCAGAGGCCACGCAGCGTTCCCGTAGCTAAGGAAGAAGAAGTTCAGAAAATGATAGCGGATATGCAGAAAAATAATGTTATAGAGACTTCGTCAAGTCCATGGTGTTCACCAGTAGTTCTGGTGAAAAAGAAAGATGGCAGCACCAGATTTTGTGTGGACTATCGACGCTTAAATGCTGTAACGAAAAAGGACAGCTATCCGCTTCCTAGGATTGATGACACGCTGGATACATTAAGTGGCATGAAGTGGTTCACAACCCTGGACCTGAAGAGCGGCTACTGGCAGGTGGAAATCGACCAAAAAGATAAGGAGAAGACAGCATTCACGACAGGGCATGGGCTGTGGCAATTCAAAGTGATGCCGTTTGGACTCTGTAATGCTCCCGCGACCTTCGAAAGGCTTATGGAACGAGTACTTTTTGGGCTGATCGGGAAAGCTTGTTTAGTGTATCTGGACGACATCATCATAATAGGGCGGACATTTGATGAGCACATTAAGAATTTGGAGAATGTTTTGAGCAAAATCCGCCAAGCTAACCTTAAACTAAGTGGCAATAAATGTTCTTTCTTCAAGCGTCAGGTTAGCTATTTGGGTCACGTTATCTCCGAAAATGGCATCCAAACTGACCCAAAGAAGATCGAAGCCGTACAGGAGTGGCCAGTTCCGAAGGATAAGACAGAAATTCGTGCGTTTTTAGGACTGTGCTCTTATTACCGTCGTTTCGTCCGAAATTTCTCCGAGATTGCTAAGCCATTGCATCGACTTACTGAAGATAAGCGACAATTTACCTGGGACGAGGACTGCACGAGTTCATTCCAAGAACTTAAGCAACGTCTCTGTAACGCTCCTATCTTGGGTTATCCCGAAGCCGATAAAGAGTACATAGTCGACACCGACGCGAGTAATACCGGAATCGGCGGGGTACTCTCCCAACGTCATGGGGACAAGGAGATCGTTATAGGTTATTTCAGTAAATCCCTTTCAAAGCCTGAAAGGAATTATTGTGTGACAAGGCGAGAGCTTCTGGCGGTGGTGAAGACTTTGCAGCATTTTAGCAAGTATCTTCTCGGCCGAAGATTCCGCTTAAGGACTGACCACGCTGCGTTAAAATGGCTGCTTCAGTTTAAAAATCCAGAAGGGCAGGTTGCGCGCTGGCTGGAACATCTGCAAGAGTATAACTTTGAAACAGAGCATAGAAGTGGTAAATCCCATGAAAATGCTGACGCTTTGTCTCGTCGACCCTGTACAGAAGAGTGTAAACACTGCATCAGGGAAGAAACAAAGGAAACTGCCCGTTTAAAGGCGATCCGAATGGATAACATCAGTGAAGAATGGAGCAATGAAAACATGAAGCTAGCACAGGAGGAGGACGAAGATTTAATGCCCATTATTCGCTGGAAGCGAGCAGGAGAGGCAAAGCCGGAATGGAAAGATGTTTCCGCAATGAGCACTGCGACTAAGAGTTACTGGGCTCAGTGGTCGAGCTTGCTACTCCATAACGGTATCCTTTACAGAAAATGGGAAACACCTAACGGTAAGGATACCTCTTTGCAATTAGTAATTCCCAGAACTAAGATAAAAGAAGTTCTTCGTTGCCTACACGATGGAACTTCAGGTGGACATTTGGGAATAAAGAAAACGCTCCTGAAGATTCGCCAGCGGTTCTACTGGATTAATTGCCGCGACGATGTTGAAGATTGGTGCCGCAAATGCGCGTCCTGTAGCGCTGTCAAAGGTCCTCAGACACGGAGCAAAGGAGCTTTAAAACTCTACAATGTTGGAGCTCCGTGGGAGAGAATCGCTATTGACGTGGCTGGCCCTTTTCCCCCAACTAATGACGGCAACCGTTATTTTATGGTTGTGATGGATTATTTTACTAAGTGGCCTGAGGTATTTGCAATACCAAATCAGGAAGCAACCACGGTTGCACAAAAATTGGTCCATGAAGTTTTCTGTCGCTTCGGAATACCTCTCGAGATACACACCGATCAAGGCAGAAATTTTGAATCCCGAGTGTTTCAGGAGACATGTCGATTAATGGGAATCCATAAAACCAGGACGACTCCATACCACCCACAATCAGATGGAATGGTGGAACGATTTAATCAGACATTGGAAAGACACTTGGCCAAATTGGTGGAGGAACATCAAAAGGATTGGGACCAGTATATACCTCTCTTTCTATTGTCTTACCGAACAGCTGTGCATGAAAGCGTAGATGAAACTCCAGCCTACATCAACTTTGGACGCGAGCTTAGATTACCAGCTGACCTTCTGACGGGATGTCCACCAGAGGCCTCTCGTAGTGTAACAGAGTACGTGTCTGATCTTCGGGGGAAAATGGACACTGTATATAAACGTGTCAGAGAGGTTGGCCTACGAGCAAGCGAACGGATGAAGACACGTTATGACCGCCGGGCTCATGGCAACGTATTCGAAGAAGGATCTTTAGTTTGGCTTCATAATCCTTTACGGAAAAAAGGAAAAAGTCCTAAACTGCAGCCGAAATGGGAAGGTCCTTATACAGTAGTGACTAAAATGAATGACGTGACATATCGTATCCGCCGGAATGATAGATGTCAGGCTAAAATTGTACACGTAGATCGTCTGGCCCGATACCACGGAGACAATTATGCTCGAGACGAGCATAACTAAGGAGGGGGCAGTGTTACGAGCGCGCCATCTGTTGGAGTTCGGCTGCAACGTCGATGCGTTTCGTCAACAGATGGCGCTGCTTACAACTTCTATCGCGATAGTGATTCGGCAGTGCTGGTACAATATAATAAAAATGTTTGGCGCATCTGGCTGAGAGCAATTTCTGGAACTGTCGGGCTATTCCCGATGGAGATTGTTCTCGGCTGGCCCGCCAGGTGGGGGGCGCCTAGAATTCGGTGGAGTTTTCTAGAAAGAAGCTCCACCGATATAAAAGGCGCCTCAGCCAGCACTGCCGCCAGTCTATTTTGAATAGTGAAACGAGCGACAACAAGCGATAGTGCAGTGAGTGAACTAGCTCTCAGTGATACAGTTCAGCGATAATTAGAATTTGGTGATCGAAGTGACACAAAATAGTCGTTGTTTGTGTTTCATTTGTGAATTGTTTTCAATAAAGGAACATTTGTTAACTTTTGGTGTTTCTACTCTAATCCGCACCCTACCCGCGTAACAATATTGTTCCGAGTAATAGTACATTTACAATCGAAAATGCACAATACCTAATCAACCATTATGATTGCAGTGCTATTTGAGTCTAGTTGGCTCCATGGACTCCATCTCTAAATGCAGTTTGAGTTGCAGGCACACCAAACACTCACTAATTCAATGCTTTATGTTTCTCGGTACATAAAGCATCAGAAATAATTCATAAAATTCCGATGTTTGGCGCCAATATGCAACGTCACTGTCAAACTTTATTTCGGCGTATCGTTTTTAAAGCAATCGAATTTTTAATCGAAAAAGTGGTATAGTAGACAAATAAATTACATAAGGAAAATATTCAAATTATAAAACTGATAATAACTTTTATTAGTGCCTAGTCAAACATTTAATTAATCCAACATTTCTTAATAGTCTCTAAATTGTGAAGCGTAATATTACAATCATTGTAATAACTAAATTCTGGCTAAGTAAATAAGGACGATTAAATATTGTTCGCCAAAAATATGTTAACCCATAAAATCAACTTCACGTTTAAGTATTCTAGTTCCATCTCTCCACATTCTGTCATAATAAAGCGTGACACAACTCTTATAATGCAGAGAATAGCAATTTAAATGTTAAATAAAAGGAAGGTCGTCACAATAGATCGACGAAAACTTACGATAGTTCAACATCACTGCGGTTAAAAGTTAGGCAATCGCATTCGGTTTTTATCGTTAGCCGCAAATTGTTGTTTACGATGAACTGTTAGCAGCGACAGTCGTTGTAACACAATCGGCCCGCAGGTCTGGAGGTGCAGTGGGTGAGGGTCCCTTAAACCTCCGAAGCCGATACTGCTGGGTTGGTGGAGCAACCACCGAAAAAGATCTCGCGGAGACGAGCACGTTGGCGTGCAGAAAAACCATGCACTTGTCACTCCGTTCGGTACTGCACTCTCGAATGCACTGACAGGCAGCGGCGCGCGTGTCGCTCTCGCCGTGTTGTCAACAATATTTTCATAACCGGTTTTGGCCGAAACATATAAAAATATTTTCAGGTAAAATTTTTTTCTTACAATATACTCTAAATTAGTGCACCCAGTGCACTCAACGTGGGTATAACTGCAGAAACCCAATACATTTGTACAAAAAAAATCGGACTTAACCGACATCGGGCTTCAACCGTAAGTACAGAAACCACGTAAGAACTGCACAAAGCGCTATTTCGTGCAATGAACATTCGATGTTGCGCGTCCCGAATTCGTAAGCGAATTAACTACAGTTAGACGTTTTGCACTAAGTCGTGGCCACGCAGCCGCCATATGAAACGTTGTTTATTGTTTATTCTTCATCCATAGAAAGTACACTGCACTCGGGTGCTCTATACACCCGAATTTTATTTGATTTTAGTTAAGCATTATTTGTTTCTCGGTATTGGTCAAAATCTCATATAGGAATCTATTATTACTTTATTGATAGGGATGTTCTCAAACCATTATACTCTTAATTGTCTGTAGGTGGTAGCATTTAAAGGGATATGTAACTATGTGATCAGCTGACAGTAGTAGTTTATGACAAAACTCATAGCATCAAAACCTAATGTGCAAGTGTTTCACAGTGTTGTGTTGCCACTGGAGCAGTGCATCGCTTAAAGGTCCTTGCTTACGGTGACGCTTGGCTCAGGTTATCTCTTTCCCTATAATATGGTTGAAAGAGGTAATGGCTGTGCCCGGCGTGATGCTCGTGAACGGGTGCTGTTTGTGGGGACTGGCCTGCTCCAATTGGCAACATATTAGTTGGAGGGGATTGTCTTTGCAAATAAAATGATATTTGTCATGAACTGTTGCATCCGGCATGGATTGTAATTTTTTGTGTATTCATGTGAATTTCGTGTTTTACCTATGTTTTTGTTAAAATAATTGACAAACACTTTTGTAAACTTAGACTAAGTGGACGTTGAAAAAAGAAACAGCGGAGTTTCTTTCCAGTTCTTCTTCGCTATGTTTTGTTTTGCTGAACTGGCCAATGCTAAAATATGACAAATCCGAGTGCAGTGTACTGTCTATGGATGATGAATAAACAATACAATACAATACAAATTTGTCATATTTTTTCATTAGCCAGTTCAGCAAACGCAGCGAAGAAACTCAGCTGGTTTTTTTTTTCAACATCCACTTAGTCTAAGTTTACAAAGGTATTTAGAATCACAGGTAAAAACACAAAAATAATATGAATTGATGTCGTATGCAAATATCAGTTTATTTGCAAAGAGCATGCCATGAATTTGTTTCGATCGCCACTCCCTTCCTTCCATGCTAGCTGGCGGACGGGAGCAAGGGTCTGCCACCGAGCCCCGAGTAGTCCTGTTCATTATTCATGTACCCGCTCCAGACTGGCGTCTATTGGAATTTAAAATTACTTAACGAATTCATCCCGGGGAGTGGCTAATCGACTACTCCATCAACCATGCATACTTATACTGTCTGCGTTTACAGAGGGATTATTCTTCGGTACGTTTTGCACCAACTTTTAGCACAGATTTACCATCCTCCATCCGCGGAAAAACCCATCTTGAGGAACATTTTCTTTCTCTGCCCAGGACTCTGTTGACGTTTCGTAATTATAAGTCTTATATTATGAGAAAGATTATACGTCTGATGCGGGGTTAATTTTTCAAATCCGAAACTATATAAAATAGCGAAAAACACTCGAAAGAATCATGCGATTCGATTTTTGAAAAATTCCGAAAGGTTCTTCAACTGCTTATTTACACATCATAGATTAGGCCGGTGGTGGAATACTATAGCTAGATTTGGGAAATTAGTACCAGTCAAGGGATTCCAATTACTTGTTGGCTTCATTGGAGTCAATTCGTGGTTGATATGAGCTTTTTGAGAATCAACCGTTTCACAAATGGTTTCTCTTCCGCATCGTCAGGGGTATGGAACTGTCAACCGACAAAAACCTTTCTTTCTTAGTTCCTTCAACCTGGGAGTTTTGAAAGCCTTAAGGCCCTGGCCAGACATAAAAACGTAAGGCTTCCATAAAAATTGTGTCCGCGTCCCGTCCTTCTTATATATTTTGCGTCGCGACGTTTCTAAAAATTTTGTATGAAAAGGCGCCGACGACGCGTTCTCGTCTTACGTCTTTTCTGTCTGGCCAGGGCCTTAGGAGATGGCGAGAGGCTAACGGACGGCTCACCCTCAGCAAACCCAGCGGTATCGTCGTTCGCTTGTTCGCCGTGAGAGTAGCTCTACATAAATCGATTTTATGAATTAGTTTGTATGAAAAATTATCCTTTTTGGCCATGCAAAATATAGAAAAACTCCATCTAAGTTTATAGTTTGTTTGACCTATATAATCATTTGCCGAATTTACGGCAGCGACTGTTTTTTTTTTCATTTAACTGGACGGATGGCTATACCGAACTGTCCGTCACATATTAGTCCAACACACCCCTCATGGGAACTAGGTTCCATGCCAGAACGTTCTTTATATTGCTCGGTTACATTGAACACTGAAAAATTTCAATACCGCTTCGACCATCGTTCATTCAATGCGATGGTACCAGCCCGGGCGGGATTAACGCTACCACCTAGTAAGTAAGGAAGGAGATCTATAGTTTTACGTGGAATCCGAACCATGACCAGCCGCAAAGGTTTAAAATGGTCACCCATCAAGAACCTAACCGCGCTCAGAGGTGCTTTCCCAGCTTATCAAATCGCAAGGCGTTGCACACTGAGCTGCCGAGGCTGCTGTTTTAAAAGTAATATTTCTTATTCGGAAAATTAATAGACAGAATTATTGAACATAAAAAGCTTAAAAGGAGGCTCGTGCAATCATAATACTAAATAAATAACTTAACATTTTTAAAAGCGATTAGGCGCGTATTCAAAATGGATGTCAGCGCAGGTTGAAAAAAAACCTGTTCGTACAATAAATAATCATTACCACAATACGAGCGTGTCGCCATTCTATCAAAGTACCGTTTGTCATTTCTGTAGGATGAAAGGCGTTCGCTTTGCGCCCACACAACATTCCATTAAGCCACCTCTCGTGAACCACATTGGATGACCTTTCCTGCTGTTTACATTTAAACTTTCACACCTGGCAATAAAATACATTCTCGCTTGGAGACGCTCGGAGGTTGTTAGCAATAAAACATATAACGCTGGCGAGGAATAGTGTTTATATTTGAACAGATTAAGTAGGAAATAAAATAAAAGAAAAAAGGTTTATAAAAGCTCATTTAGATTACCGGTACGTGAATGAATATGCATCACGGATTATATTATCGCGTCATTGGAGTGGTTTAGTTAAGAAGGTTAATCAACTCCTGGGAGGCCGATTTAAGCGAGGGCGCCTTATCGTGTTCATTTATATTATTCAAGTAGGAAAATATCACTAGCGAACACTTGGAATTTGTGGGTAAAATAATAGTAGCTTGGTATTGGCTCGTAGCCTAGTGGCGCGGAGACTGGCCTAGCGTACCAGAGCTCTGGGTTCAATTCCTCGCCCCGACATGCACCACTTTCTTTCTCTCTGAGTTCGATAAATGTATTTCGTCACGAATGCGTCCTTGGTGCTTCGCCATGGTTCGTAATCCATATAAAACTAAAGGGGCCATTAAATTTTCTTCAGCGCCTTCTTCTACTAGTTGGTAGCCCGCCCGAGTTGGTACTATCGGATTAAATGAAAAGATGGTCGAAGCGGCAATTAAATATTGTCCGTGTTTTTTTTTCAGAAAGTTCCTGGCATGGCACCGCATTCATTCGAGAATGCAGTGTGTTAGGTTAATCTCCTGACTGTGGGTGTGGTATTAGCCATCCATGTCCAGTTACATAAAAAAAAATGTAAACCTAGCATACAAAAAGTAAGTATTTTAAACATGAAATTAGAAATGTCATTGGACGTTTAAACAATTGAAGCGAAATAGTGCCAGGTACCTAAATTATTTCAGATAACTTTTGGTGGATTAGTAGAACTTTATTATTCATAAACCATTAATTTTCTGAAAAACATCTAATGCAAAGATATTTTTATATTCAACGTAAAATAGGAAAAAAGATCAGTAATTAAGTTATTAAATAAAGATATATTTTCCAGCTGTTTAATACTTGTGTTTATTATTTATCAAAACATTTTTGTTAATACTCTAACTAAGGGCTGATTTTTCAATAGTCTGATAATCAGCTAGATAACTATTCGATGGATTTATTAACGCCTGTGCTTACATCCGTTATAGTAAAGCCATACTATTATTAGTAAAATTACAGTCAGATAATTGTGATAGAAGACAAAATTCTCCGGTGATGATTATCCGTTTTTGGCAAACGTAAATGTCTATGAGACCGATAAGGACTATCCGAGGATTGAAAAATCGGCCCTAAAGAGAACAGAGATAAATATTTCCATTGATTTAATGTGTTCATTGTTTTTTTATTATTAATTGTTGATTTTAATTAAATGTGAAATATACCTTCAAGTTCTTATCTCAATATTATTTGCTGTCTGTAATGTGCAGCCCAGATAGTATAAGGGTACGTCTATAAAAATAATAGTATTAAGGCGCTAGGACTAGCCAACTACTCGCGCCATACAAATGCACTTTATAACAAATGTAATAATGTGTAGTGAAACGCTTCAGCAAATCCAAATAGAACTCCAGACTGATAATGGATTGTTAATATTTTTTTATTCCATCATTTATTTAAATAATAATAAAAATAAAAAAGTGGATTTTTCTCATTAGAAATCTGAAAGTAATTCGATTTCTAGATATAAGCAAAAACAGCATATATGCATAAACAAAAAATTCCATTTGCTTTTAGATTTCTACATTTAGTCAAAAAAGTTCGGAAATGGACACCGTTTCCGCAATGTATTTTGTATAGAAAAAGGAAACATACATTAACGAAAATAATTCAATTCCTAGACAAGGAATCATATATTGTAAGAATGACACTTATAATCGTCAGACTTAGTTAGTTAACTTGGGGTGCCTCGTCTAACTTTGCGATTTGGCTAGTACGAGGCCCTTAAGATTGAAAAGAATATAAGGTAATACCGTTCGAGAAAGACAGCTAGCAATAAAAGGTTATACGCAATTTACAATAATCGTAATTTCTACTCAAACAAATTCCTCGCGCAAGTCCTTTATACGTTTGCGACGTACTGAACGGCATACTTTGTTCCAATAACGAAATAATTACATCAAGCACTAAATTTCAGTTCCAGACCTGCACTAATTGTCTGTGTCGTGCACATAACCCATTGCATCGTGAGTTTCATGCACAAATACGTGAATTGTGCGAGCCTAATTGAATTCCATTAGTGTTCCCGAGATCGGAAGGAGATATTCGATTTTTCTTTTGCAACGCTCCTGAACATAATTTCCAATTTCCTCCCCCGCCGGCCCCGCCCTGGGTGGGGTAATCCCAGGAGTCCGCGGCATCAGAGAGATTGAGAAAAACTGAAAGCAAAAAAAAAGGAAATTCTGAATGAATTACACGGTAAATAGATTAGATGGATCGGGGAGTTATATATGCCTGGAGCATATATATAGTGCAAGGGAATTGCCTTCTAATGAAATGCCCACTTTGTTCTTTCGGGTGCCTTTTCACTTGTTTCGCATTACGGATCATATCGAGCGAAATCCGTGATAATTACGATCGCTCAACCGATTTCCGATACGTCTAGACGATGGCTTTAGAGTCCTGATTACAAATGAGCTAATTCGTCAACAAGAAACTGAATAACATTCGCAGAGCTCGGCCGAACAGAGCAAATATGAAATGTTTTGTTCTTATTTTATTTATTGCTTGGTGCCACCTTCAAAAGCCAATCAAATAAAATTGGGCCTACTACAGGTTTGAGCGCTTGAATGTTCAAAGGGAAAAAACGACGGCAAACAATGGCGACGAAACCTTTCAATGTGAGGTCGTCTAAAATTTCACTGCATTCACAAAAGGAAAGGGGGGGCCAGAAGTAGAGATGGTACGGAAAGACAAAGCGAGCGGGAGGGGGCCCAGTCGCTGCACGGAACATTCTTTAAAGCGATCCGACCGAGTTAATTGTGTAATTGCCAATAAAAAAAACACGCCCTATACATATATTTTGTTTTAGGTTTATTGTGCAGGACGGCGTGGCAACGCCGCTGAATGGGTTTTGGCTCAGGGCTCTTTCATATGCAGTGCACTTGGGATTTGCTTTTGATAGGCGCTCCGAAAATATAAAACTACAAAATTCATTTAAGAGTATTTCAACAATTTCGAATGATGTAGCACTCGATAACTACAATTAAAAACCAGGTGAAATAAAAGTTAAATAATTCGCATTGATTAGCAAAGGTAGGGGTATAGGGGTAGCGCATAAGGGGGATATTGTAATGAAATTTTTCAAATCAGTAAATATCGATTATTTATTTTGAAAATCAGAGTTTTTAATTCATTAGGAAGTTTTCTTGTAGATAATTAATTAATTTGAGATTACGTATGATATTTACGGTACGTATTACGCAGTATCGATTTGTGTAAGATACTTTTCTATGCTTTCAATATTTACGTTTTATTTTTACCTTTTAAGATATGGAAACCTAAAAATATTGTTTGGGAGTTATTTTGTTTCCTCATGAAACGATTTTATAACATTAATTAACTAAAATATTTTTATTTGGTCCTATATTAACTTTAATAAAAATAAAACCTAACCCAATTTGGAGGTTTCATTCTTAAGTCTTATGGCGACATCTAAATGTACAAAAACGCCAGAGTAAAATAAATGGCCGAAATGGATAAAATTATGGATTTTCATAGGATCGTAGTTGTCGCGTGACCTTTCTGCCGTTATTGCTGATAGACTTGAAACAAACATGTGTACCATATTTTTTATTCGAATTAAATGTAATTTTTTTAGTGATACCGACCTAAATGGACATTCACAAAGGTTACCGTAAGAGAAACGTGCAGTTCCCACATTATTTTAAACAAAATCGTAGGTATGTAAGTGATTTTCGTGGATAAAAAAAGTATTTACAAAATTAGAAATCATTTTCGTGCAATAAAGCCATGTCCAATTTATCAAATCATTCTTAATCGGTTGTAAAGGGCCATATACAGCAAACTCGCATTTGATTCAATCTCAAGATTAATAAAAATAAGATATATTTGAGAAATAAAAATCATTACGAAGATGTTGATTAACACAATTATTTTTCACAAGCCCGAAAAAATACTTTTACAAATCCAATGCGAGCTCAACGCCCATTCGCCTTCAGTAATAACTCGATAACGCCCTACTCTAGGTAATGAAAAACCATTTCGTGCACTGAATTTCAGTTTTATTGTTGTATTTGCTCGCCGGGGGTGTGTTAAATGCGATTTTATGTGACCCTTGGCGATACCATCACACCGGAATGTCAGGGACTTGACGGGGCGACACTCGTGGTCACTCCATTTAATGACTGTAATTTTGTAGTGTCGTCCTTAAGTGCAAAATGGGCCACAGTGCGATGTTTATTTTATGCAAGCTGGCTCACTTAGCTGATAGCGAAACCATTTGGGTGTTGGATGGAGGAATACCGCGTTCGATTCGAATTTTTCATAAAACATTTAGAGAGTCGTTATCCTATTAATACGCCATACTACAGGCGATAACAGCTTCCATGGTCTCAATGTTTTGCTAGGTTTTTGAAAATTTGGATTCTAAAATATTTTGTCGAAATCTATGTCTGTGTGTTTAGATTTTTTTAATATACCTTTTAGATCGGAAAATATTAGCTACTAAACATTGGACGAACGTTGTCTCTTTTTACGTAATTGAAAATTTGCATGATTTTTTTGCAGAAAATTTGCAAAAAGATCAAAACATACGGAAATAGAATAAAGCTTTCACAAGTGATAAAAAAAGGAATGAAATCTGACAACGTTTAGGGGTAGGGAAACGTTTTGGCCCGGAAGACGATTTAGCTTTATTCATGCCAGTCGCTGTGAAAACCAATGGACAAATAATGCATGTCTTAACATTTTCGAATCTTAGATTTCCTATGACTTCACGACAGGCTTAAGAACCATTTATGTTGTTTACGTACGGGAAATAAAAAATAATATTTGGCGGCCAGTTGTTTATAGCGGTGGATACGTTCAAAGCGGTAACGGGTGGAAGTGGGGTAAGGGGGCTCCCGCAATCCAATGAAGTCCAACGATTTCGCGTCTTCCCAACGGCGCGCGGCGGCGGCGCGACCGGGGCTCATTGTGAGAAGCTTTGTATGAAAATAATTGCTTTGTTCGACCGACGTATGAAGTTCTTTTTAGCGAAATGTTTTGTGCACGTTTGGAGGGCCTCGCGAGCACTCGAGGCCAATAATGAGGCCCTACGTTCCGCTGGCCCGGCGGCAGAGCGGCGGCGAGGTGGGGGAGCGGGGTGAGGGGCGGCAAATTGCTTTTATTCGAGCGCTTTGAGGCCAGACTCTCCTTATTTCGAGATGTGATTTACTCGGAGGAAATACAAGGGAATGACAGCACGGATGTGGCGGCACCTAATTTCGTTTTGGCGCTGAATCGAATGATGCCTTCGTACTATTCAATGTTGTCTCGAGCGAGTATTGTCTCGACGAGCTCGGCGGACTGACGTGGTGGCTAGGATCTGTCCGCCGTGCGAGATCCGGGGACAGATACGAATCTATTGTTATGATAAGATATTGTTTTTCACGACGGAGACGGAATTCCTGATGCAATGAAATGGTCTTTTAAGTGTTGGACCGAGTTCGATTGTTCGGATTGTCGAAAGTCTTAGCTCAAGATTAATCATTTTGTTCGATTAAAAAAAAAAATTAAATAGAACCAAAGCTAAACGTGAAATTTGGAAGCGTTTGTTCCAAAGAAACCGATCCACCGGTCTGCAACGATAAAGAAAAAACTTCTTAATAATAATTTTGAGATAATCAGCACGCTAGGTATTAGTTTTGAACACATTTTTTGTGTATGCTTTAAGTATGCATTTTCTCAGAATATAGTTTCCATTTCTTAGACTACCAGTATATTGCGTTTTCAAATCTTAAACACTGAATTATTAAAATATAGATAATTTATTAGCGAATTTTTTTTAATTTTTTTTTTCTTACGGTGTCTTTACGGTGTGCGAACTTGGGTACGTCAGAAAGAATATTCTGTTTAGATTTTTAATGGTACTTACAAATATTTGTTCGAGCCAAAAATGGCCTTCGTCTAAAATATGTATTAAAAATTTAAATGTTTAGTGTCCACACTGACTATACAAGATAAATCTTACATCAATTGAATCTGAACATAATAAATCAATTTACATTAGAAATAGTCGAATTGCAGTCATTTAGTAAAATGCAATGAAATTGTAAGAAGTCAACGGTAAAATCAGATGACCATAATTCCAAGCAATTTCGACATGACACCGCCACACGGTTACTTAGCATCTGGTCAAACCATAGAATAATTATGCACAAGCATGCAATGTTTTAGTATTACATAATATAAATTCCATGGGTGAGACCTCTTTATTGAACAAGAGACATAAAAGGTCGGTCAAAATTGTTTACGTAGAGTACGGACTGAAGAATTACGTATACGTTTAAACTTTGGGCTTGAGCGCCCTAGCAAACATACGATTGTAAAATATTAATTTAGACCCTGTTTTCTGTAATGAGTGAGCTGAATAAACAAGTTGGATGTTTCCATAGCGTCATAATACACATCTCTATTAACTCGGCTGGTGCTTAGACTGGTGTATACGAAAGTGAGTGAATATATTTAATATTTGGTTGCATTTCGTAACGTGCTAACTGGTAAATTTCAGTTCAATCGGCCGAATAACACGTCGTTTGACAGTTACCATGGTGACATATGCCTGGGCCCTCGTGGGGTTTGGACTGACAGTTTCAGTAATGCATGCATGTACGCGTTCTATGTTAATGACACTTGGTAATAATAAAATAAATAATTTAATCATTTTAATAATCCTTTCGTACTACGAATTGCCTGTGTCAACTCTTACTTACTTAATCTTTGGTCAACCTAATCCAGTCGTTCAAAATAAGATATTTTTTAGAAAAATAATTACGACAAAGTCAGAAATATTACCGCGCTTTCTATATTTGCATCATGTGTCTCAGGACCAGATCTGCTCATTCTTGTCCCCGGCCCGTTCCAACAACGCGGCCAGGTTCTGCAGCCCACCTCGTGGATTCCTTCGTGGGACCAAGAGTAGGACAAGGCTGGCCTTCTACAACAAGGAGGTAAGTTTTATAAAATTGGACTATTCCTTTGGTAGACTGTTGTAGACGTAGAAAACAGCATGTTTATTCGTAGATATAAAAGTCATCAGAAAAACAAGCTATCGTGATAGAAGCAAAAAGTACCTATTATACGTGTTATTTGATCAGTACCAATAAATTTGAGGAATCTCCTGTTTAAACGCTTAATAGACCCTATTGAAGTTGGACATGCACATAAAAGGGCAATTCACTTAATGCTGCGAGTGGAACGGAGCCAGGAGCGGGGTAATTCCTCTTCATTGAGGCAAATTGAAAGTTGGTCCGGTCCCGACCCCCTGCTCGCCCCTAGCCGCCCCTCCGCCGCTCCGCCGCTCCGCCGCTCCGCCGCCCGCCGGCTGCGGCGCGGGTCAAAGACGAATTGCACTCGCGGGGCGGACGCGTCGGCACAGGCCGTGCACGTCGACTCTCGATTTCTAAAATTACATACATACACGCCACCAAGAATAAAATGCGTTTCAGGAGGCAAGCATAAGCAACTTCCTCAAGAGGCTTCGACGAAATATTTGGGGTCAGCGTATATATTATTATTATTTATATGTGTTATAATTAAGTACTTAAAATTTAATGTGTTGTATAGATGTTCTGTTTTTTTTTTTCTCTTGTTATTTGCGCCTACCCTTTTCTGTTCTCAATATTGTAAGGTAGGCTGGTAGAAAATGACTTTAGGCATTAAGCTCTACCTTTTGTACACTTTATCGTGCAATAAACGTTATTATTTTTTTTTTTTTTAGATTCAGAAAAAAATAAGACAAAAAGGTATGTTTATTCTTAAAGTGAAACGGTCGAGTTATTTCCCTAGTGGGGACACTAGTTATAACGCTCGGATGGGGTGACAGCGGGGGAGAGGGGGAGAGCAATGGTGCTACAGATTCTTTGACACTGATTGTGCTCGTTCTTTTTGTATTTGAGAGCATACACCCGCATCCTTAATAATTGTCTATTGACTCACAAAATAAATATATTTATCTATTATTTATCTATTTTAGAGCGGCTCGTAGCCTAGTGGCGCGGGGACTGGCCTAGCGTACCAGAGGCCTGGGTTCAATACCGACATGCACCACTGTCTTTCTCTTTCCGAGTTTGATAAGTGCATTTCGTCACGAATGCGAGCTGCTCCATGGTTCGGAATCCATGTAAAACTGTAGGTCCCCATCCCCTACTAGGTGGTGGGGTTTAAGCCCGCCCGGGTTGGTACCATCGCATTGGATGAAAAGATGGTCGAAGCGGCAATTACAAATTGTCCGTGTTTTCGATCCAATTCAATGTAGCCGTGCTCATAAAGGGAAGGTCCTGGCATGGCACCAAATTCCTTCGGGAATGTGGTGTATTGGGCTAAAATCATAACGGTAGTTGTGTGGTCATGTCAGGTTGCATAAATAAAAAATAAAGAAACACGTGATGGTGCAATAAGTTTTTCTTCTATAATATACTGAAATATACGTCTGAAAAGAATGCCTGGATTTTTTTACTAGTGGATCTCTGAGGTGCAGGCCTCGTGAGTACCTTAAAACAAAATCTTATTACGTTTCTTGTTTTTCCTATCTTGGTATTTACCTATCGCTTTAGGTCTTGTCACAAAGAAAAAACATATAATTATCGAACCTGCTCACAAAATTTACGAAAATGGGTTTAGTAACCTGTAAATGTAACCTGTAAATGTGACCTGTAGATGAGAACAGCTGGACAGGCTGAAGGCATTTTTGTCCAAGCTGAAACGGATATATGAACTTCTCTCTCGCTCGGTCATTCATTATATTGAAATGATATTATTATTTGTGGCACAGGAAAATTTACTACATTGATGAATATGGAAATTGAAGTAGAAATATTTGTATGTGACTGGACATACATGGTATTAGACGCACGTACTCTCACATGCCCAACACACTCATGGGAACAAGTTTGCACACCTTACACTGCACGGTAACAATGATCTTGATGGATAACGTTTTAAAAGCCACATCGACCACAGTTCTTTCAATGCAACCCGGCGGGACAACCCACCGCCTAGCAAGTAATGAAGGGTCGAAGAAGACAGTGACCGAACCACGAACCACAAATCTCTTAGTCGCCTTTTTCTACACACACAGTGATAAATACACTGGGACCATTAGTAGTATTTAAGTGCCAGAAACCACACAGCACAATAAGCTACGTTCTGATTGTTTATGTAAGTCGTAAAAATATAATATCCCCATAAATATAAGTGGTCAATGGATTTTTCGAACGTATTGAAAATTATTTGATTCATATTTGTTGCTAAGGTATAGGTAAGAATGGGATATTTGGAATGTTATATCAAATCAAATTCAAATTAAGATAGAATTCGTTTGAAAAAAGCGTTGTACTTGCTTAGTACGAAAAAGTAAAATTTAATTAACTTTTACAACCCAGGACTGGCTCTAGAGTCTGATGTCAAATAAGATTTTTGGTGACGACGGCAAATATCTTTGAAAGTTCAATCTTTGCAATGTCTGCAACGCAGGCAAAGCGCTAAATCAATGTATGTATATTCTTAAAACACTGCGGTAGACGGAGGCATTGATTACGGGAGGCTGTAGGAAAATTCTAAATTACGGCATTAGAGTGGGTGGCGGAAATGGTAGAAGCAATTCCCGCGAAAGTTTTCCTTGCTATTTAAGCTCCAGCCTTGCAGTATATTCATATAGTAGTTATATTTATAGCTATCTTTTTTTAGTTAATAGACATACAAAAACAAGTTTCCTTAAATAGGTTTTCGTGGCAGTCATAGGAACACTAGTAGCAGTTTACACTGTGGCCCGGCCAGCGGGAGCGCGGGACATTGCTACAACAACGCGATTTACACCACTCTACTTGTCTGCTCGTGAA
The DNA here is from genome assembly GCA_946894095.1 of Incurvaria masculella. Lineage (NCBI taxonomy): Eukaryota > Metazoa > Arthropoda > Insecta > Lepidoptera > Incurvariidae > Incurvaria > Incurvaria masculella. Next base: position 9,113,301 of record OX335644.1, read on the forward strand.
TTTAGATTGATTACTTTATAAGAGTTAAACGTGAAACTGCTCCTAGAACGGGAACGAACTTAGCTTTTAACGAGAGTCACATTAAAAGTAAGTATTTATCTATTGCCAAGCTATACCATGGAAAGCGATTAATTTCGATTCATTAAGTGTCTGTGAGGCAGTGCTTCGTAACGCTTAAATTATATGCACTAAAAACTTTACAAATTGTACGCTGGTGATTTAGGGTGTGTTCGTGTGAATGTTTGAGTCCCCGTGCTAATCGAAAGTAAGAAGAAGTCGCTTAAGCAAATAGCAAAATATGTACGTTATTTAGTTGCTATAATTGCGTCGTTTTGTTTTCACAGACTTATGTTTGTTATTAACAATTTATTTTTGTCAATAATAATAATCACAAGAAAAAACTTACTCTTATTCAATGCAAGTTTAGGCGTCGGTCAGTGGGTTCGTTTACGACTTGAAAATCACTTATACCCGATCACAATTTCGTTTTTAGGGTTCCGTACCCAAAGGGTGAAAACGGAACCCTGTTACTAAGCCTCCGCTGTCCGTCCGTCCGTCCGTCCGTCCGTCTCTCACAGGGCTGTATCTCATAAACTGTAATACCTAGGTAGGCAGCTAAAATTTTTACGGAGTGTGTATTTATTTTGCCGCTATAACAACAAATAGGTAAAATAAAAAAAATATAAAATTAAAATGGGGTCCCCATACAATAAACGTTATTTTTTTGTGTAAATCTTGCACGATTGTACGGAACCCTTCGTGTGCGAGTCCGACTCGCACTTGGCCGGTTTTTTATTATACACCATAACTTGAAATTACGTGAGGGGTGAGTGTTGAATATCAGAGAAGTAGTAGAAAAACCGCAAGCATCGACTAGTATGTTATTAAATTAAATATGTACATACATGCTAAAGTGATCCGCTAAAATGCTATCCGTTTTCCTTAAAGGGTGACTTGAAGCCCGGAGATCACCCGTGCACGAGAAGAACAAAATTCACTGTATTTAAATACAGCTGTAACAAACTTTTTTTATGTAACTGGACATGGATTGCTAATACGAAACTGACCGTCAGATATTAGCCTAACACACCACGTGGGAACTAGGTGACATGCCAGAACCTCGCTTATATTACTCGGCTACATTTAACTGGATAGAAAAAAACGGTCAATTTTCAGTGCCGCTTCGACCATCGTTCATTCAATGCGATGGTACCAACCCGGTCAGGATTAACCCTACCGGACGTAAGGAAGGGGACCTACAGTTTTACGTGGAATCCGAACCACAGCCAGCCTCAACGGTTGAAAATGGCCACCCATCCAGAACCCAACCGCGCTCAGAGGTGCTACACCAAGCTTATCGAATCGCAAGGCGTCGCGCCACTGGGCTACCGAAACCGAAACTCGGGCGATGTTCAAACTAGGAGATGCAAATTGTAAATCTCACTAGTGCTGAAATTAAAAGACAATTTTGGGGTCTTGAGACGATACTCAAGTCTTCCGAGTGTCAAATTAGATATTGTTTTCTAAAATTTTATCACAAAATTGACTTTCGGAAGACTTCAGAATCGTCTCAAGACCCAATAACTGTCTTTGGATCTCAGCATAGGTGTCAAATGCGAGCAAAATATGAATGGAGTTCTCGGAAAATCGAAACACGCACCAAGCGGACTTTACGAATGTAGTAAAATGTACAAAGTACAGAAGACCTACACCTTATTTTGGGAAAAAATAACCTTATTTGGGAAAAATTACGGCACTAGTTGCTTTGGGAATTTTATCTTCAGAAATTACACGCACGGCCATATATTTATTTAATCTATCGTTATAGATTCATTTGACAATGACATGTTCCATTTCCATTGTTTATTCTGCTAGTCACACTTAAGTTATGTTACAATTCGATTGATACGCGGATTAGATAAACTCGGTTAAGAAGAACCCGCAATTAACCTTTTTTTGTCCACATTAATGCTGTATTACACTTATGGATGAGTACTTAAACGCTACTGCCAAATAAATATTTTTTTGGTAGAACAAGACAAATAATCAAGAACCAGAAACAAAACCGAATGCACGAAAGGACAAATCAACATCAACGTATAATTAAACACGTTACTTTGTATGGACAGTATGCAAGGAACTCCATGCGGTTCACTAAAAGTGGCGTGTTTGAACAATGATTAACTCAGCCGTCTCTTCGTGCAATCGGAGCTAAGAATAGAAAGTTTGACAAGAACTTCTAAACATTGCGTCACGGTTAAACAAAAGACAAACAATAAATACTGCATTTTTTTTTGTATCTGAACCAATTAAAAGAGACACGAAATCTCGTGTGTAGTAATTAAAAGGTAATTGTAAGCGTTTGTCGTATCGTGTGACCACCGCCGCCACCGCACCGCAGCCGCCTCCGCACCGCAGCCTCCGCCGCGCGCCGCCCCGCCTAATCCTGCGGCTCCTGGAAGGATGGAGCCCGCTTTACAATTTTTTATTCGTCGGCTCTAATTAGTAGAGGCGAGGTTAATCCGCTGCTTAAAAAATGCTTGAATATTATTTGATTAAGTAAATGTGAAATTAAGATAAGGTAAATAAATTACCGTGAATTTATTTATAGCTTGAGGTTTCAAAATGTTTGGTTGACAATCGTCATTCCAAGTTTACTCTTCTACCAACCGAACTACCTAGATAATTTAATCAATAGAAAGTGTATCGTTCATTTGATGAATTGCTGCCTTAGTTGGTAGGGGTTTACCAACTGTAAATGTGGCAAAAATAACTGGTCTTTTTATAAATATTTATTTTAATTATATACAAAAAAACGAAAATAGGGACACGTGTTTTTTAAAGATAATACCTATTCAAAACGTTCTTGAGCGAATGGCTTAGGTCGCGCTTCTGTGACGATATTTGTGGTTGACACCACTTTCTTTCTCTATAATTACTTTTATATAAGACGAATGCATACGGTGAAGGAAAACATCGAGGGAATTATACTACTTTCCTAGTGTTAGGCTTGCGAACGATAGCTATACAGATTACAAAGCAATGGGATATGTGTGTGCGCAACATATTCGAAACAAAGTTAGTCGGTCGCTGGGTAGGCTGAATTTTGTGATATTTTTAGTAAAATAAATCGACTTGACGAATCTTGAAGGAGGCATAAGGTTTACTAGGTTTTGTACATTTTACAATCGTTAATACTATGATTGTTTTGGGTTAGACCTGAATATTATTTGGAAATATATTTTCCACAATTTGAGATTATGCATCGAAGCATTGTAATCGAAATAAGGTAACTGTAAAGTGGTTTATATTAAATAGAAAAAAAAATACATTTTCATTAGCCTTTTTCTCGTATACCGAATTTGGTTGTCGTAAATGTACATTTAAAATTGTCAGTTTTTGGTTTATGTTCCGGTACAATGATTGATCGACTGCAATAGAGTATTCATGGCATGAGCAACATAATACAAACGATTCACCTATCTATTAAAAGTACATTTGTTTGTTAGTGTAAGTGATGGAGCGGCGCGGGTGGCGCAAACGAGCGTCAGTTTTGAGGCACCCAAAGTGAAAATAGTCCGCTGCGAACGTGACTATCTCGGAGTCGTGGCGCGTGCCCTGGAGCCAGGAACCGGGGGGCAGGCGACACGTGGCTTTGTAGGGTTCCGTAACGTCCCCCCGTCCGTCCTTCCGTCCGTCCGTCCCTCCGTCCCTCCATCCGTCCGTCCCTCCGTCCGCCTGTCCGTCCGTCCGTCCGCCCGTCTGTCACAAGGCGATAATCTCATGAACCGTAATAGCTAGGTAGCTGATATTTTCACAGAGGATTTATTTATTTTGCCGCTATAACATTGAAAAAAGAAAATAAAAAATAAAAGGGCCAATAAAAAAAACGTGATTTTTTTGTGCTCAAGCGCTTATATACCATAGCGTCAAGACAAGAATACGCGCGGCGGAATCTAACCAGTGCCATCATGTCAGCGGGAGGTAGGCACGTTTCGCGCGCTCCGTCCCCGCTCGGCAAGGTACGACTAGTCTGATTTTGTCAAAAAAATAAAAAAAGAGGATTTTTAACAGCAAGGGGGGTGTGTACCTCGTTATGGGTGAAAGGTATAAGATTTTTTTTATTTCATTCTTCTAAAAAGAAAGATGGACAAAATGGGGACGTGTACCTTCTCAAACGTACGTTCTATAAGCTCAGTATTTTTTCAATGTCTAACAACCAAAGGATTTACTGTAATAGACTTCAGAAAAACGTTAATATTTAGGTATTTATTCCCCTTAAATCTTGTACGATTATGTGATTATGACACAACTTCATGACACAATGACTAACATTTTTACATGTTGTTATCTTATCGTTGATTAATCCATGCCTAAACGTATTGTATAAAGCGCGCGAAAAATTAAAACTTTCGGACCTTATAACTTAGAAACCTAACACAATTTTACATTGCCAATGGTCATCAAGCATCTAAGTCGATTAAATAAAGCTGTTTTGAGTACAATTTTGGTTCTCCGACAAGAAATGTGCGCATAATCTTCTTTCCACGTTTGCGTTCAGCGGGAAGGCCCGCCTTAAAATTAAACACAAAAGTATGCAGGCCTTTGAAAGTACTTTAGGCAAAAACGACTGTGTATACCTATACATAATGTTCCTATGGTGGTAAAATAGGAAAGAACGCATTTGAGAGCAATACCTAGACCAATAAACGATTACAATTTTATGGACTGCATCTTATTGTGCCCAAGTTAGCACTCATCATTTTCAGTAAATAGGTAAGTTATTTCTAATTTTGAAGTACAGCTGGGTGAAGGCCGTGACGGCAGTAGCTTCACAAAACCGATCCCTCTGGGGCGCAGTCCAACTACAAATAAGTTACAATCTAAACCTCCCCTGCGGCGGTGTGTGGGCGGGGCGGCGGCGGTGGGTTGAAGGTGCGGGACAGGGGTGGGAGGAGGAGAGGATTAATCCGGTAGAAAATCACCAGCAACGTGCTCAGCAGCCGGTGCTACGTCGACGACTTCGTAATCAATCGAGGCGCCCATTACACTGTCATATGTATATCATAGTTCTTGTATCACCTCTACTCTTCTATCAATTATGACAGGTTGTGGTGTTGTTTGTTCGAAAAACAACAATTGTTGTTTATTTTATGAGGGAAAATTGTATGTTGCCTACAAAAAAACTAGGTAATTAAAATAAGTTAAAGGAAAGGAAGAATGAAAGCAATTTGTTTTTTTTATTGGTAGGCCCCCTCCCGTGTCCCATGAATATACGTATTAAATAGTTATCGGGAAGTTAGTTAGTATAAATTTACTTGAACTGCTAATATAATATGTATATAATAATATGTATGTATATAATATGTATATATATATAATAGGTGTTCCTGAAATGTAATATTCCAAAGAAATGAAAAAATATAGATTAAACTCCTTAAAAATATAAAGTTACATACTGTTATTGAAGGGGCGAGCACATTAAGCAGTTGTGTGTTTAATCTCACAAAACGATCACGAAAGTAAGCTGGAACTTATCAGACATTTGCAATTGTTTTGCCCTATAATTATATAAAAAATGCTAGTATTTTTTCAAAATTATTTTTTGACACCAATAGACTTATAGTTTGAAACACTCTATGTTTGGGAAGTTACAGCAGAAATAAAGACAACCGACTGTGGCGTCATCTACACGGACATACACATCCCCTCTAGGTCAACTCGCTAAACGTCCCCGCCGACATAGTCGACCGATGGGCGGTGCAAAGGCTGCGTGACTCGCCGAGAATAACGGACAGGCTTACAGCACGAGACGCGAACAAATTCCCATCCGCTTCATTATGTGCTAGGGGCTCAAGCTGAAAACACTAATCCGCTTCATTAGATTGTGAATGAATCATAATAGTTATGCAAATATGGTTATCTACGCTAAGACTCGGTGATTTCTTTAATTGTTAAGAAAATAACACAAATGTACCGCAGTGCTCCGAGCTGTGCCCAATCATGTTTGTCCAAATGATCTGCTTAAGCTTGGTGATATTGATTTCTACACAGATGACAGCACGGTGCTAGCGGTGTCGTGGAGGATGCGGATAGGAGGAGGCCCAAAGAGATCCTGGAAAGAATATTTCCGGGTGGGTTAACCAGAACCACGTCGAGTTTAACACGAGCCAGACGTAGACGTGGTAATTTGGTGTGAAGCGGATACCATTCACTGCAGCTCCGGCGTTCCGAGGTAAACTTGCATATGGCGACCACATTGGCATTCTCGGTGTCGACCTGACGCATGATCTGATCCGGCAGTCTCAATTCTCACCTAAATTGGCGTTTACGTAACTTCTAAGTTTCGTAAAAACGTCAAACTCCATACAAGTTTTTACTAGATATTCTGTGGTTTTACTTCTTCAAGCTGTCAAAGTCAAACTCGGACTTCCGATTTGTATAAAAACGCGGAGTGGACGTAAACCGCAACGTCGACGTATTTACGGCAACGTTGAGTAAGCTGTCAAATCAAACTCGGACTCGCAAATGTTAGTTCGCTTAACGCCCACTGCGCGCGCTTTTCAATTTCTCCATACATTTGAAAACGCCAGTCGATCGGTTTGCCGTAAACGCCCATTTAGGTGAGACTCAGACTGCCTACTCTGAACTTCGGACAAATTTAAGATGAAAACAAGCTCTTCTTAAATTGAATTTCAGGAGTGATTACATGTATCGGAAGTATAATTACATGTATATTAGATTTCTTGAAATTGCTTTCTGGTACTAAGCCTGTAGCTTTTATCACGTACTTTTCTGATATGAGCTTATTCCAACTCGGACTGCCATGCCACGAGCTTGTTTTTTAGTTTGGAGAACGGATACATTTAAATGTATCTTTATATTATTTGTATGAATAATTCCACTGAGCCGTAGTTTCACGAAGTTAAACAAAGTCAATATTTATTATCATCTGAGCGTTTAATTCGATGCACGGCTCAAAAAAATAAGTGTAAGTACAATACCTAATTCCTAATACGAGGGTGCAGTTAATCAATTGATTTTAGCGTGAAGGGAGTTGGGGATGGGGAACCATTATTTGGATTCATCAATATCATTCGATACGCGTTTATTTGACGTGTCCGCTTTTATAGAGACACGTGGCTTCAAATACAATGAAAAAAAACAAATGTTAAAAAAAATATTTTAGTTTAAAAAAGATTCGAAGTCATATGTATGAAATATGAAGATCGCATTATTCGATAAGTGTCTACAACCATACTTTGAATAAATAAATGTATCTTTGTCAGAACTACGAAATGACTTATGGCGATGACACTCGCCAAATCGCTAAATTTTACGACGCACCCCCCAGTAAACTAGTTAAGTCTGACGATTAGATATCGTATTTTTACAATTTGTTATTCCTGTTGTAGAGATCGATATGTTTCCGTTTACCATAAACAAATTTGATAAACGATACTTTTTTGGCTGATTTAGAAATATAATAAGTCATGTAAGTAACTTATATCAGAAATGATCATACTCCATCAACTTAATAATGTGTAAAATAAACTAGTTTAAAAAATATTAATGAGAATTATGAGTAAATACTTCCATTCTATTACATTTTATTAGAATTGTTCTGTTACATTTGCGTGGCGCTGCGAGGTATTAAAAGTGTACCCGATAAAAAAAGAAAAGAACACAGAAACGCTCACAGAATGTGCTCCGAAAAACGCGGTGCTTAAATGTTATCTCAAAAATATACTAAGGCTTGGATCAAAATTTAAAATAGCACTTAACAGCAAAGTAATATAGACAGCGGTAATTAGAAAAAACGCGTGCGCTGGGCGGGGCCAGCCTGTCCGGAACAATGAAATACATCTCAATGGATAATTAATCGCAAACGATCTAATTGTTCCTACATATTTTCATGCATACATATTTAAAATAACTTTTACACATTAAAATAACATTATCCTAAAAATGCAGCGAGCTCCGACAGATGACTGCCGACGATAACGTATGCGCTTCCGCGCCGTTCGACACGCCGCTTGAATATTTTAATGTTCTTCCTGTATTTGAGAATAATAATAAACGCGATAAGATAACGCCGCAAGTGTGCCGCATTCGTATGAAGATATCTCTGATGTAACGTAAAAATGCGATTTCAACCCGGATACACATGATGTGTAAGTGCGTTACATTTTACAAGTTTTTCTTAAATATCTTTTCACGCGCAGCGTAAGTGCAAAACAAAAGAGACTCGTAACAGAAACTACGGACCGAGTGCACGAAAGGACAAAAAGTCAAAATCAACGTCAACGTATAATTAAACACGTCACTTTGTGTGGACATTATGGAAGGAATTCCTCGCGGATCACTAAAAGTGACGTGTTTGAACATTATGAACTCGGCCGTCTCTTCGTGCAATCGGGGCTAAGACTAACGAAATTTCGCACTTTGTGACGTCACTTTGACACATTTTGTACGGACGAAATTTACTTTTCGAGAGTTTTAGTTTATGTTACGACTATTTATCTCAGCCTAAAAAAATTACATCATAGGCATAGGATAGCGCGCTATGCTAGGTATATGTGTTACATTGAGCGGCTCGTCGCCCAGTGGCGCGGGGACTTGCCTTCTATTCCATCGGTCCCGGTCTATTCCCGCCCCGTTCAAGCATCGCTTTGTTTTTCTTTCTGCGATTGACAAGTTAGTTTTTCTTAATGCGAGCTATTCCATGGTTAGGAATTCATGTAAAACTGTAGCTGCCCTTCCCCTTCTAGGTGGCAGGGTTTAAGCCCGTCCGGGTTGGCACTATCGCCTAGAATGAAAAGATAGTCAACGCGGCAATTGAAATTGATACTACTATGCTACCAGAGATTTTCACAGTCCAGTAGGCCTGTTTTTGGAATTCCGGGCTCAGGAACCACGAATATTTTAGTCGATAAAACCGCTTTTATAACGGTTGTTAAAGCAGTTTTCTCAATGAAAAGTTTCCGGTGTACGGTGTTTCAATAGTTCAAGGTTTTCCGTCGATAAAATCGCGCTGACAACTGCTATGGAAGCGGTCATCTCGACTGAAAGTTTCCTTATATAAGGAGCACGGAATTCCAAGAATAGGCCTAATATACTCTGCCTGTATTTATTATGTATTTATTTTTTGTAACATGTAATTATTTGTAATGCCGGATCGTAAAAGCCCTCCATCGTTCGTTCAATCGCACCTTGCATTTTGTAATCCGCAAAATAGTCTGTTTTAAATACAAATAAGTAAACAATGCATTTGTATACCCTACCAGGTTTTAATAATATCAATGGAGTTCAATATTATAACGAAGAGATAATAAAATGCACGCTAGGTAGCCTCAATATCATTAAATTATCATTTTGATTTGAGTCTAAAACTAGCACGGAATGCATGCGGGTGGTCTGTAAATTGATTCGAAAAGTGTCACATTAAATCATGTGTCCAATATAAGTGCCTCTGCTTGGAACGCATGCTGGGAATCATTTGTCAGTGAGGAAGTGAAGATCTTGCAACATCTGGATCTCATTGTCACAGGAATGTACGCGATGAGCGATGAGTGTATTTTATTAATTTATATTCTGAAAATACTCTGGATATAAATTTTAATTCAATCTGATCAAGAACTAAATAGGATATTTAACATCGATATAGACAGACACTAGACATGGGTTTAATTGTTAATTTTACTCGATAAATTCGAGAAACGGTTGGCTTCAACGATGTAGAGTTAAAAAAACCTGTGCGAGTTGAACTCGCACATAATGGGTTCCGCACCCATTATTTGGAAATGGCTGATCGGTTAGTTCATCCGTGAGTGAGATCTATCATTTGTTTACATTTATTTTGGACCTAGTTAAAATTTCATTAAATGCATATTATCTATGTAGACTTTTATGTATACTTATATATGTATATGTATTAGTTTATTACTTTAAAGATATTAATATATGTATTAAGATGTAAATTATTGTTTATGTATGTGTATGAATATGTATATTGGTTTCTGTCACCCTTTACGCATTACGTATTACCTACATTTTCTTTTTCAATTCTTATCCTCATCACCCCAAAGGTTGACTGGAAGAAATCACTTTTAGTGATAAGTCCGCCTTGGTGCAGTTTCGCTCTGTTAGATTTAATTGTTCTGTAAATAGTTTTTAATGTAATTTGCACAATAAAGAATTTCTTTCTTTCTTTCTTTCTTTCTTTTCCGCACTATGCCAAAAAAATCTCTCTTCTGGTATGTTTAATTTTGATTTGTTGAAAATACACACTCTGTGAAAATTTCCACGGTCTACTACTGATGACTTAGTTCATGAGATATATTCCGCAGATGGACGGACAGGCGGAAAGCGGAGGCTACACTTTGGGTACGGAACCCTAAAAGTGGTGTTTATTCTTTGGTACTTCCAAAAAACAATCGAATTGAGAATCTCCTATTTTTTAAGTCGGTTATAACGTAAACTGCGATGTCGTTCGGTCCTGTCTGGCCTTCGTAGCAGTCCTCTTCTGGACAAAGAATAACCTAAACATTGGTTACATTTAAATGGATCTATTCGTCAGAATAAAATTAATTAAACCAGGTTGACGAAAACTTAATTATATTTCCAAAACTCTGGGTTTCAGTTAGGTATAATTTTAATCTGAAACAAATTAAAATTAAAAAATATAGACGTATATGTTTACAGCTCAATATAAGGTCGGTGGGGCCTCGAAGCGGGAGTCTTGTTAGTTCTAGCAAGATTCTAGGTAATGGTAATATTCAAGCCTGACCAAGCGGTGGCGTCTCTACTACATTATTCCGTAAACAGACGTCAGCAGACGCGAGTTCCGACACAGCACCTGTGGAATGTCGCGGGAAGACAAAACTTTATTCAATTACGGAGTGCTCGTTGACTTGTTGACTGCCGGAGACGATGAACTCGCAACGGATGGTGGACAGGAAAAGGCGTGTAGATAATTACGTCATGTTACGACATATTTGGACGTCCAGGGGCGGGTTTAACATGGTAAATTAACTCGCCCGGTGAACAGGCAAGTGAGCGATTACATCTGACGTTTAGTTGCATTTCATACCATGCTAACTGGTAAATTTCAGTTAACTCGGCTGAATACCACGTCTTCTGATAGTTAGCATTACTGACTCACAAATTCATTTACCATGGTAACCAACAAATTGTTACGTAATGAGTAGTCCAGCTGTTAACCGAGAGCGCGTGGTGAAAATAAACATTATTTTATGATTGGACATTGAGATTTAACAAGTTTTATAAAACCGTTTAATAATACAGCTGGCGGCCTGATATTTTATTGACTAGCAAATTATATACAGCCTAAATTCCTGGGGTCCAAATTTCTGACTCTTAAGAACCGACATTTGGACCCCTTGCAAGGTGCCTCGGCAAGTGTTCATGTAGATACAATATTTATATACAAAAATATATGGTGTAACTATACTGTGATTAGTGATTTGAAAATAGATGAAAGTTGACCAGTACATGAACGGTGGTCCTGCGAAGGTAAAATGGAAAGGAGGTAGGTAATTACTTCGGAAACGCTCGAGAGAAGGCGCCACCAGTATAATTAGCTCAGTGGCAATTCGAGGAAGGCTCAAGGAGCATCTGCCGACATTATTATGAATTATGCCGGAGGAATGAAGATAATTTGAAATAAAATGTCTATTTCGAAGAATTTAAGCTACTAATTTAATGTAATGTTAAGTTTAAAGTCCGAAATATTTTTTGCCCTAAGGTTAGAGCAAATATTTAGGTGAATTTAGATTTAGATCTCTGATGTGCAGAAAATGTTCAGGTGATGGCATGAAAATAATTAATTGGAGACAGAGATATTTCCAAGCATTTGCAAAATTAGAAATTAAAATAGTTTAATAAGTATTTCGAAAACGTGATTATAATGGTTGGTCAATTACCTTCCATTTCACAAATTAAATGACTATTTATTTAAGAGTAAAGAATCCAAATTAACAAACTTACTGAAAATACCTCTCATGTGCTACTTTCTTCTCCACATATAAAGAAATGACCTTACCTGCAACAAAGAAGACACATGTAATGTACTGACAATATGTAACATATCATTAAATTGGGACGAAGACAATCGCTACAAAAACCCATTATTAGACTAAACGATCGAGATAATAAAAGAGACAACATTGCCGGTGCTAGGTGCGCTTAACGACCACGATACGAGGACAAGAAGCGCCGAGACAACGTGAACGTGAACGCATCCAAGAACAAAGAGGTTGGAGTCGATGTAGCGGAAACTGATAAACAGCACGCAATAAACGTAGCTCCAGCATTCGTGTTCGTACTGAATTGAGATGCAGCGAACAAGCGGCTGTGTGGTGTGGTGGGACACGGGAGGGCCGGACAGTTTTGTTACATTTTTTTTTTGTTTTTATTTCATCACGTCCATTCATTTCCATCTTAGGTCAACTGCAACGGGCATGTTTATATTCCCTGTATAATAAAATTACGTGACCCGAGTTGTAGTTAGCAGTTCATGAGAATCTAATCTAATAAATATTATAAAGGGGAAAGTTTGTAATGATGGATGGATGGATGTTTGTTACTCTTTCACGTAAAAACTACTGAATGGATTTTAATGAAACTTTACAATAATATAGCTTATACATCAGAATAGGACATAGGCTACAATTTATAAAGATATTGTGCCCATGGGCTTTAGAACTTTCACGGGGCTGCGAAAACGATGCCGGTAGCGCTACTTCACACCAAGGGGAGCGGGGCCGGGGGCGGGGCGGGCGGTCCGACGGGGGCGGGTGCGGGGAGGGGGAGGCGGGTGCGGGGAGGGGGGGGCGGGTACAGCTTGGTATTTCCCGCAACTTTAGGACTACTTGGCAAAATCCTTGAGAACCAATTACTCGATTTAGATGCGGATTGTATCTACGTCTAGCCTGATTCTACTCAAAACTTATAGGCTACATAATATAACGCTTCATTACCTGAAGGGTGAGTAGTCAGTGTTAAATTCTTATAACTTGCGAACCACTAACCCGATTTATGTGTGTATTTTATCAATGTATAGGATTTCTGGGAGCTGTCAGGTTCGAGATGGGTTAAAGTTTTTTCTATGTTGAGGCTGGCTGTGGGTTGGAGTCCACGCAAAACTTACCTACATTACACGTTACTTACTTACTAGGTAAACAATGTTGCAGTGCAAGTGCAGAAAGGTTCTGGCGGCAAATGCTTTTTTTTTAAATAGCCACCAAATGTCAACGAAGCTCTAAATGGGAATTATTGGATGTTTCTCATTAAATCATGCTATTTCATCTCGAACGATCTTGATTAAATTTGGTAGATGGATATATTGTCCTGGACCAGTTTGACCCTATTTTGGATCAGCCATGTCGGATACGTTTTATCCATGAAATAATTTTGCCGACGCTAACCCGAGCGGAGCCGTGTACCGCAGCTAGTAAGCGAATAAAGTAGTTCTCGTGCAGTCATCTCTAAGTCTGAATATGGATTACATAGTTTTTAAAATTTATTTTATTGATACAGCTATATTGAAGCATTGCGAACTTCTAGACTAAAAAATAAACAGTAACCTGTCTTCTAAAGTTAAACAACTGAAAAAAATATGGACTTATTAGTTTAGCTTTGAAACGGGAAAATCTCGGAAGTCTGCACCGACAAAATATGAATGAACCGACTAATTAAAGATATTTTTCTTGCTTCACTAACGTTTATATGAGCAACGCAACGTTTGTATGTGGCAGTTGCATGGAATTGTGTTTATAATTTTACTAAATATGTTTCAACAAAATATCTTCTAATTACTTTTTTGTTCGAACTATGCCAGGAGTACCTCCCTGAACCTCCCATCTTTGATACCCATGAATTCTTGAAGACCCTTTGTGACGGAATTAAAAATACTCAGATCGATTCCAATAAAACTTTCCAACTAAATTGTTAATTTAGTTGGAAACTGGAACCCACAAGCGAACCTTTCACGCGTAAAGCCTCTACTGATTCCGCCACCTTGATTTATGCTAATCGTGGGAATTCGCCTACTACCCTCCATCCGTAACGAATGTCTCTAACTAAATCAGTGCTGTATAAATACATATAATATTTGTATTCATTATTACAATAGTAAACCAATAATACATATTAATAATATTTTTCCCCATAAAAAGTCGATCAAAAAGAAAAAAAAACACTTAAATCGCCCCCGTCGGGATACGAAACCACCCTACGTATCGTTATCATGTAACTTATACCCTACGTCTGGAGGGGGAATAGATAAGTACAGATTAAAATTCACACTCAGCCTTAAACTTTTTGGTTTTTAGGGTTCCGTACCCAAAGGGTGAAAACGGAACCCTATTCCGTCCGTCCGTCCGTCACAGGGCTGTATCTCATGAACCGTAATAGGTAGTGCAGCTGAAATTTTCACAGAGTATGTATTTATTTTGCCGCTATAGCAACAAATTGGTAAAATAAAAAAATAATAAAAATTAAGGGGGTCCCATACAAAAAACGCGATTTCTTCGTGATAAATATTGTACGATGGTACGGAACCCTTCGTGTGCGAGTCCACTCGCACTTGGCCGGTTTATTTTTCACGGAAAGTACGTCAACTTTCTTTATTTCTTTCTACATTCGATTTCGTCAAAAGTGATGATAGTTTTGAAAAGGTTTGCCGGAATGGCCAAACATTTTGAAGGATCTATCGGAATAGCACAAAGATTTTAAATAGAGAACGCTCTGTATGAGAACTGATCGTTTTGAATGGGGGTTAAGATTTTAACAGAGGAGGACATACGTGACTTTATTTGATACAAAGGTATTGGTATCGCTTGAAGCGCTTACTTTTGCGTGGCTTCACTAACGATTTTCTCCCGTCGGGAGCGTCGCGTTACGGGGAATATCAGCGTAGTGACAGGGCGATTGTTGTGACTGTGAATTTCTTATCGTTAAGCTTTAGGATTTCGCCGCACATCGCTATAAGCAGTCGGCGATAAATCCCGAGATCGCATGCGCGATAAAACTAGGGCTAGGTGCTGTTATTGTCCTCCCGGGACTTTTATTGCAGGGGTTATAGCTGCATTCTTTAGCGATCTTTGTGGTTAACGGTGGAAGGAAATGCATATATCCTCACAGTTTCTGAATAAAGGAAGTAAAAGTTTGATAGTTTATACCTTATAGTGAGCCATAAAAAGGTTTATCGCTCTGTGTAAAAGCACGTTATCAATCTATGTCTTTTCAAAGTTCTCTACAACACTCAACTCAACACTAGTTAAAAATAAAGAATTGCTACCTATTTAAAAAAAATCTTGCTTAGTAAGTTTGTTTAGTTGGCAAATTAATATTTTATATGTTATACTTTATACTCACAATAATATTTCCTCCAATCATTTCGTAAGGTGGACAAGATAGATAGCTACATAGCTAAGGGGATATTTTGGGTACGGTTGGAGCACAGATTGCTCATAAAAGATTTAGACCTGCTAGAAGAAAACTTAGATATATTTATTTTAACATGCTACATTATTGATTTCCCATTTTCATTAACATTTAATAACGTTATTGTACCATTAAAAAGAATAAACCATGGTTTCTTAACCTGTTATTGGGAGTATTAGTTAAATCATGTCAAACCTGATTTACGTTACAGAAACCTTTAAAATTGCGTCAGTCGCGAATATTATTCGTTATAATAATCTGGCTGCTGTCCGCACCGGCGTCGAAGGGGATTACAGCCACCCCGTGCCGCCATATTGGGTCATTTTCTCTGCTAAGCCGCAGTAATTGATTGTCATGCCCGCTGACAGACAAGGACCAAACAACGTTACATTTACCACGTCAGGCGAATCCAGGACGAACGCGATCCTATTAAAGATACACAACGCGGACACAAACATATCTGCCACCGGAGACCGATGCAGATGTAGAGAAATGAACGGCCATATTTGTAACCGGAGGATCGTAAAGCCAATCACAGTTCAGTATATCCCCTAGTGCAATAATTTCATTGACGGGATTACGCTAAGCCTGGATTAGTTAATCAACCCTGACGGCGTATTTCCATAGGTACAGCTACCATCTAGCGAAATCCAAACGACTAAATCGGACTTGAAGTGTTGTCTTGAAAATCCTCCACTTTAAAACTAAGGTATCGACGGTTTTAGCAGTTTATTTATCTTGAGCAGACAATATATTGCACCTTGACTTCGGACTTCGACGGAACATTCGGCGCGGGTAAATGAGTGTTAAGTGTTTTGAAATTACGGATAAGTATTTACGGGAAACAAAAACCGGCCAAGTCCGAATCGGACTCGCACGGGAAGGGTTCCGTACCATAGTACAAGATTTAAAAAAATCATGTTTTTTATGACGGACGGACGGGCGGACGGATGGACAACGGAAGCTTAATAATAGGGTTCCGTAGACACTCTTTGGGTATGGAACCCTAAAAACACTGATTTTATGTAAGTGGGCGAATAATCAATCAGCGGATTATCAAGAAGGTATGGCAATTAAATATATTTATGAATTCATTAATTCAGCATTTACTTTCACTAGCTCGTGAAAACCATATGTTTATGAAACTGTTTTAAACGAAACATCAGGTAAGGAATAAAAGCAATCAGTTGATTGGAATTTTTTGAAACGAGAACAATTTAAGTATTAAGTGAAAGAATTAAAATGATATTTGGTGATGATATTTGGCATTCACAAAAAATAACAATACAATTCCTTAAGAACAAATATGAACTCCTTAAAATATCCTCAATTATACTTCTTAAGTGTCCTGAATGTATAGACTTGGACATTTCTGGCTTCTGTTGTTATATCATTAACCTAATAATTTTCTCAAAGGAACTGGATACCATGACAAGACCTCCCTTTATTTTTGTAGTGCTAAATTGAACTGGACCGAAAATATGACCCACGTGATCTAGTTTGCCATCAAGAGTCTCTGTCTGGAATCCACTAGCATACTATGACTGGGACACACAATGAGATTTCAGGACGGTACTACTAAGCCTTCCGAGGAGCTAAGCGATCGGGAAGTGCTTCAGAACTAGAGGGCTCGTTACGTCACAAGTCTGGGCTGCCGGCCTTCAGTAGTAAGAGCCACACCACAGATGAGAGATGACACTTCTTTAGTACCGATCAGTATAAGTTATCGCTGGATTTATACACTTTTGTAAATTAATCCCGTACAACTTCCACGATTATGCAGGAATCTCGCCTCTTCTATTCAATGTTCGAGTTTATTAAATAAAAAAGTCCGTCAATAAATGCTGCCTTCCATGAATATTTGTAGACGACGCGTCTGCGATACACTCTAATCGCAAGATTAAATTACTGCTTTGAGTTATTCGAAGAATATTACGGGTACTTTATCAATACTTTATATAATATTTTCGTTGGATTAAAGAAGCTACTTTTCTGTATTATTTAAACTAAAATTATACAGAACTATATTGTACACGCGGCAAAACCTAGTTGAATAATATAATTGAAGTGCAAATATTTATTTCGTTTCACAAAAACATAGGTGGTAAGGATATACATACCAATGTTACATAATGTTTTGTTTGTTTTTCGAAACGTGCCATTGATGGTACTAATAGTTCCTACACCTGTAAAAGTATAGATTCTGCACAACAGGTTGTAGGTTCCGTTGGACTTAGTTCGCAGACGGTAGCGAAGCACTATGTTGTGTAATAGGCGTGGGCGTGTAGGTGTGCATAGGTAAGGGTGTATGTGTAAGTGTATATGTGTGAGTGTGTATGTATGAAGAGATGTATCTTCATAGAAGAAGATAAGAAAGTGTGCTGTGATTGTAACTAATCACGCTGTATCATCTCTGCCGACCCCTCCGGATAAGCGGCGTATTGGATAATAATGGTAACTATGATTTAAGTGAAAACGGTTTGCCGAAGTGATTCGGCAAGAAATCTTTGCAACGTATTTCACAATAAAAATGTTAAGATTCTCCATACTGATAACTAAAATAGTAATTCGGGTCTAATTGAGTAATACAAAATTTGTCCGTTAATTGTTTCAGTGCTTCGTAGTTCAATTCACCATTTGACAGTTACCAAAGAATTCCATTCTGAAAATAAATGTAAACTTCGTATACGTGCCGATGACTACACTCTTGTTTCTCCCCTCGTTCCCCCAATATCTCTTCTTCAGTTGAGCTGGGGGACAGAGGGAGTTACCCCCTCCCCTCACCAACTTGCACCTCACACCCGCTCCCACCGTCAACCGCATGTGCCTCCGTATATGTATGTAAGAACAGATTAAATTTTCAGTTTATTTGGGCGCAGCCCGCGCAGAAATGTCGAATGTACTGTACATATTTGCGAGAGCAAGTTGTTTCAGCACTGCACAAGAGTTACTTTGTGTGTTTGATTCTCTCGGGTAATTTAGTGCCCGACCTCCGAATCATAACGGAGTTTGAATTTGTATTTCGAGATGAAAGCGCCGAAATATGGGGAGCGCAATATTTGACTCGTCGGTCGTGTCAGTCGCAATCCAACTTTGAAGGTCGTTGTTTGAAGGTCTTCAACCAATTAAAACTGAGGTTATGCGATGTCAGCTCAAACATTATGTAAACTTAACTACCTTCACATCAGGATCGAAGCAGGTGTGCCTTACTCAGATATGTTGATACGATTTAGTACATACAGCGTGCGGCCCACTCACTAGGCCAAGACTAGGGCCGCTCTTCCGGTTCGCTAGACACCCGGCGGCGCAGTTTAGATGGAGTTTACATCGATTCAGGTTCGATTTCGAAATCGCCTAATGTTTATTTGCAAATTATTGTAAGTATTGCCACCTTTCAAATTAATTTTCTAAGACCAACTTTACCTAACCTAGCTGCATATTTATCATTTACTAGGTAATTAAGTGATGTCAGCTTAGTCTTAGTGGTAATAGAATTACAAATGTAATTTCCTTTTTTTTTAACATATTTATTGATGTGTTTGATACCCCCTCTTCTTCACAAAAATACGTTTTTGTCAACCCTACACGACGCGCCGTAATTCACGTGGAGAGTGCACGACTGATATTGCCAATGCAAAGTGAGCGTTGTATGCACGCCGTTTAACTTACATTAGCTTGTACATTCATTCAATCAGCATTGTGTATTTTGTAGGTATCGTTTGTCGGCACCTCAAAGGAGATTCATTTTTAGTAAATTGTCATTATTATTTTATTCTTCGAAAACCGGGGTGGCTGCTCCCCGTCACTTCGCGAGACCACGCTCAACGAGACAACATATTACCGGATTTGCGGACTATCGCAGAGCTGTCGATCTTGTTCAAATTACGTTTGAAGGTCGTATATAGGTTTAAGGAAAGGCACCTGGCAAACAGTTCCATATCCTGGCGGTGCGGCAAATAAATGAGTTTGAGATTCGATGCGTTCATGTCAACCACAAAGGAGTGCTCCGATTCTCTGCGGCGGGTGATAGAAGGTTGCATAATTTGTCTATAAACGTGCTATTCCTGTTGGAAAATTATTTAAATTGAGACTTCTTCAACTGGCCAAACTAAAATACGGGACCGAGGTACGAATAGTCGAGGATGTTCCCGTGTAATCTACGAAGTCTACAAGATTTCCATTTTCTTTCACCCGCCAGCTGCCGTCCGGGACGTGACGCGAGCAGCGCTCGAACAAGCACCGAGAGTCGATTCAGGTCGCGTAGCCTCTCGCTCCTGCCCGAGGCGAGTCTGAGCCTATTTCCGCCACAATTTATTAATGCGCGCAGTTAAGTATAGGTGGCTCTGGCTCGTGTGTTCAGTGGTACAGTCCACGTACAGTGTGGCACCCAGGGTCGGAATAATGTGGAGATCGCAGCAATTATGTGAGGACAATTTCTTCTAATTTCTCTGCTCAGTTAAACAGATGTCGGCTGTCTTCAGTTAAGCAAAATTTTAAGCTAAGGAAGTTCGACCGTTAAAATGCATCCGTTAAAATATCTTCGGACTTCGGATGTCTAGTTGTTTGAGCTCTGTTGAGACACTGGGGAAACTTATAAATACCCAAATAATATTTTGTTTTGCATGGGGATACGAAACACATTTAAATTAAAACTTAAATTAATAAAAGCAATTACAAAATAAAAATACATTTATAAAAATACTATTATCATTTTTTTTCCGAATAATAGGTACGTCCTCAATAGCGTCTAATTTTCGTAAATTTCTGCGGTCTCGATATTTCAAGCGATTTTCTTTAAACTGGTTGATTAGTAAGAGAGAAAAAAAGTGAAACTAGAAACTAGTGAGAAATAAAAGGTTAAAATAAAAATCTGGATTTCGAAAACAGCGCCATCTACTGGGTGAACAACAAGTAAACTTATGAGTGCAAATAAATATTTTTATCGAAATTTGTCAAAGCCGCTTAGAACAAAAACCATTTCGAAAACACGCACACCTGCATTTTATATATAAAGATTTAGCATTCAATAATTCCGAGAGGCCTGTTGTGAGCCTCGCTACACATATTAAACCTCTTCAAAAATGCACCTAAGTCCGCTCCTGCCGCTAACGGAATCCGTTAGCCGCACGGCAGCCGCGGTCACGCCACATCGCCACCGCTGATAACCTCCCCCTCCCCTCCGCGCCGCCGCCGCCGCCGACCCCAACCCCGCCAACCTACCAAAGCAAACGCGAACCACACATTACCACTATCTCCGCGGCAAATGTTGCTGGGTAAATACTCTTCACTCACGCTCTGACTCGCGTGAGAAACGTTGTGTAACTTGCGGTAGTGCTTCCGATGATGAATTTTAGAAACAATGCGACGGTTTTGTACAAATTTATGGCAATATTTTGAGTTGCAGTTGTAACGTGAACGGACTGCAAAGGGCCAACCTTATTTAAAAAAGGTTATCCAAGTTTTGTTTTTTTTTTTATTATAGGAAAATTATTATATTGTACTACTTCTATAGATAAATGCGGCTCCACTGCGTTAACAGTCGGTTTTCCGCGATTACTCGTATATTCAACTCTATTACTCAACCTTGAGGTAATTTAGCGTAATGATAAGTAACCTTATGGGAAAATTCAAGCTTTACCCAGACACAAAAAGCTTCGGTTAACTGGTTCCAGAGTTATAAAAGGATAAAAAGACAAACAGAAATACAGACGGCAGACTTTGGGTTGAAAGTAAGAAAGTTTCGGAAATAATTTGTTGACATAGAAACGATTGGTGAAATTTTGTGAATAATAGAAAAAAAATGGCATTTGGCAAACAAATTTATTAATGTTACAAGAATATGTTAGCAGCTGCGGCTAAACCTATCTAAGTATTTACCGATAAATCTTATAATGAATCTATGCGTTAGTTTGAAATATTGCATATTCTGTTTGAGCTTATCAATTGCCAATGTAATATTTGATTGAAGTCAATCTCGGAATATTGTGAATAACTATCGCAAACTATAAAGAGATTGTTTCATCTGGTTATACAAAAATATCAATGCGAAGGGCACACGGCGGCACGTAACGGTTCGACGGCCCCAGCGTTCCCCCCAAAGAAAACAATTTTGCATAACATCCCTCAGACGAAATATTCGCATAGAATGAAATAGCAACTTATTTACTTTGGCAATTCGCTCGCGGGACTCAATATCGATAGACGGAAAAACATTCCTCATCGGAGCGAATCTGCGAAGTCGTTACCAGCGAACGGCACGGCTTGTACCGACGAATTGAATTCGGTTGATTTTCGCCGTCGTCCTTACGATAGCGATAATGATTGAAATATTCTATTGCCTGCGAATCGATGATCCAACGGAATCAAGAGGACGTCTTTCCAGATCGTTTCGCTCAGTGATTCTAAGAAATAACTGATACTTTGGTCTCTTAAGCTCTTCTACATACATAATTACGCTCTCATTATTTTGTTTTGTATTGAATTATTAGCTTTCTCATCAATTTCACCGACATATACAAAATTGTTATCAGATTGTGGACTTTCGTCTTACTCTGCGTCAGACGAATTTCCAGCTAAACATTCTGATTGTTTTCATTCTCTGATTACAATGTTTAAATATAGGTAGTTTCCTATGTAGATGCATCCATAGCCAATTTTCACTAATTTCATACATTAGAGAATAATATATATTTTTTTATTTCTTTTACTGTGTTTTAAGGTTCAATATTTACAATTAATTTTACTATTGTGTGTGAAAACACCCTCAAATCATGCTCTTAGTCCTATAGTTACATAGTCGCATGGATAGAATAAAATAAAATTTTAGATTTGTGAAATGGGTCCACAGTTAGTGGAAAGGTAAAGAGCCTTTTCCGACAGAATACTTTGCTCCTAATTTGCTTAGTCACTTAGCGAATCAACCTCTCAACTTATTGAATTAAGTAAAAAATTGAACTTATCAATCTTGCCATTTACCTGTGTCTACGTGATAATTATCGGCAAATATAAATTGGTGACTCAACTAGCTATTCTGATAAATATAGTGTGCACGAGGCTTTAGCAATTCTGTTTGATATATTTTTTCGTTGTTTCTGTAGTGAGGCGAGATCGGGGCGGGGTGGGGAAGAGGGAGGAGGTGGTGGGGGACGCGGCGGGCAGGGATGTGCAAGGAATTAAACCTTCGAACTAAACTTGCGTGATTGATGAATGGCGCGCCAGCTGAGACCGGAGCATGTGTTCGTCTTTGTGTGTGAGGGTGTATCTGCAAGTGTATTGTACATAAATTGTCCAAACCATATCGGTCAGTGGGTATGTTCATAAGCTTTTTAACTGATGAAAATTGTGATGGATTACGGTCTAGTCACTATTATTGCACTGAGCAAATGAAGTTAAAAAAAATCCCATCGATGAACATGGTTACAACAAATAATTCTGATGAAATAGCGTATAAAAGATTCGAAAGGAATAACCTCAATTTAATCTCAAAGAAGATTTAATAAGATTGAATCTCGAATAAATTGAGATTAAACAGAAATATATGCATTGAAACATCATATTTTGAAAATGACTTTGGTCAGTCCATTTGAACCTTAACTCTAAAACCAAATGAAATGTGCCAATGAAAGACATGCAAATTATTAACAATGTAGAATAAAAGATGATCTCATGTAAGTACTTCGGTTCACAGAAGACATAATATTCATAATCTCATTTCAACATGAAATACTAGCTTAGGTAGCCGGCTTGGGTCGGGTCAGTATCGTTTCGGACTAATGTCTAAACCTGACATTTCATGTTATATGAGTTCCTCAAACAAACTTTCATTCCTCTTTGCACCCCCTTTGTTATTAATTTTAGCCACAAAAGGTAGACTTTATTTTATACCAAATTGGTTCAGTTGCTTAGGCGTGAAAACGTAACGGACAGACAGACAGAGTTACTTTCGCAATTATTATATTATTTTGGATATCTGCACGTACTTCTTGTTGGCGTTGCTAAAATCCAGCAAGAAGCTCCATTTTCGCTGCAGTGAAATGGGTCGTCAAAGATTCAGAGTACATCGGCGTGGTCGCTGGAAGCTCATTCCGAGCACTCCCCTCTGTCCATTCACCGTCTAAAATCTAGCACTTTACCTAAGTTGTGTCCAGACGATTGCCCCAAAGGCAATTTGCATACCGAGGAGCCCGGAATGGCCCCCGGCGCTCACTTCAAACGGACAGCACGGCTCTGAGGAGATCTGAGGCGGGGGAATCAGGACCTCAGACCGCAGCCTCGGGACAGCTCGTGCTGGGATAAGCATAATGCACCACAACATACCTCTCTTGAGCTTGGAACATTTGCTTATCGGAGTCGATTTGAAATAATCTGGAACGACACTTTTGGTATTAATTGAGAAAAACACAATACCATGCAAAAATCTTCTTTATCGTTGATTATTGAAACGTTTGTTTCGTGACGGTATTTAATATTTTTTGCGAAAAAAGGCACCCGTACAGATTAAAGAAACCCTATGTATATAGCGTTTTTTTAAAGTCCCTATATTACAAATCAACTATCTTACCCCGAGTTGTGTAAGTATTCTAAAGTGGAAGTAGACCATCTCTGGTTAACGTTAATGTTATTGTTAAGATATACCTAACGAAACTAAAGAAAGAAGACAGATATATCTTAGCATTAGATTAACGTTAACCAGAGATGGTGGACTCCAGCCTAACAATACCAAATATCTCAGTCAGTTCTCAATAAATAGTGAGATAGTGGAATAAAGAGCCTCTCACCGAAACATTACCGATACATAATTTTTCGAAAAGTTGTTTTAAAATAAATAATGTATGAGGTACATATAGTGAAGACTTGGACACGGACCAGCAAGTAAACCTTTGAAGAAAGTTAAAAACAATGTCCCATTATTTATGTTCTATTCTGCGTCATATAATGTTCATTGAAAAAGCCACAGATTTATTATTACGTTTTTGTTAGTAATTTCAGACGACCTACAGAAGACAACATGCGCTAAAGAAGTAATAGTTCAAAATACAATTTAGTGTCTTTACGAGTGTTAAAGTAAATTAAACTAATGAACGCACGCTTCGTCGAGGACAGACGCAGCAAATAGGCCTATAAATTATCAATGATCATGATTAATTATAAGGACCCCTGGCGTTGCTCTGAATTGTAATTGATAGACGCTTTATTGGTAAAATGTTACTTCTAGCATGAAAATATTATTTTTATCTTCGATTTTCTACTTACTGACTTGTCTTTTAGGGCTCAGTTGTAGTTCTGCATGAATATCTCTCAGAGTAAAGTTTATTTTTCTGAAAAGAAAAAAAAAAAGCATTTTGGCACTTTTAAAATATTTGTTGTTTTTTTTATTTTGATGGGCGATAATTATAGCCACGATGGGTAGGAGTAAAGTCAATGAAGTCATCGGAGTCTTCATCGCACTAAAACAAATTTAAAAAAAAATATGAAAAATATCGCAGTCCTAAATTAATTAATTAATTAATATGGCAATGTAAATAGAAGTGTAATAACTGTAATACGATTGGAGTTAAACCGAGCGAGTTCGCTTGCTCGCGTCATTACCCTAATGTCCTATTAGCATATTTATGGTGACCATTGAAACTTCCCTCCCTCCCTTTGTACAGCTGTTAATACGAACATACGACCAACCTTACATACATTACGGACAGAGAAGGGTCCGAACCATGGAGCTGACAACATGTTACATGCGGACAAAGACAAAATAGGAAAACCGTTCATTTATTTAACGAAAATAATATGTATACGTGTAGAATCGAACTTAGGCAGTGACAAAAACTTGGTAATCAAGTATAAAATGCTAAAAAATATAAACTTTTGAGTGAAGTATAAGGCTGGATTCGAACCAGCAAACGAATCACACACAAACATCGAAAACGTGTTAAGCGTGAATTGTACCATAGTTCCCCAAAAAATGTAAGTATGGCAGTAGCATTTAGTTATTCATTCATAAGTGTAACATAGCATAATTAATGAAAAAAAAATTATAGACCAGTTATATTTATTTGCGTATTCTTTTTCACTTGGTTGATAGAATCCGCGGTCAATCGAATTGTGACATGACTAGTGTAGTTTGACTACCAGAAGTTTAATAAATACATGAAATGAAATGAAATATATCCACACAAAATACATAAAGACGAAAGATCAGATGACAATTGGACGACAAACGCTCGATATCCGTGTTTACTTTACATTTCAAATAAAATATGTTTTTCACTGAGTTTCTGTTTTCGATTTAGGAGATATCAAACCTTTAGCATCCAAAAAAATATCTCCTAAGTATCGAATGGTTCCCCGCTCCATGGCAAAGATTAATGAAATGTCGCAATAATGATGGTTCCAGTCAATGAATCAACGAGTTATTATTTAGATGGTATGTCTAGATTACAGAGTTATGTGCAGTATTCATGTCGCCGTGTTGGACCGTAAGGTTTATTTATTGAAAAGATTAAAATATTCTATGAATCACGTTTTAAAATAATAATTAATTAGATTAAGTTCGTAAAATAATTTTGACTAGTATTACATTGACGATGGCACTATACACCAGATTTAGGTTAAGCTCAATATTCATAATTCAGAATCATAATCAGTGTTTTTTTTATCTTTTGTTTTTTTATATTTATTTTTTACGTTTCTCCTTATGTTTGCGAGCGGTGGCATTAATTAATCAACTACTTAAGTTTTAAACTTATTTTGTGACTGGCAAAATATGTTTGCCAGTTCTTATGTGCATGGAAGTATGCGACATTTATATGACGATACTTGGGTGATGCAAAATAAAACCTTCTTTTTCTTACTAAGGATTTACTGAAAAGATTGATAGCAGTTCTTACTTCCTTACAGCTCCTACTTTTTCGTATTAAGGAATTACTGAAAAGATTGAAAGCAGTTCTTTAACAGAGTCGTTACCCTATCAATTCTCCATACTACGGGCGATAACTTCCATGCTCTTAATGTTTTAATAGGTTTTTGAAATTTTGTATTCTAAAATATCTTATATAAATCTATGTCGGTATGATTAAGTTTTTTTTAAAATATCTTTTAGTGTGGAAAATATTGGTAAATAAACATTGAAAAAAAGTTGTCTTTTTTACGTACTTTTTTCGAATTTCTTTTACTGATAAATACAGATTTTTCAAATAAAAAAATTCTGTGTGACTTAGAATGAAGCTTTTTCAAGTTATGAAAAAAACATGATTTAATTCTGACATAGTTTAGGGGTGGGGAAACGTTGGGGCCTGGAAGACGATTTCGCTATTTTAATGGCAGTCGCCATGCAAAATTGTGGCTTGGTCAATGGACAAAGAATTCATTTCTTGGAAATTTCAAATCTTAGATTTCCTGTGACTTCACGACAGCCTTAACAGCTGTCCTTAACGCCTACTGTTTCGTACTTTACTGAAAATATTGAAACCAGTTCTTTAACAGCTGTCTTTAACGCCTACTTTTTCGTATTAAGGAATTACTGAAAATATTGAAAGCAATATATTATCCTTGCTTCAAGGGTTAATTTTACGTATATTGTGTCATAAATCTATTACAAGTCACATTTAAAAATAAACATTTAAGACAAATTGTCCACCTAAATCGTCACTGCCTCATTTGTAACACTCGAATTTTAAAGACCACGGAACTAGTGGCATGTGAAAATTGGTTAGACGTTATGTTTAATTAATGTTTAATCGAATGACAAGGATGACAGCACAATTTTGATTTTGGTCAAAATTCAGTTATCTTTGTGGAATGTGGGCAGTTCTTTCAGTTCAATCCATTTGCATTGGATGGTTTCGAATGCGACCTAACGGTCAGTCTGTTTTTCCCGCGCAATCTGCGAGCGCATGCCACCTCGTAACGCTCCGCCGCGCGTGTACCATGAACATTTTTCGATCCCTGCCATATTAAGAAGAAACAAGCACAAGCACGATCAGCTCTTTTCTGGGAAGTGAACTGGTGCCTATGGAGTTCTCCACATCGACGCAGCACTAGCCTTCGTCCCGTCGTGCAAGGGTCTGGTGACGTCCAGCTGGGAGCGCTAGATTCCTGAAGGTGCGGCTGGGGAGAGCTGGTGAGTCTGCCCACATCTATACAGTCCACTATTTCCGCTACATAATCTTTTGATCCTTCTCACCAAATTCTTTTCAAAAAGAAAAATCGTGCTGTCATATATGTGTTAAATACCAAATCGGTGATAATTCATGGCAAATCATTCATTCTATTCTATTTCTCCTATTATTTATTCGGAAGTGTTTGAGCGATACTACGTATCCTTAAATTGTAACATACCATATACATTTCGAGCGATATTAAGTATCCATAATTAACATTTAAAATATGTACAACTAGTGTTTTGTTGCGATATTACGTATCCAATTTCTTCAATTATTGTTCGATAAAGTTGGTTATTCATTTCTACGAAATAATAACTATACTTTTAATCCATTTTGTAGCGATATTACGTATCCACAAAGGCCCTTTTCTGTAAAACTATTTACGAGACTTACGAGACCTATTCTATTGCAATAGTTATATATGTTCAGTTGTATTTTCACGATATTACGTATCTGAATACGAACATATTATTGTCTAAGCTTGAATCTGCATTCAACATAATAGTTTAACAAAATAATTGATTATATTTCTTCATTATTCGGCCGCGCCAGCCGCGACGAATGTTAAAACTACCTTCATACATGTTCCCGCGCAGCGCTTCGCGCCAATCGCGCGGCAACGCGCCCGTTCCTATACCTATCTACGTATAAAAAAGGGTCACAAAAAGAAGTTTTTACTAAGATCCTATTTGAGTTTACAGTTAAATCTTCTTTGTTTCATCTACACATTCCGTTGTTCATTATAACATTATTTCAACATGACTGAATCTCAACAAAGCCCTCTTAAGGGGCAAGTTTCTGAAACAAAAATGTCTGCTAAGACAAAAGCTATTATTGAGCAAGATATCTTTGAGCGGGACATTATTTTCGATGAACTACGGACTTTGTCCGAGTGTTATGCAAGTGATGAAGATCAATTCTCATGCCGTGTGAAAGATGTAATTAATATTCAACGTAAATTTCAAAAATTACAGAGTAAAATTGAGAAATGTTTAAAGAAAACCGATGACTTTGTGCGAGAGGAGCAGCTTGCCATTCGCAATGATTTTAACGACCGGTTTTATGGTGTACAAACATTAGCAAAGAAATTAAAAGACAAGCTAGAAAACTCCCGTCGAATGAGTCACGCGGTTCTTCACAATTCTACGTTTCGTAATGCATCTTGTTGTCCACAAAACAATAATATGAAGTTGCCTACTTTGCCACTTCCATCGTTCAGTGGCGAGCCGACAGATTGGCCGTCGTACTATGATCTATTCACATCACTCGTTCACAACAACACGATGTATTCAGATGCGGAAAAGTTTAGGTATTTGTTGCTAACCCTAAAACACGAACCGCTTAACCTTATCAAGTCGATTCCGATTACCGACGAAAACTATTCAAGCGCATTGAATATACTTACTTCTCGCTACGAGAATAAACGTATTATTGCGTCCAAACATTTGGACCGTATACTCGACATGGAATCGATGACGGACAAACCTAATTACGTTAGTGCTCTCCGTCAGTTATTAAACGTGTATCAGGAAAATATCACTGCTCTGAAAACGATGAACTTTCCTACAAAGCAATGGAGTTTTATTCTCTTAAATATTTTGTTGCGTAAATTAAATTCAAATTTACGCAAACGCTTCGAACTTTCACTGTCGTGTCCCAGTCAAATCCCAGATCTTGATTCCTTAATACAATTTCTCGAAAAGGAACTTTCTGCCTCCGAAATAACCAGCCAGAATCATAAAAATAATAACTCTGGCTTCGCTTCGCATAACGTGCAGCCGCAACGTAACGCGGGCCGGTCGTCTCCGCGCGTCGGGTATAGTGCCTCCATCTCGACGAACCTTGTAAACAATGAACTTGTTTGTGCATCGATTAGTAATGATCGGAGCGATGAGACGAATACCTGTGAAACGAGCAGGAAGTGTGTCAATTGCAATAAATCACACACATTATCTAAGTGCCTGCCTTTTCTAAATCTTTCTCCTAAAGATAGGCAAGCGTTAGTTAAAAGTAAACGGGTTTGTTTTAATTGCTTGCACCCGGGACACGACCTGAGATCGTGTAAATCCACGTTTAATTGCAAAACGTGCAATAAACGCCACCATACTTTGCTGCATTTTGACTATAGGTCATTATCAGTTAGCGCGGCAACGCCGCCCCCCCTTCCACCCGCGCAGGCGCCGACGCCGGGCGTACCTCCCCCTCCGTCCTGCGCGCCCGCGCCGGCGCTCTCGGCCCGCGCGCCGGCTCCGGCCGGGCCCGTGGCGGCCCCCGCACCCGCGCTCCCGCCAACACACCCGCTGCCTGCGCTGCCCGCCGGCGACGGCGTATCCTCGCTGACCAGCGCAGCGGTTCCGCCCGCCACTCACACTGTGTTGTTGTCTACTGCGCTCATCGAACTGCACGTGAATTCTTATTCTAAATTCACGGTGCGGGCTCTTGTCGATTCCGGTTCTCAAGCGACATTCATTACTGAATCGTGCGTTCAGCGACTTGGTTTACCGCGTCGGCATTTCAATGCAACCGTATCGGGCATCGGTGATGTTGATCCTTTGCATCCTAAGGGCATTGTTTCATGTTATTTCACGCCGCGGAATCAATCCGGACCATGCATTCAAGTCGAAACTATAGTTTTATCAAATATTGTTGCGGACATGCCGAGCACGACGCTCCCTCGTGTTGCGTGGCCTCACCTTTGCAATTTGACCCTTGCGGATCCGGACTACCAAACTTCACGACAAGTAGACGTTCTTCTCGGTTCTGACGTATTACCAGAACTTCTTTTAGGTCAGATCGTAGCGGGACCTCCCGGTACCCCGACGGCCATAAACAGCATTTTTGGATATTTGCTGTTCGGAAAACTTTCATTCGGAAGTGAATCTCACAGTAATTCTCTTCCAGTCTGCCTGAAGGCATCGATCGATGATATTAGTCTTCAACGATTTTGGGAACTAGAATCCCTTCCTGAGAAAAAGGTTATGACACCAAATGACAGCTTGTGTGAATCGATATTTGTGACGACGCATACTCGGGATAGCGCGGGGAAGTATACGGTGGCTCTCCCCTTCCGACCAGATGCGAAGCCTTTAGGTCAGTCACGCGATATTGCGATTTCGCGTTTCCGTAAGTTGGAATATCGCTTAGCGCGAAATCCTTCGCTAAAATTTGAGTATCACAAATGTTTGCAAGAGTATCTTGACCTCCATCACATGGAGTTAGTACCCGATGATCCTTGTGAAAGTACTTCCACGTACTATATACCGCATCATTGTGTAGTACGTGAGTGCAGCGCTACTACGCGCGTCAGAGTCGTGTTTGACGCCAGCGCGGTTACTACAAACGGTAATTCGCTCAACGACAACCTTCTTACGGGTCCAAAACTTCATCAAGACATAGTACTTGTGCTGCTAAAATTTCGAATGCATTCCATAGTTATGACGGCAGACATCAAACAGATGTACCGACAAATTTTTGTTCGTGAAAAAGATCGCGATTTGCAGCGTCTCGTGTGGCGCTCTTCGCCCGAGGAACCCATACGAAACTACCGGTTACGAACTGTAACTTTCGGCGTTAGCTCGTCTCCCTACCTCGCGCTTCGCACCGTGCGGCAGTTAGCGGAGGACGAGCGCGCTAGCTTTCCTCGTGCCGCGCAAGTACTACTTAGTGACGTTTTCGTCGATGACATTGTTACCGGGGCTCGTGATGTATCCGAGGCACTCTCTTTACAGAAAGAACTCATCAATATTTGTAAAGCCGGTGGTTTTGAGCTCCGAAAATGGACCAGCAACTGCCCGGCTCTTCTCTCGTCGGTATCACCGCAAGAACGTCATGGTGAGCGGCAAGACCCAGTAGGTTTTGCCGACATGGAAGGCGATGAGAATGTTAAGGTGCTCGGCATGGTGTGGAACCCTAGACAGGACGTCTTCGGCTTCAAAGTGCAATACACCCCGCGTGATTGTACAAAACGCTCCATACTATCTGAAATTGCTCGTATATACGACCCCATGGGGTGGCTGTCTCCAGTCACCTTGTATGCAAAACATCTTATTCAGCGGCTTTGGTTGTCAGGCACGGGCTGGGACGAGCCTCCCTCCCCAGATATTGTCAACTGTTGGAACAGCTTCCTTACGGAACTTCCCAGTTTGTCACAAGTGACCTTACCTCGTCACGTAGTGCCTAAAGCTGACACGATCGAGTTGCATGGCTTTTCGGACGCTTCCGAAAAGGGTTATGCCGCTTGTGTGTACCTCCGCCTTATGAGTAAAAGAGATGGCGTCCAGGTGTTCCTTTTGTTCGCAAAAACAAAAGTTGCACCCCTTAAGAGGGTTTCTATTCCTCGATTGGAGCTGCTCGGGGCGCTTCTCTTAGCCAATCTTATAGAAACGGCTATGAAATGTTATGGTGACATTATTCGGGTAGACGATGTCTATGCTTGGACTGACTCTTCGGTCGTTCTGTCATGGCTTCGTTCGTCTCCTCACGAATGGAAAACCTTCGTGTCGAACCGTGTTACAGAAATCCAAACGCGCGTTCCGTCCAGTCGGTGGCGCCACGTTCCGACGGCCCACAATCCGGCCGACGCAGCATCGCGAGGCATGCTGCCATGCCATTTTCTTCAACATAATTTGTGGTTTTCGGGCCCAGATTTTCTGAAATTCCCATCGTCGGAATGGCCCCCCATGCCTTCCTCGTGTCCTACGACCGAGGAGAAGCGTAAGTTGATTCTCACATGTATCCGAACCGACCCCGATAATGTGAAATTCATAAAATCCTTTTCGTCCTTGCGTAAACTTGTACGTGTGACAGCATTAATATACAGATTTTATAACAAATGTCGAAAAATAAAAAATAACTTCCCTACAACGGAATACGTTTCAGTGCCGGAGTATCAAAGCACATTGAAACGACTTATAAAACTTGTGCAAAGTCACGAATTTCGTGAGGACATGATAAAATTGTCATCCAGTAAGCAATGCTCCAATCGTTTGCAAAGATTGAGACCATTTCTAGATGAAACTGGAATGCTTCGTGTCACAGGCCGGATCGAACGATCCCAACTTTCATATGAAAGTAAACATCAATTGATTCTGCCAAAGAACGATCATTTAACTACGTTAATAATTGATGACGCCCACGTCACAAACCTGCATGTTGGGCCGCAAGCCCTGCAGTACATATTGATGCAGCATTATTGGATATTGTCAGCGCGTGACATCATCCGCCAACGCATTCATCGGTGTGTGCGTTGCTTTCGTGCGCAACCGCGTCACCCGCAACCGCTCATGGCACCGCTGCCTGCCGTTCGGGTGCGCCCAGAGCGAGCTTTTCTGAAAACTGGCGTAGATTTTGCTGGACCCTTTCTAACGCGTGCGAATAAAATTCGAAACGCAAAGGTGTACAAATCCTACGTCGCTGTGTTTATTTGTATGTCCACGAAGGCAATCCATCTCGAACTTGTTTCGGATTTGTCCAAAGAAGCGATGCTCGCTGCTCTTCGACGCTTTACCTCTCGGCGAGGTTTATGTAGCGATATTTATTCGGATTGTGGTCGCAACTTTGTAGGTTGCAATAACGACCTAAAATTACTTTATAAATTTCTGCAAGACGAATCCAATCAAAGATACCTTATTGACACAACCCTTCCACAGAGTCTCACGTGGCATTTCAACCCTCCTTATGCAAGTCATTTTGGGGGATTATGGGAATCAGCTGTAAAAAGCTTTAAACATCACTTGTATAGAGTAGTCGGCGCACAGATTTTTACGTACGACGAATTTGCGACTTTTATATGTCAAATCGAAGCAGTACTTAATTCACGCCCTATTTGTATTTTGAGTGCAGATCCAACGGACCCCCTGCCCCTTTCACCAGCCCATTTCTTGGTCGGCGGACCCCTCACGTGTTTGCCAGACCTATCACTATGTGATAAGAATTCCACTCATCTGACTAGATGGAAGTTGGTGCAGCAATGCCTCCAACATTTTTGGAAACGCTGGAGCTTGGAATACTTGCACCAGCTTCAGCAACGCAATAAATGGGCTCGTAATGAGGACTGCCCTTCAATTCGCGAAGGTGCAGTTGTACTCGTGCGTGATGATAACCTACCACCACTACAATGGCGAATAGGTTGTATTCAGGCTCTCCATCCCGGTACGGATGGAATCACTAGGGTTGTCACCGTCAAAATAGGCGGTCATTTATTAAAACGTCCAGTGGTCAAAATTTGTCCATTACCTATAGATTAAGTACTTTTGTGGATACATAATATTAGCAGTAAGTTTAGTTATGTTCTCTAATCGATTATCTATTAAATAATGCTTTGTGTTTCAAACTGTCTACCGACATATTTTTTTTCATTTTGTGATACAATTTGGATACGTTCACATTCATATATTTTCTTGTGTTTCTATGTGCGACTCTCCTATTCATATTACTTCAACTTTTAGAGTTCGCACTTCCATACGTTTTTAAAATGCCTAGTCATTTTAAGGTGAGCGGCATGTTTAATCGAATGACAAGGATGACAGCACAATTTTGATTTTGGTCAAAATTCAGTTATCTTTGTGGAATGTGGGCAGTTCTTTCAGTTCAATCCATTTGCATTGGATGGTTTCGAATGCGACCTAACGGTCAGTCTGTTTTTCCCGCGCAATCTGCGAGCGCATGCCACCTCGTAACGCTCCGCCGCGCGTGTACCATGAACATTTTTCGATCCCTGCCATATTAAGAAGAAACAAGCACAAGCACGATCAGCTCTTTTCTGGGAAGTGAACTGGTGCCTATGGAGTTCTCCACATCGACGCAGCACTAGCCTTCGTCCCGTCGTGCAAGGGTCTGGTGACGTCCAGCTGGGAGCGCTAGATTCCTGAAGGTGCGGCTGGGGAGAGCTGGTGAGTCTGCCCACATCTATACAGTCCACTATTTCCGCTACAATTAACATAGGGAGTTTTTAATTATAGAACGGAGGCCGCGATGCGACGCGGCGCGATGCGACAAGTCGCACTGAACTTATTTACAGCTGCAATCTTAGACGGGAACACATTTAACCTAGTTAAAAATAATCACGGGCTATCTAAATTAGTTTTGAAGAAATCTTACAATAAAAAAACCGGCCAAGTGCGAGTCGGACTCGCACACGAAGGGTTTCGCACCATCGTACAAGATTTAACACAAAAAAATATGCATGTATTATATAATACATATAATAAGTAAATATGTATGGGGCCCCCTTTAATTTTTTTTTTTTTTACCTATTTGTTGTTATAGCAGCAAAATAAATACCCACTCTGTTAAAATTTCAGCCGTCTACCTATTACGGTTCATTGGATACAGCCCTATGACAGACTGACGGACGGACGGACAGCGGAGGTTTAGTAATAGGGTTCCGTTGGCACCATTTGGGTACGGAACCCTAAAGGGAGGATGGTTAAAGAGGGCATTAGTGATACTTTGCTTTACCGAGTGTATTATATTTGTAAGGTGTTTCGGGATCGGAAATGCCACTATGTATGACTTCCATAAATGGAAGACATACCATATCAGTCTTTGGGGAATACCTTATAGAAATTAGAAACTTAATGAAATGAAAGCGTTAATGATTTAAAAAAAAACTTAACACACAAATAAGAATTCCGATGTCTTTCCCGCTGAAGCTGTTGTAGAAATATTTTTCTGCACTTATTTTTAACTGAAGAATACAATAACCAATATAACTATGGCGGGGCCCTTAATCCTTGGAGAGTATGGTGGGGTTTTGTGGTATTAGCCAACCATGTCAAGTTGACAAAAAAAAACTAAAATTTAATACTCAGGATTAAGTATGTAACTCAAAATTGTTTGCTGAAGTCTTGTTTGTATTTCTACTATGGTGACTTGAACGATACACTAACTTAAGGGCGAGCTTAAGGGGGCATATTTAGGCCAAACGCAAAAGACTGCACGGACTCGTACGGGTGACAGCGGTAACGTATGGCATCTAATAAATTGCTCGCGACATTTTGTGAATTTTCACAATTTATTCCGCGTGCTAACATGTTAGAATAACAGTTGGTTTACATGACGGCGCCAACGGTGACTATTGTGTTACGAGAGCTTTGTTACTAGGTACATGCATGTAAGTAGTTTAGATACATCGTGTTGTGGAATTTCAGAATTTTCTTAACTTGTTATTACGTTTGCTGACATCAGTACCACTTTCCAATAAGACCTAATGAAGAAAAGTTATAAAGTAATATTAAACATCTTAAAATTTGCTTTAAGCAAGCACCACACGATTTACAATAACATTTCATTATTTTGAATAATGTCGAAAATAAGAAAACAAAAAATGGGATATTTAGCTAACACTGCTAAAGGTTTTAATTTTTACCTAATATTTTTATGATTTAACTAATTTAATTTCCGCCTTATACCCTAAGTTTGTTATTAACATTTTATTCATTCTATTTGCCATTTATTTTGCGCGCGCGCCAATTTACCATATTTGCTCCGAACGTATTCTCTAAAGGATCCCATTTTATATACTAATTTAATACTTTTACATGCTAAGCAAGTACGTCGCTTTTTTAAGGAATGTGATATGTTTGTAAAATAGAGCGTGAATAATTACTTTGTAATTATAATAATATAAAAATAATAAAAGGCTGGAGGTTAACCAGCAAACATACCTTTCGCGGGCATTTCCTAGTATTTGTAGGTAGATCTTGTCAGGTATTTACGCTGGTTCAAGTCCAGCATTGAAAGTTCTTTTTAACCGACTTCAAAAAAGGAGGAGGTTATCAATTCGTCTGTATGTTTTTTTTTTCTTTTTGTTTTTTTTTTTTTATGTTTGTTACCTCATAACTTTTTCCTGGGTGAACCGATTTTGATGATTATTTTTTTAAATGATAGCTAGTGCTTCCCAAGTGGTCCCATTTTAATTTGGTTAAGTTCTGACATTGATATCCATGAGAAAATCATAAAAGTCTTAAATTTGTATTAAGATGTGCGCGACAAATGGACGAATAACTCAATATAACGCCAACCGATTTCGGTGATTCTTTTTTTATTGGAAAGGACGTGTACAAATTAGTAAGTTTACTTCAGATTCACTAAAAATTAACAAATAAAAAAAAATTTAACAAAAAAAATAACCGACTTCAAAGAAAAAGCACTAAAAAGTAAAAAATTATGTTCATTTTTGTAGTTACGATTTCTGTTATTTTTTGAGTCGGTGTCGGCCAAGGTTAGGTTAGGTTAGGTTAGGTTAGGTTAGATTAGGTTAGGTTCTCTTGATTGGCGCAGCGCGTGCCCGGCTGACGCCGACTCAAAAAATAACAGAAATCGTAACTACAAAAATGAACATAATTTTTTACTTTTTAGTGCTTTTTCTTTGAAGTCGGTTATTTTTTTTGTTAAATTTTTTTTTACAGTTCTCTTTCAACAATGTGTTCGTGCTTCAGGAGCGATACTACTCGAAAGGGCGGAGCCGTTGCCCGCAGCATACTGCACTGGAGGAGCGAGTGCCTTCCCCAGAGAGTGCAGTTTCATGTAAGCTCACTCTAAAGCAATGGAAGCTCCGGCAATTAGTCATGGCAGCCGGTCAAGTGGGGCCGCCTCCGCCTCCGCCGCCGCCGCCGCCTCGCCGCGGGCGGGAAGCGTGCGCGTTGCGGTGCGCTCATCGACTGTATGAACACTTGCTGGCCATGTGAATAAATATTTTTAACGAGCTAATATGGTGCATTTCGTTTTGATTGCTTTCAGTTCATTCCGTAGACTTATATGTGTAGGTCTTTTCGCCACATACCTCCGGTGTATGATATTTAATAAGCATTTTGTAAGTACCAAAGGAGTAGACTTTATCGCTGTTATTTCGAACCATCTATTTATAATATGAATTGAAATCTAAATAAGCACTTGTATAATAGATCTCATCTGGTTTAAAAGGTTTATTTGCTATTGGAAACCTCAGCTTCCGGTTCCAATCTAGTTTTGGATTTTTTTATGTAAGAAATAAAAAAATGGTTGGAAAAATATTAAATCAACAACAACGCCACCTACCGGGTCCAATTGTAAATTCCAACCATCCAGGGACCAACTCAAACACCCACAAAAATGTATTATATCTATTTAAAACGAGATGTGTGTTTGTATGTTTGTTCCCTTGAACTTCAAAACAGCGCGGCGGCGTGACAGATTTTAATGAAACTTTCAGGCAATCTTCAGATTATCCCAGCGAGTGGTCCAGTGATATTTGGTAATGATCGGATAAACAGTATTTTTGTTATTCACGAACAAATCGTTCAAACCGCAGGGCGAGCACGGAAGGAATTTCTCTCAGTACCGGCAAAGTTCCCATACTTCGGCAGCGTGACGGATGACAGAACGGATTGCGTTATTATGTGGTTTAGTCTGTTTTAAAATTCGTCACATGACCGCCCCCATATATCCCCCGAGTAATATGGCTATAAATAACGTTAAGTACCGGGTCGTTAGTATAGAGATACAGATAAGGAAAACATGTTAGGCTAAAATATTCATTTTTTAGATGTGTTGATAGAAATTTACAAAGGGTCATCTAACCGTCTATTCTCGTGGCCGGTGAGAACGACCGCCCGCGTGGCCAACGAGATATTAATAGCGACTCTCAATTTTCAGACGGCGATTTATTTCCAAAGTTTCAGGCGATAAGACATTTCGTGCGAGCCGCGCGGAATATTCCGATACGGTATTTTGCGGCGCAAACGGAGCGCGAAGCACCGGCGGAGCCACCGGCGGAGCTGGCTGGGCGGGCGGCGGTGACTAGCGGATGTTGTTTGCACTTCTCGTCTCGTGTGTGGGATTAGGGGCTAAATATAAACATTACGAAATATTTCTTTGAGTCCGACTGGAAGTCATTGAAATGTTATCGCTGCGGAATAATGCAACACATACAGTCGTATTCAGAGTGAACCTGTAAAACTTAGTACGGGATTAGCACATGAGTAACCATACAAAAACCGCTTTAGTTCAACCTTAATACGCGTACTAAAGTTAGCACGCCCACTCTGAATACTCCTGATAGTTGATTTGCTTTAGGCCTATTCTTGGAATTACGTGCTCAGGATTAAGTAATCTACCAATCGAGAAAACAGCTTTTACATCTGTTGTCAAAGCGGTTTTCTCGACTGAAATCGCTTTAGCAATGGTTATAATTTCAAGAATAGGTCCGCATGTCTTAATGACATGATCACACCTTTAGTCATTTTAGTCCAAAATACCACATAGGAACAAGGTGCCATGCCATGAACGGCCTTATTTTGCATATTTACATTGCACTGAATGGAAAACTCGGAACATTTTCAGTGCCTCTTCGACCATTGTTCTTTCATTGCGATTATACTATCCCGGGCGGGATAGTACCACCTAGTAGGTGGTAGGGAGACGATCTACAGTTTTTCGTGGCATACGGATCACGGATGAAGAGTCGTCTCTGACAACACGCACGGGAAGAAATACAGTAGGTCCAATTGCGTGCCGGAGGCCAGCACAGCGTGTTGTTTGAATTGTTATTCAAGTTTTATGGATTTATTACGTAACAAAACAATGAAATTTTAAAAAAGCGATAGAGGGAGTTGCACCGAACATTATTTTTACATACGCCCTGTCGCGACAATCTAAATGTCAAAAATTAGAATGGTTATTTGTAACGAACATGAAATGTATGTGAAATTGTAACATCAACCAACTGCCGCCGAAAAGGTTGCTTGGTCAACTGCCAGTTCTTTCTTTCAATTCGGGTCTTCAATTACTTCTCTTCCGGGTACGATTCATCAAACGAAAGTGAAAACACCTTTAAGGAGCCTAAAAGGTTACAAGGTAAATATTAATGAAGTCACTTCGGCTATAACGAAGGGGGTTGGCTGTCGAACTCGATTGCTTTTTGGTGCGTGTCGGCAGTCGCTTTCCGTAAAGGAATGTTAAGGAGCAGTCGGAAGTTGACAAATGGAGGATGTTATTTCCGTGGCAATTAGTCTGCGCGGGCGCAGCGGCAGGGGGGAGGGGGGGGCGGCGCGTTTGATCGCGTGCCCGGAGAGCCGACGCGCGCGCAACACACATTCTTATGTTCAGTATACTTTATCATGCTAACTTTGCGCTCTTTTCGTTAGAGGGCGTGTGCAGTGACATTCGTTCCGAGGTATTTCGGTATTCGCTTTTTCTTAAAGGCAGAATATGTAATGTTTTAAATATTTGGGTAGGGTTTTTTTTTAAAGTTAAACGGTGTGATCAACTACTATTTTCAATTTTAGACGATACGTTAGTAATGCATTCTTTAATTCTCGTGCATAGACAGAAGTAGACTGTACTCTGATTGGTCTTATTTTATATTCAGACCGTTGAATCATCACAGCGAAGAAGAACTAGCAAGAAACATCGCAGAAATCGCTTTAACGTCTATTAATTTAAAAATATTGAGATTTGTAACTATCCAAACTTAATAATATTATTACCATTCACAGCTTACTTTCAGCTCATTGTCCTTAGCTTTCATGGACGGCATAGTGACGGCATTACGAGTGCTGCAACCCTTGTCAGACATCAGCGTTGGTTTCCTTGCAGCATATAATTTCATTTCACTTGTGTTTTTGAATTGGTCGTATTCCTTGGTCTTTATATATTTCTCTAAACCGACTTCATTATTCTTTTACTTCAACTTTTTTGTCAATGTATTATTTTGACATTATCTTTGCCGGTATAAATTGTAAATTGTGTTCTGAAATAAATGAATTGTGTTGGATTCCTTAGTAAAAAATTAAAAAATTACATAAAACTATGTTGCAAATTAGAGCCAAAATTACTTTTTTTATAATGTTTTTCATTATTTTGCCTACATAATGTTATAAATAATAAATAGCTTAGGATGACATGAAATTTGGAGAATTTCGTCTCAAAGGAAAACAATACATTCAAAATACGTTTAGCTATAACAAGTATTGAATTCATGTAAACCTGTACTATTCTTTTGGTAGCGAGCAGCGTGCTGTTAGATCGCCAACAAAAAAAATCTCAAGAATAACTTAATACATAATTACCTACAGATCACATTCATGCAGTCCGAACTTGGCATTACCTGAAACGATAAAAATAACATTTCAGTTCAAGAATTTGATACCTCCTTCTTCTCAGCAGTCTCGTTTGACTGGATTTTTATGTTAAGCGCGACATATGGCGTACGCCAGGACCTAAAGGTGCCCGACGACGCCCATGGGTTTTCGAACATTTAGGGGGCTGCGAAAACCGGCCGGCCAGGTGCTTCTTCACACCACGTTTGAAGGACCTCAGGTCGTAATTTGGGGGAAATACCTCGGAAGGGAGTTCATTCGATTGTTTACCGACCCTATAGATAAAGGATCTAGAGGATCGGTTGGTTCTTACTTTTGGGATGTCGACTGCTAATTTGTACATTTTCTCCCTATTCCGCGTTGACCGAAGTTAGACGATTTTCTTAACTAGTTTTGGCTACTAAAATAAACAAAACATTTTGAGAACGAGAAAAACATTCCGGACTTTCAAAATAATTGTGCTAATAGTACAAGATTGCTCAAACTCAAAGCAATGAAAAACCGTACCATCGCAAGAATAAAAACATTCAACAATAATAATTCTTACCGACTTCTTGGAACGGCTTTTAGTTTCAGAAATATTTCGGAGTCAACCAAGTCTTTCTGTTACCCACATGTTTATTGTTATAGTAGGGGTTTAGCTGACACACAAACGGGATAATTTATATGAAAAACAGGCGAGAGCGCGAACACATTTATGCAGCAGCGAGCAGTGGAGGAACCACGATATTAATAATTTAATTTTACCTCTGTAATGAATGACCGAGTGTGAACATTCACAGAAATGCTGAATGTTGTAAGAACACTGTCCCTGTTACTAACAAACACAGATCATCTTCTGAATAGTTATAAAATGTTTTGTCCTTTGCATTGTAAAACCATTCAGAGGATGATCTGCGTTTATTAGCATCAGGGTATTAACTCCAGGTTCATTTTTACGGATACCGTTGGAGGGGTTCTTTTGCAATTGTGAAATATAATAAACAATCAAGTTAGTTGGTCTCACGATGACTTTACTTGTAAATTCTAAATCGTAATGTGGTTAATTACCTTGGCCAGAAAATGCCTCAGACTGTAATAATCAAAGTATATGGGCTGCATTAAACTTCAATACTATGTAAAAACAACGAACAACCCATTTAATACGCAATAATAACCACACTCTGTTCCAGTGTACAATTGAATAATTGAAAATATAATCACATAGGTAATCATTTTATTGCATACATCGCATTGCATAAAATACCTCTCCGAATATATAATGTAGTAATCTACGGAGATCGACGAGGTTGTAACCCATGGTAGCCGCCCAAAAGCACAACACTGTCACCACAAAGCTCACACATCGAGTGGGGCGCTGGCGGGAGGCGGCGCAGCGGGGAGGTACGGGGCGGGGGGAGAGGCGAGGGAACGCTGTCAACAGAGAGCTTAAATTCGGAGTCCCGGTAACACGAAGCTGTGGCACGAAAGCTCCGTTGAGTTGGAATGAAAATCGATTAGCATCTGATTTACAATGTATATGCTCCCTGTGCAATAATCTAACACACATCTTGTTGGTAATGACTATTCAAAATTTTACTTAGTCGTCGAAACATTATTCACCAATCCAGCTAGCAGTAGTCAGAGCCTAAAGAGGGAGAGTCTGTACATGAAACTAAACATATTTAGTTTTACGTCTTTTGCTTAAAATGAAAAAAAAAACCCCATACATTTCTGTTATCGCTTACACATATCCAAATGTATGGGAAGGATGAAAATATTTGTTCTTAACACCACGTTCGTCTCCGACTACTGATATATTTACATCATGCATATATTAAATATATCAAGCCGTTAACCCGGAGGGGAAGGCAAGGATTTTACATCGCCATGCGGCGCAATCGGCTGGCCTGTTCCAATTGGCAACATGTTGGTTGTACAAATAAAGTGATGTTTGTCATGAACTGTTGCATACCGCATGAATTGTT
The DNA here is from genome assembly GCA_946894095.1 of Incurvaria masculella. Classification (NCBI taxonomy): domain Eukaryota; kingdom Metazoa; phylum Arthropoda; class Insecta; order Lepidoptera; family Incurvariidae; genus Incurvaria; species Incurvaria masculella. Next base: position 9,155,973 of record OX335644.1, read on the forward strand.
CATTTTCGTCAATTAATGTTAATTTAGTGTTTTACCCATGTTTTTGTTGAAAAAAAAATTTTTTTTTGTAAATTTAGACTAATTGGACTTTAAAAAAACAGCGGAGTTTCTTTCCAGTTCTTCTTCCCTGTGTTTTGTTTTGCTGACCTGGCCAATGTTAAAATATGACAAATCCGCGTGCAGTGTACGGTCTATGTATGATGAATAAACAATACAATCATATCATACTACTTTCGCTAATTTTACACATGTTATTCGATAACGGGTGACATGAGACCAATATGACCTTTACGAAGCATATGATAAATCTGGTGTTTGTAAGCTCTTTTTGGGCCATCGAATCCCGCAATTTTTAATACGTTAGTTGTTACGGATTTTTTAATTAATATTTCAGTGATTATATGGTATAATCACAGAACAGCAACATAAGCTATGAGATTAACAATATAACACACTTGAAGAAAATGATGATCCTGATATGGAATCAAAACTCATGTTGTGTGAGATAACTTCACGACGGTAGGTGTGTTGGAAGCCATCCATTTCCACTTATAAAAACCTGCAAATAGGTACTTAAAGACAATACTATTATTGAACTGAAGAATCCCAGTTATGTCTACACCGGGCCCTTAGCACGTCTAAGCGGGCATTTCTATAATCCGCGCGTCAAACGAGCCGACTTGTGACACAAAAGCAAAACGCTTTCGAAAAGTTCAAACGCGCTGAGTTACAAAAAATTAGCTTCTCTGGCCACGAGCTTCGGACCCGACGACGGTACAACCGGCGATGCAGAGCCACCATTCGCCTGCTTCGACAATGGACGGAGAGAATGAATCGATACGATGCAAAGGCACTTTATCAAATAACGCTTAGGCGCAATAAAAATGGATTTAGCCGGACAGACCGACATGAGAAATGGTAGTGTGTTGGATATTTCGTGAGGAATTTTCAAATGTTAGGTAAGCTGGAATTATAACCCACACTTTCTCCAGTAGGAAACTTGTATTTTGTAGAAAAATGGGATTATACGTAGGACACTTGGTGCAAGTATGGTTCAGCAGAATTTACAGTATGGTGCGCGGGTACTTGTCTTCCACACCAGAGGAGATGGGTTCAATCCCCACCCCCGCTGATGAACAAATTTTTTTCTCTTTTCGAATTGGATACGTGCATTTCGTCAATAATGGGAGTGGTTCCATGGTTCGGATTCCATGTAAAACTGTAGGTATCCTTCCCCTACTAAGCGGTAAGGTATAAGGCCACCAGGGTTGGTACTATATTTTTTTTGTTTGAATATATGGTTACTTCTAGAGCAATGGTTTATTATACCAAATTAAAATACAGAGCTGACACAGAGAACCTTAGGTTAATCCTTAGTTTTCTTAAAATAATCACTTTTTTTTGACATTGACCCAGAAAGCTAATAAAATGTTAATCAGTATTTCGTTCTATTTACAAATATTTTCTAACTGCATTTCCTAAAGTATACGGAGTAGCACCGGACCAACGTCCTTATAAAGAAACTTTTAAGCTTTTCCATTTCGTACAACATCAGTATTCTCCTCTCGCAAATTCTTTCAATAGCGGCGGGTGCATTCTGGAGCATTACGTATTCGAAACAGCTCGATTAGTACGCGATTAGCCGTAGAAGAGAAGCACGGAGAGTCGCGGCCCGCTAACTGGATGCGGAGGGTGCGGCAGAGCGGCGGTGCGGTGGGGGGAACTTGGGACGTGACGACAATAATAATAGGTGGCATCGCACCACACGACACCGGCGTAGACCAGAGTAGCCACTAGATGCGACGAGAACACCTCTGCAGGACTAGAATTAGATAAAACTAGATAGATAATACAAGATTAAATGCGGCAATTAGTGGCCAATTGAAACGATAAAATTCCAGGACTTAAAGTCGATGAGACTGGACAATATCAGGCTAGGTGCGATGAATTATTAGAGTTGGAACGTCTAATACACCACAAAATACCAAAGTAGGCGGCTACTAGATGCGACTTTGAAAGATTTAACGAACTGAAGGATAAGATAAGAGGACTAGACCTACTGAAGGAAACTGGACATTAGCAGATAAGAGGACTAGGCCAACTGAAGAAGACTGTACAATAGAAGATTAGATAGCTAGACCGACTAAATTAAACTGGACAATAGGAGATTAGATCATTTTATAATGTAAATACATTCGCTTTCCTGCTTCTAAACATATGCTTAATAACATTTCCATACATTCTGCTTGGGATGAGTCTGTGTAAGACCAAATTATTTTCTGCTTCTTTCAAAATCGAATTGACATTCTTATAATGCTAGAAACAAAGTTTTAAGGTGCTCATAAAGGGAAGGTGGCGTGGCACCTCATTGCTTCGGAAATGCGATGTGTGGGCTGATATCATGATGGTGGTTGATGTATTAGCCGGCATTCATGTCCAGTTATATAACAAAATACGTGGTTCAGCCTAAAACCACCGGATTAGTCCAGAATTTGTGAATTTCGCAATCGCAGGTGTATAGCAACGCGCATTGGCTGAATCCGAGCCTGTTCACATTAGTCTGAGATCACATGTTTAAAACAACAAATGTATGAAAGGCGACTCTGAACTTTACACATTCCCAATACTAGAAGCCAAAAGACGGATAAAATTTATCGAAAATAATGATCACAAACTTCATCTACTACCAGACTTCTAGTGGATATAGAAGCCGCCAGACCAGACGACTTTGGCCCAATTATAAAACGTACCAAGAGTACAAAGAAAAGCATATTCCGCCGATGAAAACATCGAATGTGACCCCGAACTTGATTCTCGGATCTGTGGCGAGGTCAAACGCTGGGAATAATTGGCCGAAGCGAGCCGAGCGGCGGCGGCTCCGAAGTCGTGATGCGGCCAGGCGGACCACCCACCGCCGCTGCGAGGAACCAAATAAAATAACAATAAATTAGCTGAGCCGAGCATAATTGATCACAAATTAAAAAGCTGCGCGCCCGAAATGTTGATCGTCGGCCGAAAACGTTTAGTGGCCGACTTCGTTCGCGAATGTGGCAGAAAGGGGGGGGGGGGGGCGGGCGAAGACGGCGGGGGAAGGGTCCTGGAGTCAGCAATCGCGGAACCATCCTTGAATTTTCCAAAGTTTCGAAACGTTCCAAGTCCTGGCAGGACAGCAACAACCTTCAGTCAGTCAGGGTGTTTGCGTCCACTGCTGGACATACGTGTCTCCATTTGTTCTCCGATCCTCCCGGCTATTACCAAATAATAAATAAAAATCGCGAAAAACTCCCGGGCACCTTTAAGGCCACGTCTAGCCTCCCATTCAGAATCTGATGACCCCAGATTGTAAAACCTGGATGATCGCGCATCGACCGAGAGGTGGCGCCACAGGCTTACAAAAGGCTCATCATATCATAATCTTGGATCGCTGCTATAAAAGACTAGCGTGGCGACCCGCCCCGACTTCGCACGGCATTAATTAATTAATACTTCTGATGGATAGATATGGGCGGTCAATTGACGAATTTTAAAACTGATTATGCCACAGAATAACGCAATCCATTCTGTCATCCGATAGTAGTGCACGCTGCTGAATTATGGGATGACGGTTCGAATTTGAGTATTCTTTGACAGGACTGAGAGAAATGCCTGCGGTTTGAATGTGATTGTTTCGCAACAACATAAAACAACAAATCTGCTGTTCTGATAGCAAGCAAACTTCACAGAATCACCAACTGAGCTAATATGAAGATTGCCTGAAAATATAATGAAAACCAGTCACGCCGTTTAAGAATTTAGGGAACACCTCGATTTTTAGACATAGATTACAGCAAACTGTCTGTAAACTCTGATTAAATTAGCGTTCCTTGCTTCACTGGACAGCAGAGTCGCAGGCTAAGCAGAAGCGCGCGCATGTCGCCGATTCCGGTTGATGACACAAGACAAAGCACGACCGTCTCAGACAAAACCCGGCGACGCTACATTATTCTCAGAATCCCGTGGCATCGAAAATATTTAATGAATCCACAAGGGATCAGGTCGGTATACCACGGCCTTCGCAGATTTGCGATACATATCAAATGAGCTGCTGAATCACCTGATATAATCGTATCGTCGCGGTCGTTTGTTGAATTTGTGCAAACGGGGCGAATTAGCCTCGAATTGGCGGTGTTTCAGATGCCACAAGCGGCAGAATGTTTCCGTGCCGATTAAACAAACTTTGGATCCTCAATGATGTACTAATTTTAAGTCAAAAAAACATTGGGTTGGGTGATGAGTTTAAGGGGACATATTACCCTAGAACGACCGTATCCGATAAGTGTTCGTTTTATATTTTTAGTTTTCATAATAAGCACTTATCATCAAACATGATTATCGGAAATGCCTATCATGAAACTATTTTATGATTTAGATTAATAAAAGTTGGTCCTTGCTATTAAATTCAAGCCTTAAACTGCTTTGATTTTTTTTAAAACAGGACAACTCCTACAAAATAAGCGGTAAGAGTATATTATTTTAATTTAAATATATTTAACAATCGATTTTCTAGTGTCGCGCTTGAGAAAAAAAATTATTTTGGCATCACATTAATTGTAATGAATTAAAATAAGAGCGCTTCTGGAGGAATTCGTACTTGATTTGCTCAGAATCACGTATTTTTTAAATAATAGTAATTAGTATACATATAGCCGAAACGAAACATTAGAAGAAACACTAGAAGATCGATTACTGAATTAAATTTTAAAAAATATACTCTCACCGCTAATGTTAACGCATTTCAATTTTTTTTTAATCAATTTAAGGCTTGAATTTGAATGGCAATGTCCAACTTTTATTACTGTTAACCATACAATAGTTCAATTTTATGTTTTTCCAATAACCTCGTTTGCAGAAAAGTGGTTTTTAAAAAAACTAATAATACAAAACTAACGATTATCGGATACGGTAGCTCTAGGGTCTTATGTCACCTTAAGAAATGATTTATGTCTGAACATAATTAAATTTACTATACTCTGTACAAATATTTAATTTATATTAACTAGCTGCACGTCTCCAACCGCGTTAAAGTTCTAGAAAAAAAACAATCGGTTTTTCCCGATTTTTTTCATATTTAAGGACACTGTTCATCTTTCAGGTAATATAGCGTGATGTGAAGGGATTTATAAGTTGTGGGAAAATTTCAGCTATGCACTGCTACAAATCGCATTAAAATCTGTTTAGTAGTTCTCTAGTTATAAGCGAACAGAATGACAGACGCAGATGTTGGATTTTATTTATGGTAAATATTTAATGTTTTGCTGTAGATAATGTCGTTAAGGCTACAATTCACCAAAATAATGTGTATTATATATTAAAAGCTATTTTTTTCATTCCTGAGAAATCTAATAAACAAAATTAAAAGATCATTATGAGCGGCACCGCTTATCATGGAGCCTACACACAATGTCCAATGCACATAAGACATGAATTATGTTTTATAACACCAGCAGATGCTTACCAAAGTTGCTTATTCATGTTATCGCTCTAGGTGAAGTGTTAACAAAGAGGCGGGTTTCTATATTCAGTCCACACACGCATCCTGCAACGCGAGGACGGACTGACAGGAGACGGGACGGGCGACCTTTAATAGTCATGGATTCCAGTCTAATATAGTCGCACGGTACCTCAGCGTGTACACTCAAGCGTGAATATTGTAACAGGTCGTATTTTAAAAATATTTATTAAAAAAATAACGCCGCTTAGCAACGTTGCTAGAAGTGTGAAACAAAAAAAAGTACGATAAAAAGCTATGTTTTTAGGGGTCGGAAAGGTTAGGATCTTTTTCACGTTCTTCTGCGCCGGAAAAAAAATCCTTCGACACTTGTAACAGGCCGTATGCATTTACACATTTTAAAATGTGTAAAGGCATACGGCCTGTTACAATATTCTGATTAACCAAGAGGATTTAGGCATATTTAAGGAAGTATGTATGCCCTTAGAATCCCGATATCGACAATCTAAAATGGCAGAACGAAAAGATACAAAAGAAGTATCTATGATCGTACTGTGATGGTACCCTATGGTAATCTATCATATCTCCCTACAACTCTGCTTTTAAATTTCAAGAACCTGGGCAAGAAGCGAGTAAGGAAGGCGGACTGGCGACCGAAACTCATCCGTATACTACTGAGTTCTCGAGTTCCTGTGTCACGTAAGAACTTCACAGGACCTAATCTAGTGCATCGAACATTCGATGTTGCGCGTCTCGAATTCGCAAACGAACTGACTACCATCAGGGCATTATAATTAATATGTGTCTGCGCTGCTCCGTCAAACCTTAGATAAATGATAGGAGTGATTTTTGTCTAACGTCATACAAGTGTTGAATAGGGATAATAAAAGTCAACAGATGGCGTTGCAATTGACATTTGAGAATAAATTAAATACAAACCATGAATATCAATGATTTTTTTTTACTGACTACATAATTTCTAGTTCAAATGTAACGTTTTTTGCCTTGTTTTACGTCGTTGCCTGCCTAGGCGAAATTTTGAATTAAGCTTAATTTAATAGAGGCGGAATTCATTCTGGCAGTGACGTGAGATGGCGTTGGTTAGAAATGTCATAATAACATCGGCAATAAGAAGTATTTAGCGAGTTTTGTAAGTTGTACGACATTTGCAGTCTATCCCTATGGTCTATCCCTACTATTCTTTGTCTATGGCCATACGGATTCCCGTCCTTCCACTCGCTGGCCAGCGTCGTTCGAGTTTGCGTGCCATTTGTTATTGATTAGGAAATTATGATGCATGATCTTAATTTTCATCAACGATTTACTGTCTCTAGGCATGATTCACAGTTACGCTGATGACAGCACAGAGCATGAGGGGTATGATAGGGATTGGAGGAGCAGAGATGCTCCTCCAATACCTGGCAAGGTGCAAAAAATAAGGTGAATAGTGTTCTCGAGAAAGTAACCAAATGGGGGCAGGAGAACGTTGTCGCCTTCAACGTTCGCAAGACTCAATGCTGTGTTTTCTCTGCCAAGGCAGCAACCTTTCCGGTCCAAGCAAGTTTTCAAGACAATTTCGTAGCTCTCTCGGAGCACCTGGACCTATGGGGCTGCAACTTCCAAGACGTAGGTTTTCAACGTTTTATTGAATACAAGACTTGGACTCAATTCAACGACGAGCGGTCCGTCTTGTAGGGCACGCACAAATTACCGTTGGCCTGGAGTCCAATGGAGAGCCTTGAAAACTAACCGTTTCTCAAAATCTTTTCTCTGCCGCACTGCCAGGATATGGAATTGTCTGCCGGCGGATGCCTTTCCTCATACCTATAAGCTGGGAATCTTCAAGCGCAATTTGGACAAGCTTGATAGCTCAGCGGTAGTCCGAAAGTTTCGCGAGGCGAGGTGTATTTGGCTTCTCTGAGCACCTTCGGTCCTCAACAAAGCGACGCATACCGGTTATTCATTAAAAAAAATCACAAGTCCGATTCCAATAAAACTGGTGCTTCAATATCCTATGAGATACGTAGCGTTAGAAAATCGTTTTGAGTGAAAACAAAATTTCTCAAGGATGGCAGCTGTCTAGAAAAAACTTAAGTGGAACATTACCTAAACGCAAAATTTCATAGAACCTTACACACTTGGGAATATTTGAAAATGATTTTTTATATTTTTGTCTGAGAGTGTACGAATTGTCACATCGACAAGGGTGAGGTAGCTTTTTAGTGCCCGTCTTTTCACAAAATAGAACAATCTGAAAATGTTTGATGTAAAATAAAGAAACGTTTTGAACTAGCCAAGAGTGAAGCTAAATATTTGGGAATCATTGTGTCGACGATCCATCGGAAGATGATCGTTTGAGCTTTCATAAATTTACCTTAAAACTATTACACGCCTCTCTATATTCGTAATTTGACACCTTTTCAAAATCAGATTTAATACATTCGATGAGAAATAAAAGATGAAATAGCGAAATCTACGCATTTTTTTGATCTAGTCTCTGATATAACTAGAATTCTCGTAAAAAATACCTGCTAAGAGCATTGAAGGCATAAAGCGATAACTTGATTCCAATTCAATACGCAAATATACAAGACACTAATTTTATATACTTAGTATAATTTATTTAATGCCCATCTCGGGTTCTAAGGCTGAGATAAATAGACGTAACAGAAACTAAGACTAACCAAAAGTAGTACTTTTTGACGTCACTATGCATTGCTTTGAGATTTCGTCCACACAAAATGTGACAAAGTGACGTCACAAAGTACTACTTTTCGTTAGCGTTGGTTTTGTTACGACTATCTCAGCCTAAGTGTATAAAAAATCTTGTAATGGTATTTTACAAGATTTACAAGATTTTTTAAGGTAATACGAGTTAGTGTGTTCGATATATATATATATGATATATATGTTATTTTCTATCTAGAGATACGTAACATTTATGTGGCTAATTTGGTTGCGATGAAATGCTGTTTTCAAGTTATTCCTAAAAATATTTCGCTTGCGCAAAATGTTTGCAATGTGACGCGAGTTTCACTCCGTAGTATAAAATCCAATAATGATTAAAATATGCGAAGGGTTGTAAATTCAGCCAAACAATAGCCTTTTGTTATCTATTTCCATGGGTATCTCTTTGATTAAATATATTAGAGATTTAAATAAAGGTTTCATGACGTTCTTTAATAACCTTAGATTTACAATCAAATTTTACGTTTGTATCAGTTCTTTGCCATAGTACCTCGCTTTCGCAGAAAAAGCAAAGGATCTTTAATATGTCAGTCAGTCAGTCAGTCAGCGTGTTTGCGTCCACTGCTGGACATACGCCTCTCCAATTTTCCTCCAGTCCTCCCGGCCTTCAGCGGTACGGAACCACTGCTTTCCGCCAACGCACTTGATGTCGTCGTCCCACCTGGCGGGTGGTCTTCCCACACTCCGTTTTCCTGTCCACGGCCGCCAGTGTAGGACACGGTTACTCCAACGGTCGTCGTCTCTTCGGCTGACATGACCAGCCCACTGCCACTTGAGCTTAGCCACCCGGTGTCCAATATCGACTACTTTGGTACGTCGGCGAATTGCCTCGTTGCACACCATATCCCGTAGCGATATTCCCAGCATGGCTCGCTCCATTGCTCGCTGGGCAACTTTCAACCTTTGGACAACGGCGACCGTCAGAGTCCACGTTTCACATCCGTACGTCATAACCGGGAGGACGCACTGGTCATATATCCGGGTCTTTAAATTTTGCGGAAGGTCAGACCTCAGAGCGTATTTAAGCTTTCCGAAGGCAGCCCAACCCAGTTGAATTCTTCTCTCAACCTCCTTAGTCAGTCCTTGTCTACCAAGCCGCAGAATTGGCCGAGATATACGTACTCTTCAACCTGTTCGATCCCTTTTCCGTCGATAACGATTTGTCCTCCCGTCATAGCCTCGGTCGCCATGACCTTGGTTTTGTCCCGGTTCATCTTTAGACCTACCTTTACCGATGCTTCATAAAGGTCTTTCAGCATGGTCTGAAGTTGAACTCGGGAATTTGACAGAAGAACAATGTCATCGGCGAAGCGAAGATGACTGAGAAAATCTCCATTAATGTTAATTACCCATGTTGTCCCATTCAAGCGTCTTGAACATACATACATACAATTTGTAAGCATGTCAAAGATGACAAAATCAGAAGGTAGGTGGAGATTTTCAATCAATTCCTTGATAACAATTACAATGGTAAGAACATTCGTTTAATTATTGAGTGCATTTTATTTCTGCCTAGAAATAACGCACCTGTTGGAAGAGTTTTTTCTCTAATTAATAAAACATGGACAAGCGAAAAAATACAGATAAGTGTCGCAGTTCTTGAAAGCCATTTTGTTTACCAAGACTATCATTATTAAATCATGAAATAAGCTCCAATATTACTTAAAAAAATTACTCTATATTTCAAAGCCCATAAAAATAATTTTAATGAATTCGACCTACTTATTGATAGGTATATTGTTATCATGTTTTAATTTTTGAATAAAAAGAAGTAAAATAGTATTTTATGTACAAAATTCCGCAGGCGTCCCTTTATGAAACAAGAATGGTCATGTTAATTATATGACGAACATTTTACGTAAGATTTTCCACAAGAACACGCATACCCCGCACCCTGTACCGCTTAGACTTGCTAATCACGGCAAGGAGACCAACCAAGTGCCCCAACTCCGAAACTTGGACCAATTTGACCCAAAGTTAAGCTTTTTACTAGTACCCAGTTAAAATTTCTCTTCGTTAACTAACTCGGTTTTAATCGGGCTTCCTCGGTAAAATTGTAAACTGCCAAGAAGTTATGTAACGAAATTATTATATTTTGAATTTCTGAAGAGTGTCAAAGTGCTTTCTGAGTTACGTTTAATGTCAGTATAAATTTATATTCTATACATTTTATATGACGATTTTATCTATTAGTTACGTTTTCGTAATAGAACATTTACAATAACCATACCACTCCTAGTTACAGTAACCAGATTCACAACTCGTATTTTTCATAGCTGTGTTATTTTTAGGGTTCCGTACCCAAAGGGTGCCAACGGAACCCTATTAACAGATATACAGCTGAATTTTTCACAGAGTGTGTATTTATTTGGCCGCTATAACAACAAATAGGTAAAATTGAAAAATAATTAAAAAAATTCCCCTTTAGGTACAAAAAACGTGATATTTTTGGGATAAATCTTTTACTATGGTACGGAACCCTTTGTGTGCGAGTCCGACTCGTACTTGGCCGGTTTTTTGCATATCCAAGAAATCATTTAACATCACAGCGAACGCGTGGTCGACATTATTATAAATCACGAAGCCCCGGTTGCACGAAGAGACGGCCGAGTTAATCAATGTTCAAACACGTCACTTTTAGGGATCCGCCTAGAGTTCCTTCCATACTGTCCACACAATGTGACGTGTTTGATCATACTTTGACGTTGATTTTGATTTTTGTCCTTTCGTGCACTCGGCCCTAAGTCGTCGTACTATTACTAGCACATTGTAGCATGGCGTTTGCCTCTTTGGGCGAACAGACGGCGACGACGCAGCAGCCTGGCGTGTCTTTATTATTCCATTTTAACGCTCTGCTTATGACATCAATTAAAGAGGAATGTATAGATAGCTAACGTCATACAACTCGCCGAAAACTGATTATTTTCGGTGGTACTATGACATTTTTAACTAGCACCATCTCCCGTCACTGCCAGAACTACTTACACCGTCATCAAACTAAGCTTGATCCCTTTCTTTTTAATCCATGCTTATGGTCGGTATTAGGCTTTTGAGAACCAAACGTTTATTAAATTCGCTACTCTGTCGCAATGCTAAGGTATGAAAATGTTTGCCGGCATGTGTCTTTTCTCATATCTTCATAACTAACCTTCATGGCGCCTCGCTAAGCGTGGTGTATTTTGTTAATTGAGGCACCGTTCCTAAGGGCACAGCCAATGATGCCGGGTTGACATCATAAGAGTGTCCTGTCAAACGCGTTATTCAAAGAAAGGCGCGATCACGGAGGATAGAGGTAGAGAGGAGATGGTCTAAGCAAACTGGGTCTGTGTCCACCTAGTGGGTCGCTACGTCATAGCCCACGTGATAAAGAAGGCGTGGCTGAGCGACATTCGCGACATGGCGCTGGCGGTGTTAGGTTGTGGGACAATAATATGGTCTGCCGCGCAATTTTCGGCGAACAGTCGAATACACGATGAGATTTTATGTAAAATGTTTCAAACATTACACAGGGTAAAGTTTGTAGGTGGAATTACGTTTTATTTGTCAGTAAAACACCTCATATTTTATAATTTGAGTCAATATTCCAGCATTATATCGATGTATCGCTCTTGCTATGTGCCGATAGATGGCGCGCAATCATTTTCATTTTATGGTAAGAAATGTTCATCTCATGATGCAAATTTTAATGAAATTTTTTAATAAAAATTATTTGAATCCGCGCGAAGGCATAGATTTAAATTTCTAAGGTTTTTTTATCGACAAAAACACTTAGTAAAATTTAAAGGGCGCCATCTAGTTGTAGTCTTGTAACCACTAAGAATAGCTTTCGGAATAGCTGCTACCAGAATATCGATTCTTCCGGTAGATGGATTTCGCAAAAATGGGCGGTGCATGACCCCACCATCAAAAAAAATCGGGGGAAAATCGCCCCCCGCTTCCGTCAACGCTGCGATCGTTAGTAATATGAGTTAAAAACATCTCCTCTCTCCGTGGGCGCGATGTTTCTATCACCACAATTTTTAATTCGAATAATAAAATAAAATTTTATCATATCAATGAAATCGCCATTCCGGAATGTAAATTAAAAGCGCTTGTGTTGCGATATTTAATCACAATTTTGCGAATACGGCTTGAGTGAAACGAAAATGTTTGAGCACAAACTCGAACCGCTCACAGTCGCCCACAGAACAGTTCATCTGAATTTCCATGAAACTATTACCCGGGCCGAATTCAACAAACTTTAATCCTGCGTGGGGAGCTTTTTCATTTTGTCTACCTGAGCGAAAACGCCGCGTCGTTAGCTATTTGCTGGAAAAAGCTTTCGGCGAAAATATTTGATCCGGTTGTAATCCGGTCCGCGTTGGCTGGGCGATGCAATCCGGGCGCCCGGCGCATCGCTCGCTTTGTCCGGCTGCGGGTCGGGGACACAGCGTTAGATTGACACGGCGATGGTTGAGTGTTTCCGAAACAGAACATACCCGGCGGCGCCTCTCCCGGCGTGAAACAGCATGCAATTGGAATTTGAGAGGATAACGAGGTGATCGAGTTTCATACAATAGCTCGTGCTTGTTTCCTCAGTTAAATTAAGAAATAATGTTCTGCAATTTTGCACTTTCAATTAATTAACGTTCGTAAGTTTAAGCTTTTCGATAATTTAACTTATATCCGTAATATACGCATCTAAAAGTTTTCACATAAATACAAAAAGTTGAATATCTGAGATACAAGTTAAGTTATCAAAAAAACAAAAAGGTACAGACCTAGCTCTCATTTGATTTATTTAATGTAACACAATTTAGAAAAAAAAAATGACATTTGCACGACCATTTTTAATTAGCTTGTTTATGCCACAGTGGCTCTCTGGGCTAGACCTCGCGTGTCTTATGTCAAAACTTGACATAAGACATGAAATGAAGGCGAGTCCCCGCACTCCTGAGCTAAGAGTCGCTCGTAAACATGGCAGCAGTGTCGACCTATGCGCCGGGTGCGTCGGTGCTGCGGGTCAGCACGCGCGGAGGACGGACCGGGAGGCCGCTCCAGATTAGTTCCGCTTTCTTGCTATTTTATTTTCTAGCAATGCTTCAAGAAATCACATGTCGGGTATTTGGTGTCCACCAGACGCCAGCGGAACGCTGGCTGCTGCTCCCATACATCAACAGTGTTGATGTAAGGGATGTCGGAAACAAATGTATCTGTGTTGATTCAACGCAGATACATTTGTTTCCGAAAGACGATGGAAAAAGGCTTAAACACATTAACAATAACACATTTACAATAATTAAAAAAAAATATATTACGTTTGTTTATCAATTATTCAGATTCTGTCAATATTTGATAAAACAAGTAATAAACTATTGGTTTTATTGGTATTGTGATGTCATTTATTTAGTTGGGATTTGATGATATCTGTTGCATACAAAAATCACTATGGGAACGTACGATATGAAAAAACACTGAATTTATAAACGGATGCTTTACAAAGCAACTAGATTGATTACGTGATACATTTTTTGCACACTTTTCCGGTGAATAGTAACGAAGACGCGGCGATCATTTTTAAATTAATTCTAGCAATGTTTATAAATGTTTTTGTGGTTTTGTGCGTGTCGATGCAGTGATAACTTACTCGTACAATTTACAGACTATTAAAATATTTGACCAATCAAACAACTACCTCAAAATTGTCTGACAGCTAGAACATAAAAAATATCCACGTCTACCATTTCATTTTCACACCTGTTCGCACTGCAAATCCGCGAGATGCGTGCTCAAAAGAATGACTTTGTCATGAATAAAATATGCAGCGAACTTTTTTTAACTTTGAAATGTTTGTCTCCAACTTCTCGGCGCCTCTTATCGGGGGGACTCCCGTGTGTCTTTATTTTTCCATAAACACTTTGATTTGCATAAACAGATTGAAACCCGCCGGCGGGCGCGGACCCGTGTCGCCGGGCCCTTTGATCTCGAGAATAATTTGTCAGGAGCCTCCACCGCGCCTTATCTCCGTAAAAAATGTGGAGATTTTCAGGTTGTCCGGAGTCGGCAACTTGGCTGAGATCGCATCAGGACTTTTTGTGCAGCTGAATTACGCACTGGCTGAAGTTTGCGAGAGATTTTTCCGCTCTTTTTTTGCTTCGCCGCGTCTTCGCAAATCTCTCGGGCCTTTTAGGCTAACATTATGTACGCTTCATAAACATTGCCCTCGCTATGGTTCGGCTGCAACGTTTTGAGTTTTTTCAGGTCTGGAAATTTTAACTTGCCTAATACAACGATTAGGACCTCACTTTGTGCTTCGTAACACGTTGGAAAAATTAAATATTTTGTTTCATGTACACTTTTTTTCCAAACTATTTTTACTTTAATTTATATTCATTGTGTGTTCTCGTCCTTGTGGGGCATTATTGGAAAGATTATTTTTATTGTTTAATATGCTATATATTTATAAATGTGTTACCACGGTGTTTACTAGAATCGACCAGGTCATTTGATTCGCTTTATCGATTGATGATTCGTCTGATAGGTCGTTATCAACATTTTTGTTTCTCGAGAGAGGTTTAACAGGTTTTTAATTATCATGATATTTGTTACTTCAGCTGTTGGTATATAAAATGTTTTAATTTGACTGGTGTAGAGCCTTACTTACTTTAATATCTTTCATCTTATTTATATGCCCATAATGGTACATTAATGTGTCATAATCATAAGTCATCTTTATTAGTTACGACATTTATTCGCACTAAATTTCTATCGTTATGTTGATTTTTATTGATACAACACATATATCTATTATATGTGTGTTCTAGACGTCAATGTTATCTTTAGAATTTTTGTTGATGCCGTTGGTGATCTAAGATTATATTATGTACAAGCAAAATTATAATCTTCACTCAACAACAAATTCACAATTGGTTTCCCAAACTGCAAAACATCCACCAATTTATCAAAAGCCTTTGTTAACTCATCAGCTTCAACCCGAACCTAATATAGGTTTATTTAGCCAGGCAACACAGAGATGCGACATAATTAGCCAGCTGGCTACACCAGAGGCGGTGGCCGGCGCACCGCAGTTTGGCACGGCCCGGCTTGTGTTTATTCACACACTATTCGCAACAGATGTGCTCTAAATTGCGGCCATCGGGTAATGTACCCGGTACACCCTAGCTGCTCTCCCTAGGTTTCTCCTCCCACCCGTCCTGTTGCCTCGTCCCGTACAGAGGTCCGAGCAAATCTCTCCCATTTATCTGTGCTCTATGAACATACTAATATATTTTTAAAAATATTATTTTAAAAGGCTGTCAGTATTACGTCAGTGAAAGAATAGTCAAATTTAGAAATAAACGATTTAGGAATATCTCAATATGTTCTAAGACAATAAAATGTAATGAATTTATGTATCCAAATATTTGGTTTTTTTTCTATTATACTTGTTAGATGAGGTAAGCTCCAAATTTGAATACAGTTAAAAGATTTATAGTAATTTTGTTCAAGGATAAAGAAAATTATCAATAAAGAAGAAAATTATCTACCATGGAGGTGAGGAATTTCTTCACCTCCATGCCACCTACACTTTACCTTCGCATCAGATGTAGTTAGTTTTAAGCTGAGTAATAAATGTACCTTTAGTGTAGGATTGTAACTAGATTCTTGTTAGCATGTTAGCATACGTCCTCCTGTTGAAACTGAATAGCAATCCATTATCCTGGCGGTAATTTTGATTTTCGTACGTAGGTTGATAAAGGTGACTTCAATTTACAGGAAAGTAGTTTGCGATCATGAACTGAATCCAGCCGAAGCTCTCTGCCGCCTCGAATATTCCCTTATCGACGCGATGGTGTGGATGAAGTTTGCTGCAGTTTCCGCGAGCACTGTGCACTGGGGGGTGGGCGACAGCGCACGGGGGGCAGAGAAGGGGGGCCGCAGCTAGCTTGACACCAATTAAAAATTCAGGTCGGCATTAGTGCGGCACTGGCGCCCGTGGCTAGGAACACATCCCATCGCCGCGCCGGTGCCCACCACATATTTGTAGGGTGCATTATTAAAATATTTCTTTATATGTATTACTAGTTATGGATGGCTTATATCAATGCCCTGATATTGGCTCATCACACCACTCTCCAGAATGAACTAAGTGCCATGTCTGGACTTTTTGAACTGGGGGTCCATTCAGGTAAGAGTGAGTTCGAGTTCTGGAGTGAGTTAACCTAAAATTGCTCGGAAACAGATAATTATTTAAATAACAGAACCGTTATTTAAACTTCCAACGTATTTACGGGACAGACCAGATTTTTACTTAACTGTAATGATGGTCAAGAAGTGTGGAAAAATTAACTATTTAAAACAGTGCGTTGATATTTAGTGACGAATTCGAACTCACTCTTGCCCTGAATGGACCCCCTAGTCGGAAAACAAATTGCTGGTTTCTTCAATTGATTGCATTGCTCTATCCAGATTAGTTTATGGAATTCGACATTGATGGCTTATACCATAGAACTACCGTCTTTATATTAGCCCATTCCCGAAGGAATATGGTGCCATGCCAGGACCTTCCCTTTATGAGCACGGCTACACTTAACTGAATGGAAAACACGGACAATT
The DNA here is from genome assembly GCA_946894095.1 of Incurvaria masculella. Taxonomy (NCBI): domain Eukaryota; kingdom Metazoa; phylum Arthropoda; class Insecta; order Lepidoptera; family Incurvariidae; genus Incurvaria; species Incurvaria masculella. Next base: position 9,172,804 of record OX335644.1, read on the forward strand.
TCTTATTTGAAGCTTCAACCATAGTTTCATCTAAAGCGGTGGCCCTAACCCGGCTTATCCTTGTAGTTTTAGCAGGTACGAGAACCTACATGGATTCCGAATAATTAAGTGAACAGCATTTTTAATTAAAAACAAGTCCGAAGACGGCTCATTAAAGTTTGGAAGGCAGTAGTCATAAAGGGTTAATTGGCGTAACCAGGGTTAGGTAAACATAAAATAAGCAAACATCATCACTAGATTTTATGGACTTCACGACTTATTCATACTGAACTCTTAGTGCAGTGTCTTAAAAGTCTTAACGAAAACTAAAGGCTTTTGTACGAAAACAAACCCCTAGGCCACGAACGCGTTACGTACATGTCTGAATACCATTTCAGAACACTAGATTGTAACAATCCTGTCCATCGTCGATAACAAAATCCTCTACATACAAGCGTATCCTCATAAACTCCAGCACTTCAATTTGCTTCGTTTCCACTCATTGAACAAGAAAGGATTGATCGGTGTTTTCACCTCATTTCACAATATTCGAACTTATATTACCGTGCACAAGCAAACAGTTGTAAACCAGAGTAAATTTAATCGAAAATATATTGTAAAGTGATGGACGAATGTAAATTTAATCGAAAATATCTTGTAGAGTGATGGACGAATGTAAATTTAATCTAAAATATCTTGTAGACTGATGGACGAATGTAAATTCAAGCGAAAATATCTTGTAGAGTGATGGACGAATGTAAATTTAATCGAAAATATCTTGTGTGATGGACGAATGATATTGAAGCTTACGTTAATTCAATGCAGGCAGAAGAGCAAAGATTCATGTTAATTATGCAAACGATGAACGGAAGGGTCGGTCGAAGGTTTAGAATGACATGAGATGGCTTTAAGTTTACATCGGCGCGGGGGAGTTCCATTAAGGCGTTGCGATAAATCAGTCGGGTTCAATGAAACAAACGAATAAACCATCCAAATATTTAAGGATGTTCTCTTGTATGTAGTGTTTTGAAGTCACTATTATTGGCGGTTGACTATGAAACGGCAGAAAAAATGCTGATGGTGGTACGCTGAAACTGAAATTGAATAGAATAAAGGGAATGTTTTGAGAAACCATCGTTTAAGAAATGATGGAGTCATGGCTTAACAATGTACGTCTTATGTTAGTATATATGTAGGTATTATTAATTCTATATGTTTAAGTATATTATATTAGGGTACGATTTTTCACTTTTCTTTTGTTTTCAACTAATTTTTTTTTTTTTTTACACTTAGCAGTAAATTAACTGCACTGTCGTGTCTGGCCTGTATTCTCTGATAGGACTGTCCGGTCACCCGGTCAAACGAATCTGTTGCTGTAATCACATTGTCTGAACACACAATACCTGTCGTTCATAAATTTTTGCACAGTCAGACCAATGGTAAATAGTAACATAAGAGTCATTACCACCTATGATACAGCCGCAAGGCCAGTTTAGGAGGTATCGTTCGTCGTATAAGAACTTATCAAATGTCGATCTTATTTGCGTGCATGTATTATTACTGTTAGTATTTTAAGTTCTTGTAAACTGTTATATCTGCATATGTTTGTGTAAAAAATAAATAAATAAATAAAAATAAAAAAAATATTATCCACGATGACGGGAAGAACAATTGTATAATCCATCTACAAAGATAGAACTATTTACTAAAAATTAAAATAAATAGAACTAAGAAAAAAATACAGTGAACGAAGGGAATCAATTACATCTGGTAAGTAAGCTTAGTGACGTATTGCATTAGGTGTGGGTATGATGATATTATTTTATTACATAAGCAGGGCTTTTAAAAAACGATCCGAGTTTCTTTGGGGACTCTTCTTAGCACATTACAATGGATTCTACAGAGGGTTGCAACGGCTAGTATAAAAGAATTGGGAAGTCATTATTGGCATTTAAATAAACAAAAACGTTAAATTACTTTTTTAATATCCTCTAAATAAAAAGTTAAAATTTCCATACCAAGTAGTCAATGAATTTGGTGTAATAAGAATGGATGGCTAATATCACACATACTGTCATGACATTAGCCTGAAACGCCACGTGGGATCTAGGTGTCATGCCATGATCTTCCTTATGCACGGTTACAATATCGCTTTAAATTACACTAGACGAAAATATACATTTCAAAAATGTATATCTCGGTAACTAGACACTTTACTCTTGAGACACTCACAGAAAATCTGAGGATTACGAAATGTATGTAATAAAGATTAGACAATCACGTAAAAGTTTAGAACACCAACCTAGAATACCGAAAAACACAATAAACATTCTTTACAGTATTTTGAACATCCTTTTGCACTGCAACTATCCCTATAGATTATAATTCGAAGAGCATATGGACATAGTGAGAACGTGAAATACCTATGCGTGGTAGTGTTTGAGCCGATGTAAGGTACAAGAACGCCGAAGTTCTCACATTAATCAGGCCTTTTGTAGACATTAAAGTGTAACTTTTTGTCTTCGGCCGCACGAATGGGCACGGGCGGAGCTCAAACCGCAGCTCGCGGCTCGGGGCAACAAAAAACCCACCACTACACAGATCCGGGCGCTTAGGGCTCCGTGCATACCGTCATTAACTTCATATGTTATGGAGGCGCAGGATCACTGATATGACTTATTCTAATTTTACTGAAGACCGGGGAATTCTAACGAACGCATAAAACTGGGCAAAATATAGCCTAGTTTTATGCGTTCGTTATAATTCCGATTGAAATCTGGATTTGTGGAACTCGTTTCTTCCGCGGCATGTTTTATTAAGTTTCTCGGAATCGCAAATAATGGCCCTACGAACTCCTAAAACGATGTTACGACAAGCTCCATCACAACATATCAGGCCGCAGCTTATGCCGACATAATCTCGACCTGTCAAATTATACATCAACAAGGCCAGATGTCGGGTTCAGGCCCGCCGTATTCTTATTTTATATTTCGTTCTCTTCCTCCCGTCGTCATTATGGATCGCACACGGAACACACTTTTATTATCTTAATGGAATCAAAATTTAAATTAATTTACCGAGTAGGCGGTTGCGGGCCCACGATAAAATAAAACGGTCCCCGCAGTGCGTTTGATTATTTCCACCCTCGCGGAAAAAAAGGGGATTGCAAGTTTCATTCGGGTCGATGCGAATATTTTTCAGCTTTTGCCGGGGAATATTTTTTTGCGATACTTTTTGCAGGTCGGCCGTAACTTTTTTACGGTCGCGATAAATGTCCGAGCAAGTCGATCGCGGGCCGGACGGAGTCGTAAAGAGCACGGATGGACGAATTAGGTGCGGGCCGACCGGGCGCGATGGATTAGGCAGGCCCAAAGACTTCTAGCTCCTTTTCTATCACACTCATTTCGTTGGGATTTGTTTGTCGGGTGCGCGGGGCGTATTTGTGGGCCCCCAATGTTATGAAGGCATATAGTGGGTAAGGCAGGCAGGTTAGGTTAGGTCAGGTTAAATAAGTGTATATTGAAGTGACACTTCTTTGCTGGCGGGTATTTTTTCTATGCAACCCGACATGGTTGGCCACACACAACTACCGTTATGATATTAGCCCAATACACAATATTACCAAAGATAATACTAATATTTACCGAAGGAATTAGGTGCAACGCAAGGACCTTCTCTTTATGAGCACGGCTACATTGAACTGGATGGAAAAAATTGACCTTTTTTTTATCCAACTCAGAAAGAGAAATAAGGTCGGGCGGAACAGGGAAAGGATTTGAACCCAGAGCTCTGGTATGCAAGGCAAGTCCCCGCCCCACTAGGCTACGGGTCTAAAATTTTAGGGTAATCCCGGAGTGAACGAGAGTGCCTCAGCAGCGTCCCTCCTCTAACGAATACAATAGAATAATAGGAAAGGCGGCGGGTAGGACGTAGAGGAAAGGGGGTAGGTACATGCATACTAAATGCGAGTTATAACACTCGGATGGGGTGACGGCAACGGAAAGGTAGAATCAGTGGTGCTACGGATAATGTTCTCCCGTAACTCTGCTTGTGCTTGTTTTTTTTTACCCGCATCCTTACTATTCACTATTCACAATAATGATTTATTGAACAATAGAACAATATTAATAAATTAACTTCTATCTACACGCAAATTTAATTTCTGTCACGCGTGGTCCCCACATTTTATCAATGATTTGGTCAGTGCAGACAAGTCTATAACATTGATTAATAAAAGAAAAACTACATGGTCAACAATTAAAATCCGTGGAAGAGAATGTTCCACACCATTTAAACTCCCATGCTTTTAAAGCAATTAAATTACTTTTTATAAAGGATTAATTCATTAAATGCATGCATTAGTCCTATTATTAACGATGGTTGTGTTTATTTGTTTAAGATGGCCCACACCAGTGAGCAATAAACAATAAAATTTATTGCCGGTTAGCTTTCTGATGGAGTATTTCTGACTAATTACTTAATAATTGCTAATGGATTTTATCAAATTAAAGGGTAATTAAGCTATCTCTTTCCGTGTTAGATGTCAGAATGAAGATAAACTATACAATAAAACATTTAAGAAATCATGGAAATACATTTTATTTATAAAATATATAACATTTATTTAATTTGGGTAATCAACAGCTTACATATCTGGTACAATTTTACTAAAGTATTAAGTTACCGCAATAAATTCGCTAAAAATAGCACAGCACATACACTTCATCGACTCACCATGACGGGACAATTTTCCGTAGGCTGCGGCCTCTTGGCATTTGTTACAAATGTTGTAGTAAGTCTGCTAAAACATTTGGCCTATATTATTACGTATAAAAAATTGTCCTGCTATTTTCCAAGACTGTGTTACGAAACTTCTACAGTAGATAATGTTGTTAAAACTGAAATGAATGGAAAACTGGTCGAAGTCACCCTATTCCACATGCCAATCTAGGTTTAATTACTAGGCTATAGGGTTAATCCCGCCCGGATTGATATCATCGCATTAAATGAGTGGTGGTCGCAGGGGTAATGAAAATTGTTCGTATATTCCATCCAGTTCCATCCAGTCGTGCAATATCTAGCAATAGTTTGACGCCTAGTTCCCATGAGGTGTGTTGAGCTAATCATGACAGTAGGCATTACATTGTAATAAGCAAAATTCCTGCATATGTCGTACGGAAAAAATGCTGGTATGACTGAGTTGGATTAGGCTAGATTAGGTCCAAACCGGATTCGGTTGTATTGGATTAGGTAAGGCTAGTTTTGATTAATTTAATTCGAATATTACAACCTTCCCGCGAAATCATTATTCACTCTAATGAAATTGTAATTAAGTCAGTCCGCTCATAACTTGAGAAATAATAAGCCGAATCATCTGCGGTCTGTATCTACATATAGCTTGATTATTCCCGATAAGCACATGCTATTTACCATCATACTAAATTACCTAAGGGGTAAGCCGTAGGCTAGATACGTGGTAATACGAAAGATATCAGCGAAAACAAATGTCTCTCTTCGGAATTTAACGGGCCTAATATTAGTGTAAATAATATGTATAATTTTATTCCAAGATCACATAACAGCCTGACTAATTTTGGCTTGACACCTGCCACCCGACCAGCCAGCCTATTTCAATTTAGAGCCCCGTTTCTAGTAGGTAATTAATTATGTAAACCCAGGATGGCGAAACTATTAACGTGAAAAAAATTCCTGTGCTCACTATATTAATTACTTTGAGTGGCCAATTCCGTTTTAGCTTACTCGAATTAATTTTATTTAAGCTTCGGTCGCCGTTAGAAACGAGTCGGGGTGCAATACCACTTTTAGATATAGGTCACTGCCAGATTAAGTTATGTTAGCCGTATACTAACTTATGCTTGTTTACCAGGAAAGTACATCACTATCAACTGATAGGTATGTGTATGTATGTAAAATATAATGTGAATCAGCAGGCTTTCCTATCATCAAGGTCTAAGTAAAAAAATGTTGCAAGTCAGTTTCGAGCCTCTTGCCGTCAAATGTTACAGCCTAGAGTTTAAGAAAATGCAGGCAAATGTGTTATTCTTAAATCACCCGGCTTGCATCCTGAACCTCATAGTTCTTCAGGTGAATGTGCGTAAGATTGAGGGAGAGACAGATATCAACATATTAAACTTCCAACGTCGGTAGATGTTGCTCAAACTCAACCTCAAATAAATGTAATCCTTGTGGCGGAAAGATGGACAAAATTCACGGGTTTCGTCTGTACCAATTAGGTGTATGGTGATATATATTGTATGTTCATTAATAAGGAAAACGACATTGAATATGGTTTATGCTAATATTCACTGGGTTAATGTTAATCGAATTTGCAGATGTTATTTTGTATGTCAAATAAATTTCAGGAAATAAAAAATGGATACACAACTCTCCATACTAACCTTTTATTACTCCCCTCACAATGTTGGTGGGCTTCGTTTTTACCGAGTGTTTGCAAAAGTCGTGGAACAAAACATGTTCAGTTTGAGGTATAACCGAGGGTATAACAACAACGTATTCTGTAAATCTGATCAAGCATTACTCCGTCAACCTGTATGCAGTTTATTTGTCTATCTGTCTCTCTAGGGTTTGATATATGGTTCTTCTTCAACACTTTAAAGGTTGACCGGAGAAATCACGCAAGTTCATCTTTCCGCAGATTTCTTGTTCTTTGGTTACGGTATTTTTATAGTCAGTTCGATTAAGAATTCGCGTAACTTTAATGTTCTCACACATTTATCATTTCTCATCACGCAATTTTGTGCAACGAATAATAATGATTGATGTTGCGCGTCCCGAATTCGAGCGAACTGAATGGCCGAAGCTACCATCAGTGTATTATCTCTAAAACGTGTATACGTTTCTGACGCCGATCCAGTTTTTCTTCACTAGCACTGGCGAGATTCTTAGGGTAGTTAGGTAGTCCGCCTCGGTAGCCCAGTGGCGTGACACCTTGCGATTCGATACGCTCGGTGAAGCACCTCGAGGGTGGTTAGGTTCTAGATGGGTGACCATTCTCAACCGTTGAGGCTGGCCGTGGTTCGGATTCCACGTAAAACTGTTGGTCCTTGTCCTTACTTACTAGGTGGTGGGGCTAATCCCGCCCGGGTTGGTATCATCGCATTAAATGAACGATGGTAGAAGCGGCAAAGAAAATTGTCCGTGTTTTTCATCCAATTCAATGTAGTCAAGCAATATAAGGTAGGTCCTGGCATGCCACCTAGTTCCCATGTGATGTGTTAGGCTATATCTGGTTAGGTAATATCTGATGGTGAGTTTGGTATTAGCCATTCATGTCCAGTTACACAAAAAATCAAGTAATATTCATGGTTTTACGCTGAGAGGCGCCTGAAATATGCTTTAAACATGTTCTTCTTTTAAAAGCAATTTTGTCAGTTGGCCTCACCCAAAATACGATCACCGCATGAGAGTCACCCCAAGACATAGCCTGTACTTTAGTGCAATTAAATTTATTAATTTCGTTCGGTAGGCTCTCGTTTTATTAGTGCGCTCCTATTTATTATTATTGCCCGCTGCTAATGCGGTATAACCAGTCCTTTCGTCCTGGCGCGGCGCAAGCTCTGTGTTTGGAAACTTGTATCCCTTTAATCCTTTTAAGTTAATGTCTCCGGTTGAGTGAGTTTTATGAGTATAGCTTACACAAATTCTGTACTTACACGCGAGTATGTGATCGGCTTAACTTTATTTGATTAAATACGTAAGATGGTGGAGCTGTTGAGAACTTAATGTTTTAAATGTTATCATGCGAAATAAACTGGGGTTAGTGAGCAGTTAAAGTGCCATCATAAGAATTTTATTTCAGGTTAATGTTATTTTATTAAATCCAAGGAAACAAAAAATAAGTCACCGTTAAATAAACTGGACTCGTGCACACGAGGGTTCCGTATCAAACGTAAAAGGCCTGGAGGCTGTACTAAAGATATAATCATGTCTCATAAACCAGTTATCGCATTCTTTATGATTTGTCGTTAACTAGAGGAGTGAAGATTGGCTTTATTCAAGTTGTTGTGTCTCATTTCCTTATGAAAATATACCTACTCCTTGAAAATATGTGTACTTAGTCATCATTAGTATACAGGGTGTCCCAAAAGTCATGGTCCAAACGAACTGGGGTGATAGAGAAGCTTATTTGCTATCATAATCACCAGGGATGTAGTTACCGCATTCTTAGTAGTTTAGAAGTTAGAGCACTTTTTACTGATTTATTAATATAAGCTCCAATTCAAAGAAAAAAAATATTTAAAAAATACAACATTGTGTTTATGTATTATTTTATTTCTGTGATGTGTTAAGTAGTGATGTGTCTTTTTATTAAAAATGTTTCCACTAAGTTAGCTTTCATAATGTTCTTGTAGCAAATACATTTTAGAAAACCAATATTAAATCCATAAAAAATATCTGAACTTCGAATGAAGATTATCAAAAAAAAATGTTCTACCGAAAAGTGAACCGATGTTGAAAAAACTTCTGCCATTCATGCCCATTCTAACTAGGTATAAATCATCAGTCAACCTTTAATGCGATTGGATTTTTAATGGTAATTACTGGAACACTAGCTATTGACGTGACCGCGCTGTTTTGAGAACAGGATAATCTGCATGTGATGCGGCCGGTAGAAATAACTTAAAACAATAGAAATAACTGGAAATCTCGTCTGGTTCCGTTTCCCACTAATCCTCCCCCCTTCCCCTTACCTTACCTCCCTTATCTCTTTGAGCTGCTCCTACCTAGCGCCCAGCTCAGTGACTCGCTAACTGCTTGTAACTACGCACACATATTCTCGTTCTCGTTTAAATATCCCACGACTTGCCTTGTGTTTATTGACTTCATCAGTGACCAGTGTTAAGACCTGTGTTTATTATTTGGACTCCGTTTTTGCTCGTGGTTTGGAGACTTTAGTTGCTGCTCTGAAGATGCCACATCAGTATACGCCGCGTGAATATGCAGAAATGCATTTCATTTATGGGTTCTGTGATGGCAACGCTCGACGTGCTGCAAGAGAATACCAAAATCGATTTCCGAATCGCCAACGTTACCCCGATCACCGAGTGTTCATACGTGTGCATAACGCTTACATGCAAGGCGAAATACCTGGTGCTCCACGCCGAGAAGGACGACCTGTGGTCGACGGGGAAGAAGCAGTGCTTGCCATGGTTCGGGAGGACCCGACTATAAGCATACGAACCATCTCACGACGTAGTGGCGTTCCAAAGTCTACAGTACAACGGATGTTGAGAAGGAACCGTCTACATCCCTACCACGTGCAACGTGTGCAAGCCCTCCTGCCCGCTGACTACGCTCATAGGGTGGCGTTTTGCAGAGAAATGCTTCGGAAGTCGCGAGAGGATGCACAGTTCTTCGACAACATTTTGTGGAGCGATGAATCAACATTTAAACGGCTTGGGATCTTCAATATTCACAATCTTCACTCTTGGGCAGTAGTAAATCCAAGAATAATAAGAAACGACCGCTTCCAACACCACTTCGGAGTAAACCTCTGGGCAGGCATACTAGGTGGAAGGCTCATTGGGCCGTTTGAGCTACCGCCGAGGCTCAATGGTCGACGGTACCTGCAGTTCCTGCAGCGAGACCTGGGTGAACTTCTGCAAGATATCCTGCCTGAGCAACAGGAGAGAATGTGGTTGCAGCACGACGGGGCACCAGCGCATTACACACGCATCGTTCAAGACCACCTTAACAATGCATACCCAAATCGGTGGATAGGGAGAGGGGGGACAATCCACTGGCCAGCGCGCTCACCAGACCTTAACCCACTCGACTTCTATGTTTGGGGATACTACAAAGAAATTGCCTACAGTAAGGAAAACGCAAACATACATCAGCTTCGGGACAAGCTACAAGCTGCCGCAGAGATAGTTCGGAACAATCATCGAGGCATGAGACTATTAAAAAGAAACTTTTTAAGGCGATGCCGTTTGTGTATCAGGGCTGGTGGCCGGCATTTTGAGCATTTACTGTAAAAAATAATGAAATAAACTGATCACACTGAACCCGCATTTTTTTCTTTTTTTTCTTTTGAAGGTAATTTACTTCAATTACTGTCCATGTGTCAGAGAATTATTAACAAATTATACCTTGTTAGAATCGGCATAAATAGCAGAAGTTTTTTCAGCATCGGTTCACTTTTCGGTAGAACATTTTTTTTTGATAATCTTCATTCGAAGTTCAGATATTTTTTATGGATTTAATATTGGTTGTTTAAAATGTAATTGCTACAAGAACAATATGAAAGCTATCTTAGTGGAATTTTTTTTAATAAAAAGACACATCACTATTTAGGACAGCACAGAAAACAAAAAATAGATATACACAATGTTGTATTTTTTAAATATTTTTTTTCTTTGAATTGGAGCTTATATTAATAAATCAGTAAAAAGTGCTCTAACTTCTAAACTACTAAGAATGCGGTAACTACATCCCCGGTGATTATGATAGCAAATAAGCTCCTCTATCACCCCAGTTCGTTTGGACCATGACTTTTGGGACACCCTGTATATTATCTTGTATGTTATGTATATGCTTGCATCTTGTATCTTGTATCTTATATCTATTAATATTTTTAAGTGTATGTACATATTTGTATGTTATTTATTTTAATATATAACTGCTTATTTTTAGGTTAGTAAATATTTTCGATAATTGATTTTGTTTTACGTTTATTTTTTGGCCCGCCTCACTGCACCTCTCCTACATCTCTAAGGCAGAATGGTAGAGAATGCCAGATCGTCAAAAAAATTACGAGCCATTATATGAAACTTGATCACATCATTATCTTCTTACCTCTGTTTTCACCATCTACAGTTACCTGAAATCCGATGAGTAACTTTCGGTTACACGGTGTAACGAAAAGGTAAATTTGGAATTTTTGTAACTGGAGGTGGTGGAAACGGGCATTAAGCCGCTTCGATGCAGAATCAGCGATCACGCATGCATTATATCGGTGTTATGCAGGTGCATCGCTCCTTGCACCGCAATATCCCCTCAGAGCGCAAGACGCTGGCGGGACTCAAATAAATCTCGTTCATTATTCAGAGCGACGTTCTCACATTCTCCCACTTATCGCCGCTGTATATCCGCACATAAAATAATATCTCGCTCAAACCGGCACAATAGTGGGGCTGACGTGAATTGCACAGCGATGAATTTGAATAAGAGAGTGCAATGAGAACCGCATCCCCGTAGCAGGGAAGTGAGGAAACACGATAGAAATGAATACATGTTTAGAATTATAATTTCTTCTGTTGTTATCTATTTTATGAAACTATCCAGTGGCACTTACATTGCTCCATAAAAACTTACTCTATACACATTGGATATTTTTATTAGCCGGCAATCGAAGCCGGAATTTATACATTAGCGGGTAGCTCAGGAGCGCGGCGACTTTGAATGTCATGGGTCAAATCCGCGCCCCGTTCATACACCACTTTCTCTGTCTTTCGGATTTGGATAAGTGGCGATTTGGCTCAGAATTCATGTAAAACTGAAGCCCCCCTTCCCCCACTAGGTGGTGGAGCGCCCGGGTTAGTACCATCGCATTTGTTGAAAAGAAGGTTGAAACAGCACTGACACATTGTCCGCGTTCTCAATTCAGTTCAATGTAGCCGTACTCATAAACGGATGGTCCTGACTAAGATCATGTGTCGTATTAGACATATATGTCCAGTTACATAAAACAATGTGAGCATACAGTCCCTTTAGTGCGGCTGTGACTGTGATTCGTCGCCGAGAACGAGTCGTGCATTAGGTAGGCACTCGTCCCGACAAAGCCCCACTCTAGCCTGGAGGCATTTCATTTCAGATAACGCTGCAGTCAACGGCGCGGGCTGCACCCGCGGATCGCGGAGACGCAGCGCTTGTTCCGCCGCACGCCTGCGCGGCGGCGGCGGCGGCGACGAGTGACGTCGAGCGGCGATGCGCCCTGAGCTAGGAGGGCCGTGACAAAGCCATTCAATTATTTTGAGGGTTTCGTATCCAAAGGGTGCCAAATCCCTATTACTGAGCCTTCGCTGTTGGTCCGCCCGTCCGTCAGTCTGTCTGTCAGCGGACTGTATCTCATGAACCGCAATAGATAAACAGTTGGAATTTTCACAGAGATTTATATTGCCGCTATAAACACAAAGAGTCAAAAATAAAGGGGGTCAAGATACTTGATTTTTTGGACATGATTGTTGGTCGCTTGTTACGCATTGTGTTGATCTACGCATTACTAAAGAAACTAAGTCCGTATAGATATGGCATTTAGATTTTTAGGATCTAGCCCTCGACATTATCATTTTAAGATGTCCGCACATGTCCGCTGATATTTTTTTTTGAAATATGTTGGGAGGAAGCTGGAGCTTCTCCGTATTTTTGACAAACGTCAGGATGCCTTAATATTTTAATAAAGCTTGGCTGTCCAAAATCCGTACGCCGTACACCGTACGCGTACGTCTCGGTGCTGCTGGCCGCGCGGCGCTAGTCATCTACTAAGTCAGCGAAATTCAAATTCAAAACTAACACACCACATTCCCGAAGGAATTTGGTGGTATGCCAGGACCTTCCCGTAATGAGCACGGCATTGAACTTACATGCAAAAAAGGGAAATATCTTATTGCTTCTAAATCATCTTTCATCCCATGGCCGAACTTAACCTACCATCAAGAAAGCCAAGGATAGATGGTGTATGGATTCTTATCCATTGACATAGATTTGATCCCTGCCTATTAAATGGCCAATGGCAGCCCGTGACAACATAAACCCAACGTGAGCGCCTCGCCTTGAGCTCAACTCCTTGCGGCGGGGTAATACTGTTACGCTGTCGTCGTTGCATTTGTGCGCTGCAGAATGCAAATTTAGATTCACGTTCCCGAGTACCTATGAGTAAAACAAAGCCACTATAGAATTAAGCTTCGATGAAGGAATACATGCTTATGGCTCGCAATATTTTTTCGCATTAAGGCGCTAGGACTAGCCAACTACTCGCGCCATACAAATGCACTTTATAACAAATGTAATGTAGTGAAACGCTTCAGCAAATCCAAATAGAACTCCAGACTGATAATGGATTGTTAATATTTTTTTATTCCATCATTTATTTAAATAATAATAAAAATAAAAAAATGGATTTTTCTCATTAGAAATCTGAAAGTAATTCGATTTCTAGATATAAGCAAAAACAGCATATATGCATTAACAAAAAATTCCATTTGCTTTTAGATTTCTACATTTAGTCAAAAAAGTTCGGAAATGGACACCGTTTCCGCAATGTATTTTGTATAGAAAAAGGAAACATACATTAACGAAAATAATTCAATTTCTAGACAAGGAATCATATATTGTAAGAATGACACTTATAATCGTCAGACTTAGTTAACTTGGGATGCCTCGTCTAACTTTGCGATTTGGCTAGTACCAGGCCCTTAAGGGGACGATGCGAGCCGATTACATTCAGTTTTATGGGCGTAAGTAAAACAAGACCTAACCCCGTTTTCACCACCTCCAAGTTACCTGAAATCCGATAAGTGACTTTCGGTTACATGGCATATTTACATGGTATAATCGAAAGGTAACTTTAGGATTTTTGTAGCTGGAGGTGGTGGAAACAGGCATTATTAGGGCAGATTTTTAAATCCTCAGATTGTACTTATTGGACTGAACTAAATTTATGTATTTCAAAAGTTATATAGTCATTACCGGAGAATTATATCTTACTAGCTGCGGTACCCGGCTCCGCTCGGGTTAGTGTCGGCTAAATTATCTCATGGATAAAAAGTAGCCCACATGACTGGTCCAAAATAGGGTCAAACTGGTCCAGGACAATGTATCCATGTACCAAATGTAATCAAGATCGTTCGAGCCGAAATAGCATGATTTAATGAGAAACATCCAATAATTCCCATTTAGAGCTTCGTTGACGTTTGGTGGCTATTTAAAAAAAAAAACATTTGCCGCGAGAACCTTTCTGCACTTTCACTGCTACATTGCTTACCTAGTAAGTAACGTGTAACGTAGGTAAGTTTTGCGTGGACTCCAACCCACAGCCAGCCTCAACATCGAAAACAGTAACCCATCTCGAACCTGACTGCTCCCAGAGATGCTATACATTGATAAAATACGCACATAAATCAGGTAAGTGGTTCGCATGTTATAAGACTTTACTCACTACTTACCCTTCTGGTAATGAAGCGTTATATTATGTAATCTATAAGTTTTTAGTAGAATCAGGCTAGACGTAGATACAATGCACATCTAAATCGAGTACTTGGTTCTCAAGGATTTTATTCTTTTGGTCGCTCCTCCGGCGATTTAGCGTGATGCCAAGTAGTCCTAAAGTTGCAGGAAATACCAAGCCGTACTTCAGTAAAAGTAAGCGCTGCCGCCGCAAAGCCGAGCCGTGCATAGCATTGCAGTTTGTATGACAGCCCCATCTTAGCGTAAGCGGAACTGAATTCTATTTAGCCAATCCTAATTCCCGGGTAGTTAAATGTACATGTACTAAGTTTTACAAATCGCTAGTGCCTTGAAAATTCGCCAAACGGACACCAAACAGTCACGACGTCTGCCCTCCCCCCGCCGCCGCTCCCCGCCACCGCCCCCGGCTCCTCTCCCCTTAGTGTGAAGTATCGCTACCGGCATCGTTTTCGCAGCCCCGTGAAAGTTCTAAAGGCCATGGGCACATAAATTGTAGCCTATGTGTTATTCTGATGTATAAGCTATATTATTGTAAAGTTTCATTAGAATCCATCCAGTAGTTTTTACGTGAAAGAGTAACAAACATCCATCCATCCATCCATCCATCCATCCATCCATCCATCCATCCATCCATCCATCCATCCATCCATCCATCCATTATTACAAACTTTCCCCTTTATATTATTTATTAGATATTAGATATCACAATTATTGACTTATTATCACCTACGATTCTCATCTGGCGGGGAAGGCCAGATGCGGCGATAGCAGATGACCTACCAAATGCCAAAGTCTTCTTTGTAAGCTTTAATTGCAGGTCAATCAAGCGTTCGATTGACCATGTACGAGAGCTATGTAAAACCTGTGACCTGATTGCCCTGCAGGAAACTTGGCTCCTGCCAGATGAAATCGATATACTTGGGAAGATTGACACTGCGTTTGGGTACCACGGTATCTCGGCAGTCGACACGTCGCTCGGCACGCTTAAGGGCCGACCCTACGGTGGGGTCGCTCTCTTGTGGAAAAAGCGGACCTTCCCCAACGTGACACCCATTGACACCGGAAGCACGCGTGTGGCTGCAGTGCAGCTGCAGTGCGCTGATAGTACAGCAATTACGGTGATGTCGGTTTATGCACCGACCGAGTGTGTGGAAAATCTACCTGACTTTACGGCCTGTCTTGGTGTGATAAGTGCGCTTGTGGAAACTATTGACAACGAGTGCGCCATCGCGTTGGGTGATTTTAATGCAGATCCTAAAGGTTTATTTGGGAGGGAGCTTAGCCGTTATTGCGAGGAACAGGAGTGGTGCTGTGCGGACATGCGCTTATTAGATACCAATGCAGGTACATATACTTATCTTAGCGACGCGCACGGCACCACTAGCTGGCTAGATCATTGTGTAACTACAAACGCCGCCTGGCGGACAGTTACCCACTGCCGAGTTATAAATGACGTTTCTTGGTCCGATCACTTTCCACTTGTAGTAGAAATTAACATGAATACTATCCAGAAAAAGGAAGAACTAGCTGAGTCTTGTGTTGATAGGTCGGTATGGGGAAATAGATCGAAACCGCAAATAAATCAATATATTTCTAGGGTGAATCATCTATTGACAAATTTAAGGAATAAGTGCACGTGTGAGGACTTTCCTTGCATAGATATTGAACACCAGAATCAAATTCGCTTGTTCCATGCAGATATCGTGGACGCTTTGAGAACCGCCGCGAGTGAAACGTATATAATTAGGAAACGTTCCTATAAACAGATAACCGGTTGGAATCGCCACATCCATGACCTGCATAGGGACGCGCGCTTACATTTTAAACTATGGGTGCTGCAGGGAAAGCCCTCACAAGGAAAACTATACGAAAACATGCGTTCTACTAAAAACAAGTTTCGCAATAAAGTAAAATGGTGCCAAAGAAATGAGGAGCAAATAAAGATGGACATTATTGCACACAGTCGGGCCAAAAAAGATTTCAAAAAATTTTGGAATGCAACTAAACAGAATAACAGTCATAACTTACCCGTGACAGTAAACGGTTTACAATGTAGGAAAGAGATTGCTAACATGTTTGTGAATCATTTCTCAGTGGAGAGCCCGGCATGTGCGGCTTTAACGGCGACAGCGGAAGTAGCAGAACCGGGTTTTACTTCCCCTGGCGGTGTTGGTGAGCGACAATGTGAGCACAGTAATGAAACGGGTGTGACGACACGGCCGCTGCCACCCCCTCATGTGTATTTCACGCCACAGGAGGTGGCAACAGCCGTGCGTAAAATGAAACGTGGTAAATCACCAGGTCATAATGCTCTCAGTGTCGACCACCTCTTGCATGCTGGGCCCGTGCTGTTTCAAGCGATGTCAGAGTTATTCAATCAGTGTATCGCGCACGGCTACCTGCCCCCGGAGTTCATGAAGACCTTGGTTGTTCCCGTGCCGAAGAACAGAACCGGAGATATTTCGAGCCCGTCCAACTACCGGCCAATTTCATTGGCGACCGTATTTTCAAAAGTATTTGAGAGGTTACTTCAGCCACACATAAATGAACATCTCGACATCCACCCTGCTCAATTTGGTTTCCGGCCAGGTGTGTCAACTGACATGGCAATACTCGCCCTAAAGAAGACTGTAAAATACTACGTAAATAGGAATACCACTGTGTACGCCTGCTTCTTAGACTTAAGCCGAGCTTTTGACACAATTATATATGATCGTCTATGGGTTAAACTTAGGGCAGCGGGCGTGCCAGAAGAGATTGTATGCCTGTTGGCATACTGGTACGGTAACCAGGTAAACACCGTGCGCTGGGGTGACGTTCTCTCTGATGAATATCGTTTGAGCTGTGGAGTCAGGCAGGGGGGGCTCACGTCTCCGGACCTGTTTAACGTCTACGTGAACGGGCTCATAGAGGAACTCAGTGGCACCGGTGTTGGCTGTCATCTCGGTGACACGTGTATCAACAATCTGAGCTACGCCGATGACATGGTGCTGCTGAGTCCTTCTATAAAGGGGCTCCGGCAGTTGGTGACCGTGTGCGAGCGGTATGCGGCCCAGCATGGACTGACCTACAATGTCAAGAAGACAGAACTAGTCGTGTTTAGGTCTCGTGTTGGGCCTGACAATGTGCCCCCTATAACTTTGCGCGGTTTGCTCGTCAAAACTGTTACAAAGTTTAAATATCTGGGGCACATACTTACTGATAGGCTGAACGATGACGAAGACATAGAGCGTCAGCGAAGAGCCATAGCAATGCGCAGCAACATGCTGGGTAGGCGGTTCAGGCGGAGCTCTCCGCAGGTTCAAATTACCCTGTTCAAGGCGTACTGCCAGGCATTCTACACCACCCACTTATGGAGTAAGTACACGCAGCGAGCACTCAACTCGATGCGTGTGCAATACAATAACGCGTTCCGCTGCATGCTGAGTCTACCGTGGCGGTGTAGCGCGTCTGGCATGTTCGCCGAGAACAGGGTTGATGATTTCTTTGCGATTATGAGGAAAACTAGGGCATCATTTTTGGAACGCCTGGCTCAGTGCAATAACGTGATCATGACTGCTGTATCCGAAAGAATATTTTACGCAGATTTTGCAATATTTTAATAAATCTAAATTTAATAATTAAAATGTTAAAGATCAAATTTTTCATAATTATTATTATTATTATTTTTTAATTTTTTAATTTTAATTTTTATTTTAATTTTAATTTAATATAGTATAACAACTGACGAAATTTATAAAATTGACAAAATTATGTAATATGTATACAGCTATAGGTACTAATGTACCTGAAATAAAACTATATTATTATTATTATTATTTGTATTTCTTTATTGACACATTTTAAAAATTATTTTTACATACATTTTTGTAGAAAATATATAAAAATAACTAAATAAAACGGAGGGTCCACCAGCAGCGGGAAAAAAACCAAGCTATCGGTGGTTGGGTCCCAAAGAAAGAAACCTTCGGACGATGCGTGCAGTGTCGAGTAGGACCGCCTTCTGAGCCAGACCCTTGATCCAGCTATTATTCAAACCGAGCCTCTCAAGGTGTTGGTTGAGGCTTTTTGCGATTAGCCCATGTGCCGAAACGACTATGGGCACGACGATTGTCGAATCGACCGGCCACATTTTGGTAATCTCGTGTTGCAGGTCTAGATATTTCAGCATTTTTTCTGCTTCTTTGGAGAGGAGATTACCGTCATGTGGTACGGCGATATCGACGAGCGTTGCGCTTCTCGATTCCCGATCCATTATTACGATATCAGGTCTATTTGCAATTATAGTTCTGTCCGTGATAATGGGTCGGTCCCAGTAGAGAGTGACATGACTATTTTCGAGAACTGGCAGTGGGTTGTACTTGTAATACGGTACTTCAGTACCGACAAGGTTATATTTCAGGGCAAGTTGCTGGTGGATGATTTTTGCTACGAGGTTATGTCTGTGCAAATACTCAGTATTCGCAAGCTGTGAGCAGCCGGAGATGACATGTCTGAGTGATTCGCCGGGCTGGTGGCAAGCACGGCATATATCGATTGTGCCATCCTTCATTATGAATCTCCGGTAGTTATTTGTTTTTATAACTTCATCTTGTATTGCACTGACGAACCCTTCGGTTTCTCCGAAGAGATCACCGAAGCGTAGCCAGTGTACGGACGCTAGTTGGTCTATTTCTGGGCCTGTGAGGGCTCGGAAATAGCGTCCGTGTAGCTCCTTACCTTTCCATACTTCTCTGCGGTCCTCAGTACCGAGTACAGTTGGTTTCCGCCAGTTCTCGTTACCCATAGACAGCGGGGTCAAACCTTTGTCGCTGACGACGACATCATGATGCATCACACTCGCCTCAGTCTTACCTATAAAGTATTCACGAAGGTTGCATACCTCACGGTTATGCATATTTTTAGCGTTTAACATGCCTCGTCCTCCATATTTAAGTGGGATGTACAACCTCATGATTGAAGATCTAGGGTGATGCATTCTATATGTCGTCATCATCTTCCTGACTTTTATATCCAGGGCGTCAAGCTCAGTCTGGGTCCATTTAAGTATGCCAAATGTATACATGAGAACGGGCATGACCCAACCATTATAAGCGCGGATTTTATTACCACCAGATAATAGACTTTTAAGTACTACTTTAAGGCGTTGCAAAAATCTTCGTTTAGCTACAGTTTTCATTTCCGTATCCTGTATACCGAGAATTTCGTGCATACCTAAATATTTATATGTTTCTCCTTCGAAGAGACTTCGGAGATGTATTGTGTCCGATAGTTCTATACCCTGAGCATTACCAATCTCACCGCGCATTACATGAACTATCGCGCATTTCTCGATGCCAAACTCCATTCTAATAGCACTGCTGAATGTTTCTGTAATTTTCAGCATCTTCATTAGCTCAGTGTCCGACTTCGAGAATACCTTCAGGTCATCCATGTAGAATAGGTGTGAAATTGGGGTGCTTCCTCTTCGAAGGATGTAGCCAAGCTTTGAATCCTCTAACAGTGTACTGAGAGGATTCAGGGCCAGGCAAAACCAGAGCGGACTGAGACTGTCGCCCTGGAATATTCCACGCCGTATATGAATAAGATCATCAGCTTTAGGAACCTGTCCGCTGCCTTGAAAGCATAAATGTGTACACCATTGCTCCATACACGAACTTAAGAGGTGATAAATGTTATTATCGATCTTGTACAGTTTTAGAATTCTCTTAAGCCATGTGTGTGGGACTGAGTCAAAAGCTTTTCTGTAGTCTATCCAGTCTATGAAGAGGATGTGTGGACTGTAGGTTAGGTGTTTTTGCTGGTAATTAAGAGCTCAGACATGCATGGAATATGTATATTTCAACACTCAACTAAATTACACGGCACGATGTTAAAAGGAAAAAATCAGAAGCAAAAAGCTGTTTTGGAGCTCCCGTGAAGCGGGCAGAAGGGTCAGGAACGGATGGTTCCGCGTTGAAGGAAACGAGAGTTGAGAGTTACACAATATTTATTCCTATTTATAATCTATTATATACTATATATAACTGGTATGACCGGGTTCGAGGCGGGCGGAATCCTCTCACGCCCCCGCAACCGACGATGCTGGTCAAGGCGTGAGGCCAAGATGATGGGTTCCTCAGCTAGAGCACTCTCTCTCGGGCCAGCTCTCACAGCAGTCCCGTGCTCCCACCAGATCTCACGTAACTCTTCCACAAAACTCCGCCCGTCCCAAACGCCCTGGGGAGAGACCAGAACAATGTGGCCTCTTCCCCGACACGCTACCTTCCTCTCACTCTTGAGGCTGCGGTCGGGGAAGAGATACTCGGAATAAAAAAGAAAAAAAATGTTCGGCTAACCTTATGTCAAGGGCCAGCGGCAGACCTCCTGTCGGCCGTCTCAACCTTTAATATGCAGGGCGCATCACAACCGCCTTAAAAATTTAGGATTTTTCATAAAATATCTTTTCTAAAAGAAAATTTTCCAATCGTTCAAACAAAAGTGCCAATCCCCACTTCCTCCTTTTGTGTTGGGTCTCCTCCAAAAACAGGCGGCCAGTCACTTCAAACGAGGGCGGGTTGCCACCGCATTCCGCATCGTGACAGTGCCCCTCCTCTCACTGAAGAGGGCAATACCTGCCCGACTGTCGTCCTCGACAGACCGAGGCACCCGAGGCGATAACCCCGTGCCAACCCGCCGCTCAGCAACGATGAAATGCAACAATTCCGCCTGCTCCTGGAGGAGTTCCAACCAGCTCATGTCGGACTTGTTACCATTCCTCCAGGATAAAGTCTCTCTCATCCATCTCTCTGGAATAAACGCTTTGCACGGAAAATATAACATAAGATTCCAAGATGATATTCAAATGGGAAGATCACAACCCATAAACTATGAGATCATAAGAACTTCATACAATTTGAAACAAAAAAATAAGGAGCCATCCTCCAACTGAGCCTCTTACTCATAATGGCTAGTGCCATAGCACTGCATCCGACTTTTCATCAGTAAACTCAACTGTTTGTGTTGACGAAAGACAAAACTAAAATCAAGGTAACAAACCTGTAAACCCTACGCGAAATGTATAGACAACTTATCAACTAATATAGAAAAGAAATTAACAAATACAAGCTCAGTCGTAATGAAAATAATTGAACCGCATATCGGAGCGGCGATAGTTACTATCTACAAAGCGTATAATACAACGTATGCCCCGATTCTGACTCTCAGTGCCAAGGGTGACACCATGGCACAGCCTGAACCTGTGGAGCTCCCTCCCGTAGACCTAATGGCTTTGGCGTTTACTCAGTGGATTGTCCATCCGTCCACTGGCGCGCTAACTCAAGCCAAAGTTCCAGTCTTCTCTGACGTGGAAGGCTAAGACAAGAAGCACGACTCTTCATACAGTACACAATAATACTGCGCTTCTACACATTACAAGAACCTCAATCCTCAAGTTCCGTCGGCAATAGACTCTCGGTAAGGTTACGAGCAACCTGAATGTACGTCAACAAAATCTAACCGACTTAGGAGAGGAGAGATCGAATTCAATAATACAAAATAAAATAATATTTACAATCCCAACTCGGGTTGCTCTGTGCACTTCCTCATTCCACACTGTCTTTCATACCTTTCTTTCATCCATCTAATACATACTAACTGAGTCTCCGTTTCGAGATCACAGTCACCTTTCATGTGGCGGAGCGCGCGTTCTTCCGCTGGCGCCGCCCGGAAGTAAAACAGAAGCGACCAAGTGCCTGCCCGAATAACATAGGGGCGGACACCGGTCAAACCTACCTACCGGTTCCGATACGCATAAAAAAAAAACAGACGATACCTAACAAACTCGGAAGATACTTAACGCCAAGCGGTCAGCCATGGACAAAGTTGGAACCAAATGATTAGCCAAGGTAAACTCCACCAGGAAATTATTATAACAAATGCATAAGCAGAAGCGTAAATAAATCCGTCGAATAATTATCTGTCCGATTATCAGACCATTGAACAATTTGCCCTTAATTATATTTTGAAATAACTACCAAACATTCGATGATTAAAAAGTACATTTGTCGATTGACGGTCTAGTTACAATTTAAAGGTAAACCTGTAAGTCTTTGGGGATTTGATTTCTGACATCATGAAAATCTGCAAATAAATTGATAAAGAAAGTTAGAATATCGAATCAGAGCTTCAAATATTTACCGTCAAATATAGCTAGACCGCCGATTGATGTATAATCTTTTAGATATTTCTAAATTAGTTGTATAGTTATTTAATAAACATATATAACAATAAGTGGTTTCACTTACGCCAAATCATCTGTTGTCGCAACCTTAATACTTTTAAAACTATAGCTATTTCACAATTCCCAATACATTTTTATTCCATATTCGAATCAAGAGAAAACATTCTATGGCCGCAAGATGCTTTACAGCTGACGTCTCTCAAAAAGGCAAATCACGTTCGTCAATCTATTACGGCGTAAGCAAAACAAACAAGGTAGAAACAAATACAGTTGTGTTATCATCTAAAGCAATCTCTTCCAGTTGAACTGCGGTGATTAGAGCGTCGATAGTATCTTATTGTTCCCACTGAGAGCCGCCGGTGATTGTACAAGTTTTAACTACACAAAAACACATGCAGCTAGCATTACCCATAACCAGTACAATGGAGATGGATCCTGATAGGAGGTATAACTTTATAGTTTCTGTCCTCTCGATTTATTCTACCATGAGACAGTTCACAAGTTGTAACGAAATGATTTTAATACGAGAATCTGCGTAACATTGTATAACATTTTGCGTACTACGCATAGCACATCGCGTACTTACGTAATACACTATTTCCTAATGTTAATAGGTAATATATAAAATATATCTGGTTCTCTAGGTACGTAATATTACCGAATTAAATTAATTCAATATTGACGCTACTCTGGGCCACTATAAAAGCATAATTTGAGCTCCGGTGTAACTAGGGTCCATCTATTATCCATATAGAGCATAATGCAATACTAGATATTCGACCAACTTCCTAAAAGTTACAAGATTCTGCTTTCAAAAACCAACATTCTTAATCGTCAGTTTAGTGCGATTGAACGATTATTATTTATTCGAACTTCGAGTCATAAAACACACTATCAAGCGAAACTTGGCCATTACGGGTACATTCGGTTTTATGTGGTTGCATTATCTGTGTCAAGTCACTTACTCTAAGCAGAGCTGTAAACAAAATGCATACCTAGTTCTGACTAATGAGTATGGGCAGAAGCCATTGTTAGAAGAGGGCTTGGCTACTTCGAAGCACCCATAGGGTTAGTGGAATTCAGCTTTTATATTTGTTGCGTGACGAGCTGTACGACGTGACTTGGGGTGCCATTTTGAGAGTCTATCGAGGCTCGCCCTCATCGACAGCTGACCAGGTCTGTCGAGAACTTCGACGAAGTGAAGTTATCAACAGATCACACCAACGGCTGTGAATGCATCAACTCTTTATTCATATCGCTTACGCGGACACAATTGTATACGCTCATTAACAAAAGTGATTTCCTTTTATCGCAGTGTGAGCTTAAGTTTATAATAATTTTATTTAAAATTCCGGCTTGACCAATTTTCATTAAATTTGATTTGTTGTCTTCTGGATGGTTCTAGCTGAGCGTCCGTTGTCGAGATCGAGTTTATTTCTTAAATTAAGTATTAATTTATTTTTAAAATACATGTGACGATCGAGCATCACAATTTTTACACAGTGATTAACTAAAAATTAACTGAAACTATTAAAATAAAATTGACCTAAATAAAATATCTCCTCTAATTTTGATTCTAAGTTTTGCCGAAAACTGTAAATTAATGCTCAAAACGAAATTGACCCGAGCAGAGCCAGGAATCACAGCTAGTTAGATATACAATACACATTTGAAACTAGCAATAAATAGTTCGATACGCAGTAGACTTGCCATAACCACAGCACCACTTTTGACTACCACACCGACCCACACACACACGGAACACCCAATTTGCGTTTGATCGGTGAGCGTACGTACCGGTTTTTTGTACATTTTTTATCGCCGGCAGGTGAAGCGGACCCGCATTCTGTCGGCGTTAACCTGTAATCTAAATTCATTTCTCGTTGCGATGCCGTATTAAGGATGTTCTGTTTTTATTACGGTGTGAAGACGCATTTAGGCGCTTTTTTACTTTGAAACAAATTACGCTTTTTGTGGCGCGCCTGAGTGGCGACAAACAATAATTAGGTAGGGCCAACGTTACGAAAATGGTAGGACTTTTGTTAGGGCATTTAAACTTTTCTTAGAAATAATTTACTCTTTTGGAGTAAAAAATAAACAGTTACTTTGTACTTAAAATTTACTGACTTTAGTGAAATATTCCAAACATCTTCCTAAGTACCTTAAATGTTAAAATGTTACTACATTAGGTTGGGTCACAAAGGCTTTAACATAAGTTTGAATGAAATTGAAAAACATTCAAACTTCGTTCAACGAAGGAAACAATTTCACACACTTTAGTACGAAGTGAGAAAAAAGTATGTCCATAAATCTAAGAACCTAGAATTGACCAATTTCCGCTTCGTATGTGACGTTACACCCATATTGGATCCCACACGAAGTCAACGCCGGCTCTCGCGATGTTTTATGAATAACCGTTTTGTAAGTGAAGTATAATTCGTATAATTTGCGTGTAGAGCGGACCGTTTCGGTAATGACGTGTAATGGCGGCGCCGACGAGCTGTCGGCCCACGAGGGCCGTGTGTCGAGGAAATTTACGATTACGCTCCCTGACTGGACTGGACTGTGTCCGATGTTCGGGGCGTGGGGCGAAGGAGTTGGCGACTGTGGCCAGGCGACGCAGATTCAAACCGCTGTGGTGACGGATGGAAAGATTTCAGGAGAAATTGAAGTGAACGACGAGGAGGCAGAGAATGAACCGGATAACGTTATATTATCAGAGCCTGTAATCCATCGATATAATCTAAAACGATTTGTTACGATTACGCTTTGTTTGTGTTTAAAAAACCATATGTTTTGTTATGTCGACTTATCACCTAAATTGGCGTTTTCGCCAAACCGATCGAATAGCGTTTTCAAATGTATGGAGAATTGCAGAGAGATTGAAGATGAATTTGACTGAAGAGTCCAAGTCCGATTTGACATGTAGTCCGGGTATTATTTTGATAGGTTGAAAAGAAAACAACGGCATACGTAGTAAAACTTGTTTTGGTTGACGTGTTTACTTAACTTCTTAGTTACCTAAACACCGTTTTAGGTGAGAACTCCGACTTCCCATACAGAACACCTTTTCATATAGCGAATTCGAAACCTCAGACCCACGGATTTGGAATGTTCTCACTCGACATCGAATCTGTACTACTTGGGGGTAATGTGGATTTACATGGTGTGATAATTCTTATTTAATTTATCATGGAGCTACATCATTGTTTGTGCCAGGTCGACACGATCGTTCGTCTATGGACCAACAAACTAATTGTTCACTGGAATACTTAGCTCCTATTTCCAAGCCCTAATTCACCATAACGTTTACCACACAGGCTGGAGCACCTTCTCTAGGTAATTATGTATTTATGGTTATTATAGATACGCCCTTTTCAACCGTAACTATAACATAAATCAGAGAGATGCACTACAGCCTTACACCTAGTACATAAGTAGGGAAGGGGTATTTATGGGTTCCGAAATGTAACCTATACATTAAATTAGGTAAAATCACGCCTTTAATCGGGAGGAGCAGGGGATGTTTGACCCTTACAATGTACATGACCTATTTGCCAATGGTAAGTTCTTGTCGGATGTCCGGGCATGTCAGTTGCACCAAATTCATCTCTGTAAATATGCCGCGTTATTCTGTAATCACTCATTTGTTCTACATGTCCAAACCATCACAGTCTTCCCAACCAATCGGCTAGGTATTACCTCTATTATTGACCGAACGAAGCGCGACCGTAGCGTCTCCGTTTCAGCTTGGGAAAACATGCTTTCGTATGTCTGTCCGGCTGTCCGGTAATTCTCCTCTAAAGGTCGCACCCGATTCTCTCGAAAATTTGTGAGCAGGTTCGATAATTATATGATTTTCTTTTATAACATTTCTGGAAATTTTTCAAAATGGCCGAGCCATTTCGAAAAGTATTAAAAAATGTCACAAAAAAAACTTGTGAGTGAGAATAATACAAGATAAAAAAATTGGAATTGGTTTTAAGGTGCGCGGTGCACATTTATTTCGTTTTAAGCTATGCAAAGACAGACTCGCGAGCTCTACGGCTCAGAGAGCGACTTTATCCCTCCCTCTCTTACGGCACATTTCACGGAAGACGCGGAACCGATTGGGGTGTAATTGAATATTATGAGGTCTAAGAAATAGACGCAAAGTGTAAACGTCACAAGTGACAGGCCGGGAGTTGTCCGCGCGTGTCGCACGCACGCTCTATTAGTCCCCCGCGTGCGTTAGACGCAATTACATAATGACCGGTTGCTATAATTGAGCATGCGCTCTGGGAAGGCGACAGGAGCGCCAACGACGCGACGGGAATCAACGGGATACGCTTTGACAAAACCTGACGAGGCCCGGCCGTTAACAACTAAGCTAAAACCGACACTATTATGTTTATCGGATTTTAATTTTCGGATTTGCGGTGGTCGGAATATGCCGATTCCGAAAGGTGCGAAGACATTTCACATGTGCAGGCGTTTATAGATTTACAATGGTAAAAACAGCACAATCTACCATCTAAACAGTCCGGCAGACTATCATAGGTGGTAGCATACCTATAAATAAGCATTTGATATGTCAAAATGATTGTATCATATTCAGTCGATGTGTAATTCAATCAAAGTAATAATTGTTTTTATGCAATTGGATATGGATAGATAATACCACTCTCACCGTCGTGATATACGCCCAACAAAATGCATTCACGAAGGAATTATGCAGGTGCCAAGCTAGAACCTTCCCTTTACAAGTGTCACTTAAACAATCTTTTCATCCAAAGTGATGGTACTGTGGAGAGATGAAAAGGTGGGTCAGGTCTTGAGACCCACGGCTGCGCAGCTGCTCTCCTCTAGTCGTGATTTGAATGTTGTATATGTGTTAACTCGCTGGGAAACTTCGTTTGTGCGATATAGATAGCGCCATCTAGCGCCCGCCATGTTAACTAGCTTCTATTGCATCTGTTGGTCGCATTTGTGGCATGTGAAACGAGCAGCTCTCAGTAGAGGGCGCTAGGTCGCTACGGTACCAACCCGGGCGGTCCGAGTGACCGTAATGCCACTTTTATAGATACGTGTGTGCCTTTAGAGAGATCGAAAGAAGATCCAGTGTTGTACCTTACGGCGGCCTAACCCCTCCGGCCAAGTCATACGCGGCGACCAACCCTCATCCATATAGCGGCAGCGTAGCCACGTTTTAGTAATTATACATACACTCACGGTACCGGCGGTCAGTCAGTTCGCTTAAGAATTCGCTCACTCCTGATGTTCCATCGACACGTAAGAACTGCACAGGACGCTATTTAGTGCAACGACTGATGCCATAAGCCATCGACTGATGACTTATCACTTGACCGAGCACAGGTGTCAATTAGCAGATTTCCGTAAAAATATTGAGTAAATGCACTTTAATGGCTTCCCGGGCGTTGTTAAGGCGAATTGCACAACACAAAGCCACGTTTCTCCCCCCACCTTACCAGCCGGCAGACAATAGGGAGTTAGCTCCGCGCGCTGTGCCAATCAGAATGTAGAGTTGAACTCGGCGGCGCGCGGTGCGGGGCGAGCACGCGGCATTCTTGTATGGAGCTAATTGTCCAACGGTGCAACACTTCAAAATACAATGCGAACCCTGTTAATATGGTTGGCACTTCAGCAACAGGAGAACAGTTTGAAAGGCGCAAATGAAAAATTTCCAAGCAGAAAAGCTCAAATATACTTGTCATATAGGTGTGCGACGTCACCTCGGAGGGGTATAGGCAGATGTGATAAACCGACATGCTGTATGATCTCAGCACGCTTCTCTCCCTTCTTACATGGGCATACATTTATTTAAGCATGATCTTCCATACCTTTTTATTAACTGGAAATTGACGGCTAATATCACTTCTACTGTCATAATACTATTACAAAACACCATATAGGAACTAGGTGCTATGCCAGAACATTCCTTATGCTGCACGGCTAGATTGAACTGGATGGAAAACACGGATATCATTGCCGCTTTGATCATTGTTTGATAATGGGATAGTACCCACCCGGGCGGAATCAACCCTACTAATTAGTAAGCAAGTAAGGAAAACTAAAGTTTTATGTGGAATTCGCACCACGAACGATGTATCCCATAGGCGCTCCTTATGACATGCAAAGGAAGAAATGCTGCGGGCTTAAGTTCAAATAAAATATAATTAATGTTATCAATCTGACCTTTACGAAATATCTATATTATATGGTCATGGCACGGTCTTCTTGCCCGGTCATGGTAATTTCACATACCACTTTGCTTTGTGCTTTATCATCGTTTTATGACAAATTCTCAACATCTCAACATTCTTCGTCACTACATTTTATTTTAGTTTACAACTCCATCTCAACAGTTTATTTAACGGCTGTACCGGGAAAAATGTTGATTCATGAGCAATTACTTCGACGCAATAAAAAGTGAAGCTAAACAAAAAGTGTCCAACTAAATCTCATAAATCACTTTAATTTGAGGAACGTGGAGTTTGTATACCGCGAACAATGCGATAAGGACCTTCATTAGCTGAGGATCTCGATAGTGGCAGGATCCCGCAGTCTCCCGCCCTTCCCCGCGCCGCCCGCCCTAACCTGCGCCGCCCGCCCTACCCCGTACCGCCCGCCCTACCCCGCACCGCCCCAAGCAAGCCGATAGCGGAGCGTTAAGGCGGATAACCTACCGACAAAAATACTCCCATTTGGAAGCAAAGGAGAATGCCCAAAAAATATAAGGGGAGGCGAGCATGGGATTTGACTATAATAGAAAAGTGCATTTTTTGTTGGAATTGCAAATTCACACACGTTATAAGTATGTCATTTTCGTAACATTCAGAAAGAAAGAAAGAAATTCTCTATTGTGAAATTGTCTCAAAATTCATAAACAGAAGAATTAAATCTAATAGAGTGGAACTGCACAGTAGGCGGACTATCGTTAAAAGTGATTTCTTTCAGTCAACCTTTGGGTTTATGAGGATAAGAATTGAAAAAGAAAACGCGTAACGCGTATAGGGTGACAGAAATCAATATGCATACACATATATAAACTATAATGTACACGTCTATACATATTATTCCTCTCTAATTAAATATATTAACTCCTATTAAATACATCGTTGCATTTTACGAAGTTTTTTGGAAGCACTACTTTTCATGAGTCGTATTCACTACGTATAATATTCACAACGTATAATAGTATTTTTTTCCAAAAAAATAAAACCATGCATATCGTATAATATTCAAAACGTATAATGTTATACGTTGTGCATGAATAAAGTTTAAAAATAAAATCAACTCTTTGCATCATGCATAACGTATAATAGTCACAACGTATAATATTCCTAACTTGAATTCACAAAAAAAGAAAACCATGCAGAACGTATAATATGCCATTTAAGCACTGCATAAAGCGCCCTAATAACGATACATTTAAGGCTGAAATTGCTACGAATCGATATTTGTTAAAGAGTAACAAGGCCACCTTACGCTAATTGAGACGGTCGAAAAGTCGCGTGCGAGTATATGCTTTAAAGGTATATTCATAAGAGCGCTTATCGTATGAAAAGTTTTTGGATTATATGATATGCATGGTTTTCTTATTTTGTTAAATAAAGATCATAATATTATACGTTATGCATGGAGAAATAAGTAATATTATTTTTTAAACTTCTTCATGCATGGTTTTCTTTTTTTGTTAAATAAAGATCATAATATTATACGTTATGCATGGAGAAATAAGTAATTTTATTTTTTAAATTTCTTCATGGACTACGTATAAAATTATACGATCTGCCGATTATACGTTGTGCATGGTTTTAAAATTTTGTTAAAATATGACATTATACGATCTGTATATTAGACGTTCTGCCGTTCCCCCCTTTTCATGCCCATAAGAGAATGGTCATTGTACTTTCCTACTTTTACGCTAGATGGTATCTATTTATACACTCTCTGAGTAAATAAAACCCAATATTCTTCCATATTTTCACTTTATACTATTCCACACTAAAATTACTGATACTTTTTATAACGAAGTTTTTGCGGGTCATTTGGCGGGTACTCGTTTATATTATCGTTTTGATTCTTATTTCATAAATTCATAGGGATACAGATGCTTTACAAGCTTCGATGGTAGCAGCAACCTTAACTCTTACGCCGTCGCCGATAATTTAGAAGTTCATTATCCGCAGTTTATAAACCCGAATTTGAATTCCGAAGATCGATACGTCTGAAAGTTACTCCTCGGAACCAATACCTGGAAATTGTTATTAAAATTCTTTCAAGAAATTAGAAAAGTATGGTAATTTAATCAAACTTAACAAGATGAACAGGATGATAAAAGTCTCGCCTACATTGGGTTTTTAAAATATTTGAAAGGGTTTACTAACAGTCTATGTAGTATTTTACATATTAACGGTTAAAATTTAAAAAAAAAAATCGTACTTTTACCAGTACCTAGCAATAAATATTACATTTTCAAATGAGTTATTTCACTAAATTAAAATTGAAAGAGACTATTTATGTTTATGCAATATGTTTAGTAACTACATTTATTATTTCTTTTTTGAGAATCGTGAACATTAACTATGTGTCTGTTTTTTTTTCATGATTGTGTTATATTTACCATTTACTTCTGAGCCTCCGTAATTTTATTAATTTTTACTAACCATTTACTTACATGCCATTACAAAACAATATTTTGAATACTTCACTATACATTACACACATGTATTTCTTGTAAACGCGATTACCATCATTTCACAATTGATTAGAATAACCTCCTCTCGAGTGCACCTCCAAACAATTTCACACAATTAACAAGATACACTTGAAATTATTAAATAAACCACGATAAGTAGCGCTAAGCACTTCAAATTAAAGTAGTACTTACTCTCCGGAATCTCCAAATTAATTTCCAAAAGTAGTCCCTTAATAAATTTAATTTTATCCTCGGATATGATGGGCGCTGGTACTACCACGGCAGCGCCGCAACGCCGCCTATAATGGCCGGTACCAGCGGATAGCTGCCTAGATAATCACCTCCCATCCAATTTAAATTTATTTCCGAGGCGCACTTTCAAATTTGTAACGGGCATCGTTAGGAGGGTGCCGCAAGATGTTATTAACTTAATAAATGCACACTTCTGCTATTTGTTTCTCCTGGTAGGTTATAGGCAGTAATTATAGCGGAGAGGTTATGCAATTTACAAATTTTAAATATATATAAATGTATTGTTCTTTGGATAAACAGTCAATTAGGAAAACATTTTGCGGCACGTAAAAATAATACAAGCGAGCACTGAGCTCACTAGCTTACTTGTCGTAAGAGGCGAATTCGTCATATGGATTCCACGTTAAACTTACTTACTAGATGGTAGGGTCAATCTCACCCGAGATGTACCATCGAATAGAATAAAATATGTTCGAAGGGCATTGAAAAATTTCCGTATTTTTCATCTATTATAGTCACAAAGTGTGCTGGGTTAATATCGTGATAGTGGGTGTGGTATTAGCTCTTAGCTCTAATAACATAAAAACATGATGCTTAATCAACAGACATATACTTTCTATATCGTGTCATTTGAACATCATTAGTTATTCGGAATCGTTTCATAGAATTTAGTGCTCAGTAATCAGGAATCCTTCCGTCGAGAAAACCGCTTGTCAAAGCGAGTTTCTCGTCGAAAAGATTCCGTCCCACGATATTTCAACGATATAAGGTTTTCTGTCTAGATCTCTAGATCGGTTTGATGACCGCTTTTAAAGCGGTTTTCTAGAGTGAATGACTCGTGATTCCTGAGCACGGAAGGCCTACTGATTGTTGAATAGCAGGCTAGTCGACCGGGAACTGTTAATTATTCGTAGATTAATCATTCTACCTATTTTGAAGGCACACGAGCCCAACCGTGAAAGTTCATTGGGACCGACAATTTCAAAGTATGTGGAGTTGATTTAAAGCTCTATAAGTTGTTGAAGATTGTTCACGTCTCAAAAAAATCAGTAATTGGTGTGTAATAATAGAATTAAGTTTCCAGTTAAGTAATGCCTAGGACTTGGTTATGCTTTCCCAACTTTCTTAGACATATTTTTTTTTCTGAAATTATGATTTTGTAATTTCACGTTAGCTTCCTTAGGTAAGAGTGGGGATGACAGACATGCAACTCCTATCCATCAACATAGATGGCATACGAAAGTAGATTCATGCAACCAAATAATATAATTTCATAACATCGCCACAGATCACAGTGATTTCTTTGAACTGTACACAAACGCTCGGCCCGGCTACTAGCTCAATCAACGACACATTCTAATCCGCACCCACTCAAAAATAATCATAAAAAGATGCAAATCTCTATCGGTGTAGATAAAAAAACGTCAGCCAATTAGTATTCATCTCCGCGGGTATTTTACGGCCGAGTAAATACGCTATCAACGGACTTCTTCTAATCATAGTTAGAAAGTTTAATATTCCGACATGGACCTTCATCAGGGAGTAATGATATGCGGTGTTCTCAGCACCCCCGCGCCTCGCCTCACCCCCGCCGCACCCCGGGGGCCGCTACACAAACAAGACCATCTCCATTAAATAATTGCTTTCGTATCGTACTCGCCACGTAGTAGCTGAGTTAACTAATCCTCTAATATAACGCTTTATCCAATACACAGGTGATTGTAAATAGCAGGGGTACATACATTTTGTTTACATGTGATTGCATATAGCATCATCGGTTACTAGTTTTTTATTCAATCACGTTGTAAATTTTAATGGATTTTACTTACTTGAGAACGGCCCGTAAGCTATGTTCCCCATACAAACGTAGTTTGTATGTTATTTTTCGTAAAAACAAACACGTGCAGACATAGATATTTGTTGCTTGATATTAAGTCCCAAATATCAAGCAAATTGGAACCGTTTTCGGACGCTTACGGGCCCACCTTAAGGCACTGAAATCACGCGTTCGAAATCCCCATAGAAAACTAGATGAGACTAACACGGTTAAGAACATATTTTGGGCTATTTTATTACGATGGCCTTTTTAATATTTTCTATTAGAATAACCTACGTAATACTAACCTATGCGTTACATTCCTAATCATTTTGCCTTCGATATTAAAATTGAGTTTATATAAAAGATTTTAAGGAACTTATGGTCCAAACGTTAGCCAGATATTCTTTGAAATGTTTAGAGCACAAAAGATGGAACAACACTTTTTGCACGATTTAAAAACATCATTAGCCCATATAGTCTACAAAGATTGTGGAGTATTCAAAATATTTGTTTTTAAGATTGACAACAGACGTTATCTACGTTTTTGCTGCAAACATGGAAAATAATATCTAGTTAATGTTTTGACCATAAGCTTCTCCACATAACAGGAGATAAAGTGGCCATCTTTGAACATGCTTTCAACGCATTTATTATTTTGAATTATGAACAGATACTACATGGAACACACCTACTACACTGTGTTACGGACTATGTCAACTTGTTTGTTGTTTTCAGGGATTTCTTTGTCTTTCTTTGATAGTAACGAGGGTTATTCCCAACTCGACGTCTACCGAGCCTAATGTATTGACTATATACATAAAAATTTTCGTTACCCGAAAGACGTAGTTCGCAGGTTCGACGAATCGTTCAGACGAATGTTCATCACTACTGTTTATTCAATTTTTTAAATATAGTTTTTATCATTAATTTACATTAATTTTTCTCGAGACAAAATATGTACTTATGAGCTGTGGTAACTACTTGATTGTGAATGTGACATGTATGTATGTATAATCGACCGTGAAGCAAGGACACATTAATCGAAGAAAGAGCCCAGTAAAAAGAACTACTTTATGAATATACTGCAAGGCTGGACCCGAACCAGCCAAATTGGTAGACATAATACCCGCGAATGGTATGTTTTGCTGGTTCGGGTCCAGCCTTGCAGTATATTCGTAAAGTAGTTATTTTTACTGGGCTCTTTCTTCAATTAATGTGTCCTTGCTTCACGGTCGATTATACATACATACATGTCACATTCCTTGGAATAAGCAACGTACCTTCTTAGTACAAAAAAGTATATTTACTTACTTGATTGTGAGTCAATACTTCAATTTTTTTATTTTTTATTTATTTATTTGGAGGAAACACAGATACAGATAAAGTAATAAAACAGTAAGTTAACAAAAGACTATAGAACTAACCTGCATCCTAACCTATTCCTCGCTAATTAATTTATACATAAATTAGAGTGACAGTATAGCAGTCCTATTGAGCCATGTTTTTTATTTTGTGCTTGAAGTTGCGCTGAGAGTCAAAGAAGATGTCTAGGTCAGATAAGTTCTTATTATAAAGCGAACACATTCTATGTAAAGGGTCCCTAAGGCCAGCGTTGGTGCGTGTCCGACCAAGGTGGAATAAGTCACTGCATCTGGTGTTTTTTGACGGTACTCTAAGACATACAAGTTGGAGCAGGTTTCGACAGTCAAGAACATTATTGCATATCTTATGCAGCATTATTAGGTCAAAGTGTGCACGCCGATTAGAAAGGGCGGAGAACTTGTAATCTATCAACATTTTTGCATAAGACCGCTTTCGATCATTCATTTTAAAACTTATAAATCTAAGAAACTTTTTCTGCACACTCTCTATTCTATCAGAATAAACCTCATAGAAAGGGTTCGATACTGGGGTACAATATTCAAGTTGAGAACGAACAAGCGTAAAATATAAAAGTGAGAACGTTTCAAGTTTCCTGAAAGACCTGCTAGTCCTAGTTATGAATCCAAGTAAACTAAAAGCTTTATTTATAATACTGTCGACGTACTCACCGAAGTGCAGTTTTGAGTCAAAGATGACACCAAAATCTCTTATACTGTGAACTCGCTCGAGGGTATGTCTTCCAATGTGATACTGGTGAAAAATTACTTTTTTATTTTTGTAAAATTGATTTGATTACATTTATTTAAATTTAAAGAAATTTAATTTTCAGTGCAGAAACGTTCGAATCGTTCTAAATCACGTTGAATCAGTAAACAGTCACTTAATGTACACACTGTTGCAAACAGTTTGATATCATCAGCATATAAAAGAAATGTACAATAAGAAAAGCATTTCACAACGTCATTAATAAACGTAATAAAAAGTAAGGGGCCAAGAATTGATCCCTGCGGAACACCTGATGAAACTGAAACCCAACTGGAGATATTGCCCCGTAGTGACACTGCTTGTTGCCTATTAGTAAGATAAGAAGCAAACTATCTCATTAAGCTACCCTTGATCCCGTTAAACATAATTTTTTGCAGGAGTATAAGGTGATCGACTTTATCGAAGGCCTTTTTAAAGTCACAGTAAACTGCGTCAACCTGTCGACCAAGGTCCATGTTTTTGAATAAAAAATGGGAGTAAATAAGTAAGTTACTAGCTGTCGATTTATCTTTGACGAACCCATGCTGTTGTGCAATAATATTTGGTGCAAGTACAGGATAGACGTGGTCGTGTACCAGCCTCTCAAAAAGCTTAGCTATTCCCGATAATATAGAAATAGGTCTATAATTTTCAACTTTTTGATGAGAGTTCCCTTTGTGCACTGGAATTATATAGGCCAATTTCCATTCATCAGGAAAATAACCTTCAGCCAAACATTTGTTAAAAAGCAAGGTAAGTGGAGCACATAGAGATATTGAGGCGTATTTAAGAAAGTAAGGTGGAATTTTATCAGGTCCTGCTCCTTTATTAGGATCCAGTAAGGTGAGTGCCCTATACACACCGACTTCTGTTAACGTGATTTTATCGATAAAATCAGTGCCCCAATCCTTTGATTGCTTATCCTTTAAAAGTTCTTCCACATCATGATGTTGGTCAATAGAAGATGGCTCAAATGTGGATTTGAAAAACCGAGAAAACATATTACAAATATCTTGACAATTGAATCAACGATCTGACTTATGACCTCAACCTCCAGTTACGTTTCTGCAAAACTTCATCAACATCGGTTCAGAAGTTTTGCTGTTGCGACAAAACAGTTTAGAGCAATGTTAATATTATTTTATAAAAAAAAATACAAATCAATGAAAACCTAAAATATTATACATTATCATATAAACTAAACGATCCCTAAAATGAAACTATTAATATTTTATTTATAACGGTTTATAGTATATTAACTATTTGTTTTAGGTTCCTGGACCAGGTTGTATGAAATAAATATTCGACAGCTATTTCACAAGCAACGATAAGCGGCGGTGATCTTCGGGTTAAAAGTTCTTGTTTCTAGATAAAGCCATTTTGAAATTACACCCAAAATTCCTACTTACTAATCTTTAATTCAAACAGAGACGAAATATAGCTTTTTAAAAATAATAGAGATTACTTCTAGCCAGGGGCAATTATGACTCGAATACAATTTACATATTGAAGGAGCTATAAATAACTTTGATGTACATAAACAGCATCATTTTCCGATTTACTAAGAGCATAAGAACTGGCATATGTCAGACTGCTCAAGTCAACGGCTCACATAAGTGTGAATTTGTAATCTAATTGATTCTCTCACATGCGTTTATCTCTTTTATATTCTGACATTTCATAATTATAGATACGGGGCTCCGCTACACTAGCTGCAGGTGGTATTCAGTCGGGCCCAATATATTACGCAGCCTGCCCAGTAATGGACTCTAAGAGATAGGGATAAATGAAATTACGCGTCTAATGCTCTGCCCACGTATTAAATTACGATAATTTATAATGCTTAAGCTCGGAACATTACGACATAGATGGTTCGTACCACTAGGCTGACTTGGATGGTGTGTTGTACGAGTATTGGTACTCGGATGAGATCGGAAGTTTCAGATGAGCTGTACCTGAAACAAGGAAAGATATACTTAATTATATTATTGATTGTCGAAATATCCATCCCAATATTATAAATGGCATATAAATTGTGCGGATGTAGAGCTGTATCTACGAAAAACACAAAAAACTACATTTCATGTTAATTATGTATTTGTAAATTTAGTCTTGACCAGTCCAAAGCGACTATCCTGACCAAATCTAGGTACCACAGCTAGTTATTAGGTACCTGTGTGACCGTAGGTAAACCCATTACACGAAAGCCAAAAGGTATTAGGTACATAATATACATAAAATACATTTTATTTTCTGGCAGTACTAAAAAATAATAAAAATTTTGTTCTACTGTTCAAATCGATTTGACTTAATTGCTTCACTACTCCGATTAAAAAACAAAAGGAAAGAATTTCTTTCTTATTTGGTCGTGAGGTATTGACAATTTGTTTGAATAAATTACAAAACCATATTTATGTATCAGTGTACATGTGAATCCGTTCTGAATTTTCACAAAATTTCAAGCACGCATCTTCATTTAAGGTCGTGTTTTCACATATTTTTATGATTATGGAAATATATAACGGAGTTATCATTTTCGATGACATTGCAACATTAGATCTCACAGCAATTAATCACCGTGATTTTGCTAAGGTACGGAAAGGACTGTCAAAATTTCTCCAGTCATACAAACAAAGCCCACTTACTAGGTCTTTCGCCTGTCTGTGAAAACGTCGTGCGTCTGATTTAATACGTCTTTTATCGTGACAATGGCTACGAAACGATCCCACGTGACCCCCGTGTGACTATAGTTCCAAAAGCGCCGCTCGTTGTACTAAAGTGAGGCATTGTGATGAAGTTAACGCTTCATTGTCATGTCATGCGCGCGCGCATGTCACAGCGCCTTGAATTGTCTTTTTGGCTTCGTAAGTGGGCGCGACCAGTCCCCAGGTAAGAATGTTAAAGTAAGTCATAAATTTGTACGTGTTTATTTTCAAAGCACTTTCGGAGATGTAAGATGCAATAAAATGTGAGTATTAAAGTTCATTGGATTTTATTTTAACAATTTTAGAAGTTAAATTTCGTTGTTTTTTAAACATGTCGTATTAAGGGCCTGGTACTAGCCAAATCGCAAAGTTAGACGAGGCACCCCAAGTAAACTAACTAAGTCTGACGATTATAAGTGTCATCCTTACAATATATGATTCCTTGTCTAGGAATCGAATGATTTTCGTTAATGTATGTTTCCTTTTTCTATACAAAATACATTGCGAAAACGGTGTCCATTTCCGAACTTTTTTGACTAAATGTAGAAATCTAAAAGCAAATGGAATTTTTTGTTTATGCATATATGCTGTTTTTGCTTATATCTAGAAATCGAATGACTTTCAGATTTCTAATGAGAAAAATCAACTTTTTTTATTTTTATTATTATTTGAATAAATGATGGAATAAAAAAATATTAACAATCCATTATCAGTCTGGAGTTCTATTTGGATTTTCTGAAGCGTTTCACTACATATTATTACATTTGTTAAAAAGTGCATTTGTATGGCGCGAGTAGTTGGCTAGTCCTAGCGCCTTAAGTTGTGGTTGTTTATAGAAACTTTTTAGATTTTTTTTACACGAAGATGAAGAGGACGGGACTATAACTTCGCTTTTGAAGACGCAGCAAAGGAAAGTGACAAGTGACAAGGATACATCAATTTTTCATAGAGCTCACGAGTATGGCGACGATGGCGATCGACGGGGCGGTGTCGAAATATAATCTATCTTTAACCCATCGAGCATGGAAGGACGGGAGTAGCGATCGAAACTAACTATCGTAGCTACGAGCTAGTGGAAAACGTCTAACGGTATTTAGTTCGCTTATGAATTCAGAATAAATCAAATTTTTGTTCCAACAAATAACGTCCTGTGAAATTCTTACGTGTTCTTACGTATCGTTGGAACTCGAGAAAAACAGTCATAAGCGAAATCGTAAAGGAACTCACTCGCCGGCGCTGCCGCCATTATATGTGCAAGTGGCTACGCCGCGGCCTATACAAACGAGGTCCATGTTTGTTGCTTTAAGCACAGCCTTTGTTTAAATTATAATCGCTCACCAATCTGGGAGATTATTGCGTCCGATTTCTTCTGTTATTAATATTTCTGCATGGGATTAGAAACAAGGTAATTCCCTTCGATCTCGTCTTCACTTTTAATTTAGCTTATACGTGCCAAGCCTACTAATTATGTTATGTCCGTCGGGCTAAGGAAGGAGTAAGGTAAGGACGAAGACAGTGTCGGTAGAGGGGCCATCTGTGGCGATCTATGTACATCCCGTTTGAACGCTTCAGTTTTCTTGTATAGCAACTAAATCCACCTGTTTACGTAGGACACGTATGGGAAATACGAGTCGTGAGCCCGTAGTCCGAACTTAATTGGCGTTAACGTCAAACCGATCGAATAGAGGTTTTTGTTTGTGTTAAATCTCGTACGATGGCACGGATACCTTCGCGTGCGAGTCCGACTCGCACTTGGCCGGTTTTTTCATACAAATCTATAGTCTGAGTTTGTTTCAAGTGGAGGTTCCGTAAACGAAAATTTAGGTGAGTAGTCGGACTACGGGTTCAGGTGACTAAAAGTCCTAATGTATTAATATATTATCAATATACTAGAAGAATAAAAACAAGCTTGAATAGTGAATAGCGTACTAAACCCTATTCATTATTAACGACTTTGAGAGTCTTTAAAATATGTAACGTAAATATTCGGTGTGCCGTGTTCTGGTCTACGGAACACGTGTTCTGCCCGCCCAGCCCCTCTCTTCCCTCCG
Source organism: Incurvaria masculella (assembly GCA_946894095.1). Lineage (NCBI taxonomy): Eukaryota > Metazoa > Arthropoda > Insecta > Lepidoptera > Incurvariidae > Incurvaria > Incurvaria masculella. The sequence continues at coordinate 9,212,888 of OX335644.1, forward strand.
CCGCCGCCGCACCCGCCACTCATGAGTGCGGTAGGACAGAACAATAGATAATGGCTTAGCGTTAACCAACTGTCGGTCATACTCGTTCAATATTTTGGGGCTGTTTATATCCAAAGCTCTGTTTTAGAAAATAATAATTCGATAATTCAAAAAATATATTCCGACGAATTGAGAACCTCCTCCTTTTTAGGGCTCCGTACCCAAAGGGTGAAAACGGAACCCTATTACTAAGCCTGCTGTCCGTCCGTCCATACATCCGTCCGTCCGTCCGTCCGTCCGTCTGTCACAGGGCTGCATCTCTTGAACCGTAATAGATAGGCAGATGAAATTTTCACAGAGTGCGTGTATTTATTTTGCCGCTATAACAACAAATAGGTGAAATAAAAAAATATTCAAAATGAAAGGGGGGCCCCATACAAAAACGTGTTTTTTTTTGTGTTAAATCTTGTACGATGGTACTGAACCCTTCGTGTGCGAGTCCGAATCGCACTTGTTTTTGAAATCGGTTAAAAATAGTCATTCAGTTAAAACCGTGTTACTCGTGAAATTCAGATGTTTTTTGCTTTATACTGTTAATTTTCTTTTTATGTATTTACTGGTCGTGATGGTCGATTTTAACTGAACTGTCATATATGGATGCATCCTCAAATATGAACTGGGTGCCATGCAAGGACACTAGGACACATGGAACTGCAGTGAACACATCGGTTTTTTTAAAAATGTATTTTGATGGATACGACATTACCGCTATCCACTGATTTCCTATCTAAGTTCGATCGCAGGTCGAATCCTGCTTCCGACGAATGTCAAGACCAAAAACTTTTTCTAATTATTTTCAAAATCTGATTTTTGTGGTTCAATCTAGTTTTTATTGTCGCTTACAATTTTCGTACGGTGTCAACTATCAATCAGCGTTTCATTTTAATTTTACCCTACAGTCTAGTTAGTAGGGAAGAGAAACTGCGACTTGCATGGGTTCTGAACCATGGAGTGGCCCAAATTATCGATTAAAATGCACATTTAAATTTTGGATAAGATATATTGTAAACATGGTATGTCAGCCACATGGAGTCAACTCAGCTTCTTCCAATGCTGTCCATAAAAAGTTAGAAGTTTATATTAAACAGCAATTGGCCCTTGATTAGGCGGCGAAATTTTATACTTTATCTTTTTGGAAACTTGGGTGAATATTCAAAGACATGGATAATAATATGGTATTCTGCTGAAAGGAAGCGATAGTCACGTTGAATGAACGACGTTCGAAGCGGCCATTAAAAATGTCCGAGATTTCCATCCAGTTCAATGCAGCCGTACAATGTTCGGTCCTGGAATGGCACCAGTTCTCATGAGGTCTGTTGGACTAATGTCATGACATTAGGTGTGGTATTAGCCATGCATTTCCAGTTACGTAAATAAGAGACTGAATTAAAAAAGGCAGGTATTTCGCAACATGTGTGTGTGGCACAAATAAATGGTTAACATAATTTCGAATCTTTGGAGCTAATTAATTTGGATCTTTCATTGCGTTATTTTCAAAAAGACAAAATAAATTTTGCTCAGTTTATCAAATGATCAGCAAACTTTGCGTTCTTAAAAGCTCCGATCGCACAAAAGTTAAAGCCCACCTAAATCGTTCTTATAAATTTTCGGATAAAATCGCTAACGTCCTACAGCACGAAACAGATAATGAAAGGGCCAGGGAGGGATATCTCCAAAGCCTCCGATTACGTACAAATGACGGCCATCCATTTCAGAGGTTTAGCTGCTCGAGGACATGACGCCGTCAAAGTATAATTAACGAAGCGGGCCTGGAGAGACTTCGAAATTATTTTAATGACTTGTGACACCGCTCTAATGCGATTGTACCCCAGAATATTGTGCCTAGGTGTTTTAACCTGTTGTACCTACTAGCCGATACGTGATGCGTTGCGTCTAGAATGCAAGTTAAGTGTTTGTAAGTAGGTATATATTCATAACCTCAACAAGAAAAAATGATAATTCATCGATTTTCAAAGAGTTACACAATATGTGGTAGAGTTTCATTAGCCCATATTTAAAGCCGTACATATGTTGCATTGTGGCATATGCCAAGAAGGGTTAAGATTGTAAAGTCATCGATATATTATGTATAGTAATATGCATAATATGCGTTATATGCCCGTAAAAGGGTTAGGATTGCAAAGTCATCCATTTTAAAAACTTTACATGCATGTTCTTGACCGAGCGAAGAGCGAAACTCGATTGTAGCGTCTCCGTATCAGATTGGGCAAAAATGCTTTCGTATGTTTTTTATGTTAAGCGCGGCATATGGCGTACGCCAGGAATTTACAAAAAAAGGCGCGCGACGACGCCCATGGGCTTTCGGATTTTCACAGGGGCCTCGAAAACCATGCCGGACGGCCAGGTGCTTCTTCACACCATGTTTGAAGGACCCCAGGTTGTACTTCGAGGGAAAAACTTCGGCAGGGAGTCGATTCCATAGTTTACCGATCCTATATATAAAAGATCTATAGTATCGGTGGGTTCTTATTTTGGGAATGTCGACAGAGAATGGGTGCATTCCCTGCCTGCTTCGCATTGTGCGATGGTAGAAAGGGGAGAGGAGAAGGCGTTATGCAGCTCCGAAGAGCATTCTCCATGGTAAAGACGATATGTCCGGCTGTCCTCCTCTACAGGTCGCATTTCTCAACCGATTTTCATGAAGTTTTGTGAGCAGGGTCGATAATTATAAAGTTTTTTTTAATCGAGTCAGTTTTTTTTTCGAAATAAAAAAAAATACAATTGTTCAAAAAGAAATACTCGCGAGGTCTTCAGCTCAGCGATCCACTAGTTCAATATGCTCACGAGAGTTCATATTGTAACAATATCCATTTTGAAGAGATTCACCTTGTGTGTTGATGATTCAAATGAAACGTACATTCTGATTGAATGAATAACTCTATACAACTCCGCCTATTCTTCTGGGCTTAACTTAGTAGACATATTTAAGTTTTGAATATGTAGGTATTTGTGTTCAAACTGAATTAAGTATATTAATAAGAATATGTGCGATTTGAAAACATAGTTTTTGTCTCTTGCCGGAAGTGTATCATAACGGAAATAAAATATTGTTCATATAAATTATACGATAAAATAAAGCATTGAATGGAGAATTATACAAGAATATATATGAAGCAGGATTTAAACCTAAGATATTCGGATGAATGCTTTACCATCTGTTTTTTTGTCTACTTCCATCGCCCATATAATTAAGTAATTAATATAAGAACCTTATTAATTTCAAAGTAGGTTCAAGTCTTGCTCTATAATCTCCGTTTCAATATCGCTCTACAATATCAAATAATATTTTTGTAACCTACTACAGATGTCGCTGTGTACGCAACACCGAAAAGGATAATGAACCCGCCGAAAAAACAAATTGAGAAATGAAACGATGCCCGGGATGTGCCACCAAAGTTTCCTCTCGTAAGGCCGTTCTACATATATTTCATTAAATTTTTTCACACTCCAGCGGGTACAACATAATATTATCTTCTATAAAGAATCGAGAGAGAAGATTCCCAAAAGACGTACGTTTCAATCGGCGCTGATGGCGGAGCGGGCGGCGCGCAATTGGAGTAAGTCAGAGAGTAGGAAGGTCAGGAGTAGCAACAGAAAGTCATCCGTGCAGCGGCAGCTTCTCCACGTATTCAATGATAATGCACTGATGGTATTCAGTTCGCTTACGAATTCGGGGCGCGCAAATTGGAATTTTCGCTTCACTAAATGACGTCCCGTGCAGTTCTTACGTACTCTTGTTGAACATCAGTAGTAAGCGAATTCGTTCAACGAGAAAAAATACTTCAACTATATTTTGGTTGTTTAATTCCATCAGCACAGTTTTAGTAGACTGAACTATAAAAAAAATAATCTTAGCAACCAGTCGGTTGCGATAGCTAATATGATTCTGTAAAAGCGTGTATGGGACATTTAGTTAGATCCAATGATGACTAGCTTCATATTTCTTTATATATATTATAAAGAAAGGGTACTTCAGTTATAAAACACTAGTCTTGTAATATTAATAAAATAGCGTTTGGCACTATATACCTGATATAGTAGAATTAGGCAGAAAATTTTAACTAGAAACGTTTTAGTAACCGGTGCCAGACTTTTGGGCTGTCCCTTTTTTACCCGAAAATCAATAGCGGTGACACGGTTTTGTTTTAATTTAACCATTTTTTTTTCTCAGTATAGCCCAACAAAGCAGATGGAAACTAGGTGCCATACCAGGACCTACTTTATGCTGCTCGGCTTTGCGGTGGAAAACATGGAGCTTTCTCATTCCGTTTTACGTTTCAGTAGCTGCTGCCAAACACTTGTGATGTCCCTTTTTTACCCGATTTTCGGTTGGCGGTGTCATTGAACCATATTTTTTCTATGTTTAAGGGAAATTACTAGCCGACGCTACTGCCAGTGTTGGTTTGGATGCCCCGTTTCTGTTGCCACTTCAGTCCTTCCTTCCTAGAGGGAGTAAGTAGAGGCTGAAATGCTGAAATAATACGCGACCGCAGTCGGGCGCCGGATAAACTTCGTACGTTCGGCTCCTAACGAAATTGAGGAGAATTTCGCGGAATAAAAGTGCATACGGAGTGCACACGAGTGCAAACTTACTGCTTTCCTAGACGTGACTGCTCCCGCTGTGGCCTGTTCCTCAAGGCGACTAGAGGAACTTTTACCGAATTCACTTACCAATCGGGGCGTTTATTTCAGCGAATGATTTTTATTTACTAAACTGAGCTAAATGTGTACATATCTTGGCAATATTTTTATTTTAGCAACACCAGGAGAAGGCGGAAATTTTCAGCAGGGAATGCGTTGTTCCTAGGTGATAGGAACTAGTGGAATGCCGGATTGTGATATAATAATAATATATGTATTTTGCAATGGTGTTTTATTGCAATATTCATAGAAATGTAACTACATTGTTCAAGAAATCTATAGACATTCTGGAAATAACTTAGGATTATTTATATCGTCTTTATAATATAGATTATGAAGAAGAAAAATTTTCATTTCGCGAGTCAGCCCGTGACAATTTTGTAAGGCTCTTTGGTTATGTCAATTAAATAAGCTCGCAGGAATTATCAGATAAACAATGAACCTGGAATTGATGCAGCAATCTTTTAGCTCGCAGAGAACTAAGAATGAGTAAAAATATATTTAAAATAGAACCTGTGGATAGAACAAATAAAAAAATTCAACATTTAGCTCTATATTTTTAATAATGCTAAAAAACGCTCCGCCTGCGTCAAAATCCACCAAAAAATCTTATAATGTACTCTTCTTCTCCACCGTTAGTTAAAGTATCGTGATCGTCTTTTGTGTGGGTTCCTGCACGTAAAACTAATACAAGGGGACTATCTACATTTCTTCACGTGCGTGTTCACGGTTGGGATTCCACGTTAAGCTGTAGGTGCCTACCCCGTTGTTACAATCGCGTTGACTAAGCGATGCGTTTTTCATCCGGTTCAATGAAATGTATGTGTTAATAGCCATCCATTTCCAGTGACATGAAAACCCTACAAGGTTTGGGAAGGGTGAAGGAAGTTAAAAGTCACAGTCTACGTAGATATAACCAGCATCAAAATCTGATAAGTAGTTCTGAACTTATGTAGAAGTGGACGAAATGTAAAAATATTTAAAGTGTTAACATTGTATTTCTAACATTTGCATGCCTGAAATATACCTTTATTAACTTGGGTAAAAATCTCATATAAGTACATATTTCTTAAGTTGATTTAAAGCTTCTTGTGAGCAAGCCTACCATTATGTTTATGTCACGGCAGGACTATGAAGATACTAAAACGTAAATTTCAGTAATGAGCGCCTCGAGTGTGCTGGATCACTCCTTTGGGGGCGACTCCATACGCCGTTAAATTTCGACGACATAAAACTATGATATAGCCCTCATCCCTCTTCAGTCATTTGCCTAGAGAATTTAACTTATTTGATTGTTTATTGTTCAACTTACTAGCAATAATTTAGCATCAATTAAAATATTATTATTGTTATATATACATATATATGCCTATCATAGAGCACATTATCCAATTTCAATTGATAAAGTATGTAGAGAGCAATGAACTCTTCAGCTATCACCAATGCGGCTCTGGTCTAATTGGATCTGCAAGTATTTTGGTAGTGTTAGTCGGTGCTGGTGGTGGACTATTCGCTCCAAAAGCACGGTTAGCTTTTGGAGCATAGTAGATACATATATGGCTGAGCGACCGGGGCCACAGCACTAGCTCAACTCGGGCGATTAGTCGGGGTTGTCACTTAGATATTGGCGGAGCACTGCTGGTACTGTTAATTTTAAAAGATGGATTCGAATGACCATTCGCGACAGTTCAGCACCGCGAAACTAGCTTAGAGCCCATGCAAGCGAATTGTACAATACAGTGCGAATGTGTACAGATGCATGAAATCGGGACTTTGTATGGAGTTTAGCTACTGGATGATTTTTTTTATATATTCTGTAGTGATGGCTGGTTGACATTAGGCTTTTGAGAACGAACCGTTTCTCAAACTCATTTCTCTGCCGCACCGCCAGGATATGGAACTGTCTACCGGCGGATGCCTTTCCTCATACCTATATCCTGGGAGTCTTCAAGCGTAATTTTAATAAGCTCAATAGCTCAACCATAGTCCGCGAATCCGCTGGCATGGCGCCTCGCGGAGCGTGGTTTCGCGAGGCGAGGTGTTTTTGGCTTTTCTGAGCATCTTTGGACCAACCCAGCTTTCTTATCCAATTACTCAGATGGATAAGAAAGCTGGGTTGACTTATAGAAGCGTCAGGGTTATCAATGCGCGGTAAAACTGTTGGTTTTTTTCTTTAAGGTGGCCCAACCCCGCGGGACTAACTCATTCGCGGGCACGGGACAAAAACGTGCTGTTGCGCTCTGGGACCTTCTCTGTTTCAAAGAAAAAGACAATGTGCATAGTGTTTGATTTGGTAAGATTTACGAAAATTTTAATTACTAAACGACTTATAGCTAAAAGTAAACCACAACCGCTGTAGTTAAAAATCTAACAAAAACCAAATAGATTATAAATCTTGATTAAATAAGCTATGTCGGATGACCAATTTTTTTAAGATGTTCTTACTTTATCATTGCGTAATCCACCTCCAAGTTATTGTATTAAACGCGCGAAAAATTCGAACTTTTGGACCTTATAACTTAAAAACCAAACACAATTTTACAATACAAACGGTCATCAGTTCGATCAAATAAAGCTATTTTGAGCAAAATATAGGATCTCTGACAAGAAATATGGGCGTGATCTTTTTTCCCCGTTTGTATGGGGAGTTGAGCGGGATGACCCACCTTAAAGATTCCTTCGAAAAAAATATGGTGTTTTCCATACAGTTTATGAAAATACTGTTCAAATGTAGGGAAGTCCTGGCACAGCACTTATTCATTTGGAAACGCGATCTGATGGGCTAACACTACGGCAGTAGGTATGATACTAGCCAAGCGCATGTCCATACCATTTTTTTAAACCGATTGTATTGAACATATTTTATCAACCTCGGTAGCCCAGTGTCCCATTAATCGGAAAAACGCAATCGTCGTCACCCTCACAAAGGATAACTCGCATAAAGTTTAACTCAATGTAAGTCCGGGTCGTGACACACGCGGTTTTGTATTCTGCGGAACAGTCCCTCAGAAGACGCCGAGCGAAGAGTGCGCATGCATAATGTGGCGTTCGTCAAAGGAGCCACATGTAACATGTTTGCGAGTACGAAATATGTTCGATAGAGTTTTAAAAATATAGCGTGTTTCCTGGGTACACAATAATAATGGTAAGTGTAACGAAGATGTAGATTTAACATGTACATTTGCGTGATCGCATTGATTTCTTATACCTACCGGTGGATAAAAAACAATATTTTTTGTTGAAAAATCTCACTGCTTTTCACGCAGCGGAAGGAGACATTCTCCGACGTTTCGAGCTGATCGTTCAGCCCGTCGTCAAGTAGGCATCCGCCACGTTCGTACGCAGTAGACACTCTGGAATATTGCGCTAAAGTACCAATTTACCAATTTTCTTAAGGAAGTGATAAGAGCCGATTGTGTTCAGTTTGATAAAGACGTAAGTAAAACCATATTTAATTACATTTAAAAACAACCACAACGAATTTCGATAATCAAAAAAGTAAATATCTAGATTGACAGTCTAGCTATAATTTAAAGATAAAACTTCAAATCTCTGGTGCTTTGTATTCTCAAATTACACTAATATTCATAAACTTTCATGAAAAAAGTTTGAACACAGTTGATGAGCGACAGATATTTTCCTGTTATAGGTTAGCTAGACGAGTCATATTCACTACGTATAATATTCACAACTTATAATAGTATTTTTTTCCAAAAAATTAAAACCATGCATATCGTATATTATTCACAACGTATAATGTTATACGTTGTGCATGAGTTTAAAAATAAAATTAACTCTTTGCATCTTGCAGAACGTCTAATAGTCACAACGTATAATATTCCTAACGTGAATTCACAAAAAAAGAAAACCATGCAGAACGTATAATATGCAAAGAAGCACTGCATAAAGCGCCCTAAAAACGATACATTTAAGGTTGAAATTGCTACGAATCGATATTTGTTGAAGAGTAACAATTTGCTACAACGCTAATTGAGACGGTCGAAAAGTCGCGTGCGAGTATACGTTTTAAAAGTATATTCATAAGGGCGCTTATCGTATGAAAAGTTTTTGGATTTTATGATATGCATGGTTTTTTTTTTTTTAAATAAAGATCATAATATTATACGTTGTGACTATTATACGTTATGCATGGAGAAATAAGTAATTTTATTTTTTAAACTTCTTCATGCACTACGTATAAGATTATACGATCTGCCGATTATACGTTGTGCATGGATTTAAAATTTTGTTAAAATATGACATTATACGTTCTGCATATTAGACGTTTTGCCGTTCCCCCAGCTAGACCATCAATGTATCTTGTCATCTTTTTAAATTCCAAAATATTTTTATTTTTTTTATAATAAAACATGGTATCACTTTGAAAACGCCCTTGTGGAACGAAATGAAATCAGGTATTATCACGCCCTTGAGTTGCCGATTTTCAGAGTTACTGTTTAGATATATTTAGTTGAGCTTCGGCTAGTTACTAAATTTTTAAATACTGAACATTGCAATTTTGAACCATTTCCAAATCTACATTTTTAAACAAGCGAAAAACATGTACTACAAAGCTGCGTCCACACGGAGACGATGTGTGCTTCGTGATCCCACAAATCGCTCCCTGCGGTGTCGTAGCGTGTCCACGCGACGCGCGCGCCACGCTCGCTCGGTCGCCGGCGCGGCCGGGGCCGCCCGGAAATTGGACCGATGCTCTCCGAATTAAATAGGGATTTAATCCAATTTATCCGCACTGGCTCTGCGTATGCTGTGTTGTGAGTAAAAACAGGCCGGGGAGATGTTCACACGGTCGTGGTAAGAAAATATTAGAAAGACGTGAGACAATATTTTGACCTAAACAAAAAGGTCTCTGATGCTGGAATTCAAACGGATTGAGTACCGCAGGACAGTGGCAAAAGTTCTTTTCTTTGTAGGAAATGAAATATTTTAAATAAGCTGAGCTAACCTAACCAAACCCAAACTAATTCAACCTAACTAAACCTTACCTAAATTTGTCAGCAAACAATACATGTAGTTTGTTCTCCAAGAATTTTCGTTACCTTAATCCTCATTCCTCAGGTTACTTCTAACCAAAACAAAAGATGAAAGGATGACTTACACTGGAAAAGCAGAACACAAACAAATTGCGGGGCACGATTTTAGTGTTGCATACGAGGTTCGACCACAAAGTAACGTAATGAATACGCTATTCGCACGCGACGAGACTCGTATGATATAAATAATAACCGTGCACATACTAGCGAGTAAGCCTTCAACCGACCTATAGGAAAATGTGTTCTAAACTTATGCCAAAAAGGTTCGGTTTATGTCAGAAATGGAAGCTGAAATTTGCGCACTGGAGCCGTTTATTGTTTGCTGATGAGCTTCGGTGCACGGCAAGTGAGAGGAATTATGGAGACACGAACGCGAAACGCATTTTGCATTCGTGGAAATGAACGTTGTTTATGTTTGCATTAGAGCTAAAAATAGTATGTAGAGACGTTCAATGTTACACCGAAAAGGAATTTTTTTATTTCATTTATAGAAGTTTTCGTGGATTGCTTGTTATCACTTCGAATAAATCACTTTCCTTCTCTTCGAGTTTGATAAGCTATCTTGGTGTAACTGGACCAACACACAGCATTCCTGAATGGATTAGATGCCATGCCAGGGCTTTCGTTTCCTTTTCCGGGTACCTGCAGTTTTACACGGATTCCAAACCATGGACCAGCTCGTATTCGTGACGAAATCGACTCAGAAAGATAAAGAAAGTGCAGTGAAAAAAGTGGAAAATCCCCGGGGCCTTGAGCTCATTCAACCATTCGTATAACATAGCAGCATATAACTGATGTAACGTCTGAAGTTAGTACAGCTCTATTTGGCCAGTGGGGGTTTATCCGTAGGGCAACCACTTTGCTTGCCAAAACAACCGTATACTCGTATTATTCCTAGTTTATGGGAGGATGTAGACTGGAGGGTAGGATGTGCCGCGGCGGGCGGGTCGTAGGAGTCCATTAACTGTGTTGGTGCTCGGGGCTTCTCGCCGCCAAACAAAATTAGCAATGTAAATATGCGCACGGCACGCGAGCTTCATGGCAACATCGCTGCGTGCACCGCCGCACTGCCTCCGCCGCCACCGCGTCGCTGTCAGCGCCATCCCCCCCCTCACCCCTCCCCTAGCGATATTATTCATTCGCGTCATTTTTCAGCGAAAAACTATGGGGTTGTTTTGCCAATTTATTTGGTAGCTCTGTTACTCACGAGGGGACAGCGCGGTTGCCACTGTAAAGACTTTGGCTGCTCTGTTAGGGTTCCGTAGTAAAATAGCAAAACCGAAACTCTTATAGTTTCGACCTGTCCGTCTGTCGGTCCATCCGTCTGTCCGTCGACACTTCAGATAAGACGTGTATTTTTTGTGTAATGCGTTATTTTCGTTTACATTCTACGCCCACGAAACCCTTCACTGTCCGTTGACGAAAGTCATGACACTAATATAAAATGACTTAAAAGAATATACCTAGAAACGTAATTTATTTTGAATTAGGTGATGAACATTTATTTAGGTAATGCATTAAGGTAATATTGTATCAATAACATTGAATTTAAAACGAATCTACCTTTTATATCTTTCTATTTAAACGTTTAAAATTTTAAAAGTTCAACAATTTATTTCATTCAATTCATTTATTTAAACAAAAAATATTAAAAGTACTCAAACTACACGAATTACGTCACAAACAAAAGATAAACACTTATCACTGCGTGAATTGATGCATCATACACAAGAATAGAATAAGATAAGGATCTATTTACTCCTATGTAATAGTTTTTGAGGCATCTTATTTTTTCATCGGATAGGGTCCCAAGTGAGCCAGCGCGTAAATAGAGCGAGGGCCGCAATGGGGGTTTAATTCAATTTTCGTGCTCCCGAAACTCGTCAACAGTTCTCCGATACAGTGAAGGCGTTAAATTATTATAAATTGCTAAAGTTGTCAGTCAATAAAGTTCAAAGTTGGAAACAGTGAGATTCTCTGACCAATGTTACATCGAGAAAACTTACGTTGTGTTATTTTTATGCAAACTGACATGGATGGCTAATACCACACAACTACCGTTATGATATTAGCCCAATACACCACATTCCCGAAGGAATTAGGTGCCATGCCAGGACCTTCCCTTTATGAGCACGGCTACATTGAACTGGATGGAAAACACGGACTATTTTTCATTGCCGCTTCGACCATCTTTTCATCCAATGCGATGGTGCCAACCCGGGCGGGCTTCAACCCTACCACGTAGTAGGGGAAGGGGAACTACAGTTTTACATGGATTCCGAACCATGGAGCAGCTCGCATTCGTGACGAAATGCACCTATCGAACTCGGAACGAGAAAGACAGTGGTGCATGTCGGAATTGAACTCAGGCCTCTGGTACACTAGTCCAGTCCCCGCGCCACTAGGCTACGAGCCGCTGAACGTTGTTTTAAAAACATACAAAACGACTTTTAAAAAAAACCTAACAAATTTGTATGTGGACAGTTCGTCCATCATGGGATTTTATATGTGATAAAACTTAAAAGTAAAGATTTTAGGATTTTTTCCTTCTCTCGAGAAATTGCTTTGTTGGATTGTTTTGTATATTTTTACCCTAAGAAAAAATATACAAGTCTAAGTAGCCAACAAGTTTTATGATTTTAGGTCAACGGGAATTACCCTAAAAGTTTCATAATTTTAGGTCAACAGGAAGTACCATACAAGTTTTATGATTTTAAGACAAAGGGAAGTATCCCCCAAGTTTTATGATTTTAGATCAAAGGGAAATATCCCAAAAATTTGGTGATTTTAGGTCAACGGGAAGTATCCCACAAATTTGGTGATTTTAGATCAACGGGAAGTACCCCACAAATTTAGTGATTTCAGCTCAACGGGATGTATCCCACAAATTTAGTGATTTTAGGTCAACGGGAAGTACCCCACAAATTTAGTCATTTTAGGTCAACAGGATGTATCCCACAAATTTAGTGATTTCAGCTCAACGGGATGTATCCCACAAATTTAGTGATTTTAGGTCAACGGGAAGTACCCCACAAAGGACAATGCCGGATTTCGTATGGAAGGTGGTGCCTTTTTTTTTTCGCGCGGCCATCAACCAAACTTAGTTACATAAGTTTAGTATAATTTTACAAACAAAACTGTAATACAATGTGTATGCCTAAACTCAGTCCGAATGAAGTTATAAGGGCCCGAAGTTCAAATAATATTTATTGTGTCTTTCATGTATTTTCATTAGAATTCGTTGTTATATTATTTTTTTTGTAGTATGCACTACTTTCACTTAGCTTAAAGTGTTTCACCATGAAAATGTTTGCACACTATTAGTACCTACTGGCGCATCTTCTGCAAAGGGCATTAGAACAGGCCGCGCGACCCCTTGTATGTACCGCTTAGGTATAACCCGGGCGGCACGTCTTGACTTGCCGAGCGGCTCAGCCGATCGGAATAGTGGGGATGCAGCTTCTATGCATCTCTTCTTCTTCTTCTTCAGCCTTTTGTTGTCCACTGCTGGACGTAAGCCTCCCCCAGACTTCGCCAAGTTGTGCGGTCTCCTGTTTTTCTTCGCCAGTTGTCACCTGCTGTCTGACGTATATCGTCTGACCAACGTGCTGGCTGTTTGCCGACACTTCTTTTCCCTGTGTAGGGTCTCCACATCAAAACTTGAGTGCTCTATCTGTGGTCATTTCTGCGACATACATGACCTGCCCACTGCCATATTAGTTTAGCAACGCTATGCATAATGTCAGTGACCTTGGTGCTTAGGCGTATCAGCGAATTTGGCATTCGGTCGCGCAGTGAGATGCTGAGCATGGATCTTTCAATTGCCCTTTGGGCTACTTTCAGCTTGTGTGTAGTACCAACTGTGAGCGTGCATGTCTCGCAGGCGTAGGTCAAAACTGGCAGCACGCATTGGTCAAACAGTCTAGTGTTGAGAGACTGGGGCATCTAAGAATGGAAGACATTTTAAGTTTTCCGAAGGCGGCCCACGCCAGCTGAATACGCCTGCCTATTTCTTTTGCGAGTGGATCACGTCCGAGTTTAATCACTTGGCCCAAGTAGCAATACTCGTGGACTTGCTCTATTGCAGTGCCGAAGACCGTTATTGGATTTGCTGCTAGGTCTGTGGTTCCCATCAGCTTGGTTTTGTCTTCGTTCATCTCGGACCTACTTTTTGCGATTCCTGTGATGGGTCACATAGCAACACGTTCAGGTCTTCGCGTGACTCTGACATTAGGACAATATCATCCGCAAACCTTAGGTCGTTTAGGCGTCTTTCGTTCACGTTTATGCCCAAACCATTCCATTCGAGCTTCTTGAATATATCCTCCTTTACATTCGTGAAGAGTTTCAGCGAGATGACATCTCCTTGCCTCACTCCACGGAAGATGGGAATGGTAGTGGTTTCTCCCTGATCTTCCACAGTCATTGTTGCACGTTTGTAGATGGTCTTGAATATTTCGATATATCGGTTGTCTACTCTACATCGCTGCAGTGCATCCATTACTGCCCAGTGTTCCACAGAGTCGAACGCCTTTTCATAGTTGACAAAAGCAAAGTAGGTAGTGGTTTTCCATATTCGCACGTATTCTGAATCACTTGCAGAGTGAATATGTGGTCCACTGTTCCATAACCTGCTCTGAATCCAGCTTGCTCTACTGGCTGATCTTGGTTAAGTTTTATGCATCTAATGAAACTCAAATAAATCATCTTTCTTGTTTGCACCAATTCCCCATTTCCCCCTTTTCGCTTGCGTGCATTAGGAAATGCGATGAGTAGCAATCACGGTTCTTGCTTCGTTAAATATGCGCGTGTGCTTTTGGACGACTTTGTGGCTTTATACAACAAACCGTATTTGGTTTAAAGACTCTTATATCTGCTTCATACCTGTTTAACCAACTGTCGACGTTTACCATCTCTGGTTACTTCTTACCTGTGCCTGCGTTTGTTATTATACATATGTAAGCAAGATAAGAAAGACGGAGAGAAGACCTTGCATTCATTGCCAACATTGTTCAAATAGGAGCAACAACCGAATTCGCAGATCTAATGTTTTAACTCCGGACTATGTGCAACAGCATCCATATATTATTTGGTAGAAGTCATCCAGAAGTGGTCATCGCTGGATTACAACAAGTACTACCAGAATGCATCATCGTTGAACCAGAACAGGTACCACCAGAAGACATAATCGCTGAACCAGAACAGGTACCACCAGAAGGCATCATCGCTGAACCAGAAGAAATACAACCAGAAGTTGTTGGCGCTGAACCAGGGCAAGTAGAAGCAGTGGAGCGTGCACGACATGTCCACAATGTGTCGAGGTTTAAAATACCTGGATTTTCTAGATCACCTTTAAATACAAGGCAAGCTTGTGTTAACCTAAACTTGGTAAGAATAGACAAGTATTTAAGATCAACTATTCTTCAAGAGAAGAATGTTTATATACCATTTGGAACATTCGATCCTGCATGGGGTGACATAACTGTTATAGTACGCCACGTATATGAACTAGCCTAACCTAACCTAACCTAACCTAACATCGTATCTAGGGTGGGGAACGCATCAAAGAAACCTACACCCAACCGCATTTTTTTAGATAATATCGTAATCCGTCATGATCTGGAGAGCGAAGTAGATGAGATTAGAGACGAAGAATTGTATTTTTTTCAATAAATTACTTTTCGAACGGTCTGTATTTTTGTGCAACGTTTTGTATTTTTTTTATTCTGATTCAATTATAACCAGTATTTCCCCCGAAACTCGCGACGGTTTTAAGAAATAATAGATAGTGAAGAGGTATAGGCTTGTAGCTTAGTGGCGCGGGGACTCGCCTAGCGTACCAGAGGTCTGGGTTCAAGTCCTCGCCCCGACTTTCTTTCTCTTTCTGAGTTCGATAAGTGCATTTCGTCACGAATGCGAGCTGCTCCATGGTTCGGAATCCATGTAAAACTGAAGGTTCCACTACTAGGTGGTAGGGTTTAAGCACCGCCCGGGTTAGTACCATCGCATTGGATGAAAAGATGGTCGAAGCGGCAATGAAAAATTATCCTAGTTTTTCATCCAGTACTATGTAGCCGTCAAGCCATTCTAGGTCCTGGCATGACACCTAATTCCTTCGGGAATGTGGTGTATTGGGCTAATATCATAACAGTAGTTGTGTGTGGTCTTAGCTATCCATGTCAGGTTGCATAAAAAAAGGTATGTTTAGTCCTGAAAATCTGGAATAATATGACTTGGAATTTGATCTGGAATTTGCAAGCGACACATACGTATTAGTTTCATATACAATTAATATGGCAATTATAGCCCAAAATAAAGATTTTTAAAGATTTTGGTCTCATGAATGTAGGCAGCGCCATCTATTTTTTCTTAGATAAACTAAGTTTTCAACCTATGTAAATTATTTCCGATCAAAATCATATCAGTAATAGAATAGACTATTCTGAACGCCTCCAATATTTTAAGATGCATTCACTTGAAAATAGACGAATCATGCTAGATCTCATGTTCCTACATAAAATAATTAATAGTGAAATTGACACCCCAACAATTCTTAATAATATTAAGTTTGTGATTCCAAGACCAAACACAAGAATACATCAAAACAACATTTTAAATATTTCATCCACAAAAACAAATGTTGGGCGCCTCGCAACACAACCGCGCATTATTTGAACTTTGGACCCTTATAACTTCGTTCGGACTGACTTTAGGTATAAACAAGCCATAGTGAGTTTTTTTTGTAACATTATTCTTAACTAAAAAAACTAAGTTTGGTTGATGGCCGCGCAAAAATTTTTTTATAAAAAAGGCACCAATTTCAGGCAATGGCCTTTAGTCATTTCAGGTCAACAGGATGTATCCCACAAATTGAGTGATTTTAGGTCAACGGGAAGTACCCCACAAATTTAGTCATTTCAGGTCAACAGGATGTATCCCACAAATTTAGTGATTTTAGGTCAACGGGAAGAACCCCACAAGTTTAAAAATATTTTCGAATGTTAAAATATGCGGCATAAACAGCCGTATTTTTGATCGCGTTGACTTCGAACCCTATTTTTTTTACAGCTCTGAGGGACCATAAACCTAATTTTGATATGATATTAATTTCAACTAAATGGCTCTATTCCTTCCCAAAAAGGGTCTGGATAGACAGAAGGACAACGAAGTTATCTATAAGGTTTCCTTTTTCCTTTTAATGGACAAATTAAAAAGAAAATTAACCATTTTCATCTAACTCTATATCATTCGACTATTATCTTGAAAAACAACGTTGTACTTTATGAATACATATATTGCAAGTTTGAACTTGAACAAAAACGCCCGGTATACATCTAGCAATTTTGCCACCTGCTCTATACCCCTAATTTGAAATTAAGCTACAGTCCCTCCTACCGTAATCAATGCCTTTTAACGCTTCACCTGCGTTGTGGATATTATTGAAGGTTCAAGTATATCCTTGCACTATGTTCATAAAGTAGTTCTTCTAACAGCTTCATTTAATTAATATGTCCGATTCTACATACATATTACATTCGGATAAAATTACGTACTGGCTTAGTACGAAAAAGTATATTATAATCAACTTTAGAATAAGTACCAATTTTGTTGATGTATCACGATGTAACATCAGATTCCCAAGCTTTAATCGAAAATATAGTTAAAACCCTTGGCTTCCGTTCGGTCAATAACAACAGACTTTAGGGCTAAATCCCCCCACATATGTGTTGCGCGCTATGGCAAAAGTAGAGCAAACCTGGTGTTTTCGCCTAAGAAGACACCGACGCGAAACCGAGTGGTATCACCTAGAACTAGGGCTTTTACGACACTCGACGCCCCTCGGTGCTGGGTGCTGGCTCCGCTTCACTTAACGTTTGCACAAAAATCGACGATTTCCTAAAGGCACAAGTTGCACACACCAGTCTATCTTTGCTGGGGAAAGGCCACAAATCAATCTCCGAATTTTGCTAGCTCATTCCTAACACCGAATGACAAAAACGACTTTGTTCCTTTGGCAACAGATTTTGTCGGGGAGTAGGCTAAGGACCTTTCTATACAGTCGTCCTGCAAACTGAACATCTGGTAAGCGGGAAAAATAATCGACGATTTCCTAAAGGCAAAGGTTGCACACACCGGTCTATCTTTGCTGGCGGAAGGCCACAAATCAATCTCCGAATTTTGCTAGCTCATTTCTAACACCGAATGACAAAAACAACTTTGTTCCTTTGGCAACAGATTTTGTCGGGGAGTAGGCTAAGGACCTTTCTATACAGTCGTCCTGCAAACTGAACATCTGGTAAGCGGGAAAAATAATCGACGATTTCCTAAAGGCAAAGGTTGCACACACCGGTCTATCTTTGCTGGCGGAAGGCCACAAATCAATCTCCGAATTTTGCCAGCCAATTTCTAGCACCGAATGCCAAAAAGGACTTTGTTTCTTTGGCAACAGGTTTTGTCGGGGAGTAGGCAAAGGACCTTACCATACAGTCGTCCTGCAAACTGAACATCTGGTAAGCGGGAAAAATACCTAAGGAATCCAGAGGGTTAATAGACGGGCAACACAAAAAGAGCCCGTTTACGCACAACGCGACCCGTCGACCTCTCGTCTCACGCAGCTGCTCCCGCCCTCGGTGCTAATTGTCTAAAACTTGCCTTCCCTTACAACAAAGCAGTTGGCTTCCGCTTCGCAATCTCAATACAAGATTATCTCTCCGCACAAAGAGACGGAGGGAGAAAGTTTATTAGGCGGTCCGCTTCTTGCTTGTCGGAACGGCCAGGGACAATGGTTACCTGTGGAATGCGGTTGCGTTCTATGTTAGTCTAATACTTTGGAGGCATTTTGATAATTAGATGGAATCGTAGATGGAATAACACATTATTTAATGAATATAATTGAAAGTATATATAATTAGCATGGAAATTCAAAGAGGAAGCGCACAGAATATTTTAGGTACTATGGGCAGCTCGGCGGGCATGGAGGAAATTTTCTATTTAGTTTAGGATAGTATTAGTTGTTAGTTTATTTTAGTAAGTTGCTAGTTTAATTTTGTTCAGGGATAATGTTGTTTTTGTTCAAACCGTATGTATTATTTGATTAAACAAATATTATTCTAAATACTATTGAAAGTATTAAAATACCGTAGTTATATCAATTTAAATACAGTTTTGCGAACCAACATTTATGTAATGCATCTCTAAAAGTTATTCACGATAATAAGCATTCTTTCATTTATGTAGAAAAGTTATGTATAAAAAAATGTAGGGTAATGAATGGCATATCTTTGTAATATAATAAAAATATCCGTAAATTATGAATAAGATTAGTGTAATCTGTGTAAAGTGGTGGAAGAAAAATATTTTAGGGAGATTTGAAACTGTAAAAGGTTTTTTGTTCATTAGACACGTTTGTACCGATAATAGCAGGATTTGTGACAGATGGTCGGACTGCGCGTCTGTCCGCAAGCTTTGCCGTACATACCGCTGAGGGCCGGGAGGACTGGAGGAAAATTGGAGAGGCGTATGTCCAGTAGTGGACGCAAACACGCTGACTGACTGATAGCAGCACACCGATTTTCATGAACCTAATCTTCAAACATATTTTTGTATTAATAACTCGACATCTTCAATTAAATCGACATTGACATGTCCTCGATAAATACTAGTGTGTTGACCTGATCTACTGGCTATGTTTGTACTGCGTGTTAAAAACAGTACTCAGCATGCAATAATTGGTGCAACAGAGTGCCTCTTGGCTTCAATTGAGAATAACTAAAGCGGATAATCAAATCTCAAAGACCTTGGTGCACGTAGGAATGATCCGTCCACTGCATTTCCTTTGTCTCCAAGAACAACTACATTATCTTCTCTAAGTTCTCAGATTTAAGACTGATATTATCTAGTGGGTTGAGAGGTATGTGTGTTTCGGTTTGTTGCATGAAATTTGAGCTCTGTTTCTTCTAATCCCAAGGTTGGAAATTGCAAGAGGACAGTACACCGGCTGGAGCGAGTTTATCTGGCATCATGCGGCACACCTCCGCTCGGCTCGTCGCTAATTGCTAGGAGTCGACGGAGATATGCACAGCGGCTGCGGCGGACTGTACTAGCTACACTGAGCTGCATGCATGGATACATTGGTTCGGATTGTGATGAGTAGGAGGAAATAAGGGATTTCTCACAGGAGCACCACCAATATTAACTGAATCATAGCGTTGTGATACAAACTGAGAGAACTAATTAAAATAGAGATTTAAATCAAATTAAGTGGACTGTATTCCCACTTCATAGTGTGTTCTTGTTTTAGTAACCGGAAATGATGGCTAAGACAATATCCCCTGTAATATCTCATTGGAACTAGGTGCCATGGAACGAGAAAACACCTCGCGCCATGCCAGGACCTTTCTTATATTGCCCGGCTACATTTAGCAGTATTGAAAACACGGATAATTTTCATCACCCACAATTTTAATTTAATGCGATGGTACCAACCCAGGAGTAAGTAAGAAGAAGAGTCACCTAGTAAGTAAGAACCAACTATGAACGATAATGCACGGAATTAAATGCAGTGGGGCCAATAGTATTATTTTTAAGTTCCGGAACCAACAGAGCCAAATCAAAAAAATCCAGCGTTTTTAATGTTATTTAATGTTTATTAAATGTTTACTTTTTCATGGTTCCGTATGCAAAGGGTGCCTACGGGACCCTATTACTAAACCTTCGTCGTACATCCGTCCGTCTGAAACTCATCTTCTGAACGTCATGAAATCTCATGAAACGTAATATTGACATCAATTCATACTTTAAAGAGTGTGCACAAAACATAGTAAAGATAATATAAATTAAAAGGTTACAAGACATACAAAAACGTGATTTTTTGGCATATTAAGGAACCCTTCGTGTGCGAATCCGACTCGCACCAAATATAAATTAGAGTCCGCATAAAATTGTTTTTGTCCGTTTGCGCTACCTGTACTGATTAGGCTCAGTGTACCGTGCGTGCAGGTAGGAGTGTAATCTCACCATTTCCATCGTGCTTGCCAGTACGAAGAGCCAGTCCTTCTAGATAAGTTGTATCCACTTGCTACGAAGCATACGCAGGTACAGTACGCGCCAAATTTATATCGTCAGGATACTGATAAAATCTTTTAAGTGTAGAAATGAGAGTTTCGAGATAAATGGACGTGAAAGTTTAATAGCTCATAAACGTTGGTATAATTGTCCATGTGTTTACACAACCTAACTTTAAAACTAAATGTCATAGCAATATATGGGGTTTACCATAAGAAAGAGCTTGACAAATTAAGTAGAACTGCATTATTAACTCATTCTACTAAAAAATTACAATTAGCGGCGTTTACCAGTATACCGACGATATGCGCCTCGCGCGAACTCAAAACTTTCTTGAGGGCAAAGGCATAGAGCACACACGCACAGTGAAATAATACGTAATCATTTTATTTATTTAAAAAATAACTACATAGTCCAAGTCCACCGTGCATCGTGATCCAATGTACGCCGTGTAAATGTCTTACATTTGTGTGAGTGAGCACGTTGTTGGGCAATATTTGGCAATTGGGGCAATATTTTTTTCCCACGGGTGGACGGCGTAGCCTTAATTTTGGTGCGACCTGTACTTGGTCCACTTGTCACGTACTGAACAGCTTATTTTTGTTGGTGGCATAGGCGAGCCAACACAGGAATTGTATGAACTGAAACTTAATGTTTAAGGTAAGTACAGACACAGATATTTATTTCGTTACACCGAAAGGGAGATAAACACAAGTTCCCTTTCCGTCATATTGACTGAAAGGGAGTACATAGGACTCAACATTGCTTCTGTTATTAATGTAAGGACATATAAATACACGACAGAACAAGTAACATACATAACGTTGACGATTCTTAAAAATAAACTCTAGCAGATAATTATGTAAATGTCTATTTAAACATGTTTGCCTTAAAAGATATCAAAGGGGATAATTCAATCAATACATGTGACCGAGAATGTGATTACATATAGGACTTGTCGTTTGTGGTTCGGATTCCACGTAAAACTGTATTTCTCCTTACTTACTAGTTGGTAGGGTTAATCCCGAAGAACGAGAAAAAACCGGCCAAGTGCGAGTCGGACTCGCACACGAAGTATGATGATTGTATGGGACCCCCTTTAATTTTTATTATTTTTTTATTTTACCTATTTGTTGTTATAGCGGCAAAATAATTACAAACTCTGTGAAAATTTCAGCTGCCTACCTAATACGGTTCATGAGATACAGCTCTGTGACAGACGGACGGACGGATGGACGGACGGACGGACGGATGGACAGCGGAGGCTTAGTAATAGGGTTCTGTTTTCACCCTTTGGGTACGGAACCCTAAAAATGAACGAGGGTAGAAGCGGCAATGGAAATTGTCAGTGTTTTTCAATAGCATTGCTTCTAGTCAAAGAATCCTAGTTCCCGGCCAAGACTCGCACACGAAGGGTTCCGTACCATCGTACAAGATTTAACAGAAAAAAATAGGTTTCTTGTATTGAGGCGCCTTGTTTGTTTTTACAGCGGCAATAGAAATACACACTCGGTGAAAATTCATCTATCCTACCTATGAGCTACATCCCGCTGACAGATGGATGTACGGACGGACGGACAGTGCAGGCCTAGTAATAGGGTTCCTCTGGCACCCTTTGGGTACGGGTAGGGTCCCGGAAGGAAGATCTGAATATCGTGGACGGAAATGTAAGGCAGGTAGCGGGCATTCAACTTTTTATAGTCTATAATTCTGTGGCTCTGTTTAACAATGTTTTTTGTATTTTTATGGAACCTGACATGGATAGCTAATACCTCACAACTACCGTTATGATATCATCCCGATGCATAACATTCTCGAAGGAATTAGGTGCCATCCCAGGACCTTTCTTTCCTGAGCAACGGCTACATTGAACTGGATTGAAAACACGGACAATTTTTAATTGCCGCTTCAATCATAGTTTCATCAAATCCACCGCATTAAACCCAGGTAAATGACAGGAGGCGTTCAACGGTTCTTTAGCGAAGTTAGCCATTCACACTCAGTCACATAAAAACTGCAATCAATCTTATGTATATAGAAGTGAATCAAGTAATTAATCATTAGTACAGTATTATTAGCCGTCGCGGAGTTCGTTTGGTAAGGTAAGTATACATGTACATAATAAATGATTACATTGGTTTGTTATTTAGTCAAGTGATACAGTATTCAATGTTCGTAATGGTTCATAAATGAGTAACCACAAATTAGTCATTTCGTTGGCGCGACCGCATCCACTCTCCCCCCCCCCGCGCCTATTCCTCCTGCCTCACCCATCCGCTACCGTTCAGGAGGGGAATTCTGGTGCTAATTAAATTACATTCGGAATACACACCCCTCAATCCTCACTGAATCAGTTATCAACTTCAGACCTTCTGGTGCATTCACATTGGTGCCACTCATTCCGTGTAGCCCTGCGATCAATTTTCAGAATACCACAGTGAATTCCTCTCCTGAAAACACTCCTGATTCATTAATTCGGAATTCTCAGAATATTCATCCTTATCAATCGAGCTAGAATGTCACAATTTGCTGTATTAGCTCGATTTATTTGCACTGTTTATTGGTTAGATGAAAAGGACTAAATAATTTAAACAAATCTTGAAGCGACATTGTTTCGCTCAAGCGCACGAGCGACGATCTTACTTGTGATTATTTCCTCCCCATTTGATTTTAGCTAGTAGACATCAATATTGAAGACATTTTGAAAAAATAGTAATTAATAGTATAGACGAGCCCACCCGTTTTTCTTGCACATCAAGGAAGGTATTTTTCTTTGAGAAAGAGGAAAAGCGGAACTTTCAGTCTTGATCCAGGTTTTCTGTAACATCTAAAAATGTAACCTGAATAAGGCCAACAAATTGTATCGTGAAAATGTGCAAAAACACTGAGTCAAATGTACTAGGCATTTCCGTAATTTAGATGGAAATTTGTGATTTTTGATATGCCCGAAAAACCTTTCCAACATTCCAATGCTCATGCCAGTCTTGTTTTATAGACTAGGAGGGTAGGTGAACCCAGCTTCAGCCGTTTACCTTATCGTGACCAAAAATGTCGTGACCTCCCGGAATATTACGACCGCAAATGTTTTATTGTCCTCTTTCCCTCTTCCTCTTCCTACAATCAAAAACATCCATGTCCACTCGGTTAGACTAGATAGGTACTTAGAACTGCTTTGAGACCTCAAAATTCATTGAATAACAATAATGCCAGCGAGCTGTAGGTGTAATCCACTGATGCACTACTGATTAATGTTAAATTCTCGCGCTATATCTCAGGTCTATACCTCACCCCTCGGTGCACAAAGAATACCTCTCCCATACCATCACTACGAGGCTGGTTTGACCGGAACATTTCTAGCTAGTGCTCCTCTCACTAACCAGACAAGCACTGAAGATGCCTCCCGGCCGACACCGGTCAGCTATCGTGGGCCGAACCACTTTTCACCTTGAGCACAAGGGCGGCTACAGACTCGCCGCGTCGCTATGAGAAGCCACTCTGACATTTCCGTGAGCCATCATGCACGACCACAGACTTAGCATGAGCGCGCGGAGTGAGACGTCAACTCAAGGATCGCTACCACGAGTTGGAGAGAGACGGAGCCTACCTACCTGATGATGCACTTTTTCGAATGGTTATTAATACATACGGTATGCGCTCTGGTAATGTGAAAAGTTTCTTCATAAAATCCTCATGATTTCTCGAAATTTCGTTAAAGAAAGCATAGTGAACTTTGCATTTGTAGATTGAGAAGTGAATGGGCGTCAAAAACCGGACAAATAACCTTTTTTTTGTAAATAAGAGGTGACCAACTGATTCTTTGTTCGATCATATTTCTTAAATTTTCCTCATTATTTCAAAGGAAAACTTCAAATCGTCATTTTGAGGATAAATGGCGTTTTAGGAATGTTTTGAGTAAAAAGAAAAATTCAGTACATTTTATATGAAACAATTTTGGTCTTATCCGTCCTATGTGCACGACTGACGTCAAGTACCGTAACCAACAACAACATCGTCGTCATATCAACTTGTCATGACACCGGTTGAAAGTGCTGCAGCGATGCAAGATCCAGTCGGTCCAGTTGAACCACATTTTTATATCCACATAATTTTATTAGGCATACGATTTACGATTCCAAATAGGTAACAAGGCTATTTAAAAAGCCCGCGTCAGAGAATACGACAAGAGAGAGAATGAGCCCCAAATCACGAAGATTAAATCTAAGTACGTTTCTCAGAATTCGTCAAAACACGTAACGAGGGTAAACCGAGATGAAAGCTTTTTCGCCCGAAAGTACATGGGTACATAATCAACACATCATTTGCCAAGATGGCACCCATCAGCGCTCTCGCAGACACATTTCTGTCAACGAAGAACGCTCGAGCTACACCGTCCTCCCGCAGGTTGCTATGAATTTTACAAACGTTTTTCTCGCAACAAAGGATTTTCCGGAAATTACAGCGAAAGGAAACTCTCGCGAAACATTAACCGGTGATGTATGCCTCGCTTTATTACCATATCCCGTAGCTGGCCTCATTTGTTATTCCAATCCTCTCTTTATTTAATACTGCTATGACGGATGTATAAGAAACTCCGCATAGGGACCGGCGGAGCGGAAATTGTAAGGTCACCACATTGAGTGTTTCCCCTTTAGCCGAAGGCGTAATGAGCGGGGGGTAACGGAACACGTAGCGATATTATATTACTTTTTACGGACGAAAGTAATACAATACCGCCGGCAAGTTCGCATGAACGTTTGATTTACTCGTTGCGTTTATATTCTTTTCAGTTATGGAGTACGCGATGGTATTCAAACATTTGAGCCGAACACCTTGATAATTCAATAAATTTTAAATAGAGACACTCATTACGCCAGGAGGGCTAAACTGTTTTAGTTACTTTAATGTAAATAAGGAGATTTAACCGATGAGCCTAGAATAATCGTGCAACTTGGCCATGTCAATAGCTAACCCATGAAGCGCGCCATGAATGGAAACAGTCTACACTTCTACAGATTATAGAAAGGTTTTTTTCTTTGAAGACTTTTTTCCGAGGTTGATACCTTCCCTATAAATTAATATTCCAAATGATAAATACAATAAAAATGAGAGCATTTTGAATGTTTCTCACGTTCGATGGATATTTGATGATTGTTTACGTCTAGTTAGTTGGGGCTCATAAAGAACACATACGCGACGAATACTGTGAACGTAGGTATATGTCATAAATAATGTATGTTGTACTAAGCTTCATAAAACCTGTCTAATTAGGGTATTGAAACCTTAGCTGGATGTCGTCTCTATAAATGTCTCATTAACTGCATCATTTAATTTCTGTATGCTTATAGTATAAGGTTACGAAGTGCCAACTTTTACTGTTATAAAGTATTTCAGAGGCCCTAGACTGCGACGTATATTTCTTTAAAAAGATGTAGACGGAGCGAAACCTTTGAATGGAAGTCACAATGATTATTGCCGAAGCTTCGCGTATCGAAATCCAATATCCCCGCAATCCAATGTCCTCTCGATTCTCCGCTGTGTAAAATATATTCAAAGGAGGTCCAAGATATGATTGTGTGTCCTCGGCCGCCGTATAACGTTACGTGGCGTGCTACTCGACGGCACTCACTGTCTGGCTATTAAAATGTAAGTTACGAAGAAGGCAACGGTGGTGAAGCTGAGCGATAAAGTTAGCTTTTAAAGTGTGATGAGCTCAAATTTACACGAACCTGTAACATTGTTAAATTTGGCCCGTAAGTAGAGCCCAGTGGATGCTGTGCCAGCGCTGTGCACAAATCCCTCTGGCATTACATACAAGAAGGACAACGTTATTGATTTCAATGACAAAATTATAAGCTACGTGTACATATATATTTGAACGTAAGCTAATTGGCTATACATTAATTTATATAGCACGTTACTATGGTTTTTTTTCTGTGTTTAAAATGTGCATTTCGAAGCAAAACATTATCAATCTCTTTAACGTGAAGCTTTATAAGGCTTTATACGCTACAATGAGAATAATCAGTAATATTTGCCTACGTGCAGTGTTATCAGCAAAGGGTGTGATATGGCTCACACTCGCACAGGCTATGTCGTCGGTGTCGCGTCTCGGAGCGCTAATCTCCCCGAGACGGGGGACGCCATGTCTCCAGATATTCACGAGCTGACGTCGACTGGAGACATTGAGACGATACAGATTTGCACCACACCGTGTGAGTCCACGAAGCGGGTAGAAAGCCGCTGGGACTCGGGATATGTTGACACATCCAGCGCTCTTCGTGTTAATGCTATTCCCACGCGGTGCATTCTTTATTTCTGTGTCTTAAACTAATCGAATTAAAAGTGTAGGTTATTCAAGGTGACTTCACTCAAATGGTGTGAAGCGGTAGCCTGCCGACAAAGCCCCCTTGAAAGTTCGAAAGCCCAAGTCCTGGCGTACGCCATTACATACGAAAAACAAAACGGACCATTTTGACGCTTTTCTACGAAAATATTGGTTTAAAAGGTTTACAAATTTAAATTATTTCACAAATGGATTTCATATACAAACCTATGTAATCATCGTATGTATTGCAATAAAATTGATAATTTTTTTTAAGTTATCATTTAATCATCATATAGCTCAAAAATATATGCGCCCGAATACTATTTTGTAGCATTGTTTCAAATAATTATGAATTTTGATTCGAATTTAATCTGTGTAAGACACTTGCTCAATTTATTATACAGGGTGTGTATATTATACCGACTAAAATGTATAGGGAGGATTTTTTTTTACGATTTTTTTATGATTTGCGAAAATTGTGAGTCTACATATACAGTTTCTAATATTGATATAAATAGACTAAATACTTTTAATGGCAGAATGGCGATTTTTTCATTCAAAACTCTTCATAGAAGTCATTGCCATTTATTAACCTAATTCAACTAAATACAGAGACTGGCTTAATTTGCTATATCGGCAAAAAATAATTATTTTGAATTGACAAATAAGTACCTTGTTGGATGTAAATCAATAAACGATTACTGTAACCACAGTATTTAAGGGTAAGTCGCCATGTTTGATCGACTACCTTGTGGAAATAAGAGAAGTCTCTCATATCTGGCCACTGATCATTTAGGATTGCCATATGGGAAGACTAAGATATCTGGGCAAAATCGGAATTTTGGATTTACCGTCGGGCTACATACTTTTATCAAAAGCGGAATGTGAAAATCCGACAATTAATATAAGTTTTGTTGAGTTATTTATGTTGAGTATTTATATACTAAAGTCCGTAAAAAACATGTGTCACGCTCTGATTTTAATACTTATACTACCAGCTTTACTAAACATTTGTAACTACTTTAAAACAGTGTAAAATATCTAAACATCAAGCGTAATTCGTTTAAAAAGTTCAATCGTCTAGAGAACCGCTCATCCTCTTAATATGCAATGAACGTAAAAAGTATAGAATTTAATATTCTTGACAATCATACCATTTTGTTTTTTTATTTATATTTCTACAGCAATTTTCCAAGCATAAAACGGCGGTTGCCACGCGACTCAGGCTCTTGTGAACTATGGCAACTTTCTGAGTGTTTTTCCGCCTTAAAGTTATAATGATAATGAAACGCAACGCATATACTTACCTATCCCTTGAGTGTGCCTCAACTATTCTACCAGCGAAATATGCCACGCGTCACAATAGCACGCGCCCGACGGACGATCAGAGACTGTAGTTCCAGTTGTCACCTAAATTGGCGTTTACGCCAAACCGATTGATTGGCGTTTTCAAACGTATGGTCAAAATTGAGGAGCGCGCGCAGCGGGCGTTAAGCGAACTAACTTTTGCAAGTCCGAGTTTGATTTGACAGCTTACTCACCGTCGGCGTAAATACGTCGACGTTGCCGTTTACGCCGACTCCGCGTTTTGACAGCTTGAAGAAGTAAAACCACAAAATAAGTAGTAAATATTTGTATGGGCTTTGACGTTTTTACGTAACTTCGAAGTTCCGTAAACGCCAATTTAGATGAGAACTCAGACTGACCACTCAGGTCGGAGAATGGGCGAACGTGTGGAGGCGCGTAAGCGTGAAATGTTTTTGAAACTTAAAATTAAAAAAATTAAAAATGTAAGGGGACATTTTGTATTCGTGACTCAGTAGGTACATCATAAATGAAATATCGGGACAATCCCGTATAACCCCGATCATCTGGCAACCCTAGTGCATATCCGACAGACGGATCCGCCGAAAGCCGTTCGCATATATCCGTCAGGGCCCAGAATTCGTTAATCTCGTCCACGGATTTAGTCTCGATTTTAGTAAGCACAGACAAAGGCTCTATCAGACCGAGGGGCTTATTAAGTAAATAGCGAAATAATAATTTTGTGATATTCGTCGCGAAAGGCCACATAATTCAATTAGGTCTGGATGTAGCGAGTAAATAGGAGAAAACAATATTTGCCTCGGGTAATTGGTGGAAGCTCTGCTCTGTTGATGAGCGAAATTAATTGGTTCGACGCGATGTTTAGGTCCCGCGCGCGCACAATGGCAGAAATGTTTCAACACATTGTTTATCCGGCTTTGCACAGCTTTATTACCTGAAACAATGAAAAATCAATGTATCAACACATATGAGTTGAGTAGCGAGGATATATTTTGAATTATTCTTAATTTGATTTGATATTGTTTATGGTTTATTCATCATCCATAGACAGTACACTCCGCTCGGATTTGTCATATTTTATCATTAGCCAGTTCGGCAAATCCCAGCGAAGAAGAACTGGCAAGAAACTCTCCGCTGGTTTTTTTTCAACGTCCACTTAGTCTAAGTTTACAAAAGTATAAAGTACAAACAATTCATGTCATATGCAACAGTTCATGACAAATATCAGTTTATTTTTAAAGACCATGCCCGCCATCTAACATGTTGCCAAATTGGAGCAAGCCAGTCCTTACAAACAGCACCCGTTCACGTGCTCCAAGCCGGGCTCAGCCATCGCCTCTCTCAACCATATTTTAGGGAAAGAGGAGACCCGAACCTAGCGTCGCCACAAGCAAAGACCTTAAAGCGAGGCACTACTCCAGTGGCAACATGAAAAAGTAGTGAAAACTTTGTACGATTTAGTTTTAATACTATTATTTCTGTCATGCACAAAATACATTATTATTCTTACAGCTAAAAAAATATGTAATATTAACCCTTAAAACACAGAGTACAATGGTTTGAGAGCAACCTGTGTAATAATATACGAATAAGATTCTTGTAAGAGATTATGACCACCTGTTCAGATTAAATTTTACTGTTATTTTCCAAATGAAATCGTTTATTCAGCGCAACACACATAAAAACAAAAATAAACAAGAAATAATAGAGAAGAGATAACTTAAAACATAAAAAGCATGCATAAAGATGTTTCATTTAACCTAGTCAATATTAGAAGGTGCTGCGCTAAATAGGTTTGCACTCAGGTGGTACACAGCTCGATCTGCTTAGCTGGTTTTCAGTACACCCCTTTCAGAATCCCTTAAAATCCTTATAATTAAATTAGGCGCCTATGGACAAGGTACATTAGTGACGAGAAGGAAAGTGGATGAATGAGAGTAAGAAAAAAAAAGATTTGAAAAAATCGGCACTTCACTCACTCACGCCGTTATGGAAATGAATGCAATTAGTTGTTATCATGACCTTAAATCTATGACGATATGAATGTGGTATGTAGGGCATAAAGTTTTAATTTAGAAGTAAAAAATCTCACGAAAAACTCTTAAACCACGGCCAGTTGAAATACACTTGTTGACTTTTAAATTTAGAATTGCAAAACAATATTTTTTCTAAATTCTAAATACAAAGTTCTAAAGTTTTTTTACTGAATTTTAAAATGTACTTATCCGAACATCGCCCTCAGCGAGATGAATACATAATCCATTAATAATGAAGGGAAAAAAAATAAAGAAAGAAAATGATTAGATTTAGTAAAATGAATAGTAGCTAATAAATGAATTAAAATAATATTTAAGTTGTAAATCAACGCATTCGAATAAAACCATTATAATATTTTTGGGTACTGATAATTTATTATAATATTTATTAAGGTACTGTCCCACATTAAATATTACCATTGTTATAATTTGCTTACATTAAATGTGTTATTGGTTTATAAATATATGTCTCTTATATTAATGAACGAGTCGCTTATTATTAAATGATCACACCATTTCCGAATGTATGTATTTAGGATGAATCACATCATAATGACACACAAAAACTAAATAGAACACAAAATAAAACGTATTTTTTTCTGAAATACCGGATTTTATAGACCAAAGGTACTCAAAAAGACCAAATCCACCTCACCTCGCGAAACCACGCTTAGCGAGGCACCATACCGGCGGATTCGCGGACTATCGCTGAGGTATCAAGCTTTGAAGACCGGAGTGCCTCCGGGCTCGGTATAGGCTACATAACGTTCGTGCAATAAACGAAATGCGAACTTACACCACAGAATAGGGTAATATTGTTATACACTACACACGGCTGTTGCGACAGAAGCAAATTACGTTGATCGCTTGGTTGCCTTTCATCGCTACTTTTCGCGGTACCATATGTCAGGACAGCGGAATGTTTTGTAGTATTCAGATCAATCCATCGAGCAGTGTCCACAGAATAATTGAGATCTAACAATTTTCTGAAAATTTGCGGCCATCACTTAGGCCGGATATTTCGCTCGGTTTGTAAGTAATTTCACGATATCCTTCCGCTGTTTCAGTTCAATGGAGCCAAATGAGGTGTAATGATTTTCTGTCAATCTGCTTTCGCTACAGGAAATATTCCGGGAGGTCACGACATTTTTGGTCACGATAAGGTAAATGGCTGAATCTGGGTTCACATGTTAGAGGCCAACCCTCTGATGCTAAATATGTCGGTCTGCCCATGCCAAGTGGTTGCGTTATCTAGATTGGCTATATAAAATATATGTTGGTATGTACCTGCTGATGAATATATTAATTGTCTGGAAACATTGATACCTATTAATTAAACAACAATAGCCAGTCGATTTTCTTATTAAATCCTTAAATATACCTAAAGTTATTTCTGTAACCTAAATCGTCTATAACTACGAAATGCAACCAAAGATTTGTTCAGTTTTTATATTGTTAAGCAAGTATGTACTGATACTTTTATGCTTCGTCATTTGCATCCATTTACCTTATCATATATATTTTTTGTCACCATAACTACTTTATCAGGCGCCTTATCTACGTAATGCAACCACTTGGAACAGGCAGACTGACACATTTCGCTTCAGAGGGTTGGTCTTTATCCCTTGAACCCAGTTTTAGCCATTTACGTTATCGTTACCATTTTTGTCGCGACCTCCTAGTCTAAAACCCATGATTTTATGGATCGGTGACGCAAATCACGCACGCTGTTTTCCACCTACTTGCCTCTAATGATTTTGGCTTCTTTCTATTTTTAACCGTTCGATGTTAATGTTCTTAAGTCTTTATAAGATAGAGGCAGCGAGAAGTAGGGATGATGCCTTAAAATGCCGCACACGAACGGTTCCGTACCATCGTACAAGATTTAACACAAAAAAACTAGTTTTTAGTACGGAGGGCACCTTAATTTTTATAATTTTTTAATTTTACCTATTTGTTGTAATACCGGCCAAATACTGCACACTCATTGAAAAATTCAGCTGCCTACCTATTACGGTTCAAGAGATACAGTCCTCCGACGGACGGACGAACGAACGGCTTAGTAATAGGGGTCCGTTGGTACCAATTAGATACGGGACCCTAAAAAACCAATGCGCCGTACTTAAACTTACACGTTACAAATTAATAGTCACAGATGTATTTGAGGGTTTATTTTGGTGGGCACTTGTTTTTGTGTAACTGGACATTGATAGCTAATACCAACTGTCATGATGTCATCATATTAGCTTAATACACCACAGATAAACTAGAGGCAACGCATTTCGGCAGTAAATCCGCGCGTCAGCGATATTAGAATTTCGTTGGCACAATGAGAACATAACCTTAAATAATAAATTTTTTTCTCGTTTTTTAATTTAATTTAATTTATTTGGCATACCAAACGGCAATGTACAAAATTTAAATAACAGAAAAAAAACTCAAACAATAACTTAATGCATTCCCAGCACCTTAATACACGTGGAAATAATTAACAAAACCGGCCAGGTGCGAGTCGGACTCGAACACGAAGGGTTCCGTACTATCGTACAAGATTTACCCCAAAAATAACACGTTTTGTTGTATGCCCCCCCCCCCCCTTTAATTTTTATTATTTTATAATTTTACCTATTTGTTGTAATAGCGGCAAAATAAATACAAAATCTGTGAAAAATTCAGCTTCCTACCTGTTACAGTTCATGAGATACAGCCCTGTGACAGACGGACGGACGGACGGACAGCGGAGGCTTAGTAATAGGGTTCCGTTTTCACCCTTTGGGTACGGAACCCTAAAAATAATAATTGTTGGTTGGGCATATGACGCCCAGCTGACTTCCTATACAATTACTATGGATGGACAGTTTATTCATGAAGCGCCGACCCGGGTAACGCCTACACGCTTCTTTTTTTTTTCTTCTAACTACTTCTTCCTTTTCTCTTCTGGGTTCGCAAGGCATGAGGTTATTCATGTAGCCAACGTTTTTTCGCCAGCCGAGGAGCTCGACACACGGACCGATACAGTAAATTGATTTAAGAGTACTGCGGGTTTTAATCCATTGTATATAAATTAAACGGTACATTCAGTTGGTTAGACCGTTTGACCGACGGGTCGAGCGAGTCAGGCATTCAGACCGTTCGCAAGAACCGGATCTTTGCTAATGAAAGACCCGTGTCGTTCATTATATCGCGAAAACCCGTTCTTTGTACATGTATAGTTCACTTACGAATAGATATTTGTAAGTGAACTATCCATGTACATTCGTTCAAGCTTCAGCAAATGATGACATTTATATAACAGCAACTGAGACAACTGTGTGTGTTTCAGCCGTCAAAGTTTCCGGCTTTTAAGGACATACAGATCCCGTAGCATTTCTCTCCATGCTTAAAGTAGTAAGCAATGAATGACAAGTTAATTTTCATACATAACATCTACGCTAATATCAAACCATAACCCAACGGAGCAAAATCCCGATTATATAGCTATCCAGAGAAAGTTTAGCAGGCTAATTGGGCCAGGCTGAGAATTAAACATGATTTCAGAAACGAACTTTTCAGAACGGAAATATCTTTACTTAATACCGATTGAGTTGTTTGTGCCTTTATTAATTTCGAATTAAAGTAACCCTAAGTTATTTGTTAATTCTTCTCGAGCTTTAGATGTTTTGAATGAAGAATTATGTTCAAATGGAATAATATCGGCTTTGAATATTATCTATTATCTATTATTATGGTTTTGGTTTATAATGCTGACTACTTAAAATAAATATTGTTAATTGCTTGACACAGGGTCCAGTCGCAAAAAGCGAAAAAGGGACCATCGTTCACACGCATTTCATCCAGAATTATTCTCCTATTAACGGTTGTTTCAAAATAAAAATAAAAATTATTACCAATATAATTACACTTACGTAGCTCTGTGCCAACTGATACTTTTGCTCAAAACGTCATACTTTTCCCGTCCCGTCTATATGAGACTGAGAAGTCCGGCGGGAGGCGGTGCGGCGTCGGGCGACGCTTGAAGTAGTTGGCATAGAGCTTTCGTTGGCGCGGTGGAATGAACACGGAAGGAGGCTTTCGACGCTTTGTTACGGAACTAACGGAAAGTAGTACTTTGTGACGTCACTTTGACACATTTTGTATAGATGAAATCTCAGGCTGAGATAAATAGTCGTAACAGAAACTAAGACTAACCAAAAGTAGTACTTTGTGACGTCACTTTGCATTACTTTGCCATTTCGTCCATACAAAATGTGTCAAAGTGACGTCACAAAGTACTACTTTTCGTTAGTCTTAGTTTCTGTTACGACTATTTATCTCAGCCTAAGAGACTGTCGTGAAGGTACCGGGGCTGTGAGACTTGAACATTTTCTGACATTAAAATATTTCAGTGAATGTAACTGTAATTCCGATGATAAGCCAACTAAGTAAATTAGTTAAGTAAATTAGTTAGTTAACCTTAAACGTTAGTGTAAATATTACTGTATCTCTTAATTCACTATAAAATAACTGTTTTCTCTTAATGTTTGCCTAACTGTGGGAAAACTGTTTCCAACTTTAGTATGTTTACCATTCATACTTAAGTTCTATATTCAGTGAAAAGGTATTGTCCGATCTGTTAAAATTACTCTACCTCTATTTGCACGCCTCATTTGCAGTCAGCTAAGATAACTCTTTCAAAATCATCTGATCAGTCGCACGTGTTATTTTTACCAAGCGGTTCAATCGGTTAAGATATCTGTTTGAGTTCATTTCTAGCAATATACTAACCGTAATACATTGAGAATACCGTAATATGAGAAATACTTCACGATAAATAACTGAATTTTGACTGTTGGAACAGTCGGAAAATTTTCAGTGTATGATTACAATGAAATCTCTAACAATTCTACACTCTATGGACGGTCTTAAAAGTTGACCGAGTGAAATTATTCACGCAACCCGTACGTAATTTGTTAAGGAAAACGTAAAATATAAAAGTGACGTTTACGACTGCTTGTTCCCGAACAATCGCGGCATTCACGGCCATAGCGGAGGCAGCGGTGGGGTTAACGAGGAAACGGCGCGGCGGCGGCGGCGGCGCGGGGGTGGCGCGGTGTGGCGAGGGGCAGCCTGTTTCGAGACGTGAAATGTGCTGGACTTATCCAGCAGAGAGCGAAAATGCTGTCTCAGACTGTTTTGGAATATTCTTAGCAGTGGAGTTTATTTAAAGTTTTCAATGAAACCTTAATAACTAGAGGCTCTCTGAGCTGTAGACCTTGCGAGTATGTTATTTTTAGGCTTCCGTACCCAAAGGGTGAAAACGGAACCCTATTACTAAGCCTCCGATGTCCGTCCGTCCGTCTGTCCGTTCGTCCATCCGCCCGTCCGTCCGTCCGTCCGTTCGTCTGTCACAGGGCCGTATCTCATGAACCGTAATAGGTAGGCAGCTGAAATTTTCAGAGTGTGTATTTATTTTGCAGCTATAACAATAAATAGGTAAAATAAAAAATTATAAAAATTAAAGGGGGGGCGCAATACAAAAAAACGTGATTTTTTGGTGTCGATGGTACGGAACCCTTCGTGTGCAAGTCCGACTCGTACTTGGCCGGTTTTTTTTTATGTTGTTTGCATATCTTAAGGTGGCCCAACCCGGCGGCCCTAACTCATTCGCGGGCACGGTACAAAACCGTGCTGTTGCCTTCTGGGACCTTCTCTGTTTCAAAAAATAAGACAGGCTCCGTGATGAGGAAGATGCAACATGTCCACAAAAAAGACAATGTGCATAGTGTGTGATTTGGTAAGATTTACGAAAATTTTAATTTCAAAACGACTTATAGCTAAAAGTAAACCGCGACTGCTGTAGTAAAAAATCGAACAAAAACCAAATAGACTATAAATCTTGATTAAATAAGCTATGTCTGATGACTAATCTTTTTAAGATGTTTTTACTTTATCATTGCGTAATCCACCTCCAAAGTTATTGTATAAAACGCGCGCAAAATGCGAACTTTCGGACCTTATAACTTAGAAACCAAACACAATTTTACAATGCCAATGGTCATCAGACATCTAGTTCGATCAAATAAAGCTATTTTGAGCAAAATGTTGGATCTCTGACAAGAAATATGGGCGTGATCTTCTTTCCCCTTTTGTACGGGGAGATGAGCGGGATGGGCCACCTTAAAAGTGGGTTCGCAGCACACCTTAAGATAAAATCACTATTATTATTCTTGTATTTTTCTCACTTGGTGCTTACCTAACGCTTGAGGCCTTGTCACAAAGTGTCACGAGTGTAAAAAAATCATAACCGAAGCATAAAGTCTTTTCTCCACTGGGTGAATCGAATGCGCGGATCAATCTGATTGTGACATGACTTAGTATGTAGTTTAACTGCCAGAAACATTAATAAATAGAAATGACATGATACCTTATTCCTTTGACAGGCGATGTGTTTAGTTGGGCTAATTACATGACAGTATGGGTTTGTATTAGCCAAACGTGTCGGGTTCCATAAAAAAGCAATGAAGATCTCATACATATCTAATATAATTAAAACTAATTACATCTGATATAACTGGTACCGCATTGGCCCATGTTTTTATATCTAACACAAAAAACAATACGTTTAATTTGAGGGTGTTTTATTCATAATCTAAGTATACATACCCGATGTACCATAACCGTACTAAAACACTTTACGTATTAACAGATAAATAGTATGTATAATAATAACTAATATGCATAACATAAGCCGCGCCATGGCGCACGTATCGGTTCCTGTCCCAGCTATACAAACACCGCTGTTATGATAGGTCGTACCGCACAGGGCGGCGGCGGAGCACCGGCCGACCGGACATACAACAACAATACTATTTTCTAAATACTGCCCTCTGTTTACTTGCCCATCACTGCCTTAGGCCAGGAAAAATAAGGAAATGTTGAGCATTAATCGCCTAGAGAAAAGTTAAAGTTAAGTATTTAAAAGAAATGACAAGGCACATTTTGGATATGGATACCATATATTTTAAAATAATTTAGCCCATTACACTAAAATTTCTCGTTTAACGTCAGAACCATTATTTGTCACGACTGCATTGAACTTATATTGATAATTGCATTCGTGTGACCATAATGCATTTATTGAGGGCAATCTTCAAACAGTACCACTCGAATAACGCAATTTTGATTTCTGTTTACGACTCATTTGCGTGTATATATACTTTGTGAAAATTTCAGCTGCCTACCTATTACGGTACATGAGATACAGCCCTGTGACGGACTGACGGAAGGATAGCTGGATGGACGGACGGACATCGGAGGCTTAGTAATAGGGTTCCGTAGGCAGCCTTTGGGAACAAAACTCTAAAATTATGGCAACTAGGGTTGCCAGAGAAGAGCTAACTTTCTACGGATTTTTGTACGAGTATTTTATTATGGGAGTTTGATTTCATTCATTAGCCATGGACTCAACCTCCCGCTGTATAATAGACGTGGCGACCAGGCAAATCCGACGTGATGGAGAGGCTATATGCCTATTCAAAAATATTTCATATATATTCCTCGCAAGTTTATTTTTATGTGTAATTTGTCGACGCTATCAATCGAATAGCCAGCGCACACTACCAATGACCACACGATTAGACCAGGTACGTTTCTAAAACAAGATTATAATTTAAAATTATAAATATAGTTTGTTATGGTTATTATTGTACTTTCAATATTTATCTCCAAAGCGTAGATTTTGTGCAGTGGTGCAACCATAGATTCACTGGACTACGAATGAAATGTGGACTGTTGGCTTAGGGATCCTCCGGAGAGCGCGAGCCCCGGGCTATCTACTTACCACAGAGAAGCTGCAAATTTCAGCCTGTTGATATCAACTGTTGTGTAAACCTCGGCCCTAATTCGCCTCAAACGACTCAGCTCAGATCTCTTTGCCTTGCTGCAAACCACTGAAATAGGAAAATAGCGAATGTGGATAAATTTCTTGCTTTATATTTACTTTCTATATTTTGTATAGCAATATATTTTTACTGTGGAATTATTCAGTTCTTCACAACCGAGTTTTACTCATTTGGTGAAAAATTACCTGTATATTTCGGATTTTGAACTAATATTAATATCATACATGGGGGCTCGGTAGTCTTGTGAATGTTAAACACGGTTATATACGGATAACATGGTTAAAAGGTAAAATTCTACAAATATACATAATTCTGATCGTACTAGCTCAGACATGCATTTATCTAAAGAATGGAAGCCGAAAGGATCCATAGAATTAACCTGAAAATATTGTATTTGTGTGATGTTCAACTGAAATACCCGCATTTTACTTTGGCCAACCGAGCCGATATAATCTATCTCGCTGCTGTTTAAACTCAGCGGATTAAGCACACATCATTGTCTTGTACACCTACAGGCATGTCTGTTTATTTAGACTTTCACTGTTCTTACACATTATTATAAAATGAGTGATAATACGCGAATACGCGAGTCCTAAAGAAGTCCACAAAGCGGGGGACGAAACGTCGACTTAAACATGTAATCGAATTGTAACACTATCGATCCGAAAACATTTTAATAATAATTCAGGCATGTCGTTCATAATTACCGATGAATATAAACAATTTCAAAAAAGCATAATATATAAACATAGCTTATCATTGAATAAACTTATTCCACCGTTCCACTAATTCTACCATTAAGCTCCGAGATAAACGCCGTGTAAACGCTATTTTCACGATGCATACAAAGCAAATTCTCCATAATGCAGACTAAACTAGATATAACCGGCACTTCCGCCCAAAACAAAATATCATTCCATCATCAATGTTTTTATTACATTTTGTGTTGGCGACAAAAGCATAATTTTGAATAAAATATCTGAGTATTTTTGTAGGAGAGTATCATGTCCTCGGTGACGGTTTTATACAGACCTTATGCAGCGTTTATTATTAGTAGCAATTCTGATTTTAAATGTTTTTATAAGTAAGGCAGCGAGTATTACTATGCATGGATGTAAATATTACAATGCGAGTCTACAGAATTGCTTCGAGCCGCTAAGAGATTGCCTCATCGCATGGCTTGTAATGACAGAAGAGTTCATCTCAAAGTTTAACATGATACTCAGCTCGAGTGGCGTATACTTTTTATAAGCCGTCAATTCACGCCGGACCAGCCGAATCGGTGTAAAATATCGGAATCTCAGCTCAAATTTTGACATCTACTTATGCATGATGGCCCATCAAAGTTTCATGGATCGTAAAAGTTTACTCCTGAGGAACGGCACAGTGGGAGTGAGGCCGTATGCGGCGATTGAAACGGTTTGCTAAAGAGAATAGGGCGTATATTAGAATGCAGTAAGGAAATTATAATGTACAATGGAGTATCAATTTCATTTAATATCGACGTGTTTATCAACACCATTCACAAGTTACATTAAAATGCATATTCATTTACAAAACATTTTGCATCACGAGCGACACATAATATACCATATGACTAATAATACCAGTGACTCTCTGAACTTAGACTTGGCGAGTCTGTCTTTGCATAGTTGAAAAGTGAATAAATGTTCACCGCGCAAACGACATCTTATTATTTATCGTGTATTTTCTCACTCGGTACTTACCTAACGCTTTAGGTCTTGTCACAACACAAATATTTTATCGATTCGAAAGAATTATCCAAATATTAACAAAAAAAATCTATGCAACTATCGAACCCGCTCACAAAATTTCACGAGAACAGACGGACAACCGGACGCCGGACAGATATACGAAAGTATTGCCAAAGCTGAAACGGAGACGCATCGCTCGGTTAAACTATATACGGGGTGTAAATCAGTCACTGCCGTGACCGCCGCCGTCGGAATATTCAAAGTGTCCTAATATAAAAGTTTTACATTCAAGTTTTTTCTTTCTATCACCTCCATTTCCTGAGATATTATTTTCGAACGTTTGATATTTCGTCAATTCGGTATTAGAATAACCTAACGATGGCTGCACGAACCTGCCCCCCTTGTTGGGGCTTTTAGCCTACCATCTTCCATTTTTCAGACGCATGCCCACCGTCATTCTAACCGAATTGGTTTCATTTTGTATCCGCAAAAGAAATAAGGATTTCATCTGAATTGATGCGTACAATGTCAAGAAAACATTTCCAAAGTAAGTAAAGTAACTAACAGTAACGACTTGTTACACACTGTTTGCATCTTTTAAGACTTAACGGTAAAAAACTTCTTCCAAAAGAGCCGAAACTTAAGCTGTCCCTAAAATACTGGCGGTGTTACCTCTTTGAATTTCGAGGCTTATTCGCCGGATAAAATGTGCCCCGGACACACTTACTTAATCCGTGGGTTATACTTTTTATATCACTCGGTAAGTGCATAACGTACGTTATGGAATTTGCGATAGTTTTTATGAACAAAACATGATTAAATACGTCGTATCGTAACGTAGGGCAATATCTTTTCAACAGCCCTGCTATGATGTCATACTAAAAGCATCCATCACCTTCATTTGCGAGTTAAAACTGTTCACGGATATGACGACAATCATTCCTCTTCACAAACAATGCATTTGTCAAAGGAATATATTTGTATTAAACCTGACATTACTGGCTAATACTACACGACTACCGTCC
Source organism: Incurvaria masculella (assembly GCA_946894095.1). Taxonomy (NCBI): domain Eukaryota; kingdom Metazoa; phylum Arthropoda; class Insecta; order Lepidoptera; family Incurvariidae; genus Incurvaria; species Incurvaria masculella. The sequence continues at coordinate 9,254,014 of OX335644.1, forward strand.
TGATATGACCTCAAACCCGAAGGAGTTAGGGGCCATGCGAGGACCTTCCCTTAATCAGCACAGCTACACTGAACTGGTTGGAAAACACGGACAATTTTTCATTGCAGTGGTATCAACCCGGGCGGACTTAACCCTGGCACCTAGTAGGAGAAGAGGACCTACAGTTTTACAGGGGGCCGAACCATGGAACAGCTCGTTCGTAACGAAATGCACTTATCCAACTCAGAAAGAGGAAGAGAGTGGTGGATGACCAGTCGAGATTTGAACCCATCACCTCTCGCATATAAGGCAAGTGCTCTAGCCTCTACACCACGAGTTGTACATTTGCGTTGTTCCATGTTTGCGACTCACATTTTGGCTTGCTTTTGCGTAACGTTATTTTAATTAAAATTTTAATTGGCGTCGGCAACAAAACGCTTTACCGAGGACGAGCCGCTGACCACGGATCCAGAGGCTCAAAAGCCCGGCGCGGAAGCGGCGGCGACCGACCGCCAGCCCGGCTCAAACTTCTGTTTCCGGAAAAAAGTAAAATATGCATAAATTAACGCTCATGAGGTATTTACCGTGTGGCAGGTTTGGAAGTTGGTCATTCGTTGAACTATTAGATGTTTCATAAAAACCGGCCCATTTGGAAAACAGTATACAGACATTCACAGTCAACATTCCAAAGATAGGAACCAACCGATCCTCTAGATCATTTATCCATAGTCGGTAAACAATAGAATAAACTCCCTGCCGAGGTATTTGCCCCAAAGTACAACCTGGGGTCCTTCAATTTTGGTGTAAAGCCGCAGTTTTCGCAGGCCCGCTGAAAGCTCAAAAGGTTTTTGATAAAAACTATAACTGCATTAATCGAATTAAACATTTTTTTAAGTCAGGAATGCACCTGTATTATCGCACTAGTCAATAGTGTCGCCTATGAGGAACACATTCTGTGAAGTAATGATGCACGGAAACGAAAGGTAATGATTTTTAATAGAGATTATTCATATGTTCAAGTATTCATACATTACCCGAACCATCGGACTCGTACAGTCAACTCTAAACTCGACGTCTTCAATTCGAGACACCCTGTACTCAGCGAGCACGGAACGTCCCTTTGCAAAGCCGCAATGTTTAAATTTAGGCGATGCTTAACCGGCCCCGCGAAAAATTAAAAAGCTCGTTTGTCAGCTCCTTTCGAAAGGAAATGCAAGGTGTCCCAATATCGTACAGCAAACATTTGTATAGGTTGCGCGGCCGCCATTAAACAAGGGAATTTTCACACGATGGTGCCATTTTGCCTCTTCCGGATTCATAAAATGCCGCGTGAGTTAGAAACAACACGTTTTTTGGAGCCTCATTATTAAACAAATCTCGCTATAAAGATTAATGTGGGCGTATTGAAATAGCTACCGATATCTGGTACACATACAAAATGAAGACGTTCGTTCGCAGCTGGATACTGAATATTAAATGTATACTTTGCATTTTAATTTTAGGCTATTTCCCATCCTTACAGGTCAATAAATGTCCGGTAAAATAAGAAAAATACGAAATCGAATCGATGTACAAATAAGGCCGCGATAAAAACGTGAAAATTACGTTTCCGCTTTCATTAGTATATGTTTTTGAACACAAAATATCACTGATTCTTGAGCACCGACGGTCATAGGTCCTGCGGTTGACTATTGTCAACCTCGCTTTGCCCAATGATTTTTTAGGCACGAGCCACGGCGAGCTCATTCAATGATGCAATGAATCTGAAATATACATAATTTCCTTCAAGGAAAAAAATATTCTAAATTAACCGATATAGGATTTAACCATAGGCTTAAAATTTAAACAGTGCGCTATGCTAGTTCTATGGATTTAACATACCTACGAGTCCACAAACTTTGGATTACTAGTAATCTACAAACTAGTAATCTAGCTAAAAAAAAATTCACCGCATTTAATTGATTTCGTTTTTCTAGTTTATATTTTTTTCGTACCCAAAGGGTGCCAACCGAACCCTATTACTAAGCCTCCGCTGACAGTCCGTCCGTCCGGCCTTCCGTCCGTCCTTCCGTTCGTCCGTCCTTCCGTCCGTCCGTCCGTCCGTCCGTCCAGCCGTTCGTCTGTCAGAGGGCTGTATCTCATGAACCGTAATAGGTAGGCAGCTGAAATTTTCACAGAATGTGTATTTATTTTGCCGCTATAATAAAAAAATGGTGAAATAAAAAAAATCATATTAATTAATGAGCCCATAAATAAACGTGATTGTGTTAAATCTTGTACGATGGTACGGAACCCTTGGTGTGCGAGTCCGACTCGCGCTTGGCCAGTTTTAATATCAAATAATATCAATGAAAATACCCTGAGACGTGATCAATGAAAGATAAAACCGACAAGTAGAGATAATGGGTATTAACAATTCCACAATGAGGATTACTAAAATGATCTCTCCAGACCCAATTAAGAGACAAACGACTCGGTCCCACGGGTCCTTAAAATAACGCAATACTTGCGAAATAGAAAAGAGCGCATTCAGACCAAGGCTTTCGCTTTTAATAAAGGATGTTTTTATTCGCTCATTGGTTTTAATGAAAGAATACAGAGCGCAATATGTACCCGCTATACATTTTCTGAGAAAAGTACAATGGATGGAGGTATCAAATTATTCTTACAACAAAGCATTTGGATCTTCGTTGTCGTAGCTTGTTTCTAGCGTGTGAGCTAAGATTTGAAATTGTACATCACTCACAAAGAGATGAATAACCAAAACGTTTGCGTATAAATCAATAAATAAAGTATGAATTTATGCAAATGCACAACTTAACATCAGATTTGGCCTGCGGTAAATGAATTGGTCTAGTACTGAATTTATGACTATGATAGAAATGTATGAACGGATCACCGTAAACGCCACAGTAGGCATTGTCATTTAAAAGGAAAGCGCATGTGGTTCAAAGTGCAATGTGTGGCGGGTACGGTGAAGCCATTTGTACATATTAGTTTTGGAAGTTTGTTCCTTATAGCGCGTTTCACGGATGAGATCGAGACAATATAATGTGTCCCAGCGACACTGACGCGACACTTTTGCTGTCAAAGTTTTATTTTTTAGGCAATGTTCAGATTAGCCCAGCAGATGATGCTGTGCGGTTGGATGTTTAGAAACTCCGCTCGGGTGAATGTCCAAAATGAAATAACGGCTTTGCGATCAATTTTGATAAAATTTTCAGGCAATCTTTCGATTAGCACAGCGGGTAATCCTGTGACGTTTGGTAGCGAACCGATAAACAAAACTTGTTATTTTTTTTGTGTTAACGAGCAAATGAATTGAATGTGTCAAATCGCAGGGTGAGCACGGAAATAATTTCTCTCAGTTTCGTTAAAGAATAATCAAATCAGAACTATCATCCCATAATTCGGCACTTCGCTTCGTGCATAACTATGACAACTGATTGCATTTTACTAAATTCAACTTTCGTAATCTCTGGGTCTATGGTCGGGCGCCCTGCTAAACCCCGCATTGTTGTCGGGTCGCTGTAATAATGCGATAATCATCTCCCGCCAAAATGAAGGTTTTTGACAGATTCCCGAAAAAAGAAGATTAAAGATAAAGATTTGTGTTGCGCGGAGACGCTATTTGTTAAAGCCATTGAAGATATATTTTAAAGATAAGTACCGTTTTATTGTAATGAGCTTACTCCGTGGCAATCGTAATCGCGGTTCATGCCGCCTTTGATGCTCGTCGAATAGAATAAACGAATGTTCGAGTAAGATAAATACGGAGCTAAAATTCGAACGGGAATATATTTTCTGCAATTGGACAGAGCCGGAGTGGCGATGAAAACAGGTTCATTTTATTTATAGGAGATTGGAAACGTAATTAAGACCGGTTAAAACGGAAATGACCAATAAATATGCCAATATCAACTGTCTGGTTTATGATAGAAATAGCGATTTTTTAACGATCTGGGAAAACGTTGCTTTAATACGTATCAAGTATGTATGTTTTAATAACTGAGATTTATAATAGAATAATTTTTAAGGACCTGGTACTAGCCAAATCGCAAAGTTAGACGAGGCACCCCAAGTTAACTAACTAAGTCTGAAGATTAGAAGTGTCATTCTTACAATATATGATTCCTTGTTTAGGAATCAACCTATTTTCGTTAATGTATGTTTTCTTTTTTTATACAAAATACATTGCGGAAACGGTGTCCATTTCCGAACTTTTGTGACTAAATGTAGAAATCTACAAGCAAATGGAATTATTTGTTTATGCATATACGCTGTTTTGCTTATATCTAGAAATCATATCATTTTTAGATTTCTAATGTGAAAAATAGTTTTTTTTTACTATTATTATTTAGATAAATGATAGATTAAAAAAATATTAACAATCCATTATCAGTCTGGAGTTCAATTTGGACTTGCTGAGGCTTTTCACTACATATTATTACATTTGTTTAAAGGTGCATTTGTATGGCGCGGGTAGTTGGCTAGTCCTAGCGCCTTAATGGAGTGTTAAGAGTTCATTCATATCTCATAGGTAGGATATCTTATGTACAATTGACGAATACAGTATAAAGAATCCAAATATACAATTTAAATACTTTCTAGCAATTAAGAGGAAGGTATAAATAGCTAACGCCATACATCGTACAAAAGTAGCCGAAAACTGCTTATTTCCGCTGGTACAATGTCATTTTTAAACAGTCATCTCCCGTCAGTGCCAGAACTAGTTAGAACACCGTCTATAAACTGTAACATGATGATGTAACTCAGCATGATTTCAAATTTTGCCAGGTAGGCGTGATGAAAACGTCACATTAAGTAATGTAATTGTAAACAAAATTAATTGATATTTATTGGTATCCAATTATTTTATTCGAAAATGTGAATTACAACGCCACCTGTGGACTTTTATTATCCCTATTCTATACTAGTATCACGTTAGCAATCTATTTCTTCCTCTTTAATCTATGTTTCTAGTTACCCAGTCTGGAAGTTTTAAAACGAGTAGTAACGTAACAAAAGTTGTAAGAAACGAATCTATCGATTCTCCGTCCTACATACGCGCCGTCCTTAATCGATCCACGTTGCAGTCCAGCCCCTCCAAATTATTTAGACATTTCGATCATTCGCACACTCTTAGTCCACAGCAGGCTGGCTCGATCGCGCGGACGCGTCATAGGGCCCTGGAATGTGTGCGGGCGCAGAACAAAGCGTGACGGCTCCGAAGTGGAGAGTCATGTTCTGTCCGTCACAAGTTCTGTCATCCGCCTCCGCCACTACAGAAATAGTCTCCGAAGTCGGGAATGTACGGCGATGTTTAATATTTTGAGTACTGTCAATGAAAGTAGCACTGATTCACTGAGTGGAAGCTGGATTCCGATTCCCTCGATAAGGTGTCCGGTAATTATTTTCCGGAATTTCGGGCAGTATCGACGCTCAGAGGGGTGGAGTCAAGGTTAGCGATGGGTCGTTCCGAGTTCACCTCTTTCCGAGAACACGCCTCCTCTGATTGTCTGACTCCTTTCCATACTCCTCACCAGTGATACGCAAGTCCTGTTCCTATTCCCACTCATCAGAAAGGATGTGTTCCGGCATGCCGGAAGGGCTTATAATTCCGGAGGGGGCTCAATAACCAAGAACCATTTCGCTTATAATAGTTATCTAGGCCGCTTATAATCACGGAATAGTCATTCCACTTAAGTGCAGGTTTAAATTTGTTTTTTTTAGGAGCTTAAAATTAGACCGCCGCCGCGCGCCGCACGGTTTCTTTTTGCAGACGCAGGCCGCACGAGCTATTTGTTTTTCTCGTTCCACATTTTCCCGAAACTGGCTGCATGCATTTTTTTTTCAGATCCCATCTGAAAACTGACAATGACATCCTAGATCCTTCACAGAAATTGTTCTTTCTAAACGACGCTACTGACTGGTGCAATAATACATGATGCGTTATTTTTGTCAAAACCAACTAGTACGATCGCCTCGGCTGAACAAAATGTGTTTTAAAAAATCTAATAATGCAATTTTTTTTATCAAAATCGGCCCATTGCTCCTTTCCAGTGTTTTTAGATATTTCTTATAGTTTCGGATTTGGCCATGAAGGCAAACTTCAACTTGCGTGTGTACAGACAAACAAATGTGGGTAGACTTCTATTTACGCCTACGCTATCCAACATTTACGCTGGTGGTAGCCGAGCATAAAGTCAAGAGTCTAAACCGAAGACCGATATACCTTTATGTGGGTGTGAACGCTGGACCCGAATTCTAAGTATTCAAATAAATAAATAGAGACAAATTTCACAGTTAATGTAATGGCTTTTACTAATCCATAAACGAAAAATAACTCATTCATAGATGCCTTCATACAACTAAAGCAGTTATTTATTTTTAGCTCATTGATATTTTGTGCTTTCTTTGCGTTGATCAGGCCTTTGGCTTAAGAATCGCCCGTAAGCTGAGCTCCCATTAAAAACGTAGTTTACTAATCTTTAGTAAATCTTTAGAGCTTCGCTCGGGTCAATGTCGTTTTGGACTGATGTCGGGCCGAATTATTTCCTGGATATTTATTTTAATTATTCATTTTTATTTATTTCGTATTAAGGAATTCAACAGTGTTATCTAAGTTAGTTAAGCAATATTTTTTAGTCTTAAGATTATGTCCAATAAAAATAAATACAATGATCATTTTGGAACTATCAGTTCGGACGTTAAGCATTTTTGAAGTTAATGTATATAAATCAATTTAAAAGCTTTAGTTCCCCACACAAACTTTTATCCGCTATTTCAACCCCCTCGAGTTAAATGTTTGCCATAAAAGGAAGCCTATGTCCTTCTCCAAGGTCCTGACTACCTCTACCGAAATTCATCAAAATTGGTTCACCGGTTTAGGCGTGAACACTTCCAGACAGACAGAGTTACTTTCGCATTTAGAATATTAGTATGGATTTCCAATAGCGAGCAATCAATAACTGTGGTCTGCACGTTTTGTTTTATCAAAGAAAATACTTTAAACCAAAGATTAAACTAAATGTGTAGGCATGAAGATTTCCTTTTTGCTGTCATTCGACTTGGTTTTCATTTTTCTGAATGCATAAAAAACTATATTTGTTAGGAAATCGTAATGTTTCTGATGCTTACGGGCTCATATTTTCATCGCACTAACAGAGAATATGGGAATTATTTATAAATAGGTTTATATAAATAAAAATCCTAAACGGGTGACGAATGGACAATAAAGCACTTTAAAAGAGAATAAATAAGACCGTAATGTGATTGGCGCGATGCACGTTTTGGTTTCTTTTGTGGTGCTACGGACGCTACAAGGAGCGAGGTATGCGATAGCGGTACCATGAAATCGTTTATAGTCTCTATCGTTCTGTAGCTGCAAATTTTCAGAGACATTTTCGAAAGTATATAACTGTTTATTACATTTACATTTTATATCCTACTTTGAGCTTCATGGCTTAGGAAGTAATTTACAAGCTAAGTATGTTTCTGTTTTTTCAATGACTTCCGAATTATTCTGTAGGCAGACATAATATTAATAACAACGATTGTTGTTTTTGTGTTTGTTGTAGCGACAGCACCATAACCACTTTAATGACTTTCTGAAGATTCAATAGGGTGAAAGTACTTTTATTTAAATATAAATAAGTTTAACACTTTCTTCATTTATGCACAAACATATTTACACAATAATAAAATGAACATATCTAATTTCCTTTCTTTGTTTGTTTTTTTATTGATTTTCATAATAATAAAAAATAAAATTAATCGAGCAAACGAATTATGTACTTATAAAGTTTTGACAGCACGGTTACCACTTGGACACACGTCGTATGTATGCAGCGACACGTTTCTACAAGTAGCGTTTCGTGGTAGGCGGTCGCTGGCAGGTCGCGCCTACCTGCGCCTTGCGAGGGGCTGACTCTCGGCTATTTTGCTTTATTTTCATTGAATTTTATGTGTGGGAATTTTAATGTGCAACCAAAACGGCACGTTCTGCGCGCCTGCAACCAGCTGGGAACCAGCTGTTATCGATTGCCCATTCTGTATTGGGAGAAAGAAGCTTGTATGGCCACTGCCGAGTGACAATGGAGTTTGGGTTTATGACTTCTTGAATGACTTACGAGCGTTTATTTTGAGTTTATATTTCTAAGAACGAGTTTATTCCCGTTTTACAAGTCGTCGTAGATGTCTGCAATGTGATAGAATTCTGCACACATTTTTGGTGAATATTTCCTTCCTTTGCACTTTACATAGATTTCAAATATAGTATTGCCTGTTTTGAATTTTCATCGAGCTAATTTTTATGTCGCTCTCTTGTAAGTCCGTCTTGCGTATGGGGCAATAGTTTATCTGTCCGGTTATAACTTATGGACTACTTACCTCATTTCTATGCTGTTTGTACCTAGTATATCTACAAACAGATTTATGCTTATATGCTATTTACCATCATACAAAATTAGCTAGGACAAAATTAGGTAGGAAGCTGAAATCTTCACAGATTATGTATTTATTTTGCCGCTATAACAACAAATAGGTAAAATTATAAAATAATAATAATTAAAGGGGGGGGGGCATACAAAAAACGTGTCATTTTTGGGGTAAATCTTGTAAGATGGTACGGAACGCTTCGTGTGCGAGTCCGACTCGCCCTTGGCTGGTTTTTTACTTTTATCGAAACATCTGTATTTTCAAATTTTTTTTTTTTTACAGTAAAACATTTGAAAAAATTATGCAGACACAGGTCTCCACTACAAATTTTAGAATCAGAAAAAAAAAATTGTATAAAACATTTAGAGCATGAAAACAGTTATCGCCCGTAGCAAGGGGAATTGATAAGGTTACGACAGTCTGGGAAAAACCGGCGGTATTTAATCGGTGTTTCACCGCGGACATCATACGGTTATAAAAATAGCAGACTGTTATGCCCCTGGACAGTAATTACCACCGTGACGTGGGAAACACCGGAAATCGATTAATGCAAATATCGATTGCGGAGTCACTCCTCCCATCCCTTCCATCCAAGCGAGTGTTCATTTAGCGAGAACCGCGTTGTCATCCATCTCGCCCGACACGTCGCTGTCTCGCCTACGGGTACCTCCGCGCCGTCCGTCTAGTTTGGACGTGCCCCGAACCCGTCCGCGAGAACGCTCCAGCCGATCCCTGCCCGCTCGAGGGCGTCGAGACGGCCGGATGAGCTGCACAGCCTTCGGGCTGCCAGCCTGCCTCTGCCCATATCTCCCATAATAAGCACACGATAAAACTAGTTTGCCAGCAGAAATACGGCGCAGCTGTGGGGAGGCGGGCTGGCGGGACCACGGTGAAGTGGGTTTGGTAAATTTGGGGAGATGCCGCACCAAACGCAATAGTATTCGTGAAGGTGTTGTATTCTCAAGTCGACCTAATATTATTGGAAGTTGAATTTTCAGCAGTATTTGTTGTCTCTGGTCTGGGTTTTTACCAAATTATATTTTCGAAAAGCAGCTTTACGAAAAATCCGTAGCACCCCTGCTTCTACCTCTCCCCTGCAGTCACCCCATCCGAGCGATACAACTAACATTAAGCATGCTACGCATGAACTTACCTACCCCCTCTCCCCCACTTCCTGCCCGCCATCTTCCCTTTCACCACTAGTGTATTCCTTAGAGGGGAGACGCTGCTAAAGCACTCTCCTCTCCTGCCGATTTACCCACCGCGCAACTAAATATCTGCCCTAGAACGACCTTATTTATCGCTTACAAATTTTAGATCCGCCAGCAAAGAAGTTTCACTTCAAAATATCACTTCACTTCAAATAACTGAAATGAAATGAATGAAAAAAATTATTTATTTCTAAGCCAATATGATTCTCTAACATTCAACCTTAGAGACGTAGGAGACGTGCAGTGTGGCGGGCAAAAAAAACTAAAAACTAATTAAAGAAAATACTAAGTATCTTAAAAAATATATAGATTTATCAAATAAACGTAAATAATTACGGAATGTATTATGTTAACAGATAGATACATGCAAATATTTACACATATAAATATATACCTTTATAATCAACTCAACGTAGTCCTGCCGCGATGGCGCACGCGCCGCAGGTAGGGCGGCGTCGCGGCGGGCGGTATCGCCGACAGACGCGTTCAAATTAAAAAGATCCCAAACATTTGGACGGACGCTTTGCTAAAATTTATTACATCTCCTCTCTTGTTCGCTTTTTGCCTGCGCTAATGAGACAAGAATGGTGGCCGGACGGATTGTTCGACGCGGAACAAAGCCCGCAACGGCGGAGACGTGAGAACTGTCAAGTTTGTAACACGTGTTGTTTCTTGCGTTTGAATGTCAAATTTTAATTGGTAATCTGTTTTTAAGATAAATAAAAAAGAGTAAATCTAAGAATATTTAACCAACAAGATAAATACTTACTGTTCCATGCCAGAGGTTATAGGCTTCAACTCCCGACCGTTCATATACCACGTTATTTCTCTTTCTGATTTGGACAAATGCATTTCGTCACGAATACCGAGCTGCTGCATGGTTTGGAATCCATGTTAAACTGTAGGTCCCTTTCCCCCAGCAAACTAATAGAGTTTGCTGGGTTGAGCCGCTTGGGTTGGTACCATCGCAATGGATGTAAATTTCGTCAAAGAAGCAATCCATTTAGTTGAATGTAGCCGTGTGCTTATCAAGGAGAGGCACTTCGGGAATACGGTGTGTTGGGCTTATATAATGAAGGTTGGTGTGGTATTAGCCATCTATGGCAGTGACATACAAATATGTTTTGTGACCATTACGAACCGTACACCGTAGATAATAAGTCTCAGTAACCGGGCCGTGCCAACTAAAAATAATCCTATAAGATCAGATCTTAGATGTCATATAAGGTCCTTTTATGGTATCTTAGATTATGACAGTAGGTATAGTACGAGTATAAGCTATCTACATCCAAATATCAAAATGAAAATTAAGTAAAATGTATTCCACACTTTCTCCAAACCCTTATAATCAATTTTGTTTCTATAAAGTTTCTAATATAGGACTAATTTATTTAATGACACGTTGTTAGTAATTACATTATCATATAATACTAGTACATGGAGCATCTTCAGATTTTATCACCGACTGCATAGTAAACTAGAAATAAGGAATCAAATGGACGTGCAGATTTGCGATCGATATCCCACAACAAACCAATATTCCCTTTATTCAGCACGTAATACGACTCTATTTTATGTGAGCTATAATATAAAGTACTACAAAGATCTCAATTGACAATGCACCTTGCTGCTACGGCATAAGGCGGACATTGAATTGGCAAAGTGTTACAACGCGGGTGGTCCTAGAGACGAGGGCGAGCTAGAGCTAGAATGCAAATGTCCTGCCTGGTGTTAGCTGAACAGATTAACTGGGGCTGCCTGCAGTCGATGGCAATATTGCTGGCAATAATTTATGTTTAATGTCCTGCTACAATATTTACCGGCTGCGAATTCGGAATATTATTTTCAGTAGCATTGAGATTTATTTCGGATTTAATTTGTAGTAGTAACTGCGCCTACAATTTATCTTATCAATTTACTTAATATTAAGTAGGTCCCCTTGCTTACTTACTAGATTTTAGGCACAATGGTTGGTACCATCCAGTCGTAGCCTTCTATAGTGATCGATAATATAGAAGACTATGATCCAGTTCAATGTTGTTGTCCAATAAAAATAAGGTCCTGGAATGGCACCTAGTTCACATGTGGTGTGTTGGGCCAATATCGTGACAGTAGGTGTGGTATTAGCCATCCATGTCCAGTCCCAAAAAACCAAAACTTTATCATGTTCTGAACCACATGTTTTCAGAGTTTCCCAATAAATATTTCTCAATGTTACCAGTGACGCGAGCGCTAGGCGGGTGCGGGGGTGCGGGCGCGGGGTTGGGGGGTCACGTGGTTCGATGCGGTAATTGGGTTAGGGAAGTTAACACGTCGATTAGGGAAACCATGCAGGCGCGGAACTTGACTCCCCCTTCGTTCAACATTATTCCTAGCATTAAGTATACGGCTGCATACTTTTACCTGCGTACCGCACCCAAAGTAGTATTTTAAATGAAAAGTTAAGTCCACAATTTTACAAAGTAACACTATTTTGTGAAGTAAACTTTACGTATCATGTAATTATTACCAGATACGTTAAGAATATGGATACATATTTTGTTAAGAACTTTTAACCTGCTTCATATAAATATGTGTAAAATTGATGGTAATTACCATTAAACATATGAATGTTTGAATGTCTAGTAAATGGGTTCGGTAGTCGTAGTAGTCGGTAGCAGTAAATACATCCTTGAGTAGTCGGTAGTACATTAGTAACGTAGCACCCGCTTCCAAGAGCCGTGCCGAAAAATAAATTGTACCAAGCACCAAATCACTTTAGACGCTAGGCGAATTCATATTTGGTGCCTCCCCCCTGGCGTAGTAAACAAGATTTGATTATACGAATACACTTCAGGCGCCTTTAATGCTAGTATCTGTCATATCGAAAGTGCTATGTATTTTTTTGCATCGCAAAATGCAAAATGATTTTTAATAATCCGACTGATAGTTCCAGAGATTAGTGGGTTCAAACAATTTTTACTAAATAATAATAATAATAATAAACTGTTTATTAGATGAAACTTATACATACATTCTTAGAGTAGACTTAACATAATTGAACAAGTGTTAGTTTCATCTAATGGACCACCATATTGCTTTGAGGCAATCTCTTCCTGGCCACCCATTAGATTTAACAACATTATTTAGGTAGGTGAATAAGTGAAGTAAGCATTAAAATTAAGTTTTAATAAGTATTTTTATTAGTATTATTATTTCAACGACTTCTTTGCGGGCATTTTTTATGGACCTAGACTTGGATACTGGACTTGGATCTGCTGTCAGGTGAAAACTGGCGAAAAAAAACAGGAGACCGCACAACTTGGCGAAGTCTGGGGGAGGCCTACGTCCAGCAGTGGACAGCAAAAGGCTGAAGAAGAAGAAGACTTGGATATCCAATGATATCGTAATTATTGTATTCCAACGCGCCGCTTAGGACAGGGTGCCACGACATCACGTTGCACGGCTTTTACATTGAAATGGGTGGAAAACGTGGACCATTTTCAGTGTCGCTTCGACCATCTTTCATTCAATGCTGTGTTACGAACCCAGGCGCGATTAACTCTACACCTTAGTAAGTAACTTCAAGCTCAATAGTCGAAAGGTCCCCCAATCCAGAACCTGACCGCGCTCAGTGTTTATTAAAACCTTGATTTAAACGCGAGGCGACATGCGCCACTGAGCTACCGAGGATGACAAATTCCTACACAGACGACTATGATAAAAATACAGACAAGGAAAACATTGTCATACAAGAGGAATGCCCATTGCCCCGCAATTTTTTTGCCCCTCAAAAATGTTAGTGTCTGCCTTCCAAACCACTTTTATATTTTTGAAAATAATATTGCTTTTCGACAAATGAATTTTGAAGAACAAAGTCATTGTCATTTTAAAGTTATTGACGAAATGGGGTTTTGAGGTTATTGATTGTGTTAGAGACACCAGAGAGATCAGCGTGGAACAAAATGCTCCAGAACAAACGCAATAAAAATTTACAGAGTTTAATGTCTTTTTGATATTTCATAAGCAATGTTGCAGGCTTCCCGAACATGTCTTGTGACGACTGAAGTATTGCGATGCTCGTCCATGTCGTCGTGTCATATTCACTACGTATAATATTCACAACGTATAATAGTATTTTTTTCCAAAAATTGAAAACCATGCAAATCGTATAATATTCACAACGTATAATGTTATACGTTGTGCATGAGTTTAAAAATAAAATCAACTCTTTGCATCATGCAGAACGTCTAATAGTCACAACGTATAATATTCCTAACATGAATTCACAAAAAAAGAAAACCATGCAGAACGTATAATATGCCAAGAAGCACTGCATAAAGCGCCCTAATAACGATACATTTAAGGCTGAAATTGCTACGAATCGATATTTGTTGAAGAGTAACAATTTGCTACAACGCTAATTGAGACAGTCGAAAAGTCGCGTGCGAGTATACGCTTTAAAAGTATATACATAAGGGCGCTTATCGTATGAAAAGTTTTTGGATTATATGATATGCATGGTTTTCTTTTTTTGTTAAATAAAGATCATAATATTATACGTTGTGACTATTATACGTTATGCATGGAGAAATAAGCAATTTTATTTTTTAAACTTCTTCATGCACTACGTATAAGATTATACGATCTGCCGATTATACGTTGTGCATGGTTTTAAAATTTTGTTAAAATATGACATTATACGATCTGCATATTAGACGTTCTGCCGTTCCCCCGTCGTGAATGGTTCCTTTTAAATATGTAGCGAGTAAACGGTCGTGAAAAATGGGAATTCTGATAGTTTATCGCATATCTGTCAATAAAAGACACGACATGTTTCCAACGGGCCTGGATTTGGGCATTCTCGATAGTTAGTTGATAGTTAATTATGCCACAAATAAGATACAAGTTAACTAGGTACCTATGGCTGCGGTTTCCCGCGCGACCGTCCAACGTCACGCAGTAGGCACGCGTCATTTCACAGTCCATCAACTCTGTATCTCGTCTAAATATAAGTAGTTGCCTGTCGCAGAGGCGTTTCTTTTGTGCTCGCCGCCTCCACCGTCGTCGGTGCCGCCGCCGCCTCCGGATACCCGCTCTATTATTTCCGTCACCTTCCAATTCCAACCACAATGGCTATGCACTAGACTAGAATGCTCTTAGGCTCTAATGGCAAGAAAAAACCGGTCAAGTGCGGGTCGGAGTCACACACAAAGGGTTCCGTACCATCTTACGTGAAATATAATAACGTCAACTGCCTGCATACATTAAGATACAGCCCGCTGACAGGACGGACGGACGGTAAGCGAAGAGTTAGTAACAGCTTTCTGTGTTAATAGGGTCCCGTTGGCACCCTATTCGTATAGAACCCTTATTTCTGTAAAATTGTAACAGATTCTCTGATGCAGAGCATGAAGAAAACTATTTTCATTTTATTAACGATTATGTAAGCAGGTAATCGTTTTAAAAATTCAAATGTTGGTATGTTTAGTATCATCATCTTGTGGTAACTGTCTATACAACGCCACGTGATTTATGAAAATACGTTTTCTAATTTTGGGATGGTTCAGTCATGTCCGGTGAGCTACCTACGAAAGAATGTCAAATCAAATTGGTACAGGCCGTATAGAAGAATGTACCATGGCAAGATTGGTGTTTTTTACCCGACTGCCATAACGGAGGGTCAAAGAATATCTAAATATGGGAGAGTAATGTGTTTATCAGCCTATCTATGTATGTTTCTGAAGGTTGTACCCGTAATCGTAGAACTAAAATAAATAGACATAAATCTGTCGAACCGCTTGGTCAACTCTAGCGAGTAAGCTAATTTAGGCGCTGTGATTTCTACTCTAAATAATGTATTTTAATAATATCCGTCCAAAATTCCCGGGTTGATTTATGAGACCTATGGCAATATCATACTAACACATTTCGGAAGGTGACCGTCGGCGTGCAAGTGCGTCTGCGGAAAGCAGTGATTCCGTACCGCTGATGGCCGGGAGGACTGGAGGAAAATTGGAGAGGCGTATGTCCAGCAGTGGACGCAAAAAGCGCTGACTGACTGACTGACATTTCAGACTGATTACATTGATTAATAAATTTACTGAATTAGTAATCAATCCTGGCATAAAACAATAACTATGACATATTATTTCTCCGTCAACAACACCTATATAAATTCACAATCCGATTTGAATCTCACCATGAAATCGTTTTCCATTTAGCCTATGAATGTTACCGAAGCGAGTTGAACACGCTTACATCAAATGTTCAGTCATTTTCGGCTCGTTACACCCGCGCGACTCCCGTGTCCAATCGGGCCGGGCGGGCCTTCTCCGGCGTGAGAGCGAGAACCCGTCTCCCATCGACCGTCGGCCCCAGCCAACGAGCAAGTAAGGACTGGGGTGGCGGCCGAAACTCATCCGTACAGCGCGGCAGCCATGGAGGTGAAGAAATCACCTCCATGGCGGCAGCGTAGCCACTTTTTATTATGCGCCAGTCAGAACGGTTACGATTTCGCTGACTTCTGATGTTATTGAGTTCCAACGACACGTAAGAACACTTACCAACTGTTAGGTCTCATCTTGTGAATCCGTGCTCAGGAATCAAGAATACATATTTCAGTCAAGAAAACTTTTATAACGGATTTTCTCGATAGAAACATTCCGTAGCACGGTATTTTAATTATTTTTTTATGCAACCTGACACGGAAGGCCAATACAACAGAACTGAACAATACAACACATTCCCGAAGGAATTGTTGCCGTGCCAGAACCTTCTCTTTATGAGCACGGCTACATTGAATGGAATTATTAAAGTATATATTGTATACCATTTGCCTTCCAAAGTTATATGTCGCCACCGTGTTGGCTTGACCGTGGGGAAACACCCACAAATGTCTAAAATTATTCAAGGTTTTCCGTCGAGAAAATGACTTTGAAAACCGCTCTCAAGGAGGTTTTCTCGATTGACAGATTCCTGACTCCTGAACGCGGAATTGTAAGAATAGGCACCTTACGCCTTTATTGATTTACGCCATTTCCTGCAACGAACATTCGATGTTGCAAGTCCCGAATTCGTAAGCGAACTAAGTACCTACCATCAGTGCAATGTTTTTCTTTAATCATAAATGGTAAATACTTACTTTTAATGGTACACAAAAAAACACAAAGAAGTATGATTAACTCGTGTATTGCAGTGGCAAACTCTTTTGTAAACTTAGACTAGGTGGACATTGAAAAAATTACCAGCGAAATTTCTTGCCAGTTCTTCTTCGCTGTGATTGTTGAACTGGAATTATTACAAAAACGTGGCTACTCATGTCCTTCCTTGCTCGATGGCTAAGGCCTAGCAGTGGCTACACCCAGCACATTACAGTAAGGCGAGCTCGTCTCGATGCGCCAACTGTGCGTTGTTTTTCGTTTCCACAGGGTTCAACACACTCGAATTGAATTAAAGATTTACGTAGCCTTGCTTGATAAAGGGTAGGGTCCTTGTGGTATGTTTTGGGATTTGGCCTCGGATTTGGCATGGCCCATGCAGAACAGCCCTCAATATATTGTTGGTCTACATATTGATTCCTAAAAGGTCTCGTTTAAAATAAAATAACTTGATTACATTCATTTGGATCCATGCTGCAATTTATCTACTGCTAAATAAATTATAGTAAATGCCCGCAGCTGCGGCAAAAACAATTGATTTTACCCCAACTTCTCTCATATTTAACCCCACTGGTATAACCTAACGCCTAACTGTCGCCAATCAGGTAATTTTAGCGTAATGATAATTACAACCTTAACAATAAAACGAGCTCATAATAATTAAACCTAAAACCTACCTTTATTCTTATGGATTGTATAGTATATCTGCTTATCTACCTCGGCGGAGGTGTACTATTTTCATATTATTATTATAAATAGCTTTAATTAAAATAGGCAAAAATAATAGGTCGGGGAAAAAGTCTTTTCGCATTATAGTATGTATGAACTTGTAATAAAATCTCTTTGGCTATACTATTTGTATCTAGCTGGTTTTGGTATCATTGAAAGTTTAAATTTTAAAGAACATAATTCCAAATTCAAATTAGGAAAATGTGTGATTCTCATTTGTTTTTCGTACTGTCAAAATGAGTGAATCTAATGAAGAAATTCGATACATTTTAAAATTTTACTACAAAAAAGGTAAAAATGCAACGCAAGCCGCGAAAAAAATTTGCGATGTTTATGGACCTAGTGCAGTGTCTGTGAGAGTAGCACAAATTTGGTTTAAGCGTTTTCAATCCGGAAATTTTGATGTCAAAGATGCACGTCGCTCTGGTCGCCCTATTACGGATAAAATGGATGCCATTTTTGAAAAAGTGGAGCAAGATCGGCATATCAGTAGTTACGACGTAGCTGAAGAACTAGTAATTGACCACAAAACAGTTTTGGCGCATTTGAAAAGAACTGGGTACACAAAAAAGCTCGATATTTGGGTACCTCACGAGCTCACTGAAATAAACCTAATGAACCGGCTAGACCTCACACATCTTTAGCCACTCAGCAAAAACTAAGAGAGTTTGGCTGGGAGGTGTTAATGCATCCGCCGTATAGTCCTGACCTTGCACCTTCAGATTTCCACCTGTTTAGGTCTCTTCAGAATTCTTTAGGCAGTGTCAGGTTAACATCACGAGAGGACTGCCAAAACCACTTGTCGCGGTATATTGATCAAAAGTCCCAATATTTCTATAGCAATGGGCTCATGTCCCTACCTACAAGGTGGCAAAAAGTTATCGAACAAAATGGTACCTACATACTTTAGTTAAATGTAAATAAACCATATTAAAAAATGTTTTTAATTTTCTTAAAAAATGCGAAGAAACTTTTTCCCCAACCTAATATGATTTTTAAATAACCGGCCAAGTGCAAAGCGGACTCGTACACAAAGGGTTCCGTACCGCCGCACAAGATTTAACACAAAACAATCACGTTTCTTGTACAGCCCCCCTTTATTTTTATCTATTTGTTGTTTTAGCAGCAACTGACATACAAACTCTGTGACAATTTCAACTGTCTACCTATTACGGTTAATTATATACATTCCGCTTGTAGACGGACGGACAAACGGCGGAAGTTTGGTAATAGGGTTCCATTTGCACCCTTTGGGTAGGGAACTCTAAAAGCAGTTAAATGAAAGAAATGTCAATATTTAGAATGTGGAGTTCTCACGATAAAAGTAAAATTAGAAACACGTCAAGATGATCAAGAGGTATTACAATGCCTAAGCGGCTTCTGATAAAGAAGCGGTACTATCGACGAAAAACTAAAAGTGATATCCGGGTTATTAATAGGTTCTGTCGTCCATGTCAAAGCAGTCGACTTCGTGGGCTTTTGTGAAGGTTCACTGAGCAATTGGGAAGGAGGCGTGCTCTCTTTACCGACGGGAAGTCCCTGATTAGACCCAGGCGCTTCGATAGCGCTGCCTTCAACAGTGTATCCATTACCAGAATATAAGCGAACTTGTTCGATAGTAATTTCGAATGTTCTGAAGATGTACGTTTTGCAGCGGACCTTTCACACGTGAAACGAACAGATTCTATGAAATATACGTTTTTTCTATATATAATGAAAGCGTGGTGTGTAAGACCTAGCCAATTTGAGAAGAATTGAGAACCCACAAAAGTTCTTTGTTAGGTCGCATGTATCGGTGCCTGTGTTCACGTATTGTGTGTCTTATGGCGTCAACTCCCAATACAACAGCCCGTCTAGAATCCGGCTTTGATGCTCGATCTAGCTGAAATTGGCGAAGTCTAATTTTCACATAGACGCGGGGAATCTATGCCGAAATATTTAATAAAGATGGAAACGACCACA
The DNA here is from genome assembly GCA_946894095.1 of Incurvaria masculella. Taxonomy (NCBI): domain Eukaryota; kingdom Metazoa; phylum Arthropoda; class Insecta; order Lepidoptera; family Incurvariidae; genus Incurvaria; species Incurvaria masculella. Next base: position 9,273,473 of record OX335644.1, read on the forward strand.
TTTTAAAGTTTAAGAGTCTTCGTTCCACACGTAAGTTAGTTTGATATACAGTAGAAATATGCTGTCCCTGTCTGGTAAATCTGAAGTGGAACGGGGAAGAAACTACCTAGAAATTCCTCAGAGCAATCTCTGCGAAAGATCGCACGTTGCCTAAATTAAAATTGGAAGAAACTTGAAAAAACATGAGCTGGAAATGCTTAAATATTTGATCTATTAATGACGTTATGGGCCCATAATATGGCACTATTTTTTATTAAATTAATACTAGGAAAGTCAGCTGTTATTACAACAGATGCAACTATTTATGCTTTAATTCTAATTGTATTTAATTGTAAATGTGTGACGATTCCAAGTGTTCCCTGCGTCCCAAAGGTGGATTAATAAATACAAATACAAATACAAATAATTCATCGGAATTCTGGTAACAGAGGTCTTGAATCGATTCCCTATATCGTCGAAGGATGTTATAGGAATCTCTCGATATGAGAGATTACATCCGTCAAATGCGACGAGAGTGAGCCCATTAATTCATTTAATGACAGCCGTTAAAGTAAGTCAAGTGTACATTAGAGGCTTTATAGCGCTGATTTAAAGTGCTTAATAGGTGTACTCCCGACGGTGATTTACCCTGATCACCGCCTGTAACGAGCAGTGAAAGTGTTATAGTGAAGCGTTCAGGGTAATTTGTCTATCAGATTTCGGCTTCGTGACGTAGGTCCGGATCGGTTATCGAGCAAGAAAGGTCTGGAAGGGCTACCGAAACTCACCCGTATAGCGTCTTCGATAGATGTCCTCAAGATTCAACGAAAAGTAAGAACAACGTACTGCAGTACCCTAAAAGTGCAACGTAAAAAAAAAGTACGCTAAACAACGCACATCGAACGTTGGAAAGAGATAATCACCTGGCTTCGCGGTGGCTTCGTAAAGTCATCTCTCTCGCACGCAGTCACATGTACTAAACTGGGTGGCAGCGACAACGTTCTACAAATCCGAAACTAGCCGATTATCTCTTTCCAACGTTCGATGTCCATTATTTACCGCTGGGTACTGTAAGAACTGCACAGCAACGAAAATTGAAATCGTAAGCAAACTGACTACCGTCCGTGTATTTTCACTAAGCGTGGCTATGCTGCCGCTACACGGATGAGTTTCGGTCGCCATTCCAGTCATTCCGTGCTCGATGTGTTTGGTATTCTAAGTTTAAACAATCCCAGAAGAAGTTTGTTGCTTTGAAATAATGAGCAACAGATATTAATATAATTCAAACGTGGCCGATGCGATCGACCTCATGTCCGATGCTATATATCATATCTTATGTATACAATGTCGCAGTAAATACGTTGACGTTGCCGTTTACGCCGACTCCTTGTTTTTATACAAATCGGTAGTCCGAGTATGACAGATGTACATGGGGATTGACGTTTTTACGTAACTTCTAAGTTTCGTAAACGCCAATTCAGATGAGAAGTCCGACTAGGTGCTCTGAGCCCCTAATCCGACTTGTCATCTAAATGGCGTATACGCCAAACCGATCTACTAACGTTTTCAAATGTTTGGAGAAATTAAAAAGCGCGCGCACATTGGGCGTTAAGCGAACTAACATTTTCGAGTCCGAGTTTGATTTGACAGCTTGCTCATCGTCGCCGTAAATACGTTGACGTGGCCGTTTACGAGGACTCCGCGTTTTCATTTAAATCGGTATTCTGGACTTGATTTTGAGAGCTTGAAGAAGTAAAACCACAGAAAAAAAAAATATTTTAACTTAGATTTAGTGTAAAGATACAGAGTTAGCGACCGGCAAGAGATTGAATATTGTACTTTGTAAAAAGAAGGGCTGTCAAATCTCTCCCAATAAAAAAATGTGTCATGATCTAAGGCCTTGACTTTTCATTTAATTTCAAACATATAGGTAGTACCTATTATTTAGTTTGAGCAAATGCTCATTTCGGAAACTTGCAAACATTGTTAAAAACAGTGAAGAGTGAAGTATATTCATTGCACAGACAATCCATACATACCTTCACCCCCACACATCTCACCTCTAACAACCCCCCCCCCCCTCCTTAAACATCCTCAATTACACATGCACCCTCCATTCCTAGCAGGCGGACAATCATTCATGTGATTTTAATTGATTAATATTAATTATTTAATCTATTCATCCTAGCAACACAATTTCAGTCCGAACATGTCATCGATATAAAAAAAACATTTAGATGCGTTCTGAGCTTTGTTTGACACGCAGGGGTGTCAAGTCAGGTACTCTAATTCGAACAATTTAGAGTACCTGAGCCATCAATTTCGATACACTCATCACGGCGTTCGCACGTGTTTGCGGAATATATAGGTGCTAGTAATAGGTGCTGCTCTATGGAAAGAAGGAACTAATCCGCCGAATTGTGTGGTGAAAAATGTAAAAACTATTACAGGAAACCCAAGAAGATTTTTTTTTTTTATCTTTATTATTTTTAGGACTTTTTAAGCTACGCCTATGCCAGTCCCATAGTGCCTTTAAATCATAATACCAAGGAAACAAATAAAAAGAGCCACTACCTCCTAAGAATTCCTTAGAGATAAAGTCTACTAAACTCTTTTACAAAACCTAGCATAATAATAAAATTCTCACTATTCGGTTGACATAACACACTATGCATTTTAAAGAAGAGGTTAACCCTGTCAGTTTTCAGTAATACTTGTAATCTTCTTCGAAGATGCCTGTTCTGTTCACATTCTAATAAAATATGTTATCATTTATTGACTGTTGGCATTAACTGAAAATAATTTAAAAATTGTGCCATCACTTATCCATCCCATTGCCAACTTGGTAATCTCTTTTATTACAATTTGTGCGATCTCCATAATTTTTTCTCCCCATTCTTTACGTAACGACAGTATTATTTCTTGTATTCGTATAGCAATTCTCTGTAAATATTCCGTTTTCTTGTTTTCTTCTAATTTCTGTTTATTATTGTTTTCGTTACAAGCGTGACTTGTTCCCGCATAATTTTGTGATTCATTTATTTTATGTTTCACTACACTTGCATAATCTCTCTTAGATCTTAGGATCGGAGCAAATTTCTTCTGCTGTATCGGGGTTTCTGAAGGAATGGGGGGTCGGGAATATGCAACAGCAGTGGGTTGTGCGATGGAATTGAACTGGAAAGGTAAAGTGGGAGTCTTGAGTAAGGGATATTCTTCAGTAGTGAGAGTTTGCTTGGATGTTGAAGCTAGGGCATTGAAGTTGGTGCTTGAGTTTTCCGAATTTTTAGCTTTGTTGAACTTCTCTAATGCAATTTTATATGTACAATTGCGTTCAGACATTATACTGCGGATTACTTTTTCCTTTATGTAAATCGGGCACGATTTATCTAGAGACATGTGGTTACCTTGGCAGTTCAAGCACCTATGATCCAATGTAATGCAGTTTTCGTGTGCTCCTCCACATTTAGGGCAAAGTTTTTTGCCCGTAGGACAAACCTTAACGGTGTGCCCGAAGCGCCAGCATCCAGAGCACTGGGTCACCGGAAATGTATAAGGCTCGACCTTGCACCTGCTGTTGTAGGCAGAAACATATTTGGGGAGTTCAGCACCTCTAAAACAAATCCTAACTGCCTCACTTTCGTGCCACTCTCCAAACTGTATCTTCTTTAGTAGACGTTTGACAGATATTATTTCTAGTTCCGAAGTTATGATTTTTATTAACTCAGCCTCGTTTATGTCTATATCGATGTTCTTTATGACACCAAACGAGCAAGGAACTTCGTTTACTGAGACACATATTATTCTTTTTTCTTTCAAAAATGAATTCTCTGTAAGTTCCTTTACTCCTTGTTCTGTCGCGCAGTGTACGACAACTTTATAGGGATTCACATATTTTGTCTTAGTAATTTCCGGTACATTCGCTGCTTTCAGCAACTTCGCTAGTCCGATTTGCTTAGGAAGCTTGTCCTTACTCGTAATATGTACTTGCCGAGTTAAGTCGTGATCGTGTTTGGTCGTTTGTGAGTTGGTCTTTTTGCCCTTTTTTTCCACGGTCGCCCATTCCACTTCTCCAGAATGATCCGTCGGGCATGGCCGCTTCTCTCCCACACTACGCTGGTTATGACTGGATTCCTGTTCCATGTAAGCAGTGTTTTCATTTTTATTCGGCACCACCAGATCGTCATCAAAGGTATCTGGAGGGGTTCGGAAGCTCTCAGGGTCGTCACGGTTCATTTACGATACTTTTCAGAAAAATTGAAAAAAATAAGCAAAATTTTCAGTCTTTTCACTTTGACCTTTTTTCTGACAGATGCCCAAGAAGATGGAATCAATCTTCTATCAAAACTCTAATAATCCATCAAATTTGATCAAATGGCGTAATTTTATGGTGATATGTGTACTGAGTATGGCGTACGGCGCGGTGACGTGATATCCAACATTGAACGACACAACTATCGGAAAAGCCGGTATCTCTTTCTAGCATACGTATATCCTATGAAGTATTTCACTATAGGCCTCTGTCAGTCATACATTCGTGGTGTGAGTGTGTGTGTATCGTGTTCGCCGGAGGTTTCTCTCAGGAAGTGCGCGCCCTTTCTAGCATACATGATTTTCCTATTTAGGTCCCTCTCGCTCTAGTGCAACAGAACGGGACGGATAACTATGTGATACCTGTTTAAAAAAAGATCTCTGCGTTCAGGATAAATACGAAAGTTGCAATTTGAAAACACCACATTTGCGTAATGTTTTGTGTGTTAATTTAATATTCAAATCGAATATTTGGTTATAGATACTAGTTAGAGTACATTATGAATAATTTAGATGGCAAAACGTTTGCTGTTTAAAATTTTTACTGAGAGCGGGAAAATAAAAATTCAATGAAGGCAACACCATAGAATAGGGGGGAAAAGGAGTGGAAACGATTGCTTGTATGAAGTTTGACTCTGATGGCGCTTCTTGTAGTTTTATTTAATTCAATGGAACATGTAGTAAAACGTGAAACTTAAGGTGGCCCATCCCGCTCAACTCCCCATACAAACGGGGAAAGAAGATCACGCCCATATTTCTTGTCAGAGATCCCAAATTTTGCTCAAAATAGCTTTGTTCGATCGAACTAGATGTATGATGACCATTGGCATTGCAAAATTGTGTTTGGTTTCTAAGTTATAAGGTCCGAAAGTTCGCATTTTTCGCGCGTTTTATACAATAACTTTGGAGGTAGATTACGCAATGATAAATTAAGAACATCTTAAAAAGATTAGTCATTAGACATATCTTATTTAATCAAGATTTATAATATATTTGGTTTTTGTTAGATTGTTGGCTACAGCGGTCGCGGTTTACTTTTAGCTATAAGTCGTTTTGTAATTAAAAGTTTCGTGAATCATATCAAATCATACACTATGCACATTGTCTTTTTTGTGGAAATGTTGCATCTTCCACATCACGGAGCCTGTATTTTTCTTTGAAATAGAGAAGGTCCCAGAGCGCAACAGCACGGTTTTGTACCGTGCCCGCGAATGAGTTAGTCCCGCCGGGTTGGGCCACCTTAAGCTGTTTTTTTATATAAATAAATAGTCAAAGTTTGTATGGCTTTGGCGTATTTACGTAACTTCGAAGTTCCGTCAACGCCAATTTAGGTGAGAACTCAGACTGACCATACTGAATCCTGGAATCAACAAATTCGGTTCAACCTCATCAATGTTGCATAAGTAATGCTAGAGAAGCGGCCACCGCGCACGTTCCCCTGCTTATCGTCAACCCTTACTACTACATTATTGATGTGTGGAATCCTTTGTCCAAGCGAACGGGAATTTGTGATTTATTTCCCAAACTTAACCCATTTTTCATCGTCTCATCCGAAAGCTCAATAAGAGCGCCACAGACAATTTATTGCGCAGAATATAGAAAGTTTATAGTCGTTTTCGAGTTTCCGCCCGCGTCGGCGGAGGGCGCGGTTACATGACGGAGCTCTCCGTGTGCGGAGCCTTGGCGGAGGCGGAGGCGGAGGCGGTGGCGGCGGCGGAGCGTTTGCTGACTGGAACGCTTTGTGCACGATGTGGCGAGTGGCGCGATGCCTCGGTGTTCTATGGTCGAGGTTAAGCAACACTAGGGAAACTAGCTGTAGTAACCGGCTCCGCTCGGGTCCATGTCGTTTTAGACTAATGTCGGGCTTAATTATTTCCTGGATATTTTGTGAGTTCCCTATACAAGCTTGCATTCCCTATTTCACCCCCTTCGAGTTTCTTTTTCGCCACAAAAGGCAGCCTAGGTCCTTCTCCAAGGTGCAAACTACCTATATATCTCTATAGCGAAATTCATCAAAATTGGTTTAGCGGTTTAGGCATGAAAACGCAACAGACAGACAGAGTTACTTTCGTATTTATAATATTATTAGTATGGATTACCTGTAGCTAGACCATCAATGCCTTCCATGCCAGGTCATGGGATGGATCCCCACCCCGTTTTACGTGCAATGCGAGCTGTTCCATTGTTCGGAATCCATGTAAATCTGTATGTTAACTTCCACTACTAGGTGGTTGCCTGCACGGGTTGATACCATCGCATTTGAAAAAAAAAGGTCGAAGCGGCAATGTAAAATTGTCAATGTTTATAATCCACAGTCGTAAAGCGAACGTCCTGGCATGGCAACTTATTCCTTCGGAAATGCGATGTGTTGAACTATGTAATATCACGACGACGGTGGTATGTAGTTATCGTTGGTACATTAAAAAAACATTAAACATAAGAGTTTCATTGACCTATTAATTGACGAACCTTACTGATTTCGGTTAACTTCTGGCCACGTTTTCACGCCTTGTCACGTCGTCATGTTTGATGATATTGCCCTATGATTGATATAAGGCAGATAAAAAGTCAAGTCGAAGAATAAACCAGGTTGCACTTTAACTGCGTCGACAGATAAATGTTAAGAATATATTATTATGTAGTCTAGCAACAGTGAAAATATGTAGAGATTTTCATGTCAGTAACTGGGTGCTGACTGCTGAAACCTGAGTCCGCTAATAGATAACTCCACTTTCGCGTGTTAACGTTATGAGGCAACGAATTATTTCTCGGGCTATATACAATGCCACTTTCTGGCCGGCTGTGGCATTGTAGGAATGACGAAAAAATACTTTGGTAAATTAAGAAAAATGTAAAGTAGTTACTACAGATAAACGAAATCACCCTCCACACCCTTTGAATTTCACTTATATTTCTTGTATATTTCATACAATAAGTAGGTACGTATTTACACTTATACATGTATGTATAAACTAACTAGGCCTACATAAATTACCTTTATTTATGTTCTGAAATATATTGAAGTTATCCAGATACCTAGTCCTCTTACCAGATAAAAGCACTTATGTACCTATTTGTTTTAACCCTTTACTAAACATCGTAATTAACTCATACGTATATACATACCAAGAATGGCCACATCTGCCCTCCTTAACTACATATGGCCCTCATATTCATAGTAGTTAACGCCTTTTTAATAAGGAGGGCAGACATGGTCACAAAGTTCCATCAAGTACCTACCTATTACAATACGGAACTCACATAACGACGTCTATTTTAGTTAAGTAAATATGAAAGAATTCCGCACTACTCACATATAAGCGCATGCTCTTTAAAAACCTTTAAGTCCATTTTCTTAGTACCTAATCTAAGATAATAATTTATGAGATAGGTAGGTAGGTACCTAGATAAATGATATGAAGACAATAAACAATATAGACTATATACTTTTGTTATGATATAGGTAGGTACATTATTTCGTTTTAAGGTGGCCCAACCCGGCGGGCCCAACTCATTCGCGGGCACGGTACAAAACCGTGCTGTTGCGCTCTGGGACCTTCTCTGTTACAAAGAATAAGACAGGCTCCGTGATGAGGAAGATGCAACATGTCCACAAAAAAGACAATGTGCATAATGTATGATTTGGTAAGATTTACGAAAATTTTAATTTCAAAACGATTTATAGCTAAAAGTAAACCACGACCGCCGTAGTCAAAAATCTAACAAAAACCAAATACCTATATCATAAATCTTGATTAAATAAGCTATGTCTGATGACTAATCTTTTTACGATGTTCTTACTTTATCATTGCGCAATCCACCTTCAAAGTTATTGTATAAAACGCGCGAAAAATTCGAACTTTCGGACCTTATAACTTAGAAACCAAACACAATTTTACAATGCCGATGGTCATCAGACATCTAGTTCGATCAAATAAAACTATTTTGAGCAAAATTTTAGATCTCTGACAAGAAATATGGGCGTGATCTTCTTTCCCCTTTTGTATGGGGAGATGAGCGGGATGGGCCACCTTAAGTTTTAATTTAAACTGACTAACATGAATTAACTTATGCAAGTTTATTTATGAATAAGGGATCAAATGTAGGTACATTAAAAATTAATTTAATTTCAATTAGAAGAAGTAAGCGTGCAAACATAACATATTAAATTCGACAATTTTGTGAAAGATAATATTATTGTAACACAAACCTTGGTGTCAAGCAAGACTTATTGACGGCGAAAGAGTCCACTCGCATCAAAAAGTACTTGAAAACGCATTCAAACAGCTCCGAAGTACTTTCTCGATCCTCGCGAAGAATTCTTGTAAAAAATCCTTGTAAGATTCTCGGGAACGAAATAAAACACAAACAAACAAAGCCCAGCAAAAACTAGCCAGTTCAATCACATCGGCGTCTCCACTTGTCTCCGACAAACACTGCGGCACACGGGAATTCGAGCACAAACTTTTCAACACCACACGTAGAGCAAAATAATGCACAATCAACAAAAAAAAACAACAAAGAAATCGGGTAACAATACAATTTCGAGTCGAGTTTGAGCCGAAACGCTTCGGTATTTAGTTTTATCCGACTATAGAGACTCGTCGGACCGGTCCTCGAGATACGATCGAGTCGCGACAGAGTTGGGGCGCATCACAGACACGTGCGGCAGGGGCGACCGCGCGCTGCGTTGTGGTGTGGGAAGCCCGCGGCCACGGCGAGGGGAGAGCGGGGAACAGACGAAAATGGCTTCACGAGTTAACTTTTTTCTCTTTCCTTCTTTGATATTTCGCATACGTCGGGTGCGTGCGGTGCAAGCGGCGCGCGGCGCATGCGTCGCCCGACGGCCAGAGGGGCTACTAGGGGTGCAGCGCGAGTAATGAGCGGATGCACTTTACATAACATTTCGGAATGTTAATCGGAAGTGGAGCGTCCTATTATGAATACGTTTAAAGATTTATTGGGTGCAAGAGCCCGTCGTCTGCCGCTATTTAGTAGCCGAGAATGTTAGTTATGATTGGTAGAGCTTCTCGTGCGCAGTAAAATTCATCGACCATTTAGAGAAAATGCTTGCAAATATTCAGTTCAAACTTCAAAACTTGAAATTTTCAAAACCACATACATGTATTGCAATTACTTCTAAAATACAGCACATCAGAAGCCTAATGCGGAAATGTTGCTACTGTTAGGTACTATGCGCATAACTAAATTTGCTGTTAAATTATCTACATGTTTGAATCACATTATTGAGAATTTCAGAAGTCCTGCTTGGCTTGGGGCAGTGTATAGTGTGACTATTTATGGTGAGCTTAAAAAATGTTTTTGGGTTATTTACTTTGTAGTGCAACTTTTCTTGTAGTGTTTTGAATGTTTTCTTTAAAATTAATTCAGTGGATTCTTTATAAATGTGGGCTCCTAAAAGTTCTTCTTTTGATACCATAGTATATCTCACTATAAGGCGTCTGCTTACGAAATTATTCGATTATTTATTGTTAAGTCATATAACGCATGGAAAAATAATTCACATTTAGATGGATTAATTTTAAGGGCCAAAAGCTTAGATTTTTGCAAAAGTACCTTGAAATCGTCAAGTACAGTGTTTAATTTCATTTTGAAAACTTAAATCATCCTGGACAGATGTAAAAAAATGAGATATACCAACTAAGTAAGTACTTATGTAGAAGCCCTAGGGATTCCATACAATCACAAGATGGTACCCAATAGTACGTCTCAAGTTATGACCTAAATAGAGACAATGCATATGAATAATTCACAGCTCTGGAAAATACATTTTTCATACAGACCATGAATTGTTTATTCACCTATTTTTTCGACACGTAATCGACGCAGTGACGACTGGAAATTATTCCACTTGATTAAAAATGCTTTTTGTGGAAGCTCCAAGAAGCTATAAATATATAATGAAAAGCGTCAAAAACGTCGCGGAGTGATGTCGACATCAATAATTTATCACGAAATAAATTGAGCCACACTTCTCTTCAGCAGTCCGCTTTGATGGAAGCTGTAATGTTTCTCGAAATTTCGGATCTTGCCTTTTTCAGACACTTCCATGCATCCGAATATGCGTCGGTATCGTTGTCATCCTGGCAGTTATTTATAATGTCAAACTCTTAATTGAGATATTATATAATTAATTTGATTTTCATAATGCTCAGTGCTATAAGGTGGCACACGTCGTCTGTGGTAGCCTGAAGAGTATAACTTTATAATAATTATTTTATCATAAAATAAATAATCGGAAGATACTAGAGCGCGGGGGGAGGCAGAATGGTGAAATGTAATAATGTCTAAAAACTGCTCAACAATACAGGTATTTAAGTTCCAGCCAAGAAATGAAGAAAATGATTGACACAAACGTAATTGCAGTAATGTAGGTAACATTTACAATATTAATTGGAAATCATAGGAAGCCTACATTATAACTCGATTTACTGGAAAATTCACACACGACAAATATAAAAGTTCACGGTCGAGTACCGCGGACTTATTTTGATTTTATTGCTAATGGACGTATATTTCTTGACGAGCGAAGGAATTTTTCATTCATGTCGTAGAGGCCACCCCACGGCGAGCGGCGGACAGAATGCGGCGCGGAGGGGGGAATGCAGGTGCAGGGAGAGCAGAATTTGGGTCCCGCGATAGAAAGTGGAACTAATATTATCGCAGTTGGCAACTGTACAATTTGCCGCCGGATGTCGCCGTTGCCGCGCTGCCAAATACGCGAGATAGCGGAGCTCGGGGCAGCGTGCCTCGGCCCTGCGGAGACATCCCTCCGGATGCTTTACTGCCCCTCTGACCCCGTTTTAATGGCATTTTACTACATGTGCCATCTATATATGTATATTTCAATTCACAGGTGCAGTGAATTATCTATTGAGTAACTGGGAGACTAAACTTTTCCCATATGTAGGCATGCCTTTTACGTTTTGTCGTTAACATGTTTACCGCCAATTTGTAATTTAGAAATTTCCGCATTCCAATCTTTGTTAATTCAGAAGTGAAATTGTTTAGTCTTTTTACAAAATTGTCAAGCCGCGTACGAAAATGTTTTTTATTTGCAAGGCAAATGTTCGTGCGATAATTTGAATAACTAACACGATTTCAATGCTTCGATTTGCTATATCAGTATTCAATAACGAAGCCCCATGTATAAGAACAGTATTACGCTGGTATTTAGAACTCCCGATTGGCCATACCAGCCTTGGTGACAAATCTTGTGAAGCACGTCCAAAGCCGCCTTTACCAAAGACAACATGTGAGACAATTAATTTCCGACGATCACAAAGCGGCTCGTGTCGGATGGTGTAGGGAAACTCTTCAAATATTCAACAGAGTACAATCGAATGACTCCTACCGGCATCAGTGGTGATGAGTTATTTTCATGGAGTGAGTTACCAACTTATTGCAGCTGAAGCCTAACATAGAGCTATTAGTAGATTTCATATTTCTTATGACGATCTTTTTCCTTCACCGCGAGCATTATTATGGTAAACATGAGTGTTTAAGGGCGAACTGGTTTACCCTGCCTAGATGTTCTGCCAAAACGACCCTAACCTAACTATAATATATAAAGATAATACTTCTTATTTATATACAGGCCATAGATATAGGCCTCCCCCATCAACCCCCAGTGAGTCCTTTCTCTTGCTAGTCGCGTCCATGTTTTTCCTAACGTCGCTGTGATGTCATCTGCCCAGCGCCTCTTGGCTCTGGCTCATTTCTAGATATTTCCTGGACATTAGGTAAGGGGGTAGGCAAGGAACTTTCTCCATACAGCCTAAACTATACAATTAGTAACTGAGAAACGAGTTACCAAATGAAATTTTAGCTGACCGTCCAAGTGGTAAACTTGTCATTGTCCTTGAGTAAAGCTAGGGAATGAGCTGCGTTTGTTGACATCGGTCAGGCAACTTTGAGCACGTTTTCCGGCACGCGCCGCCACCGCCTGTCGCGGCCACTTGCCGAGAAATTTCCTGAAACATGTGACAATCTGCCTGCGCGCCTCCGCCCACATCTGTCCACGTGGTGGCTTCCAATGGCCTCGTTTATAGTTTTGTTGCTAACCGCTTTTTTACTCCACCCGTTAACAGAGCAACCAGATTTGGATAATGGAGGATTATAATTTTGTAATTCAAAGATTTGATGTATGAATGACTGAATTTGATTGTCCGATATTCACATTTAGGTTATCTTATCAATTCATAATATAATAATAATAATGATAATTTAAATTTGTTATCCATATTAATATTATAAATGCGAAAGTAACTCTGTCTGTCTGTTGCGTTTTCACGCCTAAACCGCTGAACCAATTTTGATAAAATTTGGTATTGATAGAGTCTGGACCATGGGAAAGCATTTAGTCTACCTTTTGTGGCGAAAATTAAACCCAAAGGGGGTGAAAAGGGGATGTCAGTTTGTACGGCGAAGTCATAAAATGTTAGGTTCAGCCCAACATCAGTCCGAAACGAAATTGACCGGACCGGAGCCAGGTGCCTCGGCTAGTTTTATATTAGGAGTAAAGAATATAATGATTTATATTCTGAACTGTAGGTTACTTCCAGAAATAACAGCAGTAATCACATTGTTGTGTCGTGTTGACTAATGCAGCGCAGGCGGGAGCAGTTGCCTAGTACGATAAGTGTTGCCTATCTGCATGCTCTTGCAACACATGCGTATATAGGTATAGTGCGTCAACTCTGTTAAGACTTGCCACTCCTCAAGCCGAATTTGTGCATACTGACGTTAGTCTTTCGGCACGGTCGTTATTTGGACCATGATTTTACCAAGCCGGGCTGATGAAGCCAGATAAAGAATTAGTCGCAAATTTTGATTTTAGAATGTTAACCTTTAACCATGTGTACTTCGTTTGCTTCACAGCCAACGGTCGGTGAACGATGACGTACGCGATTTAAGAGTTTCCTACGCATGTATGGACGGACACCTCAGCTACAGTTGTGGCTGGATGGCTCAGTATTGTAATAAGATTAGGGCGCATATTTGGCGAAGGACTACAATATGGGGCCATATCCTCTCAAGCTCTCAAATACGGTTCCTGAAAAGCAGCCCAACCCTATTAAATCCGTCTCTCAATCTCCCTAGTCAGTCCTTGTCTATCAAGCCGCAGAATTTGAGCGAGATATCCGTACTCTTCAACCTGTTCTATCACTTCTCCGTCGATAACCAGCGAGTTGCCCAGCGAGCAATGGAGCGAGCCATGCTGCGAATATCGCTACGGGATATGGTGCGTAACGAGGCAATCCGCCGGCCGCGGCGTACCAAAGTAGTCGATATTGGCCATCGGGTGGCTAAGCTCAAATGGCAATGGGCTGGTCACGTCACCCGAAGAGACGACGACCGGTGGAGTAACCGTGTCCTGCACTGGCCGCCGTGGACAGGAAAACGAAGTGTGGGAAGACCACCCGCCAGGTGGGACGACGACATCAAGGGTTCCGTACCGCTGAGGGCCGGGAGGACTGGAGTAAAATTGGAGGGGCGGATGTCCAGCAGTGGACGCAAACACGCTGACCGACTGACTTACGGTTCCTCAACCGCACGAAAAGGAAAGGAAGAGAATGCTCTACGAAAGCGCGGTAGCCAGTCAGGCAATTTATGTACAAAACCACAACTAAACAAATAACTACGTCGCGTCATAATGTAATAGACGGCCTGTACCTACAGCAACCTCGTGGCTATGATTGCCCCTTTTTATTGTGTCTAGTTAGGGGTCTGCTCTGCTATCGCCTGTGTTTTATTAAAATATGTCTATCAATCACAAACATGATGATAGTATTTATTTGAAGTGCATTCGATGAAGAGTGGCCTGAGAATCAATTTAATGTGTCGATGCCATTTCAATTTTCATGTCGAAGCTTTATTTTTTTATGTGACTGGACATACATAGGTCCTTATACCACACCCACAGTCATGATATTAGCCTAACACACCGTATTCCCGAAGGAATTAGGTGCCATGCCCTTTCCTTTTGAGGAAGGCTTAATTGAACTGGACGGAAAACACAGCATTTCATTGCCGTTTCGACCATATTTTCATTCAATGTCATGGTACCAACCCGAGCGGGATTAACCCTGCCACCTAGAATGGTTTCCGAACCATGGAAAAGTTTGTGACGAATTCACTCTTCCAACTCAGAAAGAGAAAGACAGTGGTCAAGATTCAAGGCAAGTCCCTCCGCCACTAAGGTACGAGTCGATCAACTTCATTAATTTATCTCGATTATTATAGTTTTACATTTCACTGACGCTGCTAGTAAGATGGAGGCAATGAGCAGAGGAAAAAGTCTGAAACCTTTCAAAGCCATTTTTTTCTGTTATCTTTCTATTTAGAAGAATGAGATAAAAAAAATATGATACCTGACATGATGGCACTGGATAGATTCCGCCGCGCGTATACTTGATTTAACTCTATGGTATATACATATATAGGCGCCTTAAGGTCGGCCCGTAAGCATCAGAAAATTTCGCCTCCCATACAAACGTAGTTTACTAATCATTTGAAAACCACTGTTCGAACTTAATTGATATTTGGTATCTAATATGAGGCTACAAATATCTGTGTCTGCATGACTTTGTTTTTTCGTTAAATGTATTCTCGGTCAAACCACATTGAAAACAAAATTCGTATGAAAATTTTCTTTTTGCTTTCATTTCATTTGGTTTGGATTTTTCAAAAAAACAAAAGCGTGCAGACACAGATATTTGTTACCTGATATTAGATTTTTTTTTATGTGACTGGACATGGATGGCTAATACCACAAGTTCTGTCATGGTATTAGCCCAACACACCACATGGGAACTAGGTGCCATGCCAGGAACTTCCTTATATTGCACGGCTACATTGAACTGAATGGAAAACACGGACAATTTTCATTGCCGCTTCGACCATCGTTCATCCAATGCGATGGTACCAACCCGGGCGGGATAAACCCTACCACCTATTAAGTAAGGAAGGGGACCTACAGCTTAACGTGGAATCCGAACCACGGCCAGCCTCTCTCAACGGTCGAATGGTCACCCATCCAAGACCAGACCGGACCCAGCATTGCTTAACTTCGGAGAGCGATCGCCGAAGTGTCGCGCCACTGGGCCACTAAGGCTGACTAAATATAAATTTAATTGGAATAGCGGTTTCCAAATGATTAGTAAACTACGTTTGTATGGGGGACATAGCTTACGGGCCGTTCTTAAGAGAGCGTTTAGAGTCACGCCACACGTCGGTTTTACTGCCAAGGTGCGCTAATAGATGGTTTACATCAGTAATTACAAAAATGGCGCCCGTGCCCGCCAGCCAAGGTGCACACTAGCTGCAGCGGAGCGGCGGGGGTTAAGCGCCGGGAAGAGGGTTGGGGGCGCACAGGGGTGCAGTAAACGTGGTATTGCGTGTGAGCCGCTGATAGCAGGACGGGGACAGTTACAAAAAGCGCAGATTATATTTGCATATTAAAAAAAAATTAAATGCAGTGCATTTATTGGGGACAAAACATTTTTGCTACTATGGATTTATGAGTTTTATGAAGCAAGCGTTTTGAAAATACCGTAGAGAGTTATTCTGATGGATAAAATAAGCATATTGCTAGTTCAATCACTTCATATCGAAGTCACATGAAATAGTATGTGAACTGAGATATTATTTTGATGTTAGAGAAAAAAAATATGGTGATGTGCTTATTTTGCCTCCAGAATCCGCAGTGTTATGTGTATTTAAGAGTTTAAGTAAGTAAGTAAGTAAGTAAGTTTATTTGCAAATAAAGGTACAATACATTATCATTTCTTATACATCTATAATATCTGTAGAAAATGTTATACCCGTGGAGCGAGTCGTAGTCCAGCATCAGCCTGACTACATTCGCAAAGGTTGTGTCCCGAATGCTTCGCTAGGAGTTGGGAAAAACTTACGGAAACAACTTGGTGTCTCGGCACAAAATACTCATATGATTTTATTGACGCCTGTGACTAGATTTCCCCATATACAAATTCGAATTTTTGCAATAAAAGATATGCTGTCAACTATCTAAAAAGCATAAAAAGCGGAAAAGTGCAATTCGATAAAACAAGTACAAAATATTATCACTATTTCGCAATAGATGGCGCCGCGCATCGGATTATTATTTTAGCTAAAACATATTGTGTATTCATGAAAATAAATGTAATCGTACGAGTCGTGGCATTGAAACCTAATTGAAAAGAGAGTTTTAGTAAGAAATGACGAACATTTCTATAATCGTAAATTGTTGAAATGTCTGATAACAGATGGCTCTACTTTTAGGGTTCCGTACCCAAAGGGTGACAACGTGTGCGAGTCCGACTCGCATTTGGCCGGTTTTTTTCTGCATTGGAACTAATTGTTCGACGTCTGTTTAGATCGAATAATATTAAGGAATGTGACATGTATGTATGTATAATCGACCGTGAAACAAGGCCACATTAATTGAAGAATAATATATTCGCTGGAGTTACATGATAACTCCAGCGAATATAATTCTTGTAAGTTGAAATATTGGAAAATTCAAATCATTAAAAATAATTATCGATAGTGTAACATTTCTGTTACACCAAAAAACTCACTGGAGCTCGGGTTACATATCTCCTTTGTACTCATAGTTACACCCGTCAGGAACTGTTTACACATTTATTGGGAAGAAGTAAGACGTCGCAGGTGAAGTAGTGCAAGTAAATAGGTGGTCGTGGTTGAAATTGAAAAAGTTTTCAGTTTGCCGCGCGTAAACAGTAAGGCGGGGCGGGGCGGGGCGGGCGGCGTCGGTTGCGCTGGGCGGGACTCACTTGGTCGGAAGGAGCGGAAAAGTACCCGAAAGCTTCTTCTATACAACTTTATTAAATGTCGTAAAATCGTATTTCTTTACTTATGACACTGAAAAATAAGTATTTAATGGTTACTAAATATCTGCACCCCGTTAATTATTATTTTTTTGATCTAATTTTTTTTTTGGAGCTTGGGTACACATAGTTAATGGGGACGAAAACTCAAAGGTGAAGCTCAAGAGACGTGAGCGACCTCACTTTAAAAACGTCAAAATTGTCATTCCTGTCAAGTTACATTTCAGTTTTTAGATTAAAGATGTACTCCATGATGCAGTTAGAATAAGGTTGGAGGAAAAGAAGAGCTTTTATTTGTCTTAAAACAAATTAAAAAAGTATGAAACAAAATATTATACAAATTATTATACCATGTTTTGGTGATATTTTCTTTCTCACGACTTAATTTGATTAGCATAATTAATAACAACTTATTTTTGTAATTACTTGGAGAGAGAATAACTGCAATGAGAATTGAACTGAGGATATATGTAATATGGAGTAAATAAAATTTTAATATCCATTTTGTTTTATTTTGTATGGTATCTGATAGCTTTGACAGATCTTTTAGGTGAGCTCGCTTAGACGCCACCTGTCGGGATAAATGAGCAGTTTTCTTCCCCATTACCCTGATGAATATTCCTGCATTTGTGATAAGTAGAAAACTATGCGGTTTTCTCTGTGTTATATCGCCATTGCTCATGTTATTCGGAGCCGCATAACGCTCCGCCCCTTTCCACCATGACTCAAAGTGGATCAGTAGCGGTGCAATATAAGGAAGGTCCTGGCATGGTACCTAGTTTTCAATTCAATGATTCAAAAATGTATTTATCAAAAAATATAAAAATACACGCTATACATTCATAGACCTAGACTAGATACATTCTGTCTTGCAGAGGTCATTTTCAATTTAAACATTTCATGTGGAGGGTTGAGCTAATATTATCACATAAGTGTGGAATTAACCATCCATGTCCAGTTACATAAAACCCTAGCATTACGAATGACGTGAAAATGTGCTCCGATTTATCAGCGCAAAAGCTTTAATATTGCCAAATATAAATGTGTAATTAACCACCATTTGAAAATAACAGCGAAACTCATGAACAAATTGAAATTTCGCTTTCCAACGATTAATTGCCAATATTTTTCAGAATTCTGAAATATTCAATAACGCCAATTGAATACGAATGCATTAAAATGTGATTTAAACAAACTTTTCCTTCGGCGATGGCCGCCACGGTCGTCGACGTTGGAGACTATAAATAACATTTGGACGATCAAATTAAAAACGTTTCCGCGCTTTCAGAATTCGGCGTCGCGGGCGCACCGCGCGGTCGGACGGCGGCGGCGGCGGTTGCGGCCACAGAACAATTAGGAGGTAAGAATTGTGAAGTGGGCGGAACTCGCGCGCCGGTCTTTAGCGGGGACCCGCTCACTTCATACGCGCATGATTCACTCCTCTGCGGCTGTCCTGTGCATTAACTTATTCGTGATACAATCTAAAATTGAAAAGGAGTAATGCCGTACTGTGCCATAATAACGTGCAAACACGACCGCCGGTGCACAACCTTCATAATGAAGGAGTTTCGTATCACCGGTAAGTTTCATTTACATGAATAGCGATTAAACTTACGACAAATGCATTACGAAATAATATGGCGTCGCGGCGTCGTGTTGGTCGCCGGGTCATGTCTCGCTACGTTGTTTGTGACCACGTGCGTGTGAGGCGCTCGGCCGTGTTCGAAAGTGACGTAACATTTGATTGCAAACAGTATTGGAATTCCAACATAGAGTCATTACGTTAAGGTTCATATTTACTAAACAAATGTGGATTTGTTGTTTGGTTAGCGATTAAGAAGGGATAGCCAATTGCGACTGTTATACATTCGCGGAGCAAAAAGGTCTTAAGTAAAACGGTAACAGCGGTCCTGGAACAAATTTACAAACGTTTCACTTCCTGCCTCCTCAATATTCCGTGGTTGCGGCAGCGGTTGGGGCGGCGGCAGCAGCGGCTGCGGACTCATGAAATATGATATTTATAACAAAATTAAGGAGATTGTCACTGTAATGAATTTGTGTTTTAATTTTCCTCAATTGAACTTCAAAGGCGGTAAAAAATTAAATAAACAAAAATACGCAAGCACAATTTATAAGCAATTTTAGTTTTAATTTTTTTTTGTTTTTAATAAGTTTTCTAAACACTCTATTGATTTGATACACAAAGTGTATCAAATAGAGTGTTCTCAACTCAATAGAGTGTTTAGAAAATTATGAGAGTGAAACTTGATGAAGGCTTTTTACACCGGACGTAGTTGTTAAGTTGACGAAGGCTTTGCAACTGAAAATACACTTGTAATATGTACATATATAATTTTATTAACTTTGCTTAGTTGAGTTATGTATATTTTAATCCCTTTGCATCGAGGTTTACTGTTTGTTTTGTTCTGTCTCTTTTCCCATATGCTGATTAGCTCGGCACATAACCTCGGCACATAACCTCGGCACATAACGTGGCCGGAGAGTGGGCGGACTAACTTTAGTACGCGTTTCAAGGTCGGACTAAACCGGTTTTTGTATGGTTAGTCCGGTGCTAATCTGGTACCAAGTTTTGACTGGTCCTCTCTGAATACGACTGTCTGTGTTAATTTATAAAGGTGAACGTATAAAAATCTATACATCAGTAAATTTTATTTGCGGGTTATTCTTCACTGAGTAAATGGAATCTCCGAATATATTAGTTAGTAACGTGCCTGAGTACAGTTTGGCTGCCAGAAGTTAAAATGAAATTGAAAAGTGGTGACAAATTACATGCAAAAAGTAGACTCGGTACCTTAAAAAAACCGGCCAAGTGCGAGTCGGACTCGCACATGAAGGGTTCCGTACCATCGTAAAATATTTAACACAAAAAAATCACGTTTTTTGTATGGGAGCCCCCTTTAATTTTAATTATTTTTCAATTTTACCTGTTTGTTGTTATATCGGCAAAATAAATACACACTCTGTGAAATTTTCAGCTATCTATCGGTTACGGTTACTGAGATATAGCCCTGTGACAGACGGACGGACGGACGGACGGACGGACAGCGGAGGCTTAGTAATAGGGTTCCGTTTTCACCCTTTGTGTACGGAACCCTAAAAAAGTATTTTTACCTAATTAAGACTGCATATACTAATAACTGACGTAACGAACGCATTTTTAAAAAACATTCGCGCGCGGTGGCTTTTCGATTGTGTGGCATACGACGCGCCGCCGGTTTATATGGTCACTTTGACCTTAAGGTGGAAACTCGATATCGACCGCATGCTACTTCTCCTTTCTTTCCCTACAGTGTGGTTTACCATGAAAGATGATGAACTATGCACGGCAGTGAGTCATTTATATCTGCTGCAACGGCTTCTAAAAGCTTCGGAAAGCTCAACGAGGCAGAAAATGGGTGATTTTATCCAAAGTGTGGTGCAGAGTTGGCGCGGCGCGGCGGCGGTGGCGTGCGGGACGCGGCGCGGCGGCGGTGGCGTGCGGGACGCGGCGCAGCGGCGGCAGCGGTAGCGGTCGTCCCAACAAATTAGAGGAAGTTTTTATCCGATCTCCGGCGGAGGCGGCGGCGGCGGCGGCGCGGTGAGACGTCGACACACCCATCGAAGAGGCGACGTGATGCGTACACTCAGCACCTTCCTTCACAGGCAACTAACATCAAATGAATTGCTGTGGGGCCGCGCCACAAGTCTGTCTGTGGTCACGTCAAAGAAAGACTCTGGTGTAACAAATGTTCGTAAACGTGTGTATCGGATCAAATTCGCAATCGAAAATTTGTTAAATGTTAACTCGTTAAAATATTAATATCCACGAATTAAGGTAAACAGCGACTCACATCCAAAGTAATAGAAAAGTATGTTAAATTTTGTCTGATTCTGTGATCTGAGCAAATGTATTCTATGAGTCAAAGATTTTCTGAAAGGCTACATATTATGAAGGTCGGTAATGCAATAAGATAAATCTTCACAGAATTCCGCGCTAGGTAAGGCTGAGTTCGAAGCAGTCCACGACTCGAAGTTGATTCTAAATTATACAATGACATATATGTATATCTTGAAAATAAACGGAATAAGTATTTTGTCAGGACATTTTATACGACATTACCATTATCTCATTCATTTGAGGTTATGCAACGAACTCTAAATAAGTAGGTATCAGTCTGAACTACGCATTCCGTGGATAGTAAGTCTGTAAGTGTACGCGCGGCGGGACATCAGTGAGAGCGCTTTAGAACGCATTTAGTCGGGATTATCTGGAGACATTGACAGATCGCAGCGCCTGGACCGGTGGGGGGAAGATGGGAGGGGAGGGGGGGAGGGAGGGGGGCAGCCGGTGGACTGACCCGCAGGACGAGATTCCAGCGATCAATTGGATGTTTTGCGGTAATTCGGAATGTCTCTTTCGTGACATCTACGAATCAATGGCACTTGTATCTGGAGGCATCACGTTTTGTGGCCTCATATGGAAGTAGTATTTTTTTATACATCCTTTAGTTATGCGATTTATGACAATGACATGTAACTGAGAGAATTTAACAAAAAAATACAAAAGAAAGCATTAAGTATTACTAGGTATCCAGATAATGATTTAAAAAAGTAGCACTCTTTTTTCGGAGAAAGGCCCAGAAATGCGAGTGCTTACAACACCAGAAAGAAGAGTTTGCTGCTGCGGATAAAACATTAAAGATAAAAATCTTACGGCCTACATTTATACTGGTAGAGAATGCCATTTGGTATTAAGTGTTCCTTTTTTGCCATTGTTTTATGTAAAACGAGCAAATAAATGATATTTTCATTTCATTTCATTACATTTCAACGCCACAACAATTAACAACAAGCACCCAGATAACATAATAAATTAACAAACGTATCATAAATATTTCAAAAGTTACATAATCTGCTGGTAAGTATGTCCTTTTACAACCTTAACTTCCTATGTTCTATATTCTTCTTTCTCTTTTGTAAGTAAAACTTTACTTTTATTTTAATGTAGGTAAAATATCATATTGTTTCATGCACACCACGAATTTGTATGCTCTGTCTGTACTTTATCCATAATAATAATAAAGCATATGAATATGAATCGGAATCTGAGATATGTAAGTTCTAAAATGTATTGTTCATAGCTCAGTTTGGTATTAGCCATCCATGTACAGTTACATAAAATAAATAGCGCGAAAATAACATGAATACTTTCATGACCAGAATTCACCACGTTCATAAAGGAAGTTGGGTATATTAAGCAATGAAAAAAGTGTTGTGATCATTGCTTTGTACGTGTCATTTATGATTGTTTTCTAGAGATCGTTAACATTTATGTGGTCCTTACCCTAGAATCCTAGACGAAAAGGAAGTCTCTAGCCCTCTTAGTATGGGACCCGCTGTCTCCAATTTTCAAAAACGACCATGCCAACCCAACTTAAACTTACTTGCCACATGCAAACATAGTCGCTGACATATTGGAGGGTTTATATGGGTGGGACTGCTTGATCAGGGTGGGTCAGGTCTTGAGACCAGGTCAGGTCTAGTTGTGATTTGAAATGAATGTTGTATATGTGTTAACTCGTTGGGAAACTTCGTTAGTGCGATATAGACTTCTTGCGTTTTGACATGTTGGAGGTAGCGCCATCTAGCGCCATGTTAACTAACTTCTTATGCATCTGTTTGTTGATTTGTGGCATGTGAAACTAGCAGCTCTCAGTAGAGGGCGCTTGGTCGCTACATCATTTTTAGAGCACATGCCCGCGCGTTTCGAATGTGTGGCATACGACGCGCCGCCGGATTGCCTTGCCACATTGCATGCCACTTATCCTTCCTTCCTCTTTAGTGCTCCTAACCATATTCAAATCACTTTTGAGAATCCAAATATTAGGCGTGGTTACATAAGCTCCCGAGGCCAATCAAAAATGTTCGGAAAGAGATGGATACCGGTTTCATTTCAGATCAACAAGAAGTGACCTTCGGCGGGGGAGGGTGCGCGGGAATGAGAGGCTGCTGATAATAGAATGGAGCCCAGGGGAGGCCCCTGGGCAGAAACCGGGTACCGTGGCGAAAAACTATACAGTCACACGATGTGCCAAAGAAACATTTAAATCCTTTACCGTAATTTCAAACGATCTAATAATATTCTAATGTATGGAGGGTAGTCATTTATAAAATGCTCATTTAAATCTTGGCCAGAAAAGAAAGACGTTGGAGCCAGTGACCATCAACACAAGGGACCAACCGGCATGGCTTTAACCACCAATACGTATTTTATATATTTATTGCTAATGGGTTGATAAATACAATCACATCCAAGCCCTAGGGAATAATTTTAAATAAAGGTACCGGGGAACGTCAAGTTCGTGAATGTTTTTTAAAGATTTGAAGGATTGCAACAGAATAAAGACCTCATATACCGAAAGTGAAATGCATAGAAAAATAATTCAACTAACCCGAAACATACAAATTTCCAGCAATATAGTTAAAACATGCTTATAAAATAGGGGTAAATTATAAAAATAGTAACGAGCAATCTACATATAATTCTGAAGATAATTTTGGACATTCTCAGGCGTTACAACTACATACTTGTTCTAAGGTACATTTGCATGGCGTCTCGATTGACTAGTGCTTGTACTAAGTGCTTGACTCGTGGTGTTGAATCTATGCCACTCGCTCAATGGGAACGAAGGCTTACGGTGGTGAGGGCACGTAAGTATCATTCAATAGACCGCCGGCTCAGGACAATGGCGGCTGGACGTGGATACAATACCACCCGAGCCTTTGTTGTTACGTTATTGCTAATGCCTCCGCGGACCCTGCACGGGTCAATTGAGTATATTATAGAAAAGACGTTTCCGCTATTTTCCCACATCTATTGAAGATGAATTTCCGAATTGTAAAGACTTTCGTTCATTATGAGACCTTGTTCCATGGTTCGGAATCCATGTGAAACTGTAGTAACAATTAACCTAACGCAGGGAACTTAATGGTAGGGCTAATCCCGGCATTTGCACAATTTTCGTGTTTTTCATCCAGTTAAATGTAGTCGTGCTTATAAAGTGGAGGTCCTGGCATGGCACCAAATTCCTTCGAAAATGAGATGTGTTAGGCTTATATGACGGTGGGCGTTTTATGTATGTAAGTTGTTTGACGAAACAAAGTATTGACTGAATAATATTATCGTTTATAACTTCTGGATTTAAACGCAGGGTGATTTAAGATTTCATAATCGTAATCCCGGAAGTATTCAACATGTTTTTTTTGACCGAAACCAGAGGGGTTTACCATTGTAAATTAATTCGTCGAGTTAACTGGAAGTGAGTAATTAAATCTAAAGTCGATTTGCATTTCGTACTATGCTAACAGATAAATTTCAGTTCACTCGGCCAAATAACACGTCGTTTGACATATGGCATGGTTCGAAATGTTATACGCTAGGCTAGCTAGAGCTAAACGTCAAATTTAATTTACAATGGTAACCCCCCAGGTGGTAGTGTTCAAGAACCCGCCCTTGTGCGAATATGTATGGTTTCCATCAAATATACTGACGTAAATTAATAAATATATATAAATTAAACACTTAATTCCCGAGGGAAATAGATGCCTTTCCACAACTTGCCTATTTTCTAATAGGTTCATACCAGTTTCATACTTAATATGTAATAATGGTTTTCGGAACCTCTGTACGTGTAGTGATGTGACAAAAAAATATAACATGCTTTAAATTTTCCAAACTGGTTTAAATTCATCGTTTGTGCGCGCTTTACAGAAAAAGCTCACGAGTTGAAAGGCTCGGGGACAGGGTACACTCCGCCGTGCATATTGTGGGCGGGCGCCGCCCTGAGATTATCATATAGATGGATGGACTCAAGAGGTAATCTGATTTTAAAAAGCTATCTTCAGACTATTCCATCGACGTAAGTAAATATTTGTTTTCCGTTCAGTCTACGAAATGAACGAATAGTTTCATATATATATTATTCGCAATCTTAGATGTATTTGCATGACAGAATATTTCGGACATTTTTTTAAAAAAATAACCTTGTCTGGATTCCGAGCGGCTGTGACGATCTTGTTACTAAATATGCTGCTCTTTCATCAAAAATATTTAAACTTTGTAATGGAAAACGCTTGCAGGTGATGGTTGTATTGACCAAAATCAAAATATCAAAATAAATTCCAATAGCCGTACAATAAATGGCCAATTAAATCTTACGTATTGAGACAAACTTAAATTAATGTGTTCTTGATGCTAAAAACTTTATTTTATAATCGTTATTATTTTCAAGACACTTTGTCTTACATGTCTGCAAAAGCCTGCCTTTTACCGTTTGCACCAACACCTCCAGGTTTCGCCTGGAGGTGTTGCTGATTTCCTATAAGTAGTATAATTTTTTAATCAATATTATATACTCAAGAACTTATTTATATGTATAAAAAAAATTGCTGCTTTAACCTACTAAAATGTTATGAATATGTGATACTGCCTTCAGCCTAGGAGTTAACACATGTGTTCTCTTCTGTCGAAGATCCCGTGTTCGAACCGCAGAGTATGCATGCGGATGGACCGAAAGAGAAATGTATATTTTCGTTGATAATGTGGGTAAATAAAAATTTCGGCAATCATGTAAAACAAAAATAATAAAATAAATACAAAAAGGCGTATATCATGGATACAAGTGAACTTATAAAAAAACCCAAAAACGTAGAGACGTAGTTCTTGTAATAGAAAAATAATTCTTACCTTGACTGAGGAAACAGGCACGAGACATTGTATAGAACTTGATCACCTCATTACCCTCTTAAGCAAAATAAGTGATGAGTCATGATGTATTGGCGGCATATTACTTGAATTACCTTTTAACAAACACTTAGGATGGAGTGCACAATCTCTGGTTAGTATTATAGTTATGCTAACCAAAGATTGTGTACTGCATGCTTAAAGATACCTTCAACCATAACCAAAACAAATATATATGCATTGAAATATATTGTAACCTATGAAAAAAAAACTATGCAAGTAATGTTACATCCCATTGACCGTCGCTTTGATTAAATTAAGTGCTCTCGTAAATTTCAATCTCTCATCGCGAACAGATAATGAAGAAATCGTCGTCCGATCCCTTGACTGATTCATTAGCATCTGGTCGAGACGCGCTACACAAAAGAGCATCTAAGGCAACGCAATCAAGAGCGTGCGAGCGGGAAGAAATCGTCGTCCGATCCCTTGACTGATTCATTAGCATCTGGTCGAGACGCGCTACACAAAAGAGCATCTAAGGCGACGCAATCAAGAGCGTGCGAGCGGGAAGAAATCGTCGTCCGATCCCTTGACTGATTCATTAGCATCTGGTCGAGACGCGCTACACAAAAGAGCATCTAAGGCGACGCAATCAAGAGCGTGCGAGCGGGAAGAAATCGTCGTCCGATCCCTTGACTGATTCATTAGCATCTGGTCGAGACGCGCTACACAAAAGAGCATCTAAGGCGACGCAATCAAGAGCGTGCGAGCGGGAAGAAATCGTCGTCCGATCCCTTGACTGATTCATTAGCATCTGGTCGAGACGCGCTACACAAAAGAGCATCTAAGGCGACGCAATCAAGAGCGTGCGAGCGGGAAGAAATCGTCGTCCGATCCCTTGACTGATTCATTAGCATCTGGTCGAGACGCGCTACACAAAAGAGCATCTAAGGCGACGCAATCAAGAGCGTGCGAGCGGGAAGAAATCGTCGTCCGATCCCTTGACTGATTCATTAGCATCTGGTCGAGACGCGCTACACAAAAGAGCATCTAAGGCGACGCAATCAAGAGCGTGCGAGCGGGAAGAAATCGTCGTCCGATCCCTTGACTGATTCATTAGCATCTGGTCGAGACGCGCTACACAAAAGAGCATCTAAGGCGACGCAATCAAGAGCGTGCGAGCGGGAAGAAATCGTCGTCCGATCCCTTGACTGATTCATTAGCATCTGGTCGAGACGCGCTACACAAAAGAGCATCTAAGGCGACGCAATCAAGAGCGTGCGAGCGGGAAGGAGAGTGGCCGCCCGCTGGCGTGAGAAAGGGACGGGCGACACGGGTCGCGTTGCACAAAGGCTCAGATTCCAATAATCACCGGTCGGCGGGACCATTGTGCTCGTAATAGATTTATTTGCTCACTTACTCGGTGCATTCAGCTTACTTCTGTGATTCAACGGATCGGCATGCCACTCGTTGCCCTGGAAATGATGCGGCGATGAGGTTCAACTCCAAAACCACAGGCCGTTAGACCTTTATAAGATTTAGGTTGATGTAGAATTAAATAAATGGCCAAGCGGAGCGGAGAAAAATGTTTTCGCAATTCCGGCTGTTCTCCTCTACAGTTCGCATTTCTCAACCGATTCTCGTGAAATTTTGCGAGCAGGTTCGATAATTATATAGATTTTTTATTCTAGCTAGTTTTTTATTCAAGAAAAAAAATTAAAAAACTGACAACGGAGAATGCCTATTGCCCCATACCTTTTGGTCCCCTCTAAATTTTAGTGTCTATCTTCCAAAACAGTTTTATAATTGAGAAAATAATTTAAATTTTCGAGTTAAGACTTTTGAAGACCAAATTCATTGATATTTTAAAGTTATTGACAGAATGCGGTTTTGTGGCTATGAATGTTTTAGAGACACGAGAGAGCTCAGCGTAGAACATAATGCTCCAGTCCAAATGCAATAAAAATTGCCAGAGTTTAATGTCTCTTTCATATTTAATTAGCAACAATCCTTCACATTGGTCCTAGGGATAATTTTACTTACGTATTTTCGCCTGTTTTTCTCCCTTACCGGACGGAATGGCATGGAGCAGGCTACCCGAACACGTCCTGTAACAACGGAAGGACTAAGCGATGTTCTGTCTTTGTCTTATTTTAGTTGTATATTGTTAGTAGGAAAAGAAGTAATTGAGAATGCCGTGAAAAATGGGGATTCAGATGGTTCAAAATATGTTTTAATAATAAATATATATTATTGCATATGTTTCGGGGCCTGGATTTAGAGAAATTCTCCTTTGAAAAATAAATAAATATTCAAAAATACTTGCAAGGTCTACAGATCAGAGAGCTACTACTATAGGCTCTAGTCATGGTAAACCTTTTGGGAGCCGATAGAGGACAGCGGAAGGCGGAACAGGCATATCGATTACCCATATATTACTATAGATAAGAAAATTGTAGGTACATTCTTTTCCTATTTATTTTTCTGATTCCTTCTTCCCCATCGGTCGCACCCCTTGCATAACTGGAAATTTTTCGCACAATTTACAATACACTTCGGTCAATAAGAAATATAAGCTTATGTAAATTATTCGCTGAAGTGACAGCTTAAGGAATATCAGCATGCGCCATATTGCGTCTTATTCTCTTAATAATAGTAAAAATGCTTGTACCATTCTGTTTCTTAAGATCTGAATATTCGCAATCCTTTCCCCTCGTAATCAGGAATTCAAAAGGCCCTATTGGAGCGGAGCGTTGCCAAGTAGCACACCGTCGAGCGGAAGCGACGAGCGCGATTTCCGCTTCCTCCTGTCGGCCCACTAGCGACATCTAGCGCCCTCGCCGGCTTAGGGCGGGCGGCGACGGCACCGGGGCGGAGTGGCGTACACACGATACATCGCGCTTGCATATGTGGAATGGAGCCATAAATCAAACCATTACATCAATAGTTAGATTTTTCATCTCCTTAGTTTCAAAGAACCTGTGTCGAGAATTATTGCACAAAGACCCAAGACGAGCTTATTCATGCGTTGAAAGATAAAATAAAAAAAAATGGCAAAGTACCCTAAGTTATAAACATTTAATTTAAAGTTATTAATGACGTATTTATTAGTGAATGCATTGATGGTATTTAATTCGTTTATGCATACTATATAAATGTTAGTTGCACGAAATAGCTACCTGTGAAGTTCTTACGTATTCTAAAATGTCGTTGGTACTCTTGAACATCAGTAGTGAGCGAATTCATAAGCGAACAGACTGACGAAGGTACTGTTTATGCTTCTTTTAAAGGTCTCTGACGCTATACGAATATGTTTCGGTCGCCACTCTCTTCCTTCCTAGTCGCTGATTTCAAGTGTTATTACACTTTGGGCAAGTCGACCTATCGTATGGATCCCAACGACGGGTGGGGTGCCCGCCGCCGATGCCTCCGCGGATCGCGGCCCCAATTTTTTGCTCAAACACACAGTCGGCAATGCTCCGCCAATATTGACACTTCGCCGCAATATTCAGCCGGCTACATGGGCTGCGAAGGAAATCGAAATAAGGTGAGCAGTCGATGGAGTCTCAGGGCACAAATATCACACCGCTCGTCACATCTGTTCTGTGTGGAAAAAATGTTGAATACGCGAGCTAAGATTCGTTATCTCTCTATATGTGTGTACGTTCTCATATGGACTCCAAAAACGGCGCGACCGATTTTGATGACATTTTCAGGCAAGGCAGATTAGCCCAGCGAGTGATCCTGTGAAGTTTGGTAGCGATCGGATAGCCACAGCCAATCATACAATCTTCGCAGCCGCTCGCGCGTGACAGACAGTGGCCTGTCAAACGTGCGCCCAGCCGCACGCACGCACTCGCCTTGAAAATGAACTGCACGGGACAGTTCGAAACGTCGGCCAAAAGGACCGAGGAAAATAACTGTAGTAAGCCAATCTCAGACAATACAACAGATTGTTGTTTGTTTTTTGTTATTCGCGAGCAAATCACATTCGAACCGCTGGGCGAACACGGAACGAAATTCTCTCAATCCCGTCAAAGAATACTAAAATGCGAACTGTCATCCCATACTTCGGTAGCGTGCAATATTTCGGGATGACAGAACTGATTGAGTTATGCTGTGGCGTATGTCAATCGTCACATGACCGCTCAGCGACAAGCCATCTGGCTATATTAGTGCTTCCCATCCGAAGCCGGGGCGGGTCGCTAGTGGATTTTAACAATTATACGCGATTTTCAGTTGGTTCTCGTGAGCAATTATAGGTCGATGCTTCTTTTGAATCTTATTATTAAGTATTAACGGTTGATAAATGTTTCAATGGTTCAAATATTTCATTACTTACCTTTGAAAACTGTTCTGGAAGAATGAATGTAAAAATATCAAAAAAAATATTAGTCACTGCGCCTCTTTCATTTACACATTTTTTTTTATCTGAGTTTGAAATGTTGATTGATAAGATCTACAAAAATGCTAATTTATTTTCTTTTCACGGGGCCGTTGCTTGGTGCTCTGGACAACTATTTTATATTCTACTTGACCTATAGGTTCGTATAAATTAAACTGACTCTGTATATGAATGCAGCGACAATCCAGCCAACGTGGCTACAGGCCATAGCATGAGAATGCCATCCATCTTGATTACAGAGACGCAAACACGCTTCCCTTCTGACTTAATGTTCACTAGACGGCCACAAGTTCCATTCAAAAGGCCAATGCCCGCACGACACACTTAAGTGTGAAATACACCTAAACTTTTTTAAATAAAAACGTTTTGCATGTCATACGTGTATGCAAGCACATGCATCATGTCTATATTGACTACAATCGATTGTATTAGTGTTAAAACAGTATTTAATGCTATCAAGTACAGCATTTTAATAGATATAACGCAATACTTGTCCTTTTCCTTTCCAAAAACAATATCGAATTGATAAATACGTTACAGTGCTGTCTGGTACAAATAAAAACATGTGCTATTTCTGCCTACAGGATAACAGGAATATACATAGAAAATCGGACAAGTTCACTACTTTAGTTAAATTGTCCAGGTTATTCTATGTACCCTCCTGTTATCCTGCAGCCTGAATGTATGCATGCATATATATACAAGTAGTTAGTCACGTGCATAGCTAGTTAGGAATCGAGTGTTCGTTTAAAAATTCTCAAACCAAAACAAACCAAGAATCGATCTTAATAAATTGGTCTGTAAAAACTAATTCTATTTAATACAATAATTAATCAGTTTGCAGGATTTTTTTTACTTTTGTGCCGTTGGTTATACAGTATAAGCAAAAGCTTTCACATTGATATTAAACTCTGTGGCGCATACCCTTTGTCGCAAACGACCCAGACCTAAATACATGCACAACAAACTTAAATCTCGATTTAACTACAAACGAATGTTAAATTACTTAAGAGTGAAGTACAAAGGGCATCAGAGTGGAGTCAGCACGGTGCACCAGTTCACCGAACGATTGTTACGGAGGTCCAGACCGCAACGTAGTCACACGGAGTTTCCGGCATAATCGTTGTGGATTAAGTTGGTTAAGTCGGAACTAAGTGAACTGGTACAAGCTAATCCGGGTAGCTGCGCGGCCACGGCTGCAAGTGACAGTTAAGTTAGTTAGCATGTTAATCAAAGTTTAAGCTACGACGTTTTGCGGAGACGCCACGTACCGTTGGCGTGGCGAGCGCGCATATAATTATTGGTTGCGCCGTGGGGAGGTGAGAAATTTAAATTTTATCGCGTTATTTAGGGCCTGGCTTTAGCACGCGTCTCCACCCTAAAGGCAGTATTCAGAGTAGGCGGACTGACTATAAAATGGATATTATCGCCGGACTAAATAGAGTTTTGTGTGGTACAATACATGCCAGCACATTGGTATGTTTCCTCTTGGTAAATTTATCTTTAAAAAACAAGTAAATAAAACTCTCATACGGTCACACGGCATGTGTACGGAAAGTTAGCATAACCTAATTACATGCAACTGCCTATATGTCTATTTTTTATTCAATATCGCAGTACTAGTATCCGCATTACAATAAATATATAAGATCAAGAAATACTACTCACGCCAAAATTTTGTTTTTCTAATAATAATATATTACACATAAATTAACACAAAATTAAGGTAAAAAAAGACAGAAAGTTGTCTAATATTTATTACCCAATATTATCCAATATAAAAGGTATATTGAAATAAATTAAGATTTCTATAATATATTTGAGAATCCAAAATTTCAAAAACCAAGTAAAACTTTAAGAGCATGGAAACAGTTATCGCACGTAGTTTGGGGAATTGATAGGGTAATGACTCTCTTAATACTATTCATTCTTAGTACCAGGACTTAAGAACGGCCCGTAAGCTATGCTCCCCATACAAACGTAGTTTACTAATAATTTGGAAACCGCTATTCCAATTAAATTGATATTTAATATCTAATATCAGGTAACAAATATCTGTGTCTGCATGCTTTTGTTTTTTTGAAAAATCCAAACCGAATGAAATAAATAAAAGCAAAAATAAAATCTTCATACGAAATCTGTTTTCTCTATGGTTTGACCCAGAATAGATTTACCGAAAAAACAAAGGCATGCAGACACAGATATTTGTAGCCTAATATTAGATACCAAATATCAAGTAAGTTGGAACATTGATTTCCAAATGATTAGTAAACTACGTTTGTATCGGAGGCGAAATTTTCAGGTGCTTACAGACCGACCATAAATGGAATCGAGAGGTCCCACTAAATTTCATTTTATACACGTCGTAAGAGACGACTAAAGGAAAAGGTTTGTCAGCCTCGATAAAGCAGTGGCGCATCGCCTCGAAGTGGCGTTGAACATTTTTATTGCTATTTACCTAGTTTAATGTATAATATGTGAAAGGTTTTTTACAGCAGAATAATTTGGATTAGATGACCACATTCATTTATACTATGGTTTAATTGTGGTAGTTTTATCTTTAGTAGAGTTTGATCTTCACCAATGTATGTACGGTCGCATTCAAAAGTTCAGTAGCACTTCGCAGAGCGATTGCTTTGAAGCGCTCGCATCGTGCGGGGTTGAAGCGGGAGGAGGGGATCGCACCGGCCGCGCGGGTTGCGGTAGGACGCCCCGCCTGAGGACCGGTCGGCGGGGGACGGAGCATGCCACATGTGCATAACAAACCCGACCGGAGGGTGCTACTGGACTTTTTGTCGTCGATGGCACATGCATTGTTCTTCTTGAGCAGTTACATATAAACCATTGGAAACTAGTTTGTAAGTACCTTTCAGTTAAAAAAACACCAAAGCTAAATATGCGAAAAAAATTAGGTTATGAACTCGAGTGTGTAATATACATGAATGGAATAGAAGGAATAAAGAAACCAAAATCGAAGCTCCTGGAATGGCAACTAGTTACAATATTCATACCACATTGAACGTCCACTGTAATCCGATCTAATATCATGACCGATCCAGTAAGGAAAAAAATCCGTGTGAGATAAAAAAAACCTAAAAATCAAAGGACAGTTTGCAAGGATTTAATATCTACTACTGAGAGTTTATTTAATGAGATGTGCACCTAAAAATATTCAGCCACTAAAATTAAGGGAGGCTTTATACAACCTGAATACTCTAAGGATGTCTCCAGGACCATTGCAGGATCATACAGCGGCGCCGATTTCCGGTCCCGGTAAAAAATATATCAGTCGCCGCTGAAGAAATAATCAAAGATTTTCTCGCCAACTTTATGCAGAGTTGCAGAAATCAGAAAGTTCTTTACAATTCAGTGAATAATATTTCACAATATCAGTGAACCGCGAAGTGGAGTAATTAACCCTAGAGAGGGCTTCACTTTTATCTGATAATGATAATATAATGTATTGCATGTGCAGTGGTTTTAAGTTATTTCTCTTTGCAGTTATAAATAATGGCCAATATGTTAATGCGTTTTTTTTGCGGCTAATCCAACTATTGAATTAGTAACTAGGGCATATTTGTTTTTAATGTCATCAAGTAGCTCTAAATCTAAACGTATGCGTCACTCCGTCGTAGTAGTCCTTTGACCCTACGACGTCGACCACGTTAAACTTTAGGTCTTCTTCAATCTTATTAGGTGGTAGGGTTAATCCCGCCCATGTTGGTACCATCGCTTTGAATGAACGATGGTCAAAGCGGCTATGAAAAATGTGGGTGTATCCCACTTCAATTGTAGCTGTGCAAAAAAAGGAAGGTGCTATGAGGTGTGTTGGGTTGTGTGTGTGTTGGTGTAGGTGTGGTAACCATCCATGTTCAGTCACATAAAAAATACCTTTTTAGAAACTTAGGGCCGAGTGCACGAAAGGACAAAACATCAAAATCAACGTCAACGTACGATTAAACACGTCACTTTGTTTGGACAGTATGGAAGGAACTCTATGCGGTTCACTAAAAGTGACGTGTTTAAACATTGATTAACTCGGCCGTCTCTTCGGCAATCGGCAATCAGGGCTTATTTGTCAAAATAAAATTATTTAAAATGCTAGTGTCAATAGTTTTTTCGGCCCGTAATGCTAGGTGTAGCCCACAGGAGGAGCCACCTCCATCGACATCCTTTACTCCGACGGATCGTAGCGGATACGCCCTGAATGCTAGTCGTTATCGGTCTGCCGCCTCCCGGCCTCCCGATTATAACTTGCTTCGTTACGAGTCGCCCGACTCAATGTTCGAGCTGTAAAATACTTAAGGAAAATTGTTTTCCCGACTCGCCACGGTCGCGCGCAAACTTTCGCGATAAAAGCGGCGGGGCGATTGCAACCGATTGTCCAACTGGTCTCCGGCCACATTCACAACAACACAACCAGACAATAATCCTCTAGGCTACGTCACTTTGAAAAAACTATTTTTGAGATTCTTGTTTAATAGAATCATTGGGTTTAATATCTCGAAAACTAAATTAAAAACATCGCTTGCATTTACAATTACATTACACCCCCCCCCCCCCTCCGCACATACACACTCACACATACACCCTTACCTATGTACACACACACCCACGTCTATTTTAATAACATAGTGCTACGCTACCGTCTGCTAACTAAGTCCAACGGAACCTACACCCTGTTGTGCAGAATTGTATTATTTTACAGGTGTAGGAACTATTAGTACCATCAATGGCACGTTTCAAAAAACCTGATTTATTCTTGGATTATATAACTGTACCACCTACTTGATTTATGAAACAAAATAAATAATTTTGAATTTGAATTTGAATTTGAATTCCAGAGGTCATGGGTTTAAATCACAGCACCGTTCATCAACATTTTTAACCGACTTAATTTATTTTTAATATTGAGGCGCTAGGACTAGCCAACTACTCGCGCCATACAAATGCACTTTATAACAAATGTAATAATATGTAGTGAAACGCTTCAGCAAATCCAAATAGAACTCCAGACTGATAATGGATTGTTAATATTTTTTTATTCCATTATTTATTTAAATAATAATAAAAATAAAAAAGTTGATTTTTTTAATTAGAAATCTGAAAGTAATTCGATTTCTAGATATAAGCAAAAACAGCATATATGCATAAACAAAAAATTCCATTTGCTTTTAGATTTCTACATTTAGTCAAAAAAGTTCGGAAATGGACACTGTTTCCGCAATGTATTTTGTATAGAAAAAGGAAACATACATTAACGAAAATAATTCAATTCCTAGACAAGGAATCATATATTGTAAGAATGACACTTATAATCGTCAGACTTAGTTAGTTAACTTGGGGTGCCTCGTCTAACTTTGCGATTTGGCTAGTACCAGGCCCTTAATAACAATTCGTTTATTCCTCTTAGACACAATTTCTTAGGCTGGTAACTGTCATGCCAGGCAATGCACAGAAAAATAAATTTATATAATATTTTTAAAATGAGCTCACCTGAGTCGGTTGTTTTATGGAATCAGTTTTTTTTAATAATACCAAATAAAGTTCTGGTTCCCCATTTGATTCGTTTAACTGAGCTACGCCACCCACGAGCACGCCACAGCGTGACAGTAACATAACACGGTGAATCGACAGAGTACCTTGCACAATGATGTAATATTGTTTTTTTTTTAAACTTAACCTTGAGACATGCCTATCTAATTTTACACATACGAGTATTAACATTTTAGAATATTGGGTCAAAAAAAAACAATAAATAATTCACATCTGAAATCGAAAACACAAAAGGACAGGCCAGTCAGCAATGAAGAGTTGTCGATGTTCAACGTTAAATGAAGCGGTGCTCGAAATAAAGGGAAGGTCCTGGCATGGCACCTAGCTCCTTACGAAATACGGTGTGACGGGCTAACATCAGTAACATCGTAAATGCAATACTATGTAGCCATCCAGTCTAGTTCCAGCTAAGAGCAGTCTAAATAAAATTACAACTTTCAACAGGCGCCTGTGCTTGCACCTAAATGAAACTGGTTGGTACAATCTTTGGAACATTGTTCGTGTTGTAACACGACATATGTGACGATACATATCGTTACCTTAAACAACCGGGCCAGACTCCGGGTATTCAGATAAGGTGTGCGCTATTCGTTTTATAGAGGTTGCCTTGGCAAAGGATTAACAAAGCCGCGGTTACACTGAGCTTTTCTTGCAGGCATTTTTTATGGTTGTATCTACAAAATGCGAGTAATACTTTGTATAACAATTTTTTTTATTAAAGACATGTCGGAGCGGGAAGAGTTATTTAGTCGGGTTCAATTATGCTCTAATACAATTGTAATTTATATGGTATAATTATCCTATGTAATGAAAACAGTTGAAATATGTAAACTGGCTTAATAAAAAAAATACAATTCCGGCGTACGTGCACGCCGTTCGTAATTATTGTTCTCCTAAACGGCTGAACCAATTTCGATGAAAAAAAAACGTATTTATAGGGTCACCTTGATAGTTCTTAACTATGGTTAGACTCGGTTGGTAACGCTGTTGTCGGATCCAGATTTTTTCCTACGCCCGCGAAGGTATTCGTTCACATTTTGCTGGCCACCGTTCGGGTGAATGTCGAAAATGAAACCGACCCGAGGGGAGTCGGAAACCTCAGGTAGTTATTATTAAATTTAGACTTAACTTCCATTTGTCCGCCTAATATTCAGATATTACATAGTTTACTAGACATCCATTCACTGTCCACATTCTGAAAATTAGAAACAACCGATCCTATAAATCCTAAACCTATAGGGTCGGTAAACTATGGAATCGACTCTATGCCGAGGTATTTCCGCCAAAGTCCTTTAAAGGTCCTTAAAAGCGGCACCTAGCCGGCCGGCATGGTTTTCGCCGCTTCCACGATTTTAGAGCCCATGGGCATCGTCGAGCACCTCTTATGCGAGAATCTGGCATAAGCCATTTGCCGCGCATAACATAATAAGAAAGGTAAATTAATATTTTGTAGTTATTTCATTCGAGTTGAATGTCAATAGTTAAAACACTCAATATCACTGCGCTTATAGATTCAACGACCATATGTAGGAGCGGGTATAGGACGTGGAAATCATCTTAATATGCCGTTAAGCGTCCCTCCCACAGCACCAGAGGCCGAGGGAAACTGTATAAACGCCGATGAAATAGACATTTATTTTTTACGAGCTCAGATTCACGAGATTACGCGCGCGGAGCGGCCGAGACCGGAGAACTACTGGACTGAGCCCCAATCTCTATGGGGGAAATCTTACTATCAACCGTTTGGGTGGAACATTTAATATGGGAATTATGGTGGAAGCCTCGGATCAAAATATAAATGGATGACCCATTTGGTGCACATACTATGAGACTCTATGTCGCCTACATTTTAAAACTAAATATATTCACAGACGTGTCGGAGGGGTGGCGTTGGTTTAAACTGATTTGGCTAACACATTTTGGGAATCTCGAAGCTCGATGATATGGCTTAGATGCTATTGCTTCATGTTTTATATTTGAGATCGTTCGCTCGGGACAATATCCTAAAAGGCCCAAAACTATTTCTTTATAAAAAATGATGTTTATCTGTTTCTGCGGGAAAGAAGAACAAGCCAACAGACATAATTTTGTCATCGGTTCGGGTCAGGTCGGGTTTCCTTTTTAAAATTTTAATTCTACGTCTAGTGCTGAAACTGATGCAGGGCCATATTCATATTTTTCAGTGCAAAATAACGTCAAGATGTACGTTTTGAACTGAGGCTGTTTCCAAAGAATATCTACAAAGTTTCGGTAACGTTAAGAAATATTTTGATTACTAACATTATTTTTTAACACGGTACATCAGTTCAATATCTCTTTCCTTTACGTTTGCTAACATGAGTATCATTACTAAGGACACCATGTAGTTATGTAAGAAAAATAATAATACTTAGTTGGAATACTAGTAACCAGGTTTGACAAAATATGCTTTTACTTAACCATGATTATTATTTCATAACTAAAAACTATTAAAGCAATCACTTAACAAATCATCAACTGTGTGAATTCACCTAAACGCATGTGGACGACAATAAATATGTTTAAACGAAACCAAAACTGTGTCTACGAAACCTGAATATCGGGTAAAAATCTCGCCCAAAAGTCGGGCACCAGTTAATAAAACGTTTCTAGTTAATATTATCTGGATAATTCAACTATCCCCTGTTTTCACCACCTCCAGTTACCTGAAATCCGATAGTTAACTTTCGGCTACATTGCATATTTGTATGATGTAACCGAAAGATAACTTTGGGATTTTTGTAGCTGGAGGTGGTGGAACCGGACGTATATCAGGTACATAATGCCCAATTATATCGGAAAAAATCCTAAACTAGTGATTTGGTAGGTGGAGTACCCCTTTATGTCTTAAATAAACTTAACTTTAGCTAAATCTACCATCGCAACCGAATGGTTGTTCCGATACCACTTTATTTTATAGTCGAGTCTACTAAAAATGTGCTGATAGAACTAGATTCTTTTTTATGCGACCTGACATGGATGGCTAATACCACACAACTAACGCTATGCCATTAGCCTAATACACCACATTCCCGATGGAATTAGGTGCCATGCCAGGACCTTCCCTTTATGAGCTCGGCTACGTTGAACTGGATGGAGAACACGGACAATTTTTCATTGCCGCTTCGACCATCTTTTCATCCAATGCGATGGTACCAAAACGGGCGGGCTTAAACCCTACCACCTAGTAGGGGAAAGGGACGTACAGTTTTACATGGATTCCGGACCACGGAGCAGCTCGCATTCGTGAGGAAACGAACTTTTCGAACTCTGAAAGAGAAAGAAAGTGGGGCATGTCGGAATATAATAATATTAACCAAAATATAGTTGAAGTATTTTTTCTCGGTGAAAGCTTATTGTTTGATTGAACATCCACCGGTTTTCGGTTCAGCGGGCAAGTGTAACTTCTGCAAGACGGGTAAATTTTTTCGCGACCTTTCTTATAACGCTGATTCCTTTATCCGCGTTATGATATTACGGGTCACGGGTCTGTAGGGCGCAAAGTCATGTAGATGATATCAAGTGCCCTTGATACAGACACGCGCTTCGCAATGCGGACTGGACATGGATGGCTAATACCACTCCCACTGTCACGATATCAAGCCAACACACCTCATGGGAACTATGTGCCATGCCACCAAATTTTTATTTCACTGCTACATTGAACTGGATGGAAAACACGGACTGTCTTTCATTCAATGCGGTGGTACGAACCTGGGCGGGAGAACCACGAATGACGAATCTCTTAGTCAGCTCTAACGATTTGCATGAGAAGAAATGCAGTGGGCCAATTGTATTCTTTTTACGTGCCGGAACCCACAAAAGTGCCGAGAGAGTTCATTCAATTTACTATGTGTTTAAAACTAATACTTAAGATGAAGAAAAACATCGTGAGGAAATCCACTACTCTGGTGGTGTTAGCTTTTTTTAGTAACGGGACATGGATAGGTATTTTATACCTCAGCCACCGTCATAGTATAAACACAACACACCGCATTTCCAAAAGAATAAGGTGCCATGCTAGGACCTTCCCTTTATAAGCACGGGTACCTACATTGAAACCATTTTTAATACAGGTCGATGGTGTCAACACGTGCCCACCACTCAAGGGACCTACAGTTTCAAATGGATTCCAAACCATGTGGCATGCACGGCAAGTCGCCGTGCCCTGTGTTTCAGGTGAAACGATTTGATTCAGATATTTGATGCTCGGGGGACAGAAATTGCACGACACAGTTAAAGAACATAAAATTATAACGAAGGTCCGGATGTAACATCTAGTCCGAGCAATAAAAGGAAGGTCATGGCATGGCACCTAATTACCATGTGGTGTGTTAAGCTAATAATATCTCACGGTCAGTTTGGTATTAGCCATCCATGTCCAGTGATGTAGAAAAAAATCAATTGTTAGTTCCTTTATCAGCATGATAAAATAAAAATCGACTTGAAACAGTAAATTTGCAAGACTAATAATTCGAGAATTTTTAGAAAATTCAATTTATGTAGAACAATTCAGATTAGAAATTTACAGTGTTGAAACTCAAGGTTGTTGGTTATTGGTTTTCTTTGTATCCATCTGCGTATCAGAAGTAGTACGAATATGTATGTATAGTAATGACGAGGGCGGACTTATTGCCTTAAGTCAATATCTTCCAATCCCCGATGGGACAAAATTATGCAGGTATTAACAAAAATAATGTAACCTAAGATTTGATATTGCGCTCTATTTATTGATACACCTAAAATTATGTCAAAAAGTTGTATGCAGACCAAAGTCAGCTAGAAAAATATGTATATAAACAATTTAATACATAAACAATAAATACATACAATAGATCAAACACAATATTAAATAAATATCACAAAGTAAAACATAATACATTTTGCAAGGAAGTATGATTTCATGCGTTTTTTTTTAAATATCCAGAGAAGATGAGCTCCTGATTTCATGTGGTACTTATAGAATAGGCCTATAGAATAGGCTTAGAATAGAAGGTACCAGGGGAGCCTATATCTTGTGTATTAAAACTCGTAGCAAAAAGGTGCTTCAAGGTTAGTATTCAAATCAACATTCATTCTGAATTCAAATATATCTTGGAATTTTAAATATTCAATAAGAAATTAAAAACTGAAACATACTTTTACAAGTAATATGAGTCTCAAAATGTTGCCTACATAAATGTCAGTATGGAAAAGTTGTGAATGAGCCGGTCATATGAAGTTGTGATAAACATTAACTTTTCATTACTGAGTGTACCCACGATTATTGTTTCTTAAATTACTTTTAGCAGGCACACCTTCATCAAACAAAAATTTCATCAAAGCGTATTTATAGAGGAATGCTTGCCATTTAAGAAAATTTAAATGAATTAGCATTCATAGATTTTCAAGTAATGGTTAATCTTCCGTGTCATGTGCATGGATTTTAGAAATTAATCACGCGGAAAGCTAACGCACAGTATCTGTTTTGACAGCGCGTATACAAGGATTTATTGTTGTATAGGTGGCGCCGGCGGAGATTTAACGAACGTGCCCAATTGCCGTATTCAAAATTAATTCCGTATTAAAAATTCCATATTGCAATATCCTATGAACGCGTCCTTATATTTCGGTTTATTTCTTCAGAGCTCCAAGCACTTTTACAGAAAATATGAATCAGTGTGGAAAACATTGATTCATATATTGATCTGATCATAATTTCGCTCCTTGTACACGGGCCGTGTACAAGGAGTGAAATTAAATATATAATGGGTCGGGGAAAAAGTCTTTTCGCATTATAGTATGTATGAACTTGTAATAAAATCTCTTTTGCTATACTATTTGTATCTGGCTGGTTTTGGTATCATTGAAAGTTTAAATTTTAAAGAACATAATTCCAAATTCAAATTAGGAAAATGTGTGATTCTCATTTGTTTTTCGTACTGTCAAAATGAGTGAATCTAATGAAGAAATTCGATACATTTTAAAATTTTCCTACAAAAAAGGTAAAAATGCAACGCAAGCCGCGAAAAAAATTTGCGATGTTTATGGACCTAGTGCAGTGTCTGTGAGAGTAGCACAAACTTGGTTTAAGAGTTTTCAATCCGGAAATTTTGATGTCAAAGATGCACGTCGCTCTGGTCGCCCTATTACGGATAAAATGGATGCCATTTTTGAAAAAGTGGAGCAAGATCGGCATATCAGTAGTTACGACGTAGCTGAAGAACTAGGAATTGACCACAAAACAGTTTTGGCGCATTTGAAAAGAACTGGGTACACAAAAAAGCTCGATATTTGGGTACCTCACGAGCTCACTGAAAGAAACCTAATGAACCGGCTAGACCTCACACATCTTTAGCCACTCAGCAAAAACTAAGAGAGTTTGGCTGGGAGGTGTTAATGCATCCGCCGTATAGTCCTGACCTTGCACCTTCAGATTTCCACCTGTTTAGGTCTCTTCAGAATTCTTTAGGCAGTGTCAGGTTAACATCACGAGAGGACTGCCAAAACCACTTGTCGCGGTATATTGATCAGAAGTCCCAATATTTCTATAGCAATGGGATCATGTCCCTACCTACAAGATGGCAAAAAGTTATCGAACAAAATGGTACCTACATACTTTAGTTAAATGTAAATAAACCATATTAAAAAATGTTTTGAATTTTCTTAAAAAATGCGAAGAAACTTTTTCCCCAACCTTGAATGAATTCCATTGAAAATATTGTTTTTAGGGTTCCGTACCCATAGGGTGAAAACGGAACCCTATTACTAAGCCTCCGCTGTCCGTCCGTCCGTCCGTCCGTCCGTCCGTCCGTCCGTCCGTCTGTCCGTCTGTCACAGGGCTGTATCTCAGTAACCGTAACAGGTAGACAGCTGAAATTTTCACAGAGTGTGTATTTATTTTGCCGCTATAACAACAAATAGGTAAGATTAAAAAATCATTAAAATTAAAGGGGACTCCCATACAAAAAACGTGATTTTTTTGTTTTTTTTTCTACGATGGTACGGAACCCTTCGTGTGCGAGTCCGACTCGCACTTGGCCGGTTTTTATCAAATAATGTATGATAAAAACTCTCAATTACCGGCAATGTTAAATAAAATAAAAAAAATATTGGTAGCTGTTTTCGCTGCGAAAGAAAGTAACTGCGATTTTTTTTGTGATTTAAGGTAGAGCCCTTTAGGCAGTATGCTGATGGATCAGTCAGTCAGAACCTTGTCCGTTTAACTACTACCTAAAATATCCATCGTCTGCCGTCCGTCTGTCTGTTCACTTGTAACTAGATAACCACTGTTCTAATTTCGATGGAGCTTGCAGGTATAGCTAACATTTTTCCCGCAATTTATAGGCATTTATAGTTTATAAATATATTGTTTGATTATATACAAGTTCTTGTTAGGCTAGACTAGTGTCTATATTTTAATAAGTTGACATTTCGGGCCATATATAAAAAATACAGACAAATTGAAAACTAAACTCTGTCTATGTTCCATCAGTTTTCTACTTCAGTAGGCCTATTCTTGAAATTCCATGCTCAGGAATCAGAAAAATTTCGGCCGAGAAAGCCGCGATTGTCAAAGCGTTTTTCTAGATGGAAAAATACGAAAAACGGTATTTTAATTATTCAAGATTTACTGTCGAGAAAAACGCTCTGACAACCGCGATATAAGCGATTTTTTTCGACTTCAAGATTCCTGATTCCTGAGCACCTGGGGCCGAACCAAAAACATGCGTGAGGTCTTCGTGAGGTCTTCGTGAGGTCTTCGTGAGGTCTAGTCAAACAGCTGACATCGTAAACAAATGAGAATCACCCGCCGCCGTCGTCGTCGTCGGTTCGATGCCGAGGGAGGGATGTGCTTGCATTATAAATTTTATCAAATTATCGAGGGCTGCCCCTCTGTTTACCCGACCCTCTCCCATTTCAGTTTTACCTTATTTTCATAACTTTCCGGTATTGTTACATAGCAATACTTCTCTATTAGAT
The DNA here is from genome assembly GCA_946894095.1 of Incurvaria masculella. Classification (NCBI taxonomy): domain Eukaryota; kingdom Metazoa; phylum Arthropoda; class Insecta; order Lepidoptera; family Incurvariidae; genus Incurvaria; species Incurvaria masculella. Next base: position 9,317,322 of record OX335644.1, read on the forward strand.
GTGTAAAGTAATTTGTATTAGCAGGATTTCCGTTTTTCGAAATCTTCTATTTTTTTATGGTACTTATTTCCTCACGTTATTTTCACTTAATAATGCAGTAATTGTTACTGTGTTACTAATAAAATGAATGTTTGTGTAATGTACTGTGATAATGTAAAATAATGATCTAATATTTATTTATCATGCATATGAAATGGCAGGATGTACGTAAAAACGTTTGTACGTTTAACTTCAACAGGAAACATTATAAGCTTGTACTTTAATGAAATAAAGAGAAAATCGTTCACGTAAATACTTCTAATATTGTCTACATATTTCATATAATTTTTGTTATTTCAGTGCTACGAGAAATATTATGCATGACATATGAAAGTAAACATCTCAAATGTACCATGTACCATGCTAACTATCAAAAGATGTTTTATTCGGCCATGGAAGTAAAATGTATCAGTTAGCATGGCCAGACATTGAACTAAAAGTTATGTATAATCACTCACTGGCGGCCTGTTCACGTCCCAATTTAATTTACAATGGTAATCAACCCCTCAGGTTTACACGCCCTCGAAAATGTGAAATAGGTATAAAAAGGAGAGTGACCGCTGAAAATAGAGTGAATGAAGTCATTAATTCTGTTATTGAAGTTATTAAACTAACAACTCATATTACAATTCATATCAGACACTGTTGAACAGCACAGCTGGTACCAATACTGAACTATGGAAACGAGACTTGGGTATGGAAGAAGAAGCACAAGTATAGCATACACTCAATCTAAAGCGTTATTTTAGATAGCTATGCGGAGTGCGGTTGCCAAACAATTTACTTAACAGTGTGATAAAATGAACTCAAAATTAATTTACAAGGAAATGTGGTGATGTATAGAAGGGTACGTTAAGATGGTACGTTAAGATGGGGTCATGTAGAATGAATACGGGAGGAAATAATCAAAACGGAAATTTATAGAACTGATTTGAGTGGAACTGGCATGCAGAGATGACCGAGAAGAACTCACCATGATCAGATAGAACATGTGGTTCATAAAAGTCAAATTCGTAGTACCCAAAATTTAAGATAATGTATGAAGTGCATGCCACTTGATAAATCGAAAGAAGTACGCTATGATTGTGCCGCATCTATAATCTCTGCCTATTCCTCCAGGCCTGTATTTACGCATAGTATAGGCAAAAATAACATTTACGTGGACAAAAATAACATAGGAAAATATATAACTCAAACCAATAGAAAATATGAAGAAGCGGGGTGATCAATAAGACACTTCTATTTATTCTGACGTCGCGCTACGCAGAAGGAGGGAAAGTCGCGGTATTTGTACAATTTGCCTCCCCAGCGAAATGTATCTCTGATTTATGTACGCAGCCCGATGTAAGGAGCCCAGATACACATTGTACCCATACACACGGACGGCTGTGTACATGAAGAATTTGTTGGGATTCTCTTTTGGCAGGCGAATGAGAGAAATACGACGTATATCTCGATTCAATTAGATTTTACCGCGAAAAGCTCCGAGTGAAGTTTCAATACAATTGTTTTTTTATTTATTTACAACATTTATCCTCATAGACATCAGTACTTATTTGGGAATTGTGGTATGTGGAATTTAGAACGTATCAGAATTCGCAAACTTTTTTTTTATTGAATGTTTTTTTTTTATTGAGTCTAATGGTAGCGTTTATAGGTAACCTATACTTGAACAAGTCAATGTAACTACAATTTAACTACAGATGTTCAATAAAAAAAATCAAACCCCTAGCTTTGATTTGATTGAGCCAAAGAATCTCCACCGGATTTTTCTCATCTAAAAGTAAACTTAAACTATTGCTGTGAAATGATAATTTGATCTAATAATGAACTGAATTAGAAGTGAACTAGTCGTAAGTGTAAGCGAATTAAATTATCTAGGTCACACTAAGGCCCGCATAGATAGTCGTTACGAAAGTCGACTGGACAACCAAGTAAAATTTGTATTCTTATTGATCTTTATAATGTACTTAACTGTGAATCAACGAAGACGTGGACTTGGGATGTCTGAGAATAGTTAATAGCTAAAATCGAAAATGATCTCCCTAAATTCACTTCATCAAATAATCCTTTAGTCTTAACATTTCGGTAATGTTTTACTTGGAAATACGATCAATCATTGTAAAATATTGTATTTATGAATACTTGATCAGTTATTTCAACAAGTCAAATAATCATAATTATCGATAATATTTATGGTATTCTAAGATTATATATAAAATATAAAATAAATTCGTTTAGTATATATTTTACCGTATGAAGAAGAAGCCGCAAAGGAACTGGACCCGTTTTTTATAAATCTAGAGAATTAATTTTTACTGCTGATTAGTGTAACAGGCTAACCTAACACAATTTGCAAGAAGACCAGCGACGAGTTTTGTTTGAACATATTTTATTTGCCATGGCTCTTTACTTTAGACTCTGAGTATAATTTCATGTCCCTGTACAAATAGGGCTTTAGGTTCAAATGAATAATATCCTACGTAACTGTGAGAGTTTAAGTTTACATACAATATCACAATATGCCTGCCACTGCATGCAATACACGTTGGCGTAACCTTTAAGTATTTCGTACACCCTACAGAAAATAACTTTTGTGACAGAGGAGTCCTAACCGACATTAATTGCCCAATCCAAGCGGTTCGAAGATACTAGTCCTAAAATCGAGTCAAGACGCTGACCGTTTATATTATTTTATTTTATTGAAGAAATCACTCCACCTTCCGTACTTTTTCCAAATGCAACAAAGTCTCTGTCGCATCGAAATACCTCGTATCGATTATCGCATATTTCAGTATCCAAGAATCCTTCGCATAACCAGGTTTCAACGATTACAACAATATCATAGTTATTAGCTAAAATTTTACGATAAAAGTCTAAGAATTTTGTCCTCAGACCGCGCGTATTTTGATTATATTTTTGTAACTTTTATTAATTTTTTCGTGTTTTTTTATTTATTTATGATACATAGAAATTGTCCAAATAAGGTAAAACAAATAAATAAATAACTGCGCGAGGTCCGAGACATACAGTTACTTGATACGAAATCGTATTTGTGGAGTATTGGTAGTTACTTGTGAGAGATGTGATATTATTGTAGGTATACTTATCACCCAACGACAAAGAGAGATATACTGAGTTTTACGACTAAATTCACGACCTAACTCTATAATTTTTAAAGCAGTCAAAGTTTTAGTACTGATTTGTACGTACACTTAGTAACTAGCTATTTATTCGGGCCTTAGTCGGATACCAGACGGTAATGCATCACAATATATCAGTCGGCGCGGCTGTTCTCTTGCTCTGCGTCTGCATTCCGTTTCTTAGTATTAAATTTGGTAGCCTTACTATACGGTCATCACGTACATTCCAAAATTCTCTTTTGCCAATGTTTATTTAATTTATTTTTGTAAGAGGTGTTGTTTTCGCTGCGACATCGAGTCATAAAACTTAGCCAAATATGGTTCTATGGTCGCTGAACCGAATTTGCTGTATATTCCTACTTAATCTATGTTGAGAAGAAAACCCCAGCCAAGCCGGGAAAGCACTGTAATAATACCAGCCAGGTCATATTCTCGTAGAACATGCATGAAGATGTATTTTATTATTACTTATGATATAATTATCAGATATATTGGTGTGGTCTGTTTTTTACATTTCAAAATTGTATGTTCAACACAAGGCTTACTCCACCTTTACTTTTATATTATTTTGGTTTCGCCAGAGATATATGATACGAATTAAATTGAAATATTCTGCCTTTAATATATACTTCAGTAGGGTAATTACTTATAACATGTTTCATTAATCGAATTTATTGTGACCTACTTTCGATTTTGCGACAAATTAAATTTCTATTGCATTGCTATACTTGTGTTATTCTGATGACAAAGCTGGTCAATATTATGGTTTATTTTGATTATAGGTTTAGTGGTTTGATGATGGTGCGATGGAGCTGGAAGGTATTTATGAGGCGTTCCTGAAAAAACATAACAAAAAAAAACATGAGAGGTGTCGCGGGACAACCGGTAGGAACGAAGTATCTTTATCTATCTAGTCTCTATCTACCGAAATAGGTAGGCAGCTGAAATTATCACAGAGTGTGCATTTATTTTGCCGCTTTAACAAAAAATAGGTGAAATTTCAAAATAATAAAAATTAAAGGGTGCTCCCATACAAAAATCTTCGGTTAATCTTGTGCGATGGTACGGAACCCTTCGTGGGCGAGTCCGACTCGCACTTGGCCGGTTTTTTTGTGTATTCATCATCCATAGACAGTGCACTGCACTTCGCTTGGACATATTTTATCATGTGCTCTAAAGTAGTGTTCGTCAAGTCAATTCCCACCCATAGAAACCCTCAAATACGTCTGCGACTATGTTTGCATGTGGCATGTACGTATTTTAAAAATTGGAGATAGCTGGTCCCATAGTAGGCGCGCTCGATGCCTTATATCTTCCCTTATTATCTATGGTTCCAAAAATAATAAACGAAACATGATACTAATGCATATTTTCATTTCCAATCGGCGCACTTCATTCGTATCAAACTTGACGAGAGCTTTATACACCTGACATAGGTAAAGTTGACGACGGCTGTGTAAATACCAGAGAGTACTTGTAATGCTATACATTACATGAATGTATATTATTGCATTAGTAACTTTGTTAGTTGTAAGTAATTTAAACTGAGGGCTGCTGTTTCTACTGTTCTTTGCCTTAATCTGTTCTACCAAGGAATTGTTTGGCAGTAGCATTTAGATTTAAGTGTGTATTTCATAATTGTGGACGGAAAAATATGTTATGTAAACCCGTGAAGTTTCTTTGCGGGTTCTTCTTTACTGGGTTGATCGAATCCGCGGATCTTTGTGACGTAGGGCCGAGTGCACGAAAGGACAAAAAATCAAAATTAACGTCAACGTACGATCAAACACGTCACTTTGTGTGGACAGTATGGAAGGAACTCTTTGCGGATCACTAAAAGTGACGTGTTTGAACATTGATTAACTCGGCCGTCTCTTCGTGCAACCGGGGCGTAGTGTAATGTGTGACTACCAAAAAGTGTAAATAAATGAAATGGTCTTGAGCCGTCTGTATTCAAGTGTAATGAAACCGAGACTGTACGAGTACGTGCATTCTGAGGAGCCCGTTCTCGGCTCCGTGATTCGCACAGAAGGAATATCGGGTGTCTTTGTCTTGTTAGCACCCAACACTGCGGAAGCGGTGCGGCGGGGAGGGGGGGGGGGGGAGGGAGCGGGTAGAGACTTGCTTTGAGCTTGTTTGTAACTGATTCCCTTAAGACTCCCTCCTTTTTTTTGGTTCTAATAAACAAACAATACAATTTTACTTGTGTAATTTACAATTTGGTCATTATAAACGTTTATTTCTCCGAATCTTATCGAATGAAACATGTTAAAACAATTATTTCAGGGCACTATATCAATGAAAAGTTATGAGAATTTACTGTGTGAAATTTAAATTATTAGAAATAAAATTATGAGAAAAAAAATTGGAATGAAGTGTGCAAATAATAACCAAAATGTAGATATGCTGTAGTAAATTTTCGCACAAAACATCCTTTTTTTGCCGTAATTGGAAATAGCTAGCAGTGTGTACATATGCAGAATATAAACTTTTGCCTGGGCATTCATAACAATTTTGTCAAATATTTATTTTCGTCCATATCAGTAACGCATATATAAGTAGGTGGATGTGATGGCAATCAAATCTTGTAGCTCAAATCGAATGTCAGAATTGAGTTGTGTTATCTGCTACTGTATGTATACTATATCTTGAACACTTTGACCAGCAATAGATACAAATTGTAAACAATTACCCACAGCAGTCAGTTACTACAGTCAGGAATTTTCAAATCATTACTTTGAAAAAAAAAATCCCAATCACTCTAAGATTGATATGACCGAAAGGAATCTCAAATGCAGGTGTAACGACATCTATGTATATACAATTTGAATTGTGTAGGTGTGTGTATGTTTCCCATGGACTCAAAATAAGGCAAACATTTTCAGGCAATGTTCAAATTGGCCCGGCGAGTGATCCTGCGCAGTTCGGAAGTTTAGAAGTTCCTCTCGGGTGGATTTTCAAAATTAAATCGTCCTGAGTGGCGTCGGGTACCCCAGCTAGTGCTTATTTTTATAATTTAAATATATAAATTTTTAATGATTTTTTTATTTGAACGCACTAATATCTAGAAGTACAGTCGGACCTAAAAAATATTTTCCATCCCAGTTCTTGAAGAAGTAAATAGCTTTTTAAAATCTGTTTCAGATGTAAATTACGTACTCGGATTCGTATTTTTTTTCTTTTTCTGCCGGTGCGATCACTTCTGGCAAATCCAACTTCTTCCCTCAATAAATTTCGCCAGGTTTGTCATTGTGTCATTTTTTTCCCATTTATATTTACATATATACTTACGTCACGCTACAACCCTTAGTAGCCAAGCAAAAATAAAAAAAATGGAAAGAACATTAAGCGAAAACGAAGTAATAGCGCGGGCAGGCGATGCGACGCGGTGGATTTCCCGGGTTCCGCTCTGGTGACAGAAATCGACCCGAGCGGAGCCGAGAACCTCAACTAGTAAAACATATGACTGTACAAGCGAAGGTTCGGTCGCAACGAAATTAATCACATGGTGTGCAATTGAAGTGCAGTATGTATCGCTGCGAGCATTCGTTATTTTCCCAGCGAGAGCCACCGTCTCGGTCTCGTTCGAGAAAGTTTATCTCGGTGAAAGCAATTTGTACTGGCTTGCTGCCAGCGAGCGTCCGACTGTACCCGCACCCCGTTCCCTCTATACATTACGCTCCCTGACTGTACTGACGCTGTACGATGGGGAAAAGTGCTGCTTGTCTTTAGCATGACAATGAACTTAAATTCGTTCGAATTCTTAGCCTTTTTCTGAAGACAATGCACCCATTCACTGTCGACAGTCCCAAAATCAGAACCGACCGATCCTCTAGAACCATTATCTAGAGGGTCAGCAAACTATGACTCCCTGCTGATGTATTTCCCCCAAAGTACTAGCTGGGGTGATCCAAACATTGGGTGAAGAAGCATCTGGCCGACCGAAATGGTTTTCGCAGCCCGCGTGAAGGTTCGAAAACCCATGCGCGTCGTCGGGCACAGATTCCACAACGTGATCATGACTGCTGTATCCGAAATAATATTTTATGCAGATTTTGCAGTATATTAATACTTTTAAATTTAATAATTGTTCTATAATAATTATCTGTAAAAAAAATGATTTTCCATAAATCTTTTTTTTTTATTTTTTATTTTATTTCAATATTGTATAATAACTGACCAAATTTATAAAATTGACAATATTATGTAATTTTGTACAGCTATAGCTATCAATTTACCTGAAATTTAAATATATTATTATTATTATGAGTATTTGGGTTGGCGGAAGACGATTCCTCTTGGCTATGCGAAGGCTACCCGGCCACTCTAAATATTCGCTTTTGTTGGCAAAACGGGTGGAGCGCGATGCGAAATGAACCGGACACGAATTCTCACGATCGACAACCAACCACAGAAAAAATAACCAACTCAATGTATCTTTGACAGCTGAAGCATTCAAACTACTTTATAGTGGCTTGCAATTTGGGCCTAAACAATTATTATTACATCGGATCGGTAATCTGGGAAATGCACTCCCTGCCGATGGATTTTCCCCAAATTAAAACCTGAGGTATTTCAAACATGGTTTGAAGGGGGGAACGGCAGAACGTCTAAAATGCAGATCGTATAATATCATATTTTAACAAAATTTTAAAACCATGCACAAAGTATAATCGGCAGATCGTATAATTTATACGTAGTGCATGAAGAAGTTTACAAAATAAAATTACTTATTTCTCCATGCATAACGTATAATAATAATAATAATAATAATAATATTCTTTATTGTACACCATTATAAAACAGTTTACAAAAGGCGGGCCTAATGCCAAAAGGCATTCTCTTCCTACCTACCCTTGGGATGTAGGAAAGGTGCAAGGCGGCAGACAAAAAAGGATAAAAGAAGTAAGATTTTTTATCAATAAAGATATATATATATATATATATATACTTAACAAGAATAAATATACTTACATTCTAATACTAATACATACAGATACATATAATACATAGCTTATAATATATATTTAATTTAAATATATACCAATATTTGTGTATATACATTTATTCTTATATGAACCTATTTTTGTAACAGAGAGCGAGCAAGAACTTATATAAATGATAAAGTTTAAATATAATTTAAATAATAGGACTTCAGACGTTTTTTGAAAATATATACATTGGAAGAGGACCGAATTTCTAGGGGAAGCTGATTCCAAAGACGAGATGCGTTTAAAGAAAAAGAGTCACTATAATAAGTGCTGCGATGTGTAGGAATTGCTAACAGTAAGGTATCAGCAGACCTAAGTGGAACACCATGTGAAGATAGCAATTTGAAGCGATCCTGCAGGTAACTCGGAGCAGCAGGGTTATTTAGTGTGCTGTAAAGAAGTGATAGGGTGTGAACATTTCTGCGTTTTCTAATGTCAAGCCACTGGAGTCGATTACGGAATTCGGAAATATGATCAAACTTACGCAAGCCAAAAATATATCGAATGCATAAGTTAAGGAGGCGGTCAAGTTTGTTAAGGAGATCTTCATGAAGATCTAGGTAGCAGATATCAGCATAATCAAATAACGGGAGTAAAAGGGATTGTGCTAACGTAGTTTTGGTGCCAACGGAAATGAAATTTTGCAATCGCTTTAGAGAGTGCATGCTACCCATAAGTTTTCGACTGACTTCGCAGACCTGTGTGTTCCATGATAGTGTCTCGTCAATCCATAGACCCAGATTTTTTACACTCGTACTGTACGGGACTGCAACACCATCAAACACAACTGGAGGTAAAGTTGACTTGTCGAGTTTGGCCAACTGCTTACTAGACCCTATGATGATAGGTCATAGGGAATAGTCACAACGTAAAAAAATATGATCTTTATTTAACAAAAAAGAAAACCATGCATATCATATAATTCAAAAACTTTCCATACGATAAGCGCCCTTATGAAAATAGGTTTAAAGCGTATACTCGCACGCGACTTTTCGACCGTCTCAATTAGCGTAAGGTGGCCTTGTTACTCTTTAACAAATATCGATTCGTAGCAATTTCAGCCTTAAATTTATCGTCATTAGGGCGCTTTATGCAGTGCTTCTTGGCATATTATACGTTCTGCATGGTTTTCTTTTTTTGTGAATTCACGTTAGGAATATTATACGTTGTGACTATTATACTATCTGCATGATGCAAAGAGTTGATTCTATTTTTAAACTTTCTTCATGCACAACGTATAAAATTATACGTTGTGAATATTATACAATATGCATGGTTTTGTTTTTTTTTGAAAAAAATACTTTTATACGTTGTGAATATTATACGTAGTGTATACGACTCGTGTGAAGTAGCCCCTATCCGGCCGGCATGGCTTTCGGAGCCTCTCTTATGTCAGACCCCGGCTGAACACAAAACAAATATATCATATACCTTGTAAAGATCAGGTTTGCCGATTGAAGAACCGAGATGTATAAGTCATGTAGGTATAGACATAATATTTTCCTCATCTCCATGGTATAAGTTCGATGATAATATGCCTTTAGAAGACGCCAGAATTATGCTTCATTATGCTGGATGGATGGAACGTTTCCGAGTTCTGAATTTTCCGATTCCGCTTTTTGGAACGCATATCCAAAGCCTCGCTCGTGCTGATGCCGAAGCGACCGTCATCGCATGTCGTAGGTGGTAGCGGTCGTCAAGCCACGCACCACGCTAGCTGAGGGCCGGCCGCGCGCGCTGGCATGGCGTGGGCATTTTATTTCTCCGACACCCGCGCCGGGCGATAGCGCATTATTTATTTTATAGTCCGTCTAGATGGGGCGTCTCGCAGCCCGGGCCCCCATTACGTGAGTGCGCAGAGGATAGTTTCAGCAACTAAATGGTCTCAATGTCATATGATGATAATATTCCTTATCACGCGTGTGCGGGATGGGAGCTACTCGGGAGAAAGTGTCCGAGCATCACAGACCCGTCAATACATATCAATTTACGGCCGAAACGATAACACCATCACCTGTCTCTTTCTTCGCTTGTTTTTGTCTTTGTCAAAAAGTAGACAGGTGTTTGTGTCAACCTTCCGGCCGTAATGCAGTACGATGCGTTGGGAGCAAAATACAAATGAAGCGCTCTGCCAAAGTAAGTCAATTTTATTAAATGATTACGCGCTTAACGTATTGACGACTGGCGCTTATGAAATAGTGTTGCGTTGATCAATGCGACGGTTAAAGATAAATAGAAAAAATAGTATTATAAAAGATAAAAGATAAAGATGTAACTAAGCTTAATGTTGAATAACCCTGTAATTGAGGGCAAGAATCAATCTATTTGTACGTAGATACATATCACATGAAAACGGCTTTCTAAAACTTTTCACATTTTAACACACATGTTTTCAATACAACAATTTCAATACACACGTAACATGCTCATATCTACAACATTCGTTGTATTTGATATTTTAAGATGCAACCTGGAAAAAGGTCATGCGCGATTACTTATCGGAGATGCAAAATTATACTAAATACTTGGCATCCTAAAATTATGTTTGGTTTCTAAGTTATTAGAAAGTTTTTTTTTTGCGCGCTTCATGCAATAACTTTGGACGTGCATTACCGTGTTTCCATGAAGATTTATAATTAATTTGAATTTGTTGAATTTTTTAACTATAATTTTTTAGCTATAAGTCGTTTTGTAATTATTTTATCTGTAAATATAACCAAATCAAACACTATGCCTATTGTTTTCTTTGTAGACATGTTGCATTCTCCTCATCAAGAAGAATGTCTTTTTCTTTGTCGGGAAGGGACCTCTTAATTACGGGCTATAAAGAGGAAGCGGCTACGTAAAGTCTCATTGCACTCAGAAAAAAACCGGCCAAGCGCGAGTCGAACTCGAACAAGAAGGGTTCCGTACCATAGTACAAAATTTAACACGAAAAATCACGTTTTTTGTATGAAAGGGGTATGTATCAAAGGGGGCCCCCTTTGATTATTATTATTTAATGATTTTACCTATTTCTTGTTATAGCGGAAAAATAAATACCGACTCTGTTAAAATTCCCGCTGCCTACCTATTACGGTTTATGAGATACAGCCCTGTGACAGACGGACGTACGGACAGCGGAGGCTTAGTAACAAGGTTCCGTTGGCACCCTTTGGGTACGGAACCCTAAAAACTAGCTTGCTATTACCCTGACCCATCACATAAAAGACTTCACTCGTCAATAACGTTCCATGTCATTTTACGACAGCATTTGACTGCCAAAAGCGTCATGAACGTAATTGGGATCCAGGCCAGTAAATAAAGTGGCTAAGCTTTTGATTTTATGCTGCAGACTTATTTATCGGGATACTATCTAGAGTAGAGGCTGTCCTGTAAGGAGCTGAGAGATACGACATGCTCCAAGGTTTATGTTGCAAAACCAAACAAAATAATGGCAAAATGCGTACGCCCACCATGTTTCGTACATTATGCACATCGATGTATTTTATTTACTTATTATTATTTACTATATAGACATATTATACATATATATATATATATATATTTTGACAAATAAAATAGACAGGGGCATGACACATATTTCTGCCAAATAGACTGGATGGATATACATGGCTGGATCCTCTATCCAATTGGTAACATTTTTTGAAGATTATTTAGAACTGCGTACAAAATCACATTGGTTATAAGCTGTAAGAAAAATATTTGCTGCGTGGTGTAGGTTCCGGCACGTAAAAAGAATACAAGTGGACCCTGAATTTCTTCCCATATATGTCATTCCCATGTGGTTCGGATTCCATGTAAAATTTAAATGTTTTATTTATTTATTTATTTATTTATTTATTTATTTACAAAACAGCCTATATACAGACAATGAATCCAATTCTTAGGGATGTGAACAAACAACAAAAAGTATGATTATTTTAAGTGGTAACAATAATACACATACACAAATTTACATTTACAAAATACATGAAAGGTCAGTAAGTGCCTAATTTAATAAATCTGACTGTTTCATATATTGTTATATACTTCAGCTAGTTTTGCAAATTGTTTACGATTGCAGTGGAAGACATCTAGCTCTGGCAGTTTAGCTATTATGTCATTGAGTCCGTACAACGCCCGAAGCACTGGAGTCTGCTGACAGTGGACAGTACGAGATCGCGCTACTGTGAATAGTCTGTGATTTCTGGCGCGTATGTATCTATCCGGCACATGAAGGGAGATCAACCCGAGAATGAATGGATTGTCAATCTGACCGTTCAATAAAAGGAAAAAATGTAAAAAGAGATGTACAGTCCTCCTATTCTGTAGCGTAGTGTATCCAACCATTCCGCTTACGAATAGAGAGGGGTAGTTATATTTGAGTATCTTATTGTAGGGATAGTAGCCATACATTTTCTTGTATAAAAACCTATTAAATTTCCTTTGAACTCTTTCCACCATGAGTATGTATTTTGACTCATGTGGGTTCCAGATAATTGCATTGTAATCGAGTTTCGAACGCACAAAGGCGTCGTATAGGAGTCTGAGTACTGTGGCGTCCTGAAAGTAATTACCTTGCCTCAAAACAAACCCCAAACTCCTGTATGCCTGCTTGCACTTCCCCTCTATATGGTCATGAAACGTTAGTTTATCATCCATTGAGATTCCTAAGTCTTTTAAGCGATGGACTCTCGAAAGTGAGTTCCCCGACAATTTGTAGTCGTGTTGAATCGGGTTTCGAGATCTAGTATAGGTCATTATGGAACACTTGTCGAAATTGAATTCCATCATGTTCTGCTCGCCCCACTCTTGGACTAGATCGATATCATTTTGCAGTAATTCACAGTCAAGTTGAGTCGTGACACCGAGTGCCAGTTTTAGGTCGTCGGCGAATAAAAAGCACACTGCCGTCCTGACACTCTGTGGGAGGTCGTTAATCATGAATAGAAACTGGGATGGCCCCAGATTACTCCCTTGGCTCACCCCAGACCTGGTGAAATAATTTTTAGATCGTTCTCCCGAGAGCTGAACGTACTGATTCCTGTCCTTAAAGTAATCTGCAAAAAAATGCACTAGTTTAGGAGAGAAGCCAGAGGCTGACAATTTTTGGAGCAGGACATCATTATTCACCCGATCGAAGGCTTTCCGGTAGTCAAAGTAAGCTACATCTACTTGCTTCATTTTTTCCATTTTACCTGATGTATAATTTGCAAAGTTCATCAGATTAGTGGTCGTTGATCGTTTTCTTCGAAACCCGTGCTGGCAGTCGGTGAGCATAGTTTGCGTCTGCCAGGAAATGCACGAATTCAAAATTGTCTCAAATATTTTGGCAAAAGTCGAAAGGATGGCTATAGGCCTGTAGTTGCGTACGTCTGATTTGTCTCCATTTTTATGAATTGGTGTTACCCTTGATTCCTTCCATCTAGAGGGATATTTGGACTGGTGGAGAGAAAGATTGAATAAGAAAAGAAGAGGTTTTTCGAAGGCCGATATACAGTCTTTAACGACAAACGAAGGAACAGCATCTGGGCCTGGAGAAGATCGAGCTTTCAAACGTTTGACTGCGCGTTGTAGGTCGGTGATGTCGATTGAGTCCACACTAACAAGGGTTGCGCCGGCTCCAACTCCAGAAAGCTCCATTGCGGCTCTAGCATCCAGTTTCGGAATATCTTCTAGGAATACAGATTTAAAATATTCAGCGAAAGCGTTACTCGCGTCACAACCGGCGTATGATCGATCTACCGTTGTATCTATATTCTGAAGGTTTTTGTCTGTCGGTTCGTAGGTCTTTTACAAATTTCCAAAAGGTAGTGACATCTGTCCTTATGTTGCTTTCAATAGTTTTCATGTATAAACAGTGTGCGTCAACAATTTGTTTTTTGACAAGTGTCCTGTAATGCCTAAATTGTTCTCTATCATCTTCTAAGGCTGTTCCGAATTTTGATCGTTGGTGAAAGTAATATTTAGACCTAATATTGCGTATAATTTCGGAGGTAAACCACTTCGGATATTGAAACCTCGTATTTACTTGCGTACCTTTTTTCATCGGAACACAACCGTCGTAGCAACTGTCTAAAATTGAGTAAAAGTAAGAAACTGCTGTATCAATATCTTGCAAATCATAAAGCGATTCCCAATTTGCTTCAGCGAGTCGTTTATACAATAAAAGAAAGTCTGCCTTACGAAAATTCCGTTCACTTGTCGGTTTGATCTCGCGTAAGGCGGCGGTAGACACAGGTGCCGAATGCGCGCGAGGGAACACTATGGTAGTGCTCAGCGGCGGGTGGTAGCTGTCCACTCTCACGAGACCGGTACACTCACATACTGATACGCGTTCTTCAGGAAGGTTGCTAAGTACCAGATCTAGGATACCTCCACTGCAATTAGGAACAGAATTAAATTGTTTAAATCTACAGAAGGCCAAAAAATATCTATAACATATCAAAACATTTTGTGAACAGGAATTTAGATTAAAGTCGCCGAAAACAATAATATTGTCATATGACAGACTTAGGTTTTCAATAATTTTAAATATTGAATAATATGTGTCATCAGATGCAGATGGCGGTATGTATGTGACACAGCACAAAAATTGTATGTTTCGGTTTTTAATAGACGCACACAATAATTCAATTCCTTGCAATTCACCATCCACTTGCATCAATTGGCGTACGTCAAATTCTGCCCTCGCTGCGAGCATCACACCTCCCCAATTGTCCTCACCGCCTCCTCTGTCTCTCCGAAGTATGGTGAAGTCTGCTGGGAATAGTTCAGCGTCGAACACTGACTTGTTCAGCCATGTTTCAGTGGCTACAAAGAAATCAGCTGTAGAGGCAACTATAGACTCGAGGAACGTTTTAGTTTTGCTTCTGATGCCGCGAACGTTCTGATAAAAGAATTCCAACGTTTTATCACGCGGTCGAGGGCATCTTGCTTCCGACCGCTGGTCGTCGAAACGTAATCCATTTCTTTATTCTTGCGTTTCTTGGCCACGCATCCGGGCAGAAGCAAACGGAATAGTCAGTCTCCGTCACTCCGATCTTATATGAAGAATAATCACCCTTTGCCTTTAACTGTTCAACTGTAAAGTCTGCATTTGAGCATAATTTCTTCATGTGATTATTAATTGCATCTTCCGTAGTCCCAATTTCTAGGTTCCAAATGTGTAGGTACCTGCGCTGCTCAATCGCTTTTATGGTACTTTTATCAGGTTCAGCAGTACCATACAATACGACTGGCTTTCTTGTAGGGTTTTTTTCAGCTACCTGTCTCCATTCTACTTGAGGATCAGTGAGTTTACGTTGCTTTTTTGCGGAAGACACTGGCTCTGCGTAGGTCCCAGATATAGCTGATTGTCGTCGATCATCTCTATTGATATAGATGCTGCTGCCGCTACCTCCGTCGCTAACTTCGTCTACTTTCAATCCGGTTTCTTTATATAGTATTGGTTTCTTTATTTCTTTGTCAAGGTTACGTAGGTTTTTTGGAATGTTCGATTCTATATTCCCAACGAGAATATTATTTCGCAGGATGGGTTCAGACTTGGAATATGTATTTTTAGACTCAGGTGCGCCATTTTTAATGCCACAGCGTAGCAGTGTATCGGTTGAATTTTGTATTGTTAAAACTGATTTCTCCAATGTAGAAAGTTTGTTCATAACAATTCCAATGCACGACGTGGTTGTTAGTGAAGTAGTAGATTCATAATCCCGCTGTCTTTCTAATTCAGCAATGTTATTCCTAGTGTGTGACAATTCCTGTAAAAGGTGTTCGTGATTTTCTTGGTATTTCAAAATAATGATATAAAGTGATTCAACATCCTTCCATATTTTCTCCGTGCTTCCTTTCATAAATCCAGTATTGTTAGAAAGTTCGGTCTTAATGCAATCGAGCAGAATGTCTGCTGAATTCATCGGTGGAGAGGCGGACGCTATTTCGGAATAGGTGGGTGTGATGGTGCCCGAGCTTCGGACTCTGCAAGATAAAGGTGAGGCTGGTTTTAACTGTCTTGATTGAATTTGTGGGGTTACAGATAATATGGCATCAACTTCGTTAGCAGGTGAAGGTGTGAAAGGGAGAGTTGAAGCGTGTTTGTTTGGTCCGTTTCTGGGTGTCTGGAATGACGTGGATTCGGTCCTTAGGACGGTAGTGCTGAATTCGATAGGAGCTAATGTTACATGAGGCGTGGTTAATGTGCGTGATTTTGTAGCATTACCTTCAATCGGCTGGAACATAGCATCTCGCGCTAATTGAGTTCTTTTCGGGACACGAGACGGTTGATGACCAATCCAAGATTCCTTCTGCGTGTCCTTAATACATGTGTTGCATTTCCATTTTTTTCCTGTCATTATTTTGAACATGGTAAATGAGATACCTGAGCAATCTACGTGGTATTTGTCTGAACATATATAACATGTGAGGTGTTGCTTGCTTATAATGTCATTTTTGCACTTTTTGCATGTACCAACTGGAACGCGCTGAACGTAGTACATATTTAAAATGAAATTGGCAACAGATTTAATGATAAAATATATGGTCGACCACGCACTGTGTGTCTTACGGCAACCTTTCTTGTGGCAAGCTCGTTTGGATTCGGACAACTGATCTACGTCACCGATGACTTTAGTCTTGACAAAGTACTCGGCGTTATTTTGTCAGTAAGATGCCAAAGGTAGTATTCTTGGCATCCTGGGAAGCTTTTGCAACCTTCTGGAAGGCGATGATAATGTCAAGCTTGGTCTTACAGCCTCTAGGCGTCTGGCGACGGACTCCGATATCTTGGCGCGAAAGATAATGAGATAAACGCGGAATATACCTGGAAATATATGCGCAAAACTCAGGATACGAGAAAAATATAAATATTTTATAAATATTTTGAAAATTCAGATTTTTTTCCTGCCTGTCAGTATGACAGTTTTTTTACTTTTTTTTTAGTGTTTTTTTGTTTTCATGTTTAGTTAATCCCACCCGGATTGGTATCATCATATCATTAATTTGAATGAGCGATTGAATGAATAAACAGTGTCCGTGTTTTTGATCCATTGTAGGGCTAAGTTGTGTTATTCCATCCATATCATATATCCATATGAGTAGATGGGTTGAATATGAATACGCATAGGCATAATGTTACCGAGAAAGTAGCCTTTATTAAGATCAGTAGTAGTTTATTTGTAGAGTAATAGTTTTTACGCACAATCAAGCAAGATGGAGAGCGAAAAGTATTATAATGTGTAATGTATGTGATAAAATACATTAATCTCTAAAACCTTGAGCCTAGGGCTTAAGACTTTATACATGCTTGACTGAGCTAATGGAGAAAGCATCTCATTATTGCGTTGAAGTCTGTCACATTCGGCTCGGAAGTTTTGAGCGCATTCTAAAGTAGATGCTGAATAAGGCCACTTGAGGCGGCGACACTTGGTCGTCGCGTGGTGCATCGCGTCGCTCGCGAGGGAGTGATGCACTGCCGATGCACGCCCCCCCCCCAACCTCCCGCCAGCCCGCCATTCTGCGCGACCACCCTCTCGTGCAGCTGCACTCCAAAATGAAATAGGCAATGACGCGGCATAGAAGAGAAAACATCCCTCAGAGGGTATGTAGGGATGCGGCGGAGTCGATGTATCGTGAAAACTTTTTTTCATCCTTAGTAGAGATCCAGGATTTTTAGGAATTACACAAATTCGATTAGGTCATACTGACAATACCGTAAGCAAAAAGGATATTTTCGAATAAATGGAGAAAACTTTGATTAAAAAAATATGCAATGATGCAATGTTTCAATACTGTATCTCATAAAAAGCAGCCATAGATTTTAACCAGAAGGATCATTTGTATTTGATGACAAATTAGTATGTATATGGATCTACAATTTTGTTTTACACATAACATTTGGCACAATATCAAACGAATTTTAACACGTATGGAAGATTATTTATGGCATAATCCTTTCACGTAGTTGTTACAAGAACAAACTTTATCGCACAGACTTGAATTATTGAGAATGATGTGGGTTTCATAGCCGAAGGCATGGAAAGTGTTGTTAATTCTACGAGGTCTCCAGGAAGTTTTTTCGTGGGACAGCTGGTAGGAACGTAGTTCCTTTCGCGTTATGTATTACCTCCAGAAACATTTTTAATTAGGACGGAATAACTTTTCACAAGTGCCAGTCGTAGATTAAGGTTGACAATAAAGTCCCGTCTTCTTTTTCACGAAGAAAAAGACAAGCATAGAATATGACAGGTAATCGTGTTATCGTTTCGGCCGTAAAGTACAAATATAGTTCCAATAAGTTTTAAAAATACAGATTTTACTATGTTCGCCATACAGATCGATCAAAAATAACAACCTAAAAAAAAGGATAACGGGCTGCGAAACGACTATTATCTCGAGCTAACAAGGGCTCAGACTCGATAGTGGATCTCATTACTATCAAATCGAACAAACTGCAAGTTCGATGAATCATCGTTCTAAAGAAACTTTGCGCTTACAGTGAGAAGAAGGAGGGAACTGGGAGGAATTGGCGTAAAATAATGAAAGCACTTCGGGTCTTGATTTCGAGTAACAGGAAATGAAGTCAGAAGTTTGTGGAAGCGTTTAAGTTAGGACGACTCAGATGTGAGATGCTTTTTACTTCTTAAGGGTGGTATGTTCGTGGGAGGAGCCAAGGAGAACATTTCAATTAGTCGAGACAATTCCATTTTAAGCTCAATTTTCTTGTGTTAACGTTTTGAATGAAACCTGTTTAGAAATTGAGATATCAACAGATCCAGTGAGTATTTCAGCAAGTGCTTTAAAGATTTTCTCGAATAGAACTTACCTTGAAAACAAACTGTTTCAATTTAAGACTTAACCGATGCCCAAAAAATAATATGCAGCCAATTTTCATAGGCATAACCTAGCTAGTAATGGGACAATATTCAGTAAGATAAAAAAAGTAAGTATTTTTTTGTTTTTTCTACCACATTTCTTTTAACGTAGTGTACCGCCATTTCCTATAAGTTCCGATGGTCAAAGCGGCAATTAAGACTGTGTCGACAATTAATTCAACTTCGAGTCTTTTTCGCTGCAGGCTACATAGACTCACTTTCCTAATACCATCCAATTCTAGTGTATACCTAATTACGAAACACCGTTTTATGCGTTGAAAACTTTGACAATCGATGCTTCAGGAACTGCAGTAAACCCGAATCGACCCCCCAACTACACGCATCGACAGGAACAATACAATGCACCGCTACCTCCTAATCAGCCTACATGAATATTCCTTTATAAACGCGGGCGGGAGTCGCAGCGTGAGTCCCCCGTCAGCCCTGACGCCGGCTTCTACGGGAAGCACCTCAATCCAGAACACAAAACCTATTTTTCATGTTACAATTGTTAATACTGTTATTGCTGTATTTTTGTTTAAGGCGCTAGGACTAGTCAACTACTTGCGCCATACAAATACACCTTTAAACAAATGTAATAATATCTAGTGAAATGCCTCAGCAAGTCCACATATAACTCCAGACTGATAATGTATTGTTAATATTTTTTATTCCATCATTTATTTAAATAATAATCATAATAATAAAGTCGATTTTTCCATTTAGAAATCTGAAAGTAATATGATTTCTAGATACAAGCAAAAAGAGCATATATCCATAAACAAATAATTCCATTTGCTTTTACATTTCTACATTTTGTCAAAAAGGTTCGGAAATGGACACCGTTTCCGCAATGTATTTTGTATAGAAAAAGGAAACATATATTAACCAAAATATGTTGATCCCTAGACAAGGAATCATATATTGTAAGAATGACACTTCTAAACGTCAGACTTAGTTGGTTAACTTGGGGTGCCTCGATTTGGCTAGTACCAGGGCCTTAATGGAATCACGGTGCTGCAGAAGACTAGTTGTCGGCATATTGTGTGCATTTACGTATGGTGAGACGAACATCGCGACTTGTTTGAGACAGTAGATCTGCATTTTTTAGCGATTGCAATCGAATTAGATATGTGTAAATGTCCGCGGGGGGGGGGGGGGAGCAGGGATGCATCAGAAGGCCCTCATGGCCGGGGAATCCTATAACTAATCAAACGATGATCACTTAACATCGGTCAAAGACATTACTCAATACTTCGACGACCTTGGAAGCCCCACCTCGCTAATAACTTAATTTAAAAACAATCGCAACTGTCCATTCTTCTAGCACCATCTATGACCATATAATATTATTTAATAATGAAGAAACTTTGCGCTTACAGTCAGTTGCTACTTAATCCGAATTGAACTAAAATCTAACAAAACTTGAGTATCCAACTTTCATTTTATTTTCATTTTCATTTCTTCACTTAGGCTCCATTTTAAACAAAACTAAAGTTAAATAAAATATTTCTCTCGATTAGAAGCATGGTAGAAACCGAGGACGTTCTTATGACCAGAGATTCAAGCTCTTTAGATGAAGAATGTTCACAGGTGACACAGATAAATAGGTAAAATTACCGTGCGAAATAAGTATGCCTCTGAAATGAAATAAATAAGAATTACTCTTAGTTGAATAGGTAATAAATACCAAATCAAATAATCGTACAGTATTGTATGTACACTGAAAACAAAAATTTCCGAATCTAACTTTAGTATTAATTAAAATAGAGCCTCAGTGAAGAAATGAAGTGAAAATAAAATGAAGGTTGGATATCCTCAAGATTATATATAGTTAGCTTCGTAAACATTTGGTATAATACTTATCCATAGTTTGAGAATGTATGTGACGATTAGAGTAATTTGCAAATATACACAAATATGAGATATATATGTGAAATTAACTGTAAAGCAAAGAAAGGCATATTAATTAAAAAAGAAACCAACAAAAAGAACAATGTATATGTCGATCAGGGCGCAAATACTGTCTGGATTTTGCACGTATTACAGATAGGTCCCCGGTTGCCTGCACTTGCATTACACCCTACACAGGAGTAGGCTACTCGCAGCAAATTGGCTTCTTCTGTGCATCATCAAGGATGCTATCGGCTGCTCGGTATTGTACCTTATTATTTGTGCGCAGGAGAGTACTAACGCCCTCACAGCTGTCTATTACTATATGTGCACTCCGTCACGGGATCGCAAGTGGCTCATTGTCTGACTATGAGCCAACATATTTCGAGTGTTTGGGAAGGAAAATGTGTTTTCTCTTCATGAATATCGACTCTTTTTGACTTGGAATGTCCGCACCAAAGCGAATAAAGTAACAAAGAACCAAAAGGCAGCATTACCTAACTTGTATAATATTACATTCGATATTTTAGAAGAGACTTATTTGTCTCTGAAGTCACGATATACTTCTACGGTATTTGTCGTAGAGTTCGAATCAGCGTAGCTACTAACTACAATTTTCATAATCGATTTAAATTACTTTCTCTTTGAATGCATTAGTGTTTTACTTTAAGGATAAAACAGCTCTCTCTACTGGAAAATAATATTATTGATTGCTTCTTACATAACAGAGACCCACGACAGCCTTATTTTTTCTAGTACCTGTAAATATACATATTTTTCCAAAATATGACACACGCTACCGGCAGTGTAGTTATAATTTTTTTTTGAGATTACACGCCTGGGTTTTTATTATGCGAATGTTATGGTTGGGTTTATTAATACACTGAAAAATATCTATGTATCTTACTGTAATTCCGATAATAACAACCGTCTTGCAACGTTACAAGAGCAAACTAAATAAATTCGTTAATATAAATGTGTTAAAACAGTTTGCTTAGAACATTTAATTTACTGTATATATTTTTTTAATTATCTGATATACCACACAGGCTATTTTCACCCAGCAGCAGTACTATTCCATCGGTTAAAACAAGTGTTTAATATTCATTTTTGTGGCTTATTTATAGATAGACACTAACCGTCGTACATGAATAGTAATGAGAAATACTTTACCATATTAAAATTTTAACAGTGTTAAAAAGGAGAAAATTTGGATATTTTTTTTAAGTAAACGTAAACATTCCATAGATGTCGATAACGCAGATTGTTCCTTGGATACGCCTTGAACAATCAAACAATACTAAACGACAATTTGAGTGATGAAACGCAGCCGTCGCAAAGTCGTCAATTCGACCGATACTAACAACAGGCCCTGCGGCCGGACGTGCAGCCCCGAAACCCGAATTAATCTTTGTAAAGTCCGGGCCCCGAGTCGGGGGCGGTCAGTAGCTCTGCTTCGTGACGGGGCACGCCAAACGAGGCTTTACCCGTGAAGCCTTCGCTGGAGCCTCCTTCTGGGCCCGCCTCCTTCCTCTCCTGAAACGCCTCGCATTAATCATCCAGCCTCCGTCACGAGCGCGGGGACACAGATGAGTCCTGTGGACGCTCATGGAGAAATGTGATTTAGAGATTTATATAATTCCGTCATCGCAACTACTTTTAAGTTATGTATTTTATTTATTTAGTCTTGTGTTTATTTTTCTACAAAGACGAATTTTTAAATTTTGTTTGAAGAAGTGTTCACCTATGCACAGTGGTAAATCAGTGGGTTTCAATTGTATTAGGCATATCTCAGAATGGCACAGAGTGAAAATAGAGTAAAAAAAAATCTAAAACAGTGTTTTGGTCTCTCAACTCTCTACACTAAGCCTATTTTTCAACCAGTGCTGATTTATTTTAAATGAAGGGCCTTTATTACTAAAGTGCTCATCATCTTGTACTGGTATTGATTGCAAGCTACTAAAAAAGAACTTTATATGTGTCGATCAAAGGTGAAAAGACCTAAATATTCGGTCGATATATTTATAGATAGATGTTTATCACATTCCCAGAAGTCTTGTCTCTTACATATCTGGTCTAGTAACCAGGATACCGTTCGAAGATCAACATCACACTCAGCAAAAGTTTGAGTAGGTATTGGGAGTCGAATAAATGGACGAACTGGAGCCAAATGGTATCTTCTTGAATAATCATAGGTACGGGTACTATCACCACAAAACGCCGAATCACATAATTGTACTGTTTTTTTTTTATCTCACCCCCCAACTATAACTTTTAATTGAATTTTAGGATAGCCTATCCTAACCTAACCTAACCTCACTGATTTGACTAAGTATGAAATATTTTGTCAAATCCCACCTGTGTGTGTAATTTTGAGATTTTGAAATATTTAATGGGATTTTTTAAGGACTCGTAACATTGTGCAAAGATAGCTGCGGTATCCGACTAAGGTCGGGACAGTGTCGAAGTCATTTATTCCGGGTCGGTTTATTCCGGCGAAATAGGTTGATACTATTTTGCATAAAAAATTACGATGACTTTTAAACTAGATTTTATATAAAGATTTAAAATACAATGTCGGTATGGTGGTCACGAGTTAACCCTGCAACTACGTTGAATCATGTTTTTTGTAAACAGTAGTATAGTAATAAATAAAATGTATGGCAAACCCGGAGAAGATTCTTGACGGTTCTTTTTCCACTGATATATTCGAACTGCTAGAGAAAAACGTTATGCACGCATTAAATAAAGAAACTGAAACTGAGGCCGAAACGGCAAGATTGGATAAGAAACATACCAATTATAATATTTTTAGTGAGGAGCATGTATTATGCATAGAATAGTCGATGAAAAGTTACACGCGAATTTCAACTAAATCAATTACCAATATAAATTAAAACGCCAAAGAACTGGTAAAGCGGTTCATTGAGGAGTCCGGGACCGTCCTGCGCGTTCCCGGACTCCTCAAGCGTTTTTCACCCAAAACATAATTTTGGCCATTCAGCGGGGAACAATGTCACTGGGACAATGGCAGCAGCCCCAATGGAAAAGCTATTTATTTGAATCATATTTTCTCCTTATTTCTGTTTTATCCTTTCTTGTGCTTTAGGGCCGATTTTTCAATCATTAGATAGTACTTATCGGACTGATAGTACAAATCTGACTGTTTATCAGACTATTGAAAAATCAGCCCTTATTAATGAAATATATTGCATGATAAACATTTTAATTAAAGTTAATTTCATTGATACAAAGCAGGTCAAGGTCTTCCAATTCGTTGCCAACACGAGAGGGATCCGGTATAGGTTTTGTCACCGCCCCCACCTCCCACTCTGTCAACCGACTTTGACGATGAGGCGATTAACTAAAGTCATTTGGGCTGATGTGCTGGTGCCTTTATGATATGTACTTGTTCCCTATCTCGGCCACTTGCACGTGTCAGATGGTATGATTAAGTACGCCGTGTCACTGAATTAAGGTAAATCGGGCGATCTTTTAATAAAGTGCAAAGGAATTGTTAGAATTGTATTTCACAATTTTGTCTGTGCCACCTATACGACATTTTCGGAACAGGCTACAGAAAATTTAAGATTAGGATCTATTCATTATTTTAAAGATAAACTTTGAGCGGCTCGTAACTCCGTGGCGCAGGGACTTTGCGTAGTTAAGCACCTTCTTTCTTTTCCTGAATCTGATAAGTGCATTTCGTCACGGATGCGAGCTGGTCGATGGTTCGAAGTCCATGTAAAAGTATTTGTCCTATTCCCATACTAAGTAAGTAAAGCCCGTCCCGGGTTTGGTACAATCCCATTGGATGAAAAATATGGCAACCAAAATGGTCCATGTCTTCCATCTCGTTCAATATTGCCGTGCTTATAAAGGGAAGTTCCTGGCTTGGCACCTAATTCCTTCGGGAATTCGGTTTGTTGACCTAATATAAAGACAGTAGGTGTGATAGTGACATAAAAAACCGGCCAAGTGCGAATCGGACTCGCACACGTAGGGTTCCGAACCAACGTACAAAACTATCACAAAAAAATCACGTTTGTTGCATGGGCCCGCCCTTTATTTTACCTATTATTTGTTATAGCGGCAAAATAAATACACAATCAGTGAAAATTTCAGCTGCCTACCTATTCATAAGATACAGCCCTGTGACAGACGAACGACGGACGGATGACACAGCGGGGGCTTACTAATAGGGTTCCGTTGGCTAAAAAATATATCCTGAAGCACATGTTTTAGTTAGATTAACCGAGCTTTAGATGCCAAAATGTATCTATGAAAACATTATATTCTAATAGTCGTATTCAGAGAGAATCTGTCAAAATTTAGTACGGGATTTTTTCCGGACTAACCATACAAAAACCGGTTTAGTCCGGCGTATTAAAGTTGGTCCGCCCACTCTGAATACGGCTGATAATGTTTAATTTTCATGCCCGGGAATGAAACTAAGTGGTGTACAAAATAGCATTATCAGAGTAACAAATACTTTTTGGTAAAACATATTTGCATTGCTAGGCGGCATTGAAATACGATTATCAGCGTAAATAGGTTGCAGTAACATGAACAACAAGCACATTCCAGTCGACACCATTATATCCAACTAGACTTGCTTCTGACATATCTGATACGAACAGATATTTATTGGCCTGTGTATCTGACACTTGCCCCAGGACTAAAGTCTGCAAAAATAGCAAGAATGCAGACACTCATTTTGATTTGCCATTCTACACAATATGTATACAATATTCAAGGGTTGCATCCATAAAATACTTTATGGTTATGATATGAAGAGCTTTAAAAGGTTTGCGTGAAACTAAATGCTACTTATGAAATAATATTTCTTATAATATGTTGTCCTGGCGAGGCTCACTCATTTAGATCTTAACAGAATGGAGCTCGCACAAGAAAATTTGCGTACTATAATCAACTATGATTATAAATGTGTTCATCCGAACGTTTAAATCGTTTTAATCATCTTTAGACGGATCTGCTTCAAATCAAATCAAATCTAATCAAATCCTTTATTTACTTTTTTGGCCATACAGCATAGTAAATAGTATCTTCTTCTCAGGCAACGATGTTTAGATGGTTCAGCGAATCTGAAAGGTACCTGAAAGCTAGCCTTGACAATAACCACAAAATTGGAGGTCTGCCAATGGCTGTTACATCAGCAAATGTGTGGGCTAATGAAATGCTGGTGCTAAAACAAATCACGAATCAAAAATCACATGTATATAATCTTAGGCTTTAGATTGGTTAGTATTCTTGATTCATGTAAGATTAATATCTTGGCTTCAGTAAACTGTTGACTTAAGTACCTTGAGTGGTCTCCGAAACGGAAAAGCAAGCCTGTGTATATTGGTACTGAGCAATATAACTATGTTTCGAAAATGAATCATCGAGGCGTTTTTCTGAAAACATTACTTGTGACGAAACATGGTTACATAAACATTATCGGCATTATCGGCAACATGCGGCTCAATGAAAATGAACCGAGTTTAATGTCTCATTGATATTTCATAATCAACAATCTTTCACATTGGGTCTATGGATAATTTACATACGTATTTACGCCTTTTTTTCTCCCTTACCAGACGGAATGGCATGGAGCAGGCTACCCGAACACGTCTTGTGACAACGGAAGTACTATGCTATGTTCTGTTCTTGCCTTATTCATATTGTTAGTAGGAAAAGAAGAAATTGTGAATGATTCCTTTTAATTATAATTATTTAACGAGTAACCGGCTTTGAAAAAATCAGATAGCTTAAAATATGTTTAAATAATAAATATAAACTATCGCAAATGTGTCAATAAAAGACACGAATGATTTCTAATAGACTTGGATTTGGGCATTCTCCTTTGCATAGAAAACAACGGATATTATTTTGAACAAATATAATATAATTTATGAACATTAATTATTTTTAACGTGTTTCAAAATTTATAAAGTTACCTACGGACAATTTGTATGCTTAGTTGTTTTGTGCTCAGTACCCAGCACAAGCACACCGGCAGCGTGCACCGGGACCAGCTTCGACAAATTGGCGCGCCCGACGCTATCTGCTCGTTTCGCTGCTATCATTTACTGTGAATTAATAATCACGCATCCACCGCTAAATAATACTAACAACTTCTCCCACTACACTAGGCAAATTGTATGTAACCAGAGTGCTGTCTCATTTTCTGTTTCTTCGCTCACAAATTAATATCGTCGTAATTTTATTTATTTATTTCAAGCCCAATATAACATTGTTTTATTTTTTTTATTTTTTTATTTATTTATTTATTCATAAAAGTACAAAGTTTACATGATATATGTTATCTCCTAAACTAAACTATGTTTGTATTGCAGGAGATAACCTAAAATGACACGTTCGGTTACATGCCTACACATCCTCAATATTAATAATAATAATAATAGATGTTATTTCTATGTGTATGCATGATTTGTGTGTAGGTAGCATTCAGGTGAGTAATATATGTGTGAATGTATATTATTTGTATATATTTTTTCCAACCCTTCGGGGAAGCGGCTTGATGGTATATTTACGTGTGGAGTACAAACACATGCTATCACCTTTCTTATAGCATGTCTTTGTTGTCAAGCAGTATTCTACCAGTACAGCGCACGAGACTACAGTCAGAGATTTGGTACTGTGAGTGTGTGAGTGTGTTAGATACCATAGAGGCATGAATACAATGTTGCAATATAATGCAATATAATGTTATACATTATATTGCAATATAATGCAATATAATGTTATACATTATATACATAAATAATTATTGTTATGTTAATTACAAATTGGAATCGTTTTGGTTACATATCGTCCCTCTGCTGAGCAAAGGCAAAAAAGCAAAGAATTATTAATAGTGATTACGGCGTGCGCATAAACATTCGGAAATGTGCAAGGTTAGGTTAGGTTAAATAACAAGGTAAAGACGATGCTTGAGCCTGCTTTTGGTTCCCATACAGATTGTATGCTTATACGGAAGTTTAGAGGCAATAAATAAATGGCAGAATCCACACTAATCAGAAAGAGTGTGTGTTTATTTGTTTGTCCTTATTTCACTCAGCCTCATATCCCGGAAAAAAAATATTTCGATAATGCCCCAAGCGGAGCCGGGTATTGCAGAATAAAATGCTAAGATTGGATCGTTTTGGATACTACCAAAAAATCATAATACTTATTACAGATATCTTTCTTTATTTCTAAGTCTAGTCAACATGGCAGTATTAATTAGTTTTTTAGATAACTAAGGTAAAAATAACAACTCAAAATAAAACAGACACTTTTGAGTTGCTTAATGGAAAAGAATAGAAGATAGTCAAACAGTTTTTGTATTTTGTATTGAATAAAAGTGCTTGGTATTATATAAATAATACCAAATAATTATGTTGCATCTAAATATTTAGTAAAACTATTTTAGCTAGAAAACTGATTTCAAACCACAAGCCCATTATGCGTAAACATTTCTTGGATGAAGGCTGCAATCAAATTTGTTATTCGGAATAGTAGCATAATGAATCCATCAAATATTTGAATGTTAATTATATGAGTAATCTGAGATTGAACTGTCAAAATATCAGTGAGGTGGCTAACTGTGTTCACTGCTCTATTCATAACTATGGATTCGCTCACTGGACTCGCTGTTAAAATGATTAGAGTCAAATAAACACAATAAAACTTTAAATTCTCCTAACCGATTATGCCATACCCCCACATGCCACGTTATATTTGCTTAGAGATCTACCTCCAAACACATTTCCTTAAAACAACACAAAATGTTATTCCGTAGACATATTTGTTATCTTTAAAGTTTTAGGGCGTCCAGATGCTACGCTGAGAATTATTTGTTTGTAAAAACCGGCCGAGTGTGACTCCCGCGCTGGGGGTATATAGTTCGAACACGTATTTGCAAGTCTTGAACGTCAAAACTTGAGGATACAGCCCACGAATTGATTTCATTACATCATTGAAATATTACATTATTTTAGCCGCCTATAATTTCAAAATTAACCAGAATCTTACATACATGAAAAATACAAAAAAATATCGTAATACACAATTGCTAAACATAATTTTGATGCTTGCAAAGAAAAAAAAGTCGCCCAACGTGGGGCTCGAACCCACGACCCTGAGATTAAGAGTCTCATGCTCTACCGACTGAGCTAGCCGGGCTTATCTTAGGAAGACGAAAATAGGTTTCGCGTGCGCATGTTGTAGTTAGTTGAAGCTGTGTGGATTGCCTGAATTCTTGGTATGTACCTACCTAACTAAACAAAAAACATTGAGAACATCAATTTCACTCGTTGTGTTGTAGAGGTTATTTTAAGCTATATTTTTACAAGCTAATAATATGAATCTGGTAGAGCTAATCTGTTGTAGATGCTTATCACTGACGCCATTTAGTAGCATGAGCTAGACGATAACTTCGAATGAAAATACTTTGTTGCACGATGAGACCTCTAATCGGCGTCAACAATTGAAATACTAATAATGTATTCGGTAAATTCTACGGTTAACTAACATTAAACTTTTATAGTGAATCGAATACTCACGTGACCAAAACAAAAAGTCAAGAAATATTGATCCGATGAACACCGCCCTTATCTTCGCTGCGAAATGAAACCCGGGTTGGATAATTTGTACAGTGTCCCCGTACTTTGTCCCTGTAACGGTACTCTCTATCCAGTCGTCGGCGATCTCCGTGTCTAGACGTTGCGTCGTTATATATGATTTGTGCCGTCCCCCGGGAGGCGACGAGGTGTGGGGTTGAGGCATTACCCCGCGAGGCCATCCCGTTGTCGCCGGGAGCTCGCCTGTTCGGCCGAGATGGAGGCAATTTACCTGAATCATTGTGTTCTATTATTTTCACACAAGTGGATTATATTAGCTTAAGCATTTATTTCAATGGAAGGTAGCGATCCGGTATCCGTTCTTACGGGTACGTAAGAGGTACGATATTTTTTTCCAAAAACGGCTAAGGATCAATTGCTTCTTCTGGGCATCACGCTAGTCCTAAATCAATCAATGTTTAATTCATGCATTAAAACATAATATTGAGAGCCAATACATACGTATTTATCTTGGACTTCGATGGTTTTTGTTGTTTTTTAAGTTTATTCACCGAATTACACCTCACCTGCATCCCGAAGGTAGGCAGTGGCTCTCTGAGCTGTAGACCTCGCGAGTCTGTCTTTGCATAGCTTAAAACTGAATAAATGTTTTCTTGTATTTTTCTCACTATATTATGTAACTGACGCTTTAGGTATTGTCACAAAATAAAAGTTTTGACGATGAAATACATTTTTGGAACATTTTTAGAAATAGCTCCGCCATTATCCTACAATTTAATCAACAAATAAAATCTATGTACTTATTGAACTAGCTCACAAAGTTTCACGAGAATCTGTTGCGAACTGTAGAAGAGAACAGCCAGGCATACGAAAGCATTTTTGCCAAAGCTGAAACAGTGTATATATACTTATATAAATACTTCAAAGGTACATGTTTAAAAGCAAAACGAGTTAAAACGCTGTTTATTTAACTTTAGCAAAATAACTTGTGGTACAGGCCGAAAACAACATACTTATTTTTTTAAACCAAGATAGATTTAAAAGAACTAATCAAAATCAATAATCTAGAGAGAAGTGTGTGGTCATACACATGTGCGTGTCTAGAAGCATTTAGCACCTCCCGTTAATGTCGTTATCAGGGTCGCTGTATATAAATAGGGTAGGTGCTGTGTTTAACGACCGCCAGCGCGTTAACGAACTCCCAATATCAGCCCATTATATCGGCCACCCCGATTAGATAGAAAGCAGTCAAATAAGTAGTGATTGACAAAAAAACTGGTTTCAGTATTGATATTAAACCCGCTGTATTCAGAGTGGGCGGACTAACTTTAATACGCCGGACTAATCCGGTTTTTGTATGATTATTTCGGTGCTAATCTTGGACTAAATTTTGACAGGTCGTCCGCCCACTCTGAATACGGCTGTTAAACAAACCGAGTGTGAAAAATATGAGAATAATAATAGTATTTTATTAAACAGTCTTAAGGTCGGCCCGTAAGCATCAGAAAATTTCGCCTCCCATACAAACGTAGTTTACTAATAATTTGACAACCACTATTCCAACTTACTTGATATTTGGTATCTGATATTAGGCTACAAATATCTGTGTCTGCATGTCTTTTTTTTCGGTAAATGTATTCTGGGTCAAACCACAGAGAAAACAAAATTCGTATGAAAATTTTCTTTTTGCTTTTTTTATTTTTTTGGTTAGGATTTTACAAAAAAAAAACAAAAGCGTCAGACACAGATATTTATTAAATGATATTAGATATTAAATATCAATTTAATTGGAATAGCGGTTTCCAAATGATTACTAAACTACGTTTGTATGGGGAGCATAGCTTACGGGGCGTTCTTAAGCGATGCAAAAAGATACTCGTAATAAAATTGTTAAAGAATTCATAATCGAAATAGCATAATCAGAGTACATACCTTAAATTCGCCGGCATGTTTACGGTTGCTCAATGTTTAACAATTTCGCTACGGTCTAAGATGCTCAGGTAAAGTGCCGGCAGGTTCGAGCCACGCGAACAGCAAACTTTTTATTTTATTTAATTTTTAGTATATAGCATTCTATTGATATAGCATTCTAGAAATCGTTGGCGACGCAACCGCTTGACGGGACTAGCGATGCCCAGTAAATTAGCGAAGTTGCCCCCTATACAATATCACAGAGCCGTTAGTTTGTAATGGTATGGTTTAAATATTTTTTTAAAAAAAAAAAATGTCAGAGGGACATTTCCAAGTTGATATGCGGATATCAGCCGGTGAGCGGTGCCGGGTCCTCAAACATTCATTACAAGATGGGCACTAATTCTGTCTAACCAAATCAAAAACCAGATAAATTAAATGAATGCACCATGTATTATGAATGATTAAATATATACAAACAGACACAACAACCAATGTTCTAGGACGAGTATAAACACAAAAATATACAAGTAGGTAATGAAATAGAGTAGGTTCTTAATTGGGCCCCCTAATATGAAAGACGACACTGAGAAGTGTTACGCGCACTGACTATAATGCCGGAAAAAAAACAAGGTTCTGTACGATACCCAGTGGAGATGATGTCTGGAGCACGTGGTTGGGCGGCGAATGGCGCCTGCCCACGCGCAGCGAAGTTCGAGCGGCTGGGTCCCCTCTACTGTGGACGCACCACACCACAGGGCGAGTCGATGGAGGACCCCACTCAGACTCAGGGGTGATGGAGCGCCGTTACGGCGGTCGGCGCGGTCTGTGGCGGCGAGATGCCCTCGCGCCGTGGCGGGCGAACAACAACATGGCTGCCGTCGTGGTCCTCTCCCATTGGCTCTGTAGGATCGCCTGACGTTCGCTAGGTGCGCGCGCATAAGGGAGACAGCATCCTTGAATTTATGAGTTGTAGAAAGAGACGGTAATAATGTTCTTGGTTTGTTGTTATGTTTCTAGAAGAATTTTGACCGTTGGTTCCTTGAAACGTGTATTTTTCCATTATGTAGATAACTATAAATGTCCATTGTGAGTATGCATAGGCACTGACATCTTGAAGGCTACCGTAAGTGTAGTTCAAGAAATATATGACTATAAGAGATATTGATATTCCTAAAAACTCAAATAATAAAGTAACATATGTTACAAGTTGTAATTTGTTTTTACTATTGGACTCATACAACCGTACTCACCCAGGCGCGCGGGACTAGGATTTAGCTGTTTTTAGGGTTCCGTACCTAAAGGGTCCCAACGCAACCCTATTACTAAGCCTCCGCTGTCCGTCCGTCCGAGTGAGTGTGCAATTATTATGCCGCTATAACAACAAATAGGTAAAATTCAAAAAATACATACAAATAATCTGTTTTTTTAACCTTGTACGATGGTACGGAAACCTTCGTGTGCGAGTCTGACTCGCACTTGGCCGTTTTTTTAATGATAAAATTATATTTATCTGAGGCTCCCATTATTTGCTTAAACTTTTTTTATGATTTTATATACATATTAACATTCGCGTGCACGGTACTATTGCGCTCTGGGACCTTCTCCGTTTCAAGGAAAATGACAGGCTTCGTGATGAGGAGGATGCAACATGTCCGCAAAGCAGAAAATGCGCATAGTGTTTGATTTGGTAAGATTTACGAAAAATTATAATCACAAAACAACTTACAGCTAAAAGTAAATCACGACCCCTGTAGTAAAAAATCAAACAAAAACCAATTTGATTATAAGAATATATAATTTTATGAAACAAGCTGTCTCATGACTTTTTTTTTATGCGACCTAACATGGATGGCTAATACCACACAACTACCGTTATGATATTAGCCCAATACACCACATTCCCAAAGGAATTAGGTGCCATGCCATGACCTTTCCTTTATGACTTATATTTTTAAGATGTTTTTTATTTTGTCGCTGAGTAATCCACCTCCAAAGTTATTGTATAAAACGCGCGAAAAATTCGAACTTTCGGACCTTGTAATTTAGAAACCAAACACCATTTTACAATGCCAATGGTCATCAGACATCTAGTTCAATCAAATTTAGCTTTTTTCAGCATACATTTGGATCTCTGACTAGAAATATACGCATGATCTTCTTTCCACGTTTGTATGAGTAGTTGAGCGGGAAGGCTAACCTTAATTTATGGCTAGACCAATCTACAAATGTACTGTTTTGATTATCGAAATTCGTTGTACTTATTTTTAAATAAAAATAAATGTTCCTTATGTGACCTAATGCAATTAGGCGCTAATACCCCCTTAATAAAGAGAAAAGGCCGTAGGCTTTTCCAATTCATAGCAAAGATTTGCAGTACCCAAGAAAAGAGCCAACATTCATTCTAAAAATGACAGTAATTGCATTCCGTGCTTTGAAATTAATCAAAATAAAGTACCTTTGTCGTGGCCTAGGGGAGGCAGTTCCACCCATAACCCCTCTAGGCCTGGCCCCACCACCTTTGAATTTGAAATGTTGAGTTTCGAGACATTTACCCTTTTGTTACTAAATTATTGCGCTGTTCGAATACTTGGAAACCTAAAATACTTTTTTTCTATTGTATCAACGTACAATTTGTGGGGTTATCGTCTTATATTCAAGCGCGAAAATTCGATGAGCCCAACTGAACTAAGCTCGTCACACAAATTTCGTGGGTTATCTTCGCGGCCAATTCTTGCACTAATTAGTATAAATACGGAATACACACTCCTGAATCTACACTAAATCAGTAAATAATTTCCGACCTATCCTGGTGTATTAACGGCTCGCATATGTAAATGTATATTGAATTTTTCATAGCGTTGAATTCGGAAACACATGGAAATGTCTCAATTCATGCCACTCTTTCGGTGTGGCGCTGCGATCGATTACCAGAAGGTGTGGTATTCACTATGACCTTCTGGTCCTGAGAACACTCCTGATTCCCAGAACTGGATTCCTCTTCACGTGACCATCTGCATGTGGAGCCCTCCTCGAGCGTTGTGTGATTTCGACCGCAACATTTTTTTCTAATACGCCAGTGAGGCATGTTTAATCATTTCGAACTCTGATTTGATTCCTTGCACAAGCATCGGCAACGAGAGATACTTACCAGAAGCACAATGCGATTGAATGACAATGGGTCCTATTCCGGAAAGAAAACTTACAGAACATAAGAAACATCAGAGACTGCGAAACAAGGAAAACCTAGTGTGCAGCCAGAAATAAAACAAAAAAAGTGACCACTGGTGTTTCTTTTATTGATTATTATTTCTTATTTTATACATTATAATTTATAATGTATTATTACAGCATTTAAGTGGGTTCTGAAAGCAACGGGATAT
This sequence comes from Incurvaria masculella, assembly GCA_946894095.1. Taxonomy (NCBI): domain Eukaryota; kingdom Metazoa; phylum Arthropoda; class Insecta; order Lepidoptera; family Incurvariidae; genus Incurvaria; species Incurvaria masculella. The sequence goes on from OX335644.1 coordinate 9,352,120, forward strand.
GTCTTGTAATTGCGCTGTTAGCTTTTGTGTCCATATTTAGCTCCTAGACATGGCTGCTGCCCGTTTCCAGGAAGTCTATTTGCGTTAAGTAACAGTGGTTGATATATTAATAAGCGTATGGCTAGACGTAAAAATACAATATATGTGTATGGTGTTTATAATTATATTTTTATATTTTAATAGCTATGGTAAAAAAAGTATTAAATATATAAAATATCTGTTTGCCTCTGAAATTCGAGAGTCACGTGTAAAAATCAGAATGCTTCTGTTCTTTTGTAGCTTTTTTAATAATTTAATATGATACTTGGTTAGGCCATAATGTCTTCGCGTAATCTATGGCTGTGTGGTTCTATGTAATGCGCATGACCCTAGTCCTATCCTTGTTCCCCGCATACACATGTCCCTCTTTCTCTTTCACCTGATAGAGCGAAGATTGACAGCGTCTGCTGAAAAGGCTGAAAGGCCAAGCATTCAGTGCAATTTTTGATACCGCGATGCACGGACACGCCATGTCATCGTAGCACCGGTTCCCGTGAAAACTATCTCGCCGCCGCCGGGTCCTAAGGTACCCAAGAGAATAGATGTGAAGAAATAACAGGAGAACGGACGGAACTTAAAAAAAGTGTCGACACGTCAATTGTGCCGCCGGAGGAATTTGGCCTTTGTTTCGGCATATATTCTTTGGTTTCGGCACTTACGGCATTACGAATGAAGAATGATGTAACGACCATCTGGTTTATTGAAAAAATAATTATTATCTTTATTAGTTTACCTATAAATTTGGGAGACTTCAAATTGGATTTTTCTCCGTTTTCGTCACTGCGCTACAAATGTGTACGGCAATATTATGTGGAAAGTCGCGTGGCGTGATTTTTTGCGAGCTCGGTGTATGGAAGTTATTTTTCCATACATTCTTCATCTCCATGCCCAGGAGTACCTCGCCAGTACCGCGTGTGCTCGAAACCTACGAACAATCGAAAGGATTTTCTGTGCTCTTCATCGTCGAGGACGCAGAATTCCTGAACCGCATCCTGTGGGAGAAGAAGTAGCGTGGTGGCCACCCGCACACGTCAGGAAGCCTCCATCGTGGTGAGTCGCCCCACCTTCCTTTATCCTAACCTCTAAAAGATTGTGCATTGCATGAGACTACATACCATTTGTTTTTGGGAACCTATATAGGCCTCCCTTTTAAAAAATCCTTTACAAAAACCCAGCGACCTACCCGCGCAGCCATAAAGTGGCCCTTCAAACTACGATCCTTAATGGTTAGCATTCTAGAAATGTGTTTTCAGATGGCTACCAGTGCCGATCGATTCGAAATGAATTGAGAAAAAAGGTTGTTCGAACGTAAGCATCTTGAAATTTAAATGAAACGTTATTTCCTGCGCTTGCAAGTCATATTTGACCAAATAAGTATGCAACTTAAACCAAGAAAATGGTGAAATATTTATTGCACACGCCGCCACTACCACACCATGCACCAAGAATGTTTGTCGACATTGGACGAACACAATGATATGCTAGCGTCAAACCCGGACGCTGCCGAACCCTGCTACAAGTCCATCAACGCTTTCGATGACTTGTACGCCCAAATACGGTTTAAATACGACCAAATAATGTCGTCGTATCAAACCACGCAAGGTGGACGGAAAAATGTCATTTCGACGGACGCCCAAATTACCACGCTTAGAGCTGTGTTCGTTCAATGGTGATGTTCCAAATTGGCCTGTGTTCTATGAGACCTTTAGTACAGTCACGAGTAGGCAGACTCACTGGCAAAGCGCAAAACATTTTCCAAAGTTTTTTACCCACGTCCGAAAACTATATTGTACTGTGGAACGCTTTAGTAAGCAAATACAACGATTAACGAGTTCTAGCCGGTTCCTATCTCGATCAGTTATTGAACTTGCCACTTGTCATCGGTGTGCCAATTCAAATTTCGTCGACAAATTTTCTTCGACAATCGCCGCTTAAACCAACTAAAAATCGACCGCTTGGACGAGTTTATATGCATTCATGTTGGTTCACACCACCATCATCATAATAACACAAAACTCCGCATTACCGTAGGAATTGTGTAAGTGTCCTTTATTATCACGACTGCATTGAAGTGGATCGTTCTTCTGATCTTTTCATTCAATCCGATAGTACCAACCCTGGCGGGATTAACTGGTTTTCACCAAGTGCTGATTTATTTTAATCGACACTTAAAGGGCTTTTGTTAATAATGTGATGATTATATTGTCCTTGTTATTGACTGCAAGCTGCTAAGAAAGGCCCTTAATATGTGGCGATTAAGCTAATCAGCAGTAGGTGTAAAAGGCCCTTAGTGTTTTATATGGAACAGCTCGTATCCGGTAAGTAATTCACTTATCCAACTCGGAAAGACAAATAAAGTGGTATTGAACGGGCCATATCCTCTGGCATGAAAAGCGAAACCCCGCGCCTCTCTGCTACAAGCCGCTCGACCAACTTACCTGTAATCCGCAGAGAAAGTCGTAACGAATTTGATTGTGCTGGATCCCCATATATTTTTAATTTGGAGTTCGTCGTGTTCAAGCAGCGCTCGTAAAAGATCTACTAAAAAAATGTGTGTTGGAGATTCCCTTTCATCTCGACCTCTGTCGCTTCACCACAGGGATTCAGACGATATTGATGGTTATATTTAGGTATTTATTATTCTAAATAATTACATTATTAATTCTTATCCTATATACATACATACATACCTTTACGCCGCTTGCCCGGAGAGATGATAGAGCCCCATACGGTACGATCAAGGCACACCTCTTTCGCTTCATCTACAGACATACATCTTTTCATACATGCTCTACGATTACGGGTGCTACGTACCAGACCTTTACGAAGAATAACATCGATTTGGTCGTGGCACGTTCTTCTAGGCCGCCCGGGCACGACACTTCCGCTCACTTCTGCTCTGTCAATTTGTTTCGTAATTTTTTCTTCATCAATTCGTTCCAAATGTCCAAATCATTTTAGCACTCCTTTCTCGATTCTGGTTACAACATCATTTTTCAATTGGCATTGCTCTCTAACCCAGTCGTTTCGAAATTGGTCCGTTAGATTAACTCCGCAAACTTTCCTCAAGGAAGGCATTTCTACTGCATTAATTGAACATTCGTGCCTCTTCTGCCTACACTTATCCTGTGGGCTTAAAGTCACGTTTACAGTTGTAGCAGTTAAATCAGCCCCGTTTGGTAGCTTCGCATTCATTGGTATGTTCTATATAGCCGTGCATATCATATTAAAGGGAAAGCCCTGGCATGGCGCCCAATTATTTCTTGAATCCCATAATGACCCCTCGATGCCAGCCCGTTGTCGCCTGGAGCTCGCCTGTCCGGCCGAGATGGACGCAATTTACCTGAATCATTGTGTTCCATTATTTCCAAAAAACCGGCCAAGTGCGAGTCGGACTCGCACACGAAGGGTTCCGTACCATCAACACCAAAAAATCACGTTTTTTGGATAGCCCCCCCCCCCCTTTAAATTTCATATTATTTTATTTAACTTATTTGTTGTTATAGCGGTAAAATAAATACACATTCTGTGAAAATTTCAGCTGCCTACCTATTACGGTTCATGAGATATAGCACGGTGATCTATCACAGGGACGGACGGACGGACAGCGGAGGCTTAGTAATAGAGTTCCGATTTCACCCATTGGGTACGGAACCCTAAAAGTAGCTGCTATTAGCTAAGGAACATTGAATACAAGGTAGCCGTTGGACATTACTTTCCCAAAATTGTTCTTTATTGCCAACACAATGGCTGGTGTAAAAATACAGGTAGGTAATTTTTATGAAAATGAACGAGTTCGATCCCAGTTGTTTTTTTTTTAATCTGATGGGCTCATAGTCATGCTACGTGGCCGATTTTACCATCTTCTTTAGCTCCTCCCCCCTGGAGACTTACCGTGGTGTGCTCAGACCCCCTCTCCTCCATTTTCACGTCGTATTTTCAATATTGCGATATTTTAAAAATAAATGGCAATTTTTTACCTATTTCATCAATATGCGATTTTGGTGTGGTATGAACGATACAAGGAAGGAAATCCGCAGGTAAGGAAAACAAGCTCACTTGTTTAGGTACGTATATTTGATTTTATTTATTTACTCGAATTTACGACGCATATTTTTTACCGCGTGAATAGTACTTTTCGCAGTAGTAATAATACTTAGCACAACGCCCCCCCCCCCGCTTTGTGATTGGCCGTGGTATTTTGCGAACGAGGAGTAGCCTCACCTAACCTAACCTAATTTCTCTCTAAACCAGTCACGTAGCATGGATACGAGCCCTCATGCAATTTTAGCTTTTATCAAAATCGAACTTATAACTCCTTTGCGGGTCTTACCCTATATCTGAGAGTTCCGGATTTAGCCAAGAAGGATTGAAAAAAAATACATATATTGGGTTGGGCTACCTTCGGAAAACTCAGATTCGCTCTGAGGTATGACCTTCCGCAAAATTTAAGGACCAGAATATAAGACGAGTGCATCCTCCCGGTTATGACGTACGGGTGTGAAACGTGGACTCTTACGGTCGCCGTTGTTCAGAGGTTGAAAGTTACCTAGCGAGCAATGGAGCAAACCATGATGGGAATATCGCTACGGGATATGGTGACTAACGAGGCAATCCGCCGTTGTATCAGAGTAGTCGATATTGGATACCGGTATTGGGCACGTCGGCCAAAGAGACGACGACCGTTGAAGCAACTGTCCTAAACTGGCGGCCGTGGAACGGAAAACTGAGTTTGGGAAGACAACCCGCTGAGTGAAACGACGAGATCAAGTCCTGTGGTGTATTGGGCTAATATCATAACGGTAGCCATCTTTGTCAGGTTGCATAAAAAAAAAGTGCGTCGGCGGAAAGCTGTGGTTCCATGCCACTGAGGGCCGGGAAGAGTGGAGGAAAATTGGAGAGGCGTTGTCCAGCAGTGGACGCAAACACGCTGACTGACTGAATGACTGACTGACATCTTGTCAACATATCGTGCAGATCCCGCTCGCAGCCCCCCGAGTGCCGTACTCCTTGAAATAACACGCAGTCGCCGCTGTGAGCTCCACTTCATCTTTCCGCTCTTCCTCGCTTTATTATTTCAAACATTTCTCTTTGTTCGGACGAATCGTTTATTTTCGCGATATTTTTGTTAACCTCGAGCCAATAATGAGAGTTTCCCTTTCTTCGGCTACGATGTCGCAGCAATAAATTTAGTCGCCGAGCCTTGAGACCGGAAAATTATTAGACGCTTTGGGAGCCACAGCCGGGATATTATATGTGGGGTACGGCGATCAGCTAATATATGTATGTACTCTATTTATTCGTTGTTTCCGTGAAGTTGACAAATGAGTCCTTCCTTGTGTATTATTATGTTATCAGACATAATGTAACGTCAAGCAAGGACACATTCATTAGAGAACGAAATCTGCAAATAGAGGTAACATATCAGTTTTCCTATTTGTTTTTTGGTTAATGTACATTCTGGTTCAGATGAATGAAACCTAGACGTTATGTAATTTTTTATGAAAAACCGGTGTTCAGAAAAGCCAAATATACCTTTCCTCCACGGGAAACCACGCGCAGCGAGGCACCATGCCAGCGGATTTGCGGACTATCACTGAGCTATTGAGCTTGTTCAAATTACACTTGAAGACTCCTAGGTTGAGTAAAGGCAGGTATGAGGACCTGCCGGCAGACAGTTCCATATCCTGGCGCTGCGGCAGAGCAATGAGTTTGAGTTCGTTCTCAAAAGCGTAATGCCAACCATAAGGAGGTGTTCTGATATTCTGCGGCATGTGCGCCGGATATAGGTAGGATGGGGCGGAATGAGGGATGCAAACGTTCATGGTAATAATCCAATGTGTGCGAATGTGCAAAAATAATGCTTCTATTGTTAGTGGTATGCTGTAGTCGAACCAGCCAGCTAGCCTATATAATTTCCAACAAGCCGACTTAAAAGCAAGTGAGTGATAAATTCTGACGTGTAGTTGCTTTTCGCACCATGCTAACATTTACTAGTAAGCATGGTACGAAATGCAACTAAACGTAGGATTTACTTTATACTTTATTTAAGCTACCCCTTGTTATATAACCATGAATTATAACTATTCAGTTTTCTACCCCCGTACGGTGGTTCCAGCTCAAATACGTAGTTTTTACGGTTTTCTTCATATTGTGCTTCACAGCCTGTTCTTCTGTCAAGCGGTTATGAAAGAAAATACGGAGAATTGAAAAATACAATCTGTGAAGTGCGCGGTGGCACACATTGCACCATGCGGAAGCCATAATCTTGACCAGGGGCGCCCCAATAACCTGTGAACCGAAGAGTTTCACAAGGAGTTTCACAGAAGGATTCACAAGAGTGGTGCACCGCGCGGGCGGATTACTTCACGGTTGCTGTGAGACTTTCCCATCTTTATTTAATTTTAGTTTAGTTTCATTCTCTATCTATATATTTAGGTCCTTCGAGTTTATATATTTATAAGATCACCCAATCACCCAAGCCATCCTGGCCGCGCCGGCGAGTCAGAGGCGAATGGCGAACATCTTGGTCCTCTTCTCCAGGGCGTGACAACAGATATCAGTTTAGTGATACTACTCTTATTTTTTTTACGAAATAACCAAAATTCATGTTGAAATTTAAAAAAAAAATGCTCTGATCGTTTTCCTTCTGTTACTATACATTGATCAAAAATATGTTTAAGATGTTATATGCATATTTGCCTAATTTGAGACAATGTCTAAGGATGGAGTGGCCCATCTCTGGTTTTAGTTTTTTTTATGGTTGTAAGGTATCCGTCCTTATTTTATACCTGAAGAAGAAAGGCAATATATTTATAATAACCGTAACTATGACATTAACCAGTGATGATTCACTCCAGCCGTACAGATTTATCTTAAAACTAGCTGAGGTACCCGGCTCCGCTCGGGTCAATGTCGTTTTTGACTGATGTCGAGCTGAATTATTTCCTGGATAGAAAGTAACCCAAAGGGCTGGTCCAAAAGGCTGGTCAACAACGATGTAATTTACCTATTAAATTTAATCAAAACGGGTGGAACCGATATGGCGTGATTGAATAAGAAACATTCTAACATTTCCATTTATAACATAGGGCGTACTCAACGTTTCCGGGACTGGCCACTTAGCTAAACTAATATTGAAAAAAATCGCAGCAAAAAGTAATCACATTCGTTTAATCACACAATAAAACTCTTTAGCTGTAGCATACATTGTTTTGTCTTACTGTCATTGTAGCGTTATTAAAAAAATTGCGTGACTATATCATCATGGTATTAACTCTTGAAAATGTTCGTATTATAATTTTATAAGATTTTAAGTGTAATTTGACGGCTCAGAAAAGCCTTGCATTGGCGTTGAAACACCACGAAAGATGACTATCGCGTCAATTTAGGGCCGAGTGCACGAAAGAACAAAAAATCATAATCAACGTCAAAGTATGATCAAACACGTCACTTTGGGTGGACAGTATGGAAGGAACTCTATGCGGTACACCAAAAGTGACGTGTTTGAACATTGATTAACTCAGCCGTTTCTTCGTGCAACCGGGGCTTGTGACGAATTTCGTGATGGTCAACTATGAACAACAAACACATAGATGATGAGCGCCGTAAAATGAAACCAACGAGAAAATAAGATGAAACAGACAGACATTCAGACTGTTGCTTTGGAGAATCAGAGTACCGTGAATAGTGATTTATATAACACCATCTGTTTCCTGGAAGTTAATGACAAACTCCGTAAAAATAACAGTAAACGCTGTATCATCTAGCACCACGACGATGCCAGTTCTCAGGCGGCTAGGCGGACATGAATTTTTAAAGGTTAAACACGTATAACTTATGAGTAATCCTTACTTACAGTCCCGATCTGACACGTTGTGACATTTTCCTGTTCCCAAAATGTTTGAACAAATTACGCGGGCAACTATTGTCATCACCTGTCATCACCAGAATAGAAAAATTAAATTCACTTGTGCCCTTTCTTCTTGGATATTTTTAATGGAAATTTTGAATTATGTCCTATCATAAAGTGAAAAAAAGTGTCGCAAAAAGTGAAAAAGAAAAGAGAAAGAGGCACACGCAGTTGGTCCCGAATTGTTCTCCTATTAAAGTTTGCATGACAATTATGAAAAAAAAAATCAATATTATATTAACGTTCGCGCTTGACCGGTTTTTTTTAAATACATTCATGATAAAAGCGAAATGACGACTAGCAAAAATGAAGATAAAATCATATTTTAACAAAATCTAAAAAATAAAGGACGAGGAAAGAACTTTTTTTTATTACGTAACTTTCAGTTCGGAAAGACTGCGCAAATGTTCACTCCGTAATCAGTTTGTATTCTGAAAGAGGCCGCGCGCATGTTTCTTCAGAGGCCGCGCTCGTTCTTGGAGGTTTTTAATATAAAAGAATAGCGTTCGCTTACAGTTTTTAATTCGCCGCCTCCGCTTACAAGCCTTAATTAATCTTAATTCGTGCAGGTGAGCTCTCGGCGCCGCGGCCGGGGCGGGGCGCGGAGGGGGGGGGGGGGCGCACTGCTCTGTCTCGCTAATTGGCGTGATCAGGACTCCGTAAGCGGCTTTTAGTAAAAAAAACTTGGTTGATTTAACAAAAGAGGCTTAAAAGCACCTCTGAATGTTATCAGACGAAATTATACTTTATGAGTACGGAACTGGTGTAAACATTTGAATTTTGAATTTCATTGCTTTTAAGAGTTATGGGGCTTACTTTTTACGGGCTCAGTCAGTGGGTCTGATATTATCAATCAGGCAAAATCAACACGACACTATTTATCTCCCGTTCAGATACTGCTTTTGTATAATAAAACGCAGATTCAATAATTAACTAAAATTAGGAAAATGATCCAGCGGTATTCAAATTAAGAAGGAATGTAGATGTTTAAACGTACAAAATTGTGTTCTACCGAATTGTCTATAGAGAGTATTTTTTTCTGTGTAGGTCTTTGTTCTATGTCTTAATTGCACTCAGAATATTATTGTTTTTAGAATGTAATCATCCTGATTGATGTCCAATACACGAAAGCAGTCGTTACTATATTAATCCCTCGAAAATTCAACAAAAACGTAACAAAAATAATAATCAATCAATAATAACAACGGATCACACATACCTGCGTTCGAAAACGCGATTGGGCATCGTCGAACCAATTGGCAATAGTGTGCGAACAAAAAGCAAATCTCGATAAGTAGACGCCGACATTTGCAATGACATTAATTATTGATACGAGTTACGCGTTAACATCTTTTGTATACATAAAAATGTATGACTAATTAATTCGATAGCCCTGGATAATTAGATTAGAATACCTATAAATTTAGAATAAGATGTATGTCATCATGGTAGTCAAGAGTTTACTCTTCACCATGTAATGTTCTTGGTGAATATCAATGGAAAAAAATGACAAACCTGGCGAAGATTCTTGTCGATTCTTCTTCGCTAGGAGTAATTGAACCGGCAGCAAAAGAAAAATAAAAAAGACAATACTCGTATGTAATTTACATCTAATCGACGAAATGAAGAAACTGAAACTAAGCTCAAAACTTGAGAACGGCTGGACCAATTTGGCAAATAATTGTTTTCCAAAAGTTTTTCGAAGTCCGAGGATAGTTCGAGGATAAGTCGAGATCCAGAACTGACCCTTTGAATAGCACGCTTGCGGAGGTGAAATCACGTTTTACCGGGCTCTGCTCGGGTGAATGTCTAAAACGAAATAGGCCCGAGCGGATCCGGGAATTGATAATAAAATACAATTATTACTGTGATATAATAAAAAACCGGCCAAGTGCGAGTCGGACTAGCACCCGAAGGGTTCCGTACCATCGTACAAGATTTACAACCAAAAAAAAAAACAAGTTTTTTTGTATGGGGCCCCCCCTTAATATTTATTATTTTATAATGTTAGCTATTTGTTGTTATAGCGGCAAAATTAATACATAATCTGTGAAAATTTCAGCTTCCTACCTGTTACGGTTCATGAGATACAGTCCTGTGACAGACGGACGGACGGACGGACATCGGAGGCTTAGTAATAGGGTTCCGTTTTTACCCTTTGGGTACGGAACCCTAAAAACACACCTACGGAAGCCTGCAAACTTGGCAACCTCTCCTTACCCACTGCTGTAATGCTAACTTTCCTATTAGCAAAGCAAAAATGCGTAGTTGGAAGTTTTTTCCCCTTATCCTTGCGAGTCGACGCTTCTTCAGTGCAGACGCCACTCAGGGTCGTCGTTTGAAAATTAACCTCTTGTGACATCGTACCTCGCTGCGTCACTGCGTCACTGCACCGGGGGTCTGGAAATGATTAATCACTGACATCAGAACATGGATTTGCTTTAATACTCGGTGCTGAATATGTGCATGACTTTTAAATTTCGACACGTCTATGTATGTATATCCTGTCATATTGGGGAGTGATTGTGTTTGCGTGTAAATATTTAATTTGCTTAAATTCCTTGCTGTTAAAGATTCGCCCAATATTTTGTTAAATTTTCGTATTCTTTAGTCAGTCATAGTACTACTCTTCCAACAAGATTATGTAGCTTATGGTAGCTTATTCAATATGTCGTAGGTTCCATCTCGTACCTCTAAGTTGGAAACGTATAGTAGTAACTCGCATTCGTGCTTAAATTGATCTCAAGCGAGACACTTATCTTTAGAAGCGTGAAATGCAATTGTTTATTATTATTTGAAATTTAGAAGTACATAGGATGCATCGACATTACAAATACTAGGTTAATTAACAAAAAGGGTATAAACTTAATAGCTACGAATATAGAAAAATACCGGCCAAGTGCGAGTCGGACTCACACACGAAGGGTTCCGCACCATCGGCAAATTTTTATTTTTTAATTTAATTATTTTAAATAGCGGCAAAATAAACACATATTCTATGAAAATTTCAGCTGCCTACCTATTACGGTTCATGAGATACAGTCCTTTGACAGTCGGACGGACGGACGGATTGACGGACGGACGCACGTACGGACGGATGGACAGCGGAGGTTTAGTAATAGGGTTCCCTTTGGTATGGCACTAACTTACAAACAAAATTCTCATTCTGTATGTAGCATTACAATGAAATGAAAGACATATTTTTATTACTGAGAATTACAATTAAAATAGATAATTTAATTACAATCTCACATAGATATATTCTGCGTATTTTGTATTTCTACTACAAACGTTTTTCAAATTCATTGTCATTTATAAAACAGTTTCTTATTACATGTAGTGCGATAGCCGCAAAATGTCCAGTTGTGAGAGTAGTTTTGAACAAATGAACGATCTAGTAAATTGTTTGAAAAGTTGGGCAAACGCATGTCCAATTTTGGGGGTGTCAGATCTCCTAAAGTGCAATTGGGTGTGTAAGAGTCTTGTGTGGAAGCTTAATACTGATGATAGTTGCCGAATAGTAAGACAATCTCTATAAAGATTCTTGTTATGGATCCTTAATTATTTATTACCGTGATGCTGAACACTCTCTAATATTAAAATGATAGTTTTCACCCAAAATCCCATTTCAATATAGATTTTGCTGATAATTCTTAAATTTAAACAGCGAGGATCCTTTTTTTAAGGTACCAATAGTAAATGTTTTTAAGAAAAAGTTTTTATCACAAAAAAATTTGTGTATTAGAAAATATATGCCTACCTCTTTGGAGTGATAAGATACAGATTATTTAAATTAATTCAAACAAATTCGAACCGAGTCAAACGACCACCATACGGCGCTTCTACATGTAAATAGTTTTTTTATCATTTTTAAAAAATTTCAAAAACTGGATTTACTAAAATTGTATATGATTATCGAACTTGCTCACAAAATTTCACGAGAATCGGTTGAGGATGCGACCTGTAGAAGAGAACATCCGGACATACGAAAGCATTTTTGCCCAATCTGAAACGGATATGATCGTTCGAGCTTCGCTAGGTGGATTATGTGTTTCCTAAAAACCTGTGTTACCTGTGTTAGCGAAAAAATACACCCCAATCTGTTTTTCCAGCGTCTAAAGAAGTATAACTTTAAAATAATAAAATAAAATAGCAAACGAAACTGCACACACCCCTGCCATTCGATACACCGTATATAATGAGTCAATAATAACTCGGACTTTACGAGTTCCGACACGTCAATTAGCGTAGCACAATTGCGGCCAACGGAGTACGCCGCGCGCCGCGGAGCGAGTGAGGGTTTACGTAGTTCAATCTCTTCGAAGACAGACTGGACAGACTGGTTGTTAATACAATAACCACATCTACTATCTAGATATTAGTCCAACGCATTGCATTCCCGAAGGAATTAGGTGCTATGCAAGGACCATCCCTTTATGAGCACGACTACAATGAACTTGACGGAAAGCGTGTACAATTTGTTATTGCCGTAGTGGCCATATTTCGTCCAATTCAATTTTACCATGGCTTTTGAATACATGGTTTTAAGTTTCACAGAAATTCCGAACCATGGAGTAACCCGCGTTCTGAACGAAAATGCACATTTCAATCTCAGTTAAGAAATAAAGGATGTACATGCACTCTGGGATTAGAACCCGCGGTCTTCAACACAAGAGACCACAGGCGTTAATCCCTGAACTGAGGGACATACGAAATATTTATAGAGTAGCACAATTATAACAATAAGCCTGGTTTTCACCAAGTGCTGATTTATTTTAATAGACGCTTAAAGTGCCTTTATTACTAAAGTGCTGATTATCTTGTGCTGGTATTGATTGCAAGCTTCTAAGAAATTCCCTTATTTTGTGGCGATTAAGCTAGCGAAAAAGGCCCTAAATAGAATAAGTAAAGTAATATCTTTCAATTAATATTATTTCCATTAACTTACTTTAATACAAGGTATTAAAGAAAATAAAAACCTCCCCGTACAACACAATAACATAGCTAATTTAATCATGCTTTAATGACGTCACAACAAAGAGAGAAGAACGGAGGTTCCCAAGTTCCAGAGGTCCGTAGTTATCATTACAATCAGGTATGAGGTGCCACTCCACGGCCGGAGGACCGGTATTCTGTGCATCGAGAACATTGTGCAAATTATTTCAAAACGAAACCTTAAATTCGATGTAATGGCAGTTTGGAAACGATGGAAAGTACTTTCTTCTCCATCACTCGTGCACGCACATGGATATGTTCATGATATTAGCACATGGGAAAAATGTGCCATGACAGGACCTTCCTTGAATTTGACTTTTTGAACTGGCCTAACGGTTCCCTAACCCTTACAGTTGTCAGATTTTAATCCATTGATCATGTGATAATCACTTGAGAAAGCTTGATTCTATATCCGTATGTATTTTTTTTATGATAGAATCTGTGATTTTCATTGAAAAATCTAACATCACCGTAAAAGAAAGGCAGTTTTCTCCAATGTTTACAAGCAAATATTTTCTAATATAAAAGGTAAATTAAAAATTAAGAACATACATATGTAGGTTTTGACAATTATTTTTTATCCAAAATTTCAAAAAAAATTTAGAAAATTTAGAGCCCGTGGTATGAGGAAGTGCCCGTGGAGAGCATTAAAATATCGAACTTATAAATTGCTCCAACGCCTAAGTCTTAAAAGAAAGCAACATAAATATTCCAAATGCAAACCGGTCTCATGACTAGTGAAGTGCTGAGTCGGTACTCTCTGTAGAATATCGGCGAGACTCGCTAATGAACAGCGTCAGAGTCTCGCCTCGTTATGCTAATACCCTTAGTAAAGCATCGCAGAGCTTATCTCGCCGGGGCAGCCTGGCCTGGCTGCAACACTTTTATTTATCAGCTCCCCCAGACCCAACCACACTTCACGCTACTCAACCTTGGCGCGTCAGGCTCGGCTGTTCCGCCGCCCCGGTGTGTTTAGTCGATAATAAGATCGGACTTATGAGAGGTAGGTTTGGTATGGAAATTATGGAATAATATGTTTGGTATATGTAAGTAGTTTTAACCTTTTAACGACACGTAAGTTTTAGTTTTAAATAAAATCATAACTTTAATGATACCTTTAGGGGAATTATAGCCTAAAATAAAGATTCCCAAATATTTTGCTTGTAGATTAACCAATCCTACTGCCACAGTGCAGTACATAAGTCAGATAAAAAAACACCATTAATTTATAAGTGTGTAAAGGCACTGGATATGTTTTTTTTATCGTGTGAAATACCAAAACATTTGAACCATTTCGTCGTGTAGCGTTCTTCCTACAGGTGCCTTCTTTTTTCTCGAAGGACCAATTAAGATACTTTACTACCATCCTTGCTTTCTTCACATCTACCCTTGCTTCGGAAATACAGTGTGCTGGGCTAACGCCATGACAGTATGTAGATGTAGTGTTAGCCATCCATAAACAAAAAAATATATACTTCATTTGAAATATTATTTCAAATATAGGATCTCGTGGCCTAGTAAAATTAGTCCGTTGAGTGCATCAAATTATTTATCTTTTCGAGTTAAATAAGTATAAAACATTCATAAAACATTAATGCCTACGCTGAAGAAAAACATCGCTAAGAAACCAACTATTTCGTGAGCCTTACTCTAACATTATTTAAAAGAGACAGCAATGGGCTCGACACTCGTTATGTGTGTCTAGAATCATCATAGAGCAAATCTAGGTATACGTGTGATATCAGTCGACCATTGGGTACCCTGAGATCTATTTTTTTACTTTACGGAGCCCGAAATCGCACTCTTGATTTTAACAATATTTTTATGATTTTTATAATTTTATCACGTCCGAATTTATGAAGTAAATTTTCATAAATTCGGGCACCACACTGGTGTCATGTAATCATACGTTTATGTAGGTATGTTTTCTACGAATAACTTAGTGATTCGACGTAATTTTCATGCGCGAATTCATATTTAACGTACAATGCGAAAGTTATTGCATTGTAACGCGTCAGTTTTATTGTTTGCACTTGTTTGGTTAACGGGGCTGTAATTTGTATCGCGGGCAGAACATTCTCGTAATGGTGTTGTCTCAGCACTTATTACTCTGCACGTGGTATGTGGACTGGCCCTCATGAAACGTTATTATTATTATTAAACGTAGCGAGCACAGAAATATGGCTACTGGCGATGCGTCATGAATGAGACTGCCCTCGTCCTTTTTTCGCTAATCTTTTTCAGAAATAATAAGTAAAAATATCCCAATAGAATTACATTTTCATATTTTTAGTGCGTTTATCACGAATACGTCAGTACGTTTATTACGCATTTTTGGAAACGTGATTTGATCGGTATTTGCAACGAACCTGAAATTCAGAGTGGATGCTGATTTTCGTAAATAGTTGCACGTTTCGATAAAAACCAAAAAAGGTTTCTTAAAGAAGCAACAAAGCTTATTTTTTCCAAATGTCCCTCACAGCTATACTATGATAAAGAACGATATAAAACAATACTCCATGGGGATTTTCAATGCAATCTCAGCACCATTCAATTCGTATATTTTGTTTTGAAGGCATTTGAATATCTTATTTTGTAATAATAAAATAATATATCTGTGCTTCATAACATGCATTATTTCCAGCAACTAATAAATCGGAAGGAAATCCAATATCGTCCAGCGCGCATAGTTAAATCTCGGCCGCGCCCGCTAGTAAAACTTAGTAATCATTGAAAAGCTCTCAACTGATTATTCCTGCGCCGCGTCGCACGGACAGAACAAGAGCGCGTCGCGCGAGGCTCGCAAACGGCGTCCGAAGTGCCGATAAAACCGCAGCGGTTAAGTTTTTGTAACGCCTCACGGGGGCGGACAATGTAGCGTCGCCGCCGCCGACGCCCGCCCTGGGGAGGAAGCGGTGTGAGGCACATTTAAATTGCTGCATTTACTCGCTTTGGCATGAGAAAATTATGTAGCGAGCTGCAGAGGGTAGGCTTGGAAAGTTTCGATTACCTTTCAAACCTTAAGGTGGCCCAACCCGCTCATATCCCCATACAAAAGGGGAAAGAAGATCACGCCCATATTTCTTGTCAGAGATCCAAAATTTTGCTTAAAATAGCTTTACTTGATCGAACTAGATGTCTGATGACCATTGGCTTTGTAAAATTGTGTTTGGTTTCTAAGTTATAAGGTCCGAAAGTTAGAATTTTTCGCGCGTTTTATACGATAACTTTGGAGGTGGATTACGCAATGATAAAGTAAGAACATCGTAAAAAGATTAGTCATCAGACATAGCTTATTTAATGAAGATTTATGATCTATTTGGTTTTTGTTCGATTTTTTACTACAGCGGTCGTGGTTTACTTTTAGCTATAAGTCGTTTTGAAATTAAAATTTTCGTAAATCTTACCAAATCATACACTATGCACATTGTCTTTTTTGTGGACATGTTGCATCTTCCTCATCACGGAGCCTGTCTTATTCTTTGAAACAGAGAGGTCCCAGAGCGCAACAGCACGGTTTTGTACCGTGCCCGCGAATGAGTTAGGCCCGCCGGGTTGGGCCGCCTTAAGGCGTGGCTTCCCGCTCAACTCCCCATACAATCGTAGTATAGCATTCCTTCAAGGTCCTTGCTTGCGGTGACGCTTCGTTTGAAACATCTCTTTCCCTACAATATGGAAATTATCTCCTTATTTTTTAAACCAAAATATGCAATGTCAAGATTTTTTCCGTCCATCTCTTTGGAGGTGACTAATGGAAAAACTACTATAACTTATTTTCGGGCGCCATAATTTTGCCGTGTCTTACTTTTAGGCGCAAGAGTGGTCGAGGCTGTATTTCAAGCTGTCTGTTAATTACGGATGTATTAAGAGTAACAAAGGTTTTTTAGGAAGGCCTAAAAAGATTCCTTCTCCCAATATGTATTTTACCTTTTCTTAAAATGTATGATTTTTAGGGTTCCGTACACAAAGGGTGAAAACGGAAACCCTATTACTAAGCCTCCGCTGTCCGTCCGTCCGTCAGACCGTCCGTCCATCCGTCCATCCGTCCGTCCGTCTATCACAGGGCTGTATCTCATTAACCGTAATAGGTAGGCAGCTGAATTTTTCACAGAGTGTGTATTTATTTTGCCGCTATAACAACAAATAGGTAAAATAAAAAATATATTAAAAAAAACAAGTTTTTTGTACAAAAAACGTGATATTTTGGTGTTGATGGTACGGAACCCTTCGTGTGCGAGTCCGACTCGCACTTGGCCGGTTTTTTTAAGTCTTAGAACAAAACGTTATCTTTCTTTTTTGTTCCAAATATGCCAATACCTGGATAATACTTGAACTCTACGTCGGATAAAAACCTGTATATCTATAGTTTGGTAGATTGTAAACATTGGCAATAAAAAAAACCGACTTCAAAGAAAAATCACTAAAAAGTTAAAAATAAACGCCATTATTGTAGTTACGATTTTTGTTATTTTTTGAGTCGGGGTCAGCCGGGCACGCACTGCGCCAGTCAAGAGAACCTTGGCTACCTTGGCTGACACCGACTCAACAAATAAAAAAAATCGTAACTACAAAAATGGCGTTTATTTTTTTACTTTTTAGTGCTTTTTCTTTGAAGTCGGTTTTTTTGTATTTTTTTATTTCTTTATTTTTAGTGAATCTAAAAGACACTAAATAATTTGTATACGTCCTTTCCAATAAAAAAAGAATCTTCGAAATCGGCTAACGTTATATTGAGTCATTCATCCATTTGTCGCGTAATGCAAATTTAAGACTTACATGATTTTCTCATGGATATCATTGTCAGAACTAAACCATTGCTGAATGATTGAAATGGAACCATACGAAGCACCAGCTTTCAAATGAAAAAAATATCATCAAAATCGGTTCACCCAGGCAAAAGTTTTCAGGTAACAATTTTGTACGCTATCACCCATATTTTAAATTTTCAGTCGGCTGGCACTTCACATTAGCGAAGTACTCAGGCTAGGGCATCAATCCAATTGCAATACTCCACTCAAAATCGTTGCAACGAATTGGGTGCTCGGACTGCCGAAGGAAAAAAAGCAGTTTTTTGTAACAGCTCTAGGAAATCATGTTTTTTTTTTCAAGATAAAAAAATATATGTTGAAAAGAAAAAAAGGTTCCAGCAAAGAAACAATACAGCTTCTTCACCGCGTATAGTAAAAGCTACGGTGTTATTAAACGAAATAATAAACAACCATAAAGTCAATGATATTGTGAAGGATCGTAGCTCAGGAGGACGGTGCTTCCAGGTTGCCTCGACGATCCGCCGGGTCTCGACGCTGACGGCGGTCACACGGGAAGAGATGCGGGGCGCGCGAAATAATAACAACTCTTTTCTTGCTCTACGGTACCGCAGGCGGTGCGCACCGGAGCGAGTCGCAGAGACGCCCACTCGAGACGGGCGAACGTAGTACCAGGGTCCTGAGCGGAGCGTACACTCACGCTAGAGCAACGGACGAACAGCCAGTCGGTCCGGACGAAAGTCCGGCCACCGAGACCCTCTGGCTGCGTCAACGACACCGGCAGCGAGCAAGCTCAACAGTCCGGCACGTCCGTGCTCTATCGGAAGGCTGGCGGAGTGTACACTCGCGCTCTCCCAAAACCGAACCGAAGCTCAAGGTAGTGGTGCCAACTCTAGGTGAACCCTGGTAGGAGCTCTAACCCGAACTGACTATCTGGGCCGAAACGTGCGGTTTATCATCGCGCCAGAGCGACCGCCGGCGACGCGCCTTCCGCCCCTTGCGCTGGGCCGCCGGCCAATAGGATCGCTCCGTACAGCGCCCCCGCGCGTCTCGGCCCGAGTACCGTTATGCGTGACTCATGATAACGGTACTCTGCGATGACTCATACCATCGCTTTCCGTCTCGAGTGAACATCTCAGCTATCGCTCCAGTGAAACACGGTCTGTGGTATATTTTATTAAGTAAGACTAAAACTACGTAAATACAAGCTAGTTACAAAGTAATTACAAATATCAATACAACTATCTTACAAGGCTAATAACATTAATAACTATCTATATTTAATATCCTATACTTATATTTTATTCTTTATAAATCTTATTACAAACTTAATTAAATTATATTTACAAAACTATCCTATCCTATCGTCGTCCTGAACATTCTCCCGCCGTCGCTGCTCGCCACGACCTATTTCTGGCAGGACGATGATCCTCTTCGTCGGCTCCCTCATTGCTCTGCTCCCCGCCAGACGGATGTCCAGGATTCTGATGACGTCGTCTGGGCCCGGGTGCACGGCCTTGATCCGTCCTCGTTGCCAGGTGGTCTGTGGGAGATGCGGGTCTGTGATGATCACGACGTCGCCGACGTCTGGGAGCTCTCCGCTTCCTCGTGGCTCCCGCCGGTGCTGCTGCTGGGGGCGGCACTCCCGTACCCAGCGTCTCCAGAAGTCGTTCGCCAGCCCCTGCGTCCGCCGCCAGAGTGCCTTCGCCTCGATGTCGTCGGCGCTGAAGTTCCCTGGCGGCGACGTGCTGCTTGCTGCGCCCATCAGGATGCGGTCTGACGTCAGTGTGTCTTCTTCTTCTGGTACCACGGCGACGACGTGAGTGGGCAGGCAACGGCTCATCCTGCTTTCTTCTTCGGCCGGCAGTGTCGTCAATGTCACTTCGTGCTCCTTCAGCGTCCTTGTTCAGCTTCGGCTCCATGTCTTCACCGATGTGACTGCAGAAGCCCACAGCTGCGGCGGCAGAGTTCCGACAGCCATGCAGTACCCACCCAAGCTGGGTTAGCGACGCAACAGGCTGGTCTCCACGTCCGCACCTCAATTTTCTGGACACGATGAGCTGCCAGTTATCTTGGCCGATTAGCAGTTTCGGCGTCGCGTCCGTGTAGGTCAGGACTGAGCTCAAGTCCGCGAGATGCTCGCAGTCTCTTATGCTCCCGCCGGTGATGCTCTGCGGCGGAAACTTGAGCTGCTTGATCGTCCTCGCACCTCTCAGCTCGTATTCTACTGACGCATGCTTGCCACGGATTTGTAGGTCTACTCTGCGTGATGCTTCCATATTCACAGTGATGCCGCCGATTCCCAGTACTTGAAGTGGATCCGGAACGCCTTTCGCTCCGATCTTGCTCGCGACAGATTGATCGATCATCGTAACTGTCGACCCTTCGTCTAGCAAGGCGAAAGTGTTGATCTTGCCCTTCGGTCCGGTCAGCGTTACTGGTATAATTTTGAGTAGGGCACGAGAGGTTCGCCCCGCCGCAGTCACAGTGGTCGAAACGGTCTCTGTCTCTGTCTCTGTCTCTTTCTTCTGCCGGTCAGTGTGGAGCAGTCGATGGTGACTCTCCTGGCATTCACCCACGCCGCAAACTCGTGCGGTGCAACTCCAATGTCGGTGTCGGCTCTTCAGGCACCGGAAGCACGTCCTTGTGGTCTTGGCTAAGTCCCATCTATCATTCACGTCTGCAGCCAGAAACTTGGGGCAGACGAGCAGGTGGTGCTCGCCCTCACACGTAGGACATCGCGGCTTTTCGGTATAGTCCGTTCCGAAAAACTTATGTGGTCGTTGCTCCGGCCGGTCCTTCTGTCGAGCGCCGGTGCTGCTCATTTCCGAAAAGTCGGTGTAGTTCCCGCACTTATCTGCTTCCACGTTCAGGAAACCAGCGATTTTCTGCAGCTCCGGTCGCTCGTCCTTGTACGCCGTTGCGTAATCATACCAACGGTACCGCAGCGTGGTTGTCAACTTTTCTAGCACGATGCGCACCAGATCCGGGTTGTGCAGGTGCTGCGGCTTGTTCAGCGCTCGGATTGTAGCCACGGCGCTGGATACTTGCCCGGCGAACACGCAGAGTTCCTTCGCCGTGTCTCGCAGTCGTGGCAGCCGCTTTAGTTTTTCGACCTCGTTCAACACTAAAAACTGCGGTCGGCCGAATCTCCTTTCCAGCTCGGCGATGACGTCACTCGGGTCCGGCGTCGACAGCATCAGGCTCTGCGCTGCTTCCTTTGCCTTTCCTTCCAGGGCGTGCCGGATTCGTGCCACATTCTCGAGTCGCGAGAAGTGACACTCCGTTTCCTGGAAAGCTCTCTTGAATTGCAGCCAGTCCCCGGGCGCACCGCTGTAGTTCGGTAGCTGCTGGATGTACTTCGGTGCACACTTTCTCTGATTTTGAGCCAGAGCCGCGGCCAAGGTGTCGATAGTGATGACACCTTGACCCATTTGACTGTGGGCGGCTGGCTCTCTGTGTGTCGTACCCGCGTTCGGTCCTCGCAGTGACGGGTCGCGTCCAACTGGTGGGCTTGACGGTTCGGGATGTAGGGCAGGCAGGCGCGGCAGCGGCGGCTGCGGCGGCGGCGGCACATCCAGTCGTGACGGCTGACACAGGACTTCGCCGACAGGCGGCGCTGGCGTCGCTCGCAGAGTTCGCTGCGATGACGTCACGCTCCGTTCTCGCCTGTGCTTGTTCGGCGTCCGTGGGTGCGGGGTTTCGGCAACGGGTGGCGCTGGCGTCGCTCGCCGTGACGGCTGCGGTGACGGTGGGCTCCGCTCCCGCCGGTGCTCGCTCTGCGTGCGAAGCCAGCTCGTCACTCGTTCCTCCTTCCCAGGGACGTCGTCCTCTTCGTCGCTGTCTGTATCTTCTTCCATGCGGGCTAACTGAGTCTTAAGGAGTGCGATCTCAGCTAGCCGCAACTTTTCTTCGAGCGCCAGCTTTTTCTGCCTTTTCTTGGACGCCGACGATCGCACTGATCTCTCGATCGGCGGCGCCCTGGCAGCTGGCGCCATCTCGTGGACGGTAGAGGCATCGGTCGGAGCCTCCGTGGTTCCGTGCGTCCACGTGTGGGTCGTCTGCGTAGTCCGCGTTCCGGTGTCCGGCGACGTGTCTTGCTCCGACGCTGACGCGAGCGCGGGCGCGGCCCCGGGCGCAAGTACGGGCGCGGCCGCGGCGGCGGCGGGCACAGGTACAGGCGCGGGCGCGGCGGCGGGCGCGGCGGCGGCGGCGGGCGCGGACGTGGACGCGAGCGCGGGCTCGGTCGCGCCGGAGACCGGGACGGCCTCTTGCAGTCGCGCCGACGTAGCTCGCTCGCCGTTCTTCTGTGACCGCGTCACGGGCATCTTGATCCGGCTCGAAGGACCAATGTGAAGGATCGTAGCTCAGGAGGACGGTGCTTCCAGGTTGCCTCGACGATCCGCCGGGTCTCGACGCTGACGGCGGTCACACGGGAAGAGATGCGGGGCGCGCGAAATACAAACAACTCTTTTCTTGCTCTACGGTACCGCAGGCGGTGCGCACCGGAGCGAGTCGCAGAGACGCCCACTCGAGACGGGCGAACGTAGTACCAGGGTCCTGAGCGGAGCGTACACTCACGCTAGAGCAACGGACGAACAGCCAGTCGGTCCGGACGAAAGTCCGGCCACCGAGACCCTCTGGCTGCGTCAACGACACCGGCAGCGAGCAAGCTCAACAGTCCGGCACGTCCGTGCTCTATCGGAAGGCTGGCGGAGTGTACACTCGCGCTCTCCCAAAACCGAACCGAAGCTCAAGGTAGTGGTGCCAACTCTAGGTGAACCCTGGTAGGAGCTCTAACCCGAACTGACTATCTGGGCCGAAACGTGCGGTTTATTATCGCGCCAGAGCGACCGCCGGCGACGCGCCTTCCGCCCCTTGCGCTGGGCCGCCGGCCAATAGGATCGCTCCGTACAGCGCCCCCGCGCGTCTCGGCCCGAGTACCGTTATGCGTGACTCATGATAACGGTACTCTGCGATGACTCATACCATCGCTTTCCGTCTCGAGTGAACATCTCAGCTATCGCTCCAGTGAAACACGGTCTGTGGTATATTTTATTAAGTAAGACTAAAACTACGTAAATACAAGCTAGTTACAAAGTAATTACAAATATCAATACAACTATCTTACAAGGCTAATAACATTAATAACTATCTATATTTAATATCCTATACTTATATTTTATTCTTTATAAATCTTATTACAAACTTAATTAAATTATATTTACAAAACTATCCTATCCTATCGTCGTCCTGAACAGATATCATTACATTCTATTCCACTCCTCCCCTGCATCGCTCCGCCCCCCCCCCCCTCTCGCCTCAGAGTCCCACGCACGAATTCTCACATGATTTAGGGGTAATTTGGTCGTGGAACTATGCAGGTCGTTGCGCATAAAGGCCGAGTGTAAAACGCCCGCCCGTGATTCCCGTACATTTTCCAGGTCGGACGGAACATTGTATTAAGCTGTAAAGTGTATACTGCACGGCGGTAAAAAGCAATGCGTATTACTGTGTGGCGAAGGAAGGCAAACCGCTCGCAGTGACATGCCAGCGTTCTTTGATGGGAATACACAGAGTGTACTTGTTATAGAATAGCGTTTGGTGAATTGCTTCAAAATCATGTACTGCTTCAGATAACGGTAGGTGTAAATTTTCGTTGAGAAGACGGGCCAATCTATGGTTTGGAACCCATATGGAACCCACTGATACATCCAAAAAGTGTTTAACTTTCACCATAATATAAATTATATTATAAAAGTGCAACCATAATATTATATCATAAAAGTGTTCTGGCATGGGTATTTAAACGAATACATTTCTAAACATTTCCAAGATATCGTCCAACAATTGAATAAGTATGTAGATATTTGCAGGCTTTACCCGTGCTATATTATTTACCCACGCATTGTATGTAGAGTTTGACCTGGTTCCGTTGCACAGATAAGCTAGAGCAAGCGTTATTGAAGGGGGATCCTTACTCATTTGAGGAAAATAAATCTTTTGTCATTCATTTCAAGTTGTGACCGAATTTGGCTCCAAATTTGATAGCTCAAACCTCAATTTACTAAGTTACTAATTATGTAGAGCCATTGTCATCTTTTCCTTTGGGTGCAAAAATCACACAGAATATAGACTGTTATCCTTCGAATTCCTCTCCGTACTGAACCCGCAGCATTCCGAGAATCGGCTGCAAGTGTTCATCCCAGCGGAGTGAGTTTTAATTAAACAGTACATTCTGAAACACGCGAAGTCTTAATGTTCACACCGACGCTGGTACGCTCCGGGAGAATGGGGCGAGATAAAAAAATAAAACAATTTTATTATTTCAATGCAATCTTTAAAGAAGTTTCGTGCGCAGTTTTATGTTCAAACTTTGGATTATGGCTCGCCGGAGATTCGGAGAGCGGAAGATGTCGCCTCGATGTGGGT
The DNA here is from genome assembly GCA_946894095.1 of Incurvaria masculella. Lineage (NCBI taxonomy): Eukaryota > Metazoa > Arthropoda > Insecta > Lepidoptera > Incurvariidae > Incurvaria > Incurvaria masculella. Next base: position 9,376,264 of record OX335644.1, read on the forward strand.
CAGATATCAGAGGAAAGTGAAAATATTTTTTTATTTTTTTAATTTTTTTCGGACAACATAACAGATTACAGACAACTAAACAATAAACAGATTAACAAAAATAACAATATAATATATCCTAATCCAACAACTGTTGCCACAAAGTATTTTTTTAAATGTATACGGCATTTTTATTACTTCCTTACCTAGAGAACTTAGCGTAAATTATGTTTATATATAAATCAAAAGAAGAACTTATTTAGTAATAGATTAAATATAAAAAAATACATATAAAAAGACACATCCCAAAAAAAAAAAACAAACTACATGTTTTATATTTATAGTGTCGCTTAAATTTATGTTAGGTAAAAAAAATAGTAAAGAAATTTTTATTTTATGTTACATGTTTTCTTTTGCCTTTGCAGCCTTTAAAGACTATTACAACACGCTTTATGTGTATGTATATTGAATCACATCTGAAAATGTACGTAGTATATAATATATCCACTCACTATTCATTATTAGCTACAAGTTTTAATAATTTACTTTTAAATGTGTACTGATTCATAGGAAAGGGGTCAACTAGATTAAATTTTACATTGTAAGTCCTAAACATTCGGAAGAAAGGTTTGCGTTTTCCAGCGTTATTTCTATTAAGGGGAAGATGAAATAAGTTAGAGCTGCGAGTGGTTTGTTGATTGGGTACGTGTATGTTCACTTGCGATAATAATTCGCTACAATTTATTTTATTATGGAGTATCTTATGTATAAACATAACATCAGAAATTTCACGTCGATGACTTAATAGTATTGGTTTTCTTATAACAGTAGTGCAACCTTGTCTTCTGAGTCTAAATTGTAAGACTCGGTAAAAGTATTTTTGGATGTTTTCTAAAGCATAGATGTATTTTGTATAGAAAGGATTCCAGATTTCCGACGCATATTCTAACTAAGACCTTACTAACGAGTTAAATAGTATGACATAGCTGTCGGGGTTTCTGAAATCCTTTGAGTTGCGTAGCACAAATCCCATCATTTTAAAAGCTTTATGTATTATATTTTCAATGTGCTCATCAAAATGCAGTTTTTGTCTAAAACTATTCCCAGGTCTCGAATACTGTTGACACATTCCAATGCCTCACCGCCTATCGTATACGAAATCCGTAATATTAAGATTTTTTGTTATCGTCATTTTTTTACATTTTGAAATATTCAGTTGCATTTTATACCATTGACAGTAAGAGAAGAACCTATTCAGGTCTTCTTGGACCTTTAAACAATCAGCCATATTAGATATTCGGTAAAATATTTTTAAATCGTCTGCGTATAATAGGTATTTACAAAACCTAAAACATTTACCAACATCATTGAGGAAAATGACAAATAAAAAAGGGCCCAAAATGGACCCTTGAGGGACACCGGAGGTAACCTCAATGGTAGAAGAACTATAACCATTTATTGTAACTTTCTGCAGACGATTGGTAAGGTAAAATATGAACCATCTTAATAAGTCACCCTTTATTCCATTAAATGCTAGTTTTTCAAATAATGTCATATGATCGACTTTGTCAAAAGCTTTTTGGAAATCTGTGTAGATAACATCAACCTGTACACTGTCATTGAGAGCTTCGAATAAAAAAAATGTGAACAACATCAGATTACTTACTGTTGACCTATTCCTAACAAATCCGTGCTGTTCAGCCAATATTCTTTCGCGCATAAAATTATAGACCTTTTCGTGCACTAATTTCTCAAATACCTTGGCTATACATGACAATATCGATATTGGTCTATAATTTTCTACATTATTAACAGTGCCATTTTTGTGTACTGGGGTGATGTTAGCCAGTTTCCAGTCATCCGGGAAAATTCCAGATTCTAAAGACTTATTGAAAATCAAAGATATAGGTAAAGCAAGGGAATTGTATGTTTTTATCCAAAATATAGGCTCGATGCCATCTGCCTGGACCCTTGTTTGGATTAAGCATTATTCGCTCCCCCCCCTCTCGCCTCAGAGTCCCACGCACGCATTCTCACATGATTTAGGGGTAATTTGGCCTTACTGACTTCAGACTCAGTCAATACTATTGAGGTTATGATAGGATTAGGAGTATCTGCTCTATTAATATGGTCAAAGTTTACCGAACCGGCCGAGGATGTTTCAAAGGTGGACTGAAAATATTGATTGAAGCTAGAACTTATCTCAGCGGGATTTTTTAATTTAGTATCTTTATATTCATAGAAGAAGGATACCCGGATGACTTTTTTAAATTATGTACATAGGACCAAAAACTTTTTATGTTATCCTTTAACGAACCTTCAACATGCTCCATGTAAGCTTGGTATTTAGCATCACACATTAATTTAAATTTAGCTCTTATATCCGAGAAAACCAGATAATCACAATAGTTATTATAAATTTTCCATTTTTTCCATGCCCTTTCTTTACGTTTCTCCAAACTAATAAGTGTTTTATCGAACCATGTAGGATACTTGTGATTTTTATTTTGTTTCGGTTTTATTAACGCCACGATTACATCATTTACTACCGAATATAACAAAGAAACAGACTCATTTACAGTTAATCTACCTAGTAAGTAAGGCCAATCCACTGAGGATAATTGTTCATTTATCATATCATAATTAGCTTTTCTAAAATTGTACCTGACATTTTGTTGTTTTGGTAAACAGGGCTCAGGCGTCAGATCTACAAGTACTTCCAAAGGAGGGTGATGGCGGTCTGGGGTTAATAAAGGGGACGGAGCGGGTGTAAGAGAGCACTTACGATCACTTAGCACTAGGTCGAGTATGCGGTCATTTATGTTAGTAATATTATTGAACTGGACCAACTTCAAAAGAGACATAGTATTAAATAAAAGACGTACAGAGGGAGTCATAGTACCGTTATCCTTTTCAAACGGGGAAACCCTCCAATCTAGATTATTTAAGTTGTAGTCACCAACAGCAATATAATTTGCTATTCATGCAGCATTATCAGTTGATTTAAGGCTATTCACAATTATAATTTCCAAACGGAAGTAGCACTAGTGTATGTTGAATGGATTGTGAACCAAAGACAGATTAAAGATGCAAGAAGCTGTACGAAGAAGTTGTCGCCAAATCAGCCTTGTATTGTATTGTTTATTCATCATCTATAGGCGACTGTCTATAACTGAAATACACTCGCTTTAGATTAATATAATATTATCGCTATGATTACTATACCTAGGTCTTTGATTGTACACCTTCGGAGTCTACGATCGGATTATTAATATTTTTATGTTGGACCACCAGACAGTAATTTTGTATCGTTTGGTTCCTCAAAATCCTCAAAATCGGTCAAGGTATAGGTAGAAATTTCCACTACGTGAACAAGGCCCCAATAAATAAACATACCCATTTACCACCACCACCAAATTGAGTCGCTACAAGCTAACTAACTGCGATGCCTCGCCTCCTTCCCTTATGACCCCTCATAGCGGTCACTGCCCTTGTAGAGTGACACGAGGGGTGGAAAGCGTGTCGCTGGTATTGCATCTCCCACGCCTGCCGCAGCCGCCTGCCCTAGTAGCAGCGGGAGATGTAAACTAGATTCGGTCCAGGTATTGGCCTTTGTGTTGGCTGAGAGGAGCACTAACGCTGTGTGCATATTGCTCAGTGGCAGCTTGTGTTGACTCAGCACGGGCAATACGTCGGCCGATGTGAAGTAGTTTAATGTAGTGGATTTTTGGTTCTCAGTCAGTGGTTGACAGGCCAGACTTTTAATACACAAAAAGTAGACTCAGTTATGTTCGTAACATTTTCAGTCTTTTCTGAATCTAACCAATTTTACGATGCGGGATCCATTTTTATCACAACCGATAATCAGATTCAGAATTGCTTTATATATCGGCTCGTCGTAGTTCAGAGTGCGGGACATTTCACCACTTAATTTCTCTTTTAGACTTGGATACTTGTATTTCGTCACGAATGCGAGCTCTTCCACGATCAAAATCCTTAAAAAATTAAGGTACTATTTAAGGTGCCAACTATCTAAGGGTTAGTTTAATACCTCCCTGATTGGAGGAAGATTTTGACTTTTCTTAGTACCTACCAGCCACCCATCCCGGTATATCATAAAATATCCTTCAGTTATTTCATACGGTACCCGATATCCTTGATTCTTACTATCCCAATTTCTTGAATGCATGAGTTTTGTTGTGTTGTGTTGACAGTGTTGGCAGTCGGAGGTTTAGCGTTGTTCCACGGGACAGATGATAAAGTACTGAGAGAGAAAATATATCCCTGCGATGTGAGCCGCACGGGATGGCTCTGTATCGAGTCCAAAGAGCCAAGAAGGTACTTAACTGAACCGTACCACACATGCAAACTTTTCCATAGTCGCGAATACAACGATGTCAAAGAAAATACAAGCGGAGGGAATGAAACACCGTTGTTTTTTAAGCAATCTCAAATTTGAAATAATAAACTTCGAAATAACCCTTGATTTCAATATTGACTCCTGTGCAGGCAGTGTAAATAAAAATAATGGAATCAAAATACAGTAATCATCACTTCTCACAATTTAAATAAAACAAACCAATCAAAATATCACAAGGGTCTTTCTAAGCTCTAACTGACGGAGGAGGGAGGTAGAGAGGAGATGGTCTTAGAAAACTGGGTCTGTGTCCACCAAGTGGGTCTCTACGTCACAGCCCACGTGATAAGAAGGCGTGGCTTAGCGTCATTCGCGACATATCGCTGGCGGTGTTAGGTTGTGTGACAATATTGTGATCTGCGGCGCAATTTTCGGCGAACAGTCGATTAGACGATAAGATTTTGTGTAAAATGTTACAAACATTACACAAGAAAAAAATATTTAAAGCCTGTAGGTGGAATTATGCTTTATTTGTCAGTAAAACACCTCATCACTACATAGTATAAAACAAAGTCGCTTTCTCTGTCCCTATATCACTATATCCCTATGTACGCTTAAATCTTTAAAACTACGCAACGGATTTTTATGCGGTTTATTTTTAATAGATAGAGTGATTGAAGAGGAAGGTTTATATGTATAATAACATCCAATTAATAGTGGAGAAATACTGTTATTTTTGAGTTTTCCAATGTGATGTCATAAAAAATTTCATTTTTTCCGCTTACATTGCAAACGCAGGCTGAACCCTACGAGATTTATCAAAATAACGTACTAAGTATTGTACACATTGAAAAGGTCTACAGAAAACTCCGCGATGGTATATGTCTATCTCTTATGGATATCCCACAATAATTTTTTTTTGTCATTTACTTTTTACGACAAATAATGGCTAATTTTCGAAGCGATTTTAACCAATACAGTATTAATCTTTATCCAATTAAATACCTTAAATACATTGTTGATTTAATATAGATCTATACGGCCCTTTACAGCATATGATTTAAATGAATATTTTCGAAGATATTACAGATTAAAAAATTGCGGGACGTAGTGTTTCCGGCGGTACCGGCCGGCCGGGGCGGCGCGGCGGGAGCGTGCCTCGGAGACCGCGGTTCTCCCTATAGCACTTTGAATTTATTATTTCTCTAATATCTAATAATCATGTAATAATAATATCTGAGTTTTTTTTATTTCAAATATCTCAATGTAGGAACGCTACGTAAAAATGGTTTGTTTATGTATCATTGTGTCAATTATGCCCGTGCAAAGCCGGGACAGGCTGCTAGTATTTTATAATTTGAGTCAATATTCGAGCATTGTATCGATGTATCGCTCTTGCTATGTGCCGATAGATGGCGCGCAATAATTTTCTTTGTACGGTAAGAAATATTGATCTCATGATGCAATTTTTTATGAAATTTTAAAATTAAATTATTTGAATCCGCGCGAAGGTATAGATTTAAATTTTGAAGGTTTTTTATAGAAAAAACTAACAATAAAATGCAAAAGGCGCCATCTAGTTGTATTGTAGTCTTGTAACCACTAAGAATAGCTCTCGGAATAGCTGCTACCAGAATACCGGTTCTTCCGGTAGATGGATTTAGCACAAAAGGCGGAGCTTGAACCCCCATCATTAATTTTTTTTCTTCCCGCTTCCCCGCGCAGTGTCACGCTGCGTTCCTTAGTAATATGAGGTAATAACACCTCCTCTCTCCCTCCCTCCTCCGTGTTCTTACTATAACCAACTCGAAAACATTCGAAAAACTAGTCGTGGATAAAAACAGAAAAACACAAAAATTAAATTTTACGAAGCCTGTTCTGAAAATAAAACAGATATAGTTAGAAGGTGATAAGAACACAATACGATAACAATAATCCAAAACATTAACCCATGCGTAACTTTGGAACAAACAATTATTTCTCTCCAGTAAACTATCCGCCCTTGTAATGAGTAAGGAAGGACGGGGGCGACGACCGAAATATTCCGTATAGCGGCAGCATATCCACTTTTTAGTGATAATACGTACACTGTCGGTAGCGCTGGCCAGTCAATTCGTTTAAGAATCAGCTCACTACAGACGTTCTCAAGTTGCTACGACACGTCAGAACTCCACAGGACGCTAATTATTGTAACGAACTTTCGATGTTGCAATCCAAATTCCTAAGCGAACTAACTATACCAGGAGGCCTATTCTTGAAATTTCGTGCATCAGGAATGTTTCAGTCGAGAAAAACGATTTTATAGTGGTTGCGAAGGCGATTTTCTCGACGAAAAAGCTTGAGTAATTATAATACCGTGCTCCTAATTATTTGATTGAATCGCTTTAAAAAACCTTATAAAAGTTGGACCCGAACAAGCAAAACATACCATTCGGGGGTATTGCTCCTAACCAATTTCGCCACCTGCTGTATACCAATATTTTGGAATTCTCCTACAGTCCCTCTTCCCGTAATCAATGCCTCCAACTAACACAGTATTTAAGATTATACCTACAAACATTTATTTAACGCTATACCTGCGTTTAATACAGCAAGTGGCCAAATTGGTTAGACGCAATACCCGCGAATGGTATGTTTTGCTGTTTCGGGTCCAGCCTTGCAGTATATTCGTAAAGTAGTTCTTTTTACAGGGATCTTTCTTGAATTAATGCGTCCTTGCTGTACGGTCGATTATACATACATAAATGTCACATTCCTTGGAATAAGCGACGTACATGCTTAGTACGAAAAAGTATATTTCGTTACAAAAGCTGTTTGCTCGATTGAATTATTCCTGATTCCTGAGCGCGGAATTCCATAAATTGACACCCAGTGCATTATAACTGATATTTGGGTTCGGTCGCCACTGCCATCCTTGCTGGCCCTAGCACACGAGCTATGGCATGGTGGTGGTGCAATATAATATATCCCAGCCGGTTGGAGCTGCAACCCGCTCGGGTTGGCGCAGCGAGCAGCAATATCCGGCTGGGTGAAGCTGCCCGTAGCTCGAAAGCTGAGGGGAAGGCAGCTAATTGAAAATACTCCACGAGAGTAAAGGTGACTTCCATGCTCTGATGATAGCGTACATCGAGGCTCGCGCTAAACTGCTATTTACTCATTGCATTCTATGCATTCTCAAGATCTTATCGGTCGTAGTGCCCCCGCTAAGTTGAGGCCAGACATAATTTAAATATGTAACTTAAAAGCAAAAATGATGTAATAAATAAATTAAATATAATAAAAAAAAACTTACATATTTTCACACTACTGATTCCTAACCACGGAGGAAAAATAAAGTACATTTTGTGTAGGTGCATTCTTAGGTACATAATTTAAAAATATCGAAAAAAGACAATAAAAGAAGTGAAATCAGGACACTAAAATTGTTTTAATGCAGCGCCTTTAAATTTTATTTTTAGGTATTTCAGGTATTTTGAGTATTTAATATTTCATACAAAATAGGTCGAGGTGGTTATGTTTAACCAACTAGGAAAAACGTTGAGGTTTTTTTCTCGTTGTGTTTAACTAAAATTTCAAAGACTATCATTATGAATAGTCATATTAGTGACTAATAATTTAAATAATATTTCACAACTTTTTATGGATATAGAATGGGTTACAAATTTTTTACATATGTTTAACCGGGATCATCTTCATTTTGAGACAAGCATTCTATTTGTTGGTAATTGTTCATCCATCATACATAGGTCCATTGCACTTGCATTTGTCATATTTTATATAAAGCATTAACAGCGAAGAACGGGCAAGAAGTCCTAAGTGGGCGTTGATAAAAACTAGGTAAGTCTTCGTTTTCAAAAGGGTTTAGAACTGCATACAGACATACGACCATTTTAAATGCTCGATTTCAAACGCTATTACACTTACTATAAAACTGTTTATCATATTTACAATATTGGCAAGTCGGCATTATGCCAGATTTCGTCGAATAGAAGTTCGTATATTACTAGTAAATATCGCCAAATAGAATATAAGTTTCAGCAATCTTTCCTTCAATAGCATAGCAACCAGCTTATCTAAGAAATGGGTATTATGAGTCGCATCTAAAAATAAATTTACGTGAATGCAATTTCCATTTCAGAGCCAAAGTTACGAATGTTGGGACGAATCAAAATATAGAGCTAGCAACTACAAACGTTTCCTCTGTACTCGGAGAGTCGCACGGAACGTTACATTTCTCGGCACAAATAGGCGCGAGTGGCGGCGGAAATAAATCCCAAATTGCGTTACTACCACATTTGGTGCAAACCATGTTAGTTAAATCGAAAATATTCCGGCGTGTCGCTCGGAGAACGTTTGACGCGCGCCCGCGCGGCGACTCCGCGGTGATTTCATTCCGCGCCCTCCGCCTCCCCCCCCCCCCACCGCCCCGCCACCCCCGCCTACCCCGGGCAGTGCTACTCTTGAAATGTACATTATATAAAATGCCGTGAAAATTGGTGCAATGTAATCGGTTGTGAATTTATCTCGTTTGCTGTGCGTGCGTCGACTTGTGTTTGGCCGATATCGGCCGGAAAGCTTTAGAAAAGGTGCATAAAATCAAGGGGTTGATTTTTTTTTGTCGTGCATAGAACCATTAAGGGCGGAATAAGAGCTGATTGCGTTCAGTTTCATAAGTACGTTAGTAAAACAACATTTAATTTTATTTACAAATAACCACAACGAATTTCCATAATCCTAAAAGTAAATATGTAGATTGATAGTCTAGCTATAATTTAAAGATACAATTGTAAGTCGCGGGTGCTCTTTGTTTCAAAAAGTTTGAACACAGAGTATGAGCGCCAGATAATCACCGTTACATGATTCAAATATATCTAACATCAATGCATCTTTCATATTTTTGGAATTCCAAAATAAGTAATCGTTATTTAGAAAAAAATATTAAATATGGTTTACTGACGTCTTTATGGAACTGAATCCATTCAGCCTACCTTTCGGCCACCTAAATAATATTGTATCACATTTAAATGTATCTGAATTGCTTTGAACATAATATTTTTTTAAAAAAATCGTGTAAAATCGTTTTTAACAATATCTATTCGAAGATTATCTGTTACCTGCGTGCGGCGCATGAGGCGGCGTATCCTGAGGCCGCATCCGTCTCTATCTTAAAAAGATAAGATATTTTGTATGCTTAACGTATAAGTACAGAAGCGCTAAGCTACGGATAACTTGCAATAACGGAGTATTTCTGACGTTAATACTTTTTTTATTTCACAATTAGTGATGTGAAAGCACTAGTTTAGTTTACTCACATTTACCATGGGCTGAAAATGTATGTTTCGCAGTGAAATAGTAAAATCCGTGATTTAGCTAAACCACTAGCAGCCGTATTCAGAGTGGGCGGACTTACTTTAATATGCCGGATTTGACCAGTTTTTGTATGTTTAGTCCGATGCTAATCTCGTACTAAGTTTTGACAGGTTCTCTCTGAATACGACTGTAAGGGATTAGGCCTTATTCTAAATAGTATTTTTTTTCTTTTTCAATTAACTTCAATACAATTCACAGATTATAAGAGTTGATATGAGGTTTGTCGTAATAGAATGGAAAAATCCGTGATCTATAGCAAAACACCTAAATTCCTGCATAACTTGCAAAATGCTGTTGCTAAATCAATAGGGATTTAAGTATACGACGCAAATTTAAATACATAAATTTCAAAATATGTACATATTTAGTATTATCTCATTTTAAGAAGAAATTTCCCGAAATTATCAATTAATGTTTAGGTAAAAGCCCGTTCAACTTTTAGGAATGTTGTGAAACACAACAAGCCAGCGAAATCTGCTAACTTTAAAATTACGCATTCACATTTTGTTATCAACTGGATGAGTAGGGTTGTTCGCACAAAGTTTATGTTATCCTTATTACTTTTTCGACTTACGCGAAAATGCGTATATTTTTGTGGAGTAGGGTTACGCGATCCCATTTCGCGCTCTAGCTCGGTCGCTCTAGGCGTACAAACAGCCGCCTGCCTCGCGTCAAGTGCTGCCTTCTCGCTACAACATACGCCCTGCCTCCGCTGTTTATGTAGAGGAGGCTTGCCTATCAGCCACAGGAACATGCTTAGAATTCACTATCTTCGCTCCGCTAACGTGGGGACGGGTTAAGTAAATGTCAGAATTTATCTCAGAAATGTCCAGAAGCTTTATTGTTTTCTATAAAAATGGTTAAAGCGTATATTACTATGAATTTATTGATAAATGAAGTTATATTTTCCATTGACGTGATCAAAGGTTTGCAGATTATTAGACTCAAGCCCGATTTTCGATAATTTTCAACTTTAACGTGCGGTCTGAATGTTTTGTCTCTGATATTTTAGTTTTTTAGAAATTGTTGTACGTGTGTAGTTAGTTTATTTTAAAATCACGTTTATTTCAGCCTGTTTTCGGGGAGACAAATCACTTTTTTACTCATAACCTCATTTTAAAAAAACTGTCTTGATCCGTTCAAAACGACTTAATTACTTATTTACGCATTAAACACAAAAAAAAATCATTGAAACCGACCAAAAAAAATTAGTAAAACACCCATACCAAAACACTTCCACAGGCCGCAACGGGCTGTTTGTTGACATAATACAGTAAATCAATTTTTCTATTCCAAAATGGCACCTTTTAAAAATTGTACGCATACATATACTACTAAGAAATAAGGTTAATAAGGAATTAAAATGGTTGAAATACTTAGTGAAGAATTCGAAAAAAACTGGAATTATGAGTAAAATATAGCTTTATTCTAATAATCTGCACACCTCTGTATATGGTATTGTTAAATTGTGTGTTTTATTAAATTACGTCGATAAACGTCACGAATGTAAAGAATTTGTTGTAATATTTAAGTTACCTAATTCAATCTGATATCACATAGTTAAATATATTTTTGTGAAACTTGACATGGATGGCTAGCACCACACAACTACCGTCATATACATTCTATACATACATTCCACACAACTACATTCCCGAAGGAATTAGATGAAATGAAATTAGATGAATGAAATTAAATGGACCTTCCCAGACGGCTAAACTGAACTGGATGGATGTCTTTGAACAATGTTTGAATTAAGCTTTCTACGTAGTTTACACCTCACATTTTAAGAGTTTTAACGTCAATGTTTTTCAGCTAAGAGCACTTGTAACTACTTAAAATTGAAAGACTGTACCTGACTGGTAAAACATAATCTGAGAAGGATAAAAGTCTTTTAATTCCATGAAAGCTAAAGTTTCAGTACAACCCTTAGAAACAGGTCAGTCAGTCAGTCAGCGTGTTTGCGTCCACTGCTGGACATACGCCTCTCCAATCCTTCTCCAGTCCTCCCGGCCCTCAGCGGTACGGAACCACTGCTTTCCGCCGACGCACTTGATGTCGTCTTCCCACCTGGCGGGTGGTCTTCCCACACTCCGTTTGCCTGTCCACGGCCGCCAGTGTAGGACACGGTTACTCCAACGGTCGTCGTCTCTTCGGCTGACGTGACCAGCCCACTGCCATTTTAGCTTAGCCACCCAGTGTCCAATATCGACTACTTTGGTACGTCGGCGGATTGCCTCGTTACGCACCATATCCCGTAGCGATATTCCCAGCATGGCTCGCTCCATTGCTCGCTGGGCAACTTTCAACCTTTGGACAACGGCGACCGTCAGAGTCCACGTTTCACACCCGTACGTCATAACCGGGAGGACGCACAGCAGGTCAGTATACTCAAATAATCCAACGAAACCTATCCATAAATTATTGAAATGTAACAAAGGTGTTACCGTTAACTTCAGGCGCTGTCATCGGTTAGGGTTGTGAACCGGTGTCGGCTAACGCAGCCTGCCCTACGCTTACGAACCTACTGAAGCGGCCAACTTTGTGGGGCTTCACTGTAAGGTCGAGAGGGCTTCATTAAATTAGGCCAACTTTAATAAGCCGCGGTTTTTGTTGGGCTTTTTTTTTCATTGCTTCGAAATAATTCTGCCGCGTCGTTCAGCTTAACTTTCATTTTATTCGTTGAAGGTTAGGCATTTGACATTAGCTTGGTATTTTCATTGTGCCCGTTTTTATCAATTTGTATATTTGATAAGGTTACACAAACCCATTTTAATAAATACATATTGTAATTTCATATATTATAATAATATGAACAACAAGCAATAATAGTATTTCAATAGTAATAAATATATGAGTTTGGCAGTAACTGTAGTTTTTTGTGCATGTTGTAAAGATAAAAGACCAGAGCCAAATTCTCAAAAGGGTTTTTAGTTCTTGGATGCACGAGTAACTCATAAATCATTTATGTATCTTAATTTGTTGAATGTTCTACATTTCCTTTCTATTATTTCATTTCTGAATCAAAATCAATAAGATTTCGTTGAAGAAATTGATTATTGTATTTGCATAAATCAGGTCGAGCTTGAAATATGTGCCTTACGTTGAAACTGTATCGTGTGTCGAGGAACTGTAATGCTTGAAAAACATGTTTACTAGCAAGACGCCTCAAGATTATTTCAGAGTCTAATAAGCCAGATATGTTATTATTACTTACTGGCTTTCTAATGGCCACTGAACCTGAAAACTGAACCGTTTGAATGAATAATTAATATAAATTATAAAAAATGTTCCATACAACATTTACATTTTCATCTAGTCAACAACATATTCTAAAAGCTACACAAGAGGGACAGCAAGCTTTGTTTCGTGGTGCGGCTGTCTCGCTCTTTTGAGGGCGGCTCTGCATCCCTCCCGGCTCAAATGGTATGAGCGGTTCTAGAGCTTCAAGGTGACGCAGGAACTACATGCCCCCGGGCGTTAGGAAAACTAGTCCTTAATTATAAATAAACAAAAGTATTTAACACCAAGAAAGATCACAAAGAATGTAAGAAACTGATAAATATATATAACGTGTCTTATGAGAAGGGTAAACCTGACCTGACTCTTCTTTCTTAGAGAAAATTTATGAATACATAATTCCGAGACCAGTTTTGCGTCGGTGGTAAGTACCAATTTTGATAGTGGTACGTCATTCGCGGTTGTCCAGGAATATATCCTTGGATAAACTCTCCAACGAATCAGGAATAGTTTCGACAAAGAGACCGAAAGGAGAATTATTTTGAGGCGGCTTTCGCTAAGCTTTGTCATTGGTCACAATCACTGAAGAGAAAGAAAGAAGAAGGGGCATGCGCTCAATATCGCGTCTCCGCTATATGGTCAAAATGACCATACAATTGTAGGGGAATCCGGCGGCGCGTTGTATGCCACACAGTCGCCACCGCAAGAGAATGTGTTCTAAAATAGCATTCGTCAAGTCAGTTCTCACCCACACAAACCCTCCAATACGTCTGCGACTATGTTTGAATGCGACATGTACGTTTATGTTGGATTCGTAGTTTTTGAAAATTGGAGACAGCTGGTCCTATAGTAGACGCGCTCGATGCCATATCTCCTCCCTTTTTATCTATGGTAACAATCAAGAATCAGGCTTCCCGTCATAGAACCGAGATACCCTTGACGCCTCTATGAGAAAATATCATTAGACCCGAAATGTTGGTGTAATATATGTAAGTGTACGAATTTTTTGCGTAATCGCGAGTTGTAATTATTTTCAGGAAGATGCACGCCTGGCCTTCAACTGCTGGCATTCAGCATTTTGGCTTGGAATATTTCGATGTATTTTGCTTTTGTAGAATATTTTTTTAATACGTCTCTACTAAGTCGGTTCAGGGTAAATGTCAGGTACCCCCGTAATAGTAGGGCGTCTATGAAAAGATGGAGGAAGCGAACGAAGTATACTGTGATCGTATAGTAAGGCGCTCTATTATCTCTACCTACCCACCGAGAAATCGGCGTGATGGTATATATATGTATGTTTGTATTATTTTACGCTTATGTCATCAATTTGTAGCATAGAAATTCCGTAATCCATCGAACAATGATGATATTATAAATTCGAAAGTAACCCTGTCTGACTGTTGCGTTTTCAAACCTGAACCGCTTAAACAATTTTGATTAAATTTGGTATGGAGAAAGCCTCGACATAGAGAAAGGACTTTTTGTTGTGAAAATTAAACTAAAAGGGAGTGAAAGTATGTATGGGGACCTCATATAACATAGAGTGTTAAGTTCAGCCTTGCCGAAACGACATTGGCACGAGCGGAGCCGGGTACCCCAGCTAGTGTAACATAAAAACGACATTACATCAGAGTCGTTCCTTTCCGTCCACCCCGAAATCGAAATAGGTCGCAGTTTCGGGGGCTGCCATCTGTAGCGAGACGTTCATGTACAACTCACGCAATGGCGCGAAATGAAAACAGGACGTTTTTCCTCCGACAAACATAATATTTGCTCTGTTGGAAATAAATGGCGGTGTCACTCGCGGCTCCGAGAGAGCGAACGGCTGCCGGATCAGATCGTACAGGGCCAGGCATACCTAGTACTCGTTGGTGTCTATTGTATCACCCGGCAAGTATGAGCATGTATGGAGTAATGAAGTATGGATGTATCTTTAGTAACTTTAAAAAGGAGAATCAATTCGACCCGAGACTAAGGGCCTTTTTCACCTACTGCTAATTAGCTTAATCGCCACATATTAAGGGCCTTTCTTAGCAGCTTGCAATCAATACCAGTACAAGATAATCATAACTTTAGTAACAAAGGCCCTTAAAGGTTCGATTAAAATAAATCAGCACTTGGTGAAAACCAGGCTTTTAGTATTAAATCAAAACGTGCAATTTTTTCCTAAATGTAGTGTAAAATGTAGTGCATCGCTTCAAGGTCCTTGCTTGCGGTGACGCTGACCTCTTTCCTAATATATCGTTGAGAGAGGCGATGGCTGTACCCGGCATGATGCTCGAGAACGGGCGCGGTTTGTGGGGACTGGCCTGCTCCAATTGGCAACATGCTCGATGGAGGCGATAGTCTTTGCAAATCAACTGATATTTGTCATGAACTTCTTTTGATTCATGAATTCAACCTGTCATGGATGGCTAATACCACACAACTACCGTTATGATATTAGCATTAGCCTTTAAACATGACATTCCCGAAGTAACTAGGCGCCATGCCAGGACCTTCCCTTTATGAGCACGGCTACATTGGAATGGATGGAAAACACGGACAATTTTTAATTGCCGCTTCGACCATCTTTTCTTCCGATGCGTTGGTACCAACCCGGATGGACTTAAACCCTACTACCTAGTAGGGGAAGGGGACCTACAGTTTAACATGGGTTCCGAGCCATGGAGCAGCTCGCATTCGTGACAAAATGCATTATCCAACTCAGATTGAGAAAGAAAGTGGTGCATTCGAGGATTTGAACCCAGACCTCTGGCATGCTTGGCCAGTCCCCGCGCCACTAGGCTACGAGCCGCTCTGTGAGGGCCGAACTGTGGGGCATACGGCATTAATTGTTGATTTTCGTAAAATCATATTAATTTTGTATTTTTACCTGGGTTTTTCTTCTTTCATTTAGTTAATATTTACTATCAATGTTACGAGAAGTATTTAAAATATAGGTATATTGTATACAAACAGTAGCGAACGGTTTTGGAAATTTAGACTTGAGGACGTATAAAAAAACCTTGCCAGTTCTTCTTCGTAGTGATTGTTGAACTGGGTAATGATCGAAAATCCGAGTGAAGTGGACTGTCCATGGATGATGAATAAACAATAACAATTCGATCGCACTGCATGCCCTGTGGCATGAAAAGATACAGTTTTGTGTGACATAGTGGTTAATGACTCTGGTATAATGTTTCGGAAACCACAGGCTAGAATTATATTATTCGAGCTTAATTATTATTCGAGTAGTTCGGAGTTATATGTAGTTCGGAACCCATGAAAAACTGTAGGCCCTCGCCCATATTTCTAGGTAGGGTCCATATACGACTTAGAGGAAAGATGGTTGAAGCGGCTTTGCAAAACTGTCTATGTTTTATATCCAGTTCAATACAGTCATCTATGTGAAGGGAAGGTTCCGGCATGGAACATAATTCTTTCGAGACATAGGCTGATATAATTAAGTAAGGTAATTAAGTAAGCTATCCATGTCCAGTTCCGAAAAAAGGTTGGACATCTATTTTCGTCATCATAATTTTATTGTGATGATAGAGGACAATTTATGAGTAATAGTGCCTTTATGGTAGGGCCATTGCATTTCAGCTAATTATTTTACATGCCAGTCAGTCAGTCACCGTGTTTGCGTCCACTGCTGAACGTATGCCTCTAAAAATTTTCTCCAGTCCGCCGACGCATTTTACTTGTGTATATGGCTTATTGAATAGTGCATTAAGCTGCTAATCAAACAAAGACCTTCCTTAAAGTTATTTATTCGACTGAGAGCGACGTATTGTTTATTCACTATTGGTCACTCTTGTGTTTTGTTTTTTAACATTATAAATATAGTGGATTCCGCTGTTTCCATTAGCTCCACGTCGCCATCCTCTTCGGTCCAACCTGCTCTAGAAATAGTTTCAAATCGAACTGGAGCACTTCTTTCGTTAGCTATTCGTAATGCTTTTATCGAATCTATGCAATTAAGGCCGTTATAAGAAAATAGTGCTGCAGCAACAATTGCAGAGCCCTTTATTTTGTACATATCAGTTCGAAACTTTTATGAATGCTGTAAATAAGAAATAACCATAACAATTGAAATACAAGCTTTATTACATTGAAACTGAAGAAGTTCAGTCAGTTCAATGTAACCTAATTCTAAAATAATTTAGGATAACAACGAAGACATACTTTGTGTTTGCAAAATTGTACGCTGCTATGAATCAAGAGCTTTGCTATACAGGGTGTTACCGGAGGTATGGTCCAAAAGACATTTTGTTGTCTAACTTAAGAAAAACATGTCATCCCCATACATTTTTGTAATACAACACAATTTATGGGGAGGACAATTTTTTTCAGACGTAAAAAACAATGTTACCATCCTTAACACCACAAGGAATGTCAGCGTATACAATTATTGCTGTTCCAAAGTCAGTTACACAAAAATTGCGATTTCGTTCCATATCACGCTTCGAGAGTTTATCAGCAGTCTCATTTTATTTGCTTATTTTGATGATTCTGCAACATAATTCGACAGCGGACAGCGCAGCACTCCTTTCACCAGCTCTCCCTGGAGGAGTGCTTGGCGGCGCGACTTACACCGAGTGTAGTGGCGTTCAAACTTGTCAGAAACCTTTCAAAGTATTCTACTTCACACTTGCTCCCTTGGTCACCTCTAACGACATATACGGGAAGTAACGCAGTGGGCCCACTTGTATTATTTAGGCAGGATTTGTAGTGCTGAACAAATGGAACATGGTTCGTTTTAAACTACTCTTACATTTACATCGGCCGGTTTTTATTATAAAACGGCAATAACTTTTGATATTGCCCGAGATGCTGAGTGTGGCGAAAGAAAACCCACACCAAATGATAGTCTACATCCCACGAAAGTTAACCCTCGAAACGGAACATATCTTAGGACGCCCCGACCCCCACAATTTGCGGCAAATGAAGCGATACAGCAATTCACAATTTGCGCCCGTGCCCCGCCTACAAATGGACCAGATTAGCGGGGTGCGGAGAGTGGCGGCGCGGGAGGGGGGGGGACTTGTGCTGGGTCGTCACCGACCGTGAGTCGACAGTCGATGTGTCAACAATTCGATGCGGAGTCAGCATGACGTACCGTAGACGATGGGAGGCATTTTATGATTTAAGGTGGCCCATCCCGCTCATCTCCCCATACAAAAGGGGAAAGAAGATCACGCCCATATTTCTTGTCAGAGATCCCAAATTTTGCTCAAAATAGCTTTATTTGATCGAACTAGATGTCTGATGACCATTGGCATTGTAAAATTGTGTTTGGTTTCTAAATTATAAGGTCCGAAAGTTTGAATTTTTTGCGCGTTTTATACAATAACTTTGGAGGTGGATTACGCAATGATAAAGTAAGAAAATCTTAAAAAGATTAGTCATCAGACATAGCTTATTTAATCAAGATTTATAATATATTTGGTTTTTGTTGGATTTTTGACTACACCGGTCGTGGTTTACTTTAAGCTATAAGTCGTTTTGAAATTAAAATTTTCGTAAATCTTACCAAATCATACACTATACACATTGTCTTTTTTGTGGACATGTTGCATCTTCCTCATCACGGAACCTGTCTTATTCTTTGAAACAGAGAAGGTCCCAGAGCGCAACAGCACGGTTTTGTACCGTGCCCGCGAATGAGTTAGGCCCGCCGGGTTGGGCCACCTTAAGTTCTGCTGAGCGGTCGCCGAAGTACCAATTTAATTCTACGTATAACTGGGCTTCGAATATTAATTACTGCAAAGAAATATTAAGATAACTTTGTATCTTTAAATATATTTTTTGTAAAAGTGAACATGGATGGTTGATATCACACTTTGCACACGAAGAAGCTGAAACAATAGTATGAACAACGAGGTTTGTTTTTGTTTATGCCTCGAATGTCATTCATTCAATTAGATTAAACCAACCTAGACAATACGAAATTAACTTTAAGATGGTTTCCTAATCATGCATCAACTCGCATTCTCAATGAAAATGCAGAAGAATCCTGTAGATTTCACCGCACCGCGGTTGAAACCCCCCCAGGAATGTATCTCTTACTTAATCAAGGTTCACACTATGGGTTTATGGCTGATATCATGGAATTTAATATTCATTCAAACATCAACATTCGTTCATGTTTTCCGTCCAGGACTCGCGCTTGTTAATATTCATTCAACATTCGAAAGGGCGTTCATGTTTTCCGTCCAGGACTCGCGTTTGTATAAACAGTTGTATACAAAAGGGAATTCGGTGTCATGTCAGTAGGTTTGAAATCAGCCATCCATGTATAGTTACATAAAAACGTTACTTCATGTCTGGCTCTAGGTCTGGCCTTCCTGGCAGCAGTTTAATTAATCATGTTTGAATTGATACACAGCTAACAATAAGATTTAAACTTCTCGATCAACTGAAATATTTCTCTACCAAACTTATCCTCTCCTAGCCCAATAGTTTTGACCTATCGACGTCTACCCGAGCAGTCTCGGAAAATGCCGGGGTGAGCGGGGAACAATTTTCGCCCGAGGCCGTCCCTAACCTAGACACTGCACAATGTACTGTAAGTATACCTTATTTCTAGTCCCCTACGTATTGAGGCTGCCAAGTCTGTGATGTGCTTCTCAACGGAGCTTGTCTTCGTTCAACTTCGTGCTTAACTTTCTTCACCGTAGCGAGTTTACAATATAAACAGGGTCTTCTAAACTTTCTCACATCTTTTTTTTATTCAGCTTTATAAGGTTTCCAGCTATATGTTTGGTCGGTTCTCTCTTATAATACCTATCATATTGAGATAAAGAAGATCGGTGTAATGTATCCCATCATACTTAATTATTTCTATAAATAAATCGAATAAACTTAACATTATTTGCTGCAGGTATTTACCATGGAGAATGCTCTTCGGAGCAGCATAACGCTGTTCCTCCGTCCCTTTTCTACCACCGCTCAACGCGGAACAAAAAGGGAATGCACGCATTCACTGTCAACTTCTGAAATAACCCAAGAACGCCGATCTTCTAGATCTTTTATTTATCCATACGGTCGGAAAACTATAGAATCGAACTTGCGAGTTGTTTTTCCTCCAAAACCTGGGGTCCTTCAAACATGGTGTAAAAAACCGGCCAAGTGCGAGTCAGACTCGCACAAGAAGGGTTTCGTATCATCGTACAAGATTTAACACAAAAAAAACAGGTTTTTTATATGGCCCCCCCTTTAATTTTGATTATTGTTTTATTTACCTATTTATTGTTATAGCGGCTAAATCAATACACACTCTATGAAAATTTCAGCTGCCTATACCTATACAGATCATGAGATATATTCCTGTGATAGACGGACGGACGGACGGACTAACAGCGGAGGCTTAGTAATAGGGTTCCGTTGGCACCCTTTGGGTACGGAACCCTAATGTTTTAATCTTAAGTTAATGCTTACTTTACTTATTCACCTACCTAAATTATGTTGTTAAATCTAATGGGTGGCCAGGAAGAGATTGCCTCACAGGCAATATTGTGGCCCATTAGATGAAACTAACACTTGTACAATTATATTAAGTCTACTCTAAGAATGTATATATAAGTTTCATCTAATGAACAGTTTATTATTATTATTATTAAAAAGCAGCTCCTGTGAAAGTTCGAAAACCCGTGGGCGTCGTTGGGCGCCTTCTTTGTTAGGTCTTGGCGTGCACTATATTTGTATAGCGGATTATGGCGGAATGTATAGAAAATACATAAACACGAGGAAATCGTTACTTATTTGCGCCTTAAACGTCCCCTCTATTCGATTTTTCAGTATTGTCATACTTACTTACTCTCCCCCTGAAAAAATATCTATGCGATGATGCCTAGCTCCGTAGAATACGAGTATATCCAAATTACATTGCCCGGGTGCAAAACATTTCTAGGAATTGTGGTTGGTGGAGTACAAGCATGTATTTTCACATTGTTACATTAAAAATAAAGACAAATTCGATCTTCTGTAATATTGACGTAGACCCTTAAGAACGGCCCGTAAGCTATGCTCCCCATACAAACGTAGTTTACTTATCATTTAAAAACCGCTGTTCCAATTAAATTGATATCTAATATCTAAAATCAGGGAACCAATATCTGTGTCTGCATGCTTTTGTTTTTTGAAAAATCCAAACCTAATCAGATGAAAGCAAAAACAAAATTTTCATACTAATTTTGTTTCCTCTGTGGTTTGACTCAGTATACGTTTATCGAAAAAACAAAGGCATGCCGACACAGATATTTGTTGCCAGATATGTGATACCAAATATCAAGTAAATTGCTACAGTGGTTTTCAAATGATTAGTAAACTACGTTTGTATGGGAGGCAAAATTTTCTGATGCTTACGGGGGCACCTTAAGTAAAATGGACCGAAACATTGTTTCTCTTTCCAGTGTTACCAGATATGCTGTAGAAAATATATTTCTTTTATAAATTATTACTTTTATTCTAAATATCATTCATTTTGGCTTGATTACTGAATTACCGAACATTTACCGTAGCGGCAAATATGGCGGCAACGTCCCACGCAGGGAGTATGGCAGGACGGGAGTGGCGACGGAAACTCATGAAACCAGCGGCAGCGTAGCCACGTAGCGGCAGCGTAGCCACGTTAGCGCCGGACATTTTCTTCGATACGGAACGTTCAAAATCTAACGTTCGTTGCACTAAATGACGTTCTGTGCAACGCTTAAATGTTCTTGCGTGTCGTTGGAACTCGAGAACAGATCAGTAGTGAGCGAAATAGTAAACTAACTGACTGGCCGGCCGTTGTGCGTCCCACTAAAAAGTGTCTACGCTGCCGCTGTACGGATGTGATTCCGAAACACGTTTGCATGGGGCAGCGTAACCACTGTTACATACAATATTGCTAGCGCCGGCCTATTAGTACGCTTACGAATTAGCTCACTCGAGTTCCAACGACACATGTGCAACAGACATTCCATGTTGCGCTTCTCGAATTCGTAAGCGACCTAACTACACTTAGACGTATTCCACTGACTCGGGGCTACGAGTCCATTGAGATACGAATGAGTTTTTATCGCTACTCCCGCCATACCATACTCGCTGCTCCTACCACACGAGCGCCGTTGCCAACGTCGCGTCGACAGATTGATGATCCTCGCTCGGCGTGAGTGGAAACGACGCCTGCCGGGAAATGGAGGCGCCACATTGTGTAAGGTTCGCCACATTACTGTCGCTACGGTGTGCTCATTTAAGCATAACACTTGAAGTTATATTAAGACACTAACCACTAGTGGCTCTCTGAGCTGCAGACCTCGCGAGTCTGTCTTTGCATAGGTAAATAGCCTACTATTTTTCTCACTTGGTACTCACCTAACTCCTTAGGTCTTGTCAAAAAACAAGTGATTGAAATTGTATCCAAAAACTAATTCTAATTAAAAAAAACCATATTGTTATCGAACCTGCCCACAAAATTTAGAGAGGACCGGTTGAAAAATTCGACCTGTAGAGAAAACAGCTAGACATACGAAAGCGTTTTTGCCCAAACTGAAACGGAGACATTGCGCTCGCGCTTCACGCTTCACTAGGTCAACTCGCCTATGTGCTACACCAAAATTATCCAAGACTAAATTAATACAGCTCTCCTCAAAAGGGGGACGCTTCATAAAGTCCAAAAAGCACAAGGTCCAAAACCCATACCGTCCAAAATACTTACGAATACGGATATTGTTTACTGGATTAAGTTAGGTTAGGTTAGGTTAGATTGTATGCATTTTATAATAAAGACCGAAAAATACATATTTTTGGTCGTTCTGGGTTTTGGACCTTATGCTTTTTGGACTTTATAAAGGCGACCCCTCAAAAGTTAGATCTCTAAAGTTAAAATTAACCCTCTATTAGTCCGATTTTTATATTTTTCAACAGTTCAATGTACCGAACGTGTAAATAATAAAAAAAACAATCCAAACCTAAAAAGATATAAATGTTTTTGAAATATCACCCGGTTAAGTGATATGACAGTACATTGGCCGTTTTTAAAATCTTTTAAATATTTTATTTAAATATGCTTCATAATATGTTTTAATACCTGAAAAAGAAAACTTGAAAAAAAAAATTTTCACAATAAATCTAAAGTAAAGTTATAAAATTATTTGAAATAAATTGTCTAGCACCGGAAAGTGCGATGCAGTAATGAGCCAACACGAAGCCCTTCAGAGTGGTAGCAGCAACGAGTGTCCAGTGGTGCCACGACGGACGAATCATTGGACAACGCGAGAGAACTGTCCGTACGTACAGATAGAACACGGTTTTAAAATAAATGACCTTAAGGAATGTGAATGTGTGTCTTGTTATAAAACGACCCTAAAAAGAAATAGCTTTGGTTTAATATGTTTGATTACAAAGACAGAATAATATTTCCTTTTCTAATTTCTACATCGGAAATAAATTAAAGTCGTACTAACTTATGACGATTTTCAAAACTGTTAGGACAAAAAAAAAACATTTTTTACAAAGCTGTCACTGCTCGTCAAATGTATGGCTCTGACAAAATGTAGGCATGTAACAGTAAACCCAACTTAGGTAATGTGCTAGCATGACAAACATACTTACGAAATACTAGCTGAGGTACCCGGTTCCGCTGATGATAGTGATGTCCTGATTTATAAGTCCATGCCAACAAACTTCCGTTCCTTATTTTACCCCATTCAAGATACATTTTTCACACATCTTTATACAGAAATTCATCGAAATTGGTTCAGCTGTTTGGGCGTTCAATAAAAAAGAGTTACTTTCGCATTTATATTATTATTATGGTTGGATATATTCCATGTATTTTTAAATACGTTTCAAGATCAACATTCATCAATCAAACATCCTCAAAATCTATATGTTTGTGCGTTAATGCTGAAAACACGCCTTAAATATGTAATAGCGTGCACAGTGCATTTACTGATTATCACTGTAGCATAGTGCTGCGTACCTTGGTTTCCGTCTGGTTCTTCGCTGCCGGGGTATGTCTGCGTAGAAACAGAATATTCAATATTTTGTACGATATTTTTAACGATTACTCTCAAATGTTATAGTTTTGGCATTGAGCATCACAATACAAGAGGAAATTAATGGCGTGGGTGTGGCTGTAAGCGAAATTGTTTATCTAACGTTTACAATTCCAGGTTATGCCCCTCATCATTTCTTACCTGAATTAAATGTGTAATTTATGGTACGCAAGCCATTTAAAACGTTTTATTCCTTTCCAAATTTAATAGGTGGTAGGTGTGTTTGGTAATATTAATTATGACAGTAGGTGTGGTATTAGCCATACATTTCTTGTTCAATAAAACAGATATAGATCATTTAAAACACAAAGAGAGTTTTTATTAAATGACAATGTCTAGCCTATTCAATGTCCGTGGCATGTCCCCCACGCGCGCGAGTGGTCAACGCGACTGTCTTTTAGCTGGCGTTCTGTTGAGGGTCACCTCATTAGCGTCAATCTGGAATGTTTAATGGAGCACTATTGTCTGGTGCCGAGAGTGCTTAGAGATGGGGCAACAGTGCCAACACGCTTGTTGAGTAAACTTAGAACCAACCAGCAACGAAAATTAAATCTATGTAGGATCGACTATAAAGCAACGACGCATTAATTAAAAAAAGAAAGCTTTAAAAATCGAAATTATGCACATTTGACCCAGGCACCGAGGGTTCACCAAAAATTTAACGAATTGCAAATTGAAGTTCGTAAAACCAACATAAACTTCTTTATTATGTACAAATTTGCAATTTTGAGATTTTTCTTTTCTTTTCTTGGCAAATTTCACTATCCAAGGTCAACGGGAACTAACCTAAAACTAACCTAAAGGTTTTGACCCTCGCATTGACTTTAAAGCTTGATTGTATTACAACTCCAAAGTACCATAGACCTAATAATTTGATATTATTTTCAATTAAATACTGTGGTGAAATAACCTTATTCTTGGGGGCGGAGCTCTGACAATATGAATCAAACACCTGGATCTCTTGACTTACTGTTTAATGAATTAATAAACAAGCTAATATAATAATAAATTAAAGAAAAAGTCCTCGTGAAGAAAAAAAACTACCTTTTCTTTTCAAGGTGTCGCGAGTGACATACCAAAATTAGCTCTACATACGAAAAGAACTTTTTAACAATAATTATTAATCGCCAGGAATATCTGGCGACATTACTTCCACACCTTCCTGGGCAAAAGTCACTTGCAGATAACCAAACAAACGGAAAACGAAGTTAATTTCTTTTGAGGAACGGAGCCTTAATTCTGAGGAAGAAAGGAAAGAAAAGAACTTGTCAAGCAAGCATAGTGCACAACTCATTGTGTAATATTATGCAATTAGTCCACAAACCGGAAGCAATGCAAAAGTTTCAGTTTAGTTTGAACTTTTAGAAAGTTATTCATTTAGGTACATAATAATTCAAGGCTTGGATTCTACGAAAAATGTTCTTGTCTGACGGCTCTACCTGTCGTAATATATTTTAAATATCAATTATTTTTTTCTGATTTTGATAAAACCATTCGAGTGGGCTTCTTAGTGGCATTGATAACTTTAGGAGTGTGAATATATTTTACCATTATCAAAACAAGCAATACCACTACACAAAGAAGACTACATTTTTATCGGGAGTTGAAAAAAAAATTTCTGTTTCCATTTGCTTGTTTTGTGAATTTATCAAAACCACATTCTAATTTAAAAAATATATCACTAAATTAAACGGGCACGCGTATTGTTCCTTCATTACCGAATCTTAAGTCCTTTATATATTTAACCGCATTCGAAGCTTATCATGTTTTTCAGGACCGGTTCCTTGCTGCTGCGCCTGCCCTTCCTGCGCCTCTTCGCAGCAGCAGGTTCTATCATCTGAGCTTGCGATGCAGTGCGCCTAGTGAATTACTTACTAGGCCACATGCGGAGGACGACATTTCATTTCATTTCATTTCATTTCAATTATTTAAACTTTTTGGTAGTCAAACTACACCAAGTTACGTCACAAAGATCCGCCCAGACAGCACAAACATTTTGTACGCGCCCAGACAGGCCTCCTTCGCCTTCACGAGCGAAGGAGGGCAATGCCCAAAAGCCTCGGGACGTCACAGCGGGCCACTAGAGAAATAGGAACAACCACCTACCTCCAGCAGCACCAGCTCCTAGGCGTCGGGCCCCGGGACAGTGTTCGGCGGCACAGCACTTTGCCCAGAGGCGAGACACAGCGTGGTCAGGCGCGCGGCGGGTTGCGGGCGTGGAGCCCTACGGGAGCTCCACGATGCAAGGTTGCGGGGACGCGGTGCTTGCGTGCACCATGCCTGACAGCTAGTAGCAGCGAGAAAGTGGCATAGGAAAAACTTCGGATGGGATTGAATGCTTGTGAAGTTCAAACTACCCACCTAGGTCACCCATGCCGTATTGGCGTGAACACATTTTAAGTGTCAGCTTTTTATTTGCATTGTTTTTTTTTGTTCAATTTGTAATTGTATCTCTTCACTGTAGTTAGTAATTTGCGAATACATTCAAGATATTCGCCTCATTTGTAGGCGTGATACAGTATATGGTAGACAACCTTGACATCATATTCTAGTGACGCCAAAAATTGTCAATGCATTTTGTTGAATTCCGGATGTATGTTCGGTCACATTATTTTGTTAAAACTTGGCGATTTTTATGAAATTGATAGCAGATTCTAATTGGTCATAATATCGTGTAACACCTGTGAATGATGCCCAGGCGAACATATCTAATATCAAGCAACTGTATAATAAACATTACTATACTTTTTGTCCCTAAACAATATTTTTTATTTTTTCCTAATAATTTTGACGTCAAATTCATGTATGTAAATAATTTGTTTACATTTGCATGGCATTAATTTATTTATAAGTCCCATACAAAAGCAGTATTCTCGAAACCAATTTTGACAAGCCATGAAACATTCTTCGCCTGCTACATAGCTCCTAATTTAGGAGGTGTATATTTTTATCTTTTAAAGCTCGTATGTCAGACAAATGGCTACAAGAGGTGCACATTGTTCAGTGTTAATAAACTTTTTCCATGAAACGCTTATTGTTGGCAACATTAACCAACAGATATAACATTTTTGTATATTGCAACATTATAACGAACTTCCCATTCTGTTCTCCTCCGACCTTCAATGTGATTATCGCTGTTATACATTTCTTTATTATATTTAACAAGTGTTTCTAAGCAGTTTACGTCTTCCAAATTATTACACCAACGCCTCAATCTCAACGAGCTACAATTACTAACTCCTACATATGGTCCTTCAAGCAAAACAAACATCGAAGTGAAGACGCGATTCTACACTGCGAGCAGCGAGTCACAGAGTCGGCAAGTTGCACCAAAATTTTCATCATTCATCGGCCGGGCAAAGCCTGCCGCGAGCATAAATCGACGGGCATCATCGACCCAACGAGTTTACAGTCAGTGCATTTTGTGAAATTAAATGTGTCGGTAGTACAAACGCAACAGCGTTAAGTTAGCTGCGCAACAGGTCTCGCAAGGTAGCCAACACAACAGCGGGAGCCGCCGAAGTGCTGTCAAGTTATCTGCACGAGGTTCACTTCGCGGCGCGAGCGGCGCTGCGCAGGCGCAGGCGAGGCTACGAGCGGCCAACGCACGAACTGAGTGAACATAGCAGCAGTTAGACGACCAATCCTAGGCCTTCAAGTTCTACGGACCAATCCGAGCGATACTTCCGTTTTCAGCGGATAGTTCAGGAAAGTGAAGTGAACACCGAACTGAAGGAAACGTCGCAAGCGAGCGTTCAGCCATTTTGTGTTACATTGCATTACTTACGATACGACATTTCTTTCACCGACTGTTAGTTTTAAGTTTAAAGTTTAGCGCAATAAGTGGTCTGTCAGTGGAATGGCGGGTGACGATGAGATCGCGAGTCTCAAAGCCTCGCGAGGCTACTGCAAGGGGACGGTAACGAGATTACAAAATGCAGTATCAAACTTGTCCGATGTCAAATCCGAATTGTATCAGTCGTTGCTCACGAAACGCGATCGGTTGGTAACCGTGTTTCGGGAATACGAACAAATAAATATGAGGATATTATGTCTCGACGCGGATGACAAGGAAGACATCGGAGAAGTCGAGTGTAAGTATTATAATGTTCTTACTACATTAAATGAATGCATTTCGGCAAAATCACCACAGACTTCGCAACAAACAGATAGTAGTCACGCCCTTTCACTGTCACGAACAAAATTACCAACTATCGAAATATCAACCTTTACAGGTAGTTACACGGAGTACATGCCTTTTAAAGCACTATTTACTTCGCTCATTCATAATGACAAATCTCTCGACAATATTCAAAAGATGTACTATTTGAGATCATTTTTGAAATGTGAACCATTCGATATTATAAAAAATTTGCCACTTACCGCCGATGGTTACGAACAAGCACTGTTATTATTAGATGAAAGGTACAACAACAGATACAGAATAATCAATGATCATATCAATCACATGCTTGATTTGAATGCTCTGATCAAATTCACTCCTGCTAACATTCGCGATTTTGTATCGAAGGTTAAGCAGACATTAGTTGCATTGAAAAATATGAAGACTAGTGTGGAGACATGGGATCCCATCGTTCTTTGTGTTCTGTCACGGAAACTAGATTCCTACACCGCTCGAGCCTATCAGCTCGAGAGAGATATCACCTCGGAACCGACCGTGAAGCAGTTTTTGGTGTTCTTGAAGCGGCGAGCTCTCGCGCTGGAGAACGTCTAGCCGTCCACTTCAAAGGTCACTTAGGTGGTAGTCAATGTTGCAGCGGCACCAGAGAGCAAATCAACATGTCAATATTGTAAGTCGAATGATCACAAACTTTATAATTGTAAAACATTTAAATTGTTACCCTCTTTAGAGCGACTCAACTTCTCGAGAGGCAAACAGTTGTGCGAAACATGTTTAAATAACCATGCAGGCAAATGCAGGTATCATTTTAGGTGTGTTCAATGCAAGAAAAATCATAATACATTGATCCATCACGACGAGGTACCTCCTGCTCCTGTCACTTTGATGTCAGGCGAGGTTAATAAAACTCATGTACTACTCCCCACAGCTCAAGTGAAACTGATTACCCGAGATAATAAGGTGATCAGTGCAAAAGCTATTTTAGATTCCGCATCACAAGCTTCATTGGTGACGGATAAATTAATAAAAAAGCTGGGATTGACACCCACGCCGACAGCCACGAACATAATAGGTGTCGGAAACTCAAGCAATAGGGTCAATTATTCTATACCCTTAAACTTATACTCTTTCACATCACCATTTGAAATACCAGTAAACTGTCATGTGGTTGAAAAAATCACATGCAAGCTTCCACAGAATAGGATTGACCTTTCATAAATAAAGTTGCCCACGAATATCCAACTAGCCGACACTGAATATCACATTCCGTCTGAGATTGATTTGCTGATCGGAGCGGATGTGTTTTTTCAGGTCCTTTTGCCTCTGCAGCAGCACCGTGAGAGAGGCAAGGACGAGCCCTGCATCATCAACACTCAGTTCGGGCACATAGTTGGAGGGGCACTTCCTCGTGAAGGTTCTACAAGCAAAGTATCCTTACTATGTTTCAAATTCGATTCCGATGTGAACAATACACTAAAACAGTTCTGGAAGACAGAAAATGTACC
Organism: Incurvaria masculella; assembly: GCA_946894095.1. NCBI lineage: Eukaryota > Metazoa > Arthropoda > Insecta > Lepidoptera > Incurvariidae > Incurvaria > Incurvaria masculella. The sequence continues at coordinate 9,405,883 of OX335644.1, forward strand.
AGAAATATTCAACGTAAGTTCTCCAGAACATGACCTTACAGAAAAAAAAATTCAGAGTTCCTGTAAATTGCAAAAAAATAAATTTCAGGTGGATCTGCCATTAAAGTTACCAATCAATGAAATCAATTCACAACTTGGTAATTCTTTTGATTTGGCATTACACAGATTTATAAATTTAGAGAAAAGATTGCACAAAAATCCGAATTTACTCTCAGAACATACTCAATTTATTAATGAATATATAGAACTGGGTCATGGTTATTACGTAGACATTGAAATGTATGATCTTAATAAAGATGCTGTGTACTTTCTTCCGCATCACGCAGTAAAAAACGAACCAGTAACGAAAAAAAATTGTTTGAGTTACATAGCAAAGTTTTACTTTTTTTTGCCAAGTTTTGTTATTTATTTATTATTTATATTTGTTATGTTATTTGTTTGTTAATTATTGTTAAAGCCAAGGCCATCATGCAAAAGCTTTGGTCAGCTAAAATAGACTGGAATACAACGCCTCCTGCGGAACTAAAAGATGAATGGCTACACTTCGTAAACAGCCTCTCCACCATAGCGCCGATTTATTTAAATAGAAATATTCCAGTCACAGATTCTCACTCTGCGATTCAGCTGATCGGATTTGCTGACGCATCGAGCTCCACAGGCTACGGTTGCTGCATCTACCTTCGAGTGGTTGACCCAACAGGTAAAGCTACATTATCCTTACTCTGTTCAACGTCAAGAATCAACCCACTCAGCAATCCTTTGACCATTCCACGATTAGAACTAAATGCAACACTTTTGTTGTCGAACTTAATGAGCAAAGTTCATAAAACGATTAAGCTCAAACTACCGGTAACAAACATATACTTATTTACCGACTCAAAAATTGTTTTAGCATGGCTAAAAACTCAAGTAATAAATTTACAAGCCTACGTTGCAAACAGAGTGAAGGTAATACAGCTAAAAACAGTTGAGAGTCGCTGGCTTTATGTGAACACGAAAGAGAACCCTGCCGACCTCATCAGCAGAGGCACCGACCCGCACGCGCTTGCTTCTTGCGAGTTATGGTGGCGCGGTCCACCCTTCCTGCAAAACAGTGAGTACACATTTTCTCATGAAGTTCACTTACCGGTTGATATACCTGAGTTAATGGCCAGCCCTACGACATCCAGCGATGAAGCAGTAACTCTTTCAACGCGAGTACAAAACAATTTCTTTGATTTCTTAGACAAATATTCCGATATCAATAAAATGATTCGGGTCGTAGCTTACATGCTAAGGTTTCTTCACAATATAAAAAATAAGGGGAACAAGGTAAAGGCTTCATATCTGTCTACCCCAGAATTACATGAAGCAACACACTTGATCATAAAATATGATCAGAGCATTCATTTCAAGCATGAAATAGATTCCTTGAAAACAGGAAAAAAGGTTGAAGGCTCTTTGAAACCTCTGCATCCATTTCTAGATGAAACTGGTATTTTGAGAGTCGGAGGACGAATACAAAACTCTGAAGTCTCCTATTCCCAAAAGCACCCAATTATTTTGCACAAAGAGTCTCGAATAACCGAACTTATAATCAAGCATGAGCACCTCAGGCTCCTTCATGCAGGACCAAAATTGTTGCTTTCTAGCTTAAACCAAAAATATTGGCTTATCAATGGCATGAGGCTCGCGGCTTCGCTCCCGCCACAACGCGTCACTGCATGTAGACCATTTCAAAAGGTTGGCGTAGACTTCGCTGGGCCAGTCCAAGTAAAAAAATCGAGGATAAGGCGCGCGCTTGTAAGTAAAGGATATATTTGTGTTTTCGTCTGATTCGTAACAAAGGCTGTACATCTAGAGTTGGCTTCAGACTTATCCACGGATACCTTTCTCGCTTGTCTTAAGAGGTTCATTTCACGAAGAGGTCTGCCCACCGAAGTATTTGCGGATAATGGTGGTTGCTTTAAAGGTGCGGCGAACCAGTTGGTTGAGTTGTATAAGCTAAATACTTCCAAAGATCATCAATCACTGGTGCAGGCACATTCAGCCCAACAACGTATAAAATTTCATTTTATCCCGAGTTATTCACCGGTATTTGCTGGTCTTGCCGAAGCAGCTGTTAAAAGCACTAAATTTCACTTAAAAAGAGTCATTCAAAAATATGTATTAACATATGAACAACTAAATACTGTATGCAAAATAGAAGGAGTTTTAAACTCTAGACCACTTATACCACTAACTTGTGACATAACAGATTTCAGTTATTTAACTCCAGGTCATTTTCTGACAGGCGATGCTATAACATCGTATCCTGAACAGGATGTGAGTGAATTACCTGCGAATAGGCTTAGTTTTTGGAAAATCTGTGAAAATATACAACAGAATTTTTGGAAAACATGGCATAGATATTATTTAAATGCATTACAATGCAGGCCCAAGTGGCGCGAAGACATGCCCAATATCACAGTTGGCATGTTAGTAATCCTGAGAGAGCCGAACACGCCACCAATGTACTGGCCAATGGCGAGAGTAGTCAAAGTTTTCCCTGGTGAAGACAATAAAGTTCGCGCTCTAGAAGTAGTTGCACCCAATGGTAAGATTTATCGTCGGTCATTGTCAGGTGTCTGCATATTGCCACTAGATAATCAGTAATATTGTCAAAGAAAATCTCACACCGATACATAAGTTATGACTTACTTACCTTGTTATCAAAATGTGTAAGGATGAGAGATATTATTATATATTGAATAGAGATAAGAAAATGATGTTACATTTCCAACAAAAAATGTTACTTCTTAACTTTTGTATTAGCACAATTGATTTTGAATTTATATGTGTTTTACAAAAAATGGTGTGTTAAAGATTATCTATGTTTGCAAATCAATCAGCGAATATCTATCCTAACATGTGTTACCATTTGTAATATTTAAAATGCATATTTACGGCTTAACCGAAAGCAAAGTTATTGTGTGTTATTCAAATATTTGTTTTGGTTTGTATTAGCCTCAAAAGTTTCTTTCTGTTAAGGCCGCAGCATGTTGGCAACATTAACCAACAGATATAACATTTTTGTATATTGCAACATTATAACGAACTTCCCATTCTGTTCTCCTCCGACCTTCAATGTGATGTGATTATCGCTGTTATACATTTCTTTATTATATAAAACAAGTGTTTCTAAGCAGTTTACGTCTTCCAAATTATTACACCAACGCCTCAATCTCACCGAGCTACAATTACTAACTCCTCCACTTATTACTTCACTCTACAGTCGGCAATGTTTTTACTCCCTCCAATTCGTTTCCTTGACATTTTCCCCGTTCGTAATAGACGAGGCCGAACGTAGCTAAATTAAATTGAAATATGCTTTCAATAAGGACTTTTTCCATGTAAACTCTTTGTTCTTTAAAGCCTTCATGCAATAAATTCAACCCGCTACCGATTTTTTTGTAATTGTAAATGTAGAAATGGTGTTAATAAAATATTTTTTTATCTTAATCGTCTGAAAAAAAATGTTTATGCCGATGACGCCAATGGGCTTTCGAACTAACACGGCGGCTGCGAAAATCAACCAATCAATCAACCAAAAAGTAATATTACTCTTTTGTGAATATCCTCTAAATTAAATTTTATACTTTTCATAGTATCACATTAATTTAGTGTAAGAAGAATCGAATTCTCCGTAAGAACATGGATTGCTATCACAACTACTGTCATGGCATTAGCCTGACGCGCCACTTGAAATCTAGGTTCCATGCCCAGGCCTTCCTTATGCACGGTTACAAAAACTAACTACACGCTTAAGATACATTATTTTTAAACTTTTTTGTCTTGGAAAACACGAGGATTACGCTGGCGGAATTAATTTACTGGCCGTACTACAGAATAGGTAGATAATTGAATTTGTGTAACTTACACAAGAAAGCATTAAATTAGTTAATCCATCACTTTTATACGTCGATAGGTGAGTAAAAGACGAATGAAATTACTTTGAGACTTTTATTTGCAGAACTATTCTTCTTTTGTGCTCCTTTCAATGCCCCCTCGGGTCAATATCGAACCTTTCACTCCCCGAGTAGCCATATTCAAACGATTCTATTGAAGAGCGAGCTTTCTCACTATTCAGACACTTTCACTGGCTGGGGACAAAATAGTCCTCTCGACAGGCCTTTTTGTATGATCACCGTTGAAGAGGGCGTACGATGAGTTTAGGAAATTTACAGATTTCGTACGGAAAACGATCCAGTCTATCCCGAAAAAGCAATTGTTTTTAATTTAATATTTAAGTTATACTTTTGAGATTATCGCGTTCTTTGAGCATGTTTGAAAAGTTACGGCTTTTCACACGGCGGAAGGAGACATCCTCCGACGTTTCGAGCTGATCGTTCAGTCTGTTGTCAAGGAGGCAGCCGCCTCGTTCGTACGCAGCAGACGACTGGTCTAGTCCCAGGTCCAGTCTGGTCCAGTCGTCTGCTGCGTACGAAACTATTTGATCTTGCAATAAGACTATGGATCTGACGACTGGTCTAGTCCCAGGTCCAGTCTGGTCCAGTTGTCTGCTGCGTACGAAACTATTTGATCTTGCAATAAGACTATGGATCTGACGACTGGTCTAGTCCCAGGTCCAGTCTGGTCCAGTCGTCTGCTGCGTACGAAACTATTTGATCTTGCAATAAGACTATGGATCTAGAATGTAATAACTGATTTTGATTAAAACTACACCTGTATTATTAGTTGTTTTTGTTATTTTTTCTAGCCGGAAATCGAGCTCGTTGATTTAGAGAAAAATAATGCAACGTGTTTTCGAATTTCACCGGCCATTAGTGTCGCTTATAAGGAACACATTCCCTAAAGTATTATTAAACTAAAGGAAATGGTATTTTTATGTTCTCGCTTGATTCTTATATTAGATAACTTATTTCTTCTCAAAATTACCGTGTTAGATTCCTGGCTCGAAATGTTTTTTTTTCATAACTCAAAAAATGCAGTATTACTTGTTATTAAAATTGGCTAAGTGACTCCTTTGAATTTTTAAATTGTTCGCATTTGACCATTAATGCACATTTAAAAAAATAATCAGTACGTCGTAAGGAGCTTGAATTATTATTTATTGAATGCATACTGATTGATTTGGTGTTAGGCAAGACCAGCAAAAATTCGGTTCGAATACCTATCTAGGCGTCTTAAGAGAGGTCTTAAAGTTTACGGAAAAAAAACGGATCTTTACATTCGGAAAAAAATATCTTGTCTCACCAATCGATCTATCGGCGGAAACGTTTGCGAATTTAAAAACTTTCCTGCGATTTATACATCTAGTTATCTCTATAACAAACCATATTTTTTATATCAGAGACAATTGCGCAGGTTGTGATGTAGGACTAACTGTCGTACTTCCTGAGTCTGCACCACCCCCTACTATCATCCGAGCCCGCTTCCGCAGCTGTCTTACAGATAACATCGTTGGCCACTGCTCTACGCGAAACAGGTTATTTTTATAGCTTATATTTTATATGTTTTCAATTGTCTGTCCTGGCGCCTAAGTCCGCTAATACATAACACACCCCGTTGGGTTGATATCATGACGGTGGAAAAATGTATCGAGATGATACCATTAAAAGTCTCTCAAAACTATTTGTATTGACCCAATGTTGAGGAGTCCATGTGACTCTTAAAAAAAATGCTATTTTTTAAGACGCTCTAAGCTGAACGTCCTAGAGCGTGCTTAATCTTTCCTCCCACGTCTGTTCAAGCTCTCGTATCTCCGGCAATAAATTAGTGTATTTTGAAGAGTCTTCCTTTCGGCGGAGTAGCGGGGCGGGCGGAGGGAAGCGGCGGCGCGGCGCAGGACGGAACTGACGACGCGACATCCGCTTCCGGCGCTCCCCCCCCCCCCCGCCGACCTACATACTTCACCGCGTCGGCAAATAACAAATGAATAAACACGTTTTTGTCCTCGTACGGGGCTGCCAAAGCCGAGATACGAATTGAGGCTTCATTATGTCAACATTGGCTCTTTTACTAAAGTCAAGTATTGCACCAATGCTTAAAAACTCTGATAATGTTGAATTTGTGGAGCACGTGCAATCATAGAATAAAATTCTATGTATATTGATGACACCTAATCGTCAATTTACAGTTGGCTGGCTGACAATGAAATTCCATCAAGCGATACGATTTAAATTTTATTAATCCGAAGATTAATTTATAAATCGCAGTTGCTCCGACGGCTTGGCATATTGTATTATATATATATTAGTTTATTTAATTCAAAGTAGGTTTGTATCATTATGTAAATTATGGTATGTAAATGTATATTCATACTGTATGTATATATTTTTATTTTATTTTATTTTATTTATTATTTTTCCTTTTAAATTGCTATTGTGTACCTACATACAGATATTTTAGATTTCCTCTCCTCATCACCCCAAAGGTTGACTGGAAGAAACAACTCCTAGTGATAAGTCCGCCTTTGTGCATTTTTGTTGTTTCTAATGGTATTTGTTTTGTAAAGAATTTATTCATTATTCATTAATTCATTGCTGGACAGAAAAAAAAATGATGCTGATGTGCCCAACAAATCACATTTTACGGATGGTAAACACGGATATTTTTGAATGTCCGACCATCTTTTAATTCAATGCGATGGTACTTTTGCGGGCGGGGTTAACCCTACCAGGGTTTAGGGGAAGGGGACCTTAGGTTTGACATGGATTACGGACTACTGATTCGTTAATTCCGGAAGGCTGTGCGGATCGTGGTGGGGCGGGATGCCGGTGGAGGGAGGGGGAGGGGGGCGACAGCGGCACGTCCCCATGACCCATGAGCGATGGCGTGTGAGCGTGTCACGGAGTATTTGGTCGACAGCTACAGTTCTCCATTAATAATTTAATCAAACGAAAATATTTTTGGCCGGATTCGTACTAACCTGGAAATGTTGATATACAGGTAAAAAAATGCTTAAATAAAAACATTTACTCAATTATGTTTGAAAACTTACGGCTTTTTACGCGGCGGCAGGAGGAGACATTCTCTGACGTTTCGAGCTGATCTTTCAGCCCATTGTCAACGCTACGTCCGTACGCAGCAGCCAACTGCACTTACCCGAGTAATTCAAATCATCAAATAAAATTAATCAAATTCTTCTTAATCTTTTCAAAAAATATTTGTCTAATTCGAAAGACACCGCTATTTTTATCTATCTGCATGGCTAATACCATACCTACATTCCTAATAGCCCAGCACACGAGTTACGAACTAGATAAACTTTCCTTTAAATGAGTACTGGATTTGAAAACACGAACAATTTTAATCTCCGCTTTGACCATCGTTCATTAAATGCGATGGTACCAACCCGGGCTGGATTAGCACTACCACCCAGTAAGTAAGGAAGCCTACAGATTTACGTGGAATCCGAACGACACACCACGAACCCCTTGCGAACAAAAGAGTTTGAGAAAATAATACAATTTGGAATAACATGTTGTTAATTTTTTTATTTAATAATTTTATCAAATAAATCTAGTAAATATGATTGGGAATAATACTATTCGCAAAATGAGAAAATAATTCGAATTGAGAAGTTTTGTACTACATCTTGCACGCAAGATTAAAATATTTTAAGTTATTTATTGTGAATATGTAATTCCAATTATAGGGTTCTGTACTCAAAGGGTGCCAACGGGACCCTATTACTAAGCCTCCGCTGTCTGTCCGTCACAGGGCTATATCTCAAACGCAACGGTACTAACGTAAACGTAATAGGTAGACAGTTGAAATTTTCATAGAGTGTGTATTTCTATTGCCCCTGTAACAAAATAAAGTAAAAAATATAATTATATCAAAATTAAGGGAGGTCCTGATCCAAGCAACGTGATGTATTTGTGTTTAGTCTTGTATTATGGTACGGAACCCTTCGTGTGCGAGTCCGACTCGCACTTGGCCGGTTTTTAGTTTCGTAAGCTATTTTGGTTATATTAATTGTATTTACGCCTCATATATAGAAAGTAGACCGATCTGATATCTGACATTCTAATTGTAGCCAACCTGTTCCGGCATATGGCATCGCTTAAAGTATTTACAGCTTCACTACATTCAGCAGCGATATTACGGAGTGGATCAGGAATTTAATTAAATGTATCTATTATCGGTACGATGCACAATACAATAACCCAATTCGGTGATGCCGTCGGTGTGACGTAACAGGATATTGCAGTGTGTAACGAACTGCAAAATTCATGGTGCCAGGTGCTGTAGTAACTAGTAACTTGGCATGAAGTTTTCATTTCATTAATTAAATATGAACATGATATTATATTAAATATTAATACATCTAATTCAATGTACTATTATTTTTCCATAAGTAAAAAATATATTTAAAATTCTGTCATTTGTAAAATAAGTTAACAGAATTTAGTCAGAAGAAGGTTTCACTAGCTTACTGGTTCAGCATCAGGAGCACAAACGCCTATACAGCTATACCGAACGATAAACGTATATCTTTCTCGTTTCCACTCGCAGGAAAATCGATACAAAAACACAGTTATCGACCGATACATCCGTATCGTTGCGTTTCTGCCCCCGCCAGGCATGCATTGGCAATTGAATCTCCGCTTAGAGAAGATGAGGTAACGTACTTGTGGCTACGTACGTAACCTACCTAACCTAAGTTTTCTAAGGCAGCAAACGCAACCGAAAATCTAGACACCGAACCGCTATTAAGAGGCAGTACAAGTCTTCGACCATTATGATTCCTATTCTACTTTTTACAAATTTATTTGTGACAAATCAGACGACATTACTTTACTACCTTACAATTTTACACCATAGACGGTGTAAACTTGTATCCTCAGGCAAGGTCAGGAAGTAGGTGCCACGTCAACTGTTCTCTTATTTAGCAAGTTGCCTATAACAAGCCATGGGACTAGATAGCGGTAAGTTTGGCGCGAATTACGACAATTAGCTGATGGGACGCTCGGACGGCACCTATTAAAAATTCACACGAAAATTAGTCCATCCAGTCGCTGCGAGTGCCCTCCATACCCCGTCCGCCTTCACACCCTGCTGCTTCCCATCCACCAGTCCTTTGTCACATCGCTTGTTAGGTAACTGTATTAGTACGTTACATTTAATCATCACAGGGAATCAAAAATAGAATCCCGCAAAATTTGTTTGTGGTATTGACTTTGGTTTTCAATAACTGTTGCTATCAAAAGTTTTTGGGTTTCTGCAATGCGTAATGCCTTAACGAAAAAGATTTTATTGAATATTATGTTCAACTGTATTTTCGCATTGTAATTTTGTGCTTTTGTAAAAAAAGAGTAAGCTTCTTAATCTTTTTCTTGATACGACTAAGCGGAGTGCACGAAAGGACACAAAATCAAAATCAATGTCAACGTATGATAAAGCATGCCACTTTTAATGGACAGTAAGGAAGGGCACTAAGGGTTCTATGGTAATGGAAATTTGCATCACGCCATTCACTGGAACGATCAGTAGAACTAGTATATACCAGCGAAAACAAGCACTTTACGGTGAGTTTGTATGTCGTATTACGTTAGCAATCTATAATTTCCCTCTTTTATCTATTCTAAAAGTGATGTTCTGGGACAATCGGGGCTAATTCGCTCCAAATAATTGTATTATTGTAAGTTTCACACTTTCTCGCTAGGCACATAAAGTACGTGACTGAACCCCTCCTAATTGTTCTGTGACTGAACCATAATGATGCTTTGTTTTATTTAGTAAAGCGGTGGATTCCTTGTACGCTACCAAAAAACCTACTAATCTAACTTTTTAAAATGAACTTATCCATGAGATTTAGAACAAGAAATAATATTTTCGAGTGTTCGGTTTGATGAATGAATTTGCACCGTGCTTGTCGACTTAAAAATGCCAATCGTAATTTTGTTTTGTTCGTCAGCTCCCGTGGTCAACTCTAAGTATGTTGTAGCTCTGTAGTTTTGCAGGCGGTTCTGATCAACTTCCAAGCAAAAGGCTCTACCAGGCATCCATCTACCCAAGGCTCGCCTACGCTAGGTAGCACTCAGTTATTCGTTAATTTCCCAGGGAGTAGGTATTTAACTTATTAATCTCAAATTAAATATTAAATATATATATATGTATATTATATATATATATATATATTAAATATCAGCACCGAATATTTTTTTTCTTTTCAACAGAACAAACTTTGCTCAATTGAAGAAAATCGCATAAATAGTACCAATATTTTTGCTACATTTTGTTAGCATTATAAAGCTGAAAGAAACATAATAGTTGCGCATAGTGCTTGCGCTTGCATAAATAAATATTCAGAACGAATATTTATACCTCCAAAATGCCGTGAATTTCACCCCAACATCGTCCGTTTTTTTTATGTACTGTATGAAAAATTATGTTCAAATGGAATACGCATGTATTTTGATTTTCAAAGCTCACTAAGTACTTGGAAGAAGTGACAAGTAATGTGAAAAAATTTGCCTATTCGGTGATTTTTCTTTGTAGATCAAAGTTGGTGCCGTGGAAATGGAAATAATTCATGTGGTGCGAGTATACCTTAAGTTATTTATTAACAAATCAGCCGGCCTATTCCTGGAACTCCATCATAAGGAATCAGGAATCCTGAGTCTAGAAAACAGCTTTTATAGTGGTTTTTAAAGCGATTTTCTTGACGAAAATATTTTTTCTATACTCAGAATTCCTGATTACGGAATTCCAGGAATAGGCCTGCCGAGCTCGAAGTACCTCTGAGAAATTAACGAATAAACTGACAGCAACTATCTTTCGGGCCGAGTGCACGAAAGAACAAAAAATCAAAATCAACGTCAAAGTATAATTAAACGCATCACTTTGTGTGGACAGTATGGAAGGAACTCTATGCGGTTCACTAAAAGTGACGTGTTTGAACATGATTAACTCAGCAGTTTCTTCGTGCAACCGGGGCTTAGCTTGGTACTCAGCTTTAAATAATTTAATGGGATATGCCGCTTCCACATTAGTGGCAGCGCTGGGCGGGCCGCGTGCGCTGTGATGTAATGTTTGGCAGCGGATTCACATTGACACAGTTGGCCCTGCCCAGCCTCGTTCCGACCGACTAGAGAACGATAAAATACGCAAATAAATACCAGCGGATACAAAGCACTCGCTGTGTAGCCTTACACATTAATTGGGGCCTAAAGGACAGAGTAGATAATATTGTAGCGCCATAGATACGCTTTGGTCATGTTTTAATTTCTATGATGCAGGTAATTAAACACAAACGAAAGTCGAAGAATATTTCTTGTGTTGCCGAACGAAAAAGTTAAACGTTTACAAAATAGTAATAAAATCTAGAAAATTGAAATACAGAAAAAGGACATGATATTTTGGAATCAATTATTTGACACCCAGACATTTTAACTTTTTATAAAACTATGGCGACAGGTTGTCCGAGATGGCCAGCCTGACATCAGCGATAAGAATGTTAATCACATTTCAGAATACATTGAATACATACCAATGAATGATCAATGACGTTTTTAGGGTTCCGTACCCAAAGGGTGAAAACGGAACCCTATTACTAAGCCTCTGCTGTCCGTCCGTCCGTCCGTCTGTCACAGGCCTGTATCTCATAAACCGCAATAGGTAGGCAGCTGAAATTTTCACAGAGTATGTATTTATTTTGCCGCTATAACAACAAATAGGTAAAATAAAAAAAATAATAAAAAATAAAGGGGGGTCCCATACAAAAAACGTGATTTTTTTGTGTTCAATCTTGTACGATGGTACGGAACCCTTCGTATGCGAGTCCGACTCGCACTTGGCCGGTTTTTTATTTACAATGACATTAGAGTCATTTATAGTAAAAAATTAACGTTTTCATCGCGTACCCACTAGCCGAAATTAGGAAATGAGGGTCTAACTAGTTCTGGCAGTGACGGGAGATGGCGCTGGTTAGAAATGTCATTTTACCAACTAAAGTAAGCAATTTGAGGTGAGTTTTGATCGTTGGATAACGTTAGCTATATATCTATGTCCTAGTTTATGTCGATTACCTAGGTGAGCTTTATCCTTATTTCATTAAATTCGTAAAAAAGTAGACGTGCTCTCTGTCTGGAACAAGATAACACATAAAATAAGAATAATAAAATATATAATAAATTAAATATTTTTTAAATGTGGGTAAATTTGTACCCATTCGTAGGATAGAGATGGGTTATGTTGTTGGGTCAGGGCGAGGGTCAGGGTAATGAACGATCGAGATAATGTGTAGGTATTTACAAAAATGTATAGCTTTCGCTAACAGTGTAAAATGGGTTCGAGCTCACTTTACCGCGTGCAGAGACACCTACTGTACATTGGAAGCTTTGTGGGTTCGAGATGGTTCGACTGATTCGGAACGTTTGCTAATACTTTAACCAGTGGCGGATAGATGGCGCGACGCGTTTGTTTCAAACCTTGGAAAAATGAATTTGTAACTTTAGGCAAAATTCCAGAATTCTGATATCTAGACTATTCCATGAAATATGAGTAATTGCTTATGCACTTCGTAATACCAATGCATAATAAAAATATGTAAACAACCACTTGTTTTTATATATTTATATAAAATATTTAATGACAGTCCTTTGCTTTGTCTATGTTTAAATTTGTTTGCTTTGTTTATGTGCTAAAATGTATGTTTTGCCAAATTATATACATATATTCCTAGATATGAGGAAATAAATTCATAATGCTACCATGTCTACACTGCATTCTTAGCCCCAGGAAGCCTTAAGGTGGGCCTTCCCGGTCGACTCCCCATACAAACGTGGAAAGAAGATCATGCCCATATTTCTAGTCAATGATTCCAAATTTTGTTCAAAATTGCGCTATTTGATCGAACTAGATGTCTGATGACCGTTGGCATTGTAATGTTGTGTTTGGTTTCTAAATTATAGGTTCCAAAAGTTAGAATTTTTCGCGCGTTGTATACAATAATTTTGGAGGTGGATTACTTAACGATAAAGTAAGAACATCTGAAAAAGATTAGTCGTCAAACATAGCTTGTTTCATCACAATTTATAATCAATTTGTTTTTTGTTAGATGTTTTACTACAGCAGTCGTGGTTTAATTTTACCTATAAGTCGTTTTGTAATTAAAATTTTCGTAAATCTTATCAAATCATTCACTATGCACATTGTCTGCTTTGTGAACATGTTGCATCTTCCTCATAACGGAGCCTGTCTTTTTCTTTGAAACAGTGAAGGTCCCAGAGCGCAATAGCACGGTTTTGTACCGTGCCCGCGAATGAGGTAGTTCCGCCGGGTTGGGCCACCTTAAAATACAAACTCAGACTAACCATTAAATTTAAAAAAGAAATCAGATTTTTTTATCTGTATTTTATCGGATATTTTTTGTCAAAAAGAATGATGTGAATATTTAGCAAACAGTTTAACTGAGTTTACAAGTAGGGATCCAGTCTAAGAAGTTTCCCAACTGGGGGGTTGGAGCTGGTTCGCCCAGGAAAAAAAACCAGTAAAGTATTAGTAGACGAACGAGACAGAAGGCATACATTTTGGAATAAATAAAGATCTACTCTTAAACGCAGATATAATGTTTGTATAAGATTACATGTACCTACTCTAAATGATTTATTGACCATCTAGGGCCACTGCTTACCATTTCAACAAAGCGACTGGTCTACCTAAAGCAGTGGTTCTGAACCGATAGTCCGCGGGCCACTGGTGGTCCCTGGGAACCCCTGAAGTGGTCCGCTATCCAAAAGAAGATTAAACAAGCCACTATTTGACAGGGGTTTACAAAGAGTATGCATGCAGTCACAAAAATCGCATTAAAATAATATAGTCATTTATGTCTGTAAAGTAAAAATTTCTTATAAATACCTATGCATGCTATATATGCATGTTATAGTTTTATGTATAGATAGAATAACCCTTTATTCTATTAGATTTATATTACCTTCAACAGTTGGTGGTCCATAGCAAGACAAAACATTTGCCAAATTTCCGACATCACCAAACGGTTAAGAACCACTGAACTAAAGTATAGGTAGGTACACTGAAATGATTTATGGAACATAACATTTTCGCAACATTTGACTGGATTTAATTTATTTACTAGTAAACTCATACAGCCGTATTCTGAATGGGCGGACTAACTTTAATAAGCCGGATTAAACCAGTTTTTGTATTGTTAGTCCGGTCTCTGGTACTAAGTTTTGACAGGTTCTCTCTGAATACGACTGATAGGCGTTTTCAGACAACTTACAAAATGATTGCTGGAGACAACTTAATACAAAATACAATATAATTTATTTTGTAATAAGGTTGTTTAGAAACGGAGTTGTGAACCCGTGGAGTTAGAAGTATTTTTTTTTGTAGTGTAGGGCACAAGGGTAAACTGAAGGTGTTTGCGTAGATCCTAGCTCGCCTGAATCCCTTAGGTTCCGCTGCCTACACCAACATCTTGCCATGTGCCTTTGCAAATTAATGCTTTCATATTCCTTAAAAGCAAGGTAATCACATTTTTTTCCATCGATTATGTACTAGTGAAAAAAAAAACATACATTCAAAATAACTAAAATTATTTATAGCTGCCCATGACTGATAGCTGCCTAATAAATAAAAAATAGACACGTTTGCAGAGGCTACCTGCCCACAGTTCGCGTGACGAGCAGGCAAATGGAACGTCCCACGAACCACTAGTTTATTTGCGAACATAATAGGTCGGGGAAAAAGTCTTTTCGCATTATAGTATGTATGAACTTGTAATAAAATCTCTTTGGCTATACTATTTGTATCTGGCTGGTTTTGGTATCATTGAAAGTTTAAATTTTAAAGAACATAATTCCAAATTCAAATTAGGAAAATGTGTGATTCTCATTTGTTTTTCGTACTGTCAAAATGAGTGAATCTAATGAAAAAATTCGATACATTTTAAAATTTTACTACAAAAAAGGTAAAAATGCAACGCAAGCCGCGAAAAAAATTTGCGATGTTTATGGACCTAGTGCAGTGTCTGTGAGAGTAGCACAAATTTGGTTTAAGCGTTTTCAATCCGGAAATTTTGATGTCAAAGATGCACGTCGCTCTGGTCGCCCTATTACGGATAAAATGGATGCCATTTTTGAAAAAGTGGAGCAAGATCGGCATATCAGTAGTTACGACGTAGCTGAGGAACTAGGAATTGACCACAAAACAGTTTTGGCGCATTTGAAAAAAACTGGGTACACAAAAAAGCTCGATATTTGGGTACCTCACGAGCTCACTGAAAGAAACCTAATGAACCGTGTACTCATTTGTGATTCTTTATTACGACGTAATGAAACCGAACCATTTTTGAAGAAACTGATAACTGGTGATGAAAAGTGGATCACGTACGACAAGAACGTGCGAAAAAGGTCGTGGTCAAAGGCCGGTCAAGCT
Source organism: Incurvaria masculella (assembly GCA_946894095.1). Lineage (NCBI taxonomy): Eukaryota > Metazoa > Arthropoda > Insecta > Lepidoptera > Incurvariidae > Incurvaria > Incurvaria masculella. The sequence goes on from OX335644.1 coordinate 9,421,273, forward strand.
TCACAGACTGTGGCGAAACCCGGGTTAACTCGCAACAAGGTGATGCTGTGTGTGTGGTGGGATTGGAAGGGCATTATTCATTATGAGCTGTTACCACCAGGCAGGACCATCGATTCTGAACTCTACTGCGAACAACTGATGAGATTAAAGCAAGAAGTTGAGAGAAAGCGGCCGGAATTAATCAACAGAAGGGGTGTGGTTTTTCATCATGATAACGCTAGACCTCACACATCTTTAGCCACTCAGCAAAAACTAAGAGAGTTTGGCTGGGAGGTGTTAATGCATCCGCCGTATAGTCCTGACCTTGCACCTTCAGATTTCCACCTGTTTAGGTCTCTTCAGAATTCTTTAGGCAGTGTCAGGTTAACATCACGAGAGGACTGCCAAAACCACTTGTCGCGGTATATTGATCAGAAGTCCCAATATTTCTATAGCAATGGGATCATGTCCCTACCTACAAGATGGCAAAAAGTTATCGAACAAAATGGTACCTACATACTTTAGTTAAATGTAAATAAACCATATTAAAAAATGTTCTGAATTTTCTTAAAAAATGCGAAGAAACTTTTTCCCCAACCTAATACTTTGGGAGCAAATTTTTCAACGCTCCTCGTCAGTGTAGGTTCGTGTTTCAAATTAGTTCGTTGTGCTTGTCTCGTGCAGCGTACGATGGTATAATTATTCACAGTCAAATCTAAATAAGTATCAATTCAGGCGTTACCGTTATAACTTTGGAAAGCAATGTAGACCATACCATCAGTCTCACCGTCATATCGTGTCAGGTCACTTCCCTCAAGACTACTGTCCCATATATTGGGAGAATATTCGGTAAATCTTCTGATGTTAGGGAACTAGGACGCAGGCGTTTGGAGGGAGCTGCGTGGTGGCCGCTTCTTATTTCGGTGTCAACCACATAAATGACTCTTGTTCACTCAGAAATGAAAAACGGATATTTTGCTAAAGTATGTTTAATGTACAGGCGGGCTTGCATCCCCGACTTTACGAAATATCCGTATATGCGTACATGCATGAGAGGCGAACTCACACGATCCAAGACGGTCGCTTAGCCCCGATTTAGTTTTTTTTGTTCTTTCGTGCACTCGGCCCTTAGTATGCTTTTGCTAAAGTTTTGATAGGACACCCCCCACCAAACCATCACCTGACCAAAGGTGGATGACCACGTTGTACCTTTACGACAACCTGCGCAGCTTATTTAGAACTGTGAGCCTACACTCTGTTATTTGCCTTGTTATAGTGATATTCAAACATGAAAATTATTTCATCAATAAAGAGGATATTTATGTTCCTTTTACCTGCGTATCGGGACAGAAAGCTTTTTGATCGATCCACTCTGTTTAGCTGCAGGGATCGATTTATCTAGCACCAAGCTTAAAGTGTTGTTTTATTATACGCGACGTCTAAGCCGGAATCTTCATTTCGTTTCCTAATGGGGTTTCAGCGAATTCTAATCCAACAGCACGCGGCTGCCCCGATATTTTATGGTTTTCGACAACGGAAGAGATGTTATATCGGTCGATAGTACGATATACGAACATACGGCTGACACCAAGCTTTTAAAGTGTCTTGAATATGACCGACGGGTATGGAACCCACTTTGTGCAAGGCAATCATTGCAATCATATTTATATACTGCAATTGAACATCCCATTCCAAATTGTAATTTGATAATAAATACGAAAAAACGTGGAAAAGGTAGGTAGCTGTATATTGTATACTAGCTGAGGTACCCGGCTCCGCTCGGGTCAATGTCGTTTTGGACTGATGTCGGGCTGTAACCCAAAGGGCTGGCCCAAAAGGCTAGTCGAAATACTTTACTAACAGAAGATTAAACAATGTATCTACCAAAAAAAAAACTGGACCAAAATCCGTTGACCCGATGTGGCATGATTGAATAAGAAAACAACCTAATTACTGCCATTTATAAATTCAGTGGAAGGAATGTACTTGAAATGAAATGAAATGAAATGAAATGAAAAATGAAAAAATACTTTATTTGCAGCCATACGGTACAAAAAGGCGGAAATTAATGCCATAAGGCATTCTCTACCATTCAACCTTAGAGATGTAGGAGAGGTGCAGTGAGGCGGGCGAATATATTGCAAAACATTGGGGCCAATTAATTTACTGTTTTTTAAAAGCATTTGTCGCCGCGCTGGGACGATCCTGCACTGGCACTACTACACATTGCCATGGATGGAAAACACGGACATTTTTTTCTGCCGCTTCGACCATCTATCATTCAATGCGATGGTACGTAACAACTCGGGTGGGATTAACCTTACAACCTAGTTAGTAAGAAAGAGAGCTAAATTTTTACGTTGAATCCGTACCACAACCAGCCTTAACATCGAAAACGGCCACCCATCCAAACCGCGACCGCGTCCATAGGTCCTGTATGTAGATGCAATCCACATATTAATCGTGTGAATAGTTCGTAAGTTATGAGCCTATAATCGCACCAGTCACCCCTCTCGTGATTTAGAGTGATGTACTCTGCCAATTTCCACATGCAGGAGCAGTCCACTTATTGTTTTGTTATAAATATGTAACCCTCTCTTCTCTTACTCCTACTCTTACTCCTCTGGTAAGTTAGCGTGATGTCAAGTAACTCATACAGCTAGACTGACATACAGTCCTCATCTAAATCAGGTAATTGGTTCTCATGTTGTAAGCATTTCATACTAATGGTCACCTCTCTGGTAATTTAGCGTGATGGTTAGTAGCCCTAAAATTGCGGAAATAAATCGAGCTATACGTAGGAACAATTATGTAGCATCAATAATGGATGAACCATACAAATTGTCATCCCCTATATCACCCCTTCATAGTGACATATAAATTGCATCGTGGTAATCAGATTTGTTCAACATTGTGTGAAGAAGCACCTTGCCGGCCAAACAGTGCTCGACGGATCATTATAACGCTGTCCCTCCGTCCCCTTTCTACAATCGCTTAACGCGGAACAGGCAGGCAATGCACCCATTCCCAGCCGACACTTAAAAATAAAAACCATCCGATCCTTTTGATCCTTTATTTATAGGGTCGGTAAACTATGGAATCGACTCCATACCGATATATTTCCCCCAAAGTCCCCCGGGGTCGTTGAAACATGGGGTGAAAGAGCACCTGGCCGGCCGGCATGGTTTTCGTATCCCCCGTGAAAGTTCGAAATGCCGCGCTTGACTTAGTACCTGCTACCTAATCTACCAAACAAAAAATAAGAAACCGTTCAACTGAAACCGTAATATCTTAACAATACGCGTTTAAAGAATCAACCTAAAAGCCCAAACAAATGCGTGTAGCTAGGACACGGCTGTCGCTAAGTTAGCATACCGCGCGGGTTGGTAGAAAGAATACAAAGAATTTACGTAAAAAATCTCATACTAATCCGCATACCACACGACCACAGAGCGCCACTGCGCGTCTTGACTGAGGCGGCGCGGCACCGCGGCGAGACGTTTGTCGCCAGCATTGCCGATCGCTCCCCGATTCCCCGAATCACGGGAAATTTGTGGTATTGCGGGGAAAGTGGTGGGGAATGCAAGCGTTGGGAAATTTGCGGGGAATTGGCCAATCCGTGGGATTTTAGTTTTTTGGCCACATGACCTTTTTTTTTGCTCATTCGAAAAATATATCGAACATTAAAGCAATCGGGGCAACTTTGGATTTCATCTTCTCCCGAAAGTTGTTCGGACGGCCGTCGACTGCACGACCTTTTTTTTTTGGTCATTCGAAATTTTCGATGAAAATTTGGTTCCTTTTCCGGATTTTTACGGAATTCCGGGAATCCTAAGAACGTTTTTGGGGAATTGGAGGAGTGGTTATCGGCAACGCTGGTCGCCGTTTCGCGCGCTCGCGGGTAGATACCTTCGGCTCTAATCGGCAATACTCGGTCCTCGTCGGGTGGCCATCGCTGTCACGGCCCTCGCCGCGCTATTATTTCGTTTTCGCTCCGAGTCCTCTGACTATTTTTCTTTTTGTTCGGCTCCTAAGGGTCGTTACGTGATGTTCAATAGCTTAAAGCCTTCCTCAAGAATTAGGCTATCGAATGTAAAAATATTGTTTCAAACCTGACTGGTAGTTCCAGAGATTAGGGCGTTCAAACAAAAAAACAAACAAACAAACTCTTCAGCTTTATTATATTAGTATAGATCTGCTTTTGATGTAAATATAGCGTGACAGTAAATCGGATAAATTCAAATGGCAGTGAAAAGAGAGACGAGACCGGGGCAAGTACTTCAGCAGATGAGTTGTGTCACAAGGAGTAAGTTTTGTTCTGGCAGCTCCTGACCCGAATAGCTAATGTCTAGTCTTTCAGCGAGGGTTGGCGATGTATATTACAAAGCCTATTTTCAAACGGAATCGCTGCTTGATTAATGGAAATATTGAGATATAAAAAAAGTTCCACATGTAGAAGAAAACATGATACGTCAATTGTGTCCAATATTTCAGAAAAAAATGCAACACTAGCTGTGGTTCAAGGCTCATGAGATTTTTATATATTAAGATTGTCCGTCCATGTTATGTTTACTTTAAATAAAAAAAACGGTCTACTGCCATCCAAATCGTGCGCAAAGGCTTCCGCGCTAAAAAAAGTTAATTATTTTCGATCTTTATAAAAGCCATAATTTTTATATCATCAGCCATACACCTACATAGTTAAAACTTGTTGAGACCTACGCCGGTAGGTTATTTTTGTTTAATTTAACATGTAGTTTGGAAAATGTTGGCTACTGAAAAAAACCGGCCAAGTGCGAATCGGACTCACACACGAAGGGTTCCGTACTATCAACACCAAAAAATCAAGTTTTTTGTATGGGAACCCCCCTTAAATTTTTAATACACACTCTGTGAAAATTTCTAAATAAATACACACTCTGTAAAAATTGCAGCTGCCTACCTATTACGGTTCATGATATACAGCCCTGTGGCAGACGGACGGACGGACGGACGGACGGACAGCGGAGGCTCAGTAATAGGGTTCCGATTTCACCCTTTGGGTACGGAACCCAAAAAATGGAAAAGCTGTCTTTTTCTTACTGTCATTTTGGTTATTTTATTCTGAACATATAATAAAGCTTTCTCAAGTGACAAAATATATTGATTCAAATCTGACAATTATAGGTTTTTTTTAAGTTAGGCGCGGCATTTGGCGTACGTCAGGATCTTTAGGTGCCCGACGACGCCCATGGGTTTTCGGAAATTTAGGGGGGCAGCGAAAACCATGCCGGCCGAGCAGGTGCTTCTTCACACTAAGTTTGAAAGACACAAGGTCATAATTTGGGGGAAATACCTCGGAAGGGAGTCCATTCCATTGTTTACCGACCCTATGGATAAAGGATCTAGAGGATCGGTGGGTTGTTATTTTTTTAATGTCGACTGTGAATTTGTACATTTGCTCCCTGTTCCGCGGTGACTGAAGGTAGAGAGGGGAGGGGGAACAGGACGAAGGAACTGTTGTGGCCTGGAAGATGATTTCGCTAGTTTAATTCACAATTATGCCTTAGCCAATGGACGAAGAAATTTATTTATTCAAATTCCGCTTCACGACAGTCTTAAGGCTGTTCCGACCCATATAAAGTTGTTTGCACACATAACGCAAAAAGTATTGCACTTTAAGCCACGAATTAATAATAAAAGTTTAATATAGTCATATTACTTGCGGCGAAAATAATTTCACAATTTCAGGATTATTGGTTTTGTTACAATTTATTTAAATAAGATTTTTATTTAACAGCGCCATCAAACGGTGTAAAACTTCTAATCGGCAATTAAAACGAAACCATTAAACCTGAAATTGTGAATATGTTTTCGCTGCAACTACTATGGCTATATTTAATATTTTTGATGAATTCGTGCCTTACAGTGCAATACTTTTTGCGTTCTGTTTAAAAAAAAACCTTGTATGGGTCGGAACATCCTAAACAGCGTCTCGGAAATGATTTTAATACATTCCAAGCAGGCAATGCTGGGAGCGACAACCCTGCAGGCCCGAACTACAAAGATGAAAGGCGGAAAAACTTTATTCGATTTCCTCGTCGTTTCGACGCGACGGTGGCTCCGCGCGGCGTCCGGTGGGCGGCGCGAGCACTTCCGGCTCCGGTGGTGGGAGCGGAACCCTATTTTAATTATATTGCTTCGCTCCCTCCCCCGCCTTCGTGACGTGACTTCGCTTTCTTAGTTTTTGGAATGTTTCTGAAATAATGTAATGTAGTGTCCATGTCAATCTTATTCTATTCATGACTTTATTGATCTATAACGCTGTCAAAGAATATCTAATAAATATTGACGCTGTATAACGTGCGTGGTTGTGATGTAGTTCGCCGAACCGTATTATTGAGTTAGAATACTAAACATTTCTGGCCCTCGGTACAACGATACTTCAGGTCTCATCGAGATCCACCTTTATGACACGCCAGGGCCTATTATGTAGGTGCCTGATGACGCCCATGGGTTTTCCAACTTTCAGGGGTAGCCGCGAAACCATGCCGGTCGGCAAGGTGCTTCTTCACACGTTTGCCGGGTCCCCAGGTCGTAATTTGGGGGAAATAGCTCGAAAGGGAGTTACTATCAAAATTATTTTATGTGGTCATGTACCAACTGTATTGTGTTGTTTTTTGCAGGTCGATCTGAAATTGGAGAGTTGGAGCCAATAGATGTTTAGATTTTTGCAGCCCACTGTGGTTGCGTCCCCGATACAGCCTAATTTTGTTTCCTGCTTCAAATACGTTCATACCCCGCTCTATCCCGCTCTGACAAAAGCGAAACTTGAAGAAACTGTAGTGAAACTATTAAGGTTCTTGGATCACAGACGAAACCGTGTCCGCCAAAACCGTTTTCTGTTTTATTATTTACTAAAATTATATCACTAACAGAACGCCTCAGTGTCGAAGATCTGACTTTGTATTTATGGATCAAACACGAAAAGCGTTCACACGAGTAAATGTCATTCTCTATGTCTGTAGTAAACCTAAATGCCTATTTTTAGGGTTCCGTACCCAAAGGGTGCTAACGGAACCCTATTACTAAGTCTCCGCTGTCCGTCCGTCCGTCTGTCCCAGGGATGTATCTCATGAACCGTAATAGGTAGGCAGCTGATTTTTTACGGATTTTTTGCCGCTGTAACAACAAACAGGTAAACTTAAAAAAATAATAAAAAATTAAGGGGGGCCTCATTCAAAATAGTGTTTTTTTTTTGTTAAATTAAGGCTGCATATGACGCTAAATCGCTCTTAGCTTTGTCTTAATATCTCAGAGAATATTGAACAAATCATGCTAAAATTATAAGTTATATGAAACTTCACTTATATCCGTTTAATCTGAATGATTATTGTTCCAATAGCATAGCATTGGCCCGATAGAATAAAATCGCGAAAATAGGTCGATTTTTTCACATTAAGCTTTATTTCTCAGAATTGGTATTAATTACAGTTACCCTTTGTGTGCGAGGCCGACTCGCACTTCGCCGGTTTTTTCTACACAGCGGATAACAGCTGCTCGCACTCGCATGCGAGCAATATTTTCAAATGAATTATTGCAAATTGTACCACTGCATTTCTTCAAGGGATGCGTGTTTCGTGGTTTGGATTAAGTAAATAAAATATGTAGGCCCCTTACTAGGTAGGTGGTAAGGGTAATTCCGCCCAGGTTAGTACCATCGCATTGAACGAACTATGGACGAAGCGGCAATAAAAATCGTACATGTTTGCTATGAAGTTATGCTATATCTCGGTGTGACAGGCGCCTATAGTTCCTATGCACACAAGGGAACTAGGCGCTCTCTATTGGGCTAATATCATGACAGTAGCCGTCTATTTATTTTTTATGCGACCCATGAATGACAAATACCACTACAGTTATAATTTTAGCCCAATACACCACATTCCCGAAGGAATTAGTTGCCATGCCAGGACCTTCCCTTTATGAGCACAGCAACATTGAACTGGATGGAAAACACGGACAATTTTTCATTGCCGCTTCGACCATCCTTTCATCCAATGTGATGGTACCAACCGGGCCGGCTTAAACCCTACCACCTAGTAGGGGAAGGGGATCTACAGTTTTACATGGATTCCGAACCATGGAGCAGCTCGCATTCGTGACCAAAATTCACTTATCGAACTCGGAGAGAGAAAGAAAGTGGTGCATGTCGGAATTGAACCCAGACCTCTGGTACGCTAGGCCAGTCCTCGCGCCACTAGGCTACGAGCCGCTCTATATCCAGTTACATATAGACCTACACGGGAGTCAATCCTTCTAAAACCCTCGCTGACGCGACGGCTGTGTGTGACGCCGTGTGAATAACGCACCATCAAGACAGCGACTCTTGCAAGATGGCCCCCATCTAAATCACATATAAAATCACATTCGCCGTCCTGAGCGAAAATATTAAAGTCGTTCTACGCAAAATGGGCCACCATTGTCAGAGAGCATAATCGTGTATTAAATTAATTATATACCTGTTCTTTAATCAACGTCAATGAATACTTAACGAATTTAATAAAAGGAATCCAATGTAAAATGCCTACCAACCTGACTTCAGTGACAAATTAACCTACAACTAGTTCTGTTAGTCTGATATAGAATAAAGATAAAGATATGATGCTGTCATTGCGAGATAATTTATTATAATTATTGCCTACAAAAATACATTGGTATTTTTATGGCCCTAGTATTTGATTATTATCCACCCGTTTGGCTGGAATATGTTGCGCTCTACAAATCACAAAGAGCGTAAGTAAAACATTAAATAATGGAATACGTGGTGTTGTGGGCATATTTTAACGTTATCCAACGACTTAATGGCAAATAATATCCTTTGCTTGATCAAGCAAGCCCACCCTACAACTACAAGTGAGATCGAAAAGAACGGCTGAGGGCCTTTTTTCACCTACTTCACCACATATTTTTTTTTTTTCGACCTGACATGGATGGCTAATACCACACAACTACCGTTATGATATTAGCCCAATACAACTCATTCCCAAAGGAAACGAACTCGGAAAGAGAAAGACAGTGGTGCATGTCGGTATTGAACCCAGGTCTCTGGTACGCTAGGCCAGTCCCCGCGCCACTAGGCTACGAGCCGCTCAAAACATATTAAGGGTCTTTTTTACCAGCTCGCAATCAATACCAGTACAAGATAATCAGCACTTTCGTAACAAAGGCCCTTAAGGTATCGATTAAAATAAATCGGCACTTGGTGAAAACCAGGCTAAATATATAATATTCAAAGTGTCAACTCAATCCGAGTCATGATGAGCTTATAAATTTGCATGAAATGGTAAGTCTATGCGTATATGTCCATGATATTTCTATGAAGGCCTTAATGTAATTAAAAAACCAAAAAAAAAGAAAAGTAACTTTTATTTATTAGGAAAAAAATCCTTTTGCCGAGAATTAGAGGGCAGTCGTATTCAGAGTAAAACCTCTCACAACTTATTACGGGATTAGCACCGGACTAACCATACGAAAACCGGTTTAGTCCGGCAATCATCGGCGCAGTAAAGTTTTTTGGGCAGGTTGGGGATAATTTTAAAATTATTTTTCCTTAACTTTCGTTTGAAGAAGAAATACAATGCCTCAGGTTAATCTTTAGGATAGTGCCTTCAAACCGTAAAGAGCCTCTCTGTGATGGAGCCGATTTATTAAAATAGAACCATTATATTCGCGATTTTCCTACTACAATCCAACTAGTTTGATTTGATGACGCATCACAATCTTTGATTGCTAGACTACATTATCCTTATTATTAAGATGTTCCTTATTGATGTCAAGAAACGCTCCATTGAGCAATACTTTTACCATTCCACGGCCACGTGGCACATGTGTGTCGGGCTTGGTGGATTTTTTTTTGTTTTGGTACGGTAAGATAAATAAAAAATATCTAGTAAAGAAATAAACAATAAAGCTAACGTTGCGAATAGAATCAATTTCATACAGCAAAAAAATTTATGGGAAGCATGCTCCGTTCGCGGACTCTCTTCCACTTCACCAATGGTGGCGCGGTCTGACTTTTCTGCAAAACAGCGAGTAGGCAAGTTGGTTTAAATTTTTAACGGCTTGTTCTTTGTTAACCTTCAACCTCTTTCTGATCGAGTTTTTGTTATGTTTATCGCAATATCTTGCGTTTGCGACCACGCCCGCAGGCACGTTATACGGTTGACAAACAAAGTTATTCTTTGATGCATTGACAAATTGTAATATCCAAAATACTGCTAAATACTAAACATCTGCATCAATAACAAATTCACACGTTTCATGTGAAAAGGGGAATTTGGACCGATCGAACTATTTATATATTGGGAACTTTTGACAAAACTGCGCCATCTAACATCTGTTGGGGAACTAGCGAAAAGCATAATCACCGAAAAAACCGACCAAGTGCGAGTCGGACTCGCACACGTAGGGTTCCGTAGCATCGTACAAGATTTAACACAAAAAATCACGTTTTTTGTATGGGGCCCCCCTTTAATTTTCAATTTTACCTATTTGTTGTTATAGTGGCAAAATAAATACACACTCTGTGAAAATTTCAGCTGCCTCCGTCGTCCTCCCTGTGACCTCTACCTTCATCCTCCGTGCCTGTGACAGACGGACGGACGGACGGACGGACAGCGGAGGCTTAGTAATAGGGTTCCGTTTTCACCCTCTGGGTACGGAACCCTAAAAATGAATGCGACACATCCGTGGGGCACGCACAAAAAAAACCGCACTGGCGTATGAACCCGCGTAGCCAGTGAACATGTTTACCTTGGTGATCGGACGGAAACCGGTGTTTGTAATGCCGAATAGAAAATTTAGGTACATAAATAACGTAGCCTGGCAAGGGAGAGTTTATCAGTGTGTTCTGATCTGCAAAGGGTGTAACTTCTCCGCTGACGCTTCCAGACAATCGAGTGTTGCTAGTAAGTACATTTAAAGTTCACCTGCTGACCGATTAAAACAACATGAGTTTTCCACTTGCATTGTCTCCTGTTTGCGTTTAAATAAGGAATATATTTTCCATAAAACTGTAAGCTTGCCCATTTCATTAAAACTCACCAGCCAGAAATGGAAAATTGAGGACTGCTTTGACCGAACACAATGCCAGCATGAGTGTTTAAAGTTGATAATGTTAGTAATGCTAAACTGCAACAAAAATCTACTAAACGTTGAATAGTTGAACTGTGAAAGTAAGTACTCATTAAAAGTGAATAAAATAAATACAGGTACAAAGTGTGGAGGGGCCGCCAGGGCACAATTTGGCGATTTTAGCGAGGAGGCAAATGAAGCGTCAGTCGAGCTTATTGCTTCGAATGAGCTTTGTGAGTTTCGTCGACCAAGAAGTTTTTAGTGTAATACATTTACATGTGGAAGTGCATAGGTGGAAAATTCAGTCGTTACCAATTGTTTGCCTTGGAACTCGAGGTGCCATGCCGGCAACGAGTTTTTTTGCTGAGGTTTCTTGCTTGCTACTTGCCGGCGTCGAGTGAGCGTCACATAGTTTTTAATCCTTATTAATGGGTGGCCAGGAAGAGATTGCCCCAAGGCAATATGGTGGCCCATTAGATGAAACGAACACTTGTACAATTATATTAAGTCTACTCTAAGAATGTATGTATAAGTTTCATCTAAAAAACAGTTTATTATTATTATTTGTTATTACTAATGATGTAAGTAAACAAGAAAAAAAGCCGTCTGCCTTAAACCTTTAAGCGACTCGGGATCAATAAGGTGACACTCTAATTGGAGCTTTTAGTTGCTTAACGGTGTATTGCTACACATAAAACCTAAAATTCGAGTGACTTGTGATCGCCAACAAGTTGCGGCTGCAGGAAAAATATATACAGGCAGCAGCATGTTTACATGTTCACGATGGTTCCGTATGAGCGACTCGTGATCAAAAAGCGTGACTCATGTCTGACCTTACAGATTCACGATGTCTTCGCACAAGTTGAGAGTGCCGCCCCCCGCCTTCGAGCGACTCGTGAGCAACAAGCCGCGCCTGCTGTGCGGACCAGGACCGGCTGATGTCTGGCCTTCCGTGAAGGAAGCGCTCACCATGCCCATCTTCACGCCTGCCTGTAACGACCTGTACAAGGAAAGCTATAAAAATTATACCCAAAATATTTAACAGTACGTAATAACAGCTCCTGATGTTATGACTCTTGCATACATTGCTATATAATGCGAAAAAAAATAGTTCCTAAAAACCTAAAAAGGAAATTTTATTTTCGTAAGTGTTTTTTTTACATTAAATTACAAATTAAGAGGCAAATAATGAATCCACCTACAGTAATGGTTTTTTCATGTTGTTGCTGCAGAAAATGAGACTAATTCGATATCTCTTTATACATTGACGACGATCTAAGAGTAAAACATACTTAGGAATTCTTCATATTAAATATGCGACAGCGCAGTGGGTCAGGAATAGATAAGTAGTCGTTCTTTGTTGTATTTTAACATTTATCCACTGAATAGATTGCAGATTACTCCTAGGTGTTTTTCAATGAATTGTTGCAAGAATGGTTTCATTGAATGTTAATTATGATCCAGTATGGAATAACGATTATAAATTTTGGTTAAATTTATGCTTGTAGCGACGGTAAATATAATTGCTTTTCACTATCATTAAACCACTGCTTTGTTTTTCCATTATATCGGCATTCTTTTAAAATTCTTTGAGTACCGTACAAATAACGTGAATTAACGTGTCCCTTCTGTAGGTTCTCGATGACATTCGCGCCGGGCTGCAGTACGCGTTCCAGACCCGCAGCAAGCTTGTGCTGGGCATCAGCGGGTCGGGGCACAGCGGCATGGAGGCGGTCATCAACAATCTGGTGGCACCCGGAGAGACTCTGCTCATTGCCTCCAGGGGCATCTGGGATGAGCGGGCGCTCGCCATGGCGCAGAGATATGGTGCGTGTCCAAACCTGTTTCTTTCTTCCACTATGATGCTCTCGAAACATTTCAGGTCATAATTAACCTATTGAACCTGGGCTGCTTATTTCTTTACATGGGTGTTTTTTTGGGAACTGGACATATAAAGCTGTTACCACTACTACTGTAATGCTATTAGCAACACAAAACTTGGGAACTAAGTAGTCGTAAAGCCGACTAAGGGATTTGTCTTTGGTGGTTCAGATTCCACGTACAATTGTAGGCTTCTTACTTACTAGGTGGAAAGGTAATGCCGCCCAGAATGGTTCCATCGCATTTAATCAACGACGGTCGAAGAGAAGATAGCAAAATCCGTATTTTCTATCAAGTTCATGTAGTCTTGCTATAAGGAAGGTGGAAATCTAAACCGTGGAAGACTTAGTGAAAAGAGATACACATTTTGAAAACCAAACCAATACCATTTTCCCATTACCGATCTTTGCAGGTATAAAAGCGGTAGTAATCAAATGCCCGGCGCATACAACGTTCGGCGTGGAGGAGCTCGAGCTGGCACTGAAGCAGCACCGACCTGCTGCGCTGTTCGTGGTGCACGGCGACTCCTCCACGGGCACTGTTCAGGATATCTCCAAGCTCGGCCCACTATGCCACAGGTACGTACAATCAACGAAATAAATCCAGTAGCACCGTATGGTCGGGGGTCCATGCGATCCCCTCCTCCTGCTTCAGCTCCGCGCGATGCGTGAGCTTTACAGACGCTTGCTACGTTTCTCTAGTAGACGAGGCATATAGTTTAACGACAAAACAGAGAACTGAAGAAATGGATTTCAAGGAAGATCCTGGGATAAAACCGTGTTCCCATGAGGTGTTCATGTATTTTTTACAGCTAAATCAATTACAAAAATCTCATTGACTTACAATGCTTGTTGTATGTATGTAATTCTCTACAACCAGCCATGCAGATTATGCCAAATATTTAGTAACAATAATTTCCAGATATGGAGCCCTATTGCTGGTGGATACAGTGGTGTCGCTTGGCGGCGTGCCCTTCCTCATGGACGAGTGGGGCGTGGACGCGACCTACGCCGGCATGCAGAAGGCGCTTAGCGGTCCCGCCGGCCTGTCGCCCGTCGCTTTCAGTGCGCGCGCAGAGTAAGTGCTACAGACCTGCAATACGAAACTCTGCTGCTGGTAGATACGATACTGTTGCTGGACATCATGCCCTTCCCTACGGATGAGTGGGGCATGGACGCGACCAACGCCGGCACCGGCGGGTCCCTTGCCGGCTTGGCACCCTTCGCCTTTAGTGTGCAAACAGTTTAAGAGCTGTAGTCCTTCAACTGTTGACAGGTGTCCCTAGGTGGCGTGCCCTTTCTCACAGACAAGTGATGATTTGAAAAGCAAGCCGCTATTCCCACTTGCCACTTGCCCACTAACTTCGTGAAACGCTATGGGGACCATAGCTCAGTAGGTCTTGCTACCTTGGAATATTGCTTCGGTCCTCTTGATGGCGAGATTTGTCTGTACGATACGATCTTCTCTAAGATACATGCTACTCATTTCTAACTACAAGAACATATTTAAGTAAATTTTTCCAGCAATAAATCATGCCTGCAAAGTTCCATATTTCCTACTCTCAACCATGGAGGTGAAGAATTTATATTCACTTCCATGCTCTCAACATGTTCGAAAATTATTACAAGAAAATGCTACTTTATGCTTTCAGAAAGAAAATTCAATTTCGGCAGCACGATCCGGTGTTCTACTTCGATGTAAAGCTGCTGGCAGATCAGTGGAACTGCTACGGTAATACACGCAAGTTCGTATAACAACGTTTGATTGTTAGTGTAATAACTGTACAGTCTTCCTACACCACTAAGTAGTTAGCACAATCGATATTAGTTAGTAAAACAGATATGTATTAGTCTCCATCTATATCACTTACTAGCTTGCAGCACTAGCAATTCTCTTTTTACGCCATTTGCAAGTTGGTACAACAACTTTCGTATCTAATAACGCCACCACTCTTATTAGCTAGCACAACAGCTGTTGTTCTACCGAATACTTCTTCGTGCAAAGGCTAAAGAATAACGCTGCTTAGAGAATACGCCTATGACCTCGTATAGTGTAAACCTATTCAAATAATAGCCGTCTGCTGGCAGGTACCACCACACACTCTCTCCGCCTATGTTGTACGCGTTGCGCGCCTGCCTCGCCGAATTGGCGCAGAAGACGCTGGCCGGCACGTGGGCGCGGCAGGCGCGCGCGACTCACCGCCTGCACCGCGGCCTGGAGGCGCTGCCCGTCGACTTCTTCGTGCCGAAGCCGGAGGAGCGGCTCGATACTGTCACCACGGTCGTGCTGCTTAGGGGATACGACCATTTGGCCGTCTGCAAATATATGCGGGAAAAGTTAGTAATTTAATGTTCCGTTCATATAGCAAACAGTATGTGATTTACAAGCCCTGGCCTACGAGATCTATGACGAGTATGACATTGTCATGGCTATATACAATTTATATTATGAAAGAGGTCCATACATGTAACATTAGCGAACCTTTCACCTTGCATTCTTAATCGCCACATTTTTAGGAGGAATGATGAAATGGTGAAATGTTCGCTAATGTTACATGTATGGACCACTATCATAATATAAATTGTATATAGCCATGACAATAGTCATACTCGACATTGATCTCGTAGGCCAGGGCTTTAAAGAACTTCGAGTGAGAAGTGGAGTATCGTTTTTAGCAATAAAAATCAATTTTTCTTTTATTTGTAGGCTATAGTCACGATACTACGTTAATGCAATTGTCACTACGATAAGTGCCAAGTTAATATTTTGGTTGGCAGACACGGCATCTTGATAAACGTTGGACTGGGGCCGACGGCAGGCGCCGCGCTAAGGATCGGCGTCATGGGAGTCAACGCCTCTGAAGCCGTCGCCGACGACTTTGTGGCAGGGCTCGCGGACGCCCTCTGCAAGCTTAAGAAGTCTCACTTATGAATAGTGCACCAAGGTGGCGGCTGTAACATACAAATTGTGATGGTACAAAAACTAAGTAATGGGTGCCCTGAGCAGGAAGATGCGTTGTCGTACACAAGCTGGCGGTCGCCTTATGTTAGAGATTGGGATAGGATTTTATCTCTCATTGCATTTGCTTTGTTGTAGGAATCAACCGTGCATTTCCCGCTGGTTAGCTGGTTAAAGGTTATATGTACTGAAATGTTAAAGTGCCCATGCGGATCTACTTGTTGGCTGGCACTAGCATGACCACTGAATAGAAAAGGAAGGTGAAGTAGCATGCGGTCGTGGGGCATACAGAAAATAAGAAAGCATTGAAAAGTGTTTTTTTATTCTGATGTATTTCTTCTAACAGTGATTTTTTTGCAGCCACTAAATATTTGAAAAACTTCAGGACATGCTTTTAATTCAATTTACATCACGCAGCCTTGTAAGGAAAGGTGTTGCCAATTAGCGAGTTAATATCGGCGTGCTAATAGACGTCTCCGTCCGCAAAATATTACTGCACGTCCTGCACTCGTATGTATGTATGAATGTAACTTTGTTGAGAATACCTGCAGTATTTTTTCGGGAATACGGTATGTCGCCAAAAAGGATAATAAAATTGGTTAATTGTCTCTCATATTGAGACAGAGGCCAAAAGAAAAGAATAATGAACATTTAGCTGCCGTCAACAAACGCCACATTTTGGGCAAGTGGGTTTTTTTTTTTATGTGACTGGACATGGATGGCTAATACCACAAGTTCTGTCATGGTATTAGCCCAACACACCACATGGGAGCTAGGTGCCATGCCAGGACCTTCCTTATATTGCACGGCTACATTGAACTGGATGGAAAACACGGACAATTTTCATTGCCGCTTCGACCATCGTTCATCCAATGCGATGGTACCAACCCGGGCGGGATAAACCCTACCACCTAGTAAGTAAGGAAGGGGACCTACAGCTTAACGTGGAATCCGAACCAC
The DNA here is from genome assembly GCA_946894095.1 of Incurvaria masculella. NCBI lineage: Eukaryota > Metazoa > Arthropoda > Insecta > Lepidoptera > Incurvariidae > Incurvaria > Incurvaria masculella. Next base: position 9,438,166 of record OX335644.1, read on the forward strand.
GGCCAGCCTCTCTCAACGGTCGAATGGTCACCCATCCAAGACCAGACCGGACCCAGCGTTGCTTAACTTCGGAGAGCGATCGCCGAAGTGTCGCGCCACTGGGCCACTGAGGCTGACAAAAAATAAATGGGGTTTAACTATTCCTTCACATTATTGCGTATTTATTAGTAAAAATTCAGTTTTTCGCTTACATCGGCGTTACGCTTGGCGTAACTATTCCGAGGTTATTCTATTCGTATGTAAAATATCTCGACTAACTTCCCAGGTTACCACCTCGACCACCTCAAATGTAAGCTAAGTGGCGATCAAATGTGGCTGATGTGGTGAGATGTGCGATGTGATGAGCGGCTCGTTGTACAGGGGCGGAAATACAACTTGTTCCACGTGTCGGAATCCATGACCATTAAGCCTGCCCGGGTTGGTATCATTGCATTGGATGAAAACATGTTCGAAACCACAATGAAACAATGGCCATATTTTCATACAGTTTAATGTAGCCGTGCTCATTAAAGGTGAGGTCCCTTACATAACCTAACCTAATGTAACTTCACCTAAACTGAACCTTCGGTAATGAGGTGCATTGGCCTTATATCATGTAGGTGTGGTATTAGCAATCCTTATATACTTTCTCTCTTTTTCCGTCGCTATACTAGGGTCCAACCTACATGGAGTAAAGACGAAATAAATCTTCATACACATGTATGAAGATTTATTTCGTCAAAATTGTATTCCATGGCTTAGCAAAGGATTGGCTTGATTAGGATGCTGTAAATGTGTATTTGTAAGGCAGTTATTGTTTAGACGCACATTAGATGAGTAATATGTAAAAGGTATGGAGTACTCGTAATATATATGTCAATGCATTAGACAGTATTGGTGGTAGACATTTTGGAAAGAATTCTTGTGGAAGACACACACAAAATTGGAGAGGATAGGAGGAACTACATTTAGGTAAGAAAACGACCGCGCCGCCTATACTCAATAAATAGAATATTGCGCGGGAAGAGGTTTTTCAGTTCTGCGGTAGGTGGGGCAGTTTTCCCTCCACTAGAACCCAACGACCAAGTGACACCTACCCAGAACGCGAGGCCATATATAGAACCCGTATTATATGCTGAACTAGAACTGGAAATAGGGACAAATATCCAGAACCTTTTCTTGTCTTTTTAGTTACAACCATATATTAATTTTTGAGCATGAATAGAAAAATACATTTCTCTTCCCTGCGGGACTAACTCAACTAACTAACTAACTCGGCATACAAAGCCGTGCTATTGCGCTCTAAGACCTTTTCTGTTTCAAAGAAAAAGACATGCTCCGTGATTAGGGAGAATGCAACGTGTCCAATGCGCATAGTGTTTGATTTGGTAAGATTTACGAATTTTTTTATTATAAAACGACTTATAGCTTAAAGAAAATCACGACCGATGTAGTCAAAATGAAACAAAACAAACATTTATTATAAGTCTTCATGAAACCAGCTAGGTCTGATGATGAATCTTTTTGAGATGTTTTTATTTTATCGTTGAGTAATCGACCTCCAAAGAAATCGTATAAAACGCGCGAAAAATTCGAACTTTCGGACCTTATAACTTAGAAACGAAACACTATCTTACAATGTTCATCAGACATCTAGTTCGATCACTGTTTGGGTTATACATTTGGATCTTTGATAATAAATATGCACATGATCTTCTTTCCACGTTTGTATGGGAAGTTGACCGGGAAGGCCTACCTAAATAAAGTAAACCATCAAATAAATACAATGTCTAAAATTAATTAAAAAAATAATGCAGTATTTAAATCACTCAGTGCAGTATGCAGATAATTTTGCTATGTAGTAGGTACTCGCAATTTTTAAACTACCAAAACAATAAAAAGAATGGAGAAGTTTTCATTTTAATTTTAATTTTATAAGAAACTTTTTGTTAAATTGATAATCGATTCCAGTTATGTAACCATGTTACACCAGATATTACGAACGTTTCCTTTTGTCCATGATGTAACCGTGAAGGCGGTCGCAAACTATTTTGCCTCAGCAACTAAACTTTGACAACAGCTTTCCCTAAGTTGTCCCCGCGCAGCATGCCCACGAAAGCTTCGTAGACGTTGTCGAAGCCCTGCGTGACGTGCTCCTTGGGCTTCAGCTTGCCCTCCTGGATCCATTCGACGAGCTGCTTGTAGGCGGCGGGCATATCCTTCACCCATCGCCAAATGACGAACCCTTCCACCTTCAGCTCCTTGAACAGCACCGACGGCTGGATTATGGTGGCTGCGGGCACGTCATCACTCTCGTTAATAAATCGCATTGGATGCATCAGAATCAGTCTAAACGCCAGTGTATTATTTCTCCTTGTTCATTGAGATATAACAACTACTTAACAACTTTATTGTCCCCTCTCAAAACAGGGATCGTTCGGGCAGTTTTCGAAATCTTGTTTTTTTAAAATTCTGTTTATAAATTTTAAATGAAAAATATTTCTTCTATTTTTGTAAAGCATGCCCACTTCAGCAAGTAAATCTCATTCCAGTAATTTAGATCTTAGTAAGCGACAAGCGGTTAATTCTGAATTAATTAAACATTTTAAATGCTAATAACAACACTAGTTTAAAAAAAAATATTATTGACTGTTGCCGCGTATTTTATAGTGGTTGTTGTATGCTTATAACGTGTAATTCTAACCTTAAAAAATGTTATGCAGCTCATGTTACTTTATTGTTGATTCTCATCATTAGTGTATTTGTTCGAAGATAATGTGTGTGTTTCACTTTGTTCAGATAAATATCTAAAGTTTCTGCAATATGAGTACTTAAAAAAAAGTTGTGTAAACGATCCAAATAATTTTTGCTACATATGTGGAGAATATGTACTCCATAATTGTAAAAGATCTGTATCAGAGTTCGTTAAAAATACCTATTTTCTGTATTATGTGATATTCTTGGATAAAAATGAGAAGTCTTGGGCATCTGATTGTGTAGTAAATCGTGAGCGATTTGAATCTTATATTGATTTGATCTTATATTGACATTTGAATATTCTTTGAATTTATGTATTTTTTTTGTTCTAATTATATATTTGAACTAAGCATGCCATGTGTAGCCAACAACAACAAATTCTTAACCGGCAACAGATACATTGTAAACTAGTGTAATACATAGATTTGTAAAATATTTATAGTGTCATCTTTAAAGACTAGACGTAAAGAAGTCTACAGCCGAATGAATAGTAACACAACATGATATACGTACCCACATAAAAATCAAACTACAATTGATTATTTTTTCGTGGCAATCGATCAAAAATATAAAGAGGAAAAAATATAATAAAATCGTTCAAAATCCCGCTGGGTTAGTAACCCTGTTTTTCCAAATAGGGTATTTGAATATTATTTATGAATGCTTATTAGACTTTTAATGAAAGGAAATCGATTATAACACCTTTAGGAAGCTTGGAAACATCCTCGTTGTAGCTGCTGATGGAGCCGAATACGGCAACACGCCCGCGCCTGTTCATCTGGCTCATGATGACACTGCTGATCTCACCGCCCACCTGCGTCGGACAATATTTGAACATGGCAATGTTGAGTGGTCATAGCCAAGGCGTAAAGCCTGTAGTATGTAGTCTCTTGTGTCGAAGATAGCTAGTTTGAATCCCAGGACATATCTTTCTTATTTACCCGAGATTAAAATTGAAATGCGGGTTCCATGTTCCGGAACTTATATATAACTGTAGATGGCCAAAACGATCTCTTGGTCCATTTTGATCCATTGGATCATTGAATGAAAAGTGGTCGAAGCGACAACGAAAAGTTGTCCGTGTTTTCCATTCAGTTGGAACATTGAAATTCAGCGTAGCACAAAGCATGCCCTACTTTTTGTTGGTAGAACTAGATATGGATAGCTAAAATCACACCTTTATTCAATGTATAATATATAATCTCCCTAAATTCCCGAAGGAAGCAGATGACACGATAAGATTTTCCTTTTACATGAGCATGGTTACAAATGGATAGAAAACAAGGCTTTTTTATATACAAAACGATACAAAGGTAAAATACTAAGCAGGGAAGGCCGTTTCGTAAGGGCTGAGTCAAGAAATTAGAAAAAAGATCCTGAACACGCGGTCTACAACACGATAGAGACCTAGAGCTACTGCTCGCTTAGATAAGAGGCCATCATTTTATCTATGGAGGCCATAGAAGTCGCACGCGTAAACAGTTTGAATGAGTTAAAATAAAAATGGTGGACTAGACTAGTTAAAAAGGAAGAAGATGGAAATAGGAAAGCTATAAAAATATGAAACTCCATGTGAGAGATTGAGGATATTAGCCGAAGCCTCAAGTAGATCCAATGGAATCAATCGTCGCACTGAAATCGACTCAATGATTGCAATAATTAATTCGATTTCCTAATGGAGTTTACCCCAAATTTTCCATTTGGGTGTCATCAATATTTTTACAAAAATACTTCAATAAAACTTAACTTTAAAATAAATACTGCATATTATCATCCAATAGCAGAAAAATTACAGCATTCCATAAGGTTATAAAATCGCCACTTTTCTATCTACATTGTTAAAACCTTGCAACGAGTATAATAAAAAAGTATTTATTTTCTATAGCCTTCGATCCAGTTCAATGAATATGGAAGAAAGACGCTACGCTGACACAGACAACAAAAACGTTTTAGATGCCACTAACATAATATTAAAAATACCAACTGACGTTATCGAAGTAGCAGTCTACGCCGTTGGGTGCAGCCTGCTTGAGTGCCTGCGCCGTGTCTTTGGTCTTGTAGTTGAAGGCATGATCGAAGCCAAGTTCCTCCACCAGCACCCGCACCTTGTCGTCGCTGCCCGCGAACCCGATCACCTTGCAGCCTGCACAGAGGTACGATTTGAAGATAAGAAAAAGGCATCTCATATCAGATGTATTTACATGGAACAGATTTCTTCAGAAGGATTATAAGGAAGCTAGGCGCTAATTCAGAATGTTTGCCCATCTATTGTTCATTAAACTATCTTTTAAGCATTACGTTTTCGCTCAATCATAGTTTTCTTGTTTTTGTTAAGTTTGTGCATTTTTGCATGCAATTTTTTTAGCACGCACGCTTCGACAAAGGAAGACATCGAGAGAAAATAAGGATTTTGCCGGTCTTGTCAAGACTGGTGGGCTGATGCACCCGTAACCACCGCCGATTTGAGTGAATGTATGGAAGTGTAAGAAGACCGAGAAGGAGTCCCACCCTTGATCTTGGCGATCTGCCCGACGAGAGAGCCGACGGCGCCCGCAGCACCCGTCACCACCACGGTCTCGCCGGCTTTCGGCTGGCACACGTTCAAGAAGGCTAGGTACCCGGACGCACTACATGCACACAAATTCAATTTTACATTTTTTTAAGATCAATGCATAGGTTTGTAGTAGGGTAGTCGATGTAAAATAGTCGAACCGATCGAAACGGTAATGCCCTGCCCATGGAATTAATAAGCACAACGATTACCGATGGAATGTACACTATTCCAAAGAAAGAACAGTCTAAAATGTGTAGTTGCAACCGGGGCTTTTTATCGCTCTCTCATAGTTATGGTTTTATGACATCAAGTGAGTAAAACATTTTCTTTTCAGTCGAACATTCATCATTATCTCTTTCTTACAATAGCTCTTTCTAACTATAGCACAATATCACGGCGAAGGACATAAAAAAGCCACACGACGAAGAACTTGACAGAAAATTATCTGATAAATTGATAGATATAATTATAGATATTATATAATTAAGATTTGGCTTGGATAAGGAAATGCACGGGTCCCATCTATGGAAAGGGCAATCCAAAATTGTCGTCTTAAAAAAATAAAAAAAATGTTTAAAGAACGTCAAGCAAGAATTCCAAACATGAAAATTCTTCGGATCTTTTGTCGCTGTTCTTCTTCAATGTCGCTCTGTTTACAGGAGTTGTAACAAGTGGGGCCTGATTAAGTTCAAAATAGTTTTAAACTTTAATCCCGATCTCCTTAAAGTGATCTGTAAATGTTTCGCTATTTCTTTGTACGGTTTCAGCAAAAGACAAGTGATTAAAAGTGATGAATAGTCATTGCCAGCCATTGCATTGATAATTATTTCAAGGTAACCTTATCAGCCTAAATTTCACATTGATAAGTGGTAAGACATATCAACTACTGCTACATGCTTCATTACTCGACGAGTAATATACAGTGTCCCGAATATTTATCCGACTGTAAAGCCGCCGGGTAAATATTCACCGGCGGCGAGAAAGCCAAGCTCCAGGTAGGGGTAGGACCGGCCACTGACCTGCAAAGTATTGAGTAGTCGCGCCAGCGCGCGTATCCCCCACTGTCTGTGCAGCCCTGCAGAAGAGCTCTAGAACTACCTGACCCTGGGATCTGATGGCGCAGACCCCGCGCGAGGCGGATAGTGAGCCGAGCTCCAGCAGCGTGTGGAAGCCTCGCCCCAACTACCACGTGCCCTCATTCCCTGCCTAATAACTAACCCCGGCATGCCGACTGCGCCGACGCCGTGCGAGGCGGATAGTGAGCCGAGCTCCAGCAGCGTGTGGAAGCCTCGCCCCAACTACCACGTGCCCTCATTCCCTGCCTAATAACTAACCCCGGCATGCCGACTGCGCCGACGCCGTGCGAGGCGGAGAGGGAGCCGAGCTCCGGGAGCAGGTAAGGCGGCCCACTAAACTCGTTGTCCTGCGAGGTGTCGAGCACGCTGTAGTCTCGCCAGCCCGCGTGTGACACGACTCGCGACCCTACGGGAAACTTCGGGTCCTTGCTTTCGAGTACTCTGAAACAATGCATATATATTTTTCTCAAGCTTTGATACTGCAGCTACTCCCTACAAGTTTTCATTGATAGTTCCGTTTTTAAGCATGCATTTTTATTTTATTTTATTCGAACTGTGTTCGATTTCGATATTTTAGCCATATGAAAAACACTGGGTAATCCGTATAATCCGGGAGGTCACGACCTTTTTGGGCACGATACGGGAAATGGCTGAATTTGAGTTCACATGTTAGAGATCAACGCTCTGATACTAAATATGTCTTTCTGCCTGCGCCAAGTGGTTGCTGATGGACCTGCTGTAATATGGACCTGCTGATGAATATACTGATTGACTAGAAATATTGATACGTATTAATAAAATTACGCAACAATAACCAGTCGTATTTTTTATTTAATACTTAAATATACATAAAGTTAAATCTGTAACCTAAATCGCCCATAAATACGGAATGCTACCATAGATGAAAGGTTGGGCCGCACGGGGCTTTTCTCCTGTCTCCTTAGGTAATCGTAGGTATTTTGGTCATTGGCACGAAGCAATATAGCAAGATTTTGGGTTCAAAATACTGAACCTATTCATTGTTGCATCCCTGGTCTCCATTGGCTATATTTATATTCAAATAAGGCAAGGATCTGAAGACAAACGATTGCAATGAAAGGCTTTGTGCTTCCACTGATGACGCTCAAAGGCAATTGAATTTTCCATCTTTAGTTTATTCTAGCATTTGTAGTGCGAATCATCCTTTATGGTGTTTAAAAAGCCCTGCCAAATGACCCGCCAAATGAACAGGGGTGTTTAGGTAGAAAGCAGTACCATAAGGCAAGAAGCTTCACCGTGTGTGACCTTGCCGCAGTCACCTTGGCATTGGCGGAGATGACGCTAGGTACGTCACGACGCGCCCACCGCTAAGTTTGGCTGCGCCGCGGCGCCGCGCAGACTGCGCGAATCAACAAAAAGTGCAATTGACTAGAAATTTAACTCTGTTTCATAAGATTAACTTAAGCCTACATATTCTCTGCATTTTACCAGTATTAATTAAAGTGTGAGTAGAAAGTGAACCGTGATGAGGAAAATCAATCTAATTTGTGCCGCATGAATACAATAAAATGAGATGTAAGGTATCGTACTTGGCGACTTGGTATCCGAACTGGTCGTAAGGGACGGTGAGGCTAGGGGCGTAGGCTCGCATGTAGGGGTCCACGCTGATGTATTCAGTTTGCACCAGGATCTCTGGAGAAATAAATCATAAATTTACATTAATCTTTATAATAAATAAACCAATCAATTCAATGTATTATTTATACGTAGAAACTAAGCGAGATTATTATAACCACAAATTATAACCATAGATTATAACTCTAAGGTAACATCACAGAGCACGATTCATCCGGCCGGCTACTTTCAGGCGCAATCTCGGAAAGTTTGGTATGCCATGCATGTACTCTTTTTAAATAATTTTATTTGCTTTTTTTATTTAGCCAGATTACACATTTGTACACATTTCCGAAGAAACAGAGTGCTATGTTAAGACTTTCACTTTATATGAGTACATTTAAATGGGTGGAAAAGAAAACAATTTTCATTGCCCCTTCGACCATTCTACGTTCAATGGGATGAATCTAACTGGATTATCACCTATTAAGTAAGGGGACCTAAAATGTCACGTGAAATCCAAAGCCGACCGCGTCTAGAAATGCTTGACTTCGATTTTGAAACGCCGAGGCGTCGAAGCCCTGGGCTACCGAGGCTGCCAAACGAGTATCCAACATAAGTTGAGATGGATCTTTTTAGTAAAATAGTGAAAAGATGGTACCTCCATTTTTCAGTGACTGTAACTCTTCCTCCACGATGTCGAAGTCACTGCGCCTCGGTACTCCTTCGTACTTATTCACAACGACGTATTTGCGGGCTTTTACCATTTTGGAACTTAGACACTCACGTTGGAGGCTGACGGGCACGGAATGATTATGATAGGTGAGTCGGCTGAATCTTATATTCATACGTAATCTATTAGCGACTATCAAATGTGCTACACACCTTTTTTATTATTATAAATGTGGATATGGCGCGTCACGCGACAGTGACAGTGCAACTCTAGATGTAAGTGATGCGAAATTCGCATATGTTTTTCCAGCCTTGCAGTCAGTATATTCGTAAAGCAGTTCTTTTTACTGGGCTGTTTTTTTTTAACATGCCGTGCTACCTGAAAAAAGCGACGTACCTGCTTAGTACGAAAAAGTATATTTACTTAAGTCAACCTAGAACTGGCTCGAGGGCCTGGTACCAAATACGATTTCGGTGACGACGGAAATATGTTTGAATGATCAATCTTTGCCGTCAATGGCTGCAACCCAGATTAATCGTTACATAATTGCGTGTAGGTATAATCTTAAACACAGTGTTAGTAGGAGGCATTGATTACGGGAGGAGGGACTGTAGGAGAATTCCAACCTATGAGGATACAGCAGGTGACGAAATTGGTAGACACAATACCCGCGAAGGTATAGGGTATCAGGTACCTAAATCCTCCATCCTTTCTTCCAATAGCTTAACTTTTATATCGTTGTGGAACTAATTTCCAGAGAGCAAGCCTTTTTTATCGAACTACCTTCATTCGCGCCGAGCGAATGAAAAATTGTGGGCCGCCAGAGACTCGTGACAAATGTCGATGCCGGCGGACGTTCTGCTGGCTTCGCACATCCTCAACAGCTCCAAGATCCACGGCAACGAACATATCCTGCCGTGGGTCCAACCCGCGTAGCGTCTACGCACCACAAAAAGTGAAAGACCTTAAGTGCCGTGCACGGAACCCTGGTGGAGACGGAACCCGAGGATCCAGGAGGGCTGCAGAACACACTACGCCACTGGTGAGTCCTCTCCTATCCTGCCTATAGTCCGTTCAAGTCAGGGTTAAATTGGTCAAATAATTATTCTATACAGTTTACTACTCGAAGTAGGTATTTGGGTAGCGATCCATTTGCGGCTGTCGCCCCAGACCATACAGTCAGACTGATATCATCTCGTATTGGCATTAAGCCCTCAAGTCTACCCCAATTGTGTTAGAAACTCTATTTAGCCTCTTGGAGCAAGCATAACATTGACATTCCGTAACTAATCAAATTCATGGCTTAGCAGGGTGGGTTTGCGCCTCTAGGTCTATTGAGGAGTCGTAAAAACATCGTGAGGGACACCCATTACTTGGTGGTGCAATAGAAGGTGACATAGCACATGTTTGAGTGCATTGTTTGTGTGTGTAATACCTCGCCACGTTTCGTGTGTCCAATTAGCAACAACCTCGTAGTGAGTTGTGTGTGTCTAAACAATTGGCGACTTACCAAGGTCAATAAGTCAGTCAAAGTTCGATTATTAAGAGGTACTGAAAATACTCCGGTTATACTTTTTCTATTTATTTCTAAATTATAGTTAGATCATGGTGGTGCGAAATGAATTCTTCTGAACGAACGAATGTACGAATTCTGAACGAATGTAATCTGTTCATTAATCCCAGGTTGGATGGGATCTACGACAGAAAGAGGAATGGAACGCTCCTGAAATAAATTGTTTACCTTAAGGGCCTGGTACTAGCCAAATCGCAAAGTTAGACGAGGCACCCCAAGTAAACTAACTAAGTCTGACGATTATAAGTGTCATCCTTACAATATATGATTCCTTGTCTAGGAATCGAATGATTTTCGTTAATGTATGTTTCCTTTTTCTATACAAAAAACATTGCGGAAACGGTGTCCATTTCCGAACTTTTTTGACTAAATGTAGAAATCTAAAAGCAAATGGATTTTTTTGTTTATGCATATATGCTGTTTTTGCTTATATCTAGAAATCGAATGACTTTCAGATTTCTAATGAGAAAAATCAACTTTTTTTATTTTTATTATTATTTAAATAAATGATGGAATAAAAAAATATTAACAATCCATTATCAGTCTGGAGTTCTATTTGGATTTGCTGAAGCGTTTCACTACATATTATTACATTTGTTAAAAAGTGCATTTGTATGGCGCGAGTAGTTGGCTAGTCCTAGCGCCTTAAGGTGGCCCATCCCGCTCCCCATACAAAAGGGGAAAGAAGATCACGCCCATATTTCTTGTCAGAGATCCAAAATTTTGCTCAAAATAGCTTTATTTGATCGAACTAGATGTCTGATGACCATTGGCATTGTAAAATTGCATTTGGTTTCTAAGTTATAAGGTCCGAAAGTTCGCGATTTTCGCGCGTTTTATACAATAACTTTGGAGGTGGATTACGCAATGATAAAGTAAGAACATCTTAAAAATATTAGTCATCAGACATTCAGATTAATCAAGATTTATAATCGATTTGGTTTTTGTTCGATTTTTTACTACAGCGGTCGTGGTTTATACATAGCTGATTACGATTGTACTGAAAACTGTTTTGATTACCTATTGACAAACATTTGTGTATTAAAAGCTAAACTGACCTAGCATGCGCGCGCAGCGCGCAGCATGTAAATGAAAATAGGTGTCTCTTTAGTAGCAGTACCTCAATTTATTATGTAATTTTGTTCTTAACCACTCGTGACGTTTACTCGTTCGTTTTGAGATGCGCGCAATAGCGATATGCTGACATGCATATTTTCGCATTTTTTGGTTTTGATCGTCATGAGTTCTTTCTGATCTACTATTTCGCATGTGTTTTTAACCGACTTCATGTTGTATTCATTCGGCCCAAATGATTAAAACTGTAATACACACACACAAACAGACAAATTTGTTGTACTTACTGATTTAAATGGGTATACCGATATTACCTGTTAATTTACTGTTAAATTATTGTAACTTGCTGTTAAATTATTTGGATATTGTTCATAGAGAAATAATAAAATCGCGATAAGAAAATGGGAGGGTGAGGGTTGGGAGGGTGAAATATACTTTACGACTTAGGCCCGATTTTTAAATAGTCAGCCAATAAAATTATTCCGCTCTTTAACAGACTGATAAGACTAGCTCGATTTTTCAATGGTGAAACAAAAGTCAGTTAGCTATCTGAGGATTATTTTAGATGGTGGCAATATTTCTCATGACCAACTTCAAGGAGTAGTGTTAGAGAGAGACAGCTCAGTAAAATAGCTCTTATGTTAGTAAAGGATACCACTTAAAATTGTTTAGTTTGTCAAGATTGACAGCAGCTTATATTTTTGTTCAATATAATTTCAATAAAACCCTCACCTTCATGTTCGAAACCCAGTTATTCGTTTCGTTCGCTTGCTTGTTCCCGTTACGTTAATTTTTTTGGATTTTGTCGTTGGTTTTTTCTACCGAAATGGAGAGCAAAAAGAGAGAGCGGGCTTATTTCCTCCTCCTCTTCCCCATGTTTAATGGACGAAACATTTAATAAAGCACCGACTTGTAAATCACTGAGCGATAATAATCTTGATCTATCCAACCCATCGATATCAATTTCAAATGACAGGAGGAAACGTCATATTTATCAGACTGATAACTTAGATGAAAAAGAAACTGATAACTTAGATTGATAAGTGACTATTTGACAGAAAATCGGCCAGATAAATTTATTGCCTAGATAGTAGATTTATTCCTCCGATAGTCACTATTCGTCTATTGAAAAACTAAAATTAGTACTATCAGACCTTAAGTACTATTCGATTGTTTATCTGACTATTGAAAAATCGGGCCTAACTCTTAGATGAAAAAAGAATGTATACGGTACCTCCATACTGATGATAGTTCAAAAGCGTTCCTATTTTTAAAAAAACTCACACACCTATACTTTCACATGCACACCAAACTCTAATACGTAAAGGGTAAAAGAGCAGGACAAAGGTATAAGGAAATGCATCATGCGAAAAAGTGACAAATAGATTTATCTAATCGCGGAAGAATGAAATGAGACAACAATTTCCTTAAATTGAATTAGTTATAGCGTGAGAAAAAGGGATGGTGACATTTGTGACATCTGGTCGTAGATATAGTGCAAAATTCATCCCAATCCATCATGACACATCAACGATGCGCGCATCCTAAGCCCTTTGAGCAGAATGGCGCGTCAAAACTAAATGAAAAATGAACGTGAAAACGGCAGGGTTGCCAAAAATGATGACGAAAGTAATAACAATATATTGTATTGTGCATTAAAATATTAAGGTTCCTATTTAGTGATAGTGGTCAGAACAAGTAGTACCATGATTGTATAGTTAACAAGGCATCAAATAATCTTTTCGCGAATTTGCAAGCGGGAAAATTAAAAAAATATTAATGGAATCATTCATTAAACCATCGTTATTCTGAGTAAAAATCATCGATATTAAGGATACATTAATAAAGTCGAATATACACAATTTGTAAATATTGAAATCATAAAATAAAATAAACACAAAAAGGGAATCATTCATGTATTGCAAGTATGGGTCAAACATTGCAAAACAAATAATATTGATTGTTCTTGAATTGTCCATGTTTGCATTTTATGCATTTAAAAATTTCGTTCAATGCGTTTTAGATGCTAAAAAATAGTCCAAATAATAGTCAGTACAGTATTATGTAAAACCTGTTGATGATTATTGCCGTTCGCCGTAAATGTGTGATGGTATTTTGATTAACCACTAAGTTCTTTCTTTTTAATTTTTTTTTATTTCCTTCAAATAGGTTCAGTTTATTACGCTTTTGTCCTTTTGTGGCGGCTTTAATCCCCGGATTGGTTTTATGTATATGATAAAGTTTTACATTTACATATTTTTCGATAATAGCCCTAAGAAGATAGAGTCTATGATTAAATGTAGGTTGAAGGAATGAATACTCATTCAATGACAAAAGGACATTTGAGCCAAGAAACGACTTGAGAATTTTAATCTTTATGGAAACGAGCTGTCTGTTACATGTAAAATTTTGACCATTTTCAAGGATGTACCTTTTTATCACAGCCTCAGAACTAAGACATATTATACAAACATCCTAAACGACATTATAAAAAATAATAAACAGTATGTAGACTATTGTTTTTTGGCAGCCCTACTTGTTTTTAAAATAAAATTTAGTTCAATATATAAAACAAAAATAAAACAAAAATAAAAATCGAACTGACAATTTAAGTTTGCTTGTGCCAACCCTGTTTGCGCCTTTACAACACATAAAAGGTTTCAGGTCAACTAAACTAAAACTATACTGAATATGCTTGCACTTATACGTGGAATGTGATTCCATTGCTCTTGTTGTCCTTTATGGCGTTATTTCCATATTTTTCAACAACACAAGACGACATTTTGTTGATACTTTGAAATCTCGCCCAACTGAATTCATCACTGACGTCTGACACCGACTGAGCATATCGGCTGACTGAGCTTACTTTTGACGGACCGTAAAATTTGTTTAGTCCCCTATCCATTCTTTTTTCATCTAAGGCCTAACTCTCATGTCAGTCAGTCAGCGTGTTTGCGTCCACTGTTGGACATACGCCTCTCCAATCCTTCTCCAGTCCTCCCGGCCCTCAGCTATCTCTCATACCTACCACATATACGTAAAACATTTCATATGAATCGATGGAGCCCTTTCGGAATAGTGAGACCACATAACACGAGATTTTTGTATACATAGTATATATATTTTTAACCGACTTCAAAAAAGGTGGAGGTTATCAATTCGTCTGTATGTTTTTTTTTTATGTTTGTTACCTCATAACTTTTGCCTGGGTGAACCGATTTTGATGATTATTTTTTTAAATGAAAGCTAGTGCTTCCCAAGTGGTTCCATTTTAATTTGGTTAAGTTCTGACAATGATATCCATGAGAAAATCATATAAGTTTTCAATTTGTATTAAGATGTGCGCGACAAATGGACGAATAACTCAATATAACGCCAACCGATTTCGGTGATTCTTTTTTTATTGGAAAGGACGTGTACAAATTAGTAAGTTTACTTCAGATTTACTAAAAATAAACAAATAAAAAAACAAATTTAACAAAAAAAATAACCGACTTCAAAGAAAAAGCACTAAAAAGTAAAAAATAATTTTCATTTTTGTAGTTACGATTTCTGTTATTTTGTGAGTCGGTGTAAGCCAAGGTTAGGTTAGGTTAGGTTAGGTTAGGTTAGGTTCTCTTGATTGGCGCAGCGCGTGCCCGGCTGACGCCGACTCAAAAAATAACAGAAATAGTAAATACAAAAATGAAAATTATTTTTTACTTTTTAGTGCTTTTTCTTTGAAGTCGGTTATTTTTTTTGTTAAATTTGTTTTTTATTTAAATATACAAGACTTAAATTAAACAAACAGCTAATGAATGTTTACAATGCACATTTACAAATATTTTGCTATCTGTGTGATGCCACGGTATGTCATACCACGGGCTGGGTTATCAGTGTGCTCTCTGCTCCACAGATGGAGAGGCGTAGCATCTCCGCTGATGTTTCTTAATTTTTGTACCAAGAGTCAGTGTTATCTGGTAAGTAATTCAAATAATTTACTGCGTAATGATAAAAAACGGTTTCGTACCAACGTCGCATCTTATGTGCATAACATAACGTCAATTTCACTAAATATAATTTTTTTTGATAAATTTGATAGTTTTTCTGTGAGCTTGCCCTTGGGCATTAGGTAATTTCTATCTAGCTATAAACACCCACCAGCCAGGTTTGATAAATTTAACCCGTTCATGATGGAAATTGTAAGTAACAGTGTTTTCTTCTGCCAAAAGTTACCGTAGTCCCGACATGAACCTAGCATGATTGATTTCAAAACTTGCAGTTTATGCAACAAAAAAGTTAACTGAATTGGAATGTTTACCGCATACAATGAAACCGTTTACCGGAAAAATAATTATCATTGAAAATAAGCGCAATTCAGATCTCTTGTGTGAATTTAAGACAAAAATAATAGGTACACGCGTGAAGAGGCGACAGGCCTCAGGTCGCGTGACGAACAGGCAAATGGAACATCCCACGATCCACTAGTTAGTTCACCTGCGAACATACTTTGGGCGCTAATTTTGCAGCGCGCCATGTGAGTCTAGTTTTTGATGTTTCTGTTTATTTCATTTTGCTCGTTTAAGCATATGAACGTTGGTTTTTGCAGGCTTACTAAGGAAGCGGCAATGAAAAATCTCCGTGTTTTCTAACGAGCGAAACTGCAATAATATCAGTAATAGGTACCAAATCCAAAATCCAGGTTTCACAACACATTTTTATGTGAGGATGATTACCTCCACATGCTTCGGATGTACGCATTCTAGCGAACGTGTATAAACAACCTATGCCTGTTATGTAGACCAATCTGTTATCTCACCCTCTGTAGAGGTTTTTCTTCCAAATAAATCATTTATTTCTTAATATAGCCTCTCTTCTAGCGACGCGGCGACGCAACAAACCATCAGTGCTAAATGGTTCAACAATCTGACGGACAATCTGTCAAATAGCTTATCTTCTCAACATATATTATTGTCGCAGAATCTCGATGTCTTCGTACTCTGGAGCCTCTTTGATACACAACAAGTTGGAGGTGACAGGCCGCTGTGGCTAAGTAGACGAAGCCTGGCTGACGAAATTGCCTTGGTATTAGTTACAGATTCACGATGTCATCGTTCAAGTTGCAAGTGCCGCCCCCCGCCTTCGAGCGACTCGTGAGCAACAAGCCGCGTCTGCTGTGCGGACCAGGTCCGGCTGATGTCTGGCCTTCCGTGAAGGAAGCACTCACCATGCCCATCTTCACGTCTCTCTGTGATGATCAGTACAAGGCAAGCGATTATCATTACAATGAGTTTCGTTGGCGTGATAACATGTGGTAAATGATTTGCGGATTTTTTTAATTGGTTAAAATGTTATAAACGTATTTTTTGGAGATTTAATTCAATTTAGTATTCTTTCAAATTAAACCCTTCATATTTTTCGAAATGACACGAAATGTTTTGTATGTAGGTATTTAATAATTTTGGTTGCCACGGACGTAATGCCATAAGTGTGTCTTTGGCAGGTTCTCGATGACATTCGCGCCGGGCTTCAGTATGCGTTCCAGACCCGCAGCAAGCTAGTGCTGGCGATCAGCGGTTCGGGGCACAGCGGCATGGAGACGGTTATCAACAATCTGGTGGCACCCGGGGAGACTCTACTCATTGCCTCCAGGGGCATCTGGGATGAGCGGGCCCTAGCCATGGCACAGAGATATGGTGGGTGTTTATGTGTTGTAGGAATCAATGGCTTCGGAAAAAGCTAAATAGGGTTGGCCATAGGCAACCTTAGGATCCAGGAAGTGGCAATAATGATTGCCTTTATGGCCCTCTGGGATCAGCGGCTGCTTTCGAGGACGAAGAGAGATGGGTGTTTGAACTGGTGTTTTAGTAACTCCGGAAAAACTACATTCAGGTGGTAATTAGCAATCTCTTGAGAACCGGAGCATATTACTATAAAATATGCAAGGGTGTATTTAAGGAGCGGGTGCTCTCCGGTGATATGGCGCGTGTCCATCATCGGAACTAGTGATTCGGAAAAAAAAATCTCAGACAATCTGGCGAGATCCGAAGAGAAATTTTAATTGACTCATCACAACGAAGACATTATCCTATGGCTGCGACAGCACCAATGGTTTCCAAGTAGGTTCATACATATCTATGAAACAGTCCATGCATCGAAATGTTTCAATCGTGTTCAAAAGTAAAACCAAGGATAAATAATCAAGTGAAGAAGAAAGTTCGATAGCCGCTAGCTTAACATTTTATTTGTCTTCTCTTTTAAGGTATAAAAGCGGTAGTAATCCGATGCCCCGCGCATACGACGTTCAGCGTGGAGGAGTTGGAGCTGGCACTGAAGCAGCACCGACCTGCTGCGCTGTTCGTGGTGCACGGTGACTCCTCCACGGGCACTGTTCAGGATATCTCCAAGCTCGGCCCACTATGCCACAAGTACGCAGTCTGATAACAACACATTATTATACTTAAAGTATACTAGGGATCCCTTATGGTCTCAACGGTATAATTGTAAGGAATTTAGGAATGTGATATGTATGTACACTATGATCAATAAGTTCCGGGAATTTGTAGTTTGAATCATAGAAATAGCTAGGTCTATGGTTTGAATTTAAAACGCTTTACCGATTCGAATATTGTTTTTTCTCAGGTTGGTACACCTTTCCCTGACACTCCTGCCAAATGTCAAATATTAAATGTCATTAGTAATTGTTTGGCGTCTGTTGATATCAATCAAGTTTTTGAAGTTCGTCGCATTTCAAAATGGAAAAAAATATTGAACAAAGAATTTGTTTGAAGTTTTGTGTTTCCAACGAAATCTCTTGTGCTGATGCATTCAAAATGCTACAAAAAGCCTACGGGGACTCTGCTCTCTCAAAAACAACAGTATACGAGTGGTATTCGTCGTTCAAAAATGGTCTCAAAGAAGTTGACGATGCACCTCGTCGTGGACGCCCTTCAACATCAACTACCGATGATAACGTCGAAAAAGTTCAAGAAATCGTACTCGAAAATCGCAAACAGTCAATAAGGAGTACTACCTGGCCGTAATGAAGCGATTGAGAGATGCTGTACGTAGAAAACAACCGGAATTGTGGCAAAACAACGCATGGAACTTGCACCATGACAATGCTCCGTCTCACAAAGCGGCCATCGTGACCGATTATTTGACCAAACATACTGTAAATACAATCCAACATGCACCGTATTCTCCGGATATGGCACCATGTGACTTTTTCCTGTTCTCAAAACTTAAAAAGAAAATGCGACGAAGGCATTGAGAGCCCTTCCTTCACCGGACTATCAAAAGTGTATGGAAGAATGGGTTAAGCGTTGGCGTATGTGCATCGCTTCAGACCGTTGTTATTTTGAAGGTGATAAAATAAATGTATCCGAAAATTAACACACATTTTTTTAATTTAATAATTCCCGGAACTTTTTGATCATAGTATGTATGCATAATCGACCGACACATTAATTGACGAAAGAGCCCAGTAATAATAGTTTAAAAAAACTAAAAAAACACGCTTTTATAGCTAACCGAACCAAAAAATATAAAATAATTTTTAATTTTAAAGAGTTTATATCACAGTAGTAGAAGATCGAATAATTAATCAGAATTTATCACCTCAAAATAAAATTATTATAAAGTTTAAGTTATTAACAAAATAATTCAATTCAGCGGAAAAAGCGTGGGGTGCTTGATAAAGTAAATGTAACAATCATTCTATTGGCAACTATCTATGAGAGGAGAGTTATGAAAGTAGTAAAATGCACCCCACGCTTTTTCCGCTGAATTGAATTATTTTGTTAATAACTTAAACTTTATTATAATTTTATTTTGAGGTGATAAATTCTGATTGATTGTTCGATCTTCTACTACTGTGATATAAACTCTTTAAAATTAAAAATTATTTTATATTTTTTGGTTCGGTTAGCTATAAAAGCGTGTTTTTTTAGTTTTTTTAAACTATTATTTATTTTTCATTTTTTAGTTTGATTTATCAATTAGTTATTATTACTACAGAGGATCTATAGAATAATGTATTAATCCTGGCGGTCCTAATAAGGATAATGGGAAACTGTTATGAAATTTTTGCATTGTCATCGGTCCTTGATACGTATGCAAAGTTTCAAATTAAAGACTTCTGCAAACTGTTGAAAATTAATCTCAAAGATTCCATTACATTCATAGATGTATACAACCCAAGCTTATATAAAAGCGTGTTTTTAATAACTAGCTCTGTCTCTTTTACTCCACTACAGAGGATCTATAAAAGAATTTATTAATCCTGGCGGTCCTAATAAGGATAATGGGATACTGTTATGAAATTATTGCATTGTCATCGGTCCTTGATACGTATGCAAAGTTTCAAATTAATCAGACTTCTGGAAAATGGTGAAAATTAATCTCAAAGATTCCATTACATACATAGTTACATACAACCCAAGCTAATAATAAAAGCGTGTTATCCTGGCGGTCCTAATAAGGATAATGGGAAACTGTTATGAAATTATTGCATTGTCATCGGTCCTTGATACGTATGCAAAGTTTCAAATTAATCAGACTTCTGGAAACTGGTGAAAATTAATCTCAAAAATTCCATTACACACATAGATACATACAACCCAAGCTAATAAAAGCGTGTTATCCTGGCGGTCCTAATAAGGATAATGAGATACTGTTATGAAATTATTGCATTGTCATCGGTCCTTGATACGTATGCAAAGTTTCAAATTAATCAAACTTCTGGAAACTGGTGAAAATTAAGTTCAAAGATTCCGTTACATAGATACATAGATACAACCCAAGCTAATAAAAAAAAAAAAAAAAAAAAAAAGCGTGTGTTTTAGTTTGATTTATCAATTAGTTATTATTACTACAGAGGATCTATAGAATAATGTATTACTCCTGGCGGTCCTAATAAGGATAATGGGAAACTGTTATGAAATTATTGCATTGTCATCGGTCCTTGATACGTATGCAAAGTTTCAAATTAAAGACTTCTGGAAACTGGTGAAAATTAATCTCAAAAATTCCATTACATTCATAGATGTATACAACCCAAGCTTATATAAAAGCGTGTTTTTAATAACTAGCTCTGTCTCTTTTACTCCATTACAGAGGATCTATAAAATAATTTATTAATCCTGGCGGTCCTAATAAGGATAATGGGATACTGTTATGAAATTATTGCATAGTCATCGGTCCTTGATACGTATGCAAAGTTTCAAATTAATCAGACTTCTGGAAAATGGTGAAAATTAATCTCAAAGATTCCATTACATACATAGTTACATACAACCCAAGCTAATAATAAAAGCGTGTTATCCTGGCGGTCCTAATAAGGATAATGGGATACTGTTATGAAATTATTGCATTGTCATCGGTCCTTGATACGTATGCAAAGTTTCAAATTAATCAGACTTCTGGAAACTGGTGAAAATTAATCTCAAAAATTCCATTACACACATAGATACATACAACCCAAGCTAATAAAAGCGTGTTATCCTGGCGGTCCTAATAAGGATAATGAGATACTGTTATGAAATTATTGCATTGTCATCGGTCCTTGATACGTATGCAAAGTTTCAAATTAATCAGACTTCTGGAAACTGGTGAAAATTAAGTTCAAAGATTCCGTTACATAGATACATAGATACAACCCAAGCTAATAAAAAAAAAAAAAAAAAAAAAAAAAGCGTGTGTTTTAGTTTGATTTATCAATTAGTTATTATTACTACAGAGGATCTATAGAATAATGTATTAATCCTGGCGGTCCTAATAAGGATAATGGGAAACTGTTATGAAATTATTGCATTGTCATCGGTCCTTGATACGTATGCAAAGTTTCAAATTAAAGACTTCTGGAAACTGGTGAAAATTAATCTCAAAGATTCCATTACATTCATAGATGTATACAACCCAAGCTTATATAAAAGCGTGTTTTTAATAACTAGCTCTGTCTCTTTTACTCCACTACAGAGGATCTATAAAATAATTTATTAATCCTGGCGGTCCTAATAAGGATAATGGGATACTGTTATGAAATTATTGCATTGTCATCGGTCCTTGATACGTATGCAAAGTTTCAAATTAATCAGACTTCTGGAAAATGGTGAAAATTAATCTCAAAGATTCCATTACATACATAGTTACATACAACCCAAGCTAATAATAAAAGCGTGTTATCCTGGCGGTCCTAATAAGGATAATGGGAAACTGTTATGAAATTATTGCATTGTCATCGGTCCTTGATACGTATGCAAAGTTTCAAATTAATCAGACTTCTGGAAACTGGTGAAAATTAATCTCAAAAATTCCATTACACACATAGATACATACAACCCAAGCTAATAAAAGCGTGTTATCCTGGCGGTCCTAATAAGGATAATGAGATACTGTTATGAAATTATTGCATTGTCATCGGTCCTTGATACGTATGCAAAGTTTCAAATTAATCAAACTTCTGGAAACTGGTGAAAATTAAGTTCAAAGATTCCGTTACATAGATACATAGATACAACCCAAGCTAATAAAAGCGTGTTATCCTGGCGGTCCTAATAAGGATAATGAGATACTGTTATGAAATTATTGCATTGTCATCGGTCCTTGATACGTATGCAAAGTTTCAAATTAATCAGACTTCTGGAAACTGGTGAAAATTAAGTTCAAAGATTCCGTTACATAGATACATAGATACAACCCAAGCTAATAAAAAAAAAAAAAAAAAAAAGCGTGTGTTTTAGTTTGATTTATCAATTAGTTATTATTACTACAGAGGATCTATAGAATAATGTATTAATCCTGGCGGTCCTAATAAGGATAATGGGAAACTGTTATGAAATTATTGCATTGTCATCGGTCCTTGATACGTATGCAAAGTTTCAAATTAAAGACTTCTGGAAACTGGTGAAAATTAATCTCAAAAATTCCATTACATTCATAGATGTATACAACCCAAGCTTATATAAAAGCGTGTTTTTAATAACTAGCTCTGTCTCTTTTACTCCATTACAGAGGATCTATAAAAGAATTTATTAATCCTGGCGGTCCTAATAAGGATAATGGGATACTGTTATGAAATTATTGCATTGTCATCGGTCCTTGATACGTATGCAAAGTTTCAAATTAATCAGACTTCTGGAAAATGGTGAAAATTAATCTCAAAGATTCCATTACATACATAGTTACATACAACCCAAGCTAATAATAAAAGCGTGTTATCCTGGCGGTCCTAATAAGGATAATGGGATACTGTTATGAAATTATTGCATTGTCATCGGTCCTTGATACGTATGCAAAGTTTCAAATTAATCAGACTTCTGGAAACTGGTGAAAATTAATCTCAAAAATTCCATTACACACATAGATACATACAACCCAAGCTAATAAAAGCGTGTTATCCTGGCGGTCCTAATAAGGATAATGAGATACTGTTATGAAATTATTGCATTGTCATCGGTCCTTGATACGTATGCAAAGTTTCAAATTAATCAGACTTCTGGAAACTGGTGAAAATTAAGTTCAAAGATTCCGTTACATAGATACATAGATACAACCCAAGCTAATAAAAAAAAAAAAAAAAAAAAAAAAAGCGTGTGTTTTAGTTTGATTTATCAATTAGTTATTATTACTACAGAGGATCTATAGAATAATGTATTAATCCTGGCGGTCCTAATAAGGATAATGGGAAACTGTTATGAAATTATTGCATTGTCATCGGTCCTTGATACGTATGCAAAGTTTCAAATTAAAGACTTCTGGAAACTGGTGAAAATTAATCTCAAAGATTCCATTACATTCATAGATGTATACAACCCAAGCTTATATAAAAGCGTGTTTTTAATAACTAGCTCTGTCTCTTTTACTCCACTACAGAGGATCTATAAAATAATTTATTAATCCTGGCGGTCCTAATAAGGATAATGGAAAACTGTTATGAAATTATTGCATTGTCATCGGTCCTTGATACGTATGCAAAGTTTCAAATTAATCAGACTTCTGGAAACTGGTGAAAATTAATCTCAAAAATTCCATTACATACATAGATACATACAACCCAAGCTAATAAAAGCGTGTTATCCTGGCGGTCCTAATAAGGATAATGGGATACTTTTATGAAATTATTGCATTGTCATCGGTCCTTGATACGTATGCAAAGTTTCAAATTAATCAGACTTCTGGAAACTGGTGAAAATTAAGTTCAAAGATTCCGTTACATAGATACAACCCAAGCTAATATTAAAAGCGTGTTAATAATGGGAAACTGTTATGAAATTATTGCATTGTCATCGGTCCTTGATACGTATGCAAAGTTTCAAATTAATCAGACTTCTGAAAACTGGTGAAAATTAATCTCAAAAATTCCATTACATACATAGATACATACAACCCAAGCTAATAAAAGCGTGTTATCCTGGCGGTCCTAATAAGGATAATGGGATACTGTTATGAAATTATTGCATTGTCATCGGTCCTTGATACGTATGCAAAGTTTCAAATTAATCAGACTTCTGGAAACTGGTGAAAATTAAGTTCAAAGATTCCGTTACATAGATACATAGATACAACCCAAGCTAATAAAAAAAAAAAAAAAAAAAAAAAAAAGCGTGTGTTTTAGTTTGATTTATCAATTAGTTATTATTACTACAGAGGATCTATAGAATAATGTATTAATCCTGGCGGTCCTAATAAGGATAATGGGAAACTGTTATGAAATTATTGCATTGTCATCGGTCCTTGATACGTATGCAAAGTTTCAAATTAAAGACTTCTGGAAACTGGTGAAAATTAATCTCAAAGATTCCATTACATTCATAGATGTATACAACCCAAGCTTATATAAAAGCGTGTTTTTAATAACTAGCTCTGTCTCTTTTACTCCACTACAGAGGATCTATAAAATAATTTATTAATCCTGGCGGTCCTAATAAGGATAATGGAAAACTGTTATGAAATTATTGCATTGTCATCGGTCCTTGATACGTATGCAAAGTTTCAAATTAATCAGACTTCTGGAAACTGGTGAAAATTAATCTCAAAAATTCCATTACATACATAGATACATACAACCCAAGCTAATAAAAGCGTGTTATCCTGGCGGTCCTAATAAGGATAATGGGATACTTTTATGAAATTATTGCATTGTCATCGGTCCTTGATACGTATGCAAAGTTTCAAATTAATCAGACTTCTGGAAACTGGTGAAAATTAAGTTCAAAGATTCCGTTACATAGATACAACCCAAGCTAATATTAAAAGCGTGTTAATAATGGGAAACTGTTATGAAATTATTGCATTGTCATCGGTCCTTGATACGTATGCAAAGTTTCAAATTAATCAGACTTCTGAAAACTGGTGAAAATTAATCTCAAAAATTCCATTACATACATAGATACATACAACCCAAGCTAATAAAAGCGTGTTATCCTGGCGGTCCTAATAAGGATAATGGGATACTGTTATGAAATTATTGCATTGTCATCGGTCCTTGATACGTATGCAAAGTTTCAAATTAATCAGACTTCTGGAAACTGGTGAAAATTAAGTTCAAAGATTCCGTTACATAGATACAACCCAAGCTAATAAAAGCGTGTTAAAAAAAAAAGAACTACTTGTAATTAGAGAACTACTTATAACTATTATAATTGTTGTTTATTGATCCTTATTTCTCAATACGCTACAAGCAAGAAAAAAATATGCGTGGAAAGAAAATATTACAGTATTATCACGTAGTTTCACAAACTAAAAATAAATATCAGGGTACCGCCTCTCTCAAATAATGTTTAAAATATTATTCCAAGTAGAGAATGCTGTTTGTCGATAATGTAGCATTTCCTGTTTCCACCACCTACAGCTGCAAACTCCCCAAGTTACTTATCGGATTTCCGGTGACTGGATGTGGTGAAAACAGAGGTAAGGCTAGTACGCTGAAATTATAAAAAATAATGTCCATCATACACAATCCGTTGTGTACACGACTAATATTTATTTTCAATCTTCACTACATAGTATAAAACAAAGTCGCTTTCCCTATGTCCCTATATATGCTTAAATCTTTAAAACTACGGAACGGATTTTGATGCGGTTTTTCTAAAAGATAGAGTGATTGAAGAGGAAGGTTTATATGTATAATAACATACATTAAATAGTGGAGAAATACTGTTATTTTTGAGGTTTCTAATGTGATGTCGTAAATAATTATTTTTTTTCCGCTTACATTGCAAACGCAGGCTGAACCCTACGAGATTTATCAAAACAATGAACTAAGTATTGTACACATTGAAAAGGTCTACAGAAAATTCCGCGATGGTATATGTCTATCTCTAATGGATAACCAACAGTAATTTTTTTTTGTCATTTACTTTTTACGACAAATAATTGCTAATTTTCATTAACTTTTCATTAATCCTTATCCAATTAAATACCTTAAATACATTATTGATTTAATATATGGCCCTTTTCAGCATATGATTTGAATGAATATTTTCGAAGATATTACAGATTTAAAAATTGCGGGACGTATCGTTTGCGGCGGTACCGGCCGGCCGGGGCGGCGCGCCGCGGAGGAAGCGTCGTCGGAGGTCGCAGGATAGCACTTTGATTTTGGCAACGATCGGACGCGTTTATTATCGGAGCTCTCTAATATCTAATAATTGATAGCGACGACTGTTCTTATTTTACTTGAAATGCCAAAAATGTTAATAACTGTTTGTATACAACAAAAGTATCAAATAAATTTTTTTTCATGATTGCGTATTACTTGACCGAGGCAGACAAAGCGTATAGGCTGGCCGCGCTGACCAATCAGAGAGCCGCGCCCACCGCTACAAGTGTGGGTGCGGGGGCAACGTGCGGGGATTGGTACGCCGGCCGGCCGCACCGCGGCGCTTTCAGCCACTATAAATATAGGTCCGCCGCGGTGAAATTATTCATTCGCCAATATAGCCAGCCTCGGCAAGGATACCATCAGCATACAAGTCAAATTGGTCTTATCACTGCGATCTGCCGCCTCCTCACCGAGCCCTGCAATTAGAAACCGCTTCCGCACGCCGCTCCGCCTGTTGGTCTCAAGATCGTTGTCTCTTCGGTAGCACCGAATCCCGCAAATACGCAGAGTCAAAATCATTGGTCCTTCGAGCCGGATACTGAAGATGTCAACGTCAAGGACTACACGGAGCCAGGCCAAGATAGCAGCTCAAGATTCAGGCATGTCTACTGACACACCGGCGGATTCGAGCAATGCACCTCACCAGATCAAGCGACTTGGCCCCCCCGCCTCACTGAGCACCGTCATCGCAAGTCGTGTACCCCGCGTCCCCGAGCTACACAGCGACGCGAGGTCTCACGTGTCGGCGAGGTCATCGGTTTCCTCTGCCCGCGCGCGGCTTCTGCAGACCGAGTTGGAAGCCGCCGAAGAAATAGCGCAAGCGCAGCGCCGCCGTGATGACAACGAAGTAGAGCGGGCCAAGCTGCTGGCATCAAAAAGAATCGCCGCCGCACAAGCAGCCGCTGAAGCCGCCGAGGAAGATGCACTTACCGATCACGCGGCAAGCTGCGTGCCAGAAGAGGAGTTAAGAGCGGGCCACGCCGACGCCCCGCTGCCCCCGCACCCCACCGGGGGGAGTGCGAGCCTCCTGTTCAACAACGCCCACCCTGTCGCGCCTCCGACGGGAGGGTTCGCCGAGCCTACGACAGCCGCACGTATCCAGCCACCGCCGCTGCTGAATACTGCGCATCGCTCCGCTCTGACGGCAACGCCTACTGAAGCGCCGCCGGTCGCGCCCGCCGCGGCGTACACGCAGCCTGACCCGATGGACCGTCTTGCCGCTGCCATCGAGAGCCTCGCCAGGAAGCGCCCGCCCACGCATCGTGACCTGCCACAGTTCAGCGGGGAGCCGCGGGACTGGCTCGCCTTTCGCGCCGCCTACCTTGAATCCAACCAGATTCACCGTTACTCGGCGGTGGAGAACATGGCAAGGCTGCGCGCTGCATTGAAGGGTGAAGCGAAGGAGACAGTCGCCGCGCTCCTCTTCACCACCGGAGACCCCAACGCCGTCATCACAACGCTCGAACGCCGCTTCGGACGACCGGAGGGCCTAGTAGCAAGGGAGGTCCAAATCTGCCGCGACCTCCCAAAGCTCACCGACGCACCCAGAGACCTCAACCTCTTCGCCTGCCGGGTGCAAAACTGCGTCGCGACGGTGAAAGCGCTGAACAACGTCGCCTACCTACATTCACCGGAGCTTGTCGCTACACTCATGCACAAGCTTACTCCGATTCTGCGCTCCAAGTACCTCGACTATGCTGCTTCAAGGGGCTACGAGTCTACGGGCGCACCGGAACTCGAAACACTCTCCGAGTTCCTATGCATCGAAGCAGACAAAGCCGCAAAATACATCGCATATGAAGCAGCGCCGCCTGGCGGGAAGAACGTCAATACGCCGCCTGCGGGACGCCCCTCACCCCGTACGCCTCCAGCGCCGCAGCCGCAGCGCCACCAGCGGCCGAACGGAGCATATGCCGGCGTCGACCCGAGCAAAACTGAAACACCACCCATCTGCGTCGTATGCGATGGCGCGCACTCCATACCAAACTGCGAACGCTTCAAAAGCAGCTCCTCCGACGAACGATGGCGGCTGATAAAGCAAGCTAAAAAATGCTTTAAGTGTCTGCGGGGAAATCATCGTGTCGCGCAATGCAGAGGGCGCCCCTGCGGCATTGATGGGTGCCGCCGACCTCATCACCGGCTGCTTCACTACGAAAAGGAGCTCGCTGAGAAGACGGTTGATGAAGCCACACCGTCAACGAGTGCCACGCCGGGCACAGAATCTTGTTGCGCCAATGCGCAAGGCGCGCGGTGCGCGTACTTAAAGTTCGCGCCGGTGACTGTGCGCGGACCCAGCGGTGACGTCAATACATACGCACTACTCGATGAAGGCAGCACCGTGACGCTCATCGAGACGGAGATAGCTGACCGCGTCGGAGCAACCGGACCGACGTCATCACTTCGTATCCTCGGAATCGGTGGCCTCCAGAAAGGAGCGCGCAGTTCACGACGAGTCAACGTACAGATTCGTGGGCGCGATCAGCATGAGTGGCACGACCTCACCGGCGCACGCACCATTGACACGGTTGGCCTGGGTTCGCAGCGCGTCGGCGCGGAAGCTTTGCAAGACTGCGCGCATCTACATGACATCCGTGACGCATTGTTGTATGACCGCGCCGCTCCAACCATCCTCATCGGTCAAGATAATTGGGACCTCGTCGTTACCAGAGAACTGCGCGCGGGCCGCAAGAACGAGCCGGTGGCATCACTAACAACTCTAGGCTGGGTGCTGCACGGATATCGCGCACCGCACGTCGTCTCAGCTGCCTCGATACTGCAAGTCGCCTGCCACACGCGCGCCGCCGACGACGACATCGAGAAGCTTGTTCGCGATAACTTCTCTCTCGAGTCGCTCGGTGTGACTGCTCGCACACCGCGACTGCCCGACGAGGAGCGTGCACTTGATATTCTTCGACGCACCACCCGCCGCGTCAACGGAAAATATGAAGTGGGACTACTCTGGCGTGATGAAAGGACGCTACTGCCGCCGAGCGATCAACAAGCGCTGACTCGACTTCGTGGCATTGAACGCAAGCTCGCTGCCGACGCTGAGTTCGAGAAAGCGTACCGGCAACAAATGAACGCACTAATAGAAGCCGGATACGCGGAGCGCTGCCCGCCGGGGCCGCCGACGCAGCCAACGTGGTACCTCCCCCACTTCGCCGTCCGCAATCCGAACAAACCAGGGAAGATACGCATCGTGTTCGACGCTGCCGCGCGATCTGGAGGGCAGAGCCTTAACGACAAACTGCTAACCGGGCCGGACCTCCTGTCGTCACTCCAGGGAGTGCTGATGCGCTTCAGAGAGGGCGCAGTAGCGGTGACCGGTGACATCAAGGAAATGTTCTTGAGAATCCAGATAAGAGAAGAAGACCGTGACGCCCAGCGATTCCTGTGGAGGAATGAGCCACGGGGGTCCATTGAGCATTACCGAATGGCGTCTATGATCTTTGGAGCTGCTTCGTCACCGTGCAGTGCACTGTATATAAAGAACTTGAATGCCCGTGAAGTGACAACGGACGAAGAGCTCATAGCCGTGGTCGAACGAGACCACTACATGGATGACGCTATTCACAGCACTGACAATGAGTGTCGCGCCGCCACCATAGTTCGTGACGTCACGCAAATCCACGCTGAGGCTGGATTCACTATACGTGGTTGGGCAAGCAATCGTCATGCTGCGCTGCAGCACGTCCAGGACGAGAACCAAGGAGTCGCAAGCACCGTCGAGCTCTCTTCAAAGGACGTAGAGAAGACGCTGGGCTTAGTGTGGCGTCCAGCCGAGGACGTTCTCGCCTTCAATCTAAGCCTGCATCGTGTTCCGACAGATGTCGCCGCCGGGACGAGACGACCCACGAAGAGGCAAGCGCTATCGCTTGTGATGTCGGTGTTCGACCCACTTGGACTGACATCGCCAGTTACAACGACAGCCAAGGTTCTACTGCAGCGCGTGTGGAGAAGCGGCATCGGCTGGGACGACGAGCTGCCCGACGACGTGCACCCCGATTGGCGCCGCTGGCTTGTAAACCTGCAAGCACTGAGACCTCTACAACTTCCGCGACACTATGGCAGTGAAGTGGACGCTATCGCCGACCTGCATGTCTTCTGTGATGCCAGCACGCAAGCATATGCCGCCGTGGCATACTGGAGGTTCGGCAGGGAAGACGGCTCCGCTCGTGTCGTGCTTGTGGCGAGCAAATCACGCGTCGCTCCGCTACGCCCGGTCTCCGTGCCCCGCCTCGAGCTGCAAGCAGCGCTGTTGGGTACACGACTCGCCGCTACCGTCAAGCAAGAACACCGCACGCGCGTGGCTGCAGTCACATATTGGACTGATTCAAGAACGGCGCTCGCGTGGGTTCGACAAGACGCACGGCGATACAAACCGTTCGTCGCTCATCGCGTAGCCGAAATCCAGGAGGCGACACAGCCTCACGAATGGCGATGGGTCCCTACAAAACTGAACCCAGCTGACCTCGCTACAAGGACGCCGCCCGAAGAGTTTACCAGCACTCACTGGTGGTTCACGGGACCAACGTTCCTCGCCGAGCGCACCACTGAATGGCCGGCCGAAGATCCCGCTACTCCACCGGCACACAATGACTCCGAAAAGGATACAGAGGAAATTCGCGTCTGCACAGCGCGAGCAGCGCCGCACCCAGCATTGCCAGACATACGCCACTTCTCGAGCTGGATGCGGCTTATCCGAGCAACGGGCCGTGTATTGCAAGCACTCGACCTCTGGCGGGCTCGACGTGCAACTGCAATTCAACGCACCGCGCGCCGCCCTATCGTCGGGATCAAATCGCCGCCCGACGCCGCCGACCGATACATCGCACTCGACCAAAAGTACATCGAGCACGCCGAGCTACTATGGATAAAAGAATCACAGAACAATACGTTTCGTGAAGAAATTTTGGAGCTTCGCGCCGGCCGCGGAGTAGCAAAATCAAGCCGTCTCGCTACGCTCGCGCCGACGTTAGACAAGGACGGAGTGATTCGGCCCAGCGGCCGACTAGGAGCGGCAGTGCGAGTTGACAAGATAACACGTGCGCCCCCTATATTAGATGGAACCGAAGCCTACGCACGCCTGCTCGTGGCACACTATCACAAGCGAATGCACCATGGGAGCCACGAAGCGGTCATAAACGAACTCAGACAACGGTTCTGGGTCCTGCACCTGCGAGACGCGGTACGCAAAATCACACACGCGTGCAACTGGTGTCGCCTGCGCAAGAGTCAACCGCGGTACCCGCCGGCCGGAGACCTACCCGCCGCCCGCCTACAACATCATCGACGGCCCTTCACGTGCACCGGGGTTGATTACTTCGGGCCGCTCGAAGTGACCGTCGGCCGTCGGCGCGAAAAGAGATGGGTCGCGCTCTTCACGTGCCTCACGACGCGCGCGATGCACCTCGAGTTGGCGGGAAGCCTCAGCGCCGACTCTATGCTTCTCGCTCTACGCCGCATGACTGCGCGCCGCGGCACACCTACGGAGATTTGGTCGGATAACGGAACTAACTTCGTCAAAGCAAATCGAGAACTCGCCGCGGCTCACGTCGAACTTGTACAGCTGGGACTCGCCGCCGGTCGCCTGGGAATAACTTGGAGATTCATACCGCCCGGAGCGCCAAATATGGGAGGCGCCTGGGAGGTGCTGGTCCGCTGCACGAAACGCGCACTCACCGCCACTATGCACGAGCGCGCCCCACGCGAAGAAGTTTTAACCACGCTCCTCGCCGAAGCCGAGCACGTCGTGAACTCCCGGCCACTGACACACATCTCCGCGGACCCCAACGACGAAGAGGCGCTCACGCCGAACCATTTTCTTCTTGGAAGGTGCTGCGCTCCCGACCTACACGACGATTCAAGATTTGGTCGGCCGATCTACGTGGAGGACAGCGCAGCGGCTCGCCGACATGTTCTGGGGCCGCTGGGTGCGAGAGTACCTACCCTCTCTCCTTCCCCGCGGCAAGCCTGGGACGAGCAAAGAAGATGTGAGCGTCGGAGACATCGTCCTCATCGTGGACCACACGTTGCCTCGAAACACCTGGCCTCGAGGCGAAGTCATCACTGTCTACCGAGGGCCCGACGGCAGGGTGCGTGTGGTCAGCGTACGCACGACCACCGGAGTACTACGCCGCCCGGTCCGCCGTTTAATCAACTTGACGGTACGACAAAATCCTACGCAAGCAACCGAAGACCAGCCCACGACGCGTCGGGAGGAGACGCCACCGATTAGCAGCATTCCGCCGCACGTCCAGCCTGCGCGGGGATGCGGCCGCCGCGGACCGAAGCGTACAAAATAATCAATACAGCACGGATCGTCGCTCCTACTATGTGTATACGCCGAGCTTCTACAGGGGGGAGAATGATAGCGACGACTGTTCTTATTTTACTTGAAATGCCAAAAATGTTAATAACTGTTTGTATACAACAAAAGTATCAAATAAAATTTTTTTCATGATTGCGTATTACTTGACCGAGGCAGACAAAGCGTATAGGCTGGCCGCGCTGACCAATCAGAGAGCCGCGCCCACCGCTACAAGTGTGGGTGCGGGGGCAACGTGCGGGGATTGGTACGCCGGCCGGCCGCACCGCGGCGCTTTCAGCCACTATAAATATAGGTCCGCCGCGGTGAAATTATTCATTCGCCAATATAGCCAGCCTCGGCAAGGATACCATCAGCATACAAGTCAAATTGGTCTTATCACTGCGATCTGCCGCCTCCTCACCGAGCCCTGCAATTAGAAACCGCTTCCGCACGCCGCTCCGCCTGTTGGTCTCAAGATCGTTGTCTCTTCGGTAGCACCGAATCCCGCAAATACGCAGAGTCAAAATCAATAATAATATCTAAGTTTTTTTATTTCAAAAAATTCAATGTAGGAACTCTACGTAAAAGGGTTTATTTGTGTATCATTGTGACAAAATAATATTTTTTTAAATTATATTATGCCCGTGCAAAGCCGGGACGGGCTGCTAGTTTACTAATAAAAATAATAATTTGTAAAACATTCATTTTAGGCACAACAGCTGAGTCATATCTACATTATTTTCAGATTATTTTTACAAGAACTCAAACCAAGCTACCTGTGGATCGACCAATCGAAATAAACCTCTCACTTTCTGATCATTTACTTTCATGTAAGCAAGGCGCTGATTCCCTACACGAAACTAAGTTAAGTCCTAACACGAAAAGTATAACATTTTCAGACACGGAGCTTTGTTGCTAGTTGACACGGTGGTGTCACTTGGTGGGGTGCCCTTCCTCATGGACGAGTGGGGCGTGGACGCGACGTACTCCGGCACACAGAAGGCGCTTAGCGGCCCCGCCGGCTTGGCGCCCGTCGCTTTCAGTGCGCGCGCAGAGTGAGTGCTACAGTCCTTTAACCCGTAGACCCGAAACTCTGCTTCTGGCGGACTCTTGGTGCCGGTGGGCGGCAGCGTTCTTTACCTCGTCGACGAGTGATCCGTGGACGCGACCTTCGCCGGAACGTAGAAGGCGCTTAGCGGCCCGCCGGCTTGGCGCCCGACGCTTTCAGTGCGCGCGCAGAGTGAGTGTTACAGTCCTTTAACCCGTAGACCCGAAACTCTGCTGCTGGGGGACTCTTTGTTCCGCTGGACGGCGGCTTGCTATACCTCGTCGACGAGTGAGGCGTGGACGCGACCTACGCCGGAACGTAGAAGGCTCTTAGCGGCCCCGCCGGCTTGGCGGCGCGCAGAGTGAGTGCTACAGTCCTTTAACCCGTAGACCCGAAACTCTGCTGCTGGGGGACTCTTGGTTCCGCTGAGTGGCGGCTTTCTCTACCTCATCGACGAGTGAGGCGTAGACGCGACCCACGCCGGCACCAAGAAAGCACTTAGCGGGCCCGTCGGGTTGGCGCACGTCGCTTTGGCGCCCGTCGCTTTCAGGGCGCACCAGAGTGAGTGCTACAGTCCTTTAAGCTTTTGAAATTAAGCTGTCCTACTGGTGGACTCGTGGTGTCTTTAGGAGTAATCTGCCTCGTGGACGATTGGGGTGTGGACGCGACCTACTCAAGCAGATAGAATGCACTTAGCGGTCCCGCCGGTTTGGCGTGGCCTTCAGTGCAATCGGAGAGTGAGTGCTACAGTTCTTTGACCTGCACACACGAAACTGTGCTGCTGGTAAACTCGGTGGTGTCGCTCGGACTGCCTCGTGGACGGGACCTACCCAGCATATTAAAGGCGCTTACCGATTCCTGCAGCTCACCTTCAGTGTGCGCGCGAAGTAAGTACAGTCTTTCAATTAGTCAACACGTCACTGTGCTGCTCGTGGACACGGCGGTTTCTCTGGGGGCGTGCTCGACCTCGTAGGCATGACCTACGCCGGCTCGGTGCCCATCGTCGCTTTTTTCTTTATCATATATTTCTGCCACTATGCGAATAGTAACACTTTATCGACGACAAAATACGTCTGAAAAGTTCAGTTTCAAATAACAGTTGCGGTATTTTTGGGAATCTCGCCCCATCCAATATTGAAAGTCAAATGTTGTGCTTTCAGAAAAAAAATCCAATCTCGGCAGCATGATCCAGTGTTCTACTTCGATGTGAAGTTGCTGGCAGAACAATGGAACTGCTACGGCAACACGCGCAAGTGAGTACAACATCGGTTACTCTACCCACAACATTTCCTAGTTAGTACAGCTCTCTCCTCTATCCTACTCTACTCTCCGCTTACACGATTCACTAGTGAGAAAACGGTACGATATTTATTAAGTTTTCTATTGAAGGAGGTGAACTGTCACATAAACTTTGAAAATAATATCCTGGACCAGATGTGATGAACAATATAACTGCAGCACTGCAGAAAACGAAATGTTTAATGCTGGTGCTAATATTTTACGTTATGTAGTGTTTGTTACACAGGCTGGTTCAGAATCACACTTTTGTCATGCTCACACTTGCTTGTTTTCCGGAAGGCTGACACAGCCCAGTATTTGTATACTTGAACTTAAAAATGGATACACAGAAGTAATCGCATTAAATGGTAGTAGGTAAGAAAACTAAAGAGTGAGAGTTTCTTGCCCGCTCTTCTTCGTGCGCGTATGCGAAAGGGATATAAAAAATATATAAAGTCGTACTAAATACTGACAAAAGTGAAGTAATTATGAGGTAACAAACATAAAAAAAAAAACAAAAAAAAAAACATACAGACGAATTGATAACCTCCTCCTTTTTTTGAAGTCGGTTAACAAAGAATGATAATAAATTAAATTAAATCAAATGAAGTGAAACAATTACTTCGCGTCAGCAAATTTCAGGTTGACAATATTTCTATAAATTCAAAATTATTTTTGTACTAGCTGCGGTACCCGGCTCCGCTCGGGTTAGTGTCGGCTAAATTATTTCATGGATAAAAAGTAGCCCACATGACTGATCCAAATAGGGTCAAACTGGTCCAGGACAATGTATCCGTCTACCAAATTTCCGCAACAGTTCGAGCCGAAATAGCATGATTAATAAGAAACATCCAATAATTTCCATTTAGAGCTTGGGCTATTTAAAAAAAAAAGCATTTGCCGCCAGAACCTTTCTGCACCTAGTAAGCAAGTAAAGTTTAAAGCGTAGGTAAGTTTTGCGTGGACTCCAACCCACAGCCAGCTTCAACATCAAAAACAGTAACCCATCTCGAACCTGACTGCTCCCAGAGATGCTATACATTGATAAAATACGCACATAAATCGGGTAAGTGGTTCGCAAGTTATAAGAATTTAACACTCACTACTCACCCTTCTGGTAATGAAGGGTTATATTATGTAGCCTATAAGTTTTGAGTAGAATCAGGCTAGACGTAGATACAATCCGCATGTAAATCGAGTTACTGGTTCTCAAGGATTTTATTCTATTGGTCGCACCTCTGGCGATACAGCGTGATGCCAAGTGGGCCTAAAGTTGCGGGAAATACCAAGCCGTACTTCGGTACAATTAGTAGAAGTAACCGCCTCCGCCGCTCCCCCCCACCCTCCAGCCGCCGCCCTCCCGCCGAGCCGTGCAGAGCATTGCAGTTTGTATGACAGCCACATCTTAGCGTAAGCGGAACGGAATTATATTTAGCCTATCCTAATTCCCGGGTACTAAGTTTCATCTCATTCGGATAATTGGTATAAGAGTTATGGAGGAAAGGAATTCTAAAAATCGTCAATTTAGTTTAAGTATAATAAATAAAGTCTACAAACGTAATATCTTATAAAACAAAGCAACTTAATCCATGGACAACCCTTACAGATTTATGATTAGTATTGATTTTGCATTATTATTGCTGTTATGTTATTCACATTAATATAAATGAACCAAAACAACCAAAAAATGACCAATTACTTACCTGCCTATAATAATTTAAATAAAAACGAAGAAATTCTTAATAATTAATAGGTAAGTAACCTATCTATATGTATAATTAAAATAAAAATGAAGTATCTTTTTGTATGTGTAACTCCTAACCAAAACAAAACCTGCCAATAACTAACCTTGGGCATAATAGAATTAACAAATCGCTCTAGTGCCTTGAAAAGTCGCCAAACGGACACAACTGTCAATGACGTCTGCCCTCACGCGTCTGCCTGACCGTGTTTAGGTAGCGCAATCAGCGATGAGCTATTTCTCCCCCCCCCCCCCCCCCCCCCCTCAACCGCCGTGCGTCGGACCGCCCGCCCCGCCCCCGCCCCCGCTGGTGTGAAGTAGCGCTACCGGCATCGTTTTCGCAGCCCCGTGAAAGTTCGAAAGCCCATGGGCACAAAATCTTTATAAATTGTAGCCTATGTGTTATTCTGATGTATAAGCTATATTATTGTAAAGTTTCATTAAAATCCATTCAGTCGTTTTTACCTGAAAGAGTAACAAACATCCATCCATCCATCCATTATTACAAACTTTCCCCTTTATAATATTAGTAGGATTTAGCCCTGTTAAGATACCTAGTCTAGAGATTCATAATATGTGTAAGTGATTTATAATATGAATATAACACACAACAATGAGGCGCAGTGGATTTATTTTATTTCACAACCTGTATAGTGAAACAAGGCTAAAGGGCAAACAAGCACACAATACTTTTGGTTGCTGTTTCGCTAACATCCCTAAGAATGTAGTGTATATCCATTAATGTTATTATATTCTCGTGTTTGTGTCCAAATGGTCTGTTGGCCAAACAAGCACTAGGGCTAAGATTTGTATCCATTGGATTGTCTACAATCCTTACCTGCCCCAATGTTGTTTGGTTAATCTTTGGGCAGCTTAGTCGTTCCAGGTTTAACAAAGTTTACTAACTAGTAGTGACTGGAAGAAGTCACTACTAGTTGGTCCCTTATATGCAATGGATAGGCTGATGGTCTCACATATTTGAAGGGCTCTATCGTAACGGTAGGAATAATGGCCTATCTCAGGCAGAAGGCGCTTAACTATAGTCGTGTGCTGGCAGGTACCACCACACTTTCTGCCCACCAATGTTGTACGCGCTGCGCGCCTGCCTCGCCGAGCTGTCTCGGGAGACACTGGCGGTCGCCTGGGCGCGGCAGGCGCGAGCGACGCGCCGCCTGCACCGCGGCCTGGAGGCGCTGCCCGTCGACTTCTTCGTGCCGAAGCCGGAGGAGCGGCTCGATACTGTCACCACGGTCGTGCTGCCCAGGGGATACGACTATGTGGCCGTCTACAAGTACATCCGGGACAAGTTAGTCACTGAATGTTATGTTGATATTGTAAATATAAAAAAACTTTATACCCAGAGGGAAACACCTTGTAATTGTAGAATAAACACATGCTAGCCACGCGAATCGGACTTGGATTAAGGGGTTACATTTTAAATGTAAAATACTTTTAAACTTCACTAAAGCAACCATTCCATCCAACGAGACTACATACTGGTATGACAAAAGTTAGAAGCTTCAATCATTTTCGCTTTCTGTTCACTCACTTTAAATTAGTTAATTGCTTGCGAAATTAAAACATGAAAATATATCGGCATTGGATAATTACGTTAGCGCTAAACATGGCTCTGACAGACGAAAATACATACATATTGTTATATTACTATCATACATATTACATCAGAGCTCTTTTAATGGTTTGCCAAAAGGGTTAATTAATCGAATACATAACGAATGCCTAAATATGTGCAATGCAATAAAGTGCAATGTTAATGATCGCGCCCAATTGACTCAAGTTCCAAGTAACTGTACATTTATGACTAGCGACTCTTCTTTCCATCATGTCAATTGTATGTTGGTTGACAGACACGGCATCTTGATATTCGGTGGTCTGGGACCGACGGCAGGCGCCGCACTAAGGATCGGCATCATGGGAGTCAACGCCTCTGAGGCCGTCGCCGACGACATTCTGACGGGGCTCACTGATGCTCTCCGCAAGCTCAAGAAGTCACAATTATGAGCGGCGGCAATCCGAAATACCGGCCGTTGCAAGATGGCCGTTGAAATGGTGGCCGTCCAACACAATATGGCGGCCGCCTAGAACCAGAGCGTCGTTGTGCATTGAATTTTATAAATACTCGCTGGATAGACATCCCATATGTTCTATCTAGTTGCTTTTTATTTTTGTTACACATAATTGTGGGTCCTCAGAACAGAAAATATACTATTCTCTGAGCATTCGAAAAGTGCATATCTCAATTTAGGTACTTATTTTAAATCCGATTTTTTAAATTAACTCTTTGATCTAACATCAGTTGATTGATATGGTTTCCTTTTAATTAAAGATGATTCAAATAAGAGAATAAAGATTTACACGTAGATTTCCGTATGTTTGTCTCATTGTCTTTGCCTTGCCTTTTGTTATATTTTCATGTTCATTTATGTTCATTCATTCCGAATGCGTTACCTCTCATTAGTATTATTAGTTCTTGGCTGCAGCTGGCCCATATTACGTGTTCTACCTTAAAATATGGCAGTGACATCTAGCGGTGCGCGTGAATAGTTCTTTCGACAGTTGGGTGGGGAATTTAGTTTAAGATAACCTGTTTCTGCTTGGTGCCGAGAGAGGAAGCATAATATAAAAAATATTACGTTTATAAATATGTTTTCCAACAGGACTTAAGTATAACATGAAAATTAGCACGCTGATTTTCATAACTGCCTGCCCATTCTGCCTTACAAAGCGCATTGCTGATTTCAATGGACAGAGTTGGCGTCAGGGGGTCGCCAAGCGGAGGGCAGGGAGGGGGGCAGCTGACTCCCAGCCCCCCCTTCCCCGAGAGCGTTCCTACCTTCAATTAATATTTTGCATTTCCTCTTCCCTGGGATTAGTTATTCTGTGCCCTGGGCCGTACTGGGCCATCGGCTGACAACGCTCCTAGTTGGCGTAGTGTTTTTCGCTTTTGCAGGGCACTAGAATATGGAACACACGAGCCTGCAATCAGTTCCACAAAGCGCCAGTACGACCAGAAAAATCTGAACAACCTCGATATATTTAGATACAGAACAATGTTTAAAAGTGTGCTCAATACATTTCTAACTACTACAAAAGTGTGTTTGGCCCATATAAATAGGATGTCGCTGCGCGCGCATGCTAGGTCTGTGGTTTGGCCAATGTCCTGGGGTATGTTTATTTAGATTTTCACTGTTGTTCGACATAATACTTAATGTTTATGGATATACAGTGTTAAAAAGGCTCACTTCTTTCCGACGTTTCGTCCACCACGTTGCGGACATCATCAGGATCGTGAAAGCGAAAGCGAAACGTTCTCGTGTTTGCTTCCATCAAACTGTATACAGAAAAAAGTTTTTTTTTTTCTTTGTGTCTTGTCTCTCTGCAATCAGGTTGAATTTGGAGCCTTTATCAGAGGTGTGGGTATGTGGATATGACTTGAAAAGCTGCCGTACAATGATGACAAGCTTTATACTTCTTTGTGTATATATATATAATAGGTCGGGGAAAAAGTCTTTTCGCATTATAGTATGTACGAACTTGTAATAAAATCTCTTTGGCTATACTATTTGTATCTGGCTGGTTTTGGTATCATTGAAAGTTTAAATTTTAAAGAACATAATTCCAAATTCAAATTAGGAAAATGTGTGATTCTCATTTGTTTTTCGTACTGTCAAAATGAGTGAATCTAATGAAGAAATTCGATACATTTTAAAATTTTACTACAAAAAAGGTAAAAATGCAACGCAAGCCGCGAAAAAAAATTGCGATGTTTATGGACCTAGTGCAGTGTCTGTGAGAGTAGCACAAATTTGGTTTAAGCGTTTTTAATCCGGAAATTTTGATGTCAAAGGTGCACGTCGCTCTGGTCGCCCTATTACGGATAAAATGGATGCCATTTTTGAAAAAGTGGAGCAAGATCGGCATATCAGTAGTTACGACGTAGCTGAAGAACTAGGAATTGACCACAAAACAGTTTTGGCGCATTTGAAAAAAACTGGGTACACAAAAAAGCTCGATATTTGGGTACCTCACGAGCTCACTGAAAGAAACCTAATGAACCGTGTACTCATTTGTGATTCTTTATTACGACGTAATGAAACTGAACCATTTTTGAAGAAGCTGATAACTGGTGATGAAAAGTGGATCACGTACGACAAGAACGTGCGAAAAAGGTCGTGGTCAAAGGCCGGTCAAGCTTCACAGACTGTGGCGAAACCCGGGTTAACTCGCAACAAGGTGATGCTGTGTGTGTGGTGGGATTGGAAGGGCATTATTCATTATGAGCTGTTACCACCAGGCAGGACCATCGATTCTGAACTCTACTGCGAACAACTGATGAGATTAAAGCAAGAAGTTGAGAGAAAGCGGCCGGAATTAATCAACAGAAGGGGTGTTGTTTTTCATCATGATAACGCTAGACCTCACACATCTTTAGCCACTCAGCAAAAACTAAGAGAGTTTGGCTGGGAGGTGTTAATGCATCCGCCGTATAGTCCTGACCTTGCACCTTCAGATTTCCACCTGTTTAGGTCTCTTCAGAATTCTTTAGGCAGTGTCAGGTTAACATCACGAGAGGACTGCCAAAACCACTTGTCGCGGTATATTCATCAGAAGTCCCAATATTTCTATAGCAATGGGATCATGTCCCTACCTACAAGATGGCAAAAAGTTATCGAACAAAATGGTACCTACATACTTTAGTTAAATGTAAATAAACCATATTAAAAAATGTTTTGAATTTTCTTAAAAAATGCGAAGAAACTTTTCCCCAACCTAATATATATGACTGCATTTATTATTGTTATTTTATAATTCGGCCTCAATTTTTGGTCGCTTCAGCCGTGTAACATCGTTTTTAGTGTCCAGTAGTCCCACAGCTAGCGGATTTGTGTGATTTTGTAGTCGGGATTTGTAGGATTTTGAGCGCTTCTGGATTTCCTCCTTGATGGTGGTTACTTTAAGGAATCTTAAGTAAAGTAGGCATCTTTTTTCTCTACATAGAGTTTGAGAGAACAGAATTTCAGCATTCGCTTTCCTGAGTAGATATACTGCACTTCTGTCGAATGATGGAAATTGGGGCGACGACCGTGGCTGTAGGCATTAGTGTGTGATTCGAACAATTGAGTGAAAATATACCATGTTCTCCATGCAGTTCTTATGTCTGCTTCTCAGAGCCATCTTCGGCTACCATGGCGCAACAAACACTATCGCTCACTTTTCAATGTGTATGGCTTCGTACGGACACACTTTTATGGATCTGACTGGCTTTCAAGGTCTACACAGGACAGGACCTACCCCTAAAAGTTGTCCGATTTTAATCACAATCACTTGAGAAAACTTCATTTTAGGTCTGTATGTTTTATATTGTTGTAAATATCTGAATTTTTCAGTAAAATGAATGTAAAAAGGACAACGTTTTCCAATGTTTTTAGCCCATGTTTTAGAATCTAAAAGGTAAATTAAATAAACTGACATTCAAACGTATATTTTCACAGCATATTTTTTTAAAACCTAGTAAAATACATAGACCTAGCATGCGCGCGCAGCGGTAAAATATGAAGAGCATGTAAACAGTTATCACCCGTAGTATAGGGTATAGGGAATTGGTAGGGTATTGACTCTC
This sequence comes from Incurvaria masculella, assembly GCA_946894095.1. Taxonomy (NCBI): domain Eukaryota; kingdom Metazoa; phylum Arthropoda; class Insecta; order Lepidoptera; family Incurvariidae; genus Incurvaria; species Incurvaria masculella. The sequence continues at coordinate 9,480,047 of OX335644.1, forward strand.
TTAAGAAATAAAACAATGTGCATGTTCGTACAAAACTTTTAATTTGTTTGGTAGTTAGGTATATCCACCAATTTCGAGTTGGTCTATTCGCAGAAAAGTATTTGCTTCGGTAGGTATTCAAGTAATATGTCTTATACAGTGGTCACAAATGCTTGGATGTTGCTATTGCTTACTAATATTGATTTAGTATTGGTTTAGTTATAGGTATCCTTAGATTCTTAAGATTATCAGAGTATTGCTTCCACTATCAAACAAGAATAAGAACGTTGTGTATATACGACCTGTAATCTTACCCCTGTCTACTATAATTTATTAAAAGTACATCATTATTATGTATGATATAATGTGCTAACATAAGTTATCTATTTTTGGCATTATACAAGCGGGTCTGCGTGAATTTTTTGTATGTTTATGTGCCAATTTTTTTCCTGAAAAATCATTTAGAAATCATTGTATTTAACTAATGTTTGAAAAAATGATTTTCGAAGTAAACATAGTACTTTACGATTTATCTTTGAAATATTTAACAATCTTCAGTGCGCCGGTCTAAGAAAGCTGTTCTTTACATTTCATTAGCGATAGCCTTATTTTCAAGAGTTATTAAAAGTACTTGGCGCCAGTAAGTTTTGCCAAGTCAATCTAACTTATATATGTAGAGAAGCCAAAATAATCTTACATTTTTTAATCAACCACTTCTTTCCACGTCTTCATCGAACCGATCTTAGAATACTTTTGAGAAATCCCAATTAATAAACCCTAAAAAAGGCGGATAAATTATGTAAATTCTTTTAAATAGGGAAACGCTCCAAAATCATTTTCTAGCCAAATAGTATAAACGCCTTATCTTTCTATGATCACTGCTTATAACAACCAAGTTGCCTGGCAGGGCACCCCCAAAATATCAATTTACAGACTAGAAAGATAACAAAATGTTCAAGCACTTCCTTGCTGAACAACAATTACGAATTTTACGCACGGCTCGTTTTAGCCAATGTTGACTCTAGTGTTTTGGAATATGACATTTCACACAAAAATAGATATTCTATGTCGACTCAAGTATAATTAAATACCATTAACATTTAAGGTGGGTAGGTAATCCCACCTTGCACTACATTTTATGTTGAAGGAAATATTTTGGACTAGCTTTCTTAATTAAAGTACTATGTAAGCATACATACAATGTTATATCTAAATTCTTAGGGCATTCCTTAAAAACTAAAAAACTATATTTAAAGTAAAAACAATAAAAATTATGCTCTTATCTTGGGATTACTGTTTTTTAACATTTAAGTAATACAGGATGCCCTTGCAATTATGTTATATGTTCTATGATAATTGCAAATGACATAAAAATTAAGAATTTAAAGTTTAGTTCGACTGAAAAGGGAGTCAAACATTTAAAAGTAGACACCATTAAATTACTAATGCTGAATGTGTAGATAAAAAAATTTACAGGTCGGAACAATTTTCCGATTTTACAGATAATAAACAGCAAAAATCATAAAATCAACAAAAATAATACTTACAGATAATGTTAAACTTCAGATTTTTTATTGCAAATAAGTTTTGTGTTAAAGAATATAAATATTATGTAACTACGTAACCTAAATTATTTTTAAACATTAATACTATGAAACTAAACTTGGTTTTGTCACATTAAATAAGATGTTCAAAACGTTGAAACTGTTTTGATTAAATAAATATGAGAAGAAAGTAGTATACACCATTAAAATTATATTTACATTTTTAAAATATGGCACATTATTTTCTCGCAACATGAATAGCTACTACATTTATTACCAATTATTGTATCTTATACGGTTTTGACTATACTTCAATTTCAACATATGCGGGTGTTACAACTCACATGATCCGATAAGATCGCTTTCTCGCCTCAGAAGAATATTTTCATCAACAATTCGGCGGAGAACGAAAAGAGCGTAGGTACCCAATGCATCAATACGACCTAAAGTTAAATATACACTCGCGCGCAATCAAAAAGTAGATACGATAAAAATAAATCAGTCTATAATGTGAAACGATTCACGCACTCGTCCAGACATTACTTAGAAGGCTAGCGTGCAGTCTCTCCGATATGTACAACGTTGTCGAGGGCTCGGACGTTCGGCAGTACCGTAATACCGGGCGGAGCCTCGCGCAAAAGGTCCTCGGAAATGCAATATTCGACGGGCGGAGTGGGAAGCTTGGTGGGTCGGTGGCGGCGGGGCGGCGCGCCGCTCAGCTCGGCTGCGGCGGCGGGTCGAGCCGCGGCTGGCGGTGCCGCCGGTGCCGCCGGCACGCGCAGCACGAGTCGGTGCGGCGCCGCTTCGAGCAGGCGCCTCGGCCGCACCGCGTGCGCACGCACGTCACCACGCCGTCCTGCGGCCACGCAACCGCGAACGTTAAAAAGGAGTGGATATGAGTCCACTCATGAAAGCGAAAGCGAGAAGTTCTCGTGTTCGCATCTGTCAAACTCTGTATAGGAAAAAGTAGGAATCTTTTTTTCTACATAGAGTTTGATAGAACCGAACACGAGAACTTATCGCTTTCTCTTTCCTGAGTAGAGTACATAGGCATTTCGTAGTGCACTATCACCGAAAGCGTAGCCAACATCGTTGTTATCTGTTTTACAAAGAAATACCGAAAATAAAATTGATTGAAACCATCACGACGATAAGTTTTGTTATGGTTCACATTTTTCGAGTCGCGCGAGCGGTCGACATCAATATTCTGCAAACAGATGTTTACATTCTGCATTAAGAATAATCACATTTTTACATCAATGTTAGAGTAAAAATGTTAGGTTTCTGCAGCTATGATGGGCATAAAAAAACTTAAATTTATTTGTATTCAAACTGATTATTAAAGTGCACTCAACACTGACCTAAAAAGTCGTAATTAAATTCAAAGAAAAAAATCGGATATTGACCGACATCGGGAATTAACTGTAACATTTATACGTGATGTACCTACTATACCAACAATGGCGTAACCCCTAGCTAAATATAGTGTCAAGGATATTTTTTAGCTCGGGAGAGCGTACTACCTAGTACATTAACGGACGCTAGATGGCACAACGATTGTAGTTTTTCAATTTTCAAAACAAGGCGACATCTAGCGTAGCGTAGAAGTACTTGCGAAATAGATTATCCAGTGTCTGCATCAAGGAATTACAACGTACCTTTAATTGTGTAGCTACTTAACAACAGATGGCACATTAATCACGAAAATTTATAATGGTCGTAATTCGTTGAGAATGCCGCTAGGTTCTAATAAATTTAGTAATCGCAGCGCTCACGTGGGGACACTCCATTTCATGATCGGAACCCATATTTTTCATGATATTCTAACTAAGCAATTCATAATCAGGTAAAACCATAATATATGTAAGGTATACAAACAATAGGAATTAAATGAAATCATAAATAGAACATTTCTTCACTTGGATGAAAGAAAGATTTTCAACGCGTCGAAGGCGAAATATCCATGGCCAAATGCCAGGTCTATTCAATGGTGTACACACTTGCGGAATCGAAGAGCTCAGCGAAATTTCGAAAAGTGATTTTTAACTTGGGGTCCATTCAGAGTAAGAGTGAGTTCGAATTCGCCACTAAATATCAACTCACTTTTTTAAATAGTTACTGTTTCCACACTTCTAGAACATCATTACAGATAGGTAAAAATATGGTTTGTCCCGTAAATACGTTGGAAGTATAAATAACGGTTCCGTTATTTAAATAATAATATATTTCCCAGCTATTTTTAGGTTAACTTACTCCCGAACTCGAACTCACTCTTGCTCTGAATGGACCCCGCACTGTCAGCGCGATTCGAACCTAATGTATTCACGCTGTCAGCGTTTGAGTGCAATTCGGACCGCGGGTTTTTGAGACAGCAAAGCGCCAATCTATCCACAATGAACTCACCTTGCATCTGCAGGTGACGCACTTCTGCTCTCCGTGCGAGTGCACTGAGGGATGCACTTCCTTCCCGTTAGGTAGGGGCCCCTCGGGAAATACACAGCCTCCGTCCGCGAGGATCTCGGCAGCCGTTCGAGGCGTTCCCTCGTCCCGCAGCGTCCCGTCTTCCGACTTCTTCTCTTTCGTCTGGAAGGTACGAACAAATGCTATGAATAAAATAAACATATTACTTACCGGATGGGAACAAAACATGTGTTGATTGTTTTTATTGAATATTTATTAAAGTCTGAAAAAGTGCAGGTTGCTGGAAAACCTATTATTTATTAGGCAGGTCCCCAACGGGATCGTCGAGTATGCGTCGTAGCCGCCAGGCAAAAGGTAGAGATGGCATCAAATGCCGTAAAGTTTACAGCAATCTCGGATCACGTACCTGAGGGCACAGCCGGCAGCAGGCCTTCTTGTCCGGCCTGTGGGCGTCCTTGGCGCATCGCAGCGGCGGCGGGCAGATGACGCGCGGGCAGCGCACGACCAGCGAGGTGTAGTCGCACGTGCAGACGGCGCACGCGTCGTAGCCGCCAGGCACAAGTTAGGGATGGCTTCCGATGGCGTAGAGTTTGCAACAATGTCGGATCACTTACCTCAGGGCACATCCGGCAGCAGGCCTTCTTGTCCGGCCTGTAGGCGTCCTTGTCGGCGCAGCGCAGCGGCGGGCTGCTGACGCGCGGGCAGCGCACGACCAGCGAGGTGTAGCCGCCAGGCACATGTTAGGGATGGCTTCCAATGGCGTAGAGTTTGCAACAATGTCGGATCACTTACCTCAGGGCACAGCCGGCAGCAGGCCTTCTTGTCCGGCCTGTAGGCGTCCTTGTCGGCGCAGCGCAGCGGCGGGCAGGTGACGCGCGGGCACCGCACGACCAGCGAGGTGTAGTCGCACGTGCAGACGGCGCACGTGTCGTAGCCGCCCGGCACGAGGTAGGGGTGCCACGAGGAGCCCGCCGAGTGGAACTGCCCCGCCAGGTAGCAGCCGGCGACGCTGCTGCGCGACGCGTTCCATTCGCCCGGCGCGGTCGATGTGTCTTAACATAATAAAAAACAGTCAATGACAACAGGCCTGCAAGGAGGTTTAGATAAATTGAGTGTTTTTAATGTTAACGATATAACCTTTTCACATTATTTTGTGGTTAACCAGCAACCTCTTCATTGAAGTGTTGTTATCAGATTTTAAAAATACATACGCCGAAAAAAAATTTATTAGGGGGTCCATTCAGGGCAAGAGTGAGTTCGAGTTCGGGAGTGAGTTAACCTAAAAATAGCTGGGAAATATATTATTATTAAAATAACGGAACCGTTATTTATACTTCCAACGTATTTACGGGACAGACTAGATTTTTACCCAACTGTAATGATGTTCAAGAAGTGTGGAAACATTGACTATTTAAAAAAAGTGAGTTGATATTTAGTGACGAATTCGAACTCACTATTGCCCTGAATGGACCCCCTGTACACAGTGCAGATTTCATTACTTAGCCTAAAACGGGAAAATCTAATTACTGACCAAAGCACGGCAAAAGCAAGGATTGCGTTTTACCCCTGCACAGTTGATTTATATACTCTAAGGTGTAAATCGCTTTATTATGTGACTGGAATGGATGGCTAATATCACCCACTGACATAATATTAGCTTAGCCCAACTCACTGCATTTTCAACGTAATTAGAGGCTCTGCCAGCACGGCTAAATTGTACTGAATGGAAAACCATTTTTTTTACAAGCATGGGCGAGCTTGACCCTACCACCTAGTAGGAGAAGGGGACCTACAGTTTTACATGGATTCCGAACCGCGGAACAGGATCTCTGGGAATTTGATAATTGCATTGATCGAACACGAATACTTAGTGTAAAAAACATCGTGACGATCTCACTACTTCAGTGGAGTAAGATTTGAGCGAAAATGAAACAGCAAAATGCTATGCGTCTGAAAATTGGCATGTCAGTTCAGGGAGCCTTGGTGACCTGCAGCCGGAAACGACACAATATGTTGGTGGTACTCACTGGTGCAGATGGGGCAACATTCTCCAGGGCGGGGGAGGACCGGTACTGCGCAGGATACCGGCGGGCAGCGCACTGGGTCGCATCGCACGCTACCGTGAACGCATCCGCACATATTGCATGACTGGAACCCAACATCATACTATGTCAGGGGCCGAAGGCCTAGGATGGCCCAGGGGCCACAAGGGCAACAGAGCAAATCTATCTATTGCAACCAAGTCGAATTTCTGTTAGAACATTCGATTACCCAAGAGAATGGAACCGACCCTTGTAAATTTATCAATATCACGTAACCTCCTATAACGTAAGATCTTAGTAGACAATCGCTACGGGCCAAGGCCGTAGAATGCATCAGCAAACTACCTAAGAGTACATGCCATTTGCTTTGTCGACAAGCACATGGCAAGACGACAAGTTTTTTTTAGTTGAAGTCCGTCAATGTAACTGAGTGGACACCCACTGTGCGCCGTCGTTTCGGAATGTATCCGCAAAGAAGCAGAGGACTGGATCAGCAATGTAGTTGCCTGACGGTAGTGTGACGTCGGCAATTGATCGCTACCTCGCGCGTACCTCAGTGGACTCCCGCTATGCGCTGTCGTTTCGGAATGTATCGGCAAGGAAGCAGATGACTGGATCAGCAACGTAGTTGCCTGGCGATAGTGGGACGTCAGCAAGTTATCGCTGCCTCGCGCATATCTTGGTGAACACCTACTGTGCGCCGTCATCTTGGAATTTATCGGCAAGGAAGTAGAGGACTGGATCAATGAGTTATCGCTACTTCGCGCATAGCTCAGTGGACTTGGTGCTGCATATTGGAATGTATCGGCAGGGAAGCAGGGGTAATTAGATCAGCAATGTAGTTGCTGAGGGTGGTGTACGTTGACAAGTTGCATCGCGCATACCTCAGTGGACATCCACTGTGAGCCGTCGTCGTAGAATCGGTCGGCGTAGAAGCAGGAGGCGGGATCGGCGATGGAGTTGTCTGGCGGCGGGTTGACGTGGGTAGGCAGAGAGCCGGAGGGGCTCAGGTCGTTGTCGCTGCTCCAGGTCACGGCGGGAAGGCACGCCGGGGGCACGCTTATCTGTCAACAGCCTTAAGTTACCAAATTGATATTCTAAAAGGTTTCCTTTTGGTTATACGGGCGTTTCAATTTTATATTTTACGTGTTTAGTAAATTATATGACAATAGAATTATTTATTATAAATTTTCAAGTAAAGTCATTACGTTAATTCTGTTCACCGAATACGTAGTGTTTGCCTAGTGCCGTGTAAAAAGATGAACTTACCGATTGAATCCTTTCAAGCGCAGCATTTAATTCAAAGTCAAACATTAATGAATTATTTTCGCTAATCATCTTTTTGTTCAACAGACTGCAACGAGCGCTGCGCAGTACCCAAAGTGATATTCCCTATTAATCCTCCAATAAAGATAATTAAGGCCACGGAACGATGGCATACAAAATGGAAAAAAAATCCGGACCCACTAGACTATGAAACATTTGGTGCGCGTACCTGTTGCAGGCGCGCTCGCAGCAGCACAGTGACGTTGTCCAGAGCGCGTACGTCGAGGAAGGCGGCGCCGGCGTGCAGCGCGGCCAGCTCGCCGCCCGTCGGCTCCAGCACGCAGCCGTCGATGCCGGGCAGCGCGCGCGCCCGCCCGCCCGCGCCGCCCGCCGCCGCCGCCGCCGCCACCGCCCACGTCTCCAGCCACGCCTCCCCGGCGCCACCCTCGCCGCCAGCAATAGATATCTACGCACGCATCACCACCATCAATCCACCACTTTGCTGGAGACAATTTAGTTGATGGTACACGCGGAATAATTAAGGGCGGGAATGGCGGCCGGAACTCATCTGTACAGCGACAGCGCAGCACGGTGGCTACGTGGCCGCTGCCGCAAATTCGGGACGCACAACATCGAATTTCGTTGCGTTGTGAGCAGTTCTTACGTGTTGTTGTAACTCGAGAAAACCAGGAGTCAGCGAATTCGTAAGTGCACTGACTGGCCGAAGCAGGAACCGGATGAGGGTAGTTACACCTCCCGTCAATCCATGGATATTAAAAGACCCTTTGGGGAGTCCGATAGGGGAATGTGTTCATCCCTATTGTATTTCATCTCAACACTTGACACGTTTTCAGTTTATCAAGGTGATTTATACAAAAAAAGTGTCAAGGAATGGAGTGTTCATTCTCCATAGTCATTTATCCATGACCTTCACATATAGCACATCCAGACATTTGTCCAATTAGCAGTCAAACAAGACCAGTTTTGGATAAGTACAAGAAGTGAGAGTTTTTGGTGCAAATTCCAATCATGTATTGTAGTTTGTGTTTATACCTCGTAGTGAATGCTGCAGAGACTGTCGACGGCGAGCCAAGCGACACCGACCAGGTTGGCGGGGCGGCCGCCGTCGGTGCGCCGCAGCAGCACAGGGCCGGAGCTGACGGCGTCGGGTAGCGGCCGCGACACGAGCCTTCCGCGGAGCAGCAGTGGACCTGCGACATCAGAACACACTTCATGTATGTTCATCGTGACATACGTAAACGACGGCGTCCCTCACCTAACAGGTGTCTGATGACACCCATTAGCTTTCTAGCTTTCTCAGTGGCTCTGAAAACCAGCACAAGCCCAGTGGTGCGGCGACGCCTTGCGATTCGATAAGCTGGGTAATCATCTCTGAGCGCGGTTGAGTTCTAGGTGGGTGACCATTTTCAACCGTTGAGGCTGACCGTGGTTCGGATTCCACGTAAAACTGTAGGTCCCTTTCCTTACTTACTAGGTGGTAAGGTTAACCCCGCCTGGGATGGTACTATCGGATTGAATGGACGATGGTCGAAGCGGCAATTAAAATTTTCCGTGTTTTCCATTCAGTTCAATGTAGGCACCGAGTTCCCATGTGATGTGTTAGGCTAATATCTGACGGTCAGTTTGGTATTAGCCATCTATGTCCAGGTAAAAAAAAGGTTAGTTGAGGACTAGCTGTACTAGTGCTAACTTTTTTTATGCAATCAACATATTTAATTTTGTATGTTAGAACTATCAACTTATGTAATTAGAACATACAAATTAAACCAGAATGTTTTTCCTAACAATTTTAATTGAAGCATCAAAATCTTTTCTTATCCTAAAATTAGAAAGATTTTCTCCTCGCTCACGCAGAAAACACCACCCGTGGAGGTACTGTCGTCGTCGATCCTAAAATATTTTGTCCTCACCAGTGTCAGTGCTGATGTGCACCGCGAGCTGTTCCTCGTACAGCGGCGAGAAGATCCTGGCGCTCGGGCGCGCCAGCACGCCGCTCATCGTGTCCAGGATCTCCACTTGCGAGTGCCGCTTGCCGAAGTCGTCCACCAGGGTTATCTTTGGCATTTTTACGCTCAAGTTGTCCACCTGTTGTACATGTAATGAGCACGACGTAAAGAAAATGGATTGTCAACAAAGAAAGGAGGAATTGTAGGAAGAAAACGACTTAGTCCAATTGTCTTATATTTGATAATGTATCTAGAAATGTTATGTTTCGAAATGTGTATAAAGAATGCCCAGTATTAATTACAATCTAAGAATTGAGATTTGTAAATCGCTGGTAACAATCTCGTCCAACGCTTCAGTCCCAACCAACTCGTCAGTTCCGTCGACGACCCTAAGGCTTCCCTGAATCTAGAGACACTCCAACTCCGAAAACTCAAGCAAAACAATGTTTTTTTTTTCATAAATGCGATAAAGTTTATTCAGCAATTTAGACTCCAGCGATAGTAATAGGCGTCCGCGTGGCAGGAGATATTTTCCAGTACGATCGCCTTACGGTATTTTACATATGATGAGCGATGACCAACCGTGAGTTTATAAGAATGGTGGGCTGTATTCCTCATATTTTTTCGGGGAAACGCACGCGGGGGCACATAGCTTAATATGTTTTGCCCCCTCGGCTATTGCTTCCATTATTCCCTTACTGTTAAAGACTAATGCCGCGTGGACGGAGGTATCGGAACTTGTAATGCACGCGCATCGCCTGAATGGAAGCGGCTAAAGTTTAAATGCTAAAAACTATTCTCAGGACGCCAGCCCCAAATCTCTATATTTGCTGTGTTTTTACTTGACACGCTTACGTACCGACGCTCTCTCTCCGTTCCATGTCTGTGCTGCTGGATCCGGTGGCGCAACGACTAGCTTAGCTAATAAGCGACATGCTCTCCAGGCAACAAACATTTTCCACACCTATACCTTACCACAGAGCCACTACGACACCAATCGTCAGAGGTGCGAAGACCAAAACCGAATGTGGGCTGTCACCGACAACGCGACCTGTAATTTGGGCGCTGATCGGGTTCTTTAGATGAGGAAAGAACTGCCCCGCAACTACCACACATATTGGGACAAGTGAATACCTGTATATCATAGACGAGCGATCCGTCCCTGTCGATGTACATCCAGGCGAGCCCCGCGGCCGGCGCCTCCGCAGGCAGCCGCTCGGCCAGCAGCGGCGCCTGGAACAGCTCGCAGGAGGCGCGCTGGCGGACCGCGCCGCGCACGCGCAGCGCCGGCGCCGCCACCGACTCCAGCGAGAGCTGCAGGCGGCCGCGGGACAGCGCGCGCAGCTCCGCCGCCGTCACCGGCGTCGACACCTCCAGCACGTTGATCTCGTGCCCGGGCTTCGGGACTTTTTGAACCTGAGCGGATTTGTTCTTCTGTTAAATATTACCCAACCCTGACTTAATTAATCTACTAAGGCCAAAAGTCCTCTTATTCCGATATCAATGATTGTTTTAAGGGTTCCAGTGGTGTGCTCTGTGGGTTCCGGCAAGTAAGAATAAAACAATAAATAAATAAAATATAAATAATGCAATTTATTTATTTATTTATTTATTCTATTTTATTATATTTTCAGATGCGGGTAGCGGTGTCACTTCGCATTATCTAGGTTGTGGCTGAAAGGCAATCGAACTAGGCGGTGTCGCCTGTATCTCGACTGATCCTTTTATGTGCAATGAGCGGCACTTCTTTAAATATATCATGCAAGCATTTATAGATAAAAGATAATAGTTTCCCCACCATACGAAACATAAATTAAATTTTAGTACAAACAAGTAAACGAAGAAGTGCACGTAAACAGATATCGAACCAACATTTGCATTTTTTTTAGTTTTTTCCCTTTGGAATCAATCTGTAGAGTGACATACCTCGTCGATAATGGTGAAGTTCTTGTCATGCGCCTGCAGCAGCAGCCGGACGGCGGCGTCGCGCGTCTCGTGCGGCGCGAACACGCCGTTGTACATGAGCGCGACGTGCAGCGAGGGCGCCGCGCCCGCCACGCCCGTCACCACCGCCGTGGCGCCCCACCAGCCGCCGGCGCCGCGCGTCTCGTCGCAGCCGCCGCCGCCCGCCGCCACCGCCGCCACCGCCGCCGGCGGCTGCTCCGGCTCCAGCAGCGACGAGAACATCTCGTTCGCCAGCGCCGGGTACCTGCCGACAACACATTAGGTAAATAAGAGCTGCCAACGTTTCCGATCATACCATTAATGACCTTTTTAGGGTTCCGTGTTCACCCTTTGGGTACGGAACCCTATTACTAAAACTCAAGGTCAGGTAAGAGCAAGGTTGACCCTACCACCTAGTAAGTAAGGAAAGGGACCTACAGTCTTACGTTGAATCCGAACGGGGCGGCCAGGCCAGCCTCAACGGTTGAAAATGGTCCCCCATACAGAACATAACCGCGCTCGGAGGTACTTCACCAAGCTAATCGAATCTCATGGCGTCGCGCCACTGGGCTACCGACCTTTACCAAGGTACTGTAACCAACGAGCACGGAAGGACGGGAGTAAAAACCGAAACCGTACAGCTCGTAGTGTAGGGGCTAGAGGACCTGCCTTTCATCCAAGAGGTTATGGGTTCGTATCCTGGTGCATGACCGGGATGCACCACTTTCGTTCTCTTTCTGAGTTGGATAAGTGCATTTAGTTACGAATGCGAGCTGTTCCATGCTTCGGAACCCATTTAAAACTGTAGGTTTTCCATCCTGTTCAGTGTAGCCGTGCTCGCGAAGGAACAGTTCTGGCATAGCGCCTAATTCCTTTGAGTATCAGGTGTATTGGGCTACTATCATAACGGTAGTTATCGATATCAGGTTGCATAAAAAAACCCGTTTTTATGGGGGCGGCGCGTAGCAACTTTTACCAAGACCACCTCAGAAAGATTCTACCAAGGTTTTTCTTTTACTTTATAGGTTCTTTCTTAAACTCGAAAATATATCGCTAAAATAATGAAAAGTTTCATCCATAAATTATGTTACTATTGACCATAAACATACTAACAAGAATTATGTGCAATGAGCACATGTATTCCTGAAATAGTACCTAAACAAGCTAAGACCAAAGTAAATTAGCGTACGTACGTCTTGCTGACGCCACATCTTATCTTATCTTAACGATTCATTTAACTACGTTCGCCTAGTGGTAAAATGACTTCAGAGAGCATAAGAAAATGTAATTCTAAACTTACATTCTCAGCCTCAATGGCCCAGTGGCGCGACACTTCGGCGAACGCTCTCCGAAGTTAAGCAACGCTGGGTCCGGTCTGGTCTTGGATGGGTGACCATTCGACCGTTGAGAGAGGCTGGCCGTGGTTCGGATTCCCCGTTAAACTGTAGGTCCCCTTCCTTACTTACTAGGTGGTAGGGTTTATCCCGCCCGGGTTGGTACCATCGCATTGGATAAACGATGGTCGAAGCGGCAATGAAAATTGTCCGTGTTTTCCATCCAGTTCAATGTAGCCGTGCAATATAAGGAAGGTCCTGGCATGGCACCTAGTTCCCATGTGGTGTGTTGGGCTTCTGGTGTGGTATTAGCCATCCATGTCCAGTCACATAAAAAAAACCATTGTACATACTTACATTAGCAATATGGACTAGTTAACGCTAGCTTGCGCAAATAAAAAATGTTTTAAAGCACAATGACTATTCTTCTATGGGCAAGAAAACGGGTACCAACTTTAATGCAATGCACCAAGAATACAATCGAAAAAACGCAGTTCTGTTGGCCGAAATATTTAAAAAAAATAGTCACATCATATCGTTTGTCTGAGCGGCTCGGAGCATAGTGGCGCGGGGACTTGCCTAGCATACCGGAGGCCTGGGTTCAAATCCTCGCACCGTTTATGCACTACTTTATTTCTCTTTCTGAGTTTCGTGTGCATTTCGTCACGAACGCAAGCTGCTCCATGGTTCGAAACCAGCCCGGTTGGTACCATCGCATTGGATGAAAAGATGGTCGAAACGTCAATTAAAAATTGTATTAGCGATACCACACAACTACCGTTATGATATTATCCCAATACACCACATTCCCGAAGGAATTAGGTGCCATGTCAGAACCGCCCCTTTATGAGCACAGGGCTACGTTGAACTGGATGGAAAACACGGACAATTTTTCATTTCCGCTTCGATACCACCATACCACCTAGAGTTTTACATGTATTCCGAACCATGGAGCAGCTCGAATTCGTGACGAAATGCACTTATCGAACTCGGAAAGAGAAAGGAAGTGGTGCATATCAGAATTTAACCCAGACCTCGGGTACGCTAGGTCAGTCCAGCGCCACTAGGCTACGAGCCACATAACATAAAACAAAAAGAATAAGAAGAATCTCACACTGAAACTTTAGTTTCGTGGAGAGTCTACCTAGAGAGTCCTACCTGTTGATGCGGCCGCTGATTGCGGAGTCCATGGTGGCGTTCCTCTCGTCGCCCCAGATCAGGGCCACGTACAGCATCCCCTCGCGCAGGATCCTCTTGTACTCGCGGGGCACACGCCTCCATACTCCGCAAATCTGGAATCAACCAACGGTCCATAAAACCTGACCTTCTTGGTTATGAAATAGTTATCAATTTTGAGGTATACTTAGGACATAGCATTAGCCTGGTTTGCACCGATCGCTGATTTACTTAATCGACACTTAAAGAGCCTTTACTGGTATTGATTTGTATATGTATTTGTCCTCCTTTGGGACGCAGGGAACACTTGGAATCGTCAAACATTTACAATTAAATACAATCAAAATTAAAGCATAAAAAGATGGTAAGAAAGTCCTCTTATTAATTAAGCGGCACAACGTGAAAGAGACTCTTAGAATAGAAATACGCACAAATTCAACTGAGAAAATCCGAAAGTTGAAATCAAATTTCAGGATTGTGGAAGAGTAAGCAATCGGTTTGTCATGTTTGAAAAATGTTACGGCTTTTCACGCGGCAGAAAAAGACATTTCGACGTTTCGAGCTTATCATTCAGCCCGATGTCAAGGAGGCATCCGCCACGTTCGTACGCAGCAGACGACTGCTCGTCGTTTGCTGCGTCTCTTCCTGCCGCGTGAAAAGCCGTAACATTTTTCAAACATGTCTAACGACCGCGGTAATCTCAAAAGTATCAATCAATTTGTCGTTGGCAGAACGACTGTGTAGCCGATGCCAATAAAAAAAAATTAACAAAAAAAATAACCGACTTCAAAGAAAAAGCACTAAAAAGTAAAAATAATTTCCATTTTTGTAGTTACGATTTCTGTTATTTTTTGAGTCGGCGTCAGCCGGGCACGCGCTGCACTAATCAAGAGATACTAACCTAACCTAACCTAACCTAACCTTGGCTGACACCGACTCAAAAAATAACAGAAATCGTAACTACAAAAATGGAAATTATTTTTTACTTTTTAGTGCTTTTTCTTTGGAGTCGGTTATTTTTTTTGTTCAATTTTTTTTATTTGTTTATTTTTAGTGAATCTGAAGTACACTTACTAATTTGTACACGTCCTTTCCAATAAAAAAAGAATCACCGAAATCGGTTGGCGTTATATTGAGTAATTCGTCCATTTGTCGCGCACATCTTAATACAAATTTAAGACTTTTATTATTTTCTCATGGATATCATTGTCAGAACTTAACCAAATTAAAATGGGACCACTTTGGAAGCACTAGCTATCATTAAAAAAAATAATCATCAAAATCGGTTCACCCAGGCAAAAGTTATGAGGTAACAAACATAAAAAAAAAACATACAGACGAATTGATAACCTCCTCATTTTTTTGAAGTCGGTTAAAAAGAGCTAGCATGCACCTTGTCAGTGGCGTCCTCGTACAGGGCGTGCACGCCCGGGTAGCGCCGCAGCGGGTGCTCGAGCAGTAGCCGCCCGGCGCGGTCTAGGAAGAGCAGCGCGCGCGGGCGGGCGGGCCGCGCGCGCGCGCCCAGCAGCAGCGACCAGTACAGGTGGCGCCGGTGGAACGTGAAGCGCGCGGTGGCGACGCCGGCAGCGGCGCCCACCGGCGACATGTCGTCGCGCCGGATGCACAGCGGCGAGCGGCCGCTCAGCAGCGCGCCGAAGTCTGGGGGACCTATTAGACGTACAGAGTCAACTGACGAATGAGACCAAAATCGTTTCATGCACTGAAATTTCTTATTTTACTCATTTGTTTTCTAAATCGCTACGTAGCTCCATAATAATGATCTGAAGTTACGTCATAAGTAAGTGCGAATCATTTTTATTTTTATTTTTATGATAATGTGAAAAATGTAATTGTATATCGAATTGATTTATGTTATCACTGAATAAATGATTTTGATTTTTTATTTTGAATTTTTACTTTGAAATATTGAGGAAATGTTAAGAAAGATCGACAAAGAATGAATAGGTCACCCCTTATTTGGTTTAAAATGGGGTTTCATACTCCCGTTCACTTAACAATATATCGATGCACATGTCACCATGGTTTATTTAAGGAAAACATCACATTCCTTGGAATAAGCTATGTTATTTGATGAAAGTATATTTACTTTTTTTTTATGCGACCTGACATGGACCACACAACCACCGTTATGATATAAGCCCAATACACCACATTCCCGAAGGAATTTGGTGCCATACCAGGACCTTTCCTTTATGAGCACGGCTACATTGAATTAGATGGAAAACACGGACAATTTTTTCATTGCCGCTTCGACAACCTTTTCATCCAATGTGATGGTACCAACCTGGGCGGGCTTAAACCCTACCACCTATTAGGGGAAGGGGACCTAAAGTTTTACATGGATTCCGAACCATGGAGCAGCTCGCATTCATGACGAAATGCACTTATCGACCTCGGAAAGAGAAAGACAGTGGTGTATGTCGGTATTGAACCCAGGCCTCTGGTACGCTAGGCCAGACCCCGCGCCACTAGGCTACGAGCCGTTACATTAAATTATTAAATCTAGATAAATTATAAAGATTTCATAAATAAACATTTCACATTCTATGAGCGCGACTCCAATGTACTGATAACGATTTGAGAAGTCGTCTCATCGGGCAGATCTATGCCATCTCCCTCTAACTAGCGGTGGTGGTACTTGAGCTGACGTCTCACTTCCACACCTTGTTCGTCTTGTAAGCACAGCGCCCTATGCTAGGTCTCTGGTCCCCCCGACCAGAGTTTGTTTGTGCAGGCTATACGACTTTCCCTTCGCTGTTTATTATTCAGCGCGCCCAGTGGACCAATCGTTAGGTTATGCATAGACGCTCTTCGCGCTGGACGCCAGAAAACGTCCAGGCGGGGACCATACCCCCGTAGGTCTATGATAGGTCTTGCCGCCTCCGCAAATTGCATTGGTAGAAATATGAGCATGAAAGTAATATGATCGCTTCATATAAGAGTAGCATAAATGCATAAAAAAATAATTCCATTTGCTTTTATATTTTCTTTAGTGGAAAAAGTTCGGAAATGGACACCGTTTCTATAATTGATTTTGTTTGTAAAAAATAAACATATATTAACGAAAATAGCTTAATAGCTAGACAAGGAATCATATAATCTAATAATGCAACGTTTAATCGTCAGGCTTAACTAGTCTAATTAGGGTGCCTCGTCAAACTTTGCAATTTGGCTAGTACCAGGGCCTTAAGATAAATCAAGAAAAAAGTGTAAATCAATTTGAAAAATGTACTTGTCATACTAATTAACTAATTATGTTAAGTGGTAGAGACAACGTTTTGCAAATTTTAACTATGTACTTTTTAACCAAAAAAAAATTATTTACACCATGTTTAATGATAAGTGGTAATGGCATGCATGAAACGCGGGCCATCAGGGAATTTAATCAATTCTGAACCAATCAGAAGAGTTTATGTCATACCTTCTGCGCTCTTATTAGGTAGCATATTGGGCATCCACTTCTGCTTGGTCTATGTAGAATTGATCGAATTCAATTGCATATTTTCTCACATCTTACGCCCGTTCAGCCCTAGAAACCAGACTGGCAAACAATTAATCTCCCTATTAATGTCACAAATAAATATCCGACACAGCACCTATACTTTCGTGTTTTTATGTAGAGCCCGCAGTATAGTACTACAGCGATCATCATTCGACGTTTATAACAGTTGAAAAGGATGTTAAAAAATGGATATAGTTGAAAAAAATAATAGACCGGAATGGTCGCGAAACTCACGTTTCATGCTGAGTTCATCTTCTTCTGCTGTCACCACCATGGGGCTGTCTTCCTGCAGCACGTCGGGAGCTGTAACAAGATTAATGCTCTTCATGACATTTGCGCTTAGTTGTGTTTTAGAATATATTACATAGGTGATATTTGTCTAATTAATTTGTTTTAGGCAGAGAGGAGCAATTATCTCGAAAAGTCAAGTCATAATCGGTTTCCAAATAGTTTTCGATATTCAAACACACATGTCCATCCGTTTCCAACAAACAAATATAGTTTCCTGATGATTATGATGATGATGGTATGAAAACTTATAAAACTATTAAAGTCGCCTGTAGAAAATGTCGAGAAAGGAGCACATATCCATTTGATATTACTGTTTTGCTGCAGGACCAAATGTTCCGCATTCAGCATCAATAGATAAAGTATTAAGTTCAACTGTTAAAGAGAATAACTTCCCTGAACGGATGTAAAGTAGGTACGCAATATTGTTCATCAAGAAACAAAAAGAAGATTGGGTGCTAATTTCTTGTGCTAATCACACATAGAATTAATATCTATAACAAATTAAGAGACTTCGTTGATTAAAAGCGATATTTGCGAGATGATCAAAAGGTTTTTATTAATTTTCTAGTCGCATAGGCATTGCGTAAAAATGGAAAGTAGTTTTTCTCGTAGCCATAAACGCTGCAGACTCGGCCATGTCTGCTAGTCCGCGCAACCGCGCTTGCAGGCTTTCTCCCAATGTGGAAGCGTCGGCGATGCCGCACTTGGCTCATCCTTCCAATTCGCTATGGACTTGTTAAAGTGAAGGCTACCTATTGTGTGGTAAAAAGAAGTTATATTAATAAAAAGTCACTATACATATGTAAGGATCACAGAATTATAACGGATTTCTAAAAAAAACTGTTTTGCTCGGTGAATGTGTGGACGAGTGTGAAAAAGTAAGAAATTCTGTGCTTTTTAATAACGGAAGAAACTCTCACATATTAGAACTTTTGAGAACGAATTCACTTTCTTGATTGGATTTTGAACTCGAGTAAATCCTTTAAGCTAATTTAATAAAAAAAGGTAGAATGAAAATTTATTTGATAAAATGTTAAGAAACTAAAAATTAAAATCATAATCACAAATTAAAATATTCTTCCATGGGGACCGCTGACATTGTCCCCATAACGGAGGCAGCGTTAATAAAGACATTCTATTTGATAGTGGTAATGTCATAGTGATTATAACTGGTGCAACATTTCTTTAAAATAAATGAACTATCACGTGATGTGCTAGTGCTAAATATTGAATCATTAGCCCACACCCAAACCCCTCGTTTCCGTAAACATAGAGCTTAAAAATAAGCCCAACTCGTCTTTTTCCTTTAGCTGACCAAAACGTTACCAAATCGTATAAAATCAATTGTGAATCTTCCGTTTTCCATAACCTGTTAAAAGGATCTATTAAGAAATATTTGCACTATTTACATTAATCGGCTTTCAAGCTCTGACAACTTTTTTTATCGGGATTATATTTAGTCTGTACCATATAGCGCCTTATCGCCTCTGCCTACCCCTCCTATCACGGGATACCAATCACGGGAAGCTACATTGCTAATTGTAGATCTCTATATCCGAACAGATACACAATGTATCCAACAGGGCATCAAGAATTGAACAAAACAATCGAGCAACTGCAAGCGTAAGCGTCGTAGTCTAGACGAAGGGAGCGACCAATAACAATCGAATAACGTTTTATCCAATCAACATGATTGGTCTGGCCTGGACTGATCTTAACATACGAGGAGACTTCAGAGACGAGATTAGTTGTAATTCTTAAACTGATCAAACCAAAAGCAAAAGAGAGTCGCTCTTGGATTTGACTGACTTTATGGCGGATGATAATGTTTGTACCAAAACTGATAATCTGTGAATAAATAGAGATGCGTATGCAAATAGCATCAAGCCAACTACATATAATCACCAAAATAGATTACAGCATTAACGCTGAATAATTTAAACAGTTATGGTGACCAAGACTTTACACCGTCGTTTAAAATAAAGAACTTCAGAAAACCTGATATTTTGTGTGCATAAAACATAGATATAGATAGATAGAACAATAGACCTTACTTTCATTCAAATGCATTAAGAATACGTTTCCTTTTGGTTCAAAAAATTAAAGTAAATACATTCCGACAAACGAAACAGGAGGAGCACTTTGCTCCAGATATTTGACTCCAGTCTTGGACTGAAATGATAATGCAAATAGTAATAATTTGCATTGCTTGTCGCGTCAAAACGAATGATCTTATGTTCTAGGTAATCTTTATTAATAGAAATCTTTTCAAATAGAATTAACACACATTCTTCGCTGCACTTATGAGGACCGGATAACTACATTTGCTAAGATGTTATTTAAAAAAATCTGAATTATAGCACAAAGTATTGCTTCGTGTTTAAAGAATATAGCGCACCCATAGAAGTAGTCATAACATATGGTTTTTATTAATTTGTTTGGACCTTTTCCAGTCCAAAGTTTAAATTAATCTCGCGTTCTTTATACAGTCTCTATCTCCTCTAGGATCTGATTTAGCAACGTGCTCCTCTGTTCTTACGCATCTTATCTCATGAGAATTCGTTGAGTTAGAAACGTGGGATCCGTTGAAGGTTAGTGGATCCGTCCGCCCGAGTCTACCGACAGAGCCTCCAGCAGAGCGTCGTAGTATCGTGCGGCGCCGAGACGCCGGCGGCGCGCGGCGTCGTCTGGGCGGCGGCGCCGGCGCCGATGGCGACGTGACGGCGGCGTCGCTCGCCTCCTGTCGCGCACACTCCGGCGCCATTGTTTAACTGGCACTCGATCTGACGAGACACTCATTAATGTCGTTTAGTGTAGATTTAAGCTTTTTGAAAGTTAACCTCGTCTCTCTGTACGTGATGGGACTGTACGATTGATGTGTGCGCAGTCCAGAAGGATGTAAGTCTGTTACGAAAACAGAATTATCGACTTCAATGTGAATGACGTATAGATCGTTTAGCTTTGGCGCGGAGTTGGTTTGTTTTGGCAGGGAAATTTTACCTACTTAGGCGTTAGAGCGACTGGTTTTGGTTATGAACGGGAAGTGATGCGGTAAGAAAACGCGACACTGAAGTATAAAGACACCAGATATACGTATTTAGGTGAGTGACTACAAACAATAGGTTTTCTGTTGACTCTCTTCAATTAAGTATTTGTCTGAAATATAATACTGCAGCGAAGTCCAAATATGAGGTAACTAGTAATTACAAGAAGTGATATCCGAGTAAGCAAATATTGTCACATTTAGTTATTGGTATTAACTAATCGATGGTAAGCAAGTAAATATTGTCGCATTTAGTTATTGGTATAAAGAGGATAAAGAGGTGATCGACTTCCATACAAACTAAGAAACTATTGACTATTTCTGTGTCTAATTAAGTCAAATTTACATTTCAAATGAAGAAAATTATTTAGCGCAGATGGTAACCAGAAAAAAATGTATTAGCCCTCAAATTTAAAAAAGGGCTAAAAATTTAAAGGCTAATTATCAATTGCATAAAAAAAAGAATGAGTCATCGAGTACTTCTAATTCCATGAAAACTTCTGCATTTTACGCAGAAGTTGGTATGCGCCTGTATGCAACAATAACAATTTCTCTTGAAACAACTAGCGGTATTCGTAAATGCGCTGGGAATTTTTAATGGATCTCTACTTTTGCGGAATGACCTTTGCGTGTGATAATAATTACTTGTAAAGTTGGTAAAAATAAATGCTGGTTTAAATGAGTTACCTAAAAGATGGTTGCATAAAGAAAACACTGAAATTCATAATCAGTTTTGTATGAAAATTGCTCAAATTTGTACAAACTCGGCATCACTTTCGTATTTCCACCGTTTTTTTTTTATAACTGGGCATGGATGGCTAATACCACACCCACAGTCATGATATTAGCCCAACATACCGCATTCCTGAAGGAAATAGGTGCCATGCCATCTGCAAAAGACCGGTATTATTCTTAAAGATATATAGTTACTATAAGTAACTATAAATATAAGATACGCTCAAAGTTGTGATGCTTTTGAGATTACCGCGGTCGTTAAACATGTTTGAAAAATGTTATGGCTTTTCACGCGGCGGGAGGAGACATTCTCCGACGTGGCGAGCTGATAGTTCAGCCCGTTGTCAAGGAGACATCCGCTACGTTCGTACGCAGCAGACGACGAACGTGGCGGATGCCTCCTTGACAACGAGCTGAACTATCAGGTGATCATTGGTAAAAAAAACACGTGTGACAGATCAGATAATTTCGAAATAGTTATCTTAACTGCCTGAACATTACGGCTGACTAAAAATTAGGTGTGCAACTGTCCAGTTTCAAGAGGTACAGGAATTTTAATAGATTGGACATTAATACAGTAACATTTAATGCTTAAGGTGGTTTTCACTCAGTAAGAGTAACCGTTTTTCTTAGTTGGCTCTATTTTAACGTTGCAAGACGGTTGTTTTTATTGAAATAACAGATTCACAAACTCTTTTTTTTAGTGTAAGCTAAATGTAAGCTTCGGCTTTTACTATCGCCAAAGCAAAACTATCGGCACTAGGACTGGACCGCATCAAGTGCTCCGCGCGCAAGGTCACCCAAATGTCACCTTACTCTCTCCAGACATTTCGCCGCGATAGCGCGGATGGCCGGCCGTGTTGTTTGATGACCACTCGTCTGGCGCTGTGACCTTGCGTGTCTCCGAAATAGAGCGAGGCGAAGCGATGACACGTCGCTGCGGTTCCGCCGTCGCCGACGACGCGCCGGAAACCGAACCCAACCGCACGCGGCGTCCTTGCCGCCGCGCACCGCGTCACCATCGATGGCTAAATCAAGACCCTAGGTCTATGCCATAGATCATCATGGTTTTTAGGGTTCCGTCCCCAAAGGGTGAAACTGAACCCTATTACTAAGCCTCCGCTGTCCGTCCGTCCGTCCGTCCGTTTACTTTCCTTCCGGTCCGGTTCCTTCGAAGGAGGACGCCATATCGGAGTTCCCCGATCTATGGGTTGTTGAAAGGTCTAGATCGGTAGCTAAGCACACAGCATAACCATGTTATTGTGTCCGGACCTTAGGACTTGTCAATAGGCCTTATTGGCAGCGGCCTAGGGGCGGCAGCAGCGGCTGGGCGTCATGGTTGATGGGAGTACATGGCGTGATGGGAGGAAAAAACCTTTTATTTAGCAGTCGCACCTTCTAAATTTCCAAACATACCTTCCATTTTGTTCCGAAGACCATCCTACTTATACGCGGCCGCACGAGCTTTTCTTTGCCCATTTAAAAAAAAAATCTTGTTTTTTTATGTTTTATTGCTCATTTGAAAAAGTTCGAGCATTCCACCCAAACCGACTGCATGAATATTTTTTTTGCTCATTCTAAATGTTTATTGAAATAACGCGGCGGTGATCCTCTATAGGCCTAGGGCAGCCAAGGTCTAAAGTCCGGACCAGCGACAACAATTAATTGCTACTAATTAATTATAACCCGGCCAGCCTTCGCACGGGTGCAAAAAACATGACGTTTAAAGGTGGTTTGTTCGCGAATAACAAAAAAAAATTTGCGTTGCATGGTACGAAATGTAACTAAACGTCAGATTTAATGGCTATTTTGACTGTTTACCTGTTATTCGCTTCGCGAATTGCCTATTTACCATGGTTTCCTCGAAACGATCGCCACCAAGCAATGAAATTATAATGAAATTTCATTTGGGCGGTGTCGATGTGCACTCTGCACACATCTGTGCAGAGGGAGCGGCGCGGTAGCGGGGCGACTCGGCGGAGGAGCCGCAAAGTAAAAGGGGCGGAGGCGACGACGACGTTGGCGGCGGCGGTGGCGGTCAGTTGAAAGCCGAAAGGCCGAACCGAGGGCCGAACAAATTGCGATGCGCATTAAAATGTGCCCCGGTAAAGCAGCGCCCCTCAATTATGATACTTTTCATTTGCGCGCTAATGTCCACTGCATACCACTGCCGCGCCGCGCCGCGCGCCGCCGACCGCATGATCGATGGGCGAACGGTATTTTAGCGGCACGCACGTGTAATTACGTGTCGAAATGTTTGAACAATGCCCGATCTTTCAGATATAGGATGCGTAAGGCTTGCTTCTCGCTCAAGAAATATGGTGTATCTTCTTTACGCCAGTGTTAGTGAACTGATTTATCCGGTCCGGGAATTTCAACCGAACGTGCTTTGTTGCATTGCTAGAAAAAAAGCTTACCTACATAGGATTTTAATAGATTGCTTAATTTTTAATAAATATATTAATATAAATTTGAAAAAAATCATCAATAATAAAAACACACACGAAAATTACCACTGTTTTAGGAATAAGAAAAATTTCGCAAGCAGTTTAAGAGGCGTTCGTTTTCAGGAAACAAAACTTAACGGCCTTAATTCGTAGCGCCGGAAAAAGTTTACAAGGCGGCATTGAAGAAACGTCCAAAGGCTCGGGTCACGCGGTTTCTATGCGAGCTGGCTTTCCCGGGAAGTGAAGTAAGTACTTCTGGCAGGGAATGCCGCTCATCACCGAACGTCAGCTGTGCCAAGAATGGCGTGGGTAAAAAACGAGTGAAAGGCCCCGTCAATGGCGCCGCGTTCTCGGAACTTTCCGCGCAGTGAGGAGAGCCTCCCAAGGCGAAAACGCCCAAGCAAACATATTCAGGGGGCTTACCATGGTTAATTAACTCGTCTGGTGAAGAAGTGAGTGATTACATTTCAGTTGATAACCAGTTAGCATGGTTCGAAATGCAACTTAACGCCGGATTTAATACTCACTTGTTAACCAGGCGAGTTCATTTACCATGGTACCCCCCAGAACATTTGCCAGCCACGAGCGACGTGATCCGAGGGCTGCTCGGAAGGTCCTCACTTGTCATACGGAAAAGATATGATTTCATTCACACACCTCTAGCATTATATTTCTCTTGTCAAAAGTAACCTTGGGCTCGCGTGGGCTGGTCTTCCATGCCAGAGGTAATGGGTTCCAATCTCCGCCCCGTTCATTCTACGCTTTATTTCTCTTTCGGAATTGGATAAGTGCATTTTGTTACGAATGCGAGCTGTTCCATGGTTAGGAGCCAGGTAAAACTGTAGGGTCCCTTCCCCTACTAGGTGTTGCGAGTAAGCCCGCCTGGGTTGTAACATAACTTGAATTAAAAGATGGTCGAAACGGCAATGAAAATGTGTCCCTGTTTTCAATCCAGTTCATAAAGGGAAGATCCTGGCATGGCACTTAATTCGGGAAATCGGTATGTTGGGCTAATATTATAACAGTGCGTGTGGCAAACGTTCAGGTCCCGTCACATGAAAAAAAAACGAAATATTTCATTAGTAATTCCGGACGCAATCGTTACTTATTTAGTTGTGAAGTGTGAGTGCACGCATATGCGTGATGTAGTTTTTGAAAAGAAATTTTAATTCAAGTGATGCATTAAATAAAAATCGACTCAAAAAATATATAATCACATACTGTTAATTCGCCTGGATCTGCATAGCTTTATATACATAGCTTTGATGATCTGTCTATGCCTAAAAAATCAATAAAACGCATCGTTTCCAAGCGCATACATAAGTATGCTGGCTGAGTATGCATGACGGAGGAGGGAGGTTAGGTTAGGTTAATTTAGGTTAGATAAGTTGGGTTACCCGTGGGTTACATTTTTTTATGCAACCTGACATGGATGGCCACACAACTACCGTTTTGATATTAGCCCGAAACACCACGTTCCCAAAGGAATTAGGTGCCATGACAGGACCTTCCCTTTGTGAGCACGGCTACAATCGACCGGATGAAAAACACCGACAACTTTTAATTGCCGCTCTGACCATCTTTTCATCCAATACGATGGTACCAACCCGGGCGGCCTTAAACCTTACCACCTAGTAAGGGCAGGGGACCTACATTTTTACATGGGTTCCAAACCATGGTGCAGCTCGCATTCTTGAGGAAAATGCACTTATCCAACTCAGAATGAGAAAGAAAGTGGTGCATGCGAGGATTTAAACCCAGACCCACTAGGCCAGCGCCACTAGGCTACGAGCCGCTTAACTACTTCATAACTACTGCATAACTACTTCCACCAATTAATGTGAGGTGAGACATTATAATTAACAAACAACACCATTTTTATCATCGTAAATTTGCAATGACCTCTATTGGATCCACGGATTTCCGGACGCATGCGCGGCAGAGGCTGCGAGTCTGCTTACATATCGTCATAGACCAGAAATTCCAGTTTGCAGTTTTATCAACATATGTACTTTTAGGAAAGAACTGTATCCGTATGTAGAAATATTAACTATCCGACCGATGAGAAATCCTCATCACATCAATAGCTGCATTCGCTCCAAGGCCGATGCGTAGTAAACGCACCGTGCACCTAGGATATACCTGCCGCTAGTGTCTGTTTTCGAATTCCTGACATAGTTCGCACAGAGCGACGGCGAACTGGGGCCTAACCTCACCGTATACTCAAGCTAGGAAGCATACGAACAGACCAAGAACGGCCAATATTTATTCTAAGAGGCACAGCTGCAATATAGAAAGATACTAGCAGCCCGTCCCGGCTTTGCACGGGCATAATATAATTTAAAAAATATTATTTTGACACAATGATACACAAATAAACCCTTCTTGCGTAGAGTTCCTAAAAAAGAGCATATACCTACATTGAAATATTTGAAATAAAAATTACAAATTATGTGAGTGAGAGTGATTTTTTTTATTTTTTTGTATTGTTTACTTTTATGTATTTTTCATGCTATTAATTATTGTTAAAAGGTCATAACCACAAAACAAAAGCCATTAAATAAATAATTTATTGAGTTAAATCCAGGGAGTAAAAACTATTTGATGTTGTTTTATTTTTCACTAAATAATTAGCTTAACTGTTATTATGATACTTTTTAGATTACCGCGGTCGTTAGACATGTTGAAAAATGTTACGGCTTTTGAGAATGTATCTTCCTGCCGCGTGATAAGCCGTAACATTTTTCAAACATGTTTAACTGTTATTAGCTACCTACAACTACTACTATAACCTACAACTAAAAAGTATTTAATCGAAAATCATAAAAACTATTTAGGCCACTTATTTATTAGGATAACTAAATGTACAACATATATTAATGGGAAAAGAACTTTTTGAATGCGTTTAGTTACCTACTAAACTAATTATCATCAAGCGACAAAATATTATCAAGCGACAATTTCTTAAATTCCGCACACGGCTGCTGCGTAGGGAGCCGACTGACTCCCCTCCCGTACCTCTGAGTGACGCCTGCAAACTCTAAAACGCATAGTTGGCCGAGCGGAGTTTTTTCTAATTTTTAAACTCATGATATCTTTCGAATGGAAATGTCCGAATCGAATAATTCAAAAAGTAATATAAAGCTATTAAAACAGTCTTAAATAATAATTTATTTATTTTGATAAGGATTAATATCTAGGTACAAATAAAGAGCCTTTTCTAGCGGCGGTATTTAAATTTTTATTTTAAAAGAAATGCACACTTATTGTGACATAACTATAATAGTTAGATGTATGCTGTCACGACATTTTTTGTAGATAATAATGTGTTCTATAAAATTGTACATATTACATCATTTTGTTCTATCGTGAATAGTTTTCGCAGCGCACGCGGTGTAAGGAACATTCTTGGGAATTTTTTTGCACCTTGGGTTACGTTATCGGAGTTTTGGTAAGGATCCCTAATTGTTTTAAGATAAAACATAGCCTATGTCCGTCGGATAGACTGTAGCTTTCCAACGGTGAAATAATTCTTCAAATCCGTCCAGTAGTTTCGGAGCCTATTCGGTTCAAATAAACAATCAAACCTTTCCTCTTTATATAATAGTATATTTATTAATATAGATAACATGGGGGTTATGATGTGTAGACGCAACGTGATGATGCTGCTTTAAAATCGATCAGGGGTTGGTTGCTAAAACTCATAAATGCAGGTAATTCTTTGGAAAATATGTGAGAGCATCGTCTGCTGATATAGCGATCAAATTGAAACAGGTTGAGATGGTGTTGGGACATGTAGAAGAGAATGCGCATCGAAACGTTGCCGAACTGGCGCGCTTAGGATAACGTACAATGAATAGAACGACGAAA
This sequence comes from Incurvaria masculella, assembly GCA_946894095.1. Lineage (NCBI taxonomy): Eukaryota > Metazoa > Arthropoda > Insecta > Lepidoptera > Incurvariidae > Incurvaria > Incurvaria masculella. The sequence goes on from OX335644.1 coordinate 9,507,629, forward strand.
TATTTCGTAAAGGTCTGGTACGTAGCACCCATATTGTAGAGCACGAATCAAAAGCGAAATAAGTACGCTGTGATGGCGTTTTCATCACTGTCAACCCTTAAATCCGCCACCCCAACGTCGAAGAGATGTGTTTGTCCATATCTGTGCAACTGTACGCTCAATATAAAATTGGTCGGCGAAAACCATAAATGAATGTCAAGCAACTATTGAGTTTCCTGTGGTCAAGTTGTCTACATCGTATACGTAAGGGTGTAGGCTCTATGTGCGTGCAGTAATTTCAAACGTTGAAGATAACGCACTCCTCATTATTTTAAATTCTCGGGAGAAACTACAATCAAATCATTCACCCTAATCATAAGACCCAAAATAAAGTGTCGAAAGAATTGGGCTGCGATGCCTGCACGATGTGCGGATTTCCCGTATGATGTGCCGACACGTCCAAATTTGTACAGAATAAAATTACCATACAGGATTGAGAGTGCATTCTGCCCGAATGCAGTTACACGGCGCGTGACATGACGCCCTCTATCACCACACTATCACGCATCTCGCCAGGCATGTTTGCACGTCGAGGATCATGGAATGGAGCCGCGGAAAAACGTGGTAGATTACTATTTTTTTCTATTAAGAACTGCCATGATCAAATACTGTAGCATGTGTACAAATGTATTTGAATGGAAAAATGCCACACGGCCAAACTGTTAAAAATTCTATGTCAAAGTCGATAATTTTATTATCGTATATAAATATGAATACATTGACTAATTTTAAGATTAGGCTGAAGTATTTATTGTGCAACCCATTTTGTAATTTAGAACAATTTTTCAACGACTTTGATTGCAATTAAGACTAATATATTGTTGTAATAATTTAATTATCAAATAACATATAATAAATATTACATTTTCGTTTTCCATATTTAAGTTTTGTACTGATTACAAATATTTTTATGATTTTAATTTTAATTTTATGATTACAATTTAAAAATATTGTGCAAATAATTAGACAACCTATTATTTACTTGATGTAAATGTTTCATTTTAAATGCATTATACTATGTGCCCGGCCCGCAAAGGCTATTAACGCTAAATAAATACAAATACTTTTTTTTTCATTCATTTTAGATTCAAACGGTCACACATACATATGATCAAATACAATAAATTAAGCTTTGACCTATAGATCCCAAAAAAATGGCTACGCCATCGTGTATTTAACGAAGAAGATTTAAAAAAAAGCCTATTGGCATAAAGCTATTATGATTACTTGAATTTTCAAAACTACTAATTTCATGTGGTTGATACCAGGTCGTTAGTTGTCACCAAAGGTCGATTAACATCTCTGGTTGTCACGTCTAAATATGAAGGCTATTTCCAATTATGTGGTTGTCACTGCCGATTCCAATTCGGTGAAGTCTTTGAATGCCCTTCTCGGATGTAGTTCTGTAACTGTGCACAAAATACCGAAAAATACAAACTAAGTTCCCCCGGCCTCTTGTTAAACTCCGCACGCAACCAGGTCAATGAAAGGAGTTGGGAATAAGTCCATTGTGTTGGTCACACGGCGCGCGGCGGCAATATCAATAAACGTGATAGGGTGTTGCCCCTGACAAATTTGGTCGACATTTCGATGGAGAGACGTACTTTATCTAGGACACAACCATAAAATTTGAATAAATGAATGATCCGATGAGCATGAAAGATGATAAAAAAAAATGACATCGTGCGTCTGTAATCGAATCCAGAACATGTTAGGTAATAATCCTCTAGAATATTCGATGAAATTTCTTTGATCAGGACATTTGGCAATAACGCACCTCCACGATCACAAGAGTCTGACACTCACAGAGATATCCGACAAGCGCAGTAACATCGGGAACATCCAACGAGAACATATTTCCTGTCGGCTAGCCAAAACGTTAAACTTTCGCTGTACTCATTTGCTCGGGCTGCGTTCAATCCAGAGAATCTAATGTTGTTGCATTCGTTTCATATTAGTTATTGCTTCCGTCCGGTTTCTACGTTGCTCGCTATATGAGTTCAAAACATCAACTCTGCACAGAGTCATCGTTTATTTCATAATCTAATCTATTTGCGCGGCGGCGGCAATGGTGGACGGTTCAGAAACGCTGGTCGATATGCAAGGTTTTTGATAATTTTATGTTGTTTCTGGTGTGGAGACTGGTTGATATACTGAAGAAGTTATCCGATGAATATATCAGTGAAAAAAATATATATATTTATTTGTAACAATTGTGGGTTGAAGAGTGGTTAAAGATTATAAAAACAGTTATCTTTTCCACTGTTGAGTTGTTTCGCCTACACATTATATAAAAATAAATTCAAGCATGAATTTATTTTTATATTAATGATGAACTCTTCCAAACTATAAAAACCTTTCACATCTAGCCATTTCATAAGCTGGTACTCAAAAAATGTAATGGTACATTTCTAATGATATCTGGTTAATTATAATTCAGTTTACCTGATGTTAAATAATTGCTTTTTGTATAATACTAATTTTCGGTTTTTCAGGTTATTTCTTCACAGAGTCTCATAATTATGAGGAGTGCTTATATATTGCTTAATATAGTGCTATTTTTCATAAAAATGCACACTATATACATATATACACAATAAGAGTAATAAACTTGATTCAATGAGAAGTGGAGATAAGTATCTAAAAGACCAGCACAAAAAATAAAAATGGGGCGACTATTTCGTTTTCTGTATTTTAATACGTTGTCAGTATTGGTAGAGTTCAAGTTGTTAAGGTTAATGGTAGACAATCATTGATAACTGAGCTTATTTTCCTATAATCCGGCTCCTCAGGTATATTGCGAATGAAGAGAAAAATGTTAAAGAAACATTAAATAAACCAGAATTTACCAAATTCCAGAGCACGACTCAAAAGGCAACCGAAAGTCCCTGACGATTGTGCAGACTATGCCGCCGTGTTATGGTACACGACCCGGGCGTCACATAGCTATGCAAATTCGCGAACAATAGCCAGGCGGATTGTTCGATCGCGTGTTAACAGCAGCCCCTATCCGACTTTGCACCTTTTGGACAGACCGTAAACGGAAAGGCATAGGTCTCCGCCGCCAAGGAATGTCGCGCGTACTACAATAAGTCGTACGGGCGACGTGCTCCAAACATGGGAGAACCAGACGAGCAGAATGGGAACAAGCATTCGCGAGTTCGCAGCGGACAAGCGCGGAACGGAGCTCGGCGGCGAGCGTAGGGTTTCCAGATGGGGAGATAAAAATATCCGGGCAACATTTCAAAAAGTCGGGGTTTTTACCCGACTGCGAAAGAAGGAGGGTTATGTTTTTCGAGTGTATGTATGTATGTATATTTCTTTGTCGCCCCCTGCAGCCTAAACGGCTTGATGGATTTTAGCTTGAGAGGTGTCGTTAGATTCGTCTTAATTGTGAGAGTGACACTGGGTATATCAAAATCATAAAAAAAACCATGGCTGATTTTTGGCGCCAAATTATGTGTTTTCAAATATTTTTTTCTTGAAACCTATCGAGTGGGGTATCAAACTAAAGGGTTTTCTAAATAGTTTAAAAAAAGGTATGCAACTTATATGTTTAAATGTAATTTGGAATAAAAAATTCCAAAAACATCAAAATATTCAACGTTAAAAATTAATTAAAAAGATTTTTGTTTACGCAAGCGTGCTTGTCACACCAACTCAGGTCATATACTCCTCTTTTCACTACCTCCAGCTATATGGAATGTAGTTTCGGTTACATTGCATATTTATATGGTGTAACCGAAAGATAACTTTGGGATGTCTGTAACTGGAAGTGGTGGATCCGGGCGATAGTCAGATAGATTTTCGACATTCTCGGTCGCCGCATAGACCGATATCACCATCATTGCTTTACTATCAGCATTCTGCACCTGCACAGCTCATAAATGCATACTTCCGTTGTCAATGGGTGTCACGCTGGGGAAGGTCCGCTTGTTCCACAAGAGGGCGACTCTACAGTGCCGAGATACTGTGGTGCCCAAAATCGGTACCAATCTGATCATATCTAAAAGCTTTACCAAAGATAAGAAAACTTTCCATGAAGATGTCGTCAGCCCCCTGATGAGGACTTATGTTACATAGGGTACATTAGATATGATCGTCATCATAATATCGCTGATCTTTAACCGTACGTCCTTGGGAGCAGTGGGAAGGAAAAGCACGGCTTTGCCAAAGTTGGGTTTATCATCATATATAACATATTATTAACACGTTATATTATTGAAAATAATAAACCAAGAGTTCATGTACGGATTAAATCATGAACGTTATATTTTGATGGGCTTTGGAGGCAAGAAAAACAATAAACGCTCAGTTGGGATGTAACAGTTTATAAGCTCCAAGGTAACACATTCGATCGGGCGATTGTGGACCTCGGGCCCACATATATTTGCAAACGATGAATCCAGGTCTCTTTCGCCGCATCCAGTTAAAGTTCTAATCTGTGAAACTGGAACTTAACTAGCACAATAATTAAATAAAAATGGCTTTAACAATGCTTTTGACTCACATTCAAAGCTGTCAGTCAAGAGACAACTTCCAGTCTTATGAAGTAGTGGATATAAATATTATAATCATGGTTATTATGGAGATTATTGAATTTTAACTAGCAGTTAGTTTATAAATGGATGAAATCCTGTGATCAAAGCGATTACTACAGGGTCCGTCACTTGAACTGTTACTTCTATTTTCAAAATAATAATGACAGCACGCAGAATTTTGGTGACACGTCAATTTGTTTCATTGTTTTTAAGTGGGCGAAAAGAGCGGAAACAAATTTGAATTGTATAATAAATTTTCGCAATGGATATTAAACCTAACATTGTGAACGTTTTGTATTTGACAGGAAAATCACAACCAGTCATCGTTCGGGAGCTCCGACATTTACATGTAAACGAAATGTTAGTGCATCGAACCATTAAGCGTTATAACCTAGCATTGCTAAACGGCATAGAGGCGGTCATCCGAAAATAGCAATATCACATGATATGGTTCGAAAGGTAAAGGCTCAAATTCAAGGAAATCCTCACCAGTGTTCTGCAAAATTTGCGAAAAGTCAGACAATACCCGACTCAAGTAATCGGCGCATACTGAAATAAAAAGAAATGCAACTGAAGCCCTAACAACAAGATACAAAAATTACAGCATCTTAGTTCAGCGCAGAAGGCAGTTCGACTACAAAGAGCTCAAGCAATGAAAGTCTTGCGTGGCGATCTGGAAAACATAGTTTTTTCTGATGAAAAAATGTTTACTGTCTAACAGTATATAAACAAACAACATTTTCGCATTTGGCTACAGGGCAAATCCAACGAGAATTTCGACGATTGAGTTCCCGTTCGTAAGCAAGCGCCCGCTTCTGTTATGGTCTCGGCTGCAGTGACCGCAAATGGTCGCTATTCACTCGTGTTTATCGAGAAGGGCGTCAAAGTCAACCAGCAAGTGTGTGCAAAAGGTGTTAAATGAGGCGCTCATACCATGTGCACGTGTAAACAATGCAGTACGAAACGCTGGACGTTCCAACAACACTCAGAATCGTATCAGAAAGCTCTTATCCATGGATCAAAGGAGGCTATATCGAACAATAACAATTATTGTCTTAAAATTAAATGTTTTATTGTGATATAATTTTTAACGAACCGTACTTCAATTAACTAGATAACATCATTTTCAATTGGTAACACTTCGAGTGACGGATCCTGTATATAACCACAGGATTTGAGTGTCGAACTGTTCGCTTATAAATTTAGTGTAACTGTAATCAACGATGATGAGAGGGAGATTCTATAAAAACCATATATAGGGTGTTAACGGAGATATGGTCCAAAAGCTAACCACGTATTCCTCGGCATATTTGGAGCTAAAAAGGTAGAAGATATTTTGTTGTACGACTTGAAAAAGATCCTCCCCATACATTTCAAATACCTACAAATAAAATGTGTATCCTTTTTGTTTCAAATATGCCAAGGAATACGTTAACGTTTGGACCATACCTCCACTAAAACCTTGTATATATCGGCATATGATTAAAATTCGTTGAATGAGGGAATCTCATTCTATGAACTGATGACTTCATTAAAGCCTTAAAGATAACATGAAGAAACATTTAGAAAATGTAGTTTTGTTTTAATATCAATCAAAAAACTCTATTTGTTACACCTCGTAGTGTAGGGACTAAAATATTGCCTTTCATGCAAGAGGTTATGGGTTAAAATCCTCGCATTTGTTATACACCACTTTATCTTGCGAGTGGTTCATGGTTCGGAACCCATGTAAAACTGCAGGTCACCTTACCCTACTAGGTGACAGGGTTAAGCCCGCCTGGGTTGGTTTCACCGCATTAGGAAAAACTATGGACGAAGTGGCAATAAATCATTGTCTGTATTTTCCACCCATGGTATCCGTGTGCAGCCGTGATAATGTGTAAAGGAAGGTCCTGGCCTGTCACCTAATTCCTTCTGGAATTTGTTGAATTAGGCTTATATCATGACGGTAGTTGTGTTACATTAGCCATCCATGTCAGGTTCCATAATAATACCTAACCTTACTTTCGTTGGAATTTATTAACGTGCAGATATTTAAATGATAAATGCATGCTCTACGAAAACTAAAAATAATTAAAATAAAACAAATTATTTAAAAATATAAAAAACCCGACAGCGTAAAAAAATGTAACTTAAAATTGACTTAGTAAAGGAACTGAAAAGATAGAAACAAGTTGAAAAATTAAATATTTGTTGTGTTTGAATGATCATGGTTGACAGTGTTTACAAACGCAGTCGGAGGCATAAGATACATTAACTACGATTTATATTTTTAATGGTGTGCTATGCAAATTTCACGATGGTCGGTTGAGTTCGCGAAACAGACAAACTTACTTTCGTATTTATTATATGACAGCTAGGAGATTATAATTTGTCTCAATAAGTATATTTTTGCTATACCCATATCACTAAGAAATCGCTAGTCATTAATAATGGAATGTACTGGGAAATATATAATATATCATTATATAATTCATATTGTGCATCAAATACATTAACTATGATTTACATTTTTTTCTTATTAAATTCATTGAAAGTGTACCTATGTAAATTTCATGATGATTGGTGACACCGAGAACGAGAAAAAAAAACCCACTTTATACATAAAAATAAAAGATAGGATATTGGAACTTCCCCCACCACGTATTTTCTTGCTCCACCGAAATAATCCATAAAATCGCTAGTCATTTACTATGGAACGTACTGGGGCTATTTGATGCCTCCGACTGCGTTTGTAAACACTGTCAACCATGATCATTCAAACACAACAAATATTTAATTTTTCAACTTGTTTCTATCTTTTCAGTTCCTTTACTAAGTCAATTTTAAGTTACATTTTTTTACGCTGTCGGGTTTTTTATATTTTTTTTAATTACTATCTGGACGCATATTTAAATCGAATGACATGCTTTAAACTTAGAATCATAATATAACGTACACAATACAGATGAAACGCAACTTGAACATATTTAATAATAATATATATGTAATAATAATAACAATAGCACGCACGCGACGAAAAATAAATTTGGCGAGCGAGCGAACGCGCAAAGTGTTTTTGTTCGCACGGTGATTTATCATTTCGGTTTATCGGGACATTTTGTATTTTGTCAGGACTGGGGACGTCATATAAAATATCAAGACAATCCCGACGAACCCTGAGCATCTGGCAACCCTAGGCAGCCTAGCGGTACGACGTGACTGCGAGATAGAGCCACCCGTGTTTTAAATAAGCATGGTTTTGATTACATACAAGTTCTTTTTATAAGCGTTTATCATTTTACTTCATGCACGCTTACTTGCATTTCTGAAAATCAATAGATGTTATCAACCAATCTAGTTCTGCTCACAGCTGGTTTAATTTGATTTTATATTGAATATTATACTGTAACATGTACTGAAATATTGTTGGGACATTGGTGTATTGGACTTCTATCATTATGGAAGTTGTATGGCATTAGCGATCCATGTCAGGTTGCATTAAAAAAAGGTGTGGTATTAGCCATCCATGTAATAGCCACATAAAATAGCAAAAACGTATGCTCTCAAGAGTTCGCACAATACTGCAGAAGATGATTCTTGACACGAAAGAATCGACTTTTTCTCCAAAAATGTTATGTTTTCTTAAAAAAATTAGTTAGAAGATGCTGTGGGAGTTATTTTACCTTATTTCACATTACCCATACTGCAAAAAACGCGGGTAAAGTACGAAACGCCACCTATCTGGGTTGGGATCTCTCCGAGTCTGCGCGAGAGCTGACCGACGATGAAGAGATCATTGTGGGCGCCAAATGACCGGAACCAGCCTGCAACTAGACTGCGCGGACCACACTTGACCTCGGGCCCTTCCTTAGCCTTCAACGTTGCATCACAAACTTTGTACTTAAACGTGTCCTGTGTTAAGTTTACGGCCGAAATGTTATAAAGAAAAACTAAGGTAACGGGGTTTTCTTGTTGGTGGTATCCGAAATTCCCTTTGTTGTGACCAGCGAGAATGGAAAGTCCTTTTCAATGTCCTTCCATACTCGCTGGTTGTGACCGACGAAGGAATCATATAATACAGGCTCGGATAGGAGCTCTGGTTGAATATTTTCACTATGTCAACTTCTCTCTTAGATTATTAAAAAACATGTAATTTTTTTAAACACATTTCCGTCATTCTTTTGCCGGTTACCATGGTAAATTTATCCGCTGGATAAACAGGCAAATGGGTAGTTATATCCACTCAGATTTCTGTGGTTATATCTGACGCTTAGTTGCATTTCGTACCATGCTAACTGGCTTACAATGTGTTATTCGTCCATGTGAACTTAAATTTGCCAGTTAACATGATACGAAATGCAACTATTTTTCATTGGGAGGTTTATTTGGATTTTCATTGATGAAAATGAAATGCAACTAAATGTAATATATAATCACTCACTTGCGTGTTTACCCAGCTAGTAAATTTACCATGGTTTTTTTTATGTGACTGGACATGGATGGCTAATACCACACCTTCTGTCATGGTATTAGCCCAACACACCACATGGGAACTAGGTGCCATGCCAGGACCTTCCTTATATTGCTCGGCTACATTGAACTGGATGGAAAACACGGACAATTTTCATTGCCGCTTCGACCATCGTTCATCCAATGCGATGGTACCAACCCGGGCGGGATTAACCCTACCACCTAGTAAGTAAGGAATGGGACCTACAGTTAACGTGGAATCCGAACCACGGCCAGCCTCTGTCGGTCGAATGGTCACCCATCCAAGACCAGACCGGACCCAACGTTGCTTAACTTCGGAGAGCGATCGCCGAAGTGTCTTGTCGCGCCGCTGGGCTATTGAGGCTGACCCCTCTGTCGAGTATTTTATTCATCTGCCTACTAAAACATATGAGATCGTTCGAAAAGTTCAGGTTTAGGAAGGTGTTTTTGGTCTCTTCAAATAGGACATGCGACTTCAACGAAATGTAGGGGGATGAGAAAATAACCAGGCTGTTTTGATTTTTTTGCTAAAGATTTCAAATTAGCTCACCCTTATTCTTAAGTGTTCTTTAACCTATAACTCTGCATACATTTTTTTTTAATATGAACTAAAACTGTAGAACAGAAAATTATGGACCAGTTACATAAGTGTTAGTATGGCCGACACCGACAAACGACGCGCGGTACTTTCGCAAGGAACAATGTCTTAAAATATTCAGATATGCCATTGAAAGGGTGTTATTACGTGCATTCCTTGGCGAGGCGAGACTGATTTCGTATTCTCGACGCGATCGAGTCTCATTCGATCCACGATTCAATCTTTATGATGCGCCTTATATTTGCTGTTTCCATTTGTTAAAGCCTTATCGAGAAGTCAAGCCAAGTCAAGCAGAACACAGCAACGCTGTATTTCCAAAACTTAGCATTTTTCAAAACATGTTAAAGGTAACTTTATCCTCGCGTTTATATTTCCTGATCTGTCCAAACTCTACATCGTAAGTCCAAACTCTACATACAGACCACGAATAGTTTCTCTACCTCCTCTACCTAAATGGTATGTCCAATACGTGATCTGCCCAAACTCTACATAGTATGTCCGAACTCTACATTATCTGTCTAAACCCTACACGGTGTATCCAAACTCTACTTGGGTACGTCCAAACTCTACATTATTGGTCCAAACTCTACATGGTATGTCCGAACTCTATATGATCTCTCCAAACTCTACAAGGTATGTCAAAAACTTTACATGATCTGGCCAGACTCTACATGGTATGTCCGAACTCTATATGATCTCTCCAAACTCTACAAGGTATGTCCAAACTCTACATGATCTGTTTACTGTTTATTCTATACCGTTACTTTTTTGAATTGGGGCTGCAAAAAATATCAAAGCTTCGATTTATGTGTGTTTTTTCTTCAAATATTTAAGTAAGCCTATCCCGAAGCGATCTGCATAATCCCATGCATAAAGTTTATTAAAAGTGTCTACTCAATTACCACCGGCTGCCCACCTCTTACCTCGCGTGCCTAAAATAAGGCATACATAGTTGTTTTAATACTTAGCTCGGCATACCTCAATTAAAAGGATTAATAGCCCAATGTTTAAGACGCGCGTATACACATCTGTAACCCGCCATTAATATTACATAATGACCATGCAAATTGGGTACTTCAAATACTTTGCAAGACGATTTAGTTAGCGGGGACGAATGTTTTAATAAAAATAATTTACAAGCCTTGGTATGTCAAATGGTTCAGTTACTAATTTGCAAATAAAGGTAATATTTCATTAGGTACGCATGCCAATAATGCGACCCCAACAGTTGCTGCATATAATAATGCATGTGCAAAATTATACATGTACAGATATTCAGGTAAGACAAGCAGTTCTTGCAACATTTGAAGCAAATTGGATGCTTCGTTTTTGCCAACGTAAAGCAGTAAATTTCTTTCCACTTGTGTGCGTTTTTTTTATGCGAAGGATAAGGACTATTCTAAGCACGAAGTCTAAGCGTGGAGTGCACAATCTCTGGTTAGTGATAATTGTAACATTAAAATATAACGGTCCTTATTTTTTACCTGAAGATGAAAGAAGAGAGGTCTATACTAACCAGAGATTGTGCACTCCACCATAACAGTGCCAAAAGAGCGCAAGCTTATCTTTCCAGCGCGAGAATATTTGCTTATACACTCCCAGCGAATACTGACGAGTGAATGTTTGCTATTGTTTCGGCTAATCTACCTTTGAAATGTTTGTTTTGCAAGCGGCTCGTGTAGATGGCGCCAGCGTCGCTCGTCGGCCGTCGCCATTGCGCAGGCGCCGGACTCAATTCGCACGCGCCTGTTTACGCTCGCGTGTCCGTTTAAGTGCGAACAATTCCCTAGTAATTCTGCATTCCGCGTTTATGCGCTGCAGAGGCCTGAATTAGCTTATTATGCATCTTTCGGCCTGATTTACACAGATTTATGGTAATGTCACCGTCTGCTTGCGAGTGGGGAAAGGGTGCGGCGATGCACGGAGGTCACTCGCGTTAAATTGTCTTTCGCTTGCTGCTGCAATGCCGCCGAAACATTTTGTGTATGGCATTGCTCTCTTGCAAGCTCTTCGTGCACACAATAAACCTCACAATTGTAAAGAATGAAGATTGCACGGCATCAGCATATGCCAGTCATAAGTGTCAGAATACTATCGAATGCAGCCAGCATTCGATAGTACGCACTTGCCAGCACAGCACACCACGCGACAGGCACCAGCATGCGCAACTATGCACTATCTCAGCCAGCAATCGATAGTGAGTACTTGCCAGCTCGGCGAATACACCCTCACAGCCACAGCTCCTCCCTTACACAATATTGTAAAATCGACGTACATAGAAGTGAGTATTCAATCGAGATTTTTCCCTCCAAAAATTTAAATCCTTCAATGTGGAAAGAATGCAAGGTTTGCCCCAAAAACAACTTATGTACGTCTAATTTGACCAATGACCCAGAGTAATATAATAAGTTTTGTTTCTATTAGAACCTGCAAAACATTGATATTTCTCACTGATACTACAGAAAAAGTAATAGAATATTGGTTGTGCAGACCAAAAAAGGCTTTCGATCTTCTAAGAGGCACCAAAAATAATGTGTCTGCTTAGTAAAGGTGTCAGTTTAAACTGCTACAACACGAGCTTAATTAACAAATGTATAAAAATAAACAATAATTACTATTCAGCTTTAAAGTATGCATCGTGCATAATAATCATGCGTCATAATTAGTGCTTGAAGACGCAAAAGAACCCCGTATGATTGTATCTAAGGAAGGTTGACCTCATTCAATTGACATTTACGCTTCGTGGCTAATAAATCCTCGGCGGGGCACGCACTATCGTTGCGCGCATGCGCCCGCACCACCATCGTCATGCGCTGGGGGGACACATCCTTGAATAGAGTGACCATTGAAGCCCATATTCATTCGGATGGCATATCGACACCGAGGGATTCAAATGAATTGAGCGGATCTTTTTATTTTCTTGGCCCTCATTGAATCACTGTTTTATATCACTGATATTTTTAGTCTCAAGAAAATTAGACGGCATTCACCTCCAATTTGTCCTCCCCGTATTTACAATAAAATATGGGGAGGTAGATTTGTAGGGATCCATACCCAAAGGGTGCCAACGGAATCCTATTACTAAGCCTCTATCCGTCCGTCCGTCCGTCCGTCCGTCCGTCCGTCCGTCCGTCCGTCCATCTGTCGGTCACAGAGCGGTATCTCATGAACCATAATAGGTTGGCAGCTGGAACTGTGTGTATTTATTTTGCTGCTATAACAAAAAATAGGTAAAATTAAAAAACAATCCAAAAAAAATTAACCCTTCGTGTGCGAGTCCCACTCGTACTTGACCGGTTTTTTTTTAATCCTACAACATAATGTTTTATACCTTTTCTACTCAAAATATGCCTAGGAATGCCTGGCTAACGTTTGGACCAACCTCCGTTAACATCCTGTATACTGGAAGCATATAATTAAACAGTAGAAAACAATTTGATCTTATGTTGCCTCAGATGAGTACTAAAGAATGTTTCTAGGTAAATTTCAAATAAATTTGTTCAGCAAGAAGCTTTAAATTGTCGTGAAATATAAAAGGAATGTTCCTGTAACATACCGGGAGGGGAATAAATTAGAACCGCACAATCTAACACATTTGTCAGGTCGGAAAACCAATATTAAGCCTCTATCCGTCCGTCCGTCCGTCCGTCCGTCCGTTCGTCCGTCCGTCCATCTGTCGGTCACAGAGCGGTATCTCATGAACCATAATAGGTTGGCAGCTGGAACTGTGTGTATTTATTTTGCTGCTATAACAAAAAATAGGTAAAATTAAAAAACAATCCAAAAAACATTAACCCTTCGTGTGCGAGTCCCACTCGTACTTGACCGGTTTTTTTTAATCCTACAACATAATGTTTTATACCTTTTCTACTCAAAATATGCCTAGGAATGCCTGGCTAACGTTTGGACCAACCTCCGTTAACATCCTGTATACTGGAAGCATATAATTAAACAGTAGAAAACAATTTGATCTTATGTTGCCTCAGATGAGTACTAAAGAATGTTTCTAGGTAAATTTCAAATAAATTTGTTCAGCAAGAAGCTTTAAATTGTCGTGAAATATAAAAGGAACGTTCCTGTAACATACCGGGAGGGGAATAAATTAGAACCGCACATTCTAACACATTTGTCAGGTCGGAAAACCAATATTATAGAGGCTTTATTGGCACGCTATTGGACTTCACTGATATGCCAATCTGCAGCCAAGAACCATTTGTAACGCTCTTGCATTACTGCAGCCGAGTTGGACTACAAATATTTCAACAGATACCTACAGTCACTGGGAAATATCTCCAACGACTTTCAACTATAATAATCCGTGTATCACGTTTAATGGCGGCCAACCCAATGGAATTGTACTAGAATCAAAGCATCTAAGATCACAAATGATTGAGACAGCATACCAAGTCTGCAGCTCATAGGGTTGTGGCCCAAATTTTGACGACGTATTCCTTGGCACATCTGTAGAAAAATATTTGAAAACATTGTACGACTTTAAAACTTTTTCACTTACATTTAAGTTTTTTTTATGAAAAACCGGTATGGGTGGCCGTACTGAGAGACCAATGATACTCAGAAAAGTGGATTTAGCTTTCACCCCGCGAAACCACACTCAGCGAGGCATCATACTAGCGATTATGCGGCAGCTATAGAACTTGTTTAAATTACGTTTGGAGACTTCCAGGATTTAGGTATGAGGAAAGGCACACCTATAACGTGGATATCTCCAATGGCAGACAGTTCCAAATACCCGCGGTGCGGTGGAGAAAGGGGGCACTCTGATTATCTGCGGCGGGTGCTCCGGATCCAGGTTGCATGGGGATGAATAAGGGATGCAACTGTAGAACACACTGAGCGACCCTACAAACCTGAAAAATGTAAGGGGATGTATGTATGCTCCAAATACGCCAAGGAAAACATATATAGCGTTTGGACTGGATAAGCCCGTCAGCACCCTGTATGCGGTTGGCGGTTGTTGGTGGTATGAAAGATAGTCGAGGCGGCATTACGAAATTGTCAGTTTTTTTCATATAGTTCATATTAACCGTGCATAAAAGAAACGTCCTGGCATGGGACCAATTCCTTCAGGAATATGTTTGCGTTAAATCCTGACAGTACGTGTCTTGCCTAGCATCCACGTTCAGTTCCATGATAAAAATGTAAACCAGCTTTTGACCACGTTTTGGCGTTCGTGTTACTACTTAGTTGGCCGAATGCCGAAAAACCATAAATGTCTTCATCAGATTACCCAGACATTAATAGAAGAGTCTTTGGACAGAATACCAAGGCAAATAAATCCATAGATGAGAATAAAGTATTCCTTTTTTTTTTCTTTCTAGATCCTAAAAGCGATAAAGATCGTATCCATTTTAAGATCAAGATCAATGGACCAATTTAAAGGATTTAGTCCTGTAAATTGGTCTAAAGCTACGTATTGATTTAACTGTGTAAATTTCCTATTTAGTCAGACCAAGGTGTTGAATTATACTCATTTCTGTAAAATCAGAATAAAGACGTTGCATTAGACTGCAGCAAGTTTCTGCTAAGAAAGGTAGAGGGCCAATCACTATGAGCACTATTTATAGAAACATAAACTGATCATTTCTGTTTGCTCGCCTCACTTCTAGCCGTCGACACTCGCTTGCAATGGTTTCTACTCGCATCGCTGGCGCTACATAAACTCAATAACATTACGAGCCGATGAGCTCGAAATGTTTATAGATTCGTCAATAAATACTTCAAGCGCAGACGCCGATCGGGCTGAATATCTTTTATGGGATGGGCCCGATGAAACTCGAGGATATAATTGTCAGTTATCGCTAGAGATGCTCTTAATATTGTTTGGGAAGTCATAGAGAGTCAGAATTGCGAAGATTATGCTCACCGCTGCACCCACACAATTTGTACGCGTTCCGCCAGCAATAATAGAGTTAAAATAAATGACAATCGGATATGTATTTTTTAGGTCTGGTTGCGTCCACCTATACAATAGTCGTTCTAGATCATGGTTTCTTAACCTGGGGCCCATGGACCCCTTGGGGTACCGTGACATCAGTGCTAGGGGTCCGTGGCATAAGTGCTGAGGGTCCATGTATATTATAATGACAAAAAAAACAGGCGTGTGACCGATCAAAACATTTTTACGTATCTTTCCTTTTTCTCTGGTAATAAACACACGTAGTTTTTTCAAAATGCCATGTTTTCTTTCCATTCAAATGTGTTGTGAAGGGGTCTGCAAAAATGTTGAAAGTCCACAAGGGGTCCATGATTACAAAAAGATTAAGGAACCCTGTTTTAGAGGGTGGTGTGAATTGTGAAAAGCACTAAATAAAACCTGACTTAACCTAATTTTAAATTTCCATGTCCATAATTTTGGATGCTTTGGGTTTTTGATCTTGTGTTGGACTTTATAATGCGCATAATCCATATTATCTATTTTAATACTATAAATTCGAAATTAACTCTGTCTGTTGCGTTTTCACGCCTAAACAGCTAAATCAATTTAGATGAATGGTATGGAGATAGTTCGGACCTTGGAGAAGGCTGCCTTTTTTCGCGAAAATTAAACTCGAAGGGAGTGAAATAGAGAATGAAATTTTGTATGGAGAACTCAAATCATATTCAGGTAATAATTCATGCCGATATCAGCCCAAAACGATAATGACCCGAGCGGAGCCGGGTACCTCGAGCGGAACTAGTGCTTTCCAATTCTAGGGCTTAATGTAGGAGAATCACTAAGAAATGACTGAAACTTGTGCAATATAATAATAACAAAGGTCTTATCATACTATATTGACTTTTGTATATAGGCTAGTAGCATTCAGATATAGCTAAAACATTTTGAGATTAATTTCAACGCTATGCAAACATGTGGTCGTGGAACATTAATTTCATGAATACGTGTCATTTAATTATGCACTTCATCAAATGCAGTGCATGCGCTTTTAAATTGAGTTTTATGCATTCAATGCACATCTTTTATCCGCTTTGAGAATTGCTTATTATGCAGGCTCACTTAACTTTGAGGTCGTTTTTTAACGAACACGCGTATACATAACATAACGCCGCCGTTTACCCAGAATGAAGGGTTAAGCTGAAGTAATACATACCTCATACTTATACTTTGCTTTTTCTACTTGCTTTTTATACACGCTCTCCGAATTCGGGTGCTACGGACCTAACCTATGTATACAAAGCTCATAATCTGTCTGCATGGTGCATCATATTGGGTCGTCCGGGCACGCAATAAAAATAAGATGTCAACGGGCACAAGTTTATTTGAGAAATGTCGATTTAGATAAATATTGCAAATAAGTGAATAAATAAACTCGATTATTATCCGAATTTATCCATTGTTAACGATAAAAGAAAAAATATATTACGGTTAAAGCCCGTATATATGTTGGTTAAAGTACGAAATTATTATTTTTTTAATAATGTTTAGTACACTAATTAAGAGTCGATGCCCAGAAAAAAAATTTTTTTTTAATGTTTTTTTTATTTTTAGTATGATTTTTTTTTATATGAAACAATTAGAAAAAAATAGATTAAGGTTAATGTCTTTTCTTACCATATTCTCTAAATGAGTGCACTCGACACGGGTATATCTTCGGACTTTAACCCAAATCGGGCTTTAATCGTAACATATACTTTTTTGGGGCAAATCCCCCCCCTCCTATTCACCGTGTAAATATTTTTTTTGTAATACTATCTAATGCTATAGTAACCTATTTTAATGCGAAGTGGAAAACAGATTGATTAGAATAATTTAGGACATTATGAGATATAATTTCCACCTGGGAAAGGATTTTTTGTTTTTTCTTTTATCTAGTCAGATTTGATGAATTTATCAAGTCCGGTTTTCTATTAACAAATTCTACTGATCGTATTTTGCAATACCATATTTCCATCAGCTAGAAGATATCTATAAAAACCTGCCAAGTGCGAGTCAGACTCGCACACGAAAGGTTCCGTACCATCATACAAGATTTAATAAAAAAATGTCGTTTTTTGTATTATAATTTTACCTGTTTGCTGTTATAGTGGCAAAATAAATTCACACTCACGGACAGCGAAGGCTTAGTAATAGGGTTCCGTTGGCACCCTTTGGGTACGGAACCCTAAAAATGGCGACCGTCATAAACTTAACAAACTGAAGAAATATTTTGGTGATATAAATAAAGACCGATTCTGTTTCTATACATTTCTGAATCATTACAATTTAAGTATTTAAACAATTCATTCATAATTCATAGCTGTATCTGCGGTCAATTTTTATATGTTTATATCGTACACATCCATTATTACAGTAGATAAATGCATCGACCAACAACTCCGTTTCCATCGCAACAGGAAGAATAAAACTAGCACTTACATTTATTTTAGGAAACGGATCGAATGCTGCTCTTTCGCATATCGGAAAAGCCATTACAGAGATACGGGCATACTTCTACATAGTATAATAAAGATGATGAAAGTGAGTATTATTAACTGAATCTCATATCTGACTGTTACTTAAGATTTATTCTTATGGAAGTGCATCGGTGGCAAATCCCAAACCCACCGTATTAATAACTGCTTAATACACCACATGGAAAGTAAGTTCCTTGCCAGAATCTTCCTTATATTGTACGACTACATTAAACTGGATGAAAAACACTTACAATTTTCAATCTCACTTCGACCATCTTTCATTCAATGCGATAGTACCAACCCGATGATTAACCTAGTACATAAGTTAGAAAAGGGACCTGCAGTTTTACGTGGAATCCGTTGAAAATGGTCACCCAACTGCGCTCAGAGGTGCATCGTATCACAAGGCGTCGCGTCACTGGGTTGCCGAGACTATTCTTTTATAAAACACTAGCAGCCCGTCCCGGCTTTGCACGGGCATAATATAATTGAAAAAATATTATTTTGACACAATGATACACAAATAAACCCCTTATTACGTAGAGTTCCTAAAAAAAGAGCATATACCTACATTGAAATATTTTAAATAAAAATAACAATTTTGTGGAAATATTGTTTTTGTATTTTTTACTTTTATGTATTTTTAATACTATTAATTATTTTAAAAAGGTCATAACCACAAAACAAAAGCCATTCAATAAATAATTAATTGAGTTAAAGCCAGGGAGAAAACACTATTTGATGTTGTTTTATTTTTTCACTAAATAATTAGCTTAACTGTTATTATGATACTTTTGAGATTACCGCGGTCGTTAGACATGTCTGAAAAATGTTACGGCTTTTGATAATGTCTTTGAAGAATGTATCTTCCTGCCGCGTGAAAAGCCGTAACATTTTTCAAACATGTTTAACTGTTATTAGCTACCTACAACTACTACTATAACCTACAACTAAAAAGTATTTATCGAAAATTATAAAAACTATTTAAGTCACTTATTTATTAGGATAACTAAATGTACAACATATAGAAAAGAACTTTTTGAATGCGTTAAGTTACATACTAAACTAATTATCATCAAGCGACAAAATATTATCAAGCGACAATTTCTTAAATTCCGCACACTGCTGCGTACGTAGGGAGCCGACTGAATCCCCTCCCATACCTCTGAGTGATGCCTACAAACTCTAAAACGCATAGTTAGCCGAGCGGAGTTTTTTCTAATTTTGAAACTAATGATATCTTTCGAATGAATAATTCAAAAAGTAATATAAGTATTGAACAGAAAATAATAATTTATTTATTTTGATAAGGATTAATATCTAGGTACAAATAAAGAACCTTTTCTAGCGGCGGTATTTAAATTTTTATTTTACAATATTTTGTGGATAATAATGTGTTCTATAAAATTGTATTACACCATTTTGTTCTATCGTGAATAGTTTTCGCAGCGCACGCGATGTAAGGAACATTCTTGGTAATTTGTTTGCACCTAGGGTTACGTTATCGGAGTTTTGGAAAGGATCCCTAATTTTTTTAAGATAAAATATAGCCTATGTCCGTCGGATAGACTGTAGCTTTCCAACGGTGAAATAATTTTTCAAATCCGTTCAGTAGTTTCGGAGCCTATTCGGTTCAAATACACAAACAAACCTTTTCTCTTTATATAATAGTATAGATAATATAACTTTTTGTATTATTTAATACTCAGTTTCATAAAAATGTCAGTAGATGGCTTTGTTATAAAATTCTAACATGATTACGTTGTCTAGAGATTGTAAGTGCTTTTTGGCAAGGAAAATAGCACACAAATTGGCTGAACACTGACACAAGAGCGGTATTATTAACAAGTTTACTACTCTACTAACTCAATCCAAAACATGCTACAGTATCACAAAAAATACGATTTGAGAGGGACAAGCTATGACGCCGCCACCTGGCGGCTGGTCTTTCCTATTTGGAGGAATTTACTTGTTTATTGACAGCTTGGTAACCACTTTTACGCAAAAAAACGGTAGCGTCGGTGAGTGAGTTGTTTACGAATTCGCTCACTATTGACTCTCTCGGGTTCCGACGATAAGTAAGAACACGTCATGATACGTAAGAACTTCACAGAACGCTGTTTAAGCGGCTCGTAGCCTAGTGGCGCGGGACTGACCTAGCTTACCAGAGGTCTGGGTTCAATTCCTCGCCCCGACATGCACCACTTTCTTGCTCTATCTGAGTTCGATAAGTGCATTTCGTCACGAATGCGAGTTGCTCCATGGTTCGGAATCCATGTAAAACTGTTGGTCCCCTGCCCCTACTAGGCTAGGGTTTAAGCCCGCCTGGGTTGGTACCATCGCATTGGATGAAAAGATGGTCGAAGCGGCAATGAAAAATTGTCCGTGCCCTGTCCGGAAGGTCCTGGCATGTCACCTAATTCCTTCGGGAATGTGGTGTATTGGGCTAATATTATAACGATTTTTGTGGTATTAGCCTCCATGTCAGGTTGCATAAAAAAAAAAAAAAATTCCAAGTTGCGCGTCCTGAATTCAAAAGCGAAAAGTTAGACGTTTTCCACCCTAACAAGTAAACCTGGGAAAATAAGGTGTTAAAGTTTATACCGGTTCCAAATGCGTGTATTCTCCCAGGAAGACAACGCGTCGTGATAATAAGATCGCTAGACGAGTCGTATTACGAAAGCGAATGATTAAAAAAGCTTTCTTCGCGATAGGCGGACAATAACAAAAAACCGGACCAGTGCGAGTCTGACTTTCGCATCGAGGGCTCCGTGCAAATTTGAATATAAGTAGTTCGTCCATCATAGGATTACTTTTTCATGTAATTTAAGCAGAAATTTTAGAGGATTTTCGGATTTTTTTCCTTTACTTGTTCTTTTGTTACTTGACCGTGCGTCCTGCCAAATCACACGATTATGGGTCAACGGGAAGTACCCTATAGTTTTGAATTTATTTGCAGCTTGGAAGCCATATTTTTGAATCACGTTAACTCAAGCCAAGCGCACACGTTAGGTTTTTCGATTTTTTTCCCTTTTGAGGGACGGAACTCTAACAAACATTTATTGGTTTCGCATTGGGGTGTTGCGTTCCGGGGCCAGCAATAATCTCTCCTTCGCTTTGGAGTCTTGCCTCACGGGGGCTCCGGTGCCAGCAATAATCTCTCCTTCGCCTTGGAGTCTTGCCTCACGGGAGGTCCGGTGCCAGCAATAATTTCTCCTTCGCCTTTGAGTGTTGCCTCACGGGGGCTCCGGTGCCAGCAATAATCTCTCCTTCGCCTTGGAGTGTTGCCTCACGGGGGCTCCGGTGCCAGCAATAATCTCTCCTTCGCCTTGGTGTCTTGCCTCACGGGAGGTCCGGTGCCAGCAATAATTTCTCCTTCGCCTTTGAGTGTTGCCTCACGGGGCTCCGGTGCCAGCAATAATTTCTCCTTCGCCTTTGAGTGTTGCCTCACGGGGGCTCCGGTGCCAGCAATAATCTCTCCTTCGCTTTGGAGTCTTGCCTCACGGGAGGTCCGGTGCCAGCAATAATTCCTCCTTCGCCTTTGAGTGTTGCCTCACGGGGGCTCCGGTGCGAGCAATAATCTCTCCTTCGCCTTGGAGTGTTGCCTCGCGGGGTTCACCGGTGCCAGCAATCTCTCCGAATTCGCTTAGAAGTGTACTTTGCGAACGGACACGACGCGACGCGACGCGACACGGCGCGGAGGAGTGGCGCCGACGCACGTCGCGGTGGCGCCAGTCTACTTTCCGACTAGCCTTCGCGTCTCGCCTGTGACCTTATGCGTGGCGCACGCGCGATGCCAGACTCCGAACGCACGCCAGCACCACCGCCACTGCGCAGCGGAGACTAGGTGCGGGCCACGCGCAAAACTGAAGACTTCGATGCAAACGAGGTATGAAGGCCTCATTTTCATCGACCGTAATTTGCGGTTGACTGTCCAGCGGAAGGGTAACGTAGATATAAAAACACACAGTAGATGTATAGCTAGGCGATCGAGGCCACAGCAGTAGCTCAACTCAGGCGATTTTTGAGATAAATACGTTTGTATTGTCACTTAAATGTTGGCAGAGCACTGCTGGTTCTATTACTTTCAAAAAGATGATTTCGAAGGATCATTCGCGACAGTTCAGCACCGTGAAACTTGCTTAGAGCCCATACAAGCGAAATGCACAAAATCGGGACTTTGTATGGAGTTGAGCTACTGGAAGTAACCCTATATATATTCTGTGGTAACGTCCTCATATGAGGGTAATGCTGTTACTGTTATGTTTACAGGTCATGGATAATATAGACCTGCTGCCGTGACACATCGCCCAATACAGCGGAATCTCGAAGGAATAAGGTGCCGTACCATGATATTTCCTTTCCATGAGCACCACTTAATTGAACTGGATCGAAAATACTGTTCCATGTTTCATGATTTATTGAATGCGATGATACCAACCCAGGTGGGCTGGGGACCTACAGTTTTTGTAGGGATCGAACCATGGAGAGACCTGCATTAGGCAAATTGCAGTGTCGAGTAAGAAAAAATGAAAGAGATAAGTACATTTGAACCCACGATATAAGAGGCCTAGAGCTATTTTTACAAGGCACATTCCGAAGAATTTTGCACGATTTGAATGACTAACGACAATTTTATAAGCGTTTATTTGAAGTTTCACCGCGACCTCTCATAACAAATATGTAGTAAGTAATTTAAAGTAAAATAGGCAGAAATCAGTTTTTTTTTAAACAGGACCAGAATCTACGAGTTTTTGACTTAATATAATTAGCTTGTTGATTATGCGAGCATTAGAACGGCTTCATTGCCGCTTCGACCATTCCATGGTGGAACATGCCGAAATTGTATGAAAATGTTTGTTCTTGTTGGTGTGTCTAAACGTTATCTCCACGGCCATGGGTTACCTTTATCTGACTCGCTTCACCCAAGAGGTCGTGGGTGTAAACTTTCGACCTGCGTTTCCGGACGCCACCGTGTGGTGTGGTGCCACTGATATCAGAAAGTGTGGTGCTCTAATTAACTGTAAAATAGTTAGCTAAAGAATATTATGCTTTCTGTTCTTTCGCTGATAAGAAATCAAGTTAGATGACTGAAATCGTCATCTTTTTAATGATAACATTATTACTAGCTTTTTAAATTTGAGCAACTCGTGACTCAGGGGCGGATGGACTTGCCTTCCTCCAGAGGTCTGGGTTCAAATCCCCAACCCCGTACATGCACCACTTTCTTTCTCTTTCGAGTTGGATAAGTGCATGTACAATTGTAAGTCATAATTTTGCTCAAACAAGCTTTATTTGATCGAACTTGATGTCTGATGACCGTAGGAATAGTAAAATTGTGTTTGGTTTCTGAGTTATAAGGTCCGAAAGTTCAAATTTTTCGCGCGGTTTATGCAATAACTTTGGAGGTGCATTACACAATGATAAAGTAAGAACATCTTAAAAAGATTAGTCATCAGACATAGCTTGTTTAATCAAAATTTATAATCTATTTTGTTTTTGTTAGATGTTTTACTACAGCGGTCGTGGTTTACTTTTAGCTATAAGTCGTTTTGTAATTAAAATTTTCGTAAATCTTGCCAAATCATGCACTATGCACATTGTCTTTTTTGTGGACATGTTGCATCTTCCTCATCACGGAGCCTGTCTTTTTCTTTGAAACAGAGAAGGTCCCCAGAGCGCAACAGCACGGTTTTGTGCCGTGCCCGCGAATGAGTTAGTCCCGCCGGGTTGGGCCGCCTTAAGTATGAATTATATTTAATGATATTAAATATTTTCTCCGAAAAATGAATTAGACTGTGCTTCTTCAATAAAGTGGAAGGAAGACTAAAACACGAGTTTTTTTTATGTGACTGGACATGATGGCTAATACCACACCTTCTGTCATGGTATTAGCCCAACACACCACATGGGAACTAGGTGCCATGCCAGGACCTTCCTTATATTGCACGGCTACATTGAACTGGATGGAAAACACGGACAATTTTCATTGCCGCTGCGACCATCGTTCATTCAATGCGATGGTACCAACCCGGGCGGGATTAACCCTACCACCTAGTAAGTAAGGAAGGGGACCTACAGTTTAACGTGGAATCCGAACCACGGCCAGCTTCTCTCAACGGTCTAATGGTCACCCATCCAAGACCAGACCGGACCCAGCGTTGCTTAACTTCGGAGAGCGATCGCCGAAGTGTCGCGCCACTGGGCCACTGAGGCTGACTGCTTAACTTCGGAGAGCGCATTGCATTTGCGAGTTGCATTTTGCAAGATATTGTGTTTTCGCTCCCAATCCTCGATATTGTATTTCAAAATGACTGAGGAAGTGAAAGCTGTCGCCAACGGGTACTAAAAGCAGAATTGTATTGCTCTGGCCTAGCTAATAAATTCATAAGACATAAAGTGTGCGAGGCGGGTCAGGCACGGTTGAAGCGCAGAGTATTCATCGCGCACGGCTGTCTGCTGCCCCATTAGAGTATTGTCGTTAAAGATCCGTTTGAAAATGGCATGGCTTTACATGGGACGACTTTATGGAGGCAATTTCCGTGCCTTAGAAGGCAAAACATTTGTGAGTTCTTGTCAAAAATATGGGTGCGAAGGGTGGGACTAAAGAAATATTAAGGGTCATGGTGATAGTTCCCACTGTTTTCGGCACTTATAAAGAATACAATAAGTCCCACTGGGTTTATTCCCGTGTAGGTCGTAAGATCCGACCAAGGGATTCTTCGGTCGTGGTTCGGATTCCACGTTGAATTCTACTGAAGGCCCACAAGGCGGTAGCGTTAATCCCGCCCGGTATATCGCGTGAATGAACGATGGCCGAAGCGGCAAAGTAGCCGTGCAATATAAGGAAGGTTTTGGCATGGCACCTGGTTTCTGTGTGTGTTTTTGATAATATCATGACAGTAGAATTAGCCATCTATGTCCAGTTACATAAAAACAACTTTCTTGAGGCGATTCCAGTCAAATGTTTGCAGAGGTTTCTTTCGACGTTTTGTGCGGAACGCTCTCTTTGCGAGTGGAACTCGCACTTGGCCAGACTGTAAGCATCCAATGGTATTTGAGAACGACAATCTTCAACGAGCCAACACTTTCACGACCACTATCAACAAGCAGAGGTTTTTTAGTCTATCAGCAGCATCAATGGAAAATATTCCGAATAGATTTCATCATAGGCGATAGCAGGGACCAAGTGAGTGTCTGAAGTTCCTAGAAACACTAAACTGCATTCAAAATAAAACCAAAATAAAAATCCCAAAAGTCAATAGAACGACATAACGGCGAACAATTAGTTTTAGATGACTATAGAATTTGAATTCGCACCTCATGCGGAAGGTGAATCCAACAGATAATCTAAATACATTTTCCGTTGTGAATCTTAAGATAAAAATGTTTTTTTAGACTATAATAAATCGCAGGACACATTAATGTTGCCCGCAAGACTTCTATGTAATTTATAGGGATGGTGATTTATTCTGAGATTTACAAAAAATATTGAAAAGAAAAGTTTTTTGCATTATATTTGCGTTTTTAAGTATATGACATTTGGCGTACGCCAAACTTTCAAAAAGAGGCCGACGAGCCGCTTTAGCCGCTATACAAGCAGTTTTCTCGACTGAAAGATTCCTGATCCCTGAGCACGGAATTCTAAGAATACGAGTATGCCTGCAGGTCAGTGCTACAGTTGTCTATGTTGTATAAAGAAAGATACACAATATTGATTCATGTTGTGGAGTTATTGTTATAAAGCGGGAAAGATGATGTAAATCTGCTTGGTTTTTTTTATGCAACCTGACATGGATGGCTTATACCACACAACTACCGTTATGATATTAGCCCATTACACCACATTTCTGAAGGGATTAGGTGCCATGACAGGACCTTCCCTTTATGATCACGGCTACATTGAACTGATGGAAAACACGGACAATATTCATTGCCAAATCGACCATCTTGTCATCCAATGAGATAAAACTAACTCGGGCGGGCTTACACCCCTATTAGGGGAAGAGAACCTTAAATTTTACATGGATTCCGAACCATGGATCAGCTTGCATTCGTGACGAAATTAACTTATCCGACTCAGACAGAGAAATAAAGTGGTGCATGAATGGGGTAAGGATTTGAACCCAGATCTCTGGTATGCTTGGCAAGTCCCCGCGGCACCAGGCTACGAGCCACTCAAAGTACTGCAATTCCAAGTATCAACGTGCTATACATAGAAATATTGGTTCAATATTGCATTTAAAGTATGAAATAGTAAATCTATGAAGTTTCAACTAGTTAACTACTAATAGCCACCATAAACGCAGCCTATGCAAGTCACGTCCCCGTCTCCGCACCCCGACCACAAAATGTGGGCGCCATTTTATTCTCTACCACCAACCGCATTTACCTAACGCCTTTGATTAATCGTGCCATATAATATTATCGTATAATGCGTAGGTTATTTGAGTTGTTATTTGAGAAATAACCGCCAAACCCTTGAAGACATTTGGTCTTCAAGAAATTGATGCTGGAATTCGATTTTCTAATTTATCCAATGTCAACAACCAAGAAACTGTAGTTAACATCCTTCTTAACCTTTGTTTCAAACCTTTGTTTGAAGGAGGAAACAAGACTCAGTGCATAGCCATAGTAAATAAGAGGCAGAGTAGCGTGGCAAAAAACAATATTTTCATAACATTCCGTACAAACATGATTTAAACCAAAAAAAACAATACTACAATTGCAAAGAACATGAAAATGTGTTCTTTTGCATTTCTAGAAAAATAATTTTTTTTATTATAAATCACGCATTATGTTCGGATTTTCATTTTGACATTTTTGGAAGAGTCGCGTCGAAATGTAGAAATTTTGCAGTCAAGACATGGTGACCTCATCTATATGGCTGGTCGGCGGGGCGGCGGGGGAGCGCAGGAATGCACTATAAAATAAAACGTGTCATTGTGCTCGCAGTGCATAAAACAAATTCCTTTGCGCTACACCAAATTAGATACACTGGCCATAGGAGATCTATAATAATCTCGTTGGACCGTAGACCGCGACCGCAGCCGCGCCGCGCCCCGCACCGCACGCCGCACCGCGATTCGCACCGCGCCCCGCACCGCGCCCCGCACCGCGTCCCGCACCCAGCGCATGCTCCGCCGCCGCCAACCCCCTCCCGCCCCTCCCACCCTCCGCCCGGCCACGCGACTTCATTCACACTCGGTGTTCTTTGCGCTCTTGTGATCACATTTCATATCTGGTAGGTTACCACGGTAATTTTACTCGTCGGGGTTGAATAGTAGGCGTATAGGCAAGAGGGTGATTAAATCTGACGTTTGATTGCATTGTCGGATGCATTTCGGGGGGGAAAGGCAGAACGTATAAAATGCGGATCGTATAAAATTATATTTCGACGAAAAATTAAAAACCATGCACAACGTATAATCGGCAGATCGTATAATTTTATAGGTAGTGTATGAAGAAGTTAAAAAAAATCAATAACTGTTTTCTTCATGCATGTCGTATAAAAGTCATCACGTATAATATTTGAGCATCTGCATGGAGTCTTAGATTCAATCGAAAACGGTGTATTTAACAAAAAAGAGAATTATGCAAATAATTACTGTAAGTTTAGGTCAGGTTAGGCTTGGTTAGTTAGTTTGGGTTCGGTTAGGTTAGGTTAGATTAGTTTGTGGTGATATTTCATTCTGTAGAAAATACGGCTTTTCAGCTTTAAATTTATGCTATTAAAGGCGCTTTATGCAGTGCGCCATGTCATTTTATACGTACTGCATGGTTTTATTTTTTTGGGAATTTTATACGTGGTGACTTTTATACGTTCTGCATGACGAAAAGGATTGATTATTTTTTTTTACTTTCTTCGTGCACAACGTATAAAATTATGGTGGTTTTTTTACGATATGCATGGTTTTGATCGAGGTTTTGATGTTTTAAACAAAACTACTTTTATTCGTTGTGAATTTTATACGTAGTGAATACTACTAGTATTTCGTACCATGCTGACTGTCAAACGACCCGTTATTCGGCTAAGTGAACTGGAAATTTACCAGTTGGGGTACGGAATGCGACTAAACGTCAGATTGAATCACAATTTTGCCTGTTCACATGAAATTCACCTGGCGAGTTAATTACGTAACTTCCCTGATTTACGCAAGAAGGCACCACAGGTGTCATTTTTAAGAAATTGTTTGTAATGTAGGTAATTAGATGACTGTAATGCCTTAACGACGTTGCCACATGGAAAAAAAAAATTAATGATAAATTAATTTCAGTATTTTCTATACAGTACGATGTAGTCATGCTTATTTATAGGAAAGATTCTGACATGACAGCTAGTTCCTTAGGGAATGCGTGTGATCTCTATGTCCTCTATGTCCGCGTGTAGTAAGATTTCCTTTCATAAAAAATAAACTGGACAAATAAAAAAAACCACTCTTATTATCGATGCAATCACGGCATGCATAAACTTTGGTAAGTCTATTATTTTACAAAATTCTGTTGATATACATACTACCAATAATCTATTGCATAGTACACGTTAAATTATACTTAAGGATGTTCCGACCCATACAATGTTTTTTTACACAGAACGCAAAAAGTATTGCACTTTAAGGCACGAATTCGTCAAAAATATTAAATAAAGACATAGTAGTATTTTTGTATTGTATTTTATTCATCATCCATAGACAGCTTGCTGCACTCGGAATCGTCACATTTCTATATTTAACATCGTTAATCATAATCATAATTTTACATTCGTCGATAGTTGCAGCGAAAACATATTCACAATTTCAGGTTCAATGGTTTCGTTGTAATTGCCGATTATAAGTTTTAGAACGTTAGATGGCGCTGTTAAATAAAAATCGTATTTAAATAAATTGAAACAAAACCAATAATCCTGAAATTGTGAAATTGTTTTCGCTGCAAGTAATATGACTATATTAAACTTTTATTATTAATTGGTGGCTTAAAGTACAATACTTTTTGCGTTATGTGTGCAAACAACTTTATATGGGTATACATATACTGACATACTTACATTTTGATGACCTGACCTGATAGTTACATCTTGATTTGACCTGACATTTACATATCACATTGTGTCCTAATAAGAAATTTAGTTATTTGTTAAGGTATTCAAACGAAAAATAAAGTATTGGAAAGTCATCATCTCAGACACACACTTAATCAAGATGTGCTTACGCAGAAGTTGTTAACAGGATTTGACTGTTCGTCGCTCTGCACCTGGCATACTATATTCAATTAAATAATAAATTGATTTCCCGAATGGGTTGCGATGCCTGACGTAGGCAAACATTTATCACATTAGCTCTACAACGAGTTTATTGTCTCCCAACACCTGGTAGTAATTTAATTAAAACTATTACGTTTTATGGTCCGAGCGGCTTGAACATTTATTAGCAACGATTAAACCATATCGGATATCAAATGCCGACCCGTTCGGGCTATTATACTGTCATTTGTTTCTATTAAAACATTGTCCACGCAGTCGGTTGCGAAAATGCGAAGTTCCAGACAATTCTCGGTATACAAGAGTGACAGGTCATTAAAACAGCGGAATACATAATGAGATGACACTATTAAATACAATTTGACCAGTTTGATGATTCACAGCATGAAAAATCAACGATACATGAGGTAGAGGTCGCTGCAGCTAAGTGCAACAGAAATTTCTTTTGGGTCGTATTCATCAGGTTTTTTGTTTAGGCATATCGATATATTGTAAATGCGAATATCTCATAAACCAGTAGCAATGAGAAAAAAAATCTAGTTGGCCAGTAGCGATGAAAACATGCGACTTTTGGAACTTTTTTTAATGAAAAACCGGTACGGGTGGCTGTTCTGAGGGGGGACCAAAGGTGCTTATAAAAGCCAAATACACCTCGCCCAATGAAGCATCATACCAGCGAATTTGTGAACTATCGCTGAGCTACTAGGCTTGATCTAAACTAGGGGTTAACTTGAAATCCCCTTAACTTTATTTTTATTTTGTTAAATTCCTGTCACTTTTGGTTTGGTTTTCACGTTAATTTCAGGTTGATCAATACATAAGCTTGACACAATTGTGAAAATAAGCATATTTTTTGTTTTCCATTCACGCCGGGATCTAGTTTTCTGCCGGAAACTGTACAACCGTGCTCCTAAATAATGTGAGAACACTACCTCTTGTTTCTGCGCAGTTCATCGATTCGGTGTTTGAATATCCGCAGAAGCTTCGATTATATTGATGATTGGCTAGACCAGAGGAATGTGATATTATTTCATACATATTTCTAAGAAACGGATTTACCAGTAAATAAATGGAATTAACCTTATATTTGATCGCACTTGGCAAACTTAATTCTCAATTGATACATTTGTTAGGAATGCGGAATGAGTTGGTTCTGGAACATAACATTTTATGGAGGATTATATTTCTACGCATGCAGGTTCTAAAACGAGGCTGGGATACATAGAGGATTCATCTTCTTACACCGGCTTGCAATACATCCATGATAGCTTTATAACACGATAAGGACAATAACACTGATTGAATCTTAACTTACTATATTCTGCATACCCGTCATACGCCATACCTGTCTGTGAACGGCTGACTTTCTCGAAATAGTTTCACGATCCAATAGTTTGAATGGCTGGTAAATAACGGCAACATATGCTACGAATGACTGAATGCTGCGAATTGACGTCAGTTAATTGCAGACGTCTTATTACAAGGTCGACACATTTCCTTTTAAAACAAGTCGACACTAAACAGATGGTTTATGATAGGTACACGGCCTTGCAGCCACAAATAACACCGGTTTCGTACTGCAAATCTTTTGCTACCTAGATTATTGAGGTCTATTAAAACATAAGTTATTGGCTTTGGACATTTGAATATTTGCTTGTGTCGACGCAATTATGTATCTGCTTATAGTAGATTGTTTTGTGAACCCTTGTTAATTCTAAAAATGTTCATGTCAGTATACATTCCACTGTATTCTGTAATTTTACGTTTAATAAATAATAAACCGTTAACTACTTCAATATTACAATGTCTTGTGATGTGATGAACACCCCGAATGGTTTTTACAAGAGCCGGGATAGATATATTATGCCAGAGCATACTAGCAGTCATGTGGATTTGCCGCGTATATTCTAATAAAATGGATGGAGGACCTATAACACAAAGCGTATACAGGAAATAAATACATTTTGTAACATTCTTGACAGAAACCTTCGTTCTTCTTACAATAGTTGATAACGGCTTTTGCGCTTTAGATTTATAAAGAGTAATCCATCAAATAGGATTAATCGAATCCAAGCCAGCTCAAGGAGTAATGCTGAGATTCGAAGACAGTTCTTGGGTCTTGAGACGATTCTCAAGTCTTCCGGCTGTCAATGTTGACATTAGTAATGTCATATTTGGCAGTCGAAAGACTTGAGCACCGTCTCAAGATGCAAGCACTGTATTTGAATCATAGCATAGGTGTTGGAGCCGCCTCTGCAGTAACGAAAACAATGCAGAGGTATTTGTATGAGTTGAGTCGTGCGACGACACACGGCGGCATCGGCGGCGCGGCGGAGGCGAGGAGCGGCGGAGGCGCGGCAGCTTGGGCTGCATTGCACGCAGATTACTCAGCGATGCAAGTTATTCTTACGTCTCGCTGCGTATCGGTATAGACCATGCAGTAGCGAGTTCGAATGGCGTGCAACTCATTTTGGGGCTCGCCCCCTCCACGCCTCCGCCACAGCCTCTAGCGCTGGAGCCTCCAGCGTTGCGGAAGCTAAGGTCTGTTCATTTCATTCAATCCATTCAAAGTTTTACTTTTTTATTTTAATTTATTAGGCACGCAATAGAGAACACAGTCTAGGCAATGACTTAAAAACACACCGTTACGTAAACAATTTAAAAAGGGATGGCACGACCACAGGGTAGACATTCTAAGAATTTGCAATGCTACTCAATGACGATGACAATTGCCCACAAACGTACCAAAACGTATGAAGTTTCTGACAACTGGACTGTATAAAGTGGAACATGGCGATACGTCACATGTCATCTACTTATATTTCTATGGGCAAAACATACGTGTTATTACGAAAATTCATCCAGTCATAATCATGTGGATACACCCACATGCAATTTTCACTGGACTTTTATTAGCTTCTGAGCAACAGTGGTAGCAAAGTGACTTTTTTCTCTTTGGTCGATAATTGGTGAGATATGTGTTATAACCACGAACTGTGAGGTGAAACAATCTGAAACGTTTTGACGTTAGAACTTAGAAAATACTTTTTGATGTCACTGGACATAGGAAGCTAACACCACACCAACCGTCATGATATTACTCCCAGCAAACCGCATTCCCTTCCCCTGGCACTGGATGAACTGGACGAAAATCGCGGACAATTTTTCATTGCTGTTTAGACCATCTTTTCATCCTGTGATCATTATTACAATTATTACTACACTTTCATGATTAGTGGAAGAGAACTTAAAATTGTATATGGATTCCGAACAATAGAACAGCTCGCATCAGTTATGGGCACTTAAACATCTCAGAAAGAGAAAGAAATTAATGCAAAGCAAGTTCTTGCGCTCCTGAGCTAACTCAGCGGTCAGCTAACTCCAGTCTGCTGCGCCCCTGCCTCCAGGCACCTTTCCCCTTCGGGTGCAGGGTATTATGGCACACGGTATCGCACGGCTCCGCCCGCCGCGAGCCCCCCTCCGCCGCCGCCGCCGCCGTCGCAAATAACCGCCGTGTTGCGGCCCTGCATCTATTTCGGTGGCGGGCGTCGACCCTGCCGCTCCGACGCCGCGCGCCGCGCTGGACGGCGACGCCGACGCCGACGTCGACGCCGTCTGCGGCCCGCCTTTTTAGCGAATGCAACGGATTTTTCGCAGGCTGACGCGACATTCCGCGAGGAAGCCGGACGATAGAGTATCGCTAGCTTGAGCTACACGGTATGACGAAACTTAGAGCGTTGCTCAGTATAGGCAGTCGCGTGGTACGAAATTATGAAAATACTGGAATATCCTGACTGGAAAATATTAATTAGGTGGGTCCTTGATTTATGTATATCGATAGGTGCAACATTGTAAGTGATCAATTTTTTTTAGTGGTGATGTTATTCTGCCTATAACCTTTCTCAAGAATTGGGGTATAAAATGAAAAAAATTAAAACGGACAGGTAGTTTAAAAAAACAGGCTATAAGCAAAAACAAAAAAAACTCTTCAGCTTTATTATATTAGTATAGATTCAGTGTATTTCCTTCCTAAGTAATTACATCTGTAGGAATTCTAGGGAACGCGCACATAAAACCGAGAGTAAATTGTATTCACAGCGAATGCAAAGTCGCAGTGATAAACACTGAAGCCTGTTCGACGTGCAGCTTTCTGCGTTCACTGTCCGACATACTCACATTTATGACTGGATAAGTGAGGTCCCCGGCTCCGAGTGAGCCTGGTAAAATGCGCCCTCGGACCTAAAAAAGACTCAAGAATTCAAGAACACGAACGCGTAAAGTAGGTAGGTACTCGGCGGTAAACAGTGTTGCCAGACGTGCGAAGCGTCAGTGCTGTGGAACTTGAAAAGAGGTAGATTTAGCGGTAGATTTTTGTAACATAATTTGGGGCTGTAAATTTATTAGTTGACTATAATTTTTATGTATGCATCCCAGATTTAACTCTTCTTTCCGGCAGGTATGTTAATGACTTTATTACACGATTTATAAAAAGAATATACACGTCCTTTTTTACTGTTTTGGAGACAAGGTTCAAATAACTCGATTGATTACCACTGAGTTTAAGCTGCTGAGCATATTTCCTTTTCTTCTTAACATTTTCTGCACTCGAAGTTCTTTGTTGAACAGCAATGTGTTGGCTGGTGCTTTTACCGCTATTTGAAAATCAGTCCTCCTTTTTTTTCTCTCAAAATAACAAGAAGGAAAGAATAGCGGATAAAATAATTGCATTCTTTCCGTTCTGTTCCGTTATTCCGCACAAATGATGACACACAATCATTGAAGCATATTAGTGCTTCGTCTATCACATCATTGTATTAGACAGAGACGAGAAATGTTCACGCTTAAAGCAATGGACGCGGCTTATTCTCGCATCGACTCTGGTAATCCCCAAAACCATTCATTGGGATTGGGTGTGTCGCATTCCGATTCGAACTACCTTCACATGAGGGTGTGTTTCAAATAAATTGTATTTTTAATATCATAACATAACATTAAATGTTATTTTAATTGGTTTGCTGAAAAAACAGTAGAAAATATAGCTCTCATCGGTAGAAAGGTAGGATGAGTTGGATAGCGGTAGGTCTACCGTAAATACGGTAGATCTGGCAACACTGGCGGTAAATAATGCACATCGGACGTTGGGAAGAGACAATCGGGTGGTTCGACTTTCTAGCGCGTCGTCGCTGTCACACGCAGTCACGCAGTACCTATATACTAAGTGCAAGGGAGATGACGATTTACGAATCCGAAACTAGGCGATTGCATCTTGCCATCGTCCAATGAGAATTATTTTCTGCCGGGTACTGTACGATGTATGTGTCCCTTTCCCTCCCCACGCCCAACGCAACAGCAGTAATCGCTGCTTCTGTTAGTACGCGTCAACGAGGGCCCTGTGTGGCCCACAAAAATAAAACTATTCTCAATTACTAAGGGCGGAGTGCTCAGACGCTGCTTAAAAATATTTCACTGTATTAGATCAGTGAATTATTTTTGGTCACTTTTAATGAAAATTATTAAAGAAACTCGACTTTAGACAGAAACAACATTAAAGAAATTGCCATAGTAAATTACGAGCCATAGCCGTTCAACACATGGAAATTGCGGGGTGTCATAGCTTTCGGCGCGGTAGATACGGTATACAATACAATAACTAATAAGCTACACAATTACTAGACATCAGAAAGAGCCGAATACAAAAAATGCTGTATTTAATATAAAAAACATCGTACAGTACCCGGATATAGTTAACAAAAAAAAGAATTACACAATTACTAGACATCAGAAAGACCCCAATACAAAAAAATGCTGTCTTTAATATGAAATCCAAATGCATATAGTTAACCAATAAAAATAATTACACAATTACTAGACATCAGAAAGACCCCAATACAAAAAAATGCTGTCTTTAATATAAAATCCAAATGCATATAGTTACCAAAAAAAAAAAGAATTACACAATTACTAGACATCAGAAAGAGCCGAATAGAAAAGAACGAACGCAAGCACTAAGCGCCCCACGCAGCACGGTAACAGTTTAAAATGACATTAAATGAAACATCGCGAGCGGCAAAAAACTTGCATCTTATTGGTCATATGATTTCCACGTGTAAGTATCATAAGCTCGGAGCAGATGGCCGACGTGAGTCACTAACCCGCTGCTAACTCGTTTGCGCGAGCCGGGGAAAGAAGGAATACTTGTCTCGTAATCGTAAGTCAACTCACCTATGTCAACCGTCCCATTCGCTCCACTGTCATTTTCGGTACCTAGGGTTGCCATCTCTTAAATTTGGCAAGCAGGGCAAGACGTGAAAATACGCGTGAAAACCCCGGATTTTAGAGCCCAGAACCCGGACATGTCAACAGGTTTTTTTTTTAAAGACAGTGTAATAAAAAAAAAATTGAAAATATCATTAATCACCTTTTTATTTATTTTCAGAATTTAAAATTAAATTTAGTGATCTGTTATCATCATTTCAAATGTACTTACCTAATAAAACAGAATATTATTACAGTTTGTTACAAATTGTTTTACAAATAAGTTAGAATTTGTACACCCGGTCTACAAATGAAGCCCCCCGCCCGGACGCTCCCCGGATGCCCGCTAAACTAGGACAAATCCGGGGAAACCCGGACGGATGACAAACCTATTGTTACCTATCAACGTGCGATATTCAAATATTTTAAGGCTAACGTACTGGCAAATTCGTCGGAAGTAGGTCGATGGAGTGGTATTGTAATGTTCTGTAGTCGAGTAATATCTGTCGTTCACCTTCGTAACTATCACCATTCCCGTGAACATGAATGTTTTGACCGGCTAAAGACGCTGTAGTGACAATGAATTTGCCAATTCATTGTGAACTAATAAATATTGATTGAGGTATCCATTAGTTATTTTTAGTCCTTTTATTATTATCTAGTTATCTTTAAAAGAGATTTGAATCTGAAGAAGGACTTAAATTATAGGCCAATCATGAGCATGTCCACACAAATTGTTATCGAGCCATTGTTTTATGTCGCTGTTTAGTTAATCTTTTCCAACAGTTTAAAGCCGAAGAACATTTGTTAAAATATTTCAAAAAGGACAATTTTCTGTATTTTTGTAATAACTATAACCTCCTCCTTTTTTGAAGTCGGTTAAAAATGACTGCGAAACCAAAGAAACCTAAGGCCGGAGTGTACAACAGTCGGTTAAAGTTAATCAACGTTTAAATATGTTAATATTTTTGACATGCATGGAGTCAACTAAACTTTCTTCAATAATTTTCACAAAAACCGATTTAAACCCACGATTATTTATTTTAACATTGATGTCCATTCTGCAAGGCGTCTAAGTGTGGCAAGCAAAATAAAGTAAGTCGCTGCGATTGCATCCGTCGTCCACCATCAATAATACTGAATACTGACACGTCGATGGACACTGAGATTGGATTTCCAGCAATGGTGGCATCGTGTTTAATCCCAGGTAAATATGCATGCGTTTCTTTTGGGTACAGGTTTTCCTGACGACCTTTCGCAAAACGCAGGTCTCAATTGTTATTCCTCATATAGAGTATGAAAATATTGAATACGCAGGTCATAGGTTCATGGATAACATAATTTATATATTTAACAGTTTATGTCAGAAGTCTTGTAGCAGCAGCAAGTTTCATTCTTCTAAATGGCGAGGGAATGTGGGTGACCGGAAGAGAGAATAAGTGACTCACAGTGGTTGTCAAAAGTCAGGTGGGATATGAAAAGTGCTAGAATAGAAAAGTAATGTAAGTTGATCGGCTCGTAGCCTAGTGGCGCGGGGACTGGCCTGGCGTACCAGAAGCCTGGGTTCAATACCGACATGCACCAATGTCTTTCTCTTTCCGAGTTCGATAAGTGCATTTGTCACGAATGCGAGCTGCTCCATGGTTCGGAATCCATGTAAAACTGTAGGTCCCCTTCCCCTACTAGGTGGTAGGTTTTAACCCCGCCGGGTTGGTACGATCGCATTGGATGAAAAGATAGTCGAAGCGGCAATGAAAAATTGTCCGTGTTTTCCATCCAGTTCAATGTAGCCGTGCTCATAAAGGGAAGGTCCTGGCATGGCACCTAATTCTTTCAAGAATGTGGTGTATTGGGCTAATATCATAACGGTCGATGTGTGGTATTAGCCGTCCACCTGCGCATAAAAAAAAAGTTACTCACAGTCTAAGTCCTATAGCAGCAGCTAGTTCATCGTTCTAGATCGCGTGAGGAAAAGCGCAGATAAGTGACCGGAAGAGAAAATGTGAGCGAGTGACTCACAGTGGTTGTCACAAGGCAGGTAAAATGTATTTCTTTTAAGAGATTAAAAATTGCAGGAGTGGCTAGGAGAGAGAAGTAAAGTGACTCACAGTTGATGTCGCCAGGGCAGGTCTTGCAACAGCGGCCTGGCAGCAGCTCGGGTGTGTCGCAGGACGGCTCCGGACACTCACTCTTGATGTTCCGACACTGCACTTTCGCTACCACTCGACGTTTCTTTTGCACCTGTTCATTTGATTCGTTTAGTAAACTTCATAATATGTATAAGTTGCTTAGGAAAGAGCGGATTATATATCGTCCGATATCAATACGTTAACAAACAGTTATTGTAATAAACCTAGTTATACGAGAATTATCGAACAAATATTTAAATGCAAAAATACACTACTACTACTTGCATTGGATAAAAAGATGAGTAAAAACTCCAATAATAAAATGTCCGTGTTTCCTATACATTTCAATGTAGCGTGCTCATAAAGGGCAGATCCTGTCACGGCACCTATGTAACTCCTACGCGGTGTATTGGGTGAATATCATGACGGTGGTCGTGATGTTTGTAATCCAGTTCCAGTCACCTAAATAAAAAAAAAGAACAAGTCAACTCACCGGTAAGCACTCGCACTTGATACAGTACATGACGCCGAAGGGCGGACCCAGGTCCGCGAACCAGGTGGAGCCCAGCTCCTTTGCTTGCTTGCCGAACTGACATTCTGTAACAAGCGATACAATAAACGTTAACCTTTTTTAAACAATTCTCTACATGTTGGCTAACCTGTACTATATAAATACTTAATCTGTTTGTTCGTTTATTGGAACAATGTTCCTTATCTCACGTTTGGCGGATAGGAGCTACACGGCATAATGTATCCGAGCGACACTTTTTCTGTCACAGACTTCTTTGAATTCAATCAACCCATATTACTTTACCGCCGAAACGATAACACTGGTACCTGTATCTATTTTCGCTTGTATTTTTCTTGGTGAAAAGAAGAATACAGGCGTTAGTATCCATACACATGCAATACAATACGTTGAGACCGAAATACAAACAAACTTCTGCAACAGTTTGTCCCACAAACCTAGCATGAGCACGCTGCGCTTACATTCTAAGTCAATGGTGCGTCGATTTCACAGAAATCGGAAATAATTCTGATTTTTGTGGTCGATTTCATTAAAAAATAGGTAGTTTATAAATAATAAGTGAAGTTTTTCTGTTTTATTCCTAGCAATCTTCGATTCGTCAATGTATATTAGACATTTAAGAATCATAGATTATTCGTTGTGCTGCATATGTATTGCGAATTAAATAAATATGATTTGGTCCAATGCAATCGTAGTTAAAAAAAATCTTTTTTAATTGTTTTGTAATACGGTAATATAATAGATTTTATTGTTTCGAAAAAAAAAACTAACTTGGCGACACAATATATGTCGAAATAACACGCTATATGTAATATTATATTACAGCAAAATTGGTTGGTAATCTAGCAAATATCGTTCTACTTCTATTCCTTAACGTATGTTTGGCTGCATTGATCTACGTGAATTTACATTTTATGTTTCAAATTCATTTTAAACTCTCTGCACCTGTAGAGTTAATTTTTAGTCGTTTAATTTCTTTCGTGTTGATTTTCTTTAAGAATAGTTTATAATTTTTATTATTTGTGCTGAGAACGTATATGTTCGCTTTATATCTTGCCACGTGCAGACTAGCTGAAAAAAAATAAACCTTATATGCTCTTCAATTCCATCGAAGTCGGTCAAACTAAGCTGAGATTCAAAGACTTTTTTTTTGACAATTTTCAAGTCTTTCAACTATGAATTTTGACATAAAATTCTTGAATCTCGAAATAAGTACTCTAATGAAATCTTTGTACTTTGGGAATGGAATTCCATTAGTCTTCTAGGAATTGCCAGATACGGTCTATAAATTAGTCACAGCCTGTGGCTATACGCTAGCATGAGCAAGTTTTGTCTTATCATGTATGTATTATACCCACATTATAATTACGGTTACTATCTCAGGCACTACTAGACACACTCCTCCCTAGTGTGAGCGACCTCTCACTTATCAGATTGCTCTCATTGATAAACTATATTTACTACCGATACGTGAGGAGCCTTTTCGTAGTTTTCAGCTAAGTAGCCATCATTAAAATACGGTTAGGTAAATTTAAACTCGACGAGATTAAACCTGGGTATGACCACGGTATGACAGGTTACTAAAGAAAATAAGTGACCATACAATACTTAAAATGGCAAGGTTAGTTTATCTCGATTATTCACTACTAGCTGCGGTACCGGGCTCCGCTCGGGTCCAAGACGTTATGGACTGATGTTGAGCTGAATTATTTCCTAGATAAAAAGTAGCCCAAAGGGCTGGTCGAAAAGGCTGGTCAATAACGATGTAACTTATCTGCGACTTTTAAATCATAACGGGTGGAGCCGATATGGATTAATTAAATAAGAAATATCCTAACATTTCCATTTATAATACATAGGGCGCATTGAACATTGTTTAACTCATCCCTCTCTTCTGAACAATTAAATTCAAAAGTGGTTCTGTTAGTGATGGAAATCTAATAAATGTTAACTGTGCCGACAGATGGCAACACACTCAACGTCAGCGTATGATTAAACACGTCACTTTGTATGGACAGTATTGAAGGAACTCCAAGCGGTTCGCTGAAAGTGACGTGTTTGAACATTGATTAACTCAGCCGTACTTCGTATCAAATGACCGACTCGGGAATAAAATTTCTCGCACTGACTACCATGACTTAAAATTGTTCCTTAGGAAAATGGTTTTGCCATCAAAGGAACTCCAAGCGGTTCGCTGAAAGTGACGTGTTTGAACATTGATTAACTCAGCCGTACTTCGTATCAAATGACCGACTCGGGAACAAAATTTCTCGCGCTGACTACCATGACTTAAAATTGTTCCTTAGGAAAATGGTTTTGCCATCAATCTAGTACGTAAAAAAACCATAAATATTATATGCGAGATAAAAAAAACAGAAAAACCAATTGAGTTTTCAGGATTCGAACCGGAACCCTCCCTTGAATAAAACATATTTGAAACAGTCGGTTATACGCGCTACGCCAACTGGATTCTTACTTTTAACGCAAAAATTGTTAATACTTTCTATATTTGGAGAGCGAGCAAAATGAGGCCGCACTTCGCGCCGTCATGCGCCATGGGATGGTATTAATTTTGTTGCTCAGCCTTTAGGATATTTAGCGTGATGGTATGTTTCCTAAAGCAAGCCCCGCGATCAAATCTGTAAATCGGTACAAACGGCATCTTCATCTGTTCTGTGGTTACGGAGATTACCCCTGGCATGTGGACAGACGTTCCCTTTTATATAAGTATATAAGAGAAGAAGAAGAGATAATATAATAATATAGTAGAGAATAATAATAAAAAGATATCCGTACGAAGTGATGGTAGCGTCATCTTTCAAAAAAAGTTGACTACTAAACTAAATTCAAAAATTGTTAGTGATGGAAATCTAATCAATGTTAACTGTGCCGTCAGATGGCATCACAATTAACGTCAGCGTATGATTAAACACGTCACTTGGCAAGGACATTATTAAAGGAACTCCATGCGGTTCGCTAAAAGTGACGTGTTTGAACATTGATTAACTCAGCCGTACTTCTTATCAAATGACCGACTCGGGAACAAAATTTCTCGCACTGACTACCATGACTTAAAATTGTTCCTTAAGAAAAATGGTTTTGCCATCAAACTATTACGTGAAAAAAAACAGAACATAACAAAAGCATAAACATAAAAAAAAACCGAAAAACAAACTGAGTTTTCAGGATTCGAACCTGAACCCTCCCTCGAACAAAACATATTTGAAACAGTCGGTTATACGCGCTGCACCGACTGGCTTCTTACTTTTATCGCGAAAATTGTTAATGGTGATGGTATGTATCCTAAAGCAAGCCCCGCGATCGAATGTGTAAATCGGTACAAACGGCATCTTGATCTATTCTGTGGTTACGGAGATTACCCTTCGCATGTGGACAGACGTTCCCTTTTATATAAGTATAAACCCCCCCCCCCCCCCCCCCCACATAGACAGTCTTGCTGGTAAACTGAGCTCAGCCTGTTATGCCATTAAAAAAATCAAGGAACTCTGTGGCACGCAAGCTGCAAAAACTGTCTACTTTGCTTACTTCGATAGTCTCATGTTGTATGGACTAATGTTTTGGGGAAATGCAGCAGAAGCAAATAGAATATTTGTCTTGCAAAAAAGAGCCTTGCGTTGTATTCTTAGCATGAAAGCTATAGATTCTTGTAGGAATGTATTCAGCGAAATAGGAATTATGACCCTACCTAGCGCATATGTGTATCAAAATATCTGCCATGCTAGGAAATATAAGCACCATAATACCTTAAATGCTGATGTACATGACTACGATACTAGACATAAAACTGATTTACAAAATGTTAAGCATAGGTCATCAAAATTTTCAAAAAGTTTTATATGCAATATTATTAGGTTATACAACAAAATTCCAGAGGAGATCAGGAAATTAGGAGATAAATGTTTTAAGAGCAAATTGAAATCAGTAATTATAAAAAAAAGCTACTACACTATCCAGGAAGCCTTATTAGATAGAAAACTTGTTTAAATTAAAGCTCATGACTACATACTTGACCGGGTACCTAACATGGTACTACCAATTAAAATTTTTTTTATTATTATTATTATTTTCTATTATTATTATTTTTTCTGACATGGGTACTACATTGTAGTATGAATTTGTTTATTTACTAACTTATATTTAAT
Organism: Incurvaria masculella; assembly: GCA_946894095.1. Classification (NCBI taxonomy): domain Eukaryota; kingdom Metazoa; phylum Arthropoda; class Insecta; order Lepidoptera; family Incurvariidae; genus Incurvaria; species Incurvaria masculella. Next base: position 9,550,025 of record OX335644.1, read on the forward strand.
TTGATATTACCTTGTATCAAAAATGACGATGGCTTTTTACACCTGAATAATTTAGATCATAATTCCTATTAATTTAGAATAAGATGTCATTATAGTAGTCAAGAGTTTGCTCTTATAATAATGTTCTTTGTGAGCAGTAGTAATCAATCAATCACTGTAAACTAGTTTGTAAGTATCACTGGAAAAAAAAAGAAAAAAATAATAATACAATGACCAACCTGACGAAGTTTCTTGTCGGCTCTTCTTCGCCAGAAGTAATCGAACCGACAGGAAAAAAAAAATGACGAATCCGAGTGTGTAATATATATCTAATGGAGGAAATAAAGAAACTGAAACTGAAACTATATATATATATATATATATATATATATATATATATATATATATAAGAGTAGAGAAGAGAAGAGAAGAGAAGAAGAACAGAAGAAGAGAAGAGACGGACTTACAGCAGCGGGGTGGCATATTGGTCCTCAAACAAATGAGTGAGAAAAATATGGGCAGAAAGTACCTTCAATTATGCTTACAGGGATATTTATCAAGTGTAAAAAATTCTTGAATATTTTTTGCAATGTGAAGTAAAGTTTATTTTCGCTTGTTTTCTGATATTGATACGTTCACGAGATAAATTACACGAGAAAGTGTACAGAAACATTTTATAGAATCCACTCGGGCCAATGTCGTCTGATGATTAGACTGAAGTCGGGCTGAATATTTCCCGGATATTATGTGAGTTCCATATCAAACTTTCATCCCATATTTCACGCCTTTCGAGTTTTGTTTTCGCCACAAAAAGTACAGTAATTTTTCTTCTTCGAAGTCCAGACTATCTCTATATAGAAATTCATCAAATTTGGTTTGGCGGAACAGAGTTAGTTTCGCATTTATAATCTTAGTATGCGAGCGTAAAGCCAAAGGAGAGTTAAAAGTTTGTTGACTAACCCAGACAATTTATGTCGCACAAATAGGTTCAGTTTTAGATCGAGGGAACAATTTATCTTCGTTCAGAGACCATCAGCCACATCGCAACATCCAGAGAGATTGTCCTTATTTCTTGCAAATATATATTCAACGATGCACATCGGTCCTTGTTTGCTTGCTTGCAGTGCTTGAACAATTTCACAACGCGTGCAAATAAATGCAGTGAAGATACAAGTTGATCTACTTCGCGAGTACTTACCAGCACTTGACACCTTTTGTTTGTTTATTCATGTCAACCTCTTTTCGAAGTTACAAGATTTTTCTTAAGCATTGAAACTTCTTTTTCATCTAAGATTGAAACAAGGTACAAAAATATAACATCTTTCAACCTGTCATGCAACTAAATTCAACATCGCAAGTAAAATAATTCGAAAAAAAATTACAAAATTTCTTATCATCACGCCATTCGATCAAGGGGCCTATTCAGGTAAGAGTGAGTTCTAGTTCGGGAATTAGTTAACCTAAAAATCGCTGGAAACTACATTATTATTTAAATATCGGAACTCTTACTTTACCTTCCAAAGTATTCATGAGACAACCCAGATTTTTACCAAACTAAAATAACGTTCAAGAAGTGCAAAAACATGATCTATTTATAAAAGTGAGTTGCTATTAAACGCCGTATTCGAACTCACTCTTACTTGAATGGGCCCCCAGAGCCTCTATTAGGAGCGAGATTACGATTTAGAAATCGAAAAATCGCATAGTTCGGATTCCATTTAAATATTTTGGTTACTTACTAGGTGGTAGGGTTAATATCGGCCGGGTTAGTACCGTCGCATTGAGTGAACAAAAAGTGTTTAAAAAAATCAACCTGTATTAACCAAAAACCAAGTACCGCCCCCACAAACAATCTTCTAATCCAAGTAGCAAATCCTCAGTAAATAAACAGGCTTTGGCAAGTAAAACTAAAGGAGAGATAACTATCGGAACCACAACCGATGTTGTGCCAACGTACGAAGAAGACGTCATTTTCTAACCTAGTTCCAATGGCCGAAGGCGAGATTAAGTGGGGTTGCCAGCAAACGGCGTTCCGAAGACAATTCAAGGTTTTCCTGAAAACTAACAAGACAATTTGTGTACAGATTTCTAAATGCGAAATGTTGTGAATGCTTTGAACATGTTTTCTTGTAGTCACTTTGTATGTATTTTTTTTTTTGTAATATTTTTAATCCAAGCACTGGCGTTTCATTGGAACACACTGTCTCAACCGCAGAGATAGTGCGGATAAGTGCGGTTTTCAGTGTCACTTTATCCTTCAAGCGTGTCTCAAGGTCAAAGATGTATTCGAGTGACAATGGATATGTCCGGAAAAAAAAGATCTTGCGGAAAAGCGTAAGAAAATATCCATGCGACGTCATAGCTCCGTTTTGAAAGAAAACTTCTTGGCAACATTTCACATAGACCTGAACTTCTACTGATAGAATGTGAGTCATCGGCGAAAAACTCACTCACACGTGTTGACGTCTTTCACATGAAAAAACTAGGATTCATTTCTGTATGTAATACATAATCGATTAAGAATAAATTTTTTCAAGTGTTTCTCTCATGGCAAAAAAGGAGTCGACTTTGATAAAAAGTAAAGCTACAAAAAACCGGCCAAATGCGAGTCGGACTCGCACACGAAGGGTTCCGTACCATCAACAACAAAAAAACACTTTTTTGTATCCCTTTAATTTTTATTATTTTATGATTTTTATAAAATTTGTTGTTATAGCGGCCAAATAAATACACACTCTGTGAAAATTTCAGCTGCCTACCTATTACGGTTCGTGAGATACAGCCCTGTGACAGACGGACAGACGGACGGACGGACGGACGGACGAGCGGACAGCGGAGGCTTAGTAATAGGGTTCCGTTTTCACCCTTTGGGTACGGAACCCTAAAAAATACTAGCCGCAAATCGCTGCATTTTTGCGCCAGTCAATAGGCTTGTGAGAAACACATTCAGTGAAGTAATATTACACGACAAACTAAGAGATAGTGCTCATTTTGAACATAAAATGGTTCATATTTTCAAGTATCCATAGTATTTCACTAATTAAAATCTTCTAAAATGTTTAAAAGTCTAATAATGTTTTTTGACATTTCCTTTTTTGTACAAACAATTTTTCAACATTATAGTGTGCAAACGGCATCACCATACTCGCCACACATTCGACTTTGAAACACACCGTAAACGCCACAATGTCAACAAATTTTATAAAGAAATCGCAATTTTTAACCGACTTCAAAAAAGGAGGAGGTTATCAATTCGTCTGTATGTTTTTTTTTTGTTTTTTTTTTATGTTTGTTACCTCATAACTTTTGCCTGGGTGAACCGATTTTGATGATTATTTTTTTAAATGATAGCTAGTGCTTCCCAAGTGGTCCAATTTCAATTTGGTTAAGTTCTGACAATGATATCCGTGAGAAAATCATAAAAGTCTTAAATTTGTATTAAGATGTGCGCGACAAATGGACTAATAACTCAATATAACGCCAACCGATTTCGGTGATTATTTTTTTATTGGACAGGACGTGTACAAATTAGTAAGTGTACTTCAGATTCACTAAAAATAAACAAATAAAAAAAAATTAACAAAAAAAATAACCGACTTCAAAGAAAAAGCACTAAAAAGTAAAAAATAATTTCCATTTTTGTAGTTACGATTTCTGTTATTTTTGAGTCGGTTTCAGCCAAGGTTAGGTTAGGTTAGGTTAGGTTAGGTTAGGTTAGGTTAGGTTCTCTTGATTGGCGCAGCGCGTGCCCGGCTGACGCCGACTAAAAAAATAACAGAAATCGTAACTACAAAAATGGAAATTATTTTGCAGCGTCTGAGCACCGAGGTATCTGTAAATTTGGAGTTTCTCCAACTCCGAAGGAATGTAGGGTATCTCTGTGTCTTTTATCGTCTTTACCGTGGAGAATGCGCGTCGGAGCTGCATAACGCTGTCCCTCCGTCCACTTTCTACTTGCGCTCAACGCGGAACAGGGAGAAAATGCACGAATTCACAGTCGACATTCCAAAAACAAGAACCCTCCAATCCTCTAGATCCTTTATGTATAGGGTCGGTGAACAATAGAATAAACTCCCATTCCGAGATATTTCCCCCAAATTACGACCTAGGACCCCAGGTCCTGCCTGGCCGGCATGGCTTTCGCAGCCCCCCTGAATGTTCGAAAACCCATGGGCGTTGTCGGGTACCTTAATAGTTCCTAGCGTACGCCATATGCCACGCATAACATAAAACAATATATACCTATATATACCACTGAAGGTCACAAAGGGGGAGGAGGGGGTAAAAAAGTAGGTAAAATCGGTCGCGTAGTATGAGTACGAGCCCTTAAGGCCTTAACAATAAATTAATTCACATAAATACTTGTGCGATAGCTCACTGACTATGTCGTGTTCTCTCACGGATATTGGTGCACGGCGCGTCAGACTAATAAGGATGAGGGGCGCCGGACGGCTCCTGACGCCGTGTCAACACCGCTGGCGGCGCCAGGATGTCGCAGTTTACGGCTTCGTGTGATTTACGATCTCCATCCTGTAGTCCTGCGAACGATTCTTTGCCGACACAATACGGTTCCGTCTCGCGATTGAAACAAAACAAATTCATATTCTGTACATTAGAAGTATTCAAGCGTAATTTTAACTAGCTTAAAATAGCTTAGCGATAGTCCGCAAATCTGCGAATATGGTGCCACGCTGAGCGTGCTGAATTCGGACTTTCTATGCACCTTTGGTCACCGGTTTAAAAAAAAAGATTTCGAGATAAAACTGTTATGCTTTTAGCACTCTTCGACGATGATTGCTTTAGTAAGTAATTAATTAATCTTACAATATAAAAAACTTGAAACTATGAACGTTAAATTCGAATGGACTAGAGATACGTGCGGATAACCGCCGACAGTCGTGTTCAGAGAGAACTTGTCAAAATTTAGTACGCGATTAGCATCGGACTAACCATACAAAAACCGGTTTAGTCCGGCGTATTCAAGTTAGTCCCGCCCACTCTGAATACGGCTGCTGTGAAGTAAAATAGAAGTTTGTTATATAAATTCGTGCACAAACAACATAATTATAAATGTGTAGCACTACAATATTATCTTATCATCCGTGAATGTTTGAATAAATTTTGGCCATGAAGAATTCACGAACTTGACTGACTTGCCAGAAGGGGGTGTGTGCGTCAAAGAAACAGGAGATGTAATAGGAGAAACAGCGAACGAATTTATTTGTACGCACAAACTTCCTTAATAGTGACGTTGTGTGCTTCAATTGAGGGGACATGACCCTAGATCGATCGTGTCCGATAAGCTTTCGTTTTGCATTTTTAACCGACTTCAAAAAAGGAGGAGGTTCTCAATTCGTCTGTATGTTTTTTTATTTGCTTTTTTTTATGTTTGTTACCTCATAACTTTCGCCTGAGTGAACCGATTTTGATGATTATTGTTTTATTTGAAAGCTGGTGCATCCCATGTGGTCCCATTTTAATTTGGTTTAGTTTTGACAATGATATCCTTGAGAAAATCATAAAAGTCTTATATTTGTTTTAAGTATGTGCGCGACAAATGGACAAATAGCTCAATATAAGCCAAGGTAGCCAAGGTTCTCTTGACTGGCGCTGCGCCTGCCTGGCTGACGCCGACTCAAAAAATTACAATAATCGTAACTACAAAAATGGCATTTATTTTTTTACTTTTTAGTGCTTTTTCTTTGAAGTCGGTTATTTTTTTTTGTTTTCTTCAAACAAATTAAAAAAAAATGCCCTCATCGCTTATGTTGCAGGTGTTACGCGCGTCAAAGTTTTAAGAATTAATTATAAGGGCAAGTACCAAATTTGATTAGTCTGAATCAGAGGTTCTTAAACTTATTATGTCTACCGCCCACTTTGAGAATCCATTATTTCGCAGCGCTCCCCAAATTGTTTAGCTTTACCGCATCTTATAAATTACAATCGCAATTTATGATATTAAAAAATAAATGTAATTGTTTATTTATAGCGTGCCACATAAGTTTACTATTACATCTTGTTTCTGTTCTATGAGTTCTAATGAGGGCAAATAATTCATGTATTGTAATAAGTTTTCACTTCAGTTTAAAGTAAGCACTAAAAAATATTTAAAAAACCGGCCAAGTGCGAGTCGGGCCCGCACACGAATGGTTCCGTACCATCGTAAAAGATTTAAGACAAAAAATCAGGTTTTTTTATTATTATATTTTTTTTTATCTTACCTATTTGTTGTTATAGCGACAAAATAAATACACACTCAGTTGTCTTTGTGTTCAAATTTCAGTTGGCTTTGTGTTCCGGTTACTGAGATACAGTCCTGTGACAGACGGACGGACGGACGGACGGACGGACGGACGGACGGACGGACGGACGGACGGACGGACGGACGGACGGACGGACGGCCGGACGGATTGACGGACGGAAGGTCGGACGGACGGACGGACGGACAGCGGAGGCTTAGTAATAGGGTTCCGTTGGCACCCTTTGGGTACGGAACCCCCTAAACCACTTCCAACGCCTCCCATTTTCCTATGAGCCCTTTAAGGGCTATATCGCACACTTTGAGAGAGACTGGTCTAAATCATTTAATGGTTTAATATCAAGTTTTTCCGATAACCATATTTGCATAAAAGTGCATATTAGGAAACCTACAAATATAAAACGATTTTCCCTTATCGGATACGGTCGTTCTAGGGTCATATGCCATCTTAAATTAGTTTCTTCAACGCTACATTTCAGCAGCAACAAACGTTTGCAACGGGCCTCATGCTCAGAAATCAATGAGCACTGTTATCTGCATATTGATTGTAGGTAAATTTACACGCATCGGAATATAGGTCGAGGGAAAACAAGATTCAAGTAAACACCGCTATAGGTATTCACGAGTTTATCATTTCAATTAAGTGTATTATCAGTTCGTTCATTCAGCGCTATTATGTGATAACACCGAGCAGAAGAGAAATAATCATTTCACTTTATAATTACCATATCTTGAGCTGTTTTAAACAATTATTTGCTTGATATTTTGTTTGACTGTAATAGTTAGGACCTCCACGTGTTTCCACTATAAAGCTAGGGAATTCGATTTACATAAGTAAGTAATATTATAAGAATAATAATTATTATAATGTGTAATAAAATATAATGTTATTTTATTTATTTATTACAAGCGGGCCTTAAGGTATAAGTATTACTATTTTTTTTTATAATTTTAATATTTTGATTAGTAAATATTCCCTTTTTGTATTTATTTCAATAATTAGTTTTTTTACTGACCTTTTGTTTTCTTGCATCTGGCACTCATTTGTTAATTTAGGGAAAAAATAGTTAGTCTAAACTACTTTTAATTACAAATTACAAAACTTCTCCATGTCGCTGCTCAGCCCCAAGTCAATATTTAACTATGTAAAACGCATAGAAGTCATACGAAAATAGCCGGTTTATCCACTACTTCTCTTCACCCCTTAGGCAATAAATCGGAATCATGATTAGCCTACAAATTATTGGAATAATCGAGCCATATGCAGATTCAAACCGCATTAAAATCGAGTAAGCTGTTCTCGGTTATAAGGGGATAGACGGAAAAAGAGTCATCCAGAAATACGTAGCGAAAGACCCAGACGAATTATTAAGGATTTTGGTTCCGTACCCAAAACTCCACCGTCCGTCGGTCCGACCATCCGTCCGTGGTAAAGTGAGTATTTATTTTGCCGCAATAACAAGAAATAGGTAAAATTATTAACTAATAAAAATTATACGAATATCATAGATATATGTAAATTTATCTAAAAAATTAAAACATCTGTAACGTTGCTCTCAGTTTGTTTATTTATTTTTTATCATTTCAGAAAAAATGTTTCTTAATTTGACTCAGGAAACAGGCACGAGCTATCGCATGGATCACCTCGTTATCCTCTTAAATGCATGGTTCAACGCTCCTTCACAATGCCGAGAAAACATTTAACAACATACAGCAAAGTAGGTGCCAACCTAAAAGGAGACTGTTGCACTTAGAATAGCAACGGAAATAGGATCGCCTGCATGCGTGGGTTGTCCCATAAATTGCACCCACAGATGATCCTTATAAGCAGGATATTTTGACATTAGCGCCTCGGCTGCAGGGAACGGGTACGTATCGGGACTTGTTTACAGCCGAGTGAACATGTGCCATCTTAGCATAGCTGCTTGGGTTTTGCAATGCAGTTGGGACTATACCATGCGCGTTACGTAATACCTGATATTTAATGGTTATAAGACATTTTATTTGTTTCCAACAATGTCGATGCATTTTTTAATTATATTTGAATGGCATGAGTACCTGCGACAGGGGAAACTCAGAATGAAATGTTTGTGCTCATTAAAAAAAATCGAATCACCTAGAAACATCGTCACTCGATATTTTTTAATGATGGAACCTAATTTTGCACATGTGTATCAACTGCAATTTGCATTGGACATTGATCTCATACCCGAACATGAAACAACTATGGCTCGTCCAATGTCCAACTTTTTTATTTTCTTACGGAAGAGAAATATTCTTAAACATAAACAACAAATAATCATTGTAACGCCGGGCATGTTGAGGCTGTGACAATTCAGCGAACGCGTAGATCTCCGTGCATTTATCACAAAATTAGGGTTTTCACGGTTTTAGGTACGGAAAAAACCATGTTTAGCTTACTTATTTAGCTAGACGTTTTAAGACGCGAATCCTGATGATGTCCACGAACATCAGGATTCGCGAGAGTTGACATCTGACTGGACGAAGCGTCAGAGCTCTTCCAGGTCGCGTCGCGTGGACACCCCACAGCGTGGTGGACGATATGTGGAGCTAAATAAGTAAGCTGAATACCGTTTATCTGTAAACGTAAAATATCATGTCGAATAACCGTGAAAACCTAAACAAACACGGAAAACCACTCATATATAAGAGGCTTAATAATTACCTCATGTGGTATTTTAAATAACGGTTCGTTTTTCTTGAATTGGTGCTGCAGCACACAGGGTCTTTGCAATTAATACGGGCGTAACGTAGAAAGCGGTGGCAATTATATCAGTTATCTCCGCGGTCGAGTATGAGGCTGCATCGTACGAGCACTGATACGAGTCGCAACCCACTTAGAGATGTGTAGAGTGCGTAGCAGCGGTTAAGTAAGGCCCTTCTCACACGGAGATATTTATAAGCTAGTCGACTATCGCCACCACGGAGGATAGAGAGAGAGAGGAGATGTTTTAACTCATATTACTAAGGATCGCAGCGTGACACTGTGCGGCAGGAAGCGGGGGCAAAATCGCTTCATGGTGGGGTCATGGACCGCCCATTTTTGTGAAATCCATCTAACGGAAGAATCGATATTCTGGTAGCAGCTATTCCGAGAGCTATTCTTAGTGGTTACAAGACTACAAATAGATGGCGCCTTTTAATATATGTTCTTAGATTTACACCGTCGCTGTACATAATGTTTTGAAAACTTACGGTTTTCCGGTGTGCAATGCCGTGCTTGGCTACTATTACGCAAGTTTGATATCAAGACATTTTTCAAACCCATGCCTAAGATTGCTTCAATGCTGAGGTCAGTCAAGGACAAGATTCCACTCCAGTCTCCAGGTGTGTACAAGATTCCTTGTAGTTGCGGCAAGAGCTACATCGGGCAAACCAAGCGGAGTATCCAAACAAGGGTAACGGAGCATATCAAGGCGGTGAAGAATAATGAACGTTACAAGTCAGCCATATGCGAGCATGTCCTCGAGAGCGGGAGTAATCACTGGATTAGATTCGACCAAGTAACCACACTAGCAGCAGAAAAGTACTATATGCCACGCTTGGTTCGAGAATCCATTGAAATCTCCAGACATGCAAACATCAACAGGGACGACAGTATCAGACTCTCGCCGTCTTGGACTCCTCTTCTTGCTCAGCATAGACCGAAGGGCACACACGTCACAGTGGCACCAGCTGACACCGTTAGCTATGTGTGCACGGAGCCCTATATGTCTATGGTGCAGCAAATTGACAACCTACCCGCATCCACGAGGCAGCCCGAACCTACCCACACCTACAATCTTCGCAGCCGACGCCCGCCAGTTACCGTTTGACGAGCCGGGCTGTCAGACGTAACTCCGGGGCAACGAAGTGGCCCTGACGATGCTTCCGTCGTGGGAAGCGAAACATGTCGGCCAAGCACGGCATTGCACACCGGAAAACCGTAAGTTTTCAAAACATTAGGCGCCTTTTAAATTTTACTAAGTGTTTTTTCTATAAAAAAACCTTAGAAATTTAAATCTATGCCTTCGCGCGGATTCGAATAATTTTAATTTAAAAATATCATTAAAATTAGCATCATGAGATCAACATTTCTTACCGTAAAACGAAAATGATTGCGCGCCATCTATCGGCACATAGCCAGAGCGATACATCGATACAATGCTCGAATATTGACTCAAATTATAAAATATGAGGTGTTTTACTGACATATAAAACGTATTTCCACCTACAAACTTTAGATTATTTTGTCCTGTGTAGTATTTGCAACATTTTACACAAAATCTCATCATGTAATCGACTTTTCGCCAAAAATTGCGCTACAGACCATAATATTGTCCCACAACCTAACACCGCCAGCGCCATGTCGCGAATGTCGCTAAGCCACGCCTTCTTTATCACGTGGGCCGTGACGTAGCGACCCACTTGGTGGACACAGACCCAGTTTGCTTAGACCATCTCCTCTCTACCTCTATCCTCCGTGACCGCCACCCACGCTGTTGTATTCAGCGATGTTCTGAACACGGTGCTCCAATGAAACAAAAAACTTGTAAGAATATTCAAAACAAAAGACCCACCCAAAAATTATGACAGGAAGATTCTTACTTTTATAGAATAGCCTAATATCAGTCTTGTCCATCCAGTAAATCCATGTAGAGTTACATAAAAAAATATATTTCTATTTGGTGCAGCTTTTTTATATATATAACTGGGCATGGATAGCCAATACCAAACCAACTGTCATGATATTAGTCTAACACACCACTTGTGAACTAGGTGCCAGGACCTACCTTATATTGCTCGGCTACATGCTACGCAGTTGTTAACTCCTAATTTTATAATATGCTACGCGTTTGCGACTAATGTGGCGGGCGACTGACGTCTTGTCAGTCGTCGCGTCGACTCTTCTGCGAAACCTGTAAATATGTATGGCGGGGAATCACAATAAACGAAGACAAAGTAAGGTGTAGTCTTCCCGCGACCCGAGTAAATATTCGTAAAGATTCGAAGATTCACTCGAAATTGCATAGCAAATTGGATTGAAGCACCTAGTCCGAGTTCTAGACTAATGCGAAAAATAAATCGATTCACCTTATAAAATGTGGGTGAAAGCCTAGAAAGACGTGTAATATTGATTACATTTTTAAAAATTTTAATAAGATCAAAGAGTCTGAAAATGTTGTAAGTGTTAATTTATTATTTATTATCGTTTTTTTTATTTTTATCCCCGGTGGCACCGCTTCGTTCTGAAAAAGCTGAGCGAAATTAAAACTCAAACTGAATCAGACTTGGGCCTTCAGTTCACTTTTGACTATCCTGTGATCGTATCCTTTCGGTCGCAAGGAGCAATATTTCGGTGCTCGCCCTGCGACAAAGCCCAAGGCGCTTACAAATATCTCCGTGTGATAAGGGCCTTAGTCCTTAGCGCTCGGACGCCTAAGATGCGAATGAGACGAGTCGCAGTAAAGTCTGATTAATACGCGGCACTTCCGTCTCGGTGTGTCGAGGACTATTGCGGGTCGCAAACCCGCACGCGCTCACAGGAAGACGGGAGCGTGAGGAGCTCTGGGGGATTACCATGGTGATCTAACTCGCCGGGTGAACAGGCAAGTGAGTGATTAAATCAGAGGTTTAATTGCATTTCTTACCATGCTAACTGTCGATGACGTTTTATTCGGTCTAGTGAACTGAAATTTACCATTTAGCATGGTACGAAATGGAGCTAAACGTCAGATTTAATTACTCACTAGGAAGCTAGCTAGAACCTCGCGCCCGCGACATGCCTCCGTAGTCAATGTAGTAAAACTTTCGGGGGAGAGGATTGAGTTTTGTGCCGAACGCCAAATCTAACGTAAGAGGTGCCCGTTGACGCCCATGGGCTTACGAAATTTCACGGGGGCTATGAGAACCATGCCCGCCGGCCAGGTGCTTCTTGGAACCATATTTGAAGGACCCCAGGTTGTACTTTCGGTAGGGAGTCGACTGCATAGTTTACCGACCCTATTGATAAAGGACCTAGAGGATCGGTTAGTTCCTATTTTTGGAGTGTCGATGTTGAGTTGCGCAGAGGGAAGTATACTGATGAATTATCTGAGTGTCTATTTAGTCTTGATGTTGTTTAACGTAAGGATAATGTAATGACTTATGTAGCATGACTAGGTACCATCATTACAATATTTTTCAGGTTGCAAGCTAAGAAGTTTCCTTTTGCTTGCGATAAAATAACGGTTTGTGGTAGTCCAAGCTTGATAGTAAACCAATATAAATCTTAGTTTATTGGTCGGCTACAAAAAACATATCTTTTTTTATGTTAAGCGCGGCATATGGCGTACGCCAGGACATCTTAAGGTGCCCGACGACGCCCATGGGATTTCGAATTTACAGGGGGGCTGCGAAAACCATGCCGGCCGGCCAGGTGCTTCTTCACACCATGTTTGAAGGACCCCAGGTTGTACTTTGGGGGAAATACATCGGAAGGGAGTTCATTCCATAGTTTTCCGACCCTATAGATGAAGGATCTAGAAGATCGGTGGGTTCTTATTTTTGGAATGTCGACTGTGAATGTGTGCATTTTCTCCCTGTTCCGCGTTGACCGAAGGTAGAAAGGGGACGGAGGAACAGCGTTGCTGTTATGCTCCGACGAGCATATCTGCGTGGGATATAGTAATATTGTTTATTTAAAGCAGGAGTACCGCATGAGAATGCTTTTCTTAGGGTACTATATGTTTTATGTAACTGGACATGGATGGCTAATACTACTACATCTATACTGTTTTTACATGCTCTACACACCACATAGAAATTAGGTGCCGTACTGCCTTATATTGCAGGCTCGATTGCAGGGATACGTTGACCTGGGTGTAAAACGCGGACATATTTTAAGATTGCTTCGACCATAATTTGAGCACATATAACTACTCAGAATGTAAATACTATAATTCAAAGGAAATCTCACAAAAACACCGCACTCCGAGCGTCTCTCCAAAATTCACGCGGCTAGTTTATAATCGTATAAACCGAGAAATACTTCAGCGTTATGTCAAATACAGCGGGCTGGAATAAAGCCAAGGCGGTCGCTTTTCCGAGAAAACTCGAGGAAATGCGGGTGGCGTCCAGACGGCGCGGGGCGGGGCCGGGCGGGGGGCAGACGACAGCTCGTTGACGCCTAAATCATGAGGATTATATTCATAATAGTCACGTCGTACATTGTCTGGGGATAAATCAGTGCCAGCGAGTGGAGTGGCCGCTCTCTGGGCGATATGTCCGAACGTTCATTCATTCATAGCTTCCCTTCGCATTCTACACACGCTGAAAAAAAAATCAGTGAATCTAACTGTAATTCCTATTATTCCGGGAGGTCACGACATTTTTGGTCACGACAAGGTGAATCTGGGTTCACAGGTTAAAGACCCTACGTCTTTACATATCTCTACCTCTATCCTCCGTGTTACATATGCTCCGAACATAAGCAGTTCAATATCGCAAAAATCTCGATACATTTTCCTTCACAGCTCTGAGGGGTTACGTTGAATAGTTTTTATTATATAGAGGTCGCGACAAAAATGGTAACGATAACGTAAACAGCTGAAACTGGGTTCACAGGATAAAGACCAAATATATGTTTTCTATCTAGTGAAAGGGAAGAAATAACGGAAGTGGCGACATAAACTCGTCCGTACAGCGGTAGCGCATTTCAATGATAAAACACTGACGGTAGCGCCGACCGTTCAGTTTTTCAACGTATTCGCACACTGCTAATGTTCTCGAGTTCCAACGACAAGTACCTAAGAACCGCACAGGACGCCACTTAAGGTGGCCCATCCCGCTCATCTCCCCATACAAAAGGGGAAAGAAGATCACGCCCATATTTCTTGTCAGAGATCCAAAATTTTGCTCAAAATTGCTTTATTTGATCGAACTAGATGTCTGATTACCATTGGCATTGTAAAATTGTGTTTGGCTTCTAAATTATAAGGTCCGAAAGTTTGAATTTTTTGCGCGTTTTATCCAATAACTTTGGAGGTGGATTACGCAATGATGAAGTAAGAACATCATAAAAAGATTAGTCATCAGACATAGCTTATTTAATCAAGATTTATAATCTATTTGGTTTTTCTTAGATTTTTGACTAAAGCGGTCGTGGTTTAATTTTAGCTATAAGTCGTTTTGAATTTAAAATTTTCGTAAATCTTACCAAATCATACACTACGCACATTGTCTTTTTTGTGGACATGTTGCATCTTCCTGTTCACGGAACCTGTCTTATTCTTTGAAACAGAGAAGGTCCTAGAGCGCAACAGCACGGTTTTGTACCGTGCCCGCGAATGAGTTAGGCCCTCCGGGTTGGGCCACCTTAATGGAACAAACATTCAATCATGCACCTCCCGAGTTCGTAGGCAAACTGACCGACGCTACCGTCAGTGTATTTTCACTAAAATGTGATTATGCTGCTGCTATACGGATGAGTTTTGGGCGCCACTCCGTCCTCCTAACTCGATGTTTTTGCCTCTATTGTTGCAAAAAACATAAAAATGAGAACGTTATTGACAATATTTTTCAACTAAGAACATTGACGTGGCGGCGTAAGGTTAGCCTCGGCATGGCGTCACCTGTTCATTGTAGCCGCGTCTCTGCCGTCGCTGCCTCCTCCGCTCCACCGCAGCCCCACAGCCCCGCCCCGCCCCGCCCCGCCGCGCCGCACGCAGCCAATATCATTATGTAAAGAGCAAGAGTATCGGATGTCATCGGACAGGTGTTCCTTCTGTCGTCCACACGGCCCGAACCATCGGGCCATGCACCATCCAACGTTTGAATAAAAACATCTTGACACATCTGTCGAGGATATAAAAAACCAGCCAAGTGCGAGTCGGACTCACACACGAAGGGTTCCGTACCACAGTACAAGATTTAAAGTAAAAAAATCACGATTTTTGTATGGGCCCCCCTCTTAATATTTTATTATTATTTAATTTTACCTATTTGGTGTTATAGCGCAATAATAAATACACACTTTGCTGTCTACCTATTACGGTTCATGAGAAACAGTACTGTTACAAACGGACGGATAGGGTTCCGTTGGCACCCGTCTGGGCACGGAACCCTAAAAACTGGGTACGAACAGAACAGCTAATATTTTTGAAATATCTGATTTTTGTGTTTGATCCAGCCACTTTTTAGAGGCCCTTTCGAAGTGTGTGCTCACTCCATATGTCCATTCAAGCTTAATTAATTATTATTATAAATTTAATATTATAAATATAAACCGGCCAAGTGCGAGTCTGACTCGCACACGAAGTGTTCCGTGCCATCGGGTAAGATTTAACCTAAAAATCACGTTTTTTGTATGGGCCCCCCTTTATTTTTGTTTGAATTAATTTTTCTTCTATTTGTTGTTATAGCGGCAAAATAAATACACATTTTGTAAAAGTTTCAACTGCATACCTATTACGGTTCTTGAGATACAGCCCTGTGACAGATAGGCGGACAGCGGAGGCTTAGTAATAGGGTTCCGTTGGAACCCTTTAGGTACGGAACCCTCAAAATAGCATGAGGTGCGTTGATCGGAAGACTATGCGAGAATCAGTAAAGAGGCGTAAAGTAATGGACGCCAATATTTAATTTTGTTTATTAACTTGCTCTGATACTTTATTACATTTGTGTTAAATATGTGCATACATTAGTATGTTCTCATGACTAACGCGTGTGTCACGCTTCTATCTGTGAAAATTCACCTGATACTTTTTGGAATCAACCTTGAAAACAGCTGAAAAAGAGATTGAGGAGCGGTTTTCCTCTTGAAAATTTTTTTCATCCTGAAAATTTTTCACAGCGACATCGTCTAAAACAGGACTCAAACCCTTCGATGATGAATAAAACCTACGACTTTCTGGCATTACAGTACATTCCTCTGTTTATAGCTGCTAGATGGCGTTGATTTCTCACATTGATCCTACGTACAGGCATTTTTGGCTGTAATATTAATCAACATATTCTTGTCGTCACCAAATTCTATTTTTATATCAGACACTATAAGCCATTCAGGATTTCACTCAATCCAAACGTAGCAGACTCGAATCCTAATTCAGAGGAGTTTATTAAAATAACACCGTATATAATACTAATGTAGATGTCGCTGTTGAACCCGAGGGGTCACTCACTCAGGGAATCTGGTGTACAATCGTTTAGGAATCTCAAGAATCTTAGGTGGGAGTCCGAGGAATCTGGTGGGAGTCTGAGGAATCTGGCGGGAGTCCGGAGAATCTCGGAAATCTTATGTAGTCCCGAGTAATCCTAAAGAATCTGAGAATCTTAGGTGGGAGTCCGAGGAATCTGGTGGGAGTCTGAGAAATCTGGCGGGAGTCCGGAGAATCTCGGAAATCTTATGTAATCCCGAGTAATCCTAAAGAATCTGAGAATCCTAAGGAAATCATTGGGAATCCTAAAAAAATCATGAAAATCTCGTGTAATCTTAGGCGGAGTCCGATAAATCTGACGGGAGTCCGAAGAATCCGGAAATCTTATGTAATCCCGAATAATCCTAAGGAATCTGAGAATCTTTGCAAATCTTTGTAATATCAGATAATCTTCGGAAGGTGTCCGATGAATCTGGAAATCTTGTTTTTGTTACTAAACAAACAGCAGTATTCAAAGTGTGCGGACTAACTTTACTACGCGTATTAAGGTCGAAGTAAACCGGTTTTTGTATGGTTAGTCCGGTGCTAATCTCGTACCAAGTTTTAACAGGTTCACTGTGAATACGACTGCAAGGGATTTCGAAAAAGAAGAGTACCTACCTTATCGCGAAGTTTTCTACGTGAAATATTTGCTAAGGTTTCAAATATAGCCTTTTATAACGACCCAGGCAAAAAAATAATCAACCCTGACCTAATGATGGCTGAGATTTGAAGAGATTTCGAAAGAGCGGAGTACCTCATCTGGAAATTTAGTATGTGAAATATGTACTGTGGCTTCAAAAATGGTATTGTATAATGCCTCAGGAAAAGAAAAAATCAGCGCTGATCTAAAGATCGCTGAGATAATATGGGATCTAATTTAACCGGATTCCGCCTGGGTGAATATGCCCAAAACGAATATCGCACCAACGCGCGGGGGCGCCCCGCCCGCCGCGCCGTTGCCGCCACCCGCGGGCGCCGCTCGCCGCCGCCGCGGCGCCGCCCGCGCCCGCGCGTTGCCGCCTCGCGCGGACGCCGCGCCCGCGCCGCGCCGCCCGCCTGTCTGCGATGACGTCACGGACACGTGGTGCGCGCAACGCGCACCCCGCGTGTACCCGACGGCCCCCAATTCCAAAACAAATAGTACATACTTTTCATATATTTGAACTTTTTACCTCGCTTTTGACTTACCTACTGTGTATTGGGAGACTTTTAGTCAGTGATTTTGATTCAATAATTTTATTTTTGTAGGTATTTTGTGCGCTAAGGGCGCGCGCCGTCATGTCAAAGGACAGCCAGCTGGCCAGCCGGCTGTCAGCAATTCAGTCAGATGACAAACGAGATTGAAAAGATTTTAACCATACATATTCTATTGAATTATAAGTCTCTATGAATCGTTGGTGGTCACTAAGAATCTCTAAGAATCTTTAGAAATCCCGAAATCTTTGGAATGTACCAAAAATGTGTTGGAAGTCCTTAAAAAATCCAGGTAATCTTTGGTAGTCTCTAGGAATCTTTGGTAGTCCTCAGAAATCTTACAAAATCCCAGTATATTTGGTAATTCCCTAAAAATCTTTGGGAGTCTTTAAGAATCTTTAAGAATCTTTGGGAGTCTTTGGAAATCTTTAGGAATCTCCAAGAATCTTTGGTAGTCTTTGGAAATCTTTAGGAATCTCCAAGAATCTTTGGGAGTCTTTGGAAATCTTTAGAAATCTCCAAGAATCTTTGGTAGTCTTTGGAAATCTTTAGGAATCTCCAAGAATCTTTGGGAGTCTTTGGAAATCTTTAGGAATCTAGAAATCCCAAGGAAATCTTGACTACTGGGAATCTGGTGTACACTTTTTGCTCGAGTGACTAACCCCTCGGTTGAACCTCCAAATAATAGGCGAATGGTAACGTCGTAACCTTTAAAAATATATAAAATATTATTTCTTTCTTCCGCTAGTTTCGGTTCGCATTCGTCGCATGAGCTGTGCCGTCGTGTGCGTAATCGTGTTGCCGCCATTTCAATGCAACGTTAATGTTTGTTTACCAGCGGCGATATACCGAGAATATATCCAACCGTGAGTAGTAGATAGTGTTATGAAATGAGTGAGGGCGTCATCCCGGCGGCGCCTGCGCTAAGCGTAGAGTTGGCGCGGCGCATTGGCGCACTCATCCGCAGAATCCTAAGTCCGCTAATAGATAACTCTGCTTCGAGCGTAAGCGTTATGAGATAACGCCGGAATCACACAAAATTGTTCCAAACCACTACCAAATTCCGGAGTTATCTCATAACGCTAACGCTCGAAAGCGGAGTTAACTTTGTAGCGGACTTAGGATTCAGTACGGAGTGGACCACTGCGCTTATGACGCTACACCAGCGAGGATAGAAGGACGGGAGGATCAATCGAAACTCACTCGTATGGCGCCGGCATAGCTACAAGTAAGTTCAAAACGTCTAACTGTAATTAGTTAGATTGCGAATTCGGGAAACACAATATCGAATGTACGTTGCGCTAAATAGCGTCCTGTGAGGTTTTTGCGTATCATTGGAAGTTGAGAAAATCAGCCGAACTCATTCGCCGTCGCTGCAAATTTTGTATGTAAAAGTTTATCGATATATAATCACTCATTAGTTCCACATATCCAAACCATCTTGACTAATCCGTCTTTATTACATTTTCTTTTGGTTCTTATCTCACCATTTCTACTGCATTGAAAATAGTTCATAGAATTTTTATTTCTCTGATCCGTGGCATTGATTAAACTGTAATTTTAGTCTTAGGAAATTCTGAAATTTAGCTAGTCAGTACGGTTACGCTTACGCTTATATTGAAGCGTATGTGTTTGTAAGTTGGCAACAACCAACCACGTGCCAGGGCTTCATCTGATGAGACCCTGGGTAACAATAACTGGGAGGAATTCATTCGTATCAATGTACTATTTAATAACTATATAAGTACGTTATTTTTTATCAGCTGGCACATAGTTTATTGATCACAACCAGCAAGGAGACACTAAAAATCAATAAACAAGTTGATTTATATTTTTTCTTCCAGGTAATATAATAAACGCGATCGGAAATGTATGTGCACTTTCTATATAAATGATGTATGCATACTTCCGACACACTCTTGGATTCGTAAATTTACAAGACGTTTTGAATACCGCGCAAAATGTTTCTAATGAGCTTTTTAACAATGAATCTAATATTGGAATTGAAGTATACAATTAGCAAATTCAAGTTTGTAGGGAAGTACACAATATATTAAAATATTTATGCGATGTTATTTAGATTGTTAATTCGCATAAGCTTAAATCACCGATTCTAGTTATGATTAAGTGAGCTCCGTCTGGACCGTGGTGAGATGCCAAAACGTTCTCTACAAATACATACAAATAAATTATTTATAAAATGTTCAAAGAATGACTAACGCCAGCGAGTGCACCTTATAATAGATGAGAAAAAATATATATTCTGTTTTTATATGAAGCCATCAAACGGTGCGAAAAAATGCGTTTATTTCTGTTAGATTGTCTACAAACGTCGCTGGTAATTTGTGGAACGACATTCTACGTCTCCCGCTGAAATGTTGATCTCTCCACATTCTCTCGCGACGTTTCTGAGAAACGGCGCCATCTATCGACAATTTGAACCGAAAACTGTTATTCTAATGTCTGAAAGGAATGGGCAATCATCTTTGCAGGATTGTGAAACCGAAATGTCACGTAAACACATGTTTCCGTCAACGCTTTCGTTTTTTTTTAATATCGGTCGCCGGAAAGTGGTTTATATGTGAAGTCACAAGCATACAAAGAATCTTTTAAAGGTCGGGAAATCACTTGAAAGAGATTTTTTTTATGTTAAACAACCACTTGGCGCAGGCAGATCGACATATTTAGCATTCAGCCGTTTACCTTATCGTGACCAAAAATATCGTGAACTCTGGGAATATAAGTTATGCTAACCTGGCTAAGGCACTGTACTGAGGTAGGCTTTTGGATAAGATTACGTATCATCCAAAGTTCGTAAAATACATTAAAATTACGGATATTACAAAAGCTTAATTAAATTACACATTTCTAGCTTACCAACTCTGTATTTCCAATCGGTCAAGACTTATTCGGTAAACCAATCAATCTTAAATTCACTTTCGCCGTCAACTCACTAGCGAATTCAGAAAAAAATAGCCAAATATATTGTTCTACATAGAGAATGACAGGTACTCGTGTGATACTTCTCGTTTGTGTTTCATCACACCGATGATTGCAAGCAATAACAAAAAAAATCTTTGTAAGTTCAATCCATGGAGGTGAAGAATGGATGGAGAAATAACTTCCATACAACGAGCGCGCAAAAAATGACGCCACGCGACTTACAAAATTATATCGCCGTACATATTTGTAGCGCACTGATGAAAACGGAGAAAAATCCAATTGGAAGTCTCCCAAATTGGTAGGTAACTTGATAAAGAGGTAAGTATACACTTTTTTAGTTCAATTCGTTCTCCTGTAATTTCTTCACCTTCATGGTTCAATCCAATTGACTCCGTGGTTTGAGATTTGAGTAATTTAAGTGAGTAGCATCTTCAGTATAACCACAAATAAGGGTCATCCAACGTTGAAGAAATCTCCTTGGTGTACAATCTGCTAATGAATTAGCATAGTTGAATATCTAGTTCCCTTGTAATAAGCAAGACCTCACCACGCTCTAACGCCTTATACCTACTCACTCTACCACGCATGCGCGGTTTGATGACACCGCAAGCAACGTGTCGAAATAGCAAGATGCTTTGTAGCATCCATAGACAGCCACGTATTTTATTTCGTTACACTGGAAAAAAATACCCATTCAACATGTCTATCTCTAATAGTATAATAAAAAAAAATGCTTGGCTGTACTTGTTAATATATCGTTGTTAATGTGGCAACGGATTATATAATCTAAAAAAATCCAGAACCTATAGCATCCAAAACCATTATAAATACGAAATTATTAAAAAAGGTAAATTTATGTTAAATTTTGTTCTTTTCATAATATATTTTTTTTGTTTTGGATTTTTGGCTTTTTGGACTTTATGAAGGCCCCCGTTAATGTATGGATAGAATTACCACTGTAACCTTTTTTTTTTGTTAATAGCACAATTTTCAAATTGAATTCCCTTAACATTTATTTTGGAGGATAATTAACAGAACTAAAATACAAATTATGCTTGGATACGAACTAAACATATTTAAAATAATTGTTTTAAAGAGTATTATTACCACCCAGTAAGTAAGGAAGGGGACCTACATTTTTACGTGGAAACCGAACCACGGCCAGCCTGAACGTATGAAAACGGTCACCCATCTGGGACCCAACCGCGCTCAGAGTAGAATCGAACCGCAAGCGTCAGGCCCCTGGGCTACCGAAGCTGAAGACTACAGTTTAACATATATCCGAGCATATATCCGAACTTCGTGACTCTTTCTTATCGCAAATACACACATTTTCGATGGGAAAGAAAGAGGAGGGAAAGAAGGACACATCCTGGGTGATAAATCATGGTATTCGACACAAGAGAGCTTGGGCGTCCTAAAATGTCAGGTGTCAAAGCGACAAAGATCCTCTGTTTTCCTAATGTCCTGTCGGCCATGTTTATCGTCGACCTGATAGTGTATTGCGATATAACGCCAGGTCGTGTGCGCAACGCCACCACGCCCACAGTGTGGTGAATACATTAATGGAGGTAGGTAAATAAATTGCAAAGTTAATAAGATGCACGCTCAGAAGAAACGCAGAGATATTGCACGCATATTAATGCTATCCGCGTGCCGCTTATGCTGCATACAAGCGCCAGCGGTTGCGACGAAAACCAAATCCGATATTGTTTTGTTTCTGCGCAGCGCTGCGCTTGGATTCTAAAGGACTCGGTTCGTCCCGGGCCGTCTACGGAGACGTAGGTCGATCACAAAAACTGGCGGTCTTTTCAGAGTCCCTAATCAGTAATTTGAGGTTTCCCGCATTCCCGAAGGAGTTAGGTGCCATGCCAGGAAATGCTTTACGATGACGCGTGGCTTTACGATCACGGCTACAACAAACTATAATAAATTATTATGCTAATCTGATTCGATGGAAAACAGTTTATTGCCGCTTCTTTTAATCCAACGCGATGGCACCATCCCGGGTGGCCTTAAGCCTTTCCAACTAGTGGGGGAAGGGTACCTACAGTTTTACCACCCATGGACAGCTCACATTCGTGAAGAAATTAAACTTATCCAACTTAGAAAGAGAAAGAAAATAGAGCGTAGCCGGGTCGAAGACCGAACACCAATGAGCAGAACCACAATTTTGTTTGAAAATGCGAAGCATTTTTTTATTATGTAGCGTAATCGGATTGAAAAAAATATATGTTTCATGCTGGAGTTAATGTATATATAATGTATGTTAATGTATGTATATATATGTAATAATGGAGAGCATTTAAAAGACAAACAATTTATTTGTTGAACTGTCATCGCTTTGGTCAAATGACCTGGGTAACAGCGTTTATCGTATCTTTGCTGTTAACCGCTGGTGGTACATGTAAACAGGTAGATTTTCCGCTTCGGTAAGCGCGGAGAGGACGCGACGGCGGACGGCGGCGTGGGCGGTGACTCGACCCCGTTTCCCGCGCGTCTAAATATATTTTTCACTTGATCATTTAATTATATGGAGATTAATAGCCGCGCACTGCGCTGCACTGTCCGCGTAAAATATGGCGTGAAAACTTTACTACGGCGGCGAGGTGTCGAGGGCGGGCGGGCGGCGGCGGCGCCCTGGGCGGCGCGACGGTGACGATATGCGTAGACGGCGCTGGCTCCAAATCCGCCCGCGCAGCTATGTTCGTACAAAATGTATTGTATATTTTCGTGGCATGACTATTCCAGTTTCGCCAGTAAATTATAGTCTTGTTTTGTGATCTCCGTACGTCTAAACATTTATCTCTGGGCCAATTTATTTACTTTCCACGGGGACAAAGCTAGGATTGCCTTGCGGTATTTTTCGTGAGCCACTTTAACCGATTTATTGTGGGTGGTTGTTTTAAGCGATACATAATGGTCCAGCTTTGATTAATTAATTGCGAGGGTAAATACGATGCAAGCTTGTGTGCCGATGTTATTATTCGTTAAGAGTATGGGTGAGTAAGGCAGACAGCTAGCCGTCTTGGCTGAATCATTGCACCGACCGGGTGTTGCATGGAAATAAAAAAAACATACGAAATTCGCGAACGCATCAGCGTTAAAAGTGTAGTTTATGTTTGTTTATCATAAAGCGAGACGACGGCCCCAGGGTTGCCACAAAATTCCTTAAATGTGCTAAAAATATTTCGAGGGAAATACTAAAAGTTTTCCCAAATTTAGGTTTTAGGTGCCAATCTTTTTTTTTATTGAATGTGAATGAAACAAATGGTGCTTTCTTTTATTGGTACCATTTATAAAGAGTGTTAGCGGTAGTGGTTGGTGAAAGTACATTTCGGCACCACTGCAAGTCATTCCGTGCGTGTAGTAAGCGGTTATCAACGGAGTCGTTTCCGTGATCAAACTCAATGAAAAAAGTGATTTCTAACTATTCTGTGTTTTAGCACACTTAAAATTCAGTAATTTATGGTAAAGTGTTTCTCTTGGTGCAATACTATTAATGCATTACGGTCAGTATCTATAAATAAACCCAAACAGTAAATATTAAACAGTTATTTTAACCGATTTAAAAATACCGCTTTTTGAAAATAACACGTGTGACTGATCAGATGATTTTGAAACGGCTATCTCAACTAATTGAACAAATCAGGCGTGGAACTGTCCAGTTTCTATGGGTACAGTATTTGAACAGATTGAACAGTATATTTTTACTGGCGAAGATTCTTGTCGGATCTTCTTCGCCAGAATTAATTGAACCGATAGGAAACAAAATTGACGAATCCGAGTAAAATAAAGAAACCGAAACTGAAATTGCCGGGCAGTATATGTACCTAACCGAGAAAATATTAATTTCGTTTGGTAGCCCTGAAAATACCCCCTCTCGCTTCCCCCACCGCTCTCGGCAGACGCTTAGGAGCCGATTTATTTTTTTCGGAAGCCCCGCCGCCAACTCGAGCCTGTCGCACACGAAATTAATGCACATTTATTTATTTTCAAATACATTGTACGGTTCGGCTCGTAAGGAACGTACTTCTCGTGAAACATGCATAAAGAAGTCAACGTCTTATTTTTATCACGCGTATGATCAAGGTTTTATTCTACGGAAAGAACGCACCATCCAGATATTTTATAGCAAATTAGGTTTATGTTCCCGATAGTTGATACATCCGGAAGTAGGTTAGGTTTTTGATCTATACATCAGTCAGTAAGTGATAATAATGTCGACTTTTAGACGTTATAATATCCCAATGACCGGTTGAGCGGTGTTTATGAAATTTGAGGTTTTAGTTAATCTTATAAAAAGATAATTTCATGTAATTATGTTCAGTAGATTTTAAGATATTAAAGAGTCAAAAGTGGCTCCAAATGGATCGAAAACGGAACCCTATTACTAAGCCTCCGCTGCCCGTCCGTCCGTCCGTCCGTTCGTCACAGGCTGTATCGCATGAACCGTAATAGGTGGGCAGCTGAAATTTTCAAAGAGTGTGTATTTATTTTGCCGCTATAACAACAAATAGGCAAAATAAAAAATAAAAAAAGTTCCATACAAAAAACGTGATTATTTTGTGTTAAATATTGTACCATGGTACGGAACCATTCGTGTGCGAGTCCGACTCGCACTTGGCCGGTTTTCTTGATCTTGGCTAGACACGCTGCTGTGTGTCTGGGTCAGCACTTGGTGAACATCAAGCTTAGTCTAATTTGATGGAACATGGAAAAAAATACGAGAGGTATTATATATACCCGCACCGGATTTGCGCGAGTTTTAACTTGCAATTTTAAAGCTGACATACCCCCACAGAATAACGCAATCCGTTCTGTCATCCCTTAGTAGTGCACGAAGCGAAGTGCCGAACTATGGGATGACAGTTCAGATTTAACTATTCTTTGACGGGACTGAAAGAAATCCTGCGATTTGTATGTGATTTGCTCGCGAATAACAAAAAACATTCAACAGAGCTGGGCTAATCTGAAGATTGCCTGAAAATTACATCAAAATCTGTCATGATATTGGTATTTCATTTTGGACATTCACCCGAGCGCAGCCACTTCTAAACATTCGCGCGCTGAGCTAATCTCAAGATTGCCTAAATATTTACATCACGACATTGACGAGAGAACTGAAGATCTGCCTCTTTGACGGCAAAAGTGTCACTGTCCCTTTGACAGGAAAAGTGTCGGACACATTTGCCCATCTAGCTCCTCATCCGCCAAAAGTGCAATAAATAACATAGTTCCAAAACTCTATTATATCATTGTAAATTTGTTCCCAAAATAGACCTAGACCTAGCAAGAACGTTTAAAAGGAACGAAAGGGAGATGTCCATATTTCGCGATCACTAAAAGCGCCGCCGTCGACATTATTGTTATTATGGGGTTTACAAAGAAATACTGATAATAATTGTTTAAACCATTTACAGATGATAACACAATATTGTCTGTGGTTATGACACTAAATTAAACGAAAAAAAAAAAACATTTTACAGCGAGTCGCCATGTCGACAGTACTATGAGCTGGTTGCATGGCGGTTATCTCTTTAGGCAACCATTTCGAGTTCTTGCGTGTGAACAATACTCAGACAGATGAATGTGCGACACAAAACCGAATTGGTTGTCGACAAAATTGAATGGTTGCCATTAGATACCGTATGGCCCACTCTATACCCGCCAGACGACTGCGTCCTGCCAAACGTCAAATTAATGAAGCCTGGAATTCAAATAGTGTTTTATTCTGAGAACAATCGCGAGGGTGCGGTATGCGTCGCTCCTTATAGGTACTCCAGGAGACAACCGGACTAATGTCAGGCATTTTCAGAATATTATATGAGTTCAAACTGACCCGTTCGAGTTTAAATTTTCGTAGCCTACGTCCTACTCCAAGGTTCAGACTATGTCTATACTGAGATCCATCAAAATTGGTTCATCTGTTTGGGCGTGAAATCGCAACAAACAGACTGAGTTTCTTTTTAATTTATAATATTGGTATAGATAGTATGGATTGTATTTAAATTGGTTCCAGAGTTGTTGCAACAAAATTCCCTAACAATATTATCCTAATAATTACACAAATCTCCATCGCATCCAATATTTTGACCATTCAGTGCGAATATATGCTGTATGTTGAAAAGGTCAAATACTTACTTGCGAACAGGGTGTAGGTAAACTTAGGGGACAATAAAACATTAAAACAAAGGACAATGAACAAAATAAAACCGGAAGCGAATTTATGAGTTTGAAGTAACAGGAAAGTTTAAACATGGTTTGAATATTTAATTAATGAAAGACATTTTCGTTTTAGTAGCTAGTGCTCGAATTATCAAGAATAATAAATAAATAGTTTAATTTTGACTTAACATTTTGCCAAGCGCACATCACGTTAACCCGTCAACCAACTTCACCGATAGATGGATAAATGATTGCACTTGATCCTTGTTTATTGCGCATCATGTTTACCATCGTCGGTTACCTGTAATAATGTATTCATAAATAGCTATTAAATTTCTTTAATAAATAAATAATAGAGATGGAAGTTTCACGGTTGAGTTTTCTCCTGACATTTTTATTTTTGTAATTATGGCCTGATAATTACAGTCTACCAGTTTCATTTCCATATACAGTTTCCTGATTAACATTTTTAAATAACAAACAAAAGACTGCGTTTTTTGGATTGCATTACCAGCTATTGCATTAAAGTTGGTATTCTTGCCCGTTTATAAAATTGGGACCGAGATTTTTTTTTTTTAATTTTTTATAAATTAATTTTTGCTCGATAATCTTTAACCCCCCCTTAAAGGTTATAAATTGGAATATAGACCATAAAAATAATAAAGTGCACTCAATCTTGACGGACCCAAGACTGAGTGGCACCTAAACACCCGAAATAGAGAGGAATTCGAGATCTCTTTCCGTCACATTGACGCCAACGATAGAGTAGAAAGAACTTGGAATTATTTATCTTTCCATAGTGTATCCATTTGAAAGTAAACGACTGGGCACAATCGAATTCCAAAATGTGTAAAAAGGTAAAGGGTCTAGCTCTGGGACTATCGGCATGCCTCCTCGTAAACCCGCTTCCGAAGTGCGTCCACCGAATGTGCCTCGTAAATTTTGCTGGACAAATCGGCTGTAAATCAATAATGGCGCCACGCAACCAGTGAGCAGGGGGGTGGAGGTATGCGTTGCGGGAGGTCGAAGCGGAGGCCGGGCGCGGCCTGATGGCACTATTACATATTCTGTGGTGGTAGCGCTACATTCGAGAAGATGGGCGCTGCCAGCGAGGAACGAAGGGCGAGAGTGGAAAAAAAATCGCTTGGTTTGGGGCGCCGTAGCGTACTTAAGCATTCAAAAACGGTGGCGCCGGCGAGTCAGTTCGTTTACGAATTCGCTCAATAATGATGTTCTCTAGTTACTGCACGCAAGGGCAAGTAAGAACTTTACAGGACGCTATTTAGTGCAACGAATATTCGATTTTGCCCGTCCCGAATACGGAAGCGAACTGAATAATTAGTGGTTATTTAGTTCGCTTCCGTATCCGCCGCCATACGAATGATTTTTAATCGCCACTAACGTTCTTCTTTCCTCCCTGGGCGCTACCGACCAAATTCATAGTCAAACCAATTCACCAAAATTGGTTTGCTCATCAAATCAAAAGACGAACATATGGGCCAAAGGTTCATATAGCCCAATAGCATAGCCAATAGGTTTTATGGTCGCGTATAAGCTCATTCGTGTGGCACATAATTTCGATCTAGACAAGACCAAACCGTTTCGGCTTGCGGAGGGAGGGTTGGGAGCTGGTTTTCGTCATTATAAAACACGAAAGCCTTAATTCTCTCGTGGACTACTATCCGACGATAAACTTAAACCACCGAGTAGACATATCGATTATAATCGGTCTAGCTTAATTTGCGTTCGGCTCATCAAGATCTGCATACATCCCCCGGAGCACTCGCTACTGCCTGGCGCGCGGCGACCAATAAAATAATTATAATAAGACAGGCTGTCACTGAGATGTAATCGTTAATTAGGGGCACTATCTAGGGTGAAGTGTCACGTCAGCTCGACTTCAGTGTCGCGCAGTGACGCAAGCGCCGGCGTGGGGGCCATGCAAAAACAGTGTTGTTAATTTTTGGTACTATCTTTCTTATCGCGCTTTTGGCGGATGAGAGCTACACGGGTGAAAGTGTCCAAGCGACAGTTTTGCTTTCATGGTCCCGTCAACCCATATTACTTTCCGGCTGAAACTATAACACCGTTGCCTGTCTCTGTCTTCGCTTTTCTTTTTCTTCGTGAAAAAGAAGACAGGCAGGCTAGTGTCAACCTTAAGGCCCTATCTGTATTGTACCTAATGGATCAAATAACTTAACAAAAAAATATTTAAGCTTACGAAGACCATTGGTCTCAATCTACCAGAACCAGCGTCAAAAATAAAAAATAGGCAGTTCTGATTTCAATCATTTGCAAAATGTCTATGTAAAAACTTACAAGTAAGAAAATGAAAAAGCATTTGAAACAGGAAATAAAATTTTGTGGCCTTTAACACTTGCAAGAACCTTAGTTAAAAAAAAATGAGAAAAGATTAATCCATTTTTCATCTGAACTTAGACTGAACTTCTATTTCATCAAATTATTATCGGGAGATAATACAGAACATTATATTAAAATAATTTATGGGATCTTTCCGAAGATCATAATTTTCGCTGTTTTGTATTGATATGTTAAAACCTTCACAACGGCCTTGCTCACGTCATATTAACAAGTTCCCTGCCTAACTTGAAATGAATCAGATGGCAAATGTATTGCTTGTTAAGGGGGTGCGGATGCATTGTAGGCACGGGGAGTGGCATGATGCAGCGCTGACGGATCGCACCGCAGCCGTCGCCGTCGCACGCATTTGAATACAATGCTCAGATATCTCATCGCCCCGCAGGCCGCCCTCCCTCCGCTCGCGAATAATTCTCGCGCGCTTTAAACGCGACCACATTCCGCGATGAGTTATCATAGTCGCGAACAATGCCGGTTATACATTTTTATGACGGAAAAGGCAATTAGGTATGCAGAGCGAGGAGACGAACGATCTGCGAAGGCAGGTATGATTGGACATGCGCAGTACGGACTCCTACGCGAGACACGCAAGAGTAATGGCGGGCGGCTCCGAAGCGACTCTACCGGTAGAGTATGACGAGAGTGAAGTCACACATCAGTTACATTGCGGAAACTGGACTGATTACGTGAAAACCCGTAGATTTAAAAATATAGAGTTATTCATAAATACAAACATTAAATTAAATACTACATTAAATCCAACAAAGTTACAGATGTAACTCTAATTTTAGAACTACTAATCTAACATAGAATATGTTTTCTAACTATGTATTCCAAAAAGGTGTGAATACAATTCCAAACATAAAACGATATTTACTTTTAAAAAAATATTTGTCTTCAGCTCGTTCGTCGTTTCATCATCATGGCATCGTTGTAAATGATGTAAAAGAACAGAATAAGTAAGACATAAAGTATAGACTTTTATCATATTTATATTATTGTTAGTTTTTGTTTTTTTATATTTCATGTTCCTACAGCGCGGAGAGTCATAAAAAAAGATTTTTTCTCTGGTAAAAACAATTTCCTGATTCGCCTTAGGGGACGTCCTTTATTACGTAAAGAGTTTTACTTTTTCACAAGGCCCCTCGCCCTCCCCCCTCCCTAATCTATTGAAATTTGGTGAGTTAGGAATAGTCGCATTCTCCTGTCTCCTGAGAGCGTGTCACTTCGTACCTCCTCCGTACCCCCTGCTATACCCCGTACTGCAGGATAATCCAATATTTTCAGCGGGCGTTCACCACGTCAGCACGGAGTTCGTCACCGAGCCTGCGGGCTGTCAGTGGCCGCCGCAAGAAATAGGCACATTCTGCTGTCTCCTGATAGTGTGCCACTTCGAGCCTCCGCCACAGCCTACTGCAGGACAATCCAATATTTTCAGCGGACGATCACCACGTCAGCACGGAGTTCGTCACCGAGCCTGCAGGCTATCAGTGACCGCCGCAGAGTAATAGTCTTATTCTGCTGTCTCCTGAGAGTGTGCCACTTCGAGCCTCCGCCACAGCCCCACTGCAGGACATTCCAATATTTTCAGCGGGCGATCACCACGTCAGCACGGAGTTCGTCACCGAGCCTGCGGGCTATCATTGGCCGCCGCAAGGAATAGGCGCAATCTGCTCTCTCCTGAGAGTGTGCCACCTCATGCCTCCGCCGCCGCCGCCACTGCCTCCGCTGCGCCGCAGTCGCCGTGCGGCTGAGCCTGCCTATTTGGGAGCGCGCCGTATTAGGAAGGCTGTGCTCCGGGTCGAGATCGGTATCGACGACGATGGCGACCGATATGCACGCGCCAGCCCTGCGCCTGCGCAACCTCCACTCGGCACCTAAACAGACTGCTCACATAAAGCGTTCTGCGGGGCTGGTAAATTATCTTGCCGGGTGAACAGACAAGAGAGTTATATTAAATGTGACAAGTTGCGTTTCGTACCACGCTAACTGTCTAACGACGTGAAATTCTCGAAGTGAACTGAAATCCCGTCAGCATAGTACGAAAAGCAACTAAACGTCAGATTGAATCACCATTTGCCTGTTCATTGTAATTTGAAGTCATGTTACATAAGCGCAAACCATTCTTGAATGCGATTCAAAAACTTTTTCAATATGTACTTATATTTAAGGATTATCATTAGTTCCTTAGCTTACTTTTTCGACGGAAATGTTGTCTATCTCGTTGTGTACATATTCAGGATTTACGACGATTTCTAGAGGACCTATATGGCATGTCATCCAGTCGGACAACTTCTGATTTATATGACTGATATTATGAGAGATTAATGCAGCAAACAAAATTAACTCTTGCGGCTGATTCAAATAACTTATTGGGATTAATGACAATACTGACAGCATTAAAAACATCGTCATCAAACTACTAAAACAGCCTAATCACGGGACTTTACATATTAAACGATACCATCTTAACATACCTAACCGATACAAACATGTTAAGGATATTATCTTGACAGTTTACTCTTATAAGTATTTGGTATTAGTACAGAATGACTCATACATATATAGAAATATCAATATCTAAGCTACTGATTTAGACTATCCTCGCTCCTAGCAATACACCTTTTAAACACTTATTTTGACCATCAGATCGGCTTTAATTTCTATGAGCATTCTACTTTTTAAAATAAGTTATCTCCTTCACTATTCTGCATTCGAAATCGATAATGCATGGCGATACATTACAGAAGAAAGATTTATGTATGTTTAACATAATATATGAGCAGCTGCTACTGCAATTGTCGTGTGGATATCCTTAAATGTTCCACAGCATCATCGGATAGAATATTCAATTTACTCTACGACACCCTTCATAAAAACACTACCTAGTGCACAATATGTCCAAGTTGTTAATTGTTGGTTCGAAGTTGATAAATAAGACGGAGCGGCGAATGCGAAGCGTTGGGAGAGCTTTTTGCAAATCTCCATCGCTCGTACCACATGAATAATTTGTGCAAATAATTCCGAGATGTGACAACAATAAATAAAATATTACGAGAGCGGAATATTGAGCGACTGAAACGGCGGTGCCTCAGACAGAACGAGAACTCATAGCCTTGTCTTTATCGCAAAGGGCGCTTGGGATCGCCTTAAAAGGGCCAGTGTCACTCGAGTACTTACGAGCCTTTCAAAATACTTAATAAGTACAGTAAAAGTGAAGATCGTGACGCGTTCGGTCACGACTTGGCTGGCTGAGTGCGCTTCCAGCCTTCTCCAGGGCATATGAGACGCCATCAAAACGGCGGCGCCGATAAGAACGAGTGTCAGAATTTTGGAAAGCCTTTACGTGAAATCACGGTATCTTCGATCCACCGTGAACCAGATGGATACCTTTATTGTGAACCAGATGGATAGTACAATAATATTTACTGTTCCCTCGACCATTGCATTAACATGTCAGTATTATCCGTATGTAGAGAAATTGACCTACCGGTTTACTTGGGTTCCAAAACGTTGCTACCAATAAAAGGAGCAAACCCAAGACACCTTGCCAAACTAATATCTTCTTGACCCGGTCACTAGTTTTGGAAATAAATCCTAAAATATCATATATATTGTTAGAACAATTGTATGATTATTATTAACTAGAAAGGGTATCGAATTGTCAATATCTGGGCTTTCATTGACCCTGTAGCTACTACTCAGATTTTGCCAATCAGCAAGGAGTTGTAATAAGATACAGCGCAGCCTTGCTGCGGCAGCGTGGCATTGCATAGCGACTTGTTTATGGGACGAGTACTGCCGGCGCCGCCACACACAAAGTGCCATGCTTTACGATACCTATTAATAACATTGTGCTGACCAGCCAGTGGAGTCTGCAAAAAGTATATCGAAAAAAAAGTGGACACATTTTCCCTTAAAAAAATATAATCATGATAGTTACTTTCTTGTTTTTCAAATGTAGGGTGCAAAATGTATCCTGTTGGATCCTGATGCATCGTTTGTTCACCGAGAAAATACAAGATTACAATACTTAACACAAGAAGAAACGACCCGTGCGTTCTTTTTTGTCACTAACAGTGAAATACATGCAAGATACCAAAACGCAACACAAGGAGCTAAGATCTGTGCTTCCTCTGATCACTAGGTGGAAAATAAAAAGTTTCCAAAGGCAACGATCTATGCTTCCTCTGATCACTAGGTGGAAAATGAAAGATTTCCAAACGCAGCACAGCAACAACGATCTGTGCTTCCACTGATCACTAAGTGGAAAATGAACGATTTCAAAACGCATTACAAGCAGCAACGCTCTGCGCTTCCTTTGATTACTAGAGGTGGAAAATGTAAGATCGCAAAAACTACACAAGTAGCAGCGACGATGTGTGGTTCACATTGTCACTAAGAGAAACCGGTAAGATCTCAAAACGCAACACAAGCAGCAATGATCTGCTTCCTCTGATCACTAGGAGAAAACTGCAAGATCGCAAAACGCAATACATGGAACGACTAAGTGTGCTTCTTCTTGTCACTAGGAGAAAACGGCAAGCTCTCAAAAGGCTTCACTGAACTCTATCGCAGATTCATTTAATATCGTAGCAGCTGAGCAGAAAACATATTACATACATAATTTGATTTACCATTGCTGGTGAAAATACGATCGTGCCATTACTAGGTATTGTTTTCTAAGAAGTTTTTTTCATTTGTTTCATTAAGTAGCCCAAAATAAGTAGTCCGACAATTACTATTCAGAAGTTCATTCCATGAACACCTTCCGGTTTAATATATTTATTTTCAACGAGAAATCCTATCCATACGAAGAACACACACGACCTATAATTTCCAGGTGGGCAGAAACAAACTATCGGCTTTAACTTAATACACGATTAGATCATTAAAGATAATCCAAGCTTATCCATGTCCAAACAAACACTAAAGAAACGTTTATAAGCCATAACTTTTATGACCTAGGCTTAGAGCTTGCATGAGGCTACATGATGGTACCAGATGTTTTTTTGTGTCTTGTACCCACAATGGTGGGTTTACTCTGGCTATATTTCACATTATTTATGGTTAAAATCTTGACAGTTTCTACAGCTTTATTGAGATCGAGTCACATAGTCACATGAGACGTATTTCCGGACAATTACAACAAGTAAACATCACCTAACTAACGTTTATAATATGAAGGTAGGTAGCGGTTGAACTAATCAAAGTAAAAACACAGAAAACTTTTCATCCCAATATTTTAAAGCAGTTTTATTTGCGCTCTGAAGATAATTTTAGCAAATGGTATTTAAAATGTCTAAAGTACTGAAATGAATGCAATTGGAAATGAGTATAACATAGAGCCGTTCATACCCCCGTGAGGGAAAAATAATGAAATATTGCATATATTTTAGTCGGCACTATTTTGCATGCAACGGACAAATTAAACTAGTGTTTGTGATCAAGGACCGTAGTTCACCCATCAAATATGAACTGTCGCCATCTCTTAAATTCAATTGTGAATCCTCCAACGGCAACGTCCGCCGTCGTTGCAATTGTATTGGCTATTTCATGCTTTCAGTCCACTAATCAGACAGAGCCGCACTCCGCTGATACCGTCGATGCATTTATATACTCGTATATATTGTTATGCTACTTATTTGATTTATATTTGCAGTTAACGCTAAGAACAATCTTAAAAGAAGGAAGAGTTTTACTCGTTAATGCAGAACGCAAAATATAAATCTTTTCAATAAATATTACCACACAGTTAGAACACCATTTCTGGTAAGGTATGTTTGTTTCAACAGTATATATTTGGGCGCCGCTATCCTAATGTTACATATATAATGTTTTTTTTAATAAGCATAGTGGCTCTTGTAGATTTATAATTAGGTATAAATGTGATAAATTTAAAGAGACATCGGCATAATATGGTTTGTATATTGCGATAAAACTTGTCAACTTGCCAAAATATAGTTTTATTTTAGACTGCCGCGGCGTGGTCCGCTCTCGGTAGGCCCCTCGAAGCGACCTTGCGACCGTTATTATAAATTATTAAATATTGAAATCAACATTCACACGAATGTTCTTCGCACCTATTTACATAATGTTATATCGATTACCCCATGTAACTTCTTGACATGTAAATTCTTAGGCAGTTTTTTAACTTCCGCGCGTATGTCGCTTCTCAGGAGCACACCACTTACTTCAGAAATGCGTCTCTCTGTAACCACGTTAAATTATTGCTTGTATGATCTGTGCAGTGGTTATTTTGATGGCCTTTAATGGTCAGTAATCTTCCGATACCTTAACCTGCATACATACAGGTTGTTTTAAAAGAAAAATATTTTTATTTGGAATGCGTCTGACGTCATTTAAGCGTCAAATAGTTATATTGTCAACAATAACTTTATCTCCCTATTCCATGAAAGTAAAAAATATACTACTGATTCCATGCGCCAATCAAATCGAGCAATAAATCACTGGCATTGTCATTATATGTTGCATATACATATATTGTATATTATCTCATCCGTGCAATTACTGGCATAAACCGAAATTAAAGAAAATAAACACCGTTAAAGATCGCTCTGATAACTAAGAATATGTTTCTTGATTCTCGGCGAAAACATCCCGTATTCTCGTAGTCACTTTATTCCATCAACATGCCTCTAATTGGTATGCTCGGGGCGCGGTTGGCGTTGAGATCAGTATCGGCCTATGTGGTGCGAAACCTTAGCGGAGCCGCGTGCCGTCACGAGCCAGTCCCAGCCGAGGAATAAGTATTGCTGCGTCAGAACATCGACACAGTAACGAGGACTAGTCTGCGTAAGATGCAAGACACAAGATGAATCTGACTAATATATCGAAACATTATCTTTACAGTAGTCAATATCGTAAGGATACAAATACTTAAAAATGTGAATAGCAGATATAATCACTTAGAAAAATAACTTCATCCAAAAACAAAGGATTTAATTTGGATTTTGTAAGTGAAATCGTTCACGTTTGGAATGGACTGATTAGGATTACATTCGTAGAAGTACCTAAGTATTTACAAGGGAAAGATTTGATTCCACCCGGAAAGGTCCCGCAAGGGATCATGCCTCTTTAGCATGCCGAATGCGTGCAGTTGCATAATGTGCATTGAGGAGAGGCCCAAGAAAGTGTAATGGGATGTGGAGTGTCGAGTGAGTCAGCGAGGCGACAGCAGCGGTGCGGCGCATTGACCCGTGGCGACGACGCCGACGCCAGCTGCGGCCATTTTGGATCAACTGTCAAATTGCTCGTAAGGATGCGCATACAATATACTCGTACGTTAGTACAAACAACAAACAATATTTACATTGGAACGAGTGAAAAAATCGCGTGAGTCAGGTACATACGATGTATTTGCATGGGACCATTTTCTGTTTGGTAATACGAAAAGTGGCGAGAGAGATTGTACTACGTCAGCTGTAGTTATTTTGAATGAACGTCTAGGTCCTTGCGCGATTTAAAAGTGGAATCCAGCTACGTTTTCGGGCTACTGTTAGCTGACAGCTAAAGTTGTATTAAATGTATGTGTTATGTTTTGGGTCGGTAGTCCAGCGATTAAGTAAGTGCTCAACACGAAAGCTTCTAGTCGCCAATTTTTTACCGCGAAGGAGCACAATTTTTTATATTATTTGTACTGTGATGAAAACCATGTATTAATTGTATCAATGATTATCTTTGCATATTTTATAGAGATATTTTATACATACGAGATTCGTTTATATTTTTTTTTCATTATTCGATTTGTATCTTAGATTAATATTTAGATAAATATAGATTTAATTATGAGTTCAATATCAAACCTTTTCCTCTTCAACTAGGTAGGTATGTGCCTAAGGCCTGGACCGCATGATGGGAACAAAACTTGACGGATGTAATTTCTGCTTATGTTGGGAACTCCGGAATTAGTGAGTGCTAGTGGCTGGACCCATACACTTCCATAGGCGATTCATAAAACCCGGTTTTATTCCGATCATGTGGTCCAGGCCTAAGACGAGCGTCAACAATAAGAGCATATACAGTCACGACGATGAAATCAATGTACGCTATTTCTTATTTCTTTGGCCAAACTTTCATAATCTTAGTTACAAGCGTATGGTTTCTGTTTTTTAATTAATTACACGTGTCTCTGAAAAAACTGTTAAAAGGATGTTCCAATAACCATTCCAAACGAAGCTTCCCGAAGTCAGATGACTGAAATTGTCTCTTTACCTATCGCAGGACACTTACAAACGAATAAGTCTATCGCGTCGGACGGTAGCGGCGACGAGGGACGAGGCAGGCGGAGGGACCGCATCGGCCACCATTGTCACTTGACTAATGGCGGCGAATCCGCCGATGGAAAGATATCTTCAAGTGAGCGCGAGTAAAATGTTGCTCGCTTTCAAGTGGATCGCGATTGCTGGGAAGGAGATGGCGGGGGCGCGGAGGTGAGCGGGGTAAAGAGACGACTCTCTCCTGGATCTCCGTTGCTGCAGTTCGAATCAATGAGTCTTATATATGTTAAAATCGTCATGCAGCGTTTCATGACTTTAGTGGAAATAGTGGCTCCCTTTGCTATCGGACGAAAATTTTCTAAACTCGAAAGTGTATGCTTTGGACTGTACGCTACTCACCCGTACATAACGTATATACTATCTGCGAGTCCCCCTATCTGCACGCCTTCCCCCAAATTCTCACCGGTTTCAACCTGGTTGCCCGCCGATTTGTTGCTTATGGGTTCCATGCACAAAGCGTACATTCGACCAAACCGCAACCTACTTACGGAACGATGCAAGTAGATTAAGCCGTCTGCTCATCGATGGTTTCCGGCGCATGTGGCTTCCGGCGGGGACGGCGCGGGAAGGCGGGCGTGCGGGGTAAGTGCAGCGCACATATGCCGCCATGCGAAATGCGTGTGGGCAGCCGTGCATGTTCGGTTCATCACTTACCTGAGAACAAATAAGTTTGAGTTACAATTATGGTATGCAAAAAGAGAGAATATGTAGGCAGGGAATATTGCAATATGGACGTAGTTTTAACCCACCTCACAAGGCATGTTAGGATAGGCTGAAAAATAGGGTAGTAAAAATAATACTCGAACATCGGGATTGCTTCCAATTTAAAGCAGGCTTGATCGATGTTATTTCCCCCCAGTTACACATATGTTTTTAAATGCATCAAAACGATTATTGGCTGTTTTTAGACAACGTCTCTAGCAACACAAAACAAATAGCCAAAAAATCAAATCGTAAAGGTCCAATGCTGTCATAATCTGTGGCGCATGACGTGCGAACTAGCGTCATCGCCAGGAAAATCCTCACCGATGGGCAAAGTGTGCGGAAGCGCGGCGGGAGGGGGGCGCGGGCGGGCTGCCCCGGCGACGACAGACGCGCGCTTCCGCCCGCCGCGCCGCCCTCCGGCTAATTGGGCATGCCACGTCACGCCGCGAGACGTAATCGCTAAATATAATGCACAATACGCGAGATTTTTAAGGGGGTGTGTGCGTCAAAGTATGTGGCGCCACAGTCGTTTGTCGCTATTTCTGCTATAACTCCCCAAAAATAAGAAGTTCCAAACGATAACCGTATTAGCGAGCACTCTACGCAGCTCTGTATTAAAAAAATCTAAAAAAGGCTAACATTTGTGAGATAATTATGAGGCATAGTGCAAAAAGTTCTAATTGCAAAATGTTTGATTTTAAAAATAGTATGAATTATTAAACTGAGTTGTGCAATTTTTTTATTTCCTTATGTCATGGATTTACAGATTTTGAATGTTCCTCTGCAGCCTATGTACAGCATGAACGCAATCCGAAAAGTACATTTGATGACACATGCCCAAATATTATAAGTAGTGTATTTTTTTCAAGACGATACTGCCAGCCGTTACGTTAATTTACCGACCTAATTTTCGATCCTCCCTTAAAATTATTTAATCAATGCCAGCTTATTTATGCAATTATTTTATTAGATACACCAACCTAATTTTCGGTCTATACACCACCTTAAAATAATTTAATGAATCCTAGTTTATTTATGCAATTATTATTGCATAAATAAAATGCAATAATTTCACCGATACATTTATTGATTCGAAGTTCCTAGATTTGGGCGTTACAGCAGAAATAGCGATGATCGACTGCGGCGCCATCTCCTTTGCCGCACACTCGCTCGCACGGCAGCCGTGTGTGTGAAAATGACCTTACACGTGGAATAGGACACGATATGACAATTTACGTGTTGGCAAGCGTGCGCCCCCCTCGACGCACAGAATACGCACACAAACACACCCTGGCGGTCAAGTGGTGGCGACGCGACGACGACGCGGTGGTGGCGTGGGACAGAAGCTCTGGATGAATGTGTATCGTCGGCGGACCCTCTCTGGTGCTCGGGTCGACAACCGGGCGACAGTTATTGGCTATAACGCCGGCTGGAGCGTCGTCCGCGCGTGCACAGGCGACGTTTGCTCGTAAAAATGGATGCTGAGAAGCTCGATTGGATTGCATAGTGAATCTAGATTGGGTCTGATTAAAGTGTGTGTCCTGGTGACCCCACCATGGTAAATTAACTTGCCAGGTGAACAGGCAAATGGGGAAGAAAACTGCTCATGTAAAGCTCTGTTAAGCTCACCTAAAATATCTGTCAACGCTGTCAGATAGGTACCATACAAAATAAATCAGAATAGGTTTGAAAATTGTATTTACTCAATCTATGCATAGAGGTGAAGAGCCTCCATGAATCTATGTAATTGAAATGACTAAATTGTATCCAAGCTATTCCAAAAATAAATTGTTCTTAATTATGCTAATCAAAAGTATTCATGGGAAAGAAAATATCACAAAAACATATCCTATAATATTTCGTTTCATACTTTGTGCTGGGCAATGACATTTAAATTTGTTTGAAGACTAACAAGAGCTCTTCTTTTTCTCTAAACCTTATTCGAACTGCATCATGGGGTACATCTGTCCTCTAAAAACTCGTAAATCAAACTTGACAAGAATTACAGTTTTGACGTTTTTAATGTAAGGCCGCTCATGCGACATCTAATCTACAATAAGCTTTGAGTTTTCTTCCCCATTAGTGATTAAATCTGACGTTTAGTTCCATCTCGTACTCAACTGGAAAATTTCAGTACACGTCGTTAGACAGATACCATGGAACGAAATAAACGTCAGATTGAATTACTCACTGGTCTGTTCACCTGGCGAGGTAATTTACCGTTTTTTATGTGTCATAAAATGAAAAGCGGTTTTCCCTTCACCTTTTTGCTGCATACGCTTAAAATATCACCCATACTTTCACTTGTCAGTTTTTCATACTGCGGAAGGAATGAATTATCTGTTTATAATCTTAACTGTTTTTTTTCCTAAGTACGTAACTGCTCGTCTCTACCACTATACCCCCCGGTGTGAAATCAAAATAAAAAGTTAGTTTGAATTTTATTTCCTGCATGCGAAACAAAATTTTTGCAAATGTTTTGGTTCCCATGATACATTAGAGAAATATGAAACATATTGGCCTAATTTCGGAATCTCTTTTACGGTCCATCAACGTTATAAACTCACATACTTTGGCCGAGATCGAAATAAATCGCTAGGGTTATTGCCAAGACTAGGATAGCTCTAATATATTAGACGCGCCGGAATTCGCTTTGACAATATTTTGACAGTGTGCGGCCGGCGCGCGCCGACTAGACTCTTTATATCATTTTTATGCGTCTTTTTACTCGTAACTAAAAATACATGGCAAAGAAAATATTATTTTCCAGCTCTGAGCGAAACGCAGTACACTGTGGATCCAGCTTGAAAATTCGTCGAGCCGAAAATTTTGCTTTTATAGTCCATTGAACAGCTCGTGGTCTGTCACAGGGCTTTATCTCATTAACCGCAATAGGTAGGCAATAAACAACAAATAGGTGAAATAAAAATAATAAAGGGGGGACCCATACAAAAAACGTGTTTTTTGTGTTAAATCGTGAATGAAGGTACGGAACCCTTCGTGTGCGAGTTCGACTCGCACTTGGCCGGTTTTTTATGTTACTGGACATCGCCACACCCACCGTCATCATATTAGCCCGACACACAGCATTGCTTTCTATACCCAACTATTTCGTAAATTAACTCGCCAGGTGAACAGGTAAGTGAGTGAATAAATCTAACGCTTAGTTGCGTTTCGTACCATGCTAGTTAGCTAGAAGTTAGTTAGAATGGTACGAAATGGATCTAAATGTCAGATTGTATCGCTCACTGGCCTGTTCACCGGGCGAGTGAATCCACCATGGTAACCCATGGGAACCTCACTATGTGAACGTTTAGTGCTAGTAATAAGCGTGAATACTGTGACGAAGCATAATACAGGCAGTGCTAAAGAGGTTGTAGGTGCAAATAACCTGACATGAGATTGCAACGTGCAACGCGTAAGTAGCCTTGCCTACGTCAA
The DNA here is from genome assembly GCA_946894095.1 of Incurvaria masculella. Classification (NCBI taxonomy): domain Eukaryota; kingdom Metazoa; phylum Arthropoda; class Insecta; order Lepidoptera; family Incurvariidae; genus Incurvaria; species Incurvaria masculella. The sequence goes on from OX335644.1 coordinate 9,591,571, forward strand.
AGGGTCCGCCCGCGTCGTGTGAGCAGTCTGACCTCAGATAAAAGAAAATAAAGAAGGTGATACCCAACTACCAAAACGTTTTACCGCGCAGTCAGTCGTCACAGGGCGAATTTGCGCGTGCGACTCAAATTCGTTTTGGACCCTCTGCCCCCGATCCAACGCGACGCATCGTCTATTCGGTTAGCGTGCCTTAGCGTAGGGTAATGTTAAATAGCCTAACCTTCCTCAAGAATAGGACTGTCAAATGCAAAAATATTTTTTAAGGTGGGCCACCCCGCTCAACTCCCCATTTAGACGGGCAAAGAAGATCACGCCCATATTTCTTGTCAAAAATCCAAAATATTGCTTAAAATAGCTTTATATGATCGAACTCGTTTGATCGTTTGGTTTCTAAGTTATAAGGTCTGAAAGTTCGAATTTTTCGCGTGTTTTATACAATAACTGTTGAGGTGGATTACTCAACGATAAAATCTATACATCTTAAAAATATTAGTCATCAGACATATCTTGTTTAATGAAAATTTATAATCAATTTACTTTGTGTTAGATTTTTGACTACAGCGGTCGTGGTTTACTTTTAGCTAGAAGTCGTTTTGTAAATAAAATTTTCGTAAATCTTACCAAATCAAACACTATGCGCATTGTCTGCTTTGTGGACGTGTTGCATCCTCCTCATCACGGAGCCGGTCTTTTTCTTTGAAACATAGAAGGTCCCAGAGCGCAATAGCACGGTTTTTACCGTGCCCGCGCGTGAGTTAGTCCCGCCGTTAAGGGACACCTTAAAGTCCGACTGTTAGTTCTAGAAATTAGCGCTTTAAAAAGCTTCTTTCCGCTATAGAGGTCATTCTTAAAAACTGTTACGGCTTTTTAAAATTAGAATGTGCCAAAGCGTGATTCAATCGCAGCCAGCATGTCATTATCGTGCGACGTGCAACTGTACGATGAAAAGTGCAACTCCTTGCAACTTTGAGACCGCTCCATTTTTCGCTGATCTGAGACGGGGCGGCGGCGACCAAGCAACCGCTGGAGAAGCCGGGGGCCGTTCGCTCGCGCAATTTTCGTGGCCGTTCTGAGAAATGATGGAGCAGCTGTTAAATATGATAATTTTATTGACAAACTACGTAACGAGCAGCCGGCGCCTTTAATGCGTTACGGCGAGATGTCTTCGCGTCGCCTCCGCCCTCGCCCCTCCTTCCCTGCCGCCTCCCTGCCGGATTCCCACACTGTCATGCCATGGACAGTCATGAATGGCTAATACCATACCCACCGTCACAATATGAGCATAACACACCGCATTCTCAAAGGAATTATAGGTGCTATGCCAGCATATCAACTCAGGAAAGCGAAAACGAGTTAGTCACAGATAAAAGTGAGACACTTACGCCTGACGTCATCAAATATCAAATGTTATGTTGTGTCATTGCACTCTAATTAGAATAATGAGAAAGGGCAACACTTATCCCCGATTGCACGAAGACACGGCCGAGTTAATCAATGTTTAAACACGTCACTTTGAGTGAACCGTATGGAATTCCTTGCATACTGTCCATACAAAGTGACGTGTTTAATCATACGTTGACGTTGATTTTGATTTTTTGTGCTTCCGTGCACTCCGCCCTAAGTGACTCGTGGCTGTAATTTCATGATTAAGTAATTTATTACACATCGGCGAGTCACAAGTGACTGCGAAATAGGTTCGCGGATGGGCACGGTACGAGACGCGCTGCCGCGCCGTGAGCGAGCGTGGTACATTCCTGCGCGAGCGCTTTCCCACGCGTCGAGTATCGCGCGATCGGTCGGCCACCGCCGCGCCTGCGCACGCCCGCTCGCCGCGCGTCACCTGCCACCGCCACCACCGGCGACGAGCCAGCGAGGAAGTACGCGAGTGGCGCCGGCCAGTCAGTTCGCTTATGCATGGGGAAGATACTTCGTATTCCCTCCTCCTAGACCTAGACGTAAAGCCAGACCTCGCATTAGGTACTGCATCATTGAGTACATCTTTCATCTAAAACTCGTAAATATTTTTTTTTAAGGAATGACAGTTTTCAGTTCATGCAACACCTACAATAAGTTTTGCGTTTTCTTCCCGGTTGACCAGTGCAACGTATGAAATAAAATATTATAGGTTATTTTATTGAGATATTTTATTTTCGAGGACTTCATTTGTTTAGCATAACTTGAAGCAATAAATTATCGGAATAACAACAAGGAAATTGAGTCATTTCAATTACATAGGTCAAGTAAAAACACCTGTCGTGATAAATAAGCAGTTTTCTTCCCCATTCGCGGACTACTGATGTTCTCGAATTCCAACGACACTGTTCTGTACAGGTTACCAATTTTTTCTCTAGTTTTTTTTATTTATTAGGTAAGAAACACTAAAACAGGCAATATAAAAAATAAAATTACGAAACACAATTAAACAATTCACCGTCTTCTAACTATGCACGGTAAATCAATGCGATGGCACAAACCCGGGCGGGTTTAACCATACCACCAACCCCAACGCTACGGGCCGCATTTCGATTTACTTATTTATTGTAAATATCTGTAGCTGTACTTTTTTTTATATCCTAGACCAGCTATACTCTAAGTGTGTTCCGCGGAACCCTAGGGTTCCGCGATACCCCTGTAGGGGTTCCGCAAGAATTTAGAAAAAAAACATACAAAAATACAGGTGAAGTTAACAAAAGCGTGTTAAAAAATCAATCATCAAATCATGTGGTAAAGTAAGTAATAATTAGGGGACTGTTACATTGTACTTTTATTAGGCTAAATACACTTTTAAAAACTATTATTTTATTGTAGGGTTCCGTCAAGTATTTTGCTTTCCAAAAGGTTTCCGTCACCAAAAAAGTTTGAGAACCGCTGTCCTAGACTATTACTTAATAATCGCGATCAAATCACGACCAATATAAATGTGTACATTTATTGTCTAATTCCTATAATTTTACTCTGTTTTTACGGTGTAGACACAGTTATGAATTGACTCATGTTAAATAAAAAAATCTCAAGCGCTTCAGAAAAAAAAGCCGAATCGAAATCAGTCAAGCTTTCTCGGGGAAAATGCGCTAAGACAAATTTGAACGAGCGAACATTTTTATAGTAGCTAGCAGTTAACACGATAAGAACCATACATACATACGGAAAACCGTATCTCCATCAGTCAGAAAAATTTGGAGAAAAATTGAAACATTCGTTTGCACACGCAAACAACCTCTCGCATATCACGCCTATAGTGGTACAGCGGGTCTACTCAGGTAAGCGAACACGAGAAGTTCTCCCGGGAAAATTTCTCAAACTCTATGTAGAAAAAAAAAATTAACAAAAAAAATAACCGACTTCAAAGAAAAAGCACTAAAAAGTAAAAAATAATTTCCATTTTTGTAGTTACGATTTCTGTTATTTTTTGAGTCGGCGTCAGCCGGGCACGCGCTGCGCAAATCAAGAGAACCTAACCTAACCTAACCTAACCTAACCTAACCTTGGCTGACACCGACTCAAAAAATAACAGAAATCGTAACTACAAAAATGGAAATTATTTTTTACTTTTTAGTGCTTTTTCTTTGAAGTCGGTTATTTTTTTTGATATTTTTTTTTAAATTGTTTATTTTTAGTGAATCTGAAGTACACTTACTAATTTGTACACGTCCTTTCCAATAAAAAAAGAATCACCGAAATCGGTTGGCGTTATATTGAGTTATTCGTCCATTTGTCGCGCACATCTTAATACAAATTTAAGACTTTTATGATTTTCTCATGGAAATCATTGTGAGAACTTAACCAAATTAAAATGGGACCACTTGGGAAGCACTAGCTATCATTTAAAAAAAATAATCATCAAAATCGGTTCACCCAGGCAAAAGTTATGAGGTAACAAACATAAAAAAAAACATACAGACGAATTGATAACCTCCTCCTTTTTTTGAAGTCGGTTAAAAACATTTCCAAATAAAGTTTAACCGCTTCGAACACGAGATTTTTTCGTCGTCGAGTGAATCCGCTGATCGAACCAAACTTTATGGCCTATCGGATGTTGGCGCGTGACACTGCGGAGAACACAAATTATAGGTCAGCGGCGCGGCGCGCGGGGGGCGCACCCTACCTGCGCAACCGCGGACTCGTGTATTCAGACCGGCCAAAAAGTTTGGCCCGACCGGTGTCTTCTCCGTTCTGTCGTGGCTAAGAAAATCAAGTAAGCAACATGACGTTTGTGAACGTACTGTTAACATGGAGCTTCACCTGACAATTCCGAAATTAATTATTTAGCGAGTACTAAATAATTATCACACTCTTGAATACCTATGCAATGACAACTCCAATAGTGTACATAAACCCAATGGAAGAAAATAAAGGACTATACGAATAGACTCTGTCTAAGAATGTTTTTTCTGCATTCCAGATGGAGCAGCATACAGCGCGGGTTGCAAAATGGTTTTTGTGGTGGTCAAACACGATTAATGCGAAGACGGTCTGCCGTCGTAATGTCTGCCGCGAATGGGCGGGGTGGCCAGCCCGGCATCCTCCAACGCACCAACAAGGCCTCGGTATTGCAAGAAACACATAAGTCATCTAGCAGGTGTGCTCCTGGGAATGTCTGTCGAGATCACCATTCGAACGATCAAAGTAACAGACCGGTCGGCGAGCCTTGCCTTACTCAAAAGCAAGAAGTACCTGCACGCAGTGTGAAGAGTTGTCACCAATCCTAACAAGGCTGCACTTAATTTATTGAAACTCGTTAATTGCAATCGGTAGCACAACAATGTAATTGAATTATCTGACATTACTGATATTTAATTACCCAGACAGCCGTTAATAGTTAAATATCAGGAAATTTAAAGGTTGAAGAAATAATAATTCCTGGGAAGTCAGTATTTTTGCAGTTTTTTGTCTGCAACTGTTTCATCATAATATCATAACGGTCGTGTGGTATTAGCCATCCATTTCGGGTTGCATAAAAAATACAATTATAACCGAACGGACATGTAAGCAGTACTAGTGTAGACGTCCATATTATTGGACAGTTTATTCGGCAAGACTAGTTCCTTATCATGGGGTTTTATGACACCAATCGAATGTGGATTTCTTTCAAGAATTTACACGTCAATATGTATGCTTAAAAACATCATTGCGGGAAAACTAAGTTAACAATAGTCAACCGCTGGAAAAGAAATATCATCTGAACTCGGGAATCAGAATTCATGTTCACTTTTTATCCACAATATATTTTTTCTTCAATCCAGACGGGATAGCATCTGCCACAGAGCAATAATTGTAGCGCGACACCCGGTCGGACAGCTTATGGTACAGGTAGTGTGTGTACATTGTATCAGCCTGAAATAAAAAAAATACAACTGATTCACTTGTATGTTTATAGTTTATATTAAAAAAGCCACATACATATCGATCTGATACTTAATGAGGAGAGTATTAATTGGTATTAAATATGGATTATTCTTGTGTAGGCGTATGGCAGTATAGGTGTGTGCTCTCCGCAACTCAACAAAAAGTTCAGTTATGCCGATTGAATGTTTCCCTACGCCGGGACTGCGACGACCTCTTGTGTTGGAATTAATCAGAATTAATTAGTTGAATCATGGGCAAAAACTACTTTCCTAATTAATGTCTATGTAATCTCACTATGGAAGCCGCCATCTGTTGTGAAATCGCTATTAGTTTCTATGTGCGAATATATCAAAAGATTATGATATTTCATGGCGAGCCTAAGAAGTTGCTCGTGGGAATAACTGTGAATATAATATCAGTAAATAAAATTAAAATTGAGCATTGCATCGACCATTAGATAGCGGCGCTCCGTATTTTAAATACGCTACTTATAGAATAGTTTATAACTAATTTGGCATATAATATATTTGCTCAAGCACTAGAAAATCATTCTATAACACTCTCGAGCGAGTTAATGGATCAATAAAATATAATTTCCACCGTTATGATGAAGTTAAATTTAATAAAATGCTTTGCAACGTAAAAGCTTTCAGAGACGTCGCTTCTCGCCCAGTTCAAATATTTTAAATGTAAACTATCTAGTGAGGTACGGTCATAGTCAAAATTAGCTTATTAAAATATTTAAGCATTAGTTTGGTAACATGAAATTTATTTTAGAAATATGTTTCCTCGGCAAATAGAGTCAACTGTCTCGGTTCCATTGCAAGGACTTAGAGTAAGCATTATTCTTTGATGAAGGCCCGGTTTGTATACTTTTTAATGTTTTTCTATACTTCCATATGCACTTACGAACGAATTCTCGCTATATGACCTCTATTGGATCTTTGGAGGTTATAAAATGTAATAAATAAAAAAGTAAGATGCTATTTAGTTTGCAAATATGATTAGCAACCGGAAACGATTATTTTTTTTATTCTAAAAGAAAGTTTAATTCGGTAAACTGTAGGATAAATCAAAATTATGGGTATATGGATGGGTGGCGAAATTGGTAGAGGCAATACCCGCGTAAGGTTCTTTTTATGCAGATTTCTTTATTTCATGAATGTGTCTTGCTTCACGAAATTCTACATACATATGACATTTAACTCGGTGTTCTTAATGAATTTCCGTGTTTTCTTTCAGTTTTTGTTAGAAAATAAGTAAAGATTGCAGGTTCATTATAGATGTGACGTTAACCAAACCGCTGAATAGCTAGAACCCTACCCTGCGCAAACTCGGGCTCAACGTATGCTAATTCAGGCCGGCCAAAAAGTTAGGTCCGAACTGTACGCATATGTATGCAAGCATATACTAATTACTGAACGTGAATGGTTTACAGGCGCACATAAAGTGCATTGATATCGAGCAGCTCCGCGAGCCAGCCGCCTCCGCACCGCAACCGCACCGCCTCCGCACCGACTCCGCACCGCCGCCGCGGCGGCGCCGCCGACGACACGCCGCGCCAGCTGACGCGCCGCGATCTCCTTTTGGCGCCAAATGTCAATTTCTCAGAGATTGTGCGCGAGTGGCGCCAGAGTACACTCGCTCAAACATTATGCTCTCTGTAGAGTTAAATATGTTTTTTTATCATTCCGTTGATAATGGAGGCTCTACATTATGATAATAACATTACATTAAATAAACTATGTTAATACATTTTATTGATGGTAATTTGAATTGTAAAATGTAAACTTTAGTTAAGTTTACCGAACAAACTCCGCAATAGGCTGTTTAGAGAGCCTTGTCAATTGATATAGGACATGGTCAGCGCTGGATATGGTGACGAGATTTGAGGAGGATAGGTCGATGTTAAGATGGTTTGCACATGTTGAGCGAATGGGTGACGAAAGAAGGTGACTAATACAAAATACAGAGCAGAAGTGAGTGGAATGATCGTGCCCGTGCGGCGAGGCCTAGGAAAACGTAAAACCGTGCCTCCTACTCCTACTTCTGATCTCGCTTCTGATCGCCCGGGTTAGAACCATCGCATTGAGTGATTGATAGTCGAAGCGGTCAAACTGTGTTATATATTCGAATGAAAGATCTAATATAGGTAAACATTAACTTGTTCTGGAATTCGATGTGATGACTACTGCTATGATTTCATGACAATAGGTGTGATATTAGCCATTCAAGTCCAGTAATCCGATACAGAATATTCATGACCAGTACATACCTACATAACATGTTTAGATTGAGGTCAAAGTAGTATGCATTAACATTTTCCTCGTGTATGTATAATATGTATGAAAAACGCATAATCAAATAGATTTTTTTTGTAGGTTAGTGCGGTCATTTGCAAGGTTTTGACCCATGATACCCTTTGTCAAATTTCACGTGGTATCGAGAGTGCCGAACACCTTTAAACAGAATAATAGCAATAGCATAATCTACCTTTAAAAGGGTGAAATATGTTTTTAAATACGTGAAGGGTTTCCGGAGATTACCCTCCATAACGAACCAGATAATAATATATTTGAACTTGTTAATTTAAGTACTCTTCGAGAAATAAACGAATAACTGACGGTAACCTAGCGTAGCACTCAGCCTGAACGTGCTTGATCGACGTAATTCCGCAAAATCTTCGGAAACGCACTTCCGACGCACGCGGTGAAAATCTAAGCACTTTGTTGTGTTGAGCAAACGCCAGCAAATCTGTAATAATAGATTTGCTGGCGTTTGCCATTCATTTCATTCTCATTATAATTGGAATGAAATTTTCGCAATTCTGCACTGTAGCACAAGAAACGTCGAATGATGGAACGCAGTCGGTTGGCTAGTGAAAATGTGGCACACTATTACGCCAGCATTGCACACGTCACAGCCCTGCAAACGTTCCAACCTTTTTGTCTCGACACCAGAGCCGGTAGTCTAAGTTGTCACCTAAATTGGCGTTACGGCAAACCGATCGACTGGCGTTTTCAAATGTATGGAGAAATTGAAGAGCGCGCGCAGCGGGCGTTAAGCGAACTAACATTTGCGAGTCCGAGCTTGATTTGACAGCTTACTCAACGTTGCCGTAAATACGTCGACGTTGCCGTTTATGTCCACTCCGCGTTTGACTTTGACAGCTTGAAGAAGTAAAACCACAGAATATCTAGTAAAAACTTGTATGGAGTCTGGAGAAAACGCCAGTCGATCGGTTTGCCGTAAACGCCAATTTAGGTGAGAACTCAGACTGACCACTCAGGTGGTTCATAGCTGAAAGGCACCTAACTGCTAGCCTAGGCCCTTCATTAAAAGCAACATACAGTTAAATTGCTGAACGTCGCTTATAGTCACAACAAAAATGGTACTGATAACGTAAATGGCTGGAAGATTTGTCCAGTTTTGGTATTACTTAGAAAGTATGTACTGATACTTTCATACTTCTTTATTTGCAGCCATGTGCATTATCATATTTTGTTTTGTCCGGATAACTACTTTTTAGGCGCGTAAGGAAGATATTCAGTCATTTACCTTATCGTGATCAAAAATGTCGTGACCTCCCGGAATACTCTCCTCGGTTGAGACCGTAGAGTGGGCGGACTACCAGACGCACAATCGCTTACGAATTCGAATTCATGCAATATGAAATATTGCCTTAGCCCATCGAAAAAATCGAGTTTATAGGTTAATAAGATGTGCATAAAGAGCATAATAAATAGGGAAAAAATGCATTCCCGATTGTCTTCATCTTGATTAGCAAAAAATATATGAATCCTTAAATCAAAATCATTATTATTGTAGGCTGGGAACCTTTGGAACATCCAAACACAAACAGTCGTATTCAGAGTGAACTGTCAAAATTTAGTACGAAGATTAGCACCGGACTAACCATACAAAATGCTTTTTACTCCGGTGATAATACCCGTATTAAAGTAAATCCGCCCACTCTGAATACCATTGAAAGGAGTTCATAACAGGAGCATGTTAATAATATAGATTAGGTGTAAACAATATCGTATGAAAAAATATAAATCGGCCAAGTGCGAGTCCGGACTCGCACACGTGTAACGTATCTATGAAGGCCACCTTTTAATTTAACAAATAGTTAAATAATTTTGTTTATTTAACTATTTGTTGTTATGGCGGCAAAATAAATACACACTCTGTGAAAATTTCAGCTGCCTACTTATTACGGTTTATGAGATACAGCCCTATGACAGACCGACGAACGGACGGGGGGACGGACGGAAAACTGAGGCTTAGTAATAGGGTTCCGTGGGCATCTTTTGGGTACGGAATCATAAAAACCAGAGAAATACATATATCCGATAAATAGATGACCAAGCAGTGGAAATCTTATAAATTAATAATTTTATTATACAGTTAGTTAAGGATTAGGGATATTTATCCTTTTTATACGGATTGTGAATAAATAAAACTGGCACGTTCGGCGCAGTGGTGTGAAGTTTGTTATAATTTATGCTAATCTGGGGTCATCGCTGGGACCTTTAGGCACGTTACAAAAAGTTTAACGCGTATACCACCATTGTGATCCTTATAAAAAGGAACCTTACTGAGAATCTGACAAGCATCATCGGCTAAGATGCGTCGGAATGTCGTTTTGCTCATTGGGAGCTCGTCAGGTAGAATATTTTCCACCTTTACGATCATTATCCGGCCCACTGTGCGAGCCATCGAGTAGGTAGGGCGGAAGCGGCGACCGAAACTTCGGCAGGGTAGCCGTTTTTTGTGGCAATACATACACAGACTGTAGCGCCGGCCAGTCAGTTCGCTTACGAATTAGCTCACTTCTGATGTTCTCGAGTTCCAACGACCCGTAAGTACTGCACATGACTCAATTTAGTGCAAAGAACATTCAATGTGGCGAGCCCCGAATTCATCAGCGAACTAACTAAGGTCCGCACACGAATACGTTTGACAAATACAGTACGCTTCTATATAAAAAAAAGTGGGTACGTTCAAGTACAGTTGATAACCACGTGTCGCCGACCACGCTTCCTATAACCCGGCAAAAAAAAAAAACAGAGTTGTGCGTGACCTCAACTTAAATCAATTGAGCTGATTTCGGTCGCCACCTCAGTCCTTACTAGGTGTGCGAGCGCTGCTGGCTGTGGCCCTCCCTTCATTGCTTGCAACATTCTCGCACTACCCAACACGCTCCATAAAACTCCATAAAGTTGGCGCCCGAAATTGTGATATCGACTGTGCCATCTTTTTATATCCGTCGTGCGTCGCCGTCTTTTTGTATAATCAGCCGCGTTACAAAGGGGCTAACCTTTGCGGGTGAACGTAGCAGCTGCTGAAATATTAGAAATTACAATGTTTTCTAAGTATTACGGAAGGCAACTTTATATAGAGTCAACTTTGCTAATGAAGGTTGCTTCAATAGCTTTCACAAAAAGTGACGTGTTCGATCGTTAAATTATGTTTAACCAGCGTCGGTGCACTTCGCACTTAAATCACTAAATCTATTTATTCCATCGTATTAAAACGAAAAGCATCTCTGTGCATTAAATAAATAAAAATAATAATTTGGTTTCGCATTTCATTCTGTAAGCTAAGATCCGGAGTCAGTAAGGCGACCACTCAAAGTATAGCATTGAGTTAATCAAAAGTAACCAAGACGAAAGTACGTTCACATACTACCACGAGTCATTGAGATTATTTTGTTCGGTATGGACCTCTACCCTTACCTCGAACCTACGTTCGGAAAGTCAGCTCTCTACATCCAGGCGTGGAAACTCACGGATAAGGATCGCTTTGTATGCGTATGGAACCCTTTCCATTGCGGCGCACGGTAACGTTTTCATGTGTATGACGTCACCACACACGAATAGCGTGCGTGAAGGATCTCTCCGCGAACCCGCGACCAATGTCTTGCGTATGCGAAATATAATTTGAAAAATATCTGAATCCGTTTTATTTACCTGTGTGGAACTTTCCAAATCAAGCAACAACGTGCATGATCGTAGGTGGCAGTGGAAATCCGGCTTTAGGGTGGTATCACATATTATTTACAATAGTGGATGTAAGTTACGATTTATAGTACAGTACATGGCAATGACTTTTTGTCCTGGGAGGGATGCTAAAAACCACTGCAAATGCTGCAGATAATATCCAATCCATATCCAATCCACTCCACGATCCGATCACGACACGAATCCGATCCACGCGTAGTCCAAAACTCCAATCCATCTTAACTGTTTAGGCAATATCTTCAGTAGCATTTATCATATTGTTTAACGATGTGCCAAAATTAGTCATGTTTAAATTTAAATCGACATAAAATGAAATGTACGCGAAACAGATGATAACCCCCGCACCCAAAATGTCATTTGTAATGGTAGCTTTGATAAGTAAAGGCTATTAATACTGATGTTTACAAAATTATGTGAAGACCTTGCTGTTATTTTGTTGCATATTTAGATAACGTACTTAAGAAATAGTCCAAGCACATTATCCATACAATATTATGAAGACAAATTGTAAATCTAAAAGAGAGCTTTTTCGCACCTTTCAAGAGAGGAATGTCTTTGGAGGGATGGTCTTTGACAGCCACCTTGTCACCACTACGGCAGCGGAGGAAAATAATTTAATATTAATTTCGCAAGAAGGTTTAGTAAGGTGCTGTTTTGGAACCGGCCGAAAGAAGATAAGCCGAAGCAATTTGCGGCGTCAACGACCGGCTGCCGCTTGCGCCGGCGCATACAATTGCACGCGCCCACGACACGCCAAAAGTTAGAAAAATAAACGACGCCCGAGTCGAGCGGAATTCCTCGGGCCGTGTTCGGCGACAGGAAGCGGTTAATCCTGTCGAGCTATAGCGATCCTGAGACGTGCCTGCAGCCTTCGGGGCCCACAGCATCCGATTCAATTACGGACCTGCCAACGTTCGTTTAGCGTTCACTGATAAACTTGTGACGGAGTTGTCAATATTTTGCTGCGCTCTACGAAAGCACTTATACGTAACAGCGTTGTCTACTATCTCATTAAAAAACAAGTAATGGGGGTAAATATAATCTAATTAAAAAACCAAATGCATTCGGAGGTGGTTATATTTACATAACTCGTAATAAGATCATTTACGTATCTGCAATAGAGTAAAATGACCCACATATTGATGAATTTTTTTTTATATTTCTGTAAAAAACTAAATGTTGGCTTTTCGTTTGTAACTAGCAGTAGATGACAATACTATAACGATTAGCTGTGCATTGTTATTGAGAATGCAGGTAAGTTCACGGTTTCATTGAGGTCCCGTTCCCTGATTACTAAGGATCAAAGGAAGGAGCATGAAAATGTTCCGTGTTTTCCGTCAGGTCTAAGCATGGCTGCTCAAATATAGTCAAGCTCCCGCCGTGATACTCAGTCATAAATACAATCCCGTTAGCAGGGCTAATATAATGACAACAATTCCAACCATGTCTAGGTAATGTGTTTTGGGATAGGCTTTAGAGATTTTAAGAATATCAGGTAGGTACTTAATTTCAGACTGACACAATCCTTAAAAATCGAAGTTAATATAAATGTTTTTGGCAATTTCGTATAAGCTCTTTATATGTGCTCTTATAGCTCATTAGTCAGGCATTCGTTCGAATCAGCATGACGACCCGGCGAAGATCACGTTTCTGGCCCTCCTACGTCGTCTTATTAGGTGTCGAGGGGTCGAGAAACCGCGTTATAAAAGGATTGTTTTGCGATGAAATGCGAAACGAAATATTTTCAATAACTACTCATATGCTGCCACTCGGGAGTTCAAAGAACTCACGGTCAACGGAACTCACATCATTTCAAGTGTTATTGAAAACTGTAACGAGAAAATGCAAGCATAAAGAAATGCTGCGTAGATTGTGCACAACATTGTACGCCAGTATGCTAGTTGCTAAATGTCAAGGCTAAAGATTGTCATTTGGTAATTATTGCAGATATTGTAGATTTGTATTATACAATTTTGTATAGGTTATATGGCAATGTCTTTTGAATGTGAATCCCAATATGATTTTCGAGTACCTAAATTTGAATTTAGAATCTGAATAAAAAATCGTGTAACTAGAATCATTTCGAAATATGAATGTCTCGATATTTCAAAAAGAGTGCCGTATTTAAGTCAAATAATGGAATAAAAAATGCAAAGGTCAACAGAACCCAGGTCGGATTAGATAAAATCTTAGAATTGGACAATTTTATTATAATCTAGATTTTAATATTATGCTAATTTTCCTACAAAGTCATAAATACGGTCAAATTAAAAGTGCGGACAAAGTTCGGATGAAAGGCAGAATAGCGAGACATGTCCGGAAAAATCCGAACAAAGTTCAAGATTATGTATTTATTTCACAACAACAAAAATTCTATTGAATTTTTTTTTTACAGGTTAAGTACATTATGATATGTTTCAACCATAATGTTATCCTGTTTGTTTGTTTTGCCTGTTTTAAGACTTAATTATTACCTAATGTTTGTTTAACATATACGTAAAAGTATACCCTGAAGTGTATTTTTTTTATTTCCCCTTCTAGTCCACGGAGATTTCCGTATTCTAGTCCTTCAACATAAAGGATACCATAGGGTGATACCATACCATCACTCCATATATTTAGTTACCTTGCTGGAGAACCAATTCTATAAAAAAAAAGAGAAAAAAAATATTCCGACGAACTGAGAACCTAACCTCATAACAGGTCGTTTAAAAATAGCACAACCAGATTTACAGGAATCTAGACTTATGTACGTTTACTCTTACCCTATCCACCGGGAACAGAGAAAAAATCGAGATCTCAATCTGTCATATTGACGTCTGCCATAGATTAAAAGGGACTTAGGTATTATTTATCTTTCCAGTGTATGCATTTGTTCGTTAACTATATAGTTAGATGCGGCCAATGGCTTACATCGAGTGCGTACCCCGTGGAGCCCCGAGGCTGCACTCGCGCCAGATGCGCTCGGCGTGTCGTTGCCGTGCGTGCGCGTAGCCAACGCATGCGCATCGGGTACCTATACGAACAGCGCGACCGCCATGCACCACAGAGTTGTCCAGAAGGATGCGGAACGCGAAAATACAACCTTCATATTTTATTGATCTTCTTTAAGTTGCGGTTGACGAAATTAGTTTTATTTACAGTGTTGCAAACTTTACTTATTTTAATATCTCATAAATATATTTAAAGACGATCCACTCTGTAAGGCGGAAACAAGACTCGGGAAGTTGCCATAATAAGAGTCAGCGTCGCGGAAAAGTCGGTTTATGGATGGAAAATAGTTTTTATTATTACTTTCCGCGCTGTAGAAACATGACTTAAAAAAACCAAAAAGGTACAATCGTAAATAACATTAAAGTCTATACGTTTACATTAATTTCATATCAATGCGATGTGCGGTTTTCTAGACAAATTTAAATTAAAGTAAATGACGTCTATGTGCGGAAATATTAAACACATTTTTGGAATAATTACAAAAGTGTTTAAAGCTTTATTTTTGTTTTAAGATCAGATAATGACATATACTTTTTAAATATTTTTAGTCATGATACTTTTGAGATTACCGCGGTCGTTAGACATGTTTGAAAATGTTACTGCTTTTCATGCGGCAGGAAGAGACATTCCCTAACGTTTAGAATTATATTGGTCAGACAAAGCGAAGTGTTGCGACACGGGTTACGAAACACATTCGAGCGGTAAAGAAGAGGGACTTCGCGAAGTCAGCTCTGTGTGAGCATAGCGAATCAGGACCAAATCACTGGATACGTTTCGATCAGGTTGGTATAATCGCCGCCGAAAAACGAACTTTACAAAGATTTGTCAGAGAACCATCGAGATGAGAGCACAGCAAATTCAATCGAGAAGACTCTTTTAAGCTGTCTGCAATGTGTAACCCCGTACTTCAGCCATTCAGGAAGGTCAAAGGAGACGATAATATCGGCGACGATATTGTCAGCTCATACTGCCTGTCGTCTGAGATTCTGACCGCAGCCAAACACATTTCCGCTTCCGCCCCCACCCACAGCTACGATTTACGACAATGGCGAGCCTAGCTGTCACCTCAGTCGTCTGCTGCGTACGAACGTGGCGGATGCCTCCTTGACAACGGGCTGAATGATTAGCTCGAAACGTCGGAAAATGTCTCTTCCTGCCGCGTGAAAAGCCGTAACATTTTCAAACAAGAATGTTAGTCTTTCAAAGCCAATCAAAAAACGTTTATTGCACTTAAATCGTACACAATAGCACTTAATGCATATGGCATTTTCCGCCAGTCTAACCTTTTAAAATAATAAGATAAGGGTAGTTACAATAAAACAGAGTCACGCAAAATAAATGTAAAAAGTAAATAAAGAAATATTTAGGACTTTAACCAACGTCCAGCTTTAACCGCAATATAATATAACAAAAAACAATGCATGTAATGCAAATAGTTTACATAAGTAAGACAAAACTAATCTAAATATGTGCATGGAATAAATAATATGGTCAACTGAGAAATTAGGGACGCAGTACAAGAAGGTGATCTTTCAATAGCGCTCTGAATGTGTGGAACAATGCACACTGACGTAAAAGTAGAGGGAGTTCGTTCCACATTCATGCAGCATGCACTGAGAAATAGTTAGTGTAATAGACCGAGGAAAGGGACAGGATAGCTAGGGCAAGGGTGTCAGAGAATCTTATGAAATGCCGTGGAAGGATAGGCATTGGAAACGTTTGGAAAGGCATTTAGGATCAGCAGTTTACTTGAGTGTACAGTATAAAAGAGAGAGGATATGGGAACTCGGAAATGTGGTCATATTTTCCCAGACTGAAAGTGAATCTAATGCACATGTTTAGTAGTCGGTCCAACTTATTCAGCAGCTCTTCATTAACGTCCAGGTAACAGACATCCGCGTAGTCTAGGATAGGGATAAGATGAGACTGAGCCACACAGCCTTTGTGCTGATAGGAATAAAATTCTGCGGACGCTTGAGAGAGTGCATACTGGCAAACAATTCACGACTGACTTCACCGACTTCCATGATAACGTCTCGTCAATTTAAAGGCCAAGGTTTTATACCACCTTAACCAGAGAAAGTTCAACTACATTAACGACAAGAGGCGGTGAAGATACTTTGTCGAGTTTGCCTAAGGCTGGAGTCCACATCTCTGGTTATGGTTACTATTATTGTTAAATATTTTCTATCCTCTTACTTCTAGACATTGTTTTATTTATGTAATCATCTGTCTTATTGACTCTTTCTTACCCTGGATATAATCACATACTCAAAGCGTGAGTATCGTCGTTTGGGACAATCTTAACTTGCTTGAATTTAATTTGTGTTACCAATAAGATTATTCAATTTACAATGTATAAATATGTATTAAAATATAAAAAAATTCAGACGAACTATATTCGCTGGCTTCGCGTTCACGTAACACGTAACATTTTGAGGTAACGAGGAAAGTGAGTTGACCGCGCGAAACCAAAATCAGTGAATTCGCAGTGAACTCTTGCGCAGACTCCATCGCCACCGCGCCACCGCGCTGGCGACGACGACGGCGGTGCCGCGGCATGCATTATTCAGCAGAAACGGCGTAGGAGCAGTGAACGCAAGTTTCGTTCGGCATCGCGCTGACTCCTCTTTGACACTTTCTTGGCGACGAGGATGGAGGAGTGTGTACCTGCTTTAAGGAAGGCAGCAGTTACGGAAATGACCCATGAGCACAATAAAGGCACGGGATCAAAACGTGTTTTCATACGTTGTTATGCTAAAATTATATATTTATTAGCTGAGTAAATTCAAAAGTAAAATTCAATTGGAGAGAGCATTTATAAAACATCTCTCGGGTAAAAAACCGGCCAAGTGCGAGTCGGACTCGCACGCGAAGGGTTCCGCACCATCGTACAAGAATTAACACAAAAAACACTTTTTTGTATTGGGCCCCCCTTAGATTTTTATAATTTTATTTTATTTTATTTTACCTATTTGTTATAGCGGCAAAATAAATATTCACTTTGTGAAAATTTCAGCTGCCTAGCTATGGAGGTTCATTAGATACAGCTCTGTGATAGATGGACGGACGGACGGACAGCTGATGCTTAGTAATAGGGTTCCGTTGGCACCCTTTGGGTACGGAATTAAGGGCTAACTGAACCTTGACTTTTAAGGTGATCCAGTTCAAGAAACCGAGCTTCGCAGATGCCACAGAATGCATCACCGCGTGTGCGTCCGCGAGATTGACGACGGTTCGGCCGCGGCTGGGCCGGACTATGGGCCGGGAAACAGGCTTCATAGTATTACAACTTTTTTTTCACGAACTTCAAGTCATCCAAAAACTTTTGAAGCCAATTTATAGGGCATCAAAAAATTTCTGCTTATCCGTACCTAATACAGTATAAAAACATTGGGAAGTTATCAAAAACTCTAAGATTTGTATACTTAAATTAGACGAAAAGGGGCAACTTCTGACCCTTATAACTTCTACATCTGTACGTATCTGCACACGGTTTTACACGGTCAGATTTAGATTATGGGCTACTTCATGACATTTTGCACGAGACCTCGAGATGTCTTAAGCATTTTGTAAAAATCGCCATTATGTGTTTCGCTCCATACAAAAAAAGACTTTAGGCATTTTTTAAAAATAAATTACCTCTACAACATAAACTTCAATAAAATTTTTAAGATTATTTTTTATGCCCTATAAATAGCCATCAAAACTTGTTTGATAACTTGAAGTTCGTGAAAAAAGTGGTAATACTATGAAGCCTGTTTCCTGGCCCATAGTGCGGCGGTGCGGTGGCGGCGCGGGGGCGCGGCAGATGTGCGCGCGCATACCGCTCGAGCGCTCGCGATGACATCACGATGCGCGGAAACGTCGCGCGCAATTGAGCCGCGCTCGCAGACTCGTTGCGCCCATTTGTGTCAACGAGAGGCTGCGAGGGCAACGCTCGCGGGATTTAGGGATAGCAGGGATGCACAACCGGTACGTTGAAAGGTGTTGAAGCGATATTAGCCATATTTCCATGGAGTAAGCTAATAAGTCTTACGATTTTCCACGATAACGTTGATGAGTCTTCCAAGCCGGTGCTTAAAAACCTTAGCTAAGGGTTTGCAGTTTGTGTGTGATTCTGATTGCTCTTAAAGTTATTTTGTGTTTATTTTAATTATTCACGTATTCTATATTCCAGAGGGAAAGTTAATGGACGAGGTAATGGATTTGGCTTATTTTTTATTCTAAATAAATAAATAACCAAACACGATTCGATGTATATGCTTTAGAGTGATTTACTTAATTCCTTAATATCTGTTTGCATGTCGTCGGCCGCAAGTGACTGAAAAATCCAAAGGAATACGTTGAAAATGATGTAATTTTATCATAGATTGATTAATTCATTCAACTTTATTACATAAAAGTATTTTTTTATCCTGGTTCAAATAGGGAATTAATTACCTAGGCTCCCAGTTAATTGGCTTACTCCACCACTTGGCGTCAGCGTGTTCTTAAGTCAATAAAAATCAATGAATAGGCAGTTATTTAATATGAATAAATAGGTACAAAAACCGGCCAAGTGCGAGTCGGGCTCGCACACGAAGAGTTTCGTACCATCGTACAAGATTGAACACAAAGAAACACGTTTTTTGTACGTAACCTTTAATTATTTTTTATTTTATTTTACCTATTTGTTGTTATAGCGGCAAAATAAATACACACTCTGGAAACATTTCAGGAGCCTACCTATTACGGTTCATGACATACAGCCCTGTGACGAAATCATTGCCTGTGACAGACGGACGGACGGACGGACGGACGGACAGCGGAGGCTTAGTAATAGGGTTCCGTTAGCACCCTTTGGGTCCGGAACCCTAAAAATGGATTACATTAAAACATTCCCTTATTATCAGACCCCCGCCTCGCGTGACGATCATTGGGGACGATCGTAGACCATATTAGACGAACGACGAAGGTATGTGCAAACACCCGTGTGTCTCGGTGACGGCGGCGCCGCTCGCGTTAGCGACCTCTCGCGATCAAATTAAAAGTGCTAAGTGGTTGCGAAATTTGGGTCAGAGTTTACGTCGCCTCTAAATATACGTGTCTGCGCGCGTTCGCTGGAGATGCGTGCGCCACCTCGTGATAATGTGTCAATGTGTTTGCCGCGCAGAGTCATCGACCCGGCGCGCGGCTTGATCCGTGCTCCACTTCCAAGTCAAGGGTAAATCCACGCTGGACCGAATGGATCGGGTTACCGTCGAGCTCGGAATAAACGCGCTCCTTCATGTACCTATCTAGTACT
Organism: Incurvaria masculella; assembly: GCA_946894095.1. NCBI lineage: Eukaryota > Metazoa > Arthropoda > Insecta > Lepidoptera > Incurvariidae > Incurvaria > Incurvaria masculella. The sequence goes on from OX335644.1 coordinate 9,611,224, forward strand.
AGTAAATACAGAGATAAACAACTCCCTACCTAATTAGGGTTGCCACCCGCCCGGACGTGACGGAAGAAAATGCTGTATTTATATTGCAGTCGATCAGCTGTCCCTGTAAAACTCGAGCAGCTCGTGGCATTTAAATATCCACCGTGACATCCAGACTTTTAGTGAACTATCAGGTCATCCATTATGTAAGATAAAATTATTCTATATGAAATTTCATAATCGTATGCAGCCGCTATTGGTTCGTCACTACTAAACTTTCGCCTAAATTAATTTCAGAGAATCAAAGTTTGTCTCTTAATAGATTTCAAATATTAGAAACATATTTTGCTCTCCCCAAACATCCGCATTACTTGATTTTTTTTTTTATGTGACTGGACATGGATGGCTAATACCACAAGTTCTGTCATGGTATTAGCCCAACACACCACATGGGAACTAGGTGCCATGCCAGGACCTTCCTTATATTGCACGGCTACATTGAACTGGATGGAAAACACGGACGATTTTCATTGCCGCTTCGACCATCGTTCATCCAATGCGATGGTACCAACCCGGGCGGGATAAACCCTACCACCTAGTAAGTAAGGAAGGGGACCTACAGCTTAATGTGGAATCCGAACCACGGCCAGCCTCACTCAACGGTCGAATGGTCACCCATCCAAGACCAGACCGGACCCAGCATTGCTTAACTTCGGAGAGCGATCGCCGAAGTGTCGCGCCACTGGGCCACTGAGGCTGACAACATACAATGATGTGATACAATTTCTTCTTCCATCGGTTTTTTTTCACCATGCGTGGCCTGAGAAGCGAAAGCTAGTATTCCGTACTTGATTTATATTGTCTTTTTGTTTAGAAATGCAGCATTCTAAACAAAATCTATTACTAAAGCAACTTCATTTTGTGAGTTATTATCAATTCTACAAATAGGTCCTGCGCAATCCTGACCTTACGAACCATGGTTATATATAAATCTGTGACAGTGGCGTCGAGACGGCTCCGATCACTAATAAATTTAAAAAGCACTATTTTTGTTTTAAGTTACATAATTATTGGTAAGGTGCTTATTTGTTAGCATCAGACAATTACACTCCCCATTCAAACGTAGTTTGCAAATTATTTGTGTGTACTTTTGATACTTGATATTTGTTTTAAAATACATAACACAGAGAACATTTATTTTGTATGAAGACTTATTTATTGATGTCATTTGACTCAGTTGTTTAATGTGCAGACATTTGCATTGTTTTTATACCAAACATCAATAAAATTGCAATTTTTGATCAATTTATGTTACTCGTATTCAATATAATTATAATGTAAACAGAAGTCTTTATCTGTTGGGTATATCCTCAAAAAACAAAAAATATTAATCGAGGGTGTATATATGTGTATATATATTTGTATGTTAATTATATAAAGCATAATTATTATGCTTGTACTGTTAAAACGAATGAAGCCATTTCCAACTTTGCAACTACAGGTTTACAACAGTTGACCGATATTAGCTGGTCGTAACCAGAAACAGAGGCGCCTGCACACTGTCTAACATAAATAATTAGCAAAACAAGTTTGTCAGCTACTATGTTAATGCTAGCTTAATTCGTTGAAGCTGGGACTACATCATAAACACATGGATATTTATTATTTTATTTGCAGCTGCGAATACTTAAAAGTAATATTGTGTAAGCTTACGGTTCACCGGTGCGTGAAGGCGTCAACGGAAAAGAACAAGAATTGTCCAAATCGGTCCAGGGGTCTTCCAGAAATCGGTGAACATACATAAAAAATCCGACGATTTAAGATCCTCCTGCTTTTTTTGAAGTTGGTCAAAAATACAAGTAGATGGGGTGGAGCGACAATACATCAGAAACGTACAAACTTGACAGGAATGACTGTCAAGTTTTATTTACGATTTTTTAAATGTAAAATGTATTTTGTGATGCAGTTAAAATCAAAGATATAGATTTATATCTCTGGATAAAATAAGGTTTGGAGAAAGAAAGCTTCTCTGTGCTATTCATTTTACACGCTATTTGTACGATTCCGTCTACCTTAATGTGGCTAAAAAACACAGTCTCTATAAAATGCTGGCATGTGTGCACACGAAGTAAATCTTTACTGATCTGAATATATTTCGGGATGATAACCAATTAGTCTTTATTCTCCACTATCAGTTGGCAAAAATACTTAGGTTGCTCTCATCGTGGCACTCGGCGTCACTCCACATCACATGACGGGGGCGCGGAGGCGGTGGAGGCGAAGGGAGTGCGGCGGGAGGGCAGGGCACGTCTCATTCGTTGGCAATGGCTGCGCCTGCGCCGTCATACATTGCCACAAATTAGTGAACGCTCCGATCGTACCAGCCAAACGTGGCATCCTTTCACATTACACAACACTCCTACGCAACATCTCCATCGCCAATATCCAAACCATAACTAGCGTTTTTACATTTTACATATAGGTACCGTTTGATCGATTTTCATATTATCGACCGTTTTCTGTGATCGCATAGTCTTCGAAACACAATTTGGATTTTAGGAGACTGTATTCCATTGCCCGTTGGCAGATCATGTTGGGAGCACACGCGTGCAAGGAGGTGCATCAGGAAGTGAGCTTGCCTAGCGAACAGTTCCGGTACCACACAGAATATATGCTATATAGATTATCTGGCGTCCCGAGCGTGGATGATAGCACGTTATATTCCGGGAGGTCACGACATTTTTAGTCACGATAAGGTAAATGGCTGAATCTGGGTTCACATGTTAGAGACCAACCCTCCGATGCTAAATAAGTCAGTCTGCCTACGCCAAGTGGTTGCGTTATCTAGATTGGCTATATAAAATATAAGTTGGTATGTACCTGCTGATGAATATGCTAATGGTCTTAGAATATTGATACCCACTAGTTATGCAACAATAACCAGTCGGTTTCTCAATTAAATACTTGAATATACGTAAAGTTATATCTGTAACCTAAATCGCCTATAACTACGAAATGCAAACAAGGATTTGTTCAGTTTTGGTATTACAAAGTAAGTATGTACTGATACGTTCATGCTGCATTATTTGCAACCATTTACCTTTTCATATATGTGGAATTGTGTTAAGACATTGTTACGTCAGATTTGAATTTGGCGCCCACTGCATCAGTGGTGCCATCTAGTTCTGTTAAAAGAAACAAAATAGACAGTGCTTTTCCGAAAAGCCACACTAGGTGGCAGTACAGACTCGATATTTACAGGAAGCAGCCATTTTAGTATTCTGTGTGTATTATGTTTTTTTTGTTCTGTGTTGTTCAAAAAAGATGAGAAAAATAAATATACTTCGATTGACAAGTGCGTTTCGATAGGCGCCTCCCAGACCTTCCCACAACTTTGGGGGCTCGTCCGGGATGGTGGGAGCCGTCAGTCTATCGTAATAACGACGAAACGAGATCGCGCGCTGGATAACGAGGCATCCACGCCATTCACCGAACACGACACGACGCCGCCGCCGCCATTACGACGCCGGGGCCGCCATTACGACGCCGCGCCCTAAAGACGAACGAGAAGCGGCGCACGCGCCGTGACTTGCGCGACCGGTTCTACAAAGTGACGACGTCGCGACGCGCCGCCCGCCCTACGACCACACGCCGCCCGCCCATCGACGACGCGCCGCCCGCTCTTCGACCACACGCCGCCCGCCCTACCACGACACGCCGCAAGCCCTGCGACGCACGCTAGCCACGACGAAAACGACGCGCTGATACTGCAACGACGATAAGACGCGAGCCACGGCGACAGCACGAAACCATGTCAAAGAAGGAGCGACTAAGGCAGGAAGACTTCAAAGACGAAGAACCTACGACGAAGAAGATGCACATACCTTTTCGAGATGTGGAACAATCGATGCATACATTTAGTGGAGACGACACTTACCCTATTAAACTATGGATCAAGGACTTTGAAGAAAATTCTATTTTAATGGAATGGTCGAGTATCGAAGAATTAATATATGCAAAGAAGTTACTTCAAGGTACTGCGCTGCTGCTTCTGCGCGCACACGGAACCGTAAAGTCATGGAAAGAATTAAAAGAACTTCTTATCGAGGAATTTGGACCAAAACTTAATAGCGCAGCAGTACATAAAAACCTGGCTAAGAGAAAAATGCAAAAAGAGGAAACATACCAACAGTACTTCCTCTGCATGAAGGAAATGGCTACACATGGTGAAGTGGAGGATAGTGCATTGATTGACTACATAATAGATGGCATTCATGATGCTGAGATCAACAAGGCAGTCCTTTACGGAGCAACAACGCTGAAAGAGTTTAGATCAAAACTAGGCATATACGAAGAAATAAGGAAAAAGATAAAATCAAAACCGATGTACGAGGCCCAACATCCAACTCGTGAATCCAAGAAGACTGCGAACGAAGCGGGAAAGTTGAACGCACCCAACGCACGGCAAGGACAGTTACGCTGCTACAATTGTGGACTACTCGGACATCGCTCAAACGTGTGTGAAAAAGGGATTAAGTGCTTTCGCTGTAATGACTTTGGACACATCTCTACTCAGTGCTCGAAGCAACCTGACAAGAAGACTCTGTTAACAGGATTGTCCCAGGACACACACCGACACAAGATTGTAACCATCTGCAACATGAAGACGACCGCTTTCTTTGACTCTGGGAGCCAAGTCAACCTAATGACGAGTAAACAAGCAACAGATCTCGGAATAAACTATTTAGAGCAAACCATGGAAATTACAGGACTGGGACAGTACAAGACAAAGACGCTGGGAAGATTTAACACCGACATTGACATAGATGGATGCACGTTTGAAATTGATGTGCACGTAATAAAAGACGGAGTGATCCCAATGAATTTTTTACTCGGAGATCCAATATTAAACCACGTTGATGTAAACATTACATCAGATGGCATTCATGTGAAGCCACACGAGGCACTAATTTTACCAATTAAATATGATGACGTTGAAAATTACGATATTGGGAGTTGGAAGAATGAGAAAGAAATTAAAAGACTCATCGGTAATTACCAGCCCAGCGGGAAGAAGACGTCGCCAGTGGAACTAAAAATAATCCTCACCGACAAAAAAGCGGTATACCAGAACCCACGACGACTTGCACCAGCTGAGTTACAATTTGTCGAAAAACAAGTGAAAGAATGGATTGAAGAAGGTATTGTAAAACCTAGCATCTCTGATTACGCCAGCCCCGTAGTACTTGCAAAAAAAGGAGACTCTTACAGACTATGTATAGATTATAGACCTTTAAATAAGAAGATAATTCAAGAGAGATTTCCACTTCCGCTAATAGAAGACCAGATAGATAAATTAAGCAACGCACGATTTTTCACGACGATCGACCTGAAAAATGGATTTTTCCATGTACCTGTTCATGAAGAAAGTCAGAAATACACTTCGTTTGTCACCCCAAAAGGACAATATGTGTTTCAAAGAATGCCGTTCGGACTTTCGGTGGGACCAGCCGTGTTTCAACGGTTCATTTGTTGTGTTTTTAAAGACCTGATGGCAGACGAGACGGTACTTACCTACTTGGACGATATAATTATACCATCGAAAACCGAAGAAGAAGGCATCCAAAAATTGAAGATAGTACTGAAGCGAGCTGAAGAATATGGACTCCATATTAATTGGAAAAAATGCCAGTTCCTGAAATCGGAAGTGACATATCTCGGATATGACATACAGAATAACGAAGTAAAACCTTCTGGGTTAAAGATTAAAGCCGTGATGAATTTTAAAACGCCGAAAACAACAAAAGATGTACAGTCATTCCTTGGACTGACTGGATACTTCAGGAAGTTTGTTCAAAATTATTCAACGATTGCAAAGCCGCTGACAGATCTTCTGAAGAAGGACGTACCTTTTCAATTCAACCTAAATGCTGAGAAATCATTTGCTGAACTGAAGCTACGACTGTGCAACGCACCTGTTCTACACATCTATGATCCAAAGCTTGAAACAGAAGTACACACCGATGCTAGCACGGATGGTTACGGATCCGTGTTGCTACAGCGATGCCCAGACGATAAGAAGATGCATCCTGTGTACTACATGAGTAAGAAGACTACACCGGCTCAGAAGAATTATCACAGTTACCAATTGGAAGTGCTTGCTATAGTGGAAGCACTCAAAAAATTTAGAGTATACCTTCTTGGTATAAAATTTAAGATAGTAACAGATTGTGCCGCATTGACCATGACATTGAAGAAAAAAGATTTAACGCCTAGAGTAGCACGTTGGGCTCTGCTCCTAGAAGAATATGACTATGAGATTGAACATCGATCTGGAACACGGATGAAACATGTTGATTGTTTGAGCCGACACCCAGTACTATTGATAAGTACGGAGACCATGACACGACTCATACAAGCACAACAGGCTGATGAGAAAATTAAGACGATAGTAAAGTTGCTTGAAACTGAACCCTACGATGACTATATGACTGACAACAAAGTGTTGTATAAAGTTGTGAACAACAATAAACTTTTTGTTGTGCCGAAAAAGATGCAGACGGAGATAATTCGAAGAAATCACGAAAATGGACACTTCGCTGTAAAAAAGACAGAAGAGCTAATCAAAAATGAATTCTACATAAACAACCTTACAAACAAGATACAGTCATATATCAGTAACTGTATCCCGTGCATATTATCAGAACGTAAACGAGGAAAAAAAGAAGGGTTCTTGCATCCGATTGACAAAGAAGACACTCCTCTCTCTACGTATCACGTCGATCACCTTGGGCCTTTGACTTCAACTAATAAAAACTATAAATATGTGCTGACAGTAATAGACGGATTTACAAAATTTACTTGGATTTACACAACAAAAACTACAAAGTCGTCTGAAGTTGTTGACAACCTCGAAAAACAACAACAAATATTTGGATCACCAAAAAGAATTATTACAGATCGAAACACATCATTTACATCAAACGAGTTTGAAGACTATTGCAAAAATGAAAATATACAACATTTTAAGATAACGACGGGACAGCCGAGAGGAAACGGTCAAGTGGAACGTATTCATCAGGTTATTATATCGACACTCACAAAGCTGAGCATGGATGATCCATCAAAATGGTACAAGAATGTGAGTAAGGTGCAAAGATGTATAAATTCTACATATCAACGGAGCATCGGAATGACACCTTTTGAGCTAATGATTGGGGTAAAAATGATAGACCGAAACGACGTAGGAATTATGAAGATAATACAGGAAGAAAAAATCAATACCTTTATGGACGAGAGAACTACACTAAGAATGGATGCAAAGAAACAAATCATGAAAGTACAGAGAGAGAATGTAAAAAATTTCAATAAGAAGAGAAAGGAAAGCACTAAATATTCTGTAGGCGATTTGGTCGCTATACAAAGAACGCAGTTTGGTCAGGGCATTAAGGTCCATCCAAAATTCTTTGGACCATATATAGTGACCAATGACAACGGACGGGATAGATACAGTGTGGAGAAAACTGGGGATGGAGAAGGACCTTTTAGGACGACAATAAGTGCTGATATGATGAAGCGATGGAGAACGACTGATGACCTATACTCGTCCGAGTCGGACGAGGACCAGGAGGGCCGAGCTGTGGAATTGTGTTAAGACATTGTTACGTCAGATTTGAATTTGGCGCCCACTGCATCAGTGGTGCCATCTAGTTCTGTTAAAAGAAACAAAATAGACAGTGCTTTTCCGAAAAGCCACACTAGGTGGCAGTACAGACTCGATATTTACAGGAAGCAGCCATTTTAGTATTCTGTGTGTATTATGTTTTTTTTGTTCTGTGTTGTTCAAAAAAGATGAGAAAAATAAATATACTTCGATTGACAAGTGCGTTTCGATAGGCGCCTCCCAGACCTTCCCACATATATTTTTGTTGTAACGATAACTACTTTTTCAGGCGCATTATCTAGGTAACGCAACCACTTGGCACAGGCAGACTGACACATTTAGCTTCAGAGGGTTGGTCTTTATCCTGTGAACCCAGTTTCAGCCATTTACGTTATCGTTACCATTTTTGTCGCGACCTCCTAGTCTATTAGCAGCTTCGGTTGAGGGCGCTGTGCGTGCATGCAGCTCCGGTATCTAAATTGGGAATCGGGAGGACTTATCGGTCCACGTGGCACTCGCCATTTAGATGACCATGGTTATACCTACGTCGTGGTGGCAAGACCTACCGAGCTAGCGTTTTACGATTTTAGTGGGAATAGCGGCTCCCTCAAATAACTGAACGGTTGGTCATCGAAATAGCTAAATCATGAAATACTTAAGGGACGTCTATTTTGGAAATCATAACACATCAAATCTGACATTAAATGAAAGCGACCACCGCCAAAGTTAACTAGAAATAAAAATGTTTATAGAAGAATCGGTTGGACGACCGTAGACGGTCCGATGCTTGATTCAGAGTTTGTCGTCGTTAATGAACTGGCAGTTGCGGACTGTGGCTCTGCCCGTAAATCAATTGAATATGAACATGTCGTCAGCGCAGCGGAACGCACGGATGCGAATCAGCTACCCGCCATTCATTTGCGTAAGGATCTGCGACCGCCCCGCCGCCGCCTCCGCCGCCGCCGCCGCGCGCTCCGTGCCGCCAACGTTCGGGACAACGTTTAGATGTCCATAAAAACATTACGTGACCGGCGGGCTTTATTGTCGACGAGCATTATAAATTTACGATATCGCTGGACGCGAATGCAAAGGATTCATTAACGTCACGAACTGGGCGGCAAAATGAGCATTCTGGTAACTATTGCACAAATACCTGTCTATAAAATACCCCTTCAACCAACTGAAACTTTGCACTGTGTGTTTGCATTGTACCATCTCGTATTTTATGTCAATACACTGAAGTCCGTTTTTCTCCAAGGTCTAGTGTCAAAACAGTATCTAAATTGTTTTATAACTCGCTTCGTTTACAGTACAACAATGCGCTTCGATGTATGTTGGGACTCCCTTGGAGGTGTAGTGTATCTGGTATATTCGCTGAGTATGGGCTTGACGACTTTTCCGCCATAATGCGGAAGCGGCGAGGAGGGTTTATGACTCGAATTTGTAAATCGGAAAATGAAATAGTTTAAGTTATCTCGGACAAATTATTTAAAAGAATAAAACAATTGTTGACAAAATGACAAAATGTAAATCAAAATTAGATTTTTTCTTAAAATCTTAGTTAAATTTTGTGATTTATTGTAGTTTTAATTTTAAACTGTAAATACGTTTTACCTAAAAACAAATTCTGTTAATTCGTTCATAATAGATATTATGTGTTTCGCTTTTTCAACACACCTTTCGAGCAGTGTTTTAGTGCATTTAGGGAATCCTGAAAAAATAACATATTGTGATAATTTCGAATTTAACCAATTCTAGAAGATAACCCCGTTTACGTGTTCTACCAAACCTTACTCTACGTCGAATCTTTACCAATTTCATTTCAAACTTCACCTTGAACTGGGAATGAGAATGAACGATAACATCACAGCGATAATAACTTCATGAACGCATCGTGACAATCGAGAGATCGACCAATCGAATCGGTGAAAACATACGACGATGTACCACATGGCACATCACTACGACCCGCTATCGACACCTATCAGTCAATTTATCATTGTTTCGTTCACACTTATTTTTAACGCGCTCCGAAATTGGCACAGTACCTACTAAATTGTCAAATATTGCGATTAATTTTATTGAGTTCCTTATATAAAATCAGTTACTCTGTGTCACTACGACGTCTGTCATTCAATCTGTCAAGTTTAATTTCAAGTATCTACTGATTAAATTAAACCAAAACCAGCTAACCATCAGCAATAAAACTTTTTTTTCAAGTCTACTCTCTCTTACTTTGAGAATTTCCATATATGTAAAATTTACAGTTTTATACCAAGCAAGCTCATCGTTATTGTTTCAGCGGATATGGCATAATGTCAAATTGCCGGTTCAGGTTTGCATACTTTCATTAAATTTAAAAAATCCCTCGTGTATAGAAAATCGTCAATGAGTTAAGATGTAACTGGAGTAGTAATCATAGTAATCGAAAATTAGAATGTAAAAAAGGCACTACACATTATTTTTTTATTTAAAAAAACCATTAACACACCAGATTAGTTCGGTCAGACGTACCTACATTTGTTTAATAACGTGAATGCGTACTACGTACTACGATTAATTATTTTCCAATTTTCGGGGAATGGCGCCATCTTATTGAAGATATTTGGAGCGTTTGGAATCACCTTAATATCATTCAATATAATAAGTTTTCTGATAAAGCTGATAGCACTCATATTATTAGTTCAGTTACAGTATTCGATAGTAAAGAGCGGGAAGATTTCCCTATATAAAGGGAGGGGGGTAATTTTTTTAGCTAGGATCAAACAGATTTTGAAAATGTAAAGCATATTTGCATGCATGTTTCCTTAATGCTCAATCATGATTATTTGCTAATAATCTCAAACAAATTTGAATTGATAAACTATCATATACTTATCATTTGATTAGTAGGAACTAGAATTACACCTAGCCTCCGTGTGTGTGAGGTGTGAGGTGAGGCTCGGAAAGGTGACGATAGGGGTCAGTTATACGTAACAATGATTATTTATATCGCGTCGTGCTGTGTCATATCTGTGGAGGTATTACCCGCCATTCTACGCGATAGTTTGCAAATATGAATACAAAACTCTCCTGATAACTGTCCTGAAATATTTAATTTCATTATAGAAATACTAACAATGAAATAAAATAAATTTTCCTTCTTAACAAAGCTATACTTCTAGAACTAGGGCTATCCTAATCGCATTGGCCGACAAGTAGACGTGTCCCGCGAAAACGCTTTCTGTTCAGTCATTATTTGACTTTTCATGTTGCACCATTGCTTCAGTGTGGTTATGTTTAAAACAGTTTAACGACTTATCAATTATGAGCATTTTTTTCCGAAAAATGTTATGCCTCCTTTCAAGAAAACTGAAATAATTCAATGAATAGAACTAACAGATATATTATAAACCGTTTGAGATGCATTAAAGGGGCCAAAACTTATCATTGATATGCAACAAATATCTTCGACACAGAAATATAACAAGTCTGAAATGTTTACCATGCGTCACAAAAACTGCAATGAACTCCCGCGAAAACCCCCGAAAACTGGGCCACTGACTTCGAAAGTAAAGATATGCCATGTTGATGTATGCCGGTTTAGTCTACATGCATATTATAGTATTGGAAACCTCAAAATTACGATCATCAAGTACGTATGAAATAAAACTTCAACCAATAGAAATATAATAATCAAACCTAATTCATGGAAATGTCTCAAAATGTATTAAAAAATAAAGCAGGAAATGTAAGAAATACAAATATCTTATCTATCCTTATTATGTACCTAAGGATCCTGAGATATCTTTATCATCATATATTTTATAATTTTGAGTAATCTTTTCTCTTTATCATTTATCGTCTATTAGATACATGAATTCTATGCAATAGAAACCGGAACAGTACTAAGCCTCTCCCGCATTATTTTGATTCCTCAATACATATTTGTATGTTCACACACCCAAAACATTCTCTCGAGAAATTGTTTTCCACACCCGAATACGAAATCGCAAAGTTTTGAGCTTAAAATCTAAAGGGTAACTCATCTACTACTGAAGAAAATGCGGTCATCGAAGCTGTGGTTTTATTTGTGCTATCGATGTTTGTGCTAGGCTTGAATAAGTTTAATATTGAAAGGAAAACGAGCGCAAGATTATTTGAGGGACAAGCCAAATCATAGTTCGTTACTTACATTAACGTACTATAAATGTATTGTTTGAGTTTGATGAGGTGTAAATAAAAAAAAGGAGAGAAGTTCGACATTCTCCTGGAAAATTCTGTTATCATACGGAATATTTCTGGAGAAAAACAATCTAATTTACTGATTAATTTGGGCTGAGTTATGTAAGGTTGGGTGAGGTCAGGACAGCTTAGCTTAGGTTAGTTCACTAAAAATATTTCTAGTTTTTTCGAATGGTTGCAAGTTCATTTTGTGTTACAACTTTCCGCGACACATATTTATTGAAATTCAACTCATTTTATTGGCATAAAACACTTCCGTAGCCAATAAAACTCTCTCGTCTAAGAAATATAATGGCAGGATTGTAAATTTTATGGATCATAAAGCATGTGGCGGATTTGGAAGGGCACCATGTTTCCTCAAATGGTCCAGTCTTGCACTACACTTCTTTTCTTTTCTTCTTTACTTTTAGAAATGTATTTTACTATTTCGATATTTCAATGATTCGTTGTCGACTTGATGGCGAGAACCAGCTACATTCGCAGGCGCAATACTCCAGACAAAACGTGCTAAGGTTATTGTCAGCTCATTCTCAGTTGTCAGCTCCTCCTCAAGAAACGGTTTTCTCACAGTTCACCTCCAGTGTACGTGCGTGATATTAAAGCGTAAAATACTGCAAATGCATATCATGGATTACTAATTTACTCACATGTAATCTGACACATTATCTCTTATCTAAGATAGGTTCTTTCGAGTAATTACATAATGTTGTTGTTATTTTTGTGAATATAGTTTAGTCAGGAGGTAAGGATAAACATAACTTATAACTTTGTGGCCCATCCCGCTCATCTCCCCATACAAAAGGGGAAAGAAGATCACGCCCATATTTCTTGTCAGAGATCCAAAATTTTGCTCAAAATAGTTTTATTTGATCGAACTAGATGTCTGATGACTACTGGCATTGTAAAATTGTGTTTGCTTTCTAAATTATAAGGTTCGAAAGTTTGAATTTTTTGCGCGTTTTATACAATAACTTTGGAGGTGGATTACGCAATGATAAAGTAAGAACATCTTAAAAAGATTAGTCATAAGACATAGCTTATTTAATCAAGATTTATAATCTATATGGTTTTTGTTAGATTTTTTACTACAGCGGTCGTGGTTTACTTTTAGCTATAAGTCGTTTTGAAATTAAAATTTTCGTAAATCTTACCAAATCATACACTATGCACATTGTCTTTTTTGTGGACATGCTGCATCTTCCTCATCACGGAATCTGTCTTATTCTTTGAAACAGAGAAGATCCAAGAGCGCAACAGCACGGTTTTGTACCGTGCCCGCGAATGAGTTAGGTCCGCCGGGTTGGGCCACCTTAATACAAAATTGTTATTCTATTAACTTGTAACTAAAATGAAACCCTTGGCTGTTCCGATTAAACTGACATTTTAGATTGACGGATCCATCAGTTATCGGCGTTTAGTATGTGGTCTTTTTGATTGAAAATTATAGATAAAGTAACAATTTTTAAGGACAGATGAATAATTTTTGTTAAGCAATTATTTACTGAATTGACTAATAATAAGTAAAGACAGTAGTTAATAAGACTGAATTTACTCAACTCGGGCTAAATTAATATTTAAAAAAAATACACAAACGCAAGTTTCGGGAAATCCTGAGCTGTGGGTTGATGGTAAGCAGACACTATATAAAAATATTTGAACACATTGCATTTTCCACATGCTATTTCCAATGAAGTGGGAATTCGTAGATTATATTTTCAAGAACACTTTTGCGTACACTAATCTACTGGAATTTAAGAAAACAAAGCACAAGGGCGGGTTAGAGAATTTGCATTCTGATGTTACTGAAACTTGCGGGAGATAAACATTATTTCACTGCAGTCTTAATGAGGAAACATTGTTATCAATCGTAATCTCAGTCGACTGGTGTGAAAACAGATAATATGCGGAAGAGCGACGCGTGTCCCGCGGCACGCACCTCCGCCGCGCCGCTCCGCGCGGCGGGCGGCGGGCGCGGTACACGCTCGGGCGCGCCGCGGCAGAGGGCGGAGGACGGAGGGCGGAGGGCGGAGGCGGCGGAGGCAGACACGGCGGCGGCGGCGGCGAGACTCACCGGCCGGGCGGGAGCTGCGTCGGGGCGGGTCGTCCTCGCGCAGCTCGGGCGCGTGGCGCCGCGCGTGCACGGGCGGCGCCGCCAGCACGGCCAGCGCGGCGAGCAGCCGCGCCGCCAGCATGGCTCCGGGCGCGGGGCGCTGCCGCGAGGAGCTCGCACTATTTTCGCCGCGCGTTCGCGGGGGATCGAGTGGCGCGAGCGGTCGGTTCGTGTCGCGACGGCGGCCGGGGCCAGACTGAGTGCTGGCGGCGCGCGCGTGCGATTTCCCGGCGGGGAGGGGAGCGGGAAATCTGCGCGGGCGCTTGGGCGCGGGCGGCGCGGGCCGACCGCTGGGCGCCGCCGTGCGGAAAACCTGTCGCGCTCTCCGACTCCGCGACTCACTCGCGATGCGGCGGCACTTCACTTTGAATTACTTTCCACACTTGGCAGCAGGCTTTGCCTGATAGTACAGATGCTTATCGTAGAGCTTAACTTAATGGCTATCAATATAAGTAAATAAACGTCCATACATCGTAACATCGCAGCCCTCAAAACGGGCATCTTTACGTTAATATTCTATATACGTTGTTAAAAAAGCAGAACTACACATAAATTAATTAAACTACATAACAAAAAAATCAATTTAATTAAAGTTTACTTCTTTTAACTATACTTTTAGCAATATATCTTTAGATAGAGGGGGATTCGCACTAACATCGATGAATCGTACAGATGTGCTACATTGTAGCACCGGTAGTTTTTTTCTTGTGAAATTTAAAACGCTTGCTACACCTCATCATTTCATTATTTTACTTTCAATCGTTTCATATAACGAGATGCCCTTCACACAGTTTCAACAATATGTCCGAAATAATCCGATTGTGTTAGAAAAAATTCGCTGTGACAGGCGGATTCGCTTTCAACCTAGCCAAACGTCCTCCCCGTCGACTTACAAACAGAATGTATGGGATTTTGTAAAAGTCGAACAGCAAAGTACGTACGCTTCAAATATGCAACCTCCACGTATTCAAACCTTTTGGACTACTCTAGGAATTCAATATCAATTTGCTAGAATCTTCTACAAATGTTAGCACTCTCAGGTTATCACGATTTGAAATCGTAAGATAGGTATATCTAATTAGCATCTATTTTTAGGGTTCCATACCCAAAGGTGCCAACGTAACCCTATTTCTAAGCTTTCTCAGTCTGTCTGTCCGTCCGTCCGTCCATCACGAGGCTGTATCTCATGAACCATTATAGCAAGGCACCTGAAATGTTCACAAAGTGTGTATTTATTTTGCCGCTATAACAAATAGGTAAAATTAAAAACATATTAAAATTAATCGGAGCTGCCTTAAAACGTGTTTTTTTTGTGTTAAATCTTGTACGATCGTACGGAACCCTTCGTGTGCGAGTCCGACTCGCACTTGGCCGGTTTTTTTACATATATTGCAAACTGCGTCCGCGAACTTTTGACACGGGCGGACACAGTTTACATTATTAATTAATATTAGCATTAGCAGCATTGGTACCAAATCGATCTACGCACGTACGGACTTGCAGTGACTCGTGTTTGTATGGCCCTAACTGTCTCGTCACTGTTTTATCAGTTTTCACATGAATTGTATACTGGAGGGGAATTTCCTGCGGGATAAAGTGTCCGTATTGTTACATTGTGTAGTCGACCATAAATATAAAGTAAGCGGTCAGAGCGAGCTCAACAGGAGATCCTCTAACCTACCTACTTTACAAACATATAGGCCGAAAGATTGGACAGTTTTAGGGAGTCGCTGCCAGTGGAATGGACATCTATAAAGCCTCCGACCGTGTTTGGCACGGGGCATTCCACCCTAGCTTTTCTCGTGGATCGCCAGCTTCCTGTCGGGCTGCTCCTTGTACGTTGACTTTGATGGTGCGAATTCGGTGGACTTCCCGATTGGGGCTGGTGTCCCGCAGGGCTCCGTGCTGTCCCCAACGCTACTTTTAATTTTCATCAAGGATTTACTGCCCCTAGGCATGATTCATAGTTACGCTGATGGCAGCACGGAGCATGAGGGGATTGGAGTAATAAAGATGCACAGCCGAGCGAGGAGCAACGTTCTGTTTTAAATATGGACATTGTTCTCGAAAAAATAGCCACCAACCAATCGCCGTCAATTTTCGCAAGACCAAATGCTGTGTTTTCTTTACCAAGACAGAACCTTTTCTGCTCGTGGCAAGTTTTCAAGGCTACGTCGTACTTGTCTCGGAGTACCTGGACCTACTGGTCTGCAACACCTCCAAAGACGTGGAGGCGTTTTTCGGAGTTTTATTAAATCGCACCTCAACATCGAAAACTGTCACCCATCCTTCTGGCCACACCCAAAGTTGCTATATGTAGACCCAAACCGCATATGAATCGCGTGAAAGGTTCTCTAGTTATAAGTTAAACCCTGAATTCCGCTAATTCTATGTGGAGGTTCATGTAGAGCATATATTATTTTGTTATAAGCAATTAGCCCCCACTACTCAACCCTCGGGTAATTTAACGGAATGTGAAGAGTGTCGTTCGTTACCCTATCAACTACGTGAGATAACATTTTTTTTATGCAACCTGACATAGATGGCTATACCACACATTTACCGTTATGATTTTAGCCCAATACAACACATTCCCGAAGGAATTAGGTGCCATGCCAGGACCATCCCTTTATGGGCACGGCTACATTGAATTGGATGAAAAGCACGGACAATTTTTCATTGCCGCTTCAACCATAGTTTCATCCAATGCAGTGTCGTAGCATGGGGGCCGAAGGGTGCGGTCCGCCCCGGGCGACACTTTGACGGGGGCGGCATTTCACAGGTGGCGGAAAAAAATGCCGGTAAAAAGGCATATTTTATGATCAATCACATAAGAGGGCGGCAAATTTGGGATTCACACCGGGTGCTAGTGACCTATGCTACGCGGTCCATCCAATGCGGTGGTTCCAACCCGGGCGGACTTATCCAACTATGAAAGAGACCCAGACCTCTCGTATGAAAGGCAAGTCCTCTAGCCCATAGACCACGAGCTGTACTTTACAAAATCTAAATGTTTTATTAGATTTTAACAAGTTTTTATTCTAAAATATATTTTAAAAATATTCGTCGTTATGCTTTTTTTCATTTACCTTTTAGTTTGGGACACATTGGCTAATAAACACTTTATAGTATTATATATTACATATATATTAATAATAAATTATATTATTTATAATAAACACACTAATAAACAATTTAACACGCTTTTTTACGGTAATTTTTGAATTTTGTTTAAGAGTGTACAGATAAGGACACCTCCAGTCGTGCACAACTACAAATTACCCATTTTCGTTTTTTTTCCATTACTTGTGCCGTGAGACTTAGTTTCTCGCCAAATTCCACGATTCTAGATTTACTGATGTATTTTCAGGTGCCAAAATGCGGCACAAATGGTCGATTTTTTTTATTATGACTTAGAAGCTGGCTCAGATTTGGCATTACTTTCATTTTAATACCTCCACGCGGTCCTTTATAAGACATACAGACAGATAGACAGACGGACAGACAGACAGACACACAGACGGACAACGAAATGATAATGTCAGGGTACCTTTTATTCCTTTTGAGGAACGGAACCTTAACATGACAATTAACTTCACTTTTTTTTCACACACTCTTAGTCAAATCATTGGATTTGCTAATCAAACATTGATATCTCCAAAATAGCAACCGGTTTAGCAAGGAATGTGATACGTATGTATCTATGGTGTGTATGTTCAATCGACCGTGAAGCAAGGACACATTCATTAAAGAAAGATTTCTGCACAATAACTATTTTATGAATATACTGCAAGGCTGGACCCGAATAAGCAAAACATACCTATCCTATCAATGCATCTACCAATTTCGCCACCTGTTTCATACCTACCCACAATCTGGAATTATCTGAGGTGGTATGTATACAGCCGCTATTCACCGAAACTTATGCAAGATGTTAACGTTTATCAGGGTTTTCTATTTAGGCTATATTATTTGGAGCAAAAAAGGTGGATAACATTTTGTTGCACGAAAACCGCCCACCGATATTTTGAAAATATCTACAAGCATAATGTATAAGAAGGAGGATTTTTTTAACTTGTACAGAAAAATGTTGGATACCTTTTCTGCTCCAAATATGCCTAGGAATACCTAGGATTACGGTTAGACCATACATCCATAAACACCAGATTTTCATATTCGGCGAATAACACATAATTAGATATATACTAGTGCCATCTCTTGCGTAGTAGCCACGAGTTTCCATTGAATTTTTTTGAGATGCCATCTCTCGTCGAAAAGCTAACCTAATTCCACACTGACATCTCCGGATCGCAACATGCATTATTATATTAACAATTTATGTGAAGAGCAACGCCCTCTCTTACTTAACGAGGGAAATGTTTAATTGTTTCAGAGACACACAAACAATATTATCTCCGACTGTTTTGATGACATACATGTATGTAAAGACGCAGAATTTAATTTTGCGTCGTACTTATATCAAAGGTCAAAACCCGCATTTGTTTTGTTACACCGGTTTATTATTAAGCGCGAGATGTATTTGTTATGTTATATTTATATCAATATACGTTTATATGTACAGTGGAGCGTCGATTATTTATTATTAATTTTTTTTCGGATATTCGACCTCAACTGGTAGTTTTACTGGTAGATTAGTAGTCCTGGTAAAAAATGCCTCCGGCATTAAGTTGTGCCTTTTGCCCAAGTTTTTTTAGTGCAATAACAATATATATTTCTATGAATAAACTGTAAATACATTTACCCATAGGTGTTTTTTCCGCATACTAGATGTGCCCTACTCTCACCCTTTGCAATAAGACGTGATAAGGCGATTTTCGCACCAAAACATTTATTAATATCGAGTTTACTTGGGCTCTTTGCAATATGGCGGAGGCGTTCGGATATTTGACGTTTTTACTGTATATGTGTATGAATATCTGCATATATATTGGTTTTTATCAGCCTTTACACATTACGGCATTACCTAAATTTGTTTTCAGTTCTTATCCCCATCACACCCAAAGGTTGACTAGAAGAAATCACTTTTAGTGATCAGTCCACCTTCAATTTGTTCTGTATTTAAATTTTATTGTAATTAAGTAGGTCCTGGAATGACACCCAATTTCATAATAAATGCGGTGTGTTGGGCTAATATCATGGCAGACTGCCTTACTAATAAATATTTATACCATCGCCATTACTCCAGTATTTCTAGCTGTAAAAAAATATTATTAATAAAAGTGGTACTATCACCATGGTTCCATTTGAACTTACAGTACCGATAGCACATTCACAATTGGTCCGATTTGAACTGACAGCACTCAAAATGGCGTACCGTGAACATGACATCATTACATCACGCAATGCCGTACACAGAGCTCACGCTTTGGAGGTAGGGCACTGTGGGTGCAACTGTCAGTCACATTTTGACGTTTCTATAGGAGTTGTTTCATATTGTTTCCATGATGTTTCATAAACCGTTAAATGTCTCTTTGGTGAAAATAAAGTTTAGCTTAGAGGAATTGATTACATTCAACTTTGAGAACTGCTTCAACTAATGACTTTGGTTCCATGTTCGTTTTTTTGCTTCCATAAGCGCTGGTACGAATCGTTTGTGATGCTGACAGTTTTGAGATGCAATCTGAATGGGGATGCTTGTGTTCGCTAAGTTCTCAGTCCGATTTAAACCATCGTTACCGAAAGCGCGTAAACAACTGGTCCGGTTGGCACTTACAGCCCTCAAAATAGCGCTCCGTGAACAATATGTCATCGTTACGTCACTCAATGTTGTACTCAGTGCTCACGGTTTGGAGGTAGGGCACTGTGTGTGTGAAACTGTCAGTGTCACATACTGACGTTTCTATAGCATAGTCTATCGTCTTTCCACCATGTTTTTTCACAAACCGTTAAATGCCCTGCAGTCGAAAATTCAAATTCAGCTTAGAGCAATTGATTCGATTCAAAGGACAATGCCGAAATCAAAATCGCATTAAAGAGTACATTCACAACGACCAATTCCAATAGGCAAACATGTGATTAAAAATTAAAAATAATATTTTTCAATTACTGATTAATGAAAGTCCCAGCGGACAAGGATTATTATTTAAAAAAAAGTTCACAACATGTTGTTCTCAGTGTTGTCAAATGATGCGTATTTTTGCTGTAATAGGTAACGACATTTTAATCCTATCTTGCGATTTCAGCTAAATGATTAATGTCAGTCGTTAATCTGCAATAAAAATCTAAACTAAATACACTCCGTATATAGTAAAATGAATTGGGTATGTTACTAATAAAATATTTTATTATTCTACTTCCGGTTTAGTTTTGGTCTATTTTCTATACCAATATTTGGCAGCTCCGTACGTCTTCAATAGTTTACGGAGAACCGACTGGCGCTGCAATAGCTTTAATATTTTCCTTTAGATCGGAAGGAAAAGGCTATCAGCCAGATCAATTTGTTTTAGGTTTACAACCATACTGTTCGATCATAGCATACTGATTTCGCTTCCTCTACAAACATATACATTTGTAATTATTCGTCAACTACTATTTTAATTATAATTTAACTTAAATGCCTTTTTCGTAAATTAATAGAAAAAAGATATTTATGGTTCTATGCTGAAAGTCCTTGCCTTTCCGCGTGCTTTGAGTGTGCAATCTGATTCGGGACGGTTATATACGCTTTAAGCACTGTAATAGTTTACAGTTCAAAATGGAACGCACACTAAGCATTGTAAACGTTTACAGTTCAATTGGGACCTTGGTGAAGTTGACTCGAGTAAATGAGAAATTAAACAAAATGGAGTCAAAAACGCATCAGCTGATTTGTAATTTTGACAATCTATATATCGAGACACCCAGGATGGTGTATTCTGTTTTCTGAGAATGCAATGATAGTCCATGTCTGGTGAGGATAAAAAGATAGTCCAAATCTTTTGAGAATGAAATGATAGTCCATGTCTGGTGAGGATAAAAAGATAGTCCAAATCTTATGAGAATGAAATGATAGTCCATGTCTGGTGAGGATAAAAAGATAGTCCAAATGTTATGAGAATGTAATGATAGTCCATGTCTGGTGAGAATAAAAAGATAGTCCACGTCTTATGAGGATAAAATGATAGTCCATGTCTGGTGAGGATAAATTTATTCCATAATACAGCACAAGACAAACCGGAATGTCACAATTTCTTATATTCCTTTAAAATTTTGGATATTTCCCAAAATACATATTTTATTTATCTCGCTTTCTTAATTCCTGTAAGACAATTCAAAAATTGTCATGAGTGATCAGTGTACAAAGTTGGGTTATTAAAAAATCTAAATGGATGACCAACCGCCCTGGAGAAGACCAAATGGCTGCACTTCTTCCCACAAGAAAATCACCTCTACATTGATTTGACACCGTCATAATCTATTCTTAAATTACAGTTATAAATTTCAAACAGGGCCTGCAGACATTAGGTCTAAGCATCCCTATGTAATGAATAAATAAGAAGGGTCAAAAATGTCTGGATGTAAAATACATAACAGCTTACCCTACCTAGTTAACTATAATAAAAAATTAACTTTCATGTTACAATAAACGGTGTAGCGAGGGAACGATAATTTTGAACAAAATGATAGAAACAATGGAAATTCCTATGATCGATCAATCCACCTATAATTTTTACTAAAACAAAATAATGTAAAAAAGTTATTAACTATCTTATTCAGGATACAAGGATGTGAACAGGGTGCACCGAATAACAGGCGATTGCGAATTGGAAAGGAAACTGTCAAGTGTTCCTGTATGGGTACAACCATAGATTAATAAGTGACTAATTAATCTATGATACAACCTGCATCACGGCAGTGGGGGGAAGCTTTGCTAATTTCTTACACCACTGCCTCTTTTCATTAAGAAACCCACTCTCGATTGTGTACATCTATTGCACAAAAGAACGGGAGATGTACGCTTCCCTCCACAAGAATAATCTTACAGCATAATAAAAATGACAAAAAAATGTTACACAGTTTATTGAATAAGACCGCTCCATCCACATCTGTGCCCAAGGCAGCCAATCCACCGTTTACACTGTGTTTCTTCCCTCTGGATACAAAGAAAATGTTGTTCACGCGTTAACTTTACACACTATTGAAGCGCATCCGCACCACTGTAATACAATTATAATTCCGCACGTAATACATTATATTTTATAGCAAATAAAGTTAACATATCTTAAACCATAGTCTCTTTTCGTGTTTGCGGTAAGGTTAGCGGTTGGCGTTCTTGAGTTGGTTGGAGAGCCAGTCGAGCCCCTCGTAGAGTCCATCGCCGGAGGTCGCGCAGGTGGCCTGGATGTACCAGTTGCGGTTGCGAAGCGAGTGGAGGCCCAGCTTGTCTGTGATCTCGGCCGCGTTCATCGCATTCGGCAGATCCTACACACAAATACACATTAATATGCATCCTATGTAGATAGATGACTTTCTGCAGCACTCTCAGGCGCTACTTTAAAAAACCAATTTCTGTAAAAAGTATGCTATATTACAGTGTCATTAGTTAAAAAAATGTCACATCAATCGTTATAGATTGGTAGATTGCAATATAAGGCAATGAGCGGCTCGTAGCCAACGTAATGACGGCGCCACGATTTTCATACGAGAGAGGTGATGGGTTCAATCACCGCCTCGTTCATGCACTACTTTCTTTATCTTTCTGAGTTGAAAAGGAGCATTCCGTCACAGGCATGAGCTTTCCATGCCTTTTTTTCTTCATAAAAATTCACCGATGCCCTTGGATGTCCTAGATTTTTGTAACAGGCTGGATTCTAATTCTGGCTGGAAGTGAAACAGCATGAAGAAACAGCAAATTGTGAACTCTTGGAATGATTGTCTCCAAGGGGACTGTGAATTCGCTCGCTACAAGCAATATTTATTCACAAAAGGCTAGGTATGTAGCATCCATAATCAAAGAGTTTTTATGAAGCGAAAGTATGCTGCGACCATATATAAAGGGTTTCTATCATCTTTGCCTGCTCCTGTGTGGAAGCGGAATAATGGTATGCACGTATGTTTGTGTGGGTAATAAAATGTGCGGGAAAAAAAATAAAGTATGGATCATTAAAGTATAAAAACATCCAGTCACCAAATAAAAAAAAAACAATAAATAATAAGAATAATTTTCGGAAAACATTGTCCATCCCAGCAGCTAAGCATTTAATCACAGTCTACCAAACTATGAACCAGTTCACATAATTTGATAGTATCTTATCAACTGTGCCATAGGCTGGTATCTAGACACAAGCAATATAATATGTTTGCCACAAATATGCAAAATTTACTATTTATTACAATTGAGATGAATTAATGAATTGTGAATTTTTGGCGATGTCTTCTGAATTGGACATGCTTTAAGTTAAAGGGTACATTTTAGCATTAAATTACTATTTAAAGAAGTGTCCACTCAAAGTTCATTCCATAGTTGAACATGCCCGTACCACACTCACAAACATTTAATTATTTTGTTCAAAATTGAAGCACATTTTGCCTGAATAATACTCCAACTGATACTCATACTGAGTCCAACAAAACTCAGACTCCCCACTCAAGTGTAAATATTTTTTGATGCATAAAAAGCTAGAGTGTATATATATATTCGTATAGAGTGTACGAGAGCACCTTTGAAGTGCAAGAGAAGCCACAGAGATAGAATTAATCATCATAACTTTTACTTTTGAAAATCTGAGGGTTATTATTATAAGACATGGTACAGATGTCCAGGAAATGGCTCATGAATTGGATTTCATTATAAAGACGCCCACCGAAGGTTCATAAAGGGAAGGTAATGGCATGGCACCTAATACCTAACCTAATCATAACGGTAGTTGTGTGGTATTGGCCATCCATGTCAGGTTCCATAAAAAAAACATGCTTGTATATGATAATGCAATTTAAAGAAACATTGCCGCTAACAATGAGTTATAAATGGGTACTGGGTGCAACGGTGCGGTGACTCGGACAGAAAGACGATCCATGAAACTAATATTGATCGAAAAGAAGGGAATGTGATAGGTATGATGGAAGTAAAAGTGGATGTCTTCGATTCCAAGATGCCCCAGTCTCTCAAGACCAGACTGTTTGAACAAGGTGTGCTGCCAGTTTTGACCTACGCCTGCGAGACATGGATGCTCACAGTTAGTACTGCTAACAAGCTGAAAGTAGCCCAAAGGCAATGGAAAGATCCATGCTCGGTATATCACTGCGTGACCGTATGCCAATTTCTCTGATACGCCAAAGCACTAATGTCACTGATGCTATGCATAGAGTTGCTCAAGTATGTAGTTTTGATGTGGAGACCCTACACAGGGAAAAGAAGTGTCGACAAACCGCCAGCACGTTGGTCTGACGATACAGGTGACAACTGCCGAAGGAAAACCGGAGACCGCACAACTTGGTGAAGTCTGGGGGAGGCCTACGTTCAGCAGTAGACAGCAAAAGGCTGCAGAAGAAAAGTGGTTACCTGTTTGTTGGCGAAGATAAGGAGCACGGCATCCCGCAGCTCGTCCTCGCTGAGCATGCGCATCAACTCCTCGCGCGCCTCCCCGATGCGCTCTCTGTCGTTACTGTCTACAACGAATATGAGACCCTGCAAACGACAATGAACATCACATTAAAACAGGATGACGATTGCATGGGATAGATTTCGGATCAAAAAGTTAGTAATATTATAGTTTTCTCACTGTAAAAAGTTAGCTTTCCGGAAAATAGCTGAAAAGCGAAAATACAGCTGGACAATAGAGAATAGTTTTATATTTTGGCTTACGACACCTCAACAAACAATCCAGGCAGCCATAAGTCTTGTGTAGGGCACTTTCTACATTCCCTAATGAACGTGCATACGTCAAATGGTTAAAAATGAAAAACTTCAAATAAAAATTATTAAGAATGAATATTCTTTTCAGATCCAGAAGTTGGTATGTTCAGAAGCTCGATTCTGCTATTTGTCCAATTTCAAACCATTCCTTATGAGTTATGTTACGGTCAAACATAACCAAAAAAGGTTTCCAAAAATCGGTATTCAGCTAATTCACGCACGTGTTTTGTTATTGTCTATGGAGTGGTTTGTCTTGCACGCCACCTAAAGGGTAAAATAACCTGTTAATTGCTTGACAGTTAATTGCTCTCTCAAAAATGACATACGAAAAGAAAAAGTTAGCGATATGCCAACGTAATGTAGAAAAGTGATATTCGCAGTTCGGC
Organism: Incurvaria masculella; assembly: GCA_946894095.1. Taxonomy (NCBI): domain Eukaryota; kingdom Metazoa; phylum Arthropoda; class Insecta; order Lepidoptera; family Incurvariidae; genus Incurvaria; species Incurvaria masculella. The sequence goes on from OX335644.1 coordinate 9,636,441, forward strand.
GAAGCGATGCTTTGAAGCAAGTATAAACCTGCAAGAGAGGCGCTCGACTCCTTTTATTTGACTAATGTGCATGCATACATATGTAGTACAAAATATGTCGAAGTGATTCAGTTGCCCGTAGGCTTTTAGATAATGCCAATATTGTGATTTAAATAATGACAAAATAGTTTTCCTTCGGATAGAGATAGTATATGTTTAGTTTGCATTAAAAGTCAGAAAACGAATTACCTACTTTGTGAAAAAATGTACGTAAAAAGATAATTTTAATTTAATAATGCATTACATTTTTAAGGAAACATCGATTTATAGGTGCCAATACCATTTAATTTGACAAATATAATTCTCAAAAACCGCAAGTTTTCGGCAAAACACACGGCCCACGAGAACATGGAGCGCACGTTACGAGTTTGCGAACAAAACACAAACACAACGCATGCGTTTTGCAAACTGCACTAGTAGAATACCACTTCGCGCGAAACATGCGGTTTTGAGAAAACACAAACATAACGCGCGCAGTTATCAATTAGCAGAATAAGGCTTCAGGTAGGAGGGTTTACCGTGCGAAAATAATGTAATAATTAATAACACCACTTCTTGAGAAAATATTTCTATACTTAAATGCCATTCAAAAAATTAAATGAAAACTAAATAAAAAAAAGGCAAACAAAATAGGACAGACATGAATGACATTCTCTTGCTTAAGCACCAGCTAAATTCTACCTTTAAGGATTTATGTAGTGTGTGTGACCATTTATTCTATTCTAGGTAATATAGTACTAGTATAATAGTGTTATCATTTTAATGTAACATGAACAAAACAAATGCCTAGTGATTCAGTCCGCTTAGAAATAAGTATGACTCATCACCCACACATTCAAAACCCAGAATATCTGTAACCATTACTTTCAATTTCTTTCATTCATCTAACTATGAATGGGAAAGTTTACTGATTCAACAATACCAGAGGTTGAAGCAATTGAGATAAAATTCAGTAGATTGATGTCCATCGTTAATAAGCACGGTTGCTACTGTGTCCCAGAAAAAAATTTGGCTAAATAGCCATTCAAAAACCACATTAGCCGGAGCAAAACCAGGTACTACTGATAGTAACTTTATTTATTCATCAAAATAATAGGTTTGAGGATACTTGGAGTGGATCCTCACAATCTAATGCTGTTTTGCACCATGTAATTACTGTCAAATTTGACATTCGGTCCATAAATTTTATGTCAAAACTGACATAAACTGACTGAGTCGAAAGACATACTTTGGGTCAGTCCAGTACGAGTAATGTCTATGAATCTCAGCATAAGAGGTCTATAGTTCATTCACAAACACTAAAAGTAATTAAAAAGTGGGTATATCTAGATAGTCGGGCATAATTAAGTGAATGGGAGAGTGAAATGCACCTGCGTATTCTGGAAGTAATGCCTCCATAGTGGTCGGATTTTGTCCTGACCGCCGACGTCCCACACGGTAAAACTGATGTTTTTGTATTCTACTGTCTCCACGTTGAATCCTGAAATATAGAAATGTAATGTAGATACATAAAATAAGGTGTTAATGACCTACAACTATATCAGCTCTAGTGAACCTGAAACACCTGGTAATTAGGTGCTCGTAACATATTGGTTACACCTGTGGTCTTATGTGTCCGAGGACCATGGGTTTCAAACCCACCGTGTACACGTATATCGTTCTTATTGAACGTTTTTATTATGAATGTAGAGGTCAATTCATGGTGTATAGTGTATCCCAAGTAAAACTGTAGGTACTTCCCTACTTAATAGGTATGATTTGAAGCAACTCTCGACAACATCCACAGATGTTCAAGTTTGTTTGGGGGACCATTTCTCGACCATTGATACTGGCTGCGGTTCATCTAAAACCATAGGTTCCATCCTTACTAGATGGTAAGGTCAATTGTACCAACCCGGTATGGGTTGGTACAATTGCATGGAATGATAGAAGCCACTGATAATTGTCAGTATATTCCATCTACCTACACAGTCCAATGTAGCTGAGCAATATTGAGAAGGTCCTGGCATGACACCTAGTGATGAGGTTTCGTTAGGCTAATATCATGAACGTAAGTGTGGTACTAGCCCACATGTACAGTTCTCTTACACCTAGTCTCTGATTCAGCCCATATAGAATGAGAAATATATGCCAAAACAAATAAGGATTGCAAAAAGTTAAATGAAGAAAGCAGCAATACATATTGTCAGAGTTTTCGATCCAATTCAATAAAACCGAGCTCAAATAAAGGAAAAGGTCCCAGCATGGTACATAGTTCCTTCGGGAATGTAGTGCGATAGGCTAATATCATGACAGTATGTGTGGTATTAGCGATCCATGACCATCCAGTTACATGAAAACATCAGGTAACAATTAAGAAAAAAAAATGTACCTAGTTTTATTGCATCGGGTGCCGTGTCACCTCCAAATCTCTCACAAAAGTTTTGAATATTGAAACACATATTGAAACAGTGCAACAGGTCTGGACATGAATGGGTAAAATCACATCTAATTGCCATCATATAAACCCAACACACCGCATTCCCAAAGTTAAGAGTCGTGCCAGGCCCTTACTTTGATTTTAAGCATGGCTACATTAGCTGGACGTAGAATGGAAACATTCAAAATCATTTCATGAGGTGGCACTAATAGGCTCTCTCATAATACCTAATGGGTCTCTTATCTGGTAAGCTAAGTTTAATAAACGAAAATTTCTAACACTGAAGGTGTACGATGATCTGTGGCTCGAACCAATGGTATCCGGCAAAAGAGACCACAGGAGGAACCACTTGATGACACCCCGCGTGTGATACATTTAAATACCCTAGTGAATATTGATATTCACTTTTGTGTAGCTTTGTGCTTGTGACGTTTAAAAGAAAATCAGCACCCACTGATGCAATACAGTCTACACAACTGAAATATTTAATGTGACTAAGCTTTTAGGATTGCACTTGATGTCATATGTTTTTCTACGAAAAGGTTGAGTTAAAGGAGTTAATAAATCATAGATATGACCTTTTTTCGTTAATTTCTATAGGATAAGATACAATATGGTTTTTTCAGAATTTTAATCAGTTTCCTAGTACAGTGGAGTCTCACTAATCCGGCACTATTAAAAGCCAAGAAATGCCAGTTTATTGTAATGTTCGAAATACTAAATCGTATAGGGAAGTTCACGATCAATAAAGTAAACAAATCACTTGTGCTTCTCCAAGTATGTGTTTGAAGCCGCGATCCGCGCTTTCGTGGACAAGAGCTCACTGATACTGAGCAGCGGGCGGGCGGGCGGGCCAGGTGGTTGAGGGAGGGGCGAAGGGGGCGCAGGAAGCCGTGACGGAAGTGCCGGATTAGTGAGACTTGACTGTATAACTGCATGTATATGGATAGGGGCATAGTTTCACATTGGTAGCAAAAAATGAAGCAACCTACAATTAATTATAAGCACTTTGAACTTCTCGATATGTTTACAGGAGCCCCTTTCTGCCTACTTTCCCTCATCGTAATAAACTGATTTTCTATCTGATTTCTTGGCCGATAGGTTGAGAAAACACTGAATTGATCGTTATCAATACAAATTGCATCATGTGCAAAAGGGGCAGGATTTAAACAACTATCAACCATCTTCTTCCCTCTCTCTAACCAACACAAGCTGATATTACCCTGCCACCAATTAGTAAATGGGTTCTTGTTTAACATCATTTCGCAACCATTAAGCGGCCTGCATTCTCAATATAAATGCTTGCATTGAATATTTGATAAGAAAACATGTTGGAAGAGAAGATGATAGAAGATATTGAATACTTGGTCTTCCGAACACAAGAGCACTGGTGTACCAGCCACTATATGTTTCAAAATAATAATTATTAGGTAACTAGCTGAGGTACCCGGCTCCGCTCGGGTCAATGTCGTTTTGGACTGATATCGGGCTGAAACCCAAAGGGCTGGCCCAAAAGGCTAGTTGAACTACTTTACTAACAGAAGATTAAACAATGTATCTAACAAAAAAAAACTGGATCAAAATCCGTTGAGCCGATGTGGCATGATTGAATAAGAAAACATCCAAATACTGCCATTTATAAATTCAGTGGAAGAAATGTACTTGAATATATTGCAAAATATTGGGGCCAATTACTGAATTGTTTTTTAAAAGCATTTGCCGCCGCGCTGGGGCGATCCTGCACTGGCACTACTACACATTGCCATGGACGGAAAACATGGACATTTTTATTGCCGGTTCGACCATTCATCATTCACAGTGCGATGGTACGTAACAACTCGAGCGGGATTCACCCTACAACCTAGGTAGTAAGAAAGGGGAGCTATTTTTTACGTGGAATCCGTACCACAACCAGCATTAACATCGAAAACGGCCACCCATCCAAACCCCGACCGCGCCCATAGGTCCTGTACGTAGATGCAATCCACATATTAATCGAGTGAGTAGTTCGTAAGTTATGAGCCTTTAATCGCAACAGTCACCCCTCTCGTGATCTAGAGTGATGTACTCTGCCAAATTTCACATGCAGGAGCAGTCCACTTATTGTTTTGTTATAAATATGTAACCCTCACTCCTCTGGTAAGTTAGCGTGATGCCTATACGGCTAGACTCAGATACAAACCTCATCTAAATTGGGTAATTGGTTCTCAAGTTATAAGCATTTCATACTACTGGTCCCCTCTCTGGTAATTTAGCGTGATGCTTAGTAGCCCTAAAATTGCGGAAATAAATCGAGCTATACGGAGGTACAATTATCAGCTAAGTATCTGCTTGGCTCCCTGGACTCGATACAGCGTCGTGCCGTGCGTCTTGTCGACGATCCCAAGGTATCCCTAAATTTAGAGACCCTTCAACTCCGAAGGGATGTAGGTTCTCTCGATGTATTATATCGTCTTTATCATGGAGAGTGCCCTTCGGAGCTGCACAACGCTGTCCCTCCGTCCCATTTCTACCACCGCACAACGCGGAACAGGCAGGGTATGCACCCATTCACTGTCGACATTCCCAAAATAAGAACCCACCGATCCTCTATATATTTTTTCTATAGAGTCGGTAATCTATGGAATCGACTCCATACCGATATATTTCCCCCAAAGTCCCCCGGGGTCGTTCAAACATGGGGTGAAGGAGCACCTGGCCGGCCGGCATGGTTTTCGTATCCCCCGTTGAAAGTTCAAAATACCGCGCTTGGCTTAGTACTAATCTAACAAACAAAAAATAAGAAACCGTTCAACTGAAATCGTAATATCTTAACAATACGCCTTTAAACAATCAACCTTAAAAGCCTAAACTAATGTGTGTAGCTAGGACACGGCTAATTGCTAAGTTAGCATACCGCGCGGGTTGGTAGAAACAATACAAACAATTTACGTAAAAAACCTCATACTAATCCGTGTACCACACGACCACGGAGCGATGGTCTCTGCAACCGCGTCTATCGTTAGCAATCACGGGAAGCCGACTGGCGAGGGGCGCGGGCAGCATTGCCGATCGCTTGAAGCAATCGGGGACTTTGGATTTCATCTTCTCCCGAAAGTTGTTCGGACGGCCGTCGACTGCACGAACTTTTATTTTGCTCATTCGAATTGAATATTTCGTTCCTATTCCGGATTTTTACGGAATTCCGGGAATCCTAAGAACGTTTTTGGGCAATTGTGGTTATCAGCAGCGCTGGTAGCCGCTTCGCGCGCTCGCGCGTGGTACCTTCGGCTCTTCTCGGCAATACTCGGTCCTCGTCGGGTGGCCGCGCTATCATTTCGTTTTTGCTCCGCGCTCTCAATATTTTTCTTTTTGCTCGGCTCCTAAGGGTCGTTACGTGATGTTCATGTCTTAAAGCCTTCCTTAAGAATTAGGCTAACGAATGTAAAAATATGTTTTCAAACTTGACTGGCAGTTCCAGAGATTAGGGCGTTCAAACAAAAAAACAAACAAACTCTTCAGCTTTATTATATTAGTATAGTTGAAAAGATTGGTCGTAAATGTTCCTAATAGCTATTTAATTTGTCTCTAACTATGGAGATAACATTTAAATGTCTCCAGTCATACTAGGGATGAGGACTATAAATCTATGGATGCTTTGAGCTAGTAAAAACTAAATAAAAATACCACTCACCGATTGTAGGTATAGTCGTGACAATTTCTCCTAATTTGAGTTTATATAAGATTGTGGTTTTACCAGCTGCATCAAGCCCCACCATCAATATTCTCATTTCCTTCTTGCCGAAGAGGCCTTTAAATAAGTTTGCAAACATATTCCCCATCGTGCGGCCGGGTAGTAAACCTGAAATAAAAGCAATGGTAAATGCAGAAAAACAAAGTTTCTATTGAAGAAATGTACGATACATTACACAGGATTTGTTTGAGAAATAGCCTAGTTTTCCAAGTACAGTGAGTCATCAGTGAAACAGAGTGGATCAATGCTGTGACATGGCAATTCCACTGTCAGCTCCCTATCTACACAACGCTTGACATAATAAAACACATTGAAACCTTTGTCAGGTCTTTCCTGGGGTAATAAACTACAATATGGGATGATGAAAGAACTCTAGTAGGCGTCGGGCAGGGGTCAGATAACCCGCTGTCTCCTATCTTCTATAGAGCAGGCAGGACAAACGGCCACCTCCCGCGACGCCGCACCAATCCCACGAGCTGACACGGTAAGTTCACTTGGTATCGTAACCACACTTGCACAAAGAAGGAATGCCTTAAAATTCGAAGTGGCCCGCTTGTACGTACGTGGTAAAGCGAAGCAGGGAACGGGTCGCGCACGCAACACTCGCACTCGCCGCGAGCCGTGTCAAGATGGCGGACGTGGAAGAGCGGGCGAGTGTTGTGCTTCGCCTGCCACGTAATGAGCGAGTGGCCAGTCGCAAATAAAAAATTGTGGCGATAATTCAAAATAACCAATAGTGAAATTAACCAATAGTAAATTAACATTTTAAGGGCCGAGTGCACGAAAATACAAAAAATCTAAATAAACGTATGATTAAACACGTCACTTTGTATGGCCAGTATGGAAGGAACTCAATGCGGTTCACTAAAAGTGACGTGTCTGAACGTGTATTTACTCAGTCGTCATTTCGTGCAATCGGGGCTAAGACAACTTAACTTAACAAAGTTTTTTTAATATGACTTGATGGTCGACTGAAAGCAGTCGCAGATCACATGAGGATTTCTCAAATTTTAATTTCTTAATTTTTTTTTGCTAATATTTTTTGACCTAACTGAAATCGAAAAGTAAGAAAGCAGGAAAGTGCACATTATTGATTTAAACTCTTTATTTCAATTACTTGACGTATTCAATAACTGGGCGTTCATTAAAATTTTTAAATACTGAATTTGATATAACTCGCCGTAAAAAAAAAACTGTAAAACAAAAAACTTGTTGTTAAAATCAAACCCTTGGCTTTCATTTAGGCTTGAAAAAAAAACAAAATAGTTTAAAACTAAACTAGCAACATAAAAATAGAATATACCTAGCCCGTAGAAAGAGTATCTCCGCAACCGAATTCTTTGACACCTAAACAATTATAAAAATCCTTGGACGGGTGATACAGTGAATCCCTCAGATGCCTGCTCTATTAAATGGCATAAACCTGCTGAATCAAAGAGCGAAGCGAAATTTTGATAAGTGATTTGTAACTAGTAATAGAGGCTCACCTTTTAATATTCTTTAACGAATTTTAAAAGAAATTCCTTCCTTGCTGGCCTTGCGAGTTTAATGCAGTTTGCTCGTGAATAACAAAAAACAATAAAAATATCTGATCCTTACAAAAATTCACCCGTTGGGATAATATGAACATTGCCTAAAAATGTTCATTGATATTCAAAGTGAGCGGACTAACGGTAAAATATTTGCCTCTAACTATGGTCATCTATACTAATAATAAATCTGTAAGGGGTGTTCATGGAGTAAGTTGCTTTGTTTTCTAAGATACTTCGTTTGTAGACTTTATGTATGATACTAAGACTAAATTGATGATTTTTTGAAATCAGTTCTGTATGTATGTATGTATGTTCCTCCATAACTCTTCAACCGTTCGTCCGAATTCGATGAAACTTACTACGCATATATGTAAATACACGGAACACAGGATAGGCTATATATAAATTCAGTTCCGCTTACGTTAAGATGTAGCTGTCATACAAACCGGAATTCTCCGCGCGCCTCGGCGGGAGGGCCGCGGCTCTAGAAGGAGGGGGGGGGGGGGGGGGCGCTTACTTTATAATCACTATCTGCCTTTATTTCTTGGTTTACTTCTTCTAAGCCACGCAACGAACTTTTTAATACGCTTTTCATTAATATAAGGAGCGATCAACAAGCAAGGATTGCGTATGTAATGTTTAAATATTTAATACAAACCTTAAGATAAAAATGAAAACTATGTTCTTGAAAATTTTAGGTTCAAAAAGGCCTACAGAAAGTTCTACGATATCATGTGGGGCGATAACTTCGAACCACTCGCCCGACTTATTTGCGTATTTTATAAAAAGTTCATTAACTATTTGTCAATATCATGGCAAGAGGCTCACTTAAGTCTAGATTTTAAAATAAACTATAACTACACTTAATTTTTTTTACAAAATTAGCAATGCTAGCACAAAATAGAAAATTTAATAAAATATAGTAACAGTTGAAATACAATACTAAATATTAAATTCATAGCATCAATAGAATTGTCAGGATATTTGTCACATAAATTAAAATTACATCAAACAGCATCAATAGAATTGCCAAGAATAAAACAGTAGTCAAAACTAAAAGATAAAAGATGTAAGGAAGATGGTAGGGTTAAACCCGCCTTTGTTGGTGTTGTATCAATTTCTATGGAGCAGTGCCAGTGCAGTAAGGGTCTGGCGGCACATGCTTTTGAAATTCGCACCCAAATGTTTACGAAGCGCGAAATGTCGATGTTTATCATAAAATATATATAGTCCTTTTGGTGGGTTACTTTTTATCCAGGAAATAATTCAGACCGAAATCAATCCAACACGACATTGACCCGAGCGGAGCCGGGTACCGCAGCTAGTAGATCATATAATATTTGCCTGTGGTTCTAAGCAGAATGAGAAAGAAATTGAGCTCCGAAAAGCATTTTAGAGTTTCGTTTAAAGAAATAATCGTGGCTTTAGATTATTTTTGGCCAGACTCGAAATTCAGCGTCACTACACGGCCAGGTCGACCTTCCATCCAATAGCACTGTCGTCGGGTCTCGTTTCACTATGTGACAAGATGGTGTACAGTCGTTACTTATCAAATGTATACACTAGAAAGAGAAGGATTTTCTAAGTCCCTTTTACTCTATGGTTGACGTCGGCATGTCAGAAAGAGATCTCAAATTTGTCTCTATTTCCGGTGTATAGATTTCAGACGAAACGACTGTACATTGAACTCATAGTACGAGAGCGGACCGTTGTCAACCCTACGTCATCGAGTAACACCATGGGACCCATTTGTGGTTGTGCGGATTAGAATAGGCTTCCTAAAAATACTAGGTTGCCTGACCCAAACCTGGAACGTTTTGTGCAGTAGGTAATATTAAATCACTTTTTTGGTAGAATTTAACGTCATCGAGTAACAACATGAGACCTAGCACAATCGGTAAAGGTCATCAAGAAAAGCTAAAAAAAAGTAGGTTGGCTCGTCCTACCCTGGCACGTTCTGAGGTTGGCCGGTTTTAAAATGTCGAAAAATAAAAAAAAAATACGTCATCGAGTAACAAGATGACAATACCACCATTCGATAGTCCTATGAACATGCTTCATAAAAAAATTAGGTTGGCTGCCCTCAGCCTGGCACGTTTCCTACGCGGCCATGTTGAACGTCTGATGCGCCCGGTTCTTATATTCATCAATTGTTAAATTAATATAATATAACAGTTTTGTGATATGTCTATCTATAATAATAATAATAATAATAATTTATTTCAGGTGCATTGTCCCATAACATTGTAAATAATATTAAAACTAAGTTACACATTAATAAAATCCTTATAATAAATTCGTCCCAAAATGTTTGCTACTATTCTATTCTCACTATATATAAACAGTCATGTTTTTACTGATCAGAACTCATCTTGAATAGGTTAAAAAAAAACCAAAATGAAATATTTGTGATATAGGTACTGATTGATTGCGTGATATTAGGGCATTGTCGTATCTAATTACTAACTATGTTTAACTCAAGTTAACTTTAGGTTATGATGCACATAGTTCCGCATACTTGAAGAGTAAAAACCGGAAGTTTCATATACATATGCTTTCGGAATCTACCGTATGGATCATTCAACGTGGGGATTAGCAACTCCAGTCAGCCCATGCCTACGGCATTAGAGGCGCACGCTTTAAATTCTGCCACGGCCCTCGTTATTACAAAATTTTAATCAGATTGAATGTAAACATAACGTAATGAAGATTTTTTTAATAGTCATAATAAAATAAATCGCCACAAAACTTAAACCCATAAGTGATGTATCTCAAAGTTACTATTCTTTAATTCACATGAATTTAGGGTAAATATTCTAGTGTATATTTCCATTCTTTAAACATTTCAATGTATATGTTTTCTATAAATATATACGCAACGTTGCCGGGTCTATACAAAAGTACATGTCCACATCGTCACTCACATATTAAGGAAGTTTAGTAAGCTTTGGCGTCACTCTCTTTTCTTTATTTACGTATCTCTTTTATTTTATCATAAAAAAGTTGCAATGTACCCAAACCGAAGCGGAATTTTAAATTAACAGCTCTTAAGTCGTAGGTATAGTTTAAATAATACCTGAAAAGCTCTGTAAAAATATTTATGTATTAGTTATAGAAAACATATACATTTAAATGTTTAAAGGATGGAAATAACCATGAATATTTAACCTAAAGTCATGTGAATAAAAGAATAGTAACATTTTCGCGATTTATTTTATTATGACTATTAAAATTCTTCATTACATCAGGTTTACATTCAATCTAATTTGAATTATGTAATGAGGAGATCCGTCGCAGAATGTAAAGCGTGCGCCTCTAATATCGTAGGCATGGGCTGACGGGGGTTGAAGAAAGGACCTTAAAGCGATGCACGCTCCAGTGGCAACAAGAAAACATTTTAAAACCTGTGTACGATTTAGTCCTTCTGATGAGTCTAGTGTTAGATACAGAATGAATACTATTATTTCTGTCATGAACTACTATAGTGACCTGTAAACAAAGAAACAAATTACAAAACCTTATTATTATTACAGCTTAAAAAAACGACATAATATTAAACCTTTAAATGCTACCACCTACAAAAAAATAAGAGTACAATGGTTTGAGAACAGTCAGTCAATCCGTCAGCGTGTTTGCGACCAGTGCGGGACATACGCCTCTCCAATCCTTCTCCAGTCCTCCCGGCCCTCAGCGGTACGTACTGCTTTCCCCGACGCACTTGATGCCGTCTTTCCACCTGGCGGGTGGTCTTCCCACACTCCGTTTGCCTGTCCACGACCGCCAGTGTAGGACACGGTTACTCTAACGGTCGTCGTCTCGTCGGCTGACGTGACCAGCCCACTCATAACCGGGAGGATGCACTGGCCATATGTTCGGGTCTTTAAATTTTGCGAAAGGTCAGACCTCAGAGCGAATTTAAGCTTTCCGAAGGCAGCCCAACCCAGTTGAATCCGTCGCTCAACCTCCAAAGACAGTCCTTGTATACTAAGCCGCAGAATTTGACCAAGATAACGATTTGTCCTCCCGTCATACCCTCAGTCGCCATGATCTTGGTTTTATCCCGGTTCATCTTCAGACCTACCTATCGATGCTTTATAAAGGTCTTCCAGCATTGTTTGAAGCTGAACTCGGGATTTTGACAGAAGAACAATGTGATCGGCGAAGCGAAGATGACTGAGGAAAATATTCATTAACGTTGATACCCATGTTGTCCCATTCAAGCGTCTTGAACACATATTCCGATGCGCTTGTGAAGAGCTTGGGTGAGATCACATCCCCCTGCCTAACGCCTTTAGCAAGAGGGATGGGTTGGGTATTTTAATGAAGCCTCACAGTCATCGTCGCGGACCGATATAGATTTCGGAGTACCTCGAACGCCTGGTGGTCGATTCTACACCTCAGGAGGGAGTTTTAGACAGCCCATTTTTCAACTGAGTCGAAAGCCTTTTCGTAAAGGACTAGAAAAGAAGTGGAAGACTACAAAGAGCGGCTTGTTGTACTCCTCGCACTTCTGCACCACTTGTCTCACAGTAAATAGGTGATCCATTATGCCGTATCCTTTCCTGAACCAGCCCTATATGTCTATGGTGCAGCAAATTGACAACCTACCCGCATCCACGAGGCAGCCCGAACCTACCCACACCTACAATCTTCGCAGCCGACGCCCGCCAGTTACCGTTTGACGAGCCGGGCTGTCAGACGTAACCGCTGAGGGCCGGGAGGACTGGAGAAGGATTGGAGAGGCCTATGCCCAGCAGTGGACGCAAACACGCTGAATGACTGACATTGCGAAAATTGTACCCATTTTCTCGAAGCACAGGGTCCATTTCGGTGAAGATATGGTCCTTGTCACACAACCGCTGTGCTCTAAGTCTCAATGCTCTTGCGACCGATTCCAAATGCACCGGAACATGATGCGAAGTAGCTTGTAGACAACGATTTGTGTGTGTCGGCTTGCGGTACACTGTGTGGCTTAGGATTCCATCCAATCGTCGAGCAACAAGTACATCCAAGAACGCCAAAGTACTACTGTATATTTTATATTTGTGTGAACCTAATTAAGATGAGAGATGAAAGCGTCGAGTGATTGGCGACCATGTGACCAGATTGAAATCATGTCATCCACGTACCGTACCCAAAACATTGACTTAAGAGGTGAAGTTTGCAATGTGCGGTGTTCCAGCGGTTCCATGAAAAGGTTTGCCACCACTGGTGTCACTGGTGTTCCCATTGCTACACCTTCTCGCTGGATGTAGTATTGTCCGTTCCACAGAAAGTATGTCTTAGTGAGACAATATGGCAGGAGCTTGACGCACTCAGTGTCGATGTCGTTGCTGATGACTAAGTTTCTGATGATGTCGAGGGACCCTTGGACTGGTACGTCTACATGCAGCGATTCGACGTCAAAGCTCACTAATAGATCCATGCATGCCAACTTCACTGTAGACAACCATTCCACAAAATGGGCCGAATCTTTAACGTAGGACGACGTCTTGCCAGACAGAGGTTGAAATATTGAGGCGACATGTTTAGCGAGGAGGTTGGTAGGAGCATTTATCTGGCTGACTATTGGTCTAAGAGGGTTCCCGTCTTTGTGAATTTTAGGAAGACCGTAGAAGCGCTACCACCGCATTTCCGCTACCACCTCGACCCACACCTATGACTTACGACCACGGCGAGTCTAGTTGTCAGTCGTCTGCTGCGTACGAACGTGGCGGACAACCTCCTTGACAACGGGCTGAACTATCAGCTCGATACGTCAGCGAATGTCTCCTCCCGCCGCGTGAAAAGCCGTAACATTTTTCAAATATATTTAACGACCACGGTAATCCCAAAAGTATCACAAGTAAGGTTATTTCTTTAGTTATAGCTGAAGATAGATCATTTGCTGTATTTAATACATCACAATTCACATTATGTATTTGGGTCCCCAGTGCATTAAACTCATTTTACTGTCATTTAAAAGTAGGTTATTGGCTTCACAACATAATTTAAGTAAGTTCATAGCTTGTATAAAGGACTCCCGTAGTTCTGATATACGATTTTTTCAAATTGATGAGTTGTCATCAGCAAATAAAATCATATCATTATCTGTTGCGATGCAACTTGAAATATCATTTATAACAACATATAAAACCACGGTCTTAGAACTGAGCACTGCGGTATACCCATAGCGATTGATTCTACATCAGACCGTTTACTTCACAATTTTGTTGTCTATTTAATATATTTTTTTTATTTATTTATTTATTTATATCCATAATCATACACAATACAGTATTCACATTTAACTATATCTAAGTGGATTAATACCATTCCGATAGACCGTTTGGCCCGTGGTGAAATGGTTTGCTAGGAATAAACAATTTTGATTAAGTTAAGATGGCGTCTTCTGTATATTATGTATGAAATAAGTAATACATAAACAAAATATTCCATTATAATATTAGATAAAGAGTAAACTAAATAACATTAAATAAGTATTTTTATATTGTAAGTCGAGGTGTTAGTGTAATTATGTGTTTTTATTGTAATATAAAAGTAAGGGCTTGTTCACACTCTTGTCTCCCTGCATCAATTAGCCAGCAATGGAGAATTTTTTTCCTCGTGTGAGGTTTTTTTTTGCCTAAATATGGGATGGATTTTATAATATGGTGGTATATTTTAGGTGCCAAGAAGGAATAGAATCTTTGTGCAAATCGTGTGGATGTGGAAGGAAGTGGGAGCAAGTTTTTTTGTCGAGTCGCATAAGAGTCGTTGTTGCAAAGATACATATAATTTAGAAAAACCTCATTTATTTTCCCTAACACCATAAGTGTTCTAGTTTTCCTGGAAGTATTTTGTGATCTACACAGTCAAAAGCTTTTGATACATCACAGAAAATGCCGTAGGTGCTCATAGATTTAACTAGAGAAGTTAAAATAGATATTAACAACAAGGCAATGGCATCTCCTGTTGACCTACACTTACGAAATCCGAACTGATTATAATTAATAACACTGTGAATGTAAGGAAACAGGCCTATAATTTTCAACATCATTATGAGATCCCTTTTTAAGCAATGGTATTACCCTAGTAATTTTAATAAGTCTGGAAATGTGCCATCTTAAATTCAATTCTAAGAGGTTATATAACACTGCCCCATATGGACTTTAACAGATTAGTAGATATGTTCCATAAACCTTGCGGTCCTTTGGACTTAAGGTCTCTGTTACTTTTTGAATCTCAGAACAGCTAACAGATTCAAAAGTGACAGACTTCTTATTGCGTGGTAAAAATATTTTGAGTTGCTCTAATGCGAGATTTACACTTTATTGAATGTATTTAGTTGTATCTTGCGCGACAGAAGAAAAATATTTGTTGAAATGAATTTTTTTGCAACCATTGCACCCAATCAATCAATATATCACAAATATTTCATTTTGTTTTTTTTTTTACCTATCCAAGGTGAGTTCAGATCAATAAAAACATCACCGGTTTATAGATATACATATTACAAAACTGTTATATTATATTAATTTAAAAATTGATGAATATAAGAACTACGCGCATCCGACGTTCAACATGGCCGCGTAGGAAGCGTGCCAGGCTGAGGGCAGCCAACCTAATTTTTTTATGAAGTATGTTCATAGGACTATCGAATGGTGGTATTGTCATCTTGTTACTCGATGACGTATTTTTTTTTATTTTTCGACATTTTAAAACCGGCCAACCTCAGAACGTGCCAGGGTAGGACGAGCCAACCTACTTTTTTTTAGCTTTTCTTGATGACCTTTACCGATTGTGCTAGGTCTCATGTTGTTACTCGATGACGTTAAATTCTACCAAAAAAGTGATTTAATATTACCTACTGCACAAAACGTTCCAGGTTTGGGTCAGGCAACCTAGTATTTTTAGGAAGCCTATTCTAATCCGCACAACCACAAATGGGTCCCATGGTGTTACTCGATGACGTAGGGTTGACGACGGTCCGCTCTCGTACTATCATGTTCGATTCGGAGGTAACGTGAATAACGGGACGGAATGGAACCGTTTCTGCTCGAACAAAGCCAGCCTTGTCATTGTAATTAGGCTGTATAGCGAAAGCTTTTGCCTGTCCATTGGATAAACAAACAAAAAAATGTCATTATAATCAATTGTCAAGCGAGCAGCTGATTTTGATCAACCTCTCAAATTTGTCAGGCGAATGCGATCTTGTCGGCAACGAACACCATTTATTTCAATTATATTCTTTGATTACTTTTGACCAATTATGTCTCTATTCACCGATTCTAACGTGTTTAATGAAATGCGCCTCTCGAATTCCAATCGTGAAAATACCGACATTGGTTACCTAGAGGAATGGTTGAGAAAACCCCCAATGCACACTGCTTTTAGAAT
Source organism: Incurvaria masculella (assembly GCA_946894095.1). NCBI lineage: Eukaryota > Metazoa > Arthropoda > Insecta > Lepidoptera > Incurvariidae > Incurvaria > Incurvaria masculella. Next base: position 9,652,543 of record OX335644.1, read on the forward strand.
AAACAACCTAAAGTCCCTATTTACATTGCAAACACTTCAGAAGTCATTAACGGAGGTAAGTGAATGAAGTGTGAAATTTTTACTGCTTAGGTTTGCTTGTAGAATAAGGGAGATTTCGTAGAAGATTGCCCGTAGCTGGGACTGGTAGGTGCGGCTCTAAGAAACTATCAAAAGAAATACTTGTTTTAATGTTATAAATAATGTGTAAAATTATTAAATAATTTTTAGATATTTTTTTTTCATTTTTGATTTAATTCATTTCACATTCAAACCTTATTTTTAGCAAAGAAAGAAAATGGGTGCTACAGAAATTCCTAAGTGCTACTACTTAAAACCAGACTGTTTGATAGTAGAGCGATGGCCAACAAATGTACTGCTGGCGAAAGTGGCCAAAGAGGTCATAGTGGATGCATCATGCGGTGCTGCGGTGTTGAGAGGTGCTCATGTCTATGCTCCTGGCGTTATGGGAATGCCCACCGGTACGTACGACCTGCCTTTATTGCAATCTTTACAAATACGCATCAAATCTAAATCCTGTATTGGGAGGTCTCTTTTTATCTACATGTTTGATCCACTACTTTGCAAATAATGGAAGGATAATTGCAAATTTGTATAATTATAAAACAATCTCTGCCCAAGGTGATATGCAACACAAGGTATGATTCGGAAAATAAACCATATCTTTACTTACAGATTTAAAAGAAGATGAGCTGATAAATATTTATGCTGACGTAGATGGCAAGTGTAAGCGGGGGTTGAAAATTCAATTTACGGGCCAAAAACTGTTGGTTGGAACGGGTTATGTGAGACAGTTAAGACATCAGTTATTTGCCGACAATGTTAAGCCTAGGTAGGTATTACCAAAAATATCCGACTACCTGTAAGAGGGTACATTTTCTCATAAAAAAAATCTCATTCAAATTGTTTGCAGTTTTTGTTATCAAACAACTACATATGTTGCGCTTCAACTTTGTCTCCAGTGAGGGAGGGTGAATTACAGATTTTTGGTAAAGAAACACACTGAGAGAGTTATACTTAGTTTACAGGGACAGATTGTTTCATCACATCATGGGTAAGCACTAGATATTCAATAAATCATTAATTCCTTTTATTCCAGTGGTATAGCCGTTGAAGTAATCATGCCTGCGTCGAGGTTGCCGGTCTTAAATGAAAGTATCGCGGATAAAGGGCAAATCCTCCTTCAGAACTTGCCATCGATTGTGTGCGGTTGGGTTGTGAATCCGCGACCGGGTGAAGATATTCTCGACATGTGCGCATCACCCGGAAACAAGACAACACACCTAGCAGAATTGGCCAACAATGAAGCAAGTATAACAATAATGTTAAAAAAAACAATTAGATAGCGCAAGTTTATTTTTATTGCAAGGGACCTGGGGTTCTGCTCATGAGATTCTAACCTGTCGGTCACAAAGCTTTCATACTCATGAAAGGACAGCCACGAGTCACCCTAGTGTTGTCCCTTTCTAATTATTCTAATTAGAGTGCAATGACACAACAAAACATTTGATGTTTGATGACGTCAGGCGAAAGCTTTTCTCTTTGATCTGTGACTTGAAATCGTGTTCGCTTCATGAATGCAGAACCTTTATCTATAGGATCGGTAAACAATGAAATGACCTCCCTTCCGAGGTATTTCCCCCAAATTACGACCTGGGATCCTTCAAACGAGGTGTGAAGAAGCACCTGGCTGGCCGGGATGGTTTTCACAGCCCCCCTGAATGTTGGAAAACCCATAGGCGTCGTCGGGTAGGTACCGGCGTACACCATATGCCAGCACTTAACATAAAAAAATTATATACTGACTAATCCCTAATCATTCCGATGAATGTAATGATGATTTCAAGAAGTACAGGGTGTACTATAGAAAGTTAGCTATGTGTTGTGTAATAAGGTATCAATATTACAATTCAAAATATTGAAAATGTACAGACCAAACTTTATGGCTGGTCTGAATACACGCCGAATCCAAAGAATTTATGGAAATAGGGTTGCACCACACGCGCCGCTGACCTAAAATTTCGCATCTATGCAGCTAAACGCGCCAACTTCACATCCAACATGAAGTTTGGCCCAAGCTGTGCATACAATGCAATACCAAATTTGCTGATACGCCAAAGAACCAAGGTCACTGGCGTTATGCATAGGGTTGGTAAACTCAAGTGGCAGGTCACGTATGTCGCAGAGATGACCACAGATGGAGCACTGGAGTTTTGATGTGGGAGACCATACTCAGAAAAGAAGCGTCGGCAAACCGCCAGCACGTTGGTCAGACGATATACGTCAGACAGCAGGTGACAACTGGCGAAGAAAAAAAGGAGACTGCACAACTTGGCAAATTCTGGGGGAGGCCTACGTCCAGCAGTGGACAGCAAAAGGCTGAATAAGAAGAAGTGCATACATATCAACATATATGCGAGCTCACAAAGGGTAGGTCCTGGCATGGCACCTAATTCCTTTGGGAATATGGTGTATTGGGCTAATATCATGACGGCGTGGTATGAGCCATCCATGTAAAAAAAAAAAGTGGCATACTTGTTTTGGGGGACGCATCATAAAGTCCAAAAAGCACAAAGTCCAAAACCCATACCACCGTCCAAAACACTAATGAATACGGAACTTTTTCAATTAGGTTAGGTTAGATAATAATATTTGCATTTATAAATATATGCAAAAATACATACTTTTTGATGTTCTGGGTTTTGGACCTTATGCTTTTTGGACTTTATGAAGGCGACCCCTTGTTTAGTACAAAAAAGTATATTTTAACTGCCACGGTACTACACATATAATTTAGACAGTGATATCAAATCCAAGGAGACCCTTGCATGAGGAAAACTATCCAACCAAACAGAGTAATTTTATTTTCAGGCCTTCATCATAGCCCTAGATAAGACCGCATCCAAGGTTGAAAGAATAAAACAACGATGCGAAGACCATGGGACGACCTGCATCAATAGTTTCGTCCAAGACTCCACTAAATGTGTCTCGGAGAATAGTGTTTCCATCAGACATGGCCCTCCATTCCCGGAGAACTGTTTCGACAAGATCCTGCTGGATGCGCCGTGCAGCGCTCTTGGCCAGCGGCCGCAACTGATCAACAAGTTGACTGTTGCAATGCTCCACTCCTACAAATTCTTGCAGAGGAAGTTGTTTACGATGGTAATTAATAATGAAAGATGTAAATCTGTAGTATAGCAAAGCTCCAGCCAAATTACGCTCGGCTTGTAAAAAACCTTTACCGCTTGTGTTCTGGCATTCCCTGACTTGACATAAAACACAGTCTGTTTATGGTTACTAATTTTATGATCCTCTTTGATTTATTTACCTCTCGTATAAAGAAAAACTTATAAAGAAAAAGTTGTCTTTCCGTGCATTCAATTTGGGCTGCAGATTTATGCGTAGTTTGGAACAATTGGAAAATTAAGAACCCTTTCTTATTAGACCGTATGGTTAAGTTCACTTGGTTTCGTACCATTTAGATGAAGGACACGGTTTAGCACTTAGTTCCTTTGGGAATGCCATGTCATAGGCTCGTAACATGACCCAGTAAATTAACTAAATAATGGTGTATTCTGTATCCTGTACACACCTACAGTGGAATATTATGTGTAAATACCCATTTATTTTTGTTAAATATATCCATGTAGATACAAAAACCGGCCAAATGGGAGTCAGACTCGCACAGGATGGGTTCCGTACCATCGTACAAAATGTATCTCAAAAATCAAGGTTTTTGTACGGGGAACCCTTTTCATTTTTAAGGTTCCGTACCCAAGTGGTGAAAACGGAACCCTATTACTATGCCTCCGCTGTCCGTCCGTCCGTCTGTCCGTCCGTCCGTCTGTCCGTATGTCCGTCTGTCCGTCTGTCACAGGGCTGTATCTCAGTAACCGTAAAAGATAGACAGCTGAAATTTTCACAGACTGTGTATTTATTTTGCCGCTATAACAACAAATAAGTAAGATTAATAAATAATTAAAATTAAAGGGGGTACCCATACAAAAAACGTGATTTTTTTTACGATATTCGTGTGCGAGTCCGGCTCGCACTTGGCCGGTTTTTATTATTTTTAAATGTTACCTATTTGTTGTTATACCGGCAAAATAAATACACACTCTGTGAACATTTCAGCTGCCTACCTATTACGATTCATGAGATACAGCCCTGTGACAGACGGACGGACGGATGGACGGACAGACGGACGGACAGCGGAGGCTTAGTAATAGGGTTCCGTTTTCACCCTTTGGGTACGGAACCCTAAAAACTTTGTCATTTAAATCACTAGGCATTTTGATCTTAAATGCAGATTCATAGGTTGTGTTTCAAAGATTCACTGTGACGATGTATGTGTCTTTTCCACTCCTGTGTGAGAAGGCGGTGCGGTTGGTGAAGAGCGGCGGCTCCCTGGTGTACAGTACGTGCACGGTGAGCGAGCAGGAGAACGAGGCATTGGCGGCGTGGGCGCTGCGGCAGTTCCCCGCGCTGCGACTGGCGCCCGCCGAGCCCCTGCTGGGCGGCCCCGGTTGGCCCGGCTGCGGCCTCACTGACCAAGAGAGGTGATCACTTCTACTTCTTTTGGTGAAGAGTGACGGTTGGGTGGTGTACAGTACATGCATCGTTTACGAGCAGAAAAATGAGGTCCTGGCCAGGTAGCTGTAAGTCCCCTTTACTTACTAGGTGGTAGGGTTAATCCCGAACGGATTAGTACGAATTGCATTGAATGAACAATGGTTGAGTTTTCCATCCATTGCAATGTAGCCATGCAATATATGGAAGGCCCTTGCATGGCACCACTGTGATGTATTGTATTGTATTTATTTATCCTCCTTTGGGACGCAGGAAAAACTTGGAATTGTCAAACATTTACATTACATAAAATTAAAGCATCACAAGTGTTGGGCTAGTGTCAGCACAGTAGCTGTGATATAAGTCATCCATAAAAAACTGTGTGGTGCAGCCAGTGCAAACAAGTTTTAGTATTTTGGTCCAGAATGATGGTCAGCATGTTTTTCATTTCTGTATGTAACGGTCTGATGCACACATACTTAGCCCCGATTGCACGAAGAGACAGCTGAGTCAATCAATGTTCAAACACGTCATATTTAGTGAACCGCATGGAGTTCCTTCCATACTGTCCATACAAAGTGACGTGTTTAATGTTGATTTTGATTTATTGTTCTTTCGTGCACTGGGCCCATAGGCTGAGATAAATAGTCATAACTGAAACTAAAACTAACGAAAAGTTGTGCTTGTCAACATGTCACTTTTGATACTAGTTCATATTACTTTTGGTTAGTGCTCACAAAACTCACAAAGCCAACTTGAGTTATACCAAAAATGTTTTATAAAAATTGTACTTAAATTTCTTATTTTACTCAAATTCGCATAATAATGATCTGAAGTTATCTTCTGAATTTTGCTCTAAAATTAAAAAAATCATAAGAAACTTAGTCAAAAAAGAAACAATGGGTGACATCTTATTTACCTGAAAATTTATTTATCGGCATTATCATCACCACACAATCATGACACCATTAAGACAATTAATGCTAACATAAAAGCAAAAGGTTCGCAACGCAACTGTGGCCTTTTAGTGCATTTCTCCGTCAAAAATCGTTGAATCTCTGCATATCTTGTTCCTTTTACGCAGCAGCGCGCTGGTTGCACTCAAAGTTGACCTCTTGAGCAAAGCGGTAGCGACATACTAAATCTATTGTATTGATACATTTTTTTTTTTTACATATATATCTCTGAATTTGTTACCTTGTATCAAAAATTTGATACAAGCTGATGTCTTTTTACACCTGAATAATTTAGATCATAATTCCTATTAATTTAGAATAAGATTCATTATGGCAGTCAAAAGTTTCTCTTCACCAATGTATCTAATGTTCTTTGTGAGCAGCAGTAATCAATTAATCACTGTAAACTAGTTTGTAAGTATCAATGGACAAAAAAATATACAATGACCAACCTGGCAAGTAATCGAACCGACAGGAAAAAAAAGACAAATTCGAGTCTGTTATATACATCTAAATACAAAAACTGAAACTGAATTGTTGCAGAAGTCTGAATTTCATCGGATGAGTTTTAAGTGTTTGTTGCGTTAATTGCAGTAGAACCCGCTTATTCAACACCCAAAAATCGCCTTGAGCCGGAAATTGTCTTATGCAGGAAATAAATATGCATTGATTTTTTTTATTCTATTCATTACCGGTTCTCACTACAATAACACTCGTCTAACCTTTTTAAAAAATGCACACTGACGGGGCCGCATGTGGCGGAATGGCAGGCAACGAGACCCAATACGTGTGTCGCAGGTCGGCCTTCAAAGGCGTATTATGCGCGTTTTGCGCGTATCAATTGGGAAAATGCGTCCTTAACGGGTTAAGGACCTTTTACGATGAATGTAGTGTGTGGAAAATCGTATTAAGCAATATTTAATATATTTATAAAGTCGAACATTTGAATATTATGTACAGGTTAATGGTACAACGGTTCGGGCCGGAAGACGATCCACTGCGGCGAGTTGACGACATTTACAGAGATACAGTTGGCTTTTTTATAGCAAAATTTGTAAAGAAATAAACCTTTGAAATCCTTTAATTTTGCTTTATTTCTAATTTCAAACAAATGGGCACTAAGGAATGTTTTAAAATATAAGAAAGTTTTACCAAGAAAATATATAATAAATAGAAAATTAATATAATAAGTGGCAATAGTATTCATTTATCAATGCAAACACATAATCTAATAATGTGAAATCATTAAAATATCAATCCACTCCCACTAATATAAACATATTTTTTCGAAGCATTTTCTTCTCTAATCCTACTGGTAAATTTATGGTATATAGTAAGTAGCATTGTATCATGAGCTTGTATTTTATTAAATACTAGCAGCCCGTCCCGGCTTTGCACGGGCATAATATAATTGAAAAAAATATTATTTTGACACAATGATACACAAATAAAACCTTTTTTACGTAGAGTTCCTACATTGAAATATTTGAAATAAAAAAAACTTAGATATTATTATTATATGATTATTAGATACTAGCAGCTCGTCCCGGCTTTGCTTGTATTTTTTAATTTTATGTATTTTTCATACTATTAAATATTGTTAAAAGGTCACAACCACAAAACAAAGCCATTAAATAAATAATTTAATGAGTTAAAGCCAGGAAGTAAACATTATTTGATGTTGTTTTATTTTTCACTAAATAATTAGCTTAACTGTTATTATGATACTGTTGAGATTACCGCGGTTTCTCTTTGGAGAATGTATCTTCCTGCCGCTTGAAAAGCCGTAACATTTTTCAAACATGTTTAACGGTTATTAGCTACCTACAACTACTACTATAACCTACAACTAAAAAGTATTTAATCGAAAATCATAAAAACTCTTTAAGTCACTTATTTATTAGGATAACTAAATGTACAACATATATTAATGGGTCTAGTTCTGAAAAGAACTTTTTGAATGCGTTTAGTTACCTACGAAACTAATTATCATGAAGCGACAAAATATGATCAAGCGACAATTTCTTAAATTCCGCACACGGCTGCTGCGTAGGGAGCCCCTCCCATACCTCTGAGTGACGCCTACAAACTCTAAAACGCATATTTGGCCGAGCGGAGTTTTTTCTAATTTTTAAACTCATGATATCTTTCGAATTAAATGTCCGAATCGAATAATTCAAAAAGTAATATAAAGGTATTGAAACAGTCTTAAATAATAATTTATTTATTTTGATAAGGATTAATATCTAGGTACAAACAAAGAGCCTTTTCTGGCGGCGGTATTTAATTTTTTATTTTAAAATAAATACACACTTATTGTGTCATAACTATAATAGTTAGATGTATGCTGTCGCGACATTTTTTATAGATAATAATGTGTTCTATAAAATTGTACTACATCATTTTGTTCTAGCGTGAATAGTTTTCGCGGCGCACGCGATGTAAGGAACATTCTTGGTAATTTTTTTGCACCTAGGGTTACGCTATCGGAGTTTTGGTAAGGATCCCTAATTTTTTTTAAATAAAACACAGCCTATGTCCGTCGGATAGACTGTAGCTTTCCAACGGTGAAAAAAATTTTCAAATCCGTTCAGTAGTTTCAGAGCCTATTCGGTTCATATAAACAAACAATCAAACCTTTCCTCTTTATATAATAAGTATAGAAGTATAGATCAGAGAAATCATCAATTCAATTTATAGGCACGTTCCCGCCGCCCCGGCCGGCCGGTACCGCCGCAAACGCTACGTCCTGCAATTTTTAAATCTGTAATATCTTCGAAAATATTCATTTAAATCATATGCTGTAAAGAGCCATATAGATCTATATTAAATCAACAATGTATTTAAGGTATTTAATTGGATAAGGATTAATGCTGTATTGGTTAAAATCGCTTCGAAAATTAGCCATTATTTGTCGCACAGAACAAAATATTCCATGATTTGTCGTAAAAAGTAAATGACAAAAAAATGTTATTTTGGGATATCCATGAGATATAGACATATACCATCGCGGAGTTTTCTGTAGACCTTTTCAATGTATACAATATTTAGTACATTATTTTGATAAATCTCGTAGATAAATCAGCCTGCGTTTGCAATGTAAGCGGAAAAAATATATTTTTTTACGACATCACATTGGAAACCTCAAAAATAACAGTATTTCTCTGCTATTTAATGGATGTTATTATACATATAAGGTGAGTTTAAAATATTCTACAAGCCTTATAGGGTTGATTCAGTATCTGATATAGAACAACTTTTGCTAAGAATGTAGGCGTGTAATTTTTTTTGTTCCATTTTAATTTTTGAGAAATTTAAACAGTATGTTCTTCCCAGTATTTTAAACAACTTTTGCGAAGAAACTATGCACCTATCTGTAATGGTTTCCAAGAAAATAATTTATTAAAGTGCACTAACTCTTCAACTACCTAATTAAAAATATAGGTCAACCACGGGACATTGACCCGACCGTGACCCACTGACACAAGACAATTCTCCGCCGCCGCCGCCGCGTGCGCAGGCAGAAGCCCCGCCGCCCCATCTACCCCGCCGCCGCCCCTCTCACTGAAGGACGTTTGTTTTCGTTTTGAAAGCAATTAGTATGTCAAGGTCCATATTATATTATCTATGGGTCCATGACGCGCATCGGACGTGAGTGAATTTAAGTCAAGCTAGTGCCGATCGGGCGAAAAAGGACATGCATGCTTGTGTACATACCTACATTACAGCCGCGCCGACCAAATCCATAGCCCGGCGCGGCGTACGTCAGCGTGGAAAGGACGCAAAACTATTCGGGTAGGTAAAATAGACTCTGCCGCCGCTCGCCGCCTCCGCGCCGTCGGCCGGCGCGGGGCGGAACCTATTTTTCAAATATGCAGTTTGACTCGCAGTTTGAAGAGTTAGTGCACTTTAATAATTTATTTTCTTGGAAACCATTACCGATAGGTACATAGTTTCTTCGCAAAAGTTGTTGACAATACTGGGAAGAATGTAATGCATAAATTTCTCAAAAATTAAAATGGAACAAAAAAAATTACATACCTACATTCTCAGCAAAAGTTGTTCTATATCAGATACTGAATCAACCCTATAAGGCTTGTAGATTATTTTAAACTCACCTTATATAAACCTTCCTCTTCAATCACTCTATCTATTAAAAAAAACTGTATCAAAATCCGTTGCATAGTTTTAAAGATTTAAGCATACATAGGGATATAGGGACATAGGGATATAGGGATATAGGGACAGAGAAAGTGACTTTGTTTTATACTATGTAATGAAGAAAACAATCTTTTAGTTTCTTTGTGGCTATTTCGCACTATAAGATCAATTTTAATTATGTCTAAGATTACAAACACCATTCATATTTTAATTTTATAGATAGTTTCCTGATGACCAATAAGCACTATAAGTTTCAGTTCCAGCCAAGTAAATGTCGGGTGTATTATTGCAAGTTTTCACTAATAAAAAAGAAGCTTAATAAAATTAACCTTTAAACAAACCTTTCGATACCCATAAGAAATTATTTTTTAAGAACGGTTAGCTATAATCAAACAAACGTATTATTATTATTATTATATTTCTTTATTGACACATTTAAAAAAAAAATTTACATACATTTTTGTAGAAAATATATAAAAATAACTAAATAAAACGGAGGGTCCACCAGCAGCGGGAAAAAAACCAAGCTATCGGTGGTTGGGTCCCAAAGAAAGAAACCTTCGGACGATGCGTGCAATGTCGAGTAGGACCGCCTTCTGAGCCAGACCCTTGATCCAGCTATTATTCAAACCGAGCCTCTCAAGGTGTTGGTTGAGGCTTTTTGCGATTAGCCCATGTGCCGAAACGACTATGGGCACGACGATTGTCGAATCGACTGGCCACATTTTGGTAATTTTTTATTTATATAAATTTATATAAACAAATGTATAGACATACATAAATTTAAGACTACAACAAACAGTAGACAAAATCTAAATTATTATTCTAAAATTCTAAATCTAGATTGAATAATGCAAGATTTTTTCAATAATTTTGTGACTTCTGACTCGAAACATTTAAATCGTGCCTTCAAATCCCGTACAGATATGAATGCAGATAGGATTAAAATTGCTAAGAAATTGGTCCCTGTAGTGCAGTCAATTATTTCCAATCATGCTACATAAATACAAATGTATCGGTGAAACGTGCTAGCTATATTTTTTTTTATAAAAACATATACTTTTTAGTAGACTAGAAAATCCGAAATATCAACACTATAAAAGTGCAAAAGACATTGTGAATCCAATCATTTGTGTAATATTTTGTGCAATCTATGATTGTAAAATACAATGTTCTTGTGCAAGTTGTTAGTCAGGTGAACGACAAATTTAAAAATGGATATTACTCAAGAATATTATTCTTGTCAAGGACGGACAGACATTCTTCTGAAACTTAAACTTTATTGCCATTACTACTGTTAGCAGGCAGAACAGTACTGCAAGTTTATAAACTAAAACTAACTAAAGCAATTCGTAATTTAAAAAAAACCAGGGTTTACATGCCTTATGCCGCTAAACCTCAAAATGGCAAACCTTCGATATTCGAGTAAACTATCAGATCTATCTTAAAATAACAATGTTACTCCATTAGCACATAAAATTGACTTACTATTATAATTTAAAACACTTACATTTATGTTAGGTTTTGAATTATAATGTAACCTAGAATACGATTTTGTCTCAGCAAAAGCTTGAATTAAAAAAAAAACATTGCTCTATTTAAATTGTTTTTCTACATATGTATGGAGGTAGTGATGACGTTTTCACATAACACAAAATATCGTTTACCTGTCAATAGTGCAACGGTGGCTAACCTGCTTTGAATTCCGAATGTGTGAGGGGGCCAATGATAGAATGGAAATAAAACATTGAATGAAAATATATTTTTTAAATTCAAATTGTTACTGAGACACCCATGAGAACCTCTCATGCTCGATTGCAGAAAGAGACGTCTAAGTCAAACAATGTTAAAACACGTCACTTTTAAAGAACCTGCAGTAGCTCCCTAAAAAGTGACTTTGTAATCATATGTCGACAATGGTTTTACGTCGATGTCCTTTCATGGATTCGCCATTCCGCCATTCGATTATCAGGAAACATATTCATTCAAAATAAAGTAAATAGTTAAACTTTGACATTGTTACTGAGTAGCATTGTAATTCGATTTTAAAGATAAGCAGACATTTTCGTTTGCATCTGAACAATGTTACGAACCTGTGACCTCTGAAATATACACAATGTTAGTCCAAAAAATTGTCTGCTCAATTTCAAAATATAATTTAAATTGTTCATTTAGAACAATTTAAATGATATTATTTAAAGTAGATTCAATTTCATCAAATAATAAAGAACTCTGATTCACTCACAATCTAGGCTTATGTAGTTCATCCCAGTGAGCAAGGAAGGACGGGAATAGCAACCGAAACTCGTTCGTAGGCACTTTTACGTAAAAAATTCGCTTGCTAGTAAGGTTTTTTTCGAGTTCCAACGACGCGTAATAACTTCACAGGAACCTATTTAGTACAACGAACATTCGATGTTGCCCGTCCCGACTTCGTAAGCGAACTAACTACAGTTACATGTTTTCCACTAACTCGTGGCTACGCCGCTGCCATTGCTACTCCCGTTCTTCCATGCTCGCTGGTTCATCATCACTTGGTCCATCTGTTATATAATATGAATAGTTTCGCCAAGTTTTCAGCAAACATTTGCCAAGCTCCTTTGCTGAACTGTCGGGCTTCAGCCGCCATCCCGACTAGACTTGGTGTAAATAATTCTTAAGGTTGTAATTATGGATAGAGATGTACACACTTGTTGTGTCGAACCCATGGTCTTCGATACAAGAGACAAACAGATGCTACGACTAGGCTAAGGGAGTTTAAGAAAAACGTTTTTTATGCAACATGGATGGCTAATACAACACAACTACCGTTATGATATTAGCCCAATACACCACATTACAGAAGGAATCAGGTGCCTTGCCAGAACCTTTCCTTGATGAGCACGGCTACATTGAACTGGATGTAAAACATGGACAATTATTCATTGCCACTATGACCATCTTTTCATCAAATGCGATGGTAACAACCCGGGCGGGCTTAAACTCTAACAAAAAGTAGGGGGAATTATTATCTCAAAACGTCGCAGAATGTCTCTTCCTGCCGCGTGAAAAGCCGTTATATTTTTTAAACAAATTCACAGAATTTAACACACTATGTCTTAAATGTCGAATATATTTTGTCTCGATACATAAAATGCAACATGCCGATTTCATGCACCATCAATGTAATTTGTTTTGATACTTCAGCCCATAGAGCCGTGACCCACCTCCTTTAGCCAATTTTGAACCAAATGTTTTCATGTATCTGACAGGTTATAGGTTTGTTATTAAGTTCGAGTCGCCGAGACACCACCTGCCGTGAAAATTATAAAATTATAATAATATAAAAAGTATTATTCCCCATTTGTTAGCCCTTGCAAAAAGTTTATTGAGGTGGGAGCTTAAGGAAATATCTAAATTTATGTCTAAATGTCTAACGACTTTTTGGTGATTTGTTACCGGTTACCGATAATAAAATGGAAATAAAATTGTGAGATGGTCGTTAGAACATAATACTGGATAGAACACTGAATATTATTTCAATAGTTCAGAGTCTACTTGAATATTTACTACTTACTGACTACTAGGGAGATCTGTGACACCGAACATCTAGAATGTTAGATTTACAACAGCCTTGATGAGCTTCTCGAAAGCTACACAATAGCTTGCGGTGTAAATACAGCCCTCACACTCGGAACATACAAATGATCAGTTATAACAATACAAACAATCTGTGCTTAAATATAAAATATATAACAAAAACACAGCTTAAGAGGGCCCTTCCCGACGGGACTAACTTATTCACAGGCACGAAACAAAATCGTGCTATTGCGCTCTGACACATCTATGTTTCATAGAAAAAGACAGTCTTCGTGATGAGGCAGATGCAAAACGTCCACAAAGTAAAAAAAAGTACAAAAGACTAAAAGTAAAACACAATCAGTAAGTCAAAAATCAAATTAAAAACCAATTTGATTATAAATATTCATGGAACAAGCTGGGCTTGATGACATTTTTGAGATGTTTTTGTTATATGATTGAGTAATTAATGTCCATACTTGTTGTATAAAGCATGCAAAAAATTGTAACTTTCGGACCTTATACCATAGACACCAAACACAATTTTACAATGCCAATGGTCATCAAGCATCTAGTTCGATTGAATAAAGGTGTTTTGAGTATAATTTTAGATCTCCGAAAAGAAATATGATCTCCTTTCAAAGTTTGTATGGGGAATTTAGTGAGAAGGCCCATCTTAAGGGTGATAGGAAAGAATAGATTATGCATGTAATATCAGACGATAGAGTGCTTTTTACAATTTTCTTGCATTGGGCCCTCTTTTAAATGCTAACACCCGGAAAAAATAAGGTTGACTGATGTTGACTGATGACACGGCCGTCCTAACGTCCACGTTTTTGCGTGATGCAACAGCGCCTGGCCCTATGTGAAGAAAAGAAGTATGGGACAAGAGAAGTGTTTCACAAGAAAGCTGCTCTTACCAGGAACTGTGAATAGTATTAGAATTATTTTCTAGATGATTCGATGATTGATGGCCATGGGGGGAATGTGGTTCATACAATTTTATGTTTGACATAAATAAAGATTCGTCAGTGTCTGACAATATTTCAACAAGGATAAATTATCCACCTGTAGATTCGAGGATGAAAGCTTACTCTTCACTTATTAGTTTTTTTTAAACAACACTTTAAAAACGTTAATTTAAACATGAACTACATAATTTCAATTTTTAAGCCCAATATAATGATAAAATTACATTAAACTTGAGGGATTTTAAAACAAAAGATTTGCATCTCCACTAGGTCTCAAAATTTGCTGCACTTCCTAGATTTATTGTAGCAATCCAGGAATAAATTTGATTAAGACTTGTCATCTCAAGGACCCTTTAGGACTAATTACTCCCGACGATCGCAACTCAACTCTATTGCTTTTTCATGTTAAGCGAACTTTCATGGGGGCTGAAAAAACCATGCCAGGTGCTTCTTCACAGCATGTTCGAACGACCCCATGTCGTACTTTGGGGAAAATGCCTTGGCAGAGAGTCCATTCCGGCAGAACTTTGTTTGGTTATTATTTTAGGAATGTCGACAGTGAATGGTCGAATTCCCTTGTTGCTCCATGTCGAGCGATGGTAGAAAGGACATGGAGAGACAGTGTTATGCAGCTGCGAAGAGCATTCTCCCTTCTCACTCACCTTTTGTTTAAGGCGCTAGGACTAGCCAACTACTCGCGCCATACAAATGCACTTTTTAACAAATGTAATAATATGTAGTGAAACGCTTCAGCAAATCCAAATAGAACTCCAGACTGATAATGGATTGTTAATATTTTTTTATTCCATCATTTATTTAAATAATAATAAAAATAAAAAAGTTGATTTTTCTCATTAGAAATCTGAAAGTAATTCGATTTCTAGATATAAGCAAAAACAGCATATATGCATAAACAAAAAATTCCATTTGCTTTTAGATTTCTACATTTAGTCAAAAAAGTTCGGAAATGGACACCGTTTCCGCAATGTATTTTGTATAGAAAAAGGAAACATACATTAACGAAAATAATTCGATTCCTAGACAAGGAATCATATATTGTAAGAATGACACTTATAATCGTCCGACTTAGTTAGTTAACTTGGGGTGCCTCGTCTAACTTTGCGATTTGGCTAGTACCAGGCCCTTAATGTCAACGAACTATTCAAACGTTGTGAGATTAATACATACCTATTAAAACCTTTGAAGAGAAGACATTAAACAAATGGCTATTAATTTAAAGCATAATGTATGGAATTGTCGATGATTAGTTAAATTTTGAAGATTCAACCAGGCATCCGTCACTCCTAAATACCTACTCAGAACTTCCCCCACCGCTTTTGGGAACCCGAGGTTCCAAGTTGAGTCAGGGCACACGCTCGCACGTCCAGTCAAACAGTCGTTTCGGAAATCGCACTTTCGACGTATTTATTCGTAGTAATCTCTTATTTTTTATTTTACAAAAGGTACGCCAACAGTGTACACACGAAAACTTTATATAATAGCAAACATAGTAGGGGGCACATTCCTGGTGTGCATACCAATTATAGGCGAACACAACATTTCGGAACAGTGTCTAATACCGTCTTATCATCAGATAATGTAATATAATAACTTTTGCGTGAACGGATGTTACAGTATACAGAGAAAATTGAAGTTATTTTTCTTTGCACTACCGAAAGATTCTGAAAGGTAAGTTTGTTTTTTGAGTTTAGGTTTATTGACATTTTGTATTGACGTTTTGCCTTATCTGTAGGTATATGTGTTATGAGGGACATGTTGACACTTAATTAACTGATATCAGCACAGCACTTTTTTTAAATAAATTAGGTATTATTTATCCATATATTAAAAGGAAAAAACGACATGAATTGTTTTTTTCTAGTGAAAGAATAATGGGCAGATGACCAGAAAAGACACGTACTGACAAGTACCTATGTAAGTCACTTTTTTTTATGCGACCTGACATGGATGGCTAATACCACACAACTACCGTTATGATATTAGCCCAATACACCACATTCCCGAAGGAATTAGGTGCCATGCCAGGGCCTTCCCTTTATGAGCACGTGTTTTCCATCCAGTTCAATACTGGATAGAAAACACGGACAATTTTTCATTGCCGCTTCGACCATCTTTTAATCCAATGCGATGGTACTAACCCGGGCGGGCTTAAACCCTACCACCTAGTAGGGGAAGGGGGCTTACAGTTTTACATGGATTCCGAACCATGGAGCAGCTCACATTCGTGACGAAATGCACCTATCGAACTCGGAAAGAGAACGAAAGTGGTGAATTGAACCCAGACCTCAGGTACGCTATGCCAGTCCCCGCGTCAGTAGGCTACGAGCCGCTCATACGAATCATACATAAGATTGTGCGTCGGTCAATTCTACATCATAGCATATTCGTTGAAACATGGCTTTCTCAGAGAGTCTTGATGAACACATCAAACGTTGTATGTGCAAATACGGACATACATATGATACTGGCCGAATAATCACCGCTTTTTCAGTAGGAGTTAGATAATTGTAGATACATTAAAAATAAATAGTTTTGAAAGTTGTGTTCTATTCGACTTTTAAGGCGGCGCGGCAGCGCGTGACAACCCTAGCGCAAGCCACACTCGAGCGACAAAAGTGTGTAGTGGGGCGGGGGGGGGGGGGGGCGAGGACGCGTTTCATCTCGCCGCCGCGCCGACAGTGAGCGAAGTAATAGATACTTTAGCTTAGCGTTAATTGAGATCAAAATGGCTATAAAAAACTATGAAGAATCAGTGTGATTGATGGGACGGACGTGGACCCACAATCCATTCGCGGCCTTCACCAGGAAACCTTTCTTCTCGAAGGGCACGGGATACTCGGTCTTGTCGCACGCAGACAATTCGAAGTTCATCAGCAAATCCGCCATTGCCAACTTGACCGACACCATACCGAAACGTTGACCTGCGAATGTTATTAGCATTTTGTTTAATGAATTTACCAATCAGGAATACGGAGGGGATGGAGGTGGAAGTATATTTCGTCAATTAACAAAATACATGAGATTTTTATTATATTTATTATTGCTGCAAAAATATATTTTCCAGTTGTACAGTATTTTTGTAGGCACTGAAAACGTTTGTTGAAAATTGACAGGGCTTGGCAAATACCACCTTTTCCCTTTATGAGCACGGCTACATTGAACTGGATGGAAAACACGACAATTTTTCATTGCCGCTTTGAGCATCTCTTCATCCAATGCGATGGTACCAACCCGGGCGGGCTTACACCCTACCACCTAGTAGGGGAAGGGGACTTGTAGTTTTACATAGATTCGAACCATGGAACAACTAGCACTCGTGACTAAATGGACTTATCCAATTCAGAAAGACAAAGAATGTGGTGCGGTGCATAAACGGGGCAAGGATCGAACCCCTGACCTCTGACATGGAAAGACGTTCCCGCATCCCTGAGCTACAAACCGCCGATTTGTAGGTGCTGCTACTTTTCTCGTTAGTTTTTAGTCTCTGGACAAGGCTTTTGCACGTTTTCCGAAAAGTCTACATATTTGGTTTTTGTATCAGCAGTTGATACTAAAAGGTATACCCTTTAATTTTCTATCTTAGATATGGCAAAAATAATGTTACATTAGACTAAACATTTGAGCTCTGAATCTTGTAAAAGGGGATAAATGGAAAATGGCTCCCAGTAGAGTTTCTTGTCCGTTAGTTTTTGTCTGTGGTAATTCTTTTGAAATGCAGTAATGAAGAACCGGTCAAGCGTGAACGTGTTCACGTGCCAAGGGTCCCATCAGTGCGCAACTAAGAGATATTCGCTCCCGCCTGATGAATTTTTTGCAAAATCATACAAAATTCACCGCTACAGAAATCTTGCTTTTTCTACAAAAGTATGACGTTTTGAGCATAAGTAATTAGTTCGGGCACAACTAAATAAGTGTGAATAGATAATTTATTCAAAATTTTCAAACAACCTTTAATCGGAGAACAATTCGGGACAAAATGCGTGTGAGCGACAGACACCCGGAGGATATCCGGCGTAAGATGTGAGATTTTTTTATTTTTTATGCTACCTGACATGGATGGCTAATGCCACACAACTACCGTTATGATATTAGCCCAATACACAACATTCCCGAAGGAATTAGGTGGCATGCCAGGACCTTCCCTTTGTCAGCACGGCTACATGGAACTGGGTGGAAAACACAGACAATTTTTCATTGCCATCGACCATCCTTTCATTCAATGCGATGGTACCAACCCGGGCCAGCTTAAGCCCTAACACCTAGTAGGGGAAGGGGACCTACATTTTGACCTGGATTCCGAACCATGGAGCCGCTTGCATTCTTGACGAAATGCACTTATCTAACTCAGAATGAGAAAGAAAGTGGTGCATGAACGGGGCGAGGATTTGAACCCAGACCTCTGGTATGCTAGTCTAGTCCCCGCGCCACTAGACTACGAGCCGCTCAAAAATATGTTTTGTACGTTGTATGACATTAACTATCTTACCTTCCTCTTCAATCTATCAATGTACTCACCAAGGCAATGCCTCGGTCCGGCCCCGAACGGCAGGTGCAGGTGCGACGGTCGCGCGGCCCTCGCCTCCGCGGAGAACCGCTCGGGGCGGAACTGGCTCGGCTCGGGGTAGTGCTGCGGGTCCATGTGCAGCCCGTACACCGGTATCGCCACCACGTCGCCCTCCGTCAGCATCACGCCGGTGCCGGGCAGCGTGTACGGCTGCGTGCACACGCGGTCCACGCGCGACAGCGGCGGGTACATCCGGAGGGTCTCTGGAACGAGCGTGATTTTTTTTTAATTCAACGTTTTTATTCTTTTTTTTGGGAGCTAAGGCTTAAACTTAGATCAAAAAAGGAAGGTGATGTGTCATCTAGCGCGCCTACTATGGATTTGCGCTTACAGCCCTTTAAATGGGAGTCCCGTGTACGGTATGAAGTTAGCGCTGTGTCACGCAATGCCGTACACAGTGCTCACACTTCGGAGGTAGGGCACCGTATATGGAACCGTCAATGTCACTTTTTGACGTTTCTAAAGAGTAATCATCGTCTTTCCACTGTGTTTTTTCACAAATCGTTGAATGTCCCTCAGTTCAAAATTCAAGTTTAGCTTAGAGCAATTGATTTCATTTCATTTCATTTATTTATTCAACTTCTGGTAGTAAAACTACACTAAGTCATGTCACAATTTGATTGATCCGCGGATTCGATCAACCAGTGAAGAAGAACCCGCAAATAAACTTCAATGGTCTATAAATTATGTTTTTTTTTTGTCTTTTTTTTTTTCGTCCACATTAATGATATAACACAATTATGATTTCATACCTAAATGCTACTGCCAAACTTACATTGGTAGAACGGTCTAAAGCAAAGAACTAAGAACTACGAGGAAACAACAACCCCAATGTGAAAGTCTGAATTAATAAATAAATTACTTAACTTAATAACCTAATCATTATACATATTGAGTATTTATTTCGGGTGTAAACGCCTTCGTCAACTTAACAGCTATGTCGGGTATACAGAGCCCTCGTCAATTTTGATACAGAAAAAGTGTATCAAGTCAATATAATATAATATATACAAAATACTACCATTGTAGTGTCAATGTCAAAATAAAATTAATATAAATTGTACAATTATGTACTTGTCCTAGAATATTAAATCACTAAAGAGGGTTTTATCATAAAAAGCCTCGTTCAAATTGTAATACTCTTTATTAAGGAGCATTAATTTTATTTTATTTTTAAATTTATTAAGAGGCAAATTTCTAATTTCTACAGGTAATTTGTTGTAAAATCTAACACTATTGTGAATAAAGCTTTTTGAAGTTTTAGCTCGTCTGTGTTTGGTACATTGTATATTAAACTTATTTCTAGTATCATGGTCATGTACATCAGAGTTAAGGGTAGACCTTTCTATTGTTTTCATTAGAATCAAATTTGAGGTGAACTACGAGCACTAATGTCATGTTTTGTTTCCGTAAGCGCATACACAAATGGTTCAAATCGTTTGCAATGCTTATTGCTTTGAGCGTGCAATCGATTCTGGACGCTTGTATACGCTTTTAGCAGTGTAATCGTTTACAGTTCAAATGGGAATCTGCAATATGGTGATGATCTCTGTCACCAATTTTCTAAAACTAACAACATCACTTAAATGCACGTGAATGACACACAAAAATAGTCACAGATATTTGGAGGGTTTCTGTTGGTGGGAACTGACATGGATGGCTAATACCACAAAACTACCGTGATGATATTACCCCAATACACCACATTCACGAAGGAATTAAGTGCCATGCCAGGACCTTCTATTGATGAGCATGTCTACATTGAACTAGATGGAAAACATGGACAATTTTTCATTGCGATGGAACCAACATCATCCGATGCGGTGAAACCAACTCAGGCGGGCTTAGCCCTATCACTTATAGGAGAAGGGAACCTACAGTTTACATGGGTTCCGAGCAATGGAACAGCTCGCATTGTAATTTAAATCAACTCGGCAAATGCAAACACATGCTGGAGCCCATTCGACGCGGGGCTGGATTCCTAAACAATTATAGGGATAAAAGTTATATCCTTTATTATATACTAGCAGCCCGTCCCGGCTTTGCACGGCCATAATATAATTTAAAAAATATTATTTTGACACAATGATACACAAATAAACCCTTTTTACATTGAACTATTTGAAATAAAAAAAAAAACTTAGATATTATTAATTTTTTTATGTGCATATATTTTTTTGCGTTTTTTTACTTTATATGTATTTTTCATACTATTAATTATTGTAAAAAGGTCATAACCGCAAAACTCCTCCCTGTAAACAATTTTTGGTGTTGTTTTATTTTGCACTAAATAATTAGCTTAACTGTTATTAGCTACCTACAACTACTAATATAACCTACAACTAAAAAATATTTAATCAAAAATCATAAAATCTATTTAAGTCACTTATTTATTAGGATAACTAAATGTACAACATATATTAATGGGTTTAGTTCTGAAAATAACTTTTTGAATGCGTTTAGTTACCCACTAAACTAATTATCATCAAGCGACAAAATATTATCAAGCGACAATTTCTTAAATTCCGCACACGACCGCTGCGTAGGGAGCCGAGACCGCGGGAATCACGCGGGAGTGCTCACGACAGCACTCACCTAGCAAGACACTTTCCAAGTAGTCCATCTTGGCGATGGTCTCGTACGTCAGCCGCCCGCCGTTCTCCGCGAGCACGCTACGCACGTCCGCGCGCGTCTGCTCCTGCACTCGCACGTGTTTCGCGAGAATGTGCGCCGCGAACGAGAGCAGCGAGCTAGACGTCTCATAGCCTACCAGCAGGGAATGCGCGTCGATTGTGTTCTTGTCAAACTCACGACAGCACTCACCTAGCAAGACACTTTCCAAGTAGTCCATCTTGACGAAGGTCTCGTACGTCAGCCGCCCGCCGTTCTCCGCGAGCACGCTACGCACGTGCGCGCGCGTCTGCTCCTGCACTCGCACGTGTTTTGCGAGAACTTGCGCCGCGAACGAGAGCAGCGAGCTAGACGTCTCATAGCCTACCAGCAGGGAATGCGCGTCGATTGTGTTCTTGTCAAACTCACGACAGCACTCACCTAGCAAGACACTTTCCAAGTAGTCCATCTTGGTGATGGTCTCATACGTCAGCCGCCCACCGTTCTCCGCGAGTACGCTACGCACGTGCGCGCGCGTCTGCTCCTGCACACGCACGTGTATCGCGAGAACGTGCGCCGCGAACGAGAGCAGTGAGCTAGACGTCTCATAGCCTGCCAACAAGAACAGCAGGGACTGCGCGTCGATTGTGTCCTCGTCCATGTCTGTGGAACGATGCATGAGTCGAAAAGATGTCCAAGGCTCATAAAGACTGTATAAAATAATAGGTCGGGGAAAAAGTCTTTTCGCATTATAGTATGTATGAACTTGTAATAAAATCTCTTTGGCTATACTATTTGTATCTGGCTGGTTTTGGTATCATTGAAAGTTTAAATTTTAAAGAACATAATTCCAAATTCAAATTAGGAAAATGTGTGATTCTCATTTGTTTTTCGTACTGTCAAAATGAGTGAATCTAATGAAGAAATTCGATACATTTTAAAATTTTACTACAAAAACAGTAAAAATGCAACGCAAGCCGCGAAAAAAATTTGCGATGTTTATGGACCTAGTGCAGTGTCTGTGAGAGTAGCACAAATTTGGTTTAAGCGTTTTCAATCCGGAAATTTTGATGTCAAAGATGCACGTCGCTCTGGTCGCCCTATTACGGATAAAATGGATGCCATTTTTGAAAAAGTGGAGCAAGATCGGCATATCAGTAGTTACGACGTAGCTGAAGAACTAGGAATTGACCACAAAACAGTTTTGGCGCATTTGAAAAAAACTGGGTACACAAAAAAGCTCGATATTTGGGTACCTCACGAGCTCACTGAAAGAAACCTAATGAACTGTGTACTCATTTGTGATTCTTTATTACGACGTAATGAAACCGAACCATTTTTGAAGAAGCTGATAACTGGTGATGAAAAGTGGATCACGTACGACAAGAACGTGCGAAAAAGGTCGTGGTCAAAGGCCGGTCAAGCTTCACAGACTGTGGCGAAACCCGGGTTAACTCGCAACAAGGTGATGCTGTGTGTGTGGTGGGATTGGAAGGGCATTATTCATTATGAGCTGTTACCACCAGGCAGGACCATCGATTCTGAACTCTACTGCGAACAACTGATGAGATTAAAGCAAGAAGTTGAGAGAAAGCGGCCGGAATTAATCAACAGAAGGGGTGTGGTTTTTCATCATGATAACGCTAGACCTCACACATCTTTAGCCACTCAGCAAAAACTAAGAGAGTTTGGCTGGGAGGTGTTAATGCATCCGCCGTATAGTCCTGACCTTGCACCTTCAGATTTCCACCTGTTTAGGTCTCTTCAGAATTCTTTAGGCAGTGTCAGGTTAACATCACGAGAGGACTGCCAAAACCACTTGTCGCGGTATATTGATCAGAAGTCCCAATATTTCTATAGCAATGGGATCATGTCCCTACCTACAAGATGGCAAAAAGTTATCGAACAAAATGGTACCTACATACTTTAGTTAAATGTAAATAAACCATATTAAAAAATGTTTTGAATTTTCTTAAAAAATGCGAAGAAACTTTTTCCCCAACCTAATATAACGATTTTATGGATTAGCCATCCATGTCAGCTCGCATAAAAAAAAACATAATTATTTACACCCTCAGGTCATTTTGAATAATATTTAAGGAAGCAGTGGTATGAATTAATGAAAGAATAAATTCTTTATTGTGCACAAACAAAAATATAGACCGAAACAGTGGTACAGTTTAGTTAGGATTTTTCAGAAATTTTTTTTTTTTTTTGTTATTTTTGGCCATCTGCAATCAGTGCACACTATAAGCAGATTTTTTGAGTGCTTTGAAGACTTGAATGAGATAGTGGCTCCCTTTGGATGGCTATCTCTTATGAGTGGTCTGTAAGTATAGGCATCTTATGTTCTCTTGTCTAGGTTAGCAATAACATGCCGCTTCAATCTTCTGACATTATCTGTCGTATTGGTAAGAGCTACAGCCAGCTTGTTGACATGAGCCGTTAGTCGTTTAGAGTAGCGTTTAGAGGCATTATTTATTTCCTCTTTTATTGTGGGTATTTGCAGGTATTCGTGCGTTACTGATGTTTTCACGAACCATGAGGCGTTTGTGATTGTGCGGAACACATTATTCTGAAAGCGTTGTAGGATTTCCAGGTTCGAATTGCTGGCTGTTCCTCAGAGCTCTATTCCGTATGTCCATACTGGCTCCAGGATAGATTTGTAGATCAGTAGTTTGTTGTTTAATGAGAGTCTAGTGTGCCTTAGAAGAACCATAGAAGGGATCTGAAGCGAGAGTTCAATTCGTCTCGTTTTATCTGTATGTGGATATGCCATGTCTGTCGCCTGTCAAGGTGTATACCTAGGTATCTAGCTGAATCGTAGTGTGGTAACATTTCGTTGTCTAACTTGACAGGAGGGCAGTTTCCATTTCTCAGTGAGAAGGTAACGTGGGTAGATTTGGATGCACTCGCTTTCATTCTCCATTTCTGCATCCACTCATTTGTACGGTTCAAATGTGTCTGTAGTTTTTCTGAAGCTGCATCAGGATTTGAGTCAGTACTTAATACTGCGGTGTCATCTGCAAACGTAGCAGAGATGATGTTGGGGCTATTTGGTAGATCTGCAGTAAATAGTACATATATACAATACTGGACCCAGGACTGATCCTTGTGGGACACCAGCACTTATTTCATGGAATTCTGACTGACTCTCGTTGATAACAACTTGAAATATTCTGCCTTCTAAGTACGACTCCAGCAGGGTATAAAAGTTGTGTGGGAGATTTTTCTTCAGTTTGTATAGGAGGCCTTTGTGCCATACCCTATCGAACGCCTGCTGGATGTCTAAGAAGGCTGCTGAGCAGTACTGACGGCATTTTAGGGACTGTCTTATTTCATGAGTAACCCTGTGGACTTGCTCAATGGTAGAATGTTTGCTTCTAAACCCAAACTGGTGATCTGGTATCAGTGAGGATTCAGCTATTACCATGTTCATGCGGGTAAGAAACAGTTTTTCGAACAATTTTGAAATGATTGGTAGGAGGCTTATAGGCCGATATGAGGAGACAAGAAAATGATCTTTTCCCGGTTTAGGTACCATAATTATTTGAGAGACCTTCCATACATAGGGATAGTAAGAGGTTCTCAGAATAGCATTGAATAGAGATGTTAGGAATACAACACCTTTCCTTGGCAACTGTCTCAATACCTCTGCAGTTATTTGGTCAAATCCCGGAGCTTTCTTCAGGTTAAGAGATCTGACAGTTGTCCATATTTCATGCGGGGAGAAGCTTTTGATTGGGGGGCTCAACTGCAAATCACTTTCAAGGTATTCATCTATTTTCCTATGCCAATTATCGTCGATACCATCATTTGGAGTAAATACTTCTTGAAGGAACCGCCCAAATGCCTTAGATTTATCCGTGTCTGTCTTTGCCCACAAGCCATCGGTAAGCTTCAAGGGATATTGTAAGTATTGAGGTTTCCTTGTGCTTTTAACTGCATTCCATAGCGAGTATTCTCTATTTCCCTTTACTGACATGTGTTCGAGCCGATTTTGGAGAGTTTCATTTTCAATGTCTTGAAGAAAAGCCTTCAATTCTTCAGCGGCTTTGTTAAATGCTTTTTTGTCTTCAGTACGCCTGGAGTTTTGCTAAATTCGCCGAAGACGTCTTTTCTCTAACACTTTGACTCTGACTTCTACGGGCACATTTTGGTATAGATTCCTTCTCTTATTTGGAGCACGTGTGCTAAGCCAACATGCAGTTTGTATTATTTGAGTAAAAGTTGTTATTGCCGATTCAACATCTTCACCTGTTTTCAAAGGTATATTCAAGTCAATTTTGTATGTCATGTATTCCCTAAAAACATCCCAGTCTGTGGTTCTATTATATAAATATTCTTTGCGTTCTCTTTCGATAATTGTGATACTACAGAAATCTAATATATAAATCATAAATCAATAAAATCATATTTTTTGGAAGTTGAAGATCAAGAAGACTAGTTGTTTAGTTCTAGGTTTTATCTTAACACAGATGTGGATTACGTACTTACATATTTTACTTTTTTGTTCAGCAGTTTTTCTCTCTTCTTCTGCCACGTCAATAAGTAATTGCAAGAAATCTTTTCTGAAAATAGTATCAATAAAGTTAATCCTTTTATATAGTTATTTTATTCCATCACATATTTTTCCAGCATAGTAAATTGTTTATACTTTTCATTCTTCTCGCAAATTTTCTGGGCCTCAGAGACCATCGCCGCGTGTCCCTTGTTCTCCAGTTTTATGGAGGAGGCATCACTAGGTTTATTGTTCTCCTTTTGTTTGCTTCTCCTCTCGGCCTTGGCGACTGTCAGCATGCGGACCAGCTCTTCAGTGCTATCCAAGTTCATAAATGAGACCTTTATATAGCGTATCGCCTCTGGCATGAATATAACTAAAAAGAAGATGAATAATCTTTTCTTCAATGTCATGTCGGCAAACTTCTCCGCGACCTGCAACAGAACCACGTTGTATTTGTAGCGATGCGAGCATACGGCCTATGTAAAGATGCAGAGAAAGAGAGGGGGGGGGGGAGGGAGAGGGAGAGATGGAGAGAGGGAAGTATAGTTGAAACAGCAATGAAAATTTTTCCGTGTTATCAATCCAGTTCAATGTAGCCGTGCTCATAAAGGGAAGGTCCTGGCATGGCACCTTCGTGAATGTGGTGTATTAGGCTAATATCGTAATGGTAGTTGTGTGGTATTAGCCATCCATGTCAAGTTGCATAAAATAGGTGCATTTTGGATTTCGTGCTTATATGTTAGATTTTTGAGTGTCACCTTTCTAGTGTGACCTTGTTGAACTGCAGACAATCTGTTGGACTGAATACAATGATTCACTTTTTCAGATTTTATTTAATTTTGGTCCAATTTTATTTCTTCAAACATCGCTATCTCTTGTTTGCATCTTTGAGAATAAAATATACCAAATTCAGTAAGGTTATTTCAGTGTGATAGCCCTGAAAGTAGGAAATAATAAAAAAATAAGCAAAAATTTACCTTCACAAAGTGTGATGGCTCATCTTTAAGTGCGGCACATTTGATGCCAAATGCACATGTCCCAATCACCTCTAGCGTAAATCTGCCCATAAACTCTTTCATTTCCACATCACATTCACCTGTAAAATGTTAAATAAATTATCATACACAAAATTATGCAAAACGAAAACCTGAATACAATGTACTAGTGTTGGAGTAGCAATTTATTTTGTGGAAGTGCAAAGTCATGGCAGATGTGATTTGGACGATTGATCGCATGTTTTTGTCTGAAATAGTTTTTTGCTTCTTCGACCGTGGTTCAACATCATGATGTCATACTGCTAGTACCTACCTACTAGCTTTGAAATAAAAAGGAGACTTCCGTGTAAAAACTTATGTCATTAACCCCTAATGCAAGACACGATTGGTCAAGGGCACCGGATCTTTAAAGTGCAGGTTATTATTACAACATTTGGCCCCATGACAGGTAAAACGACTATACTATAAACACCTCTTACCCTTACGACGGAGAAGTTCCACCATTTGCGTGGAGCAGTGCTCGATAATGGGCAGCATGGCGCGCAGCCGAGACGAGCTGAACGTGGGGGATACGATGCTTCGCACGGACTTCCATTCAAGCCCCTGAAATATTTTTTTAGAAAAGAAAACATTTGGCAGTTACATGTACAACACAGTTTAAATTATATCGAGAAAATCCTAGAATACAATACGTATGATTTCGTACCATTTTATCTTGTTGGTTTCGTAATGACTGATTTCCTATAGAGATTAGATTACCACTATTAGATAGTATTTTTAAAATTCAAAAAACTTCAAGAAAGATATTGTGACATTTATCAGATATATATTTTTTCTAACTTAAATTACTGGTAATACCATACCTGAGTGTTTTCCATCCAGTTCCATGCAGCAATTTAAAGGTTCAGGCATGACCGCAAACAGTTCCCATGTAGTGAGTTTGGCTTATATCAGGACAGTACCTAGGTGTGATATTAGCCATCCGTGTCCAGTTCCATAAAACCAAACAAAAAAAATATCCTACTGTCATGATATCTCAAAACAGCATATAGGAGCCAGGTGCCATGCCAGGACATGCACGGCTATATTGAACAGAATATAAAGAAATTACAAAAATTCACCATCATGCAATGAACCTGTGAATAATACCCTTATTCACAGGTTCATTGCATGACGCTAGAGCCAAACCCAAATTAATTGCAATACATCAATATTTAGTTGAAACCTTAGCTATATAAGTCGAGGCTTCCAGTTCAGCGTTTTTAAATTTGTGGAAATTCACCTTTGCACAAAACAATTTAATAATTTCTTTAGGAATGCATGGAGAACATAATTAAATAATGGTAATGCATCCCTAGCGTACTCAAGAAATATTTCTTCCGATTTTCTAATCTTCAAGTCCACCAGTTTAGGCTGTGCTCTGTCTCTCTGTCAGTCAGTCACGGTACAGTGAGCTGCGGCAACATCTTTATATTCGGTACATGCATATATCACCGAAGTCTTCCTAAACAGCTGCACCGACTTTGATGTCATATTATGTGTTTGGGTGGATTCCTGGATGGTTTGCATTCACAATTGGACCTAGTAGGTGGCGCTGCAATTGAGTTATCCGAGCGGGGCCGGGAACCTCAGCTAGTCTCTTATAAAATCCAATCTCTAGTGATGATATGTCTGTTGGCCTTTCAATCTGCTTAAACTTGATCTTAAATTAAAATTACCTTCAAGTGGATAAGGGACCTTTTTAGATAATTCGGCTCATTTCCTTGTAACGCGTTACGATCCACAAAATGGTCAAAGTCTCTAATGAGTACAGCTTTGATGAGATCCGGATGACGGAGCAATAGCAGCGGTTTGCGACCCTCGAAGAAACCTGTAATTGGGTAAAATAACTTTTTAAAATATTTTGGTGTTGTATTTGATTGTATCTGTAAATTATAGATTTAATTTAACAGCTCGCTGTTGGTGTAATGTTAAATATACTGCCAACACTAAGTTATCAAAGCGAGACTTGAGTATAGAAGAGAAAGCACGTCTGCAGCAAAAATGCAGTAGGAATGCGTTCTATAATCTATAAACTATGCGGAGTGAGGTTGCCAAGCAAGATACGAAACAGTGTGATAAGATATTGAAGATAATGTAATCTTAAATAAAATGTAGTGATAAAGATAGAGAAGGGTATGTTAAGATGGTCTGGACATGCAGCCATTTTGGGCCCAGGTTCAGTGTGTGTGTTCTATTCGCTAAAATAGTCTGAAAGGAAAATTTTAATAATAATATATTCAATTAAAAAAACTCGAAATTTACTGTAATACCGAGTTATTTCAATTAGACTTTGTTATTCCTTGCAGCGCTGCAGAATCACTGAACGGTCACGAATTAATTTGCTATGGCTGCAAGCGTAACCGCTGTGAGCGCGGAATGAATTTGGTGCTCGATGCGAGACGCACTAACAGCATATGACATGCGAAAGTGACAGCAAGGTTATGGAAATGTCATTTCATTTATAATAAGACACACTGAGAAAAAAATATGTTTCTGTGTAACAACGTAAAACACTATCAAAAAAATGTTTAAATGCAACTTTGTAGTACGTCACAAAGTACTACTTTTCGTTAGTCTTAGTTTCTGTTACGACTATTTTTCTCAGCCTAAGCCATGTTCAAATATCAAGTTTAATTTAATAGCAAGTCATGCAAGTCACTGCTTCCATGCTTTCTTTGCTGTTATCTTATCTATGATTTTCTCTTGCACCAAATATTTGAATAAAATGTGTCTGTACAGCATTCAAAGCATTGCTTACCCTGCCCATAGGAATTACAGAGGATGATGTAATGCATGTACTTAGTTTAAAAAAAATCGCAGTACTTAATGTCAAAAATATGTTTAGGGTTATTTATTTGTTTTCGACTTTGACTAGCTTTCTTGTCTCTATTAAAACGGTATACATTTTTTTTCCTGGGTAGGCTGGTAATGCTCTCCTGGGTCAATTTGATAATTATTTTTTTTTTGTAAATCAATCAATATCCGACTGACCGTTTTTTTTATGCAAGTTTTTAAATCGGCAAATTCATTCATTCATTTCATTCATTTATTTATTCAACTTCTGGTAGTCAAACTACACTAAGTCATGTCACAATTTGATTGATCCGCGGATTCGATCAACCAGTGAAGAAGAACCCGCAAAGAAACTTCACTGGTCTATAATTTATGTTTTTTTTTTTTTCGTCCACATAAATGATACAACACAATTATTATTTCATATCTAAATGCTACTGCCAAACTTACATTGGTAGAACGGTCTAAAGCAAAGAACTAAGAACTACGAGGAAACAACAACCCACAATGTGAAAAGTCTTAAATAATAAATAAATTACTTAACTTAATAACCTAATAATTATACATATTAAGTATTTATTTCGGGTGTAAACGCCTTCGTCAACTTAACAGCTATGTCAGGTGTACAGAGCCCTCGTCAATTTTGATACAGATAAAGTGTATCAAGTCAATATAACATAATATATACAAAATAATAAATGAATTGAACTTTAATGAATAAATGAAAGCAATAAGAAAATCTAGACACAACATTGATTGTTTGGATACAAAATATGCATACACATATTTACTTCGACTGATGTTAAACCAAAAATCATGTCAGTTGGAAGATATGTTTACAATAGATTTAAATCTAACCTAACTTTTACTACTGAATGACAAAGAATATGCTATAACAAAGATATGGTACCAATACAGAAAGTAGTAATATTACTTGTAAGTTAATTAAGTTGTATGTTTATTTTTTTTAAATGCACAAGAAAATTTATTAATTAATGAGATAATTAAACTTACAAAATGTAAAAGATTTCATCCAATTTCTCTACAAAGCAATTTTGTAGACGCCATTACGCTCGCTGCATTTCCTCGCTGTATAGCCAGTCCGACCCTCTGTCGTAAATATCTTCCAGATCGGTAATCGCCTGAACATTCTTTTAATTTAGAACCCAAGTTTTTGACAAATAATTTTGTATCCTTACTCCAAACACCTAAAGTCTCGACCGCAAAAGCAACGAACTCATAATTTACTTTAATTGCCGAATATTTTGAGTATTTTAATCTTGCAGCAGTTTCTGCTGCTGCTCCTGACGTGCGAGCGGTCAAACTAACATATGAGGCCGCCAATGTATCCACGCATGTGGCGTCTCACACCAGGGCCCTGCCTTTGTCCCATGGAATTATGGTCATGCCATCTGGTCTCTTTCCATCATCCCTACTCAGGCCCACCGGCTCTAATAATGATGGAATATTTGCAGAGGAAAGTGCTCTTTTAATTAATTGGTTGAGGGTTGCATGACGTGAAAAACTGCCTGCACATTTCAGGCAACTTAATCCATGGCGTCCTTTGGTATCGACCATATTGCCGCAACTGCACTTATGCGGCAGGCACATGTCGCAACCAAGGCGAAGAGCGATGACAATTCTGAGGCAATTATTATCCAAAAAAGTGCCCGTGTGCGATGATGGTATGGTGTGAAGCCATGCACTAGCCTCTGGTGTGGACACTGCGCGGATACGCGCCTGTTCTACAATTGAGTCGGAATTTAAAAGTATGTTGTGCAATCGTTTTACAACGGATGCATCCCAAAGTTTTTGTGAGCTTAGATTTGATGGGAGTTCTTCACCTGGGCACAAGCTTTTCCAGGCATTTAAAGCTTCGTTCAAATGGCAAATCACATTCTCGTCACTATTTGTGGTTAATATGGCTGTGACAAGATCTGCGACTCCAAATGCTGACGCCAAAAATGCAGGTATTCCAATGTCAGTGAACCGGCGTACTCCAAGACCACCATTCCATATAGGCAATGAAGCTTGCAGCCATTGATCTTCGTTCAAACTGATATTCAAAATATCTTCTAGAGCTTGTTTGATTGTACTATCAATTTTCAAAATTTTCTCCTGAAATAGCCAAGAAGGAGTTGTTCTGGCAAGGTATATGAGCTTAGGCATACCGAAACAAGTCTTAAGAATTACATATGCCATATTGGAATGCAGCAAACGTAGGCGACTAAAAGTTAATTCTAAAATACTTAATTTGTTTTCAAGAAAATCAGGCGTTGCCTCAATGGTAATCGGTGCGCCTAGTAAATATAAATTGCTAAGATCAGTTATCTTGATATCTAGCAAAACATCTTTAAATTGCAAATGCACATCGTTGTCGTAATTTGATAAAAATATTAGTTCACATTTGCTAGCATTAAATTCTAGCCCAATGGATTTGAATTCTTCAATTAATTTTGATAGATCTTTTAAAACATCTTCCGCTGAACCTCCCAGTGTGCCATCATCCAGGTACCAAATGTTAAGTTCGGATGTTAGTGCTTCAATTATTGGATGTATTGAT
This sequence comes from Incurvaria masculella, assembly GCA_946894095.1. Lineage (NCBI taxonomy): Eukaryota > Metazoa > Arthropoda > Insecta > Lepidoptera > Incurvariidae > Incurvaria > Incurvaria masculella. The sequence continues at coordinate 9,684,868 of OX335644.1, forward strand.
AGGCTGAAGATGAGGGGCCCCAGAGGATCTCCTTGTTGTGCTCCAACTTGGGAATCTATGGTATTTTTACCAAAAAATAAAATTGATGGGGTTGCGTAGCACTGCCATAAAAAAGGAAAAAGCTTTGGTGCTTTATTATTGATTGCTTCCAGCATCGAATCTCTTTCTGCGCAATTGCAGGCATTTTTAAGATCTATTTTAAGCAAAACTTTATCTTTGGAACCATTTAAGCTTATATACGACCTCGTGGCATGGATTGCTGCCTCGCATCCTTTCTCTACTCCAAATCCCATTTGAATCGGCTAAAAATATTGTTCTAGATGTATTCTTGCTAATTTGCAGCACAGCTTAGCAGTGAGTCGCCTGAATGTATTTCCCACTGCAATTGGTCGTAGGCCACCGTCTTTTTTGGTCAGTGCACACAAAGATGCTCCGTATAAATATTGGCAGATATCTGGGTTAACTTTTCCGGCGAGCATAAAATTGCAAAGTTTAACAATTGACTTTAAGAGACGTTGACCTGCATCTCCAGTACAGTATGAGATCATATCTTTTAATTGTTGTGGCCTTAATCCATCCGGCCCTGATGCAGAACCGTTAGGAAAAGTCGAAATACCATCAAGTACTATTTTCTCGGTAACAGTGAGGTATTCTATACTCTCGCTGGGGTTATCACGGAAGATAAGCGGTCTAGATGGAGAAGGATGTTTATTTCTTAGAGTCTCCAGTACGCTGTCATCTCTGTCTGCAAGTGTGTCTTCCGAAGACAACAGACGAACTGCACCTTTCAGGTCACCGTCTGCTACTTTTGCTTCAACCGAGGTTACAACAAATTGCGGATGTTTCTGTTACATGGAAATCTTTGTCGTAATTTTGAACGTTGTCCCTAATTTTTTTGTAAGGCACCTGTCTTCTCTGGCTCCATCTGGTATTCTGAGGGCGATATATGAATATAAAGTTATTTTTTCCCAACTGTCTGTATCGTTTTGGGCAATACAATTTTCTATTACTTGCGTTAACTTCTCCGCTGCTGCTATCCGTGCGCCCTTTGGTATTCTTCTAAGAATTCTTATTTTTTATTTATATTCGGCAATTTTTTCTTTCAATGACTGAATCTGTAGGGCATGGTTTTGTGTTGTATTTTGCAAATCGAATGACTGATTATTACGATGAATTCTGGCATGATGTATGCTAAGTCCTTTGTTCCCCTTACATATTTTCGGGCAGTAAGGGCAGGTCAGCAAGGCTGGTGTTGTCTGCGAAGCTGACTGTGGTTGCCTTCTGACGGCGGTTGGCTGTGATGATGCTTGAGGAACATTTTGTATAGTAAGAGTACCTATTTAATTATTGTTTCACATCATTTACCTATTTTTAAGGGTGAATCGCCAAAGTAAACTCAATAAAACTATTAAAATTGTTAAATAATGATAAAAATGTAAATATTTAGATTTTTCCAAAAATGACAGAGACTTGTCACTTTGGCAGCTTTCTTTCTTTTTTAATTACATTTTAATAAATAAACAATTAATAAAACATTTTTTTATGGGGAGTGTGATTTTCAGATTCTGAAGTTGCCATGTCAGCATTCATGCATTATAAATTAATCTGAAAATTCATAAGTTAAAAATAGCTTAATTCTGATGAGTATGAGGAATAGGTCAAAGCAAAGAACCAACCTCCATAAGGCAATCCGGCGAATCGATCGTATAAATCCTTTTGGTAATCGTGAAAGGATATTTTGAGCTTGAGTCGCGGGCCCATGTTGCCGATGAGGAAGGTCGGCTTCAGATATTCGATACCTTTCTCCTCGAAGAAGCCGGAGGTGCTGTCACAGTTAAAAAAATACTTAACAATGCCTTACTATTTTCTACTTGCCTATAAACACTCTATTTTTGCTAAAGAATATACAGGCCGTTTACTAATTATTGAATCACCTGGAAAGCATAGACTTTTTGTATGTAACTGAATATGGATGGCTAATACCACACCTATGTACTGTCATGATATTAGCCCAAATCACCTCATGGGGACTAGGTCGCAAGCCAGGACCTGCTTTTTATAGCACGGCCACATTGAACAGGAGGGAAAGCATGAACAATTTTCATTGCCGTTTCGACCATCATTCATTCAATGGAATAGTACCAAGATTAACCTTACCACCAAGTAAGTAAGGAAGGGGAACCTAAATTTTTATGTGGATCCCAAACCAAGTACGACGGATCCCTTGGGCGACCCTTACTCTCCAGAAGAAATGCAGTAGGTGAAATTGTATTATTTTTAAGTGCCAGAACCCACACTGCAAACAAATATTCTTGAGCTTCCATATATTTTTTTAAAGATCTTATTTTAAAAAGTTTTCATTTTCAGACTTTCATTATTTTAAAAAAGGTATAGTGTAAAACCAGCTGACTTGCCATAATGGGAATAGTATGAGGGGAGAATGTCACACCTGATAATGCCGAAACGAAGTATTTCACACTATATACATTTTTTTTGTAGGCAAACTTAATTAATCATACCAATGTATATTTTACCTTGTATAGTGAAAGTATAATGCAAATAGGATAGTAAGCAGCGCAATTGTGCACCACTCATCGAACACGAATTTCAGCAACACGCTCGACATTTTCATTAGGAGATACGGGACAGCAACTGTAAAGTAGAAGAATAGGTTTCATCATCTTATTTTGAGATGGCAAATTCAAGAAATGTGATATGTATGTATATATAATCGACCGTGATCGTAGCAGCAATGAAAAAGTCTGTGTTTTCCATTTAAGGTGGGCCTTCCCGCTCAACTCCCCATACAAATGTGGAAAGAAGATCATGCGCATATGTTTCGTCAGAGATCCAAAATTTGACTCAAAACTGCGTTATTTGATCGAACTAGATGTCTGTTGACCATTGGTTTTGTAAAATAGTGTTTGGTATCGAAGTTATAAGGTCCGCAAGTTCGAATTTTTCGCGTGGATTACTCAATGATTAAATAAAAACATCTTAAAAAGATTAGTGATCAGACATAGCTTGTTTCATAAATATTTATATTCAATTTGGTTTTTGTTAGATTTTTGACTACAGCGGTCGTGGTTTATTTTTAGCTATAAGCCGTTTTGTAATCAAAATTTTCGTAAATCTTACCAAATCAAACACTCTGCGCATTGTCTGCTTTGTGGATTTTGTAAGATTTACGAAAAATTTTATTAAAAACGACTTATAGCTATAAGTAAACTACGACCGCTGCAGTCAAAATTGTAACAAAAACCAAATAGATTATTAATCTTGATTAAATAAGCTATGTCTGATGACTAATCATTTTAGGATGTTCTTACTTCATCATTGCGTAATCCACCTCCAAAGTTATTGTATAAAATGCGCGAAAAATTCGAACTTTCGGACTTTATAACTTAGAAACCAAACACAATTCTACAATGCCAACGGTCATCAGACATCTAGTTCGATCAAATAAAGCTATTTTGAGCAAAATTTGGGATCTCTAACAAGAAATATGGGCGTGATCTTCTTTCCCCGTTTGTATGGGGAGTTGAGCGGGACGGCCCACCTTAAGTCAATGAAGCAGTGCCAGTGCAGTATCGTCCCAGCCGCAAATGATTTAAAAAAACTTCGAAGAAATCGACCCTAATGTTTCACCATCAAGGATTTCATGTAAATTCCTTCCAATGAATTTATGAATGGCAATATTTGGATGTTTTGTTATCAATCATGCCAAATCAGCTCAACCGATTTTGATCAAATTTCTAATCTGTTTACATAAAGTAGTGTCGACTAGCCCTTTGGACCAACCCCTTGGGTTACTATTTATCCAGGATATAATTTAGCCCGACATTAGTCCAAAACGACATTGACCCGAGCGGAGCCGGGTACCTCAGCTAGTTTAAAATAAAAATATATTTGGTAAACATTTAAGATAAACCTTGATTTCTTACTTCACTGAACTATTTATAAAAAAATAATTAAAGGAAAACAATTTTTTTTCTTATTATTTGTACTACCAAGTTATTTTTTCGCTTCTTATTTTCTTATTTCTACAGAGTACATTTTACAAAAATATTATGTAAAGCAAAAAAGTTCTCCAGTATATAGATAGTACTTTGTAGGTAATACATTGGTAAAATGTATGTTCTACATAGTTCTACTTATGGAAAATTCAGTACATATTTTAAATTGTTTTTTTTTTCTTTATATATCCTGAACACAATAATCGTGGGTGTTTAGAATACATTGATTGTTTACTAGAGATATTATTATTAAACAAATGTAAAAAAATGCATGATTTTTCACAGTAGTTGAAGATTATATTATGCATTGTAATACACGGTGTTAAACAAGTTCCCGACATTCCCGAAAGGGGATTACTTTGGGTCGCATACTGATTCCGAAAACGAAGGATTTTTCTTGTTTTGAGCCTTTGTTTTAAGATTTTCGATTTCTAACGATTTATGAAAGTAGGACATTTTTTAAAATAAATGTGAAAATTTACATTCGGATCGACGCGATACAATTGGCGGCAGCGCGCAGTCAGCTGCGAGACAGCAAACACGTGACCTTGGCAGTAGCGCGTACACATGGCATGCTTACACCATTCCAAAGGGAAATTGCCGCCGAGGTAATAGTTTGGATTAAATCTGCAATTTTTTTTTTACTATTTTAGATTTAATTTTTAAATACCACAAAATGATCAGTATACGAAATAGTTAAATAATCGGTATTAAAATAGTAATGTGGCGAAAAAAATTAACACCGTGTATAATCCCATAGAAAATATAAATGAGAGTTGTAAGTTTTATAGCGTAATAATAACAATGTTTTTTTTTGCTATTTGGCAACTCATGGCCTTGATAAAATGTTGCCGAGTCAGTACCTCTATTAACACAGATGATGCAATGTGTGTGAAGGCCTTAAAGTTGTTAATTTAAGCAATATCAGGAGGCGAATGTACTTAGTGTTCGCCAGTGATTTATTTCAGCAATGGTCAAGAAATTCCATAGAACTGCTTGCAATTTGGGATCGACAAGACCCAGTCGTTTTGACATATGGCATATTCCACTCACCAGAACTGCATTTGCACAAAGACACTATTAGTTTCTTGCTCCGTATACTTATTCTAAAATAAACCAAATTCTGCAACTCAAAACCCTCACACAAAGAATTTGCGCCAAGTCACTCACCAATTGGCTTCTGAACCTAAATTATATTAATACAGAAAATATTTTTGTTATAATCAAATAAATACACCACAAATACAGACTAGAGACTAAAAACTCACTAAACTATAACAACTTATTCTAGCTACATCAAAACACATAAATATTTTTAAAGAAAAAAGAAAAAACATCACCTCTAAGATAGTACAATTCCAGCTAATATTAATATATACAAAAACACCCTTGTTTACACATGTTTACATATACATACATTAATACATTACATTATTGTCTCTATATATTATTTCTTATACATTACTAACGCCAACACAGTGCACAATTAGTGCGACGAAAGACACGAAAGACACTGACTCCCACAGCACAGGGAATCCTAGTGTGGGAGCCAGGGCTTAAAATATTACCTGTTCATCAAAACTATGTACTGTAACCCATGGTTGTAATTATACCGATGTATGTAATATTAAGAACAAATAAATCTTTAAAAAAAAAACAATCTAAACAGTTAATCTCAAAATCACCAATTCAGACCCATTTACAGCAGCTAGCTGGTTGGATAGGGTGAACGTTTTACCGTCCTGAGATTGGATAGGAAAAAAATAGTTTTTTTCTGAAATTAATCCCTCCACATTATAGTTTTTGTAAATGCTAGGACAAAGAGGTTAAGGTGTTTTATCACCAATAACTCAAAACGACAAATCGGTTCACCCAGGCGGTTTGAGGTAACAAACATAAAAAAAAAACTAAAAAAAAACATACAGACGAATTGATAACCTCCTCCATTTTTGAAGTCGGTTAAAAATGGAAATTATTTTTTACTTTTTAGTGCTTTTTCTTTGAAGTCGGTAATTTTTTTTGTTAATTTTTTTTTATTTGTTTATTTTTAGTGAATCTGAAGTACACTTACTAATTTGTACACGTCCTTTCCAATAAAAAAAGAATCATAGAAATCGGTTGGCGTTATATTGAGTTATTCGTCCATTTGTCGCGCACATCTTAATACAAATTTAAGACTTTTATGATTTTCTCATGGATATCATTGTCAGAACTTAACCAAATTAAAATGGGACCACTTGGAAGGCACTAGCTATCATTTAAAAAAATAATCATCAAAATCGGTTCACCCAGGCAAAAGTTATGAGCTAACAAACATTTTTTTTTGTGTCTTGTCTCTCTGCTAATCAGCTTGAATTTGGAGCCTTTATCAGAGGTGTGGGTATGTGGATATGACTTGAAAAGCTGCCGTCCAATGATGACAAGCTTTATACTTCTATGTATATATATATATATATAATAGTAGGATTTTGAGCGCTTCTGGATTTCCTCCTTGATGGTGGTTACTTTTAGGTATTCGTGGATCTCCTCGTTTTTGGTGAACCATGGGGCATTGCTGATACTGCGAAGGACCTTGTTTTGGGAGCGTCGTAGTATTTCGATGTTCAATGTGCTAGCTGAACCCCACAGTTCCAATGCATAGGTCCAAACTGGCTTGAGGATGATGTTATAAACAAGGAGTTTATTTGTCAGTGAAAGCCTGGATCTTTTTCCCATTAGCCAATACAGGCTGTTAAAACGTAGGTTGAGCTGATCTCTTTTGGCCTTAATGTGGTTCTTCCAGTGGAGTCGTCTGTCCAAGTGGCAACCTAGGTATTTGACACACGTCTTGTGGGGTAGGATCTCACCCCTCAGCTGAACCGGTGGGCAATCACCCTGCCGCAACGTGAATGTGATGTGCACTGATTTTGATGGACTTGCCTGTATACGCCACTGATCCAGCCAAGTGTCCACTTTGCGTAGATGCCATTGCAGTATCTCAGAAGCATGGGCAGTGTTTGTCGAGCAAGCAATAATTGCAGCATCATCTGCATAGGTGGCGCTGAGAATGTTGTCGGACTCGGGTATGTCAGCTGTAAATATAAGATATAGTACAGGGCCGAGAACTGACCCCTGTGGAACTCCAGCTCGACACTCGCGGAAGCACGAATATTCGTTTCCTACCTTTGTTTGGAACAATCGGCCCACTAAATAAGATGCGGTGATCATATGTATAGTGTGGGGTAGGAGTTTCTTAATCTTGTACAGGAGACCCTTGTGCCAAACTCGGTCAAATGCTTGTTGTACATCCAAGAAGGCGGCAGAGCAATATTTCGAAGGATTGTCTTATCTTCCGAACCACTCTGTGCACCTGTTCAATAGTTGAGTGGTGGGATCGGAACCCAAACTGGTGGTCAGAGATGTCATTACGCTCCTCCAAGATTGGTTTTAGCCGACTAAGAAAGATGATCTCAAATAATTTGGACATGGCGGGTAGCAGACTAATAGGCCTATAGGAAGACACCTCATTAGCTGGTTTTAAATTTTTGTGGAACATTATTATTTGTGACATCTTCCAAATATAGGGAAAATAAAGCAGTCTCAGAAAGGCATTAAAGACGATCGTAAGAAAGACAATGCCTTTCCTGGGTAGCTTCTTTAGAACCTCGGCAGTTATTAAATCATGTCCTGGTGCTTTTTTGTTTGGAAGTACTCTGATTTGCTTGGCCATCTCTCTTGGAGTAGCAGGTTTAATTGGTAGTGACATTTGTTGGTCGCTCTGTAGATATTCTTCGATTTTCACTTCCGTTGAATTGCCACTAGTTGAGTTTGGCTTGAAGGTGTCTTCCAGGTACTCTCCAAACAATTCGGCTTTCTCAGCGCAGCTTCTTGCCCATGTGTTATTAACTCGTTTTAATGGAGGTATTGATTTCTGAGGTCTGTTTAAAGATTTAGTAACTTTCCACAGGGAGTGTTCACCATGCTGGGTTGGAGATAGTGTTTCGAGTTTATTTTCTAGTGTTTTATTTTCTACTTTCGTGATCAACCTTTTCAGTTCGCGTTTGGCTCTATTTAGTTTGGCCCTGTCTGTTGGATGTCTACTAAGTTGGTATTTTCGCCTCAGGGTACGCTTTTTGGAGACCATTTCTCTGACTTCAAGTGGAAATGTTTTGAAGTTGTGCCTGTCTGCCAGGGCGGGAGTAGCTTTCCATGCTGAGATTTGGATGAGATTCGTGATATTGAATACAGCATTTTCAATATCGTTGGGATTTTTAAGTGGGATTCTAAGGTTTATATTTCTTCTAAGTAGTCCTGAAAAGAGTCCCAGTCAGTTTTCTTGTTATAGAGCATGCAGGTCTTTTCTTTTACGACAATCATGGTGCTCAATGTCAATATTACAGGTGTATGATCCGATGAACCGTCGATACAAGATTCGATACTCAGGTATAGATCAGATATCCCCTTCGTAATAAAGAAGTCAAGTAGGTCTGGTATTTTATTTGTGTCAGTAGGCCAGTAGGTCGGCTCTCCAGTAGATATTGTCTTAAGGTGATTACTGTCTATACATTTTTTGAGTTCACGCCCTCTGGTCAATGTAATTCTAGATCCCCAAAATGTATGTTTGGCGTTCCAATCCCCAACAACCACGAATCTGTGCCCAAGTGTATGGAAGAACTGAAAAAACATTTCTTTCTTGATGCGGTGCTTTGGAGGACAATACACTGATGTCACCGTGAGTGGGCCCTGCCAGTCGTCAATTGACACAGAAGTAGCTTGGAGGTAATCATGTCGATATTCCATCAACTCGTGGTGTTTTATGTTATTCCTGATGATTACCGCAGCTCCTCCGTGGGCAGTATGATCAGGATTGTTTGTGCAGTAGAAGGAATGTCCGGTTAAGTTAAACCTTCTTGTGTCAATCATATGGGTTTCCGACAGAAGGAGAATGTCGAGCTCATGGTTTGATAATAGTAGTTCTACTTCATGTTTGTTTGGCGCCAGTCCATTTATGTTCCAAGTAGAGATCCTCAGATTACTAATAAATTTTACTGATGAGCACGGTAATTAGGCTCACAAGATTGCCTATTTGCTGTACTAGAGTATCTATTTTCTCTGATTGCTTGGAAAACATAGATTCTAGAATATTTGTTGTCTGAGACTCTTGATGGTCTCGGGTATTCTTGGCGGCTTCAGCGTAGGTGGCTTTAGAACTCTGTGCTCTAGGGTTAGCAGTGGGCTGTCTATTTGAGTTGGGGCTCATTCCAAGTGGATTGGCATATATTTCGGGATAGTTTCTATGACTTTTAGGTGGTTCGGAGTTGTCTGGTGAGGGTTTCCAGGTTAATGTTTTTGGATACAGTTTACGATGCTTTCTGTCTAATATTTCTTTATATACATGGCATCCTTTATAGTTTGCTGGGTGACTCCCGAGGCAAAGTGCACATCGCTGGGGTGTTTCTGTCTTTTTTTGTGCAGTCTATGGTCTTATGGCCACCTGCACACTTTACGCAACTATACGGCCTCATACAGTTATTCTTTGTGTGGCCGTACTGCTGGCACCTGGTGCACTGGGCGATCGTCGTTTTCTTTTTAGGGTCCTCAATCTGGACTCTTTGATTGTAGATATATTCTATCTTCTTTACCTCCTTATTTTTATCAGAAGGATCAAGGTTAACAAATAAAGTGTCAAGTGGTTCTTTTGTAGATTGGCTTCTGGCGCATACAATCTCCCCTCTGACTGTATTTCCAGTGGATTCAATGCTTTCTCTGATTTCTTCCTTTGGTGTTGTGTGGTGTAGTTGCTTTATTATAATTCTGTAGCATCTTTCCTCTTTTCTTGTAAAGGTATGACCTATAAGTCCTTCACTCCTTATATGACTAATGAGAGTTTTGTAAGTCTCGATGGAATCACAAGATACTCTGAGTTGATTTTTGGACATGATTGTATAACTATAATGTGCTTTTTCTACGACTTTCTGGATTAACTCGGAAAGCTTTTTTAGGTCGTCGATACCATACAGGATAATCGGTGGTGGCTTCGATGGTTTCACATATTTTGTCGGGTTTTCTCTTGTTGATTCGGATTGGTCTTCTCGTTCATAAATATTAAGCCCAGAAAAGCTGTTGGTTGTTGGTATTGGTTGGATGTCGTTATCATTAGGTGGCAAGTTAAGACGTATGGTCTTTGTGTTCTGGAAATTTTTACGTATCTTTGAAGTTGGAGAAAGAGAGTCTAGTGACCGTTCTCTTTTTCTCAAGGTTGGAGCCCTTTGCCAGGAGAATTTTGATTGCTGTCTGTCAGAGTTCTGTGTAGGATTTTTCAGCTGGTTTTCTACAGTGTTGCTGGTTAGGTCATTTAAGGATTAGCTTCTTGGGTGTGATTCAAACATTCCCCTGTGGAAGGTTTGCTGGATCAATTTTGGAGCTGAATTTTTCACTATCAAGGGGGTATTTTCTTGGCCGGAGTGAAACTTTGTTTGTATTAGTTTTGTTCCTTTTTGAGTGGTCTCATTTATGTGGGTTTTGTCATGTCTGAGTATATTGTCATCTGTAATTTCTTCGGGAGTACTTGCCCCAGTAGTATTTGCCAGTGCAGCAGTCTGCTGGACTACGGGACCTTCGGTAGCATTTTTCACGCCTAACAGCCCGGATACTGGAAGACGACGGTGGTCAGCCATTGGTAACAAACATAAAAAAAAAAACAAAAAAAAAATACAGACGAATTGATAACCTCATCCTTTTTTGAAGTCGGTTAAAAATATAGTAAATAAATTAACTGAAGAGTTCAAAACTATCCATGCATTTGAGTAGGAGCCAAATTTTTGATTAGATAATTATCACGTTTTGCGATGAACCTACCTTACCTTGAAGAGATTGTAAACAAACACGGAACCAAATGAAAGCGTACCGTAAAAATCAAACTGCGCTGGTGGAATAGATGAACACAGACCGTTGGGATATCACAGAACATATAATTGTGGGATATTTTATTTTCTGTGAGTGAACACAAATGAACACAACGCACAGAATGCTTTCCATCAACGCTGCCTATGGTCTGAGTCACAGAACATATAGCACATAGAGCGCTCAAACGCTGACAGCGTGAATACAGTTGGTCCGAGACGCGCTGACAGTGCTCACAAATGCAAGATTGTGAGGTATGACGTCACGATGACGTCAACGTTCTACCCCTTGGTCCGAATTGGGTTGACAGTGCTCACAAATATATTCGTGCAAACACCTGGTCCGAATCAGTATTCGCGAATACTGCAATATTTGCGATATCAAATCGGACCGATTGTGAGCGTGTTAACGGTGCTTACAATATAACCTGCGGCAGGCATATATCGCGCGGCAAATTTGATTTTGATACTGCAAGTAAAGGACACAGAATATAAAATGAAACGCGTCACCGCTTTCACTCGCCCTTTCGATGCAGTAACTACTTAATCGTGTGCAATACTGCAGAAATGCGCGCTCTCTCCATTGTCGTTATACTACTATTACGGCTGTTTGCCAAATTCTATGTATATCAACATATCAAAATCACCTTCATCATCACTCTCATTGTCACATAATGTTAGTGTTATCCGCTTGCAAATTGTTCATTGTTAACCATTAAATACTATTTTTTGTTAAAGACATATTAAACAATAGTTCCAGGTTATATTGTGAGCACCGTTAGCACGCTCACAATCGGTCCGATTTGATATCGCAAATATTGCAGTATTCGAGAATACTTATTCGGACCATGTATTTGCACGAATATATTTGTGAGCACTGTCAACCCAATTCGGACCAAGGGGCTACTCAGGAAAGCGAAAACAAGTTAGTCACGGATGAAAGTGAGATGGTTTCGCCCGACGTCATCAAATATCAAACTTTATGTTAGTGTCGTCGCATTCTATATAGAATAATTTGAAAGGGACAACACTAGGATGACCCGTGGATGTTATTGCATGAGTACAAAAGCGTTTTGACTCACCGGTAAGTAGCGGTGGCACGTACGAATATTTCTGGATACTTAGTACGACGAGTACGGTGACAAAAATACTAGTGACAGTAACTAATGACAATATATCTACAGTGACAGAATAAAACCATACAATCTCTGGTTTATCTGGGAAATCCCTCCGTGCCGTTTCTACCACCGCTCAACGCGTAACAGGCAAGGAATGCACCCATTCACTGTCCACTTTCAAAAAAGAAGAACCAACCAAGCGATCCCCTAGATCCTTTCTCTATTGGGTCGGTAAACAATGGAATTGAACCCCTGCCAAGGTGTTTCCCCCAAAGTACAACCGGGCCCCCTACTACGAACGCTATCGAGCAGGCGCTATTACAAAGCTGACATCGCCTGTCAAAAATATTGTATGCGTTTGTCGAAAGTTTGAATTGCTCTGAATGGACCCCCGATGGAACTGGGGGTCCATTCAGAGCAAGAGTGAGTTAGAGTACGGGAGTGAGTTAACCTAAAAAAATAGCTGGGAAATATATTATTATTTAAATAACGGAACCGTTATTTATACTTCCAACGTATTTACGGGACAAACCAGATTTTCACCTAACTGTAATGATGTTCTAGAAGTGTGGAAACAGTAACTATTTAAAAGAGTGAGTTGATATTTAGTGGCGAATTCGAACTCACTCTTGCTCTGAATGGACCCCCAGTTCCGGTATTTAAATAATAATATATTTCCCAGCTATTTTTAGGTTAACTCACTCCCGAACTCGAACTCACTCTTGCCTTGAATGGATCCCCAGATCGAACCAGCCAGCCAGTGACGGAAACTCCACGGAAGTTTAATAATGGGGAAAACTTCAAAAGACAAGCGGGATATCTACTACCGCCTCGCCAAAGAAGAAGGCTGGCGTGCGCGCAGCGCCTTCAAGCTACTGCAGATCGACGACGAGTACGACATCTTCCGGGGTGTGACCCGCGCCGTTGACCTGTGCGCCGCTCCCGGAAGCTGGAGCCAAGTACTCAGCAAGAAGCTCCGCCACAACACGCAGGATTCGGGCCAGGTGAAGATAGTCGCCGTGGACCTGCAAGCGATGGCGGCACTACCCGGTGTCAAACAGATACAAGGGGACATAACCAAGCTTAGCACCGCCCAGGAGATTATCGCTGAGTTCGAGGGGCAACAGGCCGAACTAGTGGTGTGCGACGGGGCCCCCGATGTTACCGGACTGCACGACATTGACGAATACATCCAGTCGCAGTTGCTCCTGGCCGCTCTAAACATTACAACACACGTGCTGAAATCGGGTGGCGTTTTCCTTGCTAAAATATTCCGCGGCAAAGATGTGACGCTCCTTTACTCGCAGCTGAAGCAGTTCTTCACTCATGTAACGATCGCTAAGCCAAGGAGCTCGAGGAATTCTAGCATCGAAGCATTTGTGGTTTGTCAAAACTACAGTCCTCCCGAGGGCTATATTCCCACTATGGTAAATCCGTTATTGGACCATAAATATTGTGACTTTAACGAGTTTACAGGTCCTAATCGGTTGATTGTCCCATTCAATGCGTGTGGTGATTTGAGTGCGTATGATTCCGATACTACATATGCTCTGCAGCTCGAAGGACAAGGGAGCTATGAATACAAGGAGCCGGTTCAAGGCCCCATCAATCCTCCATACCAAGACATTCTGGACAAAACCAAGAAACTGAGTTTGCCTGAAAATTGATTTAAATGTGTTTTTGCGAGCGGTATCGTAACTAAAGGAATTGCAAATAAAACGGGTCACTGTAACCCATTAATTCATGTCCCACTGTAAACTACAGGAAAATAGCCATATAGCACGGGGCAAAAGAATTTCTAAATAAAATTATGTTCCAACTGAAAAAAATATCGAAGGTTTTAAGATCAAGGTGTTACTATGTTAACTTATTAAACACACTATACTCCACCGGTACTATACTAACGCCCGGTTCCACCACCTCCAGCTACAAAAATTCCAAAGTTATCTTTCGGTTACATCATACAAATATGCAATGTAGCCGAATGTTAACTATCGGATTTCAGGTAACTGGAGGTGGTGAAAACAGGGGTAAGTACAGTGTAATCTCACTAATTCGGCACTATTAAAAACTATTAATATTCCTTTTATTGGATTGTTCGGATTACCGGATTATGGTGAAAAAGTCATAAGGTAATGAATTAAGGTGGCCCATCCCGCTCATCTCCCCATATAAAAGGGGAAAGAAGATCACGCCCATATTTCTTGTCAGAGATCCAAAATTTTGCTCAAAATAGCTTTATTTGATCGAACTAGATGTCTGATGACCATTGGCATTGTAAAATTGTGTTTGGTTTCTAAGTTATAAGGTCCGAAAGTTCGCATTTTTCGCGCGTTTTATACAATAACTTTGGAAGTGGATTACGCAATGATAAAGTAAAAACATCTTAAAAAGATTAGTCATCAGACATAGCTTATTTAATCAAGATTTATAATCTATTTGGTTTTTGTTCGATTTTTTACTACAGCAGTCGTGGTTTACTTTTAGCTATAAGTCGTTTTGAAATTAAAATTTTCGTAAATCTTACCAAATCATACACTATGCACATTGTCTTTTTTGTGGTCATGTTGCATCTTCCTCATCACGGAGCCTGTCTTATTTTTTGAAACAGAGAAGGTCCCAGAGCGCAACAGCACGGTTTTGTACCGTGCCCGCGAATGAGTTAGGGCCGCCGGGTTGGGCCACCTTAAATAAAGTATTTCATAGAGTGAATAAATGTATGTCATGTATTAAATTAACAGTAGGTACATTTGTAATTAACTAGTTTTGAAATAATCCTTAATTGAGGTCTGCTTTTGTGCAACTTGTAGTCCTTGCTTAAAAACCTTTTCTCGCATGTTGCGAAGAATCATCTGATCTGACTGATCATTACTAAATAAGGCATATCTGATAAAACTTTACTGGACATTTTAGGCACCTAATAAGTCACTGGTTTGCTTTGTGACCATAAAACAGCCTGTATATTGTTGTTGTAGTCCCCGTCCCCTAAGCCTTGGCCTATTGCCTGGTGTGTGCTGCAGCAATGCAACATTGGTGTATTGAGGGGGTGTGAAACATTTGCTAAAAATATAGACAGCGTTCACTCTCTGGAAAGTTGTAAAATAGTCAATGTAACTGATATGATTCAACAACATTTAGCAAATTTAAATATGCGGATATCTCACCTCTACTATCTCACTATTCTGTAAAATGTACCATAATTCAAACACTTCTCAATTGATGAAAATATTTTGAAAAGGTATTGCGCAAGCAATTACCTATTTTTACCTTGCTTTTGTTATAAGGCATTGGTTTGGCGAATAATATTTCATAGAATAGTCTAGGTGGGAGGAAACCGCAGCGCAGATTTAAAGCAAAATAAAATTAGGTTGATGCGTTCATTGCAAGTTTTTTTTAAATTATTTAAATGAGATAAGATTTCATTTAAAAAAAAATCCCACGAATTGAGAACCTCCTTTTTTTTGAAGTTGCTTAAAAATACAGCAAGAATTTCAAATCATTATTTCTGCAAATATTTACTGGTGAGAAAACCACTGGCATGTAAATTTAAATTGGATATCAACCAAATTGAAATTATTAAAAAAATTACAGCTAACTGACAGTTTTATATTTGCTTATCATTCGGATTTTCTGCTTTATCAAAATTTTTGTAATCAAAATTTAAGTGTGTGATCCAAAGTTTAGATTTCTGGTGTGATTCTGGAATGGGTTCCAGATGATTTTTTCCATTTATTGAAGTAAATTGCCAAAATTGTAGCAAAATGTCTCAATGCGGCTCACTGTCTCGACTGAAGAAGCTAAAAGTTATGAGTGACAAAGAAACATTGAAATATTTTCTTTCCAAAAAAGTTAGAATCCAATATGAATTTCTATTATCTCCTTGTAGGTTCCACATGATTTTTGTAGTTTGTAATTTTTGGCCCTTTGTTTATCTGCATATTACCAGCCTTGCTTGCTTGGCACTACGGCGCATCGGAGATGTGGTGTGTTGGGCTAACATTAGGTGTGGTATTAGCAAAGTGATTGGAAGGTGTTACCGTTTTCTTACTTCATTAAGGCGCTAGGACTAGCCAACTACTCGCGCCATACAAATGCACTTTTTAACAAATGTAATAATATGTAGTGAAACGCTTCAGCAAATCCAAATAGAACTCCAGACTGATAATGGATTGTTAATATTTTTTTATTCCATCATTTATTTAAATAATAATAAAAATAAAAAAAGTTGATTTTTCTCATTAGAAATCTGAAAGTCATTCGATTTCTAGATATAAGCAAAAACAGCATATATGCATAAACAAAAAATTCCATTTGCTTTTAGATTTCTACATTTAGTCAAAAATGTTCGGAAATGGACACCGTTTCCGAAATGTATTTTGTATAGAAAAAGGAAACATACATTAACGAAAATCATTCGATTCCTAGACAAGGAATCATATATTGTAAGGATGACACTTATAATCGTCAGACTTAGTTAGTTTACTTGGGGTGCCTCGTCTAACTTTGCGATTTGGCTAGTACCAGGCCCTTAAGTTAGTGGGTGCCATCCATGTCCATTTCCATAAGAAAATATTGCCAGCCAAATATGGTTAAATAATGGATTTGGGCTGATTTCATCTTAATCCAATATACAAAAATCACGTGTCACTATGCTCGTACACGCTAATCTCCGAAACCACTCAATAGATTCTAATGATTTTTTTTAATTTGTATAGTTTGTTCCCGCTTGAAAATGGGCTCCTTTTTAATAAAAAATAAATGTTGTCCCGTGCGGAGCCAGGTACGTCAGGCAGTTTTTTATAAATAACCGTGAAAGCAATGCATGACATGACAATCTCTTCTTAGAGATCCGAAAATATTGTTCTTGGAATCTACAATAAATTTACATTGTATGCCAGGTTGTTGAAAAGTTTATGAGTGAATAAGCTCGAGTTTACTTAAGGCGCTAGGACTAGCCAACTACTCGCGCCATACAAATGCACTTTTTAACAAATGTAATAATATGTAGTGAAACGCTTCAGCAAATCCAAATAGAACTCCAGACTGATAATGGATTGTTAATATTTTTTTATTCCATCATTTATTTAAATAATAATAAAAATAAAAAAAGTTGATTTTTCTCATTAGAAATCTGAAAGTCATTCGATTTCTAGATATAAGCAAAAACAGCATATATGCATAAACAAAAAATTCCATTTGCTTTTAGATTTCTACATTTAGTCAAAAAAGTTCGGAAATGGACACCGTTTCCGCAATGTATTTTGTATAGAAAAAGGAAACATACATTAACGAAAATCATTCGATTCCTAGACAAGGAATCATATATTGTAAGGATGACACTTATAATCGTCAGACTTAGTTAGTTTACTTGGGGTGCCTCGTCTAACTTTGCGATTTGGCTAGTACCAGGCCCTTAATATAAAAATGACCTAACACACATATAATATGCTTTACGTAGGTTAAGATATTTTTTTATATTTTACTTGGTTACAATGAACGGCCTAGGCTTGCAGTTATCAATCACTTGCCGCTGATATACCCATGGATTTGGTAAAGCCCAAACTTGGGTTTAATAACTCGTAACTTGGATTTAATTAACCGCCAATCTCTCTACCCTCTGTAACATGCAATTATTGTGAACTCTAAAAACTGAGAAACGTAATTTAGTCTATTTATATATTTCCTAGACCATTTATGGACCGAAAAAAGAACCAGTTTGGGTATATCTAGAACGTGAAATGCAGGAAAATGTCGATAAGAAACCATACAACGAAAAAGTGGGAGCATGGCTTAAGTACCTGAAGGAATTAAGATATTTTTTCTTTGTAGAAGGTAAGTTTGTGCATATAAGTGTAGACAGGCACCAGTGCACAGTTATGAATCGCCATCCTAGCTGTAGGCGTAATCACCTGGCTTTTCATAACGGCATTCATTGTTTCTTTCAATGTCCTTATCCCACTTGCTGTAAAACTTATAAAAATTTTAATATTACAAAAAAATTTAAAATGGAAAGGAAAATACGGTAAGTACGCACTTAGATAATCAGATATGTACTTGAGTACCTACTTTAATTTGAGGTTATAGGTAAGCAGGACACGAACCTGTGCTCTTCGGATTTTAAGTTCTTTTATATAATAATATTGGATATAGTATAAATTCATAAAATACTTACATAATTCCTAATGTAGCATTGCAGAAATTTAGAACTCTCAAGAAGGACGTTGGTCCCGTTTGGTTTATCCAACTGTCGGGGAGACAAGCGTGCATTTTGAGGGGACTCAAGGACGACATCCACAAGGACTTGATAGAGGACCTTCCTCAAAGGACACAGACTGCCCTGCGCGACATCGGCATAACACCTAAGGTGCCGGACCTCAAGGTCATGTGTGCCATGCAGGCCAGCAATGAAGACCCGGGACTCTTTGTCTGGAATCTGTACAAGGAAACCAATGGATTAGAGCCATCCATTCTCAAGAAAAGTGAGGCGCATTTTTTTACATGTTCGGTAAATATGCTTTGGAAGTGAACATCGAGCATGCAAGCCGGCTCTGTGACACGTGCTGTTTTCTAACCACATCTTTGATATTATGTGACAAACATGTGAAAAAATACTGTTAGAATGCCTATATCCCGGGATTATTTGAGCATCAATTCTCACTTGAGATCGGTAATTTTTTAAAAGGCACCTTTGTCCATAAGGCAGTGTAGGCAACTGCCTTATCGGTTAGCCCCGCGCACCACGAAAAAGAATCTTTATGGAATGAAAAATTAATTTAAAAAATTGTATCGGATAGGATTCCAAGACGGACGCAGCCGCATTTAGCTGGGCGGATAGGACACAAGTGAAAAGACCTTTTTTTCATTTTATTTATTTTGAACACATACAGAAAAATAAAAATTGAAATTAACAAAATGAAAACCTAGCGTGTTCCACACTTAATATAAAAGTATTACTTCTTCTTAATATTAACTTCGCGCACTTTTCAAGTGTGTTGACCAGCGTTGACCTCAGCAGTGCTTTTATTGCCAAGGGGTAAGAAGTAAAACAAGGGTAAAGGGGGCCCGATAATCGCATTGCCTAGGGGCGTCGACATGTTAATCCGGCTCTGCCTACTAGACAACGCATTCTCTCTCTATAATTGTAGGATACCTACCTACCGGAGCAAAATTCACGTGAGGCAATAAACAAACCGGCCAAGTGCGAGTCGAACTCGCACACGAAGGGTTCCATACCATCGTAAAGGCTTAATAAAAAAAACCGTTTTTTGTATGGTGGCCCCGTTTAATTTTAATTATTTTTTAATTTTACCTATTTGTTGTTATAGCGGCAAAATAAATTTCATGAACCGTAATAGGTAGGCAGATGAATTAGTGTGTATTTATTTTGCCGCTATAATAACTAATAGGTAAAATTAAAAAAATATAAAAATTAAATGAAATTACATACGAAAAACGTGATTTTTGTGTTAAATATTGTTTATTTATTTTATTTATTTATTTATTTATTTATTGAAACTTACAGCCTATTGTACGATGGTACGGAACCCTTCGTGTGCGAGTACGACTCGCACTTGGCCGGTTTTTTTTATATCGATGGTCGACGCCTACCAACTACAGGTTTTATTTTAGATTACAGCATGAATGAGATGATTCTGATGTCGAGCTTGGTAGTTATTGATTTCGACGAGTGCATCGAAGAATTGGATAACCTTACTCACCAAAACCAGAGCCCGCCGCCCCCACCGCAGCCAAGTGAGCAATTTAATTATCTGTGAAAATTAGTCGATTTAAAAGAAAAATCAGTTAAAGGCAAACAATTTGTAAAAATATTTTTCAGGCATCTTAAAACTACACATCTAGCTTTACACATTTTTGTAACTATTTCAAAGAGGCAATATTATAAAAATTCAAAATAAGCCAAATTTACATTAAACTTGTTTTGAATTTAAATGGAACTAATGAAAAAGTATAGACTTAGCTCCAATCAATGTTCAAACACGTCACTTTTAGTGAACCGAATGCAGTTCCTTCCATACTGTCCATATAAAGTGCCGTGTTTAATCATACGTTACGTTGATTTTGATTTTTTGTCCTATCGTGTACTCGGCCCTTAGGCTGAGATAAAAAGTCGTAACATAGACTCACGAAAAGTAGCACTTTGTGACGTCACTGCATTACTTTGACATTTCATCCATACAAAATGTGT
Organism: Incurvaria masculella; assembly: GCA_946894095.1. Taxonomy (NCBI): domain Eukaryota; kingdom Metazoa; phylum Arthropoda; class Insecta; order Lepidoptera; family Incurvariidae; genus Incurvaria; species Incurvaria masculella. The sequence goes on from OX335644.1 coordinate 9,705,089, forward strand.
CAAAGTGACGTCACAAAGTACTACTTTTCGTTAGCCTTAGCCCCGATTGCACAAAGCGACGGCCGAGTTAATCAACGTTCAAACACGTCACTTTTAGTGAACCGCACGGAGATGCTTCCATACTACTCATACTAAGCCCCGGTTGCACGAAGAGACGGGCGAGTTAATCAATTTTCAAACACGTCACTTTTAGTGATCCACATAGAGTTCCTTCCATACTGTCCACACAAAGTGACGTGTTTGATCATACTTTGACGATGATTTTGATTTTTTGTCCTTTCGTGCACTCGGCCCTAAGTGACGTGTTTAATCGTACGTTGATGTTGATTTTGATTTTTTGTCCTTTCGTGCACTCGGCCCTTAGTTTCGGTTACGACTGTTTATTGTTCTTTACAATCGTAGCTTTTTTGTTTTTTTACCTAACGTAGTGAAGGTCTCCGTTTCAAGATTGGGCAAAAATGCTTTTGTATGTCTGGCTGTTCTCTACTTATGTGCATGAAGAATTCATGCATCTTTCATAAACAAGTCTTGAAAGGTGCTCATTTTACTTTGTTTCTTCCTGTAATCCCATTGTGCTGTAACGTATGTTGATGTTTTAATTTTTTAAGGTTTTTATTCTGTTCGTTACCAGAAAATTCCCCGCCCAAGATGCCAAGCGGGAAGTTAGGAATGTACCTTCAAGTCGCGACCGAGGTTCCTCTAGTGAAGGCCGCCGGAGCGGCTGGGAAACCTGCCAAACACGAGGCTCTACCGCTGGGTAACAGATTCAAACCTAAGAGTGAATCGGTCAGTTGAATGCAATATTATGCCACATTTTCGTCAGCCTCAGTGGCCCAGTGGCGCGAAACTTCGGCGATCGCTCTCCGAAGTTAAGCAACGCTGGGTCCGGTCTGGTCTTGGATGGGTGACCATTCGACCGATGAGAGAGGCTGGCCGTGGTTCGGATTCCACGTTAAGCTGTAGGTCCCCTTCCTTACTTACTAGGTGGTAGGGTTTATCCCGCCCGGGTTGGTACCATCGCATTGGATGAACGATGGTCGAAGCGGCAATGAAAATTGTCCGTGTTTTCCATCCAGTTCAATGTAGCCGTGCAATATAAGGAAGGTTCTGGCATGGCACCTAATTCCCATGTGGTGTGTTGGGCTAATACCATGACAGAACTTGTGGTCTTAGCCATCCATGTCCAGTCACATAAAAAAAAAAAAAAAAACATTAAAACATACATTATCTTTCAAATGCAACCCTCTTGACAGCGCGGGATCATACGTGACAAGACCGGCATCGCCGGTATATGCCACGTGAGATTTGTTATTGTAAACGTTTATATCACACCAATATTGACCAAAAACCAATTTTGTCAGCGTCGGCAGCGAAGGTGGTAGGGTTAATCCCGCCCGGGTCGGTATTATCGCATTGAATGAGCGATGGTGGAAGCGGCAATGGAAATTGTCCGAGTTTTCCATCCAGTTCAATGTTGCCGAGGAAGATCCTGGCATGACACCTAATTTCCATCTGGTGTGTTAGGCTAATATTATAACGGTCGAATTGGTGTTAGCTATCCATGATCAGTTACATAAAAAACTAAAATAAGTAGGCGATATAAGTTACAGAGCTAAAACGTGTTACCTAACGCTTTTATGTGGCCAGCAGCCACCAGTAAAACCATTATATATCCCTGTTAGCGGCAATGGAAATTGTCCGAGTTTTCCATCCAGTTCAATGTTGCCGAGGAAGATCCTGGCATGACACCTAATTTCCATCTGGTGTGTTAGGCTAATATTATAACGGTCGAATTGGTGTTAGCTATCCATGTTAGTTACATAAAAAACTAAAATAAGTAGGCGATATAAGTTACAGAGTTAACCTAACTTACCTAACGCTTTTATGTGGCCAGCAGCCACCAGTAAAACCATTATATATCCCTGTTATGCTCATTTTGTCATGCGAACTTTTGCTGGCTGGGGAAAAATCTGCAAGCGAACCGGATATGTTTTAGGTCGAAACATAGATTCACTAATACGGGTACTGCGTGTAAAATATGTAGTAAGCATATGTTTTTCTACTTTCAGTTAATCAATAGAGCCAGAATGGATAAACAATTTGTAAGTGTAAAAATACCAAATATGCTTTGTATTTTTTCAGGTAAATGAGTGTGTAAAAGCTAAAGTTGCTCACATTCGGTGTGTGCATGAATAAATATTTATGAATTGTGTTAATTTGCGTGATAGGTTTCACTAGTATTGTTGACATTTCAGCTAGAGAAGAGAGCAGACAGAAATAAAAAGAAAAAACAAGAAACTAGAGCGGCCAAATACAAGTTCTGGGAGCCGCCCATAGGCTTAAGTAAGTACATATCTTAAAGGTTTTACCGACCGATTAGAATCTCTAAATTTATAAAAGGGCACCATATTAATTACCACCCATATACACATAGTTACTTCCATTCCAAAATATCACTAACCCTTAAAAATCCAACGTCCATCTGTCTTTCTGTCGGTCCGCTTTTAATTCGAGAACCGCATACCTCATTTTGATGCGGTTTGCGTCACTCTCGGTATAGCAAAAAACTATACATTAGAACTACATGAAAAAAAAACTACACATTAAAACTATACATTTATATTAAAACTTCCTATCATTGCAGGCTGCTAACTATGACGTTATTTACCTCAGGGGGTGAGAGGATTACATATGAAAGAAGTTTCGAAAAAACGTTTTTTTATTGGACTTTAACTCGGACGGAGCTACCCGAATGTGCTCCTTGGTTATAGAGCCTTTTGTTATGCCTTCTATTTAAATAAGAAGTATAGGCCCTTTTTCAAGAAGAGACATTCTAGTTAATGAATGTTTAAACTTTTTATGAACGGCATGGAGTCGATTCAGCCATACTGCTACCGTGACGTGCTAAATCTTACGTTGACGTTGATTTCACGTTGATGCATTTTTGTGCGTTCGGCCCTTAGACTGACACTGTCAGTAATAACGTCGTCGTCATTATAAAAAATTACGCGCATCAATTTTAGACTTGATTTTTTCCATTTTATTTAATACGTACAGGGGGCAACACCAATACAGAGCTGCTGGCGCTGCAGAAGATGTTCAAACGGCGCCCGAAGATGCGTCACGCGACGCCGTACGACAACCTGCACTACCACGTGGGAGGGGTCACCTACTGCGGTGGACAGCCCGTTTTCATCATCAACAGTGAGCCCCTTATCAACATAGAACCTCAGTGTGTTCGACGTGACTTCGCCATCCTTGTTCGTGCCGCTTAGTGACCACATCACCGGACCTACCCAGTCACCTGGCTTACGTATGAAGTTACTTAACGTGTCGTCTGGTTCCCGGCACGTAAAAAGAACAATATCGGGCCCATTCTTCCCGTGGATGTCGCAAGAGGCGACTAAGGCCCGTTTCCACCACCTCCAGCTGCAAAATCCCAAAGTTACCTTTCGGTTAAACCATATGAATATACCATGTAACCGAAAGTTACTTGTCGGATTTCAGGTAACCGGAGGTGAAAACAGGGGTAAGAGATTCGTTCGTAGTTCGGATTCCATCTAAAACTGTAGGTCCTTCCTTACTTACTAGGTGGTAGGGTTAATCCCCTCTGGATTAGTACCACCGCATGTAATGAACGATGGTTGATGCGGCAACGAAAATTGTCCGTGTTTCCTATCCATGTAGTTCAGTGTAGGCGTGTGTTGGGCTAACAGCATGACACTAAGGTGTGATATTAGCCATAGCTGCCCAGGTACGTAAATAAAAACGATTAAGCAGCTAATATTAATTTTGTACTGCTGGATTGGAATGTTATTTCATGATATTTTGTCGGGCGTTCTAATTAAATATTTCGCTAATCAAAACAAAATCGTGTTGCCTACATTGAGTACCTAGTTAAATAATAATTTTACCCTATATATTGCAGGGTAAGGACGGTGGTACTGGTGGACTGTATAGGGTTAAACTTTGCAACGTTTTTATTATCCATCCAACCAACATTTGAATCAAACTTCATTATGTAGACGCGGTGACCTCGAAGACGGGCTACATTCCCGTGCACGGCGGCCTGGTGATGACGCCAGGGGGCTACACGATCCCCGTCATCGGCGGCATGTTCAAGTTTCCAGAGATAAAGGACGCCTGCGCGGAGCCCTGTGACTGCATGAAATGGTAACCACAACCATTGACATAAATATTACTACGTAAGGACGGGCCCTTCCATACATCATAAATGGAGCAACAAAAGTGGTGTTCTATGCGCCGCAGGGTCACCACTTGGTCGCCAGACAGCCGCTCGCTCTCGTCATACGCCTGTGCGTGACCCATTTGAATGGTAAACACATCCAAGAATTACATATAGAACGCAAAGAAAGACGGAATATCGGAATACCGCAACAGGCGACAGAATTGTATGAAAGTGCATTACCTTACCTTTTAAATATCACTGACCACACCACGTTCAAGGTTAGCAGAGAGGTGCATTCAAGGTGTGTGTTTAATGATGCTGGAAGGCTACCACCTGGCAGTAGCGAAAACACGCAGCTGCTCTTCTAAAATCCTAACGTACATTTGCCCAATTACTCTTTAACGATACACCGTCCAATCCCGCCGTTGGAACTATCAGACAACCTTCTAAACAGCATGACTGTCCTCTGAAAACTAATCCTACCATTCGTCGGTCCCATGTTTACGTATTTCAGGGAGGGTCGAGTCATGCGTTACTTGGAAGAGTCAAAATGTAAGTGCGGCCACCTCTACGACTTAAAGAACGAAGGGCGCACCAAGGCGAAGTTCTTCACGCCGCCGACCCGTCACTCGCCGTTCCAGTTCAACGAGGAGAAAATCTTCAACGTGGACCCGCGCTACGATTACATCGACGAAGCAATCGCGGAGGCGGTGCGCTCGGAGACGCCACCGGTCTGTGTTTTAAGAGAATCGTGAAGAGAGCGCAGATTTCTGCTTAAAAACACTTTGTCTTCTTCACTCTTACCCCTGCGCCCAAAAACACACACAACACACAACTAGCAATGGATAAATCATCAAAGAAAGCGAAACGGAAGGACGGGGATAGAAACCGAAACTAGTTTATATGGTGGCGGCGTAACGGCAGCAGCGCCGGCGAGTGAATTCGCTTAGGTATTACTGATTTTCTGGAGTTCAGACACATAAGAACACGTAAGAACTTCACAGGGCGCTATTCAGTGCAACGAAAATTCAATTTTGCGCGTCCCGAATTCGTAAGCGAACTATACAATTTCCACTAACTATTTGTCTCTTTATCATGGAAACATAAGGTCCTCTTTCATACTAGGTGGAAGGTACCATCACATGCGACGAAAGATGGTCAAAACAGTAATGTCCGTGTTTTCCATCCAGTTCAATGTAGCCCTACTCATAAATGGAAATGCCTGGCATGGCATCTAATTTCTTTGGACATTCCGTGTGTTGGACTTACAAATATCATGTTGGAGGGTGTAGTATCAGCTTGCTACGTTCAGTTCGATAAAAAATCTGAACAAACAATCTCCTTCCTTAGTTAGAAGATACTTTTATAGGTACTTCTTTCGTATAATTTACATATTAACAAATTCTCGATACCCCTTTAGTTAGTTTAAGCCAGGTTTGTTTTCTTTAGGGTCTAATCGATTTAAGGGACACAACACATTACAGAGCATGCTTCGATGTTGCAATATGTTCTTTTAAAATGTACTTACATGCCGTGACTAAACCAATGAACGTATGAAGGAAAATTCTTGAAAATATTGCTTTGATAATTAACTAATCAGCACACTTTATATCTTTTCAGAGTGTGAGCTCGACCGACAGTATTGCTCCTAATTCTATGGGGATCAAGTCGTTAATTGATGTAAGTAATTTTATAACCATAACCAAATTAGTTTGCTGAGTTCCTGCGCGCCACCGCAAAACCGATGCACCGAGAAAACACAGAGGAATTTGTAAACGCCGTTTCTCTAATCGACCTATACCAACCAGAGACTGCTTCCTTGTGCTGTTGAATAAGCTTGTTTACGTGCAAAACATTCTTATTTCGTGAATAAATACCTACTTTTATACGTGGAATGCTTCCCCGACTCCACATTCTCCATCGTTTCCTTAATAGAAGCGCGTACTGTCAATCCGACATGAAATTCCTTGCAATTCGCGAATGCGCGGACATCGTGGCTAAGTCGTCATTGACTCGGAGCTAAGGGGCGCAGGAACTAACTTTCCATGCCAGAGATCCCCGCCCCGATCATCGCACCATTTTCTTTCTCTTGCGAGTACGAGCTACTCCATGGTTCAGAATCCATGTAAAACTGCAGGTTCCTCTACCTTTCGCATGTATATCGCATATCATTGGTATTATCGCATTGAATAAGGGATGGTCGAAGCGGAAATAAAAAATTGTCCGTGTTTTCCATCCAGTTCATACATTGTCGCCATAAAGGGAAGGCGACGTCTAATTCCTTTGGGAATGCGATGTCTTGGATTCATATTATTATGGTGCGTGACATGTGTGTGGTATTAGCATAGATTAAATAAATGTGAAGCCCTTCATTTTCAGAGTAGGCCTTTTCACCTAAATTGGTGTTTACGGAAGATCGAAATTACATAAAAACGACAAATTGTCGTTTCAACTTCAACCTGTCAAAATCAAACTCGGACTCCAAGTATGAAAAGAACTGTCAAATCAATGCGCGCCCTCTTTGATTCTCCATACATTTGAAAACGCCAGTCGATCGGTTTGGCGTAAACGCCAATTTAGGTGATAAGTTGGATTACGCGCTCAGTTACAAAAATAAGGTACATTACTGCGAAGGTGCCTTTGCACATTTTTGAGTGCAATATAAATAAATTCAGAATTTCTCGACACCGAGAGAATGATTACTTGTCAAAACGAGTATGTCGCTACTGTAAATGTTACACGTCCCAGACGTTGCTGTCGGAGCTGGCCTCCACGGCGCTGATCATCCCTCACCTGCCGCAGGCGTCCGCGCTCCCCGCACTGCGCGAGTGGTGCCGCCACCGGGTCAAGGGCGACCTCACCGACAAGGAGCATAGTGCGTGCACATTACTGTTTTTTTATGGGGGGTCACCTTTATTTTTTATTATTATTTAATTTTACCTATTTGTTGTTATAGCGGCAAAATAAATGCATACTCTGTCAAAATTTCAGCTGCCTACCTATTACGGTTCATGAGATACAGCCCTGTGGCAGACGGATGGACAGCGGAGGCTTAGTAAAGGGTACGGAACCCTAAAAATTTGCACATTTAATCCAAGGTCGAAGGTCTAAAATTTCAATCTTTTATCCGCGCCCGTAACTGTATAGTATACACATATCAGAATCAGAACTTACCCACCTTATGTAGGGCAAAACCTCCATTGAATGGAGTATAGTCCATACAATGGTTTACTTTTCCACTGTTTTCAGAACGCAACATGCTGTACAGCCGGAGGAAGTGGGAGGACTTGGAACGGGTGGACTTCAAGGCGCGCGCCTACCGGATACCCTTCACGGAGCAGGAACTGCAAAATATGACCTGGTCCCACCGCAAGATGGTGGGACAGCTGGTGAGCCTTTCATCCGCTGCATTTTGTGGTGTAATGGGCGGCTTACACACTGCACAGTGAACGATGCATGTACAGGTATTCTGCGGTATGGCCCTGGTCAGAATTTATTTTACTACCTATTGTTGGTACCGGAAATTGTGGTTTATATCAAAGTGTCATCATATTATCATATCACAATGCACTCCCAAAGGCACCAACTTGCCAGGACCTCCTATTTTTGTGAGCTAAGTACATTGAACGCATGTAAAACACGGGATATTTTTTATTAACGTTCCGAACATTCAATGCGTTTTTTTTATGAAGCTGGATATTGATGTTTGGCTAATTCGACACTACATGGGCACTGGGTGCCATGTCAGGTCTTCCTATCGCACAGCCACATTGAACTGGACCAAATTAAATTGAATTGCTGCCTAGACCATCTTTCATTGCAATGGTCAAGAACCGGGTCTGGATTAACCCTACCTCCTAGTAAGTAAGGTCGTTTTCTTCTAAGGGTTTTTCCAACCTACAGTTTTACGTGGTGATGCCATAAGTGGAATCCAAACCACGGCCAGCCTCAACAGTCGGAAATGGTCAGCCACCCAGAAGTCGAATGCGCCCAGTGTTGCTAAGCCTCTAATATCGAACCATTAGGCTCAGTGCCACCTAAATAGGTGCCAAGGCGATTGTACCCACCCAGAAGGGATTAACTGTTCTCCCAATAAGTTATGAACATAGTTTTGAATGGGTTCCAAACCACGAAACTGTCTTCAATTCATGCGCTTCTTGACCTTCTCTTCTGCAAGAAATTTTGCGATGGAAGTTTTGGCTAGTCTGATGCTAAGCTCCAAATAATCTGTGTGTGAAGTTCCGAGTAATGCTGGACGACTTTGTGCTGAGGAACCGGATAAAGCAGCTGAAGCAGGCGCGCCTCTACTGGGCCTCCATGATGTACGAGAAGTACCCCAACAGACCATTCTTGTGAGTTCTCTTTCCATTTGTCCTGTACTGTAATCAGGTGGTCAACCCCTCTTCGACAAGCTTTTAATTTTACTCTCCGGTGCGACCAGTTATAGAATATTTCAACTAACAAAACTGTGGTTTTGTATCATTAAGCCTGGATAAAGATAGAACTTGTTGTTGGGTGGCTTAAGACAAACATAATTGTATTGATATTTTGGCAGAGAAACGTTCTTCACGTACTTGCCTGGCCGGCTTGTCGACACGTACTTCATCAACCCCTACAGTGTCTCCGTGACGAAAACATACAGAGCCAAAACCTGCCCCTTGTAAAATTTGGCATTTGTGTCTAGTTCTGTAATAAATATGGTAGTTTTTTTTTTCATTTGTGTTGCTTTAGGATTATCAAATTCTGCACATTTTATTATGTTAACAAGTTAAGTAAAGTCTTAAATTTACTGTAAAATGTGCAGAAATTTATAAATTGTAAATAAACATTTACAAATCAAATATGTTTTAAAAGTTTAAAGTTTAAATAAAGCAAAATTTTCATACTAACTTTTGTTAATATTTACTCCAGGAACTTTAGCCTTAAATCAGCACTTAGAAAAACATTAAATCCGAAATGCAATTTTTTTTCTCATAAACGTAGTATTTCATGTGGACGTGTGTACATTAAGTTTGCAACATTTTGGGGGGTCCGGAAGATAGGAATAAAATATGAAATCTGATTAAAAAATTATATCTCCTAAACAAATATTTAGAAATGTTATTTAAAAATGTTATATGTTAGCTAATTTTAGCTGTAATATTACTGTGAATTTGCAACTATTTCTTATTTACGGAACTGTGTAAATATATTTTTGTTGTGCTATTTTCATAATATCTGCAAAGCAAATAATGAAAATTCTATTTTTTTTTCTGAAATTGGAAACTGACCGCAAACTCTATATTCTGTGAAATTTGTAAAATATTGCAAATATTAGAAGCACATTTGTTTTCATTTATAATTTTTACATTCACACAAAAGCTAAACAAAAAATTCGAAATACGTATAAAATCGTTCGTTGTATAGTTTTTAAAGAATTTAATTTTCTTTTACATATTCTAGAAAGAAATATAGCAATAGCAAGTTAGGTTCGCAGCATAGATTTTTTTTAGTAAAAACATTTTTTTAAATACATTTCCGTAATTACAAAATTGTTGCAAATTCACAGTTACATTAGGCCTTAAAAGACTTAACATATAATTTTTTTTAATACCGTTTCTAAATATTTGTTTAGGAGATATATATATTTTTGATACATTTTATTTTTTTTCTATCTTCCGGGCCCCGTTAAATGTTGCAGACTTAATGTAAGCATATGAACATGAAATTATATATTTCTGAGAAAAAAAAATCATTTCGGATTTCATGTGCTTCTCAAACCGTATCTATCCCGGTCTAATTGTAGTCTTTCCACAGACGAATCTTCATTATTAAAAAGTATGCAAAGATCTTTGATGCATTTTAATTGTAAAGTTCACAAAAGCAAAAAGAAATGGATTAGAGACATGCGCTGCCATCATCTGTCAAAAAATCGACTCCATAAGCAAATGTTATATAACAAACCAGTAGTCTATAGACTTACACCAGTGCATGGCTCGCTGTGATGTAAAATGCAAGTTCAAGGCAATGATTTTTGGTATTTGGTATTATTTATGGTTAAACCCATGCATATGATTATGGCAGTACTCGCTCATAATTTTTTTAACATTCTTGGGCATAAACTAGTCAATTAAGTAAATCCGTAGGAAAAATGGTAATATGTTAAGAGCCAATAGTATAGTAATATAGACTAAGTAGCCGTTTTCATAATCAGACATGACTCTTGCACGTGGCACAACTTTTCATTCCAATTTTAATTGTTAATGGTTTTCGGAAAATTATAAAAAAAATAAAAAGGGGTAAATTCACTGTTTTAATTTGGTTTGAGATAGCTATTTACAATAATATTCAACATACATACAAGTTTGTCCTAATCAGTGCCATTGAAAAATTTCGATAGGAAGTCCTTGGGTTTGGGCTCTGCAGTGGGAGCCCAGTAGGCCATGATATTGCCTTTCTGTTTCCACATGTTCACTGTCTCCTTTAACTCCATTTGACCCTGCAAGACATTAAATTAAAACATTAATAACTGTACTATCCAACAGATTTTTTTTATGAATTGATAACTACTAGTAGTAGTCGGTTCATATCGATTCTTTCAGATTTTAGAAAATATTTAAGACCAGATTTCTTTACTAGATTGTACGTACACTTTAAAGGGTCCGGCCCTGTCACATAAAAAAGGGGGTACTTACTCCCTAATACTATATTCTCATGATATCCCAACACACTGCCATTTCCTCAAAAATTTGGTGTCATCTCAGAACTTTACCTTCAACCAACTTTTCATCCATTGCGATGCTATCAACACAGACTTAACCCTAACACCTAACAGGGAAAGGGACCAACAGTTTTACATACATTCTGAGCCATGGAACAACTCACATGCTTGACGAAATTCAGTTATCTAACTCAGAAACAGAAATAAAATGGTACATGAATGGGGGCGGATGATTAAACGAATTTATTAAATGTAATAAATTCGCTAGAGTATTTATTTTGCCGCTCTCCGAGCTACGAGCTGTCCTAAAATTCGCTGCCCCTTCCAACACACCGGCCAACTCCTAAACGCACAATGGTAATTGTATCATAATTTCAGTCTCCGTAGCCTATTGGCGCGACGTCTTGTGGTTCGATAAGCTGTAGCTGTGGCTGAAGCCATTCTAAGCGCGGCTGGCCCTGGATCGGATTCCTCGTAAAACTGTAGGTCCCTTTTCCTTACTAGGTGTTAGGGTTATACCACCCGGGTTGGTACCATCGTATTGAATGAATTATGGTCGAAGCGTCAATAAATTGTCCGTGTTTTCTACCCAGTTCAATGCAGCCGAGCAATATAAGGAAGGTCCCGGTGTGGCACCTAGTTCCCATGTGGTGTGTTAGGCTAATATCATGACGATCGGCTTGATAAGCTATCCATGTCCAGGTACATAAAAAAAAGACATATGTAACATAAATGATTTATGGTGAGGAAACCAACCACTTTGGTGGTGTTAGGCTTTCTATTGGCTCGCCACATAAAGATGTTTTTATTTGGGTTAAATTGTCAACTGCTGGATACCCCGAGACTACATTCTTGTTCCGATGATGATGTTTATTAGATTTTTTCCTTCATTAATCTTTAAACTTATCAACTATTTAAAATATAAAATTTAACTTATGGACTTTTCTACTCTATTCGAAAGGTTAAGAAAATTTAAAAATATTTTATTTTCTGGATAATTTCTAGTCTATTAACCGTTCAATCGAAGTCAAATGATTTTAGGGCCAAATCATATATTTTAAGCAGGCTGATTAATACTGAACCAGCAAAAAAAAATTGGGGGCAGTTGTAACTGGAGAGCAAGGCCAAAACACAGCTTGTCCAGAATTCGGAAGGACCGCACATTGATGTTGCCTCCATATCATCAGTCCACACAGTAGGTACATAATCTGGTGTTTCCGGCATGACGCCTTCTGTGCTTAAATGTTTATATGCTAGATTATCAAGCCATTACTGTATGTAATTCGATGAATATATTAATACATTCTTTATTGTGCAATATAGAAAACAAAAACAATTATAAGACCAATTCAAAACAACCAAATTGCACAAAGGCGGACTTATCACTAAGATTGATTTCTTCTAGTCAACCTTTGGGGTGATGAGAAACAATCTAAAATTTCTCTAGAGGTAGGTACATAATAGCAATTTGAAAGGAAAAAGAATTAAACAAATAAAATAAAAATATATACATACAGTATGAACATACATAAACCATAATTTACATAACAATACAAACATACTATAAATTAAATAAACTAATATATATGATACAATATACTAACATATATTGTGTGTCCAGAATTTAAGACCAAATTAAAACAAAGATAATACCTATTTCTTTGATAGTAATAAAAAAAAGTGTACAGGGGTAAAAGTAGTATATTCATAAAACTCTTTGATTCTCGACTTGAAAGAGCCGATAGTTTGAAAACAGCAGACGGAGATAGGCAAAGAGTTTCACAGACATACTGCATGAACAGTGAAGGAGTTGGAAAATAAACAATCGTATGGCGAGGAATCGCAAGGATACTGTCGTCGCTAGATCGTAGAGGGAGACCTTGTGAAGATAGGTGCAAGAATCGGGAACGAAGGTACTCAGGACAGTGAGCGTTATTTAAGACCCCCAAAAGAAGAATGACTATGTGACAGTTCATTCAAAAACGAATGGGAAGGTATTTAAGCTGACGACGGTACTGCGATACATGGTCGTATTGGACGGGTTGGAAGGAAACTCTGCAAGTGTTTCGAAGAGTTTCAGGGCAGCAAAGATTTTTCTGCGCCCATGACAGAGTGTCATCAATTAACATCATGAGTGACACCTTTTAACAAATATATTTACAAAATGTGTTGTGTACGCGGGTCAAGATTATTTAAGACCCACCCAGCATCAGCATCACTGGCACATTGTGATACATATGGTAAATGTTTTAACCTATGAACCATCACAATACTGCCCTCTTTATTCAAAAGGCGGTAACTACATATAAGGCACATATGTAGTTACCGCCTTTTGAATAAGAAGGGCAGAATATGTCATTAGAGCACCAAACAGTGAGCTAGTTTGATGTCACTCAAGGAAGAATAAGCGCAAATTCGTTTCCAATATTCTTGGAATAGTACCTTGATGACGAGCAAATCAATAACTCTAATGTCTGTGACATTGCGGTTCTTGAGGAATAGTTCTCGCAGCTTCTCCCGGCACTGCTGCTCCGACTTGGGAATGTCAAAATCCTTCACTGCAACCACAGAGTCTTTATATTATTTACACATCACATTTAAAATGCTGATTTAATCTTCAGAAATAAGGTAAGCAAGGATGGGTAAGGTTTATCAGTACAGCATATGGCTCATGCCAGGTGCTTCTTCACACAATGTTTATAGGATCCCAGGTTGTACTTTGGGGGAAATATCTTAACATTGAATGCATTCAAGAGTTTACCGACTTTATAGATTAAGGATCTAGAGAATCAGTTGGGTCTTATTTTGGGAATGTTGATAGTGAATGGGTGCTTGTCCTGCCTGTTGCAACAATAGTAGAGAAACATAATACAGACTTGGTCGCTCCAAAAATGGTAACGATAACGTAAATGGCTGAAACTGGATTCACAGGATAATGACCAATCCTCTGAAGCTAAATGTGTCGGTCTGCCTGCGCCTAGTGGTGGCGTTACCTAGATAAGGCGCCTGAAAAATAGTTTATAGAAGTAGACAAAAAAAAGCTCTGCGCTGGCAGACCTACATATTTAGCACAGAGGATTGGCCTCTAACCTGTGAATCCAGATTTACCTTATCGTGACTAAAAATGTCGTGACCTCCCGAAATAATATGTTTCTCATATGGACTCGATACAATATTATGTGCATGCAGTTTTTAATAATTATTGTAGGTGTCTGCCTCGGTGGCCCAGTGGCGCGACACTTCGGCGATCGCTCTCCGAAGTTGAGCAACGCTGGGTCCGGTCTGGTCTTGGATGGGTGACCATTCGACCGTTGAGAGAGGCTGGCCGTGGTTCGGATTCCACGTTAAGCTGTAGGTCCCCTTCCTTACTTACTAGGTGGTAGGGTTTATCCCGCCCGGGTTGGTACCATCGCATTGGATGAACGATGGTCGAAGCGGCAATGAAAATTGTCCGTGTTTTCCATCCAGTTCAATGTAGCCGTGCAATATAAGGAAGGTCCTGGCATGGCACCTAGTTCCCATGTGGTGTGTTGGGCTAATACCATGACAGAACTTGTGGTATTAGCCATCCATGTCCAGTCACATAAAAAACAAAAAAAAGGTAGTACTCGAAAGGGGCATATTATTTTTGATGAACCGAAATGAATGGGGTGCTTTGTTTTCAATTTTATGTTGCATCTTTCGCAATAATTTTTTTTTAAAATGTTTTATTGCCTTTGGTACAAGCAATCATGTGTGGTGTCAGGTTCATTCGTGAGGTGATTGTGACTGTACTTCATAGCGACCCCATTCACATTGACGTGGGGGCGGACTATTAAACCCGATTCAATACATTTAATCTCACCATATTGGCTCCTTTTTTATCGATTAAGAAGCACTTGTTTACTTACCGCAATGGCTACAGACAGTCGAAGCGATAATATATTGAAAATGCCAGATTGTGGTTAGTTAACTTAACCGCAAAAATATTTAATTTGAGCGACAAGAAAATACTAGTTTTGAAAGATTGGATTTCATATGGACTAGTTTTTAACGAAAACCTAAAAGCACTTAAATATTACTTATATACTTACTAGATCGATTATGATTAGCAATGCGTCCCTTAATTCTCTTAGAAAAAATATTTGTACTATTTGCATTTAAACCTATCAAGCTTACAATAATTGTCTGCTCAGTGCTCTAGAAACTAACAGTCGTATTCAGAGCCTGTCAAAACTTGGTACGAGATAAGCACCGGACTAACCACATAACAACCGGTTTGGTCCGAACCTTAATACGCGTACTAAAGTTAGTCCGCCCACTCTGAATAATGTTGTAAGCCTTTATTTACAAAGGCTTATAAACACATTGATATGATGACATAACTTACCAATGTACGGAACTTGACGGAACCAGGCCTTGTATAGGTTGAGAACGCGTCTACGCGCCTCTGCCTTATTTGTCGACAACAGCGGTCGGACTACCTTTTGGGCCACCTCGCTTGCCATCGTCGCCTTTTTGCACCTTTTTGCCTCAAAAAATATGTATTATAAAATTATTTCCGGCCGAGCTCGAGTATTTTGACGTTTGAATGACAGCAGTTTGACAGGATAAATCAATAGGGAAAGGCAAGGGTGGTAGTCCATGTTACCATCGCTAGTATCTCCATCACCTATATCTTCTACGCCAGTCCAATATTTCCGCCTCCGCCGCCGGAGCACCCAATACGTCGCAAAAATTTTGATTGGCGTATCTTCACTCAACTTTGTTACGCGTTGCAATTGGATTGCAACCCCTAGCCTGAGTACCCACTTTGCCAATGATTAATGCCCGTCGACTGCAATTTTTAAAAGTGTGTGATAGCGTACAATAATGTGTAAGATCGAATTATTTTTTAGGGTTCCGTACCTAAAGAGCTCCAACGAAACCTATTACTAAGTCTCCGCTATCAGTCCGTCTGTCAGCGGGTTGTATCTTATGAACCGTAATAGGAAGACAGTTGAGAAATAGACTGTGTATTTATGTTGTTGCTTTAACAAAAAATATGTATAATTAAAAACAAAGAAAAGCCTAAAGGCCCCATACAAGAAACGTGCTTTTTTTCATTTAATCTTCTGCGGAAATGTTGCTTGCGCTGTGGCGATGGTGAAATTTCTACATGTGTTGAATATACCACTGTTTCACACCTCCGTATATCAAATGCACCAATATCTCTCTGGAGGTAGAGATATTGGTGCATATGTTGTTGATACATTTATCACGTTGGTGAGGATATGGCCTTGTCCATTGGTGATCTACCTGCGATACAGACATATACAGAGCTATATATATACTGGAGGGAAAGATATTGGGGATGCACCCATTGGTGATTAAGATTCGGAGTGAAACTTGGCCACCTCCTGAGGCGGATAGGCGATAAAACTTGGAAATACTGGGCACCTAATCTCCGTTTCTTTTATGATATGTTTCCTCACGAAAAGGCTAGAAGCTCTCTTTATTCATCCATATCAATATATTAAATACGTATGACTAATACGATTAATGATTGCAATATTCATAAATCGAGATTTTTTTATAGAATTTGGAAAACAGATTAACTGAGTTGTTATAATTTATAAATCGTTTACCACGAGGTCAAATCCAGCTAAAAAATCCCAAATTTACTTGCCATGTAACCGAAAGTTACTTTTCGCATTTCAGGTAACTGGTCGTGGTGAAAACAGGGGTAAATGAGCAATGGTAAGCTGATATTATTGACATGATTGACTGGCTAATACATTTTTATACATATAATTTTGAATATGCTTGGAAACCAACAAAATCTTAAAGCGGCCAAGATTTCACAGGTGCAATGAAATTTATGTAAGTACCACTGTCTTACTCTGTCTGAGTTGGATGAGTACATTTCGTCATGAATTCGAACTGCTCCATGGTTCGGAATTCATGTAAAACTGTAGGTTCCCCTACTAGCTTGATGCAAGTGTCGCAAAACGGAAATTGGAGGAGAACAGGCGCCACAATCAGCTTGCCCATAATGATAAAATGGGGAAAAGATGGGACGGGATGGGATGGGAGAAAGATAGTGGTATGGTAATGTTCTGTATATAGTTCCGCTTATATGACACGACTTTACTTTCCCTATGGTCTGGAAGCCAAACTACAGACCCCTCTGGTCTCTGGTCTAGGATCCAAGCTAAATTGTGAACCAACTTTCATTTGTACATTGATTTGTACCAACACACTCCGTATTACAACTTGATCTAATACCTTTGAATGAATGTTAAAGGAAGTTTTACCGGCTTTTTTCTTTTATTTTGGGTACCAATATTCAAATCATGTTCTTAGATTTACACCGTCGCTTTACATAATGTTTTGAAAACTTCCAAAACATAATATTCGAATCGTTGGATCGTTTCAGCAGTATTCAATAAATATTGAATATAGTGGTTTGACTTCGCCGGATAAATATTTTCAGTATTCTGAGAATACTCTCTTGTTCTGGATACATATTTTTTTTCAATTCTACCGAAAGCGTTACGATGCCAAGTAACCGCTTATTTTCTGCTATCCCGGACGTTCGCTCGCCGCTAGCCCTCCCCACAACAGTGCCGACAGCCGGACCGCTAAAGAGTTCTTCCTCCAAATAGGAAAGACAGCCTAAATTGTCACTCTCCGATCACAATAATGGCATACTTAGTTATTAAAAATGTTTTGATCCACAAAGTACAGCCTATAGATAATTTATTAAGCAAAAAAATGGATGAAAACAAATGGCAAGGAAAACATGTGAGGAGATTACTTGATGATATTATTATTTACTAGCTGCGGTACCCGCTGGTATTTCCCGGATAAAAAGTAGCCCAAAGGGCTGGTCCAAAGCGCTAATCCAGGAAAATGTATCTATCTACGAAATTTAATCAAAATCGTTTAAGCCAATATGGCATCATTTAATGAGAAACATCCAATTCCCATTTAATTTTTGTTTGCGATGCAAATTTGGAGGCGATTTTTACTAAAATCCTTCCTTGTTGAACCCTCTGTTTATTAGTGAAACCGTATCAAAAATTCGTTGCGCCGTTTAGAAGAAGCAAGCGTAGAAACAAAGGTAGGATAGCGACTATAATGCTCGTCCTTCCGGAGCCCGCAAGCTGCCCGCACGCGCGCGCTGCGCGCACAGCACACCGGTTTGTATGACAGCAACATCTTAGCATAAACGGATCTGAATTATATTTAGTCTATCCAAGTGTGTTACGTTCTATCGCATTAGGGTGATCGGTTCAAGAATTATGGAAGAACATAAATACATACAGAAAATATTTCTTAAAATCGTCAATTTAGTTTAAATATCATACATATAGTGTAAAAACGGTACAAAACAAAGTAACTTACTCCATGAATATATCTTACAGATTGATTATAAGTACTCGATAATAGATTATCCATCGAAGCACATGATGTTGAGTATTGATTGAGTGACACGATCTCTCTCACCACTGTGGTGTAATGGCCTAATATATTACTCCAGCTGCCCCCTTAGAGCTGTGCGCGCAAAGTGTACCTACAAATCATCTTTTTTTTATATTCTTGTAAGCCCACGGGGGCTACCGGAAGTTAGGGCTGTTGAAATGCTTTTTCCATATTTGACTCAGGATTAATCTCGGGATTAATCCGGAATCAAGTTATGCAAGACTTGTGTCTGCCGTAGCGACACCTACCCACTAAACACTATCCTCTTCCTTCAGCCCGCCTCTATTCTATATAATTACTTGCCTCCCCCTGGGCAATCTTGGGCCATCGGCTGGCGAGACGCTCCAGTTCGCAAGTTTGCCTATTGTTATATCCCCATACGAGTTTAGTTGCCGTGCATGCATAGACATGCCGCGTGATCCCAAAGGGGTGAGGTACGAGAAGTGATCGAGGCTGAGTTATGAAGGGTTATAAATTATAAATGGCGCTAGGTTTAACCAGCTTTACCTGTGGGTTATAAATTATAAATGGCGCTAGGTGAAACTCAGTTTTTCGTAAATTTCTCAAAGATCGTAAGTATATAATTCCATTCACACGAAATGAAATATTTTAGTTTCTTTGTAACAACTATTTTAAAAAGCAAACAATCAACTGTGACTACGCAGCATATGTTATTGCCAAATCAGCTCGCTAGCATTGTATGAGCAACCCCGTGTGAACAGCAGCATCAACAACATCTGACGCGATGTGGCTCGGCAGGTAGTTACGTAGTTACGTTCTCAGCATCAGGCAAAGTTGCCTACGCAGCTTTTGAGCATTGTGTGACCACCGTTGTGGTTATAGCAGCATCAGTATTGTCGCCATGTGTCGCAACGTAGGGTCCTTATATCCTTATATCGTCTCGCAGCAACCACGCATCCTTTTTACGGTTCCGTACCCAAAGGGTGCCAACGGAACCCTATTTCTAAGCCTCCGCTGTCCGTCCGTCCGTCTGTCACAGGGCTGTATCTCATGAACTGTAATAGATAGGCAGCTGATTTTTTTACAGAGTGTGTATTTATTTTGTCGCTACAAATAGGTAACATTTAAAAATTATAAGAATTAAAGGGGGGCTTGTGAAAACGTGATTTATTGTGTTAAATCTTGTTCGATGGTACGGAACCCTTCGTGTGCGAGCCCGACTCGCATTTGGCTGGTTTTTTAAAGTAATAAGATAATTACTGTTTTTCTTATAGAACCTGACATGGATGGCTGGCCACACAACTATACCATTATGATATTAGCCCAATACACCCACATTCCTGAAGGAATTAGGTGCTATGCCAGGACCTTCCCTTTTTGGGATTAGCAAGGCTGTATTGGACTGCAATATTTAGTTTGACGGCTTACCGCGCGTGTGAGGAGCTGCTCGAGCGCTGTGTGAGCATGCAGAATCTGGACCTGGGCACTGCTTGAGGTTTGATCAGATGAAAGTCCTAATACCTGAACAACGAAACCTCCCACGCATCATTCGGGAGTCGATCGAAATCAGCAAGCACAAGAACTTCAATGGTGAAGATTCCTACCGTCTTTCGCCCATATGGAAACCCGTTCTGAATCAGCTGAAAACTGAATTTCGGAGAGGTGCACCGACAACAGACGTCGATGAAAACAAAGTCAGCGGGTTTTGCACTTCACACGAAATTCGGACCGCAGCTAATCCTCAAGAAAATGTACGAGTGTTGCCATGGACGCTGAGAAGTGAAGCAAAGCGGCGGGTATCCAGTAACGTGCCTACCTCCGTCGCGACAGGCACGTTCTCCTGAAAATGGAGCCCATGTGAGGCTCCGAAACGTCGAGCAGCACGTCCTGCTCCTCACGCGAGCGGTAAGCCGTCAAACTAAATATTGTAGTTATGTCCCGCGTAAATTTTAAAATATTTATGTATTGGACTGGATGGAAAACACGGAAACATTTTTCATTGCCGCTTCAAAGTTCAACCATAGAGGCATCCAATGCGGTGGTACCAACCCGGGCGGGCCCTACCACCTCGCAGGGGAAGGGGACCTACAGTTTTAAATGGGTTCCTAACCATGGAACAGCTCGCATTCGTAACGAAACGATTTGAACCCAGCCTCTCGCATGAAAGGCAAGTTCTCCTAGATCAAGGTCTATTATCTCTTCATAGTTGTTTTTAGTTGTTACGTCATAACTTATGGGGCCAAAAATAAATCAATTTGAAACGCATCACTTGAAAATTTAAACCAGCTAGGTACTTTGTCAACCTCCACAGATTTTGTAAAAATGAAACAAAGCTGTCATAGTTAAACCATAACTTATTCCGCTGTTAAAATGACTGCGAAAGTAAATGAGATAGTTTTCCGGCAAAAAATAGAATTTGTCTTTGAGTTCTTGGATTATTTTGGATTTCGAACATTTTGCTCAACTCCTGTTGAGAAATGCATAATAACTAAAAAGTTGTGATCCCAAACGGCGTAACGATATGCGATCTTTGGTTCACTACGTGGACTCTGCCAGCTGGGGTCAATTCGATGATTCATGGCAAATATTGCAGGCCGTTCCGTGGTGCTCAAGAAATAAAATTAGGGTCAAGTTATATTTGGTATATTTCTAAATCTTATTTCTTTACATAATATAGTGGAAGATTTACTGAACTATTGAAGCATGGAGCTTGCCATTTAATCTCGTTGGAGCGTACCAACAATGGAGCAACTTCCATACTCAAAAGGAAATCAATAAATATATTCATTTCAATAAAACAAATCTAAAATCTATAGATATTCGTTACTTATACTTTTCGAAAAATAAAAACCTAGAAATGTTTCAGATCTACTACTTTTCTAACAGGTTCGAATAGCAAATACGTTAATATACGTAGTTGAATAACATATTGCATTAGGAAAAAATAGGAGTGATTCTACTGAATTGGAAAAACAATGCAATACTTGAAATCAGCAACTGCGAAATATATTTTTGAGGTTAAAAATAAATATTGAAAGTTTTTGCATTAACTATTTCACCTGTTTATTGTATTATAAAATGTAGTGGGTTTTCTAACGATATTACACATATATTATATTAATACTCGTATCAAATGGCTATATTCACAGTTGTTACTAGGGTTCTTTACTGAAAGGCCGTTTTAATAAACATTCAGTTACGATGCACACGTAACAACTGTGAATAGCACTTTAAAATCTAACGTATGAAATAAACTTTCACAACCACAGAAAAACTAATATTCACACCTTTGTCTTCTAGAATAGTTAAAAAAATATGTTAATGTTAGTTCGTAACTTTAAAAAATAATTTAACACTTTTATCAACAGAACTCAGCAGCAAGGAGGGTAGATTATCTAGCGCAAACCAAAATAATTCAGCTTTGCTCCCACGGAGATAGAAGATCTCTGTGTTTGCGCACCTCCTTTGACATTGAAACTGTTCTGAGTAGTTACGCTTCCTGCTGCAATGTTCCTTTGGTGCTTATATAAATTAGGTATATAATCAGTTAATAAATTAACACCTTGTGCAATAACATTATTTTCTTTACATAAGTTAACAAGTTACATAAAATTGTACTTCTATGAAATTATACTATAATATTTGTGCATTCACAAGTTTTAACATTGATGGCTAGCGCACGTACAAACTCAGGTTCTGGATCATGTGTCGGTTATATACTTAATATATTTACACGTTTTCGCTATTACTACTTAAACTCCTCGGCTCATAACAGTTTTAGTGTCGTCGGTATGAAAGGACGGGTCAAATTTGAAAATGGGACAGTCGTTAAGCTCAGGGGGTCCATTCAGGGCAAGAGTGAGTTCGAATTCGTCACTAAATATCAACTCACTTTTTTAAATAGTTAATGTTTTCACACTTCTTAAACATCATTACAGGCAGGTAAAAATCTGGTCTGTCCCGTAAATACGTTGGAAGTATAGATAACCGTTCAGTTATTTAAATAATAATATATTTCCCAGCTATTTTTAGGTTAACTCACTCCCGAACTCGAACTCACTCTTACTCTGAATAGACCCCCAGATCACAGAATTAAAAATAACAAGCAGATGGGTCAGAAGTCATAAGGCCACAGTTTCTAACAAAAAGGCAAAAGAGACTTTGGAACTAATAACGGCTGCGGAACTAACTAACACTAACATTATGACATCACCCTTATCGATCCTGATTTACAATTATTTACTAACAAACGGTTTGTCTCGAATACGAAAATATAATACGAAGTTTAAAGATCAATTATATAACCCACCAATCATTTCATTTCAACAAATATTGATGATCTTTCCATGATGTTTGGCGCGAACTGTAAGCTAAACGAAAAGTTGGATAACCCGATGACGACAGTATGGGTATGCATCTGCATCATGCAGCTGCGTTCACGTATCATGGATCCAACATTACCATGCGTCCATCCTGAGCCCTAAGCATATTATGTACATGTACGCTGGAAGTGAGGTCTTTTCGGTGATAAAATTACAGCAACATCTTCACAAATTCTGAAACAGAAAAAACCAGGTTCAATAACTTCACTTTATAAAAGACCTGGAATATGAATACTGATCGGATTTAGGTGAGCTAAATCTGATCAGTATTGAAATCCCAGGTATTTTTTTAATGAAACTGGACTAACACACCACATGGGATCAGGTGCCATGCCAGAACCTCCCTTACATTGATTTCTAGGTGCTTCATCTTCAGACCTCCTAGTAAACTAAGACGTCATCAGAAATAAATGAAACATCTCATTGACAGTATTTCAGTATTAAAAAAGATTCAAGCACTACAAGTCCTGTCACCTACCCTCGTAGTCGGTCCTACCGTCATGGTCGATGCCACCCAGCGCCAGCACCTGCCCGAGCTGCGCTCCGTCACCGTCCTGCCGATCATCTCGAGCGCTGAGCGCAGCTAGTTCCGGGTGCATGCACTACAAGTCCTGTCACCTACCCTCGTAGCTCGTAGTCGATCCACCCGTCGCGGTCGATATTCCGATTTCTGTGGATGTCTCCCAGCGCCAGCACCTGCCCGAGCTGTGCGTCCGTCGCCGGTTCGCCGATCACCTCGAGCGCTGAGCGCAGCTCGTCCCGGGTACATGGACTACAAGTCCTGTCACCTACCCTCGTAGTCGATCCTCCCGTCGCGGTCGATGTCACCCAGCGCCAGCATTTGCCCGACCTGCGCGTCCGTCACCGGCTCGCCGATCATTTTGAGCGCTGAGCGCAGCTCGTCCCGGGTACATGGACTACAAGTCCTGTCACCTACCCTCGTAGTCGATCCTCCCGTCGCGGTTGATGTCACCCAGCGCCAGCACCTGCCCGAGCGGCGCGTCCGTCACCGGTTCGCCGATCATCTCGAACGCTGAGCGCAGCTCGTCCCGGGTGCCTTGACTACAAGTCCTGTCACCTACCCTCGTAGTCGATCCTCCCGTCGCGGTTGATGTCACCCAGCGCCAGCACCTGCCCGACCAGCGCTTCCGTCACGGGTTCGCCGATCATCTCGAACGCTGAGCGCAGCTCGTCCCGGGTGCATGGACTACAAGTCCTGTCACCTACCCTCGTAGTCGATCCTCCCGTCGCGGTTGATGTCACCCAGCGCCAGCACCTGCCCGACCGGCGCTTCCGTCACGGGTTCGCCGATCATCTCGAACGCTGAGCGCAGCTCGTCCCGGGTGCATGGACTACAAGTCCTGTCACCTACCCTCGTAGTCGATCCTCCCGTCGCGGTCGATGTCACCCAGCGCCAGCACCTGCCCGAGCTGCGCGTCCGTCACGGGTTCGCCGATCATCTCGAACGCTGAGCGCAGCTCGTCCCGGGTGCATGGACTACAAGTCCTGTCACCTACCCTCGTAGTCGATCCTCCCGTCGCGGTTGATGTCACCCAGCGCCAGCACCTGCCCGACCGGCGCTTCCGTCACGGGTTCGCCGATCATCTCGAACGCTGAGCGCAGCTCGTCCCGGGTGCATGGACTACAAGTCCTGTCACCTACCCTCGTAGTCGATCCTCCCGTCGCGGTCGATGTCACCCAGCGCCAGCACCTGCCCGAGCTGCGCGTCCGTCACCGGCTCGCCGATCATCTCGAGCGCTGAGCGCAGCTCGTCCCGCGTTATATAGCCGTTGCAGTCCCGGTCGAATACTCTGCAAACAAATTACATTTTTATGAATACTATTTTATTTACTCATGATTTGAAGTAGAAGTTTTAGACCGATTATAGGTGATCTATTATAAACAATCATTCCGGGTGATAACACGGAAGGACTTTACCAAGACGCAGTTCCATAGACAAATGAAAAAAACGGGACCCTTTTAATTTCGCCCCATCCAATCTGTCCGTCTGTCTTTCCGTATGTATTTTACTCGGACACTATTGGCACTGTAGAGATGCAATTTTCTTGGCAGGTGTTACATGTATTGCATGCAATGCAAACATGCAATGTTGTATGCAATAGTGTATCGAAATACCGAAAATAATAAAACAATCCAGTGTAGATAGGTGTGTGGAGTATCGTTAGTAGGCTGCAAAGATACTTTTTTGCTTGGATAATCGATGGCGTTGCGCCACTGACCGAGACTGATAAAGATGACTAAGATCCACTTATTCCCTATCTCAAGACTACACTTCCGAGTTCTAGATGACACTTCACTCGCAGGATCAATGAAATGACTAGAATGACTGAGGACCCTGGGATATGTATTGAGGCAAGGAATTCCATTTCGATGCACCCTGATTCTTTGGTTCCCAGACCTGCAGGTCTATTCCTGGCATTCAGTAATCAGGAATTAGATTAGTAATCAGAGTTTTTGTACAAAAAAAAAGCTTTTGTAGCGGTTTTCAGAGCGATTTTCTTGAAGCTAATTTTTTTTAATCAATCAAGGTTTTCGGTAGAAAAACTCGCTTTGAAAATCGCTATTAAAGCGGTTTTCTAGACTCAGTATTCCTGATTCCGGATTACTGAATGCCAGGAATAGATCTGAAGGAGGGTGGAATTCATAATGAGTCAGATAGTTTAAAAGCATCTAAGCTTGGTTTGCGGGACTATGCTCCGGCACGTAGTACACTTGATTAGCTTGCTATGCGGCGAGTGGCGGCGAATAACAGAATCTTTTTTTAAAAAAGGAATTTATTACCATACATAGAGACGTGTTTACTTAGCTAAGTAACGAAATATAATTACAAGCTTCTAATGGTTGCGTCATGAACTTTCTCGAAGGTTCGCTGAAGTAGCCATGTGGAATGCGTGGCAACTAAGGTCTGGTATGTCGTAGTGGGGCCACTTTTAGAGTGCGTCTGACTTCGAGAAGGGATGTTTTGCTAAGGCTCCATATGGCGCTAACCTCCAATATTTTAGGTTTATCTTTATATTATCTCAGCGTCGGTTAATAGTTAACACCCGTGGAAAAATCAAAATATCAAAGTTTAGACTATTATCTAGTGTATGACCGTAAAATAGTGTTGATGAGTTGCTTATATTCTATAAAAAAAATTGTTTGTAAACACCTATTTGCTTGGTTTTACGAGGTTTTTAAGCCGGAGGAGGAGCCTTAAGGTCGGCCCGTAAGCACCTGAAAATTTCGCCTCCGGCGGTTTCCAAATGATTCGTAAACTACGTTTGTATGGGGAGCATAGCTTACGGGCCGTTCTTAAGGTGGCCCAACCCGCTCATCTCCCCATACAAAAGGGGAAAGAAGATCACGCCTATATTTCTTGTCAGAGATCCAAAATTTTGCTCAAAATAGCTTTATTTGATTGAACTAGATGTCTGATGACCATTGGCATTGTAAAATTGTGTTTGGTTTCCAAGTTATAACGTCCGAAAGTTCGGATTTTTCGCGCGTTTTATACAATAACTTTGGAGGTGGATTACGCAATGATAAAGTAAGAAGATCTTAAAAAGATTAGTCATCAGACATAGCTTATTTATACAAGATTTATAATCTATTCGGTTTTTGTTAGATTTTTGACTACAGCGGTCGTGGTTTACTTTTAGCTATAAGTCGTTTTGAAATTAAAATTTTTGTAAATCTTACCAAATCATACACTATGCACATTGTCTTTTTTGTGGACAGGTTGCATCTTCCTCATCACGGAGCCTGTCTTATTCTTAGAAACAGAGAAGGTCCCAGAGCGCAACAGCACGGTTTTGTACCGTGCCCGCAACTGAGTTGAGGCCGCCGGGTTGGGCCACCTTAAGGGGCGTTATCTGTAGTTGCGCCACTCGTAGAGTGCACTCTTTCTCACGCAATGCAATTCTGTAGTTTATATTATGTACATCTGCTTATAAATTACATACGGAAGTGCAAGAGCACGTGTTCTGCTCAACAAAATATTGGCATGCGCCCGAAAGTACAGGTCTTATAATAAATGCAGTCGGATTATAAATAGACAGCACGAAGATGGCTCGCCACGATGTGTCATTTGTTTACGCGCTGGCAAATATTAAAATGGAGGAACACCCAAATTAGAATAATTCATATGTTTTTTATGTTAAGTGCGTATAGATACGGTATAGAGTACGTCAGGCCTTCACACAAGAAGAGCCCAGCGACGCCCATTGGTTTTCGAACTTTCAGGGGGACTGCGAAAACCATGCCGGCCGGCCTTCTTCAGACCATGTTTTACTTCTACGTTTACTTCAGACCAAGTAAAAGTAGGAAGTAGAAAAACTTCGGCAGGAAGTCCATTCCATAGTTTACTTACGGAATATGTAGATAAAGGATCTAAATGATCGGTTAGTTCTTATTTTGAGGATATCGACAGTGAAAAGTTGCATTCCGCGTTGGGCGTCTCGGCAGAAAGAGGACTAAGGGGTAGCGTTATGCAGTTTGAAACAGTTCTTGTATATCTGTTCATTGTCTGTTCCGTACAAAAGGAGATATGCAACCGGAGCTCCAGTGACTTTTTTGGTGCAACAGAAATGTGATCGATAGTGTTCGAAACCATCGATAATTATTATTAACGATTTGAATTTTCAAATATTTCAACTTTCATGAGAACTCCAGGTAATATAATTCGATCTAAACAGACGTTGAACAAATAGTTCCTTTGCAGCAAAAGTAGAGCCATCTGTTATCCGATATTTCAACAATAGAAATGTTCGTCATTTCTTGCTATAACTATTTTTTCAATTAGGTATTTTGTATTTATTTGCATAAATACAATAATACACAATATATTTTTGCCAAAATAATAATCCGATGCGCAGAGCCATCTATTGCATAATAATAATAATATGTTGTTTGTTTTCTCGAACTGCACCTTTCTCTCGAATAACCACTTTTTTGCTTTTTAGATAATTGGCCGCATATCTTTTTTTGTAAAAAATCGAATTCGTATATTTCGAAATGGCCGTCAATAAAACCAAATGAGTATTTTGTGTCGAGACACCAAGTTGTTTCCTTAAGTTTTTCCCAACTCTTGAATACACTCAACACTGCGGATTCTGGAGGCACAATAAGCACAGTTCCATTTTTCACATACTATTTCATGTAACTTCCATACGAAGTGCTTGAACTAGCAATTTGCTTATTTTATCCTTCAGAATAACTCTCTTCGGTGGTGTGCCCACTAAAATGAGCTAGAAAATCTAAGAATAACCTGCAACCGTTTATAACATCAAAAAACCGGCCAAGTGCGAGTCGGACTCGCACACGAAGGGTTCCGTACCATCGCACAAGATTTAAAAAAAACACGTTTTTTGTATGGGGCCCCCCTTTAATTATTATTATTTTACAATGTTACCTATTTGTTGTTATAGCGGCAAAATAAATACATAATCTGTGAAAATTTCAGCTTCCTACCTGTTACGGTTCATGAGATACAGCCCTGTGACAGACGGACAGACGGACGGACGGACGGACGGACGGACGGACAGCGGAGGCTTAGTAATAGGGTTCCGTTTTCACCCTTTGGGTACGGAACCCTAAAAAAGAACGCAATGCGGTGCGAACCTCGAACCTTTCGCTCAGGAAGCGACGCCAAGCGCGCTGCAAAAACAATAATCTTATTCTAATTGCGAAAATAGTAATCCCTTCAGTATATGCATCACTGAGACTTTAGATGCATCTGCTGACGTGTCTATGACTTTACAGTGACTGAAATGAATCAATTCGGGTTCAACTTAGTCAAAACAATGTAAGTATGGTAGTTCGATCCAAAAACACTTAAATTAGTTACGATTTTCTAGACCATACAAATTTTTCGATGTCCTTTGCAATTGATTTTGAACTAACTTTCCGATAAGCTGACATGAAAATTAACGACGACAATGAAAAATAATACGAAAATATTTGTTGTCTACCACTTTTTTTAAACGTTACTTAGACGAGACAATTTTGATTTTGGACAGTTACTCTCTACACTCCTCATCATCTACATCCAAAATGGTTTTTTAGGTATCTCGACCATTATGTTAATTCTTGATTTAAAAAAAACTCAAAGCGTGTCGTGCTAATGCCAAAGGAACTTGCACGAAAAATCCGGATAATAGGTAAAATAAAACTGCCGAAAGCCAGCGCTATTTTGACGTTTTGTGCGTTGCAAAACTCTTCAAAGAACGCAGAGCGATTAGTTATTTGAAAAGACATAAAGACGCCACGCGTAGTTGCGATGCGCGAAGTGTGAAGTGTGCCAGATGGCAGTTGCCGCCGCAAGCGCCGGACCGCGCCGCGTTTCCTCTACTTGCGTCGAGCGCGCCAACGACGACGCAAGGACGGAAGTGGCGACGTTCTCATCCGTATGGCGGCAGCGCTGCAACGTTTTTGTAATAATACATACTCTGACGGTAACGCGGCCGGTCAGTTCGCTTACGAATTCGGGACGGGCAACTTCGAATGTTGGTTGCAATTAATGGCGTTCTGGTCTTTACCACGGTAAATTTACTAGCTGGGTTAATAGGAAGTGAGAAAATGGACGTTTAATTTCATTTCGTATCATGCTAACAGATTTGTTACTCTTTGGCAATTTAACAGTGCACTTGAATACGTCTATAAGTTTATATCATTTACGTAACATCTTTTCTGGTGGTGTTCTAGTTGATACAGTTCACTTGAGCGAATAACACGTCATTTGACGGTTAGCAGGGTATGAAATACAACTAAAGTCAGATATAATCTCTCACCTACTTGATCGACGATTTATTTACGGACTTCGTAAGTACGACCACATTTCGGTATACCGTGAACAGCTTCAGTGGCTCAACATCCGTCTTCGACGACAATCACATGTCCTTTCTTTGCTTTACACAGTCATCAACAACCCACGTGCTCCCACATACCTCAAGGATAGATTCAATTTCTTGTCCTCCCATGGCTTACCGCTTAGGTCAATTGATAACCTTTTTCTACGGATACCGTCACATAATTCTACCTGCTTTACCGATTCATTTACAGTTAATGCAGCCCGACTATGGAATCAATTACCACTTGAAATCAGGAGCTCAGCCTCTCTGGATATTTTCAAAAAACGCATGAAATCATTCTACCTTGCAAAATGAGTTATGTTTTATATTGTAATATTTATGTTTGAATATAATGTAACATATATTTAATATAAAATAAAAGAATTGTATCTGGTCTATTTAATGTATGTATTTTGTATATATATATTTTTTTTTTAATGGTTAATATACATATTTTTCTAGCTGACTTTTGTCTGCTGACACCTTCTTCTACATAATTATTTTGAAGTATCAATAAATAGTGCACAATATCAAATCTTAGGTTACTTTTCTTTTTGTTGCTACCTGTATATTTTGTCCCATTATCGGATTGATTGGAAGATATTGACTTTAGGCAATAAGTCCGCCCTTGCATGTACCATTGTGTATGGAAGCAATAAAGAATATTATTATTATTATTATTATTATCGCCCTGCTACTAAATTAACCATTGTCAGCACTATATTCAGTTCTTACGTGCCGATGGAACTTGGGAATATCAGGGTAAGCGAACTGACTGGCCGGGGCGCCACAGTTAGCTCCGCTGCCACTACCGTCCTTCCTTACGGGATGTCGCGTCGCCAGCGGCTAAGTCACGCGAATCGCTTACTCCAACTCGCTTGAAGGCCGCCTCGAGGGGTGGTTCCGCTCCAATAATAGCCACTTTGGCAAGTTATTATCGGACGGCCGGAGTTCAGTGGCGAGAATAGATCAACCTCAAGAACTCGAAAAATACGAATAGGATAATACTTGCTCGTAGGTAGAGCGCTAGACATCTAGGAGAATGCCCGAACGTCCGGTTTTTGGTTCGGTTGGTCACGGAGTGTTTTGAGCTTTTGTTTGAAAATTTTCGATTTCTAATACTAGTATATTACATACACATATTACATAAACATACTATTTCGTAATAGGAATCGCACTGCATTCATAAAAAGTTCTAAAGTAGGACATTTTTTAAAATAAATGTGAAAATTTACATTCGGATCGACGCGATACAATTGATTTAATTTTTAAATACCACAAAATGATTAGTATACGAAATAGTTAAAGAATCGGTATTAAAATAGTAATGTCCCGAAAAAAATTAACACCGTGTATATGTACTTGTCGAGCAGGTGTCATCTAAATTTTGTTTTGTTTTGTTTTAAATTTATTTTATCTTTAATTTTCTTTATCTGAAATATTGGCTTTACCTTTAATAAGTATGTGAACGTTATTACATCATCATGTTGTGTTTATCTTTAATTAGTGAATTTTTCCATCTTGTTTTCTTGCTTTATTTTTATTAATATGTTTTGAATCACTGTTGATAAACCTGAATAAAAAAAATACCTCGAAAGGTTTTTTTAGTTTGAATGAAAACGTATCCATGAGAACACTGATGGCGAACGGCGCTGGTGGTGCGTTAGTAGGCGATGAGCGAGCGGCCAGTATAGCGGGAAGGTAAAGTGGCAAGATCGCGTCGATCGGCTCCGTTAAGGATGTTCCGACCCATACAATGTTTTTTTTACACAGAACGCAAAAAGTATTGCACTTTAAGGCACGAATCCGTCAAAAATATTAAATATAGCTATAGTAGTTGCAGCGAAAACAATTTCACAATTTCAGGATTATTGGTTTTGTTACAATTTATTTAAATACGATTTTTATTTAACAGCGCCAACTAACGGTGTAAAACTTCTAATCGGCAATTACAACGAAACCATTAAACCTGAAATTGTGAATATGTTTTCGCTGCAACTACTATGGCTATATTTAATATTTTTTAAAAATTCGTGCCTTAAAGTGCAATACTTTTTGCGTTCTGTGTAAAAAAAACATTGTATGGGTCGGAACATCCTTAAGGTGGCCCATCCCGCTCATCTCCCCATACAAAAGGGGAAAGAAGATCACGCCCATATTTCTTGTCAGTGATCCAAAATTTTGCTCAAAATAGCTTTATTTGATCGAACTAGATGTCTGATGACCATTGGCATTGTAAAATTGTGTTTGGTTTCTAAGTTATAAAGTCCGAAAGTTCGAAATTTTCGCGCGTTTTATACAATAATTTTGGAGGTGGATTACGCAATGATAAAGTAAGAACATCTTAAAAAGATTAGTCATCAGACATAGCTTATTTAATCAAGATTTATAATCTATAGAAAAAGTTTCTTCGCATTTTTTAAGAAAATTCAAAACATTTTTTAATATGGTTTATTTACATTTAACTAAAGTATGTAGGTACCATTTTGTTCGATAACTTTTTGCCATCTTGTAGGTAGGGACATGATCCCATTGCTATAGAAATATTGGGACTTCTGATCAATATACCGCGACAAGTGGTTTTGGCAGTCCTCTCGTGATGTTAACCTGACACTGCCTAAGGAATTCTGAAGAGACCTAAACAGGTGGAAATCTGAAGGTGCAAGGTCAGGACTATACGGCGGATGCATTAACACCTCCCAGCCAAACTCTCTTAGTTTTTGCTGAGTGGCTAAAGATGTGTGAGGTCTACCGTTATCATGATGAAAAACCACACCCCTTCTGTTGATTAATTCCGGCCGCTTTCTCTCAACTTCTTGCTTTAATCTCATCAGTTGTTGGCAGTAGAGTTCAGAATCGATGGTCCTGCCTGGTGGTAACAGCTCATAATGAATAATGCCCTTCCAATCCCACCACACACACAGCATCACCTTGTTGCGAGTTAACCCGGGTTTCGCCACAGTCTGTGAAGCTTGACCGGCCTTTGACCACGACCTTTTTCGCACGTTCTTGTCGTACGTGATCCACTTTTCATCACCAGTTATCAGCTTCTTTAAAAATGGTTCGGTTTCATTACGTCGTAATAAAGAATCACAAATGAGTACACGGTTCATTAGGTTTCTTTCAGTGAGCTCGTGAGGTACCCAAATATCGAGCTTATTTGTGTACCCAGTTTTTTTCAAATGCGCCAAAACTGTTTTGTGGTCAATTCCTAGTTCTTCAGCTACGTCGTAACTACTGATATGCCGATCTTGCTCCACTTTTTCAAAAATGGCATCCATTTTATCCGTAATAGGGCGACCAGAGCGACGTGCATCTTTGACATCAACATTTCCGGATTGAAAACGCTTAAACCAAATTTGTGCTACTCTCACAGACACTGCACTAGGTCCATAAACCTAGGTCGCAAATTTTTTTCGCGGCTTGCGTTGCATTTTTACCTTTTTTGTAGTAAAATTTTAAAATGTATCGAATTTCTTCATTAGATTCACTCATTTTGACAGTACGAAAAACAAATGAGAATCACACATTTTCCTAATTTGAATTTGGAATTATGTTCTTTAAAATTTAAACTTTCAATGATACCAAAACCAGCCAGATACAAATAGTATAGCCAAAGAGATTTTATTACAAGTTCATACATACTATAATGCGAAAAGACTTTTTCCCCGACCTATTATTTGGTTTTTGTTGGATTTTTCACTACAGCGGTCGTGGTTTACTTTTAGCTATAAGTCGTTTTGAAATTAAAATTTTCGTAAATCTTACCAAATCATACACTATGCACATTGTCTTTTTTGTGGGCATGTTGCATCTTCCTCATCACGGAGCCTGTCTTATTCTTTGAAACAGAGAAGGTCCCAGAGCGCAACAGCACGGTTTTGTACCGTGCCCGCGAATGAGTTAGGCCCGCCGGGTTGGGCCACCTTAAGATACTCTCATACCTATGTGACAAAAAAAATAACTATCAAAATGAATAGACTGATGTCACACCGGTACAAAAAAACCAACATAGAACAGCCTGTGTGAGTAAGTCAACGGGGGCACTTTAGATTTACCCACACCACCGGTTAAACCTGCACTTTTTTACGATTGCTTCAATGTAAAGAGCGAGATCTTTCAATTTGGGGATACCTTGGACACTGTAACGAGTCCAGGGAGCTAAGTTGTGCCGCCCCAAAAATGCGAACAATACTCTCTCACGACCACGTATCTAATTATATTATTAACAGTCCACTTCCTGTATGACAAGGCTCCGGATGACCTCGCCACTGCGGCGGTGAGTGCAGCACCTAAACATAGATTATAGAGGTATGCGCACGGTTTTTCGGTTCCTCCCGTAGATGGATATAGCACAAAAGGCGGAGCTTGAACCCCCACCATGAAATGTTTTTCTCCCCGCTTCCCCGCGCACAGTCACGCTGCGTTCCCTAGTAATATGAGCTAACAACAAC
Source organism: Incurvaria masculella (assembly GCA_946894095.1). Lineage (NCBI taxonomy): Eukaryota > Metazoa > Arthropoda > Insecta > Lepidoptera > Incurvariidae > Incurvaria > Incurvaria masculella. Next base: position 9,739,072 of record OX335644.1, read on the forward strand.
TCGTCTCTACCTCCCTCCTCCGTGGGTATGCGCGTGAGGATGGGGAAGCGAATACCTGAAGGCAGCGAGCAGGTCCCTCGTGATCTCCTCCTCGGAGTCGGCGGCGGCCCCGGAGCTCTCGCCGGTGAGGACGCCCTGGAGCGCCTGGATCTTGCTCACCCATTGCATGAACTCGTTCTCATCTATCAGACCGTTTCCTGCAAACAGATAGCGATTGTTAAAACCGGATATGGCCGACCCACTTCAATAACGCATCGCTTGTTGCCCCGTTCCACTTAAGAGGATAATGAGGTGATTGAGTGCCATGCAATGGCTCGTGCCTGTTTCCTCAGTCAAATTAAAAGTATTTGTCCGAAATTGTGTACATTGAATAAATCAACTGAGAGCTAAGTCCGTACGTTTTGATTTTTTAAATAAATAATCTTATCTCCATGATACAAGCCTCCAAAGATTTGTTTGAAAATGTGCAAGGGCGATCATGGACATACGTAGAGTTATCAAAAAAATCAAAACGTACAGACGTAGCTTTTGAGTTGTAGCTCTCAATGTGCAAAAGTTCAGAAACGTTAACGTTAAACGTTAAACGTTTTCTTAATTTGACTGATGAAACGGGCACGAGCCATTGTATGGAACTCGATCACCTTATTATCCTCTTAAGGTGGCCCATCCCGCTCATCTCCCCATACAAAAGGGGAAAGAAGATCACGCCCATATTTCGTGTCAGAGATCCAAAATGTTGCTCAAAATAGCTTTATTTGATCGAACTACATGTCTAATGACCATTGGCATTGTACAATTGTGTTTGGTTTCTAAGTTATAAGGTCCGAAAGTTCGCATTTTTCGCGCGTTTTATACAATAACTTTGGAGGTGGATTACGCAATGATAAAGTAAGAACTTCTTAAAAAGATTAGTCATCAGACATAGCTTATTTAGTCAAGATTTATAATCTATTTGGTTTTTGTTCGATTTTTTAATACAGCGGTCGTGGTTTACTTTTAGCTATAAGTCGTTTTTAAATTAAGATTTTCGTAAATCTTACTAAATCATACACTATGCACATTGTCTTTTTTGTGGACATGTTGCATCTTCCTCATCATGAAGCCTGTCTTATTCTTTGAAACAGAGAAGGTCCCAGAGCGCAACAGCACGGTTTTGTACCGTGCCCGCGAATGAGTTAGGCCCTCCGGGTTGGGCCACCTTAAGATCTACCAGTTCTAGATGCATTACATATATCAGTTAACTGTGGTTGTACCTCCACGAACATGTGGGTCGAGGTAGTTCGATAGTCTACCTAAATTATGTCATTGATGCCTGCCAGATTACAATTATACTCTTAATTTGTTTTGCATAGAGCAGCTGACTTGGGTTCGAATCCTGCTTCATTGACAGTTCTACACCCATATGCATATTAGGTGCAATGCTTTAATGTAGATATCACCGATTAATCTATCATTAATGAGCGTGCATTTATTTTTTGATGTACCTGCATATGTATAATAATGTGTAAATGTTACAACATAAGTAAATCCCAAATGACTTGGTAAATGAACAGTTTGTTTGCTACTCACGCACAGCATGTTTGATGCGAAGCTATTCGAAGTTTATGCCTAGGTAAATAAATATGAAAATAAATCATGATTATTTACTTGCTGCGACCGTGACAGGTACACGCGCGGTTTCTTCTGTGAATGTTCACTTAAGTATTATAGGCGTAATCAGCCGAATGTCTTGCGTAATGCCGAAGCCAAGCACTAGGTCTAGCGCGATTAGTGAGCTTATTAGCATACTCAGCGCTGATAATCACAAGAGTTGCGTGTGGGCCGCGGCCCAAGGGGCGCCGTATAGCTCAGGAGACGGCAGCTGTTGTTACTAAAACCCCAGAAAAAGTAACACATGACTGAGATAAATAGTCGCAACTGAAACGACTTCTAACGGAAAGAAGTACTTTGTGACGTCATTTCAACACAATTTGTATGGACGAAATGTCAAAGTAAGGCAAAGTGCAATCACAAGTACTACTTTTTGTTAGTCTTAGTTTGTGTTACGACTATTTATCTCAGCCATAGTGCTAAAGCGTAGTACTATAAACTTATTCTGTCCTATTTCATTCCTATTTCCCTGTGCATATATTTTCCACTAAACCTTATTCTAACGGCACCATGGAGTATATATTACGTCTAAAACTCGTTAATGTAACTTGACAGGAATGAAAGTTTTGACGTTTTAAGATAAGGTCGCTCATGCGACATCTACAATAAGTTTTGCGTTTTCTTACCCGTTCTGTTTTAAAAAACCATGCTGAGATGTCCTCACTTATCTTACTCACTTTTAAAAAAAGTATCCATTGTGTTCCCGCCCTCGGTGTGCTCTTGAAGGGTCTGCCGCGCGGTAATGCGCCGCAACCACGCGGCAGTGACCTTGAGGCGCGCAAGGCGAGGGCGGGCGGCCGGTGAGCGGCGCCCTGTGGCTCACCCGCCCTAGCCACGCAATGCACTCTTGTGTTTGGCTTTGACTGATAAGTGATACTGATGATTTATACTGAGATTTGGACTGTAGTAGAATAAAAACTCTAATGGGTATTATAGTTTGGTTTTGTTCGGCATTTGAAGAAAAACGATAGTTTTAGTTCATTACTAGATGAACTAAAACTCCATTCGATGGAGAGAAAAATATTGTCTTAAGCGTATTTGATACTAAACAAATCAAACGAGCCAATATATAAAGTTGTATGCGACGCAATGATTCTAATCCACGACCTTCACCTAAAATGACAAAATATTTCTTTGTAAAGTTGATCTCAAACACTAAAAATACAAGACTTTTGGCAGAGAATCAACCTGCTCCCCCAATTTAATGTTAACGATGCACTCGGTGGCCGTGGCGAGGTCAGCTCTCAGCTTTACGTGTTTATTAAAAAGTTGTTTTAAGATACTTAAACCGGTCAACCAAAATGTGAACAGTCTACGAGCATATGTAGGTTATAGAGTTTTATTATCCATTTCCTGTTTTACGTTCATTACATACCAGTGACCTACCCACTACACACAAAACTTTGTGTAAAACCGAGTCCTACTACCGCGAGTGTAGTCCGGTTTAGATTATATCAGCATTCATAAAGAAATATCGGGCTAGTTTTTCTTTAAAAAAATCCATTCATTGACAATATTTTATTAACTAACAATGATTAAATACCTTTCTAAAAAAATGTTTTGAGCTCTCAAATCGATTAGAGTTGGAATTTCGAAAAAACCGGGCAAGTGCGAGTCGGACTCGCACACGAAGGGTTCCGTACCATCGTAAAAAATTGTATACAATTTTTTTTTAATTAAAATAAATACACACTCTGTGAAAATTTCAGCTGTCTATCTGTTACGGTTACTGAGATACAGCCCTGTGACAGACGGACAGACGGACGGACGGACGGACGGACGGACAGCGGAGGCTTAGTAATAGGGTTCCGTTTTCACCCTTTGGGTACGGAACCCTAAAAAGCACTAACTTCGTCGATCTTGATTTCTTCTTGCAATCGAATTAAAATGTGTGTGTCCTTAAATATCAAAAAACATGCTCCCAATCGTGTAAGTTGCGATAAAAGTTCTATAGTCTTCGTCGGAATGAAGTTAAAACTGCGGTGGATTGCACGGTTTACTTAGTTAACCGTGCTGGAGAACTTGGTGGCTTTGATAGGCTTAATGTAAAATCGATTGACGTCGTCGAGGGAGGTGGGTTTTGTATCGATTTGTCCACAGGCGGCCATTAACCTCTAGCACAAGTCCCAAAGTAAGGCGACCTTACTTTAAGTGCCTAGGTAGAAAATCATCTAAAATTATTAAAAAAATAATTACATTATTGTGACTAAAACTGCTGTTTCATGGCCCAGATTTCAAGTGCACTATTTATGAGTTGAATAAGTGCATTTCGTTACGTACCGTACCGCTGAGAGCCGGGAGGACTGGAGAAAAATTGGAGAGGCGTATGTCCAGCAGTGGACGCAAACACGCTGACTGACTGACTGACTGACATTATAGCTATGCTCATAAAAGGAAGGTGACATGGCATCTAATCCATCGGGAACATGGTTATAGGGCTAATAACATAACGGTAGTTGTGGGCTATAAGCCCTCCATGACAGGTTGTATAAATAAAAACCTGCCAAAGTTGTATTATAATAAAGAGCTTGAAAAGTTAAGTACACTGAGAGATGTGATAACTCGCCCAGTGAACAACCGGGGTAATATACCAATCTGAAGAAATTGAAGAAAATATGTTCCTCCATCCGGAACGGAACTACCTAACCGTGTTTCTTCTTCGATCTAAATATTGAACACAACTTGGTCATCACATGTGGTATTCTATAGTTGCATTATTATCGTCACATTATTTTGGTTATATTCAATGTTGTGATTATTCTACCAGTTAAATGTTTCGCAGAGCTGTGGAACGTTATGCGTTTTGTTGCTCCTAGGTAGCGAGTCGGCTACCAACTAGAGCACCGGTTTTTAACAACCGCAAAATAAGCGTTAACAACCATTAAGTGATACTTCAGTAAGCTAGCTTAGGTGCTGTTCTATTCACCGTAGTAGGCCCACCACGGCTCGCCCTTGCAGCAACTGACCGACCAGTCAGTTCACATCAAGTCGGAGTAAGAAACGAGTCATCCAACAGCCCGTGTTTACTTAGCTGCCACGCTATCGCGGAAACGATACTCACGAGATTCTTCAAACGAATGTACCTAAATGCAATTTTGCGCCAGCAAAACATTATCAGTCGTATTCAGAGAGCACCTATCAAAACTTAGTACGAAATTAGCAGCGAACTAACCATATAAAACCTGGTTTAGTCTGGCGGATTAAAGTTAGTCCGCCCACTCTGAACCCAGCTGTAAGAAATGTATCTTCATAAAATACTGTAAAATGAACACATGAGTGCATATTGCTCACCGCTCTCACTGGCATCCTTGATGAGGTCAGCGATGAGGTCATCCCGCACCTCGATGCCGAGGTTGCGCAGCATGAACTGCAGCTCGGCTGGTGTCACGTGGCCATCGCTGTCGCGGTCCAACAGCCCGAACGCCGTGCGCAGGTCTGCGAGAAACAAATAGATCACCGTCAGAACTGAATTAAATGAAATGCAGCCCAGTTATTGTCACGTGGCCGTCGAAGGCGCGGTCCAGCACAGCAGCTCGAACGCCGCGGGCAGGTCTGCGGGGAAACAAACAGGTCACCGTCAGACTGCACTGCTCGCATGGCGTTGCTATTCAGATGCAAGATTAACATGTTATGAAGCTCAGCAGTTGTCACGAGGCCATCGCTGGTGCGGTCCAGTAGCTCAAACACCGTGCGCAGGTCTGCAGGGAAACAAAAAGGTTACAGTCAGAACTGCCTACACTACTTCTATGGCGTTACTATTCCGATGGTATCGATATGATTGTTTATCAATATAAACAATAATGTATCAACATGAAATGCCGCTCAGCTATGGTCACGTGGTCATCGCTGTCGCTGTCCAGCAGCTCGTCAGGTCTCCGGGGGAATAAACAGATCAACGTCAGATAGATAACCTGGCGTGACTACACAAATGCAGGATCAAAATTTACTATAGCATCAGTATCTACTACAGCAGCACTGTTGTCATGTGATCATCGCGGCCAGGTCTTGTTGATACTAAATATATTCATAGTTTTTTTTTTCGATTTTTAAGGTTCCGTACCCAAAGGGTGCCAACGGAACCCTATTACTAAGCCTCCGTCCGTCTGTCTGTCACAGGGCTGTATCTCATGAACCGTAATAGGTAGGCAGCTGAAATTTTCACAGAGTGTGTATTTATTTTGCCGCTGTAACAACAAATAGGTAAAAAGTAAAAATAATAAAAATTAAAAGGGGCCCCACACAAAAAACCTGATTTTTTGTTTTCAATCTTGTACGATGGTACGGAACCCTTCGTGTGCGAGTCCGACTCGCACTTGGCCGGTTTTTCTAAATGTTTAACGATGGTTGGTAATGCTGAAGTAAGTTAAAATACATTTTGATGGAAAAGGTAAAGGAGCATGTAGTAAGCACTACTTATTGTAGTACATATGAGAAGTCTTCTTGCTAAGCAACATAACTAACGTTTACAACATGGATATTTCCTTTGAGCTTATGCTGGGCGATCTGTGGTCATAAAACGTCAATTTTATCTCTATGATTCATGATAAAGGCGTATATTTTCAACACATTAATGTCACAGCAGAATCATAAATAATGCCGAAAAATCCTCTAGGATACAATAAAAATAAGTAACATATTTTGAAACTCATAGTAATTTTATGTATACTCACAGAAATCGTTTGTTTTTTTCTCTGGAGTCTTAGCCATAGTTTCAGCAAATGTTTCCTTCTGAAAATCATAATTCCTTACGACTAATACCCACTGATACTTTCGTACTTTTATCAACGCGGCCGCGAGCTGCTAGTAACGCTTGCCAAACATTTTCTGCCTTTACATTATCACGACCCAATAAAATGGCGAGTCGCGCGAACAATTTACGATCCATTTCCAAATTCAAAATAAGTCCCGAGGGAAATGCGAAATATCACGAGCGGCAGAAGCGTGATGGCGTATTGCTTGCCAGAATCATTTAGGTTTTTTACGTAATTAACAGAGTGAACGTATCAGTTTATAATCTGCGGGTACCATGGTAAATACACACGCCGGGTGAACAGGCTAGGGAGTGATTAAATCTGAATTTTAGTTGCATTTCATGGCCATCTAACTAGTAAATTTCAGTTCGCTCAGCCGAATATCACGTCGTTTAACAGCTAGCGTGGTACGAAATGCAACTAAGGGCCGAGTGCACGAAAGGACAAAAAATCAAAATCAACGTCAACGTACGATTAAGCACGTCACTTTGTATGGACAGTATGGAAGGAACTCCATGCGGTTCACTAAAAGTGACGTGTTTGAAAATTGATTAACTCGGCCGTCTCTTCGTGCAATCGAGGCTAAATGTCAGACGTAGATATTCACTGACATACCTATTAACCCGGTAAGTAATGGTGGGGCCCGTAAGCATCAGAAAATTACGCTCCCCATACAAACGTAGTTTACTAATCATTTGAAAACCACTGTTCCAATTTACTTGACTTCTAATATAACGCAACAAATATCTTTGTCTGCAGGTTTATGATTTTTCGGTAAATGTATCCTGGGTTACACCGCAGAGAAAACAAAATGTACATGAAAATTTTATTGTAGCTTTCATTAGATTGGGTTTTAAAAAAAATAAAAACATGCAGACACGGATATTTGTTGTCTGATATATCAATCCAATTGATGTAGTGGTTTCAAATTAATAGTAAATAACGTTTGTATGTGAACCATAGCTTACCGGCCATTTTCTGTTCTGCGAGTTTAATAAAAGTGAGTTTGCATTATCATTCGATTTATAAACCATTGCACCATTTCATATAAATTAAATTTGTTTAGGCGCTTGGCAGCTATCCGAAAAATAACACGTGGATAGGGCTCAGCCTCGCTTCCCCGATTCAAACTGCACTATATTAATATTATCAACGCGATGATATATATGATGATAGACATGATATAACTAAAGCGATTACAGTGACATTATCTTGGCACCGCTATCCAAGAGGTATGATTTTATTAGCGTCGACAAGTTCACACTCGGGGATTCCGGTCAATATTTTGTGTTCATTTTGGCAGAACTTCTAAGAAGTTTCTAAGATGAATGAGTCAATGCATCAAAATGTTCTATTTATATTCGTACAAATATTTTTTGTTTGGCCTGGCATTTTTCACGTCCATTATAAATCCAGTATATAACTCGTCGATCATGATATTTTGAAAACTTGCTTTATCGTTGATTTCAGTTTTAATTCCTGCGATTGACCACAAAGATGGCTATAAAAGAAATGAAGTAGTGAAACTAAGGGCCGAGTGCACAAAAATCAAAATCAACGTCAACGTATGATCAAACACGTCACTTTGTGTGGACAGTATGGAAGCCACTCCGTGCGGTTCAGTGATAGTGACGTGTTTGAACATTGATTAACTCAACCGTTTCTTCGTGCAACCGGGGCTAAGTGTAATAATATTTTATACTACTGGCGGGAAAGCACTTGCCAGTAATGCGAGAGGTTATGAGTGTTGGATAAGTGTATTCGTTACGAATGCGAGCTGTTTCATGGTTCGCGTAGTTAGGTAGTTCCCCTCCCCTACCAGCTGGTAGGCTTAAAAGTCGTCCTGCCGCATTTAATTAAATTATGGTTGAGGCGGCAATGAAAAATTGTCCGGGTTTTCCATCCCTTTTCAGTGTAACCGTGCGCGTAAAGGGAAGTTCCTGGCAGGCACCTAATTCCCGGGAATGTGATGTATTAGGCTAATATCACGACGGTAGTTGTGTGGTATTAGCCAGTCATGTCAGGTTCCATAAAAAAACGCGGCTCAGTTTGGGGCAAAATCGAAAAATCAATATCGTTTTCGAGATATAAATTAGCCAACGTTACTCAACGGCCCATAAACTATCTTTATGAAGAATCACGTCTATCCGTTGTTCTGTTTCTGCGTGAAAGAAGTATGAACCAAAAAACACTCTTTCGCATTTCTAATATCAGTAAGGTGTAAGTAGAGACGCGTAGAGCGGATGTTTTGCACGGATGCAAGGTTGTCATTTATAAATATTGGTGCCAAGATATATTTCATTGAATACCTGTTCTTAACTGAAGGAATAAAATATATTATGAAACGTCAACATGAATATTTGTAATTTTCTTATATATCAATAAATAGGCATTTTTAACGAATTCATAGTCCATTTTAAATAATTAAGAAAATAACTAATTAAGTAGGCAAATATTTTCTAATCGAAAGCTTTTATTTCCAAAATACTTTTAATATAAATCTTATCCAGAATGTTGTGGTTACTCTTCTAAGTGAAAGAAGAAAGATTCAAGTAAAGATTTACTTCAAATCTGAAGTAGATCTACCATTGTTGAATACATAAATTGATTGATTGATGATGGCTAATACCACACGCACCGTCATGATACTAGCCCAACTGTACCGCATTCCCGAAAAAATTGGGTGCCATACTAGGACCTTCCTTCCTTCCTTTTACAAGTACACCTACATTACACTGGATTGAAAAAACAACCCAATTTTATATTTCCATTTCAAGTAGAAGGAGACCTCCGAACCATGGAACAAGCTAACATTCGTGACCACATACGGATAGGTGTACTCCGAGAGAGAAAGAAAGTGGGGCATGCGCTGGGCGGGGATTTGAGCCCATGACTTCTGGCATGCAATGCATATCCACGCGCCACTGAGCTACAAGGCGCTCTGATTTGATGTTCCGTCTGGATCGTGGAGCATTTATGAAAATATCCTACCGTAATGCGCTCTATCCTCTTTGCCAATCCCTCTGGGAAGCGGCGTGATTATATGTATGCATGATTATGATATTTATTGAATACTAGTGGATCTCTGAGCTGTAGAACTCGCGAGTGTCTTTTTGAACGTTTGACATTTTTTAATTTTATTTAAATGTTTAAAAAACTGGCTCGACTAAAAAGATCACGACAATCAGTTGAGAAATGCGACCTGTTCAGGAGACCAGTCGGGCATAAGAAAGCTTGTTTACCCAATCTGAAACGGAGCCTGACGCTCGAGCTTCGCCTTCGCTCGGTCAAAAATACGTTGTAATTAATTTCCTCGATCTATTGCTAAGTCCTACACAGGAATCTCGAAATCAAACTCTCAGTAGGATGCAACTTTCTAACATTTTTTTTCCCAATTTGTATAAGCAATATTTCCAAGAACTCGCGAACTTCTCAGAATCGTCACGCTGTTCGAGGGGTCTTGAGAGTTCAAGGCGAAGCGGAGCTACTAGACAATCTATAACTATTCGCAGCGGTTGCGGTTGTTGATCGCGGCGCGGCGGAGACGGAACGGCCTGCGTCGGCTGCGCCCGCGCAGGTGTCGAGGTGGCAGCGAGACTGGCGCAGCGGAGGAGCACTCGGCGCGAGCGTGGCGGTCGCCGCGATGACAGCAGGGTGTGCTCCGAGATAATTTTAGACGATTCATGAAAATCATGAACCAACACTACATTATATATCTTCTGTGCGACTGCGGACCGCTAATTCATAAAATAAATTCCATCGTTGGGGGATACTTACTAGACCCAGATCATATCAAAGTCAACACACCTCAAAAAATCCTGCACTTCCTGAAGGAGGCAGTATCTGTAAAGGTCGCAGTGACAGCGGGCTAAAAATATATAGCTGGACATGGACGGTTAATACCACACCCGCCGTCATGATAATAGCCCAGCATACCGCATTCCTAAAGGAACTAGGTGCCATGCTAGGACCTTTCCTTTATAAGCACGGCTCCATTTAACTGGCTGGAAAACATGGACAATTTTTCATTGCCGTTTCGACCATCTTTTCGTTCAGCCGAGCTGGCCTAACTGCCACCTACCAGGGGAAGGGGATCTACAGTTTTACATGGATTCCGAACCATGGGACAGCTTGCATTCGTGACGAAATGCATTTATCCAACTTAGCTAGAAAGAACGAACGGGTGGGTATCGAACCCATACACTCTGGCATGAAAAGCAAGTCCTCGGACCCCTGAACTACGTATTGTATGAAAATGTTACAAACAATTGTCTTGTGACAAGACATAAAGCGTTAGGTAAGTACCAAGTGAGAAAAATATAAGAAAAATGATAGGATTTTATTGTAAGGTGCGCGGTGAACATTTATTAGCGTTCCGTACCCAAAGGGTGAAATTGGAACCCTATTACTAAGCCTCCGCTGTCCGTCCGTCCGTCCGTCTCACAGGGCTGTATCTCATAAACCGTAATAGGTAGGCGGCGGAAATTTTCACAAAGTGTGTATTTATTTTGCCGCTATAACAACAAATAGGTAAAATGAACAAAATGTAAAAAATAAAGGGGGGCCCCATATTTTACGGAACCCTTCGTGTGCGAGTCCGACTCGCACTTGGCCGGTTTTTCTGTTTTAAACTATGCAAAGACAGACTTACGAGGTCTACAGCTCAGAGATCCACTGCTTAGTGTCTATTTTCAGTTACAATATGAAAATGCGTACAATTAGAGGACATTTTAATCGAAAATGCATAACAATGAGGTACATTTTGAAATGTTTTTTAAGAAATTCAGGACACCATTTAATGTCAACTATTTAAGAGAATATGATAAGAGGTACATGATTACGAAGAAACAAACAAACTCGCAAATCATTAACATCGGCAAACAAGATAGTAGATAATTATCACCTGCCAGCAAGCCTCAAGCAATTTTCCACGCTAAGAAGATAAGAGGATTTGACGGTTTAGGACCATATACTATATGTATCCGGCTTTGAACTTAAGTATGCTGTATTATATAATATACTTCTGAACCTCAAGGTTGAACAAAGGTTTTAAATATAGTGACCTAAGTTCAGCTAAAAGTACAAACTTATTTGCCCCTTTACCGCTTTGACTTCCGCTCGGTCGATATAGACCGTTTTGTTGTTACTACCCTCCAAATAAATAGAATCTATATTAATTTGTCATATTGACATTAATTTGACATATTCATCCATGCTATGCATAATAAAATGAGAACGTTTAGAAAGGATTCGCTATTATTTTAATGAAATGAAAAAATACTTTATTTGCAGCCATACGGTACGAAAAGGCGGAAATTAATGCCATAAGGCATTCTCTAACATTCAACCTTAGAGATGTAGGAGAGGTGCAGTGAGGCGAGCAAAATAATAAACGTAAAACAAAATGAATTAGAGAAAATATTAACTAACCTATAAATATGGATGTATATATAAAAAAATACATACAACTACGTACATACATTTAAAGATAATGAGTTGATCGGTGAATTAATGAGTAAGCAACTATAAGTGTAATGTTTTGGATAACAGAATGGCGGTGCCATGTTCCGACTTTTGGCGTTTTACCTCACCCAAAAACGAGTTCCGTGCTGTTCCTACGCCGCAGAGGTGGTACAGAGTATCGGAACAACGACAGTTGTTAACTATCAATGAAATGGCCTAAAACAATGTAATTCCAGATGTCTACAGTACATATATATCAATGGTCATCGGCAAATGTAGAATTGAACCATATTTCAACAAAGGTGTCGTTCATAAAACATATAAATAAAAGTGGGCCATCTAATATACGATGGATATCTTACTCTGTAGCGTGTCCACGCTGGGCTCTGGCACGGTGGGACGCTCGTCCGCCGGTGGTGCCGGCTGTTTCCGCTTGCTTTTCTTCTCATCATCAGTCTGCAATGGGAAAACGATGCTGATGGTGGATTATATTAAATTATAAGGGGTTCTTGTTCCTATTCTGCCATCGCACAACGCGCAACAGACAGACGTATAGGAGGTATTGAGCTCTGTTTATCTGTATATGTATTGGTTACTAATGTATGGAAGCGAGACTTGGGTATGGCAGAAGAGGCACGAATGTAGAATATGTAACAGTAGATATGCGATGATAATTGTATGTATTTAATGCATACGGCATTACCGTTATCTTATTAATTTGAGTTTCAGTGACATCTACATTTGAAGCATTGTAATCAGTTTTGAAAATAATCTGAAAAAGTATTGGTCTTGACATTCGTCGGAAGCCTCCGACGCCTTTGCGTTTTAGAACTTCCAGAAACTTGGAATTTTCAAAAATAATACGAATGAAAATACGTATGTCGTTGAAGTAGATCCAAGATATACTTGCGTTTTAAGCTCCCTGAACAGCAAGATACGGATACGATGTCATAGATGGCGATGCTATCAATGTTGACAATGAGGCTGGCACTGAACTAATGAAAACAAAATATGTAGATATACTGAATTATTTAAAATAATACCCATCACAGAACTTGGACATGAAAACGTGATGAATTCATACAATTCTTTTGTATTATTTAATTTCCTGCGTGTAATCCTTTCATTAAAATTGTTAGACGGGCCTTTGTCACCTACTGCTGATTAGCTTAGGTCCTTTCTTAGCAGCTTGCAAGCAATACCAGGACAAGATAATCAGAACTTTAGTAATAAAGGCCCCTAAAGTGTCGATTAAAGTGAATCAGCACTTGGTGAAAATCAGGCTAAAATAAGTTAAACGTTTTTTTCACGTAGAATAACAAATCGTTCATTGCCGCGTTTTGTTTTCAGCGAAGCGAAACCATTGACAACCACCAGCCATAAAACTACCCACACATAGGTGTTGGGGCATGTCGGCAGCGGTGACGTATTTTCCAGATAGAAATCTACGCCATTTTCACCGACCTTATAGCGTAATCGCTGGTTAGGAATCTCGATGGCATGTTGGCCTTCGTTTGAGGGTAAGGGCGTCATTTTTATGTTCCCATCGTGTACTTGCCGATGAAAATAAGTGCTTACGGATTTGTTGGTACTATTTGCCGTAGAACGAACTACCATATTGCTATAAAGCAATGTCTTCTCGGCAGCTACAAGTATAAGCTACTACTATTTTGTTTCCTTTCTAGTTGCGCCCGCTGTTTTGTAGATTCGTTTTTTTCCTGACTTCTTCAATATTAACCCTACTGCCCAAACGCTCACACACCTTAGTGTAGCCTCATGTAATTTGCTGCTACTTCTTTACTATTACAGTACTTAACCATTATTTAATTAATGGGAACTAATCAAGGATACGTAATTACAGACCGCTAATATTGTGTACATAGTTCTCAAGTCATAAACGGACTCTTTTTGCTTCCAACTTCGTGGTTATTTAAGCTGCACATCCATCCGTTGATCAAGCGCAAAATATAGCATAAAAATAGCCACAACCGAATTCTATCAGCTTTTTAATGTACTAAGGATATCTATGGTACTTTTCTGAACCCAGACTAGCTCGAAACCAATACGTCGAGGCGGCTCCTAATTCGGTGGTCATCTTTTTAACAGATGACAGAGCAAAACAGCGTCGGTACTGGTCAGCCTCGGTAGCTCAGTGTGCGACGTTGGTGCGACGCCTTGCGATTCGATAAACTGGGGAAGCATCACTGAGCGCGGTTAGTTTCTGCATGGGTGACCATTTTCAACCGTAGAGGCTGGCATACTAACTAGGTGGTAGGGTTAATCCATCACCATCGCATTGAATGAACGATGGTCGAAGAGGTAATGAAAATTGTCCGTGTTTTCCATCCTGTTCAATGTAGCCGAGCAATATAAGGAAGGTCCTATCATGGCACCTAGTTCCCATGTGGTGAGTCAGGCTAATATCTGACGGTCAGTTCGGTATTAGCCATCCATGTCCAGTTACATAAAAAAAATCTATAAACTTTAGACTGTAAAAAATCACTCATGGTTATAAGCCCGCTTTTGTGTCGTATTATTGCTTTGCTCTATTTTTTTCTTTAATTTTATATTTTGTCTTTACAACATAAATAATATATTTACACATTTATTAATTCATTCAATATAAGGATCTAAGAATAGGTAATGTATTGTTTGGGTACTGATAGCATTTGGTTGGACTTCATTATCTGAAGATTATAAGGTCGGTACCATATTCATTTACGTTCTACCTCCCTTTTTTGTTTGGGCTAGTTCTTGATGGCGAGTGCTTTGTTATGGTGAGAAATAATTTTGTAAGTTATCTCGTTATTCTTAGAAATGGCGTTCATTATCGGATGACCACTCAGTTGAAACTTGAGTACATCGCAGTGTAGGATTCAGAGAAAGCACAATCTGCGGGTTCTCGCATTACGTTCGCCTAATTGCATTGCGTTGCTATTGCATTTTATCTTCCAGGTAGTTTGTTGTGCCTGATTGAATAGACTTCTCGGAAAAAATGTATTGTTTTGCCGCCTTAAGAATGTCCCGTAAGCTATGCTTCCCACACAAACGTAGTTTACTAATCATTTCAAAACGACTGATCCAATTGAATTGATATTTAATATCTAGTAACAGGCAACAAATACCTGTGTCTGCGCGTTTTTTTTTTAAATCCAAACCGAATCAACTGAAAGCAAAAAGAAAATCTTCATACAAATTTTGTTTTCTCCGAGGTTTTCTCTGTAGTTTGACCCAGGATAAAACCGAAAAAACAAAGATATGCAGACACAGAATGCTTGATATTATGTATATACTAAATACTAGCAGCCCGTCCCGGCTTTGCACGGGCATAACGTCGTCAACGTCAAAAATATTATTTTGACACAATGATACACAAATAAACCATTTTTACGTAGAGTTCCTACATTGAGATATTTGAAATAAAAAAAACTTATATATTATTATTACATGATTATTAGATATTAGAGAAATAGGGAGAACCGCGGCCTCCGAGGCACGCTCCCGCCGCCCCGGCCGGCCGGTACCGCCGCAAGCACTACATCCCGCAATGTTTTAATCTATAATATCTTCGAAAATATTCATTTAAATCATATGCTGTAAAGGGCCGTATAGATCTATATTAAATCAACAATGTATTTAAGGTATTTAATTGGATAAGGATTAATGCTGTATTGGTTAAAATCGCTTCAAAAATTAGCCATTATTTGCCGTAAAAAGTAAATGAGAAAAAAATGTTATTGTGGGATATCCATAAGAGATAGATAAATACCATCGCGAAGTTTTCTGTAGACCTTTTCAATGTATACAATACTTAGTACATTATTTTGATAAATCTCGTAGGGTTCAGCCTGCGTTTGCAATGTAAGCGGAAAAAAAATATTTTTTTACGACATCACATTGGAAACCTCAAAAATAACAGTATTTCTCAAATATTTTATGGATATTATTATACATATAAACCTTCCTTTTGAATCACTCTATATATACCGCATCAAAATCCGTTGCGTAGTTTTAAAGATTTAAGCGTACATGGGGATATAGGGACAGAGAAAGCGACTTTGTTTTATACTATGTAGTGATAGTGATAAAGCAAATTGGAACAGTGGTTTTCAAATTATTAGTAAACTACGTTTGTATGGGAGGCGAAATTTTCTGATGCTTTAGTCCATTTACATTATTCATCATATGGGTACGAGGTGGTACGGTTGATCACGCCCAGGTTGATCCCATTGAAAGAAACAATGGAGAGTTATGTCCAGTTCAAAGACTTGCAGGCCAATTCTAGCGCTAATTAAATTACATACGGAATACATCCTCCTGCAGGTCTATTCCTGCCATTCAGTAATCAGGAATCAGGAATCCTGAGTCTAGAAAACCGCTTTTATAGAGATTTTCAAAGCGAGTTTTTCGACGGAAAACCTTTATTGATTAAAAAAATTATGCCCTGGAATATTTTCGTCAAGAATATCGCTTGAAAAACCGCTACAAAAGCGGGTTTCTAGACTCAGGATTCCTGATTCCTGTTTACTGAATGCCAGGAATGGACCTGCTGACCCAGACTGAATCAGTTAACAACCGTAACCGTTTCGAACTATTTTGGTGCATTTACGGATGGTTTTTTTATGGAACCTGGCAAGGCTGGCTAATACCACACAACTACCGTTATGATATTAGCTGAACACACCGAATTCCCAAAGGAATTAGGTGCCATGCCAGGACCTTCCCCTTTATGAGCACGGCTACATCGAACTCGATGAAACAAGAACAATTTTTCATTGCCATTTCAACCACATGTAGTTTCATCCAGCCCGGGCGGGCTTAACCCTACCGCCTAGTATGGGAAGGGGACGTACAGTTTTACATGGGTTTCGAACCGTGGAACAAGCTCGCTATCGAGACGAAATGCACTTATTCAACTAATAAAGAGAAATAAATAAAGTAGTGCATGAACGGGGCGGGGGTTAATCATGACCTCTGGCATAAAAGGCAAGTCCCCGTGCCCCTGAACTCCGATCAGCTCATCGTATATGTAGTATATAAGGATATACGGTACATACGTACTGTGTAAACGTTTTTAATATTTTCTGTCCATCTATACTGTAGTATTCTAGAGACAATGCCCGCGAAAATAGAATAAACTCCGCAGTTTGTTCCTGACATCGATATAACCACAGATATTTTAAATATATCTAAATATATACAATATATCTGTGGATTTAACCGATGGTTCCCGACCACTCTGATACTCGTATCCGGGTATATCCGTATCCGTAGGGTTAACTACAAATGTGGGCGGTAAATTTCGCTCGTTGTATGTAGAAAATAAAGCAAAGATTATGGATTACAAACCACGTAGTTATTTGGATGACTAATGGATCTTCTCAAGTAATATTCAGGCAAACAGACGTGGAAAGGTAAAATATTTAAAACTTCTATCATCAATACCACATAATCAATACATACGAAAATAAAGCACTTATTTGCGCTTGTACAGTTTTTTATCGAAATTACAAAGGTGTATAAGGATTAAATTGAAACAAGCGCGATCATTTCTGTTAGGAGAGCCCATTGTCATAGTAATGCTGTATCAATTCGGATGTAGTCACATGTTTTTATTGAATGTTTAAAACGCGTTGCTATTCGTGGACACATCTCAACCGCGGCGGCGACGGCAGCGGTTGACATGCTGCCAACATCGACAGAGCATGGACATTTTTTAGGGTTCCGTACCCATCAATCAAACGGAACCCTATTACTAAGCCTCCGCTGTCCATCCGTCCGTCCGTCCGTCCGTCTGTCACAGGGCTGTATCTCATGAACCGTAATAAGTAGGCAGCTGAAATTTTCACAGAGGATCTATTTATTTTGCCGCTATAGCAACAATTAGGTAAAGTTAAAAAAAAAAATAATAATAAAAGGGGGGCCCCATACAAAAAACTACTTTTCTGTGTTAAATATTGTACTATCATACGGAACCCTTCGTGTGCGAGTCCGACTCGCACTTGGCCGGTTTTTCATCATATGTTTACCGTTTTATGGTTCGATCAAAGCCAATGAAACAGATATTTAAAAAAAATGCCAGACAGAAAGCCGTTTGCAAATCCCTATAGCAGTAATGCTAGCATAACCGGTGGTAATTATGTGTGATATCATATGCGTATAGTAAGGCATTTCGCATACGAAACTACTGAAAAGAAACGCAGGAATGTAGTTTGCGCGTCACTCCAATAAAAACTTGTCCGTGCGTTCCATCCAGTCGCGGGAATGCGGTGAGAGGCGCTGTGGTTGGGCGTATAGTATATCATGACGGAGTTTGTGGAATAGCATGCAATGTCCCAGTCACATAAAAAAAACAAATTTAACAAAAAAAATTACCGACTTCAAAGGAAAAGCACTAAAAAGTAAAAAATAATTTTCATTTTTGTAGTTACGATTTCTGTTATTTTTTGAGTCGGCGTCAGCCGGGCACGCGCTGCGCCAATCAAGAGAACCTAACCTAACCTAACCTAACCTAACCTAACCTAACCTAACCTAACCTTGGCTGACACCGACTCAAAAAATTACAGAAATCGTAACTACAAAAATGAAAATTATTTTTTACTTTTTAGTGCTTTTCCTTTGAAGTCGGTTATTTTTTTTGTTAAATTTGTTTTTTTATTTGTTTATTTTTAGTGAATCTGAAGTAAATTTACTAATTTGTACACGTCCTTTCCAATAAAAAAAGAATCACTGAAATCGGTTGGCGTTATATTGAGTTATTCGTCGATTTGTCGCGCACATCTTAATACAAATTTAAGATTTTTATGATTTTCTCATGGATATCATTGTCAGAACTTAACCAAATTAAAATGGGACCACTTAGGAAGCACTAGCTATCATTTAAAAAAATAATCATCAAAATCGGTTCACCCAGGCAAAAGTTATGAGGTAACAAACATAAAAAAAAAACAAAAAAAACATACAGACGAATTGATAACCTCCTCCTTTTTTGAAGTCGGTTAAAAAATTATAAAGCAGCCGATGGTGACTCAATGCATGTATAAGTAAGTAGGTACCTGCCTATGCATATCTGTGTCATAATTTTAAAGATTATCCAAGACACAAGATCTTCTGAACTTTACATGCATAAACAACTCAGCTCTTTGTAATAGAGATTTATGTATTGTTTTGTGTTAGCATCCGCTCACTATTAAAATTGCCGCCACAACTTCTGTATCGGGAGCATAAAAAGTTTAAAAAAACCGGCCAAGTGCGAGTCGGACTCGCACACGAAGGGTTACGTAACAATTAAACAGTAAACATTTCTGTTTCGAATATAGTATATTTTGAAATTTCAAACAGGAAATCTCCGGTAAGACCCTTTGCCGTGAATTATGCTCTTGGTATTTCGGCTGGCGAACACCGAAATATTGCTACTTGCGATGCAAATAATGCGTTCACAGGCTGAAGGCCCAAGTCCTTTCGCTAAACTTTTTCAGAAAGAACCCCACCGGAGATTAATGCGACATACTTTTCAGCTAATTTAGTTTGGCCAAAGATACAATACTTTTCAAATATAAAAGGTATCATATGCAATCAATGTGTCCCTTAATCGATTTAATGATTAGCCCCATATTAATATAATAACAATATTTCAGAAACAATAAACAACGAACAAAATATCAAACATGAACTTTTCCGCAAAAGTGGATTAAGTGCGTCATGGTAAACGCTTGTCTTGTCAGGGATGTCATTTTCAAAAGACATTAACTCTGAAATGATTGAACGTGTATGACTGAGAAAAAGAAATACTCAGGATCGCTATCACCCACATTTTAAAACGCGAGCAACACGTAACAAAGACGTTTTGTATGCTCGCTCGGGCCTTGGGACGTTCAGCAACGGAGATACTGTGAAGGTTATCTCCAGGGCCATCCTCGCAGCTGGACATTCCATTACACGGAGGACCTCCGACCCCCGTGTTCCAACCCGTCGGCACGCAGCGGGCAGGGGCCATCTGCCGCAGGGCTTCCACAACTTTATGTCGAATTCCTGAAATGTTGCAGGCTGAAATGTGCTTTGTGCTTCTGTTTGACGACGAAGGCGGGTAGTGGCTCGTGCCGGGGATATATGTAAATGTTAACATGGACAATATCAACGAATAATTTGGATAGCACCAACATTGCTGGCCGGGAAACGCTTTCCCTCTAAGGCCTCAGTAGAGTCGTTACCCTATCAATACCCGATACTACAGACGATAACTGTTTCCATGCTCTTAATGTTTTAGTACTAGGTTTTGGAAATTTTGAATTCTAAAATATATTGTGGAAATGTATGTACAGACATACATTTCTACAATATATTGATTTTCATTAATTAATTAATTTTTTTAACATACCTTTTAGATTGGAAAATATTGGAAACTTTGGAAAAAAGTTGTATTTTTTTACGTTCATTTTAGATATTTTTACTGAAAACTTCAGATATTTAGAAAAAAATCAAAACATTCGGACACAGAATGACAATTTTTAGGGGTAGGGAAACGTTAGGGCCTGGAAGACGATTTCCCTATTTTAATGGCAGTCGTCGCGCAAAATTATGCCTCGGCCAATGGACAAAGAATGCATTGATGAGACCTTCACGGGAAAAAGTGTCCGACCGAGAGCTTCAGTCCTTCCGTCAACCCATATTCCTTTATGGCCGAAACGATAACACCGTTATCTGTCTCTTTCTTCGCTTGTCTTACCCCTGATTTCACCACCTCTAGCTACCTGAAATCCGATAGTTAACTTTCAGTTACATTGCATTTTTGTATGATGTAACCGAAAGATAACTTTGGGATTTTTGTAACTGGAGGTGGTGGAACCGGGCGTTAGATAGGTATTAGTGTCATCTTCCGGCCGTAGTTGTTGGCTAATGCAATACAACGCGCTGGAAGCGCTCTGTGTGCGACTAGCACTTCAAGTGGCATCCTGTGTTTAACTTGACGACTGACGCTTGTGAAAACTTATTCCGTCCGACTTTGAAGTGATTCTTGATGTAATACATTCATACTAATATTATAAATAAACCTCTGAACCAATTTCGATGAATTTGGGTATAAAGATATTCTGGACTACCACAATAGGTAGCATCTTTTGTGGTCAAAAGTAAACTCGAAGAGGGTGAAATAGGAGATGAAAGTTGTTGTTCGACTGGAAAACATGTGTCCTCAGGCGGTGCATTCTAGCCAAACTTATGTAAACACTTTACTGAATCATAGCTGAATCATAGCTGAATCAGTTAATTACTTCCGACCTATTCCTGCGGCATTTACTGAATCGCATACGGAAACGAATATGCTATTTTTCGTTATTCCCGAGGTTATTCCTCAACTCGGAAAGTATGATTTTAAATAGGACTGTGGCAGTGGGAGCTAGTGTAGTGTTATCTCTTTCCTCGCTCTAAGCTAACGAATGGTAGCGCACGAAATCAAACACGACTCGGCGTGTCATCGAAGATTTGTATTTTAGCTTATTCTGTGTTTGTTTACTGCTTATGGTGAACCTCACTGAAGTTTCAATTCTAAAAGCAAGTAACTAACGGAACAGTAGCCGTGAGGATATATTATGATCTTCTTATTCTAACGTTTCGATGATGAACGAACGATGGAAAGCCTAACAAATGCCGGACAGGCCAGACCCGCAAATGGTTTCCAAAAATGTTTCCTAAAATCCCAAACTGGCTAAAGCCGAATGCCTGGCAACCTTTGTCATTGCAGCTGCGGAAACAAGTACAAAATTATTCCACGAATGAATCAGTAAACGCAGCTGTCAAAATCTTCCCAGAATGCCAAAGTTTTCATCGACCATACAAATAACAATTATTACATATGTAAACGTTTAATTCCGTGGCCACTCATTCCGTGTGGCGCTGCGATCGGTTTCTAGAATGCCAAAGTAATGTCAAAGTAAATTCTTCTTCTGTTAACTCTACTGAATCCGCAATGACGGAATGCCAAGAATACATGCCCAGATTCTGTCATGATATCAGCCCAACAAATTACATTCCCGAGCTAGGTGCCATAGGTTCTTTCCTGAAGGAACACTTGAACTGGGTGAAAAATACTGTCTACTTTTCGTTGTCGCTTCGACTTCAATTCGCTTAAGGTTTCGAAGACTAAACCAAGAATTTACCGTTCGCTCAATCTCGTTACGTCTCTCAGACCCTCTCGTAGTACTTCCTTGTCAATGTTTTTCTGCAGTGTGCATTTATTCTATTCACATTAATATCACCCGTCATCGACGAGTTGGTCGAACGGGACCAACGTTGGTCCTGTTATATTATAGCACCTAGTTCCTTCGCAATCCATCATACTGTCAGTATCGTGACAGTGCGTTTCAGAATACTTCGAAAAATCATTGCATGCCAAATCGTCAAAGAGTTCAAGAGCTAGAGAAGTACAAAATGTCGCCAAAATCAACGTATTCTAACCAAAACCAAATGCCGTCCACCATGCTAACACTAAAATCCATAACTGCGGTGATTGTCATTGCTAACTTGGGACTTGATTCATCCAAGTGTGGCCCACCTTGTGGAAGCAGCATGAATGCTGAAAAGATAGCATCACCAAGGAGGACATCGATCATAAGCGTATTTATGTATGTCGCCTGCGAGGCCTGCTTTGAAATTTTTGTTTACATAATTTTTACAGGTCGTTCAAGTACGCAAATACACGGCTGAAAATAGAAGTGAATATAAGCAAAAAATACAACACTACGCTTTTGTGATTTACGATCAACAGCATAACGCTCGTTTCATGTGACACTGAGTTTTGTACACATCGCAATAAATTACTTATGCAAAAAATATCCAGGCCAGTTGTCCTATCTTTCCGAATGCCTGTCGGTCTACCTCTATCCTCCGTGCTGTCGGTATTCAATTTATGGGAAGCGATCATAGCATTCAAATGATTTGAACTTATCTTGTCATAAATACTCAATGTGTGCTCCGGTGAATCCTAGGCCTCCGCAAAGGCTCCGTGGAGCCTCCTATAAAAAATCCTATAATGCTGAAGAGGAAAATAAAATCTATCTACAAAAATATTAATTTGATGAACAATAAAAACCAGTTTTAACGCTCCCATTAAATATTTAATTAAACTATGTAACATGATTACTCTTTAAATAAAAACCATTTTCATCAATCAGCTTTAGTTTTTGAGATATGGTATATGGTTGATTTTGTAGAAAAACATGAAACAAACAAACATTTTCATGCCAGGCGAGCTGTCAATATAAACAGTATCTGTAGATAGTACAATTTTATGAAACAATAATGGTGTAGATCTAAGCACATCAAGCGTCGGCGTCGCGACATACGGCGTCGCGACGCGACGGAAAGGCGCCGCGACGCGACGCCGACGCCACCATTCCTCTGAAGTAGCGGGTACATGTAAACTCACTCTAGTATCTAAACCTTCAGAAATGTTGTCGCTATGTTAAACTATGGAAATTCTCTCCAGTGATACTCTTTGCGCTTAGGGTAAGTTTAAGGTGGCCCATCCCGCTCATCTCCCCATACAAAAGGGGAAAGAAGATCACGCCCATATTTCTTGTCAGAGATCCAAAATTTTGCTCAAAATAGCTTTATTTGATCGAACTAGATGTCTGATGACCATTGGCATTGGAAAATTGTGTTTGGTTTCTAAGTTATAAGGTCCGAAAGTTCGCATTTTTCGCGCGTTTTATGCTATAACTTTGGAGGTGGATTACGCAATGATACGGAAAGAACATCTTAAAAAGATTAGTCATCAGACATAGCTTATTTAATCAAGATTTATTTGGTTTTTGTTCTATTTTTTACTACAGCGGTCGTGGTTTACTTTTAGCTATAAGTCGTTTTGAAATTAAAATCTTCGTTAATCTTACCAATGTGTGAGTATTGTGCACTGGTGGTTCTGGAACTTAGAAATAATACATTGGTCCTACTTCATTTCCTCCCGTAGATGTCTTAAGAGGGAAATGTCGCAAATGGCGCGACGCAGCGCGGTTGGGTTCTAGATGGGTGATCGTTTTCGACGCTTGAGGCTGGTCATGGTTTCGATTCCACGTAAAACTATAGGTCGACTTCTTTACTTAACTTATTCCTTTATAACCTTTCTTTAACCTTGACTAACCTAACCTAACCCTACCAGGGTTAATCCGCCCGGTTTAGTAGGTGCCATTGCACTGTATGAACGATAGTCGAAATTGAAATTGTCCATTTTTCCATCCAGTTCAATGTAGCACTTTAGTATAGGTATGGATTGACATGCCGCCTAGTTCCCTTGTGGTGTGTTGGACTAATATCATAACAATAGGTGTGATGTTATCCAATCCATCCATGCCTATTTCCTACAGCGAACGTTATCGTGAGCGTAAAGTTTGCAGTAGGGACTTTCATGGACATCATTCAGTCTCGTAACATGATCTAGAAATTGGTGGGTGTGACTTGCAGATCGACTGATAGACAATTAATAATTTGATGGTTCTTTCTTAACTTTTTAAAGGCATGAAGCCCTAAAAAGTTGCTAGTCCACAAACTGCACTAGTTTATAATCACTTCGCAAGAATATGGAGATCGCTCAGCAGAGTTACTGGTAAAATTCACTTGAATTCACAAAAAAAATATCCGTCTTAATATTCGCAATTGCATGTTGGGAAAAAAACTACGGTACGGTAGGGTAAAAAAATGTACGGGATTAGCACCGGACTAACCATATAAAAACCAGTTTAGTCCGCGCATAAAATTAGAGTGCCTGCTCTGAATACGGCCTTTAGTGTTTTTTTAGAAATCACATCATTCAGATATCCCTAAAGCTGATACAGACCAATGAAATGACATCAAATTTAACAAGAAAAAGTTACTTATACGTATTAATTAATTCTTTCGATATCCTAAAAATCTGAAATGAACAATTCGGAATCGGCTGCCCTATTTTTGAAACTATCGCTACCAAATTGCTGCAGCAATTTGCGATTTTGATCGCTATAAACGCGGTTTCGTATTTTTGAATGACGTTTGGATGGCAGCGCCCGGCGGCGACTAACTCATTCGCGGGCACAGAACAAAATCGTTCTGTTGCGCTCTGGCACTGTCTCTATTTTAAAGAAAAAGTCAGTATTTACACAGTATTTTACAGCTAAAAGTGAATCACGGTCGAGAGTTACTTTGTTTTCATATTGTGTTCATTTTATTAAACCGTAGTGGAAGGAGATTTTAGGTTATAATTTTTTTGTATGTTATTACTTCTGTGTTTTCTTCTTAACAAATAAATAAATAATATAAAACTAAAGATAGCATAGAAAATTCTCTCCGATACGTATGCTTTTTTCCTCCACTTTTTTTATTTTGATGGGTGTTCAGTGTACGGTGCGGGCTGATGCCATGGCGCCAGTATTTATTAGATATTCTTTGGCCATGGGTGACTGTAATTATTAAACAGAAGCCATGCCCAGGTCGTATTGCTTGTTCATTGCCCAGGTGGAGAGGCTTACCTTTCTTCGACTGCGCGACGTTGTTGCCATGCTCTGAAAATAAAAAAAAACTAAATTACAATTTATCACGAACTCCGTTTGTTTGGAGATCCCGACCGATCCATCCGAAATTATTTTGCAATACGTTTATTTCAATTTAGTGTATCCCACAAATGCCTGCTCTTTCAATGATTTTAAGTTCCGGAATCGATGATCTGAGTGATTTTTAGGGTTCCGTACCCAAAGGGTGAAAACGGAACCCTATTTCTAAGCCTCCGCTGTCCGTCCGTCCGTCCGTCTGTCACAGGGCTGTATCTCATGAACCGTAATAGGTAGGCAGCTGAAATTTTGACAGAGTGTGTATATATTTTGCCGATATAACAACAAACAGGTGAAATTAAAAAATAATAAAAATAAAAGGGGGCCCCATACAAAAAACGTGTTTTTTTGTGTTAAATCTTGTACGATGGTACGGAACCCTTTGTGTGCGACTCCGTTAAGTGATTTGTAACTCGTAATAGAACCTCAATACTCGTGCGTGCATCGGTATAATTTTCGCATATTGTTAGAGTGTAGCGTGGGACTTTCCCCAAGCGGTTTAGCCGAATCCAGGCGCTTCTAATCGCCGGCGATCGGCGTGCCCGCGCGAATTTAGGACGCGATTTGTTCCGAAATAGCGGGAGCAGCGGCCTCCCGCGGCCCGCCGCGATTGTCGCGCTAAATTTAGCGACGGCGGCTTTCTGTACGCGCCCGCGAACGGCTGCGTGCAGGAATAACAAGAAAATACACTCAAAATACACCGCTAAAGATAAAAGTAAATAGGAATAGGTCAGGTTGGCCCGTTTCAATTTGTGAACGGACCGACATCTAGGCCGGTGGCGCGGGGCGTTGGCGTCGCTGGGTGAGGGAAAGACGAGGGGTGCATCCGCCCGCCCTTTGGATTGCCGCCCGCCCAATGCTACACAGCCGCGTTGAATGTTACTATCGGCAAACAGATGACGCTATAACTTGGATACATTAACAGCTTTGCAAAAAACTAGCTTTTTAAATAATTATATTATATTGGCAATAACTATGTTACGGGCGGTCTCACGGTAAACGTGCTGCGACGGTGGAACGACGAGGCCTCGGAAAGACACCCTTACCTAACCTGGATCCAGGTGCTAAGGGAGTAACCCCATGAATCGACGCTGGCCCCAGGTCTTCGCCCAGTCGCTGACACTGCACCCGAATCACTACACTTACACCTACCTGGCCGGCATTGCCGATGTTAGAAGCTTAGCACGCGTTAGGGTTCCAAGAGAATACATACAAATTGCCCAAACAAACCTTTTTGGGTGAAAGCTCAGACTCGACAGACGCAACTGACACTATTGTGGTGGGAGAGTGGAAAAGCAAAAAACACACCTACAGCTGTATTTAGAGTGGGCGGACTAACTTTAATCCACCGGAATAAACCGATTTTTGTACGGCTAGTCCGGCGCTAATCTGGTACTAAGTTTTGGCAGGTGCTCTCTGAATACGACTGTTATGTTTTACAGTAGTGAGAGAACGTTCGGTCGAGATCGTTGACTGACGTTATTGTGGGGATAGTTCAGCAGCAGAACAGTGGACCTGTAATCCAAAGGTCGCAGGTTCGAATCCTGATTCAGATCGAAAACTTGTTATGATTATTTTCAATGTCTGATTAAAATGCTTCTATGTAGATGTCGTTGCATAATCTCAAATTGTGAATTCGCATATTAACCCAAAATCCGCCCCGCGCCGTGAGTGTAAGGCGCCTCCGCCGCCGCGTACGTCAGCGGCGCCGCTCCGGGCAGCACCGACCTACAGCCGGCGGACGCGACGGGTCAAGGTACTCGAGCGGAACTTCCGTTCCATGAATACCAACGCTGGCAAGTTTGTAGTTGTGAAATCACACTTGTTGTTATGAGACCATGCATTTTAAAGATTGGTTAACATTTGTAAACCTATTTTATATAGGTAAGGACAATATTGACAAACGTCTGTTGAAAAGTTTTATCCCGCTTCGTGGGACCCCAAAGAACCCAGCAATAGGTCGGGAAAAAAGGATTTTCGCATATAGTATGTATAAACTTGCAATAAAATTTATTTGGCTGTACTATTTATATCTGGCTAGTATTGATGACATTAAAAACCGGTCAAATGCGAATCGGACTCGCACACGAAGGACTCCGTAACAACGTACAAGATTTAACACCAAAAATTTTTTGTATGGTGTTAAATCTTGTTTTAACGTTTTTTGTATGGATTTTGTTATCTTTTTAATGTTACCTTTGTTGTTATAGCGGCCAAATAAATACATATTCTGTGAAAATTTCAGCTGCCTATCTATTACAGTTCATGAGATACAGCCCTGTGACAGAGGGACGGACGGACGGACGGACTTAATATGTGGCGATTAAGTCAATCAGCAGTTTAAGTGTTTTCAATCCGTGAATTTTGATATGTTAACATAGAGGTGAAGAAATTACATATATTACATTTCTCCATCTCCATGCCTATTACGGATAAAATGGACGCCTTTTATTAAAATAGGAGCAAGATCGGTATTTTAGTCATTACGACGTAGCTGAAGAACTGGAAATTTACCACAAAATTGTTTTTACCTATTTAGAAAAAGCTGGGTACAAAAAAAAGCTCGATATTAGGGTTCCACACGAGCTCACTAAAAGAAACCTAATGAACCGTGTACTCACTTGCGATTCTTTGTTGAGGCGTAATTAAACCGATCCGTTTTTGAAGAGATTGATAACTGGTGATAAAAAGTGGATCAGGTGTCGGACGTGAGAACGTGCGAAAATGGTCGTAGTCAAAGGTCGGTCAGGCTTCACACACTGTGGCAAACGGGTTAACTCGCAACAAGGTGATGCTGTTGTCTGTACGGTGGTAAAGGGCATTGTTCATTATGAGCTTTTACCGCCGGACGAAACCATAGATTCGGATCTCTACTGCCAACAACCGATGAGATTAAAGCAAGAAGTTGAGAGAAAACGGCCGGAATTGATTAATAGAAAGGCTGTGGTTTTTCATCACGATAACGCTAGACCACACACATCTTGAGCCATTCAGCAGAAATCAAGACAGTTTGGCTGGGAGGTGTTGATGCATCCGCCATATAACCCTCACCTTGCAACTTCAGATTTTCACCTGTTTCGGTATCTTCAGAATTCTTTAGGCAGTGTCAGGTTAGCATCAGGAGAGGACTGCTAAAACTACTTGTCACGTTTTTTTGATCAGAAGTCCCAAAATTTCTTCAGCTACGGGATCACTTCATTACCTACAAGATGACAAAAAGTCAACGAGCTTGAATGGCACTTCTATAATATGGTTAAAACTAATTAAACGTTGAAATATTTTTTTTAGTTATATATAACAGAAACTTTTTTCCGACCTATATACATAAGTTGCAAAAGCGTAGTATTTTAAAACCAATGTTCCCATTAATTTGATATTTGGAATATAATCTATATTTCTCTCTCTATATTTTAGTATTTTCAACAATGATAGCAAAAAATACTATCCACACAAACTTACTTTTCTCTGTGACGGTACCCAGGATACATTTTTCAAAATAACAGACAGCCGTTTGTTACTTGATATTAGATACAAAATATCAACTCATTGTGGACAGTGGTTTTAAAATGATTAACACGTTCTTTTTTTTATTTCTTTTATGAAAAACCGGTGTGGTTGGCTGTGCTGAGTACCAAAAGTGCTCAGAAAATCCAAATACCTACATCTCGCCTCGCGAAACACGCTCAGCGAGGCACCATACCAACGGATTTGCGGACTATTGCTGAGCTATCGAGCTTGTTCAAATTACGCTTGAATAATATGGAAAGCGTAATTTTCTGATGCTTATTAGGTTATTATGAATGCTCGAAAAAAACTACATGGATACTGAATCGTTTTTAATAAAATACATAGTTAAAAGTGCAGAACAGTTGTTGATGTTCTAGTAGTTAAATGAATAATTTACTGATACATTAAAACATCAATATGTAAACAAAGTGCAAGTTTTATCTTCGCGAAATAAAAATGAATTGGCTTGTCAACTTTAATGACACGCACGAATATACTCGTAGGTTGACGAGAACAAACAATCGATTGATTGCGCGTTTGATCGTTTTAAGCTTTTTTGACGACTTTGTGAAAACGACAGTCATATTTTTTTAAATTTGTGAACAGTTATTACATGTAATCTCAAGGATTGACTGGATTGCTCAAAAATACGCGTGCGTATCAATATTGCACTTTTATTATGGGTATTACGAGTATGAGTGATTAATAAAACATTCCTTTTATTGGAGACGCGCGGCGACTCAAATGTGGTTCGTGTGCGGCAATACTGCTTTCAAGAAGGACTTGTATCCATAGTGAAGAATACATTTAAAAACCGGCCAAGTGCGAGTCGGACTCGCACACGAAGGGTTACGTACCATCGTAGAAAAAAAAAACAAAAAAAAACACGTTTTTTGTATGGGAGCCCCCTTTAATTTTAATTATTTTTTAATCTTACCTATTTGCGCCAAAAAAAATACACACTCTGTGAAAATTTCAGCTGTCTACCTGTTACGGTTACTGAGATACAGCCCTGTGACAGACGGACGGACGGACGGACGGACGGACAGCGGAGGCTTAGTAATAGGGTTCCGTTTTCACCCCTTGGGTACGGAACCCTAAAAACCAACAGTCGTTCGGTTCGGTTCGCTCGCTGCTGAAACTGGTTTCTGTTGAGCAGCCGTGTGACCTCAATGGCAGACTTCGCTCGCTTCGTGGAGTTATTGGAGAAACTGTAGACGGATTTTGTATGATCTAGTTTTTTCAGCTTCGGTGTGAGTGTACGTACCTTCACGGTGGATGGATTTGATATCAGGATGTGTACGAGTGGCAATATGTTTACATCCGTGGCAAATTTAAAAGTGATATTTTGTGGAATTCACCTGGTTTGTGGATGCGCCTGCTCCCGTGCGAATGCGTTTTGCAGCGACAAACACACTAGTAACTATTATCAGTAAGTTTCTTCTATTCCTGCAGTCCGATAAGTAATTTGATACGGAGCCGGTTTGTTTATTTGTTTCCTCGGTATTGCCAGACAGTAGACGACAAGCAGTAGTGTGTTATGCTAAATATAGGTCGCATAAAATTTGAAAATGTAATTACATATGATTTCATTCAATCATGCATTGGTAATATCCGTCACTTTTGAAATTTCATTGATAAATTCTAAAACTGTTTGATTTAAAAGGCGGTCCGACCTACGGACAGACTGAAATGAATAATGTAAAGTATTCTCACTAACTCGGAATCCTAAATATTGCCATGTGTATAAAAATCCGGTCAAGTTCAAGTCGGACCCGCACATGAAGGGTTCCGTATCATCGTACTAGATTTAACCCAAAAAAATCACGTTTTTTGTATGGGACCCATATTTTTGATGGGGATTATTTTTATTATTTTTCATTTTGACTATTTGTCGTTATAGCGGCAACATAAATACACACTCTGGAAAATTTCTGCTGTCTCGCTATAACGATTCATGAGATACAGCCCTGTGACAGACGGATGGACGAACGGACGGACGGACGTACGGACAGCGGATGCTTAGTAAAAGGGTTCAGTTTGGCACCCTTTGGTACGGAACCTTAAAAATGGGGTCAAGCGTTTTTTAGGGTTCCGAAACCATACAAAAAACATGTTTTTTTTGTGTTAAATCTTGTACGACGGTACGGAACCATTCGTGTGCGAGTCCAACTGGCATTTGGTCGGTATTTATGCATTCAAAACGTGTTCTTTTCCCCCCGGCGCGGCGCGGTGGGGTTCGGAATGGGTGGCCGGTTTCTACTGTTGAGAGGTTCGGATTTTCCTAATTAACAAGTGGTAAGGTTAATTCCGGCCGGGTTAGTCCATCGCACTGAATAAAAGATGTGTCGAAGTGAGAATGAAATGTCTGAATACAGTTCAATGTAGCGGTGCAGTACAAGGCACGTCCTGGACTATAGTCGAGCCGTTCTAAGAAGCGTTTTTTGACAGATGAGGAATAGGGAAGGGTAAAAACCAGAGTTTTACTTTTATATCGATAACATTTCAAAACGGAAAAGCCAAAACCTAATAATAGGCAATCATCTTAAAAAAAACACATTGATACCGATGGACAGTTGACTATTTGATTCCGCAAGGTGATTCATAACCTAAATACAAGATTTTTTGCACATATACAGCTTTCAACGGAATAATGTTCCAAACATTAACCATTGCATATTTGGAGCAAAACATTTGATTAAGATTTTGCTGTACACCTTAAAAGGATCGTCCTCCACATACATTTTCGTCAGTAGAAATTGACAACTTTTGACGTGAGCACCACTTTTTTTGTCGAAAAACAGTACTGAGCACCGAAAAAGGGAAAACATAATCACCCAAAATGGAAAAAAAGGGCGACGTGCAAATGAATCTAAGCCGATTATTATTATTCTATTTCACCTAAGATTACTGTCAGTTTTATTCGACTGATTCGACTTTCTTCTTCAGCGATGTAAAGTTAACTGACTAGAAAAAGCTAGATGATACTGCAATGAACTTTCCATTTATTATATGTGCCTAAACATATCATTTAAGAAATGAAGGAGGCATTAGTAAATTGCTGGAAATCCTGAGACCGAATATTCTTTCTCGCAAGCCAACATTGGTAATCGTGATATCTATTTGATTTTCCTTTATAAGATTATTTAAGTAATAGTTATGAAAATAAAAGATATAAAAACTTAAATGGTCGATATTATTTTGCAGGTTCACATCCCTATTTCAATTTGCTCCCAGTGCTGGTACTGTACCATTATTTTGTTCATAATTATATTATTTCTTACATTGTTTAGTAATTAATTTACACAATATAGAATAAAATATAATCTACAAGTCATAATAAAAAAAAACACATCAGCAAGCTGTTATTATTTGGTCCCAAAAATATAAAACGTGGGGTAAAGTGGTCTGTTCCATAATTTAGTCATTAGCTTTCCTTCCACACGCTGTGTCAAAAAACGCTTCTTAGAACGGCTCGACTATAGCACGTAATCCTCTTACGGTGTGTTTTTTGGTTTATGTAACTGGACATGCATAGCTAATAACCAAACCGACGGATATGGATATATAGAAGCCTGACACATTACATGGAAACTAAGTGCCATGCCAGGACCTTCCTTATGTTGCTCGGCTACATTGAACAGGATTCTTCGACCGTCCTTCATTCAATGCGATGGTACCATCCCGGGAGGGATTAAAACTAACACCTAGTAAGGAAGGACCTACAGGTTTACGTGGAATCCGAACCGCGGCCAACCTTAACGGTCGAAAACGGTTACCCATCTAGAACGCAACCGCGCTCAAAGTTGGTTCACCGAGGTTGTCACTGGGCTACCGAGGTTGTCACTGATGCTTGGCCAGTTGGCCGAATATCATGACAGTATAAAGTTCTGATATTAGCCATCTATGTCCGCCAAGGATCATACAAAATAGTAACAGAGACAAGTTTTACGCCGCCCGCCCAACGCTGCGTCCGAGGGCGGGCGGCCTTTATATCGCGACACCGATGAATATGACTTTCTTTTATAATGTACAAATAAATGTGTCCCTTCGTCACAGTTGATCCTGCATAAATAATTTAAAGACGGTATTAACTGGACAAAAATCGTTACATAGATATTAATTAGGGCGGTAAGTAGTACTTTGCGAAAAATATTGACTAATTCTGATTTTTTGCTTCTATGTTGGGGTCAGTTAAAGTTTACTTTTTGAAGTTTAAATAACAAGTTATAATAATTGTGTTTAATGTCGTTATGTTTAAATCAAAATAACAAGTTGAAACGTTATTCTAAACATTAAAAATACAAAAAAACAATAGTACGTGTTGAGAAGTTCGCATTGTAGAGGCAGCTTTGAATTTTTATTACTCTTGTACCTTCTTAGGGCGCGTCTCCGTACTGGCGGCTGCAGCACTCATGCTTCTGCGGCGATAATTGAAAAATAAACAAAATATGTTGTCGATCCCCGAAGCCGGCCGGGCGGCGCGACGTGTACTCGCGAGCGGTGGCGCGGGACGGTGGCGGCGCGCTCCACGCCGGACTCCAACTGCGACTACTCCCGAATGCCGCCCAACCCACAAGTTTCCCGCGCACCCGCCGCTCCGCGCGCGCGTATTTTCGTCGGCGGCACGTCCAATTTCCTGCCGGACAGTTTTCACGGCCGCATGTCGCCCGCGCCGCCGCCGCTCGCCCGAAAATACCCGCGCTTGTTTATGTTATTTCACCGAGACGCCCGACTTTAATGCGATCTCCTGATTTACGGTTCGCGGACCCCGTTAAAGATTTAATTGCCTTTGGGGAGATATGCCGGCGGACGAGTGAGCGGGTGGGCGCGCGAGTCTCTCGAGGTTCATGGCGAAGTTTCAAAGAGCGTCCCCGAGAGTGGACGTCACGCGTGACGGACGCGGCGGTCGGGAAGTTCAAGGTGACACGTACCGAGAGGGTCCCGGAGAGCGCACTGCAGAAGGCTCCGAAGCCCGAGGAGGTGGGACTCTGCGGCGGAGAGCCGCTCGGCCGCTCCATGGCGACGCGGGAGCTGTACTGCCGCGGCGCGCGGACCTGCACCTTGCCGTTACATAAAGTTAGCGCCGCACGACTAGCTACGCACCTACGCCGTCTATTGTAGCCGAGCTGAACACTCCGATGAGCCACGTGTTGTCTGGGCGGTGCGGCGCGAGGGCGCGGTGCCGTCCCGCGCCGCCCGCCCTGCGCGCGACCTGGCGCTGGCCCCGTGGCCGTGACGCATTTTAATTGTTTTAGAGAGCAAAAATAAACATCATCTCGGGCAGTGATATGTAAATGGTAAAGATATGCCCTTCCATACAATTCTGTCGCCTGTTGTCGCATTCCGATATTCCGTCTATGTTTGCGTTCTTTATGTAATTAATAATAGTCTTTGGGCACTTTTGGGTAGCCAGAGGCGACACACAGGCGCACGACGACCTCCACTTTTGTTGCTCCATTTTTAGGGTTCCGTACCCAAAGGGTGAAAACGGAACCCTATTACTAAGCCTCCGCTGTCCGTCCGTCCCTCCGTCCGTCCGTCCGTCCGTCCGTCCGTCCGTCCGTCTGTCGCAGGGCTGTATCTCATGAACCGTAACAGGTAGAAAGCTGAAATGTTCACGAGTGTGTATTTATTTTGCCGCTATAACAACAAATAGGTAACATTATAAAATAATAATATTTAAAGGGGGGCCCCATACAAAAAACGTGTTTTGTTTTTGTAAATCTTGTGCGATGGTACGGAACCCTTCATGTGTGAGTCCGACTCGCACTTGGCCGGTTTTTGTTGTATGGAAGGGCCTGTTAGTAAAATCAAGAGGGTGTCACGTGGCGGGAAAAAAATCGGAGGTTAAAAAGATATGTGCATTGGATGCGAGATGGTCACCACATTTTTTTCTCGGATTCAAGCGATTCTACCTTTTCCATGCCCAGACACACAAAAAAAACGAAGATACTTGCGCATATACAGACGATAGTTCTGCAAAAACTTGTTGGAACCATGTAAAAAATATAGTATTCATTAGAACATAATTTTTTTTTGTTGCTAATTTAGGGATTTGCCTAAACCTCACATTAAGGTGGCCCAACCCGGCGAGCCTAACTCATTCACGGGCACGGTACAAAACCGTGCTGTTGCGCTCTGGGACCTTCTCTGTTTCAAAGAATAAGACAGGCTCCGTGATGAGGAAGATTCAACATGTCCACAAAAAAGACTGATTTGGTAAGATTTACGAAAATTTTAATTTAAAAACGACTTATAGCTAAAAGTAAACCACGACCGCTGTAGTAAAAAATCAAAGAAAAACCAAATAGATTATAAATCTTGATTAAATAAGCTATGTCTGATGACTAATCTTTTTAAGATGTTCTTACTTTATCATTGCGTAATCCACCTCCAAAGTTATTGTATAAAACGCGCGAAAAATGCGAAATTTCGGACCATATAACTTAGAAACCAAACACAATTTTACAATGCCAATGGTCATCAGACATCTAGTTCGATCAAATAAAGCTATTTTGAGCAAAATGTTGGATCTCTGACAAGAAATATGGGCGTGATCTTCTTTCCCCTTTTGTATGGGGAGATGAGCGGGATGGGCCACCTTAAAGGGCGCTTTTTACCATCTCGATCGCTACCAGTACAAGATAATAAGCCCTTTGGTAATAAGGGCCCTTTAAGCTTAGATTAAAGTAAATCAGCATTTAGTGAAAACCATGATTAGAAACACTCATCAACATCATCACATATTCTAGTAATTATTTATTTCATTTATTGAAATGAGAAGAAACAGAAACTAGGTTGTGATTAAAAAAACATTAAAAGAATTAATTACTGCTACTAATTAATTGCCTCCACTACACTTCCTTTGAGAACATACAATAAAGAAAAATAAAGCTGGATGGAATGACGGATGAATAAACATAATACCTAAGCACACAAGTATTTAAGTTTAAACAAGGGTAGATCTGCAATCAAATTGTGGCCACTTTTGCATCCAGCTACAATTGCGCCAGCTCGGTACCATTGCATTGGATGAAGAGATGTTCCAGTTCAACGTAGCCGTGGCACCTAATTCTTTCGGGAGAGTAGTGTGCATTGGGCCAATATTATGACGGAT
Source organism: Incurvaria masculella (assembly GCA_946894095.1). NCBI lineage: Eukaryota > Metazoa > Arthropoda > Insecta > Lepidoptera > Incurvariidae > Incurvaria > Incurvaria masculella. Next base: position 9,775,137 of record OX335644.1, read on the forward strand.
AGACGCACAAACATGCTTTAAAAGGACGCCGGCCGAAAGGGGCTGCCGCAAGATGTAGTGGGCGGTAACCGGTTGAAGGTGGCGGCTGGCGGCGGAAATGCTATCAATGTGACTAAAAAAATATAATTAAATTAAAAAAAAATCTCATTTAGAAGTACTCGTTAATATAAGCACATGATCTTGTAATTGTGGCCGCTTTTGCATCCAGCGAACGCTACAATTGCTCTGCGGTCACGGGTTCGAATTCCCGCCCGATCATGCACCACACATGAGAGCGGTTCCATGGTTCGGAATCCATGTAAAACTAACTGTTAGTCGTCCGGGTTTGGATCACTGTATCCATCTATGCCGAGGCACATAAAAAAATCGAAGGTAGCTGCTGCACATACTTGTAGGAACGGTGTAGAAAATTTTATCTTAAGGTGGCCCAACCCGGCGGGACTAACTCATTCGCGGGCACGGTGCAAAACCATGCTGTTGCGCTCTGGGACCTTCTATGTTTCAAAGAAAAATACAGTCTCCGTGATGAGGAGGATGCAACATGTCCACAAAGTAGACAATGCGCATAGTGTTTCATTTGGTAACATTTACGAAAATTTTAATTACAAAACGACTCATAGCTAAAAGTAAACCACGACCGCTGTAGTAAAAAATCTAACAAAAACCAAATTGATTATAAATCTTCATGAAACAAGCTATGTCTGATGACTATTCTTTTAAGGATGTTTTTATTTTATCATTATGTAATCCCAGTCCTAAGTTATTGTATAAAACGAGGGAGGAAAACAAGCGAACACTTTGAACTTTTCGACCTTATAACTTAGAAACCAAACAGAATTTTACAATGCCAACGGTCATCCGATATCTAGTTCGATCAAATAAAGCTACTTTGAACAAAATTTTGGATCTCTGACAAGAAATGTAGGCATGATCTACTTTCCACGTTTGTATGGGGAGCTGAGCGGGAAGGCCCACCTTAAGAGAGTCGTTACCCTATCAATTCCCTATACTACGGGCGACAACTGTTCCCATGCTCTCAATGTTTAACTAGGTTTTTGAAATTTTGGTTTCTAAAATATATTGTAGAAATCCATGTCTGTTTGTTTTCATTTTCTTATTATGTCGTTCAAATGGGAAAAAGTAATCTTTCTTTAAGTTAATTATAAATCTATTATTTTTTTCCTGAAAAATGCAGATATTTACAAAAATAATAGAATCAAGCTTTTTCAAGTGATAAAAAAAATATTTGATTAAAATCTGACAACGTTTAGGGGTAGGGAAATGTTAGGGCCTGGAAGACGATTTCGCTATTGTAATGGAAATCTCCGTGAAAAATTGTGCCTTGGCCAATGGACAAAGAATGCATTGGATATCCTATATGCAATGCTATGTCCCAGGATGTTTTCGAGTCATTGATTAAGCATATTTTAAGTATTTATGATTAATTTTGAGTTGGTTAGAAGCTCACTCCTCCGTGGTTAGAAGCATCTCCCGACGGCCTTATTGGAAATTTTAAATGCATACCCCTAGAATCAGAGAAACTGTATAATATTCCTCACAACGACGGTTTTCTTTCTACACAGGGATTCTTGCGGCGATTCGTATTTATATGAAATGCACATGTGAATATTTGTTATAAAAATAAATTCGTGGATCCAGGTTGTAAAATCTCTCGCTTGGAAAGGCGGTTCTTTGCCTTCAAGCGAGCCTGCAAGGCTACGGCAAAATTTAAACGTTTTTCGCGAGATTTTACCTACCTATATTTTTGAAACAGTCGCTTGAATATGTATAAGAATAAAAACCCATCAACTTATGTAAAGTTTATTCAAACGTAATTAAAATTAAGGAGCTTTTTGTATTTTTTTTTATTTTACATTATTCGCGAAGAAAACAGTTAATACAAATACATATAAAAGAATAATAACAGAGAAAATCATTAACCAATAAATCTTCGACATAAAATTAAACTTAGTAATAGTAAACTTAAATAATATCTAACGCTAATCCTAGACTACAACTACCGGTTCTGTTACCTATTCAAACTTAAAAAGATTTATCAGAAACAGTAAATAACAAAAAAAAATTAACAAAAAAAATAACCGACTTCAAAGAAAAAGCACTAAAAAGTAAAAAATAATTTTCATTTTTGTAGTTACGATTTCTGTTATTTTTTGAGTCGGCGTCAGCCGGGCACGCGCTGCGCCAATCAAGAGAACCTTACCTAACCTAACCTAACCTAACCTAACCTTGGCTGACACCGACTCAAAAAATAGCAGAAATCGTAACTACAAAAATGAAAATATTTTTTTACTTTTTAGTGCTTTTTCTTTGAAGTCGGTTATTTTTTTGTTAATTTTTTTTTATTTGTTTATTTTTAGTGAATCTGAAGTACACTTACTAATTTGTACACGTCCTTTCCAATAAAAAAAGAATCACCGAAATCGGTTGGCGTTATATTGAGTTATTCGTCCATTTGTCGCGCACATCTTAATACAAATTTAAGACTTTTATGATTTTCTCATGGATATAAATGTCAGAACTTAACCAAATTAAAATGGGACCACGTGGGAAGCACTAGCTATCATTTAAAAAAAAAAACATCAAAATCGGTTCACCCAGGCAAAAGTTATGAGGTAACAAACATAAAAAAAAAACAAAAAAAAACATACAGACGAATTGATAACCTCCTCCTTTTTTGAAGTCGGTTAAAAAAATTACCTAAATGTATTTATTTATTGCAAACATTTCTTAAATTTCCCTAACTTAACATTAAATATATCGATATTTGTAATTTTTTTATTGAAGGAAGTACAACTTCTACGAACGAATGTGTTTTTAAAATAATTAGTTTGGCATTTTATTTTATGAACATAAAATGTGTCGCCGGATCGGGTTAGTCTAGTAGGGCATCTGAAGTTAAAATTAAAGAGTAAGTACGGGGTTTACATTTTAGAATGTTTGACTATTATCCCTTCGAGGGGGAGGAATCTAAAATTTCATCGACTTGATCAAAACTATTTGGGACTCCATATGATACATATTTCAGGAATAAGTTTTGAATATTTTCAAGGTTTTAACATAGGTATTATACTGAGGGTTCCATACTGTTGATGCGTATTCAAGATAACTTCTTAAATTTGTCATTACATTTGTCTTACATTGTACAGTTATTTTATAACCAAGCGCATCATAAACAGCAAAAACTTGACACAATACACATTACATGAATTTAACATGCATCTAATATCTAATGTGTGCTGCTACTTACATGGACAGCTAATACTATAAATTACGGTCATGATATTAGCTCAGTACACCACATTAGGTGCCATGCCGGGTTATTCCTTTTTCGTCACCGGCCAAATTTGTATGAAAAATTAGCTTTCTTGTATTTATTTTCCACATTCGTCATCCTAATATTAATGTAACAAATTATTTTCCTTTTTCGTCACCGGGGTAGGTGAAATTATACTTGGCAGATAAAATCAACATGCGTGTTTCGTAATGAATATCACCTTATTCTAATTACACTATTATGATATTTATGTTTGTTAAATCACTAGTTTAAATCACAGACATCGTAGGTATGGAAGTAATAATAGTAACATTAAATTTACTATTGGATTAAAATAATAAACATGTTTTTTGTAGGGGGGCCCTTTAATCTTATTTTTTTTATTTTATCTATTTGTTGTTATAGCGGCAAAATAAATACACACTCTGTGAAAATTTCAGCTGCCTACCTATTACGGTTCATGAGATACAGCCCTGTGACAGACAGATGTACGGACGGACGGACAGAGGCTTAGTAATAGGGTTCCGTTTTCACCCTTTGGGTACGAAACCTTAAAAAGGCCCTAATTTACAAAAAATCACAGAAATGCTGTTTGTTTATGTTTCACTTATTATAAATACATTTTACGACCTTCATTAGCATACATAAGATTAACACAAATATACCTAATTGTGAAAAATCATTTCGTTTTTCTTACTCTTTAACGAAACTTATTCAGTAATTTTCGATAAAAACTGCTCGACGTCAACGTACCATTCAACAGCTTTACCAGACTTGAACTGAATATTTGGTTCTAAGTATGTACCCAGGTCGTCGTTCTTAGGGTTCCGTACACAAAGGGTGTCAAATGGGACCCTATTACTATACCTCCTTTGTCTGTCCGTCCGGCCATCTGTCACAGGGCTGCATCTCATGAACCGTACCTAATAGGTAGACAGTTGAAATTTTCACAGACTGTGTATTTTAATTGCCGCTTTAATAGCAAATAGTAAACATACAAGAAACGTGAATTATTTGGGTCGAATCTTGTATAATGGTACGGAACCCTTCGTGTGCGAGTCCGACTCGCACTTGACCAGTTTTTTCTTATTCCGGCTTTAACATTAGCCATCTTCAAGTTGCTAGTTTTATTTATCTCTGGATGACTCCAAGGGACTGCAAAAAATTTGGTTTTATTTCGCCCATTAGCCGCATTAGGTGGTGGTGCCATGCTTCCACCGAGTTTGTGGCTCTGTGGCGTTCTGCAGAACATGTCCATAATAGTATAATTGAACAAAGTAGTTCCATCCGTATCTGGACATGTCAGCGTGACAAAGAGCCAACCTTCAGTCACGAACTCTTCAAGGAGGCAAGGAAGTAAAATGAAAGTTGCAAAGCAAGTAAAACCCTCGTAATTGTGTTTCCGTCAATTGGTTACGTCGCCTATTTGCGCCGTTTTTATCATTTTCCAATAATTCTTAGTTTAACTGTACCTCCCATACTGTGAGTACTGGATGACAAAAAAGGATTTTAAAAAGTCACCTTATTTTTAGGGTGACGAATGTGGAAATAAATTTGTTTAGCTTGTGACGTCACGATGACGAAAAAGGAATAACCCCCATGCCAGGCACCTTTCCTTTACAAGCACGGCTACACTGAACTGGATGGAAAACACGGACAATTTTTCATTTCATCCAATTCGGTGTTACCAACCCGGGCGGGCTTAACCCAACCACCTAGTAGAGGAAGGGACCTACATTTTAGACCGGTTCCGAGCCGATGGAACCGCTCGCATTCGTTACGACATGCACTTATCTCAGAAAGAGAAAGAAAGTGGTTCATGAACGGGCGAGGATTTTAACCTATAACCTGGGAACCTATAAAAGGCAAGTCCTTTGGGATCTTGATGGTAACCGTTCGGACGTTAAATTTAGTCGTGGTTCCGAAACTGATCTCTTGTTAGTTGGATGGGTAAATCTTAACTAGGGTTATTTTTTTAATTAAGGTGGCCCATCCCGCTCATCTCCCCATACAAAAGGGGAAAGAAGATCACGCCCATATTTCTTGTCAGAGATCCAAAATTTTGCTCAAAACAGCTTTATTTGATCGAACTAGATGTCTGATGACCATTGGCATTGTAAAATTGTGTTTGGTTTCTAAGTTATAAGGTCCGAAAGTTCGAATTTTTTGCGCGTTTTATACAATTACTTTGGAGGTGGATTACGCAATGATAAAGTAAGCACATCTTAAAAAGATTAGTCATCAGACATAGCTTATTTAATCAAGATTTATAATATATTTGGTTTTTGTTCAATTTTTGTCAACAGCGGTCGTGGTTTACTTTTAGCTATAAGTCGTTTTGAAATTAAATTTTTCGTAGATCTTACCAAATCATACACTATGCACATTGTCTTTTTTGTGGACATGTTGCACCTTCCTCATCACGGAGCCTGTCTTATTCTTTGAAACAGAGAAGGTCCCAGAGCGCAACAGTACGGTTTTGTACCGTACCCGCGAATGAGTTAGGCCCGCCGGGTTGGGCCACCTTAAATAATAAATAATTGGAATGGCAATAAAATTGTGCGTGTTTAACATCCAGTTCAAGGTAGCTATTCGTATTAACTCGGTGGCAAAGTTCGGCAGCAGTCCTCCCCATTGGAAGACGCAATACCCGCGAATGGTATATTTGGCTGGTTCGGGTCCAGCCTTGCAGTATTTTTATAAAAAGTCTTCCATTTAACAGGGCTCTTCCTTAAGTTAATGTGTCCTTGCTTAGCGGCCGATTATGCATGCATCCATATCACATTCCTTAATAGTTATAAGTTTGTAGGTTTGCTATCAGAATGTCCGCTAGCTCGCGTAGACGCAGGCGTAGCAAGAAGTTTGGCCTTGAACGAGTGATCGTTTCTGCTGCCCCGCATCGCACTCCAGGAGCTGACACAGCACTGAGCTTGACAAGCTGCACAGTGGAGCAGTGAGACCGATTTGCCCACATTTTCGATGACTTTCGAGGACACCAGGAGGTTATAATGCATTTGAGGGTGCGTCGGCGCCTCCCTGCATAACGGCACCACCCAGTTCTGTTCATGTACTGATCGCCCCGTTAGTTTCTAGACCCAGATACGTGGCGTGGCCGCCTCACCTTGGAAGGGCCGATGCTTGCGCCCCAGAGGTGGGGCAGGCATGACGAATAGCATTAGCTAACCTAACCTAACCTCACCTTACCTAACGTTAAAACTGTCATTCCTGTCAAGTTTGATTTACGAATTTTTAAATAAAATATGTAGTCCATGATGCAGTTAGAATAAGGTTTAGAGAAAAAGAAGAGATTTTGTTTGTCATCAAACCAATTTAAATTTGATGGAACAGCACAAAGTATGAAACTAAATATTATAGGTTATGTTTTTGTGATATTTTTTTCCCACGACTTCTTTTGATAATTAAGACTATATATATATATATATATACATATATTGAAGATTACAACAATTATTTTCGGAATAACATGGAGATAATTGAGTGTTTTCAATTACTCACATAGACATTTCAAATCGATTCTGTTTTATTTTGTATGGTATCTGACAGCTTTGACAGATCTTTTAGGAGAGCTCACTTAGACGCCCACTGTCGTGATAAATAAGCAGTTTATTTTTCCATTTTCGCAGAAAGGTAGGGTCGGCACCTCGAGCACCCAAAAAGTCGCATCGATTTCTTTGTATGTAGTGGCAGCCGATTGTGTTCAGTTTGATAAGGGGATGAGTAAAACAAAATATAATTTTATTTAAAAAAACCACAACCTTTTCACATGAGTCACCCCCTCGGTCACCCCAGCGTTGTCTATTTAAAATTTTTCTAATAAGCGTGCGATTACACTACATAAAATTATCAGCGATGACGGCATGCGAAAGCTAAGGATAAATGTTTCAAATGTTTCACTTTCACCTGTGAATTGAACTCGTGTTTGCTTCGTGAGTACAGAGTACATGCCCCGCAACTTTCACAAATTCAAATTACGCGGCCCGAGACTGCCCGTCCCGTGGCGTGCCGCAGTTGCGCGAGCGCAGCAGTTCGCTTCGCGCAGTACCGTTGGAACATCGTGCAGTGTGCTCGGTTCATTCTTATCAACTGGCGCTTTTCTGCTTGCTTGTTTGTTATTTGATATACATAATATGTATGTGTGTGTGTAGTGCTGTAAGTGAGCCATTGTGTTTGTGCAACTTAGGTACAAAACTTTGACAATCATTATGAAGTCTGATGGGTGTACCTACTCTCGTCGGCAGAACCGCGTTTGTTCATATTAACATTTCTACGGTAAGTACCTACGGTAATGTTTTGAAACCCAACTCCGTCATTAGTCCATTCACTACTGTGAGGACCCCTCCCCCAACCATTGCGCCATAGAGATATAATAATAGGGTAGTATTATCCGTATAGTATTGCCCCTTAGCTTCTCTCAAGAATAAAGATCCAGTTTATGACCCCACCAAAACAAGGGCGCCAAAGTATAAACCACAAAGTGGTTTTGTACAGAGTGAAAGCGGCGGCGGTGGGGAGTGGGGGGAGTGGGGGCAATCAAAGATGATGGATAAGCTCCCTGATGTTACGCCTTATCTCGCTAAATCCGAACAGTTTTTTGGTCTTCTTAAAACGTTGAAAATATTATAAATGTTTCCTCATAAATGTTATGTTTTTTCAATACAATCGTTCAAAAGTCATCTTGTGAAAATAAAAAAAATAAACCGGCCAAACAGGTACGAGTCGGAGTAGCACACGAAGAGTTCCGCATCTCGCCAAGAAATCACGCTTCTTGTATGGGCCCCCTTTAATTTTTACTCTTGTCATACGGCAAAATAAAATCACACTTTGTGAAAATTGTAAACGTCTACATGCTGCCATTATTAAGATCGAGCAAAAAACGCCAAAACAATCATGTTTATTGTTCGGGGCCCCATTTAATATTTTTTTCTTTACGAAGTAGGTATTTCTTGTTATAGAGGCAATAGAAATACGTATTCTGTGAATATTTCAACTGTCTATCTATTCAATCTAGGACGGACAGGGGAGGTATAATAATACGCTGTATCGTGTACTGGATTGTATTAAATACAGCCCAGTTGGCACCCGTTGGGTACGGAACCCTAATAAGTGTGCATAACCCAACTATTGTACCACTCCTTTCTCTTCAGCGGTACCACAAGACTTTATAGAAAAATACCTTTCCCAGACGGAGCGCGAAAATTCGCCCAAAACCTTTGCGAAACGCTGGCCGGTTTCGCTTTTAAGGCCTGTTCAAATATACGCGAATCCCGCGCGGTACGGCGGTGGTACCCGCGCGGTACTCGCTGCCGCCACAGAATAAGTAATAGCCCTGCACAGTAGGCGAACTCCACGACCTATGCCGCCTAAGCGGTGTAAAAGCCCGGTTACTATAGATATTATGGGTATTAAATCAAATGTTCAGGTACACTTTGATTAATTAGTATTTACTGCAATACTGTACACTCGATATATGGCTGCGATATTGGAATGTATAGGCGTGGTACGGTGTTATCGGCGCAGCATGGGCGCAGCGATGCGCAAGCGACTGCCACGGCGGCGGCGGCGCGGGGACGCCCTTGCGTATACGCTTGGGCGGCTCGTAGTCTAGTGGCGCGGGGACTGGCCCAGCGTACCAGTGGCAATTCGTGTTCAATTCAGACATGCACCACTGTCTTTCTCTTTCCGAGTTCGATAAGTGAATTTCGTCACGAATGCGGGCTGCTCCATGGTTCCCTTCCCCTGCTAGATGGTAGGATTTAAGCCCGCCCGGACTTATCCTATCCGGAGAAATCAAACAAAATTTTACAATGCCAATGGTCATCAGACATCTAGTTTGACCAAATAAAGCTATTTTGAGCAAAATTTTGGATCTCTGACTTTATTTGATCCAACTAGATGTCTGATGACCGTTGGCATTGTAAAATTGTGTTTGGTTTCCAAGTTATAAGGTCAGAAAGTTCGAGTTTTTCGAGCGTATTATACAATAACTTTGGAGGTGGATTACGCAATGATAAAGTAAGAACATCTTAAAAAGATTAGTCATCAGACATAGCTTATTTACTCAAGATTTATAATATATTTGGTTTTTGTTAGATTTTTTAATACAGATGTCGTCGTTTTGTTTTAGCTCGTTTTGTAATCAAATTTTTTGTAAATCTTACCAAATCATACACTATGCACATTGTCTTTTTTGTGGACATGTTGCATCTTTCTCATCATGGAGCCTGTCTTATTCTTTGAAACAGAGAAGATCCCAGAGCGCAACAGCACTGTTTTGTCGCGAATGAGTTAGTCCCGCCGGGTTGGGCCACCTTAATTACTTCCTTCGCGGCCGAGCGCGCTAACATAAACATTCATCTCGGGACTTCATAGAATTCAAAGTAGTAAACAAACGAGTAGGTAAACAAACGATTAGGTGACTTGACTCCATATTAGTTAGACAACAATAACCAGTCGGTTTTGTAATTAAATACTTAAATATACCTGTAGTTATATCTGTAACTTAAACCGCCTAGTATACAGACAATTATGCACTTATGAAAATAAAATTAAAAGGTTTATATGAATTGAGAACCTCCTCCTATTTTTTAAGTCGTTAAAAAAATTAAAGTATGAATACAGTGCCTTCGTTCAGCTGCTGTCAATTGAGTACGTAAATAATAACTAATAGTTCCACTCAGGTGAATCTTTGGAAGTTTACAAGCTCCGCTCAGATTAATCTTTAGCATTTTAGAGGCTTCGCTCGGGTGAATGTCCAAAATGAACGGTATGACAGGTTTTAATCTTCAGATTAGCCCAGCGGGTGATCCTGTTTAGTTTGGGAGTTTAGAAGCGCCGCTCGGGTGAATGTTTGCAAGTTAAGTACCTCAAGTACATAAAATATACATATACATAGTGTAAACAACCGTCGATCTTTTTTTTTAAACTGCGTAAGCTATATTCGATATGGAACACATTTTTTATGTTTTTTTACATTTGAATCCGCCATAATGCCTTGAAAAAGTTATTTAAATTTTAAATGTACGGAAAATGTACTGTTGCGACAGCATTCAAATACTAATATCTCGTAAATTACTGGTCAGATTTTAATGCATTTTTTATCATTCAAGATAACACGTCCAAAACTCCATTAGCTTAACAAAATTTCACTTTTTGTAATAGTTGAGCTAACACACAATCGACTGTGCCACAATCTGTCTTTCACACCGGGGCATAGGTACCTCTGTGCAGCACTATTACTTATTCTGTGGCGGCAGCGAATACCGCGCGGAACCCCGCACAAATGCGCGCGGAATTCTTGCATATTTGAACAGGCCTATAAAGTAATTCCAAGCTAGACCGCGGATGTTCGCACGACATTTTTTACTCGTAACTCTTATTGTGCAAGAAATAAGAGCGAGAATGAAGCGTGCAATTGGTTCGTGCGAAACTTTTGCGAAACACTGGCCGTCCTCGCCTCTTATTTCTTGCGAGCTGAGAGATAGACTTTTGAATATTATGTGCTCACCGCGAAACTTTCGAAATTTCATATATTAATTTATCCCTGTCATACTTGTAAGTTGTGCATCATTTTGTCTCCGTAAAGGAACGGACTGCAATGCATACGTTGCATAATTACGGTCAGATGGCGGTCATTATGGCAACGCAATTGACAAATTGTTCTTCTGTAAAGTAAGTACGTATATGTAGGTATGTGACAATAAGTTATCTTAAAAAATACGAAACTATTTAACCATTCATGAAGATCGAGGGGTCGGTTTAATAAATTACAAACAAACTTAAACAATTCTTACATGGCAAGGTCAGCGTTACCGCAACTAACCTTCAGAATATTAAAAGTAGGTACATACATTAGTAAAATAATAATAACATATAATAGGAAAACGCACAACATTGTTGCCTCCAATGTAATAGGCGGGTTTAAATATGAAATTGCCGTTTTTAGGGTTCCGTACCCAAAGGGTGCTAACGGAACCCTATTACTAAGCCTCCGCTGTCCGTCCGTCCGTCCGTCCGTCACAGGGCTGTATCTCATTAACCTTATTTTGCCTCTATAACAACAAATAGGTAAAATTTAAAAATAATAAAAATTAAAGGTGGCCCCCATAAAAAAAACGTGACTTTTTGGTGTTAAATCTTTTACGATAGTACGGAATAGCCCATTTTTTCTGTTCCATGATATGTTAATTAATTTCCATGGCAAAGTTCATTGATCTTAGTGTTAAATTGAGACAAACAACTTTAATGAATTCTAGAAAAATCTTTGTAAATATATTTTTCAATTTCGCAATTTGTGACTAATTTCGTCATCCCAGACACAGACATAAATATGTTAGGAGTCAGGATATGGATACCTACCTAGTACAGGCGATCACCACATAAGTACACGCATAAATAATGTGGCACCTAACCAATGATTTCAAAGGTAAGGATACGCCCGTCTAAAGAATTTAAACAAATCTCCATATAATCAAAACGTAGCGCCATCTATCCAAACTCGGTCGAACTACGTGATCGCTGCGTAGGCTACTCGCCGCCATCACCGCCATTCTGCATCAGGTCAACGATGTAACCTTGTACCTGCGTACGTACATGATTTTTTTAGTTTAAACTTTTATGTCTATTATTAGATGTTATATTTTTTTCACTTTATAGGCACACCTCAATCAGGTCTGGAGAAGGAAAACAAAGTCCGCCTATATTTGTCAATTCTATCAGCTTATGAACTTCAAAATAAACCAGAAATAAAAAGTTGGGTTGGGTAGAAGCAGGGCTACCGCTAGTTTTTGACGTGAATTCTATGAAGAAAACACTCCCAATATCAATCTCGTAGGAACGCTTCAGTTCAATTTCCTCTTGTACCTGCCTGATCTGTGATCTACCTGCCCGTCACGTCAAAATTTGTTTTCGTTATATCTTGGGAAACACTGGTCGTTGACCTATGATGCGACCACTCAAAGTAAATACCCGGACCTGATGTACCGGCCTGTTAACTGATATTTGAAATCTACGCCCCCGGAAACCTATACAATGAGTATGGTACTCATTGTATAGGTTAGGTATAGGGACGACATATCTAAACTGACGACATATTTGAAATATATGCCCCCGAAAACCTGTACAATGGATACCATGACGACATACCTAAGCTTCCAAGTGGCGGCCATTTTGTTTTTGACATGCGACGTTTGATCTCAAAACTGACGGCATACATATTTGAAATCAATGCTCCCGAAAACCTATACAATGAGTAACCATGGCGTCATACCGAAGCTTCCAAGTGGCGACCATTTTTTTTTAAATACGACATTTGATCTTCAAAACTGGCGGCATATTTGAAATCTACGCCCCCGAAAACCTATAAAATCACTACCATGGCGACATACTTAAGTTTCCAAAAATGGCCGCCACCATTTTGTTTTTGACATGCGACGTTAGATCTCAAAACTGACGGCATATTTGAAATATACACCCCTGAGGAAACATATCGCAATAAAAACGAAAAATGCCATGTATTTGTCGTATCTGTCCACCCCTCCCGAGTCGATGGACTAATGGTATACTTTCCGTGGTGTTAGATTTCGAACCACATCAGAATTATTTTAATCTGACAACTAGTTCACGACTTATCGCGTTTGAAGTTACAGGCTACAGAGAATTTTAGTACTTCGGTGCGCGCGCCCCCCTACCTCCCCAACACTTGGCATGGTCATCAACCTACTGTTTTTATTTTGGCGACATATTGCCCGATACGGCGTTATAAGTAATACTTCCGTAACTCGCCTAACCTCCGTGCTATGACGTTGCCAAAGGTAGTCTTAATTTCATTTCAGACATGAGACCTATATTGCCAGACTGATTACACATTTATCGAATTCACGTAAAAAAAGACGCACGTGCAAGGTTAGTTCAACTACACGTACGACGAGCGGCAGCGCGTCACCTATGGCGTCGCGTGCTCGCTTATGAACTTCGGAATATCACTTGAAAATGCGATTATTCAGTTGTTAAACGAGAAAAACAATATTGTGAGTTTACTAACCGATGGTACTATATCCCATTGTGTCTTTTTAACTTTCTTATTGTAGTTTTTGCATCCTTTTATTACGCAACTAGGCATTTTCAAGACTCTCAACAGCACTCCACAGTAGGCCGCAGCCGACTGAGACGCGTTGGCCCTAAAATTAATATTTTAGGGCCGGCGCGTTAAATACAACCAACCTCCCCCGTTTCGTGCTTCGTAATAGCACTGCGGGTCCTTACGAAGTAATGTATAAGTCAATGCACCTACATGTATGAGAGGGACAGATATACTTTTGCGATATTTGTGCAATGAATGTATTTTTTTCAAAAAACTAAATAAAGTGTTTGAATAATTTTCGAGTTTTGGTGAGCGGCATCCTTTCACATATTACTGTTTAGTACAGTATAAACCGTGTTAATTGGGATCAGTTTTGTTCGAGTGCATATTCATCAAGAGACTGCCTTTAGGGTAACCGGCGTAAAAATATGAGAGGGAATGTTATGTACTCTACCAAATGAATGGTTTACCAGTTATATTATCTGCTAACAATGTAAGTACCTTAATTCATAATAACTCATTATATTCTTATCTTTCTATTAAGACTTTATTGTAGAATTATCTTCAGAGACATACCGCTATCAAATTGACCTGCGAGTCAAAGCTAATAAATTAGTTATCCTAAAAACATACCGCTATCATATGACCTGCGAGTCAAACCTAATAAATTGTCCCAAACTAAAAGAACAATTACCTATTAAGAGCTACTATCTTCCGACATGATGAACTTTACCAGTAACCTCTAAAGAATAAGGCCCATTGTAAGCTTTAACCTAAATTAGTCGAATAATCCTGTCCATTAGAAAGATAAAGTTGTTTTGAGCGGAGCTTCAAAGATTGTTACTTTGACTCCAAAATCAATAGCTCAGAGATAATTGAATTGTATAAAAGGAGACTAACCACTGCTCTTAGGGACAGTTGATATCCATCTCTCATCCTAGCCACTTCTCACGTTATATAGTAGTTCACTCCCGCATAAGTCGCCCCAATTGTTAATTGTCACATTGTCTTAAAAATTGTAAATTGTTGTAACTTAGTAAATAAAACTCATCTTCACGAGATATTCAGTTTTATTGAAAGGATACATAACAGGGAATTTGATAAATTCTAAAGCAATCAAAAGCGTATATGTCATATCTCCTGCGCTCTTATTGGGTACAATATTTGGCATCCACTTCTGATAGGTGCAGAATTGATCGAATTCCATCACATATTTTCTCAAATCTTTCGCCGGTTCAGCCCCAGCCGGGCATATCATTTATAGCGGCTTCAAAGCTGTTTTTTGCGACGGTAAACCTTGATGAATTAAAAAAACTATGCTCCGAAATCGTTTCATCAAGAAAATCGAAAATGTTCTAGACTCTGGATTCCTGATTATTGATCACGGAATTCCAGGAATAGGCCTGCTGTACGCTGTTCTGTTATCAAGTACGTTAGTTATGTACCTCGCTGTGAAGTTTCGCAAAGCGTTAATTACCTTGCTATAAAATTTCGCCAGATACAAGTCACAATTGCGCTAGTTATCTCGTTGCAACGGTTCAATCTTCGAGAAAACACTGTGGCGACCTAGCGCCCTGTACAAAGATATTATGATAGTTTTACATGCCAACAAATGCAACAAACAGATGCATAGAAGCTAGTTAGCGTGGCGCTAGATTACGCTACTCGCCAGAACATCCAACTTTTATTTCATTTCATTTATTTATTCAACTTCCGGTAGTAAAACTACACTAAGTCATGTCACAATTTGATTGATCCGCGGATTCGATCAACCAGTGAAGAAGAACCCGCAAAGAAACTTCACTGGTCTATAAATTATGGTTTTTTTTTTGTCTTTTTTTTCGTCCACATAAATGATATAACACAGTTATGATTTCATACCTAAATGCTACTGCCAAACTTACAATGGTAGAACGGTCTAAAGCAAAGAACTAAGAACTACGAGGAAACAACAACTCACAATGTGAAAAGTCTTAATTAATAAATAAATTACTTAAGAACGGCCCGTAAGCTATGCTACCCATACAAACGTAGTTTAATAATCATTTGGAAACCGCTATTCCAATTAAATTGATATTTCATATCTAATATCAGGTAACAAATATCTGTGTCTGCATGTTTTATTTTTTTGAAATCCAAACCGAATGAAATGAAAGTACCCTTAGGTGGCACTCAAGACAAACCACTCCCATATACAATAACATAACGCGTGAGTGAATTAGCTGAATATCGATTTTTTGAAACCGCACGTGTTGTGTTAGTCTGATACATAAATTCAACGAATAGCAGAATTGGGCTTCTGGGGTTTAGGTTGATGTTTAGATTTTAATTTTGTGCACGTTTCCATTCCGTTACTTTTTGACATCAAGTTATAGGTTACCATTGACATTGAAACGGAATAGAAGTAACGGAACAAGCACAAAGCATCGCTTTCACAAAAAAAAATGGATTTCTAATGTTAATCGCTGTACTTTCAGTTGAATTCAAATTTGTGGATGAAGTTCGTCGTCGTAGGTGTTGTAATTTTAGAATAAAATAGTAAAAACCTTTAAATTTGCTTTAAAAACCTTGCCAAGGATAATGAAAATCTGAACTGCGTCCAATCTTTTCAACAAATCTCACTCAAATTCCGACGCAAACTCACACTTCGAACTATCTACTTCAATCTACTCAGAGTTGCCGATTTTAAGGCGGCCCAACCCGCTCATCTCCCCATACAAAAGGGGAAAGAAGATCACGCCCATATTTCTTGACAGAAATCCAAAATTTAACTCAAAATAGCTTTATTTGATCGAACTAGATGTCTGATGACCATTAGCATTGTAAAATTGTGTTTGGGGTCTAAGTTATAAGGTCCGAAAGTTCGAATTTTTCGCGCGTTTTATACAATAACTTTGGAGGTGGATTACGCAATGATAAAGTAAGAACATCGTAAAAAGATTAGTCATCAGACATAGCTTATTTAATCAAGCTTCATGATCTATTTGGTTTATGTTAGATTTTTGACTACAGCGGTCGTGGTTTACTTTTAGCTATAAGTCGTTTTGAAATAAAAATTTTCGTAAATCTTACCAAATCATATACTATGCACATTGTCTTTTTTGTGGACATGTTGCATCTTCCTCATCACGGAGCCTGTCTTATTATTAAAAACAGAGAAGGTCCCAGTGCGCAACAGCACGGTTTTGCACCGTGCCCGCAAATGAGTTAGGCTCGCCGGGTTGGGCCACCTTAACTTCTCAAATTCCCCAAAAAATTTCTTCGTATTCCCCGAAATCCGTAAAAATCCGGAATAGGAACCAAGCAAATAACTTTCGGGAGAAGATGAAATCCAAACTTGTCCCCGATTGCTTCGAACGAGCAAAAAAAAGTCATGCACACAATGATGACATCGAAAATTGTAATAAGTAAATAAATAAGGTTGAATATTTGGGATATTTTTTGGGATAATCAAAAACTTTATTCCCCACGGATTGGCCATTTATCACATTGAGGTTACCAATGCGAAAAAAGTGTTGCTGGATGGAAAATTGTCTTCATTTGATGGACATTGCTACTTCAAATACGTTTACACATTTTGCAAATTCAAGGTTCTATCATTCTAAATTAATTGGTCATTTCAAAATCCCGGTCTAACCGGGTTAGTTTTGTTTGAGTTCCTTTAAAAACATTTTTGAGTATCCTCCAAATATGATTTCCGTACAAAGTAATCCATTAATTTAGTGTAAAAAAAATCTAATGTTCCTCAAGAACGTGGGAATTTTGTATGTCACTGTCATGGCTGGCTAATATTACACATATTGTCATGACATAAGCCTGACACGCCACTCAGGATCTAGGTTCCATGCCAAGACCTTACAACGCGTCAAATTACACTAGAGGAAAAAATTATAAAAAAAAATAGATCTCGGGAACTTTAGAGGTTTTTTTTTACTTTGTTATCTCGGCAAAACGTAAGGATAACGCTGACAAGATTAATGCACTGGCCGTTACGACACCATGTACCTATTCTAACTAGGTATCTACGTGTTATTATTATATTGGTGTCCTTTCTGCTTTGTCGACAGACCTATGGAGTTTTTGTCGCGGGGTCCGCCATTTTCTCCGCCGCAGTCGTCATGTCCACGCCTCCGCCTCCGCAGCCATCTCCGCTCCCACCTCTACCGACACTGACCCCAACCAACAACGACAACTTCATCTCGTGGCTGCAATCCTCTTCTGGACCCGTTATCGAGTCATGCTTAGAGCAGGTGAGTCACACATGTAACCGACGGCACGGCCGCCAGATCAACGTTGGCGACTGCACGACTGTCAAAGCACGATTACGTTTCTCCCTCTTACCTTAGTAGTTACTTATCTATGTAAGCATAATCATAGTAGTAGGTATATGGAATGGATAAGGCCGTATTTCCGGAATATATGGCTTCCGTTCCCACCGCCCTAAGCATTAATTGTTGAGATATACCTATATGGCATTGATTTAATGTAAGCGCTTTACAATGCTGCTGAACACTCGGCTGAACATTTGTACAATTCTAGGCCTGGAACAATGACTTTCGAAACTTTAAGGTGGCCCATCCCGCTCATCTCCCCATACAAAAGGGGAAAGAAGATCACGCCTATATTTCTTGTCAGAGATCCAAAATGTTGCTCAAAATAGCATTATTTGATTGAAGTAGATGTCTGATGACCATTGGCATTGTAAAATTGTGTTTGGTTTTCAAGTTATAACGTCCGAAAGTTCGGATTTTTCGCGCGTTTTATACAATAACTTTGGAGGTGGATTACGCAATGATAAAGTAAGAACATCTTAAAAAGATTAGTCATCAGACATAGCTTATTTAATCAATATTTATAATCTATTTGGTTTTTGTTAGATTTTTGACTACAGTGGTCGTGGTTTACTTTTAGCTATAAGTCGTTTTGAAATTAAAATTTTCGTAAATCTTACCAAATCATACACTATGCACATTGTCTTTTTTGTGGACAGGTTGCATCTTCCTCATCACGGAGCCTGTCTTATTCTTAGAAACAGAAAAGGTTCCAGAGCGCAACAGCACGGTTTTGTACCGTGCCCGCAAATGAGTTGAGGCCGCCGGGTTGGGCCACCTTAACATTACTTGGTCGTCATTCCTTGGAACTCATACGTTTTATAGCTCATTATAGCTTTATAGCTTTTTTATCTTTATATGTCATTATAGCTTTTTTTCCTACAGAAAAGGGAAATGTTTTTGCGTTATTGGTATACATCGAATTAATTATGTCTTTTCGGCAAACCCAACATTACGCCGCGTTTCCGAATCTGAAAGCGCTAACAAACAATAAATGACAGTAATACATACTAGTCATGTACATATGTATCAATCATCAAGTTCAAGCATAATGCTACGAGCGCGCCATCTGCGAAGGCATAGCGCTGCTATAAAAACCAAATCACGCAAAATAGATCCTAAGTTGGTCAACAGATGGCGCTACTTATCTACTTCCATCGCGAAGTCGATAACATTGCTGTCGTCAATATAAAGTAACACCTCGTCCTGCTCTATTGATAATAAGCTCTGGAATATTCGAGTAGGGTCTCGAACGAGATTGTTCTCGACTGCTGCGGATGCGGGGCGCCTAGAATTCGGTGGAGTGTTCTAGAAAGACGCTCCACCACCGGTATAAAAGGCGTCCAAGGCGCTGTGGGCGGCAGTCTATTGTGAGACGCGAAGCAAAGCGATACCAAGTGAGGGTGATATAGCTCTGAAGTGAATCAGTTCAACGAGTAATATTGTTTGCAAGTTAGTGTTCGAAGCGACCTATTGAAGTGGAATAAAATTGTATTTGTTTGAAATAGGTGGATTATGTTGCTAATTAGTTACGGCGATTTTGATTTTGTTACTATAGATAAATATATTTTTATTATATACTAGCAGCGGTACCCGGCTCCGCTCGGGTTAGTGTCGGCTAAATTATTTCATGGATAAAAAGTAGCCCACATGGCTGGTCCAAAATAGGGTCAAACTGGTCCAGAATAATGTATCCATCTACCAAATTTAATCAAGATCGTTTGAGCCGAAATAGCATGATGAATGAGAAACATCCAATAATTCCCATTTAGAGCTATTTTGACATTTGGTGGCTATTTAAAAAAAAGCATTTGCCGCCAGAACCTTTCTGCACTTGCACTGCTACATTGCTTACCTAGTTAGTAAGTAACGTATAACGTAGGTAAGTTTTGCGTGGACTCCAACCCACAGCCAGCCTCAACATAGAAAACGGTAAACCATTCCGAACCTGACTGCTCCCAGAGATGCTATACGTTGATAAAATACGCATATAAATCGGTTAAGTGGTTCGCCAGTTATAAGAATGTAACACTCACTACTCACCGCTCTGGCAATGAAGCGTTATATTATGTAGCCTATACGTTTTGAGTAGAATAGACGTAGATACAATCCGCATCTAAATCGGTAATTGGTTCTCAAGTAATAAGTATTTTATTCCATTGGTCGCACCTCTGATGATTTACCGTGATGGCTAGTAGTCCTTAAGTTGCGGGAAATACCAAGCCGTACTTCGGTACAATTAGTAAATGTGAGAGCCGCCGCCGCCCCCCCCCCCCCCCCCCCAGCCGGCACCCTCCCGCCGAGCCATGCAGAACATTACTGTTATGTATCCTTTCAATAAAACTGAATATCTCGTGAAGATGAGTTTTATTTACTAAGTTACAACAATTTACAATTTTTAAGACAATGTGACAATTAACAATTGAGGCGACTTATGCGGGAGTGAACTACTATTTAACGTGAGAAGTGGCTAGGATGAGAGATGGATATCAATTGTCCTAAGAGCAGTGGTTAGTCTCCTTTTATACAATTCAATTATCTCTGAGCTATTGATATTGGAGTCAAAGTAACAATCTTTGAAGCTCCGCTCAAAACAACTTTATCTTTCTAATGAACAGGATTATTCGACTAATTTAGGTAAAGCTTACAATGGGCCTTATTCTTTAGAGGTTACTGGTAAAGTTCATCATGTCGGAAGATAGTAGCTCTTAATAGGTAATTGTTCTTTTAGTTTGGGACAATTTATTAGGTTTGACTCGCAGGTCATATGATAGCGGTATGTTTTTAGGATAACTAATTTATTAGCTTTGACACTGAGGTCAATATGATAGCGGTGTGTCTTTAGAGATAACTAATTTATTAGGTTTGACTCGCAGGTCAATTTGATAGCGGTATGTCTCTGAAGATAATTCTACAATAAAGTCTTAATAGAAAGATAGGAATATAATGAGTTATTATGAATTAAGGTACTTACATTGTTAGCAGATAATATAACTGGTAAACCATTCATTTGGTAGAGTACATAACACCTGCCTACTTAAACTAAACAATGGGGTTAAAAGTCTAATTGTAATTACATTCGCATCGACGCAATATTTGCGGCGGCGCGCAGTCAGCTGCGAGACAGCAAACGCGTGACCTTGGCAGTGGCGCGAACACATGGCGTGCTTAGACTATTCCAAAGGGAAATTGGCGCTGAGGTAAAAGTTTGGATTCAATCTGCATTTTTTTTACTATTTTAGATTTACTTTTAGAAATACCACAACATGATCAGTATACGAAATAGTTAAATAATCGGTATTAAGGTGGCCCAACCCGCTCAACTCCCCATACAAACGGGGAAAGAAGACATCGCCCATATTTCTTATCAGAGATCCCAAATTAAGCTCAAAAGAGCTTTATTTGATCGAACTAGATGTCTGATGACCGTTGGCATTGCAAAATTGTGTTTGGTTTCTAAGTTATAAGGTCCGAAAGTTCGAATTTTTCGCGCGTTTTATACAATAACTTTGGTGGTTTATTACGCAATGATAAAGTAAGAAAATCTTAAAAAGATTAGTCATCAGACATAGCTTATTTAATCGAGATTTATAATCTATATGGTTTTTGCTAGATTTTTTACTACAGCAGTCGTGGTTTACTTTTAGCTATAAGTCGGTTTGAAATCAAAATTTTCGTAAATCTTACCAAATCATACACTATGCACATTGTCTTTTTTGTGGACATGTTGCATCTTCCTCATCACCGAGCCTGTTTTTTTCTTTGAAACACAGAAGGCCCCAGAGCGCAACAGCACGGTTTTTGTACAGTGCCCGCGAATGAGTTAGTCCCGCCGGGTTGGGCCGCCTTAAGGCGGCCCATCCCGCTCATCTCCCCATACAAAAGGGGAAAGAAGATCACGCCCATATTTCTTGTCACAGATCCAAAATTTTGCTCAAAATAGCTTTATTTGATCGAACTAGATGTCTGATGACCATTGGCATTGTAAAATTGTGTTTGGTTTCTAAGTTATAAGGTCCGAAAGTTCGAATTTTTCGCGCGTTTTATACAATAACTTTGGAGGTGGATTACGCAATGATACAGAAAGAATATCTTAACAAGATTAGTCATCAGACATAGCTTATTTAATAAAGATTTATAATCTATTTGGTTTTTGTTAGATTTTTGTTTGCAGCTGTCGTGGTTTACTTTTAGCTATAAGTCGTTTTGAAATTAAAATTTTCGTAAATCTTACCAAATCATACACTATGCACATTGTCTTTTTTGTGGACATGTTGCATCTTCCTCATCACGGAGCCTGTCTTATTCTTTGAAACAGAGATGGTCCCAGAGCGCAACAGCACGGTTTTCTACCGTGCCCGCAAATGAGTTGAGGCCGCCGGGTTGGGCCACCTTAAAATAGAAATGTCGCGAAAAAAATTAACACCGTGTATATTGGATGCTGTTTAGGATTCCGCACCCAAAGGGTGCCAACGGAACACTAATACTAAACCTCGGCTGTCCGTCCGTACGTCACAGGGCTGTATCTCATGAACCGTAATAGGTAGGCAGCTGAAATTTTCAGAGCGTGTATTTTCTTTCATATGAACTCAGCAAAGCTCCTTCCTTAAAACGGGCCTCCAACGGATCGGAACACTGTTCTTAATTTGTTCCTAATTTGTTACTTATTAAGTTACTGTGGTTTTGATTGTGTTGCTCTATTTATTATTATTATAAATCAAAAAGCGATTAGGTGGATACATTATGTCACAAATAATACGGTCGGGTCTCGTAGTCATTCCGGGCGTGCGGCGTTTTATAGAAACCTAGGTCATAATTACATCACAGAAACTGGGGATCCTATATTGTGAAATTTACATGTTTGGACATATTCTATAGTATTAAGTGTATACAATTATGTATTGTACACCATTTCGAACCATATTGAAAACCATTATTTTGTCCAGAGTTTGCGCCGCCTACATCGGTAAAAGCATAGAGTGTAAAAGTACATCGGGAAAGTACGCAACCATCATTTTGGTTTTTTTGATGTCCCTAAATTATCCCTAAACAATAGTTTTCTCAGAAGGTTCAGCCTTTCACATGCCCAAAAACAATTAGTATTGGCGGCCTTAGCTGTAGTTAACTCACGCTGTAAAACCTTTTTTACATCCTACCTACCTGCCTTGTCTATGAGACAAGATGCGTTCCCAGTTCCCACGGTCACTTAAAATTTCTATGGTCACTACATTTGCGAATCCGAATTGGCACATAAGAGACACATATGTATTAAATGGGTTTTAATATAAATGTGAGAGGATTGTCAAATAGTTTAATGTTACAAGTTGCAGTTGGCACTGTGCCATGTAAATATTTTGTCGTCCACCTTAGGAATGTTAAAGGAACGACATTACGTACATCCCAGTATTACCTACCTTCCGGACTTCTTGACTCGACCCAGACCGCTTCCTTAAGGCGCTAGGACTAGCCAACTACTCGCGCCATACAAATGCACTTTTTAACAAATGTAATAATATGTAGTGAAACGCTTCAGCAAATCCAAATAGAACTCCAGACTGATAATGGATTGTTAATATTTTTTTATTCCATCATTTATTTAAATAATAATAAAAATAAAAAAAGTTGATTTTTCTCATTAGAAATCTGAAAGTCATTCGATTTCTAGATATAAGCAAAAACAGCATATATGCATAAACAAAAAATTCCATTTGCTTTTAGATTTCTACATTTAGTCAAAAAAGTTCGGAAATGGACACCGTTTCCGCAATGTATTTTGTATAGAAAAAGGAAACATACATTAACGAAAATCATTCGATTCCTAGACAAGGAATCATATATTGTAAGGATGACACTTATAATCGTCAGACTTAGTTAGTTTACTTGGGGTGCCTCGTCTAACTTTGCGATTTGGCTAGTACCAGGCCCTTAACGAACTCGCAAAATTAACATCGCTTCAAAATTTTCATCGGCATGGTATATGATAATTATAATTAAATTAAATTAAAATGTATGATATACTATAATTAAATTGTAATTACATTTGTGCCAACGGTGGTATAGTCCCACATTTGCGCATGGCTGAGGGCACAATTGCCTTCTTAAGGTCACCACATGAAAAAAAATTAAAACCTGCTGCAAGAAAAAAAAATCTGAAATGAAAATTACTATTCTAAGAAAATAATATTAATAATATATTATATATGCCTAACACACCAAATGGCAATTAGGTGCCATGCCAGGACCATCCTTATATTGCTCGGCTACATTGAACTAGATGGAAAACGCGGACAATTTTCATTACCGCTTCGACCATCGTTCATTCAATGTGATGGTACCTACCCGGGAAGGATTAACCCTACCACCTAGTGAGTAAGGAAACGGACCTACGGTTTTACGTGGAATCCGAACCACGGCGATGCCCCTTCTCCTCTCTTTCTCTTCAGTGGTTAGGTAGAAATTTTTTATAGGTTGGTAGGCAATAAGTAGTTCAACCCCCACCGCGCCACATTGCCCGCTGCAATTGTAACCTGCAGTGTTTGATTTCGTAGTATAATTATACTATTTGTAACATATTTTCATGTTTTGTAATATAGTATGTAGAATCGTAACGCAAGTATACTAAGCGAAAATACCATCATTTTATCTTCAGAAATCATAAGTCCAACAATTGTATTGGATTTACGTCGTCTTACGCTTTTCTTGCTCCATTATTTCGACGACCGTTTTATGAATCGTCTGCGTTTTTTTGTTGCTCCATTATTTTTTTCTTTTTTTCGCCGACTATTGAACATAATCGGCCGCATCACATTTTTTTCTTCCTTCGAAAAAAAATTACAGCAAAGTTTCCGACGCTGAGTATAATTTAAGACTATTATTATGCTTCAGTGGAATGTTAATCAGGGAAAACTACGCACTTGCTCTTCCTTTCTTTCAGAATGAAGTATTAGTTATAACAGGTAGTACATTTTTAATCTCCGACGACAATCATTTTCTTAGGGTCTGCTTCCAAGGCTGCCCAGGCTACCTGTATCGCACGCTGCATCATTCTGGCGGGAACTCAAGGTCGCTTTGACTTGCGGCCGCCGAGGCAAGCGGGACTTGCCGACTCGCCTCGTCGCGCGTCAGAACGAGGCGAGCTCCGTGCATTCCACATGTATAAGTAGGTTGTGTTATTTGTTAAAGAGGTACTTGGTTGTGTTATTTGATAAAAAGGTGCTTGCAATGTGTGGTGAATTTGAGCATCGATACTTATGTCGATACGTTGTGTCGCTGCGCCCAGAGAAGCGGTAAGAAGGGTATTATTGTTCAAACGTGCTTGAAATCGACCTTCGTTTGTTTTATTTTTAGTTGCGTCAAAAATCTAGAACCGGCAAAGTGCGAGTCGGACGCGGCACCCGGCACACGAAGGATCTCGTACACAAGACTTGACCCAAATAAATCACGTTTCTTGTATTTTGTCCTTATAGCGGCAACAAAAATACACACTGTGAAAAATTCAGCTGTCTACCTATTACGGTCCATGAGATACAGACGGACGGACGGGCAGGGTAGGCTTAGTAGTAGGGTTCCGTTTGGCACCATTTGGGTACGTAACCCTAAAAATTACCAAGTCCAACCTGGTAACCAGGTACCTACCCGAGATACTAAGCGGGCTGAGTAATAATCATCGCTAAGTTTTAAGTCTGCTCAAGAATTGTTGGTCTACGTAGGTACCTACCTGCTTATTTATTTTATTTTCAAAAGGCTCAAACAAAAAAAAAGGGGAAGGTGGGGTGTAAGAGGCGGTCTCTCTGCTAGTCACCCGCGCTAAAAGTGTTTTTACCGCAAGATTCTTGGCCGTAAGTATTTGTAATGGACCAAGATAAATTATCAGTAGTTATTAGAAGACAAATACATTTTGGGTTTGTTTACCGATGATTAGAAGTGCATAGCGAGATGCTAGAAACGACTCTTGCCAAATATTTGTGTAGAATTAGTTAATTTGAACCTTATTATGTTAGTAAATAAGTAAAGCATTGGATATTGAAAGTAATTGGGTGTCAGCGTGCAATGAGATGGTTCAGTAAACTAGAACTTTGTATTGAGGGAAATAAACATAGATATGCCAACAGGAAAAGGGTGATTTCTGGACCTCACAAAGGCCACATTTGGGCATTATAAAAACAAGCGATAATCAGCAACGAGCATGTCAGTTGAAAAGTAGAGTTGTCTAGTACGGACCTGGTTTCTGCCCGCCGCCGCCGGTCGAGACTCTCTGGGTCTATCCACTCGATGGACGTAGTGAAGGCATAGCAGATTAACAAGTATATTGATAAAGTACAAAAGTATTAAAAGTTAAAGTCGTCATAATTTTAGAACTGTAATAAAAGTGTTATGTTGTGTGATAATAAAACCTGTAAGTAAATAATAGTGTTTAAGGTGGCCCAACCCGCTCATCTCCCCATACAAAAGGGGAAAGAAGATCACGCCCATATTTCTTGTCAGAGATGCAAAATTTTGCTCAAAATAGCTTTATTTGATCGAACTAGATGTCTGATGACCATTGGCATTGTAAAATAATGTTTGGTTTCTAAGTTATAAGGTCCGAAAGTTCGAATTTTTTGCGCGTTTTATACAATAACTTTGGAGGTGGATTACGCAATGATAAAGTAAGAACATCTTAAAAAGATTAGTCATCAGACATAGGTTTTTTAATCAAGATTTATAAACTATTTGGTTTTTGTAAGATTTTTAACTACAGCGGTCGTGGCTTACTTTTAGCTATAAGTCGTGTTGTAATTAAAATTTTCGTAAATCTTACCAAATCATACACTATGCACATTTTCTTTTTTGTGGACATGTTGCATCTTCCTCATCACGGAGACTGTCTTATTCTTTGAAACAGAGAAGGTCCCAGAGCGCAACAGCACGGTTTTGTACCGTGCCCGCGATTGAGTTCGTCCCGCCGGGTTGGGCCGCCTTAATGGAATTGTATAAAAATCGTGGTGTAATCGAAATAAAATAAACTTTATATAATATCTATTTGTGAACTCATCTTTTCTTTTTTGTGAAACAAAAACTTTCACACCGAGACCCCGGACATGAAGGAAAATGGCAGGTCACATAGATATTATTCTTGCGGAACGAATGATAAATAGGTATAATGGAGTTAAACAGAACTTACGCGTGTTTTTAGATAATTGCCTATGATTTACTCAATCCGATATACCATAAAGCCTCATACCGGTGGTATTGTCGAAGATAGAGGGTCAAAGATAAGGTCTGTTTTGTTAATTAAAAAATCATGTCTTGGATAACTATTCGGAGAAACGCACATTCGCGCAATGGCAACTCGAACTAAATTTGTGTAAAAAGGGACCTAAGGAACCAGTGGTCAGTTACGCAAACAAAATAGAAAATAGTTTTATAAAA
Organism: Incurvaria masculella; assembly: GCA_946894095.1. Taxonomy (NCBI): domain Eukaryota; kingdom Metazoa; phylum Arthropoda; class Insecta; order Lepidoptera; family Incurvariidae; genus Incurvaria; species Incurvaria masculella. Next base: position 9,802,273 of record OX335644.1, read on the forward strand.
CTGATTAAGTCTTTGGACAACCAACTCGGTGCAGAAACACGCGAAGCCAACATACAACTACTCAAAAACCAGGTACTCAACATATTCATAAGTGAGGTTAACTCTCAATTACACCTTTTACTAAAGGCTTAACAACCTAAATAATTTGAAGAAACTGTATCCATAGATATATCGGAAGAACAAGAAGAAATATCGGGGCACGAGATGTCGCGATTCAGTCGCAGTAGTACCAGTCAGAGCTACCAAACCCCCAACAAAAGTTTTTATAACTGCGGTAAGGTAGGGCACGTATCCGCACAGTGTAGATTATCGAGAACACAAATGACCAGAAAAATAATATACAGACTAACCGACATACAGATAAGGAGTGTTTCCATTGTCACAAGAAAGGTCACTTCATTAAGGATTGCTGGTTCGCTAAAAATAAACAACAGTCTAACTCAGGGAATGCAGATAACAGGAGTAGGACAATGGGTCAGGGAACACAAGGACAAATAAACAAGAGTAGCACTCAACCGATTAGTAGCGATAACTCTTTAAACGTTCAAGGTCCGCGAATGCCGGTCAATTTAAGGACAGTAAAAACAGTGCAGGCTGAATATATGTATATCATCCTAGATAACGATTCATGCGCAGGAGACCGAAAGAGGTTACATAAGGTTATTATTAGATACTGGAGCTGAAGTAACATTATTACAAAGGAGTCAATTAAAAATATATATAAATATAAATTCGGATATAAAGGTAAAACTTAGGCGCATAGATATAGGCGCGATTCCTTCGGAAACATTAGGTTATGTAGACACTACATTCTGCATAGGTAAAAATCGAATCATACACAGTGTGGACGGTCAGCCTCCACACTCAAAACATGATATATAAATACAACAAAGTAGCGTCCTATAGGCATATGAAAGTTGCGTCGCGATGCCGCTTAGCGACAAGTAAAAATAATACTTTTGTTTTACGCACATCTGTCTAAAAAATCAAGGTCATCGCAGGCTGAGGGGCGTAGAGGGGGCGCCGAAGGGCGGAGGTATGACCCTGAGCGATCGCGCAGGTACAACGTTCGAAAGTACTCGAATAATGCTCTGCTTAGCGACAGGTAAATAATAATAAAATAATAAGAACACGACTCACGCGCCCAAGGCCAACGCCGGGCGAGGGATGGAGAGCGGGTACAGAGGAGGGGTATGACCCTGAGCGACTGCGCATCACAGGGCAGAGGGGAGCCGGGAGGAAAGATGAGCGGAGGAGAGGGGAGAGTGCGCATGACCACTCGAAAAATGGCGGGATTCCAAGGGAGGGGCGAGGGGGATCAGAGCCTAGAACAGAAAAGGCGCGCGCGTCCCTCGTCAGTCGGTGGCGAGCGAGTCTCTGGGGCAGTATGCCTCTTTTCAGGGCTTACGGCACGTAGGTTGAATACGCGGAAGTGTTTTACTAAGGAATTTGCACCTGCAAAGTCTTTTCCCTCGTTTAGATTTTGTTTGGGGACATTGAAACGAGTCATTGAGTTTGAGAAAGTAGCAAAAGTGCAAATTTAGGAACGAGATGAGTTAGCTAAATAATCTATGTTTTCTTGCAGAGTAGGTAGATTTGCAAACAGCTTTTGTTAAAATAGAGTGAAAGAATGGACGGCACTGGACCTTGGTAAGTCTGTACATATTTTTGGGGACCAGAAACGGTAGCAAACTGCGAGGAGGAGCCCCGTGTGGGGGGAGGTGACGGCATATGTATTGATTGTATATCGAAGCTCGCGCGGCCTGGAAGATGCGCAAGCGCATTGGATGAAGGATTAGATATGAGGATGTACTGCATTTTGAATAACGAATAGTATGGAAGGAGATTTTATAAAGTTCTAGGTAAAGTTTTAAGTGGAATAAAATCCCTGGTTACAGTGGGGAGGGTTCTTTTGAGCTCAGATAATTTGTACTATATTTAGGAAGGACCTCGCGTGTGTAATGATGGTTCGTCGACTCGGACGAGGGTTACAGGCCGTGGTTTTACGTGGAATACAATCTTGCTCTACAGGGGGAGGGTTTTTCTGTGTTCGAATAATGTATACAGTATTCAGGAAGGGCCTCACGTGGGTATTGAAGGTCCGATGGCTCGGATGAGGGTTACAGGCTGTGGTTTTACGTGGAACAAAATCTCGCCTCACAGGAGGATGGGTTTCTGTGTTTGATTTATATGGACTATATTTAGGAAGGGCTTAGGAGTGTTTGGGTGTGAGTGAAATGAGGAAGTGCATCAGCGCACGCTGAACCAGAAAGATATTAAATTCCTAGGATCAGTGTTGAATAGTAGGACCGGGAGTCCATAGTGGGGGCGACGGAACAGTCACGTACACCGGTTCGTTTTAGCTAGATAAAATCTATCTAGCTAGCTACAAAAGGATGAAACGATATTTCTTCACAGAAATGTTAAGGCGATGGATGTCGAGTTGTGGGAAGCATGTTTAATCCACATACTTGTGCACGCTATGTGGATTTTTGTTTGCAGTGCAGCCAGAAAACGAGGCATTACGGGACATCGGTCGGGTCTGGGATCTCTATGAGATTTCATGCCAGATTGATTGTACCTTAAACGTAAATGTAGCATCACTAACGAACATTCCGAGAAGCTGCGGATCCTGAATTTGAGCCTCAAGTTAGATTGGGCGGTACCCCTTTATACTGAAAGGAGCCGGAACCCATTAAGACTTTCACACTCAGTCAAACTCTAGAGAACCATGAAAGAAAAATATAGTATTGACATTATCGCAAAAAAAAAAAATACACTACGATAATACAATACATACCAAATATCTCTCTGAACATAAATGACACTATGACACCGTATTTTAAATTGTTGGCATTTAGACCTGGGAGTCATGTTCCAATATTAAAATGTTCACCTCGTTTGAGGGGAAGGCGGAGGCCATACTCTGGTTCGCTTGACAACCGGCGACCAGGTTGACTATCTTAATAAATACAAAATCTGAAGGCATATCCATCTTGGATTGACCTCAGTGTACATTTCGCAGGCAACTTCCTGTTTCCCTGCTTAAATTAGTCGACAACCTTGAGGGTTTGTCATGACTGCGGATAACCGCTTATCTTGAACTGCTGTTTCTATCAGCTCTTCTGAAAGCCTTTATTGGCTTTACCACGATCTGCCAAGTGCCGGGACCGTGAAAATGTGGAGACACTCTCATGACCTACCCTGAGTCCAGGAAAGGCTTGGCAACGCGTGTGGCTAATGTCACTAGACGCGAAAATCTTTAAAGTGACTACGCTTTGGTACGTCCGGAGCAGTTCACGAAACTACCCTTATGTCCATGCATTAGTAATGGCAGATGGGAGGGTCTGAGGTATGTCCTACATTCATGTGGGCTGGTACAAGACAGATTCGTAACTATGGTCACCCGCCGTAGTTTTCCGTCACCGTTTGATCGGCTGACAAAACGAACATTCTTGTGATACCTAATGTGTCGTACTTGACGTTGTCAGTGGACACTCAAAATATATAGTGGTCATGTTGTAAATCCAATACCCCAATTGGTATAAAATGAACCACATAAACTCATATTTCCCTACACGGGAATTGAACCTTGGTGTTCAGAGGCTCTATCTTCAGGATGGCTGGCCGCCGCTTTTTGAAGCAGAGGTCGCATATACAGCCTGAAGGCAGGAAGGCGATCATGTGGGGACGCGGGAAAACAGTGCCATGGATGGACCTTGGACTGTGAGGGGCGTCACCATTACCCCATGGGGTAAAAAAATTTTTGAAGTTCTGGGCATGCTGAAATGCTCTATTCCAATCAATTCAGATTTGTGTTTGTATGTGAGAGCGCGTGTATGAGAGAGCGAGATTATGTATCAGGTTAGGATAGGGAGAAAGGAACCGATTAGAAGAACCGAAAGAGACAGACAGCTAGGTACAGGAGGAGGGCATAGCACCAATGAGGATTTTACAACAATATTCAGGAGAATACATGTTACCTAAGCAAGTAATGTAGTCAAATAACTAGATTTAACGTGAGCAAATCAGGAAACATTAAATGGGAATATATTAGACGAATGGTTATGTAAATGTAAATAATGAAAGCATATAGGACGATCACGAGCCAATGGGGAGAACAAATGGGACGAGTGGATACATGGTAAATAGGTAATTAATGTAGGATGTATCCAAGGGAAATATAAGGTACATAACTTAGGTTAGATATGTATAAGCTAATGTAGGCTAGGAGTTTATTTAAGGGGGGGGTCTGGAGGTTCACAGCTGTTGCCGTGACCACAGGATGATTTGTTGACAAGGACTTGTTTATATCTTTAAACAAATCCTACAATTAAAAAGAACCAAGGTTACTAAAGGACACAACAAATAAAATGGGTCAAATAGCGTAGTCATATTATTCGTATTTGTTCACGAAAAATAACTAAGAAAATACTTGAAGCAAAAGAATAAAAATATATAAAAGTAATAAGACGTAAAATTGTCAGCAGGGAAATAGTTAAACACGGTTAATCAGTTCACGGAAAAATAAAATCATGTTTGTAAACAATTCTTAACATATTACATTGTTGTTGTAATTTATTAATGTATATTATGAAACTATGGAAAGAGATTAGGGAGTATAGGATGTTTCAACAGCACGAGAGCGGTTGTGTGATTACGCCACCAGCGCATTGAATGCGTTGTGTGATCGCGCCACTAGCGCATTGGATGCGTTATGAGAGACGCGTTGATCGCGCGAGCGCGACGCCGAACGTCTACCTCTGGGAATGCTCAGAGGTATCTACCAGGTAAACTGTTTGACTACAGTTTAGAATGTGTGAAAACTATTGCTCATGGGTTCAGAATTACTTTAAAAAAAAAGTACAAAGGTTAGTACCTTAGGAAATTGTTAATTATGTGTTCTGAAATGTTTTATCCGCAGGTAAGTCGGTATAAAATTGGTTGTGCTAATGAATTGGGTACTAAACAGTGTTATGAATTTCAGCTTGAATTTAGTTCTGTGCCATTCATCAATAACCCACCATTATGGTGAACTCCATCTTACCTGCATGTGTTACTCTCGTACCATTAAAATTTTAATAATTATAATTACACACGCACGTTAAAGTCGGCAGAAATAAAAATAATAAGACCTAACTAATTTACGTTTCACTACGGTAAACAATCAAGGAAGTGATATCTTTTAGGTTTCTTTAAATAGAGAACTAATAATCCACGAACGGAATTCGGTCAAAGGAAGATTTGCATTTAGGATCGGTTGGTTCCGTTGAGCTGATAGAACTGAATAATGTCTCCTCAAGGCGAACGTTGTCTTAGTATTTATATTAACATAGATTTCTATTTTACTATAGGAAAATTACAGATTACTAGACGAAAGGGTTGGCTGAAGTCAGGACCGATTATATGGGGGGCCGATTGGGGTCCGAGGGATGGCGGCAATGTTGTGGGGGCGACCAAGCCTAATGAAATTATGTTTTAATTACTATTATTGACTACGCTTGCTGTAGATTTACCATTTCACTTTAAATTATTTCGTTAAAACATTAATTAAATGTTCGTACCCTGTCGAAATTATGGGGGCGACTGATTTAAAAGTGAGGGGCGTCTGATCCACCGCTGAGTATTAGAGAGATCATGAGTCGAACACGTGGCTGAGATTGTAGAAGTATCGTGTGCGTAATATTTGTGTTGACCATTGGTCACGGGAAAGTATTGATAAAGTGCACTGGTCATATGCAATATATTAATAGAAACAAAGGTAAAGAGTGGTAGGGTAAATAAGTCGTTGTGCGGAGAGGAATATTTTAAAATGAGGTATGAGCCAAATTGAACTTAGTTGGGTAACATTTAGTTGATATATAATATTTTGGTTGTCGCATGGGGTCCGTAACGATGACGAAGTGTGAGAGTAGGCATAATATTGGTGTTAGAATGGAGTGAGTAGAAAAACATGGGAACTTAGGTTGTAAACCATCACGTAACTTAAATATTGGTTAAAACTTTTGTGAAAGCAAGGAAATTATAATTATTATAAATTTTATTTTATTACAGTGTTACATATTTAGTGGGGTTATTATAGTATTGCGAGGTAACATTAATTTGGATGGGGGCGCGGGACGTTCCCTGCCGCTTCAACCGTCGTTCGTTCAGTGCGGTGGTGCCGACTCGGGGCGGGGTGAACTCGCGCGCCGAACAGCGGGTGTACATACCTATACAGTCACATGGATTGGTGGCGCGAGCGGCGAGTCACGTGATACGTGCGTCTCGGGTCACAGAGGGAACGTCATGGATGATATTATTATTGAATAACGGAACCGCGCGCGCTTATTACCATTATTCTAGAGATTGTGTTTTAAAGGTAGATTAATTATGAATGAAGGAATGATTAGTTATGTAGTTATGGATGTTAGATATTAAAGAAGACAGACTCTTTGAAGGTTACGATATTCCATCGGGGTTTAGTTATTTTCTTTCAGTTTAAAAGTTGGTGTTATTTGATAGGAATAAGGGATTAAAATTTTGCGGTTTATAGTGCAATTACTTAGACATATTTACAACAATGAAGTGCAAATCGCCTTGAGTGAGTGAGGAAGATTCGAGAACAAAACGAGAATTAGTAATGACTATGAGGTTATGTGAGGGCGAGATAAACTAGAGTTAGGGTTCCGTAGAGATTGAAAAAAAAAGGGGTGAATTTGTTGTGACAGTCTATTCCGATGAAATCTGAGATATGAATGTTCGGGTCGGAGGTGCATATTAGTACGAGTGTTGGACTTAGGGAGGATAAAATGATGTGTGGGTGGCTTCGCGATAACGAGTTGTAGATATTTTATTGTATGAAGGTGGGGGCGAACTTTGTGCTATGATGCGATATCATGATGTTTGGATGTTAGTCGGGGTGATGTTTGCATGTGGTTTAGCCACAAGAAGGTTGACGTCATCATCGTATACGAGAGCGAGAGGTGTGGAATGGGAAATATTTATTTTAGATGATTTAGGGATGGGTCGGTTACTGTATATAGGGGATCGTTGTTGAGCACGGATGCGGACGGGGCGAGGCAGACCGTGTTGATAGTGAGCGATGGTGTTTTACCTTTTGGAGAAAGATATAATAATAATAATTTATTTAACAATTTTTATTGATTTCTTTTAACAATAATGTTGACGGGTATTTTAGATTTAATACAATTCGGTGAATACTATTTTCGTATTTTGAGATTATTCGGACACAAATCTGAATTTATTTAGATTGACATAATAGTGACGGCCAAGTATTTTGGCTTGCGTTTTGAGTATTATTGTAACGTAGTTCGAGCAGGTGTATCATGCTGGTGGTAGGGTTTGGGAAAAAAAAAATATATAATGAAGGCAAACTGGAGAAGGGGAACGCGTTGCGGTATAAATAAATATGTATATATACATATACGTATGGTATTAAGTGAATGGAGGTATTGTTTAGTTATCAAGGAGTGGCAATTGAAATCGTTGTTTCATTTCAATTTGGATCAAGAGAATCAAGGTTATCGTTAAATATGTGTTTGATTTCAGGAGTCAGGTCAAAAAAAAAAAAATTAGGAAGAAGATAGGGTTACATTCTGGGGGAGGGGGGGATTACGAGTGATGATGGCATAGGCTAATTTTAGCGTGTCTCTTTCCCTAGAGTTCAACTTTAGTGTAAGTGAAATAGTATTAAAAGTGTGGATAGACTTAGTGAATGGGAGCATTGAAACGGTCTTATTGTGAGGTGACGACGGGATATCTAAAAAAAAAAAAAATTTTTTTTTCAGAAGTAGACAGAAAAATAGCGATTGGTTTTAGCAAGTAGGGAAGTGAACTTAAATTTGAACTTGAGCAAACGTTGTTGGAAGATTACGCGGGAAATTTCGAATACTTAGTTCAGTGTGACCACGGAATTGGAAAATAGGTAAGAAGTGACAGTTGCTCCAATATTGGTGACGTACTATGACCAAAGAGTCAGTCTACGGGTATGCGGCGGTGTTTCGCGGGACCACGGAATTGGGGAAAGGTGGAAATGATATTTCCGCTATGGCTGAGGGGGGATCAGAGACTAGGAGGGAGTGGGGGCGATCGTATTCGGCTACATATATGTATGATAAAATGGTTATCAGATAAGGGGGGGGTAGAAGGATAATGGGGGTTTCGGTAAGTTAAGGGTAGAAGTGTTTAGAATGGGGGGGGGGGGGGGGGGTAGAAGGATAATGGGGGTTTCGGTAAGTTAAGGGTAGAGGTGTTTAGAATGGGGGGGGGGGGGGTTAAAAAAAAGGGGGATTAGTGTAAGAGTGTGTTTGAGTGGATTCAATGGTATAGTTTTCTTTGATATTGTGTGTGATTTATTATGATTATTAAATTGATTATTGAAAGAATATTTAGGAGAATGTGAACCATGGGTGTGTTTGATTAGGTTTTTCTTTGCTGAGCAGTAATTGAAATATCGTAAATATAAATCACTTAGTTTTTTATTACCATAGATATGAAGCTTGAATAAGGTTCTCTGGATTATTTGATTAAATCATTCATTTATTAGACTTTGTTTTAGATTATAAATTATTAAATTTGATTTATAGTGATGATTTCACTGTGATGGTTTGTTACAAAATATTCGAGGACAACATCAAATAATTACCTTGATATTTTGATGGTTTCAGCGAGTTGCCAAGGTTGAAACTAAATAATCTGCTGATGGTAAATATACAATGAACTACATACAAATGCACTTAATAAATTGTGGTTCAAGAAATTAAATATATTTTTATTTTATTACTTTAAGCTTCAAATCAGTAAATTTCAAATCATGTAGATTTTGAAGAGGAAAGGCTTTGATGTGTTTCAACCGATATTTTCAGAACATCTTTTGTTCAATGTATTCTCTACTCGTTTGAGTTGTCATCGATCACGAATATGTGAGATAATTTTCACAGACGTTTTCCGAACGTTTGATTTATTAACGATCTATACTTCCTGTATTTTATGTTGGTGCTTTTATCAACTTCAAATTTATTCTTGGTATTGATTATGAGGTCGGCTACGATTCAATTTAACTGAATTGTAGAATACCTGTCTTGATTAAAATAAAATGACATGGATTCTGTGGAGATCTCAATAAAATAATAAAACAAATAGAGTTCATCCACATTGCTAGTTGACCGTGTTGTCCGATGGCCAATTATGGAGATATGAGTGCCTTTTGTGTTCATGGCTTAACTAGTTATGGAAAGTCGTTTATGAAGAAGATCCTTAGCTGAATAGCGGGTGACTTCCACCGATGGATCAGTTGACAAGATGGGGACTTGCAAACTGCAACGTGGGAAGTATTGGTTAACCTTCAAAACCACACACTCACCCGGAGTGCAACGTTGACGAGTACTACTAGTGAATTGACCATGAATACATAGGGTAAACATTGTTCATATTGTTCCCAGAGAACAACTGAAAACACCATACAATTTCAATGCGAATTTGAGGTTCGGTCATTGTGTATTTCAGACTATAAAGTTTGAATTGCTTGAATACATTAAACAGCTTCCTGAACCATTCCATATTAGGGCATTGTGATCATATAATGACTGTGTTCACTAAATCAGCCCAATGTCAGAGGAAAAATGCCAGAACCACACCTATTTATTAATGGCGAGTACAGGCATTTGCAGGGTTTAGCACGCTGCTGCGTGACGCTGAGATGGCAGTAAAATCCAACCCTTCATAGTTGGTATGCTCTATGTACAACAATAATTCGAAAATGACCATGTCATTTATGCAGTAACATCCAACCCTTCGTAGCTGGTATGCAAATATATTCAATCAAGTTATATGATCATATCATAAGCCTGACCTCCCCGTCGGCAGATGTAAAGTAGAGATCAGTGAATTGGATCTCTTTCTTTTTTTTGCTAAATTTTGAGCATGGAAATTTCTTCAAAATTTGTAACAACAAAGAGGAGAAAGCGATTCGGATATTTAGGCAGGCTTTCAATTGGTTGAGCGGTGGAGAACATTTTTCAATTTTCAATGGGGCTCTACTATTGGGGCCTAGCCCAAAATCGTCTTAATTTTCATCATTCTTTGTAATTTCCGCGAATTTTCATTTCAATTTTCGACTTTTATGTATCGAAGGTTATTGAGCAGGAATATAATAACTTTTGCTGAAATATTTAATGTTTTCTTAGTTGTAGAATAAGAGAAGGATGTATACAATATAGTATGGATGAGTAATATTTTAGTCAAATACTTAGGTAAACCATATATGAGGTTAAGTATAAATGATTGAATTAAAAATAGATTAATAATACTAAACGAACACGTGCCTTTATCAGTCATTGAGTTGAGTTTAATTTAGTAGGTGTATGAAAAAAATTATAGGTACATATGTTATGTAGGTACAGTAGATGGGGTATATGTAGGCTAGGTTAGGTTTGGGCTGTAGGTGGTTATAGTTAGATTAGATTGGGTTAGGCTGGTAAGATTAGGATAAATTATGGATGTAGGTTAGGTTAAATAAGTTGATTACTTTGGAGGAGGTTAGATTAAGTTTAAAAAAAAAAAAACAAAAAAAAGACCAACTACAAAGTTAGGTAGGAAACGAAACAAAAAAAATATGGGAAATTCACAGTAGATAAAAGGATGTTGAAGGTAATTTTGAGATGGGGGCGTGGTTGGGGTTTCCTTATTATGGAATAAAGACATTATTTTCTTTCATGTTGTAACAATTGTCCTTACCTTATTGAATTAACTGCTTCCCTGCGTGTGGCATCGTGTGCCATGTGCAGTCACAGTTAATTGGGGGCGGCTGTGGACGGTCAGCCTCCACACTCAAAACATGATATATAAATACAACAAAGTAGCGTCCTATAGGCATATGAAAGTTGCGTCGCGATGCCGCTTAGCGACAAGTAAAAATAATACTTTTGTTTTACGCACATCTGTCTAAAACATAAAATCAAGGTCATCGCAGGCTGAGGGGCGTAGAGGGGGCGCCGAAGGGCGGAGGTATGACCCTGAGCGATCGCGCAGGTACAACGTTCGAAAGTACTCGAATAATGCTCTGCTTAGCGACAGGTAAATAATAATAAAATAATAAGAACACGACTCACGCGCCCAAGGCCAACGCCGGGCGAGGGATGGAGAGCGGGTACAGAGGAGGGGTATGACCCTGAGCGACTGCGCATCACAGGGCAGAGGGGAGCCGGGAGGAAAGATGAGCGGGGGAGAGGGGAGAGTGCGCATGACCACTCGAAAAATGGCGGGATTCCAAGGGAGGGGCGAGGGGGATCAGAGCCTAGAACAGAAAAGGCGCGCGCGTCCCTCGTCAGTCGGTGGCGAGCGAGTCTCTGGGGCAGTATGCCTCTATTCAGGGCTTACGGCACGTAGGTTGAATACGCGGAAGTGTTTTACTAAGGAATTTGCACCTGCAAAGTCTTTTCCCTCGTTTAGATTTTGTTTGGGGACATTGAAACGAGTCATTGAGTTTGAGAAAGTAGCAAAAGTGCAAATTTAGGAACGAGATGAGTTAGCTAAATAATCTATGTTTTCTTGCAGAGTAGGTAGATTTGCAAACAGCTTTTGTTAAAATAGAGTGAAAGAATGGACGGCACTGGACCTTGGTAAGTCTGTACATATTTTTGGGGACCAGAAACGGTAGCAAACTGCGAGGAGGAGCCCCGTGTGGGGGGAGGTGACGGCATATGTATTGATTGTATATCGAAGCTCGCGCGGCCTGGAAGATGCGCAAGCGCATTGGATGAAGGATTAGATATGAGGATGTACTGCATTTTGAATAACGAATAGTATGGAAGGAGATTTTATAAAGTTCTAGGTAAAGTTTTAAGTGGAATAAAATCCCTGGTTACAGTGGGGAGGGTTCTTTTGAGCTCAGATAATTTGTACTATATTTAGGAAGGACCTCGCGTGTGTAATGATGGTTCGTCGACTCGGACGAGGGTTACAGGCCGTGGTTTTACGTGGAATACAATCTTGCTCTACAGGGGGAGGGTTTTTCTGTGTTCGAATAATGTATACAGTATTCAGGAAGGGCCTCACGTGGGTATTGAAGGTCCGATGGCTCGGATGAGGGTTACAGGCTGTGGTTTTACGTGGAACAAAATCTCGCCTCACAGGAGGATGGGTTTCTGTGTTTGATTTATATGGACTATATTTAGGAAGGGCTTAGGAGTGTTTGGGTGTGAGTGAAATGAGGAAGTGCATCAGCGCACGCTGAACCAGAAAGATATTAAATTCCTAGGATCAGTGTTGAATAGTAGGACCGGGAGTCCATAGTGGGGGCGACGGAACAGTCACGTACACCGGTTCGTTTTAGCTAGATAAAATCTATCTAGCTAGCTACAAAAGGATGAAACGATATTTCTTCACAGAAATGTTAAGGCGATGGATGTCGAGTTGTGGGAAGCATGTTTAATCCACATACTTGTGCACGCTATGTGGATTTTTGTTTGCAGTGCAGCCAGAAAACGAGGCATTACGGGACATCGGTCGGGTCTGGGATCTCTATGAGATTTCATGCCAGATTGATTGTACCTTAAACGTAAATGTAGCATCACTAACGAACATTCCGAGAAGCTGCGGATCCTGAATTTGAGCCTCAAGTTAGATTGGGCGGTACCCCTTTATACTGAAAGGAGCCGGAACCCATTAAGACTTTCACACTCAGTCAAACTCTAGAGAACCATGAAAGAAAAATATAGTATTGACATTATCGCAAAAAAAAAAAAAATACACTACGATAATACAATACATACCAAATATCTCTCTGAACATAAATGACACTATGACACCGTATTTTAAATTGTTGGCATTTAGACCTGGGAGTCATGTTCCAATATTAAAATGTTCACCTCGTTTGAGAGGAAGGCGGAGGCCATACTCTGGTTCGCTTGACAACCGGCGACCAGGTTGACTATCTTAATAAATACAAAATCTGAAGGCATATCCATCTTGGATTGACCTCAGTGTACATTTCGCAGGCAACTTCCTGTTTCCCTGCTTAAATTAGTCGACAACCTTGAGGGTTTGTCATGACTGCGGATAACCGCTTATCTTGAACTGCTGTTTCTATCAGCTCTTCTGAAAGCCTTTATTGGCTTTACCACGATCTGCCAAGTGCCGGGACCGTGAAAATGTGGAGACACTCTCATGACCTACCCTGAGTCCAGGAAAGGCTTGGCAATGCGTGTGGCTAATGTCACTAGACGCGAAAATCTTTAAAGTGACTACGCTTTGGTACGTCCGGAGCAGTTCACGAAACTACCCTTATGTCCATGCATTAGTAATGGCAGATGGGAGGGTCTGAGGTATGTCCTACATTCATGTGGGCTGGTACAAGACAGATTCGTAACTATGGTCACCCGCCGTAGTTTTCCGTCACCGTTTGATCGGCTGACAAAACGAACATTCTTGTGATACCTAATGTGTCGTACTTGACGTTGTCAGTGGACACTCAAAATATATAGTGGTCATGTTGTAAATCCAATACCCCAATTGGTATAAAATGAACCACATAAACTCATATTTCCCTACACGGGAATTGAACCTTGGTGTTCAGAGGCTCTATCTTCAGGATGGCTGGCCGCCGCTTTTTGAAGCAGAGGTCGCATATACAGCCTGAAGGCAGGAAGGCGATCATGTGGGGACGCGGGAAAACAGTGCCATGGATGGACCTTGGACTGTGAGGGGCGTCACCATTACCCCATGGGGTAAAAAATTTTTTGAAGTTCTGGGCATGCTGAAATGCTCTATTCCAATCAATTCAGATTTGTGTTTGTATGTGAGAGCGCGTGTATGAGAGAGCGAGATTATGTATCAGGTTAGGATAGGGAGAAAGGAACCGATTAGAAGAACCGAAAGAGACAGACAGCTAGGTACAGGAGGAGGGCATAGCACCAATGAGGATTTTACAACAATATTCAGGAGAATACATGTTACCTAAGCAAGTAATGTAGTCAAATAACTAGATTTAACGTGAGCAAATCAGGAAACATTAAATGGGAATATATTAGACGAATGGTTATGTAAATGTAAATAATGAAAGCATATAGGACGATCACGAGCCAATGGGGAGAACAAATGGGACGAGTGGATACATGGTAAATAGGTAATTAATGGAGGATGTATCCAAGGGAAATATAAGGTACATAACTTAGGTTAGATATGTATAAGCTAATGTAGGCTAGGAGTTTATTTAAGGGGGGGGTCTGGAGGTTCACAACAGGACAACGAATTTCTCGATTATATTCGAATCGACACAATGCTTCCCCTATCTTCTGCTTCCACCGTTTGAGGAACATAGTGTTATCAAGAATCAACGGAATAAAATGTTTTGTATACTTGGATGACATTGTAGTATATGGGGACACTTTGGAGATTCATAATAGAAAATGAAAAGAACTTTTTGACCGATTATCTCAACATAATGAGCCTGGGAACGCTAATTATATTAATTTTTATTTTAATTATGGAAGCTCCAACTTAAAATATGGTGTTTTTATTTTTTTTCTAGCACTTCAAATGGCTTCACAATCTTTTTTTAAAGATCCGTAAATATGACCACGCGCTATTGTTTTCATGTACGCCACGTGCACCTTCCGCCGCCCAGTGTGACGTCACCGGACACCATTCCGTCCCCGCCTCGTTCGGGAAGGACGGTTTAGGCGCGTGTAATATCATTTCATTCGTAAATTTATCTAAATTTCTTCACGAAATAAACTTTATAAATACTGTATTATTACTTGGTGTAAGAATACATCCGTCAGCACAGCAAATTGTATCATAAAACATACTATAAGCACCAAAGAAGACGTATTACAATAGAAAAGAATAACCTTACTAAGAATTCATATTGAAAAAGTTACCGGGAGGTTAGGAGATCTTAATATAACCGCACCTCATGCTTGTGTTGACCTTCGTTATTTGTCAATTTACGATGAAATACTTATAATAAGCTGCGGACTTGTAAACATGCAGAGGAGAAGCCTGATAACATCTCAGATAAATTGCTTTGCACCAAAACTCTTAGCACTTTTCAAATAAATAATTACTGTACTCTGTATTATAATCGACACATATTATTGTTATATGCTTACAAACTTTATAATCAGGATGAGCAACGCAAAAAATACTATTTCTCCTGTTGAAAAAATACATTTCAATTTATGATACTTTTGAGATTACCGCGGCCTGCAGCGTGAAAAGCCGTAACATTTTTCAAACATTTCAATTTGTATTTGTACTAAGTATGAGGTAGAGCAGGAGTGGGTTAGAGGGTATTGGCTACGTCAAAATAATGTTTAAACGTATTTTCTTTAACGGAAATTTTATTTCTAGTTCAAATAAAAAAACTGTAAACTTCTATTAAAAACTGGCCGGTTATTGAAGCATCTTAATATGGGCCTTAGGTGTGCATTCGTTTTACTTGAACGTATCCTATGGTACTGTCTCCATTAGAGTATCTGGCAGCTCTACATATGGAAATATATAATACATAATAATGTGACATAAAAACAATATAAAAAATATCTCCTCAACTTTTCTACGTACTTACTCGTAGCTAAAAACCCTGTCGACGTTAACTAGAAATTGGATTAGAGCGCCCACTTTTGCTAAGCTCAACCTTCGCTTTAGAACGGAACATATTCAGTAAAAAATAAAAATAACCAGTGACTTTTATCACGTGGCATAGTTAGAATTAAAAAAAAATAGAAAACTCAAAAAAAAATGTTTCGCATAAGGTTTAGACTCGCTAAACCAGCCCCACATAACCTGACTCCTGAATCAGGTATGCGTAAAGCATTTCACCTGCCAGACCTCTTATAGCCTCTGCTGTGCTATAAGGTTTTAAAATAAAAACAATAATATAATTTGTGAGGAAAATTAAACTCGAAGGTAGTGAAAAAGGGGACGCATTTTCTATGAGGAACTCATATAATACCAGAAAATAATTCAGCCCGAAATCAGAACAAAACGACATTAACCCGAGCGGATCGGGGTACCTCAGCTAGTAAAAATATACATCTTTCCTTGCAACCATTGCGCATTTCATCACTTATGTAATATATAAGTGCTGAAATTCTATATAATAATATAAATAGAGGCAAAATAACTCGACTCAAATCACATCTATTTGAGGCAAGTTATCCGATTGACATCGCTCTAATCCTTGCTCTATAATACAATAATAAGTGGGTCCTTGTGTAGTAATAAAAATAAACTCTAGTAATAAATCAAGGCAGGAAACACGAAAAAACGACAAGGCTTTCACACCATTTGAACCAATGCGGCGCGGTAATGTACGGCTGGCTAGGCGCCGAAGTGTTCCATGACGTCACGCGGTCGCAAACCGAGTTCCGCGGGCGACCCGCAGATCAGAGCCAGGTACAGTATTTTAACAAAAGTAAAAGTCTTATAACTTTGTGAATACGTATCGTATCGAAGTTAAATAAAAACCAATGTTCTTATGGTAATGAGATCTATAATTATATGGGATAAAAAATAACTTTATTTTTATTTTTCCCAAGCTCATTTAAAATTACAGCCAGACAAGTGTGAATTCTTAAAAAAGGATATAGCATACTTAGGCCATATTATTACTGAAAATGGAGTAAAACCAGATTCAATGAAAACAGATGCAGTACATAATTTTCCAACTTCAAAATCACCAAAAGATATTAAAAGTTGAACATTTTAGTAAACTTTCAGCACCGTTAACAAAATTATTAAAAAAAGACGAACCTTTTAATTGGACGAGTCTACAACAAGATGCTTTCGAAACCTTGAAGACAAAACTTTGCGAGCAACCTGTTTTGCAATATCCTAATTTCAGTTAATCTTACGACCGATGCTAGATTTTAAGTATTGGCAGCGTGTTATCTCAAGGACCTCCTACGAAAGACTTTCCAATACCATATGCAAGTAGGACCTTGAATAAATCAAAGTCCCACTACTCAACTTCAGAAAAAGAACTTCTAGCCATTGTCTGGTCAGTGAAACATTTTCGACCTTATTTATACGGTCGGAAATTCCGAATTATAACGGATGATAAACCACTAACGTGGTTGTTCAACGTAAAGGATACATGATCAAAGTTAGTTCGATTAAGATTGTTATTAGAGGAGTACGACTACGAGATTGTTTACAAACAGGGGCGCCTAAACACCACTGCAGAAACATTGAGCAGGATTCCAATCGATGAATTAATTAATATGCACACTGAAGCAGAGCCAGTCGAGATAATACAATTCACAAAGAGTTATGTCGACAACAAAACTATAATGTTTTACGCTGAATTCCTGAAGGAGAAACCAATAATATTTAACAAAATGAATAAATATGAAGAGTATATTAAAAGAAAAACTGGCAACAATGTGGTGTTTACGTCATGTGATTTAAATACCGAGAATGATTGGAATTGGAATTGTTTGAATAAGACTGTCAGCATGTGAAAAAGCTAATAAAGTTGAACCGGTAAATATGGTTATTAATAAAAAACATGAACATAATAAATGCATATACTATGTATTTGTGAAGAATATTTATTGGGAATAGGTAACATACGAAAGT
The DNA here is from genome assembly GCA_946894095.1 of Incurvaria masculella. NCBI lineage: Eukaryota > Metazoa > Arthropoda > Insecta > Lepidoptera > Incurvariidae > Incurvaria > Incurvaria masculella. The sequence goes on from OX335644.1 coordinate 9,819,859, forward strand.
CTATTTAAGTGCATACATATTTTAAGAACGGCCCGTAAGCTATGCTCCCCATACAAACGTAGTTTACTTATCCTTTAAAACCGCTGTTCCAATTAAATTGATATTTAATATCTAAAATCAGGGAACCAATATCTGTGTCTGCATGCTTTTGTTTTTTTGAAAAATCCAAACCGAATCAGATAAAAGCAAAAATAAAATCTTCATACTAATTTTGTTTTCTCTGTGGTTTGACTCAGTATACATTTATCTAAAAAACAAAGGCATGCAGACACAGATATGTTGCCAGATATGTGAGAAGATCTGTGAGAAATATCAAGTAACCGGGGGCCCTTCCGTCCATCGTGTCGGTTTCTCACCATCCCAGGCAGATAGTGACGAAACCAGAGAGTTGCGCTTTGACCACAAATCTTCGCCGCTTATTCCCTGTGCAACCCCTTCACACCAACTCAAAAATGACAGTGCAAAATAAAAGGAAAAACGTTAATTCAGCGGTGCACAACCCCGGCATTTTTCGCGCAGACATTGCGAATATAAGGGGGCTGCACACTAATCTGAATGCCGTGCACCTGCACCTGGAGCAGAGTAAGCCGGCCATGCTTTTCCTCACGGAGACACAAATATCACGACCTGCCGACACATCGTATCTGCACTATCCCGGCTACACTCTGGAAGAATCCTTCCGTCCGAAAGCCGGGGTATGTTTGTTCGTCAGGTCTGATATTTGTGGTCGCCGTCTGCACTGCCTTGAGGACCCCGAACACTCCGTGCTTTGGGTCCACGTTGACATGGGGACGGACACGCGGCTGTATGCATGCCTGTACAGACCGCATAACGGAGACAAGGAGGTTACTCGACTTATGGAGTACCTGAGCAAAGCGGCAGACGATGCACAGGCGAGGTTCCCCTCAGCGGAGTTGGTCTTCCTGGGAGATTTTAACGCACACCATGCGTCGTGGCTAGGCTCCGAAAAGACTGACTTTGCTGGTAGGGCTGTGCGTAACTTCGCTCTGGCGCACAACCTGACTCAACTGGTGACGCAACATACGCGTATCCCAGATCGAGCAGGTGATGCGTCCTCCTAACTGGATCTTCTGCTGACCACCAAACCCGCCGGGTACAAGGTATCGGTGCTTGCTCCCTTGGGGTCATCTGACCACTGCCTGGTAAGGTCAACTGTGCCACACACCCAGTCTGAGACGCGTGCGTCTGGCACGCGTCTGGTGTGGCACTACGAGTCAGCAGATTGGGACGGAATGAGAGAACACTTCTCCTCCTTCCCTTGGAGGCAGCTCTGTTTCAGCGCTATGGATCCGTCGAGCTGTGCTAATGCCGTTTCCGAGGTGATTCAGGGAGCTATGGAATTATTTATTCCTAGCTCTACCAAATCCCTCGGTGGTAAATGCCAGCCATGGTTCAAGGCGGAGTGCGCGGTCGCCTGTTCAACTAAGAACGTGGCCCACCGTGCATGGTTTCGTGCGCGAACACGACGTGACCCAAACCTGAAGACGCTGAAACAGGCCCTTAACGTAGCCTCCAGATCTAGTAAGAGAATAATTGCCAGAGCGAAGTTCGAGCATATCAGCAGAATTGGCGAGAAGTTGATCAGCCACCCGACTGGGAGCCGTCAATTCTGGTCCCTCGCCAAATCTGTCGAAGCAAATTTCTGCCGCTCCTCACTTCCACCATTGCAGCAGCCTGACGGATCACTCGCTTTTTCCGCCAGAGAGAAGGCCGACCTTCTCGTGGGCCTCTTTGCGGCGAACTCACGCCTGGATAATTTGTGGTGCGAAATATGATGATACTTGCCGGCCCCTTTTTGTGAAATTAAAAATAATGACAGTAATTTCGTTATATATATTCATATTATGCATAGAAATCCATAAGATAAAGGAAGATTTGGAAAAAGTAAAAGAAGTACAAAGGTATAACTTAAGAAATAATGAAAGTTTTAGACAAAAAGGACCTAAATGTTTATTATTTAAGAATTCATTTGATTATTTAGGAGTTAAAATTTACAATCATTTAAATATATCGATTAGAAATAGTAATACGTTGACCGATTTTAAGATTAAGTTGAAGGAATATTTATTGTGCCAACCATTTTATAATTTAGAAGAATTTTTCAATGAATCTGATAGCAATTAAGACTTACATATAATAATTATAATAATACATATAACATTTGATTTTGCCATATTATAGTTTTTTAATAATAATGATTTTCAAGGAATATTTAATTTAATTTAAATGTAATTTTTTGTATAATTATAATTGTAATTTTCAATAATTTGTAAATTTAATGTAATGATTTTATTTTAATGTATTATAACATGTGCACGGCCCGCAAGGGTTATTTATGCTCAATAAATATAAATAAATAAAAAAAAAGATGATGGCGGCTCCACTCCGCCTTCTATCCCCGGGTGCGAAGTGTCTATGCCGAGCATACAGTTCCGTCAGGGAGCTGTGCGGCGTGAGCTCTTCGCCCTAGACTCCAGGAAGGCGAGTGGCCCTGATGGTATTCCTGCGCTCGTGTTAAGGAATTGTGCTCCCGAACTAGCTCCTGTCTTAACCCGCCTTTACCGCCTGTCGTACTCCACTGGTTGTGTGCCTGCAGCTTGGAAATCGGCCAACGTTCAGCCCGTGCCTAAAAAGGGTGATCGATCGGACCCGGCCAACTACCGACCCATAGCCATCACCTCTCTTCTCTGCAAAGTGATGGAGCGCATCATTAACTCTCAGTTGATGAAGTATCTAGAGAGCAATGAACTTCTCAGCGATCATCAATACGGCTTCCGTCCGAATCGATCTGCTGGGGATCTCCTAGTATACGTCTCACATGAGATGGGCGATGCGCTCGAAAATCATGGCGAAGGTATGGCTATCGGCCTGGATATCGCTAAAGCATTTGACCGGGTCTGGCATAAGGCACTGCTTTCCAAGCTGCCCTCTTACGGCCTTCCACCCGAGCTGTGTGACTGGATCGCCGACTTCCTGCATGGCCGCAGCATAAAAGTCTTGGTTGACGGTTGCTGCTCCAAAGCCATGTCTGTGAATGCCGGCGTGCCGCAGGGCTCTGTGTTGTCCCCAACCCTTTTTCTGCTGCACATCAATGACCTGCTCAATTTGGGCGACATTGATTGCTACGCAGATGACAGCACGGTGCTAGCCAGGTACACCAGTCACCAGACCGCAAGCCGGGCTGAAGTGGATGACGATAGACGGCGCCTCGTTGCTAGACTCGAAGAGACCCTGGAAAAAGTTTCCGGGTGGGGTCTCCAGAACCTCGTCGAGTTTAACGCGAGCAAGACGCAGGCGTGCGTGTTCAGTGCGAAGCGAGCTCCGTTCAGTGCGGCTCCGACCTTCCAGGGAGCAACTCTACATATTGACGACCACATAGGGATCCTTGGTGTTGACCTGACGCATGACCTTAATTTCGGACGCCATATCGAGGATAAAGCCATGCTCGCCTCAAAAAAGCTGGGAGTCCTCAACAGGGTGCGTCAGTACTTCACGCCTGACCAAAAACTGCTTCTTTACAAGGCGCAGATAAGGTCTTGCGTGGAGTACTGTTCGCACTTGTGGGACGGCTCAGCTAAGCACCTGCTTGGCTCCCTGGACTCGATACAGCGTCGGGCCGTGCGTCTCGTTGACGACCCCGAGGTATCCCTAAATTTGGAGACCCTTCAACTCAGAAGGGATGTAGGGTCTCTCTCTGTCTTCTATCGTCTTTACCATGGAGAATGCTCGTCGGAGCTGCATAACGCTGTTCCTCCGTCCCCTTTCTACCTTCGGTCAACGCGGAACAGGGAGAAAATGCACAAATTCACAGTCGACATTCCAAAAATAAGAACTCACCGATCCTCTAGATCCTTTATCTATAGGGTCGGTAAACAATGGAATGAACTCCCTTCCGAGGTATTTCCCCCAAATTACGACCTGGGGTCCTTCAAACGTGGTGTGAAGAAGCACCTGGCCGGCCGGCATGGTTTTCGCAGCCCCCCTGAATGTTCGAAAACCCATGGGCGTCGTCGGGCACCTTTAGGTCCTGGCGTACGCCATATGCCGCGCTTAACATTAAAAAAAAAAAAAAAAGTAAATTGCTACAGTGGTTTTCAAATTATTAGTAAACTACGTTTGTATGGGAGGCGAAATTTTCTGATGCTTACGGGGGCACCTTAAGAGATAAGTTACAGAATAATGATATTATCGTTATATCATATATTATATAGTTAATCCATCAAATAATCTAAATTTAAAATGGCATAAGATTAGAGCTATTACACGGTACATATTTAAGGAACTATCATACAAATAAACATATATCATAAGATACCAGTCAGGGAGAAATTTCACTCATCTTTTAAGATCATCATAGTAAACCGATGGCTTGACACACAGGTTTTCACAAAACATAAAAAATCAAACAAGACTTCAGATGGGACGGGATGAAAAGAGATATCACGGATTTTATAAAACAATGCGAATCATGCCAAGTAAACAGGTTATTAAGAAATAAAAACAGAGAACCAATGGAGATAACAACAACATCCACTGAAGCATTCGAAAAGATATTCTTAGATATTGTAGGACCATGTTGGATGAACGATGGTCGAAGCGGCAATGAAAATTGTCCGTGTTTTCCATCCAGTTCAATGTAGCCGTGCAATATAAGGAAGGTCCTGGCATGGCACCTAGTTCCCATGTGGTGTGTTGGGCTAATACCATGACAGAACTTGTGGTATTAGCCATCCATGTCCAGTCACATAAAAAAAAACATACATCCACGAAATGTTCACCTCACGGGTTAGCATTTGTTAACAAACCAACATTATCTTGTTCCATTATGACAAAAACTGAATTCAAGTATACCTATGATAATTACTTTGACGATTTAATATTAAAATATAGGAAATCTCTAGAAACAGCTAAGAAAAACCATATGCTGCGCTTAACATAAAAAAGAGACAAATAAGAGATTGTATGACATAAAATGTAATAAAAACGTAATTTTTCAAATTTGAGATAAAATTTAACCACCGAACAGACAAGACCAGGTAGATCAAAGAAATTAACAGCGAATTATAGTGGGACATATACAATAATCGAAATAAATTCTCCAGTAAATGTTACATTACAAACAAAGAAACGAAACATTTAAGTTCATACAAGTAGACTGAAACATACCTTTGTTTCAGGTTGAGTTTTATGATTTGGGAGCACTATCCTGTGTCAGCAAAATCATTCAACAACACGGAACTGGATAAAGCAGGAATCGATTTCGAACATTTGGGACAAGTAAATCATTTGGATACCTATTGGAATTTAGTAACGTATGAAGACATCGATACAGTTCATAAAAAGGTTGATTTGTTAGAAAAAACTTTAGAGAAAACCAGGGACATATGTAATCACGACAGTTTTAACACCTTTTCACTCAGTACGAACTCATTAACTATCTTGGATCAACTGATACCGGAATTGTAAAAACAAAATATTATATTACGAGTATTGTTAGATCATTCAAGACAACATAAAGTAAGGGCAAGACGAGGTTTAATCGATATTGTAGGATCAGGATTTAAATTCTTATTTGAAACCACGACGACGCAATAAAATACGATGAAGCAATAAATAAATGTAACCACAATGAACATGAATTAATATCAATGTTGAAAACACAGACTCAAGTAGTCAAAACTACCATAGAACATTTTAATAGCACGATAACCAGCTTTGGGAAAAACGAAAACATATTTAATAGGAATATGGAAAAAAAAAAATTATACACGAGTTGTTAATGAACAATTTTTCGACTTAAAAATAAAACAGGATACACTTTATGTTACTAACCTTAGTTGTTACAGAAGTAAAATATGAATACACATTAATATCAGATGCCATATTTTTTGCAAAAGAAAACAACATTCATCCTTATGTACAATCCTGAATAATTTGCGAATGAACTTAGGAAAACTATACAGCATTCACCAGTAAATTCTTGGTACATTGTTGATGTAAATATTGATAATGCCTTTGAACTTTTATCTGTTGTAAAACTAGTATATTTTTATATAAATAACAAATTCGTTGTTGTGATATCCATTGGTGGTTTGTCAAAATGAATATGAATTATATAAATTAAATCCTTCACCAATACCGCACTATGAAATAGACAATACGTATGTATTTATTTGTCCAGAAAAGGAATAAATGATGATATCAAGTATTAAACTTCATTATACGACTGTGAGAAGCTTAGAAAATTACAGAAAACTATCAAACGATTACAATTTTGTTTGTGAATTAACAGAACCTATATATTCTTTGCATTCAAGAAGCACTTGTGAATCACAACTATTGACAGGCAATTACAATGTATTAAACTGCGACACAAGAATTGTTCAAATATCTAGAGAAATATATTATAAACTTTATAAAGAGAATGAATTCTTATTTGTGATGCCTAAACCAATTATAGCAACACTAAACTGTAAATGAAGCTTACCAATAGATAAACCTTTAGAGAAATCAGGCAAATTGACTTTGCGAAATAACTGTAAATTGAATACACGGAATATTGCAATTCAAACGAAAATAAATATTTATTCAAGTAGATATTATTCCATTATCCCAAAGTTTAATATTCGAGAAGATTGTTGCAAGAGTACTAGAGAAAATAATCTATCGAAAATAGATCATTTTCCAATGCATTTGAGAAATTTTGATTTAGAAAGATTAAGTACTTCAAGTAAAAAGTTAGAACAAATAGAAGATTTTACTTTTAGATGTTAATAAGTATTAAATAAATATCTGTACTTGTGTAAATAAAAAATGAGGTAACGGTAATGTCGTACGCAATATGCAAAATAAAATCAAATTTGTTACAAAAAAAAAAAAAAAATAGAAGAGACAATTAAACAGAGTGAACAAGGATCCATATTTTACAACATGATAAGTAATGCCTATTTTGTATCTTTATTTGGCTCAGTTTTCAAAATAATAGGTTGCTACTTAATCTACAGTTTGATGGAATGTTTGATAAGGAGAGGATGATCCTCATGTAGAAATAGAACAGGGCATTTAGCTATAGAAGATCGAAACGACAATTGCTGTAACCGAATAACCCATTGTATAACATTTAATGTAAGGAGAAATATAGTAAGTGACGTGGAACTTGAGGATAGAACCAATGATAATAATCAAGTTGTAAGTGGTGATGAAATTGGATCTGTTAATAAAAACATCTGTCAGACGGAGTGCTAGCATAGCAAAATTGAGATGTTAGCTAAGAATAGCATGATAAATTGATGACTTGTAACCATTATTATGTAAAAAAAATAGCATTAGAGGTAGCGTCTTTTCTTTTTATTTAAAAGGGAGGTGTAATGGACCAATATAAATTATCAGTAGTTATTAGATAACAAATTCATTTTAAGTTTATTTACCGATAAATGTGCATAGCCAGATGCTAGAAACGACTTATTTATGCTTATTATGTTAGTGAACCGCTGAGGGCCGGGAGGACTGGAGGAAAATTGGAGAGGCGTATGTCCAGCAGTGGACGCAAACACGCTGACTGACTGACTGACTGACATGTTAGTGAATAAGTAAAGCATTGAATATTAAAAAATAACTGGTTGTCAACGTGCAATGAGATGGCTCAGTCAACTAGAACGTTGTGTTGAGGAAATAAACATAGATATGCCAACAGGAAAAGGGCGATTTCTGGACCTCACGTAGGCCACATTTGGGCATTATAAAAACAAGAGATAATCAGTAACGAGCACGTCAGTTGAGAAGTAGAGTTGTCTAGCTACGGACTGGCTACGCCTGGTTTTTGCCCGCAGCCAGTCTAGACTATCTGGGTCTATCCAGTCGATGGACGTAGTGAAGGCATAGCAGATTAACAAGTGTATTGATAAAGTGAAACAGTATCAAAAGTTAAAGACGTCATAATTTTAGAAAGTAAATGTAACAAAAATGTTGTGGTGTGTGATAATAAAACCTGTAAGTAAATAATTGATGGAACTGTATAATAATCGTGGTGTAATCGAAATAAAATAAACTTTATATAATCTCAATTTGTGAACTCTTCTTTTCTTTTTTGGTGAAACAAAAACTTTCACACCGAGACCTCGGACAATACATGCCGAAACACCGAGCAGCACGTCCTGTAGGCCGTCAAACTAAATATTACTGGCGAAGTTTCTTGTCGGCTCTTCGCCAGAAGTAATCGAACCGACAGGAAACAAAATGACGAATCCGAGTGTGTAATATACATCTAATGGAGGCAATAAAGAAACTGAAACTGAAACACTAATTGAAATACAGGGTCTACGATCTTATCCTGTGTTACGAATACGCTCCGGATCTCTGCTTTCCGTGAAGTTCATTGGGTTATTAACATCTTGTATTTCGTTGCAAGACATACTTTTGCTTTAGGTTCGTTAGTAAAAGACACAGACAAAGAATTTCAGCCCGCTCTGAATAATCCAATGGATTGTTTAATATTGTTTCTTTTTCAGTTTCAAGCGTTGCTGAGTCAAATGGATAGGACGGTGCCGCTAGCCGAAGTTATGTCGCGCTTGCTGCAGGAGACACGGGTGGTCGTCACCAGGATTCCGCTGGGACATGATGCTGTTCAAGGGTGCGCGCGCAGGTACGTAACCTTCCATCCACACCTGCATTGGAGTTCTATCGCATCATTTCGCATCGCTGCCTTAGATGAAAAAGAAATATTTTTCATCTAAGATCGCTGCAGTCTAAAAAATACTTTTATATATTTTTGGTTGATGTAACTGTCTATAAACTTAGATGAAAAAGAAATATTTTTCATCTAAGTCTATAAACTAATAATGTTGATTTTTTGCAGACATCTGTCTACAGATTTTTTTTATTTAGTGGCATCCGTCACTCTCTAATACCTACTGACGACCTACCTTTATCAAAGAGAGAGTCCTACTGCGCTCGAACGTTTGAAAGTACGAATTCAGTCAGGGCCGCCGCACCGCCTGCGCTGCGCGCATGCGCTCTCACGGTTCATTCAAGGTACCCATGACCTTTGGCGTGGAAGACAAGTCCACGCGCCCCTGAGCTACGACCCGTTCATGCATACAAAATCTTCCTCGTCTGTTCTGTATTTTTGCAACACATACAGCTATTGGTTGTAGTTTCGTGGTGTTTTTACTCAGGTCGACACGTCCTAACATCACAACCGACAAAAAAAAAGTGATTTTTAAATACCCGTTTGAACACTACGATGAAAGCGTTAAAAAACTAACGTCTAACACCGATCGCAACGCTTTATAAACGCTCGTGCGAACGAGGCCTTATCACCCGTAGTATGGAAATTGATAGGGTAACGACGCTCTTAACATATCTATATTAGTGTTGGGTTTGGTGAGAGCAGCGAGCTCTTAAAATATTTTAGGAATGGACGAAGTAAATATTACTATTATCTTTGACAATACTGAGAAGCTCTTGTGAAGTCACCATAAAAACACACAGAGATGCGGGAGGTCACGACGTTTTTGGTCACGATACGGTAAATGGCTGAATCTGTGTTCACATCACGGTATATCGAGGAGGCAGGAAGTGAAACGTTTGTGAATTTGTTCCAGGACCGCTGTTACCGTTTTACTTACGACCTTTTTGCTCCGCGAATGTATAACAGTCGCAATTGGCTATCCTTCTTAATCAATAACCAAACAACAAATCCACATTTCTTTAGTTAATATGAACCTTAACGTAATGATTCTATGTTGGAATTCCAATACTGTTTGCAATCAAATGTTACGTTACTTTCGAACACGGCCGAGCGCCTCACACGCACGTGGTCACTAACAAAGTAGCGAGACATGACCCGGCGAACAAAACGACACCGCGACGCCATATTGTTTCGTAATGTATTTATCGTAAGTTTTATCGCTATACATGTAAATGCAACTTACCGGTGATACGAAACTCCACCATTATGAAGGTTGTGCACCCGGCTGTCGTGTTTGCACGTTATTATGTCACAGTACGGCATTACCTCTTTTTAACCGACTACGAAAAAAAGGAGGAGGTTCTCAATTCGTCGGAATCAATTTTTTTTTCCTCTACAAATTTTAGGTCGTATCACGGATAAGTTAATGCACAGGAACGCCGCAGAGGAGTGAATCATGCGCGTATGAAGTGAGCTGTTCCCCGCTAAAGACCGGCGCGCGAGTTCCGCTCACTTCACAATTCTTACCTCTTATTGTTCTGTGGTTCACATGTTATAGGCCGACCCTCTGATGCTAAATATAAAATCGATGTTAGTATGTACCTGCTGATAAATATACTGATTGTTTAGAAATATTGATACGTATTAAGTATACAACAATAACGGTTTTTTTATTACAGACTTAAATATACCTACATTTATATCTGTAACCTAATTCTACTATAAAAACGCAATGCAACCAAATACTTATTCAGTTTTGAATTGCTAACCAAGTATGTACTGATACTTTCATGCTTCATTATTTGCAGCCATTTACCTTATCATAGGTTTTTTTGTCACGATAAATACTTTTTCAGGCGCCTTATCTACGTAACGCAACCACTTGGCGCAGGCAGACTGACACATATAGCTTCAGAGGGTTGTTATTTATACTGTGAACCCAGTTTCAGCCATTTACGTTATCGTTACCGTTTTTGTCGCGACCTCCTAGTCTATAATGTATTGCGTCCAATAGGCCGACGCAAAAATAACGATTGAAAGGGTCCAATGAGTTACCATATACATGTTGTCACGTGGCGGAAAAAAAATGAATAAAAAAAAAGAGATTAAGTTGGGGTTAAAATGAATGAATTTACGGGGAGATGGTGTTCGCATCAGATGCGGGAAGGTCACCAAATTTTTCTCCCAAATTCACGATTCTACTTTTGTTTCGGTGAAGCCGAAAAGGGAAAAGCGAAATGAATTTAAGTCTATAGTAACAAGGGACTGAAGTTAATCACGATTTGACCTTTAAAGAAAAATGAAGTTAAACTTAGTCGGCGACGCCGACAGATCCGCCACGGATCATACCCTCCAACCCCTAAGAATGAAGGGTGAGGCCCTCCCTTCCCCACGACGTGGGAACCAGAAGGGTCTCTAGGACTGTGCCTGCCGAACTGAGCTTGGGAAAACACAAAGGAGAACACGAGCAAATCTTCACATACTATTTATTATAGGAAAATTAACAAACAAGGTAAATAATAATACGGTGTGCGCCTGAGGGGCCTGCGATGGTTAATGGCTTCTTGTTCCGGGGTGTCCCTCTTCACGGGGGGACTTATCTGGTCGACGCGACGACGTCATCGAAGCGGAGCGCGGAGGCGGCGAGCGCGCGGGCTCGGCTGAGCGGCGCGGGCACGGCTGCTGGCTGCTGGCGGCTCGTGTGGCCCTGGGCGGTGCCTGGCATGGCACCACGTGGCAGCGGCCACGTGGTGGAGGCGCTGGTGGGCCACGTGCGCCGTCCGAGCGCCAGGGCGGCTACGGCGGCGGCCCCGCTCGACCGGTCGCCCTCGGGTCGCAGCGCAGCGGCTCGCGCATCGGCTCGCGCAGCGGCGTCAGGCGTCGACGGTGGGAGTGGTTCGGCGGCAGCGACCAATAATACGGGTGGCTCTTAAGCCCCCGGGAGATCGCTAGTGGCACACAAAATGGCCACGTTAGCATGGAATAAATACGAATGAATCTACTTTTCTAAATAATTATTTTTTCACAAAAATCGCAACGATGCGACTGCAACAGGCAAGATAGGGCTTCGCGGGCGGCCGGCGCAATTAAAGTTAAATTGAATCCAAATGTCTGTGTGTGGTACACCGGCCTGGGAAGCGAAGCCAGGGTTCAGGGCCAGGAGGCCATAATTAAAAAAAGAATCAAGTTTTAAATGGTAAAAATAGGGATAAGAACACTTATTAAACAATAAAATGGAGGCGGGCGACAGCCTGGGCCAGTACTAACCGGAATACCGCGATCTGGATGGGTCGGAGCTCTCGACTCGGGGACTGAAGAAAATTAAATGAACGAGTCAACAGCTCCGATCCATAAAGAGAACGGCATTTCGGTTGGATTTTTTCTTGAGGGTAGGAGGTTAATCTTTAAACAATGGAGTCAGCAGTCGGCCCATGGAGCAAGAAAGGTGGTTTGGAGGTGGGAAGGCCATGGAGTAGGGAACTGAGCAGACCTGGACCCTTCCAGGTCTGCTACGTGACAATGTGTACGAATCGTAAGAACTGCATATGGTAAATTATATCACCGGGTGATCCAGACAAATGTGTGATATATCTTGATCTCGCGAAAGCCTTCGACACTGTTTCTTCTCATATTCTCCTGAGAAAACTCGAGCTACTTGGAATAAGGGGGGTTGCACTGGACTGGTTTAAAAGCTACCTAAGCGATCGTACGCAACGTGTGAGAGTGGGTATGGAACTAAGTTCAGTTCTTCCTATTAATTTTGGCGTACCACAGGGCAGCATTCTTGGACCCATACTCTTCCTCATCTATGTGAATGATTTGTGTAGTCTCAAAATTCAAGGTATGAAATTGTTTTCTTTTGCTGACGATACGGCTTTACTATATGAAGGAGAATCCTGGGCGGAGGTAATAAAAAATGCTGAAAATGGTCTTAGACAAGTTAAAGATTGGCTTGACTCAAATTTACTTACTCTTAACGTGTTAAAGACACAATATATCTCCTTTTCAATAACTCAAGCAGGAAAAATGCCTACCCAAATAACCCTAAGATTGCATAATTCAACATGTCCGAATAATTCTTACACTTCATTATCACTACTTGCTTGTACATGCCAGATTATACAAAGAGCGGACGTAGTTAAATACTTAGGAATTCAAATCGATGAATACCTCAACTGGGACGCACATATTAACAGTCTAACTAAAAGGGTTAGAAAACTCATATATATATTCAAAGAAACCCGCAACATCCTTGACCAAAAAACAAAAAAAAACCATTTATTGTGGACTTTGTCAAAGCATTATTAGTTACTGTATTTTAGCTTGGGAAGCTGCGAACAAATCATCTTTAGATCGTCTTGAGGTCGCCCAAAAAGGTGTACTCAAAATAATGAGCAATCTACCTAAAACGTATGCCAGCATCAAGCTTTTTGAAGATCTCAGAGTGATGTCCGTAAAAAAAATCTACATACAAAAAATATGTTTGCTTTTACATTCAAGTAAAGGCAAACATTTTCTTAAAGTTCCTGAGCACAAGTACGATACAAGGTTAAAACAAAATAAATACATCCAGCTTACTACAACTACAAGGTTTTCACAAAGATCATTGCAATGGCTCGGGCCAAGGATTTATTGCACACTGAATGCCCGTATTGGTATAAAGAAATGGTCAAGCATTAATATTTACAAAAAAAAAATATCTTCTATTGTGCTAGATATGCTTCCAGGTGAAATTGAAAAATTGTTTAACATTATAATTTAACTAGCTGCAATAAGCATTTCCCCTGACACATAACACAAACATACATTTCTCAAATTAACAAATTAACTCACCATCATTTTTCACCTAACTCCCCTTCCTACCTCCTCTTACACATCCACTCATATTGGCATGACTTTATTCAGCTTGCCATATAGTAAGTGTGCGTTCACCTTTTTTTTAATAATTCTATGTCGAATGCCGCCTACTACTCAGAATTCAGTTCTTTTGTAGGCTGCAGTTATTTTATTAACTTGTTCACCCACCACATCCAATACTTGTTATTGTTAAATGTCTAATCTTAAGTTAATAATGTTTCTAATCATGTAAATGTCTGTTTGTTTGATGAAATAAAAAAAAAATACTATACTATACTACTATTTATACTACTACTTTTTGTTGAATTCCGTGCCCGCATGGCACGAAACACAAGAAAATACCTAATTTTATTAGTTGTTTAGTTTTCCTCAATTTATCAATCACCTGTCTAGATCCCCCGGTGATATAATTTACCATGGTAGAAAGTCCGAATTCTTACGTGAACTGACCGGCCGGCGGTACCGTCAGTGTATTGTCACTAATATGTGGCTACTAGGAGATCCAAAATCGAATACTCGAAAATCGAAAAAATCTATGATCGGGCCGTTTTCGGAAGAATAAAAAATCGAAATAAATTACCAATATTTTCGATTTTTCGATGCTTTTTCGATGCTAATTAATGAGAAAATATCTGGCTGCTGGAAACATTGCCTACTCAAATTTGTAAAGAAAAACTGATTTTACAAATACATCAACAAACGTCACAAACACAGATGAATAATATATGTCAGAAACACTGCACGCATGATTCGTAAATCACCCACGTAAAATGATTTTTTGAAACACTGTTTGTTAATATGAAACCGTACGCACGGAAGCTGATTTTAACTTATTTAAAAAACATATTACAGAAATACATGAACTTTAAACAATTACTGTTTAAGTATTCTGCAGAAATGATGGGAATCTTCCCACAGTTGATGCAGCCCTACTTCTTTACCTTCATGTTCTCTTCACGCTCAAAACATTTTACAGTAAAGCAAACTCTAACCGCTGTTTTCACTAGTTCCAGTTACTTGAAATCCGATTAGTAGCTTTCGGTTACATTTATTTTTAACACGCTTTTATTAGCTTGGGTTGTATCTATGTATGTATCTATGTAACGGAATCTTTGAACTTAATTTTCACCAGTTTCCAGAAGTCTGATTAATTTGAAACTTTGCATACGTATCAAGGACCGATGACAATGCAATAATTTCATAACAGTTTCCCATTATCCTTATTAGGACCGCCAGGATTAATCATTAACACGCTTTTATTAGCTTGGGTTGCATGTATCTATGTATGTAATGGAATCTTTGAGATTAATTTTCACCAGTTTCCAGAAGTCTGATTAATTTGAAACTTTGCATTCTCAGCCTCAGTGGCCCAGTGGCGCGACACTTCGGCGATCGCTCTCCGAAGTTAAGCAACGCTGGGTCCGGTCTGGTCTTGGATGGGTGACCATTAGACCGTTGAAAAAGGCTGGCCGTGGTTCGGATTCCACGTTAAACTGTAGGTCCCCTTCCTTACTTACTAAGTGGTAGGGTTAATCCCGCCCGGGTTGGTACCATCGCATTGAATGAACGATGGTCGAAGCGGCAATTAAAATTGTCCGTGTTTTCCATCCAGTTCAATGTAGCCGAGCAATATAAGGAAGGTCCTGGCATGGCACCTAGTTCCCATGTGGTGTGTTGGGCTAATACCATGACAGAGGGTGTGGTATTAGCCATCCATGTCAAGTCACATAAAAAAAAACGTATCAAGGACCGATGACAATGCAATAATTTCATAACAGTTTCCCATTATCCTTATTAGGACCGCCAGGATTAATAAATTCTTTTATAGATCCTCTGTAGTGGAGTAAAAGAGACAGAGCTAGCGCGAGATCTGCGCATGCCCGCACTTTCGGACTTACTCTTTCGCTCGGGCACTTGGTACTATGGAGTGTAGAGACACTGTACACTCCATACTTGGTACAGTACAACGGAGGCAAAAATGTTTTCAGGATAATTGCGTTCTCACCTTGTTCATTCTTTATGCAGAGCTGAACCCTACAAAATGCGAAGCAATATTCTCGAAATTAACCGCCGATAGGACAACAGAAATCAAAAGCCTTTTGGAAAAAATTACACCGGGAATCAAAACTCTAACTGAAGAGAACAGATTCTTCCTGGGCGCCCCGTTGACGGAACAATCCACAACAACGCTTTTAGAAAATAAAACCAATATGTTGGAGATATTCACAAATCGCCTTCGTGCTATCCAACCTCATGTCGGCTTACATCTCCTTAAATTTTGTTTTGGTATCCCACGATTCACATACTTTATGCGCTGTTGCCCTTTATGGCGCAATACAGAAGCACTAACTAAAATAGACGCTATTGTCAAAAAAGGCCTATCCCAAATAACGAACATTCAATTAGAAGGAAATGCTTGGATACAAGCCTCTCTTCCCATAGGCTTCGGCGGAGTTGGCATACGATGCACAAAAGATGTTGCACTTCCAGCATTTTTGAGTTCCGTCCACAGCAGTTTACCACTCGTGGGTAGTATTCTTTCACCATCACTTGGCTGTGATTTCGAGGTGGACTGCTTGAACAGGGCTATCGAAGGTTGGAAATCCAGGTGCCCAGAAGAACCTATTCCAATCCGTCTTAAACTCCAAAAAGCCTGGGATTTGCCGATTATAAAATCTATACACTCTTCCCTCTTGATGAATAGTGCTGACATTGACAAAGCTCGCATTCTAGCATCATCAGTCGCCGAATCCGGGGCGGGGGGCCTATCCATCACCAAGCCTAGGCACTCTGCTTGACAGTAACACTCTCAGAATTTCAATAGGCCTTCGAGTCGGTGCTAGATTGTGCCATCCTCATACGTGCGCCTGTGGTACCAACGTTACCGAATGGGGCCACCACGGTTTATCATGCCAAAGGAGCGCTGGTCATTTATCCCGCCATTACAATATAAATAACATTATAAAAAGAGCACTGGTGACAGCAAACTACCCCAGCATCACCGAGCCCCCAGGAATCAGTCGCTCGGATGGTAAACGCCCGGACGGGGTGACCTTAGTGCCGTGGGCAAGTGGAAAGGCATTAATATGGGACGCCACCTGTGTGGATACTCTGGCGCCGTCCTACATTCAGGCCACTTCTCGCGCGGCCGGAGCGGCAGCTGAGAGGGCAGCAGCAAATAAACATCAAAAATACAGCTGCGTGGCGAGTTCTTTTGAGTTTTTAGCTTTCGCCGCCGAGACACTCGGTTCATGGTCACCAGAAGCGATAACTTTTGCTTCAACGTTAGGCAAACTTTTAAATGAAAGTTCTGGTGATCCCAGGTCCGGGGCCCATTTTGTCCGGCGAATAAGCCTCGAAATCCAAAGAGGCAACACCGCCAGTATTCTAGGTACAGCTGAAGCTCCGGCTCTTTTAGAAGAAGTTTTTTATCTTTAAGTCTAAATTAAATATGTATTTTATTAACATTAGTTCCTACCTATCTAATAAAGAGATTGTACAACCGAACATAAATTTTTAATCTATTTATTTTACGGGACAAAATTTGGTAAACACCAATGCTTTGAAATTACAGTCGATAAGGAAGGAATTTAATACGATCAAAAAATTTGTAATTATAAAGTCTTATTGATTGGAGTACAAATAATGCATATGAATTCGAAAAATCGAACTAAAAAATGAAAAATAAATAATAGTTTAAAAAAACTAAAAAAACACGCTTTTATAGCTAACCGAACTAAAAAATAGAAAATAATTTTTAATTTTAAAGAGTTTATATTACAGTAGTAGAAGATCGAACAATCAATCAGAATTTATCACCTCAAGATAAAATTATAATAAAGTTTCAGTTATTAACAAAATAATTCAATTCAGAGTAAAAAGCGTGGGGTGCATTTTACTACTTTTCATAACTCTCCTCTGATCGACAGTTGCAAATAGAATGATTGTTACATTTACTTTATCAAGCACCCCACGCTTTTTACTCTGAATTGAATTATTTTGTTAATAACTGAAACTTTATTATAATTTTATCTTGAGGTGATAAATTCTGATTGATTGTTCGATCTTCTACTACTGTAATATAAACTCTTTAAAATTAAAAATTATTTTCTATTTTTTAGTTCGGTTAGCTATAAAAGCGTGTTTTTTTATTTGTTTTTTTTTTTCTAAATTATAGTTACTTGCATGTTTACATGGTATAACCGAAACATAACTTTGGGATTTTTCGAACTGGAAGCGGTGGAAATGGGTGTAACCTAAAACTACAATTCGTGATCGATGTATGCTAGTCTTAACCAATTCTTCGGTATTTGCATAACCCAAACATATGTGTACTATCAAACATCCGGTAAAGGCACGTTTCTGGATGGGATCTTCAAACCAGTTTGACTTACTGACCCGAAGACTTATTATCGTTGAGTTTAACGCAAGTAAGACATAGGCATGCGTATTTACTGCGAAACGGACTTAAATAATTACAGCTCCGATCTTCCAAGGAACAACTATGCGTATAGTAGACTACATAGGGATTCTCCTTTCGACCTAATCCATGACATGAACTTCGGATGCCAAATCTAGAATAAAGTCAATCTCGCCCAGGGCCCGTAAGTATTTCACGTCAGATCAAAAACTGCTCCTCGAAAACTGCTCCGAAGGAACCCTTATGGTTAAGGTTTTATAAGGTCTTGCGTGGAGTAGAGTATTCATCGCAACGTGGGACGGTTCAGCCAAGTGCCTCCTTGGCTTCTTGGACTCGTTACAGTACCGTGCCGTGCACATTGTCGACAACCTCGAGGTATTCCAGAATTTAGAGGCCTTCAACTCCGAAAAAGTTAAGGGTCTCGGCCTGCATTCGTCTCTTCCATCGAGAATTATTTTCGGAACTGCACATCCCCCCTGCACAACCCTCCATTCTTGCTACTATCGCTCAACAGGAACAGGCACATCAGCCCTCTTGAAAGTTCGAAAACCTTTGGTCGTCGTTGGGCACAAATGATAGCCTGGAGTGCTGCGTATACCGCGTCAACATAAAAAATCCTGTTTTCTTTATTTTACCAACCATTATGGCTTTTCCTACGCACACATTCTGGTAAAAAAATATATTTTTTTCGAATGTTGTTATTAAGAGAGTGAATTTCGATTTTGATTTGCCTAAAATCGGAAAAAATCTAGATTGTTGGATGTTTCGATTTTGGATGCCCTAGCTTCAACAGTGTCTGTTGATAACTTCCATAACTCGAACTGAATTCCGGGGTCTTTCATGCCGTTGGGTCATACGGCTTCAACGAAATTTCTGAAATCTTCGAATTGCAGAAGTTTGCTCATGCATTGGATAACGTCAGCGGTTAAGGTGGCCCATCCCGCTCATCTCCCCATACAAAAGGGGAAAGAAGATCACGCCTATATTTCTTGTCAGAGATCAGAAATTTTGCTCAAAATAGCTTTATTTGATTGAACTAGATGTCTGATGACCGTTGGCATTGTAAAATTGTGTTTGGTTTCCAAGTTATAAGGTCCGAAAGTTTGGATTTTTCGCGCGTTTTATACAATAACTTTGGAGGTAGATTACGCAATGATAAAGTAAGAACATCTTAAAAAGATTAGTTATCAGACATAGCTTATTTCATCAAAATTTATAATCTATTTGGTTTTTGTTAGATTTTTGACTACAGCGGTCGTGGTTTACTTTTAGCTATAAGTCGTTTTGAAATTAAAATTTTCGTAAATCTTACCAAATCATGTACTATGCACATTGTCTTTTTTGTGGACAGGTTGCATCTTCCTCATCACGGAGCCTGTCTTATTCTTAGAAACAGAGAAGGTCCCAGAGCGCAACAGCACGGTTTTGTACCGTGCCCGCAAATGAGTTGAGGCCGCCAGGTTGGGCCACCTTAATGGAAGGTACGGCAACATTTTGAACGAAAGCGTATCCTCTTATGTTTTCAAGTTGTATGTGGCAGTGCGCAATGGACGCAGAAACTTGTAAACGTTCAGAAGCTCGAGTTAGGAATGAGCAACAATGCTTCGAATTATTCTACAATCGTAAATTATTTTATCCATAGGTCATAATGGTCACAGAAAACCCAACACAAAATTAATATTCCTATTGTTTTGAACACATCCTAACCATATTCGTGCCTAAAAATAAACTGGGAATGTTTAAGTCGGTTTTCCCATGCAGTGTGCAGTATCACAGGCCATAGTCGGTTAGCGACTGAAACTGTGAGTAATGCGCGAGTGACCTCGACAATAAATATCTTATTAGGCGAAATTAAAACAAAAAAAAAATTAAGACGATGCGCTTTAGTGCATCACGGGCACTTTAATATGACGAAATTAATTTGTATAAATATTTCTAGTGTATATGTCGCACCCTTAGCCCCGGTTGCACGTACCGTCCTGCACGTCAACTTCACCGTCAACGTATGATTAAAGACAGATCAGTCAAAATTTGCGTTGCACGAAACTTAAACATTACGTTGATCGCTGATGTTAACAGCTAATCGTAAACACTCCCGACCCATCGATCACCGTCAAAATCACGATTAAATAATAATTCAAATTTATCATAAGTTACTATTTTTATATTATTGTAGTCTTATTGGACCTTAAATAAGAGGCAAACATCGCCATTAATGGAATGCAATGCTTTGTTTTTCATAATTATTAGCCTGGCACTCGGTTACACAGATTAAAAATTTCGGCGCCATATCTATATAATCTGTGGTGCTACCAACAGCTGATAGCAAACCGACATATTGGGCGCTAGTAGCGCCACCCCGCGGCTCCAAGAGCAACTGTTTTGTTTGTTAGTACGAATGGTTGACGCTAGATGGTGCTTCGATTGTTCCTGTCCCTTTCTGTTTATGTACTGTGGGAGAAGGGCAGTACTATGTCAGCTCAGGCGGTGCTAAGAGTTGCCATACAGCAAACATTTTTGCCGATTGTTTCGAGGGACTATTTGTGGTCTGACTCCTGGCAAGCTAACTTTGACGAAAATATGTTATGTGCAAGGCAATTTCATATGATGGGCGATTAGCGGTCACATCATCGTCAAATGTAATCAGTAACGGATAACATTTTACGAAGCGTCGTGCACTCCGGCCTTAGTGTTATAGGGGCACAATAAAAAATATTGGGTTTTCACTTTTTGTAATAGTTGAGCTCACACACAATCAACTTTGCCACAACCTGGATTTTACACCTTTTAGGCGCCATACGTACCTACTCGGATTACGGTCGTGGAGTTCGCCTTCTGGGCAGCACTATTACTCATTCTGTGGCGGCAGCAATTACCGCGCGGGCAGCGCCGTGCGGGATTCGCGTGTATTTGAACAGGCAAATATAGACCGGGAGCTAGTTGGACTTGAGTGTGTAAAATATGAGGACCGCATTCTGTATATATTGTTTTAACTTTAGAAAAGCTTGCTGATTATGATTCTGGATGTTGCCGGAAAGGTTTTTTGTCAATTGTTTCTTTATGCTACGTCTCATTAAATATCAAGTAAATCGATTGAATAAATGCTTTGGAGCCATTTTCATTATTCGTTTAGCGATAATATCCATTTTTTCCTTAGGTTTAAATATACGAAATTAATCTATTAAAGCTTAAGCTAGTCGAATAAAAAAAGTGAAGAAATAAACACAAACAATGTCAATAAAAAAATAATAATAGGTAAAAACATATTATAACTTAATTGTAAGTACAAAAAAATAAGATTCTTCAATATTTTTTTATTATGACAGTCATTGTTAACTCATTTGTATAACAAAAAAAAATTTTGTTGCAATTTGCAAATGTACATTTACAGGGCTGAATTAAAATTTAGTCAGTCTTTTTTTATTTGCGTACTTTATGCATGCGTATATCACGGATATAAGTAAATCTATAAAAAGATCTAAAACGTAAAGACGTAGCTCTCAGTTGATTTATATCATGTGCAACATTTCAAAAATATGTTTCCTAATTGGACTGAGGAAACAGGCCTCATTATTCTCTTAACATTCAGAAACACGTCGCCATGGACACCCACATATACATACAAAGGCCAAGAATTATCTTGCCCCTTGGTCCGAATTGGGTTGACAGTGCTCACAAAAATATTCGTGCAAACACCTGCTCCGAATCAGTATTCGCGAATACTGCAATATTTGCGATATCAAATCGGACTGATTGTTAGCGTGCTAACGGTGCTCACTAAATAACATCAAACTATTGTTTGAAGTTTCTTCAACAAAAAAGAGTATTTAATGTTCAACAATGAACAATTTGCAAACTTTTTAATAAAATTATGTGACAATGAGAGTGATTATGAAGGTGATTTTGATATATTGATAGACATAGAATTTGGCAAACAGGCGAAATGGAGAGAGCGCGCATTTCCGCAGTATTGCACACGCGTACGTAGTTACTGCAGCTAAAGGGCGAGCGAAAGCGGTGACGCGTTTTATTTTATATTCTGTGTCCTCTACTTGCAGTATCAAAATCTAATTTGCCGCGCGATCTAGGGCTGCCGCTGACAGCGCTCACGGTTTTGCCCTGAGCACCGTAAGCACTTGAACGATGACGTCATCGTCACGTCATACCTCACAATCTTGCATTTGTAAGCACTGTAAGCGCGTTTCGGATCAACTGTATTCACGCTGTAAGCGTTTGAGCGCAATTCGTACCGTAGCCTTGAACGCAGATCGCCACTTATACTTACATAATGTCTTACTTATGATACTCGTATGCTTATATTTGACTCCACTTATCGCCGTCGCCGTCGTCGCCGCACCATGCCAAATGCCATTACATTTTTTATTAAGGATGTTCCGACCCATACAATGTTTTTTTTTACACAGAACGCAGAAAGTATCGCACTTTAAGGCACGAATTCGTCAAAAATATTAAATATAGCCATAGTAGTTGCAGCGAAAACATATTCACAATTTCAGGTTTATTGGTTTCGTTGTAATTTCCGATTAGAAATTTAACACCTTTAGATGGCGCTGTTAAATAAAAATCGTATTTAAATAAATTGTAACAAAACCAATAATCCTGAAATTGTGAAATTGTTTTCGCTGCAAGTAATATGACTATATTAAACTTTTCTTATTAATTCGTGTCTTAAAGTGCAATACTTTTTGCGTTATGTGTGCAAACAACTTTATATGGGTCGGAACAGCCTTAAGTGGAGGATATTTCGGTTGGAATAGGTCGGTAATTTTTTGTCGCGCCGCTCTTGAGACTATTCTCATAGATTAAGGTGTACCCATAAGCATCAGAAAATTTCGCCTCCCATACAAACGTAGTTTACTAATCGTTTGAAAATCACTGTTCCAATTTACTTGATATTTAGTATCACATATCTGGCAACCAATACCTGTGTCTGCATGTCTTTGTTTTTTCGGTAAATGTATCCTGAGTCAAACCACAGAGAAAACAAAATTAGTATGAAGATTTTGTTTTCAAAGAAACAAAAGCGTGCAGACAGATAATTGTTGCCTGATATTAGGTATTAAATATCTATTAAATTGAAACAGTGGTTTTCAACTACCAACTTACAACGTCTACGTTTGTATGGGGAGCGTAGCTTGCGGGCCATTATTAAGTAGGTAGGCTATTTCCTTCGAAGATGCATCAATCTTTGACTTTATGGCTCACCGGAAATACCTAATGTGAGTTTGCCTATTTTATTTGTTTTATTTCCAAAACTGGTTTCGGCAGAACAAGGGAACAAAGCTAACTCACCGCCTTTCTCATGTTCCTTTTTTCCACGGAGGAGGGAGGCAGAGAGGAGGTGTTATTACTTCATGTTACTAAGGAACGCAGCGTGATACTGCGCGGGGAAGCGGGGAGAAAAACATTTCATGGTGGGGTTCAACTGCCTTTTGTGCTAAATCCATCTACCAGAAGAACCGGTATTCTGGTAGCAGCTATTCCGAGAGCTTTTCTTAGTGGTTACAAGACTACAACTAGATGGCGCCTTTTGCATTTTATGTTAGTTTTTCTATAAAAAACCTTCGAAATTTAAATCTATGCATTCGCGCGGATTCAAATAATATTGATTTAAAAGTGTCATAAAAATTTGCATCATGAGATCAACATTTCTTATCGTACAAATAAAATTATTGCGCGCCATCTATCGGCAAATTGCAAGACCGATACATCGATACAATGTTTGAATACTGACTCAAATTATAAAATATGAGGTGTTTTACTGACAAATAAAGCGCACTTCCACCTACAGGCTTTAAATATTTTTTTCTTGTGTAACGTTTGCAACATTTTACACAAAATTTCATCGTGTAATCGACTGTTCGCCGAAAATTGCGCCGCAGATCAAAATATTGTCCCACAACCTAACACCGCCAGCGCCATGTTGCGAATGACGCTAAGCCACGCCTTCTTATCAGTGGGCTGTGACGTAGAGACCCACTTGGTGGACACAGACCCAGTTTGCTTAGACCATGTCTTCTCCTCCCTCTATCCTCCGTGCTTTTTTCACAAGTATTCGCACAGTTCTTGGTACTGTTTCCGTCCACCCGTCCGGGGTATTTCTGATGCCTCGTGCCCCCCTCTCCGCGTCGCATGGAAATGATGATTTCCGATAAAACTTCATTAAACCAGTCGTTACCGTACCAATTCCACATAATACGGGCGATAACTTTTTCCTTATCAAAGAATACATAATAAATACTCTACAGCGTAATCACTAGGATACGGGCACCATCAATGAAGAAAAAGAAAGGGCGCCATGCTGGCGCAACTTGACACTTCACGGCATGCGTCTTACAGAGAAATAATAGGCGAGCCAGTTTTTGCTGCAATAGGCCTTCACATTGCACATGTCACGGCTGTAGTGATTTAGTGGTGATTCCGCTTAGTCGTAATTTTAGGGCAGTGTCAACGAGACGATGGAAATATTGACGTGCCTTGTTTCTTGATCTTCTTTATCTTGATCTGATTTATACTGTGAACCCAGTTACAGCCATTTACGTTATCGTTAACGTTTTTGTCGCGACCTCCTAGTCTATATGGTCATAAAATACGATTGCTCATGCCTATTAAACTGGCACGCGTAATTTTCGGTCCATGCCTATTCCTATATACCACTTCGATCCTACGAAAGTATAGAACAATGCTCCTCATTCATCCCATCCGGATCACAACCAGTTCATTCCAGTATTACTTTTAGTGTCAAACGGCGGGGCACGTCAGGCTCACGCATGGCGATTAAGTTTTTTGTCTCTGCATATAAAAGCTCGGTCTTCCCGCTCAACGCTTCATAAATATTCCCCCCCGGCGCCACGGCGCGGCGTGACGTAGTCATACCAATTATTAGTATTATCTTTGGTCATACCATTCAATTTGTGTTGTTTTTAATTTATCTGACAACAACAATTTTTTATTATTAAATTCCTCGCGCTCCCTATTGGCGGCAGGATACATACAAGTATCCTTGAAAAAATCCGCGCAATCAATTCGCAAAGTGCATTAAATACCTATCGCAGCGCATACAAAGAATATAGGCCAAGTCCGCATCACATTTGAGCAGACCACCGCAGCATGTTACAGGGACAAGAGACGACTATACGCATCACAATGTGAGTCTACCTGCTTTTTTTTTTGTCCTACTGACCAAATGTACATTTAAAAAAAACATATAAATATTCCAAGATGCTGTTAAATTACCGAATTAAAGTCAAAGTTCCTGCTAAGGTGGAGGGAACATCGCAGATATCTCAAAATTTGACTAATGCATAAATAGTATTTGAAACCCAAAATACTTGAAAAACTTTTTAGATCATGTTACGTATGTATGTACTTACTAGATGTTAGAGTTAATTCTTATCCTGCCCGGGTTCGCAGCATCTCGCATTGAATGATTGATGGTCGAAGCGCAACGATGAAGAAACGCTCGAAGAAACGGTTGTCATGAACTCACTATAACGGGGAAGAAAACACAAAGCTTATTGTAGATAAATATACTTTTTCGTAATAAGCAGGTACGTCGCTTATTCCTAGGAAAGTGATAAGTATGTATGTATAATCGACCGTGAAGCAAGGACACACCAATAAAAGAAAGAGCCCAGTAAAAAGAACTACTTTACGAATATACTGCAAGGACCCGAACTTGTCTCACGGTTGATTCTACGTACATACAAACATATCACATTCCTTATTGTAGATATCCCACGAGCGACCTTATCTTATAGACGTCGAAACTGAAGTTTTATTTACGAGTTTTGAGATGAAGTATGTATGTAGGTACTTACTCCATAATGCAGTTAGAATAAAGTTTGGAGGAAAAATAAGAGAGTTTGTTTGTCTTGAAACTAATTTTAATGAATTGACCAGCACAAAGTTTGAAATGAAATAGTTCAGTTATTGTGATCATTTCATTTCGCGACGTCATTTGATTAGCATAATTTGAACAATATATTTTCGCAATAATATCGAGTAAATTGAGTCATTTCAATTACCTGCAAAGATTGAGTAAGTAAACATTTCAAATATATTCTGCTTTATTTTGTAGGGTCTCTGACAGCTTTGACAGATCTAGATCTAGCCTAGACGCTCCATGTCGTAATAAATAAGCAGTTTGGTTCCCCATTGCTAATCGCCAGTGATAATACTCGTGATAATATTGCTTGCGGTGCCTCAGAAAACTTCGTGTTTTGGCTAGTACCAGCGATAGCGAGAATGCAGACCGCAGCAGATCAAGTAAGGTACATTGGCTCGGGCCTGATTCTTTAGACAAATTAAGAAGTAGAAAATTAAAATATCAACGTTTAGAGATATATCAAGTGTATAACTGTAAAACTTATTTAATGCTTAACTTATATTTAAAAAAAATAGGTTTGTAAACACATATTTACTAGGTTTTCAAGCCGGCGCGGCGGCGCGGTGCTGGCACGGCGACGCTTGGAAACTATAAAAGACAATTTTCTTTTTGGTGATGCAAGATCACATATGTATCTAGTGAATAAGCTTAAAACATATTACCTTAATTTACTTTAATCTCGAATGGAAACGATTTTGCGCGCGCATACGCAAACTTGCTGCTTCCGGAGGTCGCCATTATCGTTTGTTCGGGTCGCCTTCATAAAGTCCAAAAAGCATAAGGTCCAAAACCCAGAACATCCAAAAGTATGTATTTTTGCATATAATTATAAATGCAAATATTATAATCTAACCTAACCTAACCTAACCTAATTGAAAAAGTTCCGTATTCATTAGTGTTTTTGACGGTATGGGTTTTGGACCTTGTGCTTTTTTTAGGGTTCCGTACCCAAAGGGTGAAAACGGAACCCTATTACTAAGCCTCCGCTGTCCGTCCGTCCGTCCGTCCGTCCGTCCGTCTGTCACAGGGCTGTATCTCGTGAATCGTAATAGGTAGGCAGCTGAAAATTTCACAGAGTGTGTATTTATTTTGCCGCTATAACAACAAATAGGTAAAATAAAAAAAATAAAAAAATTAAAGGGGGGTCCCATACAAAAATCGTGATTTTTTGTGTTAAATCTTGTACGATGGTACGGAACCCTTCGTGTGCGAGTCCGACTCGCACTTGGCCGGTTTTTGGACTTTACGATGCGTCCCCGTTTGTTCGCTGAACGCTGGACTCAGTTCGAGCCTTCAATAAATCAACTGAGAACTACGGCTATAGGTTTTTTTTTTTGATAAATTAAATTAAACGATATTGTTGATATACGCCTCTAAAAAATTGTATACAAATTACAGGGCGTATATCATGGATACAAGTTAATCTATCAAAAAACATCCCCTAGGGTTGTTTTTGTCCTCTTTCACTAATACAAAACTATTGTTTACTGACACCAAAGAAACCCGAATTATGTCTGCGTACCTACCTATTTTCCTGATGTAGGTACTTTTACCAGTAGAGGCCGGCAGACCCTGGACAAACCAATAGTTCTATAGTCTGGTACCTTTTTTTACTATTCTACCTATAATATATTACAAAGCGTCATCCGTATTACAAATAACATTTAAAGGTTTGCAAAACGTATAATTACTGCCTTCCCACGGCTCCAAAACTAGCACTTGTTCATTTTTCTCCTCTCATTATATTGCTTGCGTATTTAAGGGTTGCACTTAATAATGTTATATACATTAATAATAAAAATGTTTTCTTTGTTTCTTGTCACATGCAAGTCGGAATCAAGAAATACATATCCTATGATTCTACGATCTTCCGTCGCGGATGTTTCATTACGACGCAGCGGCAGCAACTATAAAAAAAAATTACTCTATTTCAGATAAGCGCGATGCACCACGCACCCCTCCACTTTTACAAGAACAAAAGACTTACTTGTGATTAGTCCGCTATCCCCGACGGCGCCGATATTCCGGCCGGTTTCACACGTGCGCTTTCTTTTAGTCGTGACTCGGACTTTGTACGGTACGGACGTGCTTTCCAAATATATGGCGTGCGAGTTATCTTCGATATTCCGAAGTATTTACAAACTTAAAAAAATGAGTAATCCTTCGCCATCTCCGGCGACTCCAAATATTCAAAAACAAAATACACGACCGTTGTCTTCGACCGAAGAAACTATGATCAATAATTATTTCGTGAGTTTTAAAGGAGTGAGACATCAGTTTATAAGATTTCAATCTATTGTTTTTTTAATAAATGTAATCTCACAATATTCTAAGGTAATTTTTTTTAAATAATATTTATTTAGGATTTAGGTTTCCGTATCTGCACGGAAGCTTATTACTATGATTACGGCCGTGTTTATCGGTGCTTTTTAATGTTTTTTTAGCATTAAGAGCATAATGAGGTGATCATGTACCAAATAATGGCACGTGCCTGATTCCTCAGTCAAAAAAAAATTATGTTTTTCTAAAATTCTGCTCATTCAATGAATCAGCTGAGCGCTACGTCTATGTTATTGTTTTTTGATACATTAACTTACATCCGTTACCACTTTACATTTGTATGCGGATGTTTAAATGCTCTTAATGTTTTACTAGGTATTTAAAAGTTTTTTGAAGTATACCTTTAAGATTGGAAAATATTGGCTAAAAACCTTTAAAAAAACATTTTTTTTTACCTTTATTTTACATTTTTTTACTGAATAATACAGATATTAACTAAAAAATCATAACATTCGAACATAAAATGAGACTTGGAATACAAAATGGGCATGGAAGACAATTTCGGTTTTTTAATAGCAGTCGCTGTGCAAAATTGTCCCTCAGCCAATGGACAAAGAACGCATTTCTTAAAATTTTCAAACCTTCGATTTCCGCAGCCTTCACGACAGCCTTAATCCGCAAGTGTCTTGATATAAAACCGATCTATATACCCGACTAGATTGCCGCCAACACGCTTTTTATCAACATGCCTAGGTAATACGCATAGTGACTTTTAAAATTCGAGCCTGTGCGGCAATATAATACTTCGAACCGAAGACGGCTCGTCCGGCAAACGCACAATAGGTTTTATTGCAGGCAGCTGCATAAAACCAAGGCTTTGCCAAATATTCCTTGAAATTACCGTTCGTAGATAATTGCCGCAACAACGAAGGCGGACGCGCAGGTGTACGAAGGTGCGGCGTTTACAATCTTCAGATGCACGAGTCTTTACATGGAATCCTAACAATGTTCTACCTCTAAAATTCTAAACAATTTCTTATGACTATCTAAGGTACGGCGGCAGGAAACAAACACTTTACAAACCAAGCACGTGCATTCAATACTCTTCTTTTTACTACCTAGCTACGGCGGCTAGAAACAAACACTTTACGAACACGTGCAGCACAGTTCAATATTTGTGGTCCTTCACAGGAAATGTCTGCCTTACAGATTTGTGATCGCCTCACTAACAACTGCATATTTATATAAAACATACATACCTATACATATCAAAGATTATGTCCAGCGAATTTAAACATTCAGGGAAACATGTAATTCGCCATACTTTAGGCATAAAAAAAAATTACTTACATTTTTGTAAATGGTTGTATGTATTTTTTTTTCAATGTAGACATTTCTTCTAAATATATAAATAAATAAATATATTTCGAAAACACCCTGTCAGTGAGTGGAGGGAGACAAGTCACTGGAATGCGTGCGTGTACAACGGGCCGTATTGTGCGCTCACGCACATTCCTAATAGTGGAACGTGATTTGGTTAAAGGGTCGCCACCCACTTGTGTTCTATCTTTATCTGTTACAGGCAGTACGTAGAGTGAGAGAGGCTTATGCTTCGCGGCTAACTGAAATAGGGTATTCATATAACTGACCGACGACGCACGACTGACTGCCGTCCCATTTTAGGGTTCCGTGCCCATAGGGTGCCAACGGAACCCTATTACTAAGCCTAATAAAAATATTATAATCGCTTAAGTTTGTGAGTACGGATGTTTGTTACTCTTTCAAGAAAAAACCACTGAACAGAGTTGGATGAAACTTTACAATATTATAGATTGTACACCAGAATAACATATAAGCTAAAATGTATGAAGATGCTAACTGAGGTACCCGGCTCCGGTCGGCTCAATGTCGTTTCGGACTGATGTCGGGCTGTACCTAACATTTTATGTAAAACTAGCTGCGGTACCCAGCTCTGCTCGGGTTAGTGTCGGCTAAATTATTTCATGGATAAAAAGTAGCCCACATGACTGGTCCAAAATAGGGTAAAACTGGTCCAGTACAATGTATCCATCTACCAAATTTAATTAAGATCGTTCGAGCCGAAATAGCATGATTTAATGAGAAACATCCAATAATTCCCATTTAGAGCTTGGTTGGACATTTGGTGGCTATTTTAAAAAAAAAAGCATGTGCCGCCAGAACCTTTCTACACTTGCAGTGCTACATTGCTTACCTAGTAAGTAAGTAAAGTGTAACGTAGGTAAGTTTTGCGTGGACTCCAACCCACAGCCAGCCTCAACATCGAAAACAGTAACCCATCTCGAACCTGATTGCTCCCAGAGATGCTATACATTGATAAAATACGCACATAGTTCGGGTAAGTGGTTCGCATGTTATAAGAATTTAACACTCACTACTCACCGTAATGAAGCGTTATATTATGTAGCCTATAAGTTTTGAGTAGAATCAGGCTAGACATAGATACAATCCTCATCTAAATCAAGTAATTGGTTCTCAAGTATTTTATTCTTTTAGTCGCACCTCTGGTGATTTAGCGTGATGCCAAGTAGTCCTAAAGTCGCGGGAAATACCAAGCCGTATTTCGGTACAGTTAGTAAAAGTAAGCGCCACATCATGGTTGTATTACAGGCACATCAAACAATCAAAAAAGGACCAATTACCAAGGACTAAGTAATTTGTTATAATTAACAGGTAAGTAACCTATCTGCCAATAACTAACCTTGGGCCTATATTACTTTAAGTACAATGCGTTTTTAACAAATCGCTAGGCCTTGAAAATTTGCCAAACGGACACAACCTTCAATGAAGTCTGCCCTCACGCGTCTGCCCGTGCTCGGGTAGCGCACTCAGCCATGAGCGACTTCTTCCCCCACCTCACCCGCTCCCATCGGACCGCCCGCACCGCCCCCGCCACCGCTCCCCGCCATCACGCCGGTAGCGCTAACGGCATCGTTTACGCAGCTCCGTGAAAGTTCGAAAGATAATGGGCACAATCACTACATATTATAAAACAAAGTCGCTTTCTCTGTCCCTATATCCCCATGTTCGCTTAAATCTTTAAAACTACGCAACGGATTTTGATGTAGTTTTTTTTTAATAGATAGAGTGATTAAAGAGGAAGGTTTATATGTATAATAACATCCATTAAATAGTGGAGAAATACTGTTATTTTTGAGGTTTCCAATGTGATGTCATAAAAAAAGACGTGTGGCACTCGGGGACTGCCGCGGTAAAGCTATTGCATAGCATTTTGTATCAAGTTATGCCGGCCCGCCCCCGCCGCCGCTCCCGCCGCCGCCCCCGGCCCCGCTCCCCCTGGTGTGAAGTAGCACTACCGGCATCGCCCGTCGGAGTGGAGAGCGTGAGGTTTTTTTTCGTTACGGAATTTCTGGATTCGGTCCCCGCGCTCAAGGCCCTCGATAGAAGCTATGCAATAGCTTAAAAAATCATTTTTCCGCTTACATTGCAAACGCAGGCTGAACCCTACGAGATTTGTCAAATAACGTACTAAGTATTGTACACATTGAAAAGGTCTACAGAAAACTCCGCGATGGTATATGTCTATCTCTTATGGATATCCCACAATAACATTTTTTTGTCATTTACTTTTTACGACAAATAATGGCTAATTTTCGAAGTGATTTTAACCAATACAGCATTAATCCTTATCCAATTAAATACCTTAAATAAATTGGCCCGTTACAGCATATGATTTAAATGAATATTTTCGAAGATATTACAGATTTAAAAATTGCAATGACCATTAATAAATCGCAGGGTCAAACCTTCAACGTTGCAGGTTTAGATTTGAGCGCTGACTGTTTTTCACATGGCCAACTGTATGTCGCTCTTTCAAGAGTAACCTCTAGAGAAAACATGTTTGTATTGTCTAATGACAATAAAGCTGTGAACGTTGTATATAATGACATTCTGTAATATATTAATTGCTGTAAAAATAAAATAAATAGGTAAAAATTTAAAAAGTAAATAAGTAAAAATGTAGTGTATGAATTTAGATATTCCAAAGATAGCAGGAAATACTCATGGTATAAGGAAAGGGGAATTGTTTTACTCCAAATTTAACGCGTGCGGGCCACGGGCAGTAATGAATAAATCAAAACTAATGGATCGATGTTAACCATTTTTTCAGTAAGTGACATAGGCTATATATTTTATACCCGTGCGAAGCCGGAGCGGGCCGCTAGTATCTTTATAAATTGTAGCCTATGTGTTATTCTGATGTATAAGCTATATTATTGTAAAGTTTCATTAAAATCCATTCAGTAGTTTTTACGTGAAAGAGTAACAAACATCCATCCATCCATCCATTATTACAAACTTTCCCCTTTATAATATTAGTAGGATTAGGATTAGGATTAGGATTAAAAAATTGCATACGCAATCCTTGCTCGTTGATCGCTCCTTATATTAATGAAAACATTATCAAAAAAGTCCGTTTCGTGGCTTGTAAGAAGTAAACGAAGAAATAAAGGCAGATAGTGATTAAAAAGTAAGCGTCGCCGCCGCCGCCCCCCCCCCCCCCCTCCCCTAGAATCGCGGGCCTCCCGCCGAGCCGCGCGGAGAATTCCGGTTTGTATGACAGCTACATCTTAACGTAAGCAGAACTGAATTATATATAACATATCCTGTGTCCCGTGTATTAACATATACGTGGAGTAAGTTTCATCGAATTCGGATGATCGGTTTGAGAGTTATGGAGGAACATACATACATACATACAGAACTGATTTCCAAAAATCATCAGTTTAGTCTTAGTATCGTACATATTCTTTCACTGATGCCCACTCTGAATACTATCCACTGCCGATTTTTTTCCAAATCTTCGCATGTATGCCTGTCGAGATCGAATCACCGTCAAAGAAATAAAATAAATATCTGCAGCGGGAAAGGGACAGACCGGTGACTGCCACCGAGGCGGTGGTATATATAGTATAGATTGCAGTCTTAGGTATATCGCACGAGCTGTAAAGTCCATTCGCTAATGCATATTCGTACTTAATTCTTAGTAGTGGAAACCACAGAACAATTAGGAGGTAAGAATTGTGAAGTGGGCGAAACTCGCGCGCCGGTCTTTAGCGGGGACCCGCGCACTTCATACGCGCATGATTCACTCCTCTGCGGCGTTCCTGTGCATTAACTTATCCGTGATACAATCTAAAATTGAAAAGGAGTAATGCCGTACTGTGCCATAATAACGTGTAAACGCGACAGCCGGGTGCACAACCTTCATAATGGCGGAGTTTCATATCACCGGTTGGTTTCATTTACATGTATAGCGATAAAACTTACAACAAAAACACTACGAAATAATATGGCGTCGCGGCGTGTCGCTTTGCTTGCCGGGTCATGTCTCGCTACTCTGTTAGTGACTGCGTGCGTGTGAGGCGCTCGGCCGTGTTCGAAAGTGACGTAACATTTGATTGCAAACAGTATTGGAATTCCAACATAGATCCATTACGTTAAGGTTCATATTAACTGAACAAATGTGGATTTGTTGTTTGGTTATTAATTAAGAAAGGATAGCCAATTGCGACGGTTATACATCCGCGAAGCAAAAAGGTCTTAAGTAAAACGGTAACAGCGGTCCTGGAACAAATTTACAAACGTTTCACTTCCTGCCTCCTCAATATTCCGTGGTGGAAACGGTACAATTCGAACAAACAAGCCTGACATAGAGACAGTGATAATTAAGCAAAGTCAGCAATGATCATTCAAGACCTGACAGTTTTAAAGCCGTTCATTATTTTACTAAAACCAAAGTGCAATGACATGAAAGTAGGTTCACTGACAAAATAAAAGCAACATCGTGTGGATAAACGCAGCAGTCACTACGTCGAATTCCACAACGACGATTAATGATAAGTCTAAGGGCTAAGTGCACGAAAGAGCAAAACATCAAAATCAACGTCAACAGGACACTTTTTAAGGGCAGTATGGCGGGCTCAGCCCCGGTTGCACGAAGAGACGGCTGAGTTTCAATGTTCAAACACGTCACTTTTAGTGATCCGCATAGAGTTCTTTCCATACTGTCCCTACAAAGTGATGTGAACGTTGACGTTGATTTTGATTTTTTGTCCTTTCGTGCACTCGGCCCTAAGTTATCACTTATCACAAAACTATTGTTAAAACCGATGCCCAAAAGTGTACACTAAGATAACCAGTAGTCAATATGACCAGGATTACCTTGTGATTCCGAGATTCCCAAGGATTCCTTAAGGACTAGTAAATATTCCTATTGATTTACATGATTCTTAAAGGACTACCAAAGATTCCGAAGGGATCACTAAAGATTATTAGGATTACCGAAGATTACTTTATTATAGTAATGTATAGCCTAATTGCTATTACGCTAAATTACCTAAGTGTTGATCTTTGGATGATCAGTAGAGCTGAACATGAGATATTTCAGGGAAAGCCTTATTCGTAGGTTCGTAGCCCTGACAGGAATGCGAGAATGCATTTTTTAGTGTTGTGATTCGGAAAGTATCGACACTTATGAGTACGCATTGAAGAATATTTTTGAAGTATTTATGAAATTAAATTATTTAGGTATCTATTCAGGTTTTATTTCGTGGTTGTGCCGAAGGGAAATTTATTGAATATTAAAGAAATATATGATATTAATCGTATGCTACATTATAACCACCCCAGCATCTGAATAAGCATAAAGACTTCTGTGTGTATGTAAAACTAATACAAAATGGGTAATAAGTAAAGAAAGAAAGTAATAAAGAGTTAAATGTGTATGAAAGTAAAAATTGTAACATGATTTTTTATTTATGATTGAAATATTGTACGTTACGATTGACATATTTATTCACAAACGAACTTACACAATACGAAAAGCGGGTCGGTGTTGATCGATAAACGGTCGGTACGGCGCTAACCGGGAGAAAACGTTTGTAAAAGTATTTCTTTCTCGCTTTTGCTGGCACGACAAAAACTCGTTTATAGATCGATCCAGCCGTATCGTTGCGTTTGTGCTCCAACGTACGCGCGATCTGCACTTTGTCGTTTTACACCATGTTGAAAAATGACTGATACCCCGGGGCGGGTCGGGTTAATCTCCCTTCGGTGAGCAAACATCTTGTAATCGGTATAAGGATTATGGGTAGGCCAAGGGTAACCGGCAATTCGAAACAGTGTTACATAAAGGTATTAAGGTACTGTCAATGTTTCGCCAGGGATTTATCGTGCGCGAATCGTGAAAAAAAAACAACAATTTCCAAATTTGCAACAGCGAATTTTTCAATATGTTCGTGCTCGCAGACACCTCGCACGTGCAACTGAATTTGCCGTTGCGAAAGAAACGGTTGACACCTTTCTGGTCAAAAGTGCAAATCATGTGAGTGTCAGCTAATATCCATACAACATTGTCAACATGAATATACAATTGTCCCAGCCAGATACTTTTACAAGCATAACCACGACGATAGCAGGCAGACAACGACGGCTCGGCGGAGGTGGTGTAGTCCCTCTTGAATAAAGGTAGGCAAGTTTCCTGGGCAACCAGTAAGAAAGGACGGGAGGGGCGACCCAATGGCAACTCATCCGTATGGCGGCAGCGTTGCCAT
The DNA here is from genome assembly GCA_946894095.1 of Incurvaria masculella. Classification (NCBI taxonomy): domain Eukaryota; kingdom Metazoa; phylum Arthropoda; class Insecta; order Lepidoptera; family Incurvariidae; genus Incurvaria; species Incurvaria masculella. Next base: position 9,855,651 of record OX335644.1, read on the forward strand.
AATGCATAGACTGACGGTAGCGCCGGCCAGTCAATTCGCTTACGAATTTGCTCACTTTTGCAACGACACGGCGCGTCCTAAGTTGGTAAGTGCAACTAACAACTAACTACCATCAGTGCCATCTTATGAGTCTCGGTCGCCGCTCCTGTACTTCCTAACTAGATGTTCCTGGACCTCTTGTCCCGCGCCTCCCATCCCATTATACTTAAGGCGTATGTGTGCACGCCTTAAGTATAACGTGACCATTTCTGTCGTGGCTCATAACGGTACATCGGTTTGTTTACTCCCCTCTCTGTGTTGCTAGGGAACCGGGTGTCATTTCTTGGAATTCCGTGCTCAGGAATCAGGAATCTTTCAGTCGATAAAACAGTTTTATCGCAGTGTCAAAGCGGTTTCCTTGACGGAGAAAATCCGCAGCACTATATTTCAATTATTAAACGTTTTCTGTTCCCAATCCATTTGACAAACGCTATGAAAGCCGAAATTCCTGAAGCGAAATCCGTCTCGTCGCCACCGCGTCGCTTCGACGAGCTCTTGCCCCGGCCGAGTTATTTTCGCGCGGTTTGGAAAAACGGGACAATTTTCCGGCGCGAACCTTTTTTCAGGGACACCGGGATGGAGAACCGAAAAAACCGGCCAAGTGCGAGTCGGACTCGCACACGAAGGGTTCCGTACCATAGTAAAAGAGTTTACACAAAAACACTTTTTTGTATGTGATTTTTATAATTTTTTTTATTCTACCTATTTGTTGTTATAGCGGCAAAATAAATACACACTTTGTGAAAATTTCAGCTGCCTACCTATTACGGTTCATGAGATACAGCCCTGTGACAGACGGAGGGACGGACGGACAGCGGAGGCTTAGTAATAGGGTTCCGTAGGCACCCTTTTGGTACGGAACCCTAATAAGGGCCGGCTCCGTTCAAAACGGGAAGTATGGTCACTTTATTCATACTTTATTTGACGCTAACCTCTAAAAATAGAGCTACGGCCAAGAGGTTTATAGCCAAATGCCGTTGCTCCCCCCCCCCCCCGCCCGCCCGCAAGCTCGCGTGGGCGGGGTTAGATTCCGGATGGGTTACCGTTTTCAGTGTTGAAGGTGGCTGTGGTTCGTAATCCTCATAAATCTTTGTAAAAGTAAGGAAGGTGGTAGGGTTAATCCCGCCTTTGTTGGTTTAGTATCAATTTCTATGTAGCAGTGCCAGTGCGTAAATGTCTGGCGGCACATGCGTTTAAAATTCGCTCCCAAATGTTTACGAAGCTCTAAATGGGAATATGTCGATGTTTATCATTAAATCATGCCATATCGATTCAAACGATTTTGATTAAATTTGGTAGATGGATACATAGTCCTGGACCAGCCTTTTGGTGAGTTAATTTTTATCCAGGAAATAATTCAGTCCGAAATCAATCCAACACGACATTGACCCTAGTGGAGCCGGGTACCGCAGCTAGTTAGTAATATTTTTGAAATCTATTTTAATTTTGCTTACTTCTAAATGTTTAAGATCGACCTCATCACGTTAATCGAATCTTAAATCTAAATCAAAACGGTGGGGAATGTCGGTAATTTAATAACATTCGGGAATGTTATGAATATACCATGAAATCAATGTTAATATAAAAAATGTCAGGCCATCACTTTTACCCGAAAAAGTTATCCAAATATTTACAAATACACATTTGATAATACCCTATAGCGAAAGTTGATCTTATCCGCGGTGTACTTTTGGATAGCAAACTAGTGCTATCACAACAATTACACTAGCAAGCTTTTTCAGTAATGAGTAGCTGTCAAACAATGTATCACGCACCGGCGCCATCTACTTAAAATATTGGTTTGTAGTACATGCTATGTATCAGAGATGGCGCTGAATGTAAAAAAAGATTTTCCCGCTTTATCAGTAATGAGTAGCTGTCAAACAATGTATCACGCACCGGCGCCATCTACTTAAAATATTGGTTAGTAGTACATGCTATGGCAGATAAATATGGCGCTGTATGTAAAAAAAGAATTTTCCCGCTGTTCTGTTGAAATTTTTCCTGAATTTTCTTTGCTGTAAACCTCACGGAGCCCGAGACCTTTTCAACGAATGCAAAACCGTGGAAATCGGTTCGTGCGTTCTAGAGTTATAGCGTCAGGAAGGAAAAGCCGACTTATTTTTATATAGTAAAAGAAGAAGAAGATTACACAAAAAGCATATAAAAATCTTGGTTTTTTTGCTATGGGTTATGTAAACCGTTTAACGATATGGCATGTTTAAAAACAGTATATTTTGAATACGTACGCAGCGTTCTCGAGTACGCCAGTAATATCTGGTCACCTATGTATGCGAAATATATTATTTCTATCGAAAGAATACAAAAGAAATTTATGAAGCACTTGAATTACCGACAAAATTTAACATTTGATTACGAAGCTAGTTGTCTGGCGCACAAGGAGTTCAACCTAGGAAAAAGAAGGAATGTCTTGGATATGATGGTGCTTTTTGACGTAGCACGGGTTCGAATTGATTGCGCCGAGTACATAACGAATTAACTTAGAATGTGCCTTGCCGTCGTACCCGACACATATCATTATTTTACGTGCTTTACACATGAACTATGCTGAAAATAAGATATTAACGCGTATTAACGAACGGGTGATCTGACTTCTTCCTTTCGTCGATCTTTTTCAAGGATTATTTAAAAAATCACCGTGTGATATAGCAATCGTTTTCAAAGATCGTCGGCGCTTTCATTTCGTCGACGATCCAACAATGCTCTATTTTCTGCCATTCCTGCCATTTCGGAAGCTTCATGCAGAGACATACGTTCACTTAGGTTTGAATTTTTTTATTAATTTCTATAATGCCATGCACATCTCTAAAACCAGCAGAATTCGCTAATATCTTCGATACAACCACAATCGTAGATACAACCACGTGGAGAAAGACATGGCGGTTTATATTCTTTGAACCTCTCTTTAAAAACGATTGAAAATAGATCCTCCGACGATATTTGAAAACGATTGCTAATCACACGGGGATTTTTAAGCACGAAGCTGCCCCTCACGTTTTGCCTGCAAAGAGTTCTCTGGGCCTTGACTTGTATATTTTATTGTCTCTGGGATTGGTTCGGCCGCGCGCCGCAAACGCGCCGCCCGCGCCGACGCCAGAAAGTGACCGCATTCGGGATCAATTGGCGGGTTCACAACATGTTTATTATAGTCGGCGTCCAGGCTTCGCACAGTGCGGGCGTTCAGTGTTATGCGTTCTGTGTTTTGTGTTGTGTTTTGTGACGCATCTAAAATTCTAAGAAATGGACTGTAACATATTATTTTTAATTCAATAATGTAAGTAACACATTTTACTATGCACGGCAAGAGACGAAGTAAAGACTTGTTGACAGTGTTTTGCGTTGTGTTTTTTGTAACTAACTGTTTTGTCTGCTAAAGTAATGGAATGATATTTTTTAGGTTTTTCATTGGACTATAACATATTGTTTTTAATTAATTAATGCAAATAATAAATTTTACTATGAACGGCAAGAGACAAACCAAAGAACCCACTTTCTGTTTAAGGCTGTTCCGACCCATATAAAGTTGTTTGCACACATAACGCAAAAAGTATTGCACTTTAAGCCACGAAATAATAATAAAAGTTTAATATAGTCATATTACTTGCAGCGAAAACAATTTCACAATTTCAGGATTATTGGTTTTGTTACAATTTATTTAAATACGATTTTTATTTAACAGCGCCATCTAACGGTGTAAAACTTCTAATTGGCAATTACAACGAAACCATTAAACCTGAAATTGTGAATATGTTTTCGCTGCAGCTACTATGGCTTAATATTTTTGACGAATTTAAGGTGGCCCATCCCGCTCATCTCCCCATACAAAAGGGGAAAGAAGATCACGCCCATATTTCTTGTCAGGGAACCAACATTTTGCTCAAAATTGCTTTATTTGATCGAACTAGATGTCTGATGACCATTGGCATTGTAAAATTGTGTTTGGTTTCTAAGTTATAAGGTCCGAAAGTTCGCATTTTTCGCGCGTTTTATACAATAAATTTAGAGGTGGATTACGCAATGATAAAGTAAGAACATCTTAAAAAGATTAGTCATCAGACATAGCTTATTTATTCAAGACTAGCTGCGGTACCCGGCTCCGCTCGGGTTAGTGTCGGCTAAATTATCTCATGGATAAAAAGTAGCCCACATGACTGGTCCAAAATAGGGTCAAACTGGTCCAGGACAATGTATCCATGTACCAAATTTAATCAAGATCGTTCGAGCCGAAATAGCATGATTTAATGAGAAACATCCAATAATTCCCATTTAGAGCTTCGTTGACGTTTGGTGGCTATTTAAAAAAAAAACATTTGCCGCGAGAACCTTTCTGCACTTTCACTGCTACATTGCTTACCTAGTAAGTAACGTGTAACGTAGGTAAGTTTTGCGTGGACTCCAACCCACAGCCAGCCTCAACATCGAAAACAGTAACCCAACTCGAACCTGACTGCTCCCAGAGATGCTATACATTGATAAAATACGCATATAAATCAGGTAAGTGGTTCGCATGTTATAAGACTTTAAGACTCACTACTTACCCTTCTGGTAATGAAGCGTTATATTATGTAATCTATAAGTTTTTAGTAGAATCAGGCTAGACGTAGATACAATGCACATCTAAATCGAGTAATTGGTTCTCAAGGATTTTATTCTGTTGGTCGCTCCTCCGGCAATTTAGCGTGATGCCAAGTAGTCCTAAAGTTGCAGAAAATACCAAGCCGTACTTCAGTAAAAGTAAGCGCTGCCGCCGCAAAGCCGAGCCGTGCATAGCATTGCAGTTTGTATGACAGCCCCATCTTAGCGTAAGCGGAACTGAATTCTATTTAGCCAATCCTAATTCCCGGGTAGTTAAATGTACATGTACTAAGTTTTACAAATCGCTAGTGCCTTGAAAACGGACACCAAACAGTCACGACGTCTGCCCTCCCCCCGCCGCCGCTCCCCGCCACCGCCCCCGGCTCCTCTCCCCCTAGTGTGAAGTATCGCTACCGGCATCGTTTTCGCAGCCCCGTGAAAGTTCTAAAGCCCATGGGCACATAAATTGTAGCCTATGTGTTATTCTGATGTATAAGCTATATTATTGTAAAGTTTCATTAGAATCCATTCAGTAGTTTTTACGTGAAAGAGTAACAAACATCCATCCATCCATCCATCCATCCATCCATTATTACAAACATTCCCCTTTATAATATTTATTAGATTTATAATCTATTTGGGTTTTGTTCGATTTTTTACTACAGCGGTCGTGGTTTACTTTTAGCTATAAGTCGTTTTGAAATTAAAATTTTCGTAAATCTTACCAAATCATACACTATGCACATTGTCTTTTTTGTGGACATGTTGCATCTTCCTCATCACGGAGCCTGTCTTATTCTTTGAAACAGAGAAGGTCCCAGAGCGCAACAGCACGGTTTTGTACCGTGCCCGCGAATGAGTTAGGGCCGCCGGGTTGGGCCACTTTTTTTTGCGTTCTGTGTAAAAAAACATTGTATGGGTCGGAACATCCTTAAGGCAAGCTGTTTAAGAATGCATGCAAACTCTGGGCATACGGCAGTGACATATACATACATATCTATTATTTAAATATATAAATCAGCCCTAGTAAACATTACATGAAAGGTGTACAGTTCGCGCCAAACCTCAATGTGCCTCTAAAGCTCGCGTGTGTAAGTACTCAATGTCTCAAGACAAGAGCGTGTTTTAGGATTCCGTACCCAAAGGCTGCCAAAAGAACCCTATTAATAAACCTCCGCCGTCCGTCCGTCCGTCTGTCAAAGGGATGTATCTCATGAACCGTATTAGATCTAATAGGCAGCTGAAATGTACACAGAGTGTGTAGGTATCTATTTTACCGCTATAACAACAAATGGGCAAAATGAAAAAAAAATGGGTTTTTTTGCGTTAGTCTTTTACAAGGGTACGGAACCCTTCGTATGAGATTCCGACTCGCACTTGGCCGGGTTTTTTGTATGCTTCAGGCGCATATGTATGACGCGTACTGAATTTTAATTGTTTTTTACACTGTAATTCTTTATTTCGTACCGGAAGTGTCAATTATGGTCGGCTCTCTAGTACACTTATTGAATGCTTCGCTCCAGTGTCAAATGCTAATTTCAGTAAAATTCTCTCAAGACAATAAATGGCTAATTTGGTAAAAACAATAAAATATTCAATGAACACGAAACCTTTTATCGTGCATTCTTTCATATTACACAGCTGCATTTGGGCACAAAATAATAATATATTTCGGTTCCGGAATATATTTGACCATCTGGGTATCATAAAACATTTCCAATAATGAATGGTTCACTGCATTTGTTCTTTGAAGGCCCACATCTGCATCATGGTTCTTGGAAAAGTTTGAACATATTACATAAAAAATTTAACGCTTCAATGAGTTTGTCCTTCGGATTGTTGAAAATAGTTATGTAGGACCACATGAAATTGGTCAGTCTCATCGTCGTTGGGTTAACAGGTCGTCTTTTTCCTTTGTCTGGTCCGTCATGGACACGGAAAATATAGAAAGAAACCGGTTTTCACTTGGTAGCATCGGAACCAATTAACTAGTGTAATCTAGGATACGTTTAGATTTCGCCTGCAAATCATTAACTTAGCCACTTAATTTAAGGGCTAGGCTGTTCATTAAATGCCGGATGCCGGCATTCATAAAGTGGCTTAAGGGTCATTGAACACATCGGTTGACGAAACTGGTAAACATCGCTTCGTCTTTTGTTAAAATTGTATTGTGTGTTGGGCAGGTTGCAAGAGCCGTTTCCGAAGGTTTATTTTTTAACCAGCCAACACGTTGAATCAGAGCTAAGTACCATAGAGTAAACAAGGCCTAGACCTATTAGTCATAGTACCCGTTTTCAGCAATCAATTGGCTGTAGTGGATAGATGTCGCTGGAAAACGATTATCGAGATTTGGTGTCTAAACAGAAGATGGCGCTTAACACAATAATTTAGATTTTGCGCATCACGCAACACAGATGACGTTGCAAAATACTTTTGACATACATAACACAGATGGCGTATTTCAGATCTTTAACTTTACCTAATTATTATTTATTTGCTCTAGGCGTTATTACAATACCTACTTAGTATTAGACACACTGGATAATCATCCTTTTGTAGGAAACTGAGAATGAATGGGTAACAAGGTGGCAAGTGCTGTGATTTACGATAATGCAATTAAATGAGTTTGCAAATTATTTCACTATTAATAAATAGTTTCCTCGAAGTTTCAACTTATGTTTTGAAATGTATGCAGTGCAGCAACTTGCATTCAAAAATAGTGATTGAAACTGGTAAAATTGTATGAGAAATTGTAAAAAAATTACAATAACAGTACCAACTTGAAGTTTACCATGAAGGTCTTTTTTTATTCAGTAGGTATTAAAAAAATACGTATACCCCTGGTAGTAATAACATAGTAATTTGATATTGATACCCATTTACGACATTTGTCGATATATGGAGGATATTCAAATCTATGATATGCGTATTTTCTCTTCGGTCCACTTATGTGTATCTGAGGGCAGCCTTAGTCCATTGTATAACTCTATATGCAATATTTCTAATATTTTTAGGTAAGTAGTATAATAATAGTAAAATAATTGAATGGGTATATTTTTAATGGTAATCAATAAGTGTCCAGTCACACGCACCCCTGGAATGTAACAGCAGGCGCTGCCGTAAGTTTGGGAAGTGATTTTTAGGGTTCCGTATCCAAAGGGTGCCAACGGAACCCTATTACTAAGCCTCCGCTGTCTGTCCGTCCGTCTGTCATGAACCGTAATAGGTAGGCAGCTGACGTTTTCACAGAGTGTGTATTTATTTTGCCGCTATAACAACAAATAGGTAACATTAAAAAATTATAACGAATAAAGGGGGACCCCCATACAAAAAACGTGATTTTTTTGTGTTAAATCTTTTACGATGGTACGGAACCCTTCTTGGCCGGTTTTTGAGAACAATCTCAACAAGATACTGTAGTTCCCCTTCCCCACTTGATAATAGCATAGATCAAATAAGGAACTTGTGGAGTTAAAGAAAAAGGTTTGGGACTGGGAAGGGTTTGAGACTGCCTCGTTTGGTACCATCGCAGTGATGAAAAGATGGTCTAAGCGACAATGAAAAAATGGCCATTCAGTACATTGTAGCTTTGCTCATAAAGGGAACGTCCTGGCACACCCAATGGTTTGGGAACGCATGTTTTGGATGTTCCGTTTTTAGGGTTCCGTATCCAAAGGATGCCAACGGAACCCTATTACTAAGCCTCCGCTGTCCGTCCGTCCGTCCGTCCGTCTGTCACAGGGCTGTATCTCATGAACCGTGATAGGCAGTCAGCTGAAATTTTCACAGAGTGTGTATTTATTTTGCCGCTATAACAACAAATAGGTAAAATAAAAAAATATTAAAAATAAAAGGTGGGCCCCATACAAAAAACTTGTATTTTTTTGTGATTAATCTCGTACGATGGTACGGATCCCTTCGTGTGCGAGTCCGACTCGCACTTGGTCGGTTTTCTGTATTTTACGAAGGAGAGTTCCTATTCGTTCTATTAAAATATAATTTGTAAAATCAATCGAAAAGCACACTAACGGCTTTATAAGGGTCAGGTTAGGATATTGTCGGCTGGCACCAATGGCGTAAGATGGCCTTACGGGGGAGCAATAGTCCAAGATGGTGGGAATGAAAAAGGTAGGCCAATAGCCTAAACTAATGCAAAAAGATGACGTCTTGATGCATAATATACTGAATTTAATCAATCAAGATAATCTCAAGAGGTGATGGAACAAAGTTTTTCTTATTGTAACTGTCGCTTCACCTGTCTGTATGAGTGATGATAGGAATTATAATAAAAATACGATCTTTGCATTCAAGTATTCAATATATTTTCTCCCATTTTAGCAATTTATAGTAATCTAAATTTCTTCCTGGGTATAAATGATCATGGCAATACAAAAACAACATCTTACCAGATTGGGAACGAGGTTTTAAAATCAGTCAATAAAATTTGCGACTTACACTACTACATATAGAATAACTTATACCAATGTACATTGTTTTTTTTTAAACTCCCTGAAATAATGATAAATATAACCAAGTTAACGTATCTGAAACCCCGAAAGCAGGTCTAAACTAGACTAACGGATTTAAACAAATTAGTTCATATGCGAAACAGCATTATTACATCTCGAATTGAATATTCCTATATTATTAATGATTTGTATAAAATATTTTTCTCTGAAATGTCAGATTATTACAATTTAACAATGTTATACATTTTTATTATTTAATGAGACGTACATTACCCCGCTGTAAATAATGCATATCGAGTGTTCGAAAGAGCTCGTTTCGGTTTTGTAGAGCGTCATCACTGTGCTATGCTGCATACTATGTGCGAGAGAGATGATGCTTTACGTAGCCAAGACTAGCTGATTGTCTCTTTTCAAATGCGCATTATTTTCTGCCAGGTACTGTACTTCCTTTTTCGATTTGTTACATTTTCACATTAATCCACATTTTCATTCAAATACATTTCACTTTAGTTCTTTTTCTTGAAAATGGCAATTCTCAGGGTAAAACGCCATCACTCATATCAAAGTCAGACCGAACCAAGAAACCTATTGAGCAAGCCGAGGTCCTGATCAAATCGGATGTATATATCTCAGCAAAAACACTAAAACCATGGTGGTTTGATCCTTGTACACTAAACTTGGTAATCTATGGTAGCGATTTCCAGTCTATACAAACTAAGCCAGGTGGGACGACGACATCAAGTGCGTCGGCGGAAAGTAGTAGAAACTGACAGATTTAAATGATTCTTTTAAGCATGTAAAGAAATTAAAGAAAATATATATATTCTAATGGCATTGGTAACTTATAACTAGTAATGTCTGCTCCCCGGTTTACCTTGCTTGGCTACGTTATTATAAAATACTAAAACAGTACTATTAAAATTTTAAGGATGGCGTGCACCATCAATGGTTAAGGAGATGTTTAAATGTTTAACCAAACCATAATCAAAATTCTGGTTAAGTCAACCCAAAAATTATAAATTGTATTTAAAAATTATAATATTTTGTCTTATCCAGAAGTATCCACAACCACTCCACAATCCGCTTTTAAAAATAGAAATGGCGCTAATTGATGTATTTTAATGTCAGCTGTGAAATCCTCGTCGATTGTTCTCTGAAAATATTACTGTTTAATATTTTCTAAGCATGTTAAAAAAAAGTGTTTTTTTGTCATTCATCGCAGATTTAGTGCACTCCACCCTTAGAGACTCATCTTAAAATGTCAGTCCTAAATTTGCCTCTTCGCTGAGTGACATAGCATGTTAAAAAATCTTATCATTGAACCCGATGAACCGGATCTGTGGTGGTCCAAACTCAGCTATTGAAATATGCAAACCATCGTTTCAAGAAAGCGTCTACACTCTCCCGACGCTTCAAAAGTTTGTCCCATTTGTCAATGATCATCGCACATACTAAGGGTCAAGCACATAAAAGGAGACCAAACATACACTGGTGAAAATGCATTGAGAAGGTTAACATACGCTCGTTGCCTCAATATGAATGGAAAACCCAGATCACTTTACTTTACGTACTTTTTGTACACAGAACGCAAAAAGTATTGCACTTTGAGCCACGAATTAATTATAAATGTCAAATATAGCCATAGTAGTTGCGGCGAAACATTTTTCACAATTTTAGGTTGAATAGTTTTCTTGTGATTTTCGATTAGAAATTTTGCACCGTTAGATGGCGCTGTCAAATAAAAATCTTATTTTAAAAATTGTAACAAAACTAATAAACCTGAAATTTTGAATTGTTTTTTCGCCACAACTACTATGGCTATATTTTACATTTATAATGAAATCGTAGGTAAAAGGGCAATACTGTTTGCGTTGTGGACAAACAACGTTGTTGTATGGGTCGGAAAAGATCGGCTTTATCGGCTTGATCGGATTGAGCGGCTCGTAGCCTAGTGGTGCGGGGACTTACCTAGCATCTAGCTCTCTTTCTGAGTTGGATAAGTGCATTTCGTCACGAATGCGAGCTGCTCCATGGTTCGGAATCCATGTAAAACTGTAGATCCCCTTCCCCTACTAGGTGGCAGGTTTTAAGCCCGCCCAGGTTGGTACAATCGCATAGGATGAAAAGATGGTCGAAGCGGCAATGAAAAATTGACTGGGTCCAAGAGTAGGACCGCCCTGTTGTAAGGCAACTACCTACCTTAAGTACCTAACTTCAGTACCTAACTCCAGTACCTAACTTCAGCCAATCTACAACCGTAACTTCAGTACCCAACTTCAGCCAATCTACAACCGTCCAATCGAATGCGAGAATGTGTTGAATAGTTTGTCAGTCCAATTGAGCAGCTAATTCATCCCATCAGGCGAGAGACGGATACTTTGACGCGCGATGACGTCATAAAATTACATATTTGCTAAGAACAAAATATATATATATCTACGTATTATTTGTTGCTACGTATATTAAAAATCCTAGCAAGGGGGGGATTCAGTATCTAAAATCGAACAACTTTTGCCAAGAAAGTAAGTTTTGCTCCTTTTTTAATTTTTAGAAAATTTCAAGATTTTATTTTTTCCAGTATGATTAATATTTTTTGCGGATAAATTATGCATCTATTTGAAATTGTTTCCAATAAATTTATTAAAAAAAAATCCACCGCCATGTTCACATATAATGTACTGTGTAGCAACCTTGCAACCTTCTTCTCAGCCTCTTATATCATAGTTTTATTGTTTACTCATCATCCATAGACAGTACACTGCACTCGGATTTGTCATATTTTATCATTACTGTGATTAAAACTTCAAGGGTATTACCTAAATACCAACTAAATTCTCAATTATATAAATATTTTAAATTATGTATTTTATAATTGTTTAGAATCGAATTTATTATATGAATACAAAATACACGTGATGCTAGGCAGAAGGAACCTCACGAATTATCACTAGGGGGGAGGAGGAGTGGTATACAAGTCCCTTAAAATACCTCAAAATATTAAAAGATGGCCCCCAAGCACCTCAAGCCACGGCACTAAAATTGTTTGGTGCTACATTCCACGGTGCGTGCGTTCCGCGCACAGAAATAGGAATTATTTCTGTGGTTCCGCGAATTAGGTTGGAGAGTGACTTATCATGACAACATTCACAGACAACATTATCATAGTTTCCAAGAATGGCAGCCATAGAGTAACAATCTGTCGATTAACTCATAACATCTAGACTCTGATAATGACTCTTCCAAGTTTGCAGACACACACTTATTGTTATTTATATGGAGAAAAGAAGACTCAGGAGTGGCAATACTAAATAAGATTCAGATTCGCGCAGAAGAATCCGTTAGATGTAATAAAAAATGTTTTTATTACTTTCCGTAGAAAGTAAAAGGTAGAAACATGAATAAAAAAATATTATTTTATAGAACGTTAAAATCTATACGTATACATTAGTTTCATACCAAAACGATGAACAGGTTCTCAAGATTTTTTTATACATCTTTTCGGAGTAATTTCTAAAATGTATAAGTGATTGTCTTTACGAATAACTCAATTATATTTTTTAAGTCGACTCACCACTTTGAAAAATGCTTTGTGCGACGCCTCGGTGTTCGAACATCGAGGTTAAGCACCACCACCACTACTACTACTATTAATACTACTACTACCGGTTTTAACTCTCATTCCGGCCGGATTGCTTTCACCACGGATTTTCGAAGATTCCGCGCTAGGCGGCGGCCTTGGGGAATCATTTTGTATAGCGCCAATACGTAATGTAAAACTTATAGTGGTAGAACGTTATCAGTGCCCCAAAGTCCATTATGTAAAACGTCATCACTGAAGCCGCCACGTTGTCAATATCTACCGTGGCGTTTACGGTGATGCACGGTCTTCGGAATCACCTTACTGGTAGGAGAAGACTCGCTGGCGGCAACAAGGTTATATATTAAGAAAAGTGAATAAGTATTCAATATTAGTGGACTTACATTCAGTATTAGTATGGTTCAAACGGTAATCAGGTATTTGTTAGAATATTTGGAGCAAGTAAGGTAGATATCATTGTGTACGACTTACAATAAGAGGAAGACCCTATGGGAAGAACCCATACATGGCATGTGCATTTCGATATCAACACACCTTATTTATTGACACGAAATAGTCAATGATGTGTCAAATTGTGCGCAATTTAAAAAAGGACCGTCATTAAATGTTGTTCGTTAATAATAACAAAACAAGTTGATGGAGCCCGGGGAAACAAGACCTTACCTCTCATGCCAGAGCGAATGGGTTCTATCCCGCCCCATTCAAGTGGTGCTTCAAATTATTTCTCTTTCTGAGTTGGATAAGTGCATTTCGTCACAAGTGTTAGCTTTTCCATGTTTCGGAAACCATGATAAACTCAAGCCCGCCCGGGTTGGTGGGCATTGCATTTGTTGAAAAGATTGTCGAAGCGGCAATAAAAATGTGTCAGTGTTTTCGTCTAGTTCTTAGCAATTAAGGAAGGTTCTTACATGGCACTTAGTTCCTATATGGTTCCTATATCGATGGTGTTGGGCTTAAGAGAGTCGTTACCTTATAAATTTCCCATACTTACGGGTAATAGCTATAACATGCTGCCAGTCTTTTTTTCTTGAAAGTTTGTCAGCGAAAAATATACTATAATAGTTTTACTAGGTTTTTTTAATTTGGATTCTAAAATGAGGCGGGTAAAAGTATTTTCGCATATATAGTATACATATTAACTTGTAATTTCTTTGGCTGTACTGTTTATATGACATTAAAATTTTAAAAAATAAACCAATTTGTTTAATGCTGTTTCCCGCTCTTTTTCATTTGTTTTTCTTTCTATCAATAAAGGTGAATCTAAAGAAGAAAATAGATACATTTTAAAATTGTATCGCAAAAAAAGAAAAATGCCTCATAATTATACATATTACATATTGAAAAAGAATTAAAAGTAACGATGGTTCTCAGAACTAAATGTAATAATAACCTTGAACGTTTAATTTGGAAATACGACGTTTCCGAGTGCAGTTAGCTGTACATGGATGATGAATAAATTAACGATACAATACAATATTATTAATAGCTTATTATTATTATTATATCGAAACTTACTGAAATCTATTTTACTTTGTTTTACAATACTATAGAGATTACTAATCTAGTCCGGGGTTAACCCAGAGATGAGAGACCCTTTTTACCACATGCACCGACATGTTCGTGTTGTTTCTGCTAGCACGAGACAATTTGAACGCATAGAAGTGTCAGCGCTGCCAAGGACTTTGCTCAAGGTCGCGCCAGTCTAGCCTGAGCAGCCCACGAGTGCGGGCGTGGTGCGCGGTGTCTGTGATTTTCTTATACGGGCAAAGAGGTGTTCGACTTGTTCGTACCTGTACCTGTTGTGAGGACTGGAGAAAAATTGGAGAGCCGTATGTCCAGCAGTGGACGCAAACACGCTGACTGACTGACATGTTCTTCCTGACGTATACATAAATGTATAGGCAGGCACTTATGTAAGTTAAAATATATTTTTGAGATCAGGGAATGTAACCAGCTGACGTACCCGGCTCCGCTTGGGTCAATGTGGTTTCGGACATGTCGAGCTTAAACTAACATTTTATGTTATATGAGTACAAACTTCCATCTCCATTTTTACCCATTTGAATTTAATTTTCGCCTCAAAAGGTAACCTATGTCCTTTTCCAAGGTCCAGACTCTCTCTATACCAAATTTCATAAAAATTGGTCCAGCGGTTTACGCGTGAAAGCGAAAGAGACTGTCAGAGTTACTGTCGCATTTATAATATTAGCATGGATGTGTATTTTATATAAATTCGTGCGTACTGAACTTGTATTTAATATAATTGTATTTCGTCAACTAAAATAACAGTATTATTTTCGATATAAGCAACCTTCGTGGTTTAAATTAAATTTGTTTGTTTAAATTATAATTAAGTTATACTTACAACTTAAATTAAATTAAATTGTATAAAATACAAAATAATGTGTGTAAATAATGGAATGGTGCGCGCTGCGCATGTGATTGAGCGTTTTTCCAATATCAAAGAGATTGAAATATTGATTACGCTAGTAAAGCCTGTACCTACCCTGCGGAAAATAATGCACAGCGGACACTGATATGAGATAATCGGCTAACGAGGGATTAATTTAGAAAATCTGGTGTATAATAGTTTGGTAATCTCAGTAATCTCAGGTATAATTAGGTAGGGGCCAAAGGAATCTAGGAAGGGAATCATTGCAAATTCTATCAAATTCATGGTAATGTCGGCTAAACTTAGGCGAGTAATCTGAAAATGTTTTTTTTTTATTTCGGAAACATGGGCCTTGAAACATTTTTTCTAGTGTTCTTCTGTAATCGGGCAGTGCGAGTAATCTGAAAATGTAGATATTTTTTTATTATTGGAAAACATGGGCCTTGAAAGATCTTTTCTAGTATTCTGAAATCGGACAGGTGAGGAAAATTTTCGAAGACCAACGTGCGTCGGTGTGACCTTTTTATTTTGCTTATTTGCACATTCGATATATTATTTTAGTATTCCACATAAAAAAAAAGTTTTTCGAAGACCATGTCTGCATGACCTTTTTTTTGGCATTCCATAAATTGTTTATTGTTTCGAGGATGAGTTTAATTTTCGAAGAGTATCGTCTTCGTCGCCGTCGTGGTCGCCTATTTTGGGTCCAAGATTCTGCATTGTTGTCGAATTAGCAAAAAAAAAGCATTAATAATAATAATATTCTTTATTGCTTCCAAACACAAAGGTACATGCAAGGGCGGACTTATTGCATAAGGTCAATATCTTCCCGCATTCAGACCGTGGTCCCTGATTTTTTAAATTTGTCGAATAAGCCAAAAAAAGGTTCTCGCGGCCGCATCTGGGTGAATAGCCGTTAACCCGTCCGACCCTTTCGTTCGCGAACATGGGGTACTTTCAGGGCAAGAGTGAGTTCGAATTCGTCACTAAATATCAACTCACTTTATTAAATAGTTAATGTTTCTACACTTCTTGAATATCATTACAGTTAGGTAAAAATCTGGTCTGTCCCGTAAATAAGTTAGAAGTATAAATAACGGTTCCGGTATTTAAATAATAATAAATTTCCCAGCTATATTTAGGGTAACTCACTCCCGAACTCGAACTCACTCTTGCCCTGAATGGACCCCCAGGGCCGTCTATCTGCGGTCGAAAGAAATAATCTCATCCATATATGTATTTTGAATAAGATCAATCGAAGAGAAGCTCATTGTAAAGTAGTGGAGTAGAATTGCGTTTGTATGGTATGGTTTTGACTAGGGTGTCCTTAGTAGTAAGACCGAGAGTAATACGGTGCTTACGTTTTATGGTACATCACTAGTTATTCTTCTTCCACTACCTGCCTACCAATTGTTTAAAGGCTATAAAACATATTGATGTTGCCGTTAGAATAGATTTCAGCGACAATAGGCCATCCGGGCCGTATTGTTTCAATACTCATATAGGTTCCTATCTACCTAAGCGGTTTACAAAAACTCCTCCGCCCATGCGCATGCTAGGTCTATGCCTCCGCCCGATATCGTAAATCAAAACGTATTTTTGGGTTTTAATTATACGGATAGCCATGACTTACCAAAAATACCGTGGTCTGTCCCGATCTAGATGTTTTCCCTTTCCCTCGACTGGCTCCATCCACTGGCACTTTACGATATGTCATGCTCAAAGGCTGACAACGCCCTTTGCCAAATGTTCGTTTAGTAATTTTCTGAAACTTTCAAAGAGGTCTAACACGACTTCAATGTTTCGAGGTTGTCAGTGATACCTCACACACCGCCAAACAAGGGAGTATTTGGAAGTAGCTTGACGGAAGAAGACGCCTGATCTACGGTTCCAGTCTAGTTAAAAAAACCGAGAGGTATTTGCTCGGCATGCTCACGGTTCCTCTGCATTCCATGAAGACGCGGCACCGATTGGCCGGCCCGTAGCTGTGTACTGTTTGCTCTCCAGGCAATCACCGTAGATGCCTGCCAACCCGAAATCGGATATAGATAAGAAACCAAGAGGGGCGCCGTGTTAAATGGAGTCTTCGCTTTTGTCCGCAGGTCCCGGCCCCCTAAGAAGCGGCGCGAGCCGCCGGCGAAGCGGCGCCGCTCCAGCAGCTCCGGCAGCCCCACGCGCTGCCGCAGCCGCCATAGCCCCACCAGCCGCCACAGCCGCCACAGCCCCACCGTCCGCGGTAGCCCCACTCGCCGCCGCCCGAGCCCCACTCGGCGCCGCAACACCTCGCGCCCGGGGAGACAGCACGGTGCGTATAATTACACAAATGGTAACATCGCAATTCGTGCCTCTTTCCCTAAACTATGGTAAGTTAAGAGAGGCGTTGGCTGTGCCCGGCGGGCTGCACCCGTGAACGGGTGCTGTTTGTGGGCACTGGCTTGCTCCAATTATTATTGGCAACATGTTAGATGGAGACACTATTACTTATTCTGTGATAGAGGTCTGGTCTTTACCAATAAACTGATATTTGTCATGAACTGGATACGATATGGATTGTTAAGGTGTCCCTTCCCGGCGGGACTAACTCATTCGCGGGCACGGTACAAAGCCGTGCTGTTGCGCTCTGGGACCTTCTCTGTTTCAAAGAAAAAGACAGATTTCGTGATGAGGAAGATGCAACATGTCCACAAAAAAGACAATGTGCATAGTGTATGATTTGGTAAGATTTACGAAAATTTCAATTAAGTACAAAACGACTTATAACTAAAAGTAAACCACGACCGCTGTAGTAAATAATCTAACAAAAGCCAAATAGATTATAAATCTTCATGAAACAAGCTATGTCAGAGCCGGTAGTCACAGTTGTCACCTAAATTGGCGTTACGGCAAACCGATCGACTGGCGTTTTCAAATGTATGGAGAAAGTGAAGAGCTCGCAGTTCGCTAGTCCGAGCTTGATTTGACAGCTTACTCAACGTTGCCGTAAATACGTCGACTTTGCCGTTTACGTCCACTCCGCGTTTTCATACAAATCGGAAGTCCGCGTTTGACTTTGACAGCTTGAAGAAGTAAAACCACAGAATATCTGGTAAAAACTTGTATGGAGTTTGGAGAAAACGCCAGTCGATCGGTTTGCCGTAAACGCCAATTTAGGTGAGAACTCAGACTGACCACTCTGATGACTAATCTTTTTAAGATGTTCTTACTTTATCATTACGTAATCCATCTCCGAAGTTATTGTATAAAACGCGCGAAATATTCGAACTTTCGGACCTTTTAACTTAGAAACCAAACACAATTTTACAATTCCAACGGTCATCAGACATCTAGTTCGATCAAATAAAGCTATTTTGAGCAAAATTTTGGATCTCTGACAAGAAAACTGGGCGTGATCTTCTTCCCCGTTTGTATGGGGAGTTGAGCGGGATGGCCGACCTTAAAGGGCCTTTCTTGCCATCTCGAAATCGATTCCAGTACAAGATTATCAGCACTTTAGTAATAGAGGCCCTTTAAGTGTCAATTGAACTAAATCAGCACATGGTGAAAACCAAGATTAGTGTTTTTACCTGTGATTGTAAGCGGTGGCTTTACCGAAAATACCGGTGGTAATTTAGACTAAGTAGACATTGCAGAAAAATTCCAGCGCAGTTTCTTGCCTGTTCCTTTTCGCTGGGATTGCTGAACTGGCTAATGATAAAATATGACAAATCCGAGTGCATTAATAATGAATAAACAATAATAGAAATGCTAATGCAGAATTATGATAATTTAAAATTCGCGCAACTATACTATGGGACCCCATGCACGCCATTTTAATAATATTGATTGGACAATATGCTCGTAATTTTCCTTCGATCTTGACATGTGGTCGGTCTGCACTCAGGAAGAAGATTGTCCGTGGCTTTTGTCGTTCGCTTTTGAACTGTGTATTTCACACATCCGATGCATCCAAGTCAGATAAATCTTAGCAGTGATACCCACAGTGTTCTATTTCGATCCCAAACAGTCTTTCTGGCTTCAAAAAGGCCTGCATCTTATGGTGTCTGGTATCGGGATCGGCTCGTAGCCTAATGGCGCGGGGAATAGACCAGCATACCAGAGGTCTGGGTTCGAATCCTCGCCATGCACCACTTTCTTTCTCATTCTGAGTTAGATACGTGCATTTCGTCATGAATGCGAGCTGCTCCATGGTTCGGAATCCATGTAAAAGCTGGTAGGGTTTAAGCCCGCCTGGGTTGGTACCATCGCATTGGGTGAAAGATGGTCGAAACGGTAATGAAAAATTGTCCGTGTTTTCCATCCAGTTCAATGTAGCCGTGCTCATGAAAGGGAAGGTCCTGGCATGGCACCTAATTCATTCGGGAATGAGGTGTATTGGGATAGTATCATAACGGTAATTTTGTGGTATTAGCCATCCATGTCAGGTTGCATAAAAAAAAGGCCGAAAATGTCTTTAATTGCTTTTCCATCTTCTAAAAGTGAAGATAAGACAGATGCCACATAGAAGAAAAAACCGATACAGTGTGTTTCCATAATTTAAAGTTGCTAACGGAACTTCATTTGTTCCTTAGATGAAAAAGGAAATTTGTTCATGCTAAACAGTTGCTAAAGAAATGATGCTCTTGTTTCACAGTTGAGACGTCAAAGCCGAGGAGAACATCTCGGAGTTTTTTTAAAAAGTGCGAGGAATTGTTTGGATGTGAGACTCCTTCACCCGAACCGCCCCTACCGCCCCGCGAGCAGCCGGAACCGACTCGCGAACATCTGGAGCTGCCTCGCGAGGTGCCGGAATCACCACACGAGCAGCCGGATCCGAACCCGGAGCTGCTCGAACCTCCTCGCGGGGAGCTGAAACCGCCACAAGAGCATCCGGAACCGACTCGCGAACATCTGGTGCTGCCTCGCGAGGTGCCGGAGTCACCACACGAGCAGCTGGATCCGACCCTAAAACTACCAGAACATCCTCGCGGGGAGCTGAAACCGCCACAACTGCATCCGGATCCGACACCAGAGCTACCGGAACCTCCTCGCGAAGAGCTGGAATTGCCACACGAGCTACCGCAACCTCCCAGCAACCAGCCGGAACCGCCTTGCAAAAAGCCTGATCCGGGTTAGTCCATTTCAAATAAGCACTTTGCACGTATCTATTTTAGGCGCTCCAAATCGAGTTTCTCGACTATAAAACTGCGTCCTTGCCTTGGCGCGACATTTTTTTAGTTCCATTCTTTCTCCTGTTATTTCTTCACCTCCATGCTTGCTTGCCTATTCACCTGCTATTCCGCAGGCGAGTTAACTTACCATATTAACCCCCAGTGCCGGATAAAGAGGATAATGAGGTGATCATATTGTTCTGATATTTTGCACATTAAATGAATCAACTGAGGGCTACGTCTGTTTTAGTTATTTTGATATATTAACTTATATCCCTGATATTCGCATCTATCAGTTTGTATACTAAAAAGAAAAGGAGTATATCATGGATACAAGTTAAGAGGATAATGAGGTGATCTAGTTCCATACAATGGCTCATGCCAGATTCCTCACTCAAATGAAAAAAATATTCTGAAATTTTGCACATTAAATAAGTCATCTGAGAGCTACGTCTATACATTTTAATTGTTTTGATAACTTATCTTATATCCGTGATATTAGTCTCTAAAATGTTTATGAAATATCATATATTTATGTATCATAGAAGTTAACTTATCAAAAAAATCTAATCATACAGACTTGGATCTCAGTTGATTTATTTAATGTGCAAAATATATAAAACATATTCCTAATTTGACTGAGGAAACAGTCACGAGCCGAACTTAATCACCTCATTATTCTCTTAAGACAATTTGGACAGGTTAGTGAGCTCGGTACCTACCTACCCCTTCTAATACATCCACCGTTCCGCGCTAAGTACTCGTCACAGCTTTACAGCTAAACGTTATAACTAAAACTAAAATAAAGAAAGGCCCTAAACTAAGCAATTCACGTCTTCGGGCCCCGTATTGACTATTACACCAGTATTGATCTTAAAAAATGTTTTAAATGTGTACGAAAGATATAAGTAGAGTACCAGACATTAACAACGATGCCTTTGTTACAGATTCTCTAATACCAGTCAAGATGGAACATCGTATCCCATTAAGAAATAGAATTAAATTTGAAGATACTTCATCAGATGAAGATGATATTCTATTTGTCGGAATGGAAACAGCCTCAGTTCAAGTTACTGGTAAAGACACTAGAGATGTTATTGAATCTCTTAAACCATGTGTAAATAAAGACAATAACTGCAAACAGCGCAACAATCCAAACTATGTAAAACCGTGTCCAAAGTCAAGAAAACCTGGTGCCAATAATAATGTAATAATAATAGGTACAAAGCGTAAAGAATCATTAGAAAATTCAGTAGTAAGCACGCTCCCCAAAAAAAATATGCGAGAAAAAGAAATATCTAAATTTCATCAGAGCTCTGATAATGTAACTTCCAAATGTTGCTTTGACAAGACACCGAATCATGAGAACAAAAATAAACCAGATTTACAAAACAGTTCAATTGTTGCAGCTTTTGCACTTGGTGCTCATGGAAAAAATAATAGGAACAAGAAAAACCTTCAGAAAAGGCATTTCAAGGTCTCGAATTATACTAAAAAAGATCTAATTAAACGAAAAAGACAAGAAAACCGTATTTCTAAAGCTTCTAAGAACAGACTATATGCTAAGCAGTGGAAGGTAAAATCTAAAGGACAAACAAAACTTTCATTTGTGTGTAAAGAAAAAAAAAATAGTTTGCACACAGGAAAACAAACAGAACCTTCTGAAAATCAGAATGGCTGTGAAAACGAGTTGAGTGCAATCGCAAGTAAATCTCAAGATGATATTGCTTTTAAAATCGTTGCAGAAACTGAACGAATTGTACCTGCAATAGGAAAAAATAATCAAACCAATTTAAAACATGTAGATGAGCTCAAACCTACTTCTTTCGAAAATGCATCTACAAAATCAAAAGATTTGAGTGAATTTTCTGCTGTGGCAACCAACTATGACAAAATATTAGAAGAAATTCAAGCAAAAGAACATGATAAAAAGGACAGCCAACGAAATACCGGTTCGAAAATAGAATTTAACAGAGGTGACATCAATATGGCAGTGTCAAAAAACTCACTAATCAATCAAAACAAATCTTTGACTTCCCTGCCTACAAATGAAGAAATAATTCTGCATACCCAGAGAGAAATAAAGATGGAGCATGCCATTGACGATAAAACGAATAAACTCGAAGAAGAAAACACTTCAACAATACCCAAACTAAATGAAGACCTAATTGATACTTGCAATCGCTCTAACATTAAAGTGAAAGAGATGACAGTACAGCAGCCTACGTTGGAGAAGTGTGCGCCGATTAACGCAAAAACATCTACCAACAATGTAAAAGAATATTCTAAAATTTTACTGAAACCTATCGAATCTTTACAAACACAATTTATTTCTGCCTTTGATGAATCTAGAAATGAAAGAACTAATGGTTTTTCAAATGAATCTGTAACAAGTAAAATAGATGATTTACAGGAGAATAACCATATGTCAGAAATACCATGTGTTAATCAGCAACCGGTTGATCCTTCATATGTTACTAGCCAACGTGGACTGGATCTTTCTTTAACAAATGATATAGATAAACTTTACCATGACATAGCTCTATCCACAAATGAAATTGCTCCTGATATAAAAGAACTTGCTCAGAATATCGTTTTGTTTATGGCAGAAATTAAAGTCTGGAAAAAAAAAATGGTCGAAGCGGAGAAGTTCAAAAACCAGGCCGATATATTAAAAAGTACAGCAATGAATCAGTTTCAGGAATACACAAAAATATTTGTACATGCGTCCAATAAGTTTTTCCTAAACAGTCATATAAATTGGTTCGAGGATCACTCTCTTTTCGAAAAATTGCTTAATGCAGCCAAAGTTTTTGCCAATGAATACAAATTACTTGAAAAAATCGATCTTGACGTATACACACGTTTAGTTATGGATATGTTTGCTAGAAACCAGAATAATATAGGTAAACATGAAAAATCCAATACTAACATATCACCTGGTTCCCAAGCCATGCAAGTAAATCTACAGAATAATGCAAATTTGAATTTGAACATCGATAGCTTAAATCAACGCAATGGCGAAAATAGTTGTGGATTTACTGCATCTCAACCACCACCACCAAGTATTGATGAAGGGAGACCTAATAAAGTTCAATACAATCAGAGAACTGGAGTGCAGAAAAACTCGAATTATTTCGCAGACAACTGGACCCATATTCCAGGAGCACAAACTTCCGGAGATGAAGCTCTTTTTTCAAGGGCTGGTCCTGTTTTAAGCCACGAAAATCCCTTGCCGCAGGGATTAACAGAAGGAACAGACTTAGACATTAGTGTTGCTGAAGTAATACAGAATAAACAAAGTCAATTACAGCAAATGCTTCAGCAGTCTGTTCCTGGAAATGACTTAAATTTACTTAATTTACGAACAGGATATCAATTGAAATGTCCACCAAGCTATGACACACACACACCTGTACATAATCTAAAAGTATCTGGAAAGACTGATACATTTGAGAGTTTATATCCATGGTTACAAAGGCCAAATGAGCATCAAAATATAAATGGTAATAGACCACAATGCCCTCAAATGCGTGGAGTATATCCAGACACCCAACACCCACATCCGAGTATGACATCCAATCCTCAGTTTGCTTCGAGTTATGTTGGTCTAAATCAAACACAGTTTCGTGAGACTATATCAAACTCGTCTGGTTCTTCAACACATCAGAACTCTGTTCCACCACCTTATCGTACAGTTGCAAATAAGCAATACTCTACATATCAGCCAAATACACAAAACAGCAATTTACATTTGATGAACGCCCTCACAAACACATACCCGCCTTATAGTGTTAATCAAGCTTACATAGGTACAAATAAGCATAACCAGCAGCATAGATCTCATGAACAGCCAAAATATAACCACAGACCTATTGAACAACAGCTGAGAAATAACCAGCAGCCTTTTGTGGGCACAAATAATTCCAACCAACAGCGTAGACCTATTGAAGAACAGCTGAGAAATAACCAGCAGCCTTACGTGGGCACAAATAATTCCAACCAGCAGCATGGAACTATTGAACAACAACTGAAACATAATCAGCAGCCCTATGTGGTTTCAAATAAGACCTATCAGCAGCGTAGACCTAATGGACTACTGGGAAATAATCAGCAACATTACATGGTTACAAATAAGCCTAACCAGCAGCATAGACCTCTTGAAGAGCTCAGAAACAACCAGAGCAGCTATTTCGCACCTGAATGCTATCAACAGCAAGATCTTATCAATACAAATAATGAGCAGCTATATTACTGCAACACTACCAATGGCGCCTGTCAGGTGGCCCTAACCAGCACCGTGCCGGTTCCGCGGTTTTCTGGTGACAGCGTGCCCACACATTCGAGCGTCCCCACTGCGGCCCAGCACGACCAACTCCGCTCACTGTCGAGGGACAGTGGCATCATGAGCCCCACTATTCCTGCCACGGTAAGAGACTCATTGGACTCATTTGTTTGTGATTGCTCGGTTTTGCGAATTTAAAATCGGTCAGTGGTAGCTTTTAGATATATTGAAAAGATAGTAGGGAAAGATTGCTAATGTCATATAAGTGTAAAATATGGATAATAAAAGTCCCCAGATGGTGTTGCAATTCACATTTCAGAATATATTAATTGCAAACCAATCAATATCGATAATATTTTTACTGGTTATGGTGCTGTCTCTACAACAAACACAAAAACAACAATCGTTGTTATTAATATTATGTCTTCCTACAGAACCAATACGGTGAAAACAAATAAATAAGTTAATGAATAAATAAGAAAAACAGCTAATCTGGTTGTATGTAGCTGAACGCCCCCTCTTGTGTCCCGCGCCGCCGTCTCTATGCGGATCGGATGGCGCGAGCCGCGCCCCTGGAGCTGCAATGGGGTGCAGGGAGTGCAGGATCGGGAATCGGGAGCCGATCTGTAGGAAGACATAATGATAATATTTTTAAGGTTCCGTACCCAAAGGGTGCCAACGGAATCCTATTACTAAGCCTCCGCTGTCCGTCCGTCCGCCCGTCCGTCACAAGGGTGTATCTCATCAACTGTAGTAAGTGAAATTTTCACAGAGTATGTATTTATTTTGCCGCTATAACAACAAATAATTAACATTAAAAAATTATAAAAATAAAAGGAGCCCCATACAAAAAAGTTATTTGTTTTGTGTTAAATCTTGTACGATGGCACAGAACCCTTCGTGTGCGAGTCCGACTCGCACTTGGCCTGTTTTTATTGACAATTACACTACTTAATTTATAGTTGATAAATGTAACGTTTTCATCACGCCAACCTAGGCAAAATTTGGAAACTAGCTTAGTTTAATGACGGTGTAACTAGTTCTGTTTCAGTGCCGGGAGATGGCGCTGGTTAGAAATGTACCAGCCAAAAATAAGAAGTGTTCAGCGAGTTTTGTACGTTTTATGACGTGGCAGTCTATCCCTACTATCTTTTGTCTATGGTAGTAGTGAGTACCTTGCCAAACCCATATGCAACGGAAAGGTGTCACCACAAAAGTTGTAAATAACTTAAATAAATATGCTTTAGCGCCACAGGCCTAGCATGATCGCGATGTGCTTACAAGACGAACATAGTATGTGAATGAGATGTTAACTCAAAGATCACTACGGTCATACCTACCTGATAGACAACTTTTCGCTATCAGAGTGGTCAGTCTGAGTTCTCACCTAAATTGGCGTTTACGGTTAATCGATCGACTGGTATTTTTCGTAAAAACGTCAAACTCCATACAAGTTTTTACTAGATATTCTGTGGTTTTACTTCTTCAAGCTGTCGAAGTCAAACTCGGACTTCCGATTTGTATGAAAACGCGGTCTCGACGTAAACGGCAACGTCGACGTATTTACGGCAACGTTGAGTAAGCTGTCAAATCAAACTCGGACTCGCAAATGTTAGTTCGCTTAACGCCCACTGCGTGCGCTCTTCAATTTCATCATACATTTGAAAACGCCAGTTGATCGGTTTGCCGTAAACGCCAATTTAGGTGACAACTGAGACTTCGGGTACTGTAAATGGGTGACCTGTGATTTGCAGATTGTTAGGTAAATGGGCGTAAAAGCCCAGAAAAATACCCTTTTTTTCTGGTAAATAACTGATTTTTTGTCTTTGTCGATCATATAACTAAACTTTTCCGCATTATTCTAGAGTAAAACTTGAAAAATTACTTCAGATCATTGTTTTGAAGCTACATGGCGATTTAAAAATTTTGTTGAGTAAAGATAGAAATTTCAGTACATAACTTACATTTTGTTTGAAACAATTTTAGTCTCATCCATCCATTGACGCTATGGGTCTTTTTCTACGACTATGTATAGAACCTCAGATCAAAAAGAAAGGACATGTGTCATCTAGAGTGATTATTATACTGCTCTCTCAAATTTTCTAAAACTACCAACCCAACTTAAACATACATGTCATAAGCAAACGTAGTCGAAGACGTATCGGAGGGTATGTGTTAATGGTAACTGACTTGGTGAACTCATTTTGGGAACATATTCCTGTGGCGATGTTTGGACTATGTGGCATACAACATGCGGCCAGCTTCCGATTATATGGTCACTTTGGCCATTGATAATTACCATTTTCTCTTCTTTGTATCAACTAACTCTAACAATAAATAAACATTTATTGTTACAGTTAGTGGTTGGTCTATCCATCTCAGTGAAGACAGAAAATCGTCAAAGTCCATCTTTATGGGGTTAGCTTCCACATGATCGCAACAACTTGCTGATAATTTTGGTTAAATGCAACAATCAAATTCTCATGTTACCTAAATTTACCTTGAAAGTAATCTTGTTGGAGATGGATGGAGTCGTTACACGTAGTTCTGTGCAGCTATAAACCTAAACAGCCTTTCAGATTGTTCTCTTACTGTGTCTTAGCGGCGTTATTAGAGACCCAAGATACAATCGAGGATAGATAGGAAACAGATTATATCTTAGATGTATGTAATTGCTTCTTATACACTTCAAGGTGTCATGAATGGAAACCGCGGAGAATTTTCCTTTTTAGCTTCAACCAATGAGGCAACCAATCATTTATCTTTTATCCAATGAGGTTGTACCATTCCGGGAGGGTACCATTGGGCCCTACGCCTTTATAGAATAAGTACATGGATTTCAAAGTATTTCATATCAGAGTTTTTTGCAACTGTTTTTGTGATTGTGACAAGATTTGATAGGAATCTAAGTACAGTTGCATCAAGATAAATCTGGAACAACTGCTAGCGGTTGTTCCAGATTTATGGTACTTGCATAGCTTCCTTGTGTTCTATAACAGACTTGGCCCTTTGAACTTTATAAATATTTATCATATACTTAAATATTAAATATTTCTGGAACTAGTCTAGTGTAACATTGGAGTTATGTGATAAATGTATGGACGAGGACTTGTGATAATTTCCAGGTAATCCTGCCGTATTGGTCACCATCAGAAAAACAAAGGAATCAAAGTCACAAGCCTTGCCTTTGTAATGTGGGCGCATGTCGAAATTGTAGATGCGCAAAAGCCGGTGTGTACTGCACTGTGCGATGTAAATGCGCTGGTCGTAATTGTAAGCGTGCTGGCCGGTGAGGTGGGTTCATCATATCCCGACTAACATAGCTTGATACCAGCACAGCTATTAGCCGTAGTTTATTGAGACGTCAACCTACCTACTGCCAATTCATATTTTCACGCTGTTAAGAAGTAAATCCTTAGTATATGAAAGGAAAATTAATGCAAGTGTGTACTACAAGGTGCCCTATTTAAATGCTTAACAGTCATATTCAGAGAGCACCTGTCAATACTTAGTACGAGATTAGCACCGAACTGACCATACAAAAACCGGTTTAGTCCGACGGATTAAAGTTAGTCGGACCACTCCGAATAGACCTGCTAATCCTTATCGTGCATTAGTAATTGCTAATCCATTGAGATCGATCGGATGTGCCTTGTGCCAAGTGATGCCTTGACGAAGAGCCCACAAAAAAGCAATATCTATCCTAGGAGTGAGCTTAACTAAACTTGCATGGGGATGACATCTGTGGTCTGATTTGTTTACTTTTCTTCTATGGGTGTTGCCTTCTTGCCATATTCCTGGCTTCAACTAGTCGTATTCAACATTATCAGTTGCATGTTATGTAGAATCAGTCTAATGATATCACAACCAAAACAATTTTCTTCCATTGGCTTGTTCAGTATAGTCAGGGAGCAGAAAGAAATATTTTTAATGACAAATCACTGTTTCTCTCTATTTATGTGCTCTCGCCCTCACAGAAATGCAGTGACTGACTACATCGGTTAGCGCGGTATATTTTTATGTTAGGGACAGCAACGGGGATGTGTCTGTGACCAATTTATTTCTACTCTGTGATAATTTTTTAACAGCGGTATAGTTAGATCACATTTCCTTTAATGTCTACAAAAGCATAGTTTCTACCAGGAGGGTAAGGCCAGGTCAAATGCTATAATCTGCCTGCCAATTTTTAACTGGAAGAATGTCTACTAGCAGCGGAGAGGAGCAGGCCGCTTTGGGTGGATCGTATCGCATAGGCTGACAGGTCTCTGAGGGAATTTATGTCGGCGCTGGCATGCTGTCCTAATAGACAGAGTAAGCCAAACCTGTCTGGATGCGACTTGGCCTATTCTGCCTCTAAATGTAGCTATGCTTTCGCTAATTTTAATCATCGGTTGAATATGAAGCAAATTTAACACTATCTATCCTACTAATATTATTAAGGCAAAAGTTTCCAGGTATGGATGGATGTTGGTTACTCTTTCACGCAAAAACGAATAAACAGATTTTGATTAAAGTTTACATTAATATAGCTTATGCATCAGATTAACAGAGAGGCAGTCATTTGTAAAGGTAAAGTTTAAATTGTACAAAATATAACTAAGTATCAAGGCGAAAAAAAATCTACCATTTGAGAGCTATTTCGATGTGCGTTGCGTAAACCGTTATTTAGTTAACCCTTTCACAGCCAAGGTTTTTTGGCATAATCCTTCTCAATACTCCACACTACAAATTTACCCTGAAATTCTAATTTTAGACGAGTGAAGCACTGCGCCGATCTATAATGCGTC
This sequence comes from Incurvaria masculella, assembly GCA_946894095.1. Classification (NCBI taxonomy): domain Eukaryota; kingdom Metazoa; phylum Arthropoda; class Insecta; order Lepidoptera; family Incurvariidae; genus Incurvaria; species Incurvaria masculella. The sequence continues at coordinate 9,884,964 of OX335644.1, forward strand.
GATAAAATATTGATCTCTTCCAATCCCTTGAAATAATAAATGACAGAAAAACCTGTCTGTCAGTCCGCGTGTCTGCGTCCACTGCTGAACATACGCCTCTCCTGCGTATCTCTAACGCTATCTGACATAACTGCAATTACTTTGTTTCGTAAAAAGTTAGGCAAAGATGAGTAAACCATACAACCTTTTGAGTTTTCCTCATTTTGTAATTACATAATTTAAGTTTATTTAAAAATATCGACATATAGGTATGTAAGTAGCAACCAAATTTTTAATGTTCAAAGATTTCATTCAGTGATTTTTGTTTTTTGTCACTTCGTCACTGACCAAGCAACAAAGAAGGTGGCGCGACATCTGTAAGAATTGCGCTATTCTTTGCTGAGTGTGTGCTTTTCCAAAGAAATAAATTAAAGTACTTATTTTTTTACAAGTACGAAATGCTATTATATCGAGAGCTTATTGCCTTTCTGTAAGAATAAGAGTTACAAAAAAAATGTGAAGAGCATTCAGTTGCCGATTTGCGTGTAATGAGGACCCCAGGCGTGTAACCCGCGTGTAATGCGCAGCCATGTAAGCGTGTAATGTAATTTTGATCGAACGTACCTAGCGAAAATCAACAAAATCCACACATTTTTAGTGCCTCCGGCTAAATCGTGAGCTTTGAATCCTTAACTTAAAATTGTCCCGATTCAAATATTGTTAGATAGCAACACCAAACTTACTGAACTGCATTTTATAATTGCATTTTACTGGCAAATATTATTTGGAACACTCCCATACAACGTCAGAAATGGTAAAATAGGTAAGTTCTTTCCCCTTTCCACCCGTATACGATTTATAGCAGTAGCTAAGTAATCCCTGTCTCTCAGGGTCAGGGTCAAGTAGTAAACGACCACCTATGGGCTGGACACACACAAGTCTATCGGAAGATCGGCCCATAGCGGGCTGGACACGCTTGAGTGGATAAAACATTGGACTGACACAGACTAGGGCCATTTCTCACGCCATCGTCGTAGGATCGCCCTTGGCTAAGACCAGAGAACAAAAAAATCTGTTTCACTGTGCGTGCTGTACAGTTCGATTAGTTTATGGAGAGAACGTGTGTGTAGTGGTACACCGTGTGCACCTACATCGCAAAGCGCAACGTATTATAAAAATTAATGCACGAGTGGAGTAGTTTTCTGTCGGATATATCCGACGATGGCGCCTGCAGAATGACTTGCTCTGGCGGGGAAAGGGTTAAACTTAATTTACAATGCTCATTGCATATTTTTAAAATGAATTGTTATCAAAATGAATACTGTGATTGCATCTGTCATTTAAATAAGATAAACTTAGTCTTTTGCAATAAATATTTCTTGATCGGTTTTGAAATTATAAACTTCATCAGTTAAATACTGTTTGTTGGTAAGCTCATCACTTGAGAACAGCTGCGGCGAGGGGTTAGTCACTCGAGCAAAAAGTGTACACCAGATTCCCAGTAGTCAAGATTTCCTTGGGATTTCTAGATTCCTAAAGATTTCCAAAGACTACCAAAGATTCTTAGAGATTCCTAAAGATTTCCAAAGATTCCTGGAGATTCCTAAAGATTTCCAAAGACTACCAAAGATTCTTAGAGATTCCTAAAGATTTCCAAAGATTCCTGGAGATTCCTAAAGATTTCCAAGGACTACCAAAGATTCTTGGAGATTTCAAATATACTGGGATTTCGTAAGATTTCTGAGGACTACCAAAGATTCCTAGAGACTACCAAAGATTACCTGGATTTTTAAGGACTACCAACACATTTTTGGTACATTCCAATGATTTCGGGATTTCTAAAGATTCTTAGTGACCACCAACAATTCATAGAGACTTATAATTGCGCGTTGCGCGCAGCACGTGTCCGTGACGTCATCGCAGACAGGCGGGCGGCGCGGCCGGCGGCGGGGGTCGGCACGGGCGCGGCGTCCGCGCGAGGCGGCAACAGCGCGGGCACGGGCGGCGGGGGCGAGCGGCGCCCGCAGGAGACGGCAACGGCGCGGCGGGCGGGGAGCCCCCGCGCCGTGGCCGTGCGATATTCGTTTTGGACATATTTACCCAGGCGGAATCCGGTTAAATTAGATCCCATATTATCTCAGCGATCTTTAGATCAGCGCTGATTTTTTCTTTCCCTGAGGCATTATACGATACCATTTTTGAATCCACAGTACATATTTCACATACTAAATTTCAAGATGAGGTACTCCGCTCTTTCGAAATCTCTTAGAATCTCAGCCATCATTAGGTCAGGGTTGATTTTTTTTTTGCCTGGGTCATTATAAAAGGCTATATTTGAAACCTTAGCAAATATTTCACGTAGAAAACTTCGCGATTAGGTAGGTACTCTTCTTTTTCGAAATCCCTTGCAGTCGTAATCACTGTGAACCTGTAAAAACTTGGTACGAGATTAGCACCGGACTAACCATACAAAAACCGGTTTACTTCGACCTTAATACGCGTAGTAAAGTTAGTCCGCCCCGAGCTCGGTTCACAACATACCTACAATCATCTAATTATTTAATCAAAATACATACAATAAACACAGTAAACAAACCGGCCAAGTGCGAGTCGGACTCGCACACAAAGGGTTCCGTACCATCGTAAATGATTTAACACCAAAAAATCATATTATTTGTATTTTTTTATTATCTTTAAATTTTACTTATTTGTTGTTATAGCGGCAAATTAAATACTCACTCTGTGAAAATTTCAGCTACGTACTTATTACGGTTCATGAGTAACAGCTTTGTGACAGACGGACGGACGGACGGACAGCTGAGGCTTAGTAATAGGGTTCCGTTTTCACCCTTTCGGTACGGAACCCTAAAAAGTAGTATACGCATGATAACCTTCTATTCGCTTAGTACGCGTATTAAGGTCGGACTAAACCGGTTTTTGTTTGGTTAATCCGGTGCTTATCCCGTACTAAATTTTGACAGGTTTACTCTGAATACGGCTGAATATGTTTTGGAATTGTGTCGTCGGGCACACGCGGGGTGCGCGCTGCGCACACTCGTGCGCACACGTGTGCGTGATTTCTTCGCAAACTGGCGGCCGCGCCCACGGCCGCGCTATCATTGTTAGATTAGATCCCGTATTATCTCAGCGATCATTAGGTCAGCCCTGTTTTTTTTTTGCCTGATGCATTATGCAATACCATTTTTGAAGCCATAATACATATTTGACATACTCAACTTCACGATGAGGTACTCCGATCTTTCGAAATCCCTTAGTATCTCAGCCATCATTAGGTCAAAGTTGATTATTTCTTTGCCTGGGCCGTTATAAAAGTCTATATTTAAAAACCTAGTAAATATTTCACGTACTCGAGATAAGGTACTCTTATTTTAAAAACCTTTACAGTCTTATTCAGAACTAACCTGTCAAAACTTACGTACTGTACTAGAATTGCACCGGACTAAGCATACAACCGGTTTAGTCCGACCCCGACAAGATTATCTGAGATTACAAAGACTTTGATCGGATTGCCAATGATTCGCTTAGGATTCCTACACTCCCTGGGAGTACTCGAGACTACCCAAGATTTTCCTATTCCTCGGACTCCCGCCCAGGATTACTCGAGATTTCCATTAATTTGAAAGGATTCCCAATGATTTCCTTGGTATTCTCAGATTCCTTAGGATTACTCGGGATTACATAAGATTTCCAGATTCCTCGGACTCCCATCGGATTCCTCGGACTCCGCCTAAGATTACCCGAGATTTCCATGAATTTGATAGGATTCCCAATGATTTCCTTGGGATTTCCAGATTCTTTAGGATTACTCGGGATTACATAAGATTTCCGAGATTCTCCGGACTCCCACCAGATTCCTCGGACTCCCACCTAAGATTCTTGAGATTCCCAAACGATTGTACACCAGATTCCTTGAGTGAGTGACCCCTCGAGCTGCGGCCAAAGCTATGATAGAGTGCACGCTATCCCCGACGCTATCTCATGCGAAAACACATCAACCGTATCGTACCGTGCGCATTTTAGTGTACAGAATGCGGCCTCTGAACCGATAGAGAAAAAAATTTTTGTGAAACGTTTGTAATAGTCTGAATAAGATTTTTAAGCTCCGCTTGGATGTATTTTCAAAACAATATTGACTCGAGCGGTACTGGGTACCTCAACTAGTACTAACATAATAAAGCTGAAAAGTTTGTTTGTGTTTTCTTTTTATTGTGCTAATCTCTGCAACTACCAGTTTATTTAGGAATTTTTTTCGAGGTATATAACTTTATTTCCTTGATAGAAGCTCTTCGAAACAGGCACCTTTCATGTTACCAGACTTGGAATGCACTCTTGGTCCACATTTCAGACGTTAGTTCCATAGGTAACTATGACATGCAGCTTTTTGTTTTTGTTTTAAACATATTTTTGTTTCTTTCTAGAGTCTTCCATTTGAGCCAGTGATCTCAAGTGTCACGTCACTGAACCCTAATAATGACAAAAACTACGACAAGCATTTAAAGGGCCCATGTAAAATGTGCAAAGCGCAGACTGTCCTGAAGTGTACAAATTGTTATACATCATATTACTGCAGCTACAGGTGTCAGGTATGTTGAACTGATGTAACAATATGTTTGTTAAGATTTTCACTGTTATTTGACATAATACTGAAATTACATCAGTTACAGGATGTACCGTAAAATTATTAACTAAGTATCCGTAAAATTTAAGCATTATAATTTACTTAACAATATTGTAACTGTGGCACATTTAAAACTATCTTTATTAAGTGACAAGACAATTTGCTGGCTTAGGTGAATTAGGCGACTTATTTTCCACCTTTTTTTTTACAATAGTCAACAGGGTTGGAATTATTTTAATGGAAATTAATAATGTTTTGTAATCTAAGAAATGATTACATTTTTAAGAATAAACTGTGAGTTTCCTTTCTATTTAGTAATTAGTACTTAAGGACTGAAATATACGTTAATTCTAACCTAACTTAACCTAACATCATATTTTACATAATTTATCAATTTTATTTTTTCAGAAAATTGACTGGGATCTTGGCCATCAATATATATGCAAATTTAATGCAAAAACGTAAATTGTGGTCAATTAAATGAACACGAAAACAAATGGTGCTTAATTATTGAGTGTTATAAGTAAAAGTGAGCGAAAATAATTGGTGCAAAATAGAACAAGTGAAATTTATTTTAATAAAAGAACACCAAACATATTCGTATGTTCGTATGTTCAAAATTGTATACTGTTAAGAAAATGCAATGAACAAGCCTAAATCACTTGTTTAGAAATAAAGCAAGGATGCATGCAAAGAGGGGGGGGGGGGGGGGTTGCATTAATATGTGAACCAGGTTTCAAAATTTCAAAAGATGCATCACATAATAAATGTGCATCCTTAAAAGTGGGCCCCCTTCATTTGTCACATCCCTGTTTTAGTGTAACCCGTGTCAATAGAGAGAAGGAAGGAAATTTGTGAACTGAAACAATAAATGTTTGAGGAGTTATAGCATAAATAACAGTTATTTCGTAGTTACTTACTCCGAACGACTGTGGCGCCATCTACTTTGACACACACAAGCAAGCATGCATTTTTGATGAGAATTTATATTTAATGAATATAAAAGTGTTTTAATTCACGATTAATTTCTATTTATGTACACAGCATGTACTAGCAAATACTGGGTCTTTGTCAGGTATCAGAATATCCATTTCTAAAATTCCCAGCATGGGGATAGTATGTGAGCGAGAAGCATTTTTTAAGTTGTACTATCCTGACAGCATTTACTTAGTTGTAAATAATGTATGAATATGATAGGCATAGTTCTTGCAATTCACGAAGTCTAGCGGGCTTTACTTGTGTTAAAACAAGTATCTGCATGCATGTCAAAGTGGGCGTAAGATAGAGCTCGGGTATGGTTAGCAAAAAAACAATAAATTTACATGCTAATCATAATTGAGCTCTCTCTTACGCACTTTGACACGTATGCACATACGTGTTTAACACAAGTAAAGCCCACTGGACTTCTTGAATTGCAAGAACTATACATAACTGTTTTTATTACTGTTGATTATTATTATCTCTAGTTCTTCTCTCTAAACTTTCTAGTGATTATATAGCGGCAGAGTAGACTTAAAGATAAGATCTACTGTTACTGTTACTAATAAACCCAGATCATCACCTGAATATACAATGTTTTGTTTTTTGCATTGACATGCAGTTTCGAATTTGGGAGAAAGGGACAAAACATTGTGTAACGATTCAGACGATGACCTGGGTTTATTAGTAACAGGGGTAATGTCCAGGCCCACCAACTGTTAGATATGTTAATTGAATGTATAGTAATAAGCTTCGAAATATGTGCACCCCTACCTTATACTTTAATGCGCATGAAGTGGATATCATTTTCCAGCAATATACATATACAGGTGAATTTTTCATGTGTTCCTTCATAAAACACTCAAAGGAGTCATGGGGCCGATTTTGGTAAAAACTAAAACCTAATTTCGAGCGGAGAATCAAAATGAGAAAAATTATGCACCTCTATTATTGCACCAGGTTTCACTTATAAGGAACCAATCCTGTCAAGTAACGTTAGACAGCAAAATAAAGGACTTTTGATTTTCAACAAAATGGTTCATATTTCCAAGCATTCATTAATTGCCACTACTTTTCACTAATAAATTTCTCGAAATAAAAAAAAAGTATAATTACGTTTTCGTAATTAAAAAATTGGCGCCATGACTATTGAATTTCGCTTTTTCTTATAGTTTCGAAAAGCAAACTTGAAAAATTCAGCCTCTATATTTTCTACTGTCATTTTTGTGTTTAGCAGGTTCAGCTCTTTTTTTGTTTCTTTCTGTACTGTCAGGGCTCATAACCTTACCGCTTTGGGCTTTGAATACTTTATAGCGTAACGAGTGCTCTCTGTGAAAGAGATGTCTTTACAAGTGCAGCCTTAATTCTTAGAATTAAAATGTTAGGAAAGTGGTTTGGGGAAGCAGCCATTGTCAATCGAATGGTGGTAAGAAGCGTCTCTTCACTGCTGTACAAATGCTTTCGTGCCGGTTTGTCGCAACCGGGCGAAAATCTCTAATCACCTGTATCTCTATTCAGTTAACAAATACAAGAGAATGGGGACGATACACTCAGGTTGCGACTGAAGAAATGCATAAACCTTTTGCACATACGTTAGCAGAACACCCACAAGGCTATAAAAGCAATGTTCCGTAGGCGCTGTATGCAACTAAATGTGTAAAAATAATCCTCATATATTTTAAGAAATTAAACACACTTGAACAAAATATAATGTGTAAAATTTATTTTCATTTCAAACAATCTGCAAGCAGTACAATTATTGAATTTGTAGTGTTACAAACGAAACTCTCGGCTATAATTACTTTATCACCTTAGGCGCATGTAAAATTATCATCATGGACTGTGTGATGGGCACATGCACGATGAATGCCGACTCAGTCATCGGACATTTGACACGTAACACATGTTCATTGTAGAGCATGCATTTTTGCATATGAAATATTTGTGATTAAATAGTTACCACAGTGTATGCTTATCTTAAGAGGATAATGAGGTGATCAAGTTTCATACAATGGTGAGTGCCTGTTGCCTAAGAAATATTTTTCATACATTTTGCACATTAAATGCTAGTGTCTGTATTTTTTTATAACTTGTATCCACGATTTATGCCTATAACAATTCTATTTGAATTTATGTCGTTTGAAATCGATGTAAATCCATATTTGGAAAAAAATGAGAAAAAGCACATCGTAGAACCTAAGCTTTCTAAAGAAAGCATTTTGACATTTGGGCAGGTGTACTCAGACCCGCCCTTAAGGACGATTTCATTGCTAAATTATATACAACCAAACCGAGTTGCAGTTGTGCGAGCCGGTTTCCTTAGCCTCATTATCCTCTAAAAAATTGTGTATTTACCAACATACAATAATTGGTATGCAACAATTTGTATCGAAGGATTGAAATTTTGAGATATTTTTGTTTGAAATTTTTGTATGCATTTAAAATACATACAAACAAGATGATAGTGTTGCCAGCATGATGGAAAATTTTCATATTCATATCTCTGTTAGCCAATATAATCAGACAGTGCCCGGCAGTCAATAATGCACATGGGACACTGGAAAGATATAATCGGCTAGTTTTACCATAAAGTATCTGTGTACTAAGAGATAGGCTTTTCGAATCGGAAACTAGCCGATTGTCTCCTTCCACTGTCCAATGTGCATTATTTTCTGCCAGGTACTGTACACTTTTTTTAAATCAATGTGCCCTTGCTTGAGGGTAAATTCTACATGCACATAACCTACTCTGTTTGGTTTACATACGACACTGACTGTATAGAGAGGGTCCTTTGCCTTTCCACACAATGAGATGACACAATAGTGTCAGTTGCGTTGAGTTATCTTTTATTATAAAACTGGTCATGACATTAGTCCGAAACAGCGCATTCCCGAAAGAACTAAGTGCCATGTCGTAACAATCCCTTTAGGTGGAGCTAGCTGTTTACTAGTTTTGGGTAAAATAAACATCAGCTAAGATTGTAGTTTTCAGAAAGACACCTTTGGCAAGTTTTAGCTTTTACCTATGGAAAACCAAGACAGAACCAAAACATTCACTAAAACTCAGCCTTGTTAAGACAAAACACATTCCCTGGTTGACCTGATTCACCTGCAAAACCGTGCTTCTGTAACATATTCTTTATTGTAGAATTTGTTAAAAATACCGTCATTGTTAACTAGGTGGCAGAGCTTACATTGTTTCTTGATAACTTTTGAACACTTTTTTGTAATGGTTTTTTTTTTCTAGAAAATGTGTGAGCTGCATTTTGCTTGCAAAAAAATACTTGCACTTTCTAGACATTGTAATGTTAGAATTTAATGATATAATTTTTTTACAATGTCACCTATTTTTATGAAACTGAAATGGAATTCCAAAAATAAACTAATTCAAATTTACTAAAAAAAACTTTAATTAAACCTTCCATACAAAATACCATGGGTAGATTAGGACCACCCATCAATAGCAATGATTCATATATCGTTGGATAGGTCTTTTCAATTGAAACAACATTTGGTACTACAACTTTGTTGTCAAATTTGTCCATTCGAAGTGAGTACGAAAAAAGATAAAAAGTTGTAGTTTTTTTTAATTATGACATGAAATATATTCGATAAAGAAAAAAAAGTAGAATCATAATTGTTCCATGTATAAATTTATTATAACAAGATATACCACAAAGGTATAACTACAATCGGTAAGTTTGCATTGGTGTATCAGGCCATAGGCAACATATTCTTTGCTGTAAGTGTGGGCAGCCACGGGAGTTCCCGTCCCTCAATCGGACTCGGAGCACGTGCAGGTATAAACAATCAGTCATTCATGGTATTAGTTATGGAATGCAATAAATATACAACAACGATATTTTATTGTTCTTGTCATTATCCTTTAAAAACGATACCTATAACAAAATATAATCATTTTAAACTTCTTTTAATACGCATTACTCGGAATGGACGACTATTACCACTGAATTATTATGACAACGGATGAATATTATGCGTATTATTGCTGTCTTAACAATTAATATTCCAATTAAAAATACCTTTCCAATGACATATACGTTATTGCTATTGAAGGGTGATCCCAGGTTCCATACATTTTAGCCCATTGTCCTTAATTATTTCTCAGGGCAAGCTATGCTAGCTTTTCCCTTTCCTTATTGCAAGAATACAAACATTAAAAAACATAATATTTAATTTATATTCTGCCCAATCTTTCACATGTTTCAAGTATTTTAAGTTCTCAAGTCATTAAATCTTGTTTGTATGCACCCTATTTCACATACATGTTCATTACAATATACTTTATACTTTTAAATTACATTATACTTTCCAATGCCGGACACAGCCCTAATACAGAAAGTAGACTTACTAAAATTAATATAAAAATGGCGCCTCGGCCAGCCTGAGCGTTCGATAATTTGAGGTTAAGTTACTTACACAAAGTTGATATTTTCAATTGCTAAATTACCAAATTGTCTGTTTCAGCAGAAACCGTAGCATTGAAATAAACCGAAAGCAAGGAACAACCCAGGCTTGCCAAATGTCTCCACTTAATAAATAGGGAGAAGACATTCGGCCAAGAGGAAAACTACCAGCAGGTTCGGCAAGAAATGATTACTCAAAATCTTAACATTAAAACCCAGAGGCAATAGATGTTTAGTCTGTGTATAAGAAACATTTGAAGTATGTGGTTTTGTGGTTTTGTAAAATAGGACGCTCGTAATATAATTCAACAAATAAAAAACTATTTATGTCAGCATTCATGCAAACCCACTCATATTACGCTATTTATACTCTACCAAATAATAAAGAACATAATTCTACTGTACCTGCCTACCTGCACTTATATAATCTCAATGTACATTTAGTTAGTTTCACGTAACATGTATTAAAAACTAGTGCGGATGTTTGGTTGCAAATAGAGGTACACTTAGCACCTCAAACAATTGTAACTAATACTCATGGGCCATAGCCCGCATACGGATATGTCTTGTCTGCAAGCAGTCACAAACATAACATTGTTCCAAGGGATGGTAACTATCTTCGTAACATCCTTATCCAGCACTTATTATTAACAAAATATTACAATGCTCTGGATCTGTAAGGTGTTTTTTTTGGGCACTACTTCAGCGTGGATGGAAGAAAGTATTATCATCCTGACAAAGAATACCAAAGGGAGTTACGTACATACGGTGGTGGATTCTACATACTAAAAACAACTTAATAAAACACACATTTTATCACATCGATGGATGGTTTTAGACCTTTTACCATCACACTACTTCATTGGGGCACTTAGCAGTGAGCGCAAATATATGTAACCAGACATAAATTGTAGCAATACAAAGAGGTACGAACTCGTCATTTCTGGTACTACACGGTCAGTCAGAGTTCTCACCTAAATTAGTCAAAACGTCAAAATTTTACTACTTAGCCCCGATGGCACGGAGAGTTAATCAATGTTCAAACACGTCACATTCACTGAACTGCATGCAGGGCCTTCCATACTGTACATACAAAGTGACATGTTTAATCATACGTTGATGTTGATTTTGATGTGTTGTCCTTTTGTGCACTCGGCCCTAATTCTGTGTTTATATTTCTTCAAGCTGTCAAAATCAGACTCGGACTACCAATTTGTATGAAAACGAGGAGGCGGCGTAAACGGCAACGTCAAGGTTCTTACGGCGACGATACGTTAGCTGTCAAATCAAACTCAGACTCGCCACACTTAACGCCATCTCTTGGTTCAATTGACACAATTCTCCATACATCTGAAAATGCCAGTCGATCGGTTTGGCGTAAACCCCAATTTAGGTGACAAGGTGGACTAGGGACTCAGAATTGAAAACATGCTGCCTTGTCCCGATCTTGCAGTGCGTATCGACGATACTCCTAACGGTCTCCATGCGTGTTCCTTCATGCTCAGCTCAGTGCGTTGTGTGTAGCGGGCAGCGAGTCTCCGTAGCAGTGCTTGAGGCGCGCGTCGCGGTACGAGTTCTCGTGGCGGACGCTGAGCGAGTTCGTGCGACACTTGGCGAGGCACAGCTCGTAGTGGTCGCCCACAGTGTTGAACAGCACACTTGACTGCGCCGAGAGCTTGCTCAGCACCACTTCCAGGATATCTTTCTGTAAACGGGACAAGACAACTGAGTGACACGAACCTGTACGCATAAGAAACACTACGCGCCATACTAGTTTTTTTTTATGTAACGGAACATGGATGGCTGATGCCAAACTGACTGTCAGATGATATTTTTGAGATTACCGCGTTCTTTAAACATGTTTAAAAAATGTTACGGCTTTTCACGCGACGGGCAGAGACCTTCTCTGACGTTTCGAGCTGATCGCTAAGCCTGTTGTTAAGGAGGCATTCACCACGTTCGTACGCAGCAAATGACTGACAGCTAGGCTCGCCGTGGTCGAAGCTTCGTAAACTTTTTACTTTTGTAAACTTAGACTAAGTGGAGGTTGAAAAAAAAAAACCAGCGGAGTTTCTTGCCAGTTCTTCTTCACTGGAATTGCCCCGTACTGGCTAATGATACAATATGACAAATCAGAGTGCAGTGTACTATCTATGGATGATGAATAAACAATAAACAATACCAACTAGTAAGCAAGGAAGGGGACCTAGAGTTATACATGGAATCCGACAGGCACAACGGTTGAAAATGTTCACCCATCCAGAACCCAACTGCGCTCAAAGGCGCTTCACCTAGCTTATCGAATCGCAAGGCGTCGCACCACTGGGCTACCGAGTCTGTCCGCTGTCCGCTCATTCATAGAAAAACGGAATGAGAAGTTTGAAACCGAAGTGAAGTTTCAAACCGAAGTGAAGTCCCTCTAGGGAAACGTCATTATGGTACATGTGTATACTCAATGACTTGTCTTTAACTCTTAATTACCTGACTGGCCACTATTTTTTCATGAGGCAACCTCTTTCAGAAAGTCCCTATTCGCACTCCAAGGCGACGAACAGGCTTGGGGAATGATATTATCTGATTGAAAACGAGGACACAAACTTTTTTTATGCAACATCATGAATTATGAATTAAGTACCATGCCAGGACCTTCCCTTTCTAGTAGTCAGGCACCCGGTAGCTTTTTTTTATGCGACCTGACATGGATGGCTACCGTTATGATATTAGCCCAATACACCACATTCCCAAAGGAATTAGGTGCCATGCGAGGACCTTCCCTTTATGAGCACGGCTACATTGAACTGGATGGAAAACAGGCTGGCAGGAGTGAAGTGACGCCAAGTCTCACCTTGTTGGGGTGCAAGCAGCAGGACACGCAATACTCGTAAATCGAGCAGCAGCGGTCACGACAAGTCTCGCAGTAGTAGCGCCGAGTGCTCTCCGCGTCGGCGTCACAGCACCCGCTGCGCAGCACGCTGCTTCTTTGGCATACATAACCTGCAAATTGGGCGATGAATGTTAACAGTATTTCAGTCATGTGTAGAATAGTGAAACTAGAATTTCCTTGAAGATAGACAAGATACATTAAATTTAAATGAAGTCAATAAATTTATATTGAATTATTCAACGAAATGAATTCACCGTAACAGACACTACAACTTTCATTTTTCCTTCCTCATAATGAACACATAGAAAAATCCAAGTTGATATCATCCATATCATCGTCCTAAGGAAGACGGAAGGGATTCCTTAGTGGAAATGTAAAGTATTACCATGAATGCTGATGTACACAATTTTGTGGTCTCTACGCTTATTTATGAAAAAGTTTGTCCAAAGTAAAACCTTAGAGTAATAACCGAAGATTATTATAATTATTAATTTATCGGAAAAGTAGGTATAGCATAGAACCGATGCTATACTTTTTCGATAAATTAATTGTTTATGTAGAAAACTAAAAATAAACAATTATAGATTATTGGATTCGGCCGTTCTGGGGTAGTTTATCAACTTAATGCCAGGTAGAGTGAGGATGTGATTATACTTGATAAATAACCGCAATACAATTGCGGTTATTTTCTCTGCGATGTGCTTCAAGATTTATTATATAGGACTGCCTCACAGTTTATGTATACACTATCCATCCAAAGTCAGACCTCTCTAAATAAAAATAAGTTGAAATTGGAGTCGTTGTAACGTTTTATCTCTTGAAAAGCATGAGCCACAACATGTCTTATCAGCTATTTTGTGCTTCTGGGTTCGGTGTTATCAGATCCACTACGCTGCAGAGCCAATTTATTTAAATAGTGCTATAACTGAACTTTTTTACCAACCATTTTACTTGGTGTAAATGTAGAAATTTTGCCATGAAATATTGGCAAAAGCTGTAGATTTTTTTCAAAGCAAAAAAAAGTTTGAATTAATTGCACTTCCTGTAGAAAAAGTGCAACTTGTTTCTTTTTTATACAAAACACATTACTTTGCACGGGAACTGTGGCTCAGAAAAAAATAATCTTTTCGGAACTTCTAGTCTAAGACCAATCATGTTGGTACTGAAATGAAATCACCGAGATCTACTTTCCTGTCATGTTCTAATTGTATTGTGCCTTTGGAAATTCTGTACCCCTTTGTAACCTTTTTTTACAAAAATACAGTACATTCAAATAACATTTTCATCCAGTTAAATACAACCGTGTTCTGGGCTAATGTAACATGGTATTAGCCTATATAAGGTGAGTTTGGACTTGGTTATAGGTGCATAGTTTCTTCGCAAAAGTTGTTTATAATACTGGGAAGAACATACTGTATAAATTTCTCAAAAATTAAAATGAAACAAAAAAAAATTACATACCAACATTCTTAGCAAAAGTTGTTCTATATCAGATACTGAATCAACCCTATAAGGCTTGTAGATTATTATAAACTCACCTTATTTATTAAAATGTGTGCCTAAATATGTATACTGTCATAAAACATGTGTAAGAAAATAACAGGAAACATTGTGAGGAATGTGTCACACAACTAACATTTCCAACAAGGCTCGCAAGGGCGCTCATGAATCGGGAACTTCTAAAAAATTTTCAGAATTTTTTCTTAAGTAATGTTATGGAAGCACTCTTTGGCCCATGGATTTAATCAAACATGTTATCTTTTCATTATTCGACCTCTGAAAATATGCGGAGCATGAATCAACAAGAAAATTTCTTCAAATCTAATCCGTTTACCTCAAAAGCTCGGACAGGGTCTCTCTGGTAAAACCGCATTGCATTGTACGTGTCATCGTTATTTGCCAGAATCTTTTGGCTTGTTCCTTCCTGTATTTTTCATATGCAATAAAGCAAGTAGAAAAACACTAAATCAGGTAAACAAGTTCTGAATTGAGGACTGATTATTTTAATTAAATGTCAAAGTTACATCAACCAAAATTGTAAGTTGTCACTGAATTACTATGGATAACGTCCGAACGGAAAAGAAAGGGTTAAGATACCTCGATCATCTACGATTAGAACCTTCCCCTGCAATGAGTTGCGGCAAGGTGTGTCTCCCGTATCGTTGTGCTCCTGCAAGGAGCGCCAAATGAATGGGTGCTTGCGCTCCATTGATAGCTCTTGTGCGTCTGAGTGTACCGAATGTGAGCTCTGTAAGAAACAAAGATTACACATTAAAGATTATTGATATGCCTATAAAGAGGTAGACCATTCCCAATAGTAGCATTTAAACATGCTTAATTTGAAGTATCCTTTTTTAGGAATCTGTACCCAAAGGAACACTGTTACGAAGCCTCCACTGTCAATCCGTCTGTCTCAAGGCTGTGTCTCATGAACAGTAATAGGTACGAAGCTGAAATTTTCACAGATTGTGTATTTATTTTGCCGCTATAACAACAAATAAGTCAAATTTAAAAAAATATTCAAGGGTTAAATCTTGTACGATGGTACAGAACCCTTTCGTGTGCAAGTCCGACTCGCACTTGCCTGGTTTTCCTCTCTTTCTATCTGCTTATCAGTCTAACAGAATACGATCAGGTGTGGTATGGATTTTTTATGATGTGGGTTTGCATACAAGTAAGCTATGCTTCTATCAGTAATCAGCTGAGTAATCAGATTTCGGATTGCAACATTTACTATGATTTTAGTGTCAGCATGCTGAATTGTAAAGTACGAGTTAATGCAGCTTACAACATATTATTTATAATTAATGGACAATGGTAAACATTTTTGGTTTGTATACCTAATGTCAGAACGGAAGATGTTTAGTGTAAGTAGTTATATTATAACCCAAATTCAGCTCTGATTACTGGTAGCTATACATCATAGGTATTTGTCCAACATGCCAGACTGCCCACGTTTGCCATTTTGCAATAAGGCGATTTTTGCACCAAAATCTCTTTCAATATCAACCAGGCAATATGATAGGGCATATTTTAGCCAAAATTT
Organism: Incurvaria masculella; assembly: GCA_946894095.1. NCBI lineage: Eukaryota > Metazoa > Arthropoda > Insecta > Lepidoptera > Incurvariidae > Incurvaria > Incurvaria masculella. Next base: position 9,900,916 of record OX335644.1, read on the forward strand.
GTTCTTGGCAGGATTTACGTAAAATATGTCAAAAACCAAAAAAAATCTTCATTGCATTTTGGGCCATCCCGCTCAACTTCCCATACAAACGGGGAAAGAAGATCACGACCATATTTCTTGTCAAAGATCTCAAAATTAGCTCAAAATAGCTTTATTTGATCGAACTAGATGTCTGATTACCGTTGGCATTGTAAAATTGTATTTGGTTTCTAAGTTATACGGTCCGAACGTTCGAATTTTTCGCGCTTTTTATACAATAACTTTGGAGGTGTATTACGCAATGATAAAGTAAGAACATCTTAAAAAGATTAGTCATCAGATATAGCCTATTTAATCAAGATTTATAATCTATTTGGTTTTTGCTAGATTTTTGACTAAAGCGGTCGTGGTTTACTTTTAGTTATAAGTCTTTTGAAAATTAAAATTTTCGTAAATCTTACCAAATCATACACTATGCACATTGTCTTTTTTGTGAACATGTTGCATCTTCCTCATCACGGAGCCTGTCTTATTCTTTGAAACAGAGAAGGTCCCAGCGCGCAACAGCACGGTTTTGTGTTAGTCCCGCCGGGTTGGGCCACCTTAAATCGTTCACAATGGTGCGCTACCATGCCTAAGGCATTTTCCGCCGGTCTACCCTTTTTTACATAATAAGACAAGGGTAGGTACAATAATACAGAGTCGTGGCAAACAAATGTAAAAAAAAACATAAGAAAAATTATAATATATATAAAAAATAAAATTTTACATAAATCATAATTTGCATATTTATATACAGAAGTGAGACAAAATTAATGTAAACATGTACATAGATAATCTGGTCAACTGAGAAAACCAGGGACGCAGTAGAAGAAAAAGATATTTATGATTTGAGAAGATGGTGTGATTGATGACTTAAGGTCGGCCCGTAAGCATCAGAAAATTTCGCCTCCAATATAAACATACTTTACTAATAATTTGAAAACCACTGTTCCAACTTACTTGATATTTGGTATGTAATATAACGCTACAAATACCTATCTGTGTCAAAAACAAAACCTTAAATTGATATTAAATATCAATTGATATTAAATATCAATTGATATTAAATATCAATTTAATTGGAATATTGACTTTTCAACACTACATACTTAGTCCCTTGTCCATCCTCAAAATCAAATGCAGCAAATTTTGTCATTTTATAGCTACCTACATAATAGAATCTCTGTTTGATTTAGTTCAATCGCTAAGCAGCAACATGGTGATGATGTATTTCTCGAATGCTGGTGACAAGTAAGATTTTCCCGCCGGTATAGTCTACCTAGTTGACAATATCCAGGTTTTGTTGCAACTTCGTTTTTGTGCCAATTAGATATCAGGTTTCCATTGTTGAATAGAGATGCGAGGGCTGATTAGATACCTGAAAGTGGGCATATACTTATCCAAATATGGTGGCTCAGATTACAGATTACTGTCGGTTCCACATTTCTACAAAGCATTCGTGGCCTAGTGGATTAGTCGCGCTTGTCGACCGGGAGTCGTGGGTTTGATATCCATGACTGCACCAATGTCTTTCACGTTTTGGGTTTGTTAAAGGCGTTACATGTATAACACAACTGCTTTTCGGTGAAAATGTTGTAAGAACACACCACTTCGGTGCATCATGGCTTTCTAGCCAATAGCTAGATGACACAGCAGTGGCTTGTCACTCATTACGTGTGCCTGAAACATCATTGGGCGAATTCAAGTTGATAACAATCAATCCATGGGTGCCCTGAGACCGTATTTGTTTGTTTTTCGTTGGAGTTAAGAGAAAATATACTAACGCAGGCAAGCGCACAAACCTCCCGCATCAGGTTGACGACGCAGTACGTGAGAGATGAGGCAAACACTAGGCCCAGTACGAGTCGCCGCCGGACGAAGCGGATCACCGCCGCGTACCACATCCCGCCCGAGCCGCTGCTCCAGCCGGCAAAGTCGCCGCAACGAGTCTCCGCCCTGGAGCCCCGCACATCCTACTCGCGACGCATTACTTGCGCGAACAGCGCCTGACACTTAACATTCACTCGATAGACAGAAATTATTCAAGCGACTCAAAACAATTCCGCCGTCAAATTGATTGCATTGAAATCGCAAATAGGTACAGGAAAAACATAAAATAATGAGAATAAACACAAAATTGAGGGCAATACATGCCACAGAATATAATATAACTTCGTTCGTATACATTTTTTTTTGTTTGTTTATCCAATGGACAGGCAAAAGCTTTCGCTATGTATACATACACCACAGAATACTCTATAAAAGTTGTAGGAGCGTAGAGAATTCTCCGAACTCTTTTGTACGGCACAACTGCCCTGCATATCCATTGCCAATATTTCCGTCGTGAACCTTCGTCGCCATCGTCAATATCTCCATCGCCGGCGAGGATTGTGGGTTATGGAGAAAGATAGAGCGCATCAACCTCGATGCCACAGTAGGCATTGGCATTTGCCTAACCTAACCTAACCTAACCTAACCTAACCTATGTTGGTCGAACATTTCTTTTTTAGGGAGATTCCGTTATAACCTCCTAGGCGAAGCCGATGCATCTGTTAGCGATGCAGATATTAGCAAAGGACTATGGAGTACGTACGTTCCGCAATGGCACCAACGAAAAATGCATTTGCTTTCCCACTCCCAAAGACTGGAATGAATTTCGGAATGAATTTCCAATGTTACTTCGAGAACCTGTTTGGATAGTTTTTCTCCTAAATGGTAATCTCCGGAATTATTATTATACACACAAAATATTCTCGGGCAGTCGAATTCATTAAAATGGTCGGGATAAATCGAATTAGAAAAAATTCTAGATCATTTCGGTGAAATGGTCGGTGAATATTCTAACAATAACAATTCCGTGCAGCCTCTACCTCCACAACGTCTGGAATGATTATTATAACGTCTGACAATAGTAAAACAAGTGGAATGGATGGTATAAATAAGAGGAGTGGGAATGGGAGTAGGTAAGGCTGATGAAGAATATAAAAATGAATGGGTATAATTATATTTTATATATTATAATTTCGAGAAAGCGCTATCGAGAGGGCGACATCGCCTGTCAAAATATATTGGTATGCGTTTGACAGATGATCGCATCGGTCTTGACAGAAAATAAATTCTGCACATCGAACGCTTTCTCAACTGAGGTAATTGCGAAGTTCGCCAAATAGTGCGTTATTGTCGAGATTTTCGTACCACTCAACGCTTTTGTGGTACAAAGTTGGAATCGAATCCACTAGTGAAAGTTCGAAATGAGCTTTGATTATTATTTCACCGGATATTTCTAGGATTATGGACTTTGAGTTACTCGCAGGTATTTGTTGTGAGAACTTCTCGTTTTCGCTTCATGCGTGCATACCGAAAGCGAATGTTATTTGATATTCAGTGTGTTTACTCATTGTCTTTGTCATTAGTTTGTTAGTCTGTGGAAAGCGAAGCGTTTACACACTTTTTCGTGGTCTTTGTTATTCTTTCATTCCTAAGAGTTCGGTTTTCGCGGGAATCCGAACAAGTCGATATTTTTTGCTATCGAGTTTTTATTTGCCAATTCTTTTGTTAGTGGTCTTTCTTCGCGGAAAACCGGTCGAGAAGATGAAGGCGAAGAGGAAACGGAAAAAGGAAGACAAGATGTCCCCAGAGGAGTCCCTTTCATCCGAATTATCGGATTGTGAAAATTTGTCGGGAAAAGATGATCTTCTGGAACAGGCGGGAACTACTGAGCTCAACATCAACCCCACAGCTACTACATCAAAATTGAAAACATTCGATAAGTACCAACCATTCTTTATTAAAGACTACACCCGTGCATACCCTGAGGATTCGGGAGCACTGGATTTTATCGTATTCATAGAAAGCACAGAACCTAACAAGCCGATTAGAGACAGAGATATTATGAGCTTATCAAACTCTTTCAAAAGATACATCAAGGGCATCAAACAGTTCAAGAGGATAAATCGATACAAAATAGGCGCAATATTTGAAAAACCAGAGCTAGCCAACGCAGCTCTCGGTAACAAAACTTTTCTGGATCAATTCAAGCTTAAGGCTTCCATACCTGCATCTGCAACTGAAACCACCGTGTCATCACCGCGGTCCCAACCAACTTATCCAATCATAAAATTTTTACCAACATAACAAGCACAAAAAAAATTATATCAGTAAGAATATTCATGCGTAAAGTAAAGAATGAAAATGGTTTCCAACTAGAACCCACTCCTACTATTTCCATTACATTTGCATCAAATACTCTACCGGACTATATTGACATGAACTTATGGAGATTTAGAGTGGCTCAATACATACCCCGTTTAAAACAGTGCTTCCGATGCTTACGATTTGGGCACATATCAAAATACTGTAAAAACGGAGAGAGCTTCTCAATATGCAGTTGCGAAGGGCACAATTATAGAAATTGCTCTACGGAGCATGCCAATGCTACCTGTTATAATTGTCAAGGTAATCATGTCGCTATATCAGGGTTATGCCCTATAAAAAAGAAGAAAATTGAAGAAAACAAAAATAAAACCAGAAAAGTTCAATACAATGAATTATTTAATGAAAAGTCATTCCCTTCCTTACCTACTACTAACACAGATCAAACAGAAAAAAAATATAATACGCAACTAAAATATAACCAAATATTACACACGAATAAAGAAAATTCAGTCGACTCTATCCTGAATAATTTGTTAAACTCTGAAAAGGCAATGAACATACTTCTCGAAATTATTGTAAAAGTTATAACAATGAGCAAAACTGGCGAGGCTCCTATCTCTTCGCAAAACGTAAAAAGCGTTATTCACGACACCATTAGGAAAAATAAACCTGTTAAACAATGTCTACTTTAAATGTGGTACAATGGAACGCGCAAAGTTTGCTATGTCATCGACATATTCTCACTAAATTTTTATATGAAAATGATATACATATTGCAATAATTTCTGAAACTTGATTAAAACCACAACAACGTTGTAAATTTAGAGGATATCAGTTGGAAAGATCTGATTCTGGAAATTCACACAATGGAGTAGCAATATTAATTCATAATAGTCTTAGCTACACAAAAATTATCACCACAAGTGACAACTCGATACAAAATATAGCTATCAAATTATCTTACAACAACAAATTTGTAACTATAGTTAGCTTATACAGTCCCCCGAATTGTACTCCACCTTTCACAAAAAGTAAGTTCGATAGATTAGTAAAAAATATCTCTGAGCCAATGATTATAGCGGGCGATTTTAATGCTCATCACACTTTTTGGGGATGCAATAACACTGATTCACGTGGAAGGGACATTTTGGAAATAATTTATGACAACAATCTTGTTCTTTTGAATAACGGTGAAGTGACAACAGTTGGTTCCAGTAGATGGCGGCCAAATGCACTCGATCTCACAATGGTATCTTCTTCATTAGCATTGTCTTGTAACTGGACGGTCCATGATGACCCTCTCGGAAGTTATCACCTAACAAAAATATTATTAGCCAACAACACATACAACAATCAAGAAACTGCAAACAATTTTCCAAAGCATCCAAACTTTAGACTCGTAAATTGAAAAATATACTCAGATTTAGTTTCGAGAGAGCTCGAACATTTTAACTTTGATAATCTTAATCCAATAGAATCTTATGATTCTTTTTGTAATATTTTAAATGCAGCTATTGAGAAGTCTATACCCAAACGGAAGCATTCATCCACACTTAACTCCACTTTTCGGCATTAAAAACCCAAACTTTCTGTTCCCTGGTGGAATGAAAAATGCAGCTCATCTGTAGAAAATTCCAGGAAAGCATATGCAAAATTTAAACTAAATTGGAATGACGAAAATTACATAGAATTCAAACGATTGCAAGCACTTAAAAAACTCATTTTAAAAAGAGAAAGAAGCGAAAGTTGGCAAAGGTTATGTGAATCGTTTAACAGATATACACCCGTTTCTAAAATTTGGAACACTATTAAAAAATGTAATGATACCTACCAAAGTAATAGTCACAACACAAATCATGACTGGATTAATGATTTTTTGCAAAAGTATACACCCGATTATGTTGAAAATCAACTACATTCAATCAATAGTTCTGTTCCTAACAATAATGAAAATAAGTACCTTACAAAATATATTTTACTTTACAAAAACTGAAATCTGCCTTAAATTCTAGACGAGATACTGCATGTGGATTAGATATGATTCCATATAAAATGCTACGTCACTTAAACCACAACAGTCTGGTAATATTTTTAAACACGCTCAATAAGCTGTGGTTTACTTCCACAATTCCATGGGAATGGAAAATAGATTGTCTCATCCCAATACTTAAACCAAACAAAAGTAAAGACGATGCAAATTCTTATCGACCTGTGGCATTGACTTCGTGCATTGGAAAAATTTTTGAACAGTTAATTAAACAACGTTTAGAATTTTTTATAGAAAGAAACAACATTTTACCTAGCAATCAATTTGGTTTTAGGAGGGGTCGATCCGCTAGAGAAAGTTTCAGTCATCTACATCTGGATATTTCAAAAGCTTTCTCATCCAATCACGATACCGTGTGTGTTTTTTTAGATGTCGTCGGCGCATTTAACAACATCGATCACTTTACACTTGCATTGATCTTGAACTCTTTGGGCATTCCAGCAAAATTAATAAAATGGATATATACTTTTTTAAATGGCAGGGAAGTATATGTGAAATACAGCAACTCTCTTTTTGATCCCAGATTTTCCTATAGGGGAACTTCTCAAGGCGGGATATTAAGTCCCCTCTTATTTATAATTTATATTCATAAATTAAACTCAAAACTAGGATTTGATGTAAATAACCTCCAATTTGCAGATGATTTGGTTATTTATTGTTCCATTGGTGATAGAGCGACTACATTGACTTGTATAAATAAAGCCATGGAGAATTTGTATAAATATTTCACTGAGTTAAATTTAGATATAAGCCCAGAGAAAAGCAAAGTTGTTATATTTAGTAAAAATAAATACAAATTAAAAGCCGAAGTCTTCTACAATAACACTCTTCTTCCGGTAGTTGAAACCGTTAAGTTTTTAGGAATAATATTTAACAGTAACTTATCTTGGAACTCTTATGTTGATGGCATAGCAGACAAAGCGTTAAGATCGTACAACATTTAGAGGTCCTTAGCGGGCACCTATTGGGGCGCGGATCCGAAAATCCTAATAATGCTTTTTAAATCTTTGATACGTAGCCATTTTGAATGTGGTTTTCTGTTTTTCTCATCATTGGAAACTTATAGAGAAACTGGAAAAAATACAAAATAAAAGCTTACGTTTAATAACTGGAGCGATGATGTCAACTCCCATAGTATCCATGCAAGTAGAATGTAACATTCCTCCCCTGAGAATCCGCTTCAAATATCTGAAATTAAAATTTTTGTTAAAGCTTCTATCCATATCAAATCATCCTTTGTTTACCAAAATTCAACATCTCCTTTCCATCCCATCCGATCCTAGTCATCATCCTTACATCCTGAGAGATTTTTCAAATATATTACAATACAAAAATGAATATGAAATACAAGCCAATTTCAACTTTCCTTGCTATTTGGGAAAATATGACAGCAAATTCTACGGAATTCCAATACAAATAGACGAAAACTTGGAGAGTAAAGAAGAATTTTTAGAACAAATTTCAAGTTACAGAGGTTACAGAAGAATATATACCGATGGTTCGAAAACAGTTCGTGGGGTCGGCTGCGCGATCTATGACGAGACAACCAAGAGAGGTTATGGCATTAAGATTCCTAGTTCTGCATCAATATACACTTCTGAAGCTTTGGCAATTTAAATCGCACTCGAGTTCATCGAAGTTCAACAACACTATACGTGGATAATAATAAGCGACTGCATGAGCGTTCATAGAGCCCTACAGAATACGAAACTAGATGCCAATACTCACTATGTCATACACCAAATACGGGATAAACACTTTTCCTTGATACAGCAAGGCTACGAAATATGTTTTTCTGGATTCGCGGCCACATTTTGAAGCCACACGATTCAGCAGATTATCTAGCTAGAACGATAGCTGAAAGCAACCTGAATATTTGCCATATTAAGAATGTTGCCCTACCGCAATCGGAATTTGTAGCGAAAATAAAACAGGAAATTATCCACGAATGGACCGAAGAATGGAAAATGTCCAATACGGGTCGTTGGTACGCCGAAATAAACGATTTAGTTGGGAAACCACCTTGGTTCAATAAAACCTTACCAAAAAGAAGAAAATATTATGCAACAATTTGTCGTCTACGTTTCAGACATTGTCTTTTTCAATCCCATCTTTACAGATTAAACCTTATCGACACCGCCGTATGCCCACACTGCAACTTAGCTGATCAATCCCTGGACCACCTCTTCTTTCATTGCTGTGCTTTTGATGAGCAAAGAGAAAAACTATATAAATGCTTAGAAATTACATACAAAGAAAGAGAAAAAATCCCGCTCGACCTGAAAAAGATATTAAGTCAACCGATTAACTTTGAACCCATATTTCTATATATACATGAGACAATAGAAAATATTTAACTACATGACACTGCAGAATGGACTACAATCCATAAGATACAATAAAGAGAAGGCTGTATAGCGAAAACTTTTGCCTGTCCATGGGATAAACAAACAAAAAAATATCTTTCATTCTTACGTATTTGGTTTGTGATTTTGATTTGACCGATCGAAAAAAGAGCCTTAATCAACAGTTAAGACAAAATAAGTGCTACTTATAGTTTTCTTTGTTGTTCTGCTACTGCCATACGTAGCCGGTCCGATCATCAGCTCACTGCGAGTGTATTGTGGACTAACCTAGAAACTTCATAATGGTCCGCAGCAGCCTTTTAAGACTCTCAGGCCGCGTGCCCGTCATCCAGTTCCGCAAGGGAGGGCTTCCCGGGTCTCACGCACCGCCCCCACCCACGACTATCTCTCACACCGGGGTTAGTGCATTCAGTTGTAGGTTTCCTAGTACACAAATGTTTCATAACTATCTAGGGTAAAGCCGGTGATAGAGCTTTATGAGATGAATATGTGTGTTTCAATTGTTAGGACTCATTGTTCAATATAGACAACTTACTAGTTTTAGCGCTAGTATACCGCCTGGGATGAACCGAGTCGTATATAACCAAAACTATAACAGATTTATTTTCTGTGCGCGTTTGTGCGCATGGCGTTTGGAAGGGGAAGGACCCAGTACACCCTGACTTGTCTACACACTTTGTTTAGTTTAGTGGCGAGTTCAGTTACTTGTAAGTGATGACTTGTTAAATTAAATAAAAAAAAAGAAATTTAACTCACTATTTATCTCTCTACACAAGAACAGTGATTGGCCAGATGTTGAGTAGAAAACACGAAATGGCAAATTATCTCGCTACTTCATTATATATAGTTTTAACTTGCTTGTCAACCTATTATGCGGTCACTAATCGCCGCTCCAGTTTGGGAGATGTCTAACCCCTGATTTCACCACCTCCAGCCACCTGAAATCCGATTGTTAACTTTTGGTTATATTGTATATTTACATGGTGTAACCGAAAGATAACTTTGGGACGGACGCTGACAGAGCTGGACGGAGTTCTGTGGCACTTAGATAACTCACAAACTGGAGCGATGTAATGGTGAGTATAGTTGGCAAGGTTTGGAAGTTTAGCTGCAGTTACCTACCTTAACTTTACACATAAGCATTTTTTTATCTAAAATAATTTGGTTATATTTCGTGTCCGTACCTAGTCATATAAACCTTAATTAAAGCAAGATCTTAATACTGCATATATTAATATTAAGTGTTAGGTTATAACTGTATATACCTAGCTATTAACTTTTAACTTGAAACTTTATTTTTTTCCATGGAATAGATTTTGACGACTCCAAGTGTTATTTATGTGTTCCAAAGGCTGATTTATATACAAATACAAATACAAATTGGTTTTTTTATGCAACCTGACATGGATGGCTAATAATACCACACAACTACCCTTATGATATTAGCCCAATACACCACATTCCCGAAGGAATTAGGTCCCATGCCAGGACCTTCCCTTTATGAGCATGACTACATTGAACTGGATGGAAAAATGTTGAAAACTGTTAGACCAAAACACTGTCTATGAGAAAAGTACTTTAGTTAAATGTAAGTTTATGAAGCTATTTCGGGTTTCAGAGCCAGCAGCAGCATGCGACTCTGATCAGCACGGGAGTGATAGACGACTTCCAGCTACCGAGGCGTTATCAGCGCCGCCCCATCAGTCAAGAGGAGATGGACCACATCAATGGAGGCGGAATCGTTTAGTTGCCTTTATTTGACAGTTCTTGTCACTCAATTTTTACAATGAGCCCTTTTACTGGTGTCGATAGTGCAAAGTCATCGAGTGGAAAAATCTTGTCTGTTGGCAAATTGTAAAAATTGTGTGTATTTTTTTTTTGCGTAGCTTAGTGAAGCTATATATTTTATTTAATTAGTGCTGCATTACATTTATAATCATACCATAAGGGTACACTTCTGGCCATTAATGAGTCACAACAGTCAAATGTCAAAATTTCCAGTGTCGCACAATTCTTGTTGCTCACAAAAATGTTCAAAATAGTGCTTTTGTATCCTCAACCTTAATGTTTTTCTAGACATTTTTTTTTCTGTAAATATAGACAAATCAACTACATATTACAAACTATTATTTTTAATCAACAGCAATAATTGTGAGTGACAACCCAGGAAATGATGTACATAATATGTACATGTGATGAGTAAAATCACAGAAAGAATGAATAAACACTTGCTACAAGTTCAATAATTATGAGCATGCTCTCGGATTCCCGAATCCACTGCTATCGAAAGAACAGTGGTGATATTCCTTAGGCGCGAAGCAGTCGAGAAGCGGCCGCTCTCAACTCTGATTGGGTGATGCGCTGAGTCGCGAGCTCCCGAGTGATGGCGAATTTCGGTGAAATTTACCGAATTGTATTTCTCATGAACTGCTCATTTCTGTATAACTTTTGTAATACGATTTTGGACTTCATTCAAAACCGTATATGATGTAATTTTGCTTACGGCAATAAAGAACACTTGAAGTGCTCTTTTCAATGTTGATCCTCTGTTCATTAGTTTAGCAGTTGATGCAGCTCATTGCCGCTTTGCAAGTTTTTTAATGCAATTGTGCCACTAGATCGAACGATTGAGCTCTCAAGTTATCTCGAGAGACACATAAGCTACTACTTATTTTCACGTTTTCGTGCTTGGTATAATTTTTTATATAATTTTCGTAGTATGATTAGCTAAAGAGCAATTGCAGATAAATGAATGTGTAAAAATATTTCAAGAGCATATCATCATAATTCTTTGAAAACAGCAGTGATCACCCATCATCGCTCAGTGCCAGAAAGCAATTCTTGTAAGAAATTGTATTATTTCGGGAACATATGTATACAGTTATGCATATTATAATAAAGTATTAATTGAAATTTTGAAAATAATTTGAAAACATTAAGGTCTGTAAATTATAGTAATTTATTTTATGTTATATTTGGTAAAATGTGTATATGAGGCCCTAGTGTTTCTGAGTACACACATTATTGTTAAAATAAATACAAATATTAAAAAATAAACAGATTTTTTCATAGGCAACAGTTTGAAATCGAAAATATTTCCAGGGTGAAGACCCTGCAGTGAAGTCGGCATTCTCCACTTTGTCCCTGAAGGAAACATCGGGCTTCAAGAGAGGTCGCGCTCCGAACATAGCTATAATTCGTCTACCCAAAGCACGAAATGGTCACAGCAATGAAATAACTTTGAAGATTATTCTCAATTAGAAAATTATTGATTCATCTGATCATAGTTTATTTTAATTGCTCTGTGTGTATGTATTATTAATGACATATGCAATAAATATTAAAGAATATTATGTTACTGATAGACCACATATATTTTGTGCAGATAATGATATTTAGTATGTTCACAGTGATTTATGATATAACATATTAAATCACTTGTGTGTAGCTTAAGCATTTTACTATTGTTTTAGATGATTGCTAAAATAATATGTACAATCTCTTTTGAAATAATTTATTATAAAATACAAACTAATATAATTCATATAAAAACTTATATTCTAATGGCATGCATTACTTTCGAGTGGGTATGGGGTAATCAGACAATATGTACAGTACGTAGATTAGAGTAAGCGTAAGGAACAGCCTAATAATATCGTATACTGAGACTCTCAGCTTTGATGGCCCGCACCTGTGCAGCTTGCCCCGAGTAAACGGCATCCGAGTTGCGCTCAAACCGTACGAGACCGTACTTGAGGAACTGCTTACTCCACTGCCCCGTTTGAGGCAGCGTGAGCAAAGCATCCAGTATCTTGGTCTTGGTCGTCGCTAGAAATTTACCAATTTTATGATATTATTAAGGAAATCAAAAATAATATTTTGGCAGTCCCTATACATTAAAAATTAGTGAGCATCAAAGATGTTGAATTTTCAATGGCTTCAGTTAGCATAACTATTGGCAATAGAAGAGAGTTTTGATCAGTCGGTAATAAATTAATTAACTGGAATGAAACGGAAAAGAAATAAGCATAGTTAGATATGTACATTCATATGGTTTGCCTTGCTATACAATTTGCTTGTTTACCGAGTGCTCAAAAGTTAGGTTAATACAATTAATATTTGGTCCAGGAGGATCTTTCCAAATTTTTACTAATATGGATTTTTAGATCTGAAAAACTTCCTTCATCTCATTACAGAAAAAATATGCAGGAGTTGCAAAATTTACACAAGAATATATTTCCATAACGAAAAGCACATTACGTATTTTAGGATGACCCTTTTATTTTATTACCGATTTAAGTGTTAATTTTCATATTGTTTATAAATAATTCCAGTTTGTTACCAGGCAGCTTAGCATTGACGACGACGGGGTAAGGCGGCAGGCGGCCCAGCGTCTCGAGAATGGTGATATCCTTGCCGCCGTCCTGCATGTACTTCTTGGTGTAGAGGAGCGTGGTGGAGTCCACGGCCGCCCACTCCGCCTGCTTCGTGAGAACCATCTGAGCGGACGCCAGGTGGGACCCTGACCCTGGACAAAATCAGATTTGTGTTGTTTTCTCCAATTTCGGTATTTAGCTGTTGGGAAGAAACATACACCTGAAAGTAGTTAGGAGTCGTGCAATGTTTAAAAAGATTGCTTCATATAACGCTCTGGTTTCTACTAAAGAGTGACATATATTTGTAACTGTGAAGAGGAATGGATAACATAATTTATTTGTTTATTCTTTATATGCTATTATTATTTTAAATCCCTACTTCTATTCTAAATATGAATTGGTGTCTCCTGTAACGGTCGGAATAATCTATTTTTATTCATCTTTGGCTTTCATGCATACAGTATGTATCAGAACGTCCCATCATTTTGGCCAAATCATTTGATATGGATGCTTGTGCACCAAAGGACCAGGCTTGGCTGATATCAAAACCTTGTTAACGGTTTTTTTTTAATGATCACTAATAATTATCATGTATTTATTCATTAGGAAGTGATAAAGCCCTCTCATTGAGTTTTTCTTCCAGTCTGTTTCCAAAATAATTGGTGCTTATTGAGCTAATCATTTCTTGAGGAAATTTATACCAGAACTCTACCACTCAATTGGCCATAAAATAGTTGCAAATGTTGTGATCCCTTTGATTGATTCAAGCCATAGTGAAACCTCGTAAAACATTGAGACACAGGGTGTCTCTTCACGGTCGCATATCAGGCTATACCAAGAAAGAAAATCAACATACTGCTGAATATCCCAAAAGGAGACTGACTGATTGTAACAGAAATAAGACAATGATATAAGTCTCTTGCCTATTTTCTGTCGATATTTGGAGTAATCAGAAATACTTCAATCATTTTAATGCCATCTCTATATCTAGAAGAAGGGAAATAAGTGTGTATAGAATGTCTTAAGGTGGCCCATCCCGCTCATCTCCCCATACAAAAGGGGAAAGAAGATCACGCCCATATTTCTTGTCAGAGATCCAAAATTTTGCTCAAAATAGCTTTATTTGATCGAACTAGATGTCTGATGACTATTGGCATTGTAAAATTGTGTTTGGTTTCTAAGTTATAAGGTCCGAAAGTTCGAATTTTTCGCGCGTTTTATACAATAACTTTGGAGGTGGATTACGCAATGATAAAGTAAGAACATCGTAAAAAGATTAGTCATCAGACATAGCTTATTTAATCAAGATTTATGATCTATTTGGTTTTTGTTAGATTTTTGACTGCAGCGGCCGTGGTTTACTTTTAGCTATAAGTCGTTTTGAAATTAAAATTTTCGTAAATCTTACCAAATCATACACTATGCACATTGTCTTTTTTGTGGACATGTTGCAACTTCCTCATCACGGAGCCTGTCTTATTCTTTGAAACAGAGAAGGTCCCAGAGCGCAACAGCCCGGTTTTGTACCGAGCCCGCGAATGAGTTAGGCCCGCCGGGTTGGGCCACCTTAAGTAATAATGCTCCTCCGTGGAGTGATGAAATGTATGAAATATCTTATTTATGTCCACATTTAATTATCAACGTTTTGAAATAGTTATTTGGTCTCAAAATGTAGCAGAAAGTAGTACGGATTAGTTTGTATGACAAATGGGTGAGCAGCTCCAAATGATTTCCTTAAGTTCTTTAACATATTAATGACCATCACAGGCTATGAACATCGAAAAGCCTAATAGCAATTTAAGTATTCTGTCATATTAGATAGTATTGAGGTACATTAGGGCCACTCTCTCTTGATAATAGCCCAACAATGACCTGGAAGGGAGACACGGACATTATTTTTGCCGCTTTGACCATCATTCATACAATTCGATGGTCCCAACCTGGGTAGTAGTAAGGAATGAACCGGACACTACAGTGTTACTTGGAATCCGAACCACGAATAACGAACCCTTAGTCCTCTCTCACAATATGCACGGGAAGAAATTCAGTGGACCCAATTGTAAAACCGTTCCATCCTCCCATTCCATCTCGTTACACTGAATTTTTGTCGTAGCCTTGGAGTAAAGTGGACCCAGGAATTTCTCTTTCCAGTGTAACAATATGAAAATATGTGTCCTTACTTCCAGCACACAATTTCACACTGTTAAATCATTGTTGCACAAGGTCTGTGCACAAGAAAAAATAAACAGGTCATACTCAGGAGACCCCCGAAGAAGGACGCATTCTCGCCGTTGTCCGCGAGCGCGCGGAGCACGATCTTGCTGCCGCTGAGCGAGTTCTCGTCGCTGAAGGCGAAGTTGCAGCCGCGCAGGTCCAGCAGGCTGTTTACATTGTGGGTCCTGCAATCACATCGCAGCACTTAGAACTATTTTTTTAAAACATAGTCATCTTCGGCAACGTTGTCCATGAGCATTTGAAAAAGTGTGCGGTGCAACTAATGTCGTGCATCTTGAGAGGAACTTTTTTCTATACTATTCTACAATTTGCAAGAATTTGTTACTGCTTGTTTTTTTATATTTTTAATTTTCTACAATTTTAAGGAAAGGAGGAAAAATTTGAACAACGAAAAATACCTAAATATTTTTTACAAGTAATATTATGTTCTTATTTGTATATTGAACATTCACATTGCTTTTACGAGTAAGCTCTTTGTACATATAAGTATCTAATGTGAGTACCTACACACTTGTTTTGGAGGCTAATAAGTAATGTCCCGTTAAAATGTGCTTGCACTGTAAAATTTAAACACAAACCTCACATTTTGTACACAAACAAGTTTGTACCTAGTATTTGTTAAACTATACAAACTTAAATACAGTACACTTAAATATTTTTTACTATGAATTGTTTACTTTTGATTATTAGACAATGAAAAAAAAACACTACCCAACACAATGGACACCAGAAATGGAGTGTGTAAGCGTCAAGATAGTGTTATCAGAGCACAGTCCATCAGCACTTATGTATATCTGCGGTGTCATTGAGATTGCTGAACCCGTGTGTTGCCAACCGAATTAGGTTGAGGCAGCTTAGAAATTAGAGCAAATTATGATAATTATTATTATTTATTTATATATTTGTAGCCAACGCGGATACAATAATTTCTATTATTATTATTTGTTTAATGAACAATGAGCTGACACGGATATGTTCATAACTTCATAATTTACTTACTAGATATTATAACAGTTTAGATTAGGTTTATTTGATCAGTGTTTAAAACTATCGTAGCAGGCAGCAGATCTGCCGAGCTGTTTATTTTTTTAAATTTATTTATTTATTTACTTTAACCGCTCCGTCTACAGCTTCGTAAATACATTAGGCATAGTATTATTGTAAATGACTTACTGATGATGTAAATGACTGACAAATTACTATTCTTGTCCTTCCGCTGTATGCTAGCTTTGTGTTCATGTTGATGTGTAATTGCCTGGCCTGCATTCAGAGTAAGAGGGGTTTGTTAACACAGGAGTGATGAGTAGCATCTCTACCGAGCTGTATTCTTGTCTTGCCGCTGCATGCTAGGTGGTATTGTCACTTCTTGTCGGTGTGCAAGATGTTCCTGGCTTGCTATCAGAGTAAGAGCAGTGTGTTAACACAGGAGTGATCCTGTGTTCTAGGTAGAAGTTTGTAAGTATGCACGATGATGTTGCATTGGCCTGGCCTACTGTCAGGGTAAGAGCAGTGTGTAAACACAGGAGTGATGGGAGCTATACAAAGCTGTTCTTTTCCTGCCCCCTGTGTTCGAGGTAGAAGTTTGTAAGTGTGCACGATGATGTTGCAATGGCCTGGCCTGCTGTCAGGGTAAGAGCGGTGTGTTAACACAGGAGTGATGGGTAGCAGCTCTACAAAGCTGTTCTTTTCCTGCCCCCTGTGTTCGAGGTAGAAGTTTGTAAGTGTGCACGATGATGTTGCAATGGCCTGGCCTGCTGTCAGGGTAAGAGCGGTGTGTTAACACAGGAGTGATGGGTAGCAGCTCTACAAAGCTGTTCTTGTCCTGCCCCTGTGTTCGAGGTAAAAGTTTTTTTAAGTGTGCGCGATGATGTTGCATTGGCCTGGCCTGCTGTCAGGGTAAAAGTGGTGTGTTAACACAGGAGTGATGGGTAGCAGCTCTAGAAAGCTGTTCTTGTCCTGCCCCTGCGGTGTAGGTAGAAGTTTGTAAGTGTGCACGATGATGTTGCAATGGCCTGGTCGGCTGTCAGGGTAAGAGCGGTGTGTTAACACAGGAGTGATGGTTAGCAGCTCTACAAAGCTGTTCTTGTCCTGCCCCTGCGTTCTAGGTAGAAGTTTGTAAGTGTGCACGATGATGTTGCAATGGCCTGGTCTGCTTTCAGGGTAAGAGCGGTGTGTTAACACAGGAGTGATGGGTAGCAGCTCTAGAAAGCTGTTCTTGTCCTGCCCCTGCGGTGTAGGTAGAAGTTTGTAAGTGTGCACGATGATGTTGCAATGGCCTGGTCTGCTGTCAGGGTAAGAGCGGTGTGTTAACACAGGAGTGATGGTTAGCAGCTTTACAAAGCTGTTCTTGTCCTGCCCCTGCGTTCTAGGTAGAAGTTTGTAAGTGTGCGCGATGATGTCGCAATGGCCTGGCCTGCTGTCGGGTAAGAGCGGTGTGTAAACACGGAAGTGACGGGTAGCAGCTCTATTGAGCTGTTTTTATACTGCCTCTGTGGGCTAGGTGGAAGTGTCACTTATTGTCTGTGTGCACGATTATGTTGTAGTGGCCTGGCATGCTGTTGAGGAAAGAGTTGTGTGTTAACACGGGAATGACGGGTAGCAGCTCTAATGACCTGTTACAGTCCTGCGGCTGCATGATAGGTGGAGGTTTCACTTACTTCTTGTCAGAGTGCACGATTACGTCGGAGTAATAGCCTGGCTTGCTGTCAGTATTCAAGTGGTGTTTAAACACCGGAGTGACGGGGAGAAGCTCTGCCGATGCGCATTTCCTGTCCCGCAGCTGCATGTAGGCCTCTGACGACATAAACGCTGCAGAATAAAAATACAGGTTGTAACATTCACATCTTCATCTAATTTTTAGGGTTCCGTACCCAAAGGGTGCCAACGTAACCCTATTACTAAGCCTCCGCTGTCCGTCCGTCCGTCCGTCTGTCACAGGGCTGTATCTCATGAACCGTAATAAAGTTTTTTTTGCAGAGTGTATTTATTTGCCGCTATAACAACCAATAGGTGTAATTAAAAAATAATTAAATTACAAAAACAAAAACAAGTGTTAAGGTCGGCCTGGAAGCATCAGAAAATTTCCAAAACAACTGTTCCAACTTACTTGATATTTGGTATCTAATATTAAGTAACAAATATCTGTGTCTTTGTAACGTACCCAAAAAACCTGAAAATCTGATAAAAAATCCCGCTGCGTCGTCGTTTTCGAATCAGTGGCTCAGTATATTACTTTTTGCGTTCTGCGTACAATAAACTTTGTATGGCTCCGAACAACATTAAGGTGGCCCAACCCAACTGGCCTAACTCATTCCCGGGCACGGTACAAAACCGTGCTGTTGCGCTCTGGGACCTTCTCTGTTTCAAAGAATAAGACAGGCTCCGTGGTGAGGAAGATGCAACATGTCCACAAAAAAGACGAAAATTTAATTTCAAAACGTAAGTTAACCACGACCGCTGTAGTAAAAAATTTAACAAAAACTAAATAGATTATAAATCTTGATTAAATAAGCTATGTCTGATGACTAATCTTTTTAAGATATTCTTACTTTATCATTGCGTAATCCACCTCCAAAGTTATTGTATAAAACGCGCGAAAAATGCGAACTTTCGGACCTTATAACTTAGAAACCAAACACAATTGTACATCTAGTTCGACAACTAGTTCGATCAAATAAAACTATTTTGAGCAAAATTTTGGATCTCTGACAAGAAATATGGGCGTGATCTTCTTTCGCCTTTTGTATGGGGAGATGAGCAGGATGGGCCACTTTAAGGTCGACTCGTAAGCACCTGAAAATTTCGCCTCCCATACAAACGTAATTTACTAATCATTTGAAAACCACTGTTCCAACTTACTTGATATTTGGTATCTAATATTAGGCTACAAATATCTGTGTCTGCATGCCTTTGTTTTTTCGGTAAATGTATTCTGGGTCAAACCACATAGAAAACAAAATTCGTATGAAGACTTTCTTTTTGCTTTCATTTCATTCGGTTTGGATTTTTCAAAAAAACAAAAGCATGCAGACACAGATATTTGTTACCTGATATTAGATATTAAATATCAATTTAATTGGAATAGCGGTTTCCAAATGATTAGTAAACTACGTTTGTATGGGGAGCATAGCTTACGGGCCGTTCTTAAGGGATGGGTCCGGTCGGTCGGGGAAGGGTCACAGCACGGGGCTCTCGTACGGGAGATTCTGCACCGGGTGCGACGATCGCATTGAAAAGTCCAGTAGCACATTCCAACGCGATTGCTATGAAACACTCGCATCGCGCGGTGGTGGAGCGGGAGGAGGGGACCGCACCGCCCGCGCGGGTTGCGCTAGGACGCCCCGCCGGAAGACCGGTCGGCGGAGGACGGGGCACGCCTCATGTGCAAAACAATCCCGACCGTACGGTGCTACGTGATTTATGTTGTCGATGTGGCATCGCCACGCAACTGGTTTCGCGTTCGACCTGGCCTACTCATCGAGGTCGAGTTGGTCGTTGAGGAAGGGGTCGGGTCGGTCGGGGAAGGGTGCCGGCGCGCGGCTCTCGTAGAGGTGCTCGCGTGGCAGCCCAGCGCACCCTCCAGTAGTTGGACCACCAGCTTGTACAGCTGCACAAGGTGCGATGGACACATGTACGTCGCCACGCGCAGCTGTGGTTTCGCGTTCGGCCTGGGATAACCCTACTCACCGAGGTCGATTTGGTCGTTGACGAAGGGGTCCGGTCGGTCGGGCAATGGTCCCGGAGCTTAGCTCTCGTGCAGGAGGTTCGCGTGGCAGCCCAGCGCCCCTTCCAGTAGTTGGACCTCCAGCTCGTACAACTGAACCGGGTGCGATGGGCACATGTACGTCGCCATGCGTAGCTGTGGTTTCGCGTTCGATCTGGTTAAACCCTACTCACCGAGGTCGATTTGGTCGTTGACGAAGGGGTCCGGTCGGTCGGGCAATGGTCCCGGAGCTTAGCTCTCGTGCAGGAGGTTCGTGTGGCAGCCCAGCGCCCCCTCCAGTAGTTGGACCACCAGCTCGTACAACTGAACCGGGTGCGATGGGCACATGTACGTCGCCATGCGTAGCTGTAGTTTCGCGTTTGATCTGGTTAAACCCTACTCACCGAGGTCGATTTGGTCGTTGACGAAGGGGTCCGGTCGGTCGGGCAATGGTCCCGGAGCTTAGCTCTCGTGCAGGAGGTTCGCGTGGCAGCCCAGCGCCCCCTCCAGTAGTTGGACCACCAGCTCGTACAACTGAACCGGGTGCGATGGGCACATGTACGTCGCCATGCGTAGCTGTAGTTTCGCGTTCGATCTGGTTAAACCCTACTCACCGAGGTCGATTTGGTCGTTGACGAAGGGGTCCGGTCGGTCGGGCAATGGTCCCGGAGCTTAGCTCTCGTGCAGGAGGTTCGCGTGGCAGCCCAGCGCCCCCTCCAGTAGTTGGACCACCAGCTCGTACAACTGAACCGGGTGCGATGGACACATGTACGTCGCCATGCGTAGCTGTGGTTTCGCGTTCGATCTGGTTAAACCCTACTCACCGAGGTCGATTTGGTCGTTGAGGAAGGGGTCCGGTCGGTCGGGGAATGGTCCCGGAGCGCGGCTCTCGTACAGGAGACTCGCGTGGCAGCCCAGCGCCCCCTCCAGTAGTTGGACCACCAGCTCGTACAGCTGCACCGGGTGCGATGGGCACATGTACGTCGCCACGCGCAGCTGTGGTTTCGCGGTCGACCTGATAAAACGTACATGTAGGATTAGGGACCCAATTTTTCAAGTTAACATAGTTCAAGCATGGAGGTGAAGAATTTCCTCACCCCAATGAGTTCAAGCAGTTCAAAACAGAACATAATATACATTTATTCATTGTATGCAGCAGATGCTTGTCGTTTCAAACATCGAGCATGGAAGGGCGGGAGGAGCGATCGAATCTCATACGTATGACGGCAGCGTAAACACGAGTTAGTCGAAAACGTCTTCTGAGTTCGTTCGCTTACGAATTCGGGACGCGCAACATCGAATGTTCGTGGTAATCAATAGCGTACTGTGATTACGTGTTCTTACGTGTCGTTGGAACTCGAGAAAATCAGTAGTAAGCGAACTCACTCGTCGGCGCTTCTCAATTCAATTTTTTTTTAAGTTTCTAAGTTTCAAGTTAAAAGTTAATAACTAGGTATATACAGTTATAACCTAACACTTAATATTAATATATGCAGTATTGAGATCTTGCTTTAATTAAGGTATATAAATTAGTAACTAAATAAGTAATAATTGTCCGAATACAGATAAAATGAGACATACAGGGCAACAATAGAATTATCAGGATACAAAATTAGATTTAAAATACAGAGCTTCAATATTATTATCGGAATACAACATAAAATATGAAACGAAATGTGAAAAATGAAAATATGTAAAAGTGGCTACGCCCCGCCGCCACCATACAAAGAAGTTCCGATTGCTACTACCGTCCTTCCATGCTCACTGGTTTCAAATCGCGGTTTTCCAAGATAGGTTGTGGCGAATGAAACTGTTACAAAACCTTTATCGAGGCGTTCAGGGTTAGGTCCACTACATTTCATCCGTGACTATTTTTTGCTAAAGAATGATACTTAGTCGGAATATAACCTAAATTCATTGCAAAACCACATTTTTGAGCTTTGAAATTAATTTAAATATCATTTTCATAATTATTGGCAATTTAAAAAAAATAAGTGTGTTGAGCATAATCTAAAGCTAGGAAGGTCTAGATTCTAGTAATATATAGTTTTGCTATAAGTTTGCTATACGTAAATAAATAAAGAGGATAATGAGGTTATCGAGTTTCATACGATGGCTCACGCCTGTTTGCTCGGTCAAATTAAGAAATAATTTCTGAAATGAATAATGTGTAAATCAAATGAGGGCTATGTCTGTGCGTTTTGATGTTTTTTATGTCCTCTTAGAATACGCTCTCTTTTATTATCTTTCTGATTTGGATACGTTCATTTTGTTACGAACGAGAGCTTTTCCATGGGTCGAAACCCATGTTAAACGGTGGTTCCTCCTTTCCTACTAGGTTGGTTAATACGTGGGGTAGCGGCAATGGAACATTGTAGTACCCCATCCAGCTCAATGTCGGCTCATAAGGAAAGGCCCTGGCATGGCACCTCGGGAAGGGGGTGTTAATCTATTATAACAGTAGATGGTAGGCATTGGCATCAAACAAGGACGAGAATGCCTACCGAAGCTCATCCGTATAACGGCAGCGCGAGCGTAGCCACGCACGTTTTAGTGATAATACGCTAACGGTAGCGCCGGCCAGCCAGCTCGCTTACGAATTCGCTCACTCCTGCCTAGTGCAACGAATATTGCATACTACGCGTCCGTATGCGAACTGACTGGCCGGTGATGCGCACAGTGTATCATGACTAGGTAAGGTACTTAAGACGTGGCTACATTCCGCTATACGGTCCCCACTCTCATTCATCCTTACTCGATGGGTATCAGCTTTACATGCCCAGTCAAAAAAAAGGGATTTACAATAGTGATTGTTATAATTTTCGTACGAGAATCATCGAGCCCTGTCAATAGCGTATGAAACGTATTTTTTTATTTAGAACCTCAAAACAAAATTATTGAAAGATATATTATTGGTTATCATTTCATCGCTGCTTTCTTTTCAAACGTATAGTGAAGACTAGGTAGTGAAGACGGCAACTGAATTTTTATACGCCTTTTCGACCATGCCATAACCATCAAATAAGAACCATTAAATTAGAAAGAAACGAATAAGAACCAATGGATAATTGCACCGGCATTGGAGATCACTTTGAAATACGATTAATTTCAGGTGATTTTAGGTACCCCCTTGCTCCGAGGACAAGACTGTCAGTTACCCTTCTTAGCAGCTACCTATCACCTAGCAAAAACAAAATAAATATGTTTCAATGAAGATACTTACATATTTAAACGTTATACTGAATACAGTCACCACTAGTCTTCACTTGAAACGCACACAATGGAATGAGAGAAATTGAACAGTTGCAATGTTATCGCTGCGAGAGGTAGGTAGGTATCAACCATTGTATCAACACATTGCCGCGAGTTTGTGTTCGCGCATTAAACCAGTCACCGGTCACGGACTTGCTTGGTGTTATCGATACAAAAGTCGCACGCTCGTAACACATGCTGATGACTTTGGCACAAAGACACATGCGTGATCAATGGCTGGCTCTCTGAGGGTAGTTCTCGCTAGTTCTTCAACGGAATCTAGATGGCGCCGCCATTATTTAAAAAGTAAAAAATATATATTGTAGCCTATACTTATACACATCAACCTAAGTTTACAGATTTGCAAAAAAAACAGGCTAAGTGCGAGTCGGACTTGCACACGAAGGGTTCTGTACCGTCGTACAAGAATTAGCAGAAAAAACACGTTTCTTGTACATTTCCCTAAATTTTTATTTTATTTTACCCTTTAATTGTTATAGCGGCCAACGATATAAATAGGAAGATTGGCATTGTCAAATATTGCTTCCGTCAAATCGTGTTACTACTAAGATGCCCGCGTGCAGACCATTGGCAATTGCTGGCCTTGAAGTGACAAAGTCAAAAGACAGACGGACGGACAACCTAGGCCTAATAGGGTTCAGTTTGCACACTTTGGGTATGCAACCCTAAAAAGTATTTACATTGCATATATGTGCTTGGGTACGACAATAAATAACAGTATTAGCTATAAATAAATAGGCTTCGTCAAAATTTCGAGCGGCTCCTAGCTCAGGGCGTGTGGAATTATCTTCCTTGCCAGAGATCACGAATCCCGTTCATGCACCACATTCTTTCTCTTTCCGAGTTGAATTAGTGCATTTCGTTACGAATGTGAGCTATTCCATGGTTCGGAATCCATATAAAACGGTATTTTTTCCCTACTAGGATAAGCTCGCCCGGGTTCGACCATCGCATTGGAAGAAAATTGTTCACAAGGAAATAATGCACACGGGCATTTTTAATGATTCGTTTAAAATGATCAACGAAACGAAGAAGTGGGATCGCGGCCAACGTGAGAGTCGTTCGGATTTTCAGTACTGACTACTCGGCAGTGCGATTACGAAGCGCGAAATGAGTTGTAGGTGCTGCACCTACCCCTTTCGCATAAAAGCTGTCAGATTGGGGTATGTAGGTGTCGAACCTATACTTATATCACGCTTCCTAATCTCACTGCTGGTCTTGTGACTCGTTCGTTCGCGAATGATTCAACAACAGGGGATCTACTCATGAAAGCAAAACGAAAAGTTCTCGTATTCGCTTCTGTCAAACTCTATTTAGAAAAAAGGAGGCATCTTGTTTTCCAGTATAGCCGTGCTCATAAAGGAGGTCCTCGCATGGCACCTAATTACTTCGGGAATGTGTTGTATTGAACTAATATCACGACTGGTAGCCTTGTGGAAGTAGCGATCCATTTCAGCGGGTCTACTCAGAGTGGGCAGTCTGAGTTCTCACCGAAATTGGCGTTTACGGCAAACCGATCGACTGGCGTTTTCTCCAAACTCCATACAAGTTTTTACTGATATTCTGTGGTTTTACTTCTTCAAGCTGTCAAAGTCAAACGCGGACTTCCGATTTGTATGAAAACGCGGAGTGGACGTAAACGGCAACGTCGACGTATTTACGGCAACGTTGAGTAAGCTGTCAAATCAAGCTCGGACTCGCAAATGTTAGTTCGCTTAACGCCCGCTGCGCGCGCTCATCAATTTCTCCATACATTTGAAAACGCCAGTCGATCGGTTTGCCGTAACGCCAATTTAGGTGACAACTTAGACTACCGGCTCAGGTAGGTAAGCGAATACGAGAAGTAAGCGAATACGAGAAGTTCTCGTGTGCGAAGTTGTCAAACTCTATGCAGAGAACATATACTCTATGTAGAAAAAAAAATTGGCATCTGAGGGCCGAGCGCACGAAAGTACATACAAAAAATCAAAAATCAACGTCAACGTACGATTAAACAGGTCACTTTTTATGGACAGTACGGAAGGAATTCCATGCGGTTCACTAAAAGTGACGTGTTTGAACACTGATTAACTCAGCTATCTCTTCGTGCAATCGGGGCTTAGAGTTTGACGGCTTCGGACACGAGACGAGAACTTCTCGTGTTCGCTCCACGAGTAGACCCGCAGGTTCCATAAAAAAATCGGGAATCTTTGGGCGGGCACAGAAAAGAATTTATATCATCGACGAACGTTCTGTGGCCAAAACAACCTTTTTAACCTTAAAAAAAACGGAATTGCTCAAAATAATAGAAACTTGAGTTTTTCGGTAGAAATAACATGGGTAAGGACGAAGTAGTAGTGAAGAAGAGGCGCAAACTTGCCTCTGCTTCATCCGTCGAAAGCTCGAAGGCTCCGCCGGTGGTGCCACTGGATGAACTCTTTCAGGTAGGTAACGTTCTAAAAGAAATCGGCCTTTCGTCTATACCTTTTAGCATAAGGCGTTTGTCCTGCGGTCGGTGGTACGGCGGCGGTTGCATGGTATCGTTGAATAGCGGCCAGCCGCTGCCCACTGCGGCAGCGGCTTTGCCCCATACAATATTTAAATACAGAAGAACATTAAATGCAACTAAACCAGCTTTATGGAATACTTTTTTAATCTAGTCCAAAATTTCATGGCCAAAAGTCCTTTTTTTTTACCTGATTAACAAAAGACTAAAGTCCGTCTAGCCGCTACGGCGCACAGACGCTGGTGTGCTCCTAATCAACTGCGATGGTCGCCTGCATCACTGTCGGCATGCAAAATAAACCATTTTCATGCATTTCTTTATACCTACATATATACAGCACTTAGACGGCGCCGCGTGTTCAGCCAGCCGTCAACTGCGTTAGTCATGGCCAAGGCCTAAGATTAATTGACTTATTTTCTTTTTACTGGAATTGGTCCAGTTACCTAGCAAGCATCTGCAATTTTCTGTGTATATTATGGCATGAGTTCACCTGTCTTCACTTCAAATATTGTCGAGTTTTTTTTTTTTTATTATTTAATAACCATTTACTTACAAGGTGTTAGCATTAAACCAACGATGGTCAGCAAGCAAGAGCAAAAAGTTCACGGTTTGGCAACTCGGAAGAAAAACAATCTTGCATCTTTATCTGTCTCTTCCACTCATATGGGTAGCATGTGAAATTGATCTCACAGTCCTGTTGTTTTGGTCATCTGTAGCAAAGCGGCAGCCAATAGCGAATATTGTGTCAAATCGTTGAATAGGTCCTTCAACCGTACATCTAATAATCTCATAATTTCGATTAATTCCTAGTGAACGGTATTACTTGTCAAGACAGCAGCCTGTCAGCACAATGTTACCATAACATGAAGAACAATCACGAAATTTTTTAGGATAAATCTATCTTTGTTTGCAGAGAGGTGTGGCTTTTGAAGAAGCAGAGACAGTATCACGCACAGCAGAGCAAGATGCTACTCTATTCCGAAAAATATGTCATGATGTCAGAGCGATCTTCGATGACATTGCACTTCTCAAGACAGCAGTCAGTGAGGAGGTTAGCTAAAAGCATCCCTCGATTGTCAGTATTCATTTGTATAAAACATCATCCATTGGGTGCCATTTCTGGCTTCCGATTCAACTGCGTTTTGCCCAATGCTGTTAGTGGTGAGCCCATTATCTATTTTCTGGAAAGCAAAACGGAAGTGGTGGGTGCCCTCAAAATGTTTTCTTTCACCGTCAATTTATTTAATTTATATCCCTTGATGCAAATGTGACAAAATTGTGTAACTTATATTTATTTTGCGTTCTAGCTTAGTATTTACTGCTCTTTATTCTATTCCGCATAATATTTGAGAAGGCAATACTATAAAATTGCCTTCATTCCGTAATATGGATGGGAAAAAACGGCTCTTATTGGAACTACTTGTTTATTATTCTGCATAAATTACTATGCACACATATTTTTTTCTACAAATGGTCACACTATCCTGCGTACCACCCTATTACTTCGAAACTCTTGCACATAACTGTCCTCCCGCTCATTCGTTCATTCATTCTTTCATTCGTTGCAGGCGAAAGAAAAGATAAACTCCAAGAGAATAGAAGCTTCGCTTCTTCTCGCCACGCTGAAAAAGCTGAACCGCATCGAGAAGTTCCGTACAAAGTCTGGCCGCGATGCGCTCCACAAGGAGAAGCAGCGCGTGGACTCCACCCACCTGCTGCTACAGAACCTGCTTTACGAGGCGGAACACCTCAACAAGGAGGTTACCAAGTGTCTGCAGTTCAAGTCGAAGGATGAAGAGATAGATTTGGTTCCGGTGGAAGACTTCTATAAAGAGGCACCCGAAGAAATATCGAGACCTGTAAGTATTTATGCATCAAAAAACATGTTTTAAACCCTTCAATATATTGATATGGTCCATCAAAAATGGACACCTAGGAAAAAATACAGTAGATAAACTAGTTACATCTGGTAAATGACACCAAGAAAACTCGGAGTATAACCTGCAGTGCTGTCATAACAGCATTACATTTTTAAACATTGCTCCACTAAGCCTTTATTTACATAGAAATCTATGAGGTCCAGACTTTATGTCTAGTGCAGTTTACTTGTTTGCGGATGACACAAGCGGAATAGCAGTTGCTGACAGCAAAGAAAAATTAGTAGAAAACCTAAGAATATGTATACAAAATTTAGAATACTGGTTTTTTAACAACAAACTAACACTTAATAAAGCAAAATCGAAATACATTATTTTTCAGAAATCTATTAATTATAAAGAGCCAGACACTAGTGACTTCGAACTAGAGAAATGTAAAGCAACAGAATTTTTGGGGGTCACTTTTGATAATATAATGTCATTTCAACCACATGTAGATAACATAGGAAATAAAATAGCCTGTGCATGTTATGCTATTAGAACAATTAGAAAATCTGTCGACACAAGTACGTTAAGAATAATATATTTTAGTTATATAGAATCGATTTTAAGGTATGGACTGGATGTATGGGGTAATAATTGCAATGTAAAAAATAATATTCTCAAACTTCAGAAAAAGGTTATTCGAATAATTTGTGGTGCGAAATATGATGATACTTGCCGGCCCCTTTTTGTGAAATTAAAAATAATGACAGTAATTTCGTTATATATATTCATATTATGCATAGAAATCCATAAGATAAAGGAAGATTTGGAAAAAGTAAAAGAAGTACAAAGGTATAACTTAAGAAATAATGAAAGTTTTAGACAAAAAGGACCTAAATGTTTATTATTTAAGAATTCATTTGATTATTTAGGAGTTAAAATTTACAATCATTTAAATATATCGATTAGAAATAGTAATACGTTGACCGATTTTAAGATTAAGTTGAAGGAATATTTATTGTGCCACCCATTTTATAATTTAGAAGAATTTTTCAATGAATCTGATAGCAATTAAGACTTACATATAATAATTATAATAATACATATAACATTTGATTTTGCCATATTATAGTTTTTTAATAATAATGATTTTCAAGGAATATTTAATTTAATTTAAATGTAATTTTTTGTATAATTATAATTGTAATTTTCAATAATTTGTAAATTTAATGTAATGATTTTATTTTAATGTATTATAACATGTGCACGGCCCGCAAGGGTTATTTATGCTCAATAAATAAATATAAATATAAATATAAATATAAATATTTGACAATCAGACCAAAGTTGTCACACTTAGGACTGATTTTTCAATAGTCAGATAAACAGCCAGATAACTAACTATTCGACTGATTTTTTTTTGCTTCTGCTTACCCATCCAATATAGTAAGTGCATATATATGTTTATTAGTAAAATTATAGTCAAATAATTGTGATAGAAGGTACAATTCTCCAGGAATGACTATCCGTCTTTTGAAAATCTTTTAAAAATCTGCCCTTAATCAGCTAAAACACAACGAACGAAACTGGCTGTCTGCTTTTTTGAGGTTGCCTCAATTTTGTTCTAACATTACCCTAAACTTTCCAATACTTCCTTCACTGATCTAAACGCATGCGAGCATAGCAACAATTAAACAAATCTTCCCTTCAATTATCTGCACGACCTGTAACACAGGTACTTAATGCTAAATGCAGGCAGCCTTTCAACCAGCATGCAAACAATGTCTCGTATTGTGTGGCAGGAGACGAGCCAGCACGACGAGCACCAGCTGCGGCTGGCGCGGCTCGAGTGGGAGCTGGCGCAGCGGCGGCAGCTGGCGGGTGCATGCGGCGACCTCGTCGGCTCCAAGCAGCGCGTGGCGGCAGCCATCGCGGCGGCGCGCTCGCGCCTCGACAACCTCGCGCCGCACCTCACCGACATACTCAAGGTAGGTTACATATCGTACTATGTCCTTAAAATATATCTAAAATTTGTGCAAGTGCACAATAATTGTCATTGTCATATTTCGTTTTTGAAAAAGTGTTTGGATCAATTTTTTTTTGGCATTCATGAAATGACAACCACATTAAAAGTAAATCGGTGAGGGACAACCTGTTAAATTGAAAATAAATATTGGTACACAGCACTTTTTTATAAAAAAGAAATGAAATTTGTTCCAGAACCACACAAAACTATGTTTCGAAGACGAATTCCATTGGCTTTTGTCTAATGCCAATTGACAGTCAAAATTACCACTGAGCGGGGAAGACATTTCTGCCATAAATAACCACTGAGCAATCGACGGGAGTATGATTACCTCTCTCAAATTAATATTGAATCGACGGTAGTATGATTACCTCTCTCAAATTAATATTGAGCTGTCAACTAGCTAGAGAATTGTCATTGCAGATTTTACTTGCCAGTGCGGAGACGAAATTGTTTTGTATGCTCTAACTAAAATATATATATGTGTATGTCGACCCCTCACAGTCGACCAAGCCGCTGCAGGAGTGCCTCGCGCTGCAGCTGGACGCTCGGCGCGAGGAGGCGCGCGCCGCCGCGTCGCTACCGCCGCCGCTCTTCCTACTCTACGCCAACTGCACCGCCTACTCGGACGCGTTCGGCGCGGGCGCCCTCTCAGTAGGTGAGTACACCGCTCGTGCCGCACGTAGCCCGCTGCAGGAGTCCCTCGCGCTGCAGCTCACGTCTTTAAAATCAAAATAAAGGAATATTTTGTTTTTATAATTAGTTCAATATGCATGGTTAGTGATTGTTTGTTTTCGACAGGAATCGCTGGCGACGAGGAAGAGGCACGGCGTCTCGAGCAGCAGGAGGCGGGGGTGGGTGCGGCGGCGGCGGCGGCGGCGGCGTCCGGCGACTCCGACTCGGAGCGCGACGCAGCCGACGAAGAGCAGCGCGACAAGAAGAAACGTCACCACCGCGCCTCCAAACTCACCCGCGAGGAGAGGGCCGAAGCCAAGAGGAAGGACGTCCTCAGGAGACATCCACTCACCGTTCAACTTGCAGTAAAGATAAAAGACGGAACCGCCCTCAATTTAGTCTTCAACTATCTTCTGCAATTGAGAATCGTCACCATCAAATGTACGATTGCTCTCCCGAAACCGGTGACCGGCGTCTCGGCAGCCGACGTCGTGATGGGAGCCAACGTTCTCAACACGCTGTACCCGGGGGACTCAGGCGCGGATTCACCGCATCCGGCTACAGAGTTCATACTCAAATCGGCCGGAATCGGCAATGGTTTCGGCCAGTTCGTCCCGGAGCTCGGCCGACCGTTCGTGTGGGCGCAACGCATGTGCGGTCTCGACTTCATGGCGACGACGCTCGACGATGGTAAGAATCGCAAAGCGATCTCTCCCTGCTCCGCGTTGAGTGTAGCGTCGGTGGAGAACGTCGTTTCCACGTTGAGGAAGAGGCTCAAGGCCCGAGTGGAACTGATGAAAGAGCTTCAGGAGTTGGAGTCGGGAAAGATCGCAATGGCGGAAGGGGCGTTCCACGCGAGACTCTCGGGCTCGCTGACGCAGTGGCAGTCGGTCGGCTGGGCCGAGTACAGCCAGGCGGCGTCCACGCAGGCCCTGATCTCAGAGGAGCTCGTCGACTCGGAGGACATGCTGTATCGGGCGATCGTCACGCGGCAGTCGGCGAAGCTCGTGGCGTTGGTCGCACTGAAGAGCGAGTACCCGAGGGTGGCGCCGATATTCTCTCTGACGCTGCACTGGAATGGCACACACCACGCCGGCACGGACGACGACATCAGAGACATCGAGCGGATCGTGAATACAACAGAGGGGGGCGGGGGGACGGTGACGCTGACGACACAGATGGCGGAGCTACTGCGGTGCGTGGACATCCTGCTGGAGGCGACGGGCAGCAGCGAGTTTCCGCCGGATAAGGTCATGTTCCGACTGGTTCGCGGCCGCACTCGCTCTAAGCCCTACAAATTCCTCAAGCAGGGCTCCGGTGTCTACACACAATATTAGGACGGCAAAAAAATTAAGGATGACCCCTAGGGTGCACCGGTGACACTGTCAATGACCGTCCGCCGCCACGCTCCAACACAAACGCACAGTTGTCATTAAATTTTTTCAACAGTACCTATGCATTCGCCCATTTGTTGCATCGCCAGTCATGAGACATGTGACGTGAATAAATGCTATTTAATAACAATAATAATATCGAATGAGTGGTAATTTAATTTTTCAATGATATATATCATCACACCAATGACTTAGGTAAGTAATTAATTTGAATTAGTTTCATTTTCATGTGTGGAGATTTACAGACCGAAACCGAGTGGAATAATCTTGCCTGGGCGGCTTATAAGAATTTTCCTTGACCATATATGGTGAAAGTATGTAGTTAACTTATTAAGGTCTGGTACATAGCGTAGCTCATAGAGCATGTATGAAGAGGTGGATATCTGTGGAAAGGAAGTGAAAGAGAATATGCTGTAATTACACCATACGGCACTCCAAAAGTTGGCAGAGAGGAGGTGGTGGTTGGTTATAGAAGAAATAATAATTAACTTTTTCTTTTTCAGGTTCGGGTTTTCTTTGATATTATTACCTATGAGACATTATTCGAGATCAACGAAAACAACCGAATACTCATTGATACTATAATCTGGTAGCTGAGAGAATGCATACGTCTGTCAGTTGATCATGACTTGTGATAGGCCATAATACTATACACTAATATTTAATATCCATTCCATAACACTATTATTTTTAACAGAAGTATAAAAGTAGTAATCATATTACCTTTGCGTGTTCAGTTTGAGCACAACTTTATTATATTATTAAGTTTATTAATATAATCTTATTATAAATAAAAATATTATGTTATTTTAGCACATCACTACAAAAATGCGTGCAGTTCTGGGTAATGTAGCAAAAATCCGTTTTCAATTAAATGGATACTAATTTTAGTGATAAATAATTATTATCATCAAATAAAATTAACAATAATTTGCAAGCCATTACACAAAAACTATAATTTCAATGAGTAATTATAGTTTCTACACATAAAATATTCGCCAGCTAAGTTTGTTCCATAATTTAACATCGGCTTTTATCCAACACTGACCACATCACGACGGACATCAGGAACGCAATCTCTCAGCGGCCGGAAATGTTGTTTTCGGAACTAATATATCTTCTTTTCCTTCATCTCTGCAAATTTTTAAAAACAATAATTTGGCTTTTATATGAAATCCAGATGAATGGTATGTTTTTTTCTCCTTTCGCTCTCTGCTACCAATCTATTGTGTGAGTTGTTTGGATGTGGTCATGATGAGTTTATGCTTGCAGCGAGTACAACTCAATTTCAACTGGATGTGTTTACATGTCTAGGTCTTGTTACTACTACAAAAAGTACTATACGTAAGAAAAATAACACAATTGGCTCCTCCACTGCATTGCCGCGCATATTGTAAGAGGTGACTAAGGAATCCGTCGCACTTGGTTTGGATTTCAAGTAAAACTCATTCCTTATTTACTAGGTGGTATTGTAGGTTAATCCTGCACATCCTGCTGATATCATAAACAAACATTCTAGATAAAAATGAAACAATTTTTGGAAATACATGGTTTTTTTATCTTTCTTAAATTTAAAAATCACAAATTACTTTCATTAAATTGTACAAGAATATTTTTTTGACTTCAACGTAAAATAAAACTGCTTAAATCAAATTGTGAAAATGAAATACGGCGTAGGCAACTAAAATACAATTTTATTCAATCGAAAGTTCTATTCCTGCTGTGATATCAGTCAGTAAAATGGTGTTACCGCTCCTGTTGCAATAACTTGCCGTCAAATACAATCAGAGAACAACAAAATAATGAGAGAAAAGTTGGAAGAATCAAGAGATCTATTCACTCACAAATTATTTACAACATTCTTCTTCTACTAACATTCTAACACAACGTATCTACACAACTTTGTACCTATTCTATAGATACCATTCTCGGATACAACATTCTGTAGAGAAGTCCGACTTGGTAAGCAGAAATGGCATTACACCTTATCTTCCACCGAGCGACTCCAGTTGTCTGTGAAAATACCCATTCTATATAAAATTATGAGCCAATTTCACTTTAGGTCAATCCCTGGGACAAAATAATTCGTTTTGGGAAAATAACCTACAAACAAAACAATAATTTTATTACAAAACTATAAGATATAAACTAAATGTTTTAAATAAAGTGAATTAGCTAACTATTGCATAAACCGGAATATACTTTTATTGAATATTCTGTATTGTACTCTCCCTTACTATTCACAAAATATGTTACATAATTTATTGACAATACCAATGTTCACACAACGCCTAAGTAGAACTTACTACTCAATTTGTGAATAAAAAAATAAGTGCGTGCAGATAATGTCAATGATTATGTGTTAAATCTATTAAAGCTTTTTTTTTTTCAAGAAAGATTTTTCTAATCATATTGATTGTTCATTCTAATTTGGGTTAGTGAAATGATTGTTACACAAATTTTGTTTACAATTATTGAAGCTAACTACAAATAATTTTATATATAAGTATTCCTTTAGCAGCAAATGATATACAGTCTTTGTTAAAACTTAGCTGAGTTACTCAAATTGAAAAAAAGATTGTTCAGAACAATGAAAGATAGAACAGATAATGATAGACGAGGAGGAGACAAATTCTCCATATCCGAGTAAGCACACAATGTGTCTCGGTCTATATAAATTCACCTCCTGTACAAAAATTAGGTGGCTCTTTGCTACTGAACTTAAGACGGGGTGCAAAACCGGCTATGGTTCTAGAAATATCATAACTTAGACTAAAAATGCCGTTATGTTATTGGTCAACAATGAGATCTCTATGCATTATAACCTATACTGAGCTACAAATTACATCGCTTCTCTAATAAAGTCTGAGATACACTGAATTAATTCATACCAAAAGTAATTTACAATGCTAAGGCAATCGTTCAAAGTATATATCCATCTGCTCTGCGCATTCCAGTGCTACCATCCTAAACGTATGACTTGACCAGAAATGTTTTACGATAAACTGCTGTAAACATATCCGATTATGTATTAGTATCTTACGACTGGAACAGTGCTCTCGACTACACACATTCAAGAGCGAATAAGTCATGATTGAACACTCTGGCAGCGATGCTATCAGATGAAAAGGTTTGGGTGACCATTTTTTACAATATCGCTACCAAGAGTGGACCTAATGCCAAATGCAAGTCCCATAGCAATGACAGGGGACTCGCTTTTATATATGACTACTCTATTCTAACACTACAATGGAACTCTAAACACTATAGTGATGACAGACGAACGCCCACACTACATACATTTACGCTTAACTGATAAACGATAAAGATTATAATACTCACATTGAAAAAATGTTGGATCACACCGGGTGTAAAAAAATATAATTCCCTATTGCAATCTCGTAATCTTTATCGCTATCCTAACTAAAATCACAAAAAAACAACAATAATGTTTTACTCGTACAATTTCACTTTTTATTTTTAGGCGATTGCTTCGAAAGTAACGAGGGGCTCCGTTGCGAAGCGAAATCAAATTAGTTCTCCGGTGCCGGAGTGCGGCGGACGGGGATTATGAGACGCCGGCCTCGGTCTTGCCGTCCGTCAGCTTGCGTGGACTCTTCAGGTAGTTAAGGCGGCGTTGCACAGCGTCCCGGTCTGTAATAGTATAATAGGATAACATTGAAAATATGCGCGGATCCAAGGTTGCTGCATGGATTGCCCCTGTCAGACTAAGGACTTTTATTTAGACAATTTTAAAAGCATTGGAATTGCTCTGGAACTCCCCTGAGCATTTCGAGGTCATTCGAATGAGCTTGAGCGAGGCCCACGGCTTTTTTTGTGGTCATTCAAAAGTAAAAGCCTTACTATGTAAGCAACAGCACTCTGAGCGAAATCCTTAATCTGCGCCTGGTTATACGTCGGTAGACTATCCACATGCACAACTACCGTAACATGCCATGATAGCACATGATGATGGTCATGCAAATGGCATTGATAACCAGTGAATTATTTACCAAAACATTTGAAGTTATCAATTCCTATTTATATTGTTAATTATAATATAATTATTTTGTGTTATGCATACCGGCCAACTTAATTTGTGATTTTTAATCATTTTCGTTTTTCAGTGAGACACTTTTCGAGAAAATGACTCCTGTATCCACCACATTTGAGTGTTCGCGAAAATGCAAAACGAATGCGGCTCGTAACCTAGTGGTGCGGGGACTGGCCTAGCGTAGCAGACGTCTGGGTTCAATTCCGACATGCACCACTGTCTTTCTCTTTCCAAATACGATAAGTGCATTTCGTCACGAATGCGAGCTGCTCCATGGTTCGGAATCCATGTAAAACTGTAGGTCCCCTGCCCCTACTAGGTGGTAGGGTTCAAGCCCACCCGGGTTGGTACCATCGCATTGGATGAAAGAATGGTCGAAGCGGCAATGAAAAATTGTCCGTGTTTTCCATCCAGTTCAATGTAGCCGTGCTCATAAAGGGAAGTTACTGGCATGGCACCTAATTCCTTCGGGAATGTGGTGTATTGGGCTAATATCATAACGGTAGTTGTGCGGTATTAGCTATCCATGTCAGGTCGCATAAAAAAAATCTTTTTTTAGGTAATCACTAAACTTATATTTTTAGTACCGCTTCTTCGCCATTTTGTATGTATATTGTAAGTGATAGTGCAATAAATTATTTTGATCTGATTGATTTGATTTAAACGCATTACGGAACGCACGGCATATGCGCCCTCGGATTGAAACCTGTCAATGTGTATGTACTGACACTTGGTGAGCATGGTGCGGTGCTGGTGGTGGAGCGGGTGGCGCTGCACCAGCGAGTGCAGCAGCACCTGCGCGGACACGTAGCGCCGCTCGCACTCCGCCGCGTCCCCAAACAGCTCCTCCAGGGCCGCCATCTGACACTGCCGACATATGCCACATTCAACGCGCTGTCCACATCATCAGGGTTCTTTCAAGCTTGATTTATCACTGCATGTGGTGTATCGGTTACCTACTCTAGAAGATCTGTCAAAACTGTCGAGAGACCCTACAAAATAAAACAGAATGGATTTGAACATTTTATTTACTTAACCTATGTAATTGAAATGACTCACCCTCGATATTACTCCAAAAATAAATATTCCAAATTATGCTAAAAATGAAATCATAGGAAAGAAAATTTCAGAATAACATAACCTATAACATTTCATTTCAGGCTTTGTAAATTAATTTTTTTGTAAAACAATAAAATTAGTTTTAAGACAAACAAAAGCTTTATATTTCTCCAAATCTGTTCAAAACAAATTCTACATAATGAAGTATATCTTTCACCATAAAACTTGAAAGGAATGACCTTTTGACGTTTCTAAGGCGAGTTTGCTCATGCGACACCTACAAAACTGGAGAAAAAAATGGGAGGGGCCAAATGGTAACACGAAAATCACAGATAATTGTCTAGCTAGGGTATAAACGAAGAGATAGCTCATTTAGTTGGGGTGAGGTTGGTACGTTACCAGCTCTATGGCGTGCTCGTAGAGGATCTTGTCGCAGATGGCGGGCGCCACGCCGGCCTCGTGCAGCCGCTTCGACTCGCCCAGGATCCACTTGTACTTGCTGTTCATCGCCGATACCACTGCCACACACACAACTCCATCCATCACTGCACTCGCAATAGCAGGTGCACGCGGCGCTCATTCTAAGATCGATATTTCTAACTAATCACTTGTGGCTCATCAAATACTACGAACAATATCACAAGCACTAAAGGCATTACGAATGCTGAGACTGTAAGTATTTATTACTTTAATAAATGATACCTTTCTGTGTGAACCTGCCCTAACCAGATTAAACTGACCAACACGAGACGAGTCGTATTTTTATAAAACCACTTGGGAAGTGCAGTGCCATTTTAAACTATAGGAGTTCAATTATTATTCATTATGTTATATTTCGATCATATTCTTACCAAAATACTTTGACTTTTGGAAACAATTATAGGGTTGAGTATAGATTCAATCATAGTTGAAGATGTGTACTAGCTACTGAGCAAACAAAACCCTAACAAAATGTAATCGGAGGTTGTATTTAAACACCATTAATTTTTATGTTTAACCGGAAGTGTATCCTTTAACCTTTGGTCGACTGTACATGGTGTTTAGCGTCATTTACTATAGTATTTAAACAGAAACCAGTAGTTACAACCGATAGGAGGTAAACACAATCATCACTTCTTTTGATCTAGTGTTTTAACTCTGATTCTGACAGAACTCTGGTAAAACGGGCCATAGTGCGAGCGAAAATGTTTTGACATACATGAGTAGACATCAACAAGTATGGGGAGATAAATGCAGAATAAAACAGTTTCGTGTACAGAATGACCCCATTTCAGATTGGATGACTGGTCAATGTACACCATGTACACCAAGGCACGTAAGAGAGGGTACGCAAAACATGTATGAGCCGGACAAACTAACGTCTCGTCCGTAATTGTCCCACTTTAGGCCGAGGACACGTAGAGTGGTGAGTGAGCCCACCTGACTTGACCTGCGGCGTGGGCCGCAGCGCGCCGGAGCGGAAGTGGTGCGCGGCGAGGCGCAGGCCGGCGGCGAGCGCGTGCAGCGCCTGCACCAGCAGCCCCAGCCGCACGCTCTCCTTGCCGCGCTCTGAACACAAACAGCCCCCTATACTTCCATTCGAACGGCTCGTTGCCTAGTGGCGCGGGGACTTGCTTTGCATACCAGAGGTGTGGGTTCAAATCCTTCATGCACCGCTCTCTTGCTCTTACTGAGTTAGCTCTTATTTCGTGACAAACGCGAGCTGCTCCATGGTTCGGAATCCATGTAAAACTATAAGTCACCTACTGGGTGGCAAGGGTTTGAGCCCGCCTGGGTTGGTACCATCGCATTTGATGAAAATATGGTCAAATCGGCAATGAAAAGTTGTCCGTGTGTTCCATCCAATTAAATATAGTTGTGCTCATAAAGGGAAGGTCCTGGCATGGCAACTAGTTCTTTCGGGAATGTGGTGTATTAGGCTAATATGAGGTTGCATAAAAAGCAAGTTTTCCTTATGGGACATTACTTGGAGAAATGTAAAGAAGGACAGGTTTTTTTTTAAATCCGGTATAGGTGGCTGTGCTGAGAGACAAAAGGTGTTCTCACTCGCGAAACTAAGCTCAGCCAGGCACCATGCCAGCGGATTTGTGGACTATCGCAGAACTATCAAGATTGTTCAAATTTTGTTTGAAGATTTGACAAATAGGGTTTGGCAAATGAAATGAAAATGAAGGAGGGATCCACAATGGAATAAAAAATTGCTAAAAGATAGCTTCCATTCATTGACCTTGCATGCAGCCATGAGTCAGGGCAGAATTTCTGCCTATGTTGGGAACTCCAGAATCAGGGCACTCGCAACGCCTCTGCAAGACGTGGTTAGCCGGAAATATTTACTATCTGACAGTCTGTCCGACATTTCTCGCGGAACTTTACTTCCTCGTGGAAACAGGGCCTTAGACTGTGTTCTAGGGAAGCTCTACTGCGCGAGGTACTACGATGGTGACACTGACCGTCGGAGGCGTCCATGAGGGGCGCGGCGAGCGGCGCGCCGCGCGTCACCGCCAGGTCCGACAGCAGCTCCGCCAGCAGCAGCACGAAGTTCAGCTGCGAGAACACGTTGCGGTGCTCCTCCTGCGACAAGCAACGACCGCCGCCGCTCACAACGCTACTCTTCGCAGTGATGCGCCATAGTCCGAGGCGAACAGATTGAGAGGGAAAAGACGTGTAGACGCTGCACCACAGACGTAGCCAGGAGGGGGGGGGGGGGGGGGGGGTTTGGAGCCCCTTGCTCCACATTGTTTTTTGCGCTTCATAATAGCACCACCGATCTATTATCTTAACACAAGGGTTGTCAGATCCTAGAGGAATTTACCTCTAAAGCGAAACTTAACCTAATACAATTATTTTACAAAATCAGTACTACATAAATCAAAAACTATTTTATAAGTAAAAAGAAACAAAGGATATGTTTCTAACTATATTTAATGTAAGATATACTGCAAAGGACTGACCGAGGCCTTCCTATTTCAAGTGCCTGCTGCTTACCAAATCCGATATAGTTTTGCGCCGCTTTTTAGGGATGAAACACAGAAATATAAAGATACAAGGAATGTATTGAAAACCATCCAAATATCTAATGCAAATAGCAAAGGATCTAATGCAAATAGCAAAGGATCTAATGGGATCAGCATATAATTCGCAAGACTGATAAGACACAGTGTACCCAGTCTACTACAAGATTTAAGTAAACGGCAAAAGCCATACAAACAGGAAAGATAGAGACTGCTGAATTTAGCTCAGCCTACGATGAGATGGCATCTGTACAGAACTAACAAAGAAAAAAGTTTTGTTTTCGCACAGTCACTGGCGATTGGAAACCGAAGGATTTGGCTCATCCCGGGCAGCATAGCGTTATCATTTGATAGTTTTGATTAGTCCAAGTGTACTTTAGCCACTAGAGAACTGATAAACTCACGCCGAGTATGGTCTCCTCCTGCAGGTTGGGTATGAAGTGGGGCAGGTGGTGCGCGGCGGGCAGCTTGAGGCCGCGCAGCAGCGAGTCGGGCAGCGTGTGCGCGCGCTTGGGCGACGCGCCGCCGCCCGCCTCGCCGCCCGAGCGCAGCGCCGCCAGCGACACCGGCGGCGACGTGCCTGCAACTGTCACGCTATAGACATTACCACAGATCAAACATTAAGATGTACCATGCCATGCTTTCTACGAGAGCCGCTGTCTCCAATTTTCTTAAATTACCAACCCATTTTTTTTTATGTAATTGGACATGGATGGCTAATACCAACTTGAACTAGGTGCCATGCCAGGACCTTCCTTATATTGCTCAGCTACATTGAACAGGATTGAAAACACGGACAATTTTCATTGCCATTTCGACCATCGTTCATTCAATGGGATGGTACTAACCCGGGCGGGATTAACTATTAAGTAAGGAAGAGGACCTCCAGTTTTCGATAGAATCCGAACCACAGCCAGCCTCAACGGTGGAAAATGGTCACCATCCAGAACCTAGCCGCGCTCAAAGCAAATGAAAAAAATAAAGGTAATTACCGGATCGTCGGATGGGGCTGACGTTGGTGGTGGGCGACACCTGCCAGATGCTGGGCGGCGGCGACGAGCCCGAGGCGCTGCGGCGGCGCGCCGACGGCGGCGTGCCCATATTGAACAGCACCTGGAGAACACAAACTCTACGGGTGACGTTTCATACACAACTATGATATCTTTCATGCACAGTGTGCAATAGTATCCCTTCAAATACTCGAATGAGGTGGACCTGACATTGTCGAAAAAAGAAGATGATAAAAGTCCATTAAAAAACATTAAAATAGGATATTGTCAAGACTGAAGAAAGATTACAAAAATATTTGAACTTTCATTTCATTTCTTATTCATAGGTAGGATACCTACAGTTGGAAACGTTATCAATATGTCGGTTCAAGAAGAGCAGACAGCAGATAATGTTAATGAAAAATATCTTTTAGTTGCCCCATTTTCAATATACTATAGGTATTTTTAGGAAAACGAAACTAATCTTTCTCTTTGTTCTTAGAGCATTAGTAATGAAGTAACTTATAGAAAACCAAGTAATGTTTAGGCAGCGTTGTTGTTGTTGTCAAGCATATTGGCTGTTTGGTTTTAAGCTTTCAGTTGATTGTTTTTGTAATAGCATATTTAATATAAGTAAATAAATTGTGCAAGTTACTTTGGGGATTGTACAGACGTTTACTCTGAAACCGGTACACCGGAAATAGAGACAAATTCGAGATCTCATTCTGTCTTATTGGAGTCAACCATAGAGTAAAAGGGACTTCTTTCTCTTTTCAGTGTTCATGTTTTATCGTTAACGTCCGTACAACGACATCTATATTGTTAATATTGCATCCATTAAACACATACGAAATACCTTTCCTTAATTACAAGGTGGTAGGGATAAGCCCATCCGGGTTGGTGAAATAATTGTGGTATTATCCAACCATGTCTATTTACAAACAAAACATAAAATATATACAAGCAAGTGCGGTTAAATGTACGAATGGTGGTATCTAAACAAGCGAAGATTGAATCATCTATACTTACATTGGGTGGTGAGAGGGAGCTGATGTCGTGAGGGTTGTTCCGCGTGTGGTTGGAGCGCTGTATGGTGATGGGCGGCGAGCGTGGGACGGTGTTGTTATTGTTAATGTTGCATGGCACGGGTTGCTGCAACACGAAACATTTACACTTACACCCAGTACTGTGTTTTACTATGACACAGACATACGGAATTCATTGATGCTTTCAAAAACGTACAAACTCGAAACAATCCAATATATTATGAAAATGATAATATTAGAAGTGTTATGTTGATGTAATGTAAACTGCACTTTAATATTAATAACCTTATGTCAATTAAGTTATTAAACACATTAGTCAAATTTTAAATGTGATATGGGTTGTTCGAGGCACAAGATTAGGACCATTATTACACATTAATACCATGGATACGAAACAAATAAATTTAGAAAAAAATGACTACGCTGCTCTTCCAATGTTAAAGGAGTTGTTAAAAGTTTTCTTAAAAAAATACTAGCTTGTATAATCAGTTAGCATCGGTAGATGAATCATAACAAAATAACTCGACTGTGAGAGCGAAACGACATCGGAGAAGCAAGCAAGTTACCCTGAACTGCACGGCGTGGGGGGGATGCGGGGGCGCGGGGCAGGTGAAGGGCAGCGTGCGGGGGCGGGGGGCGCCACCCTCCGAGCCCGAGCTGCTGGAGCACGCGCCGCCTGCGCCCGCCCCGCACGCCGCAGCTGACTCCACCACCACGAAGTCCTCCTCGCCCGTCCACGTCGTGTCCGACGACTCCGCTGCAACGTGCGAGAGTAGCGTGTTGAGGGCGAACATTTGATTTGTCACATTTTATTAGTTTTTTTATGTAGCATTTTATCAAAGTGTGCGCGCCGATTAGAAAGGGCCGAAAACTTGTAATCTATCAACTTTTTGCATAAGATCATTGCATTCGATCATTAATTTTAAAACTTAGAAACCTAAGAAACTTTTTCTGCACACTCTCTATTCTATCAGTATAAACCTCATAGAAAGGGATTGACAAGATGTTCACATTTGGGCACTTCTAAAGTGTACGGACGCTTTCCAGCACTGATAAGGTGCTTCTATGCACAAATTGTATTTTCGTTGAATAACAGAAATATTGTGATTAGTTCCAAAGTTACGAGGCTTTACATATTTTACTACAAATTACTTTCTAAAATTACTAACTGCGATACTCGGCTCCACTCAGGACAATATTGAACGGTTTTTTTTTTTCGGGAGAAAAAGTAGCCTATCCAAAATATCTACTGCTCCATTGCAAAGAATGATAAACCAGAAAATCAACAAAGGGTTTGCAGCTAGAACTGTGATCAACAAGAACTTTTGAATGGGGAAGTGATTTTTGGTGCAATGATGCAATTTTAATTATTTTCCAACAAAATAATACTATACTCAATACCTCTGCGCTACTTCCCACTCCTTAGAGATTGCCAGCTGAGACTACATAATTACCATTCAATAGCTCTGCAAAACGTCAACTACGTGTCAATACTAGTAATTATGCAACACTCCAGTATTTATGTACATACATTGGAAACACCTCTGACTTTCACAAGGACACAAATGACGAGGGGGCGGAATTGCTGAGAAATTAATTTCTGCTTTTTGTCATTTCACAAAACATAATAGATGAATATAGACAGCAATAAAACAATTTTGGTATGCGGGGTGCTATTTGTTTGCTGTGCACCGTTAATGAACTGTCCGGTGATATTCAAACTGGTTTTTATGACGCATGTTTGAGTTGTATTTAGCAGCTGACATGAATATTTACTAAAATGCAACAGACA
Organism: Incurvaria masculella; assembly: GCA_946894095.1. Taxonomy (NCBI): domain Eukaryota; kingdom Metazoa; phylum Arthropoda; class Insecta; order Lepidoptera; family Incurvariidae; genus Incurvaria; species Incurvaria masculella. The sequence continues at coordinate 9,944,484 of OX335644.1, forward strand.
TAAATTACCCACAACACTGATGAATATTGCGAAGCCTTCGGGTAGCTCAATTATTCTATTAATTTTATCACTTTTTCTTAGAACGGAGTTTATTTTATGTTCACTCTTATTGCCAACTTCCATTACTTTCCGGTAGCAATGTATTCAACTCACAAGCAACTACCTTAGAATAGTCCAAGCGCACTTTAGTAGAAATAAATGTATCTTAAAGGCAAATTTGAATGCAAAAATAAAATATATTTTCAATTTCAGCACTGCTGAGGACACCACTGCTAGTGGGTAATGTCTGGACAATGATGGACACTGCCACAAACATACACACATACAAAAAAAAATTCTGACGCCATATTATTGACTCTCAGCCAAAACAAGTGCGTTTCCTCTAACATTCTACGACACTCCATGGTTAATCTATTTCATAACATCATGTCTACATGTATTCAGTAAACACGTTATTTATTCAAAGTGATTGTTGAGGCATAAAATCATCCGAAACAATTTAGGAATCTATGTTTGAGAATAGAATAACCAATGAAGATTATTTAAATTGGCAGAAGACATTTGAAGGGCGCGCGAGGCGGCGGCGGCGGCATCTATAGCCAATTATAGCCCGCACGCTGCCAACTAGTCTAGCGACGCACTGTTTTATATAGGTACCGACTGTTTTAAGCACAGTCGACCAAGTTTAAAGGATACAAAAACCAAAGATTGTTAAAATACTCATTTTTATTATTTTTCTAGGGTTGATTTTGATTTAAACAGTGACATAGTGTAATATACGTGCTCAATAACATTTATATTTATAGTCAGCCCTATAATTCTGCTAAAACTATTTTGAATGTTGATCTTTTCCTTTCGACCGGCAGTGAATCCTTGTACTATGATACGGGCTATTAGTAAGAAATTGGCTGCTCTGTATATAAGCTATATAACATGAATTTGATAGCATGATGCAAAGAAACGAACAAAACGTTCTTATTTCAAAATTTATGAAAAAATATGGCTAGTATGCCTGTAAGTCGTTTTGAGGTAATTGTAACATTCTACAAACTACAAATTGAAAGTAATATGGTTTGACTTTATTTTAAGTACTGAGTACTGAATGGATTTTTCTGGTTTCTTTCTAATCACTTTCGTAATGGATGTAAACTACTTACTAGTGCATAAATTTAATATGAGCTTATTATTACATTTAAAGGCTCATAAATCACTGGCGATATCTATTCACTCTAACTAGGGGTAAACCAACCAACGACCTTCCTCGTGTGCTCAAACGTGCCAGACATATTAAATTAATATAAAGTGGTAAGAAATACATTGATAATGGTTGTGATCAATGACAGTCCGCCTGTGGTTGGTGGTGTGGTAAGACATCACTTAGTAAGAATGTAAGGTAGATTAAATGACCAGACAACGGCAAAACAAGTCGGTAAACACAAAAAGAATTGTATTGCTGCGTGATTAAAATGGGTCAATTGACTATTTCTTGACCTAGCTCAACAGGTTCTTGATTGAATAGCAGAGATCTTTTCATTTCACTTTTGTAAAGATGGGAACAGGGTCAGAATCACAAGCATGATTGCTATCGGTCCGGATTTGGCCAGACCTGTTCGGTTTCTTGGCCCTCAGTCTGGACTTTTAATTTGTCCGGATTTTCGATGTTTTTGGTTTTTTGAAGATTGTTTGCGGAAAAATTCAACTCGTATGAGTCGATAGCGGCACAGAATAAAGATTGCGGGCGGAGAGGTGTGCTCACCGGAGGAGGGTGTGCAGGCGGCGGCGGCGGCGGGGGAGGCAGGGTGGAGGCGGTGCGGCGGAGGGAGCGGAGGCTGCGCACGCGCCGGCGGCGGCGACCGCGGCGGCGACACCGACATCGCTGTCACGCCGCCCGTCGCCACGCTACCGCCGGCCACGGGGCTCATGCCCGCTGGAAGAACACAATGTCACCTTTAGCATTCACTTACCACTGTGACACCATATATATCTTACAAATCGCTTTATTTATAATCACAATAAACTGAGATCTATACTAAAATTCAGTTAACCGCGATGCATAAGCCCCTATCACTCAGTTCATGATTATACTATAAGACATGTGACATGGCTGCTCAATTTAGAGACATGTTTGTCCCATCCCTATACTACCTCAATGTCGATCTATTGTTTTTTTTTGTTTTGGTGCACTATATATCTATAAATAAATAAAACTAGACGGTGCGACGTGTGTTGCATATCATATCGGATGGTAAAGGACATAAGAACAGATCTATTACTTGTAGTGTCTTCACACTTTCTTAAGCAACAAACAAATAGTTTAACCTCTGCCCGCAAACCCATTTAGCGATAAATAAAATAATGGACTAATAAATCATTTAATTTTAGTGTTGTGAATGGCAGTGAATAATAAAATCGTCGGTAGCAAAACAGTAGATTCTGTTCTATAAATGAGACTACATTTAGATAATTTCGTTTGAAAATAGTTTTATTCCACATTATCAGGTAATACAATGTTTTTTATATTTAGTAAGTCCCTGTTTAGTGCTCCATGGATCAACATGTATCACAATATGGCTAGACAATAAATTGCCCAACCAACTAGGCAGTAATTTGCATTTAGCATTAGTGGTTGTGGCAACAACACCTCAATACACATTGAATGAATGCTATGAATCAGAGTCTTTTGTTTCATACGATATGTCGGTACAAGTTCAGAATAGAAGGTCTAAATAAGGAACCTATTATGGCCGCAGAGCATTATTAAAACAAACGGGTTATAGGATTCAGTAGAAAAAATAATTTTTTTTTAAAAGAAATCAAATTATTAATCTCAAGTCAACAATGGCATGTTTGGACAGCGGATTGTAGCTCAGGGCGAGGGGCGCTGCTTCCCATGCAAGGGGTTATTCCTTTTTCGTCACCGGCCAAATTTGTATGAAAAATTAGCTTTCTTGTATTTATTTTCCACATTCGTCATCCTAATACTAATGTAACAAATTATTTTCCTTTTTCGTCACCGGGGTAGGTGAAAGTATACTTGGCAGATAAAATCAGCATGCGTGTTTCGTAATGAATATGGCCTTATTCTAATAACACCATTATGATATTTATGTTTGTGAAATCACTAGTTTAAATCACAGACATCGTAGGTATTGAAGCAATAATAGTAACATTCAATTTACTATTGGATTAAAATAATAAACACGTTTTTTGTATGGGTATGTATTTTAATTATTTTTTCATTTTATTTAGTTGTTATGGCGGCAAAATAAATACACACTGTGAAAATTTCAGTTGCCTACCTATTACGGTTCATGAGATACAGTCCTTTGACAGACGGACGGACGGACGGAACCCTAAAAAGGCCCTAATTTACTAAAAATCGCTAAATCACAGAAATGCTGTTTGTTTATGTTTCACTTATTATAAATACATTATACGACCTTCATTAGCATACATAAGTAAAGATTTTTCCATGATTAGGTACACGGATTTAACACAAATACGATTTCGCACAAATATACCTAATTGTGAAGAATCATTGCGTTTATTCTTACTCTTTAACGAAACTTATTCAGTAATTTCCGATAAAAACTGCTCGACGTCAAAGTAGGTACCTACTATTCAACAGCTTTACCAGACTTGAACTGAATATTTGGTTCTTAGCATGTACCCAGGTCGTCGTTCTTAGGGTTCCGTACACAAAGGGTGTCAAATGGAACCCTATTACTAAACCTCCGTTGTCTGTCCGTTCGTCCGTCCGTCTGTCACAGGGCTACATGAACCGTACATAAAAAGCCGTACTTGAAATTTTCACAGATTGTGTATTTCAATTGCCGCTTTAATAGCAAATAGTAAACATACAAGAAACGTGAATTCTTTGGGTCGAATCTTGTATAATGGTACGCAACCCTTCGTGTGCGAGTCCGACTCGAACTTGACCAGTTTTTTCTTATTCCGGCGTCAACTCTGTGGATGACTCCAAGGGACTGCAAAAAAATTTGGTTTTATTTCGCCCATTAGCCCCATGGTGGTGCCATGCTTCCACCGAGTTTGTGGCTCTGTGGCGTTCTGCAGAACATGCCCATGCAAGCTGTATAACTGTTTGATAAAATAATCATTGAACAAAGTAGTTCCATCCGTATCTGGACATGTCTGCATGACACAGAGCCAACCTTCAGTCACGAACTCTTCAAGGAGGCAAGCAAGTAAAATGAAAGTTTTAAAGCAAGTAAAACGCTCGTAATTGTGTTTCTGTCAATTGGTTACGTCGCCTATTTGCGTCGTTTTTATCATGTTCCAATAATTCTTAGTTTAACTGTACCTCCCATACTGTGAGTACTGGGTGACGAAAAAGGAAATTAAAAAGTCACCTTATTTTTAGGGTGACGAATGTGGAAATAAATTTGTTTATCTTGTGACGTCACGATGACGAAAAAGGAATAACCCATGCAAGAGGTCATGGGTTCAATCACCGCCCCGTTCATTAATCACTCTGTCTTTCTCCTGACTTGGATAAGTGCATTTCGTCACGAATACGAGCTGTTCCATGGTTCAGTATCCATGTAGAACTGTAGGTGCAATTCCCTACTAGATAGTAGAAGCCCGCCGGGTTGGTACCATCGCATTTGATGAAAAGATGGTCGAAGCGCCAAGGTTCGCGTTTTCCATCCAGAGTGGTTAGTCCGAGTACTCACCTAAATTAGCGTTTACGGATCTGGAAATGTTAGTTGCGTGCGCTTTACTATTTCTCCATACATTTGAAAACGCTAGTCGATCGGTTTGGCGTAAACGCCAATTTAGACGACAAGTGGGACTAGGGGCTCAGTTCAATGCACCTTGTTCATAGAAGGCAGTTCCTGGCATGTCACACAACAACTTACCGTTGGCGGAGTGAGGTTGGGCGCGTGGCGCGTGCTGCGGCCGCTGCAGGAAGGGATGGTTGAAGAACACCTCGAAGGGCATGCGCTCGCGCGCGCTCCGCCGCAGCAGCCCCAGCAGCAGGCCCACCAGCTCCGAGCTCGTGCCCGCCGGAACCCTGCGGCCGATCATATTATGATAATAATATTTTTTTTTAATTTAAATTTAAATAATAATAATAAAATAACTGGCCCACGAGGTTACCGCCATGTGGCGTGCACGGAAAACCACCATCGTGCCAATTGTTATGTCTACGAACGGCGTTGTTCCAAAAAATCTGGCCTAACATTTAGAAAAATTAGACATCGATATTGGGCTCCGATTCCAGGTGCAGAAAGCGGTTCTACTCTCGAACTAGTGAATCGTTCGAAGGTTTCTGTCTCTGTAGCTCGGAGCGGCCTTATAAGATTTGTCCCAGATGGGACCACCCTAAGGTTAAATTCAGTTTTAGGTATATTTTTTAAGGTTTCGTTTTTGTATTTTTGGATTAAATAATTTAAACCTAAGATTTGATAAATAAATATATATCCTGTCAAACATAATAATAATGATGATACAATCACTCACATTAGCTTGTTACATTATGAACATATCACAGAGACGGAATAGCGTTGAAGAAAAATTGCTGCGTAGCATCACTTTAAAATGAGGTTATGTTAAATGTTGTGCTTTTTATTATGGACACGAAAAATACATACTTTTGGATATGCTGTATATTGGATCTTATGCTTTTTAGACTTTGTGAAGGCGAACCAATGAGACTGCTATTTGAGATATTTTCTTTATAATGTATACCTTTAAAAATTGTTACAAAAGGCGGGCATGCTAGCGGCAGATATAAATATCGGTGTAGAGGGGTGTAGAGAGATACTTGCTGGCGGCGGACCGAAAGAATGATGTAGAGCATTTTAATGAAAAAAACATATATGTATACTGACATTATGCATCGCCATAGACTTAGTACATAAAAATGTCTAGATAGATAAGAACAGTATTACATAGATAAAGAAAATGCGCCATACAAATACACGCAAACCTTTACGGGGGACAAATGTCTCTCAGGGGTAGGATTTTATTATGAGGAAGATACCTAAATTTGCAAGCTGTGACGATAGCAACTAACATTTTAACTTAAATTATATTTGTCTTTCATTACATCGAGTCAATGTTCTAATCTGTGCAATTAGAACTTGCATAGAACAATAATAATAAAATGGATATTACCAACGCTTCTGACTAACAGTTAGGGTCAACTGAACGTAAACCTGACATAAAAGCTGTCTGTCAGTCAAGAGACAACTCCCAGTTTTATGAAGTACAGGATTTCAATATTATAATCATGTACATTGTGGAACTTATTTAACGAATTGAATTTCATTGATATTTTGGTCTAAGTAAAAGACAGCTTAGACGCTATAACTTTTTAGGAAACTATTGGAACGAGACAAAATCTAGCAATAGAATAGATGGAAAACGTTTGAGCATATAACTTAGTAAATAACCAATTAAAATGCAATTACTTCACATTCTCCTCAGGCCAGTTGACGCAATCATTTTCAATGACCAACCGAAGAAACAAATGATTTCAATTTGGCAAGTTTTTCAAGTCGCACGAAAAAACACATTAGCATAGTCGCGAGCCCTGTTTCATAACGAGCAATAGAAAAAACCTAGCTTCTTTCAACCGGAGGAACCTTGAACGTGGCCAATGACAGACAGTGATCACATCACGAGCGAGACAATATTATTAGAACTAAGACATGGCCAGAAATAGGTAACATACATCCAACACATCCATCAGCTAATGAGCGCTTACTGACATTGAAAAGAATATTCGAAACACACGGAAATATTTATGCTGAGATTTAGTGACAGATCTTGGTTCTTAAGATGATTCTCAAGTCTTCTGAATGCCAAATTTGACATTATTTCCATACATATCGTACCTATATAATAATATATTTGTATTCCCAACTATTTGGAACGAGTTAAAACTTGGCAAAGCAAAGAGTTTTCCTTGACGTAAACATTGAATAGCACAATTCCTTTCTCATCAACACGCTTGAAGTTTTGGCACAAGACAAGCAGAAACACAGAAGCATCAAAAAGACAGATCTCATGACTATCCCGACATATGTTCGTGCTTCAAATCTAGCGCGTCACAGACAAAGGGACTCACTTGGGCTGAAGGTCTATGCTCTTCTCGTAGAACGCCTTCAGAGCCTGCGGCGTGTGCGCCTGGAAGGGCGCCTTGCCCGTGAGGCACTGGAACACGATGGTGCCGAGGCTCCACAGGTCCGCCTTGGCGTCGTACTGAAGCGACATTATCACCTCAGGAGCCTGCGAGCACACCGATTTTGGTTGAGGAAATATTAAAGTTTCAAGAAGTTTTTAAGAGAATAAAGGAACTTAATGGGTCAACTGCCTCAAAAGCATCTATAAATAAATACAGAATTATGGACATGTTGAACGTATGTTCATATTTAAACATGGGTTGCGAATAAAGAAGACTTAACAGAGGCTAGTTTTAATCCACTCACCATATACATTGGTGAACCGCACAGGGTGGCTGCCATGTTGCCATCCTCTAAGAACCTCGCGAATCCGAAATCCGCTGCAGGCAAGGAAATATTTTAAATTAGTTCAACATAAAAAAATCATAAGGGAACCAGTTTTGTCTTCTATACTTACTCTATCTATTACTTATTTATGTTTAATTGGCTCAGCAACCTATTCAATTATAAATTCCAAAAGGATATTTGGTATTGGTGTTGCAATGATTAAAAGCTTCAATTTAGATGGATTTAGTTAGTTAAAAAAATAAAACGAAATTAAGTTCAAAGTGCATGTCTAGGCGCTGTGTGAGAATGTGCCCTCGCTCAGCGTGGCCAGGTAGTCCGCGAGGTCGCCACCGTTGCACAACTACAGAAATACTAACCGATCTTGAGGGTGATCTCCGAGGGTTGGGGGTGGCGCGGAGGCGCGGCGCTGTGCGTCAGCAGAATGTTCTGCGGCTTCAGGTCGCGGTGCACGATACCCTTGGCGTTGATGGCCCGCATCGCCTCCGCGAGCTGCCGCAGGAACAGTCGGATGGTGCCCTCGCTCAGCGTGCCGTTCGTGGCCAGGTAGTCCGCGAGGTCGCCACCGTTGCAGAACTGCGGGGAAAAAGTACAACATTAAAACAAAACGGTAAAACATGAATTGTATTTAGAACCGAACTAGAACCGTTGGTCCTCTTCCTTAAACATTTATAGCATCGCTGTTACTCTGGTATTTCTAGCTGTCAAAAATACTACTAATAAATGCGGTAAAATTTTACTCGAGTCAATGAGGAATTGATCGAAATGGCGACAAAAACGCATAGCTGATTTGTTGTTATGACCGAATCGAGTGACCCAGGATGGTGCAGTATGTTTACGGCAGCCCTTGATTCGAGGCCATTTCGTAAGAAGACTAGTGAGCGTATAGGTTAAATTATTCCTTCTCTATTCCCATATTATTCATACTTATGTCTAACATATTTATGTCTGGTGTAACTGTTCCGAGGATATGCAGTGGAATAAGAAATATTTATTAGTAAGATAGACAGATAATGGAGTTACAATCTAATCTTGAAACCTCTAATCTGAAAGATCCGCAAGTCTTGAATAAAATTATAAATAGAGAGGAGGGAAATAGATAGGAACTAAAAAAAGACCACGTTATAGTTTCTTCGTTGATGTTTTATTAGTTATCCTTGTTTTAATTTAAATTTACCAAGCCAAGTAAACAATTTACGATTACAATTCATGGACAGAAAAGCTACAGAAAATTCCTTTCGATGATTAAACTGTTGATATCCATCAGTTGTACTGGTGTTCATCTCTTTTCACGTCTAGTTGTTTATCTAGCTAGCTAGCAGATAAAAAGTTGACCTCGGCTTGTTTATGTACATAAATCGACCTCAATTTGTTCAGATTGTGCACTTATATTGTCTTGGAACAATGACATACAATGCGTATGTAAAATCTGGGTTAGTTGAACAATCGATGTAGTCGTGCAGTCTTGCACACATGATACTTGTTCATGTTCACTTGATATTTGTAATGTTCAATAATTTACGACTAAATTAAATCAAATTCATCAGGCCATTACGTCAGTTTCCTATTGACGTGATCACTTATCTAATCTGGACAACTATCATCGCACACTCACATTAGCTGATTCCTCCATCCGTCTTCGAAGATTTCGCGAAACATTGCAAACGAATACTTTGACGATACATATTCTTTTTTAGGATAATGATCGATTAAGCATTGCTACGCCTTATACTCGACACCAATCCAAAACGGAGCGCGGAGGAACTTACGATGGTTTTTTAACCGACTTCTAATGTGACTGAACACGTGTGGATAATATTATTTCTACTAGCTCACCTTAGCGTATTCCCTAAAGAAATTGCGGCTGAGCTGATTTAAATAACACTAGACACATGGCCAATATCTTAGGGAAAAAATGCAAGATATGCATCTTATAAATTCATCAAGAAACCAAGGGTACAGTAAATACAAATTAAAAGGAACGCGTTAACGTTAACGTTTCTTTGTTGAGCTGCCAGCCCCCAATTGTGGTCCCAGGTGGATGAGATGGAAATATATCTGCTTCTAACTATTAGATATCCTAGTTCTGTTTCAGGATCGGTGCTCCTATTTCCTATTCTGTCGCTGGTCCTGGCAAGGAAGCCCCCACAATAGGGCGTCAGTAGTTCCACAAAGAAAGCTTAACATTCTTTTTATTTTTAATTTACTGTAGGCTGTGTTTTCAGATGCAGTTTTACAACAACAATTCTTCTTTTATGTTGTAGAGATAGCACCACGACCAGCCTATATTAAAAATATTAAAGTATTAATTAACTTGCGAATTGCAGAAACTTCTGGAAGCCAAATCGATCAACTTAAATCATTGCTACAAATTTCCAACACCGACGCTCATTTCAATCAGTTTAATATTCAAGCGATGTTGCATAGAAAAGCGATTGCATACGACTCCAACAGCCTTCAACAACCAGCGATCCGTTGATGCTTCGAGCTCGCGATACATTATCGTAGTTATATTAGAATGACCAGACGTATTTTGAATTTTCTGGAAAAATAATGAACTGGAACTAAGATCATTCTTCTCCACGTTTCCGTTGGCTATGAAATGTGACTATTTTCAGGTGTCTGAGAATGAAACCTTATTCATTCAAAACGGCTCCTTTTTCACTGCTTTCTTCTTCGCCATCGAATTCGATAAAATTCTAGAATTTAGAATTATTCGCCAAATGTCGATAAAGGACGATACAAAACAGTTCTTGCATTTATGAACGAGGTAATGTTTTAGGTTGGTTTTCTTTGCGAAAGTACTACTGACACTAGTTTTATAGTCTTTGCGAAGTTATTATTAACACCAGTGTACGCATCTACCACGACTATGATAACTAAGGTTCGGCGAGTGTTTCAGGAACCATGTTCCCAACAATAGCAACTTAAATATTTATTTTATGAGTTGCAGCCCCTTTTACTCCAAACCGCCCGCTAACGGCCCATGTTGATGCCAATTCAGTTGTCCGCTCGGGTAACGCGCTGCCCCGTTCCGCGAACGCGCCGTCGGCGTGCGGTCGAGTATAGGCCCCGCGAGGTTCGGGGTACCCGCGCGGGCAGTGCGCGTCGCACAGAGGGCGACCCACACGTTATCACGATAAGGCGCGCCCTGCCGCCGCCGCCAATCTTATCGCCCCGATAAGCGCACCACTCGGCTCCGTTTAGTGAGCGGCGACGGCTCGGGAACCGCACTCGGCGCCCGCACCGGAGACCCCAGGATCCGCACCCGCCCGCGGGACGCAGCAGCATGTGCCGACTTCTGCTCATCTTGCTGGCGGTCGCCGTCGTGTAAGTACGCCGACGGTGGTGGTGTGGTGGCGGGATGAAGCGTGGGGTCGGTTACTCGTGCATTGAAGTGGAATTGTGAGCCGTCTGTGCCATTACCGTTCATACTTATAGTTATATATCTTCTTTTCGTGATAATGTCACTGAACGTCAAAAACGCCGATTTTTATGAAAACTTTTGTGTTGTTGAGTAGTGGGTCACTAAATGGTATACATTCACAATTGGCCTACCTCCGGTAGGTGGCGCTGTTGTCGAGTTCTAGATTTTTTTGTGAATGTCCAAAACAAAATCGACCCGAGCGGAGCCGGGAACGTCAGCTATGTGGGATAAATTATTAAGTCGATCGTACATAAAAAGGACAATTTGGACTGATCAAGGAGAAAGTAAACTCCATTATCCTCACCCTAATAATGGTCACAATGCAACATTATGCATAATTATGCTAGAAATGAACTACTATTCATTTCGTACATTTTCACGGCTGTTTGTTAAATTTGAATAAGAAAAGTAAGCCCCGGTTACACGAAGAAACGGGTAAGTTAATCAATGTTCAAACACGTCACTTTTAGTGAACAGCGTAGAGTTCCTTCCATACTGTCCACACAAAGTGACGTGTTTGATCGTACGTTGACGTTGATTTTGATTTTTTGTCCTTTCGTGCACTCGGCCCTAAATGTCTTAATTCATAATAGAACATGAGGCACGATGGTCGGAGCGGCAATGATATAACTGTCCTGGTTTTACATCCAGTTCAGTGTAGCCGTGCAATATAAGGAAGGTCCTGGCATGGAGCCTAGTTCCCATTCGGTGTGTTGGGCTAATATCATGACAGAAGATGTGGTATTAGCCTACCATGTCATGTAACCTATACTGACTGACAACATTTTGCTAACTTTCGCTGTAATTTTTGATGCAACAATACCTAACATCCAGTGGATCATTGAAAATAAAATGTAAAAACTGAATGCCAGTAAAATTACTCAATCCAATTTTGAAGACACGACCTTCGATACATAAGGTACATCGGTGCTGGGTCTCGTTATCGCACGGATAAGCAAAACTCAAGGCGATATCGTTCGCGGAATTATATACTCTCATCGAAATATAAAAGCGATGTCGCACTTCGAGAGTTATTGCAACCTGCGACCAGCCCAGAGATGTAGTCATTCTTGCAAGGGCTGCAGCTTTGAACAACAGTTCACCTGTTCGCAACATCGAATACAGCTGCATGGATCGCATACGATTACTGCCGGTTATAAAGGGCAAATGTAGACAATCTCAATTAATTGTGTCGCATGTCCGGAGATTAGAATTTTAAACTTGACAGCTAGGTTTATCATTTGCATCTTATCTAGGAATAGGTATCGTCCTAGAGAATGATCACTATCGTAAAGCTAATTTGCTTCCGTCGAAACGATTTTTCATTTTATAAAGTCACATGACATTCGTTACGTTTATTATCTTTAAGATTATCCTCTTTTTTTTGTAAAACAGTCAACAGCTAGATGTTTTTCAAGATTTTCAATTTTGTCGATACTTTTCGTTAAAACAATCAAGGTAATCAAATGTTATGAGCAAAATGTTTTTTACATTTCGTTAAAATAAAGAAAAAAACACTTTTATTTCCAAGATATGAGACAACGGAGATTATAAATCGGAAACTATTACACGTGATCATGTGTGATTAATGTATTGAATACAAGTAGGTAAAATTTTTTTTTGGGACACACAAAAACCCTCACACAAATACGAAGGATATAATATATAAAGAAGACTGTAGCTTAATGCCGTAGGTATGGATCAAGTTCATTGTGCACAAGTAATATCGAGCGTTATGCCCAAATAATCCAGACACACCAGACGTATTTGTTTCTTGAAATGGTTGTGAATTACTGTTACAGATCGCAAAGTGCGCTGTGTCAACAGGACGAGCAGTATGCGGTGGAGGAAAATAACGCGGAGGGCGATAACGAATCACCCGCCGACGAGCCAGACGATGTGCCCATAGAGGGTAGCGGTGCACAGGGCTTCCAAGAGGTCGCTCTGGATGCGCCGCTCATAGAGGACACGGAGCCGACGACGACGGAGTCCGCGGCCGGCGAGGAGACCATCTCCTGCCCGGCCGACCTCTGCACGTGCAGCCACGAGAGCGACGGCGATGCCGTCAAGCTGACCGTCGATTGCTCCTCGAAGGGCCTTAAAGAGTTACCATCCGGAATCGACGATAGAGTCAATGTACTCTTCCTGCAGAATAATGAGCTGCAGGAGTTGCCCAAATCCATCTCGGAGTTCAAACACCTAGAGGAGTTGAACGTCAATAACAACTCCATCACGAACTTTGCATACGGAGTGAGTACATAAAAGAAGTGCTATTAACTGAGCCTTCAGATTCATGGTCAGCGAAATAGATGATAAATAAAAACGGCAGATGTGTGTGTTGTTGCCATGGCCAATTTCAACTACTTCGGTTGAGGCAATATATTTTAGCAGTTCAGCTATACATTTCTGCTATGATTAGCCAACCACCACTGACAGAAAAAAAAGGAATTAACCGTTTAAATTTCCGCACATACATTAATCCAACCTGGGTTGTCCAGGTGTAATTCTTGAAGGCTACCGCTGAATTAATCAGCGTTAATAGTTTTTCTGGAGGTTCGTTACCTGTGCATTTTTTCAGATTGCAAAAGGTATCATTGTGTCAATATGTGCCACTATGTTATCTTGCCCAAATTAGCTTTTTGCTAGCATATCAACTAATTTATCTTTATGCGTCGTGACGTGCTCGTGAACGACTTACATGACAGCGAAGTAACCACATGTATCGTATATTTTCAGTCCGTGAGCGAGCTACCTGCACTGCGAGTACTGAAGGCAGCCAACAACAGATTGTTGGAGTTTCCGCAAGAACTGAAAAATGGATTGGATTTGAGAAGTTTGCAAATTTTGGACCTAGGAGGCAACGATATGAGAAAAGTACGTTACTTCAATTTACAAATAATGCAAAAAGCACGCAAATACGGTTTTATTCACCTGTAAAAATACGCGTTGCTTGGCATAGGTTAACATGTCATTGTATTTTAAAGTTTTGTGCCCATGTTTTAATGCTTATTTACGTTTCTTTACACATTTATATTAATGTCCTCACACGTTTAATATACTAAAGAAGACATTAAATAAGTAGTCTGCGGATGGCAGAAAGCTACGGGTGGTTGGACCACAGAAAGAGAACATTCCGATCAATGCGAGTAGCATCGAGCAAGCCTGCCTCATTAATCAGATCATTGATACAACTTTTTTCCTGAGATGTTATTCGCATTATTATTATCCTGCAACTTCAAATTACCACTTTATTACGACTCCTCAAGAACTAAATGCATTAATATTACATTATATAATAATCAAATAAAAACTGCAATTTCAGGCGTTAACAGCGGACAACTTCGCTCACATGGAAAGTATCACTACGCTGACAATTCCCGTGTCAACTCCTGAACTGATTGCAGAACTTTGTCACAGGCAAAGCGTTACCTTACAAAAAGTTTGCACCAACAGTTGCGATTTGGAAAATGAAGATTGCTCCACTTTGGACACGATTTCGGACGTCCCGGACGTGGAGGAAACTTTGACTCAAAATGAGACCAGCGAAGGCAACGATGTCCCAGTAGCAGCAGTCGAAACTGATGTGTCAATTCCCAATATTGACATAGACCCCCAACCTGACCCAACCGCCAGCGATACCGCAGGCAATAAACTAACTGAATCCGCTGTGGTCGAAGAAGGAGTGGACATAAAAGCTGCGGTGAGCACAGAGGGTACAAACGATGTAACTTCAGCCATCCCTAGTGATATTGCTCCCGCCACTTCGACAAGTGTTACTTTCACCGTCCCAAATGATGTTCCTTCGGCACTCCCGAGTGATGTAACTTTAGCCATGCCGAGCGATGTTATTTCTCCTATTCAGAGTGATATCACTTCTGGATCGGTGGATGTTACAACGACCCCTGAATTTTCTCTCCGGAATGCAGTAAACAATGACAATGCTGTTCTTAACAGTGCGGTGTCCATTCGGTCGGGTTTAGTATCGGTTGGGACTGCAGACATATCTGCTCAGTCTGGAAGCAACGCTGCCGATAACAATGTCAGCGATACGAATAATGTAAGCGGTGATAGTGTAGGAGCGGACGCCAATGGTGTAGAAGGAGAGAAGGTTGGAGCAACGGTTATGAAGCAAGGAGGTGGTATAGACAATAGCGTCATAGCGATCATCGTTGCAGGCATGGTGGTAGTTGTCGCCGGTGTGACAATAAAGAAGAATTGGAGTTCTATAAAAAACCGCTTCAGGCCGAGACCTGCACCCGGGCCCGTGTCAGTCGAAGCCGGAGAAGTTCAAGCCAACGGAACTTCACCGGAAGAGGTGCCGCTGCAGGCCAAAACAACGGCCTGAAGTTTTGGTTCGTCCAACGAAGATGTGGCTTCACCATAAATTGGTGCACATTAGTGGTGTGATCTGAACTCTAAAAAGATTGTGTAAATATATCGCAAAATGCATATGCCGCCAAACCTTTTAAAATTGGAGTGATTTTAGTAACATAGCTATCTACTTAATATATTATTTAATTTTATCACGAAGCATTTTTTATAATAATTTAGTGCTTAGATTTTTTTGGAATTAATATATTCCTGAAAGTATAAGATATATTACGGTTGACAGTCAGTAAGAAGTAGGCGGTAGGTGTTGTGTTTAATACATTATTTGTACATACCCTATTCTTTTAATATATAATTTAAGGCAGAAATTTGAGTAATTAAAAAAAACGCCAGAGTGTATTTGGATATCCTACTAATATTATAAAGGGGAAAGTTTGTAATAATGGATGGATGGATGGATGGATGGATGGATGGATGGATGGATGGATGGATGGATGGATGGATGGATGTTTGTTACTCTTTCACGTAAAAACTACTGAATGGATTGTAATGAAACTTTACAATAATATAGCTTATACATCAGAATAACACATAGGCTACAATTTATAAAGATATTGTGCCCATGGGCTTAAGAACTTTCACGGGGCTGCGAAAACGATGCCAGTAGCGCTACTTCACAGCAAGGGGAGAGGAGCCGGCGGCGGGGGCGGGGAGGGCGGTGCGACGCGCGGCGGCTGAGGGGGGGGGGGGAAGAAATGGACGACGGAATGGGAAGACGAGCGACTTTTCAAGGCACTAGGGATTTGTTAAAAACGCATTGTACTTTATTAAGCCAAAGATTAGTTATTGGCAGTTTTTGTTTCATTTTGTTCATTTGTTTCATTCACAAAGATACTTAATTTTTATTTAAATTATTATAGGCTGTAGGTAGGTAAGTAATTGGTCCTTTTTTGGTTGTTTTGGTTCATTTATTTTAACGTGAATAACATAACAGCAATAATAATGTAAAATCTATACTAATAATAAATCTGTAAGGGTTGTTCATGGAGTACGTTGCTTTGTTTTATAAGATATTACGTTTTTAGACTTTCTTTATGATACTTTAACTAAATTGAAGATTTTTAGAAATCATTTCTGTATGTATGTATGTATGTTCCTCCATAACTCTTAAACCAATTATCCGAATGAGATGAAACTTAGTACACGTACATTTAACTACCCGGGAATTAGAATAGGCTAAATATAATTCAGTTTTGCTTACACTAAGATGTGGCTGTCATACAAACTGCAATGCTCTGCACGGCTCGGCGGGAGGGCGGCGGCTGGAGGGGGGGAGCGGCGGGGAGGTTACTTTTACTAATTGTACCGAAGTACGGCTTGGTATTTCCCGCAACTTTAGGCCTACTTGACATCACCTTAGATGAAAAAGAATGGATACGGTACCTCCATACTGATGATAGTTCAAAAGCGTTCCTATTTTTAAAAAAACTCACACACCTATACTTTTACATGCACACCAAACTCTAATACGTAAAGGGTAAAAGAGCAGGACAAAGGTATAAGGAAATGCATCATGCGAAAAAGTGACAAATAGATTAATCTAATCGCGGAAGAATGAAATGAGACAACAATTTCCTTAAATTGAATTAGTTATAGCGTGAGAAAAAGGGATGGTGACATTTGTGACGTCTGGTCGTAGATATAGTGCAAAATTCATCCTAATCCATCATGACACATCAACGATGCGCGCATGCTAAGCCCTTTGACCAGAATGGCGCGTCAAAATTAAATGAAAAATGAAAGTGAAAACGGCATTGTTGCCAAAAATGATCACAAAAATAAATAACAATATATTGTATTGTACATTAAAATATTAAGGTTCCTATTCATAGTTTATTCATATATTCATACAATTCAGCAAAATCGAACTACGAGTTATCTTAGGCAGAAGATCAGCCTAGCCATTCAGCGGGGAAACGCGGCCTCCGTCATCGGCACGTTGCCAATTGCGCCGATGATGGAGGAAGATCTTAATCTTTAGTTGTGTTTTATTCCTTTTTCTGTATTAATTAATTTATAATAATATAAAAAAAATAAAAAAATAAAAATACAAACATATACAACAATAATTTATACATACTATAAATAAAAAAAATGTTACCGTTTCTTATGACTATTTTCAGAGAATCCAAAGTTTCTCATAGATGACAAGAGGTTCCTATTTAGTGCTAGTGGTCAGAACAAGTAGTACCATGATTGTATAGTTAACAAGGCATCAAATAATCTTTTCGCGAATTTGCAAGCGGGAAAATGAAAAAAATATTAATGGAATCATTCTTTAAACCATCGTTTTTCTGAGTAAATATCATCGATATTAAGGATAAATTAATAAAGTCAAATATACACAATTTGTAAATATTTAAATCATAAAATAAAATAAACACAAAGAGGGAATCATTAATGTATTGCAAGTATGGGTCAAACATTGCAAAACTAATAATATTAATTATTCTTGAATTGTCCATGTTTGCATTTTATGCATTTAAAAATTTCCTTCAATGCGTTTTAGATGCTAAAAAATAGTCCAAATAATAGTCAGTACAGTGTTATGTAAAACCTGTTGATGATTATTGCCGTTTGCCGTAAATGTGTGATGGTATTTTGATAAACCACTAAGTTCTTTCTTTTTACATTTTTTTTAATTTCCTTCAAATAGGTTCAGTTTATTACGCTTTTGTCCCTTTGTCGCGGCTTTAATCCCTGGATTGGTTTTATGTATATGATAAAGTTTTACATTTACATATTTTTCGATAATAGCCCTAAGAAGATGATTAAGTAAGTCGTGATAAGTCTATGATTAAATGTAGCAGGTTGAAGAAATGAATACTCATTCAATGACAAAAGGACATTTGAGCCAAGAAACGACTTGAGAATTTTAATTTTTATGGAAACGAGCTGTCTGTCACATGTAAAATTTTGACTATTTTCAAGGATTTACCTTTTTAGCACAGCCTCGGAACTAAGACATATTATACAAACATCCTAAACGACATTATAAAAAATAATAAACAGTACGTAGACTATTGTTTTGTGGCAGCCCTACTTGTTTTTATAATGAAATTTAGTTTAATATATAATACTGAAATGAAAACAAAAATAAAAATCGAACTGACAATTTAAGTTTGCTTGTGCCAACCCTGTTTGCGCCTTTACAACACATAAAAGGTTTCAGGTCAACTAAACTAAAAATATACTGAATATGCTTGTACTTACACATGGAATGTGATTCCATTGCTCTTGTTGTGCTTATTAGTGTTATTTCGACATTTGTCAACCACACAAGACATTTTGAAGGCATTTTGTTGATATTTTGAATCTTGCCCAACTGACGCGCATGGATTGACGTTTGACACCGACTGAGAGCATATGAGCTGACTGAGCGTATATTTGACGGACCGTAAAATTTTTTAGTCCCCTATCCATTCCTTTTTCATCTAAGGACATCACGCTATATCGCCAGAGGTGCGACCAATAGAATAAAATCCTTGAGAACCAGTTACTCGATTTAGATGCGGATTGTATCTACATCGGATTGTAGCTACACAATATAACGCTTCATTACCAGTAGGGTGAGTAGTGAGTGTTAAATTCTTATAACTTGCGAACCACTTACCCGATTTATGTGCGTATTTTATCAATACATAGCATCTCTGGGAGCAGTCAGGTTCGAGATGGGTTACTGATTTCGATGTTGAGGCTGGCTGTGGGTTGAAGTCCACGCAAAACTTACCTACGTAAGCAATGCAGCAGTGCAAGTGCAGAAAGGCGGCAAATGCTTTTTTTTTAAATAGCCACCAAATATCAACGAAGCTCTAAATGGGAATTATTGGATGTTTCTCATTAAATCATGCTATTTCGGCTCGAACGATCTTGATTAAATTTTGTAGATGGATACATTGTCCTGGACCAGTTTGACCATATTTTGGATCAGTCATGTTGGCTACTTTTTATCCATGAAATAATTTAGCCGACACTAACCCGAGCGGAGCCGGGTACCGCAGCTAGTTTGTTATATATTCGGATGTGGCATGCAAGGCACGCTTGTTAAACGCGGCGTATGGCGTAAACCAGGACTTATTACAGGTGCCCGATGACGCCCATGGGTTTTCGAAGTTTCGGGGGGGGGGGGGGGGGCTGCGAAAACCATGCCGGCCGGCCAGGTGCCTCTTCACACCTCGTTTGAGGACCCCAGGTCGTAATTTGGGGGAAATACCTAGGAAGGGAGTTCAATTCATTGTTTACCGACCTTATAGATAACATATCTAGAGGACCGGTGGGTTCTTATTTTTGAAATGTCGACTGTGAATTTGTGCATTTTCTCCCTGTTCCGCGTTGATCGAAGGTAGAAATAGGACGGAGGACAGCCTTATGCATCTCTGACGAGCATTCTCCATGGTAAAGACGATACTTCTATCGTCTTTACAGAGAGAGACCCTAAATCCGTAAAAGAGTTGGAGGGACTCCAAATTCAGGGACACCTCGGGGTCGTCGACGAGACGCACGGCCCGACGCTGTATCGAGTCCAGGGAGCAAAGCAGGTGCTCAGCTGAGCGATCCCACAAATGCGAACAGTACTCCACGCAACACCTTATCTGCGACTTGTGACGGAGCCGTTTTTGGTCAGGCGTGAAATACTGACGCACCCTGTCGAGGACGACTAGCTTATTTGAGGCGAGCTTGGCTTTATCCTAGTAATGGCGTTCGAAATTAAGGTCATGCGTTAAGTCAACACCAAGGATCCCTATGTGATCGTCAATATGCAGAGTAGTTCCCTGTAAGGTCGGAGCCGCACTTAACTGAGTCCGCTAGTATGAGAACATAACATGTACACTTGTTCTGTGCATGTACATATAACAACTAGTATGAGAACATCATGTGTACGTTACATTTCTTGCCATCGAGAACTGAATATTCGACAAAGGGTTGCCAGCGCCTTGGGTATGCGACGAGCCAATTGCAGTAGGTTATTAGAATTTGAGGTTTCCTCACGATATTTTTTTTCCTAGGCGTGCTCGCCCACGAAGGGTTCCGGTACCATTTTACAAGGTTTAACACAAAAAACACACTAATTATTATTAATATTATTTATTAACTTCACCTATTCGTAGTTAGTGGCAAAATTACGGTTCATGAGATGCAGCTCTGTGACAGACGGACGGACGGACGGACAGCGGAGGCTTAGTAATAGGCATTTAGCACCCTTTGGGTACAGAACCCTAAAAATACAAAAACTGGCAACTCGAAGTAGCCAGTCTGACAAACCTACTTTCACGATATCAGCCAAATACACCGTATTCCCAAGGAACTAGGTGTCATGCCAGGACCTTCCCTGGATGTTTTTCGTCACATACGATAATCAGAATAAGGTCATCGCACGAATCCAATTGTACAGCGTCGGAAGAAAGTGACGTAAATGTTCCACATCGATGTTTTTTAATAAAACTCCATTCTTATTTCAAGCAAATTTGGCGAGGAGCTAAATTTTTATAATTACATATTGTACTTACTGTTATACGCAGGGTATATCTATACTTACCGCAGGAAGCAGAAAAATAATCTTCCTGACCTCTACCACACCCGCACTGACTTACCTGAAACAAGAACACGAACATATTACATTCCATGTCTATAGTGCAACGCGATGACAGTGTTAATTATCTCTCATCACGATAGGAAATTAACTAGGCTATTTCTACAATAGAATCCGCATTGCACAAGATTCTTATACGAATAACATTAATTTATTGTATCGAGCGTTCGAGTTTTTATTACTTACAAGATTGTGCCCGCGACTTCGAGGAAGGCAAATCGCATTGTCGACTTTTTTATTTCACGATTGGCTACTGCATAAATGATTGGAAAGAATCAAGCTATATGTAGATTTAGACCTTAACAAAATCGGATAAGTAGTTCCCAAGTTATAAGCGAACAGACAGACGCCACATAAAATAAAAGCTATCTATGAAATTCGCCAGAATAAGGCCCGATTGCAGGAAGAGACGTTTGAGTTAATAAAGCTACATGTCACTTTAAGTGAACAACCTGAAGCTGACTCACTTCGCTTCCATAATGTCATCAATGTCAAATCATTGCTTGACGTTAATGTGGATTCGTGCCCTAAGAAGTTTCAAATCGAGTGTTTGTCACATATATATAAACAAGATCTGTCAACGTACTGCGCATGCGCACGCGCAGCCCCCGCCAGTGCTATCCCGCCGCCGCCGCCACCGCCAGCCAATGGACGCGGCGGCGGCGGAGGAGGTGACGAGTGCTGCCGCGCTAACGTAGTCATTAAACAATACCTACGCTACAGATTACATGAATTAACAACTCCATCGCTTCATAACTTTTTGATTACCGTTCGCTTCCATATCGGTTTTATAGTAACTATGTTGGACAATGTTCCACATATCTGTTACGGTTTTTGGCTGAGTAATCTTGATCATAACAATACCATCCCTTTTTTACAATTATTTTTCTCAAAACATTTCAAAATTTCACTTTTAGAGGTTTTTCAACGGTGTATATTATTTTTATATTTATGTACACTACCTTTCCTGTAAAATGGCTCTTTCTATCTATTACCAAAATGTCCGTGGACTTCGCTCCAAAACAGAGCATTTTTTACAGAATGTTGCCTTAAACGATTATGATATTATTGGTCTAACGGAGACGTGGTTAGTTGACAGTATCAGTAGCGCGGAGCTGTTCGACAACCGGTACGAGGTATACCGGCGGGATCGAAACTACACGCGCACGGGACAGAGCCGCGGCGGAGGCGTGCTGCTCGCGGTGCGCCGTCACCTGCTCGTCGAGTACCGCCCGCTCTGGCACTCCACCGCCGAGGATCTGTGGCTCACATTAAGCCTTCCATCACCTGACCGCCGAATCAATTATAAACTTCATTTGTGTATTACATACCTTATTGCTGAAGGCAGCGGCTTATCTTTTGAGGTGCAATTGAATAACTTTCTGGAACGGCTGAGTGAGTTGACCACTGCGAATCCACTCGACAAATTTATTATAATAGGTGACTTTAATCTGAGCGGCATATGTTGGCATCTTGAAACCGATGGACATACTATAAATCCAACTAACGTTTCTTCACCTGCCGAACTGAGCCTTGTTGACGCAATGGACTTCACCAATTTATCTCAATTTAACCGGACACTGAACGCATACGGACGCATATTAGATTTAGTTTTATCAAATGATTATATTGAAGTATCTCCCTGTGATGACCCCATTACAAGAGAAGACCCGCACCATAAGTCCCTTATCATCAATGCCTCATTTGCTCAGCTGCACGAGTTACTCCCTGAAAAGAGACTTAAATTTTTCTACAATCGTGGGGATTTCAACTCCATCGGGAAAGCTCTAGATGAAGTAGATTGGGAAGAAATATTGGGTTCCGGAAGTGTCGATGCTTGCACTGAGCGATTTTATTCCATTCTTTATAACCTAAGAAATGCACATGTTCCCCACAAACTCGTGTCAGATGCGCTTTACCCAGCATGGTTTAGTCCTGCCCTTATTAAACTATTGAAGGAAAAATATAAATTACATAAAAAATATAAAATTTATAAAAATCTTGCTGACTTTGAAGCGTATTCTTTATTGCGCTCAAGAGCTAAGTCACTTAACCAGAAATGTTATCATGAGTACATCAATAAGATTGAGGCAGAGATAACTAGTGACCCAAAAAGGTTTTGGGCATTCGCGAAAGTCCGTAATCAGTCCAACTCTATTCCTAAAGTCATGTTTTATAAAGGTGTCGAAGCTAAAGCAGGGGATGAGATATGCAATCTTTTTTCTAGCTACTTTAAGTCGGTCTATACTTTTTCTGATATCGCGGACAGTGCTAATTTAAATATTTCTCCCCAACCTATCTCTGTCAACCTCTCATCTATTAATAATGTTCACGTCACAAAAAATATGATTTTAAATTATATTAGAAAATTGGATAAAAATAAACCAGCGGGACCAGATGATATCAGCAGTGTCTTTATACTGGCTTGTGCATCAAGTCTCAGTATACCTCTGACCATTATTTTCAATCGTTCCTTGTCAGAAGGTGTGGTCCCCGTTATATGGAAGAGTGCATTTATTACTCCAATTCACAAAAAGGGCAAAAAAAATGACGTCGAAAATTATAGGCCCATATCTAAACTCTGCATTTTTAGCAAACTCTTTGAAAAAATAGTATATGATCAAGTTTACTCAGCTCTTAGGTCCACTTTCAGTCCATTTCAACACGGGTTCCTTAAAGGTCGCTCAACTGTTACAAACTTAGTATTGTTTACTGACTACTTGACCCGCAGCATGGACAAAAAAGTTCAGGTTGACACGGTATACACCGATTATAGCAAAGCCTTTGATCGTATCGACCACCCGATTTTGATGTACAAGCTAGAGACCGCAGGTATACACGGAGACCTCTTGCGATGGTTCTCTTCTTACATAACTAATCGTTCTCAAGCTGTGGTCACAAGTGGTTTTAGATCAAACTGGGTAAAAATCCCATCAGGCGTTCCGCAAGGTTCCTTGCTAGGCCCTCTTCTTTTCATAATTTATATTACCGACATAGATAAGTGAATCCTTAACTCAAAATTCCTTTTATTTGCTGACGATATGAAGATCTTCAAAGAAATAACCGTTCCTTCCGATTCTACGTTATTACAGGAAGATCTGAGAAGAGTAGAAATATATTGCGATTTAAATAAACTTGATTTGAACCCCCTGAAGTGTATCAGTATCACTTATTCTCGAAAACTTCGCATCCTGGATACTTCTTACGCTATAGCAGGACAAGTTCTAGAAAAAAAAAGTAATGTGCGTGATCTGGGTGTATTACTCGACCAGAAACTTATTTATGACAAACACGTTGACGCGATTGTTTCCAAAGCTAGTAAGGCGCTTGGCTTTATATTGAGAATATCAAAGAGCTTTAAGAATCCGAACAACCTTGTACTTTGCATATGTACGAAGCCATTTAGAGTACGCGTCCCAAATATGGAACCCTAGGTACGCAATTTATACGAATAGACTAGAATCTATCCAATCAAAATTTATCAAGAATCTTAATTACAGAACCTTCCAAAAGTTTAACTCAATTGAAGAATCTCGACGTTATCACCACATACTACCACTTGAAGCGCGTAGGGAACTTGCTGATTTATTACTTTTAGTAAAAGTAGCAAACGGTCTGATTGACTGTCCGGATCTACTTGCATGCATTCAGCTTCATGTGCCGAGCCGTGCTACCAGAAATATTCACCCTCTAAATGTTGACCTAGTGAAATCAAAATACAGACAAAATTCATTTATGTGGCGTGCAAGTAACACTCTTAATTTAAAATATAACCACCTCGACCTATTTTGCATGAACTTTAAGAGCATCAAAAATGAAGTAAATATTCTTTATTTTGGAAATGAACAATAAGAAAAGCGTAAACTCATTAAACCCAGCAATACTATTATTATTTTACCTTTTAAAGTAAGGAAAATTCATAAATTTTGTAACCATCTTTAATTTTTTTTTTTGCGACATGTGATGCTCATATTTGAAGTCATATTTTAACGTGTTTTTGTCTAGGTATGTTCGACGACTGCATCTCTTTTTTCATTTGTTAACTCAACTGTGAGAATATGTAACTGGTGTCTATTTTTATTACTTTGTTAATTCACTTTATGTATGAATGCACTGTTGTTTCTCCGAATAAATAAAATAAAATAAAATAAAATAAAATAAAATAAAATAAAATAAAATAAAATAAAATATCACATGTCACATAACCCTCCGCGACAGCAGTAGCGTGCAATGTCTCAATGCAATTTTAGATCGTTTCGACCAAGGTCACCCTAACGATAAGTTGGTCTCATCGTGAGGGAGCGATCTCGGCACAATCCTATGCATCAGTAAATTCCGTTGCATCGATTTTGGCAAGCGATACTCTACAGATTTTCCCCACAGATTTTACGACAGAGACATGCATGGACGGTTGAATGCGACGATTTTGATTTAACATCTTACTAGGGTCTCACACAAGTGAGCCAAACGTTATTCAAAATAGTAAGTATCCATTAGAATGGACGAATGGTCACACATTCACTCACATTCACTGCGACAGCAGTAGCGTGCAATGTCTCAATGCAATTTTAGATCGTTTCGACCAAGGTCACCCTAACGATAAGTTGGTCTCATCGTGAGGGAGCGATCTCGGCACAATCCTATGCATCAGTAAATTCCGTTGCATCGATTTTGGCAAGCGATACTCTACAGATTTTCCCCACAGATTTTACGACAGAGACATGCATGGACGGTTGAATGCGACGATTTTGATTTAACATCTTACTAGGGTCTCACACAAGTGAGCCAAACGTTATTCAAAATAGTAAGTATCCATTAGAATGGACGAATGGTCACACATTCTAATAGCACGAAGAGCGTATCATGACTTTTCTTATCATTTCGTGACGAGCGAAATATGCGATTCAATCGACGCGACGCGCAATTTGACGATCTTTCTGTGGTGACGAATACTGAAAAATAAACTGAACATCTGTGAAGATGACGTCATGCCTAGTATAATCGTGGAATATGTATGTTGTTGTAACGAACGCAGTGTTGTACTTGTTGATAAAAGTCAACGTATTTTGACTTTTTATCATTACCGTACACGTCGAATTCTGTTATTAGTAAGAGGAAGATGTTATAGTTGAGCGCACCCGCCTTATACGCCTTGAACTTACGCGTATTGCATGAATACGCGTAAGTTCAAGGAACCACAAATGTTTTCTTGCTCCATCGTCAAGGGTCTTGGATAAGTTGGTATGGTCAAATGTACAGGTGCACTCCATAAGCATCAGTCTTTCAACGAAATATAGAACGCGGCATAAAGGCAATGGCCTGAAACAGTCATCTCTACTGTATTAATACTATATGTACTTGAAAAGACTATGCCTGAAGAAAACAATCGGTTTGTTTGACAAGAAAAAAATGATTTATTTGCTTGCAATGGATGCCAGCGAAGGACGACCGGCGAAGCGATGTTAGCAAGGGGTTCCAGTTTTACAGAACCCTAAAACATGGGGTAACCCTTCCCACCCGAGACATTTATTGCATATTCTTTGCCCGAGATTTTCACCGCAACGATCCGACCAGGGTTGCCGGGTTCTAAACTACAAAAACCGGACTTAGCGGTATATTAGGCCGGGTATGTTGCCCTAAAAGCCGGACATATATACTCTTTTGATTTTATTTTTTTTAAGCGACCTGACATGGATGGCTAATACCACACAACTACCGTTATGATATTAGCCCGATACACCACATTCCCGAAGGAATTTGGTGCCATGCCAGGACCTTCCCTTTATGAGCACGGCTACATTGAACTGGATGGAAAACACGGACAATTTTTCATTGCCGCTTCGACCATCTTTACATCCAATGCGATGGTACCAACCCGGGCGGGCTTAAACCCTACCACCTCTAGTAGGGGAAGGGGACCTACAGTTTTACATGGATTCCGAACCATGGAGCAGCTCGCATTCGTGACGAAAATGTACTTATCGGACTCGGAAACAGAAAGACAGTGGTGCAAGTCGGTATTTAACCCATGCCTCTGGTACGCTAGGCCAGTCCCCGCGCCACTAGGCTACGAGCCGCTAAAATACTTTTTTTAAGCAAGAGAGGCGTTTTTAAAGGTAGCACAACTTTTAAAATAATAAAAAACTAGGGTCCATATTTTGATTGGTCAAGCATAGAGGCACGGTGGCGGCGGGGGCGGAGGTCGCCGCTTCTGCAGTTTGTGCTGTAGTCGGCTGTGCGTTTATTCCGGGAGGTCACGACATTTTTGTTTACGATAATGTAAATGGCTGAATCTGGGTTCACGTGTTAGGCTGAGATAAATAGTCGTAACAGAAACTAAGACTATCGAAAAGTAGTACTTTGTGACGTCACTTTGACACATTTCGTATGGACGAAATCTCAAAGTAATGCAAATTGACGTCACAAAGTACTACTTTTCGTTAGTCTTAGTTTCTGTTACGACTATTTATCTCACTCTAGAGACCAACCCTCTGATGCTAAATGTGTCGGTCTGCCTGCGCCAAGTGGTTGCGTTAGCTAGATTGGTTATACAAAATACCTGTTAGCATGCACCGGCTGATTAATATACTGATGGTCTGGAAATATTGAAATCCATTAATTATACAACAATAACCAGTCGGCTTATTGATTCAATACTTAAATATACCTAAAGTTATATCTGTTACCTAAATCACCTATTACTACGAAATGCAACCAGAGATTTTTCAGTTTTGGTATGAATAAGGTAACATACTTGATGTACTGATACTTTCATGCTTCGTCATTTGCAGCCGTTTACCTTATCATATTATTGTTTGGTCACGATAACTACTTTTTCAGGCGCTTTATCTAGGCAACGCAACCACTTGGTGCAGACAGACCGACACATTTAGCATCAGCGGGATGGTTTTTATGCTGTGAACCTAGTTTCAGCCATTTACGTTATCGTTACCATTTTTGTCGCGACCTCCTAGTCTAATTGCTTCCATGTGACGTTTTACACCACGGACGACGAAAAGCCTGGCCGGACACGCAAATGTTTGGCCGGATACAGCCGTAAATTACACCAAACATGTCCGGCTAAAGTGAGACGCCTGGCAACCCTAGACCCGAGCCATGCAATACCGTTCTCGGGCGTAGTCCCCATAAATCCACACGCAGCACGAGGTTGTTGACACATTCGCGAACGCAGCGGAAACTCGGCCGCTGCTGTTTACAACTTTGAACCGATGATGCGCGGTGAATGAACGCAAGATATCCGTATCTCTTCGCTCGGGCACAGCTCGGGGCTGTTGGGAAAATATGTTTATTTACTGTAGCCAATTTGCGTCTCTCGATTTTTAAGCGCGCATCGTACTATTCCAGGTAGCGTTGTTTTGTTCGAGATTATTTCAAGGCCGCGGCGCTCGACGCAGCAACTGCGGTGGCTATTTACCAGAACTTTTCTGCCGGATTGATCTATTTTTTGCACCTACATAGGAATAGACGCGTTGATTGGTTTCCTCGTCATTGCACGAATTCGTGCGAAAAGTGCTGTCAACACCAAATGTTGGGGATGGTCATTGGCTGGCTGGTTTTGCAAGTCAATGACTAAAATTGTTGTTGTCGGGAAAATAGGCGCGCAACCACTATTACTTATTCTGTGACGCAACCTAGGAATTGTTTGTTATTGTTTATGCGCCTTCGATCGCTCCAAAACTCCGCGTCACAAATCTACAGCGTTAATCTTGTACAGTAGTACTAAATAGCATTTTGTATGGTTAGTACGGTGCTAGTCCGCGTTCTAAATTTTGACTGCTCTAAACTTTGAATACGAATGTATATGTTCATTCGCCGGTGATTCACAGTCACTTGTGATTCACCGGTAAATGCTTACTCGTGAAACGACAACTGCGTGAAACATTTTCACACGATGCCCCTTTCTAATTATACCAAAAAGAGTGCGATGACAACATACAATTATCAGAGATTCCGTCATGCGAAATCGAAATGTAGGTAATAATTTTCATCTGTGAATTGAACTCGTGTTCGTTCCTGGAGGATACACTTCCTTTCGTTTTAAGCATTTGCCCAATATGTAGGTCACGTTATTTGGATTATAGCCAATGTGACTTCTCATATCTCGAGCAGTGCTGTATACCTACGCCACATATGCTGACGAACTCATACAAAATGGGTCGATAGTATAGCAATCGTTATAGATAGGGCGTTATCGCTTATGGTAATCCATCGATTACACCCACAGCTCGACTCTCATTCTGATTGCAATGGTGCGCCCACAGGTATGTAAAAAACCGGCCAATTGCGAGTCGGACTTGCACACGAAGGTTTCCGTACCATCGTGTAAGATTATCACAAAAAAACACATTTCGTTTGTGCGTCCGTCCGTCCGTCCGTCTGTCACATAGCTGTATATAACGGACCGTAATAGGTAGACATCTGAAATGTTCACAGAGTGTGTATTTATTTTGCCGCTACAACAACAAATAGGTAAAATAAAAGATATACAAAAATGAAAGGTGAAAAAAACCGTGATGTTATCTTACGTGTTTAATCTTGTACGGAAGCCTTCATGTGCGAGTTCGACACGCACTTGGCCGGTTTTTTTTCTATGATGGTTTGCCGTTTTAAGGATTAGTTTCGATCGCCACTGCCGTCCTTCCGATGTCGCCAGTTAAGCTGTCCAATAGGGAGCCGCCTCGGAGCCGCCGCGCCGTCAGGGCTCTAGTAATTTGCCAGCGCCTATACCGGCATTGCATCCAGCGCGGCACAATAGCGCACGGGCGAGACGGGCTTGGGGCCACGGCGGAGGCGGAGGGGCGGGTCCCGTTACTCGGCCCCCCTCCGCAGCCCACTACCGCCGCGTAACGGCTCAGATGGATGATTCGCAGGAAACGTTGCCGTGCCAATTAACCCACTGCAGACGTCTCCGCGCCTCGCGATCGAGGGCGTCAAGACAGTGATGCGGATGTGCCCTGCGCTCTACGGGGCCAAGCCAAGACCCCAACACTATACATAGAAGTGTTTCAAATCATTTGTTTGGTTTATAATGACAGAATTTTCTAAAACCTTGGCCACCATCACCGGATGGCATATGCCGGTGGCTGAACAATATTTATCAGCTCACCGGATTTTCGAGGGTCCAGTTACTCGACCAAAAAGTGTACACCAAGATTAACAGTAGTCAATATGACCAGGATTACTTATTGATTTGGAGATTCCCAAGGACTCCTTAAGGACTACCAAAGATTCCTGGTGATTTCCATGATTCTTAACCAAAGGTTCCTGAGGGATTACCAAAGATGCCTAGGATTACCAAAGATCCTGGGATTTTGTAAGATTTCGAAAGGCTATTGCCCGTAAATCCAAAAAGTTTATAAATTATTTTTGTTTAAGCGATGATTTCGAATGAGCAAAAAAAAGATGCAGGACGATGCTATTCCTAAATAAAAATGTCTAAAGTTTACAGTGCCATTGATTTTTTTGTCACACATTGTTCGGTAGGTACAACTATGTTTGTCAGCAAGAGACAGTGATATAAAACCTGTAGCTTTCCAAACGGTCTACTTCTGACCACAACAAAAACAAAATCTTAACAACAACAAAGATAACTAATACTGTACAGAGACTACGAATTTCATTGACCTTAAATATGAAAAGATGCCATTTGTAACTTTGTTCACTCAAGGATTATGACCACGGTCGACGAAATTGTCACTAATGCGACGCGTCACATCGCAAATCTAGAAGATTGTAATCGGCACGTCATTGCCCGGTTCAGCAGACACAGATAAGTGGTTCGTCAAGGTGTCCTCTGAGTCTCATCCGGTCGGGTCGTCGACACGGCAACGCGTCTTGCGAATAACCCTAACCTACTCTGACATGAGTGTCTATTCACATCAAAAATGCTTTCAAAAGTCATCCTTGCTTTGCACGGTCTCGCGTCAAGTAAAAAAACTTACTTGAACACGAGATCAATGTCCGGAGGTGGAACAAGTTCTGACATGTCGACTTGAAGACGAACCGAGCGATCGCGGGGATTTTGTGCTAGTGACTCATTTCCTTTTTACGCAATACTTTATACATTTTGCATCACACAGGCAGGACTCCCTTAAGGGCCTGGTACTAGCCAAATCGCAAAGTTAGACGAGGCACCCCAAGTTAACTAACTAAGTCTGACGATTATAAGTGTCATTCTTACAATATATGATTCCTTGTCTAGGAATCGAATTATTTTCGTTAATGTATGTTTCCTTTTTCTATACAAAATACATTGCGGAAACGGTGTCCATTTCCGAACTTTTTTGACTAAATGTAGAAATCTAAAAGCAAATGGAATTTTTTGTTTATGCATATATGCTGTTTTTGCTTATATCTAGAAATCGAATTACTTTCAGATTTCTAATGAGAAAAATCAACTTTTTTATTTTTATTATTATTTAAATAAATGATGGAATAAAAAAATATTAACAATCCATTATCAGTCTGGAGTTCTATTTGGATTTGCTGAAGCGTTTCACTACATATTATTACATTTGTTATAAAGTGCATTTGTATGGCGCGAGTAGTTGGCTAGTCCTAGCGCCTTAATGGGCGACGCTCAATTTGTTGAGGTTTTCAGTTCACTTGGCTGAATAACATATCGTTTGACAGTATGCATGCATAGTACGAAATGTAACTTGCCTGTTCACCTGATATTCAACCGGCGAGTTAATTTTTTTTTTATGTGACTGGACATGAATGGCTAATACCACACCTTATGTCATGGTATTAGCCTAACACACCACATGGGAACTAGGTGCCATGCCAGGACCTTCCTTATATTGCACGGCTACATTGAACTGGATGGAAAACACGGACAATTTTCATTGCCGCTTCGACCATCGTTCATTTAATGCGATGGTACCAACCCGGGCGGGATTAACCCTACCACCTAGTAAGTAAGGAAGGGGACCTACAGTTTAACGTGGAATCCGAACCACGGCCAGCCCATCAACGGTCGAATGGTCACCCATCCAAGACCGACCGGACCCAGCGTTGCTTAACTTCGGAGAGCGATCGCCGAAGTGTCGCGCCACTGGGCTATTGAGGCTGACAGATTTGCATGGTTAGCCCCTGTGGTTAGCCCTCTGTGGTTGGAATGCTCATATACGTCCCACCAGCATTACCACCTTGATGGTGGAATTTGAAACGATTGAAACGAAAATGATTAGTTTAATTTCCAGTAGCTAGCAACAAGCAGAAGCTAAGTCGGCGATGGCCGCGGCTAGCAGTCTGGTCGGAACTAATTGCCGCGGGAGGTCAGCGCACAATTCGCCATGCCACTCGCCAACGCTCGTAGCGTCACCAAATCATTGCCCGTCGCTGCGCCTACTTAGCGGTCATGAATCACAGCCAACCGCAAAAATTGACTTTCAAGCTATCCACGTTACCGTCACGTGATGAGGATCATCTAGCTAGATCAGGGTTGACAGTACCGACTGCAAGAAAGTAGAAAATATGAGCACGTTCAGTCAAACTTTGGGGAAAAAGTATCATCATAAATACGCATGAAAGAAGTGACTAGATTGAAGACTGCAAAGTAATCATGATGAGTGAAGAATGTATGTAAGTCTCTTACAGAACACAATATACAGAATAACATTATCCTTGTATTTAATCGCCTTTAACAAAAAGACCGTTTTAAAGTGAGAACGTAATATCATATCATGAAGATAAATCTTTTGTTTTCATTGACTTCCAGCTGAGTGCATCAAAAAAGACCACATCTTATAATACCCCCAGCACTCTACTGCAATTGCTGCAGCATTCTTAAGCCAAAATGGCCGTTTAAGGTGGGCCATCCCGCTCAACTCCCCATACAAACGGGGAAAGAAGATCACGCCCATATTTCTTGTCAGAGATCCCAAATTTTGCTCAAAATAGCTCTATTTGATCGAACTAGATATCTGATGACCGTTTGAATTGTACAATTGTGTTTGGTTTCTAATTTATAAGGTCCGAAAGTACGAATTTTTCGCGCGATTTATACAATTACTTTGGAGGTGGATTACGCAATGATAAAGTAAGAACATTTTAAAAAGATTAGTCATCAGACATAGCTTATTTAATCAAGATTTAAAATCTATTTGGTTTTTGTTAGATTTTTGACAACAGCGGTCGTGGTTTACTTTTAGCTATAAGTCGTTTTGTAATTAAAATTTTCGTAAATCTTACCAAATCATACACTATGCACATTGTCTTTTTTGTGGACATGGTGCATCTTCCTCATCACGGAGCCTGTCTTTTTCTTTGAAACAGAGAAGGTCCCAGAGCGCAACAGCACGGTTTTGTACCGAGCCCGCGAATGAGTTAGTCCCGCCGGGTTGGGCCACCTTAATGAAACCTGGGACTGCGCTTAAATTCCGAGATATTCCCACCGCGGTCGTCATTGTCGCATCAAAGCGTACTTCCCGTCCGTCGACGACGCCACCTCAAAATAAACGTGCCTTGATGACGGACTAATCTGCTCGATCGTTACTTTCTAACTTGCCCGTCCCTGATTATCTCGACGAACATTCACTGACCCACTTGTTCAGGTGGACACCGCCACCAGTTGGCACAGCCCTTCGCTCCGCCGACCGCGGCGGCGCGCTATCTCCGACCGGTTAGGATATGACTCGAGACTGTATTATTTATGCGAGCATTACGCGCTGGACTTTAAAAGCTCTTGCAGCTCAAACTTGTGCAATCCCCGTGCACCAACCGCGATCTACGGACCCGACCTCATCATCGCATGTTAGCGACGTAGGGCGTCGTCCTAATTGAACGCGATTGCGCGATGATCCAGCGACAACAAAAATTGGTAGATAGTAGCGCGAGCCACTGTTCGCATTTTGCTTTGCACCGGAGCCAACCATGGACGCCGGAGACGCGCAGTTTTGTGGATGACCTATTTTTCGGGTCTCGATAGCAATGAAACCCCGCTCACCGAGACGCGTATTATCGCGCGAATGTTAATTAGGACACCCATTCGACATCAATATAGTTGACCGCGCGTTACCATGAACTAAGTTCGCGCGAATTTATATCAAACATTTTAGTACGTAAATTAGAACAGCTATTCGACATTAGTTTGATCGCCAGCTTGCGAGAGCAAAATTCACGCGAACTTACGATGGTCACGAATTCGCGTTCAATTAGGACGCCGCCTTACGTACTACGTAGGTACTACTAGGAGGACCAACTGGAAAATACGGTGGGTTTATAATCGTAATTCTGCACTTGCATTATCTGCACTTACTGCGTTCAGGGACGTTATGAAGATAGTGTTGTATGCAACTCATTACATCAGATGGGTTTTGACTGATTTCGGGCTGGTCAAGTTCAGGCTGCCTTTGCAATGCAACCGGAAAAAAATTAATTATTTACGACATCACATTAGAAACCTCAAAAATAACAGTATTTCTCCACTATTTAATGGATGTTATTATACATATAATCCCTCTTCACATAATTCCTCTTCAATAACTCTATCTATTAAAAAAAACCGCATCACAATCCGTTGCGTAGTTTTAAAGATTTAAGCATACATAGGGATATAGGGACAGAGAAAGCGACTTTGTTTTATGCTATGTAGTGATGTAGTGATAAATATGCTGCTCGATTTTGAAACAATATTAATTTTACTCTGGTGCGCATGTAGAATTTCTTGCACCGAATTTAATTTGCATACAAATCATAGTCATAACGGCCAGCCAGCACAAAAGTTAGCAAGCAAATGCTGGGGATTCCATTCCAAGTGAAAATGCCGCTTCATGATAATAACTTTCACTGGTGATTTCCAGGTGAGGGGAGATACATTCATCCAATATCTACAAAGCGATATCGTGTCCGCTTCAGGTGTACAGTCAACCAAAGGTTAAAGGATACAATTCCGGCTAACCGTAAAAATGAATGGTGTTTAAATACAACCTCTGATTCAATTTTGTTATGGTTTTATTTACTCAGTAGCTAGTAGACATCCTCAACTATGTTTGAATCTATACTCAACACAATAATTGTTTCCAAAAGTCAAAGTATTTCGACTGTTCATCTTTTCATTCAACCGGACGTGTATCCTAAACTCTTTGTTCGACTGTACAGGGAAAGCCTAATTTAATTTAATTTAATTTATTTATTCAACTCCTGGTAGTCAAACTACACTCAGTCATGTCACAATTTAATTGATCCGCAGATTCAGTCAACCAGTGAAGAAGAACCCGCAAAGAAAATTATGATTTTTTTTTCGTCCACATTAAAGATCTAACACAATTATGATTTCATACCTAAATGCTACTGCCAAAACTTATATTTTTGGTAGCACGATCCAAGGTAAAGAACTAAGAACTACGAGTACATACACAACAATCCAGAATGTGAAAAGTCTTAATGTATGGCGGATGTTGGATGCTCGATTCTACGGCGCGCTGTGAATCGAGTGATGTTTAAACCAGCGAAGGGTCATTCCGGCTCCAAAGAGGCATGCATTCTCATTCCTACTCCACAAGTCCGGAATGACCTGACTTTGAATTTCCGTGAAACAGTCCGGAAAAAATCAAATGAGGAAAAGAGTCCTAAAACCTATGTGGAATAATGACTAAGGTGAAATTATTACAGAGCTTTTTCAGGATTTTTTAAAGCCGGAATGGACAAGTTTGGATGGGGAATAAGAGCCTGAAGTGGGTAGGAACAACAAAGGCAGAGAAGGCGGGTTTTCGGAACTGCGTGGAATGGCAATAAACTTTGCCTGATGGACTGATCGCTGACATAAAACGTATTATGCACACACGCGCCAGCGGGCACGTGTCGATGTCATCGAGACGGAGCGAATTGCGCGCACGCTGCCGGCGCGTCTGGCGCGCGCGCTGTGACGAGGCTTCAGGCTACACACACATGCGCCCGCGAGGTGCGCACGCGCAGCGCGCCGCCGGAGACAAAGAAACCGGCCCGGCCCGCGAGCTGCCTGAGGCCAATGCACGTACAAGGAAGCATGGCGCGGTGAAACGCACATGGCACGACTCGGTCGATGTTTAGAAATCGCTCGGCAAATCTAATGACATTACGATCATGGAGGTGAAGAATGTCCTCCATGCATTACGATAATATAATCGTGCTATGGTAACATGTGATGGTGATTTTTTGCAAAACGAGAATACAATCACACAGGTGTCCCTTGAGTGCGGGCTTTATTCAAAATTTTATTGCAATAAAGAGTCGAAGTTGCCAATAGGCTTTTTAGGCCGCGGCCTAGGGGCGGCAATCGTATAGGCCGCCTATGAATGGCCAGATTTTTACATTGCTTTCACAAAGTGTGATTGCTTTCACAAAGTGGCCTGGGCGCTGATTATCCATAAAAAAGGAACAAGTTTTGTTCTACAAGTTATGAAAAAAAAGAATTTCAAATTGCAAATTTCTGATATTATCAATAACTTAGTCCTATATTTTACCTATTTACAGGTTTCTATACGGTCTTTACGTAATGGGATTTTTATCGAAGGATGGTAAATAATTCTAACTAAATTGTAACTACGTACGTAATATGTATATTACTTCGTATTCAAAAGGTTCTTATGCAACTTAATGTTTGTTCGACAGCGACACTATTTCTGTCGTCCACAAAGCAAACGGAAAACCGGTGCATCGCATGCGGGTGACCTTGCACCGCCCCCCCCCCCCCCTGCAGAGCGCTGCACTTGACACTGCCGGTTCAACATCCACACCCACACTCACTCACAAGACTCTGCAATAAACAATAAATGCACGTGCCTGCGCCGATGGACCGTGAAAGTGCAGTCTAGTCCTCACGCGAAAAAAAAAACAACAAATTGCATGCAACAACTAATGCAAACAAAAAAATGTGCGCGCGGACGCAAAAACGATTCGCGTAAACATATTGTATTACTAATACCACACCGACTCTCATGATATACGCCCAAAACACCGCATTCATGGCCTTTCATTTATGGGCATAGGTAAAACTGGACGGAAAACATAGTTGCCCCTTCCACGATATTCTCATCCAATTGGTACCTTAACTCTACCATCTAGTCTAGTGGGCAGTCTTACGTGTGTTCCGAACTATGAAGTGACCCCGCATTCTCAAAGAAAATGCAAACTTAACTTTCGGTTAAGAACGAAAAAGGTGTATATTCTGGGAGTCGAATCGCAGGTGTCCCTTCAACTGAAAGTTAGTACACCCAAACACGCTTCCAGGTCTTTCAGAACTCGAAAAGGAAATATGTCCCGATTTGATTTTAGTCATCAATGAAGCCGGAACAAAAAATATATACACAGAGTAAGTCAATGACACTGAGATATGGGGAGTACCGAGCCACAGATAAACGCCAGACAGCCGAATTTTTGTAATTGCATCATTATCACGCCTCCGGGGGACGTGATAAATGATGAAATAGCACTCTTGAGTTTCGTCTGTATCCCTTTACCGAGTCAATACATAATCATCTCACAGGGAAGGCAAACGGTGGTTTCAGAAATGAGTCGCCAAGTCAAAAAGCACAAAATCCAAAACCCAGATCATCAAAAAGTACAGTTCGGACTAAACATTATGGCCGATGTGAAGTTGGCGCATTAAACTGCGCAGAACACCAATGTATAGGTCTCGGCGCGCGGGTGGCGTACCCTAACCCTGCGCATACTCGGACCCGGTGTGTATTCAGACCGGCCAAAAAGTTTGACCCGAGTTCTATATATTTTTCGTGTGTATTATAAAAAAATATAGCCTGACCTACTCGACTTCCTAAGAGTTTTAAGATGTAATAGGTTTTGGATATTGTGCTTTTTGGACTTTTGATGTGTTTACAAAATAATATTTCAAATGAAATTTCAAACCGATACTTGATAGTATTCACGCGCGTTTGTGACTGTCGCCGGTCGCGGGTTCTCACCATTCATCGGATCAACGCTCTCAACAATCCGGTGTAAACGAACCGGAGACGCGATTCAGAGGCTTCAACATTCGCACCATTGTGAGCAAACACTACAAACACGTGTCGTCTGTACAAACTCGTGAACTCTGGAACTACCCTGCGAATAAGACTATGCCGATTCGTTTGCGCGGCACAGATTTCTGGTTATCGACCAGCGATGGGTCACTGCGGCTCCAAAGAGGAATGCATTCCCATTTCTAATCAACAAATCCGGAATCACCTAAGGAATTTAAGGTTCGAGAACCCGTAAACATGCGGAATGGTTATAATTTCCGTATCCGTATAAACATAGGGGAATAGTTTTAGGGATATCCAAGAACTCGCAAAAATTGGGAATCGGATCCAGGATTTTATTGGGAAATTTCAAATGAGCAAAAAAGGTCAAAATTCGTCGGCACTTTCGGTAAGATCTAAGGTAAGATGGTCGGGAATAATCTAATATAGCAAGAAAAAAGTCGTGGGTCTTCCGCCTCCAAAAATATCTGGAATTACTGTTCCAAGCGCTGGAATGACTATTATTATTGAGGAATGGAAATGGGAGTAGGAGTAATAAAAGCAGAAGAGGCGGGTTCTGGGGATGTTTTCGACATGTTACGCCTCCGCGTAAACAATCTCGATGAAGCCACCTCTAGCGGCGATGGCTGCCACCATGGAGCCGACTTCGATCGAATTCGGCAAGGCACACCGGAAAACAGTATATTTAATCAATTTGTTTTGAATTGAAGTGAAGTAAGTAACGTATATGTACTTTGACCTATTGGGCTTGAATTTAAAATGGCGGCTGGCTAGCGACAGTTCGCCTTGGCACAGTTCTTCCAACGAGTCAATCGGTAAGACATTTTGTCTTTGTGCCAGACCTGCCTAAAATTAATGTACCAATAGCCGGCCGCAATGATTGCTCGGTGCCATGCAGTAGAAAATATGTATGCATTTGATAGCCTAATTCTTGAGTTTGTAGGCTATTTAACTTCACGCTGCTAAGCTCATGAGTTGACGGCGCATTTTACCTGGCTCCGCTAGGGTTGATTTAGTTTAAGACAATCACCGGGAAACTAAGCTATCTCATAAATGCGCCGCTATTGGATCTAAATCGGTTTCTTCGCGGCGCTACCGGCCTTCCAATACGTTGAGCATCCTTGATACTTCCGCGAGCGTTGTTGCTGCTTCCTCTTGGATCGAGTTCATGTTAAATGCATATGCACGCCGCGAATTCGCATGATACGCAACGTTTAATGCGTCAGGAGTTCCAGCGACACGTAACTTGAATGATTATTAATGTCTCAGAAAGGAAAGGCTACAGAGGCGGCGGTAGAAAGTAAGCTGGCGCTATTTCTGGCAGACAAAAACTTTCCACCTCATTCCCCCGCTCGTTAGCTGTCCGATATATCATAACGCTTGCACGTGCATATTCTATGCAGACAGTTACCGTAGACGTTATCCGACCCGCTGGTGGACTTAACGAATGACACGTGTTCGGCTGAGACTACGGTAGGTCTCTGTCAGATATTCGTTAGTTTCTTATAAAATCTTATCTATGTAGCTTAAAATTATTGGAACTAGGTACGTTCCTTTTCGCGCATTTCGCGAATATTATGATAGGCGGGAAATTATGTCTCGACACATTTCCTGTCCAAGAGCTGATATCATTTTCAGATAAGCCCACCGGGTGATCCTGCGCAGTTTGGAAGTTCAGAAACTCCGCTCGGGTGAATGTCCAAAACGATCTAACGGCGTCGTGGCCCATTTTAATGCGATTTTCTGAGTGGTCAGTCTGAGTTCTCACCTAAATTGGCGTTTACGGCAAACCGATCGACTGGCGTTTTCTCCAAACTCCATACAAGTTTTTACTAGATATTCTGTGGTTTTACTTCTTCAAGCTGTCAAAGTCAAACGCGGACTTCCTATTTGTATGAAAACGCGGAGTGGGCGTAAACGGCAACGTCGACGTATTTACGGCAACTTTGAGTAAACTGTCATATCAAGCTCGGACTCGCAAATGTTAGTTCGCTTAACGCCCGCTGCGTGCGCTCTTCAATTTCTCCATACATTTGAAAACGCCAGTCGATCGGTTTGCCGTAACGCCAATTTAGGTGACAACTGAGACTACCGGCTCCGGCAACCTTCCGAATGTGATCGTCTGAAGTTTGGTAGCGGTAGACCACCCTAGCAGTAGGTGCCTCCACGCGATCAGAATTGAATCCAAAAGAAACTGATGCCCTAATGACACCTGAATGTTTGTCATGGTATAAAATTGAAAGAAAATGTCTTACAATGATGTTTAGTAATCTTGTACATAGCTACTTTGAATCGGCAACGACTGTACAAATAATTGAGCAAGTTCGGAGTATATGTCTGATTAAATTTAAAAAAATGCAATTCTAGAGAAAATGTTGTGGGTAATAATTGGCGTCCCGTTCACAGACACGCCTCCATGTCCACACTAGCGCTAGTCCACACCATAAAAGTTTCTCAACAACCCACAGCCTCGATAGTTTGCGACTGCGCAATAATTAATTCCGACACTTTTCAAAATAGTGTCAATAGTAACAGAGATATGTGATTTATGTTAATGAAAAAGGCGAAAATGCGTATCGGATCGGCTATACTACCGGCTACACATCATCTATGACACTTGGTACAATACGAAAACAAATATTTTAAATTGTCCAGCTTGGTCCAATTGGTAAAAATGCCTGGCAGTACTTTCTACTATGCTCAACCATACATAACACATATATTAGTGGAAGATGGGTGGTTGGATAAGAATTAGCTGATGTATCCGG
The DNA here is from genome assembly GCA_946894095.1 of Incurvaria masculella. Taxonomy (NCBI): domain Eukaryota; kingdom Metazoa; phylum Arthropoda; class Insecta; order Lepidoptera; family Incurvariidae; genus Incurvaria; species Incurvaria masculella. The sequence goes on from OX335644.1 coordinate 9,985,136, forward strand.
CTCCGCTCGGGTCGATTTCGTTTTGGACAATCACTCGAGCGGAGCCCGGTATGTGCCCTAAGCCCCCGATCTACTGCATCACTCACCCGCGCTATTACTTCGTTTTCTCTTAGCGCAGGTACTTTCTGACTTTTTCCTTCATTTTTCTTTCTTTCTCTTGCTCGGCTCATAGAAGAGTCGTAGCGTGATGTTAAATATCGTATAACCTTTCTTAAGAATTGGGCTATCAAACTAAACATTGTTTTCAAATCGGACTATATAGTAGTTCCAGAGATTAGCGCGTTGTTACAAAAAAAAAACTCTTCCGCGTGATTACATTAGGTAAATATTTATAGGGCCGGACCATAACAATGGAACACAATTAAAGTTAGCTGATAGTTCAGTTCATTGTTGTGATATCAAAGTAATTTGCACGAGAAAAAGCAGTTGCATCGCATTCAGCATCGTTCCAAAACAGGATGTGAAAGCGGCATCGCTATTGCAACCATTAGGCTTTAGCCCATTGTGCGCTCCATGTTGGATGCCATATTTGGGTTGCAATGAGATATTGATAATTTAGATTATTTGGAGAATGGTATTTTTATTTAACATACAATTATTTCTGGTTCAAGAATTAATAACGTCTGATGCTGTAATTATAATAAGAATTTGGTTATTTATAGGAACTACATGAAATTTATGAACATGCATTCACAATTAATTATAATGGGTTTAAAGAAAAGTGGGTAGGTACGTAACAGATTTGTTATATGTAACAAAAACACCGTCAAACGATTCTTGCAAGGAAAGGTTGGTATAGACTAAAAACCGGCCAAGTGCGAGTCGGACTCGCACACGAAGGGTTCCGTACCATCGCACAAGATTTACAAAAAAAATACACGTTTTTTGTATGGGGCCCCTCTCTAATTATTATTATTTTATAATTTTACCTATTTGTTGTTATAGCCGCAAAATAAATACATAATCTGTGAAAATTTCAGCTTCCTATCTGTTACGGTTCATGAGATACAGCCCTGTGACAGACGGACGGACGGACGGACGGACGGACGGACGGACGGACGGACGGACAGCGGAGCCTTAGTAATAGGGTTCCGTTTTCACCCTTTGGGTACGGAACCCTAATAAACATTAGAAAGCTAAACTATTAAATGTGTTTTTCTGTTTTCCGGGGAGCAAATCAGGTACTATGTCACGACCGAATTAGGCGAAGTTCGCCTAATATCAAAATCACCACAACGCACCCCATTCAACCATAGGATATTCCCAAAGTGTCGTTTGAGAAACCATTATCATAAGCCAGTATCAAAGCCTACAGCAATTAGACACAGGTTTCATCCATTTTGTATAGATGCGAACTGCCGTTGTACTCGTATAACTCGGGTGAAAAGTTTCCACCCAAATATCTGTCACTGCTAATTAGAAAAACAAAACCATTTTTTTTTCTATATGGAGGAAGTCAGCTATTAGGGTGAAACATTCTCTCCCAAGTTCTTTGATCAGTGGTTTCGCTTCAAGTTTCACCGTCTGAATGACAAAGGTTAGACCACAATGGGCTATGTATCTCGACTGAGCGTTATAGCTCTCTCCGACGTTTACTATCATCATCCTAATGATGAATTACCCCCGATGACTATGATGCCATGACGTAGTGTTAACGGTTATTTTAGAGTTAATTGAAAACCAGTTTTCCAACAGAAAGTCTATCTCTCAGTAGGCACAACTCTCAGCGCTGTCGTCAATTATACATTGCTTCGGTGCTCAATGAGCATAACATTTTTACCGTGTTCAACGGGCAATGGGTTGAATAGAATGTGTTTGCTATAAGAACACACGTCGAAGGTTGGCTGCACTCAGATCAAAAAAGGAGGAAATGTGCCATCTAGCTCGCCTACAATGCGATTTGCATTTTGGAAAAAACACCAACTCAAATTGAACGTATGGAGCGCATCACTTTCAACGCAACAGTAGGCATTTGCAAGGAAAATGTATGTGGTTCAAAGTGTTATGTGTGGTGGCGTCTAGGGTTATGCCGTTGTACATGCATAATTTGCCGCAGAAGTTTTTGAGGGTTTGATTGGGTCGGAACTGACTTGGGGAATGCGTTTCAGGAGCACATTCGCTCGCGTCGGTGATGTTTGTACCGACGCGCGGCCGGATTCCCATACGAAGTGTCCATACGGCGCGGCGGCGGAGGCGGGCGGCGACCCCACAAACGGGTAACGCCCACAATGACACTTCTCCCACTGTTTCTCTTCTATGGTAGGGCCGGTACGGAATACCTACAGCAGAGTGCGGTAGCAAGATGATGTCTCTATTAATACACGATGCGATACTGGCTGGCAGGGCGCGAGGCAGGCGTCGGTCTAACTAAAGCGATTCGTTTATTGTTCAAAGTTGGAGTTGATACTAAATACATGATGCTACATGATACACTACGTAAATTACTAAAGTTTCTTTTGTTTGACAAAAGTATCCATCGGCTAAATACACTTCTAGAATTTGGAACGAGTACTCAGTCTAGAAATCTGGATAGCATTCACTTCAGTCAATTCGTGCCCATGATAAGATCGGTCCAAGAACGTTAAAAAGAAATGGACGCGAGCTGTTCATAGTTATCACTAAAAGCGTTGCCATAATAGTTTTTATGAGTCTTCCAAAGAAATACATAAAGAATTGATAGATATTTTAATAGATAGATATTTTTCACGAATTTACGCGACAAACACATCAAAGCGAATCGTGCACACAGTCGACGTTACTATGGCCTCGTCGTATGGAGTCTACCTATTTGGGCATACACGCTTTTGCCGGCTGTGTCTTTAGTCCATTCGTTTTTAACGTTCTTGGATCGGTCGATGTTCTTCCGGTGGCTCCGCCCAGGAACTGACAGCCCGCACGCGAAGACGCGAATACTAGTCCATTATTTCATACTAATCTAATTGCAGGTGGTCGTATTTCATCAGCTCGTCACCGATAGCATAGATTAAAGAGGGAGGTATAGATAGCTAACGTCATGAAACGTACAAAACACGCCGAAAACCTTATTTTTGCTGGCACTATGACATTTCTAACCAGCGCCATCTCCCGTCACTGGCAGAACTAGTTAGGTCGTCATTAAACTAAACTTGATTACAAATTTTGCCTCGGTAGGCGTGATGAAAACGTTAGAATTTTAACTATAAATGAAGTAATGCCATCGTAAATAAAAACAATATCATTGATTGCTTTGGTTTTATTTTCAATGTATTCTGAAATGTCAATTGCCACGCCATCTTTTAACGTTTATTATCCCTATTAAGGCCCTGAGTGGGCAGTCTGAGTTCTCACCGAAATTGGCGTTTACGGCAAACCGATCGACTGGCGTTTTCTCCAAACTCCATACAAGTTTTTACTAGATATTCTGTGGTTTTACTTCTTCAAGCTGTCAAAGTCAAACGCGGACTTCCGATTTGTATGAAAACGCGGAGTGGACGTAAACGGCAACGTCGACGTATTTACGGCAACGTTGAGTAAGCTGTCAAATCAAGCTCGGACTCGCAAATGTTAGTTCGCTTAACGCCCGCTGCGCGCGCTCTTCAATTTCTCCATACAATTGAAAACGCCAGTCGATCGGTTTGCCGTAACGCCAATTTAGGTGACAACTTAGACTACCGGCTCTGGTACTAGCCAAATCGCAAAGTTAGACGAGGCACCCCAAGTTAACTAACTAAGTCTGACGATTATAAGTGTCATTCTTACAATATATGATTCCTTGTCTAGAAATCAATCTATTTTCGTTAATGTATGTTTCCTTTTTCTATACAAAATACATTGCGGAAACGGTGTCCATTTCCGAACTTTTTTGACTAAATGTAGAAATCTAAAAGCAAATGGAGTTTTTTGTTTATGCATATATGCTGTTTTGCTTATATCTAGAAATCGAATTACTTTCAGATTTGTAATGAAAAAAATAAACTTTTTTATTTTTATTATTATTTAAATAAATGATGGAATCAAAAAATACTAACAATCCATTATCAGTCTGGAGTTCTATTTGGATTTGCTGAAGCGTTTCACTACATATTATTACATTTGTTAAAAAGTGCATTTGTATGGCGCGAGTAGTTGGCTGGTCCTAGCGCCTTAACACTGGTATGACGTTAGCAATCTATCGCTTCCATTTGAATCTATGCCGATAGCCTCGTCGGGTAGCTAAGCGGACTGCAACAGTACGCAGCGTGCATGCATGGCGAGCCTGGAACCTGCAATTTGTAGTTTCGAACGACTTACGTAAGTAGGGCACTTACATCGGCCGCATTATCGATTTGATCAAATGGCTTTATCCGCAAGGCATACTGAGCCCGTAGTCCACCTTCTCGCCGAAATTGGCGTTTAACACGGATCTCCTAGCGTTTTCAGATGTGTGGAGAATTGAAGACCGTGCCCTGTAACATTTGAGAGTCCGTGTTTGATGTCGAATCAAGCTCGGACTTACGCATCTTCGCCGTGGATATGTTGTCGTTGCCGTTTCGGCCGACTTCTTGTTTTTATCTAAATCGCTAGCCCGAGTTTGTTTTTGACAGGTCGAAGTTAAACTCGTACGGGTTTGACGTTTTTACGTAACTTCAAAGTTCCGTAAACGCCAAATTTATGTGACAACTTGGACCTACCCATGGACACCGGGATTTTATAGACCTGGGGTGCCGGTTGAAAGATAAATATGATAACTTGCTGAATACAAACGCTACTGCACTGCCAAAAGGTGAAATCATCAATACAATGAATACGACAGTTCAAGGATCGCAATATCCTTGTGTTCCTTCGAAGCGAATGAAAACGCATAAATAATGACACAATGCAAGAGTTTATTAGCGATCAATCGTTCGTCGCACCGTGAAGTGAGTGCCCTATGCAAGACGCAATCCAGGCGTCGAGTGGGACCTGGGGGTTACTATGTTAAAATACCTCGCCGAGTGAACGGGCAGCATTTTGTGTGTCAGGTTTAATCTGGAAATAAAGGCGAGTTATTTTTTTTTATGCGACCTGACATGGATGGCTAATACCACACAATTACCGTTATGATATTAGCCCAATACACCACATTCCCTAAAGGAATTAGGTACCATGCCAGGACCTTCCCTTTACGAGCACGGCTACATTGAACTGGATGGAAAACACGGACAATTTTTCAGTTTGCGACCTGACATGGATGGCTAATACCACACAACTACCGTTATGATATTAGCCCAATACACCACATTCCCTAAAGGAATTAGGTACCATGCCAGGACCTTCCCTTTACGAGCACGGCTACATTGAACTGGATGGAAAACACGGACAATTTTTCAGTGCCGCTTCGACCATCTTTTCATCCAATGCAATGGTACCAACCCGGGCGGGCTTAACCCTACCACCTATTTGGGGAAGGGGACCTACAGTTTTACATGGATTCCGAACCATGGAGCAGCTCGCATTCGTAACGAAATGCCCTTATCGAACTCGGAAAGAGAAAGACAGTGGTGCATGTCGAAATTGAACCAAGGCCTCTGGTACGCTAGGCCAGTCCCCGCGCCACTAGGCTACGAGCCGCTCATAGCCGTTCATTTACCATAGTAACCCCGCAGGCTGATGAATACAGTGGGGGCTCCGATCACGTGACTAAAAAAGATTAATCAGCATTGCGAAGCCGGCGAAGTTGAAGTAAACTAGAAGCCATTTAAGAGAGGTAAAATAAAGTATGACGGAACTGCAAAAAAACGCTACGAACAACTCGCATTAATCAACGGCGACGATAACGTTCAAAGTTTGCTAAAGACCGATTGCCGAGTCGGTGAGCGACAAGATGACCTCATTCAGGTGGTTCAACCCAATGTCAACTGCGTATTAACTAATAGAGCGATCGGCGGTGATGTGCTACGCGATTGCCGCCCACGTGTATGTAGCGGCAAGTCCCGTCTCGTGTGCATGCGCACGCGCACGCAGCGTGAGCTAGCCGCCTCCCCCGCCGCGCCGCCGCCAGCCGCGGGCACCAGTGAGAGTGTGGGTGGGTGTGCGCCATATACGTCTCATTTCGATATCGAGAATATTATGACATTGTACCAGTAGTGCCAGTAGGGCAATTCCGGGCATCAGGAATCTTTCGAACTCGCTTTTGTAGCGGTTGTCCAAGGGGTTTTCTAGGCGGAAAGATTCAGGAGCACGCTATTTCTACGTTTAAAAGTGAGAAAATCGCTTCGATGACCGCTAAAAAAGCTGTTTTCTCGACTAAATGATTCCTGATTCCTGAGCACGGAGTCCCAAGAATAGGCCTACTGGTAGATTCACAAGTATCGCTTATAGATCTTTTCTCGGATCTAGATATTCTCGGGATGGTGCTGTCAGGGAGTATGCAGCAAAACAAGTATAAAATACGTTTTATATGAGGAGGATAGATTGATAGTACACGTGGTTGACAGAACTGTCAGAGCCGGTAGTCTAAGTTGTCACCTAAATTGGCGTTACGGCAAACCGATCGGCGTTTTCAAATGTATGGAGACATTGATGAGCGCGCGCAGCGGGCGTTAAGCGAACTAACATTTGCGAGTCCGAGCTTGATTTGACAGCTTACTCAACGTTGCCGTAAATACGTCGACGTTGCCGTTTACGTCCACTCCGCGTTTTCATACAAATCGGAAGTCCGCGTTTGACTTTGACAGCTTGAAGAAGTAAAACCACAGAATATCTAGTAAAAACTTGTATGGAGTTTGGAGAAAACGCCAGTCGATCGGTTTGCCGTAAACGCCAATTTCGGTGAGAACTCAGACTGCCCACTCAGAATGTGCTTACTAGTGGAGCGTCTCGATATGCTTGATGTAGTTGCATAATAGATTAATGCGACACGATGTTCGGACTCACACACAAGGTCACCAAAGTGACGACGAGTGCTTCACGAAGCTCTGCGGAGACTTGCACGCCCGAACATCCAATACTACTAAGAATAATGCAAATGTTCGCAGAATGTCATCACCCGCAAGCTAGAAATACAGGAGAACGCTTAGTGAATGAAACGAAACGCTCTCATCATTAATAATAATGAAGTAGATGTTTAGCAAAATATGGAAAAAAGCAAGTGCTGTATAAAATTATCTTGTTGAACCTAACAGTATTTATATAGAAAGCTCACTGCCGCGCCGCGACAACCACCACTCTACGTTCTACATTCACACCACTTTCACCAGTCCAGCAAATCATCTCCTGAGAGCTCCGTAAAGGTGGCTTTCGGTTCGCAGCGACCGCATAGCGTGATGGCGACTGTATGTAAAAATTTCCGGTTCTTCCAACAAAGATTGAATAAGGAATATTTAAAGATTTAATAACAATTCTCGAAACAGTTATGTTGAAATACAAGCATATCTTTTAAGCAGCTCGTCAAAGTCTTCATCCTATAGGCGGCCTTATCTTCAAAGACAAGATTCAGACCTGATTTAACGACCATTCCGCATCACAAACACTGAAAACGGATCCAGGGCGGAGAGGCAGGGACCATGCCCCACCCCCTCCCTAAAACGATGGTTACACAAGATAGTCGAAACGGCAATAAATAAATGACCGATACTTGAAACGAGGTCCGAGGACCCCCCAAATTGAAAGTCTGGATAAGTCGCTAGTGATATGACAGCGCGTTACGTGTTTCGGCCTCGGGTCGTTTGTTACCGAACGTTCTTGCCGCTGCGCGACAGCGAGACCCAAGTGGCCTGATTCCTCGTTGCGGTTGCACGTCACGCGTCGCTGCGATCCGAATGCTACCTTTTCCCGCTCGTGCAGCACGCGCAGCCAAATGTCAAAGTTGATGCTATATCGGTGCAGTTCAAGCGCCTTGCGCAGGAGTGGCGGGCGGCGGTAGAACGCTCATTCAATAGAAGCGACAATGAGTTTTTATTCAGTGCAATGCATTAAGGCTGAGATAATTAGTAGTCGCAAATTAAACTTACAAAAATCTAAAATATAGTGACACTTCGTTCATACAAATTGTGTCAAAAGTGACGTCAGAAAGTACTAATTTTAGTTTCAGTTACAACCTTTTTTTTATCAACTGCATTGTTCGTTGTTAGGGCCTATACCACGGAATTCGTAGTTTCCATCGGGATTGCTAATATTTAATCTGAATTCGGTATCAATTTACTGTTGACTTGGTATAACTGATATTTTCATTTAGTGAAATTGACTGTTTAGGAACTGTTTATTTTTAAGAACCGTTACATTTAATATTTCTGATAGTTTAAAAATATTGTCAGTGCACTGACACTTTTTACAATAAAAATAAAAAGGCTACCAATTATTATAATAATAATTAATTAATTAATAATATTATATAAACTATATTTAAGTAAACAAACAATACAAGTATAAATACACCATGCTAAAGAAGAATGCACGAATAACGTTAAGAACTCATCATAACAAGATCACTATTTTAAAAAAAATGAGGGACATAAGTTTAACATATCGTTTTGTCATGCTTACGGGCCAACCTTAATGCTGGAAAGTTCAATACCTACTTATTTGAACATTTCATTGTTTCCCTCTTTATAAGTCTCACAACATTTAGAACAAAGAACAACAGTCACTCAGTAGACATATAATGGATACGTGCCGTTTCTCCCACGAAGCAGGCAGGCGCTGAGCTGACGCAATCTTCAGCTGCAGCGCAGAATTGCAATATGCACCGACGGTAATAACATCTAGTATTATAAGAGATTGCGCAAAATGCACCCAGCTTAATACCAGCCATTGACAACAGTGAACATGAACCTGATTCACCCTCCAGCCAGGAGTTCTCCGACAATGGTGTAAGACCGAAGAAACGAAGAGGCGAGGTTTTGAGGGAGGGGGATTAACATGCTCATTGAGATATGAAAGCAGGGAAGGTAATTAAATGAAATTTAACATTGGGACATCATGCAATAGATCTTGTTAGATGAACAAGAATATGGTTAAAAATATTGCTTGTTGTAATGGAGGAAGAAGGTCCTAGGGAGCCAGTCCTCCGAAAAGCGAAATGCGATAAAATTTAAATTTGCAAAAAAAAACCATAAATAGTAAACATGTCAGAGGTTCTACAAAAATGGGGATAATTTACGATCGCTAAAATAGTCTTGTTGCTCCACTTCCAGTGCACGAGGTCCATTAAACTCTAGGCAATCACGTTTCAAAATTGCCACAATAACAGATTGATAGCCCACATCAATACCTTGCACAACAGCCTCAAGACTATCAAGATTTCCAATTACAATGAAGTTATAAAAACTATAGAAAACACGTAGGTGAACACATTATATTGCTGACCGCATTGTTCACTCCAGGTTGAACATCGACTTACGATCAAGTCAGCAGCTGTCTTTGCGCCTGCTCTACGGATCTATACGGTAAGATTAGTATTATAAAAACCGGTGTGTGAGTGTGCCGAGAGACCACAGATGAGATGGATGTCAAATCCACCACACCTCGCGAAACCACGCTCAGCGAGGCACCAAACCGGGAGATTTGCGGACAATTGCAGAGCTTTCGAGCTTGTTTGAAAACTTCCAGGTTGTAGGTATGAAAGGCACTCGCCGGCAGACATACCCTGGCGTTGCGGCAGAGAAATTCGTTTGAGAAACGATTCGTTCTCATGAGCCTAATGTCAACCACAAAATGCATCTCATTTTGCTCCGTCTACTTCGACTGCAAGGATTATAACGATGGCTCCGTGCAAAGGCGGGCGTGCTGGTAGGGTCGCCTTCATAAAGTCCAAAAAGCATAAGGTCCAAAACCCAGAACATCCAAAAGTATGTATTTTTGCATATATTTATAAATGAAAATATTATAATCTAACCTAACCTAACCTAACCTAACCTAACCTAACCTAATTGAAAAAGTTCCGAATTCATTGGTGTTTTGGACGGTATGGGTTTTGGACTTTGTGCTTTTTGGACTTTATGATGCGTCCCCCTGGATGGTAAATGAAACGAACCTAAGAATGAACGACTGAACCATTTATATGACCACCGATAAAATATATCAAGAGCCGCAAGGAGTTTGAATGGTGCAGCACAACTCTAACTTGTGACGAGTCGGAATTTAACAGATGACCCAGTCTGGGTTTTACGTTATCGACATTCAGGGCGAATCACGATAAGCCAACTAAAATATGCGACAGAGAGTTCACTTTCCTTTTTTTTTTTAAAAGTACCCTCTTTTAGAGCTTTAGGGTATTGAACAATTTATTGTCAGGGGGTAAAAGTAAAGTCTTCGTATCACGACACCAAACCTGAGTCCCTATTGCTTTTTAATTATATTAAAATCCCTAGTATCCACCGTCCACTGTTAACTTTTAAATAAAAATAGCTGTTAAGTTTTCCTCAATTAACTTATAACGCCTAGTTTAAAACGTCCATACATGCAGTATGCAGATGGACTAAACGGAAGATGCTTTTTGCCATCATCCCTTCCGATCAGTAAAAATCTCAAAATGTCGTCAAGTGAATGTCTTCGATTGTGTCGCCCTATTAACGTGATGTGTAACGTCACCGCTTTCTTTTAAAGAACACTGGCGATTGATCAGCACTCGGACTAAGGCTGGTAGAGTCCGTGCGGAAAGAGAACCGTCGTAAGATTTGCGGGCGCACATGTGCACATTTACCGTATTTGTCCTGTTGACAACACTGGCACATCATTATAGTATGACTGTAGCAACTTGATATTTTGAGGCTGTGTTTGAATATATTTTCAGATTCTCAGGTCTTAATGATTGTCTTAATGTATGTTATGTAAAAATCTTAATGTTAGTTCCATTGTACGCCACGCCGCCGGTTCTCTTTCCGCACGGACTCTAGTAACATTATTCCGTGCGTCTCACGCAACGTCGCAGTATGTCGGTGCTCGCGCTGCCGATATTGGACATCATGCGCCTATTTAACCGTTCGGTCGTGTGTGAACTTGATGCTAGCGACGCAACCAACCTTCCGGGTTGGTATAATCGCCGCGACCTTGGCCGCTCCGGCGCGACGCATACTCGGCCTGTACACACCCGATGGCCAGCGGAACGTCGCAACGATGGGAATTTTGTTAATGAAGAATTAAGGATTTCAGCGATGTAATGATTCAGCTTGTATCGTAGCTTGATTCTGGCGAGGCCTGATCGACTGTAACTGTCCGAAGCGAGCCTGGCTGCATCTCAAGTAGATAGAAAATGTCTGCTAGCGTGGGTGTGCGGACGCGTTTTTGTGTCTCCGCGTGGCGGACGTCTCTGCAGGTGTACCGATACCCGCTGTTGGCTGGCCAGTTAGCCACAAACCCACCTGAGTAAAACTGTTTACTATGAAATCACGAATCCCGAACACATAGCCCGTAAGACGTCTTATCCTATACACGTGTCGGCGTTTCGATTACCGTAAAACATAACAAATGGATCGTAAGCATTAAAAATACCGGTTATCAGCAATTACCGACGTCAGGTGTCGATGGTCGCGCATTCGTTGTGGCGCGCAATTGATGCTATCAAGCATAACGCGGCGCGCGCAACGCGGTTGCAGTGGCAGGTGGTGGTGGTGGTGGTAGCCGGCCACTGCCCGGCAGACAGGCGGGCGCGGTGCGCGACTCACTTCACGGTATCGCCGCATGCATGCCATGTTGATAACGAGACGCAAATCTTGCGACGTCACATCGCGATATTGCTTTGTAGCCTACTTTGCGTAACTAAATGCAATACGTTTAGCAAGACTACGTACCGTTGCATAGTTTCATTTACATTATGTACACGTACCTCATAATAATGTTTTCTATGTAAAGCGCGGCATACGGCAATAGGAGCCCCACGACGCCCATTGGTTTTCGAACTTTTGTGTAGGCTGCCGGGTGCTTCTTCACACCATGTTTGAACGACGCCAGGTTGTACTAGAATGGTTATACCTCGTCAGTATCAGATACCGCAGATAAATAAAATAAAGGTTTTGTTGGTTCCTATTGAAGGAATGTCGGAAATGAAGGGTGCCTTTCCCGCTTGCTCTGCGTTGAGCGATGGTAGAAAGGGGACGAAGGTATGCAGCTCCGAAAAGCAATTTAAGTGGTATAGACGATGCAACACTGAAAGAGACCATAAACATCCCTTCGGAGTTGTGGGTCTCTTAATTCTGGGACTTCTCCTCAGGGTCGACGATGAGACGCACGGCATGTCGCTGTATCGACTCAAGCTGAGTCAAGCTGGTACTTAGCTGATCCGTTTCTATAGATTAGAAAAAAAAAAGTTTTTTAATTTTTAACAATGCATCCTCGACACCGATTCCAAGGGAATGATTTCATAGGCTTTCCTAGAATATTTCTGATAAACTAACAAATCTGACTTGTCTGAACATTCGCATAAACCCGACTAAGCGTGGAGTGCACTATCTCTGGTTTCGTTCTTCTTTTTCGCCTGGAGAAGAAAGAAGAGAGATCTATACCTGTAATATTAATATTAACCAAATGATGTGCACCCCACTCTAAAATGCACAATGAGCTTTGAGTTTGGTCCCCCATAGTGATGAGTATGCCACACGACGCCCTCACTACGCGGCTATCTCACTGGGTCACCAGTGCTACTAGATAACGAGTTAATTGCTGGCTCATTCAATCTTTTTAGCCTCAATGTTTAGCCTCTGCAAAGTGCTACTCAATCGAAATACTTCGCGACGCGACGCAGTAAGGAAAACGCTCAAATGTCAGACAACCGGGTCACTGGGGCAAGCGGGCGGAGGTGCGCAGGAGTTCCGAACAGTCGACGCGACACGACGGCGCGACGACGCGACACGACGCCGCCGCGTGATGCTCGCGTTAAAAAAAACCTTATATTCCGTGCTGCGCATACCAGAATCCAACTCGACATTGGAGTGCCCGATTATAAAATATCCGCGTTTAAAATTAGCTCCAGTTCGTGGGTGAACCCCGACCTCGATAGCGGAACTTGCCTGGAAACTTAAGAATGGCCCGTATGCTATGTTCCTCATGGTAATCATTTGAAAGCCACTTGGCCGATTATGCTCATGCCATAGAAAATGACGCGAACCTAGAAGCATCCGATGCAACGAACATTCTGCCAACCCGCGAGGAAACTCCCGCTAGTAAATAATGGCGGGTTGTTCCTGTAGCAGCGAGCACGCGAGGACCGCGTGGCCCGTCCCGATGTCCGTGACCTTGACTGAATTTATTCCAATTCGTATACGGATAGCGAAGTCGTTATCTGCCGCGGCACTGCCGTCTCCGCCGCCGCCGCCTCCGCCGCGGTCGCGACGCACTGCGACTCGCGTGAGGCAGATCAAACGTGCACGCACAAAGGAACCACATTATGAGGCATTGTTAGCGCTTCGAGACGAAGGTGAACCACTTCCAGCGGATCGTATCGGACGACACGCGGACCACAAATTATAAGATGCTAGAACTAGTGAACTAGCAGTCGTATTCAGAGAGCATCTGTCAAAACTTAGTACGAGATTAGCACCGGACTAACCACACGAATACCAGTTTAGTCCGGCGGATTCAAGTTAGTCCGCCCACACTTAATATAGCTGTAGGGAAATAGTCTTATAAATCTAAAGATGTTCCCTCATCGGGAGCATTTGTCTGTAATGTAACTATCAGTGAATGTATCAGTTCAAAATAGAATCTTAGATTGTTGCATTATAAGCGAATGATCCCTGTGAGGGGGCGCCTTTAGACGCTCGATTACTAATGGTGATTGCTAAGAACGGTGGTGCTGATGAACATTTGGAAATATGCCAGGCAGGCAACAAATGCCTGATATCTGAAATGATAGAAACCATGGACGCTCCCATTATATATTGGTAAAGTTGAAGTCTGAGAAACATGGTGAAATATCTTGATGAGAGCTTAATAATTCCTTTTGAACACACCTCAACGCATACATACACGTTGAAAAATGTACGTGCTTGCTTTAAGCGAAATAGCTAAAATGATATAAGCAAACATTTACGTAAAGAACATGCACAAAAAGGGTACTTGACTAATAGCATGTAGCCGCACCGCACCGCAGTCGTATGTACAACAGAAGAGATACATACATAAAATGATTATTTTCACCAATTTTCTAAATAACACTGTGTTAGCCTTCGATGAAGATGAACGAGTTTTGGCATTACAATGCAGACCTCGGAAAATGCATATAACGATGAGGAGGTCACTACGCATCTGTGGTCATTAAATGAACCGAGAGGGTCAAGAATATAATTGTCGCTTGGTTTAGTTAATTCATATTCTGAATGGTTGTCATTGAATAATGTAAAAAAGTTTGCTTGCGCTGTCAACTTAGGCATTTTTATTAGAACAGAGTTTGTCTTTAAGGTGCAACAAATAGCCAAGGTTTGACTAGGTTAAAAGTATTAAGAAATTCCAGATGCAGACTGACCCATGCAAATCAAAGTCCGTCGGATAAACGAAGACTGTTGCATCGAACGTAATGGACAATCAAATACATGCCGGATAAGGTTATCTGCAGATGTTATCTGGCAGACTTCGCTCTAGTCGGGGTGCTTGGAACTCGCCTGGACGCGTGCCATTTCAGCATCGGCCTTTAGGTCAAGATTAGGCTGTCTATCAATCTCGATATCAATTGCTAATTTACTAAAATAGCTAGGTGAAAAATGCCTGTGCGGGCTGGATGGTGTGAAAAGATTGAAATATACAATATAGACCACCTGGATTGTCCTGACATAGAATCCTGTGTGGTCTATCAAGACTCCAAGGAAAGAGATTTACACCTCAACATTGATCGCCTGAATGGCATGTAAAGAGGCCAAGTGAAAATATAGGCCACCTGGAAGGTTTATCAAGGGTTTAGGTTTAAGGGGTTAGGTTTAGGGTTATCAAGAGTCCAAAGGAAGCATTTACCGCCTGGATCTATCTATGGTAAAAGTATACATGTCATTAAATTGATTTTATTTCTGTATTATTATTATATTTGTGCAAAGGATGATAACAGAAAAGAAATCAACTCGTCATTCGATTAGACTACAATAACACTTCTGGCTTCCTGGTCATTGTGAAGTGGTCTGCTACAGTTAAATATGCACACAATGATCATTATGCAAAAAAAAACACTGCCAGGAAACGCTCATTATTCAGATCTGATGCCCGCCTGTAATTACTGTTTCACGGTGTGCTCCACTCTTTTTTTTACAGATTTAACGGGTGATAACGACTCCATGCAAATTGAAAGAATCGTATGCAAGAATCCATATCTCACCATCACAAACGGTAAAAGTAAAAGACGAAGGGGAAATCCAATGCGAAAGACTAACTAGAAGCCATCAATATCTCGAGCAGGCAACTGACTTATTGTTATCTATAAGGCCGTAAACTTTAATTATGGACTACATTTCCCTGTCTCAATGTTATCGGTTGTCAAATTATGGTCATCACATTTTACGAACGCACGTTCATAGTGAACTATGACATCGGGCGATTGCAATATTTCATCACCCGGTGATTCATGCATAGTAACGAAAAATTTATAAAATAAACAAAAATATGTCGAAGGCAGTACAGTGAGTGAATCCGGTGAGATTATAGACGCAAAGTAGACCGAGTGATGGCTTACTAGCCGATTTGTGCGATGTGATCACTTGGGAAAAATCCGGCCAAGTGCGAGTCGGACTCGCACACGAAGGGTTCCGTACCATCGTAGAAAAAAAAAACAAAAAATCACGTTTTTTCTATGGGAGCCCCCTTTAATTTTAATTATTTTTTAATCTTACCTATTTGTTGTTATAGCGGCAAAATAAATACACACTCTGTGAAAATTTCAGCTGTCTACCTGTTACGGTTACTGAGATACTGCCCTGTGACAGACGGACAGACGGACGGACGGACGGACGGACGGACGGACGGACGGACGGACGGACAGACGGACGGACGGACAGCGGAGGCTTAGTAATAGGGTTCCGTTTTCACCCTTTGGGTACGGAACCCTAAAAACGAAAATATTATGGTGCCGTTGAAGAATCCAAAACACAGCAATGGATGTCTTCACAAACAAATACATTATCTAACTTAAAAGCTAACTAGTTTGCATTAGGTGATAGCGAAGAAACACGTATTATTCGTGCAGCGTTTCCGATAATGAGTCTAATTATGGAGGAAGCGTAACAAATCAAACATATTGAACGCATAAACAGCCCGGTATCTGAACTGTCAAACTGTATACACGCGGGGACGGTATCGAAGGAAAAGGAGGCCTCAGAAACAACGATAAGATATGCACCTAACATGACCGCAAAGAACTAGTTTCACGGAGATGAGTGGGGGGATGTGAACATCTTGCATTATAGTATTGTGATCCATCATCAAGGGAGAGGAATACGATTTTGTGGGATAGAGAAAACAGAAAATTCAAGATCCATTAAAGGGACCATAACGCATGCCAATTTATTGATGTTGCCAAGCATTTCAAATACTTGAATACATGTATGTTAGGCTTCGAGGACCTTAAAACATACCTACCCATACAAATAAAACTGTATTGCTGAAACAATCTTTGCGATGCAATACGGCACGAAAATTCAATTTGATAAAAGGTAAAAA
Source organism: Incurvaria masculella (assembly GCA_946894095.1). Taxonomy (NCBI): domain Eukaryota; kingdom Metazoa; phylum Arthropoda; class Insecta; order Lepidoptera; family Incurvariidae; genus Incurvaria; species Incurvaria masculella. Next base: position 10,001,705 of record OX335644.1, read on the forward strand.
ACCATTGATATCATATCGAAATTTGGGCCATCCATAAAACCAAGACTAGGAAATCGAGACATGTCACAGAAATTGGGAACACAAATTGACGTCAGCGACACAGCATGGCATGGCAAAGGCTGACGCACGCCTCCGTGTCGTGGCATTCCCAGTCGTCGCGGGTGGTGACACAACCCGCGCTAGCCCGAGCAGCCCCCTCCGCGGACAAAGCGAGGTCGCATCCCGAAATAGAAACCCACGCTTTTATATGTAGCCCCGCTTCGAACGGATACGGGCGAACGGAAAATTGTTCGGAGTGTTTGGTTAGCGACAAACTTCGAGCAATCCCTTTTGGGTGAAGCGATAGCGGAAACGTGCCAAAAAGCTTAACCTTTTTTTGTATTATTGAAAATGGTGTTCCAGAATTGATGGCGGACTTCGCGAGTACATTTGATGAATTTGGAGTACATGGCAACACATCGTTTTCGTTGCAAAATGTGTTAATATTGATTGAGGAAATTATATGATTACATTTAAGGTGACCCACTAGTAAACTTCCTATAAAAACTTAGTTTTGGTGCTAATCATTTAAATATCACTGTTCCAATTTACTTGATTTTTGGTATTTAATACCAGGCAACGGATGTAATTATGTGTCAGAACCATTGAACTAAAAAAACTAATGTTTTTTATATCGATGGTCTGAACGTTTTTGTTTTTTTTTTCCAAATCAAAACCGAGTTTAGTAAATGACTATGAATAAAAAAAAATCTTCATACACGTGTCCTGCTATTAGATAAGTCAACTACGTTTGTATGGGGAGCGTAATTATATGAAGCGTAAGCGTCGTTGGCCGCAACTACGCTGCAATGCAATAAAGTAAATACATATATTATATTATAGATTTGGCATTGGTGTTATCTAATGTAAACTTACCAGAGGTATCTGGGTTATGGCAAAGTTTAGTGTAGCCCGGGTTTGGGTCATCTCTAATATATTGATCGTTGTTTATACAATAAGTCACTGACATATCGAGCAGTCAAAACTAACCTAAATACGAGTTTGATGTGTTTTGAGAGAGCTATTAAACCGGAGCTATGTTACGAGCGTCACGAATCCATCAATAATAATGAAACAGTGCATTTACGATTCAAACTCCGTCATGATCTGATTTTCTTACCAACGAACAATCCTTAACTAGGTTTAAACCAAACTATGAGTGCTGATAGCAATGCGAAATATACAGGAAAACGAATGGTAAAAACTATTCGACAACGTTAACGCGTGTCAAACTTATTCCTTTCGCGTTCATGGTCACGAGATGGCCGATTCGCCCGGAAGTCCGCGGACTGTCGAAGCGTTACACCATTTTCGCCCAAACCTACACGAGCCCGGCTAGCTCAGTCGGTAGAGCATGAGACTCTTAATCTCAGGGTCGTGGGTTCGAGCCCCACGTTGGGCGGCAACTTTTTTTTTTTAACTAGTATGCAACGATAGACCAATGTGGCGCCTTGACACTTCTATTTGGGTCTCTATTACATTTCGCTTACTTGTACTTCCAGCGAAAGAAATATTGTTCCTTCATGTCGCGAGTCGATTTTACGCGTCGTAGAGGCATTATCTGTATTTTTTGATTGGACTAGACATTGATGTCTAATAACACACCCAACGTCATATTACTCAATTGCTATACATTTGTTTTCAAAATGATAAACGTCTTTGTATTACATTAACCAAACCATGTTTTCACAATATTCCAGTTTCATGGCTAAGCCGTTTGACTAATTTTCATAAAATTGACTATACAATAAATACATTTATTTAAATTAATATGATGGTTTATTTTGTTACAGCCCAGCAGTATCCATAATTTTAAGCACCAAATTATTGCGACTCAATAACTGGTCTAATTCGGCACGCCGCAGATGTAATAGGTAATCTGTGGGTTAAAACTCACCTCCATGACGACGTAGACATGGTTGGGGCTATCCATGCAGTCGTGCATCGCCACCAGGTTGGTGTGGTGCAGCGCCGTCAGCTCGCGCAGGATCTTGATCTCCTTCACGAGGATGTCGGACGCCTTCTGCAGGCCCTTCTTGGTCACCACCTTCACCGCCACCGACTGCGACGGGTTCTGTGGACATCAGAATGCATCAATCAATCTTTTATCACGAAAAACTTGAAAACGATAAAGAAAACTTGTAGGTACTGTATGCGATCATTGGTGGAATAGAGAGGAATTTGTCTAAATTCTGCAGCCTTGAGACTACAGCACTTATGAACACGCCTTTATAAAGACCAAAAAGCACAAGATCCAAAATCCAGAACATTTAAAAGTATGTATTTTTCATGAGTATTATAAAGCACACAATCTAACCTAATTGAACATTTCCGAGTTTTGGGTGCTACAGGGGTTTGGATCTAATGCTTTTAGACTTTATAATGCGTTCCACTTTACGTTAGAAGATTATATTAATGTATAATGGTTGCCCAGTTAAGCGTTATTGAGTTGATGAAGTTGACAAGTTGATTAAGAACAAAAATCTTCTGAGAAGGTTCACCAAAACGTAAATCATGAACAGTCTTGCGGAGAACGGATTTTCATAACACCCTCGAGGGCTATCGGAGATTAAGCCGATGATATCATCTAAGGTTCTTTAATCAGACAACTAAAAATGTGACCGCAGATTTCGACTCTGACGAAAAAGTTGAAATCAAAATTAAAATAAATATAAATTACTTCAAGTGCCTCAAATATAAAAATAACTACAAAGAACTAAAAGCTTCCGCCGTCAAACGTCGCCGGTGCGTTGACTGTTGACAAGCGTATCGCGTCGTGCTCTCGGCTGTTTATCGAATCAGCCGTGGTGCGGCACGCCGCGTGGGACGTGGGATGAGCGACGTCATGCCGTGACACGCGGGATCCCCGGCAGGTTGACGCCGCGGGAACGAGGCGATGAGGATCGCGGCCGAGAAACCGGTTCTGAGACATCTTTGGTTATCGTGGGACATAGGGAACCCCATAAAGATGCATCTAAGGGCCAAATAATGTCCAGATCACGTCAATTCTGAGAAGAAACACTTAGGTTTTGATGGAATCGGACCTAAGATATGCTTGATGTGCAGGTCGACAACAGGCAAAAACTATAACTAAACGCCGCCAGGTGACAATTAGGTTTGTCGGGCTGTAAGTGGTGATTGAGCGTATGATAAAAGCAGAAAGACGTCAAGTCGGTAATTTAATGTGTGCTAGCTTCAGAGAAATCTTCATTTACCAACCGTTGCTAGTTCAAGGCCTAAGTAAGATATATGAATAAAAATTTACCAGAATCTACTCATTTAGAACATCAGGCAAATGGTGCAATCGGCATGTCACAATTTACATTTAGTATTTTATGCAATTAATATTTCCAGTGAGACAGGCTCACGTTTGTTGTATTTATGATAAACACGATTAACCGGTAATCAAATATATTTATCAGAAATTAAATTCAAAATGTATTTTCATTGTCAGTCAAATTTGAATTTTAATTAGAAAATGAAATTTTACCACCAACGAGCATGAAAGCCTGCTACGTCACCCTGCCATTTACCTCTTGACATTAGAGGAACTTGGGATAGAAACTAATTTGGATGAAATTTTTATTTCCGGGGTCCAAATGGGACAGTGTATACGCACAAATAAGAAAAACGGTATTTTCATGGAACATAATGAACATAATGTAGGCAAACTTGCAAACATCTAAAATTAAGTAGGAATTGTGTGATTATTATTATTTAAAAAAGTTACACCCAATCATAAACCAACTACCTAATTCATGAAGATGTGTTTATAAATGGATGCGCAGAAGGCTAAAATGGATCGGATTTTTTTCCAAAGTCAAGATCCGACGCTAGAGCACCGGGCAGTGAGCAAACATGCGAGTCAAAGCCAAAAGACCAAGGCAAAATCCACCAAAGATATATTTCGAAAAGCAACAATACACTGGAAAGGGCAGTGTTACGTAAGACAAAATGTCGCGTGACATAAGTGAATGTGGGCGGACGTCGCGGTGTCGCGTGGAGTGTGCAGCGCGGTGCGGGTTATGTATAGGGTTGCCATATCTAACTGGGACCTCGGCGGGACACTCGGGGTAGAAATAAAAATATATATTTTTTATTGACAGCATTACATGGAAATTGCGGCAGAAGGAGTTGGCACACCATATTTTTCCGGAAGGATTCGCCTTTTTCAGCAAGTCTTTATTCCGTTTTACGTATTTTTATTATTTACATGCTGCGCTAACAGATGGCGTTACTTGAGTCAAGCTCGTAACAGTATTATGTTTTTTTTTCTTTTTTTACATTTGTTTGCCTTGTGTCATTATGTAAAAAAGGGTAGACTGGCGGAAAATGCCTTAGGCACTAAGCGCTACCATTGTGTACGATTTAAGTGCAATTAAACGTTTTTTGATTTGATTTGATTTCATTTGATTTGATATTAGTAGCAACGGTCGCTGGCGGCAGAGGCGACTCGCGAAATCGGGACAAAATTGGGTCTCGTCGGGATGTTGGGACAAGAAGGTCCATAAAGGTGACAGTTCTTATATATCGGGACGGATGGCAACCCTAGTCATGCAGCATGCACTCGTGTAAAGCACACCAAGGTCTGAGCCTCGTCGAGTTGTCTCGAGTGACATGCAACCGTGCATACACACCTATAATTATACCCATGCACAGTCACCGAGTGGATGAGGGGCCGAACTGAACACGAATAACAAATATTTGCACAAACGATGGCCTACGCATCGGCACTGCAAAAATTAAGTCTAGATTCTCGCGCTGACCGAGAATTGGTAGAGGACCATTCGTAATATTAAAAAAAAAAGGTCTCAAATGTTTTTATAGCTTAGTATATGATCCTAATTGCTAATTGAACGTAGTTAGTAGTGTACTGTTATGCCATTGTCCCTACGGGCAGTGATACGCTGTGGCCTTGGCCCGCCTCTGTGATCAGTCAGTGGCTACGTTATAAAATATAAATACTCACCTACGACTTTTGCATCCACGGCATCCATGTCTCGATTTATTTTGAAAAGATAAATTAAGGATTCAAATAACAAAAAGTTATTTTGTTATTTCTTGAATATATTTATGTACACCACCCAGGTAAATTTACCAGCTTCGCTCGGGTCTATTTCGTTTTGGATAATCACCCGAGCTGAGCCCAATAAAATGCGCCATTTTTCCTTTAGCGTTCTTTCTGATTTTTTTCTTATTGTTCGGCTCCTAAGGGTCGAAACGTGATAACGTCTATGACTGTCCTCAAGAATTGGGCAAATTATACAAATCCGACTGGTAGTTCCAGAGATTAGCGCGTTCAAATAAAAATGCTGCTTTATTATATTAATACAGATGTATACAGAGACACCGTCGTTCAACAGTACACGCGCCGTAAATGCTAGCATGCGCCCTTCCTCTTTTCTGTGACGGCATATGTGTTATCAGCAAATGGTGTATGCACATTCGACCTTGATATCCCAACCAATATCCTTTCAAGTGGTACACGTGCACAAATTAGGTCGACCACCGTGGTCGATCGGTTGCCCAAGCTGTCGACGGATGTAGGGCAGGGCTCTGCCGGCCGCCAGGTTGCCACATTACGCTAAGTTTAGACCGTTTCGCGCAGCATTGGGGGCATATTTCACGTACGTTCGCGCCCTGTCACCTCGTCCACCGACGCGAAACACCCGCCATCTTTAAACTGCGTACTTTCTAAATAGCTGAATGCACGAGTTGAATGCCCGAGTGTTGAGCGAGGAGGGAGTCGGTGCAATAAACCAAGCTACACCTGTTTAGAATGATTTATGGAACCTAAGTAAACCAAGACATGCGGGCTTACACCTGCGCGGCGTTCGAATAAACAAGTTGGAGATAAACGCTCAGAAATGACACGGCGCGTCCATAGTTGGAAGAACAAAGCGAACTGCGCAAGACGAGAGTCGACACGTGTCGCCAGTCTGCAAAGATGCTCGTTTGTTTATAAACAAACGTCACTGGCCAGTAGGGTGGGGTGTGCGGTTTGCGGTGTGACTGCGGCGCGGTCGTGGGCGGAGCGGGCACCGCCAGTGTAGTACAGCGGAGCCAACCGCACCGCGAGGTCAGGGCCGACACGTGCGAGCGGACACAAGCCGTCCAATGACGCCGAATTACGAGCGGGAGTAGCAAACTGCTCCGACATTCTAGGAAATATCTGACGAGTCGTTGGAAGCATTATATCTAGTGCATGCGAATTCGTCCGTCGCGTCGCCGGACTCCCAATCTTCAAGTAAAAGTTCCAGTACTGCCTCTGCTCTGCCTCTGCTGAGACAAGTTTCAAAGAGATTTGAGGTACCTCTCGCTGCAGAACCCCTTGCATTTAAAAGCCCGTTAGGTCATTTAACAAATATACATGGAGATATTCTGCAGTCGAAACAATGCCTACAGTGATTGCCTGGTTAAGGAACGGTATACATATTGAACGATGATTTGAACAATATCATGGTCTCAGAGGTGCGAACGGGGAAAACGTATGATGTTTACAGAACAACGCCACAGTTCCAGTGTGCCGCAGCTTGAGTTAGGAATTGTTTCGTACCCGTGGAGCGACAAGTTTCCGACAATGGACATGGTCCCGTGCACTTCCAACGGAGGTAACCCGACACACCGACTCTTGTCCAGAGGACCACTTTTACAAACTGGATTTGGGTAACAATTACAAGAGAATTTACCTTGAAAGCACACACGTAAGGTTGAAATTTCTCCATATATTCGTGAGTGTCTGCGCCAGGAGACCGCGGGCGTGATTCAAAGTGCCAGTCATAAAAATGTTCTACGGGACAGCTGAAATTGCGAGGCGGTGTTATGAAGAAAACAGGCAAACACAATTTTGGCCGATGCGGCGAGGTTATTTTGGATGTGTGGGTGCAAAAGTCCATACCCATGAATGCACGAGTTGTAGCCAAGCGTTGTTATAATCGAAATCCTCTATCTAGCTAGCTAGACGATAGCTGGGACATACATCATGTTGTGTGAACAAATGCGATCTACTTCCCGCGATCACAAAGAGCGGTTGTGATACGATTCAAGCAACGTCTAATAAAATGTGAACCGCATTTAAAGCTGCAGAAATCGGCTGTCCGTTTTTGGGCTGGCACAGAATGTAGCAAGAATGCAGGCTCAGCTATATAAGTACTAACTACCTGAATGGATTATGCCTTAATCCGCCTGGATTAAGGCATAATCCATGCCTTAATCCAGGCGTAATCCAGGCGGGCGAGGGTAAAGGGTCGGCAGCTGTCAGAACACTGGTAACTCAGTTGCGAGTGTACTTTCTGTGGTGCAGTAAGTACTCTATGGATGCAGTAGCCTTACAGCGAGAGGTGGACAGGACGTGGCGGGGCGGTAGTGTAGTGGTTCGAGCGCTCGGTCAGATAATGATCTCATGGCTGGCTTCCAATTCTGCTTTCTCATCGTATCGCGGATACTGGCGTAGGTACACACCGCTTGCGTTATGGCAACACTGCACGTACTTCACTCTGAAACTTTATGGTTCCAAACTGAGTGAGTGTGTGCAAAGATTTCAATGCGAACGCCTTTATTTTTGTTATCGAACCAGTTTTGAAGATCGCTAAAATAGCGGAGTGAGTAACGAGTACCCACGCGTATTAATACGAGTGTGGATGTGCGTATGTTTGTATTTAAATGAGACGGATATTTTTTATTGCTTTAAACCAGTTTGAGCTGAAATTATCCAGATCGGTGGCTTAACAAGATAGGTAAAATTAACATGATAAATGTGCAACCTACAATAGACCCTCGAATGGATCTCAAATGTTCTTTATAATTTTATTTATTCTGGATTCATACTATTCTTTAAATTTACAAATCATTTATAATATTCATAGAAATCATAAAGTTCATTTAATTACCACCTTTCATTGATAAAAAGTGAAGGGGGTGAAGTATACAGATATTGGATTGGATAGAGTGACGCTCCGGTACCGGGCTCCGCTCAGGTCAATGTCGTTTTGGCCTGATGCCGGGCTGATTTTCTTCCGGCTAATCTTCGACAGAGACTACCCCCACCGAAATCGATTCACCGTGCGATTGGATAACAAACACGTGAAACGATAAATCCCCTTCCTTACCAAGAGATAGAATACGGTTGATCCCGCCCGGGTTGGTCGAAGCGGCACTGAAAATTATCCGCGTACTCCACCGTGCAATATAAGGTAAGTGTGCATGGCACCTAGTTCCGACGTCGTGTTTTAGGCCAATTAGGCATTAAATGTGGTATTAGCTGTCCGTGTCCAGATACCTACTTAAAAAAACCGGCCAAGTGCGAGTCGGACTCGCACACGAAGGGTTCCGTACCATCGTAAAAGATTTAATACAAAAAATCCCGTTTTTTCTATGAGGGTCCACTTTAATTTTAATTATTTTTTAATCGTATCTGTTTGTTGTTATAACGGCAAAATAAATACACACTCTGTGAAAACAGCTGTCCATCTGTAACGGTTACTGAGATACAGCCCTGCGACAGACAGACAGACGGACGGACGGACGGACGAACGGACGGACGGACGGACGGACAGACAGCGGAGGCTTAGTAATAGGGTTCCGTTGGCACCATTTGGGTACGAAGCCCTAAAAACCAGCGCGGGCGCAGAGATCGTATCGCCAGCAACACCGAAACGTCGAAGCAAAGTTTTTTAGCCCGTCACGAGAGACTGCCTCGGCCTACGTCCACCGAAACGAGTTCTTTTATGTTCACATTATGCTCATATTCTATTTCAATCCGCTCACAATAATACATTCGAACGAGCGTAGGTAGGTAGGTATAACAAGTTTGTGTAAAATCAAGGGCACGACGGACAACAGAAGGTAGTTTTTTTGTGGTAAAACCACGGTTTGAGTAGGTACAGAGCGCATCACCCTCAACGCCACAGTAGGCATAGGCATTTGCAAGCAAAACGTCTGTGGGTCGTCGAAGTCTAATGTGTGGCGGTTAGGGTGATGCCGTTTGAACATAATAGGAGAAACACGCACGAGAAGTATTTTCGTTACTCTCAAAACGAAGATCTCACTCGAAAACGAGATGATTAATATCGGATACACCTTTCTTGGTTCATAGAGACGGTAGATAAGTGAGTAACTATCAGATAGGTATGATGACCACTAATATAATTCTAGCACCTAGTTCCCATGAGGTGAGATGGGGTTAATGACAGTCAGCGATCGATGTATTTCCAGATATGTTTCCAGATAAAAAAGCTTTAGTTTGCTCGTGGGATTTCGTGAGGCTCAGCCCCTTGGCCTGACACAAATAGGTACTGAGATGCAACTGCAGCGGACAAAGGAGGTTGATGACCGTCTCCGCCCCAACCACCCAACCCGCGCACCGCCTCCGCGCCGTATCCTTCATGATGGTTTCGTACCGGAACAAACCGCCCGACAGCGGCCGTTATCGCGAGCGCTTTCGCCCGAGTCGCACGGTAGATACCACTCCCAGTAGGTACGCAATCTAGGTCGGAAAATTATCTCCTCCGCGCAAGTGAACGACCCGACTCACTGCGCACTTTGTAGACATGCCCGCAGATTTACCTACTCCCGTTTGAGGAAACCAGACCCATCAGTGCAGTCGAACCAAATTCAATAAAATCGGTACGAAATCAATGTATCAACTTCGCGCTAAAAATACAAAAAACGCCAAGCGGAGATCGTGTTCCCTTTTTGAAAAAGAATACGTACCGCGTCTCGCGTCGATTGTCGAGTTCAATGGACGCAGACGCCCGCCAAAACAAAGACGCTTATCCGAACATAGCATATTCCCAGGTACCTAAGACCTAACACATACCTCCTAGTCAGGTACAAAATTGGACGAAGGTCCGAAAGAAGAGACCATTGACACGGAAATTATTTTGGGTCCAAATAAAGATATGTTCCTTAAATATAAATGGCTGCTTTTGTCAACAACGATAACAATAAAGTTTAAGAATGTTTCCTCCTACAGAAAGGTTATGAATAAACAGTGTTTGTTTGTGATTTATATGTTTATGAAGGCACTTAATTTCGACTAATTCCAAAGTAAGGCACGCATTTTGAAGGAATCGCCTGGGCATTGTGCACAGATCCGGACCCAAATACCGGGTCCGCACCGCACCTGTGCACATAGATTTGGCTAGAAAAACTTTGTTTATGTCTTCCGGCTCTCAATGCTAGATTTTGTGTTACGGCAAATAAACAGATGACAAAACGTAGGTAATACTGTTCGCCTCGGACAAGATTTGGTTCAGAGGGTGGTAGGGAGGTATACAGATTTGTCTGTCCCAAATGGTGGCTGTGCGTGAAATTGACATCACAAAGTTCGAATAACCATGCGAGAAACAAGTTTAGTGATCGAGTAGTAGTAGAGAAGCGCCGCCATGCGCAATCACGCCGCGGCGGTGGCGCCGCCGAGTTGGTTGGCGAGAAGCGGCGCGGCGGCGGAGTCGACCTCGCTGCGGGGCTGTCGACCTCCTAAAATACGAACTGGGGTGCGACGCGCAAATCAAAGCGAGACTTGCACATCATAATCTCCGCGCCGGCGAAGTGCCCGTAAAAGTTACAAGTAATATTCGAGTCCGAGTCACAACTAAAAGAAAGCGCACGTGTGGAATAGGCCGGATAACCAACGCCGTCGAAGGTAATGCACTAATCACAACAAGCCTATTGTTCTCGTAAAACTGGAGGGGTGCGCGGTGCATCGCGCTTATCTGAAATAGACTATAGACGAAGCTGAGCGGTTTGTGGATCAGGGATGGGTGGACACCCCAGAGGTCTGGGTTCAAATCCCCGCCCCGTTTATGCACCACTTTCTTTCCATTTCGTAACGAATGTGAGCGAATCTATGGTTCGGAATTCATGTAATACTGTAGGTCCTCTTCCTCTGCTAGAAACGTTAAGCCTGCCTGGGTTGGTACAATCGCATTGGATTAAAAGAAGGTTTTAAAATAAAAAAAATACCGTTTTTTCCATCCAGTTCAATATAGCCGTGCTCATAAAATGAAAGTATGTCCTAGCGTGGCACGAAATTCCTTCGAGAATGGGGTGCATTGTGCTAATATCATAACGGTGGGTATGGTATTAGACATCCAAGGCACATAAAATAATAAAAAATACCTGCCTAGTGGCAGACGAGGGTCCCACAGAAGCCCAACACACTAAACAGTTTGGCTGGGTAATCTTGAAAGAGATTGCATACTGGAATGTACCATGCCGTGTCACTCTGATGCTGTAACACACCAACCCACCTACAAAATACGGTCGAAAACGAAATACTAATCCGAATGATGTCTAAAAATATGTTGCATACCAAGTGCCTAATTCGTATCAGTTTCAGGAATTATGTCCATAGACAGAGCCTCAGTCCTGCAACACTGCTGCAGAACCAAAGCAGGCGTATAGAATGTTGCAACGGCCAGTACATTAAATTTGGGATTATTGGGATTTAAATAAAGCAAAAAGTTTAATATTTTTTTTCTGCATATCCTCAAAATAAAAAGTTAGACTTTTCATACAAAGAAATTCATTAATTTATTATAAAAATAATCGAATTGTCCGCAAGAAAGTGGGAATGTTGTGTGTAATTGGACATGGATGGCTAAATATCACACCTACTGTCGTGACATTAGCCTGACACGACACGTGGGATCTAGGTTCCATGCAAAGACCTTCCTTATGCACAGTTATAACATCGCATCAAATTATAATAGACAAAAACATAAATTTTCAAAAAATATATCTCCGTAACTAGCCACTTTAAAGATAAAAAAAAGGTTTGTTTTGGAAAAAACATAGGATTACGCTGGTGAAATTAAGGTACTGGCCATTGCAACACCCTATCACCACGTTTCCCGGAAGGATAGGCAGACGTTACTGCGGTATGATAACAACAATTATGCTCTGTAAAGGATATCGGGACCTTGCCTGCCATACCCAAATGATATGCATAATAATAGGGTAAGAGCACTGTAAATTGAAGAAAGAAAGAAGAAAGACATGAATGGAAGAGGTGGTTTTGGTCGATCGAATGAGTAACAAAATAATGATGACATTCATTTTCAAGGTAAAAGTGTGTGAAACTACTATAAACCTAGAAGAACATACTATAACAATATTGATGAGGTGCTTCGTGAAGCCGAGGTACACAGGTGGAACAACGCATCTACGAAGATAAATAGCTGCAAAAAAATAAGCTTAGATCGTATCCTACAGCGCTGTCACCTCTGCATGCCACTTTGGGAAAGCAGGGTGATAGTATACAAACGTAGCCTAGTGGCGCGGGGACTGGCCTAGCGTACCAGAGGCCTGGGTTCAATACCGACACACACCACTGTCTTTCTCTTTGCGAGTGCATTTCGTCACGAATGCGAGCTGCTCCATGGTTCGGAATCCATGTAAAACTGTAGGTCTCCTTCCCCTACTATGTGTTAGGGTTTAAGCCCGCCCGGGTTGGTATCATCGCATTGGATGAAAAGATGGTAGAAGCGGAAATGAAAAATTGTCCGTGTTTTCCATTCAGTTCAATGTAGCCGTGCTCATAAAGGGAAGGTCCTGGCATGGCATCAAATTCCTTCGGGAATGTGGTGCATTGGGCTAATATCATAAAGGTAGTTGTGTGGTATTAGCCATCCATGTCAGGTCGCATAAAAAAAAAACTTCCTGGTGGACAGTCGAAAAAAAAACAATATCCTAACGAAATGTAATAAGACACATGTGATAAAAAAAACCGAAAATTATATTCAGTTTGGTAAAAAAACTATATTTATATTACTGTTCAGAGCAAACAACGAGAAGTTGGACTTCGAAAAGATTTTTTCTGATGAAATTGCTTGGGCTCTACCAATGCCTAGATGGGGCTCACCATTAGCTCGACATTAATTAACCGCTGGAAACCCTAAAACAGAACATTCGGTCTCCAGAAATGGCAATGTTAGAGATACACCTATACCAATAAGTTTTTACGGTTCCGTACCCAAAGGGTAAAAACGGAACCCTATTACCAAGCCTCCTCTGTCCGTCCGTCCGTCAGTCACAGGGCTATATCTCATCAAACATAATAGGTAGGTAGCTGAAATTTTCACAGAATGTGTATTTATTTTTCCGCTATAACAACAAATACGTAAAATTAAAAAACCGGCCAAGTGCGAGTCGGACTCGCACACGAAGGGTTCCGTACCATCGTAGAAAAAAAACAAAAAAATCACGTTTTTTGTATGGGAGCCCCCTTTAATTTTAATTATTTTTTAATCTTACCTATTTGTTGTTATAGCGGCAAAATAAATACAAACTCTGTGAAAATTTCAGCTGTCTACCTGTTACGGTTACTTAGATACAGCCCTGTGACAGACGGACAGACGGACGGACGGACGGACGGACGGACGGACAGCGGAGGCTTAGTAATAGGGTTCCGTTTTCACCCTTTGGGTACGGAACCCTAAAAATATGAAAATTTACGGGGAGCCCTATACAAAAAACGTGATTTTTTTGTGTTAGGTAAATCTTGTACGATGGTACGGAACCCTTCGTTTGCGAGTCCTACTCGTACTTGGCCGGTTTTAGGTTTAATTAACCGAGGTAGTTTTTAACCGATTTCAAAAAATAACCGACTTCAAAGAAAAAGCACTAAAAAGTAAAAAATAATTGCCATTTTTGTAGTTAAGATTTTTGTTATTTTTTGAGTCGGCGTCAGCCGGGCACGCGCTGCGCCAATCAAGAGAACCTTGGCTACCTTGGCTGACACCGACTCAAAAAATAACAAAAATTGTAACTACAAAAATGGCAATTATTTTTTACTTTTTAGTGCTTTTTCTTTGAAGTCGGTTAATTTTTTGTTAAATTTTTTTTTATTTGTTTATTTTTAGTGAATCTGAAGTACACTTACTAATTTGTACACGTCCTTTCCAATAAAAAAAGAATCACCAAAATCGGTTGGCATTATATTGAGTTATTCGTCCATTTGTCGCGCAATCTTAATACAAATTTAATACTTATATGATTTTCTCATGGATATCATTGTCAGAACTTAAGGTCGGCCCGTAAGCACCTGAAAATTTTGCCTCCCATACAAACGTAGTTTACTAATCATTTGAAAACCAATGTTCCAACTTACTTGATATTTGGTATCTAATATTAGGCTACAAATATCTGTGTCTGCATGCCTTTGTTTTTTCGGTAAATGTATTCTGGGTCAAACCATAGAGAAAACAAAATTCGTATGAAGATTTTCTTTTTGCTTTCATTTCATTCGGTTTGGATTTTTAAAAAAAAAACAAAAGCATGCAGACACAGATATTTGTTACCTGATATTAGATATTAAATATCAATTTAATTGGAATAGAGGTTACCAAATGATTAGTAAACTACGTTTGTATGGGGAGCATAGCTTACGGGTCGTTCTTAACCAAATTAAAATGGGACCACTTGGGAAGCACTAGCATTTAAAAAAATTTTCATCAAAATCGGTTCACCGGAGCAAAAGTTATGAGGTAACGAACATAAAAAAAAAACATACAGACGAATTGATAACCTCCTCCTTTTTTGAAGTCGGTTAAAAAGGAGGAGGTTATCAATTCAACTGTACTTTTTTTTTGTTTGTTACCTCAGAACTTTTGACTGGGTGGACCGATTTTGAAAATTATATTTTTTATTTGAAAGCTGATGCTTCCCTTGTGGTACCATTTAAATTTGGTCTAGTTCTGACAATGTCATCCATGAGAAAACCATATAAGTCTTAAATTTGCATTAAGTATGTGCGCGACAAATGGACTCATATGATTAGCAAGTTTAGTAGGTCTACCCATATTTAGACAAATTAGTTAGTGTACTTCAGATTCACTAAAAATAAAAAAATAAACAAAAAACCGACTTAAATCTAAAAAAAATGCAACTATTGTAGTTACAATTATTGTTATTATTGGAGGCGGTGTCAGCCAAGGTTCTCTTGACTGGCGCGGTGCGTGCCCGGCGTGTTCACTTGACAGCTTCCCTCCCGCCGTAGCACCACTCTCGCCTCGTCAAGTCGTGCGTGCGACACAAGCACATCTCACCTATAACTATGTATGTCGTTACAAACATTGGCTGACACTGACTCTAAAAATAACAATAATTGTAACTACAATCATTGCAAATATTTTTTTACTTTTTAATGCATATTAATTGGTTTAGGAATACTTTTTCTTTGAAGTCGGTTTTTATTTTATTATATTTATTTTAATTCAAGGTAGGTTGGTGGTACGTAAATCCTACTTGTGTAGGACGCACTTAACTAACCTCCCATTGAGATGACAAGGAAGGCAAGTTGGAGGATGATGAAATAGCGTTATGTCTTAGCTAATGCGATAATGTTTGCCAAAGCAGATACATAAGAAGTGCATGTATGTAGAACTTATCAATACACACATACATCCCAGGTACATGCGTACAAACTATGTTTATTATTTATGTAACTGGACATAGATGGCTAATACCAAACTGATTATCAGATATTAGCCTTACATACAACATGGGAAATAGGTGCAATACCAGGACCTTTCTTATATTGCTCGGCTACATTGAACTGTATGGAAAACACGGAAATTTTAATTGCCGATCGACCATCGTTCATTCAATGCGATGGTACCAACCCGGGCGGGATTAAACTCTACCACCTAGTAAGTTAGAAACCTAGAGTTTTACGTGGAATCTGAACCACTGCCATCCTCAACGGTTGAAAAATGGTCACCCATCCAGAACCTAACCGCACTCAGAGGTGCTTCACCAAGCTTATCGAATCGCAAGGGGTCGCGCCACTGGGCTACCAAGGCTGACATATGCGAGGCTGTATGCCAACAGTATACATATTTGTATGTACATTTTTGGGTCCATTACAATGGATAATGAAAATTTTGTTGTTGCCTGCAAGGATACAAGTCGTAAGTTAATGAAAAATGTTCAATTAAAAGGCAAAATCGGTGAAGTCATACATAGATGGATCCAGATTTTTTAAATGTTTTACCTGATTTAAATGTTTTACGTTCAACCATTCTGTCAGATTTTTACACATTTCACATTTATTGGCAACAGCGCTGTATCAGGGAACATTCACATATGTGTGTATAGCAATGGTATCATATATATTTTCAGAACACCCCCTTGTTGTTGACGTAAAGCTTTTGAGAAGGATCGTTCATTGTGTTCACGGGACTCCAATTGTTAACAAATGTTTGCATTTATAGGAGAGAGGTCCTTCCTTTAAATTTTTTTCTGGAACGGCTGAAAAAGACTCGACCGAGATGGTGTTTTCGAGTTTGTAAGTAACTGTTTTAGATACATATAAGGCAATATATATTATTTAAAATTCTAAGAAATTAACCACAACTGGTTTCGCTTATTTATGTGTAAACAAACATTGAATGTGAGCAAGATCATACTATCATTTTTAGTAATTACTTTTATTTGTTGATTATTTTGATGCAATAATGATAAAACCTTTAACTTTTTGGTAGTAGGAAGCTAACCATAGAAAAAGGATAGAATATTGTGTTTCTGGAAATAATGGTGTAGTGAGATAGACGTACCAAAGTAGTCGATATTGGACACCGGGTGGCTTAGCTCAAGTGGCAGTGGGCTGGTCATGTCAGCCGAAGAGATGACGACTGTTGGAGTAACCGTGTCCTACACTGGCGGCCGTGGACAGGAAAACGGAGTGTGGGAAGACCACCCGCCAGGTGGGACGACGACATCAAGTGCGTCGGCGGAAAGCAGTGGTTCCGTACCGCTGAAGGCCGGGAGGACTGGAGGAAAATTGGAGAGGCGTATGTCCAGCAGTGGACGCAAACACGCTGACTGACTGAGATAGACGTGTATAATAGTTACATACCTAGGTTAGATATACGGATGTGCTGTTCTATGCTGACATTACCTTCTGTTGCTGTTTTACCTCAATCTCTTAATATATTAGAGCAGTGGTTGTTAGGTGTGAAAATGTCATGCATAATGTTGTCAAACGTATCCATCCAAACAAAGCAACGTAACTATATAAAGCGACCTAGCAATGCGTAAGGTGTCACCCACTCCCGCACGGCAAGATTTGCGCATGCGCCCTAAAAACGAATGTCCTACACAGCGAGTTCGCAAAATAGCGCCAGGCGAACCAACACTAATCGTCATCCACTATTTTGTCGTAAAAATAGTTAATAACATTATTTTGGACGAACTACTCTAGTCCCAGTTTGTGTCTTCGCCTATGAATGTTGAAATTGCAACAACATTTAGAACGATTCTAAAAATCAATACTCTTATGCGAGCGTCATGCCAAACAGTAGGTCATCGAATTCAGTTCCTTGTCGTATTTCTGGCAAGCTGTTTAAGCCAGTGTAGGTTACAATGCAGGTATACTGACCTTACTCCGGCGCCCCTTGAAGACCACTGCAAAGGCGCCGTGGCCGATGAGGTCCTGCTTATTGTACTCATACTCCCCAACTTTCACCGTCTCCGTTTTGGCACGCGACATATTTTCAGATCACTGTTTATCCTACTTGGTAAACAAATAAACAAAAGACCGAGCACTTATATCAGTACAAATTATGAAACCCTATGTGCGCTACATCATGATCGAACGGAACAAGATCACTCGCGGGGCTTCGTTTAGAGTTGATGTGCGTGAACTTGCTTGTTTTGTCCACTTCACTACACGCACTTTGTCTGTACCAGTTCTAGTCCACTGCCGAACGACTTCCGTCCGACGCGCTACACTCTCGGCGACTGTGCAGAAATATTGTATTTTGTTTTGCTGCTGGCTGGGCTCACTCGCTGGCCGCGCGACGAGCGCCCCTCTATCGGCAGATGGCGCTGAACGCTAGCAATCAGCTGTGCAGTGTTGTAAGTTCATAAAGGGATACCTGCTGTAAAAAAATCGTGGATATCGGTCTTCAGTTTTTCGATCATCCGTCGTCGGTGTCCGACACCCATTTGGATTGCTTGACTACAAAATAAATAGGACCGAAAGCCGGCTTAATGCCATTTTTCGGATGCATTTGAATACCGACCCGATGGGGTTAGGTGCAACTGGGTGCAACCGATTCCAGAGATTTGACACATTATTACTTCTATGGGCAATAAAAGCCGTGCTAACTTGAATGCAATACGAGAATCGCAGCTCTGTTGTATATTGGACAACATTTTATGAATTATATTACCTTTATTTTCACACAGGCAACTGTTGACTTATTCACAAAAATCGGATTGATCAAAATCAAAATGAAAACTGGCAGATTGTCCTTCTCTGGCCCATAAATATTAGTAATTTATCCATATGTTTCTCGCCAAGATATGCATTGCCAACATCCCATATATCCTTCTCCAATATGTCCGTCGCCAGCGACGCATCTGTGGCCTGGGCGCAGATTCGTCGCCAACGACCGGATGCGCATATGCGTCGCCAAAACTGGAGGGATGGGTAGCCAAAGTGGATGTAGTGTGGGGATATTTAGGTAGGTTAGGTTAGCTACTACATAGGTTAGGTTAGGTTAGATATCCTGACCCGCCCGTACGCCGTCCCCCCCCCCCCCCCCCGTATAGTGGCGACGGATTTTCGAGGGGTTCGCAGCTGCATCGCCGGCGATGAAGATATTGGCGATTGATATGTGTAGGACCCTTCTGGCGACGCATCGGCGATGAAGCTTGGCGACGGAGAAATTGGCGATGGAGAGGCAGAGCACCATATCATTATCATATCATCATCAGATATCCAGCGTTGCCGATCGCTCCCCGATTTGAGGTCTTGCGAGGAAATTGGATTGTATGTATGTATCACGTAGAAAGAGGCGCAGCGACTTCTCCGAACTCTTTGATGTATCAAGGTAAAGATCGGTCAGTAGGAGTTCAATAGTTTACGGAGAAACGACTGGCGCTGCTATCGCTATAATATTTTCCTTTAGATCGGAAGGTAAAGGTTATCAGCCAGATCAATTTATTTTAAGGTTTACAACCATACTGTTCGATCATAACACACTTATTTCGCATCCTTTACAAACATACACGTTTGTAATTATTCGTCAACTACTATTTTAATTATAATTAAACTTGAATGCCTTTTTCGTAAATAGAAAAATATGATTTATGGTTCAATGTTGAAAGTCCTTGCTTTCCGTGTGAAGAAAGACACAAAGGAAAGTAACATTTCACAAGACCAACGAATAATTTTAGCGTTGGGTCGTTTGCGACATTTTCGCGACCTGGGTATGACCGAACGACCCGGAAATTGAACGGGTAATTTTGACCCGTTCGGTCATTCGTTGGTGTGGTCTATGCGGCCTTGGGGCTACTCTTGAAATTAATATTTACTGAGGAGTAACAGGTGACCCACTGCTGAGTTATCTGTGACTCACCAGAGTATCCGAAGGCTAATCGTGACATACAGATTCACCGGTGAGTTACACATGACTCGTGCCTGACAGGTTATTCCTACTGTGAAAGTAAAGTAAATCATATTAATTCTTGTATGTAAACATGAGAGGAATGAAAATACGTTTGGTTGATACGGTCTTGTTTAAGTCGTAGGGCTTTTCTGGCCCATAGTAAAATCGGCTATGTCCTTTATCTGTGCAGCCGTTTGCGCAGTGGAGGGGACCGGCCAACATCCATCCCGACAAATATACCTAATAACCTTTCTTTCGAATTGTACACTTCTCTACCCATATCACATAGAAAAATCAACAAGAAAATCTTTTCTGCGGCATGTCGCAGTGCACTTTTGTGCAGCAGATAACGCAGACTTCTTTCTGCTCATTAAGTTATTGCGGCGGATGACGGGACTAACTCAAACGCGGGCACAGTACAAAACCGTTCTATTGCGCTCTTGGACCTTCTCCGTTTCAAAGAAAAGACAAGCTCCGTTATTAGGAGGATGGAACATGTCAACAAAGCAGATAATGCGCATAGTATTCGATTGGGTAAGATTTACGAAAATTGTAATTACAAAAAATAACAAAACTACTTACAGCTAAAAGTAAACTACGACCACAGCAGTAGAAAATCTAACAAAAACTAATTTGATTATAAATTTTGATGTAACAAGCTATGTCTGATGACTAACGTTTTTAAGATGTTCTTACTTTACCATTTGGTAATCCACATCAAAAGTTATGGTTTAAACGAGCGAAAAATTTGAACTTTCGGACCTTAAACTTAAACCAAACATAATTTTACAATGCCAACGGTCATTAGACATCTAGTTCGATCAAATCAAGCTATTTTGTGCAAAATTCGTAACTCTGACAGCAAATGTGCCCATGATCTTCTTTCCACGTTTGTATGGGGAGTTAAGCGGGAAGGCCCACCTTAAGAACCGGTTTTTCCGAACCCTGCTTCAGATGAGGTGCAGCATGTTCTATAATGACAACTACTAACGAATGAGGTGGAAAAAGTACAGCCAAGAAACACATTTAAACAGAAATCAAACAATGCCGTTGTTGTTCAGCCTTGCGATTGGATGACAGCGGGAATAAATTATTTGCTATACATTCGTTATTGTTACAATAAAAGAACAACAACAATTCCAACAAAAGAGATGATCTTGATGAGAGAGATATCTTGAATCTGAAACTAACAGGTAATGTTGTTCCCTCATAAGTTGGAATAAAATCTGCTTCATTTAATAATTTATTGTAAAGAATGTCGCACAAGTATAAATATCATTACCCATGTAGAAAAAAATTCACAGTTTCTCTCAGTAATGCCCATGCAGCAAGGATTTAAAAAAATTACTAAGTAAAATATTGACACAGCCCAATATACCTAGATGAACTCACACTATGGAATCCCACGATACCAAGTTTATAAATACAACAGAATCATATAGGTACCGGCGAAGTAGCTTCAAAATAATTTTAATAAATCCTGCACCAATACGAATATATGGCAATGCGGGACAATTCTGAGGATGACTATATTACACTATCTTTTCTGATCTCCGAGGTCTTCAATGCTGTCTTCGTCGATCTGAAAGATAAAAATAAAGAATTTAAATTTCAAACAAAAACAAGCTTAGGTCAAAAAATAATCTGCCTTATTGCAATTATTATTGTGCTGCGATCGGTCTTTTGACGTAGAAGTAATGGGTCCCTACATTTCGTGTGAAACATGGTGCCAATTTGAATTGAAGAGCTTATTTCTTAACGATAACGACTATCCTTAAAGGATCAGTTTGAGTTCCTCGCCTTCGCTGTGGAGACCCACGGAGTTTGGAGTAGCGATGCGTAGGTCTTTGCGAGACGCTTGGGAAAACTACTTATAGAATCGACAGGCGATCGGCGAGCTGCCTCATTTTTTAAACAACGCGTCTCCTTAGCTATTCAGCGGGGGAACGCTGCATCAGTATTGGGGACAATGACAACAGTCCCAATGGATGATTTTTTTTATATTTAATTAAGTGTATTTTATGTTTGTTACTTATGATGTGTTTGTTTCATGAAACTTAATAAATAAAAACTATGTAACACTGTAAAAATGTGCAAAATAAACTGTATTTTCCTTTTCTTTCTTCTTTCTTTCTTGTAGCTCAGGGGCGCAGGGCCTTGCCTATAATGCCAGAGATCATGGGTTCAATCACCGTCCCATTTATGCACCACTTCTTTCTCTTTCTGAGTTTTTTTTTTTTTTTTTATCTTTATTATTTTTAGGACTTTTTAAGCTACGCCTATGCCAGTCCCATAGTGCCTTTAAATCATAATACCAAGGAAACAAATAAAAAGACCCACTACCTCCTAAGAATTCCTTAGAGATAAAGTCTACTAAACTCTTTTACAAAACCTAACATAATAATAAAATTCTCACTATCGGTTGACATAACACACTATGCATTTTAAAGAAGAGGTTAACCCTGTCAGTTTTCAGTAATACTTGTAATCTTCTTTGAAGATGCCTGTTCTGTTCACATTCTAATAAAATATGTTATCAATTATTGACTGTTGGCATTAACTGAAAATAATTTAAAAATTGTGCCATCACTTATCCATCCCATTGCCAACTTGGTAATCTCTTTTATTACAATTTGTACGATCTCCATAATTTTTTCTCCCCATTCTTTACGTGACGACAGTATTATTTCTTGTATTCGTATAGCAATTCTCTGTAAATATTCCGTTTTCTTGTTTTCTTCTAATTTCTGTTCATTATTGTTTTCGTTACAAGCGTGACTTGTTCCCGCATAATTTTGTGATTCATTTATTTTATGTTTCACTACACTTGCATAATCTCTCTTAGATCTTAGGATCGGAGCAAATTTCTTCTGCTGTATCGGGGTTTCTGAAGGAATGGGGGGTCGAGAATATGCAACAGCAGTGGGTTGTGCGATGGAATTGAACTGGAAAGGTAAAGTGGGAATCTTGAGTAAGGGATATTCTTCAGTAGTGAGAGTTTGCTTGGATGTTGAAGCTAGGGCATTGAAGTTGGTGCTTGGGTTTTCCGAATTTTTAGCTTTGTTGAACTTCTCTAATGCAATTTTATATGTACAATTGCGTTCAGACATTATACTGCGGATTACTTTTTCCTTTATGTAAATCGGGCACGATTTATCTAGAGACATGTGGTTACCTTGGCAGTTCAAGCACCTATGATCCAATGTAATGCAGTTTTCGTGTGCTCCTCCACATTTAGGGCAAAGTTTTTTGCCCGTAGGACAAACCTTCACGGTGTGCCCGAAGCGCCAGCATCCAGAGCACTGGGTCACCGGAAATGTATAAGGCTCGACCTTGCACCTGCTGTTGTAGGCAGAAACATATTTGGGGAGTTCAGCACCTCTAAAACAAATCCTAACTGCCTCACTTTCGTGCCACTCTCCAAACTGTATCTTTTTTAGTAGACGTTTGACAGATATTATTTCTAGTTCCGAAGTTATGATTTTTATTAACTCAGCCTCGTTTATGTCTATATCGATGTTCTTTATGACACCAAACGAGGAAGGAACTTCGTTTACTGAGACACATATTATTCTTTTTTCTTTCAAAAATGAATTCTCTGTAAGTTCCTTTACTGCTTGTTCTGTCGCGCAGTGTACGACAACTTTATAGGGATTCACATATTTTGTCTTAGTAATTTCCGGTACATTCGCTTCTTTCAGCAACTTCGCTAGTCCGATTTGCTTAGGAAGCTTGTCCTTACTCGTAATATGTACTTGCCGGGTTAAGTCGTGATCGTGTTTGGTCGTTTGTGAGTTGGTCTTTTTGCCTTTTTTTTCCACGGTCGCCCATTCCACTTCTCCAGAATGATCCGTGGGGCATGGCCGCTTCTCTCCCACACTACGCTGGTTATGACTGGATTCCTGTTCCATGTAAGCAGTGTTTTCATTTTTATTCGGCACCACCAGATCGTCATCAAAGGTATCTGGAGGGGTTCGGAAGCTCTCAGGGTCGTCACG
This sequence comes from Incurvaria masculella, assembly GCA_946894095.1. Classification (NCBI taxonomy): domain Eukaryota; kingdom Metazoa; phylum Arthropoda; class Insecta; order Lepidoptera; family Incurvariidae; genus Incurvaria; species Incurvaria masculella. The sequence continues at coordinate 10,025,142 of OX335644.1, forward strand.
GTTCATTTACGATACTTTTCAGAAAAATTGAAAAAAATAAGCAAAATTTTCAGTCCTATCACTTTGACGTTTTTCTGACAGATGCTTTCTGAGTTGAGGAAGAGCATTTCATCACGAATAGAAGTTGTTTTAAGAACGGCCCGTAAGCTATGTTGCCCATTCAAACGTAGTTTACTAATCATTTTAAAAAAACTGTTCCAATTTGCTTGATATTTGGTATGTAATGTTCGAGAATAAATATCTGTTTCTGCACGTTATTTTTTTTCCTGAAAAATCGAAAGCAAATCAACTAACAGGCAAAAGAAAATCTTCATACAAAATTTATTTTCTTTGTTGTGTGACACCGAGTATATTTTTTGAAGAGATAAGCATGTGCAGCCCTAGATATTTGTTGCTTGATATTAAATATTAAATACCAAATATGAAGCAAATTTTAACAGTGCTTTGCAAATGATTGGTAAACAACGTTTGTATGGGGAACGCAATTTCCTGATGCTTACGGGCCCACCCAAGTTCGGAATCCAAAGACCTACAGTTTGAAGGTCTGTTAGTTCCCGATTGGCCGAGTTGGTACCCGATTAGTACATTGGATGAAGAAGCAGCAATGAAAAATTGTCCGTGTCTTCCATCCAGTTCAATGTAGTGTGCTAATCAAAGGTAAGGTCATGACTGAAGCTTCTGTTCTACGGGTTTTATTTTAAAGGCCAAATTATTTCATCGATTTCATCCATTTCCTTGCGAAGCTTTTAACTAAAATACATAGGGAGGATAAATTTGTTTTGACAAAAGTCATAAACAAAATACAGGGTCTTTGAACGATCAAAACATAATTTTCGGCAGCGTAATCCTCATGTTTTTTCAAGACAAAAAGGATTTTTTTTTCTCAAGTGTCTATGTAGTTAGCGAGATATGAATTTGTGAAATTTATGATTTTGTCTAGTGTAATTTGATGCAATGTTGCAACCGTGCATAAGGAAGGTCTTGGCATGAAATCTAGATCCCATTCCGCTCTGAATACCGAGCTGTACACCTTGCATGGCATTGTTGTGGAATAATGACTGAGACAAAAACATATTGAGACCACAGTACAGCTGTTAAATTTTACAATAGGAAACATTGGGCACTAGGTCAACACCCTTATTTAGAAACGGAGGTGTCTCAACCTACCTCGGGCCATTTTTCCGGGATGATATCGAACAAGTCGTCTTTAACATCACCCTGGATGACAATCTCGTCGTCGCCTGTGACCGAGGAGCCGCACGCGAACTTGGTGCCAAAGAACTTTGCCGCTACTTTCAGATCGATATCTGAAAAATAAAAGTAACTTATAATATGTTGTAGGGAAAGCCAATTTAAGGAGAGCACTGAATATATCAATTTAAGATAGTTTTTTTAATTTTTGGTGTATTTTAAATTACCACTTCACTAAGCACCGACTTCAAGCAAGCCTTCGTATGGACACAGATGAATTAATAGTTCAAGGACAGACAACACACTTCTTGCAGTCATTAAAATAAATAGCGACTCTCTTACGAGTATCATTATGTGCGAGAACTTATTTGCTCTATGCGTGTCAGAGTCCCTGTTATTTCTCATTCACTTTCAATTAAAATTCAGATTAACAATGCTTTTGATGTAATCTATAATAAAACTAGGTAGGTACATATTTGTGGACACATCATTATTACATAACGTTTGGAAAACTTACGGTTTCCCGGTGTGCGATGCCGTGCTTTGCTATTGTGATTTATATAGCAGCATCGCACACCGGAAAACCGTAAGTTTTCAAAACATTAAGTACAGTGAGTCTCAGAACTCATTATTATATACTGCCGACATATCAAGGATAAGCCAAAACTATAAACATGAAGCTGAAAACATAAAATTTCGTTACGCAGTTTCTTTTGTGATGCAATATAGAAAAAGGCACCCATGATGATGAGATATTACGAAATGATAAGTAATCACAATATACATTCACCGTGTATTCGTCAAGCAGAGTAGACGCATCAACTGTTCACAAGACAATTAAAATCCACAAAAACATCACGCGCATTTGTCCTGCTCGCACTTGGCATTTACGGCGCGGGAAAGGTGAGACAACTACTTTTCTCCACTTCATCTGTATTGGCGCGTGCCCGTGCGACACAATTCGACTCTCAGCACGGGACCACTTCGCAACCGGAATTGTGCATGCGCCTGGCACAACCATCATGTTCCTCAATAATTTGATATCTACCCTACACGTTACATAGTGATGGCGAACTGTGGAGCTTGCAATAACACCATAATTGATTCAGAGATTGTCATCTGTTATATATGTAAAGCTCCATATCATACCGATTGTGCCATTCTTCCCAACACCGACTCAATATCAAAACGCACGAGAGCAGCTAAAGAGTGGACGTGTGCAGTCTGTGTTGGTAGATCACGTCTAGGCAAAGGTTTCTTCAATAGCCCCTGCCCCCGCCGTACCATTTCGCCTTGCATCACAACAACGGAATCTCCCCCGAATTCGACCTATAGTACTCCAGCAAGTAGCCCGTATGTTAATAAACTTTCCGGCGTAACTTCCCCCCCTCAAGCTATGTCTTCCTCCACGCACGGAACCGCCTCCACTGCTAAAGCTAAGTGTAGCTCCAATGCTAATGTCAACCAGGGGAAGACTACAAAACACAAAACTGATAAGGAGCAGGATGGTGGTGTTCTACACATGCAACTCGAAGGTCTACTTACCCACATTGACGCTAAGATGGATGAAGTTGCTGCTAGATGGTCAAAAAAGTTTGATGAAAAGTTCTCCGAAATTGAGAAATCCGTACAATTTGTTAGTCAAAAATATGATTCAATTCTGCATAAGGTAGAAACTCTAGAAAAAGAGCTGGCTAACCTCAGACAGACCGAAAATACAAAGACAGCAAGTCCACATATCGAAAATCAACTGCATAGCGTACACTCAAAGCTCGCTAATATCCAGGTCGAACAAAATAGGACACAACAATGGGCTCGTCAAAATAATATCGAAATTGTGGGAGTTCCAGAATTAAAAAATGAAGTGCCTACTAGCATTGTCATTAATATTGCAAAAGCCTGTGGAGTAGAACTTACCTGCGATGACATTGAGTTCTCATCGCGAGTACAGCAGAAAGAGCAGAGGCATAACAACAAGTGACATCAATATCCCCGGTGCCCCAACCAAGATACTCGTTCACGAACATCTTACGATTGTCAACAAAATGCTATACAACATGGCCAATATCCAGAAGAAAGAAAAAGGATACAAGTACCTATGGACAAAAAACTGCAAGATCTTCGTACGACTGAACGACAACACCTACGCGATCAACATCTGTTCCGAAGAAGATTTGTCAAAAATCACCTGAGCGCCTATCACATTGCTACTTCATTTTCAACTCACTTTGCTATACTGCTTTGTAACATCCAAAAGAGGATCATTGTTTCAAATATTTACCTACATCGACAAGCACACACAACTCACTTACACTTACTCTTACACACCATCAACAACAAACTATTCTCAGCATCTATACACTTTAGAAATCGTATGTTTAAAATTTCACGTAAAAACATTTACATTTTTTTTATTTTTTTTACAATTTACTCTATTAACATATACTTTTATAATTACTTTATTTATCGGCTATTTTCGATAATTTAAGTATTTATTATCAAAATGTTCGTGGTTTACGGACAAAAACTTTGGAATTCTTTCAAGGCCTACTGACTCACAACTACGATATCATCTTGATCACTGAAAGCTGGCTTCATGATGGAATCCTTGACGCGGAAATTTGTGATAGTAGATATGACATCTTCCGATGCGACCGGAATTCCGTTCTTACGGGGAAATCGACAGGCGGTGGAGCATTTGTATGCGTGCGCCGCGCACTCGCTGCTCGTGAGCGGACGGAGTGGTCCTGCCGTGCTGAGTGTGCGTGGGTGACCATACCGGGCCATTCGCTCGGCGCGGGCGCGGCGGATCTTCATATTTGTTCTGTTTACATAGCCGGCGATTCTCAACAAGCACCTCTCACAAGCAGTTACCTCGATTTACTTACCTCAATATATACTAAGTCTATGAATGATCTGTTCTTAATAGCAGGAGATTTTAATTTCCCTAGTATAAAATGGTGCGAAAATGGACCTTCCCATATTCACGTCGGAACTATAGAACAACAAAATATTGCCTTTTATTAATTGTAGATACCACGACCTTGCTCGGTCTTACGCAATATAATATGCTAAAAAACCCAAGTGGCAATACTTTAGATTTAATTTTTTGCAATTTTAATGTTGATATTACCCATTGTGAGAGCCCAATCATAAAGGAAGATATTCATCATCCATCCGTTCAAATGGAGGCTAGCGATATATTCATACCACCACTCACGGAGACCAGGAACCCGAGATATAAATTCTTTAAAGCTAACTATTCCGATATAAACGAATATTTGAGTAAAGTGGACTGGAGGGACTGCTTCGGGTCGGCAAAATGTGTAAATGAAGCGGTTATAATTTTTTATACTATAATTAATTCCGTATTAGAAAAATTTGTTCCACAGACGTTAGGAAGTGGCAAATCCTTGTATCCGATTTGGTATTCACCTGCATTAATAAAAGTTATTAAAGAAAAAAGCAAATTTCATAAAAAATGGAAAACATATCACAATGACTGCGATTATGACACATTTTCATTTTTACGACGTAGGCAAAAAATAATGGAAGAAGAGAACTATTCCCCCCCTGAGCGAACTGCCATCTTGACGCGATGGGGGGGCTTAGATCTGATCTAATGGATGATTTCCACTCGTGGCAATCATAAATTCTTTCAGACAACCAAGAGCGGTTCCTGTGACATTGAACGGGCACAATGCAACAGCTTCCCTTCCAGCCCTCCCTTAGAACCTTACCCCATCACATCCCGCAATCCTGAATCCCTATCCTGTCCCGAAACCCCTACCCTACTTCCCGGTTCCCCTCAACCCCTACGTCTTCTTGCTCTATAGCACTAGATGTAGTTTAGGAGGGCAAGAAAGCAGTAGCGCTGTGGTTGAGCTCCTGCTATACATTCAGTTGCAACCACCTGCGCTTGCACCGTGCGCAGCGAGCCCTGTACGGGCGGGTAATGGTGTTCTGGGGGGTTGAGCCTACCACCTTCTGGGTTAATGTCGGTGTCCGGCAACACGCCCTCTTTGGCCCGGCACTCATCCTACACGGGGGGCTGGGAGAATAGCCAACTCACAGCTAATCGGTGAGGCTGCGGGTCAGACCGAGCCGGCGAGACGTGTGGGGTCAGGGGGTAGGCAGCCGGCGTTGTCCCCTGTGAGTGGGGTACGGCGTGGCAGGCTCGTCGCATTTCCGATCCTGTGCGTCTATATCCCTTCGTTAATCCTGGTGTCCGACAGGACATCCCCAAAGGTGCGGGCTCCGTGGAGGGTGGGACTGCGGAGGGATGAAGTAATTACAGTGGTTTATGGCAGAAAAAGAAAACAATATTACTCACATTGCAGGTGCCTCCGGCACCACACAAGCTATTCTGGAAACTCAGGCTTCCAGCACGACGGCTGCGGCTAAGGCCGCGATATTTGATTTGGTTCAGATGAAGGAGGCAATAGAGCCGACCTTGCCAGAACCATCAGCTAAGTTGGATTTGATGAAGGAGGCGACTCAACCAACCTTGCCAGAACCACGATCTGTTGTGGATCAGTTGAAGGAGGTGACTCTGCCGACCTTGCCAGAAACACACTCATCATGGCAACCTGCGACTTCCCGGAAGAAACAGCGAAAGCAGGAAAAGCAGAAACAGCTGCAGGAGCAGCAGGCACAGCCGGCTCTAAAGAAGAAGCACCAATCTGCCAGCAGACTGCGCAAATCTAGGATGCGCATGAAATCACTAAAGGCGGAAAAACGTGCAAGGATGACGGAGCCTCACGTTGCCCCACTATTTAGCGGTCCCTTCCAACCATCGACCTTAGTCCCGCCAGGGTTCCCGCCTGTGGAGAGCAGCAGCTCAAAGGATAAGGTAAAATCAGGAAGTCCTGAACCCAGGATAAGGTTGCCAGCTGGGGTAACAACCTCAGGTTCCGGTAGTAAGCGGACTGTGGCCGTAAGGCAGCGGACTGCAAACGGGCAAGAAATTGCTCTGTCTACTGTTCCTGCAGGGGTACCCATGTCGGCGACCGCATCTAGGGTAGGGACAGGGAGGGAAGAAAGCACGTAAGGTGAAAAGTCTGAGAACAGCACCACGCGCATGAAACGGATACGCTCCGAAGAAGCCAACTCACCGAGGGGTAGCACGAAGCGCGCCAAGGATGCACAAGGGAAACCCGTCGCCTCTAAGGCTGGTGGCAGCTATTCAGGTGCCCTTCAGCGACACCTCGATATGGCCGTTGTGAGCGATCCGCCATCTGAGCTCACAGCCGAGAGGGCCATTGCTCTCAAGGAGAAAATCGGAGACCTCGCAGAAGAGTGGGCCATAAACTCCATGGACGCTGTTGCAATAAGCTTCAGCGGCATGCCCATGTTCGATGAGTCCAGGTTGGCGCTGAAACTCCGTTGCGACAACGATAAAACCAAGGAGTGGCTTACACAGGCAGTCAAAGCTTTGACACCACTCTGGGAAGGGTGCAGACTCACCGCAAAAAGGGTAGATGAGCTGTCCCGGCTGGTGAAGTGCGGTCTCTTCATTCCCGAATGCAAGAGCGATACTGCCACACTAAGTCGGGCACTCAGGGGATTCAACCCCCAATACAGAGTTCATGAATGGGTCCTGTACAATTGCGACAGGAAGGAGGGCTCCTCGGGAATATTCCTGGTGCTAGGCGTCCCTGAGGAAACTATCATCAAGGAGATTTTGCCGAGGGGCCGGGCGGTGAAGTACCGTTTAGGCTGCGTGTACCTACGATTCTTTAGCCCTAAAAACAAGTTGGTTGCGGAATACCCGCCTCGGGACCCTACACATTCAATCAAGGAGACTCTCACAGTTGTAGACCCGCAGGCCTCCAAAATCTCGGACGGGGCTAAAGAAGACGACCGGACCCAGGTACAACGGCAACAGCAAGGTACTATCGGGTCTCCGATAGGACGTGAGGCGCTGCCACTAGCAGTCAGCTCTACGGAGGACCTCATGGGAACCGAAGAGGCTGACACTGACGCGGCACTACCGACTTCCACTCCCACAACAGCAGAAGAGCTGTCCAAGGAGACGGAACAACAGTGGAGAGATTCCTCTCCTGGGCTCGGCGACCTCGAGGACGCCCTGCTGGCAAGCGAATAGGAAGATGGATAACTCCCAGGTAATCAACTTTCTCCAAGCTAACCTTCAACATAGTCAAACAGCTGCAGCTACGCTGCGTAGATATTTGGAGGTACAGACCACAACCATAGTCCTCATCCAGGAACCTTGGATTCGCAAAGGTAGAATATGTGGGCTTGGCAACATTGGGGGCAAACTATACCTTGACACTAATAGTGTTAACCCAAGGACCTGTATTTATGTCCCCAGGGGAATTGAAGCAACACAAGTAAGCATGTTCTGTTCCAGAGACCTGACCACGGTTAAGGTCTCCAGGGACACTACAGAAGGGACCCGAGATGTACTGGTGGCTTCAGCGTATCTGCCTGGTGAAGAACAGGTACCCACCACTGCACTCGAAAACCTGATCCGGCACTGCGAAGACAACAACTGCCATCTCATCTTGGCGGTCGACTCAAACGCACACCACACACTGTGGGGCAGCAGCAACAACAACAGGAGAGGTGAGCTCTTATCAGACTATTTACTCTCCACCAGCTTGTCACTACTCAATAGAGGTAAAGAACCGACATTCGTAAGCTCAAGGTATCAAACCATTATTGATCTAACACTGGCATCCACGGGACTCATAGACTGTATTGCTAACTGGCATGTTTCTCAGGAGGCCTCTTGCTCAGACCATAGATGGATTTGTTTCAAACTAGAGGGTACCCTTCGTCAACCCGAGCCCAGAAGGAATCCTAGGAAGGCCGACAAGAATGTTTTTCGGCTAGAGCTAGCCAAGAGGCTGAATAACCTGCAGCCTCCGGGTAACATTGAAGAAACAAGTGCAATAGAAAAATGGGTGGTTACCCTAAATTCACACCTAACACTCAGCTATCATTACTCCTGTCCGCTGAAGGAGCCAACGGTGGGCAAAACCAACAATAGTTGGTGGGGACCACTACTGGAAAGACTTCGGAAAAGGATAAGGAAGTCCTTTAATAGGGCAAAAAATAGTAGACTGGATGAGGACTGGGCTACATATAAACGCCACCGAGCCTACTATAAAGGCACTATCCGGAAACAAAAGACCAAAGCTTGGAGAGCTTTCTGTAGCAGTATTGAAACCACAACGGAAGCAGCTAGGCTGAAGAAAGCTCTCGCCACAATACCAGATAGGAACATTGGACCCCTTAAAAGGCCTGACAACTCCTTCACCGAAACTGATGAAGAAACAAGCGAAATCCTGTTAAAAACCCATTTCCCAGGCTCACACTTGCAGAACCTGGCGGACTGGGGCGAGGAGCAGGCTAACTCAATACCGACAGCCTTGGATTGGGCAGCTGCTTCCAGGGTAGTCACCGAGGACAAGGTAACTTGGGCGATCGGCAGCTTTCTCCCCTTCAAGTCAGCGGGATTGGATGGTATTTTTCCGGGACTGCTGCAGTGGTCATGTAACACTATACGACCATTTTTAGTGGACATATTAAAGGCCTGTTTAGCTCACAAATACGTACCTAAGCCATGGAGAGAGGTTAAGATAGTGTTTATTCCCAAGCCAGGTAGAGAAGATTATTCAGAGGCTAAGTCCTACAGACCCATCAGCCTTACCTCCTTTCTTCTTAAAACTTTAGAGAGACTGGTAGATAGAGACATACGTGATAACACACTGTCTGTATATCCAATCCATCCTAACCAGCATGCCTACACTTCAGGTAAATCTACTGAGACCGCGCTTCACCATGTAGTCTCCAAAGTTGAGTATGCACTGGGAAATAAAATATCAGCTTTGGGTGCATTCATCGATATTGAAGGCGCCTTTGACAAAACGACCTTTGTGGGCATTAGCAACGCACTAGACAGGCATGGGGTTTGCCCCACTCTTAGTGGCTGGATAGGTAACATGCTAAAACACAGGGCCATTCAACTAAACATAAATAACAATGTAAGAGGCGTAGTGGCCAAGGGTTGCCCACAGGGGGGGGTACTGTCACCTCTCCTTTGGAACCTCGTAGTCAATGATCTCATTAAACGCCTTAACGATAAGGGCTTCTACACAGTAGGCTACGCCGACGACCTAGTAATTCTTATCATCGGGCAATTCGAAAATGTCCTTTGCAATCAAATGCAGGGAGCATTTAGGATTCTAGAACAATGGTGTGGTGAGGAATCCCTCTCCGTAAACCCTACGAAAACGGAACTACTCTTGTTCACTAACAAAAGAAAAATTGAGAAACTTAGGCTTCCCAAACTTTTCAACTGTGAACTAACCCTTTCATCTCAAGTCAAATACCTGGGCCTTATACTTGACACGAAGCTGAACTGGGGTAAACACCTGGAATACAAACTAGGTAAGGCTAGTATAGCATTTTGGCAGTGTCGCAGAATGTTAGGTAAATCTTGGGGACTAAACCCAAAAATTACCCTCTGGCTTTACACATCAATAATCAGACCAATGGTAACATACGGAGCAGTAGTCTGGTGGCCCAGAACCAAACTTAGTACGATTAGAGATAGGTTACAGCGTTTTCAACGCATAGCTTGTGTCACAACAACAGGTTGCATGCGAACTACTCCTACAACCGCTATTGAGACGATGCTGTGTCTGCCGCCACTAGATCTGTTTATACAACAGGAGGCGGCAGCTGCAGCCGCAAGAATCAATTCACTAGGACTTTGGAGGAATAATGAACTCGCCTCTCACACAACCATCTTGCAGAATGCCATTAAAGAAAATCCGCTAATAGCTGCTATGTGTGATAGGATAAGTAAGACGTATGTGTTCAACAGACAATACAACATCGAACATGTCGAACTGCCACAGGATCAATCGGGTATCCACGAGGTCAGGATCTATACAGACGGTTCAAAGACGGGGACAGGTACAGGGGCAGCAGCCTTTTCTTTAGACCTCAATATTAACAGATCGCTATCTCTGGATGCTAAAAGTTCCATCTTCCAGGCAGAATGCATTGGCATCATTGAAGCTGCCTCGGCAATTCAGGACAGGGGTATGTCTGATTACAACATCAGAATTCTTACAGACAGCGCAGCGGTTCTCCGTGCATTGTGCAGCTACACCTTCAACTCAGGGCTGATTCTCCAGTGCCACCGCGCACTGGAAGTTATAGCGAGGAGAAACAAGGTAACATTGCAGTGGATCAAAGGTCACAGCGGATCCCACGGCAACGATGCAGCGGATGAGCTCGCCAAAAAGGGCTCCAGCCTGCGCCCAATCGGCCCGGAACCGTATGTACCCTTGCCATTTAGTGAGCTGAAGGCGTGGCTTCGCAGGCGTACGACTTCAGCGCACAAAGAACGATGGTTAAACTCCAGGGAGTGCAGACAGTCGAGAGCGGCCGTTCCAGAGTTAGATCCGCGCCTCTCGAGGAGACTTCTTCATCTTAGCAGGAGTAAGTTACGTATTGTGATAGGCCTCCTAACGGGGCACTGTCCACTAAATAAGCATTTATTCACTCTTGGTGTCACCGACAGCGCCCTCTGTAGAGCTTGCATGGAGGAGGAAGAGACCGCCGCTCACGTTATCTTGGATTGTCCAGAGGTGGCTAACATACGACTCCAGTTCCTTGAAACCACAGGAACTGCCCAGGAAGTGTGGAAGAGTCCAAAAAGGCTGCTGCGCTTCGTGGAAGAGCTTGGCTGGCTGACGTGACAGCTGGTGGAGCTTCTTGACACGTACAATGGATGTATTGCCGTCTAAGTGCGGAAACAAGCCCGAAGCACAACAACAACAACAACAACAACGAGAACTATTCAAAATTTTTATTGGATTCACAAAACTCCATTAAATCTAATCCCAAATTACTATGGTCCTATATTAAATCTAAAAGATGTTCATCTACGATTCCAAAAACTATGCAGCATGGCTCTCTTATCCTGAAATCTGGTCAGGAAATTTGCGAAGGCTTTTCGATTTTCTTCCAAAATAATTTTATTGTGTCCTCACCCTTTGACGATTCATTAACTTGTCACCAATCTACTGAGCATGATATTAACTATATACATAACGTAGAAATCACACATAACCTTTTATTAAAGTATATTAAATCGTTAAATAGCAAGACCGGGGCAGGAAGCGACGGAGTCCCACCGATATTCATAATGAAATGTGCAGGCCAGCTTGCTGAACCACTCTGCCTTCTCTTTAAAAGATCGTTGCTAGAAGGTTCATTTCCGGATGTATGGAAAGAGGCTTATATTACTCCAGTTTATAAAAAAGGAACAAAAACTAAAGTTGAAAATTACCGGCCCATATCAAAATTAAATATATTTAGTAAATTATTTGAAAAGGTTATCTATGACCAAATATATCTTACAATTTCTAACAGCATTTCCCACTGTCAGCATGGATTCTTAAAAGGTCGAACAGTATTAACAAATCTGTCTTCATTTACCCATGCCTTAGTAAACAACATGAACAAGCGTACTCAAGTAGACGTGATCTACACAGATTATGAAAAAGCATTTGATCGTGTAGATCACGGTATACTATTGTCAAACTTAAATGTCTAGGTATCCATGGGAACTTACACCGCTGGTTTTCGTCATATGTAACGAATCGCAGTCAATTAGTTGCAATAGGAGGCTATAAATCGATTTTCATGAAAATAAAATCAGGGGTTCCTCAAGGCTCTTTTGGGGCCTCTTCTATACAATGCGTATATATATGACATAACCACTTGCTTTGAAAACAGTGATTTTAGTTTGTATGCAGATGATAAAAAAAATTTTTTCGCCATAAATGACAACACTGATTGTTTAAAATTACTACAAGACCTAAATCGTCTCGAATTATACTGGCTTAAGAATAATATAAGAGTAAATGTAAATAAATGTCAACAAATTTCCTTTACAAGAAATCCTAATCCTATCCAGTTCGACTATGTCATTAATGGTAATACAATTCCGAAAACTCAAGTTGTACGTGATTTGGGTGTCTTATTGGATAGCAAACTATTATTTAATCAACATATTGACATGGTCGTTAATAAAGCTTACAAAAATTTGGGTTTTGTCATGCGAGTATGTAAACCCTTTTCAGATTTGTCATGCATTAAAATAATTTACTATTCGTATGTTCGAAGTGTCTTGGAATTCGCTAGCTGCATTTGGTCTCCTCAATATTTAACTTACATCAACCGTATAGAACGAATCCAGCAATTGTTTTTAAAACATTTGAATTTCAGATCAAATGTTCGTTTTGAAGGGGGAACGGCAGAACGTCTAAAATGCAGATCGTATAATGTCATATTTTAACAAAATTTTAAAACCATGCACAACGTATAATCGGCAGATCGTATAATCTTATACGTAGTGCATGAAGAAGTCCAAAAAATTAAATTACTTATTTCTCCATGCATAACGTATAATAGTCACAACGTATAATGTTATGATCTTTATTTAACAAAAAAAGAAAACCATGCATATCATATAATCCTAAAATATTTCATACGATAAGCGCCCTTATCGATGTAAGATTAAAGATTATACTCGCACGCGACTTTTCGACCGTCTCAATTAGCGTTGTAGCAAATTGTTACTCTTCAACAGATATCGATTCGTAGCAATTTCAGCCTTAAATGTATCGTTGTTAGGGCGCTTTATGCAGTGCTTCTTGGCATATTATACGTTCTGCATGGTTTTCTTTTTTTGTGAATTCATGTTAGGAATATTATACGTTGTGACTATTATACGTTCTGCATGATGCAAAGAGTTTATTTTATTTTTAAACTCATGCACAACGTATAACATTATACGTTGTGAATATTATACGATATGCATGGTTTTAATTTTTTGGAAAAAAAAACTATTATACTTTGTGAATATTATACGTAGTGAATACGACTCGTTTTGAAGACTACAAAGAAGCTGCTATCCACCATAACTTGATGTCCCTTGAAAACAGACGTATTTTGTACGATATGCTGTTACTATACGACATTGTGAATGCGCGTGTGGATTGCCCCTCACTCCTAGAAGCCGTGCAGTTTCGTGTGCCCCCCGTGCGCCGCACGCGTTCTCACTTACCCCTTAATGTCCCTCTCACCCGCACAAAATACGTCAGTAACTCAGTAATGTATCGTATCACAAACACTTTCAATTTAAAATTTCGTCATGTGAATTTATACAATGACTCGAAAATGAAATTTAAACAAAATATATTAAAGTCATTATAAAGGTCATGAAAATATAAAAGTGAAATAATTTAAATTAGGTACTCATTTTATACTTATATTATTTCATTGTACTATTACTTATTATTTATCTTTAATGATTTAATTTGAGAATATTGTCACGTCCTTTCAAACACACAAAACCTTACACATCCTTACACTACACACACACCCTCACAGATACACACACACCCTTACACACCCTTAAAGATACTCTGCACTATTACGGATTTTAATGTTGAAAACTATCAATTGGCATTATGTTTAGTTTTTAAAACCTGTTTTGTATTAGTTTTAAGCTGTTAGTTTTCCAAATAAATAAATAAATAAATAAATACATATTACCTATTGATATCCTTAGAAAGTGTAAATAATGTCATTATTTCTATAAACACCCCATTGCTATGCATTACCTTTTGGGTGTTTTTTTCGTACTCATAATTTATGAAGTCGGTTAAAAAATTTAAACACACTGCAAGGAATGAAAACTCTATCTAGATAAGTATTTTCTTGCTAGCGTAAAACACGCATCACATCAAGCATGCGTATGCATAGTACTATACTGAATTAGCTTTGCATATTAATGCCACGCGGCCTTATACCTGAAGTCCCATTTTAAGGTGGGCCTAGCCGCTCAGCTCCCCATACAAACGTGGAAAGAAGATCATGCGCACATTTCTTGCCGGAGATCCAAAATTATACTCCAAACAGCTTTATTTGATCAGACGAGATGTTTGATGACCATTGCCATTGTAAAATTGTATATGGTTTCTAAGTTATAAGGTTCGAAAGGTCGAAATTTTTGCACTTTTTATGCAAAAAGTTTGGTCATGGATTACTCAAAGATAAAATAAAAAAATGTAGTCATCAAACCTAGCTTGTTCCATGAAGATTCAATATCAATTAAGTTTTTGTATCTGTGATTTACTTTTAGCTATAAGTTGTTTTTTTAATATTTTTATGTAATAACCGAATCAAACACTATAATAATACATTGTTTGCTTTGTGGACGTGTTAGATAATCATCCTCATCACGAGGACTGTCTTTTTCTTTAAAACAGAGAAGATGCCAGAGCGCAAGAGAAAGGATTTTGTGCTGCAAATGAGTTAGCCCCGTTTGGTAGGGCCACCTTAAAGAAATTTACTGGTCAAAAATCAAACCGAGTGTGCTCACCAAATGTGCTGAGGCCTGAGACCACCGTCACCGACTTCTTCTTGCCACGCGGTGCTCGTGAAACTGTCACCTGCTTAGGAACATCTTCTTTCTTCTTGGACTTGAGCATTCCCTTCCCTCCGCGCTTCTGCCGCTTCTTCTCTTCCTCACCACCACCACCCTCTTCCTCATCTACGAATGAACATGAAAATCAGTTACATAGTCATGAGAACATGGTCACATTTTACCGGGCTCCGCTTGGGTGAATGTCTAAAACTAAATTGACCCAAATGGAGGCGGTTAGTAATTCATCAGTTAGTAAATATTATTATTATTATGTTATTTATATCACTAGCAGCTTGAAGCTGATGCGTGAATTTCATTTTGCCCGGAGTGCACTTGTGTATTTAAAAAAAAATTAAATTGGTATTATTAATATTACTTATCATTCAAATTATGTATTTATATTGATTTTATTTATTGATTATTGATTGTTTATTATTATTATTGATTATTTGTTTTTTTTTTATTGCCTTTAAATGTTTGTCTAGTCGGTTTTTAAATCCATTTACAGTTTCTGCACTAATGACCTCCTCTGGCAGCTTGTTCCAAGAGTCTACAACTCTGTTGACCAAGAAGTGTTTCCTGGGGTTAGAATTTGATGATGAAATATAAAAAAAGAAATTTTTTTTCTTGTCAATTCTTCAACTTAACTCATGTACATGTATTCCCTTCTGTTGATTCCACTTCATATGTGAAATCCTAATCGTTGGAACGTTCTGAATCAATGCAATTTCGGGTGTGCTGTAAACAAATCTTTTTGATGATAGTTCCTTCAATTCTCACCGACCAGTTCCAGCTACCAACAATCTTCTACTAAATCTCCCTTATACTACAGGTGACATGCAATTTCCTTAAATTAAAGGATTTTTTTAATAAATACGTTAATTTTACCAGTGAACCGGCAAGCTATCTCATTTAATGCACCATGTATCCCTACCACTAAGTGCCTGGAACGAAAGTATTCGATCATATGCGCTCTATATCACTGATGTTTCGATCAAGAAACATGATGCCCCGCAGTTGCAGTCGGTCAACACCGCCGTATGCCGTAGTGTGTCTAAATATGCTTGCTTGAACTTTGATAGAAGACTCCATGCAACTTTTTATTACTTTCAGTCTTTTCCTTATACTTTTCGCCTGCACAATTTCGGCTCTTTGTCACATTACTTCTTCTTCTTTTCAGGGTCTTACTTTTGGACCCCTTAATATGGGTGTCGTGCATCTAAAAGTGGCTTCTCACGGCACGTGATATCACGCGCCGCGCCGATGAGCAACCACCCGGATTACCCGTTCTCACGGCGCCTAACGTCACGAGCCGTGCCGCTAGGCGAGCCTACGAGCCGCTAGTCAAACTGAAGCAGCACTTAACTTCCTATATGTTGACATCAAAGCATCCCTTTTCTTTTAATGTCCTGGTGTAATGTATCGGGATGGTACCGCCTTTAATTTATCTTGAATTCTCATTCACGCATCGTGCTGTTCGTTTCTGTTTTAGTGCTCCGCACTTTTCGAATTCCGCAAAAAAGGTTCGCTTTCATATTAAAAAAAAAATTTTATTGTGTCATTCTGCCACTCCATATTTACAAACGCGAGAGTACGGTCGGAGGAGTCGAGACGAAATCACAAAACGAAATGAACGAGAAATGGCACGCGCCGCGCCTTTGAAATTACCGACTTTTAGCGAATACAACGAGCCACCACGCGCTAGCCCGTGCCGAGCTACGGCCTTCATACGGCGCGGGGCGCGTACGGGCGCGGCGCGGCGCGTGATATTTCGCGTCATGAGAAGCGACCTTAACACATTTAGGCAATGTCAAAGTTCATAGCTATACACAAATAGTGGAAAAGGTTTTGAAATTAGTTGACAACGAAACATAAAAGAAAATCAGTTATAGATCATTTAGCCGCTGTCATTGTGGTGTCAGCTCAGACGTTGAGGCGACCATTTACTAACACGAATTAAGACTTATGTGGCTCTGTAAGACATATTAAACCTGATGGGGCAAATGTAATTTTAGGTTATATCTATGATGGTTATTCAATGAAATTGTTCAAATTACAGTAAAACTTTAATAACGGCGTTTCCTAAAATCATCTGCATCAAATTGACCGCAATAACCAGAAAGTAAAAATATTAATAACCTCCTAGAGGATTCTGCAAGTTACTTACCAACTTTGACCTTTTCGAATTCTGTGGGTAAGTTCTTTTCGAGCCATGCCTTGCACTTATCGTATTCGGGATAGTACTCGCAATACTCGATAGGCATTGAACAGTTGCCACAGTAGAGAACCCGCAATGGGTAATCGACACCTGAGCGCGGGCCCACCGACAAATCCGGGTCGCCCATTCTTCACTACTTTTTAATCTGGCAAAATTTGTGTGAAGGCAGGCACCACTGGGCTCGCTGTAGGAATTTAAACGCCCATACCAACTTGCACCCCGGTTTTTTTTTTTTTTTTTTGTTTCTTTATCCAATGGACAGGCAAAAGCTTTCGCTATACAGCCTTCTCTTTATTGTATCTTATGGATTGTAGTCAATTCTGGAGTGTCATGTAGTTAAATACTTTCTATTGTCTCATGTATATATAGAAATATGGGTTCAAAGTTGGTCGGTTGACTTAATATCTTTTTCAGGTCGAGCGGGATTTTTTCTCTTTCTTTGTATGTAATTTCTAAGCATTTATATAGTTTTTCTCTTTGCTCATCAAAAGCACAGCAATGAAAGAAGAGGTGGTCCAGGGATTGATCAGCTAAGTTGCAGTGTGGGCATACGGCGGTGTCGATAAGGTTTAATCTGTAAAGATGGGATTGAAAAAGACAATGTCCGAAACGTAGACGACAAATTGTTGTATAATATTTTCTTCTTTTTGGTAAGGTTTTATTGAACCAAGGTGTTTTCCCAACTAAATCGTTTATTTCGGCGTACCAACGACCCGTATTGGACATTTTCCATTGTTCGGTCCATTCGTGGATAATTTCCTGTTTTATTTTCGCTACAAATTCCGATTGCGGTAGGGCAACATTCTTAATATGGCAAATATTCAGGTTGCTGTCAGCTATCGTTCTAGCTAGATAATCTGCTGAGTCGTGTGGCTTCAAATTTATGTGGCCGCGAATCCAGAAAAAACATATTTCGTAGCCTTGCTGTATCAAGGAAAAGTGTTTATCCCGTATTTGGTGTATGACATAGTGAGTATTGGCATCTAGTTTCGTATTCTGTAGGGCTCTATGAACGCTCATGCAGTCGCTTATTATTATCCACGTATAGTGTTGTTGAACTTCGATGAACTCGAGTGCGATTTGAATTGCCAAAGCTTCAGAAGTGTATATTGATGCAGAACTAGGAATCTTAATGCCATAACCTCTCTTGGTTGTCTCGTCATAGATCGCGCAGCCGACCCCACGAACTGTTTTCGAACCATCGGTATATATTCTTCTGTAACCTCTGTAACTTGAAATTTGTTCTAAAAATTCTTCTTTGCACTCCAAGTTTTCGTCTATTTGAATTGGAATTCCGTAGAATTTGCTGTCATATTTTCCCAAATAGCAAGGAAAGTTGAAATTGGCTTGTATTTCATATTCATTTTTGTAATGTAATATATTTGAAAAGTCTCTCAGGATGTAAGGATGATGACTAGGATCGGATGGGATGGAAAGGAGATGTTGAATTTTGGTAAACAGAGGATGATTTGATATGGATAGAAGCTTTAACAAAAATTTTAATTTCAGATATTTGAAGCGGATTCTCAGTGGAGGAATGTTACATTCTACTTGCATGGATACTATGGGAGTTGACATCATCGCTCCAGTTATTAAACGTAAGCTTTTATTTTGTATTTTTTCCAGTTTCTCTATAAGTTTCCAATGATGAGAAAAACATAGAAAACCATATTCAAAATGGCTACGTATCAAAGATTTAAAAAGCATTATTAGGATTTTCGGATCCGCGCCCCAATAGGTGCCCGCTAAGGACCTCGAAATGTTGTATGATCTTAACGCTTTGTCTGCTATGCCATCGACATAAGAGTTCCAAGATAAGTTACTGTTAAATATTATTCCTAAAAACTTAACGGTTTCAACTACCGGAAGAAGAGTGTTATTGTAGAAGACTTCGGCTTTTAATTTGTATTTATTTTTACTAAATATAACAACTTTGCTTTTCTCTGGGCTTATATCTAAATTTAACTCAGTAAAATATTTATACAAATTCTCCATGGCTTTATTTATACAAGTCAATGTAGTCACTCTATCACCAATGGAACAATAAATAACCAAATCATCTGCAAATTGGAGGTTATTTACATCAAATCCTAGTTTTGAGTTTAATTTGTGAATATAAATTATAAATAAGAGGGGACTTAATATCCCACCTTGAGACGTTCCCCTATAGGAAAATCTGGGACCAAAAAGAGAGTTGCTGTATTTCACATATACTTCCCTGCCATTTAAAAAATTATATATCCAATTTATTAATTTTGCTGGAATGCCCAAAGAGTTCAAGATCGATGCAAGTGTAAAGTGATCGATGTTGTTAAATGCGCCGACGACATCTAAAAAAACACACACGGTATCGTGATTTAATGAGAAAGCTTTTGAAATATCCAGATGTAGATGGCTGAAACTTTCTCTAGCGGATCGACCCCTCCTAAAACCAAATTGATTGCTAGGTAAAATGTTGTTTCTTTCTATAAAAAATTCTAAACGTTGTTTAATTAACTGTTCAAAAATTTTTCCAATGCACGAAGTCAATGCCACAGGTCGATAAGAATTTGCATCGTCTTTACTTTTGTTTGGTTTAAGTATTGGGATGAGACAATCTATTTTCCATTCCCATGGAATTATGGAAGTACACCACAGCTTATTAAGCGTGTTTAAAAATATTACCAGACTGTTGTGGTTTAAGTGACGTAGCATTTTATATGGAATCATATCTAATCCACATGCAGTATCTCGTCTAGAATTTAAGGCAGATTTCAGTTCTTGTAAAGTAAAATATTTTGTAAGGTACTCATTTTCATTATTGTTAGGAACAGAACTATTGATTGAATGTAGTTGATTTTCAACATAATCGGGTGTATACTTTTGCAAAAAATCATTAATCCAGTCATGATTTGTGTTGTGACTATTACTTTGGTAGGTATTATTAAATTTTTTAATAGTGTTCCAAATTTTAGAAACGGGTGTATATCTGTTAAATGATTCACATAACCTTTGCCAGCTTTCGCTTCTTTCTCTTTTTAAAATGAGTTTTTTAAGTGCTTGCAACCGTTTGAATTCTATGTAATTTTCGTCATTACAATTTAGTTTAAATGTTGCATATGCTTTCCTGGAATTTTCTACAGCTGAGCTGCATTTTTCATTCCACCAGGGAACAGAAAGTTTGGGTTTTGAATGCCGAAAAGTGGAGTTAGGTGTGGATGAATGCTTCCGTTTGGGTATAGACTTCTCAATAGCTGCATTTAAAATATTACAAAAAGAATCATAAGATTCTATTGGGTTAAGATTATCAAAGTTAAAATGTTCGAGCTCTCTCGAAACTAAATCTGAGTATATT
This sequence comes from Incurvaria masculella, assembly GCA_946894095.1. Taxonomy (NCBI): domain Eukaryota; kingdom Metazoa; phylum Arthropoda; class Insecta; order Lepidoptera; family Incurvariidae; genus Incurvaria; species Incurvaria masculella. The sequence continues at coordinate 10,045,365 of OX335644.1, forward strand.
TTCCAATTTACGAGTCTAAAGTTTGGATGCTTTGGAAAATTGTTTGCAGTCTCTTGATTGTTGTATGTGTTGTTGGCTAATAATATTTTTGTTATTGTTGGCAGGTGATAACTTCCGAGAGGGTCATCATGGACCGTCCAGTTACAAGACAATGCTAAAGAAGAAGATACCATTGTGAGATCGAGTGCATTTGGCCGCCATCTACTGGAACCAACTGTTGTCACTTCACCGTTATTCAAAAGAACAAGATTGTTGTCATCAATTATTTCCAAAATGTCCCTTCCACGTGAATCAGTGTTATTGCATCCCCAAAAAGTGTGATGAGCATTAAAATCGCCCGCAATAATCGTTGGCTCAGAGATATTTTTTACTAATCTATCGAACTTACTTTTTGTGAAAGGTGGAGTACAATTCGGGGGACTGTATAAACTAACTATAGTTACAAATTTGTTGTTGTAAGATAATTTGATAGCTATATTTTGTATCGAGTTGTCACTTGTGGTGATAATTTTTGTGTAGCTTAGACTATCATGAATTAATATTGCTACTCCATTGTGGGAATTTCCAGAATCAGATCTTTCCAATTGATATCCTCTAAATTTACAACGTTGTTGTGGTTTTAACCAAGTTTCAGAAATTATTGCAATATGTATATCATTTTCATATAAAAATTGAGTGAGAATATGTCGATGACATAGCAAACTTTGCGCGTTCCATTGTACAACATTCAAAGTAGACATTATATAACAGGTTTATTTTTTCTAATAGAGTCGTGAATAACGCTTTTTATGTTTTGCGCAGAGATAGGAGCCTCGCCAGTTTTGCTCATTGTTATAACTTTTACAATCATTTCGAGAAGTATGTTCATTGCCTTTTCAGAGTTTAACAAATTATTCAGGATAGAGTCGACTGAATTTTCTTTATTCGTGTGTAATATTTGGTTACATTTTAGTTGCGTATTATAATTTTTTTCTGTTTGATCTGTGTTAGTGGTAGGTAAGGAAGGGAATGACTTTTCATTAAATAATTCATTGTATTGAACTTTTCTGGTTTTATTTTTGTTTTCTTCAATTTTCTTCTTTTTTATAGGGCATAACCCTGATATAGCGACATGATTACCTTGACAATTATAACAGGTAGCATTGGCATGCTCCGTAGAGCAATTTCTATAATTGTGCCCTTCGCAACTGCATATTGAGCACCTCTCTCCGTTTTTACAATATTTTGATATGTGCCCAAAGCGCAAGCATCGGAAGCACTGTTTTAAACGGGGTATGTATTGAGCCACTCTAAATCTCCATAAGTTCATGTCAATATAGTCCGGTAGAGTATTTGATGCAAATGTAATGGAAATAGTAGGAGTGGGTTCTAGTTGGAAACCATTTTCATTCTTAACTTTACGCATGAATCTTCTTACTGATATAATTTTTTTTGTGCTTGTTATGTTGGTAAAAATTTTATGATTGGATAAGTTGGTAGGGACCGAGGTGATGACACCAGTGGTTTCAGTTGCAGATGCAGGTATGGAAGCCTTAAGCTTGAATTGATCCAAAAAAGTTTTGTTACCGAGAGCTGCATTGGCTAGCTCTGGTTTTTCAAATATTGCGCCTATTTTGTATCGATTTATCCTCTTGAACTGTTTGATGCCCTTAATGTATCTTTTGAAAGAGTTTGATAAGCTCATAATATCTCTGTCTCCAATCGGCTTGTTAGGTTCTGTGCTTTCTATGAATACGATAAAATCCAGTGCTCCCGAATCCTCAGGGTATGCACGGGTGTAGTCTTTAATGAAGAATGGTTGGTACTTATCGAGTGAATTCAATTTTGATGTAGTAGCTGTGGTGTTGATGTTGAGCTCAGTAGTTCCCGCCTGTTCCACAAGATCATCTTTTCCCGCCAAATTTTCACAGTCCGATAAATCGGACGAAAGTGACTCCTCTGGAGACCTCTTGTCTTCCTTTTTCCGTTTCCTCTTCGCCTTCATCTTCTCGACCGGTTTTCCGCGAAGAAAGACCACAAACAAACGAATTGGCAAATAAAAACTCGATAGCAAAAAAATCTCGACTTGTTCGGATTCCCGCCAAAACCGAACTCCTTGCACCCCGGCTGACCGACAGTCACAGAATATAATACTAGGTACTTCCCGACAGTAGACCGACACCGACAGAAAATATCCCAGACCGACACCTATGATCAAAGACGATTGATTCTGTTTGATAAGTGATGTTCTGTGATCGACTAATCGGCAATCATAGAATATAATGCTATAGTCCCACATAAATCATTTTGCGCCAGGTTGGCGCACCGTTGTCGTCCTGTGTTAACGACGACGGGAATTCTACGAAGGGTCCGCAGCTGCATCTGCAGTGACGGAGATATTGGCACAGAGATATTGACGATTTAGATGCAGGGCACCAACGATCATCATTGTTTTTTACCCATACCGGTGGCCCATACCGCTCAACTCCCCATACAAACGGGGAAAGAAGATCACGCCCATATTTCTTGTCAGAGATCCCAAATTTTGTTCAAAATAGCTTTATTTGATAGAACTAGATGTCTGATGACCGTTGGCATTGTAAAATTGTGTTTGGTTTCTGAGTTATAAGGTCCGAAAGTTCGCATTTTTCGCGCGTTTTATGCAATAACTTTGGAGGTGGATTACGAAATGATAGATTAATTACATCTTAAAAAGAATAGTCATCAGACATAGCTTATAATAAAGATTTATAATCTATTTGGTTTTTGTTAGATTGTTGACTACAGCGGTCGTGGTTTACTTTTAGCTAAAAGTCGTTTTGAAATTAAAAATTTCGTAAATCTTACCAAATCATACACTATGCACATTGTCTTTTTTGTGGACATATTGCATCTTCCTAATCACGGAATCTGTCTTATTCTTTGAAACAGAGAAGGTCCCAGAGCGCAACAGCACGCTTTTGTACCGTACCCGCGAATGAGTTAGGCCCGCTGGGTTGGGCCACCTTAAGTCGCGTGGCGTCATTTTTTGCGCTCTAGTTGTATGGAAATTATTTCTCCATGAATTCTTTACCTCCATGGAGTAGCGACTTCTCCGAACTCTTTATAAAACGTAGTAATATTTTGGCATTAGACTTTTTCAAACTGCATTTTATTTGTTTTAGTAACGGTGTTTGTAATTTTGGCATCATGTGAAATAAGTAGGAGGAATGTCGTGTTGTGTGTTCGTGCGTGTGTAGGTGTTGGTTGTGTAGTTTGTGCGCATGAATTTACAAAATGCCTGTGTGTGCAGCTATAGAAGACCCGATTAACTGTTTTTTTATTTATTTATGATATCCATTTTGTGGGCAGAAATAATATTTTCTAAATAGAGTTTGATAGATTCGAATACGAGAACTACTTATGTTCGCTTGCTGGTCTACTAATAAGATCACACCCTGCGTATCTGCTAATAAGAGTCACAATATTTTCTTGCTCATGAAATGACGGTCACGAAGAAAGTTCTGTGACTCAGAGATAAGATCTCAGAGTACACCCGCCTGACTTGCAGAGAGCTACGATTAGCCCCGATTGCACGAAGAGACGGCTGAGTTAATCAATGTTCAAACACGTCACTTTTAGTGAACCTTATGGAGTTACTTCCATACTGTCCTTACAATTTGACGTGTTTAATTGTCCGTTGATGTTGATTTTGATTTTTTTTTCGTTAAAAAAAACTCATTTATAATATCTACTGTTAAGAATATTTAAAAGAAAACAAATCGAAAAACACTAATGACATGGCAGTTTGGTTAAGTCCTTCGTCTTTCCTAAAGGAAGAATTAACAAAAAAATATATAATTCACGAATTTTGTCGTTATAGTCGAGCCGTTCTAAGAAGCGTTTTTTGACACAGCAGTGTGGAAGAAAAGCTAATGACTTAATTATGGAACAGACCACTTTACCCCACGTTTTATATTTTTTGGACCAAATAACAACAGCTTGCTGATGTGTTTTTTTTATTATGACTTGTAGATTATATTTTATTCTATATTGTGTCAATTAATTACTTAACAATGTATTAAATAATATAATTATGAACAAAATAATGGTACAGTACCAGCACGGGGAGTAAATTGCAATAGGGATGTGAACCTGCAAAATAATATCGACCATTTAAGTTTTTATATCTTTAATTTTCATAACTATTACTTAAATATTCTTATAAAGGAAAATCAAATAGATATCATCACGATTACCAATGTTGGCTTGTGAGAATGAATATTCGGTCTCGGGATTTCCAGCAATTAACGAATGCCTCCTTCATTTCTTAAATTATATGTTTAGGCACATATAATAAATGGAAAGTTAATTGCAATATCATCTAGCTTTTTCTAGTCAGTTAACCTTACACCGCTGAAGAAGAAAGTCGAATCAGTCGAATAAAACTGACAGTAATCTTAGGTGAAATAGAATAATAACAATCGGCTTAGATTCACGATATTTGTACGTCGCCCTTTTTTTTCATTTTGGGTGGTTATGTTTTCCTTTTTTCGGTCCTCAATACTGTTTTTCGAAAAAAAAAGTGGTGCTCACCACAAAAGTTGTCACGAGAATGTACGTGGAAGACGATCCTTTTAAGGTGTACAGCAAAATGTCATTAAAATGTTTTGCTCCAAATATACAATGGTTAATGTTTGGAAAATGATTCCGTTAAAAGCTGTCTATGTGCAAAAGATCTTGTATTTAGGTTATGAAACACCTTCCGAAATCAGATAATCACCTGTCCATCTGTATGAATGTGTTTTATTTTAGAGAAGATTGCCTATTATTAGATGTTTGCTTTTCCTTGTTGAAATGTTATCGATATAAAAGTAAAACTCTGGTTTTTACCCTTCCCTATCGCTCATCTGACAAAAAACGCTTCTTAGAACGGCTCGACTATAGTTTACATATTCTTTGGTCCGTTTCATTTTCATTCACTGTTCGGAGAAGTCACCAGGCGCTTTTACTATATCTTCTGTGATACTTTCATTCAAATCACCCAATGAAGCCACAGAATATAAAACTATTGAAACTCAGATGAGCATAACCACAGATCATAAATATCTGCCTAACGGAAACAGATGAGATCAGTCGGCACAGGGCTTGATTCTCTCTATAAAAAGAAGAAAAGTCATCCAGTTGAAGCAAAATAAAAGCTAATTGTTTTATTTCTGTTAATTAACTCGAAAAAAAACAATGTTCCGATCATAGTACATAGAATATGTTAGACTCGTCTGTTCTTCAAAACAAACAAATTATATTGTCGCTTCATCGTGGATCAAAGGATTCCATTCGGGGTGCTTTTGGTGTGGTGGTGTGTGATGATTCGTAACGCCACAGCGGCAGCCGCCGCGTCTGTGCACGCTAAATGCCGAGGCGGCATTTACCCACGCTCCTCCGTATCGCGTGCAACTGTGCCCGACGATGTTGTGCCCTGGTCAATTGAGCTCGTGGAATATGAACCATCAGAATATACCTCACATTCTGTAGATGGAAAGGCTTGGGCGGACCCGCCGATAGGTGAATATGTTCATCTAAATCGTTGTGATCTTTTAACACATTCAATGAGTTCGTGTGAGAGAGAAATGCTATTTTTTCGTTCTAGTGCGGCGCTCTGATCTTGTAAACTACTTTGTATATGAAAGAACCAAATAAACAAATATGTGTTTCTACTAAAACTTGCTTTCAAAATCCAACAAAAGTTGAATGAGGAAGTTAGACCAACGAATAAAAATGAAAAATAATATTTCCTTGCTAACACACGCGCGGGAGTTGGTTCCGCCCCCACCGCACTTATTTATTTATGCAGATTTTTCAATTAGACCCAGTGATGATTAGGGCTATGATAAGGCTACAACTTCTAAGCAAATGTCTAGTAAATCTGACTCTGATGATGATGACGATAATATTAGTAGAAGTTCGAATAGTGCTTCGTCTGATTATAGCTCCACTTCTTCTGATTATGATTCTGATTATGAAGAATATTTGAAAGCTAATAATAAAAATGTCGATAAAGAAAAAACCGCGTTGATGAATGGCAATACATAGAAGAGTTGATCAAATTTTCCGGAATATAATCAATGTGCCAAAATGTGCCAAAATTAATTTGTTGTCTTTCTGCAGAAAGACAATGTTATTTATCGATATATTTATTTTGTCATCACTAGTTTTTATCATGATGTGTTGCAGTAAGATCTCAAGCTGCACCTATAGAAAGGTACACTGTGGGGTTGCTTTGTAATGCACATTTGCACATAATGCACATTTCATCAGGTAGCCAAGATTGTCCTCCGCGGTAAGTGTGTTAGTGCTATTTCCAATACTTTGACGAGCCTGATTGCCAGTGCTGAGGTAGCCGGTATTTATCAATGGGCTCAATAATGTTTAGGTGTTGTCCGTTTGATTTTTCTGCTAAATAAATATGCTGAATGACTTTGGTCGAAGGATGCCTGATGAAATTCCGAAATCCTTGTTAACCTAGACTGCACTATGTACAAAATTATTATCAATAATAATAAAGCCTTTTATTTGCTCAGTTCATTTTCGTACCTTATATGATGTTTTTCTGTTGTGAGATGTAGAATTTCAATACATTTGATTGTATTTAATTGTAGTTGTGATAGTTCACTGAGTTCCCCTTTGCAGGGCATAGGTCTCCCCCATCGAGATCCATGTTGGTCTGTCTTTAGCTGTTGTTTTCTATGTGTTTTCTGCTGTCTGCGATATCATCGTCCCATTGCTTCGTTTGTTGTCCTTTATTTGTTTTTCTATCTCTTGGGTGCCATTCCATAGTTAATTTGGTTCATCTGTTATCTTCGGTCCTCATTAAATGTCCGGCCCATCTCCATTTAAGTGTGGCTTTGCGGAGGGAAGCTCTAGATCAGGGTTTTTTAATCTGAGGTTCATGGATCCCTTGGGGTTCCGTGACATTCCTGGTTCGTCAGTCATCTGTTGTCATGTGTTACGTATTTTTACTTTTTCTTTGGTAATAAATATAAAATAGTTTTTTCAAAATGCCTGGTTTTCATTTCCTTCAAGTGAGTTTGGAAGGGGTCTGTAATAATTTTCAAATACCGGAAGGGGCTCATGAGTATAAAAAGGTTAAAAAATCACGATGTAACCTCACTAATAAGCATAGAACATAATGCAGCAACAAATTGTTTCTGAGGAGTGGAAGGCAGTGATGATAGAACGCCATGCGGTAAGATCACAGCTTACGGCTTTGGCTCCTTCAACAGGCATGCACCCCTTCATACGTACTTTTTTATTTCGGGTGCAGCACATAACCTGTCCGGTTATGTTACTAATATGTTCTTTTAGTTTACAGAAGCTATTGAACTTGGATTTTGAGTGGGTTCACCGAACATATCTGGGGCAATTCGCAGTAGAGGAGGGTTTCAATCAAGGTCGAGAGTAAAGTTAGTGGCCACCAGATTAGCTCCTCTTGTCCAGCTTTTCCATATCTTGTCTGCCAACCCCACTCCGCAAGTTCTCCTTAATAAGGAAAACGTTTGTAAATTTATACACTTGCTTCTACTCACATCAGCGCACTATTATTAACTGCCATAGTAACTGTTGGAGTAATAACCGTGCATCTATTCCCAGCACTTACTTTACTTTTTATTTTAAAAATATAAAGCAATTATAATCTTTATGAATCTGATTTCCCCAATTGGTCCCTTCCATTGTGGCTTAAACTTACTGCACTTAACTTAAATTCTACTGCAAGTTACCCCTCTAGGGCGACAAAAGCCAAAGTTGTCTTCAAATAAAACATATTGTTAACACTTATATTCTCAGATGCTCCTAATTTCGAGCCAAAGTGGAACTCACTCGACGGTAACGTGAACCGAGTAAGCCACAATGGCGAGTACAGAGTGAAGGGTGGGCGTCCGCTGAACCCGCGTGGACGCACGGGTCTGTGCGGCCGCGGGTTGCTCGGGCGCTGGGGACCCAACCACGCCGCTGACCCAGTCGTCACACGCTGGAAGTTGCTCAATGGAGACAAAGTCACCCATAACGATACAAAAAGGTGAAATTTTCAGAAAAATCACTATAAGGCACCGTGTATGTTTATAAACAATGACTAATTGTTTAAAAAGGAGTGTAAGATCAGTGTTAACCCTTGAATCAGTATCGTCCTGGAGCGGGACGCTGTCCAAATTGGCGCAAGTCACTATCGTCCCTCCCAGGGACGCTACGACTGCCACTAAATATAAGTTTCGCCAGGTCTCGAGGAATATTCGGAGCCATATTCGTATTGTTTCATAGGAAAATTACTTTCGGAGTTATTACTTTTTTACTTACCCAACATAGGGTTTTCAGTTTCAAAAATTTTTTAAAATTTTTTTGCTGCATAAAAAAATCTGAAACTAGTATAATTAGAAGCAGCATTCATTCGCATTTCCGAAAATATATAGTTTAGCATACCTATGGTGGAAATATTTAAAAAAATGATCAATTTATTGCAACATGCCGAAAACGCGAATCTCGCCTGTTGACCAGGGGTGGTCGCGGATCCGGAATTCTGTGGCCAGGGGGTTAAGCAGTAATTGTGCTCTAATGTGTACCCAACTACACAGTTTATCCAGTATGGCTTGTCAAACGTGATTTATGTCGGTAGAAAACCTTCAACAATCATTAAAATATTGAATTCCTTTAAAAATTAATTTTGCGATTTGGTTTTTGATAATACAGATGCTCATTCGGGTCGTTTCACATCACACATTTATAAATAATAATGATAAAAAGGGTTATCTTTTTTGGTTTTTGTTTAGTTTTTATGTTTTTTAATGCAATATTGTTGTTTTATGAATGCAATTTAGTTCTTAATAAAGTTATAAGACCTAGCTTTCAGTTTGATGCTATTGTCACCATTGGTCTCTATGTTTGCAGGCCGATTCTTCAATTAGTAACAGTGAAGAGGCGAGACAACGGTGAGTGGGCGCTGCCGGGCGGCATGGTGGACCCTGGCGAGAGGATAGCGGCGGCCGCCGTGCGAGAGTTCCGAGAGGAAGCCACCAACTCCTTACAGATGACTGACGGTAACTATTTTGCCCTAGAGTTAAAAAAAAACCTGTTGTAATTATACTGTAATTATAGGTAAAAATTGTCTAGACCACATTAAAACCTGTCCGGCTGTGCAAATAATGGGAGCATAGCTTTCTTAATGCCTAATAATAACTTTTACCCAATGGCCGAATAAGCTTTACAGTATTTTAGTGGTAGAGCATGTACCACACCACAGAGATCAGTCAGCTTTTTTGGGAAAATTTGACAAAAAATTCACTAAAAGGAAAGTTTTTAAATATAACATAACATTGGTAGTGTCTCGTGGTTAAGTTGCCAACTCTAAGTAATCCTGCAAACTGTAAGAGGATAATAAGCTGATGGAAGTCCCTCAAATGCCTCAGTTAAATTAAGACAGCAGACATAACTCTCAGTTGATTTATTTAATGAGCAAAATATCAGTTTTTTTTTATTTGACTGAGGAAACAGGCACGAGCCATTGTATTGAACTTGATGACCTCATTGTCCTCTTAAATGGAACATACATACATATAAACCTATTATTAATTTCTTCAGATGAAAAGTGCGAGTGGAACAAGCGCTTCGAGAAGTTCTTTTCGCGGGGCGAAAGCGTGTATAGCGGCTACGTCGACGACCCTCGCAACACGGACAACGCTTGGATAGAGACCACCGCGTACAACTTCCACGACGAGACCGGCTCCGTGCTCGGCAGGCTGGCGCTCTACGCGGGCGACGACGCGGTCGGGGTGCGCTGGATGGATATCAGCGGTGCTATTGAGCTCTATGCCACCCACAGGGAAATCGTGCGAGCCGTGGCTAAGCTGAGGGACGCTCATTGGTAGTTCACATTTCGTGTGTTACTTGACGTGTGAATATGAAAGGTGCAATGCTAAGTGAAAGGGTTGGAATGTACAGTGTTGCATTTGTGAAGTGATTTTGGGTTATTTTGGGATATGCAGAATGAAGTAAATACTTAACATGCTAGCAGTTACAATACATTTGTAAATAAAAATTTAGGTTAAATGATTAAAAGTATGATACAAACTTTTCTTTTGTGCATTCATTGCATTGAATATTTATTTATTTTATGTTAGACAGGCAGCCTAGGCTGATGCGTCTAAATAATGTTCAAGTATGGTTTATCACTTTTCATGTTTATAATTTTTTTTTCGTCCTAATGGTAGTTCACTTAGTGGTGTTACCCAGGCTTTATGTTGTAGTTACAAAAGAAAGATTTTATGAATTAATTATTTATATACAAACGGCATCACCCTAGACGCCACACATTGCACTTTGACACTCATACGTTTTCCTTGCAAATGCCAATGCCTACTGTGGCGACGTCACTAGTCACGGATGGCAAATACCACAACTACTGTCATGACAGGCTTGACAACATTGACTGGATGGAATACACGGACAATTTTAATTGCCGCTTTGCGATGGTAGCGGGATTAACCCCTGCCAACTAGTAAGTTGTCCGTGTTTTCCATCCAGTTCAATGTAGCCGTGCAATATAAGGAAGGTCCTGGCATGGCACCTAGTTCCCATGTGGTGTATTAGGCTAATACCATGACAGAACTTGTGGTATTAGCCATCCATGTCCAGTCACATAAAAAAAAAAAAAAAAGTAAACAAGAAAGGACCTATAGCTCTGCGTGCGAACCACGAATGACAAAGCCCTTAGTCGGCTCTTACGACATACAAGGGAAGAAATGCAGTGGGCCCAAGTGTACAATATAAACCACACTTGCAAGAAAGCACCAATTAGTCATTAACATTTTTCACAGAATATGTTCCATTTTTGTGATAAACACGGGGTACAGTTCGCAACAAAAGGAAAATCCACCTTATTACCAACCAAAACAGTTTATTGAAAAGAAAAAATCCTTTGGATACATGAGCCTAAATGAAAAATAGTTAATTAAAAAAATCACTGCGTTATTTCGACGTGACACAGGTCTTGCAGGACGCTCTCTATCTGCATCTCCATCGCGCAGTCGAGGAGAAGCTCTTCGATGATCTCGTCCGAGACTCTGAGAATTGTTTATGTTATTTTGAATGACAATTATTTAAAAGCTGTAGTAAGATAAATATTCGATATTAACGCTCATGTTGTGAATATTAAAAACAAAAAACCGGCCAAGTGTGAGTCGGCCTTGCGAAGGGTTCCGTACCATCATACAAGATTTAACACACAAAATTATGTTTAATTATATTATTTCTTCATTTTACCTATTTGTTGTTATAGCGGCATAATAAATACACACTATTACACTTTATGAGGTACAGCCTATGACAGACGAACGGACGGACGGACAGCGGAGGTTTAGTATTAGGGTTCCGTTGGCACCCTTTGGGTACAGAACCCTAAAAATATCAACTTGAATATGGGCCGACTAGTGTGATGCCAAAATAGAATTTGTGTGATAAAATATTCATCATTCATCATTTTGTAATAGCAAAAGTCATGTTGCCTTTGCATAAGAATAATTTAAGAAAATCAACACTATAGCAAAATTGCGTTAGTTAGATAGTTAACAGTAATTTCGTTGACTTGTGTATTACTGGGTAGCTCAGTGGGTTAGAGCGTCCGCTGGAAATCCGAAGGTCCAGGCTAATATCACACCTACTGTCATGATATTAGCCCAACCCAACTCATAAGAACTAGGTGCCATGCCAGGACATCGAAATGTTCTTGCGAACACACCATTCAAAAAATATTGCAACAAGTCCGATAAATGTGAGGATTATTGCCTTATACTCAGACTCGTAGAACGCAGATGGAACCTTCGTAGGGTTTCACCGGAGTAGCTGTCATCAGCTATGAACAAAAAAAGTGGTATAATTTTTTTATGGATAGCGGAGACAGCTATTGGAGTGAAATCTTCTTACATGAGTTCTATGATTAGTCCTACAGGTCTTACATTGCATAATATGCTGAATGTTGACTTCAGTTGTCAACTTTTCACCACATTTGTACCACATACTCACCGTCCGACCGTTTCCCATGGCTTCTTGTAAACGCTGTTTGCATACATTGGGCTAGCCATCATGTACTGCATGAACAGCGTGCGGTAGTTCAGTAGGTTCTCTGATGTTTTCTCCGATATGTTGAAGTGAAGAAGGTGTTTTTCAGAATCGTGCTCCTTGAGCGATGATTTCCCATTGGTTTGGTTAGCCTTTGGAGGCAGAGACTGCTTTTGGAGGTTTTCTTCTAAAATCTGTACGGAAAGAGGTATGGAAGAGGTAAGGATTCCGCCTGTGTCATTCTGTTTTCTGTATTAATGGGCTTATTAGTGTGACATGTAACGTTATTGCATATAATAATAAAGAAAAAACGGGGAGAAATAATTTGGGTTCTGAATCAAAACTGCTTGTGCTATGATATTATATGTTCTGTGGTGCTATGGAGCTGCATTTCGGTAACTCTATCCTGTGGTCGGTAATTTCGCTCAGAGACAAGTATACAGGCTGAATTTTTTATGTGTTTTTGTATGGAACCTGACATGGATGGCTAATACCACAAAACTACCCCAATACACCCACTTCCCGATGGAATTAGGTGCCATGCCAGGCCACCCTTTATGAGCATGGCTGCATTGAACTGGATGGAAAACACGGATAATTTTTCATTGCCAATTTTAACATAGTTTCATCCAATGCGGGGTTGCCAACTCGGGCGCGGGCGAACCCTAAAACTTAGTAGGGGAAGGAGACCTACAGTTTTACATGGGTTCCCGGAAAGAGAAAGAATGCGGTGTATTTCTCCTCTAGGCCCTACACCAAAAGCTGTGACTGCGACATCACCATCAAAGCGGAGCTGGGCGGAGATGTGTTTCAAACAACCAATCGGATTTCGTTATTTACCTAACTCCTCTCCACTTCGCTTCAGTGGACACAGCTCGAGCTGAGCGGAGCGGAGGTTTGTAAATTTGTATGGACCTCGCGATCAAAGCGGAGATGCGAGCGCTGTCTGTCTAGCGAGCCGGCAGTCGGCAGCGGCGCGCAGCGAAGGTGAGCCGAAATCTGTGCGGCGCGCTTTTAGTCTCGCCTCGCTACCCACCTGGCCCGCACAAATTGTCGTGTAAGCTCATCTTCTCGCTCGCCGCCGTCCACAGCCTCCGCTCAATCCAGCACACATCTCCGCTCAGCTTCAGTGGATACACCCAACTCTCCGCTCCGTCCAGCTCTGCTTCGGTGGATTGTGGGCCTATATCTCCGGGCTCGTGCTGCGGGAAGCACCTTGAGCAGGTGTCTGGTGGCGGCGGGTGCGGCGCGCGGGCGGCGCGGCGACGGTGGCGGGGGTGGGAAGGCGGGGCAGGGGGGCGCGTCGTCTCCGTTCACGCACACGAGCCGCACGTTGCGCGCTTCAACACCGCTCGCGTTGTTGCCGTGAACACCCTCGCCGCTTCTGGGAGAGATCAAATTCAAAACTTAGGGAGACTTTGAGAGTTTATTGCGGCCGTTAGGTTGCTGCGGAAATCTGTAATTTATGCTCAGCAGGTTTGGTATGGAACTGTTGTAAAAAAAAAACATTTCCTGGATATCTAGTCCAGAGTAAAATATTTTCATTGTTGTAGGTCAGTCAGACAGTCAGTCAGCGTGTTGGTGTCCACTGCTAGACATACGCCTCGCCAAATTTTCTCCAGTCCTCCCGGCCCTCAACGGTACGGAACCACTGACTCCTTTCCGCCAATGCACTTGATGTCGTCGTCCTACCTGGCGGGTGGTCTTAGGCATGAATAGGCATTTAAAAAAATGAACATCATTCCCGGGTGTAATTTCGGGCCTCTGAGCACGGTATAAGCATACTTGGCGGTTGACTATTGTAATTGTATTGTATTGATGGGTCATTACGGCTCCAAAAATAAATGCATTCCCATTCCTACCCCACACGTCCGGAATGACCTACGGAATGAAGGTCCAATGTAACTACGAGAACCCACAAAAACATGGAATGGTTAACATTTCCACTGCGGAATGGTTACATTCATGATGGTTATATATGCCCGCTTTATGCCCGTAAATTGCTGCAAATAACGAAGCATAATTAGTACATGCTCGCTTAGTAATACCAAAACTGATCAAATCGTTGGTTACATTTTGTAGCTATAAGCAAATTCATTTAGGTTACAGATATAATTTTAGGTAAATTTAAGTATTTAATTACAAAACCAACTGGTTGTAAAATTCATAGGTATCAATTTGCGCAGACAATCTGTATATTCATCAACAGGTACATACCAACATCTGTTTTGTGTAGTTAATCTAGCTAACGCAACCACTTGGCGCAGGCAGACCGACATACATATTTAGCATTAGAGGGTTGGTCTCTAACCTGCGAACCAAGATTCAGCCATTTACCTTATCGTGAACAAATATGTCGTGACCTCCCGGCATACATATAATATTTAGGATATGTGTAGGAAACTTGGTATGAATATTTTTCTTCTAGTGACTTTCTGAGTGGGATTCATTTAACATGTAAAGTGTTGAGTTAACACTTATTGGCTTTGACCATAAATTTATGTGAAAAATACGCTCATAATGGCGGGGCGTAGAGCCAGGACTTCGTTATGAAATGAAATGAAAATGAAAAAATACTTTATTGGCAGCCATACGGTACAAAAAGGCGGAAATCAATGCCATAAGGCATTCTCTACCATTCAACCTTAGAGATGTAGGAGAGGTGCAGTGAGGCGGGCAAAAAAAAGTAAACGTAAAACAAAATGAATTAGCGAAAATATTAACTAACCTAAAAATAAGGATTTATATAGGTTGGGGAAAAAGTTTCTTCGCATTTTTTAAGAAAATTCAAAACATTTTTTAATATGGTTTATTTACATTTTACTAAAGTATGTAGGTACCATTTTGTTCGATAACTTTTTGCCATCTTGTAGGTAGGGACATGATCCCATTGCTATAGAAATATTGGGACTTCTGATCAATATACCGCGACAAGTGGTTTTGGCAGTCCTCTCGTGATGTTAACCTGACACTGCCTAAAGAATTCTGAAGAGACCTAAACAGGTGGAAATCTGAAGGTGCAAGGTCAGAACTATACGGCGGATGCATTAACACCTCCCAGCCAAACTCTCTTAGTTTTTGCTGAGTGGCTAAAGATGTGTGAGGTCTAGCGTTATCTTGATGAAAAACCACACCCCTTCTGTTGATTAATTCCGGCCGCTTTCTCTCAACTTCTTGCTTTAATCTCATCAGTTGTTCGCAGTAGAGTTCAGAATCGATGGTTCTACCTGGTGGTAACAGCTCATAATGAATAATGCCCTTCCAATCCCACCACACACACAGCATCACCTTGTTGCGAGTTAACCCGGGTTTCGCCACAGTCTGTGAAGCTTGACCGGCCTTTGACCACGACCTTTTTCGCACGTTCTTGTCGTACGTGATCCACTTTTCATCACCAGTTATCAGCTTCTTCAAAAATGGTTCGGTTTCATTACGTCGTAATAAAGAATCACAAATGAGTACACGGTTCATTAGGTTTCTTTCAGTGAGCTCGTGAGGTACCCAAATATCGAGCTTTTTTGTGTACCCAGTTTTTTTCAAATGCGCCAAAACTGTTTTGTGGTCAATTCCTAGTTCTTCAGCTACGTCGTAACTACTGATATGCCGATCTTGCTCCACTTTTTCAAAAATGGCATCCATTTTATCCGTAATAGGGCGACCAGAGCGACGTGCATCTTTGACATCAAAATTTCCGGATTGAAAACGCTTAAACCAAATTTGTGCTACTCTCACAGACACTGCACTAGGTCCATAAACATCGCAAATTTTTTTCGCGGCTTGCGTTGCATTTTTACCTTTTTTGTAGTAAAATTTTAAAATGTATCGAATTTCTTCATTAGATTCACTCATTTTGACAGTACGAAAAACAAATGAGAATCACACATTTTCCTAATTTGAATTTGGAATTATGTTCTTTAAAATTTAAACTTTCAGTGATACCAAAACCAGCCAGATACAAATAGTATAGCCAAAGAGATTTTATTACAAGTTCATACATACTATAATGCGAAAAGACTTTTTCCCCGACCTATATATTATAATAAATTACATACAAATATGTACATACACTTAAACATATTAATAGGTACAAGATACAAATAACAAATATTATTTTAGAACATATGAACAGATTTACACATTAAAAAAAAATACATATATATAAATTTCTTCATCCAATCTGTTGGAGTCTCCGGCATCGTCGTGCCGGAAGTCCGACTTATTCCCGCCCAGGTTCCTCCCAGGAAAAGGAATAAGCGTCAAATATGTTATTTTTGAAGTTCTGCATTATTCTTGATTATTACCTTCAATTTGGTTAATTTCTTCTAAATATCCGCTCATAAATTTTGCCATAATTTTCGTAGTATGTATCGCTGCCTGTTTTTGTAGAATTTCTATCTTTATATCAGCCTCTAAAGTGTCGATATAATTTTGTGCAGTTTTACTTATTATGCCAGTTGTGCCAATAACAACTGGGATAATTTTGCAAGATGTGTTCCATAGCCTTTCCACTTCTATTTTAAGTGCATGGTATTTCGATAATTTTTCTGCTTCTTTTTTCATAATGTTGTAGTCCGAAGGTACTGTTACATCGATCAGGTAGGTTTTATTTTTTGATTTATTGATGTATATCAAATCTGGTCTATTGTTGGGTATCGCGAAATCGGTGGTTACTGGAAGTTCCCAGATAATTTTACTCGACTCATTTTCAACAACATGGGGCTCATTAAGTGGACAATGCCACCAAAATTTTGTTGCTTCAAATGTATGTTTTTTCCTCAGGCACCAGTACACATATTTAACAAGATTGTTGTGCCTTTTAACATATAGAGGTTGTACCAAAATTTTACATCCTGATATTATGTGCATTACAGTTTCGTCTCTTTCACTGCATAGGCGACATTTACCATCGACATCTCGCTTGAGTATATCCCTTTCAAATTGTTTTGTGATAATTGCCTGATCTTGTATTGCAAAAATCTGAGATTCCAATTTGGGGGTTGTCGGATTTTTTTTTAACCATGTAAACGATATCTGATAATCTGTATTTGTGTGTACTAGAATTTTGTTGACTATCTGACCGTGAATGGGTTTATTCTTCCACTTTTCTTTATTTGTCAGTATTTGCTTTTTAAGTATTTTATTGTTATCTTCAGTTGGTTCTAAAATGTTGAGATCAATTCTAAATTGTTCAGCTTCTCTTTTAATGCTATGGATGGCCTTTCCACTATCATGTGCATTTATTGTCTCTACAATGCAGTCAGGTTCACTGATTAAATACGCTTCCAATTTAATAGTAAGACGTTTATACAAATCTTCCATATTTAGTAGTCCTCTGCCCCCTTCGTGAACTGGGAGATACAATCGTTGCACATCAGACTTTTGTTGATGTGCTTGGTAGATATTGAGTAGTTTTCTTGTTTTAATATCGATTTTTCTTATTTCACTGACATTGTAGTTAATCATATTAAATGTAAATAATAATACTGGAGAAGCGTAGCTGTTGATTGCTTTCATTATGTTTCTGGCATTAAGTTTTGATTTCAAAATAGTTCTTACCCTTTTTAAGTATAATTTTGTTTTCTCTTCTTTGATTTCATTGTGATTTATTTCTCCATTTTCACATATTCCTAAATATTTATATTTTGTTTTATCATCCAACGATACGAATTTATTTCCGTTTAGTAGTATGTGGCCTTCTCCTACAGCATAATTAGTTCTTTTTCCGCATTTTAATTCGAGTACATTGCATTTGTCTAGTCCAAATTCCATTCCAATGTTGTTGGTAAATATTTCAACAGTATCAATTAGTGTCGTCATTTCGTATTTGCTTTTTGCATATAATTTTATATCGTCCATATACATTAAATGATTAAATAATCGCCCATTCTTTAGTTTGTATCCGGTTTTGTTGTATTTGTTTAGCATCGATGATAACGGATTGAGGCAGAGGCAAAATATGAACGGAGAAAGGGAATCCCCTTGGTAGATGCCTCGTTTTATTTTTATTGGTTTGGTTTTAATTGTACATGTTTCACTTGAAGCGGTCATATGTACTTGCCACATTTCCATGGATTTAGTTATCAGACTAATTATGTTTTCTGGGCATTTGTAAATTTTTAAGATGAATAAGATCCATTCATGTGGAACTGAATCATACGCCTTTCTGTAATCTATCCATGTCATATTTAGATTTTTTTTATTGTGTTGGGCATCTTCCAGAATGGTTTTATTTAGTATCAGTTGATCTTTGCATCCCCGAGATTGTTTTCTGCATCCTCGTTGGTGTGGTGCCATAATATTGTTTTCCATACAATGCATATACAATTCTTCATACAGGATAGATGTTAGTAATTTGTACATGGTTGGTAAGCATGCAACTGGTCGCCAATTTTTGGGGTCTTTGCTATTTGTGTTTTTCGGTATTAATGTTACCAGTCCAGTCACAAACCATGACTCAATATCTTCTTCGTTGCTTAGAATTCTGTTGAAGCTATTTTAAATAAAAGGATGTGCCTCAGTAAAATATTTAAGGTAGTAATTATGTAATTTATCAATTCCAGGTGATTTCCAATTATTAATTTGTTTGACACTTTGTAGGAACATCAACTCACTAATTTTTTCAAAGGTAGATTCTCTCTGAATTATTATTTCATCTTCAATGGTCTGTAGCCAATTATTTTCTCGATTAATTGGTACTGGTTTACTAAGAATTTTACTCCAAAATATTTCAATTTCATCTTGAGTTGGTATTTCAGTAGGCATTATATTTTTGTCAAATATTTTTCTATAAAAATTATGTTCATTTTCTTTAAATAATTTATTTTCAGTTTTTGTTAGGTTTTCATCTGTATATCGCTTTATTCTTCCTGCGTACATTTTGATTTTTTGTTTTAGATTTTCGATGCAGTTTTCAAGGGTAATATTAGATGTAATACTAAATTTGTCATAGAGTTTATTCTTGATGGATTTTAGTCTGTTACTTATGGTTCCTCTGCTGATTTCTAGTAGCTGTCCTAATTGTTTTCGAAGGATTTCAATTTTTTTCCTGTATTCTCTGCTTCCAAATTGGTAAATCATTGATATGTTTATTAGATTTAGTATAATTAGTCTGGTTATTATATTTAATAAGAGTGATTGCAGCAGCGTATAGTATTTCATTTATCTGAAATATATGCATATTCTCTTTTAATATTTTCGGTAGATATTTGTTAATGGTATTAAAATTTTTAATGTAGTTTTTGTTTATTTTTGCTTTTGGCAAGCACAATCTTTCTTCTATTTTCATATTTTTAGTAGTCTTTACATTTTCTATAAATTGGATGATTAGTGGGTCGGTTTCGATTTCATCAGGCAAATTTTCGTCGTTTGAAAATATGGTTTCTCTTAAGACCTCACTTAAATTTAAGGATTCTTCAATCGGTAAGTCATGTAAAATATAATTATTATTTATAGGTATCTCGAGTTCATCTTGTACATTGACTAAACAATTAACGTCTTCGGTGTTTCTGTTTCCTTGCTCAGATTTTTTTCTAATCATTTCAAAAATATTCTCCGTATCTGTAGATAATGTTTCAATTTTTTCTATCGTATTCGTAGGTAACATTCCATAAATCATAATTTTTCGAGCTTGGTTTGATAATGTGTTTCCATTATGATTAACTAATTTTGGGCTGTTTGGGTTTCTTTCTTTGAATAGTTGGTATAATCTTTTTATGTAGCCACGCCCTTGTACTCTCGTTTTTAAATAACAAAATATTAGTTCACACATTTCCTTTTCTGACCACTTTCGTCGTATATTTATTTCTTTATCCAAATCAGAACCAATGTTAAAGTTTTCGCTGTTACTGTTATTCAGACTATTGTGAGTCATCTCATTATTGTTTTGTAATTCAACACTATGCTCTATATTTTTTAATAACTCTGACGAGAGCATTTCATATTGGAGAATTCTTCTAGCTTGAGTCGATAATGTCGTACCCGTGAATTTTATACTTTTAGGGTTGTTCGGGTTTCTCTCCTTATATAGTTTCTCCAGTCTTGCCAAAAACCCTATTCCCATAGATCGTGCTTTATAATAGCAGAACATCAATTCAACCATTTCATATTTAGACCACATTCGCCTTCTATCTTCTAAAAGATTGCGTCGTGGATTAGTTTCTGTTTCAGATGTACCGGCAGCATTATGAGAATGATTCCCTTGCCGCAAAGTAGCATCGGTTGTCCCTGCTGTGTGTGAATCCATATTGAGTGCTACTGGCCACTTTTATAACATTTAATATGTCAATATGTCAATGATGTCAACTTGTCAAATTTTTTAGCTCCACCTCACATTTTTAATGCCCAATATATATATATATTTGATAAATAGTGGGAAAAAAATACTCTTGATTTTTGAGAACAATGTGACAAGAAACAATCAGGAAGTAAGGAAATGACATTTAAGACGCTCTTTAAATATATTAATTGACTGAGATGTGCGTACATCAAGTGGAAGCTGTTTCCACATACGCGCAGCGCTGACAGCGAAAGAATCTGTGTAGAATGAAGAACTATGTCCCGGAATAGCAAGAAGCAAATTAATTGAGGATCTGAGAGGTAGGCCATGAGAACAGAGGAGTTCTATCCTATCAGTAAGATATTTAGGAGCAGCTGGATTATTCAATAAACCAAAGAGAAGGGAAAGAACATGGGTATTTCTGCGTTTACGAATGTCAAGCCAATTAAGTGAGGCGCGAAAATTAGAAATATGATCAAACTTATGCAACCCATATATATATCTTATGCAAATGTTTAGAAGTCGGTCAAGTTTGTTAAGTAGGTATTCATCTAAATCTGGATAGCAGATATCAGCATAATCAAGTATGGGAAGCAACAAAGAGTTTACGAGCGTAATTTTAGTGTTGATAGGAATAAAGTTTTGCAAACGCTTGAGAGAGTGCATGCTACCGAAAACCTTGCGACTAACTTCACTGACTTGTTTACTCCATGATAGAGTTTCATCAATCCAGAGTCCCAGGGTTTTGACATGTTTGCTGTAAGGGACAGCAATCCCGTCAAAAACAATTGGAGGCAGACTTTGACGATCCAACTTAGCCAACATCATGTGAGAGCCTATTATGATAGCCTGTGTTTTTGATGGATTGACTAATAATCCAAACCGACTAGCCCAATCGAGAGCAGTATCTAAGTTAATGTTCATGAGAGAGATAGCAGATATTACATCATCGAGTCGAAAGTGCCTATACAACTGCAAGTCATCGGCGTACAAATGGAAGCGGGAAAGAAAGAGTCCAACAATGGAGTTAATAAAGACTGAGAATAAAAGAGGAGAAAACACACCGCCTTGAGGCACACCAGCAGTGATGTCACACCAAAGTGAAGTGACATTGTCCACCCGGACGCACTGCCGACGACCCCGAAGGTAAGAAGAAAACCAATCAAGTCCTGACTGTGAAATATTCAGAGAATGCAAGGTAGCAATGAGGATATCAGTATCAACTGAATTAAAGGCACTACTGAAATCTAGCAGAACCAAAAGAGTCAGCTGACGATCATCCATGGCAAAGCGAATATCATCTGTGATTTTGACAAGGGCTGTGGTTGTACTATGACATGGACGAAAGCCAGATTGGTATGGGCTTAAAAGATCATTAAGTGTTAAAAATTGTGGGAGTTGAGTGTGAGCAGCACGCTCCAGGACCTTGGAGAGAAATGGGAGAATAGATATGGGGCGGTAGTCTTTGAACTCAACAGGTGAGTAAATTTTGGGGAGGGGAATGACATATGCTTGTTTCCAGGAAGCAGGAAAATTACCTGACGATAGAGAAAAATTAACTATGTGTGAGATTATAGGTAAAATATTATCCAATAGTGGGACAAGTAGCTGACGACTCATACCATCAGGACCTACAGCTTTGCTTTTTAAAGAAAGTATGATCTTTTTAATTTCACAGTCAGAAACTTGGGTGAAAACGAAAGGATCTGTATCAGCAAGCCGAGAAGAATGTAGTTGCCGTAATGTATTGGCTTTTAATATGGGGTCTATTGAAACAGGAGATGATGAGAAGTGCTGGTTCAGCCCATCAAGGTCAATCGAGTGATTTGCCGTAGATGAAGACTTACCAACACCTAATGTGCGTAAAAATTTCCACATGTCTTTAGGAGAGCAGTCACTAATGGAGTTGTTAATGTGGCGGCGTTTAGCATTTCTACACATCTGTGTACACCGATTCCTTGCAGATTTATACAAAGCCCAATTATGTTCGGTAGGATCACGTTTATGTTTGCGCTTCAGGGCATCACGCTTTGCCATCATGCGGCGAATGTCGGTATTCAGCCAAGGAGCGGGCATATGCTTAACACGCACAGGATGAACAGGAGCATGTTTGTCATAGAGCTGTGTGAGCACAGTAGACAGAATAGTGACCTTTTCATCAATGCTATCAGAACTTAGTAGATACGACCAATCAATGTTACTTGCATCCTCTCTTAAGGCGTCTGCATCCATCTTGTTAAAATTACGCTGTAGAAGAATACGGGCTTTTTGTTTAGGAGGTTTTATATTGTAAGAAAGAAAAATTAGATCATGGTTAGAGAAACCGGGTGCAATTTTTTGGTTATGGAGGGCCTAGTAGAGCCAGTCGTATTTTTTTATGTTAGATTTTGCTGGGTTCGGGTATAAAGAAAAAATATGTTTTCCAAATTTGGTATTATCTAAGGGGGGCACCGGGTGTTCTTGTGTTGGCCGTGCCCATCCTTGGTTACTGACTGGCTATGCCGCCGGTGCTGGTGGTAGGGGGTAGGGTCTCTGCGGCCGTGCCGGCCCGTGCCAGTCGCTGTTGATCCCACAGCGACTTGCGGCACGGCGCATCGTTTCTCTTCCGGTAACGACTGTTTCGCGTTTCAGAGAGCTAAATTTAACTCTACGTTCATATCTAACCCGCCATCTAACCCTGAACGGAGATTTTGTACGTTTGCGTAACACGAGTGACGTAGGGAGGGAACATAACCTATGGCCTTGGGAGTGATGTGATTTTGTATGTACTCAAGTATTATTTTTAATTTAAACTTCCGTCCTAAAATATTTAGGCATCAGATTTTTTTGCGGCGATTTTAAACCTAAGAAGTCCCTGTTAATGCGTGTGGTTGAAAAATGTTTAAAAATATAAATAATTTAAATTAAACAAATATTTTGGCGGCTCCGCCCACGTTAAAGTCCTACGTCGGTTTTCACCCTGATTTTCTTTTTTTTTATTTTTTTTTTTTATGTGACTGGACATGGATGGCTAATACCACAAGTTCTGTCATGGTATTAGCCCAACACACCACATGGGAACTAGTTGCCATGCCAGGACCTTCCTTATATTGCACGGCTACATTGAACTGGATGGAAAACACGGACAATTTTCATTGCCGCTTCGACCATCGTTCATCCAATGCGATGGTACCAACCCGGGCGGGATTAACCCTACCACCTAGTAAGTAAGGAAGGGGACCTACAGTTTAACGTGGAATCCGAACCACGGCCAGCCTCTCTCAACGGTCGAATGGTCACCCATCCAAGACCTGACCGGACCCAGCGTTGCTTAACTTCGGAGAGCGATCGCCGAAGTGTCGCGCCACTGGGCCACTGAGGCTGACATTTTTTTCAGTGGTTTTCCCCGACATTTCTTATATCATTACCCTACCGCTCAATCCTTAGGTCATTATAGGCACAACATGAGGATGATAAGGTGTCGAGTTCCATTGAATGGCTCATGCCTATTTCCAAGTCAAATTAAGAAATATCGCCGACTGTCTGCATGTCCGCAGCATACAAGTTTTGGTTGACGGTTGCTGCTCCAAAGCCATCTCTGTGAATGCCGCCGTGCTGTCCCCAACCCTTTTGCTGCTGCAAATTAATGATCTGCTCAATTTGGGCAACATTGATTGCTACGCAGACGACAGCACGGTGCTAGCCAGGTACACCAGTCACCAGACCGCAAGCCGGGCTGAAGTGGAGGAAAATAGGCGGCGTCTCGTTGTTAGACTCGAAGAGACCCTGGAAAAAGTTTCCGGGTGGGGTCTCCAGAATCTCGTCGAGTTATACGCGAGCAAGACACAGGCGTGCGTGTTCAGTGCGAAGCGTACTCCGTTCAGTGTGGCTCCGTCCTTCCAGGGAACAACTCTGCGTATTGACGACCACATAGGGATCCTTGGTGTTGACCTGACGTATGACCTTCATTTCGGACGCCATATCGAAGATAAAGCAAAGCCCGCATCTAAAAATCTGGGGGTCCTCAACGGGATGCGTCAGTACTTCACTCCTGACTAAAAACTACTTCTTTACAAGGCGCAGATAAGGCCTTGCGTGGAGTATTGTTCGCATTTGTGGGACGGCTCAGCTAAACACCTGCTTGGCTCCCAGGACTCGATACAGCGTCGGGCCGTGCGTCTTGTCGACGATCCCGAAGTGTCTCTGAATTTAGAGCCCCTTCAACTCCGAAGGGATGTAGGGTCTCTCTCTCTCTGTATTCTATCGTCTTTACCACGGAGAATGCTCGTCGGAGCTGCAAGACGCTGTACCTCCGTCTCCCTTCTACTTCGTTCAATAGTTCAACGCAAAACAGGGAGAAAATGCACATATTTACAGTCGAAAAAGAAGAACTCACCGATCTTTTAGATCCTTCATCTATAGAGTCGGAAAACTATGGCATGAACTCCCTTTCGAGGTATTTTCCCCAAAGTAAAATCTGGGCGCCTTCAAACATGGTGTGAAGAAGTACCTGGCCGGCCGGCATGGTTTTCGCAGCCCCCCTGTAAGTACGAAATGTCTTGGCGTACGCCATATGCCGCGCTTAAGATAAAAAAAACATCTGAGGACAGAAGACGGGTATGCATATGTATATGCATGCACGATGTAACCACGTTGCGTGCAACGAACCACGTTTTCCCGAACAATGCAACGATATTGCATCAGTCCATTGATAATTTAGGTTACCGACGCGTCCTCCTAAACCTTCTAGGGGACAAAGGAGGTTACATTTTATGGTTCAGGTGACGAGATGCATACCCGAAACGCTGCACATGTCGCCGCCAAATGATCGAATCGGACCATTCCATTGCCCGCCTAGGCCCTTCATTGGAATGATTACCTTGTAAACATCAATATAAAACGAATATGGGTTAATTTTATTTTTATATGTACCAAACCCAACCCTATTCACTTTATTTGTCGTCGAGTCCTTATGGGCGTAGTAAAAAATTATTGTAATGAAATGCCCCATATTTTCCAACTGTTTTTGCTAACAAATGGAAATTGTTAGGGTTCCGTTACTCAAAAGGAAAAAATAATAGGGTCACTATGGTTGTCCGTATGTATGTCTGTCTGTCAATACGCTTTTTCTCAGGAACGCGTGTAGGTATTCAGTTGAAATTGATTTCAAATTCATAGGTCTATGGTCCCTTGGAGCTGGAAAACAATCAAGAAGTCAACGCGATCAAATAATGTCATTTATGCCGCATAGGTACTTCCCGTTCACCTAGGATCATACAATTTGGCAAGAAGCAAGGACTCACAGGACAAGGAAAAATCCGGAAATAGGTAGTTAATTTGTAGTACATAAACGTTGGTTTTGTCGTGAATGACGAAACTACATATTTTTTTTACGGAAACCTCTGTTCTGATTTTAACATCCACTCCACATATGAACATATCCTAACTGTAAAGTAACAGTATTAGAATTAAGGTAGAATATAGGTTCGAATCCTGAATACTAGCATAGGATACGCACTTCTTTCTTATGTGAAATTGAAATGTGTATCTTCCTTGAAAATTCGGGTTATTCTATGGTTCGGAATCCATGTCAATCCATGTCAGCCTCAGTGGCCCAGTGGCGCGACACTTCGGCGATCGCTCTCCGAAGTTAAGCAACGCTGGGTCCGGTCTGGTCTTGGATGGGTGACCATTCGATCGTTGAGAGAGGCTGGCCGTGGTTCGGATTCCACGTTAAGCTGTAGGTCCCCTTCCTTACTTACTAGGTGGTAGGGTTAATCCCGCCCGGGTTGGTACCATCGCATTGGATGAACGATGGTCGAAGCGGCAATGAAAATTGTCCGTGTTTTCCATCCAGTTCAATTTAGCCGTGCAATATAAGGAACGTCCTGGCATGGCACCTAGTTCCCATGTGGTGTGTTGGGCTAATACCATGACAGAACTTGTGGTATTAGCCATCCATGTCCAGTCACATAAAAAAAAGGTAGGATTCCGAAACATACTGCAGGTTTTAGCAGGGTTAAGCTTACCCGGGTCGGTACTGTCGCAATTGCATTGGTTGAAAGATGGGCGAATCTCGTGTTTTTCATCCAGTTCATTTTCAGCCATGCTCATATAAAGGGAATGTCCTGGCATGTCACATTATTCCTTCGGTAATGTGGTATGTTCGACTAATATCGTAACAGTATGTATGTTCGCACGACCGAAGTAGTGGGGTTCACCAAAATGTTTTCCTTCACCAGAAGAATAAATGAACACGTCAAACTCGAAGAAAAACCAAGCGGTGCCGAGGTAATGCCCGTTGGTGCTACCTCCAGCTACAACTATCCCAAAGTTAACTTTGAATTACACCGTGTAAATATGCCATGTAACCGAAAGTTACTTATCGGATTTCAGGTAACTGGAGGTGGTGAAAGCAGGGGTAAGTGGCGCAGACGATGGGACAAACACAAAATTAAACATGTATACCTACATATTTTGGTATTTTTAAAATACGTTCACAAAACGCGCACGTACCATTCTAAGAGATAATCAAATTACGAAATAATAATAACTGATAACTGATAAGATAGGATAGTTAGCAAGACGCCTGGCAATAATTTGAGTGGTATACAACATACACATACAATATTCATAGGTGGTTCAAAATGTGGCTATTGCTGACGAATATATTCAGGGACAGAGGAATTAATGTTAGTGTCTCCATGCAAAAAATAAAACGAGATGAGATAAACAGAAATGCGTCCACTGAAATTGAATTGTGACTAATCTATACTACCTATACGGATCTGCTATACTATACTACTTGATACTAATGAACAATATGTAGGTATCGATATGTAAGTAATGAGAATTACAAAAAAAAATTAAAGAGCAGAAGCAAGTGGAATTGTGCCCGGTCGGGCCTAGGCGAGCGTTTAGATACCAGAGACTGACCACCCCGACATGAGATGTGAAAAAAATGAGAGGAAATCGTTCATCGATTTCCTCTCCTTTTTAGGGTTCCGTACCCAAAGGGTGCCAACGGAACCCTATTACTAAGACTCCGCTGTTCGTCCGTACGTCCGTCCGTCCGTCTGTCACAGGGCTGTATCTCATGAACCGTAATAGGTAGGCAGCCGAAGTTTTCGCAGAGTGTGTATTTATTTTGCCGCTATAACAACAAATAGGTAAAAAAAATTACCATACAGCAAATGTGATTTTTTATGTGTTAAATTTTGTACGATGGTGCGAAACTCTTCATGTGCGAGTCCGACTCGCACTTGGCCGGTTTTTTTCACCACCAGAAGTGGATGCCAATTATTCTATCCAATACTATCGCAGAAGGTATGACATAAACGCTTCTGATTGGTTGAGAATTGATCGAATTCCCTTGCATATATTCTAACATTTCAAGCCGGTTACCCCCAGGGACTGAACCGGCGTAAAATGTGAGAAAATAAGTGAGAGGATTCGACCGATTCTTCACCAATCAGAAGTGTATTTCAAACATTTAAAGATGTGACATAAACGCTTCTAATTTGTGCGGAATAGATCGATTTCCTATAAAAAACCGGCCAAGTGCGAGTCGGACTCGCACACGAAGGGTTCCGTACCATTGCACAAGATTTCCAAAAAAAATACACGTTTTTTGTATGGGGCCCCCTCTAATTATTATTATTTTATAATGTTACCTATTTGTTGTTATAGCGGCTATACATACATAATCTGTGAAAAATTCAGCTTCCTACCTGTTACGGTTCATGAGATACAGCCCTGTGACAGACGGACGGACGGACGGACGAACAGCGGAGGCTTAATAATAGGGTTCCGTTTTCACCCTTTGGGTACGGAACCCAAAAAATAGTCCTATTCCGTCTAAGATTTTTTAATAACATGAAAATTAACAAAATATTAATTTTGATTGATTGATTGAAAATTATTTATTACGCCACAAAAAAAAAAACAATTTACAAAAGAAAGTATAGTGCAATAACAACATAAGCGGCTTATCCCTCGAAGAGATTTCTTCCAGCCGACCTTTGGGTGTTTGAGAAGTTCAATAGGTATATATTCGTAGGTAGTGGCGGTAGGTTATTATACCTAATCAAATAATGTAAGGCGACGTTCGAATGTACGCGGACCTTGATTGTACATTGCTGTCATTTAT
This sequence comes from Incurvaria masculella, assembly GCA_946894095.1. Classification (NCBI taxonomy): domain Eukaryota; kingdom Metazoa; phylum Arthropoda; class Insecta; order Lepidoptera; family Incurvariidae; genus Incurvaria; species Incurvaria masculella. Next base: position 10,073,831 of record OX335644.1, read on the forward strand.
GTATATCCGAACTCATATATCTACGGAAAGTAAATGTCACGCAATAATGTTGTTTTCGAGGAAACAAACACGGAGAGGATTATAACAAGGTTATATTGGGTGTGTGTCGATAGATAAAACATCACGTACTCAAGAAAATATGTTTAATAATAATTTGAGTAGAGATAAATTTAATAGTTCTTGTAACAGTTACGATAATTCATATAGGATAGGAGCAGGTCATCGGTTCGGTCCCCACCTCGGTATGCATCCCTTTTGTTTCTCTTTCTGAGTTGGAGAAGGTCATGATTGCGAGCTTTTCCCTGGTTCGGAATTCATGTAAAAGTACCAGTTACTTCCTTCTTACTTTGAACCTAGTAAGGCCTTCTAACCTTACTAGGTGGCAGATTTAAGCCCGCCGGGTATGTATGAAAAGGTGGTTGCAGCAACGATAAAAAATGTCCGGGTTTTCCATCTAGTTCAATGTAGCCGTGCTCATAAAGGGAAGGTCCTGGCAAGCACCTAATTCCTTCGGGAATCTGATGATTATTTTAAAATTTCATACAAATTCAGCGCTTTTTTTAAAACAGTATGATACTTTTTGATCATACGAATAGTACATATTATTTTTTCAGAATTTTCAATCTATTACTAGAAGAGCAATTCGGAACAAAATGCGCGTTAACGACAGACACCAGATACATACCAAAAGGGTCCTTTTAGGGTTCCGTACCCATAGGGTAAAAACGGAACCCTATTACTAAGCCTCCGCTGTCCGTCCGTCCGTCCGTCAGTCTGTCACAGGGCTGTATCTCGTGAATCGTAATAGGTAGGCAGCTGAAATTTTCACGGGGTGTGTATTTATTTTGCCGCTATAACATCAAATAGGTAAAATAAAAAAATAATAAAATTAAACCCCATACAAAAAACGTGATTGTTTTGTGTTAAATCTTGTACGATGGTACGGAACCCTACGTGTGCGAGTCCGACTCGCGCTTGGCCTGTTTTTTATCTTTTTGAGACGACATACGTTATGCACCGTGGGAGGACATTTTAGTACATAGTAGGTACGTACATAAAGCTTTTTGACCGGGTAAACTAGTCTATGGGTTAAGCGCTCAGTCAATAAAATAATCTGGGTGATAACTAATTTGTCCACCTCCTTACTTTACACCTGATGAGAGAAATAATCATTTTACACCTGACGCGTAAAATAGTCATTCACACTTGATGCGAATCTATAGTTGACTGATTCATATTGGGCGTAATTAGTCATTCCGGCTAACTTCATATTTGGGCAGTCTCGAACGTGCGGTAGGTAGCACAAAGGTGTTGTTGACGGAGCGAAGCGAGGACTGGCTCGGGATCGACCAAGTTGCATTTAGATCCGACTGTCCAGTTTAACACGTCACCTGCGGAAGTCATGACGACCATGCGCTGGGCTTGACTTACATTCTGGTTGCAGAGGGAAGGTAGAGTATACAGATCGAGGAGGGGAAGGACCTGTGACGTCTACATGATCGACGTCTCTCAGGTAGCTGTTCGCGATCGCGGAGTTTAACGCGTCACCTGCGGAAGTCATGACGACCATGCGCTGGGCTTGACTTACTTTCTGGTTGTAGAGGGAAGGTAGAGTATACGGATCGAGCAGGGGAAGGACCTGTGACGTTCACATGATCGAGGTCTCCCAGTAACCTGTTCGCGTTCGCGGAGTTTAACGCATCACCTGCGGAAGTCATGACGACCACGCACTGGGTTTGACTTACATTCTGGTTCCAGAGGGAAGGTAGAGTATACAGATCGAGGAAGGACCAGTGAGGTTCACATGATCGAGGTCTCCCAGTTACCTGTTCGTGTTCGCGGAGCGATCTGCCGCAGCCGATTCCTTCGCCTCGCCCCCGCACAGGCGACGAAGCAGCGCGTTGACGTCACGGCCGCCCGCAGCTCCACCCGCGCCGCCGGCCCCCTCCGCCGCGCCCTGTTTGACAGGCAAAAGCGCGCGAATGAGTGTAGCTCGCGCCAGTCGCTCCCAGCTCGAAGCCATCGCTGCCGCGCCAGACGTAACCGCCGGCGTGTGGATACACTCAACATCAACATGGTGAGTGTTTGAAAACAATACCATACAGACTTGCTCCTTTCGATTTCCCTTGGAGACACGGTATTGAAATAATTATGCACGAACGGGCGCCTCGCCAAAACTTCTAACTGTATGGATATTAGGGAGTTTAGTTACCTAGGTTCATAAGTTGTATTTAAAACTTCGTGTTTTAAGTTTCTACTCAATTATACCTGGAGCACTAAGCAAAGGAAGTGCAATACTAACGTGCATGTTTCCTCATAACACTAGTCTCTCGTTTTAATTAGAGCATCAATTCTGAATGATATTGTGATGATAATTTTTCAAAGTGAATATCGAGATCAAATGCATGTTCCAGGGGTCTTGCGTGGCGTATTTTTGTAGTGATGTTCTCACGCTGCAGTGAAGGTTACAATTATCATGTTTCTTAAAGAACAACGTTTTGTGTCTTACTGTTCATTAGCCTGCATTTTATTGTGAAAAGAATTAATAACGCATGTTCCAAGTTACAGTAGTTGTTTACAATAAATATTAATTTACAAGTTATATACCTACATATGGATAATTTCATGAACTGGTTAACATTGTATTTGATAGATTTCCATCAGGCAACAATAGATACGAGGAAAAGTTAAATTAAAGATTTTCCATTGACTGGAAAACTGACGTTTTTCCGGTGTGCGATGTCGGATCGTCATGTTTCCTGACCAGATTGAAAAGATATCCATGCAGCCCTCCGTTCTATGACGTATTATATAGATGAATAGGTTAAGTTAGGTTAGTGCAACCAGTTCAGTGTGACCAGTTCACTGCAATTATATTTTAATCCTTCTTTATTTGTTACATCGGAAATAGAGACCTATCTTCTGATGACATATTCTAGTCGAACGTGGAATAAAAATAACGTATTATCACTTCTCTTTTTAGTGCAATGGAAAAAATAATAATTAAGAAAGGGGAAAGTAAAATAAATGAAACATGGAAATACGTATCCGTAAGTCGCACAACACAGCGCTACAAGGAAAATATAAATGACAGTAAACTACTCAAAAACATTTTAAAACATTCGAACCATTGAACTTGAACTAGCTAAACTTTTCGCCTAATCAATAAGCTCTATAGGTACATATGAGTTGTCACGTAATGCTAAGGAAATATGTAGTATTGTAGCTGTCATATTTGGCTGGATAACCAACGGTTGGACGATGTTCCCACGTATCCGAAAAACGGCCTTCCTCATCGTGCTTCGATGGCAAAAAATAAGAAGGAAAAGATACAAACAAAACATTGGTCATAAGAAAGATTCTCTAGAGACGTTTGTATTTGGGTTGATGTTTTTCGCCAGAACAGATACATACATACAAACTTCGTGCTATTAGAGAAAAAACTACACCGAGTTGCTTTGGGTTCAAATTGGGTTCAATGATTTAGCGCTGAATGATAAACAGTTTCTATTTATACATATATTCAGACGCCATAATAGACATATCAAGGATAAAGCCAAACTTGCCTAAAAAAAGATGGAATTCCTCTATACTCGTCGGAAGTCGTGAAATACTTCGCGCAACCTGTATTTCACGACGGACCAACAAATGCACCTCTTCAAGGCGCAGATAGGGTCTTACGTGAAGTATTGCCATCAGCTAAGCACCTGCTTGGCTTTTTGGACTGGACCCTACAGCTCCGAAGGGACGTAGGATCTCTTTTACCATTCGCAATGCGCACAGGCAGGAACACATTGTCCAAATGTTCCTATTAAAAACAGTTTTTGCAAAGTACAAGCGGCTTCCTTCAAGTAATGTAATGATCTGGCTGGCTGTAACAGTTTTCGCACCCCCTCAAAAATCGAAAGCTCATGGAGGTCATATTAGGTGAGACTGGCATCAACATGTGCAGTAGGGGTCAGTAATTGGTATTTGCTTCGAAATTGTTACTTTACGAACCAAATGTCAGACGGGAATTTACTGGAGGAACCATAGCATAGCGCGCTGTGGTTACAAGACAAACAAAGCGTGGGAGTAAGACGTTACTCAACATAGGTACCACTACCGCGAGTTAGAGAGACTTCAGGGTATGTTTAATAAACGGGAGTAAGAAACCCTGACAAAAACCCTTTTTTGATAAGGAGTGACACACTGATTCTTTGTCGATCAAATTTCTTAACTTTTCATCACGATTTTAAAGTAAAAGTTAAAACATAACTTTATATAATTGTTTTGAAGCTACACAGCCATTTAGCAATTTTTTTGAGGAATAATATAAATTTCAGTACATTTTGTATAATACTATTTTGGTCTCATCCGTCAGTTGACTCTGTATGTCTTTACATTCTAAGCCTATCGGAGGAACCGAGAAAGTTCAGAATTCTATGTAAACTATTAAGCTTTACTTATTGCCATAGATTAATAATTACTTACTGGCTTATTACCTTTGGAACGTAGTTAATTATATCTAACATACACATTCATTGTATACTGCGGTCATGCATGACAGCATTATTGCGGTTATTATGTGACACCGACTTTTCTATACGTATAAAGGTACATATTATAAAAACATATAGTTACTGGCTTAACCCATGCATTGAATTGATCCTGGAATTTGCAGACTATAAATTTTTTTTAAATGAATTTTTGAAATTGAAAATGCTTTATGAATCGCATCTCTCCCTAAATCTCAAACACAGCCAAGGCTAACATCACCAATGAGCGTAGATAATAATGATCAGAATAAAAAAGAATGCGTTACCAATTAAGGTTCAGCAACAATGGCGATGAGATCAATTTATCATGTGATCATATACCTATGTACTCAGAAGGAACACAGAGCATGAGAATTGAACCAGCATCGAGCGCTCGGTTTACGCATGCGCGCGAATATGAAAATTCACAGACCAGTGAAAAATGCTGTAGATGGGCAGGGCCTACACAAAAATATTGCTTCTTGTGGCGGCCTTCCAAGAGGAATTAGGTGCCATGCCAGGACCTTTCCTTTGTGAGCACGGCTACATTACTAATTTGCATGGAAAACACGGTCACGTTATACACGTCACGCTCATATATTAAAATGTTAATAAAATGGAAAAGTCCCAGAATGTCCTTGTGTTTGGACATACGAACAAACTTAATCCATTTATGTAAGAAATAATCTGGCACTCAGATCTATAACCCAAATATACCAGGGCGTGCGTCTTATGTGAACCTGCTTATGAAATAAATAGGCCCAAACATTTCGATCGTATTCTTTGGATTCAGCAATCATGCACCTGACGTTTGGAGACAATTTCAGCCGGGAAGTCAAAACATTAACGTAAAACTCATACTAAGGCCGTAAGTCTGACGTGACGCTTTGCTAGTTTGAGTGATCTACATCGATGAATCTAATTGCGAGTCGAAGCTCTGCCGTTCAGCACTCATGCAAACTGAGGATGCACCGAACTGCAGGACTGAGCGACTGACATCTTCCAAACATAAACAATATTCTGGAATGTGTTGCCATACAAGAAAAATATTCTTTGTCCAACTTGGTTTGGATCAATTCAAGTTGATATCACGGTGTTCAGGCTCTGCTTATTGTGATTACCAAATCTTTTGAGCGATTCATTGAGTCGATTCGATCTTTGACTGCTAATTAATGCATCGTGCATTCAAATACCATATCAATGCCGCCTTGTCCTACCATATGCGGTGACGAGCTGCTGCAGGTTTCACTTCGTAGCGTCTATCTGGACTGGTCCACCTACGTAGACACTAAACGTGACAAGCAGACATTTCTTGTCGCTTGCGCAGACACCTTTCTCGGTACCTACTCAGGTTGAGATTGATATTACCTTACCATGCATTCAATTTAATGAGAACCATATAAGACACGGAGATCGTCGATCGCCGAAACATAAGAAGTCAATGTGAGAACACAAAATAGGAAACCAAATATTTCATGGTTACCTGCACCTACTTGTTAGCTGTCTGTAATGTTAAACTTCATGCATTTTCAATTGCGTAAATGCTTATGCTGAGATCCAAAGACAGTTCTTGGGTTTTGAGACGTCTTCCGACTGCCAAATTTGACATTACTTTCATACATTCCATGTCAAAATTGACAGTCTGAGCACTTTAGAATCGTCTCAAGACCCACGAACAGTCTTTGAATCTCAGCATTAGTGAGTTGACATTTTCGTCAACTGATATCGTTTTCTGTATTGTTACTCCTATCGGAACACTTACTTTTTACTTATAGCGCGCAGTAAAAAAACATTTTATACTTAAAGCACTCGGATCGGATTCACAGAACTAGCTTACGCATATGAAGATCCCAACGTCACCCGACTAAGAACCACCTTTAGCATCATCCAATGCAAAACGTCATCAATTAGGGCTCTCAACTTTCTCCCTATGCAAGAGTTAACAGAGGAAGAACGTCCAGTTAGTTGTAAGACGCGAGTCCGAATCGCCCACGCACATCGGATTGTTTCAGTGCTTCAGCCGGCTGGCGATAAAACTATTACAAGACAAGCATTATGACGCATCCAGCCTTACGACTAAATGCACTCCCAGATTCACGCCACCGCCGCTACGGTAGCCCCGATGTTCCTGATTTAGGTCGCACCAGTCAGAAATCTGTGCCACCTTTCGCGCTTCCCGTCAACGAGGAATTTGGAACGTGCGCAAAGCTCGGTTTTATTGTTTTGAGCGATAGTGAGGACAAGGCCGCTAGCAATTAATATGGAACTGTGACTGGCGAAACTATCGTGTCGCCGAAAATTGTTCCAAGAGCACGTAATACCGGTCAAAACGATCGGTCGCATCACGGGTGTCCATGCGTGCTGATGCCTGAATGAGGAAAGGCAGACCTTTTCGTCGACATCTAAAGGTTAGGCGTGGCCATTGTTATATCGAACGCCCATCAGCGAGCCCTAAACTCGTCGACGTGGGAGGCCTATAAATACATTTCTCCTAATAAAACCTCCGGCACGGCGCGCATGAGGTCATCGGAGATGCGAACGCCTAAACATTATGCGGCCTTGCGTCGGTCAAGGTCGAGCCTTCGTCACAATATCATTACGCTGTCATAATAGGTATCCTGTCGGCGTTCCCAGTTCTTCCAAGGCTTGGCGGCGCAGCCGAGACTGCGCAGGCGATGAGATCATTCCCATTTTCGACGTGAATGCTATCACAGTAATCTATATTGTTATCGCAACCGATACGGGGATTACACGATATCACAATCCACTTATTCGACGCAATAAATATTGTTGTAGTTAGGGAAAAAATACATTGCAGAGGTCTTGGTAACGTTTGGTAAAAACAGTTGATATATTTTGTTTGTTAACATTAAAAATATTGGCCAAATATGGTGAAGGCGGAACAGATAAATGAGGTTTATGATGAATTAAGATGATGAGGTGATCAAGTTCCCGTAGGTCTCAGTTGATTTCAGTGCAAAATATCCGAAAAATATTTCTTACTTTGACTGAGGAAACAGGCACGAGTCATTGTATGGCACTTGATCACCTCATTATCCTATTAAGTGTCCAGACTCCAAAAACTTTCAAAACTTTAAAAAACTTTTTTGTCCAAGACTTTAAAAAAGATTATGTATACTAATTTAAGTTAGAGGAGTTGAAACTTGTGACTGAACCAAAATGAAGGCAACCATTTTAGGATATTATTTTTATTTCCAGGCGACCAGAGAAAATGTAGACAGCAGCGCCCCCGCCGCTTGCAACGTGTGCAAAGAGACCATCAGTGGAAAAGTGGGTATTCTTTCAAAGTCATAATCGGAGGTTTAAAATAAAATTTTATTATTTTCCTGTATTTCCATTTAAAGATTGAGTCCATTAGTGAGTCATTGGTTTTAAAATTATTTCTATCATTTCCGCTGAATCATAAGATTAGAACCTTACAACCATATTCACATTGTTCATTAAATGTAGGTATCTTTAGTCGTCTTCACATAAAAACAAGATCATTTACGAAGTACATGTAACTACAAGCGATTTCTTTGCATGATATAGCGTATGGGAGCTGAAACTATTACAGTCCGAGATTGTACAGTTTCGTCCATTGAATGTCTAAAATAAACCTAAACATTTAAATAGGTAAAAAATCTTTAGGGACTTTATACCTGAGAGCAGACCGCATCAAAACAGGCCACGTTATCGGGAAGCATTATGGGCAAAAAGTTTTCGTTGTCATGGAAACTTCGATGGTAAGAAAGTAAAAAAAATGCAGGCGCAGTAATAATGTTAATAAAAATAAAGCGGCAAGGGTTACTCTTATTAAAAAACTATTGAATTAGAGCATGCGTTAGGGCATCGCTGTTTTTGAAATTGTCCGTGTTTTCCTTCCAGTTCAATGTAGCCGTATTAATCAAGGTCCTGCACCTAATTTCTACGGGATTGAGGTGTGTTGGGCTAATATCATGACGGTGGGTGTGGTATTAGCCATCCAGTTACATAAACAAATCGATTTGCCATGTTTTGAATTTAGAATGAAAAACAAATTACAATTAATTACAATCCCGTGATATTTTGGAATACTTTTGCCTCTTGCTATGGTAATTGTTTTTGTCACTCCAACCATCAAAATCTATAATCCACGAAGTGCGCTCAGTCAGTATCTCACCCTGTTTTCTCAGTTTTCCAGATCAGCAATATTTTTTATACTGCCTCCGTACTCGAACGACTTAAATGTATTTGCATGAGATACTTACGAAGATTTACCCGAATCGGATGCAGATGCTGTGAGATTTTCTCTGTTTACAGATTGTGACGGCGCTGGGTAAGACCTGGCATCCAGATCATTTCGCGTGCGCGACCTGCAAGCAACCGATCGGCGGCAGCAAGTTCCATCAGCGCGAAGGCGAAGTGCACTGCGTGACGTGCTACACCGAGCACTTCATGCCGCGCTGTCACGGCTGCCGCCAGCCCATCGCTGATGTGAGTGCCTTCAGTTTACACTTCTCGCAGGCCAGCAGAAAGTCCCAACAGCCGAAGGCGTAGTGCCCTGCAACTTTTACTATTCAGAGAATTTCACGCCGCGCCGCCACGGCTGCCGCTAGCCCATCGCCGCAGTTATTGTCTTCAATTTACAGTTCTTGTAGGGCAGCAGCCAGTTCCACCAGCACGAAGGCGTAGTGCCCTGCATCTTTTACTACACAGATAATTTTACGCCGCGCCGCCACGGCTGCCGCTAGTCCATCGCCGCAGTTATTGTCTGCAATTTACAGTTCTTGGAGGGCAGCAGCCAGTTCCACCAGCACGAAGGCGTAGTGTCCTGTGTCTCAATCCTGCACACATAATTCCATCCCGCGCTGCCACACCTGCCGCCAGCCCATTACCGCAGTGATTGTCTCTGAAGCAAATTTTACGGTTCTCGTGGCGCAACTACAAGTTATACTAACGCAAACAAAAAGAGCATTAAGACTTGTGCTACGGTGAACACTTTACCGTGGGGCACGTTTAAGGTGGCCCAACCCGGCGGGATGAACACATTCGCGGGCACGGTACAAAACCGTGCTGTTGCGCTCTGAGACCTTCTCTGTTTAAAAAAAAAGGCAGTCTCCGTGATGGGGAAGATGCAACACGCCCACAAAAAAAAAAACAATGTGCATAGTGTATGATTTGGTAAGATTTACGACAATTTTAATTACAAAAGGACTTATAGCTAAAAGTAAACCACGACCGCTGTAGTCAAAAATGAACAAAAACCAAATAGATTATAAATCTTGATTAAATAGGCTATGTCTGATGACTAATCTTTTTAAGATGTTCTTACTTTATCATTGCGTAATCCACCTCCAAAGTTATTGTATAAAAGTGCGAAAAATTCGAACTTTCGGACCTTATAACTTGGAAACCAAACACAAATTTACAATGCCAACGGTAATCAGACATCTAGTTCGATCAAATAAAGCTATTTTGAGTAAAATTTGGGATCTCTGACAAGAAATTAGGGCGTGATCTTCTTTCCCCGTTTGTATGGGGAGTTGAGCGGGATGGCCTACCTTGATAGTGCGTTATGTTATTATATTATATTATATTATTATGTTATTTTTAAATGTAAAGGCAGAATCTCAGCTAAAAAGTATCTGACGACGCTCTGGGGCCATGCCGTCCTTTGGTGGTGATTTCGATCTCGACATTTTCGAACTTACTGGCGCTGTATATTGAGCTAAGTAAATGTACATTTTGAACTTTTAGAGGTTTTGGGTTTTGCACATCTGCAAACGGAAATATTTAAACCAAATAGATATTTTATTTACATATTTTTTTCATTTCATTTATTTAAACTGTTTTGGTAGTCAAACTACACTAAGTTACGTCAAAAATGTATAGATCCGCGGATTCGATTAACTCAGTAAAGAAGAATCCGCAATGAAACTACGTGTTTACCTACGATAAGCTTTTTCTTTCAACCGATATCTAATAGATAGAATATGTTGACCTCGACCCTAATCCTAGACGTATAATAATACTGTTTACAATTTGAACTTGATAAACTCGACGCGTGTTAAATTTTTTAGGGTTCCGTACCCAAAGGGTGAAAACGGAACCCTATTACTAAGCCTCCGCTGTCCGTCCGTCCGTCCGTCCGTCCGTCCGTCCGTCCGTCTGTCCGTCTGTCACAGAGTGTGTATTTATTTTGCCGCTATAACAACAAATAGGTAAGATTAAAAATAATTAAAATTAAAGGGGGCTCCCATACAAAAAACGTGATTTTTTTGTTTTATTTTTTACGATGGTACGGAACCCTTCGTGTGCGAGTCCGACTCGCACTTGTTTAGGATTTTGTAGCGGTGCTGCAAACTATTTAGCGGTTTTATCGATTACGGCAGCGTATGTATCTACTATGTATTATCTTTAAGAATATACTAATTAGATACAGCATAGTATATAGTGTAAGTTTTATATCGTTGCGTTCAGCTAGCGTGTCTGTTAAAAGTCTATATAGGTACCTAAACATATACCCTGATGTCATACATTTAAGTGCCTGGACAACGTTAATGTGTTTGAAGGGGGTGTGTAGCCAAGCATTATGATCACTTTGTCTACAGAATTATCTTCATCATCTATCTAAACGTGCACAGAACAGTTTAACTGGGACATTATAGTTATCTGCCTAGCAATTACCTTATATTGTATCTAGAAATAATCTAAACTGATATATTTAATTGTATTACTGTTAAATGGAAATAAATCGAAATGTTTCCAAGTTGTTTAGTTTTAAGATACCTGCTTAACATGACCGTAGACAAATGGAGGATTTAAGAGAAAAAATCATCGGAAGCTTTGTACGATTCCTTTCAAATTAACTCCGATTATGTGAAAAACCTTCGTTATTTGAGAGCTCGCATTCGAAATATCTTTGTCCAGTCCAGAATAAACACGAAACAGCTCTACGCAGCTATTGTTAGAAAAGTTAATGGCGCGCTCTGTTGAGCCAAAGTGAAATACAATAAAATCACGTGAAGATGGAACGTAATAGAAAATGTTGAAAGTGGAATTTTGGAATTTTCAGACACAATAACAATGTTCATGTTGTATGTCCTACACAACAAATAAGGTAGGTGCCTACGTGCCTACCTTGTACCCACTTATCTCTGGTGATCACAGGTGCTCCAAATCACAACACTTTTTAACAAAGTAAAGTTATTATAAAAAAAAATGCCTGAGATCTTTAAACATCCACAAAAAATAGAAAGTCCATTTCTGATTTTTTTCAACTAATTATAACTATCCTTAATCATTATACATATTTTTCCCTTTAGTCTGGAATCGACTAACCGCTGCACCACCCCAGCCACCTGAAATCCGATGGTTATCTTTTGATTACATTGCATATTTACTTTCGGTAACCGAAAGATAACTTTGGGATTTTCGTAGCTGGAGGTGGTGAAAACAGTCGTAAGAATTTTACAAAAAAAAAGCTCACAACAGGCTAACTATGTCCTCTACGAAAAACCAAAATTGTTAAAAAAGTCAGAGCATTTAGCGATGTATGCTAGTTTATCCATATTTTCACGTTATGGACGACGTAGTTACCAAACCCCTAACACTACTCTTCACACAGCCTTTTAGAATCTAATGTATTTAGGTAAATGCAGTAACTTTCTGTGTTCATACGGAAAATGGCCATAAGGAGCAGGGGCCACTGCATGGCACTGGGTCGTCCTACCAAAGAGCATAAATCGTATGTACAGCATGTATACAGTTAATTCTTTGTACATCCGAGGAACCAGACCACTGAAGATAAAGTAAGGAGAAGTGGCATGTGGTCGATGTCGCGTCTCCGCTATATGGTCAAAATAACCATGCCAAAAAATTCCGGCGGCGCGTCATATGCCAGTCGAAACATCGCGAACGCGCGCGAATTTGCTCTAAAAAATCCATTCTTCCAGTCAGTTCCCACCCACACAGACCCTCCAATACGTCTACGACTATGTTTGAATGTGACCTGTACGTTTAAGTTGGGTTGGTAGATTTTTAAAATTGGAGACAGCGGGTTGCATAGTAGGCGCGTTCGATGCCATATCTCCTTCCTTTTTAGGGTTCCGTACCAAAAGGGTGAAAACGGAACCCTATTACTAAGTCTCTGCTGTCCGTCCGTCCGTCCGACCGTCCTTCCGTCCGTCTGTCACAGGGCTGTATCTCATGAACCGTAACAGGTAGGAACCTGAAATTTTCACAGATTATGTATTTATTTTGCCGCTATAACAACAAATAGGTAAAATTTTAAAATAATAAAAAAGAAAGGGGGGCCCCATACAAAACACGTGTATTTTTAGGGTAAATCATGTACGATGGTACGGAACCCTTCGTGTGCGAGTCCGACTCGCACTTGGCCGGTTTTTATCTATGGTCCAGACCTTTTTCGTATTTTGCGATAGGACCCTCAAAAGCGCGGAATAGTCTGATCGTGCGCAGACGTATAGTTTCATCATCACAATAAGGCAGACGCACATTCAGCAATCTTCTGAGAATGAGTCAACCTCTGGAGTCACCCTTCAAAACAAACTTCAACCAGAAGCGTAAACAAACAATAATATGCACGTATCTTATTAATATGAGAGAATATGTGAATACCTAATTACATTACTCATTTGCAGATAGGAACCATATATTTGTTATGAGCTGTTTTTGGTGTTTGCTTGTGGACCACGGAGGTTCTGGTCAAACAGATGAAGGGAGTTGGAAAAATTGAGCAGCAGGCAAATAATAGTTTTCATCCAAACTTCTGACGAAGTCAGTGGATGGATATTGTAGATTTTTATAAGATTGTATTTCGGTTTGTACCTGGATTTCGCTAACATCGCAGTACCTTCCTCTGCGTCGTAGATAAAATAATAGAGATACTATAAATCATGTGGGGTTGCCAAAAGCATTGACGTACGGTCAACTGTATTTGAGCAAAATAAATGGATGATCCTTAAAGTAATACGATCCTTAAAAGTTATCCGGGGCAAATTATCAAGGTTATCCTTTTTCTGTAACCCCAATTGACGGTACCGATCATAGAAGAGGAGGGAGCGCGGACTTGCGACATAAAAGTATTTTATTGGTTCATATAGACCAGAGCCGGTAGTCTCAGTTGTCACCTAAATTGGCGTTACGGCAAACCGATCGACTGACGTTTTCAAATGTATGGAGAAATTGAACAGCGCGCGCAGCGGGCGTTAAGCGAACTAACATTTACGAGTCCGAGCTTGATTTGACAGCTTACTCAACGTTGCCGTAAATACGTCGACGTTGCGGTTTACGTCCACTCCGCGTTTTCATACAAATCGGAAGTCAGCGTTTGACTTTGACAGCTTGAAGAAGTAAAACCACTATCTAGTAAAAACTTGTATGGAGTTTGGAGAAAACGCCAGTCGATCGGTTTGCCGTAACGCCAATTTAGGTGAGAACTCAGACTGCCCACTCAGAGCGCTTCTATGCATCAGTACGCACATTGGCCCTTATTCCTCGCACATTTATACATGTCCTATACGATTTATATCAGTAGATAACATAGATATAGCAATAACTGATAATTTACTGACGTCACATGGTTAGGTTAGTTAGTTAGACATAGTTAGGTAGTAGGTGAGACAATTGAATATAATTGCTAGAAACAGTGATAAAGTGTATCTGAATAAACAATTTCTAAAATATCTTGGACCGATACTTGGCAACGGATACACCTATTAAAAATGCATTTAAATAATAAAGTGCACTAAAAATACGAGTATGAGCTGCCAGCTACTAGCATCTAAATAATACAATTTAAACGTACGGCAACTTTAGTTTGATAAAAATAAACGATATTCCTTAAGGATGTTCCGACCCATACAATGTTTTTTTTACACAGAACGCAAAAATTATTGCACTTTAAGGCACGAATTCGTCAAAAATATTAAATATAGCCATAGTAGTTGCAGCGAAAACATATTTACAATTTCAGGTTTAATGGTGTCGTTGTAATTGCCGATTAGAAGTTTTACACCGTTAGATGGCGCTGATAAATAAAAATCTTATTTAAATAAATTGTAACAAAACCAATAATCCTGAAATTGTGAAATTGTTTTCGCTGCAAGTAATATGACTATATTAAACTTTTATTATTAATTCGTGGCTTAAAGTGCAATACTTTTTGCGTTATGTGTGCAAACAACTTTATATGGGTCGGAACAGCCTTAAATCGAAATGGCTAGGTTTATGATTAGGTTCTTCATAATCAATGTTCTAGGAGACTAAACTATTATCTGTTTATATGCAGGTGTTATAGCAGTCAATGCCGTAACTTCTGGAGATGACTATTGAGATCAATACAAATGTTTTTTCAAATCTTCGAATTACTATTAGAGGGGTGGCAGAGGAAGTTGGTGTCTCATACGGATCTTGTGAATTGATTGTCACGCATTTCGGGCATTTCTCGAGTGACCGCCAAATTCGTGCCAAAATCGTTAAATCTACAACAAAAGATGTGTCACATAGACACCGCCCAGCAAATGTTAGATGCAGTTGCTGACAAAACAGGATTGCGCAAACGGGATTAACTGGTGATGCATAATGGGTGTGTGGATATGATGGTAAAGAAAAACTGCAATCGTCCCAATAGAAAAACTGCCAAGGCCCAAAAAGCACGCCAATTTCGATCGAACGTCAAGGTTCTCATTCCGGATTTCTTCAATTACAATGGGAATGTCCACCACGAATTTATATATTTTACAAGGAGTATTAGCTACAAGTTTTACGACTTTTGCGTGAGGTCATCCGCAAAAAACTCGTTTCAATTGCACTTTGGCAACGCATTTGCACTCGCGATTTTTTGACAAAAAACTAGACAATATTGATGGCCTAAACACATTATGGTTTTTCCTGTTTCAAAAAATAAATAGAACTGAAAAGACTACGTTTCGCGACTATAGACGAGATAAATGCCAAATTTCTGAACGAACTGAACGCCATATTAAAACGCACTCCAGAAATGGTCTGATGATTTGAAAAAACGCTGGCAAATTTTATTCGACGGTGATTACTTTAAAGATTACCATATTCATATTGACAAAAAACAAAGATTTTTTTAAATGAATTACAATTTCCGTGAATTTTTGATCAGCCTCTATGATATATCAACATACATAGCACAAATACATAGGTAAAATAAGCTAATAATGCTGGTTAATTTCGTCCACTTTTCTATATTTATATATCCCTTGGGTTGCAACCAATAAGTAACTATGCGGTCACCTGGGTCAGCACTTCAGACTGACAAATAGGTACTTCAGTGTTAGTCGGATTCCACTTTGCGTTAGATTGCGACTAGATGACACGGTATTGAATAAACAATAATATAGTAGTTAGTCCCCATTAAGCTGTTCAGCAAGGAATGCGGATCGATGATATAATGTTTCACCTTTGAGAAATACAATCCTCAATCCTATGAGGCATAATGTTCAGTCGACGCCTTTGCTTCATATTATGCTAACGCTATAAATTACACAGGTTACGATGGTAATATTTTAGCAGCCGAACCGTGATATAAACCTGTCGTATTGACGTATTTTTTATGGTTAAGAAGCGAATCTTGCGCAAATGTGCTGAGATTCGATTTCAGGACAAAACATTGCGAAATAAATCGCATGATCCTTCAATAATGCAATATTTACATTTAGTTCTCAAATTTATTTTGTATAAAATGCAGTATATAGTATCCTGTCTGGAATAATGAGGCCATCTGTTGGATGATTTGGCCCAGTACCAGCTTGCGTGTTTGGAATTTATTCAGAGTCGGGCCGTGCCTTTAGTGAATGACCCAACGGTGCCCGGTGATCTTGAATCATGTCAGCTCCGAAGGGGCATATGTTCACCGAGTGTACCCTATCGTCTGTTTCTTAAGAGCAATTTTTAACGTGATTTTAAGATTTCTATTTGACATCCGCACCACCCGTAAGTCAATCATTCACAGCAGAATTTCCGTACATGCGCACAAAGCAACAAGTCATCTTTCGTCGAGCTAAATTGTAGAACATTTACGCTAAGCTCGCGTCGAGGCGAATTGCATTTCCTACTCCACTCATACATTTTCGAATATTCATGGGTTCCGTTCAAGCAGTTTGATGATTCCGACAATTTAATAGGCATCTTTTTCTATGGAAACAGGTTAACTTTGTAGGTATGTTAATTACTTGACACCTATGTAAGTGGATTGGCTCCCCGAATACTGAGCATAAATCCCATGAGCTAGGCGGCTAGTAACCGACTTACGTGTCCACTTAGCTAGATGAAATGGGAATGTTAGGAGGTAATGGCCATGTAAAAATGCGACTTGTTCGTGCAAACATTGGCACTTCGCCCGAGGCCGGTGCCGCCGCACGCCGCAGACGGCGACGCCCCGCGACGCCGACGCGACGCCACGACGCCGACGCGACGCCGGCACCGCCATTGAGGCGCGCCACCGCTATCGCTCCCTCCCACTGCCTAGTTATAGCTCTACAATTCCCCACACCACCTAAATAACTTTAACAGACTAGCTACTACACAGAAATAGGAAAAGAAAGACGGCACAATAAGGCCGACGGAGGCCGTATCTTTGTTTGCATAGATCGATCGCACATAATGGATAACATTAAACTGATAAACAAACTCCCTTATGATACTGCAAAGTTTGATAGTATGCTGAAGATTAATAGATACCAGAATGTTGATGATAAATGGAAACGAAAACACTAATTGGAAAAAAGGTTAGTCCTGCATGCCACATGCATGCATAAGTGGCAATTCCGCTCACCTCCACTGCGCAACATGGAGCGCACGCCCCCGGGGTGGTCAAAGTGAACAAGTTTGCGGCGCGCCACGAGAATGAATCACCAAAATGTATTCAAGGCGACAATGCTGATCCAGGTGTTTAATGGTATCAAGAGCTAGTTTGCGGCGCGCCTCGAGAATTATTCCCCAACATTGATCCACGAAGACGATGCTGGTCCAGGTGCTGAGTGCAAGGAAGAGTTAGTTTACGGCGTGCCTCGAGAATCAATCCACGAAATTGATTTAAGACGACAGTGCTAATCCAGGCGTTGAGTGCAAGCAAGAGCTAGATTGCGCGGCGCCTCGAAAATTATTTCCCGAAATTGATCCATGACGACGATGCTGATCCAGGTGTTGAGTGCAAGCAAGAGCTAGTTTGCGTCGCGCATCGAGAATGATTCCCCTGAATTGATCCGCGACGACGATGCTGATCCAGGTGTTAAGGCGGCCCATCCCGCTCATCTCCCCATACAAAAGGGGAAAGAAGATCACGCCCATATTTCTTGTCAGAGATCCAAAATTTTGCTCAAAATAGCTTTATTTGATCGAACTAGATGTCTGATGACCATTGGCATTGTCAAATTGTGTTTGGTTTCTAAGTTATAAGGTCCGAAAGTTCGCATTTTTCGCGCGTTTTATACAATAACTTTGGAGGTGGATTACGCAATGATAAAGTAAGAACATCTTAAAAAGATTAGTCATCAGACATAGCTTATTTAATCAAGATTTATAATTTATTTGGGTTTCGTTCGATTGTTTACTACAGCGGTCGTGGTTTACTTTTAGCTATAAGTCGTTTTGAAATTAAAATTTTCGTAAATCTTACCAAATCATACACTATGCATATTGTCTTTTTTGTGGACATGTTGCATCTTCCTCATCACGGAGCCAGTCTTATTCTTTGAAACAGAGAAGGTCCCAGAGCGCAACAGCACGGTTTTGTACCGTGCCCGCGAATGAGTTAGGGCCGCCGGGTTGGGCCACCTTAAGTGCCTAACGAACGCTCTCTGTGTGTTTCGACAGCGGGTGATCCAGGCGCTCGGCGTGAGCTGGCACAGCGAGCACTTCGCGTGCGCGGCGTGCGGCGGCGAGCTGGCCGGCGGCGGGTTCATGGAGCAGGCGGGCCGGCCCTACTGCTCGGCCTGCTACGCCGACAAGTTCGCGTCGCGCTGCAAGAGCTGCAGTGAGCCCATCGTCGACAAGGCGATCATCGCGCTCGACGCCAAGTGGCACCGCGACTGCTTCAAATGCTACGTGAGTATAACAAACCTATTTACACGCAATTTTTACTTCTTTACGTTTACTTTTGGCAAGTTTTTATGAATAATTTCATCTCAATTGGGACTGCCATATTTTCTATCATACCTGTTCTATAGTAAAAATGAGATATTTTTTCAGAATTTAGGTGCGAGTCCGACTCGCACCGGCCAAGTGCGAGTCGGACTCGCACACGCAGGTTTCCATACCATCGTACAAGATTTAACACAAAAGAGTAACGTTTTTTCTATGGGCGCTTTAATTTTTATATTTTTTTATATTACCCATTTGTGTTATTTGTGTTATAGCGCCAAAATAAATACACACTCTGTGAAAATTTCAGCTACCTACCTATTACGGTTGATGAGATCCAGCCCTGAGACAGACGGACGGACGGACGGACTGTGGAGGTTTAGTAACAGGGTACCGTTTTCACCCTTTGGGTACGGAACCCTAAAAATATTTGCTGAACAGCGGCCCCGACTGGGGTCAAGAGAATCCTTTCTTTATCCCCAGCTTTTTCTTCTGATGTACCGGGCCTCAGTTACGAGCATTCTAAATATAACTATAATATTAACCAAGTTATGCGATAAAATACTGCTTCATCTATCCTTTTCAGTTCAGGTCCTGTGACTGATGGTAATCCCCAATGAGAACGAATATTAAACATATCGTTCCCGGCACTTACAGGAGATTCCCAGACTGAGTGGCCGCGCGCCACGCGCAGTTGAGCGAATTTGATAAATTGACGGATAAACAAGTGTAGGAGTCTTTCATGATACGGTCACCTTGAATTAAGTGTGGTCATCCTTCATCTTCAGAGATGACTCGTTTGGTGCATGTGCTGTAGCAATAGTATTGATGAGGCACAGAGCCAATACTTCAATAATAATTAATCGGACCAAGGCGTAAAAGCATATTTTTGGGATTACTTACTATGCAATTCAGTGACGCTAATCCTCGCCTACACATTCTTCTGTCTACAGATTTTTTCTAATGTAGTGTCATGGCTAAATTCGAAACTATAAGAAATAGCGAAAAACACTCAAAGCAGTCGTGGAGCCGTTTTAATAAAACCAAAAATTGCATTACATACATATTTCGTAATTTTAAACAAGTCTTTTAGTGAAGGTAATGGTAACGTTTATTACTTGAAAATATGAATGCTTTTATTACAAATTAACACTTTGCTTTAGTGCATCTAATTGCCCGATATCACATGTATGCCGACGATCTCCAAATTTACATTTCATCTAGCCCAGAAGCAATCAATGACGCAGTCCTCAAATTAAATGAAGATCTTCGAAAAGTTTGCTTGTGGGCTAAACCATTTGGAGTTTTAATTAACCCTACAAAAACACAGGCTATAATTATTGGAGGCCGCAAATTAATGTCCAACATGGATATGTCGATTGTTTTACCCGTTGTGGTAGATGGAACGGCAATTGAATATTTTAAAAAGGTAAAAAATTTAGGTTCCCTACCAGGGTTAAGCCCGACCGAGTTAGTAGCATCGCATTGGATGTAAATACGGTCGGAGCGGCAATGAGAAATTGTCCGTGTTTTTGTTCCTGGCAATGCACCTGATTCCTTCGGGGAAGCGCTGTGTTGGGTTAATATCATGACGGTGATCCAAAAAATAATCAAATCCATGAAAAATATATTTAACGCTGCGTATACCTGGTAGGTTACATTCAGTTGTTCGTTAATTTCTCAAAAAAGTACTTCAGTTGTATCAGCACAAAATTAATGATTCATGTTTCCAATGTAGCACAAACTTTGCACGACAGAAAAAAATCGCAAACATTTTCTCTTTTTCGTTGTTTCTTGCACGTGGTAAGCATTATAAAGCTAAAAAATACAATGCATGCACATAGTGCTCTTTCATATTTGAACTGAATATGGTTCCACGCCAACAATATTTTTCAATTCAAACACTAGCAGTATACGCAGCCTTAAATCGGCGGTTTCATCCCGGTGTAGGTAGGCAATGGCGTGGTTAACATTTTCCTGCAGCATTGACCTTGTATCTTATTGAGAAAACCTGTTACTTAAATATTGTTAATTTTAATTTCAGAAATGTAAGAAGCCGGTGACCGACACCACATTCCAAGTGATGGACAACCGCCCCCTCTGTGGCAAGTGCTAAGTCGCCGTTCGCACGCTGCACTCATGAGCCCAGTTCGTCGAGACAAACTCTGTTCCACAATATTATTTATTATATAGCTAAACCACCACAAATGACATATTTTATGCTCCTTACTATTGTAATATTTTGCATTACGTTTGAATAAATCATTTCTTGATAAAATGTATTTGAGTTGCAAGGGCACATATATGTATATTGTTTATAAATCATATATAACACTCGGATATATCATATTTTATCATTAGCCAGTTCCACGATCACAGCGAAGAAGAACTGGCAAGAAACTTAGCAACATTTTTTTAAGGTCCACTTGTCTAAGTTTACAAAAGTATTGACCACTGCTTGTAGACATACGAGTTATTAGTACCTGTTTGTGTATTTAATTTATTTTATTTATATGAGAAAAACACATGTTTATACTTGAAATTAATATGAACGAATCCAGTGAACAATAACTAAGGTAAGGTTTAAGGTAAAACTTTTTTATCAGTTCCAATTAGCTCTGACAGCCTGAGTTTACACAGTAAATTTAAGAACATTGCCCTAAAATGATGTTTTGAAAGTTACTTACCTCATTGTGTGCGTAGGTATGCTTATGCTCGTAAGTGATAATATGTTAAATATAAAAAAAACATCATTGAGATGTCCAAAGGTTAGGATGAGTTAACGGCATCTCTATAACAGTCGTATTATAAATGTACATTTACCCAAGCCGAACAGAAAAAAACGCTTGAAAACCACAGAACTGGGTACGTGGGCTCGCGCGCATGTTGAAAACCTGCATACCTTTGACCAAAAATAGTATGAAAGAAATACGAAAAAAAAAAACTCACTGGGGATTGCTGTGAAGATTTAGGAGAGCGTGGTGACTCTTTGGGCTTGCTCTTTGGGCTCTGAAAGAATTACAATATAGTACAATATAATAAATCCACCCCTGGTGATAGGTACCTACATTTTTTTGATCCATCACGCTCAGTATGTATTGCCATCATAATATCTATCATGGACCACCAGCACGTATGCCACGGACCTCTAAGGGCACCATAGACCCCACGTTACGATACCCGGATCTACATATAATTTGTGATTGTGATGAAAAGATAATAATGAGCGTAAATCCACCCATTGCGTATTTTTGGCCTGTTATACATAATATTTTAGTTTTAATCGACTATGCTAATCAAAGTCTATGTTATGACTATTTGTATAATTTACTGTCTCGTGTCTTCTATTAAAATGTTTATCAAATATTGTATTGATATTTTATGAGTCTTAACATTTAAAATATAAGACATCTTACAAATGACTGTGACTGAAAATGGTGACGTTATGATAGAAGTGAGAGAGAAAAATAGACATTGGACAAGGAAATCGTCTTCTAGGTTCTAACGGGTCGTCAAATTTAAATTACTTGAGAAAGCTCTATTCTACGTCCGACGATTTTATGTTCGGAAATATCTGTATTTTCCAGTAAAAAATATTCTATAATGACAGTAAAATAAGAGGTAAATTATAAAATTGAAACATACAGACGTAGGTCTTGACAAGTAGTCCAGTAAAACAGTTAGAACATGTAAACAGTTATCGTCCGCAGTATGAGGAATTGATAGGTTAACGACCGTCCTAAATCAACCAGACAAGAAATCATGCTTACGTTTTGCCGAACGGACTCCACCATAGTCCGGATGTGTTCCTCTGGGAGGTGCTTCTTGCGAGTGGGTGCGCGCTTGGACGCGTCGCGCATCAGCGGCCGCTTGTCGACGGCCTTCGCGGGGCCGACCTCTTCTGTCGCGCCGCCACCGCTTCCCCCGCCCGCACCGCCGCCCTTCCCGCTGGGGACGCTCCCACCGCTTTTGGGGGGCACGGGCGTTTGCGAGGTTGACGTGCAAGGCGCACCCTTGTCCACCCTGGGAACGATGCGAACGAACTGTTTGGGATCTGTCTTTTTATTTAAGTCACGACACATTGGCGTACGCCAGGCCCTAAACGAGGTGCCCGACGACGCTCATGGGTTTTCGAAATTTCACATGGACTGCACACCGCGTCTGAAGGGCCCCAGGTTGTACTTTGGGGGAATATAATTGGGTGCATGTCGTATGAAACAACTAAGGGATTCGTTGTTTGTGGTTCGGATTCCACGTTAGATTGTACTACTTAGTTACTCTTTTACTTACTAGGTGGTAAGTTTAATCCCGCCCAGGTTGGTGCCATCGTATTGAATGAAGGTTGGTCAATGCGGCAATGAAAATTGTCTGTGTTTTCCAGTTCACTGTAGCAGTGCTAAAAGGCCCAGGCGGGCTTAACCCTCCCACCTAGTCGGGTAAAGGGACCTACACTTTTACATAAATTCACCACATCCGTGACGAAATACACATATTCAACTCAGAAAGAGAAAGAAAGTGCTCCATAGACGGGGCGAGGATTAGAACCCGGACATCTGGTATGCAAGGCAAGTTCCTGCGCCACGAAGCTACGAGCCGACGTAGGTACCTACCTAGTGGCTTGACTGCACACGGAGGAGGCAGCACGCTTGAAATTCAGCCGCATGTTATCCACCGAATACATGGAAAGATGACTGTCCCTTGCTGCCGACAAGTAAACACATTTTATTATTATTTATTATATATGTATCACCCATAGACAGTAAACTACACTCTGTGTGTCATAATGTAAAAATTAGCCACTTTGCTAGATTTTTTTTCATGGTCCACTTAGTCTTACATTACATTCGATTACAAATGTATTTGCCGCTGCTTACAGATGCACGAAGTGTTGGTATCTGTTTGCGTATTTTATTTAAGACCTGATTAGATGTTATAAATCAGGTTCAGGATTACCTAAAATAACGTGGCAAGATACGAACCATATTTTGAATAGCCCTTTTTTTCAGGCTTCGAGGATGCTAGCTTCTGTCCGTAAGGCAGCTGAGACCGCTTTCCCTGCTGTACTTTCTGTAACAAAGGAAATGTAGGAATATACTCTCTCAGTGTGCATATACGAGACGGTCCATCGAATACTAACTCAACGATTCTTGAAAACATGCCACAATAGTTCAAATACTGAGCACGCAAGGTTAGTTACGACAGTATATTTGTAACAGAGTATTTGGACCAGAAAAAAAACTTAGAAATTCTGGACCAGCGTTCATGTAGTCCTGGCTAAGATTTTTCTCCTTTTCGCAAAGTTAAGAAAAATCTTCAGTCTAAACTTTAAAATTCGCGATTTTAGTACCCCTACTTTGGAGTAGATTAAATGTTTAAAAAGATTGTTCGAGCGTAGTGCATATGCGATGTTTTCTTTCTGCAAGGACCAAACTTAAAAGACATGATGCCACAAACACGTAATAAAAGTGGATCATTCATTAAAACTATTTTAATGAATTCGAACATCATCGACTCACTTGGTTCCTTCTTCTACTGTGAGGCGGCGAGGCAAACTCTGCAGATTCCATCATCACTTGTATGGATTTAACATGCCTTTTCATGAGTCCATCTATTATGGTACACGAGGTCATAACTTCCTGCAAGCAAATTTATTTTATACATATTTTAAAGCGAAATTTAAGATTGTTTTTTTTTGGAACCGATATGGATGGCTAACACGTGTGGTGTTAGCCATCCATTTAGTTAGGATCCATCAGGAACCATCAGTTAGGAGGCCCACTCATTGACTCACGCTTCTTGAAACTTAGCACAACTTTAGCTTCCCGAGCCTAGGAGCTAAAAGAACTTCAGAGTTCGACTCACATCATTGTACATGTCTTGCGCTCTCTGTTTAAGTTCTTGCGAGGGCGCCACCTCGCAGCAGGTGACGGACGCTTCTCGCACGAAGTTTAGCAGTGCCTGCAGGTGCGTTCCGTTACCCAGGCAAAGTGCCTTCTCCAACGGCCGATGGAATACCTGATGTTATCGTATTTTGTATTAAAACAAATCTGCATTCAAACCCTTGACTTTTTTAGTTGTCACGTCAGGAATATTTAAATATGACGAGACTTTAAAGTGCTGGTAAATGCTAAATAAACTGAGGGTCACAGAAATTTAGTAGAAGTAGAAGTATTTATCTCCTTGTAGGGTCCAGTTAATTCAGTCAAACTAAATCCAAATGTTCAAAGTTATACTAAGTGAGGAATTCACAATAACGATTTGAAAGCAGCCTAGTCATCCATTCATCGATCAGGTGGTTCTTGAAACTAAATATGCACAAACTTATAAACTTGCCCCAGTCAAAATACTAGAGAGAATAGACCTGCAGCGCCTGCAGCGTGTTCTGGTGCAAGGAGACGACCCTCATGACCTGAGCCTGGAACTGGGTCCTCTTTGCAAACGGCAGTGTCAACGCCATGTTGCGTTGCAGGTCGTTTAGCTGCAAGCGGAAAAAAGTGAGATTATAGTTTTAAAACTTACGCGGGACATAACTACAATATTTAGTTTGACGGCTTACCGCGCGTGTGAGGAGCAGGACGTGCTGCTCGAAGTCGAGCAGCACGTCCTGCTCCTCACACGCGCGGTAAGCCGTCAAACTACATATTGAGATTATAGTGCTTTCTATGCTGCAAGTATTGTATTTTTGTTTTTTTTTTATGTAACTGGACATGGATGTCTAATACCGAACTGACCGTCAGATATAAGTATAACACACCATACGGTAACTAGGTGCCATGCCAGGACCTTCCTTTTATTGCTCGGCTGCATTGAACTGAATGGAAAACACGGACAATTTTCATTAACATTTCGATCAACGTTCATTCAATGCGATGGTACCAACCGGGGCGGCATTAACCCTACCACCTAGTAAGTAAGGAAGGGGACCTACAGTTTTACGTGGAATCTGAACCACGGCCAGGCTCAACGGTTGAATATGGTCACCCATCCAGAACCTAACCGCGCTCAGAGGTACTTATCCAGCTTATCGGATCGCAAAGCGTGTAGGTGACAAAATGTTTCCATAAAAAACTTTTTTCTGTTTTTAGGTATATAAGGCTAGAAAAGACCAAGAAGGTAAAAAGGTTTTATTTTTATTTCATTTTTTTATGCGACCTGACATGGATGGCTAATACCACACAACTACCGTTATGATATTAGCCCAATACACCACATTCCCGAAGGAATTAGGTGCCATGCCAGGACCTAACGCTTTATGAGCACGGCATAATGACACCATCTACGATTTAAGATTATGTACAGACTTGCAGTCTCATAATACATACATGATTTCAGTATCAGTGTTGCTATGGAACCTAATCCTGATAACTAATGAAGAAGAATTTCTTCATTATTTATAAAGGTTGACTGGAGGAAGGTTGACTCCGCCTTTGTGGAATTTTGTTGTTGTTTCGAATTGTTTTTGTAATTGTACTTGTTTTCTTGCACAATAAAAAATTTATTCATTCATTCATTCATTCATTCAAGAATTATTACTGAAAAAAAAGTGTAGGTATTTAAAAAATGATTCCACGAAACATAGTAATAAGAAAGCAAGGGAATGGTTTCCCGCGTCCATAAAATTATTTTGTGGAATAAGACATAACTATGTAGGCACATAATACGCAACATAACTCACTTGTCTTTGTAGTTGATAAACATAAATCCTACTAAATCTAGATGAAAACTCATTTGCTCGCTTCTGCATTTTCATAATTTCAATAGGATCACAGTCAACGTTCAACTCCTCTTGGAGAAGCTCACTGGAAAATAAAATTCAAACCATTGAACTTCCAGGAAAAGCACAATCAAGGTTATTCGTACATGTTGTTCCAAACCTAGCAAATGCACGTAAGTTAGTAATCATTACATGTTATGAAATGATAAAGAACTAACATAATACAAAGCAGAACTTCATTGATTTGTAGTCTCAAGCGTTTCACTTTCTCAAAATAAGCATTCGCTTGAAAAGAGTTTGTCCGTTTGAGTTCAGTTTTATTTATTTCTTTTTTGGGCTCGTCGATTCGATTGCTTTCCTTTTCCTCGCAATGTTCTTCCTCAGGATCTACATTTTTCTCATTTTGCTTTATGGACCTCTCCGTATTGGAGGGGTCAGAATTTTGGTCAGAGCGTTCGGTGTATCTAACGGTGCAAGGACTTTGAACCTCTGGAACTGTTTCGCTATTCCCATCATGTCGTTCGCTGTTCAGTTCAAGCAGCAGGTTTGACTGGTCTATGTTTTGAGCGATGCGATCTTCTGAAGTTGGGGCTTCTTTGTCCTGCAGGTATGGTGACGACGGACGGTCGCCTCCTGCACGAGTGTCGTCCTGAAAAGACAATTATATTTGTAAATTGTTTTTTTTTATGTAACTGGACATTAACATTAGCCTAACACACAACATGGGATCCAGGTGCCATGCTAAAACCTTCCTGATATTGCTCGGCTACATTGAACTGGATGGAAAATACGTACAATTTTCATCGCCAATTTGGATTAATCCCGCATAGATTGGTACCATAGCATTACGTGAACGATGATCGAAGCGGCAATGAAAATGGTTTGTTTTTTCCAGGGAGCATGGAAGGACGGGAGTAGCGATCGAAACTTGGCGGCAACGTAGCCAAGAGTCAGTGGAAAATGTTTAATTAGTTAATCAGTAATTGACACTGTATAACTAGGGCGAAACTTACATCGTCGATTGCAATAACTTCATCCCGGTCAGATTCCTCTATATCCTCATTTTGCTCCAAAATATCTAAGTAAGAATCGGGTAAATCTTCCAAAAACTGGTATGGGTCATCTGAAAATGATGCATTATGTTAAGTCTGAACGTATATAATATACTTGGAACAAAAGGCAAATTGATTCAACATTACCCTGAAAAACTCCTTCCAGAACATCCGTATTCTCACAGAATTCCTCCCAAATCTTCTTCTCCTGGACCTTCTGTCTTTCTCTGATGGTTGTCTTCCAAGTTCTGTCAAGTTCTGATATTTCGATCAACTGAAATAAATGAACTATTTAGTAATTTGAGGGAAAAATCATAATTTAAATGCCCGGTGAATAGGGGGGCATTCGTTTGAAGGTCTGCCATAATAATTAAGTTTTTATTCGCGATTAGCCAGTGTCGACGGTTAGAAATGCGGCCTGTAGCTATACATTTTCAGTCTTTCTATATTTTTCTGCGTTTAATATTATATATTTTTATTATAATAATTTAGTTTTAATCTTGGTCAAGATAAGAAAGTAGCTTGCAATTTTAAAAAATGTATGTCGCCCATATAGCCCCATAGATTTATTTATTTATTTATTTGGAAAACTAACAGCTTAAAACTAATACAAAACAGGTTTTAAAAAACTAAACATAATGCCAATTAATAGTTTTCAACATAAAAATCCGTAATAGTGCAGAGTATTTTTAAGGGTGTGTAAGGGT
Source organism: Incurvaria masculella (assembly GCA_946894095.1). Taxonomy (NCBI): domain Eukaryota; kingdom Metazoa; phylum Arthropoda; class Insecta; order Lepidoptera; family Incurvariidae; genus Incurvaria; species Incurvaria masculella. The sequence continues at coordinate 10,101,936 of OX335644.1, forward strand.
GTGTGTGTATCTGTGAGGGTTTCTGTGTAGTGTAAGGATGTGTAAGGTTTAGTGTGTTTGAAAGTATGTACGTGACAATATTCTCAAATTAAATCATTAAAGATAAATAATAAGTAATAGTTTTTTTTTTAATAAGTGAGTAACTACCTACATGATAGTTACCGTGATTAAAAGAAAAAAAACAATAATAAATAAGTACTCAATGAAATAATATAAGTATAAAATGGGTACCTAATTTAAATTATTTCACTTTTATATTTTCATGACCTTTGCTTTATAATGACTTTAATATATTTTGTTTAAATATCATTTTCGAGTCATTGTATAGATTCACATGACGAAATTTTAAATTGAAAGTGTTTGTGATACGATACATTACTGAGTTACTGACGTATTTTGTGCGGGTGAGAGGGACATTAAGGGGTAAGTGAGAACGCGTGCGGCGCACGGAGGGCACACGAAACTGCACGGCTTCTAAAAGTGAGGGGCAATCCACACGCGCGTTCACAATGTCGTATAGTAACAGCATATCGTACAAAATACGTCTGTTTTCAAGGGACATCAAGTTATGGTGGATAGCAGCTTCTTTGTAGTCTTCAAAACGAACATTTGATCTGAAATTCAAATGTTTTAAAAAAAATTGCTGGATTCGTTCTATACGGTTGATGTAAGTTAAATATTGAGGAGACCAAATGCAGCTAGCGAATTCCAAGACACTTCGAACATACGAATAGTAAATTATTTTAAGGCGCTTGGACTAGCCAACTACTCGCGCCAAGCAAATGCACCTTTAAACAAATATAATCATTTGTAGTAAAACGCCTCAGCAAGTCCAAATAGAACTCCAGACTGATAATGGATTGTTAATATTGTTTGATTCCATCATTTATTAGAATAATAATAATAATAAAAAAGTAGATTTTTCACGTTGCAAATCTGAAAGCAAAATGATTTCTAGATGTAAGCAAAAACAGCATATATGCATAAACAAATAATTCCATGTGCTTTTAGATTTCTACATTTAGTCAAAAAAGATCGGAAATGGACACCGTTTTCGCAATGTATTTTGTATAGAAAAAGGAAACATACATTAACGAAAATAGGTTGATCCCTAAACAAGGAATCATATATTGTAAGAATGACACTTCTAATCGTCAGACTTAGTTAGTTTACTTGGGGTGCCTCGTCTAACTTTGCAATTTGGCAAGTACCAGGGCCTTAATGCATGACAAATCTGAAAAGGGTTTACATACTCGCATGACAAAACCCAAATTTTTGTAAGCTTTATTAACGACCGTGTTAACATGTTGATTAAAAAATAGTTTGCTATCCAATAAGACACCAAATCACGTACGACTTGAGTTTTCGGAATTTTATTACCATTAATGACATAGTCGAACTGGATAGGATTAGGATTTCTTGTAAAGGAAATTTGTTGACATTTATTTACATTTAATCTTATGTTATTCTTAAGCCAGCATAATTCGAGACGATTGAGGTCTTGTTGTAATTTTAAACAATCAGTGTTGTCATTTATGGAGATTTTTTTTTATCATCTGCATACAAACTAAAATCACTGTTTTCAAAGCAAGTGGTTATGTCATATATATACGCATTGTATAGAAGAGGCCCCAAATGAGAGCCTTGAGGAACCCCTGATTTTATTTTCATTAGAACCGATTTATAGCCTCTTATTGCAACTAATTGACTGCGATTGGTTACTTTTTTTTTTTTTTATGTGACTGGACATGGATGGCTAATACCACAAGTTCTGTCATGGTATTAGCCCAACACACCACATGGGAACTAGGTGCCATGCCAGGACCTTCCTTATATTGCACGGCTACATTGAACTGGATGGAAAACACGGACAATTTTCATTGCCGCTTCGACCATCGTTCATCCAATGCGATGGTACCAACCCGGGCGGGATAAACCCTACCACCTAGTAAGTAAGGAAGGGGACCTACAGCTTAACGTGGAATCCGAACCACGGCCAGCCTCTCTCAACGGTCGAATGGTCACCCATCCAAGACCAGAACGGACCCAGCGTTGCATATATGAAGAAAACCAGCGGTGTAGATGGCGAAACTACTTATTATAGCATAAGTTAAGTAGTTATATTTGATGAAAGATGGGGGAGCATTAATTTTTTGGAAGCCCAAATGATTTACTTCCCAACAATTGATTTACCTAGCAATACACAATTTATTGTGTAATAGCATGTAAAAGTGTTTAATAATTCGTTAAACGCGCTAATATATGTTGTCTAGTAGCAGTAATTCGTCTGTCAGCTAGAGCTATCTTTAGGGAAAATTTTCTTTCCTTCCTTAAAGATGGCGCCCTTCTTTTTTATAAATTACAGAATAGCGGCATCTTGTATGATTACGACAGAACTAAAAAAAATGCAAAGCCCACTATGTGGTAGTATTACGATTGTTTTGGTTTCCAACGTCTTGCATGGATTTACACATCTGTTAAGGCTCTAAAATCAATAATTAATTAACTAAAATCAATGCAATTATAATTGATACATTTATATACATACCATTACGCCGTTTCGGAGGTAGGCAAAGATGATAAATTGATAATAAATATTTAGGTTTGTCGTAAGTTACTTGCATGACTACTAGCGAAGTCAGGCTTCTTTGTTGGCTCGGGCATGAAGACGTATGTCCGACAAAGGTTGTGTCTTTAATTTAGTTAAAGTAGAATGAGGATCAATCTACAACATCAGTTTTAGAAGTTATGTCAGAACCAAAGATTTAGCCCCGGTTGCACGAAGAGACGGCCGAGTTAATCAATGTTCAAACACGTCACTTTTAGTGATCCGCATAGAGTTCCTTCCATACTGTCCACACAGAGTGACGTGTTTGATCATACTTTGACGTTGATTTTGATTTTTTGTTCTTTCGTGCACTCGGCCCATAGGTGAGAACTATTGAACATCTCTAATGGTTAGTACCAAAACAGCGCGATCACAGGAGATAAAGGGTGACAGACACACAAGGGCACCCTGGGGGTAATGTTACCGACCCTCCTACACCGGTTACATAACTTACCTACAATCAACTAGGTGAAGAACCTGGTGTAAGGAAGTTGGGTGGAAGTACAGCGATGAGACTAGCGAAACATTACCGCTAGAAAACTCACCTGCAGCTCAGTGGCGTCGGATTTCAGCTCACACATGAATGAAAATCCCCTTTGGCCCTCAATACTCGCCATAAACGACTTACGTTATGGCTGTTCACAGAATACTGCAGTACCGGCTTGGTGCTATCCAAGATGCACTCATGCGAAAGCAGAAACGAGGTGCCACACGCGCTGTGACAGAGTGAGTGATAGTGATTCGCCGCCACCCCGCGCCTCAGTTCGTATTGTTTGTTGTTTCTACAAGCAGCTGTCCGTTGCCATGGCAACGTAACGTACATTGCGATGGCAACGCGGTGGAACCCGCCAATTTGTCATGCCAACTGTCACTGGCCTCATTGAGCGGTCGGCCCGACTTTGTGACAAGACAGATGCATCAGAGACGATTGGAACCGCCGAAAGAAGATATATTTTCCTTTCCATGGCTTTCAGATAACTCGCGCAATTTCAATTAATAATGGATACGGAGTAGTCATCGTTTATAATCAGTGCGAAAAGTTGTAGGTTCAATGTTATCTGACTGTCTCAAATTGCCCGATACAGGTATCGAAGGGTATCGACCGTGTCGGTTGAAGTGTTGGCATGGGAGCACCTTTGCAGGCTGGACTGCCGCCGTTGGCGGAGCGGTTCCCGCAGTGGAGTCGCACGGCGGTGCTGACATTACCCTACGAAGATGACCCTATACCTGCAATACAGGTAGGTATGCAGACGTTTGACAACTTTTGGATATCTGGGAGGTTACTATGGTAAATTATCTCTCTGGGTGAATAGGCAAGTAATCTGACCTTGAATTGCATTTTTGACCTTAGATGAAAAATAAAGATTTCTTTTTCATCTAAGTTTTTGACCATACAGACTGTACTGGTAAGTTTCAGTTTCACTAATTTACCATGGTAACGCTCTTGCATCGAAGCTAGATTAAAGTATAATGTGTGAATTGGTATCTATGTCCATTTTGATTTTATTGAAACTTGCTCAGGGTGTCTTGTATGGTACCTATCGTTGATATCGATAACATTACGTAATTAATCCATAAAACAATCTATGAAAACGGCTAACATTTATGAGATGAGATGATTGAGACATTGCGCAAAAGTTGTAAGTAACAACTTTTTGCACACATCCTTGAGTGAACTTTTGGGTGCAGCTCAATGGTGCAGCTTTACATGATAACTTATTACCCAACTAACTCAATCAACCCAAGTAACATTCTAGCTGAGCAAGCAGTCTTTGTACAGCCAAATGGCTATACAATAGCCGTAGAATGGCGTATCTATCCTCTTAAGCAAGTACAACAGAATATTCCGCAGCTCTCGGCGACTATACTCGCCGTAGAATGGTAACAAATTATAGCTTACGCTGAAGGCTTTTGACTGGCGTTAGAAACAGCTCTATAAACACTTTGGGTGTTAGAACAAAATATATTGACACCTTTAGCTCTTCAATGGAGTTTGTAAACGCTTTTGTAAACCTTAAACCTTCAATAAAGATTGGAACTATTTAGTAGCGCCAAAGTGGTACAATAGCGAAATTTACAGCGATTCCGCGGGTTCCCTTGGTACCCTTTGGGTACGGAACCCTAAAAAGGAATTAGATACCATTCCAGGACCTTTCTTATGCTGCTTGGTGGCTACGCCATACGAACGAGTTTCGGTAGCCTCGAAAATGTTGTGTCAAACCTCAAGAGAAAATGGTCATGCCCATCGACTGGTCCATTTTCCCATGGAGACATCGCGCGTGAGATGAATCTAGGCTAGGCACAGACGGGAGATGTCCGCGCCCGGCCTCCGCAGCGGCCAGGTATCGGCGGGAGTAGGCCGCGACGTCGGCGTCAGCGCGTCGCGTCGGCGCCGCGCCGCCCGACCCCTTCCGGCACTGATAGCCCCGAGCCACCCCCGCGCCAATCGATACCGGAGGCTCGAGCGCACGCAGGCACTGCACCGCACCGCCCACCCCTCGCCCGCCGCCCGCCGCCGCCGACCGGCACACATTTCTTTGTCTCCGGTGGAAAATTCGCTCACCTCCCAGTGAAACGCGTGCACCTGCCGCCGTTTACAGCGTAGTGTCTCGCATAATAACCACCCCGTCCATACGCATTCACAAAGGAAGAGTTTTAATGAAAACAACAACAATTTTCGCTGTGAAGGGATGTGCAACATTTGACGTTAATTCCACTGAACGTAGCATGGAAAGCATCTGAACTGTTACCTCAATCGCTTTCACCTAATTAATTGTTCCAATTGTTTTAATAAATTCGATATAACAAACTTAATTAAGTGAACAAGTTTTTAAACAGTGATCAAACCCAATAAACATAAAGCTTGTATTCGTCGACTAATAACATATTGTTAATGAAAGGGTTAATACTTAAAACTGAAATAAATCGAGTAATTGTAAGTCCTTCAGGTTTGCGTGTTAACTTAGGTTCAAGAACATTCCCTGAAGATATTTTGAAGGTCAACTTAGCGAGGTGAATGAACGGCTCGCGAAGTCCTGCGCACTGCGGACGCGTGAATTTGTGTATTGTTTCGTTTTAGCATTGCCAAGGTCAAATCTAACGCAAGAGTCGTATGTGTTGGTCGCATCACGACACATGTGTGACACCGAGTGCTTGGACGAAAATATACTTACAGTGATTCATCTACGACAAGTAGACAACAACTTGTTCTATTAGGAGTAGCCGATCGTTGCAAGCACGAAACGGTAGTGTAAGAATAGTGAATCTAGTGAAAGAATAAATGGTTAAAACGAACGAGTAAATATCTACAAACATGGCTTCAAAAGTGTTGGTAAACATACCCAGCGCCCCGTTTTCGCAAATCCAGGTGAGGACGGATTGGTGAGGAGGAGGCAATATGTCTCCCTAGTTTGACCCATGGTTAACCCAAATAAATTGTAGCTTTCCGGTCCCACATGTTTTGTGAAACCACATATGTATTGCAAGGGGGAACGCCAGAACATATAAAATGCAGATCGTATTTTCTAGTCTCTGGCTTTACTATTGAATACCACATAATACGATAATCCTTTCACCTCACACAACCTCCTTGCACGGCCCTTGAAAAAGTATTTGTATTTGTCACATAATAGCATCATGAATCCCATTGCAGACTATAATTTTCCCTTGGCTCCGTCCGCCTTAAATTAACGTTAGATATGACATAACCTCCCAGTGAAAACCACACGTTAATGTATCCAGTGGATCTCGAGTTTTTAACGCACAATTTCGCTTAATTCATTAGAATGCCTCGTATTGCATCTCATTTCCATCGTCGCTGTGAACAGTCGATGGTGTTCGCTCTGACGCAGACGATTCACAATTTGCAGGTGAAGAAGAGCCACTCGGGGGAGGTGCTGAGCGGGAGCCTGCTGCTCGGTGCGCAGGCGCAGGACTACGCGTTCCGCGTCGCCCACCTCGAGCAGAGCATCCGCTTCCTGCAGGAGCAGCACCAGCTCATGCTCGGCGGGCTGCACAAGGAGATTGAGTCGCTGCGCGAGAGGAACAGAGGTGCGCTGTTGCCAGCGAGCATGGAGGGACGGGAGTGGCGATCGAAACTCATTCGTGTGGCGGCAGCGGAGCCCTTTAGTTTGAATTTACTGTGGCGTATTGTTGGGATTCCGTGCTCGGGAATCAGAGTGGTCAGTCCGAGTTCTCACCTACATTGGCGTTTACGGAACTTCGAAGTTACGTAAAAACGAGCATGGGGTTTTTACTACTTATTCGGTGAGCTTACTTCTTCAAGCTGTCAAAATCAAACTCCGGATTCCATTTGCATGAAAACGCGGAGTCGGCGTATACGGCAACGACCAAGTACATATTTACGGCGACGCGACCAAATGGGACTAGGGACTCTGAAATATGTCACTCGAGTAAACCGCTTTTATAGCGGTTGTCGCTCGCCGGGAAGATTTTGGGGCACGGTATTTTAATGATTCAGAGCTTTCCTTCGAGAAAATCTGTACTGTTTGTGCTGTAAAAGCGGTTTTCTCGATAGAAAGATTTCTGATTCATCAGGACGGAATTTCAAGAATATGCAATATGCCTACAGTACAGATAATGGTAAGTTCGCTTACGAATTCGGGAAGCGCTGCATCGAGTGTTCGGAGCAAATAGCGGCCTACGTGTCGTTGGAACTCGAAAACATCAGGAGTAAGCGAAGTGACTAGCCGGCACTACTTGAGTGTATTTTACCGTTTTTTATGTAAAAGTGGCTACCCCGCATGTTGTACGGGACAAACGAGTTTCGGTTGCTATTTTTGTCCTTCCGTGCTCGCTGGGTAGGCTAGATAATGAAAATATTTTTCACTAGTTATAGTTGTATTTTTCGCGTTTTTTATTTGGTACACATTAGTGTTGGGCGCTTTATGGCACAGCGGACACGTGACAAGCAAATTAATAAATCGAATGGAAGATGTATAGCATCAACTACATTTACTATCCATTACATTTGCTAGGCGATACGACAATTACTAGTCGTAACTATCGATTCCTGTATCAGTATCAGAATCGAGACCTTTTATCTTTGATTAACTAACTTTGTTTACGTGTAGGTAACTACTACGTTTCGTCGTAATGGAACTGTTATTTTAAACTTATGGAATTACCTTATGAAAAGGATTTTTAATTGCTCATCCATTTGACACATAGTCAACATTATTACGAATGCCAATAATTTGATGTCCCCGTGCAATTGTGTCTAGATTTTAGTGGTCGGTAAATTCTTATCGTCCACGTAATAATATTGCAACAGTTCAGTTCCGAGATTATGAAGCGGGGGTGGCCTCAGGAGAGGAATTCTATTTGACATAACTTTGGTATTCTGGGAATAAATCGCGAGGGTATACGGAATGAGTGGCACGAATAGAAACATTTCCATGTGATGCCGAATTCAGCGCTTACAAAAATATTTAATATTAAAATATTCATTTACATAAGCGATCAGTAAATGCACAAGAATAGGTCGAAATAATATCTTTGATATATATATATTTACTGATTTACCCCAGATTTCACCACCTCCAGTTACCTGAAAACCGATAAGTAACTTTCGGTTGCATGGCATATTTACGTAGTGTAACCGAAAGGTAACTTTGGGATATTTGTTGCTGGAGGTGGTGGAAACGGGCATTAGTGAGGATTCAGGAGTGTGCACTCCGTATGCAAACTAATTAGCGCAAGATTTGAACTCCAGATCAATGAAGACGTAACATGGTATTGCATATTAAATTTTTAGGCTGCTAGACCCTAAGCGTGGAGTGCACAATCTCTGGTTAGCGATAATTTTAAAATTAAAATATATCCATCGTTATTTTTAGCTTGAAGTAGAAAGAAGAGATATCTATAAAAACCGTAACTATAATACTATTTGGAGGGTTTGCACACCACACTAAAAATTTGTTTGCATATGGTTTGAATTATAAATCGATAATACGTAATTATGTTTGCAGATCTTCAGTTCCAACTGATATTCAACAAAGATAGTCCTCCAAAATCAAAATCACCTTCCAGCGACGGGAGCCCTGACTACACGACCAAGGTCAGTGCATTCACCTTCATGTTTAATGAAATTAGCTCCAAATCTCAATTACTTACTACGTAATGTATGTTAACCTTAATTAATACTGCAAGTTTCTTCTGCACGTACGTACCTGATATCAAGACTTGCCTGTTCACTGGCAAGATAAATTACCATGGTAACCACCAGATTTTATACCAAGCCGCAATCGGGGCTGAGCTGCACTGCTGAGTTAATCAACGTTCAAACACGTCACTTTTAGTGAGCCGCATTGAGTTCCTTCCATACTGTCCATACAAAGTGACGTGTTTATGATACGTTGCGTTGATTTAGATTTTTTATCGTTTCGTGCACTCGGCCCTTAGTCGTCAAAATTCTTTTGGTGATTGTTTGGGAGTTCATCACCATGGCGATAACTATATTTGTGCTGTGGGTAAGGCACGGAACAAGAAGTGGTCCCAGTAAACCTATTCCCCTGCTTCTCGTAATAGGCACCAAGAACACAATATCGTCTTGACAGGGCATGCTAGATAGCGCCACCTGTGCAATGTTTTGGCTGGCATTCCCCATTCGAAGGGATTATCGTTTAAGTCAGTTTATAGAACAATAGAACAGTTTACAGGTTAACTTTTTTTATGTAATTGGACACGGATGGCTAATACCACATCTACTTCCCAGCACCCATATTAGCCCAACACAACATTTTCTGTCGTATTCATAGTGGGCGGACTAATTCAAATCTGCCGGACTAAACCGGTTTTTGTATGGTTAGTGCGGCTCTAATCTCGTACTAAGTTTTGACAGATGCTCTCTGAATTCGATTGATAGAAACTAGATATCAGCCAGAATATTCCTCATATTACATGGCTATATTGAAGGCAGAGATGCAAAATATAGTTTTCATTCCCGCTTCTACCATCGTTAACTTTAAATGTGATGGTTAACACCAAGACGGGGACCTACAGTTTTACGTGGAATCCGAAACACGAACGACGAATCTATTAGTCGCCTATTATGACAAGCACGGGATGCAATGGGCCCGATTGTATCGCTTTGTTTTGCCTACCCGCATTTGTATGATTTGCCTTTGGCTGTTGCTACTCTCGTGGTTGATCGTCGCGGTTGCAGGAGGCGCAGGTGGGCGCGGAGGCGGCGCGGCTCGGGCGCGAGGCGGCGGCAGCTCGCGGCGAGGCGCGCGCCGCCGAGGCACGCGCCCTGCAGCTGCAGCAGCTCGTCGACGCGCAGACCGAGTACGTGCATTGTATTGTATTGTTTATTCATCATCCAAAGACGGTACACTGCATTCGGATTTGTCATGTTTTCATAGTGGATCATTGTGCTAGTGGATTCTCTCGAAAGTGTGTGTCCTAACGAACGTTAGGATTGACTTGACAGTGGCAGGCAATATGCGTTGCTTGTGGCAGAAACCCACATAACAGATTTCAGTTGCATGCCAGTACACCTGTTAAAAAAGTCCAGGCAAATATCACCACCCTGACCCAAATAGGCGTTTAGACCTTTTTGCATGCAAAACGGCAATATTTTATTTCAAATAGTGAATTTATAAAAAAAATATACTGTTAATTTTTTCTTTTTCTAAGATGTTAATTGGGGTTCTTTGGTGTCCTTAGGGTTTTTCGGTGTTATGTGGGGTTCTTTGTCAGTGTCTTTAGGGGTTTCACTCCAACCTAGCAAGTCGACAATCTTTGTCGCTAAAAAACCATGGCCTCGATCCGTAGAATGGACTTGAGACATGCACAGATTTTATATCCGTCCGGTCACGCAACTTTACATCGCTACACTGGCTCAATTTCAATTTCAATTTCGTAACATTAGGCTAAACTCGACTCCAATATGAAACAAAAGGATCTCAAATGTTTCCGTATCCCGTATAACGACATAAAAATAAGCGCTGGTATATGTCACCGGTGAATGCATTGTGTTCCAGGAGAGGTCTTTTTGTCAAAGGGGTAGGCGGTTGAGTGCGGTCCGTGTTTTCACCAATTCACGCTCGACTTAATTACCACTATCCGCACCACCGCATCACTTCCTCTGCCTGTGGCTTAGGGCTGATTTTTCTATAGTCAGATAAACAGCCAGATAACTATTCAACGGATTTATTTACGCTTCTGCTTATCCATCCGATATAGTAAGTTTATATGTTTATTAGGAAAATTATATTAAGATAATTCTGATAGAAGATATAATTCTCCGGCAATGACTATCCGCCTTTTGACCAATGTGAATTTGTACTATCAGTCCGATAAGTGCTATCTGAGGATTGAAAAATCGGCCCTTAGTGAACTCAAAAAATATTCAAAACTTTAAAAAGATTCAGCGCTGACACCACACGATGCGCCCGCGCAGAAAGTTGCGCGCGCTCGAGGTGCGCGACGCGGAGGGCTGCGGAGCGTGCGGCGCGCGCGGGGGCGGCGGGGAGGACGAGGCGGCGGCGGCGGCGGCGGCGGGGCAGGAGTCGCCGGCGGAGCTGCGCGCGCGGCTCGCGGACGCCGAGCGGCTCGTGCGGCGGCTGCGCACGGACGCGGACCGGCAGCGGAGAGAGGTACTCGCCGGGGGCGTCACCAACCTTTTGTTTGACGACGCCGCCGCGCGCGCCGCACATGTACGTCCACCACCAGCTACGCGTTTACGGCGCGCTGCGCTCTCTTTAGATGGGTATCGATCACGATCGGGCAGGCTGAGTCGGCTTCGCCTGGATTCAATTCAGGAGGTCAATGTGGAGCCAATTTTGTCTAAAATATATATTATTTTAACTAAAAAAAATATTGTCGTCATCGACATACAATTTGGTCACTTTACTTGGAATATACGGGGCATCAACAATTAGTAGGCCACGCGAGATAGAAGTGAAACTTCTTGCTCATCGAGTGTAAGATAAAGATAAATTTTTAATATTTTTTTATTGATTAAAAGATAATTATTGTGAATAGTAAAGATATGGTATGATCTCAAATGAGAAATCAGTTGCAACACTGCTTCTACCTCTCCCCTGCCGCCAACATATTCCAGCATTTTAACTTGCACATGAACGTGCCCCCTCTAGCCCTGCTTCCTAACCAGCGACTTTATCCACTCCCCGGATCATAATGGCATACCTAAATAGTCCTAATTCCCCAATTTTTCGTAATGTTTGAAAATTTTAGACCCGCTAGCAAAGAAGTTTCACTTCAAAAAAATTTTAAAAGTTTCGACCACTTGCGATGGATTGAAATACTTATAAATAAATAAAAAAACCTAGCTAACATAGCACCTTGCTTTTTCTTGTTAAGCTTTATCTGTACGCACTAAGACATTACAGAATATAATTTGCCAATTTCCAATGCTATAAATGTAAAGAGAGCACAGTGTGTAGTAAACTTCTGGCTGAATGTCTTTTCAATCCTAAACATGCACGCTTACACCCTTTATGATGTCCAGATTATAGTAACTACGGCTACCGAAAGATTAATACATACTTTTCATGAAAAGTGAAAAGTATACATTCAGGTTGTTAATAGAGGTATGGTCCAAACGTTAACCAGGTATTCCTCCTAGGCATATTTGCAATAAAAAAGATTAATAACATTTTGCTGTACGACTTAACATTTTTGTAAATACCTACATACAAAATGTATGGGGAGGACGATTTTTTTAAGTCATACTTACAACAAAAATTGTATCCACCTTGTTTGCTTCAAATATGCCTAGGAATACCTGGTTAACATTTGGACCACACTTTCGATAACACCCAGTAAGTTTGACGGTTAATATGAGATTTGGGCAATTTTGCACTTATTTTGAGATCTAAATAAATTAGAAATCTTATATGTCTAATCTTTCGAAGGCCGTCGTAAAGTATGGATACATGTACTGTAATAGAAAATCTACCCACGAGTGGGGCAGTGCCGCACCGATACCTCCGTGCAACGCTCGTGGGGTCTAAGACTCTAAGAGTCTGAATTAGGTAAAAAAATATTCTAGCCACGTTTATACATATACAACCAACATTGCCTAAAACTATATGTGTAAAACAAGACTGCTTTCTCGCCGACCGTTACCTTAAGGTGGCCCTTCCCGCTCATCTCCCCATACAAAAGGGGAAAGAAGATCACGCCCATATTTCTTGTGAGAGATCCAAAATTTTGCTCAAAATAGCTTTATTTGATCGAACTAGATGTCTGATGACCATTGGCATTGTAAAATTGTGTTTGGTTTCTAAGTTATAAGGTCCGAAAGTTCGCATTTTTCGCGCGTTTTATACAATAACTTTGGAGGTGGATTACGCAATGATAAAGTAAGAACATCTTAAAAAGATCAGTCATCAGACATAGCTTATTTAATCAAGATTTATAATCTATTTGGTTTTTGTTCGATTTTTGACTACAGCGGTCGTGGTTTACTTTTAGCTATAAGTCGTTTTTAAATTAAAATTTTCGTAAATCTTACCAAATCATACACTATGCACATTGTCTTTTTGTGGACATGTTGCATCTTCCTCATCACGGAGCCTGTCTTATTCTTTGAAACAGAGAAGGTCCCAGAGCGCAACAACACGGTTTTGTACCGTGCCCGCGAATGAGTTAGTACCGCCGGGTTGGGCCACCTTAAAAACGCAATTGATGATACTTTAAAAAAATGCAAAAGTACTACTGAAAAATATATATAATTATATATTTTATTATACATGATCAATGCTTTTATATTAACTTTTACAAGAAAACCGAAATAAATCTCTAATTGAACTATAAAGATATGTAAAATAGTTGCATAGTTCAGGCTCTAATCGTGTAGAAGCTATCATTTGGCTCTTCTGCATGCTATCCTTAGATCAAAAAGGAAGAAAGGGGGAATCCCTTTCTGTCACTGCGCATCACTGTCGTAGATATTTCCAGCTTCGTGTGTCACCGCGGAAGATATCTCCCTTATGGAATATTTCCAGCTTTGTGCCGTAGATATTTTTTCTTCTAGGATTCTATTTCCCCCATGTTTATTGTTTATCCATTCATAAAAATAAACCTACATACCTTAAAACATATTTAATTCACCACGGAAAAAAGTAAGCTGAGAAGAAAATAATTTACATATATGAATACGATGATACATAAACAAAAATCAAATAATACAGTTTTAGTTTTTAATAAATTCGGCCCCATTACTCCTTTGTGTGTTTTTCGCTATTCCTTATAGTTTTGGATTAGTAGGTAAACTTGAAAAATTCCCTCTATACATGAGTAGATCACGCCTAATATTTGATAAAAAAGCGATGCACCTTAATTAATAGGGATGACTATGCCTTTGTGTTAGTGAAAACATGCCTCTTCCACACCAAAAATATATAGTTATCTTTAAGTTCTTTTTTTTGACTGTACTGGCTTTGTAGGAAAAAGTAAAGATTATTGCATATGTTTTTACTTTAAGATTTCTGAGGGTAGTCTGTCCACCAAGAATCACTTATGTATGCAGCCACGTATGTAGGTCATAAACAAAACCACGAGTTTTATTTTTCATCTAACCATCTGAACGAATGGGGTGCAGCTGCAATGCATGAAGAATTCATTGACGGCGAGCCTTCGCGTGGCGGGAGCCGACGTGGGTTTCAGCAACCACGGCTACCAGCCCCACAACTACCACTTCCCGCCGCTGCACCGACCCGACTTCTGGCCCGAGCCGCATCGCGAGTGAGTTCCCTCTACCACCACCATTTACATGAATTAAATCACTTTTAAACTTTTAAAAGTAATCTTCGCAGGCAGGCCCCTTTTAGTCATAGATTGACTAAACTGTATATAAGGATGTGTAAATACAGTGTCATGGAAATTTGAACCCATGCTCTTTTTTTTTATGCGACCCGAATTGGATGCCTAATACCCACACAAGTACCGTTATGATATTAGCCCAATACACCACATTCCCAAAGGAATAAGGTGCCATGCCAGGATCTTCCCTTTATGAGCACGGCTACATTGAACTGGACGGAAAACACGGATAATTTTTCATTGCCGCTTCGACCATCTTTTTCATCCAATGCGATGGTACCAACCCGGGCGGGCTTGAACTCTACCACCTAGTAGGGGAAGTGGACCTACAGTTTTACATGGATTCCGAACCATGAAATAGCTCGCATTCGTGACGAAATGCACTCATCGAACTCGGAAAGAGAAAGAAAGTGGTGCATGTCGAAATTGAACCCAGACCTCTGGTATGCTAGGCCAGTCCCCGCGCCACTAGGCTACGAGCCGCTCAATGGTATATACTGTCTATACTCCATTGCAATCTTAAAAATGTGCCCTAAAATGTCTTGTGGATGATTCACCGACTTCCAGAGAGTTCCACATGATGAACGGGCGCGGACGTGGCCGCCGCCCGGTCACGCTGCCAGAGCTGCAAACAAATGGTCACCAAATTCACCAGTCTACCGTCTATGCCAATCGTAAGTACATTTATATACATACCCTCTTATATGGCCTGTGCAATGCAATGGCTTATGCGAAATTATAATGGCATTATGTACATAGTTTAGTCGTATAGTAATTTACTTGACAATTGAGAACCATGGAGCCTGGGCCCAGCTTTTATTCCGGGTTCTTTTCGTGGACATGGATGTAACTTCTACGGATTGAAGCAACACTTCAGTACACTACATGGAGCAGCTACCACTTTATCTACTATTTCGGGTCGTTTTAAGCCTCAGAGATTAGCTGACTAGGATCAAATTTTTCGCCTCAAAAAGAAAGAAGATAGATCTCTAATAACCTTAGCTAAAACATTAACCAGAGTAGGTGCACTCCGGCCCTTAGACTCCTAAGATATTGTAGAGCGACTTTGCTGGTAGACCAATAGTTTCCACTTCAACAGTAAAAATTGCAGTCTTTCAGGATCCCAAGATTTGTGCATTCTTGTTCAAAATCAAACAGAGCTTTGTCACATCTCTTGCTCTTATTCGATTAAAAAAGGTGGGATGGTTCTATTAGTCTAGCACCGGAAGAAGTTATCTCAATATATGTCCAAACGGCATCACGGTTACTGCCATGCACTGAACTTCGACCCACATGCAACTTCCTTAGAAATGCTCATGGAAAGTGTAGATCCGGGTGAGTTTAGGTGATGCGCTCCGATATATTGTTATATTTTGCGTTATAAAATAACAAAATTATATAATTAAATTGTCCTTGTATTCTACCTTGCATAGATCATATCTTTTGGTAGTGATAACTGTCCGTCTGGTTGAGTTACATATAAGCATATATTTTGAATGTGAATCTGCTGAGGTGTTTTTATTGTATTTTCTATGGTTGCTGTGAGTTATCTTGGAGGCTATCTTTACTTGCACAGAATTTATTGCAAAAGCTTTAATTTTTTATATCGAGGGTCATTTTGTAAAAATGTTTCATTAATGAGTTCGAAATCTATGTAACAGATCATACACGGCAAAGACCAAACGGATATGATCACCAGCAGAGAAATGAAAGGAAAAGAGGCTCCCATCACAACAACACACTCAACGAAGCAGCCAGAGCTAAGAGCATTGATGCACAAAGCGGTACGCACAAATTATATGGTGACATTTTTATGATACGTCCTGTCATTCCTTATAATTAAGTATTAATTCATATTAAAAGCCTGTTGCATGATTAATTTTGACGTGGGTTTTGGCAGTGAATATTTTAATTTGTTACCCGATATGTCATTGTATTTCCATACGAATATGTATAACGGGTTTGCCTCATTTGTTCATGGGTTCATTCATCATTGAGAATGGCACGAATATATAGCTGGAGGTTCTCTTTTATTACTATAGGATTAAAACTGTGATGGTTGAAAGAAGATCTTTGTGGCAATTAAAATGTTTGATCATTTCCAACCAGATCAATACATCATACATACAAAGGCAAAGTTCTTGCCTTAACATGCCTTGTGATGTACTAATGATGTGACAGTAGGTGTGACATTCATATACAGCTCCAAAAAAGAAAAACTTTTTTATTTCTGACTCTTTCATATTTCTATATATTCTCTCTCTTCTTCTATATTTCTCTAGATTTCTATATTTTTAATTCTGACCCGAAAAATATACATCCGGTGCGGAGCCACTTTTTTACTTTTACTGTGTGACGAAAAGGCAACAGCATAATATTTAATTCACAGGAATGAATATCTAATTCCAGATATTCTACCAAATCAAAAGATAATCATTCAAGCCAATCATTTTATTAGTATTATAATTCACTATCAAAACAAATTTTTATTTTTTTCCGCAGGCTCCAACAAGTTTCGTTGGCAAACTGTTAGAGACGTCTGGCTCTAGCCGTGTTATATGATGGTTGCAGAGGCGTGTGCGTCACAGCCGGCGGAGTTCGCGTCTCCGGCCACCTCCTCCCCCGCCCCGCCCGCCGGCGGCCGCCCCCGGGGCAAGAGGAACCACCATAGAAAAGCCGCTTCCACCGATCACACATAAGATCTACCTCCGCGACTATAGCAATTTCATAATGTACCTATCTAGCCTCAATTTCATGTACTTAAATCATAAATAACTGCGTATTTTATCTAAAGTGGTTATAATATACAGCACATAATCATAGGTATTCTAGCATTTAAAAGGTGTTGGTTTATTGTGTGTGCAACCAGATACGTACAGTCCGTTATTCGTATAATCAATAATATGTGCTGTCTATCATATTTATCTGACTCGTAAGTCAGCGTCTTATCCGTAAAAAAATGCAAGACGAGATTAGATGCAAATTTAATAGGTGTTAAGTCGGGGTTTAGAAAGTGGTAGCTGCATTTGGTTTCGTATTTCCATTATTGTTGTATTTAAAGCGAGTCACGTATCTAATCCTTTCCAATCTCACCAGATATGTATTATGAACACCGTATTGTGTTATACTTTATCAAGTTCTTAATAAACTGCGAGTTATGTCGTCGACTAGCGCTATGGCATTTTAATATACAACCGTTATTGATGGTTTTGAGTAAAAACATATTTTATTTACCCCTGTTTTCACCACCTCCAGTTACCTGCAATCCGATAAGTAACTTACGGTTACATGGCATATCTATATAGTGTAATCGAAAGATAACTTTTGGGTTTTTGTAGCTGGAGTTGGTGGGCGTTACTCATGGGCTACTTTTTTTTATTTAAAAAATAGTTTCAGGCATCCAATGCAGAGCATTTCATACACTTTTACAATAACCAGCTCTGTAAGCAGCAAACCTTTTGCACCGAACCTGCAGATTCTTTGTCTCTATGGTTGGTAAACTGTTTTGGTGCTAAATTATCTCCCTGCCAAGTTATTTTATCCCAAGTACAACCTGGAGCCATTGAAAAATGGTGTTCAGAAGAACCTGGCCAGCAGGCATGCTTTTCGCAGCTCGCGAGAAAGTTAGAACGCCCATGGGCGTCGTCGGGCATCTCTTAGGTGAGGGCTGGCGTATGTCACATACAGCGCTTTACATAGAAAAGGTAAATACTATCAAAATCTTGAAGAAATTAAATCGTGACCTTGTCCAGTGGCAGGACGCCTTGTCGTGTTCAATAATCGAGGTGGATCGACTCTGGGCGCGGTCAGGTGGTGGAAGGGTGACCGCTTGGATTCAACGTAAATCTGCCTATCCCCATACTTACTTGCTAGGTGGTAGGATTAATTCCGTCCGGTTTGGCACCATCGCATTGAATGAAAGAAGGTCGAAGCAGCGATGAAAATTGTCCATGATGTCCATACAGTTCCATGTAGCCGTGCAATATCAGGAAGGTCCTGGCATGCCACCTATTTCCCATGTTGAGTTAGGCGAACAAAATGACAGTGGTTGTGCTAGTAGTAGCACAAAAAATGTATGGTTCGATGTTGTTTTACGGGCACGTTACACTCAACAAAGCAACATGAAGAGGATTTTGGTCACACAAATGAATCCCAAATTCTAATAACAATTTGGAAAGAGTAGTTCTCAACAATTATAAAATTTTATTGCTAATGCATTGAAAAAATAAGATGTTTTCAGCGCTTTCCGTGCAACTATTAAATATATTACCCAGCAGCCACAGCATGCCGCTCCGCAACTTATCACTTTTCGCCGACAACGCCACGTCGACCTCGCGACATTTTGAATCCCGGCAATAGGACAGCACAAACTCACCGCAACCAGGCGCTGCGCACAAGTTCGCTAGAGTTCGCACAATGTGAGTCGACTTATCACCGTCTTGCTTGTTCACATCACTGCAAAGCTCTTGCGAAAAGTCACTCAGGACACTCGACAGAAACTCATTGCTGGTGGTGTCCGGTGTCGCAAAGTGTGGCTGGCATGACAGCAGGAACAGGAGGTGGTAGGCGGCCGCGTCACGCTTCATTCTACTGAGCACTCCAGTCAATGCGCACAATTCTTCAGGACTGAAAAAAATTGAAATTTGAGTTCGGAATCACACCGGAATGATGGATAATTATGGCACTAGTCAATTTAACAATACTATGTACTAAAATACCACATACATATTTGAATAATTATGCTGAAATCTTTGTTCAGGCGGAACTAGTAACTTTTCCATCTACTAATACAATCAATCCATAACATTGGCTACTTAATTTAGGTATAATCTGCTTGCCATTCCCGTTTCTGTTTTTATTTTGCAGTTAGATTGAAAACATTAGTGAAATGTAATTTTATATACATCAGTTATATAATCTATTATACTATTTGATGACGTAAAATCATTTTTTTAAAGTTCCTTTTCTTAGAGCTAAAATCATAGGGTTAAAACAGAAAAAATATTAAAAAGTATGACTTACATACACTTTCAATTTACCTATAAACATAATCAATATTCTTTTCAGTTGAATCGAGGAAGACCAAAGAGGATACTGCTAACGTCATACCAATGCAGAATAGGGATATTAAAAGTCCGCAGGTGGCTTTGAAATTCACATTTCAGAATACATTAAATAGAAGCCAAAGAATATCAATGATATTTTTTATTTACAATGACATTACTCAATTTATAGTTAAAATGTAACGTTTTCATCATGCCCACCTAGGCAAACTTTGGAATCAAGCTTAGTTTATTAACTGTAACTAGTTCTAGCCGTGACGGCAGATGGCGCTGGTTAGAATTATCATATTAGCAGAAAAAATAAGCAGGTTTCGGCGAGTTTCACACGTTGTATGACGTTAGGTATAGAACGATCCTCTTTAATCTATGCACGGGTGCACTTAAAGGTTCAAGCATTTTACCTGATCGCACTCTTGAGGACGTAAGCGAAGTGTATGAGGGCGTAGCAGGCGGCCTGGCGAGTGTCCGGGTGAACGGCTTCGGCCAGCATCGTCGTCAGCGCCGGGAGGGACCCCTGCGCCCCCAGCACGGCGCACACTCGCGCGTCCGAGCCCGCCAGGTTGCCCAGTGTCCAGGCGCACGTCACCTGCAAAACATTATGTGGAGTTGTCTATTTATTCCACTATGTCCCCACATTTAGCTAAATAGCGAGTTAGTGAAAACTTTACTTTTGGATTTGTATCTCAAAAATATCTATGGAAACCTTTTAAGTTCCTAAGGGTCTTTTTCACATACTGCTTATTATTAGCTTAATCGCCACATATTAAAAAATTCGATTCTCGATTAAAATAAATCAGCCTTGGTGAAAACCAGGCAAACTACTAATATAATCAGGTTGGTTGGCAATATGGTTAGGACAGACATCTAATGATACGCATGCTGTTTTACAAATATTATATACCATTTACATAGTGTCGCTGAGACATTTACACACAAAACATATTACACACTACACAATACTTCATTTCCCCGAAAGGGTAGGCAGAGATGATCCATACGGTACGATCACTTTAGTCCTCTGGCTTATTATATCCACACACATCTCTTCATACATGATCTTCGGTTGTAGGTTCTACAAATTTGATCTTTACAAAGCAGATGACCTTTCTGGCATTGCTAGTTCTTCTCGGTCATCAAGCAAAATTAAACTCATCTCCACCTCATCTCAATACTGTAGGTATCTTCTGATTAATGAACACGAATCGGCCAAAGTGGTAATGGTCATGATTGACCATAATTAAAAAATTACCATATTTACTAAATAACCATTATTAACCATAATTTAAAAATTATGCCCTAAAATGATCTTACCATACGTAATTACACGGCTTGTAGCGGGGACTTGCTTTCCATGCCAGAGGTCGTGTGTTTGATCCCCGCCCCATTCATGCACCACTTTATTTCGCTTTCTAAGTGTAATAAGTGCATTACATTACAAATGCGAGTTCTTACATGGTTCGGAATCCATTTAAAACTGTCCTCCTTCGCCTACTAGGTGGTAGGGTAAGGCCGTCTGGGTTGGTGCCATTGCATCGGATGAAAAGATGACAAAGGAAAATTGTCTGCGATTTCAATCTAGGTCAATGTGGGTGTGGTAATAGCCATTCATGTCCAAAAAAAAAAACCCCAAATACATTATAAAATGTTATTACAACTTTCTTAATTATTACGTTGTATGAGATGACTTTCGAAATATTGCACGATTACAATAAATGTAATTGAAGTAACATAGATGATAAATATGATTTCAGTTCAAACAAGACTAACCAAGAAATCCATTCTGTGTTTATCGAGATAAAGCTTAAACGGTCCACCATATTTTTTTTCCCCCTATACCATAAACACTTTGGCACACTACAATCAACCGAACCATATTCAAGACATCACAAGATATGTATCAATACCAGTCGCAATTATTTAGAATAGGGGCGGATATAACTCAAGATCTAGAGCACTTTTGTTTCGAAATGAACCAGTACAAAAATGAAATTGTCTAAAAAATATGATGGCTCTTAATAAAATTAATGTAGCGCATACAGCCAGATCAGTGTTAAGACTTCTCAGGCAGGGCAGCAGGTACGCTCCGGCCGCCTTTGCGACGGCGATGGCGGAGCGTGCGTCGCCGAGCGCCAGATTGCACAGGCACGCCGCCGCAAGGCACTGCTTCCCTGTGTCCGCGCCTGCAAACAGTAATTATTAACATTTTCTTATTCGGTGGATGTGCCGCGCAGGTAAGACCCTGAACGTCATAGAGAAACCCTAAAAATCTGAAGGTGGTGCTTCAAAAAAGGACAGGGAAGAACAGAATTCTGTGGGGTCAAGCTAAGACTTGATAAGCTACTGATGTTATTGAGTCGTCTTCTTATTGTGTGAAAAGCTAAAGGACCTTCTCCATACAGTGTCTGTCTTATATAAACAAAACACCTAATATTACCCTGCTTCCCTGATAGATTTCATGTCTTATTACACACTCTGATGCTGAGATAAATAGTCGTAATAGAAACTAAGACTAACGAAAAGTAGTACTTTGTGACGTCAATTGGCATTACTTTGGGATTTCGTCCATACAAAAAGTATTAAAGTGGCGTCACAAAGTACTACTTTGCGTTAGCATTAGTTTTGGTGACGACTATTTATCTCAGCCTGAGTGCTAAGAATCAGACCTTTAGAAAGCATATGACATGCCCTGTCATGGTATGTTATTTTCCACACAGCACTGACTGAGGCAGTGCTTGTCGCCTTGTTTTATAAATATTGGTATAAATTTCCCTTTTTCTTCTTTATGGCAGAACCGCCATGTATTAAAAATTATTAGGAAAAAAATTCCCAGCTATAAGAAAGATTATAAAATGATTAACTTGCCAGAAAGTTCCCTCACGAGTCCACGTAGAGCTCCGTGTGTCTTGAGGAACTCGTGGATGCTGTTTTCTGATAGAAGGCCGTTTTTCAATGAGACAAGATTAGAAACAGACACAATAGAAGCAGTTTTCAACACGCTGGCAACGTGCTCCACAGTTGTAGCGCCCTCTCTGTAACATATCTGTGTATTAAACATCCTGTGTCATTACTAAGCCACCAAGTGCTGATTAATTTTAATCGACACTTATAGGGCCTTTATTACTAAAGTGCTGATTATCTTGTACTGGTACTAAGAAAGACCCTTAATATGTGCTGAAAAAGGCCCTAAGTCTATTTGATAATTTAGGATTGTTACAATTGTTTTTTTTTTTGTAAAGAAAAAGCTTACAATGCATATTTACTATGCATGCAGTAATCTTTCATAATTTAATTTTCGTACTCTAAAAGTATGCAAAGCTGGTCTTTGGAGGGGTCCAAGTAACATAGCAAGCGAAAAATGTCAATGACTATGAGGATGGATAAGAGGGTAGACCATATTTTCAGTATTCTACACCACCGAATCCACAAACACATTACGTATATGTTAAGAGCTGGTTACCAGAGCGAGCAAGGGGATTCCAAGTCCAAATAAAATCTAAAACATTGCTACTAAACACCATATAACATGCATCTCCGCAACTCCAGACTGTTTAAAAAAATGAAAAAAAAAAACATCTAAATTACGAAATAAAATGAAAGTCAAATGGTTTTGGTTCTTTTAAATTATTTATTTTCTGCCGAGCCTCATCAGAGTCGAGCTCCCATCGATCCAGTTAGTTGCTAGGAAGGTGCATTGAATTTGTAACCATGTCCAAGGGGTGCCTCAGAGAGATCCTCATGATTATGGATTAAACTGGACGATTTACATATCTCTGGTTGTACCTTTGAATATCGGTTATAGAATGAAAAACCTCGTTTCATCGATGAGTCTCCGACGGCAGAGATCGGCGCTTCTTAGTTGGCTGCGCTCCGCTGAAAGTACCGTGCGGGCAACGGCACGAATACTTTCCACATGCTCCATGACTTGTTTAAAGTAACTTAAGGTATAATTCCAGTAAATTAATGTTTGGGAGCGACGACTTGAAGTTGTTTAATCTATTCAAACATTTCAAAGGAAATTCAATTTCACCTCACCAACAATCTGTGCAACAGCGATTTCGAAATAATGACAGCTAGCGTGGTCCGAATTTAGCTTACACTACGCAAAAAAAAGAAAAATCGATCCGCTGAACTTCTTTAATTAATGTATTTGCAAATAGTTTTAATATATCACAAGAAATCATTGGATTGTTTGAATTGAACCGATAAACTATAGTTTTTGTGGAAATTGCACGCGGACGGGTGTGCGAAGTGTGAATCAACTGTGGCGCACGATCTTGTGGTTTTATTTCTTTATATCACAAGAAATCATTGTATTGTTTGAATTTAACTAATTAAACGATTTTATCATGTGTGATCATGTTTATATATAAAATTTTCAGAAAACTATAGTTTTTGTGTAAATTGCACGCGTACGGGCGTGCGAAGTGTGAATCATCTGTGGGGCACGATCTTGTGGTTGTATTAGGGGAAAGTATTTTTTAATCAATTTTAAGGTGATTTGAAACCATTTAACATAATATCTGCTCAATAAAATTAACTAAGAAAATATACATTTCAGGGCCGAAGGGTTAAACATTAACATTATCTTTGAGCGTCCAACAATGTGGCGACGCCGCTGTTGTGCACGCCGTAAACGGCATGTGCGTTGTACGGACCACGCACGCGGCTCGTTTTTTCTTTAATGGAAAGGCAAGAACTTTTGACAATAGTGTAATATTTTAGTAGTCCTTTTTTATTTCGAAGCAATCCTAAAGGCGTGATAAGAGCTGACTGCGTTCAATTTGGTAAGGATCTAATTAAAACATAATTTAAATATATTTACAAATAACCACAACGAATTTCGACGATTAAATCCTTCGTAAGAAACATTGTTCCACATTCCTGAAGTAATTAGGCATTTGCGTATTTAAGGTGGCCCATCCCGCTCATCTCCCCATACAAAAGGGGAAAGAAGATCACGCCCATATTTCTTGTCAGAGATCCAAAATTTTGCTCAAAATAGCTTTATTTGATCGAACTTGATGTCTGATGACCATTGGCATTGCAAAACTGTGTTTGGTTTCTAAGTTATAAGGTCCGAAAGTTCGAATTTTTCGCGCGTTTTATGCAATAACTTTGGAGGTGGACTACGCAATGATAATTAAGAACATCTTAAAAAGATTAGTCATCAGACATAGCTTATTTAATAAAGATTTATAATCTAATTGGTTTTTGTCAGATTTTTGACTACAGCGGTCGTGGTTTACTTTTAGCTATAAGTCGTTTTGAAATTAAAATTTTCGTAAATCTTACCAAATCATACAATATGCACATTGTCTTTTTTGTGGACATGTTGCATCTTCCTCATCACGGAGCCTGTCTTATTCTTTGAAACAGAGAAGGTCCTAGAACGCAACAGCACGGTTTTGTACCGTGCCCGCGAATGAGTTAGGCCCGCTGCCGCCGGGTTGGGCCACCTTAAGAACGGCCCGTAAGCTATGCGCCCCATACAAACGTAGTTTACTAATCATTTGGAAACCGCTATTCCAATTAAATTTATATTTAATATCAGGTAACAAATATCTGTGTCTGCATGCTTTTGTTTTTTTGAAAAATCCAAACCGAATGAAATGAATGAAAAAGAAAATTTTCATACGAATTTTGTTTTCTCTGTGGTTTGACCCAGAATATATTTACCGAAAAAACAAAGGCATGCAGACACAGATATTTGTAGCCTAATATTAGATACCAAATATCAAGTAAGTTGGAACAGTGGTTTTCAAATGATTAGTAAACTACGTTTGCATGGGAGGCGAAATTTTCAGGTGCTTACGGGCCGACCTTAAGGATATTTTCTAGGGGGGCCTGACATAGCTGAGGTAGTTAGCACGATTAACATCATAATTTATAAATCGTTTTACACTTCTAATGACTTTGTCAATGTAACATCATGTTTCAGATGTTTGGACAATAAATTGTGATAGTTTAGATAAGTTATATGAATTACTAGAGTAATTAACCTGAATTTTGGTGTATTTCGATCATAATTTTTTGGAATGTAGTTGATTTAAAAAAATCATTAATGGTGTTAATTTCGATTTAATACAAAATATTAAATATTAAATTAATGTGCAAAAATATTTTCCTGGCGTGACGATTTCTTATGATTTTTCATTATTAATCAGTTTGCTCCTAAAATATTTGTAACAATTTAAATAATGTCTTCCTAATTACTCACAAAATACTTCCCATTTCCGAGATCTGAATTAAAAAAACCGGAGCCAGTCGAACAAGGGTTCCGTAGAAGTTTAACAACAAAAAAAATCAAGTTTTTTGTGTTACCAACCCCTTTAATTTTTATATTTTTTTAAATATTTTTTGTATATTTGTTGTTATAACGCCAAAATAAATACACCCGCTGTGAAAAATTCAGCTGCCTGCCCATTACGGTTCATGAGATACAAGCCCTGTGACAGACGGACGGACGGCATAATAGTATATATACGTATATAGTATAATACTTTTATACATTCCGGATCGTTGAACGGTTGGCAAACCCTAATAAGGAAGCCTAAATTTCGATACGCTCTGTTACAAATGTTGTCTATGTGTTTATTAAACATGAATTTTGTGTCAAGTGGGACACCGAGATCTCGGACCTCTGAAACAGTACGTAATTTTTTATGATTTATTGCATACTCAAAATGAATAACGGTTTTATTTCTGGAAAACGTGATTTGTTCACATTTGGCCTCGTTCACTTTAATTTTATTTACATAACAATATTTTGCAACCCTGTTGAGGTCCATTTGGAGTTTCTGGCAATCATCAATGTCCCTAACAGCTTTGGATGATATTAATATTATAAATGTTTTACTAGGTTTTTGAAATTTGGATTCTAAAATATCTTGTCAACACTTAAGTCTGTTTGTTTTAATTTTTTTTATTTACCTTTTATAATGGAAAATTTTGGCTAATAAACACAGGAAAAAGTTGTGTTTGTTTTACTGTCATTCTGGAAAATGCAGATATTTAAAAATAATAACACAAGGTCATAGAATCAAGCTTTCCCAAACTCCTAACTTTTAGGGTTAGAGAACCGGTAGGAAATTGTGCCTTGGTTAATGAACAAAGAAATCATAAATTTTCATATATGAGAGCCCCGACAGTCTTCAAACCAGCCGGACTATACTTGGCTGCATTGTGGATAATCTGCAACCTGCATCATAGTATCGGTTGATAGTATCTGTTGGCGTGCTGCGGTAAACGCAAACAAGTGCAAGTGCGTTGTAATTCGTTTAAGAATCAGTAATTGTTCTTTATGCGTGGTTAATAATACTGGTTAAATAACTAATTATAATTACACATATGCAGGATGATACTTTTGAGTTTACCGCGGTCGTTAGACATGTTTGAAAAATGTCTGCGCACGAGCGCGACTGATGCCTCCTTGATAACGGGCTGAATGATTAGCTCGAAACGTCGGAGAATGTCTCTTCCTGCCGCGTGAAAAGCCGTAACATTTTTCAAACATACATATACAGGATAACTGTATTTATACATACCATCATATAAACAGTTTTTTCTGTAAGTGAATATATGTTTTCGTACTAAGCAGGTACGTCGCTTATTCCAAGGAATGTGATATGCACGTAAGTATGTATAATCGACCGTGAAGCAAGGACACGTTAATAGAAGATAGAGCCCAGTAAAAAGGACTACTTTACGAATATACTTTTTAAATTAATTTTAATTGTGCATCTTTCTCACAAAAAAATAGTAAGAATCTCCTAATTTCACTTAAACCTTTATTTTGAACATCAGAACATGATAACGTCACGATAGACATAAAAAAAAACGTTCTTGTCAAATTAAATGTTCACTTGAGACAGGTCTCTCTGTGATCACGAGTGTGCGCTTTCAGGAAAACCCTGCCTTATATCTCGCGTCGAAGCTTTATAAGACAAGTGCTAGTCTATTATGACCACAAGATTATCACTCGCGGTTCGCGGAGGTCGCGCACGTTACGGTCCGAGCGAAGACTCAATCGCGATCGACACCTGCGCGCGCGCAAACAATTTTACAACAAGCTTTAGTCACTATGAATGCGAACGCTTCAAATAAAAGCGCGCATTCTTAGCCACATTTTGCCGGATTTAAAGTTTAAATAAAAATGCGAATCTCATCGACGGTAGTCTAGCTGACCGTTTGCGTCAGCGGAAACGGGCGGTCACCCGGCGGCGGTATTGAAAGTATCGGACGAGCGGACACTCAAGTTCACCGGATCGAGCGGGTCGTACGTGGGTGCGCTCGAGTGAGGCCAACACCAAAATGGGCAAGAGTTCCGAGCTGGAGTCGGTGCAGGCGCCGCCGGACGCGGCGAGACCCGGTGAGTACGCTTACCTTGCAAAACACAAATTTACTATCTAAAACTGATCGCAAAGCGCACCAGAGATGCAGATTTTTTAATTCACATCTCTGCATGTGTTAGTTACTTTGGTTTATCTGACTTTTTCAAAATGGACGGACTAACTTTAATACACGGATTATGCCCGGACTCGACAGGTTTTAGTCCGGTGCTAATCCCGTAGTAAGTTTTGACAGAATCACTCTGAATACATCACATACTCCACATTAGTATTTATTGATTTTCAATGCCACCGAAATATTTCTATCGCCAACTTTACGGTACAAGCTTTACGGTGTTCAGAATAATGTTTATATGAAGTTAACCTAGTTTAACTAAGCCCCGGTTGCACGAAGAATCGGCCGAGTTAATCAATGTACAAACACGTCACTTTTAGTGAAACGCATGGAGTTCCATCCAGACTGTCAACACAAAGTGACGTGTTTAATCATACTTTGACGTTGATTTGACTTTTTGCCCTTTCGTGCACTCGGCCCTAAGTCACAAGTGTGTTTCCCTTTAAATGTTTATGCTCTACAATTTACCATGGCTAGGTGTTTTATGATTACGGTACAAAAATATAATCACAGGGATTTATTAGAGTTTTGGTCAGCATCTTAAAAATATAAAAGTGACACGTCTTATTTGGAAGATACCAAAGACTGGATAATTCTTAAAGTTAACAAGTTTTTCAACTGTAATTTCGCAATGTCCACAGGGCTCAAAACTTTTTTGACGTTTTACAAATTTTCCCGTCTACATCATTTACAATTTAGTAGGAACAAGCAAGTAGGTTAGCAACTGATAAATGCAATGGATTAAGGTTACGGCGGCTTCATAGCGTGTTTAGTCCTGAAACTTATGGATATATATGTATTTCGATCACCTTCGACAATACTCCAACAGAAATGGTTATTCATCAAGCAATAATGTTATTATATAAGAAAATGTTATTATGTATTTTTTAATTTATACTGAATGGACTTTTTTGTTAAATATTTTCTAATTTCAGAAAACAATCTATTTAAAATGTAAAGAATGTTGAATGCAATGCTTTTAATAGAACCTTAAGATCGTAATGTCAAACGCAGTATTCAGTTCTTTAGTTTATGTTTTTTTTGTGTTTAATTTGTTAATCGAATAACGGGTTGACTTTTCAATCAAGTATAATTGAGTTTTAACAAAAAAAAAATTATCAGATCCGAAATTGACCGTAATTATTTTAAGCGTTTGATCAATAAGGATCTATTTAAAAATTAGTTGTCTACACAACAGTAAAATAAATAAATTATCCACAGAATGTTGCTAGAATATAATCAAAACAATAAGAACTCAAATTCCTTCTTAATAAGTAGGTACGTGTTATGTGTTATCGCGATACCGGGGAACCACGTTATCCTATCTAAATGCAGGTGATTTGAGATAATTTATCGGTTACCACTTTTATGAGACGGATTGTATCTGCATGTAGCTCTGCTCACGTGGACGTGGTAAAGTAAAACGTGAAGGGAAGGTCCTGGCATGGCACCTAATTCCCTTGGGAATGTGGTGTGCTGGCTAATATCGTGACGGTAGTTGCACGGTATTAGCCATCCCCGAGGTTCCATAAAAATACATTGATAGATTCTTATTTTATGAGAATAATATCCAATTGCCGTGTCTGAAGTGCTTTTTAAGTATATTAATGTTATCAACCGAGTCTATTAACCGGACGAGGAAAGAAAACGTCCATTTACTTTAACACCAAAATATTAAGAATAATTTTGAACAAAGATTTTTAAAGCTTCTGTCATTCCTAGATGGTGTCGTATACCATCTAGGAAAGACAGACATTTTGATGGAAAATTGAATGAAACTAAAAAAAACTTAAAATGTATAAAAGCACTAGCTGAGGTACCCGAAGTTGCTCGGGTCAATAAAATTTTTGGCATTCACCCGAGCGGAGCTATATGAAATATACTTTACGAACTATTCTCATTCCTTCCAAACATACATAAAACATATTTTTTTTAATGTAATTTTAATGGATACGAAATTATCGTTATCTAATTAATTCGAGTTTCAGCGACATCTACATTTGAAGCATTGTAATCAGATTTTGAAAATAATCTGAAAAAGTATTGGTCGTGACATTCGGTCGAAATTCAAATGAATACATAAAAAAACATGAAAATCGGTCACGTGGCTCATGCCTGATCTCTAGGTCATGCCACGGACGCCCAGCACTGATGCCACGGTCCCCCAGCACTGATGCCACGGTCCCCCAAGGGGTCCATGGACCCGCTCGGGTCAATACCTCGAACACAGCGGCACCTACCGGTTCCAATTGTAAATCTAAACCACCCCAGTACTGAGGCGAACAAAACAAAATAAAAATTATTCAAATCCATTGGGTCGTTTTCGAGTTTTAGAGAGACTAACGCACGCCAATTAATTTTTATATATAGAGATACAGTTTTTCGGTTTTATTTATTATTTATTCGGACTTCAAATATTGGCGAGCGTTCTTCTAGTAGATTAACGTCCACTCAAACATTAATCATGAGATCATCATTTGTTTGGCATTATTTTCGTTGCGGTTGCAATTTAGATTTCTTTATTATCCTAAACGACTGGTAGGTTGGTGGCGTTTTACATGCATCATCATTCTAGATGTCATTTTGTGCATAGCTTAAGGACATATTGATAGAATACATACGGTATTTTCAAAATTGTATCTTTATAATGTTAGATAAGGTGGATTTTTAAGTGGAGGGCAAAAGTTTCAAGTTATTTATTTTCTTCATTAAGTACATTGTACAATTATTTTTATCTACCGGTTCGATTACCTCTGGCGAAGAATTGACGGTAATTTTTCTTGGCATTTGCAAACTAGTTTACGATGGTTCATAGCTAATTACGAACGGCTTTTTACATTCTTAGGCTAAAATAAATAGTCGCAACAGAAACTAAGGCTGAAATAAATAGTCGTAACAGAAATATAGGCTGAGATAAATAGTCGTAACAGAAACTAAGACTAACGAAAAGTAGTACTTTGTGACGTCACTTTGCATTACTTTGAGATTTTGTCCATACAAAATGTATCAAAGTGACGTCATAAATTACTACTTTTCGTTATTCTAAGTTACTGTTACGACTATTTATCTCAGCCTACGACTTTAGAATAGAGTGCTTTGTGACCTCACTTTCACATATTATTTATGGACAAAATCTCGAACAAAGGCAAGTGACACATTTTTTTTACCACTATTTATCAAATATATATATGTAATTTTTTTGTATGTGTAAATCTGTTTATTTGTTTTATAATAATATATGTGTATTTGTATCTTAAGTCTATTAATATGTTTAAGTGTATGTACGTATTTGTATGTAGTTTATTTTAATATATAAATCCATATTTTTAGGTTAGTTAATATTTTCTCTAATTAATTTTGTTGTACTTTTTTTTTGCCCTCCTCACTGCACCTCTCCTTCATCTCTAAGGTTGAATGGTAGAGAATGCCTTATGGCATTATTTTTTTTATTTATTAACTTAACTTTCTGTACTGTATGGCTGCAAATAAAGTAATTTTACATTTAATTTCATTACATGGATGGCTAATATCACACCTACTGTCATGACATTAGCCTGACACGCCACGTGGGATGTAGGTTCCACGTTAAGACCCTCCTTATGCACGGTTACAACGTCGCGTCAAATTACACTAGACAAAAACATAATTTACAAAAATGTATATCTCGGTAACTAGACATTTAAGAGATTTTTTTGTTCACTTTTTGTCTCGGATAAGCATGAGGATTACGCTGGCAAAATTAATGTACTGGCCGTTGCGAAACCATATTTTCTAATATTTCCTACATACAATCACTTCAATGGACAAAATAATGCCTATGCCTCATTTCGTTGGAGTAATTATTTCATATTAGCTTTGATGCCAATCAGGCGATAAAATGGGTCCAGAATCATAAGGATTGAACAATTATGCAAATCAGGGTTGGAAAATGAATTGCGGGTGTTCGCACGCCGAGGGTGAAGGGTTCATCGGACTCTCATTCCGACATGTGTGGTTAAATCGCTAATCACAAAGTGGGTTAAATGCGTGATCTGGTTACTCGTATATAAAATGTCAGGTATTGTATGTGATTCATGCCATACACTCATGTTTACGTATTTTTATGTAATTATTAAATTTTTAAACACATATTTATATCTTTGTGGAGAAGAATTTGAAAACGGTAAAGGTTTTTATTTATTCAAGTAGGAAATTTTAGGATTGTTGTATTTGAATAATATTCTTTTTAATTCCGGTGAAAATTAATAAAAACTTAAAGGGGGTTAAAAATCAGAGGGAGCCCCCCTTGATTTTTATCCCCCCCTATCCCCCGAAGAGATTTCCTCCATCGGGGATAGGGAAAGCATAGTGTTGATTAAAAAATAATAAAGATAAATTCGTTGGCTCACGTAATTTTCGCAATAGCATGTTCGTATCTTGCTTCGGACCAATGTCAAGACCAAAATCTATTTATGATTATTTTCAAAATCTCATTGCAATGCGAAAATGTAGATATCGTTGCATAACGTTAAGGTCGTAGCCAATCGGTCGGAACTGCATAACGTTGTCCTATCATTCCCTTTCTACCTTCAGAAAAGAAGGCACAAATTTACATTCAACTTTTTCAAAAATATGATCCCACCGATCCTCTAGTCAAGATCCTTCATCTACAGGGTCGGTAAAAAATGGAATGAGCTCCCTTCCGAGGTATTTTCTCCAAAGTACAACCATAGCGTTCAAGCATGGTCTGAAGAAGCACCTGGCCGGCATGGTTTTCGTAGGTCCTCGCCTACGCCATATGTCGCGCTCAACATAAAAAAAACAATCCATTAAATACACCTACATAAAAGGACATCAGTACATTTGATAGGAAATACTTTTAGTCTCATCTGTCAGCTGGCTTTGTGAGTCTGTTACAACCATTAATCGCACGGCTGCGTGACGATACATATGAACGCAGTTGTGACTGACACACGGGGCTGTACAATACTATACAATACTACCAACGGAATTCCCGTTAGTGCCTACAACGACTTCAACAATACGCCTCTCCATCGACCCGTTGCGCTGTGGTGGTCGGGTTATTTTGACGATCGGCACAACATTTAAAATGCGAAAGGATTGAAGCTAGTTGCGTCGCCGCACGCGGCACAGCGAGCGACACTCAATGTCGTGCCGCAAGGTCGAGTCGAGCGCTCTTGCACCGGGAGATGCACTCTTCCTTAAGCTTGAGTCCGCTAATAAATAACTCCACTTTCGAGCGTAAGCGTTATGGGATAACACAACATTTGGTACAATTTTGTGTGATTCTCAAAACGCTAAGGCGCGAAAGTGGAGTATTTATTTATTAGCGAATTCAGGTGTCCGAGGTCCTATTACGAGTTACAAATTAATGATAATGTATTTTTACTCGAATGTAAATGATAATTAAAAAATCGATAATGACTAATATACTAATATGATACTAATATAACCTAAGGACTATCTCCTTGACTATGTCAAGTAGCACCAGATCAGGAAACAAGAGAATAAACACCTGGTCATATGTGTAAGCGGCCATTGAACTTTAACAGTCGTATTCAGAGAGCACCAGTCAAAACTTAGTACGAGATTAGCACCGGACTAACCGGAAGACCGGTTTAGTCCGGCTTATTCAAGTTAGTCCGCCCACTCTGAATAAGGCTGCAAGTTTTAATAAGCAGTTTTAACTAACCTAACTCATGATCAAGTATGTTTGTTGTTTGCAGGATGCAATTATGCAAATTACAAGGAGCCGTTGCCGAAAAAAAGTATTTTTATGAAATGTTAAAAAAAATGATATACTTTCGGAAAAAAGGCACACAAAGGAGTGATTTCTGGTATTAAGCTCCAGTCTTCCTCGAAAGGAAAAATAAAGCTTTTACATTAATTTTCCCGCGATTTTCTACGTGCATAATTAATTTTACGTAGACAAAACACTCTGAGAATCCTTCCTTTAGAGGAAAAATACAGCCTTCAGAGCCTGAGACCCTTTTATTATATTTTTCTCAACGCAGGTGTCCATAAAAAGTATATTAATATGGTGAAGACATTCCCGTATATTTATGTATCTACATAGAACGGACTGTGAATCAAGGACGCATTATTAACATAAAAAAGTACCTATTTGATTAAACTAGCTTTCTTGAAATGTTATTTCAAGAAAGGTAAAATGTGTAATAAAATTGTGCAACGCTTTCGAACACTTTTGTATATAGATCTAACGTGTGTGTTGCGCGAAATACATATTTTTCGCCTCTAAAATCACAAAAGTATGGCCAGTTGGAAACATTAGATATGAGGCGATGTAAGTGAAACATTACTTTATTAGCCGACACAAAACGTTCGCACAAGAACGTACTGGTCGAAAAGGTCAGGGGTTGAACTAACCATATCCAACTTTGTTGATTCACGGTTACGAACATCAGAACATCAGAATTTTGCACTCATAACACTGTAGATCCTAAATTTTATGATTATAAAGCTTAAAATAGGTTTCAAGAGTATTTAACAACAATAGTGAATAAATGTGAAACATTGAACAACGAAATGAATTCGACGCGTCAGTTTAGTGATTTGAGCGGCTCGTGGCGCAGGAGCGGGTGGACTTGCCTTCCATCCCAGAGGTTTGGGTTCAAATCGCTCATGCACCACTTTCTTTCTCTTTCTGAGTTCTTTCTTTCTTTCGGTACGAATGCGAGCTGTTTCATGGTTCGGAATTCATGTAAAACTGTAGGTTCTCGTCCACTACTAGGTGGTAAGGTTAAGCCCGCCCGGGTTGGTACCATGAAAGTGGTGGTTATTGGGTACATTATTTTTTAGGGTTAGGGTAGGACATCCTGGAAATAAAAACATGTAACATGAAATTAAGAAGATAAAGCGTAGACCGAGTTTTGACGTTTTGTTAAAACTCAGTACACACTTATTGCAATAAATTTTTGGAGCAGGGGCACTTTTTCCATCCTGCATGTTATCAAAATATCGGCAGTCATTTTAATAATTACAAAAATAAACCTTTAAACTCATGACGATATGACTCGTGATCTTTACATGTGCTTTACCAGGAATTTTATTATGCTTATTGAAACAAGGCAGTTTAGGTGGCCTAGAATAGTTCACGTCTTAGTGATTTGTTTGCCATCGCACCTAATCTGGACAAGTCGATATCAAAACATTTACAAGACATATTGACGTGACATTCGGGGAATTTACGCGTAGAATCTGTGTCACTCTAAACTCTAAACAGTCACAATCTTGCCTCAAGTGTTTGTGTATGAATTGAAATCACAAATCCAGATAAAGCGACACTTTAAGCGTTAAGTAGAGATAGGATACTATCGATATCATCTCGATTGCTTTCATTATTTGATTTCATAATACATATGATACGTATAATTATGTAGGGTTAGAGAGAAGAGGCTTAAAGTAGGCTAGAACCTTGATAATAATGATATCGGGTAACAGTGTCCAGCTATTGCAATAAATATATAACCATCAGTCCATTTTTTTATGTGGCTGTAATAGATAACTGATACACCACACCTACTAAACCCATCTTCGTGCAGCCTAATATGCGTTTGCCGGAAGACTTTGTGCCATCATCTGTGCCAAAGTGTATATCGAATAATAACAATGATTGTCCTAAAATTCAATGTTTTTTTTTAGCATTTTGATACAATTTTTAATAAACCGTACTTCAATTAACCAAATAATCTCATTTTCGATTGGTAACACTTCGAGTGACGGACCCTGTAGATGCCATGGCAGGACCTTCTTTATATTTTACTACTACATCGCATTATATAAAAAACACGGGAAATGTTTATTGCCGCTTCGACCATCGTTCATTGAATGCGATGCTACCAACCCGGGCCCTACCAACCCTACCACCTAGTCAGTAAGGAAGAGGAGTATAACATGGAATGCGAACCGTGAACGACGAATCCCTTGATCGACGGGAATAAATGCATTGTGCCCGATTGTATTATCTGTATGTGCTGGAACCGAGACGTTACATTCAATCTCGATGATTATTATTATTATTATTTATGTATATACACTAGCAGCTTCAAGCTGAGCGTGTACTTCACGTGTTGAGTGCACTTTTTAAATATCTTTTATATTTTTTTTGTTTCTGTTAGGAATTCTTATTCGTTTTATTTTTGTTCACATGTTTGTCAAGTTTATTTTTAAAACTGTTTACTGATACAGCACTTATTACTTCTTGTGGTAGCTTATTCCAAGAGTCCACTACTCGGTTAGTTAGAAAGTACTTTCTTGGGTTGGAATTGGAACTAGTTCGGTTTAGTTTTAAGGAATGTCCACGGAGTTTCTCGATGGTGTTCATTGTATACATTGAATTAAAGTTGGCTGCGTCGTAATGACCATTTAATATTT
Organism: Incurvaria masculella; assembly: GCA_946894095.1. Taxonomy (NCBI): domain Eukaryota; kingdom Metazoa; phylum Arthropoda; class Insecta; order Lepidoptera; family Incurvariidae; genus Incurvaria; species Incurvaria masculella. Next base: position 10,138,278 of record OX335644.1, read on the forward strand.
TAAAAGTTTCGATGAGGTCTCCTCTTTGTATTCTTTGTTCAAGTGTAGTAGCGGCTCGTAGCCTAGTTTGAGCGGCTCGTAGCCTAGTGGCGCGGGGACTGACCTGGGTTCAATACCGACTTGCACCACTGTCTTTCTCTTTCCGAGTTCGATAAGTGCATTTTCATCACGAATGCGAGCTGCTCCATGGTTCGGAATCCATGTAAAACTGTAGGTCCCCTTCCCCTACTAGGTGGTAGGGTTTAAGCCCGCCCGGGTTGGTACCATCGCATTGGATGAAAAGATGGTCGAAGCGGCAATGAAAAATTGTCCGTGTTTTCCATCCAGTTCAATGTAGCCGTGCTCATAAAGGGAAGGTCCTGGCATGGCACCAAATTCCTTCGGGAATGTGGTGTGTTGGGCTAATATCATAACGGTAGTTGTGTGGTATTAGCCATCCATGTCGGGTCGCATAAAAAAAAAAAGTAAGACCCAGTGCGTCCAAGCGGCTTTCATATGACTTTTTCCTCAGGGATGGAACCATCTTGGTTGCTTGCCTCTGGACCTTCTCAAGCAAGTCAATGTCCTTAATAAAGTAGGGATTCCACTCTTGGAAAGAGTATTCGAGAAGAGGTCGGATATACGTTTTGTAGAGTTTAATGAATAAATCTGGATTCATGTAGGAGAATGCTTTCCTGATCATATAAAGGAGCGAGTTTGCTTTTTTGCGACTTCTACAATATGCGGTTCCCATTTAAGGGCCTGGTACTAGCCAAATCGCAAAGTTAGACGAGGCACCCCAAGTAAACTAACTAAGTCTGACGATTATAAGTGTCATCCTTACAATATATGATTCCTTGTCTAGGAATCGAATGATTTTCGTTAATGTATGTTTCCTTTTTCTATACAAAATACATTGTGGAAACGGTGTCCATTTCCGAACTTTTTTGACTAAATGTAGAAATCTAAAAGCAAATGGAATTTTTTGTTTATGCATATATGCTGTTTTTGCTTATATCTAGAAATCGAATGACTTTCAGATTTCTAATGAGAAAAATCAACTTTTTTTTATTTTTATTATTATTTAAATAAATGATGGAATAAAAAAATATTAACAATCCATTATCAGTCTGGAGTTCTATTTGGATTTGCTGAAGCGTTTCACTACATATTATTACATTTGTTAAAAAGTGCATTTGTATGGCGCGAGTAGTTGGCTAGTCCTAGCGCCTTAAGGTCCTGTGACACAATTACTCCGAGATCTTTCTGGACATTGACAGGGTTTACAAAGGTTCCCTCCCTCAATTGCATATTTATAATGCGGATTTTTGTACCGTACATTTTGCTGCGTTTAGTGTTCTTACACCGCCAGTCCTTAGTCCAATGCACGATGTGGTCGAGGTTGTCTTCAATTAATTGGTGGCTTATGACAGGATCTCCAAAGAATTTGGTGTCATAAGAAAAGAGTGTAAATTGTAGTTCCATTATCGCTTTGAGGTCTGTAAGAAAGATACCGAAAGCGACAGGCCCGATCACCGAACCTTGAGGCACACCGCTGTGAATCATACCAATATTTATTTCGTGCTCTGGGCCCTAGGCCAACTTGTCACCGAAATTGGCGTTTACGCCAAACCGATCGAGTGGCGTTTTCAAATGTATGGAGAATTTAAAAACGCGCGCAGTGAGCGTTAAGCGAATTTACATTTGCGAGTCTGAATTTGATTTGACAACGAACGTTTCGGCGCCGTAAAAACGTTGACGTTGCCGTTTACGTTGACTCCGTGTTTTCATACAAATCGGTGATCAGAGTTTGATTTTGACAGGTCGAAGAACTAAAACCACAGAATAAGTAGTAAAACTTGTATGGGATTTGACGTTTTAACGTAACTTCGAAGTTCCGTAAACGCCGACTTAGACTGACCATACTTATATACACATTAACTTATAGTATTTCGAATTTTGATGTGCAAATTATAGGTTAAAAAACTTGTGGAAACAGCGTTTAATTTATTCTTTGCTATCTTCTTGCCCATTTTTCATGGTAGTTTATAAAACATCAGAATTCTTCTCGTCATATATGATCATCATATTACTCCATTAAAGTATTTTTTCACTCAGACAACACTGTAGCACCACCAAAAATGTCTTTTGGCAGGTTAAGAGTTAATCGCCGAGAAAGTCCCCGGAACTTAGGTCTTAAAAAGGGCTCCAAATGACAAATTGAAGAATAGGGTGACCAACTTGAGAGCGATAAATTTGGGAAACGTCAATAGCACACAGATGTTCCCTTACGGCGTTAAACTCTTCTAACTATGTCGATATATTCACCAATCGGGACAAAATATCTTGCTCCCGGAAAGTTCGTTAATTCGAAGATAAGTTTGTCCACCGGGATCAAAGACGGAGGTCGCTTCCATAGTGGTGTGGACACTGACATACGGCCGTTAACTTTGTGTGCGTACGGTCAATATTTGAACATGTCGTGTGTTTAGAGTAAAAAACTGGGTAGATTATAAGCAAATAAACCGATTCTCAGATTCTTAGCACGAAATCAACATATGGCTTACGTTTACGCACCGAACTGCAAAAGGACCACATATTAAATGTTTACTTACTTAAATTAATAGTTTCGGGTGTTGAAGTAAAAAACCTCACGTTCTAGTCTGGGTAGCATGTTGGTAGAACATTATTCACACAGATAATATGTAATAAGGTTCATAAAAAATATGTTTATATTATAGAAAAGTTTTTTTTTTATATAACTGGACATGGATAGCTAATACACAAACTGAACGTCGGATATAAGCCTAACACGCCACATGGGAACTAGGTGCCATGCCAGGACCTTCCTTATATTGCTCGGCTACATTGAACCGGGTGGAAAACGCGGACAATTATTATTGCCGCTTCGACCATCGTTCATTTAATACGATGGTACCAACCCAGGCGGGATTAACCCTACCACCTAGTAAGTAAGGAAGAGGGCCTACAGTTTTACGTGGAATCCTGAACGGTTGAAAATGGTCACCCATCCATAACCCAACCGTGCTCCGAGGTGCTTACCCAGCTTATCGAATCGGCAAAACTGTGTTATCAGTGGTAAAATGTTCTCAAACCCTATGATTTTATAAAAATATCGTATTTTTCACATCTTTGTGGCATAATGTCGGCGCCAAGGTGTAAAATAAGCCACTTACTCATGCAAGCCTATATCCGTGGGGAAGATTCGGCCATTATCTTAAAACTGGTATTCGATAGAATAAGTATAAAGTTTATGGGTAGGTATAGGTGTCAAATGTATTCAAATTCGTTTAAAATGTAATCGAATTTATTTGAAATTCTTTTATTTATTGACCAATACCAAAATACTTCTTTTTAAAAGGTATGTATGTTAACATATTGTTTTGTTCTTGGAAGAATACAAAATTGACTACCGAACGACACATGCCATATATGTGAACAACACGCATATTATGAAATCACGCTTTATGTTTTTTTTTTATTCTTATAATATGAATGTTTAACTTTCCATGAAATTGAAACATTTTAAATTTTGAACTTAATTTTGACCTTTTTTATCGTTTTAATTACTTAGCGACACACAAAAAAATATTTGTACTTTTAGAAAAAAAAAATGCGCGCTCATAACTGATTAAATTGAGTGGAAATTGATTCAATGTGTTCAATATATTCCTAATTGTGATTTTAATTCGAGTGATAAATAATGATAAAAATATCTTACCAATTGACAATATTCCTTCGATGAATATATTATTTGGGTGTTTCTCCAACATTACTTCTATATTATTTACCTTCAAATAACTGTCACTTAAATTCTTGGCTATTTCTGCGAATTACCGTTCGCAGAAATGGCCAAGAATTTAAGTGATACGTTAATGGCTTATGTGGTGTTCTTACGAATTTATTTTTGTTTCCATTCCATGATTTCTTTAATCTGCGCTTCCAGCCATAGAACCAGACGTTCTCAGGCTTCTACGTTACTGGTAGATTTTTGTAGTCGGCGCAGCCATTCCCAGTTGATAGATGTACGCTCTAGTTACGGATAATTCCCCTCTTGCACGGACTTGCATTTCGTTACGTCAAACTTAGCTTGTTTTTAGGAAACTCCATGAATAAATCTACGCTAATAATATACTATTTTAAAGAATAAGGCATGTTAAATAAATATTACGAGAGTGTCGTGGGACACCCGGTAGGAACTAAATTGCTTGGGGCCGAGATAGAAGAATTTAGTAAATAGTTAGAGGAGATGGAAATAATGTAAAAAATGGACTTCTAGTATAATGTTTATTTTCCAAATTGGACGGGAAGCCAACACATAAAGGGTTGTATGTAAGGGGGGGTGTGGAGAGAGGGACGTGAAAGAGGAAAAATAACATTTAGGTTGACGGCTTACTGCGACGTTAATGTCTCGCTTAAGTTATAAAAAAAATATGTTGAAGGCAGCTCTATTATTTACAGTATGAGGGTTCAAAATACATTATGAATTAGTTATTTTACGATACGTATGTAAGCCCGTGTAAATGGGAAAAGTGGGCTTGAATTTTGGCTGAGAATAATCCGCGCATAGATGGAGAAGACGGTAAAGGTCAAATAAGTGGAAAGTGGTTTTTCACGGATCTTTTTGGATTCGTTTGTGCGATAGAAGCCCAGATGGGAAGAAAATTGGAAGTGCGAGAACACGCCATTAGATCTCGTCATATGAATGTTGCATGAGCGAACATGGGTGCTGTCCAAATATTGTCAGAACTACCATTCGGATGTTCGCTGTTGCGTTCACTCGGGCGGGACACGCCTCCGCCGCCACTGAGCCGTCAAATTTATCGCCGGGTCCGCCCGCGGCCGACGTTTTTCCCCGCTGTCGACTCGTCAAGTGTCCCATGGGAAATAATAATGTGGCCCGATTTTCCAGAGCCGCCATCAAGACGCCCCGCCGATGCCGCCGACACACCGCGCCGCCTCCCCTATCTGCGTGCTTATTCGCTTTATCTGGAATGTTTTAGTGCCGCCTGTCGTGTTGGTGGGTTGAAACAAGAGACGGGATATATAATGTATAATCAGATAATTTATGGGCATTTGTTTTTCATACGTTATATTCAAGTTAATTGGAATTATAATTGAGTTTGCCGATCGTTTGTGTGCCTAAAATGATCATTAAATACAAACACACATAACTTTTGGATGCGGTAATAGAATGGAAGAAGTGCACAAGGATTGGAATCCTTCAGGCAGGTCGGGATACAGTTAATAATGAGATGTTGGAATTTGGTTGTGATTTAGATAAGCACGTATAAAGTACCGTCCAACATGTTTTTTTATGGAATCTGATATGGTTGGCTAATACCACACAATTACAGTCATAAAATTAGCCTAATAGATCACATTATTGAAGAAATTAGGTGCCATGCCAGGACCTTTCCTTTATGAGCACAGCTACACTGAACTGGATGTAAAACACGGACTATTTTTCATTGCCGCTATCACCATAGTTTCATCCAATGCGACAGTATCAACTCGGGCGGGCTTGGGCAGGGAAGGGAAGAACCTACAATTTTAAATTGGTTCTGAACCATGGACCAGATCGCATTCGTAATAAAATGAACTTATTGAACTCATATAGAGAGAGAAAGTGGTGCATGACCGGGGCGAAGAAAGTGCTCTAGCCCCTACACAATGAGTTGTACTTATACTTGATATACTGAACGGATTGTGACGTTGCACGTCATTGTGCACGACTACTATTGTCCCACATGTGTGTGTGTGTGTGTGTGTGTACTTAGAACAACTAATAATGGAAGTAAATAAATACATCACCTGTGCTTAAACTTACAAAAGTAAGCAAAAACTTGACCAATCTCCACCATGAAAATCCAAGTTGAAAAGTTGCTGTCAACAAATGTATTTTAAAAACTGTGTAATAATCATCGATACAACTCGAGGGGAAAACATAACGTACTCAAGTTATTTCATTTTAAAGAGCGAGCTCCCCGAAGGAAATGCCTATGGATCAGAAACTTTTCAGCGACTTTATTCAGTACGCAAGTTTTACTCGCATCCATCTTGATTCTACTTCTGGCACAAGATAGTTTCGTTACTGAGAGATTTTGAGTCATCTGAAATATACACTATTATATAAAGAGGTAATGTTTGTTTGTACGACGTAATCTTTGAAACTACTGAACTACTTATGGGGCTGAATGGGGGATTACAAGTGATTATGGATAAACAATATAAATTTTCAAAATTGTTGAACGGTTTCTAGCCTGAGCGAAGCCTAAGGCATAAGCTAGTGGTCGTTCAAGTTACGTTCTTCTGTGAGGAAATTAAAATTATTTTCTGTAAATATAATGATAGTTAAGAATATTTTAAGACATCTTCATCGAAGTTGTGGCTGATTTACTTCTCAAAACTATATTCAATATATTTTTTTAACTTCTTAAGTTTTGCACGTTTTAATCCTGTTCTTTATTGATCTCTTGTCAAATCCAACTTGAGTAAAACATATTTTTTCGAAAAAAAGGACTTTTTTCAATGAATGTGAAATGTATGTATTATTGGCCGTGAAGCGTATCCTAAATTAGTTATGTTTGCAGCTTATATCTTTGTGTCCTTGCTTTACGGTTCATTCTACGTATCACATTCGTTGAAAAAAGCGACGTATTTGCTGTAGTGTCTAATGAAAATATGATTTTGGTGACGACGACAATACATTTGAATATTCAAATATATTGCCGTCGTCACCAATATATATGTTATATAACCACTGTTTAAGTAGGATGAATTGATTACTGAAATTATGGGTTGTGGCGGAATTGGTAGACGCACTGTCCGCGAAACGTTCGCTGGATGGTTCAAGACCAGCTTTGCCAGATACTCGTATTCGTAAAGTGTTATTTTTGCAGATATATTTCTTTAAATATAATTTAGAATATTACTTTCGCAAATTTAGAATATTACAAGTTAAAGGATTTCAGGGTTGCGTTTACTTGGGACTCAAGCAGTAGCACTACACGTTTAGAGTTTTATCGGACACTGATCGATCTATCTGCTGCGGAGGTGACGGAGAAATTGAAAAGGTTTTCGGTCCCCTTGGTCCTCTTTTTCGAGAAGTTGTCTAAGTTTTGCGTCTTGAGATTGTGAAACTAACTATATCTACTAAGCGTTTAGGTTCTATCAGGTTTCGTACATCTAAGGAAGAACCTGCCAATTGTAATAATACATTGTAAATTCATAAATTCATCAAATGATGAAAAGATTTGGGGGTTGTTAACCACACAAATATTTAACATCTAGACTTAATTAAATCCGTTACTTTTAGGGCTGATTTTTCAATAGTCTGATAAACAGCTAGATAACAATTCGACGGATTTATTTACGCTTCTGCTTATCCATCCGATATAGTAAGTCCATTTATGTTTATTAGTAAAATTATAGTCAGATAATTGTGATAGAAGATATAATTCTCCGGCAATGGCTATCCGTCTTTTGACAAACATGAATTTGTACTATCAGTCCGATAAGCACTAACTGAGGATTGAAAAATCGGCCCTTAGTGTAACATAATAAATTAACCCGGTGCACCACCTCTGGCAATAGTGATCTATAATTTTAAGATAAAAAATATACATCCGTTCTTATTTCTTGCCTGGAAGACTTAAAGGTAACTCCAGCCTTAGTATTGTTTTACTCTGGATGGGTCTACGAACGCAGCATACTGCAGTGCCATACTATATAAAATCGGTGTCGAAATATACAGCTCTACTGACCGCCAGACAGTGCACCTTCTACAAGATTGCTCAACCGTGGAATTAGCTGCCTACAAATGTATGGGATCGCTTCCGTTCAAATATTTCCCGGCTAGTTCCGGCTCAGTCCAAGGAACACGTGATTGCAATCCGAAGGCGGGCGTGGAGAGAAATCTTGTTATTTAGTTACGTTGGCAACGGCGCCCCCCCCCCCCCCCCCCGCCCCCGAGGGTGTCGGAGTCGGCGGAGCGCGAGCGACCCTGCCTCCGCCGTCGTCTTCAGCCGAGGGCTTCTTATATCCACTTTATTGATCGCATACTGATTGGCATAATGAGGGCTGCGTTCGGCGCGACGGCGGCCGCGGCGCCCTCGCTCGGGAAAATAAGCTAATTTCCAAGAGGGGAACGAGGCGTGGGGAATTTACAGGCCCCCAACTTCGCCAGTTTCGGCGGATCGGCGGGTTGGAGTTCGCCGGAGTCCAGGATCTTGCGGAGCAACAGGATTTGCTCACACATTTGTGTGTAGAACAATGAGTTTCCTAATTGTTGCTGTGCTACACCACTGTCCTATGGCTACAAAAATGCATGCGTGCACGATAAGAAAGGTGATAAAATGTGGTGATGAAAACTTTTAGGAAGTTGAATATTTTTATAAATAATATTTTTTTTTACTTTCTAGTACTTGGGGTCACCTGGATGGTTCTTAGCTTTAGATGCGCCCGGTAAGTGGTGCTGTTGTCGAGATCGAGATTTTTTCCGACTTAATTTTTTAGGGCTGCATACCCAAAGAATTCCGACGGAACGCTATTACTAAGCCTCCGCTGTCCGTCCGTCCGTCCGTTCATGGACTGCTGAAAATTTTACAGAGTGTGTATTATTTGCCAGGTACAATTTAAAAATAATACAAGAAACAAGTTGTCTTTTTCGTTTTAAATCTTGCGATGGTACGGAACCCTTCTTGTGCGAGTCCGACTCGTACTTGGCCGGTTTTAAAAAAATGTTTTTATATTTCATCCTCCCGGCACCTCTCAATATTTTTCAATGAATTCATATCTGACCGTTTGAGTAACACGCGTGCGAGGGTTTCTGATCACCATACTCCGTTCAAGTGAATGTTCAGAACCAAAACGACCCAAATGATTGACGTCGGCTAGTATTGCTATATACTCGTAATATACCTAATATTAACAGATTTTTAGAGTTTACGATATTCACAGGTGAATATTCACTCTACTTGTACTTTTATAATTAAGGTTTCCATGCTTCCACCAGTTAAAACGAATGGTGAATATAATCACGACCATGATGGTTCACATATAAACGGGGAGAAGTATGTTTAAAAAATGTTACTTCTGTGAACATGCGGTGTCGCCGGTTCAAAGCTGGCGAAAGCAAGCGAAAATGTGGCGCCATTTTTTTTCTGCTCTTTGCAAAATCTATTACAGTGCTCTAAAAACTTATATTTTTCATTTCATTTGTAAATCCTACAAAGAACGACGTTGACTCACGTATCGCATTGTTTTTTTCTGATCAGCCTGATTATCCGATACATAAGAGATGCCGGACGCGTATTGTGGTTTTGACATCCTGCTTTGAATAGAGGGAAATAGGCGTCGAAATAGGGGAATAAGGCGTCATTTCAGGGTTCTGAAATGACGCCTTGAATGCACACGCCTAATTTAGATATAGACTGGGTCTTAATGATATGCCTCGAGATAATCTTTTTGAATTTTCCTCCAAGTTTACCTTCTAAATAGTTGTTGCGTAAATCATAAGATTCGAAACCAATTATAAACTGCTTGCTATTCGATCAGAAAATAAAAATATATGTCCACTTGTATTTTTAAGTGGATTTTTAGAGAACATCTTTCACTTAAAAAATATTTATTTCATGAATATTAGATCTACAGTTTTCGAGCAATTTATATTAGATTTTAAAAATAACACCATTTTTTTTTTTTTTTTTATGTGACTGGACATGGATGGCTAATACCACAAGTTCTGTCATGGTATTAGCCCAACACACCACATGGGAACTAGGTGCCATGCCAGGACCTTCCTTATATTGCACGGCTACATTGAACTGGATGGAAAACACGGACAATTTTCATTGCCGCTTCGACCATCGTTCATCCAATGCGATGGTACCAACCCGGGCGGGATAAACCCTACCACCTAGTAAGTAAGGAAGGGGACCTACAGCTTAACGTGGAATCCGAACCACGGCCAGCCTCTCTCAACGGTCGAATGGTCACCCATCCAAGACCAGACCGGACCCAGCGTTGCTTAACTTCGGAGAGCGATCGCCGAAGTGTCGCGCCACTGGGCCACCGAGGCTGACGTTTTTTAACAATTTATTTATTTTTAGTGCGAAATTAAAATGAGGATTTATATTTTTGTTTTTATATATCTTGAATATATTTATTGTTCATATGTGGACAGGGCATATGACACGAACAACTCACTCTATTAACCTGCCTGGTTGGCACGCCGAAACTGCTTTACTTTCTCTATTTCCACTACTTTTCACTAGATTATCTAAGCTAATTTAACGTAAAGTTTATTGCAGACTTGTTTCAGAACCTACACATTAACCCAGTAGCTTTATTACGGTCTTTGTAGGTCTCTCGCAGCCGAATGGGTTTGGTCTCACGCTGTTCGTTGACATGAATAAAAAAACTTTCGGGAACTATTTTGAGGTCGTCACTAGTTCTAGTTATTTCTTCCTTATATCTTGTTTGATTTCGATATTCGTCAAGGTCAACGATCAACCGCATTCGTTGCAAGATGGATGGAGTACAAAAAAGATGGATTACAAAAAAACCTGCACGTCCACTTTACCGTCTCAATAGATTGATTTGAACGAGTGTTGAGTGCCTCGGTCGTCTGAAGTCTATAGACAGAGGAGTGATCTTAATTATTACCTCATTAATGATTAAAAATAAAGAGATGACTGTATGATTTCGAAATATTTGCTCGCTCAATTAGATCTGCAAAGGTGCAACGGATATTCAATGTGTGCTGTGAGATGAACTTACATACTTACCCTCCCTAACTATTTATTTATTTAACCTGGCTTGATTGCCTGGATTGATTTGATAATGATTAAAGCTTGCCCACGCTGCGACCCTACAATATACATGCACATGCATCTAGTTTTTTCATGCTTTAATTTTGTATAGAGTCTTCACAGCAGGGTTATAATATAAGTTTACTTTTATAAAATACTAACTGGGATTCCCAGTTTCACTCGGGTAATTATAGTTTTGGACATTCACTCAAGCGGAGCCTGGTAAAATGTAATCAGAAACCATTGCGGTCGTGTTATTAAATCAGTCAGTTAAAAAATCAGGATCATGGCAACAGCGCTATCTAGGGGGTCCAACTTTAGCTAATAACTATGCAGATGAGCCAATAAGTGTAAAAAATGGAATCAAAATCTGTCAAGCTGTTTAGAAGGAGAAGAATTAATAACTCACGCAAAATTCCAAGGTAAGGTAAACTATGCGAAGACAAACATGAAAGCATTTACCATTTTAAAAAGTGGGTAGTTTATTCATTTCTCAATCAACCATTTGATTTGCAGGTAACACGCGCTAGACTATTACTTATTCCGAGGCGCTAGTTCGCACGTTTTGAGTAAACATTTCCAACTATTTGTGCTGTGAAAAGCGATATCTTACTATCCGATCTAATCCAATATTTTTAATTTCCTTCCCTTGAGTAAGGGCTCTTCTTACTTGGTTCGTTTATTAGACAAGTCATTTCCTTCGCTCCCCTCACAAAAATGTTTTCGTACGCTCCTCTATAAATAGACCGAGCCCCTTACTATGCGGCGAAAAAGTCACAATTTAATATGAATAATTTGGTTGGGAAATTCTCTCTGGAAAAACTGTTCGCTCATGATTCATAATCGTCTCTAGTCAATGTTTGGAGTTTCCAATATTTATGATTGAATTTTTCAGTTTTTGATTTTCAGCTTTGTGGAAAACAAAAGAAGGCTCTCGAAAAAGTTTGATTGATTTGCTGGCTTTTCATTCATATTATATCACGATACAAATACTAGATTAAACTTTTAATAGCTTTACTTGCCGGGATTCTTAATTAAATTTAGATCTCTGGATAAGACTTTTCAATTTAGTTATTAAGGAACTAGATGGCTAGGTACCATATTTTCATGATAATAACCAAAAACGTCACATAGGAACTAGGTGCCGTGCGAGGACCTTCCTTAAAGACTACATTGACCTGTATGAAAAATACTGACATTTTCATTGCCGCTTCGACCAATCATTCCATGCGACGGTACCAACCCGGGCGGGATTAAACGAATTAACCCTACCACTTATTAAATGGTCTAGAGTTGTACTCGGAATCCGGAACGCAAACGAAAAATCCGTTAATCGCCTTTTACGACCTACACGGGAAGAACTTCAGTGGGACCACTCGTATTTTTTTAAAGCGCGGATACTTTAAGGAAGATGCTGACATGGTGTCTGTCTCCTATACGGTGTGTGGGCTTTTACCATAGTCATCGGGTGTGGTAAAATTTTATTTATCGTACTAAGTAAGTATGTAAATTATATTTTTATCAGTTGGCAATGCAACTAAACTTCAGATTTAATCACTGTCTTGACTGTTCATCTGCTGTTCACCTGGCAAGTTATTTACCATCTTAACCCCCGGAAACATATTTTACCGTCATAGAAAAAAAACACAAACTTTTATTGATAGAAACACATTTCACCACATATATTCTAACGAATCGTTTTACAAGGTTTTTTTTTAATAACAAAAGGTTTCAATCGTAAGCCAAACGTTGAACGTGGATGGGCGCGTCGTCGGAAATAAATGAAAAAGTGAAACGAGTCGAAGGGAGCTGATGACGGTTCAAATATTGTAACTGGTCCGTCTGCACAGGGAGACGCTAATGTTAACCTTACTTTAACGTATTGTGATTACTTTCACGAAGTCATTGAATAAGGTACTGCCGTGTCAGTGCCTTTTCTTTATATGAGCACCGCTGCAATGAAATTGATGCATCATCATGTAATACTGCAGATTTATTCATTAATTTTCCTGTCCACCCGGCGAGTTAATTTGCCATGTTAACACCATGGTTTACACTTGATTCTTTAATTTTTACTGATTGCAAATTTAAAGGAATGTGACATGTATGTATGTATAATCGACCGTGAAGCAAGGACACATTAATTTGTCCTTTCTTCAATTACTGTGTCCTTGCTTCACGGTCGATGGTACATACATACATGTCACATTCTTTGGAATAAGCGACGTACCTGCTTAGTACGAAAAAGTATATTTACTTGATTGCAAATGTATTCTAAATGATCATAGTAGGTGTTTTTGGAATCGGAAAATGAACTCCTAGTTCGATTTTATTTCATTGTTGTGTTAACACCTTGCATGATTGAACATCTGGGGTGTTAGGAAAGCGTAGGGCCGGAAGGAACCGTTACGTGACGCTCGCGGTGCGTCTCCACTTCAGAAGCCATTAGAGAACGCGCCCTGGACGGAGGCGCGGAGTGGTGGCGGAGGCGGCGATGCTTAGTTGGACAAATACTTCAAACCATATTTCCTACTCCGGGTGTAGGTTCACCCAACACTTAGAAGTAATCAAGCCTTTCAATATATTACCACCAAAATATGTAGACCACATAAGTCACAATTTGGTAGGTCCAGTTCATTAGGTGAGCTTTCTTCAAATTATTTTGCGTATTCTGGTACAGAAAACATATAGAAAAAATAAGTTATTATATAAAGTAAATAAAAATCTAAAATCTTTTCAACGAACCAAAGTCCAGAATAACATATTAAAGAAATTACATACACAACGTTTATAAATAGCCGGTACTCCAATACAATAAGAGCAAATATTTAGAAGTAAACTAAACTATCAATAAGATATACGGTGGAGTGTAAATGCAATGTTAGATCCATAAGCTAATTTTATAGTAAAATTTAAATTCACGTCCACTATTAAATAGGTTTTTGTTTTCTTTAGGCACTTCGACCTTTCTAGAATAAAAATACAATCGAATGGTGATATCCCGTCTAATTATATGTATAATTACGTTTTAATGGGTAACATGTATAATTATGGTTTAATGGGTCATATAATGTTTTGATTACTTTTGTAACAAACTTAAAGCTTTGGCTGTTGCAATAAAATTCAAGTCAAGCCTAGCAATATATCTAAAATAAGTAGTTACTTCTAGAGCTTTCTTTCTTTAATTCATGTGTTCTTTCTACAAGGTCGATTCTACATATATATCACACTCGGTGAATGTGAATATTATTTAGAGACGGGTCAGATGTTCAGGAAAGAAGAACTTACATTAGCATCATCGTAAAAATGATAAACTTGCGTCATTAACCAGCTAAATAATGGGGTCGACCGTGAATTTTCCAACTAAGTACGATAAATTGTAATCGTTAAAAGTGACCTGGTTAAGCAACACTCATTTAACATCGTATAACAAGTTCTATGAGACTGCCCCCAGCAGCGGCGCGGCGCTCGGGTACATCGTTACTGAAACGACGCCTTCTATTAATTTTTTCATCTTCAAGTTTGTTATTTTTTTGCTTTTTAATTATTTTTGCTCTCCCTTGGACATTTTTAGTTTTATTTTCACCTCATCCTGCACCTTGGCTTTTTTATGTAACTGGACGCTGCGTTGATTAGTCTAAGACACATAATAGATGCTAGATGCCATGCCAGGATCTTTTATAGTATACGGCTGCATTTAAATGGTTGGAAAATAGGGACAATTTTCATTGCTGCTTCGACTATCGCTCATTCAATGTGATGGTATCAACCCTGACCAGATTAACCCTACCACCTAGTGAGTAAGGAAGGGGTATTACTGTTTTACTCGTAGCCCGAACCACGAGCGACAAACCCCTTAGTCGCCTCTTACGACATGCATGCCACTGTAAATAATACTGTGGCGCAACCCGCTCATCTCCCCATACAAAAGGGGAAAGAAGATCACGCCCATATTTCTTGTCAGAGATCCCAAATTTTGCTCAAAATAGCTTTATTTGATCAAACTAGATGTCTGATGACCGTTGGCATTGTAAAATTGTGTTTAGTTTCTAGGTTATAAGGTCCGAAAGTTCGAATTTTTCGCGCGTTTTATACAATAACTTTGGAGGTGGATTACGCAATGATAAAGTAAGAACATCTCAAAAAGATTAGTCATCAGACATAGCTTATTTAATCAAGATTTATAATCTATTTGGTTTTTGTATGATTTTTGACTACAGCGGTCGTGGTTTACTTTTAGCTATAAGTCGTTTTGAAATTAAAATTTTCGTTAATCTTACCAAATCATACACTATGCACATTGTCTTTTTTGTGGACATGTTGCATCTTCCTCATCACGGAGCCTGTCTTATTCTTTGAAACAGAGAAGGTCCCAGAGCGCAATAGCACGGTTTTGTACCGTGCCCGCGAATGAGTTAGGCCCGCCGGGTTGGGCGTCCTTAAGTGACAAAAGTCACACAAATAATGTGACATATATGTATGATAATATAATCAATGTTATGCAATAGGTGACGCTGCACATCGGATTATTATTATAGCTATAAAAATATATATAAGCGCCTTTATAAAAATAAATATAATTGTACGGTTTAGGTATTGAAAAAAGAAAAATAGTAATAAATTACAAACGTTGTCATATCAGTGCTATCAAATTAATTATTCAATTATGTTAGCTTGAGCAATCATGAAAATTGAAATATTCTAAAATGTATATCATTAAAAATATTCGTCGATGGTTTCGAAAACTTTTGATAACTTTCTGTTACATCTAAGTAGGACATGTCCTTTGCTCAAAAAGTTTTTTTTTGTCAGTCCCAATTAGTTGTCGTACAGAATGAATATAATATTCGGTAACCGCGGTCGCTGATCGCCTTCGCGTAAGTCGTCAGCGAGATGATTACATCCACGTCTAAACTCACTGAACCGCGCGTAGACAGCGACGAGATGGGGCTGCATCACCAAATGCCAATGAGTGTCTCTGGGAACTCTCTAAATGACTTAGGCTGGTTTTCACCAAGTGCTGATTTATTTTAATCGACATTTTAAGGGCCTTTTTTACTAAAGTGCAGATTATCTTGTACTGGTATTGACTGCAACCTGCTAAGAAAGGCTCTTAAGAAGGCCCATCCCGCTCATCTCCCCATACAAAAGGGGAAAGAAGATCACGCCCATATTTCTCATCAGAAATGCAAAATTTTGCTCAAAATAGCATTTATTTGATCGAACTAGATGTCTGATGACCATTTGGCATTGTAAAATTGTGTTTGGTGTCTAAGTTATAAGGTCCGAAAGTTCGAATTTTTCGCGCGTTTTATACAATAACTTTGGAGGTGGATTACGCAATGATAAAGTAAGAACATCTTAAAAAGATTAGTCATCAGACATATCTCATTTAATCAAGATTTATAATCTATTTGGTTTTTGTTAGATTTTTGACTACAGCGGTCGGGGTTTACTTTTAGCTATAAGTCGTTTTAAAATTAAAATTTTCGTAAATCTTACCAAATCATACGCTATGCACATTGTCTTTTTTGTGGACATGTTGCATCTTCCACATCACGGAGCCTGTCTTATTCTTTGAAACAGAGAAGGTCCCAGAGCGCAACAGCACGGTTTTGTACCGTGCCCGCAAATGAGTTAGGCCCGCCGGGTTGGGCCACCTTAATATGTGACGATTAAGATAATCAGCAGTAGTTGAAAAAGGCCCTTAGAGGCTTTATTAAAAATGGATATAGATCATGTTTCTGGTGTATTGAAATATCGATACGTAATTTTCAAAATGACGTCCACATGAATTTGTTTGTATTGTTTTTTTAATCTCCCGCAGACAAATTAACAAATGTATTATTTTTCACGTTCTTGGTTCTACACTTGTATGGGGAAATTATCGGGAACCCAACCTAGAGCAGCGCGGTCGGTGGAATTCAAGTGTAGTGATCCTGACCGTTTGTGATGAATAGTTGAAAAGCACAAATGGGATCTACGTGGACGCAACGATGAAAAGACAAATGACAATCTGGCAAATAAAAAAGTATATGCATATATAACGAATGCGAGCTGCTTCATGCTTCGGAATCCATGTAAAACTGTAGGTCCCCTTCCCCTACTAGGTGGTAGGGTTTAAGCCCGCCCGGGTTGATACCATCGCATTGGGTGAAAAGATGGTCGAAGCGGCAATGGAAAATTGTCCGTGTTTCCCATTCAGTTTAATGTAGCCGTGCTCATAAAGGGAAGATCCTGGCATGGCACCTAATTCCTTCGGGAATATGGTGTATTGGGCTAATATCATAACGGTAGTTGTGTGGTATTAGCCATCCATGTCAGGTCGCATAAAAAAAATATCATATTCTCAGAGAGTTCTATTTACAAGTTTCGCGATTGGTGTTTTATTTCTTTCATAATAAGGGGCTAATTTCAGAAACTTTCAGTATGCCCCACATATTGTCGATCCGAGAGTCTGTACAACATCCACTCCCACTGCGCGCTATTGTGCTCCCGAAATGCATTCACCGAGCCAGTTCCGACTAACAAAAACCATCCAAAACATCTGCGACTATATTTGCGTTGGCATTGCTTAAGTTGGGTTGGTAGTTTTAGAAAATTGGCGACAGCGGGTCTTATTGTATGCGCGCCAGATGGAATATATCTTTCCTTTTTTTAGGGTCCCGTACCCAAAGCGTGAAAACTGAACCCTAAGCCTACGCTGTCCGTCCGTCCGTCTGTCACAGGGCTGTATCTCATGAACCGTAATAGGTAGGCAGCTGAAATTTTCACAGAGTGTGTATTTATTTTGTCGCTAAAACAAAAAATAGGTAAAAAAAAAACATAAAAATTACGGCACGGAACCCTTCGTTTACGAGTCCGGCTCGGACTTGGCCGGTTTTTAATCTGTGGTTTAACCACACCCCATATTGAAAAGGTAAGGGAATCCAAAGTTTGTGATATGAATAATATATCTATTTAGACTTTCACTGTGGTTGCCATTACACATTATTAAAATGATTTCTGATGCAAGGTGTTCTAATTATGACTTATTTCCACAATCAAGTCCACAAATATGTGGACGAAACGTCAACTTAAACAAGTAACATTGTTTATCCGAAAACATTTTAATCATTTTCATTTTCAGTTTTACTTTTTTTTCATCGTTACGCTATCAATTCCCCATACTACGGGTGTTCGATTAAGAGAGTACTAATTTTACTCTCCGTGAGCTGAAACTTACCAGGGATGCTTGCTGGTCGGGTTGGAGCCAAGGCACGTTGTGTCGACTTACCCTCAAACGACCTTTCAGGATCGGTCTCGACGGTGTACCTAGCTTCCACTGCAAAGCACAGCGAGGAACTGGATACTTTGTAGCACTTGTGATTATTCCGAAAGATTAATGCAAGGAACGAATGCACTTTAGAACGAAGAAATGACTTAATTTATTTTGCCACGAGGTAATCACGAGGTGGGTTAGAGCAAAATTGAAATTTTGTAAACTAAATTTGTTACAAATTACCCGCAGAATGTTGCCATGTTTTCACCTTTTCCCTGTGTAAGGTGGCACTTTGAAATATCCTTTAGCAAGATTGAACAACGGGCGATTACTGTTTACATGCTTCTAATGTTTGCTATGGTTTTTTTAAAATTTTGGATGAATTGTAAAATATTAATATAAAAACATGTAAAATATTAAATAATAACATAAATTGGAAAATATACTTCGAAAGCTACGTCTGCATGTTTAAGTTTACTTAATAGGATATTTAGATTGAAAAATATTGGCTAATAAACTTTTAAAAAAAAATGTTTTTAACGTTTTTTTTTTGTAATGAAAAATATAATAAACATACGGACATAAAATGAAGCTTTCTTAAGTTATAAAAAAAAAAGGTTAAAATCTGAGAATGTTTAGAGGTAGGGAAAGGTTTGGGGCCTGGAAGAAGATTTCGCCGTGCGAAATTGTGACTTTGCCAATGAGCAAATTATGCATTTTCTAAAAATTTTCATTTCTTAGATTTCCTGTGACTTCACGACAGCCTTAAGGAAGACAATTCATTAGTTATCAGTTCCCACATTATAATTCGAGGACTTGGTGAAATGGCATAAATACATTAAGTCCAAGGGAGCCCTCCATGTGGGAACGTAGCCACTTGGCCGCATGCATACCCGCGCCCGTCTGCGGTCGGTCTGAACGCTGCGTAAATATGTGCTGTTGGTTTAGGGCTGTTTGAACATGAATTTATAGCTCACTCGGCGAGAGTTCGCCCGCAAGTGAACATAAGTTATCCCGCGGGACGGCGGCGGCTCCGCCCGCGACTCTCGTTCGGGAAATCTCAAGGAAAAGCCACTTCCTTGCGCGCTCGTTTCGTCCTGCTTGTAGTGCGCTCCGCTCGCTCGTTTATTTTAGGGCTCCGTAGGCTCCTCGCGGACAGATCCTCTATTACGGGTTATACTCAACAGATTGGAAGTCACAACGAATATGTAAATTTCCAGTTGTCGAAACTATGTTGAAGCATTAAACTTACTAAACTTGATCATGTTACTTTTAGGGCCTTTTTTATCTACTGCTGATTAGCCTAATCACCACATATTAAGGGCCTTTCTTAGCAGCTTGCAATCAATACCAGAGCCGGTAGTCTCAGTTCTCACCTAAATTGGCGTTTACGTAACTTCGAAGTTCCGTAAAAACGTCAAACTCCATACAAGTTTTTACTAGATATTCTGTGGTTTTACTTCTTCAAGCTGTCAAAGTCAAACTCGGACTTCCGATTTGTATGAAAACTCGGAGTCGACGTAAACGGCAACGTCGATGTATTTACGGCAAAGTTGAGTAAGCTGTCAAATCAAACTCGGACTCGCAAATGGTAGTTCGCTTAACGCCCACTGCGCGCGCTCTTCAATTTCTCCATACATTTGAAAACGCCAGTCGATCGGTTTGCCGTAAACGCCAATTTACATGAGAACTGAGACTACCGGCTCAGTACTAGATAATGAGCACTTTATTAATAAAGGCCCTTTAAGTGTCGATTAAAATAAACCAGCACTTTATAAAACACTTTGACAGCTTGAAGAAGTAAAACCACAGAATATCTAGTAAAAACTTGTATGGAGTTTGACGTTTTTACGGAACTTCGAAGTTACGTAAACGCCAATTTACATGAGAACTGAGACTACAGGCTCAGTACAAGATAATGAGCACTTTATTAATAAAGGCCCTTTAAGTGTCGATTAAAATAAACCAGCACTTTATAAAACAGAATATTTTTATAATAAAAAATAATTCAGGGTTCAACAGCATTCCCTGCTGTAACTTCGCCATCGTAATGTATGAAATGGTCTGGTTTTTTTTTAATCTTACATATATGTGAGAGGTTATCCTTTTTTTAAATTGTGTATACTAATGGAGGGGGCGACGCGTTGCTAAGCAACCGTGCAGCTCTGGTTGGGGCTTCTAGCTCACGCTCTTCCTTCTCGCCATCCTGGACACTCGCGCATCGCAAGACACGATCACCGCACGCCTGCGCACGGTCAACCAAACTGTGTTAGTCGTCGATCTCCATTGTGTTTGCATTGATTTTATTTTACCAATTGCAAGAAATTGAAACTTGGTCGAAAAATACCATATCTAAAACGCAATACTGGTGCTCCATTCTATATAAACCGGCCCATAACTGTAGGGTTGATTCAGTATCTAAAATAGTACAACTTTTTCCAGGAAACTATGCATCTAATATTTATGATAGTTTCAAAGGATTCGAATAGAGCGTTGCGGAAGCGGGGGAGGCACAGCACCACTTTGATAAATTATTTCCATATACATACATTAAAAAAACTTTCTTGGAAAAGGTTGTAATAACAGAAATGATTTATTATCAAAATTTCGTTAAGATGCTGAATCAACCCTAAAATTATTGGCTGGTTTTTTAAAGTAAGGTCTTATACTAGGCGATTTTATAACTACCTGCACCGCGAAAATAAATCAACTTCCTTTATTACTATATTGAAATTCTAAAAATTAAATGAAACAAAAAAAATAAACTGTTGGGAACATTTACGAAACGAACTGTTTTGCAAGGCAATGATATTTCTAACCGAAGCCCCAGGCATCACGTGATTTTACGGAGGATTTCCTCTGAAACAGGAAAGGTTTGGTAATTGTTTTTTGTTGAATGTCATCTCATCTCATCTACTTAGAGATTCGCTGCTGCGGGTACTTCAAAATCACCCGGTATATTCACAGTATATCATAATGTTTGGGGAAAATACAATAATGCTAATAATTAACAACGTTTTACAAGCGAGGACATTGTAAATTGGGTAATACCATGTTGTGTTTACGTGTAACAAATACCAAAGTTCCCAGCAATTCAACTCAATGTTTACTTACCGCAAACCACTACGACTGCGTGCGAATAGAGTAAACTAATTTAAGCAAAAGTCCAATGAACATATATTTTCATGAAGTACATTTAAATGTGTTAAGAGAGAATAGGACAGGCCGCCTTTGTCCTAGCCTTTTCTGGCCGCGGCGCTCCGATAAGATAGCATATTGTCTGGGTAACTGCCTGAGGCCCAACACAATTTCGGCTTACTCTTTCTGGTGCCTGGGAAAAGGCATGATTTATTTTTATTTATTTTTTATTATCCTTACAACGTGACGCAATAGTGTTGCAATATTGTAAGAAGAACACGGCCCTTTTATACTATTTTTCCTCTTAAAATCTTGAAGAAAAAATACGTTAGCGTGTAGAAATGCGTTCCGAAATGAGTTTACTACATAGTTTCCACAATAATTGAGTTAAGCCCATTTTCAACACCTCCAGCTACCAAAATCCCAAAGTTATCTTTCGGTTACACCACGTAAATATGCAATCTAACCGAAAGTTAACTATCTATCAGGGGTCAGTCAGGGGTTACAGATCCAGTTAACTCAGATTTAGTGACAATAATTGATAATTGAGAAAGGTATGTTTGGATTTGATTGTTTTGACACGGAGATCGAACGAGTGACGAAAAAAAATGTTTTTTAGTCATAATGCCTAGATTGTTTTATTAAGATTTATGAAACATTTGGTTTTTGTTAGATTTTAGACAACACCGTTCATGATGAGATAGATCAGATAGTAGCAATTTATTGTAATATTTTTATATCCTCTTTACCTTATACATAAGAAATAATTTGTTTTTTTTTTAATGTAGAAATGGAGATTGATAGCTAGTACCAGACTTTCTGTAATGATACTCATTCGCCCCATACACCTCATGGGAACTAGTTGCTAACTAATGCGCGGCTATATTGAACTGGATCGAAAATATGGACAATTTTCATTACCGCTTTTTCCATAGTTTATTCAATACGATGGTATCAACCCGGGCAGTGTCAACCCTACCACTTAGGGCCTTTTTCACCTAGTTCTTATTAGTAGTATATAGCCAGGCTAAGCCTGGTCTTCACCACGTGTTGATTTATTTTAATCGAAGCTTAAAGGTCCTTTATTTTTTTATTTTTATTTTTTTTATGTGACTGGACATGTATGGCTAATACCACACTTTCTGTCATGGTATTAGCCCAACACACCACATGGGAACTAGGTGCCATGCCAGAATCTTCCTTATATTCCTCATATCCAGGATCTGCTACATTGAACTGGACGGAAAACACGGACAATTTTCATTGCCGCTTCGACCATCGTTTATCCAATGCGATGGTACCAACCCGGGTTTACTACCACCTAGTAAGTAAGGAAGGGGACCTACAGTTTAACGTGGAATCCGAACCACGGCCAGCCTCTCTCAACGGTAGAATGGTCACCCATCCAAGACCAGACCGGACCCAGCGTTGCTTAACTTCGGAGAGCGATCGCCGAAGTTTCGCGCCACTGGGCCATTGAGGCTTATTAAAGTGCTGATTATCTTGTACTGGTATTGATTGTTAGTTGCTAAGAAAGGGCCTTCATATGTGGCGATTAAGCTAATCACCAGTAGAAAAAGGTCCTAAGTCTAGAAAGTAAGGTAGTAATATGTAAAGTTCAAGTTCCAAAACTTTAGTAAATATTTGGCCTTGGCGTGACCAACGGTGACGAGACGCAGGATAAATTTTGGGATTTCAATCACATCAATCACATCTGATAAGTTTTGATCGCTGTCAAAGTTTTCAGATTATGTTACCACAGATGACCTTAATAGTGATGTAACGCGGTTACTGATAAAATAACTGATATTGTTCCGAATTACGTAAGAAGTAGTCGCTGAAAACTTTCAATATTTCATGTCATTGGTTTTTAGGGTTCTGAGATAGAAAGAAAGCGCAGCCATTTAAGATCGTGTCGATAACAGTGTGTTATTAGATGTAAGCAAATTATACAACATGTTTTTAAATAGAAAGTCGAACAGTCGAAATACTTTGACTTTTGGAAACAATTATAGTGTTGAGTATAAATTCAAACATAGTAGAGGATGTCTACTATAGCTACTGAGTAAACAAAACCCCAACAAAATTGAATCGGAGATTGCGTTTCACAGTTTATCCTTTAACCTTTGATTGACTGTAAACGAATTAGGTAAGTATTATGAAACGACCATAAAAATATAATCAATATTATGCATCAAACAATAATTAATGCAAATGAACCATAATCATGGATTTTTCAATAATATAAATTGTAATCTATTATTATTATTATTATTATATTTTTTTTTATGTGACTGGACATGGATGGCTAATACCACACCTTCTGTCATGGTATTAGCCCAACACACCACATGGGAACTAGGTGCCATGCCAGGACCTTCCTTATATTGCACGGCTACATTGAACTGGATGGAAAACACGGACAATTTTCATTGCCGCTTCGACCATCGTTCATCCAATGCGGTGGTACCAACCCGGGCGGGATGAACCCTACCACCTAGTAAGTAAGGAAGGGGACCTACAGTTTAACGTGGAATCCGAACCACGGCCAGCCTCTCTTAACGGTCGAGTGGTCACCCATCCAAGACCAGACCGGACCCAGCGTTGCTTAACTTCGGAGAGCGATCGCCGAAGTGTCGCGCCACTGGGCCACTGAGGCTGACTAGGTAATAGACAATTTAATTGAAGGAGAAAGTAATTAATTAAACGTTGTCTAACTCTGTTTTCATTTCAACTTTTTTACGCTCCTTAGTTTAAATACAAAACTAAGAGACTTAATTTACATATAATATACTCTCGGAACGCGCACGGAATGCAGTGGCTTCATTTAATCCAACAAGCGGATTACACGTCGAACTATTATGGCAACAAGCACCTATCTTTACAGTGTGATAGTATCCCATATGAGATATATCAACATTATGGTGTTATGAGGGATTTTGTTAAAAAACTGAGTAATCATATATCTGCGAATGTTATTGAAAATGTGTTCATTCCCACATAAGTGAAAAAAATTAACAATATTTAATTTTCGGTTCATCAATCATTATCACGTCATATTATTGAAAATGTGTTCGATATTTTGCAGTAACATTGTTTTATTTTTCTTACAAATGTGTCAGAATAATATTTTAATCTATATTGGAAACATCCTTAAAATTAGGTACGCACATTTGAGCTTTTTAGGTGCATCTGTGACACATATCAGAACAATACCTTCAATGGCGTTCCATTTAACACGTTTGATATATATATATATATATATATGCAAAACAAAACATGCTTCAATACTTGCGAACTTGAAATTTCTCGCTTCGTGGAATACACTCGGAGTATTGTTTTCTTAGCACATTCGTGTTTGCAATTTGATATATGTACGCCGATTCAAGTAAGAACGAGAAATTACATATGTTTGTACCGCCTACAATCAATGGACATCTTAAATCAGCCTGTATGATAAAGTGGTCCTGCCTCATTAACGGGCCCTTACGGATGTGACGAATCCCTCCTCCCTTATAGTAAGTAACAAAGTGTAACACAGATTCTACATCTCTACGCAACGCAGGTAACGTTATTTATGAGTCGCATTACCTGCAACTTATCAGATTCAAAGTTCATTGAATAAGTGTAAGCTTCGAGGAAGCCAAAGTAAAATAAATTGATACATTTATTTACACTGCGTTTTGTTAAAAAGTGTTGAATGAAGTTGAAAGTGCAGCCCACTGCGTTTTCCTCAGGGACTACAACGAAAACGTAGTGAATTTAATTTGTTGACATTATTAAGAGAACGTGCTAAGAGTCGCGGGCACGGCAAAAGGCCTTGATATCTCTGCGAAGAGTTGTATGCAAACTCTGCTGGAGATAAAACTGTAATTGCGAACGTGTTTCGTTCATCTTTAATTTTCTTCAAAATGTCTGTGTTAATTAATTCATTATGTATTCATAATATCTTTGCATGGTTAATATCAAGCCTGAGTTGGTACCACCGCATTGAATGAAAAATGGTCCAAGCGGTATTGAATGTTGTCCCTGTTTTCCATCCAGTCCAATATATCAATATTAGGAAGATCCTGGCATTGCATCTAGTTCTCATATGAGGTCTTGGGCTAAAATGATGACAGTAGTTATGTTATTAGTCATATATGCCAAGTGACATAATTAAAAAACTCGAATGTTACGGTAAATTAAAACATCGTGATAAGATCCAATTGTTTGTTTGTGTTGGCTTTAGCGATTGATGGCATAGCGAAAGCCTTACTACTCCTACGGCAAGGCTGAAAACTACGCGGCAAAGACGAGGTTGGCAGTAGCCAAGTGGTGAATAAGCTGCGATATAAATTATTCTATCTCAGCTTTTTTCCGTGGATTACCACGTAGATCATCTATCTCATACAGGACAAACCACACGTGGGATAACCTGTACAATTCTGACTATTTAATGACATTCTGTATTTTTTTATCCATAAATTCGCTAAAATACTTTAAATGTGACGTTTTTACTGATATAAAAGTGTCAGTTAATTGAAGTTAAACAAATAGAGTCATTTTTGAAATATCATATTTTTTACTCAAAAAATTAGATATCTCACACTATGGCTAGAAATGATTATATTTCTTACCAATTGTTAATATCAAAGTTTCTATCAATAATGTTTAAACTCGTGACAATTGTCTCAACAAAAAATGAAGATGCATTGATGATGATGTTCCACGAACATTATAAAAAAATCGTTCAAAAACTAAAACCCGACTACTGACAAAATCAGATTCTAAAAATTATGAAACAATAAAATATTGTCATCTGAAGTCATAATGTGTTAACAAACTATTAAATATTTATCGTGGGATCTATTAAATAAAAATCTTGCACGTAGTATATTTTAATGTATTCATTACATATTTATAGTGATTTTCAGAGTTTGCCCTAAAGCTTATGATCGCTTACTACTGTTAGAATTTATTGTTTTGTTGTAGCCAGTGACCAGCGGACAATCAAAACGCTTCCAACGGTACCTCATTCATCAAATTATGATTAGTACATAGTTTAAAAGTTACGAGAGAGTAGATGAACATATATACGAATCCACATACACACCGGTCAAAATCACAACCCTCCTTCTGATACGCCGTAGTCGGGTAACAATCTTACTCCAACAAGCTTATCCGTTTTGGTATGTAGTTATGAAGGAATCGAATAACAATTATATCGTGACACAAACCCAGCTATCCTTTATATCATATCATATCATAGCAACTTGGTTGCCTAGACCTCAGGGAGGTGAAGAGCTTGGCACCCCTTGTCTGTAGGTTCCTATCGACGTCTCGCCGCAAGTGCTCTCAATAACGTCGAGTTGCTGCATTGCAGAAACCAATTTTCTAAAAAAACAACTAAAAGGTAATTAAAAGGGGATGCCCCTTTAAAAATAAAACAAATGAATTGCCCCTTACCGTTTCACAGTCTGCTTCTAAAATGCTGTGATGTTTAGTTTCGTAGGTAGGTAAATACATATATCTAGTTAAATTGTTGTTTCAATGTCTGTAATATTCATAGTAAAGCCCATGTCTACAGGTACATAGAATCGACTGCGAAGCCAGGACACATTAATAAAATAAATAAAACTACTTTATGAATATGCTATTTGATCCAGAAAGCATGCCTTTCGCGGACATTGCGCCTACCAATTCGCCACCCGCTTGATTCTCCTACAGTCCCTCTTCCCGTAATCAATGCCTCCTACTCACACGGTGTTTTAGATTGTACATACATTGATTTAAAAGTAAACATATTGCCGTCGTCACCAAAATAGTATTTGGAATCAGACAGTACAGTCAGTCTTCTTACATAATTGATGTTTACAGCTTTATTTCTTAATGTGTCCTTGGTTCACGGACGATTCCACATACATATCACATCCGTACGTAAAAGCGACGTACATACTCAGTACGAAAAACTATATGCTTGGCTAAGAACTGAACTTAGAATACCATGATACTAAATCAATCGGAGTAAAGATATCGCCCCTAATGTGATGTTTGTCATTGTTGCAGGGGCGGCGCTGGGCGTGCGGCACCTTCAGATAGTGCTCTTGTTCGGCTGTACCCTTGTAGGGTACATGGTGCGAGTCAGCATGAGTCTAGCCATCGTCGCCATGACCTCACCCAACGACTACGGATATCCCGTTAGTACAGGCTTCCCATTAACTGCTACTTACGTTAGAACGGTCGACAGCATATTTTTATAATATTGTACGTCCGATCATTAATTTGCTGCTCGTAGTTCAGGGGCCCGTGGACTTGCCTTGCTTGCCAGAGGTATTGCGCTCAAGTTCCCGCCCCGTTCATGACCCACTTTATTTATCTTTCTGGCTTGGATAAATGATTTCGTCACGAAGGCGAGCTGTAATGAAAACTGTAGGTCACCTTCCCCTACTAAGTACTGTAGGTAGATTCGATTAAAAACTGTTCGAAACGGCAATAAAAAATTGTTCGTGTTTTCCATCAATTCCAATGTAGCCTTCCTCATATAGGGAAGGTATTGGAAATGCACCTAATTTCTTCGAGAATGCGGTGTGTTGGGCTAAATTATGTATTGCCATCCATGTGGAGTTGAATAAAAAAAGGGTTTTGTGTGCTAAACTTTACCACAAAGACCCATCACGGTTTGGCCCTGTATTTAATTTTATTTATGTATTGTCGATTAACTCAGTAAAACCCTTAAACAGACTTTACTGGTTATGTATATTGTTCCGTCAACATCTATGAAGTAAACACTAAAGATATTAATGCTATTGTCAAAATATTTTTTTTGGTAGAATATTTTAAGACAAAGCACAAAAGAGACAATATTCTTCAATACTGCAATATTCTCGAAGGAAAATCATCTGTAGAACTCGTAAAGTTGTAGCGCCTCAAAGTACAAAGTGATATGTTCTCAATGGTAAGCGGAGTAAAATGCAGTAAAATATTTACTAAAAAGTACACACTTTCAAGTCGGGACGAGTATTTTTATTGGCAGCGACAGAGACAATACATCCAGTCACCCGTATTGTGCCGCGCCGCGAGCGCGCGAGCATAACATACGGCTGCCTACCGTGTACCATCACGCCTTAAATCACGGACCGGCGTTCCCAGACGATAGAATTAAAGGATTTTTAACTCGGACTTTGAATTATATCTATGAATTTTTAGTAACTTTTTTTGAAAATGAAATGCAATTTTACTTATAGAAATTAAAAAAAATGTATGAAGACATTATCTCTAAAATAGAATAAAAAATAATTGGTCACTTTTTGGAATAAAAAATGTATTGAGGGAAAACTTAAAAAAAAACTGTACGCCAAATGCGCCAGTAGTCTCCGATAGTCATTTTAGGTTCTAAATGCGGACGTATTTGGATTGGACAGATTGACGGATGGACGAACGGATAGGAATTAATTATTCGGGTTCCATTTTTACCATTTAGCTACAGAAAAAAAAATTACACCGTGAACAAAATAATAATATAGCACAATTTATTAAAAAAATGTCTAGACGGCTCTTTTAACTCACACTCCACTGCAGGGATGATTTTGGAAGAAAATATAAGCACCGTACCATTTTATTAAACAAAAAAAAGTTCCTATACGTTTCTAATCACTTGACTTCGATGAGAAATATCGGAAACGCGATTATTTTTCTTCATTTTAGAACGAATTTAAACTAGCTGAGGTTTTTCTCGAACCGATTTTGTTTTGGACATTCACCCGACCGGAACCCTGTATAGTTTGGTTTCACCTTCGCGGGCATGTTATTCAAATGATCAGTTCTGGATCTCGACAACAACGCCAACTTTCGGGTCCAGCTATAGCTAAGAACCATCCTCGGACTTCGACGAATGTTTGCCGAATTGGTGAATTGGTTCATCCGTTTTCGGGTTTTCCCGTAAGCAGTTGTCACCTAAATAGGCGTTTACGCAAAACCGATCGACTGGCGTTTTCAAATGTATGGACAAATTGAAATGCAGTGGGCGTTAAGCGAACTAACATTTGCGAGTCCGAGTTAAATTTGACAGCTAACTCACCGTCGCCGTGAATACGTTGCCGTTTACGCCGACTTCGCGTTTTCATACAAATCTGAAGTCCGATTTTGACTTTGACAGCTTGAAGAAGTAAAACGCCAGAATATCTAGTAAAAACTTGTATAGAGTTTGACGTTTTTACGTAACTTTGAAGTTCCGCAAATGCCAATTTAGGTGAGAACTCGGACTGACCACTCCGTATCCGTTTTTACACGGACACAGATGACAGCGTCTAAATAAACCAAACCGGGACAGAAACTGGCCGCAGGACTCTAGGCACCAGCCAGGTGCAGCGATGCCACGCAGCAGCGCCGGCTGTTCAAACGGAAAAGAGCCAACGTTTCTTCGGCCGGAAGACATTAAGAGCTGAAGGAGGTTCACGCTGCGCAATGAAATCGTTAAGAGTGCGGACACGTCTATTATGGGCTCCGTTACGACCTCTGCGAGAGCCTGGCTAAAATTTAATGAAACATTTGTCGTGCGATGTTGGCGACGGATTTCGTATTGTTGATGCTCCGTTTAATAGCTTCTGCTCCGGTCTAAGAGCACTTTATCGCAAAGGCTATTTACTGTTATCCACTCATTGGAAGACATGAAAGATCCAAGTGAATTATATTGAACATTCTTTACATAATCAGCCGTAAGCTACCAAATAAACGAAGTGAGTTAAATAAAAAAAATAGAAAATGTAGTATATAGCTAGACGTATATATAAATATAGCAAAAAAAAACTATCATATTGACGTTTGAAATACTTTTAAATCTTAGTTAAAAGGGTTACCAAAATACTACTTTCACTCAACAGACAGACTCAAGGACACTTGATGCTTACGGTGATGATATTAGCCCAACTCACATCATGGGAACTAGGTGTCAGGCCTTCCTTTGATTGGGTGGCTACATATAACTGGATAGCAAGCGCTAGATGGCGCAGCAATGGGCTTCATAATTATATCTTAAACAACATTTGGAGAAGGGAGCTTGACTCTAGTCAACCGCTGGATAGACCGATTATCGTTGTTCGGGACCCTAAAATGGCACCTGTGATGATTTCTGGGTGTAAAGCACGAATCAGTGTCATTGCCACATAAGTACGAAATTTTTAAGTAGAATTCGAGCTAAAGGCAGCCGCAAAAGTTAAACGGTAAAATTCGACCGCACCCCATGACTAAAGTCTAAAATGTACCGCCACAGGAAGACATGATATATATTTGTATTATTATATTATATTTGACAATATATGATATATATTGAATATAATTGATATATATATATTATAATTGACTAAGACTTGAAATATTTTAGACCTGTCGAAGCGGACCAAATTGGCATGATAAGTTATGATAATTCTAAAGACGCTGATTTTTTTACAGGCGATGTAGTTTCCTCATAGAAGGTTGGGTGCAAAAGATTAGAAAATTCGGACCGGTGCGTTTGGAATTATTTAGGTATTTTCAATAATTCGAACTAAAAGATTGAATAAAATATTTAAGTAAAATATTGAAGTCTCTAAATTATTGTTTTCCATATTAGGAATGAACATTAGAACCTCTTATAAAAAGTTTAGAAATCTATGTAGTTGGCTTTCAAAGTTATTGATGATAAAATAATATATTATTATATAAAATATTTAAGTTATTAGAGTCGCCGGCAACATGACCATATCGAAACACTCTATCAGCATACAAAAGATTAGAAATATTCATATAGTGCATTTAAGTCAAAAAATAATTAAATTCGTTTTACGCACTACGCACGTAGGTATCAAGAGGCGCGGAACGAGATTGCGCCCCGCGCGTTGTGCGAGTAGAGCGAGTAAATTAAATTCATATTTAAGTTTAATGCACTATATGAATATTTCTAATCTTTTGTATGCTGATAGAGTGTTTCAATATGGTCATGTGGCCGCCGACTCTAATAACTTAAATATTTTATTGATTGAATTAAAGATAAAAACATAAATAACTTTGAAAGCCAACTACATAGATTTCTAAACTTTTTATAGCAGGTTCTAATGTTCATTCTTAATATGGAAAATAATAATTTAGAGACTTAAATATTTTATTGTAATTATAATGAGCGATTTTTTGTTTTGCTATGTTCCCAAAAAGCAATTTTTCTAAACTTTTTCTTACGACATGGAACGAAAGTTTTAAGCAATATACAATCGTAAAATTTGACTTAAATATTTTATTCAATCTTTTAGATCGAATTATTGAAAATACCTAAATAATTTCAAACGCACCATTCCGAATTTTCTAATCTTTTGCACCCTACCTTCCATAAGGAAACTACATCGCCTGTAAAAAAATCTGCGACATTAGAATTATCGAACCCTTTATTGCTCTAGCCGCTGGGCTATTTGCGATCCTAGTGTTTTCTGTATTATGATCATTCGTTCACGGTGTGTTGACAGGTATTCGAGTGGAACAAACACACACAGGACACAATCCTGTCATCATTCTTCTGGGGCTACATTGTCCTCCAGGTGCCAGCCGGAATGCTTGCGGCGCGTATCGGCGGCAAGGCGCTGCTCGCTATCGGCATGTTTACCAACGGCGTCATCAGCATGGTCGTGCCGTACGCCGCTACTAAGGTATAAAGTCCTATATCCTATGTAGGGTATAGGAATATTCAATAAAAACTCCGTTCATTTTGACTTTGAACCGGAAGTGGAGGTGAATATTTCTTTGCGTTCGGTCTTCGAAAAATACAATTTGTTGATTCAAGATTGTTGATTAAGACAGATATAGATATAGATGCCTGTAGTATACGAACTTCATTTCATTTAAAAAGTCACTACTGGGAAAAAGGAGCCTTTTAAAGTTCTTCGAAATAAAACATGGCTTCGACAATATGCACACCGACGAAATTAGCAACTGAATTAGCAGCCCGTAAAAGGATTCGTTGACTTGATATCCTGTTTGCCCAATATTTGCGGGTGTGCCTCTATCCATACTATACTCTGAACGAGGCATATCGTGATTTACTTTCGGCTTTTTATTTCTGTAGATTTGTTGTTAAGATATCTCCAAAGATTTCAATCGATTTGATTTAGATATCTGGATTTTTCACATTTCTAACCGCGCGACATTATTAATTTCATACACGGTATACACCTGTACAGCAAATATTGCTTTCTTCAATTTGTTTCATAATTCCATTTGAAATGATACGATCGCAGGGTGGATGGCTAGCGGTGTGCGGCTGCCGGGTTGCGATGGGTCTGACTCAAGGTCTGCTGTTCCCCAGCATACATGGACTCCTCGGGAAGTGGGCCCCAGACTGCGAGAGGGCACGACTCGCCACTTTTGTTTACGCAGGTGCACTATTTTATCAATGACAATTTATTTTTTATTGCATAGAATTTATTTTAGTAACTAATGAATATTCGGGTACCAGTCAATCTGCGAATGAAAAATGGTTCATTAGGAAATACAACATTTCAAAATCTCGTTGATTTCAAATAACCTTTCCAGAATATTTCTTCAATTCATTCATGAAACGAGGATATATTTATTGTTATACGCTGGGCCGTTGCTAATATGTCTCCATTTGTGTAACTACAGGTAGCCAAGTGGGCACCGTGGTAGAGATGATGCTGGCCGGGGTTCTCTCTGCCAGCCGGTGGGGCTGGCCTTCTGTCTACTACTCCGTGGGCACTCTGTGCCTGCTGTGGACTATTATGTGGGTAGTGATTGGCGCTAACTCCCCAGCAACTTCCAGGTGCATCTCCAAGAAGGAGCGTGACTACATTGAGAATAACACAGGGGCCGACAAGACCACTCGGGTAAATTTCATAAACTTGAATAGTCAATCCATGCCCAGAATTGAATAGAAGCATGAATAAGATCCTAAGTTTTTTCAAAGTCAATTATTATATTTCGATATTAAAATAAAGTTAATGTTACCTGAATCTTTCTAAAATCGAACCAAACTCTATAATGATTGCAATCTTTAGAAACTGCCGATCCCTTGGAAGAAGATCCTGACGTCTTTGGGTTTCTGGGCTATCCTGCTTGCTCACAGCGGGCAGGCCTTCGGATTCTGGACGCTGCTTACCGAGATGCCGACATACATGAAGAGTGCCCTCCACGTGGACATCAAGAGCGTTAGTAGATTTTTGTTCACCGAACCGTTATTTGGCTTTCAAATCAATCACAGTTTTGCTTCACCAAAGTAAAATGTTATGGAAAATGGCATGTCTTTTTAAACATGAGCCGAAATTCTCAGGAGTTATAAAATAACCTTGAGCTACCTTAAATTAGGCTGGTTGTAGTTAGAATTTGAAAGATTTTAGTAAATAATTTCAAAAGGTACACGCGTTGCATGACTTTCTGTTTTTTACAGAATGGCCTGTTCTCCGCACTGCCCTATCTCGCCATGTTTATATTCAGCATGATCGCCAGCGCTACCTCGGACTTTATCACCAACCGCAATCTCATGAGCAACACTAAGGCGAGGAAACTCTTCAACACAATTGGTGGGTATCCCTCTAAGAGGAGAATAATTTCATTTCATTTAATTTCATTTCATTTATTTAAACTTTTTGGTAGTCAAACTACACCAAGTTACGTCACAAAGATCCGTGGATTCGATCAACCCAGTAAAGAAGAACCCCGTGTTTACATAACATATTTCATAATATAATTTGAAGTCAGACTACTTAAAAACTATAAAAATGTGAAAATCTTTCGTTCTGCAATAGATAGTAATATCACTTAAAAAAAACCAATGGAAGTTTATTTTTGGAGCATCCATACCACCAAATATTTTAGCATGGAATATCATTGACCGATGTAGGTATCCGAAGACGGCACTGACGCGTCAGAAAGAGCCCTAATCTAGCCTGAAGATTGCATCTTATGACTCTCGATGCTCATGGTACATGGCGATACTTCACTCCACGTTTGAACTCAAACCGATTATTAGCAAAAGGCACACGAAAGACACACCCACAAATCTTTGCTGGAGGAAGGCCACAAATAAATTTCCGAACTCTGCTAGCTCTAGCTAGCGTTGTAACCCAAACATGTTAAATAAAACTCAATGATGAGATGAGATCCATAGTTCTGAAAGTGAAATCATCAACAACGTAAAAAAACCTAGCGGTGCCAAAGATTTTGTGGACAGGTGAAAAGGTAGGGCAGGTCTTGAGACCCACGGCTGCGTAGCTGCTCTCCTCTAGTCGTGATTTGAATGTTGAATATGTGTTCCTTCCGCTGGGAAACTTCGTTCGTGCGATATAGACTTATTTGACAAGTTGGACGTTCTAGCGGATAGCGCTATCTAGCGCCATGCTAACTAGCTTTTATGCATATGTTTGTTGTATTTGTTGGCCTGTGAAACTAGCAGCTCTTTGTAGAGGACGCTATGTCGCCACAATATGAACACTCAAAAATAGTATGTTTAAAATTACGAAGCATGAAATATTTATCTGGTGTGGGTTGCAGCGCACTGGGGGCCAGCGGTGGCACTGCTAGCACTCGCGTACCTGCCCGCTGGACACGTGCTGCTGGCCGTCACTATCCTAACCATTTGCGTCGGCCTCAACGGTGCGCACTACTCTGGCTTCATGGTACGTTGATTACCTCTTAATTTTGCTCTCTGTATGGTAATAACTTGAGTTACTTCGGAATAAAATTTTTGCTCATGTCTTCAAACTTCCTAGTTCACTCACTTCAGAAAAAGTATTATCGACTACGATTTTGTGACTTTGAGCGTGGCCAGATTAACAAGAACTTTACAGAAACATTTCCGTGAGTTGTTGTTTGTTTTATGTTAACCTACATACTTGCAATTCTAATTACTAGCTTGCGTCTCCTGCGCACCCTTTATGCAGTTAAATTAGTTATCAAACCAGTCAAAGCGCACCGTCTCTGCCGGCAGACGGCACTGCACACTGCATTTCCGTTTGCTTCTCTGTGCATAACAGCTCAATGAATTCACAAATTGATCCACCAATAGGGTGCTATAGTGCTTGTGAATTAAGTTTCTAGGGAACAGAAACAGAAAAGACAGTTTTTTTACCTCGACATGAATCGCTGTCATTATATTAGTCCATGCAACATTCGTAAATAATAAGTTAAGTTAAATAAAAACCTCCCTTTCTTAAGCACGGCTACGTTAAAGTCGATAGAAAACACGGGTTTATTCGATCATCTTTCCGATCACCTTTAATAATTATGGAAGGGGCTTCCTATAGTTTGACCTGGGTTCCCAACCATGTAGTGGAGTATCTCTAATCTAGCAGAATTAAACATCTGGGGGAACCGGATTTTTACCTCCTCTATTTTGATCACAAATCACTCGCGCAGTGATGCATACGTGTTTAAAAGAGAATAATGCGGTAATATTCCGGGAGGTCACGACATTTATGGTCACGATAAGGTAAACGGCTGAATCTGGCTTCACAGGTTAGAGACCAATCCTCTGAGGCGAAATATGTCGGTCTGCCAGCGCCAAGTGGTTGCGTTAGCTAGATTGGTTATACAGAATATATGTTGGTATGTACCTGCTAATGAATATATTGATTATCTGGACATATTGATACGTATTCATTATACCACAATAACCAGTCGGTTTTATAATTAAATATATACATATACCGAATGTTATATCTGTAACCTAAATCGCCTGTAACTACGAAATACAACAAAATATTTGTTCAGTTTTGGTATTACTAAGCAAGTATGTACTGTTACTTTCATGCTTCGTAATTTGCAGCCATTTAGCTTCTTATATATATTTTTTATCACAATAACTACTTTTTCAGGCGCCTTATCTAGGTAACGCAACCACTTGGCACAGGCAGACCAACACATTTAGCTTCAGAGGGTTGGTCTTTATCCTGTGAACTAAGTTTTAGCCATTTACGTTATCGTTACCATTTTTGTCGCGACCTACTAGTCTATAAGAATGTGGACAAACTGAGGGAGCGGCGAAGGAGAAGGGTGGTGTAAGGTGCCGGCCGGTAAGGTCCCCTCTACTAGATGTACCGAATTGCCGGATTAGATGGGCCCCCCATGGAGGCATTTTCCTCACCTCCATGGCTGACCCGCAGTATTAAAAAATAATCATAATTTAATGTCGTATAATAATCAAAGAGGTGCATAACCATGGTCTCCGACACACTAAAGGTGGTCGGATAAGTATGGCCTATTCGAGAATCCGTTCATAACCAATTGATCTTCGAAAACTCCCGGTGCTAAAATCTAAAGTGTGCTCTCCTACATCGGCAGATGGTACATATTGACTTGGCGCCAAACTTCGCGAGCACCATGATGGGGATCACCAATGGAGCATCGACGATATTTTCTATCCTGGCACCGCTGTCGGCCTCCTACGTCATACAAGATGATGTAAGTATACACTTTTTATTGATAATTGGCCACTTTATTCCGTTGCATTGAATTAGATACATTCAAATTCATAATTTTAAACGCCGCAATAGGCTTATTAAAATGCATGTCTGATTTAGTAATTTTGGTTTCAAATAGAGAATTACTGAAATATTTTAATGACAAACTTCCTTTAATTATTTTTAAAGTTCAACTTGTTGAAATTTCTGTTCAATGATGGACAAAGAAAATCATTTGACATGGCACTATAGTGACAAGCCAAGCGTAGATCCGGGCTGTATACAAACTCATTGATTGCCAAGTTCATGGTGACCTTGCCACGTTTTGTGAGTCAGGGTATGAAAAGGATATCAAAATTGTATTTATGTGATATTTTTAGGTTTCTTAAACTATCTACTTCAATAAATAAATGTTTAGAAAAAAGTCGAAATCAATTTCTAAAAACATTTTCTACAAGTTGTCATATTCAACGTGACCTATGTTCATGCTCATTTTATCTAGGTTATGAAAATAATATCATATATTTTTATCATCATGATCATTTGAGTTGGATTTTAACATTGAAATCACGGACAAATTTTACGACAAAAGTTTATTAAGTTTTACACTAAATTTACAGTGAAAATCAAAACTGTAAGCGTTCAGAAGCCATTATTATCGCATTATTGGCTTTCAGTTACAAATATGAATTCCAACTCGATTACCCGAATAATGCAAGTAATTATCTTTTATTACTGCTTTATTCACATGTCCATGAAATATACGATTGCAGAATTAATTTCCGTCTGTTCTGTACAAAACTAAAGTGTAAGGTTGGCTGAGAGGCCTCCACGCTCCGTGTACGAGTATGAACTTGTTAAAATAGTTAAAATAGTGCTTCCCATTAGTTTGCCGTTTGAAATTACTCGACAAAATGTGTTCCTGAGAAGCTACAATATTGGCTGTTGCAACAATACAGAATGCGTTATTTTTCTCAAAATCAACGGTTTCGATTCCTCGTTAGAAAAAATAGAATCGTAATGCAGTTTGTGTTTTAAACAGAATCTGCCCCATGACTCCTTTGAGTATTTTCACTATTTCTTTTAAGATATTTTGCCATGAAGGCAACACTTTCATTTGATATGGTTGCAGACCCTAGCATCGGAGTGGCGCAAGGTGTTCTTCGTGTCGGTGGCATTCTACTTCCTGGTGAATCTATTCTTCTTGTTGTTCGCTACCAGCGAGCGCCAGCCCTGGAACGAGCCCTTCTTCAAGGAGGACGCCGCCGATAGAGGTATTATTTTTATTATTTTCTTCCGTAGCTTCTTACTACTTACGTACTTTACTCACTTACGTGACCAGACGTTGTTATTTAATTACCTTACGTATCAGCCTCTCGAATCAAAAGGTAAAAGTTGAAGATCATAATTCAAAATCACTAAGACAATTAATTTTAGAAATATTTGGTACGTAGGTTACGCTGCAATCGTCATTGAGGATTTAAGATAATTTTAACAGAGGAGTTTTTTTGCTGGGCTCTTTAATTAATGTGTCTTTGCTTCACGGTCGGTTGTACAATATCACATTCCTTGGAATGAGCGACTTACCTGCTTAGCACGAAAAAGTATATTTACGAGTCGTATTCACTACGTATAATATTCACAACGTATAATAGTATTTTTTTCCAAAAAATGAAAACCATGCATATCGTATAATATTCACAACGTATAATATTATACGTTGTGCATGAGTTTAAAAATAAAATAAACTCTTTGCATCATGCAGAACGTCTTATAGGCACAACGTATAATATTCCTAACATGAATTCACAAAAAAAGAAAACCATACAGAACGTATAATATGCCAAGAAGCACTGCATAAAGCGCCCTAATCACGATACATTTAAGGCTGAAATTGCTACGAAACGATATTTGTTGAAGAGTAACAATTTGCTACAACGCTAATTGAGACGGTCGAAAAGTCGCGTGCGAGTATACGCTTTAAAAGTATAAACATAAGGGCGCTTATCGTATGAAAAGTGTTTGGATAATATGATACGCATGGTTTTCTTTTTTGTTAAATAAAGATCATAATATTATACGTTGTGACTATTATACGTTATGCATGGAGAAATAAGAAATTTTATTTTGTAAACTTCTTCATGCACTACGTATACAATTATACGATCTGCCAATTATACGATCTGCCGATTTTAAAATTTTGTTAAAATATGACATTATACGATCTGCATATTAGACGTTCTGCCGTTCCCCCATATTTACAAATGATTGAATGTATAAACTTAACAATACTCAACTAGCGTTACTTTACTGACTAAATATACCAATTAATTTCTCGATGATTACTTGTTTACGAGATCGCTCTTAACTTTCATAAATAAATTAAGTTTCGGATCTATGTATAATATCATCTTCGTTATATTTATTCCTATAAACGTTATTGTTACAGAAAAGAACGAGAAAGAGATCAAGGCCCGGACAGAATCGGTCGAAGCTGTAAAGGAGTCACAAAAATTCTAACATGCCGACAGAGGCATAGGTAGCTAAATAAATAATTAGTACATATGGTTTACAGTCCATGAATACAGTAAGCGTAGCTAGTTACCAGATAGACGAACTGGGAGGAAGGATTTAGAATTTTTACATTTTATTATCTATTGCAATATTACTAAAATTATATATTACGATAGAACAATTAGGAGATTCGTCTATTAGGGTTCTAATTTATACATGAAAGTACCATATTATTATAAATATTGTTCAAAATGGTTTAGTCAAAACATTTCGTGCAAGTATCTGCTCATTCCTGAGAATTGCGTTAGCCTAAAAACTCTGCATTCCCGTATGATGTAAACATGTGTCACCTCTAGCATTGTAGTTAATATGACTGTGATGTAGTTAGCCATATAATTTCCGACAGAGGTGGCGAGGTGTAATATAAGTGTGCTATATTTATGTGTTTTTACCCTGTCTCAAATTTATATGTCTGGGTCTAATTTATAGGACTTGCAAAACTGTTTAATTAATTTAATTAAGATAATGATTAATATTAAAGCAAATACCTAGGTTGATAAAACACATGTTTTTAGAAAATGTGCTTTTTTTACTTTTTGAGTGTTAATGTGTTAAAGTGAATATGTTGTGAAATAAATTGGAGCTATATAAATTGAACTCGATTTTATTTATTGTATTGTGTTTTAAGATGTTTTCGTTATATAGTAAAAATTGTTTTTCTTGATATCAATAGCTCAAATCTATTTTAGTTAGCAATTGATATTGTTAAAGAATATACAAAAACAAGAAGCCTAAACATATTTATTTAGCCAGGCTACCTACCCGCCTACCTACCTACTGATCGTACGGACGACTATGAGTTATTGACTTGCTCCGGATTACAAAATCATTAGCACCGATTTTGTGCAACCATAAATAAATGAACAAATATCCGTTTTTTATTAGTTAGATATCGGAGAGTGCAAAAATATTTAAAACTATGCAGGTATTATCGGCACGAAAATAAACCACATTGTACAAGTTTCGTCAAAATAAAAAAGGTTTCTCCATACATTTTTGTGGTTGGGAAATATTTATGGGTAAGTTAAAATAACGCACCAGCACGTTGATCAACCGATATACGTCAGACAGCAGGTGACAACTGGCGAAGAAAAACAGGAGACCGCACCACTTGGCGAAATCAGGGGGAGGCCTACGTCCAGCAGTGGACAGTAAAAGCCTGGAGAAGAAAATAACAACTTAGAAGGCAAAACTTATAAAACAATAATAGTTAATTTGCATGCCTAGAATACGTGGTTTGAAGAAATGCCCGCACTGTCAGGGTATGCAGTATGTTTGCATAATGCGCCAGGAGACCGTGCACGCACGCGGACGCGTTTGACTCGGTCCTCGAACGCAGTGCGTGTCCGTGCACGCGCTGCGAATCGTTAGTGCAGCAGTGAAAGCATACCGTATATCTTCATACATTTGACCTACCGCATGCAACGGACGCTACGGACCGCCCGTTCGGTCGAGCACTGAAACAGGCCTACACAATATTCGTAGTAGTTTAATACCTACGTATTTACACTAAATGGTCTAGACTTCAACATAAATCTTAAACTCATTTAAGTCTTGTCTATGTAAAACTACTTCAGCAGTCTACTGTTAAATGTTTCATTATTCATGTCTAAAAACTTGTTTTGGACTTTTGGTGACCTATAAGTAAATGCCTATAGGTAAATGACTAAGGCCTGAAGCCTTAGTCCGCTAATAGATAACTCCACTTTCGAGCGTTAGCGTACCAAACCACTAAAACTGTATCGCGCTTTCATAACGCTTACGCTCGAAAGTGGAGTTATCAATTAGCGGACTTAGGCTTATGTATAATTTGTTGTGAAGCATAAAGAAATCAGCAGCACAGAATTTTGGCTTTTTAATTGTTCCGCAAAGACCACTTTTTTTGGTGCGGAGCTGAAACGCTACAGTTTTTAATATTTTTAAACTCAAGTAAACTTTAAAACAAATCTAGAATAGTGGTAATATTACTTACCGGGAGCTAAGCGGCAAAGTTAGCGCTCGGCACTCCGGAAACGTACGCGATAGCAGGGAGGATAGGTAAACGCGTTTTATACTGTCAGCACTTTATGCAGCACAGTACATACTTGAATGGTCATCTTTCTTATTTGACAACAATATAATTTCAAAAGAGGAACACTTACATGAAAAATATCACATTTTCTTTGATTTCACATATATGTATTTCAAATGAGTTTACTTGGAAACAATTTCATCAGTTTTAAAAGTAATTACATATAGTGTTAATGCCAAACGTTAACAAGCTATTCTTTGGCATATTTGGAGCAAAAAAGGTAGATAACGTTTTGTTGCATTGCGTAAAAAAAATTCATCCTCTTAATACATTTCTGCAAATACCCAATGGTAAAAATTTGGACCATATGCCTGTTAACACGCCGTATTGATTTTTGGGTTAAAAGTACATTAAAAGAAATCAGTAAAAGTGTTGAAACCACATAACTAGGCGGTACGGTTAATCCCACTCCGGTTACTAACGTTAAAATGTATATAAACATTGTACGTGTTCTCCATGACGTATGCTTGGCAACTATCATGACAGTAGGTGTGTGGTATTAGCCATATATGTCCGGTTGTTTTTTTGGTCACACAAAAACCAATCCTTGTAGCCTACAAAAAAAAATTTAACCGATATCTTACATTCCTGCACAAATAAATAAGATAACGGTGAATATGACCGTCAGTGAAATTACCACCGCATGCCTGACCTCATCGCTAGTACAAAAGCTCCCTTAAATAGTGGAGTAAGCACGGGTTTTTTCAGGAGCGGGCACTAGGGACGGATTCCAACAAAGATAGTCTGCGGCAGCTCTCCACTTTCAGTAATGACATCATGGCAAAAAACGTTTCTACAGTTTATGATGGAGTAGCACTTCTTCTGCACGGAATATCATCGCTTTGTGGCTGAAAGCTTTTATATTTATTTTCGCAGTATATTTATTTTTTCACAATTTTTTTTAAGAAGATTTTTTTTATATTGCATTAAATAAAACCTAAAAGTGGGTTCCACACATATACTTATAATATCACCCGTTCCACACGATTCTGCTTTTCAATTTCAAAACGAAGATGTTTAATTTTCAAATATACCAGTTTTATCTGCAAAACTCGCACGAGCTGTTCTTAGACTTCGCAATTGGTACAATGATGAGTTTCCAGGCCCGTCACCTAGTGAGTCAGTTTTTCTTCAACAGCCCATAATCAACCACATTCGTTGTCATGACAAACATGTCCTGCTTACCTAGTCAACTTAGCTCCGTGCCGTGCATCTCGTTGACCACCCCGAGGTATCTCAGAGATTATAGATTCTCCAACTCCGAAGGGATGAAGAGTCTCGCGCTGTCATCTTCATCTCTACCATTGAGGACGCTCTTCGGATCTGCAAAACACCATCCATCTGCCCCTTATACCATCACTCAACGCGAACAGGCAGCGAATGCACCCATTCATTCACTGTCGACATTCCCAAAATAACGAACCAATCAATCACTTTGACAGGGTCCATAAACTATGGAATGCACTTCCTGCTGCAAATCGTCCGACATCGTTGTTTGAACATTCAAGTCAAATTTTTCAGTTTTCTTTCGACATTAAACATTTTACACTCGGAAAAAAGAATGTCATCGTTCATTTCTTCATAGTCTGAACCCAACAGGCTAACACGCAAGGAAGCAATGAAGCTGAGTAATACCTTTTTTCAAGCGTTTGAAATTAAAAGTATTGTGGGTATAATGAAGGTTTACCTCAAGACGGGCGTAGGCGAGGATATGTAAATAACGTTAAATGCGACCGCATTACTCGCTGGCGAGAATTACTCGGCGCGTCGAGGCAAGTCAAGAGATCTTGCGTAACCCCGCTTTAATTAAAATATTGTATTCCATGAGCGCATTAAGGGATATTATACCATTGACGGCGCTCCGGAGTTGAGTAGCATGAAGCAGTGAGATGCTAGTTGCATCGCCTTTCGCCAACAGCTCAAGTTGGCCGCTAGATCTTAAGTTTGATTCAATCGTGTTCGGCGCGGCGCTGCATTGTTTTTCACCAATAACGCGATGGCCAGGGAAAAAAAGTATGCTGAACAATGTTCGCCAAAAATGTGTAAGAACTATAAACCCTATCTACTAACTGTAAGTGCTATATCCCTTATATTCAGATATGATATCGATTTATCGCAGCGTGGAACACATCATACAGTTTGGGAAACTCTATGGGCGATAATATTTGCTACGGCGAAAAAAGAAAGCGGGCATGCCCCGTTACATAAAAAACCTACGGCGGCGGTGGTTGATGGAAGCAACACGCGCAAGTACAGATTACAGCTTTCTGTCGCTTCTCTTCATCGTCATCATTTATCACACGTACGGTCAAATATGTTTGTAATATGTCAACATTTCTCAATATTTGTCACCTAGTAAAACTAAGTCAGATATGCCTGAGAAACATAAAAAGAAGAGCAGAAATACGTTACGATGAACCTGCCATCGTAGGACCTATAATGATGTTAGTTCAGTGGCACACCGAATGTCACGATGAAAGCCCAACACACAACATGGTAACTAGATGCTTGCCCGAACCTTGCTTATATTGCAGGCCTTTATTGAACTGGATGGAAAGCACAAATGTTAAATACCGCTTCGACCCTCATCCAAATTGTGCCAACCTTAGGAGACTGTAACCTACCTTAAAGCGACTTTATTGGTTATTTTTTTCGATATTAATGATTTTTTTCACAAATCGTATAATGCAGTTTTAGTTCTTATCAAAATCGGACCAATTACTAATTTGAGTGCTTTTCGCTATTTCATAAAGTATCGAATTAGGCTATGAAAATGTCGCTCTGTAGAGCATGGACGATTAGGTACGATTAAGAAGATATTTGTTCACTGAGTCACAGTCTATTCAGCCTATTTTTTGTCTTTTATAAGCCACGGATCGGTCATTAGCATTCTTCTTCGTTGTGTAGGCCCTTTCCATTCGACTTCTAGTCCCCATGTAGCCTCGTGAGCGGGGCCCAGAGATTAATGGCGCGCCTGTTTGCCGCAGTCACCGAGTCATCCTGCCATCCTAGCTGCCTTGCCGAGATTAACCACGTCCCGGTGGTTCATTC
The DNA here is from genome assembly GCA_946894095.1 of Incurvaria masculella. Classification (NCBI taxonomy): domain Eukaryota; kingdom Metazoa; phylum Arthropoda; class Insecta; order Lepidoptera; family Incurvariidae; genus Incurvaria; species Incurvaria masculella. The sequence continues at coordinate 10,182,603 of OX335644.1, forward strand.
GTTATTATTACCATTATGCGTACCTTTGCTCTGAACGGCTTAGTTACGCGCAATTTGTACGCGCAAAAGATATGGGTGCTGGTGGTGTGGATTGGATGAGCATTCAGGTGTAAGATTTTAACTGAAACAGGCAGGAATTGTTCTGGGATTCTAGATCGTATGTTCTGAAAGTCAGAGTGAACAAAACTCAATAGATGGAGATATAACTATTTATTTATCATTTTATCTTTTAACTGAATTTAATAAAGATATTTCAGTTGTATTTTAATATTTCAATTAATTGTTAATATTGTGGAGCGAAAAATTATAGAATAGTAATTATGATACGATTTTGTGGATTGCGCAACATTTCAAGAAATATACAAATAATTTCAATTTTGAATATTAAATATTCAAAAGGAGGCTCACAGGTTTTTATTATTTCCTTTTCTATTCTGGCACACATTTTACAACCGATTTTACACAATTAAAAATTCAACCCGCTTTCCCGAAGGGTTGATAGGCACACACACCACAGAGCAATACGACATTCGGTCAATAAAGGACAAGTGGGGTAGACAAGAACGTCTTATTTACCTGTCCCAAATTCCATCTTCCTGAGGGAATAAAAAAAACAAATGAACGTGCTAGTATCTTGTTTTAATACCACTTATACTTCAATCTTCACCAGTTCTTACCGTCAAACACTACCAAAAAAAATATGTTTCTTAATCAACGGCGTATGGAAGCAATATGTTGAGGCACCTTTTATAACTTAGTGAAAACTAGATTCAACCCTATATAAGACCGATCTAGTCCAGTGAATAGTGGGTACTTAAGTCCATGCAACTTGCGATACAGCAATGTCTGTGTCGTCCATATATTTATAACAAAATAAGTGTGAGAGTCATGGTAATGCAAATTATGCAAAATATTTAAGTTCATTTAATATGCTCAGTCGTTCTTTCGCCTCCGTTAAAAATAACATTTGAGTTTTTTTGCCTGATTATATTAAGTATGGTATTATTAGGACGGAAAATATTATTAGGGAAAAAGTACCATCCCAAATAGCTATGGGATACGAGGCCGTCACCTATTTACTAAATATACTATTCAATAAACTATTTACTATTTAATAAATTAAATTATTACACATACCAACAACCTATGATTAATTTTAGATTTTCCAAAATTGGAGGCTTACTAGAATACACTGGTATTTTTTCAGAACGATGTGGACGACGTCTCCTTGAACAATGGTTCTTCTTTATTTCTCGTAAAAACATTAAATTATAATTTGTGCTCCGAGCTTTTCGTCGGTTAGAAAATCTATACGTCTGCACTGAACGACCTGAAAAGGTGACTAGCTGAGTAGAATGCATGAAATATAGACATAGTTATGTTAAGCTAACGTGCCAATATTATGGAGTTATTTTCATCTTTGGGGCTCCTTTTCCGCTTCAACTAATTCGCTTCGGGGGTAGATTCCCTTCTCGTTCTTTTCTGCAACAATCGATTTGAAACGTCGTTAAGCAGGAGTCGTTAAGAGGTGCGATAGAAACTCACTCGTATGGCACTCCAAAACGCCTAACTAGATGCTAGTCCCAGTTGTCACATAAACTGGCGTTTACGGAACTTCGAAGTTCCGTAAAACGTCAAACTCCATACAAGTTTTCACTAGATCTTCTATGGTTTTACTTCTTCAACTCGGATTCCGATTTGTATGAAAACGCGGAGTCGGCGTAAACGGCAATGTCGACGTATTTTTGATAATTGTCAAATCAAACTTGGACTCGCCAATTTTAGTTCGCTTAACGCCCACTGCGCGCGCTCTTCAATTTCTCCATACATTTGCAAACGCCAGTCGATCAGTTTACAGTAAACGCCAATTTAGGTGACAGCTGGGACTACGGGCTCTGTAATTAGTTCGCTAACGAATTCGGGACGTGCAACATCTAATGAATGTTGCTCTAAATAGCGCTAAGTGATGTTCTGTCCTATTCTTTTTTTGTATGCACCCTGACACGGATGACTAACACCACACAACTACCGTTATTATATTAGCCCAATACACCCACCGAAGGAATTAGGTGCTATTCCAGGTTATTCCCTTTATGAGCACGGCTACATGGAACTGAATGGAAAACACGGACAAATTGTCATTGCCGCTTCGACCATCTTTTGATCAAATGCGATTTTACCAACCCGGCCGGGCTTAAAAACTACCAACTAGTAGGAGAAGGGGACCTACAGTTTTAACTGGATTCGGAATCATGGAGCAGCTCGCATCGTGAAGAAATTCACTTATCCAACTCAGAAAGTTAAAGAAAGTTGTGCATGAACGGGGTGAGGATTTAAACCCAGACCTCTGGTATACTAGGCAAGTCCCCTCGCCTCTAGGCTACGAGCCGTTAATCTGAGTAATCTCGCAATATCTTCAAATATTGTATTACGAAGAAAGCATGCAGCTTACAACATATCTTTATCAAGTAGTCGTTTAATTATATCTATCTATTTCACAGTTTTTTTATATCGTCTTCATGACTTCTTAACATTCTAGGGCTGTCAACCTAGAATATCCAGTTTTGTTTTAGAATTACAAATAGATTTGCCGAATAAATAGTAGTACCTTTATCGAGGTCTTCCTCGAAGACGGGCTCGTTCCAGGGCTGTATGTCGCTCTTGGCGAACAACAAGAAGAACAGGTTCACCAGGAAGTAGAACGCCACAGACACGAAGAAAACATTGCGCCACTCGGACGCTAGCGTCTGCAACCACGATCAAAATCAACGATACCAGCAGCACAGCTTCACTGTTAGTTATTCAGTGACATCGGCACCCACTTCTGCTGGCCTATTCCTGGAATTCCCTAATCAGGAATCAGGAGTCCTGAGCCTAGAAAACCGCGTTCATAGCGGTTTTCAAAGCGATTTTCTTGACCTAAAGATGTCGGAGTATAGTATTTCAATTCATCAAGGTTTGCTGACATTTCTCCTGTGTGTATATTGTTGCCCTATTTTTATTTTTTATTATTTGCAACTATATTATTCTCCAGGGTTCGAAACAGCTAGATAAAAAAACATAAGCACTATACAGAAATCCACTAAACAAATAAAAATGTTGTGGCAATCTTTGTTGTCTCGGGTCTCAGTAAATATATGTAAAACGTTGTACTTACATCATCTTGTATAACATAGGAGACTGATAGCGGAGCCGCGATTGAAAATGCTGTGGCAACTCCATTAGTGATTCCCATCATGGTACTCGCGAAGTTCGGAGCCAAGTCAATGTGTACCAACTGTCGACAGTGAAGAGAACAAAAGGGTAGTTAAATGATTGAAGAATAGGCCATAAAGGTTATGATTACTTAAGTGACAACTAGCGAGCTGCCTTGGCCTATCGCTAGTAGCCAACAATAAACACGTCACTTTTAGTGAAACGCATGAAATTGACTCAGCAACGTTCCATACTGTCATAAAAAGTGACGTGTTTAATCATACGTTGACTTTGATTTTGAGTTTGTGTCCTTTCGTTCACTCCGTCCAAAGACTTACATGTATTGCATCAATGATATTATTTTTTTTATTCTCAGGGTTAATCCACCAGATTTATGTTCAAGTGAGTGGTACTGTGTTCACTGTTTCTCTGAAATTCAATCATATTCCGGAAAAAAATCTGAACGATTGGGGATGCAATTAATGAAGCGTTGATAGTGGGAAGATTCACCCAAACCTACATACAAAACATATTACATCGGAGTTATTTATATCGCACTGGTGCGTTTGGAGTGGTTCAAACCCATCGCACAATATAAAGCATCGGTAATTGCAAGAACATTATAAAAGGGTTTTCTATCGTTTATAGGTAATTGTGAAGGTAGTAATTTATGTATTACTGGACTTCTAAGTTCATTATGTAGGACCATGATAGCCCTTATCAGAGCGAGATGAAATGTTTTATTTATAAATTTAATTTGTTTGCAAGGTTCAAGGTGTTTTTATGACTGTATTCGATAAAGGTATCAAAATAATTTAAATCAAATAATCAACATTTAAAAAAGTTCATTATTGACTAGTAAGAATAATAATTGAATAGGGTTTACACGAACATGACTGATTTTTTTAATGAATTTAACCAGTTGTCAGTTAATAATTAAGTTGATCGAGGTGCTTGCATAAGTAAACTAGCGAAGGTGATTAGAAATGTAAGAGCGCGATAGAGGGAAAGGAAGGTTTTAAATGTACCATGAAGCCACAGTAGTGGGCACCGTTGAGGCCGACGCAAATGGTGAGGATAGTGACGGCCAGCAGCACGTGCCCAGCGGGCAGGTACGCGAGTGCCAGCAGTGCCACCGCTGGACCCCATTGCCCTGAAACTCAATCTAGATGCAATAGGGCCGTTCAATCCTGTAGAAGTCTTACTCAGTTATTAAGAGTTTCTATATATCTTTTTGGCTCCACTTGGTTTCGTTAGTTAAATCCGTTTGATTGCTTAGAATTCTTTCTCAGGTATTCACCAATTAAAAAAAAAACCTTCAATCCTTTAGAAGAATTTTTAAATAACTTTTCCTCGTGGCTCCGCTCATTTTCCTTAGTTCTTTCAGCTTTTTCAATCACAAGTTAGATAATATGTTTCCTTGTTACATCTGAATTTAGTAGACATGCCAATGACCTACCAATTGTGTTGAAGAGTTTTCTCGCTTTAGTGTTGCTCATGAGGTTGCGGTTGGTGATGAAGTCCGACGAAGCGCTGGCGATGAGGCTGAACACAAACATGGCGAGGTAGGGCAGTGCGGAGTACAGCCCGTTCTGTATGACAAGCAGAAACGTTTTCATCAACTTCTAACTAGTAGAATCATCGCAATAGTTTGGTCCAAATCCTAATACATGTATTTCATTATTTGTACGTTGTGCATGTATATTGTTAGCTTAGCCCATTGAGAGGGCTAAGCCAACAATATGCGTTTGAATTACGATAGTTTTCAAATATTTGTCTAATTTGGTCACGAACTCATGAGATTTATGTTTAAAGTAATTTGATACCTACTGTTTACTCACCGTTAGAGAAATGCGGTATGATTGAAGTATCAGGTACAGCCTAGTTTGAGGTAGGTAATTCATTGTCTTTTGGGAATTTTGAATAGTCAATTACACTTTATCTTGACTCTTTAATCTTAAATCTCTTAACCATTACTATATTTACTTCCTCCTTACATGGTCAGTGTACAATAGTATCAAGCCTATACGAAAGGCGATTATTCTAAATATGAATTTAAATAATTTCTGTACCACGAATTTGTTTTAAAACAACTTATTTAATTCTACCCATACATTTTGGTGGATATAAACAGAAATTAATAGGGAGAAATAGCTTGGGGAGTAAAGCAAAACGTAGAAGATAAAAATATCACTAACGCTCTTGATGTCCACGTTGAGAGCATGGTTCATGTATGTCGGCATCTCGGTCAGCAGCGTCCAGAATCCAAAAGACTGTCCACTGTGAGCGAGCAGGATGGACCAGAAAGCCATCGACGTCATGATCTTCTTCCAGGGAATCGGCAGTTTCTAAGAAATAAAAACATTAATGAGTTAGATAGCTTGGCTTAAGGCGGTCGTGAAGTCACAAGAAATTTAAGATTAGAAAATTTTCAGAAATTAATTCTTTGCCCATTGGCCAAGGCAAAATTGTGCGGCGACGGCCATTAAAACAGCGAAACCTTCTTCCACTTTTCTGAACGCTGTCAGATTTTAAATTACTTGAGAAAGCTTCATTTTATGTCCGTATGTTTTGATTTACGCAACTACCAATTGTATTCAGAGTCAACTATTCAAAACTTAGTACGGGATTAGCACCGGACTAACCATACAAAAACCGGTTTAGCCCGGCATTAATCCGCGCACTAAAGTTATTCCGCCCGCTCTGAATACGACGGTATGTGTTTAATGATGTTGGCCAAGTCGTATGATCTAAAAACTATGAGTCGTATTCAGAGTGAACTGTCAAATTTTAGTACGTGGGCTAACCATATAAAAATGCTATGCAGTCCGACGATATTCCCATTTGAAAGTTAGTCCGCCCACTCTGAATAAAACTATTTGTCTTTGTAAATTCATATGTAAATCCGTTCAAAATGTACTGCAAATGTATTATAAAAAATCAGTTGAAGAAATTTACCCTAGTCGTCTTGTCGGCGCCGGTGTTACTCTCTATGTAATCACGCTCCTCCTTGGAGATAAACCTAGAAGTTGCCGGAGAGTTGGCACCAAACACTAGCCACAGCATAGTCCACAGCAAGCAGATCGCCCCGACGGTGTAGAAGACGGAAGGCCAGCCCCACCGACTGGCAGAGAGAACTCCAGCAAGCATCATCTCTACCACCGTGCCCAGTTGACTACCTGTGGGCCCATATTTGCAGTAATGTTAATAACCGTCATACTTTTTTTAAGAACGGCTAGTAAGCTAGGTTCCCCATACAAACGTAGTTTACTAATCATTTGAAAAACACTATTCCGTTTGGCTTGATATTTGGTATATAGTATTCTACAATAAATATCTGTGTCTGCATGTTTTTGTTTTGCTGAATAATCTAAAGCAAGTCAAATAAAAGGCAAAAGAAAATCTTAATACAAATTTTCTGTTCTCTGTTGTGTAACACAAGATAAATTTTTCAAAAAAACAAACACGTGCAGACATAGATATTTATTGCGTGATATGAAGTCCTTAATATCAAGCAAATTGGAACAGTGGTTTTCAAATGATTAGTAAACTACGTTTGTATGGGGAGCGTAATTTTCTGATGCTTACGGGCCCACCTTAATTAATTGGAAGCACTTCATACAGTTAACAACATTGTTTTATTATTATCCATTAACATGTGTTGCCTTTTGGGGTTTGAATTTCACTTAGATACTTGAAGAAAATAATTTGATTATGTGTTATTTGTAATTCGAGTTTTTAATTATTACTGGCTCTTTATATTTTTATATTAGTGGCTTAAAAGTGCACCTGCGTAGACAAAGGTGGCGAGTCGTATCCTTTCGCAGTCTGGGGCCCACTTGCCGACGAGTCCATGTATGCTGGGGAACAGCAGACCCTGAGTCAGCCCCATAGCCATCCGACAGGCGCACACCGCTATCCACCCACCCTGGAATTAAACCACATGCGCATTAGTGAGATGTAACCTAGTGGTTTGTGGTAGAAAAAAAAAACGCCGTTGATATGTAATAGATAAACATAATACAAACTAACGAACTGACTCGTCGGCGCTGCCTTTAGTGTATTTGCAATAAAACTTGGCTATGCTCGGTCGTCACTCCTGCCTTGCTTACTCTATGTTGCAGCCCCCTCAGTTCACGGCAGACCGACGCGACGGTACGATCGCAGCATATTCCTTTCGTTTCCTTTACAAACGTCCATACTTATTTTTCATACATGATCTAAGTTCACGGGTGCTTCGTATCAGAACTTTAAGAAGTATTACATTAATTTGGTCCTGTCACGATCTCGTTCGCTGCCCGGGTATAACGATTTCGCTCATATCTGCTCTGTGAATGTGTTTCGTCATTATTTCTTCACCAAATGGGTGAACCCATGTCCAAGCCATCATACCCTTCTCAATTCTTGTCGCATATTTCAGTTGAAAGGAGATGGCCCCGTTACTACTCCTATTTGTGCGGAACTTGTACGGTATACTTTATTTAAACTGTTACGTTTAGGGTTTAGCTTACGCGTGTTTGGACCATCATGTAGTAAATAATGTCAGCACCTGAGTAGCGGCGTACGGCACGACCATGCTGATGACGCCGTTGGTCAGCATGCCTATAGCGAGCAGCGCCTTGCCGCCGATGCGCGCCGCCAGCACGCCGGCGGGCACTTGCAAGATGATGTAGCCACAGAAGAATGATGACAGGATTGTATCCTGCGTGTGCTTGCTCCACTCGAATACCTGTCAGCAGACCAATATTGCATGATGATACAATATACTGTCACTAGCTCAAAGCCAAAAAATTAGTCTATCCGCTGTTTGAACGTAGTTACATATTTCTCCAAAGCAAATATATTTGCTAAGTGGCACCAGCCCAGAGTTGATCAAGAATTAATAAAACATATTTTTAATTGATGAATTGATGAAAGATACAAAAGGTGGTTTAATCAAAAGGTGGTGTAAACCATGGTTTAATGCATATCTTGTTTTCCTTTCAGACCGCTTTATAAGTACGTTGCGTAGGGACTTACAAGTGGCTCGTAGCTTTGAGGCGTGCGGACTTGTCTTTCATACCAGAAGTCATGGGTTCAAGTCCCGACCCCGTCCAGGCATCAACATTCTGAGTTGGATAAGTGCATTTTATTACGAATACAGTCTGTTCCATGGGCCGGAATCCGCCTAAAACTGTAGTTCCGCTTCCCTTATTAGGTCGTAGGGTTAAGCCTACTCGGGTTGGTACTATTCCATTGGATGAAAAACTGGTCAATGCGGAAATAAAAAATTCTCCATATTTTCCATCCAGTTCAATGTAGTCATGCTACAAAGGGAAGGTTCTGGCATGGCACCTAATTTCTTCGGGAATGCGGTGTGTTGGGCTAATATCATGACGGTAGGTGTGATATTAGCCTTACATGTCCATTTACATACAAATACCTACTTTATTAAGCTTGACTTCCAATCCAATCCATGCAGCATGTCATGAAAAGGGTATTCAAGAATCATCAAGATAATGTGACTTGGTATAATGTAATAATTTTCTTTCCCTAAACGATGATATCATATGATAAACAAGTTGTTTTTGCACCGGGGCAAGAGGCATTAACTAAGTCATAAAAAAACATCGCACGACAAATGTTTTTTTAAATATCAGAGCTATCACAAAGGTCGTAACAGAACGAATAATAAACGTGACTACACTGGTAACGATATCATTGAGCCGTATGAACGTCTTCGAGATCGTAATGTCTTCCGGCCAAAGAAACGTTTGCTTCTTCGCCGATTGTGCAGCAGGTGCTCTTGCGTCATGAGCCAGCTACATAGTGGCTGGTGATAGGAGTCATTCGGTACGTTTCGATCTAAGTTTTTTAAAAAAAAAACATCCAAGTGCGAGGAGTCGGACTCGCACACGAAGGGTTCCGTACCACCGTACAAGATATATCAAACAAAATTACGTTTTTGTATGGGCCCCCCCCTTTATTTTTTATATTTTTTTTATTTTACCTATTTGTTGTTAGTGCGGCAAAATAAATACAAAACCTGTGAAAATTTCAGCTGCCTACCTATTACGGTTCACGAGATACAGCTCTGTAACAGACGGACGGACGGACGGACAGACGGACGGACGGACGGACGGACGGATGGACGGACAGACGGACAGCGGAGGCTTAGTAATAGGGTTCCGTTTTCACCCTCGGGTACGGAACCCTAAAAAGTGAACAAAATGTCTACCAACACATTTTTCTGAACACAATTGCGTAAACATCTGAATAAGCCACGTTGTAACGCTTCCAATGTTCTCGGGTACCAAGCCTGCATCGTCTTTTCTAGAGGAAGATCTACGTAATGTAGTTTTTATATTTAGGTCAATGTTTCTTTTTAATTAATGTTAAGTTAGATCTTAATATGTTATACTTTCATTGCGAGTAATAATAATATGTATATTTATAAAAAAATCGATTATAATATTTATTTTACAATTAAAATTTCGGTGTACGTGTGTTCTTAATCCTTCTACCCCTAAACAGATGACAGATTTTGATGAAATTTATTTGTAAATATCTGTCTGTCTACCTCCAAGTGACCCGGATGATTCTTAGCTATAGTTGAAACCAGTAGGGGGCGTTGTTGTACAGCAATGTAATCGGACTTTATGATTTCACACTAAATTGACGGTTATTTCATGAATGGTCTGCTTATTTATGGAACTGGATATGGATGACTAATATGACACCTGCTGTAATGACATTAGCCTACGACACCACATGGAAGCTAGGTGCCATGCCAGGAAATCTCATTACGTTGCTCGGCAATATTAAACTGATTAAAACACGGACAATTTAATTCAATGAGATGGTACCAACTCTGGCAGGATTTACCATAAGTAAACGTGAACCAAGGCCAGTCGTTCGAAAAGGTCACCAATCCAGAACTCAACAGCAATTACCAGAGTTGCTTCACCTCGGTTATCGAACGGAAATGCGTCGGGCCACCGGTCTAGCGAATAATTTCTCTGTGAAATTACGTTGCATAGTGGGAGCGAAGTTTGTACTAACGGGGTATCCGTAGTCGTTGGGCGAGGTCATGGCGACGATGCCCAAGCTCATGCTGACCCGCACCATGTACGCCATCGTGGTGCAGCCGAACATGAGCATCATCTCCAGGTGCCGCACTCCCAGGGCTGCCGCTGCAACATAGGACATATCTTATGTTAGGGACCATGGCCTGGTGACTGCAGGATCCAGCGATCTTTCGTTCTGAGCACTATTCTTTGAATTCCGTGTTCAGAAATATTTCTTTCGAGAAAACCGCTTCTATAGCGGTTGCCAAAGCGGTTTTCTCTACGGAAAGATTTCGGATCACAGTATTTCAATTTATTCAATGGGTTTCCGTCGAGAAATCGCTTTGAGAACCGCTGTAAAAGCGGTTTTCTTCGAATGAAATATTTCTCATTTATGAGCACGGATTTCCAAGCATACAGTTTTTTATAGGCACAGAATACTTATTCAGGGAATGCATCCCTTTCACTGGCGACATTCCCAAAATAAGATCTAAGCGATTATTTATTATTAGGCTCGGTAAACAATCGTCGGGAAACGCTCATGTGAGAGCCCGGCCGGAGCACTCCTACTTAGATTATTTAGTTTGTTAGAGAATGCTTGAATTGTTATTACAACAGTTATAAGATATACTTTTTCACCATTACAATATGTAGACGATACATGTGTCGAGATGTGGCCTCGCCATGCCCAACCGCGAATGCCGGATTGAGTATACTGTGGAAAAGAAGAAAAAAATAGAATACGAAATTATAGATCCAAAGTCGGTGGCGAAATTGGTATACGCAATAACCGCGAAAAGTGTAATGTACCTTATTTTTTTCCTTGCTTTACGATCGATTCTGCATATATATGTACATATCACTTTCGCGTATATATTTCGTTCTCAAACGAGATTGAAATGTGATTTTCGTTGTGAATTTAGGTTATTCGGAATTTCTTGAATCGTTTCTGAAACGGCGAGATGACAGCAAAAAAAAAACATTTCTTAAGCGTCCATAATTTAATAAGAATACTTGAAAATTATACGATATAATATGTTTGGAATATGACTGGCGATATTACATTTTTGCTCGGCACTTTGCAGGTCCTTTAATATTGTAAAAAAATTAAATTCACTCCGTTTTCGTTGTAGTCCCAAAGAATATGAAGTTGGCTAAACGTTTAGAACATATTTCTTTACTTTTACGTGTTGAGAGGTTGTAAAGGCAAATAGTTCATGTAATTATCGCTATTTCTTCAACTATATCTACAGAAATAGTTGGTATCTGAAAAGTTGAATGGCAAAAACGACTAAAACTAAGTAGCTAAACGAATCAACCTAATTTTACTTATTTACAGATCTGGTGCAATCCTCAAAAATAGACTATTAGATGAAATAAAGTATGACTGCCATAATATACATACACAGCACCAATAAAACTGCATCGTTTCTTAAAGCAGATAAATAATGAATTTTGGAAAAATGTAAGATTTCAAAGAAATAATCGGCGTGTGTATTTCAGAGAAGTAATGTTTTCAAATTATTAATAATAAAATAATTTCCTTATATTTTTTGCGTTCATGACGCAAACTACAGATTATATATAGTTGAAGAAGTAAGTGTTTTGAAATAAAGATTTTATGGGTCAAATTATAAATATTTGGCATACTATGTTGTCCTTTTCGCATAATATCGAAGACATTTTTTTCTCGACAGGCACGGCACTATCGAAATAACGTTATAATTATTTTACAATATAATTTGAGACATATGAAAATGTATTTGTGATTAGGTTTATCCACAGAATCTTTGATATACTATAAAAAAAAACATTTCTGCACGTGTAATTTTTAGCTGAGCTCCGAAATTCGAGTACATACACAGTGGTAGAATCTTGTTGGCCTCGTTACTTTTGGGCACTCATGGTGAGAGGCGAGCTCATGTATATTTTAGAATTAAAAAAGGAGATATAAATATGTTTGCAATATTAAAAGCGAAACGTGTAAAGCGCTTCTAATATGAATCTAGGCCAATTTATTCCTTAAGAAATTCCAGGGTGCTTATCAAAGGTGATTCGAAACGCTCGAAATATCTTTAAAAAAATATGTATGGCGGCATATTCTGAAAAGTGGAAGGAAAATTAATAGTATTTAGCTATACGAGTTAGCCTAATTTTACAAATTTACATTTGGTGGAATCTTCACAACTAGACTATTTCATGTAATATAATATTATGTATTCCCAAAATGCTTAGGAGCAAATCCATGGTAAAAATATTTAGTTGCCTTTGAAATATTTTCATCATACCTAACGCTGAATTTATTGACGTTAAAAAGCCAATTATTAAAATTTAATCAAATATTCAACATAATAAGTTTTACACGGTAGCAAATCCTAAGAACATCTACATCTGAACCTAGGTCGTCTACACCTTAACGAGGGTCGTTAAGGTGTAGATGAAAAATACTTATTGTTTCGTTACAGCACCAGCTCGGTGTAAACGTGTTTCCTTAAATGAGTATTTATCCTTGTTTCTAGCATGATAACCAACTTTTATTAAACTAATAAAATGCTCGCTCGCTTGCTGCATCCGAGGCAAGAATTGTCTTGTAGAGCAATATTTATCACTGACATCACAGGCGGGTTTTGCAGTACTATTTATGATGTCAGAATTATCACAGCCAGGGCATTGTTCTTACAAACTACAAGCAGTACAGGGAAAAAAATGGCTTGCAATTCTGAGTTCTTTGTTCTAGCTTTAGTGTAAAATATGTTTTGAAAAGAATTCTGCAGTCTTCAACACTAACGAGCACTAGCAAAAAGTTTCGGTTTTGTTCTAAGTTCTCGCTCGTTGGATGCTACGCAAACGATGCTCCAATTTTATTACCGATAGCTAAATATATTTCCCAAGTCGGAAAAATAAAAATATCGAGCCGACATTTTGCTCGTGGCTCATGGTAAAATTCTACGAAACTGTAGGTCCTATATAAGATGGTAGGGTTAAGCCTACCCGGGTTGGTACGATTGCGTTGGATAAAAAGAGATGCAAGCGGCCATGAAAAATTGCCCATGTTTACCATCAATTTTAATGTATTCATGCTCATAAAGAAGGTTCTGGCATGGCACCCAATTTCCTTTTGGAAAAAGGGTATTCAAGAAAAAAAGAGAGCGGCTTTTGAACGGCTGTTAGCTTATTATTCAGTCCTGTAAGCGGTTCAGTCACCTTCCCTTAAGGTGGCCCAACCCGGCGGGACTAACTCATTCGCGGGCACTGTACAAAACCGTGCTGTTGCGCTCTGAGACCTTATCTGTTTCAAAGAAAAAGACAGGCTCCGTGATGAGGAAGATGCAACATCTCCACAAAAAAGATAATGTGCATAGTGTATGATTTGGTAAGATTTACGAAAATTTTGATTTCAAAACGACTTATAGTTAAAATTCGAACTTTCAACTTAGAAACTAAACACAATTTTACAAAGCCAACGGTCATCAGACATCTAGTTCGATCAAATAAAGCTCTTTTGAGCAAAATTTGGGATCTCGGATAAGAAATATGGCCGTGATCTTCTTTCCCCGTTTGTATGGGGAGATGAGCAGGTTGGGCCACCTTAAGGAAAACTGATTGAACTGGCAGGGACTTGACATGCATTGGAGAGGTCTGGGTTCAAATCCTCGCCCCGGACAAGTGGTGTGTTGAACTAATATGATGACATAAGCAGTACTGGACATAAGTCATTAATGTCCAGGTATATACAAAAAAACAGACACGCGGACAGCGAGGTCATCTTATTAGGGTTCCTTTTATTCCTTTTGATGAACGGAACCCTAAAAATAACTTTTTGCGTACTCAATGTTGCTGTTAGTGCATTCAGCAGGAGTAACTTCGCTCTTTTCTTTTAATATAGATGAATAAATAAAATAAACAAATATTATCAGTCTTTGCCCACATGACGTTGGAAATCTTTCATGCCTTCATGCCATAAACATGAACGTTGCTCAGTTTTTTGTTTGATGAGAACATATTGAAAATCCCCAAGTGTCATTCGAGATTAGTGTTGGTTGAACCAATGCTTTCCCTATAAGTTATTATAGCCATTAAACGATTCGCTCAACTTCATTCATAATACGACAACTACTCAACCATGAAACATTGGATTGTTCTACCAAATAAGATTTGTTTCGTGAATGAACCATTGGATGTGCGTGTATAAATAAGACAATGATTATGTAAAATAAGTAAGCTTCAGCGGTTCTGCGGTTGATTGAAACAATTTGACTAAAAGCTTGAAAACTTTGAGCCACTTTATTCCATAAATTGTTTTCGATCGGAAATGAAATTATTTCATGCGGAAATAACTTAATTTAAATAATTAATTAAGGCTACAATACCTTTTCCCCACAAAATTCCATAAATAATTTAAAAGAAAATACACATAACACCTTAATACGCCCTTGACAGAGCGGCTGGTAGCTCAAGGGCGCGGTGACTTGCTATCCATGCTGATCCCCGCTCCGTTCATGCGCCAATTTCTTTATCTTTCTGGCTTGTGCGTGCGTGCTGTTTCACGGTTCGGAATCCATGTAAAACTCGGGGCTGCCATGAAGTCACAGAAAATCTAAGATTGGAAAATTTTAAGAAATGCATTCTTTGTCCATTGACCAAGGCACAATGTTGCACGGCGACTGCTATTAAAATAGCGAAATCGTCATCCAAGCCCTAACGTTTCCCTACCCCTAAACTATCTCAGAATTGAATCAAACTTTTTTTATCTATTGGGAAAGCTTCATTCTATGTCCATATGTTTTGATTTGATTCTATTTCGATTATGTTTGATTTGAACTTAAAAAAATACAACTTTTTTCCAATGTTCATAAGCCAATATTTTCCAGACTAATAAAGGATATATTAAAAAAATGAAAACATACAAACATAGATTTCTATAATATATTTTAGAATCCATAATTTTAAAAACGTTATGAAACATTGTCCATGATTTGAATCCAGTGCAATGTAGCCGTACTTTAAATGCGAAGGTCTTGCCAAGGCGTCTCATTCCTTCGGGAATGCGGTGTGTTGGGCTAATATCATGACGGTGGGTGTGATAATCATGTTCAGTTACATCAATCGAAAGTTATAAGAGTAAATTTCAAGAATTTAGGGTCTCGATCCGGACATTTACAGAGGAGTACCACTTTGTAGAAGTTTCAAAATGTTCAACTTGTACTGGATCTTGCGGAATCCCTTTATGCTGGAAACTCATAAAGGACGCCCTCCTAGTGAGCATAAAGTGGTTAAATTAATGTACCTAAAGCTTAAGTAAACATACTTTTTCGTCGCAAGTACGTCGTCAAAGAGTACCGTGCAGTGGCATTATATAAAATGTCTAATAATATAATAATATTTATGGTTACATTTAAAAACTTACAGGCGGAGTTTCGTTGTGGCTTCTTCTATGCATGGTATATTAAAAGCTAAGCCTGGTTTACACCAAGTGCTAATTTTCTAGTACTGGTATTGATTGTAAGCAGCTAAGGCGAAAAAG
The DNA here is from genome assembly GCA_946894095.1 of Incurvaria masculella. Classification (NCBI taxonomy): domain Eukaryota; kingdom Metazoa; phylum Arthropoda; class Insecta; order Lepidoptera; family Incurvariidae; genus Incurvaria; species Incurvaria masculella. The sequence continues at coordinate 10,198,368 of OX335644.1, forward strand.
GCCCTAAGGAAGGAATTTTAAATAATGTATTAATATTTTTTAAAGATTAATATACAATGTCCGATTTTAAGGCATATTTATTAACCTTATTATAAAACTTTGTTTTGCATTAAAACGTTTTATGGAATAAGGACTCCGGATCGCGTCCTGCAAATGAAGCGCCGAACCGTCATCAGCGCGATGCGGATGGGCTCAATTTGAGGATACCATTAGATAAATTGAATTAAATCAGGACTTCAAATTATCGGAACGTCGGCTATGCTTTCAGGGTAGGACTTAAAGATTTCACTTGCGAAAATGTATGAATTCTCTAATGTTATCGATTTTTGTTTGAGAACAAAGTCGATACTTGTAAAACCGCCCAGATGTTTTAACATAAGCATTTTAGAAACAAGCGCCACGAGTACGTAAAAATACATGTATAATTAATTAATTTCTTTTATTATAAACATACATACACGCGTTAATACACTATTTTTACACGACGGTTTTTATAAACTGCGTGTTCGGCATACCATTTAGAATTGATTTTAAACCTAATACTCGTGGATTTGGAGTCTTTATATTCATAAGAGATCTCAGAACTAGATAAAAATGTAATAAAAGATATTCAAATAGATTGTATAACTACTACTGTTTATGTGACATTTCAAATTTAGATTGATCGCTTACCGCGCGTATGAAGCTGAGTGGATTGTTTGGTGACATTTAGCTTTATGTGCAGCTCGTGGTGTAGAGGCTAGAGGATATGCCTTTCATACGAGAGGTTATGCGTTCAAATCTTCGCCCCAGTCATGCATGACTTTCTTTCTCTGAGTTGGATAAGTGCATTTCGTTACGAATGCGAGCTGTTCCATGGTTCGAAATTCCTGTAAAACTGTAGGACTCCTTCCTCTATTAGGTGGTAGGGTTAAGCCCGCCCGGGTTGGTACCACCGCATTGGAGGAAATTGTAATTGAAGAGGCTATGAAACATTTTCCGTGATTACTATCCAGTTCAGTGTAGTCGTGCTCAAAAAGGAAGTAACGGCGACGGATGGTTTCACCTGGTTACTCACTGGCACGACCGGTGTCGACCGATCCGTCCTTCTTCATATACTTCCGGAACTCACGCGTCACGGTCATTTGGTCCTGAATAGCACAAACGAAGCCTTCGGTTTCTTAGAATATGTCATCAAACCGCATACATTGGACTGAATCTAAGATATGCATGCTTATGATACTTTTGAGGTTACCGCGGTCGTTAGACATGTTTGAAAAATGTTACGGCTTTTCACGCGGCAAAGTAGAGATATTCTCCGACGTTTCGAGCTAATCATTCAGCCCGTTGTCAAGGAGGCATCCGCCGCGCTCGTGCGCAGCAGACGACTACTGTAGGCATGCTTGGCGACTCTGCTCACAATACCCGGAGAAATAGCCCATTTCGTTTCTTGCCTCTCTGCACTTCTCCGTGAACTGAGGCGTTAAGCTCGCGTCGGACAGATTAAGCGGGGTGAGCTTAGAATCGCACTCCACTACTTTGCATGCCTGTTGTTTTCCGCAGCCGTCAGAAAGTAGTGACGAAGGTAACGAACCTCGGAGTTGTAGAGGTGTGCGAGGTTAAAAATACCTCTGTCTAACAATTCACGAGGTACGTAAAATATCAAAAGGAAATCTCCTCTTTCCGACTGTTTTGTGGATTCTTCGCACGGTAAAATATGCGCTTAACATGAACGGATTTGATTTGATTTAAATTAAGGTTGATGTTTAGTAGGAAAAGGCATAGATTAAAAAGGAAGGGATAGATTGCTAACGTCACACACATTATTGAATAGGGAAAATAAAAGTCCACAGGTGGCGTTGTAATTTACATCTTAGAATACTTTAAATAAAACCAATGGAATATCTTTGACATTTTTGTTAATATGTATATATATTATTATTTTCGTACTACGTCGTACTTTTTCGTACTTATACTGAGTCGCTTATTCCAAGGAATGTGATATGTATATATGAACAATCAATCGTGAAGCGAAAGTTTATTAAAGAAAGATCTACATATATAATTAAAGAAAGAACTACTTTACGAATATACTGCAAGGCTGGACCCGAACCAGCAAAACATACCATTCGCGGGTATTGCGTCTAACCTATTTCGCCACCTGCTGTATACCCATAATTTGGAATTCTCCCACAGTCCCAAATTTAATATTTCATTATTTATTTGTACTTTTTTTATAAATTAGGTTAGGGCATTTTTAAAAAAATCTTCACAATTAAATTCTGTACTGATTGACTGACGGAGCATCGAATCGAAATGTTTTGATTAGAGATAGTTGCGGGGCGGGTGACATAGGCGAAATGTTATAGCGGAAAGTTAATATTTTCGATATTGTCCCAAGCGGAGCTGGGTACCACAGCTAGTATCAGATAAAGTAAGTAGACATTATTTGGTTAATTGGAATTGAGCCCATAAAATAAGCAATCCTACAGAACGCCTCGGCCTGAAAAGGCTAGGACAAAAGGTCCCGCATTGAGAAAATTATTATTGAAATTTAATTCCTTTGACCTTTCAATTTAATTAATAAAAGCAAATGTTTACTGGACAAATTCTATTAACAACTATTACTTTTAGTATACATGTAGATATTTTGGTTAAAAAAAGTTTTGGGTATTTGATGGCTATTATATTAAATACAACTATGATATTAGATCATGACTAATGAAAAATTACTAAATTAGATGGAGGACAATTTTTCGTTGCCACTTCAACCAGCTTTCAATGCAATGGTACGAGTACCAACCCGGACGGGAGAAGGTAATGGGAAGGATGTTATAAGAGGATTCAGAACAATGTAACTTAATGGGTTTTAGAGTACTGCGGGAAGAACTTAATATATTTTTTTGTAAAATACAAAATATTGTTGATATATTTTTTATGTTGGTATGTTTATATAAAACACTTAAGGTGGCCCAACCCGGCGGGCTTAACTCATTCGCGGGCACGGTACAATACCGTGCTGTCTCGCTCTGGGACCTTCTCTGTTTCAAAGAATAAGACATGCTCCGTGATGAGGAAGATGCAACATGTCCACAAAAAACACAATGTGCATAGTGTATGATTTGGTAAGATTTACGAAAATTTTAATTTCAAAACGACTTATAGCTAAAAGTAAACTACGACCGCTGTAGTCAAAAATCTAACAAAAACCAAATAGATTATACATCTTGATTAAATAAGCTATGTCAGATGACTAATCTTTTTAATATGTTCTTACTTTATCATTGCGTTATCCACCTCCAAAGTTATTGTATAAAACCCGCGAAAACTTCGAACTTTCGGACCTTATAACTTAGAAACCAAACACAATTTTACAATGCCAATGGTCATCAGACATCTCTTTCCATCAAATAAAGCTATTTTGAGCAACATTTTGGATCTCTGGCAAGAAATATGGGCGTGATCTTCTTTCCCCTTTTGTATGGGGAGATGAGCGGGATGGGCCACCTTAATATCGTTTCTCAGAATATTTTTGGGAAACTGTGAATGTACATACTATGTACAATGTACAAACTATATGACAATCTATAGAAACTATCAGTACGTGTGCAGGTTGTAGTGATTTGAATAGTAAACTCTTTGAGACAGGGAAAACGTTTCGCGGCTCGTAGCCTAGTGGCGAGGGAACGGGCCTAGCGTACCTGGGTTTAATTCCGACATGAACCACTGACTTTCTCTTTCTGAGTTCGTTAAGTGCATTTCGTCACGAATGCGAGCTGCTCCACGGTTCGGAATCGATGTAAAACTATAGGTCCCCTTGCCCTACTAGGTGGTAGGGTGTAAGCCCACCCGGGGTGGTACCATCGCATTGGATGAATAAATGGTCGAAGCCGAATGAAAAATTGTCCGTGTTTTCTATCCAGTTCAATGTAACCGTGCTCATAAAAGGAAGGTCCTGGCATGACACCTAATTCCTTTGGGAATGAGGTGTATTTGGCTAATATCATAACGGTATCATAACCATCCACGTCAGGTCGCATGAAAAAAAGAGAAGAGGAAATCCACATCCTAACCTTCCTATTCCATTAGAAATTTAAATAATTTTGTATGAATAGGAGTTTTGGTATAAATTTAAATCTATTTATGTATCGTGTATTTATTATGTGTGCATAATAGTTTTTGTATGAATACATTTATTATATTTTAAATAAGTATATTCTGTGTATAAAGTAATATTTACAAAGTCAATTCGTTTTATTATACTCTCTATCACTTTTCTTTTCTATGTACCTTACATGCTTTTTTGATATCTCTAAGGTATACTGGTAGATAATGCCATTTGTTGGTATTAACTCGTCCTTTTTGCCATTTTTTTTTTAAACGAGCAAATATACTATATTTTAATTTTCATTTCATTTGATTTTGCTTGCGACTCCCAAACCCCTGATTTTTTTAATGTTAAGCACGGCATATGGCGCACGTCAGGACCTTACAAAACAGGCGCCCGACGGCGCCCATGGGCATTCGGACTTTCACAGGGGCTGCGAAAACCATGCCGGCCGACCAGGTGTTTCTTCACACTTGATAAGGCAAGTGTCCGCGAGGAGCCCTACGGAGCCCCTAATTAACGAGCGAGCGGAGCGCACTACAAGCAGGACGAAACGAGCGCGCAAGGAAGTGGATTTTCCTTGAGATTTCCCGAACGAAAGTCGCGGGCGGAGCCGCCGCCGTCCCGCGGGATAACTTATGTTCACTTGCGGGCGAACTCTCGCCGAGTGAGCTATAAATTCCACCAGCACATATTTACGCAGCGTTCAGATCGACCGCAGACAGGCGCGGGGATACATGCGGCCAAGTGGCTACGTTCCCACATTAAGGAGTCCGTTGTGATATTGGTTTATAAATCCATATCAACAAGTGAAGGGGAGGGCTGCACTCGAAATTAGCGCATTCCCCGTAGGTTGCTGGATTTTGGAAAAAAAATAAAATAAATTGTGGACTGTATTGGTTATTAAGAGGTTGTATGGCATTGCGACTGACCTGCTCTCCGTGCCAGTGGGTTTTCACGTTGCGAGATGGAACCCGGGCCCGGGGTTTGCTGGTGTCAGTGGTGATGATGAGAAGGCGCCGCCGTGGCGATACACTGACTCTATGGGTCAACCACTACTAGGCAAGCTTAGCATTCGCTGTCGACATCGAAGATAGGCAATAAAAACTCATTTTGGCTGGATTTCTTGAAGAATGTGTCGAGACCTCAGTGCAGGAAAAACGTGGCAGGCGAATGTGGTCAAAAATTTTGTTGAGTTACTCAAAAGCGACGGAAAATGTGGGTAGTTAGCATTTGCATATAAAGGGCGCCAGACATTCAAATTTGAAATGGAATGATTGAGAGATTTCTCAACAACAAGAGCTTGTACTTCCGGGACTAGTAGGAATATATTTGATATTTTTAATTATTTAAAGCAGCGACCATGGAAAGATGGCAGTAGCAATCGAAACTCATTCGTATGGCGGCATCATGACCACGAGGTAGTTCGCTTACTGTATCCCCTAGTCCCACTTGTCACCTTAATTAACGTTTATACCAAACCGATCGACTAACCTTTTTCAAATGTATGGAGAAATTTAAGAGCGTGCGCAGTATTCATTAAGCGCCCTTACATTTGCGAGACTCAGTTTGATTTGACAGCTTACGTATCGTCGCCGTAAATCCGTTGACGTTGCCGTTTACGCCGACTCCGCATTTTCATACAAATCGGGAGTACGATTTTGACTTTGACAGCTTGTAGAAGTAAGACCACAGAATAACTAGTAAAAACTTGTATGGAGTTTGACGTTTTTACGTAACTTCTAAGTTCCGTTAACGCAAATTTAAGTGAGAACTCAGACTGACCACTCTGATTCGGAACCCGCAACGTAAAATTTTCGTTGCAATAAATGGCGTCCTGTGAAGTAATGACGTGTTATTGGAACTCGAGAAAATCAGTAGTAAGCGATTTCGTAAGTGAATTCGCTCCTTGGAGAATAGAAACTATTGTCGGTTTCTACTCCCGTTACCCGTTACTATTTAACAGATTTAAGACAGACAGAATTTATGTAAGGTTATGCAAAGACATCAGCATTGTGAACAGATGTGCAACCGTAATTGCAGTCAAAATGCATGAGCGTAGGATTCATCCAAGAAATGAGCCCCATCTAGTACTAGATAGTGGAAGCTGACGTCATTGTCTGAATAGCTCGGCGATAGAGCAGTGTACCTGTAATCCATAGGTCACTGGCTGGAATCTTGCTTCCCACGAATGTCTAGTATGAATATATTTTATTATCGTGCCGCATACGTTCTGGAAGAATTCCATGTTAGAGTTGATTGTTGGTAAGAATGATGGACTACTTAAGACTTTTATCATGTTCTAAATTTGCAGCTTTGAAGTACATGCACCGCGTACGTGCAGGAAGAAATATTACAAAAACTTGAACCGTCCGAGGAAGAGAAAAAATGAATAAGAGCAAAAAAAGCGAAACTTGAGAAAGTGAATTAATTAATTTAAGGTTCCGTTCAAGTAATTAAGGGCCCCGAGCGCCGGGCGCAGTTTTTTTCAACTCATTATACAACGTGTTCCCATTAACCTCATTGACCCCAGGTAACTTTTGAAGATTTCAATTGATCGTACTCAGTTAGAAAATTCGGGGCCGAGTTCATTAATAAGCTGCCTTAAGAGGCTTTTTTTTTATTTTGTAACGTGTTTTTTGGATTTGTGATTGATATTTCGTCCCTTCTATACTTCGGTTTTAAAAACAATATCCATGTGATTTATATGTTAGGATGTATGGTGTTAAATTTAAAGCCTAAAACGCTAAACAAATATTGATTAATTTCGGTTTACTTAGTGTTAAATTCTACTCGAAGGGGGTGTGGGCAATTCTCATAACATCCAGGAAATAATTAGGCCCAACAACAGTCCAAAGCGACACTGACCTCAGCTAGTATTCTATATTGTAAAGTATTAATTTATTAAACGTATCCTAAGTAAAATAAAATCCTGTCTTGTTACAATTACAATGAATTATTGACTAAATTGTATATGATTATTGATACATTTTTAGCCATCCATGTCCACTCACAATAAAATAATACACAAAAGGTAAACTTGAATTATCTTGTCTTGAAATAATATTATTGAATCGCAGGAGCAGGCTGGTTAGGCTTTCGATATTCCGGGAGTTTATACCGGGGGAAACGAAGGAGCTAGAATAATAAGAACACCTCACCTAAGCAAATTGGAACCAAAACCGGTTGAGAATGATATATGCCGGGATTTGGCTAAATCCTTAGCGATTTAGCTAAATCATGGATTTTCTTATTCATGTGCGAACTATACATTTATAAATAAACGACTTCTAAGTAAATTATAGTTCTTTCAGATATTCACGGCGCTTTTTTTTTATGTAACCGAATGGCTAATACCAAACTCAACGTCAGATTTATTTATTTAATTTACTTATTTGCTATATGCATAGTAGAAGTGTTCACAAAGATGCACGAATTAAATGTATGCCTTGCAGTAAGTCTAACAGCAGATTAAAAATATTTGTGTGTGAAAAATCAGAATATTTATATATATATAGCTATATATAACACACGACATGGGAACCAGGTGCTATGCCAGGACCTTTCTTAAATTGCTCAGCTACGTTGAACTGGATGGAAAATACGGACAATTTTAATTGCCGCTTCGACTATCATTTATTAAATGCCACCTAGTAAGTAAGGACCTACAGTTTTACGTAGAATACGAAGCACGGCCAGCCCCTACGGTTGAAAATGGTCACCCATCCAGAACCCAACCGCGCTCGGAGGTGCTTACCCAGCTTATAGAAACGCAAGGAGTCGCACCACTGGGCTATCCAGGCTGGAGCGTGCTATGTACTTTGTATGCCACACAGCAAAAACTGCATTCGCCAAGTCAATTCCCACTCAAACAAACCTGCCAAAACGTCTACGAATATATTTGCGTGCGGCGCGTACGCGTTTTAGAAGACAGTGGGTCTCAGAGTAGTCATGCTAGATGGCACATCTCTTCCATTTTTTATCTGACAACTGGATGGACAACACTGTCAATTTGTCAATACCCTTTAGGCCATCCTTTATTTAATGCGATAGTATAAACCCGGCCGGGGCTGACCCTGCTACTTCGTAATACCTGGGGTGGATACGAGGGTTCCGAGCCATGAAGTATGTAACATTTTTCAAACACACATAGGAATCTAAAAAGTTTTGATATTATCTTTACCTATGGACTTCAAGGAAACATAAACATGTTATCGCAAGACCACAGGACTTCATTTTGGTTTTAATTTTAATATAAAAGGTAGTAAGCTCAAATATGTCGTACTACAATTAACAGTCGAATTTCGTTGCTTTTTAGGGTTCCGTACCCAAAGGGTGAAAACGGAACCCTATTACTAAGCCTCCGCTGTCCGTCCGTCCGTCCGTCCGTCCGTCCGTCTGTCCGTCTGTCACAGCGCTGTATCTCAGAAACCGTGATAGCTAGACAGTTGGAATTTTCACAGAGTGTGTATTTCCGTTGCCGCTAGAACAACAAATCATAGACATTACGAAATAGTTAGAATTAAAGGGGGTCCCCATACAACATACGTCTATATTGTCTATCCCGCTCGCACCCACTTCGCTGAGCCCGGCGTATGGCCCCCGCGCCGCTACGCGCGCGCCGCCTCCCCGCACGCCATTCTGCTCGATAGTCTTCTCGCTCACACGTGCTAGACTTTATACACGCTGCGCGCGCATCTAGGTCTATGACTACTTTATATAGATGAACGCTCGCCTCGCGTCGGCAGTTGGTCGCGGACCATTCTTCTTGTTCGGTTGGGCATTCGGCGCGGGCGTCTTCTATGCACGCGCGATGTATTTACGATGCTTCGTCAATAATTCATGAAGTCGGTGTGTAGGTATTAACGCCATATGCAAATTAGAGATTGAATATGATACAACATAAGAATATATTAAAAAACATACATTTTTTAAATATACAAAGCAAACGTATAGCATAGCTTTAACTAATTTGTAAATAAAATTATATAATATTTACATACAAATACATGTCAGATCAGTACATTTTTCATTGGCTTTTATGAAATATACAAATAGTATATGGTTTTTTTAGTAAGTACCTGTATATGGATCGCAATACAACACCTATTGATTAACATGATATTCGCCCAACTCACCACATGAGAACTAGGTGCCATGCCAGAACCTTACTTATGCTGCACGGCTACGTTGAACTGGATGGAAAAATCTCTCTCTACATATTTTGAACGTACCTAATATTGAATTTTTAGAAACATCGCATTATTGCTGTAATGGAACAGAGAAGCTTTGTAAAAAATATCTAAGCTATTTTTTTATGCGACCAGACATGGATGGCTAATACCACACAACTACCGTTATGATATTAGCCCAATACACCTGATTCCCTAAGGAATTAGGTGCCATGCCAGGACCTTCCCTTTTATGAGGGAGGCTCCATTGAACTGGATGGAAAACACGGACAATTTTTTATTGCCGCTTCGACCATCTTTTCACCCAATGCGATGGTACCAACCCGGGCGGGCTTAAACCCTACCATCTTGTAGGGGAAAGGGACCTACAGTTTTACATGGATTCCGAACCATGGAGCAGCTCGCATTCTTGACGAAATGCACTTATCGAACTCGGAATGAGAAAGACAGTGGTGCATGTCGGAATTAAACCCAGACCTCTGGTACGCTAGGCCAGTCCCCGCGCCACTAGGCTACAAGCCGCAATATTTGCGGGTTAACATAACAAGTACCTACCATACATAAATATTGCAAGTATGACATTGCAAGTATGAAGTTTCTTTGCGGGTTCTTCTTCACTGGTTGATCGAATCCGCGAATCAATCAAATTGTGACATGACTTAGCCCCGGTTGCACGAAGAGACGGCCGAGTTAATCAATGTTCAAACACGTCACTTTTAGTGAACCGCATAGAGTTCCTTCCATACTGTCTGTACAAAGTGACGTGTTTAATCGTACATTGATGTTGATTTTAATTTTTTGTCCTTTCGTGCACTCGGCCCTTAGTGTAGTTTGACTACCTGAAGTAGAATAAATAAATGAAATAAAATTGTGTTTAGCTTTCAAAATGCTTTATTAATCGCTTCAATGGGTAGGTAGGCAAAAACATTTATCGTAAAATGTTTATATACATTTTCTGTTTAAAAAAACGCAAAGCACGTTTTTGGCCTAGAGACCATTAACAATAAGTGATATATTATCGTATATATCCACTTATGTGTAACAATTTTCTATGCACATGCAAGTCTATGGTGGGAAATCACAAATCGATGAAGGAAAGAGTTATAGAAAAATTAAAAAACATATTTTTCAGATACATATATTTTTATTATTGCTTTTTCAGTTTCAACGTTAGTTTTTTATGTAACCAGTAAACCTGGTAACCTACAAACCTACTGTAAGGTACTTTCAAGGCTAAACAATGAATCATTACTATCATTATAAAAATAAGAAACAAAAAAGAAGGACATATCTTTTTCCAACGAATGTGATTTGTATGTACGTATAATCGACCGTGAAGCAAGGACACTTTAATTAAAGAAAGAACCCAGTAAAAAGAACTACTTTACGAATATAATGCAAGGCTGGAACCGAACCGTAGAGCGGCTCGTAGCCTAGTGGCGCGGGGACTGGCCTAGCGTACCAGAGGCCCGGGTTCAATACCAACTTGCACCACTGTCTTTCTCTTTCAGAGTTCGATAAGTGCATTTCGTCACGAATGCGAGCTGCTCCATGGTTCGGAATCCATGTAAAACTGTAGGTCCCCTTCCCCTACTAGGTGGCAGGGTTTAAGCCCGCCCGGGTTGGTACCATCGCATTGGATGAAAAGATGGTCGAAGCGGCAATGAAAAATTGTCTGTGTTTTCCATCCAGTTCAATGTAGCCGTGCTCATAAAGGGAAGGTCCTGGCATGGCACCTAATTCCTTCGGGAATGTGGTGTATTGGGCTAATATCATAACGGTAGTTGTGTGGTATTAGCCATCCATGTCAGGTCGCATAAAAAAAAAACCAGCAAAACATACCATTCGCTGGTAGGTATTGAGTTATTCGGTCAAGTGAACTAAAATATACCAGTTGGCATGGTACGAAATTTAACTAAACGTCAAACTTAGCCCCGATTGCACGAAAGGACGGCTGAGTTAATCAATGTTCAAACACGTCACTTTTAGTAAACCCCTTGGAGTTGACGTTGATTTTGATTTTTTGTCCTTTCGTGCACTCGGCCCTCATTTTGCCTCCTTTGCCTATTCACCTGCTATGCACCTAGCGAATGATTTATCATGGTAACCAAACCACCCTGGATATTTTAAGGGCTTCAAAATGATACAATTATGTTCATGATATGATTATATTAAGGGTAGATGTTTTTTGGAGACAAATTTATGTTGATTTCACATAATACGGTTAGAATCTGATAATTTGTCATATCGAGACGACTGTTGTTAATTTTTTTGAAATAGGCTTTGTAATGCATATTATAAAAATAAATATTTTTCCACGTTGCTTAAGTTACATTATTCTTCATGTATCAATTCTCGATTGAAGTTCCTCTCTTTTAATAAAAAAAAAATTTTTTTTTTGTAATGAGATAAAAAAAAAACAATTTAATGATATTTTTTTATATTCATCGTTACATTCAGCATTGATGTTTGTAGCGGGTTCAAATCCCCGCCCCGTTTATGAATCACTTTCTTTCTTTTTCAGAATTGGATAAATGAATTTCGTTACGAATGCGAGTTTGTTGGGAGATGTTTGGATCCATGTTAAACTATAGGTGCCCTTTCCCTACGATTGGTACCATCGCATGAGATGATAATACCTATAGTTGAAACGGCAATAATAAATTGTCCATGTTTTCCATACAGTTCAATGTAGCCGTGGTCGTAAATAGAAGATCCTGGCATGTCACCTAATTCCTTCGGAAATGAGGGTAATAGCGGGTAGAGGCGAAGTTCAGAAGGCACAACCGAGGTTCCGTAATTTCCTTAAATATACGATGGTACGGAACCCTTCGTGCGCGAGTCCGACTCGCACTTGGCCGGTTTTTATGTTAAGCTCATCATATGGTGCATGCCAGTCTTTCACATAAGATGTGCCCGACCACGCCCATGGGCTTTCACGGGGGCTGCGACAACCATGTCGGCCGGCCACGTGCTTCTGCATACCATGTTGAAGGACCCGAGTTTGTACTTTGGGGGAAATATTTCGGGATATAAATTTACCGGATCGATTTACAGAATTCGAGGTATGTCGACAGGATTTTTCTTTCTGAGTTTGATAAGACTTCTATGCGTCATTAGAGTACGCTAGACTTCATTTCTAAGATGGTGGTCGAAGAGACGCAATTTACTTATATGTTTGTTGATGTGTATAAGCTGTGCTTTTCATTATTGCACTAGTGCTTATTTCTATTATCGATTCTACTAAGAAACTACTTAGATAAAGTTGTGCGCTATATGCATTTTGAACTTTTATTAACTCAAAAGACCGGGATTTCTAAACTTTCCAATCCATTAACCGAACTGAAACATTGTATTTCAACGCAGTACGTGCGATATTATATGTTTCACAGTTAACAGTTAACACATGTTAACAGTTTCTTACAATTATTCTAACATGAAAGTAACCCTTGATCTCATGTTATTTCTGAATCTACTCGATGTGTAGACGATTGTAATAACTACCCTCAGTTGAGGCGCGATGCGAGGGCGTATGTTGTGCGGACGCCGGCTGGCGGCAGCTGTATACGCTCCGTGGCACTGTTGAGTGATTTATGCCCTTCTTTACCCAGCAAGATGCCGATGCTGGTTCTTGCGACCGCCGCCTGAGCCCCCGCCGCCGCCGGCAGGGATGCCAGCCTGAATAATTTACTTTCAAACGAGGCGACTGCGAATTAGCGAGTATTCTGGAGATGTTTGATTCTAATTTAATCTTAGCTAATTTAGTAGATGGAGATACTTCCGAGTGTTGCGGTCATGTCGGGCATTTACACGTATTATTGATAATTAACTGTTTTTTTCCTGTAAATTACCTATTCTATTTTTTATTTTATTATATTTTATATATATATATATATATATATATATATATATATATATATATATATTTATTTATGTACAACGTTTACTTCGGGGACTTTTTTTTTATTCATCGCATGTTTTGAAGACTTTTATATGGTTTGGGGACAGGTCTCAAACTAATCAAATATTCATCCGTTACTTTGGGGACTGGATGAGTTTTTATACATCGTTTTATTGATCGCATGGTTTGAGTTATATACATTTTTATACACTTTTATACGCTGGCTCACTTACACTGGTTGCTGGTGTGCGTGTCCCCAAACTATTTTATATATATAAATTAAACTGAAGCTCTACTGGCAGGCTTCTCTAGGATAACAATATGATGTTGTTATAGTCAACGACATCTAAAATACCGTGCAAATTGCCCGTGTAATGTGTATTAGTTGAGAACATATCAGTTAATTACGGTTGATCTAAATCTATGACGGAGTAAATACTCGTAACATATTTTTTTATACACACGCTTAATTCCGTACTTGCCTGAAATAACTGTACACGGAACCTAGTGGTTTGACTTTGCGGTCTTGTTCTGCCTGTCTGTCCGTCTGTCTGTCATAGGGTTATACCTACTAAATGGTTCTTAGTAGATCGCATTTTGATTTGCCATGATATTTTAAAATTAAATTAAAACATTATGTGTCCATATGAGAGTAAAAAGTAGTTAAGGGGTTTCCCATCCAGTACAATGTAGTTGTGCAATATAAAGACGATCTTGACATGGAACCAGTTGCGTGCGGTGTGTCGAACTAATATGTATAATAATAGGCGTTGTTTCGAGCCGTCTATCTGCAGTTTTATAAAAAAAATGGAAAATACGTCGAATCAAGGCTGCAGCTCAAATCCCGTATTTTTTTGTGTAGCATTTTTTATCATTAAAAAATGACAACAGCGCCGTAAAACATACAAATATTTTTATTGTTTTTGTGTGACTGAACATGGACGGCCAATACAATACCTACTTTCATGTTCATAGACTAACACACCTCATGATAACTAGGTGCCATGCCAGGACCTTTTTTATATTGCACGGCTATATTGAACTAGATGGAAAACACGTTTAGGGAAACGTTAGGTTAGGTTAGGTTAGGTTAGGTTAGGTTAGGTTAGGTTAGGTTAGGTTAGGTTAGGTTAGATTAGGTTAGGTTAGGTTAGGTTAGGTTAGGTTAGGTTAGGTTAGGTTAGGTTAGGTTAGGTTAGGTTAGGTTAGGTTAGGTTAGGTTAGGTTAGGTTAGGTTAGGTTAGGTTAGGTTAGGTTAGGTTAGGTTAGGTTAGGTTAGGTTAGGTTAGGTTAGGTTAGGTTAGGTTAGGTTGGGTATCGCATGTTTTGAAGACTTTTCTATGGTTTGTAGACAGGTCTGAAACTAATCAGGTTTCATTTTTAGGGTTTCGTACCCACAGGGTGTCAACGTAACCCTATTACTATTTCAACTGTTTTAAACCTGCCTCCAAAAATTAGTCCCTAAAGTAAACGTTGTACATACATGTTCATATTTATGTACAACGTTTACTTCGGGGACTTTTTTTTGAGCCATCGCATGTTTTGAAGACTTTTCTATGGTTTGTAGACAGGTCTGAAACTAAACAGTTTTCCTTTTTAGGGTTTCGTACCTAAATGTTGCCAACGCAACCCTATTCCTAAGCCTCCACTGTCCGTCCCTCTGTCCGTCTGTCAGGGGGCTGTTTCCTCGGCTGTACCTCATGAACCGTAATAGATAGAGAGTTGAAATTTTCACATAATGTGTATTTCTGTTGCCGCTATAACAACAAATAGTATAAATATAAATAAAGTTAGAATTAAAGAGGGGCTGATGATTTTTTTCGTACGATGGTATACGCACCCTCAAAGGAACCATTGAACGTGTGCTAGTCTGACTCGTAGGTACTTGCCGGTTTCTCTGAAATCTCGATAATTTGCAGTTCCCTTAAATTTTAGCTTCGATATGAAATTTTAGTCAAGCAACTTCTATAAATGTTAGCCATTTTGAAAAAATATAGGTAGGTACTTAACGCATTATTTAAAGACATTGCAATTACATAAAGATGTTTACTAGCTATTGTCTGCAGCTTCGCTCGCCCTTTTAACTGGTGTAGATATAGGTATGTATTTAATAACATAAGTATCTAACTAGTCTGTAACTAACCCAAAATTAAAAGGTACTGTACTAACAGATGGTAATAATAATCATTATTTCGAAATATTTATATATTAAAGCATTAGATCTTGATTTTTTTCCTTTTACTTATTTCGTAGTTTAGATTAATTAATTCCATATAAATAGGCGGTAAAAAAATTTGGAAAGCATTAATTACAAGTATTTGGGAAGAAAATACTAGGTATAAAATAAATCAAAGACCTGGTAAGGATTTCATTAAATGTTGGTCCTTTCCTATAATTCCACTTTGTAGGCAATTCTGTACCTTTAGTCTTCCACTCTGTAGTCTTTATAGGGATCTCTCTGAGGTCCAGGCGTATGCCTACGTCGCGCTAAAACGCTTATTACAATAAACTAATTATAAATATTAGAAGATATTTAAAGTAATAAAAAAACCCCATAGAATATGAGGAATATAATTATTAACAATGATTCATACGTGTCTAATACAACCAGCTATGAATATAACCGCTTGTTTCCGTAAGTACAAGGTATGATTTGGAGACATTTCCCAGAAATTGCGTTGAATCCAGCTCATACATGACGAAAGTGTCTTGATAGTTTTTTTAATGAAATATTTTTGGGCACCTTTTTAATTCAAATTAAAACGGTGTGGACGATAGAATAGGGATTCTCGGAGTCGACCTGACGCAAGATCTGAACATCGTATGCAATATTCTTTATTCTGTTTCCTAAGATCTTTTAAGCCACTCAACGGATGCAGTTTTCAGCAATAGATAGAGTGATTCAAGAGGAAGGTTTATATGTATAATACATGCATATTATAGTAGAGAACGACATTGTCCCGTGCGGAGCCGGGTACCTCAGCTAGTCAAGGATAAAGCCAAGCTCCCTCAAAAAATCTTGGTGTCCTCAACAGTGTGCGTCAGCATTTCAGGCCTGATTAAACACTGCTCCTCTAAAAATCGCAGATAGGGTTTTTTGCATTGAGTATTTTTCGCATCTATAGGACCGTTCCCACGGATGCGATTCGCCGACGTGCCGCGCGTCTCCGCGTCTCGTCGGCGAACCTGAGGTGTCCGAAAATGTAGAGACCGTCCAAATCCGAAAGGGATGTTGGGTATGTCTCCGTATTTTATCATCCGTACCGCGGAGATTGCGGCCTTCCTTATGCTCGGCTACATTGAACTTGATGGAAAACATGGAAAATGTTTATTGCCGCTTCAACCATTCTTAATTCAATGTGATTATACCAACCCGGGCGGGACCACCTAGGAAGTAAGGAAGGGGGTCTCTGCCCTACATTTTTATGTAGAATCCCAACCACCGCCAGCCTCATTTTAGACGAAAATTAAAACCAACCTATCCCGTTAATCCTTTATGTATAGCGCCGGTAAATTGTGGAATAAACTTCCTGCCAAGGTATTTCCCCTAAAGTGCATTTTTTCTGCTATGTGGGTTCCGGTCGAAAAAGAATACAATTGGGCCAACTGCATTTATTCCCGTGCGTGTCGTAAGAGCGGATTAAGGGATTTGTCGTTCGTGGTTCGCATTCTACGTAAAACTGTAGATCCTCTTCCTTACTTACTAGGTGGTAGGGTTAATTCAGCCCGGGTTGGTACAATCGCATTGAATGAACGATGGTCGAAGCGAGAATGAAAACTGACAGTATTTTCCATCCAGTTCAATATAAGGAAGGTCCTGGCATGGCACCTAGTTCTCATGAGGTGTGTTGGGCTAATATCATGACAGTAGGTGTGGAACTAGCCATCCATGCCAGTCACCATTTAGGGTCCTTTAAACATGGTGCGAGGAAGCTCCTGGCCGACTGTCATGGTTTCTGCGGCAGTGAAAGCTATTCTATAGTATATAAAGTCAAACAGGCTTGTGACTGCTCTTCAGATTATAGGGTTATAATACTTTCATGACTCCAACTCTGCTGAAGCTACGCGCTGTTACAGCATTATTCGCATCTGTGGGACGGCTCTGCTAAGTACCTGCTTGGCTCGCTGGACCCGATTCAGCGCCGTGCCGTACGTCTCGTTGACGACCCCGAGGTATCCCATAATTTAGAGACCCTTCAACTCCAAAGGTATTTTCTCCGAAGTATAATCTGGGGTTCTTCAAACGTGGTGTGAAGAAGCATCTGGCCGGCCGGCATGGTTTTCGCCAGGGATCTCTCTGAGGTCCAGGCGTATGCCTACGTCGCGCTAAACATAAAAAATACGCTTGGTAGACATATCTAAAAATATAGATAAACATACCTTATTACAATAAACTAATTATAAATATTAGAAGTTCTCACCTAGCACCTAGTTCTCATGAGGTGTGTTGGGCTAATATCATGACAGTAGGTGTGGAACTAGCCATCCATGCCAGTCACATAAAAAACCATTTAGGGTCCTTTAAACATGGTGCGAGGAAGCTCCTGGCCGACTGTCATGGTTTCTGCGGGTTACCATGACAAAACTTATCACCGATTGAATAGGCGAGTGAGCGATAAAAGGCAGCTACACATGGTATTACTGCATCGCATGCAGCGGCGGGCCGCCACTCCGGTCGTGTGGTAGCGTAACGTGGTTTTTTTTTTTTTTTTTATGTGACTGGACATGGATGGCTAATACCACAAGTTCTGTCATGGTATTAGCCCAACACACCACATGGGAACTAGGTGCCATGCCAGGACCTTCCTTATATTGCACGGCTACATTGAACTGGATGGAAAACACGGACAATTTTCATTGCCGCTTCGACCATCGTTCATCCAATGCGATGGTACCAACCCGGGCGGGATAAACCCTACCACCTAGTAAGTAAGGAAGGGGACCTACAGCTTAACGTGGAATCCGAACCACGGCCAGCCTCTCTCAACGGTCGAATGGTCACCCATCCAGGACCAGACCGGACCCAGCGTTGCTTAACTTCGGAGAGCGATCGCCGAAGTGTCGCGCCACTGGGCCACCGAGGCTGACGTGCGATTCTGTAAAACGGTCCGTGGCCTCACTCACTCGCCTATTCACCCGGTGTTATATTTTATCGTGTTAACCGCCCTGCGCACGTGAATATTTCTTTATTTTACGGGAGATAAAGTATTCCTAAAAATAATTGTATGTTCATGGACTGCTAGTTGGAAAACCGTCGATTTTTTTTTACATTTATATTCACAAAAATACTATATGAAGCATAAAGATGAGATCGGCTTCTTTAACAACCATACTTCGTTTAGTACATGAACGATTGATTCTTGATTTTCTATGAATTTGATCTTGAGCTGCGAGAACAATGTAAAAGTTGATTTGATAGAATTTTACGATGCATCACCCATTTCCCTATGTAACTTTGTTTTGAAATGCTTTACCAAACGTCATTCACTAGAGCAATAAGGTTCTTTTAATCATAACTTATTTATCAAACGCCAGTTTCAGTTCGAATTCGATATTTTGTAAAACAAACATCGGACAAACAAAACATCATAAAATCACGTGTGAATACAATCAAGAAAGGTCAGTTCTACTACATTCGATAATCTTTTGCCGACGCGACGTGAACTAGCAAGACCAAAGAATTACAGGAGCTAATTATCAAAAATGGTCAGGTCCATTTATAATAAAGTTTTAAGAAATCTATAGTTTATACTTTCGAATACTTCTAAAAGGCTTGCATACAGTTCGAAGCATCGAAAAAAATCAATTAAATGGCATAGTTACCATAAAATTGCAGAAAAACGTTCAATTTGAACTGAAACTTTAGCAGGAAACTCAGGTTTTATATTGGAAACGACTAAGTTTGAAAATAAGTGGTGGACTTGACTAACTTTGAAACATGCAAAGCTTTCCAAGCCAACTCAGCGCATGGATGTGTCGAGAGGCAAGGAACTGAATGGGCTTTTTCTCCGAGTATTACCAAGTGCCAAACACGAATCTCCTGGATTCAGTCCAATGGATGCGGTTTGGTGACCTATTCGGGGAAACTGGAGGATTTGTTTGTTCCATTTAGGACCAAATTATCGTCACGCGTAATTTCCGGAAGCATGCAATGAAAGATGATTCGGTCAACACATGCCGCGGTCAACCAGGTGAGACCATCCGCCATATTACTTCCGGTTGTCCAAGCCTAGCAAACGTGGAGTACCTGGAGTGTAGAGTTGACAAACAGTACCTAACAGGGAATGAGCGGGTCTATGTCGGAAATAATAACCCTAATCCACAGATTATAGAGATATCCCCAGTCGAGCTATACGTGACTACTTATATTATATATATCTTAGTAAAACAATTCATATTAGAGCCGGAGTGAAAAAGGTAGTGAAAATACTTTGAATTACTGATACTGGCAATAATAATAAACGGCCAACACTCACCGGCGGAGGCGGCAGCGGCGCGTGCTTGGAGGAGGCCCTCTCGCCGCTCCGCCCGGTAGAGAAGACACCGTTTTTTGGGTTCCGTACCCAAAGGGTACCAACGTGACCCTTATACTAACCCTCCGCTGTCCGTCCGTCCGTCCGTCTGCCTGTCTGTCACAGGGCTGTATCTCCAGAACCGTAATAGCTTTATATAGTAGTTTATATAGCGATATAGTTGAATTTTTCACAGAATGTGTATACATTGCCGCAGTAACAACAAATAATAAAAATTAAAAAGGGGTCCCCATACAAGATACGTGTTTTTTTTTACGTTTATTGCTAGATCTTATATCATAATAGTAATATAAAAGTACATCGTTTTAAGTCTTGTGTGATGGTACGGAACTCTTTGTGCGCGAGTCCGACTCGCACTTGGCCGGTTATTTATGTAATTTTTATGAAAGTAAATATAAGGTGAGTTCATAATAATCTACAAGCCTTATAGGGTTGATTCAGTATCTGATATAGAACAACTTTTGCTAAGAAAGTAGATATGTAATTTTTTTGTTCCATTTAATTTTTGAGAAATTTAAACATTACATTCTTCCCAGTATTGTCAACAACTTTTGCGAAGAAACTATGCATCTATCGGTGACGGTTTCCATGAAAATAATTTATTAAAGTGCACTAACTCTTCAACAGCTGTCTTATTGAAAAATAGGTCAACCACGGGGCGTTGACCCTACTGTGACCCACTGACGCAAGACACAATTTACCCCCGCCGCACCGCGTGCGCAGACAGGTCAGCCTAGGACGTTTGTTTTCGTTGTGAAAGCTATAGAGTACCTATCAGCCTATCAGGTCGGTCGGACACGAGCGAGTGCCGATCGGGCGGAAAAGGACGCAAATGTGGTTAGGTACATCGACCAAAAATAGAGAAGCTCGATATGTAACTACCTGCCTACATTGCAGCCGCGCCGCTATGGATTTGTTCGGGACGGGGCGTCAAAGTTGGAACGAAACTAAACGGTTCGGGTAGGTAGGTAAGTAGCATGTCGCCCCCGCCTTTCCGCGCCGCCGCATTAATTATTTTGAAAATTTAATAATTTCTGTAACATTTTTCTTTCTGTTTTGGTAGAACGTTAGCTGGAATTATACATGTTTTTTTTTCATGTTCTCATTCCATAGGGATCAGGAATTAAACGCAATCAAACTTTTCGCATTGGCTAGTATAACCAAGTTATACTAGCCAATATATATATAATTTGATTGTAATAGTTGCTGAATTCGTTCGCGAATAGGTTATACTTTGCATTATATCGATTTATATCTTCTTATTGTGTCATCAGGGTCAGTACCTATACGGAAAAATGTATTTCTTAGATTTATTTTTTATCTTGTTTAGTTTAAATTCGGGTTTTCCATAGAGATTTTTTGTTTTGTGGGAGACTTTTTGGAAGCGAAGTTTGTTGAATTTGTCTTATTGAATTATAATTTAAAATGTTAAATGGCTCCCAAACTATTATTACTACTCTAGATTTTGAAGAAACTTACATTGGCTCATGTTATTGGTGTGAGATAATTGTGGGTAGCATTTTAAGGTATATTTTTATACCATACACATATATTACATGTGCAATGTTCACCATTACTTTTTAATGTACTTTTATGTGCCATACCTATTGCGGCCTACTACACAGAATTTAGTTCTTATGTAGGCTGCAACGTATAATTTTATTAACTACTCGTAGATTTTTGTAAAATGTATTATAACATATTGTTTTTTTTTTAGTTAATTATGTATATACGCGTGTTTTTGGAAAATAAATTGAATTTGAATTTGAATTTGAATGTAGCCGCGTAAAAGGTCCTGGTATAGCAACCAGTATACATTTGGTATTTTGGGCTATTATCATGACAGTACATTTGGTATTAGCCATCTATGCCCAATTACATGAACTATTTACATATATGGAAGAAACTAAAAGATTCGATATGTTTAAGTAATAAAACCTTTTACTTAAATAGTTTTTTTTCTTGTTTGCCAATTAAAATCTCCAACATTTAATGTTTCCAATATTTCTTATTTATCTCACCTAAGCCATATAAGAAAATACTGTAATGTTATTGAGACTTAACTCCTATACATTTTGTAATTTGTTGCCATTATCGTTTGTTACGTAACCAAATGTAATGTCAATAGTCTACACCATGCGCATGCTCTCCAGTAATAACCTACATTTTAAAGTTATTAACTAACGTTTAATAGACAAGCCAAAACATATGTTAGACATAATTTAAAGTAAAACAACTGAAGACACCTTCAATATCAATAAATCTAAAAGATTGGTTAGTACCTATACTGTATTATTTTTAATACTGTAGGCGGCGCGCGACAACCCTAGCACACGCGCACGACAGGTTCCAGCGACCAGATTCCTTTAATGAAGCCGACTTGCGTGCATTGGTCGACTTAACAAAAACTTTAGTAAGGCAGCAATTAGGTTCAAAATATAATAATAACTAGCGCAGTGATCCTTCTGTACTTACCAAAGAATATATAATACATACTGCGTATGAGAAGGATCACTCTCCGCCTCCCGCACAATCCGGCTGCTTTCCGCGCGCCGTCCTCTCTCGCCTAAACATTGCTTTTTATCGTTTCTGTGCCTAACGCGGTTGAGCAAAGCGCGCGCAGTCGGCCTTTAAATATATCATAGGTGAGTACTACTTCGTTATTTGATGTTATGTAATATCTATTTACGCAAATGTATGTTGAAGATCGTCGAATCGCGCAGGTATATCAATCATTTACTATTGTACGATGTTTCATGTTTCATACGACTAAACAATTAATTTTCAAATTGTCAAGTGCCTATATGTTGCACTATCGTTAAATTTATTTTTTATATGTATCTGGACATGCATAGCTAACCTAAATAAACTGTCGTGATTTAATAATATTTTATAACTTCGCGGGATGTAACTATAATATTTAGTTTGACGGCTTACCGCGCGTGTGAGCAGCACGTCCTAATCCTTACACGCGCGGTAAGCCGTCTAACTAAATATTATGTCGTGACATAAGCCTAACACACCACATGGGAACGGCTGCATTAATAACCAACCTTTTTAAATAAGTCTTAGTCCATTTATCAAGAAACATGTGACCCGTCATTTACGAGAATCCTGGGTATGTATACCTACGCCATTTATATTCGCCGTTGCGGATGCGGGGTCACTACATGCTTCGGAACCCATGTGAAACTGTATGTCCTTTTCTGTTCTTACTAGGTGGTAGAGTTACCAGGTCGAAGGCTGGTTGGTAGGCACCATCGCATTTAACAAAATATGTTCCAACCGGAAATAAAAAAGAAACGTTTTTCCATACATTTCAATGTAACCATGTTTGTACTGGGCGATACGTGATGAGTAACAGAAAATGAAAGCATAGAAAGTACTCAATATTAGGAGAAGAAATCCTTATCACTTAAATGTAAATTAGAATATTTTTTCGCGGTTCCAAAAAATTTAGATGAAGTCACGTGACTAATTTGTACCCTTAAAAAAACATCGGAATTTAGATTTAGTGAAAAGGGTTTTTTTCTTGTAATATTGAAGACTTTCTATTCCCGCAGTTTTTGCTACCCATCCCGTAACACCCTGTATGTAAGGTCTTGGCATGGCAACGAATTTCCTTGGGAATGCAGTGTTTTGGCGTGTATAATAGCAGAATGTTGTGTAAGTAGCCATCTGTGTCCATTTCATAAACAACTAATTTTCGCAAACTGCATTGCTGAGGTTAAAACCACTAGGTTATACCACGTGAGGCCGGTGGTGCCGCATTATTAAAATGTCCTTTGTCGGTGGACATATCAATACAACAGAATAAGTCGCCAAGTATAAACCGGCCAAGTGTGAGTCGGACTCGCACACGAAGGGTTCCGTACCATCGTAAAAGATCTAACACAAAAAAATATACGTTTTTTGTATGGGACCCCCCTTTAATTTTTATATTTTTTTTATTTTACCTATTTGTTGTTATAACCGCAAAATAAATACACACTCTGTGAAAATTTCAGGTGCCTCCATATAACGGTTCATGAGATACACCCCTATGACAGACGGACGGACGGACGGACAGCGGAGGCTTAGTAATAGGGTTCCGTGACACCCTTTGGGTACGGAACCCTAAAAATCTAACATTTCCTCTTTATACCATTAGTATAGAAAATAAAGTCCCCAAAGAATGCATTGTTTTTCACACGGAACCGCGTTTTGTGTGCTGATATAACAATTAAAAGAATTCACCTGACCAATGCATATTTTGAGACCGTGACCCCAAATCAAACATTGAATCAAATTGAGGTGTGTATGTGTGCGTAAATGTAGAACGAGTGTTTGGTTCGGGGACTACAGTCCTTATATTAAACGTTGGATCTAAGAAGTTTCAAAACATGCCTTAGGTATTAAAATGACCATAAGTTAAAAATTAGAGCCATATAAAAGAAAATGTCTGCACCCCTTAAGTAAGGGGGTTGCAGGTTTATAATTTATCAACCCCAATTATCATGTCTCAAACAATGCCTTGTACATAAATAAATAAATATATATATATATATATATATATATCCATATATATCCATTCCAGAGGCCTGGATTCAAATCAAATATAAATATATATATATATATATATATATATATATATATATATATATATATTTGATTTGAATCCAGGCCTCTGGAATGGATGGAATGTCCACCCGCCCCTAAGCCACGAGGCGTACCTCATATTGCATTTTACGTTATGCATGTTAAAGTTGATCAACTGCTAAATCAATATTGCTTAACTTCCTGTGTCCATTTGAAGTGACGTATTTGCTCTACGGCGTTTAATTACCGCTGTGTGGATCTCCGTTGAATATTTCACGCGTGTTGAGAACGTTAAGAGGAGTGTTTCTAAATCTCACAATTACCGAGCGAGATTCGGCGGCAATGAAACGAGCGGTGAGTGGCGTGAACATATACAATATAGTGGTAACTGTGTTTCAAATAAATAAAAAAATCGTAAAAATTATACGATTTTGTTTTATTACATATTTCCGTTTCTATCTTGCACACGGGGGCTATTTTATTAGAAAATTGTGTAATTTGGCCGTGCAAAAATCGTAAAATTATCGAAAAATCGGATTCGAGGTCATTATTTTCTAAATAAAAACAAACATTAAATACATAGCCCCTGCGCGGCGTAGTTATTTACTAGACCATTCATTTTATACCACTTTCAATAAATTAGTGCTCTTATCTCTTAGACTTGGTTTAGGTAAGAGAGTTTTTTATTTTTATAAGTTATGTATAAGCAATTGAGGTGTTGATTTCAAAAATGCATTGCATATTTTGATTCCTCACATTCCAACGAAACAAGCTCTATCGAGATGCATTCAGTATTCACGAATCCGGGCCGGTCGCCTGAGTACCGAAACAGAGCGTAACGAGTTTTGTGTTAACTGTTCGTAAATTCTGGTACGGATACAAAAAGTTCAAGACAAAACGTTTTTACTCCGTCCGTAAGGCTCTTTAAGGTCGGTAATATTTATAAAATGGTCAATTATATAAATTGAATTTATTTTCTAGCGCTGGGGTACTTGATATTCCCATAGGAACCTAACCTTTTCCCGCATAAAAGTATTACATGTGTTAATCCAAGTGATAAACTATGATACCAAATTTAATAAAGTAACAAACATGAAAATATTCAAACATTCAAACTTTCTTATTTTTAATATAAGTAGGATTATATTAAATAATTGTAAAAAAATGTATTTCAAACAATCCATTGTTTAATTATTTGTTAGTATAACGACCGGCCTCTGCTTCGCACGCAGGAAGCACTAATTATTATCTATAGCCAGATGACTTCTGGAGGATAGATGGAGCGGTTATATGTCGAATTTTATAACTGACATACGCCACAGTCTGTTCGGTCATCCCATCTGACACTGACGAAGCATGGGATGACAGTTCGGATTTGAGTCATTTTTAACGGTACTGAGAGCAATTCTCCCCGGATGTAATTTGCTCTCCAATAATGAAAAAACAAAAACAAAATTCCGTTGATCCGATCAGCGATCGCTACCAAACTTCACAGGACCATGCGCTGGGCTAATTTAAAGATTGCCTAAACATTTAATCAAAATAGGTCCCGCCATTTTGGAGCCCATAGAGAATATGCAGATATACCCTAAGGACATACCTACAAACATTGAATTTTTTATGCATAACCGATACTCAAAGTAACCAAAACTAGTACTATGTCACTTTGGATATTTTTTTTCGTCCATACAAAATGTGTCTAAAGTGACGTCACATAGTACACATTTTCGGTAGTCGTTTCGGTCACTACTATTTATCTCAGCCTAGGTGGTCTTTGAAGGATCAGTTTGAGTTCCTTGCCTTGTTTCGACAGACGGCGCGTGGGGCGACGACCCTTGACAGTTCGCCCGTAGATTGCGAAAAGTTGCTCGTGGAGGCCCCACACGACCGAAGGGCTCCGTGTTTTTTCCGCGAATGGGTTTCTCTCGTCCTTCAGCGGGGGAATGCGGAATCTATCATAGAGACAATGACAACGATTGATGGAACTGAAATTGATGGAACCATTGATGGATGATTATTTTTAAGTTTAGTTCATAATTTATTTTCAATTTGGCAGGTTTATATATCCTAATTTAATAGTGCCAATTGTATTTGGAAATTAATTTCTCTAACAACATGGAAATATTAGTCTAAGCCTGGTTTTCTGATTTAATGTAATCGACACTTAAAGGGCATTTATTACTAAAGTGCTGATTATATTGCAATGGTATTGATAGCAAGCTGCTAAGAAAGACCCTTTGCATGTGGCGATTAAGCTAATCTTAACTTGGTAGAAGAGACCCTAAATATGTTAAGTTAAATAATTAAAGTTTCTTTTATTAAAACATATGAGACTAGATACTAAGTAAGATAAACTATATCAGAGGATAATTTATTTGCAAGAAAATATAGTACATTGCATGAATTTTTATATCTAAATTTAAAGAACCATTCTTGAGTGCCCATTCATTTAGTGTTCCCAATTGCTTACAAATGTATGCAATAGAGTCGATATTTTACATTGCTTTAACATAGTGGAGATTTTCCCCCCGGGTCAATTCAATGGAGGCTCAAAAACACACTCAGCCTTTATGAAAGGTCTCAATCAATCACTCTGATTTGGCCGGCAATACCCGAGGACCAATTGTGCCGTGATAAATGGACGCCACCAAGCGATCTTTTCAGTCTGCTGTCTATCCAATATATATAATATACTCCAAAAAAGTGAATGCAAGGACAGATCGACGATTTCCCATCCTGATCCGATCGGTGGATTCGATTGTACGTTAATAAAAAAAAAATGTTTTCGCTGACGTTTGTAAGTGAACACGTACAAGTGACGTAAATGCGAAAGTACCTCTGTCGGTTGACTTTTAACGCCTAAACAAATGAACCAATTTTGATTAATCTCGTCATGGAGATAGACAGGACCTTCGAGAAGGAAAAAGGCTAATTTTTGCGGCGAAAATTAAAATTGAAGGAGTAGAAATAAGAGAATAATCTTTTTATAGGGTGCATATAATATTTAGGACATAATTTAGCCCGACATCAGTCTAAAACTAAATTGACCCGAGCGGAGCCGGCTACAACAGCTAGTTATTTACAAACATTAAAGACTACATATAATAATTTGTGAACGACAAAGTCTTATCAAGTCAAATATAAATAATTGTTTCTTTTTATGTAATTATACATTATGCATGTCTAGTACCACTCGCACCGTCCTGATAAGCCCTTCACTCTGAATTCCTGAATAAATATGGTTCCATGCCAGAACCTTGCCTTAATGAGCACGGCTACATTTTACTGGATGGAAAAGACGGATGTTGCTTAATTGGTTTTCAAAGTTTTAAAGTTTTAAAACTAAAAACTTTGCCTAACAACAACATTTGTAAAGGGAGCGTAAGGACGCATGTGAATTTAAGTAGAAAAACCTTCTAAATCGTACTTTAAATCTCGTCCATCATGCATCTACTGTTAAATATACAGTATGCTTCAAATATATTGAAGTGAGCAGCTGCGGAGCCATTCAGGGCGGTCCACTGGGGGGCCGCGGGAGGAGGAATATGTTTCGTGCCTGGCAACTCTATTAACCAATGGATCACAATACGTGCCCTTTTAGATTTTGTTTTATGTTGAGCGCGGCACATGGCGTACGCCACGACCTCGACGGTGCCCGACGACGCCCGCGAAATTTCGAAGGGGCTGCCGGCCAGGTGCTTCTTCACACCATGTTTGAAAGACCCCGGGTTGTACTTTTACAGAAATGCCTCCGGATGGAGATAATTCCAATATTTACCGACCTTATATGTATAAAGGATTTAGAGGATCGGTGAGTACTTATTTTTGGAATGTCGAGTGCGAATTTGTACATTTTCTCCCGGCTTCGCGTTGAGCGGAGGTAGAAAGGGACGGAGGAACACCGTAAAGCGTATGGTAACGACGGTAGAACACAGAGAGAGACTCTAAATCCCTTCGAAGTTCAGGGAAAATGCAGGGGAATGACAGGGGGCAAAGCCCGTGCATAGCTGAGCCGTCCCACAAATTACCGTTTACAGCATTTTATGGTTTACCTTCGAGAGTTTTTTCAAAAAAAACTGGGACGCACACAGAACGGTCACTCGTTGGCTTGGCTCTTGATGTTTCAAACGTGTGTTTGGTCCTTTTGGTGGCCAATGACGCCAATTCGATTTGTTCACATTCAAATTTAAACCTTTAAGGGCTGATTTTTCAATAGTCTAATTAACAGCCAGATTACGAGTTACTCAAATTTAAACCTTTAAGGGCTGATTTTTCAATAGTCTAATTAACAGCCAGATTACTATTCGACGGATTTATTTACGCCTCTGCTTATCCATCCGATAAAGTAAGTACATATATTTATTAGTAAAATCATAGTCAGATAATTGTGTACCCGGCAATGTCTATCCTTCTTTTGAGAAACGTGAATTTGTGCTATCGGTCCGATAAGTAAGTTAAAGAATCTGCCCTTAGCTCATAAGAAGCACATTGAAAAAAAAATGAAATAAATGAAAATGAGATTCATCATAAATGAACATAAATGTTCAACAAGCAACAGCATAAGAATAATTTGCCTCGAAAAGCGATTAGACGTACAAGATTTAACACCATATAATTTGTATATAATATAATTTGTATATAATTAATTTGTATGGGGCCTTCTTTATTTTTTAATGTTACCTATTTGTTGTTATAGCTATAAATACAAATTCTGTGAAAATGTCAGTTGCCTATCTATTACGTTTCATGAAATACGGCCCTGTGACAGACGGGCGGACGGACGGACGGACAGCGGAGGCTTAGTAATAGGGTTCCGTTGGCAACCTTTGGGTACGGAACCCTAAAAACGAACTTCGCAGCGCTATCGCATACGGAGCTACACATTATCTCTACTATCTCATTCAAGAAATGAGATAGTAATATATTAGTATTTCTCTTGTTTCATTGTAAATTTTACCATAAACTGTCTTGGCCTAAATAAATAAAGCGGCTTATAATGCTAACATTTAAATGAAAATGAAAACAGTAAAAATGTAATGTATCTCTTTTTGCCTTCAGAACGAACACTCGAAAGTTATTCAGCCAGTGTAGCTTAGCAGCCACAAAGGAAACTTGAAGAACCCGCGCATGTTGGATCTCGATTTTACTCACGGGACTATCAATCTTATACACGGCAAAGGAGCTTCGGGGTAAATCTTTATTTACTTGGTAGCTTGTAAAAGAATACCTCTGGGTCCAGCGGGTGAAACCGCTTTTGAGAGTTTAGCGTGAAAAATTGCAAATTCGCTGAAAGCAGTATTGAGTAAATGGGTCTAAGTTTTAGAATTGGTGGGTTTTTATGGGGTAACTCGATGCGTATGTTTCAAAATTCGACCTACGATTCTTTTTCATAGCAAATTAAGGGGACATCGGACATCACACACTATCTTTTTATATTTTTAGTTACTATATAAGCACAAGATGGCTGCCGTTGTGGTCCTCTCCCATTGGCTCTGTAGGATCGCCTGATGTTCGCTAGGCGCGCGCGCATGAGGGAGACAGCATCCTTGCATTGCTGAGTAGTAGAAAGAGACGGTACGAATGTTCGTGGTTTGTTGTTTTGTTTCTAGAACAATTTTGACCGTTGATTCCTTGAAACGTGTATTTTTCCATTATGTAGATAACTATAAATGTCCATTGTGAGTAGGCACTGACATCGTTCTGAAGGCTACCGTAAGTGTAGTTCAATAAGGATATGACATACAAATATTGATAATGACTAAAAATTAAAATTAATAAAGTAACGTATGTTACAATACATAATAATACATTGCATTTGTGAGATAATTATACGGCATAGTAACATGGCATATAGGCATATAAGCATGGCCAATTATTGTACTCATTCTCGAAATTATCAATAAATTCTCGCTTATTGTTCAATACAGTTTTAGGTTGTAACTTAATTTTTTTGAGGAATTAAAGCAGAAATTATCATAAACGACTGTACCGCAGTCTACATTGACTCTTAATAACATAATTAACATCTTTCACTCAGGGCCAGACATGCTAAATAAGAAAGCAAAAGCTTCCTGCAGTCTGATAGAAAGCAGATACGCTGCGAGTGTGACGAGCAGACTAATGAACTTACAACCCGCGAAACAGTTGACGACTCCATTTTGACGTCACGTGTCGTTACAGGTGCCGCGTCACGGCTTCAACGCTCCAGTCTCTGACTTCACTCACCGTCTCAAAGCGATGCAGAAGTAAGGTAAGATATCTCGTTACCATGGTAACCTTACTAGCCGGGTGAACAAGCATGTGAGTTAATCTGACGTGTCGTTTCGACAAATCGTACCACACTAACTGGTAAATATCAGCCCATTCCGTCGACAAACGACATCAATGCAATGTCGTTTGACTGTTAGAATGGTACTAAATGTAACTAAACGTCACATTTAATCACTCATTTGCTTGTCTACAGCGAGGCAATTAACCATGGTATCACACATCTTTCTATCAATAGAATGGCTCTGAAATGCAATGTATACATAGTTCTCGACTCTTCAATTTGTATATGTTTTATTATTCACTTAAAACGGGGTTACAAAAATCCTATCATGAGATGCACTGAAACAAAATTTTGAATATTAATTATTAGAATCTTACCGCTATGTTTTATGAAACTGGACAAGGATGGCTAATACCACACCTATCGTCATGATAACAGTCCAAACCCACCACCTGATAACTAGTGTCCTGGCATTCAACCATCTAGGATGGTGAGATATCTCGTTTTATGTGGAATCTGAAGCAGAACAGCCTCAATCCAGAACCGTATTGCTTCCTATGTTCATTAACCTCGATGATCGAATACCGATGTGTGTCGCGTCATTAGGCTACAGGGGTAGAATTAAGCAGCTGAGTAGGCTTTAGCCAAAATTTTCTAAAAAAATATTGTTATCTAATTAAAGCATAAGCATTCAAATGCATTTCTTTTTTCCAAAAAAACATTTCCTGGACCAATTATGTGTTATAATATATAGTGACTTTGCCTTGTCTCGATCTGTACTTTACAGACAAATGTAAATTAGTGGAGCAAAGGGTTTCGCAATAGAGCAATCCATTTCTAGGTGTGACTGCTCTACGTCGAACATACGATTCCGCCAATATGCGCATTGTGAGTTCTTTGCCCTGAATTCCAGGTTCTGCGGTGGTGTTGAAGTTGTATGTTCCAGGATGGCACCTGTCTAACCCACTTTTGCGCAGTAAATATGGTTTAGCATTGCTCGGTACGGTAACAGCACGAACATTTCGATCAGGCATCTTATGAGCTAACGCGTCTTGCAACAGGAACTTAGACATTTCATGCCTTCCGCGGGGTTGCTCGCGCTCCACCGACACGTAGGAATCCCTGGGGACGAGGGATGGGGTTGCCAACGTAACTACACAATAACAAGATGTGTCTTAAGGTTGGCCTTCCCGCTCAACTCCCCATACAAACGTGGAAAGAAGATCATGCGGATATTCCTTGTCAGAAATCCAAAATTATACTCTACAGAGCTTTATTTGATCGAAGTAGATATCTGATAACCATTGGCATTGTAAACTAGTGTTTGGTTTTAAGGTCCGAAAGTTAGAATTTTTCGCGCATTTCATACAATAACTTTGGAGGTGGATTAATCAACAGTAAGTCAGTCAGTCAGTCAGCGTGTTTGCGTCCACTGCTGGACATACGCCTCTCCAATATTTCTCCAGTCTTCCCGGCCCTCAGAGGTACGGAACCACTGCTTTCCGCCGACGCACTTGATGTCGTCGTCCCACCTGGCGGGTGGTCTTCCCACACTTCGTTTTCCTGTCCACGGCCGCCAGTGCAGGACACGGTTACTCCAACAGTCGTCGTCTCTTCGGCTGACGTGACCGCCATTTGAGCTTAGCCACCCGGTGTCCAATATCGACTACTTTGGTACGTCAGCGGATCACCTCGTTACGCACCATATTACGTAACGATATTTCCAACATGGCTCGCTCCATTGCTCGCTGGGCAACTTTCAACCTTTGGACAACGGCGACCGTCAGAGTCCACGTTTCACATCCGTACGTCATCAACGATAAAATAAAAACATCTTAAAACGATTAGTTATCAGACCTTACTTGTTTCATGAAGACTTATAATCAATTTGCTTTTTGTTTGATTTCTACTACAGCAGTTGTAATTTACTTTTAGCCATAAGTCGTTTTGAAATAAAAATTTTAGTTAATCTTACCAAATCCAACACTATGCGCATTATCTGCTTTCTGGACATTTTGCATCCTCCCCATTACGAAGCCATTCTTTTTCTTTGAAACAAAGAAGGTTCCAGAGCGCCAAATCACGGTTTTGTACCGTGCCCGCGAATGAGTTATATAGTCCCGTCGGGAAGGCCAAACTCAACACCTTCGGATTGCCATCACGTATTCCTTGCACTGAGTCAACACTAACTGGGAAATATTTGAACCGAAGCGATTCAATACATTTATAAGAAGCCAATAACTCGCATGAGCACTTCGCGATTCGTTAAACTCGTAGGAACGTCGATACAAAAACAGATGACATAAAATGTGTGCGTTCGTTACATAACTCAATCAACTTTAAACTACAAAGCAAAGGTCGAGAGAGCCCCTGTCAAGTGGGGTCGTATTCTAGCCGAAAAAAATGTGGCGAACGCCGCAATATGTGGAGAGACGTGAGACCTACGCATCCTTGATGTGTACGACGAGTAAAATCTCCAAAATAAGTGGACGAAGGGAGAGTTATTAGTTTGCACCAGGCAGGGCCTTTTTCACCTACTGCTGGTTAGCTTAATCGCCACATATTAAGGGCCTTTCTTAGCAGCTAGCAATAAATGCCAGTATAAGATAATAAGCACATGAGTAATAAAAGCCCTTTAAGTGTCGATTAAAATAAATCAGCACTTGGTGAAAACCAGGCTAGGACGTGAATAAAACATGATCGATCTGCTGAAGCTGAACTCTATGTCGGAGAGAGCCTGTCAAAACTAAGTCCGAGATTAGCACCGGACTAACCATATAAAAACCGGTTTAGTCCGGCATATTAAAGTAAGTCCGCCCACTCTGAATAAAGCTTTATTAGAAATCCTACAGCACCCATTGATGTTTAACCTTGATGGTCTAACACCGGGGAATCGCGCATTTGTATTATATAATTTGCTAGCATCGAGGAAGCAGAATGGGTGGAAATCGAAGACATGAAAGAGGCGAAGATGTTACTGCGCGGGTAAGTATAGAGTATGGAAGGACGGGAGTAACAACCGAAATTCGCTTTTATGAAGGGCGGCGGCGGCAAAGCCACTTTTACATAAATGATGGCGGCACCCGCGAGATACCCATGTTCTCGAGTTCCAACGACATATTTAGTGCAACAAACACTCGATGTGCGCTGCTTGAAATATGCTTCTGTAACAGGCCTTCTACCTTTACACACTTTAAAATGTATACTTACTGAAATAAAGCATCGCCATAGCAACGCTGTTTGTTAGTGAAAATAAACGTTGGAAAAAGCCATGAGATTTGGAAAAAGCCATGGACGTGAGGAAGTTACCCTCCATGAAGGAAGTGGCGACCTGGCTCCATGGTCCAAGCGTCTATCCCGCAAAGACCGAAAGTTCACAATTTGCGGCACATTTACTTTAATTGCGATGCTTATGACTTTTGGCCTTTGCGGCAACGAAACCAGCCTCTGGCACTATTCAATATTTAATTAAATTTGTTCAGAGTACCTCTTGATGTGGCTCTAGAAAGTAGTCCGCATAGTGGAGGAGGTAGGTTTAATGAGTTAACTATCATTAAATTATATTAAAAAATGTAAACGTCAGAAATATATTCATGTCACCTAGCGGCCACTACGATACGCACCATCTTTTCATCGAATACGATGGTACCGACCCGGGGTGAGGAAAGTTTTACATGTGTTTCGAACCATGGCATAGCTCGCATTCGTAACCAAATACACTTATCCAGCGCAGAAAGAGAAAGAAAGTGGTGCATAAACAGAGCCCGAATTCGAACCCATGACCTCTGGCATGGAAGGCAAGTCAACACTCTCCTCAGCCTCGAGTCGCCCAACCTAATGCAATAATGTGTATTCCCCGGCTATTCGTTAATAATATATTTATCAATGTCCAAATGGCTTAAAAAGCGCCACCTTGTTCTCAAACTGTGTGTTGTGCAGTATCTTGAGAGCCACGCTATTTAGTGCAACGAACATTCGGTGTTGCGTGTTCCGAATTCGTAAGCGAACTAACTACAGTTAGAGGTCACCTCAGAGTTATTTCGGCATCTATTTCGTTTGCTGTAAATCAATTACGGATCTGTGTTTCTAAGCTATGATAAACTACAACAACACCAAAATGCGCGGACATCTGGTAGGAACCGTGTTCCTTTCGCCATACATATATTATTCGCAAGGGATTTTTCATGCAATTTTTAAGTTGACATACGCGACAGAATAACGCAAGCCCATAGTTACATATATTCGAGTATTTTTTGACGGGACTGAGAGATATTTGTTCCGTGCTCGCCTTGCGATTTGACGGGAGGACTGAAGCTCGCTCTCTTTGACAGCAAAAGTGTCGCGTCAGTGTCGCTGTCACTTCGACAGGAAGTGTCGGAAACATTTTCCGACTAGTCTTCACCGAGTAACGCGCGATAATACTCATATGCAGTTCCAATAAAATGTTATTTCTATAAATTAAAATAAAAGGCACAACACAAAGAAACACACTAATAAAAATATGATTTAAGAATACAAAATGTTAGCGCATCTCCCGGTGTGAGCGCGCGCGACCTTGCAGCGCGACCTTGAGTGGCGCTGCGTGCTGCATGCCGTACGCGGCCCAGCCACCGATGCAGCGATGAGATTGGCTTCGAGAGGGCGACTTCAATCCTTTCGCATGCGATGTTGCTTCCAACGATGAATAAACATTTCAGAGCGAGGACGGAATGGTGCGATGGGAAACCGTTAAGGCGGAAGCGGAGCTGCTAGTTCCAGGTGTCACCTAAATTGGCGTTTACGAAGTTCAAACGTCAAACTCCACACAAGTTTTTACTGATATTCTGTGGTTTTACTTCTTCAAGCTGTCAAAGTCAAACTCTGACTTCCGATTTGTATGAAAACGCGGAGTCGGCGTAAACGAAGGTACGTAAAACGTAAAACGAACGTAAGAAAATTAGTATTGTTGAGTGATTCGTAAAGAATAACTGTAAAAAATATGTGTCATAAGCTGATCTTAAAACTATAAATCTAGCTTAACGAACAATATTTTTGACGAACAAAGCGCGAGCAAAGCGTCTCTGTTTCAGCTTGGGCCTAAATGCTTTTGTACGTTACCAAGTGTAAAGGAGACGCCTCGCGCTTCTATTATTCTACATTAGATGAAGGCTCTAAGTCCAGCGTAAAACGATGTTGTTAAAATAAACGACAATGACGACCTCCGTACGAATTGTATTTGCGTTAGGGTTCATTTTAGTATGAGCGCCAGAATCGAGTTCGCATCTTGAAGAGAAAGCGAAATGTATGTTCGTGATCTTTAAAGCGAATTAATAAATGTTTCACGCTTATTTCTTAGATACGTTTGTGACAACATAAAAAATAAAATTGTCTCAATTTATTTATAGTTTCCAAGGGCTGGTAAATTAAGTAGAAAATAACCTAGAATACCTAGTAAACGGGTGTTTATAAACGTTATCAAGAATATAAGCAACGCATTGAAATCGTTTTGCCCTCATACACTTGGAATAACAGAGAATAGTCCATATTTTCATATTTTGATTTTATCGCTCGATTTTTGATGATTCGCTGAAATAACAGTAAAAATAATCCCAAAATATAAAAAAAATCGGAGGTTGAAGGCCTTAAGATTTTTTTACCCACAGACTGTGACGATCGGTTTAACTAGGAGTACCTATCGAAATTAAAACCAAATCCCGATACACTCCCCGCCCGCCGCCCCCCTACCCTCCACCCCCCGCCCGCGGGGGCGGCGGGCGACGAAACATTCGCAATTAATTAATAAATTCGGAAACATTTCAAACGGGTTCTATCGGTTGATTTGCATCAAAGCAAATATGAAGTAGTAGGTATACTACTCAATTTTAAGCTCAAACGAGTGTGATAAGGTTTGGAAAGCTATGAGACGACTACAACCTGACACTTTTTTAACCACCTTTTAGTGGTAGGCAGAGATGACAGAAAAACCGCTGGTTGGAGAATTACATATGCGCTCCCGTTTGGTTTTGTAATACATTTCAATTTCACATGAAACAATTTCAAAAATGCAGAGAACTCATGGCCCCATGACTTTCCGGAGCATTGAAAGTGACTTTATTTCATATTCAATCTTCTTATTTCATTCACCTAAAAATCAGAGGAGTTAAAAAATGGAGAACTTCAATCAATAAATTAAGTAACTTTTACAACGTGCCAATATATTTTTTTGTATTTAAAGTATTAAAAAGCCTTGCTCATCAAATGAAAGTGGTGTATAATCCTATCGAAACCAGAATGGTGTCACTTTGAAGCCCTCTAAGTTCTCCAGAATTTTATTTTTCGACATCTTATTTCGTATTCGAGTAGTTAAAGAATGTTGAAAAGGCTCTAAAAGTAACGGACCAAATTTGGTGGCATTTTTTAATAAAAAAATATCAAAAAATATTACACAAAATATTTAATTTTGCAGCGCTTACAGTAACGATTCATTTGATATAATATTTCTGTAAGAAAGTTGGCCTGCGGTCGGAAAATGGATGCTCGTACTTGAAATAATTCAGTTCAGGGGCAGTTTCAGTTCTTTATTTGTTAAATAAATATTTTATTATTATTATATATTATTATTTTGCTCCTGTATTTTCTCAATTGCTTAATCAATACTAATATTTTAATTAAAAGTGAGTAGAAACTTAGTTAAACTAAGTTCACCCTTAGATTACAACGGCCTAGCAACTGAACTGGTTTTAATTAACTTTGGCAGGAAGGTAACTTCTAGGCGAGAAAAGAACTTTGGAAATTTAAGATAGGTACAGCAGCTAGTCTTTATAATAAAGAATAAAATGTAAGCTTTGCGTGTTTGGGTATTTTATACTGTGTTTCACTACATATGGAAGTAAGTGATCACAGCCAGTGCAAAATACAGACAGAATTAAATTTTGTGTGACGTATAGCGTGAACGTGCCGCGTGCCGAGGGTCCCGTCACCGCTGGACTCGGAACAAATTCACCCTCGCCTTATAATTCTTTTGAAATTTCATCCAAAATTTGTGCTTTAGAAATAGAAGCTGTAATCGATTTCTCAAAAAGTATGAAGATTCGAGCAAGCGATTGAGTGGATTGGTGTAAAACTATATAATCTGTTGGTATTTTTTCAGAATTTTCAAACAATTGAGAGAAAAATTAAGATTTAAAATACGTATGACTGACAGACACCAGAGCCAGACCATAAGGGTCCTTTTCATTGTTTTTAGCGAGAGGACCTCAAAAACTAGAAAATTAAATAGTGCCACCAATCAATTAAAATAATATTCACTAATCTTCCCTAGGGGCTGTTTCCAACGAATAAAAAACATCGGTTTAGTAATCTTCGGTATTATAAAAATAATATAAAATGCAAAAAAATATATAAAATGCAGAAAATATAGCTTTCGACTATCGGTAGAAGCGGCAGAAAATAAGTTGATATTGTTTATACCTATATATTTTTAAAACCCCAAAATGTGACTTTATGACAAAAATTCAGAACATCCAAAACATTAAAATACAAATTTAATTAATATTTTTTCATAGTCACCAGGTTTCGCAGTCACCGCCGCCGCCGCCGCCGTCTGCGCCTGCGCCGACTCAAGCTCGGAACTCGTGCTCATTTTCTTTGTGATCGGGTGAACTTGATGTTTTCTTATTGTTTTGGATATTTTTATTACAGCCCCAAAAATACTGCTTCTCTTTCCACTGACGCGAACAACCTGCTAAGTTGGTCCTAATGGCGATGAGATCCACATTGAATTAAAATTTAAGAATTAAATCTAACAATGCACACTTTTATTAGTAGCTTTCATTCATAGTTTGGTCACGTTAGCGATATAATGATTGTCGGTTGCGCGAGCGCTGGTATCGATCACAAATACGTTTTCGTTCAGACCGTAACGTCTCTATGGCGCGCGGCCTCCACGAACCGCGGGCATAAGTCTTCTGGTTATA
The DNA here is from genome assembly GCA_946894095.1 of Incurvaria masculella. Taxonomy (NCBI): domain Eukaryota; kingdom Metazoa; phylum Arthropoda; class Insecta; order Lepidoptera; family Incurvariidae; genus Incurvaria; species Incurvaria masculella. The sequence continues at coordinate 10,236,885 of OX335644.1, forward strand.
ATGGAGTAGCACTTGACTTATAAAGCATTGACGCGCAATGGGAGGCAGGTTCTTCCTGAAATTGAACTCGTGATCTCGAATTGACAGGTTTTTCAATATTATTCAATCAATTATATTTATTATATATATTTTTTGTCGGAAAATACATAAATAAAAAACATTAAGTTCTCGTTCGCTCACGATACTCCAGGAAACCATGTCTCTTGGTTGTTTTTTTTTTGTTTGCATAATAATTTAATTTTATTGTAATACTTGAACAATTAGACCAAATAGAAGAATATTCTAACTCAGTATGTTTTTAACACTCACAAAAAAAGAATACAATTAATTATAACTAAATAAATATAATATTAAAATAGGTGCAACATATTAGCTGAAAGTCAACATATTAATGAAATCCTGAATGATATTGATATTTGAACAATAACAACAAAAAATAAATATGTGTACTAGATGTTAGATCAAGTTTAACACACACTGCTCAGGGTACCTACACTCGTAGATACTGTCCACCGATACTGTGATGCAGGTAGCGAGTGATATATTTCACAATGATGCCAATTATGTATAGTACCTGCGCTCATCTAAGCTTTAGCTATTATTTCATCTGTGCATTTTGAAACTTTATGTTGCACAAAGTTTAGTATTTTAAATTGTGCTTGCAATTATTTGCTGATAAAGTGTCATAACATTGTTACGAAATCTTTACTTATAGAATCCTAAGTTCACGTTAATTGAAGTTAACAATAAGGGAAATAGAAGGTTTTAAATGCGTTAAAGAAATTGTTTCTAAAATAATAACGCTAATATTTAATACTAATAATGAATAAAAACACTAATATTTCGAATAACACATCTGCAGTTTACTGCAAACGCTATGCAGGCGATTTTTGGAAAATGCATGAACCAAAAGTATAAGAAGTAGCAAAAAAACTCGAAGAATCCGTAGGGCCGATTTTGATAAAACTTAAGACTGCATTATTAGATATTTGAAAAAAAAATCTCTATCCAGGAAATTATTGCACCAGCCAAACATGTCGCTTATAACGAACACATTATGTGAAGTAATGTTAAACAGCAAACTAAAGGAAACGGCAATTTTTTAACAAAAAACGTATTTTATTGATGAAAGTAATTAGCTAAGTTATAATTCAAAGAATGTGATATGTATGTATTTATAATCGACCGTGAAGCAAGGACACATTAATTTAAGAAAGAGCCCAGTAAAATGAACTACTTTACGAATATACTGCAAGGATGGACCCGAACCAGCAAAACATACTATTCGCGGGTATTGCGTCTACCAATTTCGCCACCGGCTGTATACCCATAATTTGGAATTCTCTTGCAGTCCCTCTTCCCGTAATGAATGCCTCCTATTAACACAGTGTTTAAGATTATACCTACATACATTTATTTAACGCTTCATCTGCGTTGCGGACATTGACTGCAAAGATTGAACATTCAAACATATTGCCGTCATCACCAAAATCATTTTTGGCATCAGACGCTAGAGCCAGTCGTAGGTTGACTTAAGTAAATATACCTTTTCGTACTAAGCAGGTACGTCGCTTATTCCAAGGAATGTGATATGTATGTATGTATAATCGACCGTGAAGCAAGGACACATTCATTGTCCTAAAATTAAAGTACCTGCTTATATCGAAAAATTATATGTACTTAAGTTATAATTTGTTCAAAATGATGGGTTTGTTATGACTAAATGGTGTATTACATTGAACTGTGCGTCGTGTAATATTCGCCCTAGTTTCCAGGAGTGGCCCTGATGGTATTCCGGCACTGGTGTTGAAGATGTGTGGTTCAGAGTTACCATCTGTACTTACCCGCTTTTGCCGCCTATCGTATTCCACTGCATGTGTGCCTGCAGCTTGGAAATCGGCCAACTTTCCGCCCCTGCCTAAAAAGGGCGATGGACCAGACACGGCCAAATTCTCTTCCATAGCTATTCTGCAAAGTGATGGAGCATATTATCGAATCTTATTTAATGAGGTATCTTGAGAGCATTGAACTTTTCAGCGATTAGCAATAGGGCTTTGGTCCGAGATTATCTGCTGGGGACATTTGCAAGAAAGAACGAGTGTGACGAATGAAACTCTATATTAAGATTTATATGACCGAATATCAGCAGCGTAGCCACTTTTCAGAGAATCACCTCTGAAAAGTGGCTACAAATTTTTTCGAGTTACAACGCCACATACGTAGCACAGGACGCCATTTAGTGAACGAACATTAGATGTTGGGCGTCCCGAATTCGTAAACGAACTGAATGCGCGGCGCTTTCATCAGTGTATTATCTCTGAAACGTGGCTACGCTGCCTGTATACGTTACGTTTCGGTTTGTTGCCGCGTCCTTCCTTACTTTCAGAGATCACCTAGAATTATCCTTAAACGATTTGTGGGAAATAATTTAATATGTACTAAATGTCGCATATGAGACCGAGCGGATTATAACCTTGGTTAGGTATTAATTATCTTTTCACTTTTTGCGGCTCTGCTGCCGCGATTCATTATATTGTACAACTACATATGCGCGTGTATGGTATTATTATTATGTAGTGACAAGAGAGTTACAAAATAAGTTTACTGCCAAGGTCAATCATTCAAGCTAGAGCGGGATAACTATCAGAGATTGATTCAACAGTTCGCCTCTCTAACTATGCGCTGCATGCGTTATCTTACCTCAGATATGTTGTTGTAGGTGTACGTTGGGGTGTTTAAAAACATTTACAATTATTTAGATTGAAGTTCTCTTCCTAATTTTAAGCATATCTTTCACAACTTTCCAAAAATTCATAAATATTCAATAATCACTATATACATGTTGAGATGCTCAAAATTTAAAAATGGAATGCATCTATATCCTATTTGTTTAAGTAGCAAATTGAACAAGTGAAACGACATTTACAATACCTATGACTTTAAATTCGGTTTACCTTAAGTGTTAAGATTTTAAGGTTTACAATCAGCTTAGGCGAATCAGTTACTTTTTTTATATGCTTCAACGAAATTGAAAGGCGAAAACTAGCCGTATGGATGACGACAGAAGTGCTTGCCTAAGTATTGTATATTCGTTAACTTAGAATGGTACACAATAGTCGTGGGACGAGAAATGAGAAATGGGTTCATAAAAATGTTACTAGTGTAAAAACGAAGTATTCATTTTACGCCGAGCAGTATGGCCGATACAAATTTCTTGTAGCGCACTGGATCGCGCACGCGGTGCGCCAACGAAAGCCCGTAGGTTGCGCGCCGTCTAGACGCAACGACCCGCCAGCCGCGACTGTCTCGCTCGCGCAATAGCGGGCGGCAGTATCTGTAACGTCGGTTGAGGCTTGGAGAAGCGGCGACTCTCGTAACTGGAGTTACGAGTAATAGGAAGTAATACTAATAATTACTTCGTTGCGGCTTGTAGCCGGCGACTCTTTACCGCCGGTTACCGCCGAAACTGTAATGCGCGCGCGCAGTGCGCACTGTAGTCGAAGAGGGGCTACATTGTTATCGACCGCCGTTGTGGTTTGCTTACAGAAAAAGTCCAACGATTAGTATTTCGAAATGCTAATAGGCATATAAAATAAATGATAATTATGTTTATTTATCATTTGTGTTATATTATTTCTGGGGATTATTTTGTCGAGGATAAAAAGTTTTGTCTGACTTAACTACATAGTAACAAAACCTCTTTTTTGATTTTGATTTTTGTTGAGAATACAGGTCACTGCACTCTAGATTCAGAATTCATGTAAGATGATCTAACCGTGCTAGATGTCATTATACCCATTCATGTCCAGCCCAAAAAAAAAACGTGAAGAAGAGAGAGGGAGTTTTTTTCATTTCTTTTTGCAACAGTTTCCGCAAACGGCTATCTGCATCAGCAATAACAGTTACAAACGTTTTCGAAGACCAGTGGAAACGCCTACGACTAGTACACAACAGTCGAATTGTCAAAAGTTGTCAAAGCTGCACCACGCTAAAGCTTGTCTTTTTCCACCTTTCAACTCAAACTTAGTAGATCTCTGTGATTTTTTTATATTCCTAATTTTTAAGGATACAATAAAAGGAACGTTTTTTTTAAGTGCCGAAGAAGCGGTGGCTGTCTACGAAACAGCCATTTCTGACCTATCGGAGGAAGGCTGGAATCAATGTTATCTATACATTTCAACTAAAAATAATGAAGAGTATTAAAAAAATATAAACATATTATTGTTCACCTTTACCGTATCTCAAAATGTATATATTGAAAAGTGTAAATTCGATATAACGAGAACTACATTTACAGAAACATGAACTTCTGAACTCGGATTCCTACGGAAACGGTGTGTTGGGCTAATATCATGCCAGAATGTGTGATGTTCATATAATCATTCATATCCATTTACATTAATAAATAAATCTCACCGTGCCCATAAGCGCTGAAATAAGAGAAGGCGGGTCAGAGGGATGTCTTCCCCCCTGCCGCCTATGGTATGTTTTAATATGCGTAAGAAAATCTCATACACTATGTAAACTGATACTTTTTACTAGTGTTTAATTATAATTAAATATATAATATAATATAAATGTATGTAAATTATTATCATTGTGTAGCAAGCACCTGTATGTAACCTCAATAATGTTTCTTTACACTTATCGATTCGATTGCATGAAATGTTTTGGATCTCCAGACATAAATAAAACCAAAATTACGCTAAAAAGTAACTATGCAACAAATACATTTAAACGCAAACTTAATTATGTATGTAGATGACATACTTATAACAACAATATAGATAATACCAATGTAACCAATTGACGCTAGGTGTACAATAAGACAAACTTTCTGTTTGCGCTTGAAACAGTTCCTAGGTCATTCGTTAAATCTCACTTTTTCCTGCTCTTATTATAATAAAAAATAAATATTTTTTTCGAATGGTTTTCACGATTGATTAAATTAGCGAGCATTTAAATATCCCACGCAAATGGCCATATCAAATGACTGAGTTAACTTGGACTTTTCATTTGAATGACTACTTCAAGAGCCGGTACCCCTGCTTATTGTGTGATATTAATTTAATCTTGATAAACAATTCCTGCCCGTTAATTGAAGCAATTTCGAACGAACAAATAACAAGTTTTAAAAAATGATACGGCTTTCACATGACATCGTTCAGCCCGTTGTCAAGGAGGCATCCGCCACGTTCGTACGCAGCAGTCGTTTCTCGATCAGCTCGAAACGTAGGAAAATATCTCCTCCCGCGGCGTGAAAAGCCGTAGCATTTTTCAAACATGTTTAAAGACCGCGGTAATCTCAAAAGTATCATAAATACCAAATTATTGCAATGAACGGCAGCGGAATATATAAGGTTCAATGTGGACATATCCAATCATGAACAATAACATTTCATCCTCCAATATCACGGAGATCGACGATCGACGATCTCCGTGTCCAATATTGCTGGTACCTCCATGCACCCGGCTGAAAGCATCGCAAACACACATCACTCACAATAGATCCGCAGTGGCTGCTGGATCGGCTTTTCGTGTAACCTGCACGTGATGTGCGTATTCATATCTATGAAACGTATTTGTTTTATAGCTATTCGCTTCCCCGTGGGCAAAGAACATATACACAGCCGTGGGCTCGATGAGTCCCAAAAGAGTTTGTTTTTAGGATTTCGTACGCAAAGAGTGCCAACGGGACCCTATTACTAATCCCCCGTCTGTCTGAGGGCTGTATCATAACCGTAATAGGAAGTCAGTTGAAATTTTTACCTAGTGTGTATTTTGCCGCTGTAACAAAAATATTAAAAATAAAAATCATTAAATCAAAATACAAAATCAATTCATAAAATAAACTTTTTTTTTGTGTTAAATCTAGTAAGAAGTTACGGAATCGTTTGTGTGCGTGTTCAACTCATATTTGGCGGGTTTTTACGCGTACTAGGTCGATTTTAGCCCAAGAGCAACTGTGGATGAAGTATTTAATATATACACGGTGTTAACCCAAGTAGGCGACATTCCCGAAAGGAGGTTGTTTTGGGTCACATATTGATGCCCAAAAAGTAGGTTTTGACCTTTTGTTTTAAAATTTTCGATTTCTTATACTAGTATGAAAACATAATTATTACGTAGTAGAAACCGCACTGCATTCACAAAAAGTTCTAAAGTAGGACATTTTTTAAAATAAATGTGAAAATTTACATTTGGATCGACGCAATAAAATTGGCGGCGGCGCGCAGTCAGCTGCGAGACAGCAAACGCGTGACCTTAGCAGTGGCGCCTACACAATGCGTGCTTACACCATTCCAAAGGGAAATTGTCGCTGAGGTCAAAGTTTGGATTAAATCTGCAATATTTTTTTTACTATTTTAGATTAAATTTTTAAATACCACAAAATGATCAGTATATAAAATAGTTAAATAATCGGTATTAAAATAGAAATGTCGCGAAAAAAATTAACACCGTGTATAATTAACTATATAATAAACGAAGTATTATTATTATTATTAACTGCTTAGCTGCAAGAATCGTGTCTGACTGCATACTAAAAAAAAACTATTTTCGGAACACAATTTGTAGATGTAACTGATATCCATATACACGCAAGACGTTTGAGTTGCGTGTGAGCTGTGAACATTCTCCTGTCGCTAACGACGCGTGATCTATAACTCTAATCAAATAAATACGCTGAAAGCTTTCGGTGATAAGTGTCCGCAATGAATCTCAGTTGATTGAACCGCCGCTGCTAATACGCACCTCACAGCTTCCGTAACGGTTCCTCATCAGCGAGCATCCACTAAGAAATGAAGAGAGTAGTGACGGTCAGTCATTTCGATTACCAATTCGTTAACTCCTATGGGGGATACGATGGTAAATTAACTCGCCGGATCAGCAAACAAGTGAGCACCACGTTAGCGATCATCCGACGTGTTCGGCGGTATTCGGAGAAATTAACTGACTTTTTCCATGCAACTAAACGTACGATTAAATCAGTAACTAGCCTATTTATGCGGCATGATAATTTACCATGGTGACCCCCTGATGTTCTCGAGTTCCAACGACACGTGAGGACACGTAAGATAATGGTATGGTGTAGCCTTGTTAATTTAAAGGGTGTGATGCATTAGAAGAAATGAGTAAGTAGGAGTGGTTGCCACGGACAGACCGACAGACATATATAGGGTTTCAAGGGCCCAGGGATCTTCCGGTGGTTCGTTGTAATTTAATTAGGCTACAAGATATCCAGGTGGTTACGCCGGTGTATAAAGTGTGATGTGTAGAGGAGGGATCTCATGAATGTACTTGGTGGCAGCTCTGCAGCGTGTGGGGGAGGCTGTTCACAGGTTGGGAATGGGTGAATTTGTAGGGAATCGATGAATAGCGAATTAACAGACTACAGTAGGTACAAAAAAGATGTAATAAATTATAGACCATTTGAGGCACAAAACACAAACAGACAATCAAAAATACACCCTGGCATTGTCCTATTTAAGACACCTACAAATTAAGAAAATTGGGCTGTGGCGATCTAACCATCTACCTAAAATAGCCTATATTTAGAAGCACAAAGAAGACTATAAATAATTAACAATCAAGGCGGTGTTCTAACACGGCCTTAGCCTAACCTAATATCCAAATGGCCGGGGTTCCATGCCGGGAGCTCGGGGTGGGTCCGAGGTCGTGCGTAGTCGAATGGGCGGTGTCCTGCTTCAATGGGTGGTCCTGATAGACGCTCTTTGCGGTTTCATCGTAGATTTCTACGGGGGGGCTGGCGTTAGAGTATAGGTACCGTGCGGGGATCCAGCAGGCGTACGGCGACGCTGTGGTGGTGGGTCTACGTGTTGAAGATGTCGGACCGGCGACTGTGACAGGGCACGGCGGAAGCTGTGGCTGCTGGTCCACGGGCTGAAGACATCGGAAGGCGTGGGTGTGGCCTCGAAGTAGATCACGCCCGGCTGCTCACACGGATACGGAACACGGCGGCACGGCGCGCGGACAGCTCAACCAACTTTTGGGAGCGAAAGTTTTCACATTTTGTTCATGTCGCCTGACTCCGCGGCCTCGGGACCCGCACTCGTCGGAGCACGTGGCGCGACCGTGCGTCTCAAGGTGCTGCCCGCTTCTGCCCGTGTCCCGCGGGCGGCGCGGCGGAGGATTGCCGCGTGTTTCGACATTCCCAATCGGCGTCGCTAAGGCCCCAGTGGCGAGATCCGGTGCAGCATCTCGCTTGCACCTTGCTGGGAGCGCTGCTGTTGCGTCCTTGTCTTGTGCCTAACGAATTTAACTCAAACGGCGCTGTTTGTGCACCAGTGCCGAGATCCGGTGCAGCATCTCGCTCGCACCTTGCTGGGAGCGATGCCGTTGCGTCCTTGTCTCGCACTCAATGCAAAAAGATAATCTCGCCCCTGGTATCGTTACGTCATAAGGCGGCGCGGCGGACGCTACAATACCCGGTTACTTAAAAAACAAAAAAAAACAAGCAAAAAAAAAAGAATTTAAGTACCCTAGACATTTAACAAAGTGACCAGAATGTCACAGTGACTATAACATTAATTGCTGAACTATAATTGACAGTGCAAAAGTAATAATTAATACTGAAGCTAACCAAAATGTTACTAATGATAATCTTTACATCAATGTGATATCGATTGGCAAAACTGTTTTAAATTTCTAGACATTCAACAGGTTTACAATACTATAAGCCAAGCCCAATGGAATGCTAAAACATCTAAATGACAACAGAAATAGAATTAATATCGAACACAGTGTTATGACATTAACATATAAGTAACATTTTTATCAATCAGTAAAATATTTACACACATGTACAAGCTAACACATATTTACAATCCTATGGAAGCCACAGCCCAATGACTTATATCCTTTAAGTTGACTTTCATTATTAATAAAAAGTATAAGACGAGTATGAGAAGAAACATTACTAGCCGAAATTATATTCATGAATGTCTTTTTTTTTTAAATAAAAACAAGAAAAGCAAGGCATAAAGAGAACAAGTTGTGTCCTTGAGTGTACTTTCAATAATAAGGAAAATTGAGATACGTATAAAAATAAACATCACTAAAGAAGTTGTATCTATGAGTGTACTTTCGATAATAAGAATTAAGACAAATAATTTAAGAAAAAAAAACATCAATAAAGGAAGTTTTGTCCTTGAGTGTATTTTCAATAATAAGGATTAAGACAAGTATGAGAAAACATTATTAAGCGAAGTTGTGTCCACCAGCATTATTAAAGCGATAGTAGGAACCACTGTGTGTTCCGGACATTATATTTCTAACATTCCGTATACTTTCTAAATACTATAATGTGTCTAGCGACATCCTACTTAAGATGTGTCACTCTGAACGCGAACTAACTAACTAACTAACTAACTAACTAAGTACCTACGCTTAAGTATTTTAATTGTATTTATATAATTAGCATGTTTATATCTTAATACAATTTGAATTTTCTCAAAATCCGTGTTTAATTTTGTCTTTCCGAGAGTTTATATGTTCAGTGGCTCACTATGCCATATTTATTTAGAGTTCCTACTCTTATTGGTCGCTATTGTGCGCCTATAAATTAATTTTAAGTTTAAACTAAAATTAGCAATATTTACAATTGTACAATTAATACGAAAGTTTTACCAACACTCACGAACGCGTTTTGAGACACATGAAATGATTTGGCAAATAAGACTCAGCAGTCTTCAAAATGGTTTACATTAACCGAATAGAATCCTATGGGAAACGTCATTAACATTTAACCCGTAGACGCTCAAAATCCAAAATAATAAGTGCCTTTTTATAAGGGACGCTTTATAAATGTCATATCCTTGTTCTTACCTAGAGTAAATTTTATCTAAATACGACTTATAAGTATTTTTATATACAGGTATGTACAGAGAACATGTGTTGGGAGGGTATGGTTGTTTGGAACTTAAAACTAAATAATGCAACCCAACCAGTCTTATTATGCCGACTTAACATAAAAAACTGGTTGTAATTGGTGAGCCTCAGAGTGAGAACTCGTAAAACCCCTTCAGATCAAGACACGCGAACTGTCTCGTGTCTCATCTTGGCCCTAGGTAGGTGCCTAGTGCACCGCCTGTCGAGAAGCGTTAAATGGGGTATGGCCTGCACCTAGAGATTCTATAGAATTTTGCCCCCCTCATGGGAGGCGGCATCTATCACGAAATACACCATTATGTGTTTTCAGCTGAACGTGTCTGACGCGACGTGTTGCCCGTTACAGTACACTATAGCTGTTAAAAGAAAAAAAAGAAAAGAGAAAAAAAAATAGAGAATAACCAAAAGAACTAACATAAAATAAAGCGCGGTGAATGCGCTGTATGCCTTGTCTACGTAAGTGACTCGGTTGAAACCACTTACTAGTGACAGAGGACAGATATGGGGAAAAGGGTAGGAACCACTTGCTTACATCATCATTCACTTATCCTGTCGTATCCTTTCTTTTAAATTATCTATCATACTGGGTTGGGTAAGGTGGTTGGTGTTAGGTGGGAGGGCGCAAGCTTGCTAGGGAATAGGGTGAGGGGTGAGGTTAAGTGAGGTGGAGGTAAAAGAAAGAGAGAGAAGAAAAAAAACCCGACGAACGCGAGGCTGGTTTGCTTCGCGGACGTCTGTGAAAGACCCTAACCTAACTAAGAATTTGTCGAACTGATTTTAACGGATTCGAACAATGTGGAGTGTAGATAAGGCTTATATTTATATGGAGGTTCTACAACCGCCTCCAGCTGTGACGACACAAGAGTGACCGTACACATAAGTTTGAGAGGATAAGGCTTTATTTTTGCTACGCAGGATTCTCAACCAACCGTCCTGCGGGATATTTTGAATAAGGCTTGGGCGTTTAACGTGCGTTTCAAAAATACCATAAAAAACCGCGCACTGGTGAGTCGATAAGGCTTTAATTTATAACAAAGAACGTTAACTCGACCGCGTTCCATATCGCCCAGGACACACGTGTACCCAATAGTACATTGTGACACAAGCACATTTTTTTAAAAGACAAAATATATATATTTTTTTTCAAAGACAACATTTTCCAAGAACAAGACATATACTAAAACTTAAATAAACATACCAAAACGAATCTAACCTAAGTACTGTGTCGGCATGATTTGTGACCGAACACCTAGATGCGGGATAAGGCTTAGATTTATAACACGGATTCCCACGTAACCGTCCGTGAGCAAGGATAGGGCTTTTTATTTATTAACGTGAATTCCCTTGCCAATACCGTTCACGGGATATTTTTTCAATAAGGCTTTAGATATTAACGTGCGTTCGAAAAATATTCCAAAAAAACAACCGCGCACGACTGGCCCTAACCTAACTATTGGAGTATAGCTTGTTTTACTAAAAAAACTTCTCCAAGAATTACCGTCATCCATGTATACCTTGACACCTGGCTCCTTTTTAGGGCGTGTGACACAAGATACAATTTAATAGAGAATTTAACCATTTAAAAATTTTGTAACTTATTGTTACTTAAAGTTATTGTTTAAATTTATGACCAAATATATCAAAGAAATGCAAACCAGTTCAACAAAAGTTTTAATTAATTTTTTTTTTTTTTTTTTTTTAGTATTTAATAATATCACTCACATGTATTAGGCCTGCCTTGGAACCATCCATGTTGCCCAAAATGTATGTATTTTCAGATTTTTTCTCAAGGACCACAGATTTAATAAAACGAGGGGCTAATTTATTTGAAAAGAATTTAGCGGCGTCCGATTGAACATGGGATCGACGCCAGACTATGTCACCTACATTGAAATGTATCACTGAACGACGAAGGTTGTAGCGTTTGGCATTAGCTTGATATGCTTGAGTCAGGTTCGCTTGGATTTGATGAAAAACGCTTGCCAATGATTTTAAGCTAGTGGTCCATTCGTCGCGACCATCGATAATTAACTCCTCTAATTTAGTGAAATCTGCAAATTTATGGAATCGACCATCGAAGATGAGTTCTCTACCTGTCATTACAAAATTGGGTGAAAACCCATGGGCTAAGCTGACATGGCTATTTAAAGCTGCCTGAATCTTAGGTAAATTTTTAGTCCAGTTTCTATGGTCTGTCTCAACATAAGAAGCAATGGCTAATTCAATGGTACGATTGTGTCTTTCCACTGGATTGTTTTGTGGGAAATAGACACAATTTTTGAAAAATTTAGGGATATTATACCTTTTTAAAAGTGCCTGAAACTCGTTAGAGACGAACTGCACGCCATTATCACTTATCATACAATATGGCACGCCATAGACTAGGAAAATCTCATTTTCAATGAATTTAATTATTGACTTACTATTGGCTTTTCTAAGTGGGCATAACCATACAAATTTGGAGAAAATGTCAACTACAGTAAGCAAGTATGCGTGTCCTGAATAAGACCTCGGCAGAGGACCAATGAGATCGCAACTTAATGTTTGCATTGGAGCGTAGACCTTCTTCTGAAATAACATTTTACCATGGGGTAGCTGATTATTAGCTTTAAATGCCAAACAAACTTCACACGAACTTAAGATTGATTTGATTGAAGGAAACATGTTGGGCCAGTAATAATTCAGTTGTAACTTTTTAAAACATTTAAATGGGCCAAGGTGTGCCGATAGAGGGCTCTCGTGAGTAGCAGTTACTAGCTGTTTAATATGGTCAGCGGGAATAACTTCTTTCCATGAAAATGAATTTAAAAGATTGAATTTAGGTTTGCAAAAACGAAAGAGCTTATCGTCTTCCAACCTAAAGTTCGGGTAACTAGCGGGTGATTTTTGTATACTATTTTTTATTTTCAAAAACCACTCATCAGTTATAGGAACGTTTGGGTTGGATGAGTTTACACTTTCGATCTTAATACGTGACAGCGCGTCCGGGACAACATGGAGTTTGCCTTTCTTGTGGACGATATCAAAGGAGAATTGCGAGAGCCTAGTAGACCAACGGGCGAGCCTGCCCGTGGGGTTCTCGAGTTTATATAACCATTTCAAGCTTTCATGGTCAGTCACAATCGTGAAATGAGTTCCTTCTAGGTAATGTCTAAAATGTGTGGTAGCTTCCACAATACTAAGTAATTCCCTTTCGGTGGTAGAAAAACCTTGCTCTTGTTTTGTTAGCGTTCTCGAATAGTAAGCTACGGGGTGTTCCTGAAAATTTGCGTCCTTTTGTACAACTGCTGAACCAATTCCCACTAAACTTGCATCACAGTGGAGGAAAAAGGGGGCTTCAAAATTGGGAACACATAAAACTGGGGCTGAAGTGAGGGCGGATTTTAATTTTACGAAGGCTGCCTCTGCCTCAGGTGTCCAATTAAATTTTGAATATTTTTCAGAGATGGAACTTGTGAGATTGGACAGGGGCGCCGCAATAGTAGAGAAATTTTTGATGAAACGGCGGTAGTAGGAAGCTAGTCCTAAGAAACTGCGTACATCTTTGACACATTTGGGTGTTGGAAAGTTTTTCACTGCCTCCACTTTGGCTGGGTCAGTCTTTAAGCCGAACTCGTTTATAACGTAACCAAGATATTTCAGCTCAGATTTTAGAAATTCACACTTCTTTAGGTTAACTGTTAGGTTAGCGAAATGTAAACGTTCGTAAACTTTGTCAAGGTAAGAAATATGGTCTGCAAAATTGTTGGAAATTATAATTAGGTCGTCTAGATAACCAAACACATGGTCATCGAATTCTGCACCTGGTAGTAACGCATCGACCAGGCGTTGTAAATTCTGGGGTGCGTTAGATAGCCCAAAAGGGACCACCTTAAATTGTAATAAGCCTCGGCCCTGTGAGATAATCGCTGTCTTTTCCTTAGCCGATTCTGCCAGAGGGAGCTGAAGAAATGCCTTAGATAAGTCAATGGAAGAAATATATTTTGCGTCCTTTAAATTATCAAGAATGTTATCTATGCGAGGGAGAGGATAACTACATTTTTTTGTAACAGCGTTTAGTTTACGAGAGTCCATGCAAAGGCGGAAGGAGTTGTCCTTCTTGGGTACTACTAACACAGGACTGGCCCAGGGTGACGATGATGGTTCCAGAACATCCAAGTCTATCATTTCATCTATTAATTGGTCCACTAACTTTTGTTTGTAGGGTGACATGCGATAGAACCTTTGTTTGATTGGAGGACCTTCCGTATCAATTTCATATTCAAGAAGATGCGTTCGACCTAGGCCACATTTTTCAAAAGATATGGACTCAAACTTTTCTATCGTTTTATTTAATATTAATTGTTCATCTGGAGAAAGTTTACAATTACTCGAGTTAGAAATAGAATGCAGCTGTTGCGCGTTAGAAACAGAATGCGGGGGCTGTGCGCTCTGAGCGCGATGTGTGGCATTGAGCGCTCCGGAAGAAGGCTTGGTTTCACCGACCGACGCGAGCGGCACGTACGTAGGGAGGGTGGGCGGGGGAGAATTCGGCCGATACGCTTTGCGTTCTAAGACATCTATTGACTCTTGCACAGAAGCGACGGCTATTTTGCGGGCCGACTTAATGTCCGGGTTATTATTAGACGGAATGTCGTCCAAAGCTAACAATAACTTAGTAAGTGATTCATCCAACAACTTATAATGTTTGCTCGAACGGGGGCTGTTAAAGCTAGAAATTTTACTTTTAATGATATCTAAGCTGGAAATAATATCTTTAATTTTTTTAATGGCCCCATCAATGTTTAATGAAGAAATCTGAAATTCTGACGGAATGGGGAAAGTGATTTTTTTATTTATACAGCCGGAAATTTTTTTTGATAGACCGGACTTTTCCCAAAATTCTGTGCCTAAAATGCAATCAGATTTAATTTCTGGAATAACTTCAAAAGTAAGTGGAATTTCAATGCCGTCGACCACGATATTACAATGGATTGAGCCTGGACTAAATTGTTTAGTCCCGTCTGCCGTAGAGGCGGAACAAATTTTGGACTCGTCTAAAGTATATCCCATATTCAGTATTTCAAGATGTGAATTATTACCAAACACATTTATCTCGGCTCCACTATCTAATAGAGCTGTAAAATCCTTATTATTTAACTTGAAATGAACGTAAGGCCTCCTATCGCCATGTTGGTTTGATAGCACCGGGCTAACTTTCGGAAAGTCATGAACAAATTTTAACCAGTCATGCCATTCTTCCGAGGAGGTATAAGTCGCCGGTGCGTTTACCTGTTTTTTGTATGAGAAGCGGAAGATTGAGGGGGGGATGGGGGGGCCTCGATCGCTCGAATATTGTTATGCGGCAGCTCGCGTGCGCTATCGGCGTAGTTCGATGAGTGAAAGTGAGTCGCCGGGGGGTGACTCGCGTTCGGATAATAAGGTCGGTATTGTTGACCCCTAGGACGGTAAGAGTTATTGTATTGGCCTGAATAGACTGGCCTAAAACGAGGATGTTGACCGCCATTAAAATTATTATTGTTGGCGTTGTTAATATAAGTTGGAGGATTCTGTTGCCTAACACTAAATTGGCCTGCATTATTGTTAAACCACGGCGGGTATTGTTGTCCGCTGCGTGGGTGTGACACTTCAGCACGAGATGTGAACCGAGAGTGGGGCTGAGGCGTAGACCTCGAATTTTGATTATCTTTCGCGGCACATGTGGGACAATTTTTGGACGTGACATTTAGCTTGCCGCAGTCAAAGCAGATAGGTATTAAAATATTCGGGCAGTTTTTAAAAGAATGGCCCGTATTTTTACATTTGAGACAAGCGTTTGTGTTTGAAGTCGACACTGTCTCGGCTTTAGGAATATAACTGTTAACTTTGGACACCTCTGATTTGATATTACTGAAGGGGGCCTCATTATTAAAACGTTCAACTTTCTTACCATACGCCAGAAGGTCGCAAGTATTTTTAATCGTACCGTAAATCAGACATTGATTGTACTTAGGTAACATATTTCGTTTTATTATTTCGAAAAGCATGATATCGGAAATTTGACCCTTGATTTTATTTGCCAAATCATTCACATCTGTTACAAAATCTGACAACTTCTGGTTAGGTTTTTGTTTTAACGAGCGAATACGGGATTCCGTGTCGAAAACGTAGTCGATATTATCGTACTCCTCTAACAAGGCTTTCTTAAGCTGGTCCCAATTCGTAACTCCATCCCTCACGGTACGGAACCATTTCAAAGCAGTGCCCGACAACAAATCAATGAAACATCTCAGTACGATGTCATAGTTAGATTTCCGCGCATAAGTAAGCTCTTCGACACGGGCAATGAATTCACGTACATCTGTTTCACCACTATATTTTAGATTCCAGGACGATAAGTTGTAGTAATGTTTATTGAACACACAATTTTCGTGGAGACCTTCTGGTTTTACCACGGTACTTGAAGATGACTGGTTGGATTCGTTATCCAAGGAAAAAAAACTGGGTCCATAATCACCACCACTACGTGTTACAACATTAACCTCCGACTGTGAATTTATGGATTGATTGTCATACATCATTAATTGGTCCTCTGGCATGTCAATGCACACGGAATGGTCCTGGCTTTCCATTTTGTAGTACCTATAATAACTTACTTAAAATGAGTTAAAAAAAAATTACGTAAATTTCCGTTAACGCGACACGCGACTAGATCGAACGAGACGAAAGCCTGATAACTACAGATTAAGGTTTGTTTTAACGAGTGATTAACAATAAGCACGTAGTTAACCTGACTTCCAAATATAACCTACGTGTTCAACGCAAGAGAATAAAGCGAGAAGAAAAAAAAATTTCACACACGTTATTTACACACACAATACATAAGCATCAAGAACACATAAAATTATACACTTAAATGAAACAGCACATTTCAGTTTTTTATATTTCGTTGTTTCATACTAACCCAAGAAGTTCCGGATCGCGGGACTGGCCGGTCGCGTGCTCACGTGCTCGCGATTTGTCCACGCGCAACGTGCTATAAGCTATATTTATAAGAAATGAGAGAAAGACAAAGAATATGCTCTGCTCTCGGCTTCCAATATATGATGACCTAAAAACCTAAGGAAACAGTGCACACCTATAAGAGCGAGAGTTACCGCCTTCGTGCGCTATTGCAAGACTCGATATTCTAAAATGAAATAACGTGCGTAAGTACCTATATACCTATTACGTTGGTGGACACAACTCGTTATTGACACATTTAATATTCAGTTTTGTTAATTCGCTATTTGCTTACCGTCAGGGCTGAAATGGAGAGTTAATTTGTAGTGTATAAAACAAGTGAGGCGTACCATAATAAAATAAATATAATTAATATATACAAATAGGAAATTAAAATAAACCAGTTCGGGTGCCAATTGTAGCCTTGTTAATTTAAAGGGTGTGATGCATTAGAAGAAATGAGTAAGTAGGAGTGGTTGCCACGGACAGACCGACAGACATATATAGGGTTTCAAGGGCCCAGGGATCTTCCGGTGGTTCGTTGTAATTTAATTAGGCTACAAGATATCCAGGTGGTTACGCCGGTGTATAAAGTGTGATGTGTAGAGGAGGGATCTCATGAATGTACTTGGTGGCAGCTCTGCAGCGTGTGGGGGAGGCTGTTCACAGGTTGGGAATGGGTGAATTTGTAGGGAATCGATGAATAGCGAATTAACAGACTACAGTAGGTACAAAAAAGATGTAATAAATTATAGACCATTTGAGGCACAAAACACAAACAGACAATCAAAAATACACCCTGGCATTGTCCTATTTAAGACACCTACAAATTAAGAAAATTGGGCTGTGGCGATCTAACCATCTACCTAAAATAGCCTATATTTAGAAGCACAAAGAAGACTATAAATAATTAACAATCAAGGCGGTGTTCTAACACGGCCTTAGCCTAACCTAATATCCAAATGGCCGGGGTTCCATGCCGGGAGCTCGGGGTGGGTCCGAGGTCGTGCGTAGTCGAATGGGCGGTGTCCTGCTTCAATGGGTGGTCCTGATAGACGCTCTTTGCGGTTTCATCGTAGATTTCTACGGGGGGGCTGGCGTTAGAGTATAGGTACCGTGCGGGGATCCAGCAGGCGTACGGCGACGCTGTGGTGGTGGGTCTACGTGTTGAAGATGTCGGACCGGCGACTGTGACAGGGCACGGCGGAAGCTGTGGCTGCTGGTCCACGGGCTGAAGACATCGGAAGGCGTGGGTGTGGCCTCGAAGTAGATCACGCCCGGCTGCTCACACGGATACGGAACACGGCGGCACGGCGCGCGGACAGCTCAACCAACTTTTGGGAGCGAAAGTTTTCACATTTTGTTCATGTCGCCTGACTCCGCGGCCTCGGGACCCGCACTCGTCGGAGCACGTGGCGCGACCGTGCGTCTCAAGGTGCTGCCCGCTTCTGCCCGTGTCCCGCGGGCGGCGCGGCGGAGGATTGCCGCGTGTTTCGACATTCCCAATCGGCGTCGCTAAGGCCCCAGTGGCGAGATCCGGTGCAGCATCTCGCTTGCACCTTGCTGGGAGCGCTGCTGTTGCGTCCTTGTCTTGTGCCTAACGAATTTAACTCAAACGGCGCTGTTTGTGCACCAGTGCCGAGATCCGGTGCAGCATCTCGCTCGCACCTTGCTGGGAGCGATGCCGTTGCGTCCTTGTCTCGCACTCAATGCAAAAAGATAATCTCGCCCCTGGTATCGTTACGTCATAAGGCGGCGCGGCGGACGCTACAATGGCCAGTGACACGATCAGCGTATTATCACTAAACGTGGCTACGCCTCCGTTGCTCGATAGTTTAATGAGGAAGGGATAATAAAAGTATACAGGTGGCGTTGAAATTCACATTTCAGAATACATTAAATTGAAACCAATGAAAACCAATAATATTTTAATTTACAATTAAATTACTTAATTTATAGTTAAAATGTAACATTTTCATCTCGCCTAACTAGGTAAAATTTGGAATCAAGCTTAGTTTAATGACGGTGTAACTAGTTCTGGCAGTGACGGGAGATGGCGCTGGTTAGAAATGTCATAGTAACAGAGAAAATAAGCAGTTCTCGGTCAGTTTTGTGTGTTGTATGACGTTACCTATATATACCTTCCCCTTTAATCTATGGTTGCCCGGATGAGTTTCGGTCGCCTTTCCCGTACTTCCTTACTCTATGTCAACGAGCTTCAGTCAGTGTAATATGATGGCAATCCTGCGACTGGATCATTACAGTAAAATGCGTTTTCCTATCATCGATTACCTTATTGTACGAGTAGAATAAGTCACACTGTGTATTATACTCTCCTTGTGCACGATATAGACAATGCCTTTATTTTATATTCTTGACATATCATTAAATGCAGGCAAAATAACCTGGTTCGATTATTTAAGGAAATTATTGAAAAGAAATTGTCTTCAGCTTGTTTGTGATTTCGTCTTAGAGCTGAATTTATGATATCTAGATATGCTCGATTAAAACTGGTATTTGTAGAAAAAATACTTTAGGTGCAAATAATTTTGGATATTTTTGGAAAGCTAATGTTTTTATTAACTATTTATTTTTTATTAATTTTTTTATTTTTATTTATTTTAATGTTTATTATAAAATTTCGGTCTGCGTGCGATCGTAATTTCTTCTCCTATTCGACTTGACAGAATATTTTTGTACTTATGGGGTAACCTGGATAGTGCTCGCGAAGGTCGCGCTCCGCTCGAGTCAATGTCCAAACCGAAATTGACCCGAACGAAGCCAGGAAGATCAGCTAGTTTGATTGAAAATCTCACCATCGCTACTCTGAGGTGACGATTTCATAGTGACGATCGGTTACCCGACTTTAAATACTTTCCAAATGAAATGATTTATTTCCGAATATTTTCACAAATATTTATTCGTGTTTTTATTTAATAAAATAAACATATTTACTGACAGTTCGCTTTAGATGAGATCTGGCACTCAATTGTGGTCAATGCTCTCCTGTCCGTCCACCTCTAGTTATTTTAGGCAGGACGAACAGATAAGGCGAGGTCGGCCAGTTCAGCCGAGGATGAGTGGTTTGTCGGTGCAATGTCGCTCGTGTCTCGGTTGTCAATGATATAGGAGTCCAATTAGAGCGGCGGCCCTGACGCGGAGGATGCGTCTAGACGTGCGGTGTAACGCTTCCTTAAGGTGGGCCTTCCTGCTCAACTCCCCATGCATACGTGGAAAGAAGATCATGCGCATATTTCTTGTTAAAGATCCAAAATAATCATCAAAACAATTTTATTTGATCGAACTATGGAAATATCTGATAACCGAAAAACAGAATTTTTCGCGCGTTTTATACAATAACTTTGGAGGTCAATTACTCAACGATACAATACAAATTTCTTAATAAGATTAGTAATCAGACCTAGCTTGTTTCATGAAGATTTATAATGAATTTGGATTGGTCTGAGTTTTGACTACAGCGGTCGTGATATACTTTTAGCTATAAGTCATTTTGTAATTAAAATTTTCGCCAAATCTGACCAAATCAAACACTATGCGCATTGTCTGATTTGTGGCCATGGTGCATTTTCCTCATCACGGATCCTGTCTTTTTCTTTGAAATAGAGAAGGTCCCAGAGCGCAATAGCACGGTTTTGTACCGCGCCCGCAAATGAGTTAGTCCCACTGGGAAGGGCCACCTTAATGCGGGACTCAGCACTAACTTATATTTGTTGGACGCCATGTTGTTTATTTTGAATCCACAAAATGGTTTAATTAATTATCTCTCTTTCAACATTTTGAGCATATTATGAAGAGATTTTTATTGAGTCGTATGTGTGTTTCTCTTTCTGTCGGTATTTAAGTCAATGTATGTAAACTGTTCATCTTTGACTTAAAACAGAAGCGCATTCTTTGTTCTGTCTTTTACTCTTTCTGTGTTATCAGTTTGATTCGATGGTTAGTAGAAACTTCGATATCGCTTAAATTTTATCCCGTAAAGTAAATTTAGGTAGGTTTAAATGATGGATAAAAAATTACCTTAGACATTTTAACATTTGAATGACATTTAAAACTTTTGCCGTATTTTTTAAATATGTTTCACGCTTGAGCAAAGCATGAGAAAGCTTCATTCTATGTCCATGATTTGTTTTTTTTTGTAAATATCTGTATTATTTAGTAAAAAAAAAACGAAAACGAACGTAAAAAGGGAAACTCTTTTCTAGTGTTTATTAGCCAATATTTTCCTATCTAAAAGGGAAATTAAAAAGAAAAGATACAGATATAGATTTCTACAATATTTTTTGGAAACCAAAATTTTAAAAACCTAGTTAAAACATTCAAAGCATAGAAACAGTTATCGCCCGTAGTATGAGGAATTAAAAAGGTAAGGACTCTCTTAATAGTTCCGGCATAATGTTCCAAACCGAAACAACTGAAACGACATAAATATGTCGTTGTTTCAGTGGTTTCAGGGCCTGTTAATGTCATTTAATGTAATTATTAAAAAAATATCTCAACCAGTCATAAGACCAATCAATTATATTGTCCTATTCATGAATACTATAGTTTTAACGTATTTCAAAAACTCTCAAGAAAGAGTAAATGATATGTTTTTAAATGTTATAAAATAGCTATTTATATGGCCTAAGCTTTTCTGATAGAAGGTTTTAAAAAAAAACATTGAACACCTTCGCCGAGACACCCTGTACATCCGCAAAGAATTACTATGCAGCGCTAGACAGTGGACATGACCTCTGCATTGCTGCTAGTGTTATAATTGAGTCCTGCTATTGTATTGTTTGACTGATGCTTGCCGCAGGTAGAAAGGAAGAGATGAATGTTGGAATATCAATCGCTTTATTAATAGTTTCCCCACTTATGCTCATTATTCATGTTTTTGTTCTTATTAATAGTTTCCCCACTTATGGTCATTATTCATGTTTTTGTTCTTATTAATAGTTTCCCCACTAATGCTCATTATTCATGTATTTTCTTATTAATAGTTTCCCTACTACTGCTCATAATTCATGTTTTTTAGAGTTCCGTACCCAAAGGGTGAAAACGGAACCCTATTACTAAGCCTCCGCTGTCCGTCCGTCCGTCCGTTCGTCCGTCTGTCACAGGGCTGTATCTCATGAACCGTAATAGGTAGGTAGCTGAAATTTTCACAGAGTGTGTGTTTATTTTGCCGCTATAACAACAAAAAGAAAACATTTAAAAATAATAAGAATTAAAGGGGGTCCCCATACAAAAAACCTGTTTTTTTTTTGTGTCAAATCTTGTTCGATGGTACGGAACCCTTCATGTGCGAGCCCGACTCGCACTTGGCCGGTTTTTTCTTATTAATAGTTTCCCCACTAATGCTCATTATTCATGTTTTTTATTATAAATAGTTTCCCCACTAATGCTCATTATTCATGTTTTTTTCTTATTAATAATTTCCCCACTAATGCTCATTATTCATGTTTTTTCTTATCAATCGTTTCCCCACCAATACAATTTTTTCTTGTTTATCAATGTGAAGAATGAAAAAAACAAGATTCCGACAAATCGAGAACCACCTCCTTTTTTTTGAAGTCGGTTAAAAAATTGATTGAAGGTATTTTATGCCATAATCTAATCTCATTAGATTTGTACTACCTATACGCTACTTCGAATAATATAATAATTCCATGTATTTAATGGATACGACTTTACGGTTATCTCAATTATTTGAGTTTCAGCGACGTGTACTTTTCAGATGGTTTTCAAAATCTGATTACAACGCTTCAAATGTAGATGTCGCTGAAATTCAAATGAATTCGAATAATATACTTTGAAATTTGTGTTTCTCATGAGTATGTGTAGCGTTTGTGTGGAAGGTAGCCTGGCTTTCGATTAATAAATTTAAGCAACCGTGGGCAGTTCTGAGAGACCGTTTTAAACATTTTAAGGTGGTAGGGTTAGTAAGGGCCTAGGAAAACGTACCCCAACCAGATTGACGATGTACTTGGTCAAGGTTAGGTGCGAAGTACCCGTAATCGTAGAGCATGTATCGAGTACAATTCGGTAGTTTGTCGCGTTGAGTTTAACGCATTCAGTGCAGTTGCAGCTCTGACGTTTCAAGGTACGACTCTGCGCACTGACGACCACATAGTAATTATCGGTGTGGACCTGACGACCTGACGGAAGAGTCTGACCTGAATTTCGGATGTCATATCGAGGATAAACCCAAGCTCGCCTAGCCAATGCTAGGAGTCTTCAACAGAAGGCATAGGTATTTCTCACCTAAACGAAAACTAAAGAATGTGATATTAACGCAATCGATCGTGAATTAAGGACACATTCATTAAAGAAGAAACCGTGTAAAAAGGAATACTTTACGAATATACTGCAAAGGTGAACCCGAACTAACAAAGTATTCGAGGGTATTGCATTTTTTAATTTCGTTACCGCTACCTCCTACAGTAATCAATGCCTTCTACTAACACAGTGTTTACGATTATACCTACTTACTTTGATTCGAACGCTTCACCTGCGTTGCGGACATTGACTGCAAATATTAAGCTTTCAAACTTAATGTTATATGCATCATTACAAGTATATATGCATACATGCCACATTTCACGAAAAAGTATAATTACTTGACCAAAACGGTCCTTTACAATGCGCAGCAAAGGAGTCGATGCTTGGAGTAAAGTGCCTTAGTTCGCATTTGTGGGACGGCTCAGCTCAGAGTGGCTTGGCGTCATCATTGCTTCGATGTATTCCTGAATTAAGACACCCACTAGTTGATCTCGCGATCAATTCCATTTAAATTTCGCGGTATTTCATTATTTGCTACCTACCTCCATATATTCCTTTAAATTTTTCTTTTCATCTACCTTTCGAAAAATGAGATCTCCATCAACCTGCGTCCTAAGTGGTTCGAGCCGTGCTCTCCCGAAAATATCGAAAAGAACACCAGCAAGTCTCCAAATTTGCTATTACGCCGTGCTGTACTGTGCTCCCATCGTACCGCGACCGTGTCGCGCAAGTTTGTGGTCGAGTGCACCCCGTGGTGGCGCAATGAAGCGCCGGAGCGACCGACGCGCGCCGCAGCAACCCCATTCTCCAAGACGGTGGAACGAAGAGGAGACACGGAGGCCTAAGCCCAGCGACCGAACCATCGGCTTCCATCGCCGCGGCGTCTCTACAAACGTGAGTCCCTTTTTCCGTTTCCAACCGCACCATTCACCAAAGTAGGGTCTTTCCCATAGACCTAACATGCGCGCGCAGCAGATTTATATGGTTTCCACCGTGGAGAATGCTCGTCAGCGTTACTATCTCTCCGTCCCCTTTCTACCATCGCTCGACGCTGCTGTAGAATTTCCCAACATAAAAACCAACCGATCTTCTAGATACTTTATTTCTATACCGGAAGGTCGGTAAACTATGAACGAACTCTCTGCCGAGGTGTTTCTGCGATCATTCGAACGTGGTGACCTGTATAGTTTTCGCAGTCCCCGTGAAAGTTAGGAAACCACGGGCGTCGTCGGGCTCTATCATGAGAGAGTTTGGCGTAGCCATATGCCGCGCCGAACATAAAACATTGTAAAATTATGGTGGTTACTTCTTTAGGCAGACCTGCAACCTGGCCGACCTACATGGCAATCATTTGGCAACGGGGTTCCCGTGTATCTACTCTATTTATTTTTAACATTCTTCGGTAGTGGTATAGAGTTAAGTGGTGAAGAATAAAGACACCACCTTGATAATAAAATCTTATTTATACAAATAAGAATGAGTAGTTACTGTTAGTTTCGTCTGTTTTACCCACGGAGGATGGAGGTAAAGAGGAGATGGTCTAAGCAAACTGGGTCTGTGTCCACCAAGTGGGTCGCTACGTCACAGCCCACGTGATAAAGAAGGCGTGGCTTAGTCATTCGCGACATGGCGCTGGCGGTGTTCGGTTGTGGGACAATATTATGGTCCACGGCGCAATTTTCGGTGAACAGTCGATTACACGATGAGATTTTGTGAAAAATATTGCAAACATAACACAGGACAAAATAATCTAAATTTTGTAGGTGGAATTACGTTTTATTTGTCAGTAAAACACGGCATATTTTATAATTTGAGTTAATATTCGAGCATTGCATCGATGTATCGCTCTTGCTATGTGCCGATAGATGGCGCGCAATAATTTTCGTTTTACGGTAAGAAATGTTGATCTCATGATGCAAATTTTAATGACATTTTTAAATTAAAATTATTTGAATCCGCGCGAAGGTATGGATTTAAATTTATAAGGTTTTTTTATAGAAAAAACACTTAGTAAAATTTAAAAGGCGCCATCTAGTTGTAGTCTTGTAACCACTAAGAATAGCTCTCGGAATAGCTGCTACCAGAATATCGATTATTCCGGTAGATGGATTTGGCAAAAATGGGCGGTGCATGACCCTACCATGAAGCGATGTTCCCCCCGCTTCCCCGCACAGTATCACGCTGCGATCCTTAGTAATATGAGTTAAAAACATCTCCTCTCTCTCTCTCTATCCTCCGTGGTTTTACCTCTACCAGCAAAGACATTTTATTAATCAATTGAAAACTCTAATTTTGCTTTACTAAAATATTTCCTGGCTTTTTCACCATGTGCTGATTAGCTTAATCTGTATAAACGGATTGACTAAGGGGTCTTGCTTACCATCTTACAATCAATAACAGTACAATATAATCAGCTCTTTAGTAATAACTTAATAAATTTAGTAACGACCTCTAAAAGTAAACACACACATTGAAAATATTAGCAAAAATAGCACAAGATAAATGTATCTGAATGTCTACAGCATTTAACACCTCGACAAATATTTCAATGATTTGCCTACGAGTATTCGAACTCACCGGCCAACCGAGTTCTAGCATTATCTAAGCATCGTCGAATTCCAAACACCACTGTCCTTTGTCGATTTGCGTTAAAACAAATATACTACCGCATACGTTGCAAATTATACGAAAGGCTATTCGATAGAACCAAATGCAACGAGTGTTTGCTTCGTTCGTATTTCAGATTTTGAAATTGTTGTGTTTTTATTATTTCAATGGTGAAGCCGAATGTTAAAGTTAAACGCAAATAATACATTTTAATAGTAGTACTTTACATGTCTTGTAAAATAAATATATCGTTTCAGTTCCACAATATGGCGTTTATTAGGGTATCGTAACCTAAGAGTGCCATCGGAATTCTCTTACTGATCCTCCGCTGTCCGTACGTCCGTTCGTCCGTCCATCCATCTGATATAAGGCTGTATATCATGAACCGTAATAGGTTCACAGCTGAAATGTTCACAGAGCTGTATTTATTTTGCCTCTATGATAACAAATAGGTTAAATTAAAAATAATAAAAATTACAAATTAATACAAAAAGTGTGGTTTGTGACGTTAAATATTGTACGATGGTACGGGACTCGCACTTTTTTTTTTTACATTAGGCATCCACCTGCAGTGACATTAAAAAAAACCGGCCAAGTGCGAGTCGGACTCGCACACGAAGGGGGTCCGTACCATCTTACTAGTTTGAACACAGAAAAATCACGTTTTTTGTATGGGACCCCCCTTTATTTTTTATTATTGTTTTATTTTAGCTATTTGTTGTTATAGCGGCAAAATAAATACACACTCTGTGAAAATTTCAGCCCTGTGACAGACGGACGAACGGACGGACGGACATCGGAGGCTTAGTAATAGGGTTCCGTTTTCATCCTTTGGGTACGGAACCCTAAAAAAGGATTTTAAAAAAAAGTTTCCCTATCAGTGAGCGTTTTCCAAAAGATTTATGATTTCATTTTAAATTCCTCGATTGTTTACAGCTACTACCTCCCACAGAGTTTAATGAAGACAATGGCCATGTAGATTTCAACTGAACAAAATGGAAATAGTCCTGAATGGGTTTATGCGGGCTTTGTGTGCAAACAAAAGCGTCAAAGCAGGCGGTAGAGTTGAGGTGTCACATATGAATTTTATCTTTAGCTGTAAAAATTGAACGTTCATCACAATTGCACTTTCACGAAACATCTGAGTGACTACAATGTTACAAGAATCTTAGACAAGAATAACGTTATTTGGGAAATACATCCCGGATCAAAAGTAGTCTGAAATTGTCGATTCTGTTAGCACCATCATCACTATAGACTTATTTGTAAATGCTTAAAATTCAGCATGCTGAAAACACAATACTTAATTTGATTAGTAATTACGAATTTATTACTAATATATTTAATCTCGGCTAGAAAAATAGATGTCGATAACGAGTCAGCATTAAGAGCTATTTAAAAATTCTAAAACTCGTTTGAACCTATTTCATTCTATATGCCTACGTTTTAAAAGGCGTCTACTCCCAAAATATCAAATTTTCAAGTTCAGGGGCTTGGGTCGGCTGAGGACTTATTCATTTGTACTATTCTAGAGATAATACTACAACTACACAACACACCGCACGGGAACAAGGTGCTACGCTGGCATAACTGGCTTCATCATATTGCACGGCTATAATGAACTGGATGTTAAGGGCCTGGTACTAGCCAAATCGCAAAGTTAGACGAGGCACCCCAAGTAAACTAACTAAGTCTGACGATTATAAGTGTCATCCTTACAATATATGATTCCTTGTCTAAGAATCGAATGATTTTCGTTAATGTATGTTTCCTTTTTCTATACAAAATACATTGCGGAAACGGTGTCCATTTCCGAACTTTTTTGACTAAATGTAGAAATCTAAAAGCAAATGGAATTTTTTGTTTATGCATATATGCTGTTTTTGCTTATATCTAGAAATCGAATGACTTTCAGATTTCACTACATATTATTACATTTGTTAAAAAGTGCATTTGTATGGCGCGAGTCCTAGCGCCTTAAAAATGGACAATTGTCATTTCCACTTCTAAAATCGGGAACTCTGCATCCCAGCAAGAAAGGAAGCCACAGTTTTATGTGGATTCACGGTATATATATATAGGCTATCCGGAACTGACAAAATTTGCGTTGCTAGGCGCTAGGTTTGATATCCATTGTAATATTTTTCAATCGTACTCTTAGGGCCTTTTTCACCTATTGTTGATTAGCTTAATCGCTACAGGATTTTCTTAGCAGCTTGCAATAAATACCAGCATAAAATAATCAGCACTTTAGTAATGAAGGCCCTTTAAGTGTAAGATGCGAAATTGTCTTCCGGGCCCTAACGTTTCCCTATCCCTACAATTTATAGAATTTTAATAAACAATTTTCATTACCTTAACATCACTTAATTCTATAGCCGTATGTTTTTATTCTTATGCAAATATTTGTAAAGAAAATCTAAAATGGCAGCATTAAAAAAAAGACACCTTTTTTCAATATTTATCAGCTAATATATTTTAAACTAAAATGTAAATAATATAATTATAAAACTATAGGAAGCATAAAAGTAAATACAGACGTACATTTTGACAATATATTATAGAATACAAAATTAAAATAGTAAAACATTTAGAGCATGTTATCAGTTATCGCCCGCAGTATGGGGATTTGATGAGGTTTTTAAGTAGTATATGAAAACAATGTGCGTCCAACAACTCACTTCGACACTGTATTCCACTGGTTCATAGCCGATTTTTTTAATCTTCAGATAGTACTTATCGGACTGATTAAATTTACGTTTGTCAAAAGACGGATAGTCATAGTAATTTTACTAATAAAAGTATGGACTCACTATAATGGATAGAACACCAGAGCCATAAATAAATCCGTCGAATAGTTATCTGTGTGATTATCAGACAATCGAAAAATCAGCCCTAAGTGAACTAAAATGTCGCCGTCGTATTTAAAGAAGGTCATCCAAAAAATGGATGTTGTGCGGGAACTGATAATGCAAGATCGTCATTTGACATATCGAGAGATAAAAGCATCATTGGGTATTAGTATTGCAAGCATGCACGAGCATTTATCCGTGAACAATATGCATTCGAATTGAATCCCTCATAATTTCGCAAATGGTCTAAAAGGCTCGTGTCTATTGGTGCAACGAAATCTGACTATATCTGTTTCTACCAGTCAAATAATCTGTTGTTTCGGTAGTCTTGTGATAGCTGGCATTGTCACGGTGAAGAATAATTAAATTAAGCCGTATTGGTGACCGCTGAGATGTGCATTGATCTGAGAGTTGATGATGCGCTTCATCATTTTGCAGAGAAGAGAGGTGATGGATACCTGTCAAACACATTCGCAATATCTAGGCAAATAAAAAAAAACTTTGTCTGATTTTAACTACGTGAGTTAAGTACTTGAAAATCATGTTCTTTCCTGTGAGACGTATACTGGGAGATCCCTAGGCGATTCAATTAGTCATAAGCTTCATTGGTTATCGCTAAAGAGATACCCTATCAACTAAGAGTTGATGGTGCGCTCGTTCAAGTAGAGAGGTATTGGCGATGGTCATCAGTTGGCCTAGTCTGCCTGGTTCTGCCTTCCTTTGATATTGAATCAAATATAAGATTGAATCGTCGTTTTTATTGATTGAATAAACGAGACATATCATTGATACATACCATCAAGCGTCTTCTCCAGAGGGATAGGCAGGTAGGCAGGTACGATCACAGTATGCTTCTTACTGTTCTTAAACAGACACATACCTTTTCATAGATACTCTACTAAATCAATCCAAATATTCGATTTGAATATTCCATGTGCGGTCGTATCCGGGTGGTAAAATTGCAATTTAAATAAAATGGAAATGCCCCAAATAACAATGTGTGAACAGCAAATGTACCTAAATAGCACTAAATCTGCGCGTGACACCCCTCGGCCGCAAAGGGTGTTATCATTGTTAACGGTAAAATATGACAGCAAAAATAAAGCATCCTTTCAAATGGAGGCTTTGTTCGAAACACGAGGAAATAATAGTGTCCCGACGCGTCATTCCATTAATTACAGCGGGCCTTCGCGACTCAACATGCCACGCTACGGTATACAGCCGGGGAGACACCCGATCACTGAGTAGGGTGAACTGAAGTGGCGACCGCAAGCGGCGGCGTAGCAAATTTTTAGTAATTAATACACTATACATGTATTTAATGAATACGACATTACCGTTATCTCATAATTTGAGGTTACCCAACGACCATGAGGGCAGGCCAGCTCCTTCTTCACACCATGTTTAAGGAATCCCAGGTTGTACTAAGGGGGAAATACCTCGGCAGGGAGTGCATTCCATAGTTTACCGATTCTATAGATAAAGGACCTAGAGGATCGGTTGGTTTTGATTAGTGGAATGTCGATAGTGAACGGGGACAGTCTTATGCAGCTCCGACGAGCCTTCTCCATGGTACAGAACACAGAGAGAGACCCTACATCGCTTCGGAGTTGGAGGTTCTCTATATTCAAAGCTACAGACCTATTACCTTCCAACCGATCTGTGTGACTAGCAGCTCTGACGAGCCTTCTCCATGGTATAGAACACAGAGAGAGCCCCTACATCGCTTCGGAGATCGCAGCAGGTTCTCTACATCGTAGCGCCTCGTTGTTAGACTCGAAGAGACCCTGAAAAAAGGGTTTCCGGGTGGGGACTCCAGAACCTCGTTGTGTTTAACGCGAGCAAAAAACAGGCGCGTATGTTCAGTGCAAAGCGCAGCTCTGAACGTCCAGGGAACAACTCTACGTATAGACGACCATATGGTATTGGTGTCGACTTGACGCATTACCTTAATTTCGGACACCATAAAGGATAAAGGCAAGATCACCTTGAAAAAGCTAGGAGCCCTCAACAGGGTGCGTCTTTATTTCACGCCTGACCAAAAACTGGTCCTTGTAAAGAAGGCGCAGATAAGGTCTTGCGTGGAATATTTCTCGCATTTGTGTGACGGCTCAGTTCAGCACCTGCTGCTTGGCCCCCTAGACTCGGTACAGCGTCGGGCTGTGCGTCTCGTCGACGAACCTAAGGCATCTTTGAATTTAGGGACCCTCCAACTCCGAAGGGATGTTGGGTCTCTCTCTGTGATCTACCGTCTTTACCATGGAGAATGTTCGTCAGAGCTGCATAACGCTGTCCCTCCGTCCCTTTTCTACCATCGCACAACGCGGAACAGGTAGTATATGCTCCCGTTCACTGTCGACATTAAAAAAAATAGAACCAACCGATCCTCTAGGTCCTTTATATATAAGGTCGGTAAACTATGAAATGCACTCCCTGCCGAGTTATTTCCCCTTAATTCAACCTGGGATCCTTCAAACGTGGTGTGAAGAAGCACCTGGCCGGCCGGCATGGTTTTCGCAGCCCCCTTAAAAGTACGAAAGCTCATGGGCATCGTCGGGCACCTTAAGTGGTCCTGGCGTACGCCATATGCCGCGCTTTACATAAAAACAGCCTCACAATGCAGCCCCTAGGTGCGGTCGTGCAAGCGGGTAGCTAGAGTTGAATTTCAAGATTCTAAGGTAGGGCCCCATAATGCCCTTCCTAGCTACGACCACACGCCACTCCCGTCCTTACTTACTCGCCGCGCCCGAGTGACGACGTGACAACGGGATGTCACGCCTTTCTACGTCACAACACCCTTTCCAATGTAAAATTAATCGAATTGCACACTTTTGGGCCTTTTTAGGGTCCTGTAAGTGAGTGGCGTTCCTGACGGTTTTGGAAACGTTTTTTGTCTATGCAAGAGTTGGTTTGAAACCGTTTGCCGTTGACCACTTTTTTATTGTTTCCAGATTAAGTTAAGTTAAGATAAGTTTCGTTTCGGCTTAAGTTAAGATAAGTTTATTTAAGGTGGCCCAACCCGGCGGCCTCAACTCATTTGCGGGCACGGGACAAAACCCTGCTGTTGCGCTCTGGGACCTTCTCTGTCTCTAAGAATAAGGCACGCTCCGTGATGAGGAAGATGCAACCTGTCCACAAAAAAGACAATGTGCATAATGTATGATTTGGCGAGATTTACGAAAATTTTAACTTCAAAACGACTTTTAGCTAAAAGTAAACCACGACCGCTGTAGTCAAAAATCTAACAAAAACCAAATAGATTCTAAATCTTGATGAAATAAGCTATGTCTAATGACGAATCTTTTTAAGATGTTCTTACTTTATCATTGCGTAATCCACCTCCAAAGTTATTGTATAAAACGCGCGAAAAATCCGAACTTTCGGACGTTATAACTTCGAAACCAAACACAATTTTACAATGCCAATGGTCATCAGACATCTAGTTCAATCAAATAAAGCTATTTTGAGCAACATTTTGGATCTCTGACAAGAAATATGGGCGTGATCTTCTTTCCCCTTTTGTATGGGGAGATGAGCGGGTTGGGCCACCTTAAGTATAAAAATAGACTTGGATAGGTAATACCCCTAGACTAGGGGAACTGGGTGCCTGTTTTATATTTTACGGCTACATTTGGATCGAAAACTCGGACAATTTTTCATTACCACTTAATTCAATGCGATGTTACCAACTCGGGCAGGATTAACCCTACCACCGGGTAAGTAAGGGGAAGTTTATAGTGCAATCCGCACCACAGGCCGCTTCTTACGACGTGCACGGGAATAATTTTAGTTGGACGAGTTTAAATATCGAAACCCGCACAGCATAATAAGTGCATGGTTATAAAAAAATGAAATAGTTTGAATGTCTACGTTGAAGGAAAGGATAGTGAAGAAAGAAAATAGTGAGCAAACACAGTATTTTAGTGTTTCTGGACTCTAGCAGCTGTAAGGTTAAGGCACCATGGGCTTTCCACTTGTTCCGTGTCCTTTGAACATTTTTGGCATGTGTAAAGAAGTCATCATTGCGCCACAAGGTACATCAGGTACGTAATATTATTGTAATATTCGGTACCTGGTACCGGAAATGGCACCCATGGTGGTGCTTGTATATATTGGTAACTTACGTGCAGAATCAACAATCTTATATATAACAAAATTATGAAAGCTATATTTTACACAATATTGTATAAAACCAATAGTTGGAAGACTTGGAACGTAGAATGTCCAAGTTATATAACATTATACGTGACTCACGTTTTGAAATGTGGAGAGCGTACTTTCCAGTCCGAGTTTACTTTCTTCCAAAAGTAATAAATGCTTTAAAAAAATTTACTTAAATACTTTGGTATCGTCGGCCTAATATTTAATCGGCGCCATCGTTTATTACTCAAAGTTTGGCGAAGGTAAACCTCGGACGTACCCAGACTTGGGCCTCCAGATTTGACTTACCTATAATCGTATTCCGTGTCCCAAGTAGCAATATTTCGGTCCTAGCCCTGCGGCTTTACATGAATAAGAAATAACTTTACTTTTGGAGGGTCAAAAGGGACTGCCTAAGTCGTAGGTACACTTTCCTGCCGACATGGAAAATATGAAAATAAACAACAATATACTATTACGTGGATTTAAAGTTTAAGCAAAAAAAAAGACATATTAGAGCACCAGTTCTAGCACAATCAAAGGTTGATTTATGAGTCTAGGAAATTTAAATACCGTTGCTTATATTTAAATTTCGACTCTTTTATGTTTTCCTGAAGTATGTCATTAATTGCCTCTGCGTCATTTTAATAATTTTAATAAATATTTTTGCCATCGTGTTTCAAACAAAAACCACTGTAAAGAAATTATGTTTGTTCTTATATTTAAATATATATTTAAATGAAAGTTTTAAGCTAGCAGCGCATCAGCTGGTAAAGCTACCTCCATAATGTAATGGGGAAAATGCGAGCAGTCCCCTCGGAGAAATGTTTTAATTTATAAATTTTGTTTTTAACACTTAATCATTGTCATTTGGTTGCAAATATTATATCCAAATAAACTTATATTCTACTTTAAACAGTAAATTAGACAAATTCACGAAAATATCTTTGTAACTAAATTGAAAGTGGCATAACATATGGGACAGTAATTTTGGGTTGTTATAGCCACGGAATATTGAGGAGGCAGGAAGTGAAACGTTTGTAAATTTGTTCCAGGACCGCTGTTACCGTTTTACTTAAGACCTTTTTGCTCCGCGAATGTATAACAGTCGCAATTGGCTATCCCTTCTTAATCGATAACCAAACAACAAATCCACATTGGTTTAGTAAATATGAACCTTAACGTAATGACTCTATGTTGGAATTCCAATACTGTTTGCAATCAAATGTTACGTCACTTTCGAACACGGCCGAGCGCCTCACACGCACGTGGTCACAAACAACGTAGCGAGACATGACCCGGCGAGCAAACAACGCCATATTGTTTCGTTATGCATTTGTCGTAAGTTTTATCGCTATTCATGTAAATGAAACTTACCGGTGATACGAAACTCCTCCATTATGAAGGTTGTGCACCGGCGGTCGTGTTTGCACGTTATTATGGCACAGTACGGCATTACTCCTTTTCAATTTGAGATTGTATCACGGATAAGTTAATGCACAGGACAGCCGCAGAGGAGTGATTCATGCGCGTATGAAGTGAGCGGGTCCCCGCTAAAGACCGGCGCGCGAGTTCCGCCCACTTCACAATTCTTACCTCCTAATTGTTCTGTGGTTATAGCGGCAAAATGAATACACATTTTGGGAAAATTTCAGCTGCCTATCTACAGCTGGTTCATGAGAAACAGTCCTGTGACAGACGGACGGACGGACGGATGGACGAACGGACGGACAACGGATGCTTAGTAATAGGGTTCCGTTGGCACCCTTCGGGTACGGAACCCCAAAAAGTAACCGATACGTCCGCAAACCATTTAGTAGCAGCATGAATAAAACATTGAATTTCAAACCATTATTGTATGTATCAACTCTTTGAGTTTCGGGCAGTTTCCTTTATTGTACGCCTTTTCTGAATGGGTTCGAATTTCGCCTGCCGCGTCCCATGTCAAACCTACGCAATTATGTCGACAGCAGACCCTTTTATCAACAATGCTTCAAGCAACTCCAAAAGCCAACCTGCCATTAATTGTGTAATTCTGTTTGATTTGCTTGTAATTAAAATTTACCAGTCTATATAAAATGATTGTTCTCTTCGTAATATCAGTTTTCAGAAAACGGCGAACGGCATAATATCAGAACTTTATATTATTTTTAAGGAAAGTAGATAACGGAGCAAGAATGTAATCATTTTGATCCGTCTGTCTGTCGGTCACACGAAACTATCTCAGGAAAATTTAATCGGATTTAGATGAAATCCAAAAATACAGAAAAAATACCGAACAAACATTAGCAGTCTCATTTTTACGGCTCGAAACGATAAAAAACCATCTACTATTTTTACGCCCCCTGTGCCATATATTGCTAAGACATTTATTTTAAAACGAAATAAAAAAAATATATGTTAAAGTATTTTTTTATTTATTTCGGGAAATTTAACAGCGTACATGACTAATTATATGTATATACCTAACATTACAAATTATTACTTAGCCAATGAAAAATTTCCACAAAAGTGAAAATCTTTATTTATAACAATAAAATTTCCTAACTGGTTATCTAAGAGTGCATGAGAGTAAGGGAGGGAAGGTGTGTGGGTGTGTTAGTGTTTGAGTGTATAATTGGTGAATGATTCGATGTGCGCATATCTTAGCCATTTATTATGGATTATTATGGCAAACGCAAAAAAAACAAAAAAAAGTCGATTTGATAACGATCAATTAAAAAAAATTGGACCTGAGGGGTAATACCAGACACCACACCATTATGATTTATCCCATCCGTATTCGAAGAGAAAGAAAGTGGTACATGAACGGGGCGGGGATTTGAACCCATGGCCTTTGGCATGGAGTTCCTGAGTAACGGCCGTCCAAAAATATTAATTCAGTGGTTTTGAGACATCACTCCATTCGACTACGCTGCAGTTGGTGTTTTCTATGTATGTTCTCTCGACGGCTCATTCAAGGAAGTGAAACTATAAACACCGTTATCATTGAGATATAATAATACAAATATATAATAAGAAGCATAATATATGTATTTATATGTATATCGTCATATTATATATATATAAATAAAGCTGAACGAATTTGTACTAGATTTTGAAGTACATATATCACATTTCACAAGATTACTAAAAGGTTTTTTTCTGGTCGTGGAATCGATGGAATTCGGAAGCATTTGTTTTAGTTGAATGTCACATCACACAGTAGTTATTTATAAGTTAGTATTTGAAAAAAAATAAGTTGCCCGTCAAAATATCATAGTTATTTTTTCTTCACGTATTCATTTTCTAACCTTTCATTTCATATATTCATTAGAGGTATTCATTTATCTTTGCATGGGTTTCGAAACATGGAGCGACGCGCGTTTTGTCTATATCAACCCAAACCTACTTGATCTTTATAATAACAAAAATCTGCGAAAAATTCTGAATTTTGCACGTGGACGATAATATTGTATCTTCTGCCTTCCTCTCAAGGCTATCTTGAGAGGAAGGCAAGAAGATTGAGATGACATATCAGAAAAGAAACAAGTCAAGATTATAAACAAGGTTCGTCACATTATATTGTGCAATCCACAAAAGTGGATACAAAAACCAAAACTTATATAACACCGATATTAACATTTTTAAATGAGCATTTGAAACGGCTATTTATAATCAATTGACATTTTTTTATAGATCTGAACAGGAATGGTTAATACCACACAACTCCCATGATATTAGTTTAACACGGTTTAAAACAAACATGCCTTGAATCCTACCTTGAGACAAAAAATCTTTTGAGCAAGTAAAAAACGAACGAATGTAGCTTGCATTCGTAATCCGTATTTATGTCCCGTGGTTCAGAATCCATGTCAAACTTAAGGTCCCCTTCCCCTGCCTGCCCAGGTTCGAACCATTGCATTGGATGAAAATATGACTTTTTAATGACATGAATTATTCCTAGTTGATTTTTAGGTATTTTTATGTGGAAAATATGTTAGGTATATTATGTTTTATTCTAGATAATAGTTTTAATTTTGTAATTAATAAAATAAATGACGTTATCCAAGTGTAACACAGTGTACCTAAGGACGAATAAAGAATTGAATTGAATTGAAAAAAAATGATTTGAATGGACGGTCAAAGTAGCAATGAAAAATTCTGCGTGTTTTTCATCCAGTTCAATGCCTTGGATGACACTAGCAAGTATTTCTTACGGGCTGCGATGTTGGGCTGATAACACGACGGTGGGTTCTGGGTATTAGCCATCCATTTCCAATTGTCAAGGAATAAACATGTTGCAATATCGGCTAAGAAAGAAAGTGGTGAATTCCCCGGTATTCAAACATGTGGTCTTAGTACAAAAGACGTAGTAACGTCTGCGGTAAAAGCCTGCACTTACGGCTATATCATGTGGTACGTCTAGATATTTTCTACGTCACGTAACGATAACCAAATTACTTATCTTGAAATCGCAGCATTATCGGTTATTGTGACATCTCGCAGCATATTGGTAGCGCGAGCGCAGGTGAGAAGTTCAACAGACGCCTCCTGCAGGATAAGAGAAATAAATACATTTCAAATATGGGTGATCCATCCAAACACGATTCCGAGAAGGACCCGGCGAAACAGCGTATGTATATTTATTTTTCGGCTGTAATTTTCTTTGTGGCAGTTTCAAAATTGACTGCTGACAAAAAATTACTAATTATGGAAACCTGTTTATTTTGCATGTTTTTTTATTATTCTTCCACAAACAGCTGTAATTAGTTACAAAATAAATGTTTACTTTTGAAAAATACATATAAATTATTGAAATAGAAATTGTAAACAAAAGTACAGTCATATTTTTTCGCTTTCAGTTACACAGCACATTTTCACAGCAGGCCGCTCGGCGCTTACCCCTTGATTGTCCTGTTTTTGGTTTTAGCGGGCGCGCGGAAGCGAGTTTTAATTCCATAATTTCAGTAATAAATCCAATCGGAGTTTTCTTAAAATGAGTTACTTTATTGCGGAGTTTGAGATTTGGAGCCCAAGTTCGTAAAATGATAAATAACTCGAAAATAAAATTAATGAGGGAACCGTCTTTTTACTATTTTGAAATGTTTTTATGTGCACCTTTTATTTGAGACCAACAATATCACAATCCATCAAACATTTATAATGTTAAGTAAATATCACTTTTCGTAACAAGCAAGTACGTCGCTTTTTCTAAGGAATTTGATATGTATGCGTGTATAATATATTCCATCTAGGACTGGCCTGGCCTGGCAATAGCAGGTGGCTAAATTGGAAAACTTAATACTCGCGAATGGTATGTTATGCTGGTACTGGTCCAGCCTTGTAAATTCGTAAAGCAGTTCTTTTTACAGGTCTATTTAATTAATTATTGTATCCTTGCTCACGGTCGATTATACATACATATATTTATATTGAATGAATGAATGAATGAATAAAATATTTATTGTGCAATAGAAAACAAATATAATATAAATATAATAATTATAAGAACAATTCGAAGCAACAACAAAATTGCACAAATACGGACTTATCACTAGGAGTGATTTATTCCAGTCAACCTTTGGGGTGATGAGGAGAGACAATATTATAAGGCAAGGTTGTTTTTGTTCAATAAAACACAAAATATGACGGCTCTACAGCAAAAATGAGAGCGCGTTGCCTGGCAAGGAAGTGCACCCGGCCGTCCTCAAGTTTTTTTTATGCAACCTGACACGCATAGCTAATAACACAGAACTACCGTTATGATATTATCAAATAAATCAAAACTTACAGACGTAGCTCTCAGTTAGTATATGTTTAATATTATGTTAATGAGTATTATGTGAAAAATTTCAGAAAAATATTCCTTAATTTGACTGAGGAAACAGGCACGAGCCACTTGATCCTTTTAAGCCGACCGGTCAAGTTAGTCCTTGCTAGGTTTTGCGACGATAGTAGGAATAGCGGCTCACTTTGGTGTAATGTAATGGTTGGCTATTGGGATCGCTATATCCTGCGAATAACCGGAAGAGTAAAGAAAGCTCCGCTTTGGCACCACCAACCACAGCTCGGTTTAGCTGTGGTTGGCAATTGTTTTATCTTGCTTATTGTCTATTATGTTTTAGTGTTAGTCGCCTTTGAATGCATTTAGTTTTGGAATGTATTAAAGATATTGAAAAGACGACGTTTTTACTTTGGAAAAGAACCAGTTTTACTGGCCTATATTTCCTCTTAGGGTGTTATGGAATAATCGTCTATAATATGTAAATATCTTTTATACTCGATATTGTGGCTTAGTTGACAGCGACTAAGCTCACCGATATTGAAGACACCGGATCCATCGGTGAGCAGGATTCATCTGTAAGTTGAATTTGAAGTTGAGTTCGCAATTGACTATTATTGCTTAAATTCGAGCAGATGTGGAGGGAAGCGGTTACGGTATACGCCACGTACAATGCGTAGCGCTGTTTTTCGCCATGCTACTGGCGTTCGCCTTGAGAGTCAACATGAGCGTAGCCATTGTGTCCATGACAGACCCGAACGGCCAAGACGTGAGTATAAGGAATTCATATTACATATTTTTTCACACATAGTGAAGTATACTTACCTTCTTTGATATTAAAATTGTATGGTATTGTAAGATACATGAGACGGCATAAGCATAATTACTTGTGGAATGTAATGATTTTTCAATTATTCCAGACATTCGACTGGAGTATTCAGACACAGAGCGTGATTCTATCTTCATTCTTCTGGGGCTACATAATACTCCAGATACCAGCGGGAGTG
The DNA here is from genome assembly GCA_946894095.1 of Incurvaria masculella. Lineage (NCBI taxonomy): Eukaryota > Metazoa > Arthropoda > Insecta > Lepidoptera > Incurvariidae > Incurvaria > Incurvaria masculella. Next base: position 10,276,430 of record OX335644.1, read on the forward strand.
ATGTCAGCCAAGTTTGGGGGGAAGGTGCTCATATTGATTGCCATGAGTGTGAACACTCTCGCGACATTGGTGATACCTACTGGTGCATATTACGTAAGTGGTTTCATGTATTTGTTAGGATTAATATTGCCAACAAAATTTTATTAAAAAAAGAGTGAGATAAGGATGTTTAGATGCCTTGTTCAGAGACGAAAGAATGACAAACCTTATGGAGCTGTCATGGGTTCATAAATTATGTGCCCGGCGGATCAAGGTAAACTGAAAAAAACTAAAAACTAAACGCATAGTTATATCACTCGTAAAAGCACTAATTCGAACAAAAGTATGAAGCATCAAGAGAAAGAAAGAAAGAAAGAACGACATTCTTTATTTTGTAAATTACAAAAAAAAATACACAGAACAATTAAATCTCAGTCAGTTAGTCAGTCAGTCAGCGTATTTGCTAACATCTTTAAAACATATAAACTAATACATATACATACAATTATGCATGGATAATTGACATTTAAATGACAGATCTCACGGATGAACTAACGGATCAGCCATTTCTAAATAATATTCTATCTTGTTATTTTTTGAACGCATATATGTTTGGAGAGGTTTAGATAGAGGAATATTTAAACCTGGTAACTGGTAGTTGTATAGACTCTAGCATTACCAAGTGGATGGATAACGAATCAATAGATGTTACGTCTGTAGAAGTGTCCTATGATAAAATTGTTAAGCATTCTATCATTGATTTCTGGCTATCCCTCCTCTCCTGGAGGCACAGCAGAACTTACGTTCAAAAAATGATTTAGATCTCTGCTGACGTTATTATCTACATCCCCGTAATAATGATTGCCAACTTGGTTGTCATAATTGCGAGTTTTTTTTATTGTGTAGATAGATGCATCCTATCCTTTTATCCTGTCTCATATCTCTTTGGAGATAAGTGAGAAGAAAAATAATGCTCTTACATGCAGCACTAACGAATAAACTGTAAGATACTTTAGTGTAACTGTCGAGGAACAGGTTCTGTGTTCACAAATGGTCACGAAAATGTATTTACTGCTGTTGTTATCAATGGAAAATACCGGTAATATTAAGATTATCAAAATTGAACAAATGCAGCATCTCACATGTCAATGACAATCAAAACCTTTTGACATATTCGATGATTGATGTCTCATGACCCTCGTACTGAAGATAAGAAAAAAAAATCACGCAAATGACTATATGATTTTTGAGATAACCGCATTGACGTAGAAATAGTACACCTCTTATCTCGTATCACGTAATCGTAAAAGTAATAACTAGGTCAATGAAACAATACAACTTTTTATTTCCAAGTACTCTCTAATTTTATAAGCGGCTGTTCACAAAACTCCATATCGAGATCCTCTTAACAAAACTTGTCCATTTTACTATTTCTTAATATTTTCATGTTATTTTCACTATGCAAACCAATAAAATGTGTATTTTTAGGGAGGATGGCAAGCGCTATGCGCGTGTCGAGTTCTTCAGGGTCTCACCCAAGGGTTCGTGTATCCTTCGGTGCATTATTTGTTAGGAAAATGGGTTCCACTTGAAGAACAGGGACGCATGAGCGCACTTATATACGCAGGTTCGTATTTTGTTTTATTTGTATTATGTATATGTTTTAACTTTAATAAAATCACAATTAAAAAAATGGAGGAATTCCTTTCAATTCAATTCGTTTATTTAAACTTTTGTTAGTCAAACCACACTAAGTTACGTAAAATACTAATACATCCACGGATTCAATCAACTAAGTCAAGAAAAACCCGCAATGAAACTGCACTGATTTATATACCTTTTCCGTCCACAATAATGATTTGCACAAAAAGATCTAAATGCTGCTGCCAATGTTTTTGCAAGAACATTTTAAGACAAAGAACAAAAGAAACAGCAACCCTCAGTTTAAATGGTATGGAACCTGACATGGATGGCAAATTCCACACAATTACCATCATGACATTATCCCAATACAACACATCTGCGAAGGAATTAGGTGCCATGCCAGGGCCTTTCCTTTATGAGCACGACTACAATGAACTGGATCGAAAACGCGGACAGTTTTTCATTGCTTTTTCGGCCATCTTTTTAACCAGTGCGATGGGAAAGGGATCAACAGTTTTTCATAGATTCATTAACGGAATGCACTTATATACTCAGAAAAATAAAGAAAGTGGTGGATGAACGGAGCCAAGAAGGCAAGAGTCGCTCGATATGAGGTACGAGTACTATTAATAAATGTTGGTGTTTCAGGAGCCAACATGGGTACAGCCCTGCAGATGATAGTGTCAGGGTACATCGCCAGTGCTTGGGGCTGGCAGGCCATATTCTACGCGACTGCGTGCCTGTCGGCGCTATGGACAGTGGTGTACTGGTGGATCGGCTCCAATAATCCTCAAGAATCCAAAATGATATCCGCTGAAGAGCGCTCGTACATCCAAACTTCTTTGGGGCACGTCGGAGGGCATGTGGTCAGTATGTATGCCGTGTCGTCTTTTACTTGGAAATTTTAACAACAGGAGCCGAGGGAGAATTTGTCGAGGACCTCAGCTAGTGCGTGATGAACACCTAACACCACTGCACAGCTTCCGCCGGGGGCCGGAGCGAGCCGTGGCTCATTCCTACCGCGCCGCCCTTCTCCATTTTGTATTACATTCGAAAATTCGAGAGTACAACCGATATTCCTGTTATTTTTTTAATTTCCAGCGCCATCACGAAGTAATTAACTATTATGTCTGCTTCAGAGACATCCTACCCCGTGGCGGTCAGTGTTCACGTCGCTGCCGTTCTTGGCGCTCATCGTTGTGCACTGCGGCCAGAACTGGGGCTATTACACTCTGCTCACGGAGATACCTTCGTACATGAAGCAAGTGATCGGAGTCGACATAAAAGCGGTGAGCTAATTTGTGTAGTATAAGGTCTGTTGAAGTAATTTTAGGAATCTGTGGAATAGACCAACAGTTTATTTGGTAAAATTACCTGTCGATCTTTACAAAGGACCAATTTACCATGTTTCAGACTGGCACACTTTCAGCCCTGCCATATATAGGGCAGTACCTCATGAGTTTCCCGTTGGGCTACTTGGCTGACTTAGCCGTTCGCAGGGATTGGTTGAGCGTGACCGCGGTGAGAAAAATTTCCAATTGCATTGGTGAGTTTGAAACTTATTTTTTTTTACTGGTTTATTTGAATTACAACTTAAAACAAGCTCAGATTTTCAAGGAACATTAATTTCGTCATCGTTTTATTACAACCGCAATCGAATTAAATAATTGATCGTAAAAGGTAAATATCAAAACAGTTGTCTTAAAAAAAAACAGTTCAGAAAGCAAGAAAGTTTGTCCTGAAACATTACAATGTTCCTAACATTATTTTGCCATTATTGTCTTGCATCGTTAGATATAGAGCCTACTGGTACCGAATACTAACGACTTTGGCCAATATTACTAATGTGTGCTAGCATAAAATAATTCTTCAGTAGATTATTAATATGTGCTAATCACTATCACTATCATCACTATAGTATAAAACAAAGTCGCTTTCTCTGTCCCTATATCCCAATATACCCATGAATGCTTAAATCTTTAAAACTACGCAAAGGATTTTGATGCGTTTTTTTTAATAGATAGAGTGATTAAAGAGGAAGGTTTACATGTATAACAACATCCATTAAATAGTGGAGAAATACTGTTATTTTTGAGGTTTCCAATGTGATGTAGTAATAAATTACATTTTTTCCGCTTACATTGCAAACGCGGGCTGAATCCTACGAGATTTATCAAAATAATGTACTAAGTATTGTACACATTGAAAAAGTCTACAGAAAACTCCGCGATGGTATATGTCTATCTCTTATGGATATACCACAATAACATTTTTTTGTCATTAACTTTTTACGACAAATAATAGCTAATTTTCGAAACGATTTTAACCAATACAGCATTAATCCTTATCCAATTAAATACCTTAAATACATTGTTGATTTAATATAGATTTATACGGCCCTTTACATCATATGATTTAAATGAATATTTTCGAAGATATTACAGATTTAAAAATTGCGGGACGTAGCGTTTGGGGCAGTACCGGCCGGCCAGGGCGGCGCCGGCGTGGCGGGAGCGTGCCTATAAATAGTGCGTCGGAGGCCGACTTTGCACTTTGAATTTAGCAGCGATCAGACGCGTTTATTATCGAAACTCTATAATATCTAATAATAATCTAATAATAATATCTAAGTTTTTTTCAATTTCAAATATTTCAGTGTAGGAACTCTCCGTAAAAAGGGTTTATTTGTGCATCATTGTGTCAAAATAATATTTTTTTAAACGATATTTTGCCCGTGCAAAGCCGGGACGGGCTGCTAGTAGAAAATAAATGCTTCCGTAGGTTATTTGTCTGTGCTAGCATAAAATATATGCTTCAGTAGGCTATTAATGTGTGCTAGTATATGTTTTTTTCAGTAGATTATATTAATCTGCGGTAGTGTAAAATAAATACTTTAGTAGATTATTAATCTCTTCTAGTAATAAATAGTAGATTATGAAGTGTGTTAGTATAAAAAAATGCTTCGGTAGGTTATTAATCTGTGCTAGTGTGCAACTTCCAGGTTGTAAACGACAGTACGATCATTTTTTTCAACTACTTACGTAATATAGTATATTGAGTAATTTTTTCATGTTTTTTTTTTAATTTTTGAATACGTGAAAATGCCTTCAAAATATTTCCATTTTAAATGTATGATTTGAATTTACTCTATCTACAAATTTACTATCTCGTAAATTCCTGATCTGTTTTAATAACGTTTTCACTATTTAAGATAACACTTCGAAAACTCCATAAGCTTAAAAAAGGACTGGACGCGGTCGTTTACTCACTGTATGCATGTGACGGAAAAACCTCCACAAATCTTGTCGATCGACAGCTCACTGGGGCCCCGCGGCGGCGCTGGTGGGGCTGTCGTACGCTCCGGCCGGGAACCTCGTCGTCGCGGTCGTCCTCATCACCATCACCGTGGCGCTCAACGCCGGCCAGTACACCGGATACATGGTCTGTGCTCTCTTCCTCAAGTGCATGCTCAACTCTTCTTGTGCTGTGTTCACAACGACTTCTCATATCATGCAGTCCATTTGAGAAATAGTGGAAATATATGTGGAAATATTGTACGAAGTAAGCATAAATTGGTATCGCAAGTTATTAAGCAAGATTCTTTACCAATCGACCGGTATAGTTTTTGCATTCCCCCAAAAATCCATAGGCTTCGTCAGGGTCCTCTTAGTTGAGAGTCTTCCATATGTCTTGTGTCACGCTTTATGCAAAAAAACCGTGTATCTTGTTGATTGTAGAAGTCAGCTTACCGTGGACTACTACTACTAATTGTGCGCTACTCGTGTACGTAGATGACATTATTATGGATATCTCAAATGTTGTAGCACAATTTAATTTAGGAAATAAACATAAGATACTACAAACGATGTTACATTGAATGGCGGGCAAGTGGGTGGCATTGATGCAGGGCGGACTGTTGACGTTCAAGCGTCTAGGATAGTAGTAATGTGTCGCTATCTCCGTTGGGACATCACACCTAACAAAATAATGAATTTTAAAATTATTTAATTTTTTAACATAATCCTTCGAATATGTCGACCATACGACAGTAATCGCCGTTTCACACATATAACAGCAACATTGTTATAATGTACTTAACTCTGTACAGTTATTGTAATATCTTGTATTAGGTTACCTTTAGTTACCGTTGTTCTATTTGGTAAAAAAGTTTCGTTGATTGCAGCTGGTGCACATCGATATGGCACCGAACTTTGCCGGCCAACTGATGGGTATCACTAATTGCTTGGCCAACATCGTGTCTATAGTTGCACCGCTCGCTGTTGGACTAATTTTGGAAGATGAGGTACGTTAAAAGTTTTGATATATACATATATTTATATTTATAATATGGATATTATAATTATTGTATTCAAAGTTACATTCACAAACAGATTTTAACGCTGGTAGATTGTGTCGGCAGTAAAGGCATAATCGTGTGTGCTGGTCAGGCTCCATGAATTGAGAGCCTACATTTTAAAATTGAAAAGCCCATTATTTACCTACAAAAATGTCGCGCAGCTACCCTCAGGAGAAACCTGTTTTTTACATCCAAACCTGTCACATCTTTTTTTTTATTTTCTTTTGAATTATATAGTAGCTAGTTTTCTATGTTTTCATAAATTAGACTTTCTCGTAAATGGCTGAGTTAAAATGAGTTTGTGTTTGCATACTTTTTAATTCAAAATGTTTCAACTTAAGCATTTAAAATTCCAATAAATAAAAAACTTAAAAACGTAATGGACTCGTAATTTAAACGAAATATCTTTAGAAATGGAATAGGAAATAGCTTTCTTCTCTTTTTATATGGGCCGATGCCAAATACTTCGGTATTTACACTCCAAAAAAAATTCGGGCTTCTCGTGAAGTACATTCACCCTATTGCCGCCTTGAGGCGACTCATTAAAAATGATATCTTCACATTACGCCGGTATCGACTCTGCAACCCGTCCTAGTCTTGCTTCAAATTTTCTATATTTTCTTGGAACATACAGTCCTATAAAAATTTGAAGAACAGCACTGGGTTATTTGATACAGTTGGTGAACATCTCTGTCTATGTTGTCTTTAATCAAATATTGCTTAGGTGAACTAGCTATATTTGAGCAAGGCTACAATAAACTGGACTAAAGGCCTGAACAATGGTCACAGGCGCTTTGGCGATCTTTTATACAATACGATTTCGCAGATGATCTAATAGTTCACTGGTACGAAACTCGATGTGGATGTCTCTAGAATCGATTAGGAGGCACTCAATAATTTGGTGTTTTTATAATTTTGAATAAACATTATTAATAATACTATAGTTGTTGTAAATTTTGTTCTTAAAATTTTAATTTAATATACCATGGGCATTTTAAGAGAAAGGCTCGTAAAGCTAAAGTAAAAATGCTTACCATCGCATTATCTTCTTAATAACAATAATTTATACTATTTTAATAATACCGTTAGATGGCGCTATTTTTATAGCGCCATCTGCCGCTCCATAAATTTGAATGTATACATTTTCTAATAAAACAAAACCTGAACGAACGAACTAAACACGAACCTGAAATTGTTAAATATAATTTTGCCGTAACATAGCTATTAGATTTAATGCCTCAAACCATTCTTTGTGTAAAGAAGAAATTTTGTAAAGACTGTGGAACCTCCGTTGAATCGAATTTTGTGCATTCACCTTTTTCTTCTTCATATAACCCGACCTGGGTATTTATTTTATTTGGTACTCGCATGCGGGTGTCTGGTCGGTTGATCACAATTAAACATTCCTTGAGTAACATTCCGTCGCGTGTTTTCAGACGAGCGCTGCGCAGTGGCGGACTGTCTTCTTCGTGGCTTCGGGAATATATATTGTAGGTAATCTGTTCTTCGTGCTGTTCGGGACAAGCAAGAGACAAGCCTGGAACGAGCCAAAATCTAAACGGAATGATAATGGAGGTATAAACTTAGCTGTAAATACATCATAACGTGCTCCTAACATCTTATCTTATACATTAGATTAGATCAGTTCATTTGGTTCCGATAGTGACATCAGTATTTTAATTGTCATAAAAGTTACTTCATGGGTCAGAAAATTTAAAACTATATGCCCCATTCCCTACTCATTAAGATGGAAGTGTTCGCATTTGCGTTCACATCGCATTGAATGAAAGATGTGGACAAACGAACATTGATTTTAAAATAAAAAAGACATCAAGTATATAGATAAAAAAATTGTATATTTGATTGTTTTTAATTCCCTTGCATACGCCGCTTTTATAATTTGGACTTTGAGCCAAGATTACAGTATATGTTCTTCATTCAAGCTCTATTTCCTCAATGGTTTTATCCAGTTTACCCAACAACCACGAAAACGAGTTGTGCTTTACATATATGTAAATATGTTAAAAGTAAATTTTCTAATCTTTTTTTCTATTTCAGAGTCCGGCACTACTGAACCTACCAACGATAAATCTAATTAGACCTAATTTATGTGTACATATCTTTAATATATAAGGCCGCCTTGCAAATATAAAATAAAGGTCTACTAAATTAAAAGGAAATCTTTCTTAATTTATTTTTATTTGTATTGGTAGTTTAGTATTTTTTTTTAATTTTCCGTGCAATTCCTCGCTTGAAACAATACAATTAGCATATCAACTATAATTCGTTTCTAACCAACCAATATCCGACTCAGTGAGATTTCAATCTAACTGAGTTAGAAATTGGTATAAATGGATATTCCAGCATGGAGAATATTATTTTTTCGCCACCTTTTGGAAAGTTTCTTTTTATGGTTCTTAGCTACAGTTGGACCCGGTAGGCTGGTGCTGTTGTGGAGGTCCAGACATTTTTTTTTAACTAACCCTGCGAGTATCACGCTTGCGATGGTCTCTGAATACGTTTTATAGGACTCAGTTCAGTTCAGGATTGGCCCGAGCGAAGCCGGGAACATAAGCTAGTTATGAATATTTCCTAATAATTTATACTGGAAAGGAATTAAACCAATCTTAGGTATAATGTAGTGACAATAAAGAAGGACGAATTAATGTGATTATATCGTAAAGTTAATATGGAACTAATATTCCCCAAAATAAAAGTTGCAGTGCGTCTTATTCCATTTTAATTAATCGTATGTACTTTAAATGAAATACTTAACCTCGTAGTTAACATAAAAGTGTTCTTACCTTATCGCAGTAAACATTAAACATAATTAAATGACGTTTGATTTTTCTCTTGCTCGTTCAGCGACCCCCATCTCTGTAATAAAGAAATATTTTTTTTAGAGAGGCCAGAATATAATTAAAATTTTTGTCATCTTAGCAGACGAAACTCGCTAATGTTTACTTTGAGGGTTTTTTTTCTTCAGCTTCTTATAAAATGTAAACTTTCAAATACAACAAAAACATTTTTTCAGGAAGATTTAAACATCATCTATACTAATAATAAATCTGTAAGGGGTGTTCATGGAATAGTATTGTTTTTCTTAGATACTTCGTTTGTAGACTTTATGTATGATCCTAAAACTAAATTGACGATTTTTAGAAATCAGTTCTGTATGTATGTATGTATGTATGTTCCTCTCTTACACCGATTATCCGAATTAGATGAAACTTAGTACACGTACATTTAACTACCCGGGAATTAGGATAGGATAAATAAGATTTATAATACTTATATAGATAAGGACTTCTTGGCATCACACTAAATCGCCAGAGGTGCGACCAATGGAATAAAAAAATTATTACTTGAGAGCCAATTACTCGATTTAGATGCGGATTGTATCTACGTCTAGCCTGATTCTACTCAAAACTTATAACGCTTCATTACCAGAGGGGTGAGAAGTGAGTGTTAAATTCTTATAACTTGCGAACCACTTACCCGATGTATATGCGTATTTTATCAACGTAAAGTATCTCTGGGAGCAGTTAGGTCCGGGATGGGTTACCGTTTTCGATGTTGAGGCTGGCCGTGGGTTGTAGTCCACGAAAAACTTACCTACGTTACACGTTACTTACTTACTAGGCAAGCAATGTAGCAGTGCAAGTGCGGAAAGGTTCTGGCGGCAAATGCTTTTTTTTTAAATAGCCACTAAATGTCAACGAAGCTCTAAATGTGAATTATTGGATGTTTCTCATTAAATAATGTTATTTTGGCTCAAACGATGTTTATCAAATTTGGAAGATGGATACATTGTTCTGGACCAGTTTGACCCTATTTTGGACCAGCCATGTAGGCTAATTTTTATCCATGAAATAATTTAGCCGACACTTAACCGAGAGGAGCCGGGTACCGCAGCTAGTGAATAATATAAATTAAAGAATATTCTTAACCCTTATCTTCACCGTTCTTTAATGTCGGCTCATTCCAGGCTTGAGTCTTACAGGTGCCAAATATAACGAAGAACAGGTTGCCCAGTAAGTAGATTGCGGCAGATACGAAGAACACAGTCCTCCATTGCGCAGCGTTTGTCTACGGAAAGAAGCAGAAGAATTGCGTTTGAAGCATTATAATTTAAATGAAACGTATGTTTACTACATAAATGTGTGCACTGATATAAAAAAAGGTTCAAGTACGAATTCTAGTTGTTCGAATCGAATACAATTTACTGAAATAATTGCATTTATAGTGCAAATACGCGTACAGTCCGTTGGATTGTATTTCTATTACTTCCAGTTCTTAGACTCTAAAATTTAATAATAATTACTAATGACATAACGAATGGTTAATATTCAGTAGGCTGACAACATATCACAGTATATTTTTTACTATGCTAATATGGAAGACATTATAAATTGTTTATCTTTTAGCCGTTAGGAATCAAAGTATTCGGTTAAGGTACCTCATCATCTAGGATAAATCCGACAGCAAGTGGTGCAATCAGAGACACGACGTTGGCGATACAGTTGGTGATGCCCATCAGCTGGCCGACGAAGTTCGGGGCCATGTCAACGTGTACTAGCTGTGAAAAAAAAAATTAACACGTCATTTTCTTGACCATACACCTTTACAATCTACACTCGGAGGGAAGAGAACTATCAGTAAATGTCTTTGAAAGACCATAATTTACAAACCAACCTGTTTTTCCCACTGTAGATTCATACCATATTTTAACGAGTAATAAATTGATAAAGATTCATAATTGGGTTTGTTGATAATAAACATTTTAAAGTTTTAATTTTTCTGTTCTTCTCAGAGGAGATTTTGTGATTTGGTGATATGTAAGAGAAGGAAGAAGATGGTGGTGATGACCATGTCTTTTGATGGCTCAGCAGGGTCAATAGTAGACTATGACTCTAAGGCCCAATTTTTAAATCCTCAGATAGTACTTATCGGACTGATAGTACATATTCAAGTTTGTCAAAAGACGGATAGCTATTGCCGGAAAATTATATCTTTTATCACAATTATCTGACTAATTACTAATAAACATATGGATTTACTATATCAGATGGACAAGCAAATGCGCAAATAAATCGGTCGAATAGTTATCTGGCTGTTTTTCAGACTATTGAAAAATCAGCCCTAAAGAAGTAAAGACCCATCACGAAACCATGGTCACAAGGAACATGAAAACATTATATTCATCACAGCTCCTAAGCCAGCTGATCAATGTGATAGTGCGTATGTTTGTGCCGTCCGAAATGAATCTCCTGTTAGCAGTAAGGTTCAGTGGGGTGTTAAAGTGAAGAAGTAATTCGTTCTCACAAGATATCCCGAGTACTGTCCAGCGTTGAGCGACACGGTGATGGTTATGAGGATGACGGCTGCGACAAGATTCCCGGCCGGCGCGTACGACAGCGCCACCAACGCCACCGCTGGCCCCCAGTGGGCTGAGAAACAACACCAATATTGGGACTACGATTACACGCACACAGGCCGTCATGAAATGTTATACGTGCAAACGTACAATCGAGTTAGTTCCCGGGAGGGCTGGGTTAGGTTAGGTTAGGTTAGGTTAGGTTAGGTTAGGTTAGGCATAGTTCGTAATCTGAGTGCAGTGTGCTGTCTCCGGATAATATTCATAAGGTTTGATTGTGCACACAGCCACAAATGCAATATTTTTTCTTAATGGTATCACTGAATTTCACATGGCAATGGGGGTAGAAAGAAATTAACTCAAATCTATTTTATGGAAAAAAACAATTCCAATCCTACCTACTGTTACTATTCGAACCAACCTCGGTGCAGCAACATCAAACTCAACATAAAAGTGGTTATCGTTGCAATCAAGAAGAATTGTACAAGCATTCAATCATCAAGGATTAAGATAATAGCTGCAGTGCCATTAAGTGCTCAGTGCTCCAACATTCAAGCAAGGGTCGACCCTGGACCTGTGCACAAGGTTTGTCAAGGAAAACCAAATCAAGAAGCCGACAGGAGAACCAGCGTCTGGATTATTTGGAGGTACCCATTAAAAGAAAATGTATACAGACCACTCCCTATTCTAAACCTCCAAACGAAACAGCTCCATAGAAAATAAATCAATACACCACATTTCCGAGCAAATTAGGTGCAATGTTGGTAACTTGCCTTTATGTGCATGACTGTATTTATCTGGATGGAAAAACGGTTAATTTGACAGTGCTGCTATGACAATCTTTTCAACCAATGTACACGTACCTACTGATCCGGGAGACTTCACCTATGGAAAATGATTCCAAAAATTACTCCATAAATTAACTTTTACAATTATAAAAGACGTTACCTATACTGTTCGAAACTTTCCTGACAGCAGTAACGCTCAACCACCTCTTGCGAACGGCCATGTCAGCGACGTAGCTCATCGGGAAACTCATGACGTACATCCCTATGTAGGGCAGGGCAGACAACGTGCCCGTCTGCAAAACCACAAAAAAACCCTTTCATAGGAGTACATATACTAAATTTTTTATAAGTAAAAAATCCAATAAATAGATATAAAAGACTTTCTTCGTTTCATTCAACGCAAAACGTTCAAGTCATTGTTATTTAAAATTGGTCCATAGTGTGACTTTATGAAATGGTAAAACAAACGATATGAATTTATGAAATTGAAAAAAGGGTAGATTTTAATTTATAAATGACATAAAATTTTGAAAATACTATATTTTATGTTATAACCATTTGATTAACCATATAATAAAAATGAAAGCATCGTTATGAGAAATTAATATTTGCATTTGAAATTAATTAACAAACAAAAAAAGCTTTAAAAATGTTTTGTTCTCTATAGTTGTACTTGTCTCGGGATACGTAGCACAAGTTCGGGATGTCACGTTATTTTCCGAAGAAAATAACGTTCATGTAAACATCAAATAATAACAAGATAATTCTACTCATATTTTAACAAGTCAATTAATGAACGCATCCTTCTATTAAATTATCTCGTCATAAAATGTAACAATCCGGAAATCAACTTTTCGAACGCATCCAAAACATGTCTGTCGTCATGGAAACGACACTTGGTGTCTCGCTCTGACTGTAAGGTCAGAGCGAGACAACAATTCCTGTCAATTGGCGAGGAGTTAACTGTCAAAGCGAATGAAAAACGCATTATTGCGACGTTTGCCCACCAGAGATGGCTTGAAAAGCAAATCACACATAGTCGCGGTAATCATTCACTTCGCGCTTTGCAGCGCTGAACCAAAAGCTAAAACACGCGATGCATTAAAAGTTCGCAAATCGAGGCGGTCAGGAAAGGATGCGGTATCAATAACAACAAATCAACTTGCGGTCGACAGGATGGCGGCCTTTCCTTATATACACCTAAATACCTTTTCTTTCTTTTTACATACTTTTTTACCTATCTTTGACCCATCTTTGTAATCAACTTTAACCTACGCCTCACTTCTTTTATCCGATGGATATAATGAACATCAAAACGCATTCTACGAATGCGACGTTGAATGAACAACATTCCACATAGTACCCTAACATCAAGAGAAATATAGCACTTGATCTTTACACCAAAACTTCGTCCAAGAAACCACATCACAGGCACATGCGAGCTTCTCTCGCTGCATCTTCACATCGGCAAGTTGACGGCCTCACCGGCTTCTTGGAGCTGAACCAACAAGAGTAGAAATCCGGGGGGGGGAAACAGCACACCAACATTAATCAAAGCTAAGTACCACCGAGCATCCAGACCTTGTTAGTTTCCTAGATCTCTAATCACACTGTAAAACCATGTCATATGTAAAACATTCTATTTTATATCAGCGAAGTAACCTCCAAATTGTCATCTGTGTGATGTAATTATCTAAGAGAATATAAACTTCTTATTGTACCTACAACTGTGTTTGATTGATGGCATACATCTGAATATGACATAGGGGCACGAATCACGTTCACCTACCTACGACCCTGGAGCTCATTTCTACCTGTCTGCCAGTTACTTATCTGTTGGTTAACTATCTGTCAGTTAGTTAACTGACAGGTAACTAACTGTAACCCGTTAAACGGCGAGCAGACCAAAAAACAATGAGACCCGCGACAGGGAATACAAAGTACGCAATCACGTGACTAATTTGTATGGCGACCGCGAAAAAAAACAAGACTGCCTCCCAAGCGCCGAGCCGGCGTACAAGCCAAGTAGCAATGCCAAGGGTTAGGTATTACAATGAATATAGTTACCGATTTAATATCGACTCCAATCACTTGCTTCATGTACGATGGTATTTCCGTGAGCAAAGTGAAGTAACCCCAGTTGTGTCCGCAGTGAACGACAACGAGCGCCCAGAATGGGAGCGAGGTCCAGATAGACCGCCATGGAGTTGGATATTTCTGGAAAACGCATGTAAAACATCAACTTGTTAGATTCGGTGATCTTGTACAGCTCGTGGTGTAGGGGCTAGAGGACTTGCCTTTCTTGCTTTCCTACATTTTTACATGGGTTCCGAACTATGGAAAAGCTCGCATTCGTAACGAAATGCACTTATCCAACTCAGAAAGCGAAAGAAAATCGTGCATGAACGGGGCGGGGATTCGAACCCTGACATCTGGAATGGCAGGCAAGTCCATCCGCTCCTGAATCACGAGCCGCTCAAAATGTAACCTCTGAAAGTTAAGCTTCGTTAAGTGTCATTATAATTTTTATCTTTTCGGATTTTCACAATAATTCGTTACAATCGTGTGCAATTAATTCGCTCTCCGTATACCGATGGTGATTAGTTGAGTGAATAATACGCCCACGCAAATCTCCTGGGCTGTTCAGACTTTAAAAGAAGGCATTCCAATTGACCGGAAACGTTTCAGCATGCATGGACTTCAATATGTTTTACCTACCGCATGCATGTGACAATTATCAAAAACGTTAAGCAGCGCGCGAATACAGCTCGCTGTCAGATTGCTTCTTCCGTTTGAACCGCGAGACGCGCCACATGTCTTCAATTCAATTCAATTCAATTCTTTATTCGTCCTTAGGTACACTTTGTTACACTTATACAACGTCATTTTCTTTTTTTATAAGGGTCTTAGCAAAACTGGGACCTCATACGTATAAAATGTATGCTTAAATCTAGAATACAACATTACACAATGAACAAAATTTTCCACAATATCATATTTTAAAATCAATTATAAATAATTCAGGTCAATACACAAATTCAATATCTAAAAAAAGCATCAAGTAGTCATATATTATGCAAACAAATTAAATAAAGGAAATAGCAAATGTCATATTATAGTCAAGAAATAAAAAATAAGTTAAATACAAAATCAATACTCAATCGGTGTGAACGTATTCTTCGAACATTATTATTTTGGACGTTTTTTGCCTCCTAGGAGTGTTATATGACCTCTCAATAACGAACTATTGGAACGATCTAGTGAACCTGTGCTAAAGACATTGGATTGCAGTGCGCGAACCACCACGCTGGTGTGTTCGCCCATATTCATCAGAAACCCAAGGCCTTGGTATGCTGAGAACTGATGCCATCAACCTGTGAGTGTTTTCCAACGATTTATTTTGGTTTGTTGTATTTTTGAGTGTGTCGAAGACTAGAAGTGGTTCTGTTTCATCCCGCCTTCCTATCTATTTGCATTGAAATAATTTACGCTACAACCGCATTTCTTAGAGTTTTTTCCAATTTTTAATTTAGTAAAATCAATTAGTAATACAAACCACATGTCCACCGACGTGCCCTAAAGACATTTGGATGTACGCGCGCTCTTGAATGGAGATAATTTTGGATTCCTCAGGAGAATCTGAGCCGATCCACCAATATAGGAGAGTCCACGCCGTCGTCACGCATGCTGTCGTATAGAATATGGCCGGCCAGCCCCACGCGCTGGCTATATACCCCGACACTATCATCTGTAGGGCTGTTCCCACATTCGTTCCTGTAGGTACAAAAACTGAACTCTATAGAAAATTCATAGCACAAGCGAAATTATAAAAAAAAAAATTACTGATAACGTGAAGCATTATTTAAGTAACTTGTTTCAGTTGTTAAGAATAATCGGAATTTTGCCAAGAATTTACCATGAAACCGTAATGCAATAAAGTAACTAAAGTTGTTGGAGAAAAATATCTCATATTACGAGTAAATTTTTGCCAATTTAGTACTATGAAAACATATATATATATAATCTGAATTTTGAATTTAATTTTTTTTTATTCAGTCTATACCAAATGATCTATCCTATAAGGATAGAGTATTTATGAAACTGACTGACCGCACTTTGGACTTGGCGACAATGACTTACGGCGACAGTGGCCAAGTAAGGCTCACTCTAATCACGCGAAAGTTATAGATTTCTAAACATAGTGTTGCGCTTGTTTCGAGGCGCACTGTACATTGTCGATAATCTACTGTTAGAGTGAACATTTTAAAATACCTGCGTATACCAGAGCGCTCATTCTTGCTTTTTCTTGAAGTGGTACCCATTTCCCGAGCAAGTAATGTATAGAAGGATAAAGGAAACCCTGTGAAAGGCCTTGGAGTGCCCGAAAGGCACATAACAGCTGCCACCCTCCCTGAAATGTGTAAAGGTACCCAAAATAGTGACCATTTAACAATTTTAAGATATTGCTACAAATTCAAGTATGCTTCCAGCTCTATTATTTTTAAATCTACATTAAATAAAACGTTTGCATGCGTTTGTTGTATTTGACAGTGGTTATAACACAAATCTTGGAATGTTTTTAATTTGAAACGATTTGCAACGTAAATTTTCTATCCTTCTAATCCAATTCGATAAAAAGAAAATATAAGTTTTCCAAGAACAAAATGTAATAAGTTGACCAAAATTTTTCGGAATGAATGAATAAGATACGGTAACATGAAACGCCTGTTCAAAATGTTCTCAAAAATAACATGCCTTGGATTTTGTATGTCTTATGAAATGTTTTTGGTTGTCTATTTGTCTTGGTCCATTCGTGTTTTTTCATGTTTATTGGTTATCATTGTTTTTATTATTATATAGATTAAAATTTATTTAATTTCTATTAATTATGAGATGATTGCTTCTTTAATCATTTTGTGTTAGTTAAAATTTTGAATATAAATTTATATTTTCAAAACTGTATGATAGTTGCTTAAAAAAAATTGAATGAAATTAATCTCTTTAGGCAGATACAATTATTAAGTATGAAATCGTAACCAAAACAATATCCTATATTGATTTATATTGGTAAATTTAATAAGCATAAATAATTGGCGGATAACTTACATAATGTGCACCTGCGGGTATTGCAAAGGTGATAATGGAATTCACACCCATAGCGAACAATATGAGCACCTTCCCTCCAAACTTGGCTGACATCACTCCCGCTGGTATCTGAAGTATTATGTAGCCCCAGAAGAACGAAGATAGAATCACGCTCTGTGTTTGGATGCTCCAATCGAATGTCTAGAAAACATGAAAGTATCAGTTACTTATAGAGAAATGAAAAGTGTCATTTCTAGAATAGGGATTTTAGCTGCTCGTTAGCATCAGAAAACCACTTCACCTAATCAATTGTTTATTTTTATCCAACATCAAGTATCTGTGTCTGCCCCTTTTTGTTTTTATTTAATTTTTTTATTATGAAACACATAGTCTTACATGTACACAAAAACAATTTCAAAGTATTACAATGGTTATCGCCGACCTATGGTTTCCAAAAATTGCTATATAATACGTTTACAAAATTTGAGTTGAAGTTTAATCTAACCTAAGGTTTTTATCTAAGTTTCTAAGGTTAATTTAAAGTGCCGTTTTAGGGAAAGTGTCACAAATGTTAATATAATAAATATTAAAGAACCAGAAAACAAACAAAATAATAGCAAAAATTATATTTCGATTATATGATTACAATCAGTAAAACAGTATATTCTTAACTTTAGTTATGAAAGTGCCTAATTTGTTACAAAATAAATCAATTTCTGAGAGTTCATTATTACACGTCCTACAATAACGCCGAACAAATGTATTGTGAGCATAATAATTCTTGCATGTTGCAACAAAGAATAATTCTCTTAATCTAGAACGTCTGGGAGGGATTTTAAAGTAAATGTTGTCTAAGAGCATAGGGGAGACCATAATATTGTTTACAATTTTAAAAATGAAAGTAGAATTATTTATTAAAAGACTAGTATTTTTAATCTATGGTAGAATCAAGAAATTGACTGAGACTAGACATAAACGGAAGATTGTGAAAAAGTGCAGAATTTTAGTAGTCAACAGAACTCGTCCAGTTCGAAAATATATTGTTTCTATTTGTTCTGTAGCATCTCCAGTCTGTTTACTAGATACTATAAATAGGGTGCCACATAACACAAGAATATTCTAATATACTTCTTACATAAGAAAAGTAAGGAGTTTTATAAATACGATTCTTTTTGAAAGATTTTCCAACCCTTTTAATCTATTCTGGGTCGAACCACATGATAACGATAACTTATATGAAAGTTTTATTTTTGCTGTCGTTTGACTAGTTTATCTAAACCAAAAACTAAATAAAAATAACAAAACGTGAAGACATATTATATTCATTTACCGATTTCACATAAAAACAAGCATGTTATATGGAATAGTGGTTTTAAAAATATTTCTAATTAAAGTTTGTATGGTAGAAATATCTTAAAATATTATCCTTAAAATACATATTTAAAAATAGCTGGATCATTCCTCCTTCGTGAAAATAAAATGGTTAGCACGCGCCTCAATAAGCATTTCCCTTATTCATATTATTGTATTGGCTTTAATTCGCTTAGCCTTAAAGTAATGATTAGGCTATATCGTAGCTAAGCATGTAAAGAGCCGGAGAAATTGCTTCCAAGGTTCTATCAACGCTTTCAGATTCCGTTTCATAATGAGCCGGGCATAAAATAATTGAACGAAGTACAGGAGAAGCAGTAACGAGAGGGCAACAGAATGACAGATTAACACGTAAAGAGTAACTAAAAGGTTACGCTTCACCATAGGAAAAAACCCTTGTTTGCTATTTTAAAATGAGTTAAAAAAAACCAAATACATATGCACATAACATAAAGTCATTAAGAGGATACTAGTTTCCATTGTGGGTAGTCATTTTAGCTGACAAAAGATGGGAAGGATCAAGAATAGAAGAAGGAAGTTTCTTTACACAATTACTTTAAGCAGTGTTCTACTAAGCAAAGTTTTTCTAAGGAACGCATTTATTGTTGTTTCTAATCAAGGATCTTTCGTCTTTCATTTATTATTGTTTCTAATCAAGGAAGTCTCGTAATTGAGTTTGTTAATTTTATTTTTTCTAGTGAGCCCAGTCAGCTCAGATAGCATCAGGACTTATTATTTGTTATCCAATAAGGAAAAAAAGGAGTTCTTGGAAATGTCTAACAGAGCAAATTACGCATGATATATGAAAGATAAAATCGTTATCGCCATTTTGTGATAAGTCAAATAAGCAGCGCTGTTATCAAATCTTCTCACGCCTCTGACGGAATATTTGACAGGTCAAGGTATCAGCCAAAAATGTACGCATATTTCAACGCTTATAAGTCAGAAATTTAATTATTTGGGAGATATTTAATGTTATGGTCTCCACAACCTCGTCGAGTTTAAGGCATGAGTATTGAGACTACATTGGGAATTCGTTGACCTGACGTATGTCCTGAACTTCGGACGCCATAACGAGGATAAAGTTTCGCCTCAAAAATGGAGAGTCCTCAGCAGGGTCCGACAGTTTTTTACGCCAGATCAAATATTCCCATCTACAAGGCGCAGCTCAGGCTCGCAATGAGTATTGTTCGCTCCCATTGGATTCGATGTAGCGCCCCGGCCGCAACGTTCGTCTCGTCGACGACCCTGAGGTATCGCATAATTTATAGACCGTCCAACTCCGAGGGTCTCTCGGTGTTCTATTGTCTGTACTATGGAGAATGGTCTTCGGAACTTCGTAACGCTATCCCTCATCCCTTTTCTACCACGTATTCACTGTCGCCAGTCCCAAAATAGTAACCAACAGATCCTCTAGTACATTAATCTAAAAGGTATGCGAGGATGCGAACCTGGCACAACCATTATTAAGGGGTCCTTAAAAATGGTGTGAATTATTAAAAAACAAAAAACTTGCCTACGAAAAACTGAAAAGGACAAAACAAATTACTTTTTGATATGTTTGGGCAAAGTGCAATTTAAAATGCACAGTCGGATATTCGGTTCTGAAAATATGGCATTATCTGTCGATCATAATAATTATATACTTGAACAATCGCCAATCTGCTTTGATAATATTATGACCAAAAATAACACGAACGTTATTCTTAATAAAGCCTGTGCTGGAGTCAGCTACAGTTATATGCATGTATGCAAAGGCTATATGCCCTACCAGAAACGATTGCAGAACATGGAGAAATTAACCTTTCACAGTAAGCAAATCTTATAACATTTCGATCAAAACCTCACTGACATATTTTTCATTCATAAATGAAAAATACCGTAAGTTCGAAAAAATAAATTAATGTAACGTGTGTGAGACTTCAAATAGACAAACGGATAAATTTGTGTATGTATACCATATCAGACTTACATCTCGTCCATCAGGGTCAGTCATTGCCACTATACCGACGCTCATGTTGACTCGCAGAGCGAAAGCCATGGTCATAGCGAAGAATAGTGCCACGCACTGTACGTGCCGCACCCCCAGCCCGCCGCCGCCACTGCCGCCATCTGAAACTGCCAAGCGCATTGTAGTTCATGAAAAACATCTTATTCATTTCCGTATTTTTTTCTGAGTGTTTAATGAAATTATTACATCTTTTTTTTTCAAAATTAGCATATTGCAAAGCTAAACTCTATTAAATAAAATTCTACACAAAAAATAAGTTATATAACAAGAAACATCAAAGTACGATTTCATCAACATGAATTATTTGAAAAACCAAAAATGGTCTTAAATGATGTCTAGGTTATAAGGTGACTAGTAGTGAACATGGTCGCGAATTTTATAGTTATGCCCTTGAATGCGTCCTCGCATGCAGCCCGGGGGTAACCGGCGTAAGATGTGAAAAAATATGTGAGGAATTCAATCAATTATGCACCGATCACAAATGTTTATGTCATATCTTCTGCGCTCTTACTGGGTTTCTACCCGGCGTCCACTTCTGATTGGTGAATTGATCGTATTTGTTTACTTATTTTCTCACAACTTTCATTGCTTAATATTTGTGTGCTCCTTTCCAAATTATTCCGCAGTTTTTTCTGCATGAATAGATAAATATTTGTTTGTTTAATGAGCCCTATATTGTGAAATCAAGATAATCCAATGTAAAAATTTGTAAACATACTAAATTTAATTCTGAGATTTCACAATGCTTTATAATACGCATCAACACGCTAAGAATTATTTGTTAATTAATTATAATAATTATTTGTTCGTAGACATATCGTAGACAAATCGTACAGATTTGTCGCACAGACCGCAGATTGCGCACAGACCGAAACACTACGCGCCTTTTTTTATTTTCCATGCTTGGCTCTCGTTTTTACATTCACAAGTTAATCAATGTTACCGTGCATTGTACCTAATGGCTAAAAAAATCATTAGATCACACTGATATCTACGTTAATGTGGTAACAAGACACAAATAAAAAATTAACTATGAATCAATTCAATTACTAGGCTTTGACGTTATCTCCGACTGCGGCAACGAAACATCAGCCATGTTTGGTTGAACTCACTAGATGAACTTCTCATCTTTGCTCACATAACTTGTATATATTCGAATAGTTGTTTCATATTCTTATCTGCAAGCTCATAATCCCTCACTGATATATGTGGATAGGAGAGGATTGTGTGACCCAAGGGCGAACTGATCGTGTATATATTTAACGAACCGCTTCGGCCCCCAATAATAACGCAACCGATTTCATCTGCACACTTATATTTATTTTTATCTAGTATTCTACTTTCACTTACCAAGAAATAAAGAGGGTTTTAGAAAATGGTAAGAAGTTTAGTACATTTTGACGTCCGTTACCAGTAATTTGAATATCCACTGACTAACTCATTGGTAAAAAAACTAGATCACTTCTTACATTCACGAATGAACCCTCGTCTTTCTGTCCTATGACTTAATCCGGTTGATCACCGAAAGAAGAAAATTCCCACCTTTCTCTTCACTATCGCGTTCTTGTAGCCGTCTTATAGACATACTTATGGACTATTTTTCTCCTTCGTCTTTAATTTGACACGGCTACCTCTATTCTTGTTTCAAGAAATAATAATGCTAAACATTTCGCCATTTTGTGGACCGCCGTGCGTTCGCACGTGCATTTGCCCTACATCAATTATTTACTCGCGAGCGTCGACTGATGCGCTTGATTTGCTCGATTGCACTCAGCTTGAAGTTTGAATCTAAGTATATAAAAATGCATGAATGTATATGTATGCTTTGTTATAACTTGCTACCAGATAGCACTGCAACAAATTTGTATGCTGTTCAACTGATCGCCATGAAAATTTGTTTAAATGTGTATTTGAGCACGGTGATTATCACGCCCGCGAAGGGGTCTGATCACTTTTTAGCGAGTTTGGTTCGGGTGAGTGTTTAAAATAAAATTGACCCGATCGAAGCCGGGATCTTCAGCCAGTATAATATATTTGATACAGCCCTTCTAAACTAATCTGAATTCTGTGGATGGCAACGACGCATTGTGACGTTGCTATTTCCGCGTATCGCATCCTACAGAACTCGTATCAACCAGTAACAATACCTCGCCTCACCTTCAATATAGCAACAAATATTGTTTCGAGAATATTCTGATAAAAAAATACAAATGAAAATAACTGATTCATTATATAAATGTGAGCGCGTTTGCAGCGTGGGCAGCACGTTTAACCAAACTATTTCCAGCGCGAGGCTATACATATATACTGAACTTTTTACACAAAGATATTGTGAACGTATGTAGTAGTACCTACCTCAAGTTGCAGTTTTCGATCAGTACGTCGAGCGTCATGACGACTGCGTGATTCGACGCGCACGTGTAGATGACAGCTCGTGGACAGATTGTATTAAAATTACATTGACCGCTGCTGCATGCAATCGTACTAATATAAGAGGTCTCGAGATAAATTCCGAAATATCATGGAAATGAATAGAGTAACGCGTATCACTGACAGTGCTCCGTCACTACATATGCGCTCCATACGCTCTTATTTCTATGTACTTCAATACATAATTTAAGTGCAGTAGATAGGTGTGAGTCTTGTACGAAGAATACTAAACCCTGTCATTTTTGCATCACCTGTGGAAGAAGAAAGAAAAGGATGAAATAAATCAAACTATCATACCTACTTAGACTGATTTATGGCGTGTTTATGTTACCTATTTAAATGTTAAAATACATGTTAACAAACAAGCATTTGTACCTATTACCTACATAGCATAATATTTGGGAGAAATAACAACTTATTCATTTTGTCAATTTAAATGCAAATTACAGGTTAGATTGAAATAAAAATTAGGCTACAATGACATTTTAATTGAAACATTGTAATCATATTTTGAAAAAAAAAAAAAAATGTCTAACCCTTTGAATGTTTGAAGCCATGTCCAGACCATTTTTTTTTTTATTTTCAAAAACGGATTACAATGTCTCAATGTATATTTCATTGAATGAATTCAAATTCATTTAATAAAGGTAATGACGTATTCATTAAATCAATAATCAGACAAATATTTGGTCAAATTCCGAGATGTTTACAATGTTTTCGTCGGTTCAATATATTTGCATGTGTTTAAAAGAAACTGAATATCTTCGAATTTATTTTGAAATACTCGTGGGATTTCGAACATTTCAGGAGCTGCGACAACCATGCCGCCGGGGTAGGTGCTTCTTCACATTTTATTTGAAGGACACCAGGTTGCACTTTAGCGACAATGGTCCCTATTTTAAATCATGTAAGGTGTTGTAGGAAGCTCGGCCCATCTTAACAGCGGGACACGCTGGGCAACTAACGGAATTCGCCTTTGTGGTGATAGTTTCATGGTTTCTCCAGGTGACCACTTGGCCAATGATATTGCCCAAATAATCATTTTTAGTTCTGTAATTTAATAGCCGCTTGACGAATGCTGTTGTTTGCAACCTTCTTTTATTACTACATAAGTTGTTTGAAGCATAAAGGAAAATCAAAGACAATATATTTCAAATTTATACATTGTCTTCATACATTTTATGTCAAAATTGACAGTCGGAAGACGTGAGAATCTTCTCAAGATCCAAGATCTGTCTTTGAATCTCAGTATGTTCTGCGCATTGGCCGTTGTGTTTATGACAGCAGTTGTGGATGATGTTGTGGATGATGTCGTGGATGAATTGCTGACGTAGTGCATGATGATGCATGGCTTGCTGTGAAGATTGTCTTGCTTGCTGGGCAAGACTCTAAGATCAGGGTTTCCTAATCTAGGGTCCGTGGACCCCTTAGGGTTCCGTGGCATGAGCGCTGGGGTTCCACGATAGATATGATGGCAGTACATACTGCGCGTGATTTTGACACATTTGCTCATCCACTTGGCACCAGCTCGTCATCGGCCACAGTTTAAATTCGATTAAGTTTGGAAGAGGTCCGTCATGTTTTTGAAATTTCGCTAGGGTTCCATGACGTGTTAAATGTTGAGAAACCCTGCTCTAGGTATGGTTAAAGGTTTCACTGGAAAAGCGCTACTGGAAATAGAACAAAAACATCTCATTTAGTTCCATAATAACAAGATTACCTGACGAAGTTTCTTGTCGGCTCTTCTTCGCCAGAAGTAATCAAACCGAGTGTGTAACATACATCTAATGGAGGAAATAAAGAAACTGAATAAAGAAACTGTAATTAATAGTTTGTATTTTTGCCGTAACCGCCCACGCAGCCAGCAGTCGCCACCACTAACACTCACCTTTGCACACCGCCGCAGCCGCCAGTCACTTTCTTCTCCACAGCCAGGACTTCCAATATAGTTTTAGGATGAGTAGCAAATTGCAGGCTCACTCACCAACGTTTTAAATAGAAGTGACGAGTGGGTACTCTTCAAAAGGCGTGCAGCTAGACGTACTCGCCAAGTCTTGCGGGTATGCAAACATACCGGCGCACGTACGGGAAGCAAGTCTCGATATGCAATATGCTACGGCTGCTTAACCCGACAACATACCTTATGCAGCGAGCATAAGGTCCAACACTGAATAATCATCACGATAATTCCGGCAATGTTCAGACAGCCCACGCAAACATAAACAACTATAATGAACAGTTAGGTTAGATAAGGTTTCATAATCGGCCTTATATGGTTTATAAGAAAAACTAGTGGCTCTCTGAGCTGTAGACCTCGCGAGTCCGTCTTAGAATGGCTTAAAGTGGAATGAATGTTCACCGCGCTCCTTAAAACAAAATCCCATTATTTTTCATATATTTTTCTCGCCTTAGGTCTTGTCAAAAAAAAATTGTTTTGTGATATTTGAAAACATTTTTCGAAAAATGGCTCGACTAAAAAATTATATATGATTATCGAACCTGCTTACAAAACTACAATCGGTTGAAGAATGCGATCTGTAGAGGAGAACAGCCGGAAAGACATACGAGAGCTTGTTTACCCAAGCTGAAACGGAGAACGTTCGCGCTTCGCGGCAATTTCGATTCACGAAACAGTTTTTAAAGTATCTAATTAATAAAATAAACTAGGGCACCCGAAAAAAATATCTTTATTTTGTTTGTATTTTTAACTTTTATTCTTAAAAGTGTACAAAAATAAATATCCTCAATAAATTATTCATTAAAATATTTGTCAAATTAAATATAATTTTCTTTTTCTGTCGTCCGCATGTTCGCAGCATCTGTAAATAAAATGGAATTAATATTTCAGTTGTAGGAAATGCATTTAGCTAGTTGTAATTGTAAATCTATATAAAACCAGCTGTTGTTCCCGGCTCCGCTCGGGTCAGTGTGATTTTAGACGTTCACCCGAGTGTGACACGCGGTAAATGTGATCAGAAACCTTTGAAGGCGGGCGTATTTTTAACCGACTTAAAAAAAGGAGTAGGTTCTCAATTCGTCGGAATCTTTTTTTTTCTCTTTTTTTTGTTTTTTTAATGCACTCCGATAAATAGTTTAAAAACGCAGGACAAAAAATCCCCATGCTGACTTTGCTACCCCCATTCACACCTTGATATTAATATAATATATAAACACCTTCCAGAATTAAATCTCTAGGTTCAGGTTGTGTGTTGTCTGTCACGGTACGATAGTAGAGAGAAATAACCCATTATTTGATGAAAAGTAGGGCTGCAGATAAATTATAGTTCTCAATTCATCCATTGATTACACTAATAGTGTAAGATTAAATTAATCTACCAGAAAATCTAGTAATCATAAACAAAAATGTAATAAGTCAAACTAAACTCGAGTTATGTCCTTGGTCGTTTTCTTGTTGTTGAGAACTATAAAACACAATTCAATACCGATAAACAACTATCTTCATAATTCATCAACTTATGTATCACGTGGAAACGTGTTTATTTGCTTTGCAATATTTATAGTTTCTTGAATTTTTTTTGATACATTTGTAGTGTGCAAATCAGTATTAGATGGTATGCTAATGGAAAAATAAAATATAAGACTATATTTATCAATTGCTATAATTCTAAAATATTAAATTATAATCTAAACTGTGGGGTTAAGCAAGTCCTCGGGTGATATTATTGGTCATTATTATTACATTTAAAAACAAGTAACAAAATACAATATACATAAAACTACTATTTGAATTTATTTAAAATCACATTGTTGTTACCAATCCCGCAAATAAAGCAACTCTGGTAGTCTGATAGAGAGAAGGAGGGCCAGGAAACGGGAACTGAACGGAAGACGATGGCATTGCCAAGGAACTATTCAGTGACGATGACATTCTGTTTGACGATGGAAATCCTCTGGGTGATGACATGCTTTCTGATTGCAAACGAAGTGATTTTGGGATGGCAGTGACGGTCTTCGTGTTACCTTCAGTGCGAGTTGGTGGCTTGATGTCGGTACCCGTTGGTTTATCTGGGGATGATTCTGAAAACAATTTATTTTAATTTTATTATATGTTTTTGTAATTCACTATCATTGAGTTAATATATTATGAACTCAATGTTCACTATACAACTTTGGTTGACTCTTCATTGCAGTGGTGGTGGGCTGTGCTGGCATGGTATTTTTTAAACAATATATAATAAATTATCATAAAATAAATATTTTATATTTATTATATATAAATATTTTTTTTAAATATTTTAAATATATCAACAATAACAATAGGATTATTAAGATTCTTCAGTTGTTGTTTTATTTGAATAATGAAATTAAAATATTAAGGTATATTTGATGACCTCGATTAGCCGATGCACACGAAAAATGTGTACTAATAATAACTTGGTTCATATCAATAACACTACAAAAAATATCTAGACAAGACATGGTATTGACTTTACCTTGAACTATATAAACTATACGAATTCAGTTTAAGGTACCTATTTTAAAATTGTAAACGGTGATTTTTTTAATTGGCTCTGGATAATTTATTTTATGCATAATGCAAATGTAAATATATAGCTGTTAAGTTTCCATAAATAAATAAATAATTTTCAAAGTTAAATTTGAAAACTAGCTTTTGTGGTTTAATCATTGTAAAATATAAAGCGTTAAATCACGACTAGGTGTAGGATCTCCTCATGAGAAGGATTACAAATCAGGTGGATATGAATCCAATTCTTGCTCAAACAGGTATTCCTTGGATACGAACCTAGTTGATTAGTGTCACGTTCGGCGGGGTCGTTCCATGCCTGCTTCTCGCAGGTACCAAATATGAGGAAGAACAGATTGCAAGCTATATAGATCCCCGAGGAGAGGAAGAATACTGTTCGCCATTCCGAAGCGTCCTCCTGCAAACGACACACATGGATATTACTGACTCTCTCAGGGATATATTGCCAGTCATGGAGGTGAGGAAATTACCCTCCATATTGCCAGTATGGGTTGCCAGTTGCTTTGAAAATGGGGTTAATATTGAACATAGGTATTGCTATTTTTGATAATTTTTATTTCAGGCAAGCAAGAGCCCTCAACAAAAACCCAAAAGCCGCATGCGGGAACTAGTCTGATCTTCTTAATTTCAAATTGGCTAAGCACTCCGGCCGGTGGGCAAGTTACATTTATCGAGTTCTGTGGAGTGTATATTTCAATGGTTTATTTCCGCTTATTCCGCCGGCGTACATTCGAGAGGTTAACCGCAACAGCGCTGCGCCCGCAACCACGGGGGGTGGCGGCTGCCGAGTGGTCCTACTCCGTACCGAGCTGCAATATTTTACGTGCACATTTTACCAATTGGTAGATCGGCGAATGATATTGCGGTAGCTGCAAAAGGTACAGATATGAGCTTCTCGTATCAATTTACAGGAAACACTTGATTTGTTATCCTACTGTAATATTTCAGAGCTGTCGGCGAAATTCGTTTTTAAAAAAGATCATGACGTTAGGATGACTTACTTCAATGGTACAAACTGACCATTTAAAGAAACCAGTGATGTAGGAAAGGTAAGGATGTGACCTTTCGTACAATATGTTACCTGTTGCGGCACCAATAAACAGCAGCCCCTTATCTTTCTTTCTGCACACACGCATAAGGACAATGAGCCGCTGACTAGCGAGAAATTGGTGTCGCCGATACGTAGGACGTTTTGCTCCACTTACTGTTTCGAAGAGCATGTTTTTACGTAGTAATATTATATGTCAGTTACGAGTGTACGAAAATTAACAAGCCTGTTTTATGATTCCGACGAAGAGCGGCGGCACTATAGATACGAATCGACTGGCGTTTTCAAATGTATGGAGAAATTGAAGAGCGCGCGCAGCGGGCGTTAAGGCGCTAGGACTAGCCAACTACTCGCGCCATACAAATGCACTTTTTAACAAATGTAATAATATGTAGTGAAACGCTTCAGCAAATCCAAATAGAACTCCAGACTGATAATGGATTGTTAATATTTTTTTATTCCATCATTTATTTAAATAATAATAAAAATAAAAAAGTTGATTTTTCTCATTAGAAATCTGAAAGTAATTCGATTTCTAGATATAAGCAAAAACAGCATATATGCATAAACAAAAAATTCCATTTGCTTTTAGATTTCTACATTTAGTCAAAAAAGTTCGGAAATGGACACCGTTTCCGCAATGTATTTTGGATAGAAAAAGGAAACATACATAAACGAAAATAATTCGATTCCTAGACAAGGAATCATATATTGTAAGGATGACACTTATAATCGTCAGACTTAGTTAGTTAACTTGGGGTGCCTCGTCTAACTTTGCGATTTGGCTAGTACCAGGCCCTTAAGCGAACTAACATTTGCGAGTCCGAGCTTGATTTGACAGCTTACTCAACGTTGCCGTAAATAC
Source organism: Incurvaria masculella (assembly GCA_946894095.1). NCBI lineage: Eukaryota > Metazoa > Arthropoda > Insecta > Lepidoptera > Incurvariidae > Incurvaria > Incurvaria masculella. The sequence continues at coordinate 10,305,892 of OX335644.1, forward strand.
GTCGACGTTGCCGTTTACGTCCACTCCGCGTTTTCATACAAATCGGAAGTCCGCGTTTGACTTTGACAGCTTGAAGAAGTAAAACCACAGAATATCTAGTAAAAACTTGTATGGAGTTTGGAGAAAACGCCAGTCGATCGGTTTGACATAAACGCCAATTTAGGTGAGAACTCAGACTGACCACTCTGCTTGGCGATACCGGTGGTGATGTCCTTATGACAAAACTCACCTCGTTGTTCAGTATGAGTCCGACGGCGAGCGGCGCCACTATAGACACCAGGTTGGCGATACCGTTGGTGATGCCCATGAGTGTACCAGCGAAGTTGGGGGCCATGTCGATGTGCACCAACTGTATAAGAACACGTATGCTGTTAGTGTATAACTAACATATCCTCTCTTTCAAATATCTGAATTTACGAGTTCATACATTTATTTTAATGGTAACAGCTAAAAATATTGCTTACTACATACTATATTATATACACAAAATCGAAATTTGATGCAGAAACATGCTATATACATACACAGTGTTAACCCAAGTAGGCGACAATCCCGAAATGGGGTTATTTTGGGTCACATACTGATGCCGAAAAGTAGGTTTTTTTTTTGTTTTGACCTTTTCTTTTAAAATTTTCGATTTCTAATACTAGTATTGTTTTGTGTAGTTCTACTTTGTGTTGTCGGAAGTATAGAACAGTACTGGCGCCGGATGTATCACGATTATTAGTTAGCGTTGGACCCTTTGTCCGCTGCATAAGGTCTACTGTCGCAGCCGTAGCAGATTGCATATCGAGACTTGCCTCCCGTACGTGCGCCGGTATGTTTGCATACCCGAAATACTTGGCGAGTACGTCTAACTGCTCGTCTTTTGAAGAGTACCCACTCTTCACTTCTATTTAAAACGTTGGTGAGTGAGCCTGCAAATTTGGTAATCTCCTTAAAACCTAGAGTGGAAGTCCTGGCTGTGGGGAGGAAGTGATTGGCAGCGGCGGCGGTGCGTAAAGCTGAGGTTTTGTGGTGGCGACTGCTGGCTGCGTGGACGGTGGTAAGCTCTCGGGATCGGTGTGTTGCGGCGACAATAAAAAACTATTAAATACAGTCCACATAGACGGAACAAGTATGAAATCATAGTATTTCGTAAAAGGAATCGCACTGCATTAACAAAAAGTTCTAAAGTACAACGCTTTTAAAAATAAATGTGAAAATTTACATTCGGATCGACGCAATAAAATTGGCGGCGGCGCGCAGTCAGCTGCGAGACAGCAAACGCGTGACCTTGGCAGTGGCGCGAACACATGGCGTGCTTACACCATTCCAAAGGGAAATTGTCGCTAAGGTTAAAGTTTGGATTAAATCTGCAATTTTTTTTTAACTATTTTAGATTTAATTTTTAAACACCACAAACTGATCAGTATACGAAATAGTTAAATAATCGGCATTAAAATAGAAATGTTGCGAAAAAAATTAACACCGTGTATATATTTTTTTAATAAAATTGATATTCGATGGAGATAATAAGAAGAACATAAATACAAGCCTTCTAGAAATTCCATACAAACTTCACCGTTGAATAAAAACCACAATATTTTAGGTTATTAATTTATATTTTTTATTATAGATTATAAATTAATTAAAATTCCACTTACAGATTTTAACAGTTCATAAAATCATGTGATCGACGTGTTTAGAAGACGGCTTATTTTTTTTTAGAAAAAACACACGAATGAATCTATTAGCCGCGCAGTTAATGAAGCATTAACTAATTGTGAAAATTTGTAATATTTTCCCCTTTCAAGGATTTATGTTATAAAATAAACCTTATTTACTCTTTTTTGAGAACGGTTCATAGTAATTTTTATTTTCTAGCACTGTAAATATACACATGTGTCTGCACTGAATATCCATATTAATTTATATTGCGAGCTCTTATAACAATAAAAAGAAATGTTTTTAAAGCTTAATTTTGTACCAATCGTCAATGTCATTGTTGATCTCCGCAACAGCATTGCGTTCTGTATTTTATTGAAAGTGTATATCTACCCAATACTGATTTGACGACTAACTGTTTCGACTGTGTCAAATAAGCTATCTCAAATTTCGGAATCCACCTAAAACTGTGTGGGTCCTCCCTTTATTTACTTACTAGGTGCTAGGGTTTATCCTGCCCGAATTGGGACCACCGCATTAAATAAAATTAATATGGTCGAAACGGCAATGAAAATTGTCCGGATTTTCTATTGAGTGAGGAAGGATGGGAGTGGACACCGCAATTTATCTGTACAACGGCAGCGTAGCCGCGTTTTAGTGATAATACATACACTAACAGCAGCTTCATAATGCCACTTGGAAGAAATAACGAGGAATGTGAAATAATAGTATTTTGCCGTTTCGTCGTTACACCAAAGCAAAGTTTGTGCTATGGATATGAAACTCATTAATTTTGGGCGAATATAGCTGACGTCATAAAGTATTTTTAAGTTTCATACCTGTGCTTTTTCTTGCTTATTAAAAAACGATTTGAATAGTTTTTAAGTAAGTAAGAAAATACAGTGCAATAAGAACATAATAAGTGGGACGCAAAAGCGGGCTTATCCCTCGAAGATATTTCTTCCGGCCGACCTTTGAGTGTTTGAAAAGTTCAATGGGGATATATATATTCGTAGGTAGTGGCGGTAGGTGAAGTACTTTGAGTGACACCTAGAGGCCTACGCAGCGTTAAATAGAACTGTGTAATGTAAGGAATGTTCTAACATAGCACCGAGTGCTTTGGTAATGGAATATGTTTAGCTTATATGAAAACCATGAGTGTGTGTTAAAAAAATAAACAAAACACTTTTTAGGGCTCTTAAAGCTATCAGGGTGCATTGTGTATGTAATTTGCTCGACGTACCAGATATCCCGTGTAGTGTCCGGCGTTGAGAGCGACGGTGAGGGTGAGGAGCAGCACAGCTGCGGTGACGTCACCGGCCGGGGAATACGAGAGTCCCAGCAGGGCAACCGCCGGGCCCCAGTGACCTGCCGGACAACATTCAACGACGTTGCTTAAATTAATTAAAAAGAGTTGTGTGATCGATATGTTTGGAAGACGGTTTATTTTTTTAAGAAAAAAATACAGCAGGAATCTATTAGCCACGCAGGTATCCCTGTAGAAAAATATAAATATGATTATACTCGTAGGTCTGTGTAACGAGGTCATGGAAAATTGTCCGTGTTTTTCATTTAGTTCACTGTAGTGGTGCTTGTATAATATATATTTGGTACCTACCAAACTCATTCTAATAAAATTTGATCCAAAGCATTCTACAAAAGGTAACAGAGCGCTTATTTCATTGCTTAGATATGAAAATATTTTTCGACGTTAATCATTTAACAGATTTGGTTCGATTGAGGCCAATACAATTTGGTCATCAAAATCATCAGTTTAATTAGCATGGCATCAGTTGAATGGCTCGGTAGACTGCTCACCAGATAGTAATTGCTAGACTATAAATAGTTAGATAGAAAACATAGATGAAGTAATGATAGTACCAACGCCGCGCCGGGTAAAGGGCGAAAATAGAGTGACACTTTTGAAAATCTCTATAGTGTTGTAATCTGATGTACTTAATCTAATTTATCTAGCTCTAATTAAAAAACATCCACGCACAAAAAACGTACACAAAAAATACCCTGATATATATATAGCCTCTCTCCTGCAACCACAAAATACATTACATAGGTTGACCTATAATATTTTACGTACATGCCTACAACCTCGTTGCCTACAATGGACAGTACAGTATACAAACTAAAATAAGTGTGCGTTCGCCATTATAATTTTCATTCATTATGATGTGGTATGCCAAATGAGGCCTACTACATATAATATAGTTCTTTTGTAGGCTACAATGTACCATCGTATTCATTTAAATATAGTAAAATTGTTTAATATGTTTTTTTTACATAATTCCGTTTTCCCGGAGGGGTAGGCAGAGATGATAGAGAGCCATGCGGTACGATCACAGCACACCTATTTCCTTTCATCTACAAACATACATCTTGTCATACATGCTCTACGAATACGGGTGTTACGTACCAGATCTTTTCGAAGAATTACATCGATTTCTCGATGTTCTATATAGTTCTCCTAGGCCACCCGGGCACGAAACTTCGGCTCACTTCTGCTCTGTAAATTTGTTTTATTTTTTCGTCATCCGTTCGTTCCATATGTCTATACCATTATAACATTCCTTTCCTTTGTCTTTGGCATTTTCAGTAGCGTATAATTACCGACGGTGTTGGATAGTTTCCTTGCAGCCGTGATGCTGAGTCAGCGCCGGCGGAGCGTCAGGTCGGAGAGGTAGCCCAGGGGGAAGCTCAGCAGGTACATCGCGAGGTAGGGAAGCGCCGTCATCACGCCGATCTGTGTCATATAATTACCGACGGTGTTGGACAGTTTCCTCGCGGCCGTGATGCTGAGCCAGCGCCGGCGGAGCGTCAGGTCGGAGAGGTAGCCCAGAGGGAAGCTCAGCAGGTACATCGCGAGGTAGGGAAGCGCCGTCATCACGCCGATCTGTGTCATATAATTAGCGACGGTGTTGGACAGTTTCCTGGCGGCCATGATGCTGAGCCAGCGCCGGCGGAGCGTCAGGTCGGAGAGGTAGCCCAGGGGCAAGCTCAGCAGGTACATCGCGATGTAGGGAAGCGCTGTCATCACGCCGTTCTGTGTCATATAATTACCGACGGTGTTGGACAGTTTCCTCGCGGCCGTGATGCTGAGCCAGCGCCGGCGGAGCGTCAGGTCGGAGAGGTAGCCCAGAGGGAAGCTCAGCAGGTACATCGCGAGGTAGGGAAGCGCCGTCATCACGCTGTTCTGTGCCATATAATTACCGACGGTGTTGGACAGTTTCCTCGCGGCCGTGATGCTGAGCCAGCGCCGGCGGAGGGTCAGGTCGGAGAGGTAGCCCAGGGGCAAGCTCAGCAGGTACATCGCGATGTAGGGAAGCGCTGTCATCACGCCGTTCTGTGTCATATAATTACCGACGGTGTTGGACAGTTTCCTCGCGGCCGTGATGCTGAGCCAGCGCCGGCGGAGCGTCAGGTCGGAGAGGTAGCCCAGAGGGAAGCTCAGCAGGTACATCGCGAGGTAGGGAAGCGCCGTCATCACACCGATCTGTGTCATATAATTACCGACGGTTTTGGACAGTTTCCTCGCGGCCGTGATGCTGAGCCAGCGCCGGCGGAGCGTCAGGTCGGAGAGGTAGCCCAGAGGGAAGCTCAGCAGGTACATCGCGAGGTAGGGAAGCGCCGTCATCACGCTGTTCTGTGCCATATAATTACCGACGGTGTTGGACAGTTTCCTCGCGGCCGTGATGCTGAGCCAGCGCCGGCGGAGCGTCAGGTCGGAGAGGTAGCCCAGATGGAAGCTCAGCAGGTACATCGCGAGGTAGGGAAGCGCCGTCATCACGCCGATCTGTGTCATATAATTACCGACGGTGTTGGACAGTTTCCTCGCGGCCGTGATGCTGAGCCAGCGCCGGCGGAGCGTCAGTTCGGAGAGGTAGCCCAGAGGGAAGCTCAGCAGGTACATCGCGAGGTAGGGAAGCGCCGTCATCACGCTGTTCTGTGCCATATAATTACCGACGGTGTTGGACAGTTTCCTCGCGGCCGTGATGCTGAGCCAGCGCCGGCGGAGGGTCAGGTCGGAGAGGTAGCCCAGGGGCAAGCTCAGCAGGTACATCGCGATGTAGGGAAGCGCTGTCATCACGCCGTTCTGTGTCATATAATTACCGACGGTGTTGGACAGTTTCCTCGCGGCCGTGATGCTGAGCCAGCGCCGGCGGAGGGTCAGGTCGGAGAGGTAGCCCAAGGGGAAGCTCAGCAGATACATCGCGAGGTAGGGAAGCGCCGTCATCACGCCGTTCTGTGACATACAAATTCGGTATCATTATCTATCAACGAGTAACGATTCAATCATTATGAATGCGACGGAAAGCCTCGCTAACAGAAAAAAATATTCTATTGTCATCACATCATCACCATACTAGATACAAAATTGACAAATAGACAAATCTTACTTTTTCCGTTTCATTTTCATGATTCCTCTTGACGAATCAAGATTAGTTGATTCGACGTATTTTTAAAGGAATGAATCACTTTAATCTAGGAAGGTAATTATATTTGTGTGAATAAAGCACACATCTGTAAAACAATAAAATATTTTTTATATTTCCATTGAGAAATATATTTGTCATTTATACAACGATTATTGTAGTTTTGTCTTATTGTTGCAGATCAATATTTTTAATTTCCTATGTTAGATTAGGGAATCAACTTAACCTTTAATAATGTAATTATAAATTAAATATTTTCATGACATTATTATTTCACCATTCAACCTTTGATAAATACAGTTTAGGTGAGAACAGCAATATATTTACAACAACGAATTGAACTCTCTAAAAAATATCTCAAAAAATATCACTTTGCTATCAGTATTATTATCCCAGTGATGTCTCATCTTACAACTTTGCCTTTTTTATAGAATGAGAGCTAAGGGTGCTTTCAGAGACGTTGTAATCCAAAGAGACAAATGCAAATATAACTTTGACATTCTTATCTTATGCATTGCTTCTGCAATTTAAGACATACAATTATCTACTAACAAAGACAAAAATTTTATTTTGTTCAAATATGTCTGGTATTTTTTAAATATGATTGATGGTCGATATTTTGAAAAACTTTAATTTTTATTTTCATCCAAGCTTGTTCACGGCCCGAGGGCTGTATACACGATAAGATTAAAGAGCAACCAAGAAATCCAGATGTCATAATTCACGGTTCATACATTAATTAATCATTAACTAAAAAATATTCTTTAATACAACTGGGCATGGACGAGTACCACATGCAACGGCATTATATTATCCCAACACATCGCATTTTTAAAGTAATTCGGTGCCATGCCACGACCGTCCGAGCAAGACTACATTGAACTGAATGCAAAACAGGGACCATTTTTTATTGCCGCTGCAACCATCTTTTCATTTCATGTGATGGTACCAACCCGGGAGGGCTTAACCCTACCACCTAGTAGGGAAAGAGGACCTACCGTTTTTACGAAAAAAATGAAACAGCTCGCATTTGTAACGAAAACGCTAATCCAACTCAGAAAGAGAATGAAAGTGGTACATGAACGGGCCGGGATTTGAACCCATGACCTCTGGCATCTATTTTGGTAATTTTCTTTATATTTTCTTTAAAAAAAAATATAGATTCCATTGGACATGCATTAGGCCTATTCTTCTACAGTCACTTCCTGCCGTAATTCAATATATAAACCTGTATTGCAAACATTTACTGACTAGAATCATTAAACGTATTGCCCTCGTCATCGAAGCCGTATAACACAATAAAGCCAGCAGAATGTCCGGGACGTATTGTGTCCTACCTCCTCCAAGCGCCAGCGGCTGCGCGGAAACCGAATCCGATATAGTTTTGGTTCTGAGCAGCCGTTTGCGAGTGGAGGGAACCAGCCAACGTTCACCTCGATAATTCTACTACCCAGTAAAATCAATTTTTCTGAAATCATTCATAAAAGAAATTTTTATGATTCTTACTTTTTACTAAACCAATTGATATAAGAACTACATCACGTGCTCTCATCTCCTTTCATAAAACATGCCGCCGTGTCGGCACGAGCACTCAGCAAAGTGAAAAATACTGAATAATATAAAAATAGAAGGCAATAATATCCACCTGACTTCAACGTACATAAGTATTTTATTTGTGTGACTTCACGGGTAGCGAACAACTCGTCTTCAGTGAACAATCAAATATGTCACAATATCTCCTTTATTGAGAAACCAAATTGATATAGCGAAAATAAAATAATTAATTTCTAAAAAATTGGAAGTTCCCACCCATAGACTTAGTAAGAGTACCTCTAAATTTGAGTTAAAAATATTAAAACGAAGTACAGTAATTAATTGATTGAGCAGGACACACATTGTTACACATTTTATATCTTACAACATACAAAATAAAAAAATGTGTAACAGATCAAAGCATGAAATTATATTTTTTCAAAGCGCTCTCATTTTTATTTTAATGTTTCTCGAACGAACTTCTCAACAATTGAGTTATGGAAAAATAAAGAGTTAAGGATAATTTTGAAAAAAAAAAGGATCGACGTGACCAAACCCTAATGATATGAATTTAACGGTTCTTTAAAAAACTGTGAGAGCAGGATCGAGGACGTATACGCGTCTCCGGGGAGACAGACACACAAACTTCTTCAAGAATCGTCGTCATGGCAGCTGGCAAATTTCATAGACGGTCAAAAAAACTAAACGGACCATCCCGTGCTCTGTGCTGACCACGGAGTAAGAAAGGGCGAGAATGGCGACAAACGTACCCACGTATCATTTACTGATGGTGGTAAGTGTGCCCGAATCCGTGCAGTTGTTACGTGTCGTTGGAACTCGAGAACATCAGGAGTGAGCGAATGCGTAAGCAAACTGACTGTCCGGCTCTACCATCAGTGTATGTATTTTCACTAAGAAGTGGCTACGCTGCCGCTCTTATATTAATAAAACGTGTTTTATTCAAATCGTGCAGCACAAAATAACATAGATGAAATTATAGCTGAACTATTACATAAATAGTTAATGTTTGTTTGTTTGTAGGGGGGTAATCTTTAAAACTAAGAAAGCGGTCTTCAATATTATTTCACCTGTGGGAAGCTTCATTATCTAGCATAGGATATATTATATTTTAATATTCTTTCTGCCTACAGAATAAATATCAAAAATATAGTATAAATCGTTTTCTGTCGATTTTAATATTCATACGTTTTCTGTTTAGGTATATGAATGAGTATCTGTCACAACTCCCGTCTTTCCTTGCTAGATGGTGCTGACCGCTTTCGAGAAACGTCAAATAAATCCAGAACAAAAGACGTACGGCCTGTATCTCGACCCCGAGGACGAGCTTCATGTAGGAGGGCATCTCCGTGAGCAGCGTCCAGAAGCCCCAGTTCTGTCCGCAGTGCGCGACGATCAGCGACCAGAACGGCAGCGACGTGAAGATCGCGCCCCACGGCGTGGAATATTTCTGAAACAATTACACGACGTGCAACATATCCACAAAGTCAATTTCTAAGCACGCAGCAAGCTATCCGTTTTCGAAGAAATATTTTTGAATTTTTATCTCTGGATGATTCAAATAATTTAGAGCCTAAAATATTTACCAAATTGTGGGGTTCCTTGCCCCAAGAACCTAAGGTCTCGACAGGAAAAGCAATACATTCTTAGATTAGCCTTATTGTTGAGTACTTCAGGTGTTTTTTAGCGAGCCGCCCATTTGGACAGCCATCCGAGATGTGGCGGAAACATGTGAGGAAGCCAATGTATCCACAAATGTGGCGTTCCACATCATTGCCTTACCTTTCGACCATGGAATCTGACCTTATACCGTCATCTCTGTTAAGCCACATTAGTTCGAGTATAGAAGGAATGTTGATCGAGCTCAGGGCTCCTTTAATAATATTGTTGAGCTCAGAATGACGAGAGAACGTACCGGCACATTGACAACAACTAAGACCATGACACCATTTGGCATCGACTTCGATTCCTCAAATACATGCGTGGGGTTGGCACCTAAGCGGTTGTTTTTTTTTTTTTACAAGAAACCCTCCGCACACTTTAGCCTCATTGACATAGACAAGCGATGTCCGTCCCTCGCCAATGTGTGCTTGGGGGTGGCGGGTATGACGACGTAGGGTCCACCATAGCAGCGATACCATACCAAGCTAGCTGAAGATGGAGGACTAGCTCCAACTGATCGCGTATAGGACCCCGTGGCCATAAACTTGATCTAAAGTGATATCTTGGCTCACCTTTGCCCCACCGACATGGCCGAGCTTGGTCTGTATGTAAGCTCGCTTCTTCGCCGATATGTACTTGGAGGTGGCGGGTAAATCGGCGCCGAGCCATATGTACAGCACGCACCAGAGCAGCGAAGGTGTGCCGAGCGAGTAGAAGATGGAGGCCCAACCCTACCTACTTGCGCTCAGGAACCCGGTGGCCATCACCTTGATCTAAAGTGATCTCTTCGCTTACCTTAGCCCCACCGACATGGCCGAGAGAGGTCTGTATGTAAGCTCGCTCCTTCTCCGATATGTACTTGGAGGTGGCGGGTGAATCGGCGCCGAGCCATATGTACAGCACACACCACAGCAGCGAAGCTGTGCCGAGCGAGTAGAAGATGGAGGGCCAACCCCACCTACTCGCGCTCAGGAACCCGGCGGCCATCAGTTCGATCGCCGTGCCGAGCTGCCCACCTGAGAAATCATTGATTGATTGAATGCATTTATTAAAAAACAATTAAGAACTTCGCAAATGCGGTGGTCAACTTAGGGTAGATATAAGGTAATAGGTGATATTGTTTGTCTGTAAATGTTTCGTCAGTTGTTCCTAGAAAATCCAGACCTTGTAGACCCTTCTACTCCGAATGTTAGAAGGAGCTGCATAATGGTATTCCTCTGCCTTCATTATATCAATGTCAGATAATGCAATAGTGCGATGTCCACATTGTACCTACCTATCAGAACCCAGTTAAGGATATCCTTTATCTATGGGGTGGTAAAATATGACACGCACTTTCGGTCCAGCTATTTTTCCATTGTGTGAACCCTGGCCAGCCGGCATGGGTTTCGCAGCCCCCGAGAAAGTTCGAAAGTCCATCTTAGATGAGGTCATGGCTTACGCCGTAATACGGTGCGCTTCACAAAGTTTCCTACTTACTTTCTTTCCCTTATTGATAAAATATAGGAAGTTAAAGACCAGATTGATTGACTGGATAAATTAAGCATGAGAGCATTTCGCTGACGACGGAAACAGAGTAATGTTAGCTTTAAAAATGATGCAGACGTGTTTGAATGTAAACATTCAATCAGGCAGCCTCAGTCCAGTGGAATGGACTGGAGTCAGTTCACGATATAGCATCGGCCGAGTTGCATCTTCTGTGACATGTGAATTAATCTGGAATAAATATCCGTAACGAGACGATTGTGTTTATAATTCTAATAGTAAGTACAAAATAAATAACGAGAGGTAAATGACGGAAATGCAACATTGTTTTCGTTACAATACCAACCCAGGATTCGGGCTGTTCATAAACGAATATGACACCTACCTCCATATATGATGGTAGTGAGGCGACTTTTCTCTTCGAGGGGGGCCCACTGGCCCAGCAGGCTGTGCACGCAGGGAAGCAATACCCCCTGGGTGAGACCCTGTAGGACTCGGCACGCGCACACCGCTTGCCAGCCTCCCTGCACTCAAGAACACGTTCATTCGTTTATTTTTCAGGCGTACACTTACTCTTGGATATATCACTATTTTTAAACAAACCACCAATGGCATACAAATAGGAAATGTTTCTCCGACTTCATGAGCTAAGAGCATGTTGTACTTGTTTGGAAGGAGGAACATATTTTTTATGGAATTGGTCAAATATTGTTAACACTAGTATGGCCCTAGCTCAGGGGCGCAGAGAATTACTTTCCATGCCACGGATCATTTAATCTAAAGTTAGATCCCCGCTTCGTTCGTACACAACTTTCTTTTCCTTTTTTAGTTGGATAAGTTGGAATGTGCATTTCACCTCCAATTCGGTATCCATGTGAAAATATTGGTCCTCTTTCTCTACTAGGCAAGATTACGCCGGCCCGGGTTGGCACCATCGCATGTGAAAATGTCGAAGCGGCATTGAAACTGTTTTCGAGTTTTGGATCCAATTCAAGGTAGCCGTGCTCATAAAGGGAAGGTTATGGCATGCACCTAATTTCTCCGAGAATGCGGTGTGTTGGCCTAATAACAGACGGTGGTTGTGGTCAGCGAGAATGGAAGGTCCTTTCATGTTCGCTGGGCGTGGTATTAGCTATCCATGTCCAGTTACATAAAAAAACACCTCCTATCATGATATTAGGCTAACATTCCGCATGGGTATAGCAGGCGCAAATCTTTAATGCCGCTCTTTCGTTGTGTTCGCGCATGTGTATAGTCAAGATTAAATGTTCAATTTAATTTTGTTTAAGAAAATGGTATTCACGCACATGAACACGAGTGCTATTTGCAGAATTCACCGGAAAGCAAGGATACATCATTTAAGAAAAGAAAAAAATAATTAATTTAAAAATAGAGGAATACCCGCCATTGCCGAAAGGTTTGCATGCTTGTTAATTTTCAGCCTTATAATGTGCTTATAACGTACTTATTTTTACAGCTATCTTTCTTTGATAAATGTGTGCTTGCTGCAGGGTTGATTTTACAAATATAAATCATTTCACTTTAATTAACTTAAATGCGAATAATATAAGAAAATATATTGTTTTATAAATGAGAAATCCTCTTTGCATGGGACTTTAGGGCTGATTTGTTTTGTTCATCAATTAAATCCTTTGATTAGTAATTAATACGAATTGTTTTGTAGTTCTCACTTGGACGAGTTATTTTTTATATTAGAACTAAAAAAATATTACATACTAGGTTTACTTCACAAACTAACACTTCATAACTGTAGGTACCGAAAGTATTATAGAAAGCACAAAAACCACCACCTAACTAAATCTCTGAGCGTACAAGCGCTCGTTGCAGAGCGGGGATTGCGGGGTTAGTTACGGGGAAGGCGCGGGCGCAAACAAGCGGTTGCTAAGGTAACGAGGTGGCGTGGGGGTGAGCGCGTCATTTCTCCCGCCCCGCGCCCCGCACGCTCACCGAGCTGACCTAAAATTCGACTACTGCGCAGGTACATACAGCGGCATTTAAGTTTTGCGCGTACTATACCAGACGTCAGGACCTTCGTTATAATGCACGGTGTTTGGGCCACTTAAAAATCTTTCTCACATTTTAAAAAAAGGCATTCCAATTGAATGGAAACGCTTCAGCATGCATGGTCTTAAATATTTTTGACCCACCGGATGCATGTGACAGTTACCAAAAAGGTTAAGCAGCGCGCGAATACAGCTCGCTGCCAGTGTGCTTCTTGTTCCGTTTGAACCGCGAGACGCGCAACATGTTTTCGAGTGAACGCATTCTTCAAACATTATTGTTTTGGACGTTTTTTGCCTCCTAGGAGTGTTATATGACCTCTCAATAACGAACTATTGGAACGATCTAGTGAACCTGTGCTAAAGACATTGGATTGCAGTGCGCGAACCACCACGCTGGTGTGTTCGCCCATATTCATGAGAACCCAAGGTGCTGAGCACACCAAGGTGCTGAGAACTGATGCCATCAACCTGTGAGTGTTTTCCAACGATTTATTTTGGTTTGTTGTATTTTTGAGAGTGTCGAAGACTAGAAGTGGTTCTGTTTCATCCCGCCGTTCTATCTATTTGCATTATAATAATTTACGCAACAACCGCATTTCTTAGAGTCCTCTGTGGCTTTACACCCCAAAATGGTCCTATCCCACCTGGATGAAATCTTAATCAACCTATGGATAGTAAAATTATTCGTAGTTTGCATGCTTCATTCCCGCTGTAACCTAGTTAGGTTATAAATTTTACTACCTATTTTTATTCGTCTGCTTGTACGTTTGATTGTACCATGTCGTTCAATCTAAATTTCGTATCGATTAAACTGTGTAACCTAAACGGTTAAGAAAGATATAATTCATTAAATCCAGCAAAAACAATTTAACAAACCTAATATTTATTTTATACAGATATCGCTTCTGGAAACATTACTATTACGTTCATTTTCGCTTGCGCGCCGATCAGTGTTTCAGATTAATGTCGAGTTCACCTCGTACTCGAGTTGTGTCTACCTACATGTTGCATATTATTTGCTATATAATTTCACCGCCTATTATTGCATTTGCTATTATGATATTTTTGCCGCTCGCAATTAATCGTTAACGGATCGGCATTTATTTTATTTAATTTCTTCTGCTATATTTATTTTTATAAATCCGCTATGGGTAAAGATAAGGAGAGGTTGCTCCTCCCAAGTCGAGATTATTAGAAGCCCGCATTCAAAAATTTTTCAACTGCTTGCAAAATACATACGATGCATCCCGCAATATATCCTCACAGTAATTGCAGAACCGGTTTCTCAGTACTGCGTGTAATATTGAACAGCTGAGATCTGATTATTTAAAGTCAGTTGATGAATTTAAATTGGAAAAAATGCAATATGAATATGAAAAATGAATTTGATCCGGATTATAATGCCTTTATTGCTTTCGAAGATGTTTATTCTGCTATTACAAGAACAGACGGCAGCTCGCCCGGACGGCGAGCGGCCGCGCCCCATCGTCGCGCGTTTCACGCGCCGCGCCGTCAAAGGCGAGGGGCTGCAGGCAGCGCGGGTGCGTCGCGGGCTCAGCTCCGCGGACATCGTCGCCGGAACGCCGAGGAAGGTTTTCGTGAACGAGAACCTGACCTATGGAAACCGACAGTTGTTTCGTGCCACCCGCGTCGCCGCCAAGGAACGCGGCTTCAAGTACGCCTGGACCAGAGACGGCCGGATCCTCGTGCGACGCAGTGAAGGCGCCCGGGTGCTCCGCATCCGCTCACAGGCCGACCTCGCACAGCTCGACGGCGCGCCAACCTCTCCGCCGCCCGCAGGACGCGACAGAGCGGCAGCTCCGGCCGCCGCCGCCTCCGCCGCCGCCGCCTCCGATGGAGATAAAGCTTGAAGGATCGATGCATGCAACTAATATAAATCTAGTGTTGATACTATCCGGGTTTGCATACTTGATTTTTTATTTAAAAACTCTAACAAACTTTATTTTAATTACTTATAGTTACTTGTTCATTACCATTTCTTTACATCATTACCACATACCAAACTACTTTTGCCGCATTTCACCTGACATCAGACTGTTGATTCAATGCATCAATAAGGAAACAATGTTTTTATTTTTATTGAAAGCACGGATGAAAGTGTTATATGTAAATCGTTACACTCAAGGTTACACTCATGGATGACATTGAGCCTGACTGTTTAAACGAAATAGTAGACTGTATCGACTCGTGGACTGACACTTTAACTATTACTGACAATGGGCATCTTACCATCATTCATTTAAACATTCGTTCAATTAGGCGAAACTTCAAGGAATTGGCTATGACTTTACAGAACTCATTACCAACAATATCAATGATTATTTTGTCTGAAGTAAATATAAGACAAGATGAAGTTGATTTCTTTAATATTGATGGATTTCCCAATAAATACCACCATCTAAGGGCTTCAGGACGAGGTGGCGGGATCATTATTCTAACTAAGGAGGAGTTGCCGTGCGTGGCCTGTGTGCCGTGCGAATTCAGTGCATCTTGCGAGACGCTCGAGCTGAAATTTTCACGAAGGGGGAGCGGCGGTTGGGTGGGGAGAGCACCTGCGCGCGCGCTGGCAGCGGCGGAGGACACAGTCACAGTGCTGGCACTGTACCGTCCCCCCTCCAAGTCCCGTCCCGTTTTCCTGGCGGAACTCGAAGCCTATCTCGCGCGCTCTGAACGCAACAAGCGGCTTGTGATCGTGGGCGATATCAATATTGATTTAAAAGCGACAAATAAAAATGAAGCGAACATAGCAGATTATGAGGACCTTCTGTCGTCATTTGGATTTGATGCCTGCATTCAAGATTATACACGAGAAGAAATCGTAAACGGCAAACTTGTTAAATCGTGCTTGGATCATGTATTTGTGCGCTGTCCAAATTGTGAGTTGTCTTCAGTTATCGCTAGAGTAAAAATATCCGATCACTATATTATTGGTGTCTGTTTAATAGATAGGTCCGCCCCGATTCCAGATAGTTTAGGATCGGACAGTCAAGTACGTATAACCAATTACAAACTTTTGCAGCGTAAACTACCAATGTACGACTGGAAGGCGTTGGCGCTGCAGTACGATGAGCCCGAGCAGCTTTGTCGAATGCTTGTAGGTGTATTCAAAAATATTCAGCTGTCATGCGAGAAAACAGTACCACCGAGGAGCGCTGGAGGGCGTGAAACAAAGAAGTGGGTCACCCCAGTGCTTCTTGAGCTCATTGGGGAAAAGGACAGGCTGTTTAGGAGATGGAAAAGCTGCCCGCGCTGCAGCCGGCACAAGCTCGCTTATAATAGAATAAAAAATAGACTTGCTCGCGAGACGTGCGCTGCGCGCAATGTTTATTACCTTGACAAATTTTCACAGGCGCAGGGAAACTTAAAGGAAGTGTGGCGTATAATAAACGAAATATTAGGCAATAGTAAACGATCACTCGATGACAACATAGTTCGGTACATGAAAGGACCACCTACACACATTGCCAATAGTTTTGCAAATACTTTTCAGAACGAAGTGACGAAGGTAATCCACACATGTGATATACAAACAATTACACCGAATAACATAATCACAAGAGAAAATCTTATATTTCCTTCATGTACTCCTGCTATAATAAATAAAATAATATGTTCTCTGAAAAATAATAAGGCTGCAGGTGAGGATAATGTAAGGCCAGCTGATTTAAAAGTAATATCAGAGGATGTCAGCACTGTCATTAGCAAAATTATAAATAAGGCAATTGAGTGTGGGAAATATCCAAACATACTAAAGACTGCAATTATCAGACCGATATATAAAAAAGGAAGTCACTCTGACTGTAGGAACTATCGCCCAGTCTCAATATTGTCAACCATAAATAAAGTTTTCGAAAAATACTTGGTCTCACATTTAACTGGCTTCCTAAATACTTACAAAGTTATTTCTCCGTGTCAATACGGATTCCAGGCAAAGAAAAGCACTAGCGACCTTCTTTCAAAATTTTCAGATCAGGTAAATACCGCCCTCAACGAACGCAAGCATGTAGTGATGGTCCTTATAGATTACAGCCGCGCATTCGATACCTTGAACCATGATAAGCTGGTACAAGCTCTTGAACGCAGCGGGGTGCGTGGGCGAGCCCTTGCACTGCTAGCCTCCTACCTCCACGACAGACCCTCGCGGGTGAAGATCAAGGGAGCGATCAGCGATGAGATCAAAATGGAGACCGGTGTTGCTCAGGGTAGCTGCTTGGGACCTATCGAATATCTCATCTACTGCAATGATATGGTCCAGGTGGTCAGAAAGTGCCTTATTTACCAGTTCGCAGACGATACCATCATCGTGTCAATTGACGAAGACCTGAGTGAAGCTGTCAAAAGGCTCGCGATAGACTTCGATAATGTAGTCAGATGGTCCCATGACAACGGACTGGGTCTGAATAGCCAGAAGACAAAAGTAATGCACATCCGATCCCCCTACCTGTCATTTGGGAGCGAGGTGGCAGTCGAGGTGAAGGCACACTCGAACGCCTGCTTACATGTAAGTGGCCCGTGTGCTGGCGCCGCCGCGGGCTGCAGGTTGCTCGAGGTGGTGGAACAACATAAATACCTAGGGCTTATAGTCGACAGCCACTTTTCATGGAAGATTCATGTAGACCATATCTGCACTAAGTTGAGACTTTGTCTTAAAAAGATTTACGCTCTCAAATATAAGCTCCCACCCAAATTGCTTCTGGTCGCGTACAGATCATTAGTCGAACCGATAATTATGTATGGGGTAAGTGTGTGGGCTCTTACGTTCGACTCGTACTTGGATAGGGTTCATGGTCTCCAGTTTAGAATACTCAAAATTATGGCCCCATCCTCAGAACGGTCGAGAGCTAGGGAGTGCCATGAACACCTGTTCAAGTATTTCAAAGTGTTACCGGCCAAAGCAATGTGTGCCCAAAAAATTATATTGTGCAATTATGCTGATGAATCTCGTAAGATACCTATTTCACATGACTACCCGACAAGACTCAAACTTGACCTTCAGCTCCAAATTCCGACCACTTTAAATTACTTCGGCAAAAGAACTCTCAATTATGTAGTTCCTAGATTATTTAACTCTTTGAACCCAGGCTTGAAAAAAAAAGATTTGTCAATATCAAAATTAAAAATGGAAATAAAAGAATTGTTGATAAATGGATTGTAATATTTTAATGTAACTGAAATTTTGTAATACTGATTAAGGGTGAATACATATATATATATTATTGTGTTCATGTATGTATGTGAACTTTTTGGTGTGTATAAAAAAAAAAAGTCTCAAATGCTAAAAGTTTTAAATGCTAGCACACGAAAACAGGTTGTCACGCGCAGACAAACCTTCGGGTTTCGCGCGTACAATATACTATATAAAATGTAAAATGTGTGTTCATGAAATAAACGCCACATTGTGGCACTGAAACTAAAAAAGAATTGAAAGGAGAAATCAGAGAAAACGTTAGAACTCAATTTGATTACTTTTGATGGTGAGCTGAAAAATTGGCCAACGTTTTTCGAATGCTATATCAAACAATACAAGTAATTTTACCTAATCGGGGTTCTTTCAAAGTCAGCATTAACCAGCATTTCAGATACTCCGCCATACGCAGATAATTATATGCTCATTTATTCTACCTTGGTTGACAAATACCAAGATGGTTGCCATTAACCTGTGAGTGTTTTCCAACGATTTATTTTGGTTTGTTGTATTTTTGAGTGTGCCGAAGACTCGAAGTGGTTCTGTTTCACCCCGCCTTTCCATCTATTTGCATTAAAATAATTTACGCTGCAGCCGCATTTCTTAGAGTCCTCTGTGGCTCATACACACGGTTACATTGAACTATATGGAAAACGCGGAAATGTCACTTATTGGAAATGTGACCGCAGGATGTAATGTTTCTTCTGCACAGTAGTTTTCTTATTCTGCCTCCGGTTTATCTTGCCGGCGGCAGGCGACTGAGTAAAAATATTTCGCTGTTTAGAGTTGAACTATATGGATACAATATTTTATTTTACTAATGAAAACTGAAGTACCTACTTGTTGTGCTGAGTTATTGGGGTTGGGTGGGTGCTGGAAGGTCAAAGTGAATCTCACCTTGTAAATAATGAGGACAATACGATTGCAGGTATACGAATACGGTGTTAAGGGATAGGTCGCAGAAACATCACGTAGGATAAAGAAGAAATACATTTTATTGCATTAATCATTGGGCGTTCCCATGGTCACGTGACTTCAACAAAACGTATCGGGACAACGCAAACAATAATAATCGGGAATTCGATTTGTGTTTAGTGAGCGTCAAACCAATGTAAATAACACAAACACCAATGTATATATTATGTTATTTGTGAGCAGTTGTAATCGACCAATCACTGTAAACTAGTTTGTAAGTATGACTGAAAAAAAAAATGACAAACCTGGCGAACTTTCTAGTCGGCTCTTCTTCGCCAGAAGTAATCGAACCGACACGAAAATATGAATACGAGCGTTTAATACACAACTAAAAGAAACTGAAACTCGATCGATGCTTATCGATGAAAATCGATAAGCAGACTGGGGACTTACTACTTTTGTCAAATATTTACCTACCGTGATCATAAAACTAAGCATTTCCACCACAGAGCGGCGCGCGCCAGTGATGTCGGAGCTCTGTGCTCACTGGCCATGAAGCATTCATCGGATTCCTGGCGCTTCTGCTCAGCAATTTATCGGTCGGAATTTCTACACGTCGCCTATCCCCACAATGCGAAATATCTGCTTTTATTCTATCTAAACGTTGATATTAAACCCGTTGCTTATATTATGGACATTGTTTAAACATATTTCGCTTAGCAGGCCCTATTAGTATATAACTAAAATCAGTCTTTATTTCAGACAATCACAATTCATGGCGCACGCTGCCGATACCAATTTTTAGTATCATCTTTACTTATTCCATGGTATTATGACAGGGTGATAAAAGTTATTATTTAGAAAAAAATCAGTGTTGATTTGTAATACACGGCCCAATGCACGCCTTGTGAGTAAACGGGGAAATCCGGGATGTTTGACGATTTTAAATCAATTAATTGTGATTTGTATTTGTTTTGGATTATTTTGTGATATTGTCATACAGCTTATGTTTTTTCAAAGTACTAACAAGGCTGAAATTATCCATTAATGTTGACCTTATTAAGTGCTCTTAAACTTTTCCTCTGCCATTACATGACGCAGCACTAACATTTGGCGGATATAAATTAATGTTTCATGACGTGTTTCGATAAAAGTTTGCAATATTTGTTCGCCTTTGACTATGGCGCGTTGTAACTGCGCCTCCGATTATTTCAGCCATGTTATTATAGTTAGGTTTGAATAGATTAAGTCGATAGAGGGTATTTTCAACTTTGAATAGTGTTTTCATTATAAAATTAATAGAAAAAAAACTTTAGGGAAATATATTTAATGATTTCCCGAGAAACAAAACTGTGACAACTGAAAATAAAGTAAAGCGTTTATACAAATTATTTTCCACATAATGTTTTGAAAACTTACGTTTTACCGGTGTACAATGCCGTGCCTGGCCGACATGTTTCGCCTCCAACGACGGAAGCATCGTCAGGGCCACTTACAAACCGACACATACAGACATATATCCTAATGAAACATGTCGGCTACGCACGCCATTGCACCCCCGAAAACCATACGTTTTCAAAAGATTATGTGCAGCGACGGTGTAAATCAAGGAACACTTATTCTCCATAATTTTATGAATTGCATTGAGGTAGCAATTATATCTTCGCCATTTTGACTGCCGATTAATTTTCATGAAAGTCACCCCTCTCATTGGAATATATAACTTATTCGTATATCGTTTCAATTGTTTTTTGTGTACAGCTCTAAGATGTTTTACTGCAAAAGAGAGGCCCACTATAATATAATTACATCGTTCGGATCATGGAGGTGACTTCACCTCCATGGTTCGGATAGGTTGGCGGTATAACATTACAACAATATACTGTCGAGGTTAATCCATCTTGACACCAAACTACGCTCGCTACAACTGACGAAAACTGAAACCCAACACTAGTTTCGTAACTTCATAAATTCGTCCGTCTTGCTACATATACATAGCATACCGTTACAACCCACAGTGACCCATTTGCACTGAGGCAAAGAATATATTGTCGCCAGATATTTAGTTGACCAATGTTTGTTTACATTGAACAGTCAGACATGAACTATCAAATAGAAATGTGGTGAAATAACCTTTAAACTTGGGGGCGGAGCTCTGGTGATTGTAATGAAACTCCTTGATCTCTTGACTTATGTTTATGTAATTAATAAAGAAGCTAAAAATAATAAATTAAAGAAAAAATACTGGTGAAGAAAAAGAGTCCTTTTTGTTTCAAGGTGTCGCGAGCTTAGATGAAAAAGGTTTTCATCTAAGGTCGCGAGTGACAGACTACAATTAGCTCTTTATATGAAAAAGATCTTTTTAACAATAATTATTAATCGCCAGGAATATCTGGCGACATTATTATACACTAACCGATTCTTTTAGCTAAGACTAGGGTTAGGCTATTGAATAATCCTGATATATACTTTCTAAATCTAAGAAATCGATCATTTCAAAGTTTGAGCTATTTGGATTTGAGGCTCCTTCTATCTCAGCCGAAATAAAAATTTAAATTAATTATAACCTTGGTGCAGCACCTGCCCTCAGAGTAGCTCAATTCGCGTCGCTGATATTATTAAAAAAATACTACTGCGATATGTCGCGTGATGCATATGGTGTAAAATTTGATTAGTACTTTTCATCAAATGCCACCAACCCAGGCGGGCTTAACCCTACTACCAAGTGGTCCCAGAAAGGGACCTATAGTTTAACATGGATTCCGAATCATGATACAGCTCACAATCGAGACGAAATGCACCTATACAACTCAGAAAGAGAAAGAAAGTGGTCTATGAACGGGACGGAGATTTTAACCTCAGACCTCTGGCATTCAAGGCAATTCGCTGCCACACTTGAGCAACGAGCAGCTAAAACTCTTAGTCTCCATTTGTTTCCAACAGGCGGTACGTGTCTTCATAGCTGTGTCGTAAAACGCAGTATCATGGAAAAATGCGAAAATATTGAGAAGTGGGCTGACGAAGTAACATGAGAGAGAAGCCATTATAGACCGAGCATGAACCTAGCATAGCGCGCTGTGCTTACAAGAGAAACAAAGTATGGGATTGAGACGTCAACTCATGTATCACTACCGCTATTTAGAGAGAGATGAAATATATCTACCTGATGAGACAACTTTTCGAATCGGTATAAGTACATAGGTGCTCATCAAATGTGAAATGCTTATTTCTGAAATCTTGATGATGTCTTTAGTTTTCGTTGATTGTTAAGTGAACAGGCGTAAAAACAAAAAAAAAAACTGGTAAATAAAGGTGACCCACTGATTCTTTGGTCTTGAAGCTACATGGAGATTTAGAGTTTTTTTTAATAGAAAATAAATTTCTGTACATTTTGTATGAAACAATGTTGGTCTCATATCAGTTGACCCTGTGTGTCTTTGCATTCTAAGCCTATGGTAGCTATGACATCATTTTTTGCAAAAAAAGATAAAGGGAACTCCACGTGCCAACGTACCAGGGCGGCGGAGACCGGCACGAGCAGCGTCACTAGTCCGTTGACGCCGATGCAGCCGAGGACGAGCCGCTTGCCGCCGAACCGTCGCGCCAGCTCACCGCCCGGGACTTGCAGCACCAGGTAGCCCCAGAAGAACGATGACAGAATCACGCTTCGGGTGCCGACGCCCCAGTCGTACCACTGCGCAGTTCAACGTATTACTCGAATTAATTTCAAAGTGGAGTGCCCCTATAGAAACGAGTTTCGGTTACTACTCCTGTCCTGCCATTCTCAGTGGCTTTAACATATCAAGATAACGCATCCACGAGACATTTGTATGTATTTAATGGACACGTCATTACCATTACATTATTAATTTAAAATAATAATGCAATATCTACATTGAAGATTGTATATCTGCATCAGATTTTGAAAATAATTAGAAACATGTTTGGTCAGTACTGAAGCAGGATTCGAACCTGCGACTTTAGGTGATATCAGGATAATTACCGTCAAAATGCCTTTGTGTAGAATTAATGAGCGAAATCAGCGCCATCTAGTAATAGCAAGGGGAAGCATTGTGTCGATCCGAATGTAATCGACATATTTTTGGAGTGATGTAATTGTCTGGATAGCTCAGTTGTAGAGCAGTTGAAATATAATGTGTGCTGCTAAGGTGCGACAGTGGATGTTTTACATCAAATGTTTTGTTTAATTTAAATCAATTTGTCTTGCGTGGTCCAAAATGATGACATTAACGAGAAGATTGCAAAAAACACTTACAACATCGATGGAGTTGTTAGGGTCCGTCATGGAGACAATGCCGACGCTCATGTTGACCCGCATGCTGTACCCGAGCAACATCGCCAGGAACAGCAGCAAACTCTGCACATGCCGCACTCCGAGCGCTCCGCTACTCTCTGCAAAAATGTGTTAATAGTTAGCACAGCAATGGTCGGGATCCATCATGGAGACAGTGACGACGCCCATGTGGACCCACATGCTGTAACTAAGCAACATTGCCAGGAAGCAGCAACCTCTGCACGTATAGTTCACCGAGCGCTCCGCTACTCTCTGCAAAAATGTGTTAATAGTTAGCACAGCAATGGTCGGGATCCATCATGGAGACAGTGACGACGCCCATGTGGACCCACATGCTGTAACTAAGCAACATTGCCAGGAAGCAGCAACCTCTGCACGTATTGTTCACCGAGCGCTCCGCTACTCTCTGCAAAAATGTGTTAATAGTTAGCACAGCAATGGTCGGGATCCATCATGGAGACAGTGACGACGCCCATGTGGACCCGCATGCTGTAACTAAGCAACATTGGCAGGAAGCAGCAAGCTCTGCACGTATAGTTCACCGAGCGCTCCGCTACTCTCTACATATGAAATTATCATAGTTAACACAGCAAATGTCGGGATCCGTCACAGAGATAATGCCGATGCTCATAGTAAGCCGCATGCTGTACCCGAGCAATATCGCCAGTAATAGCAGCAAACTCATGTTGATCCGCACGCTGTTCCCAAAGAACCATACTCTGCACTTGCTGCACACGAAGTTGTTTACCTCTTTCCTTCTGAATTTTATGTGATTCAAGCTCAGGCAGGAATTGTTGGGATTGTCATAGTACAGTTACAAAAAAGGGGGTTACCGAAAAAGTTTTTCGGAAGTTTTTAATTTTAATTTTATAGATTTCGATGTGTTCTTTCCGAATGTTCACTTTGCCACCTCGTACCTCGGCCGCTAGCGTCGCCATATTGGAAAAATGGCGCTCAAAACAGTTTTTGACCATACATTATTTCTGACTCATTTATTTTTTCACGTTAAAACTTTTGATTCTACAAAAATGGTTACTACAAAATGTTTTTTACTTTAATTGACTATTTTATTATTTTTTATATTACCTAAATAATATTATATTAATTATTTTGACGTACTTAACTATTTTCATCATAAAATGAGCCGTTTGGGCACCATTTTACAATATGGCGGAGCGAGCGGCATAGATACAAGGTGGCAAAGTGAAAATTCGAAAAAAGCACATTAAAATCCAAAAAACCACAAATTTTCAAAACTCCCGCAAGACTATCCAGGTAAAACTACCAAATGACCGGACTATCATGGTGAAAGTGGTACCTACGTAGGTATGTTAATTTGACTGTTATGAAATAACACTTTAATTTAGGAATTAAAAGCTGTAAAACACACTTCATGCTTAAAGAATACTTTCATAAAATAAATAATAAACCACTTTATTCTTTACAAGGCTTAATTCGAACCAGAAAACAAGCCTTTCGCGGGCAGCGTGTCTAATCCGCGACTGGCTTTACATTGTATAACTAATGTTTATATGTTAATTGATAAATCCGTATATATGATAGATCCGTAAGTAATGTCCCTCATTAAAACAGTTTTTAACCCACTTATACGTCTTACCTGGACGGCGGAGATTGACAACAAGGACTCAATCGTGCTTGATATCATCAGACGCTTTAGCCAGTCTTAGGTAGACTATTACTATTACTAAATATATTACTATTATAAATAAAAATACAGCAATGACCGAATAAAATTAAAGAAAAAAGGGTATAAAATGTACTATTTATGAGTATAGTGAAAAGCTAGAAACAAGCAAACATAACTTTCTTTGACTGTGAAATTCAAAGCCCTAAACTGTAGATCTCGCTATACGAAATTCGTAAATATTAAAATATTCATGAAATTGAACTTTCGTTGCCAATTAGTTCGCTAAATATTCGCACACCCAAGCATGAACTGCAAACACCACATATAGCCAGTTAAGAGGTAGAATATTTTGGTAATGTCGCTAAAAACATTACGATGCATGACAATACGGAATAAGAAACTGCGATGGTACTGCAGGGTACTCAAATTCACGCCAGAGTTAAAGTAGACCAGAAAAATCTTGATATGAAATGTAAATTATGTTTGCCACGAAATATAATTGTAGGCTATGAAGATTGATAAGATGTAATATTAAAAAAAACCTAATATGTAGTTTGCTTTATATTTTACATTACATGTTTCGAATATAGTACTGAGTAAAATATATTATTTTGGTTTTGGAGGGCAGATATGTCTAAGCTAAAAGATTGCGAATTAAAAATATGAATGCAAATAAAATAGTAATCTACAAATCATTGTTTTTCAAATTGATCTTTTGTTAAGAGGTAGAATTCGTTTAGTGGTAACGTCCGTGGTCTCTAATGTCATAGCCTATCGGATCGATATTAGTGCACTATTCAATATGGATGCATTTTACTTCATGGATTCCAAATTTTTGCTGGTTATGCCATGTTTCATTCAATGTAATTATACAAATCCGAATGACATGAACTCTGTCAATTAGTGAGGAATGGGTCTTTCACTTTTACATATGTTCCGAACCACGAAGTGACACGGACTTATGGAAAGCCAACTCAAATACCGCTACCGCGCGTTAGAGAGGGATTGACATATGCACCCGATGAGACAACTTTTCGAATCGTTATCGGTGCATAGGAGCCGAGCTTATGCAATGCCAAATGGTTTTTTGTAAAATCTTTATGATTTCTCCAAGAAGAAAGGAGTGAACGGCGAATAAAACCTGGACAAATACTATTTTTTTTCTGGTAAATAAGTGGTGACCCACTGATACTTTGTCGATCATAATTTTTAGCTTTACCTCATTATTTCAAAGTAAAACTTGACACATAACTTCAGATAAATATTTTGAATTGCGATTTAGAAAAAAAAAATACTAAAGAAAATTTTAGTACATTTTTGTATGAAACAATTTTGGTCTCGTCCGTCGTCATGACTCTGTAAGTATGGACTGGACTGGGTGCAACCGATTTCCGTGGTGCTAGCTTCTTTTAATTTTAAACTTGTGAAAGTTCTCTTCTAGCTGCTGTTGTTCAGGAGGTAAACTTACATCCGCCCCTCTGGGTTCGTGAATTTGTGTCGCTTCATCCTTTTCTCAGTTTGTGTCAAGCAATGTATGCTACGGCAAGCACATTTATTGCACACCCGTTTTCTTCTAAAGGATAAGGCCACTTTTAATCAATTAACACAATTTGAAGTGAGATTTCAAATTGTTTTTGGATTTCTATGTCGCGTATTTAATAACCATGGAATATTAAATGGAAAATAACACTGCTTATTGGCATTTGGCATGACCAATAATAGATTTCAGAAACGTTTTTTTATTACATGGTGGTATGTAATAAAAAAAATTGTATCATGTTAAAAAAAAACTTCCATAATTGTGTCGCACACCATTATATTGGTTTTCCTCCAGCAGAGCTGAAGTAAAGATTACATGATGGGCATAGTGATACATGGCATTTTTCAAACGTTTTTATCTTCATCTTGTGATAAGTTTTGAAGTAGACCTATCATTTCAATCTTGTGGATTTATAGCATAACATATCGATTGTATCAACAGTATCCGGTTTTTTCCAGAGTGATCTAATGCATCAATACGATAATCCTAGGGTGACGTAAAACATTATGAACATTATACCAATCTTCGGCTTTCACTTAAATTCCATATTTTTAAATCTAAGTCCATGAGGAGGTTTCGGGACCTACACGCAGTTTCAAAGTTATGGACTTTAAGGCACTAAAATAAAGCCAAAGTTGTTGTCGCCAAAACATTTTCAAAATTACATAGATGTGTACACAACGTCACATTTGGCGCGATTAAAGGCACATCTTACTTGCTTTTTTGATGTGAGATTAATATTGGCTCGTGTTTGAAAAGCCTGCAAACTATCAGTATAACTTGGGACGCAAAATATACAATTCTCACGACCACATTTATCTTTCAATTCCATATCTGGGGTTACATGAACTGACTGAACTAATTAACTTGAACTTCTCTCTACAAAACCATTTCAACAATTTAGTGATAATCGTATTCTCTGCCAGATAATATTGTTTCGACAAAAAATAATAATTCAAAGCAAAGGAGATAGCAATGTTTATAAAGACGAGAAAATCATAACTTGTTTCTGGTGTCGAGTTAGATCGCACATAGTGGGCCACACAGTCAAACCATCACATCACCCCCGCGCGTGAACCTGCTGCTCCCGAAATTCGCCAAGTCAGTTCACGCAGTGTTAGTCGACACCAACGAGAGGTTTTTTCTCGTTGGTCTACACCACTGAAGAGAATGGAAGGATAATTGGCATGCGCTCGATATCGCGTCTCCTCCGCATGGTCAAAGTGACCATATAATTGCATGAGAATCCGGCGGCGCGTCGTATTCCACACAGTCAAAACCTTGCCACCGCGCGCGAATGTGCTCTAGAAATGCGTTCGCCAAGACAGTTCCCACCCACACATTATCCAGTACGTCTACGACTATGTTTGCGTGTGGCGGCATGTACGAATAAGTTGGTTTGGTCGTTTTTGAAAATTGGAGATAGCGGGTCTAGGGTCTGGGGTTGGCGCGCTAGATGACATATCTCC
This sequence comes from Incurvaria masculella, assembly GCA_946894095.1. NCBI lineage: Eukaryota > Metazoa > Arthropoda > Insecta > Lepidoptera > Incurvariidae > Incurvaria > Incurvaria masculella. The sequence continues at coordinate 10,333,799 of OX335644.1, forward strand.
TCCCTTTTTATCTATGGTCAACACCAACCCTCCAAAACGTCTCTTACTATGTTTGCGTGTGAATTGTACATTGTTGGGTTGGTAGTTTTACAAAATTTGATACAGTGGGTCTCGATGTAGGCGCGCTTGGTGGTACATCTCATTCCTTCTTGGACCTGAGATGGTACCATTATAAATGAAATAAACCGTATGGTACACTAAACAAAAATATTTTTCTTCCGAAATTCCGTGTTGATACAAGCATTTGCCATGGACAAACTACGGCTGCAAACGTTAAGCAAAATAATGCGCTACGCTACATATGTATAAATAAGCGCTTATGAAATTCATTGAAGTTGCAAAAGCAATCGTTCCGAAAACAGGAGGCCAATTCTTGCGTTATTTAGTGTACATGCGGAATACACAAACCTGAATGCTCAGTGATTCAGTAAATAATTTCCGACCCATTCCGGTGCATTTACGTGTATCACTTATGAAAATCTATTTTGTGTCGCAACAATCGATTACCTGAATACCAAAGTAATATCAAAGTGAATAATTCCTCTTCTGAGTACTCCCCTTACTTAACCACTTAAAATTACCGCTTTAAAGCGATTGTTAAAGTGGTTTTCTGGACGCAAATATTCCAGGCACGGTATTTCAATGATTCAACTTCCGTCGAAACATTCACTTTAAAAAAGGCTATAAAATTCCTGATTCCTGAGAACGGAATTCCAAGAATAAGCCTACCGATTGCCATGCTTCGCATTGCTGTGCAGCGGAGCGCTCGCGCCAGGTCACGCAACACCGACGCGCGACGCGACGACGCGGGGACGTCCGCGATAAGCTACAGCAGCCATCAATGTCAGCGGTCAAGGTTAGCATCCGCCATCTCTGCCATCGCCACCTGTGGTAGTCACGGAACCTACCAAGGGGTGGTGACATCTCTGCGCACGACCACCAAGTCAGGCCATGACACTGTCTACAATTTCTTGGAGCGATTCGGCGTCTTTTTGAAGTGTCGTAGATTTGGTCTCGATTCTGCTTTAGACTTTAAATGTTTAGGATACCATAAACGTAAAGATTTGTTTAAATTTGTTCAAAATTCACTACCATAATAAAAGTCTTACCAGTTTTATGTAGGTTTTCCTAGAATTCTAAAATAATCTTAGTGCAGTTAGAAATATTACATTCGAAAATATTGAAGTGAAATAAATAAAATCCAGCGTTTTTAATTCAACTCCATGAAGGGAGTTCAAAAGTAAGGTCCAGGCCTGATGAAAATGGGGTTTACTAAGGATATAAAATATGTACACTAACTTTAATGTTAGGGATCCATATCCAGTGACGTTATCAAAATGAGCGAATATCAGCCGATCGGAAATCAACATAATACTAGGGCGTTACCATAGTAAGTAAACTCGCCAGTTGAATACAGTTTCTCCTGTGTATCACGTTACGGATTGGTAAGAAATATTGTTATTCCAGTGACAGTACGATGATTTTAATAATGTCGGACAGCAGCTCATATACATAGAAGCGATAGGGAACCATCGACGCATGGTTGTCTACAACTCGGAAACACCTTCTTAGCTACATAGTATCAAGGATGACAAACGCAAAGGCAAAATAACTACGATTTCAAAAATGGCAACAAAAATTGCTTCGTCGTTGTATTGCGTCCGCACTCAATGATGAAAGAAAGAAAGAAAATACATTTATTCAACAATTTTATAAACTACATAATTGATGATATTCTGACATTTTTATTTTTAGGGTTTAGCCGAAAGAACTCACAAAAAGGGACCTATATAAGATCCCTTTTGTGTCTGTCTGTTTCGGACATCAAACATTGGTTGAACGTTGCATTGGAAAACGATAAAAATTTGTTTGCAATGTCTCTAATGAAGCTCTTGCTTCACAAAAATTTATAAAAAAAAGAAAACGTAAAAATATACTGGTTGGTTTCTAATAAATCAGTTTTTACCAATTAGTGTTTTTTAAGAGATTACTTTATTCATCACGTTACCATCACGGGTTGGTACAATCGCATTGAAAAAAATTTAGTTGCAGCATTAAAAGTTGTCCCTGTTTTCCACCCAGTTCATTATAGCGCTCGTAAAAGGAAGGTCCTGCATATTTCCTAACTCCTTCAGGAATGCGGTGGGTTGGGCTAACATCACGACCCCGGCTGTAAGTATTATTAGCCATCCATATTTAGATACATAATTTTTTTTTTCAAAATCGGTCCACTATTGACGGCGAAATCGGTAAACGGACATACAAATACATAAACCCGAACCTAGAACCTCCTCCTTTTGTAAAGTCGGTAAAAAGAAAAATACATACATACACACAAAGGTTATATATACAAGGCTACGCTTCTTTCATTACTCGCTCGATCAAATTATTTTCACGAAACCATTTTACTCACTTGTCTTAGGAACATCTTCTATTTGTTTATCAATCGACTGGATTCCGAGGTCGGCCACCATCGCTCCTTGTTTCTTGTCACACCAATATCACTCGCAATCACTTGTGTCACTCGACGTGTCGATAATTCCACTGTTTAAATTTTCAACGTTTCTCGGAGTATATCAACCTTGTACAAGAGACTGACAGCTGAAGATAATAATGCTTAGTAGGATCTATCAGGTTTGTAACACGAGCTAAATCATTTGGTTATAGCATCATTGGAGCATTATAAAACCTCGTAGTTGTGTTAATATATTTACAGTAGCAGGGGAAAATGCCCATCGAAATATGAATTAAAGAGCATTTAAATTAACTTTAAAGTCATCGCCACAAAAAATCACTGACCACTAACAATCTTATTATTAATTAAATATATCGTATTGTTAGCGGCTGGCTAGCTAGCTAGCGATTGACTAGTTAACTGACTGCGCATTAAGTATTAACTGAGGAAGCATGCAGTTTTCAGACTGGCGTCGGCTGTGCTGCAGAGCTAGTGGCATCATAGATTATGTAAGTTAATTATTGCATCCATTAACCTAATCTATGTTAGAATGAATCCATTGTTGCGTGCTTAGTATTGTTATTTATCAATTCACTATGTTAGTTGATTGGTTATTGTATACATTAAATTAGTATGTATTTAATTTAATTGACATTTATTGTACCAAATTTTATCCTCATCTCAACCTGAAACGTCAAGCTTGCGATTTATGTACGACCTTGAGGAATAACAAACCTAAAATGAAACCGACTAAATAAGATACGTAAGCTATCCTATATTATGTTCTATAGCCTCTATCACGGATAGTTCTTATTCGTTCATATCCCTCTATTAGTTGTACACACACTCTTTGGATTAAACTTTTTTACATCCCTAAAGAGATTATTTTTATGGAACTGGAATTGGATGGCTACTGCCTTGATATTAATGCAACCACACAAGAGTATATTTCAAGGAATGTGATATGCATGTATGTATAATCGACCGTGAAGCAAGGGCACATTAATTGAAGAAAGAGCCCAGTAAAAAGAACTACTTTACGAATATACTGCAAGGCAAAACATACCATTCGCGGGTATTGCGTCTACCAATTTTGCCACCGGATGTATACTCATAATTTGGCATTCTCCTTCAGTCCCTTATTCTGTAATGAATGCCTCTTACTAGCACAGTTTTTAAGATTTTACCTACATAGATTTCCAGTTCCAGTTTCAGTGCCACAATGTGGCGTTTATTTCATGAACACACATTTTACATTTTTTTATAGTATATTGTACGCGCGAAACCCAAAGGTTTGTCGGCGCGTGACAACCTATTTTCGTGTGCTAGCATTTAAAACTTTTAGCATTTGAGACATTTTTTTAACGCTTCATCTGCTTTGCGGACATTGACTGCAAAGATTAAACATTCAAACATATTAACAAAATCCTATTTGGCATCAGACGCTAGAGCCAGTCCTAGGTAGACTTAAGTAAATATACTTTTTCGTAATAAGCAGGTACGTCGCTTATTCCAAGGAATGTGATATGTAGGTATATATGTATAATCGACCGTGAAGTGAAGACAATAAGGACAATTGTTTATTGAGCCTTCGACAATCTTTTATTCATTACGATGATACAAACCTAGCCTGGAATCCAATTTCTTCAAAAAAACCTTCCTTTCTATTCCATTCGCTGTAAATATACGAGGGTTTATTTCTCAACGATCGTTTTGGTTTACATATTCACACCAGTAATTGGTACGGTGACGGAATTTTGGACATTACCACGGAGGATAGAGGTAGAGAGGAGATGGTCTAAGCAAACTGGGTCTGTGTCCACCAAGTGGGTCGCTACGTCACAGCCCACGTGATAAAGAAGGCGTGGCTTAGCGACTTTCGGCACATGGCGCTGGCGGTGTTAGGTTGTGGGACAATATTATGGTCTGCGGCGATTACACGATGAGATTTTGTGTAGAATGTTGCAAACATTACACAGCACAAAATAATCTAAAGTTTGTAGGTGGAATTACATTTTATTTGTCAGTAAAACACCTCATATTTTATATTTGAGTCAATATTCGAGCATTGTATCGACGTATCGCTCTTGCTATGTGCCGATGGATGGCGCGCAATAATTTTCGTTTTACGGTAAGAAATGTTGATCTCATGATGCAAATTTTAATGAAATTTTAAAATTAAAATTATTTGAATCCGCGCGAAGCCATAGATTTAAATTTATAAGGTTTTTTTATAGAAAAACACTTAGTAAAATTTAAAAGGCGCCATCTTGTTGTAGTCTTGTAACCACTAAGAAGAGTTCTCGGAATAGCTGCTACCAGAATATCGATTCTTCCGGTAGTTGGATTTCGCAAAAATGGGCGGGGCATGGCCCCACCATGAAACGATTTTCCCCCCGCTTTCCCACACAGTGTCACGCTGCGATCCTTAGTAATATGAGATAAAAACATCTCCTCTCTCCCTCTATCCTCCGTGGACATTACTTTTACCAAAAGTAGCTTTGTTCACCTACCCGAAAAACATACGTATTTTATGAACAGTCAGGTAAAAAATAAAAGACAATCAATTTATTAGAAAATTTTATTTCTCGATTCTCTTTTAAAACAGCATATTTTCAATCATATGGGATTGTCCATTATTTAAAAAAATGTGGGCACCATGTGCTTGAATAAGTTTAATTAGTTGAATATGGCCGAGTTTACACAACATAAATTATGTAAGTTTTTAGATAATATAAAAAATACCTTTACATCGATGGTATATGCAGGTAAATTTTTTTAGGGTTTTGTTCCTCAAAATGAAATAAGAAACCTTCATAAGATTTATGAAGGTTTATTCATTATTTAATAATTATCATTATTCGTTTGTCTGTCTGTCAATACCGCAATACCCTTTTTCTTAGAAACGTGTTGGTTGTTGTTAAGTTGAAATTAATATTAAATTCAACAAACTCAAGCTTCAGAGTTACCGACGTATTTGGGTACTTTCCGAAGAACTAAAATCATAAAATTAGGCATAAAATCAAGGTAACAGCAAAAGTGTAGAAAAAATCCTAAAATCGTAATTTGTAGTTCCATCACATTTAAAAATCCCGTGATGAACTAACTAACTGCATACAGCGGACTCAGACTCGCACTTTTCAGTTTTTTTTGGGTCCCGTCGCAAAAAGCTAAAAAGAGACCACCCGAGTCGGTCACAAGCATTTTCTCCCGAATTGTTCTCCTATTGACGGTTGTATGAAAATTCAGGCCAAAAACTTTTATACATTTAAAGCATGACTTCGATTCATAAAGCACTCATTTTGTATGTAATTGCAAAATAATCATCAGGCGAGGGAGAATTTCTTCCATGTTCAACGTAAACACGTTCACGCCTGACCGTTTTTATGAATTGTGTTTATTTGACCTTGGTACAAGGATGACCCATGCTCACAGTTGAGTGGCTCGTAACGCTTGTACGGCCACTTGGCGCCGCAAGAAACGCAACGTAATCTTATCGCAACCGATTGCATTGTTCTAGATCTTCGATTCTTGTTTCTCCCTGTCGAGTTCGCAGCGCTGAGCCTCGGGCGCCTGCGGCTCGTTCCACGCCGCCTGCTGCGCGGTGCCGGCGCACACGTACACCACGTTGCTGAAGAAATAGATGGCGGCCGCAATCAGGAACACGTATCGCCACTTGTACCGGTCCATCTGTTCATAAAAACATTGACCTGTCATAACTTTTAAAGATAATGGCCATGCGCTTGTCTCGTTTTGGCTTGGTGTTTGGAATATGTGAGTATAGCAGCGTTTTATTTTAGTTGTTTATGTCCAAACAAACCAATGATTGCACTAAGAAGCAAATGGACAGCATAGTTAAATAAGATTTAAGTAAAAGAGAAAAAGAAGAGAAAAAAAAGATTCCGACGAATGGAGAACCTCCTCCTTTTTTTCGAAGTCGGTTAAAAATAAGTTTTAAACCTTAAGGTGGGCCCGTAAGTATCAGAAAATAACGCTCCCCATACAAACGTAGTTTACTAATCATTTGAGATCCACTTACGCTTATGGGCCATTCTTAAGGAATACAGAAAAAGTCGCCCTAACTCATATATGTGTTTCAAATAGCTTTCGTTAAAAAGCTGATACTTGTTGTTTTCTAAGTACATTTGTATGGGGGTAACGCAATCTTCTGATGTTTGCACAATGTTAATGTATCTTATGATAGATGGTGTATGTACTCACAGGATCATTGCCGAGAATGTATGCGGTGAGTAAAGGTGAGAACGATGCGATGGCATTCGACACGAAGTTGCTGATGCTAATCATGGTGCCGGCGAAATTGGGCGAAATGTCGATATGGTTTACCTGAGCAAACGGAACATGGATTTATGTGAGTTTTTTTACATTTTACATTGACATCAGATTTTATTATTCATCTATTTCAGTAAACACTCATGCAGTAATCGAAAATATAACTCATGGTGAAAATACACGATTAGTAAATTGTGTGTAAATTGGGAAAAAATTGTGCACAAGGCGATTTCACTTGGCTTAGAGCTGAAGACGATGGTTCCAAGCATTTCAATTTTTTTTTATAAGACTGATATGTTTTCAATAACTATAACATAATATTGTATGCTGAATCGAAGCTATATTCAAGGGCAAAAATGATGCGGTGCAAGTATTTATCCACGTAGCATCTAAGTTATCAGTCAAGTAACCACCTACATCGACAGGGCCAGAAGTCGATTGTTCTAAGTGAAGCATTCGACTCACTCGTTTGCTAATGGAGTTGTGATAAAGAGTAAAAAAAGGTGCACCTACCTGGAATCCAACATGTGTGGCAATTTTGAACGCACATATGACCACTAGAATAGTCTCAACCAGTGCCAGACTATGTGGTGGAACGAATGCCAATGCAACCATGCCCAGAGCAGCGGGGAAACAACCTGCGGCCACATGAAAACATGTAAATATTTTTCACCACATTCGAATCTAAATTAAGTAAGCATATGTTTGTGTACAGGGGGTCTACCATGGTGAGTTTATTCGCCGAGGGAATTACAAGTCAGGGAATAAAGCTGACGACTAGTACCATCCTCGCTGTCAAACGACGTAAGTTCACTCGTCACTCGTTTATGCAGTGTCGGTCAAGCAAATCCATAGGAAAAATTTAACATTTTTGTACCATTTCAATAGTTTGACAGATGAATGCATGGAGGTATACCTCCATGGCTGGACTGGATGTAATCAAACGTGATTTGGATAATATTTGAATCAATCAAACTCGTCTACCGAAAATCAACTTATTCCGAGCCATGAATTGGAAAACAAAAAGTGTAAGTACGACATCACCGCCGACAACAGACTTTCGGAAGTTCTACCACCTCGCTCCTTTTTCATCTAAGCCTCGCTCCGGATATCCTTGAGCTATGCCGTGAGACCGCGCCACTTCTTCCTCAACCAAGGAGACCCGACAGCATCTCCCCAGCCCAAAAAGTAAGAACATTCATGAATGCAATATCACTGATTTGGTGGGGCCGAGGGACTCTTACTACCTTATTGTGAGAGATAGCATGCAATATAAATTACGTGGTGGATAATTACCTACCCACTCGTCAAAATATTCGTCCTGAAGTGGGCGTAGATTGGCGGATAATTTACCTCAAAATATTCTTGATATAACCTAGAGTTGTATTTGTAATTACTTAAATATGTCTCAATTAAACCTACCTACGCTTATTAAAAAAATACCTTTGCTTTACTTATTGTTTGTTATGCTTTCAGATAATAACTACCCTTGCATTTTTTGCGAGCGGTGACTACCAACGTATATGCGGTAGCACCGTCGACTCCTGCATCGCTCAGCAAATAGTGTCAAGTTGTGATACATCAAGTGATTGCAGCCTGCATATTTTGGCAAAATTCATCTGCTTTTGCCTGAGCAAAAACGAGTGCAAAAGGAAAGAAATAAAACTAGGGTTAGATTAGAACCATTTTATTGTAATAGATATCAATTTGAAATAAGAAAAAATGTCACCTAAATGCTTACCCATGCATAGCCATACCATACAAATAAAAGTAATTGTTCCGACTCTTTCAGATTTTTTTTATTTGGCACGCCAGTCATTGTGGGCTGCATTGACTACACTACTTGTCCTGAAATGTTCAAATAGTTGGTTGGTTACTATGTACATTTGAGGTCCTTAAGGGGACATATGACCTTAGAATGACCATATCCAATAAGTTATCGTTTTATATTTTTAGTTTTATAAATAGGCATTTATTAGCAAACATGATTATCGGAAAACCTTGACATGAAACCATTTTATTATTTAGATTAATCTTACATGCTTACTTATATAAAAAAACCTCAACATGAATGATTTTGTCATGACGATTTAATAAAATCACCATAAATTTAATTAATTCATACCCATAACAAAAAAAAATAATCATACCCTAAATAGTGACCGTAGGTATATTGGCGGCGGAATGAAATCAGCCAAGGAGATTAGAAGCATAAGTTCATAGGTATTTAATACGTGTGTGTATTTTATATTTATCATCCGTAGAATGTACAAACGGCATCACCCTAAACGCCACACATTAAACTTTGACCCAGATAAGTTTTCCATGTAAATGCCAATGCCTACTGTGGCGCCGAGGCCGATGCGCTCTGTGCACTGAACTTGACTTGAAATAGTTTAACATTTAGCATTTAGCCACAATAATCATAGAGAAGAATAACTGGCACAAAATTCCGCTGTTATTTATTTTAAAGTTCACTTAATAATGTTAATAAAATCTTTATAAAGGCGATTGCCTAAATATACATATATACATACACACCTTTACGCCGCTTTCCCGAGGGGTAGGCAGAGATAATAGAGCATCATACGGTACGACCACAGCACACTTCTTTCGGTTCATCTACAGACATAAATAGTTTCATACATACATGCTCTACGATTAAATATAGTACGGCTTACTATATTACAGAATTAGCTAAAAAATCTATGCATACAAATGTAATTCTAATAATTTCCTCAACGCTTTCCATGATTTTATGCACCCTCTCGATGCATTTTACTGCTCGGCCACACTCTTCCATAGGTGCGAAGCTCATTGCGTGGCGTCTGGGCGTAATAGCGGGGGCTCGCCATTACCGGATTGCGTTCTCTGCTATGCTGACGGTTTGGTTCTTTAGGTCTGCGCGCTGGCCATCAGCATCTCCTGCACCGTCATGCTAACGATTAAAGCGGATATAGAGCTGCTGCACTTGATGGTAGAGCGTGACAGGGTACAGAGCCGGCAGCTCCAGCCTGAGGCAGATGGTAGGGCAAACGTAGTGGCTGGGCACTTGTTCGAAGTTTTTTATGGAACTAGATATACATAGCTTTTACCACACTTATTGTCATAACATAAAGTTGATGTACCACATTCACGAAGAAATTTCATAGGTGCCATGTCAGGGCTTTCCTTTTATAAGTTTGGCTATATTGCCGGATGGAAAACACGGAGAATATTTATTATTATTATAAAGTAATGCACTAGCAGCATCATGCTGATGCGTGCAATTATTGTTATGCACTTGCACTTTTGTTTTTAAGCACTTGCACTGATTTATTACCCGACTGCGCAAGAAGGAGGGTTGTTTTTTTATTTTCTTGTCCATGAATTATTAGATTTTAAGCAAGTAAGATTTTTTGATAACATTTACTGACGATGCACATATTATTTCCTCAGGAAGGCTGTTCCAATTATCCACAACTTGGTTTGTTAGGAAGTGTTTTCAAGGATTTGTTGATGCTTGGGTGCGATTGAACTTTAAGGCTGTTCCGACCCATATAAAGTTGTTTGCACAAATAACGCAAAAAGTATTGCACGTTAAGCCACGAATTAATAATAAAAGTTTAATATAGTCATATTACTTGCCGCGAAAACAATTTCACAATTTCAGGGTTATTGATTTTGTTACAATTTATTTAAATACGATTTTTATTTAACAGCGCCATCTAACGGTGTAAAACTTCTAATCGAAAATTACAACGACACCATTAAACCTGAAATTGTGAATATGTTTTCGCTGCAACTACTATGGCTATATTTAATATTTTTGACGAATTCGTGCCTTAAAGTGCAATACTTTTTGCGTTCTGTGTAAAAAAAAGATTGTATGGGTCGGAACATCCTTAAGTCCTCTAGCCCCTACACCACGAACTGTGAAAATGTCTGTAGAGGGAGCAAAAGTATGTTGTGATCGTACTGTATGGTGTTCTATAATCTCTGCCTACACATCCGGGAAAGCCCATCTATACTTATGATAGTTTTTCGGGACTGGTATTTCTTCCTGTTAAAGTTAATATAAAATGATAAATAAAAAGTCATTAGTTTGTACGTTAGGTTAAGCATGGGCGAGCATTTAGGTAAGTGATGTTTGTTCTTGTTTCATGTTGATAGTTATTGAAGCTCCGAATAAAAATATTAAAAATGGTTCAAATCAAATCCTCGTTTTATTTCTTCTCTTTCGCGCTCGTTCTGAGGAAAGCAGATGAATTTTGCCAGAATGTGCAGGTTGTTGAGGGCTGCAATCACTTGACGCATCACAACTGACACCATTTTTTGAGGGATGCAGGAATCGACGGTGCTATGGCACATGCATTGGTGTGCATGCAAGGGTAGTCATTATCTGTAAACATAAAAAACAATAAGTAAAGAATAGGTATTTTTTTAAATAAGCATAGGTAGGTTTAATTTAGACATTTCACATTTTCAAACTGGATTCATAGTCAGTAATTACAAATTATGAATTACTTACTGATAGTATTTTTTATTACTGACTTAACTAAGAATATTTTGACGAATGGGTAGGCAAATTATCCGCCAATCAATTTACATTTCATGCAATCTCTCACAAAGGCAATCTATAAAGGCTACAAAGGCATTTATAAGCAAGTTAGAGTCTCTCAGCTCCCTACCAAATGAATGAATTGTATTGTACTTTCATTTCGTCAAATTTTTCTTGTCTACCATATGACAAAGGTATTTTTTAAGGCTGCTGATATTGCATTCATTAACGTTCTTACTTTTTTGGCTGGGGAAATGCTGTCGAATCTCCTTGGTTGAGGAAGAAGTGGCGCGATCTCCCAAAAAAGCTCCTCAAAGAGGTCCGGAAAGTCTCTGTTGCTGGCGGCGATATCTTACTCACAGCGCAGTCGGAGGCTTCATCGAGTACAAGGAGACCATCGGCGCTCTTCGCGCCGCAGCTCTCCCACAAACACAACAGCCAAAAATCCATTTTTATTTTAACAATCACAGACTAACAACAGGGTTTACAAATACATTGTATGAAACAAGTTGATTCTCGGCTGGCGAGTTTGATCTACGAGCTATTCGTTCACTTGAGCCACAGAATAAGAAATATCGCTATGAAAAGTGGATTTTCGGTAATCCGCTAGCTATTCTTTTGATTTTATTCACTTTAGCCACAGGAAAAGTTATATTAGTTTTCATAAATGTCAATGCTGGTGCTGTCTAATACAGTGTTGGTAGGCCGTTGTTTAGTGATATTTTTTGGTATACTATGGTGTTACATGCTGTCTTTTTTGTTCAAAGAATACCCAAAACCAATAAACACCTAAAACACTACAGAACTATAAATTATTCCAAACAACTCCAACAAGAACATCAAAGAACCCAAAGATCACCAAATAACACCAAAAATACTGACGAGCATCAAACATTAACGAATAAATCCATACCACCTCAAACTATACCAATTTACACACAGACAATACATACAAATTATAACAAGGAACCTATCATGGTCTACATAATATATTTATTACAGAATTATCAACTTTTCCATAGTATATGTTCCGACCAAGCAGCACGGCAGCTAAAATAAGATGGTACAAAAATGTTACTTGGATTAGTTTGGCCGACACTGCATAAACGAGTGACGAGTGAACTTACGTCGTTTGACAGCGAGGATGGTACTAGTCGTCAGCTTTATTCGCTGACTTGTAATTCCCTCAGCGAATAAACTTACCATGGTAGACCCCCAGGTACCACATTTGTACCGGAAAATAACTAGAATCTTGGCGAAACCGCCTTCGCCTAGCTATAGAAACCTATAAGACTGTCACTTGCCTTGCTAGATACTAGGAAGAATATGGTCTTCTTCTTACCATCTAGGAAGAAACTAGGTTTGCTATGCAGCTATAAATATTAAGATATAAGATTTTTTGCCAACGTATACATATCACACACTCTCAATTATTGCACATATAGACAGGGTGAATTTCTCAAGTTTTATTTCAGGGTCAAATCCCAAACCATTAGAAATAGCTGAAAACACTCAAAGGAGTCATGAGGCCGAATTTGATAAAACAATAAAACTACATTATTAAATTTCTGAAAAAAAAAATTTCTTCTAGCCGGGAATTGAACTAGTTAATTTTGAGAAAAATAACACTTCCTGTATTATTACACCAGCCAATAGTATATAGGACAAACTAAAGAAAAGTATTGATTTTTAAAAAACTCGATTCATATTTTCAAGTATTCATCATTACATGTAACGTTGAACACGTTCTGACAAAAGGTAAGTTTTTTTAATTTCAAATAGATTATTGTTTTAGTTTGTGTTATTGAAGTTGAACAAAAAAGAAAAAGCAAGGATAAGGAAAAGGAATGTACGCACCGACACTATTCGCTAATTTCCGGGTAGCTGTGATACTCAGAAGTTTTCTGTTGATGATTAGGTCAGTCACCCAGCTGAAGAAGAAATTTGCGAGCCACATCACCAAGAACGGTAGAGCAGTCAGCATGCCATTCTGAAATATTTGAAAAAGCATGAAGTGTATTTACGAGTTAGTAGGAATGTCCTTTTGCAAATGATATATACCTGTTTTATGTATCGTATCCATTGCCAAAATGCATATATACAAATACAGTGCAAAGAAACTTAATTTCGAATGACAATTTGCTGAACACACGAATTATGTAGCGCGGCCCTTGCCAAATGAAACTAGCGTGACTAGGTCTAGGCCGTTGAGGTTAATCGAGGCCGCTGTCTGTAATGCTGGGCAAGACGTCAAAAATCTCCCGGCTGGTCGACCCATGTAAATGGAAGACCAGGACCGTGGCCGGGCGCCACAGACTTGTCTGTGACGTGTGAACTCGACTTGCGGAAAAACCCTAGCCTTGGCCCCCTCCCACGAAATGGCATCCGCGCTGCCCCTTACTGTTGGATTCACGGGATGTACCAAGGCCTACCATAATGTACAGCGATAGCCGCTAGTAACTTCACATTGGGAGTTCGTGTCGGTTGGGAGGTTGAACGCCTTCGCATTCTTGAATGTATGTTGCGCTTACAGCCCTACACGGTCAAAAGTGAATGTAGCGCGGGGCAATGAGGTTTTACTGAGCTATTCTGTATCCAGCCCAGTCACGGAAATGTTACGTTCTTCTTCTGGTTAATTTAAATTATAAGGTCAACCACCTATCCTTACATCTATTATTTTACATTATCTACCGCCGTCAATTGTTTTGTGCATCGTTCAATAAAATTCTTTATTTCCCTGTCGCTGTCTTGCGTCCATCATATTACTACGTATCTATCTACCTATTACCTTCAATCACTGGCGTCCATTTGTCATATTTGTTACTGAAACGTTACGTTCTACGTTGCTGCTGCTTCGATCGTATTCTACGCATAATAAACGGACTTTGTACCGAATAGACAAGACAGAATGACAGTTATGTATTTCGAATTTTGGTGTTATCGAGGACCCAAAAACTAGTTTTCGCCCTGGTCTAGCTGCTTCACCTCGCCGTTATGGTACAGATAATTGGATCAAGGTGTATCAAGAGTTACGTAAACATCAAACATACCTTCTAGTATGTAATTCGAGTAGAATTTTGTTGATTGAAAATTTGTAAATCTTTTAATAACCGATTAGAAACCTTTTTGTGTGTGTTAGGGCTGGGGGATAGTCCCACGCATAATCTCTTACTGAAATGCCGGATAAATGTGGAATAATGTACTTAAGGAGGGCCCGTAAGCATCAGAAAATTACGCTCCCCATACAAACGTAGTTTACTAATCATTTAAAAACCACTGTTCCAAATTTCTTAATATTTGGGACTTAATAACAAGCAAACAAATATCGATGTCTTCAAGTGTTTGTTTATTCGAAAAATGTATCCTGTGTCACACAACAGTGAAAAGAAAATTGGTATGAAGATTTTCTTTTGCCTGTTAATTGATTTGCTTTAGTTTTTCAGCAAAACAAATACATGCAAAAACAGATATTTATTGTAGAATATAATATACCAAATATCAAGCAAATCGGAATAGTGTTTTTCAAATGATAAGTAAACTACGTTTGTATGGGGAACATAGCTTACGGGCCGTTCTTAACACACAAACTTGATTGATAAATATAAGATAAATCTCCTAGATGCTTCATATTAATATTTATGTAAATGAAGAATTATTTAAAAAAAAACTAGTTGAATTGATTTAAAAGCTTTAACCGTTGTTTAAACCGTTAACTTTAAAAGCTAACAAAACAAAACATTGGTTTGTTATGTGTAAAGGGGCCACCAAGGTTGCCCATTTCAAAGAAAGTTACCATTGTTTAAGCAATTGAATAGACTTGTCGTAATCTTTGCTTTACTGGAAATACAGCTATATATTTTACAAATAATAGGTTTAAGCAATAAGTTCTTACCTGTTTGATATTAACATTCATGACGTTAGACATGTAGGAGGGTATCTGAGAGTAGAGGGTAATCTGGCCCCAAGAGTTGCTGATGTGTGCTGCCACAATCGCCCACATTCCACTCGACAATAGTATACTCTTCCACGGAACTTGCATATGCTCCTGTAAATCATTAAACCGGACTTTAATTAAATAACAAATTACGTAATAAAATTGATACTAAACGGGTTACATAAGACAACACGTTTGCGTTCTCATTTGAAAATTTTCTTTCAGTAACTGTTTTATGAGACCCTGCCAGTTTTTACACTGCCATGTGTACGGAAGTATTCTTTTGTACAATATTTTACAGTGACGGTAAAAATTTTACAAATAATATGGAAATAGTAGTTTATTTGATTTCTGTTTTAAGTCTTCTTCTAAGCTAATCTTCGTCCTCTGGGTTCTGTTAGGCGTGTACATGTTTTACATGCATGCACGTAATATGTGAAGGCTCTATAATAAATCGTTAGCATACAACAAGACTTTCAATACATTATAAGATTACAGCGCAAACTTTACAACCTCAATGTGAACGCCCCTCGCATCTATTGAAAACAGAGTGAACAGTTATAATCACCGTAAAACTATAAAAAGAATTTGTTTTGGCAAAGATCACCTGAAGACAGCCATTTTTCACTCCCAAGCCCAGCTGGATGTACATCCGCTCCTCGTTAGATATCTTCTTGTGGTGGGCGGGGCTCTCTGCGCCAAACCATGCCCACGTCCCACCCACGACAGCAGCAAGGACGCCATAGAATCGGAAAATTCCCGGCCAGCCTTGGCTGGAAGCCGCTATGAAACCTGTGATGGGTAGACCCACTACTGTTCCTAAAGCACCACCTGCAAATATAATTAATTATATCATGAACACGATAGTACAAGTACAAGTTAACAAAATACAAGTTTTGCAAGATTTTGTGATTACATTGTAAACAGTCTTATAACTTTACATTTCCTGCTAAACTAAAACTTCTTAAGTACTACACCTTAAACTTTGTAATCTCCGAATAAAGCTCGTCAGAGGCTGGAGAATTTGTAGGTTCCCTCTTAATGGAATTTTAAATTATCCGTGACATTACATCTCCTCAACTAGTTCTCCTACAACTTCCAAGTTAATACGAGCTAGCGGTTTTGATTCGATGTTTTTTTGTAATTAACTGCACGCGAATGGCTCATTCCACGGCAACCGTTTTAATATTAGCCCAACATACCGCATTCCCGAAGCAATTGCCTAGGTGCAATGACAGGACCTTCTCTTTATAAGCACGGCTCATTGAACTAAATAGATGGGAAACACGAAGATTTTCACTGCCGCTTCGAACATATTTTTATCCAATGCGATGGTACTAATATGGGTGCGTTGTAATCCTACCACCTAGTAGAAGAACGGGACCTACAGTTTTACATAGATTTTGAATCAAAGAACCGCACGTATTCGTGACGAAACGCTAAATACGTCCAATTCAGAAAGAGAATTAAAATGGTGCGTGACCGAGGCGGGGATCGAAACATTGACCCTGGCATAGAAGGCAAGTCCCTGCGCTGCTGAGTTACGGGCCGCTCATTAGTATCACCATTTTCATTATTGAATAGTAAACGAAATGTTCATACCTCCGTGAACGAAGGCGGAGATTCTCCCGCGCTCCTGCACCGGGGCCCACTTGCCGAGTAATGTGTGAAGGCTCGGCACCACGAATGCTTGCGACAGGCCTTGTACAGCTCGACATGCGACCAGCCACCAAGCCCCTCCCTGTTAGCACTCGTCATCTTATAGAATATTCTGGATTCAAGAAATTAACATTCTCGATTTAAGAAAGCGCTAACGACAATCTGGTACATTTGAAGGCAGTGCCGATTATGGCTTCAAATTAACATTGCCTTGAGATGAACACGTGCCATTATTATGTAAGTGATAAGGTGATTGTTACGTGAACAACTGAATCGAATATCTTGGAAGGCATTGAATTGTGGCTCGGTGTTCTACATTTTTTACTACTCACGTGAATGGCCGCCCAGGGTATGACGATCGAGAGCACCGAGTTGATCATCATTGCAGTGACAAGAAGAAACTTGGCTCCGAACCGGTGCGCCAAGGCACCGGCGGGTAGCTGCATGATCATGTAGCCCCAGAAGAACGACGACTGAATCATATCCTGCGTCTTCTTACTCCAATTGAATTTTGGGAACTGAAAAATATGTAAATTATAAAAACCCTTAATTCATAAAAAATAGGTAAAACCTTATTGTGAGAAAAAACGTATTGTCTATTGTAAAATGTATGTTACTTGGTGAATGGGATCTGTTGCGTTAAAGGGAGCATCAGAAAATATACTTTCCACGCTTTATTACGGCTGCATTTATTACTAGCTGCACTACCCGGATGCGCTGGGGTGTACGTAGTTCGGATTTTTTGTAATTATTCCTGTGAATACTTTTGAATTTTCCGGGATAAAAGTACCTTATGTGTTTGATGTAATGTGATTGATTAAGAAACATCCAAACATACAAACTTTCACATTAATAACAATAGGATTATTACATTTAGTTAAAATGTAAAGAAATCTTCAAAATTTCAGCTTTGGTAGCTCAGATCTAGGCACGTCCGGGTACTGGATGGGTGACCAAACAATAGTTGAGGCTGTCCATTATTCAGATTCCACGGAAAACTTAGGTTACCTACATACTAAGTGATAGGGTAAAACTCGCTCAAGTGAGTGCCATCAAATAAGATATGGTTTCTGCGGCCGTGAAATATCAGTGTTTTCCATTCAGTTCAATGTAGTCGTGCTTATTTAAAGGAAAGGTCCTCGCATGACACCTTAGTTTCTTATAAAGGATTACATTTCGTTCCATTTAAAATCCCGACAAAACAGTTATTGCCTTTTCAAAGATACTTATTTAAACGGTGTTTTTCATTTAATTATTTTGAAAACGTACTAAACACACGTACAAGATGAAATTAAACAAAGTCTACCAATATTTATTGCTATTTTTGTAGCTACAAATGCGTGGCTGTAACTATATAGCATTCTGAAAATGTATAGTTTTTCGGTACCCGTAATGGGACAGGAATTATCTACTTATGTGTCTAAGGGCTACATTAGACAGCTCGGTAACCGTCAGTTACCTTCTGTTGAAAGAGCTGGGCAGACAATTAACGAAGCCTAGTCTTCGAGTCGAAACATGAAACATGTTTTTATATCTACTTGAACATTGTGCAATACCAACTGTGTATCCAATACTCACCGCACTTGTATCTTCATCAATATCTGAGCTCGTATTATTAATAAACGTGCCGTTATAAACAAATGACAAGTTATTATTGAGACTCAGTTGCGTGTGGTTGTTGTCGTGGTCCTGATGGGGACTCATGGCTTCTAGAGACACACCCATGCACGAACGCAAGCTGTAGGCAGTCACCAGGCAACAGAACATCATCATGGACTGGACGTGTCTATGACCCCAACCCACTGAAAAAGAGTCAATACTCTGAATAAATAGTAAAAGTCATAAAACACTTGAGATGAAGAACGAATGGGCAAATAAGTAATGCAAACAATGAAACATGAAATGCACGCAAAAGCATTTTTTAATTTAAAATTGACCTTGACGAAAAAAAAAACGATTAGAGTGCACGTTTAGCTTAGCGGTAATGAGTTTGAACAGCAAAGCAAAGCTGTTGTTAAAAATAATTGTATAATGTTGAGAGCAATAAAAGAAAATAATAGGAAATGATAGTTCAAAGTTATCACAAAATTATCCAGACTTCCAATTAGAAAACTGTGCGCTTAAGACTTACTCTCTTCCGATTTATCCATAACAATTCCTTCTTCTTTCATGACGTCCTGCTTTTCCATGTCGGATTATGGGCCTAATTACACTAATCTTTCCCTAAATTCTCTTCTATTAATTGATTTATGCTACTTTTCTTACATTCAGTATTGGCAACGTGATTTGTCAAGTTTAGTTTCAATTCTACTTTTTTCAGCTTCGTATAGCCATGTATAAAGGAAATGTTATCTTAATGAACAATCTGTAATCATATAAGTAAACTGAAATGGCTTCTGAGACTCAATGAACGTCACGATTTGTCATTAGATAACTAAATATTTCAAAAGGTGTGGAAATACCCATTCAACGATGCTAAAGTGTACCTATATTGCAAATCAACACTGCACATTTAACAGTTGTTATAATAATGTTAAAAATACAAAAGTATCTACAAATCATTGCTACAAATACAAATTACCAACTGTATTGATAGATTTCTAGATTGTTTTTGTTGCTTTTTCATTTTTTCACCCACTTAAACGAACACAAATACTCTCACACCCACATATACACCCTCCCTCTCAAACACATAATACATACACTCACCCTCACTCACATTTTATGTACGCTCTTTTTGTATACCGTGACTGAAACAGTGCGCTATTATTAGACCTCATCAGTCCAAACCATTGCTTGTTATACGATCCCTGTAAATCTCGTTGTTTGACATTAATATTTCCTATCTGAGACAAACCTGTTGACTGGTGAGTGAGTATATATAATTTCAATTAGTCTCATCATCAGTATTGTCATTGAAAGCATGCTTGCAGGCATATAAACAAATGGTGGTGTATAGCTAGCGTTCGTCTCGCCACAAACTTAACATGAAATTATGTACTTTATAGAAAATTATGAAACGTCAAATCGTGCAAAGGATTTTTTTAAGTGGATTTAATATACAGTTTTAATTTTAGATTTAGTAATTGACTGGAAAATAATATAAATAGCTTACACTGTGGCCAGATACAACACCCGTAGCTTCTAACATGAAAATAAACAAAGAAGATTTTTTTTTACATATGCCACCTTGAATGTAAACTCTCCTGGTTTTATAAATTAAGGTAAGATATTACAAGTAAAATAATCAAAACATCATTACATTACCTTATCCTCACTAAACATGGTTTCAACAGGAAAATGCACTGAAAAAAATGATGTGCAACGGTTTATTGTTTTAGCAAAGTTAAAGTTCAGTCATTTATGGTAAAGTATTTCTCATTACTTTTGATAACCGATTTGACAGTACGGCTTGGTGAAAATAACAAGTGTGACGGACCAGATGATTTTGAAACGGTCATCTTAACTGAATGAACATTACGATCAACTACAAATTGGACGTGCTACTGTCAGTTTAAAGAGATACAGAAATTTTAAGAAATTGGACAGTACCTTTTTACTGAATATAAGACGTAAGGATGAAATAAGTACTAAAGTTAGATATACTTTTCACACAGTTAGAGAAACAGTAAGAGAAAACAGTTTTTGCACACAGTTAAAATTTCTTTGAAATAATTGTATAAACAATTATTTCAATTCGATTTTTGTTTATTCTGCACACTCTTCACGAATAACTGTCAAATCGTCACTTATTTAATATTTTTTGGATGGCTTCGCGGACCACTTTAGGTGCTTTCGGGGACCACCAGTAGTCCGCGGACCACACCGGTTAGGAACCATGAGTTAGAGTGACCGATTTACTTAGTTGGCTCTATTTTAACGTTGCAAGAAGGTTGTTATTATTCTAATTACAGTTAGATGATAATTGTTTTTCAGTCGTGGCCCTTCATTTTATATGTTTACTACCACTTTGAGTTAACTACAAATAAAACCGATGGCCCAGGTGATAATGTACAAAAGAACAGTTAATAATTTCGAAATCTAAAAAAGAACCCTCGCTTCACTTAATTAATCATATATGATTACTCTTGTTTGTCTGCTACTAACATAGAGATAAAGATAAAATAAAGAATTAGTGTGAAAACCTTGATTGTGACGTAGGAATGCGCATGTCGCACTTTTACTTATGTTACTGATCTGAAACGTAGCACTAGTACAGTCGAACAAAGAGTTTAGGATACACATCCGGTTGAATGAAAAGATGAACAGTCGAAATATTTTGCTTTTGGAAACAATTATAGTGTTGAGATTGATGAGTGTGTTGTAGATTCAAACATAGTTGATGATGTCTACTAGCTACTGAGTAAATAAAACCCTAACAACATTTAATCAGAGGTTGTATTTAAACACCATTCATTTTTACGTTTAACCGGAAGTGTATCCTTTAACCTTTGGTTGACTGCACATTTCCTTTACCATCAAAACTTATCAGTTAACCTGCATCTATTTCACTCTATCATCATATCACAGATAAAATTCATTAGATAAATTACAATATTTAGTTTGACGGCTTACCGCGCGTGTGAGGAGCAGGACGTGCTGCTCGACGTTTCGGAGCCTCACATGAGCAGCACGTCCTGCTCCTCACACGCGCGGTAAGCCGTCAAACTAAATATTGTAGTTATGTCCCGCGTAAGTTTTAAAATATTCATTAGATTAATGTTTATAATATGTGATCATATCGTAGACTTTTAGTTCGTGTTGCATTTAAAAAAAATGTAATTATAAGTGTAAATAAATATCTCCGGAGGATTGGTATTAGTTTGTGTACGTATCAGGCAACACATTTCTGTGTCTGCATGTTTTGCTTATTTTTCTAAAGAACGTAAAAAGTTTCCATATATAAAAAAAAACATATTCTCTTCAGAATTCTAATATTAATACAAAAGGTAAATAACTAATAATACAAACTAAAATCTAGCATTAACATGAATTAAAAAGAAACACACTAAAACCTAATATCTAAAATCTATCAACTATATCATAACTATATTATTTCTAACGATTTGATTGCATGCGCGCATGGCCAATCCAAGATCTTTCGCCAGATCTTTTGCTTCCTCGGACAATGCCACCACTACTGCAAATGCCATAAATTTGCATTGATTGGTGATTGTTGCATATTCGTTGAGTTTAAGGCTTCAACTGAGTCGTTCAGCAAACAAACGATAATGCCGACCGCTGCAAACATTGAGTTTGCATTACGGTTCATTGTTGTATGCGCGTCAAAATAGTTTTCAGGCCAGCGAAATTTATGTTTTTGGTCTGTAAAGCCTACTTTTAAAGTAAATTAATATATGTCTCCGCTTATTGACTAGAAAAATATGTGATCTTGTACCGCAAAAAAGCTCCAAGTTCCAAGCACCGGCTTGAAAACCTAGTCAATACATAGTAAATATGTGTTACGTCAGCCTCAGTGGCCCAGTGGCGCGACACTTCGGCGATCGCTCTCCGAAGTTAAGCAACGCTGGGTCCGGTCTGGTTTTGGATGGGTGACCATTCGACCGTTGAGAAGAGGCTGGCCGTGGTTCGGATTCCACGTTAAGCTGTAGGTCCCCTTCCTTACTTACTAGGTGGTAGGGTTTATCCCGCCCGGGTTGGTACCATCCCATTGGATGAACGATGGTCGAAGTGGCAATGAAAATTGTCCGTGTTTTCCATCCAGTTCAATGTAGCCGTGCAATATAAGGAAGGTCCTGGCATGGCACCTAGTTCCCATGTGGTGTGTTGGGCTAATACAATGACAGAACTTGTGGTATTAGCCATCCATGTCCAGACACATAAAAAAAAAAACTTTTTTTTAAGAATATAAGCATCGCATTAAAAATTAAAACCGTTTTACGGTCATACACTAGATAATAGTCTAAACAATAATATTTTTATTTTTCTACGGGTGTTTATTCATAGGCGACGCTGAGATAAAATAAAAATAACCCCAAAATATCGGAGGTTAGCTCAAGGAAAAAAAATTTTCCCCAACACATTGACACAATGTGCTCACTCACACAAACGTAAGACACGGCGCACATTGGATCACGATGCACGGCGGACTTGGACCATGTATTTTTTAAATAATATAAAATTCGTATTATTTCATTGTTATAATCCCATATGTTTGTGATTATTGCAAATGAGCCTGAATATGGACCGTTTTATTTGTAAAATCAATATATTTATCTAAATCGTAGAATTCTACAGTCTATCCGAGTAACATAGGCTATATTGTATTTAAAAAAAATTAGGGATCCTTACCAAAACTCTGATAACGTAACCCAAGGTGGAAAAAATTACCAAGAATGTTCCTTACATCGCGAGCGCTGCGAAAACTATTCACGTTAAAACAAAATGATGTAGTACAATTTTATAGAAAACATCATCATCTAAATATTATAGTTAAGTCACAATAAGTATGCATTTATTATAAAATAAAAATTTAAATACCGCCGTTAGAAAAGGCTCTTTATTTGTACCTAGGTATTCATCCTTATCAAAATAAATAAATTATTATTTAAGACTGCTTCAATACCTTTATATAACTCTTTGAATTATTAGATTCGGACAATCCATTCGAAATATATCACGAGTTTAAAAATGAGAAAAAACTCCGCTCGGCAGGCTATGCGTTTTATTTGTAGACGTCACTCAGGGGTACGGGAGCCGGGGGAACGGCAGAACGTCTAATACGCAGATCGTATAATGTCATATTTTAACAAAATTTTAAAACCATGCACAACATATAATCGGCAGATCGTATAATTATATACGTAGTGCATGAAGAAGTTTAAAAAATAAAATTTCTTATTACAAAATAAACTTGCCACGCGGCACATTCCCGCAGTCCCCAACGCAGCGGTCGTGTGCGGAATTGAAAAAATTGTCGCTTGATAATATTTTGTCGCTTGATGATTAATAGTTTAGTAGGTAACTAATCGCATTCAAAAAGATCTTTCAGAACTAGACCCATTAATATATGTTGTACATTTAGTTATCCTAATAACTAAGTGACTTAAATAGTTTTTAAGATTTTCGATTAAATCTTTTTTTGTTGTAGGTTATAGTAGTAGTTGTAGGTAGCTAATAATAGTTAAGCTAATTATTTAGTGCAAAATAAAACTTCATCAAATATTGTTTACGGGAGGCTTTAACTGAATAAATTAATTAATGGCTTTTGTTTTGTGGTTATGACCTTTTTACAATAACTAATAGTATGAAAAATACATAAAAAGTAAAATATACAAAAAAATAAAAAAATATATAAAAACTAATATTAATTAAAAAAATAATAAAAATTTACAAAAAACCATATATTCACAAACAAATTCAAATAATATCTAAGTTTTGTTTTATTTCAAATATTTCAGTGTAGGTATATGATCTTTTTTTAGGAACTCTATGTAAAAAGGGTTTATTTGTGTATCATTGTGTCAAAATAATATTTTTTAAAATTATATTATGCCCGTGCAAAGCCGGGACGGGCTGCTAGTATTAAATATATTAAATTATTTATATTAATAATTTTTATAAAAAAAATAAAAATATATCAATCATATAACTCAGTTTTTATTTATTAGTTACAGGTTGCCTGATATTAAATACCAATTTACTTATAAATTGGAATAGTGGTTTTCAAATGAAAAACCAATTGTCTTTGTATGGGGAGCATATTTTTCTGATTATATAGGAAAAAACTTAACTATTATCCAACTATTAAATGGGATTTGGTCCTGAAATAAAGCTACGTACATACTTATTATGAATAAGTACATTTTACTTTAATCCTCAATGGTTAACCTGTATCACTTATGTTCGGATAAATTAGGTAATGTAACTAAACGATTTGAGACGACCCTACTTGTTTATTTATTTAATTAACCTGAAGAGAAATTCCTTTATACGTTTTAAGCATGCATGCACTGGAATTACCCTTCCTTGAATTTACATTTAAAAGAAAACGACTTTGTTTTTAATAGCAATTGAATTTTTATTAAAATTTATTTTAATTTTCATAAAATATTTTACATATATTTAATGTAAAAATGTTATCTGCTCCCAAAATTATAATACTGTGCTTATTTTTCATTTAATAATATTCGATTTAAGTTTTCACTAGAAATGTTTTCATGTCTATAGCAGCGTATAGATTTTCAGTTTAGTCGATCGATATCGAATTTTCGCAGAGTCACCTATCGTCAAACAAGTTCTCTGCGTCCACGATGATTGGATTTCGCCGACAGGAGCTCACGCGTCTCGCATATGTACGCACATACATACATCTATTTAAAAACGTGGTAGGAGAGCGGGGCGGGCCACCCTTGACTCATCTGAGCGCGCTCAAACCGAACGGACCCATAGCCGGATCGACTACTATCGCTAATCAAAGCATACCCGCATAAACGCACTCTTGCTCTCGATTGTGTTATGACGACAAATATATATAGAATAGTGACAAAAAGTGTACCGGACAAGATATACGTGCTCGTGCCCGGTCTCCGCGCCCATGACGGGATCGCTGGAGTCTTCGTTATTCAAGCGAACGTGGACGCCTCCACCCGGTCGATCACGTGCTGTCCATACCGCTGAATCGGCATACTACCTACCTCGTGGACCTACTACCATGAGCTGACCCGAGACACCGAGACCGAGACGAAGTAAGCTATATGAGTTCGCCGATTTCACGAACTACCGCCGAGGACGACCGGTGCTAAAACCACCGAGACTTGTTCTCCCAGGTGCTGAAACCACAACACATATACTCGCAGGTGATCATACTACCAACCTACTCGTAGGTGCTGACCCCACCGAGACTTGTTTTTCCAGGTGCTGAAACCACCACACACATACTCGCAGGTGCTTATACCACCAAACCACTGGTAGGTGCTAAAACCACCGAGATTTGTTCTCCCAGGTGCTGAAACCACCACACACATACTTGCAAGTGCTGATCCCACCGAGACTTATTATCTCAGGTGCTGAAACCACCACACACATACTCGTAGGTGCATAACGACCAACCCACTTGCAGGTTCCGATCCCACCAAGGCTTGTTCTCCCAGGTGTTGAAACCACCACACACATACTAGCATGTGCTAAAACCACCGAGACTTGCTCTTCCAGGTGCTGAAACCACCACACACATACTTGCAGGTGCTTAATCCACCAACCCACTCGCAGGTGCTTAAACCCAAAATATGTTCAAAAGCTGCTCTGATTCTTTGCGGTGCGTGTTCTGGATTTATGTAGGTTGGATAGGCAGCCATAAGCTATGCAAGTTTGACAGAGCAACATGCAATATATGTAGTACCTGTAGAACAGACTGAGCGACCCTAAAGTTTGCTGGGCTGCTCCTCGAATCCTGACGAACTACTCAGGGATGTGTGAGAGGTGTACATGAAAATAATTGTGGGGTCTATTAATAGTCCTTTCTACAAATGTTTCATCTAGCTTTTTTAAAACATAACATTGTGCCTTTTTGATTCGTTGAAGAATGATAACCAACAATTAAGAGGAACATTTATTAGAAAAATAATAATTTTCTCTTGGTTCTGTTAATCTTCAATATTTTGGACGTTAGATATATTGTTTTTTGGTGTTCTATTACAAAAAGTGGACAGCTCAGTTTCCGGTCGATGGACATCATTCCATGGTGCTCTCTCAGCAGTGGCCAGTATGATGAAGGCAACATTTGCAATGAAGTATACTGCTGCTGTCGTAATGAACACGGCACGCCATTGACTTTGCTGCGTCTGCGGGGTAAGAAAAAGGTTATTTTGTTTTTTTCAATTATTTGTAAATCATAATTTGCTGGTACTATTATAATTTTCACAGTTCTATTGAAGAATTTATGTAGTAAAATGTCTTAAGCTTAAAATGTTACAGTAATTATTATCATCATCACATCCTTATTAGGTCAGGCCAAAACCATTTCAATCATTTGAACGGAAAAAATCCTACGGGTGAAGATATCAGAACCATAATATTGTATATGGAACTGGACAAGGATAGCTAATACCACAACTACTCGTAGTTAAACTCGAAGAGACCCTGGAAAGAGTTTCTAGGTGGGGTATCCGGAACATCGTTGAGTTTAACGCGTGCAAGACTCAGGCGTGCGTATTTAGTGCGAAGAGGAATGTGTAGCTCCGACCTTCCAGGGTACAACTCTGCCCATTGATAGGGGTTCTTGGTGTCGACCTGACGCAGACTTTAATTTCTGCCAAGCTCGCCTCAAAAATGCTGGGAGTCATCAAACGGGTGCGTCAGTATTTAACGCCTGATCATAAACGTTCCTTGACGTAGGCGACGTCTAACCCCTCGTGGCGTCATCTATCGGTAGGCTGCTCTTCCGATTCG
This sequence comes from Incurvaria masculella, assembly GCA_946894095.1. Taxonomy (NCBI): domain Eukaryota; kingdom Metazoa; phylum Arthropoda; class Insecta; order Lepidoptera; family Incurvariidae; genus Incurvaria; species Incurvaria masculella. The sequence continues at coordinate 10,361,087 of OX335644.1, forward strand.
CAGTCACCACTTCAATAGAGAAATTATTCCGAGGTGGACATAGATTGCAGTTTAGTAGATGATGTGAGAACGTGTTTTAGACCTGACCTAATATTGTGAAAGTGGAGCGAAGATCTGGTGACCCAGACTCTAACATGTTGGCAAAGCCCTAACGATACAGTCTTAATAGGAAAGTGTAGTACTCACAGAGTCTTTAACTGCGTAGGCAGCCGCCATCGGCGCAAAGGAGCCAATGCAATTTGCTATGAAGTTGCTGACACTGATGATGGTTCCGGCAAAATTAGGCGCTATATCGATAGGGATAACCTGAAATTAACACATAAAGGTGCTTAGAGTATCATAACAGGAAGAGGGGCTTGGTTTAATTTCTATGAGTCTATGATCTCGTTATGGTTGAAGAAAAGTGCGTCTTCTGAGGAGTCAAGCTCCTCAGAGACACGAAAAGGCTATTTCTTCGATCTTATCAGCTTCTCAGTATATAGATAGTAGTTTATATGGAAATATTAATATCAATGATGTGGATAATTTACTTTTCCCAGATAGCGTTAAACATTTTATCAAATTTCATTTAAACCATAGATATATTGAATGGTAAGTAGTCATAGACTTATTATATTACTAGCGTACCTTCACATATCACTGTAAGTACTACACTAAAACGAAGTACTACAACTACGACCGATATTGTATTGTAACTGCTGGGATATACAATAGTAATATGGAAGGTATTTATCAATGGTACGTATACTGTCACAATATTTGCATTGTATTACGATAATCACAAATATAAAAACTTATTTCACGAAAATTAAATAACTTATTTAACGATGTATGTAGAATCGACCGTAAAGCATAGACACAATAATTAAATAAATAAAATTGTAAAAACAATTATTTTATTGATATACTGCAATGCTGGACTTGAACCAGCAAGCAAACCTTTTGCTCTACTAGTTCCGCTATTCTTAAACTATATTTTGTATTTATATTATATTAGCAGCATCACAATTTAAACGTCTCATAAAATGAATGTAATTTTTCTTCCCTGAACAGTGAATTCAGTTTTGTTGAAGGCTCAAAATGAATTACACAAGCGGGTCTGGATTTCCTTGCAAATATTGTCACATTTTTTTCGGTGATTGATTTATTCGCGTTAATAGTCACAAAATAGTATCAGTTTCCTCCATAAAACAGTTTTCATTAACGCTCTGAAACAACTTCTACCACTATCGGGACAATAAAGTAGATTCAAAAAATGTATTGCCAAATTTAAACAAACCTGGTAACCAACCCGGATGGCCACTTCCAACATGCATGACATCACAAGAAGAACCTCAAAAAGGGGAATATTGTCAGGAGAGATAAACGCCAGGCAAGCCAAAATCAGGGCAGTTGGGAAACAACCTGTCCGGAACGAAAATAATGCATTGGTTTATACATATTTAATGTTACATTCGCATGCATGCTCGTGAACTTCGCTATGAGAAAACAATCTCAACATTTGCTGATAATAAAGCTTATTAAGGCGCATATTAAGGCCCTTCCTTACCAGATCACAATCAATACCAGTACAAGATAATCAGCACTTTAGTAATAAAGGTGTAGTTTGATTACCAAAAGTTTAATAAATAGACGAAATAAAATGAAGTCACCAGCGCACATCGTTGGAACTAGAGATCTTAATCAATAGATCAGTGGTCGCCATACAAGTCGAATGTCAAAAGATGTCATGAACAAGCACATTTCGTCGAACACCAACTTCACACTGTGAAAGCCAAGCTGTTGTGTTTTGAGTTTTAATGGCTCATCTATCGATTTAAATCTTTGATTAGAACCCCGAACACAATCCTTTTTTTCTCTTTAATGGAGTCCTAAGAAATCTCCTTTCGAAATTCCACTGAATGAATATAAATATATACACAGTTTCTAAGTAATCCTGAAAATCAAGATGTGAGCACGCCACTTTTCTAAGCAAACAATCAGCAATTATCTAAACATGGTACTCGTAGTTAAGAAATTGTTGAAGTTAATTATTTTCTGAGACAATTTCAACAGCCAAATTAAAAACAGGTAAGTATAGCAATTTATTTAGCGTAGATTGCTTTATTTACGGGCAGCATCATTACAATATAAACGTTTCTATAATACATGATTTTCGTAACTCCACATTTACCTATTGAATTAGCCACTTTCCTTGCATTTGTGACGCTTAGAAGCTTTTTCCTCAAAACGAAGTCAGATAGTGAGCTATAGAAATGGCTCACACACCATGTCAAAAGGTATGGCAGAGCTGTTAGAAGACCACTCTGCAATGCAACAAACAACATACGTTCTCATCAAATTATTAATTAAACCCTAAATCCATGCACGGTTTTACAATTCACTAAGGCTCGTTTCGTGTGTGCCGCTTTTGGTAATTTTGTTCATAATTAATTTAATTAAATATTAGGACAGTGCAATATTCCAGTGATGAACTTGTGGCGGTCTGACGTCACCCGACACCTCAATTGCGAGCAGTGGGCGCGCGCTGCCTTGCCGGGCCGCGCCGCCATGCTGTTTCTGTCTTCCTGAAACATCGAACGAGAAGATGCGCATGCACCTACCTTGTGAGCTCTCATAGCGACCTCGTATTTTTGACTCCATTTGTTTTCAATACCACTACGTGTGTTGGACTTACAACTAATGTAAATTTAAATGTAATTAAATATAACTTATCTCAAACCTAAATAATTAAATATAATAATTCATATCGACTACTTTAATTTTCACTGACAATACACAATACAGTTTGACGAGAACTAATACACGTGAAAAAACTTCAAGAACCCGATGTGGGATCTAAAATGTATCTATCTACCTAACTATCTTACTAGAATTTACGAAGTTGCCAAAGCAATAGTTGCTCAACAACTTGGGCAATTAAAATATGACGAAAAATGGTAGGCTCTAGGAACTTTATACGGAACAGCAGAAATCCAGCTAAAACAACATATTAAAAACCAAAGAACATACTGCACAAATAAAAGTTCTTGAGCACCATAGGTACTTACCTAATATGAAAAACAATTGAGAGTTTGAAAACGCTTATATGCAACCACGAGAAACTAAACTAGACTGAAATTGTCTTCTTTCGACGATAGCAAAGCTAAAAACGAGACTATCGGGATTAGCGCTCGAAATATAACATTGTCTATTTTACCCCATAATACAATTTTGTTCTTGTAATAAAATATTCCAACTTACCGATGTGATGTCAACCCTCATGACATTAGACATGTAGGCTGGAATCTGTGAGTACAGTGTGTTGTGTCCCCAAGTATCGCTGATGTGGGATGCCACAATAGCCCACATTCCTTTGCTTGTCAGAATACTCCTCCACGGAACCGGTACTGTTTTCTGTAAATTTAAGAAAACAAGGATTCCTGAATTAACATGTTTATGTAAATAACATAATATAGGTTCCGAAAAAAAATTGCTTTTAAACTTTAAAACTTTACATTTTGTACCTTTAATCATTGAAATATTCAAACCTCACAAATACGGGGCCATACCTCTTAAGCATGTGTGTAGTTGATATCGGCATACTCTCTCTCTACTGTCACACTCGCCCCAAGTAAACAGCTAAACTCATATAAGTTCAAATGGCAGTGGGCTGGTCACGTCAGCCGAAGAGACGACGACCGCTGGAGTAACCGTGTCCTACACTGGCGGCCGTGGACAGGAAAACGGAGTGTGGGAAGACCACCCGCCAGGTGGGACTACGACATAAGTGCGTCGGCGTTCCGTACCGCTGGAGAAAAATTTGAGATGTGTATGTCTAGCAGTGGACGCAAACTCGCTGACTGACTGAATGACTAACAATTTAAAATAATTTTGCCAAATTGCACAACTTTACTTCATTATGTTTAGACGCGGCCTCAAAACTCAACAATTTATCGATATGTTTTAGCCCAATGTTTTTAAGTTTACTTTATTTTAGTCTAGAGCACATATTTCCTATTCAAAACAAAAGTCTTGGGGTTCAGTTAGGACGTCTTGATGATACGTGTAGTATGCTTGAGCAGAGAACAATTCAAACCTCTGAATATTCGCCCGTTTCATGTATAGCCATGTGTATGAAGCGTTTTTCTTCAAAAGATATTTTGGTATGCCTCGCCGGGCATTCAGCTCCCACATAGTAGAACAGCACTCCTGCAAGTGCATTGGCTGTCCCGTATGTCCAGAAAATTAATGGCCAGCCTAGACTCGATGCTGCCATGAAACCGCTGAGGGATATCCCCATCACAATGCCCAGGGTGAATCCTGAAAAATAAGAAAAGTAATTCATAAGCAATCGTAACAACACTTTCATTTATTTAGTGGCACAAAATTTAAAACCTGTAGAACTATAATCAAGGTTATAAAAGCTGCGATACCTAGCTCCGCCTGGAACAATGTCTTTTTGGACGAAAGTATGAACACAATGTTCTTTTCTCGACTACTTTCTCTCTTTGTTATCCTATTAACCGACTTCATCTAGTATATTCTTTAGTACATAGTTACATAGTAAGTTACATCACTGCCATATTTCATCCAAATCGGTTCCGTAGTGTTGCTGCCCGTGAAGATGGAGCAAACCGACTGATAGCCGGACCGACCTACATTTAAAAAAAATATACAAGTTTGGAAGGGCTATACGAGTATTAATGAATAAATTAACGATCAATACAAGACACTCAGTTAAACACTATTTTCTCAGAAAGTAATCATAAAACATATCATGGTTAAATTAATTATTATATAACTTCAGGTATATCCGCAACAAAGCATTTTTGCTTTCACATCAGATACTTTGTTCGACTCCACCGATCCATTGCATGCAATTTCGTAGCATTGTGTAGTAGGTACAAAAATAGTTGAATCGATGTTTTGAACCATATTAGCCTCGAATATTAGCGAACACCCCTGTTACTGATAAACCCAGATCATCGTCTGAATGGTTATACAATGTATTGTCCTTTGCATGACATGCAGTTTCGAATTCGAGAGATAACAAGACTCATGTATTATTGTTTTTAGCTTTACAATGTTGACCATCGGAAGAAATCTCATGTGAAACATATTGCTTATTTATGCGATTTTTTGACGGCATATTTCTGATGTAGAAACCAAATTCACACAGATAGTGCGGATATACCTAAAATAATATGCTGAAAATTTTAGCATAATAAGTTACGATCTGAGTAATTAACCCATTACAAAGAGTAATTCACCGTGGTACAGAGCCTCAAGGCTGGGCATAACTTGGATTCTTTTTTCATCTAAGTTGTACTGCTAAAGTTTCCTACTGTTTTAAGTGATCTGGCTTGAGCCTACATACTAATCTATATCACGAAGAGTGTATTAACAGAGCTGGCACTTTCGTCAACGGTCTCTTCAATAAATCAAACTAATTTAATCGAGATATAAAAATGTACCAGAATGATCATAATTGATGTGAGAGGAATAAAAGGGAGTATACCTCCATACACCACTGCAGTCATCCTGGCGCGCTCCTGTGGCGGCGCCCATTTACCGAGCAGCGTGTGAAGGCTGGGCACCACGGTGGACTGTGTTAATCCCTGGCAGGCCCGACACACTAGCAATCCCCAGAAACCAACCTGTATGAAAAGGGAAATCATCAAATCAATGACCTCGCGGAATTTGCGAGGAGCGTTTAGATTTTTGTAAATTGTATTGACTGGTAAATCCCATAGGTTTTATGATTCCGGCTGAGTATTGGTCTTAAAACTTATATTAATGTGCCCTTGCTTTATGGTCGATCCTACATACAGATACATATATAACATTTCATAACCCATAGGTTGCTTACTGTATATTCTCATAAAATCGTTTTTGCTTGATAATAATTGAAAACATAAATGGAGTGAAGTATATATATTCGTACCTATTGATTTCATACATCAATTAAATCAATCAATATTACATCATTTCAATCATATCATCATAGTTTTTCATTCGAAAGGAGAATGCCCAAATCTAGGCCCCATAGAAATCATTCTGTCATCTCATCATTCGTGTCTTTTATTGACACATATATTAGATACTAGCTGAGGTACCCGGCTCCGCTCGGGTCAATATCATTTTGAACTAATGTAGGGCTGAATTATATCCTGGATGAAAAGTTACCCAAAGGGCTGTTCTAAAAGGCTAGTCGACACTACTTTACGAATAGGTTAAACAATGTGTTTAATTTGATCAAAATCGGTTGAGCAAGTGTGGTATAATTGAATAAGAAAACATCAAAATATTGCTATTCATAAATTCAGTGGAAGGAATGCACATGAAACCCTTGATTTGAAAAACATTAGAGAATTTCTTATAAGTTTTCTTAAAGTATTTGCGTTCGGGATGATACTGCACTGACAATGCTTCATTGACATGGATGGAAAACACGGACAATTTTCATTGCCGCTTCGACCATCTTCCATTCAGTGCAATGGTTAGTAACTCAGGGGATTGATCCTACCACCTAGTTAGTAAGAACAGGTACGTATATATAGGTAATCTAAGGGGGGTCGGGGGTGGTCATAACAAAACCATAAAAAAGCGAGCGAAGCGAGCGCGAAATTTTTCGATAGCAATATCCCGTACCGAGGAAGTTATTATCCCCAGTAAGGTTCGAATGAACATGTTTTTAAAAAACATGCTATCGTAAATATATTTTTCTTATTGAAATAGTCGTTTTCAAACATACGCAACCGATTGTTAGTTCATTTGGAACGCTTTTTTTTTTTTGAGAAGATGTTTCTAAATATCGCATTAAAATTTAATTTCAAAATATCCCTAGACAAAAAATTAGAAGATTCGTTATAGAACACTTGAATGTAATTACTAAATGAACTTACATAGATAGTTGCCCACGGTATGCAAATGGAGATGGCAGCGTTGATGAACAGAGAAGTGACCAGCAGGAACTTGCCGCCGAGCCGGTGCGCCAGCATGCCGCCGGGAATCTGCAGCAGCATGTAGCCCCAGAAAAAAGTCGACTGAATTGTGTCTTGCGCTGTCTTGTCCCAGTCGAATGTGGGGACCTGAACGAACGTGAAATCAGAACGCGAAAAACAATAAGATAAAGTATGATATGCAATGAAACTGTTTTTGATACCAAAATAATTATAATATTTTCTCTAGATGTCCTAACCTCACAAATCACTACACATTCATCTTCAAATGAAATGGTAATGCCTTTAAACTTATCATGAAATAGAATGGACCTTGGAGAAAAGCCGTACTATTTTCTGTTTAGGCTTGCTTTGGTAGGGTAAGAAAAACTTGCTTTCATCCTTAACTAAAATACCACACGTCGTCGTCGGCACCCCTTTGCACGTTTGCCCCGGCAAGCTGTTACAATTTCGTCGCAATTGTCCTTGACCAAATGAGTTGTGTTTGAACTTGCATTATAAAACAATTGTTAGGATTGAACGCGATATTGAACTAAGCTGATTAAATTTGAACTTACTTCATTTGTTACCGCAGGAGTTCTCACGCAAGTCACGTTGTCGTGTTTTTCAGTTTTGTTCTCCTGATGATGTGCCTCGGTAGAATTAGTGATAAGGTCTTTGTTGGGACACATCGCCAGAAGGGCAACGCCCATACAAGACCTTAAGCTGTATGTTACCATTAGACAGTAAAACATTAGCAGAATTTGCAAATGTCTGTAGCCCCATCCCCCTGAAACATATTGAGGTACACACTCAATGCTATAATTGATTATTCGGATAATTGACGGTATATTGTTTTATGAATAGCGCGAAGTTTCGCCTATGCCAGAAGATAACTAAAGAGGGACCCGACGATGCCCATGGACTTTTAAACTTTCACGGAATGTGCGAAAAATAAGCCGGCCGGTCAGGTGCTTAAAACCAAGTTTGAAGGATCCAAGGTTAAACTTTGGAGGAAATACATCGACAAGGAAAGCATAACACTATTTACTGACACTACAGATAAGCAATCTAGAGAGTAGAGATTACGTTACATAGCTTCGAAGGGCATGCTCAATGGTAAAGATGATAAAACACGAATAGTCTCTAAATTCTGTGAGTCCTCGGGGTAGTCAACGAGACGCTAGGCACCGCGCTGCATCGAGTCAAAGAGAGCTAACTTCATATTTAGTTAATCCATCCTACAAATGCAAACAATAATCCACGAAGGACCTTATATGCTCCCTGTAGAGCAGAAGTGTTTGGTCCGAGGTGAAATAAACCCAATTGGGAATTCCCAGCTTTTTTAGGTGAGCCTGATTTTATCCTCGATATGTTGACAGAAGTTCTAGGAAGGATTTAAGGTCGACTCCAAGAATCGTATTGACGACTACTCTAGAAGTAGTCGTCAATACGCAGAGAGTCCATCCGAAAAAAAATATCTTCGAGTCTTAAAAACGTAGCACCCCCTTTCCTCTTCTAACTCAGCACGGCTTTCAGTCGGGTGACTGGTGTATCTGAACTAGCACCGTGCCCGTTGCAATCGAAGTCACCCAGTTCGAGTAGATAATTAAAATGCAACAGAAAATGGGTTCGGGATGTGTTTTCTATCTAGATCAATCAAATATAAGGAAGGTCCTCGTTCGTTTCTATATAGTGTTTAGACTAGATATGGCCATTAATGTCCACTTATATTAAAAAAATAGAACCCTGCATCAATTAAACTGGCAGACACTAACATGGCTTTGAAATACGATACACCCCTGATTTCACCACCTTCAGCTACCTGAAATCCAATACTAAACTTTCGGATACATTGTTCATTTATATGGTGTTACCGAAAGCTAACTTTGAATTTTTTGTAGCTCGAGGTGGTGAGAACGGGCGATGGAGAGGTAATGGGGTAAGTGTAGTGCCATATAACATAAAGGTATTTGTACTGAACTCCTGAGGCATAACGTCCCTGAACTCCTGTGTTTCAGGTTATTTATATATGTTGTCGATTAATATAATATAATTATTATACAGTTAGGTGCTAAATTGCTAAATCGATTTTTGTGAATTTTTGTGATTCGATCTATTGTTCTGAAATTTATCAGAATCATGAACTAATTTACCAACGTGGTTGAAATTTTGAATGTATTTCTAACGGTTGATGGATAACGTTTAGCAGCCGTTTCTAAAAAATAAAAGTAGTGATTGATCAATACTTACGTGGTAATTCCTTTATAACCTTGGATTTCGTTCCATTGATAAACGTTTCCTTTTGCTCAGACACATCAATAAGTTCCATTACAGGGACTGAAATAGAATCCTATTTTTCACCGATAAGCACACCTGCATTCAGAGAACTGAATTATGTTACATTCCTCTGACTAAATTGCGGAGAAAATTTATATTTATTCAGTTGCTTCATGTTTCATTTATGCAAACGGATACAATAAGTTATGTAAAAAATATATTTTCAGACTCTCCGAATAAGACTCTTTCATCTACCAGGGAGGTGACATCATGGTATTAAAATGCTTATGTTTAAGACATATCTTTTGAGATACTTTGATAATTTACTTTTTTTATACTTTGATTTGATAATTTAATCCTGGATATATTTTTGAAAAAGAAGTGCAGACACCGATATCATTTTCCTGATAATAAATACCAAATATGAAGTAAATTACCTCCATACCCATTGCTCTACCAACTAATCTTCTAACTACCCATTAATATAAAAAGCATTTTTTTTTATAAATGTTTTCAGGCCCATGAGTTTTTTCTATGCAATCTAACATGGATGGCTCACTACACGTCATTCCCGAAGGAATTAGGTGACATGCTAGGACATTCCCTTTATGACTATGGATACACTGAACTGGATGGAAGACAGGGATATTTTTTTTTTGCCGCTTTAACCACAGTTTCATCCAATGCGGTGGTGTCAACCCGGGCGAGCTTAAAACGCTACCACCTAGTAGGAGAAGGGGACCTGCAGTTTTACATGGGTTCCAAACCATGGAGCAGCTCGCATTTGTATCGAAATGCACTTATCGAACTCAGAAAGAGTAAGAAATTCGTGCAAGACCGGGGCGAGGATTTCAAGCCTAACCTCTCGCATGGAAGGCAAGTCTACTAGCGCCTACACCACGATCTGTACGAGTTATTGAATACTTAATAGTTTTGAGTTACCTATCCGTTTTAAGGTTTAAATGGTATTAGACATTCATTTTATATGCGTACCTACATAGGAGCAAAAATTAAAGAAAATTCTTCAATCAAGCAAATTACAGATATAAGATTTATGATGATGAAGATTAATGATCTTATCTGACGAACTAGAATGTACTTAATCGGAATAATAATCTTCTTCTTCTCTTGTCTTCTTTTCTTCTCTACTTATATAAAATAGAACGTCTGTCTGTACGTTCGGGGTAAACTCCGTAACAATTTACTTTTATCCTTAATCCTTTATCAATGATTTTCAGAAAAAAATGGAAAGGAAACCAAGCAATTGTATTCTATAACTGTTTACTTACATTTACATCTAAAATAAAACGACCTGGTTTTCAATAGAAATTATATTTTTGATTTGATTTTATTTGAATTAACATTTGAATTAACATTTGAATTAACATAACATATTTTACAATTTTTTTATGTAAAAATGCTATCTAATTTTATTTGTACATGACAAATAACCTTTGGAAAAATTGTGCTTATTTTTGCATTAATAGTATTCGATTTAAGTTTTCACAAGTACTCTTTTCATGTTTATAGCAACGTATGGATTAATAGTTGATTTATATAATTATAGAATTCTAAACCATAATTCTCCACAGATAAACAGTATATAAATGCTTTGGATGCCATAAATAAACAATCGCTGTTGGTGTGTTGTGATGGTTTTTAAGTAACTATATTTATCTTCAAATTGTATCAAATCAAAATCTCGGAAGTATACATATGTGCGCAAGTTTTTTTATATTAGCGAGGCACCATACCAGTGGATACACGATATTGGAGAGATATTTAGCTTGTTTAAATTACATTTGAATACTCCAAAGTTGTACGTATGAGAAAAGGCTGGCAGAAAGTTTCATACCCACAGTGAATTCGGACAGTTTGTTCTCAAAAGCCTAAAATCAACCTCAAAAAATGCTCTGATTCTTTGCGGTGGTTTCTGGAAAAATTTAGGTTGGATGGACAGGAATAAGGGATGCAAGTTTCACTGAGCAACGTCCACGATAGTACCTGTAGAAAAGACGAGGACTGCCTAATAATTCAAATTTAAAATTAGCTCTGTGATAGTTATAACTCCACCAGGGTTTGCTGTCACTGATAAATTTCTTTCCTCTCCTAATACTGTACTAAGCGAATGCAAATACTTAATAAGTATCTGTATCGTAGGTGACTTAAATATCGGTATTGAATCAGGAAGTACAAACCGGCGTTTGGATAACTCGTTAGGCCATAATGTCTTCGCGTAATCTATGGCTGTGTCGTTTCATGTAATGTGCATGACCCTAGTCCTATCTTTGTTCCCCGCATACATATGTCCCTGTCTCTCTTTCACCTGATGGAGTGAAGATTGACAGCGTCTGCTGAAAAGGCTGAATGGCCCAGCTTTCAGTGCACTTTTTGATACCGCGATGCACGGACACGCCATGTCACCGTAGCACCGGTTCCCGTCAAAACTATCTCGCCGTCGCCGGGTCCTTAGGTACCCAGGAGTACCTCGCCAGTACCGCTTGTGCTCGAAACCTACGAACAATCCAAAGGACTTTCTGTGCTCTTCATCGTCGAGGACGCAGCGTTCCTGAACCGCATCCTGTGGGAGCAGGAGTAGCGTGGTGGCCACCCGCCCACGTCAGGAAGTCTCTATCGTGGTGAGTCGCCCCAGCTTCTTTTATCCTAACCCCTAGATGATTGGCCATTGCATGGGACCACATACCATTGCTTTTTGCAAACCTATGTAGGCCTCCCTTTTACAAAAACTTAACAAAAACCCAGCGACCTACCCGCGCCAACAATAACTATATCGATATAATAACCTTCCACGGATATTACCTTGTATACAGTTTTCCCACACACGAGACAAGCTGCCTGGATCACATACTTATAAACACTAAAACACCTACTTATTCATCAGTATTTCAATCGGATATTATTGACCACTACACAACTATGATTGGTATCCACAAATTATCTACCATCACATGCCCCTCGGAACCTACTAAAGTAGCCAAAATTAACTTTGAAAAACAATGTTGTCACCTAGAATCAACTGATTGGGAACCAATTTACGCTGAAATGAAGCAAATACAACTACACAAATGTTTATTCATACAATTACATTTAGAATAACCAAAAACAAATTATAAATGTATGCGCAAACCCTACATACACCTGGTTAACTTCAATGTATCCGAAAGCGCAATAAATTGCATTAAATTGCATGTCAAGACAAAACCAACTTAAACAAGGAAAAACATGTTCACTAAATATCGCAACTAATGTTACTATATTCTGCAAAATCTAAAAAATGAATACGAAAAAAACAATTATTGAAAATAAAAAGAACTCCAAAAAAAATAATTGAGAAACAGTAAATTTGCGCCACAATGAAAAAAAAAAAAAAAAAATAACCAATGACTTTACACTTTGTGTTAGAATCACTAAATTTAGACTTTACGTCAGTCGGGAGCCAAGTAGCGAACACCATATTAGAGAATGTAGGATTGACAGAAACTGAACTTGTGCACAAATCTCACAATAAAAACGTCCATCCAAACATATTAGTTATTAAATATACTAAGCCTATATGTATATGTTATATTTATAATTTAATAAACTTATTAGTGAGTTGAAAACAAAAAAGCTCTAGGACTTGACGGAATATTCACCAACATCATTAAAACATTAAAAACCTAATTATCGATCCTATGGTTTACATCTTCAACCTGAGTATTCAAAATGGAGCAGTACCTGAATCGTACAAGATAGCCAAAGTTTTCCTGATGTACAAGACCGGTAAGGCAGATGATGTTTCAAAAATTATAGACCCTACAATCTGTCCTTTGAAAATAACCTTCTGCAACTGTATGGGATCCCCGATTTTTGCAATGCAATTTTCGCCTTGGATTCAATAACATTTACTTCGAAACTTGCTAGGAACGGGAAGGGAACTATCTTGGCAGGGAAAGCACAGCATTGCGTCTTGAGAACGTTGGCGATTCTTCTGGCTCCAGTTGGGCACTTTTTCGAGAACATGATTCACCCTATTAACCACAAAACTTTGCGCCTCGCTGGGCTGTATATCTCTGCTCCTCCGATCCCTGACACATCCCTTAGGGATGTATGAGAGGTGTATATGTAATAATTGTTAGATCTATTCATAGCCCTAGAAAAAAAAGGTTACATTTTGCTTTATAAAAAACATAACATTGTCCATGTTGGATAGTTAAAGAATGATAACAAAAATTACGAGGAACATTTATTAAAAGCAATACTGATACTCTCTTGGTCCTTTCAACCTTCAATATTTTGGATGTTATATAGATTGTTTTTTTGCTGTCCTATTACAAAATGTGGCCAGCTCAGTTTCCGGTGGATGGACATCATTCCATGGTGCTCTCTCAGCAGTGGCCAGTATGATGAAGGCAACATTTGCAAAGAAGTATATTGCAGCAGTTGTGATGAACACGGCACGCCATTGACTTTGCTGCGTCTGCAGGGTAAGAAAATGGGTATTATGATTTTGTTTATCATTGCGAACCATAATTTATGCCGTTTAATACTATTTTTACAGTCCTGGAGATTTATTAACCTGGTGTTATCTTACTATGTAAACATACTAGTAACGAATCGACAGTTATATGCATAACATGAATTATTATATAATATATATATATATTATATTATTATAAAAAATAAATAAAAAATATTAGGTCAAATCAAAACCTCCAGACCATTTAAATCTACGGAAACATAAAACAATATTGAGAACTGGACTAGGATGGCTAATACTACATCCAACTGTCATGTTATTAGCCAAATCAACACATTCCCGACGGAATTAGGTGTCATGCCAAGATGATCCCTTTATTGGCACGGCTACACTGAAATGAATGAAAAACATGGAAAATGATTTTTTTCATTGCTGCTTCAGCCATACTTTCATGAAATGCGATGGTACCAACCTGGGCTTATTTAACTGGTTGAACCGTCTCGTAAGTTATTAGGAAAGTGAATCTATATCTGGATGGATTCCGAACAATGAAGTAAACTGCATCCTCAATGAAATCGCACATTCCAATATCGGTTAAGAAACAAGAGCTTGAAACAATGGGATTCTAACCCGTGGTCTCCGAGAAACAACAGTTATAAACGTATAGCCTACGGACCACTAACGGTCCAGAGGTGAGCAAATGGGTCAACATTTTTATAGATTGCTGACGTCTTATATTGTGAAAATTTAGCATCGTAAATTTGCTGGCTCAAACCCTTATTAGTACCTAAGTTAAAAATGTCCTCATCAGGTCAAAATCGGCAAATAAAATCGGCAGAATACTTACAGAGTCTTTGACTGCGTAGGCAGCCACCATCGGCGCGAAGGACCCGATGCAATTTGATATGAAGTTGCTAACGCTGATCATGGTTCCGGAAAAATTAGGCGCTATGTCGATAGGGTTAACCTGCAATTAAAACATACGCATAGACATTTTAAGGGTAGTATAATTTCTGGGAAGACAAGGAGCATATTTTGACTGGTCTAACTAAATTCTATGGTAGCATGTCTCCCTGTTGCGGTTGAAAGAAGTGCCGTCTGAGAAGTCAAGCTCAGCGACCCGCAGCGGTTATTTCTTGGATCTTATCGATTCCTCTTTGTATCAGTACTGTAGATAGTCGTTGATAATGGAACATCAATATCAATGATATTGATAATATACTTGTCCGAGATAGCGTAAAATTTTTTGTTAAATTTTATTTTAACCAAAGATTATACGCATGATACCTAAGTACTTAAAAATATGACTTGTCTTGTATTGTAGCTACTGGATTTTGAAAAATAAATCAATGTTAAGTATACGGTCACAATATTAGCAATGAATTACGATAGTGCCAAATATAGACTCAATCTGAACTTGGAAATTTTAGATAGTTCTGTGGTCGTGAACAAGGCAAGGTATGCCGGTCATCCTGAATCGAAAAACATTAGTCTTAACGTATGGAAAAACAATAAATCCATAGAGTTCACTAGGAAGCCATGGTTAAATTATAACTGAAATTTTTGCAGTCATTTATGAAGTTGAAATACAAAAGAGATTTTCATGAAATGTGTTTATTTTTTACAAAATGCTATACTGTAATGCAGATATGGAACAACAAATTGTAAAATTTGTATACCAGCGTATCCTTGAGATAAGAGGGCCAAAAAAGAGTAAATTGCTTTGTACTGCCAAAGCTTTCAAAAAATATAAATAATAGCAACATGGACAATGTTATTTGTTTGTTTGTCGGGGCCTAGAGCCGCAGACGGTTTCAATTTAAATTTCAATTAAAAGTTATTAATCTTTGAAAAAAAAAGTCTTCGGTTTTAATATAATATTTAAATGCGAAGAAGCTTTTCCCCGAAATATATATGTGTATTTCACATATTCGTAGTATCAAATACACACATATAAAGTAACTACGCATGGACGTATATTCCCACTAACAGGTTTTTTTTGTAGTTTAGATTTTTCTGGGGCTACCATTAGGTTTTCCAAATCAGGAAACGTCATAAAACTGTCTGTTTCCTTTCAAGAACAGTAAGCATTAAAGCTTTGAAACTAAATAACGCAACCTCTGCCATTAATGGGGCGATCAAGCAGGTTCTAAACAAGACGTGCCGAATTTCAACATACCTGGTAACCGACCCGGATGGCTACTTCCAGCATGCATGTCATCACAAGAACAACCTCAAAAAGAGGAAGATTGTCAGGTGGGATGAACGCCAGGCAAGCCAAAGTCACGGCAGTTGGGAAACAACCTGTCCGGAAAGAAATAAAAAAATACATAAGTTTAGATTGGGTTATAAATATTTTATGTATATGTGTGTAATAAATCCGGAGCAATCTATCATTTTTTTCGACGCATTTTACTTCGCTATAGACGGTATCTGTGCTCGAGAACTCGTCTTCTGTTGACGTCGGCAGCTCAGCCTGAAATTCTCACTTATCTGTGTATGTGATCCAAGACAGTGCTTGGCTTTCGCGCTTTCATTGGTCGTCGCGACTTATTCAAGCGAATCTTAGGTTTGAGTTCCATCCATATCCGTATCAAACTTGGCGAGGGCTCTATTCTCATATAGTTGACCAAGGCGTTTACTCCAGAAAAACCTTGCGATACTTAATATGTATATTTATTATACTATTAACTTATGGGTTAAGGGCGTGATAAGAGCCTATTGCGGTTAGTTTGATAAGGGCGTATGTAAAACAACATTTAATTATATTTAAAAATAACCACAATGAATTTAGATAATTAAAAAATTGAATATGTAGTTTCATGGTCTAGCTATAATTGCCAGATAAAACTGTAAGTATCTGGTGCTTTGGGTTCCCAAATTAAGTAAATATTCATAAAGTATCATAAAACAAGTTGAACATGGAAAATGTGCGTCAGATACTTACCGTTATAGGTTTCAAATGTAGGTAGACCGCTACATTTGCATCTTTAGTTTTTTGAAATTCCACAAGAGTTATTCTTTATTTTTTTAAATAATAAAATATGGTTTCACTTACACCTTTATATTGATTGCTGTCAGGTGTTAACACGCCCAATTTTTCCAATTTCCCAAAAAAATCATTTCTATTCTAAGGTTTTTCACATTGTAAGTTGTTACAGTAATACTTACAAATCTGTATTTGGTACTATTGACTTGTAGATCAGTGAAGTTTCTTTGCGGGTTCTTCCTCACTGAGTTAATCCAATCCTCGGATCAATCAAATTATGACATGTCTTAGTGTAGGTTGACTACCACAAGTTTAATAAATAAATGAAATACAATGAAGTCACCAGCGCAAATCGTTGGAACCCCGAACATAATCCTTTGTTTCCCTTTAATGCAGTCCAAAAAACTCACTTTTCGAAAATCCAGTGACTGCACTACAAGGATCCGTTAAATATATAAAGATATGCACACAGTTTCTAAATACAGCTAATTTAAGTCAAAATCATCATGAAAATCAAGATGTGAGCACTCTACTTTTCTAAGCGATAATCGGCGATTATCAAAAGGTGGTAGGTATGAACTTGGTGAAGTTTATAATTTTGAGAGAACATTTCTACAACCTGATATTAAATAAATATCAATATATTAAAAATAGGTATAGCAATTTATTTAGCGCAGATTGCTTTAAAAGCATCTTGACAATACATACTTTTTTTGAATGGATTATTTCCATAACTCCACACTTACCTATTGAATTAGCCACTTTCCTTGCATTTGTGACGCTTAAAAGCTTTTTGCTCAAAACGAAGTCAGATATCGAGCTATAGAAATGGCTCACACACCATGTCAAAAGGTACGGCAGAGCTGTGAGAAGGCCATTCTGAAATGCAACAAAAGAAAATTCTGAACCAAATATGTAAACCAGTGAAGTTTATTCACTGATTTGATCGAATTCATGGATATCGTTTGTGACTTAGGTTGAGATAAATAGTCGTAACAGAAACTAAGTCTTATATTCCGGGAGGTCACGATATTTTTGGGCACGATAAGGTAAATGGCTGGGTTCACATGTTAGAGATATGTCGGTCTGCATGTGCCAAGTGTTTGCGTTATCTAGATTGGCTATATAAATAATTTGTTGGTATGTACCTGCTGTTGAATATACTGATCGTCTAGAAACATTGATACCAATTAATTATGCAACAATAACCAGTCCATTTTTTTATTAAATACTTAAATAAACCTAAAGTTATATCTGTAACCTAAATCGCCTATAACTACGAAATGCTACCAAAGATTTGTTCAGTTTTGGTATTGCTTAGCAAGTATTTACTGATACTTTTATGCTTCGTTATTTGCACCAATTTACCTTATCATATATATTTTTAGTCACCATAATTACATTTTCAGGCACCTTATCTAGGTAACGCAACCACTTGGCATAGGCAGACCAACACATTTAGCTTCAGAGGGTTGGTCTTTACCCCGTGAACCCAGTTTCAGCCATTTACGTTATCGTTACCATTTTTGTCGCCACCTCCTAGTCTATTAGTTTCTGTTACGAGTATTTATCTCGAAATACTCTCGACTATCGTTTTTAACGAAAAATAGTACTTTGTGACGTCAATTTACATTATTTTCAGATTTCGTCCATACAAAATGTGTCAAAGTGACGCCACAGTTTACTACTATCCGTTAGTCTTAGTTTCCGTTACGACTATTTATCTCAGCCTAAGTGTGTAGCATAGTGTAGTTTGACTACCAAAAGTTAAAATAAATGAAATCAAATTAAATACTATCTAATCAAATATATTAATTACATCCTCAATCCTGGTAAATTTGTAACATTCACGAATACTCGTTTCTGGAGTTCCGCCTTTATTAAGTTTGTTAACAAAACTAGTCAAGAGGTTTTCGTCTACTTTTAGTTGTCGGATTCGAATATTGATCGACTTAAATTTGATGAAAGTGATATTCCGGTGATAAACTTCAATAACTAACTAAAATGTATCTAAACTATGAATTTACGACGTTTCTATAACAACAGTTGTTAAACAACTTGGGAAATTAAAATATTATATGACAAAAATCTAAAGTAAGAACTTCATGCGGAACAGCAGCAATCCAGCTAAATCAATAAAGATACGAACATTCTGCACAAACAAAAGTTGTTGAACACTATAGGGTCTTACCTTATATGAATAACAATTGAAGGTTTGGAAATATTTACATAGAACCGCAGTGGTAAAGCTAAACTGAGATTGACTGAGATTTACATGTTTCGACTTTAGCAAAATCTAAAAAACAATCCTTTATGATTAGCGCTAAAAATAAATGCGATATGTATGTATAATCGACCGTGAAGCAAGGACACATTAATTGAAGAAAGAGCCCAGTAAAAAGAACTACTTTACGAATATACTGCAAAGCTGGACCCGAACCAGCAAAACATACTATTCGTGGGTATTGCGTCTACCAATTTCGCCACCTGCTGTATACTCATAATTTGGAATTCTCCTACAGTTCCTCCTCCCATAATGAATGCATCCTACTAACACAGTGTTTAAGATTATACCTATATACATTTATTTAACGCTTCATCTGCATTGCGGACTTTGTGTTGTTCGATTATTATATACATATTGGAATAAGCGACGCACCTGCTTAGGACGAAAAAGTATATTTACTTAGCGCTAAAAATATCAAAGAATATATTTTTACTCTTATTTTGGTGTAAGACTGTTATGCTCTTGCAATACAATTTTGCAACTTACCGATGTGATGTCAACCCTCATGATGTTGGACATGTAGGCTGGAATCTGCGAGTACAGCGTGTTCTGTCCCCAAGTATCGCTGATGTGGGATGCCACAATAGCCCACATTCCCTTACTCGTCAGAATACTCCTCCATGGAACCGGTACTGTTTTCTGAAAAAGTGAAGAAATAAGAAATCCAGAATGAATAATTATGTAAACAACATAATATTGGTTCATAGAAACATTTTTAAAATTATTGCACTGCATAATGGCTAATCTTTACATTTTGTACTTACTGAAACATCGGATTATTTACATCTCACAACTGCGACGCTAAATATCATACGTAGGTGCGTACGCAAAACCTCTATTATTCGTATTCAGAATGAACTGTCAAATTTTAGAACGCGGAGACTAGCACCGGACTAACCGTACAAAAGTGCTATTTGGTCCGGCGATAATCCCGTATTAAAGTTAGTCTGAATACTTCTGTATATGTTCAGTGTGCAATAAACTATAACACAAATGTCATTAGAAATATGGTTTTCAGACAATGGTTATGCGACCAGAAACTGGTAATACATCAAGGCTTCACTAGCTTTCATGTATTCACTATATAGGTATCACTGGGATAGTTGACGGCTTCGAGCCCAGTTAAATAGCTAGATTATAAAAAATCATTAGAAAAAAATCAAAGTTGTAACCATTAAATTTCTTGAAATTTCTGATGGATAAGTCAACTTTAACAACTTAATATTATAATGACTGAATCGACTATTTCAAATAATATGTGCTTTGAAGATAAGATTTTTTATTCTAAGATATTGGAGAAACAAGTTTACATTCAAATCACCGATCTTAGTTAGACTAGTTGAATAGAAGTAAAATGTTGAGATTTAGTTATGATCTTGGCATTATTGAAAATATCGGTAGATTATTAGAGCAGAGCAGAGCCGATTCAAACCTCAGAATATTCGCCCCTTTCGTGAATTGCCATATGTATGAAGTGTTTTTCTTCAAACGATATTTTGGTATGCCTCGCCGGCCATTCAGCTCCCACATAGTAGAACAGCACCCCTGCGAGCGCTGTGGCTGTCCCGTATGTCCAGAAAATCAATGGCCAGCCCAGACTGGATGCTGCCATGAAGCCGCTCAGGGATATCCCCATTACGATTCCCAGTGTGACTCCTGAAAAATAAGATAAGTAACTGGCAAACAAAAAATAAAAAGGCATTTTTGTTTTTGATACGGTTCCAACTTACAGGTTATAAGAGGACCTATGGTCTTGCATTTTATGTGCACCATAAAAGTTAAAAATACCAAATATCCTGTAGAACTATAATAGCAGCTCTACCTACCTTCGATCGAAACGATGTATTTTTTGACAGAAGTATGTAATCTGTTATAGTTTCTCGACTCTGTGCCAAATTTGATCGCAACCGGCTTCGTAGTTTAGATTTCTGTGAAGATGAAGCAAGTAGACTGATTGACGAAACAACCTACTTTTTAAAATATACAAGAATGGAAATGGAAGATAAAATATACTAACATTAAAGACTGGATTAATTATCCTTACTTGAGCTAGATGACTCTCAGTTAAGAATTCTTTTCCCAGAGAATGCTGACATAACTCATCTCACTCAAATGTTTTATTTTATAACTTGATATATATCCGTTCAGTCTGAATGATTTTTACTTCAGCCATATCAGATACATTGCCTTGGATGACAGACTTCAACGTCTGTTGAAGCGATGTCGCTTCAGCATACACACTTACCTTTATCACAAAGAGAGTATTAACGGAGCAGGGACCTCCGTCGATGACCTCATTACGATAATCAAGAAATGTAAATTTACCAGCAACGATAATTGAGGTAAGAGGAGTAAAAGAGAGTATACCTCCATATACAACTGCAGTCATCCGAGCGCGCTCTTGCGGCGGCGCCCATTTGCCGAGCAGCGTGTGAAGGCTGGGCACTACGATGGACTGTGTTAATCCCTGGCAAGCTCGACACACTAGCAATCCCCAGAATCCAACCTGCATGAAACACAAAAAAAAAATCATAAAAAGGGAAACTATGAGTACTAGCCATCGTCAGTGTTGTTTTTTTTGTATGTTTGTTTTTTTTTATTCGTGTTTAATTGATAGCAGTCGATCAATTGAGAATAAATTAACATTACAGTAATACAGTATTAAAGGACGTAAAGTTTTTATTCTCGAAAGTTTCTCTATACTGTCAGAGGTTGTAAGTGTTCTCAAGTACACTGTTAAAAGCACGTCATTATATTCGTTGTGAAGCATACAGGTAATACAATTCATTTATATTTGACTAACTGCTCCATAAAACTATTTTCACCATACACATACACGTGCATTGCACGTTATATATATATATATAATATCTGAGAAATATTTTAAATAGAGTTCCATGAGTTTTTAACAGACTTCGAAGGTTTGAGCTGGGCTGAGAAGGTTTTCAATTCGACTGTATGTTTTTGGGCTCTCACTTTGTAAGACTATCTAGAATTCTGAAATAACTATAGGCCTAGATGATACATCCTATTTCTATGGAAATAACACGTAGGTTATTTACATTCTGTTCATCATTTCTCTCAAGAGAAGAAATATTTCATTGCTTTTCTGAATCATTTTGCTGACATAAATGAAAACAACAATTATGTGTATAGGTTAATTTTTAACTATTGATTCCAAATGTACATATCCAAAATCGTACATTTTCAAATAAAGTGAAATGCTTGGTAAGCCAATCTAATATTAGATTTTGTAACGTGGTATATGAAAATTGTTGAATTTTTCTGTATTAAACAATTAACTAGGACGTACATTATTTTGCCTCAAATTGTCAAGGTTTCTGTATCCGTCCTCACAAAGTACTTCGAGTGGGGTTTCTGAAATAGTAAAACACACGAACAAGTGTAAAATAGTAAGTCGTATACCGTACCGGGGTAGTTTTAATACCCGGTAAGGTTCGAAATGAACATCAACATATCTTCAAAAAACGTGCCATCAGAATTTTTTTTTTGGTGAAATACTCGTAAATACACGCAAAACATAAGCACCGATCATTAGTTAATTTGGAAGGCACTGTTATTGAATGGAGGTTTCTAAATATCTCATTTAATTTACTTTGGAAATCTCCCTTGCGAATAAATTTAGAAGAATCGTAATAGAAAACTTGAATGCAGTCTATAAATAAACGTACGTAGATAGTAGCCCACGGTATGCAGATGGAGATGGCAGCGTTGATGAACAGAGAAGTGACCAGCAGGAACTTGCCGCCTAGCCGGTGCGCCAGCATGCCGCCGGGAATCTGCAGCAGCATGTAGCCCCAGAAGAAAGTCGACTGAATTGTGTCTTGCGCTGTCTTGTCCCAGTCGAATGTGGGGACCTGAACGAAACATAAAATCATAATGCAAAAGTAAAAAGATAAAGTATGTTGTGCATTGAGACGTAGCACATATTATTAAACTGTTTTTGATAGCAAAATTACACAATTATCTTCAAATATGGCAATAACTGTAAACTTAGAATGATATAGAATAACCGTACTTTTTGATTAGGCTTGCTTAGGTTGGGTTAGGGAAAGTTGCGTTCAACCTTAACTGAAACACCACGAGTCGTCGGCTTTGATAGAGGCGGAATCGTCGCACGGCAATACGCTACATGTTCCGCCGATCTAGTTCCTGTCCAAATGTTTTGTGTTTGAAGAAGGTAATATAAAACAATTGTTAGGATTGAACGCGATATTGAACTGAACTGATAAGATTTGAACTTACTTCATTTGTTACCGCAGGAGGATTTCTCACGCAAGTCACGTTGTCGTGTTTTAGTTCAGTGTTGTTCTCCTGATGCTGTGCCTCGGTAGAATTGATGATAAGGTCATTGTTGGGACACATCGCCAGAAGGGCAACGCCCATACATGACCTTAAGCTGTATGCTGCCATTAGACAGTAAAACATTAGCAGAATTTGCAAATGTCTGTATCCCCATCCTCCTGAAACATATTGATGTAAGCGTACAGTATTATCATAGATTATTCGGATGATTAGATGGATATTGTTTTATGAATAGCGCGATATACCACTTATGCCAGGCCTTAAGCTAAGAGGTGCCCGACGATGCTCATGGACTTACAAACTTTCACGGAGTCAGCCGAAAAAAGGCCGGCCGGCCAGGTGCTTAAAACCTAATATTTGAAAGATCCAAGGTTGAATTTTCGAGGAAAAACATTAACAAGGAGTGCATTTAACTATTTACCGACACAAAAAAAATAACAATTTAGAAAGTAATAAAGAGAGTGTTTGGCTTAATATAATAAAGGTTGAAAGATATGGCCATTCATATTCAGTTATTTAAAAATAGGACCCTGCAATAATTACACTGGCAATCACTAACATGGCTATGAAAAACGATGCAGTATCATATTTGTATTTTTTCGTCATCCACTCAGATTTGTCATATTTTAACATATGCCAGTTCAGCTAATATAATAATACCACCTACAGAAAATTTAGAGTATAATGGTTGGAGTTATATTAGATGATTCCTTAAAGGTATTTGTACAGAACTCCTTAAGCATAACGTCTCTGAACTCCTTTCTTTCAGGTTTTTTATGTAACCGATTAATATTATATAATGATTATACAGTTAGGTACTACATTGCTAAATATATTTTTCTGAACATCGATTCGAACTATTGTTCTGAAATTGATCAGAATCATGAACTTATTAAATATTAAATAAAATAAACGTAGTTAAACATTTTAATGTAATCCTTCCGATTGATCGTTTTCGGAGCCGTTTCTATAAAAAAAATTATAGTGTTTGATCAATACTTACGTGGTAATTCCTCTATAACCTTGGATTTCGTTCCATTGATAAACTTTTCTTTTTGCTCAGACACATCAATAAGTTCCATTACTGTGACTGTGAATCCTATTTTTCGCCGATAAGCACACCTTCATTCTGAGAACTGAATTAAGTAACATTTCTACAATTCAATGGCCGAGACAAATGTATATTTATTCAGTTGCTTCATGCTTCATTTATACAGACCGATACAATAAGTTATGATTTTTTTTAATTTTCAGACTCTCCGAATAAGATTCTTTCATCTACCAGGGTTTCTAAATAATGGTATGAAATATATGCATACATATATTTAAGACGTGGCAAAAAAATAAAATAAAGGGGTTACTTTTGAGATAATTTACATATTTGATAACTTTGATTTAATAATTTGATCCAAGATATATTTATAAAAAAAAATGAAGACACCGATATTATTTTCCTGATGATACCAAATATCAAATAGTTTACCTCCATACCCATTGCTTCACCACTAAGCTTCTAGCTACCCATTAATATAAATAAACATTTTTTTTGGATGGATGGATGGCTCAAAACACCACATTACCGAAGGAATTAGGTGGTAAATTTTACATTGCCGCTTCAACCATAGTTTCATCCATTGCGGTGGTGCCAACCCGGGTATGAATGGTATTATAAATTTTTCATATATCCACACCCACCTATACAGGAGCAAAGATAAATTTACTTTTAAGAAAATGTTTCGCACATATTTTGAAACACCTTGAACGTATTGATTGTTCGTTTAAACAGTTGGCCATAAAACTCATGTACGATTACTACATATGTATAATTATATTGAAAAGACCGAGCAAGCACATTACCAGAGAACAACGTCCACCTAGGAAAAAGCGAGGCGACATTCACAAATGATCTTATCAGACGAACTAGCGTGTACTACATAGGAATCATAATTTATTATATACATACCTAATATAACGAAGAACATATTAATGAATTACAATTAAAGATTGTCCGCATATTTCTTTACAGGCAGCCCCAGTAGACGTATTTTTTAAATAGAAATTTTTTTTTTGTGTGTTCCGTAAGATGGGTCTGATTTGACCATTTCCAAAATAAATTTTATTCACTCATCATAATTTTCATTTTATTTAAATTATATTTTTTATGCACGCTGTGTAGTAAATTTAGATCAGTGAGTGAAACCATAAATATACACTCACAATACTAGCAAATCCTAAAATTTCATGAAAATCGTAGCCAAAAAAAATTCATCCTCCCGATAAATTTATGTTGTTGCCACTCATGTAAGTAAAACGTGAAATTTATACATATTTTTAAGTTTGTCAACTCAAGTTCATACTGAGACACCCATTATATAAGGGTACGGATGTGCTAATGCATAAAACAGACTTCTGATAAACTTTTATATTATATATTTTTTCTGATATTTTCCAAATTTAATAATTAATAATATGCAGATGATGGTACTAGAGGCGCAGGCCACCACGCCCCTATTCTGTAGAGCTCCCAGTTGTCTGGATCACTGGGCGCCGGCACGCAGTACTCCTCGTCTTCTTGTACGTACTTGACGCCCTTTGCTGCATATGTAAGGACGGTTACTACACGAAGAGGCCACTATACTGTCAGCCTCAGTGGCCCAGTGGCGCGACACTTCGGCGATCGCTCTCCGAAGTTAAGCAACGCTGGGTCCGGTCTGGTCTTGGATGGGTGACCATTCGACCGTTGAGAGAGGCTGGCCGTGGTTCGGATTCCACGTTAAGCTGTAGGTCCCCTTCCTTACTTACTAGGTGGTAAGGTTTATCCCGCCCGGGTTGGTACCATCGCATTGGATGAACGATGGTCGAAGCGGCAATGAAAATTGTCCGTGTTTTCCATCCAGTTCAATGTAGCCGTGCAATATAAGGAAGGTCCTGGCATGGCACCTAGTTCCCATGTAGTGTGTTGGGCTAATACCATGACAGAACTTGTGGTATTACGATTGATACGAATTGATTGCGTTCAGTTGCTTAAGAAGGATGCAAACCCTCAAATATTTTTTTAAATACAATTACCTGAAGTGTTGTGTGACACTCGGTTGAGAGTGGAAAACCTGCCCGGATTCCGTCATCAACCTTGCTTTGATCGCATTTGTCTAAGCGGGTTCAGATTTTTTTGAAAATGCCTGTAATCAGCCAGTCAAATACAATAAAAGCCCAGGGATGACCCTGGATTGGTGACCATTTTTAACCGTTGAGACTGGCCGTGGTTTCGATTCTATGTAAAACTGTAGGTCTCCTTTTTTACTTACTAGGTGGTAGGTAGTTACCATCGAACGATGGTCGAAGCGGCAATGAACATTGGCCGTGTTTTCCATCCAGTGAAATGTAGCCGAGCGATATAAGGAAGGTTTTTTTTATGAAAAACCGGTATGGGTGGCTGTGCTGAGGACCAAAGGTGCTCAGAAAAGCCAAAAACACCTCGTCTTGCGAAACCACGCTTAGCGAGGCGCCATGCCAGCGGCTTTGCGAACTATTTATGGATGGCTAATACCGAACTGACCGTCAGATATTAGCCTAACACACCCCATGAGAACTAGGTGCCATGCTAGGACCTTCCATATATTGCTCGGCTATATTGAACTGGATGTTTGCCATAACTTGGTTTTTGTAATGATAAATAAAATACTTACGCATGGTTATATTGCGACATCTATGTGCTACATACGCATTGAAGCTTTATAATGAGATTTATAAAATAATTAGAAACATGTATGGTTTGAAAATTCGTCTAAAGTAGGTTTCAAACTTGCAACCATTGGATTAAAAAGTCCACTTTTATGATGGCTATTCAGATAATAAAGGCTAGCTCACGAATTAATCGATTTCGAAGACATAATGCTTCTCCATCTACTACTAAATGGACTGGATTTATTGATAATTTAATCTAATTACTGCCGTCACCAAAGGCTTTGATCCGGCTTAAGACGAATGTCCATCACAAAAATCTAATTACAATAGCACAATATATATGTCGCAGCATAACCTCAAATTAATTAGTGAACAGTTATGTCGTGTACATTAAGCTTGGTATTGATTGCAAGATGGTAAGAAAAACCTCGTAGTGAATGTTTATGTGCCGATTTATCTTAATCAGCACATGGTGGAAGAGTACTTACCAAATATTAACAAAATATTTTGTCTATTTTGTAAGACAAGATAGAGTGTGATTCCATTGTTTTTCATAAATCACTCACTTTTCCACGACAAATAAATATTTTATTTTCTTAATGTGAAAATCATAGTATCAATACCAATTATGGTAATAATTAAAATTTCGAATTGTCCGGTTTCAATTCTTCAGTTTTCTTGTGTGCTGCAAGGAAACCGACATTTTCTTGGGCGAAATCTGAAAAAAAAAGGTGCCGAATGATTTTTTTTAAAACACCTCTTCGATAAAAATCAACAATATTCATTTTTATCCTGTGTGGCAAAAACATGATTGAAGATTAATTGAATTGAAGAAGCTAAGGAAGTATGCTGTGATCTAACCGTGTCTATCGTATCTGCCTACCCGTTCGGCGTGATGGTATGTATGTACCTACACCGTGGTATTAAAAAATGTTGACATATTCAAAACGGTCATAATTTAAATTTTGATCACATAATAATTTATATACTTATTTTTTGTTTCGTAAATGATACATTTCCGCCTTCTGTGTATTTTGGTTGACAGCTGTCGGTTATAGATATATAAATGGCATATATACATAATCTCTATAATTTCGCTGTTCGAACTCACGGGGAGCCAAGTCCTTGGACTCGACATAGAGTCCGTGCGACTCGTCAACAACCCCCCCCCCCCCCGTCCCAGGTATCCCTAAATGTGAAGACTCTCCAACTATGAACTATGAAGAGATCTCTCTATCTTCTATCGTCTTTGCAATGGAAATGGTTTATCGGAGCTGCATAACGCTGTCATCTTCGAAAATTCGAAAACTGATAGGCGTCACTGGGGACCTTAATAGGTCCTGGCGTACGCTATATCCCGCGGTTAACATAAAAATGGTGATGTAAGGGCTAACCAACGACGGTCCAGTCATGGCATCTAATTCCTTCGGGAATGTGGTATCATGACGGTAGTTGTTTAGTATTAGCCAACCATGTCAGGTTGCACGAGACGCTTAGACGAGAATGGAACAAGATAACCTCAGAAGAGTTACGTTCAATAACGGGAGTCAGAACTGGACATTTTGTAGATGAAAACTTATTTATCTTTCATAATTTATATAGTTCTTCAAAATAATTTTATTTTCAATTAAAATAATTGAAAATAAAATTATTTGGCACAGTCTTGGCCAACCCTTTTTTGGGCCACAAGTCTGTTTTTCACGTTTTCCGTCGATTTCAATGCAGCTTTAATTTCGAGCATTTTATGCGGTCGTTGACCCAGACATTTCAATACACATATAATTCTTAAGCTGTCACCTTCTAGAAGCTCATTCTCAGTTTGGTTGTTATCGTTCCACGGCTGGACCTCTACTTTGATGAACACAACGAATATGCCGTTCGTTATTATCATAACTGCTGCCGTAATCAGGAACACAATTTGCCATTGATGTTGGTTTTCCTGGAACATGAAAAGTCATTATTAATAAGGTATGATAATATTGTCCATTATCTCGTTTAGTATCCGATCCTTTTTTTTATCTTCAGAAGTGCTTACGGGCCACGGGCTTTTGCTTTGTTTGTTAACAGAAAACATATCTTACATAAATAATTATCGTACATCGAAAGCTACTATAATAGTAGTAATAATTAAGAAATCTTAAAATTACTTAATATACATTGATAACTATTTATTGACTATAAAAAGATAAAACAAAAAAACATTAGCAAGACCAGAAAAAAAATTTGGCAAATAAATCAGTATTTAAAATATTTACTTGTTTTTTATTACTTTTAGTGTTCGTGTCCAGATAAATATATATTGTAAATATTATATATAGTTATAAAGTTATAAAAATATACATTCTATCTGGTATAGGGCGAGTCAAGGCTTGTACTGATTCTATGAGTCGTTTATGAATAGGACTATGCTGCCACCACCATGAAGTAGATGCTGCTATGTTACAGAATCACAGAGAGCGGTCCCGTTAGGATTAATTGGCAACGTCGTATCTGAGCTTCGCGGAACCAATACGGTAACTATATAGCTGCATCACTCGGTTTTGAAGCGCTAATAAATTTCTTCCATGAAACTATATGCCAATACATGAATGAAGGGCAAAGGCTACCTTTTTAACCGACTTCAAGAAAGGTTTGAGAAGGTTCTCAATTTGTCAATGTTTTTTTTTATGTTTGTTACCTCGTAACTTTTGCCTGGGTGAACCGATTTTGATGATTATTTTTTTAAATGAAAGCTAGTGCTTTCCAAGTGGTCTCATTTTAATTTGGTTAAGTTCTGAAAATGATATCCATGAGAAAATCATATAAGTCTAAAATTTGTATTAAGATGTGCGCGACAAATGGACGAATAACTCAATATAACGCCAACCGATTTCGGTGATTCTTTTTTTATTGGAAAGGACGTTTACAAATTAGTTAGTGTTCTTCAGATTCACTAAAAATAAAAAAATAAAACAATTTAACCGACTTCAAAGAAAAATCACTAAAAAGTAAAAAAATAATGCCATTTTTGTAGTTGCTTGTTACTAATTGGCGCAGCGCGTGCCCGGCTGACGCCGACTAAAAAAATAACAATAATCGTAACTACAAAAATGGCAATTATTATTTACTTTTTAGTGATATTTCTTTGAAGTCGGTTATTTTTTTGTGGTTTCAATTCAACTAGTAGAGGGTGAAATAGGGGATGAATGTTTGTGTGGGGAACTCATATAATAAAGAATTCAGACCGACATCAGTCCAAAGTGACATTGCCCCGAGCGGAGCCGAGTACCTTAGCAAGGTATATTATAAATTAGAAAGTAGCCCTGTTTGTCTTTGCGTTCTCACGCCTAAATAGCTAACATTTTTTTATGAATTTCGGTATTCCGATAGTCTGCACCATGGAGAAGGACATAGGTTGCCTTTTGTGGTGAAAATTAAACTCGAAGGGGTGAAATAGGGGATGAAAATTTATATCCAGAAAATAGGTCAGCCCGAATCAATCCAAAACGGCATTGACCCGAGCGTACCTCAGCTAGTATTAAATAATAATACTATCACAAATGATTGAGAATCTTTGTCGATTTTCAGAGTTCTTGTTCGGCTCTAATCTGCTACGTGACATTTCGCCTGCGTTCATACCTACGCTCACAGCGTTCACTACGTAGATACAATAAGGGTCGAATTCATACAATTAATTCTTCTTTTAAGGCATCAAATAAGTGCACCAAATTATTGCGTTTTATAAAAATGGACGGTTATCACCACACTTAAGGTCAGATTAGTCCAAACCAGCAGGTGAGAACTTGGTTGGATGCCGGGACCTTTTTTATATTGCACCGTTACGTTAAGCAGAATGACAATCGGTCCATTTTAATCAATATTACAACTTGTAAGTAAAGATTTTGACATTGAATCCAAGTCAACAAATCTCTTAGTAACCACTTATGTTATGTACTGGAGGAAATGCACTGAGACCTTTTTCTTTATTTTTAAGTGCCCGGGTACCCTCGGTACCTACATACAAAAGGTTTTCGGGACACCCAAAAATTTTCCAGTATGCAATATTCATCAGGAAGCAACGGGACTAGCAAGCGAAACTTCCCTGTACGGGGAGTTCGCTTACGAATTTACTTACTACCATAAAACTAGGATTTACTGCTAGATCTGTACTTAATATTGATTTTATCGAGTTCCAACGAAATGTCAGAACACGTAAGAAGACATAAGAACTTCGTAGGTTGTTATTTAGAGCAACAAAGATTAGATGTTGCTCGTTCCGAATTTGTAAGCAAACTAACTACATACATTTATATGTTTTACACTACTTGTGGCTACGCTGCCGCCATACGTATGATTTTAGATCGCTAGTGCTGTCCTTTTATGCATATTTGCTTTATCCTTTAAATGTTTACAATTACTTAGGTACTGTAATTATTGAGTGAGTCCAAAACGAAAATACGAGTACGACTGCTTTTAGTTGTTCCGATTCGATCACTTGACCTAGATTCACGGGAGTCTCTGAATTTCACCCTTAGCAGAGCATCGCGTGCACGCGGCTACCTGTTGCGAGTCGGAGGAAGGAAAATGGCAGGCGTTGCCGTTTCGACAAGATTTATTGCGAGAATTCAACATCGCCGGGCCGGAGGAAACATATAAAAGCAAGACTCTGTTCCAATTTGTGAAGGAGCGGATAGGGTTGAGTGGGTAGTCGTGCCCCGCATCCATCATCGCCACGCGACTATTGGAATATTTATCGGCGGAATATATTAGTGCATTCCAATGGATTTGTTTATGTAAGTGGACATGGATAGCTTATGCCACACCTACGGTCTAGCCCAAAACACTGTCGCTTATTCAGCTGCTCGAAATAAATCTTTCGAAAAATGACCAACCCGTATTACGCGTGGAACCAGTTTTTTAATTGTTTCATCAAAGACATTTCAAAAAGTTAAACCTTGAAAATGATATCTAAAATAATATCAGTTAATGTCAATATCAGTAGTAAACTTGAAAAATAATACGTTTGAGACCCCACTTTATCATTTTTTTCCATGCAAAAAACATCACTTTCTAAAATATTTCTTTAATTATATTTGTAGAACGTTCATGTTCAGGACCCCCACCCATAAGGTTCAGGAACTTAACGCAAACCAACCATACGCATTAGCTAGTATAATAATCTTTAATCCTCAATTCCATTAGGTTATCCAGTGGTGGGTTAAGAGGCGACCAAGCAGCGATAGCGAGGCATCAGTGACTTACCACATCGGTGACAATCAGCGAGACGAGCACTGGCGCGCCGAGAGACGCGAAGTTGCCGACCAGATTCGCGAGAGACATCAGCGTCCCGGCGAAATTTGGCGCCAAGTCTATTTGATTAATCTGCGGACGTAAAACGTCTTGTTAGCTTCCCTCTATGAAGGGACTGGCGGCTTTCGACTTTGACAAATTGAATACTTCACAGGCTTCAATTATTTTTAAAGAGATTCCTAGATTTTTCCTGCTTTCTTCTCTTTTGAGTGCAAGAATAAATCTGCCGTACAATATGATTATGTATATTAAATAATTACTTATTTCATCATGGAGGATGTCTATAATTTGAGTTTCAGCGACATCTACATTTGAAGCATTTTAATCAGATTTTAAAAATAATCTGATAAAGTTTTGGTCGTGATATTCGTCGGAAGCAGGACTTGAACCTACGACCTTTGGATTACATGTCCACTGCTCTAAACCGACTGAGCTATCCCGACAATTACGTCAGAAAATGATAACAAAGAATGTCTGTTTTGTATTTTTTTTTTATTAGTAATTCAAATTCACCGTGAAAAATCTTTAAATTAAATTAAATTTTGTCAATGCGAAGGATTTTGAAAAAAAAATACATGATCAATTTTCCAAGAAATAATTTGGAATCATATTTTATTAAATTCAATTTCAACATTTGTGGACAAAAATGATTGTAACGCCATGTTACGAGAGAGGATGTACAAGAGGGTATGCGCGCGAGTTGCTATATATATATCTAACCTGAATGTGTCCTTTCAGATACCTAAAGAAAAGTACGAAAGAACAATTTTGGTGGTTTTCCTTCGTTAGAAACATAACAGACCTAATACAAGCATAGCGACAGCGCTAAAAGAGCCTACCATTATCTTTATAATTGACCATGATATAATATGCTTTTTCCACCATTTTATTACTTATTTTGTGACCTTATTCCCGAAGAAATTAGCTACCATGTCAAAATCTTCGCATTATATGAACATTCGTTCATTGAACACAGAACACAGTTCATTCGTTCGAACACAGCTCAATTCGTACATTTAACTGGATTCAAAGCACGTACATTTTTTTATCTTTCATGCTGTGCGATCACATTTCATAAGCTGACCACCACGAAAGTGAGTAAAGGGACCTTTTTTATATGGGTTCTGAACCATGAAGTGACCCATATTGTCAATGCAAATGCACATTTTACTTTAGTTTTTTATGGAATTTATTTAATTTGAGTGTATGTATGAGTGTAACCTAAAGTAAACCCTTTATTTGAACTGTGTAATCTTATATTAGATAATTAGCATATATTTCATGTTTTTTATTTTTAAAACTTTATTTAAATTTCAAATGTATGGGAAATTTTCTAATTCCACAGTACTCAAGTGAATATCTCATATATTACTGGTAATACTTTAATGAGGTGGGCCATTTAAGATAACACGTCGAAAATTCCATAAGCTTAAAAAAGGATGACGGTCTAGAACAGCATTACATTAATATTATATATGTATAAATATTAGATTAATACTGAAGCTATATGTGTTCAAAAACATGAAAATGAATGGTACTAACGAGGGAGCCGACTTGCATGCCAGCGTGCGTCGCCTTCGACAGTACAAGCAGCGTCACAGCGACCGGCACACTCGACGTGAACGCAGCTCCCACCATCATCAGCCCCGAAACCACCATGCCTGCACCGGAACACACAGCCAGCCATAAGAAACTCATCTAAATGTTTCATTTACGAGTCGTATTCACTACGTATAATATTCACAACGTATAATAGTATTTTTTTCCAAAAAATGAAAAACATGCATATCGTATAATATTCACAACGTATAATGTTATACGTTGCGCATGAATAAAGTTTAAAAATAAAATCAACTCTTTGCATCATGCAGAACGTATAATAGTCACAACGTATAATATTCCTAACCTGAATTCACAAAAAAAGAAAACCATGCAGAACGTATAATATGCCAAGAAGCACTGCATAAAGCGCCCTAATAACGATACATTTAAGGCTGAAATTGCTACGAATCGATATTTGCTACAATTTCGAAAGGCCACCTTACGCTAATTGAGACGGTCGAAACGTCACGTGCGAGTATACGCTTGAAATGTATATAAATAAGGGCGCTTATCGTATGAAAAGTTTTTGGATTATATGATATGCATGGTTTTCTTTTTTTGTTAAATAAAGATCATAATATTATACGTTGTGACTATTATACGTTATGCATGGAGAAATAAGTAATTTTATTTTTTAAACTTCTTTTCATGCACTACGTATAAAATTATGCGATCTGCCGATTATACGTTCTGCATGGTTTTAAAATTTTGTTAAAATATCACATTATGCGATCTGCATATTAGACGTTCTGCCGTTCCCCCTCATTTACTATGTGCTAATAAAATAGTATAAAAACATTAAAAAGTGCAAATATAAAAAAACATAGCTATGAAATTCTATTAACGTTGCGTTATTGAAAACTCACCAATACTGTTGGCTATTCTCCTAGCATTGATAACACTCACGTAGCCACGGTTGATGAAGAAGTCGGATAGCTGTCCGCTTGCTATACCCATGCAGTACATAGCTATGTACGGCAGGGAGGAAAATAGCCCATTCTGAAAACGATGCATACCACACACTACTTATTGTTGTTTAGGAAAGACTGTGTTATTTAAATCAAGTTTGAAGTTGAAATCAGACATACATTGATCATGCCATGTAAATCATCAAATGTCATAATATACCATAAAAATGTAAAACAAAGCCTAACGCAAGTAGTTCTGGAGAAAAAAAATAGATTCTGGTATATTTTAAATACTTATTCATCTTCAATGTGGGGGTTCAGAACCTGTCCCGCATATATAAAGTTTCTTCAAACAAAGTTACTTCATAATTGGTAAATACAGCATTGCACATTGCTATCAAATAATTTTCAGAATTCAAAGTTTATTGGATTTTTTGTAACAATATTAATTTAATAACGCCATCTATTCATTACATTTGAGTGTTTTAAGACAAGTAAATGCAATTATGAGCTATTATTGTTGGCGTGCACGGACACATCGGCTACCGACGACGGCTCTAACAAACAAACCATTATATTCTTTTAGAAACACGTTGAAACAGAAACACATTTTTAAAAATAAATAAAATAAACAAACAAAGAGAAAACACATAAAATACCAAGGCCGCCAAAGTACTTATCAAAGTTGTTTCTCTAGAAAATGTTGACATAGAATTTACAATGTTTTGCAAAAGGATGATGTTTTCAATTCATCTGTATTTTTGGCTGAAGAATATGGATAACAGCTTACATTTTAGGCAAAGAAAATTATTATTGGTCTTACTCTATGCAAATAGTCTACTCGATTTCTCACGAACAAGAATAGTAAATATTTTTTTTATGTTAGAATGTTGAATTCCGGAACGCACCCAAACAATGCTGCGGGATAAGTATGCGTCAATTGTATGCAGATATATAAATAATTCATTTAAATCTTTGATTGGATGTATAATAATAATATAAATGAATTCTTACATTTGTTATGTTTACATGCAGAATCTTGCTCATGTAAATCGGCATTTGGACGAAAATGAAAATGTAGCCGAAAGTGGCACCCGCGTACGTGGCAACCATCGCCCACACAGGAGTTGAGCTCAGTATAGCCTTCCATGGCGTTTTTCTCTTCTATGAAACAATAAAATATCAAAAAGTTAGATTATATTTCCTAAAAACAAGTTTACTGAATGAATAACATGTCAGCCTCAATAGCCCAGTGGCGCGACACTTCGGCGATCGCTCTCCGAAGTTAAGCAACGCTGGGTCAGGTCTGGTCTTGGATGGGTGACCATTCGACCGTTGAGAGAGGATGGCCGTGGTTCGGATTCCACGTTAAACTGTAGGTCCCCTTCCTTACTTACTAGGTGGTAGGGTTAATACCGCCCGGGTTGGCACCATCGCATTGAATGAACGATGGTCAAAGCGGCAATGAAAATTGTCCATGTTTATGTGGTGTGTTAGGCTAATACCATGACACAAGGTGTGGTATTAGCCATTCATGTCCAGTCACATAAAAAAAAAGGCTCGATTACAAGGCGAAAAAAATATAACAAACCATGAATGAAAATATAATATCATTAAGTCAATGTTTATCGGAAGGAACATTGCTTTATTTTGTATTGTATTTGTTTTTATTTTGTTACTGATTGGCATCATGAGAGTGAACTTGAATATGGAAATAAAACTTAGATCTTATCACTTCTTCTTTTTAATTATGAATATTGGTCGCGGTGTCTCAGTTTAATCATGACATTAATTTAATAACGAATTAGTAAACATAAATCATACAATTTTTATAATTTATCATATAAAATATATGTAATACAACAAATATTTCATAGATATATATATACCTTCCAATAAAAGTAAAAATTTCTCTTAATCAGGAACAACGGGCAGTTGCCTTAAGCCATCGGGCTTGGGTCAGGTGCAAGGGAGAAAGGTTAAAATAGGATCATGTTAATTAGATCTTAGGTGTTCAGGAAACCATTCAAAATTGTAGAGACTTATTTCTTCACATCTACTGAACGATGCGGACAAGCGCATTCCATCAATAGCATTTATACACATGCGCATTCTAGTCCAATAGGAATGCGAAGAAAATAAGGTATTTTTCTCACCTACCCGCGTCCTCATAAATCTGACCATATTGGTGATATTGTGCAATGCTAATTTCTTCCCGGATCCACAAAGTGAAGCGAAACCCCAATCCCTACTTAAAATTTAATGAATATAACATTAGGTTGAAAAGCGACGTTTACATTTAATAAATGCGTTGTCAATTGGAGCACAATGAATGTGATCAAAAGGTCCATGTTTCATATCCTGATTTAGACCACATTCTGACCACAAAATGTTGTCCTAATTTTTTTTAACATAGAATTGTGATTCTCCTAAATATAGATCCCACTGTTTAATTAATCTCAATTTCATGCAATAACCGGAAAATTCGTAACTAACATGAATATGAAAATATATCTTAACATAAAATTTTCTGTTAAATTAAGGAATTAGGATTTGAGATTTTGATTAAAACTACAGGCATTTTCTAAACATCGAAGTTAATAAATATGGACGCAGAATTTATCGCTCGCATAAGTTATGTATACCAAAACAAATATTACTGGATATTTTTGTTAATCCGTTAAAAAATCTATTAATGAATTCACAATTAGGTAAGATTTAAATGGAAGTTTTTTTCTGAATAAAAAAGATTTTCTTTAAAAAATCGTATTTAAAATCTAAATCAAGATATTTGCCTTGATTTCGATTTGGCTCGTGTTAATAGTTTCGCTTCCTATCTGCCTATGTTTTATATCTTTTGAAATTCTCACAGCTTGGTGAAGTTCTTCATCGTCTTGCCCCATGATGTAAAGCTTTTCGGCTGCGCTGATCGCGGGATGGTCGGCCGGCGTGGCCGCGCCGAGCGCCGCGAGCAGCGCGCCGCACGCCAGGCTCAGCGCGCCGCTCACCCAGAACGAGAACGGCCAACCGAGCGACGGACTCCCGGCGAGGAAGCCGGCCAGTTGGAACGCCACGATGGTGCCGAATTGGGAACCTGGTAAAGGATCCTCGAATTAGTCGAATGAAAATACACATTTATGTTGAGTGCCAGTCAGATAAAACACTACAAGTTCAGATGTTTTTGCAGAAATATTAAAATTCTGAGAAAGATTTATAGGAGAGCAGACTAGCACGCTATTAACAGAGTAGCGCGCCATTTGCAAGACTCAGCAAGCCGCCCACCCAATGTGAGAATGGCCAACCCAGCGACGGGAATCCAGGCGAATTTAGTCAGATGGAATGCTCAATTACTGGTTTGGTTAAAAAAACCGGCCAAGAGCGATCGGACTCGAACACGAAGGGTTCCGTATACCGATACAGCCCTGTGACAGATGGACGGACGTATGGACGGATTAACAGCAGAGGCTTAGTAAAAAGGGTTCGTTGGCACACTTTGGGGACGAAATCCTAAAAATTACCGTTTTATGGATTAAAAAAATCTCGTCCTTATTGATTTCAAAATATACTTTGCTGCTACCATTGATCAAAAAGCTACTTAAAAAACTTAAAGTTGAGAGTATAATAATATGCAAGCAGAGCTACACTAAATGCACTTTTCTCACGACATGTTCGCAAAGCTAAAACTTACGAGAATAAATATGAGGATAATCCTACTCTTCAATTAAGGCTGTTCCGACCCATATAAAGTTGTTTGCACACATAACGCAAAAAGTATAGCACTTTAAGCCACGAATTAATAATAAAAGTTGAATATAGTCTATAGAATATATACTTGCAGCGAAAACAATTTCACAATTTCAGGATTATTGGTTTTGTTACAATTTATTTAAATACGATTTTTATTTAACAGCGCCATCTAACGGTGTAAAACTTATAATCGGCAATTACAACGAAACCATTAAACTTGAAATTGTGAATATGTTTTCGCTGCAACTACTATGGCTATATTTAATATTTTTGATGAATTTGTGCCTTAAAGTGGAATACTTTTTGCGTTCTGTGTAAAAAAAACATTGAATGGGTCGGAACATCCTTAAGCCTTAATGATGTTACAACGAAATAGTACCATTGATTATGTAAGTGGTGAGTCGACCGCGTTCATTAACAGGAGCCCACTTGCCAAGCATGGTCTGCATGCAGGGATACAGCGCCGCCTGAGTCATGCCCTGCAGTAGCCGACAGGAGCACACAAATTCCCAACCCTGCACATGTCCACGGAATTATATTAACTAGATTTCAATTAGGTGCTCTTGCACATTGTATCAACATACTTTTCAAAATTCGGTCTCGTTGTCAATAAGCTTATTATTTTTAATTAATTTAATTGTTTTGAAATCGTCAAGAGAATTTCTTTCAATATTCGGATTTAGTATTTATTTATTTTTAACTTCATTTATTTTGTTAAATTGCCTTATTACCTCAAATATTACCTACCATGATCGCAGCCCATGGAGTGATGATGGACAATAGTCCATTAACCAACAGTGAAACGAGTACAGGTAGCTTGCCTCCAAACTTCTGCGCCATAATACCCATCGGCACTTGCATTGCGGTGTAGCCGACGAAAAATGATCCTGTTATCATTTCTTGAGTCGATTTTGACCAATTGTACGTCTGTGAATGTATGTATTATGTAAATTTTGCCTATTCAAAAGTTACAATTCAATTCGATAAATAAACCATGTTTACCCTGTAGACAGACCATCCCAGTGTATTTTCCATGGTAGCTCTTTTGCTATTTGCTAGATCAAATGTGTGCAAGTCTTCATTTACTAGATTTACATTATTATCGACATTAAGCTGTGATGTTTTTGTCACATTGCGGTCAGAGTCATTGATGTGAGAATTTTCTAAACCGCCATTTATAATTTCTGTTCTATTTATGAAGTAACTTGAATTATTCGTAATTGTGCTGTATTGTGGCATGTCTTTTTGTAATATATCCGTCATAGCTACAATCGTGATACTAAGCTGCGCTCTTACGGTTAGTGAAACACTTAAACATAAAAATAGACATAACGTTTGTATGTGACGCTTTCCGAATCGTGGATTTTCTTGCTTAAGCGCTTTTGTGTCCATGAATTCTGAAAATGATTAAACACACAAATTAGTAACTACCTAACATACATATGTATGTACTAACTTATCTTTAAGAATTCATATGAATGGTTTTTTTTCGTTTAGGTTTATCACGATTATCATCTATAAATGTGTATTTAAAATAAAGTAAATTCAGGTCATATTTCAGAACATCATTAATTGACCAGTAAAGAAGAGAAAATGAAGTTTGAAAATAATGTGATATAAAAGGTATTGGAGTTTTTTTTATGAATAACCGGTATGGGTAGCTGTGCTGAGGACCACAGGTGCTCAGAAAAGCCAAAAACACCTCGCCTCGTGAAACCACGCTCAGCGAGGGGCCATGTCAGCAGATTTGCGGTAAACGGCTGAGCTATCGAGCTGATTCAAATTACGCTTGAAGACTCCCAGGAACAGTGACCACAAATTGATACGTAAACAATTTGTTGCTCACATTGCTGGAAAAAGTTTGCGAAAAGCGTCCTCGAAGCAGTGTTGTCCTTGGCCACGATAACGCGTTCGCACACTCCGCAAAGGGTAACGCATGCGTATTTGAAGGCTTCAAATGTAGAATTGATGACGCATCTGCCATACAGCCCGGACCTTGCACCTTGCGACTTCTTTTTGTTTCCAAGAATGAAAGGGAAACTTTTTTTTTATGCGACCTGACATGAATGGCTTATACCACACAACTACCGTTTTGATATTAGCCCAATACACCGCATTCCCGAAGGAATTAGGTACCATGCATTGAACTGGATGGAAAACACGGACATTTTTTTATTACCGCTTCGACCATATTTTCATCTAATGCGACGACCAACCCGGGCGGGCTTAAACCCTACCACCTAGTAGGGGAAGGGGACCTATAGTGTTACATGGATTCCGAACCATGGAGCAGCTTGCATTCGTGACGAAATGCACTTATCAAACTCGGAAAGAGAAAGAAAGTGGTGCATGTCGGAACTGAACCCAGACCTCTGGTATGCTAGGCCAGTCCCCGCGCCACTACGCTACGAGCCGCTTTGGTTTACGATTTACGAGCCCGGAAGCCGCGGTGAATGCGTTCCACGAAGTGCATATAAGTGCATGAAGGGGCATTTATGTACTTTGAAAAGCAATAAATATTTCACATATTATGGATTTAATATAAGTTTTAATTTTAAGTATGCCCTAAGTATCGTATATTTAAAAAATCTCATGAGTCTCATTTATCATTTCGCCTTTTTAATAAATGTAATAGGACCCATGTTGTAATGTGATTCGAACGAAAAATATCTTTTGTTTATGGGAAATGTAGGTTAACACTCTGGGTAATGTTAAATATTTTAACGGCTAGTAATACAATAGACCTAAAAAAAATCGCTGCTTTTTTTTAATTTATCGAGCAGCACATCCATCATTCACGCGTTATGTACTCAGGTGAACATGTTTTCACTACATACATCTGAAGGGCCAATACCGTATACCGTGGAGTGATTTTGGTGCCACACGTGTACTCATTATAACCTTGTCCAACTAATCCTATTGAATTTATTTTTGCGACAATTCGACCTTATAGGTATTGTACCAATGGTATTGTATGGTATGGTAACTATGAATATTGGAGGCATGTTGAATTAAAACAACAGGCCCTTTTTTAAACTTTTCTTTTAGATTTAATTTAAAGTTTCATTCATTCAGGGGATTTGGTCATTGAAGTTTTTATAATTAACACAGAAAGGGTGGTAAAAAGTTGATAAAAATTGAGCTGAATTCTAACACTACCAATTTAATTAATGGGTTTCTTCACTTTGTTTTCATTTAATTTTGTGTTTTCATTCCTATTTTATTATCAACTTCGAAGATAGAAGAAGAGGATACACTGAGGATAAAGCCAAGCGTGCCTCAAAAACGCGGGGAGTCCTCAACAGGGTGCTCACGCCTGACCAAAAACTGCTCTTCACAAGGCGCAGATAAGGTCTTGCGTGGAGTACTGCTCGAACTTGTGGGACGGCTCAGCTAAGTATCTGCTTGGCTCGATGACAGCGTCGTGCCGTGCATTTCGTCGACGATCCCAAGGTATATCTAAATCTGGAGACACTTCATCGCCGAAGGTATGAAGGGTCTCTCGCTGTATTCTATCATCTTTACCATGGAGAATGCTCTTCGGAGCTGCATAACGCTGTCCCCCCTCCCCCTTTTTACCGCCGCACAACGTGGAACAGGCAGGGTATGCACCCATTCACCGTCGACATTTTCAAAATACGAACCCACCGATCCTCTAGATCTTTTATCGATAGGGTCGGTAAACTATGGAATCGACTCCCTGCCGAAGTTTTTCCCTCAAAATACAACCTGGGGTCCTTCAAACATGGTGTGAAGAAGCACCTGGCCGGCCGGCATGGTTTTCGCAGCCCCTGTGAAAGTTCGAAAGCCGTCGGGCGCCTTTTTTTGAGGTCCTGGCATGCGCCATATGCCGCGCTAGGCTTCGTATGAAGCTAGACAAATTTCCGATTTCCCCCCCACCGCTCCGCTAAAAGCGAAGCAGCAGTGGCGCCGTGAATCTTAGGATAAAACTGAAATGAGATATTGTTAGAGCGACACCTATACGCCGTCGCTGGAACTTCGTGAAAGTTGTATCGATCCCGCGGCAAGTCGTCAATGATCATACAACCAATCACAAGGCTCGAGATCACCCGCCATATTATTCACATTGCTGCTAGAAAACAGCCACCATTTCGTCAGATCTCTACTTCATGAAAGGATTTACTATTTTCACTTCGATCGTCAGTAGCTGGTTGGTGTAGCGCGTGAGACGTCTTATCTGCAGTTATTGTTCGATGGGGGATGTCGGTTCGAATCCTGTAGGTTACAATTTTTTTTTTTCTGTTTTTTTACTTTTTATTGTTAAAGGTGTATAGTATATAATTATAGCGTGGGTTAGACTTAATTGATTTACACATATAAAAAAATATTACATAACAATAGTTTTTACCTGAGAAACAATTTTAAAAATTATAAACGTCATTTGATACAATAAAAAGTAAAATAACACTTTTAAAAAGGATAAACGTGAGACGATGGAGAAATAATTTCCATGCAACGAGCGCGCAAAAAATGACGCCACGCGACTTACAACATTATATCGCCGTTCATAGCGCCGTAGCGCAGTGATGAAAACGGAGAAAAATCTAATTTTTTGTCTCCCAAATTGATAGGTAAATTAGTAGCGCAGTGATGAAAACGGAGAAAAATCTAATTTTTTGTCTCCCAAATTGATAGGTAAATTGATAAAAATAAGAATTATTTTTCAATAAACCTGATGGTCGTTACGTCATTCTTCATTAGTAGTGAGAGCCGAAACAAAGGCCAAATTCCTCCCGCGGCACAAGTGAAGTAAATTTACTAAGCAGGTACCTACGTCGCTTATTCCAAGGAATGTGACAAGTAGTGTCGACACTTTTTAGGGTTCCGTACCCAAAGGGTGAAAACGGAACCCTTTTACTAAGCCTCTGCTCTCCGTCCGTCCGTCCGTCCGTCTGTCCGTCCGTCCGTCCGTCCGTCCGTCCGTCCGTCCGTCCGTCCGTCTGTCACAGGGCTCTATCTCATGAACCGTAATAGGTAGGCAGCTGAAATTTTCACAGAGTGTGTATTTATTTTGCCGCTATAACAACAAATAGGTAAATTAAAAAAATATATAAAAATTAAAGGGGGGCCCATACAAAAGAAATGTGATTTTTGGTGTTGATGGTACGGAACCCTTCGTGTGCGAGTCCGACTCGCACTTGGCCCGTTTTTTTAGTTCAATTTGCTCTCCTGTGGTCGCCTGGTACGCAGTATCCTCTATTTAGCTGCTATTTGCCGCGGCAGCGAGTGCCGCGTCTTTTGTCGTTTGAACATCTTTTTTTCGACGTTGGCGACGTTGTCGTCGTTGTTCGTCGTTGTTGATGTCGAAAACGGAACCCTATTACTGCGTGCAAATGTATTCGGTGCGGTGCGTACCTAGTTATGCGCTGCTCGTCGATTGTGCGCGGCGCGTACGA
This sequence comes from Incurvaria masculella, assembly GCA_946894095.1. NCBI lineage: Eukaryota > Metazoa > Arthropoda > Insecta > Lepidoptera > Incurvariidae > Incurvaria > Incurvaria masculella. The sequence continues at coordinate 10,405,019 of OX335644.1, forward strand.
TCGCGTGAGGTCGCGTATGCGCGCTCGTCGATTGTATCTCGTTCACTCGCGTCAGTCGCGCGGTCGCCCCGCACCGAAGTGTCTTATAATATTTGGACGCTCGTCCGCTCCGCTGTAGCGCCACAGAGCAGCGCTGTGCAACAATCGAATAACGTAGATTTGTATTCGAATGAATCGAATAACGGGAACAATCGAATAATTCGATTGTTTTTATTCGCAATCGCCTATCGCTAGTCTACGACCAGTGTTTCCAATGATATAACGAAAACTAATTTTGACATGACAGACAGGTAGATCAGGTCGGGGCGTTTATTTTGAGTGGTCGCATGATGGTTCTACTACCAGTGTTTCCCATGATATAACGAAAAAAAATTTTGACATGACAGGAAGTTAGATCAGGTCGGGGTATTTAATTTGAGTGGTCGCATGATGGGTCTGCGATCAGTGTTTCCCATGATATAACGAAAACTAATTTTGACATGACAGACAGGTAGATCAGGTCGGGGCGTTTATATTGAGTGGTCGCTTGATGGGTCTACGATCAGTGTTTCCCATGATACAACGAAAACCAATTTTGACATGACAGACAGGTAGATCAGGTCGGGGCGGTTATTTTGAGTGGTCGCATGATGGGCCTACGACCAGTGTTATCCATGATGTAACGAAAACAAATTTTGACATGACAGACGGGTAGATCAGGTCGGGACTTTTACTTTGAGTGGTCGCATCATGGGTCTACGATCAGTGTTTCCTATGATACAACGAAAACCAATTTTGACATGACAGACAGGTAGATCAAGTCGGGGCGGTTATTTTGAGTGGTCGCATGATGGGCCTACGACCAGTGTTTTCCATGATGTAACGAAAACAAATTTTGACATGACAGACGGGTAGATCAGGTCGGGACTTTTACTTTGAGTGGTCGCATCATGGGTCTACGACCAGTGCTTCCCATGATATAACGAAAACTAATTTTGACATGACAGACAGGTAGATCAGGTCGGGGCGTTTATTTTGAGTGGTCGCATGATGGGTCTAAGACCAGTGTTTCCCATGATATAACAAAAAAAAAATTGACATTACAGACAGGTAGATTAGGTCGAGGCGTTTATTTTGAGTGGTCGCATGATGGGTCTACGACCAGTGTTTTCCATGATGTAACGAAAACAATTTTTGACATGACAGACGGGTAGATCAGGTCGGGACTTTTACTTTGAGTGGTCGCATCATGGGTCTACGACCAGTGTTTCCCAAGATATAACGAAAACTAATTTTGACATGACAGACAGGTAGATCAGGTCGGGGCGTTTATTTTGAGTGGTCGCATGATGGTTCTACTACCAGTGTTTCCCATGATATAACGAAAAAAAATTTTGACATGACAGGAAGTTAGATCAGGTCGGGGCGTTTATTTTGAGTGGTCGCATGATGGGTCTGCGACCAGTGTTTCCCATGATATAACGAAAACTAATTTTGACATGACAGCCAGGTAGATCAGGTCGGGGCGTTTATATTGAGTGGTCGCTTGATGGGTCTACGATCAGTGTTTCCCATGATATAACGAAAACCAATTTTGACATGACAGACAGGTAGATCAGGTCGGGGCGGTTATTTTGAGTGGTCGCATGATGGGTCTACGACCAGTGTTTCCCATGATATAACGAAAACAAATTTTGACATGACAGGAAGTTAGACCAGGTCGGGGCGTTTATTTTGAGTGGTCGCATGATGGGCCTACGACCAGTGTTTCCCATGATATAACGAAAACTAATTTTGACATGACAGATAGGTAGATCAGGTCGGGGCGTTTATTTTGAGTGGTCGCATGATGGGTCTAAGACCAGTGTTTCCCATGATATAACAAAAAAAAATTTGATATGACAGACAGGTAGATTGTCGCATGATGGGTCTACTACCAGTGTTTCCCATGATATAACGAAAACTAATTTTGACATGACAGACAGGTAGATCAGGTCGGGGCGGTTATTTTGAGTGGTCGCATGATGGGTCTACGACCAGTGTTTCCCATGATATAACGAAAACAAATTTTGACATGACAGGAAGTTAGACCAGGTCGGGGCGTTTATTTTGAGTGGTCGCATGATGGGCCTACGACCAGTGTTTCCCATGATATAACGAAAACTAATTTTGACATGACAGACAGGTAGATCAGGTCGGGGCGTTTATTTTGAGTGGTCGCATGATGGGTCTAAGACCAGTGTTTCCCATGATATAACAAAAAAAAATTTGATATGACAGACAGGTAGATTGTCGCATGATGGGTCTTCTACCAGTGTTTCCCATGATATAACGAAACAAAATTTTGACATGACAGGAAGTTAAATCAGGTCGGGGCGTTTATTTTGAGTGGTCGCATGATGGGTCTGCGACCAGTGTTTCCCATGATATAACGAAAACTAATTTTGACATGACAGACAGGTAGATCAGGTCGGGGCGTTTATTTTGAGTGGTCGCATGATGGGTCTACGACCAGTGTTTCCCAAGCTATAACGAAAACAAATTTTGACATAACAGACAGGTAGATCAGGTCCGGGCGTTTATTTTGAGGGGTCGCATGATGGGTCTAAGACCAGTGTTTCCCAAGCTATAACGAAAACAAATTTTGACATAACAGACAGGTAGATCAGGTCCGGGCGTTTATTTTGAGGGGTCGCATGATGGGTCTACGACCAGTGTTTCCCATGATATAATGAAAACAAATTTTGACATGACAGGAAGTTAGACCAGGTCGGGGCGTTTATTTTGAGTGGTCGCATGATGGGCGTAGACCAGTGTTACCCATGATATAACAAAAAAAATTTTGACATGACAGACAGGTAGATTGTCGCATGATGGGTCTACTACCAGTGTTTCCCATGATATAACGAAACAAAATTTTGACATGACAGGAAGTTAGATCAGGTCGGGGCGTTTATTTTGAGTGGTCGCATGATGGGTCTGCGACCAGTGTTTCCCATGATATAACGAAAACTAATTTTGACATGACAGACAGGTAGATCAGGTCGGGGCGTTTATTTTGAGTGGTCGCATGATGGGTCTGCGACCAGTGTTTCCCATGATATAACGAAAACTAATTTTGACATGACAGACAGGTAGACCAGGTCGGGGCGTTTATTTTGAGTGGTCGCATGATGGGTCTACGACCAGTGTATTCCATGATATAACGAAAACAAATTTTGACATGACACGAAGTTAGACCAGGACGGGGCGTTTATTTTGAGTGGTCGCATGATGGTCTACGACCGGTGTTTCCCATGATATAACGAAAACAAATTTTGACATGACAGACAAGTAGACCAGGTCGGGGCGTTTATTTTGAGTGGTCGCATGATGGGCCTACGACCAGTGTTTCCCATGATATAACGAAAACTAATTTTGACATGACAGACAGGTAGATCAGGTCGGGGTGTTTATTTTGAGTGGTCGCATGATGGGTCTACGACCAGTGTTTTCCATGATGTAACGAAAACAAATTTTGACATGACAGACGGGTAGATCAGGTCGGGACTTTTACTTTGAGTGGTCGCATCATGGGTCTACGACCAGTGTTTCCCAAGATATAACGAAAACTAATTTTGACATGACAGACAGGTAGATCAGGTCGGGGCGTTTATTTTGAGTGGTCGCATGATGGGTCTACGACCAGTGTTTCCCATGATATAACGAAAACAAATTTTGACATGACAGGAAGTTAGATCAGGTCGGGGCATTTATTTTGAGTGGTCGCATGATGGGTCTACGACCAGTGTTTCCCAAGCTATAACGAAAACAAATTTTGACATGACAGACAGGTAGATCAGGTCCGGGCGTTTATTTTGAGTGGTCGCATGATGGGTCTACGACCAGTGTTTCCCATTATGTATCGAAAACAAATTTTGACATGACAGGAAGTTAGACCAGGTCGGGGCGTTTATTTTGAGTGGTCGCATGATGGTCTACGACCGGTGTTTCCCATGATATAACGAAAACTAATTTTGACATGACAGACAGGTAGATCAGGTCGGGACGTTTACTTTGAGTGGTCGCATCATGGGTCTATGACCAGTGTTTCCCAAGCTATAACGAAAACAAATTTTGACATGACAGGAAGTTGGATCAGGTCGGGGCGTTTATTTTGAGTGGTCGCATGATGGGTCTACGACCAGTGTTTCCCATGATATAACGAAAACAAATTTTGACATGACAGGGAAGGTAAATCAGGTCGGAGCGTTTATTTTGAGTGGTCGCATGATGGGTCTACGACAAATGTTTCCCCAGATATAGCGAAAACATATTTGGTCATGACATGACATGTACAACACATGAAATTGAACTGAACCGTTCCTCCGAGATTATTATTGGAGTTTCTTTTCGTCATAGAATTTATTTTATTTTATTTTATTATATTTTTAATTTTTATTATTATTTTATTTTAGCTATTTGTTGTTATAGCGGTAAAATAAATACATACTCCGTGAACATTTCAGCTGCCTACCTAAGGCCCTGTGACAGACGGACGGACGGACAGCGGAGGCTTAGTAATAGGGTTTCGTTTTCACCCTTTGGGTACGGTACCCTAAAAACGAACCAACAAAACACAACATATTATTTATGTCATTTATTCTTTTCACGGAGTTTTCCTTCTGTTCATGTTATTAATTATTCTGTGCCGCCGACAAAAACTACAAAAATCCGCCCGCCGAGCTATCTGCCAAGGTCATGTGACTTGTCCTGTTGCGACCCGTCCGCAATGGACGTACTTGCAGACGCACGTTCCACGGGGAGGCGGATATTTGCGGCTGCCCCAATACTCGTAGTGCCAGCTAGGCTTGAGAAGGAGAATTTGGCATGATTACGTAACGACAGTCGTGGCACAATGGTTTTAGTGTCGTATTTTTGCTGCGAAGTTGAGAACCACACATATCGAAGTTCGGTTCCTGGAAACATCTCTTTTTTTATATTATAACGAATATTTTATTTATTTATTATATTTTTATTTATTTATATCTTGCTAACCGAACGTTACTAACCAGTGTCAATTATTTCGGCTTTAGACCTCAATAACATTTGATTGAGAATTTTACAGCGCCATCTATGAAGTTCTGCTGATGCTCGTAGGAATTTGGTTCGGAACTTTGTTACTGTCGCGATCCCGAAAGCGATCTCCGCGTGCGGAGAGTCGTGCGGAGAGGCGTGCGCCCGCTTCGAAACATCGCAGCGGACTGAGGCTACCGAAATGGCGATAGATAGTCGCCAAGAGAACGAAAGGGAAAGGGATACTTTACGGTGCTCAGAAATTTTGTCGTAAGTCCAAAATTCATTTTTTTGATGCTTTGAATGAAAAATTGTGTCCAAATGCAATAATAATCATTCAAAAATTTGAAAATCATGATGCAAATATAATGTGAGATTACTAGCACTGTAATTAATACCAATTCTGAGAAATAAAGCATAATGTGAAAAAATCGACCTATTTTCGCGATTTTTTTTCTATCGGGCCAATGTTATGCTATTGGAACAATAATCATTCAGATTAAGCGGATATAAGTGAAGTTTCATATCACGCAATTTTAGCATGATCAGTTCAATATTCTCTGAGAAATTAAGACAAAGCTAAGTGCGATTTAGCGTCATACGGAGCCTTAACATAAAAACAACTGGATGGAAAACACGATATTTTTTTGCATTGCCGCTTCAACCATAGTTTGTGCGGTGGTACCAACTTACCCCTCGTAGCGGAAGAGGACCTACAGTTTTACATGGGTTCAGAACCACGGAACAGCTCGAATTCGTAACGAAATGCACTTATCAAACACAGAAAGTGAAAGAAAGTGGTGCATGACAGGGGCGAGGATTTGAACCCATTACCTCTCGCACGAAAGGCAAGTCCTGAAGCCCCTAAACCACAAACTGTGCCAGTATGGGACTTATTAAGTAGACAATCGTTAGGAGTATTCAAACTGTTTTTATAAAAAAAATACGAATCGAAGAGTCTGTTTAAATCTAAGGGTGAAAAATAAACGAGTAAACGATAGTTAATTTTAGTGTAGTACCTAATTAATGGTTGGTTTTAACCATAAACAGTTTTTTTAGTCTAGTAGCAAAACAAATTGTCAACATGTTGCATTAATTTACTGTTTTTTAGGCCTTTTACCTGTCTCCACAAAATAATTGAGTAGTGCTAAGTGGTAACTTAAATTCGAGTAAACTACGTATGCAATAGGGCATTCAAAAATGTGTTTAAAGTATATAAAATATGAGCGAGATTAAGTCGTTACTCACGAGATGATTTCACAGTGAATTTAAGTCTCGGTTCATTGATACACTTCTCCTTTTCGTTCGACGCATCGAGAACTTCCATTGCGATGACAAAATGTATAGTCTATTTTTGCTTCCGTTATGTACGTCTTCATTAGGAATACTGATTTGAGCAAATGCCTCGCGTTGAAATGACAGACTAATTTGTATCTATACATTCAGCTGTACTTAACATTGAGCAACGCGACCCGGAGTTCGGGTCGGTCGCCTTGCTCAATTATTGCTCCATATGTTTAATTTCTACAGAGTGATGTAGCAAATTAGGGAAAACTTATGAATATTAAATTCAATGAGCGTGTATCGTATAAATTGAGTTAAATCGGGTTTGGAAAATAAACTCGAGTGTGTTCACTATGGTATCGAACAGTAGGGAAACTTTGTTTGTCCAATTTTCAGTTATTCCTATTCAAAGCTTTTCTCCGAGTTGAAATTAATTTAGTAAATTTGTTTTAACAAATTTATTATGATCAAATGGTTTATCAATCGGGTATAATTAGCGAATTAGTTTTCTTAGGTTAATAATTAAACCAAGGGTGTTACATATTTTACAATGTATAATTTTGAGTTTAAATATGGTAAGTTTTTCTCTATAAAAAACCCAATGACTTCAATTCATTGTATTTAGTTTGATCAATAATCAACCTTATGAATTTAGATAATGTATACAAATATAATTAAATTGTTATAAATCATTGATTCGTTCACAAAACTCGTAAACATTGAAAGATCATAACATACATTATGTTTACACTTACATATGTATAAAAAATATATTTTATGATATGACCAATATTTCTGGAATACTTAGTTAAAGTTTTGACTCGTCTTGTTTCAAATCTTCCGTTTTCATTTCCGCTGCGACACATCCGACTTTTTCGTAAAGGAATTCTGAAAAAAAAGAAGCCAAATTTATGTTTCAAAACCTATATTGAGTAAGAAATATAGCAAATATAACACAAATAGAGTCGACGGAAACCGCCGTTGGCACCCTTAGGGTACGCAACCCTAAAAAGTGAGTGTTTTTTTTTTCGATAAACGGAATGATACGAGTATCGTTGGAATCATTCGCCTGCATCACTATCTAAAACACGACTCGAATATGTTAACGTTTAATAAAAATTTATACTTATATCATTTTTAATTCGCTATATCTTTAAAAAATAATAAATCTATTCAAAGTAAAAATAAATTGCTTGCACTGATAGCGCATCTCTAATATGAGAAGTACATAAGTTGTGTGTCACTGTTATGTCGTCATAAGAATGTGGAGGCAAACGATTCCATCCTGTATATTATGTTTGTTTATGAATTTGGTATTTTTTACCCATAGCTTTGACTAATTTGAATGTTTATTAAATTCAAATTTGTTGTCCCAAATATATATAGTTAGGATCGGAACATGGGTTCAGAATGCACTACGTTAACAACTCTCAAATTATTGCGATAACGGTATTAGTGTATTGCAATTATTTCACAAGTAAAGTTTCAGATGTTTTATGGCTTTACATTCAGGTCAGTTTACATTTTGAAACATTTTTTTTAATATCGAGCAAAGTGAGCATGCATACAAATAATGAGTTTTGCTTCAATAAATTATAGCTCACAAATTCTACTAGCTATGTAAAAATATAACTTTGCCGCACACATAAAAAACTCTGCATTAAAAATAAACTGAACAAACGCTTGGGTATTTTTTGTACATGGTTTGGTAAGCCCGAGCGCATTAAAGAACGATTCACATTCTGGTTCTAAGCATTTTTTTTTTTTTTTTTTTATGTTAAGCGCGGCATATGGCGTACGCCAGGACATCTTAAGGTGCCCGACGACGCCCATGGGATTTCGAGAGGGGGGCTGCGAAAACCATGCCGGCCGGCCAGGTGCTTCTTCACACCATGTTTGAAGGACCCCAGGTTGTACTTTGGGGGAAATACATCGGAAGGGAGTTCATTCCATAGTTTTCCGACCCTATAGATGAAGGATCTAGAAGATCGGTGGGTTCTTATTTTTGGAATGTCGACTGTGAATGTGTGCATTTTCTCCCTGTTCCGCGTTGACCGCAGGTAAAAAGGGGACGGAGGAACAGCGTTATGCAGCTCCGACGAGCATTCTCCGTGGTAAAGACGATAAAAGACAGACAGAGACCCTACATCCCTTCTGAGTTGGAGGGTCTCCAAATTTAGGGATACCTCGGGGTCGTCGACTAGACGCACGGCCCGACGCTGTATCGAGTCCAGAGAGCCAAGCAGGTGTTTAGCTGAGCCGTCCCACAAATGCGAACAGTACTCCACGCAAGACCTTATCTGCGCCTTGTAAAGAAGCAGTTTTTGGTCAGGCGTGAAGTACTGACGCACTCTGTTGAGGACCCCCAGCTTTTTTGAGGCGAGCTTGGCTTTATCCTCGATATGGCGTCCGAAATTAAGGTCATGCGTCAGGTCGACCCCAAGAATGCCTATGTGGTCGTCAATACGCAGAGTTGTTCCCTGAAAGGTCGGAGCCACGCTGAACGGAGTACGCTTCGCACTGAATACGCACGCCTGTGTTTTGCTCGCGTTAAACTCAACGAGGTTCTGGAGACCCCACTCGGAAACTTTTTCCAGGGTCTCTTCGAGTCTAACAACGAGACGCCGCCTATTTTCTTCTACTTCAGCCCGGCTAGCGCTCTGGTGACTGGCGTACCTGGCTAGCACTGTGCTGTCGTCTGCGTAGCAATCAATGTCCCCCAAGTTGAGCATATCATTAATTTGCAGCAGAAAAAGGGTTGGGGACAGCACAGAGCCCTGCGGCACACCGGCATTCACAGACATGGCTTTGGAACAGCAACCGTCAATCAAGACTTTTATGCTGCGGCCATGCAGGAAGTCGGCGATCCAGTCACACAGCTCGGGTGGAAGGCCATAAGAGGGCAGCTTGGAGATCAGTGCCTTGTGCCAGACCCGGTCAAATGCTTTCGCAATATCCAGGCCGATAGCCATACCTTCGCCATGATTTTCGAGCGCATCGCCCATCTCATGTGAGACGTATACTAGGAGATCCCCAGCAGATCGATTCGGACGGAAGCCGTATTGATGATCGCTGAGAAGTTCATTGCTCTCTAGATACTTCATCAACTGAGAGTTAATGATGCGCTCCATCACTTTGCAGAGAGGAGAGGTAATGGCTATGGGTCGGTAGTTGGCCGGGTCTGATCGATCGCCTTTTTTAGGCACGGGCTGAACGTTGGCCGATTTCCAAGCAGCTGGCACACATCCAGTGGAGTACGATAGGCGGTAAAGGCGGGTTAGGACAGGGGCTAGTTCTGGAGCACATTTATTTAACACCAATGCAGGAATACCATCAGGGCCACTCGCTTTCCTGGAGTCTAGGGCGGAAAGCTCACGCCGAACGGCTCTCTGGCGGAATTGTATGCTCGGCATAGAGAATTCGCACCCAGGAACAGTCGGCGGAATGGAGCCGCCATCATCCAGGCGAGAGTTCGCCGCAAAGATGCCCGCGAGAAGGTCGGCCTTCTCTTTGGCGGAAAAAGCGAGTGATCCGTCAGGCTGCTGCAATGGTGGAAGTGAGGAGCGGCAGAAATTTGCTTCCACAGATTTGGCAAGGGACCAGAATTGACGGCTCCCAGTAGGGTGGCTGATCAGCTTCTCGCCAATTCTGCCGATATGCTCGAACTTCGCTCTGGCAATTGCTCTCTTACTGGATCTGGAGGCTAAGTTAAGGGCCTGTTTCAGCGCCTTTATATTCGGGTCACGTCGTGTTCGCGCGCGGGACCATGCACGGTGGGCCGCGTTCTTAGTACAACAAGCCACTGCGCATTCCGCGTTGAACCAAGGCTGGCTTTTACCACCGAGGGATTTGGTGGAGCAGGGAATAAAAAGTTCCATAGCTCCCTGGATCACCTCGGAAACGGCATTCGCACAGCTCGACGGATCCACAGTGCAGAAACAGAGTTGCCTCCAAGGGAAGGAGGAGAAATGTTCTCGCATTCCGTCCCAATCTGCCGACTCGTAATGCCACACCAGACGCGTGCCGGTCGCACGTTTCTCGGTCTGGGTGTGTGGCACAGTTGACCTCACCAGGCAGTGGTCAGATGACCCCAGGGGGGCAAGCACCGACACCTTGTACCCGGCGGGTTTGGTGGTCAGCAGAAGATCCAGTAAGGAGGACGCGTCACCTGCTCGATCTGGGATACGCGTATGTTGCGTCACCAATTGAGTCAGATTGTGCGCCAGAGCGAAGTTACGCACAGCCCTACCAGCAAAGTCAGTCTTTTCGGAGCCTAGCCACAGCGCAAGGTGCGCGTTAAAATCTCCCAGAAAGACCAACTCTGCTGAGGGGAACCTCGCCTGTGCATCGTCTGCCGCTTTGCTCAGGTACTCCAGAAGTCGAGTAAGCTCCCTGTCCCCGTTGTGCGGTCTGTACAGGCACGCGTACAGCCGCGTGTCCGTCCCCATGTCAACGTGGACCCAAAGTACGGAGTGTTCGGGGTCCTCCATGCAATGAAGGCGGCGACAGCAAATATCAGACCTGACGAACAGGCACACCCCGGCCTTTGGACGGAATGATTCTTCCAAAGTAAAGCCAGGATAGTGCAGGTACGACGTGTCGGCAGGTCGTGATATTTGTGTCTCCGTAAGGAAGAGCATGGCCGGCTTCAATTACCTTCTGTACGCTGGTTCTCCTGTTGGTTGGGGTCATTCCATGGCTGGACGTCAACTTTGATGAATACAACGAATATACAGTTCGTTATAATCATGAATGCTGCCGTGATCAGGAACACGATTTGCCATTGAGATTGGTCTTCCTGGAAAGTGAATTAATATTGTCATTCATTTAATATTTCATACTTTTCTTGTCGGCAGGAAAAATGACTCAGTTCGGGTTTTTGTAAGGAAAACATAAAGTATTTTTTAAAAGTTATTTATTTATCTAAGATTGATCTGCAATAGGGCACAATGTTCGACATTTATAAAAATGCTGTGGAAATAAATATTTGGTACTAGAACGTTTGTTTATAATGTATTCTTTGTTTAGTTTAGTGAGATAGTGATCGAACAGTGACAGCCAGATATCAGTAACAGCAAGATAGCAGTGACAGCAAGATAGCAGTGACAGCAAGATAGCAGTGACTCACCGCATCGGTGACAATCAGCGAGACGAGCACTGGCGCGCCGAGGGACGCGAAGTTTCCGACCAGGTTCGCGAGAGACATCAGCGTCCCGGCGAAGTTTGGCGCCAAGTCTATTTGATTAATCTGCGGATGTGAAAAGTACTATTAGCTTTTGATTTTAGAGGGAGTAGAAAAATGCTAAAATAAGATCGAAGGCCAAGCACGAGATAAACATATAATAACTATTAATTAATCATTAATTTTGGATGTGAAAAACAAGCAATTTAACATACATTTTAAGAATTAAGAGAAACTGTATATAAAAAGATGTTGTATTAACAACTTAATCTGTAGAAAAGTATGGAAGAATTTTATGCATACTTCGAGCAATCATATTCAATTGAAATTCCTCCAGCTGTACTAGCTGAAGGAAAAACTTTTATTTTGTGGCTAAAGCTAACGCTGTATTATTTTTACAACATAAATTCGCGAGGTAGAATTTGATGCAATGACTAAACGTTATTGAAATTGCTCTCAAGTGTTATAATAAACAAATGTCGTAAGTGGTCCTTACAAGGAAGCCGACTTGCACGCCCGAGTGTGACGCCATGGACAGCACTAGCAGCGTTACAGCGAGCGGCACGCTTGAAGCAAACGCAGCTCCCACCATCATTACTGCTGACACCACCATGCCTGCAACAAAACACCCCAGGTCTTCTCATGAGATTCTCACCTGCCACTCACCGGTGAGTCACTGGTCATTTCATGAATACGAACGTTTTGTGACTCACCGGTGACTCACAGGTGATAATTGCATGATTAGACCACTAGTGCCCTAGTGGTACCTATAGTACCATGTTCGTCATACTATTTTATTTGATTTTTTTTTAATTTATTCAAACTTTTTGGTAGTCAAAAGGTACTAAGTTATGTCACAAAGATCCGCGGATTCGATCAACCCAGTAAAGAAGAACCTGCAAAGTAACTTCATGGGATTTCCCGTGAAGTTTCCTACATAAGCAAGGAAACTTTACGTAAGTAAACCAATATACTTTTCGAAAAAGAGGATAGGTACTTCAAATAACAGATCTTTAAAGTACAACAGCGGCTTTAAAGTATCAATGATGGCACTACGCATTTTAACTCAAAGCACGAGCTTCCGTGGCTCACAAGGAAATCGCCCCGTTCGTGCACAAATTTATTATTCTCTTTATAAGTTGGATAAGTGCATTTCGTTACGAATGTGAGCTGTTCGATGGTTCACAGTAAAACTGTAAGGCTAATCCCGCCCCGGTCGCTTCCATCGCATTGGATGAAAAGGTACTCGAAGCGGCAATTGTTCAAAAAGTTGTCCGTTTTTTACATCCAGTTCAATGTAGCCCAGCTCGTAAAGGTTAGGTCCTTAAATTGGTGCCAACTCTTTCGGAAATGCAGAGTATTGCGGTAATCTGTTGACTGTGGGTTTGGTATTAGCCATCCATGTCCTGTTACGTAAACAAATAAAAATTAGGTACCTTGGAGTCAATCCCGCCTGAATTGCGGCGATAATTTTCCACACATTGAGCTGGATGGAAAAATTAACCTGCACGGTAAAAGCATCTACGCCTCGGCACAGAGTCTTTAACACTTGGGTCAATATAATTGAATACCAAATTGGGTCATAAACTCTTTGTGTTGACAACTAACTGAAGGACATTTGCTATGTTTAGCATTTCTGAATCTTCAGTTAATTTTAATTTGATGAAAATATGAATACGGAAGCAAATGCAAAGCAATAAAATTAATAAAATCAGAGTTGGAAGAATAATAATAATCTGACATTTAATTTATAAATACAAAAAATTACAAATAAATCAATTTTTCATGTTATAAATGCTCACAGGAAGTAAAAAAAAAGGTTTTATTATACTCCTAAATAAAACTATTTTCAATATGGTTAAAAACTAGTTAAACTTAGAAATCCTCATAATGTTTGTGCAAGGAGAATCATCAATGTTTCGTATAAGCATTGTGCCGGCATGCTTCGCAAGCTTACCGCACGTGTGTAGGTGTTATCCCCGACTCAGTCCAAGCACGCTGCAACGCGCGCCCATACAATTAATTAGTGAATATCGCCCTTCTACCTGAACGCACGCTTTTCACTCCGGCTTAGCGAGTCGTCGTTCTGTCCCGCTAAAGCATTCCCGCACCTATGATTTTCCTAGGAGGGTCTACGCGAAGTGTTCAGCGAAGACTCCGGCCCGCAAAGCGGGTGATTCCCTAATTAGTAGTGTTAAATTGCTGTTTAAACTTGCTTCTTGGTGGTCTTTTTTTATGCAACCTGACGTGGATAGCACATTAGCCCAATACACCACATTCCCGAAGTAATTAGGTGTCAACATTATCCCCAGAATTCTAAGATGCCTGCTTTCACAATCAATACAATTTAATACTGACCGATACTGTTTGCTATCCTCCTGGCATTGATTAGACTCACGTAGCCACGGTTTATAAAGAAGTCTGTTAGCTGTCCGCTCACTATACCCATGGCATACATAGCCATATACGGTAGAGATGAAAATAGCCCATTCTGGAAACCAAAAAATCCTTTTATGAAAAATGAGATGTATCAAGAAAATTTACTGAATAAAAAAATGTCTTTGTGGTCAGTAGGTTACGATTGAATTAGCCCCACGAATAATAGATGTTTTAGAAGATTGATCAAAAAAGTAGAAGATCTCAATATTCTTGTTAAATATTTCATCTAGGTAAATATGAAATCCTTACATCTTTAATGTTGACATGGAGAATCTTGCTTAAGTAAACCGGCATCTGGACGAGCAAGAAAATATAGCCGAACGTGCTACCAGCGTGCGTGGCGACCATCGCCCATACGGCCGTTGAGCTCAGTATAGACTTCCATGGCGTTTTTCTCTTCTGTAAACAATCGATTAGGAAATCCGTCACAAACATTGTTCTCATAAATATGTGTGACTATGCAAAGTTAATAATCGAGTCTAATAAGGCTCATTTTTCAAGTCAAGTAAATCAAGTCATATTTTTTTATGAACAATCAATCAATCAAGTAAAATACAATTAAAAGACATGATGTTATTGATGTCATTCATTATGGAAATGTCATTTTAGATTATAGGGCATATCTAAATAAAGTATCCATTTTAGCATAATAATTGCAGAAATATGATATTATTTTATGAAAAAAATGTATATGAAATATGTGAAAAACCCAAAGGATAAAAATATACTATGAGCAATCCATTGATACCCTTGATTAAAAAAATGTGCATAATTCATGATTGAAATAACCTTCGTGAAATACCATTCATGCTCTCTCTTACTTTTCCTTCACTCATTGTTTGCAATATTCTTGGCTCTTTTGATAAAATGAAATGCTGAAAATGCTGATGTTCCATATACTGCTGTCAACGCGATCAGTCATACTACATATGCTAGTGAGCTGCGTTGGCAGCAATACTTTTAGCAATGTCTTATTTTATCTCCAGATCGAGGTAAAACTTTATTCAAAGGTAAGATTCCATCAAAATGCTGGAAAAGTTTAAAGCTATTTTAGTAAAAATATTTCATTTCTAATAGACGTAAATTTTTCATTGAGGTGAAATGGCTATTTTTAACAAAACTCCATTCAGAATTCCAATTTTCGTCGGTACTCTCAAATCGTTTGACGTTCAATTTATCCATACCTAATAACTGACAGCTAGACAATTTCAACTTACAGGTATTGTGCCTTAATTTTTGTATGTGACTGAGAATCAACATATGTCCATGACCTACCGTCAGGATACTGCCCAACAAAGCGATTTCCAGGGTAAATTACGTGCCGGATCTACCATTATGAACACGGTTTAGTTGAACGAAATGGAAAACACGGACAATTCTGTCTCTTCCAATGCGATCGTACTAACCCGAGCGTACTTAACTCCACCAATTTGAAACAACAACAACAAACAATTCGAAAGGTAAGCTAAATGTAATAGATTTATACTCACAGCTTGGTAAAGTTCCTCATCGTCGTGCCCCATAATGTGTTGCTTTTCGGCAGCGCTGATGGCGGGATGTTCGGCCGGCGTGGCCGCGCCTAGCGCCGCGAGCAGCGCGCCGCACGCCAGGCTCAGCGCGCCGCTCACCCAGAACGAGAACGGCCAACCGAGCGACGAACTCCCGGCGAGGAAGCCGGCCAGTTGGAATGCCACAATGGTGCCGAATTGAGAACCTTATATCGAAATTTGGAGTTATTCTATTTAGTAATGTGACCCAGAACCGAGAGCCGTATGCACGTTGAACGATGGTGGGAACGAGACGGAGTAGTACTGTTATGCAGCTCCGAAGATCATTATTTCTTCTAAATGTATTCGGTAAGAACGTTATACCTACATGTTTGATACCAACGTATTGATTGTAAGACGGTAAAAGCGGCAATTAAAATAAATGGTCCGTATTAATTCGTCGTTTCAATACAAATTAGCCCTACTAAAGTTAAAGGAATATTCTGGCGTAACATATGTGGTGAGATTTTTTACCATAACGATAGATATGATATTAGCATAGATATTAGTCATTAATGTGCAGTAAAATTAAGTAAAACTTACATTATCGCAGATTTAGGAGACTTTTATGTGCAACTTAGCCAGGTAGACAAGAATGCGTAGCTGATCCTTATGCGGCATTAGATTGAGGTTTGACTTGGTACAATCACAGAACCAGAATCTATCTAGTTTACTTCTTGGAGTGTTCAGAGGCCTTAAAGGAAGCTGTCTTAACACATGAATGCCTCCTTGCCGAAGGTACTTAAAATTGTCATTGAGGGTAGAGTGTGAAGGGAAACGCAATCCTATAGTGTGGCAGGAATCTGTACGATCCCTGATAAGATAGTTAGAAAGGGAACAATCTGGAACACATTGCGAAACGTTTACTAGTGTAAACCGTCGTCGCGTATAACCTGCGAGAAGTGTTTTAACTTATAGCTTTACTTATGTACAGCATCTCCGACATTTGTATCTAAAAATATCTATTTTGAGGCCATAAATGTGCAGAAAACTGTCCAGATCCTTGCCATACTCTACTAGTAATATCTTTTGTTTGTCGGTTTCGAAGGCATTTTTACATTCGTACTTCTGTCCTTTCTTAATTCATAAACCATCTTTCAGACAACATACCTTTGCGAATAAGCCAGTTTAGCCAGTGTTTACCAAATAATCTTAATTAATCGAAATATTTTAAAGAGTAATAGATCTCAAGATTATTGATAATAAGATAATAGATTTGAGGAAAGGTTTAATATACGGATTTCTCACCAGTGAATATGTAAGAGGTGAGCCGACCACGTTCACTGACTGGAGCCCACTTTCCGAGCATAGTCTGAATACCAGGAAACAGCGCTGCTTGTGTCATGCCTTGCAGCAACCGACACGAGCACACCACCTGCCAACTCTGAACATTTCCTCGGTATTATATTGGCAGCATGTTTCTTGAATCATCATCTTTCGCATATTATGTGTACTTTTTAATTTGGTCTTTCTTCATTAAATACGTTTAACCATGTTAGGTACATTTGAATTAATTCATGATTGTCAAATAAATAACTTTGATATCTCCTTTTCACATTTTTCCGATAAAAACGGTAAGATGATTGCCTCATTACCACGAGTATAATCAATAAAATGTGTCCAGAAAGTGAGAGGGGTGATGTGGGTAGCTTACTACACATATCTATTTAACTTACAATGATAGCAGCCCATGGAGTTATGATGGACAAAACTCCGTTTGCGAACAGTGAAACAATTACTGGTAGCTTTCCTCCAAACCTCTGTGCCAAAATTCCCATCGGCAGTTGCATTGAGGTATAGCCGATGAAAAATGATCCTGTTATCATTTCCTGAGTAGATTTTGACCAATTGTACGTCTGGAAAAGCGTTTAGGATTTTCATTTAGGTTATTAAAATGTTATTTATATTTCAATTAACATAATTCAAATTAATATATTATTTCAACTTAACAAATGAAACATAATTACCCTGTATACTGACCACCCGAGTGAACTTTCGAAGGAGGTTCTTTCAGCATTATGGTTATTAACCGGACCAGCATTGTAATTTTCGTGTTTTTGATATTCAAATATTGTTTTGTTATCTCGTTCTTCTACATTCATGAATGTTTGCAAGTCCTGTTGTAATATATTTGCATTAATTTCAATAGCGCTATCATTCTGTTGTGCTACCATCGACACATTACAATTAGAATAATTGTTTGGACCGTAGTTCACTAAACCATTTTTTTTTACTTTGGTATCATTTTGAGAGAAGCTTGACGCGTTTATGATATCATTATAATGTGTCATGTCAGTCATAGCTACAATTGTAACGCTAAGTTGTGCTCGTACGGTTAATGAAACACTTAAACTTAAAAAAAGACATAGAGATTGTACGTGACGCTTCCCAAATCGAGGACTTTCTTGTTTGCCATTTTGGGTTTCCTTGTAATCTGAAAACGGTTTAAACCACAATTTAAAAACAGCTAACATACATAAACCCGTAATTGCATGTGCGTGTTGTTTGAAACAATCCCTATGCCAAAACAAAGTATAATCGCACACAGAGAGTTTTTTTTACAACAAATATTTCTGGGTATTAAAAAAAGTTACTATTTAAGATAATTACCTTCTTTTAGTTTCACCAAATTGTAGTCAGCCTTGACTGCGCATTGCTTGCTTGCCATATTTAATTATATTTAATAATGTAATGATAATAATGAGAAATTAGAAATACTCGTGAGTAAATTGAGTTTTTGATTAGTTTAAACTTCACAACTACTGGCAATGTCCCACACAATTCAAGGAAAAATGGCCGAATTCGTAATTATTTCAGATGCTTATGTTAAATTTATCATGAAACATTGCAGCTGTTTCTAACTCCAAATTACAAATATAAACGACGAAGCTAAAATAAACTTTCTGAGAGAAATTCTTATCATAATTTATTGCAATTACGCACATAAGTTCTATGACAATGTTAGATCTGATATGAGTAAGCAGAGCAATTATTATGTTCAAAGTAGAGAAGGTTTCATTAATGACATCCTGATGATAATATGCTTTATAGGGTTACGGTGACTTTGGATAGATTTCTTGAAATTTGAACTAATGAACTAATGAAGAATTAATGAAGATAATGAAATATGAAGTAATCAAATTTAAATGAAACATAAAAAATATATTTTACCAACATACTATCTATTTTTGGTCAGGGTAGAAAATATGATCAACATATTCAATGCTTAATGGCGGTTAACATTTACGGCTTTCTGGTTTGTAGCCGTATGGGATTTCGCTGATATGTTTGACTGTGCCGTTTCGACGACATATGCTGACATGATGGTTCGTCAGCTCCAGAACAGCCACCGCCCGGGATTCGGACGTACCGGGCTATTTTTCTTGTAATTTCGAATTCGAGTAAAATTGACATGCTGCCGTTTTGGTATTGCTGTATAGGTCAAATGGGTAAAGTTAGTGAGTACAAACACGAAATTCGAGTCCACTAAAACTTGCAGCTGTAATAGTGTTTCCCGAAAATCGGGAATCCTCAGGTCCGACGCCTGCAAAGAAAAGACCGGTAATCAGAAGCTTGACAAGTTTGTGAAATCAACCACCATCCATCCATCCGCCATCATCATTAAACCACCACCAACGCTACCTGGATAAGCGATCGGTTGAGCAAGACCAGTATCTCTTCTCTGCAAAAGAGATGAAGCGCATCATTAACTCTGAGTTCAGTTGATAGAGAGATATGAACTTAAAGTGAATTTAATAAATTAATTTGCACAGTAATGACCCCAAAAAGCTGCAATCATAGCATTTAACTTGCTGATAACTAGCAGTAAATCTAATGTACACATGCAGTAGACAATGTTTGAAGGTGATTTAATATCAAGAGAAATATGTATCATACAATGCGGACATAATAGCGCAATGTCAAAAGTCCTGATTGTCGCGCCTCTGCTAGGAGGAACTAGATAAGTATGTACCTTCATACATATCTATGTAGGTCCGTAAATTATCCTGGAACGTACTTATTTGTATGACAATTCCTGTCTTTTTAACTACATGGATAGGCAGGAACGATAACGATGAATGAATAGTGATACGTGAATCCATCATTGGGTAAATAAACCACAACTATTTTCTTTACAAAAAAAACGTATTTATTGTTTCGTAGTTATGATGGATATAATAGAAAAAAAAACTCACACACGCATAATTTTCAATAGGTTTTAGGCCTAGGCAGAGAGAAAACGCAACAAACAGTGGGAATGTAAATAATGGAGGTGGCAAGTAAACCACATGGCGCCGGTCAGCAGTGGAGTGCCAAAAAAAAAGGCAGAGTAAAAATGGAAAACAATAAGACTTCCGTGACAAAGCTGAGAGGACATAACTGGAACATTTGGATATTCCAGGTGGTGGTCCCATTGAAGGCCAAAAATCTCTACGAGACGTGTTTGTCGACTCGACTGTCACACAATACGGACTGGCTGGTAGTTCTGTAACATTATATTTCATCATTTGTATCATTTTTAAGTCCTAAGTCCACTCCTGAACTTAGGCCTTGTCATTCTCATCAAGCTACCACCGAATGTATTGATCAGGTCGTCCGTCTAATGAGCCGCTTGGTTTTGATCTTAGACCACGTTCGTTCTCTGACCTGAATTACCACCAAAACTGGTTGTATCTGCATTCGTATAGTATTTTAAGGTCCTGGTTGGATAATATTCATAAGGTTTTATTGTGCACACAGCCACAAATGCAATATTATTTCTTAATGGTATCATTAAATTTCACGCGGCAATGAGGGTAGAAAGAAAATTATTCAAATCTATTTTATGTAAGAGAATAATTCTAATCCTACCTACCTACTCCCAAAGTGTTACTTAACCAACCTCGGTGCAGCAACTTCAAACTCAACAAAAAAGTTGTTATTGTTGCAACTAAGAAGAATTGTATTGATTTCAATCATCAAGTGGTAAGAGATTAAAAGTGCAAGTGAAGTACAGTGCCATTCAGGGCTCAGTGCTCCATCGCTCAAGCAAGAGTTGACCCTGGACCTGTGCACAAGATTTTGTCAAGCAAAACCAAATCAAGAAGCCGACAGGAGAACCAGGACCTGGATTATTTGGAGGTACCAATTAAAATAAAATGTATACAGTCCACTCCCTATTCTAAACCTCCAAACGAAACACTGGTTTTTAGGGTTATCTTTTGTTTATTTATGTAGACAGAACTATAGCAGGTAAAGGAATGAGATGTGGCATATAGTCGTTATCGCGACCCCGCCGTAAGGACAAAGTGTGCATATATTCAAATGACAATAGGTCCGTGATGCTAAATTCACAAAGAGGGTTGCATACGCTTGGATTCAGGACGATCGATTACAATGAATAGGTCCCTCTCTAGTGAGGTACATCTTGGTTATATTGGTGTGTTAATGAATTGATGTGCAATTCCGTCCGTCTGCACTTGAGTAATGGAGTCAATATCCGGAACGCACGTTGGCAATACGCATTTTTTTTTTCAAACGGTTTTCTTCTTTTATTCTAAACTTATTTAAACTGAACCATGTAGTGCACGAATTCGTGGAGAAAATATGACACTTCAATTTACAGTATCCCCTTTACTAATATATATATATATATATATATATATATATATATATATATATATATATATATATTGGCGTTTACGGCAAACCGATCGACTGACGTTGACGCGCGACTTACGAAAATCCTCATAAAAATGTTTTCTGAAGGAAACCACCAAAACGTCACCTGTGTATGTGTATATTTTTGTTACTGCGGTTTTTTTTTAAAAAGCGCTTAATCAATGTCGATAAAATGTATATAGGACCACTTATAAAGTACGAAATATTATATTCCAAATATGCTTTCAAACCCAAATAAAATACCGTTGAAACATGTTTTGATCACCTGTTTCTTATCATATCCAATATTTAAGTTTCCTCTTATGAATTTTATTTTATGATGAAAGATCTTTGTAATTCTTTATCGATTTATCAATGTGCTCTCTGTTTAAATTCAATCGTATGAAACATTTTACTCACATGTTCTGGCTCTAGCGATTTGAAACATAATCAAGCCATTCCTTGTGAGATATGGAGCATTTAACTTTGTGTCTCTCTCTAGAATCTTGTAAGAAAAATATATTGGCCAGGATTGTCTCCAAATGATGTTCTTTGTTATCATGATTTGATCATGGAGAAAGTTAACTGTTAGATCGTTAAAGATGGTAGAATATGTTGGCTGTATTTTAAAAATCTTGTTCAAAATAAACAACTTGATGGAAAGCAAGTGCTGTACATTTCTGAAAATATTTTATTCATCTATATGAAAAGCACAAGGAGTAATTTGGTGATATCGTGAAAGTAAGTAGACTTCCGTAGTTGTTCTTAATTTGAATGTAATAAATTCGAATTGGTTCTAGGAAAAAACCGTTCTACGTAACTAAAAATAATAATATTATTAATTTCTTTCATACACATGGTACATGCTTATAACTTATACTTATTGCTTAATGTCAATATCTTTCAATCAACACGATCATGGGAAAAAATATACAGGTAGCAACTAAGGGGTAAGAACGGTGAATGCCGCCTTAGTAATCCTCAGGTTTATTTATTTTATTATTTAAACATTTTAAATATAGATTTCGGGACATAATGATAGCAGTAATATCTGAATTAATTTAAAGATAGACTTAACTAACCGACTGAAATGTATTAAAAATAAAAATATGTTAATTCTCTAATTTTCGAAAATTATATTGGATATATTATGTATTACAATCCGCACATGGAAACCTTTTAACATCCGCTAATATCAATAATATTGTGTACGAGTATGCTTAACGCGCGTCCGGCGGGTCCGGTACGTGTTGCCCGACGACGCCCAAGGGCTTTTGAACTTTCACAGGGGTTGCTAACACCACGCCGCCAGGTGCTCCTTCACACCATGTTTGTAGGACCTCAGGTTGTGTTTTGGTGGAAATACCTCGACGGGGATGTCCACCAAAATACAAACTGGTTGTGGTCCAGACCTTCTAAGAATTTCCAGACTAAAATCTGATTGGCGATAGCTGTTTAAATGCTTTACTATGTTTTTGAAATTTTGAATTCTGAGATAAATTGCCGTGATCTACGTATTTACGAGTATGCTTAATATTTTTTATGTTTTTTTTTTTAGTTTGGAAAATATTTGCCTATCAACATTGGAATAAGTTGTCTTTGGACATAGACTAGGAGGTCGCGACATAAATGGTAACGATAACGTAAATGGCTGAAACTGGGTTCAGGGGATTAATACCAACCCTCTGAAGCTAAATGTGTCGGACTGCCTGTTCCAAGTGGTTGCGTTACGTAGATAAGGCGCCTGAAAAAGTCGTTATGGTGACAAAAAATATATATGATAAGGTAAATGGATGCAAATGACAAAGTATGAAAGTATCAGTACATACTTGGTTAGCAATATAAAAACTGAACAAATTTTTGGTTGCATTTCGTAGATATAGGAGATTTAGGTTACAGACATAAGTTTAGGTATATATAAGTATTTAATTAAAAAACCGAATGGTTTTTGGTGCATAATTAATAGTTATTATTGTTTCTAGACAATCAGTATATTCATCAGCAGGTACATGCCAACATATATTTTATATAGCCAATCTAGGTAACGCAACCACTTGGCGCAGGCAGACCGACATCTTTAGTATCAGAGGGTCGGTCTCTAACATGTGAACCCAGATTAAGCCATTTACTTTATCGTGACCAAAAATGTCGTGACCTCCCGGAATAACATAACATCAAGCTTCATGAAGTCATCAAAAACGTTTGGTAATAATCTGACAGCTTTCTGTCTTGTTCAGTCGGCATGCAAAATTGTGCCTTGGTCAATGGACAAAGAAATAATGTATTCGAATTTTAAAATCGCAGAGCCCCTCTACTTTCTCGACAGTCTTAATTGAAGAAGCGGTCAAGAAATCAAATGAAACAATTTTATTAATGAAATCATTATCCATGAAAGTTCTGTTCCCAAACCAGTACTACTTAAGTTGAAGTCAATTGTTTTATGAAATACTTTGAAACCCTTAAGTAGTTGTAAACGAACATTACCGACACTTTTTACTTTTATCGCGTTCATTTCCCGTTTTAAGGGGATCGGTTTGAATATAAATTAGGTTAATTAGGATTTTATAGCGATTAGCCCGACCCGATGTGCGTGGCCTTAATTTTATTTTGGGATAGCTGAGTTAGGGGTTGGGTTGTTTGCAAAGGCACGTGCGACGTTAAAAAGTTTGAACGGAAAAGAGATTTGAAAGGGGATGCTTAAAATAAGAATAGTGTTCTGAGTAATAATGCTGCCGTAGAAACAGGAGACGAGTAATAAAAATACTCCTCTATACTACCTCATTTTATATATTTTGTAAGGGCTGATAAAAATACATGTAAAACACACATATAAAATATGCCTAACCCACAAAAACACCATTATGGTAAAGTAAAAAATATGATTAAAATTCAGTAACCTATTCAGTGACTATAATACGTTACAATATAGTCTTTTCCACCATGCTACCTTTCTGGGAAAAATCAGTGCTTAATGCAGTGCAAATTAAATATTTACTAAGTTGTATTAGGAACGAGCATAAAATTTAAATAAATATGAGATTTCACATTTGCTTCGCTTTGTTACTTCTTCTTTGCATTTTTAATAGTCTGATATTCAGTCAGAAAATAAGATAAATCAAACAGCCGTCGCTGTTTATCCATCCGTAAGTAACCCCACATTTTTATTAGCAAAATTAAATTAAGATAATAGGTATAGAAAATATTGTCATCATGTAGTGACTATCCGTCTCTTGGAAAAAGTAATTTTGCTATCAGACTGATAAGTACTCTCTGAGCATTGAAAAAACTGGCCAAGTGCGAGTCGGAGTCGCACACAAAGGGTACCCTCGTACAAGATTTTACACCAAAAAATCACGTTTATTCTATGGGCATGGTAAGTTTTGACCATGTTACTATTGCTTTCTTAACATATAAATATTTACAAATTTAATAAAAAAATAAACCAAAGGTGCTCAAGAAAACCAAAACTTCCTCACCTGCGAAACCACGCTCAGCGTTGTACCACACCGGCTGATTTGATATTCTTGCGATGCATGTTCCATGACATATTATCGCAAAGACAGCGGAATGTCGGCTTCACGATGTATATAAAGTATTCTTTGACATGATATGTACCGTGGTTTTAAACCACTAGACGTTAACATCGGCCTACCTCCAGTGAAACATTATGGCTTTGCTTGGAATTTACTTCTACTGTACTACTGTACTGAAACATAGATATCATACTACATTATAGCATGATATCTATGTTTATGTAAGATGCGGGCTGTTTTTAAATTGAGATTTGCATTATCAACTCAATGCATCGTGATTAACAGGTGCATTTCGTAGCTGTAGGATAGGTTGATGAGACTATTAATCATGGAATGAGTTATTTTTATTTTGAGTGAGTTTGAGTGGATTTAGGACTTTATTTTAATATTGAAAAGATAGTCGGTTTCAACGCGGAGAACAGTGTTCGAGGCAGATGCATTGCAAAGAGTTCAGGATAAGCAGAGGTCCACGTTTGTGTATTGTGTGATACCTGGTGTTTGTCACATGAATCGGAATAATTTTTGGACTAGGATTTCTAGACAGCATACTTATTTCGATTCATCTTTTCATACCTGATATACGATTACGGGTGCTACAAACCTGACTTTTAAAAAAATATATCAACGATCTGGTCATGATTCGATCTCTTAGGCTGCCTGGGCCGACGATTCCACTTGCTTCTGCTTGGTAAATTTATTTCCTCATTCTTTCGTCATCCATCCGCTCCACATGGCCAAACCATCTTAGCAATAACATATTATAAAGACTATAGCTTACAATGATTTCCATTTTTAAGCGTTTCGACATGGCGAATTTGGAGTTTCTGTGTGAAATGGGGACAATCAAATTAATGCTTGCGGACCCCAAGGGTCAAAAGGATCAGTGAGTTGTACCTCGGTGCGGAAAAAGTTCGAGACCGTGGACGGGATCAATCGGAAAGTTGGAAATGCTCTCATTTCAAGTATTTCTTTGACTGAGAGGTGAAAATGATGTTCCAAACCAGCGCGATCGACAAGTGGGGTCTAGATAGATGAAAACTTTTTGGAGGTAAAGAGAAAAAGAGAAAAATGAAAATGGAATGCTGGAAGTTGGTAGATATATTCATAGGTTGAAGTATTTAATTTCAACAAAATGAAGCTGACGTATAAAACACTTTTTTTAAACCAACTTCATATTTACATACGGTCATGTTCATTAAAATATAAGTATTTAGAGGTCCCATATTTCGGCGTGTTCATATTGTGACGATTTAATCAATAACTATCTGAGTTTCCCGCGTGCGCTCGGGTTGGTTTTGTTTAAGACATTCACCCGATAGGAGCGCCACCTATCACGTCCATTTAAAGCTAAGAACCATCCTAGGACTTCGAAAAATGTTTGAAAATATTTTTTGTCGGATCGGTAGAGCCGATCTTGAGTTATCTTACAAATACATTTGAGCATTAATTTTCATTGTATAGATGATTCACTTTTTAAGGTTGCATTCTGCTTACTATAATAACATTTGTTGTCTAAAAATATGGCTATAACACTGTATAGCTCTTGAAATTCACGAAGTCTAGTGACCTTTTTTTATATTAGATACGTATCTGCGTGCGTGTTAAAGTGTGCGTAAGAGCGAGTTCGGGTATGAAAAGCATTTACCTGTAATGTTCTATGTAAATGTTTCTATGCTAACCATACCCGAGCTCGCACTTACGCACACTTTGACATGTATGTAGATGCGTGTTTAATACAAATTAAGCCCACTAGACTTCGTGAATTGCAAAAACATATACTATTATCGTTATTACATTAATTCGCAAATATTTTGATTTTATTATCAACCACCAACACAAAAACGTGAAATAATATTTTTAAAAAGTGCGAGTCAGACTCGCACACGAAGGGTTTCGTACCATTATACAAGATTTGACCCAAAGAAATCACTTTTATTGTATTGACGGGAGCGCGCCGGTGGTGCAGGCCGTGGGCAGACGCTGAGAGTCGTGCTTCGAACGATGGCTACTGGACCCTCGCATCCACCGGACTGATCTTCTCTTGGTCCACCGGACTGATCTTATCTATGGCTTAATCACCCGCGGCGGAGGTCGTGTGCGATCAGCATCGAGCTGACCTCGAGCTCGCCGAAGGAGGAGTGGTAAGATGGAAGCAGGGCCGGTACCTAGTCCCCTCTGCAGGGAACCGGCGACGCGGTAGTACGGCGATACGTAGGTGTATGACTATTATAAAAGAAATGTTACTATCAGCTTGTGGTAAATTAGAAACAAAACGTAATGTTTGTGCTATTATGCCTATACGCGGTGTAATTGCATCATTTTATATCGTTGAAGGCCAAATTAGTCACGTGACTCCAAAACCAAGTATATGGGGACTGAGAAATTATATATAAGAATTTAATATTTATTTTCATGAAAATGGTTTAGTTTCTGATAAAGATTGACCTCCTTCAAGTATGTGGAATGATGCAATTACACCCTGTATATCTCGCGTTACGTGGTTAAATTTCGATGTTAGGATATTTATTTGATTATCGAACGGTCATTAGTAAAATTCCACTTCCACCGGTGCTTACTATTTAATAAAATATTTCATTAAACTAAGACTAAATATTTACAATTTATACATTTCAGCAGATTTTTATCCTCCAGACAGTCAAGTTCGTAATTTTTCTTCATTATGTTCTTCAAATAAGTAAATTTTCTCTTTGGTCGGCATGGGGGCAGCTCTACCCAATTCTGTAAAAAGCAATAAGAAAATTCCTTAATGTAAAACAAAAAATAAAAAGTATTTAAGATAATAATGAGGTGATCGAGTTCCATATAATGGCTCGTGCCTGGTTTGCTCACTCAAATGAAGATATTTATTATCTGAAATTTTGCAAATTATACATAGAATTTTATGGCTACGTCTGTAAGTTTAGATTTTTTTGATTGCTTATTGCTGATTGCTTTTTTTGATGTTATACGCCCTTAAACATTTTGATAAATATTTTCGGAGGATTATATTATGGATATGAGTTAAGTAATAATAAAAATCGAAACGGCTACTGCCTAGGATCTCAGATTATTTTTTTCTATAAAAAATCGGAAAATATATCTTAATTTTACTAAGGAGGAGGCACGAGGCATAGTATGGAACTCGAACACCTTATTAATCTCTTAAGAGAGGAAGCAAGAGCAAATGAAATGATCTAAGGAGTTCTCACTTCACGGGTTTTGCGTTCTCCAAGGTCATGATCACGTAAAACCATATAAATTAGACACAAATCCGTGTTTGTTGAGGTTGTGGGCAGGGGTCTAACTCGTAACATAGGGTATGAAAAAGTAAAGTAAAGTGATTAACCTGTTTCGTATTTGTTCTTTTTATTGTATGCGGGGTCGTCCCAGGGTTGCCGCTCGCTGGTGCCCCATATCACGAACACAATGTTGGTCAACATTACTATCACCGCCGCCAGGAAGAAGACGAGTCTCCACCGTGATAACTCGTTCTGTGCAAAATAAAACATAACACGTATGGTAGTTTTGTATTTATAAAATGGTTACGACATTGCCGTTATCTTTTTAATTTCAGGTCTTGTTGTCGATTCTACATATATCTCATATTCTTTGAAAAAGAGACGTAATTTCTCGGTGCGAAAAGCTTTAAAAAGCCTTATTGACGTTTCCCATTACGAGTTTTAATAAAAATAATATAAACACGATGACACTACCATGGAAGGAAATATTTTGTATCAGCATGTTTCTGTAAAATAACTTACAATTCATTTATATTATCCTTCCCAAATTTCATGCTTACTTCCAAATGTGAACATTTTACAGTCAACAAGCCAGACTAACCTCTGATTTCACCACTTCCAGCTACCTGAAATGCACTATTCGGTTATATTGCATACTTACGTGGTGTAACCGAAAGATAATTTTGGAATGTTTGTAATTGTAGGTGGCGAAAACGGGCATTAGCGGAGTGCATATTCTTTAGTTAGTGATAATTTGAAAATAAAAATACATCCTTTCTTATTTTTCGTCTGAAGAAGAAAGAAGATAGATCTATAATAACGATTACTATAATACTACCCAGAGATTATGCACACCACCATTAGATATTGAGTTACTAAATTTCCTTGGTTACTTTGAGTACATACAATTGAGATACAACTCAATTATATTGATGTGAAAATTAATGAAAGTTCACTTCCGTCCCTCTGGTCAGGATTCAATATCCGGAATGATCGACCCGACCCACAAAGTACAGCACGACCCACGCGCAATCGATACACTGGCGAAGTGTTCGCATTCAACGAAAATAAAACCCTTTGAAAATATTGGTAATCGAGCCTTTGGCACCAAAAACCAATAGTAATAAGCGATAACATATTGATGAATATGTTTTTTATGTGGAATATATTTAATGTTTGTATTACTCTTCTCAAATAACAGTCTTATTCGTGTAATAATTAGTCGTTAGCTGTGAAATTTCATTTCCGAATCTAAAAGGTAAAAACAATTCCAAATCGTATTAATCAATATAGTAACGTTTTTATCTGCGGGTGTGCTTTTTGTGGAAAGTTTAATTATTCTTTCGCTAAATAAATTCCGTTGGAGATAATCAATTAATATTAATTATTAAGGCGGTTTTGACTAAATAATCGGATTTCATTTTTAACCGACTTCAAAAAAGGAGAAGGTTTTGTTTTGTTTTTTTTTTTATGTTTGTTACCTCATAACTTTTGCCTGGGTGAACCGATTTTGATGATTATTTTTTTAAATGATAGCTAGTGCTTTCCAAGTGGTCCCATTTTAATTTGGTTAAGTTCTGACAATGATTTCCATGAGAAAATCATAAAAGTCTTAAATTTATATTAAGGATGTTCCGACCCATACAATGTTTTTTTTACACAGAACGCAAAAAGTATTGCACTTTAAGGCACGAATTCGTCAAAAATATTAAATATAGCCATAGTAGATGCAGCGAAAACATATTCACAATTTCAGGTTTAATGGTTTCGTTGTAATTGCCGATTAGAAGTTTAACACCGTTAGATGGCGCTGTTAAATAAAAATCGTATTTAAATAAATTGTAACAAAACCAATAATCCTGAAATTGTGAAATTGTTTTCGCGGCAAGTAATATGACTATATTAAACTTTTATTATTAATTCGTGGCTTAAAGTGCAATAATTTTTGCGTTATGTGTGCTTTATATGGGTCGGAACAGCCTTAAGATGTGCGCGACAAATGGACGAATAACTCAATATAACGCCAACCGATTTCGGTGATTATTGTTTTATTGGAAAGGACGTGTAAAAATTTGTAAGTGTACTTCAGATTCACTAAAAATATATCGACTTCAAAGAAAAAGCACTAAAAAGAAAAAAAAATATTTCCATTTTTGTAGTTACGATTTCTGTTATTTTTTGAGTCGGTGCTAGCCAAGGTTAGGTTTGGTTAGGTTAGGTTAGGTTAGGTTAGGTTAGGTTCTCTTGATTGGCGCAGCGCGTGCCCGGCTGACGCCGACTCAAAAAATAACAGAAATCGTAACTACAAAAATGGAAATTATTTTTTACTTTTTAGTGCTTTTTCTTTGAATTCGGTTATTTTTTTTGTTAAATTTTTTTTTTTCACTCGCAAGAAGTCTAAAATCAGAAAGTATTATAAATTCGTTATAGGTTAAGGTGCTGAGATTCATATATATTACTCGTGCTTGGGTTAGCCAAAGTATGGCTTCCGAATGTCAAATTCAGCATTCGTTCTCTATATGTAATGTCAAAACTGACATTCGGAAGAAATACTTTTGCTTAGCCAAGTACAAATAATGTCTTTGAATCTCAGCATAGGAGTTGCCAGTCGCAGCTCCTTTAGTTTGTGATTGAGGCCAAGCTCACATGGATATGTAGGTATTAATGGTTTCATACTCCCAAATACAACGAATATTATTGAACACGA
The DNA here is from genome assembly GCA_946894095.1 of Incurvaria masculella. Classification (NCBI taxonomy): domain Eukaryota; kingdom Metazoa; phylum Arthropoda; class Insecta; order Lepidoptera; family Incurvariidae; genus Incurvaria; species Incurvaria masculella. The sequence continues at coordinate 10,435,624 of OX335644.1, forward strand.
GAATACTATGTGACTTAACACTAACCCCCCACCCCTCCTTCAGACTGACCATGGTATTTTGCGAAACCCCCCTGCACCTAAATCGGTCACGTAGCATAGGTACGAGTACGTAACTTAGGACTTATTAAGGGCCTGGTACTAGCCAAATCGCAAAGTTAGACGAGGCACCCCAAGTTAACTAACTAAGTCTGACGATTATAAGTGTCATTCTTACAATATATGATTCCTTGTCTAGGAATTGAATTATTTTCGTTTATGTATGTTTCCTTTTTCTATACAAAATACATTGCGGAAACGGTGTCCATTTCCGAACTTTTTTGAATAAATGTAGAAATCTAAAAGCAAATGGAATTTTTTGTTTATGCATATATGCTGTTTTGGCTTATATCTAGAAATCGAATTACTTTCAGATTCTTTTTTATTTTTATTATTATTTAAATAAATGATGGAATAAAAAAATATTAACAATCCATTATCAGTCTGGAGTTCTATTTGGATTTGCTGAAGCGTTTCACTACATATTATTACATTTGTTATAAAGTGCATTTGTATGGCGCGAGTAGTTGGCTAGTCCGAGCGCCTTAATCTACGATCACAGCCTATAAGTATAACTATAATCGAGCAAATTATAACGATTCCTTCCGATGTATTCCGATATATCCAAATAACGATTAATCACTGCATCCGTAAACGAGTATAAAATTCAGGCTATTAGCTTTTTTAAACCTGTAACCGTAGATAAAACCAACTCACGGGATAGTCTCCCAATATGAAACCAGTGACGATGGGTGCCAGAGCTCCTATTAATGTTGCTATAGCATTCGTTATTCCCAACATTACTCCAGCATATGTCGGGGATAGATCTAGATGATTCATCTGAAAAAAAAAAAGATTTACATTAAGAAAGATTAATAATATATATTTAACGTCTTTGATTACACTTCTTGATAAAAACATGTTGGTCCATTTATGGGTTGGTACCATCGCATTGGATGAACGATGGTCGAAGCGGCAATGAAAATTGTCCGTGTTTTCCATCCAGTTCAATATAGCCGTGCAATATAAGGAAGGTCCTGGCATGGCACCTAGTTCCCATGTGGTGTGTTGGGCTAATACCATGACAGAACTTGTGGTATTAGCCATCCATGTCCAGTCACATAAAAAAAAAAAAATAATTAAAAAAGCAGAAGGAATTTTGCGCTGATTCCAGAAATTTAGGAGGTAAGCAATTCCAATAAAAGTAGAGCCAATCTATACTGCATTTTAAGTCAATCATGCTAACACGCTAATACTGAACTGGTTTTTTTAATTTAGTATTTACTGGACATAAGAGGGACTAATAATTTCATAAAACTGTAAAATTTCCAAATGCGACCACTAACAGAATACGATGTCTTAAATCATGCAAAAGGATATTAAAATTAAAGAGATATATGAATTCAGATTAGCGTGGTTAACGGTGTGTCGATGATGTTGCACGATGTTTCGGACCAAACGTTTGGTCCATCATCAGGCGAGCGAGCGAGAAACGTCCTGCAACATCATCGACACACCGTGTGTAAGCCGTTTTCCACAAACCCTAAAGTGATAAAAGAAATATATTAATTCGAAAGAAAAAGTAAGAAAAGGACAGCATTTTAGTGAAAATAATTCGACACAATTCAATTCACTAAATTACTCAAAAAAAAAAAAAAAAAGGGAAATTCAGATATTAAAAAAAGATAAAGTTCCTAAAGGGACCACATACCATAAATCCGCTGTTGATGGCAGACTGTACGCCAACCGTGAGGGAAAGCACGCCGACAGCTATGAAGGGATGTGACGAATTCAGGAATGAAAGGATCACCAGGCCGAAAGCAGGGCCAAATGTACCTACGAATAAATAACTTATTCAATAACTGTACTTTTCATAGGTCAAAGAAATAATGCACGATTACATTAGCCTATTTATTATAATTTACCATCATTTTCACTCTTTACGATCAAAAATAATTTCCGAAATCAATTGCAGTTCCGTGATGCGCTGTCAGCTATTGTACATCAATTGCAGCGCTTCTTTGCAGCTTATACAATGATATTATATATATAAGGATACAAAGGAATAACGGCTTTACAAGCCGCTCTAACAGTGCCTGTATTTAATTATTCTCTTCTATTAGGTTGGTAGGTAGAGAATGTCCTTCGGTATTAAGCTAGCCATTAAGTCAAAAGGTATATGATGAATAATGTTATTGTTATCCTCTACAACTTTCGACTTTTATGAAAGCAACTGTGCAGCTTTTATATCTCTGTTTGGTTCTCATATAGAGCTCACCTACAACTGATTTATTAATTTACTAGCAGCCCGTCCCGGCTTTGCACGGGCATATCATTCAAAAAAATATTATTTTGACACAATGATACGTAGAGTTCCTACATTGAAATATTTGGAATAAAAAAAAACTTAAGATATTTTTATTAGATATTAGAGAAATAATAAATTTAAAGTGCTATCCGCGGCCTCCGACGCACTATTTATAGGCACGCTCCCGCGCGCCGCCCCGGCCCGGCGCCGCAAACGCTACGTCCCGAATTTTTTTAATCCGTAATATCTTCGAAAATATTCATTTAAATCATATGCTGTAAAGGGCCATATAGATCTATATTAAATCAACAATGTATTTAAGGTATTTAATTAAATAAGGATTAATGCTGTATTGGTTAAAATAGCTTCGAAAATAAGGCATTATTTGTCGTAAAAAGTAAATGACAAAAAAATTTTATTGTGGGATATCCATAGGAGATAGACATATACCATCGCGAAGTTTTCTGTAGACCTTTTCAATGTGTACAATACTTAGAAAATTATTTTGATAAATCTGGTAGGGTTCAGCCTGCGTTTGCAATGTAAGCGGAAAAAAAATAATTTTTCACGACATCACATTGGAAACCTCAAAAATAACAGTATTTCTCCACTATTTAATGGATGTTTTTATACATATAAACCTTCCTCATCAATCACTCTATCTATTAAAACAAAATCTGTTGCTTAGTTTTAAAGATTTAAGCATACATAGGGATATAGGGATATAGGGATATAGGGATATAGGGACAGAGAAAGCGACTTTGTTTTATACTATGTAGTGATGATGAATCAACCACAATATTTTGATAGAATAATTAAATTGTGGGGAATCATAATAAATTTAAAAATAAAGGTAAAGTCCACAAATAACTTTTAAATCAGAACACCTGATGTATTATAGTTGTACTCACCGATGGAGTTGAATATCTTTCTAGATGCGGTAAGGGTAAGAATCTTTTTATTGTAAAGATTCTCGCAGATAACACCACAAACTATGGAGAGTATCCACATCGCGACAAATGGCAGCGCCGACATCATTCCACTCTGCAATAATATCACCAATATCCTTTGTAAATAAAGGTCAAGTGGGATCAGATGTGTGGGGTTCTGTCATTGTTTGTATAGATATTGTCCAATATATTTTGTCCAAGTTATCTATTTGAAAAAGCCACAAAAAAGCTTTTATTAAATGTTTTTAAGATTAAGTAGTTCTTCAAATTTCATGGTTTATTCGTTTGAGAACTAGACATTTTAAATTTAGAACAGACGATTACGAAATTTCCGAGGGAAGATTAAAATTATTGATGGTACTTTGCAACTGTAGATTGCACTATCCATATAGGTAGATGGAATAAGTTGGTCACTTCCACAACGGTTTATTAAAAGCTTCGATCAGAACCTGCTTGCCAACTTTGAATGCAGCTTAAATCGAATATTCTGATAATATATTTGAAACCACCCTCACAATAAATCGCAGGAGGTACTGAGATGTGAGAGATTTGAGTCGAACTAAACAGTTCGGATAATATAAAAGGAATCATTTTAGTAGTTTGAGAGACTAGATTAGGTATGCATATCATTTGTATCTGAAGTTCGTCCAGTAAATTGCAACAAAGAAAGTTTCACTCACGTCTTTGAGGTTGATGCCGAGCACGTTGCTCATGTAGGTGGGTATCTCGACAAAGAAGATGGTGAAGGCCCAGGTGGTGCCGATGTGCGTGACACCGAGGGCCAGCAGGGGCACGCTGGTCGCGAGTCGTCGCCATGGAATCGACATCGAGCGCTGAAAGATATAAAATTAATTACTTGGGATGGAGTAAATTTATTTTTATATAAAATTTAATTACAAAATTTAGAGACGCCTAAAGGTATCTAAATTCTGATTAACATATACCCTTCTAAATGTCTTCAATACATCTTTTTCAGTCGACAAAGGGCTTTAACCCAGTGTTAATGTGTTTGCCGCCGCTTGGACAAGTTTGCATATAATCGTAAGGGAAGTCGACCGAGCGTCGTATCCCAGACAGTCCAAAAGTATCAATAGCGCACGGATGTGCTCCTGAACTGCATTCACCAGTCAATTTCCACCCACACAACCCACCCAATACGTCTGAGAATATATTTGCGTATGACATGTAAGTTGGGTTGATAGTTTTAGAAAAAAAAAGAGACAGCGAGCCTAATAGCAGGCGTGGCACATCTCCTTCCCCTTTAATCTGAGGGCTGTACGTACATTGTCATCGTGCGATTGCAGCGAATCCTCGATGAACTTGCGCTCGGCGCTGCTTATGAGGCGGTGCTCCGCCGGTGAGCTGGCGGCGAGCGCTGCCCACAGTATTGCCGTCACAAACGCTAGCCCGCCCATGCTGTAGAATATGAGCTTCCAGCCGAGAGCCGTGCGGGCCAGGAGACCACCGAGTGGCATTGATATGATGGGTCCCAGTTGTACACCTGTCGGTCCGGTGTAATACTTTTAATTAATGTATGCTAATTTCTATTGAAAAGACGGTATTTATATGAAGGAAACAAGATTTAAGATCGGACACAGTAAACTGACTGACCACACGATTTTCATAAATAGGTAATGGTGACTTTATCAATTTTGCAATAGACATTTGTTCCATCGATATAAATCCGATGTTTTTACCTAGAATTGCCGGACAGCAATAAAAACCGGAACAATATCGATGGTACATATATAATGTTTATTAGTAAGGCGGCGGCGTTTACAGTTCAAGCACGATGTCGGATAAGGTATTTTTTTCCCTTGAAGGTACCAAGCTTTCTCAAATGTGAGAGAGGTGTAGAGTAAACTAGTTGAGAGTTTGTCGTAAGTTATGAAATAACATAAACCTAATGTTTTTCTAGTCAATAAAAAAATCAATACGCGAATATTTTGTACAAAACATGTTTTTTTACCATCATCTCTCAATTAGTAAATTCAACATTTGTACGATAGAACTCAATAACCCTTAAGAAAAACCCTATTTCGGGCTTTAAGGCTCCATATGACACTGACCTCCAACATTTTGGGTTTATTTTTAGGGTTCCGTACCCAAAGGGTGAAAACGGAACCCTATTACTAAGCCTCCGCTGTCCGTCCGTCCGTCCGTCCGTCCGTCCGTCCGTCCGTCCGTCCGTCCGTCCGTCTGTCCGTCTGTCACAGGGCTGTATCTCAGTAACCGTAACAGGTAGACAGCTGAAATTTTCACAGAGTGTGTATTTATTTTGCCGCTATAATAACAAATAGGTAAGATTAAAAAATAATTAAAATTAAAGGGGGCTCCCATACAATAAACGTGATTTTTTTGTTTTATTTTTTACGATGGTACGGAACCCTTCGTGTGCGAGTCCGACTCGCACTTGGCCGGTTTTATGTTATCTCTTTTACGTATGGAATTAAAATACTGTGAAATGTAGCAATTATCGTCAATCCATATTGCCATCGCGTCTTAAGTAGCCAAAACTTAATTTGTATCTACCGACTTTCTTAATAAAATCGAAATACTTTAGGTTACCTTATTAAAATTCAGACTGCGTCAACATCCAGATTCGCACGAACTAGCTCACAAAATATCAACTTTTAGAAAAAAAAGCGGATGGGCAGGTTTCGAATATTAAGTTGTAAAACAAGTTCCTGTAATCTTGGGTGTAGATTTTCGCGACTATGCATAGATAAATGAAGTGCATTCGCTAAGCTCCGCATCTTATTTTTCATGGGGAGTATTGAGCTCTCATGCCAGTAGGTCTACCAGGAGTGCAGAGAAAAAAAAATATGTAAGTCTCAAGATTTTGATAATCAAGTACCAAAATAATTTGGAATACCAAGACCAAGACCATTTTATTAATTACGCCTACACAAAAAAAAATCACGCTGACACAGTACTTATACTGTGAATCTGTATCCTGTGAATAAGTACTTCTGATATAATAATAACATATCAAAGAATACCCCGGAAAACAAAGAAACGATGAAATATTTCTTGGTTTCATTTTAAAATCATTCAACGGTGTCAGATTCAATCAAATAATGAATCAGTCACTAGCAGTCGCATTCAGAGTGAACCTGTCAAAACTTAGTACGGGATTATCTCACCGGACTAACCATACAGAAACTTAAACTATGTAATGGCGTGGCCTGTGTCTGTGGTTACCGGTGTAGGTGATGGTGCTGAGTCGAGTCCTCTCGTGCGGAGGTATCCACTTGCCGAGCAGCGTGTGGCAGCTGGGGAACACGCACTGCGTCAGGCCCATCATCCATCGCACGGCGCAGACTGTTTGCCACCCACCCTGGATACCGTATTATTCCCTGTTAATACTTGAACATTATCTAACATCTTACAATTTTATGCAACACCGGCTATCCCACTTTTTAACCATACTCGTATGTTTCCCTCACCCTATTGCCGCTCCAGAATTTCCAAGATTTTTATCGTAAGTATACAGATAGACATTTGTAATGGACCAACAATGATTTCGCCACCTCCATTTGCCCGAAATCCGATACGTAACTTTCGGTTACATGGCATATTTACATGATGTAACCAAAAGGTTACTTTGAGATTTTGGTAGCTAGATGTGGTGGAAACGGCCATAAAAGATGTTGAAAAGAGGCTCTGATAAACAGACGGTCTCATTAGTCATGTTTCGACGATTTCGATAAAAGCAGAAACTCACAAATTTAGCCAAGAACGGCATCATCAGACAGAGCAATCCGTTGACGATGAGTGAGGCGAGCAACACCGGCTTGCCCCCGAACCGCTTTGCCACCACGCTGCCCGGCACCTGGTTCAGCATATAGCCCCAGAAGAATGCCGACAGGATTCCACCCTGGATCTTCTCGTCCCAGTCGAACACCTTGGGGGTAGAACGAGAATTGAACATTGTTCTCACAGATCTTCGAAATTTGGAACATGATTTGTGTACTGCTGGAAGTGCAGCTATGTGGTAAATTGATTATAGTAGTTATTTAGGGTCCCGTCGCAATAACCGCAATCTTGTCCGGCTGTTGGCACATGGATTCGGATGGTCGATCCAAACTACAAAGAAATATTCCCAGTGGATTTCCTTGACACTTGAGCGGAGCCGGGTACCTCAATTAGTATCATTTATATATCTGAGTATAAATACTAAAACAAAACTTTGCGCGTGAAACTTTTTGCAGTAAATTTAGCCGTTTCCGTCAATTGTTTTTACCTAAAACCGCCCTCAACCACAAAGTAATCAGATAATGGTTTCGCACTAATTAGATAACCCCCCCTGTATAGGTTTATTCTACGAAAAGCTATCTAATTTGCTTTTACCTCCGTCTCTCTGCTACGGAATATTATTATTCTAGTTCATTTTAAAATCAATATAGAGTAAACTTTAAACTCCCTTGACGAATGTGTTCTACAGAGCTTGAAACAAAGATTAAGAGAGGTTGAAAGAGTGACTACATGTGTTTTTTTAGTTAAATATGTATTTGGATAACTTAAACAAGTTTGAAACAGTAGAAATTTATCTTATTCCTTGGCATATTTGGAGCAAAAAGGTGGAAACCTTTCTCGCCTCACATTTATTGTTAATACGTATACACAAAATGTATGGGGAGGACGTATTTTTTTTAAGTCATCTAATTTTATATCTTTTATCTGTTTTGCTCCAAATGTGCCAAGGAATATGTGGTTCACGTTTGAACCATACCTCTGCTGAAATAATAAACTATACCTGCATAAACTTAAAATTTATGGAATACGTGGTTCACGTTTGGACCATACCACTGCTAACAAAATAAACGATACCTGTATAAACTAAAATTTTAAGGAATACGTGGTTCACGTTTGGACCATACCTCCGCTAACATAATAAACCACACCGGTATAAACTTAAATTTTATGGATTTCATTATACCTCGCCGAGTAGCTCTACATAAAAATATGTAACGATCTTTAGAATTTTCGCTGATTTTCAAACTGTCATAGATAGCAAAAATAGTCGGTAGCGACGAGTATATTAGTAGTATGGTAACTGTGATTAGAAAATGAACGCAAAAAAATTACACCCTTAAATATGAAACATGACACTTGTAACCAATGAAGAGAAAGGAAGGAGAAGTGGCATGCGGTCGATTTCGCGTCTTTGCTATATGGTGAAAATGACCTTATAATAGTATATGGGAATTCGGCTGCGCGTCGCCGCAGTAGTCGAATCATCGCCACCGCTCGCGAATGTGCTATAAAATAGCGTTTATCAAGTATTTTCTCTCCTACACACACACACACTAACAATTGTTATTTACAGTTCTCCTAATATCACTGTTGCTATCCAAGCCAAAATTGGAAATATGCTACCGTAGTAATAATAAAAAACATACAAAAGTACTTTCGCTTATTGAGACGCCACGCCGTATGGTTCACATGCCGGGCGTATGTTCCTAAACGTATTGAAAGCTCGACATATCTTCCCATTCAACATAAAATGAAAGCAAACGATGACTATAGGCTTCCGTGCCGTTGCACCAGAAAAGGCTGAGGTCGTGTGTCACTTTGAATAGAGGTTTTATTGTAGATATTACGGAGGGTGTAGGCATGAAGCTTCGAGGCAAACGAGTCACGTGCCGATTATAAAGAAGAACCCTATTTCCTTCGCCACACGTGACGTCGCTGGCAGGCGAAGTTGGATGCGGTTTGCCCAACAAAATTGCTTCAGAAATTTATGGCCCGGAACGCCCGAATGAAATAAATGCTTGGGGACTCTTTTTGGTGTGAGCTATCGATTATTCAACACACTCAATAACAACAAATTTACTCATCACAACTTTCATGAAAAGCTCTTAAAATTTGTAACATTTTATCAATTTATATTGTAATAGCTTTAGTTAATTGTATTTTTATTTCGTGTTCATACAATAAAGAATAAGTAAATCACATTAAAATATATATAAATATTCTTCACTTGATAGTAAAACTTGTGGTGACGTAAACCTAATGAGGAAACCAATAATTTTGGTGGTAACTAACAATGGCAAAATTAATATTAAACAGGAATTCGATTGTGTGTGCCCACAAAAATATCAAATGAAGCATTCGTTTCTTGAAGCTTATGAAACTTTCCAAGTTTGTTCTGAAGAATAACTTTAGTAAGGGTCTCTTCCACCGAGTACTGATTAGCTTAATCCTCACAGTAAAGGACCTTTCTTACCATCTCGCAATCGATACCAGTAAAAGATAATCAGCACTTTAGTAATAAAAGCCCTTTAAGTGTCAATTAAAAAAAGTCAGAAGTTGGTGAAAACCAGGCTATGTCTCTCAATTGTACTTGATTAAAAAATATATCAAAATTCTAATGTACTTCAAAAGGGGGAACGGCAGAACGTCTAATATGCAGATCGTATAATGTCATATTTTAACAAAATTTTAAAACCATGCACAACGTATAATCGGCAAATCTTATAATTTTATACGTAGTGCATGAAGAAGTTTAAAAAATAAAATTACTTATTTCTCCATGCATAACGTATAATAGTCACAACGTATAATATTATGATCTTTATTTAACAAAAAAAGAAAACCATGCATATCATATAATCCAAAAACTTTTTATACGATAAGCGCCCTTATGTATATACTTTTAAAGCGTATACTCGCACGTGACGTTTCGACAGTCTCAAATAGCGTAAGGTGGCCTTTCGAAATTGTAGCAAATATCGATTCGTAGCAATATCAGCATTAAATGTATTGTCATTAGGGCGCTTTATGCAGTGCTTCTTGGCATATTATACGTTCTGCATGGTTTTCTTTTTTTGTGAATTCATTGTTAGGAATATTATACGTTGTGACTATTATACGTTCTGCATGATGCAAAGAGTTGATTTTATTTTTAAACTTTATTCATGCACAACGTATAACATTATACGTTGTGAATATTATACGAAATGCATGGTTTTATTTTTTTGGAAAAAATTACTATTATACGTTGTGAATATTATACGTAGTGAATACGACTCCTTCAAAAACTCAGTTGCAAAAGATACAAAGCGGGTATTTCTTTTTTAATTGACGTATTTCACGAAGCTTGCCTAACATGGAAGTAAAAGGTTATAATTTTTTGGCCCTATTTTTTATAATAAAACGTGTTTTAGCTCCGTTTAACACTTTTTGGTTTGTTACTCAATTTGGAAATCTTCAATGTAATAAAATACAAATTAATAACATTTATAAAAAATCATCATAAATAATCCCATTGTTGAGAAATGGCTCAAATCATTCCTAATTATATGCTAATGCGAACTACCCACACTTTCAGTCGCTTTTGAGTAACTCCACGAGATTTTTTACGCCATTCGACTGCCACGTTTTTTCTGCACTGAGCTCTCGACATATTCTTCAAGAAATCCAATCAAAATGAGTTTTTATTGCCTATCTTCGATGTCGGCAGCGAATGCTAAGCTTGCCTAGTAGTGGTTGACCTATAGAGTCAGTGTATCGCCACGGCGGCGGCGCCTTACTATCACCACTGACACCAGCAAACCGGGCTCCAGCTCGAGACGTGAACACCCACTGGCACGGAGAGCAGGTCAGTCGCTATGTATTTTATAAGGCGCAATACAATCTCTTAATAACCAATACAGTCCATAATTATTTTTATTTTTTTCCTAAAATCCAGCAACCTGCGCTAATTTCGACTGCACCCCTACCCTTCACCCATGTTTTGTTGTTGTTGATATCATTTCAAAATTAATATACCGTACAAAATACATCGGAATGAGCTTACATCAATTTCGCTACCACCGCTGCTGCCGAGGAGCGTACCGTTGCCGGTACTATAGCTGCCGTTGTCAGCCGCGGAGTTGGCAGTACTGTTGGACGTGGAGTTGTGCTTGTGCTCGGTCATGGCGAGCACGGCCACGCCCATGCTGCTGCGCACGATCAGCAGCACGGTCACAACCAGGCACATCATCGCCACTTGCAGGTGGCGGATGCCAATCGCCGGCACTGAGGAACAACCAAACCGTTTGACTTTAGGGCTCCATATGACGCTAACCTCCAATATTTTTATTTTATCTCAGTGTCGGTTAAGAATAATCACCCATAGAAAAATCGAAATATATTATTCTTAAAAAAAAATTTTTTTTTAAACACCTATTTACTAGGTTTTTACTACGTTTTTAAGCGGCGCGTCGGTTGGAAACTATAAATGATTTAGAAAATTTTCTTTTTTGTGCAAGATTACACATTTATCTAGCGAATAAACGAGAAACATATATTCATTCACCCTGAAAAGTTGACTTTACAGATCGAAAACCTAAATTTCGCTTCGTCGCACTCGATTTTGACGCGCATACAACGAACCCTACACAATGCTTCCGTAGGTCGCCATTGTTGTTTGTTTGCTTAACGCTGGATTCAGTTGGAGCCTTAATGCTGCTATAGCTTAAGCCTACTATAAGGCCCGCTGTCTCCAATTTTCAGAAACTACTGACTCAACTTAAACGTACATGCCACAAGCAAACATAGTCGCAGACGTATTGGAGGGTCAAATAGTAAACTTGACTAATTATGACCCACTCATACATTTCCGAATGTTCATGTGTACTATTGGAACAGTTTAGTAGCTGTAGCGGTGGAAGGAAGGGTGGCGGATAGCCAGTAAGGATAAGATAGGAAGTAAGAGCAAGTATATTTAGGGGACGCGATTAAGTAGTGGTGCTGTTGGCTGCATATATTGTTGCTCTTCTACCTCGTCTGGCGGGCATGGTCTTGTACTAAATACACATTCCATTGAACGTATTGTAAAGCAATTATTTATATTTATAGAAGCTTGATAAGCGGAGGTAAGTATGTATTTCACACATACCATGTTAAAACTAAACAAATACTGATAATGGCGCACTATTAACAATGATTGATAAGACCTATCTTATTTTAAAATACCGAAATTATTTTTCTACATTCATAACGATGGACATGGATGGTTAATAAAACACCTGCTGTCATGACGTTAGCCCGAATCACCACATAGGAACTAGGTGCCATATAAGGTCCTTCCTTGTATTGCACAGATAAAATGACCTGGATTGAAAACATGGAGAATTTTCATGACTACTTCGATCAACCTTTATGCAATGCGATGTTACCAGCCCGGGAGGGATTAACCCTACCACCTAGTAAGTAAAGCAATGTAACTGCAATACTAATCGGAATCTGAACCTTACCCGACGATTCCCTTGGTTGCCTCTTCTCTTACAACATGCATTGCAAGAAATGCAGTTGACTCAATAGTATTCTTTTACTTTACGGAACGCACCCAGTAGAAGTCTTGTGATATGTCAGGAAATTCCTTATATTACAAACTTAAAATAAAGGATGAAGATGGGCCCAGATTTTGTCTGAATAACAGATAAGGGTAAATTAATATGAATTCATGAAATGAAAATAAAAAACCGGCGAAGTGCGAGTCGGACTCGCACACGAAGGGTTCCGTACCATCATAAAAAAATTAATACAAAAAAATCACGTTTTTTGTATTTAATTTGAATATTTTTTTAATTTTTAACTATTTGTTGTTATAGCGGTAAAATAAATACACACTAATACAGCTCTGTGACAGACGGACGGACGGACGGACGGACGGACGGACGGACGGACGGACGGACAGCGGAGGCTTAGTAATAGGGTTCCGTTGGCACCCTTTGGGTACGGAACCCTAAAAAGGAAAAAAAAGGAAAAAACACACGAAAAAGCACAAAAAGGCGTAAATTAATGCCATGAGGTATGGCTATATCATTCAACCTTAGATATGTAGGAGAGGTGCATAGAGGCGGGCAACAAATAAATTAAAAAATAATAATATAGAAGATTGAGAAGACCGCGAAAACCAATCAAGTCCTTTCATGGAAGACCATTGTTTACGTTCATATTTTGACACCCATGTAACATTGTAAATTCTCTTGCCTATTTTAAAGCATTTAACATAGTCATAGGCATCACAGTTACATATCTAAACCATATCTAGTTATCCACATACAAATCGTAGTCGTTTTATGCTGTTTGACATAAAACAGAAGCTTTTATTATTTCGAATGATCAGGAATCTGATGGGTCCACTAAATAATCTTCGAACGGGCTACAATGTTAACAAAATAATGTCAACATTATAAGGATTGGTTTTCCAAGATGTACGAGTAGGCATTTACGACTGGATAATATATATATGACTGGTTTGGTGAATTTAAAATACGAAGTAATTAACTCAGTGACGATGACGCACAGGGAAGCAATATCAGGAGAAAATACCGAATGAATGCTCTTGAATGTTTTTCTTTATTTATTCTAAAAAGTTCTTACAATTTAGGTGGCCCAACCCGCTCAACTCCCCATACAAACGGGGAAAGAAGATCACGCCCATATTTATTGTCAAAGATCCCAATTTTTTCTTAAAATAGCTTTATTTGATCGAACTAGATGTCTGATGACCGTTGGTATCGTAAAATTGTGTTTGGTTTCTAAGTTATAAGGTCCGAAAGTTTGAATTTTTCGCGCGTTTTATACAATAACATTGGTGATTTATTACGCAATGATAAAGTAAGAAAATCTTAAAAAGATTAGTCATCAGACATAGCTTGTTTAATCAAGATTTAAAATCTATTTGGTTTTTTTTTACATTTCTGACTACAGCGGTCGTGGCTTACTTTAGCTATAAGTCGTTTTGAAATCAAAATTTTCGTTTTGGTTCCATCGCATTGGATGAAAAGATGGTTAAAAGCGGCATTAAAAAATTGTCCGTGTTTTTCATCCAGTTCAATGTAGCCGTGCTTATAAAGGGAATGTCCTGGCATGGCACCTTATTCCTTCGGGAATGTGGTATATTGGGCTAATATCATAACGGTAGTTGTGAGGTATTAGCCATCCATGTCAGGTTGCATACATAGATAAAAAAATATAAATTTGAAACAAATTTTTACGTTGCATGTTGGTACCAAAATATTTAATAATACAGTATTTTTTTAAAATATTATTATCTATATTGAATTTCGTCATATTTCCACTTAAGCCTGTTTTATCGATATTTTATCAGGTGCGTTTGAAATTTTCTTCAGTTAAACAAAACATTTATAATACGTGACTCACTTAAACTACTTACGTTGATTTTTCTCATCTACGAAGTCATAGCTGCATTTCAACTCCTTTTTCACGGTCATTTTTTACGTTTTGGAAATATTGTAGCAAAAAAAATCCGTTGCCATTGATTCTGGGAAGCTGTTGCACATAAATGGCAACATAACAGTACTTGTGTGTCCTGGAGTGGGGTAATGTGACCATTACTTGAGGCAGAACTTGATGGAATGAATGTTAACTTTTTGAGCACTTTAAATATGAGCATTTCCGTTACTCGAATGTATGTTTACACTTACTCAAGCCCATTCACGACATGCTTATTATTATTTAGAAAACCAAAATGCTATAATCAGATATGTTTATTATCAGCATTTACTTTGAACGAATAACTAGTAAATTTGTATTTTAAAATCACCAAATATTACCCACAAAAATGTGTCCTTTGCTAAACAAATTTATTTATTTGATAGGTATGACATTTTGTTATAGACATTCGTAACGTAGGAACGTATTTTTTTTAAGGCTCACCTACTCTGCACTGGGCTAGGCTCGTCTCGCAGAGGGGTGAAACAATTCTGCAATACCAAATAATTTTAATTTTGTGTTTTTAGAAGTCAATTAAACCATAAGTATTTAATTGTTTTACTCTCGTAAGAAAATATATTTTCCATTACAAAAATAAGCATTCTTAATCTAGACGGACCTCATAATGTTTCATCCCAATGTTATCAATGATAAATAATAAAACATTATAATAGCGCTATCTGCCAGAAGTAAGCCAGAACTTGACTACTGAGCGCAAACAGAATACTATTATTTACCTTTCGGCGATAGAAGACTTTTGTGCGTACTTACTACCTTGCCTTTACCCACGACATGGAGTCCATAGTTCAGGTCGTGTAGTTAACGAGAACCTGAATGTGGTCATCAACACGCAGAGTTGTAACCAGGAAGGTCGGAGCGCAGTGAACGGTGTCCGATTCGTACTAAATACACACGCCTTAATTTTTCTGGCGTTAAACTCGATGTGTTTCTGGAGACCCAGACACTTTTCAATTGTCTCTTTATGGCAACCGACGAGGTGCTTCCTATTCGCTCCGGCTTGGGATCGGTTGGCTGATGTGCCTAGCTAGCACCGTTCTGTCATCTGCGTGTAAATAATTATCACCCAGATTTAGCAGATCATTACAGCAGGAAGTGTTGGGGACTGCGTCTGTACGCCGGCATTCACTAGCATGGCTTCGGAGCAACAAGCGTGAACCGAGAGTGTATAAAATGCAACCATGCAGAAAGTCGGTAATCCAGTCATACAGTTCAACCAAAAGACTTAAATAGAGCTGTCTCCATAGGAAGGTGGAGAAATGTTATAGCATTCCATCCTAAATTGACTCGTCGTAACACACCATACGCGTTTTGGACGCACATTTCTTGACCTGTGAGTGTAGCACACTTGAACTAACTAGGTAGTGTTCCGATAACCCCATGGCAGTGTTTTGATACCTTCGGAGCGTCACGGGATACGTTTCTAATTGAGTCAGGCTGTGCTTAGGAGCGAAGTTACACACATCCATACCGGAAACTTCCTGTAAGCAGTGCAAATCATAGAAATAGGATGTATTTGCAGAATTTCGGCTTATATTTCAAGAAAATGGGTTAGGTTGATATTTCGTTTTTACCTTTGAAAAGTGTATTTCTCTCGGTTATGGCGCTTGTTCCCGTCCGTGGTGATAACGATTTTGAAAGTGGTCTCATCGGGATTTATGTTCCATCCCTCTCTAATTCATCGGTAGTGATATTTGAAATGGACTCTCGCTCCCACACTCTGTTCGTCTTGTAAGCGCGCTGCGCGCGCATGCTAGGCCTATGGTGCAAATGGTGACGACAAAATATCCGACCCGATCAACAGGCACTCTACAATCTTTGGACGGAATTATTCTTCCAGAGTGAAGCCAGGAAGTGCAGGCATAATGTATCGGTAGCTTTTTATGTCTGAGTATAGCCGGCTTGCTCCGCTCCAGATAAAGTTGCACGGTATTCAAGTTTTTGTGCAGTCTCCACACAAACCAGTGGCGCGATGGAGTGGGTTAAATAACTCTGAGTGCAGTTTGGTTCCAGATGGGTGAGAATTTTCAACCGTTGAGGCTATCTGTGGCTCGGATTGCACGTAAAGCTGTAGGTCCCCTTCGTTACTTACTAGGTGGTAGGGTTAATCCTACCCAGGTTTGTACCAGAAAATACTCCGTGTTTTGCGTCCAGTAAGATGTAGCCAATCTGTATAAGGAAGGTTCTGGCATGGCACCCAGTGGTCATGCGGTGTGTTAGGTTAAAATTATGACGGTCGGATTGGTATTAGGTACCGTTTTACCTTGAATAATCAAAAATGTTTTCTGGAAATAAAATTCAAAGATATTAGCATAGATTAAGTCAGATTTTTAAACATGCATTACTTTTTGATTTCGAATAAATATTATCCCGATAGTAAAAATATCAAATAATAAAGTATTCCTTGTCATATTAATATCTTATAGAAATACATTATGACAATACTCCATTTTTTTGCCGATCTTTGAATTTTGAACATTATTTTTTTAAACTAAATAGTATTTCTTCTGTTATTGTATTGTAAAAATTAAAATTATACAAATATTTAAAAGAAAACGTTTACGATTCCAAGAGTTATAGAGGCGTAATATATATATACACAGTGACAGTTAAATGGTCTAAAATAACGAAAGAATAAGGGATGAGAAGGGTTCCTTTTTTACTACCCCTCAACCTAAAAAACGCTTTATTAGTTTTGGAGTCCTTGAAAGATTATACTTTATTGACATTTTTAAATAAAGTCCAGGCTACACAAGAAAGACCAGTTTTTTAATAAATTAATGTTATGCATATTATATTAAATGTATATATAATGTAGGTACTTAATTTAATTTGAGGACAACATTAAAACGATACTACTATTTACTAACAATTTTTATTTTTTTTAATAAATACGGTCTAACATAAAAAAATATCCAAGCTACAATTTCTCCTCATAATTTTCGGATTTCATAGCGCCATTAGTGATCTCGGTCTTCAGTTCTTCCGGAGACGAAGCGCCATTTGCAGCGGGCCTGGCTCGTCTTGGTCGCCCACCTCCTGTATACATTCAAAACTCAATTGCCTTGTTTCGGTAATAAAATAGATTTTTTGCATTCGATATTATGAAACCACAGAACAATTAGACGGTTTATTCCGTGGTATAAACTCTATAGATAAATTTCATAACATTAAATTAATAGCTACGAATAGTTTAGTGAGTTAGTATGCACACCGTAATTTTGATCTTAAAAAAATAAATAGCTAGAAAATCTACGTTGAAATATTTTAATGTTTTTTTTTAATATCCGAAAAAAAAGCCATGGCATAAGGAGAAGAAAATAAATTTTGTAAGATATTTTATTTTACATTTGTAAGAAACAACATTCTAAATGATACCAAAGTGGCTAAGAGTTGGGCTCTTAGCCGTAATATGACTTTTTGCCATCTCTAAGGGTTCGTTTCATCGAAATAGCTAGAATTTACAAATTGCTCAAAGTGACGTGAAATTCTTACAATTCTAAGGATATAATCTACAGAGTCTATTTCAATAAATGTGTACTAACCGTTCATGAGTAGTTTCTGCAAAGTAGAGAATGGTGAGTCGATAGCTAGTGTTAGCGCAAACGCAGCCAGCGCCGTCATTGTTACGTCACTCAGGTATCGGTAGAACTGTCAATCAATTAGACAAATTGTAGCATCGCTCGGTTTATCGGTTGTTGACATAGACGTCAATGGAAATCGTATTAAAACCTAAGATTAAAACTACCAACAGAGTATTATAGGACTTTCTACCTCGAAATAAATACGGAACCCTGTAATCGCACAAGATGACTTCTTCATACCGTGCGTTCGTATTTTGTACGTTCGATTTTACCTACATACATTTATTGTCTTTCTCATTAAGATTGATTGGAGATCATTAAGGTGGCCCATCCCGCTCTTCTCCCCATACAAAAGGGGAAAGAAGATCACGCCCATATTTCTTGTCAGAGATCCAAAATTTTGTTCAAAATAGCTCTATTTGGTCTGATGACCATTGGCATTGTAAAATTGTGTTTAGTTTCTAAGTTATAAGGTCCGAAAGTTCGCATTTTTCGCGCGTTTTATACAATATCTTTGGAGGTGGATTAAGCAATGATAAAGTAAGAACATCTTAAAAAGATTAGTCATCAGACATAGCTTATTTAATCAAGATTTATAATATATTTGGTTTTTGTTCGATTTTTTACTACAGCGGTCGTGGTTTACTTTTAGCTATGAGTCGTTTTTAAATTAAATTTTTCGTAAATCTTACCATATCATACACTATGCACATTGTCTTTTTTGTGGGCATGTTACATCTTCCTCATCACGGAGCCTGTCTTATTCTCTGTTTCAATGAAAGACAGGCTCCGTGATGCAACATGTCCACACTGCAGACAATGCGCATAGTGTTTGATTTGGTAAGATTTATGAAAATGTTCATTAGAAATCGACTTAAAGCTAAAAGTAAATAAAAACCAAACAAAAACCAAATTGATTATAAATCTTCAAGAAACAAGCTAGGTCTGTTGACTAACCTCTTTAAGATGTTTTTATTTTATCGTTAAGTCATCAACGTCCAAAGTTATTGTATAAAACGTGCAAAAAATTAGAACTTTCTGACCTTATAACTCACAACCTAAACTCTATTTTACATTGCCAATTGTCATCAGACATCTAGTTCGATCAAATAAAGCTGTTTTTTTAGTATTATTTTGGATCTATGACAAGAAATATGCGCCCGATCTTCTTTCCAGGTTTGTAAGAGAAGTTGAGCTAAGATTAAGTGTTAAGATTGAAATAACAAATACTTCAAATCAGGAAATCATTAAGAGGGAATAAGGGAAAATTAAAGAAAGGCCACTTGTATCTGCCGGTTGAAAATATTAAATAGAATATAATTCAAGTAACACGTACAGCGTCTCCGGTACTGAAGTACTTAGTTTGCGTCCAAGTGCCATTGACTACTATCTGGAGTGGGAAGTGCAGCAAGAACATGGCGTAAGAGAGACGCGCTGGCAACTTCCACATTTTCAGCGACAGGAACCAGTTGATAGGACCTGCAACATCGTCAACAATACAACTTTACCAAAGCCGTTTATTATTAGTATAAGGTTGAATAATATAGAAGAAGCTAAGGGAATTAGTAGTAAAATACATTAAAATATAAAAACGAATATCTTAAAAAAGCTAAAGTAGCAGGACGTGCGGGTTGATTACGGGGAATGTGCACATGCCACTCGCCCCTCTGTCTGGGCATGCTTATGCGTCTTGAGAGGTACGGTCGCATAGTCCAGTAGCACATTCCTACGCGATTGCTATGAAGCACTCGCATCGTGCGGAGTTGAAGCGGGAGGAGGGGATCGCATCGTCCGCGCGGGTTGCGGTAGGACGTCCGGTTGGCGGAGGACGGGTCACGCCACATGTGCAAAACAGACCCGACCGTAGGGTGCTACAGGATTTATGTCGTCGATGGTACCTATCGGCGTCCAAAGCCTTTGAAACAAAGATTCAGAAGCTGCTCGTTCAACGGTCTCTACTACGGATGCAACTTTGCTCTATCTGTAATGGTGCGGTTTCGGCAGCGGCACCGCCATTCCTTGACATCGACACTGTATACAGGGTAGGTGAGGCTACACTAAATTTGCATAAATGATACTGCATAACTGAATAACTTTTGACGACACCTACATGGTGCCAGTCTGAAGAACAAGAAGTTAAAAACTAGTATTGCGCCGGCCGATCTAGCCGCTTAGACATGGAATGGAGAGAGGAATTATGTATGGGCATCAGGATGTGAGCGTGCCAAAATAACAGCTCTAATGCCATACTGGAAGTATGGAAGTCAGCTCATCGGTTGTCCTGAGCGTGGATTAAAACGTAAACAGCTTCGGTTACGGGGTGTGTCAAAAAACCTAAAAAAAATAGGTCTCCGTAGTAAATTTCCAATTACTGACCTCAAAATAAATGGGGATTACAATATTTTTTCGAGTGCTGGAAAAATTCGTGAAACAAAAGTAGTTTAGTTTTAGATTCAGTGTCTTTTGGTACACCTTTTCCCATTCACCTGTTTAAGTATAATGCAGCGATAATGTCACCCTTAATTGGAAAAAAAGATGAGATGAGGAGAAGAACCTGCTTTCCACCTTCAAATTATATCTGTGATATCTAATGATATCTTTTAACCATTGTTAACTAACTAATAACTTACCAAATAAACAACAATACTGTCATATCATAGATACGTTTAGCTGTACATTATTAAATACCAAGGGCACACGTGCTAGTTATCTTAGATCCACATAAATCATGTGTCAGTGCACAAGAAAGCGGTTCCACCAATCTCGTGCGGTCTGGTGTAACGCCTCCACTCGTGACTCTTTTCTAAACTTCTTCGCAATTGATTCTTTGTCTTATCAAAACATTTGGTGCTTCTATCGTTCTATTCTTACCAGGTTCTTACATAATATTTGGAAGGTACGGTGATACAATGGTATTAACTTTGATAAACTGTTCAAATAAAGGGAAGATGCTGGGATGACAGTGGGCTGATGAGCTATCAAGAGAGTTTCAGTTTAATTTGTTTCCTCCATTCGATGTATATTACACACTCGGATTCGTGAAAATTTTTTTCTTTTTCTGCTGAGTCGATTACGTACTTCTGGCGAAAAATAACCGACTAGATACTTCACCGGGTGTGTTTTTTTATCTTTATGTGCAAACTACTTCACACTAAGGAATGGGATATGTATGTATAATTGGCGGTGAAGTAAGGACAAGTAAATTAAAGAGTATGCCCTGTAAAAATAACTACTTTATGAATACACTGCAAGGTTGGACCCGAATCAGAAAAGCGTACAATTCGCGGGTATTGCGTCTCACAACTTCGCCACCTACTTAAACGTCCTTAATTTGAATTATTCTACAGTCCCTCCTCCTGTAATCAATGTCTCACAATAGTGTGATTACACATACATTGATTCAACGCTTTACCTGCGTTGCGGACGTTGACGGCAAATATTGAAAATCTACAATTATTGAAACTACTAACTCATCTTAAACGTATGTACATGCCACACGCAGACACAGTATTGAAGGAATTGGGGTAGCTTGGAACTGACATGCGAAAAAATTTCGGAAGTATGTTCACGGCGGCGGTGATGTTAGGGCTGTGTGGCTTATAAAGCGAGTCCGGCTCACCATGCGATTACATTCTCCTTTTTCCATATGGTAGAGTCGTTAAAGCGACAACATGTCACTTCTCTTTCTTTTATCTTCTGTAGTTGCAACAAAACATAAACGCTAGGTAAGTTTTTAAAATGTATAAGGACTCCGGACAATCCGATCTACACGGTAATGTATACGGAAATGGATTATCTGTTACTGACCTCCGTAGCCTTTGGCGCATGCAAGAATGAGCCAGCCGAGCCCGACCGCCCACACGGAGCGGATAAACGAGTTCATGAAGTTGTCCAGCAGCTGGTTGGTGTGGTCCGGTTGGATCACCGGGTACGTGCTGAAGAAGGCCAACGCCATCAGCAGGAACGATGCTACCCAGCAGCTCCAGACCACGTACTGTACAATATGTTTTGTTATATCCTCCCATTTTATGATGTAACTAATTTGTTTTCTTATCAAACTAGATATTGACGGCTAATATCACATGTACTGTCATATATTAGCAGAAAACCCTTCATGAAAACTAGATTCCATGAGAGGACCTTCGTAATATTGAACGGCGATATTGAACTGGATGGAAAACACGGACAATTTTCAATGTCGCTTCGATCATTTAAGGCGATAAGACCAACCCAGGCTGGATTAATCCTATTACCTAGTAACAAATGAGACACAGTTTCACGTGGATTCTGAAATTCGCATATAAACTTTAACTCGTGAAGTTGCAAAAAACAAAATCTTAGAAAGTTCTTGTACGTATTGCGTATTTTCTCCCATATGGTAATATGTTAGCTACGGTACTCAGTCACTAATCCCGTTAGCGAATAACAGACTGAAACACCCACTTAATTACAAGATGAAAAGGGTAAACCCTCCAGGGTTGGTAGCATCGCATTGAATGATTAGATAGTCGAATGAAAATTCTCCATTTTTTTTTTAATTCCGTTTAGTCTAGCCGTGCAACATAAGCAAGGTCCTGGCACCGTACCTGGTTTTCAAATGTTCTGTTGGGTAATTATGAAAACAGCATAAAATATGTGGTATCCAGCCAGGGTATATACCGGCACATGCATCCTGACGGTATGTAGATTTCAAATATTTACCATATAAAATTACTCCATTAAGATGCCGGCTCGACGGTTTGTGTTTCCAGGAAATACCATTTTTATCTGGAAACACGAACCGTCGAGCCATTATATCGGAACAGACAAACGAACAATCAAACTCTCTTAGCTTACAAAATTGGAATAACAAATGTATAATTCAGTATAATATCTGGAAATTGTATGAATATACATGAAACATACCTTAGAGATTCTGATCTTCTGGTCACGCCAAATATGTAGAAGATACCCGTATACCATTCCAATGAAAAATGGTGGCGAACGGGTGATTGTATTCATATAGTAGCGAGTCATGTAATCGTTGAACTCCGCTATACGACTGAAAACAAAGTTGTTTGTTTGTGTAAGAAGGATAGGTATACGATCTATACCATGATTATGAGATTTTAGATGGCCGTTAAAATGACAAAATATAAAAGTGAGAGGTTCATTTCCACCAATAAGTGTGATTGCAACTAGCACCTAATGAAAATTGACGTATCAAATTTGTCAATGACGCAAATAGTTATCTCGAATCTATTTATACAGCAAATATTGATATTAAACCATTGATGAACTATGAATTAAACCGTGACTCAGAGGCGGGTGGACTTCCTAGAGTTCTCAGTTCAAATCCCCGCACGGTTCATGCACCGCTTTCTTTCTCTTTCTGATTTGGATATGTGCATTTACTTACGAATGCGAGCTGGTCCATGGACCGGAATCTATGTTAAACAGTAGATCCTCCCACTTCTACTAGGCGGTAAGGGTAAGCAGGGTAACCATCGCATTAAATGAAAAGGCGATCGAAGCAGCAATGAAAAATTGTCCATGTTTTCCGACAAGTTCAATCTAGCCGGGCTCATAAAAGTAAAGCTGGCAGGGCACCTAATTCTTTCGGGAGGTTAATATAATGATGGTGGGTGTAGTATAAGCCATCCATGTCCAGTCCAGTCACATTAAAAAAAATATTTTTATTTTCCCACTCACCCAAAACTTATAAGAGCCGACGGGAATTCGTACGCAAATGAGTATCCAGCACATACAGCTATAGAGACGACGACCGCTAACGCTAGCACGCCTGCAGCCACGCGCTTGCTTCCCCACAGGAACACCATCACTATCGGCGCCACCAAATATAGCTGCGTGTCTACCGAAATATACCACGAGTGGCCCAGGCACTGCAAGCAAGCATAGTTCAAGCGATTATTGGAAAGTAGACTATAACCAGCACCAGATTTTACTATTGGTCCCCAAACCGCCTCTTCAATGACCACAGTTTTCTAATTGAATCCGATCAAATCCGCCTTTCCCTAACTCTGTCATCTCGTCCGCACCTACTGTTAGCTAGTAGTGATCGATCAAGGTAACGAATGAGATATTTATAAATAATTGACCGCGAAATAAGGACACATTAATTAAAGAAACAGAGCTGCAAAAGAAGAAGAAAGGCTTTACTAATAAATACAAACCAAGCTTGGAATAGTTGTACTATGTTTTGTCCTTTGCATTGATATGCAGCTTTGAATTGGTAAGACTATTCAGAGATGTACTAGGGTTTATTAGTAACACATTTTGAAACAACTGCATTCAAGCCAGCAAACATACCTTTCGGCGGCATTTTTCAAGGTAAGTTTGAAATATGTAGTGTGAGCTTGTTACTTATAGAACCAATAACGCTTGCTGGGTCGAGATACGCGAACCGAACGGCCACGGTTTCCTAAATCATCGAGTAACTTAATTTACTGTTATTACGGTGCAGGAATACATCCTCAGGAAACCCATCACTTTTTTGAACATTTCCCAGTTCAGCTATACGCCATTCAAACATTATAAAAAAATACCACCCATTTTTTTATTCGATAATATGCATGAAAGGTATCTTGGATTGGAAAGAGGTGGAAAAAGGATCTATCAATGAAACATTAGGACCACACGAGGTATATTTTTCGTTCACCAACGTAAGATGATACTCACAAGATCGAATGGATTAACATAGTTCTGCACGTGCAGAAGTGCAGACCACCAGTACGTGCGGCAGTGTTGCGCCGACACCGCCACGGACTCCCAGTACGGTCCGTCGGCGATGTGGTTGAAGAACGAGGCCTGCAGCAGCACCACCGCCGCCAGCACGGGGAACATGCGCAGCATTCGGTTGGCGACGTACAGGTGCAGGGTCTTTATAAAACGGACTGAGGAAAAACGGTGATCAATATGGATCTTGAGATCAATGGCAAATCACGAACAGAGATTTCATTGTAGATTTTTATTGACAGAAATCATTGACCACAACTGCTACCATTATCTATAAGTATTAAAGAGCACTCACTTCTAGAAATTTTGCTAATGATGGTGTAGATGACTAGGATACCACTAAGCAAGAAAAACGTGTCAACAGTTATGGGTGCTGAGGTGATCCAGAGGCTCCAGAAATCTTCCAGCCACTGTAAAATTGATATCATTATATTATGTACTAGTGATCATCAGATCTATAAATTTTAATGTAAGTAACTTTTTCAATCCTCAGATAGTACTTATCGGACTGATAATACAAAATCACGTTGATCAAAAGACGGATAGTCACTGTCGGAGTATTATATATTCTATCACAATTATCTGACTATAATTTTACTAATAAACATATGAACTTACTATATCGGATGGATAAGCAGAAGCGTAAATAAATCCGTTCAATAGTTATCGGGCTGTTTATCTGAATTTTGAAAAATCTGCCCTCAGTGTAGTTTAACTAACAAAGAAGTGAAAATTAACAAAATCCACCAAAAAAATGAAAATAACCATAATTTAAATTTAATAATAAATCAGAAAAAGTGAAATAAGGGACATCAATTTAAAAACAAGTTGTTCAGACTCACTTCAGCAACATAGGCGAGATTCTGCACGTAAGCGAGGTTGGTGACGGCATGGGTATGACCGACGATGATCCACAGCATGGAGATGGCACGGATACCATCCAAGCATTCGAGTGAACCAGGTGACTTGTTGAACGTGAGCAGCCGACTCGTGTTTGTGTACACGGAGAAGCAGCGGTACAGAACATTCGCTTTCTTGGGATCTGGAATATTCATCGTCATTAGGAAGATCGTTGTCTATAAATATAAGGAAATATACAAATTAACACTATAAACGCATTATACTATAGATTGGTATTGTCAAGTACGGGTAAAGTAACAGCTCGCATATTGCTGGTGCCCGTGGTGCTATATTCTTGAAAGCTTTACTCAATGTTTTGTGATCTGACACCGACATAATATTTGGTTTCTTCTAGAAATAAATCGATAAGTAATATCATAAGAATAACCTGTGATTTTAGCCATTCATATATCCAGTTTAAAAAAAATTAATACCATTATGTACTTTGCGCAGATATATCAGTTAATGACTTAATTTAATTTTTTTTTTAATAGGCACCTTAATTCCTCAGTCTCTAAATGTTTATTAATGCAAACATATGTATGTCTCAAAAAATATTACAAACCTCTTTTTAGAATGAAGATGTGATGTAGATCGTAAGCCGTACTAGCAATACAGAGAAGCAAGATAATTCCAAACACGACCCTGAAAATTGTAAAGTTTTCATGTTATGCAGCTTTTAAGAAAGGTCTTAATTATTTGATTTTATAAATGTTTTCCAATAAATAAAATTCTTCGGAATATTAAGATCATCTAACTGAACTTTTATTATTGCTTTAATAATAAAAAAATATTTGAACAAATAAAAAAATAACCGGTATACTTTGCCGAAGTCTCAAAAATTTACTGTTTTGGCCCATATTTGGTTTATTTTGGTTTAACAAAATATTTTTGGATTATTATAAAATCAATAATATCGTTGATAACAACTCATAAATGTATCTAAGAATCCTGCACAAAAAGGCTATTGAAATGGATTTCTAGACCAAAGTCTTTAATTAACGTGAGAGGATAGAGAATATTAATTCTTATACATATCTACCAATGAGGTCAAGATATCAAATTAGTATTGCCCAAGATTAATATCAAATTGTCACAATGTACTGCCAACATTGTAAATATTCTCATATCCTGTAGATAAAAGGTGTCGATACTGACAAAATATTTAGCAATCATCTTATTATTTTAGAGCCCAAACATAAACTCGTTATTATAGTCGGGTGCCGGAAGTCAAAGGATCACTTTGCATGTCAAATTGTTCTGCCGCAATTATTCAAGAAATTTACATATGTTTTCTTGAAACCCATTAATGTTTTAGAATATTAAGCCCAAGATTATTTCTGTTACCAGCTATAGAGATTAAATATTTGTTTTAACTTTAATTAGACTTCATGATTAACTTAATGCCACCGATATCCAGGTAAAAACATTAAAGAACGTTGAATTTTATAAGCTTAAATAATTACGCTACATGCTTACCAGAAATTCAGATCTATTATTTTGACACCACATTGAGGAGAAGTATACTTAATTTTAAATATAGGATATTATTTAGGAACTTAACTTTTTTAAGTTATCTCATCATCGAAACAATCGTAGAAAAATCACTAAATCAACGTTAATCTTAAAAAAGAATGATCTAGTGCATGACGGCAAAAAAAATATATTCATTTTAAAAAAAAGATTTGGTTTTCAAGCCGGCGTGGCGGCGCTTGCTCTAAATTATTTACTTTTCTCTATATTCTCTCTTTCACATATTTATCCAATGTATAAACGTGAAACATACTCAAATTCGTTCAGTTGGCGCCTAAATAAAACATTCAAAATGCATTACTTTAATACGTCAATCATTCTGACTGGAAGATCGAACAACCGAGCTATCCCATTTCGGAACGTACTTGTTAACCTTTAATCATCAAACAGCGGCTGAGTGTCGATTCACTCACATAGCAACGTAGTCCGCAGCGTGCCAGGGTTTGTCTTTGGGAACCCGACAATAGTACTCTGCGTAATCGAAGTTTGCGACCGTGAGGAGCGGCAACAGTGAGTCGATGGCTCGACGCGCTGTGCATACGCGTGGCACACACATCGCTAGTGTGACGCCGGACTGCGCCATTACCACTATAGGCGGAATCCTGAAGGAAAGGGATCATAATAGATTTTAAATTGTTCATTTGAGATAACACACTCATATATATGAAACAAAGTATAGGGAGTAGATGAGTCAAAGAACAACAGATTCGGTGGACTATAATGTTTAGTGACATTGTGAATCATCAATCATTTTAGGTGTCCCCACAACCCAAGACACAAAATTGTCAAAATTTCAAACTCTTTTAGCCAAACTAAAATAATTTCAAAGTCTATTACGTACATCACGATAGTTTTAATTTTACTTATTCGAACAATAAATGTGCTGTTATGCATTTGGGATATCCCACAAGTATAGTTGGTTACCATAAAGTACAGCTTTTATCCAGACACCAATTTTGTTTCTACTAGATGAAAACAAATTCTTCCAAAGGAAGTTTTTGTTTCATAAGCTAATAAAGAAATGGCTAGTGCCAAGCATTTACTATCGTGATATCTGCCCAACACACAACATAAAAACTAGGCGCCAGAACCTTTTTATATTGTTTCTTATTATTTTACCTGTTTTTTCATAAGTGTAGACGACCGTAATATATTTTTAAACTTCTTCTTTTTCAAAAATACCATGCGAAAGGAACAATTTTACTTTTCTTGCATTTTCAAGAAATAAAATTATTTATCAAATGATCGAAAACCTATCATAATTACCTTAATTGTGGGTCATGTTCAACCGCGTTGCTCGCTTGGTTATTGTTAACCCCCAAAATTGTCTTTAGTCGACTCCGCATAGAATAATATTCATTTCGTGCTAAATTAGTCGGGTCCTCTACAGCGTTCGGAGGTCCTGGTACCAGGATGGTACAGTACTTCCCTTCAACGAGCGAGCCCTGTATTTCCTGACTGATGGCGAGGCACTGGTGATAGTTACCAAGGTCATTGATATTTCCCGTCTGTATACCGCTGGGTAATCTGGCGCTGGCATCCAAGACTGTAAACAAATTATTTTTTTTTTATTTTACCATCCCTTGGAAGTCGAGTTGTTGAACGATAAAATCTTAAGTATTTTAAATCAAACGAAAATCGCATCGTAGGTTCAATTGAAGGGCTGCTCCAAACAGGTCCTTAATTATTCGAGCTATATCTGCAGCGCTGGTGACATGGCGTGACCAATAAATAAAATAGAGGCTAAATCTATTCAAAACATAACTCTACTACCTTCAATTTGAATTTCGAATTCCATCCCAACCACCAGATATTCAAGTTCAACTTTACAGAATTCTGAGATATTGAGAATCGGAAATTTCATAGCAATCTAATCTAATAAATATTATAAAGGGGAAAGTTTGTAATAATGGATGGATGGATGGATGGATGGATGGATGGATGGATGGATGTTTGTTACTCTTTCACGTAAAAACTACTGAATGGATTCTAATGAAACTTTACAATAATATAGCTTATACATCAGAATAACACATAGGCTACAATTTATGTGCCCATGGGCTTTAGAACTTTCACGGGGCTGCGAAAACGATGCCGGTAGCGCTACTTCACACTAGGGGGAGAGGAGCCGGGGGCGGTGGCGGGGAGCGGCGGCGGGGGGAGGGCAGACGTCGTGACTGTTTGGTGTCCGTTTGGCGAATTTTCAAGGCACTAGCGATTTGTAAAACTTAGTACATGTACATTTAACTACCCGGGAATTAGGATTGGCTAAATAGAATTCAGTTCCGCTTACGCTAAGATGGGGCTGTCATACAAACTGCAATGCTATGCACGGCTCGGCTTTGCGGCGGCAGCGCTTACTTTTACTGAAGTACGGCTTGGTATTTCCTGCAACTTTAGGACTACTTGGCATCACGCTAAATCGCCGGAGGAGCGACCAACAGAATAAAATCCTTGAGAACCAATTACTCGATTTAGATGTGCATTGTATCTACGTCTAGCCTGATTCTACTAAAAACTTATAGATTACATAATATAACGCTTCATTACCAGAAGGGTAAGTAGTGAGTCTTAAAGTCTTATAACATGCGAACCACTTACCTGATTTATATGCGTATTTTATCAATGTATAGCATCTCTGGGAGCAGTCAGGTTCGAGATGGGTTACTGTTTTCGATGTTGAGGCTGGCTGTGGGTTGGAGTCCACGCAAAACTTACCTACGTTACACGTTACTTACTAGGTAAGCAATGTAGCAGTGAAAGTGCAGAAAGGTTCTCGCGGCAAATGTTTTTTTTTTAAATAGCCACCAAACGTCAACGAAGCTCTAAATGGGAATTATTGGATGTTTCTCATTAAATCTTGCTATTTCGGCTCGAACGATCTTGATTAAATTTGGTACATGGATACATTGTCCTGGACCAGTTTGACCCTATTTTGGACCAGTCATGTGGGCTACTTTTTATCCATTAGATAATTTAGCCGACACTAACCCGAGCGGAGCCGGGTACCGCAGCTAGTATATAATAAAACACATTCGGTATGTTCATTGCTTGAATGACATTATTTTTGTTAAGTAATTGTTTCTTAACTCATTAACTCTATTTATCGGAGGCATCACCATTTTCGTCGCCATATCTTCTTATTGTCCAATGTTGTCTTTCCCAGCTATATGTTACCTAGTCTAATTTTAAGTAGTTTATTTTTTATTATTTTTATATTTAACCTTTGTTGTTATAGCGGCAACATAAATACACACTCTGTAAACATTTCAGCTGCCTATCTATTACGGTTCATGAGATACAGTCCTGTGACAGACGGACGGACGGACGGACGGACAGACGGACAGCGGAGGCTTAGTAGTAGGGTTCCGTGTTCACCCTTCGGGTACGGAACCCTAAAAAGTACTATGATAACAGTAGAGGCGTCATCGATGCCTCGTAAGAAAGATTAATATATTTGCGAACTAAATCTAAGAGCTTAAGCGACTTGATAAGAACCATTCGTTAAAATATTTAGGTAATTGATAATCTGGATCATTAAGAGGATAATAAGGTGGTTATGTTCCAAACGGTGGTTCGTGCCTGATTCCTCAGTCAAATTACGAAATATGTTTCTGATATTTTGCACATCAAATGAATGACTGAGAGATACGTCTACACATTTTTGTTTTTTTTTAATGAATTACCTTGTATCCGTGAAATACGCATCTAAAAATTTGGATTAAAATACAAAAAGGCGTGTATCATGGATATCAGTTAAGTTATCAAAAAACTAAAACGTTCAGAAATAGCGCTCAGGTGATTGATTTTATGTGCAAAATATCAGAAATATAACTTTTAATTTGACTGAGGAAACAGGCACGAGCCATTGTATGGAACTTGATCCCCTCATTGTCCTCTTAATGTAGCTATTTTATTAAATTTATTTATATAGATTAGAGATTCAACATCTTACAACTGAATAGTAGTGAATCCGTCAGGAGGAGTCTTAACTGGTTTACACACTCGTCTTCACTTCCGACCTCCGTGGAGTTGTCCGGCTCATTTTGCGACCACGCCGTCGATAGCAATGCTAATAGAATCACAAACGTTCTCCTAATCTTCGTCGAATACATTACTTTTGAATTTGTTGCACTTATATAGTTTAAACTATTTCATGCACTTGTTTTAGTTTTCGTGTAATTCGGCGAAACCGAAATAGCGTTGAGGTGATCAAAACATGTTAATTTGTATTTTATTCACAGAATTTATATGAAGCACGAAATATTAGCAGGTGCACGACGGCGCTTGATAAAAAACTGCTGTAATTTCAGTAAGTCGATCAGCACGGCTTTACTCGATCGGTTTATCAAACTTTGTTAATCCCAAATCACGATTAACATGTTTGATGGAGTTAGCACGAACGCATGTTGTCGGTTAGATTATTCCAATTAGAGAGGCGTCACATATTGTCAGAATTTTAATCCAAAATTATGAATGAAATACCTGATTAACGTTTATAAACATGTTAAAAATCTTTGCCGAAAACTAGGGTGAAGCTTATGAAGAGGGACGCGCGGATTATACGATTCGGCTCATAGCTCGGTGCGTAAGCTGAACAAGCCAGTGGGAATTAAGTTTTATAATAGACTAGCTGCGGTACCCGGCTCCGCTCGGGTTAGTGTCGGCTAAATTATCTCATGGATAAAAAGTAGCCCACATGACTGGTCCAAAATAGGGTCAAACTGGTCCAAGACAATGTATCCATGTACCAAATTTAATCAAGATCGTTCGAGCCGAAATAGCATGATTTAATGAGAAACATCCAATAATTCCCATTTAGAGCTTCGTTGACGTTTGGTGGCTATTTAAAAAAAAACATTTGCCGCGAGAACCTTTCTGCACTTTCACTGCTACATTGCTTACCAAGTAAGTAACGTGTAACGTAGGTAAGTTTTGCGTGGACTCCAACCCACAGCCAGCCTCAACATCGAAAACAGTAACCCATCTCGAACCTGACTGCTCCCAGAGATGCTATACATTGATAAAATACGCATATAAATCAGGTAAGTGGTTCGCATGTTATAAGACTTTAAGACTCACTACTTACCCTTCTGGTAATGAAGCGTTATATTATGTAATCTATAAGTTTTTAGTAGAATCAGGCTAGACGTAGATACAATGCACATCTAAATCGAGTAATTGGTTCTCAAGGATTTTATTCTGTTGGTCGCTCCTCCGGCGATTTAGCGTGATGCCAAGTAGTCCTAAAGTTGCAGGAAATACCAAGCCGTACTTCAGTAAAAGTAAGCGCTGCCGCCGCAAAGCCGAGCCGTGCATAGCATTGCAGTTTGTATGACAGCCCCATCTTAGCGTAAGCGGAACTGAATTCTATTTAGCCAATCCTAATTCCCGGGTAGTTAAATGTACATGTACTAAGTTTTACAAATCGCTAGTGCCTTGAAAATTCGCCAAACGGACACCAAACAGTCACGACGTCTGCCCTCCCCCCGCCGCCGCTCCCCGCCACCGCCCCCGGCTCCTCTCCCCCTAGTGTGAAGTAGCGCTACCGGCATCGTTTTCGCAGCCCCGTGAAAGTTCTAAAGCCCATGGGCACATAAATTGTAGCCTATGTGTTATTCTGATGTATAAGCTATATTATTGTAAAGTTTCATTAGAATCCATTCAGTAGTTTTTACGTGAAAGAGTAACAAACATCCATCCATCCATCCATCCATCCATCCATCCATCCATCCATCCATCCATCCATCCAATATTACAAACTTTCCCCTTTATAATATTTACTAGCTGCGGTACCCGGCTCCGCTCGGGTTAGTGTCGGCTAAATTATCTCATGGATAAAAAGTAGCCCACATGACTGGTCCAAAATAGGGTCAAACTGGTCCAAGACAATGTATCCATGTACCAAATTTAATCAAGATCGTTCGAGCCGAAATAGCATGATTTAATGAGAAACATCCAATAATTCCCATTTAGAGCTTCGTTGACGTTTGGTGGCTATTTAAAAAAAAACATTTGCCGCGAGAACCTTTCTGCACTTTCACTGCTACATTGCTTACCAAGTAAGTAACGTGTAACGTAGGTAAGTTTTGCGTGGACTCCAACCCACAGCCAGCCTCAACATCGAAAACAGTAACCCATCTCGAACCTGACTGCTCCCAGAGATGCTATACATTGATAAAATACGCATATAAATCAGGTAAGTGGTTCGCATGTTATAAGACTTTAAGACTCACTACTTACCCTTCTGGTAATGAAGCGTTATATTATGTAATCTATAAGTTTTTAGTAGAATCAGGCTAGACGTAGATACAATGCACATCTAAATCGAGTAATTGGTTCTCAAGGATTTTATTCTGTTGGTCGCTCCTCCGGCGATTTAGCGTGATGCCAAGTAGACCTAAAGTTGCAGGAAATACCAAGCCGTACTTCAGTAAAAGTAAGCGCTGCCGCCGCAAAGCCGAGCCGTGCATAGCATTGCAGTTTGTATGACAGCCCCATCTTAGCGTAAGCGGAACTGAATTCTATTTAGCCAATCCTAATTCCCGGGTAGTTAAATGTACATGTACTAAGTTTTACAAATCGCTAGTGCCTTGAAAATTCGCCAAACGGACACCAAACAGTCACGACGTCTGCCCTCCCCCCGCCGCCGCTCCCCGCCACCGCCCCCGGCTCCTCTCCCCCTAGTGTGAAGTATCGCTACCGGCATCGTTTTCGCAGCCCCGTGAAAGTTCTAAAGCCCATGGGCACATAAATTGTAGCCTATGTGTTATTCTGATGTATAAGCTATATTATTGTAAAGTTTCATTAGAATCCATTCAGTAGTTTTTACGTGAAAGAGTAACAAACATCCATCCATCCATCCATCCATCCATCCATCCATCCATCCATCCATCCATCCATCCAATATTACAAACTTTCCCCTTTATAATATTTACTAGCTGCGGTACCCGGCTCCGCTCGGGTTAGTGTCGGCTAAATTATCTCATGGATAAAAAGTAGCCCACATGACTGGTCCAAAATAGGGTCAAACTGGTCCAGGACAATGTATCCATGTACCAAATTTAATCAAGATCGTTCGAGCCGAAATAGCATGATTTAATGAGAAACATCCAATAATTCCCATTTAGAGCTTCGTTGACGTTTGGTGGCTATTTAAAAAAAAACATTTGCCGCGAGAACCTTTCTGCACTTTCACTGCTACATTGCTTACCTAGTAAGTAACGTGTAACGTAGGTAAGTTTTGCGTGGACTCCAACCCACAGCCAGCCTCAACATCGAAAACAGTAACCCATCTCGAACCTGACTGCTCCCAGAGATGCTATACATTGATAAAATACGCATATAAATCAGGTAAGTGGTTCGCATGTTATAAGACTTTAAGACTCACTACTTACCCTTCTGGTAATGAAGCGTTATATTATGTAATCTATAAGTTTTTAGTAGAATCAGGCTAGACGTAGATACAATGCACATCTAAATCGAGTAATTGGTTGTCAAGGATTTTATTCTGTTGGTCGCTCCTCCGACGATTTAGCGTGATGCCAAGTAGTCCTAAAGTTGCAGGAAATACCAAGCCGTACTTCAGTAAAAGTAAGCGCTGCCGCCGCAAAGCCGAGCCGTGCATAGAGCATTGCAGTTTGTATGACAGCCCCATCTTAGCGTAAGCGGAATTGAATTCTATTTAGCCAATCCTAATTCCCGGGTAGTTAAATGTACGTGTACTAAGTTTTACAAATCGCTAGTGCCTTGAAAATTCGCCAAACGGACACCAAACAGTCACGACGTCTGCCCTCCCCCCGCCGCCGCTCCCCGCCACCGCCCCCGGCTCCTCTCCCCCTAGTGTGAAGTATCGCTACCGGCATCGTTTTCGCAGCCCCGTGAAAGTTCTAAAGCCCATGGGCACATAAATTGTAGCCTATGTGTTATTCTGATGTATAAGCTATATTATTGTAAAGTTTCATTAGAATCCATTCAGTAGTTTTTACGTGAAAGAGTAACAAACATCCATCCATCCATCCATCCATCCATCCATCCATCCATTATTACAAACTTTCCCCTTTATATTATTTATTAGATAGATTAGATTAGATTAAGGACCCTATTCCGTGTCCCTTAAATCTGCCAAATACTTTGAAAGGGGATCGGAATTTGTTCGGCTATTTAATATAGGATGAGAAAATAATCGGCACATGTGTTTTTAATGCATGCTCCATCCTAAAAGTTTTCAGATCGGGAGTAAATTTTTATTACGCAAGGTTTTACTTAATATATGTAAAAAAAATCACTTATTATATCAGTATACTTTTGTATGATTTCGTGCTTGCTGCGCAACAGGAAAGTATAACAAAACAGATAAAGGTACTTAGCACTTCAGATAAAATATGATGACCAGCTGGTATTTGAGTCGCGTAAAGCTTAATGCGCTAATAAAATACAAAAACATAAAAACTAGGACATGTAACAAAGGAACATTCATAGTGTTCATAGTTTGTGCTAGTGTGCAAATATTTCTACTACAGCAGAAAATACTTGTAATACTATTTTTATTATGTATTAGCGACTTTATTTCGTAAAATTATTTACTGGTTATGGTGCTGTTTCTACAACAAACACAAAAAAACAACAATCGTTGTTATTAATATTAAGTCTGCCTACAGAACCAATACGGTAAAAACAACTAAATAAGTAAATGAATAAATAAATAAAAAAAATTATGAGAAAAACAGCTAATCTGGTTGTATGTAGCTGAACGCCCCCTCTTGTGTCCCGCGCCGCCGTCTCTATGCGGATCGGGTGGCGCGAGCCGCGCCCCTGGAGCTGCAATGGGGTGCAGGGAGTGCAGGATCGGAAATCGGGAGCCGATCCTGAAACATAACATAGATATCGTGAAATTATTTATATTTTCGATGCTTTTGCATTAAAGGTTTCGGCTTATTTTCTTCTTTGTTCTTTGTTTGATACTGTTCTACGACAAAAATGTTAGGTAGTAGCATTTAGATCTAAGTGTTTATGTAGTTAATACGGATTGAAAAAATCTATAAACCAGTGAAGTTTCTTGGATCTTAATTGAATTATTTGAATCCACGGATCTTTCAGTTTTTGACGTAATTTAGTGTTGTTTCAAGTGTAAATAAATAAAATTATGTCAAATATTCTGTTCCGGTGGCATACTTCTGCTTAGGTATAACAGCATTGACCGTTACGCACGACCAAAGGACCGAGCACCTAGAAGGTTAGAATTTACGTATATAGACGGTTTCAAGACGAGAACAAGAACTAATTAATAGCTTCGTCAACTCTTGATTGCAAGTTGTATTCGTTATATCTTGAGGATGGAATGAAACGGCACAACTTGAGCTACCATCACATATCGTCAGGATACTTACAAACAGCTCAGCTTCGGTTTCAGTTTCTTTATTTCCTCCATTAGATGTATATTACACACTCGGATTCGTCTTTTTTTTTCCTGTCGGTTCGATTACTTCTGGCGAAGAAGAGACGACAAGAAACTTCATCAGGTTGGTCATTGTATTATTATTTTTTCCATTGATACTTACAAACTAGTTTTCAGTGATTGATTGATTACTACTGCTCACAAAGAACATTATTATAAGAACATTATATATGTACATTGGTGAGGAGCAAACTCTTGACTACGATAATGTCATAGCGATACTACAAAAGCACTGTATGTACCAATTTGTGGACTAAAATCGTGGGATCCCAATCCGCCGCTTCATTGCACAAATCAGCAGACAGTCGAGGACTGTAGTTCCGGAGCAGGTACCGCGTCTCTCGAGCGAGATCTACACCTAAGTAGGAGTAAGTCAATTGTCGACTAACTGAGAATTTAAACATGTGTAACCGACAATTCTCCTGTAGAGCTTGCACGACGGAAAAAGGAAAAGCTGTCTAACTTACGAATTCTTTTCCTTGAAACCATGAGAACTAGCCTGAAAGTGGCCAAAGGACGTGACAGGCAACATATCGTATTCAGTGACTCTGGGGGACGACTCGGTGTTCGGTCATTTAGATTAAGAAAAACTACGCGCGTTCTGTTTCTGGATGGTTAGTCGTATGAACCACCTAAATCGACGATCTCCGTGGTCTGAACGTTGAGGCTGGCCTCGGTTCGGATTCCACGTAAAACTTTAGGTCCTTTCTTATGAAAGATCATCTAAGTGGCATCTCCGTGTGTTCCACCAAGCTTTATGTGCCAATACAATATAAGGAAGGTTCTGCCAAGGCACCGATGGATCCAATTTTTTACAAAAAATTACAAACAATATTTTGTTTTAAAGATTTATTTACATTCCTTACTAATATACTTTTGAGAAATAAACGTCTTTGTACAAGAGTTCCTAACTTAATTATTTAACATTTCACAGCTCTTAATTTAATTTAATGATACACAAATTATATCTGGAAAAATGAAAATTAATGAAAAATTGTTATTGTGAAAGATAGATACCTAATTTCGGGATCAAAGTCTTAAACGGCTTCAAACTGCTAAGCCCAGGCCTTGGCCTTGGTGTTTTTTATTAGAAACCAATTTGACTATTTATAAATAAATATCTTGTTAAATATGTAAAATAACCTCATCGGGCAATCCATTTAAGAATACAATCACAATTTTTAACAAGAAGTGGTCTAGGAAGAAGTGGTTCTGTTTCAACAACAGATGCACGGATAAAACTTTAAAGTGAGTTCACCTATTTGCTTAAACATTAAAATACCTACAACTAAATATTTACAGGTAATTTTTTTACTATCTACATTATCTCAGACTCTTGTTAGGGTAAGTTTGCTAAAGCCATGTTTTCTCTATGTGATGATTGGGATTAATTTTGACTCCATTGGGAAGCTCAGTCTTCACTTCTTCTGGTGGTGGTATACCATTTTGAGGTGGCCTGGGTTTTCGCTTTCCGCCGCCTCCTGTAAATTATAAGTCCATCATTAACAACATCTGACCAGTGGACAAGATTCATTGTTCACAAATCACAGAATGCGAGTTTTTTCTAGTAGAAGAATATATACGTAGAATTACTGTTCAAAGCAGAAGTGTAGCACGTGATCTGTTTTTCTCTTTTGATAGTATGAGTGCAAGGCTATTTTAAAAATGTCTTGCGTGTGAACTAGAAGTGAAAGACAAAGAATTAAATGAGATTATGAAAAATGATTAAATCGAATAACCAGATGTAAGAATAGATAAACCAATGTATTCTGAAATTGCTAAACAAAGGACGTAAAACTTTTAAAGATTTATCTGGCCTCGATATAATTTTTTTTATTCATGCCATGTGTATAGAACTGGCCAACAACGGCTCGTCAGAATAGAGCGAAAAGATATTTCTCTATAATTCAGGGGTTATTATTCGAAAACAAGGTTGTAATTTTAATTTAATGTTGGTCAAATATATCTGTAGGAAGAAAAAAACTTATTCATTTCAATAAATTCATGCCAACCATAGTGGTGTTTCCAAGACATTGTATTATCTAAATCAGAAACGCAAAAGGCACGCTCTGGATCGTGAAAGTCTGTGGAAATATGCACTTGAGACAATAGGGCCCATGCAGGAGTTTCTCTCACCATTCATGAGGAGTTTCTGCAAGGTCGAGAATGGCGCGTCGATCGTGAGCGACAAGACGAACGCAGCCAGCACCGTCATCATCACATCGCTCAGGAACCGGTAGAACTGTTAACATGACGCACGTGTTATTTTGCATCATACTTATGCCAGCGCGACCGGACTTGTCACTAGATAACACAATTACTTATCGAACATTAATTATATCGGTTGATTAGTCAAATTGTGGACGAAGTTTCAAGTACTACCTTTATGTGTAATGTTATTATGTTTTTATGTTTTATGCCACTGCCGGTATGCCATCTACGGTCATGATATAAGCCCAAGACACCATTTGGGAACTAGAGTTCATGCTAGAAACGTTCTTATTGCAAGACTACACTGAACTAGATGGAAAACACGGGTAATGTTCTTTGCCGCTTCAACCATCGTGCATTCAATGCGATGGTATCAACCCGGGAGGCATTAACCCTACCACCTAGTAAGTAAAGAAGCGGACCCACAGTTTTACGTGAAATTCAATCCACGAAGGATGATTCATGGATACAAATACAATAGGCCTTATTGTATTATAACATATATATTTTTGTTGGAAAGATTTGCGAATTAAAAGGTTATTTTCAAAATGCATTAGCATCTAATCAATAATAAAGTAGGAAGATGAAAAATTGGTTCTTCCCGTTGAAATTTAATGAGTAAGTACGTAATAATACCAACCGCTTCACCGTTGTTAAAGTACTTGGTTTTCGTCCAAGTACCGTTGACAACCATCTGCATTGGGAAGTGAAGCAGGAACATGGCGTAGGAGAGACGCGCCGGCAGCTTCCACAAGCTCATTGACAGGAACCAGTCGATGGGACCTGCGTTGTTATCACCGTTGTTCATTTCACGTCTTGCATCACTATGCAAGGATAGACTAATGTATTTTTTACTAAAATCAGCGGCCTTATAGAAGCGATTGAAATTTGAATAATAAACAAATAGTATGCTATCCACGCATTGTAACAATTTTTATTAATGTACCTTCTCCTCGACCCTTTACGCTTATCGATTGAGTAAGGATTTTTTATACATATTAGACCAATTGAGTGCGTTATAATATTATATAGGCATATTGCGTTAAAATATTCATATTTATTGTCTTAAATGAAAAAATAAAATAATGCACACTATAATAAAGAAAATCAAACAGTAAAACAAATTAAACACGTGCCTACCCATAATCATCACAGGGTACAACATTAGAATAACGCCTATTATACTCGATACGCAGGGTGCGAAATGGGGTGAAATTACGATCACCAAGCGTTGCATCAGGAACATCTTTGAATTTTAACCAAAAAAATATTTGCGTTATAAAAAAACGCCTCTTTGCACCAATCTTAAATGTTAATTTGTTACTGACCTCCGTAGCCGTGCACGCAGGCTAATATGAGCCAGCCGAGCGCGACCGCCCACACGGAGCGGATGAACGCGTTCATGAAGTTGTCCAGCAGCTGGTTGGTGTGGTCCGCTTGGATCACCGGGTACGTGCTGAAGAAGACCACCGCCATCAGCAGGAACGACAGCACCCAGCAGCTCCAGACCACGAGCTGCAAATTGACATTATATAGTAACGAGAACGAATGTACAAGATCGAAATTAATTGGAAAAAGAGGAGTCGGCATTATTTTGAAAACTTAATAGTGAATGTCTCCAAAACATATATCAATTTGGCCATAGCTATGTATGTAAGTGATAACTTTTTTCTCTGTCTTTTGTGCCGAAAATCATCTGAGTTATTTTTACTGATATTGATAGTTGATACACATATGATACAGCATTATATGATGTAAGACGATCGAAGAGGCAAAAAACATAGTCATCGTTTTTTGTCCAGTTGTATTGAGCTGTAATCAAATATAGGCAATGTCCTACTTAAACGCAGCAACTAATTTCTTAGGTAAACATGGTGTGATCTACTCCCGTCCGTTAATTTAAAATTCAAAATACACTTGATCTTGAACTTGATCCAGTTGATACTCGTTTCGAGGACAGCCGCTTCAGTAAAGTTATAGGGCTGTTAAAAACGTGTTACGAAAATTAACTGCACGTTGATAATGTAAATGTAACGCACCCTAGATAACCTCAGTTTCTCATCGCGGTGGATGTGAAGAATGTATCCGTACACCATTCCAATGACGAAGGGCGGAGAGCGGGTGATGGTGTTGATGTAGTACTGGGTCATATAATCATTGAATTCATCGAAGCGTCTGAAACAAATGAATCGTCTTATAGTTTCACATACATTCCAATCTCGAAGGAAGCACAAATGCAGAAAAAATGCGTTTCTTGAGGTTTGCAAAGTGTGTTTTCCAAGAATTCGCAAAAGAGATAGGTAAAGAGATTGTATGGTATGGTGACGTAATTTGAGAAAAATATAGTGACATTGATGGTTTAAGAATTTGGGAATTTTGGATTTGATGCATAGAGAACATAATATGTTATATTAACATATATTATTATCTGAAATATTCTTATTCAGTCTAGTAGAATGTACCGTGACCAGATTCTTAAAATTGTAACTTTGATTGCGATAAACAGAGAACACATACAAATGCATACAACAAACCGACACATATGAAAAAAAAACCATGATCATGCTACTTATCCCTCAAACTCCTCAAACAGCAATCATAAAAATAGTTCTTAAAAGTCAGCCGAAGCAGCTATAGTCTCTAAGACACTTATTGCGATTCCCTTTTGGATCTTTAGGTTAATGCGGCGAATTAAGAAGTTTATTAAAGTATAGAATAAATATCAATTACGAAGCACTCGTAATCTTAGAAGACGAGTACAGACATAAATGTAAACGAAACAAATGGAGTACTTTGTGACCCGTTCCTATGGCACTCATCTTTTCGGAAACTGGTTTGCATGCAGGCATACATGTATGAAAGTTATTTTCGATTATACAGTTCAGTTCTACTTTTTTTTTATGTGACTGAACATGGATGGCTAATACCACAAGTTCTGTCATGGTATTAGCCCAACACACCACATGGGAACTAAGTGCCATGCCAGGACCTTCCTTATATTGCACGGCTACATTGAACTGGATGGAAAACACGGACAATTTTCATTGCCGCTTCGACCATCGTTCATCCAATGCGATGGTACCAACCCGGGCGGGATTGACCCTACCACCTAGTAAGTAAGGAAGGGGACCTATAGTTTAACGTGGAATCCGAACCACGGCCAGCCTCTCTCAACGGTCGCCCATCCAAGACCACACCGGACCCAGCGTTGCTTAACTTCGGAGAGCGATCGCCGAAGTGTCACTGAGGCTGACCAATGCTTGAAGTATACTTTAACATTTCAGAATTTAAATAATCAAACGTCCACGAACGCAGGGTATGACTGAATACGGCGAAAACGATTTGTTAAATTGATAAGATTCTATTCTCTAACAAACAATGATTACGAAAAAATATGGCTTGTTTGCATGTGGCAAGCTATATTTCATAATGGATGAAGAAAAAAATCGCGTCACTTATCAATGAAGTTGCTGATTCCACGGTAAACAATTATTATATGGGTTTATCTTTCTAAGATTACTACATTCACAGAAAACTTTCCGTACTGAATAAATATAAAAAATCATGAACGCGAGCTGTTCCATGGCTCAAAATCGTTGTACACGATATAATAAAAAGTCTTTTCGCATTATAGTATGTATGAACTTGTAATAAAATCTCTTTGGCTATACTATTTGTATCTAGCTGGTTTTGGTATCATTGAAAGTTTAAATTTTAAAGAACATAATTCCAAATTCAAATTAGAAAAATGTGTGATTCTCATTTGTTTTTCGTACTGTCAAAATGAGTGAATCTAATGAAGAAATTCGATACATTTTAAAATTTTACTACAAAAAAGGTAAAAATGCAACGCAAGCCGCGAAAAAAATTTGCGATGTTTATGGACCTAGTGCAGTGTCTGTGAGAGTAGCACAAATTTGGTTTAAGCGTTTTCAATCCGGAAATTTTGATGTCAAAGATGCACGTCGCTCTGGTCGCCCTATTACGGATAAAATGGATACCATTTTTGGAAAAGTGGAGCAAGATCGGCATATCAGTAGTTACGACGTAGCTGAATAACTAGGAATTGACCACAAAACAGTTTTGGCGCATTTGAAAAAAACTGGGTACACAAAAAAGCTCGATATTTGGGTACCTCACGAGCTCACTGAAAGAAACCTAATGAACCGTGTACTCATTTGTGATTCTTTATTACGACGTAATGAAACCGAACCATTTTTGAAGAAGCTGATAACTGGTGATGAAAAGTGGATCACGTACGACAAGAACGTGCGAAAAAGGTCGTGGTCAAAGGCCGGTCAAGCTTCACAGACTGTGGCGAAACCCGGGTTAACTCGCAACAAGGTGATGCTGTGTGTGTGGTGGGATTGGAAGGGCATTATTCATTATGAGCTGTTACCACCAGGCAGGACCATCGATTCTGAACTCTACTGCGAACAACTGATGAGATTAAAGCAAGAAGTTGAGAGAAAGCGGCCGGAATTAATCAACAGAAGGGGTGTGGTTTTTCATCATGATAACGCTAGACCTCACACATCTTTAGCCACTCAGCAAAAACTAAGAGAGTTTGGCTGGGAGGTGTTAATGCATCCGCCGTATAGTCCTGACCTTGCACCTTCAGATTTCCACCTGTTTAGGTCTCTTCAGAATTCTTTAGGCAGTGTCAGGTTAACATCACGAGAGGACTGCCAAAACCACTTGTCGCGGTATATTGATCAGAAGTCCCAATATTTCTATAGCAATGGGATCATGTCCCTACCTACAAGATGGCAAAAAGTTATCGAACAAAATGGTACCTACATACTTTAGTTAAATGTAAATAAACCATATTAAAAAATGTTTTGAATTTTCTTAAAAAATGCGAAGAAACTTTTTCCCCAACCTATATGTGGTAGGGTTAGAACGTCCGCGCCCGGGATGGTACCATCGCATCGGAGAGAAAAATAATGGTGATAATGTGCTAATAAAGTTCCTGGCATTGCACCTGTTTATTTCGGAAATGAGGTGTCATGGGAAAATGACATGTTACTAGTCATCCATGGACAGTAGCATAAAAACATGTTAGTAGTATACATGAAATAATTTCAAGGATACTTTTGATATTAGCGCGGTCGTTAGACATGTTTGAAAAATGTTACGGCTTTTCACGCGGTGGAAAGACACATTCTCCGACGTTTTGAGCTAATCATTCAGCCCGTTGTCCAGGAGGCATCCGCCACATTCAAGGAAATTGACTGAGACCTCGTTGAGCCGTACACAAATGAATTGGGTATAATGTACATGAATTGAAAAATTAAAATAATGTACCAAAATATGTTAAAAAAATCCAATAGATTTAGATTAATTAAAAATATTTTCTTTTAAAGGAATTGACTTCAAGGACAGGAAAGGAATATCGATGGTTAATTTTCCACCACACTTTTTCAAGCAAATTTGAAGTTTCAAATTTCAAGCAAGACTCAGCGCCAACTCAAT
Source organism: Incurvaria masculella (assembly GCA_946894095.1). NCBI lineage: Eukaryota > Metazoa > Arthropoda > Insecta > Lepidoptera > Incurvariidae > Incurvaria > Incurvaria masculella. The sequence continues at coordinate 10,480,063 of OX335644.1, forward strand.
TACTACGGCAATAAATACAATTGTCGAATATATTTAGCAAACTCCAATAGACTTACAGAAATGTGCTCCTTGGAATTCAATTAAAATATCAATATTTAAACAACCATCGCATTCAATGTTTTGTATAGTTCCCATGAGGTGTGTTGGAATAATATCAATGTGACAATGACAATGTTTATGCAAACTATAATAATAATAATAATAATAATAATTCTTTATTTTACCAAAAATGCATTTCACATACAGTTTGATTCATATCAGGATTACTAATACACATAACTTGAGAAAATCTTTTTCTTATGGCACGCATTTTTTTATTTTTTTTTTATTTTTACATTCCTGCATTATTTCATGAATATTTGGAACATTGTTTACAAACATAAAACACTTAATGATAATAATTAATAATTAATATAATTTAGAGAGCATAATAACAGGAATGTTAGGACTCTGCCTGTGTTCTACCGTCCTTACCATTGAGAGTACTTCTCTACCATCGCACAACGCGGAACAGGCAGAGACAGCACCCGTTCACGGTCGAAATTAAAAAAATCAGAACCAACCGATTCTCTATGTCCTTTATCTAGAGGATCGGTAAACTATGGAATGCACTCCCTGCCGAGTTATTTCCCCCAAAGTACCACCTGGGATCCTTCAAACATGGTCACCTGGCCGGTCGGCATGGTTGTGGCCCCCTTAAAAGTTCGAAAGCTCATGGGCCTCGTCGGGCGCCTTAAGAGGTCCTGGCGTACGCCATATGAAGCGCTTTACATATAAAAAGTAATATCACAAACACCAATGTTGAGGTAAATGTTAGCAATAATTACATTGGAATAATCATTTTTTTTTTTGTGGTTTAAATACAGTTTCCTTATACCTACTTTTCCAAGCGTTATGGCAATTTAGCAATGTTAAAATTATAAAAACATTTGTCTTGCGATTGGTTTGATTATATTTTACTACGTATTCAACTTACCCAAAACTGATGATAGCCGAAGGGAAGTTGTAAGAAAATGAATAGGCGGCACAGATAGCGACGGACACGGCGACCGCTAGACCCAGCACTCCGGCAGCGACGCGCTTCGTCCCGAACAGGAATACCATCACGACCGGTGCCAGCAGGTATAGCTGTGTATCCACCGAGATGTACCACGTCTGGCCCAGGCACTGCGTAGTTAAGATTTTGTTAGAAATTTTAATCAACTGTCATGTTATAATGAAACCAATCCAAACCAATTGTATTCGTTTATAAGTTACAGTTCTCCTTGAATCAACATTTACACGTACTTAATTTAAGCATAGCGACGTAAATCTATGGTCCTGGGCTAACAAACCGAAATTCAGATTACAACGCGCTCACTACTAGGATAGAAGCATGGTTAGATAGGCGACAGATAGCATTCTGCGGTAGCTAAATCATATCGCCAAATTATTGCCAACACCTATAATGTATTCAATAAGGAATTGTTTGACATAAACCCGCCGTGCCGAAATCTCGAGCCAATGAGATTGACCAATATGATGGAATTTGGACTTTCAAATTTGAAATGAGATTTAATATACAATTTCGTTTGTCTCTTTCCGCAAATATTGAACTAGTTCGACAGCGCATAGACCATTCACTTAGACTTCTCTACAAGCTTGACCTACATAAGTCCCAAATCCAATAGCTTTTGCAAAAGCACTCACAAGTTGTAGGGGATTGACGTAGTTCTGGACGTGCAGCAATGCGGACCACCAGTAGAGGCGGCAGCGTTCGACGGACTCGGCTACGGACACCCAGTATGGGCCATCGGCCAAGTGATTGAACAGGGAGGCCTGCAGGAGTACCACCGCCGCCATCACGGGGAACATACGCATCATCCGGTTTGCCACGTACAAATGCAGTGTCTTTATGAACCGAACTGTTGACAAAAACGAGAGAACATGTAGTTTCCTCAATCGAGTTGAAAGTCTTTAGTTTGATGTCATTTGTAATAACGTATAATTGAACTAAAGCCGACAATGAGAATTCAAATAATCAATGTCGGTTAAGTAAATCTTGCAATACTTACTTCTAGTAATTTTACCGATGATTGTGTAGATGACTAGGATGCCACTCAGTAGGAAGAAGGTGTCGACTGTAATTGGAGCTGAGGTTATCCACAGACTCCAGAAGTCTTGTAACCACTGCAAGAAATTGTTTTTTTTGGTCGTGCTTATCAATAGCGGTTAGAGGTATCCGGATTTTAGAATAAGAAATGTAGAGTTTCTAAGATATTGGGGACATGTGAGCATCATTATTATATGACTAATATGACACGCAAACTACAAACGGCCCTTTGTTTCTTTCTATGTCCTGTTATCATTACATATATGTAACCTTAACATGTTACTAGTAGACACAACAATCTGATAGATTAGACTTACTTCGGCGACATAGTTGAGATTTTCTATATAGGCGAGATTGGTGACAGTGTATGTGTGACCAACGATGACCCACAGCATGGAGATGGCTCGGATTCCGTCCAGGCACTCGAGCGCACCGGGCACCTTGTTGAACGTGAGCAGCCGGCTCGTATTGGTGTAAACGGAGAAGCAGCGGAACAGAACATTCGCTTTTTTGGGATCTGGAACGCCACTTTTGCGTTAAACAAATGAAATTACATGCTCTAGATGAAAACGGTGCACATGATTGATATGTTGTTTTTCTTAACTGGTTTATATAGGTCATTAATTATAGGTTATGCAACAACCACTACATTAAAGCATTGTAATCAGATTTTGAAAACCAGAGAAGGCAGAAAATATCTAGTTTAATCCAGGCTGTCCCTAAGCGTAGGATTGCCAATACCTGATGTGGCGTTTAAGGCGCTAGGACTAGCCAACTACTCGCGCCATACAAATGCACTTTTTAACAAATGTAATAATATGTAGTGAAACGCTTCAGCAAATTCAAATATAACTCCAGACTGATAATGGATTGTTAATATTTTTTTATTCCATCATTTATTTAAATAATAATAAAAATAAAAAAAGTTGATTTTTCTCATTAGAAATCTGAAAGTCATTCAATTTATAGATATAAGCAAAAACAGCATACATGCATAAACAAAAAATTCCATTTGCTTTTAGATTTCTACATTTAGTCAAAAAAGTTCGGAAATGGACACCGTTTCCGCAATGTATTTTGTATAGAAAAAGGAAACATACATTAACGAAAATCATTCGATTCCTAGACAAGGAATCATATATTGTAAGGATGACACTTATAATCGTCAGACTTAGTTAGTTTACTTGGGGTGCCTCGTCTAACTTTGCGATTTGGCTAGTACCAGGCCCTTAATGTGATGCGCTCCGTAGCCAACCCAAACACATGTCTTGTCTATAGTGTGAAAACGAAATAGTATTAGTTTATATAAAAAACCGACGACGTGCGAGTCGGACACGAAGGGTTCCGTACCATCGTACAAGATTTAACAAAAACAATCAGATTTTTTGTATGGTATTTATTGTATGTACCCTTTAATTTTGATACATTTTTATATTGCCTATTTATTGTTATAGCGGCAATATAAGTACATACTCTGTAAACATTTCAGCTGCCTACCTATTACGGTTCATGCGATACAGCCCTGTGACAGACGGACGGACGGACGGACAGCGGAGGCTTAGTAATAGGGTTCCTTTTCACCCTTTGGGTACGGAACCCTAAAAATGTAGTACGGAAGCTAATAAATAATAATAATAGAAATAAATATGAAATTTAATGAATACGGCCGCATGGATTTAGTTAACGCAGTCATGTTGCCGGTAATCCAGTTTGTAAATGCTAACAATCATAACCATAGTCTGGTACATAAAATTGTACTTGACTATTACTGTAAGTTCATGAAAAAACAATTTGTAGATGACATTCTGCGTATCTGTAAACATTTTAGAAAGAATATAGAGTGTTTTTAAAATTCATTCATTGGTTTTGGCAAGTGAATTTTCGAGGAAGCTTTAATATATTTTTGCAGTCAAAATATTGTATAATTTCATGTCTCAATGTAGATGTCAATGATTACACCAAGGTGAACTTTATTTATTTCAAAAGGTCGATGTTAAGTAATTTATCTATTTTTAAACTTAAACTGAATCCAGAACACAAATGAAAAGGTTTATTGATGTCAAGATATCATAAAACTTGCAATACCAACCTCTCTTTAAAATGAAGGTGTGATGTAAGTCGTATGCTGTACTAGCAAGGACTAGAAAAGCGATACATCCAAATACGGCCCTGAAAAAAGGATTACATATTTTTGAATAATGAGTTCCATACATGTTTCGTTAAACGTAATGTAAATGAGTTAATTGTAGGTAATTAACACTAAGTGACGAGGTTAAATTCTGGAGTTTTGTTGATAGAGCCCACCGAGCGCAGTATCTGTTTACACGTTAACGATATCAGTGCGACGAGTCAAATGTCAAATTAAGATCATTAGCTTTATTCTACGAAAGGGGAATCAGTAACTATTATAAAAAACAGTAAAAGCCAATGTGTCTTTTCTTTGTCTTGACATTTTGTCTAAGAAATAATGCAACACTTGTAATTTAAATATCGTTTATTTTTCAGTAACTTAAATATAACAAATATGTATATCAATTTAAGCTTTATCAGAATTGACAGTTCACTTCACTAATATTTAACTGCCACAAATTCGACGTCATCCTTAACATCAACTGAGTAAGTAGTTCCCTCAACAGGTGACTGAGTTGGTATGAAGTTCGTTTCAACGTCAAGCCCGACGTCTGCATCAGCGTTATCGGGGCGTTGGTCCGGATCCATCTCTTCCCGACTCTGGCTCCTAGTGACGATCTCGGTTTCGTCCGTTGTACGGACACTCTCGACAGTGCTCGTTTCCTGGGAGTCATCAGGATTGGGTTCGGCAGTCGTCCCGTTAACCGGGAATTCAATGACTAAGGCTTTACCGTCGTAAGTCCAAGTTCCCTTGACGTCAACGTCGGCCGGGAGATTGCGGATGTCCATGTATGTCTTCTGAATTTCACCTTGATGCACAGCCTGTATCATTAGCAGTGATTCCTTAGCCTTGACGGCGATCTCTCTCTCCTCAAAGCCGGTGAGCGGGATAGAGATCTTGTACTTCCCGTCAACGTAGCCCGCAGTCGATACGCTGGTGGGGAAGCGACGGTAGAAATCTTGGAGCAATTGGTCGAAGCTTATCATCTCTCGATTGATCCCGGCCCAAAATCTTCTTGTGTCAAACGTGTCTTGACCGAAAGCGCCGCTGGGGCCGTACGGGTAGTCGTGATGGTGTCCGTGAAAGCCGCCATGGAAGCCCGGGCCGTGATGGTGGCCATGGAAACCACCGGATAGTTCTGAGCCGGCATGCTGATGGTAAGGGTGTTCGTGGTAAAAGTGTGGAGCAGCCAGGGCAGCCACTGCCAGCGTGAGCACACAGAATATAGAACGCAACATGATGCTTGTTCGAAGATTTACTTTAAAATAATGATCAAGTAAGATTTGACCCCTTATTTATACCGCGTATTATCAGTTCAGGGGCTATCGGCGTTTGCCTCATTGCGTCTCGTACTTTCTTGAATCGTCCATCTTTAAACAAACCCATTTCCGTGAGTCATATATCCAGTATTGAAGATGTAATATTGTATATGCATGTAAATATTTGGTATTGTGAGTTCAGATAACTTTAAACCTAATTAAAGGCTATTGACTGTTTTGTTTATTCTACATATTTATGAATGTACATGTGAATATTTTTCTTAGAAAACATGTTTTACGTCATTTGTGAGTTTCATCTCAACATGTTTTTTCCTCAAAATATGTAAATGTGATCACTAGATTATTAATAAAAAATTGGGTCATCAAGCAATGGGTTACCATGATAAATTAACTTGCAGGGTGAACTGCCGAATAAGTGATTTTTTATGCAACCCAACATGGCCGTCACGATATTAGCATAGATTTAATGTTTTTTGTTTGTTTCTTTGTACAGTGTAATCTTTAAAATTTTAGAACCGATTTAAAAAACCTTTTACCAATCTAAAGCAACATTATTCCTGTCTAACATTGCCTTATTTATTATATACTTCATTGAAATTCATACACTCTTAAACTAAGAAAATAAAACCTGCAACGTACCGCTAAAACTGTACTAAACTAAATAGAAAATGTCCTCCATGCTCATATAAAATGCTCCATGCAATTCCCCTCTAAGCTGCCCAAATAAAATGCTCTGTGCATTTAACCTCTAGATAAATTTCCATGCTGATTCGCCGTAGATAAATTAGGATTCATTTAGTTTCATTTCGAACTTTAATTCATTTGGCCGAATTTAATATTATTATCTACTACATTTATTTTCATTTGAAACTGATCCATTAGTGTCTCGTTAATGCGTAATTGTATCGATTCAACTGAGGGAATGACCGCACTTCGTCATACAAAGAAGGGGCCGTACCGGGCTATTTTATTCGTAACTTCGAGTTTGAGTAAAACGTCTGAGCGGCCGTTTTTATGTTATTGCCGTATCGGTCGTATGTGCAAAGTTAATGAGTACAAACACAATTTTTAGTCCAATTTGATTCGTAGCTCGTGTTTGTGCACACTAACTATGCACATTTGATGGATAAGGCAATTCGAAAACGGCTTCTCGAACTCGAAATTGCGAGTAAAATAGCCCGGTACATACCAATGATAGAGTTGTGCTTGAGATAGAACACGAGGGAAGTCAGTGTACTTACATCGCAACGTAGTCTGCGGCGTGCAAGGGTTTGTCGTTGGGCAGGCGACAATAGTACTCTTGGTAGTCGAAATTTACGGGACTTATCGTTTCTATCACTTGCTGTGCTCGGCAAACCTTCGGTACACACACAGCCAGCAAAATGGAGCCTGTCTGTTGCATCACCACCAGCGGGGGCACCCTGGAGGAATTATTATTATTATTGTCAGCTTTCTATCTCACTTGAAGCATTATATCGAACAATAGGAAAAATCGAAATCATCACACCTTATTCTCAAAAAATTAACTGTTATATTAGTGCTTTAATAAGTTTACGGAAGAAATTGTAATGATTGTGTGATTTCTTGCACTTAAAAATGACACAAGTGGTCCCACTACATTTCTTCCCGTGAATTTCCTAAGAGGCTACCAAGGGTTTTAAAAGTTCTTGGTTCTGATTCCAGGCAATACTGTAGCTCCCTTTCCTTCCTCAGTAAGGTGGTGCAGTTAATCCCGACCGTTTTGAAACCATCCTATTGAATGTACGACGTTGAAAGTTAAAAATCAGTTTAATTGATTTACTTACTTCAATGTGAGGTTAGGTTAGGTTTTAAACAACTACAGTAAAAGGGCGACACAACGTTCGTATATAACATCAAATCAGTAATAATAAGCAATCAAATCAATCAGCTAATAATATTTCGAGACCTATTATCACGTAGACTCTGTCCATTATGATCTTGCGTTTACCTGTTTAAAGTAAGCAATTTTTCCCTCTCGCATCTTGAAGCGCTAGCGAAGACCATATGCTGTTGGCCTTGCCACCTTGGTACTCGAATAAGGCGAGTTCCACGTCATTTACTTCGTACTCTTTTAGAGTAATATCAACAACAATACACTACCTCATCTGTGGATCAGTTGCCGCCGCAGGTGAGGGCTTGTTCCCTAACATCGTCTGCAACTGATTTCGAGTCGAATGGTAGGAGCTCTCTGCTGCGGCCGTCGGCAGTGGAACCAGGATGGTGCAGTATTTCCCTTCGAAGAGCATATCCTCTCTTTCCTCACTGATACCGAGACACTGGTGATAGTTGCCGAGGTCATTCACATTGCCGGTCATCAAGCCACTAGGAATACGCGCACTTGCATCCAAGACTGAAATGGAATTATGAAATAATTACGGCTAATGATGGAATGACGTCTGTATCCTAACAAATGTATGATATGATATGATACTCTTCTAATTTGTTTCATCACGAATCTCCATGACAAGTTAACCATTGCACAACATTTGTGAGGACTGATTTAATTCAGTATCGTATGAGTATGAATATTTAGACATTTAAAGTCGCAAGCGCATTGCGGGTTCAAACAACCGTCTTTTTACTATTTATGGGTCCTTATGTAATACGAGTTGAGTTAAGGTCTAGATAGTAAATATATGATTGAATTGGTGCATGTAGTTATCCTTTTTGGAGAAAATCGCATTTCATCGCAAACAGATTATCGTAATTTAAAAAAATATTGTGACTTGTTTGTCAATTGAAAAAATTCGCCATTTCAGATAAGTAACCTAAATCTAGTAAACATAGAAAATGTTTGTTATTGCACCTTTAAGCAAAGCAGCGATAAAGGAAACAATGCCCTGCTACACATTAGGGTTTTTTAATATTTGAAGGTGATTGGATATTAGATATGATTTTTGCAATCCATTAAGTGTAATGAATATGATTAGTTCCTAATCGTGTATTCAAATCAGTTTTGCATCGATTACACGTTTTCATATCGAATCAGGCACTTGATAGCTTCGGTAAATATACTTTTTCATATAAAGCAACTACGTCGCTACCAAGGAATGTGATATGTAAGTATATAAAATCGACCGTAAAGCAAGGACACATTAATTAAAGAATGAGCCCTGTAAAAACAAGTACTTTATTAATATACTGCAAGGCTGGACCTAGGGAGGATAGAGGTAGAGAGGAGATGGTCTAAGCAAACTGGGTCTGTGTCCACCAAGAGGGTCGCTACATCACAGCCCACGTGATAAAGAAGGCGTGGCTTAGCGACATTCGCGAAATGGCTCTGGCGGTGTTAGGTTGTGGGACAATATTATTTATTTATTAGCAAACAGTCGATTACACGATGAGATTTTGTGTAAAATGTTGCAAACATTACATGTTGATCTCATAATGCAAATTTTAATGATATTTTTAAATTAAAATTATTTGAATCCGCGCGAAGGCATAGATTTAAATTTCTAAGGTTTTTTTATAGAAAAAAACACTTAGTAAAATTTAAAAGGCGCCATCTAGTTGTAGTCTTGTAACCACTAAGAATAGCTCTCGGAATAGCTGCTACCAGAATATCGATTCTTCCGGTAGATAGATTTCGCAAAAATGGGCGGTGCATGACCCCACCATGAAGCGATTTTCCTTAGTAATATGAGTTAGAAACATCTCCTCTCTCCCTCTATCCTCCGTGGCTGGACGCGAACCAAAATAGACCATTCGCGGGGATTGCTTCTACCAAATGTCTCGTCAAAGCAGGTGGCGAAAGTGGCAGACGGAATATCCGCAGGGTACTTTTTGCAGGTTTTTTTAAAATTGATTTGTCCTTGCTTCACGGTCGATTACGTGAACATACATATCAACTTCCTTAATAGCTTCAGTTTATTTATTTTTATTTTATTATAATGTCAAAGACAGCATACACGTTACGAATTGGAGATCAGTAGAAATTAACCAATTAACAAGAATAACTTGTCAAACAATTGATGGAAATTTGTTGAAAATTATTATAAAATGGATTTTTTAAGTACGGAGTACACGGAGTAACGATGGGTCGAGTCCACTCCTTTCCAAGTACCCGAATCCTATGACTTTATTACTCCTTTAAAATAAGCCTTACCTACTCATTATCCAATTAAATTCCAGATAAGTGAATGTCGGCGCTTTTTTTTGGTGGTGGAGTCGCACTATCTTGTTTTTCTCATACCACAATTATCTATCAAATTTGGATCCCATTCAGTTATTTACGGGTTCTCGAAGTACCAGTAAACCTTTATCTCAGAGGTAATTCCGAACTTGTGGAGTAGGAACAGTATGCATTCCTATTGGGAGTCAGTATGATCCATCGCTAGTATGTGTTTAGACGTCTTCAGCTTTTTCAAAGTGTTACGAGTATCAGCCGATTATTCAAGAGTGCTCGCTTTTCTTTGTAGATTGGTTAAAAATTTGTCACTTCTCACCTTTTTGTTTTTACAATGCGATTTTGTATAGCTGATTCAAAATACTATTAATGTTATGGAGGTATTGTGAGAAGGTATAAAACTCAGCTTGCAATGGCTTCACAGAACATAAGGCAGAAGGCCGTGCCTAATGAAACTATTACCTTAAAACTTTCAACCCTGAGCATTTTCTTTAATGACAAATACATCTTAAAATTAAATCGAACAAAGAATTCCATCACAAAGAGAGAGCACAGTGTTGCTGAGATAAGAGATGAGAATTTTAACCACCAAATAAAGTAAATCAGAAGTTTTATCGGTTCATACCCACTCGCCTGCCCGTGGGCTCGATTAGTTGCAAACGAGTTTGTTTCCTAACCATACTGGGTCAATTTTATCCCAAGAGTGGTTGTCCAACATAATACTCTAAATGATCGCTACATTCGCGACTTTTTTAGTACTGGAAAACCGATAGCTTTGTGAGATTTATTTCTCGACCTCGACCTCGAGCATGCCTCGTAAAATTACAACTGTTGATAGATTGTAATAATGTCGGCCATTTTACGACCTTGGGCACCGAATCTCAAACTCTAATTCATATTATTAAAAGTAATTTATTTGATTACATAACTCTTAAAATAGTAAATTTCCAATAGCAGTCCGATAGGATTGATTGCTGAAATCATGGAATTAAAAGACCCTTCCGCGCGCCCGCAAAAACCAGATATATTTAGAGCAATTAAGGATTAAGAGCTGAAGGGCGTTGATGCTAATAGGGGAAAGTTCATTACATCGTTAAAAAATACACAGAACTTACACGTGAATCTCAAGGTGTCGTTAATCAAGAAATCTAGTTGCTGTTCACACATTGCCTCGTCCAGCACGCTTTCGTAAAGGTCCTGGTCGAAAGTGCTCCTGCGGTTCGCGGCATCGTTTTCGACGCGTAGCGCAGGCGACACGACCGTAGCACCTGCATCTCCCAGCTCCACCAACAACGCCACTCCGAACAACACTCCGAGGTTCAACGCGCTGTACATTTTTATTGTATTGTTGGGTGCACTCCTAGACAATCTATTTTCTAACCGACCCGTGTTTGCTGTAGACTTCATATGATCACTGGGTGCAAATATTTATAGGAATGTAATGATAAAAAAAATGTCAAAAAAAATATTCATCTGCCACGTTATTGAACGTGGTCAGATGCGCTCTGATTGAGCTATAATGGATTAATTTTGAAACGATTAAATGATTTATTTGTCTCCAATGAGATATCTCTTCGCGGTTATCTGTGAATAATGATTGAAATCAGGATACGATACACTTAGTCATACCGTAATTGTGATAACGCAGCTGTAATATTCTCTGAAATTGTTGTATTTTGAGGAAATGTAATTTAATCGAAAATGACTCAACAAACTAATGTTGCTCAATAAATGGTGAACACATACGTTATGTTATGTAACTAAGTGCCTTGTGGGTTCCGGAACGTAGGCCAAACATGGTATATATAAGCACCTGGCCGGCCGGCATGGTATTCGCAGCCCCCCTAATAGTTCGATGCCCATAGCCCAATACACCACACACCAATTAGGTGCCATGCCAGGACCTTCGCTTTATGACCACGGCTACATTGAACTGGATGGAAAACACCGAACTTTTTTCATTGCCGCTTCGACCATCTATTCAACCAATGCGATGGTACCAACCCGGGCGGGTTTAAATCCTACCACCTAGTAGGGGAAGGGGACATACAGTTATACATGGACTCCGAACCATGGAGCAGCTCGAATTCGTGACGAAATGCACTTGTCGAACTAAGAAAGAGAAAGAAAGTGGTGCAGGCGGGGAGAGGAATTGAACCCAGACCTCTGGTACGCTAGGCCATTCCCCGCGCCACTAGGCTACGAGCCGCTAAAAAAAGGCTTAAGCTAATCAATACATGTTTGAAGAGACCCTTAGAGAACGATCCTATGGTCTAATATTATATTAAATTATCCGGAGCTACACGCTGCGTTACCTCTCTCAACCTCGAGGGCAATTTAACGGAAAAAAATCTCCCGACCGGTTGTTTTACGATTTTTGCTGCACTTAGCGTCCGGCTACCAAGGCCCAAACGTCTCCACAAAAAAAGGCTGAAATTTATCAAAGCCATTCCTTCCAGCAAACTTTATTTTACAATTTTAAAGGCTAGCTACTTTTATTTCAGCAGCTACGGCCAAACAAGAAATATCGTATACATACATGGCTCGGTGCCAACGTATCGACGCAGGTTGCATCCTAAACCATTTCTCTGGCTCGACCCCATAGTGCCGAGGTCATTACGTCATTCCGTCATTGTGACGTATGCACGGATTTATAAAAGTTGTATAAACTGGATAGCCGCTCAGCATTTTTCATATTTTTTCGGGACTCTCAGCAAAGGCATATAATATTACAGTGCACCAAAGCCATCTCCAATTCTGGGGGATCACAAAATCATTAAAGTATTTTTGTATTAGAAATATTACTTTTACCTGAAAATACAAAACAATAATAACCATGGTGTCACACTTTTCAGGTGCTTTATTTCTGCTTCACATGTATCGCTTCCTATAATGTATTAGTGCATATATGTGTTTGCAAATCAATTGAAATATGATCTCATCTAATATTCTCATAAAGGAACAACTATGTAATTAAAACTAAAATAAAACACTAAAACTAGGCTAAAACTAAAAATACCTGTTGAAGGACTTAGGTGGGTGGTTGTGAGAGTCATCCGGTGACAAGCGTGCCGCTGCTTACCTTTCGCAGCGTATAGCCTCGCTGTCCAGAGAGGCAATGCTGCGAGTGTGATGGGAACGATCCCGCCGCGCCGTCACGTCGTCGGCTTCGTTGCAGGATCGTTTTTACCTAACTGGCTAGTTTTTACATTTAGTTTAGTTTAATATGTTTTTGATTTAAGTTTTTATTTATAGTGTGGAATTCGTTTATTTATATTCGTTAAATAAAAGATTAATATAAAAATTATTGACTCATTGGAGAACTTCAAGCTGCTGAAATATAATATTTATGTTCGTATTTTTATGTATATGAATAAACATTACTGTGCGCCCAACACTACCTTCTCCGTCATCTCGGGATGTAGCGTAGTAGGGCCGAGTGCATGAAAGAACAAACAATCAAAATCAACATCAAAGTATGATCAAACACGCCACTTTGTGTGGACAGTCTGGAAGGAACTCTATGCGGTTCACTAAAAGTGACGTGTTTGAACATGGATTAACTCGTCCGTTTCTTCGTGTAACCGGGGCGTAGTCTCCATTAAATTGAAATCCGAGCATAAACCTGAAGTAGGCAGTCGTTGCTGGCAACCATCCTGGTCATCATCAGAACCTAACGTTTCGATAAAAGTCGATCAATATTAACATTCAAATCAAAGTTGTTACCGTTCGAGTTTTGAAATCACATCGCAAAATTATCGAACCTGGGCTAGGAGCTCCTGTACTCGCTGTAGCGATGAGTTTTCGGGATTGTTGGATTTTCCTTGGAGTGTACTTTAATGATTGTATTTTCATTTTGTATTTGATCTACGAAGAAACTAGAAATTGAAAAATGTGTTAGTATTTTTATTTCAATGTCGATATCTCATAATAAAAAGAGATATAATTTAGATATTATCATTTAAGATGATCCCTATATGAAGACTTGAAGCCTGAAGGTTGCACGGTCAACAAAGACCTGGCAATTTTGCGTCGGGTCATCCAGAAATAATAACTCTTTTCCATTGCATCATGACATATAGGATGTCCCAAAAGGCAACATCATAACTTGGAAGGCTGATAATATAAATGATAATATAAAATTTTAAAACAAGTACTAATTTGTTCATAGAAGGTTGTTTATTATAATAAAACATAGTTATCATTTATGTACAATAATTTTACTACTTTGGCATTTAATTTTCTCATTTTACTTACTACTTACATCTTGCTTAGTCATATTTATAGTTGAAATAAATTCTAATCACGAGTCATACAATATCTATTTACAGTACCATAACGTTTGATCACTGTTTGTCTTGTTTTCATTACGTATTTACATAAATATACTTGGATTGTATACCTACCTACAATGACTTGATGGTATATATTTAAACCTAAATTTATGCGACAGCCTCCAATTTTTACATTATTAATACCACTAAGCAATCAATTTTTGCCATAGATTCTCATTTATCTACATCAATATTATATGTTTTATTTATCTATATACATACATGAAAAAAGTGATAATTAATGTACGTATTTTTCGTTTTTTCGGTTATCACAATATGAATAACTCAATATTTATTTACAATAGTGAACCTGATAATCTGTTTTAAGCCTAATATTATGTGAAACGCGCGTTAGATAATATCTATGTGTACTGAAAATTCAAACTATACCGACAAATATACAACTCTTAACTTGAAAAAAAATACAAGATATTATATACATATAAAGATAAAACTTACTCTTAAAATAATTGTCAAACTTTGCTACATGTTGCAAAACATCGAGTAGAATGATCCAAAAATACGTTATACAATAGACACCAAACTATTCCCTGATTTCTTTCTATGCTGAGAGATATTTTTTTGAGAAAATTCCATTCCAGAGAATGATTGTTATTGAAATTCGTAGGGTTGTGCCAAACAAGTCAGGCTTCAAATGTCTAATAAAATAAAACGAGGCGTAATTGAACCAACAACTCCAGTACGGAATCCCAAGATTTAATTCATTCAGGTAAAGATCATCCAAATAATGACAGTTAAGGATAATATTAAACTGGAATGCATAATTATAAGTAATGGAAATCAAATTATATACAATATACAATTTCCTAAAACAAATACACCATCATTAAAATTTTGATATACTCAAACACATTGTTAAAATAGTTTGAAATATTCTTAACCTAAACAATTATGGGTTTTCTTTCTCTCATTCTAGAACTAGAAAAACGCTTTGTCATACGATGTTTGTTTCCAAAGGAACCATTTCTAGCATCCTCATTGAGAGACACAGAAGATCGAGTAACCATATGCTATAAGGCGTTCTCTGAACATGCGACCCCTTTTTTGTTGATTCCATTTTCTTTAATTAATAGTTTTTCATCAACTCTTATAAAACTGTCGCCATTTTGATTGACGTTATCTACAATTATATCTTTATCAACAGAATTAGTTTGAATTTTCGCGTCTAGAGAAATGCTGGCGTGAACGCTGTCACGCTTGCTAGGAATGTCTGTGACGGCTCGCTGATTATGTCTCGTGACGCCGCAGTAGTCATCCCAGTTGATATCATCAGTCTGCACTTCTTTGTCCATCATTAAGATGTCTGCGAAAAAAAAATTCGTATCACCATATCGCTCTGACAGAAATTCTGGTTTAAAAGTAACATTGCTAATAAAACAAAAAAAACATGTTTTAAAATTCATTTCATTTTAGTGACATAAAAATCGTCCAGTGAAGTTGTGAAATTTTTAAATGTCATCCTGGTCTTAGATGAAAAAGGGATTGGATAGGGGACTTAAAAAATTTTACGGTCCGTCAAATATAAGCTCAGTCAGCTCATATGCTCTCAGTCGGTGTCAAACGTCAATCCATGCGCGTCAGTTGGGCAAGATTTCAAAATATCAACAAACTGCCTTCAAAATGTCTTGTTTGGTTGACAAATGTCGAAATAACACTAATAATCACAACAAGAGCAATGGAATCACATTCCATGTGTAAGTAGAAGCATATTCAGTATATTTTTAGTTTTGTTGACCTGAAACCTTTTATGTGTTGTAAAGGCGCAAACAGGGTTGGCACAAGCAAACTTAAATTGTCAGTTCGATTTTTATTTTTGTTTTCATTTCAGTATTATATATTAAACTAAATTTTATTTTAAAAACAAGTAGGGCTGCCACAAAACAATAGTCTACGTACTGTTTATTATTTTTTATATTGTATATATTTTTTAAAATTAGGATGTTTGTATAATATGTCTTAGTTCTGAGGCTGTGCTAAGAAGGTAAATCCTTGAAAATGGTCAAAATTTTACATGTGACAGACAGCTCGTTTCCATAAAGATTAAAATTCTCAAGTCGTTTCTTGGCTCAAATATCCTTTTGTCATTGAATGAGTATTCATTTCTTCAACCTGCTACATTTAATCATAGACTTATCACGACTTACTTAATCATCTTCTTAGGGCTATTATCGAAAAATTTGTAAATGTAAAACTTTATCATATACATAAAACCAATTCGGGGATTAAAGCCGCGACAAAGGGACAAAAGCGTAATAAACTGAACCTATTTGAAGGAAATTAAAAAAATTGTAAAAAGAAAGAACTTAGTGGTTTATCAAAATACCATCACACATTTACAGCAAACGGCAATAATCATCAACAGGTTTTACATAACACTGTACTGACTATTGTTTGGACTATTTTTTAGCTTCTAAAACGCATTGAACGAAATTTTTAAATGCATAAAATGCAACCATGGACAATTCAAGAATAATCAATGTTATTAGTTTTGCAATGTTTGACCCATACTTGCAATACATTAATGATTCCCTCTTTGTGTTTATTTTATTTTATGATTTAAATATTTACAAATTGTGTATATTTGACTTTATTAATTTATCCTTAATATCGATGATTTTTACTCAGTTTAAAGAATGAATCCATTAATATTTTTTTCATTTTCCCGCTTGCAAATTCGCGAAAAGATTATTTGATGCCTTGTTAACTATACAATCATGGTACTACTTGTTCTGACCACTAGCACTAAATAGGAACCTCTTGTCATCTATGAGAAACTTTGGATTCTCTGAAAATAGTCATAAAAGAAACGGTAACATTTTTTTTATTTATAGTATGTATAAATTATTGTTTGTATTTTTTTTATATTATTATAAACTAATTAATACAGAAAAAGGAATAAAACACAACTAAAGATTAAAAGATACCTCAATCATCGGCGCAATTGGCAACGTGCCGATGACGGAGGCCGCGTTCCCCCGCTGAATGGCTAGGCTGATCTTCTGCCTAAGATAACTCGCAGTTCGATTTTGCTGAACTGTATGAATATATGAATAAACTATGAATAGGAACCTTTATATTTTAATGTACAATACAATCTATTGTTATTTATTTTTGTGATCATTTTTGGCAACCCTGCCGTTTTCACTTTCATTTTTCATTTAGTTTTGACGCGCCCTTCTGGTCAAAGGGCTTAGCATGCGCGCATCGTTGATGTGTCATGATGGATTAGGATGAATTTTGCACTATATCTACGACCAGACGTCACAAATGTCACCATCCCTTTTTCTCACGCTATAACTAATTCAATTTAAGGAAGTTGTTGTCTTATTTCATTCTTCCGCGATTAGATGAATCTATTTGTCACTTTTTCGCATGATGCATTTCCTTATACCTTTGTCCTGCTCTATTACCCTTTACGTATTAGAGTTTGGTGTGCATGTAAAAGTATAGGTGTGTGAGTTTTTTTAAAAATAGGAACGCTTTTGAACTATTATCAGTATGGAGGTACCGTATCCATTCTTTTTCATCTAAGATCCTGGTAGAGGAGCGCTACATTTTTTATCTTTTCTTTCTTCTTCTTGCTTTAAAGCTCTGTAGACACTTTGATTCCTTTATTAGATAACATTTTATTGCAGCGAATAATATTATTGAAACAATAAAAAAATTTTTTTTCTTATCGGAGCTAAGTAGCGGTAATCAATAATGCATCGTTCATTTTGCTTAATTCAAAAGCCAATTGAGCGTTAACACCGATAAGAGAAATGCGATTGGCAACACATGCAAAATCTTCTGTTGATGTTAATTCAAGATGATGTAAATTTAGTTTCGAATTAAAGGTCACGTAGGGTAACGGTATTTGTTACGACAGGGAAGTTGTGATGTAATTAGTGTTTGTTCCGGAATCAACGAACTAAATTATGCATTCAACGCAAAGCTTACTCATGTGAAGGTTGTTGCTGGGCTTGGTGTCTCTGTTGCCTGCAAGCAGAAGGCCCGCGGCGGGGGTGGCGGGGGTGGATGGGGTGGGTGGCTGCGGCTTACGCGCGGCGCTGTAGCGCACTGGCATGATGCTCTGACGGACGTTGCGCTCCGGTCGGATCAAAATGATGTACAACTGGTAAAAAAAAGAAGAATTAAACATCCCGAAGAACCAAGGGAACGCAATCGTGAGGGGAGTAAACATTATTTTGAATGCACCAGCTGTACTCCATGGCATTTGTATATTTGTTAAAAACACTAAATTAATAATTGAAGTAATACTATTAAAAACAAAAGACATTATTATCAAAATATATTTATCAGCAAACTGTTATCATGAAGCGTATATGGAAAACACAGTGCATTAAATTGAGCGCTAAAACGTATTGAAAAGTTCAATATTGTTCAAAACAGAGCATTCTTGCGCGGGCTTTACAAAAAATATCCCTTTTCGTGTAATGGAATGTGAACTTTGACTGTAACCGCTCATTATAAGACTACATGGCTTCAGAAAATTACTTTATTATAATTCCTTTAAATAATTTATAAGCCCGCTGTCTCTTTTTAAAAATCGACTGCAATTTGGCGAACTAGAACACCTCCAATACTAGTTAAATGGCATGATTTAATAAAAGACTGGAATTTTGAGCACAGTTCAGTATTGAAAATATTTTCTTTATCATTGTAAATCATGTTAATATATCAGTTAGAAATATTATAAATAACGAAGTAATGAAACAATATGAACTAAAAAATAAGACGAAATCAATGATAAGAAACAAATACAATCAATATTATGATACACATCTTCATCACATCATCATCAACATCACTATCATATTGTAATGTACTGTGAAAGGGGCGCAGTTGAAAGGCAACAGCTAGGGATTGTTACCATGGACACAGGAATTATCCAGACCATGTTGAGCCAGCCATGCTCCGAGAAGTCCATAAAATTGTATATTTTTGTAAACAGTTTACTAAGTAGAAGGACATAGTCAATTAAGATAGACCCAACGGAGCTGACATGGTCACTATGTGTACCCAAGCTCCAAAAAAAATTAGATAAAAAAAAATCAATATTATAAACTGTACACAGTTGGATCAGTAGTTGAATCTTCAGAGGGAATTCAAGTAAGCAAAGCTTTTTCGGATTCGCAAATACAAAGCGGTATGAAATTTGCTATACTAAGAGGCGTAATATCTCACAGCTCATCAACCGATGAACAAAATATTGTGCTCTAAAGCACACGATAAGCTGTACGAAAAGCATTAGAGAAAGTTCAGTTGCCTATGAAAGTACTAATAATTCAGGTCACCTAACCGAAATATAACACTACGATATGGCCTTTGGCTACTCTGGCTCTTGGCTCCTGCTTTCTAATCGGTCGAACTCTTCTTACTAAGCGAAGCCGTATGTTGATCTCGCTTTTGCCTTCACGACTAACAGATGTCGAAATGGGACGTGAGCACAAAGTAGAAGAACCCGTACTTCTGGTCCGGTTTCTGAAGGTTGGGTTAGGTTAGGTTAGGTTAGGTGGTTCCACGCGTAGTTCCTAATAATAACCAGAATGACCTATCGCTACCGGGGTTGATGAACTCATGACTCACCTTAGGCGAGAAGAGGCAGACAAGCGTGACGCTGGCGCTGAGCGAGATGGTGACGGACATGCTGGTGATTCGAAGCGGCACGTGGCTGGCGGTACCGAAGTATAGCGGCACGAACGCCAGCCAGATCACGCACGTCGTATACATTGTGAACCCTGCAATATTATTTAGTGAGGGTGGCTCCGGAAATATGAATACATCCATCATGGTATCAGTCTTCATCTCACCGTATTTCCATAATTCGATGCTTAAAACGGCTTAACAGTATTATGTTTATACAAGATATCCCTAAATACAAACTAGCTGTAAGTTTAATTCGGATTATCGAATACGTATATTATTTGTTCCTATCTCATGTTTGAAAATCTGCAATTTTGCCCTATTTATGATGACGTTTTACTACCAGGGATGAAACGATAACCAGGATCCCTTATTTTCTTCTTTTTTCCACCGCAGAACTAAGCATAATATAATGGATAATAGGTCATCTAACCTTTGGGGTTAGGGGGCCATTCAGAGTCTAATGGGCCGCGACTGAACGTTTTGATTACATTCGGGCTTAGAGCAAAACGCTCTAAGCATTCAGGCGTGGTTAAGCTACACCATATCGATGCTATACCCATGCTGCGGGACATTAAGCACCGATCGAGAGAGTTAATTAAATTACGTAATACGGTAAGGCGAAGTCTTGGTGACTGTTCGTAAGGTAAAGAAACTGAGATGTCTCAATACTGTATTGGAACACCGAGTTTAACTTATTTTTTCTTAAAAATACCTCATTCAGGCATCGGTTATGACAAAGATATAATTACGAGTAACATTATATTTTATGTTTACGGATATACAGTGTTAAAAAGGGCTTACTTCTTTCCGACGTTTCGTCCACCACGTTACGGACATCATAAGGATTATGTCGAACAACAGTGAAAATCTAAATAAACATACAAGTAACATTTATTAACAGTATTCATCACGAGCAAAGTTTTAATTTTAGATGCGGAATATGGATGGGCCCTCATATAAGAGTCAGGCTCTTGGATTTTCGACTTTCACAGAGGCTGGGAAAACAATGCCGGAAGGCTAGGTTGTTCATCCTACCATATTTGAAAAACCCCGGCCTATAATAAATACCTCGGCAGGCAGTGCATTCCACAGATTACCAACCCTACACAATCATGATTTACAGCATCGGTTGTCAACATTTCCAGGAATGTCGACAATGAAGGGGTGCATTCGCTGCTTGTTCCGCGTGAGTTGAAATATTATTTAACTACGCACAAAACATAGATAAAACCGAACCATTCCTTTTTGAACGTTCCTGACCACTAAATATGACACATGTATTAAAAAATCAGTTTTATTTTCGTAAAAAAAATCAGTTCTAATTAGACTTCTAAATCACAATGAATTAATTTAATAATAATTGTTGGTAAAATTCGTAAATATATTTAAAAAATACTTCAGTTCAATTAAACTTGGGAATATATAAATATGATTTAACGTTTTCGAATAATCATATTTAAGAAAAAAAAATGCTTTTATTTGTTTTCATTGACGACAAGAATAACGAAAAATTCTGTTGCAAATTCACAGGAATACACGAAAAGTTTCGATGATACTAGTTACATAGGCGAAAAAATTGTCGGTCGTAACAAAAAAAAGTTATTCAGAAAAATGGTAAGCCCTTGGTTGAAAGGCTTCTACTCCGACGTGCAACTTTTTCAAACTCGCTCGCTCGCAAGATGATATTTTTGTAACCTGATATGAACCCTTTTATCTTGGGTACAATACCTGTCACTCTCACTATCTAGCTGAGCGGCTGGGCTCTATCCTTCATAAGTAAAATAAATACTTAATTAACGATAAGCGGCTTGTAGTCCAGCGCTAAAATCGTGCCCTATTGTACAGAACACAATTAGTTCGCGCTAGAGGGCGTAAGTTTTTTAACACGCTTTTATTAGCTTGGGTTGTATCTATGTATGTATCTATGTAACGGAATCTTTGAACTTAATTTTCACCAGTTTCCAGAAGTCTGATTAATTTGAAACTTTGCATACGTATCAAGGACCGATGACAATGCAATAATTTCATAACAGTTTCCCATTATCCTTATTAGGACCGCCAGGATTAATCATTAACACGCTTTTATTAGCTTGGGTTGCATGTATCTATGTATGTAATGGAATCTTTGAGATTAATTTTCACCAGTTTCCAGAAGTCTGATTAATTTGAAACTTTGCATTCTCAGCCTCAGTGGCCCAGTGGCGCGACACTTCGGCGATCGCTCTCCGAAGTTAAGCAACGCTGGGTCCGGTCTGGTCTTGGATGGGTGACCATTAGACCGTTGAGAGAGGCTGGCCGTGGTTCGGATTCCACGTTAAACTGAAGGTCCCCTTCCTTACTTACTAAGTGGTAGGGTTAATCCCGCCCGGGTTGGTACCATCGCATTGAATGAACGATGGTCGAAGCGGCAATTAAAATTGTCCGTGTTTTCCATCCAGTTCAATGTAGCCGAGCAATATAAGGAAGGTCCTGGCATGGCACCTAGTTCCCATGTGGTGTGTTGGGCTAATACCATGACAGAGGGTGTGGTATTAGCCATCCATGTCAAGTCACATAAAAAAAAAACGTATCAAGGACCGATGACAATGCAATAATTTCATAACAGTTTCCCATTATCCTTATTAGGACCGCCAGGATTAATAAATTCTTTTATAGATCCTCTGTAGTGGAGTAAAAGAGACAGAGCTAGCGCGAGATCTGCGCATGCCCGCACTCTTTCGCTCGGGCACTTGGTACTATGGAGTGTAGAGACTCTGTACACTCCATACTTGGTACAGTACAACGGAGGCAAAAATGTTTTCAGGATAATTGCGTTCTCACCTTGTTCATTCTTTATGCAGAGCTGAACCCTACAAAATGCGAAGCAATATTCTCGAAATTAACCGCCGATAGGACAACAGAAATCAAAAGCCTTTTGGAAAAAATTACACCGGGAATCAAAACTCTAACTGAAGAGAACAGATTCTTCCTGGGCGCCCCGTTGACGGAACAATCCACAACAACGCTTTTAGAAAATAAAACCAATATGTTGGAGATATTCACAAATCGCCTTCGTGCTATCCAACCTCATGTCGGCTTACATCTCCTTAAATTTTGTTTTGGTATCCCACGATTCACATACTTTATGCGCTGTTGCCCTTTATGGCGCAATACAGAAGCACTAACTAAAATAGACGCTATTGTCAAAAAAGGCCTATCCCAAATAACGAACATTCAATTAGAAGGAAATGCTTGGATACAAGCCTCTCTTCCCATAGGCTTCGGCGGAGTTGGCATACGATGCACAAAAGATGTTGCACTTCCAGCATTTTTGAGTTCCGTCCACAGCAGTTTACCACTCGTGGGTAGTATTCATTCACCATCACTTGGCTGTGATTTCGAGGTGGACTGCTTGAACAGGGCTATCGAAGGTTGGAAATCCAGGTGCCCAGAAGAACCTATTCCAATCCGTCTTAAACTCCAAAAAGCCTGGGATTTGCCGATTATAAAATCTATACACTCTTCCCTCTTGATGAATAGTGCTGACATTGACAAAGCTCGCATACTAGCATCATCAGTCGCCGAATCCGGGGCGGGGGGCCTATCCATCACCAAGCCTAGGCACTCTGCTTGACAGTAACACTCTCAGAATTTCAATAGGCCTTCGAGTCGGTGCTAGATTGTGCCATCCTCATACGTGCGCCTGTGGTACCAACGTTACCGAATGGGGCCACCACGGTTTATCATGCCAAAGGAGCGCTGGTCATTTATCCCGCCATTACAATATAAATAACATTATAAAAAGAGCACTGGTGACAGCAAACTACCCCAGCATCACCGAGCCCCCAGGAATCAGTCGCTCGGATGGTAAACGCCCGGACGGGGTGACCTTAGTGCCGTGGGCAAGTGGAAAGGCATTAATATGGGACGCCACCTGTGTGGATACTCTGGCGCCGTCCTACATTCAGGCCACTTCTCGCGCGGCCGGAGCGGCAGCTGAGAGGGCAGCAGCAAATAAACATCAAAAATACAGCTGCGTGGCGAGTTCTTTTGAGTTTTTAGCTTTCGCCGCCGAGACACTCGGTTCATGGTCACCAGAAGCGATAACTTTTGCTTCAACGTTAGGCAAACTTTTAAATGAAAGTTCTGGTGATCCCAGGTCCGGGGCCCATTTTGTCCGGCGAATAAGCCTCGAAATCCAAAGAGGCAACACCGCCAGTATTCTAGGTACAGCTGAAGCTCCGGCTCTTTTAGAAGAAGTTTTTTATCTTTAAGTCTAAATTAAATATGTATTTTATTAACATTAGTTCCTACCTATCTAATAAAGAGATTGTACAACCGAACATAAATTATTAATCTATTTATTTTACGGGACAAAATTTGGTAAACACCAATGCTTTGAAATTACAGTCGATAAGGAAGGAATTTAATACGATCAAAAAATTTGTAATTATAAAGTCTTATTGATTGGAGTACAAATAATGCATATGAATTCGAAAAATCGAACTAAAAAATGAAAAATAAATAATAGTTTAAAAAAACTAAAAAAACACGCTTTTATAGCTAACCGAACTAAAAAATAGAAAATAATTTTTAATTTTAAAGAGTTTATATTACAGTAGTAGAAGATCGAACAATCAATCAGAATTTATCACCTCAAGATAAAATTATAATAAAGTTTCAGTTATTAAGAAAATAATTCAATTCAGAGTAAAAAGCGTGGGGTGCATTTTACTACTTTTCATAACTCTCCTCTGATCGACAGTTGCAAATAGAATGATTGTTACATTTACTCTATCAAGCACCCCACGCTTTTTACTCTGAATTGAATTATTTTGTTAATAACTGAAACTTTATTATAATTTTATCTTGAGGTGATAAATTCTGATTGATTGTTCGATCTTCTACTACTGTAATATAAACTCTTTAAAATTAAAAATTATTTTCTATTTTTTAGTTCGGTTAGCTATAAAAGCGTGTTTTTTTAGTTTTTTTAAACTATTATTTTTTCTGTTTAGTCCGGATTTGAATATGCGATTCAGTGCGAATATGGGTCACTATATTGTTCGAACCTCGCTTAATAGGCTCACCTGGTCTGGTGACATCAAACCGGCGTATGTACCGGGCTATTATACTCGCAATTTCGAGGTCGAGTGAAATGGACGAGCGGCCGATTTGGTATTACCGTATCTATCAAGTGTGCGAAGTTAGTGAGCAGAAATACAAGCTACGAATTCAAAGGGACTCGAAGTTCACGTTTGTTCTTACTGATTTGAGCGTATTTGACTGATACGGCAATACCAAAACGGCGACTTTTTTCTCGGACTCGAAATTGTGAGTACAATAGCCCGGTACGGCTCCTGGTAATAAAGGCAAAGCTTATTGTTTGCTTTAGGCCGCATATTGCAGTGTCTAATCAGGGCAAGATGCTAAAGTAGTACCCGCAGCGCGGTTATGAAGCTCGACATCAGGTGTAGGTGCCGCACCTACCCCAAATTGTCAGCAAACTGAGTACAAAATATGTCAGTTTTTGGGTACTAACCGCATATACACCTCATTTCGAGCTTCGTAATCGCACTGCGGTTTCCGGTGCTGCCATTTCGTAATCGCAATAGCTGTCAGATACTACCAACCTCCCCCGTTTCGTGCTTTGTATCGCACTGCCGGTCCCTTCTAAAATTTTACACGAAGTCACGGTAGGTCAAGGCAGTGAATGCGATGTTAGCCACCTTTTTCAGGTATGAAATGTGAACGTTTTTAAAAACAATATTTTATAAATCAAGCATTGTCACTAAGGTTTAAGTTTGCAAAATCTCAAAGCTTTGTACCTACCTAGCCGCCTATATTCCAACAGATTTAAAATATTTGCCTCGAATTTAAAGATGCTTATTCAAAGGTGATTTCTTTAAAATGTAATGTTTCTTCCGACACGTCCGAATAAGGGGAATAAGGTGAAAGGTGTGTTAACGTCTGTGAATAGAAGCTGACGAGAGAGTTTCTGTAATCCGGTTGCGTGACCACGGGTCGCCCTACAGTATAAAAGCACTTACCGGGTCCATTATTTTCCCCCGTAAAGTGACTACTTTTAGACTTCATAGATTTTCATGTGAAAATCCGGACGCCTTTTTTGAAATCTTCGAATGGCTGGCCTGGTCCCTTCTGACATCACTTCCATGTCGTTTTTCTAAATGCAGGTTTTCGACTTCACTCGGAGCAAATATAATCCTGCCTGAATTCTCCCCAAAATGTGTGATAGCACTTTAAGGCTCCAACTGACTCCAGCGTTCAGCAACCAAACGATACCGGCGATCTACGGATGCATTGAGTTTGCGTTAGGGTTCATTGTAGAATACGCGTGAAAATCGAGCGAGACGCAGCGAAATTTAGGTTTTTAACCTGTAAAATCTACTTTGTAAAGTGAATTAATATATGTTTCACGGTTATTCACTAGATAATTATATAATATTGTACCCAAGCGCCGGCTTGAAAACCTAGTAAAAACTTGTAAATAGGTGTTTAGAAACTTTTTTTAAAGAATGTAAGCAACCTATTAAAACTGTTTTACGTTTTTTTTACCTGTTTTTGTGCTTATCCGACGCTGATATACAATTATTTTATTTACGTTACGGTAATTCCTTGCTTGATGGCTGTAATAAATAAATATAAATAACAACTAAAGCTTTAAGCACCAACCATTGTATTCATAAATAAGCTGATTAGAAATAGGACAAGGGGTTATAAATCGCTGTATACTGTTGTTGAATATTTTCAATATAAAACCAAATTAATACAATCACTCAGTTTGTCCAAGCGTTATACAATAATTTGCGTCTTGTCAGTCGTCTCTCATTTACCCGTAACACATCAAATTAATCGTTTACACGACCGAAAAGTTATCTAAGCTTAGTTGCTCGCCTTTGGCGAACTGAGTTAGTAATGATGGATTGGACCGCCACAAGCGGACAGACCGAGCAAATGGAGACGTGATTTGATTTGCAATATGCGTTGCCATTGTATCTCCGGTATTGCTGCCGGAGCCGCAGATGAAACTTGTAATCGAATTCTCATCTTCAAGATGATTAGGGAGAAGTAGAATTGATGGTTGTGATTAATTAATTTATATGCCGTACAAAAACAGATACTGCTTCGGTGTTCCAACATGGAGGTGAGAATACTTTGTGTCTTCATGGCCAAATCTAGACGAAACAGAAAATAGAAGAAATAGCAAAAAACACTCAAAGGAGTATTCAGCCCTAAGTTTTCGGAACGCGGCCTGAGTTCAGGGAGTAAATTTTGCGTAGACTGAAAAACATAAATAAGCTAAAGAAAAGTGTTTTACGAGCTTAAGGGCGTGACAATTGCATTCAGTTATACAGAGCCTAATTAGATCATTTCAGAGTCTTAAAAGAGGTAAATCTCTCATTATTATAAATTATTTTAAAAATAAAACGGTTAGGATTCACATTGCTGATAACTTACATGCTCTTAATGTTTTAATATATTTTTGAAATTTTGGATTGTAAAATTCTCGAACTCTACTTCTGTATTTTTTAATGTTTTTTAATATTTAAAAGGTCTTCAAATCAAATCAAGTCAAAACGTTTATTCAGAGCAACACACATAAAACGTTATCAGTACATCCATTCCAGAATCCTTTATAATGCCGGGGTAAGCAAACCATTTCAGCATGTTGTTGATATGTTGATGTTACATTATCAACATATCAATGGAAAAGGGAGTATTTCCAGAGAAATTAAAAAAAACTGTAGTAAAACCCATCTATAAGAAAGGTATAAAAACGGATCCATCGAACTATCGCCCAGTTGCACTTCTTTCAATAATAAGTAAAATCTTTGAGTATATATTAAATGTTCGTCTAGTTATTTTTTTAGAAAAAAATGATATATTAAGTAAAAACCAGAATGGATTTCGTAGAGGACACTCAACTGCTAAAGCGGTATATGATATCTTTTCAGAAATTTGGAAGAGTATAGATGAAAAAAAAGCAATAACAGGACTTCTACTTGACATGACAAAAGCGTTTGATTTTGTCAATCATAAAATACTATTAACAAAATTGGAAGATATAGGTATAAGGGGTATTCCACTCAAATTATTTGAGTCTTATTTGAATAACAGAAGTCAAACTATACAAATAATGGCTTTTGACACAAAAACAAATACATTAAAAGAATACTCATCAAAAACAAATATTATTAAAGCTGGTGTTCCTCAGGGCAGCGTACTGGGACCTCTCTTTTTCCTGATATATATAAATGATATTTCGAAATGTACACTTCACAAAATTATTCTTTTCGCAGACGATGCCACTGGAATAATTACATCTCAATTTAAAACGAGTACAGAACAACATGAAGCGTCAGTCAAGGATGCCCTCTCAAATATTATTGAATGGCTAAAATGTCACCAACTACAAATTAATTTAACAAAAACGAATATCATACAATTTCATACATATCAGGGCTCTAGACAAGACATAACCATTACATATTCAGGAACACTCATTGAGGAAGTGACCAGTGCAAAATTTTTAGGTATTATGATCGAAAACAACATTAACTGGAAATCACATATTCAAATCTTGGAAAATAAGTTAAGCTCCTTTTGTTATGCTCTTAAAGTACTTACTGCCGTATCATCAGTAGAAACAAGTCTAATGGCATATTATGGTTATGTATACTCCCATTTAAAATATGGTATAATTTTCTGGGGAAATTCTGTGGATGTACAAAAAATATTTATCCTACAAAAACGATGTTTACGAGCAATATTCAGCATAAAAAATTTGGATAGTTGTCGAAGTATTTTCAAAGACAGACAATTATTAACATTGACCTCTATTTACATACTAGAATTGTGCTGTTTTGTCAAACAATATCCGCATTACTTTAATGTAGTCTCTGATATTACCGGGTACAAAACGCGACAGAATATAGCGGGAAATTTATACAAATTGCCTATGCGCACTACGTTAGTATCAAAGAGCACGACCCAGTCAGCTATATTGTTATATAATAGATTATCAGAAGATCTAAAAAAAACTGTTAATGTTAAAAAATTTAAACTAAATCTAAAGGAATGGCTTTTACTAAAATCATATTATAGCTTGGAAGAATTCTTAAAAGAAAATAAAGGTTAATTTAGGGTAATTTTATTTTATTTTCAAAATGCTTTGTTCGTACACCTTATTATGTATATGTTATTTTTTTTTCTCTTGTGTTTGATTGATTTTAAGTGCTAATATGCTAAAATTATTAGCATTTGCAAAAATTGCCACACCTATGTTTAGGTAGCATTTCTATAAACTGAGTAAGTCATTGTACCATATTTTCCTACTTTAAGACTACAATGCATAAGAAATGTCTTGCAATAAAGATTTTTGAATTTGAATTTGAATTTTTGAATTTGAATTTGCACTCAGTTGCCGCATACCTCAAACTTCCTCTAAACATTACTGACTCGGGCGATGGAATGATAAGAAACTGATCGTGTTTCAGTGTGTTGCATGTGTAAATATCTTGAGACCAGTTAAGTTTATTCTGAAGGTATTTTGGCGTCCCATGTTTAATTACTGAAAAAGCAGAGCACCTAAATGCAGGTCCCGGCGTGATTTCATGCAGATCCAGTTGTGCTCATTGATGAAAGAGATGACGTGTGCCCACCGAGGTTTATCATAACAGTATCTATCTAGGACATGCATTTTGCACACGTTGGAACGATTGCATGTAAGCCGCATCTAGGTTGGGACCATACGCGGCATCCGCGTAATTTTAGGTGGCCCATCCCGCTCAACTCCCCATACAAATGGGGAAAGAAGATCACGCCCATATTTCTTGTCACAGATCCCAAATTTTGCTCAAAATAGCTTTATTTCATCGAACTAGATGTCTGATGACCGTTGGCATTGCAAAATTGTGTTTGGTTTCTAAGTTATAAGGTCCGAAAGTTCGAATTTTTCGCGCGTTTTAAACAATAACTTTGGTAGTTTATTACGCAATGATAAAGTAAGAAAATCTTAAAAAGATTATTCATCAGACATAGCTTATTTAATCAAGATTTATAATATATTTGGTTTTTGTTAGATTTTTGACTACAGCGGTCGTGGTTTACTTTTAGCTATAAGTCGTTTTGAAATCAAAATTTTCGTAAATCTTACCAAATCATACACTATACACATTGTCTTTTTTGTGGACATGTTGCATCTTCCTCATCACGGAGCCTGTCTTTTTCTTTGAAACAGAGAAGGTCCCAGAGCGCAACAGCACGGTTTTGTACAGTGCCCGCGAATGAGTTAGTCCCGCCGGGTTGGGCCACCTTAAGTGACTGAAGACTTCCTTTAAATGTGATAGTGTGCAGTGTATTTAACGATAATCATCACTGTGGATAAGGGCCATATACCTTGAATTCCGCATGGGTCGTCGCTTATTAAAAACCGGGGTGCTAAAATATACATGAATTGACTTGTTTTAAAAATGTTACGGCTTTTCACGTGGCAGGAAAGACATTCTCCGACGTTTCGAGCTAATCATTCAGCACGTTGTGAAGGAGGCATCCGCCACGTTCGTACGCAGCAGACGACGATTGAGTCGTAATCTCAATAGTACATGAATTGACTTACCTATATGCTTGCTCTCATTGAAGGCTTCGGGAATCTTCCTGGTGAGGACTGCGTACACCGTGCACACTAAGATGAGCAGTATAGGATAGAAGAAGGCGATCATGTAGGACGCGTCGATGTAGGAGTCGCAGACCAGCATGTTGTCCTCGCGCGTCGGGTAGTGGTACATCGCGTGCGCAGGCGCAACCACCATCCACACCACCACAATCAGGATCTTTGACAATGAAAAAAATATTCAATGCCCACACATTAGAATTATCCTACTTGCACTGAGCCCGGAACCCATTTATTTCACCAAAAAAGTTAATACTGTTTAGAAATTGTTAATATATTCACCATGAGTTGTGAACGTATTTGCTAGAATTTGTTTTTGGCTGACTCAGTAACCTTTATTGTAGCAAAATATTGACTTGTGTATTATATTACTATATTCTCTCTATTTTTACTGACCGAGCACAAATACTAAGTCCGAAATCAATACACAGCTTTCGTTCCATTCACAGAAGAGAAAACGAAAGAGAGTTGTCATGTTGTCGTTAATCGCGATGCAGCCGTCATTGAGACAGAGCACAATTCACACATGCATATTTTTTTATGAAAAAAGAATATATCTGCTTCCACTAATTCCAATAAAAACATTAAATGAATAATACCAATTGTCGGCTCGTAGCCTAGTGGCGCGGGGATTAGTCTAGCATACCAGGTACAAATCTTAGCCCCGTCCATGCGCAACTTTCTTTCAATTTCTGCGTTGGATAAGTGAATTTCGTCACGAATGCGAGCTGCTCCATAGTTCGTAATATGTTTAAAACTGTAGGTGGTAGGGTTTAAGCCCGCCCGGGTTGGTACAATCTCATTGGATGAAAATATGGTTGAAGCGACAATCAAAAATTGTCCGTGTTTTCCATCCAGTTCAATGTAGCCGTGCTCATAAAGGGAAGGTCCTGGCATGGCACCTAATTCCTTCGGTATTGTGGTATATTGGGCTAATATCTATTTGTATGTTATATATATATAATATATTTGAATAAAAATGAAATGAAATGAAAATGAAATATGTATCATAACGGTAGTTGTGTGGTATTTGCCCTTCGTGTCAGGTTGCATAAAAAAAAAAATGCCAATTCTACACCCAAGTACATGTGAGATACCTGAACGGAGACGAGGGCAAAGCAGATAGCGAGCTGTGAGTGTGGTGATATGAGCGACGGCCGCTTTGCCGAATGCTTGCTGGAGTTGAATATTCTTGAGATTCGATTCGTTTTGGTCAGCAGCGCGGCGTACACTACGGTGAAGCAGAACCCTGTCCCAAACCTAAATAGAAACGGATAGGTTTAATCATTCATAAATGAACTACACAGAAAACAAATGACTTTTATTTTCTGGCTCAAGGTCATTGTTCGGTCTCCAGAGGTTGCCGAAAACCGAACTTGTGTTGGCAATTTTATTAAAGTTGGGATATCAACTGCCTTAGGACACTTAATTTTTTTGAAATAAGGAACTATAATATATGGCGAACAGGCTCTAGACAAAGGTATCCCGACGACGCACAAGGGCTTAATAACGTTTTCAGGGGCTGTGAAAACCGGTCAGGAGCTTCTTTACATTAGTATTAGGTTTTAAGTACGTTGGAGAAAATACCTAGGCAGGGGAATACATTCCACAGTTGACCAAAACTATAGATAAAATTATTAACAGCATCTGGTAGTTCTTAAGTATGATAAAGGACCATGCAGGGATGCATTTACCTGCCTTTTTCGAGTTGAGCGATAGTAGAATAGGGGCAGAGGAATAGCATTATGCAGATTGAAATCATTCTCCGTGACAGTCTTCGCATTGGATGAAACTATGGTTGAAGCGGCAATGAAAATTTGTGCGCGTTTTTAATCCAGTTCAGTGTAGCCGTGCTCATAAAGGGAAGGTCCTGGCACGGGACCTAATTCCTTCGGGAATGTGGTATATTGGGCTAATATTATGACGGTAGTTGTGTGGTATTAACCACCCATTGCAGGTGGCATAATAAAAACAAACATAAAAGTGAAATTTCACAAGATGTGCTCCTTTACCATAGGTATTCATGTTATAAATATGATCTTGTCAACCATGAAGAATAATTCATGGTGGATATAATTATTCCGTAAATTAAACTAGTATGAGACCCAAACCTTCTAGTGTGAGAGGCGAGAGCAACAATCAACATTTTTATTTTAAACATTACATCCCGACATTAAGCGCAAATGCATAATATTCACGGCTGGTATCATGATTATAAATCAGCGTTATGAAACCTTTGAATTAAATACCTGGTGATAATTAACTTTATGAGAAATGTTCCGACGGCTCACCGCAGCAAAAATATAGTTGTGGATTTCGTACGTGCATTCACTGCTCGTATTTCTGCAGCATAAATTTGCTTAATTAAAATGTCCCGCGGTCTCATCTATGTTTTAACGGAAAAATAAAAACATTGCATGGGGAAGGATGTCTTAAAATTATGAAATATTGTAATCAACGAACGAGTAGTGTTGTTTACCTCGGCTACAATAATATTCAGGCTCTATAAATTAATTTAATGTAAATTTTAATTTAGACAGGAAAAAAACGCTATTTCACATTCACATTTAAAAAATATGCGTAGGTCAAATACATACATAGGTACGGCATGAAATTATCTGTGAACATTTCTTAGTTGTTGTATCCGGGAAACATGAAATAGAGCGTTTTGGCGTTTTCACCGACCCGCCAAACGGCATGGGATCAAGATCAGCTGTCAACTATTACTGAAACTCCTAACTACGTAATTTAGAGTTTGTCTTACGAGATTACAAGGATTTTGCTAATAGAGTCATCGTTAAGCTGCAAAGTAAATTTTAAGGTCGGAAGACTTTATTGCAGAGAGCAGACCAAATCGGTGGGCTGTAATTATAATGTAAAATGTAATGTCCAAGTATACCACGCAGAGAACAGAGCAGATCAGTAGGTTGGAAAACTGACGCAAAGGTCTTAAGATAATTGCCGGAAGACCAACGGAAAGGCATACAGGTAGCAGTATTTATGTATGTTGGCGAGGAGATCGCAGGATAGTTCGTTATAGGTTGGCCCTCAGTACTTACCGCTGCAGGGAGCAGAGAAGATCGGTTGGCCGGAAGACCAACGCGAAGGTGACGAGGTAGCACATGAGTATTCCAGCCAGCAGCACGTAAGACAGTTCTCGGCCACTCGCACGTACCACGGGTGTCTCGTGGTGCCGGACAAAAACTCCGCACACAAATCTGTGAACGTAATAATGTTTACAATTGTCAACTCAACACTCAACGAAATTTCTCATTTCAACATTTCTAGGACCATATGAACCTAAGATTTGGTAAAATGTTTTTAAGAAGTAATTTACGAATGTATGTCAACAAGTAGAGTTTGTCTCAGCAAGACCTTCATTTTTTACAACAAAAAAAATGTTTTGTTTACATTTGCGTTTCCACCGAGTACAATGAAAATTCCGTGTCCAAGTTGTATCAGTAGAAGTGGAATCAACATTCCGACATGCGTGGGGTATCCAAACATAATAGATACCTAGAAATGTTTATAGGTAAGTTTATTCTTATCCTCCAAGCAAGTTAAATACCACTTCTATTGTGAACGGAAACGAGTCAATCATAAATCAAATATTCAGCAGTGTCCCGGCCAGATAAACCTTTCCTGGAGCAAGGATGGATGGATGCACCGTGGCCACACTCTAAAACTGAATTGGACGCTTATCTAAATAAATACATTTTTAAAATAAGCAACTAAGTGAACTGAAACCTAATTAAGTAAAAAAAAATTTTTTTTGTTAATATATCAATGAACTATGTACTCGATTTAGACACATCAGCCTAGGCTGCCTGTCTAATATAAAATAAATAAATAAATAAATCAATGCAACAATTTTGTCATTCCTTGATTTAACTTGCCCAAACAGCTGTTAGATTTTGGACACTGGTCACATATATTGTTATACTTACCATTATAATATGACATTATTAATACGATGAATAAATACTATTTTGTATTCGTTCTTACCAATTAACTTGATCATTGCTAATGAATATATTTAATTTAAGTTAATTTATTGTATTTAAATGAAAAAGTGACTGAGCGTAAAGTTAGTTTTTTAGCATACACCAAAAAAACATTAAGAGATGCTAATATTTCACGTTTCTGATTTTACTCACAGTTGCAAACTTATAACATAACAAAACATTTACTATATTAGGAATATCACTGATTTTTTTAGTCTCAGTGTGCGACAAAAAACAATTCAAGTAAAGTGAATGTTCGTCACTTGCATTATAGAAAAAAGTGTTGTTTCACACTTGATTCAACATAGGATTTGATTTGTCGAAATTTATGTTACAGCCATAGAATAATATCTATGGCAATAAGCTCGCCTTTGCATACTATGTAATCGTTGTAAGCAATAAAGAATATTTTCATTTCATTTCATTTCATAAAACTGCTGAGATAGGTGGTTCGCTGTGATACAGCAGTGTTTTCTCAATGCATTCCCAAACTAAAACTTGCATGTAGATAATGACGTGACCGATTAACAGCTGAAAGGACAATGTTCGGTCACTTAAAAAGATATCAAATTATCCAATCAGGTATCAAGTAGCAGTAATCTATATTTGTATTGTACCAAGTAACAGATAAACAAATCAGCCAATAGACGAATTTCTCAAAAGTTTTTAAAATGCAACTTATAATTTTTTTTTTTATATCGCTCCTAAAACCGGCCAAGTGCAAGTAGGACCCGCACACGAAGGGTTTCGTACCATCGTACAAGGTTTACACAAAAAACAATTTTTGTATGGGGCCCACTTTCATTTTTATTATTTTTTATTTTACCTATTTAATAAAAGGCAAAATAAATACTTACTCTGTGAAAATTTCAGCTGCCTGCCTATAAGGTTCATGAGATACAGCCCTATGACAGACGACGGACGGCCGCACGGGCGGACGGACGGACAGCGGAGATTTAGAAATAGAGTTTCGTTGGCACCATTTGGGTACGATGAATTAATCTCCGCTGGACTGCATCAATGGAGTGTTAATAGAAACAGTAAGTTTTATGGATCGTTTTGCACCATTGATTTTACTTTAAAAGGGGGGTTTGAATCCCATAATCCACTGACAGTAATGCTTGATGCATTTCTAAATGTATGGTAGTGTATGTAAATATAATAAATGTTAATATCTCATGCATGTAGGTTTCTAAACTCTTATCATTTAATATACTGTTATGACTAAGTTAAAGGCACATCCACAAAAAAAACACAAACGTTTCTTCAAATATTACGATATAAAATTTAGTATCTTGGGACGATAACGTTGATAACAATGACATATTTATTATCAGAAAAACACTACACCTGTATTAACGACGTAATAAATACCTAATCAGAATATCTTCTGTCACAAAAATATTCTTAAATTAAGGGCTAGTTAAACAACATTGTAAGCAATATTTACCTAATGAGAAGCCATACTATTACATACATAATAACCTGTGTAACAACACCAAATTGTTCAAAATCAAACCTTATGTCGATTTTAAAAAAGAAACAAATTATAAACTAAGACTAACATAAAACCTTTATTCTCTGTAACGCAACAGAGTATTGTTTTATTAAACTTTTAAGGATTAACAATTTATGTTAAATTTTATCCAACAACCTGTGTAACTTTCACATCTTCCTGTTTGTTTTAATTAAAGTCTCCTAAATCGGAATTCCCTATCTCTGTTTCCTCAAGTTAGTGTCTATTGTACCAGTCATTGACTGAGCAACTCCAACTAAACTTTCCATAATTATCCACTTAGCTCGGTCGTCTGTTTGAAGAGTTAAGTTGGCTTGTTGGGACTAAGGTTTAACACCCGCGTTAACTTCCAACTGAATTCCAATACTCGTTTGAATGGAAGCAAAAGCAGTCCTCTTTTATCGTAAATTTTATTTGTCTTATTTTTTATCCATATTGTGAGAAATATTCACATGCAAAGCGTAACAGTGTAATTTACTTGTCACATCGGAAATACAGACATAAATACATATATGTTGTAATGATGAAATATGGTGTAAATGATGCATGTCACTATATTTACTTTATATGTATGAAAGATGCCCAGGTTCCACCTAATTAAAAATTAGTCACATATAGAGGTCAAAGTATGAAATTGCCGTTTCGTCATAGATAAGTATTGTATAGACGTTTCGTACTGAAAAATATTTTTTTTTTTCATTGAATATATTTCTTTAATTACAGTATGTACCCTCCATGTCTATACATTTCTGCCATCTAATTTGAAGATGACTTAAACTTTTGCGATAGAACTCTGGTCACCTGGACTCAACAAAACAACCTGTATGAAGGTATTTCGTGCTGCTTCCTGGGAAGCATTTTTTTTAAATAGCAAAAAATTGTCCAAACCGCGGAAAAAAAGGTTGGGGCTAAGTCAGATCAGTACGGAAGATGAAAAATAGTTTTTAACTGCAGGTCTTGTAGTGTTAAAACGATTACTCGTTCAGTGTGAAGTCTTGTGTTATCATGGAGTAATAGTGGTAAAGATCGATTGACGAGTTGACGAGTCGGGGCTGTTCTGCTGCGAGTTTCGCCTGATTGTTCGGAGTTCTGCACAGTACATCTGCTGTTATTGCTTGACCGGATCTGAGGAATGTGTATTAAATTACACCATGAAGTGACTACCAAACAGTTACTATCCCATTTCTATGGGTAAGCTTCGCTTTAGGGCATTGTCGTGGCGTTTGACCTAGGGTCTGCCATTGCGTTCTTAGTGCTATTGCTAATGCCATCACAAACCTACGGTTCAGAAACCACGCAGCTACAGTAAAGAGGGTCCAACAAACGGGACCGCATCGTAAAGTCCAAAAAGCACAAGATCCAAAACCCATCACGCCGATTCCCAGTTTGCGCAGGGTAGGGCATGCCCCCCGCGCGCCACTGATCTAAAATTGACGGTCTGCGCAGCGAAACCCGCCAACATCACATAGGCCGTAATGTTTGTCCCAAACTGTACGTCAAAAGGCTCACGTCGTAATGAGAATGCCCACGGAGGAGAGTGTCATGGCGCCGATGGCCCAACCGGAGTTGGGCCGCAGGAACACCTCCGGGATCTGTCGGCAGCTCGTGCGCGACGCGTCGGGCAGCGTGCCGCGCGCGCACTCCACGCACGCCGTCTCTACCGCCGGCGAACGGATCTGCGGGCAACACGCATGTTGCAACACAAAAGTTGCTTGTCTGAGGAGGCAAGGTCATTGAGAGGTTGTATTAGACAACATCAGAGATATCAGTACCGTGGTCTCATTTCCAATAAAATGTGATCAAACAGAATACTTTTTAGCTGCATAACGCAATCTCTCTGTCCCCTTTCTAAAATTGCTCAGAGCGGAAAACAACCATTCCCTATCAAAATTCCCAAAATGTGAACTATCTAACCGTGTAGTCAGTTTATTTTTAGGGCTGGTAAATCCTGGAATTCACTTCTTGTCTTGGTATTTCCCCTGTCGGCGTGGTCTTTGCAGCTCCTGAGAAAGTTCGAAAGCCCATAGGTGTGTTGTCGGGCGCCTCTTAGGTGAGAGGCTGGCTAAGAAGGCCATATGCCTGGCATATGCCCTGCGGATCCATTTGAGTTTAAGTATTAGCACAGACGATATTTGTTTTCGCGAGTTCTCTCATATTCAACCCTTGCCTGACCTCTCAGCGTGATGGCAAGTAACCTTTAAGGTGGCCCAACCCGCTCATCTCCCCATACAAAAGGGGAAAGAAGATCACGCCCATATTTCTTGTCAGAGATCCAAAATTTTGCTCAAAGTAGCTTTATTTGATCAAACTAGATGTCTGATGACCATTGGCATTGTAAAATTGTGTTAGGTTTCTAAGTTATAAGGTCCGAAAGTTCGAATTTTTCGCGCGTTTTTTACAATAACTTTGGAGGTGGATTATGCAATGATAACGTAAGAACATCGTAAAAAGATTAATCATCAGACATAGCTTATTTAATCAAGATTTATGATCTATTTGGTTTTTGTTAGTTTTTTGACTACAGCGGTCGTGGTTTACTTTTAGCTATAAGTCGTTTTGAAATTAAAATTTTCGTAAATCTTACCAAATCATAAACTATGCACATTGTCTTTTTTGTGGACATGTTGGATATTCCTCATCACGGAGCCTGTCTTATTCTTTGAAACAGAGAAGGTCCCAGAGCGCAACAGCACGGTTTTGTACCGTGCCCGCAAATGAGTTGGGCCCGCCGGGTTGGGCCACCTTAATAGATGTGAATAATTAACCTATACGTACTATATTACCGCTTTCCCTAAAATATGGTTGAGAGAGGCGATGGCTGAATCCGGCGTAATGCTCGCGAACGGGTGCTGTCTATGGGGACTGCCCTGATCCAATTGGCTACATGTTAGGTAGCGGGTATAGTCTTTGCAAAAAAACTATATTGGTGTTCGTCATTTAATGCAATGTTTTTCCCTGTGTATTCTTTTGTCAACAATGTTACCAAAAACTTTCATCGATGTTACCAATAAACAAACCTCATTTTATTTACACAAACAAGTATATCTTGGTATATCTGCAAGCAGTGTCAAATGCTTTTGTAAACTTAAACTAAGAGGATGTTGAAAAAATTAACAGCGATTATTCTTGCCAGTTCTTCTTCGCTGTGATTGTTGAACAGGTATATTATTGATATAATATGAAAAATCTGAGTGTAGTGTACTACAAATGGTTGATGAATAAGCAAAACAATATAGCACGCAGATGATTTGCCTGTAGGGCCGGAACACTTTGGAATGCACTTCCCGTGGAGGTATTTCTCCTAAAGACCATCTGGGGTCCTTCAAAAGTAGTGTGAAGAAGCACAAGGCCCTTCGGCATGGTTGAAATCCTTTGGGCAGCATTGGGCTCTTCTTAGGTTAGCGCATAGAAAACGTCAAATGAAGCGCATTTCATTGCATTGTATAAAAAAGTGCTCAGAAAACTTACCTCGTATTGCGTGCAGTTGAAGCAGTGCCAGCAACAGCTCTCACCCTCCACATATTGTTTGGCCTGTCCCAGTTCACATTCTGCACTGCACACTGACTCGGGTGGTCGGCGCTCGTTCCATTTGAAATGGATATCTGGATTAAAACAAATATTAATGTAATAAAATATATTGCAAGACAATATTTTAAAACTATTAAGAGAGGATTAGATTATATTTTGAGTCAATACACTTGCCAACACCAATCCTAAATGGTGTTATCCACAGAAATGAAGTTTCTTAATTCTCACCTCTGAGGCTGAGTTTCAGTTCACCGTTGATGTATTCTCCGACCTTAAGCCAGCGATATTTGCCAAGAGCCATTTGCTTGAAGTGAAGAATGTTGTAGCGTGCCGGGCCATCGCCATTGCTATCAAAGCGGAACTCGTCGCCACTAAGCCCTGTTGAGTAAAGTTTAGACATGACAATTGGGCGGGACTGAACGTTCTGTGACGTTGAACGGACACTTCTATGCGCTAGCACGGAGATTAAATTATTTTGCTTCGATCAAGATACACAAAACGTGAGTGTGAAGGGGCAACTCACGTAAAATACGACAGCGAGGGATGTTTCTTCGGATGAAGTTCCAAATAGGCCACGGCCATTTCCGTGTCTGAGATGTATTAATGTTATTTTTAAATTATTGATTTAAATTACAAGATAGCATATCTCGTCATAGTTGTGCCTTGTTCTATTATTAACTGTCGTGCAGAAAGTAGTGACAATCTAGATAAACACACGGTTTTTAAGTAATTTAGTGACGCAATGTGTATTGTCGACCATATTTCATATGTTATCTTCATTATTTAAATTTATAAGAAATTCGATGTTTGTTATAGTTAAGTACCAAACTACTGAACCGATTTTGATAAAAAAAATGGGACCAACTAGTAAGTATACCCTTTCGAACAAAAAAATAATTTTCCAAATCGGTCCAGAAGTCTTCGAGTAATCGGTGAACATACATAAAAAAAAAATTTAAACATTACTTCAGATCATTATTTTGCAGCCGCATTAGATTTCATGGATTTCTTTGACTTAAATAAGAATATTTTCAGTATGCATGAAATGTATGAAAACATTATTATCTTATCCGTCAGCTCGATTTGTTAGTCTTGAGTTTTTATGCACTAGAATTACCAATTTCTTAGTCGTGCAACGCTCTGGATTTCGTCATATTGGAACAAAAGAGCTCCCGTCAAAGTATACAATTTCAAGTATCCTTGCCTGTAAAGTTCACTTTCCGTAAATATCTCAACAAATCTGGTCCGCTGGTTGGCTTCATGGCATCACATAATCCAGGCCTTCCACCACATACGTCCGCATGCATATCCCTGCAGAATTAAAAAATACAAATCATGTAACCACTAAATACACTTGATAAACGTCAATGCTTAAAAAACGTTATGGGAAAACAAATACCTGATTGCATATGCAAAGGCTAAGACAGCATCTGATACGAACTGTAGTTGTCCTTCAAAGTCCGTGTTGTTGATAGTGAGACGTTCCTTGCCGTTGCACGCTTTTATGTACTGGACATTGTAAGGAGTTCGAGTACTGTTGCCGTAGCGGCACTGAAAGTGATCTTCCCAAAACTCTGAAAAACAATCATATTTTGAGAAATAGTCGTATCAAACGAGCGAGATCTTTACATAATAGTGGATTAAGCTTTAGAATTTGTTAGTTGTGTAACGCCTCTTTCTTGGATCCGATGATCCGGTGAAAACCTGCCAATAGACAACGTAGGTTATCATAAAATATGTTTTGCTCAGTCAACATGCATGATTAACACAATAATTAACTGATAATTTGAGTTTCAGCGACATATACCTTTAAAGCATTGTAATCAGATTTTGAAAATAATCTGAAAACGTATTGGTCGTGATATTCGTCGAAAGCATGACTTGACTTGACAATGCTTCAAATGTAGATGTCGCTGAAACTCAAATTAATGAGATAACGGTAATGTGGTATCCATTAAATACTTAAAATTATTTATTAACTGATAGCTCATAACTAGAAATCTGAATCAACCTGGTTACTGAAAGTTTTTAGATAATATACATTTAAGATAAATTTTACAACAGTTACTGTATAACATTTAATCTAAAAAACCTCAGGCAAAAACCCCTTCATCCAACTCCATCTGCACAAATGTTTGGTCTTAACACTGAATAGTGTCGATATGGCTACCGCGATTTCGCTTTCAGTTTCTTCATTTCCTCCATTGGATGAATATCTGTGCAGTCTCTTAAATGTCTATACGAGTTCGATTACCTTTCGGTAATGCCGGTTCGATTACCTTTGGCGAAGAAGAATCGTCAAGAAACTTTGCCAATAGATGTATATCTGTGGAGTCTCTTCGATGTGTATCTGAGTGTGTACTCGGACTGCCGTTTCTGCCGCTGGCGAAAAACCTTCAAGAAACTTTGCCGCGTTTCTATTTTTTTGATACTCTCTCACATGACACCTCTAACTTCTGACTCTCTTGCGATAAAGTGTGTAATCATCTTAAAATAAATTGGTATGCATGCGAATTTGATAACATGCTGGTTTAATATAGACATCGATTAAAAATTCAACAGATTTTAACAAATTCGAATAAAATATGCTCGTTAATATGCACGATACGTAGAATACCATCAGACCTATGAACCAGGGGTTGCGCTTGTTGTTGTTGGCGGTGAGCGCGAGGAAGTAGTCACGGAAGCCGTGCACGTCGTTGGCCCGTGGCTGCAAGCTGATGGTACCCTCCACGGCGCGCTCGTTGCCGTCGGAAACGAGCGCGCGCGCGCTCCACCCGTCCAACCCCACCCAGCTGAACGCGCCCGTCGCGATGCAGCGCTGTACCGCGCGCATCACGCCCGCCACTTCGTGCTCCGAGCCGTATATTGTCTACATAAAGTACCTATGAACCAGGGGTTGCACTTGTTGTTGTCGGCGGTGAGCGCGAGGAAGTAGTCACGGAAGCCGTGCACGTTGTTGGCCTGCGGCTGCCCGCTAATGGTGCCCTCCACGGCGCGCTCGTTGCCATCGGACACGAGCGCGCGCGCGCTCCACCCGTCCGACCCCACCCAGCTGAACGCGCCCGTCGCGATGCAACGCTGTACCGCGCGCATCACGCCCGCTACTTCCTGCTCCCAGCCGTATATTGTCTACATAAAGTACCTATGAACCAGGGGTTGCGCTTGTTGGTGTCGGCGGTAAGCGCGAGGAAGTAGTCACGGAAGCCGTGCACGTCGTTGGCCTGCGGCTGCACGCTGATGGTGCCCTCCACGGCGCGCTCGTTGCCGTCGGACACGAGCGCGCGCGCGCTCCACCCGTCCGACCCCACCCAGCTGAACGCGCCCGTCGCGATGCAACGCTGTACCGCGCGCATCACGTCCGCCACTTCCTGCTCCGAGCCGTATATTGTCTACATAAAGTACCTATGAACCAGGGGTTGCGCTTGTTGTTGTCGGCGGTGAGCGCGAGGAAGTAGTCACGGAAGCCGTGCACGTCGTTGGCCTGCGGCTGCACGCTAATGGTGCCCTCCACGGCGCGCTCGTTGCCGTCGGACACGAGCGCGCGCGCGCTCCACCCGTCCGACCCCACCCAGCTGAACGCGCCCGTCGCGATGCAACGCTGTACCGCGCGCATCACGCCCGCCACTTCCTGCTCCCAGCCGTATATTGTATACATAAAGTACCTATGAACCAGGGGTTGCGCTTGTTGGTGTCGGCGGTGAGCGCGAGGAAGTACGGAAGCCGTGCACGTCGTTGGCCTGCGGCTGCACGCTGATGGTGCCCTCCACGGCGCGCTCGTTGCCGTCGGACACGAGCGCGCGCGCGCTCCACCCGTCCGACCCCACCCAGCTGAACGCGCCCGTCGCGATGCAACGCTGTACCGCGCGCATCACGTCCGCCACTTCCTGCTCCGAGCCGTATATTGTCTACATAAAGTACCTATGAACCAGGGGTTGCGCTTGTTGTTGTCGGCGGTGAGCGCGAGGAAGTAGTCACGGAAGCCGTGCACGTCGTTGGCCTGCGGCTGCACGCTGATGGTGCCCTCCACGGCGCGCTCGTTGCCGTCGGAAACGAGCGCGCGCGCGCTCCACCCATCCGATCCCACCCAGCTGAACGCGCCCGTCGCGTTGCAGCGCTGCACCGCGCGCATCACGCCCGCCACTTCCTGGTCTGAGCCGAATATGATCGCACCTGCGGGAAAACGTAACATACCAACGTAACTTACCAAATAGTGCAAGGTCAGAAGATGACTCTTACTAAAATAATGATTACGCCATTTTGCTATGGGAGGTTATTTCTTTTGTTATCGCTTTTGCCGATTCCAATTAATAAAATATTTTCTAGGTAATTTAACTTTTACTTTGTTTCGTCATACCGTGTGAGAAGTTAAGTTTACGAGAATCAATATCTAGTGATATTGCGAGATTGATAAGAAAGTCTTGAAAATTTTGCAGGAACATAAAAAACAGTAAAGTTAAATTGTTAAGCACAGTAAAGTGTAGTTAGATTTGAAGTTAAAATTTCACAAACAATTTATATGATGGAATTATAAAATATCTGTGACATTTGACAATATGCAGTCATCCATTAGGTACCAATATTTTGCCAATGTAGACAGTACTGCGATAGACGCATTGTCTTACAATTTTAATTCTTCGTAGCCATAAAATAATCGGTTTAAAGATAAAAAATCCGTGATTTGAGAGATAACTTTATTAAATTACGATAAATTACGAATATCCATATCAATCAAGACAATCTCATGATAAAAGACTGAGCGAGTTGATTGGAGTTTGAAATTTGGATGATATATTGGACTTAGACCCCTCTTTATCAGAAATCATGCATGTTACAAATCACGAAGGTGTGTGCATTAGAATTGTATTCCATAAAAATAAAAATTTGAAAACGATGGTTAGTTCGGTATAAAGAACAAGCGGCTTAGTCAGTTGCACCGATTAAAGAATTGAGATCTAAGTAGGTTCCAAGTTTGAAGTTCATTTTAATAATCTCACACAATATTTTTTAAATTGCTTAAAGGATAACAAAATCTTGGACTTTGCAATTTCTGACCCCTTATTTAATGTCGATTGTACTTTCTAAACTATTTGACTACTGAAAAACTGGTACGAGAAGCCCCACGAATCATATTTAAGGATATAGAGAGAATCTTAGGAATTATTTCGGTTAGTATTCATAATATCTTGCGTGATCATCTTGGCACAATAAAACTTTGTTGTCATTAGACACCTCGAGTGCTCACCTATACTGAAAGAAGCCTGTGTGGATAGGTGCAGAGAGAATTGTATGAAGAAGCACCTGGCCGGCCGGAATGGTTTTCGTAGCCTCTCTGAATGTTCAAAAAAACCATGGGCGTCGTTGGGCACCTTTAGATCCTGGCGTACGCTATATGCCGCGCTTAACAATAAAAAACTATGCACACTGACTTCTTAACTAAACTTAAAAAAATGAACGTAGAGGCGTCTTTATAAAAATGGTGACTAAACATGGATACATAAACGTGATCACGAAAGTAAAAGCTTTCGTCGGTAACGGGTCCAGATGACCAGTCAAGTCAAGTCAAGTCAGTCAGC
Source organism: Incurvaria masculella (assembly GCA_946894095.1). NCBI lineage: Eukaryota > Metazoa > Arthropoda > Insecta > Lepidoptera > Incurvariidae > Incurvaria > Incurvaria masculella. The sequence goes on from OX335644.1 coordinate 10,525,013, forward strand.
GTGTTTGCGTCCACTGCTGGACATACGCCTCTCCAACCCTTCTCCAGTCCTCCCGGCCCTCAGCGGTACGGAACCACTGCTTTCCGCCGACGCACTTGATGTCGTCTTCCCACCCTCCGTTTGCCTGTCCACGGCCGCCAGTGTAGGACACGGTTACTCCAACGGTCGTCGTCTCTTCGGCTGACGTGACCAGCTGAGATGACCAGTAGTCAATAAAATTACAAAGACTTCGTACTATGTTCAACGAAGTTATGGTCAGTTTTTTTTTCACGGAGTGGACATCTTGGGACATCAATGCTAGAATCGATTAACTCAGAGTACACACAGTCGCTTTGCGAAGCGTTTTCAAAGCTGTGCCGAAAAGACGACCAAAAATCGGGCTTACGGGAATCATAGTGCAACACGATAATGCGTCTTCACACACTTTCCTAAGAACAAAGGCGTTTATTCGCGAATATGGTATTAAAACCCTGACTCATCTACTTTCTAGCCTCGACTTCGCTCCCTGTGATTTCTTTTTGTTTCCAATTGTTAAGAATAAAATAAAAGGAAAGTTTTATTCAATTGCTTAAGAAGCGGGACTGCCTACGAAGGCATTTTTGATCTATCGGAGAATGACTGAAATAATTATTTCCAGAGCTGGTTCAGGCCAGGCGGATGGAAATTTGCATAGAATAAATATAACTTTTCCCGTGTCTTTTAAAATGAACCTACCTAAATACATTCACGAACTATTCAGAAACGATTGCAATTTTTGATTCGGGAATATCGTGATAATGAAGCGGCTAGCTTAATGACTATTGATCCTGTCTTGGATAGATACTTTCCCTCGAAATGTATGTATTTCGTGTTCGAGCTATTTAATTTTTATTGTTTACTAGCTTAGGTACCCGACTTCACTCGGGTTAATTTAGTTTGGACTGATGTCGGGCTGAATGCAAGTTAACACCTTGATATTATCGTCGTTAATCTGGTATGTCTCCAAGGTCCAGAATATATCTATACAGAAATTAATTAAAATTGGTTGAGCAGTTTAGGCGTGAAAACGCAATATATGTACACACAGAGTTACTTTGACATTAATAATTTTATAGTATGCATTAAATTCAGTATTTTGGGTTGGTTGAAATGATGTGGGAAGAAACTTAATAGATATCGAATATTTTATGTATTTAATGGATACGACATTACCGTTATCTCATTAATTTGAGTTTCAGCGACATCTACATTTTAAGCATTGTAATCAGATTTTGAAAATAATCTGAAAAAGTATTGGTCGTGACATTCGTCGGAAGCAGGACATGAACCTGCGACCTTTGGATTACATGTCCACTACTCTAAACCAACTGAGCTATCCCGACAATTACATCAGCCAACGAATTTCTCGATTATATTCGAATCGACACAATGCTTCCCCTATCTTCTGCTAGATGGCGCTGATGATGTTTTTGCGCATTGATCCTACGCTAAGGCATTATGACTGCAATGATTGAGCTATCAATCTTATTGCTGTCGTCACCAAAGACGTTTTTGGTATCGGACACTAAGAGTCAGCCCGGATTTTACTTGATTATTTTATGTATTTAATGGATACGACATTACCGTTATCTCATTAATTTGAGTTTCAGCGACATCTACATTTTAAGCATTGTAATCAGATTATTTTCAAAATCTGCATCTACATTTTAAGCATTGTAATCAGATTATTTTCAAAATCTGATTACAATGCTTAAAATGTAGATGTCGCTGAAAATCAAATTAATAGATATCACTGGGCACACTTCTAAATACGTCTAGTCTAATACGCTTCATAATAGGGAGTGAAAATAGTTCGAAATAGTTCGTGAAAATATACACACATCCGTCCGCCCGCATTTATTTCGAGCTTGGCTGACGCACGGCAGAGAAGATTGATTTAAGCGGATCGATGGCGGAGGTCGTGAGCGTGCTGCGGCGCCAGTTAACGAGCTGAATGTAACCAAAAGGCTCGGCTCGCGTGGGCGCCGGCGGGTGATCATCTGTTATCGGCTCGAGGCGGTAGATTCAATTTGTGCAACCACTTTAGCGAAAAATTGTCTTTCCCACCGCAGCTGCCCTATCTGACGGACGGATCGCGCGCTCGCACCGCCGCCAGCAGCTCGCGCTTTATTTGATGGCTTTCCGGCGTATGGTGTGCAAAATCAACACTTGGAGTCAGAAACATTGTAAAATTACATTGGTCTGCTTAATGGTGTAGAGGTTTCTTAATATATTGTGGATTATTTGAATCTAGAACCTAAATACTTACCGCTCAAAATACTTAATGGTGTAGATATATTTTCTGAATATTTATGAATTATTCTAATCTAAAATAATTAACGACAATTTCTAAATCAATTGCAAACAGAAATACTAGCTGCTCAAAAGTTTATAAATAGATTGCGGATTATTCGAATCTATTTAGAATCTATTTAGATTCGAAAAATTCACACGAAATACTTAGAACATTATCTCTGAAACTTCATGCGGTAGGTGCGGTTATGTAGGGACACAGAATAAGTGATAGCTTCGTAATGGACTATTAAGCTTATAAGTGGGCTCACAACAAAGCCGCTTAGTTCGGAAGGATATAGTCGTAAGTTTAACTGCGCGAGTATTGGATTGAATCTGTAATCGGATGGACGACCTGCTTCGTGGCTTTGATTTATAGTGATCACTGCAATAACCAATTAGCTAGAACCTTGTTTTATTTACCGACCGAAGCGTCTCCGTTTCACCTTGGGCAAGAATGCTTTCGTATGTCCGGTTGTTCTTCTCTACGGACCGCATTTCTTAAACGATTCTAGTGTATTTTTTTTGTAAGCAGTTGCTATATTTTTGGATTTTTTTCGAGGCAGTTTTAGTTTTTTTTTTAAATAGCGCTTTCGAAAAACTTCGGCCATTTCAAAATATTTTCAAAAACGTTCAAAACTAGCTAAGCACTTAATAAAGTGAGAAAAATATAATATTCATAACAGGTTTTTTTTAAGATGCGCGGTGAGCATTCATTCATTTTTAAGCTATGCAAAGACAGATTCACGAGGTGTAGAGCTTAGAGAGACATCAGTTTACTTTGTATAAAACATGTTATCGCAAGATTTGAAAGAAACAAATATACGCGGTCAAACTAAATAAGCCCGCAATACAATGCAAAAACTTCAATAAGTTTCGTTCGTGCAATAGTTTTTTATCGTTATGTTCTTATACGTATTGCTGACAAATGGTGAATAGTAAATAAATTATCAAAATATTTTTCGTAACTCATCAGATCGCGGGAATTTCGTAATCAAAGTGATCAGTCGTATAAGTATTCCAGATCGCCATTGCGCCTTCATTTGGATTGATGGCATTATTTGCCAATGATAAAGTCGAAAATCGGTTAGTCAATGTCAGTCAGTCAATCAGTTAGCGTGTTTGCGTCCACATACGCCTCTACAATTTTTCTCCAGTCCTCCCGGCCCTCAGCGGCAAGGAACCACTGCTTTCAGCAGACGCACTTGATGTCGTCGTCCCACCTGGCGGGTGGTCTTCCCACACTTCATTTTCCCGTCCACTGCCGCCAGTGTAGGACACCGTTACTCCAGCGGTCGTCGTCTCTTCGGCTGACGTGACCAGCTCACTGCCATTTGAGCTTAGCCACGCGGTAGCCATAAGTATAAGTATAAGCATAGTAAAAGGATGCATGGCTAAATGGCTGAACGAAGCTTAGCCCCTTGATTGAAGGAAATTGTGATGTTTGGTTAGGATAACGAATCGTAGAGAGGGCTGCTTACGTTTAACGAATTCGAATGCATGCAATATAAGACAAAGCTTAACCTATACAAAAATCATTCGATTTTATCCGTGGACATCCATTAATTGAATAAATTGAAGTTCCAATCCCAAACCAAGAAAGTACTTTCTAACTTACCGAGTCGTGGACTAGCGAAAGCGAAAGAAGAAAATTTGCTGACGCTACCCAGTAACCGAGCAAAACTATTAAGAGTTATCTGCGAAAATTGTTTTTAATTTTACGAGCCTAGAAGGCTGGAGCGGCCGTGGAGCTTTGCTGTTCGCAAAATATGTAGAAAGCGAATAAATTAAAACCGACACACTAAGCGGCTCGTAGCTTAGTGGCGCGGGACTTGCCTTCCATACCAGAGGTCAGGGATCAAATCCCCGCCCGTTCATGCACCACTTTCTTAATTTTTCCGATTTGGATAAGAGCATTTCGTCACCAATTCGAGCTGCTATATGGTTTGGAATTCATGTAAATCTGTCCTCTTCCCCTACAAGGTGGTAGGTTTAAGCCCGCCCGAGTTGGCACCATCGCATCGAATAAAAAGATGGTCAAAGCGACACAATAAAATTGTCCGTGTTTTCCATCCAGTTCAATTTGCCGTGCTCATGCAATTAGCATAGCACGGGAACGTCCTGCCATGACACCTATTTTCTCCGGGAATATGGTGTGTTGGGCTAATATCATCCATATCCAAGTAATGTGATACGTATGCATGAATTATCGACCGTGAAGCAAGGGCACATTAATTAAAGAAAGTACCTTGTAAAAAGAAATACTTAATGAATATACTACAAGGCTGGACCCGAACCAGCAAAATATACCATTCGCGGGTATTGCGTACCCATAATTTGGATTTCTCCTACAGGTCTTCCTGCCATATTCAATCCCAACTACTAACAGAGTGTGTAAGATTATACCTACATACATACATTTAATGCTTTACCTGTCATGGCAAACCGTCGTAAGTAAGAATTAATCTAATATATTACAAGACATTTAAATGAAATTAATTTCCAACTGTCAACTTGGACATAAGATGAGAGCGAAAAACAGTCAAAGTTATACATTACTTTGGATAGCTTAGGCACAAGTAATGTATGTGTAACGTATGTACAAGTACGTACAAAGCTAAAGTCATTTCGTTTTAAATGTTAGCTAACATCATTTTGTTTGGACAAAACATCACTTTTGACACTTTGATACACTTGGCTATACTCCTCCCAAAGTATAACAGAATGCTTTCTTGCCGTGCCAATGTGGCAAAATTGATGGCTGCTTTAATACGTTATCATAACACAACCAATAAAGATCACATTCGTTGTGTGGGTGTTGACACTCATCGATGTATATTGACATGTCTAAAACACAGTCATCTCAGATGATCTTATGTCAGCGTTTCCCGATGAAGTGTCAAAATAAAGTCGACGTTCTTTAATACCCGGAGAAATCCGTGTTTCATGAACTCTGATGTTGATGCCTGAGCACGGAATAACATGACTCTCCTTTATAACCACCACCTACTATGAATTTAATCTCAATATATTCCTATTTGAGTCAGTGTTAAGTTGCTCTGTTGGATATTGACGGTAATGACCTTGGTAATGACGGAAAATAAAATTGTAATATTTTTTTTTGACTATGTAACATGTTGTATTACATTGTTAAGCTACTGTTGTTGAGCGACTTGCAGTTCAGTGGCGCGTAGATTTGATTGATGTCAGAGGTCATGGGTATATTCCCAGGCCCATTCACAAGATTTGTGATAAGTTAGGGCGTGAAAGTTACGCATCAAGAAAATTGCAACCAATCGTATCAGGAAACACTTTGAGAAATTGCTATTATGCATATTTTCATTCTATCATGTCGTACGGTGTAATCGACTGACTCTTAACGCATCCTGGTTCAACAATAACGGGCTATTCGTATTTTGACTCGAGAAAAATTTAAAGAATCTTTTAGAAATCTATTCAAATCACTCAAAATCCTTACAATAGTATCATAATCTATATTAATTAGTAATAATGCATGTACGAATTTACACCGTAATCTACGAGACAAACGGTTCGCAGCATGAGTACAATACTCGCCACGGTACCAGCCTAAGACCCATATTGCACCATTGTGCAATGGCAGAAAAGAACCCGCGAGTAATTTAAATTCTATGTAAATTGTATGAAAAGTTGCCTTAGTCGTTAAAAGCAATTGAAAATAATAATATCTTTAGGAGCCGGTTAAAGGACCAGCAGGTCTATTCCTGGCATTCAGTAATCAGGAATTAGCAGTCCTGAGTATATAAAACTGCTTTTATAGCGATTTTCAAAGCGAGTTTTTCGACGGAAAACTTTGATTGATTAAAAAAACTACGCTCCGGAATATTTTCGTCAAGAAAAAAAGCGGTTTTCTAGACTCAGGATTAATTTATATCCTGATTACTGAATGCCACTGCTGCTGTTAACGAACAGACCTTATTACAAGGTAAACTAATATCTGAATGACTACTTCACAGAATAAAATCGTACAATTTGTATACTTGTTGACTTAAATGATTTTTCCATAGTTTATTTTATTTGATTTGATCATTGTGACCAACTTGACTATTGATATTTTAGTTTTGATATTTGATATTTTAATAATGTTGACAAGTAGTATAAACGACCACTATGTACCTGACAATATTTATATGTGTGTAATTGTTTTATGATTGATAAAAACACGATACAATACAATACATTCGTGCACGACTTTCTTTCTCTTTCTGAGCTTGATATGTGTATTTGGTCACGTTTCGTCAATTTCATTATTTACCATTATTATAATTAGCCATCCTTTGTCAGGATGCATAAAAAAAACGCGAGCCGTTTCATCGTTCGAAATCCATGTAAAACTAAAGGGTTCCTTTTTCCTATTGGGATGGCACCGACCTGGGCGGGCTTAATGGGGGGACCATCGCATCGTGTGAAAAAATAATTGATGCAGCAACTAAAAATTGGCCATGATTTTCTTTCATTTCAATATAGCGGTGGGCATGAAGGGTAGGGCTGGTAATTGAAGCATTTAAAAAAATGCATTCTTTGTCCATTGTCCAAAGCACAATTTTGTACGGCGTCTGCCATTAAAATAGCGAAATCGTCTTCCAGGCCCTAAACTTTGTCAGATTTGTATAAATTTTTTATCATTACTTGAAAAAGCTTTATTCTATGTCCGTATGTTTTAATTTCCTAGTAAATGTCTGTATGTTTTAATAAAAAAATTATAATCTAAAATGAACGTTTCCAAAGGTATATTATAAAAATGAAAACATGCAGACATAGATTTATACAAATTATTTTAGAATTAGAAATTTCAAAAACCTAGTAAAACATTAAGAGCATGGAAACAGTTATCGCCTGTAGTATGGGAAATTGATAGGGTAACAACTCTCTTAAGAATGTAGTGTTTATGAAGCCAATTTTACCAAAGCATCCATTAGCAACATATAATAAATATGAAGGCAATGATTTTAAATAATGTGGATAAGGCCTTTTATATTTTTTGTTTTTTTTTTTCAGCTTAATCGATATTGCAAATGAAAATTATTACACATTAGGTACTTGCGCGATGAAATGATAAAATAAACATTGAATGTGATATGTATGCAGAATTGACCCTGAAGCAAGGACATATTAATTAAACAAAAAAATCAGTTAAAAGTACTATTTTATGAATATAGTGCAAGGCTGGACCAGCAAACATACTTTACGCGGGATTACGTCTACCAATTTCACCACCAGCTGGATTCTCATAGAGGGGGTCCATTCAGGGCAAGAGTGAGATCGAATTCGTCACTAAATATCAACTCACTTTTTTAAATAGTCAATGTTTCCACACTTCTTGAACATAATTACAGTTAGGTAAAAATCTGGTCTGTCCCGTAAATACGTTGGAAGTATAAATAACGGTTCCGTTATTTAAATAACAATATATTTCCCAGCAATTTTTAGGTTAACTCACTCCCGAACTCGAACTCACTCTTACCTGAATGGACCCCCAGTCCTTCTAAATACAAATCACATTAGTTGAAAAAAGCGAACTTGCTCAGTACGAAAAAAAATATTTTACCTAAAATAAACATGTATGTAAAGGCGGTCTACGTATTTTTTTTTGTTAGCAGCAAAAGTTTGGCTCCTCATAGCCAACGCAATGGCTATAAAATCGTCAGACTGAGATAAAAACAATTCGAGCGTGATGACAGCTTCCAATGGAGATAGCTGGCGGCGTGACACCGGGGCGAGCGCCCTTAGCGGTCCCGGTAGCGGCGTTTCCGAGAACAATTTGCCTTATCTGACCAAAGTGAGCGCGGCTGGCGCGACGAAGGCACAGAACCACCTTATCCGATATCCTGGCAAATTGCTAATCTCTAATTAAGATAACCTATCCAAGGTCAAGGAACAGTTCGCGGTCGGAGCCAGCGACGTGGAAAGGCCGTTGTTTGGGTTAATATCTCCGGGAATACCATTATATAATACTTAATTAATATTACTACAGTTCAGGATTGATTGCGTTATTTTCATGGGGCCAAATGAATTAAATAGTTAGGTCATGGTTTGTAAATTTTGGGTTGGTTTTTTTTTTTCAAGCAAATGAAATATTTTATCTCATCGGCCGCCATTGCACGGAAATGTGGTTACTCTGCAGAGAATACCTGAATAACACGAAGGCGATGCGTTGGATTAGGTATGTTAGGGTCGGCGGTAACTAGATGCAAATGTCCCGCGCTCATACGGTATTGCCGGCGTCCTTACATAAGACAGAACTTTGACAGACGTATTCAGAGTTGCTCGTCAACATGGATTTTCTTCGGATTTACGGTAAAAACGCTATTAGATTAAAAATATCCACATATTTTGGGTTCCGTACCCAAAGAGTGCCAGCAGAACCCTATTACTAAGCCTCCGTCCGTCCGTCCGTCTGTCACAGGGCTGTATCTCGTGAACCGTAATAGGTAGGTAGCTAGAGTTTTCACAGAGTATTTATTTATTTAGTCCCTATAATAGTAAATAGGTAAAATTCTAAAACATATAAAAAATAAAGGGAGGCTCCATACGAAAATCGTGATTTTTTAGGTTAAATCTTGTACGATGGTACGGAACCCTGCGTGTGCGAGTCCGACTCGCACTTGGCCGGTTTTTAGTAATGCCTACACATCTAGCATGAGCGCGCTGTTCTTAGAAAATGAACGCTGCATGGGAGTGAATCTCAAGCTGCAATACCTCGAGTTGGAGAGAGATGAAACATACCTTTTTTACCCAATGAGACATTTCAAATCGTTATAAGTACCCAGTGTCCGGGCTCATTAAATGCGAAATGCGATTTTGTAAAATCTATTTGATACTCTGGTTTTCCTCAAAGAAAGCAAGTCTGAAAGTCGTAGTGACCTGTGCATTTTTAGATTGCGGGTGAAAGGGCGTATTAACCTGGACAAATACCTTTTTTTCTGGTAAATAAGAGGTGACCCACTGATTCTTTGTGGATCATATTTCTTACCTGGTCCTCATTATCTTAAAATATAACTTGAAACATAGCTTCAGATCATTATTTTGCAGCTACATGGCGTCAGAGAGTTTTTGAGTAGGTAAACAAAGAAATGTCAGTACATTTTGTACTTTTGCCCTGATCCCTCAAATGACTCTGTTTGTCTTTACATTCTAATTCTATGATTATGAAAGGCACTGCAAACTATTATATTAGACAAAAAAAATCATCGTTAACAATTATTAAAATTACTATGATTACACTAAAAATTTAAAGATTGACAAATGTTCTCTGTTTTAGCACAGTTAAAATTTAGTCATTAATGATAAAATACTTCTCACTTCTATTTATGTATTACAGTTAGTATCTAATAAAAATGAACCCAATTTATTTCAACTAATTAGACAGCAGTGCTTGGTAAAAATAACGGGATCGACGGATTAGATGATTATGAAATGGTTATCCTAACTGATTGAACATTACGGCTGACTACAAATTAGGCGTGAAGTTTTTAAAGGGACGGTTGGTTAGAGTAACTAGTTTACTTAGTTGGCTCTATTTTAACGTTGCAAAATGGTTTTTATAATCGGAATTAAAATATGATTCAAAATAAATTTTTTTGGTGACATATATATATCTTGCATGTGCGTGCACCATGCTCTAGAAATGAAAGCAAATATTATCCCAGTCTTCAGACCGAGAGTAAAGCCTTAAAACTTTATAATTCTTACACAAAGTCCAAATTTAATTAACTAATTAAGACCTTAATGGATTGCATCAAATAATATATTTGACTCTCAAAGCTTCGATTGGAAACGTTTCGTACGAAACTTTCCAAGTTTAATGAGCTGAATTGCTCTTGGTGGAACAATAAAAAATAAACTTTTTAATGGCCGTTACACCAAGGCCGATTATAATTCTCGGAGCGACAAGATAAACGCCAAATAATGAAGGCAAATACCCGAAAGTCATTTCTTACTCCGACTCATCCAACTTAAACATCCCAATTAAAATTTGAACTAACTCCAATATACTCAGGATAATCAAGATGATTGCTTAAATATACATGTGAACACAAAGAAGTATAAATGTAATGACTTTTCATAGTCCTATTTTGGTGAATATAATGATATTTACAAAATTATTTATCTTTATTTTTATGACTATTTTATATTAACAAAATTGACGCTTTTAAAAAAAATCACAAAATATGTAATAATAATAACTTCTTCTAGTGCGTTTAGCGTTATGCATTCATTCATTTAACTTTTGATGGTTCTATTATTTTAAGTAGTAATATCGACTATGATTATCATTTGAGACTCACTTGCAGCAAACTCTGCATACATACCTCGCGCCCTCGGCTTGGTGAGTAACTTCTGAACGATGTCGTCGTACGCGCCCTCGTCCGCTACTCCGGAATCTTTCACCAGCTTCTCCTTCACAGCAATGCAGATGTTATGCCGTGCCAGCAGAACTTCCAGCTCCTCATAGGCCTGCACAAGACAGTCAACAATCCGATAGAAAGCACTACACCCAGGAGCATCCTATTCCAACAAGCGACCTTGAAAGGACAGGAGTGGTAGCCGAATCCCGCTTGCATGGCGAAGGCGGCGTAGCCATTTTACATACTAGTGCTGCAGCTCCGGCGAGTGATTTCGCTTACGAAATCACTACTGATTTTCTCGAGTTCCAACGACACCAAAGAGCACGTAAGAACTTTACAGGACGCTAGAATGCGCGTCCCGAATTAGTAAACGAACTAACTGCAGTTAGACGTTTTCCACTAACTAGTAACCGTACGAATGAGTTTAGATCACCACTCCCGTCCTTCCATGCTCGCTCTGTTTGTCACACGACGCGCGGCTTGCTTTTCATACGATTAAATGGACAATATGTCCATGCGGGGGCGGCGGCGACTCGGCTAAATCCCACATGAAATTGCTATTAGTTTTATCTTCCGTGAACTCACCACTCCCATACTCGCATACCAAATGATCAATAAGGACGATTCCCAATAAATTTCAGTATAAGTCCCACTTTTATTTGATTAAAAAGTATTAGACGCGTGACAGAAAAAACAATTAAGTAATCTAGAGGTACGAAATACACTATAACATTTCGGATACCTTGATGCCATAGTTGGACTCCTCATAGACGATGGAGACGTAGCTCCAGCCCAGTGTCTTGACGATCTCCACCATAGCCTTGACCTGGTGGTGATCAGAGGGGATGGTGCGAGTGAAGTACTCGAATCTTGCCTTGTTCGATAGTTCTGGAGAGGTCGAGAAGAATGATACCTGAATGGGCAGAAGGTCACAAGTTACATTAAATATTGACGTTGGTTACATTTATTTTAATTTAAGTAAATAGTAACAAGTCAAGGCGTTTGTTATTCACATTATTTTGGAGTTAAAATAATACTCACATAAGAAACATTAAAACAACACAATTGTTGATATAGCGTAAACCCTATTTTTTTATAGCGATCTTTTGCTTTGTTATTTTTACGTTCCAAAACGATTAACTGCAATTCATTGATTTCATAATAACATGACATCATTTTTAATCATCACCCGGCACTCAGTGTATGCCTCAGCTGTCAGAATATTTAACGAACAAAAGGTTTGTATTACATAATGACTTTATTGAGTTTATTTTAGGTTCCTACACCTTTAGATAATTTCTCACTTTTAAATAACGCTCACACTACTTATTCATGAGTGAAATTATAATTATATGTACTTTTCATCTGTATTTTGAATGTTTTTATTTTTTTTTCTACTGGGGCTTTTTTGTATTGTTGACCGAACTAGCGCCATCTAGCTTTATGCTATTTACGTGATCATATAATAGATGATTTAGGTAGATAAATGTTTAAAATGTTTCAAGCAGATATGAAATATATTTCAAACATTATTTTCCTAAGTTATTAAAATTCACAATTTTTTTGAGGGGCGTTGTGAAAGAGAATGTCAACAATAGGCTATTATTAGTCCTCGCACCTCAAGGAGAGACTTAATATTTCATTCCGGTCCATATAACATTGGCCGACTCTTAATTTTTCCAGTTCCGAGGAGCTTTGATATTTTTTCCGTCCATTCTTATATAACAGACTTTTAACTTCTCAATTTACCGTTACCTTATAAATGTAGGCCGCAGGGTGGCGAAAAAATGTTTTCTGAAGTATTTAAGAGAACTTCCAATTACATTGATGGAGGTAAACAATATAATTTGAGCCCTGTCCCAGGCACCTCGAAATCAAGGCTTTTCCAAGTTTGCATACCGGAGTGATAAAACAATATCAAGGAATTTAAAATAAATTTAAAAAGTGAAAAATAGGTACCGCATGAATTGAGTGAAGCACACCAACAAACACTCGCCGAGTGCTGCGTTGCATTACTCAACCGTCACAATAACGAGGAGATTTTGTATCGTATCGTTACTTGTAATGACAAATGGATCTTATACGATAATCGGAAACGTTGCAATTTCAACATACAATGGTTGAGCCCAGAATAACCGGCCAAATCCTACCCTAAGTATAAGTTGACTCAGAAATAGATACTGTGAGTGTCTGGTAGCTAGTGTCATCCACCAAAGCTTCCTAAGATCTGGCCAGACAATTTCAAACCATGATGGAAAAGCTAGCCGTTAAAAAACGGAGACTGGTCAATTGATCTAGCCCACTGCTCCTTCAGGACAACGCTAGGACACGCAGGACAGCAAAGGGTCGCTAAATTAGAGGAGCTGCGATTGGAATGTCTCCGACGCCCGTCATGCTCCCCGGACCTTGCTCCGGATTACCACTTTGCTTGCAGATTACCACTTTTCCGGAATTTGAACAATTTGTTGTAAGGAAAAAAAAAACATTTTTTTTATGCGACCTGACATGGATAGCTAATACCACACAACTACCGTTATGATATTAGCCCAATACACCACATTCCCGAAGGAATTTGGTGCCATGCCATGACCTTCCCTTTATGAGCACGGCTACATTGAACTGGATGGAAAATACGGGCAATTTTTCATTGCCGCCTCGACCATCTTTTCATCCAATGCGATGGTACCAACCCGGGCGGGCTTAAACCCTACCACCTAGTAGGGGAATGGGACCTACAGTTTTACATGGATTCCGAATCATGGAGTAGCTCGCATTCGTGACGAAAATGCACTTATCGAACTCGGAAAGAGAAAGACAGTGGTGCAAGTCGGTATTGAACCCAGGCCTCTGGTACGCTAGGCCAGTCCCCGCGCCACTAGGCTACGATCAGCTCTAAAAGCATTCCGATTGGGCGCTAAAAACCGCCTTCAACAATTTTATTTACTCTCGCTCCCACAATCGTTGAAGAAAAGGAATTAATTAACTCCCTATAAAATGGCGAAATAGCATATATAACAATGCTACATACTTTTTTAGGGTTCCGTTCCCAAAAGGTACCAAACAAAACCATATTAATAAGCCTCCGCTATCCGTCCGTCCGTCACAGGGCTGTGTCTCATGAACCGTGTGTATTTCTATTACGACAAATAATAAAAATAAAAAACAAATACAAATTAAAGGGGGCCACCATACAAGAAACGTATGTCTTTGTATAATGGCACAGAACCCTTCGTGTGCGAGTCCGACTCGAACTTGGCCGGTTTTTGATGAAATATATAAATTCTTTTTTTTTTTCGTTTTTCTTTTTCCGTGTTCAAACGCCAATTTCACATATAACAAGGTGCCATTCCTCTCTTAAGATAACCTTGTCCTCAGACTACGGCTACATTCAGGTGGGTTAGATATTATGTACTGAAATACCTGCGGTATCTTGAAGAGTCGCAGCAGGTTGGCAACCTGTATGCTGGTGACGCTAGATGCGGCGCCCACCACTCCGGAGATCACCTTCCGCACGGCACTGCGGTTGCACGCGTACTCCGTGTCGTCGATGTTGCTGATAGAACCTGCCGATTAAAGATATATTAACATAGTGATTTTAATGCAACCACACTGCAAAGAAAAGTTAATCAAATACGACCGCCAGCAAAAGCTTGAAAAAGGGTTGAAGCTTGCAATAATTTATTAAAGCGTTTTTTTTTCGCTGTGGTATGTTTATAAGAACTGGATTCTTTAAAATTATCTTAAAGGATGTTACAAAAAGTGTTATCATTTCATTTTTTTTTAAATAAGTTTTGGAATCATTTCTTCTCAACAAAAGAATATTAAAGAACGTACTTAGCTTCGTAAAATAGCAAATTATTGTATCTACGCTCTACAAATATAATTAATTAATTACGAAAATAAAAAAAAACTTGTTTACGATAAATCGGTCATTTAAATCGCAACCGGTACGTATACATTAAAAAAGTTATGCTTTTCTTGTCGGATTATGTTTGTAGCGCGAAAATATATATTTTTTTTCTATTTTTCGAAGCAAAATCTACCTCTAATATTTTTTCGTTGAGAAGCCAACATTAAAATACTCATTTAAAAAACGCAATTACACATTTTCTAACATTTCTATAAATACAGTTCCTTCAAGTGTACCTCGGCAAACAAACAAAAACACTATAATTAAAAACAACATGCTATGATAGGCGGACGATTAATAATAGCAATTAAATCGAGTAAATCAATCAATTCATACATGTTATAATTATTAATTAGCATTAAAATAACAGTAATATAATTTTGAATTAAAATACAATTGTTTCATAACTAGTCCAACACATGATCATTTTATTTATTCCTACATAGTTGACAGGTATATGAATGTATGCTTCTAAATGGAAGCATTTATAATTTCTTGAATGAAATTAATTCTAGTTTTAAATAAAATTAATATCACAAGTGATGGTGATATGTGAAATCTCGAAAAATAAGTATTAGGTGGTTTGTATTTATCTCTATTAGTAAGGCTAAATTACGTAAAATTACGTAA
Source organism: Incurvaria masculella (assembly GCA_946894095.1). NCBI lineage: Eukaryota > Metazoa > Arthropoda > Insecta > Lepidoptera > Incurvariidae > Incurvaria > Incurvaria masculella. Next base: position 10,540,250 of record OX335644.1, read on the forward strand.
ACAAATCAGTGGAATTGTGGAATGTCTTATAAGAGTCGTGTAGGTTTTTGTAGATGATCTTGATTCGTTTTCAAAATCAGATTAAAAAATAATGATCACCAATTACGTTCCACTGTATGATTTAAAGATTGAGGTAATAAGATGAAGGTAATCTAATGACATCCAGTTTCAGTATTTAAATGATGAGTGTCATTAGGCAAATAGGTCTTCAAGTCTCTCAATATCGCCGATTTCTGAATTCTGAAATCTTTCAGCGTTGGCAATTTTCAGATTGTAAATTCAGCCCACTATTATTTTGTGAAAGAATAAACGTAAGCGTTTTAATTCAATTTTTTTTCGTTATTACCAAAATTTTTTTCACAGTGTTCATAATTTTAATACATAGTTGAAATGAATTTAATATATATATAATTTACGCCCGACATTTTTGTTTTAACTTCTGAATACAATGTTTGTAGATGTATGTAGATGTCGTTCTATAACCATAAAATAATGAGGCACTGTTAAAAAATATATGTGGTTTTAGAACATTGAAAAAAAAGGGAACTTAATTGTAATTCCGATAGTAATAAACCTCTTGCAACGTTACCATAGAGCCAACTAAACAGTTAACCTTAAACTTAAAATAATGTTTCTTATTTTTGAGTTTTTAACTGTGCGCCATAACTATATTAAAATTATTTTTAGCTTTAGTATTTTTCCATTCTTACTTATGTTTTATATTCAGTGAAAGGTAATAAATACTGTACGTCTAAAAACTGGGAAATTGCATGGAGTCAGCCGTAATATTAAATCAGTAAAGATAACCTTTTCAAAATAATCTGAAATGTCACAAGTGTTATTTTAAAGTGCTTTTCAATCGGTTAAAATAACTGTTTAATAATAACTGTTTGGTCTCATTCATAGATACTAACTGTTGTACATTAATAGTAAAGAGTAATACTTTATCATAAATAACTGAATGTTAACTGTGCTAAAACAGAGAACAGTTGGAAATATATGTTTTTTGACAGTGAAAGATTTTGTTTAAAATTATTATTAAAATAAAAAATTTCAAATTTAAAACATATTTGATTACATCGAAACAAAAATTAACTAAGGTACTGGGCCTGGGCCTATTAGGCTGCTGGTTCGGGGCGTGACCCATACCTAGTACGATGTAGCGGTGCTCAAATAAAAGAAAGATCATGGCACAAAATTCCTTCGGGAATTTCATATTCACATATTAGTAGATGTGGTATAAGCCACCCGTGTCCAGTTCCATAAACAAATCTAACGTTAATTAATAATAATGTAATAAAATTCCAAGTCCCGAATATCCCCGTGTTTAGTCGCGTGTCGCGTGTCGTTGGCCCGTCGCGTACCGACCGATACATCGCTTCCGACACGTTCACCCTTATTGTATATTTCGTTCATTAATTTTGGTTTAGTCGTATAGATGTCCGGTTATTTATATAATTAATTAATATTTTAATTAAATAAGGTTTTATTTGATAATATTGAATGAATCGAGAAGCTAGTAATATTAATAACGACAAAACCAGTTTGTTGGATTACAATTATATTTGAAAGTATTTTTTTATTTTAGATGCCCCATGCAAAGTAGTTGCTCAAGATAGGTATTTCTTAAACTGGGCCATGCGTTTCAGTAAACACAGTTTAACGATTCCAGTAATATTTATGTAATGTTTAATATAAATTATTAAGTCATTTATGTTTACGTCATTCACTAGATGAAAAGAGAGAACTGAATCTTGATTTTCCAAATTTAGCAAAAATGTCGCCGCCAGAAAATTTTTTTTTCATTACTTACCCACTCTTTCATCGCGCGGAAAGAGCGTAGAAGCCCTGCAATATTAACAAGCCACGTCTCAACCGGCATTTTTATGCAGATAATATTTAACCATTCCAGCAGAGTACGGAAGCTCGCGGACTATTAAGCCCCTGCCACGAGAGGATCCATTGTCTGATGGGTCGAATTGTGAACGATTTTCAGTGGCTTTTGTCAGTTCTCCCGACTCACAGCGAAACCACTTAACCCGCGCGAAGGCACACATTCCGCGGCCCTTTATGGCGTGTCTAGGCGCAATATTGAATTCTGAACACTGCCACTCACACGTGCCCGTGATGAATGACTTGCTGACTAGAGGCTCGGTCGCAGTAACACAGATCTGGGCCGCTCGTACTTGTGTTAACCTCGCACACGCCCGCGATTCTGAGTTATGACTGCGTGTTGAAAAATGCCGAGCGAGAATTCTCGTTTATTACCGATTTGCGTTCATCCCGAATTGACGGCCTTGCATTTTGGTTGGGGAATATTTTTGACCAGTGGTTAATATCGGGTATGGAATATTATAATCGGATAATCGTACAGTGTCATAAAATTAGTCTATATATAAATCGATTATAAGGGGGAATGTGTTACTAATTGAAGGAAGAGCCCAGTAAAAATAATTTCTTCACGAATATACTGCAAGGCTGGACCCGAACCAGTAAAACATACCATTCGCTGGTCTACCATTTTTCTTTTCATTTTTTCAGGAGGAACTGTAGGAGAATTCCCAATTATGGGTATGCAGCCAGTGGCGAAAACGGTAGACGCATAGAAAAATAAGAATAAAGTCTATCGATCGATACAATTTTTTTTAGAAACACTAAATGCACGAATATTATTTTTATTTTTAATCAATTCAGTACTGCTTAACTTAGTATAGTATGCAGGATAATAATTGTATATGTAATCCTATGTAATCCAGTAAATCGAGAATAATAACTCAAGTCGGGTGAATTGTTATACGCAATGTGACTTACATGCTGACACTTCGGACATGACTTCATGCTCTAAAGGGCAGATAAAAAAGGAAATATTTACTGCTTCCGGCAGTACCCGATAGGTACAAAGCTCAAATAATAAATACCTATCGATACACAAAAATGTTTTTGTAGTTTTGCAAATAAAATTGCCGATCTAAAGACATGAAATAAAATGAAAAAGAAAACACTGTGTAAGTAGGGGGCACCATTTTTGGGTTTTCGTTGGTAAAAACATAACCATAATATAAAAATAAAATACTATTCTAGACGGTTCCAAACGTACAGGAACCATGGACAGGAACCATGGACAGGAACCGCGTTTTAGAAATAGGCGACTTGCACCCGTGTGCACAATATAATTTTATTTATTTTTTAAAGTAAATGACGCTTAAGGTTTCCATTTTTATTTACGTCATTTGAAAAAGTAACAAAAATACTTAAACGAGATTGGTAGTTTTAAGAGAAAACTATGACATAATATTTTTTACAGTTTTTACTTTTTAATGTAACTGGATGGCTAATAAAGACCCACATCATGATATTAGTCCAACACACCCCATTCCCGAAGGAATTAAGTCCCATGTTTCCCATGTTCCCATTCAGCACGAAAATGATTATTAGACTTTATAAATACCTAACATTATTTTTCTAAATAGACATTAATTGTTTTAAACATTATGAGTCCTGTTTTCGCGTTTAATGGATATAACTCGAGAAAATATACGCATGTTGGCAAATTTTATCCAAATCTTTAGAGCCGTTTTTGATATCTCAAAACATAGGATTATTGGTCGTTTCATAGTAAAGGATATCTATTTCTTGTTTAAATTTATTATCAAAGGAGGCAGATGCGCCTCGAGCTAGCGGAAAGCGCGTAGCCAGCTAAGGTGTCTAAAGGAGTCCGGGGAACCTTCCGCCGCCACCTCCCCCCCCCCTCCCCCCGCTACCGGCGTCCCCGCTGCCGCGCCAGGAACCTAATTAAAAGTTGTCAGGTACCTACTTACGCAAGCGAGCTCGCTCAACGCACCCAGCCACCTATTTTATAATATTATTCATTACCTACCGCCTCAAAGTTGACTCAAATATTAAGCTCTTGATTAAATGCACTGATAACTCTCAACATTAATGTTAACATTTGCATTTTTTTGGTAAAATATTTCACGTTCAGTAGTGTTAGATTTGGGAAGCACTTTAGTGATTTTTTTTTTTCACTGCTTCCTTTGTTGGTTATTGTGGGATCGTTTTTTTTTAATGGTAAGTTTTTTCAAACTGGGGAATGATATGAAGACACAATACATTTCGTTTTAATATTGACGAACCAAATGTATCGAAAGTATGTTAGAATAGATAATCGACGACGTATACATCCAACGGATGCAATGTAGGTAGTCACACATTTAATTAAACTAAATCACTGAAGCAAGTATTGTTAGTAATTCGTTAATAAACATCACATAAATTGCGCGCAGAATCACGGCGAATAACGTTGTGATATTGAGCTAAGAGCGCAACATATTAAACATCTGCAATGTATGACTTACTACCTCACATCACATTATATTAACTCTGTGCTAATACGTAACAAATATACATTTAATCGTTTGACGTTGACGAGTTTGTTAAAGCCGGCTAATTCAATTCATGAATGTAACCACCAACGTTTTCTAGCATGTTGCTGTAATATGTGTCCTACGGTGAGGGACCCTTGAATAAATTGGTGAGGGATGGAACATAATTGTCCACTAGCTATGTAGATATCTTGGCGGAAAGCTTTATTTACGCAAGTTGAAAGTTTAAAATATTTAACTTTAAGAAGTCTGACACATAATATATTATTTATTCAAATGTTATTATTTAATATCACGTGGAAAAAACAAGTCACCACTAACTTTAAGCTTTTTATTTCGTATATAATATACGCTAATAACTTTTCGGCGAGCATAGCAATAAGATAGCAGAAAAAATATTAATTTCGGGTTTATCCCTTTTTAGGGTTCGTACCCAAAGGGTGCAAACGGAACCCTATTCCTAAGCCTCCGTTGTCCGTCCGTCCGTCTGTCACAGGTCACCGTATCTCATGAACCGTATTAGGCAGGCAGCTGAAATTTTCACTAAGTGTGTATTTACTGTGCCGCTATAACAACAAAAAGGTAAAATAAAAAAAATAAAAAACGTGATTTTTTGTGTTACATTTTGTACACGGAACCTTTCGTGTGCGAGTCCGATTTGCACTTGGTCGGTTTTTTTTCTCGTCATACCCGTTTTCCCTAATTACAACTTTATTAATTAGTATTTTGGATAAGTCACACAGAAGGATTTTTTAACCAACACCTGTAATAGCATCCATAAGCCGCGTTTTATCAACAAACAAACCAATTTTGGTAATTATTGTAAGTTGTCCTTCTATAGTGTGTTTTGATTAATATAGTTTGGATTAGTTTGATGCCTAATGGTATCGGTTTGATACCTCAAATGAATATACAATTACAGTTCTTTCTTCAAACTTATGATATTAATAATTATACCCAATAGATAATTTCGCTGCCAATGTTGGTGATATCATCACAACACAAATATTCATAGGACTTCAATTTTAATGGTTAATTATGTTTATATTTGAAAATAAACCAAGACATCAAGCAAATGAGACTTTAAATAAATGAACACATATGTAATATCTATATCGATAATTTGAGATTTATTAATCTTGAAACCGTCTGTGGGAACATTAGCGCCATAGGCTGACTTGCGGTAGTAATTACAGCACGCCCCGATCAATTAATGTTCTGTGAACCTAATTTGGTATTACTTCATACCCTAGAGGATTTAAATGGAAAATAATCCAATAAAATACTCCACAAAACCACGCGAACTCATTTAAAATTTATATTAGCATTTTCCTTCATCTTTTTGGCGCACTTTTATGAGTTTTCATTGTGATTTCCACTTACTGTGTTTGCTTTAAGCTGTGAAATATATCATTGAGATCCTGTGGAGATTAATGGAAAACTTGTTTATATTTATGACAACACTTTTCTTATAATAAGCTAAATGTGTTTATTTCAAATTACACTAAACGATATGTTTTTTATTTCTGAATTTAAAACATTTTACTACTTATTCTATCATTTTCTGCTACTATAGGAAATAAATAGAGTTATTTTTTGTAATTTATATTTATATAAAGTTCTTACTTTCCAAATTGTCGTTTTAAATAGAAAAAAAACATACTTTTTATGAAAAAGTATATATTTATTACATGGATGTATTGGCCATAATTGTCCGTGTACTATTGCCATTTAATCCTAGCACCATAACTTTTTTTCAATGAATTTGAGTTACAACACCAATAAAACTTTATAATTCGACCTTTAAAATGAATAGAATATTTTTTTCTCTAGTAGTGTATCGTTAAGGTCGCAGGTCGGAGTTTAGCTTGTGGAAAATCTCTTATTCTCGTAAATATTTATACTCTGTATATTTTTATTTTTCAAAAGGTAATACAACCTACAAAATCATACATAAATGAATTACGGATGCACAGTGCAAGCTTATTTCTTTCTCGCTCAGCTTTACTTTACTTTACATTATCTGATTTTCTGACTGGACGCCGAGTCAAAAAGGTCTTTGGATGTCTTAGTCTATCATTCACTGTATGCGATGATATTTATCGAAGATTTATGTAAATGGCGTTCTTAGGCCGCAGATTACATAAGTGTTACCCGAATTGTCTGCAATATCCACTTATCCGCGTCTGTGAAAACAGATCAGATTATATTTTTTTCGCTAGTAACAAAGTCTCACGCGCAAATATTTTTTAAATATACAATACCACCCTCCCCGCTGCGGCACTTCAACTCGGTTCTTTGTTTCAATGCAAGATAAAATCAGTATTAGTTCTTAAAATGTCAGTACGTTTCTTAGACGAAAGGTTATCAATCCATTTATATTATTAAAATGATTCCTGACCTTTAATGAAGTCCACAGCCATTTCCAGCCCGTACGTGTCCTTGTCACAGTCGTCCAGGATGTGAGCCCCCACGGTGACGTCTGGGACCAGTCTCAGCCGCCGGTTGAGGATGTCCAGGGTGTATAGCATCGCCTCCAGCGCCTGGACTCCCCCCTGGGACATGATGGGGCCGCACGTAACGCTCTCCGAGCGCGAGTGGACCATCATCAGCCCCCCCAGGATGACGTCCCCCTCGATCACTGCCTCCCGCTTCACCGGCCAGTGGTTCAGCTTCTGTCCCGTCTCGCTGTCCAGGAGGATAACCTGTCGGTGGAAGTCGCCCACGTGGGTTATGTCCTTGATGGTCGCATTGATGAACATTTTCTCCTTGGACGGATAATGGTCGTCAGGCTCATCTACAAGATTGACTCTCTCTTCTATATATCTTTCTATACCATAATTTTCCCTGTGTTTACGATCTTCAAGTCTTCGGTTGTTCAATTCTATTCGTCTAGTGTTCTTGACTTTAGCTGGTGCGTTTTTCTTGTGTTTGTGGCGGTGGCGATGATGGTGGCGGCTCCTGGAGAGGTACCTCGAGGCAACTTTGTGCCGTGGAAAACGAATGGGAGGGACTGATGAAGCTGGATTTTCCAAAGTGTAATAGCTGTAGTACCCGGCCTCGTTCAATATAGCTGATTTTTCGTGCAATAACTTGTCCCGGTGGGTATTCTCTTCGCTCGAACGTAGAACAAGATTGAATAAGATTATCATTCCACAAAAGTAAGCTTTAAAACTCATTTTAAAGTTTATAAATCACTGCGACCATGTTTTGGTTCCTTGTTCCTGATTATATGTGGAATACATAGACCTTAAAGAACATGATTATCTGATTGGAGATGCAAGTATTTCATAACTTGGGTTAATAATAATAAAATTCAATAAATTTTACTCATGAATGCATATTATCTTTATTTTTAAGCGACTTCAAAGAAAAGGAGGAGGTTCTCAATTCGTCGGCATCTTTTTTTTTCTATTTAAAAGATTTGATGTCAAATCTCTGAAACTGAGCATAATATCACAAAATAGGACCTATGTTATGATAGTCCTATGATTTTAGCTGTAATAAAAATATATACAAAATTAATTTGTGATAATAAAATAAAAAAAAAAAAACAGTTTAGGAACATTTACGAAACGAGTTTTGGTGCAGCGCTCTGATTGTTTACCTATCCCTACGCATCACGTGATCACATCTTATGTTGTTAACTAAGTGATTCACTGCTACAGGTATCTTTAAAATTACCCGGTTGCCGGCGCTTCCATTTCGTAATCGCAATAGCTGTCAGATACAACTAACCTCCCCCGTTTCGTGCTTCGTAATCGTACTTCCAAATTTCGAAATGACAGCAAAATACAGAAATGGCAAAATTAAATTTTCATATTTTAGGAAGGTAGACCTCGTTGAGACCTTTGAGTATTGACATTACGGGTCTGGGATTTGAAGTTCTAGAAATATTATATAATACTGGCAGGACGGTAGACGTTGATGAACCTTTAATTTGTTTAAAAATATTAGGCAACAATATATATTCAAAATATTAGATATGGTTATGGTGCTGTCTCTACAACAAACACAAAAACAATAATCGTTGTTATTAATATTATGTCTGCCTACAGAACCAATGCGGTAAAAATAACTAAATAAGTAAATAAATAAATAAAATAGTAAATAAATAATAAAAACAGCTAATCTGGTTGTATGTAGCTGAAGGCCCCCTCTTGTGTCCCGCGCCGCCGTCTCTATGCGGATCGGGTGGCGCGAGCCGCGCCCCTGGAGCTGTAATGGGGTGCAGGGAGTGCAGGATCGGGAATCGGGAGCCGATCCTGAAACACAACATATAGATTGTAAAAGCAGTAATATTTCGGCATTCACCGTTATCAAACTCAGTAATATAACTCAGTAATATAACGGCGAATGCCGAAATATTACTGCTTTTACAATCTATATGTTGTGTTTCAGGATCGGCTCCCGATTCCCGATCCTGCACTCCCTGCACCCCATTACAGGGGCGCGGCTCGCGCCACCCGATCCGCATAGAGACGGCGGCGCGGGACACAAGAGGGGGCGTTCAGCTACATACAACCAGATTAGCTGTTTTTATTATTTATTTACTATTTTATTTATTTATTTACTTATTTAGTTATTCTTACCGCATTGGTTCTGTAGGCAAATATTAGATATCTATTTTATGTAACATAAAAAGTGTATATTTAATTAAACATAAACGTCGTACGTGCGTTCTCAGAGCAGGCTGCAGGCTCGAAGTGCTACTATATAACAGCTCGGCAACAGGTAAGATATATGACATGGGTGTTACGATGATGATAACGGTGCAATATGTCCTATTTTGTGGTTTTGTCTCAGTTTAATCCCCGGCTGCCTAGAGTGAAACGAGGCTATTTACTCCCTTGCGCAAGAGCGTGCAATCGCCTATAAATGAATAAAATCTTCATTGAACAAAACAGTGTAAGGTAAGATTATCCAAAATAATGAATTTGTATCTATATTTCAAGTAAATATATAATACATATCTTAATTGAGGTATGAAATCTATATAAATATAATTATCTAATAAATTCTACATTTAAGTTTCAATTTAATTCATTCCTTAACACGGATACTTATACTAGTTCATTCCTCTATGCATACGTATTCTTTTTTTAACGATTAAAGTTCTATCAATCCTTGATTTATAAAACAATAAATTTTATATTAATTTAATTTTCAAACCTATTTAGTTTGAAACGCAATGCATACAGCCTTTATTGATCGACAGATATGTATCTCCATTATTGTGTTTGTGACCGGCATTCAGAGTGACATTATCGTTTAAAAAATTAGAATGAAATTTTATTAAAACTTGTGGCCAGTGCTTTCTTACAAATGACCCGAAATCACGCAAAATATTATCACGCGACGTGGCGATAGCTTCAAAGTATGTACATAGGTACGTGCATGCTAATAAAATTGTACCGTACGAAATATACTCTAAAAATATTCATTTGACTGGCTGATGATTTCCATAAATTTCAAAATCATATTTTGATTATATATGTAATCCAAATCAATGCCAGAACGGATTATGTAATGTTACTTTAAAACCTTATTACTGAATTGGTTACAATATATCCGTTCTTATTTTTTGTTTGAAGAAGAAAGAAGATTTTTTTTAAGTCAAGCGCGGCATGTGGCGGCAGGACCTAAAGATGCCCGACGACGCCCATGGGTTTTCGAACATTCAGGGGGGCTGCGAAAACCATGCCGGCCGGCCAAGTGCTTCTTCACACCACGTTTGAAGGACACAGGTCGTAATTTGGGGAAATACCTCGGAAGGGTTATAATAATAATAATAATAAAATTCTTTATTGTACACCTTTTAACAATGTTTACAATAGGCGGGCTTAATGCCGAAGGGCATTCTCTACCTACCAACCTTTGGGATGTAGAGAGAGGTACATGGCGGCAGACAGAAATAATTTATAGCATTTTAAAGATAAAACATATATCACTGTTATTAAAAATATAAATATTTTTTGTCTAACATATAAACATACATATAAAAGTTTAAATATATAAGAATTCTATAATATAGATAAACAAGATACACGTTATAATATAAATATATATACTACATACAATAATATATACACAAATCGACAGAGATAAATGTGTCTCAGGGGTAAGATATCATCATGAGAGAGAAAATTATAATTTAAAAGATAAAATGTAATGGTTCAACTTTAATTTTGGAAAAGGAAGCATTCAATTGTTTACCGACCCTATAGATAAAGGATATAGAGGATCGCAGGGTTCTTATTTTTGGAATGCCGACTGTGAGCTTGTGCATTTTCTTCCTGTTCCGCGTTGAGGGAAGGCACAAAAGGGGACGTAGGAATAATGTATAATACCTGCAACTGTAACATCAACTAAAAATAGTGTACTCCAGAAATCGACATTGAATCCGGCCGTCGGATTAGCAAACCAATGTCTTTCCTAAATAAAAAAATCTAACGTTCACTGGCTGTACAATGTTAAAATGTAAAGCTTAGAAGGTCCGATCACATTTTCCGAGCTAGCCACGAAGGTTTTTCCGATAAGCGGACACAGCACGCCCGCCTGCACATGACGCGTGGGCGGGCCGGGACGAGCAGGACACGACAGGACATCAGCGGCCAAATTGACACTTTATGAAAATTATTTCGGAAATTCCAAACACGTTCGCCGCGGACGTAGGTTTCGGAGAAGCCATTTGCGGACCTTTGCAAGACCGCCGTGTCATGCCATTAGCATTACCTTGAAACATGATTTTTATCGATGGCTAAAATAACATTTTTACTATGTGCTTTGATGGTAAGCTTATCGATATTTAAAACAATGTTTAGTGCTTGGAATATGTTTAATTCTTATTTTTCAAAGCATCCTTTCTGACACCCAAGAAGCACATTTTAATAAAAAAATGTTTAGTGCATTTGATAGAGATTTTTTAATAAATTGATGTTTTTCTTGGTCAGTTAAAAATATTTATCAAGCCTGAACAAGGCAGATGTTCATGTAAATAAAAGTTGTAAACGTGCCAATTTCATTCACGAATGAGATCATTTCCGGTTATACAGAGTGGGGCGAAAGTCAAGACGGGAATTAAAAAAAAAAAAAAAATTTAATTGGCACTTAAAAGGACCTTTATTACTAAAGTGCTGATTATCTTATACTGGTATCGATTGCAAGATGGTAAGAAAGGCCTTTTAATGTGAGGATTTAGCAAATCAGTACTTGGTGGAAGAGAACCTAAGTGTTCTTATGTTTTCACAAAATTTAAAATATTTTTTGGATATTCATGTATAAATTAAGTTTTATCCAACGTTATCCAACAAAGGCAATCCTAAGATAGACTTTCGACGAGCGTTTGATTTAGAGATTTTCAACAACTCACTGGCCCGCTCGTTTCCCGGATTTAACAGTGTTGGATTATTTTCTCTAGGGTTACTTTAATGAAAATGTGTACATTATTTTAACCTAGGACCATGGAGCAGCTGAAAACGAACTAAATATTGTTGCTAACTCCTCATATTCCGAACATGAAGTTGGCCTAAAGTTTTACGTGAAATCTGAACCACAAATGACAGATCCCTTAGCCAGGGCCACCACTTGCAAGGAAGAAAAATCAGTGAAACGACAAAGTACTTCCTCATTTGGTGGGTATTAATTTAACGTAATTATGTACCTACTGTTCGCTTCATCTATTAGACGAAGACCTGCCGGAACAAATTCGAAATGAAGTTGACCCAAAGTCCCTAAGCTCTATTCACTGTGCTTGGTGCAAAACTATTTTCTCTATTGAGAACTTTAGCTCTGAATAACTTCACGGCACATCATTTTAACTTCATATTGAAGTAGTGCTCACATCGCTTGGGGGAATATTCTAGTAATAACTGGTATAAAACATGTCTCTCAGCATTTAGGTTACTTTTAATGGATAAAATTCCAAATATTTAATAAGAGAGTCTAGATGACTAGAATATTGTCCAGATGTACATTTGTATAATTTTGTTGTTGCATGAAATGACAATTAATTATTTTAAAACTGTTCAGATCATGGCGCGATCTAAGTTTCATGAAATACAAAGCAGTTCAAATAACCAAGTAAGATCATATATTAATTTTGTATTCAATAAATATTCATTGTCAATGAACATATCCGTGTTCTTTTCTACTTCACGCTACCGATTTGATTTTGGTACGTCTAAATATCTCTTTGAACCCTTTTCGTTCCTTTTTCGCATGGCCTTTTACGACCAGCAGACATTTTTTGTCTAAATTCCTTCACATTCCTTTGTTTTCTCTAGCGATTATATCTTCTCCCAATAACTCATAAACAACCTGGGAAAGCACGATCAATTGGTACACTACGAATAAAACATATTTGTAGGCTACGTTTATCCATCCAGCCAAAAAAATTAATGGAAGTTTTGTTCGTCAATCCTTCCAAACCAAAAAATCCATTAGATCATAAAATTTAGGAAACCCCAACTAGCTATGGTTGCCGCTCCCGACTATAGTACATTAATAGATGAGCTAGTTCTTTTGATGGCATAGTTAAAATCAATATTATTGATATATAATATTTTACTAACGGCTTTTTTAAAGGAACATAATCGCTCATTTCATGTAATTTTATTTTCTCTGGTAACTTGCTGGAAATTTTGTTAGTCAAACTACACTAAGTTAAGGCACAAACTCAGAGATTCTCGGATTAAATCAACTCAGCAAAGATTAAACCGCGAAGAAACTTCACTGGTTTCAATGATTTTCCGTCTTTAATAATAAAATACACACTTAGATCTAAATGCTGCTGCGAAACAATTCTTAGGTAGGACAGTTTAAGACAAAAAATAAAATTTATTTTAAAATGTTAAATGTATGTACGCAAACGACATAGTTTTAACAATGTACTTGCGAATATGATATCTGTATATAATATTGCTTGAAGCTAAGGAAAAAAAATGTAAAAAGAACTACTGTATAAATAAAATGCATAGCTGGACTCGACCGAGCAAGCATACCTTTTGCGGGCGTAACGTCTATTTACATACCATATTCGTTGAAAAAAGCTGGTTAATTGCTTAGCACTAAAAAGTATTTTTTTATAACTTACGTAAAGTCGCTTACATCCGTTTAATACGTATAGGTACGTTATTATGATTGTTTTGAATTATTTAAAAAACATAAGATATTTTCTTTATTCATATTAATAAAGTCGTGGCGCATGCGAAGCATTAATAAAGGAGCACCGTCAGTGTTGACTTAGGCATGCTTGCCATTTATTTAATGGCCCCATTTAACCCTTTTTGTGTAGGGCTCGTGTAATTTATTTTACAAAATAAAATGTATCTGCAGCCTGTTGTCATTTGTTATTTTTGAAACATATTTATCTAAATTCTTCTACCGGTCTGATTCGTTTTATTTCTGATGTGACACATACCTAGTTGTGGAATTTTGGAAAAAAACGTTTTATCATTCTATAGCTGTAGAAAGATTGAACAACATGTTATTTAATATATTCTATTTAGAACTATATTACTTTTAGCTAGTTTTAATTTTCTTTAACATGTATTTAAATTGAGGAATTAAAAGGCTTTATTATATAGAACCGAAAACAAAAAAAAGCGTAAAGTCCAAAACCCAGAATACCCGAAAGTATGTATTTTTCGTGTGTATTATAAAATGCATATAATCTGACCTAACCTAACCAAATTGAAAATATCCTTCTTTATAAATGTTTTGGACGGAATCAACTATAATATAAAGGCGGAACGCCGACTGGATGCGAAATTAGAGAACTCCTTTGATTTTTTTTATGTAACATTGATTCGTGTTGCCTGCTGTCGTGATATTTTCTGACACACAACACGGGAACTATGTGCTATGCACCTTCCTTATCATAATTGCACGGCTCCATTAAACTAAATAGAAAACACGTTTTTTTTACACTTCATTGAATGCGATATATCTATCGGTTTTTTTTTTCTCTGATTTGTGGATGGCATTTACCCGGGGGGAATATACTGAATCCTAATACGCGTAGAACTATTAGATATTCTGTCTTACTGCCTAGTAAATAAAAAAACCAACATTTTTTCGTGAAATCGAAACCACGCACAATACATTCCTTAACCGCCTCTCGACATACACAGGACATAATGCAGTGTGACTTCGCATACCAACACAGCACAAAATATTTGCCCTCCGCCTCTATTTTAAGAATTCCTATTACATAATCACAAGATTACACCATTAAGCTATTAGATTTATGTTAAACTTTTTTAAACACATGGTTTAACTAAAAGTGTTCTTACATTTTTTTTTTTCTAAAGAACCAGTTTTTAACCTCAAATTGATAACCACACCATAGTCACCCAAGAACCAGTATTGAAATTGAATGTCATTAGCATTGAGTACATACATACAAAGCACGTCACTCCATCCCATTATATATTATAGGCAAAGACCATTATATATACACGATAATATCAAATTATCACGAAGTGTTGCTTAGTTGATTTAACTGCACTTCTGCATGTTTGCATATTTGATAGATGCGTGGTACGCGATGTCTAACATAAACGATGCCAGACTAAATAATAGTATAGTTTAGCCGTGGTGAAACAACTTCACGGAACCCCCGGAATGAAAGCTGTGTTGAAATTGCGTAATCCCTGCGGAGGTGGCTGCTGCTTGGATGCGCAATAATTGTTTCACTAGTTAGAATGTGGATAGGGTCAACCCTTTTGAATATAGCGAACTTCCTAGTAATACATTTACTTCATCGTGAGCAAAAACGCTTGGACGACGAAAGCAATATGAACAATGCCGCGTTAAATATATTCAAATCATGTAGCTCTCTTTAAAAAAAAACCCAATATACATTAATTGAAGAAAGATAACTCTTAAAATAACCATATGCTCGCACATGCTGTATAACAGTAGTGTAAGATTGTACGACAACATCTATTTTATTAATATTTAACCTTTTAAAAAAATTCAAACACCCCAACGCAAGAAAGGTTTCTTTATTCTAATTGAAATAGGAAAAAACATTGCAAAATATCATTCTGCCTAGCATAGAATTTAATGATTCGGTTTGGTTACATCTATTTGAAACTTTCTAAAAAAATTGTTTGAAATTATAAAATTTTAATAATTATTTTAAATTACTCAAAAAAAAATCTTAATCAAAACGTTTTTTAAAAAACAGTAATAATTAAAGTAGCGAGTTTGAGATAATGCCAATTCTGCAAGTTCTTTACATCGTTAGAGCTTTTATGAGTGCGGCGATAACTTTTAATATACTTTTAACTCAATTTAGATGAGCTGCGAAAATTGTTGAACACTCGCGAGAACTTTTAGCTTATCAGCTGGATTATTGTTAGATGAAATTTTACTCGAGAAGCTATTTAAACTTCGAGCATCAAAATATTAGGGATACAAACTTATATTTCGTATCGTCTCACAAATGTTAAAAAAAGTAGGTAATTTTTTTCTTAACATCAAACGATGAAAAGATAAATGATTGATATTTTGAAGAAAATCTTCATGAAAATTTTGACAAAACAGGACACGATATTTGCCTCAAGTAAATATACTTTTTCGTACTAAGCAGACACGTCGCTTAGTGTAAGGAATTTGATATGTGATATGATATGTATGTATCCGTGAAGCTTGCTTTACTTAATGTGTCCTTGCTTCACGGTCGATTATACATGCATACATATAACATTCCTTGGGATATTTTTCTCTCGTTTTTTTTATAATTTATTAAATATATAATAATATTATAATATATAATAATATTAAATATAAATATAATATATTTAAATTTTAATATATCTATGATTGGTTTTGAAGGTTTCGTAATTAATTTGCGGTCAAACCACTGAAAAAGTTACTAACGAAATCTACGTACTGATTCACATTACCTCTCCGTGGGGAAATAAAAATAAAAAGCTAGGTAATGTTTATCTACCTGAACTGTGGGCCATCGTGTTAATGAATGTAGTTCTCCTGACACGAGGACTACTTTTTTTTTCTTAGCGACGGGGGAGTGCTTCCCCGCCCAGCTATATGTGGGTTCCTGCAGAATTGTCTTGAAAAATAAGTCGTAGTAAACATCGGGGCCAACGGAAGTGATAATGCCCAAAATAAAAGTTTTGGCGAGCTTGTGGGTTGGCTATATTAATTATTAAAAATATTTATAATAATTATTATTATTATAATTGCCCTGTGCCCGCCCACCGGCGTGCTTGGAGGAGGCCCCCTCTCGCCGCCGGTGGAGAAGTTACCGCGGATTTGTAGTATTTTTATGTGTTTTTATACCTTTATGTAAGGCGTTTAAAAATACTGTTAATATTTAGCGTGTTAATAAATGGATATAATAATTATTGCTAAATTAAATTATATTTATAAAATTACACATTTTCACACGGGATTGGTTGCCAATAAATGGTTGCAATTTGGCATCCGATTTCATTAGGCCATTAATTAAATAATTATTATTTTTTACAGCATGTTGATCTTATAATCTCATAGATTAAACTTGACGGTTGAGTTTTCCTCCGATGGCGCATTCTTTGATATCACTTGACTTTTTAATTATGACCTGGGAAAAAAAAATAAATTCAATTGGTTATATTACTTGGTATATTTTATATTTAAGTAAATTAAATTAAAGCCAAGTTGAAGTGGAGGAGAATAGGCCGGGCCTTGTTGTAAGTCCAAAGAGATCCGGACAGGGTATGTCAAGTTTAACTCGAGCAAAACACAGGCGTGTGTATTTAGTGCGAATAGGACTTCGTTCGATGCGGCTCCGACATTTCAGAGTACAACTCTGCGTATAAAAGACACATAGCAATTCGGGGTGTCGACCTGACACTTGACCTTAACCGTCTGGCTTAACCACGATATGGCAATCGAGGATAAAGCAAACCTGACCTCAAAAAAATTGGGAGACCTCAACAGGGTGCGTCAGTATTTCACGGGAACCAAAAACTACTCCTCTACAAGGCACAGATAAAGTCTTGCTTGGAGTATTGTTTTAAATTGTGGAACGGTTCAGCAAAGTACCCTTACACACCCCGACGTATCCCAGAAGAGGGATTTGGGCTTTCAAACTCTTACAGGAGCTGCGAAAACTATGCCAGCCTGTCAGGTGCTTCTTCACGCCACGTTTTAAAGACACCAGGTTGTACTTTGGGGTTTACCGATTCAATACATAAAGGTTGAACAAAATCGGTTCGTTTTAATTCTAGGAATGTCGACAGTATATGGGTGCCTGTTGTAGCGTTGAGCGATAATAGGAAGTAAACGCAGATTTGGTGTTATACATATCCGAAGATAATTCTCCATCGTACCGATGTTGAAACATAGGGAATCACTTCGAAGTTGGAAGGGTCCGAAATTCCGAGAAGTCGTCGACGAGTCGGACTACACAGATTTGGAAATGTCTATGAAATTGAGATTGAAGGAATTTTGTATTTTCAGAGGATACATTTTTAGTAGCCGATATTTTTGTAATTCTGGGGCTTAGACTAAAACATGGTTGTGCGATGGAATTGGTCGGTTGTGAGAATGAATACCTATTGCAAATTCATTCTGGTTGGGATGCAACGCTCATATCATGATGTTCAGTCTGCCCCGATACGATACAACACGCATCCACGCAAAACAAGGCTTACACCCACAGAATCGGGAATAAATTTCAAATGCCAATTCTCTTGCTTCAATACCGCCCCATTGTCCTCGTCTTGAATTTAAATGCCATACGAGTTGAGTTGCGTTTACGGCACGTCCGTTAAAATGTCATAAATGGCGCTCGCAAGTCGTGGCAATTTAGACTAAATGGCGATTTGTTCTAGTAATAATTTGTAGGTAGTTTTACCAAAAAATTAAGTGTTTGTGTAGACTTCAAGACCTAAGAGCCTGGAAGTACGAATATAAATCAGCAACAAGCGCGCTCTAATAAGAGGTCTAACTGCGTATAACTCCAAAGAGCCGCAAGCAATGACGCTTAGTTTAGGTTAGGTCTTGCCCTAAAACATGGTTTAGAGAGGTGATGGCTGGACTGGCCTGCTCTACTTGTCAACATGTTAGATGGCGGACGTAGTCTTTTGAAAATCAACTGAAATGAGTCATGAACATGTTGCATAAGGCATGAAATGTTGATTTTCGTGAGTTCAATTTGGTTTATTTGCCGCTGTTTTTCTACTATCATTAATGATAAAAACTTACTGTTAATGTTACAAGAAATTAAGATTATTTATTACGCAGTAGGAAATACTTTTTCTGCGCTGTGATTGTTGTACTGAAAGATAAAATATGACCAATCTTGGCGCAGTGTACAGCCTATGGATGAGAAATAACAATAGAATACAAACAATAAGTATAACGAGAGAACAGAAAATCCTACCTTATTCCTCATTCTGTGTCGTTTCCCATCCTGTCACATCCCGGGTCAAGTTTATTAGCTTATTAACAGGCGGCGCAGCCCGCGTCGACGCGCTCTGTCCACTTGGCCGACTTGTTCTAACGCGGCCGCGGTGGGAAATTGGAAAAGTAAGTATGAAAAATGTTGCGAAGAAAGTTTTTAACGGCGCTCACGTTGCGTCAAACTTTCGTAATAGCTTTCGAGGATCGACGTTTCCTGGGTAATTTTCAGGGATGAAGCGATGTAAGTCAGATTAATTTGAAATTATTCAAGCTTCATCCGGGCTTTACTTTACTGAGAATATATTAGTGTTCCGGGCTTCCAGTAACAGTGATTATTGTGAAGTTGCGGTGACGTGATTTATAATTTTCTATGTAATTGCATTTCCGTGATTTTTAATCGGATTTATCATATTTTTATGTAACTGGACATGAATAGCATTGAATGAACGACGATCAAAGCGGGAATACAGATTTTTTATATTTTCTATCAATTTTCATGAAGCCTTGCAATGTAAGAAAGGTTCTACATGGCATCTAGTTTTAATGTAATTTGTAATCACGTCCCAAATTAATCATCCATGGTACTCCTAAATCTAAAAAAGTTAATTTTTTGAGGGTTTCGTACCCAAAGGGAGCCAACGCTCCGCTGTCAGTCCGTTCGTCCGTACGTCCGTGCGTCTGTCACAGTATCTCATCGTAATAGTTAGATAGCTTAAATTTTCACAGAGTATGTATTAATTTATCCGCTACAACAACGATTAGGTAACATAAAAAAATAATAGAAATTGAAGTTGGTCCAAAAAACCTAATTATTTTGTGTCAAATATTGTACGATGGTACGGAACCCTTCGTGCGCGTGTCCGACTCTCACTCTCTCGCGGGGACTGGCCTAGCGTAACAGAGGCCTGGGTTCAATACCGACATGCACCACTGTCTTTCTCTTTCCGAGTTCGATAAGTGTATTTCGTCACGAATGCGAGCTGCTCCATGGTTCGGAATCCATGTAAAACTGTAGGTCCCCTTCCCCTCCTAGGTGGTAGGGTTTAAGCCCGCCCGGGTTGTTACCATCGCATTGGATGAAAATATAGTCGAAGCGGCAATGAAAAATTGTCCGTGTTTTCCATTCAGTTCAATGTAGCCGTGCTCATGAAGGCAAGGTCCTGGCATGGCACCAAATTCCTTCGGGAATGTGGTGTATTGGGCTAATATCATAACCCATGTCAGGTCGCATAAAAACATTTTTTTGTCTTAACAAAATAGTGAGATATCATTGTTTTGCAATTAAGATTAGCAAAATGACAAGCGAAATGTGATAAAGTAAATAAATATTCAAAACGATCACGTGTATCGAAAATTATTTTTATAGTGAAAAATCTTACAAGAGCCCGTACTTAGTGCCTCGTGTCATTTTCCCGGAAGCGGTAATATTTGTTTGCGAGAGAAATACTTAAACTGCATTAACGGTTTAAGTTGTCGAGTCGCTAAGCCGCGAGAAGCACAGACTTGGAGTATTTAATTACGTGGAGGGCTCACTTATTCTGGGAAGGTACTCACGCCATAGTGTAGTGATATTGTGAACGACGAGATTTGTAAATAAAGGAGCGGCTCGTAACTCAGCGGGCGCGCGGGTAAGGCCTTCCTTCCAAGAGGTCTGGATGAAAAACTGGAAAATTGTCTGTGTTTTCCATTTAGTTATGTAGGCGTGCTTAAAAAGGGAACGTCTTGGCAGTGCACCTAATTCCTTAGGGAATTCAGTGTATTATATGTCTTTATATAATGTATTATATTATATCGAAATATAGCATCGAGCGCGATTTCTACGGAACCCGGTGTCTCCCATTTAAGAAAACTACCAATGTAATTTAAAGTGGCTTGTATATGCCACATACAAGCATGGTCGCAGACGTATTGGAGTGGATTGGACTTGACGAATGCTATTTTGAGAGCACATTCGCGCGGTGGCGATGGTTCGAGTGTAAGTCATACGACGCGCCGCCGGATTCCCATCCAATTTATATGGTCATTTTGACCATCTAGCAGAGACGCTATATCGGCCGCATGCCAGTCCTCCTTCTTTGCTCTGCAGTTATCACGACTGTGGGTATGGTATTAGTCATCTTTTTTCAGTTACATAAAAAATGTCTATAGTATCGCTCTAGTGTATCTAGATGATATATCAGGTACTAATTAAAGGGTACTGACGTAGATCTAAGTTCAGTTATTGAATGTGCAAAATTTGAGAAAAATATTTCTTAATTTGACAGGCACTATGCATTGTAATGTACTCAATCACCTCCTTTTAAATCTTTTTCAGTAACCTAAATTATACCCCATATAAATTATTGTTATTATGGTACATTTTACAGAACAAATTTAAAAAAACGCACGGTTGTCACACTTCATGAGTACATTATTGTTTTTGCGTTAAGTTTTTGTTTCACAAATCAACTTTTGAAACACAACAAAAAAAAAACTGGTGAAATATATTTAACGAATAATATTAAATAAAATCTTCTACCCATATGGTTACATGTTATTTTGGGATTTAAATAATATTCTACTCCATCCTACGAGGAAACCGCAAGAAACGCCAAAACATGGCCAAAACACATTTCTTTCCAGAGTTTCAACCAACTCTTGAAAATCCTATCGAATCATCGTTTTTTAAAAAATAACAAATCGTGAAAGCGCTGTTTTGGCTGTGTCCCTCCTCCAGTTCGCAGAGTGCTGAGCGGAGGAAGTGGTGCCGTCGCAACCTCTCACGCGTGGCGGTGCGGGGCGGGAGGGCGGCGCGGGGGAGGGGGAGGGGGGGGGGCATCGAGTAAGAAAAGACGGGAGTGGAAACCGAAACTCATCCGCGGCAACGTAGCCACATATTAGTGAAAATTCACTGATGGGAATCAGTGCGCTTATGAATTCAGCTAGTAGTCTTGAGGACTTGTCGACTTGCGATAGATCTGGGTTTAAATTCTCGTCCCGGTCATGCACCACTTACTTTGTCTTTCTGAGTTGAATAAGTGCATTTCGTTATGAACGCAAGCTGCTCCATGCTTCGGAACCCTTGTAAAACTTTAGCTCCCGTTACCCTATTAGGTGGTAGGGTTAAGCCCGCCCGGGTTGGTACCACCGCATCGGATGAAACTGTAGTTGAAGCAGCAATGAAACATTTTCCGTGTTTTTAATTCAGTTCAATGGAGCCGAGCAATATAAGGACGGTCCTTAGCACCTAGCTCCCATGTGGTGGGATAGGCACCAATCCGGTATTAGCTATTCATGACAAATTACGTAAAGAAATATGTGTTTGATTACATACAAAAATATAATCACTACAAATTTGCTCCTCCGTCGCTATAGAGAGGAGTTTCGTTCGTCACTCCTGTCGTTCGTTGATCCATGTCATGTAAAAAAATATTATTGTTTAAAATTTGCTCCTCTGTCACTACAGGGATGAGTTTCATTCGTCATTCCTGTCGGTCGCTAATCCATGTCCGATTACAAAAAAAAAAGATGTATACAAGTACATAAAAAAACCCACTAAAAATTTGCTCCTCTGTCGCTACGGAGATGAGTATCGTTCGTCATTACTGTCGATCGTTGATCCATGTCCGGTTACAAAAAAAAAATATGTGTACAATTACATTAAAAAACTCACAAAAAATTTGCTCCTCTTTCGGTACGTTTCGTTCGTTGGTTCGTTCGTCACTCCCGTCGCTCGTTGCTCGTTGGGCGGCGTCCCTCCATGCGACGCGGGATCACGATCCGACAAGATGACGGATTAATTTCCATGACAATAAAATCTCGAGACGTTCGTCCCGGGGGATTTTTGGCGAGATTCTTCTTCGTGACACTTTTAATGCGGCGCATTACGCATTAAGGCTCTTTTTGTGATCCGCCTCCAAAATGAGGTTTAATGGAAAATGCTGCTACATACGGAATATTGAGGAGACTGAACAATGCCTTTTGAAACTTTTACTGGTGTCGGTATGTTCATAATGTCTTTATCGTTTTTTTTGCACTTCTTGGAGTATTTTTTCGATTGTACATTTAAATTTATAAACGCTTCGTAGCATAATTTAAAATAAAATTATTTTTTGATAGAATTTAATGTTTTTAATTGTTTATCGGTTCACGAGGAATATTAAATTTGAAGGACCGTAAGGAAAGCGGTTGTGACTCAGCGGGAAACATTAGGTGAAGTATATTTAGGGTCAAGATTAAAAAGACTCCGCAGAGGTAAGACACCAGCTCAGCAGTTTTGAAAGGATAGGCTTTAACGTAAATTGACAGCACGAAGAAATGGCAGCAGTGACTCAGTGATAAACATCAGGTAAAGCATATGTATTTAGGCAGAACTTTTGAGAGACACGGCAAAGAGAAGGTAGAAGGTTAGAACTAGTATTGCCGTTACTACTAGAGTGGGAACAGCAGCAATCACCGCTGAATTCATACACATTTAGGCTCAAACTCTTGAGTTGCATAAGATAAGACGGCAGTTCATCAATGAGTATGTAAAGCTTTCGACGAAAATTGAGAGCACGAAGGAACGGCGGCAATGATTCAGCGGTAAACATACGGTAATCATTAAAAATTTTGTATGGTATTACACGATGTGGTTAGGGGTTGCATGCAGTTGCATATTGTACGTGGTACGTTATTTGAATTTCCATTGTGGCTTTTATTTTTTGTACTGAATTGTATGATATTATATGATATTTTATGACGATGTTATAAAACATACAATGTTACATTCAATCATACAAGACTATACGATTCCATACAATACGATCCGGACCCTTACAACACCAAACAATTCCATACTACATCACACAGCTCCAGACGAAACCGTTAAACGCCATACAACACCATACACACCCCACACAACCATGCAGCACCGTACAATGGCATGTAAAATCTTACAACATCATACAAACCCATAAAACATTATACAACTCCATACAGTACCTTAACACATCTTACAATTCCATAAATCATCATATTATCCAAACAACACCATCCAACGACTTACATACAAAATCATGCAGCACCCGCCGTCCAACATGGACACGGATGGAACAACAAAACGGATGGCAAGACAAAAGACAGACGGACAGACGGATAGATCGATCACGACTGCAAAACATGATGCGCATGTACCCTATATAATGAATATACTTGTAGATTAGAAACCGTGATATAAATAAATAACGGCGAATGAATCGTATTCTCATGTATCTTTCAGTACTGACTGATGTACTGACCTCCGTTGGCGTCGCCGTAGTTCGCTAAAAATAGAAAAACAGCTTGTCTGGTGTTTTAAACCTGTCCGCCCATTTTACTCTCCCATCCAGCCCTAGAGATCGCTAAATCAACTAGCGATAATTAAAATAAGGTCGGCCTACCTATCTATTTTGTGCAGGTCGTATCGGAACACGATTTCGCAATTGCGCGGTAAAAAGCGCGGAACACGTTATAACTAAATGTTGTCAGCTCTATATTTTTTCTTGACTACATCAGTAGCGCGATGTGGTGGATGATGTGGTGGAAATGTGGATACAGAGGGTGGCGGCGGCGCGGAGGCGGCAGCGGGCGCGACCGCTTGCCTGGATGGAGGCGGTGCTATCAGGGATTTATCTATCGGAATGAAATTGGAATCTGATCACTCCTCTTTACATTTTGATTGAATTTCGTACCCATCGAAAGGAATAATCGAAATGTAATTATTGCCCCAAATCACTGGGGATTTTTTTGCAAAATTTAAAAAAACATTACGCGCAAGCACAATAACATTTTTTGTCATTTAAGTTCAAAATTGCCGCAAGAGATGTAACTTGGCTTACTTGGAAATGCTCGATCAAATTGTTCACGGATGTGCTTAGACTTGCAGATACCGTTGCAACAAGAACTGTTGAAAACAATAATTTCCCAAACGATTCATGGTTTAAGTAGTAATTGGGCCTTTATTAAGGTGTCGTCGGGTCTCGCATGACGCATGTGTTCTTTGACGTGCACAGATGTTTACCAATATTAGTCTATTAATTAATATTAGCATAACTGGTCAATGTCGGATTAGGTTAGGTTAGGTACTACAGAACACAAGAGAACACCAACGAATACCAGAGAAATCTTAACTAAAGGACATCAAATAATACCAAAGAACACCAAAAACATCTAATAACACCAAAGAACATACAACTCTATGCATGTATATTAATGGATAGTGAAATATAATAAAGACTCGAAATTTCGTCTATTTTACTGAACAGTGTTAGGTATTCAGCAAAATCACTAGTAAGATAAGACGGGATAATGAACGGTTGAGAATGCTGTTGTTTTTTTTCTCTTACACTGCGTCATACGCTAGATGCAATGGTAAAAAAACCGGCCAAGTGCGAGTCGGACTCACACATGAAGGGTTCCGTACCATCGCACAAGATTTACAAAAACAACACACGTTTTTTGTATGGGGCCCCCCTTTAATTATTATTATTTTAGAATGTTACCTATTTGTTGTTATAGCGGCAAAATAAATACACACTCTGTGAAAATTTCAGCTTTCTACCTGTTACGGTTCATGAGATACAGCCCTGTGACAGACGGACAGACGGACGGACGGACGGACGGACGGACGGACAGCGGAGGCTTAGTAATAGGGTTCCGTTTTTACCCTTTGGGTACGGAACCCTAAAAACCGACCAAGTGCGAGTCGGTCTTGTACACGACCGACCGATCAGGTTTTTTTGTATGGGGCCCTTTTTTTGTTTTACCTATTGGTTGCTGCTGCGGCAAAATAAATACACACTTTGTGAAGATTTCAGCTGCCTACCTATTACGTTTCATGAGATACAGCCCTGTGACGGACGGACGGACGGACGGACGAATGGGAGGACGGACGGACAGCGGAGACTTAGTAATAGGGTTCCGTTGGCACCCTTTTGGTACGGAACCTTAATAAACGAGCATTGCTTCCTTTTCGTATATTCTACTTTATGTCCTGTTTATTTTAGACTCTGAAAATGAATTGTGTGCATGTGTGCATTAACTCACCTTAGAAACAACCTGCTCTGAATGTATGCTGCAATGCACAATTCACTACGAATACAGCAACATATGTGCATAGTATACGACAGTATTCCCTCGGTGCCTATAAATGGGAAGCGTCCACAAGCGCGGAGGCGGCGAGGAGCGCTTGGTAGTGTCCGTGAAGCTCCCCAGTGATGTGCACACCCCCGCCGCCGCCGCCGCCTTAGCGAGCGTTAAAACATTGAGAGCGAAACATTGGACGTTTTAAAGTGAGGGACAATTTATTGAAGTGCTCAGCGCTTGAGTCGTCTTTGGTTATTATTTACCGATATTTCAAAGTAGAAATTTGCTATATCGAATAAAAAAAACATTCCTAGCACAATTAAATATAATGTTTAAGTAAATTTTCCACAGTCTTATATGTTTCGGTGGGCCGTTGTCGGTGGGACGACGACATCAAGTGCGTCGGCGAAAAGAAGTGGTTCCGTATCGCTGAGGGCCGGGAGGACTGGAGAAAAATTGGAGAGGCGTATGTCCAGCAGTGGACGCAATCACGCTGACTGACTGACTGACTGACTGACTTATGTATTTGAAAGGATTTCAATATATTTATGAAGTAGAGAGAGTGAGAATCATATCAGTCTTTTTATTTGGAACATGAAACACCTTTCTATGGATTTTCAATAGCATAACTTCATGTTGCTCTCATATAATGCGTACATATTAAATATATTTACATACCTTACCTAACATTGACGAAATCATTATCATGAAAACAAGTGAAAAGTTCAATATTTTATATGACTATCATTGTATAATTGTACATAGCTGCGGTGCCCAGCTCCACTTCGGACAATACCGATTTTTTTTTTCCGCTATGAAAAGTAGCTTTTGAATTGTTAACATTAGTAGATATCCAAAAATGTCGACAACATTTCATTTTTCATTAGAAAGAAAGAAAGAAAGAAAATACGTTTATTTTTTCTCAACATAACTTAGAACACTTACAAAATTCAAAATACACATTTGTGGAGAAAAAAAAGGAGCCAGCTCAGCATTTTGTGCTGCAGGTCCCTCTTGATGAGTGAACTACAGCGCTGATTTTACGCTGGTCCGGACACACTTACGACTAACATAAGGTGAGAGCAACAGCTGTTTGTCGTGAGTGAGGAAACATAATACATAAAACCAGAAAAAATACAGTAAGTAAACCCTTAAAAAAACATGACATAGACCAATTAGTTAAATTATTGTCAAAGAGAACACACGAGGGAAAAAAAAATACTTTACACAATTAAAGAAAAACACAAAAATACGATCACACGAACTATTTAACAACACAATTAAATTCAATTACGAGATACAATTTTATCTTATAAAACACGTAAAACATTATGAGGGGGCATTTTCATTTCAAAGAACTTCTCAAGGAACACAAAAAGAGCTAATATAATGTTATAGATTTTAAAATGTGTAACTTAAAATGACTTTCCGCGTTGGAGCGCAAGAAGCCAGGACTTGCACGCTCGTCTAAAACTACCGTGGGAAAGTTTATTTCTCACCGGAGGAGGCAGATTATTCCAGCACTTGGTTGCGCTGTATTTGAAACAGCCCTCAAATCCAACGGATACATGAAGCGGCACCTTTAAAAGATAGGAACTGGCCCTGGTTTTATATCTATGGGAATCCTGTGACCAGGCGAGTTTCTTGTATAGATATTCAGGCTCATTCGTCCTTATGATGCTAAAAACGAGACAAGCTAGGTGCAACTCTCGTCTGGTCACCATTTTTAAAATGCCTTTATTGTTTAAATGAGGGGTGATATGGGTACGCTTAGGAATAGGGAAACAAAATCTTGCACAAGCATTCTGCACTCGTTGAATTAACCTTTCGGTCTTAGCCAATAAACGTGGGCCATAGACCGTGTCGCAATAATTAAAAAGGGATAAAACTAATGCATCTGTAAGCATGACTCTAACCTTTTCTGTAAGGTACATTCTAATGGAATAAAGTATTTTAAGCTTGTAAAAAGCAATCCTTACTTTGCTGTTGATGTGTTCCTCAAAGCGCATGAGTTCATCAACCACAAGACCTAAGTTTCGCCCAGATTGTACAAACTCTATCGGTACTTTATTTATTTCTACTAATGGATTAAATAATTTGATGGCTTTAATTTGATGCTTATTGCCAAGAATGATACATTTAGATTTTGATGGATTTAATATCAAAGTATTTCGACAGGCCCACTCGGATACTCTATTTAGGTCATGATTTAGTAAGGTAACTTTGTCAATTGTGTCTTGAGGATTGAACGATAAGTAGACCTGGGTATCATCGGCGTAAAGGTGAGTTTTACAGTGCTTAAAAACATTGCAGAGATCTGCTGTGAAAATTGTGAACAGGAGGGGACTGAGAATTGCTCCCTGTGGGACTCCACGAGTGAGGTACTTTGATTGTGAATATTTGATTCGTCCACCATCCTGTTCACAGCCAACTACCTGTTTGCGGCCTACTAAAAAACTTTCGAACCACTTCACTGAATTTTTCGACAGGCCGTAGTAGGTGAGTTTAGCTAGCAGCAGAGGAATATTGAGGCAATCGAAGGCTCTAGAGAAATCTAGAAGCACCAGCAGTGTTCCTTTGTGGGCATCGGAGGCGGAAAGAGTGTCATCCAAGACAGTGAGTAAAGCTGTGCTCGTACTATGGAATTTACGGAACCCTGACTGGACTTCAGGGATAATACCCTGGGCCTTCATAAAACCAGATAGCTGTGTGTGTACTGCTCTTTCCACAATTTTGGAGATTGCTGGTAGTATGCTTATTGGGCGAAGATCTTTCAATTCCGTAACAGATTTTTTCTTTGGTATAGGTTTTACCAAAGCCAATTTCCAGCAATCAGCAAACGTTCCTTGCAGCAATGATTTGTTTACAATGTCAGTTATAACTTGGAGTGTACGAGGCAACGTTCTTTTTAACATATCTATGGAAATTCCATCGGATCCAGTAGCGAGAGAAGAAATATGATTTATTACATTTAGGGTTTCACTGGGAGACACTGGTTCAAAATTAAATTCAGAGATGTTATGTTTATGTGTTTTGAAAAAATTTAGAGTGTCTGTGTCAGCATCTTCGTTGCCAGGAATATCCAGGAAGTAATTATTTATTAACTCAGGGTCATTAAGAAAGAATGGAATTTCACAATTATTTGAGTTGTCAAGAGGCACCGTGCTTTTTAGGTTGTTCCAGAGTCTTTTGGGGTTATAAATATTTTTATTAACATAGTGAGTGAAATAAGCCGTTCTTTCATTACTAATAGAGTTTATTACTATATTTTTAAGATCTCTGTAGTATTGCTTATGGGAATAAATCTTAGTTTTTTGTGCCCTAACTAATGCTTGGTCTCTAAGTGACATCATTTTTTTAATGGTGTCCGTGATCCATGGCTGTGGTTTTGATTTGATAAGAGTCTGACGAGTAGGCGCGTGACAATCAAAAAGTAAGCATAACATATCGTTGAAGGCCTGCACTGTTTCATCTAGACTGTCATGTCGGAGTACTCTTTCCCAATCGAGAGAGTCACAGTCAGCGGAAAAAGCAGTTTGATCAATATCTTTAAGTGGACGGAAGATGATCCATCGCGGTTGGGGCTAAGGTTTTTTAATATTGACATCAGCTAAAATCATTGCGTGGTCACTTAGGCTACGATTATGGAGTACATGAATTTTTTGTATGCATACATTTGCGTCTGTACAAACCAGGTCAAGTAAGGTCGCCGAAGTGTCGGTAACCCTAGTAGGAACGTCAACTAGTTGTTTAAGACTGTGGTGGTGCAAAAATGTGTTAAAAGCGGTAGCCTCTGATGAGTCGGAAAGCAGCATATCTATGTTAAAATCACCAAATAAGAACGTGTGGTCACAATAGGAGAATGCGGCAATCGATTCACTAAGGCAATCTATAGCTGAATCCACTGTAATGTCAGACGGTCTGTACGCAGTTCCAATAGCTATTCGTACTCCGTACAGTGTGATCTCAATCCACATTTGCTCTAGGCAGCCGGCGGGGTGAGGTCTAACGCGCGCGCGCACTCCGCGCCTAACGTAGTAACCCACTCCGCCGCCGCGCGAGCCGCGAGGGATGTGCCGTAGTGTGTAGTGCGGCAATACAGGCGCACAGCCTTCCTCACCCTCTCTCAACCATGTTTCATTCAATGCTAAGATATCGGGCTCTTGTGTGTGCATAGTAGTTATTAATTCATCTTGACCCGTGTTTAGCGACCTTGCATTAAGAAGCCCGAGTTTCAACAAACTAGAGGTATTTTTACGGCCCATTTTTAACAAATAAAACCAGTTTTATTTTCCTTTTAAGCAATGAAAATGAATGGCAAGTGACACAAATATAATTTATATGTGTTCGTAGTTTGGCAGGCATAGTTATTGAATTGATGCGTGTTCGTATTAATTTAAAATACATCGAGATGTTAATATTGTGTTCGGCAATAATACTTGGCAAAGTAACTGTTTCAGGATGACAAACGAGAGACATATATGAGTTACAAGGGTAATATGCATGAGACAAGGTAATTAAAATAAGAAACAATGACATCTTAATAAAAAATAACATAATTGGCAAAAAGATCATGAAACCCATTTTTCTAAGGTGCGCGACCCAGCTGGTTCTAGGGGTGGGGGTTTGGGCGTGGGTTGGAGAAAAAAATACGCTCCAAGTCCTGTTCCCCCCTCACCCTCTGAGTCGCACCCCCTTCAGATTTTTTCGTAAGGACTCTGCCTTCACGGGTCCACACAAACTTGAAGCCGTGCTCGCGGGCTGCAAGTCTCGTTTTATAAAAAATGTCTCTGGTGCGCTTGGTGAGACGCTCGTTAATGTAAACTGGTGTCTCTCCCCTTTGGAGTCCGATATCGCGTGCGTTGAAACCGCCACCCCGGCGTACGCGCGCTGCCTTCAGGAGTTCGTCCTTGACGCGGCGACGGGTCACACGCAGAACGATTGGGCGCGGCCGGGCGGGTCCAGCCGGCGGCGGAGACGGGGCGCAGCGGGCCAGCACGCGTGACGTGATCGATGTCCCGCTCGTCTAGCTCCACACCGATCTTCCTGCCGCTTGTCATGGCGAGATGAAATAGGTTTTCTTCTCCTTGTTCGGGTATTCCGGTAATTTAGACCTCGTTGGTCAAAGTGGCGTGTTCGCGAGCTTCCATTTCGTTACGCAGTTCGGAGATTGTGGAGCGCGCCGACGCTAGCTCTGTCTTGATTTTTTCGACCTCAACTAGGCGCTGATCCAGACAGTCCATTTTTTTTTGGAAGTCGTCCATCCTTCCATGTGCCATCTCTAGTGAATTCCTGACATCCAACATTTCTTGCCTCATTGCGTCAAACTCGTTCCTGCACATACGTACTGCCGCAACTAGACTGTTGACTTCTTTGGTAAGGGGGTCCGTAGGCGATTTTATCGGAGAGGGTGGCCCGTGGGAGGCCGCTTCGCCACTGGTGATGAAGGAAGATGAAGGGGCCGCGACAGCGTCAAGGTTGACAGTAGCTTTCGCGGAGGGATCGCAATTTTTTTTCCTTTCTGTTGGGCCTGCACCAGATTTTTGGCTGAAATTAGTGCCAGTTTTGGGTGCCAATGCAGCGCCAGCAGGCCGGGGTTCCGTGGTAAACTTTGCCGGTCGCAGTGGAGTATTGTCCCCGCGTTTAAGCTTAGCCGTACAAGATGGGCATGTCCAAATCTCTCGAGCGGCTCTGGTGAGTCGGTCTAGTCCGGGCTCCAACTGGGGCTGATTAACGCAGGTTCTATGGTAGGTTTCTCTGCATTCGCTACATAAAATGAAGTCTCCATCTGTTCCAGTCGCTTTATTGCAACCGCCACATTTCGGTTTATTGGTTTTCTTTCCATCCATAGTGAACCAACAACGGTGTGCAAGGTTGGTAAAAACTTGATAAGCTTGCGCTAGTATACAACAGATGGCGCTAGTTCGGTGGAATGATTTCACCTCTAGATGGCGATAAATATGCTTCCAATAAAGTTCGACAGCACAAAATGTTTGATCGTTTCGTTATTACATATTAAATGTGTCGGAAAAGACCGAAAGCAAATTTAGTTGCATAAGCCGACTGTGGGTTCCTTAACTCACGTGAAATGTCAAGTTTCCTCGCAATGGGCACTTATGATTTTCCACTTTAAATCCCTAAACACAATCAGTTTGCTTTGTTTCTTTATTATAACAAGACACGTAAACAGCTGCTACTCACAGGCAGGGTTGCCATTCATTAGTGGCATTAAGATCTCATATAGAAATCGTCAAGCTTCTGTCTGAGTAGAAAAGGAGCTAAAGCTTAATATACTTCGTATGTAATTGAACCACAATGTACTATTTCATGGTGCAGCTACGTTCGACTCTGATTTACATCTAGATCGACCGAAAACCGTCCACTGAACGTTTGTATCCCCTCACACGATATAAATATGTAGAACGAAACAATTGTATTATTGTGAGTAGCCTGCAGGCTTTATACAGGTTGTTGCAACGGCCACTACATACATTTCGTGAGCGTATCATCAGTATCATGTTTTTCCAAAACAAAAAAAATCTTTAAAATTTCAATCTAGATATAATTTTTTTAAATGTATGCCTTCGTCTAGTGTAATTTGATGCGATATTGTAACCGTGCATAAAAAAGGTCTTGGCATGGAACCTAGATCCCACATGGCCTGTCAGGCTAATGTCATAACACTAGGGCTGAGATAAATAGTCGTAACAGAAACTAAGACTAACGGAAAGTAGTACTTTGTGACGTCACTTTTACACATTTTGTATGGACGCAATCTCAAAGTAATGCAAAGTGACGTCACAAAGTACTACTTTTCGTTATTCTTAGTTTCTGTTACGACTATTTATCTCGGCCTAGGTGTGATATTAGCCACCCATGTC
Source organism: Incurvaria masculella (assembly GCA_946894095.1). Lineage (NCBI taxonomy): Eukaryota > Metazoa > Arthropoda > Insecta > Lepidoptera > Incurvariidae > Incurvaria > Incurvaria masculella. Next base: position 10,573,017 of record OX335644.1, read on the forward strand.
TAATCACATACAATATTCCTACGTTCTTAAGGAACATTAGATTATTTTTACACTAAACGAATAAATTACTTTCTATGGAAAATCAAACTTTTGATTAAGAGGATATTCAGAAAAAGTTATTAACCTTTATTGTTTATTTCAATCCCAATAATCATTTCCCAAATTTGGGACCGATTTGTAGTGACCGTTGCAACATCATGTATATAACTAGTTAGTAACATAAACTACTCCATGACGGGCCACAAGTATTTATGTTTGATTACATTAGACGCGATGGCCTAATGTAATAGGATAAGGGCGGTTCGCTGCTGTCGGCTGTCACACAGGGTGCGTCAAAAGTGGGGAGCAACCGACGTGATTAATGTTCCTTCGGTTTATTTACAGCCCGTGTTTTCGGCATTCCTATATTTGTATAAATGGCAATTAAGCACTCATACCAGGCTGAGCTTTTAGTGAAAACAGGCTTGTCACGTCTCGTGGGGTGAGCTTGAATACATTTTACCAATCCCTGTTCACAATTCAAGCTGCAAGTAGAAAATACGGATTGTAACAATGATATTTAAAAATATTTAAATTACCGCCGATATCAGTTATGTTGGATATCAAGTTTGTCGACCGGTATTCACTTGTTATCATCGATATCATGGGATCGGCAACGGGCAAGCCTAGAATAAGTTTTGGGTAACACTGAGAAATGAGAAGGCCAATAAAATTACCCAAATACTCTTCAAGATTAACATTGCGGCCAATCCAACATCAAGCACCCGATCGCATTCGGATAAAATCCTTATTTTCAAATTCAGCAATTATTTTACTAATCACAACTAAATATCAATGTGTCATTTTTGCACGCATTTATATACAGTGTTATTTTCCTGTTCTAGAATCACTTGTAATATCTGCTTTGAGAAAAATAGTACAAAGGGTTATTTTATGCCATTTTTCAATGCATGGTTAACAAAACACGTTATTTCCAATTCTTGAAATCTAAAAGAGACGATCAAAATTAATACAGTGAATAGGAAAAGGCATAAAGTTTCAATTTATAATTGGAGCCTCTGCAGCATTATTGGAGTTGACCGTAGCTATTATATCACTACGCAATGGAAAATTGCAATATCGCATACTATATAGCGCTTGTAATCTTACGAGAGCCACGAATCGATTCGCTTGCAGTGTCCAATAATTTCTGTATGCCTACATTATACATGCCTACTCGTAAGTTTGAAACCTTATGGGTATTGCAAAAATAGGTAAACATTTTGAGATATGTGTAATAATTGAATGTATGGATTTTAGAGTAAATATTTTTAACCGCTATTAAACAGATATTATTAAATATCTGCTGCGAAATTTATAATTTATTCAGCATGAATTATCAGCCGCTCTAGAGAAATCACCCTTCTTAAGAAATCAACAATATACTGGTTCAATTTCTGGGATAATATTATTCGATCTTACGGTTACCAGTGCCTGAATACTAATTGTATAGGCGTCTACAACGATCGAAGACATTTCACAACCAATCTTATTGGTTCTTATACAATTCATATCAAGGCGACCTATATTATAATGCTATACTATGATCAGCTTACGGCTTGTCTTTTCCAAAAGTACGTCTATCCCTCAGACTATTAGCTGAATAATTAAGCCTCGGTCGCTCATTGACGCGACGCCTCGGTGATAAGTCTCTCCTTACTTTACCAAGTACCTTCGCATAGAAAAACAATTTGGGCAGAGTGCCTTTATTTCATTCAGTTCAATGCACCAAATTCCAGCGCACAAACCCCGTCTAAGTAGATTTTCTCTAAATTCGGCTAAGTTGTTCGTATCCGCTTATAATAATCCGATATCATTTCCTTAAAATACGAAATGACAAACTATATCTTTTTTGGCGAGGATTTTAGGCTGAGTTCATACGCAGAAATACCGCTGCGCAAACAACACAAAATATTATCGACGTGTACGGCCCTAACACTGCCTGCATAATCACGATACATTATTGGTCAAATCGTTATAGATCTGGAAATGTTTAGTTGAAGAAGGAACCTCGCGGTCGGCCGGTAACCATTGTAGACCAACCAACCGACCGGTGGCGCTCATTTCGCGTGTTAATACTACTATTTAGATATCAATCTAATTTATGTCGTCACCAAAGTCGATTTTGGTTTCAACAGTTTTACCGTTACAACTACCAATTGATTGAAATTTTGTTTAGATTTAACATACATTTGTATTTCCGATAGTAACAACGGTCTTGCAACGTTAAAATAGAGCCAACTTTTAAATTGTTTTTTGAACTGAGTTCGATAACTATTTTCTCTTACTATTTTGTTAAATGTGTAAATACTGTTTCTAGCTTTGGTATTTTTCTATGTTTACTGGCGTTTTATATTCAGTAAAAGGTAAAACATGAAAGAGTTATAATTTATGTACCTCTAGAAACTGGGCAGTTGCATATCTGATTTTTATTCAGTCGTAATGTTCAATCACTTAACATCCGTTTCAAAACTATCTGATGTTACACGTGTTATTTTCACAATACACTTTACACTTTGTACACACAGTACACTTTTGAAAATAACCCTTAATATTACTGAATAATAATCGCTTAAAATTAACTGTTTTAGCTCATCAATTATAGATACTAAGCATAATACATTAATAGTAATGAGAAATACTTCACCAATGACTGAAGTTTAACTGTCCTAAAATAGAGAAATGTTAAAAATATTGTTTTCATTGCACCGATAGTTTCGTAAAAAAAATTTTTTTTTCAAACTCCCGTAAAAAGACTTCGGTCTCTTCGACTTAGCGACCTTTCCAATTTATCTTTTGACTAAAGGATATCTGCGATCGCCTACGGAAATACAAGAATAATACTAGCCGCGCATTTTCTGTGACTCTAGTCACTCAAATAAAACTCTGGTGAACGTGACGTGAACAAGAAATACTTTTACAAGTTTATCCTCGGGGGAGAGCGGGCGAGGTCGCATGATTTGAGTGTCAGGCTGGAGCTGGCCGGGAGCTGGCCGGGAGCTGGCCGGGAGCTGGCCGGGAGCTGGCCGGGAGCTGGCCGGGAGCCGGCCGGGAGCCGGCCACGTGTTTTTCATAGCCGGGTAATATTTACACTGTCTAATTGATGTGGACACAGACAACAGGCCGCGCCGTGAAAATATCAAGACCTCAGTTATTTTTTTCGTTCGCTACGGTGGGGAAATAATCTTTTCAATACGGAGTTATCTACACCACAGATACACTCCACGCAAATATATACACTTCAGGGTAGATATGTAAACTGGCAATCAGTTATAATCTCAAACACGCTCTTGAAAATCTCATGTATGTAGGCCTGTTTTAACAGGTGGGAGGAGATATTCCCCGACGGGCTCCCGGGACAACGGGCTGAACGATCAGCTCGAAACGTCGGAGAATGTCTCTTCCCGCCGCGTGAAAAGTCGTAACATTTTTCAAACTTGTTTAACCACCGCGATAATCTCAAAAGTATCAGATTTTTTTAAACTTCCTTGTATATACGATGTTTGCCATAATATATTTTTTTACCTACTTATGTTTTCTTGTATTTTTTTTCTTTATTTATTATTGTGCGTATTTCCATCATTAAGTGCAGTAGTAATAATAAAATGAACGATCTGTGACATCGGCCGGGTAAAGTTGCAGAAACCTTTTCTTTGGGTCCGATTGATTATTTTGTAAATTATGTCCCGGGTTCAGACGCATCGTCTTGATCGGCTCTCGCCTCGACTTTCCTTCGGATCCGGTGGAAATATTTTCCGGTTCCAACAATACGAATTCCGTTTAAGTTTTGCATAAGCGGTTTACCCAACGTGTCAGCTTTCGGGTAGGGCAATGACGTGGGAAGTTACACCCCCTTGGAGTATCGTCTAAAGAAACTGAGCGCTCCCTTGCCTTTTTTGGGTCGCGCAAGCGCAATGTTGCTACCAATCACGTATTAAGGCAAGAATAAACGCTAAAGAAAAAAACAATCATCTCGACTGAGAACTAGGTATATAGAAACTAATAGGATTTGAGACAAAGGTGCTGTGGACTTGAATTTGAAAAATCAAAGCTAAATAAACTGTTTCCTTAGCGCACATCATGTGGAAAACAATGTTTTTCTGGACGTACCTGACCGCTCAAAAAGCACGATTTCAAACCTTTTAATGCCATCGACTAATAACTCTCGATAATATTGAAAGCAATTTACTTATTCTATAAACTTGCGAAAATTCATAAAACATTAATTTTCAAGTAGGTACTTTATTAGATATAAAAACCCCAAATTGTTATTCTCAAACTCATCAGGAACGTGATTATAGACTCGAAATGGTCGGTATGTACCTCTTATAATGAACGAACTTTGTTATTTTTACTTTTAAACTTTAGTCATTTTCAGCCTTCCGATAAAACCTTTACAAAGCTGTAGAAAGGCACGACTAAGTGGAAAGTTACGACCCACAAGAATATCGACGCGCCACAGATTTCTTCACACCTCTAACATTGTTGTGACGTCATCTGAGTAACTGAAAATCGGTGAACTTAGAGCGACATACATTTACCTCAGACTGGCCAATGGACAGCTTCGCATCAAATGTCCAATGTTTGCAAGGCCATAAGAAATTTTGTATCATATAAAACGAATTCCCTTAGGATGGTTCTAAGTACCCAAACTCGCAAGGGCTTGTGCCGTTACGACCTAGTCAAAATCAAGTCGAGATCTAACAATAAAAACAAAAATATAATTCTAGAAAAAAGCGACGTACTTGCCGAGTACGAAAAAGTATAATTACTCAAAAACGCTAGTGTTCTCTAACGTTCTAACCTAACCTAACAGCGTGACTGACAAATATCATAGAATCGAACTGCACGTGAAATAGATTACGGCATAAAAAAAATTGTTTCGACAAATAAAATATCGAACACTTTGATTTAAAAAAAAAAGGTTTTATTTGATAATTTTTTATTTGACCTGCGAAAAATGTTTAAAATTGTTTTTTTAAACTGCTGTTATTTTCACTATGATTTTTATTAATTACTCTCGACCATATATAAAAATATGTTTTATTATCTTTTAATTAAATTTCTGTAGAGCCCATAACTAATGCATAGCCTATTAATTAATCAATAAAATCCAACGGTGTGTTTTGGATATGGGTGTGTACAGGTATATAAAAAAACTAGGACGTATTTTTTTAAAGTGCTGATAATAGGGCACGGTATGTGCGTTCATTAGTACCACTGCATTCCTATGGCCGAATCAGCCGAGTTTCGTCGCCACTTGCCGACGGTGCTCGAGGACTAATTGTACTCCTAATTGCTCTCGAATCGTCGACGGATGGAAGATGGCGGCGGCACGTTCTCGAGACATAACACTCGAACCGCTACATCACGTTGCTTAATCGTCCTATGATAACAGTCTATCTCTACGTCACTACTTACACGTAGAGTATCTGCCTAATATGTGGATGCGAGTCTTAACATTTCAGAGCATTGTTCTAAATTCGTATAGAGAAAGCCACAGAGGAGAAGCTATGTGGTCGTTATCGCAGCTCCACCGTATGAACAAATTGTGCATACATTATAAACGTATACATAGGACAGGGGAACATCGCTATTGCGCGCGAATACACTGAAAAACATGCAACTATTTACTGTTTCAGCACAGTTGAAATTCAATCATTTATGATAATTTATTCTTCATTATTATTAATGTATTACGGTAAGTATCTTTTAATGAGTCAAAAAAGTTAACATTAAACAGTTATTTTAACCGATTGATGAAATGGCTTTTAATTATATTGTGTGCATGTTAATGATATTTAATTTTCCTACGATTACCGTAGCTGCGGTATCCGGCTCCGCTTGGGACAATGTCGTTTTGGACTGATGTCGGACCGAATTATTTACTGGATATATGAGTTACCCATACACATTTTCATCACAAATCTCACCCCTTTTGAGTTTAATTTTCACCACACAAGATAGCCTATGTCCTTCTCCATAGTTCAGACTATCCGTTTACCGAAATTCATCAAAATTAATTTAGCAGCTTAGGCGTGAAAACAAAACAAATACTTTTGCATTTAATACTATTAGTATGGACTTAACATTCATTTCTAAGTTACTTGCTTTACTTTAAATAAAACTACACATTTCACCACCAATAGGCAACCACAATTTTTAGGAATCTGAAAGCTCACCGAGGCGGGAAGAAATTGAATTTGTTGGGTCTTGGAACCCTTCACTTTTTTTCCAATTTCGGGACTTGGCCCGTCCGCGCCGCTTTAAGCTCGGAGGCTTTAGTACTTACAAGGGGCGACCAGCCAGACAGGGCTCTCTAAACAAATGTTTATATTGTTAGGTACTGTCAAAGACGACCTGGCTTCCTTTCAAGAGTTTCGACTACAGCACACACCCTCACCCCCTCGCACACGCACGCATATTGTACCAACACAACTTCTCTCAGGCTCTACCTGAGAGGCGTTTACTGTACGAGTGAAGCTTAAACTTGGCGAGATTGCCTGCAGGCACGTAAGACATGTTACCTCCAACGGGCCCGATACCACTCAGACATACTATGTACTCGACCTGTAAGTGAAATACAGTGTTCCATTATTTATACTAAGTCGAAGCACGCAAACGTTATATGGTTAGTGTGGCTCTGACTAGTAAATATGTAGTCAAATTATTTATTGGGATTTTTTTTGTTAACTTATTAATAGATTTTAAGAAATAACGTCATAATTTAAAGGTTTCTCATATTAGTAAATCTTGAGAAACCCTTTATGTACGTTATACCCATACAATATCATGCATGTATGTCTGTATGCATGCACATGGAGGCGTAAGCATATATGCAAGCACCGTACGGTAATTATGCTTGGCTACTTTTTCCCCCTAGTTTTTAGGGTTCCGTACCCAAAGGGTGCCAACGGAACTCTATTAATAAGCCTCCGCCATCCGTCCGTCCATCTGTCCGTCCGTCCGTCTGTCCGTCCGTCCGTCCGTCCATTTGTCACAGGGCTGTACCTCATGAACCGTAATAGGTAAGCAGCTGAATTTTGTATTTTATTTTACATTATATTTTTAACTGTAATAGGTAAAATTTTGAATTATTAAAAATTGAAGAGCCCTCTTAATACACCCTATCCAAAAAACCAGATTTTTTCGTGTTAAATCTGGTACGATGGTACGAAACCCTTCGTGTGCGAGTCCGACTCGCACTTGGCCGGTTTTTTGTGTCAATTTTTATATTCTAACTTGTTTTTTCACACAGAACGGTAGCAAATGTTGTCTTTATAAATACGTGAAAATTTTAAGTAAATATTATTATGAAAATCGCTGCCATCTAATCAATTTGAAGTTGTACTACGACATCTATATTGTAATTCAATTTATATAATGATTATTAAAAATTTTGGTCAGGACTTTTGTCTCACACCAAACATTTTCTGATTATGAAAATCTGATTAAAATACTTCAATGTGTGTAGATTTTATTGCATAACCTTAAATTGAGGGGTTTCGTCGTTCATGGTTCGGATTCCACGTTAAACTGTAGTTGCCTTTCCTTGCTTACTAGGCTGTAGGGCCCGCCCGGTTCCTAAAAACAATAATTTAAGTAGAATTACCATTCTTCGAAAACAAATGCTCGCATCTATTAGCCCCTTATTTTTTTAAGGAACAAATATATTGCAAATAACTGTGCATTGATTCGGTACATTTTCACATATTTGGTATTTACGTTTTGATTACTTCTTGAATTTAATGAAATTTTATTCAATTCACAGATGCGTTAAGGCAATGGAAAAAAATCTCATTCTTGATGAGCTCGTGACATGCAAATAAAGCTTCTAGTGTAGGACAATATTCAGCAGCTCATACGTGTTCGTGACATATTTTAATTTATTTATTTGAGTTGTTTCGTTGTTAGGGTTCCGTACCCAAAGAAACCCTAACACAAAGCCTCCGCTATCCGCCGTCCGTCCGTCCGTCCGTCTGTCACAGAGCTGTATCTCATTAACAGCAATAGGTAGGCAGCTGAAATTTTCACAGAGTGCGTATTTATTTTGCCGCTATAATAACAAATAGGTAAAACTAAAAAAAAATAAAGGGGTCTCTTTTCAAAAAACTTATTTTTTAGTGTACAATCGTGTACGTATTGCGTAACTTCCGGTTGGAGAATTTCTCAGCGGCAACGTAATAAAATTGTCAATACGAATTTTGATTTGACAGGAATCTTTTTTGGGATCGCCACTGAGTAAAACCGATATTCACGACATGTTTTTAAGCAGCCTGACATGTATGGCTAATATCACTCAACTACCGTGGTGATATTATCCCAAAACAATACATTTCTGAAAAAATCAGATTCCATTCCAGAACCTCCCCTTTATGAGTACGGCTATGGTATACGAGGGCAATTTTTATTGCCACTTCTACCATCTTATCGGCCAAATCGATGGTACCGACTTATGGGTCGTTTATTAAACTTTCTTCATGCACAACGCATACAATTATACGTTGTGAATTTTATACGATATGCATTGTTTTGATTTTTTGGAAAAAAATACTTTTATACGTTGTGAGTTTTATACGCAGTGAATACGACTCGTCTAAACTACTAACACCATTGAGAACTCTGAAAGAGCGTTGTGATAAAACAATTGGAGTCCGTCTTTGCACAATACATTAATATAGGTCTGGGTCGACCAGTTTTACCCTATCATCACCTATACATAATATTAAAAGTACTGAATAACACATTTTTAAATTATCTCTATAGCTTTAGAAATAAAAAAAAATCCATTTGAAAAAAAGACTCGATCTCGCCTATTTATCCTCCACTAGTGCTACTACGGAGCCATTATGTACAACTTTAAGCTTTTACAAGCTGTTCATTTAGAGCGCTCTTTTGCGCAAGTCGGGATAAGTCTCTCTTTAGGTGATGGTACTAGCCGCAACGCGAGTTTTCCGCAGCACCGCAGTAAGCTAGCTCAGTCTGGCGATTGGAAATCGCCTTTTTAAATGTTATTGCTCCTCTTTTAGCAATTGGATTGTTTTCGTATTCCTTGTTTCTATTTGCGATAAGAAAAAAACACTGCAAAAAAATGGTATTTTTCCGAATGTCGATTACGAAAATCTAAATGGAATCGAAATTAAATGTATTTGTATAAATATAATTTCTTACATGCAGAGATCACACGATTTTCATAGTTTCTACGTGAAAGATTGTTTTTCTTAATCTCATTAAAAATCTGTATGTAAACAGTACGAACCAGCAATTTAATTATAAGGATTTCAATTTGGATATTCTATGATGATGTACTATATTTTCATACATTTTTTGGAAGCATAGATAAAATAGAAAGGAGATATGCCATCTTGCGCGACTACTATGAGAACCGCTGTCTCCAAACTACCAACCCAACGTAAACGTAAATGCCACATGCAAACATATTCGCCGACGTATTGAAAGGTTTGTGTGGGTGGGAACTGACTTGGTAAAAGCATTTAAAGAGCACATTCGCGCGCGACCCGCCGCCGAATGCCCATACAATTATATGGCCACTTAAGCCATGCGGCGGCGACGCGATTTCAACCGCACGCCACTTCTTCACCCTTCCTCTTAATGTTTTTTAAATCCTCAAAACTGAAGTATGCAATGAATTTGTGAAGAAAAATCTAAATAAAGTAAACGCGTCACCAATTTTCTATAAAAAGCAATGAAAACCTTTTTTCTAGAGACGAGGAATGAAATATCACATCCCACCGTCGTCTAATGGTCCATTTGCCTTAATTTTATAAGCCACATTACCGAGAGACGCCTGCTGTAGATGACGTCCAAATTTGACAGATCGCTTAGACAATAGAGCTCGCATATCATTTGTTTTTTTAAACTCTTCACCTAACTATAACAAGAAAAAGTATCCAAGTACTCAATTTAAGGGTTTGTAATTTTTTTTTTTTTTTTAATGGTACGTCCATCTGCGATCAGCCTTCAGACTATAATCAGATCTCTTGAGTGTGCGTGGTTTTGTAGGTCAAACATGTCCAATAACATTAGACCTTCCTCCATACTTAGATCAATCAGAACCGGTTGTCAAGATCCAGTATGTCATATCTTTTAAGTCGTCGTTGCTTGTGATCTGGGATTAGTAGGTTTGATGCAAGTACGTTGACATGGTTATTAAGTCGGGTTTTGTATTTGGTAGAGACCATTCTTATTTCATCCTTCACCGTAGGAATCTCAAGATGTTCGTGTATTTCAGTAGTCCGAGTGAACCAGGGAGCTTTGGCTATCTGCTTGAGCACGTTATTTTGGAACCTTTGCAGAATTTCGATGTTAGAATTGCTGGCGGTACCCCACAGCTGAATACCATATGTCCATATGGGTTTGAGAATGGCCTTGTAAATGAGCAGCTTGTTCTCTAGACTCAGACTGGAGCCTCTGCCAAGGAACCAGGTGATTTTTTTATAGCGGATGTTCAATTCGTCTCTCTTCTTTGTAATATGTTCTCTCCAGATCAAACGTCTATCGAGATGCATACCAAGGTACTTGACTGACTCCTTGTGAGGCAGATAATCTTCACCAAGTTTGACAGGGGGGCAGCTACTATTTCCCAGCGAAAACGTGATATGAGTTGACTTGGTTGCACTTGCTTTGATTTTCCAGTCTTTTAGCCATTGCTTAACCAGATTTAGCTCATTCTGGAGTTCTTGAGAGGCCCTAGCGGGGCTCCCGTTGCTTGCTAGCAGAGCGACATCATCAGCGAATGTTGCTGTCAGGACACATTCCGTAGTTGGAAAATCAGCAGTAAATAACGAGTAGAGCAGAGGTCCTAGGACAGAGCCTTGTGGCACGCCTGCTACACAGTTGTAGAACTTGGAACGAGCATCACCTTGTTTGACCTGGAAGAATCTATTGGATAGATAGGATTCAATAATGGTGTAGATCGTGTGTGGCATGCTAGTTTTGAGTTTCATCAAGAGTCCTTTATGCCATACTTTGTCAAAAGCCTGTTGAATATCCAAAAAGGCAGCTGAACAATACTGTTTTAATTCCAGGGATCTTCTTATCTTTTGGCAGACTCTGTGGACCTGTTCAATGGTAGAGTGCTTTGTTCTGAAGCCAAACTGGTGGTTTGGAATGATTTCTCTTTCATGTATAACATCGTTTATCCTTTTCTGCAGAATTTTTTCAAAGAGTTTGCTTAGTATGAGTAGTAAACTAATTGGTCTATATGAGGACACTTCATTAGCCGGCTTTCCTTGCTTTGGGATCATGATAATTTGTGAAATTTTCCAAATGTCTGGGTAAGTTGAAGTTCTCATTATACCATTGAACAGAATGGTCAGAAAAACAATCGCCTTTTTCGGGAGTTCCTTAAGTAATTTTGATGTGATCAGGTCAAACCCTGGTGCTTTCTTCGATTCTAGAGCTTTGATTTATCTTCGGATTTCTCTTGGCGTTGTGGGAGTTAACGGAGGACACATTTGAAATGGTTGAGCTAATACAATGTTTATTGCATCTTCCTGGTCTGAATTGCCTATATTTGGAACAAAGACATTCTCGAGGAATTTTGCGAATAGTTCGGCTTTCTCTTCATCGGATCGAGCCCAGGACTCACCAGTTGATTTTAGCGGTGGTGATGTTAAAAGTGGTCTGTTAAACTCCTTGGATACTTTCCACAATGAATATTCATCATTTCTGGTGGCAGAGAGGGATTCTAGATGTTCCTTAAGGGTGAATTTTTTTCTGTTTTGAATGGTTAGTTTAAGCTCGCGAGCGCATCTGTTTAATATGGTCTTATCAGTTGTAAGACGACTGCCCTGCCAAACTCGGCGCAGTCTGCGCTTCTCTGTTATTTTAGCACGTATGTCCAGTGGGTAGTTTTCGTATCCAATCTTTGATTCAATGGTTGGGGTGCATTCCCATGCTGAACATTGAATTAGGTTGGTTATATAATAGGTTGCATGTTCAATGTCCTCTGGTGTCTTAAGTGGTATGTTAAGATTGATTTTTGAATTTAATACTTCTCTAAATGATTCCCAATCTGTTTTTTGGTTGTGCAAGGTTTCAAAAGTTTTTTTTATGATAATGAAATTGCTAAGAGTGGCAATTATTGGAGTATGGTCGGAAGTGCTGTCAAAACAGGATTCTACTTTGATATAATGGTGAGATAAGCCCATTGTGATGAAAAAGTCCAGTAAGTCGGGCATCTTCTTCGAGTCTGTCGGCCAATACGTTGGTTGACCAGTTGACAATACATTTAGATGTTTTCTATCTACGGACATTTTCAACTGCCTTCCTCTTGTTACGGTCAAACGTGAGCCCCAGTAGGTGTGCTTGGCGTTCCAGTCGCCTCCTGCAATAAATCTGTTTCCAAGAGTATGGAAAAATTGCGTAAACATATCCTCGCTAATCGCATACCTAGGTGGGCAATAAACAGAAGATATTACTATGTCCCCTCGTATGTCAGATACCGATATGGATGTAGCCTGGATTTGATTCGTCTTATACTCTGGAAGTAGGTGGTGTTTTATCGAGGATTTGATTATAATAGCTGTTCCACCATGCCCTGTTCCATCTGGATGGAATGTTGAGTAGGTAGCAAATCCTTTAATGGAGAATGCACTGCGTATGGTAAGATGTGCTTCAGAGATTAGGACTAAATCTAGTTTTTCAGTTGTAATAAGCGTTTCCACTTCTATCTTATTCGGCGTTAGACCGTTTATGTTCCAGGCTGCGATTCTTAGGGAGTCTCTTACCATAATTGTGCTTTTGTAAGGCATTAGGGACTTTTATTTATGAGTGTATTTATAAGTCCCATTAGGGTACTTATGTGTTGTAAGAGAATATCTATTTTTTCGGATTGCTTGAGCAACATCGTCTCTAAAGAGTTGTTGGGTGTTGATTCTTTTGTGCTGTGACTCTGTAAGGGTTCTTCAATCTGCGGTTGTTTGGTAGCATCTGCATATGTCTTCGTTTTTTGCGCTCTTGGGAATGGGTTCTTATCATGATTGATGTTGTTATGTGTAGATTTTAAGTCCATAGATGGCTTCGTGGATTTTAAGTTGTTCCTTGTTAGTTTCCTGGTTGCAATCTCTTTGTAGACTTGGCAACCTTTGTAGTTTGCAGGATGATCTCCGGAGCACAAAGCACACTTAGCTGGACTATTTCTGTCTTTTTTTGGGCATTCAGATGTCTTATGGGCATGTGTACACTTGACACATCTGAAAGGTCTCATACAATTGTTCTTGCTGTGGCCATACTGTTGGCATCTGTGGCACTGAACAATTGAGGTTTTTTTCCTGGGGTCTTCAATAATGACAGATTGGTTAAAAATATACTTTATGTCTTTTAAGGCTTTGTTATTAGCACTCGGTGCAATGTTGGCAAAGAAGGTCGAACTTGGGAGTTTTTCTGGTCCATAGCGAGCATTAATTATCTCACCCTTGACAATATTGCCAGTTTTTTCGATTACCTCGATTATTGCGGACAAAGGGGTTGAATGATGCAGGTTTTTAATCACAATTCTTGTGCACTTTTCCTGTTTTTGTGTGAATGTATGGCCGATTAGTCCTTTTTCTCGATGAGGTCGAGTACTTTTTTGTAAATAGACGGAGAGTTGCACGAGACTCTTAGTTGGTTTTTGCTAATAATTTTGTAGGTGAAGTCATTGTTGTTGGCAACTGTCTCTAGGATTTCTGAGAGTTTACTGACATCATCAATACCATATAAGATTATGGGTGGGGGTTTGTTTACCTTTGTTTGTTCGGAACCATGGTTATCATCAGATTTGTCAACTGGGAGTCCAGAATATCTATTGCTGAGCTCTGTGCTTCCGTTAGGAGGTGGAGAGTTGGAAGTCCTTCGTCTTTTGTGGTTTCGCAAGACGGGAACTCTCTGCCATTCGGGAGGGTTGAGTGTATTGGCATCTTTGCTAGGAGATTCTTCTAGAGTGAGAGAAGAGGATATGTTTCCAGTTGAGTTGGATCGTGTTAGAAATAGGCCCCTGTGTAAGACTTGTTGGACCATTTTATTGCTCTTGGCTTTGCTCTTTGGTGGGTCTACTTCTCTTCGTATTTCACTTCTTGAGGTCGGTAGTTCCATGGCTTCTTCGATGTCGTTGATGTGTGCCGTCAAAATTTTCCCGCTGGTTAGGCCGTCGTAGCCTTCAATTTCCTTTGGTGGCGTTCTGAGTAGTGACCTTCTCTTGGCGAAGGGATTCGTGTCCTTATCATTTTGCGAAAAATTGCCCCCCCCAGAATACGAGGGGCAGCCCGAGTCTAGTTCAGCTCTATTGCCGCTAGATATCTGCAATCCAGCTGAGCCAGACTCGGAGAGGGATTCTCCAGCACCGTAAGTGCCGGTACCCTCCTGGGGTATATCTTTTGTATTTCTCGCTTCCATTTTTATTTAAGTGTCACACTTGTCGGGTGTGACATCCTAGCCTTTGGTGATCCAACACCGTCCTACAAGGCAGTAGGTTAGGTTTTACATCAGAGTACCCCTCTCCTAGACTGACTGCCACCCAAGGCTCTCGAGGTCGAGTCTCCCCGGGTCCGAGCTTTATTTTAAGTGGCGGCTCATACTCGCCACTGTCATTCTTCCGTCATCAGGTTTAGTGCTACTTTATAGAGACATCCCAGCCACGAGAGCCTCAACACCCCTCGAGATAGACCGCCAATTGTCCGGGGCTGCAAGTGCAGCTAACCTCCCGTGAGGGCCAGCTGCGTAAGCAGCTGACCCCCACTGAAGGCCGTTCCACTATCCGCAACCTGTGGACCCGTTCGGTGGCAGATGGCATTGCCCCTGGAAATTTTCTCCCAGAACCGGGTTTGTAAATAACAAATAAAATTTAAAAGGCAATTGAGGTCAGGATTATTTATTATGTACTAACCTTAACGAGATTGGCATGGTACTTTGATATACTCAATCATGTATCAGCAAAAATCGAAGATCATGCATGAATATTATACGATTGCAAAATAAGTTCACTTACGGTGGATTCGCCAACTATAGTCAGTTCTCGCTTCTTCGCAAGCAGTTCAAAGCGTTATTGTTGGAATGTGATCGATCCGATACAGAAAATATCGAAAAAGCGACTGCACAAAATGTTAAATATTTTTGCCAATACACCTCGTTCCTAAAAAAGACTACTTCAGGCTACCCATCAAAAATGTCACTGGGTAATGTTTCTTCCCTCAGAAATTTGTGAGATGCTCTCTTTCAATTTCATGTCAGCCTTCGAACCTTCTGTTGTAAATCATAGCAATGAAGTTGAAAACTCAGATGAAAAACATGCACAGTCTGTATATTTATCCAGTCTTGTACTTGTTACGGAAGAGACGGGTGATTATCGGTGTCAGCTCAGGGACACACTTCTTGAGCACAATGCCTAGAATGCCGTCAGGACCACTACTCTTCGAAGTGTCTAACGTCCTCAAAGATTTGAATATCAGTCTAGGGTGCATCCTCGGCTCCTTCATCGAAATTCCACAGTGTGATATCAAGGGAGGAGCTGCACCCTGGTCATCCAACGTTGAGTTAGATGCGAAAATACGAGCAAACATGTTCGCCTTCTTCTTCGCAAGGATAGCGAGTGATCCATCAGACCGTTCCAGGGGAGGTGTAGCAGAACGAGAGAAGTTACGACGGATCGAATTGGCGAGAGACCAGAATGCACGGCTGCCTGATAGACAGCGCACTAGTCTCTCGCCAATTTTATGGTCGTGCTTAAACTTGGTCATAACGAGAGTTCACTTGCAAGACTTGGAGGAGGTATTGAGGGCACGCCTTGCCACGGTTCGGTCCAACAGCCATTGTCTATAAGCCTGGTTTTTGGCCTCAACCGCGAGACGACATTGGCGATTGAACCAGGGCTTTTTATTGCCACCCACTGGTACAACAGAGAATGGAATAAAGTAAGCCATACCCTGTTGTAACAGCTCCGCAATCGACTCGGCGCACCTCGATGGGTCCGAAGTGGCAAAGCAGACCTCCTGTCAAGGGAAGGTTACAAGAAAAGAACGGAATTATTTCCATCGTGCTGACTTGTAGTTCCATACCTTGCGTGTACTGGGCTCACGTCCAGTCGCGAAAGACACCGATGGCACTGTACAGGATACCAGGCAGTGATCAGAGCCTCCAAGTGGCGCTTTCACATTTACCTTATATCCTGCCTGTTCGGAGGTCAGCACAAGGTCCAGAAAGCTAGGCTTAAGCGCAGGATTGTCGGGAATGGGTATACCCCGAAACCAGCTGCGACAATCCATGAGCTATGGCCAAGTTGTACGCTTCCGTCGGTGACGGTGGAGCCAAGCCACTCCTTATGTTTGGCGTTGAATTCGCCAACCATCACGATTTCGGCCCTAGGAAGCTCTTCGAGCAGTTTGTCCGTAGCTCTGCTGAGGTAGTCGACGAATGTAGAGGTTTCGTTGGCACCGTGGTTGGGAGAGCGATACAGGCCAGCATAAATATCCTTTACTAAAAACCGCTTCAGTATTGATTACCATTTTTCAGTAGGAGGAAATATACTGGAAAAAGTGGTCAGTGTACGTGACCTTGGAATTTTTTTCGATGATAAACGACATTTCATTTCACATCTGGATCATAATATTACTAAAGCATACCAAATGTTAGGTTTCTTACTTCGCCCGACAAATAAATTTAAAACTCTCCAAGCCTACAAGACACTACATCAATACTTAGTTTGTTCTCAACTAGAACATGTATCCGTAGTATGGGACCCGTACTATACTGTCTACACAGATCGTATTAAAAAATCAAAAAATATTTTTAAGAGCATTACATTTTCGTCTTGCAAGTTGTGTATTTACTTGAACAATGACCTTTCTTCCAATCATTTAACTGTTACACCCTTGTGGAACTAATTTCACGAGGGCAAGACTTTTTTACCGAACTACCTTCATTCGCGCCGAGCAAATGAAAAACTGTGGGTCGCCAGAGTTTTTCATTTGCTCGGACGTCGATGCCGGCGGACGTTCTGCTGGCTTCGCACATCCTCAACAGCTCGGCAGCCACGGCAGCGATCGTATCCTGCCGTTGATCCAACCCGCGTTGTGTCTACGTACCACAAAAAGTGAAAGAGCACGTTCCGTGCACGGAACCCTGGTGGAGACGGAACCCGATTCAGGAGGGCTGCAGATCACACTACGCCACTGGTGAGTCCTATACTATCCTGCCTATAGTCCGTTCAAGTCAGGGTTAAATTGGTCAAATCATTATTCTATACAGTCCACTACTCGAAGTAGGTATTTGGGTAGCGACCCATTTGCGGCTGTCGCCCCATACCATACAAGTTGTAAAGCATCATATAGTAGTCTTCTTAAATTCTATTTTTTTTATGTGACTGGACATGGATGGCTAATACCACACCTTCTGTCATGGTATTAGCCTAACACACCACATGGGAACTAGGTGCCATGCCAGGACCTTCCTTATATTACACGGCTACATTGAACTGGATGGAATACACGGACAATTTTCATTGCCGCTTCGACCATCGTTCATTCAATGCGATGGTACCAACCCAGGCTGGATTCACCCTACCACCTAGTAAGTAAGGAAGGGGACCTACAGTTTAACGTGGAATCCGAACCACGGCCAGCCTCTCTCAACGGTCGAATGGTCACCCATCCAAGACCAGATCGGACCCAGCGTTGCTTAACTTCGGAGAGCGACCGCCTAAGTGTCGCGCCACTGGGCTATTGAGGCTGACTTACGTTCACTAAATATTAGACGCAATATGCTTGATTCATCGGTTCTACGCAATATCAGTGTCAGCACTTACAATTGCCCTGATCTGCTCGCTCAGGTAGGTCTACACGTGCCATGCAGACAAACACGCTCGACGTCACTGTTTCACGTAGGAAGAGCTAAAACACAAGCTGGTGTCCGTGCACCAATCCGCAGAATGTGCGATAGCTATAACAGATATTTAACATCCATTGATTTATTTTGCAATGCAGCTTCCACCTCAAAAAAACATGTCCGTAACCTGCTGGATAATTGTGACAAGTAGTGTGAGTATTATTTTATTTTATATGTTTATTTGTGCAACTTCTAACTTTATGCTTTTAATGTTATTCACTTTTTGGTAAAATTTTAATTTAATCTCCTAGACATCCAGGGATCCAAACGATTTTCTTACACAAATATACTGTTCTCTGCTGTGTAATATTCTGTGTTGCTTCATCTAATGTAAATATTTATGTTCTACATTATGTGTTTTCGAGGGTAGCGTAGTGGAGGCGGGCGTAGCTTAACTTTAATCACTATCACTATCACTACATAGTATAAAACAAAGTCGCTTCCTCTGTCCCTATTTCCCTATATCCCTATGTATGCTTAAGTCTTTAAAACTACGCAACGGGTTTTGATGCTGTTTTTTTTAATAGATAGAGTGATTGAAGAGGAAGGTTTATATGTATAATAATATCCATTAAATATTGGAGAAATACTGTTATTTTTGAGGTTTCCAGTTGGCGTAAAATGTTATGTCGTAAAAAATTACATTTTTTCCGCTTACATTGCAAACGCAGGCTGAACCCTACAATATTTATCAAAATAATGTACTAAGTATTGTACACATTGAAAAGGTCTACAGAAAACTCCGCGATGATGTACGTCTGTCTTTTATGGATATCCCACAATAACATTTTTTTGTCATTTACTATTTACGACAAATAATGGCTAATTTTAACCAATACAGCATTAATCCTTATCCAATTAAATACCTTAAATACATTGTTGTCGATTTAATATAGATCAATTTGGCCCTTTACAGCATATGATTTAAATAAATATTTTCGAAGATATTACAGAATTAAAAAAATGCGGCGGCGGTACCGGCCGGTCGGGGCGGCGGGAGCGTGCCTATAAATAGTGCGTCGGAGGCCGCGGTTCTCCCTATTGCACTTTGAATTTAGCAGCGATCGGTCTAATAAAAATATCTAAGTTTTTTTTTATTTCAAATATTTCAATGTAGGAATTCTACGTAAAAAGGGTTTATTTGAGTATCATTGTGTCAAAATAATATTATTTCAAATGATATTTTGACCGTGCAAAGCCGGGACGGGCTGCTAGTTTATAATATTTTGATAATGTGTCAATGTAACCTGCTCTCTGTTCTTCTACAAATAAATAAATAAATAAATGATTGAAGCTTTTTTATCTTCTCTACCTACCCCTACGAGAAAGATATGTTACGTATGTTTATTAAAAAATATTACCTTCTAATTACACTTTGAAATTTCTATATAAAGCTTATCAACAGTTAAATTCATAATAATGTTAATTAAAACATTTATTTATTCTTACCAAATTAAGACATCCTTTATGAATAGCCTACAAGCATCTGAACTCGCGATTATGTTAATACTTACCTGATAATATATTTTGGCCAAAAAACCGACAACAGTTTCAGTGCCGCTTCGACCATCTTTTCATCCAATGCGATGGTACCAACCTGGGCGGGCTTAAACCCTACCACCTGGTAGGGGAAGTGGACCTACAGTTTAACACGGATTCCGAACCATGGAGAAGCTCGCATTCGTGACGAAATGCTTATTCAACTCAAAAAGAGAAAAAAAGTGGTGCATCATCGGGACGAGGATTTGAACCCAGTCCTCTGGTACGCTAGGCAAGTCCTCACGCCACTAGGCTACGAACCTCTTTGAATCTTAGCATAGTTGAGGGCCTGACGTAAGCCATACGTCGCTTTTAACATAAAAATACATATGTATGTATTCAGGAACTATCACGGTCAAATTTGAGGGCAAATGATGCTACAGTAATGATATATTTTTATGAAACTTGAACTTCAGCTTCCTACCTAGACTTTTTATATGCTGAGGTATTACATTTTCGTGAATAAATTTATATTTCGTGAAGGTAAATTGGCGTTGGCGTAAAGCTAACGTGTACACGTTGAAAAATTGCCTGTCGAGTCGGAGCATTATAAGAGAATATTTATTGGCACTGTTCGAACGATGCCGTAGATGTATGATGCCTAAGCCGAAGCCTTTTACTAATCCTTTAAGCCTTTTTACTAAAAAAATACAATGGTCTTTCTACAAAAATATATTATTGGAAACTATATTAGAAAAAATATACGACCCGTATCTGTTCATCATTACGTTAAATTTCTTTTCCATTATTAATTTAATATAGATGGTTTCTAAGTCGATTCTAATGAAATCATTAATATAATTAGTCACAATTCGATTTCAACAAGCAATATATTTTTTCCAAATACAATTCCACCTTGCTATTACATTTTTGAAATATATATTCCAGCTAAGGCGTTTGCAGGTAGTTATGAAACTAAGGGCCGATTTTTCAATTCTCAGATAATACTTATAGGACTGATAGTACAAATTCAAGTTTGTCAAAAGACGGATAGTCATTGCAGGGTGATTATATATTATATCATAATTATTGGACCATAATTTTAATGCTAAATAAACGTATGGATTAGCAGAATCATAAATAATGCAGTCGAATAGTAATCAGGCTGTTAATCAGACTATTGAAAAATCAGCCCTAAACAGATAATGGTATAAACAGAGGCGGACTTGCATTCTTAGCTGCCCTAGGTCGTATAGTAATAGCCACTCCCTTCTCAGCTCATCATTCACTGAGACGTATAATATAAATTTACTTTCTTGCTAACTTTTATCGAAATCGGTTCAAAAGTTAGGTCCTGAAGAAGTGGGAAATAATCGTTTTTTTCCAGGTAGGGACACGTAATTCTTTCTGCTTTAGTACACTGTAATTTAGTGTCATTTCATGTTTGCATCGGTAAGCATATTTTTTGGCACGATTAGCCTCCCTCGATGTGGCCGCCTTATAGACCCGGGCCTAGTCGGCCTAAAGGGGAACCCATCACTGGGTAAAGTAAGAAAATCCTTACCTTGTACAATAGCGTAAAAAATATACTTACTCTTACAAAGTATGAAAAAGCAAACCGTTAAATAATTGCGTAATGCATACGGCGTTAAAAGATTATTTTAACGAAACTCACGTGAAATGTCACCTCGTCCCATTGCACCCGATAAAACATCAAAGAACGGATTCCCTGGGGTGACGTGGCGGGAAAGTAATCCCTTTGCGATAAAATGGAGCAGAATCTAAAGAGAGGGTATTAAAAATTGAGCGTCGCCATCACAGCGTTTCTCCTCGGTTTCTCGGTCGACGTGCTGAAACAAGCTTGAC
Organism: Incurvaria masculella; assembly: GCA_946894095.1. NCBI lineage: Eukaryota > Metazoa > Arthropoda > Insecta > Lepidoptera > Incurvariidae > Incurvaria > Incurvaria masculella. The sequence goes on from OX335644.1 coordinate 10,594,281, forward strand.
GCGTGTAGGTGTCCATGTAATTCAAACACATAGATCTACGGTCTACGTAATCTGACGGCGTATGCCGAGAATTGGTTGAATTATTTTTCCGAATGTCTGCCTGAAGCTCGGAGATCGAGATAATACGCCTTTGACATTTGGAGCCTCGGAATGTGTCACGTTGCCGCATATCCCCTTCAAGTCACGTTTTATCAATATGTAATGTGATGACTTTAGTATGCAGGTTTCGAAATTAAACATTCGTTTAGATTATTTTTGTAGAATAGTACTTTTGATAGGAGTTGGTTACTTATAAAATATCAACCTAAGTAATAATTGAATTCTTTAAATGAATATTTATCTATTAAATTGTTATATCAGACGTTAAAAAAAGAAAAAAACTTTGAAAATGCTGAGAAAACTCAGAAATAGAAAAAAACCTGAGAATATTCGGCAGCTATCAGCAGAAGCATTTTTGTAATTTCGTGCTTAAGTTTCAGGAATCTTTCAGTCGGGAAAAGTTCCTTTAAAGGTTTGTCAAAGCGGTTTGCTCGAAGGAAAACCTTAAATCAGGATTCCTGAGCACGGAATTCCTAGAATAGGCCTACACTACTCTATTGCGTGACCCTCCAACCAATATTGAGCCCGATTTGTTGATGATTGCTAATTCATGTTTTTTTTTATTAAAAATTTACTTAACCTAATTTAGTTAACCTAACAATGGCATGGATAGATTAAAGAGGAAAATATAGAAAGCTAACGTCATGCAACGTTAAAAAATCCCTGAAAACTGCTTATATTAACTGGTACTACGACATTTCTAACCAGCGCCATCTCCCGTCACCGAACTAGTTATACCGCCATTAAATTAGCAATTTTCGCCTACGTAGAGGTCATGAAAACATTAGATTTTTACACATTAATATAAATTAAGTAATACCTTGTAAATAAAAATATATGATATTAATTGGTTTCTATTAAATATATTCTGAAATGTGAATTGCAACGCAACCCATGGGCTTTCATTATCCTTATTTAACACTGGTAAGACGTTAGCCATCTATATCATTCTCTCTAATATATGACTGAAAGTATGACCAACCAAGAAAATATATAGTTTAAGATTTTTAAAATATTTCAGGTTTTGCATTTTAAACGTAAAGCTAATACGTAGCCCGTGTGCAATGACCAATGCAGAGGCAAGCGACCCGATTAATTGTCCGAGATAATCATTTAACGTCTTAAAATATTACACGGATTATCACGACCCTTGGCCATCAAGACGAACGGCTCGAGTTAGTTTTAGCTTAGTGCACATTTATCTTTGTAATCTACTAAAGCACTCGCGCCAAATAGGACGAAATGACTACCACATTTATTATTTTCTGCTTTCGGCCGTGCCAGCCTAACAAATAGCGCAATTCACGTGCACATCGTAAATCACAGTCATATCTCGAGGCATGTATATTAGGGAGGGTGGCCGTGATGTCCTGACGAGCTAAATGGTCCTCAGATAAGGCAAAAAGGGAAGTGGAGACAAATGGGCCGACACACATTTCCGAACGTGGGATCTGTGGGCCGCGCGCCTGCCACATTCCGATGTTCGCCGTTAATTGCGAGTGGCGCGCGCGGCTCGGCTTTGTGAAACAGTGGGATCGAGTAAGCTGGGATGTTTATTTATTTATTTACAAAAACATATGCAGATATAACAGTTTACAGGAACTTAAAATACTTAAAATAATAGATGCACGCAAATGAGATTGACAACTGATTAGTTCTTGTGCGACAAACGATACCTCCTGAACTGGCCATGCGGCTGTATCATAGGTTGTAATGACTCTTATGTTACTATTTACCATTGATCTGACTTTTGAAATCTGTGCAAAGTATCATAGAAAAATGTATATCATAGATAAATTATAGTAGGGAAAGATTGGTAATGTCATACAAGTCTTAAATAGGGATAATAAAAGTCAACAGATGGCGTTGCAATCCCAATCGAGAATACCAATGAATATCGATGATGTTTTTTTATTTACAGTGATATTAACAAATGTACATATAGTTAAAATGTAACGTTTTCATCATGCCTGCCTAGGCAAAATTTGGAATTAAGTTTAGTTTCATAACGGTGTAAATAGTTCGGGCAGTGACAGGAGATGGCGCTGTTTAGTTTTTTATGTTGCATGACGTTTGCAGTCTATCCCTAAAATCTTTTGGATATGATGTATATAAAAGGGATATAGCACACATATATATATATAAATATATAAAGCAATATAGGTATTTCGGCAGCTCGTAGCTCAGGGGCGCATGAACTTGCATTCCATGATGGGTTGAAATCCCGGAGGTAGAACGACCTCTTTCAGATTTAAGAAAACGAGTTGTTCCGTTCTTAGGAATCTATTTTAAACAGTAGGTCCCCTTTCCCTTGCTACTATTGCATTGGATGAATAAGGTCGAAGCGGCAATGTTTTTTTTTCATATTTTCCATTCAGTGCTATACAGCCATGCTCATAAAGAGAAGGTACTGTCCAGTTACATAATAATGAAGGAATCAGCTACATACTTACCACTCAGAATGTATTATTCTGTAGCCTGCAGTTTTACTTACTGTATTGCTATTACTAGATTAATTTTCAAACATTGTACGATTCTTAGATATAAGTATTTGATTTTTTCTTACACAGTATGAATATGTGTCAGGAAATTAAACGAAATAGTTTTTGATTCACCACAACTCCCAGGTGAATCCGGCTTCCCTGATACATGAACTGAAATTCCAGTTCCTACCACCATTTTTGAATATACATAACGTATCATGGTCGGCACCGTCTTCAGGATTGTCCATATTAACGATCTTCCAGTGGGCGTAACGTAGGTAATGTTAGGTCGTGTGTAAATAAAGCACCAGTCTCACCAATACAGGATGTAATTCCAATCAAAAGAGCTAATTCACAATACCGATACAGGCAGACACAAACCAAAAGTATGCAGGTAGTTTCGGATACGGAACGCGGAGGGTTCTACGTCTGTACGCTGCGACCGCCGGCGAACCAATGTGTCCGGCCCTCGCCCGCTCCCTCTACCATAGACTCCCTCAAGTGCCGTACGCGGCGCTTGCGTCGTAATCCGAGTAATACCATCTAGCGTTACTAGATGGCGCTCATCCTAATCCGACACGGCCATCCTGCTAGCACACGTCCTCGTGTGTAGCTACACCTGGAACAAACAACGCACGAGAATCTTGTTCTACTCGGCCTTTCCTGACCATCTCTCTACCTCATCACAGGGTTTCTACAGGAAATGAACGAACTCAATTCGCAACATTCTAGTCACAACTCAGGACTTTATAACTGATTGCTGCTTGCTGTTAAGCAATTACAGGGGTCACATTACTCTGAAGTTACATTAAACTGAACCAAGTAGAGCCATGTACGACCACCATTTGTATCAATCCAAGAATCACACAACTGAAACTTTGAAACTTCACTACTACTACCCGAGTAAGCTGCCCTCTGACCCGCCACGGCTCACAGCCGACCAGCAATCGCATTGCTGCCTCGCTTGTCCATCTCGTGGATCGCGACTCTCTCACATGCCCATCCACCGCGTGGATCGCATCTCCCATACGCATATCCATCTCATGGATAGCACGTGTGCATCACCGCACACTACGGTCTCAACAGACCACGACCTCCCTCCAGAGCTAAACGCGCACCGCGCACCCACGGACTACTTGAGTTACCTCAAGAGACACCGATTTCCACCGGGCTACGACTACGTAATAGCTACTGGCATGGTCGAACAAAATACGGCTGTTAGAGTCCTTACTCGAGTTTCCACCATGATTTTACTCAAACTTTCCCAAAGTTTACTTGCTGACATCGTCAACGTCATCGTCGGCTGGTACATGACCTACTGGCATATTTCTCAATCTATCGTGTACATACTTGTAAGTGCGTCTAGAGTTTAACGATTTTAATGTGTAACGGTTACTTATACGCTTGCCGCTCAATTTGCATGGAAAGCTTTCTTTCACTAGCGAGCATTCGGCACCAGAATCGTAAGTAAACCGAATCAAGTCACCTTTATGATTCATCACACCCGAAAGTGGTTGCACGACGCAGGCGTCCACGCGCCGCTCACCTCGGCCGCCGCCGGGCCCGCCGCCGTGGCCACCACCACCATTGCCGCCACTCGTACACCGGATCGCGATGTGTCCCGGCTTGCCACATTTGTAGCAAATTAGGGGCTTCGTAGACGGCTGCTGTGCTGCTTGGCTCGTCGTTGTAGATTCCGCAGGTCGTCCTCCGACTTCGATACGCTTACTCCTACACTCAGATCGCTTATGTCCAGTTTTCCCGCAGTTAAAACATTTAATCAATGATGTTATTTTGGTTCGCTTAGCGTTAAGCGCGTTCGATGACTCACTGTGACTATCAATCTTGCGTTTCAAGCACGAAATAGCACTGAGTTCTTGTTGCAACTTGTCCCTAGAAGTAATGTTCGTAGTGAATGCCAACCGTTGTAGTCTCGAATCAAACTGCGACACGTGAGCGAGCGCAGTTGCCACTACGAGTTCTTCCTTTGTCACGTCTTTCCAGCGATTAGTTAACGAAGATACCAACCGACTCGCGTACGCGGCTAGCGATTCTTTTTCACTCGGTTTTTCGCCGCGCAGGTTAATGAGGGTACCCGCTAAAGTCTCGGAGGTAACAAATCTCGTCGCGAAAAGTGCCTTGAACTCGATCCACGTCATTCCTTGGTAGGCTACTCGAGATAACCAAGTCGACGCTTCACCTTTCAGCGCCTTACTCACTGCCAGTACAAGTTGTCCGCCTTGTGGTGGGTTTTCAGCGAAGCACAAATCCGCGGTCGCGCACCAAGAACTTGCGTCCGTATCTGTCTTGTCGGGGTCGAACTCCGGCAGACGTCCATCAAAACTCCGTTGAGGCACCTGCAGGGCTTCGATTAGCGCGCGCATGTTCGCGTTCTGTTGTTCAAACATGACACGCCAATTACTGCTATCATTGCCTTCATTTCGACCCAACATTGATCCCACGCCTGATAACGTATCATGGTCGGCACCGTCTTCAGGATTGTCCATATTAACGATCTTCCAGTGGGCGTAACGTAGGTAATGTTAGGTCGTGTGTAAATAAAGCACCAGTCTCACCAATACAGGATGTAATTCCAATCAAAAGATCTAATTCACAATACCGATACAGGCAGACACAAACCAAAAGTATGCAGGTAGTTTCGGATACGGAACGCGGAGGGTTCTACGTCTGTACGCTGCGACCGCCGGCGAACCAATGTGTCCGGCCCTCGCCCGCTCCCTCTACCGTAGACTCCCTCGAGAGTAATACCATCTAGCGTTACTAGATGGCGCTCATCCTAATCCGACATACATAATATGTGTGGTCGTATCTTTGCTAGATGTTCCGCGTTTTATAAAACAAAATAACGTTTTAGAGATCTAATCAGAAGAAAGACATGCGATAAAGTGGTGATCAATCACCTGCGTTTTACCACCCTCGGGAAATAAAGTGAACATGTATTTTTACATATCTTATGCAAGACCGAGATTAACTTCTGTTTGAAAATAATTTTAAAAGCAAAGGCAAAATAAATTGATCAAAAAATTTTACAGAATATATATTTTTTTTAATATGAATTCTTGGCTTGAGAGAATTACAACGCGAATGCATGCGATATCTGATGTTTGTTTTTTTAATTATATGCCCATATACGGTGCCTCAGGGAGATCTACGTGGGTTTACACTCATATTCATTTTAATTTTAATGTTGATTTTTAATTTAAATTAATAAGTTTTATACTTACTTTAACTTTAAGTATGTAATTTAGTTATTATTGAGGTTTCTTACTATGTTTGTTGTCCTAGATTAGGAGTTTATGCTCATATAATATCTGTCATTAATATTTGATCTCATAAATACCTATACGTTATAAAGTTTTCTCCAATAAAAAAAAGGGCAAAGACAAGGAAATTTGTATGACTTTAAGTATGTAATTTAGTTATTATTGAGGTTTCTTACTATGTTTGTTGTCCTAGATTAGGAGTTTATGCTCATATAATATCTGTCATTAATATTTGATCTCATAAATACCTATACGTTATAAAGTTTTCTCCAATAAAAAAAAGGGCAAAGACAAGGAAATTTGTCAAACCTCTGCTCTGAAATTTTTTCCCATTTCAATTTCACGATTTCACCGCAGATATGTTCGGATTTTTGTTAAAAAAATGCATCCTACGGAGGCTACGCAGGGAGTATAGTTGAAAAGCGGCTTATTAATGTTTCTTTGCTCGGACTCTCAGCTCGCAGTGATTCCAAATTGGGCGGAAACTGAATTGTCTCTAGCGGTTGATCCAACGTTATCCTTAAACGCAGTACACGGCATGAACAAGCTCTGCAATATACACGACGGCAAATACTATCGGTTATGTTGGCTTTATGTAAGTGCCATACATTTCAATATTATCTTTATTGAAGATATTGAAAGCTGTAACTTCGATATCGACTTAGAAAAAGGCCTACGGTAAATAAGATAACATAATGGTCGGGTACTATATACAGCAATGAGTGATCAACGCAATACAAATGTGTATACTTTTTGAGTTATTTCGTTATTAATTTCATTCATAATTTATAAATGCAATGTGCAATATGGTCTGTCTCTTTTTTAATTGGTTAAGTGCAATGCGAGTTGTTTCAAGATTCGGAATCCATGTAGTGGTACCTACTAGCTGGTAGGGTTGAGCTTAGGAAAGGCATGTTGGTAATATCGAATAGGATGAAAAGATGGGCGAAGCAGTAATTAAACATTATCCAGTTTAATGTAGCCGTGCTCATAAAGATAAGGTCCTAGCATGGCAAAACATTTTATTTGGGGAATAAGTGTGTTAAGCTAATTTCATGATGGTGGGTGTGGCATTAGCCATCCATGTCCACTCACATAAAAAAACATATCTCACTTTAACGAGGCCTTATATTTAACTTCAAAAATATATTCAAATATCGTATAAGACGCTTCTTGAAAATATATCAAAACTGCACATCGCAATTGCATTCACAATTTTGCAGAATTAAAAATATAATCTCACTTAATCCTTGTAATTATTGTTATATTTTTATTATCAATGAACAAACCACGTACAAATTAGGCTAATTTTCAAATAAACATTACAGTGTGTGCTGGCAGAAAGCGACTGACTCGTTAGAGCAGCGGTAATGTCCGCACAGAACGAGCCACTTCGGTACTAATTGACTAACTTTAGATATTGAATGGAGTCCCAAAGTGGCCGGGCGCGGGGACACGTTGGCGGAGGACGAGAAAAGCTTCCGAATAAACTGAAATAGAATAGAGAACGCTCGCTGAAAAACATCTAATCCAATAAAGCGAACGGAATGTCTGGTGCGATAAATAAAAATAAAGAAGTTTGGCTTGTGGCGATAAGCAGAAAGGTCTTCGTATTCCAGTGTATTGGTAGCCCTTAACACGTCCAGCGGACCCATTGAGAGAAATATATTGGAAGCCGTGTGTCGTCGTGGCATTGTTATCTGTTTCACGTCGACTTACCGACGCGTTTTCTGTTCATTGGAAAAGACGGAAACCGCACCTCGGCGAGTGTTAAAAGGCCCATTGTCGTATTGTGGCGCCTAAATGAACTCCTTTGAGTCGAAAGGATGCGTTATCGTGCGTTAGGGAAGTCCTTAAATCGTGCGTGCGCACTTCGAATTTAGTATCAGATTCTAGATACCGTTTTTTAAGCAGTGTGCATTCTTTAGTTGGATCCGAACGTATCCGGCCATGCTAGTAATCTTTCAGGCACTAATTGGTTATAAATATTAAATAAAGCCATGGTGTAAGTTTTATGTTAATAACAATTAGAAAATGTGTACTGTTAGATGGCGCCCTTTTTTTTGTCGCCATCTAACTTCATACAATTTCTATTGGCTATTGCATATTCTGATATTTTTTGGCAAAACAAAATATTTGGATATATTTAATATTAATAATTATTTATGAACTCAGGTAAAAGGTGAGTAAAGGTGACCTATATATTTTCATGCATGATAAGAGACTGAAATCGTTTTATTATGTTGATACCTAATCTTATTTTTAATACAAAAACATGACGCATGTAAAAAAGTTAAGCCAGCCAAAACTTTTCGAAACTACAAAAGTATTGATTTGAAAAAATGTGATTAAATATATTCTACAAAATTAAAGTTTGAGAGAGTCAATGTAAACGTATGAGAATATGACTAGTTTTTTGTGGTACGGTAAAAAAAACTCAATCGAACTAATTCTATTTTGCATTCGTCAAAATCGCGTGTAAGATCCAAAAACAAAGAAATAAATCCGTTCACGTTATTCAAAAACCAGATTTCAGTAAGCTCAATTTAGTTCCAAGGGAGACAGAAGAGCTCGAGGCCGTAATACGTATTGAAAAATACAAATCGTGACAGGCTTTCAAATTTCGAAATTATACTCAACGACATAATAGAACGGAGATTTGGTATTAAAATGACGATAGCCTGAATAAATACAGAGGAGAAGATGTGATTTGAATAAGATATTTCCGAGCAGGAAATGCTGTACACCTATTTACACATTTTAGCTAGAAAGAGTGCTCTCTTTGTTATGTGACTGGACATGGGCGGATAATACTACTCCTACTGTCATAATATTAGCCCAATTCACCTCACATGGAAACTCATTCCATGATACAATGGGAGTAGAATAAAATAAATTTAAGTAACCATTTCCATCCAAATTTTTTTTCATGTAACCTGTCATGGATGGCTGATAACACACAACTACCGTTATGATATTAGCCCAATACACCACATTCCCGAAGGAATTAGGTGCCATAGGACCTTCCCTTTATGAGCACGGCTACATTGAACTGGATGGAAAACACGGAAAATGTTTCATTGCCGCTTCGACCATCTTTTCATCCAATGCGATGGTACCAACCCGGGCGGGCTTAAACCCTACCACCTAGTAAGGGAAGTGGACCTAAAGTTTTACATGGATTCTGAACCATGATTCGTGACGAAATGCACTTATCGAACTCAGAAAGAGAAATAAAGTGGTGCATGTCGGGGCGAGGAATTGAACCCAGTCCTCTGGTACGCTAGGCCGGTCCCCGCGCCACTAGGCTACGAGCAGTTCAAGCCGATTATTTTTTCAATTAGGTACCCCATCTAAACCAGAACTTCCATACTAGTCATATATTACATAACGGTTAAACGTTAAATTAGGTACGCAACCGGTTTATACTCTAGATCTACGTATTATTCGATATTTGATAGATCCATGACATAGATTAATTACACCAATTTCAAATAACATTAGTTTAAATTGCTCCGGACAGGGTTAAGGAGCAACGGTGCTAACTAATGCTCTAATCAAAAAGCAATTAACGGGACTGGGGACTGGAATGCGTTCGCCCTAAAATTGCATTATTTATCATTCAGAGGTCTAATCCGCAGAGTCCCAGTCTCAATGCTTCTAACTACATTAATTCATATACATATGAATATCAACCCTCTCAAGACGCGACGGAGAACAGTGTGCGACAAGGATGAGTGTATTTTTATAGCGCCGGCGATTCCTGATGTTACCTGCGCAGTAAAGTATTTTTTTTAACCTGAGGATTACTGTGGTAAGAGCTCTTTAGTGGGACTCATCATATTGTTCGTGGATAATACAACACCTTCTGACATAATGATAGCCCAACACAAGTTCGTATCCAAAGGGACTAGGTGCCATACCAGGAAGCTTATTCTATTGCACATGCTACATTAAACCAGATGGAACACATGGACAATGTTAATTTCCGCTTAGACAATCGTTCATCCAACGCGGTGGCATCACAGAAATCAGGGATCGCTATGGAAGGTTACTGCCAGGAAGTATTTACCCTACCACCAGTAAGTGAGGAAGGGCACTCACAGATTAACGTGAACTCCAAACCACAGCCAGTCGGACCCGATCGCACGACTCTGTTTCGGCGTCCGTGCCGTACCCGTACATTGATAGCATTTTTTATAGAATAACAGACGGCTCAAGAAATGTTAAGGCTGGATCTGAGACTTTGAAATCAACCCAATTTAAAATAAAATGCAAATACCAAACTTAGAATAAATGTATGCAGGTTTCAGCCAAAATCTTGCACGTATTTGATGGCCGTGTGCTGGTTTATTGAATTGACGTCACATTTGCATATAAATCCGCAAACAATTATTTTATTTATTTATTCTAACAGAACCTCTCCGAATAATAACTCTTGCATTATGCAAAAGTCCATTTATATTACGAAGAAAGAATGTTGCGAACAATATGGAGCAAGTCTATTGAATATCGGTAGATAAATAAACTGGAAGGCATTAACTCCGTGATTGTTTACGCTACTGATGGAAGTCGAGAAATTTCCGTGAAAATTGTTTATTCAGTTTTCACAAATTGCCATATAAAAATGGTGTGGATAAGTAGTGTTTGCAAAAACTGTTATTAACACAAACCACAAATGTTTATATCCTTCAATAAAAACATGTTATTGTAAGTTTAACTGAAAAGTTTATTAATAAATTTAAAGAAAAAATGTTGGAGAGAGTGTAGTTAAAAAAAACTCATTCTGTGGCTATCTTAGAATGTTGTTGTGTTAGTGAACAAGATTAATTAACAGTTAGAAACTTCAACTGAAATAAAACTTTAATAAGTTTTACTTTTTGGTTTAGGAATCAATCAAGAAATGATTTTTAAATATTCAATATACATATAAGGAAGTAAAATTGGCAAACATATTTTTTCAAAGATTTCTCAATCGGTCGCAGTTATAATTATTTATGGCAATACTATTCATTTCAAAATAATTACGAAACAAAGGTCTAATAATGTCTACAATAAAAACAATGTCCATACCCTATGTTCTTGTTTAATTAACTGGACACGGCTGGCTAATACCACACGTATTGTAGTCATATTCGTTCAAAATAAGCCCTTCCCAAAACAACCAGATGCCATGCCAGGAATAAGAAGTTCCCTTAAAATAATTTTTTTTTAAGTGAAACTTCTTTAGGCCTGTAATATTTAGTTTGGCGGCTTGCTGCTCGACGTAGATGGCGGAAAGTCTGTAACCCTTCACTATTTGATTTGGTATATTTTACCAAACAGTATCAGGGGTTTAACTGAATCTCTAGTAAGATATGAAAATAAACGATTGAAAATTATATACGCATGCCCGGATCTCGGCACATTAATAAATACTTACACAAATGTTTTCTTTTTTGTTTAACTGGAACATTTACATACCTGAAAGATTACAGTTCCTATGCACAAATGTATATTATTAATATACATTTATTCATATTTTCGGTGTTCATAAATAAAATTTCAATTTTAAAGTTGTCTTTGTTTAAAGTCAAACATGTTAAAGTCAAACATTTATGTTGATGTAATTTCCCAACATTACATCAACATAACATTTAGCATAAAAAAATAGTTTGGCCCTTCTCAAACACAAAAAAATATACAAAAATAACAAATAAGTACTATAATTAATGCTGATCGCTAGCGATGGTCTCTTGAGATAAAGGCAAATTTCTTGCCGCAGAGCCTACGAATCAATAGTTTCATTTACATAATTCGCTTATTAGATCGCAGAAATCCTCCAATGTTAGTGGAACGCCTCCCATTCTCTGCAGCTTATCTCGTTCAGATACCCGATCGTCGCCCCCCAGAGGCATACGTATGTAATCTTTCGTAATCAGTGTACAAATAATATTTCCAAATCATATTTTGTTTTATTAATCTTTGAAAAAAAATTCTTTACTTTTTTTGTAATCGCATACAATAAAGAGATTATTAGGTTAAATTGCAGAATTACATAATTTTTAAATGAAATAAATTAAATCTAATTTTTTATTTAAGTTTTACTGAAAACAAGAATGCTACATTTATAAATTGTGTCACTAAGCAGTAACAGGCGCAAATTTATAATTTCATAATAAATCTGATTTTTTATTTATTCTTTATTGTACTCTAAGCGATATTTTAGTTACCCAAAAATTTATGTTTTTCATCTTCAGATATTCGGGTTTTTTATATACCGTTATGAAACTTTTCTTTTAATAAACTGTAAAGAAAACTTTGTACCAATTATCGCATACCACTGGTTGGTATGCGATGGTAGGTGAAATTATTGAGCTATTTAACAAAACGATATAATTTTGAGGAGACTTGGGTTCATATCCAGGCCCACTTGCTGTAATCGCAAATCCCAACTTAACGCATCAGAGCAGGAAGGTCCTAGTAAGACAAACGTGGCATTAATGACTTTTATAACATCGTGTCGAAGCAACGTTCTTGCAAGTTGTTCTAGGTGTGCTCAAATTCCATAGCTAGAACAGATTGTTGGTTGATGAGAACAACGAAGATATTATCCTGCGTATTATATATACAAACAGAGCAACGCTCGGTGAATAACACTTGTTACGAATTTAACGAAGAAATAAACCTGAAGTTCTTTTTTTTTACCTGAGTGTGGGAAGACCACCCGCCAGGTGGGACGACGGCATCAAGTGCGTCGGCGGAAAGCAGTGGTTCCGTACCGCTGAAGGCCGGGAGGACTGGAGAAAAATTGAAAAGGCTATGTCCAGCAGTGGACGCATATACGCTGACTGAATGACTGACTTTTTCGCTCGCACTAGTGTGCCATAACAATGTGTCTCCCGGAAAAGGACCGGGCATGTAACAATGATTTATTTGATCTTCATTAAAGACGCGTGTAAAATGGGTTCCTTGTAAATTAGCTACTTTAAAAATATCATCACAAGCGAGTATCTGATATGACTCTTAAAACCGTTTTTTTTTTTATAATTTAGTGGTATATTAAAATTGAAAACAGTTTTTCCTCTTCTGAATTTTGTTTTAGTTCGCGTGTGATTGTTGGTACGGTTAAAACGGGTTTTTTTTTATGGTGCCGGACATGAAAGGTCAAACCACATATACTGTCATAGTATTTGCCCAATGCAGCACGTGTCAACCAGGTGCCATGCCAAGTTCCTTCATTATGTTACATGGCTGCATTGAGCTGGATAAAAAATAAGAACAATCATTTATACTTCGACCATTGTCATTCAATGCAATGTTATCAACCCGGAGAGGGTTAACGATGGTAAATAATAACGTAGAATCCGAACCACGAACGATGAATATCGCTTAGTCGGCTGTTATGAAACTCACGGGATGATATCCAGTAGGCCACTTATTCTATGTTTTTACTTATCGTAACCCAATTGTTTTATTATTATTTAAACGGCGTTACATAATCTATTAGGTCCATAAATATATCAAGTTAAACCCGCATTTTAGAGTTCGAAGCACCTAAGGATTCGCCAACAAAAATCTTGATGTATTTAATTAAAACGAAATACGTAATAACGTTGATTGTGGATTATCAAGGTAGTTCTGGCAAGAGCCAGTTTACGTTATTAAATGTATAATGTTCCACTCAAGTATAATTGGGTGGTAAGTGGCAATGGGAATATATGCACATTTTTTTAAGTATTATTTTATATACAGGTTTCTTCTATCGAAATTTTGACCCAAGCCACTGCTAGAAGCAAATAAGAGAAATAAATACAATTGGAATCATCCCTCAAGATTTCTGAAAATTTCTGATATCTCAATCTCTGATCTCTTCGAGACACCCTTGTATCGTTCGCGCGAATCCATCAATAAATGTTTATGTTACGTGAAACAAATTGGACTCATTAGTAACACAAAACCTTCATTTTCTACGAAACAGCGTTAACGGATAGTAATTAATGAAAATAGTGATGAACGATGGATCAATTACTCTCTATTTCTGCCACGATAACTTTTTTTTTTCGATTTAGCGGAAACATTTCTTGATGTTTCCAATTTAATTTTTGGATTTTTTATGACTATGAATTATAAACGAATGTGTCCTACCGAAAATCGAGGTCACATTAATAAAAAAAAATATCTATAAAAAAACTACATTATGAATATACTGCAAAGCCGGACATTCGTATTATATTCGTTGAAAAAAACAACAAAAAGTTATATTTACTTATCAATTCTACAATCTTACTTAAATTATGTAACAAATATTCGGCCTCTAGAGGGCCTCATTTCCTATTAATTCTGTGTATATATTTTTAACTTTACTAACATAATTTATGTAACCAATATTCGCTCTACAAACAAAATTGTGCACCACATGAAGTAAATTTCACAATTTATTAACGTATGTATTAGGACCTTACGTAAGGTAGACTCCGGCTGTATTATAACCATTGGACAAGTTTACGATCGAAGTTAACTAGCTCCGCTCATCACTTTTACACCGGCTCAGTAATTAAGCGGTAAGTACCTTTATCTACCGAAACCCTCTCGAGGCACGGTTTATTGGTCTATTGTTCGTGGATCATAAACCGACTTTCACGATGAGCCCTCGTTGAAGATGTTCTATCTCCGAACATCACCTCATCCAACGGCTAAGGAGAGAATCCTGAAAATGATTAAATAAAAGGAATTATATTGCAATCATTTCCATTAGGGAGTAAGTAAAACCATATTTTACAATTTTTAAAAATGACTACTACTTATTTTGTATTTTGCCTTGCGATTCGATAATCTTGGTGAAGCACCTCTGAGCGCGGTCGGGTTCTGGATGGGTGACCATTTTCAACCGTTGAGGCTGGCCGTGGTTCGGATTCCACGTAAAACTGTAGGTCCCCTTCCTTACTTACTAGATGGTAGGGTTAATCCCGTCCGGGTTGGTACCATAGCATTGAATTAATTATAGTCGAAGCGGCAATGAAAATTGACGTTTTTCATCCAGTTCAATGAAGCCGAGCAATTTACGGAACGTCCTGGCTTGGCACCTCGTTCCCATGTGGTGTGTTAGGCTAATATCTGACGGTCAGTCTGGTATTAGCCATCCATGCCCAGTTACATAAAAAGCTATGTTTGAAATATATAATTATCTGCTGCTCATATTCCATGTTCAAACTTTTTTATGATAGCTTATGAATATTTGCCTAATTTTCTGAATATATTTTTATCTTGAAATTATATAGGTAGACAACCAGTCGACATTTTTACCTTTTTAACCGACTTCATAAAAGGAGTTCTTTACTTCTATGTTCGAATTTATGTATTTTTTATGTCCGTTCCGTCCGATTTATAGGTCAATTGTAAATCGATTTTAAAAAATATTGTATTATTAGAAAGGGTATACTCTCGTAGTGGTCGCATTGTTACCAAGTCTGAATATGATGAGGAGATTCCATGAAAATCGAGGGAAATCACCAAATTCAGTCTTGATGTGGTCCAATTAACAAAAAATTTGGTATGAGAATCTTTAATGAATATTTAAGATGATTAGGAACCGAAAAATAATGTTTCGTAGATTTGGTTTATGATTATCGAAATTAGTTGTAGTTATTTTTAAAAATAATCAAATGTTGTTTTACTTATACCCTAATGGAACTGATTGTAATCAGGTGCTATCACGCCCTTCACGTTCTTAAAGTCCTGTCTGATATAAGTTTATACTTATTATCTCTTATGTGTACGATACTTACATATGAAAATGCACAAATGTGATATACATTTCAAGAAAAAATCCATTTTTTTCTTTAGTTTACGGGTCATGAATAATGATGGAGAATTGTGTCGCTTTTCCTCGTGATATTGTAACATTTAATATATATCGCATAAGTTCCAAATCATTTGATTTTGTATAATCAAAACAAATTTCATATAATAAATGTAATATCAAGTGTATGTTTTCATTTGAACGTTAGTATTGATTGTATTTTGCTTGTCTTGAGTTGTATTAAAGAAGTGTCACAAAACTCGTTGTAAATCCGATTAATATTTTATTTTCTTCTCAGATTTTAGATGTTAATAAATAAATTATAATAAATCTATACATCCAAATCAAAAAATCTACAGGTTGCCTAAGTCGAATTAAATGAAAATGGAAAATACCAGTGAAGTAGGCACGGATATTAGGAAATGCATTGGATCTGCGGGGGGGGGGGGCAGAATCGGTGCATATTAAGTTACCTTCGACAACTTGTAGGTTTTTACATTTGGATTTTTATTAACAAACATTGATATTTTAATGAAAATATGTTTGTAAGCTCAGAGTGAATAAAACAAAAAATACACACAAAAAATAATAATAGTGCATCAACCGGGCAACCGTCTAAACTAACGAGTCAGAGAACTAACAATCGCTGCTGTTGCGTATGGAATTCCGCCACCACTCTTCTATTTAACCTCATTAAAAAAATTGCGAGTTTCGATTCGATTCGATTGAATATTTTTAAAATGTTTAAATAAAAATGTAATAACATTATTAATATTTATTCATACATTAATGAAAAATCTAAGAATATATTTTGTATTTGAAATGCATAATGCGAGCTTGGCTCAGGGTAGTGTCGGACAAAATAAATTTTAATAAATTTTCGATGTGATAGTCCAAGATATAGACTAACTATCCACTAATTTGTTGCGACACAACCAGATCAAGTGTAAGGGCGTAATTTGATGACTAAAATTCAAATATTTAAATCATCCAAACCTTTTCAAACAAAATATTTTAAAAATATTTATTGCAAATACCTGCATCTCATGTTTTCGGACTCGAGCTAATAATATAAGATTTAACATACTCAGTCATTTAGAAGATTATAAAATAATAACACTATAATTATTGATGAAATTTCTCCCAGTAACACAAATGTCATGATATTTTTCAAACAAACAATATTCACACAGATTAACACTATTTTATTTATAATTGTTATAATTTAAAGTTAAGTGTTTTAATATTAAACATTAAAATAACCATAAACACTGAAAAGTCTTACTCGGTTCAATTGTAAACGCAATTATCCGTTTAACATGACCGAATTGTCAAATAAAGTTAGGGAAAATGTTCGAAGCTTTCGTAGCAGCGCTACGGGGCGGCGCGGCGGCGTGGCGTAGAACCAGCAGCGGCCAAACGACTCGGCGCCCTATGCACAACTGGCATCCGGCAGCGCTACGAGTATCAAGCCGCCCTGCGTAGCACAGTAGCACGCATCATGTTTGCCATTTATCAAAGGTTCCGTAAAACTTGAATACAACGTTACCCTCAATTTATTGTATAAAAAACCGGACTATGAATGCCAAACAGAAAGTGAATAGAGAACTCACTGATTAGATATATATTCATTCATTTCATTGAAATGAAATTGAATTGATTCATTGAAAATATATTTTGCAGTAAAGAGCATATTGAAAGGTTATTTGAGTGAGTTCCATATAATTTTTTAAATCATAATTCCATTGCATTTGCATTTTGGACGAAATATTAAGTAAAAGATGTGGTATTTATTATTTATTATTGTATTTTATTGATTACTAAATTTTAATTTTTTTTTATAATTCTTTTTTATGCTTGCCTTGCTGATTTTGCAAAATTTTAATGTAGTTATAGTTTATTAAAAAATCTAGACTTAAGTGAACCTCTTGCCATGATAACGACGGATAATTTATTTGTAATGCTTTAATTTTATTAAATTTAAATAAGTGTTTGACGATTCCGAGTGTTTCTTGTGTCCCAAAGTAGGATAAATAAATACAAATACATTCATCCATAACTTATCCTGTTACGTAACATAATAAGCTGGGATAACATAAAAATAATCCGCGATACGACGGGTCGTCGGGATGCACGCACGAACTTCACGCTTTACTAATTACTCAATGTGGTTGCGTACCCAGTCGTCCTCGCAGTCTACAATACGCTGGCTCTCTTAGTCGCCTCTTACGACATGCATGGGTAGAAACGCAGTGGAGCCCAATTGTACACTGAGAAAAAAATATTGTTGGCCCAACAAAGAAACTTTAACCCTGGAGAGCCGTCATAGTGGATTGGTTGCAACGACAACCTTTATTTTGTCGACCATATATACAATCTAACAAAGTAATTCTAGCAAAACATACTAGACATTGTTGCGCTCGCAACTTCCACTTTGTTACACTAACAAACAGTGACCAAAGTTGTTACAGTAACAAATACGACTTTGTTTCAATGACAAAAAGCAATTGACAAAATAAAAGCTGTCCTGAGAAATAAGCTCGATTCGTTATAGTAACAACTTATTTTGATGCTTCAACAATTTTTTTCTGACAACGTGATTTTTGTCACTTTGTCAGCCTACTTTTTTCTCAGTGTATATGCCGATTCCTATAAAATATGTAGGGCCGGTATACCCTTTAATATTTTAATGAATCAATACAACATGCAAACTACATTGTTTTTGAATAACACTGAAGAACTTATATTTTGTTGGGTACACCTGAAGTCCACGAAAGAAGTCTCGTCTCAGCTTCCCTCGTTTCAATTATGGAGCTAATCAATGTCGACTAACTAGATATATTACACTAGCGCTTTGTTCAGTCTAAGTTAGGATTAGTGGGTTAAGATGAGTGATGTCACGTATGAGAGAGAGCATACTCGGTTGACCAGTTCACACTTTGCGCATGCCTTTTGACCTTTACTCACCTGTTCCTGGGGGGTAAATAGAGTACGGTAAAAAAAATACATTTAATAAGAAAGATATTTATCAAGCGCACGAAATCTCCATTTAGGTGGAGGTCGATATATCGATACTTTAACGTCCGTGAAGGCAAGAAATGGGTTTTCCAATTAATTCTTTTATTTAAAAAAGGTTGCATAAAGTGTATTGGCAGGTCTAATTAGGATCTGTATAAAGGTATTCAATTTAAGAAATCAGAATCATAAAATTTTATCAAAAACTTTTATCTACTAGGTTGTAGGGTTAAGCCGGCCAGGGTTGGTACCATCGCACTGAAAGATGGTCGAAGCAGTAATGAAAAATTGTCCGTGCTTATAGTTAAATGTAGCCGTGCGCCGTATAGCCGGGAAGGTCCTGGCATGGCACCTAATTTCTTCAGAAACGTGGTCTTTTGGACTAACGTAATGAATATGGGTGTGGTATTAGCCATTCACGCGCCAGTAACATAAAACAATCCATTTCGTTTATTCCTAAATTAAATTTTAAAAAATGTCTTTTTAGTTGTGTTTCCGAGTTTACACATTTAGAGCAAAGCATATAATGAAAATTGTCTAGTTTGACTATAGTGGTTCATAAAAGTTAAGATCAAATAAAATTGTTGCTACAGTCATTACTAGGTGAGGAACCCGGTTCCGGCTCCACTTGGGTCCATCCCCTATTTTACCCCCTTCGAGGTTAATTTTCACCACAAAAGGTAGGCTATATCCTTCTCCAAGGTCCAGACTATCTCTTTACCGAAATACATCAAAATGAGTAAGGCGGCTTAGACGGGAAAATGCATCAGACAGAGTTAATTTCGCATTTTTATATATCGCATTAATTTAAATTTATTTGGTATAAATAAATCTAAATTTGGATTACGTTCAATATCTTATGACTAAACCGAATTAATGTAATGATTTTAATTTATAGAATATTTCTATTATAATATTTACAAAAAAATAATTATTATAATATTTCTTTAATTTATAAAATATTTTCTTTTTGTAAGAATCTGAACTATTTATTGTTTTATATAGAGAAATCTATTATTAGCTTTATTTTTAGTTTAATTTGTATGTACAACTTTTACTTTTATGCTGTTGGTTTCTTCAATAAAATAACAAAAATAAATAAATATCTATTACATATTTAAATCCTTAAACACATAAACATACCCTAAAACAACAGGCTATTATGTAACATTGTACTTTTATTTCACTTCGCACCGTCATAGTACCGCCGGTGGAAGTAAATTCCTCGCGAGATTCGAGGCGAAAGTTATGAATCCGTGACGATTTCGCCCATCCAAACAATTTTCGCGAATATTCAACGGGCCGCGAAAGGAAAGGCGGGATGCCGCTATGTGTCGACGAATTTCCGGCTCGTTCCAAAAAGATTGCGGACTCACACACGTTTCAGCTGAGAGAGGGCGAAGGAATGCAAACATCGCTTCTAAGAATTTACGAGCTCTTGTGAGGGCCAGTGCTCTTAGTCAGCAAATACCGGCAAATTATCCAACTAAAATAAGATATTCGTGAGTACTTAGTATATTATTACGGTTTACAGATTTAATATCAGTACGAGTCAACATAGAACAATAATACAATAGTATCTTTTTGGAAGATAACAGAACAACGAAACCTTTTGTTCTGCATACAGTTTATAAGTATACCCGAGGCATTAATATTGTGTTTAATATTGACAATACATGAATAGCAATTCAAGTAAATTAATTATTATGATTACATAATAACGGATTTATTTCTTATGATATTGTCTCCTGAAGAAATTGGGTGCGCAGGGTACAGTTATAGGGTACGGTCTTTATCAGCGGCGTAACAAGCTTTTTTGGGCCATCATGAAATACATTTTAATAGTCCTAATAACTAAGCTTATTGTAAAGCGTTTATCCTATAATATTATAGGAACTTAGTTATTTGAACAAAAATGTCCCCGCTGAATTGATGAATGATTGAAATGTTAACCTATTGTGAATTCTTTGACAACATAGCTCGTTTATGTTTGGTATTTTTTTGTTAAACTTATTTCTTATGGCCCTGTGAATTAAAGGTTTAAATTAGGGTGATGATTTTCGTAACGTAACCTCACAGTACATTCTTACGCAATAAGGCTCAAGGTTGACTAGCAATTCCAAATACCGAAAACTAGGAATAATCATGGAAAAATAACTCTAAAATATGTAGTACCTACATCGTTTAACAATATAAGAATAGATTTAAGACAAGATGTACTTATCTCAACACGAGAATCCAATAAAAAAAAACCACGGAAGAGGGAGGTAGAGAGAAGATGGTCTTAGCAAACTGGGTCTGTGTCCACCAAGTGGGTCTCTACGTCACAGCCCACGTGATAAGAAGGCGTGGCTTAGCGTCATTCGCGACATGGCGCTGGCGGTGTTAGGTTGTCGGACAATATTCTGGTCTGAGATATTGTGTAAAATGTTGCAAACATTACACAGGACAAAATAATCTAAAGTTTGTAGGTGGAATTAAGTTTTATTTGTCAGTAAAACACCTCAAATTTTATAATTTGAGTCAACTTTCGAGTATTGTACCGATGTATCGCTCTTGCTATGTGCCGATAGATGGCGCGCAATAATTTTCTTTGTGCTGTGAGAAATATTGATCTCATGATGCACACTTTTATGAAATTTTTAAATTAAAATTTTTCGAATCCGCGCGAAGGTATAGATTTCAATTTCGAAGGTTTTTTATAGATAAACTAACAATAAAATGCAAAAGGCGCCATCTAGTTGTAGTCTTGTAACCACTAAGAATAGCTCTTGAAATAGCTCCTACCAGAATACCAGTTCTTTCGCTAGATGGATTTAGCACAAAAGGCGGAGCTTGAACCCCGCTTCCCCGCGCAGTGTCACGCTGCGTTCCTTAGTAATATGAGGTAATAACACCTCCTCTCTCCCTCTCTTCTCCGTGAAAAAAACTCTCATTAGATAATTTAGAATATCCTATTACATACTTAAGTAAAATAGTGCACGTGCGCAAGAATTGTATTTTGTATAATGCGTGTTTTTATTCATTTATTTTCGATGCATGACATTTATTAATATAATATTAATGTTTGGTAAAATAAAATAAAAAAATTTATGTTATGAGCCTTATTTTGTTATCATTTCACTTTGTACCTACTATTTTCGTTTCATTTATCTATCTACAATTTAACTCAAGAGCGAAGTGTTACGCGCAGACTAACCTCTGAGTTTTGCGCGTATGTGTTTTGTTCATGTATCATGTTTCTATGATTATGTGGTACTGAATCTGAATCAGAAATTTCGGAATAAGAAACAGGTGAACACCTCTCGGTCTCCGACACAAGAAACAACAGTCGTTTACTACTACCGAGCTACGGGCCACACGAACTTGGCTACATTATCTCGCTTGTTATTATGCTAATTCATAATTAATGCAGATTAATGTTTCATAAGCTTGTATTATTAAAATTTATGTAAATTCTTACCTTGGTTTTTCTTTCGAATAGTTAGTTAGAAGCCTGCGGTCGTCAACATTCAAACTGTTATACTTCCGGTGAGTGAAAATAATGAATGCCTTCAAGTATTCATACGGCTTTTTTCTCGAGTAATTTTTTAACGTAGTCATACCAAAGGATTCAAATACTTGCATGACTTAGTCCCAAAATGATTTCGAAAAATGTATTTAGTATCAAAGTGCAAACTCCTTTTTTATCCGTAGAATTGCTCTCGAAATTCAAAGAGTCAACCCGGCGGGCCTAACTCATTCGCGGGCACGGTACAAAACCGTGCTGTTGCTCTCTGGGACCTTCTCTGTTTCAAAGAATAAGACAGGCTCCGTGATGAGGAAGATGCAACATGTCCACAAAAAGACAATGTGCATTGTGTATGATTTGGTAAGATTTACGAAAATTTTAATTTCAAAACGACTTATAGCTAAAAGTAAACCACGACCGCTGTAGTCAAAAATCTAACAAAAACCAAATAGATCATAAATCTTGATTGAATAAGCTATGTCTGATGACTAATCTTTTTACGATGTTCTTACTTTATCATTGCGTAATCAACCTCCAAAGTTATCGTATAAACCGCGCGAAAAATTCGAACTTTCGGACCTTATAACTTAGAAACCAAACACAATTTTACAATGCCAATGGTCATCAAACATCTAGTTCGATCAAATAAAGCTATTTTGAGCAAAATTTTGGATCTCTGACAAGAAATATGGGCGTGACCTTCTTTCCCCTTTTGTATGGGGAGATGAGCGGGATGGGCCACCTTAAGGGCAAACATGGGCTCACTTCAATGAAATGTTTTACATTGAACGTAATATATTTCTTTGGAGTGTTCTCCGATCCACATATTTCTTTAGTATTAGTTTTAATTAAAATTTTATTTTTAGATGTTAGACTGTTTAATATTCATTTAAGATAGCTTTATTTCATTGTAATTTGTAATTCTATTAACCAGAAGTTGAATAAATAAATAATAGTATCAAAGTTGCTTGTATTTCCGCCACTAGCGGACAAAACAAAATTAAGTTGGAGTGCGCCATTGCTGGTTAAATTATAGTTATGATTTTAATAGATAAATCTTCTTTCTTCTTTAGACGAAAAATAAGGACGAAAGTATTTCAATTTCAAAATTATTACCAACCAGAAATCGTATACTTCACACCCTAAGAGACGTGAATATACATTGTCGTTTGTTCCCTCATTTTGTGTTTCGGGATACTTTTTCCGGAAAAATAATCCCCCAAATTACGACCTGGGGTCCTTCCAACGTGATGTGAAGAAGCACCTGGCCGGCCGACATGGTTTTCGCAGCCCCCCTGAATGTTTGAAAACCCATGGGCGTCGTCGGGCACCTTTAGGTCCTGGCGTACGTCAAAAAAAAACTTGTAATGGTAGTAAACATAAACATAGTAAGGAAATTGATTACAAACTCGGGTAAAACCAAGATTCTTAGGCTGACAAAAGCATCCTTACTGTATCTTAACAAAGTCTATCCGTTTAGTTAAAGTCTTCTAACTCGTTATTCATGTAAAATAATTTTGTAATTGGATTATAGAAGTCAATATTGGTTGATTTTACTTTAAGATAATAATCATGTCATTTTGAAATGAACATAAGTTAGGTGACTCTGCAACACACACAAATTAAGTGAATTACAATTAACTTTTCGGAAGGTTTCATAAAAACGAATGGCTTTATATATCAAGTTATACAGTAAATATTAATCACACAAAAACGAACATGTGAAAAAGATGCCAAGCTCGATACAAAAAGTACAGCTTAACCAATAAAAAAATATAGATTTAAATGAGTTCAAAGTTCTTTTAAAGATCCTTCCGAATGAAATGCGAGATAAAAATCTGCATAGTGTGTTTCATATTGTTGATGAACAAAAGTATTGCTGGTAACTTGGACACGGCAACTATGTAAGTAGTAAAATCAAGTATTATTTCTTTAATTACAAGAAGATACTCATGGTTTCAATTATACCAAACACATTTAACATTATCTGCCTCAAATAGGTGCCTCTTTGTAAAAAAAGGTTTTTGGATTATGGATGTTGTTCGTGAATGGGCGTCCGCAAAATTCATAGACAACTTATTTAGATTTTCATGATGTTTGAGGTTACATAGATTTAATGTTAGAGAATGCGTTGTGACTTATTGTGATAAGGTTCATTTATTTGAAAGCAACAAAACAAATATTTTCTTTCTATAGATTATTTCCATTCCACTGCTACTTGCGGTTTAGTGTAGCAATGTCTCGTATGGGCCTTTTCTAGATCCGTAGAAATAACTGATTATGTAATATTACGGCTTTGGAAGGCGAACAGAAATTCAAATTTCAGAGCACCTTTTCATGCCCCTCTATATCCCCCTGTTAAATTTCAAATGAAACTTTATGCGCACATTTGATTCGCACGTATCTGTATTTTAAAAAAGTGTATTATTTTCAATATGACAATTTGGCATAATATTTCTTAAGGTTACGATTTTCCGATACGCGATGCCGTACTGGGCCGACACGTTTGTCTGTGTCGACGGTGTAAACTTAGAACACACTATTTTGCAGCCAAAAGAAACTTAGCGATTAAAATAAACATATGTCTTTTCTACCATAATCATCTTGTTATTTAATAATAATATGCTTTATTACACATACGTGCAAGCTGGGGAGGAATTATTGCCTTTAGTCAATGTCTTCCTATCGACCCGATTCTGGGACAAAAATATACGTGTATAGTAACAAAAGATAAGTAACCTAAGATTTTTTTTTGAACTCTATAAGAATTACATATATAAAATAATTATCTGCAGAAAAATGTCTGGTATCAATATCTGTACGATACATACACATTTATCTAAAAGTACCGTGATAATAAAAAGTAAAATAAATTATACGTTTTTTGAAAATATTTAAAGAAGCTGAGATCCTGATATGAAGTGGCAATTGATTCCAAAGATGAACTAAACGAACTGTAAATGAATCGGTAAAACATGTTTAAACTAAATTAAATGGTCTTTCTGATAGCTTTTGAAATGCCACATTTCGTAACTCTTACGGTAACGGTTTATACGAATTGGACAACGTTTATGGCTTTGGGGAGGAACACTGAAATCTAAATTATAGACCACCTTTTTAGCGTTCCGTACCCAAAGGGTACCAACGGAACCCTATTATTAAGCCTCCGCTGTCCGTCTGTCCGTTCGTCCGTCCCTCAATCACTGGGCTCAACCGTAATAGGTAGGCAGCTGAAATTTGCACAGTATGTATTTATTTTTCCTCTACAAAAACAAACAGGTAAAATAAATAATAATAAAAATATAATTAAAAAAGTGATTGTGTTAAATATTGTACAATTGTACGGAACCCTTCGTGTGTGAGTCCGACTCGCACTTGGCCGGTTTTTTAGGTCCCCCTATATCCCTTTGTTAAGAGGATAATGAGGTGATCATGCTCCATACAATGTGCCTCAGTCAAATTAAGAAATATTTTTCTGAAATTTTGCACATTAAATGAATCAACTGAGAGCTATGTTGTACGTTTTGTTTGTTATACAATAACTTCTAAAATACGCATCTAAGAATGTGTATGTCAAACAATAAAGACGTATATCATGGAAACAAGTTAAGTTTCTAAAAAACCTAAACGTACACACGTAGCTCTTAATTGATTTATTTAATATGCAACATTTCACAATAATATTTCTGAATTTGACTAAGGAAACAGAGCCATTGTATGGAACTTGATAACCTCAAAGATTTATTTAATATGCAACATTTCACAATAATATTTCTGAATTTGACTAAGGAAACAGAGCGATTGTATGGAACTTGATAACCTCAAAGATTTATTTAATATGCAACATTTCACAATAATATTTCTGAATTTGACTAAGGAAACAGAGCCATTGTATGGAACTTGATAACCTCATTATCCTCTTAAATATTCTACAATGCAATATGCACACATTTGATTCGTAGGTGTCCGTGTTATCTTAAATATGTAATTTTCGCATCGCAAATAAATTGATCGCTTTGAATAAATGTAAATATTTTCTACCGTAACCAAATTTAACATTAACATTCTTCAAATTAGTTTTCCTGATAGCTTTTGGGGATGCGCCGTTTCGTAACGCTTACAGTAACGGCTTATACGAAATAGACAACAACTTCTAATATCCATTCCGCCATATTAAGTCAGCGGATATTCAAGAAAAAGATGAGATTTTCCGGCAAGCGCGTTAGACGGGTCTGTAACGAGGAATCTCCGCGAATAACGAGTGAATAATATATTTCGCGCGTGAGGTTAGCTGGTTAGGAGCGGAACGGTGCTACCTCGTCCTGATATATTATTCATATCGCCTGGAGACGGGTGCCGCTAAGTGGAACTCATTTTACTCGTGAAAAGGCGTGTGTGCTCCATCATAGTGGAGTCCACTATCTCGCTGCTGACACGCTTTGACGTTCAATAATATCTCCTAGGTAGCTTTATGCTTTCAATCTTTCACACAAGGAGAGCTCTTGTTGTGGAAGGAGCATCCGACTAAATCGGAATTTAAAGGCAGATTTAAAAATTTATATACGGGCTAAATTTTTCAGTGTGACCTTCATTGCCCAAACCCGATACTATAAGAATAAATCTGGAGTCATGGGGCCGATTTTAATAAAAAAAAATTCAGCCTGCAGAATGAATATCATAAATAAATAAGAAAGACAGCTAATCAGGTTGTTTGTAGCTGCACGCAAGCTGCAGCAAGAGGGGGTCTGGCGGTGCTTGTTGTTAAACGATTGTTGTGTTTGTGTTTTTTGTATAGACAGCACTATAACCGATTTTAATAAACATTTAAATAAAATTGTATTATTAAATTATTGAAAATTTTGATTTTGAAGGTGTTGACCTTTACTTTAGTTTTCCGATTAAGGCCACTTCAAATAATTTGTTCCTCGAAAGCGAAACTATTGGATGTAGAAATAATGCAGAATGCATTATTTTTCTCAAATTCAACGAGTTCAATTCCCAGCTAGATTTTTACACTCAATGTGAATGACTCCTCATGAGGCCGATTTTGATAAAAGCTAAAACTGCATTATTTGATTTTTGTAAAAATCGTTTACCTAGGGTATCGGGAATCGGTCATTGTCATCAAAATTTGAGAAAAATAACATGTCCTGTAATTTTGCACCAGTAAATAGTCTCGCTTATAAGAAAAAAAAATCTGTGAAGTAATATTATACGGAAAACTAAAGGATAGTGTTGAACTGATTACAATTTATAAATATTCGTACATTACCCGTAACCTATACTCATCATATTGTTTGTTCGCTATGAAACAAAACACACCTGGACTAGACGATTGTACACACCTACATAAGGCAGCACAAAATCGTGTTCTTATTTCAAAATTGTATTATGGATGTCTTCCCCGTTAAAGGAATGCAAACAATATTTTAAACTCTTTGATTAGTGACTGAATGGTTAGCAATGCACATAGACCTAGCGTAGTGCGCTGTGCATACATTCATGAATACTTGAAAATTGTATTCCGTTTATTAAAAATTAAGACTTTCCTTCGATTTGCCGATTAACATTACTTCAGAGAATTTGTTCCTTTTAAGGGACACTATTGACTAGTGCAATAATACAGGTGCATTATTTTTATCAAAATCAACGAGTTCGATTCCCACCTAGGTTTTTTTTTATCTCATAAAGCATTTTACGTTTTTATTCAAATCGGCCTTGTGACTCCTTTGAGTGTGTTTTGCTATTACTTACAGTTTCGGATTTGGCCCTGAAGGCACACATGAAAAGTTCACTCTGTATAAGGCTGAAATATAAAATTTATACGGATAGGGATTTGATTAAAATTTACATTTAGATGTGGAGCTTTGCAAATTATGTAAAAATCTTAGGTTCCTTAATAATATCATTGGTGAAACGAGGCTGAAATAAATAAATCGATGGGCGCCTTGAGAGCTTTTTTTTTATTCTAGGGAGCCAGAAATAGCACCCGTAGAGTTGTTTATAATATTCAACATCTATGTTGTTTATTATTCGATTAATTTCTCCCTGCAAGCATGCTATTTAGAACCTTCATGTAATGAGTTGCAATGTGAAATGGATGTGCCATTTTTCCAACACGGCCAAAATGTGCCAATTGTGTAGGTTAAAAAGGATTTCATTAAGCGATCAGAATCGGTGAACCCAAAAAAGTCCTGTTTGACCAACAGCCGATAGCAGGAAATAAAGTTAAATTGGAATGGAGCTGTGTGCCCACTCGGGCCTCAAGCGTATCCTCGGAGCGTCGCTTATTGGAGATTGAGCGGTAAATCGTCGTACGATTTGGTATTGGGCGGTGTGAAGGCTATTAAGAGCACTCTAGTAACACTCATCGAGCGGCTCGTAGCCTAGTGGCGCGGGGACTGGCCTAGCACACCAGAGGCCTCGGTTCAATTCCGACATGCACCACTGTCTTTCTCTTTCCGAGTTCGATAAGTGCATTTCGTCACGAATGCGAGCTGCTCCATGGTTCGGAATCCATGTAAAACTGTAGGTCCCCTTCCCCTACTAGGTGGTAGGGTTTAAGCCGGCCCGGGTTGGTACCATCGCATTTGATGAAAAGATGGTCGAAGCGGCAATGAAAAATTATCCGTGTTTTCCATCTAGTTCAATTTAGCCGTGCTCATAAAGGGAAGGTCCTGGCATGGCACCTAATTCCTTCGGGAATGTGGTGTATTGGGCTAATATCATAACGGTTGTTGTGTGGTATTAGCCATCCATGTCAGGTCGCATAAAATAAAAGCTAGTGTATATTCTATTTTATATCTTTTTACATTACACATTTTATTATATGCGTGTACTGTTCTGCGTGGGATATTCTATGTAGAACTACGAAAACGCAGGCTAGAATGCGATACAAAGGACCCGCAAAGTGTTTGCAGCCCTAGCACGAGAGAATAATAGAAAATTTGAGATTGGCCCAAGTGCGAGCGTTGTTTTATAAAGTTGCCTTTTCAATTTTCTTTGCGGCTCCGCGAATATTCGCACTTCCGAAATACTTTTATCGGGCAACTTGCTGGAAACTCATTTTCGAGGCTGGCGAAAAAAAATATATTCCCATCTGAATAATAGTGTGAAACTTGTTTATATTAATTATATTTTGTAAAAAAAAAATATTATAAAATTCTTGACAAAAAAAACATTTGAAATGTAAAATTGGGGAAAAGAAAAAATTCGCCCGAGGCCAAAAAAATGCGGCTGAAAATCAATGGTTCTGGAAATCAACACCTGATTACGGGATAATCATTTGTGATATTTTAATATTTAAATAGAAATCGTCAAGAAAACATTAAACTTGTGGCCCAATAAGTAATTACATCAACGTTGAAGCAAATTTCCTATCGAAAGTAAAATGACTCAAACGCCACCATCATCGCCATTGACAACGTCATCGGTAGGTAAATAACAATAAGATCGCCGTGGTGAATAAGTTCATTATGAATCACATGACTGCCACGCGTAAATTGGGGCGGTCGATCTAAAAATGTGTAGAAGCTCCGCTTCTTTCGGGCGTCCCCGACGCCACCCATTTTTTTTTTAAAAAGAAACATAATCTTATCGGAGGTAACTGAAAACCTAGTAAATATAGCTAAAATGTGCTCTGGCTTCAAATGAAGTTTACAGGAATTCGTTTTTTTTTATTAGGAGTCTAACCACGACTACTGACTATATGTATGTACGAAAAAAATGTTCACATACATAGTTTCATTGTGGTTCAAAGTTTAGGTTTAAATCTTTTCTCGAACAATTAAAACTATTTTAATCCCGGAAATAAAAAACCTATTGTCTCCACGTTTGCAGAACTCAGCTGATTAGAAGGACACGACTGCACCGCGGCGTTTTTGTGATTCCGTGCTAAACAAGGAACGTTTATAGTTTCGCCATGTACGTCTGTCTGTCCGCGATTTATCTCAGAGACTCAAGGAGGTCAAGGAAGAATGTTTTTTGGTTCAAATACTCAACAGATTCCTACAATTTGTGATTAGCTTTGTGAGCCGCCAACAATTTAATTTAGTGGACCTTTTTGAAATATAACAATGTAAAAAGTTTTAAATGTCAAGAATAAAGTTTGCAGCGCCCTTCAATAATTTATAATTATATCACCCTTACGTAATTCGAATGTTACATTTGTCGAGATGAAAGTGATCAACCGAACCAATAGAAATGGTCACGTTCAGGGCGCCGGATATAGTAGCTGCCATACCTCCAGTATGGTAGCGGAGCTGTTTATTTGGCACCCTTACTTCCCGACGCACATAATGCATTTCTCCGTTCCCTGTCTAGACGGCTGACCGGCGAAATTATTAGCTTTGCACTTCTTGCTCTCTCGGCAAGCACGGGAGGCGTCGTCCGGTACTAACTCTCCGCTAGGCACCGTCAGACCCATAGGCTGAGAAAATAGTCGTAACAGAAACTAAGGTTGAGATAAATAGTTGAAACAAAAACTAAGATTGAGATATATAGTCGTAACAGAAACGAAGCTAACGAAAAGTAGTATTTTGTGACGTCACTTTGCAATACTTTGACGCTTTGTACATACAATATGTGTCCAAGTGACGTCACAAAGTACTACTTTTCGTTTAGTTAGTTTCGGTTACGACTATTTATCGTTATGATGTTGATTTTGATGTTTCGTCCTTTTGTGCACTCGGCCCTTAGGCTGTGAGATAAATAGTCGTAACCGAAACTAACACTAACGAAAAGTATTAAGTGAAATGCATTTTTGCTAAGCTTCTTTTCTTTCTGAGGTTTTTATCAAAGAAAGCATTCGTACTTGTGAATTTGTAATTGCGAAGTGAACAGCATATGCACCCAGGAAAGCGAAATCAAGTTAGTCACAGAGGAAAGTAAAATACTTTCGCCTGACGTCATCCAATATCCAACTTTATGTTGTTTCATTGCACTCTTATTAGAATAATTAAAAATCGTAGCTTTCATTTCATGAGTACGAAAGAAACTCACCGGTGACTCACAGTTGATAATATCCCCCTGATTCATTTTCGATTTTATTTCTTATCCTTTACTTATTATTTAAAAATCAAACTTTAAATATAACTTAAACCATTGTTTTGCACACACGTAGCGACTTAAAGATGAATTTGACATAAATAATAAATTTGTGTGCCTTTGTATGACCTCATCCGTAAGCTCCTCGTGTCTATACATTATAAGTCTATGGTCCTCTTAACTACTGACCAGCCATGCTTCTCCTTCGGGACTGCTACTGGGAACGCTCGCTGCGCCAGGAGCAAACAGTTCAGACACTTCTTAGAACAACAGACTATCAATGCTAGTCCAACCTCAATTGTCGATGACTGTAGGGTGGAGGCCGACGGGGGGCTCCCCGACTCGGACTGCGAGCCCCATCTGATCAGGTCCCTCGCTTCAGATAGGAACGGACGGACAGTACGAAATTATAAGGATTTCATTTTCCACAAGATTTAATTTTTGCCACTCGGCTACGAAACCGTAAAGATTGATAATTCTAGCAATTTTAATGAAAAATCATTAGCATTTAATGGGAAGGACGGCTGCCAAACTTTACCTCCAGGTGGCGCCACATAAAACTATGCCACGGTTTTATTTCAAGGTTATAGGTTGTTGACCAATTAAACTGACTTAACATAAATAGCTACCTTGAAATTGATGTAAAACACGGATAATGTGATTGCCTGTGATTCGCGAGTAAACATAACCTCTACGTGATAGCTTGGCATACATTTATGTGGCGCCATCTGGTGGTTAACCTATGCGCCGTGGACCCCATTAAAAGGGTTGAACGTGTCCCAAAATAAAAAAAATGTTTTCTTTTAAAATTGAAATAACATCTTTGGAAAACTATTGAAAACGAAACAGTTTTAGATAATTTAATTGAATGAGGTAGAGGAGAAAAATAAAATTACGAGAAAATACAAAAAAAAAAAAATACAGAAGCAATGTTGACTGTCCTGCTTGCCGGAAGAATCGCTAAAACCCCATCCGATTAAATTACCGGTCCACGAAAATAACAAAATGTTTTAGCATCTACCTTTATCTCGCTTTATTCGAGAACGGCGGATATTTTGATGAGCCCTCCTCTTATCATAATTTATGTACCTTCGGCCGTCAAATTGTTAAGATGTTAAGGGGGGTTAGGGGGGCAAGGAAAAAATATCCTCATTTGTTGGAATTATTGAAACTGTAATAATTTATAATCTCATGTTGGGTAGGCGGTTCTCTATCAATGATCTCGTCGGGATAAAATTAACCTGTTTAAGCCTGGCTTTCACCAAGTCCTGATTTATTTTAGTCGACACTTAAATGGCTTTTATTATTAAAATACTGATTATCTTGTACTGGTATTGATTGCAAGCTGCTAAGGAAGGCCCTTAATATGTGGCGATTAAACTAATCAGCATTAGGTGAAATAGGCCCTAAGCGTTCTAAACTAGCCAATCCCATGGTAAGTACACGCAGCGAGCATATCACTCGCATTTAGTTGTTCGTTAGGACTGCCGTGGTTATGAAGGATGCCATATCAAATCATTACATTTCATATTAAGTGTTCGTGGTTTGAATTTAACGAGAGACTAGTACGACTTTTGACTAGTATGATTTTTATTTTAGACTAGCTGCGGTACCCGGCTCCGCTCGGGTTAGTGTCGGCTAAATTATTTCATGGATTAAAAGTAGCCCACATGACTAATCCAAAATAGGGTCAAACTGGTCCAGGACAATGTATCCATCTACCAAATTTAATCAAGGTCGTTCGAGCCGAAACAGCATGACTTAAGGCGCTAGGACTAGCCAACTACTCGCGCCATACAAATGCACTTTTTAACAAATGTAATAATATGTAGTGAAACGCTTTAGCAAATCCAAATAGAACTCCAGACTGATAATGGATTGTTAATATTTTTTTATTCCATCATTTATTTAAATAATAATAAAAATAAAAAAGTTGATTTTTCTCATTAGAAATCTGAAAGTCATTCGATTTCTAGATATAAGCAAAAACAGCATATATGCATAAACAAAAAATTCCATTTGCTTTTAGATTTCTACATTTAGTCAAAAAAGTTCGGAAATGGACACCGTTTCCGCAATGTATTTTGTATAGAAAAAGGAAACATACATTAACGAAAATAATTCGATTCCTAGACAAGGAATCATATATTGTAAGGATGACACTTATAATCGTCAGACTTAGTTAGTTAACTTGGGGTGCCTCGTCTAACTTTGCGATTTGGCTAGTACCAGGCCCTTAAGGATGTTCCGACCCATACAATGTTTTTTGTACACAGAACGCAAAAAGTATTGCACTTTAAGGCACGAGTTCGTCAAAAATATTAAATTTAGCCATAGTAGTTACAGCGATAACATATTCACAATTTCAGATTTAATGGTTTCGTTGTAATTGCCGATTAGAAGTTTTACACCGTTAGATGGCGCTGTTAAGTAAAAATCGTATTTAAATAAATTGTAACAAAACAAATAATCCTGAAATTGTGAAATTGTTTTCGCTGCAAGTAATATGACTATATTAAACTTTTATTATTAATTCGTGGCTTAAAGTGCAATACTTTTTGCGTTATGTGTGCAAACAACTTTATATGGGTCGGAACAGCCTTAATGAGAAACATCCAATAATTTAGAACATTTGGTGGCTATTTAAAAAAAAAAAGATTTTGCTGTCAGAACCTTTCTGCACTTGCACTGCTACATTGCTTACCTAGTAAGTAAGTAACGTCTAACGTAGGTAAGTTTTGCGTGGACTCCAACTCACAGCCAGCCTCAACATCGAAAACAGTAACCGATCTCGAACCTGACAGCTCCCAGAAATGCTATACATTGATAAAATATGCACATAAATCGGGTAAGTGGTTCGCAAGTTATAAGAATATAATACCTACTACTCACCCTTCTGGTGATGAAGCGTTATATTATGTAGCCTATAAGTTTTGAGTAGAATC
Source organism: Incurvaria masculella (assembly GCA_946894095.1). NCBI lineage: Eukaryota > Metazoa > Arthropoda > Insecta > Lepidoptera > Incurvariidae > Incurvaria > Incurvaria masculella. The sequence goes on from OX335644.1 coordinate 10,628,444, forward strand.
AGGCTGGACGTAGATACAATCCGCATCTAAATCGAGTATATTCTATTGGTCGAACCTCCGGCGATTTAGCGTGATGCCAAGTAATCCTAAAGTTGTGGGAAATACCAAGCCGTACTTCGGTGCAATTAGTAAAAGTAAGCGCCTCTGCCGCCCCCCCCCTCCAGCCGCCGCCCTCCCGCCGAGCCGTGGAGAGCATTGCAGTTTGTATGACAGCCACATCTTAGCGTAAGCGGAACTGAATTCTATTCTATCCTATCCTAATTCCCGGGTAGTTAAAGTACGTGCACTAAATTTCATCTCATTCGGATAATCGGTTTAAGAGTTATGGAGGAACATACATATCTACATACATACAGAAATGATTTCTAAAAATCGACAATTTAGTTTTAAATTGATAAATAAAGTCTACAAACGTAATCACTAAATAGTATTTTTTTTTATGCGACCTGACATGGATGGCTAATACCACACAACTACCGTTATGATATTAGCCCAATATACCACATTCCCGAAGGAATTAAGTGCCATGCCAGGACCTTCCCTTTATGAGGCACGGCTACATTGAACTGGATGGAAAACACGGACCATTGCCGCTTCGACCATCTTTTCATCCAATGCGATGGTACCAACCCGGGCGGGCTTAAACCCTACCACCTAGTAGGGGAAGGGGACCTACAGTTTTACATGGATTCCGAACCATGGAGCAGCTCGCATTCGTGACGAAATGCACTTATCGAACTCTGAAAGAGAAAGACAGTGGTGCAAGTTGGTATCGAACCCGGGCCTCTCGTACGCTAGGCCAGTCCCCGCGCCACTAGGCTACGAGCCGCAAAACAAAGTCGCTTTCTCTGTCCCTATATCCCTATATCCCTATTTCCCTATGTATGCTTAAATCTTTAAAATTACGCAACTGATTTTGATGCGGTTAATAGATAGAGTGATTAAAGAGAAAGGTTTATATGGATAATAACATCCATTAAATAGTGGAGAAATACTGTTATTTTTGAGGTTTCCAATGTGATGTCGTAAAAAAATACATTTTTTCTGCTAACATTGCAAACGCAGGCTGAACCCTACAAGATTTATCAAAATAATGTACTAAGTATTGTACACATTGAAAAGGTCTACAGAAAACTCCGCGATGGTATATCTCTATCTCTTATGGATATCCCACAATAACATTTTTTTGTCATTTACTTCTTACGATAAACAATGGCTAATTTTCGAAGCGATTTTAACCAATACAGCATTAATCCTTATCCAATTAAATACCTTATATACATTGTTGACTTAATATAGATCTATATGGCCCTCTACTGCATATGATTTAATTTAATATTTGAAGATATTACAGATTTAAAAATTGCGGGACGTAGCGTTTGCGGCGGTACCGGCCGGCCGGGGCGGCGGGAGCGTGCCTGCCTATAAATAGTGCGTCGGAGGCCGCGGATCTCCCTATAGCACTTTGAATGTATTATTTCTCTAATATCTAATAATCATCTAATAATAATATCTAAGTTTTTTTTATTTCAAATATTTCAATGTAGTAACTCTACGTAAAAAGGTTTTATTTGTGTATCATTGTGTCAAAATAATATTTTTTTAAATGATATTATGCCCGTGCAAAGCCGGGACGGGCTGCTAGTATCTTATAAAACAAAGCAACTTACTCCATGAACAACCATTACAGATTTATTATTAGTAAAGATTTTACATTATTATTGCTGTTATGTTATTCACATTATTATAAATTTACCAAAAAACCAAAAAAGGACCAATTACTTACCTACCTACAACATATAATAATTTAAAGAAAAACAAAGTTATTATTTATAATTAACAGGTAAGTAACCTATATATATAATTAAAATAAAAATGAAATATCTCTTTGTACGTGTAACTCCTAACCAAAAAATACTTGCCAATAACTAACCTTGGGCCTATATTAATCTAAGTACAAAGCGTTTTTAACAAATTGCTAGGCCTTGAAAATTCGCCAAACAGCGCTATCAGCGACTTCTTGCGCCCCCCCCTCACCCGCCTCGCGTCGCACCGTCCGCCCCGCCCCCGCCGCCGCTTCCGCGCCGCCCCCGCCCCCGCTCCCCTTGGTGTGAAGTAGCGCTACCGGCATCGTTTTCGCAGCCCCGTGAAAGTTCGAAAGCCCATGGGCACAATATCTTTATAAATTGTGGCCTATGTGTTATTCTGATGTATAAGCTATATAAATTCATTCAGTAGTTTTTACGTGAAAGAGTAACAAACATCTATCCATCCATCCAACCATCCATCCATTATTACAAACTTTCCTCTTTATAATATTAGTAGGATTTCTACGGAATTTAATAATGTCTTTCTTATGTTCGATTTTTGAATTTCTAAACCATTTCTTAAGACACATTGCTGCAGTCTCGTAAGTTCCAGTTTCGGTTGAAAATTGGTGGAACCACTAAGTGGCCGAAAGGAAGCTTTACGTACATATATTGTCATTGTGTGTTATGGATTTGCTAATGCTGCTAATGCAATTGCTGATGCCTAATACCGTAGGTATGGTATAAGCCAGAAACTAGATGCCATACCAGGGGGTCCATTCAGGTAAGAGTGAGTTCGAGTTCGAGAGTGAGTTAACCTAAAAATAGCTGGGAAATATATTATTATTATTTAAATAACGGAACCGTTATTTATACTTCCAACGTATTTACGGGGCAGACCAGATTTTTACCTAACTGTAATGATGTTCAAGAAGTGTGGAAACATTGACTATCTAAAAAAGTGAGTTCATATTTAGTGACGAATTCGAACTCACTCTTGCCCTGAATGGACCTCCAGGACCTTGCGTAAGTATTTTATACATCTTTGGTTATTTAATACGTACTGAACTTTTCAAATAATGCAAATTTATAAATTTAGTTGGGTTTATTGGTTTTGATTTTTTGTATATGAGAGAAAGTCATTTATTTCTCCAAAAATTTTCCACAGGGATGTCAACTCCGATCGATCTAGAAAATCTCTAGAAATCTAACAATTCATACCACGCGCTGCCACCAAGCATCTTCAAGGGAAGATTATAGTTAGATCACCTTTTAAGCCTATTTAGAAAAAAAAAACATTATATTTATACTGAATAACTTAAGATGATAATGATCAAGTTCCATACAATGGTGTGTGCCTGTTTCCTGAGTCAAATTAAGAAATATTGATCTGATTACCTCATCATCCTCTTAACTACGACGCTCGTGTTGAAGACACTTTCGGATTTGGTAAGAGAAGCATCAACTGATACGACAGGCGTGGGGACTTGTTTCCCGTACCAGAGGTCATGTGTTTATTTCGGCCCCGTCATGCACTAATCTATTTCTCTTTCCGAGTTTGATTATTGGTATATGGCACCCACATAAAACTGTACATCCTCTTCTCCTACCAGGCGTTAGGGTTAAGCCCACCCGGGTTGGTACCATCGCATCGGACTAAAAGATGGTCGAGTCGGGAAGGTCTTAGTATCGCATCTAATTCGTTGTATTGGGTATTGACCATCACTTTCTCGCTCATGGGACTACCCATCTGGTGATGACGCCCGTGGCTAGTTGAGCCTCCTGTCTTGGAATCTAGGCAAGACCTCAATCTGAGACGCGACCTCCGTGGACACTGCAGAAGAGAAAAAAAGGGTAACACGCTTTTTTTTAGCTTGGGTTGTATCTATGTATGTATCTATGTAACGGAATCTTTGAACTTAATTTTCACCAGTTTCCAGAAGTCTGATTAATTTGAAACTTTGCATACGTATCAAGGACCGATGACAATGCAATAATTTCATAACAGTTTCCCATTATCCTTATTAGGACCGCCAGGATTAATAAATTATTTTATTGATCCTCTGTAGTGGAGTAAAAGGACAGAGCTAGTTATTAATAACACGCTTTTATATAAGCTTGGGTTGTATGTATCTATGTATGTAATGGAATCTTTGAGATTAATTTTCACCAGTTTCCAGAAGTCTTTAATTTGAAACTTTGCATAGGTACGTATCAAGGACCCATGACGATGCAATAATTTCATAACATTTTCCCATTATCCTTATTAGGACCGCCAGGATTAATAAATTATTTTATTGATCCTCTGTAGTGGAGTAAAAGGACAGACCTAGTTATTAATAACACGCTTTTATATAAGCTTGGGTTGTATGTATCTATGTATGTAATGGAATCTTTGAGATTAATTTTCACAAGTTTCCAGAAGTCTTTAATTTGAAACTTTGCATACGTATCAAGGACCCATGCATACGTATCAAGGACGCCGTTTTGTGTAAAACACTTAGCGCCAGTCCCAAGCCTGGATAAAGGAGGAGGGTTGGAATGGATCGGCGACCAGCCCGCCGTAAAATCGCCAACGCCGAGCACAGGCGGCGGTAATTAACCTGACTGCCTACAGATAGGTAGTGCGGCGGCAGGACCGTGAGGAGTAAATAACTTCAAAAATACTGACTTGTCAACCCGCCTAGCCAGCGTGACAAGACTTTAGGCAATTAAACCCCCCCAATGACAGACAACAACAAACCAAGGCCCCCAGTCCCCAGCAGCTCCGCTATTCCTGATTACGACAGCGGTCACGGTAACGGCGGAGCAGGGGGTGCTAAGAATCTCTGGAAGAGACCCGGCTGTCAAACAAACCTGACCTTGGCAACGTACAACACACGGACATTGAGACTACAACATAACTTGGAGCAGGTAGAAAGGGAGCTATCAGATATTAAATGGGACATTATTGGCCTGAGCGAAGTTAGAAGGCAGGGCGAGAATACCCTGAGGCTGAATTCAGGCAATATGCTCTACCACAGAGGAGAAACAGATTCGTCCAAAGGGAGCGTGAGATTTCTCATTCACCGCAGACTGGCGAATAATATAGAAACGCTAGGCGGAATATCCCCCCGGGTGGCCTACACTGTGGTAAGAATTAACAAACGGTATTCAATAAAGATCATCCAAGCATATGCACCAACTTCGACTCACCAAGAAGAAGAAGTTGAAATAATGTATGATAACATATTGAAAGCCCTGGAATGAAGAGCCGGGAAAAGAGCACAATTTAATATACTCATGGGAGATTTTAATGCTAAAATAGGCAAGAGAGATGATCCCAAAGAAGAGTGTGTTGGCCCACATGGTGCAGGCATAAGAAACCAACGAGGACAATTGCTGGTCAACTTTCTTGAGACAAATCGATTCTTCGCCATGAACTCTTTCCTCCAAAAGAAACCACAACGGAAGTGGACATGGGTAAGCCCAGACGGAAAGACGAAGAATGAAATTGATTTAATCTGTACTGACAACAAAAATATATTTACCGATGTTTCAGTCCTCAATAAATTAAAGACTAGCGACCACAGATTGGTACGATGCCAGCTAAGAATCAACACCAAGCTTGAAAGAGCGAAAATCATGAAGAAGCCACTTGCCAGACTAGCTTTACCGAATGAAACTCACAAAGAATTCGAGGATGCTTTGAAAAACCACATGACACGCACAGACGCAGAATTTTTCGAGAAAAGCCTAGAAGACAAGTACAACCACTTCATCAGTAGTATTACTATAGCCACCCAAGAAAAGTTTGGGAAAAGACATACACCGAATGACCAACTCTCATTAGAAACTGAAAACCTGCTAGAACACCGGAGGAAAATATCCCAGTACAACTGTCTAGAACACCGCGAGCTTAACAAGAAAATATCCAAAGCAATACGCCGTGACAACCGCAATAGAAACACTGCGAGAATACAGCAACTAGCAGAAAAGTACAGAGGACCAAAGGTGTTCAGTAGAGCCACGAGGTCTGAGACAAGTCAGCTAACTAAGTTAGAAAATGAGAATGGTGTGATGTCCACCTATAAAACCGAACTATTCGAAGTTATCACAAATTTCTACACAGATCTATACGCATCACACAAGCCGAAACCGCCAATAATAAATACCAGTTATAAACGCGCACCGCTCACGAGACATTATATCGAGGACATACCAGAATTCAGCTTGTATGAAATAAAACAGGCACTGAAACAACTGAAACTCAATAAATGCCCAGGGAGCGACGGTATTACGACGGAACTGTTAAAGGCTGGAGGCAAAGTGGTACTGAAAGAGCTACGGTGGATATTTAACGAGGCACTCTTTACGAGCAACATACCCAACAGCTGGCGAAATTCAATTGTCGTCCTGTTTCTAAAAAAGGGCGCCAAAACCATGCTTAAGAATTACCGCCCCATTGCACTATTGAGCCAAATTTATAAGGTGTTCGCGAAAGTCATCACCACGAGGATCACCAGAAGACTTGACGAACATCAGCCAGTAGAGCAAGCTGGATTCAGAGCAGGTTATGGAACAGTCGACCACATATTCACTCTGAGGCAAGTGATTCAGAAAACGTGCGAATATGGAAAACCACTATACCTTGCTTTTGTCGACTATGAAAAGGCGTTTGACTCTGTGGAACACTGGGCAGTAATGGATGCACTGCAGCGATGTAGAGTGGACTACCGATATATCGAGATACTCAAGACCATTTATAAATCTGCAACAATGACTGTGTGAAAGTTCAGGGAGAAACCACTACCATTCCCATCTTCCGTGGAGTGAGACAAGGAGATGTCATCTCGCCGAAACTCTTCACGAATGTAATGGAGGATATATTCAAGAAGCTCGAATGGAATGGTATGGGCATAAACGTGAACGGAAGACTCCTAAACCACCTGAGGTTTGCGGACGATATTGTCCTACTGGCAGAGTCACCCGAAGACCTGAACGTGATGCTATGTGACCTATCACAAGAATCGCAAAAAGTAGGTCTCAAGATGAATGAAGACAAAACCACCGCCACAGATCTAGCAGCAAATCCAATCACGGTCTTCGGCACTTCAATAGAGCAAGTCCACGAGTATTGCTACTTGGGCCAAGTGATTAAACTCGGACGTGACCCACTCGCAAAAGAAATAGGCAGGCGTATTCAGCTGGCGTGGGCCGCCTTCGGAAAACTTAGAGATGTCTTCAATTCTAAGATGCCCCAGTCTCTTAAGACCAGACTGTTTGACCAATGCGTGCTGCCGGTTTTGACCTACGCCTGCGAGACATGGACGCTCACAGTTGGTACTGCACACAAGCTGAAAGTAACCCAAAGGGCAATGGAAAGATCCATGCTCGGTATCTCACTGCGCGACCGAATGCCAAATCTGCTGATAAGCCAAAGCACCAAGGTCACTGACGTTATGCATAGGGTTGCTAAACTCAAGTGGCAATGGGCAGGTCACGTATGTCGCAGAGATGACCACAGATGGAGCACTGAAGTCTTAATGTGGAGACCCTACACAGGGAAAAGAAGCGTCGGCAAACCGCCAGCACGTTGGTCAGACGATATACGTCAGACAGCAGGTGACAACTGGCGAAGAAAAACAGGAGACCGCACAACTTGACGAAGTCTGGGGGAGGCCTACGTCCAGCAGTGGACAACAAAAGGCTGAGGAGGAAGAAGAAGAAGAAATCGAACTAAAAAATGAAAAATAAATAATAGTTTAAAAAAACTAAAAAAACACGCTTTTATAACTAACCGAACTAAAAAATATGAAATAATTTTTAATTTTAAAGAGTTTATATTACAGTAGTAGAAGATCGAACAATCAATCAGAATTTATCACCTCAAAATAAAATTATAATAAAGTTTAAGTTATTAACAAATTCATTCAATTCAGAGTAAAAAGCGTGGGGTGCATTTTACTACTTTTCATAACTCTCCTCTCATAGATATTTGCCAATAGAATGATTGTTACATTTACTTTATCAAGCACCCCACGCTTTTTACTCTGAATTGAATTATTTTGTCAATAACTTAAACTTTATTATAATTTTATTTTGAGGTGATAAATTCTGATTGATTGTTCGATCTTCTACTACTGTAATATAAACTCTTTAAAATTAAAAATTATTTCATATTTTTTAGTTCGGTTAGTTATAAAAGCGTGTTTTTTTAGTTTTTTTAAACTATTATTTTTTATAAGAGACACACCCTCGCTCACAGCAACATACACAGATCGTGCCGGGGCGCTGGTTTAACATGCGACTTACGAACTTTCATTTTATGTGGTGCTAGAAAACAATATATTTGCACGCTATGCTAGGTTTATGATCGCGGTACAACCGGGCGTCTGTTTTTGTTTTATAATTATATCTGTATTTTTTATTATTAATTTAATAACTTTTTTATTTATTTAGTAATAACGAATTCAACAGCGTTTTATGAAGTCATTTTTACAATGATTCTTAGTCTAAGTATTGTGGCCAACAATGGAATTCCATTGATCAGTCTGGAATTGTGAGGTCGGACGTTGAGCGTTGTTTTAGCATTGTTATGTATAGACATTAAAACGCTGTGAGAACTTCGAGTGTTATTGACAGTTTTTAGGCACCATTATTGAGTAAGTAGTTCCACTAATTTTTCTTTAAGGGCAGAGAATACTGTACCGCAAAATATGTATTGGAAATAAACCCAATCTTACAAAGATTTTACTAACAATAACAAAAATGTGGTCTCAATAATATTACACGAATCTTTTCTGAGAATTAAGGTTGAATAATAAGAGTAAGAGAGAATTTTCTTTTGTAGAAACATATTACTCCGTAACCAAATATTCGTTTTCGATTTAACTGGACCCAACATGAGCAATGCGGCGGTTCCGTGACATTTATTGAATTTGTATAATAAGGTTTGTAGGAACCTAGAGCTAGTAATCAGATAAAGTGCTCGGACAAAACACTTCTACCTAGGCCACAAAATTATTCACTCATTCGTGCACGTGGCTCGTAGCCTAGTCGCACGAGGACTTGACTATGACTCAGAGGTCTGGGTTCAAATCCTCGCCTCGTTCATGCACCACTTTCTTTCTCTTTCTGAGTTGGATAAGTAAATTTCGTCACAAATGCGAGTTGCTCCATGGTTCGGAATCCATGTTAAACTGTAGGTCCCCTTCCCCTACTAGGTGGTAGGGTTTAAGCCCGCCTGGGTTGGTATCATCGCATTGGATGAAAAGATTGTCGAAGCGGCAATGAAAAATTGTCCGTGTTTTTCATCTAGTTCAATGTAGCCGCGCTCATAAAAGGAAGGTCCTGGCATGGCACCTAATTCCTTCGCGAATATGGTGTATTGGGCTAATATCATAACCGTAGTTGTGGGGTATTAGCCATCCATGTCAGAATGCATAAAAAGAGAAGATATTCATTTCAAATACACCAATCCAGGAATTTAACTCCCACAGGTTTGAAATGAAATTCACTGCTAGGTTTCAAGATGACTGCGATGCTTGAAAATGCTTTCCTTTTTTTTTCTGCGAGTTCTGCAAAGCAATTATACTTAGCAGTATTTATAGCAAGACAGAATGTGTTTTGCTGTAAATACTGCGGAAAATTTGTAGTGTTAAAAATCCTTGAACATCGGAAAAAAATAATCGTTTTGAAGGGTAACGTATTTAAAATACTCAGCTTGCACGGAAGTTACGGTCACGCGAGTTTTAAACGTAACTAAAGAAATTGTGTTATAGAAATGGCATTGAGCGGCTCGTAGTTCATGGGCGGGATGGACTTGCCTTCGTTGGTTCAAATCCAGGCACCACTCATGCACGACTTTCTTTCTTTTTCTGAGTTCAATAAATCCATTTATTAATGAATGTGAGCTCTTTCATGATTCGGAATCCATGTAGTGTCGACTTCCCCCACTAGGTAGTAGGGTAAAGCTCGCCCGGGCTTGGACCATTGTAATAGATGAAAAGATAGTCGAAACGGCAATGAAAAATGTCCCGGCATTCCATTCAGTTCAATGTGCGCTCATAAATGGAAGGAACTAACCCATGGCACCTAATTACTTAGGTAATGCGGTGTGTTGAGCTAATATTCAGAATGGGTGGGCATTACCCATCCACGTCCAGTTACATAAATAGAAATTAGGCGGACTAGCTATAACGCACACGTTGTATTTTGTTTATTAGCAAAGAAACGAAAGCTATTCTTCAGTCACCATCGTTGAGTAAGTACATCTACTAATATTAATAGGGCAGCGGCAGACCCTATTTACTAAGGGGCGCGACTAATTTTATCATCCAGTGAGCCAGGGTCCCCGGATTAGGGTTATGTGTACACTCAAATTAATAAATGCTGATCCCTGCTTCATAAACGAGTCGGCCTTCTTCGGGCGCGTGCCCTCGCGAGCCGAAGATAGATCGAAGCGGACTGCGCGCAGGACAGCGAGTATGGAAGGACAGGAGTAGCAACCGCTTTTATGTGTTTAGCCACTTTTATATACAAATGCGGCAGCGCCGGCGGGTGAGTTTTCCTACGAATACTCAAGAACGCGTAAAAACTTCACAGTACGCTATTTAAGACATAAAAAGTGTTGAATGTTGCATTAAAAAACATTTTTTTTTTATAATTTAGATGCTATGCACAAAAAAGGAAGCTGATCAAGTAATTTTATTGAAATAGTAAGGATAAAAACTTCTTAATGAATATGAATAGTTCAGTAATAAAGGCCCTTTTATGTGGAGATTAAAACTAAATCAGGACTTTTTGAAAACTAGGCCTTACATGTTAATTATACAAAGCCTAAATTAAGGGGTACAAAAAAATGTGTAGATGCTGCATATGACTAACATATTTTAGTCGCTCATTTTAAGCCTAGTAGTAACTAACAGTTTAAACCTTTAACTAAGAGTAACTAAGAGTAAACTATTATCAAACTATATATAGTTTGAAAAATATAAAAAGAAAAACACTTCATTCTGGGAAATTATAGTAAATTAAAAATATGTTATATTGAAAAATCGAGAAAAAAGAGTGCAGCGAACATTCGATGTTGCGCTTCCCGAATTCGTAAGCGAACAACCTACAGTTAGACGTTTTTCACTAACTCTTGGCTACGCTGCTGCCATTGGAATAGGTTTCAAACGCCACTCCCATCCTTGTAAGCTCGCTGACGCGGGGCGTAACCGACGGGGACTGTGCGCCGGCCAGATATCACGGTAGGCCGCGTAAGCTCGCTTAATGTCGGCCTTACGCGAAACTAGGGCGAGATGCGGCATTTTCGGATCGGCCAAGAAGATTTAGCCGGGCTTAGATAATGGCATTGACATTTTCGCTTACAGCGAAATAGCGGGATCAAGTATCATCCCGCGCGGGATGTTGATGAGACTCGTGGTAACATTTTACTGCCCACCTTCAAAAATGTGCGGATCGCACAAATTTACTGGTTGTTACGAACGAAATATATTTTATCACGAATCGTAACTTTCTTATTGTGAATTTATATCGTACTAGCTGAGGTACCCGGCTCCGCAATGTCGTTTTAAACGGATGATGGGCTGAATTATTTCCTCGATAGTAAACAAACTTTTATCCCCTGTCAGCCCCTTCGAGTTTGATTTAAGGTCCAGACTAAACCAATACCGAAATTCATCAAAATTGGTTTAGCTACTTAGGCGGGAAAACGCAACAGACAGACAGAATTACTTTTGAATTTATAATATATTATGGATTATGGACTTACATGAGATACTTGGGATAGACACCAAAGAAAACCAGTGGTCCCTCTGCGTTTCTTCCCGTGTATGCCGTAAGAGATGCCTGATTTGTAGTCCGTGATACGGGTTCCACGCGAAGCAGAAGATTCACTCCTTTCTTATCTAATCTTTCCCGGTTTGGTACCATCGTAAAAATGGTCGAAGCGGCAATGAAGATTTCCGTGTCTTTCATTCAGTTCAATGTATCCGTTCAATATATAATAAGGTCCTGGGGGTCCATTCAGAGCAAGAGTGAGTTCGAGTTCGGGAGTGAGTTAATCTAAAAATAGCTGGGAAATGTATTATTATTTAAATAACGGAACCGTTATTTATACTTCCAACGTATTTACGGGACAAACCAGATTTTTACCTAACTGTAATGATGTTCTAGAAGTGTGGAAACATTACGTATATAAAAAAGTGAGTTGATATTTAGTGGCGAATTCGAACTCACTCTTACTCTGAATGGACCCCCTGGTATGACGCCTAGTAGGTGTTGCGGGCAAATATAATGATAGTAGATGTGTGATTACCCATGCAAATTCAGTAACATGAAAATAAATCTAGGTTAATCAACACTGGGCGCAGTCGGGTTCTGGATTGGTGAATGTGCAGCTATTGCGTCTGATCGTGGTTCGTTTCCTCACCTACTTCACAACTATACCTATGCCTAATTCCGGTCTTAAAAAAGGTGATAGGGTTAATCTCGCCCCGGTACCTTGGCATTGAATGCAATTGGTCCTGTATTCACCTTGTTTAATATAGCCGTACAATATAATAAAGGTCCTGCCATAATTCCTCATAATATTTATTCTGTGATAAATGTGTGTCAAGCTAATATCACGACAGTATTAGCATTCGGATTCATAAAAACAAACTTTATGAACTTTCTACAAGACGGCGTGTAACGACAAAACAGAATAAAAATTTATATTTATGAATATGTCTGATTGACCTCTCATTTAAAATGAACGGTAAAAATGTCTTGATTCAGAGTAAAATACTGCGGGCGCCATCTATCGCCGGGTGCTCACACGACAATTGATGCCGAAGCACGTCTCATTGGGATGTTGGGGAAGCTGTGGAAGCTGAGACGAAGATTTGTGAACATTGTTTCACATAAAGCGGACTAGATGGTGTTATAGTAGACGAAGGATATTTTTTTATTAATTGAATACATTTTTAAGGTCCTGATTGTAAAATCAAATCTTAATGAGTTAATGAACAATATAAAATTTAGGGTTCGGTAAAAAAATACTACCTAACATAAGATGGAGAAACTTTGGTCAGTAGCAATTTATCCAAGCCTTATTTCGCCTGTTAATAGTGTGAGTACGAAAATGATTCACTAACAAACTAAGAGATGTCAGTATGATTTCTTCTTCTAACATAATTTTTATTCTTACGTTCATTATGGTGAATAAAAATAATTAATTTGTTTGTTTTATTTTTAATTTCATTTATTGATAACCAATCGCAGAAATTCTTACATGTAAAAATATTCTTTATCTTCTTCATACATGCGTACGGAGTAGTGCATACATTCGAGGTTATCCAACGACATCTACATTAAACCATTTTGATTTCAATAAATCAGGGAAAGTTTTTGATCTGAACATTCGGATTTGGAAAATGTTTTTTTCTCATTATTTTCTAAAATCTGATTAGTTACAATGCTTCAGTATAGATATCGTTGCATGTATGAATGAGATAACGAGAATGTGTATCCATTAAATACATACAATTACCAATAGTACAGTGGGAGAACAAAACACTATAGCGATTTGCCGGTATATGGAAGAATAAATTTGACGATTATGTAAATGTATATAATAAATCACTATTCTGATAAAATTATTTACTCGGACACCCAATATTTCATCATTAACACACAACAAAGAAAATATCCAAATCGCACGCAGCAGTAAACTGACAGCTTCGTTCGACCATTTTATTATCTCTTTTGATCCGGATAATAAACAGAGTTTATCATAAATTAAATATTTATAGCAATGGACCAGTACATAACCAAAGAATATTTATAAATGTTTAGTTATAAACCTATGTTTTTATTGACGGGGAAAAAAAATTTACGAACGATTCTATGTTTCGATTCCGCTGCTGCAGGTGTGTTGAATTGTGAGAATGGACGCAGTGGAAAAGCCAAGCGAAAATATGGATTTTCATTTGTTTCTGAAATCTGAATTTGAACCTACCAATGCTACAAGTACTTCTATCTGATGTTATTTGTAGAGTTTTGAGAGCTATATTGATTACAAATCCTGATCATCTCTGGCTTGTGTTGTTGCATTGTTTTTCCAGTTGGAACTGGAATGTTTATTATTTTTACGTGGTGCTAACAAGAAGCTTTGTGCGGGCCGGACACAAAACGTCATAGATAACGCAATAGATTTTCAGTGCAGACCTAGATCTAAAGAAACGTTTTCGTGCAATGGTCGTTATGCCCCGCAAACTATAAATTTCGCGAGGAATTCACATAAAATAAGCATGTTTGGGGCAAGGATTTCGTTTTAACGAAACGAAAATGTTTATTGTTAGGACCTTCCTTTCTTAATATGTTTTCTAAGGATTAAGGACATCTTAAATAAGCGTTATTTTTACAGTTTTATTTAGTCCTTCTACGATACATGTGGAAAGCCACATCCTAATTTTAGTAATTGCTTTTAGTCTTTAACATTTATTTTAAGCGTGCCCTTGAATTTTTAATGTGAAAATATTTATTTTCGTGAGACACGCTTCGTTTTGAACTTCCGACGATTACAAATGTCTAGAACATTAATAAAATTGGTAAGAAATATAAGTTAGGATGATTTCATAAATTATTTATGTTCCTGAAAGCAAGTTCAATTTGTCCCACTCACATTTTCGGCTTTTAACGCCCCTCCACCCCCCCTCTGCTCTCCCCTCCCGTGCTCGGCGCGCCCATCCAATATGCTTTTTTTCGGACATAGATCAATTTCATGTGATATTTGCGACGTTGAAATATTGCCATTCTTCTTTTGCACGATCGGCTTCTGAAATGTTTTTTTTTATTATTTATTATGATGGAATATTTCAGAAATCGCCACAAGATTCTTGTTTTGAATTGTGGTTTTCACCTAGATGTTTTTTGAATGTTTTTAATTATTGAGACAATACCATTCTTACATTAATAGATATTGGGCACATTTTTTTTGCTGTAGGCGTTTATCTGAAACATGAATATAACCTGCGCACTTGGTATTACGTGCCCAATATTTTATCATTATATTGCTTGTTCTTGCTCTTCAGTTTTATACAAAATTGTACTTTCATTCCACGAAGTCCGTAGCTTTCCTTGTGTTTTGTTTCACCGGGCATCATTAAAAAACCGGCCAAGTGCGAGTCGGACTCACACACGAAGGGTTCAGTACCAAAGTAAAAGAATTAAGAGAAAAATTGCATGGGGCCCCATTAATTTTATTTTACCTATTGTTGTTATAACGCCAAAAGAAATACACACTTTGCGAAATATAGATACACAATTAAACAACGTAAAATGGTCATCAAGCATCTAGTTGATCAAGTAAAGCTATTTTGAGTATTATTTTTGATCCCCGACAAAAAAGAAAGAGGAATGATCTTCTTTCCGGGTTTCCAGCAACATTCAATTCAACATCATTCAAAGTTGTGAAATGACCGATGACCTGATGTAGGTACATTACAGGCTGTGTATAAGATAGAAAGCATCTGAACCAAATAAAGGTAGTGCATCTTTCGATTCAGCCAATTACAGGTCATACAAAAATAATAATAATAAGACAGGAATTGGGAGATGCACTCCCCGCGGTTGGGTTTGCTTGCTAGATAAATAGCAGCCAGATAGTAATACATCACTATTTGTTAAGTATTCTATTGTATAAATCTTACATTTTATTTTCAAGTTTTTTTTTATGCGACCTGACATGGATGGGATATTAGCCCAACACACCTCATTCCCGGAGGAATTTGGTGCCATGCCAGGACCTTCCCTTTATGAGCACGGCTACATTAAACTGGATGGAAAAAACGGACAATTTTTCATTGCCGCTTCGACCATCTTTTCATCCAATGTGGTGGTACCAACCCGGGCGGGCATTACAGTTTTACATGGATTCCGAACCATGGAGCAGCTCGCATTCGTAACGAAATGCACTTATCGAACACGGAAAGAGAAAGAGAGTGGTGCATGTCGGTATTGAACCCAGGTCTCTGGTACGCTAGGCCAGTCCCCGCGCCACTAGGCTAGGCTTTACTGCTTTTTTTTAAAAATAAATGCTTAATTCTTTAGAGTAATTGCACCGACCTTACTGAAATTCACGCTGACTTGGCGAAAGTTCCATCAGGATAGGTCATATAAATGGATGACATAACACAATTTACCTGGAGGGTTGGGCATAGATGATAGAACGCCATGCAGTACGATCACAGCATTCTTCTGTAGCTTCTTCAACAGGCGTGAACCTGTTCCATGCTCTTCGATTATAGTTGCTCCAGATATTCCTATTTCTGTGCTCCAAATTGAACCTTTACGAATGACATGGTCTATGTGATAAAGGTCCGGTATGCCAGTCTCCCCAAATACTCTCTTTGTATTTGATTTGTCATTTTTTATCGCTTATTCGTTTTTAAAACACTCTTAACAAAAAGTTTGTCCAGTCAATCTAAAATAAAAAAAAATACACATTTTGTTAATTTTTCGCTTATCATAATAAAGTAAGTACTTTTATCTATTCTATTATTTCGAATAAACTTTGGAATTATTGGTTTTTCTTGAAGAAAAACGTGTGTGAAAATTTTAAGAGCGAATTTTTTCTTTCATTTTGCAACGAGATTATGTTACCTGTGAAAAATTATCTTTCTCGAAAATGTTACTGGAAATGAAATCTATTGAAATTCAAATTTTCCCTGCATATTGTCTCAATAAACGCATTTTAACATAAAGGAAAGTCCTGGCATGGCACCTTAGTCCTTCGGGAATTTGATATATTAATGGGCTAATATCATAATCGTATCCATGTCAGGTTGCATGTAAACATCTGTTTATACTTTCTTAAATAATTTATGTCATGATTATTACCCACAGCTGCCGCCAATGCTGTCACCACAACAGTCTCATCGACATAAAACATACCGATAATAAAGAATTAATTAATAACTTAACAATGAAGAACCTTATACGCGCGTAATGATTTTCTGTTGATCCGTGTCTCTATGCCGGTAACTATGTACACATTCTCTCAGTTTCTCGGTCCATTTGGAAAGGGGCAGCCATTTGTAGAGATCGCCCGCAGATGGACGGTCATTAGGCCAGCCATTCAACATGTCTACAAAATGTGGGCAAATCAAGCGAAATTTCTGGCGGTGTCAGGTGATTCACGTCTATATACACGTATTTAAACATCAGTAGGAGGACAGAAATTGTATTCATTGATTCCTATGAATGTGATAAATTAGTTCCAAAATTGTAACATTTAAAAGACTCTTATAACAAATCTTAGATAGATTAATTTTATTTTGTTGCTACCTATATTTTTCCTATAATCGGGTTGATTGGAATATATTCACTTTAGGCAATAAATCCTGCCTATTCTGTATAAGCAAGAAAGCATTAATATAGTTAGTTGCTTTTAAATTTGGACAAATTTTGCTCCAAAACATCTCAGCTCCAATGAATTTTGGATATTTCGGATTGTAAATACCCATATGGGGGGTACTGGATAGATAGGAATACCTATATTTCCGGATTTGTACGAGATACTTTAGGAATAGGAAGAACTATTTATTATAGAGATATATCCTACTCTTTACCAACGTCAAAATAAAATATTTCAATTTAAAATATTTTTACGAATGCGAGGACCCATGCATTTTTGGTTTCTGGGTTAGTAAGGGACCCTTATAATTACGTCCTTTGTGTCCATCATTTTTATTAATCGTTACTATTCCTGAAGTACACGGCCCAAAATTATAATAATGAAAATATATTTTAATTATAGTATTTCGCGTAGGCAAAACAATTCTCTCTCACGTCGATAAGGCACTATTTTTACAACATCATTTTATGTTTTAATATGGTCCTGATCTCAATAATCGACCAACCTTAAGTATTATAGGCTGGAATTAATGTTATCTTAGAGGATAATGATAGATTATCTGTTCTGAAAGGTAGTGAAACTTTTTTACAGACATTATAACTAAATATTATCTAAAAATCAAATGCCATGAACAATAGTAATGTAATTAATGTAATTGTATGCAACTTTCATATTTTTCTCAACCACCAATTATTTGTGACACCAAAATGTCACAACCCGGTAAATTCGAGAGCGAGTTTTCCTACCCATTTATTTTCAATACATTTCTCATGCAAATGTAATCTCTCGATCGCGGAATGGAAAGTCTAAGTATAAGTCTAAGTGAATTTCAATGTCCCAACCCCCCGATGCTCGGCGCATGAAAATCTTTACGCTGAAAAATTATACTAACGCAAAATGTAAGCGTAAAGCACAGCAGGTATATTCCTGGCATTCAGTAATGAGGAATCCTGAGTCTGGAAAACCGCTTTTATAGCGATGTTCAATGCGAGTTTTTCGACGGAAAACCTTGATTAATTAACAAAACTATGCTCCGAAATATTTTTGTCAAGAAAATCGCTTTGAAAACTACTACAAAAGTGACTCAGGATTTCTGATTCCTGATTACGGAATGCCAGGAATAGACCTGCTGCTCTCGGTGCTATGTTGGAGAGTTTCAATGTCCCCAGTGATCGAGCCGTTGCCTTTATTAAAGGCGATCATGGATTAATTAATTAAACTTTACATTCATTATTGCTTAACGAAATTGCTTTCGTTATACCCTTTCAGGCCACTAAGTCACTTCTTCATAATACCAATCTATGCTAATATAATAAAACTGAAGCCTGAGACCGCTAATGGATAACTTCACTTTCGAACGTTATCGTTACGAGATAACACAAAATTTGGTACAATGTTATGTGATTCTGGGGTTATCTCATAACGCTTACGCTCGGCTTCTAAGAGTTTTATTTATTTTTACGCGCTAATCTCTGGAACGGATTTTTTGGTTGCATGTTGAATCTGATCATAGACAGATGTTTGACTAAGTTGACGGACAGTGATTGGGGATTACGAATGGACTAAATACTCAAAATCATGAAATGCCGACGATACTATCCTAATGGCTTCAACAGCGGAGGAACTGCAGCAGAAACGGTACGCGTGCATGCACGATGTATGAAAATAAACGCAAGAAAGACGAAGTCATGGTTTTCGAGCGAGACGAAGCAGTGTCTGGGTGTAGGTGAGTTTATACATCTAGGAAGCATGTTTTCCCGCGTTGAAAAGTTTAAAAAGGACATTGAAAGAAGAAAAGGACTTTGAGAAGTTTAAAAGGACGTTGAAAGTTTAAAATCGAGTAAACGGCGCAATGCCGTTATGAAAAGCCGGGCGATTACGCCTACAGCGAAGATGGGGTTTCATAACTGTGTACTGGTGCCTAAACGTATGTATGGAAGCATGACTTGGGTATGGCAGAAGAGGCAAGGATGTAGAATAAATGCAGTGGAAATGCATTCCTTGAGGAAAATATACGGAGTTAACGCAACGGAAAAAAATCGAAACGACGGGGTAGAGCAGTGTCAATTGAAAAATTATGTCGTGACGAGAATCGTAAAGGGAGCGCTAAGATGGTCTGGACATATGGAACGAATGGGTGATGAAAGAATGACGAAAATAGTTTACAGAGCAGGGGGGAGCGGAAGTTTCTCGCCGGCCGGCCTAGGAGAACGTACCGCGACCAAATTGATGTAATTCTTCGTTAAGGTCAGGTACGCAGCACCCGTAATCGTAGAATATGTGTGAAAAGAAGTATCTCTGTAGATGAAGCAAAAGAGATGTGCTGTTATCGTATAACCGTATGGCGCTCTATCATCTCTTCCTACCCCACACGGAAAGCGGCGTGAAGGTATGTATGTATGCCTAACACCATTGAAGTGGTAGGATCCTACCAATATTTTACCTTTACAGTTAAGCATTCGTCTTACATATGTGTGTAATGCTCACATCAAATAATAACACATAAAGACAGCCAAGCATCCAATGGCTAAGCCACGGAAGTTTCAAGAAATAATGTTTTTAATTTGTTTGAATAGGCTGGATACATGTTTCATCACTTATTCCATCGAGTGTACGATAAATAAATAGGTATTATAAACGTAGAATTATTCCCTGATATAAATTTAATGTAATGTAATAATTACCAACATTTTATTTTGCTTTAAAAAGAAAATATAATATTTAGAATAACATTAATTACTTTTTTCTAAACTCAAAGTTTCCAAATCTGAAATATTTGAGAATAAAACACAGAGTTCAGTTATGAAAGTTATGAGTTACTTTGACCGATTCCGATTCGGATAATTATTTTAAGACATTTTTAAACGCCTAAAAACGCTTTCACGTTTTCTCTATAATATTACTATTTATTACTTATTGTAATATACTTAGTACATACTAAATAATTTTTTTTATCTGTTCCGAATTGCCTACCTCAATTACCAATTCCTGCGTAGAGTCCAAAAACTAGAGCATGTGTTATCTAATTAAATTGGATCAAAAGGTCATTAGAATTACGCACGGAGAGTCAATAGTAAATTTAGGCTATGAATTTTCAATTTAAATTCAGCATAAAAATTAATCTCTCTCACTGCGCTTCAAAACGGATTTTTTTGTATGTCCTTATGCAATAAGGACCATTGTGAAGTAGGTAAGCGCTTTAGAATGGCAGGGGTCGAAAACGATTTCAAAAAGTTGACAAAACCTTCTTACGTACTGAGAATTTTAAGCAAAATTTATCACTGTCACTTTTCCGAAATTGCAAAGATAATAAACTGTAATTTTGAAGTTGCCTTTTACGTCCCGAGAGCGTCTGCTGAAAGTACAAGTACCAGGAAAATCACTTGATCAAACAATCAATTGATATTCTTGAACTTAATATAAAGTCCCAAGTTAAGTTGGCAAAATGTTTTTGTTAAAAGTAACAACGCCCTTTGCTCTTATATCTAGAAATAAAACACCTAAAAAGTGGTAAACATTGGTTTTCTCGTGAAAATAAAACCAACCGATTTATAGGGTTGGTTAACTGTACAAATATTTTACCGCCTGTACGAACCGGTATCTAGAAATAAAGCACTCAAAACAGAGCTACAATTATTATTAATAATGCAATTAGGAACCAATCGATTTGTAGGGATTCATATGGTTTTCGCACCCCTGTGGAAGTTCCATTTGAGGTTTAATGTTATTCATTGTTGTTCGTTTACTTGTGGTCGAGGGCCTGCTTGATAAAAGGCAAAAGGTTTGCACTAAACTAGACTAAGTTTACTGTATCGACAACGGCCACATTGATTACCAAACTATTATGACATAATTTCGACACTCCAGGTAATAAATAGTCCCCAAACTATTAAAATAATTTAAGTTGGAAGGTATAAGATACCTAATTTAGGGTAGCGTCGAATTTACATTAGATACATTAGAGAGACAGTAATAACATCCTTAAAATTGCTCCTACATACTATGGTATCGGTATAAACAACGTTTTATTTTTATTACTACCGGCCTACCCCCTAGGTGTTTATGAACAACATCAAATAGAAAATTCACAATATTAGTATTTGCTCAAATAATAAGGCGCGCACTCAGGGGAAAAATGTATTGTAATAAAATCTTTTCAAATATTCCAGTTTCATTGGAGCGAGGACGCCGTTTTGGTGCATTAATTACCTTCCAAGGCCACCAGCTTGTTGTGGGTCGATTGCCGGTCGTGGGGTGTAGCCAGCGAGGGAGGAAAAACGGGAGTGGCGACAGAAACTTTGTGTGGGGGTAACGTAGATACTTTACATACAATCGTGGTTGCGCCGGCGAGTGAGTTCGCTTGCGAGTGCGCTCGTTATTGATGTTCTCGAGTTCCAACGACATCAAAGAACTTCACACTACGCTATTTAGTACAACCATAGACAAATGACTGTAGGGATAGACTGCTAACCTAATAAAACGTACAAAACTCGCCAAACACTGCTTTTTTTCGCTGGTACTATGATATTTTTAACCAGCGCCATCTCCCGTCACTGCCAAAACAAGTTACACCGTCATTAAACGAAATTTGTTTTCTTAATTTTGCCTAGGTAGGCGTGATGAAACCTTATATTTATTCAATATAAGTTAAGTAATTTTATTGTAAATAAAACATACCATTGATATTCATGAGATGTGAATTGTAACGCCATCTTTTGACTTCTATTATCCCTATTCAACCCTTGGATGACATTATCACTCTTTTCATACTTTCATTTATCTATGGTGGAAAGAACATTCTATGTTGCGCCTATCGAATTCGTAAACGAGTCAGTGATTTTCTTCGCTACCGACATACGAATGCGCTTCGATCGCTTCTCCCGTCCTTTCTTTGTCGCTGTGTGCGGGGAATTACGGGCAGTGGGGCGACCACATTGCTGCGGCTTACGTTCCCTTGATACTTCGTGAAGCGAAAGAGATATGAAATGCCTTTGCTTTCAAGATTTTTTTAACTTATTTTGCATGCGAATGATATAATTTTCCTTAATTTTGTTTTTGAAAGGCCGACGAAGAGAGATTTTTTCCAGGGGCTTATGATGTTTGACGATTACATAAATAACTTTGATTTAAGTTAAATGTTACAGTTTGAACTTTTATCGCCTATAATTGCATTAACAAAATATAATAACCTATTAATAACATACTAGCTGCGGTACCCGGCTCCGCTCGGGTTAGTGTCGGCTAAATTATCTCATGGATAAAAAGTAGCCCACATGACTGGTCCAAAATAGGGTCAAACTGGTCCAGGACAATGTATCCATGTACCAAATTTAATCAAGATCGTTCGAGCCGAAATAGCATGATTTAATGAGAAACATCCAATAATTCCCATTTAGAGCTTCGTTGACGTTTGGTGGCTATTTAAAAAAAAAAACATTTGCCGCGAGAACCTTTCTGCACTTTCACTGCTACATTGCTTACCTAGTAAGTAACGTGTAACGTAGGTAAGTTTTGCGTGGACTCCAACCCACAGCCAGCCTCAACATCGAAAACAGTAACCCATCTCGAACCTGACTGCTCCCAGAGATGCTATACATTGATAAAATACGCATATAAATCAGGTAAGTGGTTCGCATGTTATAAGACTTTAAGACTCACTACTTACCCTTCTGGTAATGAAGCGTTATATTATGTAATCTATAAGTTTTTAGTAGAATCAGGCTAGACGTAGATACAATGCACATCTAAATCGAGTAATTCGTTTTCAAGGATTTTATTCTGTTGGTCGCTCCTCCGGCGATTTAGCGTGATGCCAAGTAGTCCTAAAGTTGCAGGAAATACCAAGCCGTACTTCAGTAAAAGTAAGCGCTGCCGCCGCAAAGCCGAGCCGTGCATAGCATTGCAGTTTGTATGACAGCCCCATCTTAGCGTAAGCGGAACTGAATTCTATTTAGCCAATCCTAATTCCCGGGTAGTTAAATGTACATGTACTAAGTTTTACAAATCGCTAGTGCCTTGAAAATTCGCCAAACGGACACCAAACAGTCACGACGTCTGCCCTCCCCCCGCCGCCGCTCCCCGCCACCGCCACCGGCTCCTCTCCCCCTAGTGTGAAGTATCGCTACCGGCATCGTTTTCGCAGCCCCGTGAAAGTTCTAAAGCCCATGGGCACATAAATTGTAGCCTTTGTGTTATTCTGATGTATAAGCTATATTATTGTAAAGTTTCATTAGAATCCATTCAGTAGTTTGTACGTGAAAGAGTAACAAACATCCATCCATCCATCCATCCATCCATCCATCCATCCATCCATTATTACAAACTTTCCCCTTTATAATATTTACTAGCTGCGGTACCCGGCTCCGCTCGGGTTAGTGTCGGCTAAATTATCTCATGGATAAAAAGTAGCCCACATGACTGGTCCAAAATAGGGTCAAACTGGTCCAGGACAATGTATCCATGTACCAAATTTAATCAAGATCGTTCGAGCCGAAATAGCATGATTTAATAAATGGGATTTAGAGCTTCGTTGACGTTTGGTGGCTATTTAAAAAAAAAACATTTGCCGCGAGAACCTTTCTGCACTTTCACTGCTACATTGCTTACCTAGTAAGTAACGTGTAACGTAGGTAAGTTTTGCGTGGACTCCAACCCACAGCCAGCCTCAACAACGAAAACAGTAACCCATCTCGAACCTGACTGCTCCCAGAGATCCTATACATTGATAAAATACGCACATAAATCAGGTAAGTGGTTCGCATGTTATATGACTTTAAGACTCACTACTTACCCTTCTGGTAATGAAGCGTTATATTATGTAATCTATAAGTTTTTAGTAGAATCAGGCTAGACGTAGATACAATGCACATCTAAATCGAGTAATTCGTTCTCAAGGATTTTATTCTGTTGGTCGCTCCTCCGGCGATTTAGCGTGATGCCAAGTAGTCCTAAAGTTGCAGGAAATACCAAGCCGTACTTCAGTAAAAGTAAGCGCTGCCGCCGCAAAGCCGAGCCGTGCATAGCATTGCAGTTTGTATGACAGCCCCATCTTAGCGTAAGCGGAACTGAATTCTATTTAGCCAATCCTAATTCCCGGGTAGTTAAATGTACATGTACTAAGTTTTACAAATCGCTAGTGCCTTGAAAATTCGCCAAACGGACACCAAACAGTCACGACGTCTGCCCTCCCCCCGCCGCCGCTCCCCGCCACCGCCACCGGCTCCTCTCCCCCTAGTGTGAAGTATCGCTACCGGCATCGTTTTCGCAGCCCCGTGAAAGTTCTAAAGCCCATGGGCACATAAATTGTAGCCTATGTGTTATTCTGATGTATAAGCTATATTATTGTAAAGTTTCATTAGAATCCATTCAGTAGTTTTTACGTGAAAGAGTAACAAACATCCATCCATCCATCCATCCATCCATCCATCCATCCATCCATTATTACAAACTTTCCCCTTTATAATATTTACTAGCTGCGGTACCCGGCTCCGCTCGGGTTAGTGTCGGCTAAATTATCTCATGGATAAAAAGTAGCCCACATGACTGGTCCAAAATAGGGTCAAACTGGTCCAGGACAATGTATCCATGTACCAAATTTAATCAAGATCGTTCGAGCCGAAATAGCATGATTTAATGAGAAACATCCAATAATTCCCATTTAGAGCTTCGTTGACGTTTGGTGGCTATTTAAAAAAAAAAAACATTTGCCGCGAGAACCTTTCTGCACTTTCACTGCTACATTGCTTACCTAGTAAGTAACGTGTCACGTAGGTAAGTTTTGCGTGGACTCCAACCCACAGCCAGCCTCAACATCGAAAACAGTAACCCATCTCGAACCTGACTGTTCCCAGAGATGCTATACATTGATAAAATACGCACATAAATCAGGTAAGTGGTTCGCATGTTATAAGACTTTAAGACTCACTACTTACCCTTCTGGTAATGAAGCGTTATATTATGTAATCTATAAGTTTTTAGTAGAATCAGGCTAGACGTAGATATAATGCACATCTAAATCGAGTAATTGGTTCTCAAGGATTTTATTCTGTTGGTCGCTCCTCCGGCGATTTAGCGTGATGCCAAGTAGTCCTAAAGTTGCAAGAAATACCAAGCCGTACTTCAGTAAAAGTAAGCGCTGCCGCCGCAAAGCCGAGCCGTACATAGCATTGCAGTTTGTATGACAGCCCCATCTTAGCGTAAGCGGAACTGAATTCTATTTAGCCAATCCTAATTCCCGGGTAGTTAAATGTACATGTACTAAGTTTTACAAATCGCTAGTGCCTTGAAAATTCGCCAAAAGGACACCAAACAGTCACGACGTCTGCCCTCCCCCCGCCGCCGCTCCCCGCCACCGCCCCCGGCTCCTCTCCCCCTAGTGTGAAGTATCGCTACCGGCATCGTTTTCGCAGCCCCGTGAAAGTTCTAAAGCCCATGGGCACATAAATTGTAGCCTATGTGTTATTCTGATGTATAAGCTATATTATTGTAAAGTTTCATTAGAATCCATTCAGTAGTTTTTACGTGAAAGAGGAACAAACATCCATCCATCCATCCATCCATCCATCCATCCATCCATCCATTATTACAAACTTTCCCCTTTATAATATTTATTAGATTAGATGGTACGTGTGCCATTATGTTCGTGTGTAGAGGTTAGTTTACTTAATTAATTTTAAAACATTTGTGGTTTTTAAAGGTTTTAATTAGGTGTACGATTTAATTCAACGATTTATAATGTAAGAGGTATTGTAAGATCGAAAAATTTAGATTTTTACGCACATATTGAAAAATAATGTAACTAACTTGAAAGTCAAACATAAACGACATAATTTTCCCTAAGTAGTAAGTAATTAAAAATTGATCAAAATTCCTTGCTAATAGAAAACTTGTATCAAGTTATTTTTTTAAGGTTCCGTACCCAAAGGGTGCCAACGGAACCCTATTACTAAGCCTCCGCTGTCCGTCCGCCCGTCCGTATGTCCGTTTGTCACAGGGCTGTATCTCATGAACCGTAAGCATCTGATTTTTCACAAAGTGTTTATTTCTTTTGCCTCTATAACAACAAATAGATTAATTTAAAAAATATTCAAAATTTAAGTGGGGCCCCATACAAAAAACGTGATTTTTTGTGTAAAATCTTGTACGATCGTACGAAACCCTTCGTGTGCGAGTCCGACTCGCACTTGGCCGGTTTGTTTTAATTAAATATTATCAACATAATTTTCTAATTTTCTTATGCGTCGTATTCCAATTTGAAAACAGTCTAATAAATAACTTTTATTTTCACAGAAATACTTTTGATCAACCTCGCTTAAAATCAATCAATTATGTTAAAATAATTATCAGTGAATGTTTAAGTTATTAAAAAAATATTAGGAATGTATTGTTCTAGCCTAGTTCCAACTAATAGTAGCTTTACTCGGAACTTAAGAACGTATAACACAAGTTTTTGCATGTCATTGGACATGGATGGTCCATAATGCCATCATCCGAACACCACGTTTAGTTCATATTATCATGTTGATGATAAATGTAACGGACTAATGTGATTTTTCTAAAAAGAAAACTTGTTACGTGCAAGACACCGTAATATTTGAACGACTTCGTGGAAGAGAGAGTCCAACAAGAAGCTGCAGCGCTTTAAGTGTCTGCCGGTGTCGAGTCGAGCGCTTACGTTGACTTGTTTATCAGCAAGATGCAGCCCGACCCGACGAAGCAGCGATGTGTACAGGTGGCAGCACACAACTAGAACACAACACCAGCGGGTCGCGCTGGCGACGCAGAAGCTCCTTTTTGGGTCACATCGGGGGTTCCGATTTAGTGCGCAGAGGGGAGGCCCCCGCCACGGTTCCCCTTATTTGCCGGCATCCTTACCCATCTCGACACAGTTTTGCTATTTCAGGCAGGCTGTTCGGAAAGTCAATTCTCGCTGATTTTTAAACGAACATGTTCACATTGTAGCTGTAAAAAAAAGCATTTGCCGCCAGAACCTTTCTGCACTTGCACTGCTACATTGCTTACCTAGTAAGTAAGTAACGTGTAACGTAGGTAAGTTTTGCGTGGTCTCCAACCCACAGCCAGCCTCAACATTGAAAACGGTAACCCATCCCGATCAGATGTTGTGCGTTGATAAAATACGCATATAAATCGTATAAGTGGTTCGCAAGTTACAAGAATTTAACACTCTGGTAATAAAACGTTATATTATGTAGCCTATACGTTTTGAGTAGAATCAGGCTAGACGTAGATAATCGAGTAATTGGATCTTAAGTAGTATTTTAGTATTTTATTCCATTGGTCGCACCACTGGCGATTTACCGTGATGCCAAGTAGTCCCTAAAGTTGCGGGAAAAATCAAGCCATACTTCGGTGCAATTAGTAAAAGAAGGCTCCACCGCTGCCCCCCCCCCCCCCCCTCCAGCCGCCGCCCTCCCACCGAGCCGAGCAAGCATTGCAGTTTGTATCACAGCCACATCCTAGCGTAAACGAAACTGAATTATATTTAGCCTATCCTAATTTCCGGGTAGTGAAATGTACGTGTACTAAGTTTCATCTATTTCGGATAATCAGTTTAAGAGTTATGGAGGAACATACATACATATATACAAACATACATACATACATACAGAACTGATTTCTAAAAATCGTCAATTTAGTTTTAGTATAATACATCAAGTCTACAAATGAAGTATCTTAGAAAACAAAGCAACTTACTCCATGAACTCCCCTTACAGATTTATTATTAGTATAGATATAGATATTGCTGAAGAAATTAATTTCAATTGTATAACGTTTATTAAAACCCTATATCAATTTTATAATTTTAAAATTGCATATGATACACAAATTATTAATTTAGTTTAATATATTTGGGCCTTTTTCACCTACTGCTGATTAGCTTAATGACCACATATTAAGGGCCTTTCTTAGCAGTTTGCAATCAATACCAATCCAAGATAATCAGCAGTTTAGAAATAAAAGCCCTTAAAGTGTCGATTAAAATTAAATCAGCACTTGGTGGAAACCAGGCTTAGGGCCTTTTCAACTACTGCTGATTAGCTTACTCACCACCTATTAAGGACCTTTCTTAGCAGCTTTCCAGCACAAGATAATCAGCACTTTAGTAATAAATGCCCTTTAAATCAGCACTTGGTGAAAATCAGGCTTAGGAGCACAATTGCAAACAATTTATTGTTTGCTACAGCGTGACTTTACAAAAGAACGTCATGACGAAATTGTACGTTTTAAAACAATAATATTCTCTAAAACATGCAACAGATGTTCTTCATATGGCTAAAAATGTAATACGTAGTATTTCAACGCAGAACTGAAAGATTCGTAGGACACTAGGAAACTATAAGACAAACACGAATACATTAGGAAAGGTAGGGAAGTTGTCTCCGAATATATTCTCCTGAGACCTCGTTACACCCCGTTTGTCTCTGTTTAGGTAAATGTAGAGACAAGTTTCACACCTTGGCCCTATCGCACACATCGTTTGTGGAATGTACAAACAGGTTTACGGTTACCACCTACATCGGACTTCGACCCACATAAAGTTCCCGAAGAAATTCCCATGCTGAGTGAGGCGTTTACTGTGATGCGCTCCGTACATATGCAAATTTAAAAAGTTCGGGCACCAGGACGTCTGAAGGGTAGTTTGCATGTTCAAACTTGCATGAAATGTTTATGCTCTTTACACAACCGTTCGTAAAAATACTGCTATTCATTCATATATATATATCATCATCATCATATATATGTCATCATATATATATCATCATCATTCATATATATATTCATAATTATTGAAACGGCAAGCCACTGAATTGCTGAGTCATATTGAGATCTCCGAAACTACTGAACCTAGTAACTTGGTAAGAGTGGCAACATTTTACGTCGAAAAGGGTCACTTAGAAAGGATTTTCCAAAATGTTATTCTTAAGGGGACAAATAAGGCGGAATTTTTTAATTTTTTATTCTTTGTCATAAAACACGGGATCTCCGGAACCGCTGAACCATTAAATATGCAATTACGAAGAGATAATGCTTCCCACCACTAGAACGAAGACACGGGCGAACGCTAGTTTACTGATAATTTGGAAAATGGAAAATTATTTTTTTTAACGTCTTTTTCTAACTTTTCCAACTTCTCCCCTACTCACAAGAAACCATTACCCCACTGATAGAGCGATGCTTCCGTTCAGTTCCATTTCCATTATTTCTTCGTTGAATGCAGTCCGCGGTCGCCGGGCGGCCATTGTAAATAGAGCTCCATTACCGGACCGGCCCGCCGACCGCCTCCGCCCCAGTGCGGGCATACTTCACGAGAAAAAGGCCGGACGTTTCATTATTTTATTTTATAATGCCTTTTAATCCATTTGCTAAACAGCATTTTCTGAGACACGGCTATTAGCGCACATGTCGATATTACTAACACATAATCCTGTTTGGTGAATTCATGTTGCCAAACTTGAATGAAAACAAAAAAATATTTTGTGTCTACGTTTTTTAAAATCGTATACGAATGTCAGCCTCAGTGGCCCAGTGGCGCGACACTTCGGCGATCGCTCTCCGAAGTTAAGCAACGCTGGGTCCGGTCTGGTCTTGGATGGGTGACCATTAGACCGTTGAGAGAGGCTGGCCGTGGTTCGGATTCCACGTTAAACTGTAGGTCCCCTTCCTTACTTACTAGGTGGTAGGGTTAATCCCGCCCGGGTTGGTACCATCGCATTGAATGAACGATGGTCGAAGCAGCAATGAAAATTGTCCGTGTTTTCCATCCAGTTCAATGTAGCCGTGCAATATAAGGAAGGTCCTGGCATAGCACCTAGTTCCTATGTGGTGTGTTGGGCTAATACCATGACAGAAGGTGTGGTATTAGCCATCATGTCCAGTCACATAAAAAAAAATGTAGATCCAATTATCTATCTTCTTTTAAAATCTTCTTTATTCAATCACGACCAAACAATAAATTAATTATAAACTATATCCTGCAACTAACGGATGTAATTCAGAAATGTAACTTAAAATTAAGTGCTTGAAGAAGAATAAAATAAACTTTAAATTAAATTGAAACCAACAATTTATTAGATTACTAGCAGCCCGTCCCGGCTTTGCACGGGCATAATGTCATTTAAAAAAATATTATTTTGACACAATGATACACAAATAAACCATTTTTACGTAGAGTTCCTACATTGAGATATTTGAAATAAAAAAAAACTTAGATATTATTATTACATGATTATAAGATATTAGAGAAATAATAAATTCAAAGTGCTATAGGGAGAACCGCGGCCTCCGAGGCACGCTCCCGCCGCCCCGGCCGGCCGGTACCGCCGCAAACACTACATCCCGCAATTTTTAAATCTATAATATCTTCGAAAATATTCGTTTAAATCATATGCTGTAAAGGGCCGTATAGATCTATATTAAATCAACAATGTATTTAAGGTATTAAATTAGATAATGATTAATGTTGTATTGGTTAAAATCGCTTTGAAAATTAGCCATTATTTGTCGTAAAAAGTAAATGAGAAAAAAATGTTATTGTGGGATATCCATAAGAGATAGATATATACCATCTCGGAGTTTTCTGTAGACCTTTTCAATGTATACAATACCTAGTACATTATTTTGATAAATCTCGTAGGGTTCAGCCTGCGTTTGCAATGTAAGCGGAAAGAATATATTTTTTACGACATCACATTGGAAACCTCAAAAATAACAGTATTTCTCCAATATTTAATGGATGTTATTATACATATAAACCTTCCTCTTGAATCACTCTATCTATTAAAAAAAACCGCATCAAAATCCGTTGCGTAGTTTTAAAGATTTAAGCGTACATAGGGATATAGTGATATAGGGACAGAGAAAGCGACTTTGTTTTATACTATGTAGTGATGCAATATACATGATATAAAAACTTGTCGCTAGATTTACATACTTGCTTGAATTTATTTGGTGTTTTTTTTTTCTAAGAATGAATTCAAGTTATATTTTGTATTGTTTATATTGTTCACATGTACAGGTATATTTTTCGACAAGTTTTTATAGCATTTAAATTTTACGTTCTAACCAGATAACCTGTTATTACTATTTGATAGCAAAAATATCGTGCCAATGCTGTTCATCGATGAACGATTCCTTCGGCACACGGAATCCAACCCTGATGGCAGGTGGCAATGACGTGGTGAATCTTAGAACGGGCTTCCACAATTAAATACGTATCCCAGTATTTAGTGTCTTTGCTGTTAACCGTTAAGGGATACCTTGAGTGCAATAACCGCGGCATGGTGACCCTTAAAACCGGCTCACAAAAAAAAATTTTTTTTCAACGGAACTGAACGAACCTACAAAATTTTGACTGCGTAGGATAAGTGGAAGTGGGTCAAATTGAACTTAATTTTTTTTTACAGACACACATATTACTGACAATTGGTGAAGCTAAAAAAAAAGCTTGTAGAAATCCAAGCATATACTCGTATGTAAGTGTATAATATAAGCAAGTAAATATAAATATAAGTAAACAGTGCTTTTCAATAAAGACGTGTAAAATATTCCCGCACCTTGTTACAATCACAATATCACTTGCATTCAATTCCAATATTAAAACAGGTGGCCTCTTACCGATTGTCTCACAAATGAATACTGCTAATGATACAAAATGATACTCATTATGAGAAAGCTGGGCATGTCGGTCCAGATTTACCTTTATCTTAGAACAGAGTACTGGTGTATTTTTTTTTATTATAATTATTTATGCAAGTTAAGGTGTTATTCACCCAGTAATAAGATAATTACTATTACATTGCTTATGAAGCAGTATTCATGTTATGCTAGTCGTCGGCATGGAATTCCGACTGTAGCTATCTCATGATTGCGGGGTGGTCACCGGTTGAAGCGACGCGCTGACTGTGCATATTCCAGACGGCTATGCGTCGCCGGATTCGGTTTCGCACGGTGTGTGCGTGCTAAGTAACAGATTCCAATCGTTTCTGATGCTTATTGCAAATTAACACATTTAAGTTATCCAAAAATAATAAAATATAAGTACAGCGGAAAATTTCATCAAAATCGATCCATCGACACATCGACTTCTATGCATATAGATAGAATAGATAAGCAGACAAAGCCTACTGCTCATGATGACATTTAAAATTGTTTAAAATTACATAGAATATTAACACTGACAGTGCACTTACATGTGATGTGATATTCTTTGTGTTTGGATGTTCACACGTTCAGTACGATTTTTACGAATTTTCACCACTCAGATCGTTATTTCAATAGAAAGCAATAAACGATGCGCTCGCGCTGCGCGTGCAGTAGCTCTATATGCCCGGCTTGCGGTTTGCTTGCTATAAGCGCAATTTTGGGCGTGTGGTGCCGACACAATCCCGTGCCACAGAATCCCGTGCGCTTTAACTCATCTAGCTCCCATTTACTTAATTTGTGATTATTATTATGGCACACGAGTTAGGTATTTGATTAGGAAAATAAACCTTTTCGTACCAATCCAGCATGTTGCTTTTTTTTTCAAAGAATGTGAAATCGACTGTGAAGCACGAAAGCATTAATTAAAGAAAGAGAACCATAAAAATAAATAATGTATGAGAAACTGGCCGGACGTATTGCATCTAACAATTTCACCGCCTGCTTATGAAATTTTGAATTAATAAATACATTTTACTGACTCGATTCTTACTGAGAATATATGTATGTAGTAGGCATTGATGTTTAAGATCATACATTATATTAATTTAACGCTTTATCTACGTAGAGGATATTGACTAGAGAGTTCTATTAATTTACTTATTTAATGTGTCCTCTCTTAAAAGTCGATTCTATATACATACCAAATTCGAGCATTTTTTTATTTCACAATAAATAAATAATGTATTCGTCCATTCAAGGCGGTAAGTTATTTTATTTTCGCAAGGATTGATAGATTTATCGACAAACCCCATGTTTTACGATTTTACTGCAACTTTGTCAGTTTGAAAATGTATGTGGTGGTTATGAAAATATTTTACAACCCAGTTGAAAAATGTTAAGGCCATTTCGTTTAAATTGCTTTTACTGAGAGAAGGCACGCTCGTATTTTAAATAGTTTTATTAATTTGACTACCTTTGCTTTTTATCAAATCTATTTCAAGGCTGATTTTTCAATCCTCAGATAGTATTTATCGCACTGATAGTACAAAATCACGTATGGCAAAAGACGGAATTATATCTTCTATCACAATTATCTGACTATAATTGTACTAATAAACATATGTACTTATTATATCGGATGGATAAGTAGAAACGTAAATAAATCCGCCGAATAGTTATCTGGCTGTTTCTCGGACTATTGAAAAATCAGCCCTTAATAAAGCAATATAAAAATTAAAAGATTTTACAGGATGTATGTTTAACACTTAAAACATATTTATTTCGGCTGATTTTATAAGGAAATTTGTTAAAGGACATTATTTCCTTTCTCAAATTTTTGCGTATTAAACCTTAATCACACTAAATAAATGTCTATCAGATCATAATTTACCTAGACTTCTTTAAAAATAATACAATGCAAGGAAACATTTTACCAAGCAATACTGATTTATATTCCGTCTAATAATTTTATGTATTTGAAAAAAATCTCAAAGAAGCACAATAGTGATCAAAGAATAATACTTGCCAATCCCGCAATTTACAAAACAGCTGATTCTACTAAATTATTTGCAAATTGCATCATCAGCCTGAAGGTAAAACTGTAATAAACTCCCAACTAAACTAGTTTTAGCCATGGTTAGTGATAGGCGTAATTGCAATTCCATCTGTGGCTCCATTCGGCATGGAGCCACAGATGGAACATTCGAAACAAGGAATGTATAGCGGTATGGTACAGCTTCCCTCCAGGTAGAAGTCGGAAAGACGCCACGGAAAGGCCGGCACTTTCATTGGCGGGAGGATTTGCTGCTGCAGTAGTACCTATAAGTGAAGAATCGCTTCGACTGATTCTGCGAGGGTTCAGAGTTGGCGAGTTCAAGTTCAAGAGTGGCTGATCAACATGTCATAATTCAGCCGGTATGCTCGAATTTCGGTCTTGAAGCCTTGATGGCTTTTATTTCCAAAGATTTTACCTTCTGATATATTTTAGTTGTTGCAGGTATTAATAGTGACTTTCACGACCTTATCTTTTTAAATATAATCTTCTGCATAACTTCTATTGACATCCTTAAATTATCATTTTTGAAGCTTGCAATAGCTTTTGTAAAAGTATATTTATGTTCTTGTGGCTTTGGGTTAGATTTTAACTCAACGTTTAACTGGTCTCTTTTTGCATGGACCTCGTGGTTCAATTAATCACTCTCTGTTGAAACGGTTTCCATAATATGTTTCAATTTTGTTGTATTAACGGTAATTGTAGCCTGTTTAAGGTTTAAAATGAATAAAATCAACAATCGTTCAAAATTTTGTTACTTTTTAATATTCCGTAATTTATGATTACGCTTGTTAGTATGTATGATTAGGCATGTTGGTATGGAGTGTACCACCACTATTCAATAAATCACAATTTACTCATGTCTTTTTCTGTGACACGAATTGAGTTAAGGTTCCTTCAATACTTTTCACAAAAAGTGGCGTTACGGTTATTAATTTTGACCCATTAGCTCACTACTTTAGTCGCTACTTTAATTTTCCGGGAAAAGGAAAAATAATTCGTTACTCCCTACGGACAGATATATTTGCTAACGCTTTCGCTGAAATACGATACAATCTGTGAATGTGACGCTAACGACCATCGCCGATAGTCGTAAAATATAAAACAAATAAATAAACTTGCTCCATTGTGTCGTTCAGTGTGTTGTTTGTTCCATTTCGATTGGTGACCCCGCGTGAGCCACGCGCCACTTCAGTAAACGGGCGATAGGAATCGCGAGTCAGCTCTGAACCACTGCTTTATGGTCGACTGCAGCGCGCATGCACGTAGCAAGGACTGGAGTGGCGACGGAAACTCAGCCACTTTGCAGGGGCTGGCAGTCAGCTGGCACATCGCCACGCGCCGAGCGGTGTTTTTTCTGTTTAGGTTTTACTGAAGATTTCAAATATTTACTTTCCGACAACTAAAGTAACACTATACGTTATATTTTGCACAATTTTTTTTATTTTTGGGTGTAATCCGAATATTTTATTTTAAATAAACATTATACTTAAATATTTTTTTTTTTAAATAAGAATTAGAACTCTCGTGGAATATGTTAAAAAAAAAGAATTGTATGCTTACATTTTTATATTTATAACTGCATTTGTCTGCCTATTGTTTGCGATTACCTCAAGACATCCTTACTTATACAGATTGAATTTTTCAAATGTGCCTTCTGAGCCAAATCCGAAACCATAACAATTAGCGAAAATTACTCAGGGGAGACGTGAGGCCGATTTTAATATCAAACTAAAACTGCATTATTTGATTTTTTCAAAATATTTTTTTCCTATTTGGGAATCGAACTCGTTGATTTTGAAAAAAAAAAAAAAAAACGCCGCCTATATTATTGCACCAGTCAATAGTGTCGCTTATAAGAAACAAATCCTGATAAATAATATTACAACAATAATATAAACATAATAAACTAAAGGAAAGTATTGACTTTTAATAAATTGATTAAATTTTTCACGTAGTATGGGAAAATTAAGCTCGGAGGGGGTGATTAGGGGAAGAATGTTTTATTGGAAACTCGTATAATATCCAGAAAAATCATTCTGCCCGATCAGTCCAAAACGACATTGATCCGAGCGGAACCGGGTACCTCAGTTTGTTATCAATAAAACGTGGCTACGCTGCCGCTATACGGATGAATTTCTGTCGCCACTGTCATCCTTCCTTGCTCGAAAGCAGCGCGTGATCGTAAAAATACGACGATGTCGTGCATTTGCAAGCGCTATCGTATGCAAATATCATTGTGATACCGATCTAAGTGGGGCGGAGAATAGAATATGAATGCAGTCGGGGGGTATACTCGAAATATCGAGAAAGAAATTATGTATGCACCACTTATACGTCAACAAGTTTGTTTGGCTACAAAAAATATTAAAGAATATGCCGACAATATTACAAAATTTACAAAATACATAAAAAAATATTTACACATTTTCTTTTCTCGCGATAATATATAAAACACACATATGTGGATGTGTTTTATATTTACTTACAAACATATTGTAGAGGTCAGCATATCAAGGTGAACTCGCTGGATGAACAGGCAGGTCAGTGATTACATAGTGGTGCTCATAAAGGGAGGGTCCTGACATGGCACCTAATTCCTTCGGGAATGTGGTGTATTGGGCCAATATCATAACAGTAGTTGTGTGTTATTAGGGAACTATGTCAGGTTCCATAAAAAAGCTGTTTATATTAAAAGCAAAATCAATGATATCTTATTAAATCATTAGAAATGTTTGTTTGCACGAGCTTTATTTTTAACACGCTTTTTACCATTCAGCTAGTCATTAGTTTTAGACACAATCGTCTCTAATGAGACAGAGGCTACGGAGAAAAGAAAAAGAAAAGTGTCAATTAGTCAAGTGTTAAACATTACTCCTGCCGAATTTGACACATTGAGTCTTCATTAAAGCTGAATTTTGGAAATGTTTTGACTAATCGTTCCTGTAATATAAAAAAATATGTCCAACATATTGCCTTTACTTCCGCATAAATCGTAAGTAAAATTAATGGCCTCACTATCCTCGGTTTATTTATTATGTATAGAAATAGCCTAGAACAATTTCTTAAACATAAAATAAATTTTATGTTGCATGTACGTATAGTAAACATTACTGTATCCATGCATTCAGTTAATATGTTAACTAACTAATAAAGCCGCGTTCCGACGATACGAGTAGACTTGGAAGAGTGTACTTATGGTAAAGTAGCTTCCACCCTAGTGTACTATGATAGCGGTTTACATGTTTCATAGTTCACTTTTATGTAAAGCTGCTATTTTCTGTAAAGCTGACTCTCGCGCATCATTGTTTATATAATTCTCCAATCGTGTGTTCCAAAACACTTTTTTCAGATTAACATGTATTTCAACAAAACGAATAGTCTTGCGCTCGGACCATTTTCTAGTCTTGCTTTTTTTACTATCAGCCATTTTTAACACTGTTTTGCAGCATAAACACACAAGACTATAAAATATAAAAAAAATACACAAATATTTCGAACTGTGTAGTACTGAAAAAAGTGAGGTCTAGTCCACTATGATTGAACACACTCGTCAGAGTCAACTCTGATGCACGGTTTCCTCGATACAAGTACCATCAGAGTCACCGCCACAGTGCACTCAGTCAGTCAGTCAGTCAGCGTGTTTCCGTCCACTGCAATTGAGAAATTTCATTAAAATCGGTCACAACGCCTCTATTTCAATTTGGAGACTCACCCGAGCGAAGCTTCTAAACATTTCCAAACTGCACAGGGTCACCCTTTAAAAAACTGAAGGTTGACTGATCATTTCATCAAAATCAGTCCAGCCGTTTTGGAGTCTATAAAGAACATACAAACATACATACATATATACAACCATCCAAATACACATCGAATGTTATGCATATATATAGATTTAGTTGTGATGTTTTAGGAGTCAGCTGTGTCACGATGTGCAACCTATCATCCGAGAACTGTTCAGAGACGCCCTCACCGTGCCACCCATCGTACACAACTCGATAAACTTTCAATCTGAGACTCAAAAGGTAATTTTTAGGGTTCCGTACCCAAAGGGTGAAAACGGAACCCTATTACTAAGCCTCCTCTGTCCATCAGTCCGTCCGTCCGTCCGTCTGTCACAGGGCTTTATCTCATGAACCGTAATAGGTAGGCAGCACAAATGTTCACAGGGTGTGTATTTATTTTACCGCTAAATTCACAAAAAAAGAAAACCATGCAGAACGTATAATATGCCAAGAAACACTGCATAAAGCGCCCTAACCACGATACATTTAAGGCTGAAATTGCTACGAATCGATATCTGTTGAAGAGTAACAATTTGCTACAACGCTAATTGAGACGGTCGAAAAGTCGCGTGCGAGTATAATCTTTAATCTTATATCGATAAGGGCGCTTATCGTATGAAATATTTTAGGATTATATGATATGCATGGTTTTCTTTTTTTGTTAAATAAAGATCATAACATTATACGTTGTGACTATTATACGTTATGAATGGAGAAATAAGTAATTTATTTTTTTGGACTTCTTCATGCACTACGTATAAGATTATACGATCTGCCGATTATACGTTGTGCATGGTTTTAAAATTTTGTTAAAATATGACATTATACGATCTGCATATTATACGTTATGCCGTTCCCCCGAAGCAAGGACACAAAAATTGAAAAAAAAAACTGTAAAAATAACTATTTTACCATATGCCATATCCATGAAGTAGTTCTTTTTACAGTTTTCTTTCTTTAATTAATAAGTCTTTGCTACGGAAAAAAATGTTTTTCCTAAACCATACATTTAATTTCGTGCAAAGATAACAACCACGTCACCCGAGAGGGAGAACGAACTATTGGGCTTAGAGCAAGAGCTGCAATGCCTGAGAGCGAGACAGCTCACGAAAAGGGCACGACGAAACCGTTACAAGCTAGCGGGCCGTCCCGCACCCCCTGCCCCCGCCACCCGCGCGTCCTCCGCTGCCGCGCCGACCGCGGCGGCTGACGCACGCGAGATCCCGGCGAAAAAGGGCGCGGAATGTCTGCTCGAGCTGGATGATTTACTGCCACCTGTTGAACTGAGGATTTGCCGTGAGTCACTTTACTTTGCCTGAGTTATCTGATGCATTATTTGTGTTAAATTGAGGTGTGACACGAATGCGAACTTGCAGCGACAACAGGTCATTTTTAGAGACAATCCTCGGAGCCTTTTTATATGATAATCTTGACGTATGTGATACGCCGTAGGTGCCCTTCGACACCCGTGGGTATTCAGACTCTCACGGGGGCTGCAAAGCTATGCCGGTCGGCCTTCTTTACACCATGATTGAAAGGCCCCAATTGTATTTGTGTTGATCCGGCTCAAAAAATAAACTGAACAAAATATGTAATATATCCATAGTATTACATTTGTACATAGTTCAATATATTACTGCGTACATAGATAAAGTTAATCAATGAAAGTTAATAATTAATAAGTAATAATAAAAACCGTTACTGTCAAAGTAACTTTTTCATGCAGCACATTACTTCCTAATTACAAGTTCATATATTAACGTTATAGGTGATTAATAATTTACATACATACCTTCATACCTTCACGCCGCTTTCCCGGAGAAGCAGGCATAGATGATAGAGCGCCATACGGTACGATCACAGCTAACCTCTTTCGCCTTATCTACAGACGTACATCTTTTCGTACACGCTCTACGATTACAATAATACAATAACTTTGGAGGTGGATTAATCAATGATTAAATAAAAACATATTAAAACGATTAGTTATCAGACATAACTTGTTTCATAAAGATTTATAATCAGTTTGGTTTTAATTTGATTTTTGACTACAGCGGTCGAGATTTCCTTTTAGCTATAAGTCGTTATGAAATTAGAATTTTAGTAAATCACAAAATAGTCATATCAAACACTACGCGCATTATCTGCTTTGTAGACATCTTGCATCCTCCTCATCACGGAGCCTGTCTTTTTCTTTGAAACAGAGGAGTTCCCGGAGCGCAATAATACGGTTTTGAACCGTGGTCGCGAATGAGTTTGTCCCGCCGGGAAAGGCCACAGTGTTTTTTTTTTTTAAATTTTTCAAATTTAAAATTGAGTTTCTAATTTTAACCTCAGCTGATTCAAAGCTATGGATAAGAAACATGATGGCCGCGAGGGAACTTCAGGGCTCACGGAGTGAAGAATCACTGACGCTACCGCCGCCTTCGCTTTCATCCCACATTTCTGTGCCATCTGGAATTTCTTCGCAATCTATAAGGTAAATGCCTCGCTCTGTCAAAACTCCTACTACATTCTTTTTTTCTTTTGATCTAAGATAAAACTATATCCCCTATTTTATATAAGTATAGCCAGATATCGCTAGATCAAATGTCCTAGCAACGCCAAGCAGCGAAACAATGAATTCGTAAAGCAAAATGCCACAGATAGTTCAAATGGTAGGTAATAAATGTATTAAAAAAATGATCGAACTGAAAATGGTGATCATATTTTTTTACGAAAAACAAAAAATAAGAAAAAAATACCGGAAACAACTGGATCTAGACAACCAGGTTTAACTAGCTAAGAACAATCTAAGTGACTTCAAGAAGATTTGCTGTCGATTATTTTATGAATTAAGAAATTAGGATGGTCTATTTTTTTTGATCATCGGGACTTCGGGAGGTCAAAAGTAATATTCATGAAATTCACTTCATCCAATGATAATTTTTATAACACATCGTAAAATCCAGAAATTTTGTTTTGTGATGATACAAATATGCAACCTGGGTTTAAAGCTGTGATTTTGGTAATTTTCATAAATAAAGAAAAATAAATCGTTTCTCGGTACCACATAACCGACAAAAGGTCACATAGAATAAAACCTTGCAAATGACCCCACTATCCTGTAAAACATATTTTTCTGTCGATATACCGAACACTCTGTATAAAGAAGACAATAATTTTTTTTCGCCCCTTTAAAATATAGGACAAATATCAAATACGGCGCCTTTTAATAGGTACTTTACTAGTAGATTAACTGAATCAGAAGTAAAAGCCGTACCAATTTTGCTAATTGCAATAGCTAGCAATTATGATAGCTTGGCGCGTCTTAAAGCTGAACGTTTCAATACGGCAATTCGTTTGGAAAGTAAGCGAGACTGATTTGAGTGCTATCTGCCAGCCGTTCAGACGAAATGGTTTCTTAAATGAGTTTGTGTTGTAGACAAACATAGTCCCAAAAGTCGTTAGGCGTGCCTAAATAAACTTCCGAAATGTTAAACGAAGCATAAATAAAGGTATCGGAAGAACCCTTTAATGTTCCATCTTCATTTCAGAATCGGATATAAGTGTGTACTATTAAATTACTGTAGCTATACATTCTGTCTGTCTATATTGTCTAATGTAAACTAACAACACAATCAAAATATGATAAAACATTTACAGTTGTTATGACTATCATAACTGAATCATTCATTCAAACATACCACCACGTCGCTACCTTGGAGGGGTTGCCAGAGATTACAGAGCGCTATACGGTGTGATCACAGCATACTTCTGTTACTTCCTCAACAGACATATGTCTTTTCATATTAACATATGGTGTTTAAATATTACTTTTCGACCCAGCTAAGTAAAAAAAAAAGTCGACTCCTACAAAGGATATAAACATCAATGTAGGAATTGAAACCTACTAAATTTGTCAAAAGAACCTTTGGCCGGGAGTGTGGAAAATACAATATCTACGTCGCAATTATGAAGGAAATGTTACGTCTAGATTTCCTACAAATTAATTGCAACTGCATTTACTATAAATATACCTCCCATATTTTTCACCGTAGCTGTCCTAAGGGTGCCATTTGTGACACGGTCTCTAAAAAAGATTGTGCCATAATCATAATCTCAGCAATGAAAAAATAAATTGCGGTTAAAGAAAATAAATAAATATAGAGAAACGAATTCCTTAAACGAAAAAAAAAAATCAAAGTTCATTAAATATAGATTCCGATTGAGGAATTAAAATGATTCGAAAAAGTTATACAGTTCATACTATTTCCAACGCAAGTCAAAATAATGGAATGGTTCGGATAAGATTTTGTGAGGCTAGCAGAAAGTCAAACAGAAAACGGTAAAACAAAACCCCCTCCATATATTAATTCCCGAAAATCCCTTTTGTTTTACATTCGGGATATCATTGGAAAGAGTATGAATTAGACAAATGTTTAAAATCAGAGTCAGAGTCGGATGGCAAAAGCTATTTTTTGAATGGAAATACGTGTTTTTTGTGTTACTTTCCGCGCTATACAATCATGAAATACAAAAACAAATTATTTAAAAATATAAAAAACCCGACAGCGTAAAAAAATTTAACTTAAAATTGACTTAGTAAACGAACTGAAAAGATAGAAACAAGTTGAAAAATTAAATATTTGTTGTGTTTGAATGATCATGGTTGACAGTGTTTACAAACGCAGTCGGAGGCATCAAATAGCCCCAGTACGTTCGTAAATGACTAGCGATTTTATGGATTATTTCGGTGGAGCAAGAAAATACGTGGTGGGGGAAGTTCCAATATCCTATCTTTCATTTTTATGTCTAAAGTGAGGTTTTTTTTTCTCGTTCTCGGTGTCACCGATCATCATGAAATTTACATAGGTACACTTTAAATGAATTTAATAACAAAAAAAAAATATAAATCATAGTTCAACTATTTGATGCACAATATGAATTATATAATGATATATTATATATTTCCCAATACATTCCATTATTAATGACTAGCGATTTTCTTAGTGATATGGGTATAGCAAAAATAAAC
Organism: Incurvaria masculella; assembly: GCA_946894095.1. Taxonomy (NCBI): domain Eukaryota; kingdom Metazoa; phylum Arthropoda; class Insecta; order Lepidoptera; family Incurvariidae; genus Incurvaria; species Incurvaria masculella. The sequence continues at coordinate 10,671,156 of OX335644.1, forward strand.
TTATTGATACAAATTTTTATCTCCTAACTGTCATATAATAAATACGAAAGTAAGTTAGTCTGTTTCGCGAACTCAACCGACCATATCGTGAAATTTGCATATGCACACCATTGAAAATATAAATCGTAGTTAATGTATCTTATGCCTCCGACTGCGTTTGTAAACACTGTCAACCATGATCATTCAAACACAACAAATATTTAATTTTTCAACTTGTTTCTATCTTTTCAGTTCGTTTACTAAGTCAATTTTAAGTTACAATTTTTTACGCTGTCGGGTTTTTTATATTTTTAAATAATTTGTTTTATTTTAATTATTTTTAGTTTTCGTACAGCATGCATTTATCATTTAAATATCTTCACGTTAATAAATTCCAACGAAAGTAAGGCTAGGTATTATTATGGAACCTGACATGGATGGCTAATGTAACACAACTACCGTCATGATATAAGCCTAATTCAACAAATTCCAAAAGGAATTAGGTGACAGGTCAGGACCTTCCTTTACACAGAATCACGGCTGCACACGGATACCATGGGTGGAAAATACAGACAATGATCTATTGCCACTTCGTCCATAGTTTTTCCTAATGCGGTGATACCAACCCAGGCGGGATTAACCCTGTCACCTAGTAGGGTAAGGTGACCTACAGTTTTACATGGGTTCCGAACCATGAACTACTCGCAAGATAAAATGGTGTATAACAGATGCGAGGATTTGAGCCCATAACCTCTTGCATGAAAGGCAATATTTTAGTCCCTACACTACGAGGTGTAACAAATAGAGTTTTTTGATTGATATTAAAACAAAACTACATTTTCTAAAAGTTTCTTCATGTTATCTTTAAGGCTTTAATGAAGTCATCAGTTCATAGAATGAGATTCCCTCATTCAACGAATTTTGATCATATGCCGATATATACAAGGTTTTAGTGGAGGTATGTTTCAAACGTTAACGTATTCCTTGGCATATTTGAAACAAAAAGGATATACATTTTATTTGTAGGTATTTAAAATGTATGGGGAAAATCTTTTTCAAGTCGTACAACAAAATATCTTCTACCTTTTTAGCTTCAAATATGCCGAGGAATACGTGGTTAGCTTTTGGACCATATCTCCGTTAACACCCTATATATGGTTTTTTTTAGAATTTCCCTCTCATCATCGTTGATTACAGTTACACTAAATTTATAAGCGAACAGTTCGACACTCAAATCCTGTGGTTATATACAGGGTCCGTCACTCGAAGTGTTACCAATTGAAAATGATGTTATTTAGTTAATTGAAGTACGGTTCGTTAAAAATTATATCACAATAAAACATTTAATTTTAAGACAATAATTGTTATTATTCGATATAGCCTCCTTTGATCCATAGATAAGAGCTTTCTGAGACGATCCTGAGTGTTGTTGGAACGTCCAGCGTTTAGTACTGCATTGTTTACACGTGCACATGGTATGAGCGCCTCATTTGACACCTTTTGCACACACTTGCTGGTTGACTTTGACGCCCTTCTCGATAAACACGAGTGAATAGCGACCATTTGCGGTCACTGCAGCCGATACCATAACAAAAGCGGGCGCTTGCTTACGAACGGGAACTCCATCGTCTAAATTCTCGTTGGATTTGCCCTGTAGCCAAACACGAAAATGTTGTTTGTTTATATACTGTTAGACAGTAAACATTTTTTTAATCAGAAAAAACAATGTTTTCCAGATCGCCACGCAAGACTTTCATTGATTGAGATCTTTGTAGTCGAACTGCCTTCTGTGCTGAACTAAGATGCTGTAATTTTTGTATCTTGTTGGTAGGGCTTCAGTTGCATTTCTTTTTGTTTCAGTATGCGCCGATTACTTGAGTCGGGTATTGTCTGACTTTTCGCAAATTTTGCAGAACACTGGTGAGGATTTCCTTGAATTCGAGCCTTTACCTTTCGAACCATATCATGTGATACTGCTATTTTCGGATGACCGCCTCTATGCCGTTTAGCAATGCTAGGTTATAACGCTTAATGGTTCGATGCACTAACATTTTGTTCACATGTAAATGTCGGAGCTACCGAACGATGACTGGTTGTGATTTTCCGGTCAAATACAAAACGATCACAATGTTAGGTTTAATATCCATTGCGAAAATTTATTATACAATTCAAATTTGTTCCCGCTCTTTTCGCCCACTTAAAAACAATGAAACAAATTGACGTTTCACCAAAATTTGGCGCGCTGTCATTATTATTTTGAAAATAGAAGTAACAGTTCAAGTGACGGACCCAGTAGTAATCGCTTTGATCACAGGAGTTCATCCATGTATAAACTAACTGCTAGTTAAAATTCAATAATCTCCATAATAACCATGATTATAATATTTATATCCACTACTTCATAAGACTGGAAGTTGTCTCTTGTCTGACAGCTTTGAATGTGAGTCAAAAACATTGTTAAAGCCATTTTTATTTAATTATTGAGCTAGTTAAGTTCCAGTTTCACAGTTTAGAACTTTAACTGGATGCGGCGAAAGAGACCTGGATTCATCGTTTGCAAATATATGTGGGCCCGAGGTCCACAATCGCCCGATCGAATGTGTTACCTTGGAGCTTATAAACTGTTACATCCCAACTGAGCGTTTATTGTTTTTCTTGCCTCCAAAGCCCATCAAAATATAACGTTCATGATTTAATCCGTACATGAACTCCTGGTTTATTATTTTGAATAATATAACGTGTTAATAATATGTGATATATGATGATAAACCCAACTTTGGCAAAGCCGTGCTTTTCCTTCCCACTGCTCCCAAGGACGCACGGTTAAAGATCAGCGATAATATGATGACGATCATATTTTATGTACCCTATGTAACATAGGTCCTCATCAGGGGGCTGACAACATCTTCATGGAAAGTTTTCCTATCTTTGGTAAAGCTTTTAGATATTATCAAATTGAAACCGATTTTGGGCACCACAGTATCTCGGCACTGTAGGGTCGCCCTCTTGTGGAACAAGCGGACCTTCCCCAGCGTGACACCCATTGACAACGGAAGTATGGATTTATGAGCTGTGCAGGTGCAGAATGCTGATAGTAAAGCAATGATGGTGATATCGGTCTATGCGGCGACCGAGAATGTCGAAAATCTATTTGACTATCGCCCGGATCCACCACTTCCAGTTATAGTCATCCCAAAGTTATCTTTCGGTTACACCATATAAATATTTACACCATCGCATTGGATGAAAGGATGGTCGAAGCGGCAATGAAAAATTGTCCGTGTTTTCCATCCAGTTCAATGTAGCCGTGCTCATAAAGGGAAGGTCCTGGCATGGCACCTAATTCCTTCGGGAATGTGGTGTATTGGGCTAATATCATAACGGTAGTTGTATGGTAATAGCTATCCGTGTCAGGTCGCATAAAAAAAAAAATATATATGCAATGTAACCGAAGCTACATTCCATATAGCTGGAGGTAGTGAAAAGAGGAGTATATGACCTGAGTTGGTGTGACCAGCGCGCTTGCGTAAAAATGATTTTCATTTGAATTAATTTTTAACGTTGAATATTTTGATGTTTTTGGAATTTCTTATTCCAAATTACATTTAAACATATAAGTTGCATACCTTTTTGTAAACTATTTAAAAAACCCTTTAGTTTGATACCCCACTCGATAGGTTTCAAGAAAAAAAATATTTGAAAACACATAATTTGGCGCCAAAAATCAGCCATGATTTTTTTTTATGATTTTGATATACCCAGTGTCACTCTCACAATTAAGACGAATGTAACGACACCTCTCAAGCTAAAATCCATCAAGCCGTTTAGGCTGCAGGGGGCGACAAAGAAATATACATTCATACATACACTCGAAAAACATAACCCTCCTTCTTTCGCAGTCGGGTAAAAAGCTGACCAAGTGCGAGTTGCACTTGCACAAAATGTTTCGAATCAAGTTTATTGCATGGAGGCCCCGATATTTTTCTGTATTTATATTTTCACAATTTGCTTAAAAAATCACCTATCTACCTATTATGGTTCGTGAGCTAAAGCCCGCTGACAGAAACGTGATTTGTTTGATGATACGGAACCCTTCGTATGCGAGTGAAAATCGCAATTGACTGTTTTTCGTCCTATCTCCGCCTTAAGGGGAATAAATACCTAAATATGAAAGTTTTTCTAAAGTCGATTACAGTAAAGCCTTTGGATGTTAAACATTGAAAAAATACTGAACTTATAAAACGTACGTTTGCGAAGGTACTTATCCCCATTTTGTCCAAAACAATTGGAGAATCATGAAAAAAAAACGAAAAGTACCTTTTTTACCTTTCAAATCCATTTTTTCTGTTATCTTTCTATTTAGAAGAATAAAATAAATAAAAACTCATACGTTTCAGCCATAACGAGGTACACATCCTCCTTGCTGTTAAAAAATCTTCTAAAACAGGAATTTCACAAAATCAGACTAGTCGTTCGGGAAACGAGTGTGAGAAACGTGCGTACCCTCCCGCTGACATGATGGCACTGGCTAGATTCCGCCGCGCGTATTCTTGACTTTTTGCTATGGTATATAGGCACCTTAACGTGGTGGTGTTCTGCAGCGTGGGGTCGCCCAGCACGCGGCCGCCGCGCCCCTCCGCGCCGCCCGCCCAGCCGCCGCCCGCCCCCGAGCGCCGGCTGCTGCGCGTGGCGCCCCCGCGCGCGCGTTTCATCAACTTCCGCGTTGGACACTCTTATACCGTGCGTGTAACATTATTGTTTCATATAATGTTTCAGATAATAATCAAGTTCCAAATAATGGCTCCTGTCTGTTTCCTCAGTCAAATAAAAAAAATGTTTTCCGATATTTTTTACACTAAATAAATCAACGGAAAGCTACGTCCGCACGTTTTTTTTTTGATCAATTAATAAATACAACAAGGTATATATCATGGATAGAAATTAGGTTATCAAAAAAACTAAGACATACAGACGTAACTCCATTGATTAATTTAATGTGGAGTATTTCTTAATTTTTCTGAGGAAACAGGCAGAAGTGCGAAACAGTACAGAACTTGTTCACCACATTATCATATATTTTTATGCAACCTGACATGGATGGCTAGTACAATTACCGTTATGATATTAGTCTAATATACCACATTCCCGAAGGAATTAGGTAATAATTACGCTTGTATTATATTGTTTTATTTGAGATACTGAAATTTAAGGAAAATGTCGAAATGAAAAAATTGGGTTAGGTCTTAAAACCCTGGTCTCCTCTCATAGTGATTTGGATTTTGTAATTATGTTATTTTGCGCAGATATTTCGATAATATTTTGTAGACTTATCGTTTGCCACGTGGCCAGCGCCGTCCATTGCAAGACATGCTGACTAGCTTCTATGCATCCGTTTGTTGTGCTTATTTGACAGCCTGAGTCAGCTCAGCAGTTTGTTGAGAGCCTTGAACCAACGAGTAAAATAATATTTCTGAGACTAAATCTCACTTCGTTTTCCCGTTTCACACTACATTACCATCCTTAGTTCGTATCTATCTATTTTTAGGCACCTTTACGTTTCACTTGGTCATATAGTATACCGAAAACTTAAGCACACAACGACTTTGCATGCTTCACATCATTATTCCCTTTCGCATTGTCTTGTGGCAATATTACCCAAACACAGACCGAATTAAAAATGCTCTTAATCAACATGGAGTTCAACAATCTACATTAGTTGAAGCAAGAATAAAGAAATTTATAGTTCACTGTTTAACAACCATACGTCACAAGATGGGTACTAATTCTATATAACCAAATCAAAACCAGATAAATAAAATTAATGCACCATGTATTATTAATAATTAAATATATACAAACAGAAACCACAACCAATGTTCAAGAACGAGCATAAACACAAAAATATACAAGTAGGTAAAAAAATAGAGTAGGTTCCTAATTGGGCCCCCTAATACGAACGACGACACTGAGAAGTGTTACGCGTACTGACTCTAAAGCCGGCAAAAACAAGATTTGATATGGTACCCACCCAGTGGTGATGGAGCGCCTGGAGCACGTGATCGGGCGGCGAATGGCGCTTTCCCCCGCGCAGCGTGTCTCTTCAGCGGTTGGTGGAGCCTAATCCAGGGAGCACGGGGTGGGCGCAGAAGAGACGGTGGTGGGTGCGGTTGTGCTCCACCGAGCCAGCCCGAAAGCAGCGACGGCGAGACCCCGGGACGCGACTGGCGTTACTCGCGGCGGTCGGCGGTCTGTGGCGGCGGGATGCCCTCGCGCCGTGGCGGGCGAGCAACAAGATGGCTGCCATCGTGGTCCTCTCCCATTGGCTCTGTAGGATCGCCTGACGTTCGCTAGGCGCGCGCGCACGAGGGAGACAGCATTATTTAATTGCTGAGTGGTAGAAAGAGACGGTACTAATGTTCGTGGTTTATTGTTTTGTTTCTAGAAGAATTTTGACCGTTGTTGGTTCCTTGAAACGTGTATTTTTCCATTATGTAGATAACTATAAATGTCCATTGTGAGTATGCATAGGCACTGACATCGTTCTGAATGCTACCGTAAGTGTAGTTAAAGAAATATATGACATATAGATATTGCCTAAAAATTTAAATAATAAAGTAACGTATGTTACGCTCAATCGCATCTTCGCACGGATTTAAAGTCAGTGAGTAAATCTAAATCTACAAAAAGAATCAGATAAAAGACCGTGTACGTAGTTTGTTGATATCTTTCGGAAGGTCAAATAGTAATAATCTATGGTCCAATGTTCTACGAATGGAGAGAGGAGAGGCAAAGTTTGCAACACATTGAACAGCTGAAGTTCGTCACGTGCGCTAGTTTCTTGAGAACAAGAACCAAATTGACAAAAAAATTAACACTGGCAAGCCGTCTTGAACATTATATTTCATGTAGGATTTATTGTCCGAGCGAAGGTTCGCCATTTCAGCTTGAGCAAAAATGCTTTCGTATGTCCGGATACGCTGTTTTTTCCTCTACAGGTCGCATTACTCAACAGATTCTGGGATTTTTTTATGATTAGGTTCAATAATTATATGGTATAATAATTATTTCATATATTTAAAAAAAAATACAAATATATAAAAAAAAAAATCCTTGTGAAAAGACTGTTCGGCGTTAGATTTTTCATGCAGTGAGAAAAATTATAGGATTTGGTTTTAATATGCGCAGTGCGAATATTAGGTTTTTGATCAAAAATACAAAGCCCGTATACAATCACGGCATAAGCCATGCGTTGGTTTAACTACCAAGATACGCCAATATGTAGATGTTTCGCTTTAAAAAACAAACAAAACAGAAACTAAACATATGAAAAGTCTCAAACTTATTTTAAGAAACACAAAGCAAAAGGAAATAAAGCTATAATATAATTTGTGTGTACATTAATATTTATGCTTAATATATTGACAAAGAAACGTTATCTAAAAATATAATTTGAAGGATAATTGCTGCGACAAGATATGATATAAACAAAAATATCTTTGTATGACTGAAACCAAATGAGAAGCACATCCTGCCCTGCGCACGCGCGGTGCGACTAGTAGGAAATGGCGTGATAAAAATGTGTAACGTGTCCGGAAAAAATATTTTAAAACACCAAGCTAATTAATGAAGATTAAATTACTTCCTAAAATTAGTTCAAAAAAGTGTCCCAGCGTGGAGGTGCGGCCTTCCTCCGGGTGCTGTTTGTGCTAACTAGTTTCCATCCCGCACAAAACAAACGCCCCACGGGTTCATTCAAACCGGTTCACTTCGCGCGACATTTTTGGATTAGTTTAGGAAAAAGTTCATCCGCTGTGGCACAGGGTTAAGTCTTCGGTAGATTCTTGGAGACATTTCGAATGAAAATAGTGAGAAATTTTGTTTTAAAAACCCTGCAATGTTTCTTTTTGCTTTTTGTCCGAGCGATGCGCGAAGCAATCGTAGTGTCTCCGTTTCAGCTTGGGCAAAAATGCTTCTATCTATCGGGCGTGCGGCTGTCCGGGTGTTTTTTTCGGCAAGTCACTTTTTCAAGCGATTCTCGTAAAATTTTGTGAGCAGGTTCAATAATTATATTGTTTTCAAAAATATCACAAAATAGTTGTTTTGTCACAAGACCCAAAGCGTTGGGTACATTAAAAGTAATAAACATATAAGAAAACTAACAGGATTTTAATTCGAAGTGCGCTGTGAATTTTTATTCAGTTTAAAGCTATGCACAGACAGACCCGCAAGGTTAACAGCTCAGAGAGCCACTAGCAATATTTTCTTAAAAAAAACCGAAGTTTATGTGGTGCCAAATTTGAATCTAAGATAACATAAGCAGTACTTTACGGTGAAATCGACTTGTGCTTCGCTGGTGTTAGGCTTTCTAGCTAGATGTCTCCGTGGGTGAGCCCATTGCGAGGTAGAGAGGAGATCTACGATCTCTAAGCAAACTGGGTCTGGTCCACCAAGTGGGTCTCTACCTCACAGAAGCGTCATTCGCGACATAGCGCTGGCGCTGTTAGGTTGTGGGACAATATTGTGGTCTGCGGCGCAAATTTCGGCGAACAGCTGATTACATGATGAGATTTTGTGTAAAATGTTGCAAATATTACACAAGAAAAAGATATTTAAACTCTGCAGGTGGAATTACGCTTTATTTGTCAGTAAAACACCTCATCTATATCTATATCTATATTTCTATACTAATATAATAAAGCTGAAGAGTTTGTTTGTTTGTTTTTTTGTTTGAACGCCCTAATCTCTGGAACTACCAGTCAGGTTTGAAAACATATTTTTACATTCGATAGCCTAATTCTTAAGGAAGGCTTTAAGCTATTGAACATCACGTAACGACCCTTAGGAGCCGAACAAAAAGAAAAATAGTCAGAGGGCGCGGAGCGAAAACGAAATCATAGCGCGGCGAGGGCCGTGACGGCGGTGGCCACCCGACTAGGACCGAGTATTGCCGTATTCCGTAAAAATCCGGAATAGGAACCAAATTTTCATCGAAAATTTCGAATGACCAAAAAAAAGGTCGTGCAGTCGACGGCCGTCCGAACAACTTTCGGGAGAAGATGAAATGCAAAGATGCCCCGATTGCTCGATTGTTCGATATATTTTTGGAATGAGCAAAGAAAAAAAGGTAAATAAAAAGGCCAAAAAACTAAATTCCCCACGGATTGGCCAATTCCTCGCAAATTTCCCAACGCTTGCATTCTCCACCATTTTCCCCGAATTACCTCAAATTTCCTGTGATTCGGGGAGCGATCGGCAATGCTGGCGACAAACGTCTCGCCGCGATGCCCGCGCGCCGCCTCAGTCAAGACGCGCAGTGGCGCTCCGTGGTCGTGTGGTACACGGATTAGTATGAGGTTTTTTACGTAAATTATTTGTATTCTTTCTACCAACCCGCGCGGTATGCTAACTTAGCGACAGCCGTTCCTAGCTACACGCATTTGTTTGGGATTTTTAGGTTGATTGTTAAACGCGTATTGTTAAGATATTACGGTTTCAGTTGAATGGTTTCTTATTTTTTGTTTGGTAGATTAGTAGGTACTAAGCCAAGCGCGGCATTTCGAACTTTCACGGGGGATACGAAACCCATGCCGGCTGGCCAGGTGCTGTTTCACCCCATGTTTCAACGACCCCGGGGGCCTTTGGGGGAAATATATCGGTATGGAGTCGATTCCATAGTTTACCGACCCTATAAATAAAGGATCAAAAGGATCGGATGGTTTTTATTTTTAAGTGTCGGCTGGGAATGGGTGCATTGCCTGCCTGTTCTGCGTTGAGCAATTGTAGAAAGGGGACGGAGGGACAGCGTTATGATGATCCGTCGAGCACTGTTTGGCCGGCAAGGTGCTTCTTCACACAATGTTGAACAAATCTGATTACAACGATGCAATTTATATGTCACTATGAAGGGGGTGATATAGGGGATGACAATTTGTATGGTTCACCATTATTGATGCTTCATTATTGTACCTACGTGTAGCTCGATTTATTTCCGCAATTTTAGGTCTACTAACCATCACGCTAAATTACCAGAGAGGTGACCAGTAGTATGAAATTCTGATAACATGAGAACCAATTACCCGATTTAGATGAGGATGTATCTCAGTCTAGCCGTATGGGTTACTTAAAATCACGCTAACTTACCAGAGGAGTGAGAAGAGAGGGTTGCATATTTATAACAAAACAATAAGTGGACTGCTCCTGCATGTGGAAATTGGCAGAGTACATCACTCTAAATCACGAGAGGGGTGACTGGTGCGATTAAAGGCTCATAACTTACGAACTACTCACTCGATTAATATGTGGATTGCATCTACGTCCAGGACCTATGGGCGCGGTTGGGGTTTGGATGGGTGGCCGTTTTCGATGTTAAGGCTGGTTGTGGTACGGATTCCACGTAAAAAAAATTGCTCCCCTTTCTTACTAACTAGGTTGTAAGGTTAATCCCACCCGAGTTGCTACGTACCATCGCACTGAATGATAGATGGTCGAAGCGGCAGTAAAAAATGTCCGTGTTTTCCGTCCATGGCAATGTGTAGTAGTGCCAGTGCAGGATCGTCCCAGCGCGGCGACAAATGCTATTAAAAAACAATTAATCAATTGGCCCCAATGTTTTGTAATATATTCAAGTACATTCCTTCCACTGAATTTATAAATGGCAGTATTTGGATGTTATCTTATTCAATCATGCCACATCGGCTCAACGGATTTCGATCCAGTTTTTTTTTGTAGATACATTGTTTAATATTCTGTTAGTAAAGTAGTTCGACTAGCTTTTTGGGCCAGCCCTTTGGGTTACAGCCTGACATCAGTCCAAAACGACATTGACCCGAGCGGAGCCGGGTACCTCAGCTAGTATTTTATAATTTGAGTCAACATTCAAAAATTATATCGATTTATCGGTCTTGCTATTTGCCGATAGATGGCGCGCAACAATTTTATTTGTACGGTAAGAAATGTTGAACTCATGATGCAAATTTTTATGACACTTTTTAATCAATATTATTTGAATCCGCGCGAATTCGTAGATTTAAATTTCGAAGGTTTTTTTATTAAAAAAACTAACGGTAAAATGCAAAAGGTGCCATCTAGTCTAGTTGTAATTAAGAATAGCTCTCGGAACAGCTGCTAGCAGACCGCTTCCCCTCGCACATGTGACACTGCGTTTTCTAGTTTTATGAGTTAACAACAGCTCCTCTCTACCTCTATCCTCCGTGGGCTCACCGCTCAATACGTGTGCCTAAAAATATCATCAGGTGAAAATTGTGGACTTGCCGATAACCATTCAGGTAGTTCTGAGACCAAGAACGTAAAAAGGCAGTGGACTGTTAACACGCCTGGCAACCGCGTTACCGAGTGTTGGCCTAAACAGACAAACTCCATGCAACATGCCCATAGTTATGTGGACCCCGCGCGCGATTCGCTTTAATATGAAATGGAAGTTTGTTGTATAGGTATATTCATGCAAAACCAACAGAAGTTTGAATAATTTTAATCATTACAAAATGATCTTATCATCTGTAAATGTTTCAATCAATTATTTTCGTTATTTATTTGTAAAACCCTTAAAAAATGTATGTGACTATCAACACCTCACGTCCATTCATTTTTGACTTTCTTGTCTATGACAATATTCCAACCTCATCATCGGACCTAATTCATGAAGTATGTAATATTAACTTGAATATATTATTATCATCAGAACCTTTCAAGCACGCAACTGGTTGCAACAGTTGTAACATGCACACAGGACATCACCTCAAATTAAAGATTCTACAAGCAATCTTACAATTATATTTTCACAGAAGTCTTTACGGCTCATTAACGTATTCGGCATGACCACGCGGCTTAGCATCGTTCCGCCTCACCGACCTGAGATCACCGTGCAGCTCGGCGAAATGGGCTCGAGCGTCATCGGTGGCATCACGCACCTCTTAATTCGGTTGGTACTCATCCTCTTAACTTCCTTCATCTTGCAGACATCGGCATGTGTATTAACGGAAGCACAACGAACTTTCTCGATCTTTGTTATAATCTCTTAGACCCATTTACATGCATAATCCGAATTTGGAGCAGTTCCATGAATGACACCAAAAGTACCATTTTTGGATATTTGTTTTAACCCCACTTAATGTGTGGAAAATAACATGGAGCATCACCAGTAGCACCCCACATCTTTCAATTCAGTCATTCTTCATCACAGTCACGTTTCTCATCAACATTTCAATTGGACTCATCAATGGTACCACGCGACTTCTCCAATTTGGTGACAACGACACAATCAATATCGGTAGCAACATCTCTTTCATCATCAGTGATTTTTTTCAACATACCTTTACCATTCACTTTTGCGTTAATTACGTAAGATGTATTTTCTGCGTTTGCATTCATATTTTATGAGCCGTCACATGCAGGTTCATACCACGCCACGTGCACGCATTGCACGACGAGCTTCGAATTAACGTGCGTGGCGGCAGTACGGTGGTGATACCCATCGACTGTTACATCGAGCCGCCTATATTGAGTGGTTAGCTGAAATCCATATTTACCATTTAACCTTTTCTCGACAGCCACCCGTCTTTTCAAATAAGCGATGGTTAACTGTTTTTATCAATGTATGTGTTTCTCAACCTAAATTGTTTTTTATGTTACCCGACGAGAAGGCTAATATCACTTTTATGGTTATAACAAGGGTGTTTATCAACTGAATCACAAAAAATATTCATATAAACTGTAAATAGATATTGATTTCATTTCAGTATTTCAAAACATCAATGTTATTTAGGTTCAGAAATAAGAATTGGTTGTATGACTTGAATATAGACAATACACTTTAGTCATAACTATATTTTCCTTCAGCTTCAGCTTTTGTTGTCAAGGACAATGATAAAATCTACATAGATGCAAGCTGATAAACAACTATAGAGAGACCTGTAATCTTAAAACCTTGTATTTGTATTTTGCGTACCGAATAAAAGGGCTCATGTTGATTGTCCTTTCGATTTGAGTTGATTTGAACCACGTTTCAACCTATGGATTACCAATCTCAGCGGATGTTTGTCCTAAAACCTAGCAATAAGAGAAGATGTACATAGGCTTACATGAACGGTAAGGTAGGCATACTACGAATGTTATTGATTTTAGAAAGGAATATCTAAACAAATATTTTATATCCTCATCGCAGTGGTTCTCCTGGACGAAGACTCGCCGTGCGATTGCGCATCTGGCTTCTCTACGCCAAGTTCGTCCCCCGACGCCACGCTCTCGGTACATCAGCCCCTCGGCTCGGGGGCGCCGGGGTCCCTGTCCGGCGGCGCCACGCTCTCGGTACAGCAGCCCCTCGGCTCGGGGGCGCCGGGGTCCCTATCCGGCGGCGCCACGCTCGACCTGGGCGCCATGCTGCTCGGCTCGGTGCGGCGCGTCGACTTGGAGCTGCACTGCAGCAGCCCTCATGTCTCCTTCTTCCTACTCACCGAGGAGGCGTGGCTCGACTGGAACATCGACGTGAGGAGAACTTGTGTATTACCGCTGTAGTTACGTAGCTGGTGAGAGTCAGTGAACTCACTACCAACCAGAAGCGTTGACCTCGTAAAACTGCTCTTGCGACACAAGCTTTCTCTTTGACACAATCTAACTCACTCCTGTTCAAGCCCTTCAGTGCATTCGTGAATCTGCTGAGTTCACTTCGAACTTTCCCTACTACACGTTCTAGATGTGAGCAGGTATAACCACAGATTATACAAGTGACCGATGGGTTAACTCTGGAGCACGCTAAATATGAACTCGGCAAAATCGAATCGGTCACAATAGTGCCATCTTGTATCAATGTTTTATATTCGTACTATAGTATGATATATAATGTGGTGGATACCATACTACAGTGGATACTTGCTCTCTGCCTGGTTAAGGTGTGAGTGACGTTTTTTTTTCCTGACTACTATCATACTCAAACTTAGTGTATACCCCACAGCAATCAGAGTAATCCCAATCCTCAGGCCAGTCCGTAAAGTAATTCTTAATTTGGCAAGTGGTTGGACAGAGGGGCAGACAGACACATAGATGGATGCCAGACTTTGGCTTTATTTTTTTGTGTAACCTGACATGGGTGTCTAATACCACACAACTACCGTTACGATATTAGCCCAATACACCATATTCGATAGGGGAATGGCAGGTCAATAGGCAAAAGAGTGATTCAATCTGACGTTTAGTTGCATTTAGTACATGCCAAAATTTCAGTTTACTTGGCCAAATAATACGTCGTTTGACAGTTAGTATGAACGAAAATCTAACTAAAAGTCAGATTAACTCACTCTCTTGCCTATTTACCTGCCATACACATGCCATACACCTATCGAGTTAACTTACCATGATTACCCCTCAGGACACGTGTGTGCAGAACATAACGCGATCGGGCGCGCTGGTTGCGGAGCCGTTCACGCTGCTGCCGACGTACCTGTGCGGAGGCGGCACGACGCGCGGAGCCGCCTGGTGCGCGCCGCACGCGCCCGGCCTGCACGCGCGCGCCGTGCGCGTGCTCGCCAGCACCGCCGTGCTGCGCGACCTCACGCTGCTCACCGATGCGGTGCTGTTCCACGCCGAACTCATTCACATCCTGGTTCGTCACACTTTGCTTGGAATTGCTCCTCCCAATCCAAGCGCCCATTCTGATTTATAAAAACTTTTTTTTTACATTTATAACCCCTGCTTAGCGTTTAAGAAATGATACGGCACCATAAATTACATATTTACTGTGAGACAAGTTGTGTAGAAGAGTGAGGAGTACAACAAGCCGCTCTTCCTAGATTTTGTTGACTATGAGAAGGCGTTCGACTCAGTTGAAAAATGGGCCGTCAAAAACTCCCTGATGAGATGCAGAATCGACCACCGCTGCGATATCGATTATTGTGAGGCTCCATGAAAATACCCAACCCATTCTCCTCGGTAAAGGCGTAAGGCAGGGCGATGTGATCTCACCCAAGCTCTCCACCAACTCATTTGAAGATGTGTTCAAGACGCTTGAATGGGACAGCATGGGTATTAACCTTAATGGAGATTTCCTCAGTCATCTTCGCTTCGCCGATGACATTGTCAAATACACGAGTTCAGCTTCAGACTATACTGGAAGACCTTTAAAAAGCATCGGTAAAGGTAGGTCTGTAGATGAACCGGGACAAAACCAAGGTCATGGCGACAAATCGAATGAAGGACAAATCGTTATCGACAGAGAAGTGATCGAACATGTTAAAGAGTATATCTCGGCCAAATTCTGCGGCTTGGTAGACAAGGACTGTCTAAGGAGGTCGAGAGACGAATTCAACTGGGTTGGGCTGCCTTCGGAAAGCTTAAATACGCTTTGAGGTCTGATCTTCCGCTAAATTTAAAGACTCAAATATATGGCCAGTGCGTCCTCCCTGTTATGACGTACGGGTGAGAAACGTGGACTCTGGCGGTCGCCGTTGACCAAAGGTTGAAAGTTTCACAGCAAATACTGGAGCGAGCCATGCTGGGAACATCGCTACCGGATATGGTGCGCAACGACGCAATCCGCCAACGTACCAAAGTAATCGATATTGGACACCGGATGGCTAAGATCGAGTGGCAGTGGGCTTGTCACGTTAGCCGGAAAAACGACGACCGTTGGAGTAACCGTGTCCTACACTCGCGGCCGTGGACAGGAAAACGGAGTGTGGGAAGACCACCCGCCAGGTGGGATGACGACATCAAGTACGTCGGCGAAAAGCAGTGGTTCCGTACCGCTGACTGACTGACTGACTGACCTGTTTTTACTACCTCCAGTTACCTGAAATCCGATAATTAACTTTCGGTTACATTGCATATTTACATGGTGTAACCAAAAGCTAACTTTAGGATTTTTGTAGTTGGAGGTGGTTGAAACGGGCGTAACACAAGTATTCTATTACAAGTAGTGCTACGTGACCTTACCGACGACGGGTTGTGTGTTGTAATGTTTCCACACGGACCTAGTCTTCCGATCAGATATAGGTTATGGGGTACTTCCCTGTTGAATTCACCAATGCCATTCATCATGTTGAGCTGTGCGCATTTTACTGATTTAATCTTAGAAATAAAGACATTTTGTGAGTAAGTATACATAATTTACAGGCCGATGAAAAAGACTACGATATTTGTTCCGAAGACGACACTACATGCGGTTTCTATGTGAATATTGGAACCGCTTTTCCGGGACGGAAACTGTCTAAAAGCATAAACATTTTAAACAAAAGGTTAGTTTCATAAATATAAAAATACTAATATCTTCAAGGCTAATTAAGCTCATATATGTGACATTGTCCATTGGGTGGCCTGGAGCCCTACTACGAACGCTATCGAATAAGCGCTATCGATAAGGCGACATCGCCTGCCAAAAATATTGTCTGCGATTGATGGATGGTATCGAAAGTGCTCTCGATACCAACTGTCAAACGCATACAATATTTTTGACAGGCGATGTCACCGTATAGCGTTCGTAATAGAGGACCTGTGCACTCAGTATGAAAAACCTTTTCACTTGAAAGGCCAACAAAATATTTTGGCGTTTTTATTTCCAGTCCGTTAAACTTGGTTCTCCAAAATGGGCGTATTAAAGAGCAGACATGTTTTTTTCCTTAAACAGAATGTCTATACATATTAGATATCCCTTCTTAACGAAAACACAGTTATAGTTGACGTCTGTTCAAAAATACCGGAGCGATCAATCAAATCCGCCAATTTTGGAGAACCACCCCTTTACGATCGATATGGTAAAGATAGTTCTCACATTGCAGCTAGCTTCTTCCTTGAATCTTTGATAATACCTATCAATTAATACATAAACAGAAGACCAACATAAGTGATCGTATCGACATCATATTCTAGTCCAGTCGCCTACTCATACTACTGGATGTCCCGTGCGTGGGGTGTCTGCCTGTGTGACAGCGCGGCGACCCTAGTGGACGACGCCAACAGCACACGGGTGCGCGTTGACAACATGTTCGGCAGGCTGCCAGCTAGGGTCGACACCTCCGCTACCGTCACTGTGGCGGACGTTGGCACCAAATGCGGAATACATCGAGCCGTGCTCATGTTAGTCCAGTCACCTTCTCACAATACTGAATGTCCCGTGGGTGGTGTGCATGCCTGTGCAATGATGCGACAACCCTGGTGAACGACACGGACAGCGCACGATTCCACGTGGATATCACGCTTGGCAGCCAGCTAGGGTAAACACCTCCGCTACCGTCACTGTGGCGGACGTTGGCACCATATGCAGAATACATCGAGCTGTGCTCATGTTAGTCCAGTAACTTTCTCACAATACTGGATGTCCCGTGGGTGGGGTGCCCGCCTGTGCGATGATGCGGTAACCCTGGTGGACGACGCGGACAGCGCACGATTCCACGTGGATGACACGCTTGGCAGCCAGCCAAGGTCAACACCTCCGTTACCGTCAGTGTGGCGGACGTTGGCACAATGCGGAACACATCGAGCTGTGCTCACGTTAGTCCTGACACTTTCTCACAATTATGGACGTCTCATGAGTGGGTTGTCGGCCTGTGCGACGATGCGGCAACCCTAGCATACGAGGCCGATAGCGTACGAGTCGGTGTGGACATCACGCTATCGTCACTGTGGCGAACGTTGGCACCGAATGCGGACTGCATCGAGCTGTGCTCAGGTTAGTTCAGTCGCCTTCTCACATACTCCAGGAGCTTTAGCCTTAAATCAGCACTTAGAAAAACATTAAATCCGAAATGCAATTTTTTTTCTCATAAACGTAGTATTTCATGTGGACGTGTGTACATTAAGTTTGCAACATTTTGGGGGGTCCGGAAGATAGAAATAAAATATGAAATATGTTTAAAAAATGATATCTCCTAAACAAATATTTAGAAATGTTATATGTTAGCTAATTTTAGGTGTAATATTACTGTCAATTTGCAACTATTTCTTATTTACGGAACTGTGTAAATATATTTTTTTTGTACTTTTAATATCTGTATTATTTAATATCTGCAAAGCAAATAATGAAAATTCTATTTTATTTTCTGAAATTGGAAACTGACCTCAAACTATATATGTATTCTGTGAAATTTGTAAAATGTTGCAAATATTAGAAGCACATTTTTTTGTCATTTATAATGTTTACATTCACACAAAAGCTAAACAAAAAATTCGAAATACGTATAAAATCGTTCCTTGTATAGTTTCTAAAGAATTTAATTTGCTTTTACATATTCTAGAAAGAAATATAGCAATAGCAAGTTAGGTTCGCGGCATAGATTTTTTTAGAAAATACATTTTTTTAAATACATTTCCGTAATTACAAAATTGTTGCAAATTTACAGTTACATTACGCCTTAAAATACTTAACATATAATTTTGTTTAATACCGTTTCTAAATATTTGTTTAGGAGATAGATATTTTTTAATACATTTAAAAAAAAATCTATCTTCCGGGCCCCGCTAAATGTTGCAAGCTTAATGTAAGCATATGAACATGAAATTACATATTTCTGAGAAAATAAAATTCATTTCGGATTTCATGTGCTTCTCAAACCGTATCTACCCCGGTCTAACAATTGTGGACGTCTCATGAGTGGGGTGTCGGCCTGTGCGACGATGCGGCCACCCTACCAGACGATGCCGACAGCGCACGATTCGGTGTGGACATCACGCTTGGCAGCCAGCCAGGATCAACACCACCGCTACCGTTACTGTGGCGGACGTTGGCACCAAATGCGGAATACATCGAGCTGTGCTCAGGTTAGTCCAGTCGCCTTCTCGGAACGCCCCGTGAGCAGGGTGCGACGAGAATGGAAGTACGGGAGTAGGAACCGAAACTTGTTTCTTTAGGGGCGGCTTAGCCACTTTTATATGCCAGAGCTGTAGTGCAGAAGTTAGTTTTCTTACGAATTCGCTTACTACTAATTTCCTCGAGTTCCAATGATAGCTTAGAACTTCACAGGACGCTATTAAGAGCAAGGAACGTTAGATGTCGCGCGTCCCGAAATTGTAAGCGAACTAACTACAGTTAGACGTTTTGCACTAACTCGTGGCTACGCGGTCGCCATACAAATGAGTTTCCATTGCTCATCCCTTCCTTTCATGCTCGCTGGTGGGGTGCCTACCTGTACACCGACGCGGCGAACCTGCCAGCCAGGGTCGCCGCCTATGCTACAGTCTCTGTTGTATTTGAACATGTGACTTTACTGTAAATAGTACTGTGATTAACAATAACAAGCTAATAACCTGCCAATTCTATATAAATATATTAAGTCATTATAGAAACTATGTTACATTATTATATCACCTCGATTCGTGAGTATTCTCATTAGAAACCTTATTTCCTACTTATATTTCAACTTTTAATGAATCAATAACATTTTTACTCTAGATTGAGACCGCCTGTATGAAACAGATGCTTTGACTAGCACCTAAATATATCGAAAATTTTAACGAGGATCCCCAAACAGATGATATCTTCTTTCACTTTTAAAAGATTTACGAGGGAGTAAAATGTGTCCGCAAGAGACCAGCAAAGGCTGTCCTTTGTATAGGCAGGCGTGCCCTCTAACGCCTGTTATCCCTAACGCAATAAAAAATTGTTTCACAAAAAGCCCCTTAATTTCCTATATTTAATGTAAAACATAAGTTAGTATTCAAATGAATATATTCAAGATACCTTAGAGTATTTTTTATGTGACAAGACATGGATGGACATGGATGGATGGACATGGGCAGCTACCGTCATGATATTAGCGCAACATACCGAATTTCCAAAATAATTAGGGCCTTTATGAGCACGGCTACATTAAACTAGATCTCAAAACACGGACAATTTTTTCATTGCTGTTTCGAAAATCTTCTTCTATTATTACATTGACCAATCCGGGCGGGCTTCCTACCTGCTACCCCCGCTAGGTTTTAGGGTTCCTCTGCTAGGTGGTTTGAGCAAAATGTGTACTGTGGAAACGAAAAACATTCCTTTCCGGACATACTTATAGTTATATAATTATACATTCATCAAGCTAGAATAAAGTATTATTAGTTAAGTATTTTCTGAGAAACTAACGCTTAACTGACCAAAACCAATCGTAGTACTCAGTCGTAGTCCAATCGTACTACTAGTTTTACTAAGTGAACTTTTCCAACAAAACAAAAAAATAATCTAACCCGGGACTTCGGCTCGGCATGTCGCCTAGCTGCAAGAGCTGCATGGGAGACTTAATGCGACCATTATGAGACCCATAATGCACGATGCGACGCTCCACATAGCTACACATCTACCAAGTTCTTCTATTACGCTGCACTGGCTGAGTTATATACTGCGCTCGCGAACCGCTTTATAGAAGTTGCAGACAATTTATAGTTCGGTAAGTTATTACTCGAAGGTTTCTTTACAGGTTGGTGATTCGGGACGTTCCCCGAGAGAGTTTTCCCAGCGGGTACGATCCGATTATACTTTCATCGCGTACGGTTATTGAACATTCCGTTCCTGGTACGAAGGTGAGTGTTTTCTTCTTCTCAATAACAATACCACTAAATAAAAAGGTTTAAGGTGGCCCAACCCGGCGGGACTAACTCATTCGCGGGCACGGTACAAAGCCGTGCTGTCTTCTATGTTTCAAAGAATAAGACAGGCTCCGTGATGAGGAAGATGCTAAATGTCCACGAAAAAGACAATGTGTATAGTTTATGATTTGGTAAGATTTACGAAAATTTTAATTACAAAACGACTTATAGCTAAAAGTAAACCACGACCGCTGTTGTCCAAAATCTAACAAAAACCAAATAGATTATAAATCCTGATTAAGTAAGCTATGTCTGATGACTAATCTTTTTAGGATGTCCTTACTTTATCATAGCGTAATCCGCCTCCAAAGTTATTGTATAAAACGCGGAAAAAAATCGAACTTTCGGATCTTATAACTTGAAACCAAACACAATTTTACAATGCCAATGGTCATCAGACATCTAGTTCGATCAAATAAAGCTATTTTGAGCAAAATTTTGGATCTCTGACAAGAAATATGGGCGTGATCTTCTTTCCCCTTTTGTATGGGGAGATAAGCGGGATGGGCCACCTTAAATGTCCTCTTTCTGAAATATGTTTAAGACTAATTTTCTTAGTATACATATAGCGTGCGATGGTTGCGAAGCGAAAGGTTGGTATCTGTCCAAGTGGTTTTGGGTCCGATATAAATATGTCAGCACAGAGGGGAATGTGTAACTGATTTTAGTACGGTGGATTCGAGGCCTGCGACGTGCTGTGCGCACAGCTCGAGGTCTGGTGGGAGGTGGTGCCGATGCAGGTGATACTGCAACCGAGAAAATTACGTCTTCCGCACTCACACAGGTAGATACTTTAAATAATTGAGCCACCTCCATAAGTCCTTAGGCTGACACCGTTGCTGTAAATATTTACAATTGTCGATATTTATATCTTTATAGATGTACAGCTCTACATCTAAACAAGTCGAAACACCTAAGGCCTTCAAAGAAATATATTATAGACTCTACTGTACAATAGAAAAGTTTTTTCTTTCATTTGGTATGCGGCCCTCAGTCTCTATTACTTGTTCTGTGCAACAGCCTCAATGTAAAGGGAAGGGATGGCGTTGTTATTTTGTTCAGAAAAAAAGTATCGAAATGATTTGCCGCAAATCACTTTTTAAAGTTATTTTGTCTGCAGCATTACGATAATCTTCAACAACATTTCATTCAGTCAGCGACGCGTAAAATCTTGCTCAATGGTTATATTATTTATTAATATTTCACCTAACCAGGTTCCGAACGTTTCTGGCCCATAAAAAGTTTCACGTATGTATGTATGTGTGTGTGTATGTACACAGATATATCAATTCTTAAATTTTCCAATATCAATTTTAGGAGATATCATAGATTGCATTTTTTTGACTAATTTAGATTCAAACTTCTAATGATTATTACCAGAAAATGAACCTGAAATTCTGAAAATATTTTATGTTATATATATTTTTCACCAGCTATTATTGTCTCAAATTACATAACTTTTTTTTGTTGCATACTTTGTATGGGTTTGAAACGTATGGAACCGTCTTAGTTTAAAAACCCATACATCATTCATGATATCAGAACAAAGCAACCTGGAGTAACATCTGTTAATTATGAAATTGATGTTATTACAAACAGCATTGTCTACGAATAACTATTTATATTTTTGCATAACTTGCAGCCAAAAAGGTAATTTTAAGAAAATGTGAACCATGAAGAAACATTGGGACATACAATGTCAAGCAAATTGGAACACTGCACAGTGAAGCTTTCGGAAAACTGATTAGCCGACGTCTACCTGGCGTCGTAACTCGCGTTTATGGCACACAATGGAATCGCGTGTCCATCTCGCCTGTAACACACAACAAAAAGATATCTTCAGAGACTCCCAAATTTGTAGCAGAATGAAAATAATATCAAAGGAAGCGAATAGGTTTTACTAGCGCTTGTTCTACGTGAGCAAATGTCTGTAAAATATTGGTCCTTCGGGTAAGAGAACACAATCAGTACAAGTTAGTCGAAATCACTTGATTTTCAGAGGGGCAATACCGCAAGACAAAGTGCAGGCATATTTTTAAAGGTTGTAGATTCGGGATCACGTTATTTTAATGATTCAAAGTTTTCTGTCGGAAACAGCCAAAAGCCTGTGATTCCGGAATCAGGTATTCGTCGAAAACATCTCAATGAAAACTGCTATAAAAGCGGCTTTTCAGGCTCAGGATTCCTGATTACGGAATTCCAGGAATAGGCCTGCTATTTTCTCGACTGAATGATTCCTGATTCCTGAGCACGCTATACCAAGCACACTGTGCATTTCTTGTGCGCAGGGTAAGGGAAGTGGTTGTCGACTGCACGGTGCGGCAAGTAGGTGGCGCTGGCGTCGCCCAGTGCGCGTGGCGCTCCACCGACGCCGCCATCGCGCTCTCCCTGCCGGCGCCCTTCGCCTGCGACCCGCTGCGCGCGCACACCCTGCGCCTGCGCATCCCGCTCGCGCCGCACGCGCCGCCGACCGCCGCTATCGAGTAAGGCGTTTGCGTGGGAAATTTTACGTTTGTAGTGCAGAAGGTTTTTTTGTGTAACTGGACTTGGATGGCTCATACCACAACCATAGTCATGATATTAGTCCAACAAACCGCATTCCCGAAGAAATTATGTGCCATACCAGGACTTTCCCTTTATTAGCACGGCTACTACACTGTAATGGATGGAAAACACGGACGCTTTTTCATCGCCGCTTCGACCATCTTTTCATCCAATGTGATGGGACCAACCCAGGCCACCTTGACTCTACCACCTATATATGTAGTAGGAGAAGGGGATCTACAGTATTTACATGGATACCGAACCATAGAACAGTTCGCATGACGAAATGCACTATCCAACTCGGAAAGAAAAATGAAGTGGTGCACGAACGGGGCAGGGATTTGAACCCAGACCTCTGGTATGCAAGGGAAGTCGCCGTGCCACTAGGCTACGAGCCGCATTGCTGCAAATTAACGGATATTATACGGTTCTAAATTTACAAATATACATGATTGTATTTTTAAACAAATGTTGTCTGCGTTAATGGAAAAACTTTAAATAGCTTGTAGCTGTACTTATGAGACTTTTAAAAATACAAAAAATACGTTGCTAATAATTATTTTGACCTTACATATTGGAATATCACGACCACGAGTGTAAATCCACATATAAAATCTTTATGGAATTCTTTTTTTGTTATATATGTTGTTGCATGATTTAAAAGCAGCGGCTTTTCAAAAAAAAATTTAGAATTCACTTTCACGTCCCGTTAGAAGAAAACGGTAGAGTTGTTGAAATTGTAATGGATTGCACGAAACAAAAACAGATATAAATCCATCCCTGTCAAACTTTTCAGCAACTGTCACATGTTAAGAATACTGTTAACATCTTCAAGTCGGAGAGTGGAAGTTTTTGTAATTTATCTAGAAATCGATCGAGGTCAATTTAATTAGACCATTAGATCCGGAGGGTGTAGGCAGATACAATAGTAGTACGATACAATTTTAGTTTTCGTGGTTCGGAGCCCACATAAACCTAAGATGAGCCCTCTAAATCTATGGGAATCCACGTAAAAAGGTACTATTGCCTTGATTGAACCACGTAGTATAAGATCCAGCTTAGGATCGACCTTAACACTTAGTTGCCCGTGGGCTCAATCAGTCCCAAACGAGTTTGTTTCTTATGTATATTGATTGGGTCGATTTTCGGTCGAGCCCAAGAGTAGTTGTTAGACAAAATACTTAATTTAGTGACCTTTTTATGGGTTTCGGATTTGATTTAAGTTTTGTCGTTTTGTGGTTTGTTTTTGGGGTTTTTATTAAGTGCTTAATACCGATGCACGCGCTTTTATATTTGTGGTATGAGGGGCGTGAAATAATGTTTTACTCATAGAAAGCTGCGCGCGCATGCTAGGTCTATGGTTTTACTAAAGTATTCTATGAAACAAGAAACAACAATGCCTTATACAAATTTAAATGTTTGATGGATTGTAATAATTTTGGTCTCAAATGAAGGGGGCACATATATATATTTAAAAAATTAAAAAAAATAGTACCCTCATTATTAATCTTTAAGTTATTTGTCATTTTGCGACATCGGGCACCGAATCTCAAACTCGGCACTTAATTTACTCGTATTTAAAGAAACGAATTAAAAAAAACCTAGCTTCATGCTCTACATTTAAAGTTTAGGATTTATTGCTAAAATCATGGAATTAAAAGATCAAAAATAGTTAAGGTATCAATGGGTAAGACCTGAGCGATTATAATACTATTGTAACCGCTCAGCATTTACTCATACATTATTTTTGGTTATAACACTATTATAATTAATTTGTGATTGAATTGTGCTATTCGTTAATGAAATGCTAGTTCTAGTTTTTTAAAAACTTTTTTAGCATCAATTAATTCGTAAATAATGGATTGGGGCATTCCTGTAACAAACACACACCTAAAGCGCACACAATTTTGCGCATAGTGGAATATAATGTCAGATCGTGCGATAGATATTATGGTCGCGCCTCCGATAAAAACACTTTTTCGACGACCGCGTTTCCATCTTTGTTTACGCTGCGTTGCCTCGGGGCCATTACTATGTAGAACAAAATACGAAATAACTCACCTCGTCAGCGAAGTGAGGCAATATTGCCTCGCTCCAACTTCACTAGTTATTTCGCGGGGTGGATCGCGGCGAATTTAGCGGAAAAGTTTGCGCCAGACACCTTCCATCTCTCGGTAACGAGTTCGCGGCACGCGGACCGGACAATGGCGGCGCCCGTCTGGTCGCATTAAAACTAGATTTAATGGTCGCGGCACACTCGTACGGTTCTGACGCGTCGTGACTTACGAGGCGTTAATGGCAGCATCTCGTTCGCTGCCGGACTAAGTATGTTTGTAGCACTTACAATGAAACTGTATCTCTAAAACAATTACAAAAAAAAACCGGCCAAGTGCGAGCCGGACTCGCACACGAAGCGTTCCGTACCTTTACACAAAATTTTACCCAAATTAATCACGTTTCTTGTATGGTAGACCCCTAACATTTTTATTTGTATTTATTTTGACTGTTTGCTGTTGAAGCGGCAACAGAAATACACAGTCTCTGAACATTTTTGCTGTCTACCTATTACGGTTCATGACATACAGCCCTGTGACGTGTGGGGACGAAGGAACAGACGGAGGGACGGACGGATGGACGGACGGATGGACAGACGGATGGACGAACGGACGGACAGCGGAGGTTTAGTAATAGGGTTCCGTTTGGCACCCTTTGGGTACGGAACCGTAACAGCAATATGTCGTTGATGATGGCTAATATCCAGCGAGTAAGAAAGGGCGGGAGAGGTGACCGAAACCAAAACGAAAAGCGGCAGCGTAGTCACTTTTTCGTGAAATATATATAATGTCGGTAGGGCCGGCCAGTCAGTTCGCTTACGGATTCGCCCGCTACTGATGCGCTGCCGGTATACGGAGGAGATTCAGTCGCCACTCGCCTCCTTCCGTATTCTCTGGCTAATACCTACCAACATGCTATAATATGGGAGCTAGGTGCCACGCCAGGACCTTACTTATTTTGCACGGCTTCTTTGTACTGAACGGAAAATATGGAGCATTTTCATTGTTGCAAATCCCTTAGTCGCCTCTAACATCATGCACAGTAAAAATTGCAGTAGGCCAGTGACATTATATGTACGTGACAGAACTCAAACAAATCTAGTAAACTTACAGGTTGGCTAAGAATAATAAGTATATATAATAGAATAAAAGAAAAATAAAGTATATATAGGTAGCTGAAATTGTATGTATTAATTTTGCCGCTATAACAACAAATAGGTAAAATAAAAAAAAATAAAAATGAAAGGGATACATACAAAAAAAATATTGTTACATATTGTACGATGGTACGGAACCCTTCGTGTGCGAGTCTGACTCGCACTTGGCCGGTTTTTTATTCGGAGCTGAAGACGTCCCGTTTGTCCCGCGAAGCAATCTGAGGCGGACTGTGAGGCAGGTTCGGATGTAGGAAAGGCTGCTGGCGGCTGGCTCTCTCTTGAATCATAGATTCGTTCGCAAGACAAAGGGGTCTGCCGGTCAAAAACAACTAGATGAGTTTTTAAGCCTTTACTTTCCTTTTTAGGGTCCGTCGCAAAAAGCGAAGAAAGGCCTGCATGGTCTGACTCTGGTCTCTGTTGGTCACACGCATTTTGGCCCGAATGTTTCTCCTACTAACGGTTTCATGAAAATTCTCAAAAATATTAACAAACATTACCATAAAAGCACTTATGTAGCACCATCTAATTAATTTCGCTCACAACGTCATACTTTTTTAAAAAAACCTAGAATTCTAAAGGGCTCATTTTGTATAAAAATGCACAATATCGACGGAACCTTCGGCACATGAACACGTTCACGTTCATGTAAATATCCTCATTAAAATGCCTTGAACTACCGGTAGGTCTACTGGACTCACAATGAAAGGACGACTGATACAAATATTAGCACCCAAATTACAAATTAGAAATCTGTTCCTTCAGGTACAGAAGTATCTGTATATGCGGCTATATACATACCTTTCGGGATAGTGTCAATCAAGGAGATCGACGGTTCATGTATTCGACAACTGTTAATTAATATTCAATACATTTAATTATGAAAGTCTATTCAATTACATACATTTTCAAAGTGAGTTAATATTGATCGACATGTTAATTGCCATTTCGGCCATCTTTCAACGTGTCTTCCCAGTTATATTGAAACAAGACTCTATTTAAGACGTTGTGCTATTTTTTATTTAGATTAATTAAATACCCGGAAATTAAATCTAGCTTTATTAGGCTCTTAGTAGGCAACTTTCATTTGCCTGCTGAAGAGCCCGAAACAACTCTCTCTCTTTTTGTTATCGTGATTTAATATTCTTAAATTTATTAGAATTGTGAATTCTTAGTTAACTTTTTTTTAATGTAATCATTTTAATGTTATCAAATGTTAAAAATAAACTATTAATCTAAATAACAAATGAAATTTATAATAACCGGACTAAAATAAATCTATTACACAAAAAAACAAACCTAAAAGTACCTACCTATAAAAATAGTCCTCCAATTTGTTTTGCGATATCGTTCCAAGCACTGGCGGAATGATGAATTAATTTGTCATAGAAGATTTCTCCTCTAGAATTACCACCTTCATGAGATGTATAACTATCTAACTAACTAAGATAATAGTAGGATTTGTGTGCCATTCCGTTTTATGAAACGGAAAAGCAATGAAGTAAGCAGTTATGACAACTGCTCTCTCAATATCTATCGTAGTCAACCAACAAGAAATAAAGAGCGGGTATCAAAACAACGTGAACAAATACAGCATTGTCCCAGGGATATTGGCAGCCCACAAAGCTCAGAGACTGTATTCAAATGCGAAAATATATTGCTGTGAATTTGTAAAACAAATCGGCCTCGGGCGACTTTTGCGGTCGCGTTCCACGACTCTTCACAAAGGAGCGTCTCAATTTCCTTTGATACGCGATGCGTCGGATACAAATAATCGTTGTAAAAGTGAGTTCTCGGGTACGGTACATAACACAATGAAAACGACTATACAAAATATTGAAGAGATAATCTAAGGTTTTGACTGTTCATCGTATATAGTGTGCAAAAACGTTAAAAAGGATTGGACGCTAGATGTTTATAGTTAGTTCCAAATTTAAGAGGTCATGTCTCTATATCATAGCATCTTAAAATGTATTAATCTTAAAATTATTTTTAATTAAAAGCAATAATTTTTTGAACAAGCTTTTATATGAGTTCTTTTGTAGTGTATCATGCCGTGTTTCAGTTTGAAATCTTATTCTACCATACCAACCATGAATTTTCCGTTATATTTTTAAATTATCATGGACTCTTACGGCAAAAGTTCTATGTCTATATCTCTGCTGGCTTATGAGATTCGAGATTACATTTTATCGATTTGGCAAAATAATTCTACCGTTCAAGGAGGGGTGCGGAGCGTGCAGCATGCGAAAACCTTGGTGGAAAGATTTGGCAAAATATTTTTTACATAAAAGGTGAAAAGGTGAGCGAGGAACATAAGCAACCTAGGCGTGGCGGAAGACAGACATCTATATGCTACTGCCACACTGATATCTTAAATGCACCCCTGCCTCTATATTCCCTGAAGGTTACAGTGAAAAAATCTCTCGTCAAGCCGACAAGGCATTTGTTGCCGTCGCCCACGAAATCCATAAGAGCTCCATAAGAGCCTATCGCTGTATTTGATACGAATAGAGCAAACGTCACGTCAGGTCACGAAAAAAAAATCCCCTCTTATAAGTAACAAAGTTGTTGATCTGTGTTGATTTTGAACATCCCGGCATTCATTCGCAACATCGATAAGCAAAGTCAAAAGGAATTCCAAGAGGATATTCTCAAAAGTGTATTTACATTAACCATTCCCACGAAGTTACAAAATAAAACTCCCACAAGATAGGCATCGGGTATGAGAGCGGTTCTACTCATCTGCATAATGACGCTCCGCTGCGGAGCGCACGTATCTCGCGGCGCGGACGGCTGCACCGCAGCACCGCAGCTCCGCCGCTCTGGCTGCGCTCGTGCTGAAACTTTCCCGTAACAAACTATTGATAGCGTCACCGCCAGCCCGCCAGCCCGCCCGCCCACGCGTCTATCGCCGGGCGGGCGATAAAAATTCACCGCCAGTTTGAGCATTGTTTGCGACCGAGGGTCCGGAGTTTAAAAGAACCAACTTCCTTCTACAACAATGGGGCTCTTAAATCGATGTTATTTTTAGTTTTACATGGCCACCCATTTGCATTTTTTCTTTATGAATAGAGTCAATTGATCAATGTCATATTAGCTATTATGCTCTAGCACTATTTAAAGTTTTCACACAATTCTAAATTCTCATAATTGGATGCCGAATGATTGAATTGGTGAATATTTTAATTCATACTATCCATACTAATATTATAAACGTTAAAGTACCTTTTTTTATGCGACCTGACATGGATGGCTAATACCACACAACTACCGTTATGATATTAGCCCAATACACCACATTCCCGAAGGAATTAGGTGCCATGCCAGGACCTTCCCTTTACCTATATCTTCCTAAACCTTAACTATATCTGTTGCATTTATACGCCTTAACCTCTAAACCAATTTTGATGAATTTCGGTATAGAGATGGTCTGGACCTTGGAGAAGGATACCTACCTACCTTTTGTGGCCAAAATTAAACTCGAAGGGGGTGAAATAAAAGATGAAAGTTTGTATGGGGAACTCATATATTATCCAGGAAATAATTCGGCCCGTCATCAGTCCAAAACGACAGCTAGTGTTTCTATATGTTGTAAGATCCAAACAATTTCAATCCAAATTTTTACAAGTGATCACCACGTGATATATCGTTAGTTAAACATTCTTTAGGCAACGCATACAAACTTCGGACGAGTCGTATTCACTACGTATAATATTCACAACGTATAATAGTATTTTTTTCCAAAAAATTAAAACCATGCATATCGTATAATATTCACAACGTATAATGTTATACGTTGTGCATGAGTTTAAAAATAAAATAAACTCATTGCATCATGCAGAACGTATAATAGTCACAACGTATAATATTCCTAACATGAATTCACAAAAAAAGAAAACCATGCAGAACGTATAATATGCCAAGAAGCACTGCATAAAGCGCCCTAACAACGATACATTTAAGGCTGAAATTGCTACGAATCGATATCTGTTGAAGAGTAACAATTTGCTACAACGCTAATTGAGACGGTCGAAAAGTCGCGTGCGAGTATAATCTTTAATCTTATATCGATAAGGGCGCTTATCGTATGAAATATTTTAGGATTATATGATATGCATGGTTTTCTTTTTTTGTTAAATAAAGATCATAACATTATACGTTGTGACTATTATACGTTATGCATGGAGAAGTAAGTAATTTAATTTTTTGGACTTCTTCATGCACTACGTATAAGATTATACGATCTGCCGATTATACGTTGTGCATGGGTTCAAAATTTTGTTAAAATATGACATTATACGATCTGCATATTATACGT
Source organism: Incurvaria masculella (assembly GCA_946894095.1). NCBI lineage: Eukaryota > Metazoa > Arthropoda > Insecta > Lepidoptera > Incurvariidae > Incurvaria > Incurvaria masculella. Next base: position 10,701,779 of record OX335644.1, read on the forward strand.
TATGCCGTTCCCCCCTTCGGACGATGCTTTTCAACATTAATACCGTTTTACGATCTATGGAGTACAAATATGTTTGGATCATGATCCATTGTTTGGATGTTTGGTACTAAATCACGCAAAAACGGCTGAACGGATTTGGATAAAATTTGGCACATAGATAGTTTATTATCTGGATCAATATAAACAAGACTTATAATCCCGGAAAAAAATGAGGTTTATGTGGGATTATCAAAACATTAGTCCAAAACAAATTACCTCAGCTAGTAATTAATAAAAACAACAAAATGTTTTGGATTACGATGCTGTGCCGACTTTGTTCTGTGGTGCCGACGACGGGTGATGGCGGCTGTTCGGTGGGGTTTTACATCAAAATACAAAGCGTACATACAAACGGCATATGACGTGTAGGGCGTCAAGTCATGCGAGTCACTTCTGCTGCCAAAGTGCGCCAATAGATGTTGCACATCAATAAGAAAAAATCTGCACCCTAAAGGTTAGTCGGCGGGCACGAAGAATGCACGAGCACGCTGGTGGTGGAGCGGGCGCCGCAAGTGCGCACCGCGCGCCTGTCGCCGCCGCGCGTCTGGTGCGGCGTGCTGCCGCCGGGCGCGCGTCATCGCGCCGAGTTCGTCATACAGCACGTGCCAGGCGAAGAGGTGGGTGCGGATGTATGTTCAGTGAGATTGGCCTTCGCGGTTAATGAAATAGCGCTTCCAATCACCGGAAGTTATGGCAATGAGAGACGCTTTTTTTATTAACGTCTCACAGATAAAAAAGACGTGAATTATATTTTTGTAAATCGTTGTCTAGTATAGAACACTTGAAATTGTTCATTTTATTTCATTGATTTAAACTTTTGGTAGTCAAACTACACACAAACTTATTGATCTGCGGATTCAATCGACTCAGTAAAAAAATAATCCGCAAAGAAACTTCACTGGGTATCGCACCCTATCAGTTGCGATAGCTAACAAGATCTATTAAAACCGTGTAGAAACTTCACTGGGTATCGCACCCTGTCGGATGCGATAGCTAAAATGATCTATTAAAACCGTGTAGAAACTTCATTGGGTATCGCACCCTGTCGGTTGCGATAGCTAACATGATCTATCAAAACAGTGTAGATCTATCAAAGAGTTTAGTTTAAGAGTGCCCTTCTCACCGGTACTGACTTATTAGCAGCATCGTACTTTTGCGCTCTAGAACCTTCTCTAGTTCAAAGAAAGATACAGGCTACAACATGTCTACGCCAACTAGTTTGTGATATGCAATTAAATCCATATCAGGTTGCATGAAAAAAAAAAATATGGATATTTTTAAAGACAGGGTACTTCAGCAACAAAGACACTTGTCTAGTAAATTGAATAATTTAGCATTTGACACTATTATCAGATGTTTTTTCGATCATAGTATGAATAGATATTGATTACGCTAAAAATAAATGTATTCGTGAATTATTTTAAGATAATTAGAAAATAACTATTTGAAACTAGTTTGCATAGAAAGCCTACATACTCACTAAGAGCTTTTCTGATTAAAATAGTTTGGTGGCCTTCATTTGGAAGCTCTGAAGTTAAATAAGTTTTGCTAATGCTTACATGAGTACTAAACCAACAGAAATCTTAAGTAAACATTAATGTCCCTTCTCGACTGTCGTGACGGTTGGACAACTTTCGCAGTTAGAGAGGATCTCTCTATATTTTGTATGTACAAGTTTTGAAATTAAGTTAGTGAGACATTTGAGCTGGGCTGCAGATAATTTACGGAACTGTCTCGCAGTGTTCAGGTTTAATGTTTCCATTTCATATCACACTATAATGTAAAGATACTTTTGAAGTTGGCATGTACACAGCCAGGCATGTTCACCCGGCGATGTAAGGTCCAAACTCTCACTATAGGTACCAATTTTCATAAAAATTGGTTCAGCGGCTTAGGCGTAAAAACGTAACAGACTGACAGAGTTACTTTCGCGTTTATAATACTAGTAAGGATAATATAGATCAGTATGGATTACATATATATTTTCTCGACGTAACACCTTCAGTCATTAAAATACCGTTCTTCGGAGTTTGTACGTCGAGAAAATAGCTCTAAAAGCGCTTTTCTAGTCTGAAATATTCCTGATTCCTCAGCACAGAATATCAAGAAAAAGCCTACAGATCACGTTTGTGGCAAAATGCACTTACGAGTATCCAACTCATAAAGAGAAAGAAACCGGAGTGGGGATTTGGTACCCGGCTCCGCTCGGTTCAATGTCGCTACGGACTGATGTCGGGCCGAATTATTTCCTGGATATTATATGAGTATCCCATTCAAACTTTCATCTCCTATTTCACGTTCCAGTTTGATTTTCGCAACAAAAGGTGTCCTTTGTTTCTCAAAGGAATGAGGTCCAGACTATATCTACACTGAAATTCCTCCAAACCGGTTCAGCGGTGTAACCGTGAAAATGCAACAGGCAGGCAGAATTACTTTGAAATTAATAATATCAGTACGGAATAATTATCTCATATAAATAAGAACTTTTCATGAAATCAATAAACTTTGAAGTTTTCCTCGAGCTCGTGACACGCCGGTTGCGCTGGCAGGAGCGGTGCGGAGTGTCGGCGCTGCGCGCGCGCGGCCCTGCTAGCTGCGCGTGCGGTGCGCCCGGTTGCGCGTGCACCGTGCTGACGCCCGGGCTGAGCAAGCTGCGACCCCACCACCGGTGCCAACGAGTCGTCTTCAGTGACACCACCGATGCTAAGTTGAGTCTACATTCTGTAGCAATATTTGTGCGAGTGACTGTCATTAAGGAGACCATTTTCTTGTTTAAAAAATTATTCATTCTGTTTTTATCGCTTGGGTTAAATGATCAAATAATAAATTAGTACACACAGTTACAATTTTTTATTCTAAAGATAACTAACTATTCAAACTAACTTTTTTGTAGACATGGGTTATCCTGGCTCTCGAAATAAGAACCATTTTCATCTAACGGATTTAGTTTTTAAAAAATGGGATATGCTTAATTTAGTAGAAAACACAAAAAAATATAAATTAAAAAAAACATTCAAAATAATCTTAAAAAAAACTTAATTCGATGCCGTGTGAGGCGCAATTTACGAGTGTATCGTAAATCTGCGACTACCCTCACGCAAAATACCAGGAAGCTATTCACCAAAAACTAAAAACTGATAGAAACGGTTTCTTAGATTTAAATACACTGTATCAAAATGTCTGGATCCTTTATCTATAGGGTCGGTACATAATGGAATGAACTCCCTTCCGAGGTTTTTCCCCCTAATTACGACCTGGAGTCCTTGAAACGTGGTGTGAAGAAGCCGTCGTCGGGCACCTTTAGGTACTGGCGTAAGCCATATGCCGCGCTTAACATAAAAACATGTAAAGGGAAAATAAAAAAAGGCATAACGAGTAAATGTTTTAATGGTAAAAGGAAAATATTTTTGTGTATAATATTAATTATAAACATGACAAAACAAAAACAAAGCAAAAACAACCTAATGTGTCCTATTAAACACTCTTTAAAAATATACACAATGTTGTCTACGCCAAAAACACCAATAAACTGATTAAATATTTCAATACGTCTCGTTAGAGAACACGCTGTCCTCTAATATACCTGCTCACTTGTTCCGTGCTGATACTAATAAGAGGACAAGTACAAATTCGCCGAGTTAAGGCGCTAGGACTAGCCAACTACTCGCGCCATAAAAATACACCTTTTAACAAATGTAATAATATGTAGTGAAACGCTTCAGCAAATCCAAATAGAACTCCAGACTGTTAATGGATTGTTAATATTTTTTGATTCCATCGTTTATTTAAATAATAATAAATAATAAAAAAGTTGAATTTTCTCATTAGAAATCTGAAAGTAATTCGATTTCTAGATATAAGCAAAAACAGCGTATATGCATAAACAAAAAATTCCATTTGCTTTTAGATTTCTACATTTAGTCAAAAAAGTTCGGAAATTGACACAGTTTCCGCAATTAATTTTGTATAGAAAAAGGAAACATACATTAACGAAAATAGGTTGATTCCTAAACAAGGAATCATATATTGTAAGAATGACACTTCTAATCGTCAGACTTAGTTAGTTAACTTGGGGTGCCTCGTCTAACTTTGCGATTTGGCTAGTACCAGGGCCTTAAGACAAACTAGTTTTGTTTTTGTTGTGACTCATAAATCGATAAATGCGCTATCGATCAAGATAAACGTATTTGATTCGGCCGACAGGCTCCCGGGCCCGCCCTGACGCTGCTGCAGCTACGTGACTCGTCCAATGCAGCGCTGCCGGGCCAGTGCTCGCTGGTTGCCGTCTATAGCCAGCCGCCGCTTGTGGCGCTGCAGCTGCTGAGCGGTGCGCCCGCGGACTCTGAACGTAACTTTGTTTTAATTAAACGACCTGCCATTTGATACTCGCCGATACAAGCGAGTGAAAGCTAGGGTAATTGTACCTGGGATGATATCTGAATAATTGGTTATTGATTTATATTGCTTGTCGTATTTCATCCTAACCATTTCTGAAGTGGACATTTTTAAAACCCACCCCGTTTTATAAATGTCCACTTTGTAACAATAACTATAAAATCTCAGATGCGGTTCGCTATCGACCTTAATCATCTCTTCTGAGTGTTAAACGTGTATTTTTTATAACGAATGCTAGTTGTCCATGATTCGAAATACTAATATAGCCGCCCTACAATAAATAAATATGGCGTGAAACATATGTATGTATGGTTTCCAAAGTTACTAATTAATAACAACAACATTATCTCTTACAATTTATATTTATCAATAGCTATAACAAAACATATTTTAAAATAAACAGTGTCATTTACCCAAGAAGCAACGATAAAAAACAGCTCATTACTTGTATTATTTTGAAAACGCATGAACTGTGTTTCAGTGATGGTTGTCTGTGCTTATGACAGTGTCGATATTCGACCGACCTAGCGCGAAACGCGAGCAGTCTCCGTTTCAGCTTGGGAAAAAAATGCTTTCGTAAGTCCGGCTGTTCTCTACAGGTCGCACATCTCAACCGTCCCCGTGTATTTTTGTGAGCGGGTTCGATAAATTTATGGATTTATTTGGACGAGCCAGTATTTTTAAAAACTCAAAAAAAATTGTAAGAAGACAAAGTATCAAGTGAAAAAAATAGGGGTTTGAACTTTAATTCAGTTTTAATCCATGCTAAGACAAACTCGTGAGGTCTGTTTTTATTTTACTAAACTGATTCAATTAAAACGTCACACCAGGATAGATGGTTGTTGGCGGGAACACAGCCACCGCCTCCGCAATGCCGCTCGACACGACGAGTACATAGTTCGTTAATTATTTACAGTTTGCGGTCAATGTGGGGTGGGATACCGGTGTACGGGTGATGCATGATTTTGATAAGTCTATTAAACTTATATGGTCATTAAATAATTAACTTGTGACTTTAATATGTATGTAATTCAATTAATATTAATTCAATACAATATAATTTATTTCGTGCTGTAAAAAATATTTTGAAGCTGACTTTGATTACTGATAAAAATAATGAAATTAAATATCTGTTAAAAAACCCGGACAAGTGCGAGTCGGACTAGCACACGAATGGTTCCGTTCCATTATACAAATTTTGACCCAAAAAACTACATTTCTTGTACGGTTAAATTTTGATTTGATTTAATTTTTACTATTTGTTATAATAGCGGCAGCGGAGGATTCTATTTGGCACCCTTTGGGTACGGAAACCTAAAACAGATCCGTTGTAAGTAATAATATACGTACGGTGAAGGAAAACGATCTCGACGAAATCCACTACTTCGTCGGTGGTAGGTTTTCCATCGATATCCGGAACCACGACATCAAAATTTACATATTAAACATAACATAAAAAAATCACTTTTTTTGTATGGGGCCCCCTTTTAATCTTTATTGTTGTTTTGTTTCACCTATTTGTTGTTATAGCGGCATAATAGGTACACACTCTGTGAAAATTTCAGCTCCCTACCTATTACGGTTCATGAGATACAGCCCTGTGACAGACGGACGGACGGACGGACAGCGGAGGCTTGGTAATATGGTTCCGTTTTCACTCGTTGGGTACGGAACCTTAAAAAAGCAACTTGGAATCTAAATGCATGCATGTTTTATTGATGCTACCCACCTACAGAAAAATTAAGATTGTAATTGTTTGAGCAGCCTAAACAATAAAGTATGAATAATATACCTGTATGTGATTCTGACTATTATTCTAAGCACATGGCCCCACCACCCACTGTCCTGACACGCAACAGAAGCGGCGGACGAGGAGTGGCTGGAGATGGAGAGCGAGTGCGCGTGCGCGGGCCGCGCGCGCCGCACCCTCGCGCTCGGCCAGCGGGCTCGGGTGCGCGCGCGGCTCGCCAACCTGACGCCCGTCCCGGCGACGTACGCGTGGCTGCCACCTTCAGGTGAGCAGCTTCCTTAAAGTGTCCCTTCCCGGCGGGACTAACTCATTCGCGGACACGGTACAAAACCGTACTATTGCACCCTGGGACCTTCTATGTTTCAAAGAAATAGACAGGCTCCGTGATGAGGAAGATGCAACATGCCCACAAAGCAGAAAATGCGCATAGTGTTTAATTTGTTAAGATTTACGAAAATTGTAATTACATAACGACTTACAGCTAAAAGTAAACCACGATCGCTCTGGTAAAAAAATATAACAAAAACCAAATTTATTATAAGCTTTCATTAAACAAGCTATGTCTTATGACTAATATTTTTAAAATGTATACGTTTTATCGTTGAGTAATCCACCCCCAAAGTTATTGTATAAAAAACGCGACAAATTCGAATTTTCGGACCTTATAACTTAGAAACCAAACACAGTTTTATGATGCCAACGGTCATCAGACATCTTGTTCGATCAAATCAAGCTATTTTGAGAAAAAATTTGGATATCTGACAAGAAATATGGGCGTGATATTCTTTTCCCGTTTGTATGGGGAGTTGAGCGGGAAGGCCCACCTTAAGGGCGTGATAACTCCTTATTGCAATCAGTTCGGTAATGGCGAAAGTGAAACCATATATTATTACTGATTTTTCAATCCTACTTATCGGACTGATAGTACAAATTCACATTTGTCAAAAGACGTATATCATCCCCTTCATCTACTAGGTGGTAGGGTTTAAGCCCGCCCGGGTTAGTACCATCGCATTGGATGAAAGATGGTCGAAGCGGCAATGAAAAATTGTTCGTGTTTTCCATCCAGTTCAATTTTTTTTTTTATGCGACCTGACATGGATGGCTAATACCACACAACTACCGTTATGATATTAGCCCAATACACCACATTCCCGACGGAATTTACTAGGAACTATTTTGTATTGCCGCTTCGACCATCTTTTCATCCAATGCGATGGTACCAACCCGGGCGGGCTTAAACCCTACCACCTAGTAGGGGAAGGGGACCTACAGTTTTACATGGATTCCGAACCATGGAGCAGCTCGCATTCGTGACGAAATGCACTTATCGAACTCTGAAAGAGAAAGACAGTGGTGCAAGTTGGTATTGAACCCGGGCCTCTGGTACGCTAGGCCAGTCCAGGTAGCTGGTAGTCAGGTAGCTGTGCTCATAAAGGGAAGGCCCTGGCATGGCACCTAATTCCTTCGGGAATGTGGTGCATTGGCAAATGTCATAACGGTGTTGTGTGGTATTAGCCATCCATGTCAGATCGCATAAAAAAAAACATGGGGCTTTTTTTATATCATTTTTTTTTTATGTGACGACATGGATGGCTAATACCACAAGTTCTGTCATGGTATTAGCCCAACACACCACATGGGAACTAGGTGCCATGCCAGAACCTTCCTTATATTGCACGGCTACATTGAACTGGATGGAAAACACGGACAATTTTCATTGCCGCTTCGACCATCGTTCATCCAATGCGATGGTACCAACCCGGGCGGGATAAACCCTACCACCTAGTAAGTAAGGAAGGGGACCTACAGCTTAACGTGGAATCCGAACCACGGCCAGCCTCTCTCAACGGTCGAATGGTCACCCATCCAAGACCAGACCGGACCCAGCGTTGCTTAACTTCGGAGAGCGATCGCCGAAGTGTCGCGCCACTGGGCCACCGAGGCTGACATTCTGACATCTGCTGACATCATTGATGATATGATGATTGAGGAGGAGGAGGAAATAAGCCCGCTCTCTCCTCTTGCTCTCCATCTCGGTAGAAAAACCAACGACAAAATCCAAAAAATTCAACGTAACGGGCACAAGCAAGCGAACGAAACGAATAACTGGGTTTCGAAATGATATTGAACAAAAAAACTAGCTGCTGTAAATCTTGCTGCTGACAAACTAAAAAATGTGAAGTGGTATCCTTTACTAACCTAAGAGCTATTTTATTGAGCTGTCTCTCTCTAACACTACTCCTTGAAGTTGGTAATGAGAAATGTTTAGACCATCGAAAACAATCCTCAGAAAGCTAACTGACCTTTATTTCACCATTGAAAAATCGAGCTAGTCCCAGTCTGTTAAAGAGCGGAATAATTTTAAAGGCTTGTTAAGTATCCGACCATTCGCCTATTGAAAAATCGGGCCTTACCCCGGGTATAGACTATCGATCTACATATTTACTCTTTGAATTATGTAAATAAGTCGTAGTTACTTAAAATAAATGTTATTTTACTTACGTCCTCGGCTCTTATCACCCTCTTAAGACGATCGTTACTCTATCAATTCCCCATACTGCGAGCGATAACTGTTTACATACTCTGTATATAACATAAATATTGGATATAAAAATATACTGTAGTGCCGTACGTCTCTGTTTTTATTTATTTTTATTTATCTTTTAGATTGGAAAATATTGGCTAATACACATTAAGAAAACTTATTTTTCTTACTGTAATTTTAGGTATTCCATTAATGTAAAATACAGATATTTCCATTAAAATACCACAAACAAATTCACAAATCAGGCTTTCTCATGTGATTAAAATATTTTTAATAAAGTCTGACCACTTTCATGGGTAGGGAAACGTTAGGCTCTGCCAGACGATTACGCTAGTAACTAGCAATCGGCTTGCAAAATTGTGCCTTCACCGATGGATTCAAATAATAACTGGATAATTTTACGTCTTTTATGGATACAATACCGTTAGCTTATTGATTTGACGGTATCTAATGGCATTTACATTGAAGCATTGTAATCAGATTTTAAAAACAATCAAAAGAGTTTTTATTCATGACATCCTGTTTTTGCAAACAAATCATCAATTATTCCCAAGTGAGTGTCGAAGGGTGAAAGGTCACACAATACATCTGATTCACTTATCGGACTGAAATAACAGATATATAAAACGCTACTCGCCTAACTAACAATAAAAAAAATATCCTCGCGACCTTTAAGTACTTTAATTTAAATTTAATATACATACATTTCACTTAATCCGCGAAATGTACGTCGCCACAACTCGTCATAAATGTCAAAAAAGATCAAACCGTTTCAATTGCAATATCGTTGAAACACGTACGTGAAGCAGAAATTCCCACGAGAAATATGTGCGCAATGTTGCCTTCGAATTTTTGTAGGTAAAGTTGATTAATTTCATAGTTCAACTCAAATTCATCGGCATGAAATGTATCCCTAGATGTCGTTGACAAATGCCCGGTGATTGAATTGTCACCACATTTGGATATGAAATATATAAAGTTCTCATTGGAATATGGAATGTAATATAATATGGTAATATAATATGTAATACCCAGAATCGTGCCGGTGAGACGCATTATTTTATTTAATGTTGGAATATTTCGTTTCTTTTCAGATAATACTGACCCTCTAGACATAACATTTTCTCCCAATGAGGGAGTGATAATGGGACACAGTCACGTTGATATTTCTGTAAGTGCTCTCTTCCATAGTTTCTAAGTTTTTGAAAATAAAATGTTAAGTATTTGTTATCAATACATCCAGTTCAAGTTACAAACAGATAACTGTTCTAGACCATGTGTTGCTGGGTACATTTCGCGTACTACATGGACTATGCGGAAACTGAAATGTCCCAATGTCGCACATAGTCAGCCTCGGTAGCTCAGTGTGCGACGCCCTGCGAATCGATAAGCTGGGGCAGCACCTCTGAGCGCGGATAGGTGACCATTTTCAACCGTTGATGCTGGCCGTGGTTCGGATTCCACGTAAAACTGTAGGTCCCCTTTCTTACTTACTAGGTGGTAGGGTTAATCCCGCCCGGGCTAGTACCATCGCATTAAATGAAGGATGGTCGAATCGGCTATGAAAATTGTCCGTGTTTTCCATCCAGTTCAATGTAGCCGTGCAATATAAGGAAGTTCCTGGCATGACACCTAGTTCTCATGTGGTGTGTTAGGCTAATACGGTCATTTCGGTATTAGCCATCCATGTCCAGTTACATAAAAAAAACATATCCCTGGATAGTGCCGGTGCAAATACTCCGGATGCAGCTTGCTGTATTTGGAGGTCAGTTGTCACGCAGCACGCAACGTGGACTTGCATTGGGGATCGACTGATCAGAGTAGCATCGCGACGCTGTGGGCACTCTCCTTTTGGAGTCCAAGTAGGCCAGGGAGATCCTGGGGAACAGGGTATCGTCCGCCGAAAGTAGCATAGCGTGATTAGAGGGCCCGTTCCTCTCACTAATCATTCTTCGAGTATAACCATGCATTATACCTCCTCCAAATCGTGCAAGTGAATGTATTTTGTATTTATTTATGTTTACATCGTGATGCTGTGTACTGCCGTCAGGTGGCGGTGCGTGGCGTGCGCGTGTCGGCACGCCATCTATCGTTGCGCTCGTGCCGCGTGCTAGGCGCGCCACAGCTGCTGCACCTCATATTGGAAGTCGCCGTTTCTGTAATTACCTCGTACCATAACATATTTAAACTATATATTTTAGGGGCGATTTTGAAATCCTCAGATAGTACTTATCGGATTGATAGTATAAATTCACGTTTGTCAAAAGACATTGTCGGAGAATTATATCTTCTATCACAATAATCGGACTATAATTTTACTATTAAACATTTGGGCTTACTTTATCTGGTAGATAAGCAGATGCATAAATAAATCTGTTTATCTGAATATTGAAAAATCAGCCCTTAAAGTTTTAAGTGTAGATACGATAGCTATGGTAAATCTAGGTTCTTGATCGGATGAAATAATAAATGAATCTGCGTCATAATAATTTGCCAAAAAAAAAAAAAGTTTTCTCTTTTGCACAACTTACATGCACTCAGTAATTCAAATAAATATCTGCCTTCGCATAATTAGCCGCCTCTGTCCTTAGAGCCTGATCGAAGGCATTTATTAAATTGCTTAAATTCATTTTCAATTTGGGCAAATCGACAAAGGTACGATAAAAGTAAATAAATTTCAATGATGGAGCACTCAAAACGTTATTGAATTAATTACCATTTTAATCTCCTTTAAGTCGTCGTATACAAGCAAAGATATATTTTTGCATGAACGTAATGTTGGAAGCAAATGCTAAAAATATTTCTATCGTCTGTCAATACCAGAAATATAGAACTCCGTTTTAAGAAACCAATGGACGTATTAAGTTGAAACTAATATCAAATTCTTATTAACTTATAAGGTTTATTGAAACTGTAAAAATTAAGACAAATAATCATGATAAAAAATAAGTCTATTTATTCCGCACCCTTTAACACTCTCAAATATATAAAAAATCATACCAGGTAAGGCACACGTTAAGTCAATTTGAAAGAAAGAAGAAATAATTATTTTTGTGCAAATTACAGTAGTTATGTCACAAAAAACTTTATGTTTTGCCGTTATGGACTAACTTTGAACAATGTCGGTGCGCAAGTAGGACTCGGAATTGCCTGAATTATTTTAATTTTTACTGGCACCGTAAAGTAAATATTGAATTATACAATTTAAATTAACTTTTATAAAACAAGGCCGAGAATTATCAAGCACTGGGTACCCTAGGACTGAATATTTCGTTATTGGGAGCCAGGAATTGTGACAATTCATCCCAATAATTGAAAATAGCAGGGCAATTAAACTGATTTTAATCTGAATAACATTTTATCGTAAATGTCATATCGAGTGCCTCGCTCGTTGCTTCTCGGTGGCTGTTTTAGGAGGCTGTTTATTTTGTCTACCCGTCTAAAAGGTTTTCTGGATTTTGAACAAATTAATTCAACCGGCTCAGGCAGTTTGGAAATGTTTTAAATTCAAAATGAAATATTCGTTCCCTAGATAATATTGTTAACCCTTTATTGGATTATGATATTTTTTTCTATCTCAAAATGTTAACATTGCAACAAGTAAATCTGTTCTTGGCTATATTTTTATACTTTCGTGGCATTTTTTCTGTCAAAACGATTTGGTTAATATTTTTTTGGCACCTAATTGGTGATTTCGTATAAAATCTAAATTAAAATATATGTATGTATATATATATAATAACTAATACAAAGACTCGGAAAATTGTGTGGTTACTTCAGGGTTATTAACAGTCGTTTTTGATCATAGGAGGATATTTATCTTCTAAATATTTTGGGTTTCAAAAATATACTTAAAAACAAATGTATTTCGTGCGGTACATATTTAAAGGCCTTGCTTTAAAAGTCTTGAAATTAAATACAAATTGATACTGAAAATATGTTCTAGAAATACTTCAACCCAAAGTCAGCGCTGCGAAATATCTACGTAATTAATTTTCCATTTTCTGTCTCCTAATCTTTAATACTCTCAAGCGTATGATATGACCCTTATAAGTGGCCCTTATCCGCCTTTGAGGCTAGGCAAGAGTACTATCGCTTAGCCTCCTAGTACATTTGTCCTAATTTTTTTTATTAATGTAATTTACATGGTTTCATGTACGATGAAAACATATCTTGCGATAATATTTGCAATTATTGTTGGCTCTCGGGTCTCTTTTGTATATTTAGTTATGCATTTTTAATGCAGTATAAAATTATTTAAAAATTTAATGTATAAAGTAATTTAAATAAAAAATTACTATTTAATGCAGTGTAACCGAGCAATGATTTTATTTAATCGAAACTGGAACGTCCAGTTGAAAGAGCAGAATCCAGTATAGCAGCCGACCACTTGACGGATGGAAACACATTTTTATCTTCAGTCTGAGAACCTTTATTGATGCGGGCCAATTTGTCCGGAACCGCTTTCGCGGATTTCAACATAAATTTTGCGGTTTTATTATCCTGTAAAAAGATGAAAGCTTATTTCTGCCTCAGATTTGAGTGTTTGATTACAGCCCGCGCTCTTATTATTTACGTTCGTTGTGTTCCTTCGGAGGCATTACTGGGGATCTTTATTTTATTTGATGTTTATTTTTTTCGGCTCTGAGATATCTAAATGTTTTCGCGGGTTATTTGGTTACCAGTACGGATGTCTTCATAGGTACCTATTTTTTAAATGTTAAAATATAAAGTTAAATTATAACATAAAATTTCTAATTTTAAAATGTCTTAACAATTACGTAAGTCAAGTTATTAGCATAGGTAGTGAATGTTTTTACATTTATACTTGCATTTAAATAATGTATTTTTTTATATTTATACTGAAACTTTTGAATTTTACCTATTTGGGGTGATATAATGAAATTTCGAGACACCTATTTTAATGATGAAAATGGTTTCACCATGCAGTTCCGTTTAAATTTTGAATTATAAAAAATATTATTTTTACCCAACTTATCTAGGACCATGATGTAATTGAAATTTTCAACAAAGAAAAAACATAAAAAAATCACGTAAAACATTTTCCTAATTGCTATTAATATTCCATGCAATTCCGATGAATGAATTATATATATTTTTTACTTTGGCAATCTTAACAGTAAAAACGTTCTAATAATTTTGGAATTGTTTTTCAACTTCGGGATTGAAAGAGTTTTTTTAAGTCAAACAGCCTCTCTGTTTACAATCATATTGATGATATTTACATTCAAATACAACATTTCAATTAAAATCGATCAACATCCTTTTTCGAGTTTATTGAGTATCACCTTTAATAGAGAAATACAATTTCAAAAGATGTTGGAATGATGTTTGTGTGTCCATAGCCTAGTGGCTAACGATTATGTTTTTTTGTGTTGGAGACTGCGGGTTCCAATTCCAGGGACCTATTTTTTTTTTATTTCCTAAATTTCCTTCTTATCCAAAATGTACGTTTTAATTTTCATTGGATTACGTTTTGACCGGGATTTTCATTCAGTTTAATGCAGCAGTTCTTGTTAAGAGGGCAATGAGGTGATCAAGTTCCATACAATGCCTTGTGCCTGTTTCCTTAGACGGATTAAGACATTATTCTGAAATTTTGCATATTAAATAAATCAACTTATAGCTACGTCTGTACGTTTTTGTTCTTTTGATACATTTACTAATATCCATGATATAAACCTCTAAAAATGTGTAAACAAATACGAAATAGCGTATATCATGGATGCGTATGATATGGCCCTTATAAGTGGCCTGTACATCCTGGCATGGCACCTAGTTCTTTTAAATGACGTTTAGGCTAATATCATGACGGAAGTTATGGTAGCAACTGCACCTATCTAGTTCAATATTAAAAGGTATTCGTGAATGCTAATCTTCAGGTTTTCAAACCTTAAAATGGTAAAGTTAAAATTCTGTCTATAACAAACAAGGCGGGTCTCGCATTTCCCGTTCGTGTTCCATCTAGCGCTCAATGTATCAAGCCACAGAACGTTCCGTGAATTTGACGCTTTTTTACCATGTTCATGGTTATATTCCAATCGCCGTTTCATCTAAGTATACCTGAAAGTATAGCGCTGAAATCCAAGCGTTAATACGGTATTTGCGACGTCATTAAAATTTTCATATTCTATGTATACCAAAGAGGATTGTCTATTTCTAATTTGAAGGTAAATTTATATCTTGCTGTTTTTTGGGTAACGTACCGTGTTTTTTTGATACTGGATTACAAGCGGAAATGAATGCATGGAAGCGAAATTGAAAGCAAATAGGTACCTACGCCTAAAAGATGCGTAATTAAGTGCAACAGAGAAATAGATGTCATTCATAACGGATCATTGTATACCGTAATTTTAGTGTAAATCTATCAGTTGAGAATGCCTACACAGCCTGGTGGAAATCTACTCGTGACAATACTAGTGATTGCCACCGAGTGTAGAGAAGCGAAAGGAAACAATAATGGAAGCGTCAGAACACCACATAGCCCCAATGAATTTTAATTAAAGATGGCCGTTCTTGTTTTAAGCTGATATTAATACACCTTATTAATACCTGAAATTGTACAGGGCGTTGAAGTAAGCTTCGAGATCCCGTGCGGAGCGACGGGTGAGGAGCGAGTGCGCGTGCGCCGCTCGCAGACTTCCCCCGCGCAGCACCAGGCGCCGTTGCAGTCTTCCTCCCCACCGCGTCACCAGTCTACCTCGCACGTGAGTACAGCCCTCCCGCTCTATAGGTCATGGTCTTCGTTAACAACATAGATCTCATCACGCCGTTTTCCCGGAGGGGTAGGCAGAGATCGTTACGTCTTGCTTTAAGCCTGCAGGAGAAGTGAGAGAAATCTGCGGTCAAACAGCATATTTATCTTATGTAGCTTGTTTAGAAAATAATTATGTGCTCCGCTCTTTTTTGGGAGCACCGGTATGGTTCGTGATGTGATATGGACGTACAGAGTTACCGATGATAATAATAATAATAATAATAATCGACTCAGTGGTGCCATATTATAAATACAAACCGGAAGACGTGTTGGAGAAAGATGGCACTAAGCTCTATTGGGATCGACCAATACAAACCGATAAGACAATTAAGTGCAATAAGCCCGATATTGTATTGGTCGATCCCAAGTCCAACGAGATCTTCCTCGTAGACATAACAATACCACATGACGAAAACCTCGACAGGGCCGAAAATGAGAAACTTATGAAATATTTAGACCTGGCCCACGAGGTTACCGCCATGTGGCGTGCACGGAAAACCACCATCGTGCCAATTGTTATGTCTACGAACGGCGTTGTCCCAAAGAATTTGGCCAAACACTTAGAAAAATTAGGTATCGATATTGGGCTCCGATTCCAGATGCAGAAAGCGGTTCTACTCTCGAACACGAGAATCGTTCGGCGGTTTCTGTCTCTGTAGCTCGGAGCGGTCTTACAGGATTTGTCCCAGGTGGGACCTCCGTAAGGTTTTTTTTCCAGTTTTAGGTTTATATTTTTTAAGGCTTATTTTTGTATTTTTGTATTAAATAATGTAAACCTAAAATTTGATAATAAATATATACTGTGAATAATAATAATAATAATAATAATAATAATCTTTATTGCTATCATACACATGGTACATACAAGGGCGGACTTATTGCCTAATGTCAATCTCTTCCAATCAACCCGATAATGGGACAAACATATACAGGTAGCAACAATAAAAGTAACCTAAGAATAGATGTTGTGCACTATTTATTTCTATAAAAAAAAAAAGTTACAGACCAATTTAATAACTATATACATAAAGTATTTCAGCCTAAAAATGTATATACAGAATTTATGCAAAAAAAGAAAAAAAAACACAACTAAAAATAAAAAATAAATGTTTAAAAGTAAGAAATTCTGTTTTTGTTGAACATAACTCATTTAGTGAGGAAGTATAATTTTAATCGTTTTTTGAAGATTTCAAGAGAAGCAGAGCTCCTGTACCTGTAGCTCCTTAACTGTAAAAGAGTTGCTAAAAGAAGTACTATTGTGTAACGGTATCAGAAGAAGAAAGTTGTCAATTGACCTGAGAGGTAGGCCATGGGATGACAAGAAATTAAAACTATCCCTGAGGTAAATGGTCATGGTAATTATCATTATGTCAATTCTTACAATGCGATTCAAATAAGAATAGGGTAGGATCACCGCCATTTTGAATGTCAAACTGCTAAAACCGTCACTTCACTTCACAAACTTCAGTACTTTGCCGCGGTGTTTTCGCGTACTTTTCCTCGCGAATTCGAGTGAAGTTAGTCACGAACCCCGTCCTATTCTTATTTGTATCGCATTGTACTTCAAGGTTTATTTCGTGTTAACACTAGAAATATGATGCATCATCATGTAAATAGATGCTGATAATATACACTTTCCTGTATTGCAGGCAAAACTGGAAAACAAAACTATTTAAATGAAGATAATATAAAGTAATTTTGTTAAATGAACGAGTTCAACATAATATATAACATTTAATAAAAATGTGCATGCAACTGCTTCATTTATGAGCCTATATTTAATCGAAATTACATGGCTGAGTTTTATACGAGATAGATCGGTGCTCATACGTGGCACCGCCATCGTTTATTTATATTTTCATAATAATATCAGCATTACCATAGATTAAAGAGAAAGGGATAGATTCCTAACGTCATACCAGTGTTCAAAAAGGATAATTAAAGTCCACAGGTAGCGTTGCAAATCACATTTCAGAATATCTACATTAAATAGAAACCAATGCATATCAATGAAATTTTTATTTACTTGATTTATAGTTAAAATGTATCGTTTTCATCACATCCACATGAAACATTTTGAATCAAGGTTAGATTAATCACCGTGTAACCAGTTCTGGCAGTGACGGTTTTTGTTGGTAGTTTTGTACGGTGTATGACGTTAGGTTCCTCTTTAATCTATGGTATTACTAATGGGTAACTGAGCTTGACGTCGTTTTTTCATGGTGTTTTCAACTGTTTTCAAGTAATTTATTAAGCTTACTCATTGGCTGATACATTGCGGTTGCCCAATCAAGATTTCGATTTTAGATTTTTTTATTTTACAATTTAAAATTACGAAATCTCCAATAATTTGAGATTTTGGATATTTTCACGACGATACAGTTCTTCCAAGACATTAAGGCTGAGATAAATAGTCGTAACGGAAACTAAGACTAACGAAAAGTAGTACTTTGTGACGTCATTTTGACACATTTTGTATGGACGAAATGTCAAAGTAATACAAAGTGACGTCACAAAGTACTACTTTTCGTTAGTCTTAGTTTCTGTTACGACTATTTATCTCAGCCTTAGAGTAGAGTAGAGAATATATAATTCAGGTCCTAGTTTCGCTGAAACTGAAAATCCACACTAAAATTTATGCAAAGATCTGATTACAATGTTTTCATATTAATATTTATTTGATCATTCAAAATAAAAAATCGGCCCCACCGCAGTGTTTACACCAAAATCAATATTGATTTTGAAAATTAGGTTGGTATCTCAATGATTGCAGTCTAAATGCTTTAGGGCAGATTTTTCAATAGTCTTATATACAGCCAGATAAATATTCGACGGCTCTTAGAGTAAGATTAATTATTTGAAATCAGCGCCATCTAGTAGGAGGCATTTTTTTCTATTTAGAATACTGGCCATTAATTCGTTGCCTAGAGAAGTTGGCAGTTGGTAAGAACAGTTAATCCGAAGGATTTAGCTCCGGTTGCACGAAGAAACGGCTGAGTTAATCAATGTTCAAACACGTCACTTTTAGTGAACCGCATAGAGTTCCTTCCATACTGTTCACATAAAGTGACGTGTTTGATCATACATTGACGTTGATTTTGATTTTTTGTTCTTTCGTGCCACCCACCCTTAATCTTGCTTTGCATTAATATCTATATTTTTCCACTCATTTAAATCGAATTATATCAAAGTAAAATCTACTAGTTCTTCATTAATGTGTCTTCTTTATATGTTACTCCAGCCCTGCGTAGGACTCAAACGCGTTACTCTCAAGTGAATATTGTCTAAAGAAGAGCTCTTGACTACAAAAGGATCGGTTGGGTCCAGCAAATAGATCTACCGGCAGACGTTGGAACGATCCTATAATAGGTGGGCACGGGTTCTAAAATGCTTTTACGAGCATGTACAGTCAATTTGGTGCGTCATCCACGGACGCTCGGTTACATTTATATCCAATGAAATAAGCGGGAAGAGTAAATATACTTTTTCGACCTAAGCAGGTACGTCGCTTATTCCAAGGAATGTGACATCTATTTATGTATAATCGATCGTGAAGCAAAGACACATTAATTAAAGAAAGAGCCCAGTAAAACTACTTTAAGAATATACTACAAGGCTGGACCCGAACCAGCAAAACATCCCATTCAAGGGTATTGCACCTACCAATCCCGCCACCGGCGGAATTTTGAATTCTCCAAGAAAAATCGTTGAAGAGAAATCAAGTAGAGAAATTGGGTTTATACTAGCACAGCGTTTAAGATTATACTCACATACATTTATTAAACACTTCATTTGCGTTGCGGACATTGACTGCAAAGATTGAACATTCAAACATATCTATTCTTTTATAGGCTCTTTCTTTACTTAATGTGTCCCTGCTTCACGGTCGATTATACATACATACATGTCACATTTCTTGTAATAAGCGGTAAGAGAACGCCAAAACGATCTGGGTGCACTTTAAAAGCCCTCCGACAGAGCGGAGCGGAATGCCGGCTCGGGGAACGCGATGCGGAACCGGAAATGCTGGAAAATAAGTAAAGGAAACAAGGCAGCCGGTATTTAGTTACTTTACATTTTGATGCGATGTTATGCGGGAGATTTTCTTAACATATATGAACATGGGAAATGGAATGTTTAACAAAATATGGACCCAGCCTTGCAGTATATTCGTAAAGTAGTTCTTTTTACTGGGTTCTTTCTTCAATTAATTTGTCCTGGCTTCACGGTCGATTATACATACATACATGTCACATTCCTTAAAATATGAATGTTAAATAATTCATAGCATTGTAACAAATCATATAAGGGATTCTATGAGTGAAAGTTTTTCATCGTAATTAAATGTTTATTTTAGGCCGTCTTTCACGATCGCAGAATTTTCGCAGAACTATCTTTCTGTATCATTTGGACCACCAATAATGTTCTTCGGAGCTACAAAAAGTTGAAGTTACCTTTATCTATAAGGTCGGTAAACTGTATTACACAAATACATTTAAAGATTTTACCAAGTATATGGACTTAAGGTGGCCTAACCCGGCGGGCCTAACTCATCCGCGGGCACGGTACAAGACCGTGCTGTTGCGCTCTGGGACCTTCTCTGTTTCAAAGGAATGAGTGATGAGGAAGATGCAACATGTCCACAAAAAAGACAATGTGTATAGTGTATGATTTGGTAAGATTTACGAAAATTTTAATTTTAAAACGACTTATAGCTAAAAGTAAACCACGACCGCTGCATTAAAAAATCTAACAAAAACCAAATAGATTATAAATCTTGATTAAATAAGCTATGTCTGATGACTAATCTTTTTAAGATGTTCTTACTTTATCATTGCGTAATCCACCTCCAAAGTTATTGTATAAAACGCGTAAAAAATTAAAACTTTCGGAGCTTATAATTTAGAAACCAAACACAATTTTACAATGCCAATGGTCATCAGATATCTAGTTCGATCAAATAAAGCCATTTTGAGCAAAATTTTGGATCTCTGACAAGAAATATGGGCGTGATCTTCTTTCCACTTTTGTATGGGGAGATGAGCGGGATGGGCCACCTTAAAAAACCTTTTCGTCGAGGGGTATGTTGCGAGGATATGTGGCGGTGTATAGAATTAATTTAATCAGCAAAGTGACATTGTTCTGATTACTTAATCAGAAATCGTGTTTAAACTGCCGCTTATTAGCCCAACAAAAAAATAAAAATTAAAGAACAAAAAACTCGTTGTGTAACTTCCCTTATTTCATCTACAGAACAAGATTGTATACCGTTGTCACTCGAACGCACATTAAACGTAATAAAGCTAATCTCCTTGCATTATCATGTCGGTCTGTTGACGAAAGAAGTAATGAAATGCTCCTGAAACTAGCATAAACATTGAAGAGCGGCGCCTCAGCGGGCTACTCAACCGGAAACGGCTTCAGGTTATCTCTGACGTAAGGTGCGGTGCCAGAACACCGCAAAGCTTAAAGTCGGCTATAAAGTCGCGAAATGTTCTCGCTAAGTGCACAATAGAGGGGCGAAATGCTTCTCTGGATGTCGTGCGAACTTGCATCTCATAATGATAAGTGGCTATTTCAGCTGTGACTTCAGAATTAAGACAAAAACCGTGACTGGATTATTATTCTACACACTTAAGATGTATGCTAAATTTTTACTACTTTACCAATTGACTATAAGGATAGGGAAAAAATAGACATTTAATATCAAAATATGAAAAGTTCTCGAAGGACAGGTTTGGTAGTAGCCAAGCCAAATTCGCGTCTTTTTGGAACTTCAAACCATGGAAACAAGCTGCACAGTAACTTTTATTGATTTATTCGACTGTTACATTGAAAAGGAAAACGAACCCTAACTTAACCTAATCCAACCCAATATAAATGTTCCATATTAATAAAAGTTTTGGATGTTATGGATTTTGGACCTCATGCTTTTTGAACGTTATGATGCATATGACCAGACAGAAAGCGAGACAAAATGAATTTAAGATATGTGCTGTTGCTGTTAAAAAATCTTCAATCTTCAATCTCCTTAACTTTAACGTATTGTTATTTAAACGCAAATGTAAAAGAGATAAATTTAACAGATGAACCCGCAGTGCGTATGGGCCTATGTTTAGCACTTTCATTACCTATAATAAAATCGACTGGGTACATTAGCATTAAAAACAATTTAGGCCAGTAATGTCACATAGAACCCCAAAATATTCGTTAAATAATTAAATAACACATATTATTTTCTGACAAAAAACCGACGTAAAAAGGAGATAATGAATTTAACTTATATTGTTTTAATGTGATAATGATTAAAAAACTTTTGGTACATAATAATTGAACCAACTTGCATTTTTCTATACCCCACAAAAAAATTAATCTATGATTAGATGCAATAAGTAGAGCTTTTATCAAATTTCGAAAATAACATCAGGCGCTTTGTTCAAAATAGTTAATGGCAGGAGCAAGTTCGAACTATAATTAAATGTAAAATAGGACGAGACATCAATTAAATAGAACCATTAAACGTTTCTGAAATAGATAGTTTCTATGAGAGCTTAACCTTTGGAACAGTTGAGACTACAATTAAGGCTCCCTAGAGAGGTGACCGCCGGCGTCCGTGACATATCTGCGACTAACCTAGGTAGGTACTCACGATGGTATGAAGCTTTTCAGGATAAAGTTAGATGAGCCCTTAAATAGGATAATAGGCAGTAATTAAAATTTCAGAATTTTCTTAAAATCTCAGTGCTTAAAATGTTGTACAAGCGACGTGGAAACAATGTTTATATTTTAATTCAATTATTAAAATATCGCCCACAATAAAACCATATTTACAAATATGTTGCATTATTTTTTACTTCAGTTAGGATCCATACGTACATTACACAACATTTGGATTTAAAACTGTTATGGTTCATGTTCCACAGCGTTCTAATAATTGGCTCTACTATACAGGGACTGCTCTCCAATGCTGCTTTAACTTTGTAAATCGAAAATATTTCCAAAACCTTCAATATCTTCCCTCTCCGTCCGAGCACTTACTTTAATGCAAACCCATCCCAAAAGTGTTTCTTCAACTTTAAACATCGATCCACTCAGCAAAAGTTAATACATGCACTCAGTCAAGATGATTGGGCACGTATCTTGGAGCGTTTCGAATCAAAGTCGCAGCACGACCCCTTGAAAGTTATAATACCTCGCAGGCAGAAAGTCCTCGATTGTGCTCAGACGCGGCGCGGTGGCGATGCGGTCGGGATGCGGTCGCGAGGCGGTCGCCGCGCGGTAGCCTTCCCCGTAATCCCGTTGTTGCGACATAACTTTGCACTTTGCCTGAGCGGTGTCGCGGGAATCCAGTTAGAATGCGTTTCTAGGCTGCTCAACTTTACGCTGCCTTAGTACCCTAAATCATTACATTGATTTTTAGGGTTCCTTACCCAAAGGGTGAAAACGGAACCCTATTACTAAGCCTCCGCTGTCCGTCCGTCCGTCCGTCCGTCCGTCCGTCCGTCCGTCCGTCCGTCCGTCCGTCTGTCCGTCTGTCACAGGGCTGTATCTCATGAACCGTAATAGGTAGGCACCTGAATTTTTCACAGAGTGTTTATTTATTTTGCCGCTATAACAAAAAATAGGTAAAATAAAAAAATAATAAAAATTAGAGGGGGGCTCCATACAAATTTTTTTGGTGTTGATGGTACGGAACCCTTCGTGCGCGAGTCCGGCTCGCACTTGGCTGGTTTTTTTTCCTTATTTTGATAGTTATACATTTTCTTCCAAACTAAGGAATGTCAATTTATTTGTAATCAAACAATTACACATCGAAACATATTTGCAATCTTTTTTTTCTTTATATCTCCTGTGATTTTGATTGGGTAACTTGAAATATCTGAAGAAAGGTCCAGATCAGGCGCAGCTTCGGAGTGACATTTCCAGCCATCCAGGTAACACAGAAAGGACAAATCTTCGAGAATAAAGAAAACGACTGCACGAGGTTCAGAGAATGTTGTCTTTTACTATGATGTTGTTTCCAATTTTTTGTAGACCACATTGAAAATGTTTGATTTCAGACCAACGATCAGCTGGTGGAAGAAGCAACTGACCTCATCATTCATACCGAGTCGTGTCATCTCGAAAATGTTGATTTTCCTGAAGAGTCTCTAACTATTCAAGAAATATCGAATGTCAAAATAACCGGTACATATTTTCAATATGTAATGATACATATACTTTATTAACTTAAGGTGGGCCATACCGCTTAAATCCCCATACAAACGGGGAAAGAAGATCACGCCCATATTTATTGTTAGAGATCCCAAATTTTGCTCAAAAAAGCTTTATTTGATCGAACAAGATGTCTGATGACCGTTGGCATTGTAAAATTTTGTTTGGTTTCTAAGTTATAAGGTTCAAATGTTCGATTTTTTCGCGCGTTTTATACAATAATTTTGTAGGTTGATTACGCAATGATAAAGTAAGGAAGAACATCTTAAAAAGATTAGTCATCAGACATAGCTTATTTAATCAATATTTATAATCTATTTGGCTTTTGTTAGATTTTTGACTGCAGCGGTCGTGGTTTACTTTTAGCTATAAGTCGTTTTGTAATTAAAATTTTCGTAAATCTTAACAAATCATACACTAAAACTGCATTTTACTACTTTTCATAACTCTCCTCTCCTGCCAATAGAATGATTGTTACATTTACTTTATCAAGCACCCCACGCTTTTTACTCTGAATTGAATTATTTTGTTAATAACTTAAACTTTATTATAATTTTACTTCGAGGTGATAAATTCCGATTGATTGTTCGATCTTCTACTACTGTAATATAAACTCTTTAAAATTAAAAATTATTTTATATTTTTTAGTTCAGTTAGCTATAAAAGCGTGTTTTTTTAGTTTTTTTAAACTATTATTTTTGAGGAGATGCTGTTTCGGTTCCGGAACGTAAAAATAAAGCAATTGGGCTCATTGCATTTTCCCCGTGCATATCGTAAGTGCCGACTAAGGGATTCGTTGTTGTGGTTCAGATTCCATGTTAAACTGTAGGTCCCGTGTTTTATCCCGCCCGGGCTGGTACCATCGTATTGAATGAACGATGGTCGAAGCGACAATGAAAATTGTCTGTATTTTACATACAGTTCAATGTCTAGCATGAGAGAGATCCTGGCATGTGGATATTATTATTTTCATGAAAACCATTACCTAGTTTCTTGGCAAAAGATGTTTAAAATACTGGGAAGAAAATATTCTTTAAAAACTTGATAATACAAAAAAATATCACGGGTCTTTTTTCTTAGCAAAGGTTTTTCTAGTTTAGATACTGAATCAACCATAAAATGAATTCACATATATGATCGTTCATTTTATATTCCAAACAGTGTATCTGCTTGTATTGGTTGATAAGCGTTTTGATACTAACATATCAGCTTTGGTATTTTTTCAAAGAATACATTAAATATGCATACAACTTCATGTATTTAATATACACACATGACATTACCGTATTTTCAAAATCTGATTACATTGCTTCAGCTTAGATGTCGTTGGATAACCTCAAATCAATAAAAATCCATACTTTAAACTTATACAGCTGTAAATACGGCTTACGTATATTTTCGGGATCGTAGCCTAGTGGCGCGGGGACTGGCCTAGCGTACCAGAGGTCTGGGTTCAATTCTTTGCCCAGACATGCACCACTTTTTTTCTTTTTCTGAGTTCTGAGTTGAATTCGATATTGGCGTGCGCTCGCGGCGCACGTAAAGATACATAGCTGACAACGCAGCAGTCAGGTTACACATAATGTAGCTTACGCTACAAGTGAATTTCGTCACGAATGCGAGCTGCCCCATGGTTCGAAACCCATGTTAAACTGACGGTCCCCTTCCCCTACTAGTTGGTAGGGTTTAATCCCGCCCGGGTTGGTACCATCGCATTGGATGAAAAGCCGGTCGAAGCGGCAATGAAAAATTGTCCGTGTTTTCCACCCAGTTCAATGTAGCCGTGCTCATAAAGGTAAGGACCTGGCATGGCACCTAATTCCTATTTGGTGTATTGGGCTAATATCATATCGGTAGTTGTGTGGTATTAGCCATCCATATCAGGTTGCATAAAAAATTATATTCTAATAGGCATATTTTAAACTTATAATAAAGTAAAAGTAGCGTAACACGTAAACACGATTTACAGAGCTCTTTTGTAACCATTGTTCAGTAAATATGGATATGTGACGCATTAAGGCGACCCGCATGCGACGTTCATAAAATAGCGTCAGCAAACGAAGTCCTAACTCCGTTGCCTAGGGAAGGAAATAAGTGAGACGTGGGTATTTTCAGCCGAAATGTGCGCTGAATATTTCGAATTATACTCTGCCGCTGGGAATGCTTAATATCGGATCTTCATTTTTTATGAAGTACCAATGTCTCATTTAAAGCTGTAGTTCCTTCGTACTTGTAGTAATGACACTTCACGTTAGTAACTCGTAAAATACAAGTATAATATACCTATATTCGTAATTAAACAACACTATTAAGAGTTGACGCTAACCATAACCAGAGAGGGATCACTCCTTTCTTACAGTCGTATTTAGAGTGAAATGTCAATATTAGATACGCGGGCTATCTCCGGGCTAAATTGATTTTTTTATGGTTAATCCGGTGATAATCCGCGTATTAAATATTGAGAATTCACTATTAATACGACTGTAATGCTGGCGTGCATCATCTCTGGCTATGGTTAGTGTTTTTTTTTTAAATATTGTCTGTCTTCTTCCTTCTTATGTCTTATAGAAGACTATTTAATAGAATATTTAACAATAACACTAACCATAACCAGAGATGGTGCACTCTAGCCTATAAGCTCAATTTTGGAAATACGTTTGACAAATGGAGGTCGTAAGACGAATATATGTTTTTTGTGCACGATGAAAACATAGAATATCGCCTACCCTACCCTCCGACTACGATACTATTAAAGGTGTAAACAAGCGCCCATGTGTTGTCACGTGTCTTATTTGGGCACAAATAAAATTCATGGGAAAATCAGAGGAAAACGTTATTTTCGTAGCTTGAAGACACATCCACCATTGATGAATTGTGTCTGCAAAGGATATATGGAATATCCGCTCATTTCATGTAGATAGCTCTTATTAATAAAATTCTAACAATGCAAATTTTATTTATATGAGGCCATTAAATTGTTCCGTCTATCATTACTTTCTTCATTTCAATAAAAAGCAGAAAATATTCCAATAAATTGCAATAATTTCAGAAGATTGCACGAGAACAGCTGCAATTAACAAGGAGCCACCGATGACGTCGCATGCGCGTGCACCTGAGCCCTGCTTACAGTTCATCGACATAGCAATAGGAACAGGTGAGACTGAATCCTCATACATACACGCGTTGCTGTGGCTCAATTTGGTTAAATCTAAAAGAGACAACACCTGTCTCTGATGTGTTTATTTCGCGATACTTGTGGGTATTTTTTATAAAATATAATTTCTATTCCTAGTTGGATCTTTTGCGAAGATTTACATAATGAACTAAAGCAGATCTATATTACTGAAAAAGAAGAAAGTTATAGAAGAACAAATAAGTAAATTGCAAGACATTAAAAAAAAACAAGTACTGAAAAATAAAAAAAAACACTAAAACATACATACTTACGAAATATTTCGATTCAAACACAGTTTAATCGACACAGATTAATTCCACCACCAAATGCACTGAAAAGTACGAAGAATTGTTAAACAAATTATGTTATAAGCCTATAAGTAAATGGAAAAACATAAAATATACTGTGAATATATTTACTAAAAATAAACAACTCCATCACCATAATATACCCCACAGCTTAATTCTAACTCAATGATGCATGGAATAATTAATTTTTTTTTTGTTAATAAACACGATGTCAGAAATGAGGTTAATGTATGTAATCAGTGGTAGTATTGCTTGTGTTGCTGTTACGTTCAACAGATGGTGCTGGTGTACCTGAACTAAATAAAATACATTTAGCATCGCCTACTCGGGATACCTATAGCCTGTTCTTTAAATATCTCAGAATTATTTAAATATTTTAAAAAAACCTACAGAAAGGAAATGACATTTTTTTTTCCAAATTTTAAAGCAATCCGTAAAAAACAATCGGAGATTCGAGAATCAAACATTAACATTTTTATTTATATAGATGTCAAAACGTAGTTTTTTTTAACGGGATTGTTCATTTAATAAAAAATCCAGATATATTACAAAGCGTACTTCCTCTACCTACGAATATATCCTCATTGAAGTTTTCAAACACCCAAAGGTCGGCTGGAAAATATCTCTTCGAGGGATAAGCCTAATAATGTTTATTTAAAAATAGTTTATTTAAAAATATATTTTAATTTTAAGATTGCACATCCCATTCTTATCTTTTTTTTTCCTTTTTTTCTCTGTTTATTTCTACAACATTTGTATTTTTGTTTTGTTAGTATTATTGTTTAAATAGTTAAAGTGCAATTGTACTACTGTTATTAGTTATATGCTTATTATTTTGTTGTTTTTTGAATGAACAAATTTTCTTTCTTTCTTTCTCATATTTCAGAAAAAACAAATACGCTTAAGACAGTCTCAATAATATTCCTGCAGAAATACTAAACTAAAGGATGGCTAAACTTCTTCCCGCTGCCATCGCTCATTGCCTGATATAAAATTCAATACCCCGAACGTCAGTGAAATTATCTCCAAATCATTGAATTAAAGCGGCGGAATACTGCGTCGGTGGCAGCGGCACTACGGTAGCCAATGCACGTCCGTGGCGCCTGGCGTAGTAGGAAATCACTCGGTCCGGATTCGTAGAGTTCCTAGTCAGATTTCTAAAGGAAGGAAGTTTCCGACCCCGCCAGGCAGTTCGCGGAGCTCTGATGCTCGCATTGAATCTTGTCACCGAACGCCAGTTTAGATTTTTTCCCCCGTAAAGCTACACTGGCCGTACGCGGATCACGTGCGACCGTAATTCTCTGGCTTTTCTCTGCTCACGTATAAATCAAGGCCACGCGCAGGAAACAAATCTTGCGAAAGGAAGCCTCTCAGCGTCACTGGTCGTTAGGCGGTTAGACCTAATGCTGACTAACGGACAATTGAATTTGACAACATATAAACTACGGCAAAAGGGAAAAATGCTGAGAGTGTAGTTTGATGAAACAATCAAGCAATAATCTACATATACTTTTTTGAACGCGCCAATCTCTGGAACTACCAATAATGGATACCGTTAACTCATTAATTTAACTTTCAAATAGCGACATCTACATTTGAAAACAATATGAAAATGTTTTTGGTCGTGACATTCGTCGGAAGCAGAACTGGAAGGAAGTAGGTGATGCTGGTGTTGAAGTAAAAAACGAACGATTAAATAACACCCCCGCAAAGTGTTATGATCACATTTCACCGGGCTCCGCTCGAGTTAATGTCTGAAAAGAAATTGACCGAAGCAAAGCCGGGAACCTCAGCTTGTTTAAGTTTATATTTTAAAACGCTCCAAAGCTATGTGTTTAAGGGCAGATTTTTCAATAGTCAGATAAACAGCCAGATAACTATTCGACGATAACTATTTTATTCACGCTTCTGCTTATCCATCCGATATAGTAAGTTCATTTGTTTATTAGCAAAATTATAGTGATAGAAGATATAATTCTCCGGCAATGAAACGTGAATTTGTACTATCAGTCCTTTAAGTACTATCTGAGGATTGAAAAAATCGGCCTTGAATCGAAGTAGTCTATCAAAGTGTTAAGTCGCTTTTGCACAGTAATTGCATTTCTTGAACAACTTTCTCATGTTTTATGTATAAGAGATATCCTTCAAGAAGTCGCAAGTGGATTTTATGATGACCCTGGAGTGTATTCGAGTGCAACCAGAAAACCCACTTCGCCAATTGCCAGATAAGCTCGGATCTTTCTTACTAACGTTAATTTTTGTCATTTACTTGAGCTAGCACGTTCGCATATGAAGTATCTGTGACCCTCTCTGCTAGACTTTCGGTAATGTTACATATTTATTCATGTTTAATAATCATATATAATTTTCAGTTCATATGTATGCATAAAAACTTTTTTATTTCAATATGCTGTCGAAAATTTCATAAAAATATTTGAAATATAATGATTAGTGTAGCAATTAAAAGATGAAAATACCAGCATCGCGTCTTACAATATATTTTTTCAAGTATTTACTATTATTTAATTTATTATAATAAATTTATTTATTTTAATTCTTATTGGGCGCCAATAAATTCTAGATTAAAATACCCTTTAATGCAAAAAAAATAAAATACTGTAAATAAGGGCATTGCAAATATATAAAAATTGCTCTTCGGTTTCACGGGATCGAGCGGAGTTCATGCTCAATATTATTAATTTTACATTTAAACAAAAGTCGACCAATGTCAATTTCATTTCTGGAATATAAGGGTGTAAACCTCGATCAATATCTAAATAAGTTGTTCAATTTTTTTTTTTAGTTTTGTGCTTTCAGATAAAATTTCACTGCTTTATGAAACTGTGTGTGAAAAATGATGTTAAATTATTGCCAGAATGAGTACCGGCGTAGCACACAAAACTTGGGGGAAAATGCTACGAACGTCGTCGGCAGTGCTACGAAATAGCGCGTTATCTTAAACACGCTGACTCTACGAACACAGCGGGCGTGGCAAACATTTGAAAGTAATATAAGTGGTACTGGCGATCATAAACAATATCTCGAGAGTGGAACGAAACGCCCAACAAACGGCCAACGGCGGTGCCGCGCCCAGGAAAAACATCGTGTATCGTGAAAATTGATGCGAAGCCTAGCAAAATAAGCTGCTTTCCTATAAATATAACGAGAGCCCGCGGGACTCGGGCGGCCATTGTTTATGTGAGCCGGCCGTACCGTGAACAACGCGGCGTCCGCGGCAGATCTGCCCTGATTTACGTGGACAATGCCAAGTCAAAGACACTCAAATCGATTTATGAAATTGTACGCTGGCCCAATAGCTTTGGGCTTTGTTCCCAACGTGCGTCACCCGTCACTAAGCTACCGGGCACCGGCTGGCGAGTCGGCTGTGAACCGTTATGCATATTTATGACTTTCGAAACTTGTGTTTTGTTTTCAGGAAGGAAATCAATGTGTATAGTCGGATGGCCAATCGTGTGCCATACAATTCTAATGCCATTAATTTGATGATAAGGTTTAATTAATGATATCTTTTAATTACCTTCATGTTTTTTTTTATTAATCTGATTTGACCTTATGATGTTTTGAGTAGGTTTCATTAATACATTTATTTCATTCTGATTTAATTCAGATAAAATGAATAACAAACATATCACCTGAAGAATTTGAAATTATTTTCACAGAGCAGACAACCAAATGATTTTGGTTTTTTTCTGCAAGATTATTATAGTAAAGCCATTATGGCCGCCTCTCGAAGGATTAACTGTGTTATAATGTCGCTTTTTTATATTGAAGTTTTTTTTAAACTTAAACCACCACCTAGAACACAAAATTAGGTAAAACGCAGAATACTAAAATGGCACCGTCACCGTAAACATCTTAAATATATTTTCTTTACACGAAATATTCAGTTTGTACATTACGGAGAAAAAGTGCAATTATTTTAGTTACTGGACAGAATGATTTCGAATCAATATCTGAGAAGAGTTTAAAAAATCAACTAAAAAATTACTTTCACTAAAAATTTCGTAGAAGCTTCGCTTCTCTTGGGCATCCCCCATACCAAATATTCTTTTTTAACACGCTTTTATTAGCTTGGGTTGTATCTATGTATGTATCTATGTAACGGAATCTTTGAACTTAATTTTCACCAGTTTCCAGAAGTCTGATTAATTTGAAACTTTGCATACGTATCAAGGACCGATGGATGACAATGCAATAATTTCATAACAGTTTCCCATTATCCTTATTAGGACCGCCAGGATTAATAAATTATTTTATTGATCCTCTGTAGTGGAGTAAATGGACAGAGCTAGTTATTAATAACACGCTTTTATATAAGCTTGGGTTGTATGTATCTATGTATGTAATGGAATCTTTGAGATTAATTTTCACCAGTTTCCAGAAGTCTTTAATTTCAAACTTTGCATAGGTACGTATCAAGGACCCATGACGATGCAATAATTTCATAACATTTTCCCATTATCCTTATTAGGACCGCCAGGATTAATAAATTATTTTATTGATCCTCTGTAGTGGAGTAAAAGGACAGACCTAGTTATTAATAACACGCTTTTATATAAGCTTGGGTTGTATGTATCTATGTATGTAATGGAATCTTTGAGATTAATTTTCACAAGTTTCCAGAAGTCTTTAATTTGAAACTTTGCATACGTATCAAGGACCCATGCATACGTATCAAGGACGCCGTTTTGTGTAAAACACTTAGCGCCAGTCCCAAGCCTGGATAAAGGAGGAGGGTTGGAATGGATCGGCGACCAGCCCGCCGTAAAATCGCCAACGCCGAGCACAGGCGGCGGTAATTAACCTGACTGCCTACAGATAGGTAGTGCGGCGGCAGGACCGTGTGGAGTAAATAACTTCAAAAATACTGACTTGTCAACCCGCCTAGCCAGCGTGACAAGACTTTAGGCAATTAAACCCCCCCAATGACAGACAACAACAAACCAAGGCCCCCAGTCCCCAGCAGCTCCGCTATTCCTGATTACGACAGCGGTCACGGTAACGGCGGAGCAGGGGGTGCTAAGAATCTCTGGAAGAGACCCGGCTGTCAAACAAACCTGACCTTGGCAACGTACAACACACGGACATTGAGACTACAACATAACTTGGAGCAGGTAGAAAGGGAGCTATCAGATATTAAATGGGACATTATTGGCCTGAGCGAAGTTAGAAGGCAGGGCGAGAATACCCTGAGGCTGAATTCAGGCAATATGTTCTACCACAGAGGAGAAACAGATTCGTCCAAAGGGAGCGTGAGATTTCTCATTCACCGCAGACTGGCGAATAATATAGAAACGCTAGGCGGAATATCCCCCCGG
This sequence comes from Incurvaria masculella, assembly GCA_946894095.1. Taxonomy (NCBI): domain Eukaryota; kingdom Metazoa; phylum Arthropoda; class Insecta; order Lepidoptera; family Incurvariidae; genus Incurvaria; species Incurvaria masculella. Next base: position 10,734,325 of record OX335644.1, read on the forward strand.
GTGGCCTACACTGTGGTAAGGATTAACAAAAGGTATTCAATAAAGATCATCCAAGCATATGCACCAACTTCGACTCACCAAGAAGAAGAAGTTGAAATAATGTATGATAACATATTGAAAGCCCTGGAATGAAGAGCCGGGAAAAGAGCACAATTTAATATACTCATGGGAGATTTTAATGCTAAAATAGGCAAGAGAGATGATCCCAAAGAAGAGTGTGTTGGCCCACATGGTGCAGGCATAAGAAACCAACGAGGACAATTGCTGGTCAACTTTCTTGAGACAAATCGATTCTTCGCCATGAACTCTTTCCTCCAAAAGAAACCACAACGGAAGTGGACATGGGTAAGCCCAGACGGAAAGACGAAGAATGAAATTGATTTAATCTGTACTGACAACAAAAATATATTTACCGATGTTTCAGTCCTCAATAAATTAAAGACTAGCGACCACAGATTGGTACGATGCCAGCTAAGAATCAACACCAAGCTTGAAAGAGCGAAAATCATGAAGAAGCCACTTGCCAGACTAGCTTTACCGAATGAAACTCACAAAGAATTCGAGGATGCTTTGAAAAACCACATGACACGCACAGGCGCAGAATTTTTCGAGAAAAGCCTAGAAGACAAGTACAACCACTTCATCAGTAGTATTACTATAGCCGCCCAAGAAAAGTTTGGGAAAAGACATACACCGAATGACCAACTCTCATTAGAAACTGAAAACCTGCTAGAACACCGGAGGAAAATATCCCAGTACAACTGTCTAGAACACCGCGAGCTTAACAAGAAAATATCCAAAGCAATACGCCGTGACATCCGCAATAGAAACACTGCGAAAATACAGCAACTAGCAGAAAAGTACAGAGGACCAAAGGTGTTCAGTAGAGCCACGAGGTCTGAGACAAGTCAGCTAACTAAGTTAGAAAATGAGAATGGTGTGATGTCCACCTATAAAACCGAACTATTCGAAGTTATCACAAATTTCTACACAGATCTATACGCATCACACAAGCCGAAACCGCCAATAATAAATACCAGTGATAAATGCGCACCGCTCACGAGACATTATACCGAGGACATACCAGAATTCAGCTTGTATGAAATAAAACAGGCACTGAAACAACTGAAACTCAATAAATGCCCAGGGAGCGACGGTATTACGACGGAACTGTTAAAGGCTGGAGGCAAAGTGGTACTGAAAGAGCTACGGTGGATATTTAACGAGGCACTCTTTACGAGCAACATACCCAACAGCTGGCGAAATTCAATTGTCGTCCTGTTTCATAAAAAGGTTGAGCCAAATTTATAAGGTGTTCGCGAAAGTCATCACCACGAGGATCACCAGAAGACTTGACGAACATCAGCCAGTAGAGCAAGCTGGATTCAGAGCAGGTTATGGAACAGTCGACCACATATTCACTCTGAGGCAAGTGATTCAGAAAACGTGCGAGTATGATAACCACTATACCTTGCTTTTGTCGACTATGAAAAGGCGTTTGACTCTGTGGAACACTGGGCAGTAATGGATGCACTGCAGCGATGTAGAGTGGACTACCCATATATCGAGATACTCAAGACCATTTATAAATCTGCAACAATGACTGTGTGAAAGTTCAGGGAGAAAACACTACCATTCCCATCTTCCGTGGAGTGAGACAAGGAGATGTCATCTCGCCGAAACTCTTCACGAATGTAATGGAGGATATATTCAAGAAGCTCGAATGGAATGGTATGGGCATAAACGTGAACGGAAGACTCCTAAACCACCTGAGGTTTGCGGACGATATTGTCCTACTGGCAGAGTCACCCGAAGACCTGAACGTGATGCTATGTGACCTATCACAAGAATCGCAAAAAGTAGGTCTCAAGATGAATGAAGACAAAACCACCGCCACAGATCTAGCAGCAAATCCAATCACGGTCTTCGGCACTTCAATAGAGCAAGTCCACGAGTATTGCTACTTGGGCCAAGTGATTAAACTCGGACGTGACCCACTCGCAAAAGAAATAGGCAGGCGTATTCAGCTGGCGTGGGCCGCCTTCGGAAAACTTAGAGATGTCTTCAATTCTAAGATGCCCCAGTCTCTTAAGACCAGACTGTTTGACCAATGCGTGCTGCCGGTTTTGACCTACGCCTGCGAGACATGGACGCTCACAGTTGGTACTGCACACAAGCTGAAAGTAACCCAAAGGGCAATGGAAAGATCCATGCTCGGTATCTCACTGCGCGACCGAATGCCAAATCTGCTGATAAGCCAAAGCACCAAGGTCACTGACGTTATGCATAGGGTAGCTAAACTCAAGTGGCAATGGGCAGGTCACGTATGTCGCAGAGATGACCACAGATGGAGCACTGAAGTCTTAATGTGGAGACCCTACACAGGGAAAAGAAGCGTCGGCAAACCGCCAGCACGTTGGTCAGACGATATACGTCAGACAGCAGGTGACAACTGGCGAAGAAAAACAGGAGACCGCACAACTTGACGAAGTCTGGGGGAGGCCTACGTCCAGCAGTGGACAACAAAAGGCTGAGGAAGAAGAAGAAGAAGAAATCGAACTAAAAAATGAAAAATAAATAATAGTTTAAAAAAACTAAAAAAACACGCTTTTATAACTAACCGAACTAAAAAATATGAAATAATTTTTAATTTTAAAGAGTTTATATTACAGTAGTAGAAGATCGAACAATCAATCAGAATTTATCACCTCAAAAGAAAATTATAATAAAGTTTAAGTTATTAACAAATTAATTCAATTCAGAGTAAAAAGCGTGGGGTGCATTTTACTACTTTTCATAACTCTCCTCTCATAGATATTTGCCAATAGAATGATTGTTACATTTACTTTATCAAGCACCCCACGCTTTTTACTCTGAATTGAATTATTTTGTTAATAACTTAAACTTTATTATAATTTTATTTTGAGGTGATAAATTCTGATTGATTGTTCGATCTTCTACTATTGTAATATAAACTCTTTAAAATTAAAAATTATTTCATATTTTTTAGTTCGGTTAGTTATAAAAGCGTGTTTTTTTAGTTTTTTTAAACTATTATTTTTACAACATAATTTCCTTGTTGTTATTTGATACGCGTGGTGGAAAGGGTTCAAAATGTCTCGGCAAACTGTATTGCTATGCAAATCTCGGGTCGCTTGAGGGCGTGCAACTTCGGTCCGAAGTTTGTAAGCGGGACAAAAACTCGTCGCGAAAAACTCAAGGCGATAATTAAGTTTGAACTTACTTTACCTTCGTTGCTTTTGCGTTACTTCTCAATTTAATCTAATTCTGTTATCGCGAAATAGTATGCAGCCTTTATGGAAAAAGTAAGCGTATTTGTGTTACGAAATTTTATGAAATCCAATAACGCCTGGCGCCTGTCTGACTTTCTGTCCGCTTGTGATTTGAGATGCGGTTTGTATCGAAGTTAGCTTCATTCTCCCCATCGATGAAATGATACTGATCATTACGCGAATTAACTTACCGGGGTACTTTTAGGATTTTATGCGAAAAAATCACAGAACAAAAAATACGGACCGGTTATGTATTAACACGAATGGAGCCAGTGATTTATAGAATTTAAAAATAAAGATAAAATTACCAGTATATGGAACCATAAAATAGATGTGATACTTTTGAGATTACCGCGGTCAGTCGTCTGATGCGTACGAACGCGGCGGATGCCTCCTTGACAACGGGCTGAATGATTGGCTCGAAACGTCGGAGAATGTATCTTCCTGCCGCGTGAAAAGCCGTAACATTTTTCAAACGTAAAATACATGGTCTCATTCTCACCGTGATTACTCAGCTGATTACCTCAGTGGTTCGTGTGGGGACTCTAGGCCCTGTCACCTTGAATTGGATCTGTCACCTTGAATTGAATCTGTAACCTTGCATTCCCCATCGACGCATGCACTTTTGCAGTGTTGTATGGCGATACAAAACATTGTGAATAAACCTATGCACTTGGTATATATAAGTGTATTGGCGTATCTCCCTCCCACGGTGAACAGCTGGATTGAGAAATCCAGTTGTTCACCATGAGAGGGTGTATCATTGGAATTTTAGGAATACATCTTATCCAGCCAATGGATGGCAGCAGATAACCAATGAACATTCAAACCAACATATAAATATCTATACTGCCGGACATGGAACAAAATGGCCCTCGCCTGATGATTATTTAGCACATTAGCGCTTCGGGAATCTCATTTTTAATAAAAAAAACTTGACGTTTCGAGCAAAAGTAATTAGTTTGTGCACCAGTTACTGCTACAGTTCTGCACTTTTCGTTTAGTAAAAGTAAAGTAATTCAAACTATTTACCTACAGGAAATGCAGTCTCTACAGCATTTAAAGCAGTCCCTGCAAGCGGACACGAATATACTGCACTCAAGTTGATTGTTGCGGCGACAGCCAGTCGAGTCGTAGTTAGCCAGCTCCGCCCTCGGCTGTTAGCCTGTTGCTTTGCAGACGAGAGAAATCTCGGCTTAATTATACCCTCCGACGCCACCTGGCCACGCTCCGCCGCTCCACCGACCGCGCTGGCTCCAGCGAGTAAGGAAGCCAAGTCAGTCAGTGACGACCGTTCCGTTAGCGGTATATTCGATACGTTGTAGTGTTTAACACACACTGGCGCCGGCCAATTTAAGTTTTTATTTATTAAGGAAAAGGAACAGTAAGCACTCTGGCAACTAATTCGCTAGGTGAACAGCAGGTAAACAAGAAAAATAGTGATTAAATCTGACGTTTAGTTGCGTTTATGTAATACCATGCGAACTTATAAATTTCACTTCCCTTGGCGAATAACACGTCGTTTGACAGTTTAGTACGAAATGCAACGAAACGTCCGATCTATTTACTCTATTGCCTATTTCTCTACTATTCACCCGGTGATTTAACTTAACATGGTAACCTACCAGGTACACATTACAAAAGTAATAAACAAGTCCGCTCGTTTACGAATTTGATCACTCCATGTGATAGTAAAATCCATAGTAAAATTCTCGCCGCGTGAACAGGAACTCACAGGTAAGTGAGTGATTAAATCAGACGTTTCATTGTACCATGCTAACCGACATGTGACATATTATTCGGGCAAGTGTATTGAAAGTTAATTTTATGTGAGTTGATTTACCATGGTAATCCCGCTGTTTTTGTCGAGTTCCAAAGACATGTAGAACTCGTAAGAACTGCACAGGACGCCATTTAGTGATACGAACATTCGAAGTTGCAAGTCCTGAATTCGTAAGCTGTCGCTATACGCGCGACTTCCGGGCGCCACTCCCGTCCTTTGTACTCCCTGACTGGCGCGTCGTACTGAACTCACCTGGATCTGAGAAGGATTCGGCAAACGAAGTCACGTTCTCTTTACTTGCGTCACGTTCTCTTCTAGCCTTTGACACTAAAGATATTGGTCACGCTCTGATTTGTGGTATTGAGAATACTATCTTACGACTCGGCTTACTTTTTAATTAATATCACTACAAGAATACTAATAGTACTAGAATATATATACATAGTACAATAATTATACAAATACTCAGTAATAATAGCAGATAGCAACTCAGGGACGCGGGATTTGCTTTCCATACCACAGGTGCTCCACTTACTTTTTTTTATGAATTGGGAAAGTTCATTCACGAATGTGAGCTGGGGGTCCATTCAGAGATAGATTGAGTTCGAGTTCGGGAGTGAGTTAACCTAAAAATAGGTGGTTAATATATTATTATTTAACTAACGGAACCGTTATTTATACTTCCAACGTATTTACGGGACGGACCAGATTTTTACCTAACTGTAATGATATTCAAAAAGTGTGGAAACATTAACTACGTAAAAAAGTGAGTTGATATTTAGTGACGAATTCGAACTCACTCTTGCCCTGAATGGACCCCCTGTTCCATCGTTTGAAATACACGTAAAAAGTAGACCCCCTTCCCTTACTAGGTGGTAGGATTAAACCCGCCCGGATCGGTAAAAAATATCGGTGTGCTACATCCAGTTCAATATATCCGTGCTTCATAAAGGGAATGTCCTAGCATGGCACCTAATGCATCCGGAAATGTAGTGTGTTGGACTAATATCATAATGGTGGTTATGATATAAGCCACCCATGTCCGTCACATGATAATCATGAACAGTAATTTTTAAAACATTTCAAATACTTTTTCGTACCTGCAAGTATGTCGCGTCGCCATTTTCAACGAATCCGATATGCACGTAGAATCAACCGTGGAGGGAGCACATATTAATCAAAGTCTGTGCAAACTTCAAGAATGTATTTTATATACACAACGGACGAAAGTTTTTATCTGGTAATTTTTAGGGTTCCGTACCCAAAGGATGCCAACGGAACCCTATTACTAAACCTCCGGTCTCCGTCCGTCCGTCCATCCGTCCTTCCATCCGTCCGTACGTCTGTCTCATGAACCGTAATAGGTAGGCAGCTGAAATTTTTACTGAGTGTATATTTATTTTGCCGCTAAAACAACAAATACAAAAATAAAAAAATATTCAATAGTAAAGGGGATACAAACAACTTGATTTTTTGTGTAACATTTTGTACGATGGTACGGAACCCTTAGTTTGCGAGTCCGACTCGCACTTGGCCGGTTTTTTGTTACAACGCCATTGTTTTTAGTCCCTATAGCCGACGTAAAGACTCGGGGTTGTAAGTCAGATGTATGAATTAGATTATCACTATGGATGGCTAACTCACGGTGTGTCGATGATGATGCACGATGATTATTGACCAAGCATTTGGTCCATCTCCGGGCGAGCACCCGTGGCGGCGGCGGTCAACAGGGAACTGTCAGTTTGGTGTGTATCGCAGTTGACGAAGATTGTAGCTGTCAGTGAGGGTAGTCTGGTAAGATAGTTGCTCCGAAGGTCAGATGATCTGCAGTACGCACGGACGGTGTCTTGAGTGGTAATGCTTTTCTTATCTTCTCTTATTCGGAGCGGAGCCATTACCGGATTTAGTAGAGATGACAATTTGAATGGGTTCTCTGTAGACAGTATATCTCTCTATTTTTATTGTAAATTTTGCATACCGTGCACTTACAGTGCCGGTAAGCCGTTCTTTAAAACGCTAAAATGAGTGTTAACGTCTCAAATCATATACGCATAATACGAGTATTTATGAAAATGTTATGTCCTGTCATCGTCACCAATTCCTTCAGGAATCCGGTACCTTTCCGTCAATACAAAGTCGGGTGATCGAAACGCATTGAGGCGCTTAGTGTAGGCGAGAAGCAAACACGCCGTGACTGCAAGCAGCCGCTAGGGATCTCGGATGCGGGGGGTGGGGCCGGGCGGTGTGAGTACCGGTAGGGGTGGGGGGGGGGGTTGCATTGGCAAGGAGAACCGAATTGCTCGTAATACAATCGGGAGGATTGTCTTAGTAAGTACTCTCTGCTAAGCGTCTCAATAGATAGCTTATGCACAGCATGAATAGCCACTCAGGGAAACGACGCCGCTCAGCTCTTACTCATTAATAATATTCTGTTTATATTTTACTATCTTGACATAATACACTTTATCCTTATCAAACTTGATACTTACTACTAACCAAATTAAAAATCATCAAGGACTTTGATGACTTATTAAAAAAAATCCAGTGGTTCCGTATAGATTTTTGCGCGAGCGAGCGTTGCGCTCTTTGATCGAGTGTATTCTCATTGTTAGAAATTTCAGGAATTAAAATGTATATTTATTTGTTTTTATAAATCATAATTACGCACAAAGACGCAGGTGTCTTTGTAGTACCCAGTCGAACCCTTCTCCTACCTAAGCCAATGTCGTATTCGTTTCTAAACCAACCCTTTATCACACTAAATAAATCAAGCCAGTGTGACAGTTATGACCTTTGCGACCTTCATCCACAGTGTACGAGCGGGTGGTGCGGATACGGAACGAGTCAGAGCTGGGCACGACATGGTCAGCGAGTCCGCAACGGTTCCCGCGCGTGCGCCGACGCACTCTTAACACAGGTAAGTTGACAATTAACAGCCTACATTTTCAAATTTAAACGCCCATTATTTACCTACAAAGATGTCGCGCATCTACCCTCAGGAGAAATCTGTTTCCCATATTAATTCTGTCTAATTTGATATATATATATTTAAATCCTTGTAGGTAGTCTTCTATTTATTTATTTGAAGAACAGAGATAACAATTTAGTACAATAACAGTATAGGTACTTAAAACTAAAAATATTTACTTTTAATTAAACTTAAAAGTATGTTTTCATATAATAGTTTTCTCGTAAATCACTGAGTTTAAAACAGATTGATTTTGATTATTTTTTATTAAAAATACTTCATATTATGTATTTTATATTCCAGTAAATAAAAAACTTTGATAACATTTTTAAACAGACGACTACATACTGGTTGGTTGATGTTTTTGGCATAATTTGAAACAAATATTTTTAGAATATTTAGTTTGACGGCTTACCGCGCGTGTGAGGAGCAGGACGTGCTGCTCGACGTTTCGACGAATATTTTTAGAAATGGACTAGGAAATAGCTTTCCCTTTTTTTATGGGCCGACACGATATTACAAGCAGCGAATGCTTTGATGGACTTGCTCACCTCGATTTTGATTATCCATCGATTTTTTCGGAAATACACCATCCCCAAAATGTTGAAGTAGTTACTGTTCCCCCTCCCTCCCTTCCGTTATATTTGCATGTTGAGATTGAGGGAACATCATCAAGATTAAAGAGGATAAGTGGTCAAAAAGAAAAGCCATATTTTGCCCTGAATACTATTTTGTCTCTGAATATATTTTGTATCTGAATACTATCAAATGTACATAAATACTAGAAATTACTTTTATGCGTGTATCTTTATTTTTTTGTATCATTCTTCTCGTAGTCTTGTTGACTGTAAATTAATAGGGTTAAAACTGCGACCTGTCCGATAATTAGGATTCTGAAAAATAAACAGCAATGATTTCATAATGTGAAGACTAATATCCAGGGGTATTATTTTTGTTTTAATGGTAGTTATGTATGTATATCGGTATCTGTCTTATGATAGTAACTAATGGTAGGTATCCACAATAGTAGTTATCTTTGTTATATTTTCTCTCTCGTCACTCATTGCACTATTTGTTTATATTGCCCTATCTGTATCATAAAATCAGATCATAGCAGATAAAATATCAAATAACACAATAAAACTAAAACAAAAAACCAATATACTTAAAAAGTGGGTTTTATACTTTTAAATTGATTAAAAAATATATACGAATACAAAAATACAATTATTTTAAGGCGAAAACAAGCCCCAGGAATTGGTCGGAATGGCGTCGCAGAAGTTTAGTCGTTAAATGCATGGAGCGTACACCTGTTTTTATTACTTTCTGCCTTGTTAGAAACGTGAAATTTAAATAAAAGAAAAACAAAAAAAGCAACAAAGCAACTTTAATTGTAAAGAACATACAATGTAAATATTACTCGTTTTATATCAAAACGAGAAAGGAGGCCTAAGATAATTGAGTAAATGTGGATTTGAAAACATTTAAACACCTTTTTGAAATAGTTACAAACGAAACTTTTAAACTGGAAACTGGAAACTGGTTTTGGGATTACTGTTTGACGTATTTTTTTGTATTGCAGAAAATTTATTTGTCTTTACGGATAACGCATTTTTTTTTTGTTAACATTAACCCTTTCCTTTAGTTTTCCGTTCGACAAACTTCCTATCAACTCATGAGTTAAAACACTAAACATTTGAAAACACTAAATGAAAAAAAAATTAGGTGATATCAATGTTTCCTTTTACAAAACCATGCATTTAAGGAATTTGATAACAAGTTGTCCTATAAATTATGCTGATTACAAAAATAAGCCATTTAACCTCGATGTGACTCAAAATCATTTCTCGAATTTTATCACCGAGTTCATAATCAGTAAGCTCACTGTCTTCGAGCTCAGAGATATTTATAAAATATTCACATCATCAAGAATCGTTGGATTAATCATTATAGAGACATTTGTAAAATATGAATTGATAATTCAACTCCCGATGTCGGTATAACAGGTGAGAAGGTATATTTATTTATTTTATATCGCTCCAAAGATAAGTCCTCAATTAATTCAGTTATAATTTTTAATATTGTTAGTACTTGCAATTTTATATGAGACTATTGCATAATATACAACCAAGTTTCTTCGCATTTTTTAAGAAAATTCAAAACATTTTTTAATATGGTTTATTTACATTTAACTAAAGTATGTAGGTACCATTTTGTTCGATAACTTTTTGCCATCTTGTAGGTAGGGACATGATCCCATTGCTATAGAAATATTGGGACTTCTGATCAATATACCGCGACAAGTGGTTTTGGCAGTCCTCTCGTGATGTTAACCTGCCACTGCCTAAAGAATTCTGAAGAGACCTAAACAGGTGGAAATCTGAAGGTGCAAGGTCAGGACTATACGGCGGATGCATTAACACCTCCCAGCCAAACTCTCTTAGTTTTTGCTGAGTGGCTAAAGATGTGTGAGGTCTAGCGTTATCATGATGAAAAACCACACCCCTTCTGTTGATTGATTCCGGCCGCTTTCTCTCAACTTCTTGCTTTAATCTCATCAGTTGTTCGCAGTAGAGTTCAGAATCGATGGTCCTGCCTGGTGGTAACAGCTCATAATGAATAATGCCCTTCCAATCCCACCACACACACAGCATCACCTTGTTGCGAGTTAACCCGGGTTTCGCCACAGTCTGTGAAGCTTGACCGGCCTTTGACCACGACCTTTTTCGCACGTTCTTGTCGTACGTGATCCACTTTTCATCACCAGTTATCAGCTTCTTCAAAAATGGTTCGGTTTCATTACGTCGTAATAAAGAATCACAAATGAGTACACGGTTCATTAGGTTTCTTTCAGTGAGCTCGTGAGGTACCCAAATATCGAGCTTTTTTGTGTACCCAGTTTTTTTCAAATGCGCCAAAACTGTTTTGTGGTCAATTCCTAGTTCTTCAGCTACGTCTTAACTACTGATATGCCGATCTTGCTCCACTTTTTCAAAAATGGCATCCATTTTATCCTTAATAGGCGACGTGCATCTTTGACATCAAAATTTCCGGATTGAAAACGCTTAAACCAAATTTGTGCTACTCTCACAGACACTGCACTAGGTCCATAAACATCGCAAATTTTTTTCGCGGCTTGCGTTGCATTTTTAACTTTTTTGTAGTAAAATTTTATAATGTATCGAATTTCTTCATTAGATTCACTCATTTTGACAGTACGAAAAACAAATGAGAATCACACATTTTCCTAATTTGAATTTGGAATTATGTTCTTTAAAATTTAAACTTTCAATGATACCAAAACCAGCCAGATACAAATAGTATAGCCAAAGAGATTTTATTACAAGTTCATACATACTATAATGCGAAAAGACTTTTTCCCCGACCTATTATTAACTTATTTATCCCATTTTATTTACTTAACACTATGTAAAGTTTGCCCTAAAAATGCTTGGTTAACATTTTAGTCAAAATAAAGAAATTTGGTATTACAATAGTTTTAAAATATTGTTTTGTGAGCTTCAGACAAAAAATATACAATTATAAACAGAATATCTTTCACCATCTCTGATTTTCCACCGCCCGAAGTTGTACGATACGTTACCACAAGTGGAAATGTGGAGGAGTGCTGGTTTCATTATGTGTGCAAAGCTTTTCGTAAATAACATTTATGACTGTTGAGACGGAATTTTAATTGGTTTTAATTGGTTACAATGTGGCGTCAAATTACACTAGAGGAAAACATACTCGTACATTTCAAAAATATATAATACCTCGATAACTAGACACTTTAGAGAAAAAATATTCTAGTAACTTTTTTGTTTCGGAAAAACATGAGGATTTCGCTGCCGAAATTAATGTACTGGCCGTTACGACACCACCAATCAATCTTAATAAGAAATTCATACAATTAATCTATAAATAATCCATCATCGGACGCTAAGATTTAATTCAGAAAAAGTCAAGAACCGTTATAACAGAGTTCTACTTATAAGTAGATCTAAGGAGCACAATTAGTCTTTCTTCAACTTTCATAAGGTACGTGTAGTAGTGATGAGTTCATCTGCGAAGTAGCCTCGTGTCTGTTCCCCAACTTTGTCAGGAAATTAGTCTTAGAACAAATACTTTCTTTGGTAGAGGACAACATTTTGCGTCGGCGTATGTGGGCGTGATATTTTCGCTCCGCGTTTCGAAATATTACTCTGCGAAATAATATCACGTGATGAATGGAGCGGCGACATAGATAATACGATAATTTGTGTTCGGATAATGCATACGTTTCGTTGATACTGTTTGTCATGTGTATATGTAAAGTGTGAGCCCGGTAATTCAAAATACAGATCTAAAATGTTCGCTTGTTCAGTGCGCGTAATCGTAATCACCAAAAAATTACATAAAAACAAACTCAGGGTTTCGAATAACGTCAAGATTATTATAAAGAATCTAGAACTGTTCTTATAAAATAATAAATGGTATCGTATGAATTTAAATTGACGTCAATAGAAAGAGAGGTTTCTTCGCCAAAGCATAGACAATTCATCGATTAATGATTACATAATTTTGAAAAGGTAAACATTGTTTGTTTATAATGAAAATAAGATTTTATAAGACTGTACATGAACGGGCAAAAATAAGTTATTTCATATATGTAGACATATTAATTTCTTTTAACCCAAACATATGTATGAATTACATATTTGTCAATGTATATTACTCAGATATGCTTAAATTACTTAGCAGCGTTTTTTTAAATGCCCAAGGTCTCTCGTAACAAGCGATTAAAACCTACAATCATTTTGTAATTGTGTTTTAAATACATATACGTAGATATTATGTGTGGCGAGGCAGGTGTGATGACTCTTAAACAATATTGTGAAAACCGAAAAAATACTCAATTGTTGGTTTTAGAAGTACCTATCAATATTTCAGAAAGAAGGATCCCTCTTCTATTAAAAGCACTATACATATGAGAACAAACATAACAATACGAGTACTTAGTTTGCACCGCTTCAACGAGCTCGCAACAAATGTAATACAAGTTTGTCGCGTTTCTGCTACTCACTACTTATCTATAACTACTTAAAGTTATATGTAAACTATATCAGAGCTATGTGTAATATTTTATTTTCCCCAAAAGTACAACCTGGGGTCCTTCCAACATGTTGTGGTGAAGAAGCACCTGGCCCTCGACCTGGCCGGCCGGCATGGTTTTTGCAGCCCCCCTGTAAGTTCGAAATTCCATGGGCGTCGTCGGACACCTTAAGAGGTTCTGGCGTACGAGATATACTGCGCTTAACATAAAAAAGAGCGATCGATGGAACGATTACAAATCAAATAAAGCGTGTTGTACAAGAAATGTTTTCGTCAGAAATCTCACGCTGGCACGATTTTTTCCCATGGACAAACTAGCAGCCGGGCGAAAATCGTATCGATCACGATACTCTACGTATCTTAGCCAGCTCGTATTCCAGCAACTCGTAATTCCGGGCGGCTGGACATGACATTCTATTGCAGGGGTCATAGGTTCAAATCCCCGCCACGTTCGTGCGCCACTTTTGTTCTCTTTCTGAATTGGACAAGTGCATTTCGTTACGAATGCGAGTTTTTCCATGGTTCGGAATCTCAAACTGAAGATCCCCTTCCCCTGCTAGGTGGACGGGTTAGGCGCACATCGCATTAGATGAAAAATGGTCGAAGCGGCATTGTAAAATTGTCCGTGTTTTCCATCCAGTTCAATTTAGCCGTGCTAAGAAAGGGAAGCTCCAGGCATGTCACCTTAGTCTTTCGGAAATTGGACAAATATCACGACGGTGGAGGAGGTATTAGCCGTCCATGTCCACGCAGATAATAAGAAATATCTCATTTTCAAAATACATTACAGTAATATTGCAAATTAGCCGCATGGAGGTGAAGAATGTATGGAGAAATAAATTCCATGGAAGTGCATGCATGCAACGAGCGCGCAACGAATGACGCCACGCGACTTACAACATTATGTCGCCGTACACATTTGTAGCTCAGTGATGAAAACGGAGAAAAATCCAATTTGAAGTCTCCCAAAGCGGTAGGTAAGCTGATAAAGGTAAGGATAAAGGTAAGAATTATTTTTCAATAAACCAGATGGTCGTTACGTTATTCTTCATTCGTAATGATGTATTCAGTGAGAGCCGAAACAAAGGCCAAATTCCTCCGGCGGCACAATTGAGGTGTCGACACTTTTTTTAGTTCCATCCGTTCCACTGTAATTTCTTTACCTCCATGATTACCCGACTCAGGCAACACTGTACCAAACAGTGCTGAACTAGTCCGGTCAGCCAACGGTGCAAGCGCGTGGAATGGCAGCAATGGCGACAGCGGTCCTCGCTCGTTACTCCGACATAGTTTGCTTACTCAGCTCACATTTACCCCGAGAAGCGCAATCTGTATCAACACGCTACGAGCGCCCATCTAACTTTCCAACCAGAACCTATTTACAAACGAGAAAGTACAAATACGCGAGCTCACTGCTTGGCATTAAAACTTTCTGATGAGAATTAGCTAAATATGGCAAGCTTACAATGCAGAATACGATATTCTTAGGCACTTGAGCAATGTAAACTCACTTGTGCCATGATTGCGCTTTAATGTTAGATGGAATAAAAACCAACCGATCCTCTAGAACATTACATAAGGTCGGTAAACTATGAAGTGAGGTATTCTCCCAAAGTACAACCAGGCGTCTTTTATACATGGTGTGAAAAAGCACGTGGCCGGCCGGCGTTTTTCGCAGACCCGTGAAGCCCAGAAGTTCGAAAGAACAATGCAATATGCTTACAATGAGACAAACAAGTATTAGTATTATAAGAGAATATAATCAATCTAACCAGTAACATTCGACGTGAGATATATCAATATTTTTTTCATACATTGATCAATGCTGCATCGCGTAAGTTATATTTTGGCCGCCATCCTTGCCGAAATTATTTTTATGAACTGGCTGTACTGTTTTTAGTTATAAAAATTAACACGTTTATTTTCAACGGTTTCGTATTTTTAAAGGGTATTCTAATGAACGTAGCGAGCATGGAAGGATCAGAGTAGTGATCGAAACTCATTTGTATGGCAGCAGTTTAGCCACGAGTTAGTGGAAAACGTCTAACTGTAGTTCAAAAATCAAAATCAAATAATTTATTGCATATTTGCAGAGGTGTTACAGAACCCAAATGAGGTAAATAAAAGCGGGTGCCATCTACAAATTGCCTGGGTAGGCGTACAATAGCACGTGGCTCTCAATAAGAGAGCAGTGCAATCACTATATTAGCTTAATCTAACCATGTATGTAAATTTAAATAAATTAACCTCTTTTAACGTTTTCTTATCTAATTGAGCCATTAATATTATAAAAAAAAACCATTAAACACTTCCATTATTTCAAACTATTATCGTCATAAATTCATTAATTTTGCAGAAACATTTTTCTACTAACCATACATACAACTTTTTCTTAAATTCATTTAGATCTAAATTTTTGATTTCATTTGGTATATTATTATATATTTTTGTCGACATATAGTATACATTTTTTATGTAGAATTTTGTATGTGGTTTAGTAGTAGATAGGTTATTTTTCCTTCTAGTATTATATCTATGCGTGTCACCTGCTGCTGTGAAATGTTCTGGATTCTTTTTTACAAATATACAAATTTCATAAATGTACATACATGGAGCTGTTAGTAGATAAAGTTTTTTAAATAGTGGCTTACAACTATCTAAAGGTTGAGCTTGGCAAATTGCCCTAATACATTTTTTCTGAATTTTTAAAATGTCGTCTATAGTTGTACCATTACCCCAAAATATGATTCCGTACCGTATGTTGGAAGAGACATATCCATGATAAGCCGTCAGAGCTGATTGCTCGCTTGAGATTTGGGCTATTCGCCTCAATGCGAAGATAAAACGACTTAGTTTTCTGCTTAATATATCAATGTGTTCCTTCCAGTTACAGTGGCAATCCAACATTACACCCAGAAATCGAATTGTTTTAACTTCTTCTATTTTCTCATCTAGATATTTTATATTTAGCGGAATGTGCTTTGTTTGTGGGCTACAAAATTGCATAATTTTGTTTTTTTTTTATATTTAAGATTAGATTGTTATTTTTAAGCCATTCTATATTTTTTTCTATCGTTACATTTATTTCGTCTTGGAAAGCTTGAATGTTGTTTTTGTCGCCCTTTATTATTACTGTGCTGTCATCGGCGAATAATACCATACGGTGATTTATAGGAAGTGGAAGGTCATTTATGTATAATAAAAAAAGCAACGGACCCAAAATGCTACCCTGTGGAACTCCAAAACTAACGGATTTGAACTCCGATTTATATTTAGTTAAATCGCTTACGAATTCAGAACGCGCAACATCGAATATTCGTTACACTAAGGGCCGATTTTTCAATCCTCAGATAGTACTTATCGGACTGATAGTACAAATTCACGTCAAAAAGACGGATAGACATTTCCGGAAAAGTATATCTTCTATCACAATTATCTGACTATAATTTTACTAATACACATATGGACTTACTATATCGGATGGGTAAGCAGAAGCGTAAATAAATCCGTCGAATAGTTATCTGGCTGTTTATCTGACTATTGAAAAATAATCCCTAAATGGTAGTTCTTCCGTCTCGTTGGAACTAGAGAAAATCAGTAGTAAACGAATTTGTAAGCGAACGCACTCCCCGGCGCTGTCAATATTGTATGCAAAGTGGCTACGCCGCCCTTATTATGCACGTTCGTTTGCTTCTTTCGTCCTTCCATGCTCGCGGGCATAGACAAAGAATAGTAGGGGTAGACTGCTAACGTCATACGATGAACAAAACTAGCTGAAAACTCTCCCGTCACTCCCTGAACTAGTTACACCGTCATTAAACTAAGCTTAATTTAAAATTTTGCCTAGGTAGGCGTGATGATATCGTTTCATTTTAACCATAAATTAAGTATTATCATTTTAATTAAAATATTATTTGGTTTGTATTTAATGTTTTCTGAAATGTGAATTGCAACGCCGCCTGTGGATTTTTATTATCCCTATTCGAAACTTGTGTGACGTTAACAATATTTCCCTACTCATCTATGCTGCGTTTAAATGATGGTTTCTATTGTAGAATCCCGTCAGTTAGTAATCCTGTCACAGACGAATGGCGCGAGGGGTGCGGGCCATCGGGCGTGTGGCTGGAGTGTGCGCCGGCGCGGGGCAGGCTGGGGGCGCGGGGCGAGGTGTGCGTGCGCGTGCGCATACACGCCGACACGTGGGGACTCTACTGCGAGCACATCCTGTTCGAGGTACTGTCGTGTGACTGTCGTTACAATGGGGAGGACGGCTGCCAAACTTTACCACCAGATGGCGCCACATCAAAGTATGCCACGGTTTCATTTCAAGGTTATAGGTTGTTGACCAAAATGTTACTATGAATAGCTACCTTGAAATTGATGTATAACACGGGTAATGTGATTGCCTGTGATTCGAAACTAAACATAAACTCTACGTGATAGCTTGGCATAGTTTTATGTGGCGTCATCTGGTGATAAAGGTTTACGCCGTGCACCCCATTGTGGAGATGAAAAGGTGAGTGAGTGAGTTATTGAGAACCACGGCCCCCACCAAACACGCCAACCCTTTGGTTACACACAGCACAATACTGGGTTGGTACCATGGCAATGAATGAACGATGGACGAAGCGGCAATGAAAATATTCTGTGTTTTCCAACTCAATGTACCCTAAGAATATGAGTAATCTCCTTGCATGGCACCTTGTTGCCTTGAGGTAATGTTATGATAGCGGGTATCGTAATAGCCATTCACATCCGGTTCTAGAAAAAAACTGTAGATGGAGTTAACCATCCGTTCTCTTGTACCTGCAGTGACTGTTTTTTATTTGTCCTTTAATATGTTTTCAAATAATACATACATTTTGAGCGGCTCGAAGCCTAGTGGCGCGGGGACTGGCCTAGCGTACCAGAGGCCCGGGTTCAATACCAACTTGCACCACTGTCTTTCTCTTTCAGAGTTCGATAAGTGCATTTCGTCACGAATGCGAGCTGCTCTATGGTTCGGAATCCATGTAAAACTGTAGGTCCCCTTCCCCTACTAGGTGGTAGGGTTAAGCCCGCCCGGGTTGGTACCTACCATCGCATTGGATGAAAAGATGGTCGAAGCGGCAACGAAAAATTGTCCGTGTTTTCCATCCAGTTCAATGTAGCCGTGCTCATAAAAGGAAGGTCCTGGCATGGCACCTTTGGGAATGTGGTGTATTGGGCTAATATCATAACGGTAGTTGTGTGGTATTAGCCATCCATGTCAGGTCGCATAAAAAAAAATACTAATATTATAAATTCGAAAGCAACTCTGTCTGTATATTGCGTTATCACGCTTAAAGCGCTGAACCAATTTTAAGGAAGGACATCAATCATCATCATCATCAATCAATTCATCTTAATTTAGCGTTTGTATCTGTCATTCTAAATACTTGTGTAAACTTAAACTGCGTGGACGTTGAAAAAAAAACCAGCGGAGTTTCTTGCCAGTTCTTATTCGCTGGGATTGCCGAAATGGCTAATGATAAAATATGACAAATCCGAGTGTACTGTCTATGGATGATGAATAAATAATAAACAATACAATTAAACATAGGCTACCTTTCGTAGCGACATTTAAACTCGAAGGTGTGAAATAATTGTGCATCCGAGATCCACGGGACTGCTATGGCGACGTCGCCTCAGATCGGCGTCACGCTGCAGGTCGGCGGCGTCGAGCCGCTGACACTGCGCGTGTGGGCGGCGGCGGCGGGCAGCCCGCTCCGCCTCGCGCTGCAGCCGCCGCGGACGGCGGCGGCGACTGACTGCGGCGAAGCGACATCGGTGCCCACCATCAGGTAATTGCATCTTTCTTGGGTTCCTTACCCAATTGGTGCCAACGGAACTCTATAACTATTATTATCCCGACAATTAGACGTTTGATAGCTCAGTAGGTTTAGAGCAGTGGACATGTAATCCAAAGGTCGCAGGTTCAAGTCCTGCTTCCGACGAATGTCACGACCAATACTTTTTCAGATTATTTTCAAAATCTGATAATAATGCTTCGAATGTAGATGTCGCTGTAACTCAAATTAATGAGATAACGGTAATGTCGTATCAATTAAATATATAAAATAAAAATGTCAGTTGTTCCTTTGTTGTTTTATTTCCGTAAGCGCGTACAAAAAACGGTCCGAATTGTTTGTGATGCTTACAGCTTTGAGTGTGCAATCTGATTCAAGACGCACTGTGATCGTTTACAGTTCAAAACGGAACGCGCACTAGGTTTGTGTGGGTACAGGTTCACGCAAGGCGGACGGGCGGAGGAGCGGCGCGAGCTACGCGTGTGTAACGTGTCACGCGCAACCTTACGCCTGTACACCTACCTTGTATGTGACCACGACTCAGGTTTGTGTCTTTTACTTTTTATAACGGGTGACTCACTATAGATTTTATAAGCTTTAAAAAATAATTGAAAAATGTCACTTGTATATAAAAGGACAGCGTACATATTGCAATTGTATTTATTAAAACCAACATAATCAAGATGCTTTCTTTTTCGCCATACTGTGCACTAGCGGCGGGTCCTCGGGACGCGTGCTAGCACGTTTATATTGGTACAGTTTTGTTTGAACAGTTGCACGCGCGGTATGCTCCCGACCACGACATGGTATTTATATATATTAGTATTATCTTTGATGGCACCAACTAAAAATTATTTAAGACACTAGGACTAGCCAACTACTCGCGCATACAAATGCACCTTTAAACAAATGTAATAATATGCAGTGAAACACCTCAGCAAGTCCAAATAGAACTCCAGACTGATAATGGATTGTTAATATTTTTTTATTCCATCATTTATTTAAATAATAATAATAATAATAAAGTCGATTTTACACATTAGAAATCTGAAAGTAATATGATTTCTAGGTATAAGCAAAAACAGCACATATGCATAAACAAATAACTCCATTTTCTTTTAGATTTCTACATTTCGTCAAAAAAGTTCGGAAATGGACACCATTTCCGCAATGTATTTCGTAAAGAAAAAGGAAACATACATTAACGAAAATAGGTTGATTCCTAGACAATGAATCATATATTGTAAGAATGACACTTCTTATCGTCAGACTTAGCTAGTTAACTTGGGGTGCCTCGTCTAATTTTGCGATTTGGCTAGTACGAGGGCCGCCCGGTCAGTTTTCGAATGACTTAGCTCGAACCCCGCTAGTTCCGTTGCCCACCAATTTATTCGAAATTCAAACTTTAAAACCTAGCAGAGTCACCCTGTATTTATGTCGCTTTTTCTTTTTGATAAGAAATTGATTTTAAAGTCAGCAAGAAGTGAGAATACCCAAGCCCCCCAAAAAAAAGATAAAAAAAGAAGTGAGAATTCAATGAGCAAATGTAAAAGCAACTCCCGTAAAAGATAAAGAAGAAAAACCGGCCAAGTGCGAGTCGGACTCGCACAAGAAGGGTTCCGTACCATCGTAAAAAAAAAACAAAAAAACACGTTTTTTGTATGGGAGCCCCCTTTAATTTTAATTATTTTTTAATCTTACCTATTTGTTGTTGTAGCGGCAAAATAAATACACACTCTGTGAAAATTTCAGCTGTCTACCTGTTACGGTTACTGAGATACAGCCCTGTGACAGACGGACAGACGGACGGACGGACGGACGGACAGCGGAGGCTTAGTAATAGGGTTCCGTTTTCACCCTTTGGGTACGGAACCCTAAAAACAGAGAGAGGGAGGGAGAGAGAGATGGAGGTAGAGCAGTAATAGTACAATCGGACTACTGCGACATCGCCCTTACTTTTTTAGGGTTCCGTACCCAACTTTTTTGTGTGTATTATTAGATTTTTTGCCAGTTGACCGATTCGATAATTCTGTAATTTAATGAGCAGGGTATCAAGGTAAAAACAAAAAAGTTATTCTTTGTCATTTTGTAAGTCTTGCTTAAAATCTAGAACAAATTCCAATAATTGATAAAATTTTGCTGAAAAGCGAATTTCTAAAAATAACACCCAATACGCAAGCGTCAATTTAATTTGCCAATAATAACAGACGATACCAAAGGGGAGCGTTGTATCAACAAAGCATTTGCTTCAGGATGTTCGAATAATCTCGTTACAATGACGGGTTCATTGAAATGGAAATCGGTTTTTCATTGATCGCACTCCCTCAATAAATGCAAGTGTACGTTGTTTTATTTTTGCGGAGCATACCTGTGTGGGCATCGGGCGTAATGTGAGGGGCTTACGAATATTAAATTTTAAAGAAAGAATCAAAATTTAAACATGCTATCACTAAAATACGCACAATGTAAGCGAGCAATGTATGTTTACCTTGTGTGATTACTGTATGTTTATGTTCATTTTATTTATTTTGTTTACTTTATCTTACCTTGACTAATATGGATGTTTTTGATTTTTAGTTCCTATCAATATTACTTCATATTAAGGTTCCATATAGTAAAATCATGCACTCCGAAGGTATATCGATAAATACCCTGAAATAATAGCGATAAATGTATCTGATTAGAGGGAAAATGTTTTGCAGTAAAAGCAAATATGTAGGTTCATATTAAAATTTGGGTCTTTTCGGTATTGACACTTCAGGTTTTTAAAAAAAATATTAATTAAATGCTCTATGCTCCTTTAAAAAGTCCAATACGTTTAAAATATACAAACATTATCCAAACTTGTTTAGGCGTAGCTTGTAGCTTAGTGGCGCAGGGTCTTGCGTGGAATTCTAGAGGTTTTGGTTCAAATCCCCGACCCGCTCATGCACCACTTGGTTTCTTTTTCCGTGTTGAATAAGTGTATTTTCCTCACAAATATAAGCTGTTCCATGGCTTAGATTTCATATTAAACTGTAAGCCCCCCTTCCTTTATAAGGTGAAAGCGTTCAAGCCCGCCCGGGTTTATACCATCGCATTGGTCGAAGCGGCAATGAAAAATTTACAGCGTTTCCCAGTTTAATGTAGCCGTGCTTATAATGGGAAGGTCGTGGCATGGCACCTATATTCTTTCGGCAACGTTCAAAATTCAAAATTTAATCAGCGATTTTCAGTTGACACGAAGTACGAGTAAGAACCAATTTATCACATCACCAAAGGGCGAACTTATCACATGCAGTAATTGATTGAAAAAGATATACATGATTGTGGTTTACTGGGAGAATATCATGTATGACAATATTTGTCCAGTTACGTAAAGAAGGCGACATTATGTTTAATGCAACTAAGAATTTAACTACAAGAAGTAACGTGCGGTTGTGATTAGATTGCCCTCAAGAATCCTTTGCTATACATCTAAATGCAAACTATTTCCGTTTAAAATTCCACGAAGTGAGAAACGATCGAAATTGAATTCGGTGCTCCGAAAGTGGATATTTTGCCGAAGCTGTTGTCGCAACTTCTCAAACAATGTCACAATAGACGTCGCCTCCTGCGGTCGAGGAGCCGCTCGGTCCGCCAGCCCTCGGCCGCGGCGTCCCGTCACCGTCTGAATAAACAGTGACTATGGACGCAGTGCTAAAGCGCTACTTCCAACCCATCGACTCCAACTGCTTACGAATTCGAGACGCGTAAATGTTCAAATTTTCGTGCACTACGTGGCGTCTTGTGAAGTTCTTAAGGTGGCCATTCCCGGCGGGACGAACTTATTCGCGGGCACGGTACATAACCGTGCTAATGCGCTCTGGGACCTTCTCTGTTTCAAAGAAAAAGACAGGCTCCGTGACGAGGAGGATGCAACATGTCCACAAAATAGACAATGTCCATAGTGTTTGATTTGGTAAGAATTAAGAAAAATTTTATAACAAAACGACTTATAGCTAAAAATAAATACCGGTGTAGTCAAAAATCAAACAAAAACTAAATTGATTTATAAATGTTCATGAAACAAGCTATGTCTGATGATTAATCTTTTTAAGATGTTTCCATTTTATCGTTGAGTAATCTAAGCTTCAAAGTTTTTGTATAAAATGCGCGAAAAATTCGAAGTTTCGGACCTTATAACCAAACACTATTTTACAATGCTAATGGTCATTAGACATCTGGTTCTATCAAATAAATCTGTTTTGAGTATAATTTTGGATCTTCGACTGGAAATATGCGCATGATCTTCTTTCCACGTTTGTATGGGGAGTTGAGCTACGTGTCGTTGGAACTTGAGAACATCAGGAGTGAGCGAATTATCAAGCGCACTGACTGGCGACTGAGCTACCGGCAGCGTGCCGCTATATGGATGAGTTTCGGTCGTGACTGCCGTCCTTCTTTACTCGATGGTAGCAACAGTCGAAAGACAGGTGCTAAAGACCATAGTAGCAATCGAAAGACAGGAGCTGTATAAGCTCCTTGCGGATGCTGATATATGACTGTAGCAGCAGTCGAATAGGTGCTAAAGACTACTTGAACAACATTTTTATAGAAATCACGTCCAATGCCGAAAACAATTTAAATATTTTATCATACGGCCGACAAAATATTACTATGTAATTTGAAAAAGAGTCACTAAGTCATTTTTAGAGTGAGCGCACTATGCATAAACGTAGAGGATTTCAGGTAAAATCGTCCTTTGCATTGTTAGTCCGGAAACTAACCACGTTTTATATTTGGGCAGGAAATTCTGAATACCACTGTTTGACTTCTGAAGCGCACATTTGCTTTAATCGTAATCCCGAGTTTTAATAAGGAGTTAATATACAATTACAAAGTTAGGCAAGTTTTCGAATAATTTAAAGCACACATCTGTAAAATCTAAGTCGAGTTGATATTGCTTATCATAAACAGTTGACAAACATGAAATGTATTTACTATTCAAGGTCGACTGCTACGAATACCTTTTTTCGGCAACGTTTCTGCAAATGCGATTATGAAAGTCGTGTCTTTTTATTTTTCCATAGATATGCCGGAGGACTCACGTACGCTGCCTTTCAGGCTTCTTCTACGGTTCGTAGACACCGCACCTCGCTGCAATTGCTCTTCAAAGGAGTCAGGTAATAACATCGTAGAGATAAATCTTAAAAGAAAATTTCTTTCGAAATGTTACTGTATTTTTTTCATTGTTATTTTTGCGTGCCATACGCATTGCCTATATGTATATGTATATGCATAGCCTAATGATTGAATACTACGGTTCTTGTGTCGGAGAGGGCTGGTGATTTCATATGTGCATTTGCGTTGAGAACACGGGTACACCCTATGGTTCGGAACCCATGTAAAATTATCGTTAAAATGAGGGCAACGACTAGTTCCAAAATGATGCATTTTTATTACCAAAACATTTAATTAGCGCTTGTTACTTGTCTTATCATAACTGACCTTTCAATTGTGTGTAGGGGTTTTATGCCTCTGGTCCTTCTATCTCGTTACGCTTATTTCAACATCTGATACTTTTCTGCTTCAAGGGCTTGTATTATTTATGAAACATTCATTACTATGTAAACAAATATATATCATTGACAGTTTCCTAATCTATTGATACATCTTTTTACAATGTTTATGCATAATTGTATTGTCTGCGACCAGTCGTCAATTAGGTACTTTTTCCTTTTCATTCCTATACAAGCTGTAATTATTGTTACTATATATATATATCGATTTGTGAAAACATTTTATAAATGAAATGGCAGTATGATGTATGGTTGCATATGTATGGTTGCTTATCTAACCCTATAAAGCTCGTACATACAAATTTGATTGGAATAATAATATGTTTTCATTCAAATATCGATACAACTAAAATCTACGATAGCCTCCATCCAAAGTCCTGCCATGGCACCTTATTCCTTCTAATGTCATGAAGGAGGTCATTGATGTCCATTACTTTGAGTATCTGTCTCGCTTTAAAACATACTATTATATTTGAGAGAAACTCAAATTAATTAAATTCAGTTTTATGCATATGACGTGATTTTCGCAGCAATTTTATCTAAAAATACATTGTTCCGTGCAAGTCAGCAAATAACTACATATTTGTCCAGTTTCCTTGGCGATATCTCGCGAGTATTCGGGAAATCGCGCGTCTGTATGATGTGATTCTCTCAGGTAAATGGAAGGCTTATTGCCAAAGTTGTGAGAGCTTTCGTGCCTCAATGCCTGAGAACTCTGATTTTATAGATGACATTTTCTTTCTTTTCCTCGGTAAAGGAGTTGTTTTCTTATCATTCGCCCTGCTTATTCCGTTGGTACCAATTTTTATTAATATTTCATATAACCATATCCTGTGAATATAGAAAAGTATAATTTCTAATATTTCCATTCTGGGCCTAACGTTAAATGCTGAGCTTCTCAAACTGGAAATTTGTTGTGCGTGCACATTTATTTGCACCTCTCTCTTTCTTGTTTCTAGTTTTTTTCAATTCTTAAAAGGTTTTCTGGGGCTTAAACTACCTCCATGAAATAGTTTATTTTTATTCTAGTTGTGGTGCTATCATTAGGTGCTTAATACACCTATCAGTCCATTCCTTCTGCAAGCGTTAATCTATTTTAAATGACTGTGTAAAGAAAAATATCACCTTCTCCGCTGGAAACCCTGATATGTTGCAGTTTTCAGGAACCAGCAAAAGCACCTGTGATAACCATGTTTTATAAAAAATATACGGTATGAAAAGAAATTTCATCATGTTAATAATTATTGTGATCTAACCAGCAACCAAGATATTTTCCATACCGTACTTAACCCCCCGACGACGCTTAGTAGTCATGAGTTACAATGACTTGAAATCGATAGGTTCCGACGACTGGATATCGCCAGAGGCAAGTGTGTATATTATTTTCCAGAGGTGAGCGTCAGCGACGGCGACGGGGAATTTGGCGACGCGTCAGAGCGAAGCGAGGTCGCCGGTACAGGAGTGATTCTGTTTCTCGCCCCAGACTACGGGCGGCAGCAGGACCAACCCTACTATAGTGTTCGCCTGCCAACTTATTTTTTTTTTACAATCAATGAATTCATTTTTTCATCAAATCATTTAAATAAGAAAAAAATATACTTTAATTGTTGTTTATAAAAACGAGTTTGTCGAACTGAAATTGGACTCAGTCGTTTTTATCGTGCGTGAAGTAGAAAAAACCGGCCAAGTGCGACGCGAACTTGCCCACGAACCCCACACAATCGTACAAAATTTAACACTAAAAATAAAGTCATTTTTATTTATTTTTATTTTATCTATTGTTATAGGTGCAAAATAAATACCCACTCTGCTGTGCTGCTCCCAATTTCAGCTGCCTACCTAGTACGGTTCCTGAGATACAGCCCTACGAGAGCCGGACGGACGGACGGACTGCGGAGGCTTAGTAATAGGGTTCCGTTTTCACCCTTTGGGTACGGAAACCTAAAAAAGATGAGAAAATGAACGGGATATACTCTCTGTTTGTATAATGAGATGGTAACTTTAATTTTTTTTTACATTCTCGTCAGAATAAACATTCATACAATGCATAGAGACGTTTTCCTATCCTCATTTTGTATTTGATACGATTGTTTTATAAAATTGTATTTTTGATGCGTAGTTAGGTTAGGTTTTAATGCTTAACCTAAAGAATGGATAGCGGACAAGAATGTAGTATATGTGTAGCACTGGGGCTGTAACGGAGCTCATATTCGAAAGTAAAAAGAAAATTTAACTTTTATATTGTTCAAAACAATCAATATAAAAAACCAATGGCGGAAATTTAAATAAGACTCTTTTTAGGGTTCCGTACCCAAAGGATGCCAACGGAACCCTTTTACTAAGCCTCCGCTCTCCGTCCGTCCGTCCGTCCGTCCGTCCGTCCGTCCGTCCGTCCGTCCGTCCGTCTGTCACAGGGCTGTATCTCAGTAACCGTAACAGAAAGACAGCTGAAATTTTCACAGAGTGTGTATTTATTTTGCCGCTATAACAACAAATAGGTAAGATTTAAAAATAATTAAAATTATACCCTCCCATACAAAAAACGTGATTTTTTTGTATCAAATATTTTACGATGGTACGGAACCCTTCGTGTGCGAGTCCGACCCTCACTTGGCCGGATTTTTTTTAAAGAGCAAAGCTAAAGATTTAATTCGAAACTAATGTTTATATTTAAAATTACCACATATTATCTTAACTTTGGATTCACTATAATAACAATTCAAAGAAATCGGCACTTTCATGATCACAATAGGTGTGTTATAACCATATATGTTCAATTCCATAAAATGTAATAACGAGACATCATCGGTAGAGCGGTCACCCATCTAGAACTCGTCCACGCCCAGTATTACTTGCCTCGATGATACACACCGAGGCTGACAAAACTTTACGCATATATTTTAATTAAATGAAATAATCAACATTCAAATCAGTCTTGCTGGTTGTTTCAGAAAGGAAAACGCTCAAAAAGAAGGTTCACTCGATTTTAAAAGTGTTTTCCATTAGAATACACACATGTCCGTGTTGCTTGTAGCACAGCCCTTTAATATACATTAACATGTCGCTTGTAGCTGTTGCTAAAATTATTTAACCTATCGAATACACATTATCTATACCATTATATAAAGAGGAATCTATACCATTATATAAAGAGGAAAGGTTTGATTGTTTGTGTATTTGAACCGAATAGGCTCTGAAACTACTGAACGGATTTGAAAAATTATTTCACCGTCGGAAAGCTAAAGTCTATCCGAGGGACATAGGCTATGTTTTATCTTAAAACAATTAGGGATCCTTACCAAAACTCCGATAACGTAACCCAAGGTGCAAAAAAATTACCAAGAATGTTCCTTACATCGCGTGCGCTGCGAAAACTATTCACAATAGAACAAAATGATGTATTACAATTTTAAAGAACACATTATTATCTACAAAAAATGTCGCGACAGCATACATCTTACTATTGTATTTATGTCACAATAAGTGTGCATGTCTTTAAATCTAAAAATTTAAATACCACCGCTATAAAAGGCTCTTTATTTGCACCTAGATAATAATCCTTATAGAAATAAATAAATTATTATTTAAGACTGTTTTAATACCTTTACATGACTTTTTGAATTATTCGATTCGGACATTTCATTCGAAAGATATCATGAGTTTAAAAATTAGAAAAAACTCCGCTCGGTCAACTATGCGTTTTAGAGTTTGTAGGCGTCACTCAGAGGTACGGGAGTCAGTCGGCTCCCCACGCAGCAGCCGTGTGCGGAACTTAAGAAATTGTCGCTTGATAATATTTTGTCGCTTGATGATAATTAGTTTAGTAGGTAACTAAACGCATTCAAAAAGTTCTTTTCAGAACTAGACCCATTAATATATGTTGTTCATTTAGTTATCCTAATAAATAAGTGACTGAAATAGTTTTTATGATTTTCGATTAAATACTTTTTAGTTGTAGGTTATAGAAGTAGTTGTAGGTAGCTAATAACAGTTAAACATGTTTGAAAAATGTTACGGCTTTTCACGCGGCAGGTAGATACATTCTCCAAAGACATTCTCAAAAGCCGTAACATTTTTCAAACATGTCTAACGACCGCGGTAATCTCAAAAGTATCATAATAACAGTTAAGCTAATTATTTAGTGAAAAATAAAACAACATCAAATAGTGTTTACTCCCTGGCTTTAACTCAATAAATTATTTATTTAATGGCTTTTGTTTTGTAGTTATGACCTTTTTACAATAATTAAAAGTATGAAAAATACATAAACGTAAAAAATACAAAAAAAGAAAAACATACAAAAAAAAATATTCACAAAATTTATTATTTTTATTTCAAATATTTCAATATTGGTATATGCTCTTTTTTTAGGAACTCTACGTAAGAAGGGCTTATTTGTGTATCATTGTGGCAAAATAATATTTTTTAAATTATATTATGCCCGTGCAAAGCCGGGACGGGCTGCTAGTTATCTATAAATGCTTACATAATATATTTAAAGAAGTGCCGCTCATTGCACACAAGATCAGGATCAGTCGAGATACAGGTGACACCGCCTAGTTCGATTGCGTTTCAGCCACAACCTAGATAATGCGAAGTGACACCGCTCCCCGCATCTGAAAATCTTCATGTATCTTTCAAATACCTACTTTGAATTTTCACAAAACCTTGTGATTGCGAAAATTGCGTGTCGGTTTTACCATTACTTATCCTGCGTTGTCACTGTGCAACGCAACCCAGGCTATTATTGCTTATTCTGTGACGCAGGTGCACCCGTCGTGCCTCGAGTTGCCGGCCGGCGGGGCGGGCATGCTGTTGCTCTCCCGCTGCGTGCGCCCACGCGCGTCGCCCCCGCCGTGCGCCGCGCCCAGCGACCCGCGCGCCGCCTGCCCCGCGCCCCCCGCCGCGCTCCTCCTCGAGATGCTGCCGGCCTGCCCGCGCGGGTGGGTGCTTCCACTACATAACTCAACGCGGAACAGGGAAAACATGCACAAATTCATAGTGGACATTCCAAATTTAAGAACCCACCGATCCTCTTGATCCTTTATCTATATGGTCGGTAAACAATGAAATACACAACCTGGGGTCCTTCTAACGTATTGTATAGAATCGCCTGGCCGGCCGGCATAGTTTTCGCAGCCCCCTGAAAGTTCTAAAACCCATGGTCGTCGTCGGGCTCGTAGCCTAGTGGCGCGGGGACTGGCCTAGCGTACCAGAGACCTGGGTTCAATACCGACATGCACCACTGTCTTTCTCTTTCCGAGTTAGATAAGTGCATTTTCATCACGAACGCGAGCTGCTCCATGGTTCGGAATCCATGTAAAACTGTAAGTCCCCTTCCCCTACTAGGTGGTAGGGTTTAAGCCCGCCCGGGTTGGTACCATCGCATTGGATGAAAAGATGGTCGAAGCGGCAATGAAAAATTGTCCGTGTTTTCCATCCAGTTCAATGTAGCCGTGCTCATAAAGGGAAGGTCCTGGCATGGTACCAAATTCCTTCGGGAATGTGGTGTATTGGACTAATATCATAACGGTAGTTGTGTGGTATTAGCCATCCATGTCGGGTCGCATAAAAAAAAAGGTCCTGGCGTACGCCATATGCCGCGCTTAACATAAAATTAAATCGAGTTCCTGTGATGGCTCAGTGCCTCCTCTTGTGGGTAATCCCTGGGGTTAACAGGCATTCTCGTGTAGTCGAGGTGCCGCTATGGAGGGACGCTGACACGTCGGAAAGAAACCAAAACCACATCCCTGGAATCAGATCAAAGTGGGTCGACGTTAGATGTTCGGAGTGTCGAAGTGCTACTGGTATCCCTGGATCTCGCGCAGTCGCTGACACTTACTAGACTTTATCCACACAGCTTATAGGCCGGTGGTATAATACTGTACCCACATTTGGAAAGGTAGTCCTCAGTACCTGTTTGCGTCTTTTTTTATGAAACCTGACATGGATGGCTAATGCCACATACGATTTGTAGGGCTCCACAGAACTATCAGGGACATTGCTATGTGGAAAATGCACCTCTTATTACTCCCCATCCAACCTTTATCCGGAACATTGTAAACGTATTATATAGCTATTTTTGGAAACCATAGGTCGGCGATAAACATTGTAACAATAAAAATGTTTTTACATTCATGTATGACTGTGTGTTTCATAATAAGTTTATGTCGGATTGGGGCTCCAAAAAGGCCAAAAATAGACTATTGGGGTAAGCACAGATTATATAAGCTACTGACGTTATTTTGAGTCATCGCCGCATTGTGTGGAAAGGCAAGAACTATGTAAACTAAACACCTGGGATAAACCGTCATTTTAGGAAAGGGAATTCGTTCCGAATTAAATATAACTAGTATTTGTTGGAATATTGTTGATTGTTGTTTTGAAAAACACAAAGAAGCAGGGCCATTATTTATATTAATTCTAAATACAATGGAATGGGATTATAACTATGGCCAAGCACAAATAAAAATATTTTCAATGATTACATAAATGAGACGATTTCATTTTTGCTATTTCTATAAAATGCTACAATTCCCTTCGACTTTTATCAAGTTTTGAATGTTAGGCCTGAAGACAAGTCGCAATAAGCTCCGGCGGGTTAGTATGCTAAATATCTATTTAGTCGAGGCCTAAAAGGTTAAGCCACTGGATGTCACAATTCACCCTATCATTTGCACCCACCGGCGCTGTATTTATTGCTTCCATGCAGATATAATTCATAGTTCTCCGTTGTCGTTTACATAAAACAGTTAATTTTGGTACTATTGTTATAAATTAAATTATTAAATGTTTTACCAGAAATATTTAAAATTATTATTATATTATTTATATAAGGTGTAAACGCTAGTATTTTTTATGATTCTAGCAGCTGCACGCCAATACGTTCACTTATATCGAGATTTATTAATAACGAGTACACTGTCTTATTCAGAGTGGGCGGACTAACTTTAGTACACATTTTAAGGTCGGACTAAATCGGTTTTTGTGTGGTTACTTAGTGACGGTAAGTTCTCCTAGGCCACCCTCAGTCACGACCCTTCGAATTACTTCTACCCTGTAAATTTGTTTCGTTGCCCATTCGTTCCATTTGTCCAAATCATCACACCCCCTTCTCGATTCTCGTCACTAATTAATTTTAGTTGTGAGTCTCTGAATCTGCCTTACATTGTCAATGTACATGTAACTATTGCGTACTAGAAACGACTTGGTCGGGTGAGTTGGGAACCCCCTTAATCAGTTTTTAATATTTTCTTTTTAAAAAAAACATGGTTTGCAATGTTTTCAATTTGAATAATAAAAAATGCTCCGAAGAAAATTAATGTTATTTTTAACCGACTTCAAAAAAGGAGTAGGTTCTCGATTCGTCTGTATGTTTTTTTATGTTTGTTACCTCAGAACTTTAGCTTGTGTGAACCGATTTTGATAATTATTTTTTTATTCGAAAGCTGGTGCTTCCCGTGTAGTCCCATTTTGATTTGGTTTAGTTCTGACAATAAGGTCAATGAGAAAATCATATAAGTCTTAAATTTGTATTAGGTAAGTATCTGCGCGACAAATGGACAAATAATACAACGTCAACCGATTTCGATAATTCTTTTTTTATTGGAAAGGACGTATACAAATTAGTTAGTGTATATTAGATTCACTAAAAATAAACAAATTTAAAAAAATACAAAAAAAAAACCGACTTCAAAGAAAAAGCACTAAAAAGTAAAAAAAAAATTGCCATTTTTGGAGTTACGATTATTGTATTTTTTTTGAGTCGGTGTCAGCCAAGGTAGCCAAGGTTCTTTTGACTGGCGCAGCGTGTGCCCGGCTGGTGCCACCGACTCAAAAAATAACAATAATCGTAACTACAAAAATGGCAGTTATTTTTTTACTTTTTAGTGCTTTTTCTTTGAAATCGATTATTTTTATATGAATCAGGGAGGGCAGGAGTCATGCTAAGACGAAAATGTATGTAATTGCATGTATCAGAGAGGGCTGGAGTCGAGGGAGCGCGGGCACGCTGGCGGTGCGCTTGCGCGACCAAGCCTCCCTTGGCGAGCTGCGCGTGTCGGACGAGGGGCTCACCGTGCGTCTGTGTGCCGCCGCCCTGCCGCCCCACAGCCCCATGCGGTGCGTACTATCGGCGATATATGTCCAGTAGCACCGTACGGTCTGGTTTGTTTTGCACATGTGGCGTCCCCGTCCCCCGCCGACCGGTCCTCAGGCGGGGCGTCCTACCGCAACCCGCGCGGGCGGTGCGATCCCTTCCTCCCACTTCACCGCCGCGCGATGCGAGCATTTCAAAGCCATCGCTCTGCTAAGTGCGACTACAGATTAAATAAGTTACTGGACTTTTCATTTTGACCGTACAAATTGCGTACGTGCACGCGCTACAGGTGCGCGCGCAGCCATAACTTGCTTAGTGGACGGGTGACCACGTGCAGAGAGCATGGAAGGACGGCAGTGGAAACAGGAACTCTAGCCACTCCCGTCCTTCCACGCTCCAATGCCTTGTCGCTACATTTTTCCATCTGATCTTTTTACACAAAGTTTCTTCTTAACTAAATAAAACACTAAGCCTGGTTTTCACCAAGTGCTGATTAGGTTAATCCGTGCATTGAAGGGCCTGTCTTTTAATCTTGCAATCGATACCAGGAAAAGATAATCATCATTTTACTAATAAAGGCCCTTTAAGTGTAAATTAATAGGGGGAACGGCATAACGTATAATATGCAGATCGTATAATGTCATATTTTAACAAAATTTTAAAACCATGCACAACGTATAATCGGCAGATCGTATAATCTTATACGTAGTGCATGAAGGAGTCGTATTCACTACGTATAATATTCACAACGTATAATAGTATTTTTTTCCAAAAAATTAAAACCATGCATATCGTATAATATTCACAACGTATAATGTTATACGTTGTGCATGAGTTTAAAAATAAAATAAACTCTTTGCATCATGCAGAACGTATAATAGTCACAACGTATAATATTCCTAACATGAATTCACAAAAAAAGAAAACCATGCAGAACGTATAATATGCCAAGAAGCACTGCATAAAGCGCCCTAACGACGATACATTTAAGGCTGAAATTGCTACGAATCGATATCTGTTGGAGAGTAACAATTTGCTACAACGCTAATTGAGACGGTCGAAAAGTCGCGTGCGAGTATAATCTTTAATCTTATATCGATAAGGGCGCTTATCGTATGAAATATTTTAGGATTATATGATATGCATGGTTTTCTTTTTTTGTTAAATAAAGATCATAACATTATACGTTGTGACTATTATACGTTATGCATGGAGAAATAAGTAATTTAATTTTTTGGACTTCTTCATGCACTACGTATAAGATTATACGATCTGCCGATTATACGTTGTGCATGGTTTTAAAATTTTGTTAAAATATGACATTATACGATCTGCATATTATACGTTATGCCGTTCCCCCAGCTAAACTCCACTCAATTCGGCTTCCTAATCCCGAAGCATCGTAACTCTTGATAACATGGATCGGAGCGGGTTTCACTGAAATGCTAATAACTACGCGGAGGATTATCCTGGAGGACAGAAAACATGCAAATTGAATCAATTCGAGAAGCGGGGGTCAAGTGTAGTCGGGTTGTTCGAGAAGGTTAAAAATTAGATGCCATTTCAGCTTCTGATTAAGAGCGCGTGGATAATTTGGGTCCCTTTAAGGGTGAATACGGTCATTTTACCCTTGTTATCCGCCTTTTTGCGAGGGACACGGTTCATTTGTGCTCAGCATTAATAGCAGGCTTCGTTTGCTTTATTGACCTTTGGCGTAGTAAGGGAAATTTGAGATATCAATTCGAAATTCATTTTAATCCATATAAACTATTATCATCAATTAACAAGATTGTATTTTTACTTTAAAATTTTAAACAATACCAAGTTATACAGGTGATAAATGGCGAAATGTAAATTTAAATATATAAGTTTCTTCTAAATGAGACCAAGGAATAAAAATAAACACGTAATTTTAGAGCATTAACACATTTAAAATTAAAAAGTGGTACAACAAATATGAACGCAAGTAATTTTAAATGCGCATTTTCATTGATAATACATAACCACTTTTTTTTGAAACCATGTAAGTTGTCAGGGCACGGAACCCTGTTCAGAGTTGGTCCTCTTCCCTACTTACATAGATACTTGGTGGTCAAACCCGCCCGCACCGGTTGGCAACATTTAATGAAAGATTAAAATCCGATGGTACCGGAAAGGGGCAATGAAAATTTTGTCATCTTTTCCTTTCAGTTCATGCATGTGTAGATGTGCTCAAATAAAGATAAGGCTTGGCATCTGGTTCCTACTGAAATTTGGTGTGATGTTTTTGTGTGACTGGATATGTCACATCACCCCACCGTCATGATATTAGGCCCATACACCGCATTTCCAAATGAATCAGGTGCAATACCAGGATCTTCCTTTTTCGAGTACGGCAAAATTTTACTGGATGAAAAATACGGCCAATTTTACATTGATGTTTTGGACATAACTTCATTCAATGCGATGATACTAAGCCGGGCGGGCTTACAACAGAGTATGGGAAGGAGAGTACAGTTTTACATGGATTCCGAAACATGGGACAGTTCGCTATCGTGACGAAATGAAATTATCCGGCTCAAAAGAAGAAATATGGTGGTGCTGAAACGGGGCAGGGATTGAACCTATGAAATTCAAGGCAAGTCCACGCGCAACGAGCAACTAGCTGTCCATACGTGGAATACACTGAACATTTCTGAAACTGGCCAATTTTAATGAAAGAAAAAGCCCTCAAACATTTTCATACATTTTTTTGGAGGTGTACATAATGGATATAAGTACAGATATAAAAAAAATCAAAACGTACGGACGTATCTCTTAGTTGATTTATTGAATTTACAACATTTTAGAAAAATATGCCTGAATTTGACTTAAGAAACAGGCACGAGCTATTGTATGGAACTCGATTACCTCAGTATACTCTTAAGGATGTTCCGACCCATACAATGTTTTTTTTACACAGAACGCAAAAAGTATTGCACTTTAAGGCACGAATTCGTCAAAAATATTAAATATAGCCATAGTAGTTGCAGCGAAAACATATTCACAATTTCAGGTTTAATGGTTTCGTTGTAATTGCCGATTGCGAAGTTTTACACCGTTAGATGGCGCTGTTAAATAAAAATCGTATTTAAATAAATTGTAACAAAACCAATAATCCTGAAATTGTGAAATTGTTTTCGCTGCAAGTAATATGACTATATTAAACTTTTATTATTAATTCGTGGCTTATTCAGAGTAGGCGGACTAACTTTAATACGCCGGACTAAACGGGTTTTTGAATGGTTAGTCCGTTGCTAATCTCGTACTTAGTTTTGACAGGTACTCTCTGAATACGACTGTACGGCTTTAAAAGTAGAACTGTTGACCATGCACATTATGCCTTCTTTTTGTTTCCCAAATTAAAGATTAGCTTAGAAGTTCACGATTGACGAGCCCGAAAGCGGTGGTGAATGCGTTCCACGAAGCTATTGAAACGGTCCCACTGCTTTTTATAATAGTTTCAAAGGATTGAAACATGCATTTATTCTGATGGGATATCATGTACTTAAAAATAATTATAACAAGTTTAAAATCTGGTATATATTATTATTATTATTATAAAATTGTATATACACTAGCAGCTACAAGCTGATGCGTGTATTTTAATTATTGAGTGCACTGTATTAATATTTTTGCAAGTAAAGTTTTTTTTTTTAAGTTTACTTTTTAATTATTGATTCTCGTTTTTGATATTTGTCCAATTTGTTTTTAAAACTGTTCACTGAGTTAGCACTTATCACTTCTTCTGGCAATTTATTCCAAGTGTCAACAACTCTGTTAGATAGGAAGTGCTTTCTATATATATATAACAGAATACACAAACTTTCAGTGTTCCTTAAGTATTGTGATATGTTAATATTATTAAAGTAATGATATTAGCCGTCCTTGTTTAGTTCCCTCTCTCTCTCTTTGATAGGGTACGCAAGACAGTCCACCTGAAGAACGTGGGTGGGGGACCGCTTTGCGTCACCGCCCGCTGCGAGCCCCCCTGGACGTTGGTGCTGCCACCAGCGGCGCCCGCCCCGCACCCGCCGCAATCAAAGCGGCGTCGCGCGCCCGAAGCCTTGTACCACCTCCGGCCTCGGACATCCGCTGAGGTAATCGTTTCGATTCATTCGTAGAAATTAAGTCTACGTATGCCGCTAGGCGACATTCAGTTAATCGTAGGTTTCTCAGAGTACTTAATTTATCAAGCTCAAATTGTATATTACATAACTTCAAGTGTAAACGCGCACGGCACAATATGTTTAGTGTTAAGCATTATACAGCTAAAAAAAACTCTATATCTATAAAATGTTTCCAAATATAGAAAGGAAACAAATTAACGAATAACCGAGTCACCTATCGTGCCTGGGCGATCTTAGATATTTCTTTCTGTTGTTTAACAGCTAATATCGATGCATTAATATTTCAGCCTACAAGTAGCGTATTGATATCTGATATTCTACCCGCTAAAAATACTGGATCCCCAAATTATATGATATGAGAGAAAATTACTTTTAGCTACTTATTTTCTCGTATATGACGTCTAGAACAACAACCACATTAAGACACACACCAATACATTAGAACCCATTTTAGTAAAATAACATAAACGGTAATAATAATATAAAGACCCAAGAACAAACACCGATTTTTTTTTGAGAAAATTAAATAACAAATAACAAAAAAATCTGAGATTAAAATACAATTTTAAAATCCCAACTAGCGCTCCTTCAGCAAATAAAGTTTAGTTTAATAATAACGTAATAAGCATCTATCAATCTTTGTAGAAATTTAATCAAGCCAAATAATAAATCAAGTTACAAGTTTCGTCCAAAACATTTTTCCGAACTGTCGGAACGTATTAAAAAGTTATGCAACATTATGTAATAACCCGAAGAAACGGTCGCTTCCTGTCATTCATCAAAGAAACAATGACAGAAAAAGTTTCGAATCACTTTGGCGTTTTAACAGGCTCCCCTTTCTGTGTCTGCTTCCATTAGGCTAGCCGCTTACCGCGAAACAGCGAGAACAGATGGACCGGAGTAGCCACCAGAACTCGTTTGAATGGGGCGGAGTTGTCACTTTACATAATATGGCAATAGCGCCGGCGAGTGAGCTCGCGTACGAATTAGCTTACTATAGATTTTCTCTAATTCCAACGACAGAACTTCACAGGGTGTTATTTAGTTTAACAAACATTCGATGTCGCACATCTCGAATTCATACGCAAACCAACTACAGTTAAACTTTTTAGTGCATGGCTACGTGGCTACTCTGCCGCCATACGAATGGGTTTCGTGCGCTACTCCCGTAATTTCATGCTCGCTGCTGCGAAACATCATTAATCACTGTCTCGTAAGGATTTCATTAATACCTGTAATTGAGTTAATATTTTTTGCATAAGTCCAGAACGTTGTTGAGAATGATGTAAATGTTTCGTGCAAACATTCGGAATTCATTTGCGTACTAAAGTTTTGTATTCTTTGAAAGCTTCTGATGCAGTTTATTCAAATTCTTCGCAACAAAAATGATATATTCCTGGGTAAAAAAATTGTTAACCAAATTGATTTCTTTATTGAAAGGAAAATTTAACGTCAGTTTACTCGAAGATATTTAAATAAATACTTCATAAGAATTTGGAAGAAATCACTCTTAGTGATAAGTCCGCCTTTGTGCAGTATTGTTGTTTTGCTGTATGTTTTCTCTGTAATTGTATTTTTGTTTATGCAAAACAAATAATTTATTCATTCATTCTAATGTCAATGATTTTATATGAACTTAACACATGAGCACCTGGATAAGAAATATAAAATTTACGTTAAAAAAAAGGTGAATTGGTAATACCACACATACTGTTATTACATTACCAAAAATATTATGGGAAATAAGAGCCATGCCAGTACCATCCTTATATTTCATGTTCATCATAGCACAACTAAAAATTGTGATGACGTAGTAGTACGATTGTGACTAGAAGTGATGATGATGATAAACGCAATCATTTTGTTTAAATGATTTCGTTTATTATGATTGGAATGTTAAATTAATACAAAAAAACAATAAGATTAAGATATGATTTTTGAAAGATGTATCGGCGATTAGCTGAAACCATATGTTTTATCCATTGATAACTATGGCCGCTCTTTCAATTCGGTCACGATTTTCGCTTTTACCGCGTTAAGCTAAAAACAAGCAGGAAATATATTGCGAAATATATTTTCAGTGGTGGTCATTGTTTCAGTCGGAGGTGTGAAAGTTTCAATTCAGCAATTTCGCGCACATAACATTTGACCGGCGGCGCCCGCTGCCGCCTCCATCGAAAACTTTACGCCATATTCGACAAAAATATGCTATAAAACATTTCACGGTTGTTTCAAACTTTTACACGTTAAACTAAATAATCGCTGGATTGTATTCATTTCAAAATAGTTCTGAATCGTTGTAAATCATAATAACCTAAAATTAATTTCCATGATAATTTCAAGCGACTATTTCCAAAAAACGTGTAGAATATTTATCTATGGGATCTGCATGCACAAACCGGAAATTACGTAACAACCAAATACTAACTATGACTACTTGATTGTCCGCGATTAAACATAAATATGGCGCTAATTGAACAGTATGTGTTCACGCCAATATGGCATGGGTGACCTAGGTGGGTAGTTTGCACTTCACGAGCATTCAATTCTATCCGAAGTTGTTCGTACGCCACTCTCGCTCTGCTACTAGTTGTCAAGCATGGTGCACGCATGCACCGCGTCCACGCAACCTATCATCGTGGAGCTCCTCTTAGGGCTCCACGCCCGCAACCCGCCGCAAGCCTGACCACGCTGTGTCGTCTCGCCTCTGGGCGAAGTGCTGTGCCACCGAACACTGTCCCGGGACCTGACGCCTAGGAGCTGGTGCTGCTGGAGGTACTTGGCTGTTCCCACCCAGGTGTAGGTGGATGGCACAGAAGAAAATCTTTGATAGGAAAAGACAGTCGATGCTTTTTGAATCGGGACAATTGGTCTTAGCTCGGAAATAATAGGAAAAATTGCCAAACTGTCACGCATGTACGAAGGTATTACAGATCCTTAAAGGATTACAGCTCGAGTATCCCCAGTAAATTATAAAATAAAAAGTCTAAATGAAAAGCTGAAATCCGAACGAAATATTCACATTAATAGAGTGAAACCTTTTTACCAGTTTCAACATCGGTGGCCCGGTGTGACGTCCCGAGGCCCTCCTTCGCTCGTGAAGTGCGACCTGCCGGTGCGCATACAGCATGTGTGTCTATGTCAGCGGAGTCCAGCTGTAATTTTTGGTATTTCGGACTTAAAGCCGGGAAAAATACCCTATATTTTAGTGCAATTCCGCGTACTTGACCGTGTTTTGTCGACTGGCAATGACTGGAAACAGTGCACGCCCAATTTTCTTTTGACAGCTACCTGTTATTAAATTTAATTTTAATTTTGTTACTGACTGTAGACGTTGTGCACTCCACAATTAGAAAATTGAAGACAGCGGGTCTCATAGTAGTAAAGTCGCACTAGGTATAACATCTCCTTACTTTTTATCTGAGCTCAGCAAGATATTAGCGAGATATTAGTTTATATATGCTTGTTTCTATTCGCGAAACTGTTACAATCGCAGTCAATGTTTTGTAAGCGAATATTTTGTAATGATTTTTTTAATATATTTTCTTAATTTTGTTGCATCACCCATTTATGACCATACACTGCGTGCAGGTGTGCGTGGAGTTGTCAGCCTGCGCTGCAGACGTGGTGCCAGTCCGAAGCCCGTATCCGGACAGGCTCATCCTCATCAAACAGCTGACGTTTCTAGAGGATGAGGCCCTGCTTCAGGTATAGAAGCGAATTTTCCTCTTCAAGTTACTAGTCAAAGGTTTTTTTGAAAAATTATAATGTTATAGTGGACATTATGTTATAGTATAATGTTATAATGTTTAAGTAAAATCACCTTAACGGTCAAGCTGAAGCTGGGAATTACTTTAAACACTAGCTGTGACAGGGTATTATGGTCAGTTTGTGCATTAAGCGTGGCATTGAAGTTGTAACTGGAGAATAGTAGGCCGGTGCTGATGCTGACACTGCTGAAGCTGGGGACGTGCGTCGTTGAAAATACTTATACCCTAGATGAGATAGGGTATATATGGACGGTGTGTGTAGAGCGTGACGCTGAAGTTGGAGCTGGAGTACAGTAGGTTGGTGGTGGAGCCGATGCTGCTGCAACTGGGCACGTGCGTTGTCGGTGACACTCGCAAGGATTTCTTCACAATCTCCCATACCAGCAGTGAGTATTTTTTAGTTTTTTTTCTAAACATTTCCGGTTCATATTTCAAATATTTTTCCAGGTTTTTTGTACGTTACGTTATGTAAATCTATTTTATATAATATTCCTAATACGTTTCGTAATTAATAATAGTGTTTAGAATTTTCTGCAGATTAATTTACGTACCATGGAACTGATCGTTATTTTGCGCAATGAAGACGTTTACTTAATTATTCTGTGCCCAATCAGTAGGATCGGATGAAACTGTAAACGCCAACCGGGCGAGTAGGGTTTTTTCTTTTATAAATATGAAATGGTATTATGTATTGCTCAGGGCGCATACGAGGTGAAGGTGTTTAAGAATAAGTAGCTGTAAAATGTTTCTTAGGCTGACACATATTTACCCCCAATTTTGTTTATATAAAAGATATTTGTTTTCTGTTTGAAGAAACTATATCTCTTGACGTTATTGTCAATTGGAGCGGTGGCGATGAGTTCCGCCTTTATCCGCAGCGACTACGTCTTGCGCCTGCGCAGCGCGCCAATATCTACGTACAGTTTGCACCCAGGTATTTTTTATTAGAGTCAATTGTTACAATGAATACCTAAGTATCTTTGAGTGTTTCTTAATTCAGTCACTCTCCTGCATAGTCTTGATTTCTTATACTTTACAACATGTTATTTCTGTTCTACTATAGCAACAAGTTTAATTGGAATTTCAGCGACATCTGCAGGGCAGCGCCAGTGCGTCTGTGGCGTATTCATACAATTAGATGCGCCAACTAAATGTAGTCCACATTTAGTTGGCGCATCTAATTGTATGTGGAAAGCTCTTTGTAGTCTACTCTCGTCACAGATTGCGCTCCTATGTACAACGCGCTACCATTTATCATCCGCGCCGAAAGTTGCGCGTGTGTAAATGCATAATGTGTGAACAAAGGAGCGGGCGCTGTGGAGGGCAGCGCGCGCGCGTCTATGGCGTCTTCATACAATTCGATGCGTCAACTAGATCTGGTCTCTTTGGAAAGCTTTTTGTCGTCTACTCTCGTCACGGATTGCGCTCTTAGGAACAACGCGCTGCCTTTTATCTTCCGCACCGCAAGCTCCGCGTGTGTAAATGTATAATGTGTATAATGAACAAAGGAGCGAGCGCTGTGAAGGGCAGCGCGTGCGTGTCTACGGCGTCTTCATACAATTCGTTGCGTCAACTAGATGTGGTCTCTTTGGAAAGCTTTTTGTCGTCTACTCTCGTCACGGATTGCGCTCTTAGGAACAACGCGCTGCCTTTTATCTTCCGCACCGCAAGCTCCGCGTGTGTAAATGTATAATGTGTATAATGAACAAAGGAGCGAGCGCTGTGAAGGGCAGCGCGTGCGTGTCTACGGCGTCTTCATACAATTCGTTGCGTCAACTAGATGTGGTCTCTTTGGAAAGCTTTTTGTCGTCTACTGTCGTCACGGATTGCGCTCTTAGGAACAACGCGCTGCTTTTTATCTTCCGCACCGCAAGCTCCGCGTGTGTAAATGTATAATGTGTATAATGAACAAAGGAGCGAGCGCTGTGAAGGGTAGCGCGTGCGTGTCTACGGCGTCTTCATACAATTCGTTGCGTCAACTAGATGTGGTATCTTTGGAAAGCTTTTTGTCGTCTACTCTCGTCACGGATTGCGCTCTTATGTACAACGCGCTGCCAAGTTCCGCGTGTGCAATTGACTGTGTGAACAGAGGAGCGGGCGCGGTGGAGGGCAGCGCGCGCGCGTCAGTGGCGGGGGCAGGTTGGTGCGCGGTGCGACTGGAAGTGCGCGCGCGAGCCACCCACGACTGCGCGCACC
Organism: Incurvaria masculella; assembly: GCA_946894095.1. Lineage (NCBI taxonomy): Eukaryota > Metazoa > Arthropoda > Insecta > Lepidoptera > Incurvariidae > Incurvaria > Incurvaria masculella. The sequence goes on from OX335644.1 coordinate 10,777,040, forward strand.
GCGAGTCCACGCGCGACGTCGACCACACCGATGACGTCGCGCTGCAACCGCCGCAACGTCAGTACGACTTCCTAGCGTTGCCTCGGTAGAAACGTCTATTTTTGAACCTGGATTACGAATTAGGTTTGGTTGGCTAGTCTCAGTCGATATTAAATGCGATTTAAAAAAAAAATGCGTCCAACTGAAGGTTCGTTTCAATTTTACACAATTCACTTGAAATAAATATTTTTAATTGCTAATGCGTTTTCCCTTCCCTACATTGATTATGAAATAATTCAGTTTTAAGATTTTGTTTTATGCGACCTGACATGGATGGCTCATACCACACAACTACCGTTAGCCCAATACACCACGTTCCCGAAGGAATTAGGTGCCATGCCAGGACCTTCCCTTTATACGTATTAGATACTTTATATGTAGTAGACGAGTGAAGCTTGCCTTACATTACCCCACAAGCCGTGAATTTCTGCGGACCCTTTTATGAAAACACTATAAAGTCATGTGTGATGTTTAGAAGTGTTATTTTATCACTATTTTAGTGAATAAATAAAAACAAGTATACCCTTTCTAATACCGCTCGTCGCAGAACATACAAGAAATTAACACATTCACTGTACAGATTTCTAAAAGAAGAACCAACCGATCTTTTAGATCCTTTTTATAAGGTCTGTGATCTATCGAATGGACTCGCTGCCTAGGTATTTCCCCTAAAGTAGCGTATATAATATTGGATACTTTCTATTCCCGTAGTTTCTCCTACCTATCTCGAAACACCTCTATATGGTTGCACTCGGTCACTCGTTTTGTGCATTTTGAAATATGTTTGCCAAGTAAAACAGATGCAGACTGCAAGCGACAGCTCCGAGCGAAGCTTTCAGCAGATTTACGAGTCGGACGAGAATAGACAATGAAATCCCGCTAGGGAATCCGGGATCGAGAATGACGGACGAAATATTACTTGCAATCTCTGGCACATGTGCGCAAAAAAAAACCGGCCAAGCGCGAGTCGGACTCGCACACGAAGGGTTCCGTACCATCGTACAAGATTTAACACAAAAAAATCACGTTTTTTGTTTGATTTTTCCCCCTTTAATTGTTATTATTTTTTCATTTTACCTAGTTGTTCTTATAGCGGCAAAATGAATACACACTTTGTAAAAATTTCAGCTGCTCTACCTATTACGGTTCACGAGATACAGCCCTGTGACAGACGGACGGACGGACGGACGGACGGACAGCAGAGGCTTAGTAATAGGGTTCCGTTTTCACCCTTTGGGTACGGAACCCTAACAGGAAATTACTTAATGTGTTTGCTGGGTAAAATCCATTCTTATCCATTGTGTCGTTTTTATTAGACAGTACACCCGTTGCGGCGGGCTTCCGGAATGTGGTGTATAGACAGTACACCCGTTGCGGCGGGCTTCCGGAATGTGGTGTATAGACAGTACACCCGTTGCGGCGGGCTTCCGGAATGTGGTGTATAGACAGTACACCCGTTGCGGCGGGCTTCCGGAATGTGGTGTATAGACAGTACACCCGTTGCGGCGGGCTTCCGGAATGTGGTGTATAGACAGTACACCCGTTGCGGCGGGCTTCCGGAATGTGGTGTATAGACAGTACACCCGTTGCGGCGGGCTTCCGGAATGTGGTGTATAGACAGTACACCCGTTGCGGCGGGCTTCCGGAATGTGGTGTATAGACAGTACACCCGTTGCGGCGGGCTTCCGGAATGTGGTGTATAGACAGTACACCCGTTGCGGCGGGCTTCCGGAATGTGGTGTATAGACAGTACACCCGTTGCGGCGGGCTTCCGGAATGTGGTATACAGGGCTAATGGTTATGTGGTATTAGCCATCCATGTCAGGTTTCATAACAAAATATGCCATGATGCACGGGCCAGGGAAACATTTGGGCTGGGAATTGGTTATATACTTTCCCCGCACAAAATTCACAGATCTCGCCGTTCCCTCAATGATCGTAGGGCAATAAATGTATACACGCCAACGCGATTACCACCACACATTTGTCTTCAACCCACATTACTGTTTCCTTACAAATTCTCATGCTGTGTACGGTGTACTGTACAGTGTACAGTACTGTGATGCGTTCCGTACAACTTTTATAAATGACGAATCGAAAAGGTTTGAACATGATCGATTTATACCTCCCCTTGGCCATTGCCAACTTCAACTTTACTCGTGTGAACCTGTCGTCGATTTGTATTTTTGTAAGAAGATAAAAAAATATTTGGCCACTATTATGGCCGAAACAAAATACCGAATTCCACATGGTCCAAACAAGTTTCTTGTCCGTTATTTTTCACCAGACTTATCGAACCGACAGAATTGTTTGAACGAATATTTTACAACGTTTACTGTAACTAACAAGGCACGAAAGTGGTACAAACGTATACGCAAATCTAGTTCTCAAGGACTATGTTGAGAAAGAACAAAGAGATGAAACGAAATGAAGGCAATGGTAAGTGTTTATTTGATCACCCACACCCAGCGACTCCGGATCGTGGGATTGCGGGCAGATACAAAAGGACGGGATAACACATTCTTATGAACTAATATGTCAAGCGTCTTTGTTTTCGCTGTTTCGCTCCATTCCCAATCTCCAGGCGTAGTGGAACGAGTAATCAGCGGAATAGGGCGGGCGGTAAATCCTATTTACCTCTTATTATTGAAGAACATCGAAATATGTTTTAAGGTGTTATATAATGTATTTTTATTTTGAAACATGGGTTATCATAGGTAGTCCCAATTAGATATTTTCTTTTCTAGAAACATGCTTTTATTACGCTTGTTTTTATGATTTTATTTAAAATAAGTTTATTTATCTATGCCAATAATTTCATCATTCGAAATTAATGCAATGCTGTTGGCGTTGTACGAGTAATTTATGAAAACTACATGTTATATTCGAACGTAGTTTTATTCTTATGTCATATCAATCGATGTCATGATGGCGCAAAATTAACACTTGAAAGCCAAATTGTGTTTTTGGATTGCTTAGAATAAAATATTATGAAAAACATTTTTTTTATTAGAGGCACGTAAGCTTTTGCTCATAAGAAGAGTTGGAAGTGTTGGAAAAGTTGTGGGGTAGTTTTAATTTCTTCCATTTTATATATTTAACATGTTTCATGGATAACCACCAAGTAAGGAAAGGGAACCTACAGTTTTACATGGATTTCGAAACATGGAACAGCTCCAATTCGTGACGAAATGCACTTATCAAACTCAGAAACAGAAATAAAGTGATGCATATGATAGTTTCAATGCGACATTAGGACCACATTAACTTACCATTTTGGATTGGGGCCCACGATTGGACATTTATAAAAGTGGTCTCGTTTTAGTATATTATTAAATATATTATATTAATTCAGTCAGTCAGGATATTTGGTAAATAGGGCTTTTGCTACTCGAAAGTACTGTAATAATGAAGTGACCTCCCTTCAAGCCATATCGAATACAATGGTCCAAAATGGCGCGGTCACGCGACCTTTGTTTTGGTTAGTGGCTTGCGCAAAGTCCTGACCTTAATCTGATCGAACGGGCTCAGGACACACTGGAGCGAATAGAAATGATCAATAATTATATTCAGGCATTCAGGCTACCATACTTTCCAAAGATTTAAACCAATATTCCAAAACCAGTTCACGAATATTGTATTAATGAATCTCTATCTTCATTTTTCTTAAGTATATACTATACACGAAAAGTCATTGATTTTGAGTCACTTACATATTGACTATATATATATTCTTAATGTCAATTTTTTTATTGGTTTTTAAGCAAAATATTTTGCCGTTAGATCGCGCTATAAAAATAGAAATTTTGGAGCAGTATAAAAATCTAATTATTGCGCAACAAATCCAATAAGCCTGAAATTCTAATAAATATGTATATTATATATATTTACATATTTGACATTTACATCTAATTAGTAATTCAAAATTATTTACTTTTGTGTTCACAAGAAATGTTGTAAGGGTCAGACTGGTTTGAAACACCTTTAATCATTAAATATTTATTCGGCGTTCTTTTATAAAATTGTAAGTAACATCTTATTCTAAGGCAGTTTTTTATATTGAAGTACATAAACTAAGACCATGCTGTTTATGTCTATTACATAGATTCGAACCCTTTCATGAGTTTAATTAATTCTTGAAACAATTTCGCCTAACTTAATTCATTTACAGCAAAACTATTTGTAACTTTACTGTACATATTTGAGTGAATACATACTTAAGACATAATACGTACAGATGTAGGAAGTTAGGGCGGAAAGGGCAAGTTTAAGCGCAATAAAGTTTCTAGATTACAACCCTCGATTGAAATTTCGCAAATTAATTTTGTCGTGCGGACTCGACTGGAAATGCGCGGTGTCATTGCTAGTTTGATCAATATGCACGAGTATGGTAATAATTCTGAGAGAATTCCCTTTAGAGAAGTTTCTTCATAGAACTTGAATTCTTTATGATCGATCGAGGTGGTCTCGTAAAAGTTTTGATCGACGCTGAAAGATGATATGAAAATTAAGTCGCCCCTAAATATGCCAAAGCGAATATTAATGTTAACATGAGAACAGAAGGAAATAAAACTAACTCATTTGTATTTTGTGCTTTTAGAGCTTGGAATAGATGGTTTGAAAAGATGGTTTAAAAGTCGCACAAGGAAGATAAATCGTTGTTAACAAATGTCTACCAAATCATCAAATGTATCATGGATCGTGTTATGTATCCGGCTCGGCCTAAGACAATATTAATTCGCCGATTCCATACTCCGTTGCTGCCTACGATGGGGACAAACCAATAATACCCTTTCCGATTTATAATATAGCAGTAGAATTAAGTACATATTCAAAATAATCTTCTTGTTCAATGTTCGTTTAGATTTTCACTGTTTTTCGACATAGCATTTTAAAATATGGATAAGCGTGTTCATATTATTTGATATTTACGGATAAACGGTGTTCAGCTTATTTATTTAGGTCGACGTCCAACACGCTGTGGAAACCATAGACCTAGCATGCGCGCGCAGAGCGCTTATTGCAACTTATACGTATAGCGTACATCCTGAGCGACGCCGGGTATCGTAGCTAGTAATTTAGTAATTTAAAATAAATTATGCCACCCAATGTTCTGAAATCAGATCTGTAATCAAATTATATTGCTCTGAAAGGAAATAGGCTGGGTTGGCAAGGCGTGAACAAGACCTCGTAATCCTCTCAAAATGTGTAGGAGGGGTGAAGAGAATGTATTATGGAGCGTTCATATAATACCTACGCGTGTCTTAATATTATTTTCTGCGCCTTAAGAGATATTTTCCTCAGGCTTCGAATAAAATACCCGGTAAAATTTTACTACAGGAATATCGGCATTGGCTGGTCCAAGCTTCCAAATTGTCCCTACCATTGGACTGTTCGTTGACATAGTCCACGCAGCAGGTGGTCGCCACAACGCTCGTCTTTCCGCGCAGTAACCACTTCCAAGCTAAATTTCCAAGTTAGAGTAGCTAATGTTAGGCTTACTCACCAACGTTTATTAACTTTTATCATTAAGTGGGTACTGTACAAAATACGCTCGCCAAGTGTTGCGGATATGCAAATATACCAAAGCAAGCCTCGAAACGCAGTATGCTCCCAAAATATCGAGTAGACCTTATATAGCGGGCATAAGGTCCAATACTGACCAACAATCGTGACAATTCCAGCAATCTTGAGACACTGAACACTTGGTACCAATAATAATTTAGAGATGTGAACTCGTCATCAATGAATATTAAAAAAATCAGGCTTTCGTTTAAAGCAGAAGAAAGAAATTTAATCAAAGTAAATCCGGTTAGAGCAGTATTGACATTAAGTGATTCTAATATTCCTTTTATGTGGAGAATAAACAGAACTTGAAAGTTACGACGAGAACAGTACGGCAAAGGATCATTTTAATGTTATTCGTTTTATTTCAATTTAATCAGAACCAAGAGAACACATATACAATATTGGGAAACGTGGTGATATTGACTGAAATTCCTGGGAAATAGGAATCATATTCAAGATTTGAGACAATCGATTTGGCGTTTCCGAACGCTGCAATAATGATGACGACCAACAATTTCTGTCGTTAGCATTACGGTATTTTGTGTATTTTACCTCGATCGGCGATCGACCGAGTCAGATCTTAGAACCTGTGTTTGTAAATGTGTTTGTCACGCTCTGATTTAGTTAAATATTCTAAAGTTATGGTGTTCACATATGATACGCGGCTGGAATTTTGTTATAATCCAAATAATAGCTGCTGGCGTAATATTATAACGACCCTTGGAAATATCTTTCTTTGTGCGTTGTCGCTTCCTTGTCGCGTAGACGCAGCTATTCAAATAACTTGGAGACGTGAATTGCCATTATAACGACAAGAAAAGAAGAGCCATTATTTACAATTTAAATAGAAAGCCAAATCGTTGAGCCCCTTTTCTTATAAATTATAACTCTTTTTTCGTTCAGTGTAATCGTTTAGGAGCATTTATTTGGTATTTTATCCGTTATATTACTCGTTACATTTTCATTATTATTGTCATTTCTTTTAATGTTATATTTAAATATTTATACCGTACTATTCTTAACATTTTTTTTTATAATGGCTTTGGATAAACAGTGTTAAAATGTTTAACTGGATGAAGTGCACGATTTATTCACTTCATCGAAAATTTCTTGAGAACGTACTGCAAATGAGATTATCTTAGAACAAAACTCATTATATTATCAACACCATTCGTTGAATAGGTGAAATCAATGACTATAGCGTTTTTAAGGTAGAAAATAGATAGTTATGAAACCATAATAAATCAATATATATAGTTGATAATTACTATTCATTTAATAGATTTTAAGATAAAATTGATAGCACGCTTATTATTTATGCAAATAATATTTTATATATTAACAAGCAGCTTAAATTGAGGGAAGGTGGAAATATTTAGGATGAAAAGAACAAACGCAACCTTGGCAGTTTATTTTGGTGAATTTATCAAGTTCTGACTGAGTTCTATCTATTACTTAAAAGAAAATATAATGGGAAAAATTTGTGTTTTTGTACCATGTGTTCCAATATAGGTTTGCGTTGATGGATAGATAAGAAAATAATTAAGCTAATTTATTAAGAGGCTCAGTATTGCTGATTATTTGCCAGTGTTTAGGCGACATTTCTATACGTCGACCGACATAAACATATTTCTCATAATATGCCCCAAAAAATTAAAAAACAACTCAATTGATCGGGCACGGTAGTGCCTCGCCGAGTGGATCAAGCGCAGCGTATGAGCGCTAACTTGAGTGCCCCCATATCTGCACTCAAAGTCTTTGAGCAGATTTATTTCTGCAACTTCACTATTTTTTTATTCTCATTAATTTAGTAGAGTGAGCCTACGGATTTGTAATGCTCGCGTAGCGGGGGTGGGAGAGAAATTTCTCATTTATGTAATGGAACCACTTTGACGGAACTTTATTCTCAAGTTTTAAGTTTGTAAATTATCGAATTCATATGATAATTAAATACAAAGTTTTGATATATTGACACTCACTCAATGATTATCATAAATACTAGGTCTCGTCTGAATATTGACATGCGGGTGGGCTTTATCATAGAAAATAAGGAAAAATAATAAAAAAACTAGCTAAGGTTTCCGGTTCCGCTCGAGTCAACGTAGAACTCGATTGTAGCGCCACCTAGCGGGCCCAATCTAAGTAATCTAGGGCTAACTTAAACACAAATAATGTCATCAAAATCGGGGAGAAGTTTAATAACATTCACGTACAGAAGAATTATACATTTGAAGATGAATATTCGGAAAAATCTCAATTTCATCAAAGATTACATTAATTTAACATATTTGAAAATGCCTGCGCGACTTGTAGCACGGGTATTTCAGCTTAAAAAAATTATGTACAGTAACCATTGAAATATGTGGTACGTACCTTTGACATAATATCACTGACAATAACAGCAATTGGACAAACCAAAATAGGCCAAAAGTTCCAAAAAAATGACATATCTTCACGCCCAATAAACACACATTACCTGTATAATGTGTGTTTATGGGCGTGATTCATTCATCAGTCATTTTTTCAAGTGGGCATTCAGGGCCAAATTCGAAAGTATAAAACATAGCGAAAACACTCAAAGGAGTTATGAGGCTGATTTAGATTAAAACTAAAACTGCATTATTCGATTTTTGGAAAATCGCTTTTCTAGCCGGGAATCGATTTCGTTGATTTTGAGAAAAACATAACATACTGTATTATTACACCAGTCAATAGTGTCGCTTATAAGGAATAAATCTTGTAAAGTAATGTCATACGGCCAACTAAAAGAAAGTGCTGATTTTTAATAAACTGATAAAAATGTTCAAGTATTCATGCATTACCCGTAACCTTCAATAATCAAATTGTCTAAATTATGTTTTTTTTTTCGTTTATTATGGCTTTTAGCCGCAAATAAATAATATAATTTTGAAATTAGAACACGATGTTGTGATGCTGAATGCAGCAGGTGTGTTGATCTACATTTCGAATTATTTGATTTGTGGTACGGGTAATGTATGAATACTTGAAAATATGAAACAGTTTATTAAAAATTAACACTTTCCTTTAGTTTGCCGTAAATATTACTTCACAAGAGGATATTTTATTTTTCTCAAAATCAACAAGATCGTTTCTCGGCTGGGAAAACAATTTTTCCAATAATCTAATAATGCAGTTTTACGTGTTTGAACATTTTTACGGTATTTCAATCGGCGGGATGAGACATTCTCCTACGTTTCGAGCTGATTGTTCACCCCGTTGTCAAGGAGGCAGCCGCCACCTTCGTACGCGGCAGACGACTGCTGAGTAATCTCGCGGTAATCTCAAAAGTATCATAATGCTGATTTAGTTTTTATCAAAATCAGCCTCATGACTTCTTAGATTGTTTATCGCTATTTCTTATAGATTCGGTTTTGGCCCTGAAGGCCCACTTGAAAAATTTAACCTATATATTCTTTTGTTTGGGTCAAATTCACAATTAATGATCACCTTAAATTTAAATAACCACGGGCATTGTGATTTTGCCATTTACAATAAAAGTGCATAATTAAGTACACACAAGAATATTAACACAAAGCTTCCCTCCACTTGCTTATTGTCTTATTTCCTGCTTACCCGAAATTTTAGCCCCCTTTATTTTATACACTCCTTGAGCATCAATCAAACAATCTTAATGCAGAAGGATAAATAATTTCCGGTTTTCATAACATTCGGCAAACCTCCCAAAGGAGGCTCATTAATCACTCGAAGAGCTTGTGGCTGATGGAATGAGTCGAGCCTTGAGGGAGAAGGGAACGGAGGGGGGTCATTGTAATAGAAACGTTGAAAGGGATTCAGCTCAAATACGACAGTGTCTATTGACATTAAGTTAAGCACTCTTGAACCATCGGGCCAGATCCATCAATTATTAAATTATTGAAGGAAATATGAATTAGTTTTTGACAAGGCTGTTACAAAAACGTACATTCATTTTTATCGATACATCACAGATACATATTTTTTCTGTGGTATTTTTCCACGATTTTTGGTTTGTTTCTTTAATATTTATATTTTGTTTTAAACATAGGCAGCCTATTTAGAAAACACAGTTCAGGCTGTTATATTTTTTTATGGATATTGTAAATTAAATGTGTATTGCAGAAGAGGCACAAATGTAGAATAAATGCAAAATAAATGCGTTCCTTGAGCAACATTTTCGGAGGTAATCTAACGGACACATTTTGAAACGACGGGGTTAGACAGGAATGTCAATTGAAAAATGATGTTCTGAGTAGAATCTAGAAAGGAGAGCTAAGATGGTTTGGACACATGGAACGAATGGATGAGGAAAATATTACGAAACATTTTACTTTGCAAAAGTGAGCGTAAGTATCATGCCCGGGCGGCCTAGAAGAACGTACTATGACCAAATCGAAGTAATTATTCGTAAAGGTCTGGTTCGTAGCACCCGTAATCGCAGAGCATGTATGAAAAGATGAATGTCTGTAGATAAAGCGAAAGAGGAGTGCTGTGATCGTACCGTTTGGCGCTCTCTCATCTCTGCCTAGCCCTTCGGGAAAACGGCGTGAATGCATGTATGTATGCATGTATAAAATAATTAGCCACGAAGCTTCCTCCGTGGCGGATAATAATTTGTCCCGCGGGAATAATGAGTCCTTCTTTCTTGCAATAAATACCGTTGGCAGAGTCGCCCGCTGGCCGCCGCCGCCAAAAGGATGATTTATCAGTCGCGTACCGCGGTCCAGCTATCTCTTATTTCCACTTACAAGCGGGAAAATAATATAAATTGACCAAAACCATTTCGGACATGTGTGGATGATTTAGCGTTCAGGTCTTTAGATCGCCGATGATTGGTATGGTGGCATTCCGGAGCGGATTTCGGATCCGCTCTATTGGACTCTCTCCAACTATGATTTGGCACTGTTATTTTTGTAGGCGATATAGTTAAAATACTTAGAAAAATGACACAACATGGCGCCCAAAGCCTGGTTGCTTACGTAATTTTAATGAGGCAACCAATATACTGAAAAAAGAACTAAGAATTTACGTTAATACGAAGGAGAGATATTGAATTATGGAACTAGCAAGTAAGCAAGATATCTCTACTTATATAAAAGATAACGCCTGTCCACATATTCGGGGTAATGTCTGTAACCACAGAAGAGATTAAGATGCGGTTTGGACCGATGTAAAGAGTAAATCTCGGGGCCCACTATGTGGAGCCTGAGCGGTATCAAATAAAGTATAATGTCATAGAACATAATAATCCACGAGATGGCGCTACGTGTACGTTTAGTCTGCGCTGGCATAAGTAACAAGTGGAATCATATTGCATTCTAGGAACGACGACTGTGTCCTTCGCCAATGTGGCTCTCCTACGCCAGTGTGGTCTTTGAGCATGTAGCCAAGACCAACCTGAAGCCCCACCAGACCCGCCAGAACCGCTTCAAGCGACAGGCGACTGGTGCTCCCCTCCCTTCTACGTGCGGATCGTCAATCTCCATCGGGACCTTGGCCTTCCAACCGTAGCCCAATACTTCAAAGAAGCATCTACCCGCTACTTTGAAGGGATCCCTTCCCACCCGTATCCGCTGCTCGTGAAGGCGGCAACGTACGCCACCTTCCCGAGCATCCGACATATCCCACCACAGTGTTTTAGTGGGTAGGTTTAGCCTAGGGTTAGGTTAGGCTCGCTAAACCAGTCCCACATAACCTCATTCCGGAATCAGGCATGCGTAAAGCATTTCACCTCCCGGACCTCTTGCAGCTTCCACTGGGCGACTAGGAGGTTATAAAAAAAAAGAAAAAATCATTGGAGCGAAGGCCACTTGAAAGGTTCCAAATAAAATCATGGCAGCATTATATACCTGCGCTGCACCACAGAATAAGTAACGCCGCCGTCGCGTGGCGGTCGCCGCCCCGGACAAGGAACGCCGCAGTGCGTCTCGTTATCTTCCTGTCTATAGTGGAATAGGTACAAAAAAACGTGTTGTATGTCTGTCTAACTATGTTAGCAACATTTATCTCCTATTTTTGCTCTGCGCCATCTGTTGGCACAGTTGATATTGATTATATATCCATCACTATAGAAATAGCCACTTTCAGTTAGAGTCAGTTAGTTTGAAGTTGAGCGCTTAATTTCGGTGCCTTATTTGAGCCTACTGATTAATGAGACTTGGTTGAACGAAAAATCATCCACCGCAGAATATAATATTGCTGGCTACGTTTTTTTACACATCCCACGAATATCACGCGGGGGAGGTGTCGGAGCGTATATTCGCGAGCATTTAAATTACAAACAATTGCACTTCGATATTTTTTGATCTACCGCATGCATGTGACAGTTACCAAAAACGTTAAGCAGCACGCGAATACAGCTCGCTGCCAGAGTGCTTCCGGTTCCGTCCGCCACATGTCCTCGAGTGAACGTATTCTTTGAACATTATAATTTTGGACGTTTTTACTTCCTAGGAGTGTTTTGTGACCTCTCGATAACGAACTATTGGAACGATCTAGTGAACTTGTGCTAAAGATATTGGATTGAAGTGCGCGAACCCCCACGCTGGTGTGTTCGCCCATATTCATCAGAAACCCAAGGAATTGGTGTGCTGAGAACTGATGCCATCAACCTGTGAGTGTTTTCCAACGATTTCTTTTGGTTTGTTGTATTTTTGACATTGTAACAGAAAATCAACGTGTCCCCACCAGGGATGCCAACTGACACGGGGTGAAAAAAAAGAGTGGGGCCTCCTCACACTTCCCCGGCCAATGATGATATCCTTCCCCGTCATGGCGGTAACTGGAAATCCTTAATAAGGTAGGTAATGAAAGAATGTATTTTTTTAACTTTGATACAATGTATTATTTAATTTTGATCCAAAAAAAATTAACGAAAGTGTCTTTTCACACATTGGGCCTTTAACGTCGGTGCACTGTCCTGGTAAAATATACGTATCTGAGTCCGAGCCGGGCCTGGTGCCAGTGAGACAGAGGCGGTCACGGGGCACTGAGAAAGCGACGAAACGGTGTAGTAGTGGCGATGTGCTCGCCCACTGAAGATAGCGGTGCTCGTCCACAGAAGATAGCGGCGCTCGTCCACAGAAGATAGCGGCGCTCGCCCACAGAAGATAGCGGCGCTCGCCCACAGAAGATAGCGGCGCTCAAAGTAGCAGCGCAGTCAGCAGCCAATAAGTAGGTCCCGCAGAACTTCGCCCCCCAACGTAGCAGCTGAAGATTTGATTAAAAGGTGTCACACGACTACCCATAGGCGTGCGAGGAAGAATAGTGACGGTACTGAACTCGTCCTAGTTGTGTCCATCGATTTCCCAAAGCACATGCGTTCGACAATTTACGGCAATAAAAATAAAACATAACATGCAATTGGAGTAGTAACTCGTACCCAAGGCTCATGCACAATCATTATTAAACAAAAATACAAGACAAATACATCAAGAGACCAATTGAAAATCAAACATGGCTACTTTACCGGGCACACCGCTTGCTTGTTTTCAGGATTGACACGAAGACGTCACCGGGGCACCGGTTCGAGCAGAAATGGGTGAAAGATTTTAAATTGCCGGTCAAAAGAATGAAACCAAAAAGTCGATTTCCGGTGGCAAGCAAAGAAAATGAAGTCACAAGTTATGGGAAAATTCACACTCCAGGGAAAATCGTGTTAGAATAACCATTTACCAATATCTCTGTACTGTCTAAAGAAGTTTAATAATAATAATGATTAATTAAAGATGAGCTGGATACGAATTTCGCAATAGAATGAGCTTAAAACGTTTAACCATGAAGCAAAATCGAGAAGGCTAAGATGTGAATTTAGGATTATTTATATGGCAACATTATCACTGATATGACAATCGGAATTCTACTAGTGATCTACCGTCCCGATTGTCGTTAATAATATTCATCGTGGTAGTGTTACGTCAATAAATCTGGTTTGACACTTCTAATAAATTAACCATCGTACTTAGTAGGTGGCCCCCTTCGACTCGCATGAGGAATAATATGTCTACCATCCTCTATTGAAGAGATTACGATTCACAACGTAAGCGAGCGTCTGGAAAAAGAGAAGAATCCCAGACATTCGATCAAGTCAAATATTGCAATCGCACTCACTTACGTTGGCGAACAAAAGTACAAAATGACTTCAGAAAATTGTCGTGAAAGTAGTTCCGGCCTATTTTGTTGAGAGAAATTCCGTATAAAATATTGGAAAATAGTAATGTAGTAGTATGTAAATTAATATTAAAACCAATACGGATTTATAACAACGAAGAAATAATTGAAATAAGACAGTTCGTAGACGGAACTGCGCCACGACGGAAATGTCGCATTATTATTTGTTTGAAAAAAAAATCACTACGTGACAGTGTGTCGAAGACTAGAAGTGGTTCTGTTACATCCCTCCGTTCTATCTATTTGCATTAAAATAATTTAAACTACAACCGCATATCTCAGAGTCCTCTGTGGCTCATACAGGCTCAACAGATTTTGATCCAGTTTTTTTTTTAAATCAAAATCAAAATCATGTCTTTATTGCCGTTTTTTGCTTAGGTATATGTATATTGGCTCACTCTTAAGAGGTACGTTAGTCAAGCTAAAACTGCCTGGGTAGGCGTGCAATATGACATAGCATGTCCAATAAAACAGTTTTAAATTCTCATTAAAAATATATAATAATCGAACGCAATGTAAAATAATTGAGTCAATATAAAATAATAAATTACATTTCTATTAAATTGTTTAGACATATAAATTATTCAACAACCTTAATTTTACTTTCAACAACCTTAATTTTATTTCATTAAACAACCTTGCAGCCATGTAGTATAAACTATCTCTAAACAAAGTAGTGCGTCGTTGAGTACAATATAGTTTTCCCTTCGATCGAGTATTGTATGAGTGAATAGAGCTGGTTTCCCTAAAATATTGGGATTTTTTCTTGACAAAAACACAAGTTTCATAAATATAGAAGCTAGGAACCGTTAATAATTTCAACCTTTTGAAAAGTGGTCTACAACTATCCATTGAGCGAGAATGTGTCAGACATTGCTCTTACACATTTTTTTGTATTTTAAAAACTGCTTCTATATTTGTGGAGCGGGTGATTGTTATTTTTTTTAAATTCAACTGCATTCTTGGCTACTGTTACTTTAGAGAATCATATTACCGTGAAAAGTGATTGGTACACGACCAATCGTTTTCCGGAATTAATGGATGAACTCTGTAAAAATAACCGTTTACGCCATATTAGCTTGCACCACAATAATATCAGTTCTCACACGGCCAAACAGTTATTTTTTTACAGGTAAAAAAGTATAACTGATAAGCTGTCCTGCATACATTCCCGGGCACCTTGTGACTTTTTCTGTTCCCAAAAAATAAGAACCAATTTCGCGGTCATCGATTTTGTTAAGTATGAAAAACATGTTTCCGAGGTCACCATAGAGGCAACATCTTTAACGTTCTTACATGGAGGAGTTGAATTAATGATTTACAAATTTATTTATTCGTATGTTTACGCTAAAGAAGAATATTTTGAGAAACAAAAAATATTTTTTTACCAATCTTAATATTTTTTTCATATTCATTTCGGACGTTTTAGTTCGCGCCGCGCAACGAACATAGAAGGACAGAAGTAGCAACCGAAACTCGTTTGTGTGGGGGCGGCGTAGCCACTTTTACATTGAAAGCGGTAGCGCCGGCGATTCAGTTAGCTTATGAATACACTTACTACTGATTTTCTCGAGTTCTAACGAAACATAAGTACACGTAAGGACTTCACAGGAAGCTCGCTATTTAATGCAACAAACATTCGATATAGCGCGTCTCGAATTCGTAAGAGAACTACCTACTACTTACATATGGACATTTTCCACTAACTCGTGGCTACGCTGCCTCCATACGAACGAGTTCGCTACCCCGTCCTTCGATGCTCGCTGGCCCGCGTATAAGTACGTAGACCCTAATAATTTGAGAATGTAGGTAAAGTCGTAAAAGAATACCTTAATTAATTTTGTCCAACTGCTTGCACAAAAAGTATTAAATTAAATATTCCCAAATTTACGATTCCTCTCGGCGTGAAGTTGGATACCGGACATTAAAGGACTTTCGCAATAAAAATAACTTTTGCGACTCCATCGGCTTTTAATTATCCGCACAATTGCATCATTACGTTTTATTCTTTCATTCCCTTATTTGTCAGGTCGAAAATTTTAACCTTTTTCATTACTTGAAAGAGAGTGTTTAGTTTGATCATTCATACTAATATTGTAAATCGGAATTTGCGTTTGTTATTTATTCTTCTTTCTCGCAGCAAAGGCGCAACCGATTGTTGAGATTGTTGATTTTGTGCTTATACATGGTTTATGGACCGGAGAATGGCCTGGCTACTTTAAATATTCTATTATACTTTCGATATTTGTCCGAGCGGAGCCGGGTACCATAGCTACCTTAACATAATAAAGGAACTAGAATATTTCGTCATCAGTTAGTGATGTTAAAGCCTAAAAAACGTTCAGTCGTGTCTGCCCCAAAACATGGCAGCGATTAAGTCGAAAGACATTTCCAATTTCAATTGAAAAGAGGGTACCATGCCGGCTTCAAGGCAGCAAATTGTGTCGTTATTAAGAGGATACTGAGGTGATTAAGTCCCATAAAATGGCTTGTGCCTGTTTCCTCAGTAAAATAAGAAATATTTTTCTGATATATTGCACCAGGTCGCGGCTGGTTTCAAATGAACTCCTGTTATCTAAAAAGTAATTAACACAAATGTTGAAACAGAGTATATCACAAACTAAAAACAAAAGAAGCAGATACAGGAGAATTAATGACACTAGAAAAATATAAATGGTTGTTCCTTCCTTTTTAGGGTTCCGTACCCAAAGGGTGCCAACGGAACCCTATTACTAAGCCTTCGCTGTACGTTCGTCCGTCTGTCTGTCCGTTCGTCCGTCTCAGAGCTGTATCTCACAAGCCCTAATAGGTAGGCATCTGAAATTTTAAAATTTTCAAAATTACAAAAAAAATGTGTTAAATCTTACACGATGGTACCCTTCGTATGCGAGCTCGACTCGCACTTGGCCGGTTTTTAGTCATCATACTTTCTTGTCAGCCCACTGTAGAATTCAATATCATAGCTGGTTTCCTTGCAGCAAATAATATTTAAGATGTTGCCAATTGGGGCAGACCAGTCTTCACAAACAGCACACGCTCACGAGGATCATACCGGATCCAGCCAACCAGATATTTTAACCATATTTGGGGCTAATGGTACAGGCGACTGGTAGGCCGTAGGTTAGCTGGCGACGAGTGAACGTCCTGGATGGTGAAAAGGAATAGTGCGGTCTAGTTAGCCCCAACAATAGTGGATCGAGTCATAATGTGATCTGGCATCCATTAAACAAAAATAAAATGAAATGATAATGTCCTTTTTCGCTTATCACTATGAGTATGCAAGAGGCGAGTTTACTTCCAAAAGTAATTTCTAACAACTTAAAATCTTAAAATACCTAAGCATTAAGAAATAAGCAGGAGATTATTCAAACCACGACAAACATGACCTGTGTTTTTGATGGATGAATTATGGACCAAATGTTTACTTTTTTTTATGACCTTCAGATAAGTATTTGGTAATATAAAGTTTGAGATACAGGTCATTAAGGGAGAATTGTAGTCGTCAGGATGCTAATGGTAATGGCAAAAAAGAATACATAGTGGCAAGTGCTTTGATCAAAATAGAAAAAAGAAAGGAGATCGTATATCGGCTTTACGTACACTCTTGACGAAATAATCATTTTTAAAAGTTAAAATCTCTATAATAAGACGTGTGAGAGACGCAGGGATCCGTATTCTTTAAATATTACGATGGCGAAGTTACGTCAGCGGTTGCGGTTACAGTCTGTATAGCACGAGCGTATTATAAAGCAGACGTTACCGCACGGGGCGGAGGTCGCCGGCGCGCCGGTCGTGCCCGGCGGCCCTCGGGGAACAATAATTTAGTCAGTAACCACCCCAACCGAGCGTCCCTCCGCGCCGGCCGCCGCTACCTACAGATCACTTCTTTATTCTATTTACTCCGCCCGGTGCTGCTCCCCTGGTAATATCAGTCTGAAATGGTGGCTTTCTCTGCAAATAAATCCGTTTAACACAAACAATAGCCTTTTTAAAACTGGATATACTGTCCATACTTAATGTTTACTTATTTATAAATTTGCAGAAATATTCAGGAAAAATACTATTTTAGATTGCTTCTGCCTTTTTTCTCAACGAGTAAAGATGACGGGAGGGGCGACCGAAACGTATCCGTGTAGCGGCAACTTTGCCTCTTTTTAGTGATAATACCTACAATGAAGGAGCGTATGCCAGTCAGTTCGCTTACGAATTTGCTCAACCTGATGTTCTCGATTTCCAACGACTAGTAAGAACACGTAAGGACCATTTAGTGCATCGTACATTTGATTTTGCGCGTCCCGAATACGTTACCTAACTAACCACCATCAGTGCATTATCATTAATACATGGCTACGCTGCGACTGCACTAGGGTTTCTCAACCTTGGGTTCATGGACCCCTTATGGCTCTGTGGCGTGGGTGCTGGGGGTCCATGTTAAATATTTTTCAATAAGTACTGCGCATAATCGATCCACCCATAAATTTAGGTATGACTCCCGATGACCAGCTCGAGGAGTGGTTGTTTATAAAAATAAAAATGTAAAGAAAATTAATGGAGGTCCGGCTTGTAGCCATCTTCCTGCCAACCTTGACTTAGCTTTTGTTGCCTAGAACAGGATATCCCAGAGATTTAATTATGATAATTAGGTAAGCTTCGAAGCCATTTTATTATATTCTATGTTGTAAACCCTCGCTACCCAGCCGCTGCGGACCCATGGCTGGTAGAGAAGCCTGCAAGAAACTGTTGATGGACAGGAGCTTCGTTAAGGGCAAGAGCCGCCTCAACTCATACACTCCTGGACCCCAGGCGCTGATGGCCTGATGGAGAGAGTGATCTTCCGCCCAGAATGGAATATGGACCACAAGCCAGAGGAGGGCTGCTGCCGGCAGGCCTGGGTTCACCCGTCTCCAGGAAGAGACGGCGCCACGCCGGACTATAGGTGGTATCGCTCCTTGCCAAGATCTGCTATAGCTATCCGATGTCCAACTTTCAATTTACAAAAGGCCAATAAACCTACTGATACCTACATTACGTTTTATTGAAGGTGCGTATATAAAATCACCAGTGAACACATGCTTTCATACACAATTATGTTGTATGAAAACATAAAACCATTATTGCCTCGATATTTTAAGGAACACCGATGTTAAACGCCAATACGAACTCGGTGTGTGGAGTAAGAAATATAAAGATAAAACGAATCCAAAATCGCTCCCATCTGACTATTCGAGCAAACAATTGCGAGAATGTGCTGAATGTGACGGAATCGGAGACCCTTTTCTCCTAATATTTCTTTCACAAACACTTACAATGGTCGCGATCAGAAGAAATCCCCTATAGCATTTGGCGCGATGTGTTATCACTGTGCCGAAAAAGTACTAGACTTAGAGGTTAGAATATTACTCCAGGAACTTTTGCCTTAAATCAGCACTTAGAAAAACATTAAATCCGAAATGCAATTTTTTTTCTCATAAACGTAGTATTTCATGTGGACGTGTGTACATTCAGTTTGCAACATTTTGGGGGGTCCGGAAGATAGAAATAAAATATGAAATATGTTTAAAAAATGATATCTCCTAAACAAATATTTAGAAATGTTATTTAAAAATGTTATATGTTAGCTAATTTTAGGTGTAATATTACTGTGAATTTGCAACAATTTCTTATTTACGGAACTGTGTAAATATATATTTTTTGTACTATTTTCATAATATCTGCTAAGCAAATAATGAAAATTATATTTTATTTTCTAAAACTCTATATTTCTCTCTCCGCAAACTCTATATTCTGTGAAATTTATAAAATGTTGCAAATATTAGAAGCACATTTTTTTTCATTTATAATTTTTACATTCACACAAAAGCTAAATAAAAAATTCGAAATACGTATAAAATCGTTCGTGGTATAGTTTTTAAAGAATTTAATTTTCTTTTACATATTCTAGAAAGAAATATAGCAATAGCAAGTTAGGTTCGCGGCATAGATTTTTTTTAGTAAATACATTTTTTTAATTACATTTCCGTAATTACAAAATTGTTGCAAATTCGCAGTTACATTACGCCTTAAAAGACTTAACATATACATTTTTTTGATGCCGTTTCTAAATATTTGTTTAGCAGATATATATTTTTTAATACATTTTAATTTTTTTTCTATCTTCCGGGCCCCGCTTAATGTTGCAAACTTAATATAAGCATATGAACATGAAATTATATATTTCTGAGAAAAAAAAAAATATTTCGGATTACATGTGCTTCTCAAACAGTATCTATCCCGGTCTATATAGTCTTACGTTCCTTAAACTACATTTACTAAAGGATTTATTCTTGCACGGAACTACGCAAAGTAAATGTGTTACATGCTTAACGAAATGCACTTATCGAACATAGAAATAAAAGAAAGTGCTGCATGAACGGGGCGGGGATTTGGGATGGAAGGCAAGTCAACCAGTACGCGTTTATCATACGTTTACGTCGATAAACTTTCGAACGCTCAGCCCTTGTGTACCTACTCCGAGATAGGGTTGTCCACCATGGGAGCAAACTTACTGTTACCTCAAAACCTATCAACATATAGCCCCGGTTGCACGAAGAAACGGCCGACTTAATCAATGTTCAAACACGTCACTTTTAGTGAACCGCATAGAGTTCCTTCCATACTGTCCACACAAAGTGACGTGTTTGTTCATACTTTGACGTTGATTTTGATTTTTTGTCTTTCGTGCACTCGGCCCTTAATCTGTCTGTGCCATAATATGGTTGATAGAGGCAGGCGCTGTAGTAGGTGGTACAGAAAGATTAAATGTCTCCAGAATAAAGAAATAGAGAAAAATAAAATCAAAACAATGTAATACACTAGCTGAGGTGCCCGGCTCCGCTCGGGTGAATATCTCGGCAACAGCGCCACCTACCGGGTCCAACCATTCAGGGGCCTACCCGAACAATCACAAAAAAATCATCAAAATCGGTCCAGCCTAGGAGTTAGGTGACAAACACACGTACTGAAGTGTTATATATATGAATATGATGGCGTCTTTAGTGGGTGCCCTGCCCAGCCAATAAATTTAAGGACTTAACTTCATTGCTGCCTTCTCCACACAGCGCGGTCCCCTGGGAGCTTCGCGAACGCGAGACACGCTACTCCCGTGCCTCCGATGCTCCCCCTGAGCATCTTGTCGTAGCGCTGTGGTGACATGAGTGTGTTGCACCACGGGATGGTGTATTGACCATTAAACAAAACCAATGCATTTATATTTACTAAGGGTCTCTTTCACTACATCCAGTCAAAGTTCTAATCTGTGCAACTCGAACTAAAATTTGATATTGCGTCCACCAACGGTTTTGACTGACATTTTCAATTTGACAGTCAAACTGACGGAAAAGTTAACAGATGGTTAATCTGCCAGTAAAGTGATAACTCCTAGCTTCATGAGCTAATGAATTTGTTTCAATATTATAATAATGGACATGTTCACGAAAACTATCAGTTGATGCACCGATGACTTCCTGTGGTCTTAATAATCATAGGAATTGATTGAGGAACAAATTTGTTCTCTTATCGATTGAGTGTATCCATCAATCTATAATCGGCGATGATAAAAGTTACCCTAAATCTTCTAAAAATGTGATTGATTTGTCTCTAAGTGCAATGATTTGACTCTGGGATTCATGAATTGTGTTACATAGGTAAGTATCATTAACAAATGTTATGTGTTTGAACCAGCGAGTATGGAAGGTACATCCATACTCGATGGTTTGGACCTTTAAAAAAATAGTCTACGTACGTGTGTATAATCTTGACATATATTATTTTTTTAAATTTATATATTTAACATATGGTCAGACTCTTAGTTAAAAGGATCCTTAACGACGCCTATGGGCATTAATATTTTTTTCAGGGTCTGCGAAAACCAAGCCGACCGGCCAGGTGCTTCATGGCAGTACGTTTTATATTATAGGTGTACCTTTACGAAAATAAACACTTTACGAGCGTAATCTGTAACCATTACTTCATTACATACACTTATATTCACGACCAATACTTTTTCAGATTTGATTTTAAAATTTGATTACAATGCTTTAAATGTAGATGTCGATGAAACTCAAATAAATTAGTAAATACTATTTCAAAATCCATATTTTTTTTATTTCACTGTACACGATTGTTGTTGTCTGCTCTGTGTGGATGGCTACTACACCCACCGTCATAACATAAACCCAACACACCAGATTTTTAAGAAATTAAGTACCATGCCCGGATCTTCCCTTTATGTGCACTGCTACTTTCAACTGGTTGGAAGAAACGTAAAAATATTCATGCCGTTTCGACCATCGTTTGATCGAATGCATAAGCCACCTTACCAACTAGTAGGGAAAGGGACTTAAATTTTTATATGGATTCCGTAACAAGGAGCAGCTCGTATACGTATTGAAATGCACTTGTCCAACTCAGAAAGAGAACGAAAGTGGTACATTAACGGGGCATGCTAAAATCCGCTAAAATCTATGAATTATACAATTTAATATTATATTTTTCCAAAAGTTCTGCACCAGAACCATAACTTCGAATGTTTATGTGTTCGAAGAAATATTTTTACCCCGATCATAAAATATTTCAACCCGGACGCTTGGTTCGCGCAATGAACTTAATAAAGCGCCTACAAAATGCAAACGGACTTCAATGAAATTAAATTGAGTAATTTTGACGATATTTCAATTTTCCGCCCGACTGTAAAATGCTTTCATAATATGGTGCCTGAATTACTGCACTGGCCTTCGACGTCCGCTTCGCGCGGCCCTACGCAACCAAATATTGAGCACGAAGATCAGAAAGAAAGGCGATGTGCTATTTCGCGCGCTTACTATGAGACCGGCTTTCTAAAATTTTCTAAAACCACATGTGCTTACTTGCTCCGGTAGCGGTTACCGAAAGAAAATCTGAGTCTAGAAAACCGCTATAGAAGCGGTCTTTTGGACTCAGGATTCCTGATTCCGGAATTCCACGAATAGGCCTGCTGTACGGCTCCAGAATTCGTTGTGGTAACTCACTCGGTGCGCTCGCCTATTTATGGATATGTATTATTTGTTTCAACTTGTGTTCCATTACACTAATACTAAATCAAATTCTGAATAGTTGTAAATTTCCTTCAATATGAGTACTATAAATTGGTTCATTTGTCAAGCAAACATAGTCGCAGACGTATTAGAGGGTTTGCGTGGATGGGAACTGACTTGGTGAACGCATTTCGGGAGCATTATCGCGCGCGGTCACGTTTGGACTGCGTGGCATGCGACGGGCAGCTGGCTTCCAATGAAAATATGCACAATTTGTCTATACGGCGGCGTCGAGAGTAAAGTACACATGACTATTCTTCTTTCTTTTCTCTTCTGTGATTGAGCACATGCTGCCAACTTTTCGCTTTACATTAGGGCTCATCCGCTTCGGAGCGTGCAAAAACGATATCTCATACATCACTTATCTGGGTTATCGCGCTTCGGAGCTAAGCTTTATTAAAGTGTCGTCTTAGCGATTGGGGATAGGGGGACGTTATTTATTGGCATTGTATTGTTATTACTGGATGTGGCAAGAAAAAAATCGGATTTGTATCTATTAGAATTAATTTTCGAATTTATATTCGCCACTGGGTTGCCGAGGCTGACTTTTTGGTGACTTCTCGGATTTGACTCAGAGAAATAAGTACTCACATATATTTAACTCCACTTGTACGCAATACGATCTTCCTTCTGATCGTATTGCTAGATTCCATGCTAGAACCTCCCCGTAATTTGAGTATCAATATATTTGGAGGGATGGATCGAGAGTCCTACCCCTTTAAGCGCAACGGCTGCCCAAAACCAACACTATATCGGATTTGGTTTCTTGTATCTGTTGAACGACATCCATTTTTAGACGGAAATTCAGACATTTTAATGGACCAGTAAGTAGATTTTTTGCTTTTAAGGTGGCCCAACCCGTACCCGACTCCCCATACAAACATGGAAAGAAGATCACGCTCATATTTCTTGTCAAAAATCCCAAATTTTGCTCAAAATTGCTATATTTGTTAAATTTCTGTTGTTAAAATTCGAACAAGATGTCTGATTACCGTTGGCATTGTAAAGTTGTGTTTGGTTTCTAAGTTATAAGGTCCGAAAGTTCGAATTTTTCGCGCTTTTTATACAATAACTTTGGAAGTGGATTACTCAAAGATAAAGTCATTAGTCATCAGATATAGCTTGTTTCATCATAATTTATAATCAATTTTGTTTTTGTTAGATTTTTTACTACAGCAGTCGTGGTTTACTTTATGCTATAAGTCGTTTTGTAATTAAAACTTTCGTAAATCTTATCAAATCATACACTATGCTCATTGTTTGCTTTGTGGACATGTTGCATCTTCCTCATAACGGAGCCTGTCTTTTTCATTGAAACAGTAAATGTCCCAGAGCGCAATAGCACGGTTTTGTACCGTGCCCGCGAATGAGTTATTCCTGCCGGGTTGGGCCACCTTAAGAAACCTGAAATTATATTGAAACCTGTTTGTTCCGCAAACAACATATAACTAAAACTACAAAGTGCGCGAAAAATTGCATTCACCGAGGCATTTGACGGACTGGGGTCAACTGACAGTCAAACCGACCTCAAAGTGAACAGCAGGTTGATCTTTCAGTCAAGAAACCACTCCCAGGTTTTTGAAATAGCGGATTTCAATAATATAATCATGGATATTATGAAAACTAGCAGTATGTCAATACATGGATGTAATTCTGTGGTGAAACGATTCTCGATAACCATAGTATTTGACTGTGGAACTAATTTGTTCGCTTGTCAATTGACTGCGACTACATATAATCGGCGATAGTGAAAGAAACGAAGGGCCTATTTTACCACCATTCAATGAGGTTTTCATTAGCTATCGTAAATGTACCCAGCAAAGCCCTTTAATACCAAACTCCGTCAATATACCAGATATGCCGAAAGTTTAGAGATAAACCAGTGTTAGCGACTAGTGATAAAAATTGGAACTACGTCTTCGCTTTGATCGGTTGACGATATTGTGAAGTGAGGAACGGTCTGATCAACCATGATGAGTAGGTGTGCGGTGTAACTTTACTTTGGTTCGGGACGCATTGGGAGTAGGAGCTCGTTTCTGAATGTTTTCTTTGTCGAATAGCACTGTTGTTACTTTTTGACGATTTTATTACTTTGCTCTCTTCTCGTATCTAAAACCAGTTTATTTTTAGCGGGGATTAAATTGGCTATTAAAATTATCATTTGATGCTAAAATACAGTCTCTAAGGAACTATTTAATAATAACAAATCTGGACTATAATTGAACAGATTTACATGGTACATACCTTCATGTGCTCGATAGCTAATGAAAACTTTATCGAGAGGTGGCAAAAAACGCCCTGAGTGTAACAATAAGACGCTCGCTGCGTTAGAAGCAGTGAGCAAGGAAGGATGCAGGAAGGAAGTAGGAGGTCCTTGCTCGCTAGTTTGAAGACACCCAAGTTAGAAGAAAGAGGACACATGCGCTGCTAGTACACTCGAAGCAAATCCGGGAGAATATTAAGACACCTACGACACTCAATATTTAATTCTTTTTTTTATTAAATTGTAAAATTCTACTGTTAAGACGTAAATTATAGACAGTCGTATACCTTGTCGATTTGAAAAATATTTATTTGAACACTAAGCTTGGTTTTCACCAGGTGCTGATCAATTTTAATTGCCACTTAAAAAGCCTTTAGTACAAGAGTGCTGATTATCTTTTACTCGTATCGATTGCAAGATAGTAAGAAAGGCCCTTTAATGTACGGATTAAGCTGATCAGTACTTTGTGGAAGCTACCCTAAACAAAATAAATCTTCCAAGCAAAGTGAAGTCAATTAACCATACGTGATTTGCATAGAGATAATTGTATTTTTTTTTTAAAACGTTGGCAGATTTATGAGATTTTTTCTTTCACTGGGTAATTCTGCCGCTATCAGATTATATTAAAAACATCAAAAATTTTGTGAATCCAATGATAGCAGTATGTCGCGCAGCTGTCACGCGCGTAGTCAGCCGTCGATTCAATTACATTACTCGTTAGTCACGCATCATCTGTCAACCCCCGCGCGCGCCCGCTTCCGCGCCGCGCCGCCCCTCACCGCCCCGCCCTTGATGATGGATCAGGCTCTCGCCCGCACGCGGCGGGGGGGGGGGGGGACGGCGCCAGACATCGGGAGAGGAAAACTTCGATTTCTTATACAAACGAGCTTCGGTTGCTACTCTCATGGTGTCAGGCTCGCTGCCTTCTATGTAAACTAGAAGCTACGCTAAACTTTGTTATGATTTTACCAATCAATCTACACGCTGTTTTTGGTCATCCATCAAATCATACGGTATACATCGAGCGGAAGTTTTCAATACCTTCAGTTACAAATGTAAAATCTTTTCACTTGACTCAATCCAATGCCTAATATAGTACAACATTTCTGACACGTATTTTTTTTAAGTCTCAATTAAAACGTACATCGTCATGGAGATGACTTCACGTCTAAACTCATTGAACCATAGTTACATACACAGAGCTGCGAGTTGGGGCTTCTTCCCCAAATGCCATTGTAATTCTCTGGCAACTCTCTAATTCACTTAAGCCACAGGGAAAATCATAAAACATGCAGCGAAAATGTTCTCGAGTTAAATCCATTGAAATGCCGACCCAACTTTTTGAAAATTTCGCCACGATGAAAATAAAAATGATAAGCAATCTGGAAAATTAAAAAGTAGCATGTTCTATTTTCAAATTTCGTACTAGTCTTTTTCTCTTATGGCCAGTTCAAGAAACTTTCAGTATGCCGCACGTAAACCAAAACAGGTACCATTTTGGTGTTTCGATGGGAGCGAAAAGCAAAGCTGTACCATCACGCCATAAAGAAATTGCTGTGGTGTAATACCTCTAAACAAATTCGTGGGTTGATTTGTTAAGCTCAGCAAATGGCGCACCCGGAGGTGTCCGACGAAGCCCGTGGGCTTTAGAACTTTCACATCCTTCTGCACACAATGTCAGAAGAACTTTATGTTGCTCTTTATGGGAAATACCTCGGCAGGGAGTGCGTTCCTCAGTTTACCGACCCTATGGATGAAGGCTCTAGAGGATTGGTTAGTTGTTATTTTCGGACTGTCGGCATTGAATAGCATTATCTGCTGTGTTCACCGTCGAGCGATGATAAATAAGAGGACGGAGGGATGGCGTTTTGAAGATCCTAAGAACCGAAGAACTTTCGCCATGGTAGAGACGATACAAAACAGGGAGAGACCCCCTACATCGTTAACCATAAGCATTCGTATCATATTTTTGTATATGCACTGATCAAACTCGAAGAGAAATATAAAGGTATACCAACGCTTCCAAACCACGGGCGTTATTTATAAATACTTGTATAGGTATCTAACTTACAACTAGAGTTTGGCAGGAAGCTCGACGGCTCCACTCACGTTGTATCTTTGGTTAGAGCAGGCAGTGACACGAAACGTTCAAACAAGAGACGCCCACGCGCGCGTCCGGCGCGGTGGCTGAGTGTAAAGCTAACCGACCATCGATGCTTTAGATATGTACACCCTATTACAGGTATCTTAAAAAGAGTCGGACTCGCACACGAAGGGTCACGTACCATCAACACAAAAATCACGGGCCCACCTTTAATTTTTATTATTTTAAAATTTTACCGTTTTGTTGTTTTAGCAAAAAAATTGTTACACATGTAAAATTTTCAGCTGGCTTCTAAAACGAAAGGTGGCGTTACTTACTAGGTGATAGGGTTGATCCCGCCCAGGTTGGTACCAACGTATTGAATGAACGATGGTCGAAGCGGCAATGAAAATTGTCCGTGTTTTCCATACAGTACAATGTAGCCAAGCAATATATCCTTATATTGCTCGGCTACATTGTACTACCAGGTCCTGGCATGCCACCTAGTTCCCATGTTAAAACATTATATCCGCTAAAATGCCCGCAGACATTGGGGAGGTTTTTATATTGGTGAAAACTTGTAGAGCAAACGAATTTCGGGAGCACATTTGCTCGTAGTTGAACTGTTTGACACATGATACACCCGGCCGACTTCCCATAGGCTTATATGATCTCTATGACCATGCGGCGTACAATTATTTTCTTTTCTCCTCTACACTAAACATTTTAGATAATTTGACGAATAAATGTATGCTTCTGTTGGAGCTTCTAACACCACCGAGGACGCGAACTGATTATCATCAAATGCAAATTGTGAAATCAAATGAATACCAGTTGACATACATGACAAACATCGGAGCTAATGTCCATGTAACCTTAAGTCATCAGCTTGAGCACAATCTAATAGCAGCTCGTGTAGACGGGAAGTTTGTTGTCACGCCGGCGTGTGGTATCACCGTGAAGTGTACAGTGAGTATACGTATACCATTTCGCGCGACACTTCGGCGATCGCTCTCCGAAGTTTAGCAACGCTGGGTCCGGTCTGGTCTTGGATGGGTGACCATTCGACCGTTGAGAGAGGCTGGCCGTGGTTCGGATTCCACGTTAAGCCGTAGATCCCCTTTCTTACTTACTAGGTGGTAGGGTTTATCCCGCCCGGGTTGGTACCATCGCATTGGATGAACGATGGTCGAAGCGGCAATGAAAATTGTCCGTGTTTTCCATCCAGTTCAATGTAGCCGTGCAATAAGGAAGGTCCTGGCATGGCACCTAGTTCCCATGTGGTGTGTTGGGCTAATACCATGACAGAACTTGTGGTATTAGCCATCCATGTCCAGTCACATAAAAAAAAAACATGGGGCTAAGGTCCCTGAAGGCGCCCCATACTGTATTATTGCTAATGTCTTATTATCATTTCAGCTATATTTATCTGTTCACAACCACAAAGACCTCATTTAAAAGTCAGGTAGTGCAGGTTCTCATGCAAGAGAACACGAAAAGCAGACACACACACACGTACACATTTCTGTATAGTAACCTTTTAAGCGATATAATTATATAATTGGCTAGTTTTGAGGTAATTTCCTAAAATAGATAGATTAGTAAATTATTTACTTATCTATATTTACCTATACTATACCTATATTTTAAATTTGACTTGAAATTGAAGAAAATTATGCACTTAGCCTAAACGGCCTACGCCGTCTAGCTACGTCTAGCCTACGGCCTACGCACTAAAACTAGACTAGTTTAATATTAAAAGGTGTAATACAGTACCAGTAAGGCTATTCTTGGAATTCCGTGCTCAGGAATCTTTCAGTCGAGAAAACCGATTTTTATAGCACTAGTCAAAGCGATTTTCTCCACCGTAAGATTCCGGAGCACGGTATTTACATTATTCAATGTTTTCCGCCGAGAGAATTGCTTTGAAAACCTCTATAAAAGCCATTTTTTTACTGGAAGATACCTGATTACCGCAGACATTACCTGATACCGGAACCACAGGATTAGCTTTATTCATTCCCATAGGGCCGTAATCATTTAAAAACTACAACTTTATTTCAAGTTACAATAACTGATGAAAAAAGTGGCTTCGCTGCCCTGTACGGGTGAGTTTGGGTCTCCACTGTCGTGCTTCCTTACTCGTTGTTCGTGATATGAGAGTAAAGAGCAAAGAGAGCAACGTCTCTTACTACATGACATCTCATTAGGTATGCGCGGGTCGACTCATTGGCGTATTGCTATTGAGATCTCTCGCAGCGACGACTGGCGCCCCGCGCGCCCTAGTTGGGCTAATGGCAGCGAATACCAAGCAGCCGGCTGTGTGACAGCACGCCACGAAGTGATATTCACTATTTACTATTTCATTTATTTTCCCATTATTTCCCATTTATTCCCAGCGGGGAAACGCTGCCTCCGTTATGGGGACAATGTCATCGGTCCCCATGGAAGAATATTTTAATTTGTGATTATGATTTTAGTTTTTAGTTTCTTAACATTTTATCAAATAAATTTTCATTCTACTTTATTTTTACATTTATGATAGTACTAGTCGAGGAACCCGGCTCCGCTCGGATCCATGTCGTTTTCGACTGACGTCGGGCTGAAATATTTCCTGGATACTCGTTCGAGTTCCCCATACAAACTTGCATCCCCTATTTTATCCCCTTCGAGTTTAATTTTCACCACAAAAGGTAGCTTATGTCCTTTTGCAAGGTCCAGACTATTTCTATACAGAAATTATTTAAAATTGGTTGTGCCAATAGACAGACAGAGTTACTTTTGCATTTATAATATTTATTTCTAATTAACAAATAATATTTAAGATATCTCTTAATTAATAAAATATGCAGTATAAGTAATGATTGGTTCCTTATTTCCAGCGAGTAAGCAAAGCCGGAAGTGGCGATCGAAACGAATCCGTATGGAGGCAGCGTAGCTACGGTTAGTGTAAATGCACTGACTCTATTTAGCTTACGAATTCAGGACGCACGACATCGAATGTTTATTGGACTAAATAGCTCCCTGTAACGTTCTTACGTATTGTTAACTGTCGTTGGAACTCGAGAACATCAGTGGTGAGCGAATTCTTAAACGAGTTGACTCGCCGGCACTACTGTTATTGTATGTATAGTGGCTACGCCATCGCCCCCATACCGACCAGTTTCGAAAACCAATTCCCTCCTTCCTCGCTGATATTTTTTTATTTCAATATAATTGATTTATCCCAATATCAATGAGTTTAATTATCTACTGTCTTTGATAGATAAAAACAAGGAGTAGATAAGGGTGATTAAAAAGGTATTGTATCAACGGTATTGTACGTCAAACTGGACATGAATACGTATGCGAGGGATATCACAATATTCGATGTTATTTTATGTGAGCGTATCTATACATAATAGATAAATATTTAACCTCATGCAAGTGTTGAATAGGGATAATAAAAGTCAACAGATGACACACACGTTCAATACAAACCAATGAATATCATTGATATGTTTTACTTACAATGACATTACTTAATGTATAATTAAAATGCAACGTTTTCATCATGCCTGCTTAGGCAGAATTTAGAATTAAGCTTAGTTTAATAACGATGTAACTAATTCAGGCAGTGACAAGAGATGGCGCTGGTCAGAAATGTCATAGTAATATCGAAAATAAGAAGTATTTGATCGGCTCGTAGCCTAGTGGCGCGGGGACTGGCCTAGCGTACCGGAGGTCTGGGTTCAATTCCGACATACACCACTGTCTTTCTCTTTGCGAGTTCGATAAGTGCATTTCGTCACGAATGCGAGCTGCTCCGTGGTTCGGATTCCATGTAAAACTGTAGGTCCCCTTCCTCTACTAGGTGGTAGGGTTTAAGCCCGCCCGGGTTGTTACCATCGCATTGGATGACAATATTGTCGAAGCGGCAATGAAAAATTGACCGTGTTTTCCATCCAGTTAAATTTAGCCGATTTTATAAAGGGAAAGTCCTCGCATGGCACCTAATTCCTTCAGGAATGTGGTGCATTGGGCTTATATCATAACGGTAGTTGTGTGGTATTAGCCATCCATGTAAGGTCGCTTAACAAAAAATTAGGGAGTTTTGTAAGTTGTATTTCGTTTGAAGTATATCCCTACTATCCTTTGGCTATGACTATACGTACCACGCGGCCGGTAATTTGGAAGCCTTCAGTCACCCCGATTATACTACCGAAATATCACGTCTACTGGGAGTTTTCCGACTCCTCGATCGACATCAATTTACGCAAAGAGAAAAAAGAAAAGGTAATTTTAGAGGCTCAATATCCTAGTCAAGGGTCCCAGAGCATAGGTATGATCATACCAAGAAAAATACGATATTATTGAAGTAGCCTATACTTACCAACAGATTACCAATATTCAGTAGAAAAACACCCTCGGACCGGCTTATTTTTATTACAAAAACACTATTAATATGAATAGATTAAATTAAGAGTACAATGAAAAAAAAAATTAGTGAAGCTAACTTTAATTTCAATAATAACAACAGTCTTGCAACGTTAAAATAGAGCCAAATAAGTAAATCCGTTACTCTAACTGTGTGAAAACAGTTAGCCTTAAACATTTAATGTTACTGTATCTTTTAATTGTTTTTTAACTGTGTGACAACTGTTTCTAGCTTTAGTATTTTTTCCATTCTTACTTACGTCTTATATCCAGTGAAAAGGTACTGTCCAATCTGATAAAATTCCTGTACTTCTTAAAACCGAACAGTTGTACGCCTCAGTATGTCAAATCAGTTAAGATTCAAAATCGACTGATCCGTCACACTTGTTATTTTCACCAAACGGTATTGTTCAATCAGTTAAAATAACTGTTTAATATTAAATGTTTTGGCTCATTATAAGATACTTACCGTAATATATTAATAGTAATATAAATGGATTAATTAGGAGGTATTTCCGTGGAGTTGTAAATTCTTCACCTCCATGGGTATTTCACCCAAAGTACAACTTGGGGTTCTTCAAACATGGTGTAAAGAAGCACTGGCCGGCCGGCATGGTTTTCGCAGCCGCCTTAAGACAGAAGGGGAATTATAAGTACAAATGGTCTCGAGAAAAGGCATGCCGCCATCGTACCCCTCTGAGAAGTGTTCAACCAATTTTTTAAGAACTACTCTGTGTCTAAACGAACAAAACGATGGTCCATGGCACTATTTAATGACCTATTGAATACTGTAGGTATAAATTCAGCAATTCTACTTTAATTCGCCACCAATGAGTGCCGGTAGCGTAAATAGTTCCCGAAGTCTCTAGTAACGGACCTCATTCGTCCTGAACGGGAAGAGATTTCAATGGCCAACTTTGTCGGTGTCGCTCCAGCAGACCATTGGCGAAATTCTGCAAAAAATACACCTATTCGAAAGAGAAGCTCCTCAACCTTTAGGAAATTTACGCTTTACTTTCTGGCCGCACGCCAAGGACCCTAAAACAAGTGTGTCCTGCACGTCCTGTAAAAAACGCGTTTGATAACAATGATAACAATGATAATAAACCGGCCAAGTGCGAGTCGGACTCGCACAAGAAGGGTTCCGTACCATCGTTAAAGATTTATTAAAAAAAAAAACATTTTTTTTGTATGGGGGCCCCCTTTAATTTTCATTATTTATTAACTTACCTATTTGTTGTTATAGCGGCAAAATAAATACACACTCTGTGAAAATTTCAGCTGTCTATCTGTTATGGTTACTGAGATACAGCCCTGTGACAGACGGACAGACGGACGGACGGACGGACAGCGGAGGCTTAGTAATAGGGTTCCGTTTTCACCCTTTGGGTACGGAACCCTAAAAATGATATTTTTGCTATATAAAATAAATAAATAATAACTAAATAAATGATTAGCTTTTCTTAACACTTAAATAATTGGTTTATTTAACATAGCAGCCCGTCCCGGCTTTGCAGGGGCATAATATAATTAAAAAAAATCTTATTTCGACACAATGATACACAAATAAA
Organism: Incurvaria masculella; assembly: GCA_946894095.1. Taxonomy (NCBI): domain Eukaryota; kingdom Metazoa; phylum Arthropoda; class Insecta; order Lepidoptera; family Incurvariidae; genus Incurvaria; species Incurvaria masculella. Next base: position 10,810,256 of record OX335644.1, read on the forward strand.
CCCTTTTTACGTTCCTAAAAAAAGAGCATATACCTACATTGAAATATTTGAAATAAAAAAAAACTTAGATATTATTTGAATTAAAAAAATGTTTTTTCGACCTCTACGTAGGGAGCCGACTGCTAGAATGAGCCTATTTTGTGGCCTTGACTCCCCTCCGCACCCCGAGTGACGCCTAAAAACTTTTAAAACGCATTGCTGCCGAGCGGAGTTTTTTCTAATTTTTAAACTCTTGACATCTTTCGAATGGAATGTCCGAATCGAATAATTCAAAAAGTAATATAAAGTTATTGAAGCAGTCTTATATAACAATTTATTTATTTTAATAAAGATTAATACCTAGGTACAAATAAAGAGCCTTTTCTAGCGGCGATTATTAAATTTTTATTTACAAATAAATGCACACTTATTGTGACATAATTATAATAGTTAGATGTATGCTGTCGCAACATTTTTGTGGATAATATGTGTTCTATAAAATTGTAGTACATTATTTTGTTCTATCGTGAATAGTGCACGCGATGTAAGGAACATTCTTGGTAAATTTTTTGCACCTTGGGTTACGTTATCGGAGTTTTGGTAAGGATCCCTAATTTTATTTAAGATAAAACATAGCTTATGACACTCGGATATACTGTAGCTTTCGAACGGTGAAAGAATTTTTCAAATCCGTCTAGTAGTTTCGGAGCCTATTCATTTTGAAATACACAAACAAAAAATCAAACCTTTCCTCTTTATATAATGGTATAGATAAAAAACTAATCACATTAGACCCCTGGGTAGGTTTAGAGGTTCTGGCGTATATTTTAAAATAAATGAGTGAGTTTTGACTGTCCTAAAACAGTAAACAGTTGCACATATCTTTTTCGCGCAAAAATGACGTATGACAAAACAAACAAAAACCAATAATTAAATAATAAACATAATTTATGCATATTAAGTATTTATAATATCACAATTTCTGGTCCAAAATATTCACACAAGTCCTGACGTAGTTTCCTAACTATGTCGGGTCCTTTATCGTCCCTCCGGAGAAATGTCGGTCTCAAACAGTAAATGTTTCCCATTCCTAGTCAGGTGATCTTATATACATAATTTGTTACCGTGATATTGCCCAAGTCGTGATTTTCTAATGTTACTAGTATTTCTCTAAATTATTTCCAACCGTCTTCTACGTGTTACTATAAATCTAACCTAACCTAATTGAATCGTCTTACCTAATAGAATTACATCTTTTTATACCTAACATAATTCAAAGTATGTAAGTAAAGAGTAATAGTTTTTTTTTATTTCGCATAAAAAATACTTCAATTAACAAAGTAAGTACGTAGTAATACAGAAAGAATAAAAAAGGAAAAATAATTACAAATTGTCTCTATGGACAATAATAGCCATAAAAATATCAGTAGTATTTTTATGGAGTAGGTTTCTAAAATCGGTTTGTCTCTGTCGGCAGTCACTTTTTGATTTCTGTTTACAATGCTTTTCATGTCACATATTTTATGTTCAAACAGAAAGTGTTGTGTTTGTGATTTTTTGTTTCTATATTCAGTTAAAGTCTAGAGAATTCACAAACGCACTAGTGATAATGTCATGTATTTTAATGGATGCAACGTAACCGTTTTCTCATTATTTTAGGTTCAAAGAAATTTTTCGACGAATGTCCATACCAACACATTTTTCTGATTATTTTCAATATCCATTACAATGCTTTAATATAGAGGTGGAACCCCTTGTATTGTAAATTTGTCAATCATCCGTAAAGTGATATCTTAACACGGTTACTCCTCACGGACGCAGTGGCCGAAATCTAGCGTACGTTTAGCGCAATTTATTTTCTTTTATTGTTTGGTCGATCAACTCACTAGAGGAGAATCCGCAAAGAAAATTCACTGGTTTTCGGTCCACAATAATAAAATCTAAATGCTACTGCCAAACAATTTTGCGGAAACAGTTTGGCAAAAAAAACCAAAATAAACAGTTTCATTGCGAATGGATTAAAATTTTAAATTACTGTTAACTAAAAAAGTTTCTAATACAATAATATATAGTGTTACAAATATTCTTTGGTGTAAAAGCCATCATCAACTTAACATCAAACGATAAAATTTTAACGCCCACAGTAGTGTACCTGTGGGTTTGCTCATGTGTGTGTGTTTACTCATTAATATTGTACAGTGAATGTATAATATCACCGGTCATGTTATTAAATGACGGCTTTGACCATATCACGGTGACATTCGTCTTCCAATGGCATTGATTGTTCGTGTCAGTCAGGTAACCAGTCAAATTGAGGTGAAAGGAGCATTGAATATTCATATTTGAGCGTTGTGAGTATTTAAGATAACAGGTTCAACGGACGTAAGAATTGTTTACTTATCTTTCAAATTATATCTTTCGCTTCGCTCCACTGTCACTTGATAAATCTATCAAAACATATCAGGAATTAGTACTTTTTCCTGTACTACGAAAATAATTGTTGGCAAAGAGTTACTGCTTAAATGTATAAATAACCCCGTTCCTTCATGGGCTGGCAGCTTATTATTAAATGCATTTAAATTTTGACTTGTTGTTGGGATTTTTCTGAAATCCACCTAAAAATGGATGTGATACATCTACGAGAAAATGTAATATCATAAATGAACAAATTACGTAGGAGAGGTGAGGTAAGGGTTACTGTGTCTATATTGTGACACAACGTTTCTTGATATTCGCGGCATTTGGCTGCCGGCTGTTCGCCTCAGAGTATTAAAAATAGGGTCCAAATTAATATCGTCTCGCTTCACTGCTCCCGCTTGTGGCCATATTTTTTTATGTAACTGAACATAGATAGCTAATACCAACTGCAAATTAGCCTACATCACATAAGATCTAGGTGCCATTCCAAGACCTCCTTATATTGCTCGACTGTATTGAACTGGATGGAAAACATAGACAATTTTCATTGTCGCTTCAATTATCGTTCATTTGATGCGAGAGTACCAACCCGGGTGGGAATAATCATGCCACCTATGTAGTAAGGAAAGGGACCTACAATTTTACGTGGAAACCGAACCACGGCCAGCCTCAACGATTGAAAATGATCACTCATTTAGATAAAACCCAACCGCGCTCAGAGTTACTTCACCAAGCTTATCGAATAGCAAAGCGTCGCGCCACTGGGCTACCTAGTCTGAAAAATCCAAACAATTTCGCCGTCTGGCGAATTCATACTTCTGGGCTAAGTTACATTTTTATGTTGAGGCTTACACGATCACTTCTATTTTCGTAGGTATAGTAGGTAACATGCAAACATGTAGGTTTCATATTAGTTCAGGATTTGCAACGACATCTGTAAACAGATTTTGAAAATAACCAGAAAAGCGTCCGGTCGGCACCTTCGTCCAGAAACATGTATAGAACAAACATTTTTTTATACTTATATTATAAATTCGAAAGTCTCTTATAATATACACTCATATAATAACCAGAAAATAATTCATCTCGACATTAGTCCAAAGAGACATTTACCTGAGCGGAGCTGGGTACCTCAGCTAGTATAATATAAATTCATTTGTAATTGATTGAGTTAATATATTTTTTTAATCGGCAGAAACTTATAAGAGTAACAATTATTACAATATTATAATAATAATAATAAAGCCGTTTATTTTATGAGCACAGATGGTATCATTACATTGTGATGATTTTTAGAGTGTTAGTGTAAAGCAAAAAAAAGCTGTGAATACATATTTCCTCTTAATCTTAAAACTTAAGTCCTAAATATTATTAAAGTCTACATAATTTTTTTTTAATTACTGTGCTCCCCACTGCAGGGTGAAGGCCTCCCCCATTTCTTCCCATTGCAATATACAAACTGTTAATATCAGATTTATTAGAGTTATGAATGAAACATCCAAACGGGATTCTATAAACAGTTATTTTCCGAGATTTATTTAAATAGGAGAGCATGATTTCCATCAGATGATCACACTTTTTTCTGAACATCTAAATTGCCAATGCAATGCGGAAGAAACTGTAAAAAATCTGATGATGATGGAATAATTTGTTATTCAAATAAGCGAAGTGACAAGGCAAAAAATATCTTAACTGAAATAAAACTCGTTAAAGTTCGAAAGAACGAAAGGGATGATAAGGCAGGAATTAATTTCGCAGGGGCGTTTTAAATATTCCGTTTTGGACATAGTTGTGTCGAGAAAACCGATATTCATCAGACCTCTTATTATATTTTATTAAAAACATGTCGGTAAGATTTAATAAAAAAGCCATCTACTAATAAAAAAGCACGCAAATGTTCTGTATTTCTCATCCCATATGTACTTTCCAGGTTATTTTTTTAATCAGTGTAAACGTTTCATATTTAATTGAATATAATTTAATAAGAAAAATAAGTTAACTAGCATTGTAAAAATGAAACCTATAAAACTACAGGCCGCTTGTAAACTTCAAAACGTAAGTCTTAAAAAAAATGTAACAAAAAAATTACCGACTTCAAAGAAAAAGCACTAAAAAGTAAAAAATAATTGCCATTTCTGTAGTTACGATTATTGTTATTTTTTGAGTCGGCGTCAGCCGGGCATGCGCTGCGCCAGTCAAGAGAACCTTGGCTACCTTGACTAACACCGACTCAAAAAATAACAATAATCGTAAATACAGAAATGGCAATATTTTTTTTACTTTTTAGTGCTTTTTCTTAGAAGTTTTTGTAATTTTTTTTATTTGTTTATTTTTAGTGAATCTGAAGGATACTAACTAATTTATTCACGTCCTTTCCAATAAAAAAAGAATCATCGAAATCGGTTGGCGTTATATTGAGTTATTCGTCCATTTGTCGCGCACATACTTAATACATATTTAAGACTTATATGATTTTATCATGGATATCATTGGCAGAACTAAACCAAATTAAAGTAGGACCACACGGAAACCACCAGATTTTAAATAAAAAAATATCATCAAAATCGGTTCATCCAGGCGAAAAAAACAAACAAAAAACCTACAGACGAATTTAGAACCTCCTTTTTTAAAATTTAAGTTAACGCCACAATAATATTTATTAGAAACGTTGTTAGCGTTTTACCACATTTTATCTGTTAGGAGCAATACATTTCTGACTGAGCTGAACTTTTCACTTTTACCAAGCACCGGGAATATTCGTATGAAATACTGGTGTCAACAAATGTAATTGCCTCTAATGAAAAAAAATCTGTTTTCCCAGTCACCGCTTCAACATTCGCTTTCCCGTTACATCATATTACGTGTGGCGAGCAGCGGAGCGGCGGGTGGTGGGAGGGGGGAAGCAGCAGGGGCCAGGGGGCAGTGGCGCACACATCACTCAACGTCAGCCCCGTGACAATCGCAGCTTTATTGATATTCCCACGATATTCCCGTGCCATTTATTGAAGTCCGAACATCGTTTTTTTGCGGCATGCAGAGAGCGCGGGCGAGACTTGGCCATATGAAAGCTTTGCTGATTTCACATTAGGACGAATTGTAACGAATCCCTCGGAGGAAAATATTCGATGGTCCTCAGGGAGGACTACACCAAAGAGGCATTTGTGGATTGTATGTTGAGAGGCGGTCTGTTATAATAGGGACGGATTCACTGAGTTGAGATTGGCGGCAGGAGGGATCAGACACCAGCTTAAATAAACCGGCCAGATGGGAGTCAGATTCGCATATGAAGGTTTCCGTACCATCTTACAAGATTTAATACAAAGTAAGTAATTATGTTTTTTGTATGTGTATATTGTATGTACATACTGTTCTATTATAGCGCCAAGCGGCAACGGAAATACATATCTACTTTGTCAAAATGTCAGCTGAATAAATGAGATACAGAACGCTGACAGACAGACGAACGGACAGCGGAGGCTTAGGAATAGTTTTCCGTTGCCGGCCTTTGGGTACGGAACCCAAAAAAATAATATAAATAATTATTTTATTAATATTAATTCTAAGCACTCACTTAGCCAGAATCGGTTTCAATGAACTATTAAAATTCTAATTTTATTTTTGAAACTTTTTCGCTTTCATTTTTTTATATCTTATTCTATTGTCTTTGGAGCACAGAATGTTATTATATACACACATAATTTTTGCTTGACTCTGGCTTTATTTATTTAATTATAGTACCTTTTAATAATGTTTTCGTATTACTTGTTAATTGAAATCAATCTTACTCCAACTAACAATATAAATGCTAATGCTGCCCTCAGTGTCTGAAGCAGCGCATAACCATGCACGCATCGTCGATTCCAGTGGAGGAAGGATGTTTTTTCGTATTTATTGATTTTTTACGGTGGTTTTCCGTATAAAATACCCACGAAAAATTTGCCCGACATTTCCCGAATAGAGCCGCGTAATACAGCTTTTGATATATATATTATACAGGTGTTACCGGTTCGCTATGATTTTTAAATCATGAAGAATCATCATGATTCGAAGAATCAACCAAATAATGGGCGTTAATCCTGAAAGATTCAACAGAATCCGTTCATTATATTCAGGCATATTACAATTCATAACTTTGAAAGTTATTAAATAAGCGTCTACATTTACACTATTATATAAAGAGGTAGTGTTTCTTTTTTTTTTTCTTTTATTGTTTGTGTGGTAATCTTCGGAACAACTAAAGCGATTCTAAAAAATCTTTTACCAATGGAAAACTACATTATCCGTGTCTAAATTTCATATTAATAATTATAGTTTACAATCTCGGAAATTCGCTCGTCGAAAAATTAAGCGCTGTTAGGCCGCTTCATCGGTGTACGCTGCTCAAAGGGTTAAAGACACGTGTAAATTACTTGCTACGAAAATATTGTAAATTATTAGATCTAAAAAAAGCACGACATAATCTCAAAATAGGTTTCACATTTTTTTTCTCTGGCATTCACCCAAAGGGTGAAAACGGAACCCTATTACTAAGCCTCCGCTGTCCGTCCGTCCGTCCATCCGTCCGTCCGTCTGTCACAAGGCTGTATCTCATAAACCGTAATAGGTAGGCAGATGAAATTTTTACAGAATGTGTATTTAATAGGTCGGGGAAAAAGTCTTTTCGCATTATAGTATGTATGAACTTGTAATAAAATCTCTTTGGCTATACTATTTGTATCTGGCTGGTTTTGGTATCATTGAAAGTTTAAATTTGAAAGAACATAATTCCAAATTCAAATTAGGAAAATGTGTGATTCTCATTTGTTTTTCGTACTGTCAAAATGAGTGAATCTAATGAAGAAATTCGATACATTTTAAAATTTTACTACAAAAAGGTAAAAATGCAACGCAAGCCGCGAAAAAAATTTGCGATGTTTATGGACCTAGTGCAGTGTCTGTGAGAGTAGCACAAATTTGGTTTAAGCGTTTTCAATCCGGAAATTTTGATGTCAAAGATGCACGTCGCTCTGGTCGCCATATTACGGATAAAATGGATGCCATTTTTGAAAAAGTGGAGCAAGATCGGCATATCAGTAGTTACGACGTAGCTGAAGAACTAGGAATTGACCACAAAACAGTTTTGGCGCATTTGAAAAGAACTGGGTACACAAAAAAGCTCGATATTTGGGTACCTCACGAGCTCACTGAAAGAAACCTAATGAACCGGCTAGACCTCACACATCTTTAGCCACTCAGCAAAAACTAAGAGAGTTTGGCTGGGAGGTGTTAATGCATCCGCCGTATAGTCCTGACCTTGCACCTTCAGATTTCCACCTGTTTAGGTCTCTTCAGAATTCTTTAGGCAGTGTCAGGTTAACATCACGAGAGGACTGCCAAAACCACTTGTCGCGGTATATTGATCAGTAGTCCCAATATTTCTATAGCAATGGGATCATGTCCCTACCTACAAGATGGCAAAAAGTTATCGAACAAAATGGTACCTACATACTTTAGTTAAATGTAAATAAACCATATTAAAAAATGTTTTGAATTTTCTTAAAAAATGCGAAGAAACTTTTTCCCCAACCTAATATTTTGCCGCTATATCAACAAACAGTGTGTTCAATAACAAAAAGTGATTCAGTGAAATTAATTAAACTATTGCACTTATAGCGGGAAGTTGTTGTTTGGTCGGTCGTGTAGGTTTATTTTAATTCGTTGGGTGTGCATTGTTTATTTTTGCGATCACCTGGATGGTGTTTTAGCTATAGTTTGACCCGGTAGGTGGCGTTGTTGTCTACATCCTGATTTCTATCAACTGACTGTGTGAATAACGCGCCTGAGAACTGTTGTGACGGCACTTTTGAATAGGTTTTTTAAAAACACTTTTCTTATAACACAATTTATTTGATAAGGTTCACAACTTTAGCACAGATTTTCTATCAGTTCTGACACCACTTAGTTTTGGAAGAAAACTAAGAAAACACTTTGAAACACAGAATTGAATTGATTTACAGGATAACTTGGATTTATATACGGATTTAGATAATACACGGATTTCGGCAGCGCATCCGCACGCGATTGACTCTGAATGTTGACTGAACTTCATTGCTTGGCGACAGCGCCCTTTATATAGTAAAACCGTGAGAATGCTAGTGTCAGCAGTAATGTAGGTCTATTACAGCTCCCCTGGGAAAGCTCGCAGCTTTCAGGATAGACAAAAGAAAGCGAGGAGTTAAACTGCTTCCAAGGCTATCACAAAGTTAAGTGTCATACTAGAAAAATGATTGAAACTGATTTACATAGCTATACAATACATGAAATACAAAATTTGACATTCAATACACTAGTGGTTTACAATGTACACTAGTGGTTTACATTGATCTTAGTTCTAAGCATAGCTTTTCTAGCACAACTTGGCGTAATAGATGTTACATCATCTTCAGAAGTTTGGATTTCTGACATTTCTATTGAGTTACTTACTTTAGAAGAGCTTCTAGCGAGTCTCTTGTTATAACATTGATTATATACTTTAATACATAGGTTTGCATTGTTACAACACGTGTATTTGTAAAGTTTGTATACAAGGTAAGATATTATACATGAAGATGCAAAGTATACAAGGCCAGAATAAATGTTTCCATATTTTATATAATGCGGTTGAGTTTTTATTTTATTTAATTCATCACTTAGATGGTCCAATTTGTGAGATGAATATCTCAAAGAGTCTAGATCTATATTAGACAATTTTATCGGAGACATATTTTGTAAACTTTCGTTAAAATTTTCTTGAACACAACAGTCATCATTTATAATATCAAAATTAGAAGTTAAGGGTTGCACTGTAATATTTTCAAACAAAACAGGCTTAAAAGTTAACAGTTTATGATATGCAATACAATTCACAGGTAGGGTTAGAATTCCAGTGCCAATAATAGTAAAATCTTTATAGCTATCATTACATTTAATACTTACTTTGCTAGATTTGGATTGTACAAAAATCCATTTATTGTTGTTGAGTCGCTGCCAAATATCGACTTCTGCATAAATGATTTTAAAATTACATTCTACCGGAAGGGTAGTAACTATCTCTGAAATTAATTTAGTTTCACAACAAGGGTTGGTTATGGCAGAATAAACATTTTCTAAAGGACAAACATAGTGACTCTTATCGGTTCGTTTACAAAGTTCGAGGTTCTCGACAGGTGAGTACATTAGCTTATCTTGCTTGATAGCCATGAACTTGAAAGTTGGCGAGATGAGCGCATAGGTACTTGCGATAGCTGAGTCATGCGGAGTCGGGAGAGGAATAATTTTGTAAAGGATATATTTCGTCGGTTGCACTAAGGGTATTCTTAGAACGAATATTATCTTCTTGTCTAGATAGTATGAAAATAATTGCGAGATATCCGTAAGGGTGTGGATATTATTAATATTAAGTGCTACGGGAAAATCTCTACTTTTAATAAATCTATTACTATGGATATTTAATTCCGAAAGTAGCTTAGTAGGGGTGATTACAAAGGGATGCAGGGTGTTAAGTTTAGCAAAAAGAATGGAGTTTATAGTATTTTCAAGGGCGAAAGAAAGAGTAAGGAGTGAGCTTTCCATCGCGGATCCAAGGGAGTTTATTCTAATATAGATTTTAAACTGAGTACTTTCATTAGATATATTTCTTATTAAAGTATTTATATATGTTATTCCATTATTTAATATTATTTCGTTAGAGTTAAGCTTCGAAATAGTTTCGTTAAAAGAGTTAATAGTAGATTGGACGACGTGGATGTTTTCCTTCATTAGGTTGGTTATCTGAGTTTCGTCCTGCTCGCAGTGTTCTATGGCGTTATTATATTTTTCAGCATCTGAAGAGTCTAATGTTCCAAAGAAAAATTTAAGAATAGATCCTCCGAAATTCATGAGGCTTCGCTTAGCTCTATCATTTGAGATAATGTGAGACAAAGATTCCAGATGAGAAAAATCTTGCTGCAGTAAGACATTAAGGGGTTGGATTGTAGCGTTACAAAGATTACTGAAACGGCGATGTTGTTGGTAGGTATGGCATATAGAACTTAAGATATTCATATTCGTTTCGACATTTTTTAGGTGTGGTTCTATATACGAAAGGTCTACGTGAGTTACCACGTTCCAATAATCGTCAGAATATTGAACTGTGCCTTCGGGATCGAAGTATAGGCCAGGACTATGCACTATAGGTTGTATGAAGCATCTTGCTGTGCTTATAGCGAAGAGTATTATCCTGAAATAGAAGAAAAATAATATCTATTTTAATAGGGTAAATTATATTTATGTTTTCCTAAAATTCTAAATTTAATCTACTCATTCGTGAGCTGGTTTCAGCTCGTCGAAGTGGTGACGCACATGCTTCCTGTTTATCAGCAGGGTAGCGGTGTGTCTACCGTTTAGTTTAATTAGTTTAAATGGGCCTTTCCAAATCGGAGATAGTGATTTGGATTGTCTGGGGTGATTCTTAATATACACGAGGTCTCCGGATTTATATTGTGTTTCGCGTGAATGATGGTCGTAATATCGCTTAGAGGTCTCCTTGCTATTCGCTATGTGCTCAAGGGCCTTTTCTCTACTTAGGTTCATTCTATATTTTAACGCACGGATGTATTCGGGGTAAGTCAAGTTGGGGTTTTCGTTATATACTGAGTTAGGGATATAGGGCTCGTAGCCGAATAAAAGTTCGTATGGCGAGTACTTAGTTGTTGTATGGACATTCGTATTATACGCTAGTATAGCGGTATGAAGAAATTGATGCCAGTTATTTTGATTTTCATTTACGAAAGATTTTAAATATTCCTTAAGGGTGGCGTGACTCCTTTCGAGTGCGCCATTAGTTTGAGGATGGTAAGGGGATGAAAATATATTTTTGATTTTAAATAAGTCACAGACGTTTTTGAATAGTTCGGAAATGAAGTTAGATCCTTGATCAGTTAAGACAGTTTTAGGAATGCCAAAGTGAGCGATAAAGTGAATCAGCTGTGTTGCTGTCTGCTCAGCTGAGGTAGTGATAAGGGGATACGCGGTAAAGAATTTAGTGAGATCGTCTTGCAACGTCATGATGTATTTGAACTGGTGCACACCTGACTCGGGCAGGGGACCTACAATATCGAGAGCGATCCTCTCAAAAGGTTTAGTACTAGTGCTCGTTATCTCCATTGGGGCTCTATTAGTTTTACGCAAGGGTTTGTTTATTTGACATGATTTACATTTCTTTATATAGTTTTTTATGTCGGCACGCATATTTTTCCAAAAGAACGATTGGCTGATACGATTAAACATCCTCGCGAATCCTGGGTGTCCTGCGACCGGGGTATCGTGGTTTTCGCGCAAAATCTTTTCGACTTCCGGGGGAGTTGGGTAAATGATCTTATTCTTATACACGTGGATCTTGATTTTAGTGTCATGAAATATATGCAACAGCATGTTGTATATTTTAGTGTAAGACAGTTGAGAATAAGGATCTTTGAAATCAGAAATAGCGATCTCCTTAATCTTATTGTGCACAATCATGAATCCTGTTTTAAAGCTCTGCAAGATTTCGAATATACGTCTGTATGACATCTCTTCGTAGTGATGTACCCGTAAGAAAAGATGAACAAAATGCTGCTTTTCATTAGATGTAATCCAGTAGGTGAACAACTCTCTTTCGTCATCCCTGAACGAAGGATTTTCAGTGGACAGCTCAAGAATTTGTTTACAAAAGGGGATGGATTCATCTAAATCTAGGGCAGTCGGGTATAGCACATGGGAACAATGGGTCTTTAAGAGGCTCTCATTGTGTTCAATGATGTCTGTGTCATACGGGATCCTAGATGATCGGGATATTTTCAGATAGTCTTCGTAGGTAGTACTAGAAGATTCGTTGACATTGACAGGTATACGGGAAAGTGCATCGGCGTTGTTATTAATAGCGCCGGGTTTATACACTATCTTGTAGTCGAATTCTTCTAGCTTTAGTCTCCAACGGACTAATCTAGATGAGGGGTCTTTGACGTTAAATAGCCAGGTAAGCGGACGGTGATCGGTAACTATAGTGAATGTGCGGCCAAATAAGTACGGTCTGAAAGTCTGGGTGCCAAATATGATCGCAACACACTCCTTTTCAGTAACACTGTAGTTACCTTCCGCGCTATTTAACTTGCGAGACGCAAATGCGATTGGCCGATCCTGATTTTGACCTTGACCTTGACCCTGGTTTTGACTTAGTACACAGCCGACGGAATGGGCTGAAGCGTCACAGGTCAAAATGAAAGGGAGGTCAAATCTAGGATACTGAAGTATCGGAGCAGAAATAAGTTTGTTCTTCAGTATTTGGAACGCATTTTGCTGGCTATCTGTCCAACCAAAATGAGCGTCCTTTTTCAAGAGAGACGTCAGGGGTTTCGAGATATGCGAGAAGTTCTGTATAAAGCGGCGATAATAGCCTATTAATCCTAGGAACGACTTTATTTCCTTCGGGTTTCTAGGAACAGGATATTCGGCGACGGCCTTGACTTTATCAGGATTAGGAGCCAGACCTTCTCGTGAAATTATGTGCCCAAGGTAAGCCACTTCCTTGTGAAGGAACTCACACTTGTCCGGCTGTAATTTCAAGTTGAATTGACGCAGCCTCTCAAATACAAGATCTAGCTTTTCAATGTGAGAGCTTACGTCACGGGAATAGAGAACAATATCGTCTAGGTAGACAAAACAGTGTACGCCTTGTAGACCTGACAGCACATTGTTCATAAGATTTTGAAAAGTGGACGGTGCATTTTTCAAACCGAATGGCATTCGGGTAAATTCGAAGTGACCTGAAATGCCATTGGTAATCACGGAGAATCCGGTTTTACTCGCGTCTTCAGGTGACATCTCGATCTGATGAAATCCTGACGCTAGGTCCAGAGTAGTAAAGTATTTACATTGGCCTAACTGGTCGAGGATATCGGTGATGAGAGGAAGCGGGTAGACCTGAGACGCCGTGATGTCGTTCAGACGGCGATAGTCCACGACAATGCGCCACTTTTGTTTCCCTGAGGAATCCAGTTTTTTCGGGACCACCCAGATCGGTGCGGCCCACGGGGACATAGACGGACGAATAATGTTTTGCTCAAGCATTTTCCGAATTTGTTTTTCAACTTCATCCTTGTGACACTCCGGAAATCGATAAGATTTTACATGGACCGGAGGGTTGTTTTGAGTGTCGATCTCATGTTTTATAGCACTCGTTGTCGTCAGTTGTTCTCCATCTAAGTGAAATATATCTGTGTATTTTGCACAAAAGTCTAATAAGGGTTGTTTTTCATTTACGTCCAAATGATCAGTCCGGATTTGGTTGAGAACAAGCTGATGACGGCTAAGGGTAGTTTTGTCCGATCTCGGGAGATTTCGCTGATTTACGTGATTTAGGTTGAATTCGGCAAAAGTTTGTTCGGGTTCCTTGATTTCGGAAATAGGGGTGAGTTCAATTTTGTGATTTTTAATTTTAATTTCCGAGTTAGTCGTATTCGATACTATTACGTTAACGCGTCGGTTACGTTTAAGTTGAACAATGGAGTCGGTTATATACACGCCGCGAGAAATTTGCTGACTTAGCGAGAGATAAGAGTTGTCGGGCTCGAGCCGGTGACCTAATGCTGGTTTCACCGAGCACTCGATAACACATTCCGAATGAGGCGGAATAGTAAATATATTTTCTTCAAAAAGTAGTTTCAGGGTTTGATCTCCGATTGTAATAGAGTTAGTTTCATAGTCAATAGTTACGTTATTTTCAAAGAAAAAGTCATTACCTATGATTCCATCGTAATTAATGCAGATTTCGGAAACGACGTGAAAGTTAAAAGATAAAGAGGTTTTGTCAGATTTCACTGTTCCAAACGGCATCATAAAAGTGCCGCTGGTTAGACAGTATGAATCTCCGTTTTCTATCCCTTTAAGCTTGACCTTGAAGTCATCGAGCTTGGGCTTTATCTCAAGGGAAGATTCCTTAATTAGGCTTACTGATGACCCTGTGTCCACAAGTAGGCATAGTGGCCTATGTGAGTAGCGGGTATAGACATGAGTATGTGGTAACGAGATTTTCGATTTTGTATTAATTTCAAAAACTTTTAATTCAGATTTCGAGATTTCGTGAATTTCGTCAGATTTAGTAATCAGATTTTCGGCAGAGTTAGTAGGAATCGGATCTGGAACGGAGTTAGCTGGATTCGGGTTCGGAACTGGATTCGGATTTGGAACGGATTTAGCAGAGTTCGGATTTTCGACGGATTTGGCAGGATTCGGATCTAGGACGGAGTTAGCTGAGTTAGTTGGTTCATGATTTAGGACAGATTTAGCGGAGTTAGCATGCTTCAGATTTTGAACAGAGTTAGCATAGTAAGCATGTTTCGGATTTTGTACAGATTTAGCAGAGTTAGTAGATTTCGGAATAATTTCAGATTTAGCGGAGTTAGCATGCTTCAGATTTTGAACAGAGTTAGCGTAGTAAGCATGTTTCGGATTTTGTACAGATTTAGCAGAGTTAGAAGATTTCAGATTTTGTACAGATTTAGTAGAGTCGTCGGATTTCGGTTCAGAGTTAGTATATTTCAGATTTAGCAAAGAGTCAGAGTCAATCGTTTGTTTATAATTAAAGTCAACAGATTTTGTGCCATGTTTATAACTAGGCTTCGGAAGGCACGGCTCCGGAACCTTTAGGCATTTAAATCTTCGTAATATTCTGCTGAGTCATTGAAATGCACACGTGATGCCGGTTGTCTCATATCTTGAGAAGGGCGGCGCGGTTCTGCAAATCGCTGAGCGCCGTTCTCACGGGAGCTGGGCCCGTTGTTGTTCTCAGGTGTCCGGTGACTGTTATTGTACGAGTACTGGCGCTTCCGACACTCTGAGATAACATGACCAGGCTTCTTGCAATAGAAGCACGTTTTATCGCCTGACTTCGGCGCTGAGAATGAATTAGGTCGGTTTTCATTTGTGTTAACCGGCCGATTATAGTTATTATATTTCGGGAATGGACCTTTCGGAGGGGTAGGTTTGAAGTAAGTAGGGGGAGGTCGAGTGAGTTTAAGGACTTTCTCCTCCTCTATTGCAAGTCCTACGGCTTCGTTAAGACTCGATGGGTTCCTGCACCTTAAAACAGTAGCTATACTAGGACTAACACCGATTATAAACGCGTTAAGGGCGAGGTCGTCTATTTCGGCGACCCTGCCTACAAGTTCGGCTTTGTTTCTGCAACTGTGGTGTAGGTCTGCCTGGAGACGGGTGAGGCATCCTTCCAACCTCAATGAGAATTGAGTTACGGGCTCGTTCAGATTTTGGCGGCAATTCTGGAGGTCCGCTAGAAGATGCGTGTGGTGCTTTTGCTCACCAAAAGTACTCCTCAGGAATAGTTTAAGATCCTTCCAGGTCTCAAATACTCTAAGGGATGCTGCAACTTGTGCTTTTCCCTCAAGCTGGGATAGTATGTACTTGAATATTATATTCTGCTGCTCGTCGTTTGCCAGATCGACGGCATTATCGCAGTTTGTAAGGAAAGCTGGCAATGCTTCCCTTTGTCCATTGAAGGGCTTCACGAACTTAATGAGGACAGTTAATGGGACTTTGTCCGACATTTTTGCGATTACGCTGGGGGTTGATGATCGGCTTGATCCGGATAAAGAGTTGATTTCCTCTTCGGACATGAAGTAGTTTAAGTTTTAAACTTACAGGAACTGGAACATGATCTGGATAGGCGAGAAGTCGTTGGTTTGGTCAGCTGTTGGCTCGGGCAGGCAGGCTCAACCACCGGGGCGGTGAGGCTAAATGTCGCTGGATCCGAGGACACAGAAGACCGTGATGTGGACGCGGTGTGGCGGGATCTATCCGCCTTTCTGGACCAGTCAGGCAGACTCAACCACCAAGGCGGCGAGGCTTACTGTCGCTGATGGCTAGTCCAGGGGCTGGATATCGCTGAACAGGATCCCACTTCTCGGACACCAATTTGTTGTGACGGCACTTTTGAATAGGTTTTTTAAAAACACTTTTCTTATAACACAATTTATTTGATAAGGTTCACAACTTTAGCACAGATTTTCTATCAGTTCTGACACCACTTAGTTTTGGAAGAAAACTAAGAAAACACTTTGAAACACAGAATTGAATTGATTTACAGGATAACTTGGATTTATATACGGACTTAGATAATACACGGATTTCGGCAGCGCATCCGCACGCGATTGACTCTGAATGTTGACTGAACTTCATTGCTTGGCGACAGCGCCCTTTATATAGTAAAACCGTGAGAATGCTAGTGTCAGCAGTAATGTAGGTCTATTACAGAACGTTTTTTTTTTTTTTTTTATGTGACTGGACATGGATGGCTAATACCACAAGTTCTGTCATGGTATTAGCCCAACACACCACATGGGAACTAGGTGCCATGCCAGGACCTTCCTTATATTGCACGGCTACATTGAACTGGATGGAAAACACGGACAATTTTTCATTGCCGCTTCGACCATCGTTCATCCAATGCGATGGTACCAACCCGGCGGGATAAACCCTACCACCTAGTAAGTAAGGAAGGGGACCTACAGCTTAACGTGGAATCCGAACCACGGCCAGCCTCTCTCAACGGTCGAATGGTCACCCATCCAAGACCAGACCGGACCCAGCGTTGCTTATCTTCGGAGAGCGATCGCCGAAGTGTCGCGCCACTGGGCCACCGAGGCTGACATACTGATTACATTTTACGGGCTCCGCTCGAGTGAATGTCGGAACCAAAATTGGCCCGAGCCGGGTACCCCATATGATGCCTAATATCAGTAGGTTAACAAGTTATTTCAATACTGTTGGTTCAAATCCCGCATTCGTCACAGGTCAATTCATTTATTTAAATGAATTGACCTGTTTTAGTGACCTGGGGGTTACCATGGTAAGTTAACTCGAGTGGTCAACAGCAGATGAACAGCGAGGATAGTGATTAAATCTAACGTTTAGTTGCATTTCGTACCATGATAACTATTGAGCGACGTTTTATTCGGCCAAGTGAATGTAAATTTACCAGTCAGCATGGTACGAAATGCAACGAAACGTCAGATTTAATCACGTTTTCCCCGGTTCACCTGATATTCACCTAGTAAGTCATCTACAGTGGTAGCCCCTCTGTATGTAACGATATTGTGTCTTCATAGCAAAATTTGAGAAAAATAAAGCATTCTTTATGATTGCACCAGTCAGTAGAGTCGCTTATGAGAAACAAATCCTGTGAAATAATGTTATACGGCTAACTAAAGGAAAGTGTTGATTTTTAATACACTTATTAAAATGTTCAAGTATTCATACATTACCCGTCATATTTAGACTAAGTGGTTAAAAAAAGGACTCGCGGGCGTTTACATCCGGTACATCTGCGAAAAAGTCAAATTTACTCCATTGTAAGTAGTCATAAGCGTAAATGCCGAGCACAGCGGCCGAGCACGATGCGCTGGTTGACATGATGCATTTGCATAATATGTGCATACATTGTCCTCGCGTATCAAGATACCTTGCGTCTTCATATCCGGCTCCTGAATGCCAGCTTTATCCAGCACACCGTGACGTCACAGCCGCAGTGCATCTTGAAGATTGCGGCATAGTATAACGTGGCGCGAGGTTTTGCGAGTTATATTCCAAAAAAGGATAAATATGTCTAAAATAAACAAGATTTTGAGAACTTTTTACCCGACTGCGAAAGAAGGAGGGTTATGTTTTTCGAGTGTATGTATGTATGTATATTTCTTTGTCGCCCCCTGCAGCCTAAACGGCTTGATGGATTTTAGCTTGAGAGGTGTCGTTAGATTCGTCTTAATTGTGAGAGTGACACTGGCTATATCAAAATAAAAAAAAATCATGGCTGATTTTTGGCGCCAAATTATGTGTTTTCAAATTATTTTTTTCTTGAAACCTATCGAGTGGGGTATCAAACTAAAGGGTTTTCTAAATAGTTTAAAAAAAGGTATGCAAATTATATGTTTAAATGTAATTTGGAATAAGAAATTCCAAAAACATCAAAATATTCAACGTTAAAAAATAATTCAAATGATTTTTGTTTACGCAAGCGCGCTTGTCACACCAACTCAGGTCATATACTCCTCTTTTCACTACCTCCAGCTATATGGAATATAGTTTCGGTTACATTGCATATTTATATGGTGTAACCGAAAGATAACTTTGGGATGTCTGTAACTGGAAGTGGTGGATCCGGGCGATAGTCAGATAGATTTTCGACATTCTCGGTCGCCGCATAGACCGATATCACCATCATTGCTTTACTATCAGCATTCTGGACCTGCACAGCTCATAAATCCATACTTGCGTTGTCAATGGGTGTCACGCTGGGGAAGGTCCGCTTGTTCCACAAGAGGGCGACTCTACAGTGCCGAGATACTGTGGTGCCCAAAATCGGTTCCAATCTGATAATATCTAAAAGCTTTACCAAAGATAAGAAAACTTTCCATGAAGATGTCGTCAGCCCCCTGATGAGGACTTATGTTACATAGGGTACATTAGATATGATCGTCATCATAATATCGCTGATCTTTAACCGTGCGTCCTTGGGAGCAGTGGGAAGGAAAAGCACGGCTTTGCCAAAGTTGGGTTTATCATCATATATCACATATTATTAACACGTTATATTATTGAAAATAATAAACCAGGAGTTCATGTACGGATTAAATCATGAACGTTATATTTTGATGGGCTTTGGAGGCAAGAAAAACAATAAACGTTCAGTTGGGATGTAACAGTTTATAAGCTCCAAGGTAACACATTCGATCGGGCGATTGTGGACCTCGGGCCCACATATATTTGCAAACGATGAATCCAGGTCTCTTTCGCCGCATCCAGTTAAAGTTCTAATCTGTGAAACTGGAACTTAACTAGCACAATAATTAAATAAAAATGGCTTTAACAATGCTTTTGACTCTCATTCAAAGCTGTCAGTCAAGAGACAACTTCCAGTCTTATGAAGTAGTGGATATAAATATTATAATCATGGTTATTATGGAGATTATTGAATTTTAACTAGCAGTTAGTTTATACATGGATGAAATCCTGTGATCAAAGCGATTACTACAAGGTCCGTCACTTGAACTGTTACTTCTATTTTCAAAATAATAATGACAGCACGCAAAATTTTGGTGACACGTCAATTTGTTTCATTGTTTTTAAGTGGGCGAAAAGAGCGGGAACAAATTTGAATTGTATAATAAATTTTCGCAATGGATATTAAACCTAACATTGTGAACGTTTTGTATTTGACCGGAAAATCACAACCAGTCATCGTTCGGGAGCTCCGACATTTACATGTAAACGAATTTTTTTTTTTTATGTGACTGGACATGGATGGCTAATACCACAAGTTCTGTCATGGTATTAGCCCAACACACCACATGGGAACTAGGTGCCATGCCAGGACCTTCCTTATATTGCACGGCTACATTGAACTGGATGGAAAAAACGGACAATTTTCATTGCCGCTTCGACCATCCTTCATCCAATGCGATGGTACCAACCCGGGCGAGATAAACCCTACCACCAAGTAAGTAAGGAAGGGGACCTACAGCTTAACGTGGAATCCGAACCACGGCCAGCCTCTCTCAACGGTCGAATGGTCACCCAACCAAGACCAGACCGGACCCAGCGTTGCTTAACTTCGGAGAGCGATCGCCGAAGTGTCGTGCCACTGGGCCACTGAGGCTGACAAATGTTAGTGCATCGAACCATTAAGCGTTATAACCTAGCATTGCTAAACGGCATAGAGGCGGTCATCCGAAAATAGCAATATCACATGAAATGGTTCGAAAGGTAAAGGCTCAAATTCAAGGAAATCCTCACCAGTGTTCTGCAAAATTTGCGAAAAGTCAGACAATACCCGACTCAAGTAATCGGCGCATACTGAAATAAAAAGAAATGCAACTGAAGCCCTACCAACAAGATACAAAAATTACAGCATCTTAGTTCAGCGCAGAAGGCAGTTAGACTACAAAGAGCTCAAGCAATGAAAGTCTTGCGAGGCGATCTGGAAAACATAGTTTTTTCTGATGAAAAAATGTTTACTGTCTAACAGTATGTAAACAAACAACATTTTCGCGTTTGGCTACAGGGCAAATCCAACGAGAATTTCGACGATGGAGTTCCCGTTCGTAAGCAAGCGCCCGCTTCTGTTATGGTCTCGGCTGCAGTGACCGCAAATGGTCGCTATTCACTCGTGTTTATCGAGAAGGGCGTCAAAGTCAACCAGCAAGTGTGTGCGCTCATACCATGTGCACGTGTAAACAATGCAGTACGAAACGCTGGACGTTCCAACAACACTCAGCATCGTCTCAGAAAGCTCTTATCCATGGATCAAAGGAGGCTATATCGAACAATAACAATTATTGTCTTAAAATTCAATGTTTTATTGTGATATATTTTTTAACGAACCGTACTTCAATTAACTAAATAACATCATTTTCAATTGGTAACACTTCGAGTGACGGACCCTGTATATAACCACAAGATTTGAGTGTCGAACTGTTCGCTTATAAATTTAGTGTAACTGTAATCAACGATGATGAGAGGGAGATTCTAAAAAAACCATATATAGGGTGTTAACGGAGATATGGTCCAAAAGCTAACCACGTATTCCTCGGCATATTTGGAGCTAAAAAGGTAGAAGATATTTTGTTGTACGACTTGAAAAAGATCCTCCCCATACATTTCAAATACCTACAAATAAAATGTATATCCTTTTTGTTTCAAATATGCCAAGGAATACGTTAACGTTTGGACCATACCTCCACTAAAACCTTGTATATATCGGCATATGATCCAAATTCGTTGAATGAGGGAATCTCATTCTATGAACTGATGACTTCATTAAAGCCTTAAAGATAACATGAAGAAACTTTTAGAAAATGTGGTTTTGTTTTAATATCAATCAAAAAACTCTATTTGTTACATCTCGTAGTGTAGGGACTAAAATATTGCCTTTCATGCAAGAGGTTATGGGTTAAAATCCTCGCATCTGTTATACACCACTTTATCTTGCGAGTGGTTCATGGTTCGGAACCCATGTAAAACTGCAGGTCACCTTACCCTACTAGGTGACAGGGTTAAGCCCGCCTGGGTTGGTATCACCGCATTAGGAAAAACTATGGACGAAGTGGCAATAGATCATTGTCTGTATTTTCCACCCATGGTATCCGTGTGCAGCCGTGATTCTGTGTAAAGGAAGGTCCTGGCCTGTCACCTAATTCCTTCTGGAATTTGTTGAATTAGGCTTATATCATGACGGTAGTTGTGTTACATTAGCCATCCATGTCAGGTTCCATAATAATACCTAACCTTACTTTCGTTGGAATTTATTAACTTGCAGATATTTAAATGATAAATGCGTAGAGCATGCAAATTAAAAAATATTACTTTAAACTTTATTACTTTACTTTATTACTTAAAACTAAAAATAATTAAAATAAAACAAATTATTTAAAAATATAAAAAACCCGACAGCGTAAAAAATTGTAACTTAAAATTGACTTAGTAAACGAACTGAAAAGATAGAAACAAGTTGAAAAATTAAATATTTGTTGTGTTTGAATGATCATGGTTGACAGTGTTTACAAACGCAGTCGGAGGCATAAGATACATTAACTACGATTTATATTTTTAATGGTGTGCCTATGCAAATTTCACGATGGTCGGTTGAGTTCGCGAAACAGACAAATTTACTTTCGTATTTATTATATGACAGTTAGGAGATTATAATTTGTCTCAATAAGTATATTTTTGCTATACCCATTTCACTAAGAAATCGCTAGTCATTAATAATGGAATGTATTGGGAAATATATAATATATCATTATATAATTCATATTGTGCATCAAATACATTAACTATGATTTACATTTTTTTCTTATTAAATTCATTAAAAGTGTACCTATGTAAATTTCATAATGATTGGTGACACCGAGAACGAGAAAAAAAACCCCACTTTATACATAAAAATAAAAGATAGGATATTGGAACTTCCCCCACCACGTATTTTCTTGCTCCACCGAAATAATCCATAAAATCGCTAGTCATTTACTATGGAACTTACTGGGGCTATAATTTGATGCCTCCGACTGCGTTTGTAAACACTGTCAACCATGATCATTCAAACACAACAAATATTTAATTTTTCAACTTGTTTCTATCTTTTCAGTTCGTTTACTAAGTCAATTTTAAGTTACAATTTTTTACGCTGTCGGGTTTTTTATATTTTTAAATAATTTTTAAATTTTATATTTATTTAGAATTTATTTAAAGGGGCGTAATCGGTGTGAAAATATATTTGTTTTTATTTCCAAAATATACATGGGTTACCGACTTCCAATGCTAAAGTTGTCCCATCATTCACAAACATTTATCCATTTCAAACAGTCAAAGAGGTTAAAGAATGTATTTTGTTAGGACAAACACATTCTCTATTACTTAAATCCGGACATTACATTAACCCACTTGAACAAAGTTCCGATCTTCAAGCCAATGAATGAGACTTCGCAAACTTCGGCACTGCATTGGCCAGCTTGCAGCGTGTGCATACAGCTTGGTGCAGTCGATACGGCCGACACGGCTCCTGCGACGTGCTCGCCTGCATCCGACGCCATTGTGGAGTGTCGCCGGCGAGTTATGTGTGCGATGGCGGGTCCCTATTACAGAACTTGTTAAAAGTTTCGAGAGCGGTGTCGGCACTACTCGGGCTATGCATCTTTAACATTGACTAATGATTCTTCCGGAGCTAGGAAAACAATTGTGCTTGCGTAAAAAATACATTTTACTTACATTCGAGTTGCACGCTCTGCTCCTCAAACGCGCGATAAAGTTTCAAACTCAATGAAGTCCCGCGTTCGTTTTAAAACAATAATTACTTACATATTATTTTAATAACCGTCGTGTGAATAATTCATTGAAGTTTATTAAGTACGTGTATATGTTTTAGGGATATATTTGATGGAGTCACTACCGTTACCTCACGAATGTGAGGTTATGCAACGAGTAATCTCTAGCATTGTAATCATATTTAGGAAATATTCCGAAAAATATTTGGACTGGAATTTCGTCTGAAGCAAGAATGTCTACACTAGAAATGGTGCAGATATCTGAGGTGCAGACCAATCAGGAAATTTGAATTCGTGTATTTTCTTTTACTTCAAAAAATATTGTGTACTTACACTAATATCGCATGCTTATATTAAATAAGTGTCTAGACTATTCGCTCTAAATATTTACAAAGCTTCATTTCTAATTACTCGACTCACTGAACACGGCCTCGCATAAAAGTTTAATGCCATACGCAATGGAGATCCACACGTTTTGTAAAGCAATTTAAATTCATGAGTTTACACACACGAGAAAGCAATCAAACCGAGTTGTAATTATAAACGAGAACTCCCTTTGTGAAATGTCTTATGCCAATAAGCGTTACAAGGCTCGTGGCACTTAAATGTTCACTTCACTAGCAATACCATCTGTGCGCTAGTTAGTAGAGGAGTTTTATCCGATATCGTATTTGTCGTCTTTATTGATCCTAACCTTTCTGGAAATAAAACTCAATGACTATCGCGACTAACGCGCTGGGCAACCGCCCTCGAGGGGTTGCTTAAGTATGTGCTAAAATGTCCAAATTAAATGTCCCCAAAACTCTTACTAAACAAGTGCTGTGTGATTTCCCTGGAGCGATGTTCGCTCCGCAGAAATTACAACAGCCAGCCCATTCTGGTGCACACACGCTCAGAATTTCCATAAACAACCGAGCGAAACTTACGCGAGCATATGCAATCAAGAGCTATTGATTTTTAAGGTTTTGTTTATAAAAATGAAGACCTAAAAACGAGGACAGCTAAAACATTTATCGAGATTTCTTCAAACAAATCACAAGTGTGGAAATAAATATAATAACCGCAACTGAAATTACAACTGATATTTTTTTTTGTAATTATTTGAGTTCTGGTGAAATTATTTAATAAATACTTCAAACGTCTTCTGGATTTTTTTAATAAGAGTAATCGGAAAAAAGAGGTTCGAGGGTAAATAACTATTAAGCTACGAAGGTACCGACCCTCAGCTATTACGAAAGGGTCAAGGAGTTAACTTTTATATTGTAATTTATTGGTCAACCGGTAAATATAATAGCCTGCTCCCGAAAGTCGGTAAAAGGATCCCTGCCTGCGGGGCCGGGGGGGGGGGGGGGTCGTGGGAGCAAACAAAAGCCGGTTTTGGAGCGTTTTTCTTCTTTCCACTCAATTTTATTTTTCTCTCCTTAAATCATTTAGGCTGTCAGGATAAGCTGAGCTTTTCCGAAGCCTTCTATCGATTCGGTAAATGTCAGTAAATCTTAATGTAGAATTATTGAGAAAGCTCAAAAGATTTTTTTTTGGAAATAATAATTTCTGCGGTCGATCATTCATGTTTTTCATGATAATGTTTTTACCTGGATAGTTTATACAGAAAATATTATTTAGTTCTTGAATTATGGTCTGAAATTAATAAGAATGACAGAAAAGTAATCCCAGTAACTAATCAGCTCATAAGAATGAGACTGAGGGATAACGGATATTCCCCTCTGAGCTTCATAAATGTTCCTAAGTTACTTGTACTAACGCTTATATAACCAAATAGAACCTATGTGTATCTTTTGATTGATTGAAAAATATTCATTAGTCCCATAAATGATAGATCACTTATCATCACGCTGCAGTACCTGATAGGCTAGCTTTACATTTTAATGAAGTCAGAAAAAATCTACTTGAATTTGGAATTGAACACAGAGATCGTCGAGCTCCGTGGAATTTAACATTGGCATATCCGAGGTTATGACGGGAGGACAAATCGTTATCGACGGAGAAGGGATCGAACAGGTTGAAGAGTACGTATATCTCGGCCAAATTCTGCGGCTTGGTAGACAAGGACTGACTAAGGAGGTTGAGAGACGAATTCACCTGGGTTGGGCTGCCTTCGGAAAGCTTAAATACGCTCTGAGGTCTGACCTTCCGCAAAATTTAAAGACCCGGATATATGACCAGTGCGTCCTCCCGGTTATGACGTACGGATGTGAAACGACTCTGACGGTCGCCGTTGTCCAAAAGTTGAAAGTTGCCCAACGATCAATGGAGCGAGCCATGCTGGGAATATCGCTACGGGATATGGTGCGTAACGAGGCAATCCGCTGACGTACCAAAGTAGTCGATATTGGACACCGGGTGGCTAAGCTCAAGTGGCAGTGGGCTGGTCATGTCAGCCGAAGAGATGACGACCGTTGGAGTAACCGTGTCCTACACTGGCGGCCGTGGACAGGAAAACGATGTGTGGGAAGACCACCCGCCAGGTGGGACGACGACATCAAGTGCGTCGGCGGAAAGCAGTGGTTCCGTACCGCTGAAGGCCGGGAGGACTGGAGGAAAATTGGAGAGGCGTATGTCCAGCAGTGGACGCAAACACGCTGACTGACTGACTGACTGACATATCCGCGGGCTTGTTTTAACATGTAACAGTTTTTCCATTAAAAGCGGTATATTTCTGTCACTTAGGCGCCCGTAAAATTGTCGATATTTTTTTGCGATATTTCATAAGTTAGTTATGTTGGATGTACCATCTTGCAACACGACATTGCCAGTTCTAACATAGTTTGTGTATCAACGATTTTTTCAAGGTTAAAACTGAAGGTGAAGAACAGCCATTCTGCATACAGTTTCGACCTTGTGACTTTTTCTGTTTTTGTCATCAGAAGAGACTGACGAATAGTATGAAAAACATGTTTCTGAGGTCATCAAAAAGTGACATAATTGATTTTCAAAATCGGTTAACTCGTATGAATATGTGCATGTACGCTAACGTACATGCACATATTCATATCATCTGTGGTCACAGAACGCGCCGTGCATTGAGTGTGTTCCAAAAACTATTAAACTATTAAAAAAACTGAAACTTTGAAAGAAAAAATGCCAAAAAACTACACAATATGTTCGGCATTTACAGGTTTGTGTCGAAGAAAGAAGAGCTGGAGAAGAGAATGGTCGTTATGTGGAGCACATCAAGATAAATTGTATTATTCACTCATTTTTCCTGCTTCTTCTCTTTGCTTAATTAATTATAATGCGTATTTTATCAGAATAGATTATGACCCCAGCTACCAAGTGAGGGGACTAGATCTTTACAGAATATTTCCAAGGCAATAATTTGTTTCCAACAAATGTTTTTAACGGGTTGACCTTTTCCTCTGCGAACTTTGCCCTTTGTTTATCTGCTTTCTCTTGACTTTTGATCTATCTTATATTTGTCTTTACTTGTACCTATTTTTAAACATTACATTTCTATATTTTCCAGAATATGGTAGACCCGAAAGCACCAGTTTGCAAATCATTTTAAAATCACTGTTTTGATCATAGACCTAGCATACTGTGCTTAAATTCTAAATTCTAAGCCAATGGTTTTGATTTACTTGATATTTGGTACGATCGCATTCAAAAGTCCGGGAGACGGGACACGCTAGACGTGCAAAACAAACCCGACCGCAGGGTGCTATTGGACTTATGCCGGCGATGGTACATAAAATCTGGTAACGAATATGTGTCTGCATATTTTTCCTTTCGAAAAATATATGGACACAGATATTGGTTGCCTGATATTGGAACTAAATTACTTCAGTAGATTAAAAATGATTGCTCATACAAACATGGTATAGCGCCAGCGAAGGGGTTCGCCTGATTTTCTCGGTGTCAAATACACGTTCGATGTTGCGCGTTTCGAATTCGTAAGCGATCAGTTAGACATTTTGTACTGACTCATCGTCACGCTGCCTCCAATCGAATGAGTTTTGATAGATCCTCCCGCCCTGCTAATACCACACCTACCGTCACGTTGTGATGTATGCATTCCCAAAAGAACTCCAGAACGTCCCTTTATGAGCACGGCTACATTGAACTGTGATGAAAAACACGGACAATTATTTCGACCATCGTTTCATCCAATATCGCATTGGGCATCCCCATTCCGGGCGGGCTTAACCCTACCAACTAGTAGAAAAAGGGGACCTACAGTTGAAAAATAAATATCCAAGAAAAGGCTGACGAGGTTTCGCAGAAGCACCAAACGAATAATAAGGATAAAATACCTAGTTTAACGTCCCCCTGTCGTCAAGCCCGCATTTGCGATAAGACCACCATCAGCGTTTAAGGGCTCAAGAAGCATTCACGACAAATCTCTATCTCGAGCCCTCAGGCAGCGCCCAGCGCCAGGATGCAGGCGAGAGGTGATCTGGAGGCCAATTCTTAAGCTAATGAGTTTACATACGGAATATACATTCGCGAATCCTCAATTCATCGACCCTCGATCGTTTTCGACCTATTCTGAGCCTCTAATACGAGTAACATACCAATTATCGATAAATCGTTTTGATCATTAATTTTGCAGAAACATTATTGAATAGAGCGTTTGAACTTGCCTAGCATACCAGAGGTCTGGGTTCAAATCCTAGCCCCGTTCATGCACCACTTTTTTTGCACCAGTTGGATAAGTGCATTTCGTCACGAATGCGAGCTGCTCGATGATTCGGAATCCATGTAAAACTGTAGGTCCCATGCCTCTAACTAAGGGGTAGAGTTAAGGACCGCCCGGATTGGTACCATCGCATTAGATGAAAAGATGTTCGAAGCTACAATAAAAAAATATCCATGTTTTCTCTCCAGTTTAATGTAGCCGTGGCCATCAAGGGAATTCCTGGCATGGCACCTAATTCCTTCAGGAATGTGGTGTATTGGGGTAATATCATAACGCTTTTTGTGTGGTATTAGCCATTCATGTCAGGTTGCATAGAAAAATTCAAATTAATGTCAAGGAACACTCCTGATTAATCTCGGAATTTTCAGAATTGGCCTACCGGCCGCTGCTGTGATTAATAGTCGCAAGTAGCGTGTGGGTGCATGTCACTCGCAACCCTCGCTGCCGACTGTCGACAAGGAAAGATTATTCGATATGGAAGGTTTTCACGATTTTTAGAAATATAAGAGCCTGTTTCCTGAAAGGTGTTTCATTTTACCTTGAGCTTAGTTTTTCAAAATGAACAATCGTGAATAGGTTGTAATCCCTATTAATATTACAACTTCGAAAGTAACTCTATTACGTTTTCACGGCTAAACCGCTGAAGCAATTTTGATGAATTTTGTTACAGAGAGAATTTTGAAATTTTATCGAATTTATCGAAAGACATTGTATGTTTTAGACTACTATCTCTATAACTATCTCGCCTCTGTTATTTTACAACGATAAAATAAGTATTAAATAAAAACGATTTGATTAGAAGAGTGATTGCTGGAAATTGAGTAAACGGCGCAATGAATTCCGTTATTAAATATATGATTACGCCTACAGCTGGGATGGCGATTCATAACTATGTCCTGGTGCCTACACCTGCCTGGTGGTTATGGAAGCGAGACTTGGGTCTGAGAAGAGGCATGCATGTTGAATAAATGCAGTAGAAATGCGTTACTTGAGGAAAGTTTGCTGAGTCAATTTAACGGACAAATTTCGAAGCGACTGGTTTAGAGAGCAGTGTCAATTTAAAAATGATGTTGTGACTAGAATCGAAAAAGTAGTGCTAAGATGGTTTGGACATATGAAACGAATGGATAACGAGAAAATAATGAAACAAATTTACATAGCAGAAGTGAGCGAAAGTGTCGTAGCCGGGCGGCCTAGGAGAACGTACCTCGACCAAATTGATGTATTTTTTATAATAGCCTGGTACGTAGCACCCGTAATCGTGGAGCATGTATGAAAAGATGTATGTCTGCAGATAACGCGAAAGCGGTGTACTGTGATCGTACCATATCGCGCTCTATCATATCTGCCTATCCCTCCAAGAAAGCGGCATGGAGGTTGGTATGTATGTATGTTATTATATATTGATCCAGTAAGAAAAAGTTGAGTTGATTGGACATCGGAACGTTCAATTGAAATTTAATTTAGATAACAAACGTATTGTCAATTCAATATTCGTTCTACACCCAGGCACTTTCGAAAAAATATTTCCGGACGCGGGAAAAAGTTGTGAGTATGTAAATTCTTTCAGGAATCAACCATAAGTTGTGAAATCCAACGGAAAATATATAATTCAGGAATAAAACTCCCGGCGCGAAATTTGATTTTGAAAATTGGGGGAATACTTATGAGTAAGCTATGCTCCCCATACAAACGTACTTTACTAATCATTTGGAAACCGCTATTCCAATTAAATTGATATTTCATATCTAATATCAGGTAACAAATATCCGTGTCTGCACGCTTTTGTTTTTTTGAAAAATCCAAACCGAATGAAATGAAAGCAAAAAGAAAATCTTCATACGAATTTTGTTTTCTCTGTGGTTTGACCCAGAATACATTTACCGAAAAAACAAAGGCATGCAGACACAGATATTTGTAGCCTAATTAATATTAGATACCAAATATCAAGTACGTTGGAATAGTGGTTTTCAAATTATTAGTAAACTACGTTTGTATGGAAGGCGAAATTTTCTAATGTTTACGGGCCGACCTTAAGTGAGCGGAAGCACTTTGACTGGCATTATAAATATTTCTCGAGCGGCCGTTAATCAATATCCAACGCTGCTATACCTCTTTACCATTAGAAATCTATTGAGCCTCTGGAGCCAGAAATGGCCACTACATAGTCAAATAATCGCAAAGCTATAATTGCAGTCATGAGATGGTTTCGGCTTGTAGATCCGTCCATTAAACGTTTTCCCGCTGCCACGATAGCTAAGGGTTACCCTTTGATATATGAAAGATCTTAGAAAACGAGATACCGAGTTGCAAGTTGCCGAAATTAAGTAGATATACTTTTTCGTACTAAGCATGTACGTCGCTTTTTCCAGTGAATATGATAATTGTATGTATAATCGACAAAAAATCAAGGACACATTAATTAAAGGAAGAGGCCAAAAATAACTACTTCATGAATGTACTGCATGGCTGGACCCAAACCAGCCAAACATACTATTCGCAGCTATTGCATCTTCCAATTTCGCCACCTGCCAATACCCATAATTTGTTTGAATGTTCCACAACTCAGGTAAAGCGTTATTTCAATATGTGTAGGTATAATCTTAAGCGCAGTGTTAGTAGGAGCCATTGATTACGGGAGGAGGGACTGTAGGAGAATTCCTAATTATGGGTATGCAGAAGGTGACGAAATTGGAAGACGCAAAACTCGCAAATGGTATGTTTTGCTGGTTCGGGTCCGCCTTGCAGTATATTCATAAAGTAGTTCTTTTTACAGGGTTGATTTTCTTTAATCAATGTGTCCTTGCGCATACATACATATCACGACCCAGAAATTGTCATCATTAGCAATGTTAAGTTAGGAAAAATATTTCTTTTTAATGGAACTGGACACGGATACTTTTATTAGCAATAAACACCACATTCCCGAAGAAATTAGGTACCAGGAACTTTTGTTTTTTTTTTTATTTGAGCCACTCGTAATTCAGGCACACAGGCTTGCCTCTCGTGCGAGAGATCCTATGCTCCTTTAGTGTTTTTTCTTAATTAATTTATTCTCATAATCTATGTAAACGAACACTATCGGGCTTGGAACGATTACAGGCAAGCGGACGGCACTGTTCCAGTGTAGACCGTTGATGAGCGAGCATCCTAAATGGCGAGAAGCGAGTTAGTTAACGAACGAAGAGTTGAGAAGGAAGAGTGCAGGCTAGTCGACTCGAACAAGAGTGGAGTAGGTAGAGTGCGGGCTAGTTGCCCCTTAGAACAGAGAAGAAGGAAGAGTATGGGCTGGTTGACTCTAACATGAGTGGAGAAGGAAGAGTGTGGGCTAGTTGACCCTAACAAGAGTAGAATAGGAAGATTGCGGGCTAGTTGACTCGAACAAGAGTGGAGTAGGTAGAGTGCGGGCTAGTTGCCCCTTAGAACAGAGAAGAAGGAAGAGTATTGGCTGGTTGACTCTAACATGAGTGGAGAAGGAAGAGTGCGGGCTAGTTGACCCTAACAAGACTAGAAAAGGAAATTGCGGGTTAGTTGAACCGAACAAGAGTAGAGAAGGACGAGTGCGGGCTAGTTGACCCTAACAGAGTGGAGAAGGCAGAGTGCGAGCTAGCTGACCCTAACAAGTGTGAACAAGGATGAGTGAGCGCTAGTCGACCTAACAAGAGTGGAAAAGAAAGAGTGCGCGCTAGTTGACCCTAACAAGAGTGGAGAAGGAAGAGTGCGGGCTAGTTGACCCTAACAAGAGTGGAGAAGGACTCTGCGAGCTATATCGATAATAAAATGTGGGTCTCTCCCCCCTTCATATAAGAAAATGAATCGCCTGTTGTCCCGCCCTTAAAATAGAAACATTTAAATATTTTTTGCAAATCCCGAAAAGTATGTTCCGTTTTGTTGTAGACCGAATACATAATGACTTGCATTTTTCTAACACGTGCGCTTCTAAATGGGACGAGGACGCCTCTTAGTCCAGCTTAACCGAGAGGATGCCATTTTCTATACTTGACCTCATTTTCAAACGACCCATCTATACTTATCTATAAAATCATTGGGTACTTTCTACTCACATTGTGCTGTGTGGTTTTTTAGAGGTGACTAGGAATTGTACGGAACGGAGTGTACATTTGCATTGATTTACATACACCAGACAATACATATGATTACTATACATGTTATTGTATAAGCAACTTTGTAGTCAAGTAAGTACTATTTTTAATCGATTTGCACTGAGGGTAGCTGTTTCTTTTCTTCTTGTTCTTTGCCTCAAACTGTTGTACCAAACATTTTTTGGCAGTAGCATTTAGATCTAAGTATTTCATTACTTTGGACGAAAAACACGTAAGGTTTCTTTGCGGATTCTTCTTTACTCAGTTGATCGAATCCGAGAATTTATCGGTTTTTGACGTAACTTAGTATGGTTTGACTACCAAAAAAGTTTAAATAATTAAAATTTAATTAACGATGGACGAAATGGAAATGAAAATTTTAGGTACATGTTTTCCATGTAATCACATCTCCAATCTTGTTCTTATGAGGTGTTTTGGGTTGCCAAGGCATCCGAGTACAGTAAAAAAATGTATTTGTTATTAAATACATTCCTGGATTTAGATAAAACATATTAAATTTGAGGTTTAAATAATATTCAACATAAAAAACGCCTCCCTCTTCATAGATTATATCACCTAACGACACGATTCATCAGCTTTTTTACCAACCTTTTGACGGAAAGGTGTGCAAGATGGAACATAATACCCGTGAAATCCGATCCCAAATTTTCGGGTTACACGTGTGCTAATGGAGAGAGGGCTGCCGAGAGCCATGCCGGAAGTCAACACGATATGACTGTAGCATTTTCAGGCTTTTCTTTTATAATATTTTCCGACTTAAAACGCCTTTGTTTACGTTTGTACGCATAAATCATCGAATGAAAGGAGTAGTAACCAAAACTGGTTTGCATGTAGACACTTTTACATAAAATTGCGGCAGCGCCGGAGAGCGAGTGGGCTGATTTTATCAAGTTCCAACGACACGTAGATGAGAACATGTAAGAACTTTACAGGGCGTGTATTCTTGGCATTCAGTCATTGCGGATTCAGTAAAGTTAACAGTAATGTCAAAGTAAATTCTTCTTCTGTTAACTCTACTGAATCCGCAATGACTGAATGCCAAGAATACACGTCCAGGACACTGTTTACTGGAACGAACATTCAATGTCACGCGTTCCGAATTTGTAAGCGAACTTACTGCATTCAGACGTTTTCCACTAACTTGTGTCTACGATGCTGCCGTACGTAGGAGTTTCGATCGCTACTTCGGTTCTTCCATGCTCGTTGGCCTTAACTGACGATGATATTCTGATTGTCACCCCTGTGATATCATTTTTCAAAGACACGCCGGTTGGAAATGATAATTCCTAAGTCTATAATATGTTAATGTAATTGCGCATGAATGTCTAATTACCACACCAATCGTCATGATTCCAGCCCATCGTTCCGCATTCCTGAAGGAATTGAGCGCAATGCTAGGACCTTCCCTTTAAAAGCACGACTAAACTGAGCTGGGTGGAAAACATCGACAAGTTTTTGTTGCCGTTTTGACCATATTTTCATCTAATGCGATGGTACCTATCGCCCCGGCTTGGTCTAACTCTACCACCTATTAGGGGAAGGGGGCCTACGTTCATGCATGGATAACTAACCAGCAACTAACATACGTGAATATATTATGAATATATTATAAATATTATATATTACTTTCAGCCAAACAAGCAACGCGCCCTAGAGCCTAGATAATAGAAGTAAGGGTGCAAGAGGAAGTCAGCCGCTGTCTCGAGTTCGGACACAAGTTGTTCAGAACGCATGAATGCCTGTTCTGACGTGTTCTAATTGAATTGTCTTCAGCAGACTTCCGACATAGTTGGTCCCAAATTGATTGTCTTGTGAAGATGAATGGACCCAGCGTCTTCGCCTCGGGGCGCTTGTTAAGTTGGCCAACATCACAGCAACGATTGCAGCTAGGGCTTGAAGAAACTTGTACATATACAGTGTGTTGCAACGGCCAGTTCATTACATTAGGGAAGTGATCATTGACCCGATTATAATTATTCTTAACGTGGCGCGGGAACTGGCATAGCGTACCAGAGGTCTGGGTTCAATTCCTCGCCCCCGCACTTTCTTTCTCTTTCAGAGTTCGATAAGTTCATTTCGTCACGAATGCGAGTTGCTCCATGGTTCGGAATCCATGTAAAACTGTAGGTCCGTTTGCCCTACTAGGTGGTAGGCCTAGGGGCCTAGAGGCCTAGATTAGGGGCCTCCACTTCTTTGATGCCCTAGGGCCCCCATCTTTTAAAATCCGGCCCCTGATCACATCGATACAGGTTATTAATTCGATTAAATAATTGTTGGCATTTCATTTCATTGAAGGCTTGTCTAAAAGCTATTTACGTGTACACACTTTGTTTTGTGTGCTACAGGTTCTTGAATTTATTTTATAGTCTGATATAATATTTTCTTTAGTTTGGAAGATTAACAGCAATATCAAAATTCTTACTTAAAGAGAAAAAAATATTGAGCGCTAAGTATTTACTCCAATTCTGCGAAACAAAAAGCAATTACAAAATAATAAATCTTAAAAAGTCGATGATATAAGAATTGAGTGCGTGCAAGTGATTGTATTCATTGTCTTCTCTTTTCTTTCACGACAAAATTGTGTCTCTGCATCACCAGATAAAATCTCATTAAAATATTTAGGGCTGATTTATCAATGGTATATTTCTCAAGCATTATTCTACGCATCTATTTATGCCTCTGCTTTTCCATGCGTTATAGTCAGTCCACATTATTATTAGTAAAATTACAGGAAGATAATTTTGACAGAAAATATTATTCTCCGGTAATTACTATCCGACTTTTGACAAACGTAAATTTGAACAAACAGTCCGGCAAGTCCTATCTGATGATTGAAAAATCGCCCCTAATTATAAAGCTTATTAGAAATAAAGAGTCGAAATGTAAAAGCTAAAAGTGCGTAAGAGTACGAGATTCTTCTTTCGGGACATCAAAAACTCATAATGGCCGCTTGAACGGGAACATTCGTGTCGCGAGTTTCTGTTAACATGTACGGTAGCTCAGCAACCAATGGCCACTTTATACTATAAATCACAACGTTAAGGTGGTGAAACGGTTCACGGTGACGTATCGGTATTTCAAATATAGAACGTAGAGAAGTAAGTCAATAAATAGGTGAGTTGTTCGTTCAATACCGCGAAGACTTTACAGGATATAAGCCTTTAAAGATGAAATAGTTCGTTTTAAAAACTATGTTTAATTATGTTAATCTTTTATTTAGTGATTTTAAAAATTTCATGTGCACAAGTGTCTAACTTTTAATTTATTTACATTAATACTTTTCACTCATCGTGGTTTGGTTTTGTGAATACTCTTAGGGTTTCTGCCACCAAGTAATGATTGGCTTAGTCCTCATATTAATTTATTAATGAGATAGTAATTAATAATTAATTTATTAATTACCATCTCGCAATCGATACCGTATGAGAAAATCAGCACTTTAGAGGCCGTTAAGTGTCGATAAAAATGAATCAGCACATGGTGAAAACCAGGCTTAGTCATTTAAAATGAAAGTGAAGTTTTTTATTGCAGTGAACCCCCATCTTCATAACGCCCCCTACATTCAAATTACCTGCAAATTTCAGAAACTATGTGACAATATTCTATAAAAGTTAAAAGCCGACGAAAAACTGCTTTCCCCAAAGTTCTCTCCTTAAGTAATTTAGCAAGATGGAATGAATTAAGCTATAAATACAGCTATAAGCTGAATAAAAATGGGGTAAGTAATCCTTCAGTTATGAACCAGGTTTTGAAATTTATGATATTATTTAGAAACCAAACTAATATTTCTACCTTTAACTTCTAACTCAACTTGAATAATGTAAATCACGCACTAACAATATGACAACCAAGCTAAAATTACAACAAAAAAATAAATTAAAACACCGATAGAATAAACTACACGCAGACTCTGGTCCGAACCTGCAAGATTCAAAATTCCGAAAACACCTGAATAAACTGTCGCCGTGGAAACGGCCTCATAACTTCACTCTACATATCATAGTATAAAACAAATTCGCTTTCTCTGTCCCTATATCCCCATGTACGCTTAAATCTTTAAAACTGCGCAACGGATTTTGATGCGGTTTCTTTTAATAGATAGAGTGATTCAAGAGGAAGGTTTATATGTATAATAATATCCATTAAATATTTGAGAAATACTGTTATTTTTGAGGTTTCCAATGTGATGTCGTAAAAAAATATTTTTTTTCCGCTTACATTGCAAACGCAGGCTAAACCCTACGAGATTTATCAAAATAATGTACTAAGTATTGTATACATTGAAAAGGTCTACAGAAAACTCCGCGATGGTATTTATCTATCTCTTATGGATATCCCACAATAACATTTTTTTCTCATTTACTTTTTACGACAAATAATGGCTAATTTTTGAAGCGATTTTAACCAATACAGCATTAATCCTTATCCAATTAAATACCTTAAATACATTGTTGATTTAATATAGATCTATACGGCCCTTTACAGCATATGATTTAAATGAATATTTTCGAAGATATTATAGATTAAAAAATTGCGGGATGTAGTGCTTGCGGCGGTACCTGCCGGCCGGGGCGGCGGGAGCGTGCCTCGGAGGCCGCGGTTCTCCCTGTAGCACTTTGAATTTATTATTTCTCTAATATCTAATAATCATGTAATAATAATATATAAGTTTTTTTATTTCAAATTTCTCAATGTAGGAACTCTACGTAAAAATGGTTTATGTGTATCATTGTGTCAAAATAATATTTTTTTAAATGACGTTATGCCCGTGCAAAGCCGGGACGGGCTGCTAGTAATCTATATTGTTTATGATCTTTTCTTTTTTAGGATAACATTATTGTCTATGTTGCTTCCTTTTCTGTCGCCGCCTTGCCCTGAATACATCACGAAAGATTACTCCTGAATTTTTAATTATCGAATCCCACCATTGAGCGCATGAGCATCCAAGCCCGTACCGCTCCCATTAGACCACGAGCGAACGGGACTATGCGCTATACAGACCCCTTTATAGCATAGATAGGGGAGACAATTTGGAATGAGTGAACTATGCATGACTACAGTAAAATATAATTAAATAAAATTAATAATGAATAATGAATGAATAATCCTGCTGAGGGCAGGGAGGACTGGAGAAAATTTGGAGAGGCGTATGTCCAGCAGTGGACGCAAACACGCTGACTGACTGACTGACTAATAAAAAAATTTCATGTAAGTGTAACTGCACAAAAAATATCAAATTATACTACCAGTATCTACTCCCAGATAAGGATGGGCACCCAGGGAGAAAATGACCACAACCTCAAAACCTGTAAGGTTGAGAGAGGCCTAAGCCCTGCAGTGGGTGGCACTAGAGCGATATAAGAAGAAGAACCTTAGGTAAAATAGTAATCTTGTTTACTGGGTTGATCGAATCCGCGGATCTTTGTGACGTAACTTGGTGTAGTTTGACTACCAAAAAGATTAAATAAATGAAATGAAAATGAAATGAATGTGTGTGCTAGAAAACCTTAAATAATATTAATAATAATACTGAATTTTCATACTTGCCATTAATAGAAAGGAATTATAAGGAACTAAACTCTAAACTGAGTATATAAAAAGCTTCATACTATTATTTCGATATATTTATAGTGCACACTTCTTAATATTATTCTAACATATTTACACCACAAAAAATATAAAAATAATGTGAGTGAATGGAGAATCCACGGGTGGCGAGAGGGTCTCCTCCAAGCACGTCGGTGGTGCAGGCCGTGGTGGCAGCGCTCTCCCAGGCGACGTGAGACATGCACGTGAGATTCTGCACTCGTAGGCCTTCACCACCCCCATCTCGGAGAGTCCCTCATCCGCTGGACTGCTGGGAGCTGGCACGCAGGTCACCTTGCGCGTCGCCTGGTGAAGCGCCTCGCTCCTCAGGCGACGTGAGACATGCACGTGAGATTCTGCACTCGTAGGCCTTCACCACCCCCATCTCGGAGAGTCCCTCATCCGCTGGACTGCTGGGAGCTGGCACGCAGGTCACCTTGCGCGTCCCCTGGTGAAGCGCCTCGCTCCTCAGGCGACGTGAGACATGCACGTGAGATTCTGCACTCGTAGGCCTTCACCACCCCCATCTCGGAGAGTCCCTCATCCGCTGGACTGCTGGGAGCTGGCACGCAGGTCACCTTGCGCGTCGCCTGGTGAAGCGCCTCGCTCCTCAGGCGACGTGAGACATGCACGTGAGATTCTGCACTCGTAGGCCTTCACCACCCCCATCTCGGAGAGTCCCTCATCCGCTGGACTGCTGGGAGCTGGCACGCAGGTCACCTTGCGCGTCGCCTGGTGAAGCGCCTCGCTCCTTGGGCGACGTGAGACATGCACGTGAGATTCTGCACTCGTAGGCCTTCACCACCCCCATCTCGGAGAGTCCCTCATCCGCTGGACTGCTAGGAGCTGGCACGCAGGTCACCTTGCGCGTCGCCTGGTGAAGCGCCTCGCTCCTCAGGCGACGTGAGACATGCACGTGAGATTCTGCACTCGTAGGCCTTCACCACCCCCATCTCGGAGAGTCCCTCATCCGCTGGACTGCTGGGAGCTGGCACGCAGGTCACCTTGCGCGTCGCCTGGTGAAGCGCCTCGCTCCTCAGGCGACGTGAGACATGCACGTGAGATTCTGCACTCGTAGGCCTTCACCACCCCCATCTCGGAGAGTCCCTCATCCGCTGGACTGCTGGGAGCTGGCACGCAGGTCACCTTTCGCGTCGCCTGGTGAAGCGCCTCGCTCCTCAGGCGACGTGAGACATGCACGTGAGATTCTGCACTCGTAGGCCTTCACCACCCCCATCTCGGAGAGTCCCTCATCCGCTGGACTGCTGGGAGCTGGCACGCAGGTCACCTTGCGCGTCGCCTGGTGAAGCGCCTCGCTCCTCAGGCGACGTGAGACATGCACGTGAGATTCTGCACTCGTAGGCCTTCACCACCCCCATCTCGGAGAGTCCCTCATCCGCTGGACTGCTGGGAGCTGGCACGCAGGTCACCTTGCGCGTCGCCTGGTGAAACGCCTCGCTCCTCAGGCGACGTGAGACATGCACGTGAGATTCTGCACTCGTAGGCCTTCACCACCCCCATCTCGGAGAGTCCCTCATCCGCTGGACTGCTGGGAGCTGGCACGCAGGTCACCTTGCGCGTCGCCTGGTGAAGCGCCTCGCTCCTCAGGCGACGTGAGACATGCACGTGAGATTCTGCACTCGTAGGCCTTCACCACCCCCATCTCGGAGAGTCCCTCATCCGCTGGACTGCTGGGAGCTGGCACGCAGGTCACCTTGCGCGTCGCCTGGTGAAGCGCCTCGCTCCTCAGGCGACGAAAGTCACGAGCATCAGGTGGTGGCGGGCTTATAGGCAGCCGAGGTGGGTAGCGCGGTGGTGGTGAGGATCTATGCCCGTGAGATCCACTTAGGCTTTTCACATATGGTTTGGTCGAATACCTTCGGCAGTTATGAAAGTTATTGACATTTTGCGAAAATTTTCGACATCTGACAGCTAGCCATAATTTATTATTTTTAGGATAGGATGGACAATTTTATCTTACACCTAATTAAAAATCAAATTTCACTTAAATTGTAGGTACTCGTACAAACCCGGCGGTGACTCTCCGAGTTTCATGAAATCGTACAAATTCGCCGTAATTCTCTTGACTATTGTGCGTGCTTCGCGAAGCCGCAATTATGTGGTGAGAAGAGCGTTTCATGTTACATTTCTGCGGCGGAGTATTCCTGTGATTTATATTTATTGCGGTCCGCTGCGGCCTCATTTGCAACGCCTGACAACTCCAGTCCTGCATTCGATTCCAGCGTGTAAGTTTGCACGTTCACTGCGGATTTTGGTGCAATCTGAATTGATAAAAAATGTCCAGTTATCCATCCAGTTCAACGTATCTAAACAAAAGTTAACAAGGTCACGGTTTGGTACTAAGTATACAGTTACCATGTGGTGTGTTGTGTTATGTAATGTAGGTATGGTACAAACCATAAATGTTCGGTTCCATAAAAATACTATAGTCCACCCAAATATATCCGGCCATTTCAATTCAGCAGTGCTCAAAATATAGGGTACCTAATTAAAAGTTAGTTATCCATTCTAAATTTGGCGGGATGGACCAATATCACGACAGGATTTTTTTTTTAATGAAAAACCGGTATAAGTGGCTTTACTGAAAGACCAAAGGTGCTTAAAAATGCGAAAACTGCGTCTTAGACTAAACTCCGGGAGGCACCATACCAGTTCATTTGCGGGCTATATATGTAATATATAATATGTAATTGTTCAAATTACGTATGATGACTCCCAGGTTATTGGTTTGAGGAAAGGTACCCGTCGGCAGACAGTTTCACAGGTGGTGCGGCAGGGAAATGAGTTCGAGAAACGGTTAGTTATCAAAAGCCTAATTTCAACAACAAGGGGGTGCTCTGATTCTCTGCGGCGGGTGCTCCGGATATATGTAGGTCGGATGAGGAGGAATAAGATGCGATACATCCACACATTATCTCTACGCTGGAGTTCAAACAGCGCTTTGTATTTTTTTAAATCTCTGTATGAGTAGGTTTATTTCAAAATAATACTTTGGAAATACAAACTTACGTCACAGACTCTATGAAAATAATACCAGTTTTGTAGCGATCTTTTTTAATTAATTCATAAATATTTATAATTAATAGTTAAAAAACATTTTTAAAACAAGCTTTTATTTAAATGCTCTAAAAGGAAGAAAATAAACTTATAATGAAATTAAACTCATCAATCCATAGCATTATCAATACTTTTTATATATATTAAAAAAACCTAGGTTTCCGAATCATGGACAGCTCGCATTCGTAACGGAATGAACTTATACAATTTGGAAAGAGGAAATAAAGTGGTGCACGACGGGGGCGAGGATTTCAACACATAACCTCTCGCATGCAAGGCAAGTCCTCTAGCTACGTTTACGTTTACGTTCTACGCTTATAGTGCGTTATTACTTCCCAAACAAGTATGATTATGTTGCATTTTGATGGCTCCGTAAGTCATATGGAGCTGATAGAAGTCATAAGTCCTCAGATACTCCTCGCGGGGCTAGCGGCGGTGCCCAAGGGCACCACGAGCCACACTTTGGACTCCGCCCATGATATGAAGTTGGCCATCCAAACGGAAAGATTAAACTTACAGTCTTTCTCCTGTCCGAAATATTATTGCTATATAATAGAGCAAATATTGTCAGCGTGGGTAACTCGGTGGTGCGACGCCATACCATACGGTAATCGTGATGAAGCAACACTTGTTTCGGCCGGATTCTGGATGGGTAACCTCTTTTGGAGCATTTTT
Organism: Incurvaria masculella; assembly: GCA_946894095.1. NCBI lineage: Eukaryota > Metazoa > Arthropoda > Insecta > Lepidoptera > Incurvariidae > Incurvaria > Incurvaria masculella. The sequence continues at coordinate 10,851,637 of OX335644.1, forward strand.
TGTGTGGTATATTAGGCAATTATTATGAGAGTATCTAGTAGTGATAATCCAACAGCTTTTTTAATCATCTTCTTTTACAAATTAATAATCAATAAATCTGGCTTGGGTCAGAAAAATATTCTTTCTCATTAAGAACAGTTTAACTGTATATTTGTTAAAGTTAAAATGAATATTTAAAGTTCACAGTAATTTTTTATTTGTTTCATTGGCTCAATGCTATAATTTTGGCCTTGTTCAGAAGTTTTTTTCTTCTATTTTTCTGTAGATGCACAGGCATTTTTTTGGTTTTTAGTTTAACCATGTATTATAGACAAATGAAATAATTTAATATTTAAAAAAAACCCCAGGCAGTTTTTACACGTTTTAAAATCGAAAAAGTTATTGGATTCTTTTGCATTAGACATCTTCTCCACAGTTCACTATATTTTATTGCAAAAGTAATTCCGACTGTAAATTTATTGTATGTAAGTGCACACACACACACCCCTTCATACACCCTCACACACCCTCACATCCTCACCTTCTAACATTAAACATATTGGGACAAATAAATGCAATATTTAGAATTCGATTAGTGGATATATTTTTGTGTTCAGTTGTTAATAACTGACCAAGTGCAATTCCGACTCACACACGAATGGTTCTGTACAATAGTACAAGATTTAACACAACGTTTTTTAAATTATTTTTTATTATTTTTTTAATTTTACCTATTTTTTGTTATAGCGGAAAAAGAAATACACACTCTGTGAAAATTTCAGCTGCCTACCTATTACGGTTGACGGACGGACGGACGGACGGACGGACGGACGGACGGCCGGAAGGAAGGAAGGAAGGAACCCTAAAAAGTGAAACTTTATTATTGGCTGGATAGTTTGCTTAGATTGAGTTTTTCAATATCGTATAATTTAGTTGTTATGTTTCCAAATAAATAAATAAATAAATCTCCCGTTCCCGGCCTACTCCCCCTTTGCATAAGGCCCGCCTTTTGTAAACTGTTTTTATAATGGTGTACAATAAAGAATTTTATATTATTATTATTACTTTGAGCATGATTTCCAACTGATGTGTCGAATCTGAATGTCAGCGCATTTTCCGAAAATAATCATAACTGAGACTTCGCGAAAAGCCGGGTATTATGTTCAGCCATTCAGCTAAACACGTTGTATTGATAAAGGTGCTTGCTTCATTGTTCGCTGCCTCCGCTGTGATGGGATTAGTGCCGTGGACGCGTTCGGCTACTCAAAACAAGTGAATAGCGACTGCTCCGCTACGAGACAATAGGGTTGCCACAATGGCGGCTTTGGGACGATTAGCTTGTTGGAACTGGCGTGATTATGGCTGTTGTCACGACACTGAATGCATTATCTTAAGGTCGGCCCGTAAGCATCAGAAAATTGCGCCTCCCATACAAACGTAGTTTACTAATAATTTGAAAACCACTGTTCCAACTTAATTGATATTTTGTATCTAATATTAGGCTACAAAAATCTGTGTCTGCATGTCTTTGTTTTTTCGGTAAATGTATTATGGGTCAAACCACAGAGAAAACAAAATTCGTATAAAGATTGTTTTTTGCTTTCATTTCATTTGTTTTGGATTTTTCAAAAAAACAAAAGCGTGCAGACACAGATATTTGTTACCTGATATTAGGTATTAAATATCAATTTAATTGGAATAGCGGTTTCCAAATTATTAGTAAACTACGTTTGTATGGGGAGCATAGCTTACGGGCCGTTCTTAAGCTTTCTGCACGTCGTGCACGTGACACGCGTTTTAACCTTTATCATTTGAGAAAATAAACAACTTTGTTATGCAACCTGACATGGACGGCTAATACCACACAACCACCGTTATGATATTAGCTCAATACACTACATTCTCTAAGGAATTAGGTGCCATGCCAGGGCCTTCTCTTTATGAGCAAGACTACATTGAACTGGATGGAAAACACGGACAAAAACATTAGAACCATATGCATACTTTATTTTTAAAAAAATATTGTCTTTTAAAGCATTCAACACGATATCTTCACACACACACATGAACAACTTTTTAAAAAATATATTCAATATCCAATATTATATTTATTAATGGGAGTCAAATCAACGCAGTTCTGATTCATACATTTAGTCTATTTCATTTATTAATTAATACGTTTTCAAATCAGGAAACTTTAAAAACAAATGATTAATAAATATGCTGGGTAAATCGTCCTTTAGATAAAAAAATATTTTCATATCTTTAATCGACATCGTCAATATGACGTGATTGATGAAATCGAACCAATAAATACTTCTCCTTTGCTAAGTTACAGCAAATAAAAATCATGCCTATTTAATGATCCGGCTGTTGGCCTATGCGCTTCCGTTTGGCATAATCGGAAGTCATAAACCCAAATATATATATGACCAAAAAAAACTTTATTATTTGATATATCCATGTACTCAAAATTAAAGTTAAAAAAATATTTTATTAATACATTGATTAATTGATTTATTAATTCTTTATTTAATTAATGATAATTCAACTTATTAACACGCCTTAGATTTTAATTTCGACATTTTTCTTTAAACATTGTAAGATTGTTAATGTTTTATCTCCTTTTTCCTGTCTCTACAACAAACACAAAAACAACAACCGTTGTTATTAATATTATGTCTGCCTACAGAATTAATATGATAAATAAATAATACGATAATTAAATATGATAAATAATAAACCTTATTTTTCCCTTATTTATTTATCATATTAATTCTGTAGGCAGACATAATATTAAATATTTCAGTAATTCATTATTCTTTTCTTTTATAATGTTCAGCGCAGGAAATAATCCTGCAAATATTCAGCGATGGTGCTACATACTGCATCTTCTACGAAAGGAATACTTCAGTATTTTCCGCTTACAATATTTAAACATACATTTTCTACGGAATTGAAGCCGGGTGTAGTGCAGGTGAAGTGCTCAGCATATTTGATCTGAAAAGATGTTGTAGATTGCGTCGCGCGAGGCTGCGCGGAAAGCGGACTCGGGTACGAGAACCACTTGACGGATGTGTGTACAAGGTCGGAAAACTAGCAGGAAAACACTTGACACACATACAATATTCATGGGATCGTTAAATTTTTCGATACTTTACTAAATTGCTTTACAAGTCATTCAGTCGACCGTTTAGAAAGCGTCGCCCGCATTGCCATTCATAAAGTTACCAAATGTGCCGATAATTACACTTTTTCAAATAAAAGAACACAATAAAACTATGTGTTAAGCTGAAGTTCTTCAAAGGAATTCTAGAATATTAAATGCGATCCATGTAAAACAATGGAGCAAATCTAGATCTGAAAATAAAAAAGGCAATAGCAAAAAGTGCAATTATTTGGTTAAGTTTTGCGACTTTCTATTAATCGGTTTGTAATGAAATTTTTTCGTTACATATTTCTTTATTCAGACGAAAATTTTAATTGCATTCATAATTTAGGTTATTTTATTTAAAATTAAACACTTAACATATTTCAAACATTTTAGAACTTGTTTTCATTGCTTGTACATTCTTCTTCATTTTTATCGGCACAGTTCAAAAATGCAACACGTTTTCTATATAATCGATATGTTTCTTCAAATGTATCCTCTTTCTTATGTATAGCACGACATATGACGTACGCTTTCTCAAAAAGGTGCTGACGACGCCGATGGGTTTTCGAACTTTCACAGGGGCTGCGAAAACTATGCCGGCTAGCACGGTGCTTCTTTGCACCATGTTTGAAGGTCCTCAGGTTGTTCTTTTCGGAAAATACCTCAGCGGAAGTGCATTCTATAGTTTCCTGACAGTAAAGGCAATAGACTGTAAATTCCAGGCTCTTTCGGGCTCGTCGAATTGATGTACGGCGCGGCGCAGTATCGAGAACCGTTTCAACCGTCGCATCGTCGCACAGATGCGAACAACACTCCACGCAAGATTGTATCTGCGCATCGTAGCTGCAGTTTATAAGCCGGCTTGAAGCACTGACGCACCTTATTGAGGACTCCCAGCTATTTTGAGGCCAGTATGGGATTATCCTAGATATGGCGTCCGATGTTCTGGTCATGCATCAGGTCGACGAGAGTATCTAAGAGTTTGAAAATAGGACATTTTTTAAGATCTTCTTAGCTCCAAATATGCCTACGAATCAATAAATATGTAAAATAATACACGGTTTATATAATAACGCCACTTCCCCAAACCAAAATATCGATTCAATGAAAACAGAGCAAGCAGAGTCTGCGAAAAGTTTTCCCGCATTTATGTGTAAACGCTAACAAATAAAAAAAAGAAAGCCCAATATAATTGCTATTCAAATTGAGATCTCGAAACACTATTTCAGACCGAGTCTCGAGTCTGGAACGCGACGGGCCATTTTCATAATATGTTTCGTTTTTTTTTTTATTTCCTCATTTATTAAAGGTTTTGTCTCACGCCGAGTATTTTATTTTGTTATTGCGTTTTTTTCAATAATCGGATGTTGCCTTTCTTCAAACAAAAATTTGTAGTAATAGACACGATTTTTTTATTTAAATGTATTTTTTAAAACATTTTTCTGTTTCTAATAATAGTTAGTTTCTTTAGAGCCAATCCTTTAAATGTATTCAAAACCTTTACTGCACTGACAAACTTTTACAGTTAAATCAGTGTAATTATTAATAGTAAAGATAACATCATATTTGTTAATTAAGTTAAGGATCCATTACTTATTATAAAATACATATTGATAATTTCATTATTTTTTTTAATTGGATCGGTGAACCTTGTAGCGGTGCCCATTAAACTAAATAAAAAATCTCTTCCATGGACACCGCCTGTGGAAAGGTCCCCATAACGCTTGCTGCGTTCCCCCTATGCATGGCCAGGCTGATGCGCTGCAGGAGGAACGACCCAGCTCGACTGTCTCCGGATGATGCGCGGAGCCTGTTACTCAGCTCGCTCAACAATTGTTTTCCGGCTGCGCAAATGGACCCTAGCGTCTCTATTGCGAAAGGGATAAAGTTATAATTTTGGGTAAAAAATTTCTGGTACTTGGATAGTTTGAATCATGCTGCTGTCTCACTAGCGGCCGCAGTCGACCCGACGTGCGAAGCCGCAAGCATATCGACGCAGGTAGCGTTTTTTTGTTAAGGCTGTTCCGACCCATATAAAGTTGTTTGCACACATAATGCAAAAAGTATTGCACTTTTAAGCCACGAATTAATAATAAAAGTTTGATATAATCATATTACTTGCAGCGAAAACAATTTCACAATTTCAGGATTATTGGTTTTGTAACAATTTATTTAAATACGATTTTTATTTAACAGCGCCATCTAACGGTGTAAAACTTCTAATCGGCAATTACAACTAAACCATTAAACCTGAAATTGTGAATATATTTTCGCTGCAACTACCATGGCTATATTTAATATTTTTGACGAATTCGTGCCTTAAGGCTGTTCCGACCCATATAAAGTTGTTTGCACACATAACGCAAGAAGTATTGCACTTTAAGCCACGAATTAATAATCAAAGTTTAATATAGTCGTATTATTTGCAGCGAAAACAATTTCACAATTTCAGGATTGTTGGTTTTGTTACAATTTATTTAAATACGATTTTTATTTAACAGCGCCATCTAACGGTGTAAAACTTCTAATCGGCAATTATAACGAAACCATTAAACCTGAAATTGTGAATATGTTTTCGCGGCAACTACTATGGCTTTATTTAATAATTTTGACGAATTCGTGCCTTAAAGTGCAATACTTTTTGCGTTCTGTGTAAAAAAAACATTGTATGGGTCGGAACATCCTTAAAGTGCAATACTTTTTGCGTTCTGTAAAAAAAAAAAACATTGTATAGGTCGGAACATCCTTAATTGTATTTTTTTGTATTCATCATGAAGAATGTGTACAGTTAATAATTAATATAGTTGACATTAATCTATTTTCAATTTACAATTAAAAGGAGAAATAAATGTTTATACCCATTGCCGGGTACTTAAGTAATTACCCACCTCTATATTAAAAATTACCGAATCAATGATGATTTGATTATCAAAAACACTGTGTTTGCATAGACTGCAAATACAAGAATAGTACATAGACTCATAGTCAGAAAATTACAACTCTTAACGTTAGGCGAGAAGTTCTACTTAAAGTTATCTAATCTAAGTGCTCTGTCAATTTATCACTATTAAAGGATGAGCTATAACAACTTCATCTTATACATTTTCGACCACTCTACCGATTTTATTTTGTTTACTATTATGTCTGATTTTGGGACTTAGTGTAAGCAATATAGTGAGGAGATAACTGTTACAACTGTAAAAATGGATCATTCAGATTTAAATTATTAAATTAAATTATTAACACCAAATGAAACAACGAATTATTGTGTTGGTAAACATGCCAAAGGTCTGGTTTAACAAATCCACTTTCTTTCTCCTACTGAGTTGGATAAGTGTATTTCAACACCAATGCGACCTGTTCCATGTTACGGAATCCATGTAAGACTACAGGTCCCCTTTCCCTACCAGGTGATAGGGTCGAGCCCGCCCGGGTTGGTACCGTGGGTACCATCGCATTGAATGAAAACATGGTCAAAAATTGTCCATGTTTTCCATCCAGTCCATGTAGCCGTGCTCATAAAGGGAAGGTCCTGGCTTGACATCTAATTCCTTCGGGAATGTGGGGTGTTGAGTTAATATCATGACTATCCATCCATGTAACTGGGCATCCATGACCATTCATGTCCAGGCATAAAACCTAATTATGTCAAAGAACACCAATAAAAAAAAAACTAACAAACATCCAAGACATACAAAGTATAGAGCATACTAGAACCGTCTTAAAATGCAGGCTCAAGCTAAGACTTCACCAACCTCCGTATGAATAAACTACTTTTTTTCCCTAAATAAATAAACTTAAGTTCCTTCCTCGAGGTGATCCGCCCTCCTCTAAAGATATTTGTGTAACATCCACCGGTTGGTTCTATGCCGTCGCTTGCGATGCAGACTTTGCAGAAAATATTGACACGCCCGCATTATCGGGCAATTTTATATAATCGCACTTTAATCGCACGCAAAGTTTGATTAAAGGCCTGGGTTTGCAGTTGAGTGTGTTACAGTACGGACCAAACTTTTTGGCCGGTCTGAACACACGCCGATTCCGAGTTGCCCAGGGTAAGGTGCGTCTCCCGCACCTTCAAAGTCAAAGTCAAATTTAAGTTCTGCGCAGCGAAACGAGCCAACTTCACATCGGCCATAATGGTTGGCCCAAGCTGTACCACTGTTTCTGCTTTATCACGGAAATGAGGACCGTTTCAGTATAAAGAGTAGGAATTAACATGTAAAAAGGGTTATGCAACGGCAAACACTTGATATCGGTCCTTGATAGTATACTAAATTCTAATTTAAGATTGTATTTCCTACATAAATCGATGCATATAATGCCATCTGTTGACAAAGCTCAGCAAAACTGATTTTCGCGCTTCGGTTTTTTCGGGTTTCAGTGTAAACAGGACTATACAAAACCTACAAACACTTGAATGTTGTATTGTCATCGGTCCTTGATAAGTATGCAAAATTTAAATTTGATGTGACGTTTTTAAGTTGGTTAAAATCGCGTTCAAAGATAATGATAATAATAATGATAATAATAAAAATAAGCGTGTTAAAAAGTGCACGCCGTGTGAACTACGTCCGTGTGAACTGGCCCTGCATTACTCGCTACATCACATCGTGTCTGTGCGTTCAAGGTGTCTTGCTTGTGGTGACGCGTGGTACGGGTCACCTCTTCCCCTAAAATATGGTTGAGAGAGGCGATGGCTGGACCCGGCGTGATGCTCGTGAACGGGTGCTGTTTGTGGGGATGGCCTGCTCCAATTGGCAACATGTTAGATGACGGACATAGGCTTTGCAAAATAAACCTATATTTGTCATGAACTGTGGCATACAGCATGAACGGTAGATTTTTGTGAAATAATATTAATTTAATGTATTCATCTGTGTTTTTTCTTTTATCATCAACGATAAATACTTGCTATTTATATTACAAGGAATTTAAATAATGTATTCACACAAACGGAGTACCAATAACCCGTATTTCTATAAGCAGTGGCAAACAAATTAGTAAACTTAGACTAAGTGGACGTTGAAAAAAATTCTGCGAAGTTTCTTGCCAGTTCTTCGCCGTGAATGGTGAATTGGCTAATGATAAAATAAAACAAATCCGAGTGCAGTGTGCTGCCTGTGGATGATGAATAAACAATAAACAACAATATCATCACATCCCGGACGAACTACATGGAGCGACGGTGCCTCGCCCGTGTCTCTTCTGCCTAATTTCCTTACGAAAGCACACATAAGCCACCTTAGTCCCGTTTCAGAATCGGAAACATAATTATGGCCCGTAATATGAACAAATTTTGTGGGATAGTTCTACCTAAATTATGTAGTTTTTTAACTTTACGACTTTACTGTTTCCCATTGAACCGCATCATAAAGTCCATATCATTCAAAACTTATTCATAAAATGAAAAAAGCATAGAGATAACATTTAAAAGATGTTAAGAAAAATGTTCTAAGATAGATTAATAATAAAGATAAAGAAAGTGGTACACGATCGGGGGGCATTTGTGACCAAACTCTGGCCACAGAATAACTAATCTCTGGCATGCAAGGGAAGTCCCTGCGACACTAACCTTACTGGTGAAATGTTTGACATCCACTTTTTGATTTGACGAGAATTGCATGAATTGACTACTCTATTTATCTTGACGCCTCGATCTCCGAAGTTTTCGCATTCGCGTTCTACACCAGAATATTTTTCTTCATTAATTTGCTTTATTACTAATCAAGATTGCGCCATTCGCCCCAAATAATGTAGTTTTCAACGTTGTCTTGTTCTCCGATGTTCAAAGGTACTAGGATTAATTAATTCATTTGTGAGATCTCGGGCGCTGCCAAGATCAATTTGTGGAAGTCCCGATAGGATTAAATTGATTTATATGTCCTGAACCCAAATATTTCGATAACCTTTGATTATTTAAGCTCAAGTTAAAGGTTCTATAATTTGAGCTCAAATCATGTTATATTTAGTGGGTTTTGGAGCGGATGCGATTAATATTTATACGACAGCAATTTACTTAAAAAAAAAAAATTGTCTATAAATTTTAGGATGTTTGGATAGTTTAATTGTTTTTCAAATACATAAATTTTTTTGTTGAAAATTTCAGTAATGTTATACGAGTAACTATAAGTATTGAGGTTATTTAAGGTTATTTATATTTTGTTTACCTAATAATACTTTTAACCAATTACAGTAGAAGTTGGATGTGGAAGAGAAAGGAAATATATGTAAATGGTAAACAAAACAATAATTAATTCAATTATTTTTTGAACAGAACATTTCACCTAATTTATCCGGGGCTATACCATTGTCCCTAATACACTTACGGCATTACATTAATTTTTTTTATTTTTAAAACTATGCTAATTTCCTTCAAATAAAATATGTTTTAAATTCCTTAAAGCGATGTTAATTTTCTTAGATGTGAACCTATTTATATCTGATGTTTTATTTATATACAACATCAACAAATTTAAAGTTATTTTTATAAATGTTTCAGGTAGAAACCAAGTAGTTGCTGAGCTGACCCGTTCCACAGATGCGTGGAATATTCCATGCGTGGCCCTTTGCAAAGCAGCAATTTTTGTCCAGTGTGAAGTACTAACTCGTTGAAGACTCCCAGCTTTGAGGCGAGCTTAGCATAATTCTTAATATGGCATCCGAAGTTTAGCGAATGCATCAGGAGAACGCAACGAATCTTATTATGCTCATCAATACGACTTGTACCCTGGAAGGTCGGAGCTGTAGTGAACGGCATTCACTGTAAACTGAAACACACGTAGGTGACAATATTTTTACTAATTTATCTTTAATATTTTTTTTATAACGAATGGGTTGAGAATATCACGGAACACCGCGGCATGCTTGCAGTCACTTATCAATCAAGACTTTACTGCTAGGCGACCGTGCAGTGATTCATAGACTTAGCCCTGATTCGGATTCCATGTAAAACTGTGGGTTCCCTGGTAACCCTTATTATAACCTAGTAAAGCTATTGAAAAATGTACCATTCAGTTCAATGTAGCCGTAATCATAAATGGAAGGTATTGACATGGCACCTAATTCCTAAGGGTATGCCGTGAGTTAACCATAAAAGAATGTGTGTTTTTTATTATTCATTCATATTCAATTACATTACCAAATTTTAAAACGTTTAGTTTTGGCGTTCTTATGAATTGACATGTACTTATTTCGTACTTTGTACATCTGTACGTACAAAAGCGATGTTCTTCGTACTGAGTCATACTTATGAGGGTAAGTAATCAATTCCTGATCCTCACGCACAGCTCATACATTATGAATGGCTTAGAACTCGCTCACTCATACAATATGAAGGGGATGCCACAAGTACGCCAGGGTTCTGAGTGCTGTTTATTGTCAATTTGTACCAGGTTTATTCAAAATACCGAAGCTGCGATGCCTATTGTGCCGAGCTTTCCTTTGTTAAGAGATTTTTAATTAATTCCGAATTTTCCGATCGGCTCAATTAATCTTCATGAAAAGAAGGTTCACACGGAATTCTGGGAACAAAAGGAAACTCCGCCCCCGCACCAGCCTACAGTCGCGTGGTATTTTTCCAAATTAACATTTTGCGTAAACACAGCGAGTAGTGATTCATCGTGCATGGTTTCTTTAAAAAAAGCGATCAAAATAAAAAAGGCGCTAGGACTAGCCAACTACTCGCGCCATACAAATGCACTTTATAACAAATGTAATAATATGTAGGGTAAACGCTTCAGCAAATCCAAATAGAACTCCAGACTGATAATGGATTGTTAATATTTTTTTATTCCATCATTTATTTAAATAATAATAAAAATAATAAAGTTGATTTTTCTCATTAGAAATCTGAAAGTAATTCGATTTCTAGATATAAGCAAAAACAGCATATATGCATAAACAAAAAATTCTATTTGCTTTTAGATTTCTACATTTAGTCAAAAAAGTTCGGAAATGGACACCGTTTCCGCAATGTATTTTGTATAGAAAAATAAAACATACATTAACGAAAATAATTCAATTCCTAGACAAGGAATCATATATTGTAAGAATGACACTTATAATCGTCAGACTTAGTTAGTTAACTTGAGGTGCCTCGTCTAACTTTGCGATTTGGCTAGTACCAGGCCCTTAATGCGACATGACCAATGATTTTTTTTATCAAAAAATAATCTTTTCTCTATCCATACAGCCAATCTTTAATATTAGAATATTTTATCACACAAAATCTCTATATTTTTTGCATTGTAAAATATGTTCTTTTATTATTCCAGATTAAAATGTGCAATAACGTTGAGAATGCACAACTACCAACAGAAGAAAAGTGTTCGTAACCCATGGAAAACTGTAGGTCCCTTTCCCTTCTAGTTAGGGATAAATTTGTCCGTATTTTCCATCCAGGAGGCCAATTCTTACGGTGATTAGTTCACATGCGGAGTAAATACTCCTGAAAACTTTCGAGTTATTGTGATGCGGATCACTTATGGAAATGGATAAGTAATTTTTCGAAACACATGGACATGTTTCCATTCGTGCCACTCATTCCTCTGGCGCTGCGTCGGTTACTAGAGTACCGAAATAATGTCAAAGCAAAAATAAAGTAACTCGTGGAGTGGACAGGTAAGCGAGTGATTGAATCTGGCTTTTCAATGCATTTCGTATTATGCTAATTAATCAATTTCAGTTCACTTGGGCAAATAACACATCATTTTATAGTTTTTAATGATTTACTCGCCTGTTCACCCGGCTAGTTGATTTTCGAACCCCCTGAGAACACTTCTGATTTATCTATTCGGAGATCTCTGAATCAGCCTTCAGATCATTATAGGCATACTCTTTCAAAGGGAAGGTCTTTATTTTAATTTATTTACTATTTTCTTTAGAAAAGCTATATCATACAAATACATAACATGACCGCATTGTGATGTTAGCCTTCAATTTCTAGTTCCCTAAAATCAAAGTAAGTTTTAGTACAGGATAACAATAATACGTCGTATATGTGCATACATGTGGGTATATTTACAGGGCGGTGCTTTGAACATGCATAACTGTTTGATAAAAGAATAATTGAAAGCAGCGGAAATGACTTTTCAGATTGAAATCACTTTACAGCAAAGTGCTCGCAAAGAAGTAATAAGAAAGGTCGTTGTTTCCACAGTGACACGCGAAGGCTGTCGAAATAAATTGAGCCCAATTAAATTCCACTCCGTGCTCTGTGGAAGGCTGCTATTTGCAAAAGGAACTTCGAGACATTTTATAAGGTTACAATCTATACTATGTAAAATCATGAACGTTTTCACGCCTTAACCGTTGCGCCAATTTTGAGAAAATTCGGTAAAAAGATAGTCTGGACGTTGGATAAGGACATTGGTTAACTTCTGTGGCTCGAAGAAGGTGATGAAAGTACTATAACACCTAGGAAATACTTCGGCCCGACATCAGCCCAAAACGACAATGATCCGAGCTGAGCCGGGTACCTTAGCTAGTCTTTAATATAATTTGAAACAATGATATAATTGCATCTACCTTTTTTTTGCTCTGTTCATAATTATTGAATACAAGACAATCACGACAAAGTGATATCATTGTCTCTCATTAGAACATGTAGCCTGGATGGATAGCTGTACATTAATAAGATCTTCTCTAATAATAAAAACATGGAAGGGTTCTAGGTAGGACTAAGTTCCTAAGAAGACATATTTTTATTCATTTATTTATTTGATAGGTATGACACTTTGCAAGTGATCCATAACTTGGGAGCGAGTTTTTAAGCTCACCTTATCTGCACTAGACTAGACTCGCAGAGGGTTGAAACAATTCTGCAGTACAGTGTTGTTAACTTTAAAATGAATACACTGAAAATAGAAGGAATTCCCAAGTCCCCTTTACTCTATGCTTGACGTAAATATGACAGAAAGAGATGTCTAATTTGTCTACATTATCGGTGTATAGGTTTCAGAGGTAATGACAGCACACTTTTAATGATATATGAAATGAAATGCAATGATCATACATCTTTTTAGAGTATTAAAGCATCGGTAGCACAGTAGCGCATACGATCATCAACAACACTCAACGCAGTCGGTTTCTGGATGGGTGACCGTTGGACCATTGAGGCTGGCCGTGATCCTGCTTTATTGTAAATCTGTAGGATGGTTACTTAATAGGTAAGTAGGGCTTATCCCGCCCGAGTTTGTTATAAAGAAGATTGTTCGTGTTCTCCGTCCCGTTAAATTTAGCTTTGCAAAAAGAAGGAAGGTTTTTTGTTCATAGATAGCGAATACCACACCTACTGTCATGATATTACCCAACACACATCATGGGAACTAGGTGCCATGCCAAGACCCTCCTTTTTATTATTCAAGGGGTTACATTAACCTAGATAGAAACACGTAAACTTTCATTTCCGCTTCGACTATCGTTCACTCAATGCGATGGCATTAACGTGGGCGGGATTAACCCTACCACCTAGGGACATACATTTCAACGTAGAATCCGAACCACGAACGACGAAACCCTTAGTCGGCTCTTACGACATGCACGGGACAAAATGCCGTGGACCCAATTGTATTATTTTGTAGTGCCGGAACTTACAAAGCATCTCGTATATAATTCTGTGAAGATTCCAGGTTGATGCAGATAGCTACAATGAATTATTTTCCAACTTTTAGATAACGGCGCCATCTATATGTCGTTGAAGATATTGCGAGAGTTTCGAATCACCGTAACTGCCAATATAAATACATTTTATGATGCCCGTGTCTGCTGATATGCTGATGAGCAGCACAATCTTGATTTTTCCTCTGCCACCCCAACCGCTTGTGCTAACACTTTTACTCAAATATTGAAATACACTAAACCAGTATTTGCTTTATTTTTTAACCGCTTTTAAAAATAAGGAGGTTATCAATTTAACCAATCAATCAAAATACTTTAATTTGTTTTGAGTGAACAAACACATAGGTACGTTTCTATTGCGTAGACTGATGAGTTCGTTTTTTTATATTTTATAACAATTATCCCTGATCCCTAAAAAAATGATAAGGATCATAGACTCCGAAGTCATACCTTTAAGGCATGCAATACACATATTAGGGTCTTGCGAGTCTATCTTCAGAGTCTTTAATCCGATCCTTACTATTTTCATATGGTATCACCGAGGAGTAATTTTGAATTAAACGGAAATAATAACCATCCATATTATTCAAGGTGAAAGAAAGTAATGAGTGAACAAAGCCAAACAAAATAAACTTACGTCAATACACATTAGCTGGCGGAACTGATACCGTCCTCATTTTCGAAATCACTTATAAAAGGTGCCTCACGACATTATGATTTGTGAATGTGCCTTTTACCATCTGAATTTGAAATAGGAACTACATTACTCTATCCTTCTACTCAATATTATAACTTTTAAAGTGTGTTTGTTGGTTTTTTCCCTTTTTTACAAATCAAGAAGTAATAGTTCTTGAGCCGAAAAGTGACAAATAAAAATATAACTTTCTGATATTATTCTGGGCAGAGTCGGGTCTCGCAACTAGTATTTTTGTAATATATTTTGCTTTATGTGCTTCTTGTATACTTAATTGAATATTTCCTAAAGAGCTTCGAAAGCAATATTCATTTCCTATAGCTGTTTGTCGAAAAAAATATACTCTGAAGATTATCATATTTAAAGCCAAAAATAAATTCCTTAGATCCTTAAAAAAATCCTGAAGAAATTAATGTATAGCCTGACAATTAATAATGCACAGATCAGTTTACAAGCATTTTTATTATTCGACGTAAGCTCTCAAACCGCTATACATCCCGCCGCGAGTTTATGGTCGAACCTTTTTGAAAGTAATAATTTCAACGACTTTTGCATTCCAAAAAACTGCCTTTGCTTTTTTATCACGAGGAAACATAGCCCATCTTCACTATTAAGATAAGTGTTTTCACTTTGATGTATAGTGTTGTACCCATGTTTCATCAATGGTTACAAATGAAATAATGTGAAATCAGCCTTTAGCTACAAGACTTGGTTTGAAAAATTATTTTCATACAGTACAAATAACCTTTTGGTTATCTAACTACAGTAAAACAAACCACTTATTTTTTTCCTGACGGCTTCTTTATATGAACAAAAAAATTGTTGAATTTTTTTTTTTTTTATGTGACTGGACATGGATGGCTAATACCACAAGTTCTGTCATGGTATTAGCCCAACACACCACATGGGAACTAGGTGCCATGCCAGGACCTTCCTTATATTGCACGGCTACATTGAACTGGATGGAAAACACGGACAATTTTCATTGCTGCTTCGACCATCGTTCATCCAATGCGATGGTACCAACCCGGGCGGGATAAACCCTACCACCTAGTAAGTAAGGAAGGGGACCTACAGCTTAACGTGGAATCCGAACCACGGCCAGCCTCTCTCAACGGTCGAATGGTCACCCATCCAAGACCAGACCGGACCCAGCGTTGCTTAACTTCGGAGAGCGATCGCCGAAGTGTCGCGCCACTGGGCCACTGAGGCTGTCTGTCTGTATCATCACAAATCATTATAATGTGTCTATTTACAAACGTTTTCAAGTTAACTAAAATAAAATATATTGTAGTGTAGACATTCATACATTATTTATGTAGAAGATCATTTATTTATTGCTAGTGTAATTTTGTAAGTTGTCATGTACATCAGTATTGTACAAAGACCAGCCAATTCAATACTGCCCTCCAATTCATTGGAAATTCGGAGATCATTAATAAGTTCATTAATGTACAATATATTTTTTACAAATATAACTCAAGTATGTACATATTTATAAACAAAAATATGAACTCAACAACGAGCTATTACATGTTTTAAACCTTTATGTATATCGAATTATCTGCGCAGGCCAATGTCCAGCAACGTGATCGATAAAATATTTATCTAACTACATAATTTCTTAAAAAGTCTATCAATAGACTACATCTCAAGATAATGATCTGCTTACTTATCCGACATCACACCACAATCGGTGTTCGTTCTTTAGTCCTAGCAAAATTCTTACGTCTTAAACGCTTTGCTTTTATATCACATTTTTCTTTTCTGTTATAATTAACACAATCGTTATCCTGCTATAAAGAAACTTCAGTTGTGGTGATGGCTATACACGCTATTCCATTCTCTTTGAGAACGATCTTATCATTCTCATCGCTTACTCTCTCTGGGCAGTCTTTGCAAACTACATTTGTGACATCAGTAGTTACTAGGTTATTGAATTGTTTTTCTTGTTGAAGAACTTCCACTTTTTTTGAATTCTCTTGAGTATATGTACCACCGTTTATTAAATCTGTTCCACTAATTTCCCCGAGAACAGATATTGGTATATCTGAATTTTCAACTTCGTCGGTCTGAGCTGACGTGCTGAAGAACGTCTTGGTTTCTGTGAAAACGTTAAAAAAGTATTACATAATTTAAAATATATTTTATCAAATGGGAAAGTGGGGTGCTAAATAATTCACATTGTATTCGCAAGTTCGCAAAAACAATAAATGCACAATGAAACCGATTTTCGCATTTTAGGATTCAATAGATTCCGTTTGGACAATAGTATAAATCTACAAACACATATTTATTAAAATACTCAAAATCATAGGAAGTTTTAAACAAAACTAAATTTCTAAGAATCAAATGATGAACATTTCAAAACACCTCTTGCTGGGATTGGAAGATTTTTTTTAATGTAATTAGACATGGATGATTTATACCGAACTAACCGTCAGATATTAGCCTAACACACCACATGGGAACTAGGTGCCATGCCAGGAACTTCCTTATATTGCTTATTAATATAATATTCAATGCAAGATTAGTATAATTATGTGTATATTAATTTATTTGATAACATTGACAGATGAAAATTTTAAAAACATGAAAAAGAAAAAAAACGAAGACACAGGGGTTAAGAGCCAAGGTAAAATACTTCGTCCAGCGGCGACACGTATGGCAGTGTTCCCATCACGCTTGCTGCATTGCCCCTCGGGGTATAATTATAAGATTCACAAATCTCATTATCAACTCACGGTGTCGTAAGTTGGAGTTGATCTGATCTTGGTCGCAGGTAACCGCGCTCACGATGGCGGCAGCCATGACACCAGAGCGTGGTCCGTGCGACTTGCGCGTCGCGCTGTAGCGTGCCGGCATCATGCTCTGGCGAACGTTCCGCTCCGGTCGGATCAAGATGATGTACAACTGCAATACGACTTGAGGCTACACTTACTTTACATAATTCATGAAATGGTGATGGGTGACGCTAAATAATTGCTACTGCCTTAACTTTAAAATCTCTGTCGAGGTTGAAAAGTGCTACCCTATATTCTTCTCTGAATTTGAGTTTTTTATTTCCTCCATTAGATGCATATTACATACTTGGATTCGTATTTTTTTTCATACCGGTTTGATTACTTCTGGCGAAAAATAACCGAAAGAAATTTTTTTTTTTATTCATTTGTGTTTATACACAAATAAAAAAAATACAATGAAAAAGTATGAAAATATGTTAATTGACGGATAACAAAATGGATCGAAACGCAGCATTTTAGAGAGTCAAGAAAATTACATCCTGCAAAAAAACATGAACTAGATCAAGATAACTGACAAATGGATCGCAATACCGGGGCTTTAGAGGAGCAGTTAAAATATATCCTACAGTAAAACAGGGACTGGATAAAGATAACTGATAAATGGATTGAAATACCCGAGTTTTAGAGAATGAGTTAAATTACATTCTACAGTGCAACACGGATTGGATAAAGTTTACTGACAAATTGTTCAAAATCCCGGTATTTTAGAGGGCAGGCAAATTAATTTCTTCAGTGAACGGGACTTAATAAAGATAACTGACCTTTGGCGAGAACAGACAAACAAGTGTTACGCTAGCGCTGAGAGAGATAGTGACGGACATGCTAGTGATGCGGAGTGGCACATGGCTCGCTGTACCGAAGTACAACGGCACAAATGCTAGCCAGATCACACACGTCGTATACATCGTGAAACCTGTAAAACAGTAATAAAAGTGTCTACTTAAATAGTTCAGAATATAATATGAAAATTAAACCTGAGATATTTGTTTTTACTATCAAAATACAACACAAAACGTACCTATATGCTTGCTCTCATTGAAGGCTTCTGGAATCTTCCTTGTTAGGACGGCGTACACCGTGCAGACTAAAATCAGTAGAATTGGATAGAAGAAAGCGATCATGTAGGACGCGTCAATGTAGGAGTCGCAGACCAGCATGTTGTCCTCGCGCGTCGGGTAGTGGTACATCGCGTGCGCAGGCGCAACCACCATCCACACCACCACAATCATAACCTGAAACATAATAACTTGATCAAAATGGAAACTTAAGGTGAAGTGCACCATAACTGGTTATTGTTATAGGTATGGTTGGTTCTTTTTGGCCTTAAGAAGCAAGAAGATAGATCAATAAGAACCGTAACTATAACATTAACCAGAGATGGTTCACTCCAGCCTTTTAGAGGTATCCATGTATCGCTATAAATGACACTTACTTGAACGGAGACAAGAGCAAAGCATATGGCCAGTTGGGAGTGTGGTGATATAAGTGATGGCCGTTTAGCTGAATGTTTACTGGAGTTAAATATCCTTGATATTCTGTTAGTTTTCGTCAGTAAGGCGGCATAAACCACTGTAAAGCAAAATCCTGTGCCAAATCTGAAAAAAAAACACATAATAATTTTCATTCTTTCCAAAATGTATTATGTAAATAGATGACTTAAGTAGATCGCCATTAAATTTTACCTCTGAAGAGAGCATAGGAAGTCGGTCGGTCTGAATACGAGCGCGAATGTGACGAGATAGCACATGAGTATGCCAGCCAGCAGCACGTAGGAAAGTTCGCGTCCACATGCTCTAACAACAGGAGTCTCGTGATGGCGGACAAAAACACCGCATACGAATCTGTCCAACAATATTAAATAATAATAATAAATAATCACAGTAAAAAACTTAACGATACTTTTTTGAAATGACATAACAAAATTGCTTATTTTC
Organism: Incurvaria masculella; assembly: GCA_946894095.1. Taxonomy (NCBI): domain Eukaryota; kingdom Metazoa; phylum Arthropoda; class Insecta; order Lepidoptera; family Incurvariidae; genus Incurvaria; species Incurvaria masculella. The sequence goes on from OX335644.1 coordinate 10,870,822, forward strand.
TAATGACTTGCTCCATTATCAGATCAGCTCAATGGTACCATCATATTGTGATATCAACAGAACTAATGGGAAAGCAAAATTTCAACTCGATCGGGAAAGGAGAGGAAGATGTGAAATTAAATAAACCTTGTGACATAAAATCGAATGCGCAATTATTAAATGATAAACTTACGAAGTCAATAAAATTCCAATCGATGACAGAGACATAGCTCCTATTGCCCATCCCGAGTTAGGACGCAGAAAAACTTCAGGAATCGGTCTACAATGTGTTCGGTTTAAATTCGGGAGCGTTCCTCGAGCGCACTCCATGCAGGCAGTTTCCATGAACGGTGAACGAATCTGAAATTGACAAAAAAATGGTTTAAGCAGTAAGCATAACATAAGAATAGTTCTATTTACAGTGACAATCCAACTGTTATTTCGCATTGATCGACCACACGGAAGAACCACAAAATAATATTTACCTCATACTGTGTGCAGTTGAAACAGTGCCAGCAACAGCTCTCACCCTCCACGTATTGTTTGGCCTGTCCCAGTTCGCATTCCGCACTGCACACTGACTCGGGTGGCCGGCGCTCATTCCACTTGAACTGAATATCTGTGGAAAAGAGAATATAAAAATCGGTTCAGAGGTCTTCCAGTAATCGGTGAACATACATAAAAAAAAGAGAAAAAAAAAAGATTCCGACGAATTGAGAACCTCCTCCCTTTTTTCGAAGTCGGTTAATTAAAAAAGGATACATTTGTTGACTTTAAAATAAAACTTGCAGAGCGATAGTCACCTCGTAACTGTAACTGGAGCTCTCCGTCGAGATATTCTCCTACTTTCAGCCATCGGTAGATACCAAGCGCTACCTGCTTGAAGTGCAAAATATTGTAACGAGCTGGTCCATCGCCGTTACCGTCAAATCGGAAATCGTCGCCAGTAAGACCTGTTCGGACATTTACATCTTTGAGATCTTGTCTATAAACACACCAATATTAAACTTAAATAATACTTTTAAACAGACCTGTAAAATGAACTTTTCTTAGATATCGTAACAGGTCAGGCCCACTGGTCGGTCTCATGGCATCACAGAGTCCCGGTCGTCCTCCACACACCTCAGCATGCATGTCCCTGCAGATTAAACAAAAGGCGTCAATTTCATCAGAATGCACTGGTCTTTTGATAGTAAGTTGGATGAAAATATGGTTGTATTATCTATGTTCGTACCTTATAGCATATGCAAAAGCCATGACAGCATCGGATACAAATTGCAATTGGTTCTCGAAGTCAGTATTATTGGAAGTGAGTTTCTCACTGCCCGTGCAAGCTCTTGTGTATTCCATGTTGTACGGGGTGCGAGCGCTGTTTGGATATCGACACTGAAAGTGGTCTTCCCAAAATTCTGCAAGCAATTCATATAATTAATAAAAAAAAGTTATTCTTTCATAAGTAATAAAAGTTCTACATATATAAGAATAAAACTTCTTAAGAATTTTCGATGAGTAACACGTAGGTAATTTCTCAATTTGCTCTCAACCCTAGTGTTTTCAATTTCTGAACGGCGGTTTGGATGACACATGTATTTGTGTTCGGTCCATGAACTGGCAGAACCCCAGAGACAGTTTTCTTAAGGTGGCCCAACCCGGCGGGCCTAACTCATTCGCGGGCACGGTACAAAACCGTGCTGTTGCGCTCTGGGACCTTCTCTGTTTCAAAGAATAAGACAGGTTCCGTGATGAGGAAGATGCAACATGTCCACAAAAAAGACAATGTGCATTGTGTATGATTTGGTAAGATTTATGAACATTTTTAATTTCAAAACGACTTATAGCTAAAAGTAAACCACGACCGCTCTAGTCAAATATCTAACAAAAACCAAATAGATTATAAATCTTTATTAAATAAGCTTTGTCTGATGACTAATATTTTTAAGATGTTCTTACTTTATCATTGCGTAATCCACCTCCAAAGTTGTTGTATAAAACGCGCAAAAAATTCAAATTTTCGGACCTTATAACTTAGAAACCAAACACAATTTTACAATGCCAATGGTCATCAGACATCTAGTTCGATCAAATAAAGCTATTTTTAACAAAATTTTAAATCTCTGACAAGAATAATGGGCGTGATCTTCTTTCCCCTTTTGTATGGGGAGATGAGCGGGATGGGCCACCTTAATGTTCTAACACAGAGTAGTGAATTATTGTTCTATAAGGTATTTATAGATTTGTCAGTTATTTTCGGTTACTTCAAGTAAATGAAAATTATGCTTGAAATATTCTTTTAAATAAAACTTACTACAAATCACTGTGAGTTTAACCATAATTTCTGTGCTAAAGGTTTAGATAGCCTAGGGGCGAATTGTGCCAGCGTAAACAATGACATCTCACCGTATCCGGTGTGAACATAGGGAAGTACCCGTAGTTGTATGTTAAAACATCGATAACTGCGTCAATTGTATCTTCTATAAAGTTTGATGGTTTTTTTTATTTTGTATCATCATAATCTTGCTGTGCAGCAGTGAGAGAAAACGTAAATGATTAAATTAAGAGATGGACCTTCCAATAGTCAGTAGTGGATCGGCGAAATGTTATGAACCAGGGGTTGTGCAAATTTTTACCGGTCTTACCCTTTGACTAAACCCAGCTGAACACACTCGTCGCGTTTCAGCGCTGAACCGCGCGCATCACGCTCGCCACTTCCTGCTCCGAACAGTATATTGTCTGCATAAAGTACCTATGAACCAGGGGTTGCGCTTGTTGTTGTAGGCAGTGAGCGCGAGGAAGTAGCCACGGAAGCCGTGCACGTCGTTGGCCTGCGGCTGCACGCTGATGGTGCCCTCCACGGCGCGCTCGTTGCCGTCGGACACGAGCGCGCGCGCGCTCCACCCGTCCGACCCCACCCAGCTGAACGCGCCGGTCGCGTTGCAGCGCTGTACCACGCGCATCACGCCCGCCACTTCCTGCTCCGAGCCGTATATGGTCTACTAAAAGTACCTATGAACCAGGGGTTGCGCTTGTTGTTGTCGGCGGTGAGCGCGAGGAAGTAGTCACGGAAGCCGTGCACGTCGTTGGCCTGCGGCTGCACGCTGATGGTGCCCTCCACGGCGCGCTCGTTGCCGTCGGACACGAGCGCGCGCGCGCTCCACCCGTCCGACCCCACCCAGCTGAACGCGCCGGTCGCGTTGCAGCGCTGTACCACGCGCATCACGCCCGCCACTTCCTGCTCCGAGCCGTATATGGTCTACTAAAAGTACCTATGAACCAGGGGTTGCGCTTGTTGTTGTCGGCGGTGAGCGCGAGGAAGTAGTCACGGAAGCCGTGCACGTCGTTGGCCTGCGGCTGCACGCTGATGGTGCCCTCCACGGCGCGCTCGTTGCCGTCGGACACGAGCGCGCGCGCGCTCCACCCGTCCGATCCCACCCAGCTGAACGCGCCCGTCGCGTTGCAGCGCTGTACCGCGCGCATCACGCCCGCTACCTCCTGATCGGATGCGAATATTATCGCGCCTGTAAATCCAAAATTAATCATATCTCGGCAATTTTATATTTTAAGTTAAGCGGCTAACATGTACCATAGAATTATTGGGACTTTTAATATTTATATGTATTTTTTAATAGAACGAGATAAGAAAGTTGAATTGGCAATGGGCTGGCCATATCTGCCGCAGAACCGATGGCCGATGTTGCCAAACTTAATATGATAGGACACCCAGCGGCTCGTTGGAGTGATGACCTGGTGCTGGTTGCAATAGCTGACTGAGGAAGGCAAGTGATCTAAGAACGAGCGCTCCTGGGAGGAGGTCTACGCTTAGCAGTGGACGATAAAATTCTGATAAAGTTAGAAACAAAATTTCCAATTTCCGACAGCCCAACAAATGTGTAGACGGACGTGTACACTTTGACAGGAAGTCTGTGAAAAAAGGAATTTGGTGCAAAACTATTGTGTTTGAACCACTCTGTATCCTTTGATTTAGCATGATCCAACTTCCTAGAGAGATAAATACGATTGGTTAAATACTTAGATCTGAACACACTCCTCTGAATAGAATGGGACATAATGATGAAAACACTAGACTCTCCAATACCTGTGACAAACCAGAAGATCAATTTCATTTATTCATTGAGTGCGTCCTAAAGAGAGGTTTTTACTGAATATTATGCACAGATCGAATTAATTTATTACCTAGCGAGTTTAGAGAAATATATTTTTTTTCAAGCTGTCATTGGCTCTAAGGTGTAGCTGATAGCTTGAAGCAACTATATCGTCAAAATCACTATGGAGCTGGCATAGTCGGTGCATATAGCCCCAAATAATAGACAAAAAAATAACCACCACGAAACATTTTTACAACAAAATCTTTCGATTACATTACTTATTTTATGACAATCTTATGCAAGTGGCGGTATAAAATAGCCATTTTCCTATTTTCAAATGAACTATAGCGTATTTTAAAATGAGTGTTCGCGGGTTTCTGGTAACCCGGCATGTAACGGTTTCTGGGGCTTCTTATCGCAATTCTGAATAATCTTGGGTACCTTTACGACCGATTTGGGTTTTACCTAATGGTTACCATATGTCACGCGCTCTTTATAAACTAACCTCACAGCGTACTAGCAATCGCAGCGCTATGCGCCATAAATACGGGCAACCTTTTCGCGCATTTCCAATATTGGGACATTAATGTGAAATTTAATGCAAGAAAATGTGCTTAGATTTTCACTAACGCGGACGAAACGATCTTCGAGTAAAAAAGTAAGCTTTCACTGCTTATCCTCAAATATAAATGTATGGAACCTAATTAATAATCATGAAATCACTATAAAATGTTATAGGCATGTAAAATCGATCTTGAAGCAACGAACATTACGCATAGAAAGAAAGCTGTAAAAACACAATTTTATGAATATACTGCAAGGCAGGAAATTAACCAGCAAGCGTACCTTTTGCCAGCATTGCGTCTACCAATTCCGCCACCCGCTCTATGTTCACCATTTTGTGTTCTCCTAAGTACAGTCCCTGCTCGTGCTAACACGTTTGAATATTTATTATTTGCAGTTAATGTCCGTAATGCTGGGAAAGTGTTAAATCATTAAGTGCATTTATTTTTACAGTTTTCTTTTTAATTAGTGTGTCCTTTCTTCACGGTAGATCACATTCGTTGAAAAACCTGAAAAAGTTTATTTAACTTAATATTACTACAGTCATTGGCTCTTTATAACATGAGAGTAAAGCAACACTCTGTGCTCCCACAATTAACCCAAATGTAAAGGTATCAATAAATCTAGTGACAATGCTTCCATATTTCACTCCACCTCTCAAAACTGTTCAGTTCAGTGAACACAACGAGGCAGAACTTGACCCGCTTTGGGAAAAGCTTTAAGCGAGTTGAGTTGTCAAAACCTGTTGATTTATTGAAAACTACACTCCACAAACAAATGATCTACTGCCTTTTGAGCAAGTCGTTCGCGAGAGTTTACAAGGAATTGTCCCGCTCCATCTCGAGTAAACTTAACTGCTAATTGGGATGGATATTGATTTATGATTCATTAAGAACTTTCTGATCGTATGTTCTCGACTGTGAAATACGGCTGTATTTATTGGATTAAAGATTTAAGCTTGCATATAAAGTCTCAACCTTTGTATGTACATTACATTATAAATGGATGGAGGTCTATGTTTTGCGCGAATAAGTAATAATCATCAAAGATTCTGAGAAGGAAGACGTATGACTTCTGATATGTGGCATAATTATATGCATGAATTATATATATATGATAAAAAGCAGATTTTGTTTTGATAAATTACTTGTCACTTGCTATATTTTTGAGCCGACATATTAATATCGATCTAACCATCATAAATAGTATGAATCTGCCACTGAAGAGAAAGGAAGGAAAAGTGGCATGCGGTCGATATCGCGACTCCGCCATATTGTCAATGCGATCATACAATTGTATGGGAATCCGGTGGCGCGTTGTATTGCACAAAGTCGAAACATCGCCACCGCGCGCGAATGTGCTCTAAAAATTTGTTCGTCAAGTCAGTTTCCACCTACACAAACCCTTAAATACGTCTGCGACATTGCAAACATTGCATGCGGTATGTATGTTTAAGGTGGCCCATCCCGCTCAACTCCCCATACAAACGGGGAAAGAAGATCACGCACATGTTACTTGTCAGAGATCCCAAATTTTGCTCAAAATAGCTTTATTTGATCGAACTAGATGTCTGATGACCGTTGGCATTGTAAAATTGTGTTTGGTTTCTAAGTTATAAGGTCCGAAAGTTCGGATTTTTCGCGCGTTTTATACAATAACTTTGGACGTAGATTACGTAATGATAAAGTAAGAATATCTTTAAAAGATTAGTCATCAGACATAGCTTCTTTAATCTAGATTTATAATCTATTTGGTTTTTGTTAGAGATTTGACTACAGCGGTCGTGGTTTACTTTTAGCTATAAGTCGTTTTGTAATTAAATTTTTCGTAAATCTTACCAAATCATACACAATGCACATTGTCTTTTTTGTGGACATGTTGCATCTTCCTCATCACGGAGCCTGTTATTTTCTTTGAAACAGAGAAGGTCCCAGAGCGCAACAGCACGGTTTTGTACCGTGCCCGCGATTGGAGACAGCGGGACTCATAGTAGTCGCGCTAGAGGGCTTATGTCTTTCATTTTTATCTATGGAATACATTGGACATGTAATTCTACGAGACGTGTTTTAGAGAAGCTTTCATCTCTTTTTATATAAATGCATCTTATTGGCTAGGCATTGAGTGGTATACATCATTATTGATGTCACTATAACTACGAGCACCGATCATGTAACATACGTTACTTTATTAATTAATTTTTAGGCAATATCAATATTTTTATATCTTGTCCTTTGTATAACATATCCTTCTTGAAGTATACTTACAGTAGCCTTCAGAACAATGTCAGTCTCTATGCATACTCACAATGGACATTTATATTTATCTTCATAATGGAAAAATACACGTTTCAAGGAACCAACCGCAACATTCTACTAGAAACAAAACAACAAACCACAAACATTGGTACCGTCTCTTTCTACCACTCAGCAATTAAAGCAGGCTGTCTCGCTCATGGCAAACGCGCGTGCCTAGCGAGAGAGGGAGAGGGCCACGACAGGCAGCCATCTTGTTGTTCGTCCGCCACGGCGCGAGCGCATCTCGCCGTTACAGACCGCCGACCGCCGCCAGTGACGTCAGTCGCGTCCCTTGGTCTCGCCGTGTCGTCGCTTTCGGGCTGATTCAGTGGAGCACAACAGTACCTTCCGCCTCTTCGGCGCCCACCCCGTGCTCCTTAGTCCTCCTGACTCCAACGACTCGCCCTGTCGTGCGGTGCGCCCACCACTGAGGAGACTTCAGCCGCTCGAGCTTCGTCACGCAGGGGGCAGGCGCTATGCGCCGCCCGACCACATGCTTCAGACACTTCGTCAGTCCTGGGTATCGTACAGAACTTTATTTTCTTTGCCGGCTTTAGAGTCAGTGCGCGTTAACATTTCTCAGTGTCGTCGTCCATATTAGGGGGCCCAATAAGGTATTCGATTTCCTATATTTGTATATTTGTGTTTAAGCTCTTTCTAGAATATTTGTGGTTGGTTCTGTTTTTATATATACCTATTATAATTTATAATACATGGTGCATTAATTTAATTTATCTGTGGTTTTGATTTGGTTAGATAGAATTAGGATCCATCTTGTGAAGTATGTTTAAGGACCCGGCCCCGCTCACCGACTAATGTCCGCATGGCATTAACCTCTTAACCATACCTTACAACTGGCGCCACTAACAGCGCGAAATTGTCTCTCTGACCTCTATATCACAAAATAAAAACCCTAATCCATTTTACTACAATCATTGCCTTTGTGATGTGAAGAGTAAGGTAATATTTAATATAAAGAAGATAACATAATTGTCAGTCAGGCATCCGAATGACATTCAGTCAGTCAGTCAGTCAGTCAGCGTGTTTGCGTCCACTGCTGGACATACGCCTCTCCAATTTTTCTCCAGTCCTCCCGGCCTGGAACCACTGCTTTCCGCCGACGCACTTGATGTCGTCGTCCCACCTGGCGGGTGGTCTTCCCACACTCCGTTTTCAACCCAACGTAATCTAATTAACCTTACCTAACCTGATTTAAATACACTCAACTTTATTTATTCAAATTAAGCCCAACCGTCTCAACGATAAATAGCATTATCTGTGCCTCATATGTACTCTCGTTTGAGCATATATGTGATTCGATAATCTGCTCGCTGTGGCGGAGGAGCAGCAAGGTGAGAGTGGAACACTCTGAAATCACCTATTTCGGGAACGTTGCCTTTTTACAATCGGTTTGTGAAAGCTTGCGGGCGAAACGTCTTTGCCCCTCGTATACATGTTTAACTGCAAATAATATTAAATTTGAAAATTCGCTGTACCAATCAAATAAAGATTTTGCTTGGATCTGGGAGACAGATGTTTCGGAGAGAGGGGTAGGTAATAGTAATTTAGTAGTTTACAACTCGTCGGCCTATAGCCTAAAACAGTTACCAATCCAGAACCTGCCTGCGCTCAGGGTTACTTAACGTCTACTATCGGCACACCGATGTATTGAAGGCTGACTCTAATTTAAAGTACCTTAGACTCCAAAACTCTGCAGCGAAAATAATAATTTTATCGTCGAAATGAGTAACATTTTCTTGTTAGTGGATATATAATCGTTTTTAATTTCTAATTGATGTAAAAGAGGGCACCTAACTAGACTACTTTTCGACAAGCAGACGGAATCGTACATTATCGCTTTCCCTCACGCCCGGCGCGTGTGGCCCGATTCAATTTTTGCAGCCACTTGAGCGAAAAATTGTCTCTCCCTGCCCTATCTAAGTGAGCTCCTACCAGAGAAGCGCCCTTTGTGGCGCCAATAGCCACTTCGTTCTACTACGTCGGAGCTTCTAGTGAGGCCCAGCCACTTTCGTAACAGTTTCAATCCCCATTTTTAATTTTGTCAGCCTCAGTGGCCCAGTGGCGCGACACTTCGGCGATCGCTCTCCGAAGTTAAGCAACGCTGGGTCCGGTCTGGTCTTGGATGGGTGACCATTCGACCGTTGAGAGAGGCTGGCCGTGGTTCAGATTCCACGTTAAGCTGTAGGTCCTCTTACTTACTTACTAGGTGGTAGGGTTTATCCCGCCCGGGTTGGTACCATCGCATTGGATGAACGATGGTCGAAGCGGCAATGAAAATTGTCCGTGTTTTCCATCCAGTTTAATGTAGCCGTGCAATATAAAGAAGGTTCTGGCATGGCACCTAGTTCCCATGTGGTGTGTTGGGCTAATACCGTGACAGAACTTGTGGTATTAGCCATCCATGTCCAGTCACATAAAAAAAAAACAACTAATACTTGTCGTTTTTAAGGGGGTCCTAGGGAAAAAAAAACCCTAAAAGGATCACGTCGTTGTCTGCCTGTTTGAATATTGGCAGCCCTTTTTCTCAAGAACGCATGACTATATAAAGTAGAAATTAATATTAAATTATTGGGTCTACGATATCTCGGTTCTGTTAAAAAATCAATCGTCAAAGTAAGCGCAATCAAAATTTTTGGCCATTTAAGACACATATCTTGACACTTACGAATTATTAGCAAGAAGAAGGCCTTGCAGCACACGTTAAGGGAAATATCCGAAAATGGTTAATTTATTGTTAATTAGATAAAAAAAATCAGTGATGAGCGAACTATGTACATACAAATTTGTGCAGAATCTTCGATGCCCGAGTCAGAATGGTACGTGTTTAGTTATCGTCGAATGTTTGAAAATAACATAGGGTATGCCAAATTCAGGGGTGGGATTACTGCTTGCTTTAAAAACAAAAACTTCAGAGTTCTTTAAATATCTGCTTAACTTCAACTTAGAAGATATTTTGAAGTGGAAAGTAAGAAATATTTATTGAATCCAAAATCTAAAATGTCATCATAGAGCATAAAAAATTCGTTCATTATTCGTCACTGATCTTACCACACGCAAAAATATATTGCTATAGGTGTGCCACTGCTTGAGCGCGAGAGCGATATATTTGACGTAAGGGGCAGAGACAATCGGTGGCGCTTGAATAGGAGAATTTCTTTATCCCGCTCAACTCCGCATACAAACGGGGAAAGAAGATCACGCCTATATTTCTTGTCATAGATCCCAAATTTTGCTCAAAATAGCTTTATTTGATCGAACTAGATGTCTGTAAAATTGTGTTTGATTTCTAAGTTATAAGGTCCGAAAGTTCGGATTTTTCGCGCGTTTTATACAATAACTTTGGAGGTGGATTACGCAATTATAAAGTAAGAACATCCTAAAAAGATTAGTCATTAGACATAGCTTATTTAATCAAGATGTATAATATATTTGGTTTTTGTTAGATTTTTGACTACAGCGGTCGAGGTTCACTTTTAATTTACACAAAATATATATAGCTAACTATAGGTCGTTTTGTAATTAAAATTTTCGTAAATCTTACCAAATCATACACTATGCACATTGTCTTTTTTGTGGACAGTTTGCATCTTCCTCATCACGAAGCCTGTCTTTTTCTTTGAAACAGAGAAGGTCCCAGAGCGCAACAGCACGGTTTTTTACCGTGCCCGCGAATGAGTTAGTCCCGCCGGGTTGGGCCACCTTAAGCTCCGTGACCGTTCTTTATTGAATCACATTTTTGCCGAGTAATTGAGATGAAATTGATTAAAATTTCGCCATTCTAGAAATAAACAAAAAAAGCGAATGAACCTGATTTTTTTTTATTTATGTTTGTCGACAGTGACCCATTTCTAACATAGTAGTTACAACAATCTTGGAAACAAAAATAAACTGAAACTATCACCTATAATGGACAACATAATACATAAAATGTCCTTAGGTCTAACGATAGGGCACTAACTTAGTTCTAATAAGAATAACAAAAAGCATAGACTATTTACATATTACAAAATATGTATATATATATTTACTTAAATAACACATATTTCAAAGTAAGTAAACATATGGTCGATAAAAAGATCAAAGTAGGAGAAATAATTAAGTAGATGTTCTTAAATATTTAAGTGATAGGGCTGATAAATCAATATTGTGACGATGAACTAATGAATTATAATTTGAGGAGAATCTCGAAAGTGGTAAATATTTACCTAAATTGATCTTATTTTTTTTTTAGTTAAAGAGTGATATGTTTTTTTAGTTTTTAAAAATATTGATTCTATAATATCTATAGCTATATTTAAGATATATAATTATTCTGTGCCTCAAAGTCTTGTTTTGTGATGTTTTGTTTAGAAGAAACTCTGTATAGATTGAACACGTTCGGAAGCACCCTAAGTAATTTTTCACTTATTTTGCGATTCTTTCAAATATTTATTCGGTCGCGTCCACGGGACAGATCCTCGTAAAATGTTGAGTAGGTTCCTACCGGGTAAGTGGCTGAACGGTGTAAGTCTCAGGCGAGGCTTGTCTCAAGAAAATCCTGAGCTATTCAATTTTTACGACGACAGAGAGGCCTTAGCTATTCGGTAAAATATGTAAATACCCCCATAATACATAGAAAAAATGTGATGCTATCTACTTTCATATATTTAAAGCACGTGTAACCTTTTATAAATCGGTCAGTCAATTCCATAGACCATTCAGTGAACACTTGTTTTAAACTGATGCCACAGATACAGTAGATACATTCATACAAAAGAAGAAATAGTTGTACGTATCGTACTCTTCCGATCTAAAACTGTGAAAATACGTTTATTACAAGACAAAACCACCATATACTAGTTTGTTTTAGACTGACAGCACTTGGAGAGCGTGCTCAATAAGAACTGTTAAACGTAGGTATAACCTTGCAATTGTTTGCACTATTTTACTCAAGATGTGTGCTTAGAATATCATTGGACGAAACGAGGTTGACAGTATTCAACCGCTAGGTGCCCTGAGACCGTATATGGCCGGAAGCCAGAAATGGCACCCGTGATGATGTTTGTATAAATAAGTATCGAAGGTACCTCTGTATCCGGTATATGACAACTTTTGTATCGTGACCCGGTATGAAATCAAAAAGCCTTTGCTTGTTATTATCTTTTTTTAAAATGGTGGTATGCGCGAAGCAAGCAAAGAATACCGGATGCTGACTTGATGGAGAGCCTCTTGTTATGGAACCTTACAGGAAAATGTCAATGTGAGTACAAAAATGCATGAACGCAATCCCTATGCACTAACACCTGTGATAAAACTTTCAATCTCGTATTTTTTTTTTGCGCCCCACTTATGTTGTTATTGCACTATACTTTCTTTTGTAAATCGTTTTTTTTTTTTTGTGGCGTAATAAAGAATTTTCAATCAATCAATTCTATTGAAGAAAGATTACAAAATGAAATAATCTTACTACGGAAGCATACATATTTTTAAGATATTAAAAAAACTGGGAATTATGCTAAGTAAAACAATTAAATGAGTACATCGTATAACACGAAAAGACTGAGCCGAACGCGACTGAAATTAACCATACCAAATTTAACCAAAACCTGGAAAGCACGAATTCACAAATGCATAGTCGCGTTGGAGGAGTAAATGTAATTTTAGTGGAAGGAATTATCCTTACGAATAGCGTTAGGTTGTGCTTTTAAGATTCAGCCTCGATAGCCTGGTGGCGCAGACATGGACGGTTGAGCGGTCGAGCGTTAAGGCTGAGTGTGGATCGAATTCGAAGTAAAAAAATCTGTTTCCCTTCCTGCCTTAGTAGATATTCGGTGTTAGGGTGATAACGACCGGGTTCGTCACAACCGAATTTAATAAATGATAGTTTACGCGGAAATGCAAATTTTCCCTGTTTTTAATTCAGTTCAATGTAACAGTGGTATATAATAAGAAGAGACTGATATGGTGTCTTTGCCCCATTTGGTCTTAGCTATCCATCTCCATTTTCATAACAAAAACTCACCGCGTGCTCTCGGCTTGGTGAGTAACTTAAGAACGATGTCGTCGTATGCGCCTTCGTCCGCTACTCCGGAATCTTTCACTAGCTTCTCCTTCACAGCAATGCAGATGTCATGACGTGCAAGCAGGGCCTCCAGCTCCTCGTACGCCTAAACAGTCACCGTAAACACCGTTGCCTCTTGTCATCCACTTAGTTCCAGTTAAATGATTCAGATGATCATAATTCTTTGGAAATTTTAAATTCACCAAAATTATATCAATTTAAAACAAAGCAATTTAGTACCTTAATTCCGTAGTTGGACTCCTCATAGACGATGGAGACGTAGCTCCAGCCCAGTGTCTTGACGATCTCCACCATAGCCTTGACCTGGTGGTGATCAGAGGGGATGGTGCGAGTGAAGTACTCGAATCTTGCCTTGTTCGATAGTTCTGGAGAGGTCGAGAAGAACGATACCTGAACAGATAATAGAGTTTATTAGGAGAAATTAACAGGAATACTGTGGATCCAGGAATAATCATTATTGGAATAAAACTGTTGAACGCCATCTGAAAATCTTAGCCATCTATTTCGTGACATAAACTGTGGATTTACTAACATATTGTGCTTATTCCTACATCGCTGAAAAAGTAAATAAACAATTTAGAGTCTCGATAACACTATCATTTTCCCATTCTGTGGATTTAGTTTCTGCACAAATAAGAAAATTGCATTTTGATTTGAGTCAACACTTAAGAGTCAATCTCGATGCTTATGACAAATTCCCAATATACCTAAATTTTGATCACCAATAAGGTCTAACCGATTAAACAAATCTTGCCAACTTTTAAACCCAGTAATTTTGCTATGTCGAGACCTGAAACCATTCGCAGTCCCAATTAAGCCTCCGCCTATAAATGAAGGCCTAATTTAGTAAAACTTCAGAGACACTTGAAGCTATGTAGGCGCGCACAAAGTGACTTTTAGGATGGCGAACTACGAATGCGGAGAGAGCCTGCCTTATAACCGCTAATTATGAAACGAAAGAGTCAAATTCCTAATTGAGGTCCTTGCTTTTAATTGGGTTGACTTCTATAGAGTAGACGTGGAACCAGATAAGCCAATTTACTTCATGTTCGTGACAATTTCAGGTATACAGATGCAGATAACACGTAGGGTGTGTGTAGCTATGACATTATCGTAATCCTGAGATTATATTTTAATAAATGTTTTGTGAGATGTGCAGACATAAATGTATGCATAATATCACTAAATGACTTGTTGTTGAATGAATGTGTGTTGTTTGTAGTTAGTTTTGTATCTTTTAAAATAAGTTTCTTCTTCAATGGATCGAATACTTAGAATGTCCCCAAAAGGCCAATACTGTTTCCTTTGAGGGAGTTAATTCTTGAAACATTTGGGAACTTAATTAGATAATAATAATGAGAGGGACCGATGAAGTTGTCTTGTACAAATTTGAGCAAACAACAAACGCTAAGCTTCGTTGTGCTTACATAATATCCTGTTTTGTCGCAATACACTTTGAGTCGCCCACATTTAGTGCTGTCCCGTTTCTCGCGGTTAGCAATTAGGGACATTTAGACGGTGTAACCGGCACCCTTATCAAGACCCGTTGTCTCTGAGGCTGTCTTACGAGTACGAGTATATAAATTACAGAATTCGTTATGTTAGGAATGGGCGTCTTGCGGTATCACTTGTAGTAATTTGTAACCTTCCAATGATAGTCGTACCTATTGTCCTACCAACGGACTATAGAGGGAAGATTTATAGAGGGCACAGTTTGATTTATACATTTTCAAGTGATAGTAAATGTCCAACTATTTGATATCATACTCAAGCTATGATACAATATTGTGTGATTGGTTCGACTTAGATATTCACCACATGGATTATTCGTAATCGGCCCATTGACAACATTAAAAGTTAAGAATAATAGGGAGAATACAAGTTATGACAATCCAATTTCTATTGCAGTTCTCTTGACCTAACCAGCTTCTGCTGCGTCCATACCTTAGAACGTCCCATTTTTCTTGGTGCAGCGATCTCTTTTCAAACGGTAAGATAGCATGCGGTGTCTTAAAGAGTCGCGACAGTTTTAGACCTAAACGCTAGTGATGCTAAAATCAACGCCCACCACTATCGGGTTCGCCTTTTCCCAGGTGTCTCCTAACCATCACACCTGTGGTTTCTTACAGAGCCAAAGAAACGTGGCAACCTGATACTGGTGGTATAACAGTCGACGCCTACCGCTCTTGAATAAGGCGCAAATATACTGTTCGTAAACTGAAGAGCCACAGGAAGGTGGCCAGCAGGTATTAATAGAAGCGGCGCTAATCATTCTCGAGGTCATTTTCCTTGGACAGTGTGGTTGCTGTCGGTAGAGTATGTGGTTGTTGTCGGTAGAGTAAGATAGCACAATCCTGCGCTAACTTAAAAAGTTGCAACAGGTTGGTGACCAAGATGTTCGTGCTCTAGAAGAGGCGCGCACCACTCTGAAGAGTGAGAAACATGAACTAACAGACCTGCGGTATATTGAAGAGTCGCAGCAGGTTGATAAACAAGATGTTGGTGCACTACAAGCGACGCGAACCTCTCTGAAAGTCAACTTTCGCTACCGTCAGAATGATAAAACGTGTATTAACAGACCTGCGGTATCTTGAAGAGTCGCACCAGGTTCATGACCAATATGTTGGTGCAATAGAAAAGGCGCGAACCACTCTGAAAGTTACTTCGCTACCGTCACAATGAAAAAACGTGTACTAACAGACCTGCCGTATCTTGAAATGTTAGTGCACGATACGGCGCGAACCAGTCTGAAAGTCAACTTTCGCTGCCGTCATATGAGATAGCGTATACTAACAGACCTGCGGTATCTTGAAGAGTCGCAGCAGGTTGGCAACCTGTATGCTGGTGACGCTAGATGCGGCGCCCACCACTCCGGAGATCACCTTCCGCACGGCACTGCGGTTGCACGCGTACTCTGCGTCGTCGATGTTGCTGATTGAACCTGCATGGAATGTATACGTATTAAGTAATGGAAGCTGATACAATTACAAAAACTCAAACATAAATTGAATTGAAGGTTATGTTTTGTAATTATGTTTTTTGGATTGGCATTCTACGAAACGCAAGTGTTAAGAAAACCTTGTTTCTCATGATAGGGGTCATGAGTTCAATCCCCGCCCGGTTCAAGTACCAATTTCTTTCTCGTTCTGAGTTAGATAAGTGTATTTCGTCACTAATCAGAGCCTATCCATGTTTTGAATCCAATGTAGGTAACGAAAACATGTAAACCCCAACCAGACTGCCCGGGTTGGTTGATACTATCGCATTGATCAAAGAGGATATTTTCCTTGAAAAGGACAAAGGAATTGGAAAAATTGTACTTGTTTTCGATCCAGTTATCTGTAGCCGTGCATATAAAGCTAAGGTACATGGCACCTAATGCCTACAATTGATGCATACAACTCAAAACATTGTTAAGCGCAAAATCTTCATGCATGCAAATGCATATTATAGTTTGATGATACGGCAATGAAATATTGTCCGTATTTTCCATTCGGTTCAATGTAGCCATGCTCATAAAAAGAAGGTCCTGGCATGCACCTAATTCCTTCGGGAACTCGGTGTTGGGCTTAAATCAAGGTGGGCGTGGTAAAAGCCATTTTTGTCCAGTTACATAAAAAGAGTTCTTAAGAGCATTAGCAATACAAAGTCAAATTGCATGTTTGGCGGCGAAGGATTTTCAGAAAATCCCGTTGAGCAGTACGGGCGGCGGAGGCATTAACTGGTCTGATTCACGTAATAAATGGATAAACCTGTCAGAGGGGAAGTGTTTACTGCAGATTTGCACCGGCGGCGGCGGCGGCGGCGCGGCGCGGCGCGTCGTGAGCTGCGTGCCGTGCCGTGATGAATGAAGACGAAACGGAGGTAAGGGTTCTTTTCGAGCCTTCCTCGCTTAAGCAGTTAAGCAGTGCCAAAAGATGCTATCTTTTTGTTTTACAATTTAAGGTAATCCTTTGCTGCTAACGCTGGTGGGAATGTTGAATAAAAAAGCCAAGACGATCACAAATTTGGTTTTTTTTCAAAAGCCGCTTTCATACCAATACTGATTACGTAAAAGATGATGTAAGAAAAGTTAAACATCTCCAAGGACTATATATATTCAATAAAAAATATTTTTTTCAATATTAAAAACAAATAAAAAAAAACTGCACCAATACATTAACAACACTTACATACGTACAGATCATATACCTCAGGCTTCGATAAAATATCAACTTGATGCATCCACGAATTGCTGAGAAGAAAAGTCTTAACGGATAAATAGGCGAACAACTACGTAATTTTACAGAGGATTCTTTTTTTCCTTTCAAGGAACGAATCCCTAAAAATTTAGTATTTTTAAAGCATCAGCAAAAGTACGTATTTTTGTGTGCTCTATTTGCGGGCGAATTACTAAGCTGATATACGAATAGGCGTTCTATGATCTATATTCATTATACCAAAAAATCATAAACTGTCCTACAAATAATAAATTAATTGTTTTGCTTAAACACTTGGTTTCTTGTTAAGGCGGAAACAACACTCAGGAAATTGCCATAACATAGTAAGTAAGAGCCGCATGGGAAACAATTTAACACAATTAGACATTTTTGCATTTTTTTACACAGTTTTTAATTAGTTACAAAAATTGTCTACATCTGGACTTATAGTTTTAAAATTAGAGCATTACATATATTTTTAGGACTTTTTAATATATATGAATAACACTGAAAATATATTTAAATCGTCTGTTTTTCACGTTTTGAGCCCTGTTTCCACCATAAAAAAAAAACAAACACATTTTTTTCCAAACGATTGTGACAATGCTTGGACCGCAAGACAAATGACGCTCGACAAAGTGAGACATGAAGGCATCCCTTCCGCGCATTCGAAGCGTGGAGGCGAACCCTTTCCGAGCGCTCTCAGAGACAATTGTGTTTTTCGTGTCCCTACGTCACTTCGTATCCATTAGGGTTTCAGACAACACAATACAGTCGTTGTCGCCTCCACACCCATAAGCCCAACACTTTCTTCCACTGTCTCGTCTATGCAAACGATATCCATTACTTTGGTTGCGGAATATTCTTCGAGACTGTGGGCACAAATATCACTAGATCTAAATATCATGCTTCACTCCATTTAATATTAGGCAGAGTTTTCCGTTTTAGTCTGAGGTAGGTAAGACATATTTCGTAACCAACGTAACACCATTTCGTCGTAACTCCATCGAAAACTTAGACAACCACATAGGGATTCTCAGTTCAATCCGACGCATAACCTAAACTAGGGACGCCAAATCTACATAGGATAAAGGCAAGCTCCTTTCAAAAAAGCTGGGAGTTCTCAACAACAGTATTAGAAATGTCATAGTAATAGCGAAAATAAGAAGTCTAGTTTTGTACGTTGCATGAGATTAACTGTCTATCCTTTGTCTGAATAAAAAAGTATCGTGCATAACGTAACTTTCGAAACATAAATCAGTCTTAATTCAATGTCTCAAACAAATTAATGTCCCACCTCTATTTGATTTCGGTACTAAGGCACGTAGGTAACTATTACTCTATTGAACTAAATGGTCGAGGTAGTTCGTCCTATCACTTTGAATTGCGCCGTCCGTTCGTCTTTTTACGCCTAATGATTATTCCGGTCGTGTGCGGAGCTAGAGACAGCGCGAAGGATGCGCGGGAAGCGGGGGCGCGTGTCCCAACTCTATCTCTATCAATTTGCGCTCAAAACTTGACGTCGGATGGTCGGATGGTGGGATGGTGGGAATCGAAAGAGCTCTTTACTCTGCTATAGTCCTGGCGCAAAAACTAAATTAATTCATAGATTTTAAGCAATCAGTATCAAATCGGGATGCAAAATGTTTTACTAATATCATCTCAAAAACCTATGTATGCCTGTGGCTCAGGGGCGGGTGGACTTGGTTACCATCCCAGAGTCTGAGTTCAAATCCCGGCCCCGTTCATGCACCACTCTCTTCCATTTTCTGAGTTGGATAAGTGCGTTTTGTTACAAAAGCGAGCTGTTCCGTGGTTCAGATATTGTAGGTTTCCTTCCCTTCTACTAGGTGGTAGGGTTAAGCCCGCACAAGATCGTGGAAGCGAATAAAAAATCGTCCGTGCTTCCATCCAGTTCAAGAGCCGAAGATCGTGGCATGGCACCTCGTTCTCATGTGGTGTGTTAGGCTAATATCTGACGGTCAGTTTGATATTAGCTATTCATGTCCAGTTACATTAAAAAAACCTAATGAAATGAATAAGGGAATGTGGTGAGGTAGGCTTTGGGTATGGTATTATTCATCCATGTCCAGTTACATAAAAAAAGCTCCTTACTCTGCTACTAGCCCAAAAGTGAAATGTTTTCATAGATTTTAAACAATTTATTTTAAATCGGGACAGAACAGTTTACCCCACTGTCATCTAAAATTATTTATATTGTCCTCAATTAATTTGCGAGAGGTGACACACTCTTAGATTTGTAAGTTTTTTAGAGAAGGTTTTATTACCACTGA
Source organism: Incurvaria masculella (assembly GCA_946894095.1). Classification (NCBI taxonomy): domain Eukaryota; kingdom Metazoa; phylum Arthropoda; class Insecta; order Lepidoptera; family Incurvariidae; genus Incurvaria; species Incurvaria masculella. The sequence goes on from OX335644.1 coordinate 10,890,337, forward strand.
CGAAGAAGAACCGACGAGAAGCTTCGCCGAAAATTTCGAAACATAAATGCATTTTTTTTCTTATAGCTATCAAAATAAATATAACATTATCCCTTGAAATGGTACTACCTACAGTACAATTCAGAGTATAATAGTCTATAATAGCCAATATATATAATACCAACTTCTAAAACCAATGTAACATGATCATAACATGGAAACACGTTTTCAATATAAGCACCAAATTCTGTCGGGAATGTGTTGTATTGACCTAATATCATGATGTCAGTTGTGTGGTATAAGCCATACATGTCAGGTTCCATAAAAAAATATCATTCAATTTGAATATATGGTTAGTTTAAGTTTAATTATTATTCATATCGTTGCCGAATAAATTATGGAGCTTAAGCCAATATTGCCTCGGATAACATCAACCGCGATTTTCCAGGTTAACTTAATAACTCACAGCTATTAGGTGCCTAGAGCCTTTCGTCAGTTCTCTTCATAAATTGTGCCTTTCTTTTCGGAAAGAAAATCCTAACCGTCATAATGATAAATCGGCTGCCAAAATGTACGGGATACACCGACACATCTCACCGAGGCGAGGCAGCGCGCGCGCCAGGGTGATTATGTCCCACCGGCGGCCCATTCATCACGCACGGCACAGCGACGGCCTTTTAGCCTTTTCAGTGTCATTAACACCCTCGTTCTGTCGATTAATAACGTTAGAGCACCTACCGAGCCTTGTTCCACCCTGCCTAAATAACCCAAACGGTGGGTGAATACGTACAGAGGGGTTGAAATGTTCAACCAGTGGCAGCCAAAAAGATATTTTCCAGCGTCCGCATGGATACATTTACGAACTAGTGACTAGTGCCCTCAGTACAACCATACTATTATCATGGGAGATTTCAACACCTGCTTGATCAAAGATGATCACCGCGCTAGAAAACTTAAGTCCCTCGTGTCTTCAGTCAATATGAACATTCTTCCCCTGGATGCGACACATCATTTTCCTAATTGTGAACCTTCTTTGCTTGATTTGATTATTACTTCTTCACCTAACCATGTAAGTGAACATGAAATGAAATGAAATGAAATGAAATGAAATAATTTATTTGTTCACTTATGGGTTAATAGGCGATACATTTTTGGTCTTCAGATCTCCATAAGATGCCTGTTACGGCGTACAAATACAAATATCGTATTCACATATTGAATACTATAAAAACACAATGAATCAATATTTACACAGGTATATTTCTCGACACTATCCAATAAAAAATTAAATAATAAAATCCAAGCCAGCATCGCATATCTATTAAGTAAAAAATCAATAATAATAATGAAATCCTTATTAAAACAATAACACAATAATAGGAATAAATAAAAAAAACATATAATTCATAATTGTTTTTAAAGAGTTCATCGAGTGAATCAATATTACAATCTGCTACACAATCATACAGTCAATTAGGTAAAAAATCAATAATAATAGTGAAATCGTTATTGAAAATAGTAAGAGTAAAAAAAACCCATTACATTTTTTTTAAAAATTCATCGAGCGTATAAAAATTAGAATCTGCTAACCAATCATACAGTTTTGATTTAAACTCATTTATCTTTAAATCTTTATAATCATCTGGAATGTTGTTATAGATCTTAGTAGCCATATAAAATATACTTTTCCTGAAAAGTACCTTTTTAGGCTGGGCATGGCTTAATTCATTACGCGTTCGAGCTCTTGTGTTATAATTATGAACTGAACTCACGCAATCAAAATAGTGCGGATATTTTTTAACAAAAATGCATACATCGTATATATACAAGGAGGGCAATGGTAAAATCTTTAACTTCTTAAAGAGCGGTCTGCATGATTCAAATCGCCTTGCTCCACAAATAGATCTGACACATTTTTTTTGTACTATGAAAGCTTTGTTAGCATCAGATGCGTTACCCCACAGTATCAGGCCATATTTTAACAACGAAGATACGTATCCATGATACGCTGTTAATGCTGATTGCTGGGAGGCTACCTTACTTAGGCGCCTTAGAGCGAACACGAATCTGTTTAGCTTTGAACATACTGTATTTATATGAGCCTTCCAGTTACTATGGCAGTCTAAGTTTAGACCCAAGAATTTTATTTCTTGCACTTCTTTTAATTTATGATCTTTGTAGCCAATGTCGAGGGTGATAGGATTGCCTTGGTGTGTGTAAAATTGCATGTAAGACGTTTTTTCTAAATTAACTTTCAAGTTGTTGTTTTCTAACCATTCTATTACTAAGGCCAATGTTTTATTAATGTCTGCTTCATAAAGCTGTCGATTTGTGCATTTAATAATTATTGATGTATCGTCAGCGAACAGAACACATTGATGGTCAATGGAACTAGGCAAATCGTTAATATATAAGAGAAACAGCAAGGGTCCCAGGATGCTCCCTTGTGGCACTCCATAGTGGTTTAACCTAAGTTGTGATCTGTATTGTTCTATGCATTTAGATTTTTTTGAATATTTCATTATTTCAGAGCATTGTAAACGATTACTTAGATACGATTTCATGGTCAGCTCCCAGCGCCTGGTTTCTCCCATCATGACCTAATCTATCTATCCTATAAGGTCCGTCCTCCTAAAAACAGACGGAAGGTTCTCTTGCAACGTAACTTCAAGGACATCAATCTCGAACGCTTAAGGGAGGACGCGCGTGGCTTGGATTGGTCTGTTATACTCAATTCCTCTTCCACGGATGAGATGGTCGAGGACTTCACCTCCAAACTCACTGCACTCTTCGATGTTCACGCACCTCTTCGTCCCACACGAGTAAAACATTTTCCAGCTCCGTGGTTGACGGACAATATTCGGATAATGATGGTGAAAAGGGACAAAGCCAAAATTAAACTAAGACATACATCCACGGACGAAAATCGCACCAAGTACAAGCTGCTCAGGAATCGGTGTAACAGGATGTGTAGAGATGCCCAAAGACACCACATTCACAATACCCTCGAAAATTGCTCTCCCGTGAATGCTTGGAAGTTTCTTAAAACTCTTGGAGTCGGTAAGAAATCATCTTGTAGTAAAAATAACATCGATATCAACTCCCTTAATAGACATTTTTCCTCTCCTCCTGTCACCATCGATCAAGTGGTAAAGTTTCAAACTCTTTTTCAGCTTTCAGCTTTACCGACTCCGGAGCACAATTCACTCACTTTTCGCCCAGTCACTGACCGTGAAGTTAAGATGATCCTGAATTCCATTTCTACAAAAGCTGTTGGTGCTGACTGCATTAGCCTTGACATGCTGTTACCACTGCTGGATGAACTGTTACCAATAATAACTTATATTTTAAACCATTCCCTCTCCAGTGGATCTTTTCCAAGTACCTGGAAAAGGGCTTACGTTGTTCCTCTCCCAAAAATTTCAAATCCCTCCTCTTTCAGCCAATATCGCTCTATTTCAATTTTACCGGTTTTGTCAAAAATCTTGGAACGCATTGTTCACCAGCAGTTGGCCGACTTTCTTACCGATAACCACATACTGAACCTAATGCAGTCAGGTTTCCGACCTGGTCACAGCACTGTCACTGCCCTTGTCAAAGTCACTGAAGATGTCCGTACAAATATGGAAAATAAGAATGTTACAGTTTTAACGTTGCTGGACTTCAGCAATGCATTCAATACAGTTGACTTTGACATTATGCTAGGTATTCTAAGGACACTTAACTTATCTCCGGTAGTGCTTGACTGGTTTGATTCATACCTTCGTGGTCGTCATCAGTGTATCAGGATTGACAATGAATATTCTGACTGGGCTGATTTGACTGCTGGCGTTCCACAAGGTGGCGTGTTATCTCCTTTGCTGTTTTCCATCTTTATAAATCTGATCACGAATCTGCTTACTTCTCTCTACCACCTTTACGCCGATGACTTACAGTTGTATTTGCATTGCTCCTTAGATAACCTGGCAGATACCGTATCTGAAATGAACGTGAACCTGGAACATATCCTTACTTGGACAAAATCATTTGGCCTGCTGGTAAATCCTACCAAATCACAAGCCATAATAATAGGCAGCCCTAGACTTCTGTCGAAGGTTGATTACAGCACATTGCCAGCAGTGATCTACAATGGAGTTGTCATACCATACTTCAAAATAGTCAAGAATTTAGGAATTTTCATTGACGAAACTTTATCGTGGGTGCCCCAGGTAAACGAGGTCAGCAGAAAAATCTTTGCCGCCGCCCACTCCTTAAAGCGCTTGCAGAATTTCCTTCCAGTCCGAACCAAAATTACTTTGGTGCAAACTCTCCTCTTTCCGATTTTGGACTACGCAGATGTTTGCTACTTGGATCTAACTGAAGTTCTCCTAGACAAGCTGGATCGTTTGCAGAATCTCTGCATTCGCTTCATATATGGTCTGCGTAAATATGACCATGTATCGCAGTACCGTCGAGAGCTTAAATGGCTACCCATCCGTTTCCGAAGGAACTGTCATTTACTAATTCTTCTTTACGGAATTCTAAATAACCCTAACTCTCCTGAATATCTTCGTTCCCGGTTTATGAACCTCTCTTCACATGGTCTCCCTTTGCGATCTAGCAATGACAGTATCCTTGCGATTCCTCGCCATACGACGTGTTTTTTCTCTAACTCCTTTACTGTTCATGCCGCACGTCTGTGGAACTCGTTGCCCATCACAGTCCGCTCCTGTCAAACTATCAGCTCTTTCAAACTTAAAGTCAAGGAGTTTTACTTAAATGAAATGTAAAGATGATAAAATGCTCTCACTGTATATATATATTTAATTTTATTGTCCTTCTAATAGTACTGATTTTAGAATCAATGGTAATAGTTATTATAGGTTTTTTTTTCCCTGGTTTGTGGATATAATAATATGTATTAGTGTATTGTGTCATATATATTAGTATATTTAATTATATGTATAAATATGTATATATTATGGTATATGTATGTTTATGGAGTAAATTTTTTTTTTCTTTTCAAATTCTGGTGTGTCACCTACCTACAGATATTTCTATTGCCTTTCCTCATTACCCCAAGGGTTGACTGGAAGAAATCACTCTTAGTGATAAGTCCGCCTTTGTGCAGTATTGTTGTTTTGCTGTATGTTTTCTCTGAAATTGTATTTTTGTTCATGCACAATAAAGAATTTATTTATTTATTTATTTATTCTCTAGTGAGCTGTAGATCCTGCGAGTCTGTCCTTGCATAGCTTAAAACTCAATAAAATGTTCTTGGCGCACCAGGAAACAAAATTCTATTATTTAACTTGTATTTTTCTTACTTTAATAAGTTACTACCTAACGTTTTAGGTCCTGTTACAAAACTTTTCTTTTTGTAAAATTTATGAAAAAAATCCGCTACAGCTCAGAGCCCCTAGTCCCAGTTGTTACCTAAATAGGTGTTTACGCCAAACCTATGGACTAGCGTTTTCAAATATATGGAGAAATTTAAGAGCGCGCGGAGTGGGCATTTGCGAGTCCGAGTTTGATTTGACAGCTTACTCACCGCCGCCGAAAATACGTTGAAGTTACCGTTTACGCTGACTTCGCGTTTCCATACGAATTGTTTGACGAAGCTGCCAAACATCTTGAAGAAGTAAAAAACAGAATGTCAAGTAAAAACTTGTATGGAGTTTGACGTTATTACGTAGCTTCGGAGTTCCGTAAACATCAGTTTAGGCGAGAACTCAGACTGACCACTCAGGGTAAACTAATAAATGAGTGGTTCTCTGAGCTGTATTCCTCGCGAGAAATATGGTCTGAAACATAGCTTAAAACTGAATAAATGTTTACCGCGCACCTTAAAACAAAATCCTATTATTTTTGTCCCTTGGTAGTTGCCTAATGCTTTAGGTCTTGTCAGGAACCTTTTTTTTTTGTGAAATTTCAATACCGATTGGACAAAGAAATCCATATAATGATCGAATCTGCTCACAATATAACGAGAATAGGTTGAGAAATGCGACCTGTAGAGCCCGCACAGGCGGACGCCGGAGAGACATACTCGTACGAAGGCATTTTTACCGAAGCTGAAACAGAGATTCTATTTTTAATATACGTCGGGGAAAAAGTATTTTCGCATGTAGCATGTTGTACCAGCTATAGAAACTTTTAACCAAAATATTTGGCTGAGCTAATAAATAAATGAAATGAATTAAAAGTTGATGTTCAAAAGCTAACCAGACTTAAAATCAGAAAGTTAGAGTTAGGCTCAGGGGTGAGTGGACTTGCCTTCCACCCTGGAGGTTTGTGTTCTAATGCCTGCCAAAATCATTCATCACTTTATTTCTCATTCTGAGTTGGATAAATTGGATAAGTGCATTTCTCTACGAATGCGAGCTGTTCCATCGTTCGGAATCCATGTAAAACTGCAGGTCCCCTGCCCCTTTTAGGTGGTAGGGTTAAGCCAGCCGGTGGGGTACCATCGCATTGGATGAAAATATTTTTCGTGTTTTCCATCAAATTCATTGCCATTGAACCTAATTGCTTCGGTAAAGCGGTGTGTTAGGCTAATATCGAAAAAGGTCTCAAAACTAAACGATGATCTCGATGCTATAGCTGATTGGGCAGAATCCCACAACCTAACTATAAATCCCAGCAAAAGCAAACTTTTACTTCTTGGTACTAAACACCAATCCAACACTATTTCCCAATATAACCCAGATGTACGCATGAAAGGGGAACCCATCCCAATTGTAGACCAAGCAAGAAATCTGGGCGTGATCTTTGACCCTCAGTTAAGATTTGACGCTCACGTGGAAAGCAAAGTTCCCAAATGCTTTGCAGCTCTAAAGACTCTTTATAAACTTCGCCCCTACTTAAAAACGGAAGTTAGGCGAAAGCTTACTGATGCACTTGTCCTGTCTAACCTAGACTACGGAGATACGGTCTACGGACCATGTTTACTTAATAAAACATCTAAACGGGCACAACGGGTTCAAAATGCCTGCGTTCGCTACTGCTACAATGTTCCTAAACATACCCACATCAGTCCATATCTAAAAGACTCATCAACCCTAAACATGACAAATCGCTATAAGCTCAAATATGGTACCCTAATTCAAAAGGTGATACATTCAAAAAAACCAACATACCTTCATGAGAAATTGACATGGTCTAGCGAAAACCACAGATATCACACTAGGGCTAGCAGCTACTTATTAATTATACCACGGCATACTCTAAGAGCATATAGAGGTAGCTTTAGTTACGCCGCAGCTAAGATATGGAATGACTTACCTCCTCCTATACGCATTAAAAAATTACATTCATTTAAAAATGCTTATCGTAAATGGCTACTTGATCATCAATGAGAAAACGAATAATGATATAAGCATACCCACCTTCACACCGTACATAATCAGACTCTTTACTGCGTTTTCAATATCCTCTTACACACCCTGAAATACATGTACACACATATTTATACACCCACTCACACCCTAACAGATACTCCGTCACCCTCTTACATGCAAACACGTAGGTACACCCCAAAAACTTGATATTCTATTAAAAAAAATGGATTATTAAACTATGTACATCTATATAACAAATAACATCGAAATATATAACCATTATTTCCTAAGTAACCTTTTATATTACCATTACTGAGCAAGGTGGTGGCTGCAAACCAGCGGCTCTCGTCTGCCCGCGAGGTGAGTCGAGAGCACTATCGCTGAGCCTCTTTCCTTTTCTCTCAACATAAAATAAACGAAAGATAATCTATTCGATTCAAGTCTCTGCTACTTAAATTGTTAATTTTACACCTGTTTGCGCAATGTTTTTGATGCTCTGTATCTGTTTGTTTTATTTTGTGTTTCTTGGGAGAATAAAATGAATTTGAATTGAATTTGGATGTCGTAAAATTAAAACCATTTAGTGGAGCATTAATATTTATTCAATTATTTCTCGTGTTAAGGCTTACTAGAATATAGTCATTCTACATTTTATTTGAACACCCTAGTAATATGTGCGAAAATATGGTCCTAATACCCATGATAATAATAATTCCGACTACACATGTAAATTAAGGAGAATAATAAGTAACCTATACCGTATGATAACTTCATCATCTCAAATCGTTTACCCTAGTACCCATTTAATTAAACTCATACTAGCGAATTGAATGAAATGACTGATGAAAGAAAGGCTATCAGGAATTATTAGAACACTTAAAAATATATCTGATAGTACATAGGAATAATATAATTTTTCGCCTACCAACGAAAATAAACTGCCAAACGCTGAAAATAGTCCCAAGCACGTAGAACGACGCCATAAAATGGTTTTTGAACACGTGTAAATATACACAACAGGGCCAGCTATGCTCAGCAAGTTGAGGCGTACGCCGACAGGGGTCGTGCATGTTCATTAGGGATATGACATTTGTTGGAGAATAATATTAACGCGTTATTCTATCATTCAATCAACAATGTATTTTTCTTCACTGGTCTGAAACTCATTCCGCTCGTAAACTGAAAGAGCTATAAACTTGCAAGATAAAGTTAAGACAGCTTCAAATGTAATTAATATATTCTGGTGGAAGTGAGAGAGTCGTTGTAAAAGATTTCGATTAGTAAGAAACGTTTGTATTTGATCAGAATTGTTTTCTGTATAATTTGTTATGTTCATTTTCCTATTCTTGTGTGAACATTCTAACGCTAGCCACTTCGGTTGATACCAAAACGATAAACGTAAATGAGTATATGAAACTAGCTGCACTACCCGGCCTCGCTCTGAGAAATGTCTAGATTCGGATTATATGTAAAATATATTTTTTTCTGAAAATAAAGTTCCCTACATCAGTCTACGTTCCATAAACTATATATATGAAAAAAATCACATCCATTTTGCGGTTTGAAGTGACGTCAACTAAAAACCAATGAAACAAATTGCATAAATATCACAGTTATTATATTAGTAGGTTGGTGTGGTTCTACTGTCACAGAAATGTCCAACCACGGATATTTTAAGCAGAGTGTTCAACCCTACAAAGTACCTGCATATAAACTTAATGTATGAAACATATTAAATTTTTTTATTCATTAAAACGCATGCGAAAAAGATAATGTTTCATTAAATACAAAGTAAATATTAATCATCTGAGTAGTTCAAATGCAAACTGAAAAGTTATTTTGGTTTAACATAAATAACTTAAGTATATTTACTTACAAAAAAGCTATCCTGCTTGAAGACAAATAATAAATGAAATTAACCACATTTTCCTTCGACGATTATATTATGCTTCTTTTTGAAATCGTAACAATAACACAATAAAATGAAATGCGAGAAGACGCTGTGACAGTGTGACAGTAAGCACTTGGGTGAAATACAGTGTCGTGTTTGGAATACCCGCTGGATGAGGCGATGAACTTCGAGGTGAACATTTTGCTGGTTGAGATCGACATTAAATACATATTGTATATCATTTGGCTTACGGTCATGAGGCCGAAATACAAGGTGGTAAGCCAAGTTGTATATAATCTAAGGAATGTGACATGTATGTATGTATAATCGACCGTAAAGCAAGGACACATTAATTGAAGAAAGAGCCCAGTAAAAAGAACTACTTTACGAATATACTGCAAGGCTGGACCCGAACCAGCAAAACATACCATTCGCGGATATTGCGTCTACCAATTTCGCCACCGGCTGTAGACCCATAATTTGGAATTCTCCTACAGTCCCTCTTCCCGTAATAAATGCCTCCTATTAACAGAGTGTTTAAGATTAAACCTACATGCATTGATTTCACGCTTCATCTGCGTTGCGGACATTGACTGCAAAGATTGAACAATCAAAGATATTATAATTACATATTATGATCAAAAAGTTCCGGGAATTAAAAAAAAAAAATTGTTAATTTTCGGATACATTTATTTTATCACCTTCAAAATAACAACCGTCTGAAGCGATACACATACGCCAACGCTTAACCCATTCTTCCATACAGCACTTTTGATAGTCCGGTAAAGGAATGGCTTTCAATGCCTTCGTCGCATTTTCTTTTATTTCATCGATGCTCGAAAATCTCTTTCCACGAAGGGGTAATTTAAGTTTTCAGAACAGGAAAAAGTCACATAATGCCATATCCGGAGAATACGGTGCCTGTTGGATTGTATTTACAGTATGTTTGGTCAAATAATCGGTCACGATGCGCGCTTTGTGAGACTGAACATTGTCATGGTGCAAGATCCATGAGTTGTTTTGCCACAATTCCGGTCGTTTTCTACGCACAGCATCTCTCAAACGCTTAATTACGGCCAGGTAGTACTCCTTATTGACTGTTTGACGATTTTCGAGTACGATTTCTTGAACTGTTTTGACGTTATCATCGGTAGTTGATGTTGAAGAGCCTCCACGACGAGGTGCATCGTCAACTTCTTTGAGACCATTTTTGAACGACGAATACCACTCGTATACTCTTGTTTTTAAGAGAGCAGAGTCCCCGTAGGCTTTTTGTAGCATTTTGAATGTATCAGCACAAGAGATTTCGTTGGAAACACAAAACTTCAAACAAATTCTTTGTTCAATACATTGACTTATATATTACTTCGTAAGGACCCGGTCAACGCGCACGACTAATGGCACCAGTACGTTGGCCCTAAAATATTCGTTTTAGGGCCAACGCGACTCAGTCGTCTGCGGACCACTGCAGAGTGATGTTGAGTCGTGAAAATGCCCTTGTTGCGTAGTAAAAGGGTGCATAAAATACGATACGAAAGTTACAAAGAAACATATAATAACGTATCATCGATAAGTAAACTCAGATAATATTTTTTCCTGTTTAACAATTGAATAATTGCATTTTCAATCGATAATTTAATTAACTACCAAAGTTCATAAGCGGGAAAGTGACGCCATGCCGCGCGTCGCACGTGTAGGTGAACTAACCTTGTACGGGCGTCCTTTTTATTTCTGGTTTATTTTGGAGTAGATATGAGTAAGAGTGGGTAATGAAATTTTTTTTTAATGTGATCTATCATGCGACCACTCAAAGTAAATGCCCCGACCTGATCTAACTATCTGGAATGTCAAAATTTGGTTTAGTTATATCTTGGGAAACACTGGTCGTAGACCCATCATGCGACCACTCGAAGTAAACCTCCCGACCTGATCTACCTGCCTGTCATGTCAAAATTTGTTTTCGTTATATCTTGGGAAACACTGGTCGTAGACCCATCATGCGACCACTCAAAGTAAACGTCCCGACCTGATCTACCTGCCTGTCATGTCAAAATTTGTTTTCGTTATATCTTGGGAAACACTGGTCGTAGACCCATCATGCGACCACTCAAAATAAACGCCCCGACCTGATCTACCTGCCTCTCATGTCAAAATGTGTTTTCGTTATATCTTGGGAAACAGTGGTCGTAGACCCATCATGCGACCACTCAAAGTCAACGTCCCGACCTGATCTACCTGCCTGTCATGTCAAAATTTGTTTTCGTTATATCTTGGAAAACAGTGGTCGTAGACCCATCATGCGACCACTCAAAATAAACGCCCCGACCTGATCTACCTGTCTGTCATGTCAAAATTTGTTTTCGTTATATCTTGGGAAACAGTGGTCGTAGACCCATCATGCGACCACTCAAAGTCAACGTCCCGACCTGATCTACCTGCCTGTCATGTCAAAATTTGTTTTTGGTCTACGATCAGTGTTTCCCAAGATATAACGAAAACAAATTTTGACATGATAGGCAGGTAGATCAGGTCGGGACGTTTACTTTGCGTGGTCGCATGATGGGTCTACGACCAGTGTTTCCCAAGATATAACGAAAAACTATTCTGACATGACACGCAGGTAGATCAGGTCGGGAGGTTTACTTCGAGTGGTCGCATGATGGGTCTACGACCAGTGTTTCCCAAGATATAACGAAAACAAATTTTGATATGACAGGCAGGTAGATCAGGTCGGGACGTTTACTTTGAGTGGTCGCATGATGGGTCTACGACCACTGTTTCCCAAGATATAACGAAAACAAATTTTGACATAACAGGCAGGTAGATCAGGTCGGGACGTTTATTTTGAGTGGTCGCATGATGGGTCTACGACCTGTGTTTCCCAAGATATAACGAAAACAAATTTTGACATGACAGGCAGGTAGATCAGGTCGGGACGTTTACTTTGAGTGGTCGCATGATGGGTCTACGACCAGTGTTTCCCAAGATATAACGAAAACAAATTTTGACATGACAGGCAGGTAGATCAGGTCGGGAGGTTTACTTCGAGTGGTCGCATGATGGGTCTACGACCAGTGTTTCCCAAGATATAACTAAACCAAATTTTGACATTCCAGATAGTTAGATCAGGTCGGGGCATTTACTTTGAGTGGTCGCATGATGGGTCTACGAACACTGTTTCCCAAGATATAACGAAAACAAATTTTGTCATGACAGGCAGGTAGATCACAGACCAAGCAGGTACAAGAGAAAATTCAAATTGTATTTTACTTGAATACCTTGAAATTACAAAAAACATTTTTCATTCATAATTTATTTTTTGTTAGTAGATTTTTTTTTCGACTGTACTAAATGAACATAAAAGTTTAAACTAAAAAGAAAACATTTAAGTACGCAGGTACAAGGTTACATCGTTAGACCTAATGCAACATGGCGGCGAGTTGTCAACACGGCTTTGACACGGCGCTCGCGTAGTTCTTCCGAGGTTTGATAAATGGCGCTGCTTTTTGCTTGTATGGAGAAGATTTGTTTCAACTCTATGTAAGGGCGTATCCTTACCTTTGAAATCATTGGTTCAATATCAAATAATCAAAAACTTTTTTTTTTTATTTGTTTTTTGGGCTCTGTCCAGTGTGGACAATTTGCCAGTTTCAAGTTTCACTTCTTGATTCTTGAATTGAAGTAATTTAAATCAAAAACTTGATTGATATAAACAGACGCCAAACAATTACTAATGACATTAATTGTTTGACATTTGGCAGGAGTGTCAGGGAAAGGTGTACCAACCTGATAAAAAAAAATTTTTGAATCGGTAAAGCGTTTTAAATCCCGAAACCGTCTGTAGTCGGTTGTTAAATGCGTATCCTTTTTTTATGCCACCTTTACGTCCTTAAACTATTCTTACTATACACATGAGCGTTCGCTTACATGCGCTCACTTAATTTAAAGGTGAACTAATAGCGAAATGGGCTTATTTATGGACTTAGTTTTTCCCTTCAATAATACTTTCAGTAGAACAAATGTACGATTTTTATTAAAAATACGAGATTTGTCTTGATTACTGCTTTTGCACATCACATTAGTGATTTCTTACCTTCCTTAACAGATGATTCATGAAAAAAGGGCTCTTTACACCTACAGTTACACCAACATTTTAATTACCATTAATTTTGACAATTAAAAATTATGTCGTTTAAATAATTAATTTTGATTATTTATTACGCTCTATATCTTGGTTTACTGCTTTAAGTATCTATAGTCGCAATGTATTGTTATCATTAATATTGTTAATGACAATATCAAGTGTCGTTTCAATGCTAATTTAATAAACAAAATAAATTAATGAATAAAAAACGAATCTTTATAGTTTGATAATAATTATGTAGAAAAGGAAATTGCTCTTAAAGGACATACTTTCTTTTTTTTATATAATAATATGGTGATAATTGGTACAAATTCAATGCAGCTATATTATGTAGTTTTATAGTCATATCGTAGATTGTGAATAAGGCAAGCTAGAAATATTCAGTTTTAAGGACGCTACCTTACATAGTGAAGTTATGTTCTTACGACAGTGTACTTATACGGTGTCAGAGACTTTGACCTAGGCGAGGCACCATATTTATATGACTTTAACTATAGTCAAACACTAAGCACTTGAACAGTCGTTCCCTTCCGATACTTAAAACACAAAGTCTGACAGAGCTTTCAGTGGAGGAAACCACAGGAGTTTTAATCGTCGAGGAAGCTCAACAAAAGACGAAAAGCAAAAGCTCGAAGAGAGTCGGAAAATGTCGCCACGAAGCGCTGCCTCCTGCGGTGCCGTGAAAGCAAAGCTGACCTACATTGCAGGGTTAAAGAGTTGGGAAGAAATGGGACTGACAGCGTGGAAAAACTAAATTAATTTCTCCTTATGTTTTCTGCCAAATTTTATTCTTTCTTTGTTTTGCAACCATGCGTAACCGTTGAGGAAATGCAACGAAATCTTCATTGAAGCATTCGTCTGAAGCAGAATTATAACCTGCGATGTTTGGATTATACGTCCACGTAGCACTGAGCTACCCAGATAATTATGTAAGTCAGCAAACTAATTTCTCGATTACATTCAAATACAGATAGAGCTGATTTGGCATTTTAATCCTACTAAACGGCATTTTAACTGCTATGATCTAAATATCGTCGTCATCAAAGTCAATTTTGCTATCGGGCACCAGAGTCATCCCAGATTTATCTTAAAATTGTTAAGATTAAAACCTTAGGTTCTATTTTACCATCTGCTCATTAGGTTAATCGGTACATATGCAATGACTAAGGATCCTATCCTACCATCTTGCAATCAACACCAGTACAAGACAATCAGCACTTTAATAATAAAGGCCCGTTAAGTATCGACAAAGATAAATCAGAACTCGGTAAAAACTAATAGGCTTAGGGCCTTTTTCACTTACTGCTGATTAGCTTAATCGCTATATATTAAGGGCTTTTCTTAACAGCTTTCAATCATTACCAGTGCAAGATCATCAGCACTTTAGTAATAAAGGCCATTTAAGTTTCGATTAACATAATTCAGCACTTGGTGATAACCAGGGTTAACGGGATAAACCATTACTGTTATCTCATTAATTTGTAGTTTGACAAACCCATATTGAAAATTTAGATAGATGATTACATAGTAACCCACTAATAGATTTAATAAAAAGTGTGTTTATTACCTGATTGGCCTTGAATAAGATTTCATGATGGAGAATTTTGTCACCAATAAACAAATAAACATCAAATATCGGTAACATACAGTTCAAACATAAGCTGCTTTATTCAATAGTGAAACAGTGAATTTCAGCTTTCACATTACGATTTTTCCCAAGCGAGCGACTAGCAGCGAGCGTGCTTGTGACGGGAGCATGGTATAAGAGCTAACGAAAGAAACTCTTTACACCTGGCGCTGGCAGCGGATGTCTGCTTCCGCCGGTGGAAGAGAAAACATCGTCTACAATTTCATTCGGGTTGCGATCAAAAAAGCGATTCCGAGTAGTACGACACTATGTTCTTTTGAATTATTTGGTTACTTCGTTTACTTTTAAGAGGTATCGAGTATGCTCTAGTTGTTCGAAATAGGTGTTTCCTTTTTTGGGAGTGTTTTGATTTGGTTATTTCTCCTCAATAATTTTTCGCTTGACTATGTCAAGGCTAATGTCTGATTCTTGCTAATGTGATTTCTTATGTTGGGTAATCTAAACATAAGTTTAACCAGTGAAATAATATACCAACATTTAATCACTTTTCGTCAATATTTATTTTTCATTTAATGTACATCTGATTTTAATATGCAATCTATTAAAGGAATTGTATTTTTTTTACATCAAAAATATTCGAGGAAACATTCTCAACGTCAACATCTTTGGTGAATTTGTATGAATCAGTAAATGCACCTTTTCAAGACAAAAGGATTCCACTAATTGAGTTGTTTGCCAATCGGCGGAGTAACTTGCCCGTAGACGACAGAGTGCCTCAAAGAAAAATAGCAGACATTCCGTTATATTCTAGGGACAACACATATTTAATAACAATTTTGTTTAGTACGCGTATTCGCGATCCATACATAATTATGTATCTAGTGTTGTAATCAGTAGTACCACTAATTGCTTCTGTTCTTTGAAACTACTAGAAAAAACAGGAAAATAAAATGTGTAAAGGTGTGTTAAAAATATGTATTGATGTAGATTTCTCACATATATCTTTGTTATTAAAAGATTACCCAAAATACTTCCAAACGTGTTGGGGTGAAAAAGTTTTGCAAAAAGAATGCCTGCGTTATTTCCTCCCATCAGGTTATCTGATTTCGATTCATCATTATTGTTTTTACTTCATTACGAATCTATTTTTGTATTCGAATATCTGACCTGCTTGCGTCCAAATTATCTACTGCGACGACTTGGGTTTTTTTATTATGACGGCCAAGCTGCTCCTATTAACCGATTCAATGAGGCCGGTTTTAAGACCACGTTTGCCTACAAATACGCTATCCTTTTTACGACGCAAATCGTCTGTTTAGATATCGTGAGCGGCAAATTCGCTAGTAAACCGGACCTCCATTGCCCCGCGATGCCGGCAGCCAGTCATAAAAACGAAGTCCCAGATATGAAATAACGTCGGAAAAACAGTGTCCCGCGACGGATAAATCCGTTGCCACGGATGAGCCATCGCCGCCCCTGGCCCCCTAATACGAACGCTATCGAGCAAGCGCTATCGAGAAAGCGATATCGCCTGTCAAAAATATTGTATGCGTTTGACAGATAGTATCGAGAGCGCTTTTGATACCAACTGTCAAACGCATACTAGAATTTTGACAAGCGATATCGCCTTCTCGATAGCGCTTCCTCGATATCGTTCGTACTAGGGCTCCAGGAGCCCTGGTTGCCGATCCGATCCCGCGCCGACACGCCCCAGGCGTTGTTGGTTGCCGTCCCGCCACCGCCGCGGTCGTGCCACCGCATCGCCTCTTCGGTCGTCACGTTCCCTACCATTATTAGCGGCGATAGCGGCGCGCCTATCTCGGATTAGCATGCATAGCGGGCCTACAACTCGCCCACGATATCCTGACGCGCGCCGACTGTGAAGCCCACAGACGCTGAATGTTCTTAACATGCACACAGAATAAACTGACTGATGAGACCAAAATTGTTTCAATGGTTATTTTGCTCAAAAACCGCCATTTGGCTTAAAATATTGATCTAAACTTATAATTCAAGTTCGACGTTGAACTAATCAGGAAAAAATGTGATATATTTGATCGGCAAATAATCAGTGGGTCACAGCTTATTTACTAAAAATAGTGTATATGTCTTGGTTATTATGGCCTTTTACGTTACAATCTACAAATTTATATAAAAAAGAATACAAAAAACGTATCTCACATTTAACCAGCACGGACACTGTGTACTTCGAAAAGTTGTCGCATCGGATAGGTTTGCGCCAGCTCTCTTCAACTCGAGTTAGTCGTGCTTGATTTGATATCTCACTTCTATCTACATTGTGTTGTAAGCACAGGGCGCTCACGCTAGGTCTCTGGTGAAGCGACATCACAGTCACTGGTGACTGGTGAGTACTGACTGGTGTGCGTAGACCGATGTAGCCGTGCCGAGACGCAGCGCCCGTGCTTCGTGGCCGGAACTTGCGAGTCCGAGCTATCCCTCTGACGTGGCGGGCCGTGACTTTTTTTATGCGCTCCTGGATGCGTCGTTTGCGCGCGATATTAAAATGTGCCAGCACCGTCGGTCTACGGTGCGCAGTATTAAAAAGTAATGAGTTATGCAAAAATATTTTATATCCAGAGAAACTGAAAATTCTAAAATTTATAAACTACTACTGCAAACCTACTATTACTTTGTAAGAACGAGGTTACATCATATGTCTTGACTATAGATAACTCGCTTAGGTACATAGCTCCGCTCGGGTCAATGTCGTTTTGGACTGATGTCGGACCAAATAAGTTCCCTATATAAGCGTTCATCCCCTATTTCTAAGTTATTCTAGTTTAATTTTCGCCACGAAAGGTAGCATATGTTCTTTTGCAAGACTCAGACTATCTCTATACCGAAATTCAACAAAATTGGTTAAGCAGTTTAGGCGTGAAAACGCAACAGATAGACAGAGTTTCTTTCGAATTTATAATATGAATAGTATGGATCTGGATATTTGATCCTACTGATACTGTTTGGTATTTCAAAAATATGTCAAAGCAAAACGTCCAGATGATAAATCCAATATATGAAAAGTAATACATGGATACATTTTTCCAGCTTTCTCCAATTATTATCGTAACCAATTTACGGTGACATAACAGAGGCTTCTTACTTATTTCAGCACACCAAAAGAAACATACGTCATCCACAGAGTTCGTAAAAATATTGGGTCGCGCTCTCTCCAATAATGCTGCGTCCTTCAAGTGCCTACTATTGTTGGAGCGGAAGAAACGTAAATAAAGCTTAGACCTTATTTCTTGAGCAAATTCTGTCCATTATTCATTGCTCCTGAAAAGCTCTGACTTGAGCGTCCCACGATCGAGTCGTAGGCGCTCTCTTGTTATTCCATTTCTCTTTCGTTTTATAGAATTTAACGTGAACTGTTCTTGCTCACCTTCAATTCTGGTACATTTATCCGTTGTTACATCTGTATGTTCATAAGTATCTAGATAGTTTGGTTGTGTACCATTTTTCATATTGTACATTTGATTTCTATTTAAATTTACATACCTGATACACATTTGTTTTACTTAAAATAAAACTTCATCTAACGTTACCCAACTGCAACAGCGTTAAGTTCTTCAATAAACTCCCGCCATGCATTGTTGAAAAATAATTAAATAGTTTTAAACGGACAATCAGACAAATTCTTTTAAACGAAGCTTACCATAGAATTGAGGATTTTTTAAAAGACTATAATATAACTAACACTTTATTTATTATTGCATATAATTTACAATTTGTATTAAGTAATGCTATTTATTTATTATTTTTATTATTATGTATACATTCTTCTTATTTTATTTATTATTATTAGTTTATTTATTATAATTGTAAGTATGATGTATTGACGTGAAGAGCTACCTGTGGTGGCCATGCTGAAATAAATGAAATGAAATTCGCATTTTCAATGTATGCGGATTATAGTCCAAAAAACTTCACAGGACCATTCCGATGTATGTATATATGTATTTGTTGGAACATTAGTTAATTTTTACCAGTCAATAATAAAAACAAGCAGTTAAAATGAAGTTTTTATTACCGAAACATTACGTTACGTTAGTTATGCGAACCGTGTGTAGACGAAGACGACTCTCCTTTTGATGCGAGTATGGCTCAGTTAAAATGTAATAGGTGAATTTAAGTATCCGGGGATAACCTGAGATCCTTATAACATTTATTTATTTATTTAAATAAATGTTTATTTATTTACATTCGACCGTGGTCAAAACGGTATTGTAAAAACACTATTTACTAATTACTTAAATTAATATTAAAAACACTAATACACTGCATTGAATACAGCAATAAAATTTCACAAATGTCCTGTTCTTTAATTTCTAAAAAAATATAATTTAATTAAAATAAGATCAAAAATTAAGTAAGAACCATGTAACATTTAAAAAAATAAATTCGACTCGCGCCATTATGCAGTTGTTTAGTAAAAATAGCAAAAAAAAAACAAACATTTTCATGCAATAAAAAAAGTTAAATATAAAAAAAATTCAAACTAATTATAGTCAAACGGTAAATTTTTTGTCTTAAGGCTGTTCCGACCCATATAAAGTTGTTTGCACACATAACGCAGAAAGTATTGCACTTTAAACCACGAATTAATAATAAAAGGTTAATATAGTCATATTACTTGCAGCGAAAACAATTTCACAATATCAGGATTATTGGTTTTGTTACAATTTATTTAAATACGATTTTTATTTAACAGCGCCATCTAACGGTGTAAAACTTCTAATCGGTAATTAATTAAAACCTGAAATTGTGAATATGTTTTCGCTGCAACTACTATGGCTATATTTAATATTTTTGACGAATTCGTGCCTTAAGGTGGCCCAACCCGGCGGCCTCAACTCATTTGCGGGCACGGTACAAAACCGTGCTGTTGCGCTCTGGGACCTTCTCTGTTTCTAAGAATAAGACAGGCTCCGTGATGAGGAAGATGCAACCTGTCCACAAAAAAGACAATGTGCATGGTGTATGATTTGCTAAGATTTACGAAAATTTTAATTTCAAAACGACTTATAGCTAAAAGTAAACCACGACCGCTGTAGTCAAAAATCTAACAAAAACCAAATAGATTCTAAATCTTGCTTAAATAAGCTATGTCTGATGACTAATCTTTTTAAGATGTTCTTACTTTTTCATTGCGTAATCCACCTCCAAAGTTATTGTATAAAACGCGCGAAAAATCCGAATTTTCGGACTTTATAACTTGGAAACCAAACACAATTTTACAATGCCAATGGTCATCAGACATCTAGTTCAATCAAATAAAGCAATTTTGAGCAAAATTTTGGATCTCTGACAAGAAATATAGGCGTGATCTTCTTTCCCCTTTTGTATGGGGAGATGAGCGGGTTAGGCCACCTTGCAATACTTTTTGCGTTCTGTGTAAAAAAAAACATTGTATGGGTCAGAACATCCTTAAGTCAAAAGTGTTTGTCAAATAAGATTTATTATTTTTTATTTTCTTCTTCTTAGTAAAAAATTCATTCAACGTATAACATGGATTACTGACTAGAAAATTCTTTAATTCATAGCTGAACTTTTGTAAATTTGTGCACTCTAATATATCCTTATTTAGGTGGTTGTTTATTTTAATTCCCATATGTTGTTGGCTTGAGTCAAATAGTTTACATTTAGGATTTCCCAATTTTAATTTAATTTTTTATTTCATAGGTTATAGTTTTTGGGTTTGACCGGCTGTGTTCAGACTATCTTTTTCTTCAAAAATACTGCAGCACGTGCTGTGAATGTAGAGCGAGATTACTGTAATTAATTTGAGCTTGATTAATAATGGCCAACAAGCCATTGGCTCCTGCGAGAATTCGTATTGCTTTCTTTTGTATTTTTAAAACCCCTCAATCTCAGTGCTTTAATTGACATGGTGTGAAGAAGCACCTGGCCGGCCGAAATGGTTTTCACAGCCTCCTTAAAAATTCGAAGCTCATGGGCACCTTAAGAGGTCCTGGCTTACGACAAATGACGCGCTTAACATAAAAAACGTTTTTAAGAAGCACTAAAGCATCAGAAAACTTAGGCATCCCATAAACTACACGCGTACATATTGCTAGTGTTACGGATAAGTGCAGAAGGTAGGTAGGAAGAAAGACCGTAATAGCACGTTTTGTGCTGCGTCCGCCAGTAAGTTAGTCCCATCGGAAAGAGCGCTTTTAATATTGCCTACTTCTGCCAACTTCCTTCATGCATATATGTTTGAAGAGTAAATATGATTTGCATAGTTTCGTATTTAAAGAAAATAAAACCTAAACTTATTTGAACTTGTTTACAATGGACGGCCTAAGTTCGTCGTTGATTTGCTCATTCAACCACTTGGCGTCAATATATACATACATACATACATATAACAGTTCAGGGTTTACACCTTATAGCCCTCCGAAAATGTGGAGCCGATCCTGGTTGCCTAACCTCCAACAACTTACTAACAACGAGAGATTAATTGTGATCCCAAATAGTTTCCGATAAAAGTTCGGATCGAAAATCAAACTAGCATTTTCCCTCGACGATAAAACTCGGTCGCGGTCGCGGCGGCAAAAACTGATTTTTCTTGTTCAACCGTTTCTCTCAATATCTGGTACTTCGGGGACACGGGTGGGGCGGGGTGCGGGACGCGAGGGGAAAGACTTCACACACCATTAGCGTGTGTGCGCGGTAAGCCTGAAACAGGTCGTAATGTGCATTGAATAGTACTTCGTGGGAACTGTCCCTCGTTCGAGCAATCCGACCGCGGATATTGGTTTAGCATTCTCCGCTGGCACATTGTTGCGTTACGGTACAGTAATTCTGCGATAATTTTGATAGAAAAAAAATATATAAACCCGGAATAATAAAATATGCACCAAACTTACCAGCGAGCATGGAAGGACGGGAGTAGGAACCGAAACTCGTTTGTATGAGGGCGGCGCGTAGCCATTTTCACATACATAGACGGCAGCGCTGGCGAGTGAATTCAATAACGAATTCGCTTACTACAGATTTTTTCTAGTTCTAACGACACGTAAGAACACGTAAGAACTTTACAGAACGCTATTTGGTTCAACAAACATTCGATATTGTGCGTCCCGAATTTGTAAACGAAATAAACTACAGTTAGTAGTTTTCCACTAAATCTTGGCTGATCTGACGCAATACTAATGAGTTTCGATCGCTTCTCCTGTCCTTCAATGCTCGGTGAAACTTACCTTCAATCTTCTCATATTTTACATCATCACCTAGAAAAATAATAATTATTCTAAATTGAATCATGACTGACCTTTGATAAAGTCGACGGCCATTTCCAGCCCATACGTGTCCTTATCACAGTCGTCCAGTACGTGAGCACCGAGCGTGATGCCCGGCAGCAGCCGCTTATTGTTTATGACATCCAGCGTGTACAGCATCGCCTCTAGCGCCTGCACGCCACCCTGCGGCATCACGCGTCCGCACGTCACGCTGTCCTCGCGGGAGTGCACCTGTTACAACATTACATTAACAGTTGTTACAGATCCAATAGGTGGACTCCCAGCGTGATGCCCGGCAACCGTCGCTTCTTCTTCATAAAATCCATAGTGTACAGCGTCGCCTTTAGCGCCTTTGGCCTGTGGGATCAAGAATCCGCACGTCATGCTATCCTCGTGGGAGCATACCTGTTTGTTACTAATATCTAATTCATGAACACCCGGCATGATGACCGACAGCAGTCGCTTCTTATTGATGACATCCAGCGTGTACATGCATGTCATGTCACGACCAAAAACTTTTTCAAAATATTTTCAAAATCTGTTTACAATGCTTCTAATGTAGATTTCGCTGAAACTCAAATTATAGAGATAACGATAATGTCGTATCTATGAAATTCATACACTTCTGTAGTTTCTAGCAGTTCAAATGTTTAACACCCCGTAACATAACAATGGTGTGCATCATTGTTTCACTTTCTAGTAATAAAGTAGTAATCACAATTGTTTTACTTACCATCATAAGGCCACCCAATATTACGTCTCCTTCCACAATAGCAGCATGTTTGATTGGCCAACTCCCTTCACTATCATTAAAAGCGACAATGTTTTCTTTGACGGTGTTATGCAATGAGTGTAATTTTGACGCATTGCTTTCATTTCCTACTAAAGGTTCTTCAAGGTGAATTAGTGTTTGAGGTTTAAATGTATCCGCGTTGATAATTTTTGTTAAATTGCTATGATTTACTTGGTCTTTGTTAGTAAGAAACTTATTTTGATTGTTATTAATTAGTTGATGCAAATGTATGTTAAAATTTTCGGAGGTATTATTTAAAACTTCGGTATTATTATTAGATGACCTATACTTTAATAGTTCCCTTGGAGAATATTCCTCGAATTTGTTTTGTTGTAAACGACACTCCGTTAAATTTGAGTACCCTTGACAGTTCAAAACTTTATTTTTATTTCGTTTGGATTCATCAATACTTAACAAAGTTGGCACAACTAGAGCATATTTTTCTAATTCAATGTTTGAATCTTTTTTTGAGAAAATATTTTGTGACATCGAATCTGTAGAATTGAAATTATTCTCAATTTCACTGTATTTCATCTCTACATTGGACCGCAATAGAGAAGCGTTTGGTCCAGCGTTCTTATTCAATTGTTTTGTTTGGTTTTGCGTGTGTTTAAAATGTTTTGAAAATGCAAATGGACTTATAAATGAATTTGATTCCCTTTTTAGTCTGAAGTATTTCTCCTTCAATTTACTGTCTTCAACTTCTATTTGAATATCATATTGAACATGCTGTTCCAAGCCCGCTTCTTGTAAAGTAAGTTTCACCGGTAAATCTTTCATTATTTTCATCACTTCAGCGACTTTTCTTTTTCCGTTTTGTCCGGAGCTTTTTATTTCCAGCCGATCGTTCGGGACCTTTATTTGGGATCTCGAGACGAGCTCCGCGCTCCCGCCCGTCGACTCCCGACCCACGGATTTCGGCGAAATAAAATGATTTCGAGACGTATCACATTCGTAATGCGGGAGACACAAAATAAAAAATGTCACTATATACGGGAGTAGCATATTTCACGTTACTTTCCGCAGCCGTAAACCTCACATTGTTATTAGGGTTGTATTATACTTTCGTTTAATATGTATTCCTCCTCCGCCTTCCAGCTTCGCTGCGAAGGTGACCTGAAACAAATAAGCAATTTTCTCTCAAGAAACAGTTAAGGTAGTGTATATAATACAAGTGACGCGCGGTGCCCCAAAATATTTAGATAAATGGACTTTAAAAATATATAATTCATTTTCACCGCTAAGTAATGAATTCAACAGTTCAAATTGTGAATATTATATTCGATGAGCATGAACTTAGCAAGCACACATTGCCAATCAAAACGCGAATATATGGATAATAATGTCACTGCCGATTTTTTTTTCAATTCTGCGCCGGCCATCACAGCACAGAAATTCTACAGTTCTAAATAAAGTAGTTATTTCTAAAGTTTTATTTTTCAAATAAACAAAAATATGCCGAAGTTAGCCTATGTTAGTCATGATATATTTTTCATTTCGAATTAATGCTATGTACGTTTGTATACGAACATCATTTTTAGTCGCTTGCTTTGCCAGCCTTGTAGGCACACAAGTCGCAGCCTACTCATACAATTTTGCTTCCATTCCAGCTTCATATTGTTTTGTCCTAACGTACAATATTTTTTTTGTCAAGTCATAAAGTCTTATTACTTTTACATATATTGTTTATGACAAAAGGTTTTGAGTTCACATATTATATATCACATATATTGGCATGGTCAGTGAAAATTTAAGGATTGAGGCTGCGAGAAAATATGATGAAAGTACGATTATGTAGCTTGGCATTTGGTGGTGCCCTCATATTCTATCCTCATATTCCTTCAAAATAAAAAGTTATATACATTTCTGAAAATTATTAATACGGAAATATCATTATTTATTCCAGATGTTTTGTATAATTTCAGGATAAATTTAATGCACTTTTTTAAAAATAGTTTAACACCAAGCCTGTTCCTTGGTATAATACTAAGTATTATGTAAGAACAAATAAATTCATCAAATAGGCAAGCAGCTTGACACTAGAGTTATTACATTTACATAATATTCCTCCGCCCTCCGCGCGCCTTGGAGTTATTTAATGAAAGCATTGCGCGAATAATATTCAATAAATTGGAGGCAATGTGAAACATTTTTTAGATTCGTCGCTTTTTATCCTCGGTTTGAAATATTCATAGAAAGGTATGAAAGAATTAAAAATGTTAGGTTAGCTAACAAGTCGAAAGCAAATCTCAGGGTATATTTTTTTAACTTGCTTTCCATGTTCCAGGTCATGACAAATTATACTGACAGCGTGCCATGTATGTATATTTGGTGTCTGTCGTAAAATAAGGTATTTTGTTATGGTATTATTCAACCAATGCGCAGAAAGCATTTATGTGTTCATAAAAATGTATTGTCAATATGTGGAGCAGAGAAATGAGATACTTATAAACCTTTGTATGTAGAAGAAATGTATTGCCTTTACCTGCACTTTATGTTTATGATGTCTGTTTTTTTGTAAAAAATATATTTTTAAAATGTAATTTCAACCCACAATTATAACACAAGAAAGTTTCAAAAAAAACTTTATATGCATCCTCGGAATGCACTTTATCGCAATAGCATATTTTTATGGCTCCAAAATTTTATAATTGTATCCCTAAAGAATTTAGGTACCTTTGACTTATTTAAATGTAAATTGTATGATTAGTTGAGAAAACAATGTATTTATTCTGTTAATGAATTGATACTAACTAACAAGGGTAAGAAGAAATTTGCCATGTAATATTTTTTTAAATTGAGTTTCATATGGTACGCCGGAACTGGCAAGTTTTGGAGATACTGAAAAAATATGCAAAACTTGTTAACCCATAAGTAAAATTTAAATTCATTTCGTTTCATGGAGTCGACCGTTCTTGCACAACTTTTTTTATTTCCGACTTGGATAATTGCATTTCGTTACGAATGCGAGGTCTATCATAGGTCAGACTTCATGAAAAATGCAGGTCCTCTTTCCCTACTAAGCGGTAGGGTTTAAGCCCCTCTGGATTGGTACCATAGCATTGAATGAAGAGATTATCGTGGGGGCAATACTTTCCATCCAGTTCAATGAAGCCGTGCTCATGAAGGGAAGGTAGTGGCAAGGCAAATCATTCCTTGGGGAATGCGGTTTGTCGGATTAATATCATTACTGTATGTTATTCGCCACCCATGGAGTTACATAAAAAAATACACCATGCTGTATTGTTTATCTTCCGTGTATTTTCATTTATTGCCATTTACTTTCGTCGTCTGTTGGGGGACGCATCATAAAGTCCAAAAAGCACAAAGTCCAAAACCCATACCGTCCAAAACACTAATGAATTCGGAACTTTTTCAATTAGGTTAGGTTAGGTTAGATTATAATATTTGCATTTATAAATATATGCAAAAATACATACTTTTGGATGTTCTGGGTTTTGGACCTTGTGCTTTTTGGACTTTATGAAGGCGACCCGTCTGTTGCAAAGCTTGTCAATTCCGAGTGGCAGCTGCTAAGATAATGAAAAAGTAGGAAATAAGTGAGACAGTGAAAAGCGAATTGAATAAAATATAATCGAATTGTTTCGACGACAAATTCAAATTAAATATACTTAATAGAAATGGGAATGTGGTTAAAAAACATTTAATCGGTCTCAGATACGCATGCACCTGCTCATTGTGTTGTTTATAAAACTTTCTAAACACTATGTCAAAAACTTGACATTGCATAGATCGATTCGCGTGGTTCAGATTGCTCTATGTGTGTGCCGCCGCGTGCACAAAGCTATCGTTTAAGCACCAATCGAATTATTCAAATTCCAGGAGCTCATCAGTTCCCCGCGCCGCCGCCTTTCAACAATGTCGATGAAATTGGATTGCGCATATCGAGTTAATGCCACCCGCACGCACCAGCCGACTCCGCAATCCACTCCCGGAGCTGCCCACCGGTTCCGCTCCCGCCGCAACACTCCGACCCGGAATCGATTCCCGAGCTGCCGGACGGACCCGCACCCACCGCTCTCGCTGCCCACCGGATCTAGCCACCCACGACCCCACCGGATCCAGCCACCCTGGACCCACCGGCACAATCAATCACGTCGATGGGCCTAATTACATTTTAGGCATCGTTCAACAGAACTGCTAACGAGATCACTTATTCCGTGGGTGGTCCCTGACGGACCGCAATCCGATGAAAAGATAAATAACGTAGTTCGGTTTGCAAAAGCGACAACAGCACTATTTGGTTAGTATTTTATTTATTTTGAATAAAAAATTGGAGATCAATTCTGGGTTACGTTTCGAAAAAAGCTGAAATTTTCACAGAGTGTTTATTTATTTTGCCGCTATAACAACAAATAGGTAAAATAAAAAAAATAATAAAAAATAAAGGGGGGGCTCATACAAAAAACGTGATTTTTTGTGTTAAATCTTTTGCAATAGTACGGAGTCCGACTCGCACTTGGCCGCTTTTTTGTTTTCTTGGAGAAAAAATCAAACCAGTTTTTTTTTAAAATATAGTTTAACTCATAAAGGGAAGGTCCTGGCATGGCACCTAATTCCTTCGGGAATGTGGTATATTGGGCTAATATCATGACGGTAGTTATGTGGTATTAGCCATCCATTTCAGGTCGCATTAAAAAAAAAAACTGGATTTGAACTACATATCTTAACTTCATTGTACATTAATTGACTGAAACATAATGTCATTAAATTGATATAGGAGATAAATTGTATTGTAGTCCGTTTTTTCAACAAGAACATATTTATAACACTAAATTAACATTAATTCAAGAAAATTAACAATTCATGCCGCATGCAATAGTTCATGACAAATATAATTTGCCAATTGGGGCAGGCCAGTCACGCCTTTCTCGACCATATTTTAGGAAAAATAATAACCCGAACCAAGCGTCACCGCAAGCAAGGGCCTTAAAGCGATACACTACTCCAGTGGCAACACAACACTGTGAACCAGTTTGTTGGTGTAGGGTAATAGCTAAATTTAGTTTAGAGCTGTAAAATTAATTAAAGACGAGTAATATACTCCACAAAATGCTAACATTGTAAAAAATAAAAAAAAATAAGAAAGAACCGGAACCGCCGATGACTTAAATAGGTGGGTAAGATAGGTAAAATGTTCTAACAAATACTTTCATAACAATAACAATATTTCTATAACTCATTAACTTTGTTTAATGTGAATCTGTAGCTATAGTTAAAGTCATGTGTAACTGTTATCAAATGATACTACAAGTATCTACTCCCAGGTAGGGTTGGCCACCCAGGGAGGAAAATGACCACAACCTCAAAACCTCTAAGGTTGAGAGAGGCCTAAGCCCTGCAGTGGGTGGCACTAGAACGATATAAGATAACTTTAGGTCAAAAATACTAATATGTGTGCTGGAAAGGCTTAAATAATAATAATAATAATAATTAACTTAAGGTGGCCCAACCCGCTCAACTCCCCATACAAACGGGGAAAGAAGATCACGCTCATGTTTCTTATCAGAGATCCCAAATTTTTATCAAAAGAACTTTATTTGATCGAACTAGATGTCTGATGACCGTTGGCATTGTAAGATTGTGTTTGGTATCTAAGTTATAAGGTCCGAAAGTTCAAATTTTTCGCGCGTTTTATGCAATAACTTTGGTGGTTTATCACGCAATGATAAAGTAAGAAAATCTTAAAAAGATTAGTCATCAGGCATAGCTTATTTAATCAAGATTTATAATCTATTTGGTTTTTGTTAGATTTTTTACTACAGCGGTCGTGGTTTACTTTTAGCTATAAGTCGTTTTGAAATCAAAATTTTCGTAAATCTTACCAAATCATACACTATCCACATTATCTTTTTTGTGGACATGTTGCATCTCCCTCATCACGGAGCCTGTCTTTTTCTTTGAAACAGAGAAGGTCCCAGAGCGCAACAGCACGGTTTTGTACAGTGCCCGCGAATGAGTTAGTCCCGCCGGTTGGGCCACCTTAATGTTCACTAAAGCCACCTTAATTAGGTATTTGGTAAGATTTAGTTGTTATGTTTCCCGTTAATTTTCAGTTGAACATCTACATAAATTAATTGGGGAATATTAAAAACCAACAAAAAACTATATTCAAGAGTTGAGATTATTGCCCAATATCAGAGGTAAGCATACTAAATATTTACGTGTTTAAAAAGGATCAATTCAAAATAATGTTTCGAGTGACTATATCAAAAGGGGTGCAGCTTTGGGGCTATACGATATCACGCAGTTGCTTGTGAAAATTCAATAATAAATCAATATCTACTTCAAATCTGGCACAATGATCTTAGTCGTATTATTGACAGTAGAGTGTGTGTAAAAATATGAATGTCTGTAGAGTAAGCGAGAGAAGAAGCGTTTGCTATGATCGGAGTCTTTAGCGCGAGAGTTGTTTGTACGTATGTAAGACTAATCATGGTTTCTTCAACGCACGCGCCTACCTCTCTCCACCCTTGTACTCATAGCGTGCTTACACTATGTATTAACTTTTTTTATGACTAAACATTAATAGCTAACACCACACTGCTTTCATTATTAATCCAACTACAAAAACGTGTAAATACATATATATATAAAATATTTGTATTTAAATGTACAAACGTCTTCTCCTTAATGGGTTTGAATACAAAACAAAATCAAATTAATCGCCTAGCAACCAAAACGAAAACCAAAGTCAAATCCTCCAAGCAAAACAATTGACAACCGCGGCTAATTTTGTATGGGGTCTAAGCGAATCATTAGTTACTTTTCTATCGGGTTTTTCATTTAAGGTGGCCCAACCCGGCGGCCCTAACTCATTCGCGGGCATGGTACAAAACCGTGCTGTTGTGCTCTGGGACCTTCTCTGTTTCAAAGAATAAGACAGGCTCCGTGATGAGGAAGATGCAACATGTCCACAAAAAAGACAATGTGCATAGTGTATGATTTGGTAAGATTTACAAAAATTTGAATTTCAAAACGACTTATAGCTAAAAGTAAACCACGACCGCTGTAGTAAAAAATCGAGCAAAAACCAAATAGATTATAAATCTTGATTAAATAAGCTATGTCTGATGACTAATCTTTTTAAGATATTCTTACTTTATCATTGCGTAATCCACCTCCAAAGTTATTGTATAAAACGCGCGAAAAATGCGAACTTTCGGACCTTATAACTTAGAAACCAAACACAATTTTACAATGCCAACGGTCATCAGACATCTAGTTCGATCAAATAAAGCTATTTTGAACAAAATTTTGGATCTTGGATAAGAGATATGGGCGTGATCTTCTTTCCCCTTTTGTATGGGAAGATGAGCGGGATGGGCCACCTTAAAGCTAGCTATTGAAGATACGTATTTTAATGCTTGAGTTTACAATTTAATATTTGAACAATTCTAGTTTTGAACATTCCTATGAACCTCAGACTTATCGAACAATTATTATTTCAAGATAAATAATATTTTTTACTGTAACAATGCCCAAAGAAAGTAAACCTACACTGCACACATGAATTTAAAAGAATCCCAGCTTAGCCAGTAAAAGGATTATTATCGCATTTTCAGAAAGGCGTGGACAATGTAGCTACAAGCAATTTGTCACGATTCTCGTTTTAGATAATCTTCACGTAGGTCTTAGCAAACAATAAATGTCGCTTCTACTCATATTAGGTCTGCGAGCAGAGGGTTGGAAGGTCGGTTGTCTATATGTTTGGGAGTGCCCGAGTCCATTATCTTCCGGCGTTCGTACTCTACTAGGTCTCCAATAGGCCACGTTTTTTTATTCACTAAAAGGGTTTGAGTGGTTTTCCTATTTTATTACACCACTTTACCATTAATTGTTTTGACTTTTTTTTACGAGGATATTCAGTAATTATCAATATTTAATTTTAATCACCATCACACGTGCCTTGCCGGTAAATTCGTTCTGACGTAATTGTTCGAATGGTTCAGTTGGTTACAGCAGCAGGCATTCAATTCGAAGGTCGCAGGTTTGAATGGTGTAGATGGAAATTATTGTTGCTCATAGTCAAAATATAATTACTAAATCAGTTTCATACGGTTACACCAATCAATTACAAGTCTATATATATTTAAATCTCGTTCTTATTTAGTTCTATCTTATTCTTCTGTACGAGTATCACTGAGCTCCTCCTAAACGGGTGGACGAATTTTGATGACATTTTTTTATGTGTTTGAGTTGATTTCTGGATCTCCCGGTTGGTGGCGTTGTGGGCAACCTTGTCCCATTGCCTTCGTTCATAATAAGAGATTTTCAATATCGGAGAAGAAAATATACTCTTCAAGTTATGTATCGTCAATTATCGTCGCACCAACGCTCCCGAAGTGAGAACTGAAGCTTAAATGGTAATACCACTGAAATATTAATTCAATAACCAATTATTTTTCATCTCCCACACCAGATTCGCCTTGATTATCGTATACATCGAGAGGCATCGCGCCACTGAGCTGCCGAGGCTTACAGTTGAAAACCAATTAGTTTGGGAAGGTGTATTTAGCTTACTGCTGTTAGATAAACAGAACCAAGATGAGGGGAGCTTAGAGGGACGTTTTAGGGAACGTTGTACCTACTGTACGACTTGGTATCAAAAACCTTTTCACGATCACCCACTTACATTCACAAATACAAACAAGCACGAGGTGGTTTAGAAATAATCATGAGTTTTTTATTGTAAACAATTATTTTATTAACTATTTAATGTATTTTAACTTACTATATTTCACCAAAATGTCTACTTACCTAAGGTCACATTAGCCGTAATTGATAATTTTAGCTTATGTTTGGTTTTTCATTTTGACGTAACACGCCAAAAATATATGAATAAGTTTATTTATTTATAAGTACTTAAGTATACTGTGTATTATATTTAATTTGGTAAATTGATCGGTCCCCACAACTGCTACTTGCACTTACCTAAAGGTACTCACGATACCTAAAGGTAGACTGGTAGAGAATGCCTCCGGCATTAAGTTGTACCTTTTGCGTCCCATTTTTGAGTCCAATAAACTAAACAAATAAAACATTCCTAAATAAAATAAAATAAAAAAGTGATTATTAAAATTAATGGAAATGTCTCCTCATTAGTACTTTGGGATATTTTTGAAGCTATCGCTATAGGAAAAAATAGAGGAAATCTTTTTCTAGGCGACAGAAATCGACTCGAACAGCGAATAAGAAACAGTTGAACAAATTGGGCTCGTTCTGACGTCCGTCCCTAATTTCCGACACATCGGTCGCCCCCCTCCGCTCCCTCCACCCCCTCTCGCCAACCCACAACCACCCCCCCCCCCTGCCGCTGGTTATTGCGAAAATCGCTAAGGAGAGTCCCGCTTCGGATGTTGTTAGCCTTATTGCGAGTTATGGCGATGCTTATGTTTTCTTTTGTTGCAATGAGCGGGGCGTGTCGGCCGCTGCGCTCCGAAAAACCTTTTCAGCTCCTATCAATGTCAATTCTTTGTCCGTGCCTTTGAGGCATTGAAACTGTCGCTGTCCGTTTTAATATCGCTGAGCAGATATATATGAAAAGGACGGAACCTACAATAAAAGAAAACAAATTATTCAAACATTAGAATTGTAAATTTATGTAGAAACGTTCAAAACAATATCAGTGGTCATGATAAACCAATACTATATTTTATTTAAAGAGCATAGAGGTGTGCAGACGAAATCTCAGTTCTATCGGAGCTAGTGAACTAGGACAACAAGAATCTAAAATTTAAATTTATAAATAGATGTAAAATGATAAATAATTAAAGATTTTATTTGTGTAAAGTACTACGAAATTCGTGTAGAGTCTCGAATTATTTCTATTGAGATTTTGCCGTCGACTTTTTTTTACACCTGTGATATATTATTGATACTAACGACGAAGACATAATAGGGATAGTTTTTTCGTAAATAACAAATCGAATCTATCGAACTACTTGGTAAGAACTCAGTAGGGGCTTTTCGACTCAATCCACAAAATCTAGCTATTTGTGTGTAGTAATTATTCAATCTATTTGTAATCAGGTTTCTTATTTAATTAAAGTCGGCGTCATTAATAATAGTATGTGTACGGTCCATTGTCACATGTGATATAGATTTTTTACGAATACCGAATTGTTTCAGGCTGTGCCGAGGTACCTAAATACAATTTTATTATATTTTAATATCTACCAAACGATGTACGAAGAGAGACATTATCAGATGAATGAGCCTTAAATGGCATTATAGACCATAAAAAGTCATGGATTAGTAAACCCGGTCGTATAAGAGGATCCAATCACTCGCATCGAATGGCCGCTCTCGATGCTATTAATTTCGATTTCTTCTCGCAACAAATGGTGTGTACACAGGTTGGGTCGCAGCGGGTCGGAGTGTCAATGGCGTGGAAGTAAACACTAGAGCACCCCGGCGGGCCCGCTTGACCTTTACAGGCATCGAGTGCCTCAAACATCGAGTAAGAAAACTGGGAGTGGGGACAGAAAACTATCCGTGTAGCTGCAGCGTAGCCACTTTTTAGGGTTCCTTGCCCAAAGGGTGCCAACGGAACCCTATTACTAAGCCTCCGCTGGCCGTCCATCTGTCACAGGGCTGTATCTCATAAACCATAATAGATAGGCAGCTTGTGTATTATCGGTTCCCGCTATCCAATAGGTTAAATTAAAAAATAATAAAAATTAAAGGGTTTTTATTTTTTGATGTTAAATCATTTACGATGGCACGGAACCCTTCGTATGCGAGTCCAACTCGCACTTGGCCGGTTTTTAGTGAGTAGTTGCTTTCTGAGCTGTAGTCCTCGCGAATCTGTTTTTGCATACCTTAAGAGGAATAAATACCTAAATATGAACGTTTTTCTGAAGTCGATTACAGTAAACCCTTTGTGTTTAATCGAATGACAAGGATGACAGCACAATTTTGATTTTGGTCAAAATTCAGTTATCTTTGTGGAATGTGGGCAGTTCTTTCAGTTCAATCCATTTGCATTGGATGGTTTCGAATGCGACCTAACGGTCAGTCTGCTTTTCCCGCGCAATCTGCGAGTGCATGCCACCTCGTAACGCTCCGCCGCGCGTGTACCATGAACATTTTTCGATCCCTGCCATATTAAGAAGAAACAAGCACAAGCACGATCAGCTCTTTTCTGGGAAGTGAACTGGTGCCTATGGAGTTCTCCACATCGACGCAGCACTAGCCTTCGTCCCGTCGTGCAAGGGTCTGGTGACGTCCAGCTGGGAGCGCTAGATTCCTGAAGGTGCGGCTGGGGAGAGCTGGTGAGTCTGCCCACATCTATACAGTCCACTATTTCCGCTACATAATCTTTTGATCCTTCTCACCAAATTCTTTTCAAAAAAGAAAAATCGTGCTGTCATATTTGTGTTAAATACCAAATTTGTGATAATTCATGGCAAATCATTCATTCTATTCTATTTCTCCTATTATTTATTCGTAAGTGTTTGAGCGATACTACGTATCCTTAAATTGTAACATACAATTTAGATTTCGAGCGATATTACGTAACCATATTTACCATTTAAAATTATGTACGACTAGTGTTTTATTGCGATATTACGTATCCAATTTTTCATTATTGTTCTACAAAGTTGGTTATTCATTTCTACGAAATAATAACTATACTTTTAATCCTTTTTGTAGCGATATTACGTATCCACAAAGGCCCTTTTCTGTAAAACTATTTACGAGACTTACGAGACCTATTCTATTGCAATAGTTATATATGTTCAGTTGTATTTTCACGATATTACGTATCTGAATACGAACATATTATTGTCTAAGCTTGAATCTCCATTCAACATAATAGTTTAATAAAATAATTGATTATATTTCTTCATTATTCGGCCGCGCCAGCCGCGACGAATGTTAAAACTACCTTCATACCTGTTCCCGCGCAGCGCTTCGCGCCAATCGCGCGGCAACGGGCCCGTTCCTATACCTATCTACGTATAAAAAAGGGTCACAAAAAGAAGTTTTTACTAAGTTCCATTACCCATTTGAGTTTCTAGTAACATTTTATTTGTTTCATCTACACATTCTGTTGTTCATTATAACATTATTTCAACATGACTGAACCTCAACAAAGCCCTCTTAAGGGGCAAGTTTCTGAAACAAAAATGTCTGCTAAGACAAAAGCTATTATTGAGCAAGATATCTTTGAGCGGGATATTATTTTCGATGAACTACGGACCTTGTCCGAGTGTTATGCAATTGATGAAGATCAATTCTCATGCCGTGTGAAAGATGTAATTAATATGCAACGTAAATTTCAAAAATTA
This sequence comes from Incurvaria masculella, assembly GCA_946894095.1. Classification (NCBI taxonomy): domain Eukaryota; kingdom Metazoa; phylum Arthropoda; class Insecta; order Lepidoptera; family Incurvariidae; genus Incurvaria; species Incurvaria masculella. The sequence continues at coordinate 10,925,633 of OX335644.1, forward strand.
CAGAGTAAAATTGAGAAATCTTTAATGAAAACCGATGACTTTGTGCGAGAGGAGCAGCTTGCCATTCGCAATAATTTTAACGACCGGTTTTATGGTGTACAAACATTAGCAAAGAAATTAAAAGACAAGCTAGAAAACTCCCGTCGAATGAGTCACGCGGTTCTTCACAATTCTACGTTTCGTAATGCATCTTGTTGTCCACAAAACAATAATATGAAGTTGCCTACTTTGCCACTTCCATCGTTCAGTGGCGAGCCGACAGATTGGCCGTCGTACTATGATCTATTCACATCACTCGTTCACAACAACACGATGTATTCAGATGCGGAAAAGTTTAGGTATTTGTTGCTAACCCTAAAACACGAACCGCTTAACCTTATCAAGTCGATTCCGATTACCGACGAAAACTATTCAAGCGCATTGAATATACTTACTTCTCGCTACGAGAATAAACGTATTATTGCGTCCAAACATTTGGACCGTATACTCGACATGGAATCGATGACGGACAAACCTAATTACGTTAGTGCGATCCGTCAGTTATTAAACGTGTATCAGGAAAATATCACTGCTCTGAAAACGATGAACTTTCCTACAAAGCAATGGAGTTTTATTCTCTTACATATTTTGATGCGTAAATTAAATTCAAATTTACGCAAACGCTTCGAACTTTCACTGTCGTGTCCCAGTCACATGCCAGATCTTGATTCCTTAATACAATTTCTCGAAAAGGAACTTTCTGCATCCGAAATAACCAGCCAGAATCATAAAAATAATAACTCTGGCTTCGCTTCGCATAACGTGCAGCCGCAACGTAACGCGGGCCGGTCGTCTCCGCGCGTCGGGTATAGTGCCTCCATCTCGACGAACCTTGTAAACAATGAACTTGTTTGTGCATCGATTAGTAATGATCGGAGCGATGAGACGAATACCTGTGAAACGAGCAGGAAGTGTATCAATTGCAATAAATCACACACATTATCTAAGTGCCTGCCTTTTCTAAATCTTTCTCCTAAAGATAGGCAAGCGTTAGTTAAAAGTAAACGGGTTTGTTTTAATTGTTTGCACCCGGGACACGACCTGAGATCGTGTAAATCCACGTTTAATTGCAAAACGTGCAATAAACGCCACCATACTTTGCTGCATTTTGACTATAGGTCATTATCAGTTAGCGCGGCAACGCCGCCCCCCCTTCCACCCGCGCAGGCGCCGACGCCGGGCGTACCTCCCCCTCCGTCCTGCGCGCCCGCGCCGGCGCTCTCGGCCCGCGCGCCGGCTCCGGCCGGGCCCGTGGCGGCCCCCGCACCCGCGGTCCCGCCAGCGCACCCGCTGCCTGCGCTGCCCGCCGGCGACGGCGTATCCTCGCTGACCAGCGCAGCGGTTCCGCCCGCCACTCACACTGTGTTGTTGTCTACTGCGCTCATCGAACTGCACGTGAATTCTTATTCTAAATTCACGGTGCGGGCTCTTGTCGATTCCGGTTCTCAAGCGACATTCATTACTGAATCGTGCGTTCAGCGACTTGGTTTACCGCGTCGGCATTTCAATGCAACCGTATCGGGCATCGGTGATGTTGATCCTTTGCATCCTAAGGGCATTGTTTCATGTTATTTCACGCCGCGGAATCAATCCGGACCATGCATTCAAGTCGAAACTATAGTTTTATCAAATATTGTTGCGGACATGCCGAGCACGACGCTCCCTCGTGTTGCGTGGCCTCACCTTTGCAATTTGACCCTTGCGGATCCGGACTACCAAACTTCACGACAGGTAGACGTTCTTCTCGGTTCTGACGTATTACCAGAACTTCTTTTAGGTCAGATCGTAGCGGGACCTCCCGGTACCCCGACGGCCATAAACAGCATTTTTGGATATTTGCTGTTCGGAAAACTTTCATTCGGAAGTGAATCTCACAGTAATTCTCTTCCAGTCTGCCTGAAGGCATCAATCGATGATATTAGTCTTCAACGATTTTGGGAACTGGAGTCCCTTCCCGAGAAAAAGGTTATGACTCCAAGTGATAGCTTGTGTGAATCGATATTTGTGACGACGCATACTCGGGATAGCACGGGAAAGTATACGGTGGCTCTCCCCTTCCGACCAGATGCGAAGCCTTTAGGTCAGTCTCGCGACATTGCGATTTCGCGTTTCCGTAAGTTGGAATATCGATTAGCGCGAAATCCTTCGCTAAAATTTGAGTATCACAAATGTTTGCAAGAGTATCTTGACCTCCATCACATGGAGTTAGTACCCGACGATCCTTGTGAAAGTACTTCCACGTACTATATACCGCATCATTGTGTAGTACGTGAGTGCAGCGCTACTACGCGCGTCAGAGTCGTGTTTGACGCCAGCGCGGTTACTACAAACGGTAATTCGCTCAACGACAACCTTCTTACGGGTCCAAAACTTCATCAAGACATAGTACTTGTGCTACTAAAATTTCGAATGCATTCCATAGTTATGACGGCAGACATCAAACCGATGTACCGACAAATTTTTATTCGTGAAAAAGATCGCGATTTGCAGCGTCTCGTGTGGCGCTCTTCGCCCGAGGAACCCATACGAAACTACCGGTTACGAACTGTAACTTTCGGCGTTAGCTCGTCTCCCTACCTCGCGCTTCGCACCGTGCGGCAGTTAGCGGAGGACGAGCGTGCTAGCTTTCCTCGTGCCGCGCAAGTACTACTTAGTGACGTTTTCGTCGATGACATTGTTACCGGGGCTCGTGATGTATCCGAGGCACTTTCTTTACAGAAAGAACTCATCGATATTTGTAAAGCCGGTGGTTTTGAGCTCCGAAAATGGACCAGCAACTGCCCGGCTCTTCTCTCGTCGGTATCACCGCAAGAACGTCATGGTGAGCGGCAAGACCCAGTAGGTTTTGCCGACATGGAAGGCGATGAGAATGTTAAGGTGCTCGGCATGGTGTGGAACCCTAGACAGGACGTATTCGGCTTCAAAGTGCAATACACCCCGCGTGATTGTACAAAACGCTCCATACTATCCGAAATTGCTCGTATATACGACCCCATGGGGTGGCTGTCTCCAGTCACCTTGTATGCAAAACATCTTATTCAGCGGCTTTGGTTGTCAGGTACGGGCTGGGACGAGCCTCCCTCCCCAGATATTGTCAACTGTTGGAACAGCTTCCTTACGGAACTTCCCAGTTTGTCACAAGTGACCTTACCTCGTCACGTAGTGCCTAAAGCTGACACGATCGAGTTGCATGGCTTTTCGGACGCTTCCGAAAAGGGTTATGCCGCTTGTGTGTACCTCCGCCTCATGAGTAAAAGAGATGGCGTCCAGGTGTTCCTTTTGTTCGCAAAAACAAAAGTTTCACCCCTTAAGAGGGTTTCTATTCCTCGATTGGAGCTGCTCGGGGCGCTTCTCTTAGCCAATCTTATAGAAACGGCTATGAAATGTTATGGTGACATTATTCGGGTGGACGATGTCTATGCTTGGACTGACTCTTCGGTCGTTCTGTCATGGCTTCGTTCGTCTCCTCACGAATGGAAAACCTTCGTGTCGAACCGTGTCACAGAAATCCAAACGCGCGTTCCGTCCAGTCGGTGGCGCCACGTTCCGACGGCCCACAATCCGGCCGACGCGGCATCGCGAGGCATGCTGCCATGCCATTTTCTTCAACATAATTTGTGGTTTTCGGGCCCAGATTTTCTGAAATTCCCATCGTCGGAATGGCCCCCCATGCCTTCCTCGTGTCCTACGACCGAGGAGAAGCGTAAGTTGATTCTCACATGTATCCGAACCGATCCCGATAATGTGGAATTCATAAAATCCTTTTCGTCCTTGCGTAAACTTGTACGTGTGACAGCATTAATATACAGATTTTATAACAAATGTCGAAAAATAAAAAATAACTTCCCTACAACGGAATACGTTTCAGTGCCGGAGTATCAAAGCACATTGAAACGACTTATAAAGATTGTGCAAAGTCACGAATTTCGTGAGGACATGATAAAATTGTCATCCAGTAAGCAATGCTCCAATCGTTTGCAAAGATTGAGACCATTTCTAGATGAAACTGGAATGCTTCGTGTCACAGGCCGGATCGAACGATCCCAACTTTCATATGAAAGTAAACATCAATTGATTCTGCCAAAGAACAATCATTTAACTACGTTAATAATTGATGACGCCCACGTCACAAACCTGCATGTTGGGCCGCAAGCCCTGCAGTACATATTGCTGCAGCATTATTGGATATTGTCAGCGCGTGACATCATCCGCCAACGCATTCATCGGTGTATGCGTTGCTTTCGTGCGCAACCGCGTCACCCGCAACCGCTCATGGCGCCGCTGCCTGCCGTTCGGGTGCGCCCAGAGCGAGCTTTTCTGAAAACTGGCGTAGATTTTGCTGGACCCTTTCTAACCCGTGCGAATAAAATTCGAAACGCAAAGGTTTACAAATCCTACGTCGCTGTGTTTATTTGTATGTCCACGAAGGCAATCCATCTCGAACTTGTTTCGGATTTGTCCAAAGAAGCGATGCTCGCTGCTCTTCGACGCTTTACCTCTCGGCGAGGTTTGTGTAGCGATATTTATTCGGATTGTGGTCGCAACTTTGTAGGTTGCAATAACGACCTAAAATTACTTTATAAATTTCTGCAAGACGAATCCAATCAAAGATACCTTATTGACACAACCCTTCCACAGAGTCTCACGTGGCATTTCAACCCTCCTTATGCAAGTCATTTTGGGGGATTATGGGAATCAGCTGTAAAAAGCTTTAAACATCACTTGTATAGAGTAGTCGGCGCACAGATTTTTACGTACGACGAATTTGCGACTTTCATATGTCAAATCGAAGCAGTACTTAATTCACGCCCTATTTGTATTTTGAGTGCAGATCCTACGGACCCCCTGCCTCTTTCACCAGCCCATTTCTTGGTCGGCGGACCCCTCACGTGTTTGCCAGACCTATCACTATGTGATAAGAAATCCACTCATCTGACTAGATGGAAGTTGGTGCAGCAATGCCTCCAACATTTTTGGAAACGCTGGAGCTCGGAATACTTGCACCAGCTTCAGCAACGCAATAAATGGGCTCGTAATGAGGCCTTCAATTCGCGAAGGTGCAGTTGTACTCGTGCGTGATGATAACCTACCACCACTACAATGGCGAATAGGTTGTATTCAGGCTCTCCATCCCGGTACGGATGGAATCACTAGGGTTGTCACCGTCAAAATAGGCGGTCATTTATTAAAACGTCCAGTGGTAAAAATTTGTCCATTACCTATAGATTAAGTACTTTTGTGGATACATAATATTAGCACGTAAGTTTAGTTATGTTCTCTAATCGATTATCTATTAAATAATGCTTTGTGTTTCAAACTGTCTACCGACATATTTTTTTTTCATTTTGTGATACAATTTGGATACGTTCACATTCATATATTTTCTTGTGTTTCTATGTGCGACTCTCCTATTCATATTACTTAAACTTTTAGAGTTCGCACTTCCATACGTTTTTAAAATGCCTAGTCATTTTAAGGTGAGCGGCATGTTTAATCGAATGACAAGGATGACAGCACAATTTTGATTTTGGTCAAAATTCAGTTATCTTTGTGGAATGTGGGCAGTTCTTTCAGTTCTATCCATTTGCATTGGATGGTTTCGAATGCGACCTAACGGTCAGTCTGCTTTTCCCGCGCAATCTGCGAGCGCATGCCACCTCGTAACGCTCCGCCGCGCGTGTACCATGAACATTTTTCGATCCCTGCCATATTAAGAAGAAACAAGCACAAGCACGATCAGCTCTTTTCTGGGAAGTGAACTGGTGCCTATGGAGTTCTCCACATCGACGCAGCACTAGCCTTCGTCCCGTCGTGCAAGGGTCTGGTGACGTCCAGCTGGGAGCGCTAGATTCCTGAAGGTGCGGCTGGGGAGAGCTGGTGAGTCTGCCCACATCTATACAGTCCACTATTTCCGCTACACTTTGGTTGATAAACATTGAAAAAATACTGAGCTTGTAGAACGTACGTTTGCGAAGGTACACATCCCCATTTTGTTCAAAACACTTGTATAATTATCCAAATAAAAAATATTTTTAAAAGGACTTTTTTTACCTTTCAAAGACATTTTTTCTGTTATATTTCTATTTAGAGAATGATATAAAAAAAATCTTATACCTTTCAGCCATAACGAGGCAGGCCCTTGCTGTTAAAAAATCTTTTAAATACAGGAATTTCACAAAATCAGACTAGTCGTTCGGGAAACGAGTGTTCTTGCTGGTTTTTGGAGCGGGGACGGAGCGCGCGAAACTTGCGTACCCTCCCGCTGACATGATGGCACTGGCTAGATTCCGCCGCGCGTATTCTTGACTTAACGCTATGGTATATAGGCGGCTTAAGGCCTTAACGCCGCGTACTTTTTAACAAAAACCTATTATTTTTCTCGTATTTTTCGCGCTTTAGGTCTTGTTTGAATATTTTTCGAAAACGCGCAGCCATTTTGAATAATGTCTTAAAACTGAATCGCCAAAATAATTCCATATAATCATCGTACTGACTCATAGTTTCATAATAAAGGGTTGGGAATAGCGAAATCACGTTCAATACAATGGCTTACAATCACTAAAATAAAAAATAAGATCTGAAATTATGCACATTCAATAAATCAACTGAGAGCTACGTCTGCACGTTTTGTTTTTTTTTTGATAACCAAACTGATATCCATGATATACGCCCTTATACATTTTCATACAAATCTTTAGAGGCTTTCACGATCACCTCATTATCCTCTTTAGTTCAATGAACATTCGATGCTGCGCTTCCCGAATTCGTAAGCTCAGACTACCAACTGAGTATTATCACTAAAACGTGACTACACTACCGCCACACCACTAACGTACTTCCTTACTCGATGGCTTCAAAAGAAGCCTTCCTTAGTGCCCGGTGGGATAGAATTACAAAAAACTTTCCTCCGGTCCACAAACTTATTTCGGCCATAAAAGGGTTCGGTGACAAGGGACAGTTGACTAGACTTGGGTTACCCTTATATTTAGGAACATCTAAAGCCTCTTAATATGCAGATATTATGCCGGATTACAGGACAAGCTGACTCGCAAACTCATAAAATGTGAAAGCGGGAATATTATATAAAGTGGTCCACAGACTGGTGGTACGACTGATGTCTCGTTTTGGAGATCATGGGTTCATTACCTATGATTTCCAACGCTTTCTTTCTTAACTGAAAGGAATCTTAATTTTCTTTACTAATAACATTGTCCCCCTTTCTATTTACTTTATGATGGAGTTGAATTCGTCCGAGTTGGTACAACTATGGTACCACCGACTTAGACCAGTTTTCCTTCCAATTGAATACAGCCACGTGCCATCAATAAGTAATGTGGCACCTATTTTTTAACCGACTTCAAAAAAAGGAGGAGGTTATCAATTCGTCTGTATGTTTTTTTTTTGTTTTTTTTTTATGTTTGTTACCTCATAACTTTTGCCTGGGTGAACCGATTTTGATGATTATTTTTTTAAATGATAGCTAGTGCTTCCCAAGTCGTCCCATTTTAATTTGGTTAAGTTCTGACAATGATTTCTATGAGAAAATCATAAAAGTCTTAAATTTGTATTAAGATGTGCGCGACAAATGGACGAATAACTCAATATAACGCCAACCGATTTCGGTGATTCTTTTTTATTGGAAAAGACGTGTACTAATTAGTAAGTGTACTTCAGATTCACTAAAAATAAACAAATAAAAAAAAATAACAACAAAAATAACCGACTTCAAAGAAAAAGCACTAAAAAGTAAAAAATAATTTCCATTTTTGTAGTTACGATTTCTGTTATTTTTTGAGTCGGTGTCAGCCAAGGTTAGGTTAGGTTAGGTTAGGTTAGGTTAAGTTCTCTTGATTGGCGCAGCGTGTGCCCGGCTGACGCCGACTCAAAAAATAACAGAAATCGTAACTACAACAAGCTAATAAAAGCGTGTTAAAAAAATATTTTTTACTTTTTAGTGCTTTTTCTTTGAAGTCGGTTATTTTTTTTGTTATTTTTTTTTTAATTCGGTAATTTAGTGTGATCACATATCATCAGATATAAAGTTACCCATCCATGTCGGTTAAAAAAATATATCAAGTGTATTGTGAGTATTTGTCACTTGAGATACCTTCCATTATTAATAATTAGACTTTCGGTTGATTTCAAAATCTAATTACAATGATTCATAGGTAAATTTCCATCAAATTAAATCCTTATGGCCGTAAGGCATTGGTACAAGCATTTATTACCGTTACTTACAAAATGCTATTCGTCTTGGGGTACCCAACGTGCACAAAGGTCTAGACTTAAATTTATTAGTATTTCAAGTCGTAGAAAGTATTTTCTCCAAGCCATTTGCGTAGGCAGATTTAAATTTTCCATAATCTGAGTCTTGTCGGATTTGTTTTATAAGTCGGTTGCATATATTAATACTATTAAGTTAAGGTTTTATAATATTTATTTTTAGGTTTTACTGTACCTGATGAAAAAAATTTGATACCTGCCCTAATGTTTCATATTTGTGCATTCAGCTTCAATTTGGGGTCTTACTTACATGCAATGCAGTCTTTTGTAGTGAAGATGTCGAATGTTGTGAGTTAGCTCACATTTCATAGTCTCTCGCATAAATTGCCAATCTGCATGTTAAACCGTACGTTTTGGTATATCGTGAATCCTAGAAAACTTGAGGTGAATTAAAAAGATCCTAAAGTCATGTCAAACATAGATAAAAGGGATGGAGATATGGCATCTATAGCTCCTACTATGGGAACCGCTGTCTCCAATTTTAAAAACTACCAATCCAACTTAAGCGTACATGCCACATGCAAACGTAGTCGCAGACGTATTGGAGGGTTTGTGTGAGTGCGATGTTTGACAATGTGGCATACGACGCGCCGCCGGATTCCCATACAATTATATGGTCATTTTGACCCTAGAGCGGGTACGCTTTAACGACCGTATGCCACTTCTCCTTCCTTTCTCTTCAGTGATTGCAAACATGATTTTCTCTGTAATGTGATATGTATGTATTTATAATCGACCGTCAAGCAAGGACATTCCTTGGAATATGCGACGTGCCTGCTTCGTACGAAAAAGTATATTTAAACATTTTCTCTTTTTATTTGTGTTGCCAGCTTCATTAACGCAGGTTTTGCTATTTAAATTGAATTAATTATTAATCAATATTATTCAGAAATGTGGTTTATTAAAATTAATTCACTTCATTCTAATACAATTGTATTACCATTTGATTGCATTGTCTATGCTTTAATTATTGCCAATTAATAATTCAACTGAAGTTCAAGAAAACGTTATGTAAATATAATGATTTCATTAGAAGTGCTTTAGGACCGTTTGCAGAATATAGGTTTCTGATGGCAGTAACAATTTCCTGCAGACCTATTCCTGAAATTCCGTGTTCAGTAATCAAGAATCCTGAGCCTAGAAACCCGCTTTTATAGCGGTGTTCAAAGCTATTTTCTTTATGAAAATATTCCGGTCAGTCAGTCAGTGTGTTTGCGTCCACTGCTGGATATAGGCCTCTCCAATTTTCTTCCATTTAAAAGTTTATCAATTTAATTAGGGTTTTCGGTCAATCGCTTTCAAAACCGCTAAAAAAAGCTGTTTTCCAGACTCAGGATTCCTGATTACTAAATTCCAGGAATAGGCCTACTGGACAGTATTGTGGGCGGGAAATTAGTTTGGAGGCTGCGGCAAGGAGAGGCGGGGAGGTGCGGGGAGAGCGGGAAGAGGCGGAGGGCAGAATGAAATGAACGAGAGAGCCAAGATTAAGTGTCCGCTGGAAGAGGCTGGCCTGCCCAGGACGGCCTGATAAATATGCACATATATCTGTTGCCGCTAATGCCCAATCGAAGGTGATTTCGTAAAATCCTGGCAAACTTATGCAATTTCTCTTTAGGTCTTTGTCACTGGATTCGTTTTTTTACGATATTGATGTGAATTCGACCAAGGTCTTAATCCAGATTCGACCTAAACTTGAATGTAATGAAATCGTGTACCGCGCGAAGTTAACTGTAGTTACATGCTTACGAAAATATGGTATGTGTCGTAACCGGCAGTACATTAAATTTGGGAAATTATTATTGGGATTGAAACAAGCAACAAAAGTTTAATAACTTTTTGCTGAATATCCTCTAAATAAAAAGTTAGACTTTCCATACAAAGTAATTAAAAAATGTAAAAATAATCTAATGGTCTGTAAGATCGTCGGAGTGTTGTGTGTGCGTGGACATGGATGGCTAATATCATACCTGCTGTCATGCCATTAGTCTGATACGCCACGTGGGATCTAGGTTCCATGCTAAGACCTTCCTTAGCTAAACCAAACATTCCTTATCAAATTACACTAGACAAAAACATAAATTTAAAAAAAAAATATCTCGGTTACTAGACACTTTAGAAAAAAAAAGTAAACTTTTTTGTCTCGGAAAAACATGAGGATTACGCTGGCGAAATTAATGTACTGGCCGTTACGACACCCTGTATACTATATGCTAGCATGGCCTTGCCCCAACGGATCAGTATTTGTTTCGTGCCCATGCCTATTCGGCGAGAGGGGGCCGGGAGCGAGGGGCCGCTTTGGATATTTTGATCTTTCAATTATTACAATATCTTTAAGGGCCTGGTACTAGCCAAATCGCAAAGTTAGACGAGGCACCCCAAGTTAACTAACTAAGTCTGACGATTATAAGTGTCATTCTTACAATATATGATTCCTTGTCGAGGAATCGAATTATTTTCGTTAATGTATGTTTCCTTTTTCTAAACAAAATACATTGCGGAAACGGTGTCCATTTCCGAACTTTTTTGACTAAATGTAGAAATCTAAAAGCAAATGGATTTTTTTGTTTATGCATATATGCTGTTTTTGCTTATATCTAGAAATCGAATTACTTTCAGATTTCTAATGAGAAAAATCAACTTTTTTATTTTTATTATTATTTAAATAAATGATGGAATAAAAAAATATTAATAATCCATTATCAGTCTGGAGTTCTATTTGGATTTGCTGAAGCGTTTCACTAAATATTATTACATTTGTTAAAAAGTGCATTTGTATGGCGCGAGTAGTTGGCTATTCCTAGCGCCTTAAGGAGAGATCCGCCGTTGAACGGCCGTGAGGGTTTGCCTTTATCATTTTTTTATTTTCAAATTATTGAATAGTTTAGGTTACAACAATTATTTTTCAATGTTACTATTCGTTATTATTGCGGCTTCCCTTTTTGGTTCAAGCAAATTATGCTGGTACAAAAGAGAGAAGGAGAGAGTGACATTGTCTACTTTTCACCCAGGATATTGTCCCACGGTACCACTGCTGAAGCTAATAAATATAAAATAGCAAAAAATTACAAATTTTCAACATCTTATCTTACAAAGACTTTACCAAAATGGAGAAACGACACCAAGAAGTTTTATGGAAAGGAAGCAAATCTTCCCTTAAGGCGCTAGGACTGGCCAACTACTCGCGCCATACAAATGCACTTTTTAACAAATGTAATAATATGTAGTGAAACGCTTCAGAAAATCCAAATAGAACTCCAGACTGATAATGGATTGTTAATATTTTTTGATTCCATCATTTATTTAAATAATAATAAAAATAAAAAAGTTGATTTTTCTCATTAGAAATCTGAAAGTAATCCGATTAATAGATATAAGCAAAAACAGCATATATGCATAAACAAAACATTCCATTTGCTATTAGATTTCTACATTTAGTCAAAAAAGTTCGGAAATGGACACCGTTTTCGCAATGTATTTTGTATAGAAAAAGGTAACATACATTAACGAAAATAGGTTGATTAATAGACAAGGAATCATATATTGTAAGAATGACACTTATAATCGTCAGACTGAGTTAGTTAACTTGGGGTGCCTCGTCTAACTTTGCGATTTGGCTAGTACCAGGGCCTTAATTGTTACGTTCGTGTATTTCTTCATGGAAATTCCATGTACTCGATATTAACCAACTTTTATACAAATTCATTAGGTATTACACTGCAAACAAATGTATCAATTTGGAAATCGACTCAGATATTTATTCTATTTTATTTGCTCGGCCAGAGGTTAACGGGGATTTGAAAGTATTATTCGTATTATAAAATAAAAGCAATGTATGCTGATAAAAATACTAGCTTTCTAAATTTTATTTTATTTTGATGGTTGGGAAACAATTCTTTAGTCTCATCTTTTTTAGTTACAAACTACAAAATATTATTAAAATTTGTTAATCATAAAATAATATAAATCAAAAAAATAATATAAAAATGATTTAAATGACAATCGAGCCGGTGCATACCTGAATTAAATCAAACATCAATAAAAAATACCTCAAACAAGGCGTAAGCTTAGAAAGGCAAGGTCACATTCCCGCTATCGACGGGAACAGATTCCTTTTTAGGGTTTCGTACCCAAAAGGCGGCCAACGGAACCCTATTACTAACCCTTCGCTGTCCGTCCGTCCGTCTGTCCGTCCGTCTCTAATAGGGCTAAATCTCATGAGGTAGTCAGCTGAATTTATTTTGCTGCAATAACAACAAATAGGCTATACAAAAAACGTGATTGTTTTGTGTTAAATCTTATACGATGATAAGAAACCCTTCACTTGTGAGTCCGACTCTCACTTAGTTGGTTATATGTTTTATCCCTATGTTAGTTTTAAGATTTTCTTCTAATGTTTAGCCTTCTCTTGTAAATTATAATTACTCTTAATTCCCATGTTAATATAAAATGTTCTCTATTTTACTCTGTGAAAATAATTTTGAAAAATCTACATAAATATAAACGTTTTTTTATCCGTATTGGTTGGTTTGCCTCATTTTAAACATTGACCGTAACATTTCAATATTGGCTGCGAGAGCGCGGCTTTCTAGTAAGAATTTGCATTCGTCGAAGGGGTGGGTAAAATATTCAACAAATGGACTTGGCGATTCAGCCGCGATTCAAACTTTGTTGCACCCTACAAATTGCCAGATTCTTTTTATCAGCGAAATTATTCGGAACCGGTATTTTTCGTGTTGTCACAAAATGGAATCGTTTATTTTAATGTATTCTTTCACTATGTCAATCGCATAATCGTACAAGTATGTATAGAAAACATTCTTACATTTATTTGGAATCACACTCGTTAGGACACAATTACACATACACTCAAGTTAAGTGAACAATTTTAGTGAAAGAAACTCTCGTAATATTTTTTCATCGTCGTTGTTGCCGATATTCTGTGAATGTGCCATTAAATTACAGTAAAGTAATATGCTTGAGTGAATCCGGTTTTTCCTCGGATTTAATATTCCGATAGGTTTACTGAGAGATATGATCTTGTGACAATCTGACTAACATTAATTTATTTCTAAATATTTTTCGAGGTTATGTAGTAGTAAATTACTTATGTATTTTTTAAATTATGTTGGAGTAAATTAATGAATTTGCGCAGAAGTACTTGCGTTATTTAGCTTACCTTTCAAAGCAACAATGATTCGTCTTGCCAAAGTAACCCGTCAGAAATCACACACACTTTGGTCTGGATATTTGGTTGAACCTTCAAACGAACGTCCGGATGTTTTAGCATTTTCTGATTATCCTAAAAATCTTATTGCAATGCTTTATTGTAGGTATCGTCGCGTAAACGAAAATAAAATAGATAACACTAATGTCGTATCCATAAAATACATTATAATTTCTTTACGAATGTTTTTACTGCGATTCGGTCCCACCTTATTTCGATTATCGCTATCGGATAAATATTCAGGCTACATTCCTGGTTTTTTCTGATTATGAATGTTCCGGTCTTTTTTCATTTACGCGATATTATATCGATATATTTAAAAAACTATGGAACCTACCAAATTAGGCAATAAAAATCATAAAACAAAATATTATGCGATTTTAGCCATTTCACGAGAACTGAATATTTGTACTTTGGATATTATTCTTACGATTTTTCGTCTGCCGTAAGCATTATTGTTATGAAAACTCAATCATCAAACTCGAAACAAGAAAAAAATGGTGCGGCAACAGGTATCGAACCAAACCTTACCGGTCGAGGGATACCGAAACAAACCGCAAGACCCGCACGCATTTCTTTTTATTACCTTAAGTTATAATAATAGGTGAAATATAAAAAAACTAACATTTTAGAATTTAAATATAACAATTTGTTTTTTTAGTGTGAGATATCTACACTTTGTTTAAATTATATTTTTTATGAATTTTATCATAACACTAGCTGCGGTACCCGGCTCCGCTCGGGTTAGTGTCGGCTAAATTATCTCATGGATAAAAAGTAGCCCACATGACTGGTCCAAAATAGGGTCAAACTGGTCCAGGACAATGTATCCATGTACCAAATTTAATCAAGATCGTTCGAGCCTAAATAGCATGATGTAATGAGAAACATCCAATAATTCCCATTTAGAGCTTCGTTGACGTTTGGTGGCTATTTAAAAAAAAAACATTTGCCGCCAGAACCTTTCTGCACTTTCACTGCTACATTGCCTACCTAGTAAGTAACGTGTAACGTAGGTTAGTTCACCACAGCCAGCCTCAACATCGAAAACAGTAACCCATCTCGAACCTGACTGCTCCCAGAGATGCTATACATTGACAACATACGCACACCCTTCTGGTAATGAAGCGTTATATTATGTAGCCTATAAGTTTTTAGTAGAATCAGGCTAGACGTAGATACAATCCACGTCTAAATCGAGTAATTGGTTCTCAAGGATTTTATTCTATTGGTCGCACCTCCGGCGATTTAGCGTGATGCCAAGTAGTGCTAAAGTTGCGGAAAATACCAAGCCGTACTTCGGTACAGTTAGTAAAAGTAAGTGCTGCCGCCGCGCCGCATACACCCATTCCCAGCCGACACTTAAAAATAAATACCATCCGATCCTTTTGATCCTTTATTTATAGGGTCGCTAAACTATGGAATCGACTCCATACCGATTTATTTCCCCCAAAGTCCCCCGGGGTCGTTGAAACATGGGGTGAAAGAGCACCTGGCCGGCCGGCATGGTTTTCGTATCCCCCGTGAAAGTTCGAAATGTCGCGCTTGGCTTAGTACCTACTAATCTACCAAACAAAAATTAAGAAACCATTCAACTGAAACCGTAATATCCTAACAATACGCGTTTAAACAATCAACCTAAAAAGCCCAAACAAATGCGTGTAGCTAGGAACGGCTGTCGCTAAGTTAGCATACCGCGCGGGTTGGTAAAAATAATACAAAGAATTTACGTAAAAAATCTCATACTAATCCGTGCACCACACGACCACGGAGCGCGACTGCGCGTCTTGACTGAGGCTGCGCGCGGGAACCGCGGCCGGCGAGACGTTCGTCGCCAGCGTTTAGTTATTCTGTGCCAGCGTCGCCGATCGCACCCCGATTCCTCGAATCACGGGAAATTTGAGGTATTGCGGGGAAAATGGTGGGGAATGCAAGCGTTGGGAAATTTGCGGGGAATTGGCCAATCCGTGGGGAATTTTAGTTTTTTTGCCTTTATATTTACCATTTTTTCTTTGCTCATTCGAAAAATACATCGAACATTGAAGCAATCGGGGCAACTTTGGATTTATCTTCTCCCGAAAGTTGTTTGGACGGCCGTCGACTGCACGACCTTTTTTTTGGTCATTCGAAATTTTCGATGAAAATTTGGTTCCTATTCCGGATTCTTACGGAATTCCGGGAATCCTAAGAACGTTTTTGGGGAATTGGAGGAGTGGTTATCGGCAACGCTGTTTGCCGTTTCGCGCGCTCGCGCGTAGATACCTTCGGCTCGACTCGGCAATACTCGGTCCTCGTCGGGTGGCCACCGCCGTCACGGTCCTCGCCGCGCTATTATTCGGCTCCGCGCCCTCTGACTATTATTTTTCTTTTTGTTCGGCTCCTAAGGGTCGTTACGTGATGTTCAATAGCTTAAAGCCTTCCTTAAGAATTAGGCTATCGAATTTAATAATATTTTTTCAAACCTGACTGGTAGTTCCAGAGATTAGGGCGTTCAAACAAAAAAACAAACAAACTCTTCAGCTTTATTATATTAGTATAGAAGTATAGATCCCGAAAGTTGTTCGGACGGCCGTCGACTGCACGACCTTTTTTTTGGTCATTCGAAATTTTCGATGAAAATTTGGTTCCTATTCCGGATTCTTACGGAATTCCGGGAATCCTAAGAACGTTTTTGGGGAATTGGAGGAGTGGTTATCGGCAACGCTGTTTGCCGTTTCGCGCGCTCGCGCGTAGATACCTTCGGCTCGACTCGGCAATACTCGGTCCTCGTCGGGTGGCCACCGCCGTCACGGTCCTCGCCGCGCTATTATTCGGCTCCGCGCCCTCTGACTATTTTTCTTTTTGTTCGGCTCCTAAGGGTCGTTACGTGATGTTCAATAGCTTAAAGCCTTCCTTAAGAATTAGGATATCGAATTTAATAATATTTTTTCAAACCTGACTGGTAGTTCCAGAGATTAGGGCGTTCAAACAAAAAAACAAACAAACTCTTCAGCTTTATTATATTAGTATAGATAATAATATTTTTTCAAACCTGACTGGTAGTTCCAGAGATTAGGGCATTCAAACAAAAAAACAAACAAACTCTTCAGCTTTATTATATTAGTATAGATCCCGAAAGTTGTTCGGACGGCCGTCGACTGCACGACCTTTTTTTTGGTCATTCGAAATTTTCGATGAAAATTTGGTTCCTATTCCGGATTCTTACGGAATTCCGGGAATCCTAAGAACGTTTTTGGGGAATTGGAGGAGTGGTTATCGGCAACGCTGTTTGCCGTTTCGCGCGCTCGCGCGTAGATACCTTCGGCTCGACTCGGCAATACTCGGTCCTCGTCGGGTGGCCACCGCCGTCACGGTCCTCGCCGCGCTATTATTCGGCTCCGCGCCCTCTGACTATTTTTCTTTTTGTTCGGCTCCTAAGGGTCGTTACGTGATGTTCAATGGCTTAAAGCCTTCCTTAAGAATTAGGCTATCGAATTTAATAATATTTTTTCAAACCTGACTGGTAGTTCCAGAGATTAGGGCGTTCAAACAAAAAACAAACAAACTCTTCAGCTTTATTATATTAGTATAGATAGTACAGGTGAATTTTTCAACCTGTATACAAAGTTCAAAGTATAAACTTCAGATTAAAAAAATGTGTTAATATTAATATTTATTTTAAAATGAGGGTTAAGTTTCACTTAAGAATAGATGTTCATCAGCATAAGGGCCTTTTTCACCTACTGCTGATTAGATGAATAGTCACATATTGAGGGCCTTTGTTACCAGCTTGCAATCAATACCAGTACAATATAATCAGCACTTTAGTAATAAAAGCCCTGTAAGTGGCTTAGCCTGGTTTTCACCACATACTGATTTATTTTAATCGATTCATAAAGGCCGTTTTTTACTAAAGTGCTGATTATCTTGTACTGGTAATATTTGCCAAGAAAGGCTCTTATTATGTTGCGATTAGGCTAATCAGCAATAGGTGAAAAAGGCTCTTAGTAGCGAATTTCAAAATATTTCAGCCATCTGTTCCGTTAATCGGAATCGTGTCCTTTAACCGTTCGTCATATCAGTACGAGTATAGCAATATTGTAAAGTGAATGCCTTAGTATCTATAGTCTTCAAGTAACAATTAATTTGACCTCATTTTTTCAAAATGTTTACTTCAATCCAAGGGATGTGTCGTTCTTGGTTAGGATTCTACATAAAACTATAGGCCACCTTCCTTACTTACTAGATGGTAGGGTTAAACCCATTCGAGTTGGTACCATCGCATAGAAAAAAACGATGGTCGAAGTGACAATAAAAATGATCTGTGTTTTCTATCCAGTTTAATGTAGGAAGATCCTAGTATGACACCTACATAGTTCCCAACAGTGTATTGGATTAATCTCTTCTTCTCTTCTCTACTTATATAAAAGGGAACGTCTGTCCACATGCGAGAGATAATCTCCGTAACCACAAAACAGATCAAGATGCGATTTAAACCAATTTCAAGAGAACATCGCGGAGAACGCTTTAAGGTACATACCATCACGCTAAATATCCTAAGGGCTGAGTAATATCAATGAAATTACTCTCAAACAAAATTAATACCATTCCGTTGCGTATGGTGGCGTTACTGGCGGCGTCATTTTGACCGCTCTCTCTAAAATAGAAGCGATTCACTATTTTCGCACTGAATGTCAGAAAGCGGATGGCGCAGGGCGAATTACCGACTCTTCTATACGTATTTTGTTCGGGAGGGTATAGTTTCGAATCCTGATAGCCTCAATTTTTTTTCCGTTTTTTACATTTTATTGTTTATGGGGTCTCGCATATAATTATAGCATGGATTAGACTTAATAGATATACACATATCTAATAATATCTCGGCTTTCACTATCAAATCAAATCAAAAATCATTTATTCATCATGTAGACAGTAAGATTTATAACATAAATAATAAATATAATAAATATAACAGGGATAATCTCAGCATAAGTTGCATTTCACTTAGTGAGCAGCAACGCTGATTTACGTCTGGTCCCTAAAACAATAAAATAAAAACCAAATCCTTCGAATCCTGTCGAAACATTCAAAAAAGAGAGAGAAAAAAAATAAGCAACACAATACAAAAAAAAGAGAAAACCAAATATCAAAAAGTATTACACACACATCCGTTTAAAACATAAATCACATTTGAAGAAAAGGAAGCAAAATTTGCAAACTAGCTAAACATCTGGGTAGAGATGGCGCCACGTGTACTCTCATAGAAAAGAATAACTTCTATCCGGGTAGAGATGGCGGCACGTATGATTGGCGATTAGAAGATCATGGCGCGATAGATGGCGCGATAGATGGCGCTGTGAAATTAAATATTTTCAAAGACCGAAATTCTGCAAATATTTTCGCCGCAACTATTTACTATAGCATTATATAATTTTATATTTATATTCTTTGCTTTCTGTGTACAATAACTTTGTACAGGCCAGAACAGCATTAAATAAGGCATGGGGAACTATCTTTTGTCTCATAGAAGATCATGAAACATATGAAAATTTGTATGGGTAACCTATTATATCTTCAAACTAGGTATATGAAAACGCACCTGTTTTTTAATGAATAGTTCATTTGTTTTTGGTCAAGAAATGGCGCTATCGCTGATTGCATTTATGTATCTTCTTTCGAGACTCCCTAATTGTACCTAATTTGTATCGCATGGGTTTATTATTCCCGCAATTTTAGGACTAATTAGCATCAGGCAAAATTATGAGAGGGGTGTGCTAATAAGCAGTGGTTCGAAATGCTTATAAATTAAGATCCGATGTAGACCTTTTGGTTTCCACGTCTAGCCTGATTCTGCTCACAACTTAAAAGCTACATGAAATCACTCTAAATTACCGGAGCGGTGAGCAGTGGGGTGAAATGCTTATAACTTGAGCGGCTCGTAGCCTAGTGGCGCGGGGACTGGCCTAGCGTACAAGAGGCCTGGGTTCAATACCGACTTGCACCACTGTCTTTCTCTTTCCGAGTTCGATAAGTGCATTTTCGTCACGAATGCGACCTGCTCCATCATCCGGAATCCATGTAAAACTGTAGGTCCCTTCACCTACTAGGTGGTAGGGTTTAAGCCCGCCCGGGTTGGTACCATCGCATTGGATGAAAAGATGGTCGAAGCTGGAATGAAAAATTGTCCGTGTTTTCCATCCAGTTCAACGTAGCCCTGCTTATAAAGGGAAGGTCCTGGCATGGCACCAAATTCCTTCGGAAATGTGGTGTATTGTGGGCTGATATCATAACGGTAGTTGTGTGATATTAGCCATCCATGTAAGGTCGCATAAAAAAAAAACTAGCGAACCACTCACCCGATTTATATGCGAATTGAATCTACGTTTGGCGTCTCTGAGTGCGCTCCAGTTACGGATGGGTGACCATGTTCGATGTTGACGCTGGCTGTGGTTTGTATGCCACGTAAAACTTTTGTACACCATTCGTAGGGTTCATTCCGCCTGGGATGATACATAGGTACCATCGCATAGAAGGAATGCATCATCGGGGCATGAAAATTGTCGTGTTTTAGATCCATTTTAACGTGGAAGTACGTAAGTAATAAATAAAATAAAAAAATATGCTGCGTTTACTGTTATTTTTACGAAGTTCGTCATTTACTTCCAGCAAACAGATGGTGTTATACAAATCACTGTTCACAGTCCCAAAAGTCTGCATGCCTGTCTGTTTCATTTTACGGCGCACATCATTTATGTTTTTATTGTATAAAGCCGACATCACGAAATTAGTCACAAGATTGACGCGATAGTCCCCTTTCATGGTGTTTCATCGTCAAAAGCAGTTTGATTCCGAGCAAGGATTTGCTGAGCCGTCAAATTACACTTAAAATCGTATAAAATAATGCTATGAACATTTTCATAAGTTAATATCATATAGACACGCATTTTTTTTAAATGACGCCACAATGCAAAAACAAGTCACAGTAAGACAAAACAAACAAGTCAAAATAGCCTAAGAACCGATTGCATACCGAGAGGGATGAGTTAATCAATGTTCAAATACGTCACTTTCAGTGAACCGCATAGAGTTCCTTCCATGCTGTCCATACAAAGTGACGTGTTTAAGCTGACGATGATTTTGATTTTTTTCCCTTTCGTGCACATGGCCCTATGAGTTATAATACCAAATTACTTAATTACTTTTAAGATATTATTTAGCTAAGTGGCCAGTTCCGAAAACTTATAGTGAAACTTATAGTGCGCCCTATGTATTATAAATGGGAACGTTAGAATATTTCTTATTTAATTAATGCATATCGGCTCCACCCGTTATGATTAAAAAGTAGCAGATAAATAACATATTTATTGACCAGCCTTTTGGGCTACCTACTTTTTATCTCGGAAATAATTCAGCTCGACATCAGTCCAAAAGGACATGGACCCGAGCGGAGCCGGGTACCGCAGCTAGTAATAATATACAATTGTGACAGCGTTTTAGCTTTCCTATGATAGTTCAATACCTATTTTTCGAATAATCTTTGATGTAATATATAAAAATTGCTGTAGCGCGAGGCTCAAGCATGAAAACACTGATTTCCAACGGTTTTCCGTTTTAGCACAGTTAAAATTAATGTATTACGGTTAGTATCTATAAGTGAACCCAAACAGTCAATATTTAACAGTTATTTTAACGTATTTAACAGTACCGCTTGGTGATAAATCAGATGATTTTGAAACGGTTATGTTAACTTCTTGAACATTACTGATGACTACAATTCGGCCTACAACTGTCCAGTTTTTAGAAGCACAGTAATTTGACCAGATTGGACAATTCCTTTTCTCTGAACAAATAACATAAGCAAGAAATGAAAGAAATACTAAAGCTAGGAATAGTTTTCACATAGTTATAGGAGAACAGAAAGAGAAAACATTTATGGCACACTGTTAAAAAACAATTACAAGATACAGTAACGTTGTTTTTATGCAACCTAACATGGATGGCTAATACCACACAACTACCACTATGATATTAGCATAAAACACCACACTCCCGAAGAAATGAGGTGCCATGCCAGGACCTTCCCTTTATGAGCACGACTACTCTGAACTGAATGGAAAACAAGGACAATTTGTCATTGCCACTTCAACCATAGTTTCATCCAATGCGGTTGGATGAAACTTGGTTTTCGAACCATGAAACAGCTCGCATAAGAACTTAAGAACGGTCCGTAAGCTATGTTCCCCATACAAACGTAGTTCACTAATCATTTGAAAATCACTGTTCCAATTTGCTTGATATTTGGTATCTATAATTCGACAATAAATATCTGTGTCTGCACGTTTTTAATTTGCTGAAAAATCTAAAGCAAGTCAAATAGCAGTCAAAAGAAAATCTTTTTATTTTCTTTATTGTGTTACACAGGATACATTTTTCGAAAAAACAAACACGTGCAGACATAGATTTATATTTGTTGCCTGATATTAAATATCAAGCAAATTGGAACAGTGGGACAAATTGGAGCAGTATACCGGCATTACATTGTTTTTAATGTCTTATCAAGGAAAAATAATCATGTTATATTTAAACTCTTAATATATACATAATTAAATTGATTTTTGATAATCAATGTATATCAATCGTCTCGATGTTGTTCATTAATGTGACTAATGTCAAATTTATATCAATCTTTTTCCGGAAATCCACCAATTTTTTGTCCTTTTCATTGATAGTATTAATGATTGTGAATTAATAATCATCCCAGCAGATGGCCAAATAACGTTGTAAAGGTGATCAAGTTCCATACAATGGCTCGTGCCGGTTTCCTCAGTCAAATTAATAAATATTTTTTTGAAATGTTTTCACGTTAAATAAACCAACTAAGAGCTACGTCCGTACGTTTTGATTTTTTTGATAACTTAACTAATATCCATGATACACGCCCTAATACATTGGAATGCAAATCTTTAAAGGCTTAAATCATGGATATAAGATATGTGATCAAAACAATCGAAACGTGCGGACGTAACTACACAATTAATATACATAAAATTCTAATAACTTTTAAATTCAAAAATAGAGATTAAATATTAATAAAACATAGACAAATAAAAAATACACGGATAAAAAATTAAATTATTTATTGTTAAAATAAAACTTTTTAAACCCTAATTATTATTAGAATAAAGATAGATTAATAAAAAATAATTATTCTCACCTATTCTTCATGTAGGTAATTATAAATATAAATCTTCAATATTAGAATTCGTTTCGAAGAATACGTTTTCTTGCGAAACATCGTGATGGCCAATAAAATTCACAGATTTTTTTCAATTAAAGTAAAAATATAAAGTAGGCATATTCTCCGTAATCGTTTAGACGTTAGACTCTGTTCTTGCAGGAAGTCAATATGCTGTGCCAGGGTTCTGAGGGACTTTATCTAGTACCAATTATTTTACCACATAATTTAAATTAAACGAGTATGATGCTTCTGCCCAAACAAAGATGAAAATACATTGGTAGGTACGTATGCTATTTTGATTTCAATTATTTAACTTTCATTTTAATACATATATATTATTTATGTGACAAATAAAATTTTATTTATTTTCTCTATTCTGAAAAATATATGGTAATGTTGAACATCGATACATTAATGTTCAAATTAGACACCAAAAGCAATCCTTTATGTTTTACTTTAAAAATTATCACCTACCTCTTAGTGGATTGAACCACTTCACTCAACATGATAGTTTGTGAAACACGCAACTTACACCATACATTGACGTTTAATTTATTACGTTTCAGTCCATTGAGTAATATTCGGACGAAACGACTGGTTTTCAGTTCAGTTCACTCGTGAAGTTCTCATCCGAGATAGTCGAAAGCGCTCGTCGCGACCGCTGGGGGCTAGGGCGGGCGCGTGCGGCGCGGCGTCGGCGGCGCGGGCAGACAGCGAACTGAGACGGGCAGGCGGAGGCTGCGGCCGCCCGCCCTAGTTAAGGCGGTTGCCATACGCCTCATTTCTACACCGGATGATCGATTTTAAAAGCGAAATGTCACTTTAAGACAACATTTAAAACAAAATTTAAGAGGATTTCGTTCGGAAGTTTGTCTAAAAATACAAAAAGAAACAGTTTTTTAAGCATTTTCAATTATCATTTCGTGCTCTTAAATTTAATCGTTTATATTAAGACGCCATTTTACCAAATGTTTACATTTCATTACAAAACTTTTAAAGAAAACTTCTACCATAAATCCAAATGACTGCTACATACACATAAACGGTTAATAATTAAAACTAATAAATTTACATCCTATGGAAAATAAATAAGTGCAGGAAAATATTTTTATAAAAAAATATAGTATTTTACATAAAAAATACACGAATATAATTAAAAAGAGATACACCTCGTAACGCTGTTGGTTAAGGTGGTGGCTTTGTTAATCAAGACAAGACTCGCTCCCTTTGATGTCTACCGAGGTGCGGCAGAATGTTTAATATTAACTCCTCTGGGAGCGAGTGCCCGAAAAATTCACGTTTCGGCAACGGAATTACACCACGTGTTAAATTTTACTCAAAATTTACACGTTTCAGGATCCCGTTGTAGGAACTGCGAATATCGGGATATTTGTGGGATCGCTCTGGTGTCTGTCTGTCGATCAAACGCATTTATCACGGGAATTAATAATCCTATTCAGGTGAAACTATCCGAATTGGACCAATCATCTGATTGTTAATACGCAGGGTGAAAAAACACTGAAAGGTGTCATGCGGTAAATTTTGGGAAAAACTAAAACTGCATTATTCGATTTGCGAAAATGTTAGTAGTAAAAGAATACTTGAAATTATAAACAATTTTGTTAAAAATACAAATTGTCCTTTAGTTACAATGATTTCACAGATTTTTTCTTTTTTATCAATACTATTGACTGGTGTCAAAGGGTGCGTAAACGTCAGCGAGCTTGCTCGCGGCTAGAAATATTATTTTTTCAAAACATATAAAATCAGTTTTTATGAAAATCGGTCCCAATACTCCTTTGAGTGTTTTCGTAATTCCTTGTAGTTTCTGATGAAGGCACACTTGAAAGAATCACCCGGTATACGAAAAACCTTATTGGCTCGTGTTGGCGACGCGATAAAAATAATATTAAAAAGTAAAAGGTTTATTTATTTCGCATAGATAAATCCAAAACATTAACATATTATTAAGTAATGAAGTAGTGATAGAAAAGAAAAACCAAAAAAACAATTATTTGCACATAATTAAAAACACGCTAACAGAGCAATAAAAATAATCAAAAGTATTTAGTAAGCATGTGGTTTAAAAAATCAATTGGTCCCTGTCTTCCACACTAGGATACCCTGCGCTGTGGGAGACAGTGTCTTTCGTTGTTTATGTTTACAATGCTTTAAATCTAATTTTATGTTTAAACAGGATAGTGTATGCGTAACCATGAAATCATAGCATAAAAAAAAATGGTACATTAAATGTAGTTGTGTTGTTGTGCATGTGAGTTTTGTTCCAGCAATGGGTTCGAATATAAGGATTCTTATTTTGTAATTTCGTAGTGCCTGGTGATTAATAATGATTATTTACTTGATTATATCCAAAAAGTTTTCTGTAGCATAATTTAAATTTAAAATTTATTTGGTAACTAATTTTGTGCACATTGTGGTTGTAAAGGTTTTGAGGTGGAGGATTTTATTAATTTTCATGTATGTGGACGGAGCAAGGAACGACTAGCTTATTTGTGCAAAGGCAGTCCTAGTAGGTGGAATATGCCATTTGTCGTGGCAAAAATGTTTCAGCGATCCCTGGCTGTAGCTTAGGTGGGCAGTTTTTTGATTTTTTTTTACCATTATGGCAATGAAAAGCTGACGAATACTGAGAACTCAGTTTCCAGATAAAGTAGTTGCGTGGAATGGCGGAAGGTTCTCGCATGCATAACTTTAATAATGGCTCGTTGAGCTCTTTCTACTTTTAGCAAAATACTTTTTGCTGCTTCACCCCAAGCTAGAACGCAATAGTTGAGGAGGGATTGGCAAAGTGCGTAGTAGATGGTTCGCAGAAGAGGGTATGGTGTGATTTTGCAAGTTGGGAGCTGGTTGCGTCATTTAATGAGATTTTAATAATTGGAACACGCTAAGTCAAATCTTTCCTTTTTAAGTGATAATCGGTTGACACATCAGATTCCCACTCCTGCACAACCTCTTCGAGCAAAAAGGAGACGGAAGATATCTGCTTCGCGCCTTCGAGAGCCGCCATGTTAGTTGCACCACGCACCGCGTTTAAATCGCTGCGCTCGCTCGCCGCTCCGCAAAGACATTTTTTCTTATAAGTTTTTCCAACCGCCATCCACCGCGTCTTTGTGCACAAGAACAGTTCAGAACAGTTAGAAAAGTGAATCCTAGTGCCTACAACTGCTGGCTCACGTCACCACCGCTTCACCATCACCGACGTCACGCCACGAGGTTCATCCCATAACTAACACCTGATGTGTCAAACGCAAAATACCGCAATACGGTCCACGTATTCAAATAATAACTTTTTCCGCCGTTATTACTTTTTTATGAAGCATCAACCGCACCCGCAACCAGGAGCAGTTTCCTGATCCTTCCAACTAATGTTTTTATGTGCTCAGTCCAGCTAAGCCTATTATCTATAATGAATGTGAATGTGGCATTTATTGTGATGCCCTCCATGCAACGTTTATAAATGACGAACTCAGAGAGGTTTGAAAATTACTTATCTATACCTCACCTTGGTCCACTGCGAGCACCAACTTGTGTGAATCTTTCATCGATTATTGTTTTTTTAGGCCACAACGTATTATCCCCATTGTAGGCCACCCTATTTCATACAAGCGAACTCATAATCCGCATTCTATAAGTCAGTTGGCCTAGACGCCTAAAACTATTTTTCATTCAAAATAAAAATCGTTAAATTAGTTGAAATTTCTGTCCTCAAACTACACAAATCCAATGTAAAAAGTTATTCCAGCTCAATTCCCCAGGGAACTGCACTTACCTAACGTTCACAACTTTTTAGCCTACTTTACCCTGTTTTTTTTTAATTTTATACAAAAAAATCGCCAATCGTCTGGTAGATCTCAACTTAGCGCGTCCTCAGGTACTTCACTCATTCCCATAACTTGAATACATCCCGAATTATCGCTTCAAAAAATATTTGCAATGACTAAAAGTTTTAAGATGATTAAAATACTACGCAATACATTTCCTGTGGAATTGTGTTGCGTGTTCGAGTTCCGTGTGGAGTATGTAGGTCTATTGTAACCCGACTCTTTGAGCTACGTTCCACTACCGTCGAGCCGCCGGGATAAAAACTATTTCCGGGAAGTACAGTAGCGTATTTTCTTGTACAACTTATTTAGAGAAAATTTCGACATAATCAGTCAATGTGACGTTAGCCTTGCGTTAAATGGATTTATTATTTATATTATTGTTACAATTTTTAAAATAATGGATAAAAATAGAAAAATAATATCTTTAGTATTATGGGACCCAAATAAAACTTGTGCAGGAAACATTATTTCGTACGCAAATATATGCCTATTTTATCATAAATACATCACTTGATTAAGGGCCTGTTTTTCAATCCTTACGTAGCTGACACTGTCAATACACTTCTAAAATTTCACCGAAATCTATTAAAAGTAAAAATAGTTCCAAGACTTTGACGTACGGATAGACGGAAAAATAATGCTAGTGTTATTTACTATCCTTGAATCCTAAAAAGAGCTCGAGGTTTCGAAGCTATGACTGTCTGTCCAAGACCCAATTTAAGCATAAATGGTAATTCATAAAATGTGAATAATCAGAATTCTCCATGAGTTCGTAGCAGCTGGTAGCAGGTAGTCTACGAAAGTCTGTTCGTAGCAGCCCGTAGCCAAAGAATTAAATCGATCTTTGCCAGTAGCCACGAGTCATTGAGCTCGTGGCCGCAGCTTCGCTCAGTGAATATTTCAGAGCGTTTATTTCATAGCCGGAAAGCCTCCTTCGAGTACTATAGTTCAGTTGTCCCGACTCCGTCCCCACCGGGCGGCCTGTCTCGCGCTGGTCGAACAAGCGGCGGTGATGACACACTCATTCCGGCCGAGTGCAGGGAGCGGGAATGATGACGTTTCAGAGATACAGCGTTTTCATGGTTCCGTAGGTAGAATAAGGAACTTTGTTACTTGGTACAATGTAATAAAATATTGTAGTATCGATTACATTGGTTACCCAGCAAAAATAGCATTGTACTGATGTATGAAAATGTATATAATGTATGAGAAAATGATTTTTCATACTTATGTTACAATAATAATGTATTGTCTTTGCAACAAATCTTTTTATCTCTACACTATTTTTTACGTTTAAATTGATTTAAAATTATATCTGATAAACATGAATAGTCAAAATGAACGGTAAACGGATACTCATTTTTTTTAAACTTATTAAATTATTATAAATTAGTAACATTTTACTCATGTAACAGTATCACCCCTAAACGTGTAACCGCAGCAATACAAGGACTTCAGTCACGTCGTCAGCTTTTCAATGGAATACACTCCCCAGAGCGTGTGACGATGTTAAGGCGAATGCAGCATTCAAATGGAGTGTTTTGAATTTATTTATTACATATAGCCAGTAATGAATAGCGAAAATTACATAGTCTGTTGTTATATTCATAGCCTCGAAAACCATGTTCAACCCAGTTCGGTGGTTCCAACTCAGAGGTAAGAAACTTGTGATGAGTTTCCAATGGATTCCAACGATGATGGACCATTTTAAAGTCGACATCTGAGTGAACTTTCTTGACGACTTATTTTTTCCGAAATATACACAAAATTAAGAATTTTCTTTCCAACACAATATATTTGAGCTTTCACGTCTTGAATTTTTCTTGAACGGTTGTTAAGGAAAGCCAAAACCACCTGAATCCTCGAAATCGCGCTGAGAAAGGCACCATACTAGCGGATTTGCGGTATATTGCATAGCTTTCGAGCTTCATTATGTTTGAAAACTCCCAAACTGTAGAAAGGCACCTGGCGGCAGACAGTTATCCTGGCGGTGCGGCAGAGAAATGTGCTTGAGAAACGATTCGTTCTCAAAAGCCAAGTGTCAATTACAAAAGATGCTCTGATTATTTTCGGCGGGTGCTCCGGATATACAAATACTGGATGGGCCAGGAATAGGGATGAAAGTTCCACGTTCGCCTTAAGAAGATAAACTCGAGCGCGAGAGGGCTGCTCCGTGTCAAAGTTAATGTGATGCTGCACTGTCATTGTTAGCCTGCTCTAGGTGCGGGTAGATATCACTTCCACAATCGTCATCGTTCGCATTCTGTTATCAACTGTATTCCAATTGTTCTGTGTTTGAAACAGAAATTTAAAGTCTATTGGGCTAATATCATGACGGCAGTTGTGTAATAGTATCAATCCAATTCATGTTCCATATAAATGTTATTTAAAAATTTAAACACTACATTACTTAAACGTTTTATAAAACACGATGAACGCCGGGATCAATCAATGAAGATGTACATTTTTAGATTCTTTTAAATTGTGTATTTAAAGCTAACAATTGGGTGTAGTTAAAAAACTCAAAAAAATAAAATAATGTTATACTTGATTTAGTGTATAAGGCTATAATAATAATAATAATAATAATTTATAAAAATAGTGTGGCGTATCAAAGGCCTTTAATAAAATATTTAAAAAGGGCGAGCACAATCCCTAAGAGCATTCCTTATTTTCCAAACATTGTAATGTAGAGCGATTTACATGGTGTCCATGCAGGATGGTTCACCGATGACATCGCAGTGATGGCGGATATGGTGCAAGACCTGAACAAAATGCTCGAAGGCGTCGAGCTGTGGCGTCGAGTTAGACTCGGGTTGAACTCGGACAAGACTAAAGTCATGTTCAATGTATTTAATTTCCCGTCAGTGGTGCGTCACTCGAAGTTGTCCAGGAATATGTCTACTTGGGGCAAAAACTGTTCAACTAGGCAAGAACGACTTCTTCAGAGACCGAAAGGGTTGGGAAGAGTAAATTTGGGGTAGGAAGCTTTCGGGAAGAATCGTTAAAATTAGTCGGCACATATATCGCAGTAATAAGGAAGGAGTTACTTACTCGCTGGTCGGTTTCCAAGTCACTCGATGAGCTATGGAAACGTTGGAATGCCAAA
This sequence comes from Incurvaria masculella, assembly GCA_946894095.1. Taxonomy (NCBI): domain Eukaryota; kingdom Metazoa; phylum Arthropoda; class Insecta; order Lepidoptera; family Incurvariidae; genus Incurvaria; species Incurvaria masculella. The sequence continues at coordinate 10,955,350 of OX335644.1, forward strand.
CCCAAAAAAAAATCGAACACAAAAAATCAACAAGTTCAAGCGCAAATGCCGAAACGATAGCCAACAGCGCAGACGAGTTCTGAAGTGGAGACCACGTACCGGCAGACACAGTGTAGGACGCCCAGCGATCACTCTTTGGACAGACAACTCGGTTTATTCTACTGACTGTACCTATACCTGGATGAGTAAGAAAAGTAATAAATCGAAATGGCGCGCTGTAGAGAAGGAATTTACGTTTAGCCTTGGACGATACAGGGCGTAAAGTGATAAATAATACAGGAAGGATATATTTTATAGTGAACTAACATTGAGTTATCATGACTAAAACATGTTAGCATTCATAGTTCTGTTTAGATTGCGATAAATTGGGTACATGCTCACGAGTTCATATGAAAGTTTAGATTTGATGTCATGTTTGCATATTGAAATAGGAAATTACTGAGCGATTTCATAGATGGAAAGATCTCTAATGTGATGCTGCACATTTATCGTCCAACCAATAAATGGGATGACGTAATAGAAGCTATAAAGTAAAACCATTAGAGACACCAACCATTACAGAGCATATACGTATTTTACATGTCATAATTTATACGTGCACAAATAAATAGAAATAATGTTATTTGAAATAATGTACCTTAATAATAAATGTAAATAGTGAATGAATGTTTCAAATAGGAGAATTGGTTCCTGAGATTACCTTCCACATATAAACAAACATACACGATCCATTGTCTCTATTTACAAAAATCGTTTTAGATATACAGGGTGGTCCAAAAATCGTGGACCAAACGAAACAGGGAGGTAGAGGGGGTTATTTGCAGAAAAAACTCTCTCTGTGATAGGGTCCTATCTTGATCTCTTTAAAAGTTATGACAATTTGAATGTTTTTGAATGATATTCCAAAATTTGTAAGAAGTAGGCAATTAAAAAAAAAGGGGGCAACTTAAAAGAATAATAAATTGTGTATAATTAATTCTGGGAAATGTATCATTACTAAAAAAAATATTTTGTAACAGTAGGCATCACTTTTTAATAGTAATTGCATTTTATTCGATATTTTTTAAGCGTTACGAAAAAATTTTTATAAATTTATGAACTTACTGTGAAAAAAAAATGTATGGAAAAAAAATTACCCGTTATCAAAAAAACTTGTCTATTTAATGTTGAATAAAATGTGGTATTAAACATTAGGTTTTGGTGGCACAATTTTTTTAATCCATTTTTCTTCATAGCAAAGCCTAAATTAAGGTAAATTAGCGGATTCCTAGTAAAAAAAAACAGACTGGGTTTTCCATAATATTATTCCATATAATGACTTGTATCGACAGAGATAGCAACAACAGTCGGCTCTATCTCTTCTAATATTTGTTTGAGAGAAAGAGAGAGAAAGATACTACCTGTATGTGTCCTTTTCACACTAAGGAACAATAATGATTGCTCACTTCTCTGCTGCGTGGAATTCTTTTGTTGCTTATCTGCGCGGCGTGCTCTCTAATCGGTTTAGTTACTCGCTACCTACCTTTTACGGCGCACGTGTTTTCTGTTAATGTTCCCGACTAATTTTGCTGTTACTTGGACCTTGTGATCCCCTAACTTGTGACCCACGCTTGCTATACGGACTCTGTGATTTACTGGCTTCTTGTGACTTGTGCTTGCCTATACGGACTTTGTGTTGCCTGCCTGAATATCCGACTTGGCTGGATATGGCTGATGTAAGAAGAGTGGAGTACACCCAACGAGAGTATGCAGAAATGCATTACCTCTATGGGTTTTGCGATGGAAATGCTCGGGCTGCTGCCAGGGAATATCGCCGTCGTTATCCGAACCGTGACCGCTTTCCCGACCACAGGATTTTTGTTCGCGTACACGCTGCTTACACGGGATGTTACTTGCCTGGTCAACATCATGCAGGAGATGGTCGTGGTCGGCCAGTTATTCATGATGATCGCGAAGAAGAACAAATACTCCGTGAACTGGAAATGGACCCCACTACGAGTCAGCGTCGCATATCCCGAAACTTGGGTATTCCAAAAACGGTAGTACAACGTTTCGCAAAGAGAAATCAATTACATACCACATACAACGAGTTCAAGCTTTACTCCCTGCAGACTTTGAAAACAGAGTGCAGTTTTGCAGAGAAATGCTACAACGTCATAGAGCTGACCCCGAATTTTTCAACGAGTTTCAGAAGATTAGGAATATTTAACATTCACAACTTGCACTATTACGCTGTTGTGAATCCGCACATAGTTAGAAATGACAACTTCCAACACCAGTATGGCGTCAACATGTGGGCTGGGATCATTGGAGGACAGCTAGTGACGTTGGAAATCCCACCAAGATTGAACGGCGCTCTGTATTTAGAATTTCTTCAAAATGATTTACCTGAATTATTGCGCCAAGCTGAAATTCCAGAGGATTTGGTGGAGAACATGTGGCTTCAACACGATGGCGCGCCACCACACTACGCTCGGGTGGTCCGCCAACATTTAAACGGTCAGTATCCAAATCGATGGATCGGTCGAGGTGGAACAATCCAATGGCCACCGAGATCTCCGGACCTAAACCCTATTGATTTTTTTTGTGGGGATATTTGAAAGAAGTGGTGTACGCACAAGAAAACTTAACAGTGCAAGAGTTAAGAGCTAAAATCGATATAGCGATTGAAAATGTGAAACGCCACAGAAACGCATTTCGAAGACTAAGAAATAATTTCATTAGACGATGTCGTGCATGCATCGCTGCTAGAGGGAGGCATTTTGAACAATTTTTGTAGAAAATAAAATGTACGAATTTAATAATGTTTTATTTTAATATCCTCTGATTAATCTTAATTTAGACTTTGCTATGAATAAAAATTTATTATAAAAAAAGTTGCCACAAAAACCTAACCACATTTTATTCAGCATTAAATAGGCAAGTTTTTTTGATAACGGGTAATTTTTTTGCTATACATTTTTTTTTCACAGGAAGGTCATAAATGTATAAATAATTTTTCGTAACGCTTAAAAAATATTGAATAAAATGCAATTACTATTAAAAAGTGATACCTACTGTTACAAAATATGTTTTGTAGTAATGATACATTTCCCAGAATTAATTATACACAATTTATTATTCTTTTAAGTTGCCCCCTTTTTTTTAACTACCTACTTCTTACAAATTTTGGAATATCATTCAAAAACATTCAAATTGTCATAACATTTAAGGAGATCAAGATCCCTATCACAAAGAGAGTTTTTTCTGCAAATAACCCCCTCTACCTCCCTGTTTCGTTTGGTCCACGATTTTTGGACCACCCTGTATATGTATATGCATAAATATTTCCTATGTTAATTTTAAATAAGGTAAATTTCAAAATATTTTGTTAATAAGGGGCAGTGGTTCCGGAGAGTTACTGATAACCGGCCGCGGCATTCTATTCGACTTCTCAGTATCCATGGCAACACTCGTATTTCCGCTTGAGGGTTGGCTGCGTTCCGAATTTCATCGAAGGTGCAAAACAGGAAGCATGCTGACTGTGTTTTCCTTGACTTGTGCTATCGCTGCACCTCTTCGAAATTCAGTCTTCAGCTTTTCCAGCAGAGCTCTCAGAATACGTGATATAGGCAAATCCGACAAACTAAATACTATAGTTATATCCTGCAAAACAGTGACATTCATTTAAATTTTCAACCCGAGTCTAACTCAAGGCCACAGCTCGACGTCGCTGACGAATATTATTCAGGTATAAAGTATATACAATACATGTTAGTCTTTAAATAATAGCTGTGTGCATTTTTGCGTAAGGGAGTGGAAACAAAAGTGAGAGGGTGGTGAAAGGTGGGTTTCAAACAACATCACAAATCAATAAAATAAAACCAAAAGATTAAGTATTTCGCTTTAGATAAGGAATAAACTCAGTCCTTAGAAAATATTACGTAAATGAGATTATATTCAAACTGAATATTGTAGGACACGGACGACATCAAAGACACTCCAAATTAGCTGTTTACCACAAGCAAGCAACAAGTTTAGCGGCAAGTTCAAAGGACCACCCAGGCCCAAGGGCGGAAAATTAGCCCGTATTGAAATAGCGAGATATTTAAATATATTTGCTCTTGAAACAATGAGATACTGTAACCTAAATTGTACAAAAAAATATTTTAAAATAATTTTAAGTTTAAAAATATATTGAGTTCAGAATAAAATATGTTTGTTTTGTGAAATTCATTACATTTCCGTAAAAGTACCATGATTATTGGCGTCAATATATTTTTCACAAGATGCTGATAATCACATGCTAGTTACTGGACTTTTTTTTATTTTAATAAAAATTTTCTTTTTCTTGTTGCTTAGACATTCTCGGATTACAAATGTATGGAACGAACGAAAAACTACCGACAACAAAATTAGTGTACATTGTGATTCCTCAAATGATATGGGTATCTAAAAGTTATAACATTATTGTTGTCAGTAAAATGTACTTGTTCGCTGAAAACAAATAAGTTTACGGTTTGAGATAAAGCTTTTAAATTATAATTTTTTGAATATCGCGGAAAAAATAGTTTTTGAAAATAGAAAACCTTGTCACATTAATGTTTGGTATTAGAGTCACGTTTAACATCTCTTAGTTTAGGATTTCTGAGAGTAGATTTAGGTCTAAGAAACCCTTATCAAAAGCTTGAGCCACTCGGAAACCATTTGTATTCATTGTACGAGCAATACTTGGTTCGATCCGCGCACGTGCCTTCGTGCCCCAGAAGTTATCTGTCATGAAATTATGGCCAAGGTGATTCCAGTCAATGAGTAACATTTCCATTGCTTTTATGTAAAATTAAAATATATTATACACTATTAAACCATGTTCTTGGTTTTTTTTAATGGAACCTGACATGGATAGCTAATACCACACAACTACCGTTATAATATCAGCCTAATACACCACATTCCCGAAGGAATTAGGTGCCATGCCAGGAGCTTCTCTTTATGAGCACGGCTACATTGAACTGGAAGGAAAACACGGACAATTTTTCATTGCCGCTTCAACCATAGTTTCATCCAATGCGGTGGTACCAACCCGGGCGGGGATAACCCTACCACCTAGTAGGGGGAGGGGCCCTACAGTTGTACATGGGTTCCGAACCATCGAACAGCTCGCATTCGTAACGAAATGCACTTACCAACTCAGAAAGAGAAAGAAAGTAGTGCATGACCGGGCGAGGATTTGAACCCGGACCTCTCGGATGAAAGGCAAGTCCTCTAGCCCCTAGACCACGAGCTGTTCATGTTATGCATTGTTATGCTCACAATCGTTATAATTAGGATTTATGGGTAACAAAAAATAATTACCATGACCAGCTTAACTGATTAAAGTAAAGCTGTCGCCCTTTACGCCCTGTACCGGTCTAATGGCGAGTACCACGTGGACTATGTCCACTCCAACTTTTCTAGATTGGTACCGGAGCTGTAATACACGCTGGCAATCACGATTAAATAGGACCCGGTAATTTATCGGATGGTAAAAAGGAGTAATATTTCGACATTCGCCTGAAAAACTGCCTTGTTATCATGTCGTAATCTAAGTTAAGTGTTAATACTTTCTGTTTTAATATAGTTGTTAATACAAAGCGGGCGATTTCTATAACTTTTAAGCCTGTTTAAAGATCTGTTCCTCATTTAGGACCCTAGCTTTCCACATCCTATTGCAATTCCTGAGGTGCCACCCGATCCTCAGAGTTGAGAGACGGTAATTCGGGACAAAATAGTGGGCGGACACCTTCACGAAATCAATTAAACCGTCCCTAAAATATAATATATATATATAATAATATAATAATAATATATATATATATATATAATAAAAGCTGTCCTGAGAAATAAGCTCGATTCGTTATAATAACAACTTATTTTGATGCTTCAACAATTTTTTTCTGACAACGTGATTTTTGTCACTTTGTCAGCCTACTTTTTTCTCAGTGCTGCCACTTTATTCTATTGTTCTTATAGTTGGACCCGGGCAGGTGGCGCTGTGGTCGATTTCCAGATTTTTTTAAATTTACCGTTCGAATAACACTCCCGCGAAAGTTTCTGATCGAATTTTAACGGGATCCGCTAGGGCGAATGTCCAAAACGAAATTCGCTCAAGCGAAGCGTGGAACCTCAGCTAGTCAAAAATAAAAATTAACGAAATGAGAATTATTTATTACCGCATCTGAGCATTGCTCAACAAGACCGTCGAATAGTGAACGTCGCTCCGCCGCAAATTGCTCGGCAGAGTAGAGCCGGTGATTAAGAGTGAGTCGCTAGTGTCGTAGGAGCATCGATTAATCAGACGCCCGAAATGTAAAGCTCGCGTCATGATAGGCAATTATTTCACAACTAGCTGCAGCCACTAACTTTCAGTACGAATAGTTAACGAACTATTCATGATTCTATCCCTAAAGCGTCTCAGAAATTATAGCTTGTCGTTATAACCTTACACAATTATCTGGGTGGAGTGCACCATATCTAGTTATTGTTAGCTGTTATTGGAGTGCAACATCTATGGTTGTTTTAAATCGGTTCTTATTTTTTAGATTAGAAGAAATAACATAGATATATAATCATTTTCAGTTCCAGTTTCTTTATTTCTTCCATTAGATGTATATTACACATCCGGATTCGTCTTTTTTTTTCCTGTCGGTTCGATTTTGAATTTGTGTATTGACCTGAATTATTTATAATTGATTTTAAAATATGATATTGTGGAAAATTTGTTCATTGTGTAATGTTGTATTCTAGATTTAAGCATAAATTTTGTACGTATGAGGTCCCAGTTTTGCTAGGACCCTTATAAAAAAAGAAAATGACGTTGTCTAAGTGTAACAAAGTGTACCTAAGGACGAATAAAGAATTGAATTGAATTGAATTGAATTACTTCTGGCCAAGAAGAGCCGACAAGAAACTTCGTCAGGTTGGTCATTGTATTATTTATTTTCCATTGATACTTACAAACTTGTTTACAGTGATGGATTGATTACTACAGCTCACAAAGAAATTATAATAAGAACATTACATACATTGGTGAAGAGCAAACTCTTGACTACGATAATGACATATCTATAACATTAAGGTGGATCATAAATCTTGATTAAATAAGCTATGTCTGATGACTAATCTTTTTACGATGTTCTTACTTTCTCATTGCGTAATCCACCTCCAAAGTTATTGTATAAAACGCGCGAAATATTCGAACTTTCGGACCTTATAACTTAGAAACCAAACACAATTTTACAATGCCAATGGTCATCAGACATCTAGTTCGATGAAATAAAGCTATTTTGAGCAAAATTTTGGATCTCTGACAAGAAATATGGGCGTGATCTTCTTTCCCCTTTTGTATGGGGAGATGAGCGGGTTGGGCCACCTTAACCTGAGGTGTTGCACTCCAGCCTAATAGTTCTGAAGTATTATTAACAGTCATACGTCTCAAACACAATGTGATTCCGATAATAACAACCGCCTTGCAACGTTAAAATATACCTGACTAAGGTTATTAGTTACTCTAACTGAGTGAAAACAGCCTTAAACATGAAATGTTACTGTTTGTTTTAAATGTTTTTTAACTGTGTTTTGTTTTGTCTTACTGTATCCTGTGATAAAACAGTTTCTGGCCTCAGTATTTTTCATTCTCACTTACGTCTTAAATTCAGTGAAAAGGTACCGTATAACCTGATTACTGTACCTCGTGAAACTGGACAGTTGCAAGCCTGATTTGTAGTCAGCCGTAATTGAAAATCATCTGATCTGTCACACGTGTTATTTTCACCAACCGGTACTTACCTTAATACATTTAAGAGTAATGAGAATACTCAAAATAAATTACTGAATTTTAACTGTGCTACATTAGAGAACAGTTGCTCATCATTTTTTTTCAGTGAAGCAGAAAAAGTTTGCCATGCGAAGACCTTGCTTATATTTCACGGATACATTGAAATTGGTGGAAAACACGGACGCTTTTCATTGCCGCTTCGACCATCGCTTCGCCGTTCAGCCAGCCGTGAGAATAGCACAATTAGGATATATTTATGGACGATAATATTATAAGACATTTAATTATGAGTGACTTAGACTTAGTATCAATATTAATTATAATTTTATGGGACAATTCACCTGCGTAATAAGTACATTATTATTATTTAAATAATCTCGCCGGTGGGTGCAGGCCGTTGTGGCGGCACTCTCCCTGGCAACGTGAACCAGGCTTCGAACGATGAGTTGTGGTTCTGGGAAGCGCCGCATCCGCCGGACTGCTGGGCGCTGGCCCGCAGGTCACTTTGCGCGCGTCGCCTGGTGAAGCGCCTCGGTCCTCCGGCGGCGGAGGTCGTCTGCAGACAGCAGCCCGCCGACCTCAAGCACGCCGGAGAAGTGGTCCGATGATGTTATTTGTGTGATATATTCATCAGATAATAGACGGATTCACATAGATTGACGTAAAAATATATTGCCGTGGATCCAGTAAACTTGTCACATGGGATTTTTGTCGAAAACCTTTACACAATAAACGTTACAAAATATTATGTTATCCTGTATTACGGTTAATGCTAATCTACTATAATACTCGACGACCTCAATACCTCAGATCAAAAAGGAAGGAAATGTGCCATCCCGCACACTTACTATGACACCCGCTTACCCCAATTTCGTAAAACTAACTTATTTATTTATATAAGTTTATTGCACTCAAAAAACATTCGGGCAAAAGGTACAACTTAATGCCGGAGGCATTTTCTACCAGTCTACCTTTGGGTATCGTGAGCAGTAGTGCGAGTAGTAACTATGGAGAAATAGCTTTAGAGGAAACATAATTCCTACACAATATACAACAAATACACATTATACTAAAACTTAAATATATAACTTATATAACTGTACATAAATATAACTACATAAATATCAATAAATAAATACTAAATACTACATATATATATTATAAAAACAAATAAAAGATGATACTTAATACAATATAATTTTAAGGAAAAAAAATATATATATTGGCAAAAGAAATAAAAAAATAAAAATAAATACTGACCAACTTAAAGAAGTATGAGGGAGAAAATTAAAGAAATCATAAAGACAGAAAATAAGCTTTGAGATTTTTTTTAAAAACATAGATAGAGGGGGAATTTCGTAAATGGGGAGGTAGCTGATTCCACTGCCTCGCAGCGTGCACTGTAAAGGAGTCTGAATACGTGGAGGATGTGTGCGAGGGAATGGCCAGTACCGAAGAGCCGGTCGATCTAAGTGGGAGACCATGTGAGCAAAGATATGAAAACCGATTACGAAGGTACGAGGGAGCATTGGGATCATTAAGGATGCTGTAGAGAAGTGAAAGGACATGAGTATTCCTTCGGTGACGAATATCGAGCCATTGAAGACGAGTTCGGAATTCAGAGATGTGATCAAATTTACGAAGCCCAAATAATAATAATAATAATAAATCTTTATTTCACTGATTAAGCAAGTTCAGTACAAGTACAAGAATAATAAACAAAACAACAGGTTTCAGATAGTGTAGTAATGTAAGTATGTATCGTGTTCATTGAAGAATATTTTTGCTTTATACTTTAACATGTAGTAGTTAAATTTTGTAGGATCCCTGTCTCCCAAAATAGGATTCCCTGTGCTATGGGAGAGAGGGTCTTTCGTCGGAAGATAGTAGGTTATAGTTGAGAGTAGTGTAGGTGTTTTTTTTCCAGATAATATTAACATATATTATAAAGTGTATAAATACATTGTTCGCATATCCAAGCAATTCATGTTCAATACACTGTATTTCATTAAAAATGTTAGTGTTACTTGGCTCCTGGTATTAACCAGCTGCAAGATAAATGAATCACAGTTGAGGGTAAGTACAAAGAAATCTGTAGAAGTTATAACTTGCGTTACATAAGAGTTTTTAGGACATTGACGTCGTTTTAAATTTGATTAATTTTAGGAATTATTTCAGTGTGTTTGTTGTGGTATCTATTTAATGAGCGAGAATGTAGCATTGCATAACAATAAATGTAACATAGTAGAATGTTTTTCCATATACATCCTATAAAACACAACCTAGCAATAAATACATATAATAAATAGTATAATTTTGTTATTTTTAGATTATATTTTTTTTTCGAGAGGAATTTGTCATTGTAGTATTGATAGTTTTGATCTATTAATATGTGTGTGTATTAGAACTCAACTGAGTTGAAGTGACTATTTGTACATTACTTTGTTATAGTTAATAGATTCTCGGTACTGTTGTAATCTAGATCTGTTAGCCAATTTGTAATAGTTTTTTTGCATTGGTAGCTTGATAGGTCCTTTATATTACAAATTTTATGGACATAATTATAGATGTATGGGCCGAGGAACGAGTGAGATCTTTGTGCAAAAGCTGTTTTAGTTTGAGGTACTACCCAGGTATCTAATCGTTTTGATCGAGAGTTTGAAGTGTTGATGTGTAAGGAAGCTTCTTTGTGAAAATTAAGCGTGATACATTTAACGTATAATTTTCTTACAGGCAGTAAATTGCATTCATTGTAAAGTAATTCCGTAGGATATCGAAAGTGTTTGCGATGCATAACTTTTATAACAGCTCTTTGAGCCCTTTCAACTTTAAGCATTGCGGTCTTGAAATACGTAGCGGATACACACGTTGAGGAGGCGGTCGAGTTTGTTAAGGAGCTCTTGATTGAGGTCAAGATAGCACACGTCACCATAATCAAGTAAAGGGAGAAGCAAGGATTGTGCAAGCGTAATTTTGGTAGCGAAAGGAATAAAGTTCTTTAAGAGTTTCAGAGTATGCATGCTAGCAAACATTTTGCGGCTTACTACTACTAACCGATGTCGGGAACTTCCATCCTTTTTTTTAACCACGACCGCATTTAAATCTTTTGACAACGCGGACAATTGCTTCGATTAATCAATGCAATGGTACTAACCCGTGCTGGATTAACGCTACCACCTAGTTAGCAACGAAGGGCATCTGCGGTATCGCTTGGGTTCAGAACCAAGAAATAACCCACATTCTCACTCAATTCATTCTTAATTAAGAAGTTAATAGCTGTATTCAGAATGGGAGGATTAACTTTAATCCACCGGACTAACCCGATTTTTGTATGGTTAGTCCGGTGTTAATCTCTTACTAAGTTTTGTCAAGTGCTCTCTGAATACGATTGAAAAAGTTTAATGTACGGGTAAATGTAGAATTATTAGGTTTATATTATATTCCTGCCTTCAGAATGAATATCATAAATAAATAAGAAAAACAGCTAATCTGGTTATTTGTAGCTGCACACCCCCTCTTAGCTGTTTTTCTTATTTATTTATGATATTCATTCTTCAGGCAAAAATCAATTTTAATAACAACGATTGTTGTTTTCGTGTTTGTTGTAGAGACAAAACAATTAATAACCTTTAAAAATATGGTTATTAATACTTTATTTTATTTCTGCAAAGTAAATATTTTGAAAATCAATGCTTTTTGTAAAAATAAAATAATGTTTTAATAAATATTTATAGAGAACTTTCCAAAATAAGTTAGTACAAATTTGAAAAAAGTTTCGCCATTTTTTACTTCAATACATATCAATACAATTCAAACATTTCTTAACTCCGTTGCAATTTTAGTAAAAGTAATTCACCCGATAGCAGCAGCGGCATACTCGTAGTTCTCAAATTAAATAAATGTCTTCACTTAATCCTGAGGCCAGCGCAAGGCACTGAGAAAGTAGGAACATTGGCCTTTTTCATCAGCTTATATATAAAGTCTTTGTTCACATACTTTTAATCGTGGACCGAAGTAACGTATGACTTCATTTCCATTTAAATTGTATTTAATAATGTATTTATCACATAAGTAAGTGTATATCCAGTTATAGGTACTTACTAATATACATTGACATTTATTAAAATAAATTACTGCACCTTCACACCGCTTTCCCGGAGGCAGAGATGATAAAGCGCCATACCTTACGATCACAGCACACCTCTTGCGCTTCATCTACAGACATACACCTTTTCATACATGCTCTACGATTATGGGTGCTAATTACCAGACTTTTACGAAGAATTACATCGATTTGTTCGTGTTACGTTCTTCTAGGCCGCCCGGGCACGACACATCCTCTCACTTCTGCTCGGTAAATTTGTTTCGTCATTTTTTCGTCATCCATTCGTTCCATACACCCAAACTAGCAAAGTAAATTACTATCTTTATCTTATAAACGTACTAAGACATTTTAAAATTTAGAAGTAACTTAACACTGTCCAAGACAGAGGTAGAGCCGTTTGTAAATTGGTTCCAAACTTTTTTAATTGTATGTCACTCTTAACTTTATAAGAAACTTGGAATGAACATTGCCATTCAACTTTTGTTATCAAAATCATTTCATAATTATTGTAATGTAATTAATTGGCTAATTGTGTTTTGCAGATTGTGTTACTTTATAATAAACCATACATCTAATGTGTTACTATAATTTTAACTAGCCATAGTTTGGTCTTTAACTGGATTCTGTCCATCAGGTTAAATGAAACCAAAGAAGTATTAAAAGCAATGAAATTGGTGTTTGCTCCGGCGAGGCAACGCCACATAATTATTTTTATTTTTTTATATATTTTCGGACAACATAACAGATTACAGACAATTTAACAATAAAGAAATCAACAAACTTGAAATTTCAAAAACTACCAACAAAACGTACACGCCACAAGCAAACATAGTCGCCCTACAAACAGATGGCCACTTCGACCATACTACGGAGACACGATATCGACCGCGTGCCACTTCTCCTTTCCTTATCTGCAGTGGGTATAGAGTGCATATTCCTGTTTTAATAGTAGTAAATAATACTTCCATGCATCCTACCAATCACATAAAAATTACTTGAATCTTAAGAGCTAATATGTTGAGGTTTTTTAATATTTGTTACCATTATAATGTAATGAAATGTCGTAAATAATTACTTACTACATATTGAGAATAAATTAGAGAGAAACCGTCTTGGGAAACGTATCAATCACTCCTACGACAAACTTAAGGGTCCAAATTTACATAAAATATAAGTTTGTCGCCATTTCAAAGGCGTCTGGATTTGCCCAAAAAACTGCTCAAGTGCTAAGCCTTTCAACTGGCGGTCTTAAAACTTTTAATTCCCAGTGGTTTACCGCGCCATACTCTACGGGAGTCGACCCGTGGCAATTCAAGTTGGTATAACACTCCAAAGGAAATAACATAATAAACAGATCGCAGTTGCCATCAATTCAGGATTTTCTGACCCGCAATTAGGACGGGTGAATATTTACGCTATCCCAAGCTTTGCCAATAAATCATACCTTCGTTTTGTTACTAAGGGCCAAAACCCTTGCAAAACTATGGATTAAATTCACGGGGATTTCTAAATCGACCTAATGACATTTCTAAGGATGACCAATCTGCTTATGGGTAAACTCATCTTAAATTAAAATGTGCCCTAAGGAATAGAGCCCTAAGGTAAAAACGTTTTCAAAGTTTTCAAGGAAAAAAATTGCGGAGTTTTAATTTTTTTTTTTTGTCAGTTTCAAAGTTAATAAGTGAGTTATAAGGTAGATAATGTTGATGATAGCTTGTTGCGCTTCTTCTTTCTCCATTTTTAGGGTTCCGAGTTACTGAGTTCGCCGTTTATGTCCGTTTGTCCATGTGTCACAGCAGTGACCTTCATTTTAAACCCGTTTTCCGTTAATTCGTATTGATGTATGCTTGAATTGATTTATTTTATAATAAAAATGTAATGAAAGTTCGTAATCTTGATATATTATATTTAAATCTTAGAAAAATGTTCAATAAAAGTATTTAAGTATTTTTTTTCTTTTTCTCTTTAACATTTATAATTGAAACATGCAAATAAATTTTCTAAAATCTCTGTTGCTGCTTTATATCCCTCAGTCGAATAAATGGAAAATAGACAAAGTGGTTACAACAAATTTATTTGGTTACTTTCTCAGTTGTGTTTTGTTTCCGCAGGATAAGCGATTCTTAACTCAAATCTCCGCTGCACAGAACAATTCAATATTCAGTGCTCCGCTGTCCCATTAGTGCGAAAGTAGATTACCACTACTCACCTTTGGTATCGAAACCTTATTCTGGGAACCCTAAGTTCGGCTCTACTTGGCCAAATATTTTTTTTCTTCAATTTTATAAAAAAAAAAATTCAAAGCAGCTGAGCATTATATTATTATGATAATATTAGCCCAACATACCATATGGGAACTAGGTTCCATGTCAGGTCGTTACTTATTTGTGCAGCTACATCGAACTGAATTGAAAACGCGCACAGTCTTCATTCAATAAAGGGTACAGTTTGTATCCGAACCACGGCCAGCCTCAGCGGTCGAACGGTCAGCCATCCAGAATGCGATCTGACAGTTATATTTTAAATCTTTATGAAAAAATGTTTTAGTACCTACGTGACAACTCAGTTCCCGGTGTAGGATAGCAGACCTGGGCGCCATACGTGTCGCATCCGATTTGATTGTCATAGCAATAATGAGACAATGGGTAAGAAAACTGCTCATTTATCACGACAGGTGGCGTCTAGGCGACCTACCCTAAAAGATCTCTCAAAGATGTCAGAGACCCTACAAAATTAAATGACACTGAGTTGATATTATGTAACTGAATGGTCTATAATAACTCAATTTCCTCGATACTATTGTTTCCAATTATTAGCACAAGTCGTGATGGAAAATATCACAATAACTTATCCTAAAATATTTAATTTCATACATCGTGTTGGTCAATTACATAAAAATTGATTTGTCAATAATAAAAAGCTTTTCTTTTTCTCCAAACTTTATTCTAGCAGCATCATGGAGTACATCTTTCATCTAAAAACTCGTACATAAAACTTGACAGGAATGACAGTTTTGACTAAGGCTCATGCGACATCTACAATAAGCGTTGTGTTTTCTTTCCCATTATTCGGGATAACTGCCCCCTTGAATATTCCACGGACAAAGCGATATGGCAATTAAAACTAAGGAACCATTTATAAAGTTTGTCACTGTGCAACATTCATTGAAAGCAGACTCTCACCCCAGCTCCAGGCGTGGGTGACATTGCCCTCATTATCCGGCTCAATGGCGGAGCGGGCGTTATAATAGGCGAAGCTTCGAAGCCTTTAGTGAAAACTGCGAAAATCGGTCCACCCACGCTCGAGTATGTCGGCCGTGGCATTTATAGTACGAAGGGAAGAAGTACGTTCACGTATTTTCATTTCACAGCGATGGAAAGAGAAAAGTCCTGGGTCCCTTATCCAAGGATACTTTGAGTTGACAGAAATAGACCGATTGTCGCTATTTTAGATGTAACGACATAAAAATACGTGACAAAATGGAAACATGAAAACTCCGTTTTTGCCAGTTTATATGACACATCCGAGTGCATGGTTTCATCCTGTGGATGATGAATAACAATAGACATTAATTCGCGTAGTAATTAAACGCCAGCTACTAAGATTTTAATTTTACTACAGAGAAACGTCTGTTCATATACGCTTTTCAATTACGGGTGCCATGTAGGTGTGTAGTCAGGTGACTAGTTCCTACTATGCTATGCTTAATGTGAAAATAAAATGCAATATTTAACAACTATCACAATGGACCCTTTAATAATACCTTAGTATAAACATTTTGGTCGAGGCACTGAATTGTATCCTACAGCCATGAGGCCATCCATTTCAATGTTGCCGTGCTCATAAAGGGAAGCTTCTGGCACGACCCCGAAAATGCGGTGTTTTGGGAATTATATCATGACTGTAGTTGTGTTATGAGGCATCCATGTCCAGTTACATAACAAAACCGGCCAAGCTCAAGTCGGACTCGCACACGAAGGGTTTCGTACCATCATACAAGATTTAACACAAACAAAACCACCCTTTTTATTTTCGTCATCACCTTTCATTTTTATTATTTTTAAATATTACCTCTTTGTTGTTATAGCGACAAAATAAATACACACTGTGAAAATGTCAGCCCCCCTATGATAGAGGGATGGACGGACGGACGGACGGACGGACGGACGGACGGACGGACGGACGGACGGACGGACGGACGGACGGACGGACGGACAGCGGAGGCTTAGTAATAGGGATCTATAATAAATAGAAATTATATTGAAATGAACAAAACAAGGTCTATGACTATTGCTCACTATCTCATTTACCGAGAAGCTCCCCAGCAAAGCGTCTGGATGAGAAACTCTGACAGTGTTTATTTCTAGTTTTTATTAGATATGTAGTTGTTATGGTGCTTTCTATATGTACGAACAAATGTACCTTCTTTCACAGCTGCTGTGACACTGCACGTTGTTTTGTTAATTCCAATATTTTTTTTAAATTATTACAGATGTGGCGTTTTTCAATTACTGGACATGGATGACTCATACCACACAGCATTTCTCCAAGCTATAACTAGGACCAAAGAATTTTCAATTACTTTAAGATATAATGCACAACTCGGAATTCGCAAGTTGGATTTATTCTTTTGAAAGTTTGCAATACCTTAAAACCCAAAGCAAAAGCCGCGCTGGTGGGTTTCTTGATGATTAAAGCGGTACAACATGGGTACAACTGGCGCCACGCGGGTGGCCAAGCAACGAGTAACGGGGGGCGTGATACGGCCAGGCACTACGCTCACTCAGGCCTTTGTAGAGACTGGCGTAATCAGTGGGATGCAGTGCCCCGTTAAGGTTCAGGAGTTACTATCTAGCAGCTGATACTAGCCCCCTCGTAATCTTGGGATCATGGATCAGCGGCCGAAGGCATAAGAGCGCAATACACACGAAGTATAAAACTATGGTAAATGGAAATGTATAGCAGTTTTAGTTAGATTGCTATTGAAGGGCCTCGACGTTTGAAAATGTACAACGGAAATACCGGTTATACAGGAATGGAAACAAATAACAGTCAAGGGGATTCACTGGGCACGCCACATAGTTAAAACAAGTAGGAATTAAAGTTATTCAAACATAAACTGCAAGTCACATCTCGAGAATTTGTCGGTGACTCACCACCAAGTGTGGCTAATGCGAAAGTGGCAAGAAATCATTTTGACATGAAACAGAATATGCGTTCCTGGAACCAAAGTCTTATTGTTTTCGGCCATGTATTGACAGGCAAATAAAATAGGAGGGTATCTCTATGATCACACTATGTCACTCACGGTCAACCCAAATGTTACTCTATTTTTTTTTTTTTTTATGTGACTGGACATGGATGGCTAATACCACAAGTTCTGTCATGGTATTAGCCCAACACACCACATGGGAACTAGGTGCCATGCCAGGACCTTCCTTATATTGCACGGCTACATACCATGCAAAAACTAAATTGATAAATGTATCCTTTTTTCTTCAGTAATTTTAAATGTTTTTTCAGCTCCTACACATCAATACTTGGTAGTTCCGGCAAATCTGGTGACGTATCGATTCACTGGACCGTTTTTTCGTGCGTCGCAACATGTACCTTCGAATAGGAAACGACGAAGTTACGATGTAACCGATAAACGGCGTGTACCGCAACAATACTGCCGTATTGGAACCGATAAACGGCGAGTGACGGAAGGTCGGAAACAGTGAGGTCGGCGTCCTCGGAGGCGACGTCCCAAAAATGGAAGCGTTTTCGAAAAAAGAACATTAGTCGAATATTATGAATGGTAAGATATGGCCAGAAAATCGTTTTCGGCAATTTACCAAGGTTTCAATTTTTTTTTGTTTTACATTAAGGCAGAAAGATCACAACTTCTGAATTGTATTATTTTGTATTATTCTCTCCCGACCATTAGGTACATTCCATATGTTTAATGTATATAGATAACACCACACATACTTTCAGAATACTAGCGGACATGGACTGCAAATATTGACTGTTTAAACATGTTTCCGTCGTTACTCAAATCATATTTTGCACCGGACACTAGAGCCAGTCGTATGTTGACTGAAGTAAAATTAACGTTTTAACCGGACTTAATGGATTTCATATGGTTAGTCCGGTGATAATCCGCGTACTAAATTTTGACTTTCAAGTTACGTTACTTATTGTGTAACCCCACAGTCCATGCATGTGGTGTAAACTGATGCCCGATCTTCAATAATTTTGAATCAAGAACTTTTTGAGTTTTGATCGTAGCTTTTTGAGACCCTTGATTTTTCTCAAATAAACTTATTTCCATCTTGCTATAAAAAAGATAGCATTTCCACCTGGGAACGAACCGAATTCAAATCAGTGACAATGCAAAAGGATTCGGGAAATAATTTCGGAGAAAACATGCTTATTTCACCAAGATATATTCCGAAATTCAGAGTGGTCAATCCGCGTTCTCACCTAAATTGGCGTTTACGGAACTTCGAAGTTACATAAAAACGTCAAACTCCATTCTTCTTCTTCTTCTTCTTTAAGCTGTCAATATCAAACTCCCGATTTGTATGAAAACGCAAAGTCGCTCTAGACGCTAATACCATGACTGAAGGTGTGGTATTAGCCATCCATGTCCTGTCACATAAAAAAACGGCAACGTCAACCTATTTACGGCGACGGTGAGTAAGCTTTCAAATCAAACTCAGACTCGAAAATGTTAGTTAACTTAACGCCCACTGCGCGCGCTCTTCAATTTCTCCATATATTTGAAATCGCCAGTCGGAGTCCCCGCCAGTCGATCGGTTTTGCGTAAATGCTAATTTAGGGACAACTGGGACTAGGGCTCAGTAAACTGTATTCTTTATGTTTCATTTAAAAATATACTTCGATTAAACATTCTCAGATTCTTTACATATTATAGATGTTGCTGACCAAATCTTTATGTAATACTTTTAATTGTATATATTTTTATATCTACAACTGAGTAGGTACCTACTTTTATACATAGATTTGCTCGACTGTAATTCGAATTCGCTATGGCGGTCGTAAAGACGCTAATAACGAAGATTGAGTGTTAGGAGCCTTCATGAGACTAATTTGGTGAGGCACGTCACACGCGAACTTCAACGTTTCATGATTATAGCTTTTGTTGATTTCTGTTCATTACCTCCTAAATTGCGCACTGAACTTGTATGGATATACATATATTTTTTACCGTAAAATGTACTTTGTTAAATATAACAAAAATCCATGCCAAGTGCTCAACTAGAAAGTACCTACTGTTAGACCTGTCGGAGCGAACCAAATTGGCATGATAAGTTATAATAATTCTAAAGTCGTTGATTTTTTTACAGGCAATGTAGTTTCCTTATGTTTTCGGTGGGGTATTTTGTATCATGTGGGTTGGAACGTGGTGACTGTGAGATGATCGTATCGTGATAGGTTAGTTTAGGTGAGTGTCAATTTCAGCCTGGAGGTCTTCACAAAAGCCGGCTCCGGACCTAAGGAGTGCAGCGGCGAGAAGATCGGCTCCAAGTCGTTGATGAAGGAGTGCCTCGGAGATCTCAGTCGGGATGATAGGTCAGGTTTCGAATCTATGGAGTAACACACCAAGGTCAACTATGTGAATATCTCTCCCTTTGTGGTATCAATCAAGAGTCGTGGAAAATCTATGTTAGAACTGAATAGAAGAAACTTGACCGAGACTACGGACTGATCCCACAGTGGAAGACAAGAATCCTGAGGAAGAATTCAAATAAACACCAAATCATGGAGGTGAAGAAATAATCACCAAATGCGGATGAATGTGGTTTATTTGAGATCAATTTGTACAGCGGTGTGTTAAATTTTGTTACTTTCGGATCTCATACCCTCCGGATCGCGTGTCGGGCAGGATCAGCTAATTGGCCCCGGACCGCACCGCAAGGCGCGGGCACCAAACAGCTGGGCTGGTGGATCCGCAAAATGTGCGATGACAGGCCCTAGCCTGGTGGTGAGGAGTGGAGAAGACTGCAAGTTTGAAGGCGGACTCAGCCAGTCGCGGGCCCAAGCACCATGAACGACGCGGAGGCGTCTCGGCTGGTCGCGGGCGCAAGGCACCACGTACCACGAACCAGCAAGTCGCGGGCCCAAGGCACCACGTCCGTCGACACTTCACTGCACTTACAGCCCCTTGGTTGGGTGAGCTCAAGGCTCGACTAAAGCCCCTTAGCTAGGTGAGCTCAATGCTCCACTACGGAAAATGCTGCTTCTTGAAATTAGGAAAGCTCCTTCATGGGAGCTACTTTTCAAAACCACGGGCTACAGTGTTGAGCCATATTTCGCACAGATTCTAAACTTTCAAAAAGATGTTTCCATTATGTGGATGGGGAACAACTCGCGCTGAGGGCATCGCGAGGATTCCTCAGCAATCCAGCTGATTGCGTCGAATGCTTCAAAACGTGCACCTGCACGGAGCGGTGACCGGGGACGAACTGCCCTAGCTTTTCATTTTCTACCAATCGGAGGAACTGGCCTTTGTTTATTTAAAAATTTAGAAAGGCATCCGGATTGGTCCAAGAATCTCGTATCCTCGTTTTCATTGGTCGAGACCTTAGGAACAAATATTTTCTTTTCATCTGTAACTCCAGCTTCGAAACTAGGCAGGATTTATTCTTTTCCTCTAATTTTAGTGGCCATTTTAATGGTTTTATTAATTTCCTTTTTTTCTAATCATCCAATACAAATTGAAAGGAAGTATGAATATTCAAACACTACACTATTACTCATGATTAGATAATTTCGTGGCTGGCCCGTTTTCTATGCAATAATTAATATACAATTTCCTTTTTATAGGAGAAATTTTAAAAATATTTATATTAAAAGAAAAATTATAAATCGTAGGAAGTTAACCTAAATCTGGTGTAAAGTGCCACCGTCAATGTACAACTAGTAAAAAAATATTTTACAATCTAATCTCACTTCACGGAGATGGCATGCAATCGTCATATCACAATTGTGGAGACGGCGTGGTGGCTGAGGGGGCGATAGAGGCCGGCGGCGCAGCGGTGAGGAGGGCGTGCGCTGCGGTGAGGGGGGGGGGGGGCGTGCGCTGCGGCGAGGAGGGGGGGGGGCGTGCGCTGCGGTGAGGGCGGAACGGAGGCGGCTGTGAAGATAA
Organism: Incurvaria masculella; assembly: GCA_946894095.1. Taxonomy (NCBI): domain Eukaryota; kingdom Metazoa; phylum Arthropoda; class Insecta; order Lepidoptera; family Incurvariidae; genus Incurvaria; species Incurvaria masculella. The sequence continues at coordinate 10,976,407 of OX335644.1, forward strand.
ACATTCTCCTTGGGGATTCAATTTCGCCGTCTGCTGCTGAGCGCATACATTCGTTAAGGATATTGCAGTCGTTCTGTGTTAACAAACTTCCCGTGGAGCTTAGCTATCTCTTGCTCATTTCAGTGCGTCGTCGGTCGCTGAGCTTATGCAAATTTGTATTATATTTAAATCTTCCATCGCGTCAAACTTCCTTTACCATGACGCGTCTGATCCACGGAGATTTCCGTGATGTAGCCCATGAATATATTATTCTTTTGGATTTTTTTACTAAATTGGAGCAGCATCTTTGGCATTATGATGATCATTTTCTAACTGCACACTGGTCTAAAAATACAATAATATAGCCCTTAAAATAGGAGTAAAATAGGTATAGGATAATATAAAAAATAACGCTCATTTATTTTGGATTTTGTTTCCATTCATTCAAGTGATGGATTGCATTCAATTGAATATTATATATTATGTGGTATAAATACGAATGTGTTAATTATTCTTTATACATGATGTTAATTGTTGAATAAAATAACATGTAATGATAAATATAAACAAATAATTCCTGCGTTGTAGGGTTGAAAAAAATAATAAATTGAAATAGAAAAATGTTAAAAAGAACAATAAATAAATTTTGACAAATCTTTACATGGCAGGATCTCATTGACATCTTGCACTGAAAACTCCACACTGGAAAAAATATACCTTTTTCGAAACGACAGGGTTGTTGGAAAGATGAGGCTTTTAGGGTGTTCATTCGGTTACAACATCCAGAGCAAATTAAGAAACTTTTTCCTCTTCCACTGTTTCAGGAAAAGTTGGTGATTTCTTCGGCATTGTCCCCCTCACGAAAACATTTATTTTCTAGCATTTACGTAAACATATTACTCCATACACTGGTTTGTGTTCCGTGGCGCCACAATCGTTCGTCATTATTTCTGCTAATACTCCCAAAAATAAAAGAAGTTACAATGTAATAAAACGAGTATTAAAAAGGCCGCATTTGTGAGATAATTATGAGGCATGGGGCAAAATTTGCTGATTGTAGATGGCAACTTTTTGCGATATATTACATAACTATCTCAGATACGCTAGCATTTTTTATTGTTTTATTGCATTAAATACACAACTGCTAAGTATGCTCGCAAATAAAGTGGTACTTTGTCTCTTCCTATTAAGAAGGTACAGCTACGAACGACCCTGGCCCCATCTAATTTGACGCTCACACCCCCTTAAGGGGTTGTTAGCACCGAATTGCATTCAGTTCCATAAGAGCGTGAATAATACAACATTTAACTTTATTTAAAAAAAAATTCTACTAATTTTCATAATTAAAAAAATACATTTGTAGATCGATGGCCATAATTTAAAGACAAAACTGTAAATCCCGGATGCTTTGATTGCTCAAACGGGGCAAATAAGTATAATAATTCATAAAAAAAAAATAACAAAGAAGGGGAATCTCACATACATATAATTATAAGTTTGAAACATATGCTGTCAATCAATTTATCTTTCATCTTTTTGATAATTCAATTATAAAATATTAACATGGGCTTTCACTTAGGCTATTTTAGACTTATTTATGTAACTAGTTGAATGTGATCGGGTGCTAACACCCCCTTAGCAGTCCATCCGAGATCAGCCTCGAGACAAGAGACGAAGAAGACATTCAAAAAGCACACAAAGACAGAAATGTATTAGATTATTTTTAAATTTCTTGGCTCAATAAGCTGCAATTGGATTAGTAGGTCGACAATTTCCCGCCGGCGCATCGCACGCCGCCGCCGGCGCGCCGCAGCCGCCGACACCGCACTCAGCTGCACCCGTCGCCGCGGGGCGCCACCGCAGCGCCGCCACCACCGCGCCGCGACAATATTCTCTATTCCACGGAAATATCCATCCCTAAAATGAAACTCGCGGTAGTTTATTTCGCCCGGCTCTGCCCGGTACGTCAGGAGCACTGCCCGGATTTCGGGACGTGCGCGAACTGCATACTGCCGTGATTTACCACGGCCGGGGCTCTTATAATATTCTTGTAACGTCGGAGAGACAGCTTAGCGGGAATCCCGACAGGTCTCGTTCGTTCTAAATTGTTAATGACTTCTCTCGAATTAGTAGGAAAGTCGTTTAAAAAATCCTTTGATTTAACGAAAAAAATCCTTTGATTTAACGAAATATCCCTAAGTTTTTTAATGTAACACATATATGGCTAAAACTACAACGACCGTCATGATGAACCGAACACACCGCAGTCCCGAAGGAATTAGGTGCCATGCCAGCCAGCGCCTTCCCTTTATGACATATACATTTGAATTGATGGAAAATACAGACAATTTTCGATGGCTGCTTCGACCACATTTCTTCCAACGCCATGGTTCCACCTCGGGCGCACTTAAACATAAAACCTAGTAGGGTAAAGGGACCTACAGTTTTACATTGATTTTGAACCATGGAGCAGCTCGCATTGTGACGAAATGCACTGATCCCAACTAAGAAAAAGAAATGGTACACTAGATTGCAAGTACATGATGGTGATCGATCCCATGACCCTTCGCGTAACAGCAAATCTCCGTGCCCCTGTGCTACGAGCCGCTAAAGTAAACAAATTACTTTGAGTTTGAGTCTTAATGCATATTAATTAACGCTAAAGGGACTCGCCTAATCAGCAAAGTGCGCCAAATTGAATACGCGTCCTTGCTTCGACCCGTTTGTTCACTAGAGGCAAAATATTTTGCCAATTAAGCGGAAATGGCGTTACGCAATCTTTGTTTTCACTTTCTTAAAATATTTGCGTACCTATTGGAATCGATAATAAATTAATCTCACTCACGCACATCATTACTTTTTCAGAATTTGCAGGAGTGCATAATAACTTTATGCAGTGGCTTACATCGATCCAAAAAAAACAGAAATAAATAACCATAGTTGTCTTTATAGAGGAAATACCTCGGAAGGGAGTTAATTCCATTCTTTACCGACACTATAAATTAAGGAAGTCGAAGATCGGTGGGTTCTTATTTTTGGAATATCGAGTGAATTTGTGCGTTTTCTCCCTGTTCCACGTTATGCGAAGGTTGAAAGGGGACGAACGAGCATTCTTCATGGTATAGACGAAAGAACACAAAGGGAGTCCCTTCTTCTCTTCGGAGTTGGAGGGTCTCCTAATTTAGGGATACCTCGTGGTCGTTGACGAGATGCACGGCCCGTCGCTGTATCGAACCCAGGGAGCCAAGCAGATGCTTGGCTGAGCCAAGCAGGTACTTAGCTGATCCAAGCAGGTTCTTAGCTGATCCAAGCAGGTTCTTAGCTGAGCCATCCCATAAATGCAAACAATGCTCCATGCAAAACGCGCTTTGCGCCTTGTAGAGGAGCAGTTTTTTCTCAAGAGTGAAATGACTAACACACCCTGTGAGAACTCCCTGATTTTTTTAGGCAAGCTTGGCTTTATCCTTAACATTACGTCCTAAATTAAGGTCATTAGTCAGGTCGAGACCAAGAATCTGCAATGTGGTCGTCCAGTTCAATACCCTGGAAGTTCGGAGCCGCACAGAACGGAGTCCGCATTGAATACGCACTTCTGTTTTTTGCTCGCGTTGAACTCGACGATCGATGTTTGGAGATCCCGCCCTGAAATACTTAATAATACGTACGGTGGTTCAAATACACGTAAAACTGTAGGTCCCGTTAGTTACATCCTAGGTGTTAGGGTCAACCTCGACCAGGTTGGTACCATCTCATTGACTGAACGGTGGTCGAAGTGGCAATGCAAATTGCCCCTGTCTTCCATCCAGTTAAGTTTAGCCAAGGAATTAAGGAGATCCCGGCATGTGTTTCGGCTAATGTCTGACAGTAGGTTGTGGTATCCATTGCCAGTGAAATAATATATTTATTTAATTTGCTGCTAAGTAAGCAATTGTGACTCTAGCCGAAGGATGTATGCAACCCATGACATTTTCTTCTATTTATTTGTAGGGACGATGAAGAGGTAGAAAAATTATATTTGTTTTCATGTATCTCTTATATGTAATTTGCCACGTTGAGTGTGCCTTTTTGAGTTTGTATCAAATCAGAAATATAATAGTTACTTGGGTCTTCACTTGGAATCAAAGCAGTTTGAAACGAAAATAGCCTGTTTTCGTTGGTTCCAAATAGCTCCAGCACAGAATTTCCACATGGAGTATCACGCCTATTGTTTGTCACATTAAGGCGCTTGTTGTGATTTGGCTCAGCAAACAAGCGGATGAGCAAAATTATAATAACTTAGCTTATCGTTGGCTTCGAAAACACAAAGCTTTGTGTTTGTCTTCGGGGACTTATCTCAAACCAAGGCAAGGCATGAATTGCGAATATCCTAAGTGTTATACGGTCCCAACTTTGATTCATAATGTTTGTCACAAGTAGGCACGAGTCATATGTATCAGTTACCCGGTAAGTATGTGATCTATTTCAAAAAAACCGGCCAAGTGCGAGTCGGACTCGCACACGAAGGGTTCCGTACCATGGTACAAGATTGAACACAAAAAAAAACATGTTTTTTGTGTGGGACCCCCCTTCAATTTTTATATTTTTTTTCACTTTTTTATGTTTTTGCTATGAGATTCTTTGAAAAAGTCCTTAATGAATTAGCAATAGATAAAGTTAAATAATTAGAATATTTTTACAGTATTGTAGTCCTTTTAGTAACGCGTTTTTGTTCCTTTCTAATTCGATCGAGAAATTAGAAGATCTTCTTGAATCCGGGTACCTATTCTATACTGAAGCGATCGAAAAAGCATTTTCAATGCTAAAAACCAGCTCCGTATTCAGGTTATCTGAATAGCTTTTCTCTGAACACCTTGACTATGACCAAATCGTAAGTAGGTATGATGTTATATAATTTTGAAAAACATTTCGTTGACATTTTCGCGTTCTCCTCTAATGGTGTTTCCTTGTTTCATTTCGCATTAAATCCTACCATTTTATTAGTGCTCTCGTTTCGAGAAAATAATATGGCATCCCGCGAGAAAAAAGGTCCCTTCAATGAGCAGTGAGAGTTCGGTGTAAACTCGACGGTGGGTAGTTAGCGGGCCAACTTCCCGGGCCGCCGCGCGTCACGTCGGCGTTATTAGTAATAATTCTATCGTATCTCGTGAAAGTTTCTAGCCGCCACGCGTGCCTGCCGCGCGGGGGGGGGGCGACACGGCGGCGGGGGGCGCGGGAGGAAGAGCCCCCTGCCCTTCGACCTTCGAATAAGTTTCCGTAGCGACAGGGATTGGGCAACTTTTAGTCTATTAGCTCAGGTGTCCATAGACAGTTGGTCTAGTAGACAGGATGCGAGTGACGGTGATAAAGAATTGGAAAATGGATCGCATCGATGCGAAAACGTAATTTTGTCGTATTCGATTTCATGTAATTTGTAATAAGCTAACAGTATTAATAACAGCAGCAATACACGGTGTACGGACGTTAACGATCAAACATGAACACTTGAAAGAGGAAGAATTCCTAAGTTGACTCTATGGTTGACGTCAATATGACAGAATGAAATCTAGAATTTGTCCCTATTTCCTAGCTAGCTATCAACGATCTCAGCCGAAAGAACAAGCAATGTTATCCCCACTCCATATTTCGCGCCATATATAAAATGTTAATGGAGTTTATTACGCTACAACTAATAATTTACAAAAATAAAAGTTCAATAACAAAGTTAACCCCTTGCTTATTCTGGTTGATTTCTCCGAGTCGACCTATGGGTTTTAATGGACATATTGCTTTGGTCCAATTTCCCAATTTACCAAAACAATTCATGTTACATGTAAAATCATATGTATTGACGAAAAGTTGACAGTTTGAATCGTCATGGCAAAGTTGTCTACCTAATGTTAATTGTGAAATCAATTATGTTTAAATACAAATAGGTAAATAAGTTCTGGTAACAACTTACGTTCATAGTCCTAATAACATGCCATAGTAGAGAGCACAAACCAAAGGGGTTAACTTTCCTCAAAACATTCAAGTGAAACGAACATGATAATCATGTATCAATCAAGCAAATCACTTAGTAACTTCAGGTCAGACGTGTTTAACTTTCAGATCTTTTGATCTTCATGATCGTAGATTTTTTTACAGTGTGTTTTAAAAAAATATGTTTCATTGTAAGATCAACCAAAAAAATACCAACGAAAACTATATCTTCATAAATAAATGAAATCTGTACGAGCGCCTTTTCTGGTTCCCGGGAGCCATATGTGGAGATAATTTCGCCAATAATTTCGTTTCATTTCATTTATTTAAACTTTTTCGGTAGTCAAACTACACTAAGTTACGTCAGAAACTGAATGATCCGGGGATTCCATCAACTCAGTAAAGAAGAATCCGCAAAGTAACTTTCCGAGTTTTTCGTCCACAGTAATTAAGTACATACTTAGATCTAAATGCTACTGCCAAACAATTTTTGGTAGATAAGTTTAAGGCAAAGAAAAAGAACAAAATAAACGGTCAACCTCATTGCCTTATAATATAACATCTAATAACAACATCAAAATATAAATATAATAAATAATAGTTTTGAAAATACAAAATGACGGGCGAGCCAACTGCCGTTATCTACATAGATATTTGTGGAGCTTCCTCGCAATATTTTTATTTTACCGTAATCATTTGATGCATAAAATATCTAACTGGAATACAAATAAAGAGGACCTTAATCATCTCAATATGTATCAACCATAATCATTAAAATTGTATTACAATTACCAAGGACCACAAATTAGCGGGAATTAGCTATCCATTTCCTCAACAATTTTCGTAAAAATCCCTGATCCCTCGAGAAACATCAAACATTTTACACGTAACCAAAGGCCGCCATCCGGCTTTCAACTCTCGAGGAAGTCGATAACGAATGCGGCGTATCCGAATAAAAATCAATTATCCTATCGATCACGTGCCGCCATGATAACCCCCGGACCGTCCTCTGATACACTTTGGCGCGCCTCGAAGACAGCGCCCCTATGCATTGCGGCCGTTGAAGGCGTTTTAAAACGAAAAATACGAGCTGGACTCCATCGAGCCTACGTGACGATGTCCCTGCGATATCAACGACGTGACATTACTACCTACGCAAACTTATTTAGCGAATCTGTTGAAGGCAAACTCCCGGATCGAATGGCGGAAGGCTGCGGCGAGTCGGGGAGGGTTAGCAACATTGAACAAGCAAGTCCGGGAATAGCGGTAGAAACTCATCCACATAATATCCATCCTCGTTTTAGTGACAATACTCTTGGGGCTCAACACGGTAAAACAATTCGTCGGGTGAACTAACAGGCAAGTGATTGATTCAATCTGCCGTTTAGTTGTATTTCGTACCATGCGTGAGTTGGAAGTAATAGGAAAGTGTGAATGTGATTTGAATTTTAAAAAATATACATTTTCGTGTTAGCGGCTAGTTCTCAAATATCCGAATTATTAAGAATAAATAAATAGTTGCGTTTTGAATTTCAATTAAGCCAACACACCTGCACATCACCGACAGATGGGTGATTTACTGCACATGATCCTTCTCTATTGCGTAGCAATAATCTTACCATCATCGTCGGTTACCTGTAATAATTACTATAAATAGGTGTTAAGAGTGTACATTTTTCGTGTCGGCCCAAACGAAAAGGGAACGCTATTTCCTACTCCATTTATAAAGATATTTGGTTCAAATTATGCCAATAACATCATATAACCAGTACGTTGTCGTCTATGTTTTTAAATGTTATAATTTTTTAAGTCTTTATTTACTGGAAATAAATAATTTAAATTACAAAGTATGCAAAATCAAACCGAGTTTAACTCAGTAATTTACGAGAAAAACGAATTTATAAAAACATAAAAAAATTGCTTAAAAATAAATTCAAGAAAAAAATAATGAAAAATAAAATGTTGTGATGTAGAAAAAAAGTTTCTCTTAAGGTTACCTTTGTAGGTAAATAATGGGCGTTTCAATTTTAAAATGTAGGCTCTAATCTTTTTCTAATAAATAAATAATAACGGTGAAAGTTTAATGACTGAGTTTTCTCCTCATAGACCTAGCATAGGTATGTTTCTCCTGACGGCGCCATCTATGATATGATGTGACTAACATTTTTATTTTTTTAATATGGCCTGGCAACGTCAGTCTGCCAGTTATCGCGATAAAATAGAGTTGTTGTATTGATAAAAAAAGGCTAAATATGTAAAACAGAACTGCGGTTTTTACATTGTATTACCGCAGGTATTGCATTATAGTTGGCACCGGTTTGCTTCCCCATAGAAGAAAGGTCATTGTCAGATCAGTCTAGGCTCAATAACACAGAGACTTTAAAAGTATGAAAAGCATGGTACGAAACGAAACTTAACGTCAGAATAACTCACTGTCTTGCCTGATCACGCGACGAGTCAATTTACCATAGTTGACGGTTGTCAGTTCGCTTAAACAGTGTCCTATGCAGTGGGCATTATTGGAATTCCGTGCTCAAGAATCAGAAATGTTTTCGGTCGAAAAAACAGCTTAGCGGTTGTCAAGCGATTTTATCGCCGCAAAACCTTGAATCATTGAAATTACCTTGCTCTGGAATATTTCCATAGAGAATTTCGCTTCGACAGCGGTTTCATGGACTAAAATATTCCTGATTCCTGAGCACGAACTTTAAAAAATAGGCCTACCAGTTCTTACGTCTTCTTTCTCGCGTCTCGTTGGAACTCGAAAACCTCAGGAGTGAGCTAATTCGTAAGCGAACTGACTGGCCGGCGCTAACGTCAGTTTATGTGTTATATATATCTTTAAGTGGCTATGCTGCCGCTATATGGATGACTTTCGGTCGCCTCTCCCATCCTTCCTAGCTGGATGGTAAGCAAACAGCGCTAATTAGGAAGGCTCCCTTACGTTTGCCTTTTATTAGTACAACGGACTGTGTATGTTTGTATTATTCATTAATGTTTGGGGTGAATAGGTGTTTAATTTTGTCACACACACCGATGTACTCACTCAGTCGAGTGTACGTGAATAATTGGTATTCTCGATTAATTCCGCTCCTATTATTACTCTCTTTGAGCATGCATGACGCTTGAATGAGCTCCTTCTTGGTCGCTTAAAATTTAATTATATCATATTGAATTATGAAGTGGTTGATAAATCCCAGCTTAAACTACAGTGCCTTATTTTAAGATGTGTTACTTAATGCTACATTAATTTTTTTATAGTTTTATATGTAAGTATTGATAACGGAGAACGATTTTACTGGTTTTAACTAGAATTATAATAACCTACGCATACGGGTAGTATGCGTCAACGTATAAAAAAGGGCCGTTTTAAACTTTTTTTTTTGATGTACACTTTTCAGACAAAGAAACAAGGCCGCCATAAATATCCGTTCTAACCAGGCAAATATGTCTTTTATACAATTTCTGAGTGACTCATATCAAATATACTTGCACATCTAACCACATTTCAAAGGAAACCGGGTGACATGCCAGGACCTTTCCTTGATATAAAAATTATAGATACCGGACAGAACAGAAACTCAAAACACGACCAAATCCCGTCATCGTTTTGACCATCCTTTATTCAATGCAATAGAGAAGATAATAGTTAAACATTAATTCCACACCAAAAAGTCACACAATCTATGATTTTATGGAGAATGCAAAATAATTTCCCCATTTCAAAGTCGGTTGAGAAATAAAGAAGGGGAATATCCTGTGAAAATATTATTTTCATATTTTGTTATAATTGATATTAGAATTCATTTCATTGTTTTTAATTAATATTAGAAAATCTTAAAAGAGAGATAAGGAGCATCCACTCTTAGGCTGAGTTAACAGTAGTAAGATAAACTAACCAAAAGTAATACTAACTAATGGCAAATGTGACTTTACCTCCATACAAAATGTGTCACAGTGACACAAGAAAGTACTATCTTTCGTTGGATTTAATTTCAAATACTATTTGTCTCAGACTTATACCAGCAAAGTAAAAACGTTAGACACACAGTAGGTGGTAATAAATGTGGATGCCTTAATGAAAAGAAGCCGGTAAATAGTAATTAGCAAGTTCTCCAAAACTGTGATGAATTTCAGCCTACCCAGCCGGGTGCGGTCTGCTATATTCCGCTGGTGGAGGGCTTTATTAAAGCAAATTAATATTGCTCCATTTAAGGCCAATAAACTTTTCGGGCCACGGTCTCGGACGATAAGGGTTTCGTTCGGATATAAAATATGATATAGGCTGATTCGGGATCGGTTAGCATTTTTGAATCGGTATGAGCGGATTCAGGTTGAGCGATTTTTGATAGATTTTTTTTATTAGGACCGATCAAGTTACGTTTAAAATAATTGACGATCATTTATTATTTATGTTCATTTAATTTATGTCTCCTAAATAATATAAAAGTAAATCCAACTGGACAATGAGGATCCTGAGAATATGACAAATTCTTTATCAAATTAGCAGCAACAAACCGAAATGCGAGATTATCAAAGAGATTAATTCCAATTAAAGCCGATTAAAGCCATCATCTTCCCAGTTTTCTTGTTATTGATATATTATATATTTTTCCAGTACAGTTTTAATTATAATGTATTTCAATATCATACGAAAGAATAAACCGTTCATTGCGCATGTTATTTGTTATGTAGTTTTAGTACAGATATAATTAAAACGAGATTTGCGACTTAGCGCATGTGTTTATAAATTATTTTGAGATGAAAAATGTAATTTTTATTTGAAAAAAAAACCTCTGCTTATAGTGGTACTTTTTACAGTTATTTTTTTTTGTGAAGTTTTGGTGATTCATACTAAAGTGAAATAACACTTTAATAGTGGAACATTTAAAAGTGGCAAATAAATCGACACCCGTCGAAGATGGAGCGACGCAAGAGGGGAGAGCCACTTTGCCACCTTGCCACCTTGCCACCTTGCCTGTTTTGCCACTTAATAAAGTAAAGATAAAATCGATAACTCGTCAAATGCTGGGTCTTGAAAAAGAATCGATGGATCGGGTGGGTTTTTTTAAAGTTAGTAACAAGCATTATTTATCACAAAACACCAATCCAAATATTTAAAAATAATTTTTTAAAAAATCTGCCATTAACATGAACTTAGCCTATATTTTCGATGGGACACTTTACAAAATCGCACAATTCTGCTTGGGACACCTCTTATTATTCGGGAGTTGCCCTACAAAATATGTGAGATTAAATTTAAAACTTTTTTGTTACTCGTTAGCTTTGCCGATTTTAATTAGCTGTTGATACCAGATTTAAGTTAAAGTAATTACTTAGCTCTTTTTTATGATTTGAAAAGGCAAAGAATACATTACAAAGAATGTTTAAATACTTCAGAATATTCGATATCACATATTTTTAAGCCCATTTCTAAGCGCACGAAATCCCATTTTAGTTTAAAAAAAAGTATCAGTTTGTATTTTTCGAATAGAATTGAAATAGTATGGATAAGTTATTAGTTGCCTAGGAAACTTGTAAGTTCACAAAATTTCCTGCGATGTAGAATTTGTTTAAAACTTTGGCTCATGCGTGTAAATTCTTCATTCATTGTTTGATTTGATCTACTTTGACAATTTTTAAATAAACCCATTAGTAAATTTACCATCTTTATATAAATATAATATATTCAGGTTTTACATTTAATTTATGTAAATAATGCTGGCAAAAACAATACAATATGTTTAAGGCGGATTTATTATCTCTTTACAGGTTTCAGTTTCAGTGTCTTTATTTCCTCCATTAGATGTATATTACACACTCGGATTCGATAACGGATTTTTTTCCTGTCGGTTCGATTACTTCTGGCGAAGAAGAGCCGACAAGAAACTTCGTCAGGTTGGTCATTGTATTATTATTATTTTTTTCCAGTTTACAGTGATTGATTGATTACTACTGCTCATAAAGAACATTATTATAAGAGCATTATAAACATTGCTGAGGAGCAAACTCTTGACTACGATAATGACATCTTATTCTAAATTAATAGGAATTATGATCTAAATTATTCAGGTGTAAAAAGCCATCGTCATTTTTGATACAAGGTAATATCAAATTAAATATTAGTTAGTAAATAAACAAATTCATACTACAATGTAGTACCCATGTCAGAGAAAATAATAATAATAGAAAAAAAATGGGTACGGTTTCTTCCAGTCAACATTCGCAGCAGGGTTAATGGCGCCCGAGTCAATACCATCGCATTGAATGAACGATGGTCAAAGCAACAATGGAAATCTCCTGGGTCCATCCAGTTTAATGAAGCCGTGCAATATGAGGAAGGACCTGGCATGGCACCTAGTTCTAAGGCGGTGGGTTGTGCTAATATCATGACAATAGTGTGGTATTACCACGGAGGAGATGGTCTAAGCAAACTGGGTCTGTGCCCACCAAGTGGGTCTCTACGTCACAGCCCACGTGATAAGAAGGCGTGGCTTAGCGTCATTCGCGACATGGCGCTGGCGGTGTTAGGTTGTGTGACAATATTGTGGTCTGCGGCGCAATTTTCGGCGAACAGTCGAGTACATGATGAGATTTTGTGTAAAATGTTGCAAACATTACACAGGAAAAAATATCTAAAGTATGTAGGCGAAATTACGTTTTATTCGTCATTTAAACACCTCATATTTTATAATTTGAGTCAATATTCGAACATTGTATCGATGTATCGGTCTTGCTATTTTCCGATAGATGGCGCGCAATCATTTTCTTTGCACGGAAAGAAATGTTGATCTCATGATGCAAATTTTTATGACATTTTTAAATCAAAATTATTTGACCATGTAATTCAAGTCAGTGATGTACCTGCATAGTTGCAAGCGTTAAATAAAAAAGTCCAAATTTTGGTAATAAAACATGTTCAAATGCACGCAGACGATTTTAAAATGTTTGGTACATGCTAGTAGATAGTTTCAAAATTATTTATGTGAAACAATGGCTAGTGAGACAGCCGCCTCAAATATATTTGTTGAAATACTGCGTATGCATATGTATATGGTAGGGCCACAGCGGGCTTCGTAGCACTCAAGAAGAATTGCGTTGTCCCTCCTAGAGAAAGCGGTGATTTACGATTTCCGGGTGTTTTTGGGGGCTGCGCGAGCGCGGGATTTTGGGATTGGAGTTCGGACAGCGGTGGAGCGCGCAACGGTGACGCACGCTATCGGCGGGAAACGCAAATTTTCTCAGCCTTGAATGTATTCCGATATTCGATCAGTGGTGGTGTGAACTGTGATAATGCTTGGAAATGAACTGTGACCATGCTAGGGAGTGAATAGATTAATTATAGGGTTGTGATATGAAATACTGGTTCCTGAGGACATCTACAACTGTACGAGGAGGCGGGATCGTGTTGCAAGCAGATTGCAGAGGATGAGTGCTCTCTTCATTACACTGTTTTATTACTAGATTGATATTATTGATGTAACCGGATAAATTGCCGTCGCGCGTTGTCGGAATTAGGTGCATTCACGTGACGCCCTATTTTGCGGTACGGGAATTGAATTCGATTACGGACGGTTGCGACGGAATTGTACTGAGCGGCTATGTTGAAGTCGACGGCGACCGCCGTAGAGATGGAAACCGCCAATTTGCTCAAGGTGCCTAATCTATACAATTATCATAACGGTTCGACGGATTTTTCAGAGTGGTTGTGTAATATTTTCCTACGGCGCGGGCCGTTGCGAACCTATTCCGCCAATTTTCCAGCAGGACATCGGTACAGAGTGGTTGTGTAATATTTTCCTACGGCGAGGGCCGTTGCGAATCTATTCCGCCAATTTTCCAGCAGGACATCGGGACAGAGTGGTTGTGTAATATTTTCCTACGCGTGGGCCGTTGCGAATCTATTCCGCCAATTTTCCAGCAAGGTCATCGGGGGGAAAATTCCCTTTACGTTGTAAGCGCGGGCAAAAACATAGAATAATTCTAGTACCTAAGTTAGCATAAGATCTTGCTTTGTATAACTGCGTAAGCTTGTAGCTAGTGTCAGGAAGTCAAATGTCTTAGACCTAAGATAGCTGACATGACTCGGCCGATGACAGACATGTTATCTGCCCATAGTCTCTCGCCTCTACGTGGCGGCAGGTAGAAACGTCCATTCTAAATTGATATATTCTTGTACTCCAAATTTCATTCAATTATATCCATTCAATCATACGAAGAAGTCTAACAGACGGAATGGCGGCCAAGGAGTGACCATTAGTTCAAATCTCCATGGCCCATAGCTTACTAGACGATCACAAGTTAATAACTTTGGCCAATTCCAGATATTAGTTAATTAAGTAGCAGCACTAGACCTTTCTAAGTATGGGCTATGCGAGACTTGATATAAGTTAGCTAGCAGACAGGTTGATTTGTAAGATAAATAAGTAGGATAGGGGTAGGGTCGTCTCACTAGTCAACGTCAAACAAATGTCGGATGATTATGACACTGCTGTGTGTTGGATGAAGCGTTGTTGTGATGAGTATAATTTCTCTCCGATACGATCCAATACTCTGACGGTTTTCGCGCCATTGTTATAACTGGATGACGCTTAACGGAAACAACGAAACGGCGAGACCAGAACAAAAGGGCTTCCCTCTCGTAGAAATTGTTTGGATTTACATACAGACAGACGCCTAGAAAGTTTTGATTAATTTTAATTTTCACGGGAACAAAAGTTTTATCACGCCACGAATTCACGTTTTATCCACAACTATTCAAAATACTCTCGAAAAGTTTGGCAAATAAAGCTTTGACATGTATCAACTTGGGATAGGAGGCAATCGCATTGGGAAAAGAGGAATATTGAAGAGTTTTTCTCCTCTTTGATGTTCAGCCGTTGGAAAATACCATTTTGCCTGTGTACACGTGTCGGGATAACTTTTCGAAGCCCTTCCACTGATCGAATACTTGCCTCGATTCGTATGTCTAAATGAAAATGATTTTCAAATCATGTGGATGTTCCATGGTTTCACTGATTTCGTTGCGCGAACGCTTCGACATAATATTGATGGCGAGGTAAATACACATGATATTAATATTACATTTTAATTCCTTCCTTTGCACAGTAAGCAATGCAATGCGATTTTGAAAATATGCAGAAACATATTTAGTTTGACATTATAATGGTTACAACGTTGCAATTTAATTAAAAACGGAGCATGTGACACTCACTGGTGAATTACGAGCTACATATCGCCTATCACAGCATGCCCGACTACACCGGTGGTGTATAATGGACTTAAACTCCACCATTCGCCGCCTCTTCATAACTTAACATAAACTAACCAAAATTAACTCAAATTATCATATAGCCTAGACGATAGAGGAGTAGAATGACCAGAAACTATGATAAATAATGAAGTTTAGGTAATATTTAGTGACTTGGCCCGAGTTCACTTGTTTTCAATGCGAGTTCCAATGAGGGCAGACATAATGCCCTCATTAATCACTTGACCCATCAATATATACAATCAACCTAAATTTTTTTAATACATAGAGTTAATTTGCGAACTCAACGATCGAAGAGTTTTTGTGAGTTTTAGGATTACTAACCAAACGAGCGGCTCAAGCAATTGTTTCTCAACTATTTTTAAACTAATTCTCTAATCCAACAGATAAGATAAAATACGCTATCTTTCAAATTGCACGACGACGAGGTTATCAAAGATAGGTCTATTTTCATGAAGATTCAAAGATGCAGCTATAAACTGTGGATAGATTAAAATTTGTATTTGTGTACTTCATAAAATTATATGTTCTAAGAAAATTATGCCAGAAGACTTATCAAAATTGGATAGAAGAACCAATAAGTAAAGCAATCGGTGCACTGCAGACAATCGGTGAAACAAGGAAAACCGATTTAGCTAGTTGTGTGAGCCATAATTCTCGTATTGCGTCGGCGGATGCGGGTCGAAATGTGCGCTTTTATCACAAAATGTAATCAGGTTTAGTGGCGAGCTCTCGCCGAGCATCTGACATTTCGTTTTGTAGGATTCATCTCAATTTTCTTTGTTTCCTTAGAACTCGTTTGTTGCGAATCTGACCCGACGTCCGCGAAAAATCTGGACTGAAAGTCAGAGCGGTCACTCTTGACAGTTTGTACGTTTAACGCTGCAAAGAAATGTCTGCAGTCTGCCTGTGAGATCCTATGAAAACGTTCACACCCATAGTCACGAAGAAGGCTGTTACATTAAATTGAAGAGATCCACTAAACCAGTGCATACACTCAACCATATGTGGTCCAGCCATTTCGTAACTGACGTATATGACGACTCTTTATGTTCTTTATACTAACGATTACACAGGGTTTAAAATACCGCTAGTCCTTTTTTTTAAACCACGTTGTCAATATATGATATGAAACTCATTTCAAGCAAATCTTAAAAAGATGAGACATTGATTGAGTTGAATTGAATTAATGGAAATTGAATTGATTGATTGATTGAATTTATTATAAACTTAAAATATTATATATAATTGTAAAAAAAAAATATTTTAATATCATCATTATAATATAATACTAAAATATGAAAATAAAAAGATTGATACAATATATAATTAGAAATAAATTCATACAATTAACTAAAACTGTTCATAATCTTCGCTGGATGAGGTGCATATAACTTATTTTCATGCCAGCTTTACTGAATTGTCAATTAGGGAAGGACGCGCTCTATAAATGAAGATTTATGTTAAGAATTATTGTAATATCTCAGAATATGCTGAACGAAACTTTCAGGATTACCGCCCATTAGAGAGCACTGTGCATGATTTTAAAACATGATGGGGGCTCGTTAATACCCTGTTAGTGTAACGGGCCTTCAGCCCTTACACAATTTGATTGACGATATGATTTCTAAATTATTGAAGTACATAAATCTTAACTTCAATTTATTGATTAATATAGATTTTGAGTTCACAAGTACACATATCGTTCGCAAGTGCTTACTTCGATTGGGATTCAGTAAATGAATGACTAATGGGAGCTGCAAAGATATTGGTAGGTAACCCATGCAAGTCGTATATCATGTAGGTACCTATGGACTTTGGACACTGAGTTATGCGACTTCTTGTTAGCGCCGGGCTGTGCGGAGGAGTCGGCGCAAATCAATGTGTGGAGAATAGTGAAGCCGCTTAGAAAAACGAGGAGCCTTGCAAGTCGTATTGTCTTCAATAGTATAATTCGCGTGTTCAAGTGCTGTGTGGATTCTGACTTTCTTGTCTTTTCTTGATTGTCTTCCATCCGCAGCATTTAAAGAAAATGTAAAATTAATCAAGGAATTGGAAATCGATAAGTTACAAAATATGTTCAAATATGCTATTCTGTTTGTATTCTTAGCCACCTTCTTCTGTGTAATGTAGTTATTAATATTATGTGTGCTTTCTTCATGACTCTGCCTAATAAATCAAAAGTGGATTTAAAAATCAAACCAGTCACATCAAACCAAGCCAAACATCTCACAAGGCAAACCTAGAGGCCCCGCGGCAAAATAAGATAAAATACGTAATGAAGTCTCGTGCGAAAAAAAATACATGTTGTTTTATAACGACAACATCCATTATTCATAAAGTTATTTGGGGCAATATTATGCTCTCGGTTCTCTTAGTATCCAATATTGGCTAGGAAAAGGAAAAATAGCGACCTATTTGAAACTGTGGATCAAGCGCTTTTCCTTTTTGGTGTAAATGAAATGATAACAAAACAATAGAACTACGTACATTGCATACTAGATGTTCGGTTTTTTTTTATGTGACTGGACATGGATGGCTAATACCACACCTTCTGTCATGGTATTAGCCCAAAACACCACATGGGAACTAGGTGACATGCCAGGACCTTCCTTATATTGCACGGCTACATTGAACTGGATGGAAAACACGGACAATTTTCATTGCCGCTTCGACCATCGTTCATCCAATGCGATGGTACCAACCCGGGCGGGATTAACCCTACCACCTAGTAAGTAAGGAGGGGACCTACAGTTTAAAGTGGAATCCGAACCACGGCCAACCTCTCTCAACGGTCGAATGGTCACCCATCCAAGACCAGACCGGACCCAGCGTTGCTTAACTTCGGAGAGCGATCGCCGAAGTGTCGCGCCACTGGGCCACTGAGGCCCGCCCTTGTTGTGTACCAACAAACAGATTAATTAAATGATAATTGTATGTATTTAATGGATACGACATTTCCGTTAACGCATCGTATTCAGGTATTGAAAATAATCAGAAAAAGTTTTTGGTCTGTATATTCGTCGGAAGCAGGATTCTAACCTGCGACTTTCGGATCACATATCCACTGCTCTACTGCCGAGCTATCCCGACAATAACATCAATCAGAAAACAAATTTTAGCCATGGCCTTATTTCAAAGCTTCAACCTACGTAAATGGATAGTGGATTAAAAATAATTCCTGGACCATAATAACTAAGTTTGACATAAACAGTCGTATTCAGAGAGAACCTGTCTAAACTTAGTACGAGATTAGCACCGGACTAACCATACAAAAACCGGTTTAGTCCGGCAATAATCCGCGCACTATATTTAGTCCGCCCACTCTGAATACGACAGTTAGGGGACTGATCAAACCCCGAGCCTATGCCATTAGATTAGGTTACTTTTTTTTAGTAAGGAGAGGCAAGTTGGTTTGGGTTAGGTTAGGTAAGATGAAGATGATAGACATAATGTATCGTCGAATATCCCTGGTGGACGCTTCCTCTCACCGTGTCTCTGGCTGGAAGCCACTTTGCACTTTCATATCGTCCGCTGATGGTGAAGTATCACTCGTAACGTGGCGCAAGATTGAACTTTTCATCTCGACGGCTCTGCACTCCTTTGTGCACATTGACATGCATATTTAGCAAATATATGTAAATGTAATGAAACGGAATTCCTGAAATATATTTAGTGAAGTCTCAAAGAAATTGTTTCGGTGCTTTTAAATATACAGTCATTCAGAGTGAGCCTGTCAAAACTTAGGATTAGCACCGGACTAACCATTCAAAAACCGGTTCGACCGCCGCCCACTCTGAATACGACGGAATGTGTATACATAATTGCACGGAATATTGAGGACATAATTGTCTAGTCAGTTTTTCAGCTTGAATACGTACTGTGTACTGTAGGGTAAACTTGCAAGCCTCCCGATATTAGGATACTTTCTTCCTGTGAACCTGAATGCCCTAAATGGCTTGATGAGCCAGACAAACTTATGTATAAATAAAAAATACGAGGTGCTGGGACATGAATATATTACGAGATGCAAATGTCAACACACTCTATGTGTATAATATATTATACAATACAGGTATAATAAACAATATATAATATACAATATACTAATCTATGAACACACTCGTTTTTACAAACATAAAAACGGTCGCTATGGACGGAAATTCAAATTGTGTAAGGGCAGAAGGCCTGTGGAAGGAATTAATAATCAATAATCATAATTGATCATTTTATAAATGTTTACTGCACGTAGAAACTCATTCGTAATAGATTTAGTTTGAATACCTATTGGAAAAAGGTTTAGTGTTCATACAAAATTATTCATATAATCAATGTAAAAGAACACAAATGCAAAAAGCCTCGTGTTGGACAAGCGGGCGGCTCAGATGCAGGATGATCTGGCGGCGATCATCGAAGATGGAAGAAAAAAGTGCATATCAAAATATTCTCATAGTTATACAAATGATATCTCAAGAATAGGTATAGAGGAATTACTTCACGAAGCCACTGAATAACTATAAAAATATACAAGAAATTATTACAATTTTATTTTTAATTACTTTGAGTAGGTAGTTATGTAAACAAGTAAGATGCTTAAAATATGTGTGATGATAAAGTTAGCGCCCACAAACGTTCCTAAAATGACTAAGCCACAGAATAACTTGCCTAAAAATGCTCACAGCACGATATAAATTCGAGACACACGTATTCACTGCGTCCGCTGTCTCTGCAATATACGCATTACGGAAACACACGGTTTAACTCGGCGCACAAGAATCGCGAAGGTAAATGTCGAAGACTGAAATACAGGGCCTAATAAATGTCACTGTCAATGTCAAACTATTAAACAATAATTTCGCTGCCAAAGACCGCTGCCTATTTTGATCTCTTCGTTTATCGTGTTTGAATTTATTATTAAAGCCCCTTTCAATCTAATGACGCCTAAATACGCCTAGTTTTATTTGCGATTTGTGCATGGACGCCAAATTCTGTGTTTTGGTTACAGAAGAATCAGCGGCATGAATCTTTCAGGTGTACTTTTACTTTACCCCTTCGCATGTTGTGGTAAGATCAGAGAATGTTTCTGAACGAGAACTGGTGCTTCATAGCCCTACAGACCTCATGGCAACTAGGTACCTTGCTAGGGCTTCCTTATATTGCACGGCTACATTGTACTGAATGGAAGACATGGACAATTGTCATGCCGCTTGGACAATCGTTCAGTCAGTCAGCATATTTGCGTCCACTGCTGGACAAATGCCTCTCCAATTTTTCTCCAGTCCTCCTGGGCCTCAGCGGTACGGAAACACTGCATTCCACCGACACACTTGATGTCGTCGTCCCACCTGACGGGTGGTCTTACCACACTCCGGTTTCCTGTCCACGGTCGCCAGTGTAGGACACGGTTACTCCAACGGTCGTTCATTAATTCAGTGCAATTGTACATACCTACCAGAGCGGGATTAACCAAATTGTTACGTGGATCCCGAATCACAAATGTCTAATCCCTAAGGCGTCTCCTGCGTGTAATAGAAGAATGAAGTGGAACCATTTCTATTATCTTAATATGCTGTAACCCACATTTGCTATTTACCCATTCTTTGGCTAGATCGCCAGCTGCATCATTTCCATCATTAATTATTTGCAAAAAAAATGTGGGAAGAATCATATAGGCCATTACCTGTGGCCAGGACCTCTTAATGTGCCTGGCGACGCCCATGAGCTTTCAAACCTTTAAGGGGGCTGCGAAAACCATGCCGGCCGGTCAGGTGCTTTTTCACACTATGTGTATGAAAAAAATGTATGCCTGTATAAGATGCCCGTCGCTCCACTCTTAAGTCTGCGACCACATTACTTCTTTCTCAAAACAATTATCACCGACATTATCTGATATAAACGTTCAGAAACAAATTTATGAATTCTTGTGAAAGAGGTAACAAAAATAGCCAAAATACTTTTTCAGTCAGCAACATGTCGAAATGGCATTTTTCAGAGAATGGTGCAATCACAGTCAATTTTATAAGGAATTCACTGGCTATTTTGTGTGCATTCATTAAGCTGAATCTCATGGTTTTTAGGCACCCATTACAACATATTTTGTAGAAAATTAGTTCATCCTAGGACTTGAATGTGGGCAACACGGCAACGAAATGGTTAGTTTGAAATCTAATTTTTACGTAATATTTACCACCGAGGTCAATACACTTTTTCCATTGAATGCATCACTATTTAGAAATTATACCCTTCTCTTAATAAAGACAAGCTCCTGAATTGGTACCTAGTTTCTTCAGGATGCAGTGGAATAGGCTTATGCCGTGAGAGTAAGTTTTAAATTAGCGGTCCATCTCCAGTAATATAAAAATAGGTTCATAAATGATTCTCTATAAAAAATATGTTTTTTCCATAGACCAATCGGACGAAGACTCGAGTAGCGACTCTTCAGCGCCGGCAACCAAGCGACCGCGTGCTGACACACTTGGGGCCTCCTCCACCACGTCAGATGGCTCCGGTAATTATTGTAGTCACCAGCAATGCGACTAAATGATGGAAACAAATTATTATGCATCCCATAGTATGTATATTCCAATTTTGTCCTATTTATCATAGACTAGCAGCCCGTCCCGGCTTTGCACGGGCATAATATAATTAAAATAATATTATTTTGTCACAATGATACACAAATAAACCCTTCTTACGTAGAGTTCCTAAAAAAAGAGCATATACCTACATTGAAATATTTGAAATAAAAATAACAAATGTTGCTGTTGCGCTCTGGGAACTTCTCTGTTTCAAAGAATAAGACAGGCTCCGTGATGAGGAAGATGCAACATGTCCACAAAAAAGACAATGTGCATAGTGTATGATTTGGTAAGATTTACGAAAATGTTAATTTCAAAACGACTTATAGCTAAAAGTAAACCATGACCGCTGTAGTAAAAAGTCGAACAAAAACCAAATAGATTCTAAATCTTGATTAAATTAGCTATGTCTGATGACTAATCTTTTTAAGATGTTCTTACTTTATCATTGCGTAATCCACCTCCAAAGTTATTGTATAAAACGCGCGAAAAATGCGAACTTTCGGACCTTATAACTTAGAAACCAAACACAATTTTACAATGCCAATGGTCATCAGACATCTAGTTCGATCAAATAAAGCTATTTTAAGCAAAATTTTGGAGCTCTGACAAGAAATATGGGCGTGATCTTCTTTCCCCTTTTGTATGGGGAGATGAGCGGGATGGGCCACCTTAAAGCCAGGGAGTAAACACTATTAGATGTTGTTTTATTTTTCACTAAATAATTAGCTTAACTGTTATTATGATACTTTTGAGATTACTGCGGTCGTTAGACATGTTTGAAAAATGTTACGGCTTTTGAGAATGTCTTTGGAGAATTTATCTTCCTGCCGCGTGAAAAGCCGTAACATTTTTCAAACTTGTTTAACTGTTACTAGCTACCTACAACTACTACTATAACCTACAACTATATAAAGTATTTAATCGAAAATCTTAAAAACTATTTAAGTCACTTATTTATTAGGATAACTAAATGTACAACATATATTAATGGGTCTAGTTCTGAAAAGAACTTTTTGAATGCGTTTAGTTACCTACTAAACTAATTATCATCAAGCGACAAAATATTATCAAGCGACAATTGGAACAGGCTCCCGGAGGAAGTGATTAGTGCCGCTTCAGTGAACAGCTTTAAAAACAGACTTGACACTTATACAAAAAATCATAAACTTTAGACTTTTTACAGGAATAAAAAAAAAACAAAAAAAAAAACAAGTGCACCCCCAGTTACCAACTCAGATGTACACGCATCAGCTTTAAGCTGCTAGTGTATCGAGACAATAATAATAATAATAAAATTTCTTAAATTCCGCACACGGCTGCTGCGTAGGGAGCCGACTGACTCCCCTCCCGTACCTCTGAGTGACGCCTACAAACTCTTAAACGCATAGTTGGCCGAGCGCAGTTTTTTCTAATTTTTAAACTCATGATATCTTCCGAATGAAATGTCCGAATCGAATAATTCAAAAAGTAATAGAAAGGTATTGAAACAGTCTTAAATAATAATTTATTTATTTTGATAAGGATAAGGAGCCTTTTCTAGCGGTGGTATTTAAATTTTTATTTTAAAATAAATCCACACTTATTGTGACATAACTATAATAGTTAGATGCATGCTGTCGTGACATTTCTATAAAATTGTATTACAACATTTTGTTCTATCGTGAATGTTTTCGCAGCGCACGCGATGTAAGGAACATCCTTGGTAATTTTTTTGCACCTTGGGTTACGTTATCGGAGTTTTTGTAAGGATCCCTAATTTTTTTAAGATAAAACATAGCCTATGTCCCTCGCATAGACTGTAGCTTTCCAACGGTGAAATAATTTTTCAAATCCGTTCAGTAGTTTCAGAGCCTATTCGGTTAAAATACACAAACAATCAAACCTTTTCTCTTTATATAATGGTATAGATAATAGTATGGTTCTTACCATAAATCATCCCCCAATAATAAAATAGCGCTCCAGCTTAGCACAAAGAAAATGTACTTCAGGTGTCCCCGAGTCGGAGGTAGAGGCGGCGCTAGCTCGAGTGTACCACGCCGATCGCGCGCGGCTTGTTACCTACACGGAGAGCGGCCCGGAACCGCGCAGCAGCGTCAGCGAGAACTGCTCCTCGCCCGGCGACGAGCTGCCCGTCTTTGCAGACCAAGAGCTCCGTACTCTTACGCGCTCCTCCTTCGGCGATGACGCTAATAAGTTCTACGACAAGAGTTCCGATGAAGGTAAGTAAGTTAGGGTCGGAAGGCAATGATACTCTTAATCTAGCCAATCCTGTGATTTTACAGTTCTCCCATTACTTTGAAAACTTCTTGACTCTGCTATACTTTTTGAGGTTTTACCATGAAACGGGCATATCAGTTTATCAATGACAATTTTGAAAAAAATACAAGCATAGATAGCATTTTTCTTGACATCTTCAAAATTTATGACTCCCATTGCAAAACGTTTTATTTCAGCAAATTTATTTAATTTTAATTTAATATTGTCACCAAAACTATTTTTTATAGTATAGATGACACTCTACGCTATCGCAGTGCTTATTTCATTTCATTTCATTTATTTAAACTTTTTGGTAGTCAAACTACACCAAGTTACGTCACAAAGATTCGCATGTACAGATGTTAATTTCTTTTTAAGGTCCGAGCGACAAACAGCCTGAAAGCAATGCATACACCAACCAAGCAGCCATGCGCATGATGAACAAAATGGGCTACCGTGTAGGCAAAGGTCTAGGGAAGTACGAGCATGGCCGCACGGAGCCTGTGGAGGCGTCGACACAAAAGGGCCGCCGTGGTCTCGGTCTGAAGCCGTCCAAGGTTGGCCCAGTGCCCGCAGACTTTAAGTGGAGTCCTGATGACTCAAAGTCAGAGGCCAAGGAGGAAGTGGTTGGTGACTATTCTTTTCCTGTGTTTTGACCTTAATTTTTCACTCACACGGTTTATTCCGTCACACCTATCAGTAACTATTAGAAAGTGCAAGGTCTGGCTTCTGTCTGTTCGTCTGTATGCCCAAAACTAGAGAATCATTTACCCGATTTTGATTTGGTTGGTAACTACGTTTGTTCTTGGATCAATACGGCTTGATTCTTGCCCTTCTACTTACAATTACTAAATTTTAAATTATCTAAAAGGTGTGTCCGCCCAAGGTTATGCCTTTGCCGGCCTATTTATTTATGACCAAAAATACCATAATAATTGGTTATCATGGATAAAAACTTAAATGTACATTGGTGCCATTTATGGCCCCAGAGAATATTCCTTCTCAGTAGCGGGAGCATAAACACAACGATACAGCTGTATCGATCTATAAAAGTGTTTTTGTTTCGCTTTTCATGCAAACCGAAACGAGAAAGAAATATGTTTATCGGTCAGCATAGTTGTATCGTTCGTTTGTGCTCCGCTGCATGTTTGATATGAATTTGTTTAGTAATTTAGGGTTTTATATGTTCTCAAGACAACTTTAATAACCTACAATAACATATATTCCTTCAGTATAATGTCATTAGTGCAATATAATTCAATTTTTAACTAAAAATCAAACTGTAACCTTACATTTTCAGACATGGATGCCGAAGCCACCAGATGAACCTCTTTCGGCTGACGATCTGGACAAGTGGCTGGGGAAAGGACCCAAAAAGTTGACCATTGAAGATGAAATTGAGTTTTGTAACGAGGGTATTCTTCGAGGGGTTATTGAAGCCAAGGTATTTACGTAGGCATACAATTTAGATATCGAAGGAAAACTTGAATCATAAATTAGACCTTTGAAAAAAAAAGTGTTGCGTAAATTGATGATTTCAGAGTATGGATTGAAAAGGGACTAGTAATAAAGTGAGATTCCTATACTTAGTATCTTAGATTTTTTCTATGAAACCTCCCAGCTAATAAATGTTTCTTCTCAGCACAGGGCCTGTTTAGAGAGATTCGTTGTTCATCATAACCTCGTGCATTCAATATGTTACGCCTGACCATTACTGGATGAGCTTATATCATATAAATTCCTTTCCATAGAACGTATTCGACACGCTAGACGCGGAAGATTTGCGAAAGGCCCGCTTCCGCAGTAACCCCTACGAGACGATCGGCTCGCTGTTCTTCCTGAACCGCGCGGCCGTGAAGATGGCCAACCTGGACGCCATATTCGAGTTCATGTTTACGAGTCCGCGCAATGAGCGGGGGCAGAGCGCGGTTGAGCGCGGCGGGCTGCTCTACTTCGCGGACGTGTGCGCCGGCCCGGGCGGCTTCTCCGAGTATGTACTATACAGAAGAAAATGGAAAGCGAAAGGTATGTATGTATGTATTTTCTTCTTCACCCTATTGAGAAGTTTCTTTCAGCACCTATTGATACATATTTTTTGGATTAGTCTACCTATTTTGCAAGAAGGTTCATCTGCAAAAACAAGTTACTTAGCTCAAAATGTTTTTTAAGTTATTTGAAACAAGTGCGAGTCGGACTCGCACACGAAGGGTTCCGGACCATCGAACAAAAAATAATACAAAAAATCACGTTTTTTGTATTATTTTTAATAATGTAAATTAAAGGGGGCCCCCTTTAATTTAAATTATTTTATAATCTTACCTATTTTTTGTTATAGCGGCAAAATAAATACACAATCTGTGAAAATTTCAGCTGTCTATCTGTTACGGTTCCTGAGATACAGCCCTGTGACAGACGGACAGACGGACGGACGGACGGACGGACGGACGGACAGCGGAGGCTTAGTAATAGGGTTCCATTTTCACCCTTTGGGTACGGAACCCTAAAAATATAATGCTCTATGGCTCTACTTGTCTAGTTGGCTACTTAGCCTTCGTTCATTGTAACGCATGACGGTGACTTCATACATATTTTTAGATTAGGTCACCATTATTACCATGTGTCAAAATCTTCCTGGACCTACAGTCATACAGCTATGATGGAGTATCACGCGAGAACATTTGCATGCTATGATCTACTATCACATTAATTGTTAATCTAAATAATTGAACCTTAGGGCAATCTGCTCCTTCTCGAACAATTTTTGGATGGTTAAACGATGGTTAAACGCCTTAAAGATGACAACAAAAGTGCACAGCCACCCACCATCGGCAGTAACTGCAGAAAATGTGTCGACTATTAAATTGCCTACGAATTACATAAAAGGATATAGATAGAATCTTCGGCAATCGTTTGGTTATTGTTCATACCATCTAACATGAATATCTTGGCGTTAGGGAACTTTGTTGTGTTGGATATCTTGAGTGCTTTCCGAAACGGATAAACAAGCCCGCATATTTTGGTGCAGAGAAATGTGACTATGTTTCGAAAATGGGTCATCGAGGCGTGTTTCTGAAATTGTTAACGGGGACAAAACATGGATACATCAATATGATCCGCAATGCAAGAAGCTTTCGTCGGTATAGAGAATTGTACACAACAGACGCATTGCCCAAAGTTTCCAAAGCTGTGCAGGAATCACGACCAACGACTGTAAGAGCATGATACATACATTTCCCTGAGAACAAAGGTAGAATACAGTAGCTAAGAATCTGGTATTTAAACACTGAATCTTCCACCTTACGTTACTTCCCTGGAATTTCTTTTTCCTCCCAATTGTTGTGGATAAAATAATAGGAGAGTTTTTTTAAGCGCCTACGAAACAGCAATTTTTTGACCTATCGGACGAAGACTGGAATAAATGTGGATGTAAATTTTCATAGAGAATAATTGAGAGTATTTGAAAAAATATAATATAATTTATAAACATTTATTGTTTACTTTTCCCGTGTCTCAAAATGATTACGTATACACAATGTAACCAATGATTTTTAGTAAAGTTCACAAAGCTGTTTAAATTTCATAATTACTCTCTCTATGCGAGTCCAATTCGCACTTAACCGGTATTTTGTCATTTTATTGAACAATAATTCAACTTTTTCAGGATTCGGCTTTACGCTAAAGGGCTCCAACGACTTCAAGCTGTCCGACTTCTACGCGGGTCCTGCAGAGTCATTCAGCCCGTACTATGGCGTTGAAGGCGACGGTGATATCTTCAACCCGGCCAACCTTGACTCGCTCAAGCACCACGTGCTCAAGCAGACCGACGACAAAGGCGTACACTTTCTTATGGCAGACGGTGTAAGCGCTTTATCTATTTCGTTTAAACAGTTTTGTCTTCTTTTTATCCATCTTAAGTTTTAGTGAGTGTATTTTGTTTGCTATTTATGTCATCTTGGGGCAAGTTTCAGGCCTGCACAATATGTCTCACAATATCTTTTGTCGCCGGTTGATTATACCCCTCTCCCAACCCAACATGTACGCACCATGCACTGTAGGCACTTCGTTGTCAAGCTGTTTGTTATGTTCACATCATTCAGTGTTGAACCGCACACAGTGTTTGTGTGCCACAGAAGTTTTCAGTAGAGGGCCAGGAGAACATCAGGCGATCCTGAACAAACAGCTGTACCTGTTTCAAGCACTCATGCCAGTGTGCCCCGGTGGATACTTCCTAGTCAAGCTGTTCGACGTGTTCACATCATTCAGTGTAGACCTCGTGTGTCATTATGCAGGGATTCTCGGTGGAGGGCCAGGAGAACATCCAGGAAATCCTGTCGAAGCAGCTGTACCTGTGCCAGTGTCTGGCAGCGCTCATGCTCGTGCGTACGGGTGGACACTTTCTCGTCAAGCTGTTCGATGTGTTCACACCGTTCAGTGTGGGCCTCATTTACCTCATGTACCGATGCTTTGAGAAAGGTGATATTACTGTAGTTTATTAAAAAAAGTGTTATTTAACCATTGTAATATGATTGAGTAATAGAGAGCAAAAAATAGCTATTGTGCTGCAAGAATGTAACACTATGCCTAGCCACTTTGGGCAAAGTATTGCGACTGGATTTAAATTGGGAGAACTCAATTCCCAAAGCAATGCAGCCAATTGAGAACTCCCTACTTTTTTGAGACCAGCTTGGCTGAAAAAAACTGGCCAGGTGCGAGTCGGTTAAGCACACACAGGGTTTTATTTATTTTTCTGGCGGCAATAGAAATACTCACTCTGTAAAATATTTCAACTGTCTATCTATTACGGGTCATGAGATACAGCTGGCGACAAACGGACGGACGGATAGCGGAGAACAGAACCCTAAATATAGACGGCGAACTTTATTTGCCGTCTAAAGTTCAGGTCGACACGGACGCATCATAAAGTCCAAAAATCACGAGTTTAAAACACTTATGAATACAGATACTTTCAATTAGGTTAAGTTAGATAATGTTGATTATATGCACACGAAAAATACATACTTTCGAATGTTCTGGGTTTTGGATCTGCATGGAGGCTGGACTAGGAAAGGTCGGATAAATAATTTTAAAAAATTATAATGTCATTTAGCAAGTGATAACTCATCAAGGTACTCGACATTGCAGTAAGCATCCACAAACCGGTGACTTCGCGGCCGGCAAACTCGGAGCGGTACCTGGTGTGCGCGAACAAGCGCGGCGACGCGGACGCCGTGGAGCGGCACCTGCTCGCCGTCAACTCGTTTCTGTGGAACCACCGGGACGCCGATGACGACGTCACGGAGCTCGTGCCGCTCTCCGTGCTGCAGTCGGACGAGCCCTTCTACAATTACATATACAACAGCAACTGTGTGTAAGTTTTATTTTATGTTACATTTTTTTATGCAATCTGACATGGATGGCTAATACCACACAACTACCGTTATGATATTAGCCAATACAGCACATTCCCGAAGGAATTAGGTTCCATGCGAGGACATTCCCTTTATGAGCACAGCTACATTGGACTGGATGGAAAACACGGTCAATTTTTAATTGCCGCTTCGACCATCTTTTCATACAATGCGATGGTACCAACCCGGGCGGGCTTAAACCCTACCACCTAGTAGAGGGAATCTACAGTTATACATGGGTTCCGAACCATGGGGCAGCTCGCATTCATGACGAAATGCACTTATCCAACTCAGAACTTGAAAGAAAGTGGTGCATGTGAGGATTTGAAACCAGAACTCTGGTATGCTAGGCAAGACCCTGCGCCATTAGGCTACAAGCCACTCGAACTGAACATGGATGACTAATACCAAACCGACCGTCAGATATTAGCCTAACACACCATATGGGAGCTAAGTGCCATGCGAAGACCTTCCTTGTATTGCTCGCCTACATTGAATTTGACGGGAAACACGGACAATTTTCAATGCTGCTTAGACCATCGTTCATTCAATGCGATGGTACCAACCCGGGCGGGATTAACCCTACTACCTAGTAAACAAGGTCAAATACCTTCATTTGTACGTGGAATCCAAACCACGGCCAGACTCAGCGGTTGAAAATGGTCACCCATCCAGAACCCACCCGCGCTCAGATGCTTCATCCAGCTTATCGAATCGCAAGGCGTCGCGCCACTGAGCTAATGGGGCTAACATATAATTATTATTATGATTACACTGCATGACTATGCGTCGAGTAATGAAGGACGGGAGTGGTGACATACTCATACGTACTGCAGCAGCGTAGCCATGTTTAAGTGAAAATACACTAAGGGTTAAGTGCACCATCTCTGGTGATTTTCAAGCATATGGAGTATTCTACATGTTATCTTAAATTGTGAAAATCTTATTAAAATTACACTAATAATTCTTGAGATATTCGCATTTCAATACTATAGAAGTAGTACATTTTTCATACATTAACACTGAGTTTTTTCGCCCCTCCCATCCTTCCTTGCTCGAACATTTTATGACACCAAAGCATTTGTGGCGCAGCGGTTCGGACCTCTCTTTTCACTCTGGAAACTGTTGATCCGACCCCTGTTAGCGTGCATCACTATCTTTTTCTTTGAATTTGACAGCTGTATAAATAACACGGATGGTCATGGTGAAGGAAAATATTGTTAGGAAAGCCACTACTTGGGTGGAGTTACGCTTTACCACTGATGACAAATGAAGGAGAAGTGGCATGCGGTCGATATTGTGTCTCCGGCGTATGCCACACAGTCGAAACATCGCTACCACACGTGGATGTGCTCTAAAAATATGTTAAGTCAGTTCTAGTCCACAAACCCTCCCAATAAGTCTGCGACAATGTTTGCATGCAGAATATACGTTTAAGGCGGCCCAACCCGGCGGGACTAACTCATTCGCGGGCACTGTACAAAACAGTGCTGTTGCGCTCTGGGACCTTCTCTGTTTCAAAGAAAAAGACAGGCTCCGTGATGAGGAAGATGCAACATGTCCACAAAAAAGACAATGTGCATAGTGTATGATTTGGTAAGACGAAAATTTTGATTTTGAAAACGACTTATAGCTAAAAGTAAACCACGACCACTGTAGTCAAAGATCTAACAAAAACCAAATAGATTATAAATCTTGATTAAATAAGCTATGTCTGATGACTGATGTTTTCAAGATTTTCTTACTTTATCATTGCGTAATAAACCACCAAAGTTATTGTATAAAACACGCGAAAAATTCGAACTTTCGGACCTTATAACTTAGAAACCAAACACAATTTTGCAATGCTAACGGTCATCAGACATCTAGTTCGATCAAATAAAGCTCTTTTGAGCAAAATTTGGGATCTCTGATAAGAAATATGGGCGTGATCTTCTTTCCCCGTTTGTATGGGGAGTTGAGCGGGTTGGGCCACCTTAAGTTGGGTTGGCAGTTTTAGAAAATTGGAAACAGTGCTAGTAGGCGCGCTAGATGGCATATCTATGGGCTCTACCAATAATCAGTCTTGGTACCCCCGTGTGCAATCCCTCTGTTTTACGTCATCATGTTTAATCAAGACTAAGAGACCATTAAGGGCGCATATTAAAATAGCAAAATCGTCTTCCAAGCCCTAAGTTTTCTCTACCCCTAACCGTTGTCAGATAAAAAAAAAAAATATTATCACTTGTGTAAGCTTGATTCTATGTCCGTATGTGTCCTATGTCCGTGTGATTTTTTGTTTCTCATTAAAAAAAATCGAAAATTAACGTAAAAAAGACAACTTTTTTTCCAATATTTTCCATTCTAAAAGGTATATTAAAAAAATTAAAACATACAGACATAGATTTATACATTATATTTTAAAAGGCAATATTTCAATAACCTAGTAAAACATTAGGAGCACGGAAACAGTTATCGCCCGGAGTATGGGGAATTGATAGGGTAACGACTCTCTCAAGATGATATCAGATTTTATAGGTTCACTCTCTTTGTGTTGTTCCAGCATTGGCGAAAGACAAATAAAGAATCTCCTAAAAATTGCTCAGTTCGCTAAAGACAAGACTCTGAAG
The DNA here is from genome assembly GCA_946894095.1 of Incurvaria masculella. Classification (NCBI taxonomy): domain Eukaryota; kingdom Metazoa; phylum Arthropoda; class Insecta; order Lepidoptera; family Incurvariidae; genus Incurvaria; species Incurvaria masculella. Next base: position 11,008,469 of record OX335644.1, read on the forward strand.
GAGACAAGTCAGGCGGAGATGAAGAAGCAATGCTTGAAGCTCTGGAAGGTGGGTACCAATAATTTGTCACACTGTTGGCAATCTGCACAAAATATATTATTGACATTTACATACGTTTTTTAGTAACGGTATACGGTATACGGTATGCAGTCTATGGTTTCTAATCACAACACTTACTTTTGCTCAGTACGAACTTGCATGCGACCTGCAGAGTATCACTTCTGATTCGTCTGCAGCATTCGATTGTTGTATTATTTCATTTTTAATTTCATTTATTTAAACTTTTTGGTAGTCAAACTACACTAAGTTACGTCACAAAGATCCGCGGATTCGATCAACCCAGTAAAGAAGAACCCGCAAAGAAACATATTTTTCCATCCACAATTATGAAATACATACTTAGATCTAAATGCTACTGCCAAACAATTCCTTGGTAGAACAGATTAAGGCAAAGAACAAAGAACAATAGAAACGGCAACCCTCAGTTAGCAACAGGCATGTATTGGATCCAGCTCACATGTTATCAACCTGATCTATAGTAATTTGGATGCGTCACTGGAGGCATACCAAGCACGCCAAACTCAAAACCATCAATCTTTTTTTCTGAATATCCTGTAACCTAAAATCCCCTGTAAGATTGTAAAAATGAAAAACGGTGTGTAGCCAAGTGGCGCGGGGACTTGCCTAGCATAACAGAGGTCTGGGTTAAAATCCTCGCATGCACCACTTTCTATCTCATTCTGAGTTGGATAAGTGAATTTCGTCGAGAATGTGAGCTGCTCCATGGTTCGGAACCCATGTAAAACTGAAGGTCCCCTTCCCCTACTAGGTGGTAGGGTTTAAGCCCGCCCGGACAATAATAATTAATTATCGCATTGGATGAAAAGATGGTCAAAGCGGTAATGAAAATTTGTCTGTCTTTTCCATACAGTCCAATTAGCCGTGCTCATAAAGATAAGGTCCTGGCATAGCACCTAATTCCACCAATGTGGTGTGTTGGGCTAATATCATAATGGTAGTTGTCTGGTATTAGCAATCCATGTCAGGTTGCATTAAAAAAATGGTTTCCCTGCTTCACGGTCGATTCTACAAACATATTAGATTCGTTGAAAAAAGCGATGCACATGCTTAGTCGCACGGCGCACGGTCTGACGCAAAATACTATTTCGGTGACGCGCGATGCAGCTGCCAGACGAGGTGCGCACGCAGCCGCCGCGCATGAGCCCCGACGAGACGCTGTCGGTGGTGGTGTCGCTGATGGCGCGTGCGCCGCCCGACGGGCACAACCTGCCCGCGCTCAAGACGGACGTGCTGGGCCGCGCGCCGCACGCGCTGGCCGCGCGCGACGACCTGCGCCGCTTCCGCAGCATCTACGACTGGCACTTCCAGTTCCTCTTCAGCACCAGGCAGAACAACGAGTGCAAGTGGTTCCTAGGTGAGCCTTGCCCAACACTTGTACCCAAATCCTTTTGGCTTATCACCAGGGAGACATTCACGGACTTTTAGCAAACTTCCAAACGCGACGCAATCTTGCGGCATTCACGCTCGCAGCGTCTTTTCCGCTATCAAATGGTATCCAAAAAGTGACCAATCCGGATGGGACGCCGCTAACGCAAAGTAGCGTAAGCGTCGTCAGCCGCACACTATAGCTGTCACCTAGAAATATGATTATGGGAATAACTAACTGCTTTTTTTCTTGTTTTTCCCTAATGTGTTGTTTTCTCACTTACGACTAATCACTACACTAGAGCCACGCTATGATGGTGATTTTGACAGTTCGTTACCAGTGATGGGTAAAAATCATCAATTTATTTTTATATCGATATTTTTTTCAAATTGGGAAGGCTAAGTAAATAATTATTACCACAGTATGTAAATAAGCTATAGCAGTATGGAAACTAGGCCTTTCATTCGAGGTAGTTACCTACGTTCCATTGGGATATTAGGATTAATGCTTGAAAAATTGTTATTTTTGTAATTAATAAAATATTTGAGCTTACATTATCAATGGAAATAAAGTAGTTACAAAATAAAATGAGACAATAAAAAACATTATTATTTAATTAGGTAGTACCTGGGGACCGAGATATACTCGGTGTTTCCAAAATTTATTGTAACATTATGAAAACCTTTTAATTTTATTTTACAGCTTACATTTTTTTACTTTAATTTCCAAATCTGTTATTCGCAAATCAAGAAAAAGCAAACAAGGTGTATGTTTGGCAACTAAGAAATTCAAGAAATATAAGCAGCCCTAAAAAGGGCTTTGTCGTACAAGGTCACTGTGGTGTGAATTATTCAGATAGTTCAGACTCTTCTTCAGCTGAACTTTCATCGCTGCCATCGTCACGAACAGGAATGATGAATTCGTGGTCAATAAATGTGTCCACCCTGATGTCTCTAACATAATCTGCCATTATTGTCTTTTTCGTTTTGTCAACAACTTTGGACCAATCCTCTTTTGTGACATTTTGACATGCTTGTTTTAACAAGCATAGCATTTTATTTGCAGTAAATGGAGGATTAGTATTGTTTCGAGCTGCATAGCCTTTAATCTGTGCCCAAATTAATTCAATGGCATTATACGGGCAATGGTAAGGCGGGAGGCGAATAACGCGGTGACCATATTCCATTGCCAATTCATCGATTTCATATTGAATTTGTGAAGGTTTATTGGACTTCACAAATTGTACGAGCTCCGGTTTCATCATGCTCATGTTAGCTTCCACGCCTTTCTTTTGGAGCCACGCTACTAATTCTTCTTTTTTGTTTGCTTGGGTCGGTGCCTTATCAACCTGCACTGAATGATATGGCGCATTATCCATAATAATTGTTGACGGCTCAGGAAGGCTTAATAAAAGTTTAGTAAACCATTCTTTAAATTTCTGTGCATCCATTTCTTCGTGGTAGTCACCTGTCTTTTTGGATCGAAATGCCAGCAAGCAATCTTCGATAAATCCGCCATCAGCGGAACCAGCGTGACATATTATCAATCGGTAGGAACTTTACTGGACGATGATGGTGTATCATCCGTCCAAGAGCGTGAAACTGTGTGGTTTGCATTTAACCACGTTTCATCAATAAAAACCACGTGTTCCCATTTTTCAATTTTAATAACCTTCCTCAATAAAGTATTTCTTGCCATGACAATATCAAACCTCTCCATGATAACTTTTATTTTGTCACATTTTTTATAGAGGAAGCCGAGGTTTCTAAGAATTTTTGAGAGAGAAGTCTTCCCACCAGAATAAATGCCTGCTTGCTTTAATGAAGCAAGTAACTTGAATCTCGTGGGAAACTCATTTCTCTGATAATAACCATAAATATGGTTTCTGATGGCATCTGCGTCAAAATCATCAATATTAGTTACCGATTTCGTCCTTTTTCTCTTTTTAGGGGTGCTCAGAACATTTTCTTCGGTTCCACTCTCCCCGTATTTCTGTTTTGTTATTCTTGACACAGTATTGACACCGATGCCAAGAGCCGCCGCAACTCGTTCGACCACTTGTGTTACAGGCAAAAGAGGTCCACCATTTTGCGACTCAAGCTCAAAGTATTCTCGCAATTTCAAAATAAGCTCACGGGACTGGCTATCAAAAACTTGTTTTTTTGACATTTTACAAAAGCGGGGCGCAATATGCGACGAACTGTTTCGGTCGGGTCGTGTTACGGAGTAAAACTCAACGTAAATAATGGCGTGAAGACGCGGCGCGTAACTGAGTAGGATTCCGAGAGAGAGAAGTTCGCGGGTCTAAGGACGGATTGCGAATGACCTCCGCAATTAGCCGGCGCCATATTTACACACAGTATGCACCGCAGCACAGGAGGGTGTGAAGCGCCTACGATTCCTAATGAGCGAACATATCTACTGTCTCTCTCGCACTAGTTGCACTGTCTCGTTCTCTGGTGATGACGTGACTAAATGCAGTGATAACGCCACGTGTGTCAGACTATCCACCAATTACAGCTCGTTTATCTATAGCTCTCTTGTACCCGAGAACAGTGTATCAACAGTAGCATCAGATCAACAGGAACAAACGACAGGAATGTTGCTAGTGCAGAGAAAATAAATGTTTACTAAGCTAAATGAGAAGTTGTTTTCAGACATTTTCGCAATCTGGCTTATTAAAATAACAAGGAGAATATTAATAGAAAACAAATAGCATCTATAAATCTATTTCAGCATATAAAGCTACATTATGTAGTACTAGTAATGTAATAAGCATAAACAAATACTAAAATTGATTCTAAATAACGAAGATAATGAAGGCGGATCCGAAACCAAACTTTACGAAACAATTTATCGAATATTATTTAGCAAGTGTCCCAACCCTATTTAGGATGTGAGTGTGTGTCAAATTCGTACCATAAATTTTCTAAACATCTTGTAAATACACCCATATAATTATAAATTTCGTATCGCATCATAAAATTGACGCCTTCATGAATATTCAAATAAATGAACTAGATCTGTAAAAAAATATTATATGGTTCACAATGGTTTTGAATATTTATTAAAATAGTCTCATACCATATTTTGTTCGTTAGCATACATCAGCACTGAAGTGTCAAAATCACAATGGTAGTTTGGCCCGACTGTAAGCTAAATGAGAAGTTGTTTTCAGACATTTTCGCAATCTGGCTTATTAAAATAACAAGGAGAATATTAATAGAAAACAAATAGCATCTATAAATCTATTTCAGCATATAAAGCTACATTATGTAGTACTAGTAATGTAATAAGCATAAACAAATACTAAAATTGATTCTAAATAACGAAGATAATGAAGGCGGATCCGAAACCAAACTTTACGAAACAATTTATCGAATATTATTTAGCAAGTGTCCCAACCCTATTTAGGATGTGAGTGTGTGTCAAATTCGTACCATAAATTTTCTGAGCATCTTGTAAATACACCCATATAATTATAAATTTCGTATCGCATTTATAACATTAGTATGGATGTAGAATAAATACAGAGCACATCGTAACGCTGCTCTCATTTGATTGGCCGGCCTTTCGGCATTGGCGCGCGAACTGTTTGCTCGCTACTCTATAGATGCTATATAGCGTATTAGCGCATGTTGAGGGTGCTTACACACAATTTAAAATATGTATTATAAAATATAATCCGTTTGTCTAAATTAGGTGCTGGAGGAAACCAGGTGTACCAGTTGAATGGAATGCAGTGGAAAAGTGCTGTGACACTCCATCTTACCATGCCTGCCAAAACCCTTATCTACGGTGAGGTGTGTACTGTTTGTTTTCTCTAGCGAAAGATAAATATTAATTTTAAAAGTATTCTTCCCCTAAATCATGCGCATTTCCACAATTTCACATAAACTGTTTTCAGACCGTAAATTCACCAGACTGACCGTTATGTGTATTTCATGTATAGTCTTTTTCTCAAAACGTTTTTTTTTTAATATAAACTGGACATGGATGGCTAATACCACACCGTCATTATATTTGCCCAACACATCGCATTCTCGAAGCTAACCTTCCACTTATGAGCAGGGATTATTGAACCGGATGAGATGGTCCACACGGACAATTTTTCATTACCTCTAACAATTTTTGTTTAATCTTTTCATCCAATCCGATGGTACCGACTCGGGTTGGTATGGATCTACAGTTTTACATGGATACCGAACCATGTAACAGCTCGCATTCGTGAATAAATGCACTTATCCAACTCGGAAAGAGAAAGAAAGTTGTGTATGAATAGGGGCGAAGAAAAGAACCCCGCACCATAAAGCATGGACTATATAGCAGGGCAGCACCACACTGTGCACTCTAACATGGCGGTATGTACACACGATGTTGGTATACAATATATTAATGTCTCTTCTGTGGGGGCAGGTTGTGAAAGAGTTGAGTGGGGAGGGGGCTCAGCAAACGCACACCAAGGCCCTGCACATCATGGACGCTGTGTGCCTTGGAGGCATCGACGTCTCGCACTGTCCGCTCACTGAAAGGTCTGTTCACCTCTTCATCCAGGATATGATAGTGCTAGCAGAATGTCTTATAATTCGTTTTATGAAATTAAATACATAATTGCTTAGTGTACTCGCCAATATAGTTACAGTTTGTAATTTTCAAGGAAAAAATGGCCAAGAACCACCTTAGCGCAATCTATTTTTGACAAAAATAGCCTTCGACGAAAATTGCTCATCTTTGCTGTTATTGCATTTCTTTAAAAGTAGACTTATCTGGGCCTTTGAGGAAAACACTTAACTTTTTTGTTTTTGCGTTTCTTCTTAATTTCTTTCAAAAAACACAGTCGAGTTGAAAATATTTTGGTATCAATGTGTGCACAAGCTATCTTAAACTGATTTCCATGAATCTTTCAATGGCCGTACTAAATCGGTTACCAATACTAGAACTGCCTTACTAATACATTTACTTTACTAATAATACATTTGTACCATTGCCATTACTCCGGTATGTCTAGCTAGAAGTACCGGACAGCAAGAAATACCGGAGTAATAGAGATGGTATAAATGTTTATTAGTAAGGCAGTGAGTGCGGCGTCATTTGCAGGATAAGTCAGTGCGAGATGTTCTGCACGGCCCTGAGCAAGCCGTTCGAGCACCAGGCGATGGCGATCCGCTGCAAGAGGCTCTACGGCCTGGAGGAGTTCGCGCGCGCCGCCAACCGGCTGGACATGCGGCTGCTGAAGATCGGGCAGCAGGCGCTCACCGTGGAGGTGCCAAGCCGGATCGACCGGCAGCGCTTCCACGTCGTCGGCTCGCTCGCCTTCTTTAAGGAAGTCAAAGGTGCACCGTCGTTCTTGGCTGTTTTCATTTAGTAACCGCCCTTGCTAAAAGGACTTACTAAAATTCTTCAGTTTCAGGCCCGCAACTTCATTCGTGTGGTGGAAACCATTATCTCTCGGTAATTGCACGTTCAATCCGGATGATATGCACCCTCTATCTCCTCCGAGGTTAAATAGCGACTTTTACATTGAATCGTTATTTTTTTAACATGGTGTGATGAACCACCTGGCCGGCCAGAGACTGCTCGTCAGATCTGCATAACGCTGTTTCCCCATTCCCTTTCTACCGTCGCTCAACGTGAACTAGGTAGGGATTTTAATTTCACTGTCGACATTCCAAAAATAAGAATCAACCGATCTTATAGATCCTTAATCTTACTAACCCAATTTTTAGAGTCACATGAGTGGCGAACCCATTTGCTGTCATCTACCTATTGCTATAAAGCCTTACTTCACCGATGTAGAGGGTTCCTTCGCAATATTTTCCTTTACCATAGAGCATTCAAATTACATGTATAATTTTAATATTTATTTTCAGCTGTCCCAAGAGACTTTGCACGTTCCTTTATACTCATAGTCCGAGTGGGACTCGCACATAAAGGGTTCTGTACCATCACACAAGATTTGACCCAAATAAATTTGGGAAAAAAATCTTGTAATTTTTACTATTTGTCGTTATAACGGCAACAGAAATATATACTATGTAAAAATTTCAGCAATCTACCTATTACGGTTCTTAACTTACGGTTGAGGACAGACGGTCTGACGGACAGCGAAAGCTTAGTAATAGGGTTCCGTTTGGCACCCTTTGGGTATGGAACCCTAAAAAGATAAAAGGTTGCAGTTTATTTTTTAATGACAAGCAGCTAATTACAATTTTTATTCACAGAGCCATGGGAAGCGACATTATCTCGTTCAAGACGTGCCAAGTATTACTACAAGGTGGTGGACGGCAAAATATCCTCAGAAAGTCTGTACCACCTGGTGCCCGAGGCGTGCATGGATGCGGTGACGTCGCTGAAGCACCGCATGCTCTGGTACTGGGAGCCCGCCAGCGCCGTTTTCCACGGGCTGCCCCACGAGGGCCTCAAGAGGAGCGACTTCGAACAACACATACAGGACAAGTCCGTGCCGAGATGATACGAAAATGGACTAGTCTAATTGGTTGTTATAAGTAATCAGCGAGCACGGAAGGACGGGCGTAGCGATCGAAACGCATTCATAGGGCTGCAGTGTAGCCACGAGTTAGTGGAAAATTTCTAACTGTTTGCTTACGAATTCAGGAATCGCAACATGGTATGGTCGTTGCACTAAATAGCGTTCTGTGAAGTTCTTACGTGTCGTTGGAACTCTAGATAATCAGTAGTAAGCGAATTCATAAGCGGACTGACTCGCCGGCGGTGCCGCCATTGTATGTGAAATGGCTACGCCGCCCCTATACGGACTGGTTTCGGTTGCTCCTCCCGTCCGATGGCTGTAAGTAATAAATGAACTTATTTTGAGTGCTTTCCCATTTCTTTTAATAAAAACCTGTTTTTCCTTATATTTTTTTTATTTTATGCTAATTTTAGAAACTGCAATGGTACTCTTTCGTAATATCTGAATTGCCTGCTAAATATTGCCCGATTTGTAAGGCCTGGAATAAAATCAGACACCTGGTTATGGTTTCATAAAATGTTCCATAATGGTGAGTGTTAGGAGAGGCTTGAAACTCGCTGATTTTTTTGCAGAGCGGTTCATACCATTTCACGGCACCTTCAGCTCTGCCTAATTCGTTCATAATTTCAATAAGGTTGATGGATTCAAAAACCCTCTTCTGGCGGTTGGACAGCTCCATAGGTTTATTGGTATCACATCCCCAATTATAGCGGCATGCCTTACACTTGCAGATGAATCCGTACTGCTCGTACAACCACCGTTTCCGTTGTATTGTGTTGCGCAACCTAAAGTTGTCTCTGAAAAATAAAAAGCCATATATAATATCAATGTAGTGACCATGTTGGATCACCCTTAAGAAGGCCCTTCCCGACAGGACTAAATTATTCGCATGCACGGCAGAAAATCCTTTTATTGCGCTCTAGCACTGTCTCTGTTTTAAAGAAAATTAAAGACCGTGATGAGGATGCAACACGTCACAAAAAGCAAACGCAAACAATTCCCATAGTGTTTAATTTGGTCAGATTTACAAAAAAAAAACATTATAAAATGACTTATAGCTAAAAGTAAATCATGAACGCTGTAGTAAAAAAAACTTACAAAAACTCAACTTATTGTGAATCTTCATGGAACAAGCAAACAAGTTTTATCGTTGAGTAATTAATCCACACCCAAACTAATCGTTTAAAACGTGAGAAAAATTCAAACTTTCGGAACTTAAAACTTAGTAACCAAGCCCTATTTTAAAATGCCAATGGTCATCAGTTTTGAGCATTATTTTCGGACCTACGAAAATAAACTATGATATTATGGTTAGCGATGGCTTTTAGCCGTGGGTTGTGGGATATGATTAAATGTTTTCATATTTTCTAGTTGTTACTCTCAATACTTAGGATTTAGCATACTGACTTAGGGTGGAGTGCACCATCTCTGGTTAAAGTTAATTTTAAAATTAAAATAGATTCATCCTTATTTTCGCCCAAAAAAGAAAACATCAATAATAACTGATACCATAACTAATACCAACCAGAGATGGTGCACTCCTGCCTTCAGTCAGTCAGACAGTTAGCGTGTTTTCGTCCACTGCTAGACATACGCCTCTCCAATATTTCTCCAGCGGTACGGAACCACTGCTTTCCGCCGATGCACGTGATGTCGTCGTCCCACCTGGCGGGTGGTCTTCCCACACTCCGTCTTCAATTTATCTGCATTTTATTGTTAAATTCGTACCTGTTGGTGTGACTCATTGGTCACACTTCCCGTGTATGTCTTACGAGACTACTAGGGATTTGTCGTTTGTGTTTCAGATTCCAAGACAAACTGTAGGTGTCGTACCACTTACTAGGTGGGTTAATCGCGGCCGAGTTGGTACCATAGTGTTCAATAAATTCTGGTCGAAGCGGCAATAAAAAATGTTCATATTTACCATCCAGTTCAATGTAGCAGTACAATATGAGGTACTGTCTGGACCCCTAGTCCCCATGAGGTGTGTTAAGCTAATAACATTATGATAGTAGGTATGGTATTAGCCATCCATGTCCTGTCCAGTTACATATGTAAAACAAAATGTTTTTTTTTTATACTTTTTTAATTAATGAGTTCTTGTTTCATGGTCGATTCTGCATTAATATCTAAATCGTAATTAAAAAATATAGTATATTTACCCATAAGCCATGACTAGTTCAGTTCCTTGAGGTATGTCCACTTGAGCTATGAGAACAATCTTGTTCTTGAGGCCAACGGCCACAGTATTAGGGCTGCAAGAATGCCCAACAGTTTTAGTAATTGGATAAAATCCAAAATACTTCATCGTTTCGATAGTAACCTCACGTTCTCTGCCAATCGTGTCTTTCACGTTCGAGGAGCCATTTGTTACAATTACAGCTGTCTTGGTTGCATGTAACATTAATCGATTTGCTAAAAAAAGCATGACTTTTTCTCTTTCTTTTTGCTCTTTCGGCGAAAAGGATGGTATTTCAGACAAAGCATGAACAATAATGGCAATGTATGAACAATGTTTATCATGAATCCATATCTTGTTAATTGATTCAACTTTGATTCCGTGCATAGGTTTTGATAACATGTAGAAGCATATGGTCCAGATATGTACCCTTTCCTTGTGTCGATCCCTTCAACAGACTTAATCAGCTCATCCCAGCCGTTTACCTCACTCCTTGCTTTTAGCACTGCTTTAAGACTCAGTCTGCAATAGACTGGAATGGTTCTCAAAAATGTAATCATTCCACATTCAATTTGGTGCGACTCCTTCCAGGAGAGCTTCATGCACTTCTTGTTGCAGAACAGAGCGTAGCAGCAGGTCTCGCAAGGAATCAAGTTCTGGGAGAAGGCGAGGCAGTGGTGGCAACAGAGCAGCGCATCCGGCTCCTGCATGAGACTTACGTATGCCGTTTCCTCTAAAATTACTTCGCCAGCCTTAATTAATTTCGACGCCATCATTGTATCGCCATTAACTTCGATAGACGCACTTGCACAGGGAATCATTTTATGGCGTTCAGCTGTAAGTTGTAAAAATTGTGCACACATTTGGCTGCCTAACATATTTTCTTCGACATTTTCTTGCCACTGCAGCAGTTTGCATTCATTTTGTCTTTTTATTAACTTGTGAACCAGTTCCCTAGGATAACCAGAAGACAGGCAGATATCGATGTCATTGAGGCATGCTTTCAGTTTCTGCATCGCAAAGAAAAGTGCAGAACGGTTTCCATAAGCCAGCTTCAAGGCCCGAGACTTAGTAGGCGCTGTCAACAGTGCCATGTTGTAGTAATGCAGAGCAGTGTCATGTTGTTTCTTCGTGAACTCCCTGTTACCTAAATTCCTGTAATAATTTGATTTTTCCTCTGATTTCAGCTGAGGGCCCAAAGCGGGCAGCAAATTACTTTTCTTGAGTTCTTTTAGAATATTCATTATATACTGGCCAAGGCCAATCGTCGGTAAATTTTCAAAAAATCGTTCTGATTCTGTCTTTATTATCATTTCGTTGAGTAAATAATTCATTGTTAAAAAATACTCTGAAACCAAAAACAATATGCAACTGCTGAGTTATTTCAATAATGTTTCCGTTTAAGGTGGGCCCGTCAGAAATCAGAAAATTTCACTTCCCATACAAACGCAGATCACTAACCAATTGAACATCACTGTTCCAATTTACTTAAATTTGGTATCTAATATCAGGCAAGAAATATCTGATAGTGCATTTTTTGTAAATGGCGTAAATGTATCCCGGCTCAAACCAAAGAGAAAACCAAATGTGCCAACGTTACTCGTGTTTGCGCGGAAATGAACGGTCGACACGTCCGCACGGGTTTACACGGGAAACATTCGCTTCAATATCAAAGGAAGCCTGACTTTTTTTCCATCTTCTTTTCTGTCTTTATTATCATTTCGTTGAGTAAATAATTCATTGTTAAAAAATACTCTGAAACCAAAAACAATATGCAACTGCTGAGTTATTTCAATAATGTTTCCGTTTAAGGTGGGCCCGTCAGAAATCAGAAAATTTCACTTCCCATACAAACGCAGATTACTAACCAATTGAACATCACTGTTCCAATTTACTTAAATTTGGTATCTAATATCAGGCAAGAAATATCTGATAGTGCATTTTTTGTAAATGGCGTAAATGTATCCCGGCTCAAACCAAAGAGAAAACCAAATGTGCCAACGTTACTCGTGTTTGCGCGGAAATGAACGGTCGACACGTCCGCACGGGTTTACACGGGAAACATTCGCTTCAATATCAAAGGAAGCCTGACTTTTTTTCCATCCATAAGAATCGAGGTTTGATTTGAGTATGTGCGTCTAGATGCTTTTGCGTTACCTTGTTTTGTAGCAGCTCTGCCTTACCGCGACAGCGACACTAGACAACAACACACGAATCCACAGAACATATTTTATCCTCACGAATCTACACAGTAGGATCAGATTGAGTGCCTGTCACAGAATATACAGTCAAACGCGTAGGTTTTCTGTGTATTAGTTATTGTGTGTTATTTGTGTCGGTTGTCCTCGAAAGTGCCACAGTTGCATCGTTTTAACAAATTACAATCGTGCATGAAATTCCCATATTTGGATTTAGCGTGTGTAACTAGTATACATTTTTTTACATGCTAATAACTGCATAATACAGCATTTGACCGGTTATTCTGAGCAGTCGCCGCAATATTTCGCCAATCGGTCATATAAATATGGGAACAATTGGTAAATATGGGATACATTTTATTTAGACGTCTAATATCTACTATCTACCTAAAACAATAATAGAAACTGCAGTCATGGAGGTTTTAAATAGGGCCCTAGCTATTGGTCTTTAAGACAATAAGTAAAGAAGCACGTTCCGTATTTCCTCATGACAGCTTCTGCTAAATGAGGTGAAAAAACACAAGTGAGCCGTCTTGAAGCTTAAGGGTCCCAGTCTAACTTCCCATGCCAGAGATCATGGGTTCAATTACAATATCAAGTAAATTGGAACACTGGTCTTCAAATAATTTGTAATCTACGTTCGTAAGGAAGCGTAATTTTCTTGTCCTTGTCGGCACATACCGCAATCACACATACGGTCATACCTGGAGTCCAACCTTTGATCAGATATTTAATGATGTGTGCACCACAATTTCGCTCTCAAACCATTTGCCAATCCCTTTAACTGGACTAGAGCAAACATTGGACACAATTTGATTCTAGCAAAGCAAAGCAGACGTAGGATAGGGTTTCCATTAGCCCTATAGGGAGAAATTGTTATTCTGAAGGAACTCGGCGGGAATGCATGAATATTTATAGATTACTGTCTTATGATGAAAGGTCAAAGTTTACATTTCATTTAGATTTTTTTTTTAAATAGGCACACAGCCCAGACATGGATCGGTTAGATTAAGGTATTGGTCCTTATCTTGGTTTTTGTTTTAGAACACTTAAAATAAAGTTTAAAAAACCATTAATCACATTTTCATCACTTTTCAGTGAAAAATGAGTACCGATTTTTTTTTACTATATGGCACTCAATATATCAAATATAGTTTTGTATCCCTGCAAATATGTTAATTGCATTGATTTTATGAGCATAACTCACAGAATCGTCAAGACATGGGCATTCTAATGACCTATTTGTAGTCATTGTAATGCCTGTAGAAGATAGTGTCATAATTAGTTTTACAAAAATTACAAAAAAAATATATAAAAATCAGACTAAATGATAAATAAATGAAATTATAAAATAATGTCTCTATTTTATTTTACACATAAACATCCATACTAAAATATTACATACGGGTCATGTTCATCTAAATTGTACATGTAACGAAACAGAAACAATTCGGAACGTAACGAATATAACGAAACTGAATATAAGGGCTTGGCCGCAGTTGGTGAAACAATTTTTATGTTTGAAATCTGACAGCAGATTCGTGGTATCCTACCACAGAGACTCCTAGATAACTATTTATAAATAATTTTGGTCCAGAAAAAAAAATAGCTGCCACTTTCTTAAAATCTGACACAAAATTTGTACTATATGACCACAGCCACACCTTTTTTTTTTTTAATCTCACACCCGAGCACCCTTCTTTACCCCCTCCGTTGTGCGCCAGAACTACTATGACTCATAATACCGTCTGCAGAAACAACAAGTAAACAAACAGTCGGTCGTCAGTCATACTTCAATCACGCCGCACCGCCTTCACACTCCGCCGCTGCACCTTGCCCCCGCATATTTTTTTATTATTTACCGTTATGATATTAGCCCAATTCACCATATTCCAGGAATTAGGTGCTATGCCAGGACCTACCCTATAGGAGCACAGCTACATTGAACTTGATGGAAAACACGGACAATTTTCCATGGCTGTTTCAACCATAGTTTCATCCAATGCGGTGGTACCAGCACGGGCGGACTTAACTCTACCACCTAGTCCCCTACTGTAGGGATCTAAACTTTTACCATGGAACAGCCTGAGACCAGAACCCAAACCTGTCCCATGAAAGGCAAGTCCTCAGTACATACAGTAGATACTAGATTTACTTGTTAGGGTTCCGTACCCAAAGAGTGAAAACGGAACCCTATTACTAAGCCTCCGCTGTCCGTCCGTCCGTCTGTCCGTCTGTCACAGGGCTGTATCTCAGTAACCGTAACAGGTAGACAGCTGAAATTTTCACAGAGTGCGTATTTATTTTGCCGCTATAACAACAAATAGGTAAGATTACAAAATAATTAAAATTAAAGGGGGCTCCCATACAAAAAACGTGATTTTTTTGTTTTTTTTTTCTACGATTGCACGGAACCCTTCGTGTGCGAGTCCGACTCGCACTTGGCCGGTTTTTTTCATTCTGGAGGTTTAGTGCTGCATTGCGCCTTCATTTCACTATTTGAGTCAGTCGGAGAATGAAAAATAAGAAATTAATATACTCGAACTTTCAAGCCTTAAAATGATATGACCAACTGCAGGAAAACATTGTGGGCCACAAAAGCATAAAATGGATATTTAGAATGTTTATCTGACTTACGCGCTATTCAACTTCTCCTTTAAAGATAAAACAATCATAAAATTACTGTTTTGTAATCGGTACTTAACTTTTGCTCCACGTTTCAAAGGATTTGCTTACGAACTAATGTACGTCTGCACTCCATACAGTGCATGTTCGCGCTGCCTTGATAGCGCGCTCTTTGGATTGATCGGAAAACGTGTCGCCCAACAAATTGTCGGATGAGTTCACATGGCGCATGGTGTGGGAGTGCGACTTCTGTGCGTACCACTATTAGTTATTCTGTGGCTATAGCTGGACAGACTTGATTAATTCAAAATCTTGCCTTTTTATCTCATGATATACTTACTGCCTCTAAAAATGAAGTGGGGCATAAAAGATTCGGACCCACAGCAGAGAATTGTTGCAGTTTTACTACCAATAGTCCACCTATTATTGGTAAGATCACAGAAATTAAATATTTGGTAAAATTCGAAAAACAGGCTCGGTATTTTAGGTATGCACCACAGCCTTATCTTTCCAAATATTTGATTTTCTTCTTCGAAGGTTGAAGTGATCAAACAATTTACTACAACATGACTACACAGACTACAATAGTATGGTACTAGCTGAAAGATTTATATCGCTGGATGAAAGAGACTGTCATTTCCAACCATCGATATGTTACAACCTTAGATTTCAGTACGTCAGGATCCACCTTCCCTTCGACTTTGTGCACGTTCAACGTAGTGCACCCACAGAATTTAAGAAGATTAAACGATTAAAGGAAAGCACCAACAAGCACAATTTTGCAGAAGATAGTGATTGAATAGTTATGGCGATCTTCTTTGCTCTGTCTTGCGGCAAAGAATATGTTTGCGGTTTCTGACGTTTTGAAAATAGAATTGACCAAAGACTATCCGCCTCTGGGAAATCCTGGAAATAATGCACCTCTATTGGACAGATCATGTTTAGGTCGCGGTCCGAATTGCGCTCAGACGCTGTCAGCGTGCGATGACAGAAACAACATTTATGTTTGATGACGTCAGGCGAAAGCTTTTTACTTCCATCTGCGACTTACTCGCTTTCGCTTTCCTGCGTAGATGTACAGATGGTTTTACGTCGCTTATTTTTACTTGGTAGGGTCTTCAAATCAATACGCACGATCCATTTGTGGTCATCTCTGCAACATACTGCCACTTGAGTTTGGCGCCCGTCAGTGAACTTGATGCTTTGCCGTATGAGCGAATTTGGTAATCGGTCGCACACTGAGGTGCCGAACATAGATCATTGCAATGCATGCATGTTACTATTTCTCCCGTATTCAACTCTCGTTTCGATGTGTTCAAGATAACAATGCCCGGATATGTACCCTCCTACCCACCGCAAGCAGATTGATACAATGTCTTTAACTTTACTGTACCGAGTCGTGGAAACTGCTGCAGGTAGAGAATACTAATGGGACGGACGTCTACTCTGAAACCTTTTGCACCGGAAATAGAGACAAATTTGAAATCTTACTTTCGTATTCAAAGATAACCTTATAAAACTTAGTACGATATCAGCACCGGACTACCCATACAAATACTGGTTTAGTCCGACACGTGCTAAAGTTAGTCCCCCCACTCTGAATAGTGCTGTAATTGTTAATTGTTTATTCATCCTCCATAGACAGTGCACTGCACTCGGATTTGTCATATGATATCATTAGCCAGTTCGGCAATCCCAGCGAAGAACTGGCAAGAAACTCCGCTTGCTAAAGCTACTCTAAGCTTGCAAAAGTATTTAGAATTACAGTATGTATTGACGAGAATCAACTATTCGTGTCATATGCAACAGTTCATGACAAATATCAGTTTATTTCTAAATACTTTACCCGCCATCTAACATGTTGCCAATTGGAGCAAGTCAGTCCCCACAAACAGCACCCTTTCACGAACATCACGCCGGGCATAGCCATCGCCTTTCTCAACCATATTTTAGGGAAAGAGGAGACCCGAACCAAGCGTCACCCTCGGCGTCACCGCAAGCAAGGACCTCCAGTGGCAACATGAAAAAGTTGTGAAAACTTTGTAAGATTAAGGTGGCCCAACCCGGCGGGCCCAACTCATTCGCGTGCACGGTACAAAATCGTGCTGTTGCGCTCTGGGACCTTCTCTGTTTCAAAGAATAAGACAGGCTCCGTGATGAGAAGATGCAACATGTCCACAGAAAAGACAATGTGCATAGTGTATGATTTGGTAAGATTTACAAAAATTTTAATTTAAAAACGACTTATAGCTAAAAGTAAACCACGACCGCTGTAGTAAATCTTACAAAAACGAAATAGATTAAAAATCTTGATTGAATAAGCTATGTCTGATGACTAATCTTTTTAAGATGTTCTTACTTTATCATTGCGTAATCCACCTCCAAAGTTATTGTATAAAACGCGCGAAAAATGCGAACTTTCGGACCTTATAACTTAGAAACCAAACACAATTTTACAATGCCAATGGTTATCAAACATCTAGTTCGATCAAATAAAGCTATTTTGAGCAAAATTTTTGATCTCTGACAAGAAATATGGGCGTGATCTTCTTTCCCCTTTTGTATGGGGAGATGAGCGGGATGGGCCACCTTAAGTTAGGGAGTTACCGAGAAAATAAAACCATTTAGTGCGACTCCGGTTTAAGCGACCAACTGCTTATAGCGACCATTAATTATGTTATGTACGTCCGGTTCAAACGAGGCGCAATGTTTTGTTTAAACAAACTATGCACCAATACCTCGGCGCCCCAACTTCACCCCGCCTCGCGCGCTTCACCTCCCCTTATTGGTGCGTGAATCACAGCCTGGTTTACACCAAGTGCTGATTTATTTTAATCCACACTTAAAGGGCCTTTATTACTAAAATGCTGATTATCTTGTTCTGGTATCGATTGCGAGTTGCTAAGAAAGGCACTTTAATGTGAGGATTAAACTAATCACTACTTGATGGAAGAGATCCGTGTTGTATGTAATTTATCTCTTTGTATTACAGTACATTATGTATATGTTTTTTTTTTTAATCAAACTTTTGCAATTATAATACCTACACACATATTTATTCGTAAGTTAAGTATATTTATGTACGGACGTTTCCTCTCAATTGAATCCACTGGAAATTGAAGGAATACATAAGTCCCTTTTACTCTATGGTTGACTTTAGCATGACAGAAAGAGATCTCAAATTTGTCTCTATTTCCGGTGTATAGATTCCAGACAAAACGACCGTAACTACTTAAGAAATAATCCTGCCGTTTTGTACGTCATCCGGTTAGTACGACATAGTATGGCTGGGCCCTTGGAGGTCGTTATATCCGGATTCTACTGTATAAATAAAACCTAAAACTGGATATAACCTAAAGAGGTCACTCCTTGGACAAATCCTGTAAGGCTGCTCCAAGCCAGAGAGAGTAGATAACCTCCGAACCATTCTGATTTTTTTTATTATTCAAAAATTACTTAATAAAGATTAATAATATGTGATACTTTAAGGACATATCTGAATTCACCCGCAAACTTGCCTCGGTCCAAATTCATCAAGGCCAGATTCTCAGTACGTGGAATAGTGTTCTCGAGAACAAGGGAATTCTAAATCTAATTGATACCTGCGGTGAAAAGTGAATCCTGTACAACAACCGTAAGCGTTCCTCTCAGTGTTTGGACCTGGGTACAGCATAAAAAAGGTGCACTTAAATAGGAAGCATAGGATGATAATAGTGACTGTCTGGTGGACCAGTGCCGGACTTGTACATCACAGCTTCTTACCGAATGGCACAACATTGACGGCAGATGGCTAATGCTAAGAATTGCAAACAAAGATGGAGAAGCTCGTAACTCAACAACCAAGACTGGTCAATTGCTCTTCCCCATTGCTTCTCCACGACAACGCGCGAGCTCACACTTCACGTCAGACCATCGCAAAGCTACAAGAGTTACAGTTGGGCTCTCCGTCACCCATCGTACTCACCGGACCTTGCACCAACCATAGAAATAGGATGTATGCTAGGTCTATGGCACCAACAAATATATCAACAAATAAGGGTATAACTTATTTGTTGAATGAGTTTACTAAATAGTATTAGCAAATTAAAGTTAACAAAACATTATTGGTTTATTGTTTTTTTTAAGTAGGTACATTGCCCAACAACTGAGCCAAAACAAACATAACTATTTTTGAAAAAAAATTAAAAATATTTTAACACAAAGTATTATCCCCAGGTAGGCAACATTACAAAGAATAAATTATTCTATTTAGCCCTACATGATGCAATCAACCGTAATTCATCTTCGTTTAATGTCATATATTGTGGAGAAAGGTGGTACTGAAATATCTGCAGGCATTTACCGACTGCATTATTGTAAACAGTTAAATATTTGGAAGTCGGCTTGTTTTGAAATGCGGGTAGTCCATTACACAAAGGAGTGTAGTTAGCGACTGCTTCTTCCAGAGTTGATGGCACAAAAAACTTTTTCGTGCACGCCTCAACAAGGATTTCGTTCTGGTGTTCTGTTATGTTGCAATCAATATCGTCTGCTACTACCCAATTTCCATTGCAAGCTATACAATGGCAGTTGAAGTCGTAGTGCCTGTACAGAATGTATTTACGTGTTGGTCGATCAGCTTCCAAAAAAGACAATCTGTAAAAAAGGTGCAATGATAAATTAGTTATTTACGGAGCTAATACCACACTGACTGTCAAGATAAGATAAAAAGAAAGAAATAAATTCTTTATTGTGCAATAACATGCAAAGAACACATTATATTTACACAGAACAATTAATTCTAACTAAGTAGAACTGCACAAAGGCGGACTTATCACTAAAAGGATTGTACCAATCAACCTTTGGGGTGATGAGGATACAAATTTAAAAATAAAATTAAGGTCGGCTAAATTGAGCTGGATGGAAAACACGCAACAATTTTCAGTGCTGCTTTGAACATTGTTCATTCAATGGATGGTACCAACCTGGGCGGGATTAACCCTACCACAGTAAGTAAGGAAGCGGACCTACAGTTACACTTTAAATCCGAACTACGGCCAGCCACAACGGTTGAAAACGGTCTCCAATCTAAAACCCAACATTCAACGTATGTAGACAAACGATCTAGAAGACTCTATCAGTACAAAAACAATTTCAAAATCGGTCGAGCCGTTTAGGACGAAAAAATCCAGTGTGCATGT
The DNA here is from genome assembly GCA_946894095.1 of Incurvaria masculella. Lineage (NCBI taxonomy): Eukaryota > Metazoa > Arthropoda > Insecta > Lepidoptera > Incurvariidae > Incurvaria > Incurvaria masculella. The sequence goes on from OX335644.1 coordinate 11,028,588, forward strand.
GAACACTGGAATTTAATATATAAAGATTGGCTAGGTGGCTCATACGTACTGATAGATGGACAGGTAGTGAAAGAAATTACCCTTACCCATAGCTACCAAAAAGTTCTGTTCCAGCTGTCATCGACCTCATGGCAACCATCACTATCTTGTTATTCAAGCCATAGCATTTGACGTTTGGGTTGCATGAATGTTTCAGAAGTCCAGCAAAGGCAAAATATCCCAGAGCCTTGTTGGGCATATATATTAAGTTTTTGTCATTCTCGGGCGATGCCACAGCAGCTGAAATATTATTGGCTAAAACCTCGACTGTTAACAATACCAGCTGATTACCTACGAACTTCATTATCTCCTGCTTATGTTCCTCTGCACCACCAAAGAAGACATCCGACAGAGAGTGCAAGGAAATCGCTGCATACAAGATCATGTTATACATCCGACCCACCTTAAAGTGATTTTCAAAGGAGTTTAATGTACAAATAGATTGATAATGCTTTGAATCAAGCTGCAAACCACTTTTTCTTTGGATGAAGCCTCTGTGTGCATTCTTCACTTCATTAGCCTCGTGAACTTGCTTCATCAGATTTTCCCAGCTGGTGCAGTTGTTACGGGCCTTTATAATAGTTTTCAGACTAAGAAGGAAAACATTTTGAAAGATGGCGCATGTGGTCATTATACTACATTCGACTCTGTGACTTTCGCACCAGCTGGCTTCCCGGCAGTTTTCATTACAGTACAATGCCACAGTACAGGTATCGCATGGCATAAGATTCTCGTAAAATCTGAGGCAATAGTAACAGCACATGTTCTGATTCTCCTTGCTGAAGTGACTCATGAACGGGACTTCCACAGCAACTATATCACCGGCTTCGATAAAACCATTGGCGACAATGGTTCGCTTTCCGTCCCTCATTACGACATCGACCGCAGAGGACGCACATGGTATGTCCACATGCTCAGTTCCCGTTATCTTTGTAAAAATAGAACATGCAGTATCTGCTGCTTGGCTCACTCCCTGGTCTTTGACTTTTGACATGCAAATCTTTTGTCGACTAAGAAGCTTGCCGATAAGATCATCTGGGTATCCCAAAGCGAGAGCGGTCTCAATATCCTTCATGCACGCCTGAAACTTTTTAATTCTGAAGAATAGAGCTGATCTATTACCATATGCTATCTTCATTGCTTTTGAGTCCTTGGGAGCGTGCAGCAAGGCTAAATTGTAATATTGAAGTGCAAGATCAAACTCATTTATCTTGAAGTACTTGTTTCCCTCCTCACGAAATAATGACGACTTTACTTTGCATTTCTTTTGTTGCTCAATTTTGGGAAGTATTCGGTGCTCTTGCAACAAATTCAAAACATGCATTACTGAGCTGCCGTAGTCATTATTTGTTATAAATTTAAGTACATTTTGAAGTTCTCCAATAGCCCCAAATGCCTTACTCACAGCTTCAGGATCAATCATAGTGGAAACTGTGAAGAAACAAAGTTTATCAGTATAGTCAATTAGATTACCATAGTGCTAGTGTCATATAGATGGATAATAGCTTATTATAAGATATAGAATCAACTAGGTATTTCAGACAAAGATGGGATAAAGCAAAACACCAAGGAGCATTGAGCTGGATGGGATAAGGAGATTTTAGGTAACGATGGAATGAGGGAAACACCATGGAGCATTGCAATAAGGAATATTCCATACAATAACTTTTTTTTTTTATATTAAGCGGGACATATGGCATACACCAGGATCTCACATAACAGGCGCCTGACGATGCACATGCGGTTTCGAATTGTCATGGGGGATTGCGGCCGGCCACTTCTGCATACTATGTTTGTAAGACCCCAGATTGTACTTTGGGGGAAATACCTCGACAGCTATAGTTAAAGCTACAGTTAAAGCCATGTAAGTGTAACTGTTATCTAATGATACTACAAGTATCTACTCCCAGGTAAGGTTGGTCACCCAGGGAGAAAAATGACCACAACCTCAAAACCTGTAAGGTTGAGAGAGGCCTAAGCCCTACAGTGGGTGGCACTAGAGCGATATAAGATAACTTTAGGTCAAATAGTAATGTGTACGCTAGAAAGGCTTAAATAATAATAAAATAATAAACCTCGACAGAGCATCCTATTTTATAGTTTACCGACCCTATATCGGTTGGTTTTTATTTCTTAAATGTTAACAGTGAATAGAGCTATAACTTAACTATAAGAGCTATAGCTATAAACTTAGTACATATATATTTAACTCCACAGGACAAAGAATAGGCTAAATAGAATTCAGTTTCGTTCACGCTAAGATGTGGCTATCATAGAAGCCGAAGAGATTCAACACAACAAATTGTTGATAGTTCAATCATGCCATATCGGCTCAAATGTTTTTTCTTTTGTAGATAAATACATTGGCCTGGACAAACCTTCTGGACCAGCCTTTTAGGCTACTTTCCAGGCTGGTTCCATTGCATTGGGTAAAACGATAGCCGAAGCACTAACGAAAAAGTGCCTTTATTTTCTATCCACTTCTATGTTGCCGTGATCATTCATGACGTGTAATTCCTCACAGAATGAGATGCGTTGGGCTTTCAAGGCCTATTACATAAATTAAAAAAAATTCAAAACCTTCCAAGGTATGATTTAACATCTGTAGGGAAGCCAGATGTAAACATATAACCAAAAGTATTTGGTTCAATATGATTTCTAACCGGAGTAGCATAATGACGAAATTCTGATAGATTTTGTACTGTTGTAGGGATTTATAATAAAATGAAACTGGTTTAAGGCGAAAGTATTCCCTGATTGCCGTGTAGACGGTGACGCAGTAAAAGGTAGCATGAGCTTTGTTAAATCACTTTCCTCCTTCCAATTATTTTCATTCTCTGATTTGTTCATCTCCCAGATATACGTACTAATAATGCCAAATCAATGTATTCCATTGGACACTTGTCTCTGTTTTACTTAATTTTTTTATTACCCGGCTACCATGAAGGAGCGTTAAGTTATGTTTTTCATACAGCGGCCGCTGAATGACGGAGCTGCTATCCGAGGAAACCAAAAGCTTTACGGGTTCAAGCCAGAACAACACTATACTGGTATCACCAGGGGGGTAACATTGTGAATTAATGCGCCGGGTAAACCGGCAAATGAGTGATTGAATCCGTCATTTAGTTGCATTTAGTATATCCTGGTTCAATAAAGAAACTATATAGAAATGGCGGCTTGTACTTGCGAATCGCATGCTATCTCACTTCCACTATATCGCTATCTATACTCACACAGTGCGGTACCGACTGCAAAACAAAATATCAAATCAGAGCACGCAGTGATATGCACTCACTTGCGTTATTAGGTCGGTATAGGGTTTTACTGATTGAACTGAACAGAACTATGACTTCTAAAAACCGTGAAATTTTGGATTCTAAAATATTTTGTCAAAATCTATGTCTATATTTTTATTTGTTAGGTATGGGTAATGTATGAATACTGAAACATTTTAATCAGTTTATTAAAAATCAACACTTTCCTTTAGTTTGTTACATAACATTACTTCACAGGATTTGTTTCTTGTAGGCGACACTATTGACTGGCGCAATAATACGGGTTGGGTAATTTTTTTCAAAATCAACGACTTCGTAGGGAAACAAAAAATCTAAAATCTAATGATGCATTTTTAGTTTTTATCAAAATCCGTGAGAGGAGTGATCCTTTGAGTGTTTTTCGCTATTTCTTATAGTTTCGGATCTAGCCCTGAAGGCCCACTGGAAAAGTTTATCCTGTATACCTCTTAGATTGGAAAATATTGATTGGCTAATAAGCATTAGAAAAAGTTGTCTATCTTTATGTTAATTTTTTTTTTTTTACTGAAAATACAGATATCTACGAAAAATAAAAACACATAGGCCTAGAAAGAGACTTTCTCAAGTAATTTTTTTTTTTTTTTATTAAAAATCTGTTAAGTTTTAGGGGTAGGGAAACGTTAGGTCCTGGAAGACGATTTCGCTAGTTTAATCGCAGTCGCCGTACAAAATTGTCCAATGCGGGTAGGGAAACGTTAGGTCCTGGAAGACGATTTTGCTTGTATAATCGCAGTCGCCGTACAAAATTGTCCAATGCCTTGACCAATGGACAAGGAATGCATTTCTTAGAGTTTTCAAATCATAGATTTCCTGTTACTTCTCGACAGCCTTAAGTTAATTACTTGTTTCAGATGAATCTTCTGGACCTAGTGGCATGCAATAATTTCTTTTGAAACATAAGTAAACACATTTAAACGACCCACAGTTTTACTAACCTTTTCCTACCTCTTCAACTAATACATTATAAGTAAATATACTTTTTCGTACTAAACAGGTACCTACGTCACTTATTCCAGGGAATGTGATATGTATTTATGTTTAATCTATAATTTAAATAAATTAAATTAACTATTACAAAAATCTTAAAACATAAATGTATCCTTTGTAACAATATTATGCTGACCGTACCGTCCGTTCGACAAGTACAAGCCGCCATTTCTATATAGTTTCTTTAATGAACTCAGCTTATACCATGCTAACTGATGTCAGTTCACTTCGCCTAATAATAAGGAATAACATCGAAGGTTAGCATGGTACGAAATGCAATTATCAGATTGAATAAGTCACTTGCCTGTTCACCCGGCGAGTAAATTATTATATCCGATGATCCAGTGGCAATCGGTACTTTCAGAATCACGTTCTCTCAAAATTCAGGATTTAGAAAAATATTATAATTGAGTTTGTCATACTTTTTGAAATTGTTTTTTCTTGCTATGGTTCTATTAATCGGTTCTTTGGTGGATTCTTCTTCTTCTTTTTAGGATCCTTTTTGGTAGATTCCAATCGAACTTCCAAGAAAAAAAACGATCATTTGATTCAAATTCAAAGAAAGCCACAGAACAATGACAGTTGTCCACAGAAAAAATAGAGTATCATTACTTTGTGCGTCATGACAACTTGCATATGCACTCGTGCGATTCCCACCTGTGAGTGACATACGTTACTACGAAAAACGTCAACGGTGACAAGCTGTTTTTTGCAAAAAATATTGAAAAATATTATGTTATCTTGCGATTGCGGTCGCTATCATCGAAAATAAGCCTAAGAAGAACGAAACTGGGACTTGTGGCTTAGCACGTGTCGCGGTGATCTTTCGGCTTTGCCAAGGTGTAAGTAAAGGTTACCGGTGAGCTCTGCCTCTGTGTCTCTCATTCTCTTTCTGATTCTGTTGTTAGGGACCTTTGGCTGTAATTTGTGATTTTCCCATAATTCCCGTAGGGTGTGGGTGATGTGTCACGATGAACCGTGACCGCCCACACCCCTACCCTCCTGATCCCCCCGATCCCCCCGACGCTATTCCACCTGTTCAACACTCGCAGGATGAGGAGCTGCCGCCAAATGGGCCGCCCCCGCCGACAATTTATCCTTTAATCGTTCCCTCATCCGATAATTCCACAGTACCTCTGGTACTACAAAAACAATACGATCATTCTCATGCGACTCCCTCGTACTTCTCTCAAGAAGTCGCCGCCTACGAGGATGCCATGGACCAGGGTGGTTTCATAATACCGTCATACCATGACCGAAAAAGAAAAAATAACGCCTCTCCAAAGAAAGATAAAAAATCCAACAAGCATTACCGTTCACGTAGCAACTCGTCCCATGCACGTTCAAGCTCGGAAAGCGATAATTTGCTCTCCAAGGATGCCCCTACCTCAAACCAAAAACCTGACCCCAACCAAACAACTCCTAGCGTCTTGCTGTACAGGAGCTACGATAGGGCTCCCTTTGTAGTTCACGTGCAGCGGGTGGAATCCTCTCTGTCCTCAGGAGAAACCCTTCACCCGATCACCTTCGGAAAATTCCTGCAAAGGAATTCTTTTTCTGGGATTGTTCCCGGCGGTGTTAAGAGTGTTGGCCGCAACAGAGTAGCAGTACAATTCAATTCTGCAGCCAATGCCAACACATTCTTGGAACATGAAAATATTGCCAAAGCAAACTACAAGGTATTTATACCCACCTATAACATCACCAGGCAAGGAATTGTGAAGGGAGTGCCGACTGAATGGACCCCGGAACAACTCTTGGAAGACCTCGAAGTGCCTGAAGGATTTGGAAAAATTATCAAAACTCGGAGATTGAATTATAAACAAGTTGTGGCTGGCGAAGTTACATGGAAGCCAAGTCAAACCATTGTCGTCACTTTCGACGGTCAAAAACTCCCTAATCATGTTGTTTTAATGTATAATTTCCTCTCAGTGGAACTGTATAAGTACCCCACTGTTCAGTGCAATAACTGTCTTCGATTTGGGCACACTAAGATAGCATGCCGCTCCAAAACTCGCTGCTTCCGATGCTCCCAAGAACATGATGGTACAAAGTGCATCAATGAAAATATGGAAGCCTCTTGCCTTTACTGCCAGGGAAATCATTTTTCAACAGATAAAAAATGTCCCGAGCAAGAAAGGCAAAGGTCAATTAAATCTATCATGGCAGAGGACTCAATTTCATATGCTGAGGCATCAAGAAAAGTGCCCGCATCAAAAAAATCATTCGCTGATGTGGTTTCATCCCCAAAGACCCGTTCATCATATAAAAAAACTTTTACATTGCAGCCTCGATCTCGCACTCCGCTTCCGCCCGGATATGACAAAAAAGCCCATCAGGCAATAATAAATGATATGGCCCCTCCCCCGTCACAGAATGGATGCGGGTTCCCCAACACCCCCCCGAACTTCTCTAACTTTGACCTTCAAGCGCTGTTTTCAGCATTTCTAAACTTTATTTCCTCTCATAATCTATTACCGTCCAACGCTGCATTTAATATCCCCTCTCATTCACCCATTATCTCTGTTCAACCGGAACGAGACCGTTCTGCAATGGAATAGCAGAAGTGTGTCTCGAAAAAGAAATGAAATTATTTATCTCGTCAACAGGCATAAGCCTGTTGTGTTCGCTGTCTCTGAGACCAAGCTCAAGCCGAACGCTCGATTTCGAGTTCCAGGCTATGCAGTCCTCCGGGATGACCGACTCAATGGGTCTGGCGGCGCCGCTATGCTTGTTGATAAAAATAGCCCCTTTATATCTGTTACCATTCCCCCTCACGGCGATGACATTTATGTCGTTGCGGTGAAGGTGAAGGGTACCACTTTTCTTTCTATATACATTCCTTACCCATCCCTTCTCACATTCATAGACTTAAAATTAATTCTTGAATCAATACAGAAACCCTTCGTAATCTTGGGAGATTTTAACTTCCACCATACGATGTGGGGTTCGCCTGACTGCGACTCTTTTGGCAACAGATTAGTTGATTTGTTGGACGATTTAGATATTTGCATTCTCAATGATGGATCTCCAACCCGTCGATCCCCGCCAACAGAACGCAAAAGTGCTGTTGACCTTTCCCTCTGTTCTTCTGATATTTCTACGGGTCTGTCATGGCGCTCTCTGTGGAGTACTCATGGCAGCGATCACTATGTCATCCTTTTAACTCTTTCGTCTTTATACTCCCCGACCCCTAAAACACCATTATTAAAATACCGCCTGGGCGACGCCGATTGGGCACTTTTTAGAACCGCCGTCGACCACTACATTGCTGAGCTGCCTGCGGTTACTCCGGAAGTGGTCTTAACTTGCTATACCCACTTTGCCGAAGCCCTAGTCAGGGCCGCGGATAAATATATCCCACTTAAAAGCACAGATCCCAACAAACCATCCTCGCCTCCTTGGTGGGACCGCGAGTGTACTCAAGCTATTCGATCACGTGGTAAAGCAGAAAAACTGTATGACGAAAAAATGACTATGGTTAACTTTCTAGACTTACAGAAAACCCAGGCAAAGACTAAGCGGCTCCTCCAAAAGAAGAAACGCCTGGGGTGGCAGGGTTTCTGTGGCTCCATTTCGCCATCAACTCCTTCAACTCTGGTCTGGTCAAACATACGGAAGTATAGGTCTTCCTGTGCGGATGATAATAGCTCTAGAGCTGAATCATCAACATGGTTGGACACTTTTTTTGATAAACTGGCCCCGCCGTATGTTCCCCAGCTCCAAGATCTCACAACTCCTTATCTCTCCTTGTCCTCCGACCCTATGGATTCTCCATACACCCTACGAGAATTGAATATCGCCCTGGAACACGTTAAGGATTCAGCTCCAGGCATCGATGGAATCCCATACTCTTTTCTCCGTAGGTCCAGCGAAAAAACTCTTCAATACTTCCTGGATATTATTAATACGGTAGTTGATACTGGATTAATTCCCATATCCTGGAAAACACAAATAATCATACCTATTCTAAAACCTAGGAAAGATCCAAATGATGGATCATCTTATCGCCCTATTGCTCTTTCATCAACCCTACTAAAAACCACTGAGCATTTAATCAAGAATCGACTAGAATGGATTATGGAAAGTAGAGGACTGCTGGCTAAAAGCCAGTTTGGATTTAGGAAGGGTAGAAGTACCATGGACAGTCTCAGCGTATTTACTACTGATATCAGACTGGCCTTTAGCCAGAACAAGTCAATCGTTGCTGCCTTCTTGGACGTATCAGGAGCTTATGATAATGTGCTTCTCTCAGTTCTCAAGCACAAATTGGCCAAATTGGGAATGCCAGCAAATATGATCAACTTTATTTTAAATATAATCTCAGAAAGAATGATCTTGCTCCGAGTTAATGGGGTTATGTCAGACCCTAGAAACATTTGGAAAGGCCTTCCTCAAGGGTCAGTCCTTAGCCCTCTCTTATACAACATTTATACTCACGACCTTGATAATTCACTCCATTGTTTCTCGAACATTCTCCAATATGCAGATGATCTACTTATATACTCTACACATACCTCTATTGAAATAGCTGCCTCCTCCATAGCCCATTCTATCAGATCATTAACTTCATGGCTAACTGCTCATGGTTTGGAGTTATCTGCTTCCAAAAGCAGTATAGTAGTGTTTTCAAGAAAACGACTTCGCCCGCATATAAACATTTTATACCAGAATACGCGAATTCCTGTCCAATCGGATGTAAAGTTCCTGGGCGTTATCCTCGATTCTAAGATGACGGGAGCTCTCCATGTTGAACACACAGTTAAGAAATGTGAGAAGAACATTAACATCCTTCGAAGTTTGACGGGAGTGTGGTGGGGAGCTCATCCTTACTCCCTCAAACTTCTCTACAATGCTCTTATCCGCAGCCACCTGGACTATGGGACCTTCCTACTAGAGCCCTCAAATAAAACCTCTCTGGTAAAACTAGATCGTATTCAAACCAAATCATTACGCATTATCACAGGGGCAATGGGTTCCAGCCCGGTCAATGCCCTGCAAGTGGAGTGTGTGGATCCTCCGCTTAATTTAAGACGTCAATATTTATCGGATAGGTATTTATTTAGAATTAGTCAATTCTCTGATCACCCCATATTCCCTAGATTGAATTTGCTCTCCAACTATATCTTAAACAGTATATATTGGTCGAACAAACAGAAACCAAGACTTATTGTAAGTTTTGACAGGTTTAAGGATTTAGAAGCCCCTACCCATCGCTCTCCATGCTTGCCTGTGTACGGAACGAATTTCGAGGCTGTACTTGTAAGACCAAGAGTTATTTTGGACTTCGGCTTACACAAGGATATGCCACACGCAGAAGAGTCTTTAAAACGCATACTCAACCAATCCTGGCAAGGATGGCATGTCTTGTACACTGATGCCTCCAGATTAACTCCAAATGGGAATGTTGGAGCTGCTGTATTTAAACCGGATACTAAGGACTTCTTGCGGGTTATGTGCCCCCCTTAGACGTCGGTTTACACTGGCGAATGTCTTGCGCTCCTCGAGGCTGTAAGATTCGTGTCCCTTTCTGATGATTGTTTTGATAGAACAAAAATTCTCTCTGATTCCCGTAGTTCTCTCGAATCCCTTCTACAAAATCCTTTTCACTGCAAAGTTCATAATAATATTATTTATTGCATCAAAAGTATCCTCATTACACTTGGACAAAAAGAAATAGTATTTGCTTGGATTCCCTCACACTCCGGCGTCAAAGGCAATGAACGGGTAGATGCCCTTGCCAAGGAGGCCGTTATGTGCGGTGACAAAGTACCATATATTAATTTCCCTTATGACCTAGTAGCTCTCTCAAAATCTTTCCTTGAAAAATCTTGGTCGCATGAGTGGGTCCTGTCCAGCCGTTTGAAGGGGACACATTACGCCAGAATCCAGGAGTTTATTCCTGCAAAACCTTGGTTTTTCAAGATAAATGCCAGCAAGAAAGATACCTCGGTCCTATGCCGCATGAGGATCGGTCACTGTTGCATCCCAGTTCACTTGGCTAAGTTACACATATACGACTCCTCAATCTGCGAGTGTGGCTTAGATGAAGGACACTTGAACCATATTCTTTTGAGCTGCCCAATTACCCTAGCTCCAAATTCTCCCCCCCTTTACGTAGCTTTACCCTCCTTGAAAATTCCTCTTCCTACTAATATCGAAACTATTCTCTGCACTAGAAATATGCGTGTTATCAGATTCATTTTAAAATTTATTAAATTAAACAATATTAAACTTTAATTATTAACCTACCCATAGAAGTTAATTAATATTGTGTATTTATTTTCTACCTGGCGCCTGCTCAATGGTATTGATTATTTATTTTTGACACATTTTATACAACATAGAGCTCACGAAAGTAACCTAATAAATCAACACTAAATTCAAAAATCCTTTTTAATTTCTACATTTATTCCGATTATACCGTGCTTTGCTTTTACTCGACACTGGCAGAAATACGCAAAACTCAAGCGTGATTGCCAAAAAGGCTAATCCACCAGCCTGGTGTGAAGCCTTTAAAGAAGAAGAATACGTTACTACCTATCATTTCATGAGTACAAAAGGGTTGTGAATCACTGGTGAGTCACCAATGACTCTAAGGTCATGTCAATCTCATGGTGGACCCCCTGAGCCATTTGGTGCAAGAAGGACCAAGAAATAGCGATTTGAAACAAAGAGTTCGGAGAAGTCGCTGCGCTCCTACATTTTTGAAATGGATAACGGGGCTGTGATCCGAATTGCGCTCAAAGGCTGACATCGTGAATACAGTTGGTCCGAGACGCGCTGTCAGTGAAATGCAAGATTGTGAGGTATGACGTCACGATGACGTCATCGCTCTAGTGCTTATGGTGCTCAGGGCAAAACCGTGAGCGCTGTCAGCGGCAGGCATACATCGCGCGGCAAATTTGATTGTGATACTACAAGTAGAGGACATAGAATATAAAATGAAACGCGTCACCGCTTTCACTCGCCCTTTAGATTCAGTAACTACGTAATCGTGTGCAATACTGCAGAAATGCGTGCTATCTCCATTGTCGTTTTATTACTATTGCAGCTGTTTGCCAAATTCTATGTATATCAACATCTCAAAATCACCTTCATGATCACTCTCATTGTCACATAATGTTAGTAAATAGTTATCCGCTTGCAAATTTTTCATTGTTAAACATTAAATACATTTTTTTGTTGAAGACAATAGTTCGAGGTTATATTGTGAGCACCGTTAGCACGCTCACAATCGGTCCGATTTGATGTCGCAAGTATTGCAGTATTCGCGAATACTGATTCGGACCAGGTGTTTGCACGAATAATATATTTGTTAGCACTGTCAACCCAATTCGGACCAAGGGGTGGATGACAGTTCCGTGTACCTACCTCGTTTGTTTTCATTGACCATTGAACGGTTCGGAATCGCTTAGAATCATTCCTTTGCGATACACAGAATACGATACATGTTAGCAGACCGATATTTCGCACTCTCTAAGCACTTAGGCTAGGGGTCTTAATCAAATTGGAACCCGTAGTAAGTTTGAGTGAATCTTGATCGTTAAAAATCGTTGCAACTTATCGGGTGCTCGGGGTGCGGAGCAAGATCAATTGCCTTTCGCCGCTCCTCATTGCGGCCTACACGAATTTCCCACCTTGTGAGGGCATCTACAGGAGTGGGAAAAATACGTGATGCTCGCGCTGTTTGCGGATGACAGCGCGTACTTCGCGATTCCGAATACAATAAACATGACTCCTGAGCAATATAAAACATAAGTAAATATACTTTTTTGTACTTAGCAGGTACGTAGCTTATTCCAAGGAATGTGCAATGTATGTATGTATAATCGACCGTGAAGCACGGACACCTTAATTGAAGAGTCTGAATCACAATGATGAAATGACAGCCACTAACAAAGTTACATTTGGCTTTCATCAAATCATCTGATTTCATAGAAAAACTCGATAAAATTTAACAAATCCATATTAATCTAATACTTACAGTCGTATGCAGAGTAAACTGTCAAAATTTAGTACGCGGACTAGCACCGGACCAACCATAAAAAGCTCAATCAGCTATTAACTACAGACATTTTTTACATCTTTTAAGCATTGCAAACAATGAGTCCAGGACGAGACTGATGTCATGACGAAGTGATGAAGCTAATTGAACTTTACGAGTGCCACCCTTGCCTGTCGGATAGCGTTAATATTAAGCATTAAGGCACGACGCCTTATGAGGTTCGATAAGCTGGGTTAAGCAACTCTGAGCGCAGTTGGGTTCTAGATGGGTGGCTGTTTTCAACCGCTGAGGCTGCCCGTGGTTCGGATTTCATGTAAAACTGTACCTAGATGACAGGGTTAATTTCACCCGGAATGCACGATGGTCGAAGCCGCAATGGAAATCGTCTGTGTTTTCCATCCAGTTACATGTAGCCGAACAATAATAATAAAAATACTGGCATGTCATATAGTTGCTATGTGGTGTGATAGGCTAATATCATGACGGTCAGTTTGATATAGCCTTATATTCCAGATAAGTACATTATAAACAAAAACAGAATTGTTAAACGAACGAAAGACCCCTAACTCAGATAGCCTCAATATCGATTTCTGAATACAAATGGACCTCTTTTTTGCTAATTTAGAAGTTAAACAATTGCAGCAGCAACACTACGTGGCATTTTTATATTTCGATAGTTTCTTGCGATATTAGTGATATCCCATGTAAACGTCTCTGCAATAAATAGCGAAAGTGTTGTTCGACAGTTGCTCAATATTGCAGAAGTTTGTGTCATCGTGTAAACAGGTATGCAAGTTAATCGTGCGAGCTTGAGCAAGACTTCTGCGATTTCTGTCGCCCGTGGAAACGAGACGCCTTAAAGTTAGTTCGCCCAATCTGAATACTACTGTTAGCCCCGGTTGCACGAAGAAACGGCTGAGTTAATCAATGTTCAAACACGTCACTTTTAGTGAACCGCATAGAGTTCCTTCCATACTGTCCACACAAAGTGACGTGTTTGATCATTCTTTGACGTTGATTTTGATTTTTTGTTGTTTCGTGCACTCGGCCCTTAGACGATTCGTTGCAACTATATTTCGTGTTAAAATAAAATTGTTTGTTCGTCAAGTTCTTATAAAAAAGTATTATTTAATCAGCATTCAAGACATATTTTACTTTTGAGGCATAATCCCAAAAAATATTTGACCCTGAGGTAACCTAACCAGACATTTAACATCAAAAATACAAAATATGATTTATTAATATTTTTCTGAAACCTGGATATAACAGTCATATCAATAGTTTTCTGATATGTGTTGTCAATCGAGGAAGCCTTACAAATAACAGTTCCGAAAATTTTCGGCAAATCAAATAGCAAAACATAGTATTATAAAATAAACAAAGTATAAGAATACTAGCGCAGTCGTAATCAGAGTAAACCTGTCAAAACTTGGAACGGGATTAGCACCGGACTTACCAAGCAAAAAACGATTTAGTTCGGGCATTATCCGCGTATTAAAGTTAGTCCGCCCGATCTGAATACGGCTGTTATAGTTGTACTTCTACCCGATTGACAGCAAAGTTTTACAGCCGTATTCAGAGTATGGGGATTTACTTTAATACGCCGGAATCTTGCCTTTCCAGACTAAAAAGAACAAAACTGGCGCGCCAAAATAACTGTCAGTGTCAGGCAGTTGTCGGCTTCCCTTGTTATTATGGGTCGTCGGTCGTTTATTCCATAGAAGTTTATTCCATGTGGTCATCACCACAGGTCATCACCGTTCGTCGGTGTGAAAACAAACAGCACACGAAAGAACAGAAAAAGTTGTGAAACTACTGTAATGAAACATAGTTTCATCAAAAGCGTAATTTTGAAGAAAGAGGTTATAACGCACGCCACCAGGACGTTACGTTTTTCGTATGCGAATTGCTTTTTTCCATGATCACTTTCGAACAGCGCAAGTAGCACTGATTTCCTTGTGACTTAATCTTATCAACTACGAAGCAAGATGACTGTTGGAGGAGCACAAGCGTCTATGAATCTTCCATGGTAAGATTTCCACTGGACTATTTACCTACACATTTCCTGAGTTAAGTACGAGCAAGGGCTCAGATTTAGGAAGGCGCGGCAGTTTTGCGATCTCACTGGTAGACTTAACAGTTGAGGGTCTTACGAACATATTCTAGCAAAAAATCTTCACGAGAGATGTGTACTTTTTATGTTACCTATATACATTTATAAAGATTTAGATATTATCATATCTTTGAATTCAAATTTCACGAGATATTGTTAATATTGGGATTGAATGAACATATATGCACTAACTAATGTTGCACGGACGTGCGGGGCTCTGACATTAATCATTAAGGTTATGCTGGGCCTTTCCGCTCAACTTCCCATGCAAATGTGGAAAGAATATCATGCGCTTATTACTCAAAACAGTTTTATTTTAACGAACTCGATGCTTAATGACCATAAACATTGTAAAATCGTGTTTACTTTCTAAGTTAGAAGGTCCGGAAGTTTGAATTGTTTGCATGTTTTAAGCAATAAGTTTAGACGTGAAATACTCTACGATGAAACTTATAAATCTTACATTCGTATTCAGAGTGAATCAAAACCGAACTAACCATATAAAAACCGATTTAGTCTGACCTTAATACGCCTACTAAAGTTAGTCCACCTACTCTGAACACTGCTGTGAGTCATCTAGCCTAGCTTCTTCCATCAAGATTCAAAATTATATATATATATTTTTTAATTTTGACAGGTTTTGTGATTTATTTTTGCTAAAAGTATTTTATAATTAACTTTTTTGTTCATCTTACCACTAACACTATGCACATTGTTTACTTTGTGGACGTGATGCATCCTCACCACGAAGACTGTCTTTTTCTCACTGTCGCGTCGGTAAGCCGACTTCTCTAAATATTATTATGAGGGACAGTGCGGGACTAAAAAGTCTCTTTTTCCTGCTTCATTTCAAACAATTTATTTTATAGCCCTGTCTCAAGCTGTGTGATGTGTTCCAAAATTTGTAAATGTTTAGTTTATGGTTATTACCGTGGGCATTTGGTAAATATAAGCCTGTTCAATAAAGAAACAATATAGAATCGGCGGCTGCTACTTGTGGAATGGACGGTATGGTCAACATAATATTGATACCGAGTATACATTTATGCTTTAAAATGTTTGTAATATTTATAATGTATTATTTCAAGAGGTAGGAAAAGGTTAATAAAACTGCAGGTTGTTTATATGTATTTATGATTTATTAAAAGGCATTATCGCATGACACTTGGTCCAGAAGATTCATCCGAATTAGGTAATCACCAAATCACCTTAAACACAATTTCACGTGCGACACTTTCGAGAAGTCCTAGTTCTGTTCAGTTCAACCTGTGAAAAACAGTAACCACCTAACAACACAACTGAGTACATATAACATATTGCTGGCGGTACTACACTGTGTGAGTATAAATAGCAATATAGTGTGAGCAAAGGTCAGAGAGGTCATCCCCTCCCTCAGTAAGCGCCTCACGCATAAAATAGTGCATCTGAAAAGGACTGACCTGCATACAATAATGACAGGACACTGCGCGCTCAATAACACCTTCATAAATTGGGGAGATCCATAAATAGCCTTCTATGCCGTCGCTGCATGGAGACAACTCTGCCCATTTAATGATGGAGTGCAGGAGTGTGGCTAATCAACAGGCACGGACCCTGGGAGCACCTGGATCCCTCCCAGAGGCCTGCTGGAATATAAAACACCTGTTGAGCTTCTGGGCCCAGCTGGGGTGGCTCACAAAGTCACCCCTGTTACGCACAAAGACCTCTATTTAGTAGTAGGTTTAGCGCGGATAACATTTGCCCAACTAACTGACTATCTCGTTACCACTATGTTAGTAGGAACAAGATAGCACGCGATTCGCCAGTACCAGACGCCATTTCTAAATTTTTTTTTTATTTAACTGGGTTATTCATTTTTGAGTTACATCATTGATGTACCGAACTCAATTGTGACTACTACAATTGTGTCCTTGAATCAGTTGAATACTATTTTTATTGATTTTTTTATTTCTCTAATTTTGCCAAAGTAAAATAATTATAATAAATTATAAAATATCAACCCATGTACTTACCTTTTTGTCTACTAGAGTTCTTGCTCCACGTCGTTCCCCCTGATTCCGTACTGTTAGTTACCAATAGGCCGTATATAATGGCAAATATATCACAACCAATCTACCCGAATAAATCGAATGTGTCAACCTAAGGAACCTCGCTGGGTCAGAATTAGACAAGGCTGGCGTTGCGAAAATTGGGGCGATTGACGGGCTCGAATTTCTAAAACAGTACTGATATTATGTGTTAAAGAGAGTTGTTGTATTTTTGTTTAGGGTGGAGAAATACCGACCTTCAAAATTAGAAGATCTGGTTTCGCATGAAGACATTTTAAAAACAAGTAAGTGTTTTACCAATTGTCTTTTATTGTATGTACATTTTTGGGGTTCCAAATTGGCGAGGATAGCAACAGACATATTAAAGGAGTGCTTTAAAATTTTGTGTCTGTGTTTCTATTTTCATTTCATTCAAATGCTAGAAACAACTTAAAGGAAAAAATCATATTTCAGTAAACAAATTCATGAAAGAGAACCAGCTGCCGCACCTGCTGTTCTACGGGCCACCTGGCACTGGCAAAACCTCCACCATCCTGGCCTGTGCCCGTCAGATGTACACTCCACAACAGTTCAACTCCATGGTCAGTGACATGGTACCCATTAATAATCCTATATATCAATGAATCCATACATCTTATGTATGATTTGTAGTACTGGCAGGATTCGAACCTTTGATCTTTAAGTTACATGTTCGCTGATCTAACTTCTGAGCTACACAGACAATTATATCATCCAACGATTTAACCAATTGTAAACAAAATGCCTCCTCTATCTACTACATTCGCCCTCTCCTAGAATATGCTTACCAGGTCTGGAACCCCTGCTTCAGAAAGGATATTGACCTTTTGGAGAGAGTACAGAGGTGTGCATATGAAACCAGATTGTCTGCGCTGAGCCTCACTACGCTAGAAGAAAGAAGACCGGTGTGGCTTGATCGGAACTTAAAAAAAAATGAATGGACTTTACGACGTACCCAACCTGTGAACCATATTAACTATAAATGCTAATGAAAGACTCCGTGGACATAACTACCACAAGAAGTGATCAGTGCCATAACAGTGAACGCGTTTAAAAACGAATAAAACAATTATTTTAAGGTGGCCCTTCCGGACGGGACTAACTTATTTGCGGGCAGAGCACAAAATCATTCTATTCTGCCCTCCTTATTAAAAATGCTGTAACTACATAGGGCCTCATATGTAGTTACAGCCTTTTTAATAAGGAGGGCAGTATTGCACTCTGGCACTATCTCTGTTTTAAAGAAAAAGACAGTCTTCGTGATGAGAAAGAAGGATGCAACACTCCCACAAAGCGCATAGTGTTTCATATGGTTATTTACAAAAAATAATAATTACATAATGACAATTTAAATGAATCAAGAACATTGCAGTCATAAATCAAACAAAAAATAAATTGATTTTGAATCTTCATGGAACAAGCTAGGCTTGATGACTATTATTTTTTTGATTTTTAGTTCAGTGATCCCTTCCAAACTTATTATATAACTGCGGTCTCACACATGTGACGAAGCACACGTCCGCAAGGTTGCAGTCGGCTGCAGTCGGCTGACTGAATGTGAGGGAGGAGCATATGCAAATGTTCGTGTTCTTTCATGTGTCTAGAAAAAAACCGATAACCAATGGATCGGAAGTTCGCTGAATGTTGGAGCATGGGAAAGTTGTGGTGGAAGTCAAATGTTCGAGTGTTCGGCGCATGTGTGGGACCGCAGTAATTTTTTTGTAGCTTTCCGGATTATTAAAACTGACTTGAGTAGTGGAATGAACTCTACCACATAGTAAGTAAGGAAGGAACCAATATTTTACGTGGAATCCAAACCACGGCCAGCATATCAAGGGTAGAAGAACTGTCACCCATCCAGAGCCCAACAGCTCCCAGTGTTGTTTAATTGCCTTTATCAAACGGCAAGGCGTTGCACTGAGGCTGATATGTGATACATTGTGATGACAGGCTTACTTGTGATTGTCTTTATAATGCCAACCCTAAATAAATAAAACTTTGTAGGTATTGGAGCTCAACGCATCTGATGACCGTGGTATTGGAATTGTACGAGGGCAGATCCTCAGCTTCGCTTCCACACGAACTATATTCAAGGCGGGGCCTAAACTCATCATACTAGACGAAGCCGACGCTATGACCAACGATGCTCAGAATGCTCTACGCAGAAGTAAGCAATTTAAATAATACATTATTCAAGGCGGGGCCTAAACTCATCATACTAGACGAAGCCGACGCTATGACCAACGATGCTCAGAATGCTCTACGCAGAAGTAAGCAATTTAAACAATATATACATTTTCAACGGTACGAAGTATAAGGGCCTATTTCTAAAACGCATGCCAGTTTTGGCAATAAACCCGTCAGAAATCTCAGATTCTCTCAAACTTATTATATAGTCCATATTTTCTAGCGTAGAGTGCATATTTTCTCTAAGCATGTAAAGCGGTGCCGACTTGTATTATCTATATATATAAAATTCGATGTATGTAAATTTTTTTGAGCAACCTGTCATGGATGGCTATTACCACACAACTACCGTTATGATGTGATCCCAATACACCACATTCCCGAAGGAATTCGGTGCTATGCCAGGACCTTCTCTTTATGAAAATGGCTGCATTGAACTGGATGTAAAACATTAACAATTGTTCATTGCTGCTTCCAACATCTTTTCATCTAAATATATTGACTCCAACAGAGCTGGACCAATTTTGATGAAACGGAAGGCAACCTTAAGATAAGTCCCAACGGGTGATCTTGTGCAGTTGGGATTTTTTTAGAATCTCCGCTAGACTACATGTCCTAACATGTCCAACATGAAATAATGGCATTTTGACCGAATTTGGTGAAATTTGAAATTACAGTTTACATGGATTCCGAACTATGGAACAACTCACATTTGTCTGAAAATGTACATATTCAACTCAGAAAGGGAAAATAAGTGGTGCATGAACGGGGCCTGAATTTGAGGCCATGACATCTGGCATAGAAGGCAAATCCACACGTCCCTGAGCTGTGAGCCGCTCAAAGTAAAGTACAACCAAACTAGCTAAGTGTGACTGTTTGCACTTAATAAAATTTACTTCGAACAACCCTGGCCTGACAGTAGCCCGTAAATCGATGGCAATTGTTTCTGATGAAGCTCCTTTTAAATTCTTGGTAAACATATTACTAACAGAGAAAAGGAACAGCCCACAGATAATATTGTTTATAGTTTCGATGAAAAATTTCGCCGGACTAACAATCTTTCCCTCTTTGGTGCACAACTTAGTAATAGGGTTCCGTTTTTACCCTTTGGGTAAGGAACCCTAAAAAGTGTTGATTTACAAGACGTACTTGACATCTAAACTTTTATAGCCATTTATTGTCTACGACTTCACCAAGCAATATGTGAATCAGTTAGACTCAATGGTTACCAGATTCCTAAACATGTTGGTTGATAATAAATAAATCATTGAAATTTAATCAAGCGACAATTTGCCGAAATTTAATCAAATTGAAATATTTCAGTAGGCAGACATGTCACACTAACCAATATTGATTACTTGGTTGCCTTGGTCCCCATATGGTCAACATACCCTGCTTGTTTTCAGCTTAGTGGATGAAAAACCCAATCAGGCTTGAGTTTGATTCTTTGTTTGTTTATAATTCCTATAGACTAATACATCAACACACTACCATAAACAGAGGTTAATACGTTTTTTAACTTTAGTTTAAAGAGTTTAAGGTGGCCCATCCCGCTCATCTCCCCATACAAAAGGGGAAAGAAGATCACGCCTATATTTCTTGTCAGAGATCCAAAATTTTGCTCAAAATAGCTTTGTTTGATCGAACTAGATATCTGATGACCATTGACATTGTAAAATTGTGTTTGGTTTCCAAGTTATAACGTCCGAAAGTTCGAATTTTTCGCGCGTTTTATACAATAACTTTGGAGGTGGATTACGCAATGATAAAGTAACAACATCTTAAAAAGATTAGTCATCAGACATAGCTTATTTAATCAAGATTTATAATCTATTTAGTTTTTGTTAGATTTTTGACTACAGCGGTCGTGGTTTACTTTTAGCTATAAGTCGTTTTGATATTAAAATTTTCGTAAATCTTACGAAATCATACAGTTCGCACATTGTCTTTTTTGTGGACAGGTTTCATTTTCCTCATCACGGAGCCTGTCTTATTCTTAGAAACAGAGAAGGTCCCAGAGCGCAACAGTACGGTTTTGTACCGTGCCCGCAAATGAGTTGAGCCCGCCGGGTTGGGCCACCTTAATAATAATATTCTGTTAAAATCCTAGCTAAAACTGCGATTAGTGAAGAAAAATAAATTATTTTTTAAAATGATTAGTGCAGTAAGTGCAATCTTGGCTTATTATAACTAGGCACCGAAAAATTCGCTAACCATTAAGACATTTATATGGACAATTACTTAGTTGCGGCTTTAAATGTGGTGGTGTTTACATGTTAAGCAATATACATTTAAGTGATTAACCCTATTGAATCATTTGTTCGTGTGAGTCATTGTTGAGACTGCGGTGGGTGTAGGGGCCGGTCCGATGAGTCTGGAGAAAGTGCTTAAATATGATCGAGAATGTCTGATTCTGATGAAGATGAGGGATTGGAAAGACCGATTAAGGTCACACTTGTCGGTGAGCCGTCTACTGGGAAAGTAAGTACTGTGTTAATAACATGATTGTCATAAGAAAAAAGTGATACAAATATTTAGTGCTCAAGTGTAAATAGTTATTCTAGACCATCTTCCGTCAAGGCTAGAGAAGACCAAAACATTTTGTATGGAATGGAATTCTAACGTGTGGTCCAAATTCGTTTACAATGTAAATTTCGTTGACTGTTTACACGAGCGTCCCGATTTAGATGGCATGCACAAAACCTGTCAGCATCGGACCATAGGGAAATGACATTAGTTGGAGCAGTTCAGCTATAAGTTGAATCTCACCATTTAGAGCTCAACCAGAATTTTCATTTAATTTCAACGACTTTTGACACAACGTGTTGAAAGATAACCAATTTTGTAAAGTCAAAATTTTACACTCAATGTTCCACTCACAGTGTTCCTCCTCCAAAGTGTGAGCACCGTAAAAGTATTGGTTGATGTAACGATGACGTCATATCACGATGCCTCATTTGGAATCAGTGGGAACCGTAGCGCGTTATCGGAAGTGTAAGCTAAATTTGGACCATGCTGCTAGTCTCATTATCCACAGAATTAATAATGAACAAAAATCCACTGCAGAATGTTTAGTTTATCTTTTCCATAACTATTATCACAAGCATGTTGCTTAATTTTCGAAGGCACTGTTCATACAATATAATTTTTCAATTAAGGGTGTGATAAGAGCCGATTGCGTTCAGTTTAATAAACACGTAAGTAAAACAAAATTTAATTCTATTTAAAAATAACCACAATGAATTTCGATAATTTCATCTAAAAAGTAAATATGGTAGATCAATCTATCTATATCTAGCTATAATGTAAAGATGAAACTGTAACATCTGTATTCAGAGAGGGCGGACTATCTTTAATCCGCCGGACTAAACCGGTTTTTGTGTGGTTAGTCCGGTACTAATCTCGTACTAAGTTTTGACAAGTCTTCTTTGAAAACCACTGTAAGTCTCTGGCTTTGTGTTCTTATATAAGAAAAATATTAATAAACTTACATAAAAACAGTTTGAACACATACAATGATATAGGTTTCAAATATAGCTAGATGACCTTTTTGAAACTCCAAAATAAGTAGCAGTTATTTAAAAAAACCGGCCAAGTGCGAGTCGCACTCGCAAACGAAGGGTTCCGTAACATAGTACAAGATTTAACCCAAAAAAATCACCTTTTTTTGTATGGGGCCCTCTTTAATTGTTTTTATTTTTTTATTTTACCTATGTCATTATAGCGGCAAAATAAATGTACACTCTGTGAAAATTTTAACTGCCTACCTATTACGGTGCATGAGATACAGCCTTGTGACAGACGGACGGACAACGGAGGCTTAGTAATAGGGTTCCGTTTTCACCCTTTGGGTACGGAACCCTAAAAAAACATGGTTTCACTTACGCCCTTATGGATCTGAATGCAATAAGGTTTTATCGCATCCTTACATGTTTCTTTGAGCATGTTTTCGAATGTGCACCTGTTTCAGAGCACGCTATGCGCGCGTTACCTAGGCGCCGGCGCGGGCGCGGGCGCGGGGCCGGCTAGCGGGGCCGGCACGCAGGGAGCGGAGGTGTTCGCGGGGCAGTGCCTGGCGGTGCGCCCGCCCGCGCCGCTCCAGCTCTGCGACGTGGCCGGCGCGGCACTCGAGACGCCCATGCTGGACAACTACCTGTACGCCTCGCATGTGAGTGGTCAGTGTTAAGGTGGGCCCATAAGCATCAGAAAATTACGCTACCCATAAAAACGTTGTTTACTAATCATTTGAAAACCACTGTTCCAATTTACTTGCTGCATGCTTTGATTTTTTCGGTAAATGTATCCTAGGTCCACCCACAGGGAAAACAAAATGTGTATGAATATTTTCTTATAATTCTTATAATTTAGATTTTTCAAAAAAACAAAAACTTGCAGTAACAGATATTTGTTACCTGTTAAAATTAAATATCAATTGAATTGGAAGAGAGATTTTCAAATGATTAGTAAACTACGTTTGTGTAAGGAGCATAGCTTACGGGCCATTTTTAAGTTTCCTTCTAATCCTAAATGTACTGGTGTTGATTTTTCTCATTAAGTGAAATATCCTTTTTTGTCCTAAGCAAGTTATGTCTAATATGTTTGAATTTTAATCTTTGTTCACAATCATTGTCTGCAGTGCAGGTAAATAGTTAAAACCAAGTTTGCAGAATCTTTCTTACTGTGTTAGTATGCCTTTTTTGTGTTTGAATACATATTTGTAGGTGCATATGGTAGGTATAAAAAAAACAAAAACATACAGACGTTGCTCTCAGTTGAATTATTCACTGTACACAATATCAGAAAAATATTTCTTAATTGGACTGAGGAAACAGACATGAGCTATCGTATGGAACATGATCACCTCATTATCCTCTTAAGTGTGTTGAGCAGAGAGCCACCCATAGTCCCGACCTCGATCGAAACCCTGCTCTTCTGCCAATGGGACCAGATATGTTCGGTGAACTCATAGAAGCATACGAGATAATGACCGGGAAGTATAATTGCGCAAATCTTGCAAATATGCTCACCTTAAAAAAAAACACTCACTTAAGAGCATAACATATACACATATAACACCAACACCCGAAAACATTTCTTTACAAATAGAGTTGTGCATGTATGGAACAAGCTCCTAGAAAACATAATTAATACTAACTCAACAAGTCTATTTAAAAATCGTTTGGACACTCATTTTAAAAGAAAATAAAACAAAGAACCCGTATCACAATGGCAATTGACTAAAAAAATGTGTTACCAAATACTACCTAAATAACTTTCCACATGCAAACAAAATATAATCGACTTAAAGCAATGAAAAATAAGATTAAGACATATCAGCTTAGGCTGCCCGTCTAAAATAAATAAATAAATAATAAAAGCCATTGAATACTGATTTAAACTATCTATAATCGTTCTCTGCAGATAATCTTGCTGGTGTACGACGTCACCAACCTGGCCAGCTTCGACAGGCTGCAGCGCTGGATGAGCAAGATTGAACGCGCCTTCGGTGGGCGCCCGCCGCTGCTCGCGTTGTTCGGCAACAAGGCGGACCTCGAGCACCAGCGGGCGGTGCGGCTGTCGTGCGCGCAGCGCTTCGCCTCGCAACACCTCATCGGCAACTACAAGGGCTCCGCGAGGACCGGGGAGGCCGTGAGTGGCAATAACTGTCTGGGAGACAAACATTCCTGAACAACGTGACAAACAGCCGTGGGTCGTTGACGTCTTCATAAGGCAAAAAGTAAACGCCGGAGTTGATTCAACCTCTGCAGTTTCGTTAATGTAGTTTAGTAGTTAGCCTTTTTAGAATAAAACACGTCCAGATGTCCATTGAGCATTGTGCTCTGTTAATCAAACGGAGCGCAACGATCAACCGCGACAAATGTAATTTATATTTTAACTAGTTGATTTGTCAAGGAAAATCTAGCTGACTAGTTGACGTAGAAAAAACGGTTTTTTCAACTAATTTGCTGAACTAATTCGGCGAACACATTTCTAGAGCCAATTCATGCACGACGGCGATGTTTGGGCTGTGTCACACGACACACGTCCGGCTTCCGGCACGATCATATGGACAATTCGTCCACACGCGGTGACTTGGGTAACACATGACACTTCTCCCCCATATTTCTTATTTCATATTTAATTTTTGTCTTGGAAAAACATGAGGATTACACTGGCAAAATTAATGTACTGACCATTGCAACACCCCGTGTATTGAGCCCCTGCTTGTCAATGAACATTCCAGGTGAGCAGCACATTCGCAGCGCTAGTGGCGCGGGTGTTGGGTGACTCGGTCCAGCTGGTGGCGGTCCCGCGGGCCCGACCCGACTACGCCCCGCAGGCGAGCATAGCTCAGAACGGCCGGGGCGACCCCACGGCGAAGGCCGAGCCGACCCAGCCGCTCATCATGCACAGGAAGGCGTTCCGGGCCATACACCGGAAGGCTACGTCTTCTGTTTGTGCGTTGCAGTAGGCATGTCCATTTGTCATAGTGAGTGAGGGATCTATAGCAAAATTCACAAGATGACAGACAGACAAGGGACGCACCATAAATTCCAAAAAGTACAAGGTCCAAAACCCATAGCATCCAAAACTCTTATGAATACAGTAATTTTCGATTGGGTTTGGTTAGGTTTGGTCTTGGGCTTTTTTGAAATACACACGAAAATCATACTTTCGGATGTTATGGGTTTTGGATCTTGTGCTATTTGGACTTAGTGAAGGCAACCCCTCTGACAGACTTAAATATAAACTTGCACAGAGGGACCAAACAGTAGAACTCTTTTGGACTTCCATTGTACATAGCCGAAATAAATCATTCTCTTTAAAAGCTGACCAGTCCTCTACGATTCGGCTGATACCGGTCAAGAAATTTGCGCAAAATTGTCTTATTAAAAAGGGCGACAGTAGGCCAAAATAGCCTGTTGGTAAAATACCTCAAAAGCTCAAGGAGTTCAAACATATTTTAATACTTTACACACTTTTTGGAAATAATGATCACTTTTGTATGTTTTTAGGTGTAAATGTAAATGTTCATTTGCAAACTTATGCTTTCCCATATACAATTTGGGTTTACCGTGTTTCATACTAATTCAAGGGTTTGTCAGAAAGGCTGACAGTGTGTCGATATTAAGGTTTCCCAGTGTGCAGTGCCTTTCTGGGCCAACATGTTCAAAATCCAGAACCGGAAATCATAAGTTTGCAAATTGAAATAATATAACTTTGTTACTATCATTTGGTAACCTATGAAAATTTTGTAACAAACAAGGCCTTGTGTTCTGTATTAAAATACATTATCTAATAGTACATAATGTTTTATTTCATTTTCATTTCATATACTGTTTTAAATTGTATCATAGCCATATAGTTGTTGCCAAAACAACATTCTTTCTCTAAGCGGATCTTGTTCCATTTTTAATGTCTGATTTATCAGTAGATATTTGATGTTGGGGTATTCCACGGCATCCCATGAGACAGGAAGCAGTGTTGATGTTTCCGGTGTGGGATTTCTGTAATTATGACAGGTATTCAATTATTTTTACTGAATATGTACATATTTATTAGGAACTGTATATAGATGGCTAATACCAGACCTAATGTCTAGCTCAACACACCTCAAACCCGAAAGAATTAGGTACCTTGCGAAGGCCTTCGCTTTATTGGCATGGTTACGTTAAACTGGATGGAAAATAAGGACCATTTTACAGTACTGTTTCGAATGCCAACCCTGGTTGCGCTAGAGGGGAAGGGGACAAACAGCCACAATGCACTTCAAAAAGAAAGGCGAAGAATTAAACCATGGCCTGTCTCATGAGATGCAAGGCGTCGTACCCTGACCTATGAACCTCTGGTACAAACGTTAATATAGCAGTAAAATGTCATATTTAAACTTTACGTACCCATATTTAATGAAATTGGCCCACAAAGTGACCATGCGCTCTCTAGTTAGATCCGAAAAGTCATCGTCTGGCTGCACGTGAGATAAATCGTTCATTTTCCACATGTAACCCAACTCATCACTGTGGGAAGGTCCCGGACTTTGGATATCACTGTTAATCTTCAGGTTGTACGCTCCGTCTACTCCGAAGACATAGTAATAAGTAGGTGGTGTGTAGCCGACAGCGTTCTGAAGCCTAACGGTGTAGTCAGTGATGTGTGCATACCAGGAGTCTGTGCAGAGTTGGGCGTATTCGGGAAAAGTCTCTCTTGACAAGTTATGCTCACCGAAATAGAATCTTTTAATCGTCTCTGCCACTTTAAATTTTTCTTCGCTGCGATCGTCTATGTTGTACATATCTGTTGGGACGACTACGTAAAAGTTTTCATCAACTTCGTGTAAAATATCCATGAATATTTCCAGTCTAATGCCCTCGTCGGAGTTATATCCAATCATCATGGGTAATGGGGTGTAATCTCCCTCATTCATAATTTCCAGCGGAGGGCGCGACAAAAGAGATTCCTGTCCATCGTAGGTGTTTTCCACCGATATAGCAAACGGGTAGTATTGTGCATATCCCTCCAAGTAGTCGTCTTTAATGTTGGCTTGTATATCTAATAATTCTGCTACATCAAGCGCTTTGAGGGAATCCAACAGTTGCTCCGTTGAGAAAGTTGCGTTTAACTTTTGCAAGATTTTTGGAACAACCAATGAAGCATCATTATGGTAGAATCTGTAACTTAGTGCCGTTCCGCTTTGTATTATAGCTTTATGGAATAACCCTTCGGACATGCGTGATAGCAGCAGAGTATGGGTCATTATTCCCCCGGAACTTTGACCGGATAATGTTACTGTCTTCGGGTCCCCACCGAAAAATTCAATATTGTCTCGTATCCACCTGAGTGCTTGGACAACATCCTTCAGGCTCATATTGCCTGCAGCATCTTTTGTGTTAAGATTCAAGAACCCTAAAATTCCCAATCTGAAATAAAAAAAAAACATAAATATTGTTTTTGTTTTCTTGCTCAATATTTGAGCATTAACTACATACGTAAAATTTAACCTTAACTAACATCACGCTGCCCAGTGAGCTGATGGCACATCATTGTGATGCATGACCAAAAACTATCCTAGATTATTGCAAAATGTACTACATGAAATTATATGACCATGTAAATTGATTAATCGAATCTTAAGTTTTAATTAAATCTTGATCAACCATACTTGACGGATGTATGGTTATTGATAAGAATTACTTGCCGAAATTGTACAGTGACTACAACCAAGTCATGCTTCATGAAGTAATGTGGCCCATAGCTCCCCAGTCTCCCGGAGCCGAACTCCAGCGCACCACCGTTGATCCACACAAGGACAGGTCGCCCTCTCGCGCCAATGTCGTTTGTGTAAACGTTCAGAGTGAGGCAGTCCTCACTGTCGTCGATCGACCTTGGCTGGATGCATACTGGTCCCTCCTGCGTCGCATCGCGACGGCCCTCCCAGTGGGCGACCGGCTCAGGTGGCTGACATTCATAAAAATACATTGAAACATCTTTACTTCAAGTCTCTGTCACTCGCTGCCTTCCAGTCCTACGCCGTTTATTCTGATTATTTCACCCAATCAATTTGGTAAACTTCACAATAAATCAGATCATTGAGCAGAAAAGGGCAGGCAGGGATGACACAGAGCCCTAAGTTACTATGACAGTATACGTCTTTCGCTTTCTCAACATAAATACGCTTTAAGATTAACTTGACCTTCAAAAGCGATATTTTGAATTCA
The DNA here is from genome assembly GCA_946894095.1 of Incurvaria masculella. Classification (NCBI taxonomy): domain Eukaryota; kingdom Metazoa; phylum Arthropoda; class Insecta; order Lepidoptera; family Incurvariidae; genus Incurvaria; species Incurvaria masculella. Next base: position 11,057,018 of record OX335644.1, read on the forward strand.
TTACTACTGCCTTGCAAATTAACTCACTTGATGTCAAGTGAAATATAACAGTGTCGGTAATTTAAAAATGCTTACTTACTTTAAATCTAAGATCGCCGATCGGAGGTTCGGCATAGGGCACACTGAAGAAAGCTACAAAGTTAGAAATATCACTTTCTATTTTTGTGCCACGCAGAGTCCCTGATTTTGTGGTAACCGTTAACGAATCATCTTCGTGCTGGCAACACACTAGAGGCACCACGATTACAGTGGTGGCCACAACTATTATTATTGGTATTAAAATAAACACAATTTTCATTTTGGGCAATGCGCACTACTTGACACTGTATACACACTGAATACTTGATTACACAACTGTGAATACATTGAATACACAACACTGCTGTAACATTATCTATAGCAGCAGGAGGTAAAACTTTAAGCGTTGTTTTTATGAATGTCATCTTATCTCATATTGAAATCTAATCAAATGAAATGGATATGTTTGGGATTTCAAGGCATCATAAAACATTTACGATTAGATGCTATGCTACAATAATACATCTCCAGGGGAACAACAATATTAAATAGAATACAATTGTTATTTTGCATCTGCCGGTTTTTTGTCTAAACATTCTATCATATTGCTAGATACATTTTATTTGATTTCTTGACTACTTGAAAATCCAAATACCTTGACCATAATATCCTAAAAATTTCATATTAAACCTTTATCCATTCAGTCGCATATTGTCAAATTTAGTAAATTTTTTTTTATATGTTTAAATCGAAAATCAAAAAGGAAACATTATAGCTCATAGATATGTGTTCCCAATGAAAAAAACAAAAAAGGAATAGAGCCTACGGTGCAAACTTTAATACAGGAGTTAATAACTACAATCACATAACAACCCTCTTATTGTATGTGCAACACATTAGTATCTTTTGCATATTGTTACATACTTTTTGACTGACCTAGGCTCCCACAGACTGCAGACTTTCTGTCGGCTGATAGTTTGGTCCACTTCTTAATCAGTATGAAGGGGCATGTTAGCGCATGTTCAGCGATTTAAAATTGGCCGTAAAAAGTTTGATGAGCCTCACAATTGCCTTCAAACTAATCTATCGGCGAACTATCAACCGACCGCTTGATCAGTATGGCGCTGTTCCCCACCCGCACACTTGCCGATTGTTTCATCATATCGGTCGATAGCTTAACTTCGCTCCGCGTTGGATGCGGTAAAGGTCATGTGGAAGAGCGTGTGTGTTATGATGGACGTTTGAAGCTAGTTATGTTCATTCGATAATAGGACCTTTATGGAAATCTAGTACATTAGAATGAATCGTGTAAAACTTCCCTTGGAATAATCATGTATGGGATGCACCCAATACTCTCGGCAAGAGTGAACCATAATCTCCACTCTATGTCAAATGATAATTATTTTCGTTACAGTAATCGAGAAGTACACAGAAAATGTTCGCTTCTGCATAATCTGCAACTACCTGGGCAAGATCATCCCGGCGCTCCAGTCGCGCTGCACTCGCTTCCGTTTCGCGCCGCTGCAGTCGGCGCAAATCGTGCCGCGTCTGCAGCATGTCGCCAAGGAGGAGGGGTACGTTGCTCCCTCGGAACGGAAAAGGAAGGAGATGTGCCATCTAGAACGCCTACTATGAGACCCGCTGTCTCCAATTTTATAAAAATCCCATCCCAACTTAAATGTGCATCCATATGAAAACATAGTCGCAGTTTATGTGGTGGACCACATTTAAATGCGGTGGCGATGCATGGACTATATGGCATATGATGCACTACCGGCTTCCCATGCGATTATATGCACAATTTGCCTGTACGGCAGTGTTGCGAGTAACCATGCTTTTTTCTTCTGTGGTCAATCTCAGGGAGATTTAATAGTAGCAGTAGAGGAAGTCAGCCTCGGTAGCTCAGTGGCGCGATGCCTTGCGATTCGATAAGCTTGGTAAAGGATGACCATTTTCAATCATTGAGGCTGGTCGTGGTCCGGATTCCACCTAAAACTGTAGATCCCCTCCTTACTTACTAGGTGGTAGGGTTAATTCCGCCCGGGTCGTACCATTGCATTGAATGAACGAAGGTCGAAGCGGTACTGAAAATTTTATCCGCTTTCATCCAGTTTTTCATTCAATTTGCGCCCGCTACCGGGAATAGCGAGGAAAGCCGGTCAGGTGTTTAGTTTACGAAAATAATTGATTCATTTTATTGTTATGCAAACATGCCATCAACCCGCTTCCCCGGAGGGTTAGACAGAGATGGTGGAGCACCATACTATACTATCACAGCATACTTTATCTCCTTTTCATACATGCTTCACGATTACGGGTGCTTCATATCTGACCTTTACGAAATATAACATCAATGTTGTGGTACATTCTCCTGGGCCGCCCTATATATGGACTCATATTGTTTTTTCACCGAGGACACCGTGTGCATTAATGGTGATACCTTAATGTGCTGACAGTGTGGAGTTGTCAGAAGAGGGCTGAAGCACTGCTGATGCTCTCTGGCGAGACATGAGCAGAGTGGTTAAAACGCTACAAAGCAATTGACTGTCCTCCCGCCGCTGCATCATCAAAGTCACCGTTTACACGTTACTGTACTTGCAGTGTGGAGTTGTCAGAGGAGGGCGTGAAGGCTCTGCTGACGTTGTCCGGCGGCGACATGCGCAAGGTGCTCAACACTCTGCAGAGCACGTGGCTCGCCTACCGCCGTATCACCGAAGACACCGTGTACACGTGCGTTGGACATCCGTTGCGCGCTGACATTTCCAATATACTTAACTGGCTGCTCAACGAGACAGACTTTTCGACTGCTTTTAAGCGTATCCTTTTTCAATGTGATTTCTTGATTTCTATTGAACATTACCCAGTTGTTAAAACTAATGCAACAAATATATATTGTCCCTACCGTCATTAGAGTAAGACTATTCCTGCAGGGATCGGAAATTTAAAAGGAAGGAGATGTGTTATGTGGGCGTAAAACTGGATCACTGGCATATGTAAGTTGTGTGCCAAACAGTTCAAACATCGCGCGCGAATATGATCGCGAATTGCGTTCACCAAGTCTGTTCCCACCAAAACAAACCCTCCATAATGTTTACAACTATCTTTGCGTGTGGCATGTAAGTTTCCGTTATGTTAGTATTTTCGGAAAATTATCGACAGCTGGTCTCATTGTACGCGCGCTAGATGGCACATCTCCTTCCTTTTTTGTTCTGACGTACCATCGCATTGAATGAAAGTTATTCGAAGCCGTAATGAACATTTTCGCTGCTTTCCATCCAGTTAAATGTAGCCTTGTAACATAAGGAACGTCCTGGCATGCCATCAGATTTGAGAGGGAGGGAGATCTCAGAGAGATTCCTGAAGATGTCCACATTGCGGTGGACGAAACGTCGAGCCAAGTAAGGAGGCTGAAAATGGTTTATTCGTAAATATAAAATATGTCATTGGGCTATATGAGGTTGTAAATATCAACCGCTGGGTACCCTTACAACTGCTGTGGTGATGTTTATATTTTATTCTCAGTTACCTGCAACAATCTTCAGAATTTATTTCCTTTACTCGCTATGCAATACAGGAATACAGGATCTGAAAATAGCAAAAGGTCTGGCACTGAGTGACATATTAACTGAATTGCACACCATGGTTCAAAGAGGTAAGATACTCATTATTATTATTTTCATCAGTATTCACGTTTATATATGCTCCGAAGAGTGGATGTGCTGACAAAATATTAATCTCGTCAACTACACCGATCCCAGAATTCGGAGATCTCCAACTCCAAAGAAACTTGGTTTTCTTTCTGTGTTTTTATCATCTGTACCACGGAGATTGCTCTTTGGAGCTGCGTAACATTATTCCTCAATCTTCTTTCTACCATCGCTCAATAGGCAGGAAATGCATCCATTCATTGATAACATTCCTCGAGTAAGAGATCGGTTAACTGTGGAAAGTACTCCAAAGTACGAAAGGTATAGCACCTGGTCAGCCAGAATGGTTTTAGCAGCCATCGAGAAAGTTCGAAATCTGATGGGTGTCTCATCCTTAACCGGTTCCTCTTAAGGGAGAGTTGGCGTACGCCATATGCTGCGCTTTACATAAAAACCCTTAATGCCTTTTCGTGTATGCGTGGAAAAATATTCGTTTGCGAGAAAATTTGGACTGTTTAAATATTACGATGCCAAAGTTACGGCAGTGACTGCAGTTGCACCCTGTACAGATGCGTGTACTCAGCTTAAAGCATTAATTATTTTACCTTTTTAAATTTCCTTTCGTTAAAGATAATTAAATGGTAATTTCAGACAACAATTGTCACTAATGTCACTCATCAAGATGTCGGATGTGGAAGCTCGGCTTATTGCAGTCTAAGCGTGTTCCACGTCGCAATACTGCACATGACTTCTTGTGAAATTTCCTGCGCATGACTTAACCTTGCATCAAAACATTTTTAAGTAGAATACCAGAGGCGGTAAATCAATATACCCATGGTGCATGACATTCGCAGTGATGCTGCCGCCGGCGGCGCTAGTGTCGCTTCTGATCAAAATGTCGGACGCGGAAGCGCGGCTCGCGGCCGGCACCAGCGAGAACATCGAGCTGGCGTCCCTGCTAGCTGCGTTCCACCTCGCTCGGGACATGGTCGTGCCGGAGGCATAATAAAAAAGGTGGGACTCTATTGGAGCTTTGGAAGCAGTTGTTACAATTCTCAAAGGTTATAAAAAAAAAGTGTCCGGATTTTTTTTAATCAATTTTAGAATTACTGCAAGTTAAAACTGTGGTGCATTGTTTCCTAAGGATACAAAATAATGAATTTTTAAATAAACTGTTGCCAGTCCCACATCTTTGATTTATTATTTAACTAACTGCGTTACTCGACTTCACTGAGGACAATTTTCAAAATATTTTTTTCTAGGATAAAAAATAGCCCAGGTAACTTTCAGTCCCATTCATAATCGCTATGCAAAAAAAACACTTGATCCCTTCTCCATTGCTGCACAAAAAAGAAGGACAAACAAACACACACACTTCCACATTCATAATATTTGAAGGGATAATACAGGAATTAAGAAGCAAATTAATCAATCTCTCCATGTAGGTTTATAAATAGTATTTAATTTTTCTGTAAGTCTGAGACGTGTTTAACTATTGAACAATAAATTTGAAATAGTCTGAAATTACCCATTTGAAGTGGTAATGAAATGTTTTGTTCTTTAGTTACTTTTGAATCTGTTGTAGTAGTCATTGTATATTTCCTCCCAGAATAAAGTTCTCTTTCTAATGGGTGGTTCTGCAGAGTTATGGATGGTTGGTTCGAGCTGCAAATAGTTTCCTTGCGGCAGATTGCACTGTTCCCAGTTCACGCGGAGAACTTTTCCGGTTCTCGGTGTCGGGGAACTGAAAATTAAATGGATGTTGAACACCTCTATAAGTTTTCATTTGTTTAATGGCCATATGTATGTTTGTTTAATCACCACTTTAAGAGTTGACCCATACAATTTCTAGTACAAAATACACAAAGAGTAATATTCTTCAAAGAGGACAATTTTGAGTGAAATCACAACATTTGTGCCCAAAATTTTGCTACATTATGGTTTTGTCCCAATATTTAGTTAAATATACTCACCCAAATCTGACAAAGTTAGTTGTCGTCAGTAACATAATCTCCAACATTTGTTTTGAAGTTTCATTCATGCTTTGAATGAAGGGTTTGGTAACGGCCGTATAAAAGAGATAGCCAATGTCGTCACCGTGAGCTGTACCTGGATAGTCAATGCCATTTTTTATTTTAAACCAGTTTAGTTCGCCGTCATATTTAAACTTGTAATAATACACGGATCGACTGTTAGAGTTGTTCTTGTGAAGTCGAATCCATGAGTCAGTCGAGTAAGAGAACTGGGTGTCGGTTATAAGTTCAACAAACTTATCTTTATTGTCATCTGTTATGTTTTCGTTATTGAAATAAAACTCTTTAATCTTTTGAGCTAGCTTTATGGAGTCCTCTGAACCTAAGGGATATTCTATATCAGTAGGTATACATCGCTCAAAGTTCTCGTTTAATTGGTCAATCAGATTTGGGTTACTTTGGGTGGCGGGTAACATTTTAAAACCTTCGTCTTCATTAAATCCCGCTAACACTGGATAGTTCTGTGGGATTCCTCGTCTTATTATGTTGATTGGTTCCTCTGTAATGAATGCGTGACGTGAATGTACTTCAACGCTGGGTACGAACGGTCTAAACGGCCGAAATCCTCTTCGGTCGTCAGATTGCTCCATCGCGGTTGTTGCATTGACGATTTCAATTGAATCAACTTTCATTAGTTCGTCCAGCAATACGTTTTTATTGTTCGTATCTATACCTAAATGTTTGGCGAGAGCTAAAGCATTTAATAGAGGATCCCTGGCGAGAAATCTAAAACCAAGAGCAGAACCAGAGTGTAGGACAACTCTATGGAATAATCCGTCTGTTTTGGTTGTCAGCATCAAGTAATGTGCTATGGCGGCGCCGGCGCTGTTTCCTCCCACAGTAACTGAGTTGGGATCTCCTCCAAAATAGCCAATGTTCCTTTTAACCCACTTCAGGGCTAGTGTCACATCCTTGAGTCCAGCATTACCTGACGCTCTCTCGACGTTTAATGACAGAAATCCAAGGGCACCTAATCTGAAAGGACAACTTTTAACAGTTAATACGTATCAAAAACTATATTCTAATTGGTGGTGCATTTGGGGTCTTGTTTTGTCTCTCTGGAAAATTTTGACTGATTGAAACGAATGTTGACAAAAATGTTCCTACATTGAAAATCCTCTTTAGTATGTTTAGATTCTCTCAATTATAACAGAAATGAATTAGGCATCTATTTTTGCCAAATATCTTGCCTGTGGAACCTTGGTCTTTGTATCCACATGTGGGTGTGGCAAGTGTACTGCAAACCTGTATACGATTGGGTGCTTACCTGTAATTAGCCGTGACGAGAATGATTCCATGCCGCATTAGAAATTGTGGCCCATACACATCCTCATTAGCGGAGAGTGCATTGAACTCTCCGCCGTGGACCCAGAAGAGGACGGGGGCGCGGGTGACGGTGCTGACGGGGGGTGCGTACACGTTGAGGAACAGACAGTCCTCGCTCATCTGCGCGTAGCTGTAGGAGCCGGCGGCCTGCGGGCAGGACGCGCCGTGCCGACGAGCATCCGCCACGCCCGCCCACGGTGCCGCTGCCACGGGGGGCTGCGGAATGGTCGCTTTTACTACTTCAGAACGCAAGTTTGTCCATCAATACGTTTGTTTGTCATATTTCCCTTTATCAAGTAGACTTTGACATGAGCATTTTAAAAAAAACCAGCCAAGTTCCGTACCATCGTAGAAGACTTAACACAAAAAATCACGTTTTTTTTGTATGGGACCCCCCTTTAATTTTTATAATTTTTTTATTTTACCTGTTTGTTGTTATAGCGGCAAAATAAATACACACTCTGAAAATTTCAGCTATTACGGTTCATGAGATACAGCCATGTGACAGACGGACGAACGGACAGAAAGCGGAGGCTTAGTAATAGGGTTCCGTTTTTACCCTTTGGGTACGGAACCCTAATAGTCAAAATCAGGTTATAATCTGCAATATTTTCAGAAATTCCTTAACAAGAGAATATGAATGTTAGTAAAATAATTTAGAAGAATAGAGAATTATTCGAAATACAAGTTTTAGGCAAAGTCAAGTTCATAAGTAAAGTCAGTCATTGTTTTAAAGCAGCTGTTCTCAAACTTATTTCGTCTACCGCCCACTAAGAATAATTATTATTTTCTAGTGACCCCCAAAATGTTCATTTTTGTCACGTCTTAAAAAATAACCATCGCAATCAGTTTTGTTTATGTAACTGGACATGGATGGCTAATACCGAACTGACCGTCAGATACTAGCCTTACACACCACATGAGAACTAGGTGCCATGCCAGGACCTTCCTTGTATTGCTCGGCTACATTGAACTGGATGGAAAACTCGGACAATTTTCATTACCGCTTCGACCATCATTCAATGCGATGGTACCATCGCATTGAATGATGGGGGGGGTTTAACCCTACCACCTAGTAAGTAAGGAAGGAGACCTACAGTTTTACGTGGAATCTGAACGACGGCCAGCCTCAACGGTGGAAAATGGTCACCCGTCCAGAACCTAACCGCGTTCAGAGGTGCTTCCCCAGCTTATCGATTCGCAAGGCGTCGCACACCGAGCTACCGAGACTCACAGCCAGATCAGTACTTTAATAAGTTTAGTTTAATTATTTATATATAGCATGCATATGAGTGTACTATTTTTATCATAGTAGACTATTTTAGTCGGGGCGGTAAAGGCCCAGAGGAAAAAGCGGTTGTGGGGATTGCTGATTTGTGTTCCTTTAATATTTTAAAGTACTTTTTTTTAAGATTTATTTTTTTAAGGATAATAGTTTCATCCCACCCCTTCATAATGACAATTGTTTGAAATACCTACCACTGACTAGGTAATTTTCAATGGAAATTATTTACTATTACAGCTAATTTTCCATTCGGTCAATCCATTGCTCGGACTAGGAAGGCGCAAAGCAGTAGTTACTCAGAAGGTAAACTTCACTGACTCTCAGAAGGTTAAACCTGGAGCCACTAAGTTGCCCAAAGATACGATCAAACCTTTCTCAGTACTAGGGGCAGCTAAGGATTGTCAATTGTTGATGGATGCTTACGAGAAGCCAGAGGCCTTCAGAAATCTGTACCCACAGCATACAGACTGGACGTACTTGTATGCTCGAAAGTGACGAAACATTTTTACCTACCTTAAAACGTAAGTTTCCGGTAGGTGGTTGTGCATATCTGATTCCCTGAAATGAGTGATATCCAACGCCATCGTATTCGACATATCTTCCCTCTATCAGCCCACCACTTGTATTCACTATCACACCATGTGCCAATCCTATGAAGTGTATAATTACCACAAATACAGTTTTAACAAATATGTGCTGCATTACGAAGTAACCATGAACTAATTTAGACAAGAAGAGTGATGCAGTTGGTCACAAGCCGTAGTTAATTTACTTAAAACCCAAAATAAGAGTTGGTGCGAATACTATGGAGAACTGGTTTATTAGTAGTCAACAGATGTTATCTGTAGAGTAGGTACCGATAAATATCGACAGCCACTTCACTTCACTCATCTGCCGACTGATAGTGGCTTATGGCAGTAACTAAAGGTTTCAAACTAACACTCACTATTCCATTCTAAGTACTTGAAAATACATTGCGCAAAAAATGTATCTTAACATGTCTATACTTTCAGAAGTATCATTTTATAAATACTTATAAATGGACAGTCTGTCTGTCTGTTTCCATCTTGCAACTTAACAACCAGTGTTGTGTCAGCTGTTATCAAGTCCGTGTTTACGTTGCCTTCTGCAATCATTAACCGCATTTATCTGCATACACTCTCTTTTGCCTATTTATATATTGATATTGTAGCTAACTTTTAGTATTACTATATTGTGTAGGTCCCAAAATCATAAATGTGAGGGCCTAATTCGGTACCTACGAAGAAGTAAGTTTGTCAACTTCCTCGATAAAAAGTTTTTCGTTCGTAATTATTCAAATTAGAAAATATATGCCTATTATAATTATTTCTTGACATGAATACTTTACTTAATATAAAACTTGACCATCATATGATGAATAGATATATATAGAATATATAGAATATATATAGATATATACATAGAATAGATAAATAGATATAGAATAGAGTCTAGAGAGAGAGAGAGAATAATTCTATTAAATTATTAAGGATAAGGCTGCATTCCCATTTAACGGGAGATTGCAACATTTCAAAGATTTTAGGAAAAAGAAATACCTATGTAAGTATAAAAAATCTGTTCAATCTGTAAAATAACCTTGCATATTATTTTCTTATTAACATTTCTGAAGTTGGTAAATGATTGTACGTAGGGACGCAATATCGCCTGTCAAAAATATTGTATGCGTTTGACAGTTGGTTTCGAAAGTGCTGTCCAGGTCGAGCTGGCATTTTGAGATAATTTGACTTCAGTAAATTTCAGTGGTTTTTGCGTGGGTACCTAAAAAAACTTTTTTAGGTAGTAAGTAATGGTACAACATGAAACTTCCGTAGATTGAAAGTAATCATATTAAGTGAATATGCACCTACCTATAAACTATACAGTCACAAGAGAGAATGCTCAAAATAAAAGCAGAGGCAGCCTCTGTAGCCCAGTGGTGGGATGCCTTGCGATTCGGTAAACTAAGCGCGGTTAGGTTCTGGATGGGTGAGCATTTTCGACCGTTGAGGCTGGCCGTGGTTCGGATTCCACGTAAAACTGTAGGTCTCCTTCCTTACTAGGTGGTAGGGTTAAGCCCACCCGGGATGGTCGAAGCGGCAATGAAAATTGTCCGTGTCTGCCATCTAGTTCCATGTAGCCGAGCAATATAAGGAAGGTCCTGGCATGGCATCTATTTACCATGTGGTGTGTTAGGCTAATATCTGACGTTCAGTTAGGTATTAGCCATCCATTTCCAGTCCAAAAAAAAGGCGAGCTAATGGATGAATTGACGCATCTTCCTTGTTTTTCGCGCAGCATTTTGATGGATAGAGATGGAAGTTTGCTGGTTAAGTTTTCTCCTGACTGACCTGATATGATATGACAAACATTTTTTAATTCCCAGCAAGGACAATCTATCTAAAATATATACCTAGAGTTTCCTGTGGGAAAAAAGGTGAATTTAAATGAACGAAACGGATGCGTTTTTAAGGAATGTGACATGTATAATCGACCGTGAAGCAAGGACACATTAATTGACGAAAGAGCCCAGTGCGTTTTTGCTATTGGATTCAAGGTGGTGGTAGATTTTTAACATTTTGTATTCAAGCAATGGTTCATCAAGTTTTGATAATAACCACAAAAAATTTTGATCTGGAGTAATGCTGATTATTTTTTCATTCTTATTATAACAATGCTCCAATGTAGATGTCATATAACTTCAAATTAATAATATAACAGTAGTATTGTATACATTATATACATAAAAATATCTAGATTTTTTACCTTACGTGTGGAAAAAACATGCTTAAGTACTAAAACAATTAGTGTAAAATGTTTGATGTATATTTATTTATTTATTAAACTATGTATATTCTACTTAAAGCACGAAACCCTAAATTAAGCTTAAATACTTATATTAAGAACATAAATTACTTAGCCTATGTACAGAGTGCATCACCCTCGGTGCCACAGTGGTCATAGGCATTTGCAAGGAAAACGTATGTAGGTCAAAGTCCAATATGTGGCGTCTATGGTGATGCCATTTGTACCTAATGTTATTGGAATAATTATTACCATCATATTTAGTGGGTATATGCTAATATCCACTTATCTTAGAATTCACGCAAGCTGAATAATATTAACCTCTTACATTTCCTCTAATATATCGATGGATATACGGAGACCGGAAAACCGTAAGTTTTCAAAAAATTATGTACAGCGACGGTGTAAATCTAAGAAAATATTTGACAAAATGTTGAAACAATATGTCAAATTACCAGTAAAGTGTTCATAGGTGTAGGGCTGTTTTAATTAAAGTTTAATAATTATAGGTTGTCCCACTGTGGTCTAAAAGTTTATAACTTGATATTATAAATAAATACATACATACTCTTAAAATAAAAATGTACACCTTGTGATGTAAATTAGTAGAAAGTATCCATCTTAGTCCCTGGCTAATAATACCGAATACCTGCTATTTAAACATATTTCTTCCTGCAAATCTCAAATAACATTTCTTCAGTTCATCCCAACTAACGTTAGGTTTTTTCACAGGCTCTCAATTCTCAGCGAAGTCTTGAAATAGTTAAATCAAACAACTAGAGGACTATGGTCCCTCCTACGTATACAGCTCGCACCAAACTTTATGGCCAGTGTGAAGTTGGTGCGCTTCGCTGCGTAGAACACGTAGGTCAGGGGCGCGTGGGGGCATACCCTGCGCAAACTCGGAATCGGCGTGTGTTCAGACCATCCAAAAAGTTTGGCCCGAGCTGTACATGCCTTGAAGTAGGAAACACTTTAAAATCTTCCACAACCCAGTCGCTTCCGTTCGGGCTTAGAAGGAAAGAGCGGTGGTCAGGGTTTGCCTTATCCGAAGATATTGGTAACGATCGTATTGAAGCCGCTGGTGAGGGTGGAGAAGAGACCACCCTCGGGCGCAGGCGCGGGCGCCGGTCGCTGGGGGTGCGCGGACGGCGCCGCCACCGGACGGTAATAAGGCCCGCCGTCGCTCCGCTGCAAATGCAATCACACGTTAATTTATTTATAGATGTTTGGAAAATATCAGAGATTTCCATGCCTTAAAATTGGTCTTGTACATTATGCTATGCAGTTTAGAAACGAAATATAGTTTTTAGCCATATCCGGTAAAAGGCCCGTCGTCACTCCGCTGCAAATGCAATCACACGTTTGACTTGTGTACAATTTTTTTGAAAAATATCCTCATTTACCATGCCTTAAAAAATATCTCAACTATCCATGCAACATAAAAGCAAGAAATCGTTTTTAACAATAATTACAAACAAACAATTAAATATTTAAACAAATAATATAAAGCTTGTTTACAATTGTTTTGAAAACTATCCTAAGTTACCGTGCCTTAAAACATATATAAACAATACATCATGCAGTTTAAAAACGGAATATTGTTTTTAGCCATAGCCAATGGGCCACCGTCGTATCGACTTAATAATTTGCCTAATATGTACACAATAGTTTCTAAAAATATTCTGAATTACCATGCCTTGAAAATTATCTATACGATAGGTCATGCAGTTTAGCAAAGATACCGCCGTCGCTTAGCTGTGAATGCATTTGTGGCATATAACTTGTGTCAAATTATTATTAATCTGTCACTATAGTCATTATAATAATGTATAATTACCATGCCTTAAAATTGTCAAAATTTGGTTATGCTAGCTATAAACAAAAAATTGTTTACAAGCGATAGCTCGAGCTACAGCTCAGTGTTGAGACCCTTATGGGCAGACACCACCCAATCTTCGCATAGATCTATAGTGCATTTATTTGTCAATCCATTTGACATGCATGGAGTACATCTTTCATCTAAAAACTCGTAAATGAAACGTTTTAAGGTGTTGTCGCTCATGCGACATCTACAATAGGCTTTGAGTTTTCTTCCCAATTTCCACCGATTTAGTATTGCACTTCACAACATTTTCTTGTTCCTTGTCATTGTTTTGTTATAGTATTAGCCTTTATTTATATTGTATTGAACATTAGTAAGACATTTTAGTAGGAAATTATAGCTGCGGCTATAAAGTTATTGCTAGTGTTGAAAAGTGTTAGTGTGTGTATTGAAGGTAATGACAGGGATTGAAATAAATTAACTGCCAAAAGTTAATAAGGATTTAGTGTATAAGCAATTGGCGCGCCCAATACCTAGTAGTTGGTGAGGATTGGGTATTTTGCAAATATATGTAATTGTAATATTTGACTCACCTCTGTGATGTCTATATCCATCACCGTGGGGGAGGGGTGGGGGGGGGGGGTTAGTTGTTCGAAAAAAAGGGATGCTTAAGAGATAAAGTCCAGTAAAATAAAATTTGTAATTGTTTGTTGTTCAACATTAACAAATCTTATCACTATTTTCTTCTAACAACTACCTAATATATTTGTGATAACCACATTCTATTTCTAAACTGTAACCATACAATTTTAAGCAACAATTTTACTTTTGACATATATTATTTATTAATACCTATATCACTGAATTTTACTAGGTATATATTTCTTGCATGTAAACTTAGTATGTTGGGAAGACTGTCTTGGACCTACTTATTCAATAAATATAGATCTTTAATACTTTAAGCATATACTATACATTATTTAAAAATACTAAATGCAACAGAAATAACCTACCAATACTTGATCTTAATTCAGGAGACAGTGTCAAAATGTAGCATAATAAATGTTTAGGCAGGTAAATATACATACGTTCATAGGTATATTTATCCAAACAAAAACGTAAATTTCAGTAATTAATTTGAAAATACCTAAATATTTCCCTAATAGCTAATTAATTGGATCTATGTACCTAAGTACTTGAACAATATTCGACATGGCTTGCAAGCTAGAACTCAATCTTTAGGAAACTCGATATGGCCGTCGTTGCGGTTGTTAGTTTTGTAGGGAAGCCGCACCCTCGTTGGCTTTCTGACGTACCCCTAAGAGAAGAAATCTGCTGTTAGGAAATCAGGCTTGGCACCAATGTTATCAGAAATATACAAGTCATTAACAATGTTTAATTGTCTACTCTTTTCAATACAATTTTTCTTTTTTTAGTTATGCTATCATAGTAATTGACTGATGGTTCAAGCGACAATGATTGAAAATTTTAGTGTCATCATGCTGTAAGGAATATTAACATAGTATACCCCTATGTACATACATCCAGAGCCCTTCATCCCGACCGACATGCACATAGACTCACCCTGGCCGACTGTAGAGTGACATTGAGTAGTGTAGGGTGACTCTCTATCACGATGAACTCCATTTCCTTGGGCGCGTAACCGTCAGCCGAAACCTGGGCAAGAACGCAATATTTTCATAAGCTCGTTTATGGACACGATCGTGATTCATAATTATGTAAAATAACACCACATTTTACGCGACTTAGATTTGAAAATTTGAAGAAATGCTCTCTTTGTCCATTGGCCAAGGCACAAGTTTGCACGCCGACTGCATATAAAACTAGCGAAATCGTCTTCCGGGTCCTAACATTTCCCTACCACTGAACGTCTTTGATTTTAATCGCTTAAGAAAGCTTGATTCTATGTCCGTATATTTTTATTTTCATGTAAATATCTGTATTTTCTGCTAAACAAATATCTAAAAGGTAACTAGATCAGTGACTGCGGTATGAGGGCTCGCTTAGCTCCAAGCCTCTTACCTCGAGACGGTATGTGCCTGGCAGCAGGATCCTCCAGAACTCGCCGTACTTGGTGGTGTGGTAGACCACCTCGCGGCCCTTCACCTTCACGGAGGCCTTCTCGATCGGGTTGTTGTTCTCGTCAGTGACAAATCCCTGCGCGCCGCGGTGCGTCTCCGCCAGGAACTTGATCAGCGACTGCGTACACAGAACCCTTTAACATGACTACCCTTTCTGTATTAAAATGTTGTATGGTGGTTGTTTGCAATTTGGTGTTTGTCATAGGTGCGGTGCATATTTATCTAGTGCAAAACTGTTACGGGATTGACAAGAGCTGATTGCGTTTAGTTTGATAAGGGCGTAAGTAAAACAACATTTAATTTAAAGTTAGCTATTGTAAGTTTAAACTGTAGATGGTACTTTGATTGATAATAAGGCGAATATATTAATATTTTAAAACTTACGTGAGGAGCAGGATGTGCTGCTCGACGTTTTGGAGCCTCACATGGGCTCCATCTTCAGGAGAACGTGCCTGTTGCGACGGAGGTAGGCACGTTACTAGATACCCGCCGCTTTGCTTCACTTCTCAGCGTCCATGGCAACACTCGTACATTTTCTTGAGGATTAGCAGCGTGCCGAAGTTCGTGTGAATAAGCTGAAAACTGAATTTCGGAGGGATGCACCGACAACAGACGTCGAGGAAAACACAGTCAGCGTGTTTTGCACTTCACACGAAATTCGGACCGCAGCTAATCCTCAAGAAAATGTACGAGTGTTGCCATGGACGCTGAGAAGTGAAGTAAAGCGGCGGGTATCTAGTAACGTGCCTACCTCCGTCGCGACAGGCACGTTCTCCTGAAGATGGAGCCCATGTGAGGCTCCGAAACGTCGAGCCGCACGTCCTGCTCCTCACACGCGCGGTAAGCCGTCAAACTAAATAAGGCGAATATACATGAAAATTCATAAAAAAAGTTTGAACAAAGAATAAGAGCATCAGATATTTACCATTATAGGTCTCAAATAAAGCGCTGTAGATTATTGAAATGTGATTTCACTTACACCTTATGAAAGTGAATGCAATCTGCTGATATCACACAATTAAACAGATAAAAAATAAATGTCACATCATCATTTATATTTATCATTGCAACGAAATAACTTTGTTAATGTTTGTGATGGATTATCATGGTAAAGTAGGTTTATACATTCGGAGGATGACGATATATTTTTATCTCGTATAAATGTTTTTCACTCCTATCACAACAATCTTCTCGATAAAGATACCAATATATAGGTAAGATAAAACGCCACATAAATGCAATCGTAAAGTATCCGTCCGATCACAAGCTACAGTGCTTCATGCCGCGATGTTCAAATCACTGCTTATCGGCCTCTCGGTCATCGTGAGCGCGGTGTCCTCGCATCATGTCTTGATGGCGATCGCGCACCTGCGCGGCGACGGCGTCAGCGGGAGCGTCACCTTCACGGAGCAGCTCGACGGGCGGGTGCGCGTCACCGGCACGGTCACGGGCCTCGCTGCGGGCCGCTACGGCTTCCACGTGCACGAGCTCGGCGATCCGAGCGACGGCTGCCTCGCCGCCGGGCCGCACTTCAACCCGGACGGGGACACGCACGGCGGGCCCGAGCACGAGGTGCGGCACGTCGGCGACCTCGGTAACCTGGCGTTCGACGGCGACGGCACCGCGCGGGTCGACGCGGTCGACCGGCTGGTCGCCCTGAACGGGCGGCACGGCGTGGTCGGGCGCACGCTCGTGCTGCACGCCGACGAGGACGACCTCGGCCTGGGCGAGCACGAGGACTCGCTGCTCACGGGCAACGCGGGTGCGCGCGTCGCCTGCGGGGTCATCGGCATCCTGGCGGAGGATGTGAGTGCAGCGGTCCCGCTCGCTCGGCCGCTTACCTGGCTTACGTGCATTTTCTTGGGTATCTTTGTTACTATATACTATTAAACCTTTTTGTATCTGTTGTTTGTTGTTTCTTATTTATTTTTCAAATGTGTTCTAAGCTTTCACTCAAAATTTCTTCTACGCCTAAAGAGTTTGCTCACTATTTTTAATTTAAAGCAACTTTTTGGTGGTATGGAAAGTGAGGGGTTTTTCTTTAAATGTGTTTGGCGTCTTACTAACTTTTTCTATTCAGTACTTATTATTTTTTTAAAGTTTATATTGTAAAGTAACTCGCACAAATGCCTATTCCACCATTTCTTCCGTTGGTCCTGTACACGTAAAGTTGGTTTCATACACTCATGACAGGCATCGGATTGGTCACGACTTTCTTATGATCATGACGGAAGAAAGAGGAATGAGAGTAAGCTTTCGATGGAGATCTATTTCATTAAAAGTGAAAGGAGGGGCAGATATGATACCTTTGTTTCCCTGCGGCTAAGATCCCCCCCCCCCCCCCCCCCACTTCTAGTAAAGCATGAAAAATGTCTTTTGTATTAACCAATAAGCAAAGCTTATTCAAAAAATACGTGCGTTTTTTTCTCTGACAGAATGGGTTTAAGTATGTTCCGACCCATACAATGTTTTTTTTACACAGAACGCAAAAAGTATGGCACTTTAAGGCACAAATTCGTCAAAAATATTAAATATAGCCATAGTAGTTGCAGCGAAAACATATTTACAATTTCAGGTTTAATGGTTTCGTTGTAATTGCCGATTAGAAGTTTTACACCGTTAGATTGCGCTATTAAATAAAAATCGTATTTAAATAAATTGTAACAAAACCAATAATCCTGAAATTGTGAAATTGTTTTCGCTGCAAGTAATATGAATATATTAAACTTTTATTATGAATTCGTGGCTTAAAGTGCAATACTATTTGCGTTATGTGTGCAAACAACTTTATATGGGTCGGAACAGCCTTAAGTCAAATCTATTCTCAGTCAGTAATGTTAGTAATTATGGATCAATTCATCTACTAAACTGCAAGAGGTTTAGAGCTAATGTCTGAACAAAAAGTAAGTTATGTGGAATGTTCTGGGCAGGGCCACCTCAGCGAAATGTTCTAGTCTCACCTCCTTGTTGTCCTGCCAGTACTTGGGCAGTTCGTGCGCGGGCGGGAACTTGCAGCATGACAACTCCAGTGTGATCTCCATGCAGCCATGCCAGAGGTAGTTGTAGTCTTGCATGCCGCCTGCGCAATACAATATTCAATAACCACGAACCTTTGTACATACTAGAATGACGTGGTTATAAAAAAATGCCTGCTCCCTGGATAAGACTTGACATATGTTAATCATAATGTCTATTTTCGATTTAACACATCAAGGATTTTCTAGTATTAATGCTCTGTGAAGCGACAACAAAACTAATACAAACTACTATGTGTGTTGTTTCAGGTACTCGATTAATCCTACAACAAAATTAGTATTGTTTTACGTATTATATGTATTATGGATGGCTAAAGATGATTCAGTATATTCACCTTACATGTGGTGACATTCAGTAGCAATTAGGTGCCGTTCCAGGACCATTCCTATTTATAAGTATAAGTACCAAGTTTTCGTGTGTAAGCCATTTTTTTTTTGACAATAAATTAAATGTGAGCAACGGTTATATTTGTGTTTTTCCAAACAGACACATCACGTTTTGCCAGTGATGGATGATTTTGCACGCGGTAAGCTGCTGTTCAAATAAGTGAGTAAATTCGCTACCATTCAAAGAGTGCTATGGATGTCACCGGATTCCACTACACCACATCTAAAAATATTTGGTAAATAGAAAATATAGGTGTAGTTGCACACTATAAAAATCGCCATCCTGAGAGGTTAAGCGAACCAAGCTGCTCACAGGTGCCGGAACGCGCCGTTGCGCGGCGCCACCGTTGACGAGGAAGTGTAGACACGCACTAGGGAGGTAGCCCACCTGTAAGAGGGTACCAGGCGGCTCCGTTGGTGATGCCGTGCTCGAAGCGCGGCGAGCCGGAGTTGCAGGAGACGCCACGCGAAATCTAGGCGTGGTTGTTGGAGTACACGAGCGACAGGTGCCGAAACACGCCGTTGCGCGGCGCCACCGCTGACGAGGAAGTGTAGACACGCACAAGAACGGTAGCCCACCCACGAGAGGGTACCGGGCGGCTCCGTTGCTGATGCCGTGCTCGAAACGCGGCGAGCCGGACTTGCAGGAGACGCCACGCGACATCTTGGCGTGTTTGTTGGAGTACACGAGCGACAGGTGCCGGAACACGCCGTTGCGCGACGCCACCGCTGACGAGGAAGTGTAGACACGTACTAGGGAGGTAGTCCACCTGTGAGAGGGTACCAGGCGGCGCCGTTGGTGATGCCGTGTTCGAAGCGCGGCGAGCGGGACTTGTAGGAGACGCCACGCGACATCTTGGCGTGTTTGTTGGAGTACACGAGCGACAGGTGCCGGAACACGCCGTTGCGCGACGCCACCGCTGACGAGGAAGTGTAGACACGTACTAGGGAGGTAGTCCACCTGTGAGAGGGTACCAGGCGGCGCCGTTGGTGATGCCGTGCTCGAAGCGCGGCGAGCCGGAGTTGCAGGAGACGCCACGCGAAATCGGGGGCGTGGTTGTTGGAGTACACGAGCGACAGGTGCCGAAACACGCCGTTGCGCGGCGCCACCGCTGACGAGGAAGTGTAGACACGCACAAGAACGGTAGCCCACCCACGAGAGGGTACCGGGCGGCTCCGTTGCTGATGCCGTGCTCGAAACGCGGCGAGCCGGACTTGCAGGAGACGCCACGCGACATCTTGGCGTGTTTGTTGGAGTACACGAGCGACAGGTGCCGGAACACGCCGTTGCGCGACGCCACCGCTGACGAGGAAGTGTAGACACGTACTAGGGAGGTAGTCCACCTGTGAGAGGGTACCAAGCGGCGCCGTTGGTGATGCCGTGCTCGAAGCGCGGCGAGCCGGACTTGCAGGAGACGCCACGCGACATCTTGGCGTGGTTGTTGGAGTACACGAGCGACAGGTGCCGGAACACGCCGTTGCGCGGCGCCACCGCTGACGAGGAAGTGTAGATACGCACAAGGACGGTAGCCCACCTGTGAGAGGGTACCAGGCGGCGCCGTTGGTTATGCCGTGTTCGAAGCGCGGCGAGCCGGACTTGCAGGAGACGCCACGCGACATCTTGGCGTGTTTGTTAGAGTACACGAGCGACAGGTGCCGGAACACGCCGTTGCGCGGCGCCACCGCTGATGAGGAAGTGTAGACACGTACTAGGGAGGTAGTCCACCTGTGAGAGGGTACCAGGCGGCGCCGTTGGTGATGCCGTGCTCGAAGCGCGGCGAGCCGGACTTGCAGGAGACGCCACGCGACATCTTGGCGTGGTTGTTGGAGTACACGAGCGACAGGTGCCGGAACACGTCGTCATCTGGCGCCACCGATGGCGATGACGCGTAGTTCTGGAATACTGCGTTGAGGGGGCATGTGGGGGAAAGGGAATGTTAACTTATTGCTAAAAAAAGGAATATCGGTATTGTCGCATACGGGTTTCGGATGCAAAAGTGAGAGAGAGAGAACGGTACAACTATAATTAGTTAAGTCACCATTATTGCTAACATTCAAAATATATCAGTAAGAAAATAGGTAAAAGTGAAACAATACCATCTCACCCGAACAAAGTACGGACGATCTGCATATCTCTTTACCAAGCAGCGTGAAAGCGAGACGAACACGGCACAAATGTATTAATCCCACAGTATGTACATAATAAAACTGATAAGCACCAAGCATTGTTATTAGCTATATTACCTATGTAGTCATAGTTTCCTATATGATGAACATAGCATTTCTCGAGTTATAGGGTAACTAACGTTGATGGACAATGCGTGCGTCGCTTCTTTAAACCTGCCTGTTATAGTTCGTTTCATTATGCATACAAATGAAAGAGAGGAACCTATGTTCCGTAGATTCTAATTTGACATTCGAAACTACATTAAATGCCCCTAAAGTAATTATCCCTCGCATCACTCCCATAACACCGACGAATCAATTCTACCATGCGCACCACACACACACACACCCTCACACACACACGCACACACATTTCGTCACCACAAGATTGTTTTAGTAATCCTATTACGAAGCCTCCACTGTCCGTCCGTCCATCCGTCTGTCCAGTTCTCTCTGTCTATCAGCGGGCTGTATCTCATTAACCGTCTTAGATATTCAGTGGAAATTTTCACAGAGTGTGTATTTCAATCGGCGTTATAACAAATAGTTAAAATGTAATAAAATCTCCCCCCCCCCCCCCCATACAAGAAACGTGATTTTCTGTGACACGTCTTGCAGAGGCGTTTACACGGACGACAGTGCTGTCTGACAGTCTGTCCAACATTTATCGCGGAATTTTACTTCCTCGTGGAAATGGGGCCTAATACTCTCAGCGTGGGTTAGTTAGTTACTGATATTTATCAGAGATAGTTACTGGTATTGGGCGTGTTATCGAAGGGGTAGCTGGCGACGAGCGCGCCGCCGTGCAGCGAGCCGGACAGCGCGAACTGGATCTTGCTGATCCACTCCTTGACGGCCTCCGTCTCGGGCTGCGCGCGCTTCGCGTTCTGCTTGAAGTAGTCCGGGAAGTTGCGGTTCAGGTCGAACCGCCGCGCATTGTACCTGACGAGTTGTTGCAGCTATACAGTCACACGTTTGATTCGCCAAGTGATTTACGGCCTGGCATATGTACCTGATAGTGATACATATTTGCGGTTTGGGTGGAATGGATGGCCTTCGAACTGTCAACTGTTCTATACAATCATGTTGTAAAGTTGCGATAGGCTGGTCACGTGGGCGTTGCGCCTATATGAAGTCCTAATACAATAGCGGCTGCTGAAGACCCACTAACTGGCGAGCATGGAAGGACGGGGTAGCGACCGAAACTCGCTTGTATAGGGGCGTTGTAGCAAATTTCTACAAACATTGGCCGCAGCGCCGCCGGCGAGAGTTCGCTTACGAATTCGCTTAGGTACTACTGATTGTATTGAGTTTCAACAACACGTCAGAACCCGTAAGATCTTCAAAGGACGCTATTTAATGGAACGAACATTCGATGCTGCGCGTCCTGAATTTGTAAGCGAACTGACTACAGGTAGACGTTTTCCACGAACTCGTGGCTAAATGCTACCGCCATACGAATGAGTATCGACGCTCTACCTTCCATGCTCGCTGGCCACGACAGTCAAAGGTGAAATAAGACGAAGAAATCGGATTCATTCATTCATTCATTCATTCTCTTCCTTTATAAAATAAGAAGATAGTGTGCAGGATATTAGTTCAAATACTGACCTGCCATGCACACTGTCGCACTGGCCCTCCTTGGATATGGCGTATCCGTCGGGGTTCATGGAGGGCAGGATGTGGATCCTGGTGTTGTCCAGCAGCCACTTGATGTAGGGATCCCGCTCGTATGACGTCACGAAGTGCTGCAACCACAATTTGCAGATTTATAATGGCACCGATTATGTTCAGGCATAGTGGCACATACAGATAACTCGCAGGTATAGTAAATATACACATATGTAGGTCCTGTTAAGCTCGGCTTATCACCAAATTGGCTCACACCTTTCCGTGACGGCTCTTCAGTAGAGCTGGATTTGCAAATAGGCGGATGATTTTCACTTTGCTTTCACAGAGTGAAGTGGCCTATACTTAACAAAATTTACAGGCTTTGCTGGGGCGTTACCGAGGTTAATTAACTCGTCAAGTGAACATGCAAGTAAATGATTAAATCTGACTTTTAGTTGCATTTCCTATCACGCGAACTGATAAATTCAGTTCACTTGGTCGAATAAGCTGTTAGCGTGGTACGAATGCAACTAAAGGTCATAAGGGTATTCAATAAAATGTCCAGGTACCCTTTGATTAATGAGAATTTACTGTAATACTGTACACTAGTTATATGGCTCTAATAGGTATGTTTAGGCGTGGTACGGTGTATCATCGGCGCGGCAATGCGCAATAGTCGTGGGCGTTTCCACTGGTCTTCGAAAACGTTCGTAACTGTTATTGCTGATGCCGATAGCCGTTTTCGGAAACTGTTGCAAAGAGAAATGAAAAGACAACCCCCTATCCTATTCTTCTCCCTTTTTTTTGAGCAACTGGAAATGAATGGGTATAATGACATCTAGCACGGTTCGATCATCTTACATGAATTCAGAATCTCGAGTGCACCTGTATCATCAACAAAAATCAAAATCAAGAAAGAGGTTTTGTTATTATGTAGTTATCGCAAACAATTGAGACAACAAAACTTTTTATCCTCGACAAAATAATCCTTAGAAATAATAAAACACAAATAAGAAATAAACATAATTATCATTCATATTATATGCCTATTAGCATTTAGAAATACTAATTGTTGGACTTTTTCTGTAAGTAAACCACAACGGCGGCGTTCGTTAACAATGTAGCCTGTCTTCGACTACAGTGCGCACTACGCGCGCGCATTACAGTTTCGGCGGTAACCCCAGTTGCGAGAGTCACCGGCTACAAGCCTCAACTCCAGTTGCGAGTGTCGCTGGCTACAAGCCTCCACCGAGGTTACAGTACTGCCGCCCGCCATTGCGCGAGCAAGATAGTAGCGGCTGGCGGGTCGTTGCGTCTAGACGGCTCGCAACCTACGGGCTTTCGTTGGCGCACCTGACAAGACCGCGTGCGCGATCCAGTGCGCTACAAGAAATTTGTAGCGGCCATACTGCTCAGCGTAAAATGAATACTCCGTTTTTACACTAGTAACAGTTATAAGAACTAATTTCTCATTTCTCGTCCCACGACTACCGGTTAGGCGTTAGAACCGGCGAGTCGCATACGCACCTCGATGAGATGCAGCAGCAGCTCTCGCCCGACGGCCTCGTTGCCGTGAATGTTGCCGATGTACTTGACGTCGGGCTTGCCGATCATGTGCTCGTACGGCGACGCAGACACCACCATCACCCACAGGTCGCGACCTGCAATTCATAAACCAACCAGTCATTGCGTCGCTAGTCCAAGCGACACAGGCGTGTGTATTCACTGCGAAGAGGACACATTTCATCACGAATGCGAGCTGATCCATAGTTCGGAATCCATGTAAAACTAAAGGTCCCCGTCCCCTACCCTACCATCTAGGGTAGGGTTTAAGCCCGCCCGCGTTGGTCCCATCGCATTGGATGAAAAGATGGTCGAAGCGGCAATGAAAAACTGTCCGTATTTTCCATCCAGTTAAATGTAGGCGTGCTCTTAAGGGAAGGAACTGGCATGGCACCTAATTCATTTGGGAATTTGGTGTATTGGGCTAATATCAAAACGGTAGTTGTGTGGAATTAGCCATCCATGTCCGGACACATAAAAAAAAAACCTATGTATAGACCACGGAATATTGAGGAGGTATAGACAATGTCCGACAACTCACCCTGGACGGACTTGCCGATGGAGTAGAGCGCGGTGAGGTTGGGGTAGCGAGCGCTCACGGCGCGCAGGTAGCGCGTCAGCTGCTCGTGGTCGTGGTACACGTACTCCAGCTCTAGCCTGTTGTCTCGCAGCTCGGCGCCTGCGCACGTTCACGCATGCCTCACATAATAGACCCTGCCAACCTTGCTGGCCGATGCGAAGTCGTATGCTTACTCAAGGGGTTTACCATGCGAAACAACTCGCCAGGTGAATAGCAGGTGAACAGGCAAAATAGTAAATAAATCTGACGTTTATTTGCATGTCGTACCATGCCAATGGGGTGCACGGCGCAAAGCTTTGAGTAGATGGCGCTACATAAAACTGTGCCAAGACTATCACGCAGAGGTTATGTTTACGCTATGTTCCTGGATGTTTTTGAGTCATTAATTAAGGTGGGCCATCCCGCTCAACTCCCCATACAAACGGGGAAAGAAGATCACGCCCATATTTCTTGCCAGAGATCCCAAACTTTGCTCGAAATAACTTTATTAGATCGAATTAGATGTCTGATGACCGTTGGCATTGTAAAATTGTGTTTGGTTTCTAAGTTATAAGGTCCGAAAGTTCGAATTTTTCGCCCATTTTATACAATAACTTTGGAGGTGAATTACACAATGATAAAGTAAGAAAATCTTAAAAAGATTAGTCATCAGACATAGATTATTTAATCAAGATTTATAATCTATTTGGTTTTTGTTTTAATTTTTGACTACAGCGGTCATGGTTTACTTTTAGCTATAAGTCGTTGTGTAATTAACATTTTCGTAAATCTTACCAAATCATACACTATGCACATTGTCTTTTTTGTGGACATGTTGCATCTTCCTCATCACGAAGCCTGTCTTTTTCTTTGAAACAGAGAAGGTCCCAGAGCGCAACAGCACGGTTTCGTACCATGCCCGCGAATGAGTTAGTCCCGCCGGGTTGGGCCACCTTAAGCATGTTTTAAGTATTTATGAGTAATTTTGAGTTGGTCAGTGTCGTCTCCCGACTCCTATTCCCATACCCACTCATTAAGTTATATAAATTCCGTCTTATTATATTAATTCCATCCAGGATCAGAATTAAGATTTTTGCGGATTCTCGGAGTACCCGCCATTCCGGAGTGGCGACCTTTTTTACTCATTCGAAATTTCCTATGAAAAATTGGAATCGCCATTATAGTATAGCTATTCCGGAGTGATATTGCCACTCCGGGCGGAAAGATAACTATTCCGGTGTGGACATTTAACCATTCCAGAATATTGTGGGTTCTCGAAGTAACATTACACCTTCAATAAGTCATTCAATTGTCAGCCTCAACAGCCCAGTGGCGCGACACTTCGGCGATCGCTCTCCGAAGTTAAGCAACGCTGGGTCCGGTCTGGTCTTGGATGGGTGACCATTCGACCGTTGAGAGAGGTTAGCCGTGGTTCGGATTCCACGTTAAACTGTAGGCCCCCTTCCTTACTTACTAGGTGGTAGGGTTTATCCCGCCCGGGTTGGTACCATCGCATTGGATGAACGATGGTCGAAGCGGCAATGAAAATTGTCCGTGTTTTCCATCCAGTTCAATGAAGCGGAGCTCATAAAGGGAAGGTCCTGGCATGGCACCTAGTTCCTTCAGGAATGTGATTGGGCTAATATCATAACAGTAGTTATGTGGCCGTCCATGTCAGGTTGAATAAAAACTGGTAACTTACTAGGGCTAAACCTGGGCGCCTGCGGGATGCCGCCGCCGCCGCCGTCCTGCGCCGCCGCCGCCAGCACCAGCGCGGTCGCGGCCAGCGCGAACGCGCACCGTCGCGCTGCCATTCCCGTCCTGCAACGTTCATACAACGTCTGTCATGCATGCGTCTTTTGGTTATAAACTCCTGCATAATCGAAAATGTAAATTCCAATCATAGCTGGTAATACGCGGCGTTCGGGCCCTATATATTGCTACGAACTCACCAATTCGCCTCCGGTTTTACTTGGTCATTGTCCTCTAACCTTAGTCCTGCTGAAAGTCAATCATTAACTTCAAATTCTAGAAATTACTAATAATCCACCGATTAAAACTGCGTTGAAAAATAAATAATTGTGCATCACCTATTGCATTTAGGGTATTAGAAATACCCATACCAGGCAGGCATCACATCAATTCACAGGTGAATTACGTACCGTACATGTGTGAAAGAGGCGCACGTCTTTCGGAGGTAGGTATGTAACAAGAACGTTAATGAGGGTATGTATAGCTAAATTGTAAAATATGCCTTCTGCCTCCATATTAACGATCCTTTATTAATTCGTATGCGCTGCTCCCACTTGTACACTGCTGAACGCTCATTGTTATTACAATAGGTGCATAAAACCAACGATCACTGCTAACCAGATGTGTATGCCTCGAAAGTACAGTAGTAAACCAGATAGTGCCGAGAGGTCAAGCTCAGGACTTACTCTTACTTATTCTGTGACTCAGGATAGTGAGAAATGAGAAAGCGATAAGTATTGCACCGTAATTCTGCTTGTTTACACTTTAAGGTGGCCCAACCCGGCGGCCTCAACTCATTTGCGGGCACGGTACAAAACCGTGCTGTTGCGCTCTGGGACCTTCTCTGTTTCTAAGAATAAGACAGGCTCCGTGATGAGGAAGATGCAACCTGTCTACAAAAAAGACAATGTGCATAGTGTATGATTTGGTAAGATTTACGAAAATTTTAATTTCAAAACGACTTATAGCTAAAAGTAAACCACGACCGCTGTAGTAAAAAATCTAACAAAAACCAAATAGAATGTAAATCTTGATTAAAAAGGCTATGTCTGATGACTAATCTTTTTAAGATGTTCTTACTTTATCTTTGCGTAATCCACCTCCAAAGTTATTGTATAAAACGCGCGAAAAATCCGAAATTTCGGACGTTATAACTTGGAAACCAAACACAATTTTACAATGCCAATGGTCATCAGACATCTAGTTCAATCAAATAAAGCTATTTTGAGTAAAATTTTAGATCTCTGACAAGAAATATAGGCGTGATTTTCTTTCCCCTTTTGTATGGGGAGATGAGCGGGTTGGGCCACCTTAAAAGCGAAGTTTGACACGTTTGCTTTCGCTGACAATGTATGATCCAGCACTTAGGTATTTAACCGCACAGTCAAAGAATATCTAGTAAGTATAAGACAATCTAAGTATCCATGATACCTACTATAATTTCATCTCAGTTCCTTGGAAAGACAGGTGAGCATCCATTTGAGAGATAAGATAGGGCAAAATGTATAGGTTTCCACATATATTGCGTCACCAGAGCCCCAGATCTTTTTAGGGTTCCGTACCCAAAGGGTGAAAACGAAACCCTATTACTAAGCCTCCGCTGTCCGTCCGTCCGTCCGTCCGTCCGTCCGTCCGTCCGTTCGTCTGTCCGTCTGTCACAGGGCTGTATCTCAGTAACCGTAACAGATAGACAGCTGAAATTTTCACAGAGTGTGTATTTAATTTGCCGCTATAACAACAAATAGGTAAGATTAAAAAAATATTACAATTAAAGGGGGCCCCCATACAAAAAACGTGATTTTTTTGTATTTTTTTTGTACGATGGTTCGGAACCCTTCGTGTGCGAGTCCGACTCGCACTTGGCCGGTTTTTTAAGTTTTTATCATCCGAAATTGTCTTATACACACTGAGTTCCGAGCCCGCCCCATGCACATTGCAGGAGCGTATCTCTAGCGCGGTCATCGGCTGCTAAGTGGAGTGACAGTCGCTCGTTCAAGGCCAGTGGGTCAGTGTGCCAGCGACGACGACAATTCAACGCACGCGATGCGACCGAGGTGCGTCGACCGCAGCGTTGGCGGGTCGTAGCGTTGTCGCCCAAGAACGGCGCCGGAATATCATATATTGATTCTATACCAATGGTATCAGTCATACCAATTGCTAACGTCACAAGTTGTACAGTCGGCACCAATAATGTTAAAACCGGCCAAGTGCGAGTCGAACTCGCACACGAAGGGTTCCGTATCATCGCACAATATTTACAAAAAACAAACCCGTTTTTTGTATGGGGCCCCCTTTAATTATTATTATTTTATGATGTTACCTATTTGTTGTTATAGCGGCAAAACATAATCTGTGAAAATTTCAACTTCCTACCTGTTACGGTTCATGAGATACAGCCCTGTGACAGACGGACGGAAGGACGGACGGACAGCGGAGGCTTAGTAATAGGGTTCCGTTTTCACCCTTTGGGTACGGAACCCTAAAAAGGAAGACCCTGCTCTATTTATTGCGAACTATGAACATATCGAAATATATTCTTATTTGAAAGGTTTTTGGTCTGCGCGATGTAACTATCCGCATCTGTCTGCGTGTATCTAAACTGTGCACCGCTAGTGGTTTTCATGCAAATTTGAATTGAAATATATGCAGTGTCACACACGGTAGACAACTCGATGAACAATCCCGACATACCAGACTTAGATGTAGCTCCACTTTCTTTATGTGTAACTGGCCATGGAGGAGGGCCAGTACACCTGCCGACATGATTATATCCCAACACACCGCATTCCCTAAGGAGACCATCGCTTTATGAGCACGGCTACATTGAAGTGGATGGAAAACATGGACCATGGGAAGGGCGCCTACAGTTTTAGATGTATTTCCTACCATAGAACATGGAACAACTGTCAATCATTACGACATGCACTTATCCAACTCAGGAAGAGAAAGAAAGTGGTGGATGAACGGGGCCGGGATTTGAACGCATGGAAGGCTAGTCCACGCACCCCTAAGCTACGACCCGCTCAAAAACGGGTGTAAGGGTAACTTCACGGGCTTATAACTAAATATATCTCCAGAGCAACGATTGCGACACATTTGAATGTGAAAAGTTACGAGACGGTAGGAACGATTTTGCTTTCTCGATGTACTAGCACAGACAGGATCCAACCACAGATCACATTTACACAAAAATTATCTCCTACGAAATAACGGTATAATGAAGAGAAACAACTGAAGAGGAGCAGAAATTGGAAACTGGCGAATTATCTCGATTTCAAGACTGAGGCCACAGGAAAAAACATCTAACAATTTCTGCCGCCCTGGTTTCGCCCAAAGAGTTCGAAGAAGTCGCTGCGCATACGGTTTCGCCAAGGAAAAAAGTATCGGTGTCTGTCTGTTTGACAGCAAAAGTGTCGAGGACACATTTTTTCGTCTATTCACCAAACGCGCGATAAGGAATCCAATAATAAATCTTATTCCAGTTCCAAGTGGTATTAACGATAAACAAACCCGCCTTAAATTCAGCCAGAAATGCTGGCTGCTGAGGAAAAAAAGAAAATTAGCCATTTCCATCGAGCGGAAGCTGACTGGAGGCACCGGTCCACAGCGCCTGCGCCGATCGACTTTCCTAGCGACGTGGAACTTTAGAAACTGCGGCAAAACCACCACCTTTCGCTAACGGGTTCGACGACTTCTGCAGGTAGCTACTGTTAGTTCTCATGGTCATGTTCCCACGACTGCCAGGTACGGATACGTTTTATGTAGCAACAACATGTTTAGGGATTGGATATTATGTAATGGTTTACCCAGTACATAATATCCAATCCCTAATCTCAATAATAAATAATCGTTCACGATCAATCTGCACAAGTCAATTGAAACCGTATCAACGGAAAAATGTTTTTTTCCTTTGAAAATCGTATGTATGCTCAGTTGCATGAATTTTTTTACGTTTATGAAATTTATGAATTCATTAAATGAATAGCCAAAAAGCATCTTAGTCCATGGATGCTAGGTAGATGTCGATATTGATGACAGAAATGGCACTCACGTTCATTTGTATGTTTAACTAGCTGAGGTTCCCGGCTCAGCTCGGACCGATTTTGTTTTGGACATTCACCCGAGCGGAGCCCGGTAAAATGTGGTTGTACCTTCGCGGGCGTGTTATTCAAACGGTCAGCTCTGGATCTCAACAAGGGCGCCGCCTATAGCTACAGTTCAACTCACGGAATAACATTCCGTAGTTCAACTATAGCTAAGAACCACTCAGCCTTCGACAAATGTTGGAAAAAAACAAATTATTTAAAAATATAAAAAACCCGACAGCGTAAAATATTGTAACTTAAAATTGACTTAGTAAAGGAACTGAAAAGATAGAAACAAGTTGAAAAAATAAATATTTGTTGTGTTTGAATGATCATGGTTAACAGTGAAAAAAAATATTTGAAAACACATAATTTGGCGCCAAAAATCAGCCATGATTTTTTTTATGATTTTGATATACCCAGTGTCACTCTGACAATTAAGACGAATCTAACGACACCTCTCAAGCTAAAATCCATCAAGCCGTTTAGGCTGCAGGGGGTGCCAAAGAAATATACATACATACATACATATATATATACATACATACATACACTCGAAAAACATAACCCTCCTTCTTTCGCAGTCGGGTAAAAAAATAGCCGAATTGGTCCAGCCGGTCCAGATATTATTTTATCTGTATTAGCCCTTGAAGAAACACACATTACATGTTGAAGAGTTGATTCGATAATCTTATAGCAATATACATTTATAGAGGAAGTTGCAAAAAGTTGACTGACCTGAGTTTTGGACGGTGTGCCGTGCGGTACCGCGATTCCGGCGAGTTGGATGTAATAAAGCCACGAAAAGTGGCACAAGTAACCGTTAAGCCGGTCTCGCGCAGTTCACGGAAAGAGCAAAGACAGGGTCCCTCCCACACGGACCTACCACAAAATAAATAGGACCTGAGTAGTCTCAGTTGTCACCTAAATTAGCGTTACGGCAAACCGATCGAATGGCGTTTTCAAATTTATGGAGAAATTGAAGAGGCCGCGCAGTGGGCGTTAAGCGAACTAACATTTGCGAGTCCGAGCTTGATTTGACAGCTTACTCAACAATGATTTTACTCAACGTTGCCGTAAAGACGTCGACGTTGCCGTTTACGTCCACTCCGCGTTTTCATACAAATCGGAAGTCCGCGTTTGACTTTGACAGCTTGAAGAAGTAAA
This sequence comes from Incurvaria masculella, assembly GCA_946894095.1. Lineage (NCBI taxonomy): Eukaryota > Metazoa > Arthropoda > Insecta > Lepidoptera > Incurvariidae > Incurvaria > Incurvaria masculella. The sequence continues at coordinate 11,088,402 of OX335644.1, forward strand.
ATCACAGAATATCTAGTAAAAACTTGTATGGAGTTTGATGTTTTTACGGAACTTCGAAGTTACGTTAACGCCAATTTAGGTGAGAACTGAGACTACCGGCTCAGAAGTCAAGACAACGAGCGATAACAGGCGCACACTACGCGCCAAAACGCGGGCTTTCGCTACTGACGTTCGACTACTCTATGGTTCGACCGACTACTGCCGAGATAGTAGCCTGTTTCATATTAGCCTTATGGCTTATTGTGTGGTCCTACCACCCGATAGGATCGAGACTAAACGCTTTTAGATTAGCTGTCGACTCTTATATTCGGTGGGAATATTCACAAAATACAGTGAGAAATCAATTATTTTTTTGTGGCGATGAAATGGATAGGAAATGCATGCAGCATATCGATGCATGCAGCAGAAACAAAAAACGTCACAGTGACTTTTTCTGTATTGAGTTCGTCTGAACCTCCTCACATAAAATCAGTATTTGTATTTTCATTAGTGATACCTATCAATGTTTTGGTTGATAGAGGTCCTTGTCAAGACCAATCTAACGAGCCCAAACTAGGGAATGCAATCCCGATCCCGCGGGATCCCGATCTCGCGAGATCTCGTGTAATTTTTCGGGATCAATCCCGACGCATCATATGACGAGATCCCGTTCGAGATTGACGGGATTGGGCGGCCACGAGCTTACACAAATTAGAGTCTACCATAAAAAAAGAAATGGATTTAGTTGAGTCTGGAGGAACAAGGGAGCGATTTTTGCAGTTTGCATATAATAGCTTCGCCACGCTGTTGCCAACCAGTGTTGAGTCGGAGAGGGCATTCTCAGCAGCGGGGTACATTGCAACGGACATTAGATGCATTTAGCAGATGACACAATTAATACCCTTTGTTTTTTAAGGAGTCATTTTCAAAATCACTCCTAGGTAACTATTTCCTAATTTCCTTGAAATATCCTTATTGTTGTGATTACCTTATTTACCTATGTTATTTTTCTTAAAACCTGATAATTATTTAGTTGTTAAGATTAAAGAATAAAGGTTTTTATTTTCTTTCGAGTAATATGTTATTTTAGATAACCTCACTATCACACACAAGCAGTTATAAGATTTTTCAGTCATCAGAATTTAACATTTTTAGGGTTCCGTACCCAAAGGGTGAAAACGGAACCATATTACTAAGCCTCCGCTGTCCGTCCGTCCGTCCGTCCGTCCGTCCGTCCGTCCGTCCGTCTGTCCGTCTGTCACAGGGCTGTATCTCAGTAACCGTAACAGGTAGACAGCTGAAATTTTCACAGAGTATGTATTTATTTTGCCGCTATAACAACAAATAGGTAAGATTAAAAAATAATTAAAATTAAAGGGGGCTCCCATACAAAAAACGTGTTTTTTTTGTTTTTTTTTTCTACGATGGTACGGAACCCTTCGTGTGCGAGTCTGACTCGCACTTGGCCGGTTTTTTTAAAACTAGACGGGATCCCGAAAATTCCGGGATCCCGCGGGATTTATATTTCTAATCCCGCGGGATCTCGAATTTGCAATCTCGAGTCGGGATTGCATTCCCTAGCCCAAACACGACGGGGTTATGATGTGTAAGTTGAGGAGTTCCCCCATCAGTTCAATCATCAGACCGGTTCCATGGGACGGAAAGCGAGAGGAAGCAAGTGAAATAAAAGCCCGTTATAATGGAAACCAATCCGAAAACCGAATTAATTTTAATTCTTAGGGGTATTCTGCATACACGCAATCCAAGTCAAACATAAAAATGTTGCATACAGGAAATATCTTCGCCGTGATGAGGACACAGGCAAGAAATAAGAACGGTTGCCGAAAACATGTAGCCGTGAAAATGGACCACAAACAACGCTTCATTCGGCCACCGCACGGCCCATGCAGGCCTGCCTGACAATATTCCGTGTGCCTGACCGACTTCCCCGACGCCATTGTATGCTAATAATATGAAATTATACTTGAGTCTTATCGCACGTGCACATCTCTGAGCTTTCTTGTCGTTCCATTGACCGCAGCAGAGCCGCAGCTGGTAAAGGTCACACTGAGGTATTTTAACTTAGATGAAGTTCGAAGTTCTTAGATAGAGACGTTTTGAATTGAATGTCAGAATCCCCATAATAAGTTCAAATAAAACAAATCAACCGTCATTTTTTTTATAAATTGGATCATTGGAAAAGAGAAAAGTATTTGACATCGTGGATGCTGAACCCCCAGATTCCTCGCACGCAAAATTAGTTTAGCGCTTGAAACACATATCATCGAATTTTAAATACATATAAACGTTGGAGGGGAGAAGAAGAAAGGAGAGAGAAAAGGCCATCGTGGATCTAGAAACCCCAGATACCTCGCATGAAAAATTGGTTCAGCGGTTCAAGCACTGGAAATGTATGTGTACGTTTTGATTTGAATCGGTTGATTGGATTTTGACGTATGTATCCGGAAAACACCATTATTAATTTTAATTGCTTCTTATCACGTCACACTAACATAAGGCAAAATGCGACGTTACCTACTCATTGTCGGTAGCTAATATGCGCAACCGCAACACATTACGGTTATTATTGGGACGCGTGTGTAAAAAAATATTTGACTTAACAATGCAAGTAGATAGGTAGGTGTTTTATAATGAAGCTTAAATAACCTTATGCTACATGCGCGTGGTGTGTGACGACATTAGATGCGATTTCCCTCTAAATGATTTTAGTAATGGTGTCATAATATAGATAATAGGTACATAGTCAATAGATAAGCATAGCGCAGTGTAACGACCGGACCAAAACCTGACCAGACCAAAATTAGTTTGGGGAATCTCTCCTGTAATAACTATGCCTTTGTTTTCTTATTTCAGGCCTTCAAGAACATGATTGAAATCACGTGTATAACACAAAAGAGAGAACGCAAATATTCATAGACCCCGAAGGTGTAGGTAGAAATAATAGGGCGTTACGATCACAGCATACTTACTTCTCTTGATGCATAATAATCATCATCAAGAGATGGTAGTCTTTGAAGTACTACGAATTTGACACTTACACAGAATTTGACATTTAGCAAAAACCATTTATGTGTCCGTTCAGGTGACGCTATCTGGAACTAGCTAAATAAGTAGTAGTTGCTGAATAATTAGTGCTTTCATCACATCATCAATCTCATCACAATTTATTATTTCACACCAGTGTTTAAAGTCTAAGAACCTTAATATATTCCCGAGCTTATTTAGAGCACATTGGTACGTTTTTAACAAGGGTTCCGATCTCCATGTGTCAGTCACTCAGTCAATCTGGTGTACAGTTGTTTAGTAATCCAAGTAATCTCAAGGAATCTGGTGGGAGTCCGAGGGAATCTAGGAATCCTATGGAAATAATTAGCAATCCCATCAAATTCATGGTGGTGTTGGGGAATCGTAGGTGCGAGAGTTCGAGAAATCAGAAAATCGTCGGCAGTGGCGAGTATTCCCGAAACGTTTCGAAAAGCAAGCACCATTTGCAATTGCAAGCGATTTGGGCAATCGAAAAACAAATTCACTCAAATGGGTAGCAAATGTTTCATTTTTAAAATGAAAATCCCCAAAAAACTTTAGGAGTCCTTAAGGAATCTTTGGGAATCTAGAAATCACTAAATAATCCTGGTAATATTTGTGTAGAATTTTTGCTAGAGTGTTCGGTTCAAAATTTTCTTGAATCTCTATTTTCAGGATTTGGTTACATATACACCAAAATATACCAATAGAGACCGTAATAAAATGTGAAACAGTCATTTATAGTGACCCTTGAAATGAATGATAAGTAATATTTGCATAAAATTACCTTTAATCCTTTTTTTTGCCGGGTGAATATGACGAACAGTGAAAGCGATTTCGGGGCCGTTCTTTCTAATGCGCCCGTAATGGAAGTAGCTTGTAGTGGATGCAGAAATAGCTCAACGTTGCTGTAAGCGATCAACTAAGCTGTCGCGCATTTGGAGTGCTGCCACATTTACGTAGGGTTGAGCGTGCCCGGTAAGGTAACATCGCCTTGGATATAAGACGGTTAAAAGCGCCAATGAAAAAGTGTTCCTAATTTCCATCCAATTCAATGTAGCCGTGCCCACAGAGGCGTCTAGGTCCTGGCATGACACCTATTTCCTTCGGGGATGCGGTGTGGTGGGCCAGTAGGGGAAAGAGAGATGGTTTAATACTATTAGTAGAATCGCTAATAATGGCTAATAACACATCCACTATCATTACATTGGTACAGCGCGCCGAATTTCGATGGAACTAGATGCTATGCCAGAACCTTCCTTATTATGAGCAAGGCGACATTGAACTAAATGGAAAACACAGATAATTATTCATTTCCGTTTGCTCATATTTCATCCAAAGCGATGGAACCGACCTGGTCGGGCTTAATCCAACCACCTAGTCGGTAGGGAAGAAGACTGGCAGTCGTATTCAGAGTGAACCTGTCAAAACTTAGTACGGGATTAGCACCATAATAACCATACAAAAGTCGATTTAGTCCGTCGATAATCCGCGCACTAAAGTTAGTCCGCTGTCTCTGTCGTTACGGTTTTACCTGGGTCCCGGACCATAAATAACCCACATTTCTATTTCGGATTAGAAAGAACGAAGAAGAAGAACGTCCTCGCTTTACGACATTCTTGAACAATGAGCCGACCATCCGAATCTGTAATCCAAGTACGCGCCTTTTCTGTTCGCAGACTTGAAGCACGTATACGTTATCACCTTCATCTATGTATCTAGGAATGCCTTGAAATCTGCTATGGACACTCCGCAGCCGATGCTGTCTGCAACAATGAGCGATATATTTCGTATTCACCGCTCGTGCAATCCTTGGTGACGCGTTTCGGTTGAAATGCTAATGCTACTCGTCGCCGACTTCGGGTTTTCCTCAAAATCGCGGAACCTCTCGTATGCCCGGGATTTGTCATTACAGAATATCTTTGGCAACACTAGGGAAAATAAAAGTCCCCTTTAATTGTTTTAGACTTAGCCTCGGTTGCACGAAGAGACGGCTGAGTTAATCAATGTTCAAACACGTCATTTTTAGTGAACCGCATAGAGTTCCTTCCATACTGTCCACACAAAGTGACGTGTTAAATCATACTTTGACGTTGATTTTGATTTTTTGTACTTTCGTGCACTCGGCCCTTAGCCCCGAATGCACGAAGTGACGGCTGAGTTAATCAATGTTCAAACACGTATTTTTTTGTCTACCGCAAAGTGACGTGTTTAATCATACGTTAACGTTGATTTAATTTTTTTGAGGATGCAACACGTCCACGCAGCAAATAATGCGCACAGTGTTTGATTTGATTACATTTACAAAAAAATATTATTACAAAACGACTTACAGCGAAAAGTATATCATGGACGCTGTAGTAAAAAATCAAACAAAAAATAAATTGATTTTAAATCTTCATGGAACAAGCTAGATTTGATGACTAAGATTTTTTAGTTTTTTGTTTTATCTTTGAGTAATCCGTGAGTAACCACGAGCAAACTTATTGTATCAAACGCGCGAAAATTACCTTCTAACTTTGAAGTCATCTAATTTGATCAAATAAATTGAGTATAATTTTTGACTTTCGACAAGAAATGTGCGCATGATCTTTTAGGGTTCCGTTCCCAAAGGGTGCCAACGCAATCCTATTACTAAGCCTCCGCTGTTCGTCCGTCCGTCCGTCTGTCACAGAGCTGTATCTCATGAACCATAATAGGTGGGCAGCTGAAAATTTCACAGAGTGTGTATTTATTTTGCCGCTATAACAGCAAATAGGAAAAATTTTAAAATAATAAAAATGAAAGAGGGCCCCCATATAAAAAACGTGATTGTTTTGTGTTAAATCTGGTACGATGGTACGGAACCCTTCGTGTGCGAGTCCGACTCGCACTTGGCCGTTTTTTTTCATGTTTGTGTAAACAGGGCCTCGTTAACTCAGCGGTGGTATTATAAATATAAGCAGGAAAATGTGTTTGAAAAAGATACCATTAAGCTCTGTTGAGATCGACCAATGCAAACTATTCGGTATAATACCATTATAATAATACCGCGTGACAAAAACCTCGACAAAGCTGAAAATTAGAAGCTAATAAAAAATAAGGACCTGGTCCACGTGGTTACCGTCATGCGGCGTGCACAGAAAACCACCATCGTAGGTACCAATTGTGCCTAGGAACGGCGTTGTTCCAAAAACATTTGGCTAAATATGTTCAAAAATTGTATATCCACATTGGGCTCCGGTTCCAGATGTAGGTTTTACGCTATTACTTATCCTGTGGTTCTACTCTCGAACACGAGAATCTTCGAAGGTTTCTGTCTCTGTAGCTCGCAGCGGATATTTAGGATTTGTACCAGGCGGGTAAGGTTCTGCCCAGTTATAGGTTTAATTGTATGTAAATCCGTTAATGATTAAATCTAATTTAAAATATATAGAAAAATGAAATCAAAACACTTATAACAAATCTGTCCACTAATTTATGCAGGGTCGTTGACCGCTTAATAAATGGTTTCCAACAATCTATTCGCCTCGCCCCGCCCAAATGCCGTTTTGATTTCTTGATTTCGATTCTTTAATTATCCCAAACCATCTAAGCGTAACTGTTTTTGGAATGTTTTTTATTGTATGTCCAATAATAGAGGCTGTCTAGTGTACGCATCCATACCTCTAAAAACGTGTTACTTTGGGCCGAGTGCACAAAAGGACAAAAAATCAAAATAATCGTCAAAGTATGATCAAACAGGTCACTTTCTATGGACACTATGGAAAGAACTCCATGTGGTTCACTAAAAGTGACGTGTTTGAACATTGATTAACTCGGCCGTCTCTTCGTGCAACCGGGGCTTAGTCAGCTTGAATACAGTTGCACAACAATGTATAGATTGTGTTTTCTCACAATACAAGTGCGTTATATACAAACTGCCACCAAACAAGGAAGTTACTTCGAGCAGAAAATAGAGCCCAATGCAACTGCCGTTTTTATGCGATGTGACATTTCTGATGTCTTCCTTGAACGCCTTGCGTCACCCTCAAGTAGATGCATTTGGTGCTATCCGGGTCTTCGGTGTACTCTTTGGTATGGAACACTGGTATGAAAGTGGTTAACAGATAATGAGTAGGCGCTTATGGCAAATATGGCAGTAATCAATAATATAATTTCCAATGAGCATACAAGATCAACTGATCGTCAGTACGGTCGTTTACTCTAAAACCTAAGCATACAACGGAAATAGACAAATTCGAGAGCTCTTCTGTCGTATTGGCGTCAACCCTTGCGTCAACTATAGAGTGAAGGAACGTTTTATCTTCTTAGTTTATACATTTGGAAGTAAACGACCGTAAATACACCCCGTATTTATATACATATATATTTTCTTCCTTACCACTTTTATTATCATCTCCGTTATTGTTCTGCCCTCTAAGATGAAATCGGAGTGGTCCCAACTAAGGAGATATTTACGAAAATAATAGTTTTCTAGATTTACTAACGGTTTTGATCAGGAGTACATGGAACAATGTTTCAAACTACACGCCTTAAACCTATCGTTTTTCAGTTGAAATAATCAGAGAGGTTATCAGCCAATCCATTGCTCGGACCAGGAAGGGATAAACCCTTCAGTGGATAAACCAGTAGTGGCTTTCAGAAGGTAAACATTGTCAAGCCTGGAGCCATTTAGCCAAAGACAGGACCAAACGTTTCTCAATATAGAGGCACTAAGGGTTGGCAATTGTTAATGGATACATATAAAAAGCACTACTAGATGCTTTCAGAAATCTGTACCTCAGCATACAGGTCGGACATACTTGTATACTCGTAATCGACAAAAAATGTAGTACCTACTTGTCGAACGAACAGTTTCATGGGAAACTGTCCTGAGGACCACGACTTTAAAGTAAACAAGTACTGCAATTTAATAGACCGGATAGTGAGAAATGGGTTCAAGACGGAACTGTTTCCTGTTGAGCTCGGAGCGAGAGGACTACCCGCAAAGTCGCTCTACAATTTCTTTAAGAATATAGGCCTGCCAAGATCAACGCTTAGCTCATATATGGAGAGAGCTGCGAAGACATCATTTGATTGGATAGAGAAGGAGCTCGAGAACGGGACTGGTATTCGCGTCCTAGCCCGCAGGCTAGCTGACGAGGCTTGATGCGAGCCGAAACGCTTCCGCTAGTGAGAGAGGTGGCCACCCCTAATCCCGACCTAGATCGAAACTCTGCTCTATCTAAAACTACTACCTCTGGGTCCAGTTATGTTCAGTGAAGCCATTGAATGATGAATTCCACAACTTCAAGAAGAAGATAAAATCAAGATTTACTTAATATTAAATGTATTTCTTAATAAATAATTTATCAAAAATAGGTATATGAAACTGAAATAAAATCATAGATTAGACTAGTTAGAAAAGGTTCCTACGCCTAATTTCTCCTCCTGGGCTCCAAACCAAAACATTATTTACCAAGTGCGTGTCGGACCACGCACATTGAAGGGTTCCGTTGTGGGAATGAACGTTACCGAAAATATCCCTTTAAAAACTACACAACATATCTTGATTGAACAGATATTCGTTTAAAGTGTGATATTTGATTTTTTACCGCATAGTTTGAAAGTCAAAGGAGACAAACTTTCTTCGGCTTCAAAAGCGCTTATCACACTTACTACCTTTTGACTCAAACAGGAAAATCTGTTTGAAACTTCTTTATCATTGCAGACCTGTGTAACGATAGAAAACATATTGTTTTCGTTCTTCAGGTAGAAGTATGTTGTGCCACCACACATTTTTGGAGGCGTATATCCGGATATTTCATACCGTAAGTACCTGTATCGTGCTTACAACACTTCAAGAGAATTTGTTGAGAAAGAGAAAAACAGCCGGACCGACATACGAAAGGATCTTTGCCTAAGCTGAAACGGAGAGACGGTCAGTAGGATCTACCGAGTTGTCGGTTTTCCAATTTCATTGCCGTGTGTCCAAGTTCGATTTTTATATGACCTGACCACCTCTATGGAATAAATAAAAAAAAACATTTTTCCCATGGATAAAAAAGAAGCTTCTTGCGTTTGAACTAGAAACAATACCTGCCTCGCTCAGTTTGATTAAGTTTTCATTGTAATAGCTACACAGTCTCAATTTGAAACTAAACTTCAGTAATTCATACTCAGAAATAATTACATGCCTAATGATAGTTAGGTATTACCTACCTTTGATTGTATTACTCATTCTAAAACCTTTAGGTTCGCTGGCAGGTAACGTTTTGGCCAAAGAAATTAAATTTATTTTGCATACAAGTTAATGAAGCATACCGAATTAGTAGTAGGTATTTGGTAGTAGTTTTGTCCAAGATTTAGAAAATTTGGTTTTGTCTGGCAAAATTAGAAAGGACAGTGTATAGGAATCCAAATGATTACATATTCTGTGCCATAGTGGCTTGCTGTCAAAGGATATAGAAGTTCCGAAAAGAAACCAAAAAGAACCGACAATGTTGTGGAATCTTTAAAAATAATAAGTAGCTAATACCTATGTATATATCTCTGGAAAAAAAATTGATTGTTGTGGAATCGCATTCTTGTAAAATTGCAAATATGTTACATTGAATTAATACAATAACAAAATATCTTGCACCGAAAGACATACATCCATACAGTGAAAACTGCAAATTCTTTTCCGCTTACAGATTACGCTTTTAAATATTTAAATAAATATTACTTGCCCGCCTTTGCGCCCCACTTATGTTGTTATTGCACTATACTTTCTTTTGTAAATTGTTTTTTTTTTGTGACGTAATAAAGAATTTTCAATTAATCAATCAATCTACTTTACCTTGAACCTGAAGTGGAGAGGATGTCACTAAATCGCCAATGGAGTTTTCATTGAAGACTCTTCGAAGTCAACGGAACATATCAAATTCTTACACCGCGTTGTTCACAGTGGTTGCGAGCGCGCAATCGCTTCCACCGCGAGTGACAGACTGGCTGGCTGGACCTCGCCGACTGAGGGCGCGACACGGGCAGCAGCAGCCACTCAAAGCCTGACGCCTCTGCGTCACTCCACTCCACATCTCTCTGCCATAACGTGCTTTCTCCCTTAAAAAACGCTCAAAAATCAACCATACAGCTACCAGGGTTAGCGAACAAATTACTATAAATATCGTGGAAGTCTTTGGCGACGAAAAATGATGTGGCTCATTCTCCCGCGCTTTGCTTGATGACGTAGATTAGTTCCCGCGTTTCTGTATCATCTTTCACTTTTCTCGGTTCGAAGTTTCTTGGCATTATAATAGCGGCTATCGCTTAAATAGTGAAAACGCTAGATTTACGTGAGGTGAAACTTAATCAAGGCTTTGTGGTGGTAGCGCGGTCGTTGATAGTGCCTATCTATGTCATTCGTAATATTATATGAGAAATGATAGTTATAGCCAGAAACACGAACTCGTGGACGGTCCGTAAATAAGATGAAAAGGTTAATTACAATCTAAACATGAAGATCGAGATTTTCTGTCCTTTGATTTTGTTTTAGATTTTTATGCATGATTCATTGATTTTAATTTCTTCTTTTCATTCCTCTGTTTTCTATAATGTACCTACAATACAAGAGGCACCCTTTTAGAATCTTGCGGTGGTCCTTTCGTCTCTTTCACTGGTCGTAAATATTAGTAAAACTTTGAAACACCACTGTGGACTCGATCTGTATGGTCAGTCCGAGTTCTCACATAAATTGGCGTTTACGGAACATCGAAGTTACGTAAAAACGTCAAACTTATACAAACTTTTACTACTTACGTTATTCAAGCTGTCAAAATCAAACCCGGACTACCGATTTGTATGAAAACGCGGAGTCGGAGTAAACAGCAAAGTCAACATATTTACAGCGACGATGAGTAAGCTGTCAATACAAACTCGGACTCGCAAATGTTTATTTATTTATTTATTTATTTATTTATTTATTTATTTATTTATTCATGTAACAATATACCTAACATTACAGCGTAATAGCCAAGGCGTTAGGCGCTTCACGCCTATTGCGTGCGCTCTTCAATTTCTCCATATATTTGAAAACGCTAGTTTATTTGCTGTACCTAGTTTATTGTGCGTTTACTTGTCTGTCTCCATTAGGTGTAAACACACTTATTTGTTTGTCAGTAGATCGTTTCGGCGTAAACGCCAATTTGGGTGACGAGTCGGACTAGGGGCTCTGTCCCTTAAATTAATCCATGAATAAATCTTGTAATTAAAAAGGTAAGGCGATTTAGTGACATCTTCTTCACTTCAGGCTCAAGATATAGTAAATATGTCGTTTGCATTGACTGCAAAGATTGTACATTCAAACATATTGCCGTCGTCACCAAAATCATATTTGGCATCAGACGCTAGAGCCATTCCTAGGTTGACTTAAGTAAATATACATTTTCGTACTACGTCTCTTTTTCCAATGTGATATGTATGTATTGTCCGGTGTGCTCTAGCCTCACTTGTGATTTTGCCGACCTGGTTCTTCATAAAAACGCAATAAAGGTTCAAAGTTAGTTTGTCAAGTTTGGCTTTTCAACAAGATATTTAGATGATGGGTATCAAGGAGATCATGTCAACAAGCGGGACCAACTGGAGTCCGGCTTGGCGGCGTGAGCAGAGAGGTTAGCGCCGTCTCCTCGCGACGACGGGTGGACCCAGGGGTGCAGTCAACAGCGCCCTCTGGTCTTTGGTTCACCGCATTCTCGACGGAAGACCGCGCCGGCTCGCTCCGTGAGGCCTTCAGACTCTGTTGCCAGCCTCTTAAGTCCAGGAGGAGTTGGGGGAAGCTCTTGTCCCTAGCGACGCTTGTGGGAGGTGGCTACAAGCCTGACCATCTACTTTTTAAAGAAACTTCAACGCAGCTACGCCTTAAGCAGAAGCCTGAGTCCGCTAATAGATTACTCCACTGTCGAGCGTTACGTTCGAAAGTGGAGTTAACTATTAGCGGACTTAGGCTTCTGGTCATCGAAGGAATGCCGCCACCTTCTCGATGAAACAACTGAAGGCCAGTTCAGTATTCAAAAAACAAATTTTACATAAACCTCGATCGCTCAACTTTCAGCCATCGCTAGCGAGTCACTAAATAAAAACGTGACAGTGCCCCTCTTCTCAGAGAAGACAGCATCTCTTTCCGACTGTCGCCCTCGACAGCCCCATACACGGCCACGAAAGCTCAATATAACCAGCAGGTGCTCTGCCAGCCATAGGCGGTGTCCATGTCAATGCTATCCAAGTCGGTTTCACATTTATTTTCAGTAGGACGTCGGACCTTAACCTGAACCAGCAAAACATGCTATTCGCGGATATTTCGTCTTCCAATTTCGCCACTGCTGTAAATAAATTATAAATGAAAAAAATATATACGCAGATAGAGCGGTAAATAAATATATGCAGGTATAATCTTAAACACTGTGTTAGTAGGATGCATTGATGAAGGAAGAAGGGGCTGTAGAAAAATTCCATACAGGCAGGTGCAGTTGCAGTAGCTTATCACGATTCTTGCTGGCGCGGCGCTACGGAACTTTTGAAAATACCTATGTCACCCGCGCGTTTAACTCCAAAATTGGGTGTACGTCGCTCACGCTCCCGGGCGCGGGACTAAGAATTTTTGCTTGTAAATGGTAGTATTTTGTATATATTATATTATATTGACTTGATACACTTTATCTGTATCAAAATTGACGAGGGCTCTGTACACCCGACATAGCTGTTAAGTTGACGAAGGCGTTTACACCCGAAATAAATACTCAATATGTATAATGATTAGGTTATTAAGTTAAGTAATTTATTTATTAACTAGCTGCGGTACCCGGCTCCGCTCGGGTTAGTGTCGGCTAAATTATTTCATGGATAAAAAGTAGCCCACATGACTGATCCAAAATAGGGTCAAATTGGTCCAGGATAATGTATCCATCTACCAAATTTAATCAAGATCGTTTAATGATCGATTTAATGAGAAACATCCAATAATTCCCATTTAGAGCTTCGTTGACATTTGGTGGCTATTTAAAAAAAAAGCATTTGCCGCCAGAACCTTTCTGCACTTGCACTCCAACATTGTTTACCTATTAAGTAAGTAACGTGTAATGTAGGTAAGTTTTGCGTGGACTCCAACCCACAGCTAGCCTCAACATCGAAAACAGTAACCCATCTCGAATCTGACTGCTCCCAGAGATCCTATACATTGATAAAATACGCACATAAATCGGGTTAGTGGTTCGCGAGTTATAAGATTTTAACACTCTCTACTTACCCTTTAGGTAATGAAGCGTTATATTATGTAACCTATAAGTTTTGAGTAGAATCAGGCTAGACGTAGATACAATCCGCATCTAAATCGAGTAATTGGTTCTCAAGGATTTTACCAAGTAGTCCTAAAGTTGCGGGAAATACCAAGCCGTACCCGCCCCCCCTCCCCGCCCCCGCCCCCGTCGCACCGCCCGCCCCGCCCCCGCCGCCGCTCCCACCGCCGCCCCCGGCCCCGCCCCCCCCGGTGTGAAGTAGCGCTACCGGCATCGCTTTCGCAGCCCCGTGAAAGTTCTAAAGCCCATGGGCACAATATCTTTATAAATTGTAGCCTATGTGTTATTCTGATGTATAAGCTATATTATTGTTAAGTTTCATTAAAATCCATTCAGTAGTTTTTACGTGAAAGAGTAACAAACATCCATCCATCCATCCATCCATTATTACAAACATTCCCCTTTATAATATTTATATTAGATATTAGATTAAGACTTTGATTAAGACATTGTGGGTTGTTGTTTCCTCGTAGTTCTTAGTTCTTTGCTTTAGACCGTTCTACCAATGTAAGTTTGGCAGTAGCATTTAGGTATGAAATCATAATTGTGTTATATCATTTATGTGGACGAAAAAAAAAGACAAAAAAAAACATAATTTATAGACCAGTGAAGTTTCTTTGCGGGTTCTTCTTCACTGGTTGATCGAATCCGCGGATCAATCAAATTATGACATGACTTAGTGTAGTTTTACTACCAGAAGTTGAATAAATAAATGAAATGAAATGAAATGAAATGAATGTCTTGAGAGGACACAGCAAAAAACCGGTCAAGTTCTAGTCGGACTCGCACATGAAGGTTTCCGTGCCATCGTACAAGATTTACCACCAAAAAAACACGAATTTTGTATGGGGACCCCCTTTAATTTTTATTATTTTGGAATTTTACCTATTTGTTGTTATAGTGGCAAAATAAATACACACTCTGTGAAAATTACAGCTGCCTTGGCTCATCAGATATAGCCATGCGACAGACGGACGGACGGACGGACAGATAGTCGGACGGATGGAAGGACGGACAGTGGAGGCTTAGTAATAGGGTTCCGTTGGCACCCTTTGGGTACGGAACCCTAAAAATACAAATCAGAGAAAAATAGAAAAGAAAGAAGAAGTTTAACAATCAATAAAATTTAGTATAAGCCAGTTCAATAAAGAAACGATATAGAAATGGCGGCTCCTACTTGTCGAACGGACGGGTACGGTCAACATAATATTGTACAACATACATATAAACTTAAAACATAATGTTTTAAGTTTTGTAATATTTATAATGTGTTAGTTCAAGAGTTAGGGAAAAGGTTAATAAGACTGTGATCGCTTAAATGTATTTATTATAAACTAAAGAACATTATTGCAGGCCACTAGGTCCAGAAGATTTATCTGAATAATCACCAAAGGAATGGCCCTAAGGCTGTCTGGAAGAAGTGGAATATATTTTAGAATCCAAAACTTCAAAAACCTAGTAAAACATTAAGAGCATGTGAACAATTATCGCCCGTAGTATGGAGAATTGATAGAGTAACGACTCTCTTAAACACAATTTTACGTGCGACACTCCGAAAAATCTTCTTGCGGTCTCGAGAATTCATTGTTCTGTTGAGTTCAACCAGTGAAAGACAGTACCGACCTAACAACGCAACTTAGTACGTAAACTACGCGCTCTGAATTGATATTATGTTTTGCAGGCCGTACCGCACGTGTGAGTGTAGATAGCGATATAGTGGGAGCGAGAAAGCATGCGACTCGCAAGTACCAGCCACCGTTTATATATCGTTTCTTTATTGAACTGTGTTATAACAACGAATTTCTCAATATTTGTTCGACCAATAATCGCAATTATAGTCGATCCTGTCCAGGAGGGTCATGACCCCGATGAGCCCTCCAAACCTAGTGGTTTAGTCGACCTGGCCCACCCCAGGGAAGGAGGGGTCATGACCCCAATTACACCTCCAACCCTGGATCCGCCCTTGGATAAGAAGCGACGTAGGGTTTTGTTGTTCAAGGGAAACAGGCTCCTCTTCCTTACGTAGCAGGTGGTAGGGTATTCCCGCCCGGTTCGGTTGGCACCATCGCTGATTGAGCGATGGTCGAAGCGTCAATGATAATGACCGTATTTTTCATCCAGTTCAATGTAGCCGTGCACTATAAGGAGCAACAAGCTTGTAAAAATATGAATTAAAATGTAATCAATTAAACCTGGTCTACGGTGCGTCGGGTTAAAATACGTTCAATGGCGTCCTGGAACGCATCTTTTTAAACGGTTGGATAAGTGCATTTCGTTATTAATCCGAGCTGTTCCATGGTTCTGTAGGTTCCCTTCCCCTACCCTCCCAGGGTTAAGCCCGCCCTGGTTGGTGCCACCGCATTGGACCACTATGGTGAAAGCGACAATGAAAAATTGTCCGTGTTTTCCATCCAGTTTAATGTAGCCGCGCTCATAAAGGGAAGGTCCTTAAAACACAATTTGCTGCTACATATTTCTATAAAATTTATTTTCATGTTGTGAAAAAAAATATGAACATTTTCAATAATGTAGCCCACGCAGTGTCAGATAAACGAAACAGTAAGCCTTAACGATGTTAATAACTATCAACTGTTTCTTGAGATTACAAAATAAACAGAACCTCTCACTAAAAGACGTACTTTAACGATCATTCAGCGTGAACCTCTTCGTACGAGATTAGCACCCGACTAACGATACAAAAACCAGATTAGTCCGGCATATTAAAGTTAGTCCGCCCACTCTGAATACGACTGTAAAAAAACCGGCTAAGTGCGAGTCGGACTCGCACACAAAGGGTTCCGTGCAAGATTTAAGACAAAACAATCACGTTTTTGTATGGGCTTAATTTTTATATTTTTTTATTATTACCTATTTGTTGTTATAGCTTCGTTTAAATTTCAGCTACCTACCTACCTATTACGGTTTATGAGATAGAGCCCTGTGACAGATGGACGGACGGACGGACAGATGGACGGAAAGACAGCGGAGGCTTAGTAATAAGGTTACGTTAGCTTCCTTTGGGTACGGAACCCTAAAAACGATCTCAAAAGTATCCAAGTCCAAAACATATATGTAATATATTTTCGCTAGTTTGAGAAAAGCTAAACACGGCGGGACGGACTTTAGTTGCCTTAATTTTCTTGGTAGGCGTTTCTTGTTGTGCTCTAACACAACCCGTTAGACGGAGTAACACGTGGTAAACACACCAAACTAGCCGTTTGATAATTTCAAACCATTGTGTAAAAAATGTATGAATTTCGTGAAACAACTTGATCATTAACCTTCATTAAGCGTTTAACTCGACCTCGTTTAATGAGGTTCTGGAGACCCCATCCTTACTTCCCCCCAGACCCCATACTTTTTGCAGGGTCTCGTCCTAACAACGAGGCACCGCCTATCCACCACTTCGGTCAGGCTTGCGGACCGGTGACTGGTGTTCCTGGTTAGCACTACCGTGCTGAGATCTGCGTAGCAAACAGTGTCGCCCGAACTGAACATAAATAATTTGCAGTAGATAAATGGTTGGGGACAGCACAGAGCCCTGCGGTACGCCGGCATTCACTGACATGGTTTTGGCGCTAAAACCGTCAACCAAGACTTTATGTTGAGGTCATGCAGAATCGTCCATCCCGACTGGATGGACACGGTGTGGAAAGCCGGAGGGCAGCTTTGAAAGTATATGAAGCCTGGGGGTCTACTCCTGAAATTCACATTCGCCTGTGATTCACAGTCAAAAACTTTATTACTCATTAAATGACATCCACGAGTAATCTTCTAGTCTTTTCTCTTTCTAAATATTCTAATTAGAGTGCGATCACGCAACATGACATTTTTTTGGCGATGTCGTCAGGTGAAAATTAAGCGTAAACGTTTCACTTTTATCTGTGAATATAAGTTTATTTGATGAAATATTTACAACTTAGTCGTGGTCGCTTCAGGGCATACACTGGTCAAACACTTTCGCGAGTTGATTTCGCCATGAACAACGCAGAAATACCATCAGGGCCACTCGCTTTCTCGAATCTAGGGCGAAGAACTCACCCTGCACAGTTCGTATGTTCGGCAATTCGCACCCGAGAATGGGTGGTGGAATAGAACCGCCATCATCCAGGCGTAAGTTCGCCTCAACTCGGCCCACTTCGTATACAACCGCGTAACCGTCCCCATGGCCGTCTCCAGACATTAGAGTCACTAGACCTCTCCTCTTTTCCCCGTATCCACCTTGCTACTGGGTCCTCGGGATACACGCTGGAACACAGCGAACTGCTTGGCGGCGTAATGGCGTACCCAGTCCACCTTGCGGTCTACCACACGCTGGCTCCCTGGTCGCCTATTACGTCATGCAAAGGAAGAAATACAGTGCGCCAATTTATATTATTTTTACGTGCTGGAACTCACACAGCACATCATCAGTATGTTGATCACATTTAACTCATGGTTTCTTTGCTTCCTATGTTTAAGCCCGCCCGGGTTGGTTTGCATTAAAAATGCGTCTCGAATTAAAAAACCGGCCAAGTGGGAGTCGGATTCGCACATGAAGGGTTCCGTATCATTAACACCAATAAATCATGTTTTTTGTACGGGGCTCCCCTTTAATTTTTATTATTTTTTATTTTACCTATTAGGGTTCATGAGATACAGCCCTGTGACAGACGGACGGACGGACGGACAGCGGAGGCTTAGTCATAGGGTTCCGTTTTCACCCTTTGGGTACGGAACCCTAAAAAGAGACGTCGAAACGGGCGGTAAAGTATTTTTGGCAGAAAATGTTACCATTCCGCTATTGAAATCCCAGTTGGCAGCATGAAATGTACGTTGAATTTTTAATGCTACTTTTGAAAGTGTAGGCCAACTGCTAGGTGGGAAACGCTCTCGCCATTGGTCGCGGTGGAGAGCGGAAGTAGGGCGGTGCGCGCGCACGGTGCGCGATGGCGGCGGACGGCCGCTGGATGGCGCGAATCTATTGATCGGAGCTCCATCGAGCGGGAGCGCGCCGGGAGGGTCCCGCGGGACGGCGGGGGACGGTCGCGGGGCGGGGGAGGCCGAGCTCCGCTCCGGGCGAGCCGACCCTCGCATTACGTAACAACACGCACACCACGGCGCACAAATATTATGTGATTTTTTTACAGTATTTATTTTTGTCAATAGGTACCTTTTACATAAGACACTTTCGTAGGAATAGAACTTTCTTTAGGCGATCGCGTTTTAGTTTGTCGGTTAAGTGTTAAGAAGTGATTTTAGTGTTAGATGTAGGGCGAAGTGAAACTGTAGTGAAAAATTGGCGCCACTTGAAAAACAATATTGTGAAAAATCCAATTGGGAATAATCGATCCGAGCTCGAAGAAACATAAATGAATCAGGATACTAAGCTCGCGGGCCGAAGTCGTCTTAGCTTAAGTAATATTGGTAATAAATTAAGTAACTTAAGTGATTTTTGTATGGAAGGAAATGTGTAAAAAACGCAAAAAGTGAAAAATTTCATGTAAATTCTAAGCTTTATTTGCGTTGTGTAAAGACATTGTGGATATACTAGTTGTTGATAGAAATCGCCCGCAAGAACAATGACGGGTACGTACATATCCAACTTTCATAAATCTAGTATAGTTATCTTTGATCAGTGATGGCGATTCTATCGCCTGTTGTTATTAAAATGTTTTTGTTACGTTACAATTATTTATTAAATGTCTCTAAATGTCTATGGCTCTACCACTCTACCATTATATAAACTGTGTTGCAGCCCAATATTTAAAAAAAATACAACCCTTAAATATTTTTTTAACGATATTTTGAGTAATCTGAGGTGTTGGTGATCAAATAAATTCGTATCTAAGTAAATACGAATAAGTCATACAAAAAGTCACTGATCCATTTTTTTCGTGTGATCGGGCACTTTTTTTTTTCAAAGATAAGACAACAGAACATAAGAAAACATAAGGCAACGTGTACACACACAATGGGTACAAGCGCGTACAAAGCATTGCCTCGGTTTATTTTTATCAATAAACCACCCCCGCTACTCACGCAACGACATTCACTCATTCCCACCCTCCTATTATTACACTTTCCGTTCGAACTAGGTCAGAGAAAATGTCATATCGTGCGTGGTAAGTACCTACTATGTTGACATAAGTACAGCTCACTGAAGAAGAAGGAGCATGTGGCCGATATCGCGTCTCCGCTATATGGTCAAAATGACCATATAATTGTATGGGAATCCAGCGGCGGCGGGTCGTATGCCACACAGTCGAAATATCGCGAGTGTGGTTTAAATTAGCGTTCGTCAAGTCAGTTCCCACTCACACAAACCCTCCAAAACGTCTGCTACTATGTTTGCACGTGGCATGTACGTATAAGCTGGATTGGTAGTTTAAGAAAATTTGAGTCAGTGGGTCCCGCAGCAGACGCGCTCGATGCCATATCTCCTCCCTTTTTAGGGTTCCGTACCCAAAGGGTGAAAACGGAACCCTATTACTAAGCCTCCGCTGTCTGTCCGTCCGTCCGTCCGTCTATCACAGGGCTGTATCTCGTGAACCGTAATAGGTAGGCAGCTGAAATTTTCACGGTGTGTATTTATTTTGCCGCTTTAACAACAAATCGTTAAAATTAAAAAAATATTATTTTTTGTGTTATATCTTGTAAGATGGTACGGAACCCTTCGTGTGCAAGACCGACTTGCACTTGGCCGGGTTTTGCAAGACGGGTCATATTGCTCTACTATGGTGCTAGAGGATGTGACAAAGGTAAAATAAAAAATATATAGCAATTAAAGCCCCCCCCCCCCCATACAAAAACGTGTTTTTTGTGTTTAATCTATGGTACCGGCGCTTGGCCGGTTTTTATCTATGGTACAGCCCAACAGACTGCGATCATCGCGGTGAAGCAGCATTGGGTTCTGGGCGAATGACCAGTCGACCATTAAGGATGGCCGTGCTGCGGGATTTCATGTAAAACATGGTGCCTTTCTGGTTTGGTCTCCTTCCCGCATTGAATGAACGTTGGTCGAAGCATCAATTTAAATCGCCCGTGTTTTCCATAAAGTTTAATGTAGCCATGCAAGTTCCCATATTACGTTTTAGGCTAATTATGATTGCACGTAGTATTGAAATTCAGTTTCGTATTAAAGTTAGTTTTAGACTCATACGGTTTTATGAAACCTTTTAATCACAATACCTATTTCTATAACGGATTAAATCAAACATATGTGAGATATTTACTATGTAAACCACATTTAAGTACAATAAAAACAGCACAAATAAAATAAAATAGTACCTACTCTATTTCGTACTCTTTACTCTACACTTGAGTTCATACTTTTTCAAATGTTACAGCCAGTGATCTATGAGAACGGATTTTAATCAGTTTTGGAAATGGAGAACAAGGCTTGCTGCATCGGAAATGCATTAAAACCTCAAAACTGAATAACCATTAATTTGGTGATGACACCAATTAATTGCCTAACTTTTTGCTCTCTTATGCATCTTAATAATTACCTACACTTGCATGCAATGTAGCAGTGCATGCGTTTGCGTAGGATGAATAACCGAAATCAGCGCCATCTAGTTGTAGATAGAGGTAAGCATGGTGTCGATTAGAAAATAAGCGATACATTCATTGGCTGATCTAGTCGTCCGTCTAGGTAACTAATTTTTTTAGAACGTCGGAGATGATATTTCAAGGTTGCAGATTCGTATCCTGGGTAAATGTCAAGATTTTGTTCATTTTTAAAATCTGATTTCAATACTTCCATGTCTCGTCTAAAATACAGATGTCGCGGTTTAACCTCAAATTGATTGACCTAAAACGCATATAATGTTTCTACTTAATTGGCTACTAACGAATTAGGTAACTAGACCTACATATCACTTATTATGAAAGGCTACACGAGAATATGAGCTGATAAATCCCAGATAACGGAGAGTGCTGTGGGAAAGTTGGCTTTGCATGACGTGAAAATTTTTATAACAATAGCGAGGCTGCAATTTAAACTATCGAGGGTCGGGAATCTGACATCAGCAACATATGCAAACTATTGAATGATATTGCTATCATGTTATCTACGAATATTGATGGGCATTCTTAGCCGATATAGATATTTCTCCATCAATGGTTTACATCGATTTGCTGAATTATGAACTCAGCTATTGTGTTACCAAATAACAAAGGATTTAGTTTTTTCTACTGTGGGATCCCTTTTTCTATGTCCTTGTTACATTTATTTTTATGCGCGTAGTCGAGATGAAGTAAAAATAACTAAAACATACTTAGATTCATAAAATTTTAACGTCTGGATTGCCTTGATATGATTGTATTGTGAATGCATAGTTGTGGTGTACGCATTTTTAAAACAAGTTCTAAGGAACCGGGGTTCTGAATAGCATGTCTTATGAAAGCTTACGGTTCATTATATGAACGTCATCACCTTATCCACCTATCATATCCTTATGCGGCTTTGTTTCTTCAATATTTTTCATTTTTAATCACACAAATCGATCCGATCATTCTGCACTCCCAGGTTTATGGATCTTCATAGAAATTAGTAGTTATGATAAATAAAACTTATTTCACAAGATCTCTTTGTTTTTGATCTAGCGTTACGTAACTTTACTACATGATCATGTCTTTTTTTAAGTCATAGACATGTTCAAAGGTCCCACGGCAGGCGTAATGTCGTAGCGTCTGCGCTGAGCATCTCCCACGCGCAATCATACTCAACACGAGCAGTCGTACCATCTCGCTTGCTTCATCACGCCCGCCGCCTACTCTATACCTATTTGCTTATTAAGATGATTATTCCTTACGATTAGGGGACTGAATATTGAGCGATTATACTTCATCAAATATTTTTCTATGGTTAGTTGCGCAGTATAATGTTCTTAAGGTGGCCCATCCCGCTCATCTCCCCATACAAAAGGGGAAAGAAGATCACGCCCATATTTCTTGTCAGAGATCCAAAATTTTGCTCAAAATATCTTTATTTGATCGAACTAGATGTCTGATGACCATTGGCATTGTAAAATTGTGTTTGGTTTCTAAGTTATAAGGTCCGAAAGTTCGCATTTTTCGCGCGTTTTATACAATAACTTTGGAGGTGGATTACGCAATGATAAAATAAGAACATCTTAAAAAGATTAGTCATCAGACATAGCTTATTTAATCAAGATTTATAATCTATTTGGTTTTTGTTCGATTTTTTACTACAGCGGTCGTGGTTTACTTTTAGCTATAAGTCGTTTTGAAATTAAAATTTTCGTAAATCTTACCAAATCATACACTATGCACATTGTCTTTTTTGTGGACATGTTGCATCTTCCTCATCACAGAGCCTGTCTTATTCTTTGAAACAGAGAAGGTCCCAGAGCGCAACAGCACGGTTTTGTACCGTGCCCGCCTATGAGTTAGGCCCGCCGGGTTGGGCCACCTTAAGGTGGCCCGCCGGGTTGGGCCCGCCGGGTTGGGCCACCTTAAGGTGGCCCAACCCGGCGGGCCTAACTCATAGGCGGGCACGGTACAAAACCGTGCTGTTGCGCTCTGGGACCTTCTCTGTTTCAAAGAATAAGACAGGCTCTGTGATGAGGAAGATGCAACATGTCCACAAAAAAGACAATGTGCATAGTGTATGATTTGGTAAGATTTACGAAAATTTTAATTTCAAAACGACTTATAGCTAAAAGTAAACCACGACCGCTGTAGTAAAAAATCGAACAAAAACCAAATAGATTATAAATCTTGATTAAATAAGCTATGTCTGATGACTAATCTTTTTAAGATGTTCTTATTTTATCATTGCGTAATCCACCTCCAAAGTTATTGTATAAAACGCGCGAAAAATGCGAACTTTCGGACCTTATAACTTAGAAACCAAACACAATTTTACAATGCCAATGGTCATCAGACATCTAGTTCGATCAAATAAAGATATTTTGAGCAAAATTTTGGATCTCTGACAAGAAATATGGGCGTGATCTTCTTTCCCCTTTTGTATGGGGAGATGAGCGGGATGGGCCACCTTAAAGCGTGTGAGCATATCCATAATGGATACACATCAAATTCTTCATGAATTATGTTAAATTTTACCTGCATTTTTATTGAAGTATTCAGTTATTGTAAAACAATAACATTGGCTTATAAAGGTAAGTAATGCAAAGTAAAGAGTTTCCTGGTTGGTTTTTGAAAGCGGTATCATTTCACATTAAGTATTTACGTATTTATTTATTTAAAGTATTTATTTAAGAACATATTTCGAATAAATAGAATTATCGAACATATTGACTGAGTCCAAACCAATCGCTTGCAAATAAACGCTCAAAAGTAATGGTTACTATCATACAACCTCGCTAGCTCGGGGAAGACACCAGTGTTTGAATTTTTAATGTGTAACCGTCGCGTCGGGTAGCGGAGGAAGGCCATGGTTCACATTCCACGTAACATTAAATTTTATTGAACTTACCTACTGACAAGGTGTGTTTTTATCAAATGTTGCAATGTCCAGTTCAATGGGAAAAATATAATATGGTCTTGATATTTTTAAACGTGATTCATGACATTTCCTTTAAAAAATGTTATTTGCATACATTTGTATCGAATATAGCTCAAAGATAATTTGTTTTTCTATAATGCCTCATATTGATCGATGTTGTGAATGCTTATCAATGTGTACATAGTATATTATGATACTGCACATATCCTTCAGATTATCTCAAGCCGTGACTCGCGTGCTACGTAATCCAGTGTACACTCTTGATAGCCGAAGCATAACTCGCACTCGCCTCGCACGCGCGCAGTGTCAAGTCACGCCTCAGGCCGGAAGAGCGCGCGTATGGAGCGTCACCTACGCTCGAATGTGTACTCTATAATAGACATAATTAAAGTTCCTACAACTGTCACATTCTATATTCAAATTAACATCGAGGACGTGGCAGTTCCGCGGTTCCATATTTGACATCGGCACCCCGGAAACCCAAATTTGTTCGTTTGAGTCAGTGGGAGCAGACAATTTGACAAAATAAAATAATGCTAAAACAAAGACAGGATAGCACTGTTACAGTCGATTCGTACGCGATAGTGGACATAGACATTGAAGAGAACGAAATGGAAGGTAAAGAAAGTGTAAGAGAACATTTACAAAAAAATCAAGATCAAAGCAAAAAGTTAACGAAGCCCTTCACCACCGTTATAAGAATTCGTGAGTACATTTGCTGTACATTCTACTAGTTTTTCAATTTTGCTCCGAAATTCTGGTGCTGGTGAAGATTTACGAAACCCTGTCTGCGCTTTTGCCAAAAAGAGCGCCATATATTATTATTTACCTATTTAATTTCAATTACACAGGTCAACACTGGTTTTGGTGCCGCGAAGCTGTATTTTTTTTCAACTTAGGACCCCATAATGATTACATAAATAGCAAACATTTTGATTTCCTACGTATAGTTTTTTTTATTTTGATTTTTACAGAAAAAAACAAATTAACATGAAAAACAGCATTTATTTAATTATTGGACCAGATAAACTTTCTTTTTCGCGGCTATCGTGAATGATATTTAGTAGGACAATCATGTTGCATCCCCCAGCAGTAGTCAACCATCATGTGCCGATCTCATCGGTCCTAGGACCTCGCTTTCATAGGTTTTAGGTCCTGGTGAAACCGCTCGCCTTGTTTTTTGCCATAGGATCCAAGATTCTCTAGGAATTGGTCAAGATGTCTGAGGAGGTAGTGCACTTTAGTGTACATATGAAAATCTAAGTTTATAAATTTCTCCAGCGTGTCGTTTTTAATTTCAGAGTAGTTACTTGACCTTTGATTTCCTAGACGAGCCAGTCTCCTTTTCCTAATGTCGATGCTTGGCTCTAATATCCCACGGACAATAAAAAAACGGGTATTTGGTGTCCGAATAAGATGTTAACCATTTTCAGATCAACACAGATACTCCATTGGTGTTAGTTTTTGACTTTGTTGATTGTGATTTGATTTTATCTAGCACAAGTGAAATATTTTCATATGCTTCCTTAAATTTTGTTGTAGGAGCAATGGGAGATGAACCATATTTGTAACCATTTTGTAAAAGGACACACTTAAGGCTTCATTTCGAGCTATCTATAAAGAGTAGATATAAATTTGGCTGATATTCTGAAAGACCCATTTCGAGAATATAAGCCTTACAAGATTTTCCTAACATAAAAATGGTAACAAGTCTTGCTCTCTTGTATGAGTCAAGCAGTTTATTTTCATTTAATCTAGAAGCTATATACATCTGCAGATTTTTAAGGTATTTTAAGATCTCTTATCAAATTATTCAAGTATTCTTAGGTAAAAGGTTTAAGCTCTGTAGACGCTATTCCTTCGAAATCACTGTGGCGACTCACTTTTTTAACAATTTCTTCAAATAACGGTTCGGGGGAAGTACACAACGTTGTAACAGGTTCTTTCTCTAAATGTGGTAAAGGTCTTCTAGCTGATTCTGAGTCTGGTTAAATATTTGTTAAATTGACGCCACACAAATGACACCAGCAGAAGTTACAGTCGTTGATATGTTTTTTGTTTCTTTCCATTGCATTAGGCAATAAGAACCTCGTACGGTTTATTTGTCCACTGACCCACTGTCTCGAGTGTTAATAGAACATTTAACAAATCATTTGAGGTATCCACGTCTTGAATTCATCCACAATTTTCAACTTTAAGAAAAAAAAAATAAGCACTTTTTTATGAAATCTGTTATACGTTGTCTATCTTTTTTACTATGTATTCATCAAAAAAATAACAAAATACATTTAGCTCATTGAAACAACTTCTTTGCGAGGAAGACATGATATTAAAATAAATTTATTTGTAGAAATGTACGGATAAGATAGCAAACTAAGCACATGAAAGTACTAATTACAGCCAATATTGAAAACTGAGGGTAGTTACAAATCTACACGTAGGAAAAAAAAGTTAAAAATATTTTTACTATTGCCAAAGCATACCTAACACAAAACCACCAACGTAATCTCGGCACCAAAAAATAATCTTTTTTTTGTTGACTTGTGTTATCTCTCCATTATTGCTGATGCCAACTAAATTTAGTCTCTGTAGCGAGGTAACTACCTTTAGATCTTAACTACTTTTTAGATAGTAGTTCTAGTTTATTTGTCGAAATACCGATCCATTGTTATGATACAATAGGATTAATCATGCGTGCCATTTTTCTCAATGTTATGTCAACACATCGCAAACCTGACTTAACAAAATACAATAATACACTCCATATTTGGCTACATATTTATCGCAGCTGGGTTCAGCGTCTACATTTGTTATAAATTTTAATGCAAATAATATTTTTAGCTGCAATGCCATTGCAATGAGTACTTGTGAAATTAATGTTAATTTATGACCATCATGCTCTTATTATTTTATCTATAAAATTAATTTATCGGTCCATGCTCATCACATCTCGTCCGTATTTAAAATTCAAATATTTATCACCATTTTCTTTTCTATAATTATGTTTTCTAACCCAAAGGTTCCTTCATAAACTAGGAGTGTACAGGTGGGTTAGCATTGACTATACTTATTTGAGTATAAAATCTTATTTGTGGTAAATGTTTTGGAACTAAACTTGAAAATTATTACATATATTTGATTGCTTTAAAAAAGTTCTATTAAGTTAAGATGTCTTTGTACTTAGTAAAGAAAATTATATTATTAAGCGATTTAGCAAAAGGGTAGGTTTCGAAAATTAGAGAACCGGATATTAACTGTTTTCTGCCAAAACTCTTTCATGGATTTTTTTTTGTTTTAAATCCGTGGGCGTTCACAAAAGTCTGCTCGGAGCATCACTACTCACTTATACTTATTGCAAACAAAATAGTATAAGAAATTGATTTATTTCAACGGTTTCGCGAATCGGTCACTATAAGTGGTCTCAATTGAAATATCACTCCCGTATTGCTATTGCAGAAGCAAATGGAGGGTGCTAGATATCAATTCAATCTATTATGATCTATTGAAAGCAATCGGGAAATGGAAACATTGAATGACCGTTAGTCGGATATTTTGTAATTGTGAACCAGATAGTGTGGAGGAATGAGATATTGAGATATCGGAAGCATTTTCTGATGCGTTAAAAATATTTTGTTGATTTATGTACATACAGTAATCGCTATAAGAAGATAGTAAGGTGATCAATGACTCGTGCCTGTTTACTCAGTCAAAATAAATGTTATTTCTGAAATTTTGCATAATAAATCAACTGAGAGCTACGTCTGCACATTTTGTTTTTTTTATAACTTATACAATTTTTTAGAGAAATCTCTGTTTTTCTATACCACACAGGTGTCGCATGATGTAAATGTCATATTTCCAATCTAATCAACGAAGCATAAGTATAAAAACTGAGTACTCATAATAAATAAATTAGACTTGAAAAACAAATTGTTATTTTTACTTAAGTACAAAACAAATTTTTCAATTCAAGAAGTCTCGCGTGTTTAGATATACAGTCGTTACACCGGTAGAAAATTGAATCAAATTCTATTTCCCTTTCTGTCATATTTATGTACCTAAACCTTGGAGAGCAAGGGACTTTTGAAATTCTTTTCTTTTCTCTGTAAATATATGAACATGCGTGACTGTAGACTAACATACTGTTCGTAAAACGCCCATAAATATAAAGCTACAAGCAAGGTTAGTCAGCCTTATTCATAAAATGTGTGGCGACGTCATTTGTATATCAATAAAAAAACATTGAGAACATATTCAAATTGGTTTTTTTTTCTACTTTTGTGACGAGGCGACATTTGCGACAAGATGCTTAAATTAAATTTATTACCAAATACTTACAGCGCAGCAATATAAGCGAAAGCTATAATTTGATGTTGGTGTTCTGTGAAATGTTAATGAGACTCTTTTCGCACCGTTGAAGTTGCTATTTGTATCATGTGAACAATAATAAGTTGATAAAACATTATTCAACGCGGATGCTACGAAAAGAAATGCATCCGAGTGTGGGACCCGTACTCCGGGTATTCACTAGCGCTACTCTCTAGCACCGTACTGAGAAGGTTATTTTAAATGTCTTCTCTGGAAAAATAAGTCGAAAAGTCCCGCTTTCCGCGACTCTACTGCACTGCACCGGGTTTTAGAGTTACTAGTTTATGGTTTGTTCGTACCATTAGGAACTTCCAATTGTTTTGGGACGGAATTGTTCAATGCGTATAAACATGACATGCTTTCTGAAGTTTTGTCATTTGACATATGAAAAAAAAAATAAGCCCTATTCCATATTCTCGAACCAGTTTTTGAAACATTTGCGAGCTTAGGTTATCATCTGATCAGTGGTTGTCATGTTGCAGGTGATGCATCGCTTTGGGATGGTTTTGCGAAGTTCAGTGATAATTTGTGGTAAACAGACTTTCGTATATCACTCTGCATTAACCATCCTACACGGTATATGCACGCTGTAATTCTAAATACCTACCAGCGTTCGACGGCCTCTATGAAAAAGTAGAATCCATAAATAATTTAGTTTGTCCGGAGTAAAACCAAATAATACCTACCTAAATTATAGCCGGAGGCAGAAGCGAAACTTTCTCGTCCCAGGGACGTTGCCAGAACCTGTAGCGTTCTGCGCCGTTGCTTCATTTGACTGGCCCGCAGGGAAATTTAAACCCGGGCTATAAGTATGTTGGATAACCTTTAAATAGCTTATGCTGAACTTACGGTCGTCAAAAAATACGAAAAAGTATCATCCAAAATATATTATAAGGTCCCATTTTACGTATGGAACAAGAGATACATAAATGAGCTATAGGTACTAAATGTTAAGTACAGACTGTACATAAATACATATTTACACACGAATACTAATTTAATAATAGAATAAATAGAACACACGAAACAGGCGAAATGGGTGAAACGAGGTTGACATAAGTCAGCCGCTTGGAAACCGCATATTTCCTCATGTTTGTACTGGTTTCCCAAAGAAAGGCATTACCTTCGACGAGTCCCGCTTTCCACTATCTTTGATTATTTACTTTTTTGCTGCTCTGGCGTGGTCTGAGGTGTTTGTCATTAAGGTGGCCCAACCCGGCGGGACTAACTCATTCGAGGGCACGGTACAAAATCGTGCTGTTGCGCTCTGGGACCTTCTCTGTTTCAAAGAAAAAGACAGGCTCCGTGATGAGGAAGATGCAACATGTCCACAAAAAAGTCAATGTGCATAGTAAAACGAAAACAGTAATGTTTTCACTGAGACCACAGCTTGGTGTACCAGAATTCATTGATGTTGATGATAGCAAAATAGAATTAGTAAACATCGTAAATTTCCTTGGATTAAGTGTTGATAACAAGTTGAAATGGGACGTTCATATTAATAAAACTGCCAAAAAACTCAGTTCAGCCGTGTTTGCCATTGGCAGGATAAGACAACGCCAACTTTTAAGACTTAAACCATTAACATCTTGCAGACACCAATTTGCTGAAGCAGGAATCATGACAATGGCGGGCTTGTACATTTATAATAATATCATGTATGCCCATAAACATATCTTAGATACTCCACTGAACTCAGATATCCACAACTACCCAACTAGAAATAGGAATAATATTGCATCTACCCAGTGTAGACTGGCTAAAACAGCCAAAAGCTTTGTATGCAATAGTATTAGGTTTTATAACCATTTACCAAATAATATTAAGGAACTTACCGGTAAATGTTTCAAGAACACAGTTAAAACATATCTAATTAAAAAAGAATGTTACACGATACAAGAATATATGACTAAATAGGAGCTACCTGAGTTGACAAGTCTATTAAATTATTAATTGTCTGATCTATATTGTAATGTAATATTATAAATAATAACACTTATTTCTTAATTTACCAATTAGTTATCCTGTTGACAATTCTGTTGATGCTAGCTATCTTTTTACTGGTACTTTAATTAAGTAACTATTTGACAATTCTATTGATGCTCTGTATTTTATATTTTATGTAGAATAGATTTTGACGACTCCAAGTGCTCCTTATGTGTTCCAAAGGCTGATTTATATATACAAATACAAATACAAAGTGTATGAACGAAAACGACTCGAAACGAATGAAAAACTCTTTTTAAGATGTATAAGTTTTATCGTTGAGTAATCCACCTCCAAAGTTATTGTATAAAACGCGCGAAGAATTCGATCTTTCGGACCTTATAACTTAGAAACCAAACACAATTGTACAATGCCAATGGTCGTCAGACATCTAGTTCGATCAAATAAAGCTATTTTTTTATTTTGGATCTCTGACAAGAAACGTGGGCGTGATCTTCTTTCCCCGTTTGTATGGGGAGTTGTGCGGGAAGGCCCCACCTTAAATGTAAAAATGTAAAGACCTTCACATACGAAATTGGCAGCGCCGGCGAATGAATTCGCTTGAGAATCCGTTTACTACTGAATTTTTCGAGTTTCAACGACCCGTAAGAACTTCACAGGGCGCTATTTCATACAACGAACGTTCGGTGTTTCGCGTTCACTAACTTCCTACATTAAGACGTTTTCCACTAACTGGTGGCTACGCTGCCAGCATACGAATGAAGTTTGGGTTGTACTCCCGTTCTTCCATGCTCGCTGGATCTACCGATGCTCCATCACTCTACAACAGAGTGGTCAGTCTGTGTTCTCACTTAAATTGGCGTTACTGAACTTCGAAGTTACGTAAAAACGTCAAACTCCATACAAGTTTTTACTAGATATTCTGTGGTTTTACTTCTTCAAGCTGTCAAAGTCAAACTCGGACTTCCGATTTGTATGAAAATGCGAAGTCGGCGTAAACGTCAACGTATTTACCGCGACGATACGTTAGCTGTGAAATCTAACTTGGACTCGCAAATGTTAGTTCGCTTAACGCCCACTGCGCTCGCTCTATAATTTCTCCATATATTTGAAAACGCCAGTCGATCGGTTTGCCGTAAACGCCAATTTAGGTGACTGGACTGCGGGCTCAGAGCGGCAGCAAAAGAGCAGCGTAGCGTAACGGTAGCGTAACGTCTGCCTGCCTACCGACGCGACCCGGGCGCAGGTTTCGCCCTCCGGTTCCGTGTGCCCAGAGAGCGTTTTAAATGAATTTTATACAGTTTTTGAGCGTAGCCGATCATGTCAATAAACATTCACTTCCGGAATTAGGCAGTATAATAGCTGTTGCTGTCAATTGCAACTTCATTAGCGCCATAAGGTCTCCGTTGGATGTTTCGTCTCTTCCAGCGGTAAAGTTATCCGAGAAGTCTTCAGAAATTCTAACAGTGCAAATGAAAAACTCTGCGCGTGATTTAGTGTTGAATGGCGACATATTCTTTAGAAGTATTGTATCGCGATGTTTTACGAATGTAATAACAGGTTCGTTTTCTCCATTACATAAATCTGTTCACATACATTCATACATACTTTCACGCCAATTTCCCGGAAGAGTAGGCAGAGATAATAGATCGCCATACAGTACGATCTCAGCTCACATCTTTCGCTTCATTTACAGACATCGCTTCACACATGCTCTACGATTACGAGTGCAACGTACCTGACCTTTACGAAGTATTACATCGATTTGATCGCAGTACGTTTACCTAGGCCGCCATGTTCAACCTTTGATTACCGGAAAACAGTAAAGTAACCACAGATACACATTCCACATTCGTAATTACCATCGTAACCTCAAAATGTGTATAAAACAACCACATCAAAACCATAAAACAAACACAAAGTAATAGAAACAAAACAAATGCTAATGCGCGGGTGTATTTTTTTAATGATATCGGGAACCGAATGGTTATCTAAAAAAATAAAAGTTAAAATCTACAAATAGAAAAGCTTTGATAAAACTTTCCAGAACATTTGGTTTCTCCGTAGGAATATTACTATGGTTGGTTAGGAAAATACACAACAGTATAACACACCTTCTTGGCAATGTTTAGTCACACCCCCAAATATTTACTCTTTATCGACTATCCTTACTTAAAATTGTAACTTTGTATTTTCTCTTCCGTTCAAAAGTATGAGAACTTAAGAGAATAGCAAGGATTTTTTTGAAATCTCATAATTTTTGGCTAGAAGAAATTAGATTAACGGTCGTGAATTATCAGGTTCCGTCACTCGAACTGTTACTAACTTCACATTGCTTCTATTTCCAAAATAATAATGACAGCTCGTAAATGTTTGGTGAAACGTCAGTTTGTTTCATTGTATTTAAGTGGGCGAAAAGAGCGGGAACAAATTCGAATTTTATAATAAATTTTCGCAATGGATATTAAACATAGCAATGTGATTGTTTTGCATTTGGCCGGAAATCACAACCAGTCATCGTTCGGGAGCTCCGACATTTACGTGTGAACAAAATGTTAGTGCATCGAATCATTAAACGTTATAACCAAACCGGGAGCATTGCTAAACGGCATGGAGGCGGTCATCCGAAAACAGCAACATCACGTGATATGGTTCGAAAGGTGAAAGCTCGAATTCAGAGAAATCCTCGCCAGAGTGCTGCAAAATTGACGAAAATTCTGAAAGTATCCGACTCAAGTATTCGGAGCATATTGACAAAAGAACTGAAACTGAAGCCCTACAAGATACAAAAAGTACAGCATCTTACTTCAGCGCAGAAAGCAGTCCAACTACAAAAAGTAAAACTTTGCACGAACGTGGCGATCTGCTAAACATTGTTTTGTCTGATGAAAAATATTTTCATTGTCCAACAGTATGTAAACAAACAAAATGATCGTGTTTGGCTGCAGGGCAAGTCCAACGAGAATTTAGACGATAGAGTTGCCGTTCGTAAGCAAGCGCCTGCGTCTGTTATGGTCTGGGCTGCAGTGACCGCAAATGGTCGCTCTCCACTCGTGTTTATCAAGAAGGGCCTCAAAGTCAACCAGCAAGAGTACCAGCAAAAGGTGTTAAGGTGGCCCAACCCGGCGGGCCTAATTCATTCGCGGGCACGGTACAAAACCGTGCTGTTGCGCTCTGGGACCTTCTCTGTTTCAAAGAATAAGACAGGTTCCGTGATGAGGAAGATGCAACATGTCCAAAAAAAAAGACAATGTGCATAGTGTATGATTTGATAAGATTTACGAAAATTTTAATTTCAAAACGACTTATAGCCAAAAGTAAACCACGACCGCTGTAGTCAAAAATCGAACAAAAACCAAACAGATTATAAATCTTGATTAAATAAGCTATGTCTGATGACTAATCTTTTTAAGATGTTCTTACTTTATCATTCCGTAATCCACCTCCAAAGTTATTGTATAAAACGCGCAAAAAATTCAAACTTTCGGACCTTATAATTTAGAAACCAAACACAACTTTACAATGCCAACGGTCATCAGACATCTAGTTCGATCAAATAAAGCTATTTTGAGCAAAATATTGGATCTCTGACAAGAAATATGGGCGTGATCTTCTTTCCCCTTTTGTATGGGGAGATGAGCGGGATGGGCCACCTTAAATGATGCCACAGATTACCAATATATACTGTCCTTCGGACAGATGCGACACTGAACCTAGAACCTTCAGTCCATAAAGAACGAGTGACGTCAGGGGGGCCAAGACAAACAGCCAATCACGGCCACCAATTCTATCACCAATTCTAAAGACATTTATGACAGCAGCATGTGATTGGTTGTCTTGTCCTCCCAAGATGGCCGACTTCTATAACTGCAGCGTTCCGTAAAGGAGCTGTCAGCGGCGTGAATGATGCGCCCATACCATGGGCAGGTAAGCAATTCTGTGTAAACATCTGGACGTTCCAACAAGACTCAGCACCGTCCCAAAAAGCTCGCCTGACACAATTCACGATCCTAGGTACATTTCTTTAGGACAGTGGCCTCCCACTCTCCAGACTTGAATCCAATGGACTTCTCGGTATGGCCCATTTTGGAGGCTGCCGTGTCAACAAAAATATATGAAAGTGTCGATACGCTGAAGGCAGCGCTCCGTGAGGAATGGAACAGTATACCGCAAACCCATCTTCCCTGCAATGCTTTGCCGGAAGACTTGTGCCATCATCCGTGCCAAAGGAGGATGATGGTATTAAAATTCAATGTTTTGTTAGCATTTTGATTCAATTTTTAATAAACCGTACTTCAATTTACCAAATAACATCATTTTCAATTGGTAACACTTCGAGTGACGGACCCTGGATATATGTGCTCTTAAGTTCTTGTTTCTTGACTGGTTTCCTTATTGCAGAATGATAATAAGGAAACAATGAGGGAAGTACAGTTTCTATTGTTATTTTCATTTACGGCAAGCAATTCATTTATCTATCTTTTTTATGCCTAAAGGTAAAATTCAAAAATAAAAAAAAGGTTTGCCTGTGTTTGTAGTGCTTCTCCTAAACAGCTTGATCGGATTTTTTTTGTGGTTCTAAGCTATAGTTGGACCCGTTAGATGGCGCTGTTGTCGACGTCCAGATATTGTTTACACTGACCGTGTGAATATCACGCCGGCGAAGGATTCTGATTACATTTCACCATGCTTCCCTGGGGTGAATTGAAGAAAACGAAACTGACCCGAGCGGAGCCAAGAACCTTAGCTAGTCTTTATCTACCATACTTAACAGCAACTTACATTTACAGCTCCTTACAGCCTAGCCTTATTCTCTGAGTCGGTATATCCGGTCTGATTGCGAATACGACGAATTTATTTAAGGCCGTGCCATCCGTCCTACTGGTAGAGTTAGATAGCATCAGTTCTATAGTTGGTTGCAGCTTGTCTGTTGTGCATACTAGATAACCTTTTAGCTAAAAGTAAATCATAAAATCTGTAGTAAAAAAACCGGCCAAGTGCGAGTTGGACTCGCACACGAAGGGTTCCGTACCATAGTACAAGATTTAACACCAAAAATGGTTTTTTGTATTGCGTGCCTCCTTTAATATATTTTTTATTTCACCTATTTGTTGTTATAGTGGCAAATTCCATACAAACTACTCCATACAATACAAACTCTGTGAAAAAATCAGCTGCTTACCTGTTACGGTTTATGAGATACGGTTCATGAACATACCAGGAGTGATGCATTGTGTTCCGAATGTTGCAAATCTTATGTGATTTGCAGACCGCGGCGAGCGCGAGCGCGACTACATCGGGTTCGCGACGCTGCCGGAGCAGGTGCACCGCAAGTCCGTGAAGCGGGGGTTCGACTTCACGCTCATGGTGGTCGGCGAGTCCGGCCTGGGCAAGTCCACGCTCATCAACAGTCTCTTCCTCGGTGACCTCTACAAGAGCAGGAAGATACCAGAAGTGCAGGGTACGTTTTTCGTTTGAGTTGATCGGGTTCTCCATAGCCAGATAATGTGATCCTCTCGGTTATTATTTACATTTTCATGGTGTCTGCTTTTCATGATAACCGTTAGGAACCGACTTTGAATGCTGGCTTTGAAGAGCTAACTCAGGGCTAATTCAGGGCCGCTTTGCTGCCAATAGAACTGAAAATATAAATGGTATACACTTGCATCGAATGTGTTGGAAAATTATGTTTGACGGGATTCCTAGATCGTATCGAGAAAACGACAACGATAGAGAAGAAAAGTATGGAGATCGAGGAACGCGGCGTGAAGCTGCGACTTACGGTCGTGGACACGCCAGGCTTCGGCGATGCCGTCAACTGCGAAGACTCGTGGCGCGTTTGCTCGTCCTACATCGACGAACAGTTCCGGCAGTACTTCACAGACGAAAGCGGTCTCAACCGGCGGCATATGCAAGACAACCGCGTGCACTGCGCATTGTACTTCGTCCCGCCCTGGGGACACAGGTATGTTTGATAATTTTATGTATTTAATGGATACGACATTACCATTATCTCATTAGATTTGAGTTTCAGCGACTTTTGAAGTAGGTATTGTAATAAAATTTTGAAAATAATCTTAAAACGTTGTCGTGACACTCGTCGGAAACAGGATCCTGCAATTTCAAATTAATGAGATAACAGGTAGGTTTGTTTCTCTGTCTGCCACGCTCGACGCTAGTAGAGGACTCATGGCTGGAACTGTTAGTCTACGTGGGCTCCGCGCACTAAAAGGCGAAAGGGGGTCTCAAGCGACGGCGACTTCAGGACATCTGAGTGCACAGGGAACACCAGTGTTCCGCAACTATATCGTAGGATTCGTGGCGCTCCTCCGCCTACATCTAGGAACAGTTACATTAGTACTTCACAGATGAGTGCTTCCTCAAGCGATGGCATAAATAGGACAACTGAAACATCAGTAGGCACGTCTGCTCCGCCTACATCAATGCCGGCTGTGAGTTTCATCTATTTGGCAACATTCAGCGCGTTTCCTTCTCAAACGAAGATCAGTCGATCCGATATGAAGTCATTGTAGTCGTACGATATGAAGAACTTTTTTATTGGCTCTGGATAATTTGTTTTATGTATTACGCAAATGTTTTTTTCTTCTCGTCGCCTTTCAACCTCACTTTTTTTCGCTAAAAATACATCGCACAACAGACAAAGCGTTCATGCTAAAAACTTTATAAATACTGGTAAGACAGCATTAATAATAAAGTTTCATCGTAACGCAGTATGTGCTTGTACTACATTGAAATATCTCGATGCATGTACTACCTAGCCGAAATCGGATACGTTATTTATTTAGAACCCTTTATAGAGAGCGTTCCTTAGATCTCCGAAGTCGTTAAAGTTGTTTACGTAATATCAAAGAAAGTGCCAAGAAAAGCGAGTCTGGAACTTTGTAAACAATTCCGGTGAATCGGAGAGATCAGATTAGCGGATTGTAATAAAGTGGATTAGAAAACCGCTGCGATAGGTTTATACCCATCAATTACCTTCCCTGGGCTTCAATTTCACCGAAGGCACGCACCATTGGCTGAGTCCGTCGGCGTCGCGTTCCGTTGGTTCAAGTGAGAGGTAATATCACTTTATCAAGTACTTGCTCAATCTGCAGTCAGCTTGTTTGAGGTGAAATATCAGCGTGAGTAGTGTACCTTTATTGTACCTGCATACACCATTTGTTAACAGTTTGAAATAAACAGATGATCTCGAGTTAAAGAAAAAAAGCATTGTTTTGTAGCTTCCCTTTTCGCACGGTATAGGCATTAAAAGTTGCGCAAGACTACAATTTTGTTTTTACGTTTGACTTGGTCAAGTGTGCTTAACGTAAGCTGAAGACCAATATATACATAAACAATCATGTAATCGCAGAGTAGGAAAGCAAGACACAACAGAGTATATTTGGAGAACAAGTGGCCGATGGTTAAAGCGGCAATGAAAAATTGTCCGTGTTTTCCATCCAGCTCAGTGTAGTCGTGCTAATAAAGGGAAAGTCCTGGCAGACATGCCACTAATTTCTTTGGGAATGAGGTATATCATAACGGCAGTTGTGTGGCATTAGCTAACCATGTCAGGTTGCAAAAAAATACATTTTGTTGTACGGCTTATTGCTTTTCTATACTTACTTAATAATAAAAACAATGAATGTGATATATATATATGTAGAATCAAGGACACATTTACTAAAGGAATAAAGATATATAAAAATATAAAAATGACTACATATGTAATGAATATACTGCAAGGCTAGACTTGAACCAGCAAGGACCATTCACGGGTATTGTGTTTATCAATTCCGCCACCCGTTCTACACCCATAATTTGTAATTCTGTTACACTCCCTCATCCCGTAAATTATACAGACCTACATTGATTGGACGCTTTTCACTTCAATCATTGAACATTTAAACGTTTTTGTTGTCATCATCAAAATCGTATTTCTAAAGCTAGAGCCAGTCCTAGGTTGACTTAAGTTGTAGTTCGGTGTCCTTATTTCACGGTCGATTCAACATACATATCAATTTCATATCCGTTATGAATATGTTTATTCATTCATCCTGCGTCGCTTTACACTTCCAAGATATTTCGTTTTCTCAGAGTAAAGCTCATTGTCCAATATAAATAGCTACACCTGACCAACTGTATCTGTACGTGACGACAAGGAAAAGTGCTTGCTGTTGGGACGTGTCTTTCTGCGGTTTTCTCAATCAGCAGCTATTTCATTCATAGTATGCGTAAATATTGAATATATTCGACGTGTGTCGGTCAGGGAGAGTCCATTAATTACGAGAGATGACGATTTTTCGACCGCCCCCCCCCCCCCCTTGATGAGATGTCGTGAAATGTGGCTCGACACTCTCCCTCCCCCAATTTTCTCGCAATTTTGCACTGTTTCTTGCGCACAAATCCCCCCCCCCCTCTCCCCACGTGTGATTAGTAATAATCATTGACTCGGCCCCTCCTCCCAACTCCTCACGTAATTAATGGATGCCCCCTCAGTTATGCTGTCTGCACGCCATTAAGATCATCCTGCTAATCTATTCACTTTGCGTGCGGGTTAATCATACAAAAAGCGACACATAAGTTTATTCCGTCGCCTGCTCCAGCCTGCGGCAAGTGGACGTGGAGATGATGCGGCGGCTGCACCGGAAGGTGAACATCGTGGTGGTGATCGGCAAGGCGGACACGCTCACCACGCACGAGGTGAAGCGGCTCAAGCAGCGCATCCTGCAGGACCTCGACGACCATCAGATACAGGTGACGAGCGTTCGCAATGTGTTTCTGTTGCACCGCCTGGCTGTTGGCAGGCGTAGGCGAAGGCGATTGGACCCCCGTTTGCACTACTAGGCGGTAGAGCCGTGCAGTTGAACCCAGCAAGCCCGGAACTAGTATCAAACGGGTGGCAAAGGACCAAAAAAGGCCACGCGGGGATCTTGAAATATGTGGGAGAGAACCTGACTCGGTACGATGCATGGCCATGTGGCAACAGCGACGAAAACGAGAAATTCAAGCAGCAGGACCACGAGCTGAAGGCGGCGGCGCCATTCGCTGTGGTCGCTCTGACACCATGCTGGCGGTGGGCGGCCGGCACGTGCGTGGCCGCCAGTACCCCTGGGGCATCGTCGATGATACCTATGTAAATATGGGTGTGTAACGTGAGTCACATGCCGCCTGCCGCAGGTATACCAGTTCCCGGAATGCGACAGCGACGAAGACGAGGAATTCAAGCAGCAGGACCGCGAGTTGAAGGCGGCGGCACCGTTCGCTGTGGTCGCCTCTGACACCGTGCTGGAGGTGGGCGGGCGACGCGTGCGCGGCCGCCAGTACCCCTGGGGCATCGTCGACGGTATCTATATAACATTTCTACTATCTATACATATTTACAAACATCCTCTTAAGACCAAAACAATGATCTATGTTGTTTCATGTCTGTTTTTAACCGACTTCATTTGTCATCTACTTGATAGATATCGCATTTCCGAAAAGCCTAGGCGCCAAGCCAAGACGTATCCTTCCTTCATTTGACCATGACCATATTAAACTGGACTGAAAACAGACAAATTCAGTTGTAGACCTATTAGGTCATCCATAGTAGTGAATACTCACTCAATCCATGTCTGCAACGTGTGCGCCGCAGTTCCTCGGTCAAACCATCACTGTAGAGAATGCATAAAACTTTTGCGTGCTTTTCGTTGACATACATTTCCGTTCTAGTTATAAGTCGAAATGCCTCCTCCACAACTAATTGACGGCATTGTAACGATGTCGTTTCACGATTTCAATAGGCAAGGTATTTCAAGATACTTCGACTTCTTTTAGAAAAGGTGAAACTGAAATACCGGTGTTTATTGACAGTGGAGAACCCGCGACACTCGGACTTCGTGAAGCTGCGCACGATGCTCATCTCGACGCACATGCAGGACCTCAAGGACGTGACGCAGGACGTGCACTACGAGAACTTCCGCGCGCAGTGCATCTCGCAGATATCGCAGCACGCCATGCGTGAGCGCGGGTCAGTGTTCTATACGTTCCCGATCCTGACATGCTCGAGTGCTATAGGAACTACTGAACTGAGCCGCCCAAACAGATCGCTATGGCACTATTTGTTATTCTGTGGCCTCACATAGATTTTTCCAGTTAACACACAATATCCCGTTTTAAAAGGGTCGTTGCCCTACTACAGACAGAAATTTAAAATACAGAAATTTACATAAAAAACAAAAAATATACGAACATAGAGTTAAGCTTTCTTAATTGTTTTTAAAATTAAATTCTGACAGCTTATAGGGAACAGTTAGGGCCTGGAAGACGATTTCGCTCGCCGTGCAAAATTGTGCCTTGGCCAGTGGACAAAAAAGGAAATTTCTTCTTTTCCAATCTCACAGTATCGGTAACTTCAACCAGTCTTACCACTTAGTATAGTGTGCTAGCGGTACCACCGCTGTATTACCGACAACTTTAACTTATGCGTTCTTGGCACCATATTCCATGACATTTGATCATGTAACTCTTTATTTCTGCAGGAAACTGAAAAGGGACTCTATGGGCAACAATTTCGACCCCAACATCACGGAGACTGATCGGCTACTTCTACAGAAGGACGAAGAGGTAAGCATCCTCTCACAGGTTTTTTCTTTCCCGTTCTTAACTGCCTGAGTAAGGTCAACTCAAGCCATCAATTACTGGGAGGGAACTTAAGAATACAAATGAAGCGTGTGGCATGTACCTATTGACTGAATGTGTTGTCGAAGCTTTGCATTTCACCCAGAGAGTGTCAGGTTGGGTTGGCAGTTCCCTTCGTACGTCTACTTACTCCTCTTTGTGGCAGTTGATTCTCCAGATAATGTTCAAGCAAAAATGTATCAAAAAATATTTTGTAGCTATTGGCTAGTTTTGGATTTCGATGAGTCTAAAGCCACTGATTAAGTGATAAAGTCTCCATTAAAATGCTTTATTGCACTTCCAGTTGGAGGAAAAAATTAATGGGTTTGATACTCCATCTCTTCTCCAGATTTGCGGTTCACGTGCTTTTTTAGAACTTTTAACTGAAGATACTTATTACTGAAGACTAAGCACTTTCAAAATTTTTTGCACCATAAGTGTAAGGATTTGAATGTCAACAAACGTACAAATGAATGTTTTTGTTGCAGATCCGGCGTATGCAGGACATGCTCACACAGATGCAAGAGAAACTAAAAGCCTCTGACAAAAAACATGACAGTATTATTGATGTGTAGAGTTACTCAAGTCGGAGCGGGCCCTGCCTCGGCCGCGCAAAATCTTCTATGCAAAACCTCTTTAGACTCCATTCTATGAATTTACAAGACGAAGCAATTTTGTATTGGATACTTTTCTAATCGTTTTGTACCTAGAGGAAAGTTTGTGATAGGAAGATGATACATACAAAAAGATGTTCCGCAGATTAAATTTGAGAATTATTCGTTCCCCATAGTGATGAAGTTTACACTAAAGTTTAGAGCACTCTATAAACAGTTTAGTATGATAATATATTCAGAGTAATTCAGCATCGACAATGTTATTTTAATGGGGTGATTATTACCAGAATCTGGTAATCTCTCACATTATTATCAGAAAAGCAAAAAATGCTCTTAAATTCGCATGCCTAAACTAATGAAGTAGATGTTGACTTTACTTGTAATCTCACTTTTGCTTTACGTAAACTTAGGAGCCCTAGCACTGAAGTTCAAGTTACATTTTGGAATGACCTTCCACTATCAATGACGATATTTTTGTTGTAAGACAAAATGGAATAAAATCATTGGAGGCAGATTTATAGACGGACATAATAGATTATAAGAAAAGGGTGATCGGGAAGATGTAAGAAACAATATGCCATCACTATGAGGAACAATATCTTGATCACTCATATTTGATTTGGACAAAGGGCCCTTTGAGGGGCGATTTAGTCGACACGAATTATGCAATCTCAACTTGGTGAGTTGAGGATTTATTATAACATTCCAATTAGAAATTTTACCAAATGCAATATTATTACTCACACCAAATATTTTAAGTGTTCATTGTTTAAACTTTTTAAGGCCCTATAAGAGAGTGTTAACATTTTATATGTTATTTTGTAATGAGAATTCAAA
Organism: Incurvaria masculella; assembly: GCA_946894095.1. Classification (NCBI taxonomy): domain Eukaryota; kingdom Metazoa; phylum Arthropoda; class Insecta; order Lepidoptera; family Incurvariidae; genus Incurvaria; species Incurvaria masculella. The sequence continues at coordinate 11,130,623 of OX335644.1, forward strand.
TGATATTAGTGGTTCAGGGTAGACATCCACAGATCTCATAAAAAATATACCAAACGCATTTAATCCGGTCACATGTACATGAAACTGCTCTCAATGCAGTAACAATGCATCTCATTACGGGATGAACTTACACCGGATGCATGAACCCACAGGTGATGTAAGAATGAAAAATTTGTCATTGTCATCTTGGTAATGTAGGGTTTTGTTCTCATCGTAAAACAGAGCCCATAGTCCGACTTCCCACCTCCGACTTCACACCTAAATTGACGTTTACGCCAAACCGGCTGACCGCCATCGACTAGCATTTTCACATGTATGGAGAATTAAAGAGCCCCACAGTGGGCGTTAAACGAACAAACATGTAAGGGGCAGAGTTTGATTTGACAGCTTACGCATCTTTGCGATAAATACATTGACTATGCCGTTTACACCGACAGCATTTTTCTTCAAATCGGTAGTCCAAATTTGATTTAGACATGTTAAAGAAGTAAAACTCGTACAGCTGTTGATTTTTGATGAAAGTTTTTTTACTATATGTTTTATAATAAGGTTGACGTCAATATGACTAAATGAGATCTTAAATTTGTATCTATTTCTAGTAAACTTAAGTTTAAAACGCAAGTTTTGGGAAGTGAAGGAGAATTGCAGAAGATACGTGAAGATTAATTTCTTATGTACTAACACTATGCTTGGAAATTGAGGGAACATGAAATACATGACATGTATAGGCATGTATATAGTCTGTGTCAAAGTTTGACAGCACCATCAGGATGTTATTAGGACGTTTCATCTGCTTGCGAACATCACTACTATCGTAAAACATATTTTGTCTCAACTCTAGCGATAGAAGCACATGGGATAGCGGATTTTTTTAAAGTACATGAATTAACTTTCGCTCGCAGGCGACAATCCCACAGGCTGAAGTCTCACAGCTGCGGTTAGAGAAAATTTGGACTAACGTTTGCATCCTTCTCGATGGGATTGACGTTTTTACGTAACTTCGAAGTTTCGTAAACGCCAATTCAGGTGAGAAGTCGGAATACGGGCTCAGAACTTTTAAAAGCACTCAAGGACACAAATCATCAGCCGAAGAACAGATGCAGACTGCTGCAGTATCTGCCAATGCCATTTCCGTAACATTATCTCACAGGTTTTTGGCACCTGTATATGCACGCAACCAACCACCACGATTATAAGTTATTAAAGGCTGATGAGTGGTGTTTTTTTGTCGAGAGCACACACAGTAGCAATGAAAACAGTAACAATGTGCAATAATAGGTAGATTTATAACATTTTCTGTATTTATTTATGAAAAATTACACAATCACAGATTTTTACTGCAAGTCTCCCGTTAAATAGATAATATTTCTGAACATATTGTGTTTTCATTGGCTTCCAAACCCAACAATGGCCAATTCATTCTAATAACCAATTTTTTATTAATTAGGAATTTAAAATTAAGGATAAATAATGTACAGACGAGTTAAACTATGCTACTTTAATGGTCCAACACAGTGCAATATTACATCCTTAAATAGTCAAACTAATTTAAAATCTTAAATAACAATATTTAAACATGACATAAGTTAATTTGAATTAAATCATTTTCTTTTACGGCCAGCCCTCTTTGCAACTGGCTTCTTGAAAACATCTTCGTCTTTCTTCTTCTGGAAGTCCTCATCTTCATCTGAAAATAGGGACAATGCTGTAATTTAGAACCAAAACATGGCTCATTACCATTCCATCTAAGGCAAGCCGTGTGACTTAAAAGTTCAGTCTGAAACGGCAGAATGAAGACGCCTTTCCATCGACATGAATATACGGATTTCCCAGGACAATCTGGCAACTGCAGCACGAATATACGAGCTGTGAGAGTTGCCTACATTATTTCAGTGAATGATTCTGGAAGCAAAATCCTTTTTTGCTTTTGCAAAATAAAAAAATACAAATGTGTTTGATGAGGTCACATGACCAAATTGTAGTACAGCTAGATTTGTTTAATATTTCTATACATACTATTCGAATAAAATGGTTCTTGCATTCAGAAACAAATCAAATTAACAAAGTAATAAATGCGCAAAAGGGACGCTTTAATTTACATCAATATTAGAAACTCAAAACATACAAGATTAATTCAAAAACCGGCCAAGTACGAGTCGGACTCGCACACAAAGGGTTCCGTACCATCGTAAAAAAATGTATACAAAAAAATCACGTTTTTTGTATGGGGACCCCCTTTAATTTTAATTATTTCTAAATCTTATCAATTTGTTGTTATAGCGGCAAAATAAATACACACTCTGTGAAAATTTCAGCTGTCTATCTGTTACGGTTACTGAGATACAGCCCTGTGACAGACGGACAGACGGCCGGACGGACGAACGGACGGACGGACAGCGGAGGCTTAGTAATAGGGTTCCGGTTTCACCCTTTGGGTACGGAACCCTCAAAAAGGAGTTAAAAATACGTCCCACAAGATAAAAATCCATAATCATAATATAAATGCGTTTTTTTTTCTGAATTCCTGAAACATTTTTACAGCTAAAGAAAGCAAATTGATTACCGTTCATCAACACCATCCCAGCGTAATGACGACATAGGATTATTACAGTGTCCATCTGACACTGATCTTCAGAGTACCATGCTCCTTTTTGACGACCGGAATGTATCCTTGAATTGGAAGACCCACCAACTATGTAGAGATGTCTCTTTCTGTGTTCGTCTTACCACGGAGAATACTCTTCGAGCTACACAACGCAACACTCAATTCCCTTTGTTTCCTTTCTACATTTGCACAATGCGGAATAAGCAGAGAATGCACACATTATCGGTTGATATTACAAAAATAAGAACCCACCGATCCTCTAAATAATTTATCTATAGGGCCGGAAAAATCGACTCCCTGCTGAGGTATTTCCCCCAATGTTTGACCTGGGGTCCTTGCACGTGGTGTGAAGAGGCACGGCCCGCTGGCGTGATTTTCACAGCCCCCGTTAAAAATCGAAAACCCATGGGCGTCGTCGAGCGTACGCCATATGCTGCACTTAACATAAAAAAAACATCAGTTCTTGCTGAGGTAATTTCTCCGAGTTACAACCTGGGCTCCTCCAAACATGGTGTGAAGAAGTTGGCGAGGTCTCAGCATTCTAAGACACTATGGTGTCGTCGGCGAGATAGATGGTCCAAGGAGTGAAGCTTAGCTCATCCTTCCCACAGATGACGCACGTGAGACCTTATCTTCACAACATGAGCCAAGAGCACGGTATCGAGTGCCACGTACCAGATTCGTCGGAGCTGTCCACCTGCAGGCGCGCGGGCCGAGGTCTCGCCGCGCGGCTCGACTTGCGCACCGACTGCGACTCCTCGCCCGCATTCGGCGGCTCGTTCTGAAACCACAGCATATCTATACTGTTCGCTTCCCTTCAAGTTCTCTAGCTAGAATGCAACAACGAAACTAGAACGTCACGAAGAAACAAATATACATAAATACATACATACATAGGCTGATAAAACCCTTCTTTGCATCATGCAGCCGGGAAAAAAGAGCAACATTATTTCACAAACATCATGTCTTTGCATCATTTATTTTCATGATAACATGTCCTTTGATCTAACCAATGCATTTTTCACTAATTTCTAATTAACATAATGCTCTTTCTCCGTTTCCATTATAAAATAAACAAATATTAAGTGCTGATTTTGCAAAGGTATTTTGAGTGCAATTATTGAGTTATTAACCTCATTGCGGTCATTACTCAACTCGATTTTGGTATCAGAGACACGTCGAGGATTGCCAGCTAGAACTGTCATTGCATGCGTAAAGAGAGCAGTACCTCGTCGGGCGAGAGGTCGCGCCGCTGCCGGCGGGGCGTGGCGCGGGCGCGGCGGGGCGCGGGGCGGGGCGTGGCGGGCGCGTCACCCCCCGCACCTTCCGCACCCTCCTCGCGCGGTGCCGCGCACTCCGCTAACTTCTCGCCCAGCTCCGTCACTAGCGCCTGTACACCAGACAACTTCACTCATCCAAAGCCAGTAAGCGTAGACTTCTTCAAAAAAAACATTTTTAACAGCTTTCTTACGACAAACCAGCATGGGTAGCTACACCTCACCTTGCAAAACAACCTCAGCGAGGCACCATGCCAGCCTAATGGCAGGCTATTTTTAATCTATCCAGCTTGTTATGATTACGTTTGTAGACTCGTAGGCACGAGATAAGGTACTCGCCGGCAAACAGTTCCATACCCTGACCGTGCGACAAAGTAATTGGTCGGTTCTCAAAAGGCTCCAGAAATAATCAACCAGAAAATAGTGATCTGATTCTCTGTGGGATATAGATGGATGGGGAGGAATACGGGATAAAAGTTCCACATTGCAGTGTCCATGGTAGTACCTATCTGTACCATCGTAATAAAAGCTCATTGCACGGCATTCCAGAAGAAATAAGATATCCAGGACATTTCAATTTATTCAGCACAGCTACATTGAACTGGATGGAAAATATGGAACTATTTTAATTTTCACTTCAAATTCAAATTCAAATTCGAACCTGAATACCGTTTTTGGTGTTCCTTCCGGTGTCGTCCACTGAGCGCTCGTACAAATTATCCCGATAGCACAACCCATTCTCCGAGTTTGCGCAGCGAATGACCAGAAGGGCGAGCATGCTAATTCGATATCGAAAAATTCGATAGAATATTCGCAAGAAACGTCCAATCGGTAGCATGCAAATTCGAATTCACTTTGCGTTTAACACCATGTGACATCACGCAAACGTATTCGATCGAGCCGGCTTGAAACGATCGTCGTTAGGTCAACTCGATGGAATATTCGCACGAAACCTACAATCGGCAGCATGCTAATTCGAATTCGCTCAAAACTGACAGTTCAAAACGAATTCCAAATTCGATTGGAGCTGTCAGTTGAGATCGTTTGCGTTATCTATCACGCCGGCCATTGTTGAAGCGTTTAAAAGATTATCACCGCAAAATGGCACGTTTGTGGCTACTAGAGGATGTGTTTGCGGCCGCTCGGGCCGAAGACAACCGTGCTCGACGTCGCAGAAGACGTATCATACGTCTTGAGCACCCGCTCATGACGACAGATGAGGAGTTTCGGCAGGTGTACCGCCTGACTCCGGCCCTATACGAGGAGCTCGTTTCCAGCCTCGAGCCACTGTTGTGACGGCCAAGGAGGAGAGACGCGATAACTCCGGCAACCAAGGTGAATTTTATGTATACATTTTAGAATAGAACGTCATCCTAGACATAGGTACCTACTTAACTAATTTGGGACAATATTCACAGTTTAGTTGGCTACATATTCGTTTTTCTTAGTATTCGGAGCTTCTAGCTACTTGTTATAAAAGAAAAATAGACATTTTCTAGCCGAACGGCAAATCGAAATTCAATAATATTCCGAAAATCATTGGTACATAACCTACAAATTCCAGCACATATTTAGGTGCAGTTACAGTAGGTACAAGCCGAGTCTGTGAGAAACAGACTGTTTTTGGTTGAATGTACAATGGTGAAAACTAGTTTTTTTCTTTCACTCGCTCTTGCTGATACAGTGAGCCCAGCGCAGAAGAAACAAATGCACATCCTGGCAGTTAACTTGTTTTATTTGAGGTCCAGGCATATTCTATGTTGGCAAAGTTAACTATGTAACTAAGATTATAGCCCACATCATACAAGTATATTTTTTATCTTTACAGGTTTTTAGGTATTTTATAAGCAGCAGCCGCCAACGCTCCGTGGGCCAAAATGTTGAAGCTAAGATGATAACAACCATTTTGGCATCTGTGCGCAGATTTATGGAGGACAAACCATCTGAATGACCTAATTTTCCACCCTCGAACCAGCACTGGGACAACCAAGGAAGAAAGACACCATAATACCGGACATTAAGGTGAAATTGAATAACCTAAACCAGTAAAGGCCTAGTAATATTTAATTATCCCAAACTTACATAGTATTAAATTAATTTACTTACATAATTGAGATTTTCTCCGTATTTGGGACGGCCCAGTGGTGCGATGCGGCACCTTGCAGTCCGATAAGCTGGAGCCATTTGGTTTTTAGATGGGTGACCGTTAGCAACTGTTGAGGCTGGCTGTGGTGCGGATTCCACATAAAACTGTAGGTCCTCAACCTTACTAACTAGGTGGTAGAGTTAATCCCGCCTGGGTTTGTACCACTACATTGATCTAACGATGGTCGAAGCGGTCATGAAAGTCATGTGGATTCCACCCTGTTCAATGTAGCCAAGCGATCTAAGGAAGGTCCTGGTATGGCACCTAGTTCCCATGCGGTGTGCTAAGCTTATATTATGACAGTTAGTGTTAGCTATCAATGTCCATTTACATTAAAAAACCTCAAAGTAACATTAATTGTTGGAAATATATTCATAACCTACAAATTCCATCTCAGTCAGCACACGCCGATGTGTACCTTTTTGAAACAAAAGGTTTTTTGTTGCATGGACAGTCGTAACCTACAATTTTTTTCAAACCCATCCACTTTACTTTCATCTTTTTCCATCGCTTAACGTGCAATATGCACAAAATGCACATAGCCGTCTACATAGATAAAATAATTTTAACCGATCCTATAGACCCTCTATAACTATAGGTTCGGTAATGCATTCCCTGCTGATGTCTTTCCCCCAAACTACAACGTGGGGTCCTTTAAATGTAATGTGAAAAATCGAATTGGTGGTCATGGGTGTAGCCAGGCGCTTCATAGCGGAGTCCGGAGTACTGGTTATTTATTTATTTATAATTTTAAATTCGAGACAAACCTTTTTTTAATAAATAAACTGATATAACCTCTTAAATGTGCATAATTTTCCATCTTTACAGGTTTCGTCTCCCCTTGACATTTATGCAGCGGCAGCCGTCACCAACATTTCTTGAAAATGTTTAGGATATATTGGTCTAACCGATCTTTTCGTTGTATCCAAATTCTGAGAAAATATGTTTCAAGTTTCCACAAAACATGCAATCGACAGCATACATCAATGTTGTGGGTACATTTAATAAAATTTCAACATAAATTTGAATAAAATATTTTGTATTAGTATATAACTTCAAATAAAAATGTCCATGCTTCTTACTTACATAGTTTTATTTCTACCATAATTTTTAGTTTTCAGGGTTCCGTGACGCAAACGCAGCATGCTAGAAATTTGGGGCAAAATACTAGTATATTGACAGACTTTGCCGTGCTGAAATACTTTACTAATAAAATAAAAGAGTAATCAATAATAGTTAGTTCAGAGTTCGCCTCAACTTAAAAGCTTCAAGCCATCTTGTAAATAAAAGATTCTTAATATTGAATCGACTGATGATATACAATGAAAGTTACAATTCACTTATCTGCTAGATTATTTATTATCTGCTAGAACTAGTTACACCGTCATTAACCTAAGCTGAATTTGAATTTTGTCTGCAAAATTTCAATGGCTGCACCTGCAGCGTCGGATTTCTGTTGTGGCTAACCGGCACATAGGCAAGAGGAAATGTTACATTTTAACTATAAATTAAGTAATGTTATTGTAAGTAAAAAAATATCAGTGATATTCATGGGTTTGCATTTTATGTATTCTGAAATGTAAATTACAACGCCATCTTGTAATTTACAGCTCAGAATCGAAATTGCAGCGGCCAAAGCCCTGGCCATCCGGCCGCCCGGACCTTCATGCTCTGTGGTCTCAGAACTGTCCCTATTCGGGATTTAGGACAAATTGCTTGCGAGTCGGCGAATGACAATAATAATGAAAATTTGCTGTTTAGCAGACGCCATACTTATTTCCTTTCGTTTTCAAAGAAAGTGCGACATCATCAAAAGCTGATTGCACTTCTTCGTTTCATTGATCGTTCTTAAAGATTCTTTGAAAAATACCCGTGTGATATATCATTCGGTGGCAACAATCGGCGGAGCTTTCGTTGTGTTGGAGATAGAATGGTATTCTATTTTGCAGTCGTAGTTTTCGACCGTTGAGGCTGGCCGTGGTTCGAACCCCACGTAAACTTGTAGGTCTACTAAGTGGTAGGGTTAATCCTACCCAGGTTGGTACCATCGCATTGAATGAACGATGGTCGAAGCTGCAATGAAAATTGTCCATGTGTGGTAGGCTAATATCATAACGGTTGGATTGGTATTAGCTGTTTATGTCCAGTTATTGAATAACTGTGAGTGAGTGAGTTTTGAAATATTTTTTTTAATAATATTTTAAAACTTACGCGGGACATAACTAGATTATTTAGTTTGATGCCTTACCGTGCGTGTGAGGAGCAGGACGTGCTGCTCCTCACACGTGCGGTAAGCCGTCAAAGTAAATATTATATTTTTTTTATTGTTTGAGAAAAATATTTTTCAGATACTGAACCAACCGTGAAATAATGGGCAGAGTGTTTGATTCTAATCTTCCCACACGATGAGTTGGATTATGGCCAGTGGTGTCGCGGCTTCATGGATTTCGGAATGATTTAAAATCCAAACTATTCCGGGACTCAACACAGTGAGATTTAACCCACACGGTAAATTATCTAGCGTTAGGCGTTGGAATAATGTAGAGTCGAGTCTCCGTGGGCGACGGCCTTTAGTCAGAGAGAGCTGATCGTACACTTTATTTTAGGTTGTTTCTCTATACATCAGTTCTGGGAATTAACGATCTAACGGCAACTTGAACATCCATCACATGCTGGATGTAGCTTGAAGCTTGAAACTGGTAGCAATTGCAACCGTAGCAGTTGTCTTCTTTGGTGGTCCCGAACGAGTGGTCCTTTAGCACAACTCCATATTCTTAAATTCTGTCGCTCGGTGTACTGTTGTTCACCTGCAATTAAAAAAAATCACAAGATTAAAGTCTGCATCTCATTAAAATGATTGTTTCCTTTATATCAGGGTTTCTTAACCTTTTTAGGGTTCCGTACCCAAAGGGTAAAAACGGAACCCTATTACTAAGCCTCCGCTGTCCGTCCGTCCGTCTGTCACAGGGCTGTATCACATGAAACGTAACAGGTAGGAAGCTGAAATTTTTACAGATTATGTATTTATTTTGCCGCTATAACAACAAATAGGTAACATTATATAAAATAATAAAAATTACGTGGTAAAATTAACATACAAAAAAAATTATATTTTTTTGTAAATCCTGTACGATGGTACGGAACCCTTCGTGTACGAGTCCAACTCGCACTTGGCCGGTTTTTATAGCAATGGACCCCTTGCGGAATTTCAAAATGATTACGGAACCCATCCGAACTCATTTGAAGGGAAATCATACAAGGCATTTCGAAAAAATGACTATGTTTGTTACCAAAGAAAAAGCAAAGACATCTATACTTTTTTTATCAATTATGCACAGTATTTTATGTCATCATATCAAATATACATGGACCCCCAGCACTGATGGCACGAACCCCAAAGGGGTCCATGGACCTCGGGTTAAGAAACCCTGCTTTATATAAATAAATAAATAAACAAACAAGATTAAGGATAAACGACATTACCGCTTAGAAGAGGCTTCCATTACATTAGCGCAAAAAGTTTTTAAATAATAACTGTACACCATAAAACCATATATTTCCATGCTACAATACCATTCAAAAATGCCTGAAAAATTCAAGTTTAGTCTTGTGATCGGATCAAAAACGATATTTCCACAACGTAAAGGTACAAAAGGCACAACTTACAAATACCCATGCCAAATGTAGAACTGTGATCCACTCCATACCGATTGCATTCTAAATTCGCAGACTCGACGGCAAATTTCAGGTGGACATGTCTTACAGTTTAGGATCTTAGAGCAACAATAATATAGTCTCAATATGAAGTTTTGTCGCCAGAAATACTCTTGATATTTAAAGACCTTAATTTAACCTGACATAACCACGCCGATTTGCATTTTTGAGAAACATTTAATCAATAATGGCTTGTATGTCGTAATACTCTCCCTATCCATAAAGCTAACTTTCAAGATTGCTAATGTAATGGAAACCCTATCCTCAAGTTAGAAGTTTATTCAACTGACGTTTTAATGTTTGGATAAGAACTGCGTTTATTTCGTTTTATGTATGCCTCATTTGATTATTGAACATTCAAATATGGTGTAATGTTATCAAAATAAGTGCTACAAAGAGTTAAATTCCAAATGAACTAGGTTTAATGTGTAGTGAGAGCAGCTAGATTGAATTACGGGAAGAATAAAAATTAAAACTGTAGGTACCTATTGTATGGAACCCTCGTGCTCTTGAAGGGTCAAAGAACTGCACGCAGCTCGCAAGATAGGCCGCAGGGGCCCTGGCAAGTGTCTGCACCTCCTCAGGGTGACCGCCGACAAGGCGAGGAGGCCGGGCCGAGACGCCTCCGCGGCGATGCGCTCGAGATGTTCACGAAGCTGTTTATGATCCACATCGTCTTCGGGAAGAGGCTAGTGTGGGGCACATCAGCTAATCACCTTGGAACTTGGGTTATTCTTCAGCTAAATCTACCACGAGAGTATGAACACATCACAGAACAGCTGGTGACCAAAGAAAATATAATGCTTGTAACAATATATTCTGTGCTATCGTACAATAGACCTATTTCTTCTATGGATTCAGATTTTTAGTCTATGGTTTCTGTAATTTAATTTTATTTCCTTCCTATCGTTATATTATGACATCTTTTAGGTTTAAATTATCAGAAAATATTTAAATCTATCAAGAACACATCAAAACAATGCAGTTTTCTGCAAAAATACCGATCGACTTAAAAAGGTTAGCTAGCGGGATGAGCCATTGTTTTGTCTATGCTTTTAGATCGAGTGTCGACCTATCGTCCCTCGTTTTTACTTTTCGATTGGGCTCCCCCCGCCCCTGATCGAATTAGCATGATCGCGGTGAAATCGAAAACCTTCACGATCACGAATTCATATCCGATACCGAATTTTTCGATAGCGAGAGCTTTGCGTGTTTGCATGCTAAGGGCCCAGAGAGCACTTGTTGTATGTTGACAGCATGACGCAGTAGTCGAGATCCTGTCACGTCCGCCCCCTAACTTGAACTAACATATCTTAAACTTGACTCTTCCCTCACCTTGATGTCGTTCTTGGCGTTCCTGCCGGCGCTGCTCATGAGCGCCTGGAAACAGTCGCCCACTCCGCGCTCGCACAGCTTGTCCCGGTAGCACTCGACGTTCTCTATGAGCTTGCGCAGCGAACGCTCGTTGTACGTGAACAGCGAGAGGCAGTAGGCGAGGTCGCGGCACTGCCGCTCCTCCGTTGCCAGCTTAAACCGCTGGCAGAGCTTCTCTACCAACGCCTCCATTTGTCTGTCTTTCTGGATCAGCGACGTTATGTATCTGTGAGTAGGAACAAAAAGTGCTAGTTATATTTGAAGGTTTGGTTATAATTTAGCCTTTCGACTCAATAAATAACAAAAAAACGCCTGGGAAATTGATGATCCACATTTTCAGACAATCTAGCCAAAAAGTTAGGGTAAAGAGCTGATGCTTTTCATATACTCTCGCATTTGAAGACACTTTCGAAATAGTAATTTAAATAGCTATGAGGAAGAAAACGCATGAGTGACATCACCATAGACACATCATAACTGTCATTCCTGTCAAGTTTAATCTGGGAGTTTTTAGATAAAATGTGTACTCCATGCTGCAGTTAAAATAAAGTTTTGAGAAAAAGAAGAGCTTATGTTTGTCTTCAAAAAATTCACCTGCATATAGTTTGAAATAAATTATTATAGGTTACGTTATTGTGATGTTCTCTTTCCCACAACTTCATTTGATTAGCGTAATTTGAAACAACTAATTTTCCATATATACCATGGAAACTAAGTCATTTCAATGAAATAGATTAAGTGAATATGTTTTTTAAATACATTCTGTTTTATTTTGTAGGGTTTCTGACAGCTTCGACAGATCTTTGGCCTAGACGCCACATCTACAATGTAGATACAGATATTTCCCAAAAAGAGAGTATAAATGAGTGGCAGTAAATGAAGTCAACTCACTTCATGATAGTCCTAAAGTGGTCCTCCATAACAGCGAGAGTCGGGTCGCTCAATCGCGATATGATGTCCGGCATTACGTTGTAGAGCGAGTTGCCCTTCTGCGAGAGTTGCTTGAAGAAGAGTTTGGTCATGGCGGCGACGGCGGGATCCCGGTCCACGCAGCACAGCGCCATGTCCGCGATCTGCCCCTTCACGCGCACCATCTCGTGCAGCACCAGAAAGGACAGCATCTTCACAGCGCACTGCCGCACGTCCAGGTTGCCGTCGCTCAGGCTGCAACCGGCGTGCACACTCACAATACACCACCTGACATGACGCTGTTTGAAGAGCTCGATCACGGCAGCTATGGAGCTTAGGCTCCGTTGGAGCACAGCACCTTGTCAACAATCTGCCCACTAGTCCGCACTTTGTAGTAGGAGACTGTTTATTGCCAAAGACGCATGCACGAGTTATAATAAAAAAAGAAATATTAAAAATATATGTCTTGCAAGAGCCTAAACACTTATTAAGATTGAGCAAACAACATGATTGACAGGACACTTTGTTTTAAACTCCAAGGATGATCCACCATCAGCTACAAATGAGACCAAAACATGCACAGTAACTAGTTTTCCGGTTACAAAGATATCACTGTAGATATATTACGTATAAATTTACATTATGTAAGATAGATGAATACACATGGCAACCAGAAAATAAAACAAATTTTTGCATTCCGCCTCAGAGAGCAGTTGTGTCGTGTCAATAAACTCTCGCTCCCATAAATAGATGAATCTAAAATTTAAACCTAAACCCAAATCGGTGGATTATCTTGCGTTAGCAATGCGTTTATACATTGGTATGGATGGCGCCGGCCGTACACAGTTTCTCACTAACACTTTGAAGTAGAGGATGAATTGGAATTCAGATTGTGGACAGACTCTATCATAAACGTCTGCTTAATCAGTGCATATTAGTAAACACAACCCAACCTAAGATTTCTACAACCTGGATACAAGATTAAGATGAAGTGCTAATGAAAAGTGATTTGGTACTGCACTTGATAACTGAATAAAAAATCTCCGTGGTTTCAGCCTATCGGCTAATCAGTTAACCATTTAGGCATCAACATTTATCGAGAAGTTTACAAACATGTGGTAGATGTGCTTGGTCCAGGGCTGCGTGAGGTTCGGGAAGCGGAGAGTGAGGTCGGCGAAGGCCACAGTGAGGTTGGTGCGCAGGCTGGCATGCTGCGAGCGCTGCAGCGCAGTCAGCATGAGCTGCAGCGACTCCTCGCACACCGAGCTCGATACCAGCATGAACCTAGACCAGGATACGACATTACTTTATTTATGTGAACCGGGCTGTGGATATTTTGTTGCTGTAGCTACACATTTTTAATTTGTATTCATTTTTCAAAATACAAAAAAAGCGTGAAATTTTTAGTCAAACTAATGATATATTAAATGCAGCAATAATATGGCTTTACATGTCAGTGATTGAAATGATAATATCTTTACAATTCTGTGAGTCTCACAGAGAGTTCATATAAATTCAATGCAATTTAGGGTAGGGTGTCCCGACACCGACCTGGTGAGCGTGAGAGCGGCGGATGCCTGCAGGGTGGGCTGCGGGAAGGTGGCGGGCGAGCTGAGCACGTGCCGCACGAGCGGGAGGTAACGGGCGAGCGCCGTGCCCTCGCCCACGATGTGCTGCTCGCACACGCTGCGGACATACTCCGCGTCCGCGTCGTCCGCCACCGCGCCCTCCAGCCCCGCCTCCTCTTCCGTCATTGTTGAATTGACCTGAGGAAAAAGCGTAATTATTTTTGATAGACTAGGAGTTTCCGCTGATGCGTCATGATCACAACACTTGAAGTTTATTTTGTTTCATATACTCGTAGAGTCTGTTTTTAAACCGATTCACTGAATTAGAACAAATAAAATCACTAGGTAGCTTGTTCTCTTGTGGTAGCATTTCTGTGATTATGTATGAATTAATATTTATGCAAGGATAATGGGCAAACATTTATGGAAATAGAACCAAGAACTAATAAAACATATTTTTATAGTTTGTGACGGTCGTTACGAATACTATGAAATATAATAGGCTTTAATAAGACATGTTTAATTTGTAACCTTGGTAATTTTTGCCCATTTGAAAAAAAAAAAGCAGCAGAGGATTCACAACATTATATAGGGCCAATTTGACTTAACTTCTTGCACCGCTTTCGAGCGATGGGCAGCTTTCGGTTGTTGGACTGCACGCTACCAGAGTGCTTCATGGCAGATGATGCGCTTCCGTTCATGAGCATCTAATGGAGCAGCTAGTCGGCGCGCGACTTGCGCGAACGTGCCTGCATTCATATTAAGCTTCTCTTCAATCAATGAGCAACCGTAACGAGTGGCACTAACCGATTTGGGGTTGTTGGACTGTACGCTGGCAGAGCGCTGAGTGCGAGATGATGCACTCGCGTTGCTAAGGTTCATGAGCGTCTGGCGGCGCAGCTCGTCGGCGCGCGACTTACGCGCGCGGCCCGGCGTCGCAAACGCGCCCGCCTTCTTTTTGCGCTTCTCTTCGAGCGCGCGCTCCTCCCGAACCTGAGTAAAGTACCATGTGGGATATTTATTATTCAAATAAAGCTATAGTATTCTCATAGAAATATTCCAAAAGGTATATTCGAGGTATGGGAAAACAGTAATCTTTCGACAGAGGTGTTTGACATCTTTCGTTATTGCATCTATACCGGTTGATTTTTTAAAGTGTGCCTTCAGGGCCAAACCCAAAACTATAAAAAGCGAAAAACACTCAAAGGAGTCATAAAGGCCGATTCTGATAAGAACTAAAATAGCATTACAAGATTTTAAAAAAATAAAAAATCTAGCTGGGAATTGAACTCGTTGATTTTGAGAAAAATCTAGTCTAGGTGTGTTGAGCTTAATTGCGAACACTTTGATTGAATTACTACAGGCACTTCTTGCGACAAGGGACTGGGTGGAGATCACCAAATTTCATCAGAAAGCACATTTCATAGACGGGCGGCATTGACACTGAAGGAGTCAGTATAAGGCAATTTATCAGCCAGAATATCTCATTGTAGATTTTCCGAGAATGTCAAAGGAAAACATGTTTGCTGGTGACCTGCGATAATGTTTACTTCACGTAAAACTATCATGGATACCAAGTTTTACCCTATTATACCTAAATCACCATCGATTTAATCTTTCTTTGAGAATGTTTACATAAATGAGTCTTTAAGGTATATTCCCCCTAGAATTAAATTGAACGAAACAGCTTTGAGTGTGTCTATTAAACCAAATAAAAAAGTATTTGCTACCAAAATAAGCAATTAATAGGTCCACCCGGAAGAGGCATACCTTCTTACGCTGAAGCGGCACACACAGGGTAATCTTTGGTGAGCCATTTCCATTTACAGCTCTCTTGTTCCCCAAAACAATCTTCCGATTAATCTACGCAGAGCAACTAAACTACTTTGTAAATTATTTTTGTTAAGGATAACCAAGTGAAATTTTATGGCATATGAATTTAAAAGCTAACATACATTGACCGAAACTTACTTATTTTAATGAACGGATGGAGCTGGCTAATCAATTAATATGAGAATCTTTTCTCGAAATTTCTGATTAGTCTGACAGGGGCTTTTTGGTGCTGTTTGGCAAAGGAGAACCACATTAGGAAACCTATACCTTGTTGCATTGTAGTACTGGGTCGAATTATAAGGAAATTATCAGGGATAACTAACAGCACAAGACGGGCTGAATCATTACATTAGGTCACTATTATATTTAGCCTGGCTTTCCAAAGAATATGAGGTGCCACTGCTGGACCTTCCATTCAATTGATCACATTAAACTTTAAACTAATCAAAAATGCTGGAGTCGACTCGCCGAATGAAGTCAAAGCGAAATGACCAAAATCTCTTATGTTCACTATGAAAGTGCATCTATTTGCATCTCGACAAGCGGCAGATTGAAAATGAATGCATTTCCGTAGTGAACACATTTGGAAGATTTTTTTATTTGATTTGACTCGATTTACCAGCCAGCCTTTACTGTAGCCTGACAAAAAATTGGTGGTACCGATTCTGTAGGTGTTTACCTAAAAACCCAGTATTTTTTTCTTATCATTCTTTCTCCAAGTATCTTATCTTTTTTTACCATCAATTTTGTGAGATATGCACGAATGTAGCGTTGGGGGTAGAAGCTAAGACAATCGTAGACCCTCGCTTCCAGACAACAATTATTACACCGGCGGGACTAACTCATTCGCGGGCACAGTACAAAACTGTACTGTTGCGCTCTGGGACCTTCTCTGTTTCAAAGAAAAAGACAGGCTCCATGATGAGGAAGATGCAACATGTCCACAAAACAGGCAATGCGCATAGTGTATGATTTGGTAAGATTTACGAAAATTATTACAAAACGACTTAAACCACGACCGCTGTAGTAAAAAATCTAACAAAAACCAAATAGATTATAAATATTGATAAAATAAGCTATGTCTGATGACTAATCTTTTTAAGATGTTCTTACTTTATCATTGCGTAATCCACCTCCAAAGTTATTGTATAAAACGCGCGAAAAATTCGAAATTTCGGACCTTACAACTTAGAGACTTTTACGATTGTCATTTTTACCTCTAAAAATTCCGACATAAAATGAAACGACTGGGGCACCCTGTCTCAAATGGTGTGGGAGGGTCGCCGCTCGGACTAGGCGGTTGGGTACCTGGTTGCGTCGGCGCAGCTCGCTGTAGACGCTGACGTCGAGGTAGATGAGCTGCTGCAGCGCCACGTGCCCCAGCAGAAAGACGAAGCGCGAAAGCAGCTCAAGCGGGTAGCTCGCGTCTTCCTCGCCTTCTTTCTGAAAACAATAATTACCTCTTCAAACTTGGCTAACAAAACCTAACCCGAGTCAACTCCATGCGGTTCACTAAAAGTGACATATTAAAACATTGATTTATTTCAACGTCTCATCCTGCAGACCTTAGTGCAGCGTGCACAGCTATGCAACGGAACTTAATTTTTCCAAGCTTCGCTTTGACAGTCGCCCGGTTGCGTTTACGCACGTAAACAAGTCAAGAGCCACATCGTGCCATGTCTGATAACGAAATTACACTACTTATATTGACAAGATAAGATATCCCTGAATTTAGAGACCCTCCAACTCCGAAGGGATGTAAGGTTTCTCTCTGTGTTCTATCGTCTCTACCATGGACTACTACCTACTGTCCCTCTGTCCATTTTCTACTATCGTTCAACGCGAAACAGGCATGGAATGCACCCATTCACTGTCGACATGCCAAAAATAAGAACCTGCCGATCCATTCTCTAGATACTTTATCCACAGGGTCGGTAAACTAAAAACCATTCACTATCTGCTGTGAGGTATTTCCCCCAAAGTAAGACCTGGGGTACTTCAAACAAGTTGAAAAGAAACACCTGCTGGCCGGGGCATGGTCTTTGCAGCCCCTGTGAAAGTTGCACCTCTTATGTGAAGTGCTGGCGTATACCACATGTTTCTGTTTCATGCAATTCCGTACTTAAGTTTCCTTTGTCAATTACACATTGCTAAATCAACAGTGGAGGAAAATAAAGATAGACCGACCTTCTCAGTGTGCTCGTCTAGGATGGTCCACGCCTGATGCAGCAGCTTGATGGCGAGCATCTCGGGCGTGTCACATATGGCGTAGACTGCGTCGACCGCCGTAGCCGCGAACGACGCGAACTTGTCGAGCTTCGCGTACGCCTCCAGCAGGCTGTCCATCAGCGACGAGAGCAGCCCATGCTCCGGCGGGTACCTGACGCGCAGTGTGCACCGTGAGTGAGGCAGGAGAGGACTTGAACAGGAACAATATACACATAACAAATAGACACATAATTTGTCATCCTCAATAGCACAGTAGCGCGACACTTCGGCGATCGCTCTCCGAAGTTAAGCAACGCTGGGTCCGGTCTGGTCTTGGATGGGTGACCATTCGACCGTTGAGAGAGGCTGGCCGTGGTTCGGATTCCATGTTAAACTGTAGGTCCCCTTCCTTACTTACTAGGTGGTAGGGTTAATCGCGCCCGGGTTGGTACCATCGCATTGAATGAACGATGGTCGAAGCAGCAATGAAAATTGTCCATGTTTTCCATCCAGTTCAATGTAGCCGTGCAATATAAGGAAGGTCTTGGCATGGCACCTAGTTCCCATGTGGTGTGTTAGGCTAATACCATGACAGAAGGTGTGGTATTAGCCATCCATGTCCAGTCACATAAAAAAAAAAAGAACATACATGGGACATTTTATATCCAAGAACCGTATACGACCAAACACTGGAAAAGCTATTAATTCCCATAGATTTTAGCTTTTATGTTAATTTCCTCTCTTTCTTTACACTTTTCATAGTTTAATTTCACCTGGGAAAGTGGGTGCATCGGTACTTTTCGATACTTTGCAACCAAATTCAATCCATAAAGGATTAAAATCGGAAAATTGAGCTAGCACTTATTACTTCTTCCGGCAGTTTATTCCATTCTTCCACAACACGGTTTTTCGTCAAAAGTGTTTCCTAGGGTTGCAGAAAACTATGGGGAGCTATGATGGTTGAGTTTAAGAGAATGTCCACGGAGTCTTTGGTCAGTATTCAGACAATCAGCTTTTAGGTTTATGGGTACGTCATAATGTCCATTTAATATTTTGTAGGTTTCGATTAAGTCGGCCCAATGTATTTGCTGCTCTAGTGTAGTTATTAGTAGTATAGTGTGTACTCTAATCGATTCTCGCATTGCTTATTCCTGAGGGGCGTCACCATCTTAGTGGCTCTTCTCTGTACTCTCCTGGAAATTCAACATCCTTCTTGAAGTATGGGTTCCAGACTTGGTAGGCATACTCTAGTCCTCTACGCACACTGTTTGAATTTGTGTGCCTTCATGACCAAATCCAGAAACTTAAGAAATAGCGAAAAACACTCAAAGGAGTCATGGGGCGATTTTGATAAAAAAACTAAAACAGCAACAACAAAAACTATGCAGGTTTTTCGTTGAATGTTTTTCCTATTTTTGATAGTTTCAGATTTGGCCGCAAAGGCACACTTTCAAAAATTCACTCATGTTTCTTTGTAAAGTTTAATATATAACAACCTCTGGTTCCTCTTGGCGAGCGCAAGCAGCAGCTGCGCGGCGAGCGCGCGCGTGCGGTAGTCGCCGGTGAGCGCGTGCGCCTGCAGCACCTCCAGGTTGGCGAGCGCCACCGCCGGCTTCGACCGCGCCACCATCACCAGCAGCGCCAGGGCCGCGTGCGCGTCCGCCTCCGTCGTGCCGTCGATCTTCTTAAGGAACATCTCCCAGAATACCTGCACGCATAAGGAAGCAGTGTTTTTTCGTTTATTATCTTCCATTAGGTGTACACACACTTGGATTCGATTTTTTCTCTCATGTATCAGTATTTACAAAAAAAAAAAATGTAACCCTCCGCTATTTATTTGGATGCAAAATTGCTATAGCTTTGTTGCATGCTCGGCTAAGGGACAGTTAATCAAGGAAAAGCTTAACCATCACCGTTAACTTTCCCAGCACATTCTATCCGCACTTGCTTTGCTGGTGAGCCGTGCGCTTAGTAATTTATTTTGTGTTAAGAGCAGAATATCTTGTGCGCCAGGACCTCACATAAGATTTACCCGACGACTCCGTTTGGGTTCCGGACTCTCAGGGGTGCTGCAAAAACCATGCAGGTTGGTGAAGTGCTTCTTCACACCATGTCTTCATTGTTGTAATAAAATACATCAGCAGGGAATCGATCAGAAATAAACGATTAGAGATTAGCGACGAGTGTTTCTATCTCTATCTCTTTCATGTTTTTCCTATCGCTGGGGCTGCTTTTTTTTAATGAAATTTATTAAATAAGTGACTGGTTACTTTGACTTTGAAGAGTAACCTGTATAATGGCGGGCGAGATGTCCCCCTTCTCGACCCACTTGTCGATGAGGTGCTCCAGCGCGAGCGCGTTGCCGCGGCTGATGTGCTTCACGAGCGCCACGAGGTTGCGCGCGACGGCGAATGCGCGCGCCCGCTCCGGCTTTGCCTCGCTGTCCAGGTACATGTCGCGGTACGCGCGCTCCACCGCCTCGCGCTTGTCCTGAGGTCATATTACAAACATAGATCGTCATTGCAAAATCTATGCACAAAAATTATAAACCAAGCAGTGAAAACTCTTTCAGCCTTCTAATAAACTATAATGAGCCGGTATTTTATTAATAGTGATGGTACAAATATTTATTAGTAAGGCAGTTTATGAATAATGCTTCATTAAGTCAGCCTCAGTGGCCCAGTGGCGCGACACTTCGGCGATCGCTCTCCGAAGTTAAGCAACGCTGGGTCCGGTCTGGTCTTGGATGGGTGACCATTCGACCGTTGAGAGAGGCTGGCCGTGGTTCGGATTCCACGTTAAGCTACAGGTCCCCTTCCTTACTTACTAGGTGGTAGGGTTT
This sequence comes from Incurvaria masculella, assembly GCA_946894095.1. Lineage (NCBI taxonomy): Eukaryota > Metazoa > Arthropoda > Insecta > Lepidoptera > Incurvariidae > Incurvaria > Incurvaria masculella. The sequence goes on from OX335644.1 coordinate 11,151,099, forward strand.
ATCCTGCCCGGGTTGGTACCATCGCATTGGATAAACGATGGTCGAAGCGGCAATGAAAATTGTCCGTGTTTTCCATCCAGTTCAATGTAGCCGTGCAATATAAGGAAGGTCCTGGCATGGCACCTAGTTCCCATGTGGTGTGTTGGGCTAATACCATGACAGAACTTGTGGTAATAGCCATCCATGTCCAGTCACATAAAAAAAAATAAGATTAGGGGAATAGTGATCACATTTACGTATTATTTGTTTGCTTCCATTTTTTTATAAGGCAAGCAATGGTATGTTTTAATCATTCTGGGTTCCTAATATAAAGTCAATAATTTTCGCGAGTATACAATAATTCAGAGTGGATATATGGATCAGTTTGTTATATAAAAACTTTCTGTAGCTTTACTAACACATGTTAGATAAAATTAAATTGAATTAATTGAAACATTGAAATGGAAATCCGCCCCGGATTTAGGTTTGTACCAAGGTCGGCAAAATTGCGGGGGGGCATCAAAACTTGATAGGATTTTTTTTAGTAGTCGCTCCCTTTGTTAACTTAGGATTTTTTACTTTGTCGAAAATTCCGACCATTGACCCCAATTTTGCTCATTTTCGAAAAATTTCCCGTACATTTTACCTAAATTCTGCAAACGTTTCCAACGACCATCGGCTCGTAAACATGGATCCGATTTTGTTTTTTTTTCGGATCTGGGGAATCCCAAGAACATTTAGGGGGCGGCAATCTTCAATAGGCCTAGGGCAGCCAAGGTATCAAATCCGGCACTGATTATAAACAGACAACAGCGTTTTTAAAGTGGGCATGCAAACGTACCTGATCAGGTGACCACACGAGCACCAGCATACTCGCGACGCCGATCTTCGCCGACTCGATATTGAAGTGGTGCGCCGCAGTGAAGAACTCGATCGCCTCGCTAACGTCACCCGCCTGCTTCGACATGAGCAGCGCGTTGATGAGCGGCACCGCCTCCGTCACCACGCGGCTGAACTGCACGCACTCCTGCAGGAACGCCACCACGCTCTCCTTCTCCTCGACGCGCTTCCACAGCGCCAGCTCGTTGTCGCACTGCTCCGGCGCCGAGAGCCGCCGCTCCGGAGCCACGTACACGTTGCGCAGGAGGCTCACGAAGTACCCGATCTGGATTCAATCGGGAGGGTTTATCGTGTTTCGTCTCTTTGGAGATTGAAATTTGTCTGTCACCAGCGAGCAAGGAAGGGAGTTTACTTAAAAAAATGGTAACACTGGCGAGTCAGTTTTCTTACGAATTCGCTTACTACTAATTTCACTGAGTTCCAACTACACGTAAGAATACGTAAGAACTTCACAGGAAGATATTTAGTGCAATGAACATTTGATGTTTCGCATCTCGAGTTTGTAAGCAAACTAACTACAGTTAGACGTTTTCAACTAACTCGTGTCTACACTGCTGTCATACGAATAAGTTTCGATCGCTACTCCCACCCTTCCATGCTCGCTGTCCGTCACCATGGAAACTTGTCTCAGTTATATGCAGTTTTAGCAAGCGCAGGTGCATCGAAAAGTTAATGTTAGCAACCTTTATTCATATACACTGTTGTTATTAAATTAATCTATGTGCAATATGTGTTTCTCAAACTCTAAAAAACGTATTCCGTCCCCTCCTAGAGCACTCTTTCCAAATTTGGAGTCCATACTTCAGGAAATACATAGACCTCTTGGAGAGAGTGCAAAGACGGGCTACCAAAATGGTACCAGCCTTTAGAAATAAGTCCTATGAAGATCGTCAAAGAAAAGACAAAAAGATTCTAATAATAAAATATATATATAGTGAGTTACCTGATCTTCTCTGCCCATCTCACTTCGCAGTAACCTAGCTTGAGGATAGTGACGCTCAGCATGCTTTACGGTCAGGTAAGCTTTATAATAATTCTTTTCCTGAAGGCTCGTTTTGATCGACTCATAAACATTGTCTATGGAGGCTTGGGACAATTCCGGCTCGGCTTGAGTCATCGTGTCGATGTTATCATTTATCGTCTTCACCACGTCCTTCTCAATCAACTCCCATTTCTTGAGAAGCGCCTGGTCAGGTCCAGGGTTTAATTTCTTTTGTAGATCTTCGAGAATCTTAACTTCGCTCTCTAGCTGCTTCTCCAGAACTTCGAGTTTGAGCTGGGCTGAGAACGGGTTGAACTCCAAGAAAATCTGAAAATTTTTATTTCAATCAAATCGATAATTGAAATAATCAAATGATTTTATGAATTTGTTAATCCTCTGCCAAGTCATAGTTTTTATGGGCAATCAGAAGAGTTGATTTTATGGGTAATCAGAAGGGTTGATTCGATGTCCTGAAAATATTGATACTTTGACGCATATAAGTATTGATACTTCTCAGTTATGCAGTGCTAGGTATACAGTACTACAGTACTAGGTGCTATAATAAGGTGGTACAATTTACCATTAGAGCACAAAAATAAAACTACTAATTTTAATTTTAAAAAATTGGAAACACATCAAGATTTTAGTGTGGTTCTATCAATTTGATCACGTGTTTTTTTATGTTGTTGTGGTATGCATCCGAAAAGAGATAGTTAACAAAATGGATGGAACAAAATAGAGGAAGCATGGACCAAATTTTAACAACTGTCTCTCCTTCGTATAGCTAAATAGATTTGCACTCACCTTGAGCAGTTGCACGGACGCTTTTCTAACAAGTGCCGCCTTGTCCCGAAGTCGACCCACGGCTTTCTCTAGCACAGTTCTCTGCCGCGTCACCGGCACGCTGTTCTCACGCTGCAGTCGGCACCAGTATTGCAGCACCTGATACAACCCATGAGCATTTTGTTACACACTGTCCATAAGAAAATCGGCTCGTAGCCTAGTAGCGCGGGGACTGGCCTAGCGTACCAGAGGTCTGGGTTCAATTCCTCACCTCAACATGAACCACTTTCTTTCTCTTTCTGAGTTCGATAAGTGCATTTCGTCACGAATGCGAGCTGCTCCATCTAGGTCCCCTTCCCCTACTAGGTGGTAGGGTTTAAGCCCGCCTTGGTTGGTACCATGGCATTGGATGAAAAGATGGTCAAAGCGCCAATGAAAAATTGTCTGTGTTTTCCATCCAGTTCAATGTAGCCGTGCTCATAAAAAGAAGGTCCCGGCATGGCACCTAATTCCTTCGGGAATGTGGAGTATTGGGCTAATATCATATCGATAGTTGTGTGGTATTAGTCATCCATGTCAGGTTGCATAAAAAAATATATTTTGATTTGAGATCAGTTTGCAGAGTAATCTCACGATAATCAATTGCAACTCCGATACCTCTTGAACCAGCAAAACTAACATATATGAATAAACATATCTCTGAACTGTTCGAGAATCCGCTTCTTCGTCCGTACCCACTACACTCCATCATTCGAGCTGCTTTGAATTCTAAAACAACTTCTTAAGCGGTTGACGGCGCAAGAGTTAACACCTTTCTTGCCAATTCACTTGCACTTAGTCGTGTAGACCTTCAGTTATTTCGAGACAGGTGTATCTCATCACCTTGGAGCGGACGTGCGCGGACAGGTCGTGCATGTGCTCCTCCAGGTCCTCGAGGAAGTCGTCGCGGCGCGCCCTCTGCTCGTCGGTGAGCTCCTCCCCGCGCAGCGTCGCGCACAGCACCTCGCACATCATGCCCAGCACGCTGATGCGTAGCGTGTACGACTGAAAAGCGTCACACACTGTCGTATCTCTTCTATGAGATTTGGGAAGTAAAACTAGAGGCGAAATTCCGGCCGGCCAGGTCAAATCAAATCAAATAATTTATTTGGTGCTAATGGGAATGAATCAACGGATAGCATAACATTTCACACCTCGTCATAGAGAATACAAATAAATATCACAATATCTTATCATTAATCAAACATTCATTATTAAATTATCAAATTATACAATTTAAAACATTCCAATAAATATTGATCTATAAAAATTAAATAAAAAATTAAAATAAATATTAAACATCTGAATTGAAAAAATTTAGGTCGTAAAACGTTTTAGTGAGGAGCCATTTGCTCATTTTTCTTTTAAAGAGAGTTTCACTTTCCTCTAGTTGTAGATCTAGCGGCAGTTTATTAAATATGTTGGTGCCCTTGAATTTTAAGCTCTTTTGGAATTTCGCAGTGCTGTGAGCTGGTACCAGTAGCAGTTGTTTGTGTCTGGTCGGATAGGGGTGTGAGCGCGTGTCGTACTCCGACGCGTTGCACCTCGCAAACAGCGCGACCTTCTTTACGTAAGCGTCGTACATCGTTAGCAATCTAAGTTTTTTAAATATTGGTTCGCAGTGGTCGTCCCACGCAGACTTGCTTATGATTCGTACTGCACGCTTTTGCAGTACGAATACTTTGTGGGCGTCGCCAACCGCTCCCCAGAATTCCAACCCAAACGTCATTATTGAGTGAAAATATCCGTAGTAGGCGTTTATCAATGTATAAGTGTCACATGATTGGGCTAGAATTCTGAGACAGTAACATGCTTTGCTTAGTTTGCTGCATACAGTGTCGATATGGTCCGTGTATCTGAGGTTGTCATCGAGCGTAAGACCTAAGAATTTGTGAGACTTTTGGAACTCGATGACATCGCCCAATAATCGAACACTCATGTTATTTCCAAGTTCCCCCTTATTGGTTATATTAAATTGCACACATCCCGTTTTAGCTTTATTCATCAAGAGCTTGTTTGCTGTGAACCAGTCGAATAAAGCTATTGAGCAGTATTCCAACTTGTTTAGCAATTCTTTTTTATCTTTTGCTTTAACAATTGCATTGGCATCGTCTGCGTACAATATTAATAATGCGCTTTTTATTGTATCCGGTAGATCATTAATGAAGAGTAGGAAAAGCAGTGTCGACAATATGGAACCCTGTGGAACTCCGTGCGTAATTTTAAAGGGCTCCGAGATTGAATCCGACAATTTGCGGTCATACATGCATTGTACAGCTACATTTGCATTTCTATCGTGCAGGTAAGTTCGGAACCAGTCCAGAGCTATCCCCCGTATTCCATAGTGTTCTAATTTATTTAGTAACAACCCGTGGTCTACGAGGTCAAACGCCTTGGACAGGTCGACGAACAAACCCGCAACTTGTTCCTGTTCGTCAAGGCTCTTCAGTATGGCTGTAGTAAGTTGGTATGTGGCTGTCGCTATGGATCTTCCCGGGCGGAAGCCATGCTGCGAGTCGGTAAGAATTTTATTTAATTTAATAAAAATCATTACCCTGCTATACATAGCCTTTTCAAATATTTTCGAAAATACTGGTAGTATTGCAACAGGCCTATAGTTCTCCACTGAAGATTCTGCTCCTTTTTTGAAAAGTGGCAAAATCTTGGTGTCTATGAGAGCTGAGGGAAATGATCCTGTTTGAAAAGATAAATTTATTAGGAACTTTATTATTTCTAATATAGGTCCATAGCACTTTTTAAGGAGTGATACAGACATCCCATTTATGTCTTGTGAATTCTTATTTTTTAGTGAGCCTATTAATGTAATTATTTCTTCAGTGTCGCAAGGCCTAAGGAAGAACGTATTTGAAATTGGCTTGCTATTTTCTCTGAGAAGTTTACTCGAGGTTTCCGTACATTGTGGCATTGTAAGGAGAAGTTTTTTTGCAATGCTCGAGTAATGTTTTCCGAATTCATTTGCTACTCTCTGTGGTTCTGAGGTTACCTGGCCTTCGCAATTAATTAATTTGATATTTTTTGCGATTCCATTATAAGTGTTCTTTGTAGTTTCGTGTTTCACAATGTTCCACATTGTCTTCTGCTTATTTTCACTATTTTCTATCATTATTTTATAGTAGTTTGATTTTTCATTTTTAATTTGCATGTCGTATTTAAATTTAATTTGTTTTAGTATCTTTTTATATTCGAAGTTATCAATCGTACGTCCTAACATATCAAAAATTTCAATTTTATGTTTTAAACGTTTACTATCTTCTGAAAGCCATGGTGCTAATTTTTTTCTTTGATTGGTAGTATACTTCTTTTGTGTATTTGGAAAACTTATTTCGAAGATATATGTGAACTGAGAAAAGAACCATGTTTGAAGGGCCCCGGGTTATAATTTAAAGGAAATACCTCAACAGAAAGTTGATTCCACAGTTTACCGACGGTCGGTTCTTATATTCGGAATGTCGACAGTCAAGTCGACACATACTGACTGATTCTATGAACTTGAAGAATCCTCAAGGAAAATTAAAACTGATTCCTTCATAACAATAGTCTCCAAACCGACCTCATCGCTCTCCAAGTAGGGCTGCAGGGTGGCGATCGCCAGCGACATCTCCTGCGGCAGCTCCTTGGTGAGCTCCAGCATAAACATGCCGCAGTACTTGGCGGCGCTGTGCTCCGCGCCCTCGCCCTCGTCCGTCGCGGCGAGCGCCTCCGCTATCTCGCGCACCATCTGTGGCCCGAACGTCGCCAGGCCGAACTCCTTCGTGAGCTGCACGACGCCCGCGCAGATCGGGGACACCACATGCTCGGACAGTTGCAGAACCTGTAAAAAAACAACAGTATGCACGAAATGTAATGTGCATGATTCAATGCCAAGGAAAAAAGTTCAGAGTTTGTTAAAACTATAAATTTAACATAAACTCACTTGCACTCTCACATAAACAACTTGATTAAAAAATTATACCTAAAAAATTCACTAAACAACACTTATCCCAGCAATTCCAACCACATTCAGTTTGGTCATCAATGAGTGGCAGTGACATAGTTTCAGTTTCAGTTTTTTTATTTCCTCCAATAGATAAAATACACACTTGGATTCTCTCTTTTCTTCTTTTTCTGTTTCTGCTGGCTAAGAGATCCGACAAACAAACTTCGCTGGGTTTGTCATTTGTTTTCTTTGATACCTACAAACTAGTTTACATTGGTTGGTAGAAAACTACTGCTTGCAAAGAATACGTACATTGGTGAAGCTTGGTGTCCCAGGGGTAGCAAATTCTAAATTAATAATCTAATCTAAATTATTCAGGTGAAAAAATCCATCAAGATTTTTGATACTAGGTAGACGCAACTAGTTAATTAAACTCACCTGAACAAGTTTTATGATGCAGGAAGTGCCATGGTTATACTTCTTGATGAGCGTGCCCAGTATCTGGAACACAGTCTCGCGTGTCGCTTTGTTCTTTATTATTTGCTCCTCAAGCGCCTTGTAGCATGGCTCTGCCACCATCCTGATGATAGAACGAGAACTCTTCAAAGAGAATGCTTAAACTTGAATCCCTAAAATTTAATGACTGAGAAAAAAATTAGATTACTACAAAAGTTCCATTTTCATTGTTTTCTTTTCTTCATCACAATTTCCCTTCACTAGAATAGTTTTTTTCTACTGAATAAATGAATGAAATGTATATATTTATTTTAATCTGAATTTGAAAATTTTTAAAAATGGTATGTGGCAGATTTAACACAATCTCTAGGTCAAGTTGTATAAACGCCTTCGGGCCTCTCATTCAAGAGGTCGTAGGTTCAATTCCAACTGTTATTGTGCTCGCACCACTTTCTCTTTCTGAATTGCATAAGTGCATTTCATAAAGAATGCTGCACCATGATTCTGAATCCATGTAAAATCTTCCCTTATGTGGTGGTAGGATTAAGCCAGCTATGATGAAAGTAAAAGTGGTATTATTAGCCACCTATTTCCAATTCCATAAAAAATTACAGCCTATAGCAGGAATGCTGCCTGTTAATATTTGAAAGTTCAATAGAAAAAGTTGACAAATCCGAGAGTAAATTATGAACAGCCTAAGCATCAACAGAGCCCCAACTGGGTATTTTCGGGCGGCCGAGAAGAATATACTATGATCATCTTGGTAAAATGTTTTCAAAACAGGTCATATACATAGCACCCATAATCGTATAACACATATGAAGATATGATAACAAAGCAAAGGAAGTTTGCTGTGTTCGTCAACTCAACTCCGCCAACTCAGTGGGATAGTATACAAATTGTACGAATAAAATGAACTGACGTGACAAAGTTCTCCTCAGCCAGCGGCGGCTCCCAGAGGCGCGAGAGCGGCAGCTGCAGCGTGTGGTACAGCGTCACCAGCGCCGCCGCCTTGTCCGCCTCGCCCCACCCGCACGCCTCGTTCCCCTCGTCGCTAGTCTTTTTGCCCTTCTTTCCAAGGGTGAGCTTCGTCGAGTTCTAACGAGTGCAAGTTTAATCATGATCATCATAATACATAATGTGTACGGATACACAGAGTTAAAGCTTACTTCTTTCCGACGTTTCGTCCGCCACGTCGCGTACATCATCAGGATCGCGACGCGACCTCAAGGAACTGTGACGCGTCATCCAATCAGAAGTCAACAGTAAGCTTTTACACTGTATATCCGTAAACATTGAGTATTATGTCGAATAACAATGAAAATGTAAATAAACATGATCATCATATAACACAAAGGATATGTTACTTGAATGACTTTATGCTAAAAAGGATCAAATAATCTTACAATAAGCAGAAGTCAGTAATATTCAGAAAGAAACAGGATTTTGTCAAAGTTCAGTGTAAAGTGCTCTAATTCAATGCTAGGAACCCCCAGGTTGCTAGGGATCAAAACAATGAATTTCTAATTTCAGATTAAGGTGGCCCATCCCGCTCATCTCCCCATACAAAAGGGGAAAGAAGATCACGCCCATATTTCTTGTCAGAGATCCAAAATTTTGCTCAAAATAGCTTTATTAGATCGAACTAGATGTCTGATGACCATTGGCATTGTACACTTGTGTTTGGTTTCTAAGTTATAAGGTCCGAAAGTTCGAATTTTTCGCGCGTTTTATACAATAACTTTGGAGGTGGATTACGCAATGATAAAGTAAGAACATCTTAAAAAGATTAGTCATCAGACATAGCTTATTTATTTAAGATTTATAATCTATTTCGTTTTTGTTAGATTTTTGACTACAGCGGTCGTGGTTTACTTTTAGCTATAAGTCGTTTTGAAATTATAATTTTCGTAAATCTTACCAAATCATACGCTATGCACATTGTCTTTTTTGTGAATATGTTGCATCTTCCTCATCACGGAGCCTGTCTTATTCTTTGAAACAGAGAAGGTCCTAGAGCGCAACAGCACAGTTTTGTACCGTGCCCGCTAATGAATTAGGCCCGCCGGGTTGGGCCACCTTAAGGTAAATACTGTGCGGAGATTAGTTCTCTTGGAATATTATTCAAGTTAAATAATATGACCATGTTCATAGATACAGATACAGATACGCAGATTACGCAGTTAATCTGAAAGTGATAATATGGTTAAAGCAATGGCATAATTTTACCATTCTAAATATTGGCAAGGAATATTTCGGAGATTAAGGGCCGAGTGCACAAAAGGACAAACAATCAAAATCAAATCAGCCGTCTCTTCGTGCAACCGGGGCTAAGTAGTAGTGACATTTTTATGTTAGAGTACAATTATTTATTTCCTACTTTTATTTGTTTCCATAAAGCGTCCATTTAGTTCCAATCGTTTTGTACTCAGCACAGAAGGACACTCACATCGGCCGCCAACTTTATGTCACGCGTCTTCATGATGTTGGTGAAGAGGTACATCAGCATCTTGACGATGTTGAGGTGTTTAATGCGAAGCTCTTCATCGATCTCGTTTTCCTGCAGCACCGGCTCCAGCGCACCGCACAGATTCTTGGCCGCACGTTCAATGTGGTCGAATCCTGTTGTGTTCATTTTCACGCTGTAGCACTTCAGATAGGGTTACAACATTCGTTTTGTCAAGCGCTCATCGGTCACTGCCAGTTGTTTTAACTGGAGGCCCGTTTTTCTCCATTGATGTGACCAAACAGATAATTCATACTAAAATATACTTCCGTACTAAGCAAGAATTTTTTCAACTAATGTGATAGGTATGTAACTCCACACATTAATTAAAAAAAAGTGACATACTTGATTAGTAAAAAAAATGATAATTTACATGATTTAGGTGACTATTGTAATATGTTAAATATTTGCAGTCATTGTCCGCGATGCAGGTAAAGCATTAAATCAATGAATGAATAATCTTAAACACTGTGTGAGTGTAGGAGGGATTGATTACCGGATGAGGGACTGTAGGAGACATCCAAATTGTGGGTGTAGAAGGCTTGTTTGCTGGTTCAAGTACAGCCTGCACTATGTAATAATACAGTACCTAGTTATTTTTACATCTTTCTTTCTTTAATGAATGTATCCTTACTTCACGGTTAATTCTACATAGATATCACAGATCATTTAAAATCAAGGATAATTCTAGTAATGTTTAATAGGAAAACTGTTTATTTGTTACATACATAAACAGCTGGTAGCTAGACTGACAGCCTGTCGTGCTAATAAACCCGAGCTATACACTCAATCTGGGTACTGAAATAACCAATTTCAATTATAGGACCTAAATAAAGTTAAGACTGGTGAGCTCGAGGAGGTGGTGGCCTCGTGTCAAGTGCGTTCAAGCGTCGGCAGCCACTCGCCGACAACAACAACAACGACTGGTGAACTCACCCTTATTGATGACATTCCATTCAAGCTTGGTTCCATGCACCAAAATGGAAAAGTACGAGTCGAAATGATCCAGGATATACGCCGTGCCTTCAGAGTTGTATGCTCTTGCCGCTTCTATAAATAAAATTACATTACTTTAACTTAAACCTTTTTAGACCCATCTAATTAATATTTGGGGTTTCCACAATTATGAAAATGTATTTAGTTTTTATTGTTTATTGTGTTGGAGTAACTGAACAATCAGATCTAACGTAGACCAGAACAAGCTCAGATAATTGAAAAAGTCTAATGATGAGGTTTTTTTTAATCACTATGCAAAAAACTGAAATCTTCATCAAGCACGGCAGCGATTTCTTTTGACACTTTATATTCAAATTCATTCCAAATCATCACTATTTGCTTGAAGTCAAGAGAATACTGTCTTCGGCCTGGGTTATGCTTCTTATGCGATTATGAAGTGGAAAGATGTCGCGGGCCCCTGCCGTCAGAGTTAGAGATCTAAAATGGGTGAGAGTTAAACCACGTCTAGTTTCTACTGCAGTTTATTAATCTTTAATTAGGTACTGCATAGTAATACAATTTAAATTAAGTCTGTAGCTTCTAATACTACGACACTCCAACAGGATTAAAGCACTTTTATAAAGAACATTCTCATTTAATGCAACCTCATCCAACTTATTGTAGAGAGGGAAAGTAAGGCCCAATCTCGCATTCAAGAAAAATACCTCAAGGTGGCCCAACCCGGCGGGACTAACTCATTCACGGGCACGGTACAAAACCGTGATGATGCGCTCTGGGACGTTCTCTGTTTCAAAGAAAAAGACAGGCTCCGTGATAAGGAAGATGCAACATGTCCAAAAAAAAACAATGTGCATAGTGTATGATTTGGTAAGATTTACGAAAATTTTAATTACAAAACGACTTTGCCTCCGTAAACCACGACCGCTGTAGTCAAAAATCTAACAAAAACCAATAGATTATAAATCTTGATTAAATAGGTAAGCTATGTCTGATGACTAATTTTTTAAGATGTTCTTACTTTATCATTGCGTAATCCACCTCCAAAGTTATTGTATAAAACGCGCAAAAAATTCAAATTCTCGGACCTTATAACCTAGAAACCAAACACAATTTTACAATGCCAATGGTCATCAGACATCTAGTTCGATCAAATAAAGCTATTTTGAGCAAAACTTGGGATCTCTGACAAGAAATATAGACGTGATCTTCTTTCCCCGTTCGTATGGGGAGTTGAGCGGGATGCCCACCTTAAGTTGGGAAGGGTTTCATTCAGAAATGTAACTAAAACATTGCATTACAGCATAGACATGTGTTGCACTATACCAGGGTTTCTTAACCTGGAGTTAATTAAAGGGGCGCGGGGGGGCATTCATAAGGTCCCAAAAACATAATGAAATAAATGAAACACTGTTTTTATTCAGATTAGAAAGGCTCTGCCAATTGTACCGTGCCTGATGAAATGTGAAAGAAAACAAAGGAAATATCAATGCACTGGGGTAGAACGGGTAGAGCACGAATACCTTGAAGTTTGCTGAGAAGAACTCTTGGCTGCGACACGTCCTCCACTGTGTACTGCCCGGCGTGACCCTCCAGTAGCTCATCCTTTTGCACGGGTATGGCGAACTCCCAAGACATGGTTCGGTAAAGGTGACTACGCAATTCGAGATTCTGCCCACGAAGGAACTATCTCTATTATACTATTAAACTTTGGCCCCTTTCTACAGTACAATAAACATTATTTCTGGCTATATTACGGACGCTCCCTGCGAAGTGACCGTTTTGTTTTGAAGTTTTTTTTTTTCTTCCTTGGTGTTGAAGTTTTGACCACAGAACAGATTGTAATACTGGCACAGAATAATTAATAGTGATACTGGTTTTGATATTAGTTTTTTTTTTGTTTGTTTATCCAATGGACAGGCAAAAGCTTTCGCTATACAGCCTTCTCTTTTTTGTATCTTATGGATTGTAGTCCATTCTGGAGTGTCATGTAGTTAAATATTTTCTATTGTCTCATGTATATATAGAAATATGGGTTCAAAGTTGGTCGGTATCTTTTTCAGGTCGAGCGGGATTTTTTCTCTTTCTTTGTATGTAATTTATAATTATTTATATAGTTTTTCTCTTTGCTCATCAAAAGCACAGCAATGAAAGAAGAGGTGGTCCAGGGATTGATCAGCTAAGTTGCAGTGTGGGCATACGGCGGTGTCGATAAGGTTTAATCTATAAAGATGGGATTGAAAAAGACAATGTCCGAAACGTAGACGACAAATTGTTGCATAATATTTTCTTCTTTTTGTTTTGATATTAGAATTACGGCCTCGATCCGAATGAGAAAGAAAACTCAAAGCTTGAGCATGAGCGACCTCGCTTTAGAAATGTCAAAACTATTGTTCATGTCAAGTTTTATTTACGAGTTTTTAGATGGAAGACTCCATGACGCAGTTAAAATAAGGTTTGGAGGAAAAGAAAAGCTTTTGCTTGTTATTAAACTAATTTTAATGTTATGGACCAGCACAAAGTTTAAAATAAATAATTATCAGTTATGTTATTGCGATATTTTTTTTCCTACGACTAACCGACTTCAAAAAGGAGGAGGTTCTCAATTCGTCTGAATGTTTTTTTTTGTTTGTTACCTCATAACTTTCGCCTCGGTGAACCGATTTTAATGATATTTTTTTTATTTGAAAGCTGGTGCTTCCCGTGAGGTCCCATTTGAATTTGTTTTAGTTATGACAACAATATCTATGAGAAAATCATATAAGTCTTAAATTTGTATTAAGAATGTGCGCGACAAATGGACGAATAAATCAATATAACGCCAACCTATTTCGATAATTCATTTTTTATTGGAAAAGACGTGTACAAATTAGTGAGTATACTTCAGATTCAGTAAAAAAATAATTGCCATTTTGTAGTTACGATAATTGCTATTTTTTGAGTCGGCGCAGCGCGTGCCCGGCTGACGCAGACTAAAAAAACAATTATCGTAACTACAAAAATGGCATTTGTATTTTTACTTATTAGTTCTTTTTCTTTAAAGTCGGTAATTTTTTGTTGATTTTTTAGGGTTCCGTACCCAAAGGGTGAAAATGAAAATGAAATGAAATGAAAAAATACTTTATTTGCAGCCATACGGTACAAAAAGGCGGAAATTAATGCCATAAGGCATTCTCTACCATTCAACCTTAGAGATGTAGGAGAGGTGCAGTGAGGCGGGCAAAAAAATAAGCGTAAAACAAAATGAATTAGCGAAAATATTAACTAACCTAAAAATAAGAATTTATATATTAAAATAAATTACATACAAATAAGTACATACACTTAAACATATTAATAGGTATAAGATACAAATACACAAATATTATTTTAGCACATATGAACAGATTTACACATTAAAAAAAATACATGTATATATATATATATATATATATATATATATATATTTGATAAATAGTGTGAAAAAAAAATACTCTTGATTTTTGAGAACAATGTGACAAGAAACAATCAGGAAGTCAGGAAATGACATTTAAGACGCTCTTTAAATATATTAATTGACTGAGATGTGCGTACATCAAGTGGAAACGGAACCCTATTACTAAGCCTCCGCTGTCCGTCCGTCCGTCCGTCCGTCCGTCCGTCCGTCCGTCCGTCCGTCCGTCTGTCACAGGGCTGTATCTCAGTAACCGTAACAGGTAGACAGCTGAAATTTTCACAGAGTGTGTATTTATTTTGCCGCTATAACAACAAATAGGTAAGCTTAAAAAATAATTAAAATTAAGGGGGCTCCCATACAAAAAACGTGATTTTTTTGTTTTTTTTTCTACGATGGTACGGAACCCTTCGTGTGCGAGTCCGACTCGCACTTGGCCGGTTTTTTAAATTATTTAATTTTAATTATTCATTTTTAATTAATTCTGTTATTGATCTTTTATTTTAAATCATTTTAAGATTATTAATTTATGTTATAAAATTTGCACAGCTCGAAAGGGTCGCTCATGCCAAATAAATAAATAGATACTTCACTTAAATTATCGTTGCTAGTTCTTAGGGTTCCGTACCCAAAGGGTGAAAACGGAACCCTATTACTAAGCGCTGTCCGTCTGTCGATCCGTCCGTCCGTCTGTCACAGGGCTGTAGCTCATAAACGGTAATAGGTAGGCAGCTGAAATGTTTACAGAATGTGTATTTATTTTGCCGCTATAAAAAAATATAGGTAAAATAAAATTAAAAAAAAATTAAAGGGGGGTCCCATACAAATAACGTGATTTTTTCGTGTTCAATCTTGTACGATGCTACGGAACCCTACGTGTACGAGTCCGACTCGCACTTGGCCGGGGACTAAATCCCGACAACATTTTCCTTTTATTTTGTAGGTGAGAAATAGGGGCATTTTCTAGATTTGTATATGGTCACACAGTAAAATTAATGGCCGTGTCGCAAATTGATATATTTTCTAAAGAATTCGTTCGTAGTATTCGTGTTTTTGTTATAAAGGCCACGGATTGTAAGTTTACCAGGTAAGCTGCAATATGACGACTGAAATATGTTTGGAATTCGATACTGCTTCAAGCAATGGGCAAAGGGTATGCGTGCAATATCATATTGTAGCATGTCCTCCAGCCAGATTCGCACCCACTTTTGCAGAGGTTTCGATTTACAAGATTCTTAACGTGACTAATCCACTTACCGCGCAATATTATACAAGCAGTTGGAGGATCCACATGTTGACGCAACTGCCTTTTGGTAGATTACCTACTGTAGATACATACGTTCATAACTTTTATCCAGGGTTGGTATCCGGTGAATTTTGTGTTGCATCTATTATTTTTCATTAATTTACCGTTTGTTCCAAATCAATATTAATTCAGTCATCAAATCTTCCACTGAAAGCCAACGTTTCTTTGCAATACCTATGGGTTTTTCGATAACTTCATTAAGCTATCTAAAGTATTTTAATTAGTAGTTGTAATTTCTATACCTAATAATTTCTCGATTTGAAACAATCCCTTTGACAGCACAAAAGTGAAAACATTAATGTTGTGGAGACAGCATTCATCAAATTATTAACTAATTCCATTACCCAATAAAAGTTTCGTAGAAGGCACTATCTTGCAGCGTGTTTGCTGCTTTTATACTGTGAGAGGAATAGAAACTGATAATGCGATGATCTTTCTCACTCTTTTGCTAAAAATGTCTATTGGCACAGCGTTACTCCGTGTACATGTGACTGTTGCCTTTGTATTTTTTTAAAAATTATTTATAACACCCTGGCTGCTCGACACATCCCACACACTCTGCTCATAGCCGTTTTTGTCTAGGTGTAGGCGCACTTCGCCCAGCGGGTCTACTCAGGGTAGACAGAGGCGAACATGTCCTATTTGCGTGCGTAAGGTCGCTTCCCTAAGTAGACCCGCTGAGTGCATACATGGGAATACATCACATTAGATGAAAAGGGTCGAAGCGGCGATGAAAATTGTCCATGTTTTCCATCCAGTTCAATCTAGCTGTGCACAAAAAGGTAAGATTGTGGCATGGCACATGATTCCTTCGGGAATGCGGTGTGTTGTGCCAATATCATAACGTGGGTGTGGTATTAGCCATCCATGTCCAGTTACATAACAAAAGTGCTGCTTCTATTTACACTATTGTATGTACAGTGACAGCACTGTGGCAGCATACCTTCTTGCTGGCCTTGTTGACTTTTTGCAATTGGGAAATATTTACACTGCAGCTTAGAAATATTGTAATTTAGTTTAGCCTAAAACACAATACATAACAGCATGATGAGAAAACTTAACAAACAAATATCAACATTCTAATAAATTCTTTGCTCCATTACTTTCTTAGCAACCTGTACAATTTTTCTACCATTTATTTTTTCGTTTTTGCAGTGTGAGAGAGATTTGGAGGGATGTTGAGGTTCAGGCCTAAGCCGACAGCGGGGTCGGAACGCAGCGCGGAGTGGCGCTGTTGCTTCTGTCTGCATGTGCGGACCGCCACCGTGTTGCTGGGCATATGGCATCTTGTATGTATTGTCCTGTTTTATTTACTGCCTGTGATTGGGTGAGAGGTTCCACAATTATGGGCTGCGGACCATATAAATCCGTGCAACCAAAGTGCTGAATTGCTTCCCTATGTATGGAAAACCCATAAGAGTAATATTCTCTGTGCCCTTAAAACCCGAAATTCCGTAATATTTTTTTAACAATCCTTTCGACATCGGAGGCTTAGTAATAGGGTTCCGTTTTCACCCTTTGGGTACGGAACCCTAAGGAAAACATCTCGCAAAAACTAAAAAAAAAGTGACTCCCTCATAATATTTCTTAGTTTTTGCAAAACTTTTATGCTTTAAGTACAAAATTTTTCATTTTCATGCTTAGAATACTTGGTTTTAAGTAATACCCGCATCGTCAGGACACTACTACACTGCGGGAAAGTATTGGTCAAAATGTAATTTTTGGGTAGAAGATAAGTTATGCATATATCAAACCATGCAACATATTCTTGTAATAATTTCGGCTTATAGGTGGACGAAAAAATTACAAAAAGCTGGACAAATTTCACCTTCCACAAAAAACATTGTGGTTACCTTTTTTTACATCAAAATTTTTGATAATTTTATGTATTTAATGGATACGACATTACCGTTATCTCATTAATTCGAGTTTCAGCGACATCTACATTTTAAGCATTGTAATCAGATTTTGAAAATAATCTGAAAAAGTATTGGTCGTGACATTCGTCGGAAGCAGGACCTGAACCTGCGACCTTTGGATTACATGTCCACTGCTCTAAACCAACTGAGCTATCCCGACACTTACATCAGCCAACGAATTTTTTCGATTATATTCGAATCGACACAATGCTTCCCCTATCTTCTGCTCAAAATTTTTGGAAGTTGGTTAAAGTTTATTCAATCATGAATCTAAAACAAAAATAGTACTTGTTTGTTTTAAAGAAGTCTGAAACAGTTTGGAACACTCATTTAAGTTCCATAGACACAAACACTTATTGCGTCACAAAGAACTTAAGATGTGCATGAATTAATTTTACATTGTTCATGTTTGCTTGTAAGTGTTGCTATTCCACGAAGTGTCACCATTGTGCATGCATCATCTGTTCAAATGATTCGTCCACTACAATAGAATTGTAATAATAAAAGTTGAAGCCAAATGTAAAGAATATTATTGTTACTCAGGCTTATTATTTAGGCATTTATTAGGCATATTATTATTGTTACTGGCTCTTGCCTGTAGCTTCGCTAGCGTGAACAACATTATTTTGTTTAGGTGAATGTATTTTATTAACACCCTTACTTCATGCCTAAATTGAAAAAGAGATATACGTTTTTTTTTCATAATATATTTTGTAAATGGATTGTAATGCAATACAG
This sequence comes from Incurvaria masculella, assembly GCA_946894095.1. Lineage (NCBI taxonomy): Eukaryota > Metazoa > Arthropoda > Insecta > Lepidoptera > Incurvariidae > Incurvaria > Incurvaria masculella. Next base: position 11,169,031 of record OX335644.1, read on the forward strand.
ATTGTAAAGTTCTTTTTGAACCTATTTTTGTATATTTTACATATTTCGCATATTTTACGGCCTCGTGTCAAGTGCGTTCAAGCGTCGGCAGCCACTCGCCGACAATAACAACAACAACAACCTATTTTGTGAATATGATTCTGGAGAGAGATATTTTTTAGCTCTGAAGCTGTTTAGATTTTCCTCTTTTTACAGAGAGCCGGCAACTCTTTTTGCCATCCTAAAAATTGGCTTATTAATATACATCCATTCTTAATGAAGATCTAATAGATACTTCGTAAAGGATACTTCACTCCATGGAAATTAATTTATACCTACTGAGATAATGGCCTATTCCATCCCAAACCCACCTCGCGTTGACATCTCAATGTTTTTTTCTTCGATCTTATTCTTCTTTACGAAGACATTCAGCAATTGTGAGGTTATAAAGCGATAAGTCATGGACCGCATGTAGCCAATAGGTACATTGTATTTTCATCTCATCTTCTCATTATAGAAGATCTTGGGGGGCCTTCCTCTTCAATCATCTGAGCCCTTAGTCCGACTCGTCACCTAAATTGGCGTTTACACCAAACCGATCGATTAGCGTTTTCAAATCTATGGAGAATTGAAGAGTGGATGTTAAACGAACTAACATTTTGTTACATATTAAAGTAATATAAAGGTATTGAAGCAGTCAGAAAACAATTTATTTATTTTGATAAGGATTAATACCTAGGTACAAATAAAGAGCCTTTTCTAGCGGCGCGGCGGTATTTAATTTTTTTTATTTTAAAATAAATGCACACTTATTGTGACATAACTATAATATTTAGATGTATGCTGTTGCAAAATTTTGTAGATAATGATATGTTCTATAAAATTGTTGTACATCATTTTGTTCTATCGTGAATAGTTTTCGCAGCGCACGCGATGTAAGGAACTTTCTTCGTAATTTTTTTGCACCTTGGGGTACGTTATCGGTGTTTTGGTAAGGATCCCTAATTTTTTTCAAAATCAAATATAGCCTATGTTACTCGGATGTACTGTAGCTTTCCAAAGGTGAAATAATTTTTCAAATCCGTCCAGTAGTTTCGGAGCCTATTCAATTCAAATAAACAAACAACAAATCAAATGTAGAGCTTTTATCGGGAGCACGGTTTGTGCTCCGCAAATTATGTGAAAGAGCCCATTGAGGAGATTTCTATGTTAACCTGCCCTCTTGAAAGTACCGCCTGTTGACCCAATGTTACAAATACAAACAAATATAACCAAACTACACCTACAATTACAAAAGACACTATCTGATCAGGTGGCATACCGAGAATTTACGACATATGAGCATGTTTATTGTGATATATCATTAAGAACTATCAGCAAATCTGAACTTGCACCACATACACTTTCTAGGTAATATGTGTTATAGTAAGTTGGAGTTACTAGCAATACTATTTATTATGTCATTGGGCATCTCATGAAACTTGTCTTTACGAATGATATTTTAATAGTGGTTCGTAACATGCAACTGAAGAGTAAAAGTCACCGTTCCAAATAAGATTTAATATCGAACTAATCTTTTAAATATTAGTTTGCATATGATGAAAGCTTCGTGAACATATAATAAACATAATTGACTGATTTCGCTCAATAGTCTAATTACATATTCGGCATTTATTGCCGTGTGGTTGTGTATACTGTGGTTTGCGTTCGTGATAATTTTGGTTCATAAACCTTTCAACCGCAGCCAATTTGATATTTACTGCAAAGGTACGAACCCTTTTTTTAAGTGACTGGACATGGATGGCTAATGCCACACCCACCGTCATGATATTAACCCAACGCACAGCATTCCAGAAGGAATTAGGTGCCATGCCTTACCTTTATGAGTATGGCTATATTGCTAGATTTACTTTCGTTTCCCAAAGCGATAGTACCAACCCAGGTGGGCTCAACCCTACCACCTAGATGGAGAATGGAACCTACAGTTTTACATCGATTCATGGAACAGCTCGACTTTGTAACAAAATGCACTTATCCAATCCAGAAAGAGAAAGAAAGTGGTGCATGAACGGGATTTGAATCCAGACCTCTGGGATGAAAGGCAAGTCCACCTGATCCTGAGCCACGAGCTGCGAGCCACTCAACCGGCGACGGACCCTCGATAATTAGTTGTGGTGGCCGGCAGCTGCTGCACCTGGTGGCGCTGGGCTTCCTCGCGGCGATCATGCGCGAGCCGCGGTTGCTCGACGAGCTGGACAAGGAGCTGGCGATGACGCCCGAGTGGGGGGAGGGCGGCGCACTGCCCACGCCGCTCAGCAACGTGGAGCCGCCGCCCAACGCGTACCTGCAGCGCACCGGCGGCCGCGACCACTCGCTGCTATACCGTACGTACACATTGACGAAATTAATCCAGTAGCACCTTACTGTGGGGTTTGTTTTGCACGGTCGGCGTGCCCCGTCATCCGCCCGCCGGTTTTCAGGCGGGAAGTCTTTTGCGACCCGCTTAACCTCCGTGCTATGCGAGCGCTTCATAGCAATCGCTCTGCGATGTGCTCCTGGACTTTGGAATGCGACCGTACAACTCGCTCAAAACTGCCTCTATCAATTGCTTATATTTGATTTGATGCTTCGATATATTTGGATCTTTCTTGCTGAAGGTAATCGAACTGACAGAAAAAGATAAAAATGTTGACGAATTGTAATATGCATCTAATGGAGGATATAATATTTATTATAATATAAATTAACTGTAACACATCAACATCTGACACTGTCTGTTCAAAACAATCCAGTTTTTTGCATGATTGGTCCGGTCTGGCCCTGTAGAATTCATACAATAATTCATAGCATTATCCCCTGTTTCCGAAGGCAGATCAGAGGTGATTTAGCACCTTTACATGATCAAATCATCACTCACACTCTAAATTACGAGCGTTATGTATCTGATCTTAATTAACTTTGGAACGGTCACTTACGGACCCTAGGACCAATGTACTCGATTTGTTCTATTATATATATATATATATATATATATATAATAGAACAAATAGAAAAATAAATCTGCTGTGCCCTAGAGCCTATTGAAACGAGATATAGACAGAGGTGGCTCTCGCAGCGGTAGGTCATATGAACAGAACAAGTAAATAATGCAAATGATTTTGTTACCTTTGCGATCTGTTGAGGTAAGTCAATCAACTAAGATTCTATTGCTTGGTACCATGTGGATCAGATTGTTTTTGTCCGGACATTCATCTGAACTGAAGCATATCATGCTTGAATGATATTGAAAGTTTTTTTTTTTTTTTATGCGACCAGACATGGATGGCTAACACCACACAACTACCGTTATGATATTAGCCCAATACAACACATTCCCGAAGGAATTAGGTGCCATGCCAGGACCTTCCCTTTATGAGCACGGCTACATTGAACTGGATGGAAAACACGGACAATTGTTCATTGCCGCTTTGACCATCTTTTCATCCAATGCGATGGTACCAACCCGGGCGGGCTTAAACCCTACCACCTAGTAGGGAAGGGGACCTACAGTTTTACATGGATTCCGAACCATGGAGCAGCTCGCATTCGTGACGAAATGCACTTATCAAACTCTGAAAGAGAAAGACAGTGGTGCAAGTTGGTATTGAACCCGGGCCTCTGGTACGCTAGGCCAGTCCCCGCGCCACTTGGCTACGAGCCGCTCATAAATAAGTAAATAAGTAAATTATCAAAGTAAATAAGGAGCATCTACCTTTACTGGTTGATAATTAGTATCATTTCTGAAAATAAATGTGTTAATTGTTGTTCCTTTATCGTTTACTTTTTTATCATTCAATCTTGCAATCATACATAGTGCAAAACAGTTTTTAGGAGAACTTGGCAGATTAGTGAAGAATTTGACATTTTTTTAGAAGAATTGGGCAGACTGGTGAAGAATTTGACATTTTTTAGGAGAATTAGGCAGACTGGTGAAGAATTTGACATTTTTTTAGGAGAATTAGGCAGTCTGGTGAAGAATTGGCCATGTTTTAGGAGAATTAGGTAGGGTGAAGATATTGACAAGTTTTTAGACCTGAATCTAGCTGCATTTTTCTTTATCTTTTCACGTCTCTGTTCCATCGGAGCAAGCCCGCTGCACCAGCAGTAAGTAACAGTGTGTTTGTTGTGTGGCGCCTCAGATGATGTGGATATGGGTGCGCTGGTTACAGTGTGCACCCTCGCCATCACGCTCATGCTTATCTACGGCGCGGCTCGAGGCAAGGCTGGACACCTCTTGCCATTCTTCTGTCTGCAGCTTTTTGACTTCGCTATTACTGTGTGAGTAGCCAATCTTTTATTTTTACTGGAATTTTTATTACTACATGTTACGATTATATATTTCAGTATGTTCACATAAGTCCTTGTGGTTTGGAATGGAAAAAGGTTTGAATTAAAACGAAATGTTGAATGAATGAAAGTGTTATCGTTGCACTTCTGCCATAGAGGAATCCAATTTTAGCAGTTGATTGCCGCCTCTGCTTGGGTTCTGAACCCTTGGGTCGAGAATAGATGAACTCTTTGAAGGTGTGACTTCATCGTCTCTACTTTAAAAGTATTAACATCAACAACAAGAAAATGTTGTACTCGCTTGCACAACTGGCTCCTAGAAAATACTTTCTATGACCAAAAATACTTTACAATAATAATTTTAGACTAGATCGCTCTGCCTGTGTCTGATAGTTCAATTATTTTATTTTTTTTGTTAAAACTTACAATGAGTCACAAAATACATAATTGCCTTTAGTCTCAAACCCTAAAATACTTCAATAAGTAGCATTACCATGCATACATGGACAGGCTGACCGCCACGGGCTACCTATGCTACCTGCGCTCCATCCACCGGCTGGTGGCGGAGACTCGGCGCGTGCCGTGGCGCGGATCGCTCATGTCGCTGCCGGCTCCCGCGCTCGCCTTGCTCGTCATGTGCGCCTTCCTAACCGCCGTCCTGCTCAAGGTACGGAACCTGCCACCGCACACCCCTCCTGCCATAGACCTAGCTTACGAGACAAACACAGTGTGGGAGTGAGAAGTCTACTCGAGCGTCACTACCGCGAGATGGAGCATACCCTATGCGACATTTTTTCAAATCGATACATGGGAAATGCAGTTTTGTAAAATCTTTTATTTCTCTAGTTTTCCTATTAGAAAGCATGTTTTTCTATTTCACCTAGACATGGTGATCTGTGCATTTGTAGATTGTGACGTGAACAGGCGTAATAACCTGGACAAATATGCATTTTTACGGGCAAATAAGAAACGACCCACTGATTCTTTGTCAATCATTTTTTATTATTGGCTTTGACATATACATGTATCGTCATCGTGTTTTGAACTTTAGAGATTTTAGACCATGGAGAGTAGTCGTTTAATATGAATATCGACTCCCTCTCGAGTGTAGGCCATTAAGTGAATACACGATAGTCTATGATCCAAGCAAGCGCCTCTCCATTCTCAATTTGCCTATATTTAGTGAGCCAGAAGTTATTTAGCGTAGAGTCAGCACTCTGGTAGGCAGACTGCTATCATCCAAGACATATTCGCCAGTGATGAGCCATAACACATCCAAAAGTTTAAATACTTACTATGCAATATTGCGATTCTGACTCCAAAAACGATACTAAAACCTGCATATTAAGTAGTTATTCGGTTGCAAATATATCGCTATAGATGCATTTATGTAGTAGGTATGTAAAAATATTACGAGTATAATATGATATTGATCTTTTGGTATTTTGCGACCGAATATCGGTGAATATCGGTAAATTTATCTCGTGGTTAGGATGGCATTGTTAATGGCCGTTAGCATGTTTAAGGCAGTGGGCTAGTGTATGGACACGAATGGTGGCTGCCGTATATAAATTGCTTTTAAACATATTAGACAGACTGATGACGCATTTGTACGTGATGTTAAAGCTGCATGTTTGCATCTGCAGATTGATTGAAGTGCTTGATAGCTCAGTAGATCGGTAGATCAGTAGATCAGTAGCTAAGAAGTATCGATAGGTCAGCGTCATTCCGCAAATCCGCTGGTATGGTGCTCGCTGGGCTTCGCGAGGTACAGTCATTACATAAAAAATATGGTTCGATATAAAAATCCGATATCTCTTACCAGCTCTAATACTCTCCAACTTTCTGATTTACTATCAAATTATAACACTGAATGATATTGGTGTAAATGCCAATACGTTGAGCGATTGTAGTGAATGGCAGAGGTCATGGGTTCAAATCCCCGTCTTGTTCTTGCACCACTTTCTCCCTCTTTCTGAATAGGAGCAGTGCATTTCGTCACGAATACTAGCCACTCCATGGTTCGGAATCCATGTAAAACTGTAGTTCCCCTTCTACTAGGTAGGGTTCATCTCGACCGGGTCAGTACCATCGCATTGAATGAACGATGATCGAAGCGGCGATGAAAATTTTCCGTGTTTTCCATCCAGTTCAATGTAGCCGAGCAATATAAGGAAGGTCCTGGCATGGCACCTAGTTCCCATGTGGTGTGTTAGGCTAATATCTGACGGTCGGTTTGGTATTAGCCATCCGTGCCGGACATGAAAAAAAAAGAAGTTAATAGTTATTTTGTTCCTTCCTCAGGCCTACTGCATCAGTATCGTGTGGCGCTGCTACAAATACCTGACGATGCGCGCGCACGCGCTGCATAGCCTCACGCCGTTTGTGATCTCGGGCGAGGGCCTGAGCGGGGCGGGCGCGCCGCAGGGCGCCGCGCCCGCCTACCCCGCGCCCGACTACTCCAGCCTGCTGCCCGACTACGAGGAGGCGGTCAAGCAGACGCCGCCGCCCTCGTACCGCGCCGCCGTCATGATGTCCTCCACCGACACCACCGTGAGTAGCTCGGCCACCAATTTTCCTCTTTAGTGAGGAAGTTAATAACCGATCGCAGCTCTAAATCAAGCAAATTTTTATTAGACTTTGACATCGATGCATTTCTCATGCTGTCACTCTGAATGTATTAATCGGACTGAATTAAAATTTAGAACGCATAACATAAAGAAACAGAGCTATACATATACACATGTCTCAACTTGTTCAGCGGAGCTCTTTATCCTTAGGTAGATAAATTATTGAACGCTCCTCGTATAAGGTCCTAGAATGATTAAATTTGGTAAGAATAAAGGTTTCACAGCCCAGGTAAAGGAAGAAATCCGAGTTATTTAAAAAAAAAAACATTTACATTTGGATTTGTGCAGTACCCTTGGTGCATAAGTCCGATTCGCACTGGAAGTCAGAATATTCAGTACACATTGTAAAACATCTTGGAGCTACTCTGTCGTTGTCATGCTTTTATTTTTAGCATTAGTACAAAGAAAACATAATTTACACAGCTTTGCATTACAAATAAGTCTACATACAAAGTATTCGTTCGTAAACCAAGTGACGGATTTTTGGCTTTTGGCTGCCCCTATCCCGTCGTGACCGGCCGTGACTAAGAGGCTAACCCTCTTCCCTGCCCAAGTTATGTGACATTCATAAAATCACATTAAGCATAACTATTCGAAAAGTCTGCTATTTGTGATCAATCCTAACTCTATGCTGTTATCATTTGGGAAGGAAGATGATGACTAGGCCAATGTTAATATTACAAAAAATCAATTTATGCAGGTAAACGTTCCCAAAACCATCATATTAAGAGAGGTAACATTTTCGAAAGAAGTCAAAATTATGTTGATGATAGTACAGAAATTTGTAAGTTTAAGAGGATAATGACATGATCAAGTTCCATACAATGGCTTATGCCTGTTTCCTCAGTGAAATTAAGAAATATTTTAATGATATTGTGCATATCAAATAAATCAACTGAGAGCTACGTCTGTTCCTTTTTGTTTTTTTTTTTTATTTTGATACATTAACTTATATCCGTTATATACGCCTCGAAACATTTGTATACAAATACAAAAAGGCGTATATTGTCGTCGTCCCCTCGCGACAAGAGATGAAGCACAAACTCAGCGATATATCCCATGTGATAAATGTGTTTTGTTTTATTTATCGTGTGAGACAAAACGAAACAAATATATTATATATTTATTGTGTCTAAATCCCTCCCCCTAAATCCGTCACGTGGTCTAAGAACGCTCGCTAAGCATACTATCCATAACGTATTGCTTGTCGTTGCAGCCGTCGACGCCTCCGGGCGAAGTGGCGGACGGTGAGTCGGCGACGGGAGCGGCGGCCGCGCAGCCCGCCAGCACCATGGTGGTGGTGCCGCACGAGCTCGCCAACCACGCCCGCGTCTAGACACCACCCGCCGCCGGGACCTCCTACCGTCTACTACTCCCGTATTAACCTTTCTCTTCTGTCACTAATTGCTGTCCGGACGCATCTTCATCCGGGCTCTGCAGTCCTAAAGTATGTATGACCGTGGAGCAGGACGAAATTTGGTCATTAACACCCAGCGAGCCGGCTATTCAGCCGGCGTAACCACAAGTCAGTGGAAAAAATCTAACTACAGTTACTTACTTACGAAAAAGGGACGTGCAGCATTGAATGATCGTTGCACTAAAAAGCGTCCTGTGAAGTTCTTACGTCTCGTTGGAACCGAGAAAATGAGTAGTGAGCGAATTTGTATGCAAAAGGGTCTGGCCGGGGCTGCCGTCAATTTATGTAAAAGTAGCTACGCCGCCCCTATACAGACGAGTTTGGGTTGCTATTCCAATCCTTTCATACTCCTTAACACCGCATACTATGCAATCCCAAAGTACATTTCTATGCAGGAAATCATCGGTAAGGGAAACTTTTAACCCAAATTTACTTTGGGCTTATGTACTATCACTAATAGTTTTTTGTAATATTGTGAGAAATTTGAACGCCAGAGACAATCAATGGCTGAAGTTATTTCCGCTCTGCCTGGCTTCGCCTCGCAGCTTTGCCAATCGCATAAACATATATTTCAACCATCGAGTAAGGAAGCAATCAAAATTCATCGGTATAGTGGCAGCGTAGCCACGTTTTGGTAATCAACATACACTGACGGTAGCGCTGCCAAGTCAGTTCGCTTAAGAATTCGCTCACCACTGATGTTCTCGAGTTCCAACGACACTGAACTCCATTTAGTGCTATGGACATTAGATGTTGCACATCCCGAATTCGTAAGCGAACTGACTGACCGGCGCTACCGTCAGTGTATTATAAATGAAATGTGGCTACGCTTTCTCAATGCAGCAGTTTCGGTCGCCACTCCTTTCCCTCCTCGCTGGAAACACTTGATCACATTTGTTGTGGGAAGATACACAGTGTCACATATTGGTAGGGACAAACAAAAGGTGTAGCCCCCACGATTACTTCGGCTCACATAATGATGATGGCGAAATAAGTTTTTTAAGGCGGAAACACGACTCAAAACGTGAAAAATCGCCGTTTTAAAGACATTTTGTTGAGTTCATAAAGAGTAAAAATCTGTAAAAAATATATATCTTACCCTGATCTTAAAACTACAAATCTTACTTTATAAAATTTTTTTTTTCACTACTTCCAAACATCAAGCATAATTTACTTAAAATTTAAATTGTCTAGAGAACCGCTCATTGTTTTGATATGAAATTAATGTAAAATTCTTTACAATTGTAGCTTTTTGATTTTTTTTATTAATGTTTCTACCGCGCGGAAATTAATAAAAACAGCTATTTTCCATTCATAGAACGACGTTTGCTACGCGACTCTGACTCTTACTATGGCAACTTCCTTGCGCCTTATGTTTGACCACTTTTGTGTTTTTTTGACGATTAACACTATTTGTGTTTGATTTCTTATTTATCAATTACTTGTTTCTGTTCATGTAGTTGATATATTCACAGCTTGGTTTACTATTCTACTAGATCATAATTCTCGTAGGTGAAGTAGTCTAACTTTTAGTTATATTGGATTTTATTTTGAAAACGATTAGTGTAATATTAATTCATTAATATGGGCTATGTTCATATAAGGTGTACTAAAATATTGCTATGTTAACGTATCTTATTGTAAGTGTCTGTGGCAATATCAAACTATTATGAATGTAATGTGATTTTTCTTGGATTGATACCCTTCAAAATGTATGTAGGATCTGTGATAGCAATTTCTGATTGAGTATTATTGTTCAGTACATTTAGAGTAACAATTTTTTTAAATATTCTCTGCATTCAGCAGAAAGCAAAATTTTGTACTGTTTAATTTTTCTGTGACTTTTTTTACTCTACTTGACCTCCAGAGGAGTGGAATGATTATTGCGTGATTATTCTGTTTTGGGTAAAAACTTTACGCTCTGTATTATGTTCGTGATAACATTTTTGTTTCTCGCTATATTCTACATATCACAAATTTTCAACAGCTGATAAAGATATCTCTTTAGTCAACCTATAGGAACCATTCATTACCACTGCACACTTCAGTGCAATCTCATTATTTATGTAAATGTAAAAGAAAAAAAGATGTTCACCTATGGCTAAAAATAGGTACAAATTGGTGTATTCTCACATATGTTATATCTCAAAATTACACAATCGGTAACAATTGTTCCAGTGTTTATAGATTTTGCTCTGTACCTTGTACCGTTAATTTCGAATATCAAATATATTTTTGTAAATAAATATGTCCATGGTGTCATGTTTTTCCATATTTGATTCTAGACGAAAGTTTACTGTAACATTAAAATGCCACCAGGCCTAAATTCGTCCCAATTAATGGGAAGTTGACTGCCAGGCCTGCCGTAGCGTGGAACCCTTGGATGTATGTTTCATCTGCGTGACCACATGCCGTCCATTCAATTTGATGCGTGAGGCGGTCTAATAGGTTAATTAAGTGTTATGTACGGACCACCACATTATTCAAATGTGTAGGCTTGTATTTCGAAACATCATGAACCTCAAAACTGTGTTTACTTAAGGCTGAGCGTGCACTGCGTTTTTTATCGTGCAATAATTTTGTCACAAGATAGTCACATAGGTCCTCGAAAACTCTTGACTTTCCTGTCAATTTATCTTTTCGGGTAAGTTCTCTTAACTATTTGGAGAAAGCAAATGCTACATCACTTACAAAGGAAGCTTCGCTTTTCTTATGGTGTCGTTAGGAAAAATGTATGACATATTTTTTTTATTTTCTCTAGCAATACAAGCGATCTCCCCAGCAGAATATAGCCGATTTGCAGTCTTAAAAGAATTGGGTGTGGCGATTTTGACTGTTCTAACGAAATGTTTTATAATTGCAGAAAAATCTCAGCGCACGCTGGGTCTAAATGTTTTTAAAATTCGGATTCAATCAAAATTATTATTGTATGGAATTAGCGCGAGTGGCCCATTTTTTAAATACACACATGGTGTATCAAGCACACACTCTACGCAGAGCCATGCCAGTTTAAAAACGTGTAAAGGAGAATGCCCTATTTGGTTTCAGTTTGTGTCACTGCAAGAAAATACTCAAAGATGATCTTAAAAATATTTGTTATTTTTAGGAGAAATGACCATCAGTATGTCCATGGGAAAGTCCAGGATATAAAAGAAATGTTTGCATTGAGAGTGATTTGTAATAATTTTGAGTGGCTTATGTTAATGTTACAATTCACTTGCACGTATTTGTAGTCCACGCACGTTTAATAAGCACATAAAAAAATAACTGGTGCCACATTTATATCTTTATTTCATGCAGCTAAAGTAAAAATAAAAACACACATTGATAAAGAAAGGTTTGCAATTAAAAAACGGTGGCCAAAATATAGTTTTTCAACTTAACGTGTGATATTCCCCGGTGTCCTACTTCTCAATAGGCAATTTCTTAGACGCCGCACGTGGATGCATCGTTTTCTTCAGTCATTGCAGTGACATTCCTTTTTCTTGATTTTATTCATAATGTGACAGATAATAATATCATCCAGTAAACGAAAATGAAGTCAATGTTGGATGCATGCTAAGAAATTTAAAAAGCCTAAAGGCCTTTTTCACCTACCGCTGATTAGCTTAATCACCACTTATTAAGGGCCTTTTTAGTAGCTCGTCATCAATACCAGCACAAGTTAATCAGCACTTTAGTAATAAAGGCCCTTTAAGTGTCGATTAAAATAAATCAGCATTTGGTGAAATCCAGGCTAAATATAAGGTTAAGTGTTTTTTTAAAAACAGTAATAAATTGTAATTAATTCGTGAAAAAAAAGTACGACCTGTATTAAAATATTCAGACACATAAGGAAGGGAACTGAGTTAGTTCTAAAGTAGTTTGGGCATTCTCCTTTATGTGGCCATGTTTAATTTTTTTTATGTACTTTGAATATATTACGAGTCTGTAATTTCCTTCGACATGAATTTCTTCAGTAGAGTTTGTAAATGTTGTAAGTTCTATGTAATATCGAAGTTTCAATAAAATTTCTCCAAGATTTCGATTTTTTTAATGAAATTATTTTGAGAAATCTAATCACTCATCTTTCGGAAAAATCTTCCAATAACTGTAAAATGTATTGAGGCCAACGATACTCAATATTCGTTGAGTATTTAACTATTGTGGGTGAACGTGGGAAAGTTATCATGCTGACTAGATGATATGATGAGAATGAATTTTTTTCCATATGGCATCGGCAGTTAATGGACGTTAGATAAGAGAGAGAAAGAACTGTCCAATTTTTTAAATCTCTGTATCTTTCGAAAATCAAATACAATATGAACACACTTTACTTTTTTTGTATAGAAAAAATGATAACCAATTCCATTTTAATGGAATATTTATCTAACCAAGTATGTATTTAAAATTTAATACCATGTCATAACGATGTGCTCGAGCTCTTTGTAGTCGGACTGCCTTCTGCGCTGAAGTAAGCTGCTGTACTTTTTGTATCTTGTAGGGATTCAGTTTCAGTTCTTTTTTCAGTATGCGCCGAGTCGGATGCTTTCAGACTTTTCGCCAATTTTGCAGCACTCTGGCGAGGATTTCTTTGTATTCGAGCCTTCACCTTTCGAACCATATCACGTGATGTTGCTGTTTTCGTTTAGTTATACCGCTTAATGGTTCGATGCACTAACATTTTGTTCACACGTAAATGTCGAAGCTCCCGAACGATGACTGGTTGTGTTTTTCTCGCCAAATGCAAAAAGATCACATTGTTACGTTTAATATCCATTGCGAAAATTTATTATCAAATTCAAATTTGTTCTCGTTCTTTTCACCCACTTAAAAACAATGAATCAAACTGACGTTTCACCAAAATTTGGCGCGCTGTCAGTATTATTTTAAAAATAGAAGCAGTGTGAAGTTAGTAACAGTTCGAGTTACGGACGCTGTAAATAGTCGTCTGTTTTTTAATTTTATCCAAGTTTTTTCTTCAGTGGATTGGGTGGATAAAGGTTAGATTAGTGGATAAAGCATTTTAAATTGAAAAGTATGCATAGTCAAACTACTTGTATCTAATTCATTTACCAGAAAAACTAATTTATGACAACATGGAGACTAGCTACTAGGATAAGAAAATGTATTCAAGAAAAAAAATAATAAATCGTAGAAAAAAGGTTTCTCCTGAGGGTAGGTGCGTAAATAATGGATGTTTAAATTTTAAAATAAAACTCTGACCTGTCCCGGTGACGAAGAACAAAATCATTAAGCACATCATATCACATTCCCATTTATTACCCTTTTCTTTTAACTTACATTTAACTATACAAAACACATATTAATAACAGCTTAGTGCTAGTAAAATGTGAATAATAACCATCGTCTAAACCAGAGCTAAGTAAGCACAGCTGCAATTAGCTAAATATTATTTAAATTATTTCCACAGGATCCTATAAATAATTGACAGTTTGTCAAAGTAATATTTGCATCAATTTAAAACAGTAAATATCTTTCAATTCATGAAAATAAATAAATGCTTTAGTATAGTAAACACAAAATGGTAATGGATTTTCAAAAAGCTCCACTTTATTCATTGTGGACGATAAGTGTCACTAGTAAATTAATGCAACGGCATTGATAGAGCCACATCTTTGTATCCGATATAGAACACATTTAAATATTATTAAAAATGTTGGTGTCAGTAATGTATATAATTAATTTGGCGAAATGCTTCCTAAAACTCCATGTAACGGGTTTTGATAGTTTGGTTGAGTAACACTGGGAGCCGTCGGCTAAAGCGAGCATGGAATCACAGGAGAAGTGATCGAAATTCATTCATATAGCAGCAGCGTAGCCACGAGTTAGTTCAAAAGTCTAACTGTAGTTAGTTTGCTTAAGCATTCAGGACGTGCAACATCGAATGTTCGTTACACTAAATAGCGTCCTGTGAAGTTCTTAGGTGTTCTTACGTGTCGTTGAAACTCGACAAAATCAGTAGTAAGTGAATTCGTAAGCGGACTGACTTGTCGGCGGTGCCGCCATTGTATGTTGAAGTGGCTGCGCAGCCCCCCTAAAACCAGTTTCCGTTGCACACGGTACCACCACATTAGATCAGGGATGGCTGAAGTTGCAACTAATATAGTGGTTTCAGTCAGTTCAATGTAGCCATGCTCAAAAGAAGGGAAAGTGGCACTTATATCTTCTTTCTTATACGGTGTGATGGATGGGCGACAAAATTAATTTAAAAAAAAAACATACCATTGAGCACACTAAACAGATTGCACAGAGGGCACATTGCATCCGTTCTCGTATGTATTCTGCACGTGCATAAACTTTGCATGCCTACGAGAGAACCCGGCTGTAACTATGAACATATCGCACACTGTAGGTATAAGATTTCATTGCATTCTGCACTTCCCCTCATTCGGTTGGGATTCTGGCAAAGAAAGCCAGCAGAAAGCAATAAATAATTTAAACAAATCCTCCAGCAACAAGCTTTTACAAAATATTAGGGGGGTATATTAGTGCAGGATATATGACCAGTGCGTGTAGTAGAAGTTCTGTAAACGGCAATTTAGGTGACAACTGGGACTAGGAGACGGAAGTGTCGATCGAAACGAATTCATATGGCGGCAGCGTAGCCACTTTGAAGTGAAAGTATATACATTGACGGTAACGCCGGTTCGTCAGTTCGCTTTCGGTCACTACTGATGGTCCCGAGTTACAATGACACGTAAGAACTTGATAGGACGTTATTTAGTGCAACGAAGATTCCATGCTGCCGGTCCGAATTCGTGAGCGAACTAACTACCATCAGTGCGTTTTTATTTATGCAACCTGACATGGATGGCTAATACCACACAACTACCGTTATGATATTATCCCAATACACCACATTCCCGAAGGAATTAGGTGCCATGACCTTCCCTTTATGATCACGGCTACATTGAACCGGATGGACAATATGGACAATTTTTTATTTCCGTCTTTTCATCCAATGCGATGGTACCAACCCGGGCGGGCTTAAACCCTACCACCTGGTAGGGGAAGGGGACCTACAGGATTCCGATCCATGGAGCAGCTCGCATTCGTGACGAAATGCACTTATATAACTCAGAATGAGAAAGGAAGTGGTGCATGATCGGGGCGAGAATTTGAACCCAGACCTCTGGTATACTAGTCTAGTCCCCGCGCAACTAGGCTACGAGCCGCGTTTATTACGCTGCCGCTATATGAATGAGATGCGATCCCCACTCCCACTTTTCCTGTCTGGTTTATATTTCAGTTTAGTAACTGAAATTTTTAAATGTATCGAATTAACTGTTGTGTGTAGGTAGCAGTTAAAAAATCAAGTAAGGCCGATTTTGGGCGCTCATCATCATCAAGTACACTAATATTAGATATACCCAATTTAAGTCATAAGTACAATATGTTTTTGTTACTACATTGCCGTGAAGGATTATGTTATGAAAAGAGATCAATATTTTAATATTACATATGGCTTAGTGCTGAAAATTTTCGCTTGGGGTTCACTGTATTGGCTACCTCAGACTACTTGTCCTAAGAGGTGTTTCCGAAGGTCTACAGCACTTCTCTAAATGATGATGAATCTTCTAGAAATGATCTCAGTTTCGGTAGTTAGGTAAAGTTTCAGTTTAAAATGTTATAATTGGTTTCCTCTTGCTCCGGTCGTGCCGCTTGTTGACTTTTAGGTTGACTAGCGGAGTCGATGAGGCAGTCCTCGTCATCGCTGTGTTCCTCCTGTAAGAGCAACAAATCGGACGGGGATCATTTGGCGCCGGCCGACAAGACTTGCTCTGAAGCGTGAATCTGTTGACTTTCAACTTGACTGGCGGAGTGGTTGGGGCGGTCCCCGTCGTCGCTGTGTTCCTCCTGTAAGAGCAGCAAATCGGGCGGGGATCGCGTGGCGCCGGCCCGCAAGACTTGCTCTAAAGCGTGAACCTGTTGACTTTTCGGTTTGACGGGCGGAGTGGTTGGGGCGTTCCCCGTCGTCGCTGTGTTCCTCCTGTAAGAGCAGCAAATCGGGCGTGGATCGCGTGGCGCCGGCCCGCAATACTTGCTCTGAAGCGTGAACCTGTTGACTTTTCGGGTTGACTGGCGGAGTGGTTGGGGCGTTCCCCGTCGTCGCTGTGTTCCTCCTGCAAGAGCAGCGAATCGGGAGGGGATCGTGTGGCGCCGGGCCGCAAGACTTGCTCTGAAGCGTGAACATGTTGACTTTTCGGCTTGACTGGCGGAGTGGCTGGGGCGGTCCCCGTCGTCGCTGTGTTCCTCCTGTAAGAGCAGCAAATCGGGCGGGGACCGCGTGGCGCCGGCCCGCAAGACTTGCTCTGAAGCGTGAACCTGTTGACTTTTCGGTTTGACTGGCAGAGTGGTTGAGGCGTTCCCCTTCGTCGCTGTGTTCCTCCGGTAAGAGCAGCAAATCGGGCGGGGATCGCGTAGCGCCGGCCCGCAAGACTTGCTCTGAAGCGTGAACCTGTTGACTTTTCGGTTTGACTGGCGGAGTGGTTGGGGCATTCCCCGTCGTCGCTGTGTTCCTCCTGCAAGAGCAGCGAATCGGGAGGGGATCGTGTGGCGCCGGGCCGCAAGACTTGCTCTGAAGCGTGAACCTGTTGACTTTTCGGCTTGACTGGCGGAGTGGCTGGGGCGGTCCCCGTCGTCACTGTGTTCCTTCTGCAAGAGCAGCGAATCGGGAGGGGAACGTGTGGCGCCGGCCAGCAAGACTTGCTCTGAAGCGTGAACCTGTTGACTTTTCGGCTTGACTGGCGGAGTGACTGGGGCGGTCCTCGTCGCTGTGCTTCCAACTGCAACATCAGCGAGTGGGCGCGGGGCGGTGAAGACCGGCGCATGCGACTTGTTGCTCTGCAGTATGGACATGTTGACTATTTAGCTTGACTAGCGGAGTGGTTCGGGCGGTCGTCGTCGTCGCTGTGTTCTTCCTGCAAGAGTAGCGAGTCGGGCGCGGGGCCGTGCCGCGCTGGCCCGCTAGATTTCTTGCTCTGCCATGTAAACATCTTCGACAGTTGAGAGAACTTCTTCCGTGACACTGTGGGTAATATTATCGTTGATTAGAGTTTTGCCTTTCTAAAACCGGCCAAGTGCGAGTCGGACTTGCACACGAAGGCTTCCGTACCATCGAAAGGGATTTAAAAAAGAACAGGTTTTTATGTATGGGGATCCCATGTTTTTTATTTTTATTATACCTATTTGTCGTTATAGCGGCAAAATAAATACACATTGTGAACATTTCAGCTGCCTACCAATTACGGTTCATGCGATACAGCCCTGTGATGGACGGACGGACAGTGGAAGCTTAGTAATAGGGTTCCGTTGGCACCATTTGGGTACGGAACCTTAAAAAAGGGTTTGTTACACAAACATATAAACGGTGATCAGAAAACCTGTCAAACACCCGAAGTCAGGAAGTATAGTTTCAGATAATGAATCGGATAGGCTAGATAATTTTTTTAAATTCGGACAAACCTTTGGATTTTTTTCGTTTTTTTTAATCTAATAGCTGCAAAATCCAATACAGAAAACGGACGCAAAGGGCGCGCCCGTTGTAGCGCGTTTCATCGCCACAAAGCCACAATAACTGCACAGTAACAGTAGGTAAGTATATACTCGCACCTTCAGATATGTATAGATAGGTACAATGAATTCGAAATAACTACAGCATTGCAGTTATTAAATTTTTAAAAATGTCCGAATTTTTAAAAAAAAATCTAGCCTATCCGATTCACTATCTGAGCGCCTAGTCCCAGTTGTCATCAAAATTGGCTTTTACAATACATTCACAGATGACAACTTGAAGAAGTAAAACCACAGAATATCCGTAAAACTTGTATCGAGTTTGACGTTTTTGCGTAACTTCGAAGTTGCGTAAACGCCAATTTAGGTGAGAACTCGGACTGACCACTCTGAAACTGTACTTCCTGCCTTCGGGTGTTCGACTGATTTTCTGTTTAGCGTGTATAGTATGTAAATTAAAACATTAACATTAATCTTTTCGGGTTTTCGCAAAGGAGATCAAGAATTTGGGCCCTGGTACAGTGTTAATAGTACCTTTACTAAAATAATATCAAATGAAAGCTTATTCTTTGTAAATATTTAATATAAAAAAAATATAAAATCCAGCAGATTCGAGTTATTTTAATTTGAATTTTGCAACTCTTTGCAGCGCTGAAGAATCACTGAACGGTCACAAAATAATAGTAACTTCTGAGCGCGGGTGGGTTCTGGATGGATGACCATTTTCAGACTGGCCGTGGATCGGATTCTTTCTTTTGAATTTCTTCGTTGCCATTAAAATCCCTTCTAGTTACCAAATTTTATTCAAGAAGTTGGATTGAATTTTTCCCACGCTAGGTACTTTAATGGCTTTGGCCACTTATTCTTTCATTCCACAGAGTCAGGCAAAAACCAATTCGTACATTCCTCAAGTACATGCATACTCATTTCACGAACAATATCCGTCCACGGTTTATTTACGATCATTGTGCGCCAAGAACAACGCTCTGCACGAGCCAGTGAATCGTAAATGTCTGAGGGTCGTGAACTTACTCGACGACTTCTAGCTAGCGGTCATCCGAGTGGTCAGTCTTACCTAAACTGGCGATTACGGCAAACCGATCGACTGCAGTTTTCCGTAAAAACGTCAAACTCCATACAAGTTTTTACTAGATATTCTGTGGTTTTACTTCTTCAAGCTGTCAAAGTCAAACTAGGACTTACGATTTTTATGAAAACGCGGAGTCGGCGTAAACGGCAACGTCGACATATATACGGCAACGTTGAGTAAGCTGTCAAATCAAACTCGGACTCGCAAATGTTACGAGTAGTTCGATTAACGCCCACTGCGCACGCTCTTCAATTTCTCCATACATATGAAAACGCCAATTTAGCGTATGCAGCGTATATGTAGCATTTGCATGAAACGGTTTGGCGTAAACGTCAATTTAGGTGACAACTGGGACTACCGGCTCGGAAGATGGACACACAACGCGGGTTCTACTCACGTTTGCCCATATTCTTAATGCGCTCTTTGAATGCGGCATCGTCCTCGTGCAACTTGACGCGGCTCTCTAGCCGGCCCTGCTCGATGTCCAGTGCTGACAGGAACTGTAAATACGTAAACGTGGGCTCATGAGAAAAGGCGCGGAATATTGAATTTCCAATTAAATCGGTCATTGCAAGAGCCCATTTGCTTTTCTTAGGCTGGTACAGATTTTTTACAGGAAAAAGTGAATTTTCGGCCATCTTGAACGTGTGGTTGGTTTTTGATGGACAAACTATTAAGACACGTGTGTAATTATCTACTTTTTAAGATTTTTACATAGCGAAAATGGCAAAGCAGAACAATACATTTGTATTATATTTACGACCGAGTTTTTGGCGTAATAATCCGCCGTATTGCAAATGGCGAAGGAAGGTCGATATTGACATGAGGTTTTGGCGCGAAAATCGTCTTATTGCTAAGGGCGAAAAAGAGGAAATGCGGAAAAAATAGCTAAGGAATCCAGAGAAAAATAGGAAGGTAAAAAAATAAATGATACCGCTTGGCTGTTGAAAGAAAACACTCGTTTTCGATTGGTAAAAACGTTTAGAAGAGGGCTATGAAGACGTTGAAGGTGACGGGAGGCATGACCACCCAGAATCACTAAAATAGTGTGACGAATCACGAGTGCATGTATATGAAGTTGAAATAAAGGTGGAATTAGACTAGGAGGTCGTGACAAAAATGGTAACGATAACGTAAATGGCTGAAACTGGGTTCAAAGGATACAGACAAACCCTCTGAAGCTAAATTTGGCAGTCTGCTTGTGCCAAGTGTTTTCATTACGTAGATAAGGCGCCTGAAAAAGTGGTTATGGTGACCAACAATATATATGATAAGTTAAATGGCTGCAAATAACGAAGCATGAAAGTATCGTATCAGTACATACTTTCATAACAATACCAAAACTGAACAAATATTTTGTTCAGTTCAATAGTTCGCGTTTCGTATTAAAGTCGATTGAGGTTTATTTATTTATTTTGTTACAGATATAACTTTAGGTATATGTAAGTATTGAATTTAAAAATCTGATGGTTATTGTTGTATAATTAATAGGTATCAATGTTTCTATACAATCTGTATATTCATCAGCAGGTACATACCAACATCTATTTTATTTAGCCAATCTAGATAACGCAACCACTTAGCACGGACAGACCGACATATTTAGCATCAGAGGGTTGGTCTCTAACATGTGAACCCAGATTCAGCCATTTACCTTATCGTGACCAAAAATGTCGTGACCTCCCGGAATAAATAGTCTCAATGGAAAACTCCAAGCCCCAAAGAATCACTTCCATTTAAATTGACCGTCAAGGTTGGAAGGACCATGTCAGCAAAGAGGCTTCATTCCCTTTGTTTAGAAAATTAACACCGTTTGTGTGAGGCCATTTCTCGGGCCATCCGCGAAAAAGACCACAACCTTTTATATTGAACTTCACGCGCCCGGTCACGCTCAGCGGTTTGTTCATGTTCGAGTTTTGACGCAATACCAGGCCGCATTGATGGGTCAGTTGCCATATTCGCGCGAGCAATTTCACACAAAGATGAAGAGAACTTTGACCACATAACGGAAGAGATTAGACGGAAGAAAAAATCGCGTCCATAGAAGAGACCGAATCAAAACGTGCATTCCATAAATGTTTTGAAGATTGGAACTAACCCCGAAAAGACGCTGGCAGAAGCATATTATATCAGAATTTTATTATTTTACGGCACGACTTGTCAAGTAGGTAAATATTTTGTAAAACTCAACCGATGTCTTCCAGTGTGCTGTGATAGGTGCCAAAACAGCAGGACACGACGGTTGATTCAACAATAAAACATGGCCGACTTCTATAACTCAACTAGATGTGAGCGTGCTTAAAGTGAAGGGAATCTTGACATCATCAGGCATTGCATTGCAACCAGCCTGATGAGGTAGTATTAATAAGACAACCATACATGAGGCTCTACAAAAACTGAGGTAGACGAAGGAGGGCGGTTAAAAAAGGGAACAAACCTCCGGATTCCATCTCAGCTGCGCCATGAACTCTTCGTTCGCCAAGAACAACGCGATTTGCTCGTCCTCCGTCTCTCCGCCGCCACTGACCGAATCCTGTATCCTAAGGAAGGTCGGCGGTAGCGGGCCCAATAGTCGCGGTTTCCACCTGCGTCGCACTGCGAGCGGCACGGAGTCGTCATCGGGGTCGCTGAAAGAGGAATGACGCTTGTGAACCGGAGCCCACCGTACTGTCAGTTTGCCAGATAGGGCGCAGTGATCGGAACTTAGACAACTTGGTTGCTGAAATAGGAGAAAGATTGTGAACTGGAAGAACTCTAGATAAGGTTCAACAGCCCCAGCGTCTACCTGAACTTTGGCTTCCGAGATACTGGTTTTTGATGACTATAATACTATTTAATACTGAAGCCATCTGGTCTTTACCGTTACTAGGTTTTTTGCTGCTTGCTCCCTTGACTTTGAGCCCATCGTTTGTTTTGATCTTTAAAGGAGATTTCGCAAAAAGGAAACAATTACTTAAATTGGGTTCCTACTTTTTATCCCCTTAAAAATACACTTATAATCTAGGTGAGCCATAACTAAAGATTACCTGGACAGATGACGTCTCCTGAAGCGACCAAACATGAACTCCGAAAGAAAAGTAAACACAACACGAAATTATTTCAGTCCGCACACGTGAGCACATCGCGAACACAAAACCGCACTGAAATGCGCAAATTTCATCCTCCGTCTCGGTCAGATTCTACAAATAGCACCGGCATTAATCAGGATGTGATCACTTACACGGCAGGCGGGGCGGCGGCGCGGGGGCCCGGCGGGGGCGGCGGTCGCCCCGACTCCACCTGCTCCATCTCCTGGCGCAGCCGCTCGTTCTGGATGTCGGTGCTCATTGCGAGCAGCTGGTCGATGGTGGCGTCCACCGCGCCCCGGTTGGCGCGCAGCACCGCCTCTATCACCTCGTCCTCCATCTCCGGGAACATCGTCTTGAAGTCCGACATCGCCTGCGTGAACTCGAGCTGCATCGTGGACGCCATCGTATCCTCTCGGCCGGACGGCGAGTTATCTCCCGCGTCGGTGTTTGAACTTGTAAACACGCGCGCCAACTTCAAGGCTAGAAGTCATCGCTCCAGGTGGGGGCGCGCTCCGAGCCGGTGTCACAGCTGACGTTCGCGTCGCGGCGCCGCTGGGTTCTTCTGAGCATGGTTCACTTGAGCTCCTGCATCGCCTCGTCACCGGCCTGTTCGAACCGCTCAGCACTTGAACGAGGGCATCTGGACAATACTATGGAAGTGCAGCTAGAACCCGTGATGTGCAGTTTTCACTTCCCCAGTTGCTCTGGCACTGAGTGCGCATGCCCGCGCAGATCCCTCACTGCGGCCCTCCGTCTCCTCATTATAAATAGTACGTACACGGAGCGAGCATTCGACGCAAAATGACCGGCACATGCGCATTGTGTCCACTGTCTCCGTGCACGCAGGCATGCCTAGACGAACTCGCTTTATTCCATTTTGTAGCTATTCGCGAACGCTTCTTTGGAATGCAACAGCACACTGTCTTGTACTTACTCCGGAATAATAATTAATAGGCACCGAAATAAATATGTGCAAACAGAATTGACACTAAAATCACATTTATTGTGTTTTAATGTAATTAAATGTTAGTCACCTACAGAAATAAAAATAAACCGATGCAAATATTTTCGTAGCTAAAATCGCCCTGCAATGTTCTTCAGAAGAAATTATGAAAATACTTATATACAATAAAAATGCAATGATATTTTTTGTAAGATCTCTCTAAACCAAGTTCTTATAAGGATAACCAGCGAACAAAAACACGCTATTATGCAAGCTTTAACCCTTTTTCAAGGTTCAACTAATAGTCGGGCATTGGGAGGAAAAATTGTATGGTCACATTAATTGCATATTTGGTTTAGAGTGCGTAAGAATATTATGGACAAAGCATAAATACGTAAGTATCCCCACTTTACCGACTCTCGTTTTTTATTATTGCGATTAAAGTTAAAAATATATATTTGAGTGTGAACAAAAATTACAAAACTTACAAAAACCGGGATCAGGGCGTGTATTCTTGGCATTCAGTCATTGCGGATTCATAGACTAGGAGGTCGCGACAAAAATGGTAACGATAACGTAAATGGCTGAAACTGGGTTCACGAGATAAAGACCAACCCTCTTAAGCTAAATGTGTCAGTCTGCCTGTTCCAAGTGGTTGCGTTAAGTAGATAACGCGCCTGAAAAAGTAGATATGGTGACGAAAAATATATATGATAAGGTAAATGTATGCAAATGACGAAGCATGAAAGTATCAGTGCATACTTTGTTAGCAATACAAAAAATGAACAAATATTTGATTGCATAGGTATCAAAGTTATAGGCGATTTAGGTCACAGATATAAATTCAGGTATATTTAAGTATTTAATTAAAAAATCGACTGGTTATTGTTGCATAATTAATAGGTATCAATGTTTCTAGAAAATCAATACGTTCATCAGCAGGTACATTCCAACATTTATTTTATATAGCCAATCTAGATAACGCAACCACTTGGAAAGGCAGACTGACATATTTAGCATCAGAGGGTTGGTCTCTAACCTGTGAACCCAAATTCAGCCATTTACCTTATCGTGACCAAAAATGTCGTGACCTCCCGGAATATCAGTAGAGTTAACAGTAATGTCAAAGTAAATTCTTCTTCTGTTAACTTTACTGAATCCGCAATGACTGAATGACAAGAATACACGTCCAGTTGTGTGGTGTAGGTTCTTGCTACTACAATGGGACATTTTATTGGTCTTCAACAATTATTGTCTTCAACGAATGGCCTATTCTTGGAATTCCGTGCTCAGGGATGAAGGAGCGCCCAGTCGAGAAGACAGCTTTTACATCGCTTTTAAAAAGCGATTTTCTCGGCGGAAAGATTTCGGAGCACCATTGCATTTACGTCGAGAAAACTGCTTTGTCAGCGCTAAAAGCGGTTTTATCGACAAAAAAAATCCTGATTCCTGAGGAAGTTGCAGCCGTGGAAATTCTTAATATAGTAACCGTATAAGGTAAAATTTTAGAAACATATATATATTTTAGCAATCACAGAAATATAAGCCTTATTTTCATGGTATCAGTGCATGAAAATCGTAAACGAAAAAAAATGTTTTGCCTTACCACTTTTGCATGCCTACCCCATCGAGTGAGGTATCTTTCAAATCAAATCAAAATCAAATCAAAATCATTTATTCTGTGATAATATAAATCAATTAGATATTCAATTCAATTTTTCACATTGTCATAAAATAAAAATAAAAATAATTCGCAATAAATCTAAACAGTATTATTAAAAAATTGTCGAATAGTTATATGTATAAGTAAAATAAATAATCACAATCAATAATTCTAAATAAAATAAAATTAAAATTATAATATTATGTCTAAAATTCTTAAATATCTATATTAAAATATGTCAAATCGTAAAAAGTTTGAGTCAGGAGCCATTTGCTTAGTTTAAATTTAAAAGAAGCCTCACTTTCTTCTAGTTGGAAAATTGTTGTAAATGTTAGTGCCCTTGAATTTTAGGCTTTTTTTAAATTTGGCGGTACTGTGAGTGGGTACTAGGAGTAGTTGCTTGTGCCTGGTCGGGTAGGAGTGCGTGCGCGAGTTGTACAGTCGTTTCGTCTGAAATCTATACACCGGAAATAGAGACAAATTTGAGATCTCTTTCTGACATGCTGACGTCAACCATAGAGTAAAAGGGAGTTAGAAATTCCTTCTCTTTCCAGTGTATACATTTGATAAGTAACGACTGTACTCTGACGCGTTGCACCTCGCAAACAGCGCGACCTTCTTTACGTAGGCGTCGTACATCGTTAGCATACCGAGTTTTTTAAATATTGGGGCGCAGTGATCGTCCCACGCAGACTTGTTTATATGTATTTTATATGTATTTCAAAACAAAATGAATATGCCACATACCTACCTGTTTATTTGGTAACATCATTATCTAGATTTGATTTAAAATAAAAAATACAACTTTTTTCAGACAATACGTTTGAAAAATAAAATGTTTGAAATAACAGAATTTTCATATTATATATTTATTGCCTACACACAAAATGTGTGGAGGACGTACTTATATGTTTCAACCCGTACCAACGAATGCTATCAACCTACCTTTATTTTTCGTAATAAGCTATAATGAATCATTGGTTTGCTTTATGTCCATAGATCGTTCGTATTACAGGTGTAACAATTTATCTTAAACGCTTGGACAGGGGGCGCCACTATAAAGTTTCTGCCTCGGTTCGAAAAAATCGTAGATTCGGGACTAATACACGAAAAATGAAAACAGTTTCGAAAGATATTTCTAAACTACACACTGCAAATCAGAGATCCGTATTGTGCAGTGCAGCGTTGTTTGTATACCTAACCTCCCTTTGTGTGCCCCAGGCGTCCCTTGATATTACGGAGGACTTTCTCATGCTTTGGATATTTTTGGTGGAATTGTATATATATATTTTTCTCCGAAACAGGAAAGGTTTGGTCATTGATTTTTATTTTATGTTATTTCAATTAATATTATCTACAAAGGGATTCACTCATGCAGGTATCTTCAAAATCACCCGCAGTGCGATTACGCAAAATTTGAGGATGGTGCCGCGGTACGTGTAGGTGCGCCCCCGTCATTTCTAAAGCGCGATTACGAAGCCGTTTTTCATCCACCTACATCCAGCACGGACCAATCTTTGTCGACAATAGGTCAACTTTTGAGGTACTTGACTAGACGAGCAGACGAAATAGGCGTTTACCTCCCCGCATTTGACAGTTCTTTGCCGTTTCGTAATACCGATTCGACGCGAAATGTATGGAGTTGACCTAATTGCTGCGGGTAGCGCTGAGTGCCGCACCATTTGTGAATGCATCGATTTCGTAATCGCAAAAGCTGTCATATTGCTGTAAGTACAGCAACCTACACCCAATTTTGTGCTTCGTAATTGCACTGCCGGTATATGCCTGCAAATAAAATAGAATTCAGAGAGTGTGCCTGTCAGACTCTTTCCGACCACGTCTGATCAAACAACATCGTAGCATGAGTGAGGACTTTTTTAAATGCATTATTTAAACGTTTTGGTAGTCACTTTACTAAGTTACGTCACAAACTGATAGATCCGCGGATTCAATCAACTCAGTAAAGAGGAACCTGCGAGGAATCTCCACTGGTTTACATATCTTTTCCGTCGACAATTATGAAATACTTCGTGAAATACTCACTTAGATCTAAATGCTACTGCTAGAATTGTATTCTTTGGGAAAACAGATTAAGACAAAGAACAAAGAACAAAAGAAACAGAATTTTTTCATCTACCATCTTGCCTGACCTTTCGCAACTGTGAACCAGCATGAAAGGCTTCTTTCTGGGATCGCCCGATGCGTGTCCGCAGCGAAACGCTTTCATTGATCACCCCTTCACTTCTATATGTAATTGGGTCTTCCACCAGCAGTGGATCAATTAATGGCTAAAGAAAACCGCTTGTCATCTCGACCGCCCGCGCGGAACCGACTCTGCCGCGCCAGAACACCAGCAGCGTCGCACAAGAAGAAAGTCATCGCTAACACTGGCATATAATGGAAACTCCTACGCATAACTGAGCCATACATGAAGCCGTTTTAGTATTGTCCCTTCTCTTTGCTGTTGCATAATTCGTTTACATGAAAGGCAAATTTTGCCATGAGACAATGGCGGTTTTTAACGATGCCAAATATCACACGTACACTGTATTGTCGTGATATGTGCCCACCCTAATAATTCTCAATGGAGAATTCATTGACGCACCAGGACGGTGGAGCGAGGTGGAGGATAGGGAGGGCTCGGTGTTATATTATACGTACAGTTAATTTTTTATTTTATGTTAAGCGCGGCATTTGGCGTACGCCAGGACCTGTTGAGGTGCCCCACGACACCCATGGGCTTTCGAACTTTCAGGGGGGCTGCGAAACCATGCCGGCCGGCCATGTGCTTCTTCACACCATGTTTTAAGGATCCTGGCTTTCGAACTTTCGAAAAACTATACCACCCAATCATGCATTCTACCTTTAGACCCATCATGCGACCACTCAAACTAAACGCCCGACCTGATTGATATACCTAACAGTCATGTCCAAATTTGTTGTGGTTATATCTTGTGAAACACTGGTCGTAGACCTATCATGCGACCACTCAAACAAAACGCCCAACCTGATCTATATACCTGCCATGTTCAAAATTGTTGTGGTTATACCTATCTTGTGAAACACTGGTCGTAGACCTATCATGCGACCACTCAAACAAAACGCCCAACCTGATCTATATACCTGTCATGTCCAAAATTGTTGTGGTTATATGCTGGGAAACACTGGTCGTTGACCTATCATGCGACCATTCAAATGAAATGCCCCAACCTGATCTAACTACCTGCTGCCATTCAATCTTTCCGGGGGGCTGCGAAAACCATGCCGGCTGGCCAGGCGCTTTTTCACACCGTGTTTGATGGTCCCATTGAAGCGCTTGACGACGCCCATGGGCATTCGAACTTTCAGGGGTGCTGTGAAAACCATGCCGGCCGGCCAGGTGTTGCAATAAAATGTTGTAAATAAGCCTAAAATCGGTATGGAGCTGTAATTGAGGATACTAAAGAAGTTGATTTACGAAAATGGAATATTTTTTTAAATCTGAGATGGCTAAATGTCATTCAAAACCTTACAGGGATGTGAATCGCCCGATCAAAAGCATGTATGAAGAAACTATATAATATATTTTCGATATCATTCAACGGTTTCTAGCGCGAGCGAAGCCGCGCGCAAAATCTAGTCACAAATAAAGAGGGGCTGAACCGGCGTAAGATGTGAGAAAATATGCGAGGTAATTCAATCAATTCTGCACAAATCAAAAGTGGATGACAAATATTTAACCCAATAAGTGCGCCAAATATTTTACCCAATGAATGATGGTCGAAGCGGCAATGAAAATTGTCCGTGTTTTGTATTTTATTGATTCCACGAATCGTTATATATGTTGCTCTATAAGTACGCAGTTGGCTCAGACGCACACTTCTGTAGCAATGGGTGCAAAAGCTTATCGCGAATCGCGAAGCCAATTTGCAAGTGAACGCAACAATACACAATCCGTCCAGACGGCACCGCCCACCGCCGGAAAAGCCGCACCATCATTCGTATGCAACTATTCAAGAGTAGTCCGCTCGGTGCTCAGCTCACGCAGGCCTGGACATCGTCGCGCTCCAGAAGCCGGCAAAAATGTCTCGGGGCTCCAGTCAGCGCGCGACCTCCCGCCACGACGCACGTCCGCAGCGCTCGCGGTGCGCACGCGCAACCTCCCGGGCAGTGCTCCATCCGTCGATCGTTCGAAAATGATCGAGAGAGAATACCGTAAAACAAAGTGCTCTCGCAATTTGGCTCGCGGAAGAGTGCCACTCTGAAGTGCAATTTTCGTAAGTACCGACCCGTTGCGTAAAATGATAAGACGGAGGCCCTAAGTGGAGGCTAGTTTGCAATCTCGCGAACGTTGACCGTGCTCGAAGGCTGCTCCCGTCGCGAAGCTTCCTCCCACTCCGCGGCTGCCGGCGAGTAGGTATCTCAAAGAACTCGAGATTTCCATAGAAAGCCCATTAAAGATATTTTAAGAGCAATGTTCTGTATCATAGAATATCTAACAATCTTTTGAATAATTTTACCGTAATAGATTGTAGTAATCTACGACAATGAATATTTGAAATAATTTACGACAGTTCAGTTTGTAGAGGAAACTCATTCCTATCAGATTTAATTCACAATTAGCAAATACATTCGCATTAACAAATCACAAGGAAATTTTTAAATTAAAGTTAATGAGTACATACTATATTCTGGACCCCATATTTATTTATTTTATTTATTTATTTATTTTATATTAGACAGGCAGCCTAGGCTGATGTGTCTTAATCGAGTACATAGTTCATTGATATATTAACATTTTTTTTTCACTTAATCGGTTTCAGTTCACTTAGTTACTTATTTAAAAAATGTATTTATTTAGATAAGCGTCCAAACGATTCTTAAATTGATTAGTGTTGTTTGCACTTATAATTCCCATAACTAATGTCTCCGGTGTTTTCGCTACGTCCAATCCAGATACAATTATTTTCATCCGGAATTTCGTCCCATTCAAACGCCTCATGGCACACTCAGTTCGTCGCACGCTCAGATCAAAAAGGAAGGAGATATGCCGTCTAGCGCGCCTACTATGAGACCCGTTGCCTCCAAATTTAAAAAAAAACAAGCCCAACTTAGTACATGCCTCATGCAAACCTTGTCGCAGACGTATTGGAGGCTTTGTGAGGGTACTTGACGAACGCATTATTAAAGCACATTCGCGCGCTGTGGATGTCGGTGACGATGTTTCGACTGTTTGGCATACGACCAGTCACCAGACCATGATATGAACACTTTGGCCTTACGGCGGAGTCGTGATATAGACCGCATGCCACTTATTCCTTTTCTCTGTCCAACCGTGGTCCAACCCTAAGCAACGAACCGGAATACAGGCATACCTCACACCGCTGCACATGTTGTGAGAATTTAGTAATTGTTTGATATGTTCTCAGTACAATATTGTTATTAAAACGGATGCGATCTTATTTATGTATGCATAACCGCAGATTCAATTCGATCGGACACACAATTAGTTTCTTACGACGGATCCCTCTGTGATGACGGCTCTGCTTATCAACCTTATGCACTTGCATTGCCCTTTAGAAAACCGCGTCAGACTCGTTACATCCGCAAAAAAATAGGTAGCCACTGGCAAATAATGTTTTATAAGCGGTGAGCATGCCTCTTCACAGTTTCATGCGATTTAATGGTAATGTCGTGTTGTTAAGTTTTCTCCTGCGATTCTCCGCATGCAATGCCCGTGAAAATTACACCAGTTTCGACGCTCACTTAGATTCACCGCGCATAGACGCTCGAACCGCCCGGAGAGGCATTCACAGCCGTTGTCGTTAGCGAACGTCTCGCTTGTCTTAAGCGTCAACGATAATTGCAACGACACTGCACGACTACTATATTTTATTTATTTATTTATTTACTCATTTGGCGTTTCCTACTTCTGTCGCTGCAAGCGTCCGACATCGGTACCCTATCCTTTATTTATGGTACCTATAATAGACGGAAGTTAGTCTCAGCTTGCGTTTATTGACATGGTTGTAAACATTGTTATGATATGATATAAATTGATATGTTATTTCTGTGTTTTCATCTGGAAATAAAAGATAGGTCGAATAACAAAGGATACTATGGGAATTCTTGTTTAGGGAATGTTTTTTTTATATCTCTGGACATGGATGGCTAATACCCATGGAGGAGGGATGAACTGGGCGGAAAACACGTTTTTTTTATTGCCGCTTCGACTATCGTTCTTTCAATGCGATGGTACCAAACTTCGCGGGATTAACTCGACCACCTAGTAAGTTAGGAAGGGGACCTACAGTTTAACGTGAACTCCGAAAAAATAACGACGAATCCCTTGGTCGACTCTTACGGCATGCACGGGAAGAAATTCAGTGGACCAACTGTATTCTTTTTACGTACCGAAAATCATTCAGCACTAGTGCAAATGTCAATTTGACCTGACAAAAAGTCGATCCATTCGAAGGAAACCCTCGCCGCCACAATGAGCAACATAAACCGTACTCAGTCTTATAACTGGAAAATATCCCAACTTTAAACACTCACCTATTGTTATTTTGAGCAAGAAGCACACAAACCACTTGTAAATTTTCCGAATAATCCTTAGAAGGCACAAAATAAAGACTTAAGGTGGCCCAACCCGGCGGGACTAACTCGCACTGCACTGTACAAAACCGTGCTGTTGCGCTCTGGGACCTTCTCTGTTTCAAATAAAAAGACAGGCTCCGTGATGAGGAAGATGCAACATGTCCACAAAAAAGACAATGTGCATAGTGTATGATTTTGTAAGATTTACGAAAATTTTGATTTCAAAACGACTTATAGCTAAAAGTAAACCACGACAGCTGTAGTAAAAAATCTCACAAAAACCAAATAGGTTATAAATCTTGATTGAATAAGCTATGTCTGATGACTAATCTTTTTAAGATTTTCTTACTTTATCATTGCTTAATAAACCACCAAAATAATTGTATAAAACGCGCGAACAATTCGAACTTGCGGACCTTATAACTTAGAAACCAAACACAATTTTACAATGTCATCAGATATCTAGTTCGATCAAATAAAGCTCTTTTGACCAAAATTTGGGATCTCTGATAAGAAATATGGGCGTGATCTTCTTTCCCCGTTTGTATGGGGAGTTGAGTGGGTTGGGCCACCTTAAACCATCTAAACGATAGACGTTAGAGGCTTAACGAGAGCGCGGAAGGCAACGCTAAGACAAACGTCACTTGACGTTTAAAGAGTCACGTTCAGACGGTCAATAAAAGCGTTGTTCGTGATTTCACGGTAAGACGCTCTAGCGTCATCGTGAAGTATCGGAAACGCGGTAGTGAATGCCTCTCCTGCTCTGTTTTCCAATTAACGGCATTATTTAATATTAAGGGGGTGTTAGCCCTGAAACACAGAGATATAAATACATATTACATAGTACAAATAACAAGGAATCTCCTTCCACTACGTTTCCCTCTGGAACATAAAATAATATTGATGCTACACAAGGGTAATCATAAACACAAAATTAACTGAAACAGAAAACATAACGAGTAAAAGAAAATATTCTGAGGTTACATAAAAAAGAAAACATTCTGAGCTTTAGAATGTTGCATTGCATTGCTGCTGATTACATTCAGTTCTATAAGGGCGGCGTAAGTGAAAGCAAAGTGAAATTTTAATTGCAAGAATAAACTTTAATGTAGTGGAGGACTAGTTTACGGGGCAGGACTTTCTTAAGGCCGTGGGTCCCCCTTATAATGTTCTTTTTTATATATTTTTTATTGTCACTTTCTGTCTTTATGTTATTGTTAATTTATTTTATGTAATAAACTTTTGAATTTTAATTTGAATTTGAAATGTAAACAGTAGTATGGGGAATGATAGGTTAACGGCTCTTAAAGTTCCTTCAATACTGTTCACAAAAAGTTTATGCACCCCGCACTTAATTAGGCAAAAAACACCAAAGTTCAAGTTGCATAAATTCAATGAACCACTTTTCCTTCGTATTCAGTAGGCAATATGAGATTAGAGCATCTTAGGCACAGAACATTAAGGGACATGCCAATCTAGAATTACCATATCATAATAGCTATTGTTTTGTATATTTAGTGCTATTAATATGTTATTTCATGCGAACATGGTTGTCGGAAAAAACATTGCATAGAACCCTTTGATACATTTCCTATAATATGTTGAAGGCGGGACATGACCTTATGTTTTACTAAGTTTTTGAAATGTTGTAGATTCTAAAACATATTGTCAAAATTTACGTCTGTATGTTTTAATTTGTTTTAATACACCTTTTTAATTGAAAAAAAATGATGGCTAAAATATTCGAAAAGAAGTTGTCTTCTTTACCTTCGTTTTAATTATGTTTTTACTGAAAAATACAGATATTTACAAGAATAAAATAAACTAAACAAAAAAAATACTAAATAGAAAAAAAATACATAGAATGAAGCTATCTCAAACGATTAAAAACATTTGATTGTAATCTAACAACTTTAAGGGTTAGGGAACCGTTAGGGCCTGGAAATCGATTTCAGGAAGAAACGTCTGAGTTAATCAATGTTCAAACACGTCACTTTTAGTGAAACGCTCTCTTCCATACTGTCCATAAAAAGCCACGTGATTTTAAAGACGTTGATTTCTATACTGTGTCCTTTCGTGCACTCGGTCGAGAATGTACTGTATGTTTCGATGTTTTACGAATACAACTGACTTATAACAAAGTTTACCTGTTCCTTCTTTATTTTTTACATATATCCATTTGATTTAAATAAAATTAGTTACTGTCCGTTGGCAAATTAATTTCGCATGCATTCTCCAAACTGCTTAATTTGACGAGAATTCATAAACGTCTTGGTACATGTATCTAGCTCACTTGCGTAATGGAAGTAGAATTTATGATGAGGTTACAACAATGGATTAATATTAAATTATGATGTGGCATATCTCATTATGCAATCCAAACCAGTGGTAGTCAATCTCTGACTAGCACTGGTAGGTATTTAGATCAAACGTGTTTGGTGGTAGACTAACTCATTCGCGGGCACGTCGCACGGTACAACACCGTGCTATTGGGCTCTGGAACCTTCTCTGTTTATAAAAAAAGGCAGACTCCTTGATGAGGAGGATGCAACATGTTTACAAAGCAGACAGTGCGCATAGTGTTTGATTTGGTAAGATTTACGAACATTTTTATTTCAAAACGACTTATAGCTAAAAGTATACCACGACCGCTGAAGTCAAAAATCTAACAAAAACTTCTGTATACTTCATAACTTCTATAACTATAAATCTTAATGAGATGTCAAATGACTAATCTTTTTTTTTTCGTTCAGTAATCCACCTTCAAAGTTATTGTATATATCGCGCGACTTTATAACTTAGAAACCAAACACAATTTTACAATGCCAACTCAGACATCTAGGCCGATAGCTATTTTAAGCAAAATTTTGGATCTCTGACAAGAAATAGGGGCATGATCTTCTTTCCACGTTCGTATGGGGAGATGAGCGGGAAGGCCCACCTTAAGATATAAATAATAACACTGGTAATGTTTAACATCAATTCATTTTACTCATATTGGTTTCGTTAATGTTCCAAACATTTTGGAGTTATCATTTTTTGCTATTTTTATTTTGGTTTATTTTTAAATGCATTATTTGTCCATTGGCCAAGGCACAATTTTGCACGGCACCTGCCATTAAAATAACGATTTTTTTACCCGATAAAACTTCATACTATGTCCGTATGTTTTGATTTTTTTGTAAATATCTGTATATTTCAGTCAAAAATTTACTTTTTTACAATATTTATTAGCCAACATTTTTAATTCTTAAAGGTATACTAAAAAATCTAAAACCTACGGACATAAATACAATTTATTTTGGAATCCAAAATTTCAAAAACCTAGCAAAACATTAAGAGCATGGAAACAGTTATCGCCCGGAGTATGGGGAATTGAAAGGGTAACCATTCTCTTACTTCACGTTTCTATACGTGACAAATAATATTCTGTAAATCTAAATGTAAATGTTCTTTTTCATACGTACACGCTGGATTTCATACGCACGGACTCTCGCACGGACATCTGATGCGGACCATAAAGCCGCTTTCCCGGAGGGGTAGGCAGAGATAATATAGCGTCATAAGGTACCATCACTGCATACTTATTTCACTTTCTCTGCAGACATACTTACATATTTTCATACATGCTCTACGATTACGGGTGCTACGCACCTGACCTTTACGAAATACTTCGTCAGTTTGGTTTCACTCACTTTCGCTTTGTAAATATATTTCGTCATTCTTTCTTCACTCATTCATTCATTCTTCGCTCTACATGTCCGAACCACCTCAACATTTCCTCAAGGAAAGCATTTCTACGCAATCATTCTAATTCTTTTTAACCGACTTCAAAAAAGGAGGAGGTTATCAATTCGTCGGAATCTTTTTTTTTTTTTTTTTTTTATGTATGTTCACCGATTACTCGAAGACCCCTGGACCGATTTGGAAAATTCTTGTTTTGTTCGAAAGGGTATACTTTCTAGTTGGTCCCATTTTTTTTTTATCAAAATCGGTTCAGTAGTTTGGTACTTAATTATTCTTGATGGTAATTTTAGTCGAGCGCTTCAAAATTGTGTGGTTATAGATTTGGTCACATTTGAACGGTACATAATGCGATTTAAACGGAGTTTGAAATGTTCGATCGCCCACTCTCTGAATAACACTTTCAAATTAGTTTTCTGCTGGTGGTCTGTTTTAGCGAACAAAATGCGTTCGTAGCTGCAAGTTCAATAACGACTTTGAAAAATATCTAATGCATGCTTATTCCATGAATTATTAATGAAATAGGTATTTTGTTAGCCTAATTATGCAAAAAAAAAAGATGCGAATAGTTGACTCGCCTAAATGCTCTGCAACAAGCAGAGGATCAGTTTCACGTCCTACTCTTGGATTGTGTCCGGAACCAGGTTATGAGAAACAAACTGTTGAAAGATCTATGAACAGACAGACTGAATTTATTCTTCAAAATCCATGAAGCTCTGAGCCAACCACAAAGTGAAGAGTTCCAAATTGTGACCACATTTTTTAATAATTCTCTTGTCCTGCGTAGCAATCAGTAAACTGAAATAGTTACTATGGGGCTGGCATAGCCAAACATGGCTAAAGCCCTAACCAAATCAATAGAAAAAAAAGACAGAACGCTTAGAAGGAAAAGGAGATGTTTTGCGGATACTATCACCCTTCTAAAGCGCTTTCATTGCAACAGTTAGGCTATACGCAAAGGGAGATACAAGGTATAATCCGTTAGACTATTAGACAATTATATATTCAATTAAATTATCATTTCCTGTCCACCAATGCCGAAAGACCGCCCGCCCTCTTGCATATATCAAGATGTGCATTTAGGTACAGCCTATGTAACAGTTTGGTACTGTCTAGTCTGGTAACTGTTAGTCTTAGGGCCGAGTGCACGAAAGGGCAAAAAATCAAAATCAACGTCAAAGTATGATTAAACACGTCACTTTGTGTGGACAGTATGGAAGGAACTCTATGCGGTTCACTAAAAGTGACGTGTTTGAACATTGATTAACTCGGCCGTCTCTTCGTGCAATCGGGGCTTAATCTCGTAATTAATCTCTGACACCTTAATTATGTTAGTAAACGTATGGTAGCAGCTTGACTGTGGTAAATGCGGCCATTTTCGATTGTTCTTAAATGCCAACAGCCAACATACAAGTTTCTCACAGTGTTATGTCGTTACCTTTAACAATGTAAACAACGATTTCTCTTTCTAAACGTTGAAATTAGAGTAATTTATGTATGGTAACAATCCAAGTTACTCTTGGTAGGTTGCTCGTGTGGTTTTCGTTCACTGGCCGTGTGTAATCTCGGGTTGTCATTGTTTGATTTCACTCTGAGTATTTCACTCGGCTGTTTACTTTTACTAGGCTCGCGGAGTCGTCGCCGCGAGCTAACACGCAAAGCATCCATCGCGCAACTCGTTGCCGCCTCCGACCATGGCCATGGCGTACCGTCCGCGTGTCATATCGCTAGACTGGAAAAGTATATTTTATCGAAGTGCTTCCGAGATTTGCCAGACAAATAAAAAAAAGCGTCAGGTAAAATCACGTCGATCTCCGTTGGTAAATGTATCGGGGATGAGATTTCTCCATGGAGGTGGTTATTTCTTCACCTCCATGGATTTCTCATGCAGCGTGACTTACCCATTCACTTATGTATTTAACTGTTTTGGGTAGTGGGAAATCTGACTATTTTTTTTTTCATAAAACTATGACAGACAGCGCATCACCCACGGCGCCACAGTAGGCATTGGCATTTGTAAAGAAAACGTGTGTGGGTCAACGTTTCATTCACAACGTCAACCAAAAGTCTACCAAATTTACAACTGTATCCGAAGTCTCAGTTCTCACCTAAATTGGCGTTTACGGCAAACCGATCGACTGGCGTTTTCAATCTATGGAGAAATTGAAGAGCGCGCGCAGTGGGCGTTAAGCGAACTAACATTTGCGAGTCCGAGTTTGATTTGACAGTTTACTCAACGTTGCCGTAAATACGTCGACGTTGCCGTTTACGTCGTTCATACAAATCGGAAGTCCGAGTTTGACTTTGACAGCTTGAATAAGTAAAACCACAGAATATCCAGTAAAAACTTGTATGGAGTTTGACGTCTTTACGGAAAACGCCAGTCGATCGGTTTGCCGTAAACGCCGATTTAGGTGAGAACTCAGACTGACCACTTGGTCCTTGAAGTAAAAAAAAAACATATAGTTCTTGCGATATTTCACATTTTTTTACGGTCAAAGTAGTAAAACGTGGCACCATTCAAGCAAACAGCTATTGTTTAAGGATACGTTTTATTACCGTGCACAATAATTGGTATACAATTCGCTCTAAATTTGTTTGCGTGCTTACATATAATAGTCCTGACGTAAGATTTAAACAATGCCAGGGAAATTTTAGCAACCGCGACACCTACGCTCTCGCAATACGCGCGTGTCGTTACCGGTAAATGTGACCGTTTTTGTGTTGAAACTGGTTTTCGGAACTATAAACTCTGCTCTCTAGGTGATTTAGGTGCAAACATAAATGTTATTTAGTTCATAATGCTTACGCAATGACGAAAAATCGTAAAAGGACGTAAGCCTGGCAGATTTATGTATAACGCTCTGCCCTATGACATTATTCCTTTAAAATATTGACAGAGCCTTTGCGCGAGCCTCTCTCAAGAGCTGCGCCGCTGTTGAACTGAATCGTAGGTCTACTATCCGTTCCCTGAAATCAGGAATCTTTCAGTCGAGAAAACCGCTTTTATAGCGGTTAGCGGTTGTCCAAGCTATTTTCTCGGCCGAAAACCTTCAATCATCGAAATACCGTTCTTTGGATTTTTGACGTTATAGGAGCGGTTTTCTCGACTGAAATATTGAAATATACTGAAATACTGCGCATGACATTCCAAGAACAGGCTTACTGTACCTTAATTTCTGAAGAGAGGCTCGGCTTCGGAGTTCGAACCCTTTCTTCTATCTCCCGACACTAGCTGTGATAACTTAACTTCTGTTCTTGTGGTTCACTATTGTGTATGCATTACACTGCATTCTAACGCATTCCAACACGAAGAAAAAAAAATCGTGCCACGAGCAAGTGTAACTTCTGGGATCAAACGGGAACCAACAGTTTAAAACAAAACAAAAATATTGTCAGTATACGTTTGTTCTCTTTGGTAACGTTCTGTCACCGATATGCAAACGAAGTGGCGGTGGCGTACCGTTCTCGCTCTAGTTCCGATGGTGAAATTTATTTTTCAAGAAAACTGTACAACTTTATAGTTTTCCAATAGAAACTGCGTATTGAAGTTACGGTTTTTTATGAATATCTTCTGAATTGTGTGGTTTCTGTTTTAGGGATAATTAAAAAAAGAATATTTTGTGTTTTTCTACTTCATATGCTGAAAACTATGCTATTCATGAATTTATTTTTCCCCTATTTGGGGTCCCAAAGGATCCCATGCCAGATCCTTCCTTATGTTGCAAGGGTCCATTGCACTGGATGGAAAATTTCATTGCCGCTTCTAATGCGATGGTACCGACCCCGGGTAAGGGTGAAGGTAGGCAATTTTACATGGGTATTAGGACGTACAGGCTTCACAGTTACTGCCAGACATTAGCCTTCATGCCACACACTTTCCTTACAAATGCCCATGCTCAGTGGCGTAGCATAGGTCACTAGCACCCGGTGCGGATCCCAAATTTGCCGCCCTCTTATTTTTGATATTTTTGATCATAAAATATGCCTTTATACCTACCCGCATTTTTTTCCGCCACCTGTGAAATGCCGCCCGTTGCGGACCGCAACCTCCGCCCCCCCCATGCTATGCCACTGCTGAGTGTGCAGTTTAGTGTGATTAGGGTTGCCATCTCTAAAATTTGGCAACCAGGACAAGACGTGAAAATACGCGTGATTTTAGAGCCCAAAACCCGGACATGTCAACAGGTTTTTTAAACAGTCAGTCAATTTGTAAA
The DNA here is from genome assembly GCA_946894095.1 of Incurvaria masculella. Classification (NCBI taxonomy): domain Eukaryota; kingdom Metazoa; phylum Arthropoda; class Insecta; order Lepidoptera; family Incurvariidae; genus Incurvaria; species Incurvaria masculella. The sequence goes on from OX335644.1 coordinate 11,208,203, forward strand.
CCCGGACGACAAATGAAGCCCCGCCCGGACGCTCCCCGGATGCCCTCTAAACTAGGACAAATCCGGGTAAACCCGGACGGATGGCAACTCTAATGGCCGAGTGCACGAAAGAACAAAAAATCAAAATCAACGTCAACCTACGATCAAACACGTCACTTTGTGTGGACAGTATGAAAGGAAGTCTATACGGATCACTAAAAGTGACGTGTTTGCACATTGATTAACTCAGCCGTCTCTTCGTGCAACCGGGGCTAAGTGTGATCGTAATTCGATCGTCGCCGCTGGTCGGAGCCGGCCTAAAACGGCCAACGTGCCGCCGTTCATTACCCGATCAATCGATGCAAAATTGCAGTCGCCGCGCCGATTCGACATGAGCATGAATAAAAACCTATCATTTGTTACACTCGATTTAACCGGACGCCAACATCGTTTGAACTGAAATGAGACGATTCAAAAGCGACTTTGATAGGAACATTCCTATCTTTGTTTCTATTGAATGAACGCACCACGAACCGCCTTCCGTCTCCCACACCCATGTGCCCTAGTGAAATTAATTTTGAATTGGTCTATGTAATTGTCATTTGCCACTTGGCATAACTCTTCGAATTCACACAATATATCGCAAAAAAATGCAACAAACTTAGCAAAAGTAAAACAAGGAATGATAATTCGCTGTTCGAAATAACTTATTAAATTTTTAAAAAACGATCTTCAGACATGGGCTTAGAGTACACGCGCGAGCTTTAGAAGAACATTTTTGGAGCGAACTGTACTAAAGTATATACTATATCTACCACCTATCTCTTTTGGCTTTCCTATGCCCATTCGCCACGCGCAGCCGTCACTGCAGTAAATATCCGTGGGCGACAGGTTTCGGCGAGGTTAAACATAACAAGACAATGCTCCGTCCCAAGCAGCGGAGGGCAAATACAGCGCCGACTCGACCGACCGGTTCCTCTGTCTCCTCTCCTCTCCTCTCCAGCTTCACCCTCACCCCCCCGGCACCCGCAGCCTACTCCCCGAGCGGCGCGGTGCATTGTTGCCGCGAATCGCATAGCACTGCACGCTTTGGCTTTCGCGAAATATTCGAAACGAAAAATTTACTAACTCTGTTTTTATTTCAGAGTCCTCAAAATAAAGCCACCAATGCGAATTAGACGAGAGGCGCGAGAGTGAGGGCCTAAAAACGCCTCCGGCCCGGCGACGGCGCGCGGTGGCCCGGGCTCCCTCATGGCGACGCGTGCGCGGCGCGTCCTGCTGCTCGCGGCGCTGGCGCTGGCGTCGGCGCCGCCGCCGGCGGCCCGTGCCGCGCGCTTTGGGGACCGCCTCGCGCCGCGCGTGCCCGCTCCCTACGCCGGCCGCTCCTCCCCGGCCGCCGCCGCACACCCCGCGCCCGCAGCCCCGCGCGCTAACCTCCCCGCCGATACGCCCGGCGGCGCCGAATACGAAGACACCTCGGACGAAGAGACGGCCGAAACGTCGGGCGCGAGCGACGAGGCGTCGGCGGACTCAGCCGAGGAGCGGGAGACGGTGTCGCACGTCGAGCGCGCCCACCAGTCGCACGAGGAGAGCGCGGCGCCCAACCCGCGAAGTCCTTCGCGCACCGAAGCGCACCGGCTCGAGATGAGCACCGAATATTTCGTCGTGCCAGAGAGAGCGCCGGCCCCGGTCGCCCCTCCCCGGCCGCCGCCTCCACCGCCCCCTCTGCCCGTGCTCCCGTCGTCCACGTCGGCGCCGCCGGACGAGGCATCCCCGGCGCCACCGACCGGCGCGCTGCGATCGGAGCCGTGGGCGGTGCCGGTGCTTGCGCTGGCGTGCGCCTGCATGGTGACGCTAGCCGGCTTCGAAGCGTTCGTCGTGTGGGGCGCGCGCCGCACCGCGCCGAGCCGCCGCCACCTGCTGCTCGGGCAGACGCTGCTGCTCGGTCTGTTCTCGTGCGCGGCGACCGCGGCGCTCTCGACGGCGACGCCGACCGCTTTCTCGTGCGGCGCGATCCGGTTCGGCGCGGGCGCCTCATACGCGGTCGTCTTCGCCTCGCTGCTCGTCAAGTGCGTGTTTCTGTTGAGCCTCAACGGCGGCGTGTACCTGCCGGCGGCGTACCAGGCGCTGCTGCTGTTCTTCGCGGTGATGATCCAGGTGGCTATCGGCGCGCAGTGGCTCGGCGGGACGCCACCGCGCGCGCTCGCCGGCCGGTGCGCGGCGCCGCTGTCGGACCTGCTGCTGTCGCTGTGCTACGCGGCGTTCCTGATCGCGCTCGTGGCGGGCGTCGCGCTGCGCTCGCGCGGAATCCGCGACAATTTCCGTGAGGCGACGCACATCGCGGCCGCGGCGGGAGCGACCGCCGCCGTGTGGGTCAGCTGGGTGGCAGCGGCGCTCGGCGCGGCGGAGCGGCACCGCGACGCGTGCGTGGCGGCGGGGCTGCTGGCGACGTGCGCGCTCGTCTTCGCGATCATGTTCGCGCCGAAGGGCCGGCGACTTGTCGCGATCGGGAAGGAGGGTCGCTACGACGCGGACCGCGACGAGGGCCTGAGCTCGCTCGGCCGCGCCGGCTCGGGCTACTCGCCCTCCTTCTTCCACTTCAAGCCGGTGAAGTACGGCATCGTGACGGCCGCCCCGGCGGCGCCGCCGCCCGCGCCTCCGCCGCCGCCGGACCACAAGGAGCCTCCTACGCAGCCCTCCGGTTAGTTAAGTATCTCTGTCGTCCTGCTTCAAGTTTACATCGAAAAGTTCGAACCCACTTGCTCTTCTTCTCACCTGCGATTGTTTTGTTCGCAGATCGTTATGCCGCCGCCATGGCGTTCGCGAGCACGTCACATTTCTATGCACGCTCCCTGCACCCACCCCAGTACTATCCGCACCACAACTTGCCACCACCCTTCCACTACCACTATTCGCCGTACCACTATATGGTGCCGCCCCCGGGTAAGTACGGCGACACAGCCAACTACGTATGTATGTTGTCTCCGGTCATCTAAGACAACTACCCCCTACAGACTACACACTTGCACTAGCTATATCCTTTACTTCCCTTAGTTTAATTCTGAACGCGATACTTTTCTATGCATGTGCAAGATGAAAACATTTCCTTTTGGCGGCTGCCACGAGGGGATTAATTCCAGATTACATGACTGTCATTCTTCTTAGCCGACTTTGGTGGCATTTTAACACATCCAATAAATACTTCCATTTATTTTTGGTCCATTGGTTTTTGTTTACTGTGCATCTGCTATTTTTGATGACAGGCTGAACCATGAAACAATTCTCAAAATTCAATTGAAAAAATAGCAAAAATTCCGTTTGGAAGTAGGTATCTTCCATTGCAAATAAATATTGACCATTGAATTTATAGTCTAACAAAATCAATGGTATTGACGCGACAAAATGAAGGCGGCGCGTGGCGGCGCCTTCATTTTTGGTAACTACAATTTTTACAAAAAAAACGATGAAAGTCTGTACTATTTTCTGATTTACATTTTGGGATATCTTTGTAACCAGGAGCTAGTAAATTATATTGGAAAATTCGTCGTCGATTGGGGTATCATCTAAGGAGATCACTGTCTTGTCAACCGTGTAGTTTTTGTCGATCTTTCTACGTGTATATCCACACAGCTAATTACTATATATGTAGCTACTTACAAGGAAACGAAAAATATGGGAGCGCTTGCTTATTAATCATTTTATATATATTTTCATATTATATGAGATGGATTTGCTAATCTGTTTGGCTTACTTCTAATTTCGCACACCTATGGTCCTGTGCAATATAATCAAAACATCTGCCCGCACGAATATTTGAACATTTTAGTGACCGCTATTTTAACAGCATGCAACTTCAAAAAATGGTGAAGTATTTAGCAGCTCAGGACCATATTTGTATAAAGCGACTACTATATATAAAACTCGTGGTCTAGGGGCTTTTATGCGTAGTCAGTCTGGGTTCAAATCCTCGCCCCATTCACGCATCACTTTTTTTTCTGTTTCAGAGTTGAATAAGTGCACTGTTACGAATGCGAGCTGTTCCATGGTTCGGAACCTATGTAAAACTGAAGGTCACCTTCCCCTACTACGTGGTCGGGGTAAACGTATAGGTATAGTTGAAGCGGCAATGAAGAATTGTCCATGTTTTCCATCTAGTTCAATGTAGCCGTGTCCATAAAGGGAAAGTCCTGACATGGCACCTAATTCCTTCGGGAATGTGTTGTATTGGGCTAATATCATAACGGTAGTTGTGTGGTATTACACGGTACGCTAATAGTATTTGTCGATGCACATGCGCAGGTCTGGTGGTGCGATCCGACGACGGAAACGTGTACACGACGCTGGAGCCCACACTCAGCAGCAACCCCAACGTGTACTTCCACCGCAGCGACGGCCGCGGCGGCGGAGGCCTCCACCCTGGCATGATGTACTGACAAACCAGAGTTCTCCCGAGAACAGTGTGATTTGACAGCGCCCACCTACCCACGATCTCAACACGACGCTTCCGTACTAGGTTCAGGGAGAAAAGATCAAACTAATTGATTATCTTTTTATACAATTCGAATGTATGCAGAGATTGTCATTTCCTATTTTTTCTCCTAGAACCTCGTATTTTATTAAACGCGCAATTGTGTCAACCCTAACAAGTCTTTTGGCTCGATAACCCTGAGAATAATAATCTAGTCTGACAAAGTTCCATGTGAAGATTATTTATAATTTAAAGAAATCTAGTCTGTGTGCGAAGCTTACTGGCATTTAGTTAAAAAGGCTACGCCGTCACCTCTCGTGACGAGTTTCTTTACCACCTCGTCCACCACATGTTCGTGTCATCAGGACATCGGCAGTCCTAGAGCGATGTTAAACAGCGCGGCCTGTTGGACAACTGAAGACCGTCGCCTGCGATGGTGGCTTTTGAAGACAGGCTGAGGCAAATCTGCGGATGAGGGTAGTAATAGATCCTGGTGCACCAAAGACAAGTACGGCTGCCAATAACGCATAAGTAAAGTCGACGGTGACCCGATATGGTTTCACATGGTATAAATTATCAGATATAGGTCAACAGTCGGGAATAAATATAACTTTGAACTTTAATCCAATTACCCAAACTAATTGAATGCTAAGATCAGAGTGGTCAGTCCGAGTTCTCACCTAAATTGGCGTTTACGGCAAACCGTTCGACTGGCGTTTTCCGTAAAAACGTCAAACTCCATACAAGTTCTTACTACATATTCTGTGCTTTTACTTCTTCAAGCTGTCAAAGTCAAACTCGGACTTCCGATTTGTATGAAAACGCGGAGTAGGCGTAAACGGCAACGACGACGTATTTACGGCAACGTTGAGTAAGCTGTCAAATCAAACTAGGACACAAAAAATGTTAGTTCGATTTTCAATTTCTCCATACATTTGTAAACGCCAGACGATCGGTTTGCCGTAAACGCCAATTTAGGTGACAACTGGGACTACAGGCTCAGTAGAACACAAAATATTTACTTTTACCGGGTTGATGCAAGATACCTTGCCACTGTGGAAAGTCTAATAAATAGGATCAAACAAATACATTTCGTACAGTACATTTAAAGAAGGCTGTGAAGTTAAACATATTTCTTTTTACATTGAAACTGATTGCTTACATCATTGATATTTCTAGGCTCCTAGACCGATCCCTTTGGATGATGCAGCTCCCTGTAAAGAATGGGAAGTTCTCTCCCCACAGTGTAAATATCCTCGTGCCTTGCTGCTTGAATGGGGTTGATAACATTGCGCTATTCAATTAAAACTCACAAAAAACGTTATATTTTGTAGAGACATAGACGATGGCTGGCAGTTGATAGACGATGGAACTAAATGTGCTTGAACACGGTGCTACTACGAATAGTGAGCTCGAAAAATTTTATGTGACATTGTGCTACTAATCAAACGAAATGACAGTGGAGTGATAACTTTTACTGATATACGTCTCATCCGAGCTGGATCATGGGCGAACGGCCCTTCACTGTTACGATTAGAATAAATATACTAACATTACTTTATTTAAGAATGTAAATACATTTTAATATAAACAGTAAAACAATTGTTTTCTTTTAACTATTTTACTTTATTAGAAAAAAATATATAAATTATTTTAACGTTGAAACACACGCACAAACACTCTAACTGTGACACGAGGCTGTTGATCATACGCAGAGCTGTCTCGCTGTAGTAAGCCAGTTAACTTGATGCTTGAGGACAGTTGATTTACTTGGTGCCCGTCGATAGCAGGGCCAGCAGACCTCCGGCCGAAGTTAGGGACAGGATGTAGTTGCTGTATCTATTGGTTAAGGAAAGATTGCAATAAAACTTCAATTCTTGGCACTAACTGTGGTAAACGTTATACCTTGCCATGGTTTGAGAAAAGGTGAATGACTATGCAGTGTCAGAGTAAAAAGTTAAAGGAACATTTATATCTGGAAACCATTTCCCAGAATGTTTTGAATACTTACGGTTTTCCAGTGTGCAATGCCGTGCTTGGCTGACATGTTTCGCCTCCAACGACGGAAGCATCACTAGTAGTAATAAACCGTTACCGTTAGTTAGTTGATGAGCCGGGCTGTCAGACTTAACTCCGGGGCAACGAAGTGGCCCTGAAGATGCTTCCGTCGTTGGAGACGAAACATGTGGGCCAAGCACCGCATTGCACACTGGAAAACCGTAAGTTTTTCAAAACATTACGTACAGCGACTGTATAAATCTAAGACCATATTTCGTAGAATGTTCCCTAGGAAATATCAATTATTCAGTGTACAGCTACCAGTAGTAAGAATAGAAAGGCAGAAAGGACATGACATGTTTTTGAAAAATTACGAATCCACTTATGGAGGAAAATAAATGAATAAACACGATATCCATCCATAACTATTGTTTCAAGTATAAAAAAACATCCTCTCTATACGTATTTGTGTGCAGGTATCAACAAAACTGTGAAATTATTTTGTTTAGCAAAAGGTACAGAATAACCCCCTTTCAGCTGACTACTGGTAGCTGTACATTGTCTATTTACATACATACATAGATACATAATGCCGTTTCCCCAGAGGGGTAGGCAGAGATGAAAGAGCACCAAGTAGTGCGATCATTAAGCTAGGTTGAGTCTACTCAATCACCATACAAATGTACTAATAAATTACTATGTACTGTACAGAATAAATTAACAAATGAAAAAAGAATTAATGGACCTTCAAATTTACGCATAAAATGTTAATCTCGTTACGCATAAAATGTTAATTTACATTTTATTAAGATTTATAGCTTTCCTCAAAATAGATCAGAAATGGAAATATTTTCTGTAGTATTTTTCTACAGAAAAATAAACAAAAACAGTTCAATCGCTACAACAGGAATCACATTTTTTAATATCGTGATTTATAATCGTCGTTATGGCTAGTGCCCTAATGCTTTAGGTGGAAAAAAAACCAACCATTTCAGTGTTGATTCTAGAAAAAGCACACAGAAATAGGGTTGCCACTGCTTCTGTGTAAGCACAACCAAACACGAGGTTGAAATTATTCAGCCGCTGAGAGAATCCTGAACCAGTCTCTATTTTAGATTTTCCAGAGCTGTGTGAAGATGTATGATAAAAACCGGCCAAGTGCGAGTCGGACTCGCACACGAAGGGTTCCATACCATAAACACCAAAAAATCACGTTTTTTGTTTGGGGCCACCCTTTCATTTTTATATTTTTTTTATTTTACCTATTTGTTGTTATAGGGGCAAAATAAATACACACGTTGTGAAAATTTCAGCTGCCTACCTATTACGGTTCATGAGATACAGCCCTGTGACAGATGGTCGGACGGATGGACGGACGGACGGATGGACAGACGGACGGACGGACGGACGGACGGACGGACGGACAGCGGAGGCTTAGTAATAGGGTTCCGTTTTCACCCTTTGGGTACGGTACCCTAAAAAGCTGTTGTATGGTAATGTTGCAAAGGATACACAGTGGGCGAGAAGGCACGCAGCAGGTAGAAGGAGCTGAGCAGAACAAGGGCCAGGAACAGCGCATTGTTGTAGAAGATGGAGAAGGTGGTGGCTTCGTAGTCCGCCACTTCAATCTTCTTCCACAGAATCCTGAGGAGGGTAACACATTTAGTGAGTTGATTATGTTCAACAAGTGTACTTAGATTTTGGCTGGTGCAACGTTTTTTCTTGATTCAAAATGCACAAAATACGGGGCAAATAGCCGATTTATCGATTCTGAATCTGGAGCTCCAAAATGGATATAAAGTCTCGTATGTTAAAGGATCTGAAATGTGGTTTTCACTATGCAGAAGGTAAAAATGGAATCAACCATTTTAATCTATTAAAACATTAAGAGCATGTAAACAGTTATCGGGTGTAGTATGGGGAATTCATAGGGTAACGACTCTCTTAACGGTAAGACTTTGTAGATAAAAATAAAATAAATGACAAGTGTTATGAAATATGGATTTTTACGAATATTCATGAATAAGTCTGTAATTAAAATTATATCTGCCTTCAGAATTAATATGATAAATAAATAAGGGAAACAGCTAATCTGGTTGTAATAAAGACGGTGGCGCGGGACACAAGAGGGGGCGTTCAGCTACATACAACCAGATTAGCTGTTTCCCTTATTTATTTATCATATTAATTCTGTAGGCAGACATAATATGAATAACAACTATTGTTGTTTTTGTGTTTGTTGTAGAGACAGCACCATAACCATCGGTAATTAAAACCCATATAAACTTGATTCAATGTCCTACCAGTCACAAATGCATAGTGCAAATTGAAGGTGGCATGGCATTCACTATCACACATTTAACTTAATGCTGATAAGTACCGTTGCTCCAATTATGTATTGACAGTGTTATGTTAGTGTTTTACAAACATTTTTAGGAAAAAGTCTTTGGGTAATCTTTATCCAGAATATTAAAAGGATAACGAAAGACAGAGAAATATAGAACAACCTCTCATCCTTCTCCTTCTTGCTCATCTTCTTGTCGTCGGCGAGTTTGCGACTCATCTCGCGTGTTACTGCGTCCTCGCGCCGTACTGCCACCTTGTGCTTTAGCTGGAACTTGGTGTTACGGTACGCCAGCGCCAGGAGGTATGTGCTGGCTGCTGTCACAAGCGCAAACCACGCCAGAGACGCGTACACCTCCATCATATGCACCCGCCAGAACAGCCCTGCGCATTGAACACTCATTACAGAAAACGTCTGTTGATTGTCACCAAATTTTCAAATTCCAAAATTCCTTTCAGCGATCATTATTTGATAACTGTAAGAAACATTACAAAGAAGTAATGCAGAGTATCTCTAGTTGGTACCTACGTCTTCAGAAAAAGACGAAAACAGTAAGACCCACAATTAAAGTTACTTTCCCTTTTGTGCGATGTCTCAATCGTACATACGATTCCTGACATAATCGCGCATTGTTTTATCGTCTCGCAGCATAAGGGCTTAATTATGTATTATCTTGTAGTGGAATACTTACATATCGGAATAGCGGACACGATGAAAGCGTTTCCGTAGAACAGCGCCGAAGACTTGGTAGACACATTACGGCTAAAGTCCTGAAGAAGCAGCTCTTCTTCCTTTGTGAAAGCCTTATTCCCTTTACCCGACATTATTGATGCAAAAAATCTTCCGCTGCTTCCTTACACAAGCTTAGCAGTCAAAAGATGTTACTATCTCGGAATGGTCAAAAAGTGTAAAGCACAGACTATAAGGGGGTGTAAAGTGAAGAGAGTTGAGTTGGCCGATTTGCTGGGCGGCTGGCGGTAGGTCACTGACAGTGACAGTCAACGTGTCAAATCTTCTGCCAACATAACGGCAACAATATGCCAACTTTCAGTCCACGATCTTACTTCTTGGCTGCATTCAAGAAACGATAAGTCGTATTCAGAGAGCACCTGCCAAAACTTATTATGAGGTTAGCACCGGACTAACCATACGAAAACCGGTTTAGTCTGGCGGATTAAAGTTAGTCCGCCCACTCTGAATACAATAGGATGAATTGGGAAAAAAAGATTCAGGCTATAAAATATTTTCAATTCAAGCAAAACAAGAAATAAATACCGACAGATAAACCACCGCTCTTCATGTATGCAAATCAAATGTATGCATGAGTTTTTTTATGAGGATAGTTTAAAAAAAAAACTAGTTCGACTAAAAAATTCTTATAAATATTAATGGATTATTTTCACCCATTATCTCATCAAACCGTCAATAGATGAGGTTTATGTGCTGTAATAATTATGAAATGACCAGAATAAAATACGTACATTCAAGAATTCAAGAATCAAGAAGTGAAACTTGAAACTGGCAAATGGTCTACACTGGACAGAGCCCAAAAAAAAACCTGCTCACAAAATATTACAAGAATCGGTTGAGAAATGCGACCCAAGGCCTTAGATCTAAGCCCAAGGCCACAAATCACTTATCGAAAATTCGCTGAGTTCTTTGTTTCCGCAGGTCTACGCCATTGAATAGAGCAGGCATTTGAGGTATACACTAAATCGCGCGCCCATGGATTTTTATATCTATGTAGATACTTATTTATAACAAATCTATGTTATTTCATACTTCGCCGCCGGTGGCCTTTTTGTGGCGAACTCAGGCCTTGATGATGGCGGCTCCATTCCGCCATCCATTCCTGAGTGAGAATTCTTTATGCCGAGCATACAATTCCGCTAGGTAACTGTGCGGCGTAAACCCTTCTAGGAAGACGAGTGGCTATCATGGTATTCCTGAGCTGGTGTTGAAGAAATGTATATCAGAATTAGTCACTGTCCTAACTCGCCTTGACCGCCTATCGTATTCCACTAGACGTGTGTCTGCAGCTTGGTAATAGGAGGATGTTCTATATTTTATGAATAGGCCAACGTTTTTTTTATGTAAAGCGCGGCATATGGCGTACGCGTAAGGCGATCCATCAGACTCGGCCGATAGCCATTACCTCTCTTCTTTGCAAAGTGATGGAGCACTTCATTATAGCTCTCAGTTGATGGGGTATTTAGAGAATAATGAACTCCTCGGCGATCACCAATACGGCTTTCGTCCGAATCGATCTGCTCGGGATCTTCTAGTTTACGTCTCACATGATACTGAGCTGCGGTGCGCAGTAACCAAATCCGACACAGTTTTGTCTCTTGCGCAGCCGCTGATACTTGGAAGAGGAAGGACTCGGCCGGGGCTGTACCGTATGATAAAATAAAACCGAGTGAACATTGAAAGTGTAAAAAAAGTGAAAATATACTGGAAAAAAGCAAATTGTTCCAGCCACAGAGGAATAAGCTCCAATTAAAAGGTCGCGGTACGGTTTGGACCATCGTTACCAAAAGCTCGTTCACAACTGGTCCGATTCGCGCTTAGTCTTCAAAATGACGTCCAATGAACGGTATGACGTCATCGCTATGTCACGCAATGCCGTACACAGTGCTCACGCTTTGAAGGTAGGGTACTGTGTGTGCAACTGTCAGTGTCACTTTTTGACGTTTATAAATCGTAGTGTATCGTCCGTCTGTCTACCGTTTTTTTCACAAAACGTTGAATGTTGACAATTCAAGTTCAGCTTCGATCAATTAATTCGATACAAAGGAGGATGGGCAAAAATGTATGAACTCTGGTATAGCCCCCAATAGCAATGAATTATCATATCATATATACACTGTTTGCGCAAGTTTCATTTTTTTCGGATCGGAGCTATTCTGCTTTAAGGATGTTGCGACCCATACAATGTTTTTTTACACAGAACGCAAAAAGTATTGCACTTTAAGTCACGAATTCGTCAAAAATATTAAATATAGCCATAGTAGTTGCAGCGAAAACATATTCACAATTTCAGGTTTAATGGTTTCGTTGTAATTGCTGATTATTAGTTTTACACCGTTAGATGGCGCTGTTAAATAAAAATCGTATTTAAATAAATTGTGACAAAACCAATAATCCTGAAATTGTGAAATTGTTTTCGCTGCAAGTAATATGACTATATTAAACTTTTATTATTAATTCGTGGCTTAAAGTGCAATACTTTTTGCGTTATGTGTGCAAACAACTTTATATGGGTCGGGTATAAAATATATCTGTACAGTTTTTCTCTATACAGGGTGTTAACGGGGCTATGGTCCAAACATTAACCAGGTATTCCTTGACCTATTTGGAGCAAAAAAGGTAAGTAACATTTTGATGTCCAACGCAAAAAAATAAGTGTCCTTCGCATATATTTTTGTATCTACACTAAAAATATATGGGAAGGACGTTTTTTTTACGTTGTACAACAAAATGTCATTTACATACCTGCTTAAAATTTGCACCATAGCCCTCTTTCAAACCTGGTATAAATGCTGTTCCAGTGTACAAGATCAAGTCCACGTGACTTTAAATAAATAAATATAAACCTCTTTGTTTCTATCACTAAATTACGTAAAACAATAAATATATTTCAATAGCAAAAATCTGCCATGTTTAGATCACTATATCTCCGAATGAACAAAACTTTTGCCGAAACGCCCATAGTAACTATTAATCAAGTTTAAACCATGTAATACTCATTGCTATTGGCGGGGTAACTACTGCAATTAATGTAATTTGTTCCATGTTTGTTGTTTGTCCCCTTGGTTCGAATTAGGTTGACAGGGCTCACAAATATATTCGTGCAAACACCTGGTCCGAATCAGTATTCACGAATGCTGCAATATTTGCGATATCAAATCGGACCGATTGTGAGCGTGCTATCGGTGCTCACAAAATAACCTCGAACTATTCTTTGAAGTGTCTCCAACAAAAAAGAGTATTTAAAGTTTAGCAACGAACAATTTGTAAGCGGATAACTATTTACTAATATAATGTGAGAATGAAGGTGATTTTGAGATGTGATAGACATAAAATTTGGCAAACAGGCGAAATAGTAGTAGAACGACAATGGAGAGAAAGCGCATTTCTGCAGTATTGCAAACGGTTACTTAGTTACTGCAGCTAAAGGGCGAGCGAAAGCGGTGACGCGTTTTATATTATATTCTGTGTTCTCTACTTGCAGTATCAAAATCAAATTTTCCGCGCAAATCTATGGCTGCCGCTTAAACCTCACAATCTTGCATTTGTGAGCACTGTCAACGCGTTTCGGAACAACTGTATTCATGCTGAGAGCGTTTGAGCGCAATTCGGACCGTAGCCTAAATATGCTGTGATATTCTCTATAAGTCTATGCATACATACTCTTTGAGTCTATGGTCTAATGTCAAACAGAAACGGCAAAGATAAATATTTTCATTTTCCTTAGAAAATATTAGTTAGGAAATATTTTCTTTATTCTAGGGCGTAATGCGCTGTACTTGCGGGTAGCAGTGCGGTCATCGCGGGACCAGCCGGTACGATAACAATGGATAAAATCCCAGAGCAGACGGGGTACTTGGTGCTGACAGAAGACGGCGCTGTCCTGGAGTCGGGAGGCGAGCTCGACAACGACGAGCGTGTCGCCCGCGTCGTCACCGAACTCGTCACGCTAGCAAGCAGGTGACGTCACCCACCATCACAGACATACTTGCGTAATTTGCTACACTTAAATTTTGTGTCTAAATAGACAAAGTAGAATCTGTGTTACAGTTCAGACCAGATTATTAGTTGAAGTTATGACTATGTGGAACTGTCGTAAGAAATAACCTATTTCAGGTTAGGTTTATAGTTTGTTCTTTACCTACCAAAATCAGTTTGATAGTTATAGTTCCATATAAGTTTATAAAGTAACTTATATTTCAGGGTGGATCCACTGGCATTCACGGCAAACGACCAGTTCAAGAAGATATCGATAACGTATGATGACCACTGCTTCGTGATTTGTCTCTCCAACCGCAAGCTGTACGTCGTCAAGAAAAACATTCCCAAGAGCCCTATCGTTGAGGGAAACACTGTCAACGTTTGAGTCACGGAACATTGAGGAGCAAATATGGCACGAAACCTATTGAAGAGCAGTCTTGAGAATGCTTCTTTTAACATTGTTTTCCAAATCCTTTTCCGATGCATAACATTTTTGATTAATGCATGGGTTATAAGAAATGTCGGGCACGAAGTTTTGGGCATTATGAATGTCCGGCTTCTACTTTTGGAAAGCACGATTTTGTTTTTAAGTAGAGAACCATTTCTCCGCGCTTGCATAGGTCAAAAGGAAGGCTTCGATTGGCCACAAATTATAAATCAAATATGGCTATGTGTGCCCTTGAGCTGTGTTCTTTCTTGTGTATTTCTTTATATTTGGTTACACATTTTACCTCTTGGGCATCCAGAGTTTGAGTTACAATATTCTGTTGGCTGCTGGAGCATAGCCTTATCTTGTGTCATTGAGCTGTGTTCGGCCAATATGGCATTGGTTTCTCAAATATTTTGCTTTGTGAAGTTGCGGGTCGCTCTTGACACTTTCCACATTTTAATCCGTTCTACGACTTTTCTTTCAATTGTTATCTATGATAGGTCTCTTGCACTCATTGCATTTTCTGTAGCACAATTAGTTAGTATCACTACAATAGCAGTGGCATATTACATATTCTTTTATTGGTACGTTAAAAATAAACCTCTGTATGCAAAAGGTGCACTTAAAAGCAAATTATTAAGTGAGCCCATGTTAGATAGCTTGTTTCAAAATATGGATGACTTCCAGTTCAAGTCTATGAGAGATTTTCTTCCAAAATGGGCCGGTTCAACCACTTTCAACCAGGAACTTTCGACGTTGACATTGAGTTTTGCGAAGCAAGGGGTGGTGAAGCAGTTGCTAACGGAGGGAGAGAAGTATGTAATGTCAGTGAGCCCAGTCATGTCCTTTAAGGAGCAGGCTACCTACGATGTGGTGAACAACCTGGGAAGCCTCGCTGCCCGCTTCGTATTCCGGCCCATCGAGGACAGCAGTTACTTCTACTTCACACAGATGATCAGTCGAGAGCAGCCCATTAAGAATCAAGACCCGGTTAAAATTCAGGAGTCGTGCAATGTCCTGCTACAGGTCTGCAAGACGGTTACTTCCATCGGTTTGATTGTGCTCATATTTGGACAAAGTTATGCTAAGACTCTGCTATTGCTGTACGGTGGGCAAGGGTTTGTGGAAAGTGGCCTTTCGGTTCGATTGCTCAGGAGTCATTGCCTCGCCGTGGTCCTGTTGGCCATAAACGGCGTTACGGAGTGCTACAGCTTCGCTACCATGACAAGCGGTCAGCTCAACAGCTACAATTACTTGATGGTGTTCTTTTCCATTACTTTCCTCCTCCTCTCGTACATATTGACGAGTATTTTTGGTCCAGTCGGATTTATAATATCTAATTGTATCAATATGTCTGCTAGGATAATGCACAGCATTCATTTTATAAATAAAAAATACCAGGATACCGATTACGAGCCTCTGTCTGGACTGTTCGTGGGGAAAATATTTCTCTTGACTTTGTTGGCAGCAGGAATAATATGCGCGGTGTCAGAGAGGATGGTTTCAGAAGGATCGCAGCCGCTGCATGTGTGTGTGGGAGCCGTTTGCCTGGCGGCTGTGCTACTGGCATGGGCACGCGAGAACAGGGTTTTGGTGGTGAAGTTATACAGTAAAATGTTACGGAAAGAAGACCAAAAATTGTCACTAGATTAATATGGTGTTTAGGGTTTAAAAATAATTATAGATTAATATCTTATTCTCAATAAAAAAATTAGATGAAATAAAGTCTAAAACATTGTCTTTATTTTCTTGATTCCTTACTATTCATTAGATGCGGAATATTGCTCATGATCATGATGCTCAATGAAATATTTCTGATATTTATTATTTTGAACTGATTAGATAAAAAAAATAACATTCTCAACAACAGCGTTACATATGCTGTGAATTGCATTACTTTAGTACATATTATGTAAATATATATATTTTTTGCAGAATTGCATTAGCCCTGTCAGAAATAACTATCGTACCAAAGGTGCGTCTTATATGGGATAGAAGAAAATTCCTTTCATTTGAGCATCACATACTCTCTTCACTTCATCTGTAAAAAAAAAAAAATCATATTGCAGCCACTACACATGCAAACATCTGAACTATGTCACTAAGAAACTTTATTATTTATGTTACGGAAGTATATATACTATACGGAAGTATCTATTCTATCTGTAAGATAAACCGAAGATTTGTATCGCAATACATGCCAGAAAAATATATTACCAATTCTCATTTCAGACTTACTAGATTTGAATGTACCAACGTACAATGGTTGATAATTACAACATGTACAAACATAAAAAAGCAATCAAATCAGAACATACCACTGATTTCTTTTAAATTGGCATTTTTCTGCTGAATGACGACATAGAATTCTCTCTCATTGCTCGTCTTTCCTGTGATCCAGTAGTCATCAGTGGTCTTGATTATGATTTCTCCATAAGAGCCCAAGCTGTCACACAATGCAATGTTTTATGGCATAGAAAAATCATTCAGTACTCAATTACAAAAATAAGTTAGGTAATCATATTCTTGGAAATGACCAAAATTTCATCTGAGGATTCAGCAAATACATAGGTTATTTTCTTTTTAATTATATTTCTTGGTATAGTCTTGCAACCACTGAAACCCATTTTATAGCATCTTAGTAATATGTTTGACAATCTTGCTGCACCTTGTGCATCAAAACTTGGGAAATATGCTACAGCATTCGTC
Organism: Incurvaria masculella; assembly: GCA_946894095.1. Classification (NCBI taxonomy): domain Eukaryota; kingdom Metazoa; phylum Arthropoda; class Insecta; order Lepidoptera; family Incurvariidae; genus Incurvaria; species Incurvaria masculella. Next base: position 11,224,862 of record OX335644.1, read on the forward strand.
TTTGGACAGATATCGGGCTGAATGTCTTCCGGGATCAAAAGTGGCCATGTGTTAATCTACAACATACCTCACAAGTTTCATTCAAATAGGTTTAGCTGTAATGGCATGAGTTTATCCATCTATACATTTTTTTAATGCTATAGCATTTTTGCAGGCACATTTAGTGTTTAATTTATTAAACAATAGTTACCTTTTTCTATCTGCATGCATGTCTGCAATAATGTTTAGAACTTCAGGCTTCACCAGTGATGACGTTGGTAATTTGTTCACGTCTAGCTAGAAAAAAAAACCAAATTATCAAATTTTTTTGTGATTTCCATTTATTAAAGTAGTACCTAGGATCTATTCCTTCAATTGGTGGTGCCAAAAGTAGGAAAGCACGATTTCTGGTGGCACTGTGTTTTTTTTTTTAATTTTTAGCTTTAAGTCGTAATTTACTAATCGAGATGCAATCCTTTAAATAAAAGCCACCAATACAAAAAAATTGCAAATTCATCAGGATTCATCACAAATAAATATTTTTTTTATAGCCTGATAGCCTGCCAACTACCTTCAGACAATAATTGCCAGTGACAAAATTTGCCTTTATAGAGTACAGTGTTTGCTGGTTTTGTGGCACTTATTTTGACATAATGTGATAGAGATAAACAATTGCTTTAAAGAAGCATCACTACAGGAAGGCCTATGTCGAGTGTTACTTTCATCCTCGACAGCGTTTGACGAAGGCATATATTATAATGACATTTAAAGGACGGTCCTAGCATGGAAACTAGTTCCTTTGTGGTGTTTTGGATATAACAGTAGGTGTGGTATACGCCATCCATGTTCAGTTACATTCAGTCATGGACAAAAGGAATTTACATTGACTTACAGACGACTTGAAAGCATGATTTAGCCTGTTGAAGTACACAAATTGAGCATCTGTAACGGGTGCACTTGGTTGCACGGCTGCCACCTGCTCCCCCACATGAGACGATATTGTGGACAGCTGGGGTCCAATGAATGCATCCAGGGAGCGGAATGTTTCCAAGCTTAAGTGTTCGTCAGCTGCAAAAAGTGAATACGTAAGAATGATTGCATGTAAATTGTGATCATTTAAAAACCTTTAGCACCAAGTGCTGATTAATTTTAATTGACATGTAAAGGACTTTTATTACTAAAGTGATGATTATCTTTTATTGGTATTGATTGCAAGCTGTAAAAAAAGGCCCCTAATATGTGGCGATTAAACTAATCAGCATTCCACCAAGTACTCAGTACCCTAATCAATACATTTAGGTGGCCCAACCCGCTTAAATCCCCATACAAACGGAGAAAGAAGATCACGTCCCTATTTCTTGTCAAAGATCCCAAATTGTGCTCAAAATTGCTTTATTGGATTGAGCTAGATGTCTGATGACCATTGGCATTGTAAAATTGTGTTTGGTTTCTAAGTTGTAAGATCCGAAAGATCGAATTTTTCGCGCATTTTATACAGTAACTTTGGAGGTGGATTACGCAATGATAAAGTAAGAACATCTTAAAAAGATTAGTCATCAGACATAGCTTATTTAATCAAGATTTATAATCTATTTGGTTTTTATTAGATTTTTGACTACAGCGGTCGTGGTTTACCTTTAGCTATAAGTTGTTTTGTAATAAAATTTTTAAATCTTACCAAATCGTACACTATGCACATTGTCTTTTTTGTGGACATGTTGCATCTTCCTCATCACGAAGCCTGTCTTATTCTTTGAAACAGAGAAGGTCCCAGAGCGCAACAGCACGGTTTTGTACCTTGCCCGCGAATGAGTTAGTCCCGCCGGGTTGGGCCACCTTAAAGAGCCTTTCTTACCATCTTGCAATCAATACTAGTAAAGGATCACGCCGCTGACAGCTCCTTTATGGAACGCTGCATTTATAGAAGTCGGCCATCTTGGGAGGATAAGACAAACGAACCAATCACATGCTGCTGTCATAAATGTCTTAAAATTAAAATTAATAAATGTCATAAATTACAGGCTGTGATTGGCTGTTTGTCTTGGCCCCCCTGACGTCACTCGTTCTTTATGGATTGAAGGTTCTAGGTTCAGTGTCGCATCTGTCCGAAGGACAATATATTGGTAATCTGTGGTAAAGGATAATCAGGACTTTAGTAATAAAGGCCCTTTAAGTGTCGATTACAATAAAAAATCAGCACTTAGCGATAGCCAGGCTTACAGCTTTATCTAAAAATCAATGGACACTTAGGTCAATCAAAACTTAGGTCAGATTTTGATCGGGGACTAAATCCAGGTATATTAATAAACTAGTATGTACAATTACATGCTAAAAAAAACCTTACCCTTTACTGTAAAACACATAGTAGTGTTCAATGCACGGTACACGATGAAGTAATGCTGTTCTGTGCAGTGGACATCACTTTCACAGGTCAGGTGGATCTTGGGCACTTGCTGAAGATGGTCCGCGGTTCTGATGCCTGTGGCGGGGCTGATATAGCACCCATGACTCTGCGCAGCCGCCACCGCCCCGCCTGCGACCTCTTTCTTCACTTGCTCAGGCAGTAAGGTGTTCACTAGATATTTATAAATGGTTAACATGTCTCCTGGCAGGAGGCAGTTCCTAAAAAAAACAGATTTCAGATTAATATACTACAGGAAATATTATGATATTGCATACATAATCATTACCATATTCTCAACTAGCTGCGGTACCCGGCTCCGCTCGGGTTAATGTCATGGATAAAAAGTTTTCCCAACGGCTGGTCCAAAAGGCTGGTCCAAGAAAATCTATCCATCTACCAAATTAAATCAAAATCGTTTGAACCGATATGGCATGATTTCATGAGAAATATCCAATCATCCCCATAGAGCTGGTAGAGATAAATCTGGTAGCAAATGCCTAAATGGATTGATGATCACTAACTTGATATCTTTTAAACTAAAAAAAAAACTTTTACACTACTATGTAAAAGTTTTTTTTTTAATATTAAATGCAAAAGGTGAGTGACAAATGTATCTAAATAAGGATTAAAAATTAATTATAGAAAAAGGCTTAAAAAATTACGTATATATATTTTTTGTAATCGGAATAGATTGAAAATTTAATTGTGAGCGTACCCAGGAGGATAAGACTTCAGGAGCCGCCCGCCGGAGCATTCCGGGTTGTATGAAACAGCCACATCATAGCGTAAGCGGAACTGAACTTTATTTAGCCTATCCTGTGTCCCAGGTAGTTAAATAAACGTGTACCAAGTTTCATCTAATTCGGATTATTGGTTTAAGAGTTATGGAGGAACATACATAATATATACAAACAAACATACAGAAATGATTTCTAAAAATCGTCACTTTACTTTTAGTATCATACATAAAGCCTACAAACGCAGTATCTTAGAAAACAAAGCAACTTACTCCATGAACACCCCTTACAGATTTATTATTAGTAAAGAAGATAATGTGTGATCAGTGTTCCGACCGTAGAAGGAAAAAGTAAAAAGAAATGTGACATGGTCGTTACTCGAGTCCCACATGTTTGGACATATTGTCAATATAATCCTATGGGAAGCTGGCCGTTGGTCATGTGCCTAGTCAGAATGACTTATCACGAAGGTTTGCCGCCTAGTTAGTATGACTGAAATGCGTTTGCCATGTCAGTTTCCATGAATGCAAACTGCGCGACAGAAATGTTCGTCGCAAAAGCTGATACTTTGTATTATGCGCTTGCTTTAGGCGATATAGTCTCGTTGTTTTTGTGCAGACCATTACCGGAACAACAAAATATTGTCGCTCTATCAGATAGTACTTAAAAACAGTTCACTTTAAACTATTTCTACTGAATGCCAAACCAAACTCACCACATTAGCTGGTCGTTGTAGAGAAACGCGACACACTTGAGAGATAAATACTTTACTTCCAACTGATCTATGATGCACATAACTTTGAAGAATGAAGACTTGTCCAGAGGCAAATAAGAAATACCTTGGATTACGTCGGACACATCATTCTTAAGACGGCTTTCAGATAGATACTGAAAAATAACTTTTGTTTAGTTATAAACAAAAAGAAAAGTTTGACTGTTGTAAGTCAAAACAAAATTGGTATACTTACAGAAGTGAAGAAATTTTCACATTTCGAATAAATTTCATCTGAAGGTATTTCGGAGAATGGTCCCAAAAACAGCTTAAATGTTTTATATGCAGACACCAGCAGGTCAAACATCACTTTTGCTGGGATCTGAAAGTATAGAGCATTAATTTACATACCTACCAGGGCCCTGGATATGTTTAGTGTTACCATTGTTAGCTCAGATTTTATTGCACTCCAACATGTATATGACTGTGGATCGATCCATTTGTGAATTTTAAATACTTAAATAAAATTAAATATTAAGGAAAATATATTTACAGTAACCTTTGTTAGTATCTTATTTGTTTGAAATTTTGTAGCTCATCATTTCGAATCATGGACCATCTAGTCCATGATGTAGCTTTTTTTTATGACTATGATTTTGACATAACTTCTTCAATATATAAATTACATTTAGGTATCGCACTGCATGTCCATAAACATTTGCGACAAATTGTCAATCCGGCCACAGTGGCCACCTAAGATTCTGTTTCGCACAGGCGTCACAATCATCGACATCAAAGTGGTAGCCAGGCCTCTCAAATTGTAATACTTTTCCGAAACGGCATCAGTTAACGGTGCCACAATAAACTTGTTGGCCGGCAGCCCCACTGCGTACACATGTAAATCATTCAAAAGCGCATTGACAATCACAGCTGCGCCCAGCGGAGCGACGATGATTTTCACACATGGGGTACGATAATGTTCCAAGGTGTACTCAATTTGATAGAAACCACCAGATTTTTTCCAGTGTTCAGGAAGCCTTGCGAGGCTAACAGTTTCATTCGATTCTTCTGTTGCACTTATTTTAAAACCATTTCTTAGCATCAACACCGCCACTACTGCTACAATCAGGTCTACTTTCAGTTCCTGGGGCGGTGTTTCAGTGGCGCACAGCAATGTCACCAGCGCGTCAAGTTCTGCGGGAATGCTCATTACAGAGTTTTTCTCTGCCAGTTGAGCCGACATTTGATTTCTACCGGAGAATTCCAAGGGCCAACTTGTCACATTGACATATGGATGACAGCTACACTTACAGAAATGATATGAAGCCAGTTATTAAAAAAAGTTGTTAAGATATGTGAGGTATGAGATTAATACTGTTTTACGGTGGCAAACAAACATCACACTGGCAAAAAGGGATAGCAAAAGCTCTATTATAACAAAAAATCATCAAGGGTGCTGGCAAGTATGACTGTTGAAGCCGGCCGTGGTTCGGATTCCACCTAAAATGTTTCCCATGATTCCCATCTTTACTTACTAGGTGATAGGGTTTTTCACGCCCGGGTTGGTACCATCGCATTGAATGAACGATGGTTGAAGCAACATAGAAAAATGACCGTGTTTTCAATCCAGTTCCATTTAGCCGAGCAATAAAAGGAAGGTCCTGGTATGGCACCCAGTCCCAATTAGGAGTGTTAGACTAATATTTATTTGATGTAAAGGGTAGAGGACTTGCCTTTGATGCGAGAGGTTATGGGTTCAAATCCTCGCTCCGGTCATGCACTACTTTCTTTCTCTTTTTGAGTTGGATAATTGGATTTCGATACGAATGGGAGCAGTTCCATGGTTCGGAACCCATGTAAGACAAGGTTCCCTTGCTCTACTAGGTAGTAGTGTTGAGCACGCCCAGGTTGGTGCGACAGCATTATATTAAACTATGGTTGAACGGACAAAGATAAAATTGTCCGTCTTTTCCATCCAGTAGCGGTGTTCATAAAGAGAAGGTCCTGGTATGGCACCTAATTCCTTTTGGAATCTGGTGTATTGGGCGAATATCGTGACAGTGTGTTGTAGCCATCCATGTCAGGTTCCATTAAAAACAATTACATCAAAAAACGTACCTGGTCTCCGTGAGATTCACTTCCAGTGGTCGCACTCTTGGGTGCATACGGAACTTTCATTACCTGAATTAAATAAAATATATTAGAGGGCTATATCATCTCTACATTGGAACATTAAAAACTCACGGCTTCAGTCACTCGACACTTTCCTTTGTCATCTTAATTTGGTTCACATAAATATAAAATACACTGTAGAGTGTGAGAAGGAGGCATCATGCCAATCTTGGACGTCCTTGTTGCTCGACGATTTGATGGAACCCTAAGCCACACGGTTTATTGTAAACCGATACACATACCTGCCTCAATGGTCCAGTGGCGCGACACTTCGGCGATCGCTCTCCGAAGTTAAGCAACGCTGGGTCCATCAAAAAAACCATCGCATTGGATGAACGATGGTCGAAGCGGCAATGAAAATTGTCCGTGTTTTCCGTCCAGTTCAATGTAGCCGTGCAATATAAGGAAGGTCCTGGCATGGCACCTAGTTCCCATGTGGTGTGTTGGGCTAATACCATGACAGAAAGTGTGGTATTAGCCATCCATGTCCAGGCACGTAAAAAAAAATACCAATGGGTACAAAATAAGCAAAAATAGTACGATAAGAAGTAAGACACTACCCATCTAACAAACCGAAAGACGAAAGGCATTCTTGCCATATGTAAAGGGAGTAACAGGCATCATTGGACAGAAACTGAAAAAACATCAGATTAGTATGGTTTTGTACACCAATAAAAAATGTCTCACAGCCTGTGCGCTCGGTGAAAAATCAGCTCCCATTGCAGTTTTCAGGCTTGTACAGACATTCCATGTTACTGTGGGAAATATTGGTCAAACAAAGCTAAATGTGTTGACACGGGTTATTGAACACATTAGATCAGTAAAGAAGGGACCAAATCATTGGATATGTTTTAAAAGAAAGAAAGAACTATACCAAGAATAGTCCAAGCAACTACCGAGATCAAGAAGCACAGCAATTTCTACCGAGAAGACACTTTTAAACCCTCTGCACTGTGAAACCCCATACTTCAGTCACTGAGGAAGGTCGAGCTAACGATAATAACGTTGACGACTATATCGTCAGCACATACTGCCCAAACGAATTCTGCAATACGCACACCCACAATCTACGACAACGGCGAGCCTAGTTATCAGTTAGCTGCCGCAGCAGCTGCCTACTCGACAACAGGCCGAATGATGAAAGTCCCCTCTCGCAGCGTGAAAAGCTGTGAGTGTTTTCAAACATGAAATGCTTTAATTAATTGAATTCATAAAATATCTCACCATAACCATCCAATAATCTTTTTCAGGTTGGTAAAACACATGACGCTTGGTTTGAGTATGCAACGCTTCACATGGCTCCGATGTAAAAGTCCTGAAAACCGTTGATGTATTATTTACACTTAACTTCCAAATTTTTTTTTGTTTGCATAATGGTTGGATAAATTCGTGTCCTCAACACAGTACAGAAATTCCAAGTTAGAAAAAAATTAACAAAAAAAATACATACCTACAACCCTGTAGATATCAATTTTTGCAAATGAGTATTTATAAATGAAATTGGAAAATTGTGCCAATTGGGAACAGGGAATAATTGAAAATTCTAATACCATATCATAGCTGATGAAACTACTTGGAGAAAACTCAACCTTCCCTTCTATATTTATCATCAATATACTGTGCGAAAGAGAACGATCGTTTGTAAAGATGTCCGTGAGATGCGCGGAAACACTTCCGCTTGACAAAATCAGCAATTAATTACACTAGATAAACATTAAGCTAGATTTTCACTGTTGTACATAATACACACATACACACACACATTTCGTTGCATAATTTAATATTTATTTTGCACATTAGTAAAATAAATCTGGTACATTCCCAGGAGACATATCTCACAATTCAAAATAAAAGGAGTTGAAAAACTTACGAAATAAATTTGACGATGGCTTCACAGAGACCAACTTGGTTTTTACGAGCATCACTTGGATCCTGCACCGGGTGGTAGTACAAGATGCGCTTCAATTCCTACAAATTTTCAAGTTTATTACACAGGCTGATACGGAAATTATGTATTAGTTTAGTAGCTAATAGCTCGAGCGAGCGCTGCACGGGTGATGATGACGAAAACAGGATGGAGAGGGGCACGGAAGAGAGGGGCACGGAAGAGAGGGAGAGGGGAATGCATCCAAATTCCCTAGATCCAAATATAAAATTTGAGCTTTCACATGTCAGTACTATGCATTTACAAACTACCTTCTTTTAACTCGGAACTCAGTTTTGAGCAAAACAATAAAAAAATATCCAAACACGTAAATTATCGCTTTCTCGCACCGCTAGCAGAGCATTTTGATTTCTAGGCAAGCTCGGTCTCCCCGGAACCACTCTGCTGCCACCTCTCTTCCTCGCCCTCAGATCCCGCAGTGGCTCACACACACATGCGCAGTCGCGGGTCGCTTATAGCATACCAACAAGAGTTTCGCCGGCCTGGTATAAGTCTCCTGAAAAAAATTTTTTTGCTAATAGTTCCTTAGACCCTCACCTACCAGTCCTAGCTACCAGAAATCTTCTACTAAATCTCCCTTCTCTTAAATTCTACAGCACACCCACAGTACTTACTGGGCGTGAGCGTTTGTGGCTTGGGGCGTGGTGTGCATAAACGAGGAGGCAGGTCACGGGAAAATTAAAACAGACATATAGTTCACGTTCCAAAGGTCATAAAAATATACATATAAAAATACCTATCCAAAACACAATCGGCATAAGTCCAAACGCTTTTGGTTTGCTCTTTTGAACACTTCTTACCTCCCCCTCTTTGGGTCCAAAAGTAGAATTGAAGATGAAGAAGGACGATATACGACCTTTTAACTTGATCATCTTGGATCCAGGTTGCACAATTTTGTGAGATCTAATTTACTAATTCAATTGTTCCTGTAATTTACCAAAGGTTCACTATAAGTTTTATCAAGCATTTTATTCAAGAATATTATGTATACTAGAAACACAAAACCAATGAAATAGCAAAAATATTCGCACTTATGTTATGGGGTATTTTGCTTGGTCCAGCACAGCTTCAATCCATAAAAAATAAGGAATTTGGGCTCAGTTTCATCCACACCATTCTCGGCAAACTCCAAAATACAATAAACATCAACAGCGAATTAGGAAATAAATAGTCGGTGATTTTATCGCCAAACGTCAGTCGAGGAAAACGTCAAATGCAGTCAAATAAAAACTTTTAATCTTCGGTATTTCGATCTTCGTGCATCACCGTCTTTAAGTTATAAATATTTTCTAGAACCTACATAAACAAAATGCACTCGGACCCCAGACGACGTGAAATATATCTTTTTTTTTTATGCGACCTGACATGGATGGCTTATACCACACAACTACCGTTATGATATTAGCCCAATACACCACATTGCCGAAGGAATTAGGTGCCATGCCAGGACCTTCCCTTTATGAGCACGGCTACATTGAACTGGATAGAAAACTCGGACAATTTTTAATTGCCGCTTCGACCATCTTTTCATCCAATACTTGACGGGGAAGGGGACCTACAGTTTTACATGGGTTCCGAACCATGGAGCAGCTCGCATTCGTGACGAAATGCACGTATCGAACTCGGAAAGAGAAAGACAGTGGTGCAAGTCGGAATTGAACCCAGGCCTCTGGTACGCTAGTCCAGTCCCCGCGCCACTAGGCTACGAACCGCTCAAAATCTGTATAACACACTTAAATAATAGACATATTATCCATGTACATAGATTACAATACAAATACTTACATAACTTTTGTAATGCTATTAAACCCGTAAGCTATGCTCCCCATACAAACGTAGTTTACTAATAATTTGGAAACCGCTATTCCAATTAAATTGATATTTAATATCTAATATCAGGAAACAAATATTTTTTTTGTTTTTTTGAAAAATCCAAACCGAATGAAATGAAAGCAAAAAGAAAATCTTCATACGAATTTTGTTTTCTCTATGGTTTGACCCAGAATACATTTACCGAAAAAACAAAGGCATGCAGACACCGATATTTGTAGCCTAATATTAGATACCAAATATCAAGTAAGTTGGAACATTGGTTTTCAAATTATTAGTAAACTACGTTTGTATGGGAGGCGACATTTTCAGGTGCTTACGGGCCGACCTTAAGTTTTGAAAATTATTTAGCTAAAACATCTATGGCGATATATGTTTAAGAATTAATGTAATTAATAATAATAAATAGTACCTCAAAGTCAATTACTTTTTGTATGGAGTTTACAAGAAAACTTTTTAATAGGCAACTAAGTACTAGAGGGCTACCAATCAAAATAGAAATGAACATTTCCGGGTCATTAGCGCCATAAGCGAGTGAACGAGGGATGCAAATTGAGCACCTCCCATTTTTTTCAATATTCAAGTTGTTTGTTAGCAACCTTTTCTTATACAACTTATTCAAATATACCACAGCACTAAAGACAAGTTTGTGGATCAAAAAATAAAGTTATACCACTTTGGAATAGGGAAAGGACCTTGCTGATCAAACTGTATAAAGGTTTGTAGGAATGACGTTATAATAATGAAGTTAAGTATAAGGTTTCGAAGTTATAATTTATTTTTTTATATTATTGGTTATGGTGTTGTCTCTACAACAAACACAAAAAAAAAACGTTGTTATTAATGTTATTTCTGCCTATAGTCGCTGGTTTTTAAATTCTTTACTTCTTCCTAAATCTATTTATTTTAAGCCTATAGGGTTACAGGCTTATTGCGGTGACAGTTACGCCTAGGTTTGAGAGGAAGGACAATGGTAGGACTCACCCTGTAGCCGCGAAGTCCAGGAGGTTCTGCTGGATCCGGAAGTGTCCCAGTAGGAAGGCGGCTACCATACACGAATTTTCCTTGGATGAGCTGGAGACGAGGTGAAGCGAACAGGCACCAGAAGTCACGTTTTTTGGTATTTTTGTAGATAGGTATAGCGACGCGGAACGCGAGCGAGACCGTTGGCGGCGATAGCCTTTCGGTTACTCAGCGTCGAAATTCGAATTCAACTCATTCGCCGCGCTATAGATGTGAGACAGGTCTATGGGTAAAGCTGTATAGGAGTATGAAAGTGATAGAAATGGGGCCTTGTGTAGCGTCACAGTGATAAACTAAACCCATAAGCTAGTAGCAAAATTAATAACATTTGAATCGGCCAAACCAGAATTAATATCATACATAAATGAGAAAAACAGCTAATCTGGATTTCTGTAGCTTCACACTCCCTCTTGTGTCCCGCTCCGCTGCGCCGTCTTTGCACTCTATGTGGATATGGTGACGCGAGCCGCACCGTTCCCTTCGTGTATACACGGTGTTAAACAAGTTCGCGACATTCCCGAAAGGGGGTTATTTTGGGTCGCATACTGATTCCGAAAACGAAGGATTTTCTTGTTTTGAGCTTTTGTTTTAAAATTTTCGATTTCTAATACTAGTTTGAAAACATAGTATTTCGTAATAGGAATCGCACTGCATTCATAAAAAGTTCTAAAGTAGGACATTTTTTAAATAAATGTGAAAATTTACATTCGGATTGACCCGATACAATTGGCGGCGGCGCGCAGTCAGCTGCGAGACAGCAAACGCGTGACCTTGGCAGTGGCGCGTACACATGGCGAGCTTACACTATTCCAAAAGGATATTGTCGCTGAGGTAAAAGTTTGGATTAAATCTGCAATTTTTTTTTTATATTTTAGATTTAATTTTTAAACACCACAAAATTATCAGTACACGAAATAGTTAAATAATCGGTATTAAAATAGTAATGTCGTGAAACAAATAACACCGTGTATATTTTTGTATATTATTACATGTTCTTTATATTTGAACTTCTGACCTTTATTTACTTAATTTGGACTGAGTTCAGGCATAAACATAAAAAAATGTGTTTGCAACATTCTTCTCAACTAAAATAACTAAGTTTGCTTGATGACCGCACGAAAAAAAGGCACCACTATCCATACAAAAAATGTTATCGACCAAGAACATTTAAGGGGTGTGTGCGTCAAAGTATGTTCTAGCAGAAAAAGAAGAAAATATATGAACTATATTAACTATACTAAAATTTATAATATATTAACTACTGTGGCATCTCTGCATACGGCTGTTCCGACCCATTTAAAGTTGTTTGCACACATAACGCAAAAAGTATTACACTTTAAGCCACGAATTAATAAAAAAAGATTAATATAGTCATATTACTTGCAGCGAAAACAATTTCACAATTTCAGGATTATTGGTTTTGTTACAATTTATTTAATTACGATTTTTATTTAACAGCGCCATCTAACGGTGTAAAACTTCTAATCGGCAATTACAACGAAACCATTAAACCTGAAATTGTGAATATGTTTTCACTGCAACTACTATGGCTATACTTAATATTTTTGACGAATTCGTGCCTTAAAGTGCAATACTTTTTGCGTTCTGTGTAAAAAAACATTGTATGGGTCGGAACATCCTTAACCTATAAAACCCCTAACATCTTTTGCATCGATTTTAGTTTTTAGTTATATCGGTGGTGGCAGACGACGCGCCAATTCCCATACCAAGGTAACTTTTACTATACTCCGGAGACACGATATCGACCGCATGCCACTTCTTCTTCCTTTCTCTTCAGTGGTTACAACAAACTTCCATTTACATCACAACGACTCACGTACCTACGTACATAGTCTATGTTACCAAAGGCAAGTTGCATGGAGTTTCCCTCTTCAGACAAACACTCGGCGACGCGGTAATTATACGTAATTTATACACTTTTTGGGGGCTGTGCACAAATTCCGCTTTAAAATAAATACATGCACCCTACATTTCAGCTCACAGCTATTTGAACGACAGGCATAGGCTTTTATACGGTTGTCATGGATATCGAAGAAACTTTTACAAATATTTCATGTCGAATCATTTAACGTTTGTACAAATTTCAATAATTAAAATAGTGTTTCTTGACCTTGCGTAGACTCTCATTAACTCAAGAGATCGCTTCGTCAGCAGAAACATTTTGCAAGATGTCTATTCGAAACCCCCGTCTGCCGCTGTTACCGGGATATTCCCCGAATACAATGGTATGAATCTCGAAGAACAATACAATCTTAAATATATTCATCCCTTACCACTTGACCACATGCACAAACAATTTTTTTTGTTCACTGCAAATAAAAAAACATTTCCTTTGTTCCGATAGATCTGCGTCGGATGGGTAAACCGTCTGACATAGCCATCATTACATATTTGGTGTTGATCATAACACCAATTCACGGACTGCTCTGCGACCGGCATTATCGCTCGTGAATGGTCTATTTTACAGACATCTTGGATATTCATTTAGAATATTGTTTGCTGCCAATGAATGCACTTTGGATGAAGGGGAAATATGTGCTCCTTAACAGTTACATTTAAGGTGGGCCATCCCGCTCAACTCCCCATACAAACGGGGAAAGAAGATCACGCCCATATTTCTTGTCAGAGATGCCAAATTTTGGATTTTTGACTACAGCGGTCATGGTTTACTTTTAGCTATAAGTCGTTTTGTAATTAAAATTTTCGTAAATCTTACCAAATCATACCGATGCACAATGTCTTTTTTGTGGACATGTTGCATCTTCCTCATCACGGAGCCTGTCTTTTTCTTTGAAACAGAGAAGGTCCCAGAGCGTAACATCACGGTATTTTACCGTGCCCGCGAATGAGTTAGTCCCGCCGGGTTGTGCCACCTTAACCTGATAAGTGACCGTCACATCCTGCCTCGCAATAGGAACGACTCCAGCTGTCGTGATTGTCCCATAGCAAATAAACGGATCACCGTGTCGCATCACACGCCCGTGTGAGTTTAAGTTGTTAAGCAATGAGAGCATTTGTCGATTATAGATCGGGAAGACCAGGTTCGGCGTGCGACCTCTATTCACCACTATCGGAGGCACCAACATGCTCGTAGACAAGGAGCAACAGCGAAACCTGGTTCCTTCGCTGTACGCAAGAAAGTCCGCGCCGGACCTTCCCACCTGGATCATCTACGACAAACAGGTATGATTCTATTTAAAGATTAGAAGATCAAGACTTTGCGACATAATATTTATTTATGCAACATAACGAAAGACTGTTTTAATGACTAATTATATTATATTTAAGCCTGGTTTTCACCCAGTGCTGATTTATTTTAATTTACACTTGAGGTGGACCATCCCGCTCAACTCCCCATACAAACGGGGAAAAAAGATCACGCCCTTATTTCTTGTCAGAGATCCAAAATTTTGCTCAAAATAGCTTTATTTGATCGAACTAGATGTCTGATGACCGTTGGCATAGTACGATTGTGTTTAGTTTCTAAGTTATAGGGTCTGAAAGTTCGAATTTTTCGCGTGTTTTATACAATAACTTTGGAGTTGGATTACTCAACGAAAAAATCCAACATTTAAAAACGACTAGTCATCAGACATAGCTTCTTTCATGAAAATTTATAATCAATTTAGTTTTTGTTAGATTTTTGACTGTAGCGGTCGTGGTTTACTTTTAGCTAGAAGTCGTTTTGTAATTAAAACATTCGTAAATCTTACCAAATCAAACACTATGCGCATTGTCTGGACTTATGGACATGTTGCATCCTCCTCATCACGGAGCCTGTCTTTTTCTTTGAAACAGAGAAGGTCAAAAGCTTTCAGAAGAATTTAAATTCAAAGATAAATTGGCGGCAAATTATTATACAAACATGCGCCCCACATTATGCTCTGTCACGCCTAAAATTTGGCGGGAATGAATTAATTATGATACAATAGTAATGAACATCATAATCTCTACTCATATATAGTAAGTGATGTGTATACAGAGTTACATTTAAAACAGCAGTAACTTGGTGTCAATTTATTGTAGGTCACTAGTTAATCTTTTCGTATTAGGTTCAGGTTCAGTGCCACGTAGTGGCGTTTATTTAAGTTTTTTTTAATATTATATACATACATGAAACTGTACACGCGAAACCATACAGTTTGTCTGCGTGTGACATGAATTATTAATTCTAAACAAACATAAGCAGTTGTACACAGTAACTTTTACAAATTTAGAAGGAAAATGAAAATTAGAATGATAGCTTTTAATCATAATGCATATATCACGACTTTACTACTTTTGTATTATTTGATTACTATTATTATTCAGACGAAGGTAGGTGTAGTAGTATGGTAAGTTCGCTGTTTAAAATTTATAGATATTATTATTGTATGGGGATAACGATATGGTTTAATATTGTGTATTTGTATTTAACAGATTCTCAGATTCCAAGCATACTTCCAACAGACATTACAGGAAATGAGGGATCCAGCCATTATAAGAAAAGTAGAAATATTCTTCTTTTTGGAAGATGGAACAATTAAAGTCATGGAGCCAAAGACTGAAAACAGCGGTTTACTTCAAGGTTGTCACGTGTTTCTTTGTCTGTAATGTGTGTAGGTACTACAAAAAAATTTGAAATATTTTTTTGTTTACCGTTAGCTACAAAATATTTAATAATATAACCTATTTGCTGAACTGACAACTATTTGCAGATACCTTTCTTATTGCTCTCCAAACTCAGTATTTCCCAGCATATATGCATGAGTATTGCCTGTTTTCCTTTTTTAAAACCTTGCTATTATTTTAATTTGATTATTGCTGGAGTGTTCTTACCTTGTGTTAAGTAGTCCCCTAATTTTATGTCGTTGCATCGGAAATACAGTGAAATTAGATATCACTTTCTGTCCTTAGTAAATTTATTATTATCCCACTGGCACGAAAGGAAAATAGGTACGTTAACATTATACGTACATAGGTTTTGAATAATCATGTGTTTTGTGAATACAATGGACCTTTTTCGCTTTCCCATGCAACGGTGAATGAAAGCATCATACAATTTCAGGAGTTCTGATCAGTCGACAACGAATTCGGCTTCCCTTCAGCAATGACGTTTACTATGATGTTCTTGACCTCAACGTTGGAAGAGAGGTTGAATTCTACGGAAAAGTTTTCAAGGTATTCAATAATCGTCGGGAGTCCTATTAGTAGCTTTTTCATCACGGATATTCGCTTAACATCGCATTATTATTGTAACAACACATTTTAAGAATCGTAAAAATAATTGTAATGATGATACCGCTTCGTACCACGCCAGCTGGTTCCAGAGAGCAACTTCTGATATACACGCACTTTATACTTGATGCCTACATAAAACATCGTAAAAATAAGCAAATGTTTTACTTCTACTCATTTTTTTCCAAAGATTTTTTATTTATTTATTTAATATAACACTAATTTAGTATAACCGAACGGTTATAAAAAAAATAAGTATGCATATACATATATTGCTTCCCAAGCCAATATCGTTTCATTAGTACATTATTCACAAAAAAAAGATTCCGATGAATTGAGAACCTCCTCCTTTTTTTTTTGAAGTCGGTTAAAAACAACATGGATCCATATTTTCTTGGAATTCAACTCGCGCAGTGTGCGATGGCAGACCAAATCTTCACTTTATTAGGACTACAAAGCGTACTTTGGCAAAACTAGAGCAGCAACTATTTTTACTGTCGATTCAGTATACCTATTACGAATATTATCGAATCAGCAGATACCGAAATTGACAAAAGTTCTATGAGGACCCCTGTACGGAACTAAATTTTATGAAATTTTGCTTCAGATCGTGAACTGTGACAACTTCACACGAGTATTCCTTAATCGTCTCGGAATCAACGTCCCAGACCCTATCAGCATGCCCAGCTACGCACCTAAAGTAAGTTGCCTTCTAGCGTATAGGTACTTTACGTTGGACAAAGCCTCCTTGGCCCCGTGGTACGGAGCGCCAGGCCGTGGTGCTCGATCATAGCAACAATGGCCTCAGCAGTGATGACTGTTTTTCCTATAGACCTAACATGAGCGCGCAGTGGTTCTATGGTGGGTCCATGATTTTTCCCCTTTTATCGTTTAATGGAGCGATAAACGAATATTTAGATTTTTCAGTAATTCGAAAATATGATTAGGCGCGAATCCGCACCTGCTTTGCTTTCTTTACGCATCCACTTTCCTTTAAATATGAATGAAATTGAAAATAGTGCACATTTGTATTTTTATAAAATAGGTTAGTTTCGAATTGAATCAATATTTTGGCCGGCAGCATTCTAAGTTCAAAAGTTTTGATTATGTGACAGAACTTATAATCTGACTAGGTACTTAGTTTTCAGGCATGTGGTGAGTATAGTATTTTTCATATTATGAAAAGAATATGAATGTTTCAGAAACACGGTGCTTATGTGCCACAGCGAAAAACCAAGCACTTTGCTTTCAAGCAATTTCTCGAGCTGGACGGCAAAGTTTTAAGGTGAGATATCAATATGAAATATCAATGAAATGAATAGCAACGCTTGCCATATATTTAGGGGTTGCTAAATTTGCACCAATTGATATGAAAGGAAATTCTAAGGTTTTACGGCTACTGGGACGACCGAGAGTCGGAGTTCGGCACAATACACAACTTGGAGGTGCACTACTTCTTGGCGGACGATCAAATGGAGATCAAAGAAGTGTATTCTGATCACGAGGCGGGGCCCATGTTTTTGAAAAAGTCAGCATTACCCAGAGTAAGTCTGAATACATCACAAAGTAACAGCAATATTCTGCCCTCCTTATTCAAAAGGCGGTAATATATCAATATATTAGTAATATATTAGGCAGATATGTAGTTACCGACTTTTGAATAAGAAGGGCAGCATTGGTAAGCGATCGTAAAATTAATGATGATGATTATTAACGATACTTAATGTTACTTCTTCCAAACTGTGTTTTTATGTAGTGCCTTAAAGAAATTGGAAGAGAATGATTCAAATTGACTTCTGTAGTGAAAATAAAAGTTACTAGGAAATCAAATCCATATCATAAGGCTTTCCTTTTGCAGATTAACACGAATAAGGCATTATTTACAAAAGTAAATAAACGTAAAGTAAACCTATACTTTTGTGCAACGCATAGGCCGCATTGACAAGTTCAAAATGTGTCCTCTTTATTCTTTATTCTGACCAAGCGTCAGATGACCGAATGTCGTTCTCGTGTGGTTGTATAGACTTACCTGTTTTGACTGTCGTCCTCATGTTGAGACCGTTACAGAAAATCCCACCGCACGTCGAGATGTCGGAGTGGCATACGACTGCGTCGTACACGCCCGCTGACCTCGCCATCGGCGCCGTGCTCAACGTGTACGGGCGCAAGGTGGTGCTCACAGACTGCGACCCCTTTACCAAGGAGTACTACAGGGCCAAATATGGCGTCGGTGCGTTGATTCATAAGGACCTATCCGATCGTAGCAGTGCATTGAGACTCAATATTCCGTGATTGAGACCTTACCATCGGCGCCCCTGGTCAGCGTGTACGGAGCGAAGGCGTGCTCGCAATCCGCTGTGGTGTTCCTTCAATAAGAAGAAGCACAAGGTGCGTTGCACTAGAACCTCTTGTTATCTCAGCCTGTTTCGCAAATAGAGAACCGTGTTAGATAACAGCGTAACCGCTTGAACCATTTACAAATGTTGTATTAGTTTTGCCGAAATTTAATATGACTTTGGTTTTTCGCGGAGATTTTTTTTAATTGTGGTATAAACAAAATTTAGGAGGGCAGCTGCCTCCCTAGGGATTAGAAAGTGGTAAATAATTTGCAAAAAACGATATTGCACCCACCTATACTAGTACCATCTTGCTCCCCTTGGGCCATTAGCCGGTGTGCTCTTCACTGATAATCACGAAATTTTCATATTTGTCATTTTTCTTTAACCGCCGCTCTTTCAACACTTCATAAATAATTATAGGTACCGTACAGGTGTGCGCAGACCATTATCACAGGGCGAATTGTTAGTCCTTAATCAATGTAATATCCCCATCACGGATAGACAACTTCACGCCGCTGCCGACGCCGTCGGGTGGCTCATCTGAGTGTGTGAGCACATCGTTGCACGAGCGCAAGCTGCCGCCGTGGAACGGCTATGGCTCCTACGAGGACTCTGCCGAGAACTGTCGCACCGTCGAGCCCAAGCCGCCGCACAGAGACTTCGTCAAGTTCCTCAATAAGGACAGGTCTCGATCTCGACACTTCATTGCTATTGCTTTGCTTTCCATACATTTACATCGAAGTGGTTCCATCTAGTTCTGCCTTAAATAATGTTTCCTACTCTTCCCAAGGAACCTTTTTCTACAACTCTATAGTAACATCTCTGTGTACTCAATCCAGTTCCCGGTCGAAGACAATTAGATAATTGACTCAAATCATATAAATTGTAATATTTAATTCAAGGAGTAGACTCGGTGTGATCGCTTCGGTGTTTATACTAAAATTATTTGTTGTTCTGCTGTTTTCACGACTGATACTTATTGGCCATAAGAGCGCTACTATTATATAGTGCAGATACTTTAATAAATATGCATGCGTGAGTTACAGAAAATCATTGAGAACTTTATCTAGCTTCCCACTTCCCGCAATAGTTAGTAGGCAGAAACCTAGAGGAAGAACAGGCTTCTTCGAGGGGATTTTCTTTACAAGCTTTCTTCTTCCTTCTGGCAAGGCCAACTCAGATTGTTTTGGTTTTCTCTCTGTCTACTGTGGTTTTTTCCAAATAAAACCTAACTTTCAGGGTAGGTTTCGACTCGCACGTATTGCGGTTTGCTGCCCGCCTTGTCGTTCCGGACGTGCCGAATAACGATCTGCGATACTTCGTAGTGAGCTACTACCTCTGCGACGACACCATTGGCGTCTTCGAGCTCTCAGAGAGAAACTCCGGGTTCAAGGTACCTATATTCCGGGAGGTCACGACATTTTTGGTCGTGATAAGGTAAATGGCTGAATCTGGGTTCACATGTTAGAGACTAACCCTCTGATGTCGGTCTTCATGTGCCAAGTGGTTGCGTTATCTAGATCTGCCATATAAAATATATGTTGGTATGTACCTGCTGATGAATATACTGATTGTCTAGAAACATTGATTGATACATATTAATTATACAACAATAACCACTCGGTTTTTTAATGAAATACTTAAATATACCTAAAGTTATATCTGTAACCTAAATCGCCTATAACTACGAAATGCAACCAAAGCTTTGATCAGTTTTTGTATTGCTAAGCAAGTATGTACTGATACTTTCATGCTTCGTTATTTGCAGCCATTTACCTTATCATATATATTTTTTGTCACCATAAATACTTTTTCAGGCGCCTTATCTAGATAACGCAACCACTTGGCACTGGCAGACTGACACATTTAGCTTCAGAGGGTTGGTCTTTATCCTGTGAACCCAGTTTCAGCCATTTACGCTATCGTTACCATTTTTGTCGCCACCTCCTAGTCTCCACGCGGCCCACTCGGAAGTTGAAAGTTTGGATGCATGGTACCGGTCACCGGATGTTTAATTTGTCAATCGTCTCATTTGTCAAGCGTCGTCAAAGTATGCAGACAAAACAGAAATTGAATGTTTGTCTCCATTTTTTATGAGGAGATGTATTACTAATACCACACTCACAGTTATGGCACCGCATTCCCGAAGGAATTAGGTGTCATGCCAGGACCATCCCTATATCAGCACGGCTACATTGAACTGGGTGGAAAACACGGACAATTTTTCTTGTCGCTTCGACCATCTTTTCATGGTGGCATCAACCCAGGCGGACTTGTACACTGCAGGGGCACACACTACAGCTCGTATTCGTAACGAAATGCATTTATCCATATCAGAATGGGAAATAAAGTAGTGCATGAACATGCAAGGAAACACCCCGCGCCACTAAGCTACGAGTGAGATGACGAGAGCACGCAGATGTTCATGCCTGAACGGTCAACGGAGTGACAGAGCTGGTGTTACAGGGCGGGAGGTTCCTCAAGCGCGACACTGCGTACGTGCCGGGGCACGAGCGGTACGCGCCGCAGCCGCCGCCGGCGTACTGCGCGGCCGACATGTGGATCGGCAACGAGCTGGTGCTGCACGAGCACACCTTCCGTCTCGTCGCCGCCGACGAGTACGCGCTGCGATACATGGAGCTGCACGCGGACGAGGTCCCCATCCGCTCCGTTCTGTCTGCTTCCTGATCTGTGTTTAGCTCCTCGGGCGGCATGGACGGACGGGAGTAAACACCGAAACGTCCGTTTGGGGGCGGCGTAGCCACTACAAAAACGGAAGCGCTTGTCAGTGAGTTCAGTTACGAATTCGCTTCCTACTGATTTTATCGAGTTCCAACGACACGGAATAACATCACAGGATGCAATATAGACCAAATATTTAATATTGCGCGTCCCGAATTCGTAAGCTAACAAAGTACAGTCCACTGCAGTTAGTAGTTGTGGACTAACTGGTGGCTACGCTGCCGCCTTACGAATGAGTTTCGGCTTCTCCTCCCCTCTGTCCATTCTCGCTGGAAGTAAGGGGCTCTCCCTGGCACGTCCCTTTCGGCTTGTGAGATAGCGAGTTTAGAGTTTACAAGTTTTAGACGAGTTTACAAGTTATTAGGATGACAGGGCAGTTGTAGTGAGATGATCGAGACTGGTTTTATTTTGTTGCGTATTGAAGGAACACTAGATATACATGCTTTATTTAATTAAATAATGAAATATATTTGTTTAGTTCCCGCAAGCCAATGTGGCGCTGATAATGGACAAGATTCGGAGCGTTCTGTCAGCTCGGGAGAAAGGCTACAAGAACTTTGTGTCCCGCTATATGAATGCTGTGGTTCCAGAGAAGTCGGAGCTCATGTCCGCACGATGCTTTAAGTAAGAAATAAATAAAAATGTATGTAAAGTTGTATTTTAGGACAACCAAACTAGCATAGTTTGTGACTATTATTATTGTGCATTATTACATTCATGCGTGCCAAATTCTCTCACGTTGATGCACACGCATGGATAAAAATGAGTTTGACGTTGACATAAGCGTAAGCAAACTGGTTTTTAGGGCTCCGTACCCAAAGGGTGCCAAAGGCACCATATTACTAAGCCTCCGCTGTCCGTCCGTCCGTCTATCCGTCCGTCTGTCACAAGATTCTATCTCATGAACCGTAATAGTTACCGGTAACGATGGTACGGAACCCTTCGTGTGCGAGTCCGACTCGCAATTGGCCAGTTTTTTTGTTAGTTATCAAAACATTGGATCACTGTTTCGGCGGGGTATGTGCAACAACCCTATCGAGACAGAGGAAGTCTTTGAAATATACTGACCGGACCTGTAACATTACACATGCACTATGGATAATTGCGAATAAATAAATAAATATATATATGTAATAAATAATATATATAAATATATATATTATGAACTATATAGATACAAATTTATAGAAAAATAAATTTCAAAGGCTTCAAGATTGAAAACACTTCCTCTTCGCAGGCAAGCTATGAAGGAGATCCTGTGCGACAAGATGACGGAGCATGAGTTCGTGACGGTGGTGCGGCACTTCCGCGGCGACGCGGGCCGCGCGCACCGACCGCATCGGGACATGATCAGGTCACCTTCATAGTTTGAAAAATGTTACGGCTTTTCACGCGGAGGGAAGAGACATTCTCCGACGTTTCAAGCTAATCATTCAGCCTGTTATCAAGGAGGCACCCGCCACGTTCGTACGCAGCAGACGCTGTAGTGTCCATCGTATCATACACCATTTAGCTGACGTTATTAATATGTTTATACGCCAATTACTCCGTCCACAAACCTGTTCTGGTGAGAACAAGAATGATACTTGTCCAGAACATCTCAAAGTTACTCAGTCCACAAACCAAAGTTAAATTGCTTGTGAGAATGATAGTTATATGTCCAGGACATCCCAAAGGAAATACGATTTGAGGAATGATGATTATTTTGGTTGACCCACCCAATGATAAGGTTGTTAGTTGAGTTGGCTAGGTAACTGTATCGCTAAACGTTTATATTTATATTGTCTATCACGCCAATTCCGAAGATGACCTTGAAGATTCCCTTAATAGTAGCGGACCTTTAATTTACACATCTAGTTGATATACCCTGCCATCCAGTTCGCCACATTTTATATTAGAACCGAGCCATGGTGGAACCTATTTTAGAAATGAAATACAAAATATTTCCAACTGAGAAAAGTACGTTAATTTTGCACCAACTTAACATTGGTACAAAATTCACAACGCTTTTATCTCGTAAAATAACTCACAGAATACATATTTCTATATTCCACTGTGGTGAAGGAATATTTTTTTAAATATTTAAAATCGTCGTTCGTTAAGTCGACGATTCCCAAAAAGCTCACCGACACGCGACTTGTCCTCGTGAAGGCTTTCAAAAGCTAGCACATGCCCACCAGAAATATCATTAGATCTGTCATAGTCATCGACATAACCAAAGCAATAGACCGAGAATCAGAGTAGATCTCCATACAAACGTCCGTACCACCATTGCGAAACATACGAGTGTTGCTGTTATTCCATTTTAATTTGCCCGCTTATTCAATACGTTTTGGTTTTCTTAATTATCAACACGATAGCCTAAATACGTGATATTCGTAATAATTACTTCAGTAAAATAGTTTTAGATCAAATTCAATAAATAAAAGATAGCAAACACCGAGCAATTTACGAAGAAACAATTCCGAAAAACAACAAATAACTTTATTTTCAATTCTGGTATCCCTGACCACGGAAGCAAGTCCCTAACATTGGTCGTCTCATTCTCTCTCGCTGAACACGCGCTTTCGTGTTCTAACGCTCGCTCATATTCGCAAGCATGGCGGCGTGCGCCACAGTGGGGCGAAATTGTAAAATCAAGGACATCCGATTGTATTCATATCCTGTATAATTGAAGAAAACGAAATATGCCAAAGTCTTTTTACACCTAATACAAACGTGTTATATTCGTGACGAATTTCTATTTTATCCACTATTTTACGAGTTACAGTACTTTTACGTTTTTTACCATGGAGAAATTAGGACTTTATGGTTTTTCTCAAAATGCTTAAAAGAGCCTGAGCTGTGGCTCATGCGCCTCATGCGTATCATGCGCATGATAGTTATGTTAATTCGATATATGATTATTTTTGTTTAACGTAAACCAAATTAACAATAAAAAATTATGATTTGGAAGTAAAATAAAAATTTGATGTACATAACACACAATTATAAACATGCCCAAAATACGCATATAATGTTCAACCCGTAAACAATTTATTATTCAAGAAATTATGGAACAAAGCGTGTGATTAAATAATTGTATATATCAAAACAAACCAGATAAGGCTTGAATATAATAAAATGTGACAATGTTTTTTTTTTTAATATCAAACTTGTACGGACGGCACTAAATGTGCTTGGTAGCCATCTTGGTTCACACGATTAATCTAACGCGTGGCAGAGTACTCATCTGTGGCGTCGCGGCCATACATGCAGATTATATTAATCAGACTTACACACATTTAAATTGCTGCTCCATCCTCAAAGGATTGGTATAGTGCAGTATCCTTCACTTTGCTGGCATTCGTAAATTCAAATGGTAAATACTAGTTTTCAACATAGTTCTTACAGAAAAATCTAAACATAACAATCTAAGTTGTTATTCTAATATTTCGGCAGTAAGTGCTTTTGAGTTTTCTTATGACGGTGTTCATACCATTTTCTGGAAGTATTAGTTACATCGCATAGTGTCTGTCAGCTAACTATAGTATTTCCAGAAAATGGCTTGGGTCTTATCGCAGCTTCTTCTTTGTAATACTTGAAACCGCTAATCCGCACTCCTCAAAGTTTAGTTAAACAAATTATTATTAAAATGGTAATTTGAATAATATAATACGTATAATAAATACGGAGATCTTGTCAGGTGGAGGCTGTGACTAAGGTTTGTCATAAATTCTCCTACAATCTGAATAAAAGTTGAGTTGAACCTAATTTAAGGTTTGACAACTTTATCAAGAGAAAGTGTTCGGTTAGGGTCGAATATCAAGTGGCCATTATTAATTAACAAACAATCGCCCATTGCAATGTAAAGTGTTCAACAACGACCCTGAGCGATGAGCACTGCTGTTTAGTCACCAAAAGATTCATCTTCCTCAGTCGGCACATCGACGTTAAATCTTTGTCGAGGAAGCTATTTTAATATTTAGGTGTTGTACAGAAACGGCGAAGAACTGAAAGTATAAGTAATGAATTTAGCTCCGCAGAACCCCCAAATTCAACTGAATTGCAGTTAAAAGCCAGTGAAAACATAGACCTGGGAAAGATACTGGATCACTTGCAAAACATCTTGATGAAACAGAAAAGTTCAAACCGTTCATGGAAAAAAAATAGAAAACAATGTATCTTGAGTTGGCTGTATCGTTAAAACTTTGAAAACGATGACAAAATATAACACAGAGAGTCATTGCTATAGAAGTAGGTTCTTATTTATGTCCATTATGCTCCAAAGTAAAATGGGCGAAATTTCTATTCTAAAAGAAGTTTTGGAGTTCTGATGTATTGAAAGACTTGTTGTATTCTGAACGATTTATTAACCAGTGCTCGCATACTTATATGCTATGGAGCGGCCATGGCTTGCATAAATACGGAGCGCGTCGTGAAACACCTCTCATTTCATTGGCCGACGTCATGGCGGTGTCGCGCGCGCTGTGCGCTCGCTACAGAAGCAAGAATCCAGCTTCAAGCTCTTTTAGCCAGATGGAATGTCGACTCGCTAGGCCGGAGTGAAACGCGTGCGTACTGGTAGAAGGGCGTATATTCACTGAATGAATGCGGGCGCGCGTTTATAAGCATGCCGCCACACTCTTTTAGACCATACAGCAAGTAAGATTCTAAATGTTGTTAGCAGGGATCTAGTAGGAACTTATCAGACGCTGTTAGTATCTAGGGTGTTAATGACTCTAGATGGTCAGAGTACCTATAATCAACCTGTTAATGGTGATGAAGAGGACGACAATGCATTGTCTTTTTTTTGGTAAATTTCTTACTCATTCAATTAACCTGCGACTGCTAAGCGTTATGGAGTAATAAGACACCTTCATCAACTATTTTGTGTTTGCCTATTTCCTCAAGAACGAGACCACTAAAATAGTCAAAAATTAAATGGCAACCCTAGAGGCTGAAAATAAAATTTGTAGACAAACCAAAGGTACTCTCAACATACTATGGTGCCTTATGAGCGAATTTGCGTACTATCGCTGATCTATCAAGCAAAATTACGTTTGAAAACTCTCGGGTATAGGTTTGAGGAAAGCCTCCTGCCAACGGACACTTTCATATCCATTCGTTTGCAAAACGGTTCGTTTCCAAAAGCCTAACGTAAACTACAAGGGGGCGCTCTGACTACCCGCGGCGGGTGCTGCTATTTTTCATAGTAAATGTTATTTACTACAATCAAGATAACTTTTAATACCGAATAACCATTACCAATTCTTACAAAATCCTACATCTGGCGTTGTTCTGTCCGTCTTTTCGCTTACAATTTAACAATTGATTTCCTGATTTGACTCCGTATGTATATATGTAAAGGTTCATTCTTCCTATCAATTATAGGCCATTTAACATCATGGAAAGTTACTTTAAGCGGTGAGCATTAGGGTTAAATTTGGAAAATACATCCACAGTTTTTCATCCGACATTAACGCGGGCGGAGCTGTCGGTGTTTTAGGTTTTGTAAAAAACGTTGTGGAGGATTGTATTCATGACAGAAACAATCAAATATATCGAAATGAAACCGTTTTAGGACAACATATTAAAAACATATATAAATGTAAATATAACAAACACGGGGACGCTCGAGGACACGATTTTAACAAATTTATATACTTAATGGCATGCTTAATCAATATTTAGTATAAAGAGCAAAGATTCTATCAAGCATTTTGAGAAAAAGCATTAAGTCCTCATTTGTCCATAGTAAAATAACGAAAAATTACTGTAACTCTTAAAATAAAGAATAAAATGGAAATTCGTCAAGAATAAAATACGTTTGTAATAGACTGAAGAAGACTTTGGCATACTTCGTTTTCTTCAATTCTACAAGAAAATCGGATGTCCCTGATTTTACGGTTTCGCCCCACTGTGGCGGCGGTTGCAGCCACCGCGGTCGCTACCGAATTATTATTTTGGACGAAATGTTTTCTTGATTTATGTGTAGTAATATGTACGTTTGCTTGTGATAAGTAATTCCACGGATCTTTGTATTCCTTTCACTTCGATTTTTATACCTTTTGACCTTGGATATCGGCATTTTGTCGCATTGCAAAGCCTGTAGATGGCGCGCACGCTCGGATGTCGAGTCGACCACAGACTGACACGCAGTAGGGCATCACCGAGCGGATAGGGTGGATGTTACGTGGTACGCGGGGAAAAGCTGATGGTGCGTCTATTGCTTTATGTACGTCAATGGTCATAGTACTGACAGCCCAAAGACCATTCAAAGACAACTCTAACGTTTTTGTCAGGGGTTAGGCAAAGGACCTTGCCATACAGCCGTCATGTTAACTAAACACTAAATATTGTTACAAAATTCGCGGGGCTTATGTACAAAAACAACCAGATTTTGATTGCAGGTCCCTTGTGTTCACGGTGTTGACCCGCGAGCTGTGGGACGATCGGACGCGCCTGCACGAGGCCTTGCTGCACGCGGACGAGGCGGGGCGCGGCGCGCTCACGCGGCACCGGCTGCGGCAGTTGCTGCGCGCCTGCCGCCTGCCGCTGCCCGACGACCTCATGGACTGTCTGCTGAACGTGTGAGTCTCTTCAATTGGGTGTGCTGTACGCTCGGGAAGACGTATCATAAATCTGTAAATGAATCCACACGCACTGCGTCTTTGCCGAAGGGAACGGAGTTGGGAAGTTGTGCAGAAACGATGTTTTCGACCAATTTTGTTTCCGAGCGCCACTTCCACATACGGTTATCCCTTCGGTAGAGTAAGGTTCAGCTAGGTACAAGCATAAGATACGCTGCAGTGCGTGGAATTCGGCTATTATTTAGGTTTTCTGGAGTGAAAGGTACTGATTTTTGGTCCGTATGTTAAATTTGGACACGATTAACGATAATAGTGTTATTTTATATCATCGCGAATGAATTCAGCTTCTACAATCATATGAATGTTCCAAGCATCTGTATTGGGATAAATATATTTTGCTTAAATTACCTCCACGGTCGCCCGTACGCCCGCCGAGAGATTTGAATGAATACCACTCTGACCGAATTCTTCAGCCTCGACAAGGACGACGACTGCAACATCCGCTACGAGGACCTGCTCGGGTTCCTAGACTTCAAGACGCGCCCCGTCACCGCCGGCGTCGCCGAGGAGGAGTTACGGCGCCTCGTGCGTCACGCGCCGCCGCTGAAGGACACGGAGGTGACCACAGAACATATAATATTGGAGGTGGCGACAACCGCCTCGTTACTTAAGTGGGATTACTTTGTCATTCTCAAGGCTTCTTGCCCTCATAAAAGTATCACTAAGGTAAAGGGTTCAATTATTTTTTTATTGATGGGGAGTGTACTTCCTAGTGATTTGCATTGATATCAAATTATGAACATACCTATCTTGAAAATAAAACAGGGTAACAATGATTGATGATTTCTTTTTTTTTTCTTTATATCTTTTTTATGATTATATCTTTGCATAGGTGTACACTGAACTCATGTTTGGCAACCCTATACCGAAAAAGGTTTGGGTGCGACCAGCGTTAGATTTGCAAATATGCTTAATGGGCCGTGGCCTATGGGTGGACTTTAGCTTAGATCTTCACGTCAGTATTTACCGTAGCATTATTGTACTAAGGCAACCAAGATACGTGTCAAGTGTGCTCATAGGAATGCGGATTTTGTATTGCAGTGTCTGGAGTGGGAGTGCGCGGATATTTTGATATCTGAGGGCTACGTCAACTGGAGCGCATTCCTGTGCAAACTCAACCTCGAACCTGTCCCTAAGGAGTAAACTAACACGTCTTTTTTTGGTTACGACTTCATTAATATGCTTGCATCTATAGACATGGGTGCGTCAAGGGGGGGAGCTGTCTCCCCCAGAGCTTCATGTGATCTGATTTTACATACAATTCATAATTTTCCCATTCTCCATATACCAACTTGCCATCGGCTGGCGACGCCACTGTCTATAGATACAGGTATGTTTTTTACTTAGTTATAAAATGCTCGGAAAAGAGGTGACGACTTGTTTTATGAGACTGATTTAAAAAAAATGCTCCTTTTGCAGTAAAACATAAAAAAGCATTTTTGAAATGGTATTTTCGTTTAATTTACATTCATCTCGAAATAAATAGGTGCCTATGCGTAAGAGGCCAATTCACAGTACATACATCACTCTGCAGATTAAACTTACCTTACGAACTAAGTAGGTATTCATCCATCGTCTGTAATACATTAAAGATTTACGAAATCATATCACAAGTGTACATAATCAAATAAATAAGAAATCGAATGTGCATTTACATTTTTATGGATCGCCAATCTGTTTTTCCTCTTCAAAATGTCAACTACCTATACATTTTACATGTTCTCTGCAATTCTTTCCAGTCTTGCACGGGTATATAACTTCGTGATACAGTTCACGTTTGGCAAACCTTCGAAACACTCGGGAATTGTATCAGAAGTGGAATCGGGTAGAACTAATTTATAACTTATGTAAATGGCACACAGTATTCACTTCTGTGTTAATGATAACTTCATTATAGGCTAAAAATAGGATTCTTGCCAAAGTGGTGAACATCCCAAAATACCATACATGACACATTTGCTTATGAACAGAACCTACAAACTAGCATAATTTACATATATACAGATTGAGAGGACATTAAATAATTTTTAGGGAGATGAATTGATTAGTAGAAATACAAAGATCCTAGGTCACCACATGTCTTTGACTCGTTCCGTCGCTGGGATCTGTGGTCGCAGTCTGCAACAAAAGTTTTTATTCAGATACATGGAATCCCAAATATGCACATATGTAGGTAGGTTTTTGCTGTGTGGCATCTGGCGCATAATAAAAAGAAAACAAGTGGGCCCACTGCATATACTCGCGTACATGTCGTAAAAAGCGACTAATTAGACAGCTCGTGGTGTAGGGGCTACAGGACTTTCATGCGAGAGCTTATGGGTTCAAATCCTCGTCCCGGTCATGCACCACTCTCTCTTTTCGAGTTGGATAAATGCATTTCGTCATGAATGTGAGCGGTTCCATGGTTCCGGAATCTACGTATATATATATATATATCCCCTTACCTTACTAAAGGTCCCCTTACCCTACAGGGTTAAGCCCACCCGTGTTGGTACCAACACATTGGAAGAAACTATGGTTGAACCGGCAATGGTTGAATTTTCCGTGTTTTCCATCCAGTTCAGTGTAGCCGTGCTCATAAAGGGAAGGTCCTGGCATGGCACCTAGTTTCTTCGGGAATGTGGTGTATTAGGCCAATGTCATGATGGTAGTTGTGTCGTATTAGTATCCATGCTAGTGGTAGACCGTAAGGTCTACTGGGTACCCCATCATATTCGGTGATAAGTGTGCCGCCAAGCAGTTCGCTATGTTTCGGCGTGTATTCTAAGGACCCAGTAGCAGGAGGGTCGAGTGACTCTAAATCCTAATCACGCTTTGAAATATGGGATCAAAACGATGACCAGGGAGAGCAGGTAACGTGCGTGCTCCACTGCCCGCCTGCCCGTTAATTCAGGGACCCGTCCCTGACTAATCAACACATACGGCTGCCGCATACTTTACTCATAATGAAAACAGTTTGTGTTATGTCTTATATTCGAAAAATAAAAGACAATAATGTATTGTACACCCTTAACATTTTAATAATATGTTTAATTGATGTACAAATGCTGCCTTACTAATAAACATTTATACCATTTCCGGTATTTCTTGCGTAGTAATAGCGACGGCACAATTTTTATTTTTAAGGCAGATAGTACATATATATAGGTATGCACAGTTTACACAAAAGTTGAGGCTATAACTAATTAATTAGCCAGAATTTTGCTATACATCGTGTAGCAAACGAATAGAACGATTACGGTTGTATTGGTAAGGCTGTAAGTGTAAAATAGCTAAACATTGAAAAAAGAAGTGGTCACCTATGGGGAGGTGTTCCAGCGCCGGATGCAGCTAGCGGAGACATCTTCATGCCCCCCGAAGCTGCCGCCGTGCTGGAAGCGAAGCTCGACGCGGAATCCGCCCTGAAACACATTGTTTCAGGGCGAGGTTACATATAATTCAACCTAACACTGCTTTTTTCTAGATAACGAATGACAGCTGACACGTGAAAACATTTAGTATGCGAACTGTTATATACTGGCCACGCACAATCCAGACATGTGAAGTTTAGAGAAATGACACCTATCTTCATTACAAAATGTCAATGAAAATAAAACCGTTTTCTCCTCAAATTGTGTTTGCAATAATCTGGCGACGAGGATGACCACAATGGATACAAGAAAACTAAAGAAAACACGCGCCTCACTACGGGGTATATTAACCAAACTAGAAAACTATTTACAAACTCAAGAAACACTTTCATACGAAGAAACCCAAACAAGACTTGAATCGCTCCAAGAAACACTACGGAAATTACAGGAAGCACAGCATACAATAGAACTGGAAACACCAGACGATGCACTACAGGACGAGATAGAAACCAGGTACGAATTTGAAGAAACATTCACAAAATTAAAAACAAAAATTTTAATATTACAAAATAGAAGCCACCAACCTACGGCGCCCCTACAAACACTGACATTACAGTCACAACCGAATATGAACGCACAGCAAGAACGAGGCCCAAAAATGAATTTGCAACCTCTTCAAGAAAAAGAAACCTTTAAAAACTTTACTAAAAGACTAACTATATATTTCTTAATCAACATGATCGAAGACGCTAAAATGAAAGTGTACTACTTACTTTCCGCTTTATCACCGGAATTACACGAGAAATTACATGATTTGTGTTCCCCGGATGACCCACTCGATATGAATTTCATGGAACTAACAAAGATACTAGACGAATATGTAGACCCAAAACCTAGCATATGGGCATTACAACATAAATTTATAACGCGCATGCAATGCGAAGATGAATCTGTGGCAACATACGCCTCAGAATTGAAGAAACTTTCCATCAACTGCCATTCAAATGTCAAAATTGTCAGAAACACACTCTAGAAAGCTTCCTAGCCCTACAATTTATTCGAGGATTGAAAGACAGTGATATTCGAACAAAAATTATGCAAGAAAGAGACACACCACCATTTGCAGAATTAGTACAAATTGCTACATCTATAGAATTGGGAAAATCGGAGAACATAAGAATATCTGCCGACATTAACAAATATGCTGACACAGTAAACAGAATCACGAACTCATCCAATACACCTAATTATCAACGAACGTCAATCTCACAACCAAGGAAACAGCTATCTTATCCGATCAACATAAGAGATTTAAAAGGGAAATGCTTTCGATGTGGCAAGGATGACCATCGTGCTAACGAGTGTGGGGCTATCAAATCTACTTGCCTGAGATGTAAGAAAACTGGTCACCTAGCGCGAGTCTGCCTGCAACATAAGCTAAATAACAATCAACTAGACGACCATACAAGTAACATGAGTAATGAAAGTATGGGGGAGATAAACCTCATTAAAAGTGAAATTTCTGAAAAATATATGATCACTGTAAAAATAGAGAACAAACCAGTTTGCATGGAGTTTGACACGGGGGCAACTTTGTCATCGATGTCACTCAAGCATTACAAAGACCTAAACATACGAAACACAATATTCAAAACCGAAATGAAATTAAGAACATACACAGGCGAAATCATCAAACCTGCAGGGGTAACATACATCAAAGGAACTTATAGAGACCAGACTTTCAATGGAAAGTTATACATCATCAATCAGAATGTTGACCCTATCTTTGGCAGAAGCTGGATGAAGGAAATAAACGTGAAACTAGCAGACATGAGATTACTTCAAACTACCGAACGACCCACCAAACTGGACGAACTACTAGGAGAATATTCAACAACAGTATTTAGATCCGACTTAGGAAAAATACCCAACTACCGAGCTCATTTACATCTTAAGGATAACACGCAACCTATCTTCATAAAAGCTCGACGCATACCGTATGCCTTAAAAGAAAAGGTTGATAAGGAAATTGAACGACTATGTGAAGCAGGAGTCATCAGCAAGGTAGATCACTCAGATTGGGGCACCCCAATCGTACCAATCGTGAAACCAAACGGTAGCATTCGACTTTGTGCAGACTACAAAGTCACTCTTAACAAAGTCATCAAGGACGAACAATACCCCATTCCTATAATAGAGGATATATTTACAGAAATGAACGGAGGTAAGTACTTCTGTACCTTAGATATTACCCAGGCCTACCTCAATATGGAAATGGATGAAGAAAGTGCCCTTTTACAAACATTAAACACACACAAAGGTACTTACAAAGTCAATCGCTTGATGTTTGGAATCAAAGTAGCACCGAGCCTTTGGCAGAAATTTATGGACCAACTACTTCAGGGACTAGACGGAGTCAAATGCTTTTTTGACGATATTATTATTCAAGGAGCCTCAGAAGATCAACTTTTAACTCGATTAAAACAGGTCTTACAGCGACTTAAAGAAAGTAACCTTCGCCTTAACAAAGATAAATGCAATTTTTTTAAAAGTAACATTAACTACCTTGGACACACAATTGACAAAGACGGTTTGCATAAAAACCAAGACAAAATAAAGGCAATAATGAATAAGGAAAGACCTACCAATGTAAACGAACTACGAACCTTCCTAGGGATGGCAAATTACTACCACAAATTTATACCGAACCTTTCATCTATAACGAGCTCCCTAAATCAATTATTAAAGAAAGAGAAAGATTTTATCTGGACGTCTAAATGCGAAGACAGTTTCAATAACATTAAGAATGAAATTGTGAGTGGAAGAGTTCTTATACATTTTGACCCAAGTAAGCCGCTAATACTAGCCACTGACGCTTCACCAACAGGATTAGGAGCTGTGCTGTCGCACAAATTACCAGATGGCTCAGAAAGACCAATCGCCTTTGCATCAAGATCACTTTCATCCAGCGAAAAGAAATACAGTCAAATCGATAAGGAAGCCACGGCTATCTACTGGGGCATAAAATAAATCTTCCATTACTGTTACGGCCGAAAATTTACATTGATAACGGACCATAAGCCCCTTACATCAATTTTTCACCTGCATCAGACGTTACCACCTCTGAGCACAATGAGATTATTCCATTATGCACATTTCTTATCAGGATTCAACTACGACGTAGAATACAGACCATCATCAAAGAATACAAACGCCGATTACCTATCAAGATTTCCAGTAGAAATCGTAAAACCAACCTCAATAGACCAACATTGCGCATTCCAATTGCAACAGATTAATATTCTGGAAGTTCGACCAGATATTATAGCTTATGAAACAAAAAAAGATGAGGAACTAAAAACATTACTTGAAGCACTGCTAACAGGACAGTCATTAAAACAATATGGTTACAATGATAATGAATTTACACTTCAAGATAACTGCATATTGAGAGGAACACGAGTGGTAATACCACAGACGTTACGCGCGCAAATACTTGAAGAACTACACGCCGGCCACATTGGCATGCTTAAAATGAAATTACTCGCACGCAGCTACATATACTGGAAAAATATCGATAAAGACATCATGGAGAAGGTGAAATCCTGTAGAGCGTGCCGATTGGAACAAAATGAATCTCCAAAAGCACCTTTACACCACTGGGAACAACCTACTGGTCCCTGGCAAAGACTACACATCGATTTTGCGGGCCCAATCCTAGGACAGCAACTTCTAATAATTGTAGACGCTTTCACAAAGTGGGTCGAAGTTTTCCCAACAAAAACTACCACAAGTTCCTGGTGCATCCTTAAACTTAAGGAATTGTTTTGCACATTTGGTACACCATACACGTTGGTATCTGATAACGGACGGCAGTTTGTGTCTCAAGAATTTAAGAATTACCTCTCCAACTGCGGAGTGACACACAAGACGTCTGCGCCGTACCACCCAGCCACCAACGGTCAAGCAGAACGGTACGTGCAAACCATTAAGAAATTACTACGCGCAATGGCAGGGGAGAAAAGCGATCTTAAAGATAAACTTCTTGTTCTAAAGACCAGACTCCGACGTACACCAAGTCAGAACGGACCGACTCCTTATGAACTGATGTTCAGTCGAGATGTAAGAACAAAGTTGCACGTCATGTTCAGAGATCCGTCCGCACCGAAGACGTCCATGTCGAACAATACTACACCTCCTACCCGGTCATATATAGTAGGCGACCGAATACAGGCGAGGGCTTACTCCGACCCGAAAATAAGATGGGGATTCGGCACGATAGTACGCCGGCTAGGTCGACTACATTATGAAGTGAAGACCGATGGGGGAACCTTGTGGCGCAGGCATCTAGAGCAGTTGCTGCCGGCTCCAAGAGTGCAGCAGCCAGGAATCGCCGCGGAGGACTGTTATATACTGGCCACGCACAATCCAGACATGTGAAGTTTAGAGAAATGACACCTATCTTCATTAAAAAATGTCAATGAAAATAAAACCGTTTCTCCTCAAATTGTGTTTGCAATACGAACCATAGACAAAGGTGCGGGGGAACGTTACTCCGAGTAATTCGCTACTATGAGTCACTGCGTGAGTCCACAAAGTATGTGCTCACCTGTCCATGGGGTGCGATGGGGTGCGGTGAAGAGTGGGTAGCGCCAGGGTGACTTGGGAACGCGCTCGTGCTGGAAGGCAGGGTGGTCGTGTCCACGCACGCTCGACTCATTCACCACGGACACCGACACTTTGCCTTCACTGCGGGAGTCCTCAAAGTATGTGCTGACCGGTCCATGGGGTGGGGCAGCGGGCGGCGGTAGAGTGGGTAGCGCCAGTGTGACTTTGGAACGCGCTCATGCTGGAAGGCAGGGTTGTCGCATCCGCGCACGCTCGACTCGTTCACCACGGACACCGACACAAGTATTTGCTCACCTGTCCATGGGATGCGGCAGCGGGCGGCGGAAGAGTGGGTAGCGCCAGGGTGACTTGGGAACGCACTCATGCTGGAAGGCAGGGTGGTCGCATCCGCGCACGCTCGACTCGTTCACCACGGACACCGACACAAGTATGTGCTCACCTGTCCATGGGATGTGGCAGCGGGCGGCGGAAGAGTGGGTAGCGCCAGGGTGACTTGGGAGCGCGCTCGTGCTGGAAGGCAGGGTTGTCACGTCCGCGCGCGCTCGACTCATTCACCACAGACACCGACACGTTGCCTTCGCTGTCGCGAGTCTTCGAAGATAGCCGCCTGCAGGAAATATATTAGGTAAAAGTTATGCATTGCTAATGGGGTTAGTCATGTTGGATTAATAAGAATGGATTGCTTTCTTCCTAGGCTATACTATAAGTATGTAGGTACGTAACTACACTTGTATGATCAGTTAACTCACAAGTAAGTATCCCTGAAAAGCTGTAATTCTGGAGAATTGCATATTGCACCTGCCACAACTCAACCTTTTCCAACCTAAACTAACCATGTCTATCTTCATTTACGTAACTTATTATTCAGCAAATAAGACGGTTCTTTCCATAGCTTATTTTGTACAATCACCAGTGCCTTAAGATACTTATAAGTTTTCGGTTTGTACAAGAGGATACGTCGCTTTCCTGCAACACTAGTCCAGAGTGGAAAGATATTAACCAACTAGGCAATTTTGACAGTGGGAAGGGGTGTTTTATGCTTCTGGTAAGGCGAATGTTCAAAGATGGTTACCCCTATCTCGTTAAAACCATTGATTCAATCATAAAATTCTGTAAAACTTAAGATGTTATTGCTAACAGTCACAACAGAACGTCATTAGTGGTGAAAAGCAAGGGGTGGCTTGGTTGGATAAGTTGGCAGCGGTCGTGCGTGTCGTCTCACCCACCTGAGTATCCGAGAAGGCAGCGAGGCCTGGTTGGAGAGGTTGGCGCGCGTGCGGCCGGCGCGGCTCTTGCTGTGCTGGCTGTCCACGATGAGCACGTGCCGGTCGTACGGCGTGTCGTAGTCCACCTCCAGCACTGTGGAGAATCTGTGCGGGTACGCCACGTCGAGCGCCGAGATCACCAACCCGATCGCCAGACAGATGCCACCTGAGTTTAATTGACATTAAGCCTACAGACTAATACCAAATCACAACAGCAGTATACTCATGCCAAAGAGATTCCAGGCGCTTACACTGTACTTCGACTTAAATATTTTCTAAAAAAGGCTACAAATATCGGGGCAGTTTTTTCTTCGTGGGTGTCATTAAATAAGTACGAAAGTACTGTGACTCACCGGTGGGTTCACTGGTGTCTCACAGGTGAGAATCTCATGATCAGGAATAGCTTTAAGAACCTAGACGCGTTGGGCAAACCTCTACAAATGTATCTTAGTTATTCGTCGCCAATTTATAGGCGCCGGGCGGCTCGGCCTTCGGGTCTCTCACTCTTAGGGAATTGGCAAGGAAGAAGTAAGAAACGTTTATGGAGGCTGACCCAACGTGTGTGTGACCTTTTTCAATACTTTTTACGAAGAAACTGACCCGAAATGAGCACCAGCCAGAAGCACCATCCCAGCGAGAAGGTGAGCACCGCACCGTCGAGCCGCACGCGCAGTGGGTGCGGCGGCAGCGCGGACCAGTAGGCGGCGGCCGCGCAGCTCAGCGCCGCGCCGCACGCGCACATCGCGTACGCGCCGTACCGCGGCACCACCACCAGCAGCAGGTTCATCACCACCCACAGCGCTAGCGCCGCCCTGGAATATTGTGTCCGCAGTTTTATTTATGTTTCAAGGTTTTGTCGTATGTGTAGGTTAAGACGACCCTACTTATTGACTTACTTATTGACTGCTAGCTAAGATTGATCTTACTTATAAAAAGTCTCGCGCAGCCCATACTCACGCCGAATAAATCACAAGTGCCAATTTCGAATCACGCCGCGATGTATAATGGGTCATGTAAAGTACATAATAACACCTAGTTCATTCTGACAACGTGCGACAGTAAAATAATCCGCCAACCACAATTAAATTAATCAGTTATTAAACAGTGTAATGAAAGATCACCATTCCCAGCAATCTGCTTGCAACTCCAAACCGCTTGGCTCGTACAGGAATACGCGTTCTCAAGAATACAGTATTTTACTATCACAAACCTATAATAGATGTACTCTCTCCCTAGCATCGACACAGTTCACACGACCACTACTGATCGAATGTCGGAACACATTCCTGCCCGTCGCTGCGTCACCGTGGCCCGCCGTACGGCCGTCCGAAATTGAATTCCCTCCGTCAGCAGCCCCCCAAATTCCGAAGCGTCATTTATCGTTTTTAGGGTTCCGTACCCAAAGGGTGAAAACGGAACCCTATTACTAAGCCTCCGCTGTCCGTCCGTCCGTCCGTCCGTCCTTATCGTCCTTACTTAGGATACCTTCTCCGTAGTCGATCTTAATATATACAGCTGCATACGTAGTTATCTAATGCATTTATTTGGGACCGAGCACGGAGGATAGAGGTAAAGAGGAGATGGTCTAAGCAAACTGGGTCTGGGTCCACCAAGTGGGTCGCTACGTCACAGCCCACGTGATAAAGAAGGCGTGGCTTAGCAACATTCGCGACATGGCGCTGGCGGTGTTAGGTTGTGGGACAACATTATTGTCTGCGGCCATTGACTTATATATTACTTCGTAAGGACCAGGTCAACGCGCACGACTAATGGCACCAGTACGTTGGCCCTAAAATATTCGTTTTAGGGCCAACGCGACTCAGTCGTCTGCGGACCACTGCAGAGTGATGTTGAGTCGTGAAAATGCCCTTGTTGCGTAAAATACGATACGAAAGTTACAAAGACACATGTAATAACGTATCATCGATAAGTAAACTCAGATAATATTTTTTTCTGTTTAACAATTGAATAATTGCATTTTCAATCGATAATTTAATTAACTACCAAACTTCATAAGCGGGCAAGTGACGCCATGCCGCGCGTCGCACGTGTAGGTGAATTAACCTTGTACGGGCGTCCTTTTTCTTTCTGGTTTATTTTGGAGTGGATATGAGTATGAGTGGGTAATCAAAGATTTTTTTTAATGTGATCTATCATGTGACCACTCGAAGTAAACGTCCCGACCTGATCTACCTGCCTGTTATGTCAAAATTTGTGTTCGTTATATCTTGGGAAACACTGGTCATAGACCTATCATGCGACCACTCAATGTAATCGTCCCGACCTGATCTACCTGCCTGTAATGTCAAAATTTGTTCTCGTTGTATATTGGGAAACACTGATCGTAGATCGTTGAGTGGTCGCATGATAGGTCTATGACCAGTGTTTCCCAAGATATAACGAAAACAAATTTTGACATTCCAGATAGTTAGATCAGGTCGGGGCGTTTACTTTGAGTGGCCGCATGATGGGTCGACGATCAGTGTTTCCCAAGATACGAGAACAAATTTTGACATGACAGGCAGGTAGATCAGGTCGGGACTTTTACTTTGAGTGGTCGCATAATGGGTCTACGATCAGTGTTTCCCAAGATACAACGAGAACAAATTTTGACATGACAGGCAAGTAGATCAGGTCGGGACGTTTACTTTGAGTGGTCGCATGATGGATCTACGATCAGTGTTTCCTAAGATACAACGAGAACAAATTGTGCCATGACAGGCAGGTAGATCAGGTCGGGACGTTTACTTTGAGTGGTCGCATGATGGGTCTACGACCAGTGTTTCCCTAGATATAACGAAAACAAATTTTGACATGACAGGCAGATAGATCCAGACCAAGTAGGTACAAGAGAAAATTCAAATTGTATTTAACTTAAATACTTTGAAATTACAAAAAACATTTTTCATTCATAAAAGTTAAAAGAACTTAAAAGTTTAAATTAAAAAGAAAACATTTAAGGACGCAGGTACAAGGTTGCATCGTTAGACCTAATGCAACATGGCGGCGAGTTGTCAACACGACTTTGACACGGCGCTCACGTAGTTCTTCTGAGTTTGGATAGATGGCGCTACTTTTTGCTTGTATGGAGAAGATTTGTTTCAATTCTATATAATGGCGTATCCTTACCTTTGAAATCATTGTCTGCGGCGAAATTTTCGGCGAACAGTCGATTACTTGATGAGATTTTGTGTAAAATGTTGCAAACATTACACAGGACAAAATAATCTAAAGTTTATAGGTGGAATTACGTTTTATTTGTCAGTAAAACACCTCATATTTTATAATTTGAGTCAATATTCGAGCATTGTATCGATGTATCGCTCTTGCTATGTGCCGATAGATGGCGCGCAATCATTTTCGTTTTACAGTAAGAAATGTTGATCTCATGATGCAAATTTTAATGACATTTTTAAATTAAAAGTATTTGAATCCGCGCGAAGGCATAGATTTAAATGTCTAAGGTTTTTTTTTATAGAAAAAACACTTATTAAAATTTAAAAGGCGCCATCTAGTTGTAGTCTTGTAAACACTAAGAATAGCTCTCGGAATAGCTGCTACCAGAATATCGATTCTTCCGGTAGATGGATTTCGTAAAAATGGGCGGTGCATGACCCCACCATGAAGCGATTTTCCCCCCGCTTCCCCGCACAGTGTCACGCTGCGATCCTTAGTAGTATGACTTTAAAATATCTCCTCTCTCCCTCTATCCTCCGTGGGACCGAGTCACTTCAATATTCTCCGCTCACATTCTCCCACAAGAACAGCTCATTTACAGTTGATAATAACCATCGAATGGTTGTAAATCAATATCTCTAGCATAAACAAGACCGACCACGGCAGCGTGGTAGCGGTATAGCTGGCTCCGCTGTACTTAGCGCGCCGGTAAAAACCGTTGTACTATACGAAGAAGTACTGCGCCACCGTTAGTAGGTACCGTAGGGGTTATGGAAGCCTGCGTGCCAGAGCGGCGCCCACATCCTCCCACTGGAATCGCTGTTCGGAGTCGACCCTAATCGTCGAATCGTTGTCACTAAATATCTCTAGCGTAATCAATACTCACCACAGCAGCGTGGCAGCGGTGTAGCCTGCACCCCTGTACTTGGCGCCCCAGTCGAAGCCGTCATGCTGCACGGCGAAGTGCTCCGCCACCGACAAAACCGGGTATGGCAGCCCGCGTGCGAGCGCAGCGCTGTAGGACTCCTGCATGGCGCCCGCCTCCTCCCACTGGAAGCGCTCGTTGTAGTCGACGTCGCCCATCGACTCATTACCGCTGGGAACAGCTGCAGTGAGAAACGAATTCAGTTCTTTATGAATCATAGGATCCTTTTTTTTGGCCCATAGACATAGAGGACCCGACGACGCCCAACTTTTTGGCGGGCTGCGAAAAACCATGCCAGTTGGTCAGGTACTTCTTCACACCATGACTCCAGTTTATACTTTGATGCAAATACGACGGCAGGGCGCGCTTTTCACAGCTTACCGACCTTGTAGATAAAGGATCTGACCAATCAGCATATTTTTCACAGCCTCCGAGAAAGTTCGAAAGTCCATGAGCGTCGTAAGGCACTTAAATAGGCCACGCTAAACATACAAAAAATCGGGTAGGTATACTAAGATGTATACTTGCCACGCTTACACACTAAAACGTTAACTTACGGAGCAAAAGTGATGTGAGAGAATGGAGGCGGAAGGGGACCTGTGAGTGTGACGTTGACTTGTCTGAGGCCCACGTGCACGGCGAGCCAGCAGTCGAGGGGCTCGGCGGAGGAGGCGTGGTAGACGGCGCGGGAGACTCGAGCTTGCGCCACATGGCAAGTCTAGCCACGCTTGCACACTAAAACGTATACTCACGGAGCAACAGTGATGTTAGAGTATGGAGGTGGAACGGGACCTGTGAGTGTGACATTGACGTGTCTGAGGCCCACGTGCACGGCGAGCCAGCAGTCGAGGGGCTCGGCGGAGGAGGCGTGGTAGACGACGCGGGAGACTGGAGCTTGCGCCACATGGCAAGTCTAGCCACGCTTGCACACTAAAACGTTTACTCACGGAGCAACAGTGATGTTAGAGTATGGAGGTGGAACGGGACCTGTGAGTGTGACGTTGACGTGTCTGAGGCCCACGTGCACGGCGAGCCAGCAGTCGAGGGGCTCTGGGAGGAGGCGTGGTAGACGGCGCGGGAGACACGAGCTTGCGCCACATGGCAAGTCTAGCCACGCTTGCACACTAAAACGTTTACTCACGGGGCAGCAGTGATGTGGGAGTATGGAGGTGAAACGGGACCTGTGAGTGTGACGTTGACGTGTCCGAGGCCCACATGCACGGCGAGCCAGCAGTCGAGGCGCTCGGCGGAGAAGGCGCGGTAGGCGGCGCGGGCGACTCGAGCTTGCGCCACATGCCAAGACGAGCCTCGCTTGCACACTGAAACGTGTACCGACAAAAAATATAATAGACAAAATAAAACACATCAATCGTACATCCTATTTCTATGCATCAAACACAAATTATTTGTTTTGTACTTATTGTACCTCAATAATTATTGTATTCCGATAACTTCAAACCTACAATATCAATAAGTGAATACATATTAAAAAGAAGTTTATTGTGATATATTCCGTCATATCTAGAGATAGTTTTAGGCTATGTATCCATTCAAGCCAATAAGCAGTGGCGCCTATTCTTGAAATTCCGTGCCCAGAAATCAAGAATCTTTTAGTCGACAAAACCGCCTTTATAGCGGTTGTCAAAGCGTTTTTCTTATCTGAAAGATTCTAATGCACGTTATTACAATGAACGTTTTCTCGACAGAAATATTCCTAAGCACTGAATGCCAAGAACAGGTTCCATGCCTGAGTCAGTCAAATTAAGAAATATTTTGCACATTAAATAAATCAACTGACAGTATTAAATATGGGTGGAAAAATGCATTCCACAAACAAGACAAAACTATTTGCAGAGTGGCTCAGTGTTAGTGCGACTAAACATGGACATCTCACCTACCGCAGATGCCTTGCTGCAAATGGCAAGGAATGTCGTCTAAGTCACATGGGCTTGCGACACTCATACTCAAATAGGATCTTACGTGATGGAAGCTGTATTTTTTCTAATAGAGTAGAAATTATTTAATTATGTAGCATGAAAAAAAAAACTGTTAAGGAATATTTCAATCTACAACAAATCCCATTACTTACAAACATGTAAGTGTTTAGAATGCAATATGATCGTCCTATAATCGCCCGTAAAGCTAGGACACATTAATTTAAAGAAAGAGTTCAGTAAAAATAACAACTTACTTTATTACTAACTAACAAAACATACACTTCACGGGTATTGCGTCTTCTAATTTCGCCATCTGCTGTATTGTATACCCAGAATTTGGAATTCTCCTAGTCTACCAACCTACAACCTAACCTAACACAGTGTTTAGTATTGCATATGGTATAATCTTAAACACTGTGTTAGTAGGATGCATTGATTACAGGAGGAGGGACCTTAGGAGAATTCAGGATTATGGTTATATAGAATGTGGCGAAACTGGAAGACGAAATAAATTCTCAAAGAAATCCTGGCATTCTGAATGGTTGCGGGTTATCGGATTACTCTACATTTCGATGTAACCCGAGGGGTCACTCAGGGAATCTGGTGCACAATTGTTTAGTAATCTCAGGCCGGGTAATCTCTGGAAATCTGGAGTAATATTAAGGAATCTGGGAATCTGGTGCACAATTGTTTAGTAATATCAGGCCGGGTAATCTATGGAAATCTGGAGTAATATTAAGGAATCTGGGAATCTTAAGGTGGCCCAACCCGGCGGGCCTAACTCATTCGCGGGCACGGTACAAAACCGTGCTGTTGCGCTCTGGGACCTTCTCTGTTTCAAAGAATAAGACAGGGTTCGTGACGAGGAAGATGCAAAATGTCCACAAAAAAGACAATGTGCATAGTGTATGATTTGGTAAGATTTACGAAAATTTTAATTTCAAAACGACTTATAGCTAAAAGTAAACCACCACCGCTGTAGTCAAAAATCTAACAAAAACCAAATAGATTATAAATCTTGATTAAATAAGCTATGTCTGATGACTAATCTTTTTAAGATGTTCTTACTTTATCATTGCGTAATCCACCTCCAAAGTTATTGTATAAAACGCGCGAAAAATTCGAACTTTCGGACCTTATAACTTAGAAACCAAACACAATTTTACAATGCCAATGGTCATCAGACATCTAGGTCGATCAAATAAAGCTATTTTGAGAAAAATGTTGGATCTCTGACAAGAAATATCGGCGTGATCTTCTTTCCCCTTTTGTATGGGGAGATGAGCGGGAAGGGCCACCTTAAAACACATGAATAGGTAATTTGAGTAATGTAAGGTGCCGGTTGTCCGATGACTTTTTCTTGGTCATTCGATTTTTTTTTTTGAGTATTCCAGTGAAATTGGAAGATAATGTTTCATTTTGGGAGACCATCGGCCACGTGACCTTGATTTTTTTGGTCATTCGAAAAAAATTCAGTATTCAAGTGAAATTGGAAGAGAAACTTTCTGTTGGTGAGACCATCGGCCGCATGACCTTTGTTTTTTTTTGCTCATTCAAAAACAATTCAGTATTCAAAT
Organism: Incurvaria masculella; assembly: GCA_946894095.1. Lineage (NCBI taxonomy): Eukaryota > Metazoa > Arthropoda > Insecta > Lepidoptera > Incurvariidae > Incurvaria > Incurvaria masculella. Next base: position 11,269,475 of record OX335644.1, read on the forward strand.
AAAATTGGATGATAAACTTTCTGTTGAGGAGACCATCGGCCGTATGATCTTTTTTTTGGACTTGTGGAGAAGGAATCGGAATCATTCCTCATTGTAGCCGGAATGTCAAATCGCTGTAATGCACGCGTTATATGAAAATCGTTTACACCTGCATGAACAGCGGAAGTGATTTGTGAATGATTGTAATTATTATACCTATGTGTAAATGAACCGTTCCTAATCGTAAGTTTAATGAGATTGAATTGAATTGCGCCCTCGGTTGGCGAGCCTCGCCTCAATTAGCGAAGTAATTATCGGCGATTGTCTCGGTTGTGAATACTAAATAAACGTCACGGCGGCGCGCGGCGGCCGCGGAGACCGCCCCCCCCTCCCCTCACCCCTCCCCGCGTCCCGTGCGCGCGCAGCAAGGCCGGTCACTGACTGGGTCGACCTCTGTGCGCGCACACCGCAAAACCTCTTGTTTCATGGCAAAATGTGTATAATTGAATCCAAGCGCCAGCTATCCCAGCGCAGTGTGCGGACTAAAAATAAAGTTTTTTTTATAAAAAAATGAACGGAAGATACAAACTAAAAGAACCTGGACATGGATGGCTAATGTCACACCCATCTGACATAATATTAGTCCAAACCAAGCGCACCCTCAACGGTCGAAAGACGGTCGCCCATCAAAAACCCGTCCTCGTCTAGGCTAGGCTGAAAGACGTATCTACCCGAAAATACTAAATAGGGAACAAATAACACGGATAACTATGTAAGATCATATTTTTGAATACAAGTATGAAAATAGTGTTAAGTGAGTGAGTGAGTGCGTTAAGAACGGCCCGTAAGCTGTGCTCCCCATACAAACGTACTTTACTAATAATTTGAAAACCACTGTTCCAATTTAATTGATATTTGATACTTAATATCAGGCAACAATAATCTGTGTCTGCATGCTTTTGTTTTTTTGAAAAATCCAAACCGAATCGGATGAAAGCAAAAACAAAATCTTCATACTAATTTTGTTTTCTCTGTGGTTTGACCCAGAATACATTTACCGAAAAAACAAAGGCATGCAGACACAGATATTTGTTGCCAGATATATGATACCAAATATCAAGTAAATTGGAACAGTGGTTTTTAAATGATTAGTAAACTACGTTTGTATGGGAGGCGAAATTTTCTGATGCTTACGGGGGCACCTTAATATTGCTCTTTGTATATTCAATAATATAAATGCATTCCATTTAAACGCCTTATCTTGACAACCTACTACCGTTAAACCTCGCTTAAAGGCTCGTTCTGGTTTTGATTCTATATTGCAGCTAAAATAATACAGTAACGTTAGGTTCGCTTACCCAGGATGACGGTGCCCACGAACAGGCTCAGCGTCACCGTCGTGAACGTGGAAAGTTTCTGCAAGCATACAAATACAACAATTAATATATATTTTAATGTAAATTCCTACTGAATATTAAAGTTCATGATATCTGTGAGACATGTCAAGTTCTTCTGTCATCTCCATTGACAAAATCATCGCGGTCGCAATCCAGTTGTGGGATAAGAGTAGTGTAGGCAGAACCATAGATTAGTAGGCAAAACTGCGGAGAACGAACCTAATTAATTCCATATCGCGGGGAAGGCAACTTAGAGCGTGACCGGCCATCATAACAATGATGTCCAGGTATGTCCATGTTTCAATTGTGGGAGGAGAAAATGAAAGAAGAGCTGTCAAGTTCTCACCTCCTTGCATATCCCGGGAAAGATGGCGTGGAAGAAAAGGAAGAGCGTGAGCGCGGCCACCAGCAGTACCAGCGCCGCCGGTACGTCATGGGGACCACGGTCCGGTTGTGGGACGAGTACAGTGTGGGTAAAGCTGCCGAGTACTGACCACCTTGCGTATCCCGGGGAAGATGCCGAGGAAGGCAACGTATAGCGTAAAAGCGGCCACCAGCAGCACCAGCGCCGCCGGTACGTCCATGGGGACCACGCTCCGGTTGTGGGACGAGTAGTGTAGGTAAAGCTGCCGAGTACTGACCACCTTGCGTATCCCGGGGAAGATGGCAAGGAAGGAAACGTATAGCGTGAGCACGGCCACCAGCAGTGCCAGCGCCGGCACGTCCACGGCGACCGCGGTATGGTTGTGGGACGAGTACAGTGTAGGTAAAGCTGCCGAATACTGACCTCCTTGCGTATCCCGGGGAAGATGGCGAGGAAGGAAACGTATAGCGTGAGCACGGCCACCAGCAGTGCCAGCGCCGGCACGTCCACGGCGACCGCGGTATGGTTGTGGGACGAGTACAGTGTAGGTAAAGCTGCCGAATACTGACCTCCTTGCGTATCCCGGGGAAGATGGCGAGGAAGGCAACGTATAGTGTGAGCGCGGCCACCAGCAGTGCCAGCGCCGGCACGTCCACGGCGACCGCGGTATGGTTGTGGGACGAGTACAGTGTAGGTAAAGCTGCCGAATACTGACCTCCTTGCGTATCCCGGGGAAGATGGCGAGGAAGGCAACGTATAGTGTGAGCACGGCCACCAGCAGTGCCAGCGCCGGCACGTCCACGGCGACCGCGGTATGGTTGTGGGACGAGTACAGTGTAGGTAAAGCTGCCGAATACTGACCTCCTTGCGTATCCCGGGGAAGATGGCGAGGAAGGAAACGTATAGCGTGAGCACGGCCACCAGCAGTGCCAGCGCCGGCACGTCCACGGCGACCGCGGTATGGTTGTGGGACGAGTACAGTGTAGGTAAAGCTGCCGAATACTGACCTCCTTGCGTATCCCGGGGAAGATGGCGAGGAAGGCAACGTATAGTGTGAGCGCGGCCACCAGCAGTGCCAGCGCCGGCACGTCCACGGCGACCGCGGTATGGTTGTGGGACGAGTACAGTGTAGGTAAAGCTGCCGAATACTGACCTCCTTGCGTATCCCGGGGAAGATGGCGAGGAAGGCAACGTATAGTGTGAGCACGGCCACCAGCAGTGCCAGCGCCGGCACGTCCACGGCGACCGCGGTATGGTTGTGGGACGAGTACAGTGTAGGTAAAGCTGCCGAATACTGACCTCCTTGCGTATCCCGGGGAAGATGGCGAGGAAGGCAACGTATAGTGTGAGCGCGGCCACCAGCAGTGCCAGCGCCGGCACGTCCACGGCGACCGCGGTCCGGTTGTGGTACGAATACAGTGTAGGTCCGCCCTCCTCGCGGAACGCATCGAACCAGCCCTTCATCGCTCAACGCGCCTGAAACAATTGTTGAAACCTTTGAAAACGCCAGTTCCAATTTACATCATATTGGTATCCAAGCCATCAAGTCAGAATTAGCCGTGTCTGCTATTTAATTAATATTAACCATTGAATTATAGTAATACGTATACATTACACATCACTTTTTGTTTTTTTTTTAATCTTAATGAAACTTTACAGGATTTTTTTTGGAAAAACGAGACCGTGCAAACACAGATGTCTGATTTTAGATATTAAACATAGAGTGAATTAGAAGAGCAGTTTTCAAATCATTAGTAAGCTACGTTTGTATGGGAATCGTAATTTTCCGATACTGTGCAATCATACAAATTGACAAGACCCAATGGGAGCGGAAACATGCGTCACGGGCGGCCACATCATCAAGAATATACGATCAAACTGAAAGCACGTGTGCAATGAGCATTGATGTATTCGTGTACATACTGTTATGCTAAATCGAACATTCCAGAAAATAGTTAATAAATAGTTATGTGGAAATTTCTGGTGCAACAAACGAATCAAATAAAAGGAAGAACGAGTAGCTGAGAGGACACCTGTGTCCTGTGTGGATATTATTTTCTGTTCAAGTTTCAGTTCATTTATTGTCAATTTTCATTGTTAATTTGACATTGTTAACATAGTTGAATATAAAGTTTAATTTTCATTGTTAACATAATTGATTATAAAATAAAAGGCGTTAATTACCTGGCACTATTTCTATCCAGCGTACCCACGGCACTCGTATATTAACTTATAATCTATTAAAGCTCATTATAGAAGGTATTGATTGTTATTCCTTTAAAATTGTCGATTGCCATTATTTACATAAATATTATATTATGTTATTGTCATTTGAGTTTACCAGTTTATTGTCAGAACCGATTCGTCTTGATTTCGATACATAAATATCATCAAACCTTTACGTAATAACGCAAAGCATTTGGTGTTATGTTAGGGATGTTGTAGAACCATGGAGGTGAAGAATTTCCTCACCTCCACGTGTAGAACAATTTACAGCTACGTCACCTTACGTCTATACATCAAAATCAATGATACGTCGTTGCTTGCAGACAGTTATATCCTTTTTGATATTATAAGGCACCAATTTATGGTAAATAAAGGCTTTTGTGGAACTCTTAAACTCGCATTAACTACTTTGTTCACATTTACAGCGAGAAAGGCTCAATTCAGTTAGACTTATTATTAATATTAATTTTTTTGGACATGCGCATAGCATAGCGCATCACCCTCTGCGCCACAGTAGGCATTGTCATTTGCAGTAAAAACGTTTGTGGGTCAAAATCCAATGTATGGCGTCTAGGGTGTTGCCGTTTTACCTACACGTCCCTGCCGAATTAGCGGGCTTAGTTTGGGAAATACATTATCAAATTACCTGCATCTACACAGATACTGGCTGTATTTATTAGCATTCTACGTACGTACGTGTGCACGTTCAGTGTTGGCAACCGTACTGTGATGCAAGTAGGAAACAATAAAATGTCGCTAGCTTGTTGACAAGTCACGGACACAACGCGAGCCGGATCTGCACTCGAGCCACCCGCCTCGCGAGCAGCGGAGCGGATGTATGTCTGCAGGCTGTCGTGACCGGCGACGTCATGGGTTTCTCGAGTACACCTATGTACTGTATTGTGTCTGCAATGTACCTTTTTGATGGTGTCAGAAACAAACGGACTTGAGCTAGCGTTGACGAGATAGCGAGCAAATGTAATTCTGTGCTTGTTATTTGTCATTTCCATTAGGGGGTTCTTTCATAGAAATATGTAAGCACGCTGCGCGCGCATGCGGTTCTTTAGACCATCGAAAAGCGTCAGTTGAAATTAATTTATCCAGCCACCCAACGACATTACTTAAAAAGCTGTAAACTGCAATAAAAACATTGTCCGCTCCGTGCATAATATGTGGTACTCGGGGAGAAGATGATAGCGCATCTTGTATTTTTAGGTAATATTGGTCCTATGAGCACCGATTCTCTTTGTAAATACCTACCTACTTACTTGTTTATTATTCATGACCGGAAATAAGTTAATTTTAGACCTTTATTATAAAATAATGGAGTTAAATTTAAAAAAGCCTAATTGATACAAAATTTAAGCAACACACCGAATGTTTAATAGTGGTTTGCGTGGGATATAAATCGAGGGCGGCAGCGCTGCTCCGTTGGCAAGGTAACCTATCTCGGGATCGGCTGTGCGCGAGGAATGTAACTTCATGTTGCAACGAGTTGCCGAGCAGCCACCCCTCCGCCCCTCCACCCCTCCTCCCTGCGCGCGCCGCTGTCCCGCCCCGCGCCGTCTGCTACCTAAAGTCGGCGCTTGCGAAGCTTGTGACAGTTATGAGTGAGCCCAGAAATATTAATATTAATACATTACTCTCTAGTCAGTTCAAATATTCTATGCGCAAGATTCACTGGGAAAGGTTTTATCTCAATCGAGACGTTGGGCCGTTATTTTTTATCACTTTTTGCATGTTAAGCGCGTCATATGGCGTACGTCAGGACCTCTTGAGTTGCGACGCTCGCGGGCTTTCGAATTTTCAAAGGGGCTGCAAAAAGCTGGCTACGTGCCTCTTCACACCACGTTTGAAGGGACTTTGGCTTTGGGGGAAATACCTCGACAGGGAATTGATTCGATTGTTTCTGGTATCGATTGCAAGGTGGTAAGAAGGGGGCCTCAATCAATGCTTACGTGTCGATTAAGTTAATCAGCACACGATGAAAAAGACCCTAAGGTATTGAATCTGTAGCTTCTTATGTTTTCAAAAGTGTTCTGTGAATTTATTCCTACCGTAAAATGTGTCCAGGTACTATGAACATTTCATTATTCGTTTATGCAATCGAGTAGGTATCAACAATATCATTCACAGGCGTCGTAGTCTCAGAACTCTGAGTAAATGAGAAAATAGAGCAAATGAGCACCTCTGAGCGCTATTGGGTTCTGGAGGCTGGCGGTGGTTCGGATTCCACGTTAAACTGTAGGTTCCCTTCCTTACTTACTAGGTGGTGGGTTAATCCCGCCCGGGGTGGCACCATCGCATTGAATGAACGATGGTTGAAGCGGCAATATTTTTTTTCCATGTTTTCCAACCAGTTCAATTTAGCCGAGCAATATAAGGAAGGTACCTGGTTCCCATGTGGTGTGTTAGGCTAATATCTGACGTTAAGTTTGGTATCAGCCATCCTTGTCCAGTTACATGAAAAAAAAAAAAATTGAGCTTTGCCGACTTGTTTGTTCCTCTTTTACGAACAGAATGATTTAATATGCCTTGTCCAACCAAAAGAGAGTAACATGTACCTACACACCCTCGAATTCGTAATTTTTACAAAGACGGTTCCATTATTACTGACGACGAAGAAGCGATAAGAAACAAAACCTGGAGTCAAAATAAAAATACCTTTCTATTATTTTCGACAAATAAAATTACATGATATTAGACAAGGTTTGACAGCAATCTCAGCAATATAGTATGCATAAGATTTCTGAATGAGATTCTAACCAACTCACGCTTAACTAAAATCCGGGTGTACAGAGCCAGTAATATCCAACAATATGATATACCGGTCATCGCCCCCGCCCAACGTCCTCATGGACTCGGCCGCTTTGACCTCACACGTCGCGGCGTGTCACCGCCCCGGCCCGGAGGGCGGCGGCGGACGGAAGTAGCGGTTGCGGTGCGGAAGCGGCCCGGGGCGCGGAAGCTGCGAAGGCAATGCGAGACTTGGACACCACCGAGGCCATCCGGTTTGAAGGGTTCGTCGCTCTTTACCAATCATTATTTCACCTATAATACTGAGATAAAGGAGGAATTAATTTCAAGGGCCCTTTTAATCCACTGCTGATTACTTGAAGGTGGGCCCGTAAGCATCAGAAAATTTCGCCTCCCATACAAACGTAGTTTACGAATCATTTGTAAACCACTTTTCCAATTTACTTGATATTTGGTATTAAATATCAGGCAACAAATATCTGTGTCTGCATGTCTTTGTTTTTTCGGTAAATAGATCCAGGGTCAAACCAGTACGAAAACAAAATTTGTATGAAGATTTTATTTTTGCTTTCATTTCATAGCTTGGGCATGTCATGCAAATGCCTGCCCAACGACGCCTTCGTTGGGAAGATGTGGACGCGGCTTAACCAAGACAACAAAACGTGGAAGAAGTTGCTTTAGGCGTTTTCAAAATTGGGCTGGTAATAAACAAATGAGGAATAGAATTTCTATAAATATTTCATTTATGATTCGTTTTCACGTTACATGATTAATGATGTTTTTGATTTTTTATTGTTTTATTTATAATTTATAAATAAATAAATTCAATAAACTAGGACCTTTCTGCCACAGTTAAATTGCAATGGAATTAAAACACTAATTTATGACTGAATACTGACTTGATAGGTCAACAGATGATTTTCATTGTGGCACACCTTAGATGGGGCCCAAACCTTAGATTCACAATCAAGACACTTTTCATCTTAAAAAGATCATTGATATTTGGACATTTTGTAGTTTTGTGGGCCATGGATTCTATCCTGCAAACGTAATTTATTTCTCAAATCATATTAATATCTAGCCAGTACAGTATGTTTTTAGAAAGTTACTTGATGCCACAACGGTTAACGGACACTTATCTTCTAAGTCGGATAAACCCATTACCTTAAGAGTTTGAGCATTTGGGCGTGAAAACAATGGACTTTGAGCCTATATGTATACTAGTACAAATATTTGTACGAGTGTATTCGGTGTGGGTAAAATTCTATGTGCATATACGCGTACATGCCAGGACGCCCCGATAAGTGGAAAGATGTGTTCAGGTAAACAAAGGCACAAGTGAGCATAATTTGACCAGAGCACGTGTGTAGAATGTAGCGCGCGTTCAGCCTCAAGAATCATTTCTCAAGAGAGCCGAGGATGTTTGCGCGGATCCAAGTTTGCGGAATTTTCGCAAATAAATCTCATTTTGAGACTATTCTCGCAAAAAGTGTTGAATGAACTATGTAGCCATACTATGTAGCCATACTATGTAGCCGAAAGGGACGGCCCATTTGGCTCTGGCTGCTGGTTTTTGTACACAAAACCGATTACGTTTATTTCTAGGACTTTTGTTATAAATACCCAACTATTTGGTCGTCTCCATAATCGTTTCTATGTAGGTGTCAAATAATATTACGGGCAGATTATTTGACAGTAAGAAGAGCGAAGCTCGGGTTCTCGACGCGGCTCGTAGCCTGGTGGCACGGGGATTTGCCTTGCCTTCGCCTCGTTCATGCACCAGTTTCTATCTCTTTCCGAGTGGAAAAAGTGCATTTCGTCACACAGGCTGCTCCATGGTTCGGAATCCACGTACAACTGTAGATCCCCTTCCCCAAATTGGTTATTTATAGTTTAAGCCCGCCCGATTTGATATCATCGCATTGGATGAAAAGATGCTCAAAGCGCCCATAAAAATTATCGGTGTTTTCTACCCAGTTGAATGTAGCCGTGCAGTATAAGGTTCTGGCATAGAACCAATTCCCATGTAGTATGTTGGACTAATTGACAGTAGGTGTGGTAAGCGATCCACTTACAGTTACATAAATAAAAAGGTATTTGTACTCAAAAACGGATCTTCAATGCTTGCAACCTTTCTTTAGTCACTGCAACCAAAAATGGGCTTCGCAATGGAACACTGCAGATTGAGTCACGCGTGCGTGTAGGTAGCGACTCGTGTGTAGGTGCAGGCTGCAGGTGCAAGTTGCAGGTAGCAGGCGTTGGTCGTAGCTCGTGCCAAGGTCTTTAGAGCAAGGTCGTCCAGCTGTCTACGCATGTGCATAGTGATACCAGCGTTATGTGACCTTAACATGGGCACTGCACAATTATTTAACTTTAAGCACCGCTACGCCGAGTCTAGGTATGTTAACTGTCAATATTTTACTGCTGGGAAACTAAAATGTTTATTGTATTGTATTTATGTTACGGTTAGCAATGTGTAAGTATATTTTATCATCAAGTCGTTATTGCATTGAGATATTCTAACTTGTGTGTTTTCGTTAGCCATTAAGTATGTTATCTTTTTAGGGTTCCGTACCCAAGGGGTGCCAACGGAACCCTATTACTAAGCCTCCGCTGCCCGTCCATCTGTCCGTCCGTCTGTCACAGGGCTGTATCTCATGAACCAAATGTAGTAGCAGCTGAAATGTTCACAGAATGTGTATTTATTTTGCCGCTATAATAACAAATAGGAAAAATTCAAAAAATACAAAAAATTAGATTTTTTTTGTTAAATCTTGTATGATGGTACGGAACCCTTCGTGTGCTAGTCCGACTGGCACTTGGCCGGTTTTTTTTTATTTGCATAATTATATGGGCGGGATCATAACCCATATAATTATTAAGCATTAACCCCACCACCTAATAAATAAACCACGAACGGCGCATTCCTTAATCACCTCTTACGACCTGCGCGGGAAGAAATGCAGTGGCCATTTGTATTATCTTTCGTACCCACAAAGCAGATCTACATTAAAATTGTATTGATTTCTATCACAAGTTTTAAATGGGCTAAATTTATTTTTGCAAGCTATCCAACCTAAATCCGCAGCATTCGCCGCAGATTATTGGAGCACCTTTTGTGGTTCACATTAGACTTTTGAGAACCTAGGCACAAGTATAAAAGCAGAAGTCTCAAATTGATTCCGGCACCGTCAGTACATGGAACTACCCAAACCAAACATCGGCTGGAAGAAATCTCTTCGAGGGACAAGCCGGCCTTTAAGCCCCACTTCTTATGTTGTTATTCCCCTATACTTTCTTTTGTAAATAGCTTTTTGTGGCGTAATAAAGAATGTTGTCGCAGCCCCCTTAAAAGTTCGAAAGGTCATGGGCGTCGTCGGGCACCTTAAGACGTCCTGGCTTACGCCATATGCTACGCTTTAAATAATCTATCTGAATGAATGAATGAATATCTGAATGAATCAAATCAAACTATCTGCTGGCGAGTGCCTTTCCTAATAACTACAACCTGGGAGTTTTCAAACGTAATTTAAACACGATTGATAGCACTATATCGTTCGCAAATCAACTGGTGTGGTGCCTCGCTTAGCGCGGTTTCGCGAAGTAAAGTGACTTTGGCTTTTCTGAGATTCTTTGGTCTAACGTCTTAACCACTCATACCGATATTATATAAACTGCTGATTTCACAAACTTAATCTATAAACAGTATGGTACTTTGTTTGCTAAAGCATCTATCATAATAAACTTAACTTCCGAGAAACTTCAAACGTCAGCGACAATAACCTCTAAATTTGATGGAATATTTAACAATCTTATTCCGAGAAGGCCAAGGTATTTTGTTCAGTTCGTATGCGATGACAGTGATTGATAATATCTAAGTATTTGTAAGTCATGAAAGGGACCGAGGTGTTTTATTTAAGGTCACCTTATTATAAGATAATGTAAACGTCGTTGGTGATTCAACGATTAAAGTTTGTAAGTGAAAACATTAATTCATAGAACATCCGAAGACATGAATTAATTTGCAAGCTGCAACAGATGAATAAGAAGTTAGCTTATATTGTATGATTAGGGCACATGCACTTTCACTGTATGCGAATTAGCTTAATCGGTATATAACACTAGAACAAAGGTGACTTCCTTACGATCTTGCAATCAATATCATTACAAGATAGCACTGACCTTCGCGCATTTTTGTGCCTAGGATTACAGACCTGATTTAAAGTATATCTTATAAGATGATTTTAAAAAAAATACTACTGATTTTCTTGTACCATCTCCTTAAACTAGAGATACAAAATAGAAATAGAACATATTTTTTTCAGAAATACCTTTAATATTTTGTTTTATATAATGTGATTAATACATTTTCAATGAATTTTCTTTTGAGTGATCTTTTCTCGGGAAATTGTGCAGGATTCCCCAGCAATAGTCAGCCATCATATGAACGTCCTGCTTTGATAACTATTCTACATATTCTTTATATCTTGATGGAAGCCTTCTTCTTGTTCTACTCTAAGATCTACTAAATTCTGTTGAAAGAGATCGAAATGATTCCAGAGATAGTGCGCTTCTACGCTCATATGAGTCTTATTTTTTTATTTGTGCAGAATTTCCTCAACTACATAAACTCTATATTAATGTAGTTGTCAGCCTTTTAAATTTCGAGGATTTTGTGTGTATTATTATTTCCACGCAAGCCGTTCTATTTCATATATGTAAGCTTCAAAGTTAGTGGAATATTTATTTAATTGACGTATTGGAGGTTCATAAAAAAGTTCTGCTTTTAATTTCTCAGTAAGTCCAGGAAATTTCAAAGAAATAAACTGAAAACAATGATTATTTATGTCCAGAGCGCTAACCAATTGCTTCATTAGCCGTAACTTAGTGTGCGAGGGCGGAAGAATGATGTTTCTCTCGAGAAACGAAAGGCTTGTTTCATACATTTATATCACCAACAAAAAGACCGTCTTATGTAGGCCAATTTTTTTTTCACTATTTTATTTTTAATGTATTAATTATATAGGTCATGCGAATGTCACAGTCATTGTGATGATTGTTCTCGTCAAATCATAGGTACTCTTAACTGTAAAGACTTATGTGTTCCTTTCACCCATTGTCACAAATGTTGACTGCACATTTTACATGCACTATGACGCTTCATCCTATGTAGTTGCGAAATTAAATAACAGAGCAAGCAAAATACACACGGATCATAGAGGTTGTGAACTATTTTCGCTGGTAATAATTTGGAATAATATAAACAATGAAGAATGACGGCTACACATACGTAATATAATATAATATAACAAATAAGTATAATAACAAATAATAAAAAAGGAATATTTTTATGAACAATAAATGGACGATTAAAGTTAATGCGAAACAAGTGATTGCGTGCTTCAATTCGAAACAATGCAAAAACAGGTCTTTGAACCTGAAATGGCAGACAATAACAAAATGTTAAGTCGTGCCCACGGGTGGTGACATTTTTTTTATTGTTATTGTACCGAGTACATCGAATAGTGATCAGCACACCGCGTGATGATAATTTGATCACCTTTGTTTATTTCAGCAATTTAATGAAATATTTTACGGTCACAGACTTGCTTGACTATCTGATTGCTTATTATAGTTTTCATGTAGGGCATGAATCTATCAATTTATGAGCGAGTTTTTACGTAACCAAATAATTTGTTTTTTTAATATGAGTTAGTTAAGTACAGGGTTTGAGATTCGGTGCCCAAGGTTTTTATGCCGAAAAAACTCAATAATTTAATCAAAATGATACCGTTTTGTACTATTTCGAAATATATTCACGTGCACTTTTGGTTTGAGAAGAATATTAACACAATCCATCAACTATTTATAATTTTATAGTTAATGATTTTTTCAAGTTCATTTCAACATTTATGTAAATACTTTTTGACGATCTAACCACGGAAATGAAAACACGAAAATTGGTGTTTCAGTAATAAACAAGACTAGAGTTAAACAAAATATAAATAAAAACGAAAATCCATAGAGAATATCACTATAATAATCATTATTCTTTTTTTTTTGAACTGGTCATGGATGACTAAAACCTTTTATTTTGTATAACAGCTATTCTTGAGCTAAAATCGACCCATTAAGCGCAAGAAACCCACTCGCTTGGGACTATGTAATCGAGCCGACGGGCAAGCGAGTGAATAAATAACCCGCAGTCTGTCGCAGTCAGGTAAAAATAAATTGACTGCAGGGCCACTCCGTGACCCGTAGCGTCCGACTTCTACGCGCCGAAGGAGGAAACCGGCGCGCGGTGCAACGCTCGCTGCGAGGGCAGGCCACGCGATTCGGCGCGCTCCGATCCCGCGGGTCGCCGGTCGCGCCGACGCGACGGCCGCACTACGCCCACTCGGGAGGTCGTCTCCACTTAAGGCGGAAACGAGACTCAGAAAGTTGCCATAGTAAGTGGGTTAGTAAGCTGTAAGTCCGGCACGCAAAAAATACAATTGGAACCCACGTGCATGTCGTAAGAGCCGTCATTCGTGGTTAGGATTCCGAATTAAACTGTAAGTTCCATTGCTTGATTACAAGATGGTAGGGTTAATCCCGCCCGTGTTGGTACCATCGCATTGATTTAAAGATTGTCGAAAAGACAATAAAAAAAATGAATAATAAATTACTTTTGTTTTGTTGATCAAAAAAATACAGATAAAAATTTTGTAAACAATATGATATAAGCCCATAACCAGGGAGCAGTTGGTATTCCTGTTAATTTAATTTAAGTGAGTAAGGCATTTCTGGTATCTTCAAAAATAATATGTTTATATGTGACACCTAGTTCTGATGAGGTGTGTTAGGTTAATATCGCCGCTTCGACCAACGTTCATAAAATTGTGTTTGTGTTTATGAATAACACAGAATTTTCCCTATCGGCCTCAAGAGAGTCGTTACCTAATCAATTCCTCAAACTACGGTTGATAACTATTTACATGCTTTTAATATTTTACGAGGTTTTTGAAAGTTTAGATTCTAAAGCATAGTCTAAGTCTACGTCTGTATTTTTATATATACCTTTTAGATTGGAAAATATTAGAACAGTTATTTGACATTCATTTTTATTTATTTTTTACTGAAACATTTAGATATTTACAAAAAAAAAGATACAGAATTTATCTTTCTCAAGTGATAAAAAAATGTTGATTAAAATCTGATGATTTCGGTAGTAGGTAATGGCAGTCGTCGCCGTGCTAAATTGTGCCTTGACCAATGGGCAAAGAATGAATGAAGTAATGAATACATTTTTTATTGTGCAATATAGAAAACATACTATTAAATTTAAAACAAAAACATAACTGCACACATTTTCAATTATTAGATTTACTGTGACTTCACGACAGCCTTAAGCGTGAAATAAATGAAGCGATGCTGTGATTACTCTCGCTGTGCCGGTCACAAACGTGCCTCGTCGTAGGTATGTATGTACTACTTGACAGCGAGGTCATCCCGCATAATCGAATCTCTTAAGGTCTCTTGGAATTATACGAAATTTAATTAAATGTTGGCGCCACGTTTCTGGCGGATTTCAAAAGGAACACCACCAAAGGTACGAAGGTTGTCTGTGGAAATATTTAATGCATCTGAAGTAGCTTATTTTATGTTGTTAACATTTCCCGAAAACCCCTTTATGTAGCACACAATAACTTGCTAACCGCAGCCACTGCAATGGGCTTGCGTGTAAGTTTGTATGCATTGTGCAAGCTATGGTAAAATCGAGCATTAGGGTGTTGTATACGGAATGTTAACGGAGGTGTGGTCGTAACGTTAACCAACAATTACTAGGCATTACGAAGGGAGATGACAATGTGTTTTAAAACTTAAAAGAAACATCCTCCCATGATTTTTTTGTAAATATCTACACGCAAAGATTTTTTAAGTCGTACAAAATGTTATCTAACTTTTACCTGGTTAAAGTTTGAACAATACCTCTGTTACCACCCATACAATGTGGATATTTACATCAATAAAATTCAGGAATAATTTAAGATATTTCTTTTGAGAGTCTCACTCGAAAAATCTCTATTTCGTATTAGATCAGTGAAATGAATAATTATTTGTAAGTGGTCACATTTGGATTTATTTTTTGCACAATTTGTATTTTTTTCACCTGTAATTTACTCACCTGTTGAGTTCAAAGACTACCGCCCCATATCTATTCTCCCATTTCTCTCCAAGGTCCTGGAGCGTGCTGCTCACACTCAACTCACACAATTTTTAACACTTAATGATCTTTTAAGCCCATACCAATCTGGCTTTCGTCCATGTCATAGTACAACCACAGCCCTTGTCAAAATCACAGATGATATTCGCTTTGCCATGGATGATCGTCAGCTGACTCTTCTGGTTCTGCTAGATTTCAGTAGTGCCTTTAATTCAGTTGATGCTGATATCCTCATTGCTACCTTGCATTCTCTGAATATTTCACAGTCAGGACTTGATTGGTTTTCTTCTTACCTTCGGGGTCGTCGGCAGTGCGTCCGGGTGGACAATGTCACTTCACTTTGGTGTGACATCACTGCTGGTGTGCCTCAAGGCGGTGTGCTTTCTCCTCTTTTATTCTCAGTCTTTATTAACTCCATTGTTGGACTCTTTCTTTCCCGCTTCCATTTGTACGCCGATGACTTGCAGTTGTATAGGCACTTTCGACTCGATGATGTAATATCTGCTATCTCTCTCATGAACATTGACTTACATACTGCTCTCGATTGGGCTAGTCGGTTTGGATTATTAGTCAATCCATCAAAAACACAGGCTATCATAATAGGCTCTCACATGATGTTGGCTAAGTTGGATCGTCAAAGTCTGCCTCCCATTGTTTTTGACGGGATTGCTGTCCCTTACAGCAAACATGTCAAAAACCTGGGACTCTGGATTGATGAAACTCTATCATGGAGTAAACAAGTCAGTGAAGTTAGTCGCAAGGTTTTCGGTAGCATGCACTCTCTCAAGCGTTTGCAAAACTTTATTCCTATCAACACTAAAATTACGCTCGTAAACTCTTTGTTGCTTCCCATACTTGATTATGCTGATATCTGCTATCCAGATTTAGATGAATACCTACTTAACAAACTTGACCGACTTCTAAACATTTGCATAAGATATATATATGGGTTGCGTAAGTTTGATCATATTTCTAATTATCGCGCCTCACTTAATTGGCTTGACATTCGTAAACGCAGAAATACCCATGTTCTTTCCCTTCTCTTTGGTTTATTGAATAATCCAGCTGCTCCTAAATATCTTACTGATAGGATAGAACTCCTCTGTTCTCATGGCCTACCTCTCAGATCCTCAAATAATTTGCTTCTTGCTATTCCGGGACATAGTTTTTCATTCTACACAGATTCTTTCGCTGTCAGCGCTGCGCGTATGTGGAACCAGCTTCCACTTGATGTACGCACATCTCAGTCAATTAATATATTTAAAGAGCGTCTTAAATGTCATTTCCTTACTTCCTGATTGTTTCTTGTCACATTGTTCTCAAAAATCAAGAGTTTTTTTTTCACACTATTTATCAAATATATATATTTATATATATTTATATATATACATATATATATATATATACATATATATATATATACATATATATGTATTTTTTTTAATGTGTAAATCTGTTCATATGTTCTAAAATAATATTTGTGTATTTGTATATTGTACCTATTAATATGTTTAAGTGCATGTTCATATTTGTATGTAATTTATTATAATATATAAATCCTTATTTTTAGGTTAGTTAATATTTTCGCTAATTCATTTTGTTTTACGTTTACTTTTTTTTTTTGCCCGCCTCACTGCACCTCTCCTACATCTCTAAGGTTGAATGGTAGAGAATGCCTTATGGCATTAATTTCCGCCTTTTTGTACCGTATGGCTGCAAATAAAGTATTTTTTCATTTCATTATTTTTAGAATAACGCCTACAATTGGTTGGTTTACTAATCATTGAGAATGTGTTTCAAAATATAACCGACTTTTTTTATGGAACTGGACATGATATTAGCCAAACTAACCACATGGTAACTAAGTGCCATGCAAGGACCTCCTCCAAATTCATGGCCGCATTGAACTAGACGGAAAACACGGAAAATTTTTCATAGCCGATTCAACCATAGTACAGTACCAAACCGAGTGGGATTAACCTTACCACGTGACGTGTACGTGAATTCTGAACCATGAACAACTGATCCCTTCGTCGCCTCAAACGACTTTTACGGAAAGAAATAATGTACAATCACTATGCATTATATATATGTATCGGAATTAACATTAAAATATAAATGATAGTAATGTCACTACAGCCAAATATTTACTTAGTTACATGAACTGAAGTCAAGTTTTAAAGGACAAAATATTCGTAATTCTCAAAGCAAGTGGCAAAAAAATACAGTGACTTTCTGCGCACGATGCAGTATCCGCCGGCAGTTGTAATGAACAGCGAATTCCTGTGGAGTAGTTACTGGTAACACCGGTAGCCGGCTTCACCGAGCCGTCAAGTTCCTCGTGTGGACAAGTGCGCCCCAACAGTGCATGCACTTCCGACAGTGGGCCGTAGCCAGCGAGTACGGAATGACAGGAGTAGCAATCGAAACTCAACCTTATGGCGGCGGCTGCTTAGCCACGAGTTAGTCCAAAACATCTAACTGCAGTTAGTCTCCGGGGCAAGCCAGGTACTTCCCCTTCCAAGCGCCAGAGGTACGCGTAACCAAATCCGATACAGTTTTGTTTCTGCGCTGCCGTCGGTACTCGGAAGGGGAAGGACTCAGCTCGCCTCGGGGCTGTAGTTCGCTTACGAATTAGGGACCAAAAAAAGCATCCTGTGAAGTTTTTATGTGTTCTCGCATGTCGTTAGAACTGAAGAAAATCAGTAGTGAGCGAATTCGTGATTGAACTCACTCGGGAGGAGGAATCAGGAATTTCGTTTGCTACTCCCGTCCTTCTATGCTCGCTGGCAGCTCGCAGTGTCTGCCCCCTCCCCGCCGCGTGCGAACACTGCACGCCGCCGTCCCGCACGAAAGCGACGACGGTGCCGACTACCGGCCACCTCACTGTGTCGCCACGACATGGTGGCCAACGATTATGTAAATGAAGCGGTGACAAAAAAAATATTTTCATTTATATTTTTTAATTTATTTCAATATTTATATGGTCAGAAAGTACGAATTTTTCGTGCGTTTTTTACAATAACTTTGGTGGTGGATTACTCTACGATAAAATAAAAAACATCCCAAAAAGACCTAGCTTGTTTTATGAAGATGTATAATCAATTTGGTTTTGTTTGATTTTTGACTTTTTGAATTAAAAGTAAATTAGCTATAAGTCTTTTTGTAAATAGCACTTTCGTAAGTAACATTTATCAAACTCTATGCGCATTGTCTGCTTTGTGGTCATTTTGCATCCTCCTCATCACGGAGCCTGTATTTTTCTTTGAAACATAGAAGGTCCCAGAGTGCAATTGCACGGTTTTGTACCGTGCCCGCGAATGAGTTAGTCCTGCTGGGAAGGGCCACCTTAAGATTTCAAAACATTATGGGCGCGGATTAACATAGCTAGCTACATGTCGGGTTGCATGTGCGCCTGCGCTAACCCTCTTGTACGCGCTGACATTACACGTGATGTTTCCAAACAATGTTTACGTGATCAATTGGCCGATAGTGTAATGAAAGTACGAAATACAAATGAATTCTATTAATTTATACTCATCAAGCATCGACATTTTGGTTGCATGCCTCTATGACTAACAGTTTGAATGCTTTGGTATAAAAATACGTAAAATAACGTTCCTATCAGGGCGTGTATTCTTGGCATTCAGTCATTGCGGATTCAGTAGAGTTAACAGTAATGTCAAAGTAAATTCTTCTTCTGTTAACTCTACTGAATCCGCAATGACTTAATGCCAAGAATACACGTCCAGTCCTAGAAAACGATTTTTGATAAATAGATAATCTACAGGACTACGAAATCGCACTTGGGTCGCAGTATATCTTTGTATATCGACATAAAACCATTCCTCGGAATCAGACTTGAAAAAACCCGAGATATGCGAATACTTTTTACGTGTCGACTTATAGTAAGAGTGCGATATACACTTAGCGTGTTAATAAACACGTTTTAAACTTTAAAAATATTGTGAAAATCAAAGGAGAGTGCCTGTCAGAAATGGAATGAATGGTGTTATGAACTTATGTTATGAAAATCCGTGCATTACACCAACAGAGCGTATGGTAGTTCATAACAGCGTGCTGCAGGCCCATTCCTGGCATTCAGTAATCAAGAATCAGGAATCCTGAGTCTAGAAAATTGCTTTTATAGCGATTTTCAAAGCGAGTTTTATTACGGAAAACCTTGATTGATTAAAAAAACTATGCTCGGGAATATTTTTGTCAAGAAAATCAAAGCGAAGCTTTGAAATTTGCAGACTGTCGAGGCAAACAGTTGACGGAGGCTTCAGGTGACTTACGCTCAAAAGCTTTCTTTATTCGCCGCATTAGCTTAGAAATCAAAAGAGGCAACGCAATAAGTATCTTAGGGACCATAGCAGTTTCGGCTGACTTTGAAGAAGTTTTCTATTTATGATTTCTGCTTGTTCGGGTTAAGAAGAATTGTAATTTTCATGTAAATACATTTTTTATGTTTAACTGCTTCCTTTACGAGAGGTTTTTTTGTGTTTATAACAATAAAAACTAAATCGTTGATATAAGAAATGACCAATCTCCAACGTATTTAATGGATTGTAACACATCGCCGTGTGTCATAACTGATCGCAAGCAGGTGACATTCGACGCGTCACGTCGACACGTCGCACGCCGCCACCGCGGGCCTTCGGCCGAGGCCGGTCCCCGGGCCGCGTCGGAACCGAGAGTGACTCACGCGCTTGCTATTCATCCCACCGCGGAAACATACGTCGGGTCTAAACTTCCGAGATTCGGACGTGTCTACGCCTTGACCTCGCGTACGTCGGCCGCTCAATTGGTTGTCCTCCTGCGGAGTGGCGATGAGGAAAAAGTCAATTAGTGCCCAGTGATTGGGCAATATGTATTTTTTACCTGGTTTCGTGCCGTACGATCCATCCACTTCGTTAATGACAGCAGTTTTTCTAACAAATTCGATATAAACACTCTTTTACATTACACATTTATTTGGAAATGTGCTGCCTTATTCTCATTCATGTTATTTTTTTTCTGGATTAAGGCCGCTGTTAACTAACTTTGAACAATGTAAAATTAAATTCTTATTTTTTTAATTAAATTGATCTTCTCGTTACTTTAACCGTGGATTATTGACCCGCAAAGATATTTTACTAGTTTATGTATTTTCTCATCTAAATTTTTGTAATAAACACTAAGGCTGAGTTAATAGTCGTAACAGAAACTAAGACTAACGAAAAGTAGTACTTTGTGACGTCAATTTGCATCACTTTGAGATTTCGTCCATACAAAATGTGTCAAAGTGACGTCACAAAGTACTACTTTTCGTTAGTCATAGTTTCAGTTACGACTATTTATCTCAGCCTAACAATCCAGAGAGGGACGACTTAAACATGGAGAATGCTCTATGAAGCTGCATAACGCTGTACCTTCATCCCCTTTCTACCACCGCACAACGCGGAACAGGCAGGGAATGCACCTATTCACTGCCGACATTCCCATAATAAGAACCCACCGATCCTCTAGATCTTTTATCTATATGGTCGGTAAATTATGGAATCGACTGCCTGCCGAAGTTTTTCCTCAAAGTAAAACCTGGGGTCCTTCAAACATGGTGTGAAGAAGCACCTAGCCGGCCGGCATGGTTTTCGCAACCCTCATGAGAGCCCGAAAGTGCATGGGCGTCGTCGCGTGCGCCATATGCAGCGCTTAACATAAAAACAAGTTAATGGGTCAGTCTTTTGGGCACCTTACAGTTTTTAATTACTTTTCGATTTTATTACACAATGTTAACAGATATTGATTAAGATATATTATTGTAATCCACAAATTAGTTCTAAATGCCAAATGCTACGAATTTCGGAATCTCGTAAACTCGTTGAGTCATTGATGGTTCATACAGAAAAAAACTTGTGTAAACCCCTACAAGTACTGAGTTTTCTCAATGTATTTGTCTGCCTGAACTGACTGCATTCATGCAAAATATATTTATTAAAATCGATAAGAAATAAAGTTGTGATGAATTAACTAGTAAACTACTAGGCTTCAAAAGCACGTGAATGTCACAATAAGGAGTGTCCATACAGAATTAAAAATATGTGCTGTTATATGGGATTTCAATGGCTTGTCAGCATTAAGAATGTATGTAACATTATTTTAAAAAAAATCAGTTTTAGGCAATTTTTACGACATGTTACCGTAATCAGCGCTGCAAATAGAACGTCTTGTAAAGTTCTTGCCGAATGATTTTCCGCCGTTCGCTGCCCGCCGACCGAAGCGTGCTGGCTAGGGTTACGGCCGTCAAGGTAACCGATTCTGCTATCAAACCATCGCACACAGCCGCAACCATCGGCGCACGGAGCCGTGAAGTGAGCTGCCTTCGTCGACATCAGCCTTCACGGGCCTTGCAGATGGTCATTTAATCTCGACGATCGAGGAAGAGGTTCCTGTGCTGTTACTTACTTCAATTCAAATTTACTTTTTGGATAGAGTGGATTAGCAAATCATGCGTTTACCCGACGAGTATTTGTGAGGAGATGTCGACCTGTCTACCCAGCCATGCACGCTACCCCGGTGAGGAGGGGGTAACCGCCCTAACTTCCGCAAATAAAAGTTACCCCCCACCGATTTGTCACCAATCAATGAGGGCATGGCAAAAAATCCACCAATAAATGTCAAAGTAAGTTCTTCTTCTGTTAACTCTACTGAATCCGCAATTACTGAATGCCAAGAATACACGTTCAGATTTCAGAATCTCAACGCTTTTAAAGAATGGAGTATCTGGCAAGAAACTGTACTTTTCCGGGAGTTATTCGCTTCTGTGTGTAAGAATACTTGCGTTTTTTATACAAAATGTACTTAGAATAGATTTCGTCGTTATGCATTTCGCAGTATTATTTCGCTCGAAACTCGCGGCGGAATTACGCGTAAATCTAAGCTTGCAATCTAAAAGATATGAGTATTCTGTCAGGATGTTCCGACCCATATAAAGTTGTTTGCACACATAACGCAAAAAGTATTGCACTTTAAGCCACGAATTAATAATAAAAGTTTAATATAGTCATATTACTTGCAGCGAAAACAATTTCACAATTTCAGGATTATTGGTTTTGTTACAATTTATTTAAATACGATTTTTATTTAACAGCGCCATCTAACGGTGTAAAACTTCTAATCGGCAATTACAACGAAACCATTAAACCTGAAATTGTGAATATGTTTTCGCTGCAACTACGAGTACTATGGCTATATTTAATATTTTTGACGAATTCGTACCTTAAAGTGCAATACTTTTTGCGTTCTGTGTAAAAAAAACATTGTATGGGTCGGAACATCCTTGAAAATTTCACCTCCCATACAAACGTAGTTTACTAATAATTTGAAAACCACAGTTCCAACTTACTTGATAGTTTTTCGGCAAATGTATTCTGGGTCAAACCACAGAGAAAACAAAATTCGTATGAAGATTTTCTTTTTTATTTCATTTCATTCAGTTTAGATTTAAAAAAAAAACAAAAGCGTGCAGACACAGATATTTGTTACCTGATATTACATTTTAAATATCAATTTAATTGGAATAGCGGTTTCGAAATGATTAGTAAACTACGTTTGTATAGGGGAACTTAGCTTACGGGCCGTTCTTAAACGCAAAACCTCGGAAATCTTAACCTAGCGTAGGTACGCGTCGCGCCGGGCACAAATTACATAAATTTCTTAGTTTGGAAGGAATAAGAGCGAGAATCCGCCCAGAGTTTCGGGCAAGAGCGATAATCGGCCAGCATTTGCAATAGTTCCGGGCGATATTCTGGGCGAAATTATCACTATCAGCAGAAGGCTTTATTTAAACTTGACGGAAAACACGGTTTTGGTTTCCATGCCTCTTTATTTAATGCGCCGGCAAATAGTTAGAGCTTTGGTAAGGCATCTGCACAGCTCAATTCGAGAGGTGGCCCAAACATGAATTCTGCGCAGGTGCGTCATATTGGGTCTATACCAACCCGGGCTGGCTAGACATTACCGCCCAGTAAAAAGATACAGAGTCCGACACTATTGTATGAGTTCTGTATGGAGTAACAAAATATGTAATAATCGAAAATGATTGTTTTAATCATCCATACAAAAATAATGGAAACCATTTATATTGCAGGAAATATTGAGAAAATACCATTGAAATGTGCTTTCATCTTCTCAAGATTTGAATGGATTGTACCAAAATTTTCTAATACGTTCTTTCAATTGATTTATTCAATAAAAAACGATGTATTCGAGACAAATATTTTACGTAAACGGTAGGATATAATGTATTAACATTGTGAGAGTGTACATCCTAGTTGCCAAGTGGCCAAGCCGCCCGACCAGTTCCGCCTACCGAATGCGCTAATTTCCAGCATGAATGCACACCTGCGGTATTTCGCGTGGGGCTGTAAACTCATTGTAAACGCATATGTATACCCGCTGCCGGCATATACATATGTATCACGCCACTAAACTAAAATATAATCTTGGCCCATGTCTCCATCATTAGTTTTTTTCTAAAATTAATTAGTTTAAAAGTTAGCTAAAAAAATCAACATGTGATTATATTAATCAATCAAAATTAACCTATACGTGCTTCACTAATTAATTAGTACGGGTAAATGTCTTGTTAGGTTTTTTGTGCATGCGCGCAAATGATTATTTCATAAAGTTTTTTTTTATTCCTTGGCATGAGCAGAATTTAACGTTGCATACATTTATAAATTAAAAGTGACGACATGGTTTGAAAGGTTTGGTAGGTTAAAATTATACATATATAATAGATATTGCATTTTATTTATATCTTTATCAAATGAGTATTACAGAATTCCATTGTTGTTCGAATAAATACAATGTTTTTGGGAGTTTTGGGTCACTAAATAATTTTGATTAAGTCGAATTACAAAAAGCTGAAACGAATGAACTTTTTATTTAATTTTCGGTTGGTCTTCAAACCAAATTGTAGAAAAAAGTCTGAATTGGAGCAGTGCCAGTGCATAAAAATATCATGAAATAAATGTTAATGGTCTTCTATATTTATACCGGAGTTATGGTTATGGTCGAAACGTTAACTAGGCCTATTTGGAGCAAAAAAGCTAGATTACATTTTGTGGTACGGCTTAGTAAACATTCGTCCGCCCCATAGATTTTAATTCATACTTTTTGTTTTTTTTTTTTAATCTTTATTTTAAAGGGCTTGGGTACACGAAGTGACCATGTCAGGCCTGTTAGGTCTCGGCTATAACTTAGGTTTAATACAAATTAAGCTCTTCTACTTAAAACGATGTTAACAAAATGATAAATTCTAATTGCCTTTTCCGAAGCTGGCAGACTTAAAATTGTCTGATAGTTGCCCACATTCAAATTACTAATATTTAGTAGATTCCTTTCGGCCGCGCCCCGAACACACTCCGCCAAAACATGATACACATCCTACATTTTGCTTCAAATGGGCCAAAGAACACCTGGTTAACGTTTGGACAAACCTCCGCGTATATTAGTTAAATACATTCGAGATACAATTAAGGCGCTGCCATCGAATTTAGGTAAAATGTCTAAGCCTGTAAGAATAACGTAGCAATGGCAAGGATACTGTTAATGTTGTTTGAACAGAAAAGGTTACGTAATGTTGTTTACGTGCACATGTGAGCGAGCATAGTCGTCGGGTCGCCACCGCGCGCCGCCGCCGCCGCCGGCTGGACTCGAATCTAATGTACCGCACGGACTTGACCTTGTGCCAGCCCAAGGCTTACCTGCAGCCACCCGCTATTCACTGGCCACCTCGAATTTGACAGCTGCGAAGAAACTGCGCCCTACGTTACATATGTAGGTAATGAATGTGAAACTCAGTATAAGTAGGACCTGGGGGTCCATTCAGGGCAAGAGTTAGTTCGAATTGGTCGCTAAATATCAACTCACTTTTTTAAATAGTTAATGTTTCTACATTTCTTGAATATCATTACAGTTAGTTAAAAATCAGGTCTGTCCGTAAATACGTTAAAAGTATAAATAACGGTTCCGGTATTTAAATAATAATATACTTCCCAGGTATTTTTAGGTTAACTCACTCCCGAACTCGAACTCACTCTTGCCCTGAATGGACCTCCTGTATATATCCTAACAGTTTATGCAACGCGAGTCAGTATTGACGTCATTAATTTGTGAAGCTCATTCTAAAGCCGTTGTTTTTAACTAATCGTTGAAAACCTCCAACAAATCGAAAAACCGGCCAATTGCGAGTCGGTCTCGATCACGAAGGGTTCCGTACCAGCGTACAACATTTAATACAGAATATTTCTGGTTTTTTGTATCATTTAGATTTTTATTTTGTTTATTTTTTTTATTTGGTACTATGGCGGCAAAATAAATACACACTCTGTGGAAACTTCAGCTGCCTACCTATTACGGTTCATGAGATACAGCCCTGTGACAGACGGACGGACAGCGGATGCTTAGTAATAGGGTTCCGTTGATACCCTTTGTGTACGAAACCCTAAAAGTCAGATACCGTTTTAAGGTAATACGTTGTCAAACAACTAACTTATTTTGTCTCCGTATTCGTATCCTGGAATAAGGCTTGCGCCGGGGAAGCAGGAAGGTACTGGCGTAAGGGCAGGAGCGAGTACAAGTGAGCGATCTTCACTAGCAAGCAAGTGAGTTCGAGTTCTACGATAAATATCAACTCACTTTTATAAATACTTCATGTCTTAAAATAACGTGGTTGCTATCAAGTAGGTAGAGCTCGGCTAGCAAGTTATTATAACTCGGAACAATGTTAGACCCCACAGATAAAAAAACCGCGCATATGAAGTGGTATCCCGGTAAAAACTCGGAACTCATAAAAAATAATGAAATGCTCAACCTCGACGTTCAATTAAAATGAACATGTTTTTTGACGGTCACTGACCCTTCGTGATAAGATCAGTTCAGTCGACGCGGCACGTATCAACAATAAAAAACGTAATACTTAAAAAATAACGTAACAAGCTGGTTGCAGACATCACGAAATAGCTTAACCTGTCACATATAATCAGGGGTCATACATAAAAATATATATATATAGATTCCGACGAATTGAGAACCTCCAACTTTTTTTGAAGTCGGTCAAGAAGTCTTCTCAAGTCACAGAAGAATAATTTAGAAGGTTTTGTTATATCCATTTGTAGATCCACTGGTCCACAGCAACCTCGTTAAGGCAAACATTTTTAATTCGGTAATATGCAGTATCTATGGACTGCATATGACGCAGGTAGTAACTTTTTATGACACAGATGTAAATTTACATCTGTTGTCCAAGGAATTATTAAAGGGTTAAACTCGCTAGCGCTGTACCATTTTTTGTGTATGGGATTACTTCCCATTAATTCATCGATTACATAAGCTTCCAGAATAGATACAAATGTTGGCCACTTTCACACAAGTTCCATTGTTAGGGTTCCGTACCCAAAGGGTGAAACCGGAACCCTATTACTTAGCCTCCGCTGTCCGTCCGTCC
This sequence comes from Incurvaria masculella, assembly GCA_946894095.1. Taxonomy (NCBI): domain Eukaryota; kingdom Metazoa; phylum Arthropoda; class Insecta; order Lepidoptera; family Incurvariidae; genus Incurvaria; species Incurvaria masculella. The sequence goes on from OX335644.1 coordinate 11,295,898, forward strand.
GTCCGTCCGTCTGTCCGTCTGTCACAGGGCTGTATCTCAGTAACCGTAAAAGATAGACAGCTGAAATGTTCACAGAGTGTGTATTTATTTTGCCGCTATAACAACAAATAGGTAAGATTAATAAATAATTAAAATTTAAGGGGGTCCCCATACAAAAAACGTGATTTTTTTGCATTCTTTTTTTTACGATGGTACGGTACCCTTCGTGTGCGAGTCCGGCTCGCACTTGGCCGGTTTTTTGTTAGTCGGGTTTGCGCTTTCGATTTTTCTTTAAGAAAAAAGTCCTCATTAAGGTGTCAAAAAACCCGTCAATAATGAAAGAACGTGTATTTATGTGCACAATTAAAAACGTAATTAAATTTTACCGCTAAAATTGCAATTGTGTATATAAGCAAATGTTATTTTATTGTTGACTGGTTTTTAACACCTTAATGAGGACCTTTTGCTTAAAGAAAACCGGCCAAGTGCGAGTCGGTCTCGCACACGAAGAGTTCCGTACAATCGTATATGACTTAACACAAAAAAGTAACGTTTTTTGTATGGGGCCCCCCTTTAATTTTTATTATTGTTTTATTTTAAAACATTGCGGTTGATGAGATACAGCCCTGTGACAGACGGACGGACGGACAGCGGAGACTTAGCAATAGGGTTCCGTTTTCACCCTTTGGGTACGGAACCCTAAAAATCGACAGTGCAAACCGAAGCAAAAAAAAATATGAAACTTGTGTGAAAGTGGACAACATTTGTACCTTTTCTGGAAGCTTATGAAATAATGAAGTCATTTTCATAATTTGTATGCCACGTGATATATTTTTATTATAGTAATCCTCTTTGATTTAAATGAATGTTTAATTTCTGAGATTATGGATATTTTGAATGCATTTTTTTTTAAAAGTAGTAGTCTCTCATTCATCAGCTATCAGAAAATCGCTGATAAAGTGCCCAGAGTGTAGTAGTTATTTTACAATTATCACTTTTCAATAATAACACAGAACATTTTTACAAAACTTAAATAATTAAAAAACTATTGATTTTAGACCCCAATTTCACCGGGCCAAATTGATTGCAAATTAGCTCTAAAATGACCCCTTAGATAGAATGTATCGATTTACCAAACACGCTGTATATGTAGGAGTTCAAGCCTTTGCAGCTGGAAAACTCACTCAAAAACGAATATGGTAGACAGTCATTTTTCTCTTTCTCCGGTAACACAGCTTCAGATGACAAAGCGTTTTTTGTTAAATTTCACCGGTGACTCGCTATTCTCAGACGATTTCTCACAAAGAAATTTCCAAATCTCATCGCATCCATCAAGAGTTAGCCCGGAACCGCAGACGACTATTAGAAAGGTATTTTGGTGTTGGAGTTGGCTGTGGAGTGAACAAAACACCTAAACCTCTAATTACACATTTGGACAAGGAAACAATGATTCATCTTCAAGTTGTTATTCGCATCGTTATCTCTGATGACTTTAGCTCTTAGCAAGAGCGAAGACCTTGGTCTGACGACTGCCAAATGCGCTTTAGCCAGTGAGCGAGGTTCGGTTTGTTGGTAATGAAGTTTAATGGCCACCGGGCGTAGGCAGGATTTGGTTACGAGGGCTTAGGGGACACCATTGCATTCTTATGGGGGTTTGCTCACCCCTATCCTCACCTGACTATGCCGGTGTTAATTGCACTGTGCTTTAAGATATAATGAGAATACGAATGAAGTCAACATTAGGCGTTGATTAACAGATAACTTCTGAAGGGAGTACTTACAAAACAAACATCCATTATTCACATATTGCATGATATTATGTGCGTTTGGTTTGCTATGATAATTTGGTAAACAATGAAAGGACTTCCACTATAAACACGAAGTAAGTAGTATTTCGTTCCATTTTAAAACATAAAAGGGTCAAGTTTAATTTGTGAAACAGACTAAGAATATGTAAACGATTGCTGGTAAGCATTTTATTCAGTAGCTCGGTTGACGAGCGCTGAGCGACAGGTGGATAAGAGAGGTTCGCATTCACCAGCTGATAAAAACAACAACCTTCTCAGGCAGAAAAAACAAGAGCAAGCGGCGGCGGCGGAGACAGAGAGCCAAGGTTCGCGGCGCGAGACGACGCGACGCGCGACGTAATGAGATATGTGCATTAGATTACTTGCAGCGAGTGGCATACCGCAGACGTGGCCACCTCAAGTTGACGTTACAAGTCGATCCCTTACCCGACCCACTTGCATCGTTCAAAGTAAAAAAACTTTAGACACAAAGTCATTCCTGCTTCCATATTGCCCCCTTTTAATTGATTAACCTTAACGCTTACTGCTCAATGTACTAATGATACCCTAAGACAGAACATAATGGTAATAAATACATGTGAATTTATTGAGTAGATCTCTTCTGATTGGATGTGGACTTAATCGAAAAAATTAAAAAGCCTTTAAACTTTTAAAAATAACTCCAAATTATTGAATAACATTTTTTATTTTGATATATCTACGTTTAAAAGTACAAAAAAAATACTTATTTGTAAAAATACTTGTTTTATCGAGCGAAGTTAATTACATCTTGTTTACGAGATTGAAAAGATTATAGCTTAACTTTAACTTTATAAAGAACTTAAATATGTCAATTAGGTAAACAGTTGTGATGGCATATCGTTCCGAATTGGAAAATTTTTGGAAATGATTTGCTGAAATACAATAAATCCACCGCTTAATTGTAGAACGGATCTTAATTTTAAACAAACAAACTTCGGTGCCAAGGGTTGGTTTCGAAGGGTTTCCTGTAGATGAACCATCTTTTCGGAATTCTGGAGGCTAAAGCGTGCTCCCGGATATGAAAATAAAATGATTTTTTTTTTGCTAATGTATTTATGTCACAAATGTCGCATGTCGTGGCAGCTGCGACCGAGTGCGGCAGTGCCTGCGCCAACATTAACATTAAAGTCGGATAAAAATAAACTCAGAACAAATCGCTCCAACACTCACTGTGCTAAGGTTGCATAAATTAAATACATATTATTATATAAATATAGCAACGATATTAGCGAGGTGAAGCGGTCGATCAAGAACAAGAATTACTTGCGAGCACTCGGCCTTGCCCCAGGCCACAATATGTATCCATGTTAAATTCATGTGTAGTTCACAAGGTGGATTTAAATGTATATTTAATTGAGTTATGTTCCCATATATTTATACTTTTTAATTACTCAATGATAAAAAGATTGTGAGTACATAGTTATAAGGAAATCAATGCCACCTGTACCAAGACATGGACATAACAGATAATACATAACTTGACCTTTTATTTATGTGTAAAGTATGCAAGTTGTATCTAGAGCACTATCAAATTCATCTGTGTCTGGAGGCACGAAATTCGCATCTATATGAGTAAGTCTGCGAAACACGTTGTTCAACGAGTTATTTCTTTGTTTTGGATTTATAGAGACACTAGCTGAGGTACTCGGCTCCACTCGGGTCAATGTCGTTTCGTACTGATGTCGGGTTAAAGCTAACATTTTATGTTATATGAGTTTCCCAAACATACTTTAGTAACAAAAGGTAGTCTGAGTTCTTTCCTAACACATCAAAATTTGTTCAGCGGTTTAGGCGTGAAAACGCAAGAGACAGAGTTACTTTCGAATTTATAATATTACCTAGTATGGATTATATCGCCTCAGAATACGAAAGCGATGAGAAGTTTGAGTACCTTTTTTACCTACAGACAAAACAGTTGATTGGTTTGGCATGAGTATTTAGTTTGCAAGTAAATTGCACTATAATATCTAAGTTTGAATAGATGATTATGCACTACACATATATTTTACATTGTCCACTTGTCGATACCACGCTATATTTCATAACCATCTCCAAGGTTATAAATGTGAAATATCTTGAATTATGCACAGATGTAATGAAAACTTTCACAGAATAAATACTGTACCACGTGGTATTTATGGCCCATAAAGCCGTGGGAAAGTGGAAAAAACATACCAAATCTATGGCAAATTTGAATTTTTAACTAATCAGAGAAAAATAAGCTACTTTAGGAACTATGAAGATTAGGTAAACTTAAATTTGTAGACATACCGTTCATCATATAGGCATCCAGATAAAAATATGATATTTACAACCAAGGCAAGGGATTTTTTTTCTAAACGCATTGACAATTTGGATCTCAAAAAATCTGGCTTAGCGTGTAGACAGCAAGATATTTAAGCTTCTCCTAGGTTATATGGCACTGGTTTCCATCTTGAGTGCCTCCTTTCAGGGATACCGGGTTCATCTGACCACTTTTTTAGACTTTATTAAACTTTCATAGATTAATTAATATCTACATCAAAATCTTTAAAACTTTTTATATTAAATTACTTACAAACTTGCTGCGCTATTTAACCAACAAGTAGTTTCTCTAACCCCTGTTTCACCACCTACAGTTGTGTGGTATTAGCCATCCATGTCAGGTTGCACACAAAAAAAACCTGAAATTTGATAGTTAACTTTCGGTTACATTGCATATTTACATAGTGTAGCCGAAAGATAACTTAGAGATTTTTGTAGCTGGAGGTGGTGGAACCGGGCGTATACGCCTTATAAGACAGATATTAAATGATTCCGCTGAACCAAAACATGATTTTATTGTTAATCATGTAAAATAATATATTAGCAACAATGCTAACTTTTAAGACCAAACTAAATCCGGTAAGTATGTAAATAAAAGCATTGTTATTTTGAAGCAAACCCAGACTTAACTTAAACCAAGTTAATTTAATTCTTTATTCATCAAACATCGCTCTTGCACCGTAAATATGAGATATTTGGCATGTAAAAAGGTTTTGACGCAGTTGCAGGTCTTACAACATGAATTACTCACTCTTCTAAGGTCGGGTGAAAATAATCCTCCACCTTCCTCGCACTGGTCCAACAATCACAGATTATAATGGCACAATAATATTCTGTCATGGCACACTCATCGAAACTCAGAGACAATATACTGTGCACGTATACCACTTGTTCCGTCGTTAATTGTCGTTGCTCAGTTTCGTCAAATATTTACCTTTTCACCGGAAATAACCGCATCACAAAACAAACACATTAGAACTATGTAAGCGCTTGTTGTGTTATAAACGAAAGTGTAATTTGCTAACACTAATTCAACATGCTTACGCGATGGTGCATTTAACGCACATTGAATGTTAATTTGGGAGTGTATGCACCGGCGTCGTGAACGCATCCGGTTTTTCGCGCGCGTATTAAGCGTTTGCGGATTTCAAAATGGCGGCAATCGATCGTGTTTCCGTAATGGCGGCCGGAGCCAAACTGAGTCGCTTTATTATCGTGCCGCAGCAAGGAGCAACCGCTACTCAACTCTACAATAAACGCGGTCTCAAGGTCCCGACAACCACTGTCTTGCCGTATCGTTATGGACGCGTCGCGCTGGACAAAGAACTAGCTAGTCTATGATGAATTTATAGTGCAACGGAGTGCAGTTAATTTTCCAATAACTTGCATGTACCTTAGTATTGCAAATCACTTCATTCATTTTAATGAGATGTACTTACTGAGCTTCCATTGTCTGTGGTGGAAATAAAAAACTCAATCGGTTACAGCTTCACGTGGGTTTCGAACTATGGTGTGATCCGATCCACATTCTCAATGAAAATGCACATTTGAATCACGGATATGAAAGAAAAAGATAATATCTGGAACTGTATGATTTTTTTAATCTACTTACCTTATCAATACTAAATTGGCGTGTAGTGAACTGTAAAGATAAATCGCTAAAGGCAAATTTATATTTTATTTATAGCTTGCATTTATATCTTATTACATTGTTAAATACATTCAAACATTATAATACCAGCATAAGCACAATAACATAATTGTAGCTATCTGTACTTACGTCTTACGTATAAATTATTCGTTCATTAATTACTTTCAAGTTCGCGAAATGTAAATATTCGAAGATGGCTCAAAGTCTGATAAAAGACCCTCGTTTCATTGGATGATTAAATAGTATAATTTAATATAAAAAGGAACATATTTTTTTGCTGTCAGTCCACCAAATTAAAATAGTATAATAACCACATGAAGCTGCTTCCGAGGAAGTGATATTTGAATAAGGAACGTTTTTTTCTGACTTCATGGTCATTCACATCATTAGCAATAAATATTCAGAAGCGCTGATGGTATCTGTTTTTTTTTGTATTTTTAAAACCGTATAATGAATTTGAAATAATCATGACTATATGAGAGTTTGTCGGGATAATTCATTCAAATTACATAGAAATTATAAGACATTTAGTTTTTTTAAGTTAAAACTCGTATAAACATTTGCACTCTCGTATCATTTTATGACCTTTTTAGGGTGACCAGAGGGTGCCATCGAAACCCTATTACTAAGCCTCCACTGTCCGTCCGTCCATCCGTCCATCCGTCTGTCACAGGGCTGTATCTCATGAAACCTAATATGTAGCAGCTGAAATTTTCACAGAGTGTGTATTCGAGCCGGTATAACAACAAATAGGTAACATTAGAAAAAAAATGAAAGGGAGCCATACAAACAACGTGATTTTTTGATGTTAAATCTAAGCTATAGGCTTGTACTATGGTACGGAACCCTTCGTGTGGGAGTTTGACTGGCGACTCGGAGTCTCGACTCCTATTCCCGACTGAATAACTCAGAAGGGTCCTACCATAGCTCACCAACCCTGACCTGTTCCAAAATAAAATAAGAAGCAATTGACACCGGTTTGTAGGAAGTTTTAAAATTTGCTAAATAAAATTTATAAGTTCAAACACATTGAGGCCAACCGATAAACACTAGAGTACACCAAGGTACTTTCATATTCCTTTTCATATTAAAGCATAGATTAAATTTAATGATGTACGTACTTCTCCGGTCAAAAAATTTCCAAGCATTGCAACATTCAAGTTTAACCAAATTATCATCGACTAAGCAACCGATTTTCAACACTATTTAATACTGAACGTAATAATAGGTCGGGGAAAAAGTCTTTTCGCATTATAGTATGTATGAACTTGTAATAAAATCTCTTTGGCTATACTATTTGTATCTGGCTGGTTTTGGTATCATTGAAAGTTTAAATTTTAAAGAACATAATTCCAAATTCAAATTAGCAAAATGTGTGATTCTCATTTGTTTTTCGTACTGTCAAAATGAGTGAATCTAATGAAGAAATTCGATACATTTTAAAATTTTACTACAAAAAAGGTAAAAATGCAACGCAAGCCGCGAAAAAAATTTGCGATGTTTATGGACCTAGTGCAGTGTCTGTGAGAGTAGCACAAATTTGGTTTAAGCGTTTTCAATCCGGAAATTTTGATGTCAAAGATGCACGTCGCTCTGATCGCCCTATTACGGATAAAATGGATGCCATTTTTGAAAAAGTGGAGCAAGATCGGCATATCAGTAGTTACGACGTAGCTGAAGAACTAGGAATTGACCACAAAACAGTTTTGGCGCATTTGAAAAAAACTGGGTACACAAAAAAGCTCGATATTTGGGTACCTCACGAGCTCACTGAAAGAAACCTAATGAACCGTGTACTCATTTGTGATTCTTTATTACGACGTAATGAAACCGAACCATTTTTGAAGAATCTGATAACTGGTGATGAAAAGTGGATCACGTACGACAAGAACGTGCGAAAAAGGTCGTGGTCAAAGGCCGGTCAAGCTTCACAGACTGGCGAAACCCGGGTTAACTCGCAACAAGGTGATGCTGTGTGTGTGGTGGGATTGGAAGGGCATTATTCATTATGAGCTGTTACCACCAGGCAGGACCATCGATTCTGAACTCTACTGCGAACAACTGATTAGATTAAAGCAAGAAGTTGAGAGAAAGCGGCCGGAATTAATCAACAGAAGGGGTGTGGTTTTTCATCATGATAACGCTAGACCTCACACATCTTTAGCCACTCAGCAAAAACTAAGAGAGTTTGGCTGGGAGGTGTTAATGCATCCGCCGTATAGGTCCACCTGTTTAGGTCTCTTCAGAATTCTTTAGGCAGTGTCAGGTTAACATCACGAGAGGACTGCCAAAACCACTTGTCGCGGTATATTGATCAGAAGTCCCAATATTTCTATAGCAATGGGATCATGTCCCTACCTACAAGATGGCAAAAAGTTATCGAACAAAATAGTACCTACATACTTTAGTTAAATGTAAATAAACCATATTAAAAAATGTTTTGAATTTTCTTAAAAAATGCGAAGAAACTTTTTCCCCAACCAATAATTATTGCATCAATTAATTTAAGAGGATGAAAGGTATCAATCAGATACATCTGCGCTCTCTGTTGGCCTAACGCTCATTTAACCTTGCGGTTACTCTAAATTGATCTAACAACCTCCGGGGCGGCCTCGCGAGGACAGCGCTCAGGAAAACGTGTCCACTTGCAGACTTCCGCAGCGCTGCCTGCGCGGCGCCCCGCTCCGCCCCGCCGCGCCCCGCCGCGCCCTGCCGCTGCGTGCGCGCATCGATGGAGCCGAAGAACGTTAAAAAGGAATGGAACGAGACGTCCATAATTAATATTTTTCTACAACACATTTTTCTTCTCACTTATAATTCTCTAGTTACTAAATTTGGCTTTTTAAAAAAATGTAAAGAAGATGAAGATAAAAGAATGAAGGGAAAATGAAAAAAACTTGGAACTGGCGAATTGTCCTTGCATAAAGACAGAGGGCACAAAGAAAAAATGGTTTTTTTTTACGAATTCACCTTTCGCCTCTTTAACGCTCAAAGTATGTGCACGTGCACAGTTACTCCGCTCTTGTAGTAAATAAACCCACTTGAAAATGCCGTTAAGTGATAAAACATCACAAGTGATTCAAACACATATTTTTGAGTGTGAATAACATAATGCGTGCAGTTAGGTGTTTTAACACTCTTTCCTGGAAAACAAAATATATGATGATGTTTTATATGATATTAATATATGATGATTTTGATGTTTTAGTCGAATTTCATGTGTACAATTTAGAACAAGTGTATCTTTTCCTTCTTATTAACAGTTTATTGTTTGCATATTATTCCGAATTCGATTTAAAACTCAATCTGAAATCTCAGGTAAAAGAAAGGGAAAAATACGATTAATATTTATTAATTACCCCCTTCATTTAATGATACAGAAATCTTGCCAACATAGAATATTGATTATGTGTAATACCAACATAATTTTCTATCTTATCTCCAGATATTAACGTAGACATAGAAATCCGGCTTTGGAAGTAATAGTGATGTGCATAACAAATACCTGCACCTAAGCCTTTAGGATGCTAATACTTTGTGTATATAGAGTTTATCCCTACGTTACTACGACATAACAAGTGATGAGCAGACTATCGATATAGTTACTCGCATAATAATGCGTATGATATTTTGCATACACGATGGGCCCGTAAGCCATGATCACTAAACAAACATAGTTTGAACATTATTTTAAAGTTTCTCTGCAATATTATTTTACGTTTACGGATAAACAGTGTTCAGCTCACTTACTTAGCTCGACGTTTCGTCCACCACGCTGTGGCAATCATCAGGATTCGCGACGCGACCTGGAGGATCTCTGACGCTTCGTCCAGTCAGATGTCAACTGTTTACCCGTAAACGTAGAATAATATGTCGAACAACAGTGAAAATCTAAAGAAACATATATCTCTGCAATATTATTAATGTTTTATATATAACAGCAGTCAATGAAAATATTTGTTCTATGTTTTTTCAAACGGTTTTATTTAGCTTGTTTTTAATAAAATCTGAGTAAAATGACAACAAAAAAAAACAATAAATATGAACATATTGTCTTGCTGTGGCATAAATTGGCATTGTTGTTTTGAAAAAGCCCAAATTTCTTTTAGAAATAATATTCATATACCAAACTGATATACCACATTGATTTACCGTTGTTTTTTTTTTTTAAGTCTTTCTAAGTTTAATGTGATGAGAATATACATATTTCTGAGGCGAAACCATATCGACTTTCTTACAGCACTATTAAAAAACGTCACGTAAGTCACGCGCAGTGATGTCACAAGTATGCCTTGGAAGTTAGCTGCCTGGACGTAATGTAAGTAGGCGCAGATGAAACATCGCCTTAGTCAAGTGAGCAAGTACTCGTAGCGATCGATTCTACAAAATATCTACTAAAATGTATTTGCCATTTACTTTGACCTTGAGCCATTAATCTTTTGTGAAGGCTAAAAAACAAAATGAAGTAGTAAATCAAATATATCTTGCTATCCGGACTGGACAAGGTCTAGAAAGTAAACAGTGGATTGAGAGGAGTTGGTTAGTCAGCAACGGTGCTATCAAATTATTAGTATTATCTTTGGTGCTATTTTAGGGTTGCATGATCTTGAAAGGTTCGAGCACCTAGAAGCCGAGGGTACATGGCGGCGACAGGAAAAAAATATTTGATTACATAATCAATACATGAATAATATAAAAAATAAAAAAAAACCTTCTACACATAATTATAACAAAAATCATACTGTAATTCCGATACTAACAACCGTCTTGCAACGTTAAAATAGAGCCAAATAAGTAAATCGTTTACTCTAACTGAGTGAAAACCATTAGCCTAAAACAAATGTTACTGTATCTTTTAATTGTTTTTTTAACTGTGTGTAATAACTGTTTCTTTTTACTGTTTCCCTAACTGTGTGAAAACTGCTTCTAACTTTAGTATTTGTTCCATTCTTACTTACGTCGTACATTCTGTGAAAAGGTACCGTCCCATGTGTAAAATTTCTTGTAACTCTTGAAACTGGACGGTTGAACGCCTAATATGTAGTCAGCCATTATATGTTCAATCAGCTAAGTTAATCGTTTCAAAAAATAATCTGATCAGTCAAACGTGTTATTTTCACCAAAATATCGCTTAAAATAACTGTTTAATATTAACTGCTTTGGTTCATTAATAGATACTTACCGTAATAGTAATGAGACATAGTTTCCTAAATGACTGAACTTTCACTATGCTAAAACAGTAAAACGTTTTTTTTAGTGTACGCAAAATTCAGCAACAACCTGTTTTTAACACAAAATTAATTTATCATAAATCAAATGTAAAACACATTTTGGTACATGCGTACTGACGCATTGTCGTTGCGCTGTCGTTTTTTTTGTAATTTCAATATTTTTAGTCGAATCTAAAGATATATATTCCTTAGCGGTTGCTTGAGGCGGGGCAGGTCGCCGTCGTTGCCCATGCAGCACTTGACCGCAATTAAATGCGCGAGCGCTGCGACCAACCGCGACGCACCATGACCTGCCACCACAACGAACGAAGATCTGCCATCCCACGGACACGGCGACCACGTTGATTGAAAGATATGACACCCGGTCCCGTCGCACCTCGACTAGAAGGGATATCTCACCCTCCCAGCAAGAAAGGAAGGACGTAAATGGCGATCGAAACCCATTCGTAAAGCGGTCGCATAGTCACGAATGAACTGCGGGAAATTAGTTCGCTCACGAATCCGGGACACGCATCATCGAAAGTTCCTTGCACTAAGCGTTCTGTGAAGTTCGTAGGTGTTCTTCCGTGTTCGTTGTAACTCGAGAACATTAGTAGTGTGCGAATTAAAATTCGAAGGTCAAACTAGTTTCGGTTGTCACTCATGTCATTCCTCGTCGCACTCTCATATATACTATCGCTCTACGCGCAACACCATCAACATTCTTTCGATAAGAACTAACCGAAGTATATTTATCCATAGGATCGGTAAACTGCAATATGGCATGTACAAGGCAATACCGAGGTTTTTACCGAAAATTACAGCTAAGGGTCCTTCCAGCATAATACAGCGTCGGGCGCCTAAAGGCCTCGAATACGCCTAGTCGCCCATTACATGGCCGAAGTACCCCGTTAACGACTGACCATTTTTCGGGTGTGATTGGGTTTTTAGAATCAATTTTGATTATAGGCAAATTATCTTGTCAACTTGATTATTACCAATTGATACATTGTACATTAAAAATGCATACATACAATAGCCAGCTGCGTACGGAATGCAGAGGAATCCGAGATTTGCTGCTTCGTAATTACATTTGTATCGCGTAACGGCGTTTTGCATTATGTAAATGGTATGGCCGCGTGGAAAGCGGAGATACCTGACTGTAACTCACACCTACTTAATGTCGCCAGGCTACAAGGTGTTTAACGCAGTCATGTCATAGCAAATATAATCGGCCTGCAAGGACAAACCATGTGTCAATGATACAAATATTCAAAAGCCCACCTGACACCCGCGCAAGAGTAGAATTTCGATAGGGAGACGCCCCGCCAGTTTCAGGCTGTTTAATAGATGATGAATTAAATGGCCGCCATCTTGAAACCCGATCATTTGTTAAAGAAGGAATCTCTTAAGAATCCTAGTCTTATATGAAGCCTGATTGACTCGGCGGCGTTTTCTTAAATTATTCGGCGATGTGGTGTCGTCGCAATGCGTGGCAAATACAGGCACCGCACCGAGACGAATGACGCAGAACATACGCGGGCAAATCCCAGCTATTTAGGTCAACACTTCGCAACATTTGCCGAGCAAGTAATGTCACGAAGTGAAACGAGGTGCGCCCGTGCGCCCCATCGGATGGAAGGTTGGACCCATCGTGTGAATCCACCTTCTGTCTCTGTTGTGGGGGTGTAGGGATGTCGGAACGAAAATACTGACTTAAACAACAATAATTTTTCCGGGCTGGAATCCTGGACGTAATTATTTGTTCCAGAAATATAACGCCGATCTGAGCACATTCAGCTACTATTAGAGACGAAGTACAGAACTTTAAATTGCTCCGGCAGTTTTTTTCATTGAGATGTCAGATCCAGCCTTACGGCTCCAGTCTAGTCACAGTCTTGTGTAGTTTGTCGCATTGAATGCCGTCGGCGCCAGACCGTCGACCACACGCTGGGCGTGTTAGTACGACACCGTCGACCACACGGTGGGCGTGTTAGTACGACACCGTCGACCACACTCTGGGCGTGTTAGTACGACACGTCGACGACACGCTGGGCGTGTCAGTAGGACACCGTTGACCGAGAGCGGTTGTGGCTGTTCGACAGTAGCCGCGCGCTTTCCGAACGATTTTCCGAGCGAGCGACGAAACCATCTTCGCGAGGATGCCTAGCGAGGAAAAACCGAGTTCCGTTAAGTTACGTGCGGCGGAATCTAGCCAGTGCCATCACGCACGTTTCGCGCGCTTCCGGATATTTCGTGTATTTGATGGCAAGGTAACCCTAGTCTGATTTTGTAAAATTCCTGTAGAATATTTTTTTAACAGCTAAGGTGATGTGTACCTCGTTATGGCTGAAAGGTATAAGATTTTTTTATCTCATTCTTCTAAAGGTCCTTTTGGAATTATTTTTTATTTCGACAATAACGACGTAATTGGGGACGTGTACCTTCGCAAACGTACATTTTATAAACTCAGTATTTTTTCTATGATTAACAACCAAAGGCTTTACTGTAATTGACTTCAGAAACACGTTAATTTTTATGTATTTTTCAAAGATGTGACCGCGCGTGCGGATCGCGCCGTCTCAGTGGCTTGCGAGGCTAGGGAGCCTCGCTCAGTCAGAACGCGGCTACTGGCGCGAGGAGCGACGTGAACGCGCACGACGAGCGCGTCAGGTCATGGTACCTCTTGCCAAGGATGGCAACATCTAACCAAACATCCTGTAATAACTGGATGAAGACGTCCGCCGCGGGTCTCATTTGATTATTTCAATTCTAATGGTTTTTATTACACGTTTGTGCACATATAAGATTGTTTACTTTATTTATTACTAGCTGAGGTACCCGGTACCGCTGACGTCAATGTCGCTTCGGACTCATGTCGGGCTGAACCTAATGGTTTATGTTATATGAGTTCCCCATACAAACATTCATGCCCCTTTTTAAAATTAAACCTATTTTCGCCACAAAAGGTCCTTTCCACCCTTTCCAAGATCCAGATTATCTCTATAATAAATGGTTCAAGAAAGAATGAAAGAAAAAGAAAAATACAGTTTATTTTGCACATTTTTACAGTGTTATATAGTCGTTTTCGTAAAGAAATTACTACTAAACAGTTTAAGTTGAAATAGTGAGTATAATAACAATAGTGTGCAAAAATGGCCATGGCTCAGCATGCCAGGGAGGTACGTAAATTGCCCTGCCTGGCGCTGGTTTTCAGCCGCTGCCGTATGAGTATGTGTGAGTTTGGTGAGGTGTGAGGGTGTGTACTGCTTGTGTATGAATGAAGGGTTTGAAGGTGTGTGATTGTGTGTGAATTATGTGTGTATTTTAAGTCTGCAATCTGTATATGTCTGTGGTTTATGTTTGTTTATATCCGGGTAATATGTGTTTGAATATATTCCGTCAGGTGTTGTGTGCCTTCGGTGTTTAGTGTATATATATAGTGCAGTAGGTTAATACTTTGGATGTTTTTAATGGATACGACCGCATATAAAAAAGGAGGGCGATATAATAATAATTTTGTAAAACAACAACTCCTACCTACATATGCCACCATCCGTAAAGGATGGACCCTTCCAATTTGAAGATCAGAGCCGGAAGTCTAAGTTCTCACCTAAATTGGCGTTTACGTAACTTCGAAGTTCCGTAAAAACGTCAAACTTTATACAAGTTTTTACTAGATATTCTTTGGTTTTACTTCTTCAAGCTGTTAAAGTCAAACGCGGACTTCCGATTTGTATTAAAACGCGGAGTGGACGTAAACGGCAACCTCGACGTATTTACGGCAACGTTGAGTAAGCTGTCAAATCAAGCTCGGACTCGCAAATGTTAGTTCGCTTAACGCCCACTGCGCGCGCTCTTCAATTTCGGTCGGCTAACACTGTAGACTTTAAAACTCTTTTGAAACACTGAATAACTATGACTGGAGACTGGTAACTAGATGCACTGATGTAAATGAGGCATCAACTGTCAATACCTTACAAGTAATACTGGACCAAAACTCGAAAACTCGTACAATACCAAGATCAAAAAACAATATTCAGCCCTGGATTACACCAGGCATGATTAAATGTCTTAAAAAACGTGATAGACTACAAAGGCAGGCAAAAGAATCTCCACACGACTAGGGTAAGCAAACATTCTATAAAACCTATAGGAATATGTGTGACCGTTACGCTGATCAACTTACAGTGCCTTCTACCAGGACCAGTACAGCACAGCGGTTTAGATGGTTTTTGGGGCCTTTCATTTATAACAAGGTTGATAGGACCCATTATATCCGAGTGCTCACTCTAACAAAATGCCGCAGGTTTTTGAAGTCACTATTACTGGCGGTTGACTATGAAACAGCAGAAAAAATGCTGATGGCGGTACGCTGAAACTGAAATTGAATAGAATTAAGGGAATGTTTTTAGAAACCATCGTTTGAGAAATGATGGATTCATGGCTTAATAATGTACGTCTTATGTTTGTATATATGAAGGTATTATTAATTCTATATGTTTAAGTTTATTATATTATATTATGGTATATTATATTAGGGTACGATTTTTCACTTTTCTTTTGTTATCAACTTTATTTTTATTTTTTATACTCAGCAGTAAATTAACTGCACTGTCGTGTCTGGCCTTTATTCTCTGACAGGACTGTCCGGTCACCCGGTCAAACGAATCTGTTGCTGATTACCCACATTGTCTGAACACATAATATCTGTCCTTCATAAATTTTTGCACAGAGTCAGATCAATGGTAAATAGTAACCTAAGAGTCATTACCACCTATGTACAGCCGCAAGGCCAGTTTAGGAGGTATCGTTCGTCGTACAAGAACTAATCAATTGTCGATCTTATTTGCGTGCATGTATTATTATTGTTAGTATTTCAAGTTCTTGTAAACTGTTCTATCTGCATATATTTGTGTAAATAAATAAATAAATAAAATAAAATAATTTCTCCATCCATTTGAAAACGCCAGTCGATCGGTTTGCCGTAACGCCAATTTAGGTGACAACTGAGACTTCGGCTACTGATATTATTTTCGCAATGCTACTCGGGTGTGATTTAAACTTATCTTCGACGGTCATTACCATTGCACAAAGCGCGAATGTAATTACAACGAGTTTTAATGATAACTAGCAGCCCGTCCCGGCTTTGCACGGGCATAATGTATTTAAAAAAATATTATTTTGACACAATGATACACAAATAAACCATTTTTACGTAGAGTTCCTACATTGAGATATTTGAAATAAAAAAAAAATGATATTATTATTACATGATTATTAGATATTAGAGAAATAATAAATTCAAAGTGCTATAGGGAGAACCGCGGCCTCCGAGGCACGCTCCCGCCGCCCAGGCCGGCCGGTACCGGCGCAAACACTACATCCCGCAATTTTTAAATCTATAATATCTTCGAAAATATTCTTTTAAATCATATGCTGTAAAGGGCCGTATAGATCTATATTAAATCAACAATGTATTTAAGGTATTTAATTGGATAAGGATTAATGCTGTACTGGTTAAAATCGCTTCGAAAATTAGCCATTATTTGTCGTAAAAAGTAAATGAGAAAAAAATGTTATTGTAGGATATCCATAAGAGATAGATATATACCATCGCGGAGTTTTCTGTAGAACTTTTCAATGTATACAATACTTAGTACATTATTTTGATAAATTTCGTAGGGTTCAGCCTGCGTTTGCAATGTAAGCGGAAAAAAATTATTTTTTTACGACATCACATTGGAAACCTCAAGAATAACAGTATTTCTCCTATATTTAATGGATGTTATTATACATATAAACCTTCCTCTTGAATCACTCTATCTATTGCAAAAAACCGCATCAAAATCCGTTTCGTAGTTTTAAATATTTAAGCGTACATAGGGATATAGGGACAGAGAAAGCGACTTTGTTTTATACTATGTAGTTTTTGATAAATTTCGTAGGGTTCAGCCTGCGTTTGCAATGTAAGCGGAAAAAAATTATTTTTTTACGACATCACATTGGAAACCTCAAGAATAACAGTATTTCTCCTATATTTAATGGATGTTTTATACATATAAACCTTCCTCTTGAATCACTCTATCTATTAAAAAAAACCGCATCAAAATCCGTTGCGTAGTTTTAAATATTTAAGCGTACATAGGGATATAGGGACAGAGAAAGCGACTTTGTTTTATACTATGTAGTGATAAAACAAAAGACAGCAAACGCAGTATACAGCGGCGACCTTGTCAGCACGCAGCGCGGGCGTGCCGGGGGGCGAGGTAGGGGGAGAAGTGCGACCACAGCGCGCACTGCGCTGCGGCTGCGGTTAGGTAACATTGCGGTTGCCATGACGATAGTAGAAAGCCGACTTTCTTTTTCATAATGCACGGGAACGCCCTCCAGTGAGTGATTGTTATTGCTTGGAATTATGGCAAAATTCTTGCAACTTTGCCAAGTCGGTATGTTTTTTTATGAGACCTAAAAAAAATTACGCTGTTGTCCCCAAGGTTTTTTTTTTCTTAAAATCTTAAAATAAGGTTTTGACGTAAATTTCATTACACAGAACGGACCCGTTTATCAATAGCTTGTTTATATTGTGGTGAAATAACCTTATTCTTGGGGGCGGAGCTCTGGTGATTGTAATGAAACTCCTTGATCTCTTGACTTATGTTTATGTAATTAATAAAGAAGCTAAAAATAATTAATTTAAAAAAAATACTCGTGAAGAAAAAGAGTCCTTTTTGTTTCAAGGTGTCGCGAGTGACAGACTAAAATTAGCTCTTTATATGAAAAAGATCTTTTTAACAATAATTATTAATCGCCAGGAATATCTGGCGACATTCTTCCATTACTCCGGCGATGAATAATTTCCCTAAGGGATTTAGCCTACCTACAATGTCAAGAGAAAAAATACAGCGGCTAACTTACACCTCGATGCTAAATGAGGTCGGGGAACCTTCATCTCAATACTAAAACTCTTGGATAGTAAAATCCGAAAGCTTTACGACCCTCCAAAACCGCTCAGAAATCGGGACGGAAGTGTATCATTCTACGACACAAACTCTACCTATCCCGGTAGCAGAAAATTATGCTAAAGGTTAGCTCAAACGACTAAGTGTCGTGGTATAGTTACAATAAACTTTTCTGCCACCTCGCATTATGGTGGTGCGGCACCATGTTATAAACAAACGCTGTTTAGTAAGTTTTCAACCTTAGGATTGTGACTTACCTAATTTACTAATACAGCGGTCAGTAGGACCGATTACCTACCTAAACTAATATTAACTTAAGAAAAGTTATTGGAACAAAAATATAATTAAAGTTATGTTTTAAATTATTAATTACCACTACTTACCACCATTAATTACCCCTTATAAATAGCAATATCCAAAATTGTACTGATATATGCATGTGTATTTTTTTAACATAAAAATCATCATATATTAATTTATTTAATATAAAGTATGTTTGTATTGTTATGTAAATTATGGTTTATGTATGTTTATACTGTATGTATATATTTTTATTTTATTTGCTTTATTCTTTTCCTTTCAAATTGCTATTGTGTACCTACCTACAGATATTTTAGATTGTCTCTCCTCATCACCCCAAAGGTTGACTGGAAGAAATCACTCCTAGTGATAAGTCCGCCTTTGTGCAATTTTGTTGTTGTTACGAATTGTTCTTGTAATTGTACTTGTTTTCTATTGCACAATAAAGAATTTATTCATTCATTCACGATTAACGCGGATGGCATTTCTGGTTCTCGAGAATGGAAAACTTGGAGTCAGAGTTCACCGCGTGCTTTTGCCCTGACCGAAACCCTGGATCTGAGCCTCTATTAGGCGTTACTAATCACTTCGCTAAGATCATCGATTCCGCAAGTTTACATCATTGAATAGAGCAGGTATTTGAGGGATACACTAAATCACCCGTCACGTATTTTTATATTTCTGTACACATATTTTCAACACATTTATATTATATCATTTTCTACACACATTTAAATGCATGTATGAATGTAAAAATGGAATGTATTTATCCCTTCAATGCCTGCTCTATTCAATGGTATAAGCCTGTGGAATCGATGATCATAGCGATTTTTGATAATAAAGTTATTTATAACTCGTAATACTCTGCGCCAACACAAGCGCCATTGCCGTGTCAGTATTGCCCAGTGAGGTCAAAAGTTCTTTCACATAAGCAAAATCTTTTGAATTTAGAATGATGGCCATATTTAGTTAAATTTGAATTTCGAATCTTTTATGACAATAAAAATGTGCACTATTTCGAATTTTGTTAATTGGACGCTTAGAAGATTGGCGTTTATTGCTTTGCATCTCCGCGGTTTCGCGCCAAATCAGATTTTCGAATTGCTGAAAAATTTGAATACAACCAAAAGAGTCGTTTATCGATCCATTCAACGATATAACGAAGATTATGTAGAAGTGTAGAAGACAGAACAAAGAAGTGGTCGCCCTCGCACTTATAGGACTCCACTCTCCAGCAGTGATAAAAGCTGTGAAGGCACGAACCCAAAGAAATCTCATGCGAAAGCAAAAACTGTTGAGAAATTGTTTTGAATGAAGACTAGCAGTCGTATTCAGAGAACACCTGTCAAAACTTAGTACGGGATTAGCACCGGACCAACCATTCAAAAACCAGTTTAATCCGGCGGATTAAAGTTAGTCCGCCCATTCTGAATACACTTGTTAGGGTTTCGACCTAATCGAAGAAAAACAGGACATCGTTTACATAAAATGCACTTTTAATGGACCTGAGACTGAACAGATCTCGCGGTTTGCTGTAGCGATACGCGGTAAAAAAGCACCGTGAAACTATTTTATCAGGTGAAAAATCGGGGAGGAGAACTACATCAACAAAATTATAAGGTGTAGCTATGCCCACAGCAGTGACGAAGCGAGTTTTTCCGTCGTCACTCATGATTTGGCTGGGATTCTCAAATTCGGGCTTAACTGAGGTACATTTTTGTCAGAAAGACGTAAAAACGAATGCAAATATTTTTCAATTTTATTTTAGTAAAGTTATATTTATTAAAATACCTACCGTCCTTACAAACCTCGTGGAACCTGTTTCTCATAACATGTTTAATAACATACATTGGGTATTCCAGCATGATTCTGCACCAGCTCATAGAGCGAAAAGCACGCAAACTCGCACAGGGAGTGACTTGGGCCATTCGACTTCTCAAACGAACAATATTTGTTTCGTAGTAATCCCAGGAAATTTGTAGAATGCGTAAACTGACAAGGTGCCCGACGACGCCCATGGGTTTTCGAACATTCACGGGGGCTGCAAAATTGTTTACTGACACTATGGATAAAGGATCTAGAGGATCGTTGGGTTCTTATTTTTGGAATGTCGACTGTGAATTTGTGCATTTTGTCGCATGACAATAATTGTGAAATCCGTTAGCTCAAAGTTTCCAATTAAACTTGTTAGTTTCGATAAAATCTAAGTATAATAGTGGCGTTTGAGCTCTACTTTTCAGATTTCCTAATGCCTTTATTTTTTTCAAGGTTATTAAAAATTATCTAGTAGGTAGATAGGTCACGTAGCAACATTTCACCTTATACGGGTAATAGTCGTATAATTAGATATTGAAATTTTACCAGATAATATGTAAATAGTATTGCCTTGTTCTTATGAATCTTTGCTTTTTTTCATATTTTTGACATAATATTTCTAAACATTATTTACTGGGAATAATAAACGTCACGTGGTACAGTTAAAGTATCTAACATAGTTAAAGATTAAATCATAACCGTTTCATAGTTCACAGATTGACGGTGTCAGCTTGTTCTTTATAAAAAAGTCAATTAATGTAGCCGGGTGATGGTCGTGCCAGTGAGCCGGCTTTCTTATCGCTGACAAGCCGTACGAGTTTAAGGTTTATGGCAAGGTCACAGAAGCTAATATGGAATGGGCGGTTCTGTCACTTTCACTGCCGGTGCACACGATAATTGAGTGTGCCAGAAGTGTCACGTCGCGACCGCACTACCACCGCGCCGCTGCCTCCCCGCTGCCGCCCCGCGCGGCGTGCGAGACTTTACGTCATTCGCGGCTATCTACTGCATTATGTCATGTTACGCTGAGGAGAAGATATGACACCTCTTGGGACATGATTGACCGCAATGCCGACCCTTTCTTTCTATGCAACACTTCGTTGTTAGGTGAGGTTTTCGTATTTATGATGATTGGATTTATTTGAAGTAGGTATTGATGACATTATTATTTCTACTCTTGTTAATTACCAGAATATCATCACACACATACGATAATATGAAAAAGTAACTACTGCATTTAAAATAATTGCCTATTAAATGTTTATTATTTTAGGAAATCATTTAACTATAAAAAAAAGAGAAAATATGTTAATAAAACCAGCAATGCGTTGAAATTTGAATACACTAAACATTATGTGCATGACAAAAAATATTATGAGAACTAGGTAGTTAATTAATGAGAACTGGTAGGTCTTATGAATTCACGCAAACATTTATGCTGCCTAACTGCACGTACACCTCGCAACACTCCCTTGAACCTTCAATCCCTAAATCAAATAACGAAAGGCCATATATGATAATAAAATAATACGTCAGTCTATAAATGCAAAAAATATTCCTAATTTAATATATTGTTTGATTTATAAAATAAACCTGAAATACACATACTTAATTAAAAAAGTTGGCAGTTAATCCAGCGAATTTATAATATGTGTTTTGTATACATGCTCATTAAGAACTATTTATAAATTGAAATAATCTATTTAGTTTTGAACCGGTGTCATTTTTCGATATAGGAATGAGTATGTTTGCGTTTGCCAATAAACGTTAAACATTATTTATTTATTAAGAAAAAACAGAAACACAATAAAGGAAAAACTGAAAATATTTAACGACGATAACGATAGCCTATTTCCTAAATAGTTCTCATTAAAATAATGTATTGGATTACACTATTCCGATGACATTACTACAACGTGCTTCAGTAAAAAATAAAAATAAAATTACAGAAAAAAAATGTACGGACCAGTACTTTCTCTTAGCTTGTATATACTTAGCCCACAAAGCTTGAAGGACGTGCATCAGTAAAACATAAATAACCCTCCTTCTTGAGCAGTCGGGTAAAAACTATATTTTAATGGGAATCGAGACGAATGTAAGGTAAAAAAATGCGAATGGCGTCAGGAACACTGCAACGCAGTATCAAAGTCTGTAATCGCAGCCTTGAATCAGTGCCAGACTTTATTAATGCAGATATTTAAAATTTTCATACTTACTAATTTTAGCGGATTATTCGGTTGGCTTGGTATGTGGGTTACCTCGCGACTATACATTAATTCGCCTGTTCGCCGTGTTCACTGCAGAACGTAATGGCTTTAATGATTACCAAATAAAAACTATGACTATAAAAGCAATGCATATAAAAGCATGAATAGCTCGTGGTCTAGGGGTTAGAGGACTTGCCTTTCATCGGAAAGGTCTGGGTTCAAATCCTCGCCCGGTCATGCACCACTTTATTTTTCTTTCTGAGTTGGATAAGTGCATTTCGTTACGAATGCCAGCTGTTCCATGGTTCGGAACCCATGTAAAACGTAGGTGCCCTTCCCCTACTAGGTGGTAGGGTTAAGCCCGCCTGGGTCAGTATCACCGCATTTGATGAAATTACGGTTGAAGCGGCAACGAAAAATTGTCCGTGTTTTCCGTCCAGTTCAATGTAGCCGTGCTTGCTAAAGGCAAGCTCCTGGCATGGCACCTTCGGGAATGTGGTGTATTATGCTAATATAATAACGATAGTTGTGTGGTATTAGCCACCCATGTCAGGTTGTTATGCTAAAAAACAACATATAGAACGCGTGTATACTATTAAACCAATTGGTGGTGATATAACGTAGAAATACGCGGTTTTGTTCAACATATTTGAAGTGACCCTGGTTGCACTTTGGGGGAAATACCTCGCCCGAGAGAGCATTCCATCGTTTACCTAACCTATTGATAAAGGATCTAGAGGATCGGTTTGTTTTAGATGTTGTACAATCCCCATAAATTAACTCATTTAAAAACAATATAGATAAATCTTTTTTAAAAAAAATGCGGAAATATAATATATAATATATATACGTATAAACTAAACAAATTAATTAATACTGTACTAACCAATTTAACCAAACTAGAGAATGTTGAAGCTTAACAAGTTAAAATAAAAAAAACACTAACTGTTGAAATCTAATCTAACTTAACCAAGATATGTACATACCAGCTTCGGCTGCTCGTTCATAAACAAATAATAATAATAAAATAATCATTTTGAGATTTTCAACAGGGTGTTTTCACAGCCTGATCTACGTTGACGAAATGGTATAACGGGGACTGAGGGATGGCGTTAGTCAATATGGCAGAAGGTTGGTAAATTATACTATTTTGTAAATTGATAAACCGTCAGTCAGAATTCTAAATATTGTCCTCAGCGTAGTGTACGAAACTTTCGTGTGAGAAAGATGAAAGATTATCCGTAAATACATCAAGTTAGAATGAATGAATCATTAATAAATTATTTATTGTGCAAAAAAGAAAAAAAATTACAAGAATAATTTAAGCAACGAGTCCGAATCGCACTTGGCCGGTTTTTATTTTCCGATGAACAGTCTGAAGGACGGCCACCTAGCCAATACTCGTACGTACGTAAATAGGTACTTTGTGATAACGCCACGTAAGTCCCAATAAGGTGCTTGTAACCAAGATAAAGCCGAGGCTCAGAATTGCAACACGGTGCTGTTTTGCGGCCGGACTCAACTCAACATGAGCACTCCGCTTTACAGAACAATACTGACATCTGCCTGGTTGGTACCACCGCATGGGAATGAAACATTGTCCGTGTTTCCCTTCTAGTTCAGTACAGCCGTGCTCATAAAGGGAAGGTCCTGGAATGGCACCTCATTCCTTCGGTAATGAGGCGTATTAGACTAACATCATAACGGTAGTTGTGTGGTACTTACAAACAAGCGAGTGAAGTGTTTCCACGTATTTTGTTTAATCGAATGAGACCATCGTCATGCTTAAATTATCAATATTTTGCGAGATATGTAGAGGTTTTAAGTGGCAATAAAAACACGTTTTTATTCGACGACTTGGTTTCAGATCCGATGGTGTTGCATCAACGAATTCTTATGTGGAAGAAGTCGAATGTAGATTTTAGCTATGAAATATCTCTATATACATTGTCTTTGTTTGCAAGTACTGATATGAGAAAAATATTAATTCGACTCTGTACGAAGAATCAGAAGTGTGAATGACGAGGAGTTGATGGAAAGTGACATATTATTGATGCAGGCTGGCTCTTGCATACCGTCAGATGAAATAACGGAACTCGTCCAACATAACAACACTTTTACCAGTCAAAGGCACCTACAGACTGCTTGGATGGTATCGATATTTTGTTCCTCAATTCGAAATTTCATTAAAACCAAATTCAAATTCAAAATTCCGAAAACGAGAAATATTTAATAACATAATGACCGATAATATCAAACAGAATTCGGCAATCCCAATGTATATTGCACGACTACAATAAGGAGGATAAACACACAGACATTTTATATTGCCGCTTCGACCATAGTTTATTCAATGGGCAGGATTTACCCTGCCACCTACTAATTATCGAAGATCGAAGGGGACATAGAGTTTGCGTAGAATCCGAACCATGAACACTGAAGAGAAAGGGAAGAGAAGTGGCATGCGCTCGATACCGCGTCTCAGCTATATGGTCAAAATGACCATATTATTGTATGGGAAACCAGCGGTGAGTCGTATGCCACACGAATGGGAATGTGCTCTAAAGTAGCGTTCGTCAAGTCAGTTCCCACCCACACAACCTCTCCAATACGTCTGCGACTATGTTTGCACGTGGCATGGATATGTATTTTTTTGAAAATTGGAGACAGCAGGTTCCATAGAAGGGCGCGCTCGATGCCATATCTCCTCCCTTTTTATCTATACCCATGAACGACAAATTCCTTATATACTCGCCTCAACTAATTACTATTTAAGCCTCCAACTGAGTCCAGCATTAAAACTGTGTCGTTAAAACAAACGATAATGGCAACCTCCGTATGCATTTTATTTGCATTATTGTTCATTGTTGTATGCGCGCAAGAAACGAGTTTGCAGCTTGACGAGGAAGCGAAATTTATGTTTTTTTATGTATGACGTCTATTTGAAAGCGAATTAATAAATGTGTCACGCTTATTCAATAGATAAATATGTGATATTGAACCGAAAAAAAGAAAATTGTCAAAAGTATTTATAGTTTGTGAACGTCGGTAAACGAACCTAGAAAATAACCTAAAAACGTAATAAATATGTGTACTTACATATTGCTTTCAAATAATATAATCATAACATTTTTAAAAATTTCGATTATACATACATTAGATAATAGTCCAAATATTGATATTTTAATTTTTCTACGGTTGTTCATAAGATTACAATAAAAATAACCCCAAATTGTACACATTTTTTGAGGTTAGCGTCTGATGGGACCTTAAATTTAAATTGGCCATTCCGACAACGTCACCGCCGCCGCTGCCGTGTCGCGGCGCACCAGAGGCTCAATGTTGAAAGTGGACGCCTTGCATTAATTCCATGCCATTTGGCAATGTTTGGTCGCTTTACTAGACACAGATCTAGAACGATGCTCTTAGTTAGTCAGTTGGACCATCAGACGTTACTAATGAAGGTAAACGGATACACTTGCATTTCTAATGTAGGCCTCAGAGCGCAGACAATAGATGCGTTTGTTCATTCCATCCCCATGATGGCCTCACGTGCTATAATTTATACATGAATTTACAAAAAATAAAACTTATTCGAGAAACTATTTCTTTTCCTGATCTAAATCATTTATAATAAATTTTAAATATAATATATAAATGAAGCATAACATCAAATATTTTTAGTGGTTTAATTTCACGAACGTCTCATATCCAATTATCTAAATTATAAAAATGTTGGGCTATGTGACTTTTTCATTCAAAGAGAATTACTATTTCGCTTGGTTTTTAAAGTCAATATTTACAGTATAGAATGTAC
Organism: Incurvaria masculella; assembly: GCA_946894095.1. Lineage (NCBI taxonomy): Eukaryota > Metazoa > Arthropoda > Insecta > Lepidoptera > Incurvariidae > Incurvaria > Incurvaria masculella. The sequence continues at coordinate 11,321,972 of OX335644.1, forward strand.
TAACGTTTTATGACAAGTTGTGTTTTATTAAGTTTTACATAAGTTTTGCAATGATTATAAGGGCATCAAATTTCTATATTGGTATTGAACGCATCGTAAATTCTTTCTCAATTACCATAAAATAACATTCGTTCACTAATTTGGCGTTTTATCACTTCATTTGATTTAATTTCAAATTAGGTTTTTTAATAAATACGCTGTTAATGTTAACCACAAATTCTGAACAATTTAATGGATTTATTTATTCAGATAAAATGTGCTGCAGCCATGTTGATTAGTAAGCTTTCAAAGAACATCAGAGAAGAAAGATTGGATTGACCTGATTAAAATAATGAATAGTTACAAAACTTCTTATTTTAACAATATCAATCGGCGATCGAATTAATTTGAAGGCTCTTACCGTGTGTCCGCGTTAAGGATCTTGTACTTTTCTCTTTTCATTTCCGCGAACTCGGCGCACTACACTTCACACGTAGTCATCTCACAGGTCACTTTAGTCTGCTCTTTCTTCCCAAATGTGTACACAGTGCATGCCGGCGAGTTGCATCGATTCCTAGAAACGCTCTCCGTGGTACTGCTCAGAACTGTTCGGGCACTGCTTGGTACTGTTCGGGCACTGCGCGACGTTGTGGCACAAGCGCTGGTCACTAGATCACGCCACTAAACTCGTCGACGCTCGGCCATGCTCGGGGCGATACTAGTCTTGTCTGGACGGCAGCGCTCCATTACCTGTAATTGAAATCAATGCTATTTATCAAGTTTACCGTGAAACAGTGTTTTCTGGTAAAAAAACACAATATGGTTTTACAATAGCTAGTGTTACAAATTCATGAAAAAAATAGTTATTTCTAGCGTGCTAATTTTCATTATATTAATAGGTGTGTTTCATTTCTCTACCGCATTGAATGTACGATGAACGAAGCAGCAATGACAACTTTTCCGTGTTTTCGATCAAGTTCAATGTAGTGAAGAAGGTCGGGGCATGGCCTTAGATGATAAAAGATCTTTTTCATCTAAGGGCATTTCTGTGCGAAGTGTTGGGCTAATATAATGACATTTCAAATATTTTTTAAATATAAAATTGAAGTATTTGTTAGAATTGTAGGGATTCATGTCGGCCGGTCCCCCCCACTCTGCGCAGAACCAAAAATATACGGTATTAGGTGTCTGCGCAGCTGCTGGCGATTGGAGATAGTACGTCGCGGGCATACCGTTTATCATTATAGTCACAGTGTTACAGGCATGAGAAACTGGAAAACAACTGTTTTCTTTCTCGTGAATCGTAAATTTCTTGTTTAATAAATATTACGAATCGAGCTTCGCACAGTTATAAGAATGTATGGCAACACGTAGTTAACGAAATTTTCGCCCGGTCTTTTTCGCTTGATTATGAATGCAGGTAAATCTGAATCGTTATAACACTCATACAATGTATGGTGAAGCTCTGGCGCCATAATATAGTAATGATTTTACAATTACCATAATTACTTGACAGTTATATACAAGTAAATGGTATCAGATAATCGTCATTAAGGTGGCCCAACCCGGCGGGCCTAACTCATTCGCGGGCACGGTACAAAACCGTGCTGTTGTGCTCTAGGACCTTCTCTGTTTCAAAGAATAAGACAGGCTCCGTGATGAGGAAGATGCAACATGTCTACAAAAAAGGCGATATGCATAGTGTATGATTTGGTAAGATTTACGAAAATTTTAATTTCAAAACGACTTATAGCTAAAAGTAAACCATGACCGCTGTAGTCAAGAATCTAACCAAAACCAAATAGATCATAAATCTCGATTAAATAAGCTATGTCTGATGACTAATCTTTTTACGATGTTCTTACTTTGTCATTGCGTAATCCACCTCCAAAGTTATTGTATAAAACGCGCGAAAAATTCGAACTTTCGGACCTTATAACTTAGAAACCAAACACCACTTTTCAATGCCAATGGTCATCAGACATCTAGTTCGATCAAATAAAGCTATTTTGAGCAAAATGTTGGATCTCTGACGAGAAATATGGGCGTGATCTTATTTCTCCTTTTGTATGGGGAGATGAGCGGGATGGGCCACCTTAATAACAAAAACTTTAACCATTTGTTATAAAGCAAGTTATAAAAGCACAAACCTGGCATGCGCGGCCAGATTTAATTTTTTTTTTCGTCATACACTGCACTTTTTTCTTATGTTACTGGACATGGATACCACACCTACTATCATGGAAATAGGTGTCATGTCAGAACCTTTTATTTATTATATTGCACAGCTACATCCCATGGAACTGGTTAGAAAATAAGAATAATTTGTTATTGCCGCTTTGACCATCGTGAATCCAATCCGATGGCAACTACCCGGAATAATCCTACCACATAATAAGTAAGAAAGGGGACCTACGTGGAATCCGAGCATCTAATGACAAGTCTCTTAGTCGTATATTACAACATGCACGGGAAGAAATGCAGTGGTCCCACTTGTATTCTTTGAACGTGTGTTTTTTTGTCTAGACCATGCTAGTTTTAACATGCCAACAAATACAAAAAAAACTATGCATAGAAGCTAGTTAGCACGTCCTGCAACAGATGGCGTTACCCACTGGAAGGTTCAGCATGTCAAAAACACAAAAACATGCATACAACATCCGAATCACGACTAGAGGAGAGCAGCTGCGCAGCCGCGGGTCTCAAGATCTGACTCAACTTTTCATCTCCAAATAACGACATCGCAAAGATTGACATTCTCCATGCCGACAACATTTTTGGGTATTGTATAATATAATTAAGATGAGTAATATGTGGTCTTACCACCTTTTACGATTCGTGTTAAATGTTCTTTCGTTCTATGTTCTTCATTTTCGAACTCGCAATAAATAAACCAGTTTCAATTCACATCTGCAGTCTTCCTCGTCCGACCGGTGTCTCTCCGAATGTATTACACAGCTGGCTCACGCTCGATACTACAACCGTCATCCGAGGCCTTGTGATGATGAATAACAATCGAATCAATCTGCTCCCTTCCAACAATGTGCACCAAGTTGGAGGTGGTGCAATGCAAGGAGAATGTGCTCTCAATATTTGGCCACGGAGGATTACCTAGTCATAAGAAGTAATGGAGTTTTCGTGGCGGCGCAATATTGGATGATACCGCTTCAGTGAGTTATCGAGCACGCTCGCAGTTACCCGCCTACCTACCTACCTACCTGCCACTCGACGCGGAATTACTTGGTTAATATTGAATTTCGAAACGACTTCAGATTATACTGCACCATGAAACGAGTTTCGCCAACGAAAGCGATGGCAATCAATACTGACCTCGAAGGCCGCCCACGGACGGCATCGTAAGATTTCTTCCTAGTAAAGGAAACATCTTTTCTTGTGTTTATTTTTATCAAAGGCTTTATTGGAGTCGTTAAAAGTGTTACTGGAACATTAAAATATGAAAAGAAATGAACGCTCTGCTAACAAGGAAATTAAGGAAATGGAGCATTCTATAACATCCAACCTCACAAATGTAGGAGGGCAGAGCGAGGTGCAGTGAGGCAGGAGAAACACGGAACAACTAAATAAATTCAAGGAAATATCAATTAGCCTTGAACGATGTATGTATTAAAAAAAAAAACAAAAAAAAAAACTAATAATTTATTGCATATTTGCAGAGGTGTTACAGAACCCAAATGAGGTAAATAAAAGCGAGTGCCATCTACAAATTGCCAGGGTAGGCGTACAATAGCACGTGGCTCTCAATAAGAGAGCAGTGCAATCACTAACTAACTAATCTAACCATGTATGTAAATTTAAATTAAAAAAAATAAAATAAAAATTAACCTCTTTTAACGTTTTCTTATCTAATTGAGCCATTTATATTATAAAAAAAAACCATTAAACACTTATATTATTTCAAACTATTATCGTCATAAATTCATTAATTTTGTAGAAACATTTTTCTACTAACCATACATAAATTTTTTTCTTAAATTCATTTAGATCTAAATTTTTGATTTCATTTGGTATATTATTATATATTTTTGTCGACATATAGTACACATTTTTTATGTAGAATTTTGTATTTGGTTTAGTAGTAGATAGGTTATTTTTCCTTCTAGTATTATATCTATGCGTGTCACCTGCTGTTGTGAAATGTTCTGGATTCTTTTTTTACAAATAAACAAATTTCATAAATGTACATACATGGAGCTGTTAGTAGATAAAGTTTTTTAAATAGTGGCTTACAATTGTCTAAAGGTTGAGCTTGGCAAGTGCCCTAATACATTTTTTCTGAATTTTTAAAATGTCGTCTATAGTTGTACCATTACCCCAAAATATGATTCCGTACCGTATGTTGGAAGAGACATATCCATGATAAGCCGTCAGAGCTGATTGCTCGCTGGAGATTTGGGCTATTTGCCTCAATGCAAAGATAAAACGATTCAAAAGTAAATTAAATTTAAATACATATAAAATATAGACTTAAGATACACATACAAAACAGGTTTATATACGTAAAATTGTGGGTGTTGAATTTTTAAGAACATTATGACCATGCAATGAACATAATATGCAATATTAATAATTTAAAACGCCTTTTAATAATTGTCATTTAGTTGCAAATATTGTATCAAAATAAACTTTTATTAAAAAAAAGCTAATAATGCAAGTGACAATCAATGATGACAAATCTCTGACGCTATTTCTTTTGTGTTAGAAATTTTCAGCATTTGGGAGTATTTTTTTATATTGCAATGCAAATCTGGCTGCATCTTGCCACTGGTGACCACCGTAAGATAAAGTTGTAAGCGGCTACGATGCCCATGAACATTCGAAAATGTGCGATGTTGGTGGGATTCTAGATTATTTAGTTTCATTTAATAAGTTCATAAGAATACGACAATCGGTGCTTATGACCCAAAATGCATTTTTGAGAGTTGAATTAACAATGAAGAAGGACTGCATTCCTTGACTCAACCACTAAATCATATCACGTTGTACAATACGTGAAACCGACGAATGAACGAGAATAGAGCCTCAGGGTAATAATAAGGACAGAACACTCTCAAAGGAGCCTCCGTCATAATCGTTTCTCAAGTAGGTGCTGGTTGCTCCTCCGTCTCCACTCCCGCGCAACTCGCCCACACTGGTTCTTAATCCGCTGCTATACATAAATAAATACTTGATGCAAAAAAGAGAAGTCGAAAAGACCAAAACGATTTACGTGCATGTCGCAAGCGTTGGCGGCGGCCGCGGTGCAGTGGTGGCGCGTCAGAGGGCAGCAGTGCGGAGGTGGTTCTTGTGAATAACATGAAGTGTATTGCGGGACAGAGCTATGCAAAGAGCACATCACTCACGGCGCGGCGGCGGCGCTACAGCAGACATTGGCATTTGCAAGGAAAACGTATGTGGGTCAAATTCTAATGTGTGGCGTCTAGACTGATGCCGTTTGTACAATCTTCTAGTTTCAACCGCTGCTGTTCATGTTAATTCGTGAGTGTTTCACATTGCTAAACGTGAATTGTTGGTGTCATCTCTTCAGTCAATATTTTAGTCCATTACACCACTTCCCAGACTAAATTACGTTGGGGACATTCGAGGACTTCTATTTGAAAATGGCTACATCGAACTGAGCTTTCAGTCAATGTATCCATACCTTTATATTTTATCGCCTACTTATTAGCAGTTGTATTCAGAAAGCACCTGTCAAAACTTAGTATGAGATAAGCACCGGACTAACCATATACAAACCGGTTTAATCCGGCTGATTAAAGCCAGCCCGCCCACTATGAATAGAGCTGTAAATGTTTATATAAACCTGCTGAAACATAAAATATCTTCCTGAACTTCTTCTTGAAAAAAAACCCAAAGTAATTTCTAATTAGACTCCAGATTAGGTCCCAAATGGCATAAGCATTTGCTAAATATATCATTAATCATTTATAAATGCATTGGTATGAGTTTGCAAATAACAATTACAAATAAAAAATTAAGATGTGAATTTGATTGAACCCTTGGACTCTAGGACCTTCTCCCTCTATTCTCCATGTTAGAAATGTCTAAGACCAGCATAGCACAGTGCGTGCGCCGCCGCTGGCTCGATTGTTTGCTCAGCGGGTGACTGCTCAGTACACACACACAATGGCACTAAGCGAATTATCATCAATCATTTAATTTTATTGTTCGCTTATGATGACTGGTAGAAAGATTTCATCGCAAACCTATTAGGTTCGAATAAGCGAAGCGCAGAGATTGCTAGACAGTTAAGAGCCCCGAGCTTATGTCATTAACACCTATAATGAAGATTTAGGAACCGTTATTCAACAAAGGTTACCCTGTTTTTTTTCAGTATTTTGTTCATGTTTCGTACAATACATGACCATAACGTTCAAGCTAAGGTTGAACTAACTACATACTTATTTTCTCGGAAAAGTATAACTTTGCACGACAACACATGTGATTTCAACGATGATAGTAAATAAAGCTATAGTCACATCGAGCACCATTCTACATACAGGCGACCGCAGTGTTACATAACCTCGAAATCTATGCATTAATCATGTAATTCCGATGACAATTGTATTGTTTATTGTTTATTCATCATCCATAGACAGTACACTGCACTCGGATTTGTCACATTTTATCATTTTATCATTTTATCATTAGCCAGTTCGGCAATCCGAGCGAAGTACTGGCAAGAAACTGCGCTGGTTTTTTTTTTCAACGTCCACTTAGTCTATATAGCCAATGAGCAATAATCTATACTAATAATAGATCTGTAAGGGGTGTTCATAGAGTAAGTTGCTTTGTTTTCTAAGATACTTCGTTTGTAGACTTTATGTATTATACTAAAACTAAATTGACGATTTTTAGAAATCAGTTCTGTATGTATGTATGTATGTTCCTCCATAACTCCTCAACCGATCACCCGAATTAGATGAAACTTAGTTCACGTACATTTAACTACCCGGGAATTAGGATAGGCTAATTAGAATTTAGTTCCGCTTACGTAAAGATGTGGCTGTCATACAAACTTAAATACTCCGCGCGGCTCGGCTGGAGGGCGGCGGCTGGAGGGGGGGGGGGGGTCGGCGGCGGCACTTACATTTACTAATTGCACCGAAGTCCGGCTTAGTATTTCCCGCAATTTTAGGACTACTTGGCATCACGCGTGGACTAAAATACTTATTACTTGAGAACCAATTACTCGATTTAGATGCGGATTGTATCTAAGACTAGCCTGATTCTACTCAAAACTTATAGGCCACACAATATTAAACTTCACTACCAGATGGGTGAGTAGTGAGTGTTAAATTCTTATAACTTGCAAACCACTTACCCTATTTATATGCGTATTTTATCAACGTATAGCATCTCTGGGAGCAGTCAGGTTCGGGATGGGTTACCGTTTTCGATGTTGAGGCTGGCTGTGGGTTGGAGTCCACGCAAAACTTACCTACGTTACACGTTACTTACTTACTAAGTATGCAATGTAGTAGTGCAAGTGCAGGAAGGTTTTGGCGGCAAATGATTTTTTTTTAAATAGCCACCAAATGTCAACGAAGCTCTAAATTGGAATTATTGGATGTTTCTGATTAAATCATGCTATTTCGGCTCAAACAATCTTGATTAAATTTGGTAGATGGATACATTGCCCTAGACCAGTTTGACCCTGTTTTGGACAAGCCATGTGGGCAACTTTTTATCTATGAAAAAAATTAGTCGACACTAACCCGAGCGGAGCCGGGTACCGCAGCTAGTATATAATATATAGCTATATAATATTTAGGCAACACGGGCCCAGACGGTAGCACACATTTTAATCATCAATATTGTCGTCTTCGCGGATAACTTTCGAGTTTGCGATCTCATTGTTATCGGTCCAGAGCATAGAAGCGCGCTGCGCGTCTATGGTCCAGATTCAATGGCTCAACATAATTTTGTAAAGCCAGAATAATGAAGTGTTTGAAATATTTCTGCGGAAATGTAGGTAAGTGAGGTTAGGTTAGCTTAGGTTCGGTCCATCCAACATCAAGGACTGCAATTCAAAATAACAAAAGATGAAAAATTGTGGATGAAAATACGGAAGACGGACCTTGAAGGCCGATTTATTAAGACGGCATATATAGTTCAGTTTACAGGTGAAAACGAATGTCCAGAAACCTCAGCAGGACGGCAAAGTAAATTGAACCTAATTCGTTGAGAATACAACTCATGCCTTCTACTTTTCACTTCTACTTACCCGTTGATTGACAACAATGTGGTGAATTTGTTTGAAAAAATATTTTATTATTGCTCACACACTGGCTTGCGCTCATATTGCAGTGAAATCTTGTGCAAAACCATTTGGTGTCAGGTCGCTGCGCCACAAAAATATTATATTATTTTAACGTGGTTGCTAATTATGCTCTTGTAACATGCTTGCATTACATACTAAACACAATTCTTAGCGAATTTAAAACCTGTTGAAATAAAAAAATCATGAACTTGTTTCATAAACGGAAAGCTCAATTATTGTATTGAATGCATGCAAATCCGTGTGTACCTAATATGTATGTCGAATAACTTAAATAAGGCGTGGATCATCAAAAAATAATAATTTTAATATGTGGGTGCCGGTATTTAGAAGTTTGGGCCGTTTGGGCCGTTTTGGCCCCACTGCATTTATATACCCATGAATGTTGCTAGAGCCGACTAAGGGATCGTTGTTCGCGGTTCGGATTCTACGTAAAACTGTTGATGGAGACCTACAGGAAAGGATTATTCACTTACGTATATGTTAGTACCCGCCCGGGTTTAGTACCTTCCCATAGAAATAATGGACGAAGCGGCAATCGAAGTTATCAGCATTTTCCATCCAGTTCATTTGAATACATTCAGAATTCAGGGACGCTAACTGAGTGTGATGTTCGCTCGGCAATGTTTTTATTGTTTAAAAATAAATTGGAACGGATAAAATGTTAAAAGTGCCTGAAGCTGCCCCAACCAAGCTAAAATTGTTCAAATATATATTGCTAATCTTAGCACACGCATTGATTACCAATTAACTAGTTTCTTGTCAAATATTAACAAAAAAGTGTTTGTTGTTAACAACATTTAAAAAAAAATATTTCTCGGGAAAAAATAAACAATTAAATCGTCTATGCTAAACGGATTATAATTAATCAAGCATCAAGGCAGCATTTACTACTGTATTCCGCTAAACATATGTAACACACTAGTAGTTATAGTTAATCGAATAACTTATCACTTTCAACCCAGTAGATTTTAACCGATTAACGCCCGGTTCCACCACCTCCAGTTACAAAAATCCCAAAGTTATCTTTCGGTTACACCATATAAATATGCTATGTAACCGAAAGTTAACTATCGGATTTGAGGTAGCTGGCGGTGGTGAAAACAGGGGTTAGTCATTTACTGTTGCCGAGTTGACTCTGCAAAAATGAGCCAAGTGTATTCGCGAGTTCTAATTTAGGTTTTTGCGATCAATTTTGTTAAAAAAAACCAGTAAAAAACTAAATAGTACTGTACACCCGAATATGTTGAAAAAAAAAACACGAACACGATCTATATTATAGATAGCCTAATTACTACCTAATTAAGTGTTGCGCCTATTGTTAACGTAGGCCTCGCGGCTCGTTATTATTTATAAGACCGTATCTGTCAGTCGACATGTCATTTATTCATTTGTCTACCCACTCTTGTCTTATAAGCTCATTGTCCCAAGTTTGATGCACAACTGATTGTGAAGTAAGACCGAGGACAGCATGAAGATAAAACTTCACAGTATGTAGCAGTAGTTTGTATCCCATATTTATGTTCGTTCGAAAGCTCAAACGCTGTTGCTTTGTGTTACTGGACATGGATAGCTAATACCAACCGTCATGATATTAGCCTAACACACCATATGGGAATTAGGTGTCATGTCAGGACCTTCCTTATATTGCTCGGCTACATTGAACTGGATAGAAAACATGGTAAATGTTTATTGCCGCTCTGATTATCGTTCATTCGGTGAGATGGCATCAACCCGAGCGGGATTAACCCTACCACCTAGGAAGTAGGTAAGGGGACCTACAGTTTTACGAGGAATCCCCACGGCCAGCTTCAACGGTTGAAAACTGTCACTCAGCTGTGACAAGGTTAGTAAACATTGAAGTAAATCGTACAAGGTAACGCTCTAAATAATCTGGATTAATATAAGAATAACTGATTTTTAGGGTTCCGTACCCAAAGAGTGCCAAAAAAATTGTAATTACAAAAACGACTTATAGCTAAAAGTAAACCACGACCGCTGTAGTAAAAAATCTAACGAAAACCAAATATATTATAAATCTTGATTAAATAAGCTATGCCTGATAATTAATCTTTTTAAGATGTTCTTACTATGCATTGCATATCATCCACCTACAAAGTTATTGCATAAAACGTGCGAACAATTCGAACTTTCGGACCTTATAACTTAGAAACCAAACACGGTCATCAGACATCTAGTTCGATCAAATAAAACAATTTTTAGCAAAATTTGAGATCTCTGATAAGAAATTTGGGCGTGATCTTCTTTCCCCATTTGTATGGGAAGTTGAGCGGGATGGCCCACCTTAATGGGGGTCCCCATACAAAAAAATGAGATTTATTTGTGTTAAATCTTGTTCGATAGTACGGAACCCTTCGTGTGCGAGCGCGACTCGCACTTGGCCGGTTTTTATAAGGCTTTGATTTTGACGATGCATCCTTGTTCCAGGAAAAATACGGGCTTTGAAGTAGATGTCAAATAGTCTACCAGTAAGAGCCCAGATGTTATGACGATACTTCTCATTGGTGAAGAATTGATCAAATCCCTCACTTCTTTTTTCACACTTTACGGCGGTAAGCCCTTGGGCGACATTGAAGCCTCAATAAGTGATGGGTAACAGATTAGTGTCGTAACTTTTTATGCATAGCCCACATTATTTAAGTAAATAGGAGCACACTTTTGCAAACAAGTTGAGCAATACATGTATGTCGGTGAGTGCAGCTAGTAGTGAAGTGTGATTAGTCGAGTTAAAGATTAAGGCGGAAAGAAAACTCAAAAAGTTTAAATAGTAAGAAAGTCGCTTGGCAAAGACCGATCTGTTCATGGAAAATGTCTGTTTTTAATACTTTTCACGCTCTAGAAATATGAAATAAAAAACTATGATTGTACAGAGAATTAAAGACTATAATTTTATATTCGTTTCGAATAAAACGATGAGCGGTTCTCAAGGCATTTTTTTTTAACTTATATTTTAGGAATCGTTATAAAACAATATATAAAGCAAGATTTTAGTTATGATATCAGAGTACGGCATATTCTTCATTAATAACTCAATAAGATTATTCAATTAAGGGTTTTTTTTTGCGTCCTGTTTCCGCCTTAATAGTCAAGTCTCCGCAACCGCCGCCACCTCCGCCCGGCCGTCACCACACTCGTCGCAAAGCGGCGAGGTGGAGCGCGCCGGCGACCCCACCCGCGCCGCTCCGCACAGACGCGGTGATACCCCGCTCCCGTCCCTCTGCCGCTGCGTCGCTGCCGCCAACGAATAGAGCCCGTAGTCCGAATTCTCACCTTAATGTGCGTTTACGTCAAAACAATCGACTAGCGGTAGATGTATGGAGAATTAAAGAGCGCGCGCAGTGGGCGCTAATCGAACTAACATTTTCGAGTCCGAGTTTGATTTGACAGCTTACTCGCCATCGTCAGCGTAAATACGTTGACGTTACCGTATACGCTGATTCCGCATTTTCATACAAATCATTAGTGCGAGTTTGATTTTGACAGATTGAAGAAAGCAAAACAACAGAACAATTTACGGTTTGACGTAACTTCGAAATGGCGTAAACGCTAATTAGGAGAACTCCGACTACCCCAGTTTGCTCGTCGCTGCCCGCACACCGCCGCCCGCGCCCTCCGCCAACACCGCTTCCCCGCGCGGCTGACCTCGCCCGACATTCTTCTCGGTGACCGCGTTGTGTCAGCTGTTGATGTCACCGCAGGATCACCCGACCTTATTATCTTTCTGTCTATACAAATACCGGGTCTTCGGCATTCAACACAAATCATTCGCTATGTTGGCAAAATTAGGTATGGTTTGCAAGAGTCTTAAGATTAACAATGAAAGCAAAGTATATAGTTCGAATTGAACCAAGTGCCCGAGCGAGTGTTCTATGTTCCAAATTTGAAAATGCTTCGAAATCAAGAACGATTTCCTTATCGACGTTTAAACCACCGCGAATAATTTTCCTTAATTTTCGACACACATGTAGTCAATGATTTTGCATATTACATGTGGTATGCAGCTTGGAATGTGCGTAAACTATCGATTTATTAAAAGAAAACAAAGCTCTCAGTGTCTGTCAGTTTTTTTTCTTAAATGCAATAAGAAATTAAGATTCTGTCATAGTTTTACTCATCCTCGAGACCTTCGGAGGCCTAAAGTTCTTTTCAGGGTATTAACATCATCACATATTTTTTTTAAGATGAGTATGTATTTTATTTTGTGCTGATAACCAAAAAAGTTTAAGGGTTTATAAAAGATAAAAATCGTATCTGGATACCAAGTCACATTTGACGTGAAGTATTATGGGTCAAACCCTTGCCAATGATGCAAAGTACCAACCAAAGGTGAACATTTATTTTGATTGAACGCCCTAATCTCTGGACCTAAGTACCAGTCGGAATAAAACAATATTTTTGTGTTTCATAGCCCAATTCTTGAGGATGGTTATTTCACGCTACGACCCTAAGGAAACGAGAATAAAAATAAAAGACTGAAAGAAGGCTGAGGGAAAACGAAGCAATAGAGCGGGCGGGCGACGAAAATGACTTGAGCGGAGCTGGGAAACCCAGCTAGTGTATATATATTTTGATTAATTTAAAAGTTTGAATACTTTGAAACTAGGAAAATTATACAGTTGCACAGCACAGTGGCATAACTGTTATTTGATTAATTCCTTCCTAATAAGAAAGTGATCTAATATTTAGATAACCTTCAAACTAGTTTTGTTAACATATGCTAATGCTAGTTTAAAGTTGACTCGAAATGTTCTTTATGTCATGCCCCACGTCCATGATGGACGTTGCTTGAAGGACATTTCATCAATGGGAGGCTAAGCGTTTGAAAAAGCTGCATGTGTTAACTTCATTTGAGATTTTTTTTTATGTGACTGGACATGGATGGCTAATACCACACTTTCTGTCATGGTATTAGCCCAACAGACCACATGGGAACTGCCATGCCAGGACCTTCCTTATAACATGTCTAGAACATTAACATATAGATTACTATATGATATGATTGCCAAAACGTTTGATTGTCAATAGCATAATGCACAGCATTGCAGGCAATAATATGATAAGTTTCTCATATCAAATTGAAAAGGAAGGAGATGTGCCATCCAGCCCGGCTTCAATGAGATCTGCTGCCGCCAATTTTAAAGTAAAAACCGCCAAGTAAAAATTCTATCATATGACGGTCTGGCATACGCCATATGCCGCGCTTTATAAAAAAACCCATCTAAATGTGCCATCGTAATTTATATGCCCTGAGTAAATATATACCAATCGCATTTCTATACTCACGAAGCGAATACGAGTTCAATCAAGATAAAAGTGAAACGTTATCGTTTATAGGGTAGCTCCATTTTAAAAGGTTGAGCACGAGTAGCTGCCATTCCACGAGTAAAAAAGTTTGTGACTCATCGGTGAGTCACCGATGTGCATTTCAAGATTAGCCCCCTGTGGATAACCGTTTCCGCACTGCCCCACACCACCAATCTCGCTCGCCTGTTATGGACGCAATCATGCACTGACAATGAATTCTGCTCTAAGCTCAACTGACTTGGGCACAGATCAAAGATTTGCAGAGAGAACGAGTCGAAATATTCCCAGCGCACTCTGGCACGTGGGAACTCCGTATGCATTGTTAAAAACATTAATGACACAAAGATTTGTGCTAAGACGATGTTGCCGCTGTAAAATGTTGGCAAGACAGTGGTAGACGATGATCCTTATTAAGATTTTCACTTTCAGTTCATCTAAACTCAAGAAAGTTTAAGTGGTAGCTAAGGGAAAGTTTACCCGATCCATTTGTAAATTTTAAAATCGTAGTTTCGTACAATTGTTGTCGCTCAGTATACTTTCAGACCTTTGTGATGGTTAAAATCTTTAATTAAATTACATACTTTGTATTCTTGCTTGTCAGAAAATAATGCAAAAAAACCGGCCAAGTGCGAGTCGGATTCGCACACGAAGGGTTCCGTACCATCGTAAAGGTTTAAACACAGAAAAATGGGTTTTTTGTATGGGGCCCCGTTTAATTTTTGTTATTTTTTAATATTACATATTTGTTGTTATAGTGGCAAAAGAAATACACACTCTTTGAAAGTATTAGCTGGCTAACTATCATGCTTCATGAGATACAGCCCTGTGACGGACGGACGGACGGACGGACGGACGGATGGACGGACGGACGGACGGACGGACAGAGGAGGCTTAGTAATAGGGTTCCGTTTTCACCGCTTGGGTACGGAACACTAAAAAGATAACGGAAGGCGTGAGTGTTTTGGTGTCTCCGGTAACCAAAATTTAGAGACATTTATTATAATAAACACACTTACTAATTAATATTAATGTAACAACGCAGAAAATTTCGTAGAATATGTTAAAAATATGTTTAAAAAGTATTTTCTAACCGATCTGGCAATATCAGCTTTATATTGCATTTACGCATAGTTTAGTAGAGAATAAAATGTACAACAATAGATTTGTCGAGAGTTACGGAAGTCTGCGAATTTTGAATTGTTTCGAAATGGTTACGCATTCGGGGACAATCGTGATGTCTTACATCAATCATTATTTGATTTTCTATGCGGACAACAATTTCATAACTACACGACGACGTGCGATTAACCAATAGGCTGGATACTTTGGGTGTATTTGATATCGGCCAAAATATTTTATTTGCTTTGAAATAAAAAATGGTAATTTACATTTTACATTTTGGCGTTTTATTATAACTATTTGTTGTAGTTTTTTTTTGTAAGCAGTGTATGTAAAACAGTACCGATAATATAGCATTTTTACGAAACAGTGTGTAAAAAAACACCAGCCATTCTAATATTCAAGAAAGTATTAAGACGACGAAAAAATCTTTTAAATGGTGGAGGGACTAAAAAATTATTACCACTCGAATTAATGGATTTTTAGCCATTTTTTTAAGTTCTATATATAGTTGAACAAAATCAAAGAGAGTTTTCAACAAACAGACTTTTTAAAACCGGGTATGAAACTGTAATTCTTATTTTAACCCAATCAATTATTATATTTAATTACAATGTACAATAAATAAACAATCCGT
This sequence comes from Incurvaria masculella, assembly GCA_946894095.1. NCBI lineage: Eukaryota > Metazoa > Arthropoda > Insecta > Lepidoptera > Incurvariidae > Incurvaria > Incurvaria masculella. The sequence goes on from OX335644.1 coordinate 11,337,331, forward strand.
AAAAATAACAAAGCTTTTGCTCAAGCCAAACGTGGTACGTTGTACATTGCACCACAAATGAATGTGGTATCGTCATTTTAATTAATTAACATTCCACTTGGCCTGAATCATTCTTACGACATGGTCTATGATCGAAAAAAAAGCTATTCTAAAACATGTTCGTGCAGAATCTTCAGGACAGCAAGTAAATTAAAAAACATTGTAACAATACTTAAAAGTGGATTTACATTAAGATGCTACTAAATGTTTTCAGGAAACAATGTTTTTTTATACGTTATGGAATCAATTTCCAGTGTATTTTTTACCAGTTTATAAATAGTTTCCACCATCGTTCCCAGATGAATATAGTTTGACCAGACAATTTTTACCTTTGTATGGACCTGAAACGTTTTCATGCCTGTCTAGAGCGGAAAAAAAGTCTGATATTCCGTCGCAGGGTTGGCGCTCCTGCTTTCTAAAAGTGTCCTTCCCACGCTCCTTGCAGATACAGAACAATTCCTGATCAACATCATCAACAAAATCAGATCCTCAGATATTTAAGAGGCGGCGGAGAGCTTTAAAACGCCGGATAAGCTGTAATCTTATTTATTGTTATGTATATATATACATTTCCATAGAAGTAACAAATATGCACCAAAATATATGGTAATAATACCAAATTATCGAATAAGTTTAGATGGGGCACAAAGAGCTGTTTACTACTATGACATGCACGGTTAGATACTATGTATTTGTGGAAAAACACTGGAAAAACTGGTTCTCAATCCCTACAAATAATGTGTTGCGTGGAGGTTTTTAAAACAGCCTTCTTTTGGTCAAGGAAGAAAATGTCCGCTCTGTTGCAATTATGATTTCATTTTGATCACGCCGTGACTTAAGAGGTTATATTATTTCCTGCTCCATTTCATAATATATTTTGTTTAAATTATGCCAACGACTTATCTAACCAGTAACGTACTGGTACTCGTCTATGTTTTTAAAGGATATCAAAGTTTACTGGAATAATAAATAATTAATATGAAATATTTTTGAATTGTAAAGTATACAAAATAAAACTCCTTTTAACTCAGTCATTAACGAGATAAACTAATTTATGAAGACCTAGTAAGATTAGCTACTATATAGGATCTAAGATTATATTTAAGAAAAATATATTAAATCGGACATGTTTGATGTAGACAACAGGTTTCTCCTGAGGGTGGCTGCGCGACATCTTTGTAGGTAAGTAATGGGCGTTTTTATTTCAAAATGTAGGCTCTTATATTAGCACGCCTGACATATGCGCCGGCTCGGTAGGAATGCAGAGATTAGCAACATTGGCCTCAGCCACACCGCGTCGCGCCGCGTACCGCCCCGGTACCTAATCTGGCATCTGTATTGCTCAAAGCGCTTGTTTCTCACTCAATGGGAATGGGAGTGGCCGAGCAGAGAACGTTGTGGCGAAATTATTATAATGCAAGACAATTTTACGGCTCTGACACAAAATAACCTTAAGATTTAGCTATTTCTATTTTATCTATTATTGTATCTTTCTCTATCTATTCTACCTACCACAATCGATTGTAAAATATTATCGTTAGAGATGAGTCACACACAGCAAACATGAAAAATTGGGTAAGCTGTCACATACCTTAATGATGAGTGGTATTCTATGTTAGAATTTAAAAAGAAAACATTGATGAGCATTCATAAAATAATGGATTCGGATTTTATTGCATTTTACATGTCGATATAATAAAAATGTTCCTTTTTTCATTGTTTTGTTTGCCCAAAATACGTAAACGAATATATTCCGTATCGAGCATTCTAGATCTTGTAGAAACGTATACATACCTCGATACACTATACAGTTACAACATAATAATATCTGGCATAGAAAATCTAATCCACAAGGCTCACAGCCAACACAGCGCTTTATTACTTCGCTCACTTGTTGTATTTTTATGTGTTCAAGCGCTTGAACAATACGGGCATCGTTCTAAGCAAAAGACTTCAACGCCGCCCGTCAGCGGGTCATTGCTGCCACTGTGCTCTGGTTTTTTTTTAAATGAATCGCTTAATAAATGTACACAATAAGTAACGACGTATTGTAATTGATGAAAAGTATAATATTCATTTGAAGGCCGCCGATGACGTGGTTCCATGGCTCAGATAAACTATAAATACTTAAATTAAAATGTATAACATAGAATATAGTAAATTTCTCTTTAGTTGAGCTGACTAAAAACATACGCACATATGGACTTATTACTTATAATAACTAAAGTCACCATTCCAAATACCACGAGAATTATATCGAGATTAATTTGCTTTTGTACGTGTGATAAGCGTGCAACATAAATTAATGAAAATGACTTATCTCTGAGACATTGTGCGAATACGTAATTGGAAGAACACATCTATACTTACACGTATATACATATCTATCAAATCATAGATTGTCGGTTCCTCGGTGGAACGTGTTTCTACGTATAATGTATATAAAGTGATTAAGTATTGAGGACAAGGATGATCGCTTGTATACTACCATCTACCAGTCTCCGGCCATAACTAAGTGCAGGCGATCGTAGGAGATAAAAGCGATAATACACATTGGTACCCAAACTGTGATCAAAATTGTATATTGAAAGTCTATTTTTTTATTTTGAGGATATTCACAAAATGGTTATATCATAATAAATATCCTTTTATTTTTTTAAGAATATATCCGCCACCTAACATGCTGCCAATTTTAGTACCCGTTCATGAGCGTTACGCTGGATGAGGCTGGATCAGCCATCTCCTCTGTCAAACATATTTTAGGAAAAGGTGACCCGAACCAAGCGTCGCCACAAGCAAGGACCTTGAAGTAATGTGCAAAAAAAAAATTTTACATGTGCATAATCTTTTATCCATAACGGTAATATTCGTACCAACGCTTGCAACCAACGCTACCACCTAGGTAGTAGGGGAAAGGTCCCCTTGAGTTTTACATGAATTCCGAACGATGGGACAGCTCGTATTCGTGGATAAAATCACTTATCAAAGTCAGAAAGAAATTGTGCATGAATGGGGCAAGCATTGAACTTATGACTCTGGCATGGAAATAATGTTAGGTTAGGTTAGTATATGTATATCGGTATTTTTGAATTGGTAATTATAAATGCAGTCCATTGCTTTTGCAAAGATATTATAAAATTTTAAGGATAATAACTATCTAAAATCTATGTAATTTCTGACCTCAATTTGGAAAAATGTGGATAAAGTGCAACTCGTAATTACTTGAAACAAAAATTGCTTTTAATTGAATAGAGTTTTCAATCATTCATTAATAAACGCGAAGTATGGTCAATCTTATTAGCGCTTTTGCATCACTGTTACAAGTTCGTAGATAATTATCTTGGCCACTATTAGGCGATCTTCACTCATTGACTGCTTCCCACAATGTGCTGCCCCGCCTACATTTTTCCCTTGAGATTTTTCTAAGAGGCCCTCTTAAATTCAAGGAGCTTCATGTAACATTAAGAATTGCCGTGAAATACCTGCCTTGCTGTTTTTTTATGAAATGGATGGCCTCGCGAAATCACGCTCAGAGAGGCATCCTACCAGCGGATTCGCAGACTATCGCTGAGCTATCGAGCTTGTTCAAATTACCTTTGCAGACTACCAGGTTATAGGTTTGAGGAAAGACACCGGCCGGGCCGGCAGACAGTTCCATATCCATGTTAGTGTATTGATATTGTTTTGAACCGACTTAAAAAAAATAGGAGGAGGTTCTCAATTCGTCGGAATCTTCCATATCCATGTTAGTGTATTGATATTGTTTTTAACCGGCTTCAAAAAAAAGGAGGAGGTTCTCAATTCGTCGGAATCTTCTATATCCATGTTAGTGTATTGATATTGTTTTTAACCGGCTTCAAAAAAAAGGAGGAGGTTCTCAATTCGTCGGAATCTTCTATATCCATGTTAGTGTATTGATATTGTTTTGAACCGACTTAAAAAAAATAGGAGGAGGTTCTCAATTCGTCGGAATCTTCCATATCCATGTTAGTGTATTGATATTGTTTTTAACCGGCTTCAAAAAAAAGGAGGAGGTTCTCAATTCGTCGGAATCTTCTATATCCATGTTAGTGTATTGATATTGTTTTTAACCGGCTTCAAAAAAAAGCAGGAGGTTCTCAATTCGTCGGATTTTTTATTAAATGAATATTCATTTGTGTTGTATATTTCATGTACTTTCGGCTCACGACTTTGGTTCTTGGAGAATTTAACCTACTGTTTTCAAAAATACTATGGTAATAGCAAGAAGGCGATTTTCCATAACTTTCTCGGCCGAAAGCGGCCAGCATAGGGGATGGGGTATATTTTTTCTCAAAACAAATCCCTCTCTTATCTCAATTATCCAAGTTATGCGAGTGATAAATATAAGTACGTATTATATCTGTTAGGCTGGTGTATTACAAAGTACAGTACAAAAGTATGGTACAAAGACTCCCGCATTTAAATTGGATTCTAATTAGATACCCTTACCAGGTGCTTGTCACTCCATCCTTCTTGCATGCATGTGTCTCTCACTCCCACTTGCCTTTGTCACCAGCTGCTGTCTCATTCACATGTACAGCGCATGCAGACGGACGGGGAACTCAAGGCCCAGCCTATTGTTCTTCGCAGCGGTAATTAGTTCGTTCCTTTTCAAGTGCTACATCTGCGTCGGTTTTAGTCATCTCTGTTGAGCTCGAAACTTCTGTACTTACACTTCAAAATGTGTTTTTAAACACTGTTAAAAACTTCACTGCACGGATGGCAAGTTACCCCGGAACTAATTTAAATGTGACACCGGAACTTCGCATCCAAAACGAACAACACCAACATTGCGAAACGTTTCGGCAGTTTGCACAAGGCGTTATATCGAATCGATGTTTTCACGGAGTTTCGATGTTTTTGTGCGACGCGACGCGAGCTGCGGGCGCGGCTCTGGCGGACGGCGAATCGACGAGTCGGCCGGTAGACACTGAAAACGAAAACCGCGTTCACTCTCGCCGTCGAAAGCGAGAGAGGGACAACCCTACACCTCTTTGCACTTCTCTCTCGCTTTCTTATCGACCGCGCCGCTTCCTCGACGGTTGATAGTTCAAACGCGCTGCGACCCGACTGTGCGGTCGCAGGCGCATGCGACTCGGTCGCGTTGCAGTTGCGACACTCCTCGTCGACAGCGGCACTCATATAATAAATAATGTGCTGTGGGTCACGGAAGATCTCTCTCAATACTGTACGTAAAGGTCAAGCAACTGGTATTATATTTCTTGTCGATAAAAAGAATTTATTTTATTCACTGCGTGGCATGGAGAAATTGTTTATTGTTGTCGTCTAGACATTTTAGGATTAAATAACCATACGTATAGATAGAGACTTAAGCTCTATCACATTAACACATTAAATAAAAATACAGTATATAATTATTTGTGAAATGTACATACACTTTTATCGGTTGGCACTTATACGTACTTACTTATCATCTGATGTAGTAGAAAACCTGGCGTAGTAGAAGAAGTAAAGTCTGGTGAAGTTGATAAGTAGGATGTAGGATGTGATAATAAATCTAATCTGACTGGAAGCGCTACGTAAAATAACTATGACTTTAGTTTAATTCGAGAGTAAATACTCTTGATTTTATGACCTAAAGAAAAAACAGTAAGTGGCCGTCAGTTTTTATATTATTGTGTGAATATACGTGCCGAAAGAAAATTCTGCCTTCCAATTAAAGAAGTACGAAATATGTTGTATATTTGTAAACAAGGTTGTTTGGCAGTTAAAAGTAAACAGTATCTACCTGGCTGGCATTGATCTCAAGTGGAACGGAAATGGCCAAACCAGGTTGGCGGGGGGCCATACCTGATACAGCCGAACAAACACCAGGACGGCGACGAGCGGTCCTTGCAGAGAGTCCCTACGCAGATCTCGCGAGAAGACGCTTGATCGAGTCTAATGCCATAGGAAAATCATATGGATGCAATTTTTAAACCGGCGTAAAATTTAACCGCACATCGTTTTACAACTACATATAAAATTATTAATTATATTTATTATTATATTATATTAAATTTATAATTATATAATTATAATTATTTATATTTTATTTATAATTTATTGTATAAACACGAAATAAAATTTAAATTAATAATCTAACATCTAACAGTAAAATTTAAATTAAAAATTAAAAGTAAAGAAAAATGTGGATCGGAGAGCGATCCAATGAAATATGTTGCGTTACAGGTAAAATATTTCATTGAAGGCAGCCGATGTTTGCCCCAAAGTGCCTAGAACACTCGCCGCGTTGCCTCTTTGAATTTCGAGAGCGATTCTACGGATTAAAAAGGCTTTTGCACGACAATCGCCAGACTTCGCCACTCCGATGTCATTTGCAAAAGCCTTAGCGTCCGGTATTGTATTGTATTGTTTATTCATCATCCATAGACAGTACACTGCACTCGGATTTGTCATATTTTAGCATTGGCCAGTTCAGCAAAACAAAACACAGCGAAGAAGAACTGGAAAGAAACTCCGCTGTTTTTTTTTTTCAACGTCCACTTAGTCTAAGTTTACAAAAGTGTTTGTCAATTATTTTAACAAAAACATAGGTAAAACACTAAATTCACATGAATACACAAAAATTTACAATCCATGCCGTATGCAACAGTTCATGACAAATATCATTTTATTTGCAAAGACAATCCCCTCCAACTAATATGTTGCCAATTGGAGCAGGCCAGTCCCCACAAACAGCACCCGTTCACGAGCATCACGCCGGGCACAGCCATTACCTCTTTCGACCATATTTTAGGGAAAGAGATAACCTGAGCCAAGCGTCACCGTAAGCAAGGACCTTTAAGCGATGCACTGCTCCAGTGGCAACAAAACACTTGCACATTAGGTTTTAATACTATGAGTTTTGTCATAAACTACTACTGTCAGCTGATCACATAGTTACATATCCCTTTAAATGCTACCACCTACAGACAATTAAGAGTATAATGGTTTGAGAGCATCCCTATCAATAAAGTAATAATAGATTCCTATATGAGATTTTGACCAATACCGAGAAACTAATAATGCTTAACTAAAATAAAATAAAAATAAAATTCGGGTGTATAGAGCCCTCGTCATTATTGATACGAAATTGTATCAAATCAAAATTGCTTGGTTAGTAATTTCATACTACAAGTAGTACTTATCATAAAAGTAGTAAAGATACAAAATGTATCAGGTGTCAAAAATTAGTAAAAATAAAATTAGTCAAAATAGTAATAATAATAGGATACTTTTTGTACCCAGTCAGCAGGCAGTCAAAATCTCAGTAAATTCAAATTTATCAGCTAGGGCATCTTTAATACAATAGTAAGCCTTATGTGTTAGCAACTTCTTAACCTTAACTTTAAAAGAATTTTCAGATAAATCTCTCACCTCTTTGGGCAATTTATTATAAAATCTAACACTGTTACATATAAAACTCTTAGATGTTTTGACTAATTTATGACTAATTACTTTAACATTGTTCTTGTGTCTTGTGTTATAGTTATGAACATCACAGTTAAGGGTGAAATCATTTATATGTTTTCTTGCATAGCAGATGTTTTGAAAAACGTAAGCACTTGGCAAAGTTAAGATTCCTACGTCACCAAACACCTTTCTACAGGAATCTCTCGTCCTCATGCCTAGCATGCATCGCAGTGCTCTTTTCTGCAAAACAAATATACGATTTACTTCAGCTGCATCACCCCAGAACATCAGCCCATATGACATTATGCTGTGAAAATAGGCATGATAGACAGATTTAGCAGCTTCTAAACCACAAAGCTCCTTAATTTTTTTTACTGCATAGCATGCAGAGCTAAGCTTAGCAGCAAGCTTATCAATATGTGGTTTCCATGTAAAACGATTGTCAAATACTACACCAAGAAATGTTATTTCCTTAGTTATACTCAAAGACAAATCATGTGCTGCATTTAAAACATCATGATTCACATAGCGTTTCTGGGTCCCCAGCACAAAGTGCATTAAGTTAGTTTTACTTACATTTAAAAGAAGGTTATTGGCTTCAAACCATAATTTTAGTGAGTTTATGGCTTGTATAAAGGACACCCGCAGGTCCGATATATTTTGATCTTTTACAATTAATGATATGTCATCAGCAAATAAAACCATCTCGATGTCTGTTGCGATGCAGCTTGAAATGTCATTAATGTAAATCAAAAAGAACAATGGTCCCAGAATTGAGCCCTGCGGTACACCCATTGTGATCGATTCTACATCAGACTTAGTGCCGTTTACATCACAGACTTGTTTTCTATTTGATAGATATGATTTACATATACTTAATTCTTTCAGGTCGATAATTCTCAACATGATTATGAGATCCTTTTTTAAACAATGGTATAACCCTAGCAATTTTTAATGAGTCCGGAAATGTGCCCTCTTCAAGACAATTATTTATGACAATTCTAAGAGGTTCAATAATACAGTCCGAGATGGACTTTAACAAATTAGGAGATAGGTTCCATAAATCTTGCGATCTTTTAGACTTAAGGTCTCTAATTATTTTTTCAATCTCAGAATAGCTTACAGGTTCAAAAATCACGAAGTCTTTATTGCGTGGCAAAAACATTTTAAGGTGCTCCAATGATAAATCCAAACTTGATTGGATACATTTTGTTGTATCTTGTGCGATTGAAGAAAAATATTTATTGAAATGATTAGCCACCGCGGGTCCATTTGTAGTAAGTTCTTCGTCTATTTTGAGTTCTAATTGTGCGTCAATACATTTTGGTGATTTGCCCGTTTCATCCTTTATTATAGTCCAAGCCATTTTTATTTTATTATCTGAGTTTATTAATTTATTTTTTAGGAAAATTTGTTTTGCCTTCATAGTAACTTGTTTAAATATTTTACTATATCGCGATACATACGATCTAAGACCTGGGTTATTATTAAGTTTTAACAAGTCATACAAAGTAAACAATTTATGTTTTGAAATAAGAATGCCAGGGGTTGTCCATGATGCACTATTGTTTCTATACATTTTTGGCACTCTTTTTAATGGCATGTGCATATTAACATATCTCATAAATGGATTATAAAATTGTTTAAAATTTAATTTATTATCTACTTTATGAAATTCGTTTTTTAGATCATTACTTAAATCTCCAATTTTACACTTATTTATAATCCTGCATGATCGATTTATGGTTTTATTTATACATTAAGATTTATCGTTTATGGATATTTGTTGAGCATAGTGATCTGACTGAACTCCCAAAAAGACTTTTGATTCTATGTATTTGACATCAGTGAAAATATTATCCAGACACGATTCACATGAGTCAGTCACTCTTGTCGGCTCAAAAATGGTCTGTAGGAGCAAAAAACTATCCATTAAATCAGTTAGATCATGTTTTCCTTGTTTATCTAGAGGTAATTTTATATTAAAATCTCCACATAATATTATTGACTTGTTATTGTTAATACTTATTTTGTGTAGGCATTCCTCAAGCTTTTCTGAAAATGACGATATGTTTTCTGAAGGAGACCTGTAAACTGAAAGAATAAGAAAAGAACTTACTTCTATACAACTTATTTCAAATACCTTTTCGATAGACATATTGACAATATCCAGTCGATTTTTTGCTCTCAAACCATTTTTTACAAGAATTAGTGTCCCACCCCTAATAAAGTTTTTTCTGTGACTACTACTTATTACTGTATAATTTTTAATTTGGTGGGAATTTAACTCATTAACATCAATCCAAGATTCACTAATACAAAACACATCAAAATTATTTTCTTTTAAAGTTAATTCTATCATTGGGCATTTTCCTCTCATTCCTTGAACATTTTGGTGACCCACTCTAAAATGTTTTTTACTGCTATTTAAGTTTACAGTATCCAACATTGTATTATTTTTTTTGTTTACTGTCGGTTGGACACATCTAGAGGATTTGAATATAAAAAAGAACCATTATTTTCATGTATATCAGATTGCACATTTTCGTTTGCATTTGCATCCAATGGAATGAATGCTAAATTGGATGTTTTCATAACATAATTACAGTTTTGAATTTGGTGTGCAAGGGCTCTTAGTCCCAAGTTATTAAGAGCTCCATGTTTGTTATAACATGGTCTCAAAGGTCTCGACGGCGAAAGGCTGAAATTCAAAACGGTTAAGCAGCGATGTGTACTGGCTGCCTTAGTCGCGGCCGCCATAATTATATATATTATATTATTAGAATGAATAAGTTGAGCACACCTTTTGCAAGGATTGTTTAGTTTCATAAAAATGTATATTATGTACTTTTACAAAAAAAATTGTATGCGACCTGACATGAATGGCTAATACCACACAAATACCGTTATGATATTAACCCAATACACCACATTCCCGAAGGAATTAGGTGCCATGCCAGGACCTTAGCTTTATGAGCACTTTCAATACTTTCATATTATGTGTGGAACACTCTAGGTTTTCATTTTGTTAATTTTAATTTGTATTTTTCTGTATGACTGTTTGTATTTAATAATAATAAAATAATATCTATCTCACACTAATTAAATACAAGTACACATTAGTTATGTATGTATTTATTGTATTCCTGTCTATTCGTTTTAATTGTGTGTAATCATTTTCTATTTTTCATTTCATCTTATTTTCAACAAAAAAATATACTTTACACGAATACGCGGGTTTGACTCTCAGACTAGCCGGGATACGGGCAGAAATATATGAATCTCTTCGGGAACCCACATAAGCTCACATATGATCTGAGGTTCCAATCGAGCTACCTCTGACGAGAGTTCAAACATTTCGTAATAATCACAATATTGCACAAATACATATCCAATATGCAACATGCAATACTCGTGCAGTGTCAAGATGTTGTACAATTTTGTAATCGGGTTTTTCGGATTAAATAAAAAATCGCCACAAGCAGAGCATAAATGTACTAATATCATTCGAAAAGCCGTCCACGTGTTTATTACTAATGTTATGCAACAATAACGGTGGTGAGGTTCATCCCAAGTTAGTACGGTGGTCTAAGCGTTCTTATATCAAGCAACAATTCACACACAATATTATGTGTATACATTTGTTAAGCTTAAATGACTGGAACTTTAAATTGAAAGTAGCTTTATTTATACTATACAAAAAGCGAAATCTACTGAATATCTGTGATACCTGGAAGCGGAGCAGTGACTCTTTTCAGACCCCACCGCAGCAGACATATTTCTATTATCAGGAATCCTGAGTCTGATCCTCTTTTGTAGCAGTTTTCAAAGCGATTTTTTCCGCTCCGGAATCTTTTCGTCGAAAAAATTGCTCTGGAAACCGCTATAAAAGTGGTCTAGTCTCGGGATTCCTGATTCCTGATTACGGAATTCCAGGACTTTCGAAACATATTCTGGTAAGAAATGGTGCCACAGTTTTCAAATTTATTTCTCATCATTATAAATCCTCTACTGCCGTCTGTAGAGTTGAATGGTCATGCCACTGAGCACATTGCTTGGATGAGCCAGAGACAGGGTCGTCACCGCAATCAGAGCGTGCGCTTCCGCGTGCGCGGCGGTACTGCGGCGGAGGGGCGGCCGCCGGCGGCGGGGGCGGCGGTAGAGGCAACAGAAGGTTGGGCGGCAGCGGTGGCGGTAGCGGTGGCGGCGGAGGTGCAGGCGGAAGTAGATTATTTCATATTACCGTGCCGCCGTCACGACGATGCTGTTATTGTTATTATGAAGATGTAATGTCTACGAATCGACTTTCTCACACTGCCGCGTTCGGGATTTCTACGTGTGAGATATAAACACCCGATCTGACATAGCGTGACAAATCGGTGTACCTACCTCCAGGACAAGTAGTTCGGAGATCCCCGCGGATTGGCTCATCCCTCGCAAATTCCCCGTTGCTTGCATTCCTCACCATTTTCCCCACAAGACCTCAAATTGCGCGCAGTTCGGAAAATCGTGGAGCGATCGTCAACGCTGAAGATCACGCATCCAACCGGTTGCGAGAGGAGATATAAGCGAAGTATACATTTAATTTACAAGTAAATAAACTATTATTAAAATGTTGACAGTGTTACAAATCGCTTACTTGTTGTGACGTTCGACCGGAACCCTCGCTTTTGCGGCGGCTCCGTCCGCGTCATCACACGCCACCACTCCAGATTAAATGTAGAATAAGCGTACCCTTAGGGGGTAGCCGAGCCAAGTACTACCAGGGACGGGGAAAAAGATTACGACCAATTTTAGTGAAAATAAAGGTGGACGTTTATTACAAAGAATATTAAACGAAAATGCTCAAGCGGTACATAAATGGTTTGCAGTTAGAAAGTCTGTCGTTGAGGCCTCCGTTAAGGGTAGAAAAACTTGGTGGTTGGTTCACTCAGTGGTGGACCACGTCGGTGCGCAGCATGGTGGGTGCACGCGCGTGCGGTGCGGCGCGCGGGGGCGTCGGCTCAGAGCAGCGGCGCCGGCGTGTCGGCCGCGTCGTCAACGCCGGTCGACGGCGCGGGGCGCATCGGCGGCGCGGCTGCGCGGATGGCCGGCCAGCGTGCTCGGCTACCTCGCCACGTCGCTGCCGGCGACGGCGGCCCATCAGCGAGTCGTGTCTCGGGTGAACGGAAGACATAACTGGGGCCCACTTGGTGAGCCCCGCAGGAACCGCTGAAGTCAATTTCGAATCACTTAGACGGGCGCTCACAATAAAATGAGGCGTGGGCGCCGTAAAATGGTTACAGGGTGCTTGAGGAGCTAAAATAAAGCCAGGTCAATAGCGACCAAGGAGAAAATGAATTTAATTAAATGAACAGGGCTGTGAGCAATCGCTAAAAGGTATTAAATTGAAGTTGGGTTACCGGTAGGTGGACCGCGGTTTGTAGAGGTGCGCTCTTTGCGAAGGCTGCTGGTAAAGTGGGCGACCCAAAATGGTCGCCGCACTACGAAATTATCATTTTCGTTTCTCTTTTTTTCTGAGGGTAAGGAAGATTTTAATTAGGTAAAACCACGGAGGGAGCAAGGCGATTGGATTAGCCTTGGCCAAGGAGCTATGAACACTGTAGTGGCTTACCAAAAATCCACTACGTGACACAACCCCCCCCTCTCGAGGAAAGAGGACGACGAGCCGTCCGACCTGTCGCCCTCGACAGACCGAGTCCTCGAGAGTAAGCCAAGGCTAATCAGGCACAGGTGAAGCCTGAATGAAATGGGTAAGTGAACAAGGTCGGGTGGGACACAAATAAAAAAAACAACAATCTTAAACTACGGGCTACCTACTGGAATGAATGCAGTAAAAAAAAAAGGACAGACCAAAAAAACAAAATAGATACTCCTCCACGCAAAAGGAACACAAATTAGGCTCTAGAACTTAAATTAAAAAAAAACGTGTTGGCTTGTTTATTTATTGTAGGAGTTCCCGTATTCTTCTAACAGAATACGGTGCCGCTCCTGTAAGGTACAAAAGAAAAGTACAGCCCAAAAAAAATGGCTCATACAGGCTTAGATTTTTTACATTAGGAGTTAGACTAAATCGTCCTTACCGCTCCTGTGAGGTAAAACGACGAAGTATAGCACTTAAACATGGCTCATACAGGCTTAGATTTTTTTTCATTAGGAGTTAGACTAAATCGTCCTTACCGCTCCTGTGAGGTAAAACGACGAAGTATAGTGGGCGCGACCGCAACCGGTTCGCACAACAAGTAAGTTGGCTTCTTTAGTTAGCAGTAGGAGTTGGACCATACAGTGTCGTTACCGCTCCTTTAAGGCACCCAATGAGCGGCTAGCGATCATGCCCTGAGCTTGAGGAGTTCAGGACAACCTTAACCTAGAACTAACCGCTTGGTGCTACGCACATGCCTAAACTACGGGACAACACATTATTTACAAGACCTGCTCTCGCGCCCTAACATGCATTATCTTTCGCTCGCCTCTAACATTCCAAGTCTGGTCATCCTACAGCGGAAGATCAGACATCACCTTGCAGTGGCCGTCCAGACCCTCGAAGGCGCGAGCCGGACGACCGGTGCGGGAGCGGGCCGCTCCAGACGACGTCACTAAAACTAACACAAATCAAATAAATTAACCACTGACGGCACCCAGCAGCATGGCTGGCGAGGTGACGTCGGGGAACCTACAAGTAAAAAAAACAAAACAACACTACAGTCCAGTAGGTACCCGGCAACTAAGTACTAACATTATCAAAACAACAAACTAAATAAATCAACAAAACCAAACACGGTCCGCTTTACGAAGGGAACCGGTATAGGGATTAAATAGCCCAATAACGAGGTGAGAGAGGGACATAGGTAACTCTCCATAAAAAAAAATTAAAAAAAATCAAAAGCCTAACTTTAAGGACTTAACTACCTACTTACTACTACTTGGGCCTAGGTAGTGGTATTGGAGGCACAGTCTAGGTCTGCCGGTCTGGCATGATACCGTTGGAAAAAAACAGGACGCGTGTTCAAACTGCCTATGTTGCGAGAAAAAAAAAAATTTAAAAAAATTAAAAAAAAAATACTTTGAAAGGATTCACAATCCATGAAGTGGATGAAGGAGGGTGAGGCCCAGTGCAGCGGAAGCCTTATTGCGAAAAAATAAAATAAAAAAATAAAGTAAAAAAAACATTAAAAGAATCGCAATCCATGAAGTGGATGAAGGAGGGTCAGGCCCAGCGCGGCGGAAGCCTTATTGCGAAAAAAAAATAAAAAAATAAAGTAAAAAAACATTAAAGGAATCCACAATCCATGAAGTGGATGAAGGAGGGTCAGGCCCAGCGCAGCGATGAGCTAACATAAATGGAGGGGCATGATCGTAGCCTTGGAGGCAAAACAACAAAACATTATTTTGAAAAAAAAAAAAATATTTTGGCACAGTGTGAACACGCCTTAATACCTAGATGACCTAGGTGCCTAGATCCTAAAAAGCGCTCAGCGCACGGGCACCCACGCGGCCACGGCGCGCGCGCCGTCGCTTTAACCGAAACCTAGCCGCCTACACTAGTACAATCACAAGACAAGAAATAACGGAACTAAAAGTGGGCATAATGCGCCGAGTAAAATTACTCAACTGAAATATTTTACAATACGAGAACCGGTGAAAAGTTTCGTTCGTGAATGAATTAAAACTGAAATGAACTGTTGCAGTTCCGCTGTGACGCGAACGGAACGAGACGAATCGATTTCGGTGGCGTTCGCCAGCGTGCGCGCCGCCGTGATCGCGTCGCGTGTCCGAACGGCCGAGTAATATCAATACTTATTACGCGCCGACTTGCTCGGATTCGCATTCAATACATTTTAAATTTACCATAGGATAGAAAACGAGTTAGAAGCGCGCCGCGAATGTTTGCCGAGTGTCCGATTAGGTCCGCGGACAGAGGACTAGGGCGGGAGCCAATAAAGGTGTGGGGCCCGTCAAAAAACAAATGCGGCCGGGGACATTCCCAAGCGGAACGTATTAGTCCCGGCGGCAGGAAGAGAAACTGAAGGAAAAATGAAACATCCGCGGGGCCTTCTAAACTCAATGCCAGAATACAAACTACGTTATGACTTGTGGTGAAGGAAAACATTACATAAGAAAAGGGTTTAAAAAAAACTAGTGTCCCCTCCGCTTAAGGTTCGCGGGGCAAAAGGGCGTTTGGCACTCGCCAAACGGTCAACAATATAATAAAATGAGAACACTTTATTCCAACAAAATAAATTGAAATGCAGAGCGCGTTGGGGGCTCGGGTCGGAAATACGTTCTTAACTTCGCATAAGAAGCGCGCACAATAATTATAAGAAAAAAAAACGTGATCCCCATCGATTGAAGGTTCGATGATCGGGCTGTGAAAGTCTTGAAACGCACGAGGTGCATGCGCAAGGTAAGTGAGAAGAAACAGTATGGACATCAAAAGTTCAAGAAAAAAAAATGGTCCCCAACGAATGAAGGTTGGGTGATCAGGGCCGTGAAACTACGCGCCCGCGCGACCGCTCCGCGTCGCGACAATTAGATGGAGCGAGGGAAAGAAAAAAAAACGTGGGTAGTTTCGCGAGCAAAGAAAAAACAACTCGTAAAAATTCCTACGGCACACGCGCCGTCTGAACTAAATTAAAACAAAACGGAATCATACTGGGTAACAGGCGGGATCTACCGAGCGCTAACCAAAACAGAACGAAAAAAAAACGTGAGACCGTATCTAGTTCAGTAGGAGGGAGCGTGTTAGGCAAGTTGAAGTGAACGTGAAATACCAACGGGGAATCGAAAGTTTTAGATTATCGATGCGAAATTATAAATCTGTCGTCTCAAAGTGAGCGCAGTAAAGACATCGCTCGCGCTGTGTCGCGCGGCCATGTTGTGTAGTGAAATCTAAGTTCAATGTGAAGTTATCAAAGGCAGCTAAACATGGAATGAATTTATGTTTTTCAGCTGAAGGCGAAACGTAAGTACTGTGTGAAGTGAGTGGGGCGTAAACAGGATCTACTCGTTCGGTGGTCGAATCAACTTCGAAACATGGTTTCAAGGTTAGGTCGATCGCCGAATCGAACGCGTTATCGTCTCAACCAATGCGATAGCTCACTAGCACACAACAATCACCCGTAAAAATGTTACAGCAAACAATTAATGAGAAAAAAAAAATGGAGGGCTCAACAGAAACCTGGCTTTTTACAAATTAAATATTCTTTTTCCCTCCCAGGCAGTACATAGCTCGGTTTGGAGTGGGGCGCAAAATAGAAACAGGATTCCTAGTCCTGCTCGTCCCCACCAGGGATGCCAGTGTGACGTTCGACCGGAACCCTCGCTTTTGCGGCGGCTCCGTCCGCGTCATCACACGCCACCACTCCAGATTAAATGTAGAATAAGCGTACCCTTAGGGGGTAGCCGAGCCAAGTACTACCAGGGACGGGGAAAAAGATTACGACCAATTTTAGTGAAAATAAAGGTGGACGTTTATTACAAAGAATATTAAACGAAAATGCTCAAGCGGTACATAAATGGTTTGCAGTTAGAAAGTCTGTCGTTGAGGCCTCCGTTAAGGGTAGAAAAACTTGGTGGTTGGTTCACTCAGTGGTGGACCACGTCGGTGCGCAGCATGGTGGGTGCACGCGCGTGCGGTGCGGCGCGCGGGGGCGTCGGCTCAGAGCAGCGGCGCCGGCGTGTCGGCCGCGTCGTCAACGCCGGTCGACGGCGCGGGGCGCATCGGCGCGGCTGCGCGGATGGCCGGCCAGCGTGCTCGGCTACCTCGCCACGTCGCTGCCGGCGACGGCGGCCCATCAGCGAGTCGTGTCTCGGGTGAACGGAAGACATAACTGGGGCCCACTTGGTGAGCCCCGCAGGAACCGCTGAAGTCAATTTCGAATCACTTAGACGGGCGCTCACAATAAAATGAGGCGTGGGCGCCGTAAAATGGTTACAGGGTGCTTGAGGAGCTAAAATAAAGCCAGGTCAATAGCGACCAAGGAGAAAATGAATTTAATTAAATGAACAGGGCTGTGAGCAATCGCTAAAAGGTAATAAATTGAAGTTGGGTTACCGGTAGGTGGACCGCGGTTTGTAGAGGTGCGCTCTTTGCGAAGGCTGCTGGTAAAGTGGGCGACCCAAAATGGTCGCCGCACTACGAAATTATCATTTTCGTTTCTCTTTTTTTCTGAGGGTAAGGAAGATTTTAATTAGGTAAAACCACGGAGGGAGCAAGGCGATTGGATTAGCCTTGGCCAAGGAGCTATGAACACTGTAGTGGCTTACCAAAAATCCACTACGTGACATTGTTTAAGTCGACGTTGAACATGCCTTGAACAGTGGAGGAAATCATTGGATTGGTTTTGACCAAGTTCAAACAATTGCAGTATAACGGCACTACATCCCACGCTTGGTCAATTTCAAGGCATCACAACTTAAACAGAGATGACAGCATGAAACTTTCACCGTTCGTGGTTTCCGTTATTGGCGCAAAATAGCACCACGAGGCTCCAGTTGCCGATACATCGAGTAGGGACACCGTAAGCATCGTTTGCACGGATAAATTCATTGCTGAGCAACGTGCTGTGGAACTACCCTCATCGGCGGCTGGAGCTACCCACAGCTACAATCTTTGCAGCCGGCGACCTGCAGTTAACTTCTGACTGGACGACGTGTCGGATTTCCTTAAGGTCGCGCCGCGAATCCTGAAGAAGTCCACAATGCGGTGGACGAAACGTCGACTTAAACAAGTAAGCGATTTATAACACTGTCTATCCGATAACATTTTAATAATAATGTATACAACAGTGAAAGTCTAAATAAACATAAGGGTACATAAACATTTTTATATTCATCCTATGGAGTTTTTTAAGCTTCGTAGCTCTGTAGGCTTATTCTTGTAATTCCGTGCTCAGGAGTCAGGAACTTTTGATTCGAGAAAGGCTTTTGACAACAGCGGTTGTCAAAACGATTTTTTCGACGTAAAACCTTGACACATTGACATATCGTGCTCCGAAATCTTTAAACGTGTTTTATTTCGCCGAAATATTCCTGGTTCCTGAGCGCGGAGTTCCAAGAATTGACACCCTGGCCTGAGATAATTTCCGTTATTGCCTTCATGGCAATGGCAATGTGTCAACCTCATCTCATCAATCTTGTCTTTCAATTAGTCGTATATGGGATATGACAGCTTTGTTTAGACGGTAGGAAAAGTTTGGAATGTCTATATTTTTATGGAGCACGTTATAGAAGAAACATGTCCTACGTATAACATCAATCAATGTTAGTTCAAAGTTACCATGAGGTTGAATCATGGCATTGCACTGCACAAGAGGCTATTAGGAAATTTCTAGAGGATAAACATGTTAGGAATTTGATGTTGGTATGGAAAGTAAAAAGTCCATCGGCACAGTTACTAAAGCGACACGTAGGGCAAAATCTAAGAGTTATAGAGGCACCATAAAAACATTTCAGGGATTTCTTGCACGTCACAGACATCACATCCTTCCTGTCCGCGGATATTGATAAGAATCGCACGGCGGCGCTTTGTTCGCACGTGTCTCCGGACGTGAAGCGTCGGCCAGCCGGCCGTATGAGGCTCGAGACGGCAGGCGGTGGGCGGGACGGAGGGGAGGGGGGGGGGCGGCAAGGCTCTCGCGCATCTCCATCAACGTCTTGACTATTGTCCGATCGACATGGACGAAGGGGTCGAAGGTTGACAAGGTCTAAGGTTGAGTCCGAGTCAAGGTTGACGTCGAGCCGCTTGAATGCGAAGGGCAATGCACGATTGAAGACGCCGAGTCCGAGTACCTACTTTAAGATAATCATCAAGACTTAAATTTCACAAAAGCTTACCTTGAATGCTCAATTTTTTAATCCTAAACGAATGGAGTTTAAAATATAATCCTATATCTCAATATTAAATGTTTTTTTTTGTTTACTGTACCCGGAAATGGTAGTTGCGATTATGTTAAATCGTATCCTTTGACCGATTATCAATAAAAAGTAGGTATAGTCACTTTCCGACCCATAAATTATTATCTGTGTGCAAACAATCACGCCGATCCTTTGCTCCGTGTTGCGGAAAATTATATTGGTTAAATAATTTATATATTGAGAGAAACCAATAAACGAAATTACTACACAATTTTGCAATGTCAAAATGTTTCAACTCCTACCAAGATAATAAGTCCCATCGCACAAGTATCCGCTTCCAAGCTACCGTATGTAAAGCAAGTGAACTCACCTGCAGATCACATTGCGCAAAAGTCGCAGTGAGTTAGTAAGTAGGTATGCATTTATGTAATTACGCGGGCGAACGGAATGATTACTGGCGCCACGGCGGCGGCGGGTGCTGCGAAGGCGCGACTTATCGTTCACACGACAAGAAATATTGCTGACGTACAGTCACAAGAGCCCACCGTAGGTGCAGTTGATGCAACCGTAGCAGGTGCATACGTGTCTACACATGCTTGAAGTGTTTCAACACTCTGCTCTGCCCACGGATCTGCGAACGGGGCGCTCACCGGCCACATTAACGAGCATGGAAGGGCGGGAGCGGCGATAGAGACTCATTCCTATGGTGCGGCAAAGTAGCTACGAGTGGAAAAGTCTAATTAACTTGACAAGAAACTACGCCGGGAGTCATAATTGCCCCTTAAATGCGACAAAAAAATGCTACCACCTACAGAAGATGCTACCTACCACCTACAGAAAATGCTACCTACCACATACAGAAAATGCTACCTATCACCTACAGAAAATGCTACCTACCACCTACAGAAAATGCTACCACCTACTGGGGGGCCATTCAGGTAAGAGTGAGTTCGAGTTCGGGAATGAGTTAACCTAGAAATAGCTGGGAAATATATTATAATTTAAATAACGGAATACTTCCAACGTATTTACGAGACGGACCAGATTTTTACCTAACTGTAATGATGCTCAAGAAGTGTGGAAACATTTACTATTTAAAAAGTGAGTGGATATTTAGTGACGAATTCGAACTCACTCTTACCCTGAATGGACCAACAGAAAATGATACCTACCACCTACAGAAAATTTGGAGTATAGTGGTTTGTTTAAGTATAGATGAGGTTCCTTCGTTTATTGTGCAATACCTTTGGACTCAGTTGTAACATTCGATTCATTCTTGTTTATTTTACACTTGAAACTGTAGAGAAGCGCCGCAAATTTTAAAAGGCAAAGCGAAGTGACCTCTTTTTTTTAAAGAACGCAGACTTAAGGTGGCCCAACCCGCTCATCTCCCCATACAAAAGGGGAAAGAAGATCACACCTATATTTCTTGTCAGAGATCCAAAATGTTGCTCGAAATAGTTTTATTTGATTGAAGTAGATGTCTGATGACAATTGGCATTGTAAAATTGTGTTTGGTTTCCAAGTTATAACGTCCGAAAGTTCGGATTTTTCGCGCGTTAAATACAATAACTTTGGAGGTGGAGTACGCAATGATAAAGTAAGAACATCTTAAAAAGATTAGTCATAGCTTATTTAATCAAGATTTATAATCTATTTGGTTTTTGTTAGATTTTTGACTACAGTGGTCGTGGTTTACTTTTAGCTATTAGTCGTTTTGAAATTAAAATTTTCATAAATCTTACCAAATCATACACTATGCACATTGTCTTTTTTGTGGACAGGTTGCATCTTCCCCATCACGGAGCCTGTCTTATTCTTAGAAACAGAGAAGGTCCCAGAGCGCAACAGCACGGTTTTGTACCGTGCCCGCAAATGAGTTGAGGCCGCCGGGTTGGGCCACCTTAACGCTATTTACCAAACGAAAATCCAGGTTACGCAAATGTTCACTTTACCGATTCTAAAAACCAAAAATAATCCCACTGCGCTGATGTGTAATTACTGTTTCCCCGAAATGTTTGCATGCAATTTAAAACTCACTCGTATTTTGAAGAGCCTAATAACTTCTTGAATATTTTTGTATTTAAATAATACTTAGTATTTTTTGGTAAATATAGCAAGGTTAAAGACGACGGTTCGTGAGCGAGCTTTACAGTGCGCTAGTGAAGTTCAAATTTTAGGCGTCTTTTTAAAACTGATCTTTTTAAAACACATTGTGTAGGGTATTTTTTTAGGGTTCCTTACCTTAAGAGTGCAAAATGGAACTCTATTACTAAGTCTCCGCTCTCAGTCCGTCCGTCCGTCTGTGACAGGGCTGTATTTCATGAACCGTAATAGGTATTCAACTGAAATATTCACATATTATGTATTTCTGTTGCTGCTATAACTAAAAATAGTAAAAATAAAAAACAAATAAATATTAAAAGTAATACATAATAAAAAAACCATACAAGGAACGTGATTTCTTTGGGTAAAATCTAAAATACGGACCCTTCGTGTGCAATTCCGAATCGCACCTGGCCGGTTATTTAAGATTGTACGTTACAATTCAAATAATAATTGTATAGTATTTGCACTGGGACAAATGTTACTATAATATTGAATTTGTCAATTAATTGAAAGATGGCTTCGTTTAAGAATTTATAAAATGTCGGGACCACCTGCTAACCAATAGGTAGATATTATATTAAATAAGAGATGTGCAAGCAAACTTTGCTAATGGGATGCAGTCAATATCCTAGGTAATAAGCCGTGCTAAGAGAAACATTACACATCATAGTCTAGCGAAACGTTTTACGAGTTGCTAACATAATTGGCAATTTGCATCGGATAAATCTACATTAGTTAAATACAAATTAGTGGATCTGGCGCATTCTACTCTTTACTTAGCCGAGAATCACAAACTGTAACATTTTTACTTAACATATTAGGTTATGCTGATAGGGATATGAATTATAACTAGTTAACTCACTTTAGACTTTACTTGCATAATTCACTTCACAAACTACTTGCACAAAATAAAAAAAATAAAATGGTTTTGTTTTATCACGAAGGGATTATTTGGGAATATTTGATCACCTAGTCTTATCTAATACGTTTAAATACTTTTCTTCTGGAACAATTATTGAGTAGGACGTAAAACAACTATTATAATGTAAATTATGTGAATGCATAATTTAAACGTAACAACGCTTGATAATGAACTCTAGTTTCAAAGGAAGGACTATAGTGTTCTGGCAAACAGCTGGATTTAGTTTTCACTTTGTCGTGATTCAGCGGGGGATGCGTATCAATGGCCTCTCACTACTGGACCCGCGCCGTGCTTTGCTAACTCATTGAAAACAATCGTTCGAATTTCTGAAATGAATACCTAATATTGCGAAATTATTCAATAGATGGCATTGGATGGATGTGTAGATAGATAGGGCACGCTGGAGCGGATGTTCACGGCGGTAGCAGATCTCGGCGGAGGTCGGTGATTGTGGCGTGTCGCAATGTGGAGCGCCGCCGCCGCCGCCGCCGCCGCTGCTCGCGTCATAACTCATAAAAGTCTCGTATAATGGAAACATTAGAGCTATGGCCTCAATTAAATGTTCGGTGCATTCGCTGCAGGCTGCGCCGCCGCGACCCGGCGCGTATCAGGCTGAAACGTTACGAAGGTCTGAGATTTCGTCACCGCTCGCTAACTTAAGGCGCACATTTTCCTGCGCGCGAAATATATAAGAAGAGAGGACTATCGTCGAGAGCGTATTTTTTTATTATATTTCATTATATTATCATCATTATATCATTTATTAGATTATATTTCGATGATATGAGAAGAAAGTAATTTTGGTTTTAGAGTTTCTGTTTTTGCATTACCTTAAGAGCAAAAAATTACCTAATAATAGGAGGTTAAGCATTTTCATTATTTGTTATGAAATTTCTATTCATTTCATTTACATTAATTTTGATTCATCCACATAATTAAAATCACACACAACATAACCTCACAGGTGTGTGAGGGTGGACTTACATAATTGTTGTGTTTAATATTTAGTTTTACTTTCAATAAATAGATAAGTCATCAATTTTATTATTCATTTTGCAGTAATTGCAATTAAAAAAGGTGATTTGAGGGCGACATGCGCCTTAATGTAGAGTAAGATGTGGTTATGGAGCATCATGTAGCCTTGTGGGAATATTCGAATGGCCATTCAATCACACGATCTAATTACAAAAATTAGGGGCCTGACGAAATAAACGAGATTGTTAGGTAACTTAAGGTACACATAATAATCTGCCATACTGTCAGAACGCTGCCGGCTCCAAGACTTCTTACCTTATAATATAAATGAATGGAACAAGTATGCAATTGAAGTAGATACTTAGTAATACTAAAAGCAAATGAGTTTTTCGATTGACGATCCTTAATATGGAAGAACCATGAAACAAACGTTTTGTTATGGTAGAAGATAACAACTTTACCCGATTTTTTGTGTTTAATGAGTCGAAGTTACATTAAAAATGAAATGAATCTAAAACCATATTTGCACTATACCGTTTTTGTAAATTCTCCTTGCATGCATCATACAATTATGCAGTATTAAAGTAGATAACATTTTGGAAATATTATACTTTCGTAATTTACGAAAGTTTGAAAATGACGGCGAGTTTGCCCACTTTATTGCTTTTCTGACTGCGGTGTTATAAACCTTATGATCATTAAAAATCTAGAGTAGACTGTTATAAAACTGAGTAATATTACCATTATCATTTGGAACCGTTGGAGCGCATACGTTATGTATGAACTCCAGAGAAAGTTGGAATCATGCTAACAGAGTATGTGATTTAATACAAACAAAAATTTTTTTTTATGGAACTTAACGGCTGATAAACACCTACTTACTTGGTATTAGAGCATAATACTCCATATAAGATCCAGGTGCCATGTTAGTATCTTCCTTAAATTGCACGGCTACATAGAAATATGGATGGAAAACATAAATGAAACTGGTATTGGAATGCAAATACTAGAACTCCTTTGAATATAACCTGTATGGACTATTACGATTACATTTGTTATAAAGTAATTGAAAATAGCCGTAAGAATTGAACCTTGTTTCATGAAAGTTGAGATATCTTATTTCCATAAAAAAAAATTTATCTATTGCCGGAAAGACTTTCTGCACTTCGCCTTTCCATTAAGGGCCTGGTACTAGCCAAATCGCAAAGTTAGACGAGGCACCCCAAGTTAACTAACTAAGTCTGACGATTATAAGTGTCATCCTTACAATATATGATTCCTTGTCTAGGAATCGAATTATTTTCGTTAATGTATGTTTCCTTTTTCTATACAAAATACATTGCGGAAACGGTGTCCATTTCCGAACTTTTTTGACTAAATGTAGAAATCTAAAAGCAAATGGAATTTTTTGTTTATGCATATATGCTGTTTTTGCTTATATCTAGAAATGGAATTACTTTCAGAGTTCTAATGAGAAAAATCAACTTTTTTATTTTTATTATTATTTAAATAAATGATGGAATAAAAAAATATTAACAATCCATTATCAGTCTGGAGTTCTATTTGGATTTGCTGAAGCGTTTCACTACATATTATTACATTTGTTAAAAAGTGCATTTGTATGGCGCGAGTAGTTGGCTAGTCCTAGCGCCTTAATTAAGTTTGTATGAATAATGTCAAAATGCACCATGTCAAAATGCATCATTTGTCAAAATGTATCATATGCGCCTATTACTTACCCCAACCCTTGACTAAACAGCGGGTAAGTGGAAATGTTCTCTCTGTGAACTTGGCTTTGGCTACACAAATTTTTTTGAAAATTATGTTTCGATTCTGTTATTGATACTTGAAACATTTTGGTATATTCTCCATTTTTAATACAAGAATAATTGGACGCCGTTTAAATTATTATGACAGTTTAATTTGAAAAAAATATTAAATTAATAATTCACAATATTGCAAGTACAAAATACACGTACACATAACTTATTAACATATTATACGACGACTCGTAATTTGTACATGAAACTTATAACATTTACATTATTTACACATTTTAATAATAGGTTTTTGCGATGCAAGCAATTTACCAAACTGCTCGACGCACAAGTAACTATATTTGCTCTTGCATTTTCTACTTAAATAATATCATATTTTATCACTACCTACTATAAATACGAATCTTTACGAGAACATTTTTACCTAAAGAATAAATAGAAAATGTCAATAACATCGAATTCGAAGCTAGCCTTGGTGCTTTTAGGAATTAACAGAAAGTAGCCTCAAATAGAACTTACATCACACGAACGTTAAAAAGAAAGAATCATCGATTTTAATTAATTTGATGCACCACTAATCAATATATTTTTTAAACGAAGTAACGTGTCCGTCACACAATGCGACTACTCGCGGCGAATTCCGCTGCCAAGTCACAAAATGGCGGCGAACGTTCACTATTCGCGTCACAGCGATTGCGTTCAAAGTGAGCGAATCGACTTAATTACTGAATTCATTTAGTCGCTATGTATGAGTAATCACTGACGCTCCAAAGCTCTGAGCGCGGCTGTAAACGCAACATCCGCCGAGCGTATACGATTACGCGAAGGGAACGGAAGCATGCGCCGTCAACCGAAGTTCTCGAAGTGATGTATGAAGTAGGGCAGGCGACGCGTTCGGTTCACCTCCTCGCAAGCGGACATCACGCTCTTGGTGAGCGGCCGCGGACCGCACGAGAATACGCCGATCTTGGACACCTATTGCATCAAATAATCAAGATGCTGTAGATACAAGAACCGAGTTTATCATCCAGTTTGCAGCGGATTTGACGCTTGATCCTGTTTGTAGTTCGTCCATGTAGACCAAACATGATCAAGTTTTCCGTCAAGTTTCATAGGCCCATTACTTGTAATGTAGAAAGCAAGTAAAAGAAAAACATCGTTCAGAGTGGTGTAATTTCTCTTACACAAAAAATTACCATAACTAATTATTTACGAATAAATCTAATTCAGATAAGAAAAAAATACACGGGCCGACATGCATGTATGAAAGCTTGATCAAGTAAGCAGAATTTGAATTCAATTTTGTTTTGAGTAGATTTATCATGCAAACTGATGAGCCATGTAGGGTCAAGTTTACGGGATGCAACCTAAAGTGCGCTAGGAACTTGATGCTATACCTGATCGTATATGGCCGACTTTAGCGATGCGATAATAAGACAACGTACAAGTTATGTAGATTTTTCCGGGTCAAAAATTACGACTTTATGTAGCGTGCCTTATGGACGAGTAGAGACGATTTTAAGTCCAGAAATGCGTGTCTGCATTTAATGTACTCACGTAGCTGTGCTTCTTCTGCACGAACTTGAGGAAGCTGGACATGTCAGGGCGGCCGAAGTGGTTCACCGCCTTTAGACCCGTGAACATCGACATTTTGGATAGACGCTGGAAGTGATTCTCGCAGATGTACTGAAACCAACCGAAACGCTCTATACCTATAAAATCTTGGATTGGCATAAATTCAAGAAACATTGGGAAGTAAAGCTAAATTAGAAGATCAATAGAGATTAAAACAATCAAAGAGAGGCAACAAAATTAAAGTTATATATTATTCAACTTAATTTATATGTATACTGTCGAAGCATTGATGCCAAATTATTTTGAGTGCTAAGGCATAGTGAAATGAGTGAGTTTACCAGCATGGTGGTGCGCAAGTCGAACTTGTGGAAGAATTGCGTGATGAAGATGTGTATCTCGAGTACGTTGGTGACGTCTTTCTTCTCAACGTCGCGCAGCACGTCGATGAACCACTCAAAGTGCTTGTGCGATGGGCAGATCCACAGGAAGTACACCTGTAAGTTACAACACTACCTTTAATGGCATTCTTCGATGTTTCTGAATCATAGCTCAGTCTGGTGCCTCCGTTTGCTCACAAAGCTAATTAATTACCTCCATGCCGCATTCGTTCATTTACGTAGGTATGTATATTCAACGAAGCACAATATGTTGTCTGCCTAAGATCTGATAACATCTTAGCTCTAATAAGATCTAGCATATTACACTGGATTCTTGAAGGAACTAGGTACCATACCAAGAACTTCCCATGATTTCAGTATGGTGACAATGCATTGATTGATAAACTTCAATATTTGTTTGCAGAAGAATAACCAAAGATAGTTGATAAAGAAAGAAACAGCTTGTATTGTATGTCGAAGAAACTCTGATAAAGCCAAGATGAACCTTCTTGCAGGCGACGCCCGAGTAGCGGTTGGTGGAAGTCCCGAACACAAGGTCGTTCAGTATGGAGGCGTAGGGTGTGACACCGATTCCGCCGCCCACCATCACCGCCACCTCAAACTTGTACCAATCCTGGTTGCCGCCTCCGAATGGACCCTGGATCCTGAAAGTCAGAACTCCTTTCAGTCATTTACAGAGTTGGTTTGATGAATGCTGCCAGATTAGCTTTGATAATTCGCAGCAGTTAGTTTGAGTATTATTAATGTAACATAGAGTTTTACCTGATTTTAGGCTGGTCATCCGAGTTGAAATTGCAAGGATCAAAGTAGTTTCTCAGTTTCCACGTCCAGGGCCCCTGCGCCTTGATGTGACAAGAGAGAAAGTTCTCGTGTGGCGCTGACGTCAGCGTGAACGAGTGGAACTCCTCTTTCTTGAACGCGGTGCAAGCCAACCGGACCCATTGACCTTTTGATGGAATTATAAAACAGAACATTAATATGTGTGATCATTACAGTAGCCATAAAATAAATATGGAGTACGAATTAATACAATACCAGATAGATACTTGAGGTTGGGTGGTCTGTAGAACTTGATCTTGATTACATCCGAAGGCAACATATCCGTTTCTAAAACATCGAGCGCCATGTATTTTGTCCGCAACGACACCACCTGTCGGCAATAATTATCGAAAGCATTAGGATACCGTGGTAATGTATGCACCTATAAGTTAGTTTTTAGGAGAGAACACCCAGTGCCTCTTCTAATTCAGCAGCATGAGAAAAGGCACCGACTCCCACAGGACAGGGGATCCTATTGTGGGAGCTAGGGCTTAAAATATTATTCCACAAATATATGTTAAGCATTGTTTTAATTATACCGATATATGTAATATTGTTGCGCAAATAAAACTTTTACTCTGCCACATCTCCCCCTATAACAATTTAGACTACAGCTAAGTATAATCGTTTGCCTAAGTGCAATGTCAAATTCTTTAACGATTGTCACAAATTCCGTCAAATTTGGCTTGTAAAACCGACTTAAACATCAAATATTAAAAATAGGGTCAAGAAAATTATAAATCAGCACGGTTAAAATTGGAATTGGCATTTTGAAAAGTGCTATTGTGAAAATTCCATTGCAATCTTGCAATCGTTGAAAAATCACATTCTTAAGATGATGGCGTGATTAACACGTGTCTCACCTTATCCAGTGTGTAGACGATGGCCGGGCCGAGGAAGAAGATCCAGAACCTGGGGGCGCCGGTGAGGCGCGCCAGTCCGTGCACGAGACAGAGCGCGTAGAGCAGCACGTGCAGACAGTGCGCCCGCCAGAAGTACGAGTAGGCGCGCTTGCGGATGACGGGATGCGCGAACACGAATATGATGCACATTATCACGAACAGCATCACGCCCGTGATACCTGACCAGAAGATGAACTTTATAGTTAGAACCTATTTTTAAGTTCGCAGCCAAAATACAATAACTTTGATGGTGGTAATCACGGAGATCGACGTAAAAGACATATCAACCGCTCTCACAAAAACGTCTGCAATGCGAAAAAAAATGTCTACTCTATATTGTTTATGCTACCAAATTTAATTAAATTTGTCGATCCCCGGTAAAGGAGAGAAAAGTAGCATGACAAAAATATATTCTGAGTAAGTTTTTGGGCTCCGGCACTAAAAATACAAATCGTTCCATTGTATTTCTTCCCAAATTCCCTACTCTTAAAAGGGGACGAAGGAATTTAATAAATAATTATTGTAGGGGCAATGAACATTGACCATGTTTTCAAACCATGCGGCTCAACGTAGCCTTGCAATATAAGGAAGGTCTTGGTAAGGCAACTGGTTTCTATACATGCAGTGTGTTGAGTTAATATCATGACAGTAGGATGATATTAGCCCAAAACACCGCATAATACCAAGTAAGTATGTAAGAAAGAGGATCCACAGTGTAACGAATCCGAAACACTAACGATAATTCCTTAAGTCGCCTCTCGATAATTGAAGGAGAATGTCGATGAAGGAAATTCATTAACGTTATGTGTTTTCAAAATAATAAATCAGGAACATAAAAAAAGCACCGGTGATGGTCTGAAACATCCAGTAAGTGATGCCGGGCTTGTAGTCGGAGGTGAAGTGCACTTCCCGCGTGAGGCAGCGCAAGTTCTCGACGGGCTGCGTGGACACGTGGTAGAAGTTGACGAGGTGTCCCGCCGTGTGCAGCAGCGAGAAGAAGAGCGCGGTGCAGGCCACGATCTTGTGAAACTGGATGTGCGAGTCCAGTGGGATGTACTGCTGGATGCTGAATTCCTGTGGGTTTTAAACCGAGAGTGATATGAATGCCTAGTTTCATTGGTGAGGATATCATCTGTTATTGATGCTGAATATTAAGGACAAAGGAACTAGTTAGCTCATAAATATCTAGGAGTAAATTATTGTGTTCCCAGCATTATATGTCAGTTGCAATAAAAAATATGTGTGCGATGGGAAGCAAGACGTTTCAAGATGGCATTATTATAAGAAGACTCAAAAGAGCACATACAGTTCAAAATGCGTTTATCTGTTGATCAAGTAACCAAATGTATTTTAATTATGCTGGTTATCCGATATACATCGCTCATTTTACTGATATAGGACAAATGACACCCAGTCACACTTTCTCAAAACCATCTTACGCAAGGAGTGTTCAACGCCCACACTGTACACATTACCATGTTACTTGCTGGAATAAAATGTTTGTTTGAATGATTATAGTTCTTAACTTTTAATGGAAAAGTATTAATATCATATCAATTGATGAAATCTATTTATGAGTTAATAACAATGTTATGTTAGTTAATAGAATGATGTATCCGATAAATACCGAAGGCAAAGTCGCGTGACAAATAAGCACTCACTTTAAGTTTGGTGAGCAGGTTGCGCGACATAGTGAGCAACAGCAGGCTGTAGCAGAAGGAGAGCGAGGCGGCCGAGCCGCGCGTGATGGCGATGCCGACGCCCATGATGTGGCGCAAGTCGAGGTGCTCCGACATGAAGGAGTAGTGCGCGAACCGCTCCACGAACAGCCCGATCGTCACCACGTAGAACACGAACAGGTAGAATATGTTCTGGCGATTCTCCTCCAGGAACGTTGTGAGGCAGTCCCACTTAGTTAGGATCCAATATCTGTAACATGATTAACACGTTTTATAGGCTAAACTACATAGAATATTTTAAAATCTAGGAACTCTTGTATGTGTTCGCTGAGATTTTACTATCAAGTAAGGAAGGGCCAATAGTAGCCTAATTTTAGTGATAATACATACACTGGCGGTAGCGCCGGCAAGCCAATTCGCTCACTTCTGATGTTTTCGAGGTCCAACGAGATGTAAGAACACTTAATAACTGCACAGGGCGCCATTTAGTGCAACAAACATTCGATGTTGCAATTTTTCATGTATCAATCTAATAATGTGGATGATTAGATAATTTTATTTCCTGATGCTGAAACTGACATAGAGCACCATCCGAATTGACATAAATATAGGTAAATATTACTAAATGGTTTTCGAAGACAATCATTCCTTACCGTCTCGTCTCCATGGATGGCTCTATATGGAAGCTGGTCATGCGCGCAACGTTGGTAGAAGTATCGAGGAAATTTTGCTTGGCGCCTTTGCAGTCCAGCCCGATAGCCACAAACTCGCCCTTGTACTCCTTCATCATCACCTTGAAGTCTGAATACGTTAAGTGGTCTTTGTGCTGTAGACCTGCATCCTGATAAAAATACTCATGTTAATGCGTTAAGGCGGAAACAGAAAACAAAACTTAAAAAAATGACGATTTGAAGACCTTTTGTTGAGTTATTTATAAAGACTAAAAATCCATTATAAATATACGTTATACTCTGATCTCAAAACTACAAATCTAGCTTTATAAAAATGTAGCTTCTTCAAAACGGTTTAAAAAAATCCGAACATCAAGCGTAATTTAATTAAAATTTAAATTGTCTAGAGAACCGCTCATCGTTTTGATATGAAACGAATGCCTGTCTGTAATATTCTTTACAATAGTAGCTTTTTTGTTTTTTTTTATTCATGTTTCTACAGCGCGGAAAGAAATAAAAACAGGTATTATCCATGCATACGTTTGCCACGCGACTCTGGCTCTTACTTACTATGGCAACTTCTTGAGTGTTGTTTCTACCTAAGTCTTGATATAAGTTGGAATTGTCAGTTAGGTGACCAGATATCATAAATGATATGTGTTGCTTACTTCTTCATGTAAGAAAAGGCAAGATAGCGTAACGCTTACTGTGAACATGCCGTCAATGAGTTCGGTGACGTGCTCGTCGCGCAGCGAGGTGGTGCGCGCGATCTCCACCAGCGAGCGCAGCATCTCCGACAGTTCGCCCTTGTCTATGACGCCATTGCGGTCGTTGTCGCACATGTCGAATATGATGCGGAGCTTGTCCTCGGTCGCTCCGCGCGAGAAAAGGACCACTGTGTCGAGAAACTCCTGTAAAACGTCAAGTAGGATTAAAGGTCGATTGATGGTAACGGATTTTAGTAAGTAGCTAACCTAAAATCATCATAGCATATTGTGCTGTGTGGGTTCCAACTAAATTTCTTCCTTAGAGGATTTTCCTTTGTGGTTCAGATTCTTTGTAAAACTGTAGGTACTATTCCTTACCTAACTGGGTAATTCTAGTTAGCAGGGTTTATCCCGCCCGGGTTGGTACCATCTCATAAACGATGGCCGAAGTGGCGATGAAAATTCAGTGTTTTCCATTAATGTCGCAATAAAGTATAAGAAAAGTTGATGAATAATAAAGGATTTGGCAAGGTGCATATTTTCCATGGATATATTGGCCTAATACTATGACAGTAGATGTGGTATTAGCCACCCAAGTTCAGTTACATAAGAAAATACTTGAATACTTACTTTAAATTGGAAAGTGGATGGAAAGTGAATAGGTAACAGATGGTTTTTGAATCTATCAATGCCTGATATTCGGATTGATTTATGACCATTGACTTCATGCAAATTGAAGTCATAGAAGTGCATACCTGGAAAGATATTCTGCCGTCGCTGTCCTTGTCGACAATATTAAACATCTTCTTTACGAAAACGGCGTCTGCCTTCATGCCGAGAGCACTGGCGAACTCGCTCTTAGACAATGACGTCCGCATGACGATGGACTGCAAATATATTTATCCTTATAGAAAACAAAGCTGGGAAATATATAATATGCTAAGCGATAATGTACATGGTGAAACATAAAGACTGCGGTTTAAGAATATAAATATAAATTGATCGTGTAGGGGTAATTTGGACAAAGTATTTGGTAGTAGTTGAAGTAAGCTAGGATTAGATGATACCTCAGGATCAGCATGGTCGGAGCGGCGGCGGCGCTCGCCAGGCGCGAGGCCAAATGTGATGGCGTACGCCTCACGGAAGAAGTGCTCGAGCCTACGCTGGCGCCGCTCGCGGGTCTCCGCCGTCGCCAGGATGTGCTCCCGCTGACCCTGTACAAACATGTCAAAATTGATTTGATAACGATCCAAAGATATTCCTGACAAATCTGATTTTTCCTTTGTAAAACCAATGCTCAGGTTTGATATATGATGGAGGAATTTTCCCATCGCCGTATGCTGCCTCATTAACATTTAAAAACAGTTTGCATTTATCATTACTCTGCAGGAAAAAAGCTAGAAGAAGCCAAGAAGTTCCAGAGCGCTCACCCCTGCCAAATTTACCCCCCAATGCAACATGGGGTCTTTAAAACTTGTTGGTCGGCGGGCATTGTTTTAACAGACCTTGAGATAGTGCAAAAGCCGACCCGGTGGGGGTCGGCGTACCCAATATAACGCCCTATATATAAACAGTCCAGAGAGCAGACCTGCGTCAGATTGATGCCCTTCTTGTGCGTGGCGAGGAAGGAGTCGAGCTTGTGCAAGAACTTGCGTCGCGCCGCCAGCGAGTCCAGCTCCAGCACCAGGTCGTGCTCGCGCGGAACCCTCACCAGCACCAGCGGCCGCTTCTTGCTGCGGGACTCCTGCCGCACGGCAAATCACCAATGTTCATATGGGAGACATGTTATTATATAAATAGCCGTCAGATGGATAGATCGAGTGTCCCAGCCAGCGAGCACGCAAGGGCGGGAGTAGAAACTGAAAAAATATTGGATGGAGACGGTGTCGCCTCTCTTACATGGAAAAACTGTAACTGACTTCTATTCCGAATGCGCTACTACTTATTTTCTCACGTTTCAACGATACGTAAGAACACGTAAGGAGTTCACAGGACCTCTATTTGAGCGGCTCGTAGCCTAGTGGCGCGAAGACTGGCCTAGCGTACAAGAGGTCTGGGTTCAATTCTGACATGCATGGTACCATCGCATTGGATGAAAAGATGGTCGCAGCGGCAATGAAAATTTGTCCGTGTTTTCCATCCAGTTCAATGTAGACGTGCTCATAGAGGGAAGGTCCTATCATGGCACCTTATTCCTTCGGGAATGTGGTGTATTAGAAAGTTGTGTGGTATTAGCCATCCAAGTCAGGTCGCATGAAAAAAATCTAGAATGAAAGGAAATTGTATATGAAATTGTCCTTTAGTTGTTTAGAAGTTGATTCGGTTATTGCTTTCTATGCTAGGTCTCAGGGTTACAGAAAGCAGAGTGGGTAATACATCGACATTTCAAATAGTAGGTAAAGATAAAAAAGGTGTACAGTATTCTTAAAAGTTACGAGCATAGAAAAATAATGTAGTGGCTGTCCAATATCTCGTGGCTACGATGCCGCCATATACGAATGAGTTTCGATAGCTCCTCCCACCCCATGCTCGCTGGTCACAGCATCAGATCATTTGGACCTTGTTTTTTTATTTTACTTAACATTGAAGACCTGTATTTTATCTACAGCCATTATGTAACTAGCCTAGTACACTTCGATCCAGAAGAATCTGGGTGTGATCGTTTATACTACCGAAATCGTTACCGAACACGGGTAAATTGTACTGGACGACCGCGACCCCTCCGATCAGTTTTGATTCCCACTTCGACCATCTTTCATCACATGCGACAGTCGGACCGACTTAGCTACATCACCTACTAAGGTAACTTTACATGGGACCTGAACCGATGCACAGTCTCGGGTAGAAAGTAAGGGGATTTACTTTAAATCACAACGACGCTAAAGAAGTTTTCACTTCAAAAACCTTTTTAAAAACATTTAACCGACTTAAATCACTAACAGGAAAAATTATGAAAGAACCACCACTGAGATGTAACCTACTGATAATTATATAAATCTGTTGACAATTTGCGGAGATATCGAGTGAAATACATGCAAAAAAAAACGTACAGAGAAATTGACAACCTCCTCCTTTTTTGAAGTCGGTTAAAAAAGGTGTTCGGACGTACGTGGCTCTCGAGCACGGTGACGGCGTCCGTGTCGGCCAGCGGCAGCGTGCGCAGCTTGTCTCCCTTGCGGTCCGTCACGTGCAGCGCCGGCTCGGGCCCGAAGCGTAGCTTCACCAGCCGCTTGTGCGTCGCGTGCACCCACTCGCGGCACACCATCTTGTCCACCGAACCTGTTACAAAACTTATTTGTGTTAAATAAACATTAGCATTACAAACTCTTCGCGCCAGAAGAAAAAATATACCAAAGTTAGGAAAATTAATAGGAGAATCTACTGGAGATAGCAGAGCTCGATGGGTCCAGCAGATATGGAGTTGGCTTTTTGCCATCCTTAGGTATTGGTGGATTTGTATAGCATTTAGTCGTTTTTATTTTTATTTTGTTTGTCTATACCAAATCAGTTTGATTATTTCGTTAGTCAGTCTCAGTCCGAGGAAGGCCTCACCCTTGTACTGCGTGTTCTGCAGCTGCTCCTGCTTGATCTTGAGCCGGCGGCGGCGCGAGTTCTGCAGCTTGACGACGCCGTAGCCTGCGCCCGCGCACACCACCGGCACGAACCCCAGCAGCAGGCATGTGTAGATGTACGCGAACTCGTTGCCCTGCGAGAACAGTCAACTTAAGACGCTATTGCTCACATTAGCAGCCTAGTATTTTGTAAAACGTATTCTAACAGTTTAATTATACGACTGATATTTGTTTTAACGGTTCATTGGAGCAAACATAGATACAGATGTAAAATAGACAATAAAAAAATCACAGCATCTACAGCAACCTAAATAATTTCTTGCTGGTTGTACGAAATACTCATCATCGATATTTGATTTGTTGATAAGGTGTGTACGTTTTTTCTCTTCTCGGCCTTCTTAAACAAGCATTTTGCAGCATTACTGTAAATAAACTTCAAGCAGCTTCAGTCATAGCAGCAAAGAAGAAATAATAACCACCGATGGTGAATTTATAAAATGAAACTGATGACCTAAACTATGGGAAATTGTAAGTGGAACTTAGAGAAAAATCGAAGAATAAAATTTAAAGTGACCTCGAAATAATCGTATCCCTTGATGTACTGGCAGGCGGGCAGGCGCGAGGCGTTGAGCTGGTAGGGCTGCGGACAGGGGTCGCCGGCGCGCCAGCGGAACACGTCTCGCTGCAGAGCCGCGCCGCCGCCGCCACCACCGCCGCCGCCTAGACGTGTGCTGTTCACGATCACGTCCCATAGCGTGATCCTCCGCAACTCGGCTATTTCTTGCGCGGTGAATATGCTGCAAGTAGAGATTAATTCAATAACTATTCGTTTGAAACAAAACTGCGCGGTTTTGTTTGGTAGATATAACAAAAGCTAAATTAAGGAAGTAAACATATAAACAAGGCCCAGAAAAGGAAAACAAAAATATTAATCTTTACAGAGGTGCACTGACCCATTTTTTTCATTTTCGAACCAAAATCTGTCTGCATCGCGGATTCTAGTAAACTGATCGAGAATTATGGCTTGAAATAGTTCTCCAGGGTTGCCGCTGGATTCCAGCATTCCACCTGGAAACAACGTCAATGTTTAGTTTACTAGACAACCAATTTCAAAACAAATAGTGTTTATTTTTATTTTTTTAATTAAAAATAACATCACAATCTCTGAGACACTCACCAATATAAACGTCAATGTTGTCCAATCGGTTATCGTAAATATTTATAAGTTTTTCCAAAACTTCTGGATTCTTCTCGAAGAGCTCTGGATTTATGTCATTGAAAGATTTCTTCTTGGTCAGTCCGAAATGATGTCTGAAATGAATATAAAATCTTTTATTGTAACGAAATTCAGATGTTAGAAAAGATTTGTTGTCAATGTCTGCAACGACCGCAGCGTTAAAGTGTATATAATCATAAACACTGCATTGGGAATGTAGGGGAATTGTGGGTATAGAGCAGGTGGCGGAATTGTAGACGCATTGCGTGCTAAAGGTTTGCGTGCTGGTTCAAGTCCAGTTCCAGTGTTCATACAAATATTTTTACTTTGCAGGTCGACTGTATGGAAAGATACTTCGCTTACCCCCCCCCCCCCCCCCACCAAAACATGTTGTCTCTCCAATGTCTTCTAGCAAATTCCGGAGGTTATGACCTTTAGCCAGAAAAAGTAGGCTGTAATATATAAGACTGCTTTTTGGGAATCGTCGATTGAAGTGCCACGAAAAGTGAAGTGTCGACGATTGGGAGCGAAAAGAGAGCGCCTCCAACAGCTACCAGCACCGAGCTGCGTCGAGTGCAGTAAAACACCCTATTCCTTTAGATTTGGTTCCAAACTAGGGTAGGGCTCTTTCCGACGCATCGGCGCCTTAGAGAGCCTTCATCGGGCTGTAAGCAATCGGCCGCTTGAACAAAAAGAGTTAACAGCATACCTCGCAGTGTTGTAATCGGGCAGGCCGTTGTCGCGGCCGCGCATGATGTTGAGCGCGCCGAGGTCGCGCCGCGAGAACTCCATGGGCCCGAACAAGTTGTCGCGCACGTCCGAGCAGAGCAGCGCGTCCTCACGCTCCGACAGCTGCGACGCCATGCCCAGCAGCAGCTCCTCCAGGGGCACGCCTGATATCACGTCCTGGACATACAATTGGCAACGTCTTTATTATTTATTTATTTGGAGAAATCACAGAGACATACATACACACATAACAATGAAAAAATAAGCACA
Source organism: Incurvaria masculella (assembly GCA_946894095.1). Classification (NCBI taxonomy): domain Eukaryota; kingdom Metazoa; phylum Arthropoda; class Insecta; order Lepidoptera; family Incurvariidae; genus Incurvaria; species Incurvaria masculella. Next base: position 11,374,985 of record OX335644.1, read on the forward strand.
CAAAACAATAAACATTAAACTTACCTCCACTACGAATTCTCACTAAAAGACATTTGACTGGGCTTTTTAAGGGTCCTGTAGAAATTATGAAAGAAAAAAACAAAGAGAAACTGAATCAAATCAGTGTAAAGTATGAGTAGCATATCCTGGGGAGTTACCATGGTAAATAACTAGGCAGGTGAACAGTTTAATTTAATTTTAGTTCTAATTTAGAACGGTGTAACAGTTTAATCTCACACTTAGTTGCCTTCCTACCATGCTAACTGGTAAATTTCAATTCACTTGGCCGAATAACACTTCGTTTGACAGTTAGATTCGTAGGAAATGCAACTAAATGGTAGATTTAGTCGCTCACTTGCCTGCATACGGTATTAAGTCCACATCGTCGCTGGTCATAATTTCTTAATGTCGGCGAAAACAACGAAGTAATAAGTCAATGGCAAAAACCGATTCTCCACACCGGACAAACGTTAGTATTAACAGACATTATGTTCACGTGCCCTGTTCTCCCGGCGAGTTAATTTACCACGGTAACCTCCCTGTTCGAGGGTCCGAAGTCAGACAAAGTGAAGGATCGTACGTTCCCGTCCCACCAGGTCTGGCAGAGCCGGATGGCGTCGTGGCCGCCGGGCGCGCCGTAGCGGCACGCCGCGTCGCGCACGAACAGCGCCGGCGGCACGAGCGTGTGCCCGAAGCGGAAGGCGGCGGCGGCGAACGCGTGCGACACACCCGGCGCCACGTCCGCGCGGTACCCGCCGTACGCCGGCACCGGCGCCCCCGTGAACGCCGGCACGTATTCGTACATTATTATGTTCTGCGGATAGAGAATTTGTATTAAATTTATTGGAACCATTACTTTCTATGGTCATACCATATTCCAAAAGGGACTACGTGTCATGCCCGGATCCTAGATCTAAAATAGGTTCCGAACGCTAATGATAATGCACATTTTTGTCTTGGATATGAAAAATAGAGGTCGAATCAATGAGAGAATATGACGTAAACTTTGAGCCCTTTTTTGAAACCGATGAGGAACTTTTTAGAGCTGGATGAAGGCGTGATAATCGCATAGTTTTAGATATACCCTCTTTAACAACACCACGATAAATAATATACCAAAGAATATTAATTTATTAGCTCAGTAGTACATTACACTACACTACACAATACAATACAGTACACTAACCAAACATTTTCTTGTAACTTTGAATTTGTTTAAATTGTTGCATGGTTAGCCCTTCCACAAGCAGGCGCTAGGATAACAATTGAATGGAAGAACCGCTCTATGATGGCGTGGACATTAGGTTGACGAACATGAGCAGCGCCGGCTTCTGTTCGAAGCCCGTATCCTTCAACACTGTTAGCAAGTAGCTGTAGTAAGGCGATAACGATTCGCCACGCTAGCTAGATAATCTGCTCTTGGCTCTAGTCTAGCTGTGAGCGGTAACGCACTACTTTGTGCCAATGGAACGGCGATATGCCGAACATGAGCAACACTAGGTTCTGGTGTTGGTTGCGTCTCTGAATATTGTTGGTTCGTACCTGCAGCGAGGCGATGACGATGCGCCGCGCTCTCTGGAAGAGCTGCTCGTCGCTCCAGTCCGGGTGCTGACGGTGCACGCGCGCCGCCACCACGTTATGCCACCGGAACAGCAGGATGCCAAACGTGAGCAGCGCCGGATTTTGGTTTGAGCGCGGGTCTCCCAATACTGCAAACATATCCCTTTAATCAGTTCTAGTCGAAGCAGCTATTAAGAGCATGCCATGTTTACCGTATATTTCAATGCAGCCGTGCTACATTGGAAATATATGATGAATCAAAATGTAATGATGCTCTTTAACTAGTTCCTGGAAGTATACAGCGACCCTGCCGGGCTACTTATCTGTCACATAAAACTTCACTTACGAAAGAGCCGCTCCGGACTCAGCATGCGCATGTAGTGTGGCACGGGGTTGTTGAAGAGTGGAACTCGCATCGTGTTGCGCAGCGGCAAATCGCCCGACGGTTCCCCGGCCAGGCTGCCATTCTGTCACACAAAAGTGTTACGTTAGGACCCGTTTCCGATTCCTCCTTTCGATAGTTTTTTAGGATGTTATCAAAGCATACAAACTTCAAAGGCGATTCATCAAACGTTGTTCTATTATTGCAAATATTTATTAAGCAATAATATTTTTGTATTTGTTTAAAAACATTATTTCTTATAATTTATTTATTTTAGATGTTATGTTTCGAGTTAGTGTAGGAAGACCTGAGCAAATTGTGTAAAGCCTAATGTCATCATTTCAACCGGTAACCGGTATGAGAATGCATACATTAACATCTAAAATATAAATATTTTTAAATTTGGGCAAGTATCATGTCGATATTACAGATATTACTAACAGATATTAACAGAAGAACGGAGATTCGATCTCCAGTATAAATGTCTACGATATCCATTACTTTAATATTTAAATTATATTTATGTAAATATCAACGGAACTCTTAAATATTGTGTGTTAAATTAATTATGGTGAAATATTATGGTGCCAAGTGGCGTTCACCGCGGTGACGAGCGCGACAAAAGCATTCGTACGGACACCAGCAGAACTAAAACCCTAATGGTCACTTTACCTCTGCACAGCTCAGTCGACCCAAAAATCTACTACTGCAGGTGTGTCTCGTGAGCATTAGGGTGGGTTAGGTTAGGTTAGGTTCTAGGTAGCTGCCGTGGCTCTAAGCCTCGACCGAGGTCATCTGGACCAAGAGTATAGCAGGAAGGAGACAAGACACGCGGAAGGTAGACGGATGAAGGTATACGTAAAGAGAAGCAGCTGAGGCTGCGAAGGGCACCTGAAATGACCTCATTGCATTCAGCCAGGCCTCGCTGGTGCTGTACACGAAGCTGCCGTCGATCCACGCCGTCACTTGGTTGATCTGCAACACACAAACGCCATCTGTCGTCAACATGGTGATCGACCGATGCCAATTCAAAATCAAATAAAAAAAATCTGTGTTGTTAACCAAGCCATATCGGCACAAGAACCATGATCTGAGCAAACAATAATAATTTCACATTGCTTCTCAAAGTCTAAAAAGTCTGCAAAGGCTATGTCCAAAACACACAATCGTACTTGCATCATAATTACATTTCAACAAAACATAAATCATTTGGCCATTTTATTTTATCACAAAGGTTTGATTGTATGTATCGAATTATGATATATTTTCATAACTTATTGAGAATTGGATTTTTGAGTCAAAACAAGTCAATGAGGCCCACCAAAGAATAGGTTCTGAACATGATATATTTGAGCCCGGCAACGTTCTGGCTAAGTCAGTTTATAAATAAAAATTAAACGATGAAAAATAAAAGGTTTTGAATCGTATTGATAAAGAACATTCAGACATTTATGTTCAGTGAAACCAGAATAGTCTTAGAAGAGACTAAACAATCTTGGTCAACGCTAAAAAATTTTGTTATTGTATTTTTTAAACAACTGATAGAAACAAATCACTAATCAGTCAACTCAATGTCAAATTTTCGGATTTTCAGTTTCTCTGAAAATTTTACGAATCTAAGAGTCTAACGGAGGAAATTAAGCGAATAAACGAACAAACGAATCGGTTTGCCTATCGACTTGTAATCTTAAATCATCTTGTTAACATTTCAAACAACAAGAAAAACTTACCTACTAACTACTAATAAGAATTTCACATTACAAGAATGTATTAGTGCAGACGGTTCTTTTTATCATACCAAACAAAGAAAAAGTTGCCATATCCATCATGGACTGTTATGCTCTGATGTGAGTAATCTTCATTCCATCTCCTTCTCTGACTTTTAATGCCTGCGCTCCCGTACACATAAGCTGAATCAGTACACATCATTACTGCTTGCTAGAGATATTTTAATTCGATGGTGATCAAACTGATGCGCTCGAGATGGCGGCATTAGTATTTTAACGCACCTGAAAAATGTCTCGGGTATAAACGGTATGTGCGGTGTGTAGGTATTATATTTACTGGAACTATTTATCAAAATGAGATCGAAAAGACATTTAATTCTTAAAAATGTTATTAGGCATGCCTAAATAAGTTGCTGGATTTTTCCCATTTTGTTTTACGAGAAATTTTTTCGACGCTTACGAAAAAACGAAATGTGTTCGTAGACGGTCATGCATTACATAATTCTTAGAGAATGAATGTCATACATCGTGGGTGAAACACACCAAGTACGAATGTTTAATAGGATAATTACTTGACAGGGTTTCAATACAATTATGGTTGCAATCAAAATATCTCAGAGTCTAAATCGTTCTCTGGAAACTCCCGTGCATAGCCGTAACTGGTTTATACGCAAAAAAATACTGATTACAGAGGCCGCGGCCTCCGTTTCGTCGAAGATGCATATCTTCGTCATCACTTCATTATCGGCTCGTCGCTGCATGCACAAGCAGCTCGGCTCACTGTCTACCAACTTCCAGAAACCCTAGTCGGACTTATCACCTAAATTGGCGTTTACGGAACTTCGAAGTTATGTAAACATGTCAAAAGGTGTTACTACTTATTCTTTGGTTTTACTTTTAAAACTGTCAAAATCAAACTAGGACTACAAAAGTGTAAAAACGCGCGCGGCGTAAGCGGCAACGTCACTGTAATTACGGCGACAATGAGTAGGCTGTCAAATCGATCTCGGACTCGAAAATAAAAAGTTTGCCTAACGCCCACTGCGCGGGGTTTTTAAATTCTCCATATATTTGAAAACGCCAGTCGATCGACATGGCGTAAACGCCAATTTAGGTGACAAGTCGGACTTGGGGCTCTGAAAGCAACATGAAATAACCCACCCTCTCACTCAATATTCCGTTAGCACTTTACATAAAAGCCAAAATTATATTAGGGTTAAATGATAAGGTGTTTATTATAGGATCGGGCCAAAGCTTACATCTAAAAACTTAGGTTCTAAATCCATTTACACGCTGTGAAAGGGAATATCTCGGTTTATTTATTAATGGCCATCTTTGCTTAAAGGTTAACACAAACGATGAAAACCCGAAATACTAATCGGGATTTTTATTTGTTCAAAAAGTATTAGACATTTTATTGAAAAAAAATATTTATATATAATGATGTTTTTTATAGATAGCGGAAACATTGAGGTCTCTTTCAACTATGGAATAGAAATTCTTTTAATCATAACTCACGACACATTTTTGCAACATATGTGCAGAGATTTGGTTTTATTTCATCTACTTGGATTTCGGTTTGTAATGTGACTCTGGCCCTTTTGGTGCGTTCGTAGGCGGCGCAGTGGAAGGGCATGTGCTTGGCGCCCTCGCACTCCGCATCGTACATGTGGTCGCACTTCCCCACCAGGATGCGGTGCTGCTCGATCGGACACCCTAACTGAAGCACTATTTGTATGTCCCGACCTGTTCCCGTGGACTGTTGGGGCTCTGGCCGGTGGCGCGGTCGTAGGCGGCGCAGTGGAAGAGCATGTGCTTGGCGCCCTCGCACTCCGCATCGTACATGTGGTCGCACTTCCCCACCAGGATGCGGTGCTGCTCGATCGGACACCCTAACTGAAGCACTATTTGTATGTCCCGACCTGTTCCCGTGGACTGTTGGGGCTCTAGCCGGTGGCGCGGTCGTAGGCGGCGCAGTGGAAGGGCATGTGCTTGGCGCCCTCGCACTCCGCATCGTACATGTGGTCGCACTTCCCCACCAGGATGCGGTGCTGCTCGGTCGGACACCCTAACTGAAGCACTATTTGTATGTCCCGACCTGTTCCCGTGGACTGTTGGGGCTCTGGCCGGTGGCGCGGTCGTAGGCGGCGCAGTGAAAGAGCATGTGCTTGGCGCCCTCGCACTCCGTGTCGTACATGTGGTCGCACTTCCCCAGCAGGATGCGGTGCTGCTCGATCGGACACCCTGACTGAAGCACTATTTGTATGTCCCGACCTGTTCCCGTGGACTGTTGGGGCTCTGGCCGGTGGCGCGGTCGTAGGCGGCGCGGTGGAAGGGCATGTGCTTGGCGCCTTCGCACTCCGCATCGTACATGTGGTCGCACTTCCCCACCAGGATGCGGTGCTGCTCGATCGGACACCCTGACTGAAGCACTATTTGTATGTCCCGACCTGTTCCCGTGGACTGTTGGGGCTCTGGCCGGTGGCGCGGTCGTAGGCGGCGCGGTGGAAGGGCATATGCTTGGCGCCCTCGCACTCCGCATCGTACATGTGGTCGCACTTCCCCACCAAGATGCGGTGCTGCTCAATCGGACACCCTGACTGAAGCACTATTTGTATGTCCCGACCTGTTCCCGTGGACTGTTGGGGCTCTGGCCGGTGGCGCGGTCGTAGGCGGCGCGGTGGAAGGGCATGTGCTTGGCGCCCTCGCACTCCGCATCGTACATGTGGTCGCACTTCTCCACCAGGATGCGGTGCTGCTCGATCGGACACCCAGACTCTGAGGCCATCACGATTTCGCCCGTCACTACTTGCCCTACGACAAGAAAAGTTGGAGAGGAAAATTAATTAAACAAGTGCTTCCCATGCTATCATAGAGCTAATAGCTGACCACCATTGGCAGTTTTTTATGTATATGGATGGTTAATACCATTCCCATCGCCATGATATTAGCCCAACACACCGCATTTCTAAAGGAAATAAGTGCCGTGCAAGGAATTAGGTGCCGTTCCAGGACCTTCCCTTTATGAGCACGGCTTAATCGAACTGAATTTAAATGACGGACATTTTTTTATTGTTGCTTCTACCATTTTATTCCAATTCGGTAGTACCAACCCGGGTAGGCTTAACCCCACCACCTAGGAAAAGGGAACTTACAGTTTTACATACATTCCGAAGCATGCAACACTTATCCTACGCAGAAAGAGAAAGAAAGTGGTGCAAGAACGGGGCCGGAATTTGAACCCATGACCTCTGATATAGAAGTCAAGTCCTGATATAGAAGACTTTGAACTACAAGCCGTCCGAGGATGTCATTAAAAATTCTCGAGGTGGAATTATAAATGGAACGAGCGCCTCTCATGCTATTACAGAGCTTAGGACTGAAATCCAGCTATTTGATAACTTAAGTTGATACGCTGAGATAGTGTATAGGCTCAGTGATGTATTACCGAAAAATGCCAGCAGTGCCGTGCGGTTGGAGACGGAGGGCAGCCCGTCCTGGCCGCGCATGAAGGCCTTGCTGAGCGCGCGCGCGCCCGGCCGGTCGGGCCCCGCCATCATGTACACCCCGTCCGCGTACGCCGCCGGCGTCTTCCGCGTCAGTCGCGCCCCTGCACACATACATAACACACATTCTTAATATATTTGAGACTTTTTAGAACACACATACTTAAGGTGGCTCAACCCGGCGGGACTAACTCATTCGCGGGCACGGTATAAAACCGCTCTGGGATCTTCTCTGTCTGAAAAAGACAGGCTCCGTGATGAGGAAGATGCAACATGTCTACAGAAAAGACAACGTGCATAGTGTATGATTTGGTAAGATTTACGAAAATTTTGATTACAAAACGCCCTTATAGCTAAAAGTAGACCACGACCGCTGTAGTAAAAAATCTAACAAAAACCAAATCACTACATAGTATAAAACAAAGTCGCTTTCTCTGTCCCTATATCCCTATGTCCCTATATCCCTATATCCCTATGTATGCTTAAATCTTTAAAACTACGCAACGGATTTTGATGCGGTTTTTTTAAATAGATAAAGTGATTGAAAAGGAAGGTTTATATGTATAATAACATCCATTAAATAGTGGAGAAATACTGTTATTTTTGAGGTTTCCAATGTGATGTCGTAAAAAAATATATTTTTTCCGCTTACATTGCAAACGCAGGCTGAACCCTACGAGATTTATCAAAATAATGTACTAAGTATTGTATACATTGAAAAGGTCTACAGAAAACTCCGCGATGATATATGTCTATCTCTTATGGATATCCCACAATAACATTTTTTTGTCATTTACTTTTTACGACAAATAATGGCTAATTTTCAAAGCGATTTTACAATGCCAACGGTCATCAGACATCTAGTTCGATAAAAAAAAAAATTAACAAAAACAATAACCGACTTCAAAGAAAAAGCACTAAAAAGTAAAAAATAATTGCCATTTTTGTAGTTACGATTTGCCACAACACTCATGCCACGGACCCCCAGCATTGATACCACCCAGGTTAAGAAACCCAGGCGTATAGTGTTGGTAGAAATGGGACGGAGGGAAAGCGTTATGAAGCTCCGAGGAGCAGTCTCCCAATGTATCATGACATCAATATTCTCGGGTGGGTAACACGCAAGAATGATAGAAGAAACACCACTGAGCCGGTACGCGCTCGGGTACGCGTAGATAAGAGGTTGCATGGTGCGACCTGTTGCAAGATTTGATTGGACGAAAAAACATATATAAAATCGATATCGTAACTAAAGGTAATTGGGAGTTACATACACATAAGGACCAAAACTTATTGAAAGCTGTAATAAATGGTCCCAGTCATCACGTTACCAGAATAAATTACACATGCTGTTTAATTCCCTAACTGGATCATCGATCAATTCTTATTTTGAAAGAAAAAAATCTTTACTTGAGCATGTCCTCTCACCACTTTAATACCTACAAAGCCGTCTTAATTGTGATTAATGTGCGTGTACCAGTTTCACAAAAAGCAAGATAAAAACTTCGACATGTTCCTTTACAGAGAGACTTGCCATGTACGGCTACGTAGCGGTTGGTGCAAACAGCGAAAAAGGCTTGAACATTCGTCCTTCTTACCGTCGTCGGTACGTTGGAAACATTTCTTTGGGTTCGATTTTCAAAATCCCAAGCAAGAGAGAAATATAATTAAGGTAGCCCACGGACGCGTGCTGGGCGGAACCACAGAGGGCACAGTGCAATATCGCGCCATCGGACACGCGACATGAGAACTGTCAGAGCCGCCAGAACCGCTGCATACCGCGCATGCTTCTGTCGTCTTCTGTGACCGCCCCGCGCAGGAACTGGAGGTAAATTCTGGTGTATTACCAGAATTAGACGAGGAATCAGGAGTGTTCTCCGGAGAGGAATTCACTTGGACATTACCTTGGTACTCTTGCAATCGATCGCGGCGCCGCCACTCCGAATAAGTGGCACGAAATGAAACACTTTCACGTGTTTCCGAGTTCAGTGCTTTCCAAAATATCCAGAATATCCATTTCCATAAGCGATCCGCAAATGCACCGGAATCAGGTCTGAGGTTATTTACTGATTCAGTGAGGATTCAGGGATGCATATTCCGTATGTAAACGAATAATGGCATAGCGTTTTCAGAAGATAGTAAGCCAGAAGAAACATTTATAAAAATAACGAATACATTATTAGACTAGGACTAGCTGCAGTATCCGGTTCCTCTCGCGGCAATATCAACTTTATAGATTAAATATATAGGAATAGATAAATATTTTGGTTTTACACTGCTTACAAATGACAGCGGTTGACTGTAATCGTTTATTCTTGCGTTTGTTCACCACTGGGGATCCTGAAACTGAATACTTAGTTCTCAGAAGCCAAAAATAACATCCGTCATGACTTATATTTTTTTTCCCTTTTAACATCGTGCCGTGAAATTTAGTTGAGTGTTGAAATAAACATTTTCCAAGCATATCTATCCTCTTAATTACCAGCAAGAACACCTAGCCAACAGTCCACACAATCCTCTTCAATCCGATGGAAGACTGTTTTTATTTTTTCTTTCATAATTATAATTATTTGGTTTTTGTTACCATTTATCATAATAAATATTACATTTTCCTGTATTTTTTCCTTTATTAATTATTTATGAAATCGAGCGATGTTTTTAGGCAAAACATCGCTCGGCTCGATCTCAAATAATTGTAATGGGTTTATTTGTAAATACATTTGTTCTGGTTTGGATTGGTACAATGCTCCTTACGTCACCGCAGGCCGCCACGAGGGATCAAGAAGACTATAATAACTTTAATGATGCTTGTGAAAGGTTTTTTCGTTCGCTTCTCCCTGATTTATAGCTGTCGTTAAATCGAACCACATTTTGTTTCCATTTCGGATATCATATAAAAAGTAATGCCCAATTAGCCACGCCTCAAACGTGTCTTCCTTCGATCCCGCTCTAGTACAATGGCTCAGTTTCATTATGTACTTCTAGTTGAAGAAAATAAATTAAGAATGGTTGATGGTGATTTTTTATTTTATTGTATTTCAAATAATTTAATTGAGTAACGTGAAACAATACCATAAACGCAATTTTATTTGAATTTAATTATTTCATCAAATCGGAAATGTTACGACATAAAAATATGTTACTGTACATATGTCTTTGCGATTTGTTTTGAAAAGAAAGTGAATGCCAATAAAATACCTTTGCATATATTTAATCGTTTTTTTTATCATAATCGGTGCCGTATTGTTAACTATGTGTTTATATCTATATAGCTAAATATCCATATTAGAATACTCACACACATTCCACAATAATATGTTCATGCGTGCGACCTTACAATCCATGGGTCTTATAATACATACTAGTAAAGTTCACACAAAGGATGAACAGATTTCGTATTTGTAACTATCTACAGTACAATTAACATTTTAATAAAAAATAAATAGTTTTTTTTTGTTATTATAAACAATTTAGCGTCGCGTCCATTCCGAAAATAAAAATAATTTACTAACAACAATCTTTATCGTAAACCTACCAATGCTACGTTAGATTATAACATTAAAGCCCCATTCGCTATATATACATGAGCTTATATAGTTCACCTCAATGTTACGTGCGTACATTGTGTACTCAGAAGTGCAAGGCTACTTTGAAATGATTGATCACCGGAGAATGAAGATATCAACGGGCCTATAATTTGAACCGTAATAAGCGTTCTTGTAATTGCAAAATTTCAAAAAAGTAAACATACTTTCAACAAAATTGCGGCGGCCGAGAGAAAATGAGATCAAAATCGCACGACAACGGAGGGAATATAAATCACGCTATCGTAAAATTGGGGTATTTAAGTATGAGGGTCCCCTGCGACGATAATTTCATGGAATATGTAAGACCGAATTCGGTAGTTATCTCCGCTGTGGGAGTAAAAATCAAAAGGCTCGTCCCTTAAAATTAAGGAAAACAGAAAATCGTCTTTTCCCATTAGTCAAGGGTTTTTTGTATCTAAATTGGCATCGATGACGGCATGACCACACAACCGTCATGATATTAGCATTCCTGAAGGAATTATGTGCCATGCCAGGACCTTCCCATATTAAACTGGATGGAAAACACTGTCAATTTTTCATTGCTCCAGTTTACGTGGTTTCCGAACCATGGAACCAGCTCGCATTTGTGACGAAATGCACTTTTCCAAAATTCATCGAGCCGTTCTGTTAAATTTTACATATTCACTTATATAATATTAGCTAAGGTACCCGGTTCTGTTCGGTTCAATGTCGTTTTGGACTGAAGTCGGTCCGAATCGTTTCACATAGGCCATAAAAGGCATTTGTCCTTCTCCAAGGTCCAGACTATCTCCATCCCGACAAAAATCTTTCCATTTTTTTACCGCTCCAGCTTTGAAATCCGTGGCAGGATATATAATTTTCTTCAAAGAGTTAGGAGAAGTCGCTGCGCTCCTATTGTCTTATCATTTTACGTGGAAATTTAATGTTTTCAGTAATTTCCATTTTTACGCACCCATTTACAAATGGGAAGGAATAATAAATAGTAAAACCCTAAAGAACCTCCTATAAATTAAATTAAATTTCATCTTTACCACAACCATAACCATTAAATCCAGTAAAAGTACAGCTTTCCTGGCTACTCAACGGGAACTTAATGGTTTTCGAAAAAAACAGAACTAAAGTGTCGTAAATGTGTAAAATATCTCGTCTTAAAATATGCTGACGAGGGTCAGTCCACTTCCCAAAATGTTTCAAGAAAGATGTAAATTAAAATGCATTTCGACAAATATCGGGAAGCTTCCAAGTATGTTAGGAAACTTGTGAGTTAAAAAAATTACAACTTTCCAGCAAAACAGATACAAACGCATCGATGTAAACATGCAACAGATGCAAACGTTTCGAAAAATATACATAGTATAGTTCCTTTGAGGTTCCTTGGTAACGTTCGTCAATCTAAAGCGAAAAGAGCGATGTTTTAAATTCTTAATAAGTCACCTCTGTTGATTTCTAATAAGTCGGTATGACCTCAATGAGTCCGAAGCTGGTGCAAAAAATATCTAAAAATATAAACCCAATAGCGTAATTGGGCTTTTCGCCCAACCGTCATGTCAAAGCTTTCAAGCTGTCAGCGCTACTGTCTGTCAAGCGTCACCATATCACCGCCACCGTCGACCACGGTCACAATAATGATCGACAATCACAACTGGAGCGGTCGTCCGTATTTCGCATAGCGGTCTCATTTCAGAACTCGAAAGCTTTGACAACTTCAGATACGATATCTTGACGAGCGCATGTTGGCTTTCGGCACAATAAACTACTTTCAAAAAGCTCCCTTGCGGGTGCGTGAAGAGACTGTCTCTCGTGCTGAGCAGCAACACTCGCCGTCAGTTTTTTGCGGTAAAAGGGACGCGGCTTTGAGGCAGGTATAACCAGTCGCATGTATATTTAATGAATATTTAATAATTCATGAAATATCTGTCTTCTTACAGAGTATTTAAAAGGTTTTGGCATGCAGGGTGGTCGTATTTTGTACTCAGACGCCACTATTTAGAAATCGTTTGTACGACTGTATTATGTATGGATGTATGTAATTGTTAAAAGGTTTTATTGGAACCTCCTATTTCTTATCGTCAAACAACTCGCTAAGTTTGATATGATGTAGGCTGATATAAATTGGTTACATTTTGCACGTTTTCCTAACGTTCCGTTCCCACGTTTTCAGCAGGTCTATTCCTGGCATTCAGTAATCTGGAATCGGGAATCCTGAGTCTAGAAAACCGCTTTTGTAGCGGTTTTCAAAGCGATTTTCTTGACGAAAATATTCTGGAGCATAGTTTTTTTAACCAATCAAGGTTTTCTGCAGATAAAAACTCGCTTTGAAAATCGCTATAAAAGCGGTTTTCTAGACTCAGGATCCTGATTCCTGATTACTGAATGCCAGAAATAGACCTGCAGACCACCTGCAAACTGAAGTAGTAGGCGGTTTTACTCTCTTTAGTATTTCCCACTCTTAGGAGTGGTATTCTTTCAAACTAATTATAAACGAGACCACCCCTGGTTTAATAATGCAAAAAAGAATTATTCAAATCGGTTGACAGTTTGCGGAGATATCGAGTAACATATACACAAAAAAAAACCTACAAATTGAGAATCTTTTCAAGTCGTTTGAAAATTACTAAAGGAGAGCAGCAGCGTAACCTAGGGTCTCAAAAGTTGATCCATTTTCCCACAATAAAATAATAAGTTAATTGGAGCTGGTAGACATGACTACCTTTAAATTGACGTAAAAATAGCGACTTGTGCGAAAACAACCGTTAAAACAGTTAATCCATGCTCAACCTTATCTACCGTGTCGTGCAAGCGCGCTACCCTGTTACGGGCATAAGTTGTTTAATGTAGTTATTCATGTGTCTCGGCGATGTTATCTTGACTCCAAATTAGCTCTTATAAATAACCGAGCAATAAGGAACGACGCTCATTGCGGATCTCCTTGCTTCATCACTGGTCGAGAAATTACTCATTCATTGTTTATTCATGAAGAAAGTCGGACGTAGAGATCCTCATACATAAGGTTGAGATTGTAAACAATGTAAGTGTCTACACGAGGAAGTAAAGCTGAAGTAAATTATTACTACATTTTAAAAACCCTAGGGCGAGGACAGTTATCGCAGCATCTTATATATTGGAACAATGGGGCGAGGTAGCTTTCTTTATTATATGGACCTTAATATAATTTTGTTGATTTATATTATAATGTTGAAGTAATTAATTAGGTACTGCATACACTTTTGTCATTCTGTTTTACGATTATGAGAACGATTTAATCATTTATCTACAAAATATACGTAATAACGAAAATAAAACTAAAATGACATTAAATATAATTAGTTATTTTTCAAAACTATTTACCACCTCTGCCCTTAATGGTTTGATGACATTACTGACCACTGGACGAATTTTGAGATTGCTGCAAATGGAGGTAAGTTGCGTGCAATTTTATCCGGAAAATATAGCACTCCTGCAGAATTTAGACTTTTAATAGAAAGACAATAAATTCTTGTGAATAGTAAAAAGAAAATAATAAATCACATATTACTCAATCCTGACGATTATTAAATTGAATCAAGTGAGAAATTTCATATTAAACTAATTAAATTGTAAGCATTTGTTTTCTTAATAACATTAGCTTAGGTTTTTCTTTACAATTTAGATTACCTTGGATCAGATTAGAACAGAGACAAACATTATTTGGCAAATACGGCAATAGTGAATTAAATAGTGTGAGTACGAAATCATTAAAAATACTGAAATATTTTTTTTGATAATATTATTGAACTCCATTCGATGCGTGGTAATTCTACCTTTTTGTTTTAAAAAGTTACAGCAACGGATCAACATTTCGAACAAAACATTTACAGTCGTATGCAGAGAGAGCCTGTCAAAACCATAGACCTAGAATGCGTATCCTATTTCTATGGTCAAAATTAAGTACGAGATGAGCACCGGACTAACCATACACAAATCGGTTTAGTCCGGCGTATTAAAGTGAGCCCGCCCACTCTGAATACGGCTGTTAATTTGCCCAGAACTCACCGAAATGTAGTTAGGTAGTTGGTTACAAAAAAAATCCTACCTGGTAGTGGCAGCACTAAGGGTCTCTGTCCTTCGAGCGGGAACATCGGAGACTCCCTGGCAACCCTAAGGGCTCCGGTTCTGAGCGTAAATCATGGCGTGGCAGCGGCTCGTGGCAAAGCGCGCAGCAGTAAAATGCTCGTGTATTCCAAGAATGTGGAGCATCGCAAATGAGGCACGAGCGCGGCATTTCGATCACGAGGATGTCGATTGTCGCGGCTAACGAGCGCCGATCCTATCTGCGCGCAGGCGCGGATCCAGGATTCCGCCAAGTCTAGACAAAAACAAGACGCCCAGGAAAAACTCGAATACTACTGATTTCTTGTGGTTCTGTGGTTGTCGTAAGAGGGGATTCGTCGTTCGAGGTTCAGTTTCCACGTTAAACTGTAGGTCCCCTTACTTAATAGGTAGTAGGGTTAATATCGCCAGGCACCATCGCATTGAATTAACGATGGTCGTAGGTACTCGAGGTCGTAATTAACGATGTAGCTGTGCAAAAACAGACAAGAAACAAACAAAAAACAGAAAGATCCTTGGATGGCAACTACTTTCCATCAGGTTTGTTGGGCTAATATCATGACATTAGGTGTGGTATTAGCTATCTATTTTCAGTCACATACAAAAAAGAAAATGTATGGATTAGCAAAAATAAATTCAAGAAGCTATTTGGTATGCATTGACGAAAATATGTTGGATGAGAAAAAAAAAAGCCTCAGTGGCCCAGTGGCGCGACATTTCGGCGATCGCTCTCCGAAGTTAAGCAACGCTGGGTCCGGTCTGGTCTTGGATGGGTGACCATTCGACCGTTGAGAGGCTGGCCGTGGTTCGGATTCCACATTAAGCTGTAGGTCCCCTTCCTTACTTACTAGGTGGTAGGGTTTATCCCGCCCGGGTTGGTACCATCGCATTGGATGTACGATGGTCGAAGCGGCAATGAAAATTGTCCGTGTTTTCCATCCAGTTCAATGTAGCCGTGCAATATAAGGAAGTCCCACAATCTATACCTTGCATTTTTATTCGTGGCCGTTTTTAAAATGAGGGATGTATAAAATTGCATACCTCAAAACGTAATGCTATTTATCTTTATTTTTATATAATGAAAATATTCGATCTGATTTTGTTCCCTTAAAGGTACGGTCGACCCGCCCAAAAGAAGCCGCTGCGTTGCTGCACCCAATCAGGAGTCGCTGTTATTTGTCAGACCAACTTATCGCAACTTTTGACATATTGACAGTCGCCTCCTCTCGCCCACCGCCGACAAGTAAAATATCACGCGCTCGAAAATATTAAACACATCTTTGAACGCGCCGCCATCACCGTCGCCATCGTCTTTGTCGTCCACGCTGCATTGAGTCTTTCGGATTTTAATATTTGCCTCCCAATAAGGTTTCTGACGATCGTTGTACCATCCAGACTCGCGTTAAAATTGTTTTAAGCTTAAAGTGCTTTCATTCATTGCATATTTTAAGTTTGTTCGGAGCCGGGGCTCTCCGATAAAGATATGCAATTCCAGCTCGTTTGCGATTCAATTAAATTATGCATAACAACGAACCAGAATTTAATCCGACATGTAACGTTGGTTGGCCAAATATTTTTACGATCCGGACACATTTACCTCAAAAAGCGCATCGACCAGACCGCGTGCCCTCATAAAATTAAAATAATTTTAGTATCCATATCTTTTACGCTAACGGTACAGGAGGTGGTGTTGGCGTGGTGGCAAAGTCTCTCTCTGATTCCGACTTGTCCAATCGGATTGCATTAAGAGAGATGCGCTGCATAACCAGCGCTGGTACGACAAGAAGAGCGTGGTTTTATTTGATATGATCTGGTTATGTTTGCAGTAACTTTCCAATGCCAACACAACCAACGCATGTTGGAATTTATTGCTTCTGAGTGGTCATTACTAGTTTCAATTCAAGGTAGTTTTCTTGTTTTATCATTTACTCTGATAGTAACCTTACGTGGTTATGGATATTAGTCTTTCGGGAATGCAGTGTGTTATCATAACGATAGATGTGGTGTTAGCCACCCATGTTCATCTTACATTGAAAGCTCGAAAAAAAAATTGTAACATTGATCTGTTTAAATTCAGAAAATGTATATGCGAGTTCATGATTATTTGGGACCCGAAAATATTTTACATATGTGTATACAGCCACCATCTTGGGCTGCTTTCCCGGAGGGGTAGGCAAAGATGATAGAACGTCATACGGGAAAATTACAGAATACTCCCTTCCATTACACTGCAGACATTCATCTTTTGCTCTAAATTTGTTTTAAGCCTTCCGTAATGAACTAGTTATAATTATTAATTGATTGCACATCGCGCAGGCCCTCAAAGTTCTGCCCGACGACAGCCTTGCAATGGGCACTCGAATTTTCACAGTTGAGTGTTACTAAATAGTTATGTCTGTTTTTATGATGAACTCGGCATAGGTTGTATCACTCACCAGAGGGTGTTTACGGCGTCCATGGGTTTCCGAAGCTTCTCAGGGGTTGGGAAAATAATGCCCTAGTGTTTTTTTACATTATGAACCCAGGTTCTACCTTTATTAAGATTATCCTTGATTGTACTTTGGGGCAAATATGTCGGCAGGGAGTCAATTCCACAGTTCAGGGACCCAATAGATAAAAACATCTATGGTACCGGTTGGTAATTATTGGCAAAATATTAAGAACTTTAAAAAACCGGCCAAGTGCGAATCGGACTCGCACACGATGGGTTCCGTACCATCAACACCAAAAAATCACGTTTTTTGTATTAAAAAAAAAATTTGCCCCTTTATTTATTTTTTAAATTTTACCTATTTGTTGTTATAGCGGCAAAATAAATTACATAGGTACTCTGTGAAAATGTCAGCGGCCTACCTATTACGGTTCATAAGATACAGCCCTGTGACAGACGGACCGACGGACGGACAGCTGAAGCTTGGTAATAGGGTTCCGTTTTCACCCTTTGGGTATGGAACCCTAAAAACGGACTAAACACAGTTTCTCATGCTTTATCGATCTCCCGTCGCGGTTCACCGTTTTAATTCCTTATACGTCCGACGCGTCACACGAGTTAACACATCTTCATTCATTTGCAACGTAAATTTGTCGACGGACGGACGAGCGATGAAGCCTCTTCACCTGTTTATGGAAGCCGCGGAGGGGAATGTCAGTTTCGGCCACCCGCAAAAGGCACGCCGATAAATTCAAGATGTCACCGGACTCGCGCCGGAGACGCGGTCAGGACGGAGGCACCAGTCCTCGGACACTACTGTATAAGGCGGCAAAATCACCAATTTATGTTGCAACTTTGCCGGGATATAAATAACGGAGAACATGCAAGTGCAGTGAATAATGAATAAATAGGAAGGTTTTTCGAAACGCTTCGAAAACTGAATTGGTAGCCAAACTGAAATTAATTTTAGGGTCCAGTTCTTCAAAATAAAAAAACCAGCCAAGTGCGAGTCGGACTCGCACACGAAGGGTTCCGTACTATCGTACAAGATTTAACACCAAAACAGTTTTTTTTGTAAGCCCCCCCCCCCTTTATTTTTATAATTTTTTAATGTTACCTATTTGTTATATATTCTGTGAAATTGCCTACCTATTACAGTTCACGAGATACAGCCCTGTGACAGACGGACGGACGGACGGACGGACGGGCGGACGGACAGCGGAAGCTTAATAAGGTTCCGTTGGCACCCTTTGGGTACGGAACCCTAAAAAGAAACCCTTATAGGACCACTTGGTTCCCCTTTCTCTGTCTGCGAGACTATTTTTTTCTCAGGAACGCATGGAGGTGTTAAGGTGGGCCTTCCCGCTCAACTCCCCGTACAAACTTGGAAAGAAGATCATGCGCATATTATTTCTTGTGGTAAATCAACGCGATTAAAAAATACGGTCATATTTGCTTACCTGGGATGGCACCACGGAGGATAGAGGTGGATGGCACCTAATTATGTCGGAAATTGGTCATTACGGTAGGCGTGAGTTAAGCTATCCATGTCCAGCCACATAAAAAAACCGGTCAAGTATGAACGTGTTCACGTGTCGAGTGTCCCGTCACTGCTAGACATGGAAAAAATTCGCCCTCGCCTGATGATTCTTTAGCAAATTCCGTAAAAAATTGCGCTTCAGAAATCTAACTTTTCTCAAAAAGCGTCGTTGCACGACTACATAAGTGTACCTACATTCAGAATGTTCAAACAACCGTTCATAGAGAAACAATTTGATACCAAATACCGACAGACACCAGTGCTAGAATATACGGGCCCCTTCTTCTCGTTTGTTTCGAAGGGACACTAAAAACCTGGCAACTCTCAGAGTTACATAGGTACAAAAATATTAAATAATTTAGATCGGCATCTACTTTTCTAGACAAATATTTCCGTCTTCTATCCTCTAAAACTAGTATGCCGCCGCTTTTCTCCTGACCGAGGCCGATAGGTAGGTAAGTACTTTTGCAGATATTGAAATCAAGTGCCTTCTATTTTGGAGGTTCATTTTAATTAGCTATTAGCTGTATTGGTTTTGGTATCTGCGCGACTGATCGACGCCGCGGACGCGCGGGCGGTCGACGCAAGATTATCGACACACGACTGCTCACGATTTGACCGGCGCTTTCGTAAGAGGTCACCCTACCTACCTGATAGCTACACCGGTCACCTTTATTTAGACACGAATAACTAGATTAAGCATCTAGTTACATAAAAAAGTTTGTGCGTGGAGGCCACGCACGATAGAAGTGAAACTTCTTGCTGCTCATCATGTGTGCAGAGAGATAAAATATTAATATGTTTTATTGAACAAGAGATCACACAAAGAGTGCAAGCATCGTTACGATAAATCGCCGAGAAAGGACCACTGCTTATACCTCTACCCTGCCTTCACCCAATCTGAGCGTTGTTCCTACCTCTTCTGCCCCCGCACCCAATAGCGTATATAGAATAATGTATAGCGAAAGGAACATCCTTCCTTCCGGGTGTAAAACTACACCGCTGGAATTTTTATTTAAATCTGCTGGACTGATAATATAAAATAACTACATTGCTTTCATCCTAGACTGATACCATATCGTGCAAGCGGACAGTTACATTGGCTATTATGTCTTGAGCCACGTCAACTGAGTCCTCGCCGGCGGAGGCGGCGGCGGAGGCAGCTTAGCAGCACGTGGGTACAGATTTGATGTCAGGGTCGTTTTGCTGCGCCAGAGCCGACTAGATCACTAGATACAAATATCTGTTCGGATCGAGAACCGATCTATTTCATTGACCACCTTGTAAGCAGTTAATTAGACTATTTAGATGAGGAGATTACTTTAACTCTCCGTATCCACTCTGACGTGTCGTGCGGCGCTCAAATGTATTTAAAATGGCCGGCGATCGGGGAGGTCATTTCGTGAAATGCAGTGAGTCGTGATTATATTTAAGAGGGTAAATGTTTATAGATGCCGACGAATTAAGAGGGACGGTCTCAATTACGGTGCCAATTAAGTTGTGCGTGCAGCGTCTCCGCCGCCGCGTGCGTCGCCGTACATTCTCCGCAGCTCGACACGTGCGGGTCCGCAAAGGTGGGCGAAATTTGATACTCGAAAAATAGCCTCCGATTCCTCGCACTTTGAGGAGGCATCGCGTCGCACAGTCGCAGGAGGTCGCACGTAATTGAAGACAATTTTAAATATTACTTCCAGGCACTCGATGTAAATTACGGATGGTTATCGCTGCCTGACGAAGCGCAAACCTAGGGCATAGATTATAAGGCTTAGGGCCTGCCGCTTTCTACTGGCGATCATAAATATTAAATATGAATTTCTGACCGCAGTGGACGCAAACACGCTGACTGACTGACTGACTGACTTCTGACCGCCTTTAATAGTATTTCCAGATTGTTTTGAAGGCGGAGGCTGCACGACCTATTTTTTTATTCTCGAGAATTTTTCCGAGTATGGCTGCACATGACCTTTTATTATTTATTTATTGAAATATTTTCGACCACTTTGTAGAAAATGTCTGCTTGATCATTTTTGGCTCATTGGAAATGTCCCCCACCATTTTCCGAAATTGGCTGCATGAATATTTTGCTTTTTCTAAAATTCTCTAGAAAATACTTGATCCGATTTCGGATTTTTGCGAGTTTTCGGAGTCCCCTCAACCATTGCCGAGAAATTCGGAGTGAAATTATGACCAGACCGGATTTTTCCGGTCTCTAGGCGGGTTTTCAAAGTCCTATCGAACCCTCATTCCGGAGTTGTGGAGTAACAATGGCAATGCATTACTCTTCGGAGCCAGAATTACTAATCTCTACAGTAAATGGGAAAAATGTAGTTAACAGTACTATTAAAACTTCATTGGTAAAACAATACAAGAATAGTAGGAACATGCCATAGGAGCGTTGAATGACGGGAGAAGGCCACGAGTTAGTCCAAAAAGTCTAACAGTAGTTAGTTCGCTTACTCGTACGAATTCGGGACGCGCAACATCGAACGTTTCTTGCACTAAATAGCGTCCTGTGAAATTCTCAAGTTGTTTTACGTATTCTTATGTGTCGTTGGAGCTCGAGAAAATCAGTAGTGCTCACTCGCCGGCGCTTCCGTTTTTGTATGTCAAAGTGGCTACGCCGCCGCCGCCCCCGTACACTCGAATTTAGGTTTCTTCTATCGGCCATGCTTGCTTGTCACAGGTATCAAGCTATGTATATAATACGGTCCGCGTGAGTGCAACTCTCAAAATTGGCAAATTCATGTTAAGGTTCTGGTAAAACTTTTGATGAATGTCAAAGCAGTAAATATTTTCATACATACATACATACAAAGCTTCACGCCGCTTTCCTGAAGGGGTAGATGATAGAGCGCCATACGGTACGATCACAGCACACCTATTTCGCTTCATCTACAGATATACAGCTTTTCATACATGTTCTATAATTACGGGTGCTACTTACCAGACCTTTACGAAGAATAACATCGATTTGTTCGTGGTACTTTCTTCTAGGCCGTCCGGGCCCGACACTTCCACTCACTTCTCAATAGTTTCATGAGTTTTATAATATAACATGATCTTTATTCAGGTAACGTGCGTGGGAATTCATCTGTTCTGTGTTATACAAGACCACCATGAACGATGAGTTAAGGCAAAATTCATCAAATTGATGGCTCGTTTGCCGAAAATGGTAACAAACCGCATGCAAGCACACGTCTCTCGAGCCGCCACTTGTTAAGAGTCCCAAATAAAGAACGTAATGCTCTCAATCTTTCAATGTACACGGTTTTTGGGCGCACCTTCAATTTTAACGCAATTTTAATTAAGCATTGCTTTATTTGAATTCAATTACCGTGAGAGAATTTTCCTCCATTTTAGGGCTTAATTAAATTATACAGTGATTGCTTGAAAAGGGAAGTATGTACAATTAAACCGTATTACGATTGTAGAGCGTAGGCGGCTTTCGTGCAGCGTCAAAAGAGCTATCGTAACCAAAAATATCGGTTTTAAAGAATTTCCGCCTAATATTCAATTCATCGTGGTTGTAAACCTACCCCGGTAGTATTAAAAACTTAAGATTATATGTATAAATCAGTTGTTTATGTACCTGCATGAATAAGTGTACTGGTTGTTGTCACTCTATAAGTATTATCAAATTTTTTTTATACTCATTACCCCAAAGGTTGACTCGGAGAAATCAGTTTTAGTGATAATCCGCCTTATATATTTTAAACGCGGCATATGGCGTACGCCAGGACCTGAAGGTGCCCGACAACGCCCATGGCTTTTCGAACATTCAAGGGGGCTACGAAAACCATGCCGGCCGGCCAGGTGCTTCTTGACACCACGTTTGAAGGACCCCAGGTCGTAATTTGGGGGAAATACCTCGGAGAGGAGTTTATTACATTGTTTACCGACCCTATAGATAAAGGATCTAGAGGATCGGTGGGTTCTTATTTTCGGAATGTCGATTGTGAATTTGTGCATTGTTTATGATATGGTTACTTTAGGTTTTATAACTATGTGCTTGTGCTGTAATTTAGTTACATTCGATTGTATAAAAAAAGTATTAATTATTTATTTTATAAATTTCCTATATATAGTAAAGGGACCGAGCGACCGAGCGAAACGTCTTAAAAGTGCTCTCAGCTTGGAAAAAAAATCTTTCGTATGTGCGCCTGTTCTCCTCTACAGGTCGCATTACTCAACCGATTCTCGTGAAATTTTGTGAGCAGGTCCGATAATTATATGGCTTTTTTTGTCAATTCAGTTTTTCGAAAGTTTTCGAAAGAGCTACTTTGAACTCATTTGTTATGTCATCAAAATATAATATTTATTGTTGAGTTAGTTAAATGCTGAGTTTGAGATCGGTGCCCTAGTTTGTAAGCAACAAAACTAAAATAAAAAACCCTTTTATATTTATATTTTTTTAACTTTGCCTATTTGTTGTTATAGCGGAAAATAAATACACACTCTGTGAAAATTGCCCTTGCTGTTTATGAGGTACAGCCCTGTGACAGACTGACGGACGGACGCACAGCGGAGGCTTAGTAATAGGGTTCCATTGGCACCATTTAGGTACGGAACCCTACAAATTAAATTCATCGAAAATATTACTATTTGAAGTATATAGTCTCACAACTACTCTTGGGGTAAAGTCGAAGTATGCGTAAGAAACAAACCCGTTTGGGACTAATCGAGCCCACGGGCAAGCGAATGGATAAAGTACGATACGCCCTGGGGGTTGGCGAGCAAGGTAAATAAATACACGCGTAAGTATCACGCAGCCGTAACTCTCGCCTCTTGATATACATTAATATAAGTGCTTTAAGCGTAATTTGCATTCAGCCAATGGGTTAATTGACGGCTGTAAGAGCACGCGATCCTTTGACGGCGTCTCACTTCCGACGTTTCCAAAAAGTAAAAGACATTTAAAAAAAAGCATTCTGAAAAATTCACTTACCATGTGTTTAAAAATATTACTTGTTGTTCTCTATTAGCGGCTGATCCTTAAATATGTCTTCAAAATTATAGTCTTCGCAGGCTTCTCTAACTGTCGCCGCTGTGCCGCCCTTAAGGCTGTTCCGACCCATATAAAGTTGTTTGCATACATAACGCAAAAAGTATTGCACTTTAAGCCACGAATTAATAATAAAAGTTTAATATAGTCTTATTACTGTTGGCAACACTCAAGGGTAGGCAACACTCCAGTGACGCGGAGCGGAGTGAAGTTGCACCGGAAGACGGAGGCGGCGGAAGGGGGTTGACCGCCATGTTGTTCAGAGTGAAGACGGAAAGGAAGAGCTCTCCACGTGCAATTGAGTCTCATCTGTTTTAGGCTCATTAGAGTATATCCTGATATTACAATCATCTGCAGTATTGACCCTTGGTTTAATTAGATAACATCAGAAGTGCCGAACCGAACTCAGTGCAACATGAGTCGCGAGTCTCACGATCGTGGGAAAAGTAGTAAGAAGAAACGTGCCCGCTCGCCATCCACGAGCTCAAGTTGCAGCTGCGATAGCTCAGGGACGCCGCCAGTATCTAAAAAGCGTAAGAAATGTGGAACGGTCACTGTAAGTAGAAACTCAATCACGATAAACACGATGATTCCGGAGAGGGGCCTTCCCGCTCGACTCCCCATACAGGCGTGGAAGGGGGCTCGTGCCCATATTTCTTGTCAGAGATCCAAAATAGCTTTATTTGATCGGAATGGATGTCTGATGACTGTTGGCATTGTAAAATTGTGTTTGGTTTCAAACTTATAAGGTCCGAAATTTCGATTTTTTCGCGCGTTTTGTGCAATGATTTTGGAGGTGGATTGCTCAATGATAGAATAAGGGCATTTTAAAGGGATTGGTCATCAGACATAGCTTGCATCATGAAGATTTATAAACAATTTGGTTTTTAAGTAAATATACTTTTTCATGTACGTAACATAACGTGACGCAGGTATAGCGTTAAATAAATGTATGTAAGTAAAGCTTAAATACTGTGTTAGTAGGAGGCATTGATTGCGGGAAGAGGGACTGTAGGAGAATTCCAAATTATGGGTATACAGCAGGTGAAGAAATGTATTAGACGCAATACCCGCGAATGGTATGTTTTGCTGGTTTGGGTCCAGCCTTGCAGTATATTCTTAGAGTGGTTCTTTTTACACGGATCTTTTTTGAATTAATGTGTCCTTGCTTCACAGTCGATTATGCATACATATATGTCACATTCCTTGAAATTTTGTTTTTGTTAGATTTTTTACTAACGCGGTCGTGGTTTGCTTTCGGCTATGAGTCGTTTTGTGATAAAGGTTTTCGTAAGTCTTGCCAAGTCAAGCGCGGTGCGCATTGTCTGATTTGGGGACATGTTGCATCCTCCTCACAACGGAGCCTGTCTTTTTGTTTGGGGCAGAGAATGTCTCGGAGCGCATAAGCACAGTTTCGTGCCGTGCCTGTGAATGAGTTGGTCCCGCCAGGAAGGGCCACCTTACGGATAATGTGAATGATTGGCTAAATATCATAAAATTCTACGCATCTGCATCATCTTGGTCAGATAATATGATTCGTTATCAAGCTTTAAATAAGATTAAGGTCCACCAAAATTGTTGTAATACTTATTGTTTCGGACGCGTTCCGAGTGGATGAATTGGGGGTGGTCTGATTGGGGAAAGAAGATCGCGGCAACTTTTTAGATCAAACCAAACATGTTTGAGCTGTTAAAACTTTTTTTTTAATTCAAAGCCAAACGAGAATCAGTCTCTGTATGAATTATTGTTGAACAAAGATTTAAGATTGACGGACTAAGTTGGGGACAATAATTTGAGCGCGTCCGTGGAGGCTAGTAGTTTATTCCTTGTGACAATTTAACTGAATTTTTTTACCGACGCACACAAATCATCATATAAACGAGAATTGGCAGTCAAACCAGCTTATACAACCATACCATATCTTTTGTTCCGCGAAACAGCGCGTTAGGCAGTCAGCGACTGTTACAATATTATATTTGCGGTGGTGACCATACACGAGCTCAATGTAACGCTGCATCTACAAGTGAGTTTTGCAAAAGAAAAGGTCACACAGAGTCGATGTGTTTTAAGAAGTAAAGTCAGTGTAGCTGATTGGTTACTATCGATCCCATTACATTATACGGATATAAGTCACAAGACTGTAAAAGTCAGGAGATGCCGAGAGTAACATAGATATCGTCAAAAATTATGACCTGTTAGGTAACAATGTCCACCGGAAAACAAGCCGTGGTCCTCGCTGGGTCGCTACCAAGAAATTAATTTGGCAAATTATTTAACATAATCAAGACGGTCATTTCGCAATAGAAAAACTTTAGAGCGTGTTGGCAAGGTATTGTGTTATTTTTGTAATATATTTTACATATCTGCAATCAACTTCTTGATTGTAAAATTGTGCAATTCGATCTAAAATTTCAAGCCGAACGATGGGATGAGGACTGATCATACTCAGGAAGATACGTCGATGGCGGGATGAGTAGCAGGTGTTCTGTAAGGACGACCTGGACAAACTCAGGAAGACACGTCAAAGATGGGATGAGTAGCAGGTGGTCATTTGGACGAACCTGGAGTGCCTCAGGAAGACACATCAAATACAGCTTGGGTTTACATGTCGATTGCACTTTACTGCTAAAGAAGGTACTAGATATTGGTGTATAATGCGCATTGGGACGTTCAAGTTGACAAATCGAGGAAACGATGGGATGAGTGCAGGCGGTCCGAGGTGGGACGAACCTGGTACCTCAGGAAGAAACATCGAAGAGTCGAAGGTCACTTGGAGGGTCATGCAATGTGGGCTGTATGCTACCAATATCTACAACGATTTTATAGGGTTTTCAATATAGAAACAAATATCTGATCGAACTGTTTGTATGTTTCCAGTTTAGTACAGAACAGACCGTGTCTGAGGGCAGACACAAATGCAGCATGGCCGTGTTGGCAACACTCAAGGGTAGGCAACACTCCAGTGACGCGGAGCGGAGTGAAGTTGCACCGGAAGACGGAGGCGGCGGAAGGGGGTTGACCGCCATGTTGTTCAGAGTGAAGACGGAAAGGAAGAGCTCTCCACGTGCAATTGAGTCTCATCTGTTTTAGGCTCATTAGAGTATATCCTGATATTACAATCATCTGCAGTATTGACCCTTGGTTTAATTAGATAACATTACTTGCAGCGAAAACAATTTCACAGTTTCAGGATTATTGGTTTTGTTACAATTTATTTAAATACGATTTTTATTTAACAGCGCCATCTAACGGTGTAAAACTTTTAATCGGCAATTACAACGAAACCATTAAACCTGAAATTGTGAATATGTTTTCGCTGCAACTACTATGGCTATATTTAATATTTTCGACGAATTCGTGCCTTCAAGTGCAATACTTTTTGCGTTCTGTGTAAAAAAAACATTGTATGGGTCGGAACATCCTTAAGTAAGCCTATCTCCACAGATTTAGGATGTAAATATAACGCTATTTTTGGACCTTGTCAGTGTACGATAAAGTGTTTCTGAAGATTTTATAGCAAAGAAATTTAGAATAAAATTACATCATTGAATGCATTAATTCAAAACGTAATGCATTCTTGAATTAAGCCCTCGATATATAAAAATATATTAGCGTGCGTTAGTCTCGCCAAAACTCGACAAGGGCTCAACCGATTTGAATCATTTTTAGGGTTCCGTACCCAAAGGGTGAAAACGGAACCCTATTACTAAGCCTCCGCTGTCCGTCCGTCCGTCCGTCCGTCCGTCCGTCCGTCTGTCCGTCTGTCACAGGGCTGTATCTCTGTAACCGTAACAGGTAGACAGCTGAAATTTTCACAGAGTATGTAATTATTTTGCCGCTATAACAACAAATAGGTAAGATTAAAAAATAATTAAAATTAAAGGGGGCTCCCATACAAAAAACGTGTTTTTTTTGTTTTTTTTTTACGATGGTACGGAACCCTTCGTGTGCGAGTCCGACTCGCACTTGGCCGGTTTTTTATATGTTTTAGTTCGCTTTAGTACTGGGGTGGTGTAGAGAAAAAATAATATGATAATTTGTTTTGTGGGTTCCTGAATAGTTTAGATTTTAAGGTTGCGCTGTTGACCCGAGCGGAGCCGGACACATCGGCTAGTTATTTCATAAATAAGGTCGTATCTAACAGCCTGTAGAAAAATGTACAGGCTGTTAGCGGTGATATGGTCCAAACGTTAACCACGTATGCCTTGGTATATTTGGAGCAAGAAAGGTAGACGTTTTTTTTGTACGGCTTAAAAAAATCTTCCTCTCCATACACCCTGTATAAACCGTCCAAGGAAAAAAAAACAAGTGACACTCTATATTTCGCAAAATGTACAATTTTATAAAGAAACAATATAGTGCTACGCACGAGGACTTATAAAACCATTCCAAATGCCCGCTTTATAATCAGAGCGTCAGGGTAAATTTGTTATTACCATTTTAAGCGAGCTTAAGATGTCCGTTTGAGTGAAGTTCGGGAAGGCTTTAACGCCTACCGGCGGTTATTTGACCGACGTCTGCCAGTAATTAAGGGCGGCGAGAAAGACCAAAGGGTTTTATATGCATTGGAAGCATTTACGGGAATATAAATGCTTGACGTTACGTCGCGCTAAATGTAGCGTGCCGCGTTTTTACGGCAGTGGTCATTTTATATTCTAATTGTGGCGTATTTTGCCAAGAACATCTTGTCATATACCTGCTGCACTGAATATAAAAAAAACAAACGCATTTTAATATGGAGAACGTTATTTCACAACAATTGTAGGTAGAGACATGTTATTTTAGTTTGCAAAATCAATAACAATTGCCCCCTTCCTCATCTCCTCATCTTAATACCGATAAATAAATCGAACCTCTAGTGTAGAACGCATCATCGTGATTTCGTCGGCAATAAATTGAGTGAAAATGGGTTCAGTCGTCCGCGAAACCGATCCGGCGGTCACGGTGGGACTTACCTACCTCCTCTTATTCAATAAACCACTTTTGGCGATAAACCTTTCTCAAAACTGTTCCATTTTGTTTTTTTGGTATTTTAAAACTTGTTTTCAGTTGCTGTACATACTACAGATAAATCGGTGGACCCAGAAAACACTAAATGTTAACTGCTTATTGGAAAAACTGAGTAAGTATTTTAAATCTGTCAAAATGATCACGAAGAAAGAGGCTTTGCTAAAACCGCACCATATAATAATTCCAGTCGTTTGTTGAAGAGATTTAGAATATTTGAAACTTGAAGTTTTTAAAAAATACATTTATTGAACAACTACTAAAACAAATCACTAACAAGGGGAAAATGATTATAAGGCACAAAGAATGATAAAATTAACGTTTTGCATTTAAATTGTTGAAAAAGATTTCCCACAGAACGTTGCGATAGAGCACAGTAGGAATCTCAAAAAATAAAATAAAAATGTACTGCGTAAGTAGTCTGAAACAAATTCAATTCAGCTTACAGGTTTTTTCATAATTTACCGAAACGACTTGAGAGCCGGAGTAGCACTGATCAAGATTCAGATAAAACCGCAGAAAGTGCAAAAACGGCGCAAACTAAATGAATGGCGATCGATTTTACCTTGCAAATTGAAATTCTGCGCGTACAATGGCGCACCCGTCAATTACACGATATAAATAAACAATACGGGCCCCTCTCTTGTAGGCTTATGCGGCTCGATTACCATGTTCTGCCCGTTCTTTTTGGGTTTTTGGCATAAATACATTGAAGCCAGCCGCCACCACTCGCCGCCGTATCGTAGCCGAATTCCCATGCGAGAAAAGGGCTTTTTAGGTTTCCGTATGTGAATGGAAAACATGGAAACGTGCGTCGCTTTTTATGTCACAGCCATTTTACTCGAAGATTATTGCATGGAATTTAGAGGGAAGTTCTGTACTACGAACTGCAATGCAATAGTATAGTGAAATTAAGAAAACAATTTGGTAGCTCACCATACCAATATAACTGAGGGACGAAACACAAAAGCGCATTGGGGTCTTAAAAACATATATAGACAGTTCTAAGAGATTTTTGAAGTTAATAATTGGTGAGATATGTGCTTCTAAAGGCGTCGAAAGTGTGTAGTTTTTGAGATTTTCTGTAACGTTCTTACCGACTATGGAACCGCAGCTTGCTTGGAAAAAATACGCCATCCTTCCAGTGCACATTTTTTCTTGTTTTTTTATTTGATAGGACGTATGTTAATTAATTGTTATGTTAATTTGTGATGCTTTATATTATATTACTTCAATTTGTTTCAATATTTCAAAAGCAAATGTCGTACGATTAGTAATTAAGGTGGCCCAACCCGCTCATCTCCCCATACAAAAGGGGAAAGAAGATCACGCTCAATTTTCTTGTCAGAGATCCAATTTTTTTTTCAAAATAGCTTTAATTGATCGAACTAGATGTCTGATGACCATTGGCATTGTAAAATTGTGTTTGGTTTCTAAGTTATAAGGTCCGAAAGTTCGATTTTTTCGCGCGTTTTATACAATAACTTTGGAGGTGGATTACGCAATGATTAAGTAAGAACATCGTAAAAAAATTAGTCATCAGACATAGCTTATTTAATCAAAATTTATGATCTATTTGATTTTTGTTAGATTTTTGACTACAGCGGTCGTGGTTTACTTTTAGCTATAAGTCGTTTTGAAATTAAAATTTTCGTAAATCTTACCAAATCATACACTATGCACATTGTCTTTTTTGTGGACATGTTGCATCTTCCTCATCACGGAGCCTGTCTTATTCTTTGAAACAGAGAAGGTCCCAGAGCGCCACAGCACGGTTTTGTACCGTGCCCGCGAATGAGTTAGGCCCGCCGGGTCGGGCCACCTTAAAGGGTAATGTTATAATAATAATAATAATAATAATAAAGCTTTATTTGATTCCATGCAATAACAGTTGTACAGTTTTTGCCTTAAATATTAACTATAAATATTAAAATAAAAGAAAATAATGCAAAAAAAAGGAATCATTAATGCTACGTTTTTATTGTTGCATGGACCCCTTTCGGGTAAAAGCCTCCTCCAAGGATTTCCACTTTTCCTGTTCAGATCTTTGTAATTTTTTTTTTCTTGATGCCAATTCATTCTAAAGGAATCATAGCATCTTCTTATATCTTTCTTTGTAAATTTTTTAAAGTTCTTTAGGTTTTATTATCATTTTTAGGCTTATTGGTAGTTTGTTCCGTTCTTTCTTGAAGTGCCATTTTGATAGGATATTTCTTCTTACTTTCCTTTTCAGGTTATTTTTTCCTTATAATAGAGAGCTATATAAGTATATATATTTTTTCTTCATACATTATATGTATCGTGACCGCTTAGGTGCGCTGCATTTAGCTCGATAAGTTGAGGTTCTGTTGGTAGTAATTTCGTGGTGACGGTGCAAACTTTTTTTTTTTTTTTGGAGGGTTTTGGTCGATCTCTCCCGCGGTGACCTGCCGTGCTGGGAGATGGGGGGAGGGGGGGTGAAGAGGGTGGGTCCGACTGCGGTAGCTTAGTTTTGCAGTGATGTTTTCGTCTGGCTTTGAGAGGTATCTGTCGAAGCAAAGGTTAGTTTTGGTTTTTGTAGTATATAATCTTTTATGTTAGTAGCTTTGTTTTTCTTGGATGGTTGCTTATTTTCATATTCTGCTTTTTCGCCGCTACGGTGCGATGTTTCCGGAGATTCTGACAGGTTTCTCTTATTGAACTGGGGGCGAGGGGTACGTTTGTTGTTGCTCAATACTATAAGTTTGTCGTATTTTATAAAGGCAGTGTTGCCTGCTTCTTTTTCATTCCGCAGTTGAGCTTGGAGTTCTTTGCGCTTGTTGAGGACATCTATTGGGTAATCTTCCTTCATGTAATACGGAGTGTTTTGTAGACAAGACTGGTTTTTCTGAATATTTAATTTTAAACCTATCGTAGTGAATGATATTACAACCGGTCTGATTTTTTCGCCTTTCTTCCCCATTCTTCTGACAGCTTCAATGCTGCATCTGTCATATGTGAGTCCGAAGTGAGTCTTTATTATGTTCATAATAATATCTTCTAGTTCTTGATAGGATTTTTCGCGTTCTTCTACTCCGAACATAACTAGGTTTTTGCGTCTAATATGTCTCTCTAAGTAGTTTATTTTTGCGTTTTGTTCGTCCACTTTTTTCTCTAAAAGTGCGTTTTTCAGTTCCATACTAGCAAATTTCTCATTAATATTGTTATTTATTGTGTTTTTTATATCCTCCTTCATCTCTGCCATGTCTTGTTTTTGTTGTTTCATATCTTGCTGCATTTTTAATAACATTTGTTTTATTTCATCCATGGTGTATTAGACAAGAGATGTGGAGCCGAGCGACCTCTATGGAAAGTATCATGCGCGCTTTAGTCTGTTGCATTGGCTAAGTAGAAGCTAGTTGGTTGAGTAGATCATACTATCGTTATGTGTGGACGTAAACGATATGAACGAGTGGCACTAGATGGCAGCAGCGGTGGTGAGCTGATATATGCGGTATTTTGTCTTTAGCGGAAGAAAACGTTGCACCAAAATTACGCTGGACGGTGCTAGTATCGTCCTTTTATTCGAAAAACAACCTAATCGGGACTTGATTGGGAAGTTCTGACAAATGTCAACAGATGGCGATTATAGCGCTGATTTTTATGTTTATCACGAAGAAATTAGTATACACTTTTGAGGTTATGGATGTTTTCTGATTTTGATACAGGCAATTGTCTTAGTTTTGTTCGATATCTATCATTATTGTTCGCCCATAACAGAAGTTTATTGCACTGGTTAATTATATTAGTCAAGTGAAGACAGTAGTGGTCATCGTCCGCGTCGGCGTGGTGGTTGGTAGGTAAATTCTTGACAATTAAATTGGAACGGACTCACCGCGAACCCGGCTGTGTCCACACTTTCACTTCTGTATCGCCAACTAAACTATGCAGGGATGGTCGCCAAAACACTTTTAAATAGATATCTAACGAGCTGTAGATGTTTTTTGTTAGAGCCTCGCATTTTGCTTGTTCTCACTTTGACAGCTGACAGCCGGACCACGTTATAATAATATAGGTATATTACAACTATTGTATTGTTTTTTATTCATTTCTCTATCTTTATGTTCATAGATCATTCAGTTTTTGCAGAATTTAGTGTAGTTGAGTACCAAAAAAATTTGAATACATGAACTAAAAAAATGATACAATAGTTCCGGTAAGCGCAAAGTCACAATTTATCTTCTCAGGTCGAGCTACAGATACGGATGGGTGGCAAGCTCATGAATGACGGCATAAGAAGTTAGTTTTCCAAAAAGTACACTTAGGAAAAATAGCGTCTCGAACTCGGTGCAGTAATCATTTCAAAAAAGTATACATGATAACCCTGGTATATGCCGTGGGACAAGGCGTTTTTGGGGCATGAACCTTATGCGATATGCGAAATTATTGTCGCGGAACCTTAGTAATATATTCTCGAGTGATGCTGAAAATGTTCGTTTACGCTACGAAGACAAAAATTATGAAAGCAGACTTGGGTTATCAAAGATGAGTCACGAGGTTGTGAAGTAGCAGAAGAAGAACAAGTAGCAACCTCGCGGGAAAGTTAACATCGCACTTAGACTATACAGAATATCCAATATATTTATTAATTGGCAGATTATAGTCATAAACAAGTTGTAACTGTTCCACGTGCAATAACGGGATACGAGATGGAACATGAGATGCTTTCGAATGATTGCTTTACTCAATCTTAATAACGCAATTTGTAAGCATTGCAGCGCATACTACGTTGGTAGTCCACCGAGCATCCGTAGTATGCTTTTCGAAATGGATATTTTTTTTTATGTACAATATTTCATCTCACGGTCATCCCGTAAATCCTAAGTACGGTAATATGTATTTTCATATTCGATTTTTTCCCGAAAGCGACAAGCCCGAAAATCCCCGGAGAACGACCACAGGATTACTTGTTCTAGGCCCTAGATCCCTCAGCCTCACGTAAACAGGATGAACATGCAGGATGTTTAGTCGTATGGTGAGTGCGGATTGATCAACAAAGCTTCTTGTTATCTTCAGATACCTGGATTAACCGCGGTAATATAATAGGATAGAATATAATAAGATTAACTAACCGACAGAGCCCCAGTCCGGGTATGCTCGGTTGTTGAACCAGCCATCGTACCGCTGCTTCTCGAAGTAGCCGTCTTCTGCAACAGTAGAAACATTTTATGTTATTCTTATAGCTTAGGAACGCGGCGACTTGCTTTGCATGCCAGAGATCATGGGTTAAAATTCCTACCAATTCATGCACCGCACTTTCTTTCTCGTTCTGAGTTGGATGATTTCATTTCGTCACAAATGCGAGCTATTTCATGGTTTGGAATCCATGTAAAACTTTACGTCCCCTTCCCCATTAGGTTTCAGGGTTAAGACCGCTCGGGTTGGTACCATCGGATTGGATGAAAAGATGGTCGAAACGGCAATGAAAACTTGGCCGTGTTATGCATCCAGTTCAATGTAGCCCTTATCTTAAAGGGAAGGTCCTGGCATGGCAACTAATTCCTTCGGGAATGCGATGTGTTGGGCTAATATCATGGAGATAGGTGTTGTATTAGCCATTCATGTCCATTATTAGATAAAACATATATTTTACAGGTTATTTCTATGTGTTTACTTTCAGGCTGCGGTCATGATAAATAACTGTTCAATACATATAACTCGGAGGAGTCCCAGCTATCAATTCGATAAACTATAAAACGATTAAAGGGAGAGATAAGATTATATTTGCCCAACTAATTAATTCCGACTACCTTAATAAAACAAAACGTAGTGCAGCTAACACGCAATCAGAGTGATGAAGTACCAGCTCAGTCGGGCGTTTACTAATAGATGTCATGCATATCTTTCATTACTGATTGATGACTGTGCCAACATTCAATGACGGTTGGAAGAAAAAAAATATGGACAGAGCGACATGTAGCGTCTCTCAGCTAAGAGGCGCCTGGCGATGACTATAGGCTTTCGAAAATATCAGGGACTGCGAAAACCCCAAATCAAGGAAAAGAAACAAAACTTGAATTTGTGTTCATGTAAGTGCACAATATAATATTTATATATATAAAGAAGTCGGTTAAAAATAGACAATTCAAAGCGAAAATAAATCGAACCATTTTAATTGACCGAGCGTTGCGAAGGTCTCCGTTTTAAGATTTGGCAAATTTTGCAAGCAGGTTCGGTATTTATATATATTTTTTGGTTGAGCCAGATTTTTTTTTATGTCAAATGTTTAAAAAGACTGACTCGACATACGGTTTTGAACAAAAACAACATAATCCCTAAACAAAATTAAACTAGCAACTTACTAAAATAAACTAACAACTAATACTATCCTAAACTAAATAGAAAATTTCCTCCATGCCCGCCGAGCTGCCCATAGTACCTAAAATGCTCTGTGCGTTTCCTCTTTGAATTTCCATGCTAATTCGCCGTATGAATAAAGTGTCTCAGCGCGATGGTCACCGGATTTCTCAATTAGCAGTTTTCCAATGCAGTCTGAAAAACTTTTCGCATGCCATGCGCCAAGCGTTTCCACAGCGAACGATTGAGTTAATTTTACGGAAAAAATTAGAGTGCAGAGTAAATTGAAAAATGACGTTGCGACGAGAATCGAGAAAAGAGTGCTACGATGGTTTGGGCTTATGGAACGAATAAGTGATAAAAGAATGATGAAACAAATTCAAAGAGAAGCGGCCTAGGAAAACGTACCGCGACCAAACCGATGTTAACGTAGCACCCGCAATCGTAGAGCATGTATGAAAAGATGTATTTCTGTAGATGGATGTAAAGATGTGCGTATGTGTGCTGTGATGTGCGTATGTATGTATGTAATATGGTATGCTTAACTTGTTCTTAAAACTTACAGAAATGTTTTAAGTGAGTATTAAGTGAATCAGTTTTTTTAGCCATATTTTCATCGCCGCTTCGACTGAATATGTATATGAATGATTATCGAATGCGATGGTGCCAACCCGGACAGGCTTAACATTTCTGCTAGACCTAAATTCTTACATACATTTCTAACCGTGGAACAGCTCTCTTTTGTGGTGAAATCCACTTATCCAACTCAGAAAGAAAAATAAAATTGTGTATGGACGGGACGCGGATTGAACTCCACACCCCTAAAGCTACGAGCCGCTAGTGAAATTGGCACTGTATAATAATTATAGATTATAATCTGTTACATCAAATAAATTATAAAGCTAGCGAAAATAAAAAGGAAGTTAGGGGAATTTAAACCAAATACATTTCTCGCCAAAAATATTTGATGTTACAGAATTATAGGTGCAGCCCTTGCATTCAATTATTGTTTTCTTTTATTACAACTGAAATATTGAATAAAAGTTTTTTTATCATTTAGCGATTCTCTAAATATGTCAATTTATTAATACTTACGTTTTTTATTGTTTATTACAATACATGTCGTAAGCACACGTAGGCTTCCTGTCAAACGTTCACTGCATTACCAATCTAATTTTAATTTACTCTCAGTTAATATTTCCACCTTTCCCGCATTTTGAACTGTCACCGCCGCAGGTGACAGCTACATCGCTTTCAAAAATATATTTGCGCACCACGAGCAACACCGAGCCAATCCGATCTTTGATTAACTTTTAATTAAAGCCGTTACGAAGCCCGTCACATGTTAATTAACACATAAAGCGAACAACCAATTGAAATGATTCAATTATGTTGGGTTATATATTGTCCGCGCGAGTCATCTGCGTCAAATCAATTCATATTAATTAATATCAACACATTATTCATTTACAATATACTATATTCAAGTGTTTGTTCTACATAGATTGAGATGTAGGAATACATTGTTTCTATTGTTAAGCGTGGCATATGGCATACGCCAAGACCTCACATAATAGGTGCCCGACGACGCCCAAGGGCTTTCGCACTTTCACGGGGGCTACGATAACCATGCAGGCTGGCCAGGTGCTTCTTCACACCACGTTTGAAGGACCCCAGGTTAAACCTTGCGGGGTAATAGCTCGGCAGGGAGTCGGTTCCATAGCTTACCGGCCCTATCGATAAAACCTATAATAATAATAAAATACAATAATAATAAACCTATAATAAACCAACCGAGTTCTTATTTTCGGAATGTCGACGGTGAAATCCCTGCCGCGTT
This sequence comes from Incurvaria masculella, assembly GCA_946894095.1. NCBI lineage: Eukaryota > Metazoa > Arthropoda > Insecta > Lepidoptera > Incurvariidae > Incurvaria > Incurvaria masculella. The sequence goes on from OX335644.1 coordinate 11,411,953, forward strand.
GAGTGATGGTAGAGAGGGACGGAAGGAGAGCGTTATGCAGCTCCGACGAGCATTCTCCATTGTAGAGACCATAGAACGCGGAGAGAAACCCTTCTGAGGTGAAGTGTCTCTAAATTCCACGATACATCGAGGTTGTCTGCATTATATATATTTGCCTAACATACAAATTTAAACAATACACATAAATAGCTAAACCAAAGAAGATTCCATTAAACAAAATAACATAGAATTAACAGTGATTTAAGGTTTTGAGAATAAGGGAAAATACAAACAAACTAAACATATTACTTACTACGTAAACTAACTTAATGTAAGAAAATAAAACGAAGCGGAAACAAACATAATAACACTTTGTGATAAGAAAAAAAAACTATCTAGACCAAACAATACAAAACAAAACAAAAAACTCCTATAACTTAATATTTTTTTATAAAATATTCCACAAAAAAATCAAAAGTTCAGTTAACTTCCATAATCTTTTATTTTACTTTCTTTATCGAAAAATAAGTCGAAATCAGAAAACATTATATTTTAGTTATCGCAGCTGCGTCGCTAAAAAGAGTTACCAAGGTACTTGGTCTTACTGTTCGGAACGTTAAAAATGCATAGGAGAGTGGGTTCATAGAGTCAAGTTTCAGAAATACACCTACCTTCAGCGGAATATACCACTACCTCACATCGGTGCGAGTATGCATTTATTTTCATTGGTTCAATTCATGTTATAGCGATGCACTAATTTGGAATCGAATTCATTTCTTCTGACACGACATCCATATACCTGCGGGTGCTGTTATTTATTCCCGTTCATGTCGTAAAAGCCGACTTGGTGCACTGTCTTTCGCGGTTCGGATTCTTACTACTGTAGGTAGTAAGAATCCGAACCGCGATTTTAACCGTAGGGTTAAAATCGAATTAAATATACGATGGTCGAAAGGGAAAACAATTTTTCGTGTTTTCCATCCACTTCAATGTAGCCTTGCAATATAAGGAAGGTCCTGGCATGGCATAGTATGTAGGTGGTCATGAGCCCTATTTACCGTAAAGCTACGGCCACATATTCATCGCATTTCGAGCTTGAAGAATAGTTGCCATTAATACATGTTTAATTGCACGTAAGTCCAGGGCACTTTGATGCTAAAGAAGTCTAGGTGCAACGATGATTGTATTGTTTTGCAGTATGCCAACTACAACATCGTTTTATACAGTTCTTGTTTGTTTTTTACAATGTTTTTGTGCGAATCTAGATTACACGCAAAGTTTGACGGATATAGTAACTTACACATGATTACAGGGTTGCGCTAACCTGATGACAGCACGGAGCATGAGGGCTATGATGAGGGGTATGTCAGGGATTGGAGAAGCAGAGATGCACAGCCCATCGAGGCGCAACGTTCTGTGGTAAATAAGGCTGTTCTCGAGAAAGTAGCCAACTGGGGCCAGGAGGACCTTGTCGCCTTCAACGTTCGCAACACCCAATGCTGTGTTTTCTCTGCCGAGGTAGAACCCTTTCCGCTCCTAGCAAGTTGCCAAGGCAACGTCGTACCTGTCTGGGATCACCTGAACGTACTGGGCTGCAACATCTTCAAAGACGTGAGTTTTCGGCGTTTCATTGAAGCCAAGGCCAAAATTGCATCGCAGAAACTGGGGATCCTATACTGCTGCAGAAGGTTCTTTTCATCGGTACAAATGCTAGTTCTATATAAATCACACCGCGCCGCCAGGATATGGAACTGTCTACACGCGGATGCCTTTCCTCATACATACCTATAACCTGGAAGTCTTCAAGCGTAATTTGAACACGCTCGATAGCTCAGCCATGGTCCGCAAATCCGCTGGCATGGCGTCTCGCTGAGCGTGGTTTTGCGAGGCGAGGTGTTTTTGGCTTTTCTGAGCACCTTTGTCCTCAGCAAAGCCACCCATACCGGTTTTTCATAAAAAAAAACAAAATTAAGGTGACATAATACCCTTTAACGACCATATGATGTGGTCGTTAAAGGGTCGCTATCGTTTTATTTTTTTTATTTCATAAAAACTGGCCAAGTGCGAGTCGGACTCACACACGAAGGGTTCCGTACCATCGTAAAATAATTAGTACAAAAAAATCACGTTTTTTGTATGGGGACCCCCTTTCATTTTAATTATTTTTTAATCTTACCTATTTGTTGTTATAGCGGCAAAATAAATACACACTCTGCGAAAATTTCAGCTGTTTATCTGTTACGGTTACTGAGATACAGCCCTGTGACGGACGGACGGACGGACGGACGGACGGACGGACGGACGGACGGACAGCGGAGGCTTAGTAATAGGGTTCCGTTTTCACCCTTTGGGTACGGAACCCTAAAAACAACATTTATGCATACGCGGTATTCGGTAAAGCCCACAAGTTCGATTAGCTTCGCCGATAACGTAGCGCCTCCACCAGAATGTGAACATAGAGGCGCCCTCCTAACGTGCGTCCGATGTGATCTGCCGGCGATTGGTGGCGACCTTCGCATCCCAGCCGCGGCGGGCCTGCTGTCCGCTCCCACTCGACCGAGATGCATCGGTAATAAGCCGCTTATTACACCTACCGCCGATACCGAATAACGTATTACGTCCATATGCAACGACGTTACTTGATAAACTCTCAAAACATACCTACATCCCATGCAAACGTCAGCTCCACCTGTTTACCCTCCCGCACACGAAGAGTGGGCGATAGATAGATAGAGATATATCCTTAGTAGTAGCGGCGAAAACGTTTCCCGGTTTAACACACGGTAACATTTCAGGTTTAATAGTTTTGTTTTAATCAGCAATTAGTAGTTATATACGTAAGATAACGCTGTTAAATAAAAATCGTATGTTTAAAAATAAAAAAAATACTAGGGCATTAGATGAAACTACGGTTGAAGAGGCAATGAAAAAATGTCTGTATATTCCATCCAGTTCCGTGTAGCCGTGTTCATAAAGGGATGGTCCAAGCACGGTACCTAATTCCCTCGGTATGTGGTGTATTGGGCTAATATTATGACGCTAGTCATGGGTTATTAGTAAGGTTCCAAAAAAAAAAAACCCAAAACTTAACCTGAGGTAGCTCTGCTATTTTCTGGTTCTTAAATGGAGTACTATAAAGCAAAAAGTTACTCGGGCATCTTTGTTGATTGATAATGCCTTGTATCTTTAAGGAAATGATTATTAGCATGGCAACACCAACGAAATGAGCTCACGCGCTGATCTAATAAATTGGCCACGAAATCGAATTTTTTGCCTAAGATCCCGATTTTTTGCATCAATAAATCTTCAAGAGCGCGGTATCCGTTCCGTCTGACGCACTGCCTCCGCACCGCGCCGCACAGTGGAACGATATGGAAAAAAGTGGGACTTAGGGCATTTTGAGCATGCAAACGTATTCTATCAACTGTTTTAAACAATATTTATAATTTTTAAATTTTTTAAACTCAATTTTTCGGGTTAAAAATATTTTTTAAAAACTTTTAGTAACTATTTTTTTTTCTGAACAGCTTAAACATTGTTAAAAACTATAATCATGCTTGCAGAATGAAAAAGATGAGAATTGGTTAAAAACCGTATCCGAGTAAGTCTGGTTTCTCAGTCATATCGACCAAATGTCGATCAAATTTAACTTTAAATAACTCACCTCAAATTAATTGTTTTTGACCTCAGTGTTTTTATGGTGGTTTTTTCAATATTAGGTGGTTTAATGTGAGATCTAAATCGATTAAAACATTTTAGAAAAGGAAAAAAAAAATCCACAATATATTTATTGTACGGATAAAAAAGCCTTATAACAGTATGGAAACTAAGATCACATAAACATAGCAATTTGACTAAATAGAAAAAGAACTAAATCAACATAATTATAAATTGCTGCAAATGTAACAACCAATTAAATGATAAGGGCTCGTAATTTATTTATTTAAAATTTTATTAAATACTAAACATCTTAAGAATTAATCTGGACAGAGCTAATTAACATGTTCAAATAATATTTACCTAACTTAATAGATTTCATCCATCTAAGGAACCAACAAAAATACATAAATTATATTTAGGTTTACATATTGTCTTTGTTATGCAAGGAAAAACACTATGCACAAATGGATTACACGAAAGTTTCAAGCATTCAAAATTATTGTGAATTATAACGCAGTAAATGTTAAGAACACAAACATTTAATATAGTTCACATGGGTTAGAAGTGAATCCTTCAGAAAACTAAACTTTGAGAAGTATAATGAAAAATTAGGATAATGAATTAATGAATGGAACACTATATGTGAATAATATGCATTAGACAAAAACCTTGTATTATTTATTATATCTCATTCTATCGCAGGCTATATCTTCTAGATGTACGTATTGCCTCCTTTCACTCGACTGCGTTAGAGAGTCTCAAATCAAAAAAAATTGAAATCTTTGTTTGTATGTGCTTTGACGAGAAGCACCATAGGATCCCCACTTGCTTGTTATGTTAGCTGGCAGCTATGAGCTTATGAGGTCTCGGCTCGCCACTTTTAAAATTATTCCTGTCGTGTGATACAAAATAGCTTGCAGTTTAACTTAACCTTTTGTTTCGGTAACGTTAATGTTCGGGCCACTTTATGCCTGAGTCTAACCATTCAGCATTCTTCTTTGGAATTTTATTCATTTCGTAGCTTGATTTCACTCATCGTTTGTGTAGATTGAAACAATATATACAAAAACATTCTTCTACTTGTGCCTCCTCGAACAAATTCATGGTGATTTTGGAAATAATAGCACTAACCAAAACATCATGTTTCAGAAAACTGCAATAATTCTTCAATATCACGTAGATATCAATGTTTTTAATATTTTTTCCATATTGACAAATAATAGTAAGATATTTAGAGTACGTAAGTAACAAGACTGTACCTTACAAAATACTTGAGTAAAGTGATTATCGACTAGCTGGACCAATTTGCTTACGTAGCTCGCAAGTTCCAGGTATTTTGATTAAATAATTAGTTTAATTGTTAGCAATTAGTGTTGTTATTTGTAACAAGCGTCGAGTGGTTTCATGGAAATAAATAAAATTTCACAAAAAGTAAGTACTTTACGGTAGTACATCGGAATAAGGCTGAGTAAGAGCCTCGGTAGCTCAGTGTGCAATGCCTTGCGAATCGATAAGCTGGAGAAGTGCCTCTGAGCGCGGTTAGGTTCTGGCTGGGTGACCATTTTTAACCGTTGAGGCTGGCCGTGGTTCGGATTCCACGTTAAAATGTAGGTTCCTTTCCTCGATTACTAGGTGGTAGGGTTAATCCCGCCCGGGTAGGTACCATCGTATTTAATGAACGGCGGTCGAAGCGGCAATGAAAATTGTCCGTGTTTTCCATCCAGTTCAATGTAGCCCAGCAATATAAAGAAAGTCCTGGCATGGCACCTAGTTCCCAAGTGGTGTGTTAGGCTAATATATGACAGTCAGTTCAGTATTAGCCATTCATGTCCATTTACATAAAAAAAGAATCTATCTAGTAATATTTTATTCGAATTTACTTTTTAGGGTTCCGTACCCAAAGGGTAAAAACGTAACCCGTAACGTAACTAAGCCTCCGCTGTCCGTCCGTCCGTCCGTCCGTTTGTCACAGGTCTGTATCTCATTAACCGTAATAGGTAGGCAGCTTAATTTGTATGCTGAGTGTGTATTTATTTTGCCGCTATAACAAGAAATAGGCAAAATAAAAAAAAATAAAAAATTAAAGGGGGGCCCCGTACAATAAACGTGATTTTTTTGTGGTAAATCTTGTACAATGGTACGGAACCCTTCGTGTGCGAGTCCGACTAGCACTTGGCCGGTTTTTTTATGCTACTGAAAATAGATGGCTAATACTACACTTCACTGTATGATTTTACCCCACATATCTAGGTGCATTACGAGGACATTTCTTGTATTACACGATGGAAAAAACGGTCAATTTTGACTTTCGCTTCGACTATTGTTTATTTAAGGTGATGATACCAACCTGGGCGGAATTCACCCTACCACATTGCAAGCAACCTACACTTTTACATAGAATCAGAAGCAGATGCCTCAACGGTCGAAAACGCAGAGCCCCACTGCGCTCAGGGTTTCTCAACCTTGATAACCGAACGCCGAGGCTAGCATCCGCCGGGCTAGTTAGGCTGAAAAAGTTTTTTTACCTGAAATTTCATGAAAAAGTGAATGAATTGAGTCTTGCAAAATACATTTTACTTAAAAAGTTTGAAAGGCTTAATACAGAAAAATCGGACGTACTCGGATACAGTTTCAATGGGGTAATAATCTTTATAACTCAAAGAAGCAATATTTAGTAACTACAGGTCCTGCATTTTGTAGCATTTTGAGAAAAAAAATAAAGTTACATTATCTCCATACTACAAAATCCTTAAAATGATTATATCTCAAAAAATAAGGCCTAAATAAGAAAATTCGATTTGGAAATGTCATTTCAAATAACGCTTAGAAAAGGTTTGCATACTTAAATTTTAAAAACAATGCGATCAAAAAACAATTTTCCTAAGTCCCACTTTTTTCGGTATCAGTCCAATGTGGCGCCGCCGCGGAGACCGTTGCGAGCGCAAATAAGGTCAAGGATGTTCGCGAAGTTAGCCGGATGCAGGTTGCACAAAAACGCGTGGGCAATTGGTATCTGCATACTGGAGAGACGTGCGTTACCTCGGATTACTCTGTGACCTCAGTCACCTAACCTAACCTAACCTAACCTAACCTAACCTAACCTAACCTAACCTAACCTAACCTAACCTAACCTAAATTGGCGTTTACGGAACTTCTAAGTTAGGTAAAAACGTCAAACTACATATTAGTACTTACTAGATATTTTGTGGTTTTTTTTTCATTGTAATTATACGCTACTTTATTCAGTTTCATGAAACAAACACAACATAAGTAACAAACATAAAATACACTTAATTAAATATAAAAAAAAATCATCCATTGGGACTGTTGTCATTGTCCCCAATACTGATGCCGTGTTCCCCCGCTGAATAGCTAAGGAGCCGCGTTGTTTAAAAAATGTTTGTGGTTTTACTTCTTCAAGCTGTCAAAGTCAAACTAAGACTTCCCATTTATATGAAAACGCTAAGTCGGCGCAAACGGCAACGTCAACGTGTTTATGGCGCGTGGTTTTCTCCCAATGATATGTGGAAATTCTTAAGAACCCTGGGTATTGGCAAAACGAATTCTAGGATCAATTCCTCTATTGACCTTGATGGTCTCAATCGCCATTTCTCTGCTTCTCCGATAGCAATTGATCCTATCGACAAAGCAAATACAATTCGTCAATTACTTTCACAAGACCCGTCAAATAATTCTCCCGTACCTTTTCAATTCACCCAAGTCTCCGACAGTGAATTAAGTAAAATAATTAATTTCATTAAAAGCAAAGCGATTGGTAGTGATGACATGAGTCGTGATCTCTACATCCCGATACTTGACTTGATCTTACCCATAATTACACATATTGTTAATCACTCTCTGGTATCGGGTTGTTTTCCTGACGCTTGGAAACATGCTTATGTCATTCCATTGCCGAAAAAAGCTTGCCCCCCTGTGTTAGTGACTACCGTCCTATTTCCATTTTACCCTTTCTCTCTAAAGTTCTCGAGCGTGTAGCTCACTTTCAACTTTCCAACTATCTTTCTATAAATAATCTTCTTGACCCCTGTCAATCTGGATTTCGTCCATCACATAGTACCACAACGGCTCTGGTCAAAATTACTGACGACATCCGGCTTGCCATGGATGATAGACAACTCACCCTTTTAGTTTTGTTAGATTTTAGTAGTGCTTTTAACTCTGTCGATTTTGACGTTCTCTGTGCCATACTTTTTTCCCTCAACATCTCTCAGCCAGTAATAGGTTGGTTTTCATCTTACCTTCGTGGTCGCCAGCAACGTGCCCGATTAGATAATGTTTACTCCCACTGGTGTGAAATAACTGCTGGCGTGCCTCGAGGCGGTGTACTCTCTCCCTTACTCTTCTCTATTTTTATTAACAACATTGTATCCATTCTAGTTTCTCGCTACCATCTCTACGCCGATGACTTGCAGCTGTATAGACACTTTCGTGTTGATGAAGCTGCTATTGATTTAGGTCTAATGAATGTAGATCTCGATTTAGTACACAATTGGGCTTCGAGGTTTGGCCTTCTGGTCAATCCTTCCAAGTCCCAGGCTATCATAATCGGTACTCCCAAACTTCTTTCTAAGCTAAATCGAGACGACCTACCAGTTCTTCAGTTCAATGGCACCGTTATTCCTTTTGTGAAATGCGTGAAAAACCTGGGACTCTTGATTGACGAGACTCTGTCTTGGCAACCACAAGTCAGTCAAGTAAGCCGCAAAATGTTCGCTAGCATGCACGCACTGCAAAGATTGAAGAACTTTATACCAATCGCCACCAAAATTACTCTCGCACAAACCTTACTTCTCCCTGTACTCGATTATGCCGATGTGTGTTACCTTAACCTCACTCAAGAGCTTCTGAATAAACTTGACCGTCTTCTCAACCTGTGTATCCGTTACATTTTTGGCCTATGTAAATACGATCATGTATCGGAATTTCGTGCTCGTCTTCAGTGGCTCGACATCCGTCATCGCAGGAACTCTCATGTCCTTTCTCTCCTCTATATGACCCTGAATGACGCCAATGCCCCCTCATACCTAAGGAATCGGTTTATATATCTCTGCTCACATGGTCTCCCACTTAGATCAACCGACTCCTTGGTTCTTTCTATTACTTCGCACTCATCTTCTGCCTTTTTTTTTTTATGCGACCTGACATGGATGGCTAATACCACACAACTACCGTTATGATATTAGCCCAATACACCTCATTCCCGAAGGAATTTGGTGCCATGCCAGGACCTTCCCTTTATTCTTCCCTCCCTTCCCTATTCCGACTCCTTCACGGTACACGCTGCAAGGCAGTGGAATCAGCTACCTCCTCCAGTACGAAATTCGCCCTCTATTCATGCGTTCAAAAAAAATCTTAAAGCTTTCTTTCTTTCATAATTACGTCTTTACTTCCCCCCCTCTACAGTTTTCAGTTAATTTTTATTCCTATTGGCAATACATTTGTTTGTTTTTTTTTTCTCATTTTTTGTGATAGTGTTAGGTATCATACTTTATTTTCTGTTTCTATATTATATAAAGTGTTTATATATTTGTATTAATGTATATTTATATTTATATGTACATAAGTAGTTGGTATATTGTGTATAATATTTGTTGTAGTAAATTCATTTGTCTCTATAACTGAGTTGGCGCACTACTGCTCACGATACCCAAAGGTAGACTGGTAGAGAATGCCCCTGGCATTAATTTGTACCTTTTGCCCGAATTTTGAGTGCAATAAACATATATAAATAAATAAATAAATGGCGACAGTGAGTAAACTGACCAATCAAACTCGGACTCGCAAATGTTAGTTCGCTTAACGCTCACTAAGCGCGTTCTTAAATTTCTCCTTACATTTGAAAACGCCAGTCGATTGGTTTGGCGTAAACGCCAATTTAGGTGACAACTGGGACTAGAGGCTTTAATTACGTTACCCTTGCATACACGAATGCGACGCAGCACTTGCAGATTAACTCAGTGTCTGGCGTAGCATGTAATTCCTTCGGGAATATAGTAATCTTAACGGTAGTTGTGTGGTATTAGCCATCCATGTCAGGTTGCATAAAAAAAGATAATTTCTTATGACGTTTTTAAAATATATTTTTTCCAGGCCTCTTTTTAATGTTGTAATATAAAAACAACAGCAACAACGCATTTGAATAACGCTGATGTCAGCATGGCTGTAACAACGGAACCCATGACGAGGAGTCAACTATTGGTGTATTAAAATACAAGAGACATTCAATTTAAGATTTATACTTGGAACGTATACGTGAGTGTATATCGAATTGAATCGTATTAACATATCCTAAAATGTATGACAAACATTATAAATGCAGTATCGGTGCCACTAACTGCGCATTCTAGTACAGCATAACGCACGCACCCAGCCACGCTACAGGCGCTGCTGATTGATATAAAACTTTATAACAATTTGTATAAATTAAGTCCCATTCGTCGATTAAGTTCCAATTGAGCACAATTAAAATGTTTGACCGGAATATGTGCTTGCGAGTGCAAAAACTACGCTCGCAAAGGCGAGCGCACCCGCCGCTTGCATTCTCACGAGTGCACATAGAATGTGAATTCAATATAGCGCTTAAACTGTGATAATGAAACTGTATTTTTTGTGTTCCGAGTTACTGTGGAGCCCTTACAATTAAGTTATCCTATCAGCTCAACAGTGCAATACAGATTGAGGAATGCGAATGACACCTTTACTTATTTATGGTTTGACAAAAAATTCTGTATTTATCTGTTTGATAGGACATGTCATGGTAAGATTATTGCCATTTTTCGTTATTTTAAGTTAAATAGAGACATCAAAACTAAAGTGTTTTGTTGATAAATCTTTAAAATAGTGCAAGAACCCTTGTAATTTGAACACGTTAATTTGAATCAAAACATAGCTGTTTTGGTTTTACTAATTTTATAAAATTATTAAAAGTTTAATGTAAATTAAACTGTCTTACCTAATACTTCTTTAATCCTTACTTAGTCCACGCGCTTTGAAAAACGATAGGCGACGACAGACGCCCAACAGAAGCTATACTTATTACCCTTCGTTTATAAAAGCAATTAATTAACAAACAAAAAATAATGATCAGGATGAATGGTGAAGATTCGAACTACCGACTTCCACCACCACTTTTTACAACAATGGAGACGTGTTGCGCCTGCACCAGACAGCTTTTATTACAATCGGAAAGTCAATTTCAGGCACATTTATGATATGGCGCCGATAGCAGAGGTGTCTGCGACAATCAACTAGAATGAAGTTGAGTTTAACGCGAGCAAGACACAGGCGTGCAAGTGCAAAACGAACTCCGTTCAGTGCAGCTCAGACTTTGCAGGGAACACTTTGCGTATTGACGACCACGTTGACTTGACGCGTGACCTAACTCGCCTCAAAAAGCTGGGAGCCCTCGACGGGGTGTGTCAATATTCCACGTCTGAAAAAAATGCTCCTCAACAGGGCACAGATACTGTATTGCGTCATAGTTGCGTAGAGTATTGGTCGGATCTGAAGCCTTATTCTGCTAATTGATAACTGCGCGCGTTATGTTTGTGTTTTCTCAAAACCGCATGTTTCGCCCGAAATGGTATTCTACTAGCGCAGTTTGCAAAACGCATGCGTTGTGTTTGTGTTTTGTTCGCAAACTCGTAACGGGCGCTCATGTTCTCGTGGGCCGTGTGTTTTGCCGAAAACTTGCAGTTTTGAGAATTCTATTTGTCAAATTCGGAGCATCGCATCGCCGAACTTCGAAACTCACTTTTCTACATTACGTTGGCATATCGCTGTCTCTTTCTTTTCGTATGTCATATTTGAGTGAGAAAATAACTGTCAAAATCGTGACAGGTTATTTTACCCTGTAGGCGGCGCGCAAGCCAAACCACTCTATAGACAATAACAAAACGCGTGTGTGAATTATCTGAATACCGATTTTTGGAAACCGCACTCGAAACTTAGCGTGTTATGTTTGACGGAAACATAACTTATACGGAATGGTTTGAAATTGGACAAATAGCAGAATCGGGCTTCTGTGGGACGACTGGGTTAAGTAACTGTTTGGGACTCGATACAACGCCGCGGCGTGCATCTTGTCGACGACTCGAAGGTATCCCTGAATCTAGAACTCCGAAGAGACGTAGGGTCTCTCTATGTGTTCTACCATGGAGAATGTTCATCGGAGCTGCATTCCCTCCCCTTGGTAGAGAATTCACTCAAACACTGTCGAGATTCCACCAACTGTTCATCTAGATTATTTATATATAGGGTCGGTAAACTTAGGAATAGACCCCCGTCCTTAAAACAGTGCGTGAAGAAGCACCTGGCTGGCGGAATAGTTTTCGCAGCCCCGTGAAATATCGAAAGCCCTAGGACGTCGTCGGGCATCCTGGCGTTCGCCATATGCCGCGCTTTATGCAAAACAATATGTTGCTGAGAGAGCATTGATTTTACAGGTGGAAAATATGTTTTCTTTTACCACGCATAAGACCATTGGCGTCTAGAACATTCTGATCGCGTATCAATCATGATGTAACCGCTACCGACAATCGATCATTAAAAAATACCGTTCTAAAACGCCTTACCCATACAGTATATACAATGATCTTGAATATAGGCTATATTATAGCAGGTATTTATTTGTTTTGTCTGTTCACGAACCAAAGTTCGAACTAACACTGCTGTCAAAACAGAATTGATTTGGTTTTTCTCGTGTTTGTTTTTCATTTAGTCTCGTTCCGTCTCTGTTACACATCTGACCTAATAACTTTATGTTGTTGACAATTTCAACACAAATATTTCGTAGATATTCTTGTGTTACTCTCTGCCGCTTTGATTATTGCAAGTACTTTATATCATATATTTTTTTTTGTCACGTAAATATTACAAATACTCAAAAACATGTTTTAATTTGTAACTTGTCTCTTGTGCGAATATTTGATGCATTATTTTCAACACAAATATTTTGTAGGTACTATGTTCTTGTGTTACTATATGATTATTGCATATATCATACAAATATTCCTAATGATTTATTTTTTGTTAAGTACGTACATATTATAAATACCCGTGAACCTGTTTCAATTTGTAACTTTTCTCTTGTGCAAATATTTGATGCATTACTTTCAACAAATATATTTCGTAGGTACTATGTTCTTGTGTTACTCTCTGCCGCTTTGATTATTGCATAAATCATACAAGTATTCCTAATGATGAATTTTTTGTCAAGTACGTAAATATTATATCATACTCGTTAAATTGTTTTAATTTGTAACTTGTGGCTGTGCAAATATTCCATGAATTATCTGTATATGTTAGACACACAGGTACCTTGTGTCAGGAATGTCTTTTTAGTTACCTGTATTTGCTATAAGTACCTACCTTTATATGATTTGTGTTATCTTATGTTGATTGGTTTAATTTTGTCTTTTTCTATGCTTCTTTTAATGTAGTTCGTCTTTAAGTGTTTTCATATAGTTACTATGTATAAATTACCATAGATAAATTACTGTGTGCCCGTGAGATGTGGTTAAGGTGCTAAGTAGTGTACATTTAAGTTTTATTTTGTTTTTTTTTCTGTTTAAATTTTTATTTGGTGTGTAATATATTTATCCTCATTTATATATTTTCTATAGTTATATATTTAATGAACAGTGAATCAGATTCTGAAACTTATTTTTCTGCTAATTCATCAGGGGAGTTCAGTGATGCAGACATTTCTAGTCAACCTCACCTGGGCGATACGCTGCACAGCACATTCTCTAACTTTCCTCATAATTTTAATATTTGCCACATCAACGCAGAAAGTATTCCGGCACATTATTCAGACCTCCTTACAACTTTTACAAGTCAACATATCCATGCCTGTCTCGTCTCTGAAACCGTTTTGAAACCTACACTGCCATCTACTTCTTACTGTCTACCTGGGTTTCATCTGATACGGAATGATAGAACAAACAAAGGATGGGGAGGTGTGGCTATTTACCTAAGGTGTAATATACCGTTTAAGATTATTCACAAATCCCCTTCTGAATATTCTGCTTCGGCCGAATATATACTTCTAGAATTAACTTTCAACCGAACTAAAGTACTTCTCTGCGTGTTTTACTGTCCCCCACAAGTAAATTATTTCAACCAATTTGAGTCCCTTCTTGAACAATATTCCCCTGAGTACCCCCACTTGATAATTCTTGGAGACTTTAACACTTGTCTGGTTAAAGACGACTTCCGCTCCCGTAAGCTACAGTCGATTACTAGGTCCCTGAATATTGATATCCTTTCACTTCAGCCCACTTACCATGTCCGTGAATCACATTCCCTTTTAGACTTGATCATGATAAGTCAATTTAATCTAGTTAGTGCTCATGGACAGCATACTGCTCCTGGCTTCTCTAATCATGACCTTATTTATGTTTCATATAAATTGAAACCCCCCAAACAGACGCCCAAAGTCCATTTGCAGCGTTGTTTAGCCCGAATGGATGTTTGTGCGCTCAGAGAGGACATCGCTTCAACGGATTGGTCCAGCCTTGAAACTTCCAATTGCATCAACAATAAAATTGAGACATTATCTGCAAGGTTGACTGAGGTATACGACAAACATGCTCCCATTCGCCCTGTCAAAATCAAACATATTCCTGCACCTTGGCTCAACGCTGATATTCGCCGCATGATGGGTCGTAGGGATGCCCTTAAGCGAAAACATAAACGTAGCCCAACTGATGAAAGCTGGTCACAATATAAGGCTGCAAGGAATCGGTGTAATCAGATGTGTAGGAATGCCAAGCGCCGTCACATTAACGAGTCTATTGATAACTGTTCTCTCAATGATATGTGGAGATTTCTTCGCACACTCGGGGTTGGTAAAAGCGTGACCGAGGGAAATCATACGATTGACCTTGACGGCTTAAACCTGCATTTTTCTTGCTCTCCCGTCACAATGATTCCTGCCATCAAATCTAACACTATACGTCAGCTTCATTCAGTCTTACTTCCTAACTCTAATAAATTTGTCTTCACCCCTGTAGCTGACTGTGAAATAAAAAAGATTATTCTATCTATTAAAAGTAAGGCCGTAGGACCTGACAACTTGGGTCGAGAGCTATTTGTGCCGATTTTAGACAGTATCCTCCCAATTATTTCTCACATACTAAATTATTCTTTAAAATCGGCGTGTTTTCCTGACTCTTGGAAGAAGGCCTACGTAGTACCTCTACCTAAAGTTAATAATCCCACTGACCCTAAGCATTATCGACCAATCTCCATTCTTCCGTTTCTATCCAAAGTTCTTGAACGTATTGTTCACTCACAGCTATGCCATTTTCTGTCCTCCTGTAACATCCTCAGCCCATTTCAATCCGGTTTTCGTCCCTGCCACAGCACTACTACCGCTCTTGTAAAAATCACTGACGACATTCGTCTAGCTATGGATGCCCGTCAGTTAACTCTCCTTGTATTACTTGACTTTAGTAGTGCATTCAATTCGGTCGATTTTGACATCTTAATTGCAATCCTGTATTCTCTTAATATTTCACAGTCGGCTCTGGATTGGTTCTCTTCTTACCTACGTGGTCGCCAGCAATGCGTCTGTGTAGACAACGTCTACTCCTTATGGACTGACCTCACCGCTGGCGTCCCACAAGGTGGCGTACTTTCTCCCTTGTTATTTTCCATCTTTATCAATAGTATTGTTGTCCCATTTATGTGCTCTTACCATCTTTATGCCGATGACTTGCAGCTTTATCGACAATTCCATTACAATGATGTTCACACAGCGGTTGCACTTATGAATATCGATCTTGATTCTGCACTAGACTGGGCTGTTCGGTTTGGCCTTTTAGTTAACCCGGCTAAAACTCAGACAATCATCATAGGGTCTAGTAAGCAGTTGGCCAAACTCGACAAGTCAACTTTACCTCCAGTTGTGTTTGATGGTGTTGCAGTCCCGTACAGTACGAGTGTAAAAAATCTGGGTCTATGGATTGACGAGACACTATCATGGAACACACAGGTCTGCGAAGTCAGTCGAAAACTTATGGGTAGCATGCACTCTCTAAAGCGATTGCAAAATTTCATTTCCGTTGGCACCAAAACTACGTTAGCACAATCCCTTTTACTCCCGTTATTTGATTATGCTGATATCTGCTACCTAGATCTTCATGAAGATCTCCTTAACAAACTTGACCGCCTCCTTAACTTATGCATTCGATATATTTTTGGCTTGCGTAAGTTTGATCATATTTCCGAATTCCGTAATCGACTCCAGTGGCTTGACATTAGAAAGCGCAGAAATGTTCACACCCTATCACTTCTTTACAGCACACTGAATAACCCTGCTGCTCCGAGTTACCTGCAGGATCGCTTCAAATTCCTATCCTCACATGGTGTTCCACTTAGGTCTGCTGATACCTTACTGTTAGCAATTCCTACACATCGCAGCACTTATTATAGTGACTCTTTTTCTGTAAACGCATCTCGTCTTTGGAATCAGCTTCCCCTAGAAATTCGGTCCTCTTCCAATGTATATATTTTCAAAAAACGTCTGAAGTCCTATTATTTAAATTATATTTAAACTTTATCATTTATATAAGTTCTTGCTCGCTCTCTGTTACAAAAAAAAGGTTCATATAAGAATAAATGTATATACACAAATATTGGTATATATTTAAATTAAATATATATTATAAGCTATGTACTATATGTATCTGTATGTATTGGTATTAGAATGTAAGTATATTTATTCTTGTTGAGTATATATATATATATCTTTATTGATAAAAAATCTTACTTCTTTTATCCTTTTTTGTCTGCCGCCTTGCACCATTCCTACATCCCAAGGGTAGGTAGGAAGAGAATGCCTTTTGGCATTAGGCCCGCCTTTTGTAAACTGTTTATAATGGTGTACAATAAAGAATTTTATTATTATTATTATTATATTGTATAGAATATGGCTACGGAATAATTTGCGAATACATTTGTCTTTATTTGATTTATTTCAAGACTATAAATAACTGGTGCAGCTGGCACTAAGCTCAGTTGGGTTTTTACCACCGATTAGAGCTGTATTCCACATTATGTATTATCTAGCTGTGCACATAAATATCATTTGTGTTAGTAGGTCGAATCCTAGACCTACCATTAAAGACTCAAAAAATATATTGTTCTTTGTAAGAAACTCGAGATCCACTTAGTTTACTTGCAGTTCAATTTTGCTGTTATATTTTTCATATCAATTTTATAAACACAAAATGTAAGCAGTGAGCTAATAATTTTAAGATTATCTCAGTAATATGTTACTATTAATACTGCTCAGTTCAAATACTCTAATGGGTTTAATATTTTCAGAATTTTACTGGAGGTAACACAACACGGAATCAAGCTAAGGTAAATGTTGAATCAAGAACTTGCCCATTTCCTTCTTCCAACTGCACAAGATCATTTGCTGGGCTAACGAAGTCGGGGCTGAAGAAACGTGATTGGAATAATCATGAAAATAAAAATGCCTTTTTTGACCATAAAATGCAAGCTAGGCATAACGAATACAAATAGGATATGATGTATAAGTATCACATAATCTTTTGAGGTTGTTAAGTTAAACTGATATTGTACTGTGACATATTTATATGTCGTTACACCGGGACAAAACTATATACAAATGGAGACAAATCTGAGATCATATTTGTCATTTTGTCATCGACCGTAGGGACTCTGTAGATGTCTTTCCGGTGTAACGACATGCCATTACGTGACTGTTCACTAAGTTGAACCCCTGTGTCCACCGACAAGTTAATTTTTCATTCACCGGTTTCACGTCAATCATGCAACACTATATCTCTACTTACACCGTATACTCACTCATACACATGATCAAACTCTCTCTTATTAGCTCAATAGATGTTATCGTTAATCATCCGCTAACAACCTTAACGAAAAGTGACGTCCCGTGTATCGACAGTCGGTAGGTAATTTATCGATAAGTTTCACAATGCCCGCCGCAACGAGACAAGTCACTGTCGTGTCACGCGGCTGTCACGGGGAATTGTGACCGCTGATAGTTCATTTGCTACTGGGGCCTACCGAGACATTGCATGTATACAGAGGTGAAAGGAACTACACATTTTTGTAGCTACATATGTATATGAACTTACATACTTTTATATCATTCTGATAATTAAGGGAAATAAATACCTAAATATGAACGTTTTTCTGAAGTCGATTACAGTAAAGCCATTGGTTGTTAAACATTAAAAAAATACTGAGCTTATAGAACGTACGTTTGCGAAGGTACACATCCCCATTTTGTCCAAAACTATTTATATTTTGTATAATAATTGAAATAAAAACTATTTTTAAAACCCTTTCTATTTAGAATAATGAAATAAAAAAAATCTTATACACATCAGGGGGAGCTGTTAAAAAATCTTCTAAATACAGGAATTTCACAAAATCAGACTAGTCGTTCGGGAAACGAGTGTTCTTGCTGGTTTTTGAAGCGGAGACGATGGCACTGGCTAGACTGACTTTACGCTATGGTATATAGGCGCCTTAACTGAAGGACTATATAACTGTAACTATCGGTACGTTATCTCACGACATAGAAGGTGCAACATGTTTCGGTGTTCACGGTGTTTCTGATATGCAATAATACGTATATATATAACCAATCAAGTTTATGGATCACTACTTAGGGACCGAACGCGGTATGCTCGGGCCTCGGCTCCCCTCACGTATATCAGAGACCAGATATCGATATTTTTTCTCTCTGGTAATCTTACCGAAAAAACCATATGCTAAACATTTCTCATCCAATATAATAGAGTGCCTCCTTGTCGTTTTTAATGCTTAATGATGAAACAATTCAAAAGTGTGTAAAAAACTAAAACAATTAAGTTAATAATATCTTATTGAAGTAGAACCAAATATTTGCCTAAGAATTAGATTATTTGACTCTCTGGAAGAATGTTTACATACTTAATATTTAATTTTGCTATATTTTTAATATTTCATTAGTAAACGTAAAAAATATGGCAAAAAAGTGAGCTCATATGGGGACACGACTCCAATTAGTTCAATAATGTCATTACTACAAGTGGGCTGAGCGCAAAGTCGATTAATCTTACGTGTAAATGTTCTAAAGTTTCATGTTTGGAAAAAATACAACAAATGATCTTATCTCCATGAGTTATAATATGTAACAAAAAATATGACAAATTGGATATCTTCATCATTAACATATTTGCCTGAATAGGTAATTGCGATTTTTTGCTTCATAATGGATGAACGTAAAAAAAATATGATCACAATACGATATTGTTTATCAATGATCAGATAAACATTCGAAATGTTGTGGAATTTTGTTTTAAATTTTGGATCGAACTATTTTAATGATTCTCACTTATCCGCTTGATTGGCAAGCAGATGCCCAGCAAAGTTTTGACTGCCGCTTTCCCTTGACAGTTAAGAAATCATTAATTTATAATTTGTATCCCCTTCAATGTGTACGAGAGTTGTTGTCTTCATTTCCTAATATGTCATCATCGTAGGGTTCTGATGTGATCGCAGGACATGACGCACGACGTTTACAATCAGACGTTGAAGGTAAAATGCTGAGGAATGATAGGGCTGTAATCACATCTGTGGTCTATGCGGTAATTTTTGAGGTTAGAACACTGCTCACGCTTTGTGTTTTTTTGTATTACAGAAAAGTTGGGCACAAGATTTTTTTAGGAAATCTTAAAGCATTTTTTTATGTATTGAAATATGATTTTTTTATAATCTTAAAGCATTATTCTGAAAATAAAATAGAACGCTCGATTAACAATTCGTTTCCTGTCACCTACCTCCAGTGCAGTGCCAAATTACTATCTTGCAACGCAATACATAAAAAAAATCTCCGCTTGAATCAATTTAGTTTTGACATTCACCTCAATGAAGCCCAGTAAAATGTGACCAGAAACTTTTGCGGGCTCATAATTCAGTCAGTTTAAAAACATATTTCTGGATCTCGACAACACCGTCACCTGCCGGGTACAACTCTAGCTAATAACTATATAGGTGACCCCACTTACAAAAAACATGAAAACGGATAAGCTGTTTAGTAAGAAATGAATTACGAACACACGCACAACAGATTTATTTAAATAAAGATTATTACGAACCTGTGTCTTGCCACGCGCCACGGTTTCAATGGATTTATGTCGATTTCTCTAAAAATGCCTAGTTTTCTTTCCAAGTTGAAAATACCAGCAAATGTGCTCCATGTTCGCACAGTCTGACAAAACAAATGTTCGTCGGCAGTAGAACCTCAAAGATGTCATTGGACACGTAGGCAAAGCAAGCACTGGATCCACGGTCCAATTACTGTGTTTGCTGAATAGTGGTCGGCGTGTATTGAACAAACACAACGCGGCCCCTGGGTGCTGCCACAGTGGGTATAACAAATCAGACCGACATCCCTTTCATAGGTTTGATCAAGAGATCCAAATTATTTGGTTTGATCACCGCTGTTTGGCTTTTGAGGCATGAGCTATTCATAGAAACATCCAGCTGGGTCTTGAAACGGTGCTTGTATTAAAGGAAACGGTAAGGATTCCAGTCCTGGATTCCTGTGTGGATTCTGGCACGTAAAAATAATAGTAGTGAGCCCCACTGCAGTTCTTCCCGTGCATATTGCAAGAGCAGACTAAGGTATTCGTCGTTTGTGGTTTGGATTCCATGTTAAACTTATCTAGGTTTCTTTCTTATTTACTAGGTGGTAGGATCAATCTCGCCCAGGTTGGTACAATCGCATTAAATTAACGATGGTCGAAGCGGCAATAAAAGTTGTCCGTGCTTACCATTCAGTTAAACGTAGCTGTTCAATAAAAGGAAGGTCTTGGCATGGTACCTAGTTCAAGTCAGCTGTGTCGGGTTTATGTAATGACAGTAGGTGTGGTAGTAGCTATCCTTGTCTGGCCACATTTGGCGAGGGTTTTCCTGTGATTTCCAGTGAAGAAAATACGTTAAAATTGCTGGAAACTGTGAAAACAACAATTAAAATACGATACAGGTTACAAAAGTTTGATTACTGATCTCTTCTTTTAATTTTATTGTGCTGGCGCTCCACCTCGACTCATCAAAAGTAAACGAATCGATCAAACGAGTACCGTCTGTTGGCACCTCACTGATGGAGCATCTCAATGATTCTGTCCTAAATTAGCGAGTAGAATATGTATATGCTAAAACTTGACCGAGGTACATTTATATCATACCGGTTTTTATCAAAGGAATCGCATTTTTATTATAAGATTATAATCTTGAAAATGATGTCTAGAACATTAATAAAAATTCATGAGACCAGATCCAAGGCAGCATCGTGTATGCCATGCATCGGGGCATGTGTGACGACTTCATTTTTTTTTATCGAAGAATTTAGTTAGATGTTAGTTTTATATTTTTGTGGTTTTGGTATAATAAACCGTAAGTTCGACCAATATTTATTAAAAATAACTGATTCGAACTACCTTGAACCCCGTTGAATGACTTAGGGTCGATTTTTCAATCCTCAGATAGTACGTTAAAAGACGGATTGCCATTGCCGTAGAATTATATCTTCTATCCCAATTATCTGACTATAATTTTACTAATAAACATATGGACTTACTATATCGGATGGATAAGCAGAAGCGTAAATAAATGCGTCGAATAGTTATCTGACCTAAGGGCTGATTTTTCAATGGTCTAATAAACAGTCAGATAACTATTCGACGGATCTATTTACGCCAGTTACAGTACACGTTACAGTAAGTCCATATTTTTACAGTAAAATTACAGGCAGATAATTGTGACAGAAGATATAATTCTCCGGTAATGACTATATTTCTTTTGAAAAATGTAAATTTGTACTCAGTCCAATAAGTACTATCTGATGATTGAAAAATCGGCCATAAGAGTAATTTTTAATGGCTGTAACTCCTTCGAAAATACCAATTTAACATTTGGTTTCAAATTCAAGGTTTTTGCATATTGTATTACGTTACATATTTGGGGCTGAAAACGCTGTCAAGTGAGAACAAAATCATTAAGATGTTGGAGAAAATACGCCGCTATTTAATTCTAATATACGACAGCCGATCTAATCCGAACAAAGAGCTAACTGGATCGGTCACAATTGGGAATAGCTTATTTTACAACGAGCGATGTGCCGTCGACGTGACACTGAAAATAGAAGCGAGGAAGTTCCACCACGACTCATCACGAGTTGCCGGAGGTCGGGACCGGTCGAAACAAAATACAATCGCTGAGGTGGAGATACCCGCCGCGACTCGTGACAACAACGGACGTTACTAGCCGGAGGCGAGCGGGCGGGGCGGCGGCGTGATGCGCGCAGCCGTGGTGAATACATCAACAGCAGGATGTGTCGACGTGTCAAGTGTTCTGCTGCACTAGTGGCCACTCTTAGTTGGTGTACCGAACTCACTGACATCATGGTTCAGATAGAGCTGATCAAGAAAATTGATCAAGATGATAAGTTCATAGATCTATGCTGCCTTATTGATAATAAATATTTGCACCATCGCGAGTTGCCGGAGGTCGGGACCGGTCGGATCACAAAATACAATCGCTAAGGTGGAGATACCCGCCGCGATTCGTGACAACAACGGACATACTAGCCAGTGACGAGTAGGCGGCGGCGCGGCGTCGTCGGCGTGATGCGCGCAGCCGTGGTAAATACATCAACAGCTTCCCATCGCAGATGTAATGGGTTCAATGCTCGCCCCGTTCGTGGTGCACACCTTATTTTATCACGATTGCGAGTTGTTCCATGGTTCGGAATCCATGTAAAACGTAAATCTCTTTCCTCAGGTGTGGTAGGTTTGGCACATATATAACATTACGCCCCGCTTCCCAAGAGAGGTAGCCAAAGTTAACAGCAGCGTGCAGTTGGATCACGGCATAATATTATTTCACTTCCTCTACAGACATACATATTTTCATGCATGCTCCAAGATTACGTGCACGTGTATAACAAGCATGGATACATTTAGAAATAATGGTTGGCAGAATATTAAACGAAAACCAAATAAATTATTACTATAAGGATCATTTTAACTAAGATTTATGACCTGGTGCACAGCTTCAGAATGCTAGCATGTCAAGTATCAATTTTCTAACGATTTCCAAGGAAAGATATGCAATCGTAACAAATAATGTTGGTGGTTCACGTTTGTTTACGTCGTTACACGGAAAAGTTAAAGAATTCGTGTGCCCATTTTACTCTAAGATCGACGTCAATATGACTGAAAAAACCTGCCAAGTGCGAGTCGGAATCGCACACGAAGGGTTCCGTACGATCGTACAAAAAAATAATACAAATAAATCGCGTTTTTTGTATGGGGACCCCCTTTAATTTTCATTATTTTTTATTTTACCTATTTGTTGTTATAGCGGCAAAATAAATACACACTCTGTGAAAATTTTAGCTGTCTATCTGTTACGGTTACTGACGGACAGACGGACGGACGGACGGACGGACGGACGGACGGACGGACGGACAGCGGAGGCTTAGTAATAGGGTTCCGTTTTCACCCTTTGGGTACGGAACCCTAAAAAACGATTTCGTTTCTCTATTTATAGTGTGACAACATGAAAATACGTAACCGTACCTGAAAGCCGTATTAAAATTAAATTAAATATTGCAAACATTAAACAGAGACTTCGGGCGAATACTTAACATCGCTTCCCTCTTGATCAATTAACACATGAGGTCACCGTGTTGGTGAGAGGTGGATGGAGTTGCAGTGACGAGCACGGACTGCAGCCACTAGGCCTTGCCTGAAGCGTTACTTCCGCGTCTTGCTCATTAAGCTCTCGCTGTCAAACACCACGGTTCAAGATCCTTTCGCAAATAGTATATTTATATGATCTGCGTTACCTTGTTTTAACTTAAATAGATGCTCAACTTTCTTATTGAATCCAAGATCCATAAACCCTTGCCTGTGACAAGCATTGACCACTCGTTATTTTTTAGGGTTCCGTACCCAAAAGGTGCTAACGGAACCCTATTACTAAGCCTCCGCTGTCCGTCCGTCCGCCCGTCCATCTGTCACAGGGCTGTATCTCGTGAACCGTAATAGGTAGGCAGCTGAAATTTTCAGAGTGTGTATTTTTTAACCGCTATAACAACAAATAGGTAAATTAAAAAATAATTGAAGGGGGCTATCATGCAAAAAACTTGTTTTTTTGTGTTAAATCTTGTACGATGGTGCGAAACCCTTCGTGTGCAAGTCCGACTCGCACTTAACCTGTTTTTTTATCCAGTCATGGAGGCACAACCTTCCGTTATAGAATCAGCCCACCGCATTGGCATCGCATTGAATGTTTAAAGCGGCAATGAAAAACGTTCCGTCTTCTTTTCATCCTGTTAAATGTACTCGTAATACTTCAACCAACGTGCCAAGTCGGCTTTCTCAAGTCAGCCCTCTCGGAAGTCAGCTCACGTGCTCATGATGAACTGGTGCGCGGGCGCAGGCTGGTGGTGTCCCCGCACCAATAGAGCTGCTCCGTGACGCACCAAGCGTTATGATATCATTTCCAACGAACGGTTCCTTCGTTCATTTATAAATTGTTCTGATCTACCCTACGAAACTCACTTGGTATAGAATACGTTTATTAAACAGAATCGTTTTAGCTGAAAGTTATTTGGTAAAAATTTAAAAAGAATTTTACCTTTCGCTACATCAATTAAATCTGGTATAACGCATTGCATGTTTCCGTAAAAAGTTTAAAAATAATATTAATATTTTTTTAATTGTGACGATGAACTCCCATCAAAAGTGCTCGTGGTGCACGGCCACAACGACAAAGTAACGAGTAACATGCGTCCTCATACATTTTATTAATATAAATTCGCTTCATGCATCAACAATAGCAATTTCCAAAATTAACTGTTTTCTATTTGTGATTCTATTTTATTTTTGAGAGTGACTATACAATTATAAAAAGTTAGATATACATTGAGCAATCTCAGTGAGCTGATGAAGATGAGTGTAGCTTTTTGTGTGTGTAATGAGTGTAGGTGTGTGTTGTGCGGCGAGTGTTTCCCACGCTCATCATCTGTTTGTGGTTGGAAAGTGATCACCGTTCACACGCACACAACACTCCCCGCCCTCCTCCCCACTTCTCCACAGACGATTTACCTTTGAGACACTCTATTGAGGCTTTGTCTGTTCTTGGCATATGTGGCAATAGTGCAAACAGCAAAATTCCAGTCTTAAGGTGGCCCAACCCGGCGGCCTCAACTCATTTGCGGGCACGGTACAAAACCGTGCTGTTGCGCTCTGGGACCTTCTCTGTTTCTAAGAATAAGACAGGCTCCGTTATGAGGAAGATGCAACCTGTCCACAAAAAAGACAATGTGCATAGAGTATGCACATTGTTCACAGAGACTTATAGCTAAAAGTAAACCACGACCGCTGTAGTCAAAAATCTAACAAAAACCAAATAGATTATAAATCTTGATTAAACAAGCTATGTCTGATGACTAATCTTTTTAAGATGTTCTTACTTTATCATTGCGTAATCCACCTCCAAAGTAATTGTATAAAACGCGCGAAAAATCCGAACTTTCGGACGTTATCACTTGGAAACCAAACACAATTTTACAATGCCAATGGTCATCAGACATCTAGTTCAATCAAATAAAGCTATATTGAGCAAAATTTTGGATCTCTGACAAGAAATATAGGCGTGATCTTCTTTCCCCTTTTGTATGGGGAAATGAGCGGGTTGGGCCACCTTAAGATGCGCGGGTTCCGGCACTTAAGAACGGCCCGTAAGCTGTGTTCCCCATACAAACGTAGTTTACTAATAATTTGAAAACGACTATTCCAATTTACTTGATATGTGTGGTGTCTAGTATAAGACAACGAATATCCGTGTCTGCACGTTTTCGTTGTGCTGAAAAATCCTAAGCAAGTCAAATAACAGGCAAAATAAATTCTTCATACAAATATTCTTTTCTCTGCTGAGTGACACAGCCTACATTTTTCGAAAAAACAACAACATGCAGACATAGATATTTGTTACTTCATATTACAAACAAAAAATCAAGCAAATTGGAAAGGTGGTTTTCAAATGATTAGTAAACTACGCTTGCATGGAAGGCGAAATTGTGTCATGCTTACGGGCCCACCTTAAGAATAGTGCAACTGGTGCCACTGACGTTCTTTCAGTGCGTGCCCTAAGAGGCGAGTAAGAGTTCTTTCTTGGTTGGGATTCCAGGTAAAAGTGTAGGTATTTAATTGTTTAGCGTTTACCACGCCTGTTGGCTCCATCGCATTAAATGAACGATGGGATGGTCGAAGGCAGCAAATAGTACCTGTTTCCATATCATAATGGTGGTGTGGTATTAGCCATCCATGTCCAGAAAAAAAATGTGTGTTTTGTCCATAAGTCATTAAGTCTATAAGAAACCTCTTATTAGAAAAAATACCTACATAACATCCAATGCGAAAAAACATTTTATTTCAAATGCGAATTAAGGGTGCAGCATTTTTTCCTAACAAATAATATGAAAAAGTGCTTAAGGTCGAATAAGCAGTAACTAATTTTAAAATGCGGATATTTACGCACAGTTTGCATCATAGAGAAACATCATCGAGAAAAATAAATTCAAGGGAATACCCAACTTCAGTTATCTCAAAATCTCTATAATAAATTCATCAAAATTAAAGCGAAACAGTGCACGCAGAAGCATAATCTAGATTCAGTGTAGGGTGTTTCGACTCCGTTCGTTGAGTTCAGTGACCATCATCGGTCAAGCTTCCCATGCAAACATATTTGACCAATAATTTGAAAAGAATTGGTCTAATTTAATTGATACTTGGTATCTAATACCAGTTTATTTTTTAGAAAAAAAAGATCCCGTGTCAAACCACAGAATAATTAAGGTTTGCATGAAGATAGCCTTCCGATGCTCGCTGTTTTTGCTTTAATTTTACGTAGTTTTATTAAAAAAAACAACAAAACAGTCAATATGATAACAATTTATCAAATTATGGGTATGCAGCAGGAGGCGATTGCTATACGCAATTGTTAGACGCAATACCCGCGAATGGTGTGTTTTGCTGGTTCCGGTCCAGCCTCACAGTTTATTCATAAAGTCGTTATTTTTACAGGGCTTTTTCTTTAATTAATTTGGCCTTGCTTCACGGTCGATTATACATACATACACATCACATTCCTTGAAAAAAGCATCGTTCTTTTTAAGTACGAAAAAAATTATTTACTTATCAAAAACGTTCAGACACAGATATTCGCTACTTGGTATAATTGGAACAGTGGTTTTCAAATTATTGGTAAACTATATTTGTACTAACTTATAGGGAGGGTGATATTCTGATAATGAGCAATTTAAGAGAAGCCATGCAAATATAATATTTTAAAAAGCTGTATTCAAGGCAATATCACTGAATTAAGGCCGTTTAACTTCTCTTTTTTAAAATGCTAAGCATTTAAAGTTTAATAGTTACATTGTTTAAACGTGTTTTCGCTGCACTTCCATTTTTGTAAGCGTAATATATTTTATAATCTAATAGGCTAGTACTTTTTTGGGAAGGATAAAATTACATTTTAGACTTTAACTTACTTTGCACTTCAGCCTTGACATATACATATTTTATGTAGGAATACAAGTAGGAAGCTTTGATCACCTCACGATACTGGCAGCTAACAAAATATTTTCAAGGCTTTATCTGGAAGGCAAATTACCCAAAGCGTAATATGTTACGCACTAATTACGAACATCTCGGCCTTTATTTGTGGCCCGGTTGCATTGTGGGCAAAAAAAAACACGTAACTTTAACAATGGCTATTCCAACCATTAAAGTACATCTATAATGTTTAACAATAACGTTCTGATGCAGTGGTCTTGTAAAATTCTTCCAGATATTATTTAATATCTGGAAGAATATTATTAATCTGAACAAATTCAAATATTTCAATAGTTAGTACTTATTAAACGAAGACATTTCTTAAACATTAAATTTAAGAATTAAGATGCAGAGAGAGGGGGAAAACAGCATTTTCAGATTAAATATCTGTGGATTGGCGCGCAATTCAGAATTAAATATTTTTTTAAACGAAATGCAATACATTTTAATTTCAATTGTTTTTAGATCGTCTTTTGTTTTTGTGAAATTGTGGTAGTTTTTGAAGAGCTTATGACAATGCTTAAAATGCTGCTGGATTTAGTATATGTTACGGAACGGTTTCTTTCTTGTAGGTAACTAAAATTTTCCAGTTGAACCGTGTGTGTTTCAATTTAAGGGGACTTTGACCCTATAACGAGCCTATCCGATAAGCTATCTTTAAATATTTTTAGTGTACATAATAAGCACTTATTAGCAAACATGATTAACGGAAAAGCTTGACATGAAACCATTTTATGAAAAAAGCGCGATAGCTCCCACAACATAAGGAGTGAGGGTGTATTATTTTAATTTCATTATGTTCACCACTTGTCCTTTTAGTGTCCCGCTTGGAATCATTTTTCATTTTGTCTTTATAACAATTATAATTAATTAAAATATAAGCGATTCTGGAGGAAAATGTTATTGATTTCATCAGAATCGTTTATTTTTATAATAATAATAATTAGTTAATAGACAAAATGAAAAATGATTCCAAGCAGGACACTAGATAATCGATTACTAATTAAAATTAATTTAAAAAGCGGCTCTTACCGCTTATGTCGCAGGAGTTATCGCATTTCAAAAATTTTCAAATCAATCTGAGGTTAAAATTTGAATGGCAATGCCTAAGTTTTATTAATCTAAATCATATAATAGTTAAATGTTAAGTTTTTCCAATAAACTTATTTGCAGATAATGACTTATTAAGAAAACTAATAACAATGACACCTTAGCCGTAACTTATATAACTAGGTCGTTTACTGCATATCATTGATGTTTTCTCTTGCGAATGACGTCGATGGACACCTCACAAAAAACTTTAGTAAACTGAATAGGCCACATACAATTATTTGAACCAGATAAAAACTGTAGCGCAAGATGGTGTTTCAATATCAAATGCTAGTTAAAATATTTTGATCTTAGCCACAGCCAAATCATTTCGGGATATTTTTTTCGAGTTCTAGGTAAATTTTTACACAATCAATTTACAAATTTTAGGAATTTTTTTTCAGTTAATTTATGAATTTTTTTTACTTTAGGGACTTAGTTAACAATAAAATATGTTCTAAAATTTTTTCATATTTTTTCCACAATTTAGGTACACACCTTTTATTACCACTGACGTGAAAATAACCGAAACATAACATAGGAACTGGATGCCTATCCTTTCTAACCTTGCTTGTATTTCACGGCCACCAATTTTCGTGTTTTCCATCCAGTGCAGGATGGAAAACACGGACAATTTTCATTGACACTTCGACCATCGTTTATTCCGAAAACCTTGTCCGGAAGTCGCCTTACGACTTGAACGGGATGAAATGCAGTGCGACCATTTGTACTTGCACACAAATTGTTCAAAATAACATTAATTTACTGTCATGAAGGTAGCTGGGTTCTGAGATTTGGAAATATGAAGAAATTATTTCTTTGTCCGTTGGCCAAGGCATAAGGCAAGGCTCGTAGCCTAGTGGCGCGGGGACTGGCCTAGCGTACCAGAGTGCATTTCGACACGAATGCGAGCTGCTCCATCGTTCGGAATCATGTAAAACTGTAGGTCCCCTTCCCCTACTAGGTGGTAGGGTTTAAGCCCGCCCGGGTTGGTACCATCGCATTGGATGAAAAGATGGTCGAAGCGGCAATGAAAAATTGTCCGTGTTTACCATCCAGTTCAATGTAGCCATGCTCATAAAGGGAAGGTCTTGGCATGGCACCAAATTCCTTCGGGAATGAGGTGTATTAGGCTAATATCATAACGGTAGTTGTGTGGTCTTAGCCATCCATGTCAGGTCGCATAAAAAAAATATAATAATAATTTTGTCGCCGACTGCGAATTAAACTAGCGAAATCGTCTTCTAGGCCCAACCTTTTCCTACCCCTTAAAGTTGTCCGATTTTATTCAAACATTTGTAATCACTTAAGAAAGCTTGATTGTATGTCCATATGTTTTTACAGATCTACAGATTTTGATGTAAATATCTGTATTTTCCAGTAAAAACAATCTAAAATGACAGTAAAAAAAAAGGTAAAATTCTTTATTAGCCACTATTTTCCAATCTACAAGTAGATAATAAAAGCGTGTTAAAAAAGAATTACTTACAGACGTAGGTCTCAACAATATATTTTAGAATGCAAAATTTCTAAGACCTAGTAAAATATTTAGAGCATGGCATGTAAACATGTATTGCCCGTAGGATGGGGAATTGGTAGGGTAACGATTTGACGTTCCGAGTAGCTTTGACTTGTCTCTTGAGCGAATGGAGGTGTAACCAAGCATTGTTTAAGTATGTAGTGTAATCCGACTATTTGTGAGCATAAAATATTTTTTGTTATTGACTTGGTATAAAAAGTCTTAAAATTGGAAGTTAATTACGGGTTTCGTATGCGGCAAAATCACCGCCACCGATATACAAAAGTAATTCAGCCAGATAGGTTTCAAGAAGGGTAATCACAGACCAGACAATCATCTGTGAGTGTTGACCGGCATTTTAAATATCAAACATGCCAACGTATGCTCGGGGGCAGTATTACATATTTGTAAGCCCACAGTATATTTGGGTTATAAGTATGACCACACGATTACTTATTTCCATTCAGTTCACTCTCAGACTGAGATAAATAGTCGTAAGAGAAACTAAGACTAAAAAAAGTAAGAATCAAATTATATATATAGATGCCAATACAAAAGTGTTCCTAAAATAGAATTGAAAATCACTTTCGCTGACTCGAACCACACGTATTTAGTCCGAAGCTGTAGCGGAATGGGCCGAGCGGGGCGGTGCGTAGGCGGCGCGGTCGCGGGCGGCGGGGCGGCGCGCGGCACGGAGAGGCGAGACATTTCGACCCGGTTTCCTGTTCCGGCGTACTACACCTCAAGGCCGCTAGATTTAGATGCATTCATTATCTGCTATCTCAACACAAAACAGACGGCGGGCAAACTTTTTTTAAGAAAAACTATTGCGGTTGAAACTATTATTTCCATCCACATATGCAAGCCACCTCCATATATCCATAAACTGCATACATCTTATTAAATTAACTTCGAATTGGTACTGGTTATCTAACTAACAAGGCAAAAATACCGTCTTTAGAATTGACATCCTGAAGGTGCCAGGTGGACAGTTGCTGCATTATGCAGCTAAGGAGATAGATAGCTCTTGTGGCATGACCATGGAGCTAAACCGGCATAACATGTGAGAAAATATGTGAGGGAATTCGATAAATACTGCACCATTCAGAAATCGATGCCAAATATTCTACTCAATAAGAGCGCAGAAGCTACGACGTAAAGCATTTGATTTGTTCCGAATTGATCGAATCCCCTCACAACTTACGCCGTATAGGGGGGTATTCAAGGTTATAATGTGTAAGGGTTGATCACTGATAATAATAACTTATTTGAGCCCTTAAATATATTTCTAAGATCATCAATAATTCCTGTAAGAAAAATATTTGTTTTCAAACGAATGTAGATCCGGGACAACTTAATACGTGCATAGAAAACAGTCTATGTACGGAGCGTATCATGGTAAACGCCACAGTAGGCAATGTCGTTTGTAAGGAAAATGTATGCGGGTCAAAGTCTAATCTGTGGCAATAATGCAGGAATAAAACACTTTTTAAGCATGCTCACAACCGTGCAAGTTACGTCCACTTTTCTATGCAGATTTAGCGCTAGGAATAATATGTACACGCGCCTTAACTCTCAGAGCGATTGTGCAAGCGCTTGGCCGCGAGCGAGACGCATGCGCAGACGCAGGCGTGCTACATTCATTACATAGTAGGTGTTGTGAAAGTGCAAGTAGTCATGTTTGTTTAAAGTATCGCTGGTCTCACTGAAGTCTAATGGTACGGCAGATCTGTTTTTGAAACGATCGTTACCAAATTACAACAGCAATTGGCGATTTTGATCCCTAAAAACGTATTTTTAATAAACTTTAAAAAAAAAAAAGTATTCCAAAACAAATTAACTTGCCCTATAAAATAAAAAAATTTTTTTCGGGAACCACTACTTTTCAAATAATAAAAGATTCATTCAAATCGGTTCACCCAGTCGAAGTTCTGAGGTAACAAAGAAAAGAAAAAGTCGAATTGAGAACGTCCTCCTTTTTTGAATTCGGTTAAAAACACGGCAGCACCGGCGATTGAGTACGAATTCGCTTACGACAGATTTTCTCTAGCTCCTATGACTTGCAAGAACATGGACGAATAGGACATTATTTAGTGCAACGGTAATTCGATGTTGCGCTTCCCGAAATAAGCGAGCAAGCTTACGAATTCAGAAAGCGCTAAAATAACAAATAGTAACAATTAAAAAATTAATAAAAATAAAGTGTTATGCTATGGTACGGTACAAGTTCAATTATCACTTGGCCGGTAATCAAGTTGTACACGCTCAACGTTTTCAGAGTTAATGTCTTTAGTATTAGGGTTTTATTATTAAAACTCCGGTTCCACCGCTTTTTTTTTTCTAAAAAAGTTTATCGAAACTCAAACTAAATCAGACTTGGGCCTACAGTCCAGTTTTGCGTTCCTGCAATCGTATTCTGTGCATCGCATGCTCGCGCTGCCGGTCCTTCTATGCTCGCTGTCATGCGGCGCCGCGCCGCCGCCTCCGCCGCTGCCGCCCAGGCAGCCGCGGGCGCGGTCTACACTCCGAGCGCTCGCGATATCGATCAGCGAGTCTCGCGCCTCCGACAATTAGCCAACCATTTCGTCACCTTATTTATTTGCCATTCCATTTTATTTTCACACAGTAGTGAACGGCAAGTTTATTGCAGCGAATTTAACACGATGCTACTGCAAATCAACTGCTAACTAGTGTGTGTTTTTGAAAACCTACCCAGTTTCCATTCGCAACACGATAAATTTTATGGCTATTCGCTGGCTTCTGAATGGCAAGTCCGTAAGTAGAAACGAAGTTGCCTAATTTTTTCCATATAGCAGATGACGTCTCGCAAGCTAATCACCGATGTAAGTGAGCAAAATAACTAATCTTCAGATCAAATTATCTGCTAACTATTAAATTATCTGCAATGCACACATGAAACCGTAATTTGAAAATAATTATAACAGATACCTGTATATTTCTATAAGTTGGAATAGTTTTTAAACAATGTAAAAAAGCAACAAATGACCTGCTGATGTTTTAGATATACATACACTGCCTTACTAATTACTAGCTAGAAGTACCTGAGGGCAAGATATAACGGAGTAATAGCGATGGTATAAATGTTTGGCAAGGCAGAACATGTTTGCGCTCGGCGCGCCATTCGTAACATTAGATTTCAACGCGTGGCAATTCATAAAATATTGTCACTGCAAATTTTAATAAATAAATACTGAACAGTGATGCACAATTCACTAACATTACTCGTGAAGTGAATGGATTTCGACTGGACTTCTCATGAAGTAAAATATATTTTTTCGTAATAAGAAAGTATTTACGTCGCTTTTTTTGACGAATTTGATATGTACGTACAATCAACCTTGAAGCAAGGAAACAATAATTAAATAAAGCGGGCTGTTAAATTTACTATTTTATAAATATAGTGCAAGGGTGGACATGAACCAGGATATCATTCGCGGGTATTGCATCTACCAATTTCGCCTACTGAGTGTGTAATTAATGAATGTTTCCTTGCTTTACGGTCAATTCACATTGGTTAACTTGTTATGAATCAAAGTACTTAATTTTGCATCACAAAGGCTTGTTATTTGCTGCAGACGAGCCAGAGTTCCGTATCCGGGAGTGCACGAGTCGTGACATTACCGCGGGGTTTTATCGTGACATGAGGCCTCCGCTTCACGGAGATCTCCGCTTCGTCTCTACCGGCTACCCACCTCTCCGAAGTCTTGTGACGCAACGAAATGACAAGTCCAAAAATATTGTGCGTTAGTTGTTTAAAATGATTTCAAAATTTTAGGAAAAAAATATTAGGGCCGGTCCACATTAGGGGGGTTACCATGGTAAATTAACTCACCGTGTCAACAGGCAAGTGATTAAATCTGACGTTTAGTTGCATTTCGTGCTACACTAGTTGGTATATTTTAATTAAATTGGCCATATAACACTTCGCTTGACAGTTAGCATCGCATGAAATGCTTCTTAATGTCAGATGTAATCATACTTGGAAAGTACACTCGAGATGTTAATTTACCATGGTAACCCCAAATACCCTTGATTTATCCCCGGTATCTGGCCAAGTCATGTAACCCTGTCGAATCCGCATTTATGTCGCGGTATGGAATGGTTTATTTTGTAACAATTATTTCATTCTACCTGTAATCTAAGCTAAAATATGAGGACTCCAGCAATCGAATATTGTAATAAACCTTAGTTATTTGTGCTGCTAGGTTTTGCAGTCTGTGCCTAAATTCAAGTTAACGGTGATCCTAAAAATACTCTGTGTCTCTTAATGAATAATAGTAGAATAGTGTATCATATGAGCTAAGTTATGACAGGGCAATACCAACAGATATTTGTTATAGTAGCGGGCCAGCAAGTAATTCGAAATCGGCATGTTTTTGATTCGTTCAAATGTAGTTAAAATTACTGTGCTAAGTTTTAAGATTACCATGTTTGGAAGTGGTGACTTTGTAACAGGTTCAGTCGACCACACAGACTGGTTATCGCAGACTGGACTCTCGCGAAGCTCACAGCGGGTGGGATTATTGATGCTCATATCCGTGATATAATTTGATAAATGAGATTTGGTTCAGGACACGTCCTGGATCGGACCGGGTTTCAATAACACCTGATGATATTTTACAGAAATAGATATGTGACGTGACGAGGGAGAGCCATATGCCTTTTATGATAAAACGCAGCCGATAAAAAGTAGGAATCATGCGCGTTATAACGTTTTTAGGTTTAAACATTGCAAATTGACGCGTACTGAACAAAAGGAAGTCAACTAAATTTCGGTTAAATGTTATCTAGAACTAGTTTGATATTGTTATTTTAGCATATTTTGTTTTGGGTTGTAGTGTGTTTAAAATCTATGATTTTTGTTATTCTTATTAGAATTACATAAGTTAGCGCCCTATCGTTAGACCTAAGAACATGTTATGTACCATGGTGTGTTTGTCCATCATCGGTGATAGTTTCAGTTATTTTTATTCTCAAGATTTGTAATACTATGTAAGAAATTAGTCACTCTCGACAAACCTAATTATAATAAAAACATTGAAGCACTGGAAATAGATAGACAAAGTTTTGGTAGACTAAACTATACAATGAAGTGTAATCAGAACAACCATTCAGTTGCGATAGCTAACATGATGGTCCAAATATGTTTGGGCACACAGTCTTGTTTTTAATCATTTCATGGCATTATTTCGTCTGATTTATAAGTCGTAAATATACTTTTTTGTACTAAGTAGGTAGACGCAATACCCGCGAATGGTAAGTTTTGCTGGTTCGGGTCCAGCCTTGCAATATATTCGTAAAGTAATTCTTTTTACTGGGCTCTTTCTTCAATGAATGTGCCCTTACTTTACGGTCGATTATACATACATACATACATATCAAATTCCTTGATTTATAAGTAGCCTACCACGATAAGTAAGGTAGTATAAGATATAGTTGTAGTGGTCACCTGTGCCGACACAGCTCTTGCAGGCCGCCACAGTCAGCAACACGAGCGCCAGGCGAGCTGCACCGCTTCGTGCGCCACCCTCCCCCCTCGCCCCCGCCGCCGCCGTCGCCGCGCGCCTCATGCTGCCCCCGCCTCCAGTGTCGGCATTTACCTGCGAGACATCACATTCTTAGTATAGACCACATTTCTACTCAGTTCCACATATTACATTCATTTCAACCAGTGAAATTGTTTTTATATACGTTGGAAGTTTATGAGATTCCAGCTTGGTAATTCAATTTATATTTGACCCGTAGCTTTCATTTATGAAATAATTGGATGCTACTTACATAATGAATGTTCTAAATATTTTTTTCCCATCGTTGCATATGCAAATTAAATGCCCAATCTACCACTACCGGAGAATATTTGAGGTTTGTACGTTTTGGTATCGACTATTGACCAAGTGTCAATTCATCCGTATATCGACGTTCGTTCGCTTACTAATTCCCCTACTCCTGATTTTCTCGAGTTCCGACAACAGCTAAGAACCGCACACGACGTCATCTAGTGCGACGAACATGCGATGATCGCGTCCTGGCTTTCAAAGCGAACTGACTGTATCCGACGTGATCAGTTGGAACCGCGACATCTATACGGAGCGTGTTACGAGCTGGAGACAATGCTGTCGCCAGGACGTGGGATCTGCCCCAGGACCCACAATTCGGCGCGCGAGCGACCCACCCACATAGACATATGAAAAAAATTTAGATACAATGATTTCATGTTCTATGGGACCCCATCTTACTTCGAACTATACTTCTATTATTTATTTTCCAAAAATTGTATAGGGCCTAAATATTTTGTACGAGAGGCCAATTACATTCCAATATTTTTTTAAGTAATCACTGATACCACTCCCGTCCTTCCTTACTCAATTATTTGGTGTTACCAGACTTTTTGAAATACAATGCAAACGATACAATTTCCATGAAATGAGATAGTTGTCCTGACTCAGTAATTAGCTTATTACATTTGGAAGAAAAGTCTGTTAAGTGTAAAAAAAGTTAACTTTATTTCGGTTCTACGTTATCTTATTCCATCAGCACAGTTTAAGTAGACTAAAATAAGATAAAACATTAAGAGTTATCAGAACAACCAACCATTTTCAATAGCTAGATATCATGATTGTTTAGATTTTCACTGTTGTTCGAAATATTTTTTTACGTCCCAACTGTCACAGTTGACATCTGACTGGACGAAGCGTCAGAGGTCCTCCAGGTTGCGTCGTGAATCCTGATGATGTGCACAGCGTGGTGGACGAAACGTCTAGCTAAATAAGTAAGCAGAACACTGTTTATCCGTAAACGTAAAATAATAAATAGATATCACGATCTAGTAAAATTGGTTTAAAAAGTTAAGTTTAGTTTAAAATAAAGAAAGGGCACTGCAGCTACAAAATCACTTGTCCAATAAAAGCTCTCTTGGGCTGTTACTTTTTTACACGATATTTGGGTTGCGATCACACGGTTTTGCTTTCATTTAACCATATTTTTTCTCAGTGTTGACAAGAATTATTTACAAGTGGGAAAGTTCATCGACCAACAGATGACCGCCGACGACTTGCGGAACGAACGGCACCGCGCCCTGCGCATGCTCTGACCTTGTCATTTAGCAACGAGGAACTGGCGCGCGGCCGTCGGCGTCGCACAGGGCTCGCGCGCGGACCGCTACTTTACGGAATACGCGGTCATGCGCTCAAATTGCCGGTCAACGCTTCGGAACAGCTGGCAAACTTGAACTTTGCCGGTTCAGTGAGCGTTGCCGCCACTACCGCGTCGCGGCGCGCGTGCGCGGAAACGGATCTGCGGTAATTAACGTAATCGGACCCGGTTTCGCTCGACACTTTCGTATATGATACCACAGTTGTATCATCTTAGTGATTTTGTTGTACAGATTCAGAATACTATTCGATGGAGCTCCATTCACCACCATGGATGATGCCCTATGGAACTTGCAACCCTTATGTCTCTCCATCTAACCTATATCCGAACCACTCGCTTCAGATAAATCAGAGCAGCCTGTTGTGGCTGACTTTAGGATTTAGGAACCACCCGATTCTCAAATTAATTTATCTACCGCGCCGCCGCCGCCATGGTATGGAACTGTCTGTCGGCGAGTGTATTTCCTCACTCACTAGTCCTCAAATCAGCTGGTATGGTCCCTAGCTGAGCGTGGTTTCGATAGTTGAATTGGATTTGCATTTTCTAAGCATCTTTGCTCTTTCGGCAAAGCAATCAACTGTTTTAAATACCAAACATTTAATGTTATCGCAAACTTATTTAGATTGTCCGTAAGAAAAAATGTCAGCAAGTAAGTCCACAAGACGAGGTCATCCAGTGATTCACGATAACCAATGTATTTCCCAATGTTCTCTTCCGACGGCCGCTCAGCTGTTTCGTCATTTATTTAATCATCAAGTATGTACGCTCGCTTAGCGAGAATTCCAACATTAATATACCTATACATACACCGTCTTCGAAGAAAATCGCAAACACAAGCTTAATGAATGGACACTATTAGGAATCAGTAATTGTGTTGAACAATCATGTACACTCCAAAGGCTTGGCCTAATAAGAAACATGGTAGGTAATACTCTAAGCGCTCTCAAGATACGTTATGGTTTTAGTACATATAATATTACATTTATTTATTTGGTTAGTTATAACTTTTGTTTCGTTTGGAGGTTTAGAATAGGGAGTGGACTGTATACATTTTCTTTTAATCGGTACCTCCAAATAAACCAGGTGCTGGTTCTACTGTCGGCTTCTTGACTTGGTTTTCCTTGACAAACCTTGTGCACAGGTCCAGAGTCGACCCTTGCTTGAACGATGGAGCACTGAGCACTGAATGGCACTGCAGCTACTCTCTTAATCCTTGATGATTGAATGCTTGTACAATTCTTCTTGATTGCAACAATAACCACTTTTATGTTGAGTTTGATGTTGCTGCACCGAAGTTGGTTCGATAAGTAACAGTTTGGGAGTGGGTAGGTAGGATGGGAATTTTTCTCTTGCATAAAATAGATTTGAATTAATTTCTTTCTACCCCCATTCCAATGTGAAATTTAGTGATACAATTAAGAAATAATATTGCATTTGTGGCTGTGTGCACAATCAAACTTTATGAATATTATTCAACTATTACTAGTTTTAACTAATTATAAACTATCATTTGCCTGAAGATTTTTTTTCTCTTTCGTTCTTCATTTTTTTTATGTGACTGGACATGGATGGCTAATACCACACTTTCTGTCATGGTATTAGCCCAACACACCACATGGGAACTAGGTGCCATACCAGGACCTTCCTTATATTGCACGGCTACATTGAACTGGACGGAAAACACAGACAATTTTCATTGCCGCTTCGACCATCGTTCATCTAATGCGATGGTACCAACCCGGGCGGGATTTACCCTACCACCTAGTAAGTAAGGAAGGGAACCTACAGTTTAACGTGGAATCCGAACCACGGCCAGCCTCTCTCAACGGTCGAATGGTCACCCATCCAAGACCAGACCGGACCCAGCGTTGCTTAACTTCGGAGAGCGATCGCCGAAGTGTCGCGCTTCTGGGCCATTGAGGCTGACAATGCATAGTCTATGTACTTACTAAATTTTACATACATAACAGATTTTTTGTAAATTCTATTAAGAAACCAACTAAACGAAATCCGTTTTAAACCAAGAATCTTTAACCGAAGACAGTTGGGCAGCTGCATTACAAGTGGCACCCTCTACTGTTGCAAGTTCTAATTTGACCTTGACTTTTGATCTTGTATTGATTTCTATTTTATTTACGTGAATCAGAGAGCAGAGCCCGCTCACAGAAATTTCGCCCATGGCGCCATTATTTCTTAAATGAGTCATGGAATATTTAGAAGGAGGAAGCATTATATTAGCACGTACTGTTACAAAGCAGGTAGGGAATTACTTTTGACCCTCTTCTACTACCAAACTACCCTTGGCCCTCTTGTGGATCTGAGTCTAGTCTTGCTTGCATCTTTTTTGTTTGCATCTTTTGCATCTTTTTTTCTTAAAACATTATGGCCGTTGTTGAAATTTGACTAACTATAATTGTGCTATATTTATGCTCACTACATATACTTACCATTTTAAAACTAAATTAAATTAAGGGTTATTAATAAATGGCAAATAGTCTTTGATGTCATTACGATGAACTTATAATTTGTCGACTATAAGTTAATCGATCTTGGTCTCTGTACGTTTACATTTTATAAAAAAAATATATTACGGCTTAAATTAAATCTATAAATGTCTTATGTACGGAGCCCATCACCTCGGCGCCACAGTAGGTGGCATTGCCAAGAAAACATATCTGGGTCAAAATCTAATGTGTGGCATCTAGGTTGAATCTTTTTTGTTGAAAATTTACACCTTAGATCTTATTCTTTCTGGCCCAGGATATATTTAAGAAAAAACAAAAAACATGTAAATTAATAAACTGTTTCCAAACGTTTTCCAAATTACGCTCATATATTGGGAAAAATTTTTAAATCAAAATATTTTTTCAAATATAAACTATTTCAATTTGATTCTGTTAATCTTTTGAGGGGAGAAGTATATTGTGCGCTGATGAAATACCACAGCATGTTGCAAGTGGAGTAACGTTGATTATCGTCCTACAAGCAATCGGTAATTATCTACACGATGTTGTCGTGGTCAAGATACGTGAAACAATTAGAAACTAAACAATAACTGCAAAAATATAAAGGTTCCTGAGGGTGATTCCGCCGTTTCGTGCATATTGCATAAAAAGCAAAATAACTTTGAAACTAAACAATTTCGATTATACTGTTCTAAGGGAATCATGAGCCTATTGAGCTACTACATAAAGGCCTGATAGCATTTTCTGGAAGAGTAGTGAAAGTTAGATTTTGTGGTTAAAAATACACTCAAAATGTCCAAAACCTCCAACGTTTTTCCTTACTGT
The DNA here is from genome assembly GCA_946894095.1 of Incurvaria masculella. Lineage (NCBI taxonomy): Eukaryota > Metazoa > Arthropoda > Insecta > Lepidoptera > Incurvariidae > Incurvaria > Incurvaria masculella. The sequence goes on from OX335644.1 coordinate 11,452,362, forward strand.
CATATATTTAAATAATATATTTCAAAAAAGAGTAAAAGATATTATGAATACTTCGAACTCGTAAACTGACACAGATGTTACCAAATAACTTGAATTATTGTAGAATTTTACTTGAACAGAAACCATGTTCTTTTATAGGTTAAACTTTTGCCGAGAAAAATTTGGTCATTTACCTCCAAAATTTCGTCGACTTTTTTTCTTCATTAAATTGCATTATACTGAGCTAACACCGATTAAAATAATAGCACGTATCATTGTTCTATGCGCGCGCAATGCTAAGGAAGCACGATTGTCGCTGGATTTTACAAAAGAACGTATTACGTGTTCGAAACTGGAGTTTGCGGCGAAATTGTCCTTTACCTCCAATGAGAAAAGTGGGAAGCAGTTAAGGTAATTTGTTAAAATTTGCGTATCAAACTACACATGAATAAGGCTTGCAGTTAGAATTATTTCATAATTTATGTGTTAGTACTTTTGGTGTTATCGAATTTTGTTTTTTCCCACAAAGTCCTTTACCTCCGGACTGACTGTGGAGGTGAAGGACTGGAGGTTAAGGACAGTTTGATTTGAAATAACCATACAAATGAAAGAAATTTGTTTTTTTTATTAGAAAATTTCACTTTTAAGACATTGTAAGTTTTATTACCTTTATTGTTTAGGATACATCGCACTAGACACCCATTTTTGGGTTGTTTTTAACCGACTTCAAAAAAGGATGAGGTTCTCAATTCGACTGCATTTTTTTATGTTTTTTACTTCAAAACTTTGACCTGCGAAAGCGATAGTTAAAAGCTGGTGCTTCCCATATGGTTCCATTTCAATTTGGTTTCGATCTGACAATGATATCCATGAGAAAATCATATAAGTCTTAAATTTGTATTAAGTATGTGCGCGACAGATGGACGAATAACTCATTATCACGCCAATCGATTTAGATGATTCTTTTTTTATTGGAAAAGACGTATACAAATTAGTTAGTGTACTTTAGATTCGCTAAAAATAAACAAAACAACAAACATTTTAACAAAAAAAACCGCCTTCAAAGAAAAAGTATTCCAAAACCAATCAATATGCACTAAAAAGTAAAAAAATATTGTTATTTTTGTAGTTACGATTATAGTTATTTTTTTAGTCGGTGTCAGCCAAGGTAGCCAAGATTTTCTTGACTGGCGCAGGGCGTGCCCGGCTGACGCCGACTCAAAAAACAAACAATCATCGTAACTACAAACAAGGCAATTATTTTTTTAACTTTTTAGTGCATGATAATTGGTTTTGGAATACTTTTCTTTGAAGTCGGTGTTTTTTTGTTGAAATTTTTATTTTTGTAAATAATACAATATTCGATAACATGTCATATTTAATGGATAAAACATTAACGTTATCTCATTTATGTGAGATCATCCAACTACATCTACATTGAAGATGTTGATATCGAATCTCATATTTTATTACAATGCTTCAATGTAGATTTTGTTGCATAACCAAAAATCAATATAATAATCAAATTGTAAAAATGTTACTAGAACATTTTGATGTTGTTGTTGTTAACTTGGCACATAATATATATGCTTTCTATAACGATTTCAGTAACTACCTCGTTATGTAGAGAAAGGTTGGGAAAAATAAAGACAAGGTTCTGGCGTTAGAAAAGGATAGAAACCGAAAAAGGGAAGAACATGCAAGGATAAAATCGGTTCCTCGAAAAAATGCCAAGTTTCAAAGAAAACAACAACAAAAATACCTGCAAAGAAAATATGAAAAAAAAAAGAACTGTCCATAACCTAAATGTCTTCAACATCGCAAAAACACATCCACGGCTATGATCCACGGTTGAAATCGAAGCTGCTTAAGAGAAAAACTAAAATAATTGTGAAGGGTTCAGAGACTGAATCTGAATCAAAAGAGGAGCAAGAGGATCCTCTTAAAATAATGTATACTCAAAATACAAATGACAATATAGACGAAAAACACATAAAGTGGAACATAGAAAGGAGGAGGCCTTTTGTAAAGTCGGTAAGCTAATTAGCTTAAGCAAATGTCAGTCAGCGTGTTTGCGTCCACTGCTGGACATACGCCTCTCCAATCCTTCTCCAGTCCTCCCGGCCCTAAGCGGTACGGAACCACTGCTTTCCGCCGACGCACTTGATGTCGTCTTCCCACCTGGCGGGTGGTCTTCCCACACTCCGTTTGCCTGTCCACGGCCGCCAGTGTAGGACACGGTTACTCCAACGGTCGTCGTCTCTTCGGCTGACGTGACCAGCCCACTGCCATTTTAGCTTAGCCACCCGGTGTCCAATATCGACTACTTTGGTACGTTGGCGGATTGCCTCGTTACGCACCATATCCCGTAGCGATATTCCCAGCATGGCTCGCTCCATTGCTCGCTGGGCAACTTTCAACCTTTGGACAACGGCGACCGTCAGAGTCCACGTTTCACACCCGTACGTCATAACCGGGAGGACGCACTGGTCATATATTCGGGTCTTTAAATTTTGCGGAAGGTCAGACCTCAGAGCGAACTTAAGCTTTCCGAAGGCAGCCCAACCCAGTTGAATCCGTCGCTCAACCTCCCTAGACAGTCCTTGTCTACCAAGCCGCAGGATTTGACCGAGATATACGTACTCTTCAACCTGTTCGATCACTTCTCCGTCGATAACGATTTGTCCTCCCGTCATACCCTCGGTCGCCATGACCTTGGTTTTGTCCCGGTTCATCTTCAGACCTACCTTTATCGATGCTTCATAAAGGTCTTCCAGCATGGTCTGAAGCTGAACTCGGGAATTCGACAGAAGAACAATGTCATCGGCGAAGCGAAGATGACTGAGAAAATCTCCATTTACGTTGATACCCATGTTGTCCCATTCAAGCGTCTTGAACACATCTTCCAATGCGTTTGTGAAGAGCTTGGGTGAGATCACATCCCCCTGCCTTACGCCTTTACCAAGGAGGATGGGTTGGGTATTTTCATGGAGCCTCACAGTCATCGTCGCGGACGGATACAGATTTTGGAGTACCTCGATGTAGCGGTGGTCGATTCTACTTCTCAGAAGGGAGTTTTCGACGGCCCATTTTTCAACTGAGTCGAACGCCTTCTCGTAGTCCACGAAGGCTAGGAAGAGCGGCTTATTGTACTCCTCGCACTTCTGCACCACTTGTCTCACAGTAAATATGTGATCCATTGTGCCGTATCCTTTTCTGAACCCAGCTTGCTCACCAGGCTGGTACTGATCCAGCCTCTGTGTCAGCCGACTCGTGATGACTCTTGAAAAGACCTTATACACGTGGCTTAGAAGTGAGATAGGTCGATAGTTTTTCAACTTCGCCCTATCCCCCTTCTTGTGAAACAGGACAACGACACTATTTCGCCATGCAGCCGGAACGACACCATTTTCGAGAACTGCATTGAACAGTGTTTGCAGTTCCTTCAAGATGGGTCTCCCGCCAGCCTTTAGCAGTTCCGTCGTTATCCCGTCCTCACCTGGAGCCTTGCATTTTTTAAGTCCTTTCAAAGCAGCCTTTTTCTCATAGACACTAATCTCCGGTAGGTCCTCGGTGTAGTGTCTAGTGAGCGGCGCACGCCTATCAGAGTCGACTGGTTTGCTTGGGCTCGGGGCAGGAATTGCTGAGGAGTACATTTTGCCATAAAATTCTTCCACCGCCTCAAGTATATCCGGTTTTCTTGCAGTGACAACCCCATCCGCTCGCTCGAGTTTCGAAATGTGGTTAGCGCCGGTAGAGAAGGCACGGGCAAACACTTTACTGCCTCGATTTTCCTCTATAACGCGCTCAACCAACTTCATGTTCTCTCGGCGAATATCACGGCGAATGGACTTGCTGATGTTCTTGTTGAGGTTCCTGTGTACTACACTACTCCGGAAGCAAATAGCAGATCTAAAAATACAAAACAAACATATAAAGTCACACCACGAATGTAGCACATCCAATAGGACTGAAACCCCCTTCCTACATCAATATGCACAATAGAAAATTAAACGAGCATACCAAAGTGGAGACGATTTTGGCAGATGTATAGTAACTGACAGGAAGAAATAAATAAAAAATGAACTTATTTTTTATCAGTAATAGTGAAATAATAAAAGAACACATTCAAAACTACACCTTAAGCGGAAACCGTATTTTTTTAGATAAAATTGATAACATTTCATTTAAAAATACAAAAATAACCTTACAAAAAGACCTTTTTGGTATATTTTAAATACTTTTTTTATTGTGTTTCGAAGCACAAAATGGTAAGAATACACGTGAATGGTAATAATCATGGCGGTGAAGAAATAGTAATAAGTCCATTGTATTCTGAAAGCAGTAATTTAAATATTCCTGTTAGATATACTTATTCCTTTAACTATTGGTAATTTGTTACGAACACAAGCAATCTCAATAATAATCAAGCATTTACGGTATTCCAGTAAGTAGTAAAATTGTTTTTTTTTTAACATTAATCTTGACCCTAATTATTTTTTTTTATTTTCCGATCAGTGATATCGAAATATTGTTGATATTTTTAAATTTTAAGATAAACTTAAACAAAGTAACTATCTAAGATTTGTATGTTTTAATGTCTTTCACCTCCGACGGAATGGCTTTTTCTGTCACGGAATGTCCTTTATCTCCTTGGCTCCAATATTTCGAAATCGTGAACGAATTTTGCATGTTCTGCTAGTCCCAAAGTGACGCAATTTTCATGGTTTGGTCCATATTTTCCGCTCTTTAATATAAGCTAATAAAAACTGATAAATTCCCAAATTTTTTTTGATTCCGCCAAATCTCCAAATATGCACGAAACGGCGGAATCACCCCTGAGCGAAACGTGGATGACCGCAGCCGTTTTATAAGTTGGCTGATAAAACGTGGCCACTAGAAAGTAAAATGTCTATAACTGTCATCAGAGTCACGGGTTCAAATCCTCGTTCTGGTCTTGCACCACTTTCTTTCTCTTTCCGAGTTGGTTAAGTGAATTTTGTTACGAATGCGAGCTACTTCATTGTTCGGAGCCCATGTTTAACTTTAGTTCCCCTTCCCCTACTAGGTGGTAAGGTTAAGCCCGCGATGGTTGGTACCACCGCATTGGATGATACTATAGTTGAAGTGGCTATGCAACATTGTTTGTATTTTCCATCCAGTTCGGGAATGTGGTGTATTGGAGTAATATAATGACGGTAGTTGTGTGGTAATAGCCATCCATGTCAGGTTCCATAAAAAAAGGAATCTCGAACAAAGATAAGTCCTTCAAAGGATCCCGCTCATCTCCCCAAACAAAAGTGGGAATATGATCACGCATAAATTTCTTACCAGAGATCGAAAATTACTATTAAACACAGCTTTATAAAATCTAATTAGATGCTTTACCATTCGCATGGTCGAATTATGATTGGTTTCTAAACTATATGGTCCGAAACTTCGAATTTTTTGAGCGCTTTATGCTATAATTTAGGACGTAGATTACTCAACGATAAAACAAAACAATATAAATATCAATCATCTTTTTCCATGAAGATTGAAAATCCATTTTTTTTACTACAGCGTTCATGATTTAATTTTAGCTATAAGTCGTTTTGTAGTTTTGACGAAACGGTTTTCGGTCAAAATTATCGCATATCTCAAGTTAGTTGGCGTAGACATGTTATAACCTTTCCCCCATGGAGCCTGTCTTTTTTTTAACCAGGGCCACGGCTAAATAACACGATTTTGTCCTGCGCCCGCCAATATGTTAATACCTCGGGTAGGACACTCTTAAAGAAAATATTCTGGAGCAAAAAAAATATTTCAATGACTTGCGAATTTAAAAAAATATACATATTGTTGTTTATTGTTTATTGTTTATACATCATCCATAGACAGTACACTGCACTCGGATTTGTCATATTTTATCATTAGCCAGTTCGGGGAAATCCCAGCGAAGAAGAACTGGAAAGAAACTCCGCTGGTTTTTTTTTTTCAACGTCCACTTAGTCTAAATTTACAAAAGTATTTAGACTCACAGATAAACACGCTAAATTAATATGAATTGACGAGAATCAGCAATTCATGTCATATGCAACAGTTCATGACAAATATCAGTTTATTAGTAAAGATGTCATGTTGCACGCCAGGACCTCACTAAAAAGGGGCCCGAAGACGCTTATGGGCTTTTTGACTTTCGCAGGGGCTGCGAAAACCATTCCGGCCGGTCAGATAATTTTCACCACTTGTTTGAAGGACCCCAGGTAGTACTTTGAGGGAAAACCTCGACAGGGAGTCGATTCCATAGTTTACGAAACTTATATATAAAAGATCTAGAGGATCGGTGGGTTTCTTATTTTGTGAATTTCGACAGTGAAAGGGTGCATTCTGTGCCTGTTTCGCATTGTGCGGTGGTAGAAAGGGGACGGAGATACAGCGTTCTGCAGCTTCTAAGAGTAAAGACGATAGAATACAGCCCTTCGCAGTTGGATGGTTTCTAAATTAAATGAAAAAATCCATATATTTTTTTGTTACGTTCTTAACTACATATAATAAATAGGGTTTTTTCGAGTTGTATGCAGGAGCAATTGGCAATATTCTCGGGACGTGCTTGTTTGGCCTCACTTTGGAGTCCCGGAAGCGACGCCGCCGCAGCCTCCGCCGGCCACGTCACGAGTTGCGCGCGCGCATCCACTGGCCCACATAAAGTTTGCGTAACCATGACAACCGACCGCGACACCAAGATTCACTCGCGCTCGAGCTGCGTAATGGTACGTCTGGGAGCACTTGATTGTTGATAACCACATACTGAGGTTGACCAGCGATTCAGTGAGCGCATTTTTTCAAAGGAATCCGTTCTTTTTTATGTAGCTGGGTTAATTAGTTCTCAGAGATGTGACACAACACAATTTGAACGTGGCAGAAAGTAAGATCTCGATTAAATCTTTCATTTTGAGGGGTCTAGGACCAAAAGTTGCAGAGATATGTGGACTTTGCAACATTCACGGCAATATATACAGAAATACTATTTCACACACACATAAACAAAGAATAAACAAAGAAGTAAAACTATTCAAAAAAAAAAAAGTTGGCAATGGCTGCCAGCTTTAGGGATCCAACCCTAACTATTACTAATCCTCCGCTGTCTGTCCGTCCGTACGCCTGCTCGTCTGTCACAGGGCTGTATTTCATGAGCCGCAATAGATAGGCAGCTAAAATGTTTTACAAATAGTAAAAACTAAAAAATAATAAAAATTCAATGGGGATCCCATACAAAAAACGTGATTGTTTTCAAGAACAAAATGGCTACAATTTTTTTTTTCAAATTTGGGGCACTGGTAGTTATTATTGATGTCTCACTTTATTACGTCCGCTGAGAATCTTCGCTTCAAATACATCACAAAATGATTTGAGTGCCATAATAATGTTTTCAAGTGCGAATACTGCTCCATTTTGTCTTTGAAACATTTTTTCCAATAAAAAAAATAGGGTTCCGCACCCAAATGGTGAAAACAGAACCCTATTACTAAGCTTCCGGTGTCCGTCCGTCCGTCCGTCCGTCTGTCACAGGGCGGTATCTCATGAACCGTAATAGGTAGGCAGCTGAATTTTTCACAGAGTGTGTATTTATTTTGCCGCTATAACAACAAATAGGTAAAATTAAAAAAATATAAAAATTAAAGGGACCCCTTACAAAGAACTTGATTTTTTGTTTTAAATCTTGTACGATGGTACGGAACCCTTCGTGCGCGAGTCCGACTCGCACTTGGCCGTTTTTTTTGTAAAACATGGTCTTTTGCTCTATTGCCATTTCAACCTTTTCATTTAATGCGATGATATATCAACCCCGGCGGGGCTAAAACTGTACCACCAGCACGTATGTTTTACATGGAATCAGAACAATGAACATTGAGGATTTAAAAATCATGTGTTTCAAAGTAAAACAATGGTAATATCATATCGTTTGCTTGAAATTACATTTCGCAATATTTAATCAATCTTAGGGCCTTTTTCACCTACTGCTGATTAGCTCAATCGCCACACATTAAGAGCCTTTATTAACAGCTTGCAATCAATACCAGCACAAGATAATCAGCACTTTAGTAATAAAGGCCCTTCGAAAGTGTCGATGGTTTATTGATCCAGGCTTATTGTAATAACAATTGTAAAAATATACTTCAAATTTATTACTTTAAAAAAGTAGAGTTGTTTAAATGTTGGCCCTAAAAATATATTTTTAAAATGTTTAAATAATATGAACGCATTAAAAAAGCAGTATACTAATTAAGGTATGAGCGCAATATAAATCTCAGCAAGATTATACCAAGTTTTATTTCCAAAAAAATATGTTAGTCGTACATAATCCTTTGTTGATTATCAAGACATATTCAAGTTTTAGCTCGAACCATAGAGTAGCAGTATAGCAGTAACCCTTATATCCAGATCCACGCATATTACCCCAAATCCCTCATTTTCCTAGGCGAAAAATAGTATTCGATCTTCTATGTCGATTCGACGTCGACCTTTCTGCTTGAATTAACCCTAGCCTATATGATCGAGGGTCGAGTTGAGTTCGTTAATGGTGTGACCATACAATATTATACTATGAAAGTGACCCTCTGTCGCGATTTTTCTGGTGGCGGCGGTAGGCGGCGCCAGTAGCCGAGCAGCCAGACAGATTGCAACATTTTAATTGTTCTAAGAGTGAACATAGAAATGCCGGTAGCAAAATTTATTTAAAAGTAACTGCCAGTAACCTTCGCCGTCGTTTAATAAGGTTCTTGAGGCACGAATTGTCAAGGTAATCTTAAGACTCCTTTCCTGTTGGGTCGTTGACATAAACTTACGTATGTAAGTAGCCGAAATTTGTCGGCAGATACCTACATTTTTTTACATAAAAATAATTTAGAGTAATTATAAATAGTGCACAAGAAAAAAAATTAGGTTACTTTTCTTTTGTTGCTACTTGTATATTTTTGTCCCATTGATATTGACTTTAGGCAATAAGTCCTCCCTTGCATGTACCTATGTGTATGGCAGCAATAAAGCATATTATTATTATTAAGTATGTGTAGGTACTGAAAGAGGTTACTGATATAGTAACCTCTTTCAGTACCTACAGTACCATCATTTAAAAAAAATGCGTATTATAGGTGAAAATTTCATATTCTAGGGAATAAATTTATTTTTATTCTCCCAAGAAACCAAAAAAATCATTTATAAAATTAGCTTTTTTATATCTTTATCATCTTTATATCTTCTACATTCTTCACAAATATCTGACTATAATTTTACTAACAATCGTATGGACTGAATACATCGGATGGATAAGCAGACGCGTAAATAAATCCTTCGGATAGTTATCTGGCTGTTTATCAGGCTATTGAAAAATCAGCCCTAAGAAAAATAGTACTCGTAGTTCGTAGCGACTTGAACAAGATTGCATAATGGGAGAAAAGGAAATTTGCTCAGCGATAGTGCTCTCGACTAACTTCAAGGCCACTGGTTTTCAGCGACGACCTTGCTCAGAAATGGGAATACAAAAGGTTACGCACGAAATAATGGTTTTAATAAAATGATACATAATTAGATGTAGATTGAAACTGAGAACAAAAAATACTGTATTTGCAGCCACACGGAATAAAAAGGCGGAAATTAATGTTATAAGGCATTCTCTAACATTCAACCTTAGAGGTGTAGGATAGGTGCAGTGATCGGTGCAGTGAGGTTGGCATAAAATGTATGTAAAACAAAATAAATTAGAGAAAATATTAATAAACCTAAAAATATAGAATCATAATATAAAATAAATTAGATTAAAATAGATACATAAATTTAAACGTATTAATAGACATAATATACATAGATTAAGCATAGTAAGTTAAAAAAATATACAAAAGGACTACTTACTTAACAATATACCTGTAACAGCGGGTATTTGCTTCGGCTTGCGCGTCGAATAAGTGACGTTATTTAACTATATCGGTATCGAGTTGGAAAGGTTCTCTTGTAATTTTGTCACGTTCATTCTTCCGTTCGTCTGTATGTCGCAGTCTAGTAACTCATCGTTGAAAACTTTCAGGTATAATTTTACGATTCTTTTTCTAAACAACATTTCGGCAAGCTAATTGCAAAAAAGAAAAATAATAATGAAAACCAATGCATTACCAACCATTTTTTTATTATTTTTGGACTGTCATTTTAAGAAAAAGAAAGTACAAGTTTGATTGATCCGAAATCAAATACCGTTTGTCTCAGTATCTTGTCTTGCATATTCATCTTTCCGAAAACGTTTGGCGAAATTCAAACTCTGATTGAATCAGACATTCTAGCATATTATAGTTTATGTGTATAGCATAGCTTATAGCATAAATTTTTTAAGCATCGCAAGCCCTGCTGGCCACTACTTTTCAAGTAAAAGTAATATCTACGAGGGTCTTTTCAAGCAAAGCTCTAAGTAAATGCGAGTTCGACTCGAAAATATGTAAATTTAAACTATTACTTATTCTGTGATTTCAATAGACATAAACAGTTTTCTTTGTTTGAACGCGTTATTCGTTTATTTAAATACAGCGTATTCAGGCAAGCCAATATGCGACTATATATCATAGTAGACATAAATGTTGTGGTCTCATCGCAAACTGTATTAGCCACAGGTATTCGTCAAGTAATGACCTGCCTACACACGAACCACATTTGTTGCAACAAACCGATGGAAGTACGCGCGTGACCTTCGCACTCGCACTATCGTACCATCGTCGCTGGTTCATCTTGCGCCAGCGGCCAGCGTGCTGGGCTTGGAACTGATGCATCGAAGGGCGTCTAACGTATTGATACTGTACGTCGAACATATCGTGCCTTTTGAACAGCTAATCCTCTACAGTGCCTAAATTTGTGGTATGGGTTACCTGCCTAGGTATAGGGACCATTGCATGAATCTGTTATCTAGTAATAAAAAGGTGGAGTTAAAATACTGCAACATTATAATGGTGGCAACACGGAGGCACAGAAGCCGGGAAATGTTTGGCGGTATAGACTAGGAGGTGGCGACAAAAATGGTAACGATAACGTAAATGGCTGAAACTGGGTTCACAGGATAGAGACCAACCCTCTGAAGCTAAATGTGTCGGTCTGCTTGTGCCAAGTGGTTGCGTTACCTAGATAAGGCGCCTGAAAAAGTAGTTATAGTGACAAAAATATATATAGTAAGGTAAATGGCTGCAAATAACGAATCGTGAAAGTATCAGTACATACTTGCTTGGCAATGCTAAAACTGAACATACACTGTATACATATACTGTAGCTTTGGTTGCATTTCGTAGTTATAGGCGATCTAGGATACAGATATAACTTTAGGTATAGTTAAGTATTTAACTTAAAAAACCGACTGGTAATTGTTGCATAATTAATAGGTATCAATATTTCTAGACAATCAGTATATTACAATATTTAGTTTGACGGCTTACCGCGCGTGTGAGCCTACCTCCGTCGCGACAGGCACGTTCTCATGAAGATGGAGCCCATGTGAGGCTCCGAAACGTCGAGCAGCACGTCCTGCTCCTCACACGCGCGGTAAGCCGTCAAACTAAATATTGTAGTTATGTCCCGCGTAAGTTTTAAAATATTAATCAGTATATTCATCAGCAGGTACATACCAACATATATTTTATATAGCCAATCTAGATAACGCAACCACTTGGCACAGGCAGACCGACATGTTTAGCATCAGAGGGTTGGTCTCTAACATGTGAACCCAGATTCAACCATTTACCTTATCGTGACCAAAAATGTCGTGACCTCCCGGAATAGTAACCCATTGTGGAACGTGGCAGGACGGTCGGGTTATGATATAATTCATACAATGAATCTGGTGTTTCATTATAATGCTAAGGATCAATCAATATAATAAACAATTAAATATGTATCCGTATCATTGATTAGCTAATTTCGTATTCAATGACTATTTGTATAGCTGCTTAATTTTAACGTTTGCTAACTTGTAATGTATGTAAATAAATATTACATAGTAAAAAAAAAATTAAATGCATAAAACAACCTATTGTCATGACTAGTACAATAAATAAACAACAAAAATTATGATTAAAATAATTTTTTTTATGGATAGGGACAGGTTTGAGAAGATTTCTTGCAACTTTTGTTCCTTTTTTTTAGTTTTTTGGAAAAGAACTCTTTAAAAAGATAACTAACCATTTTAATTCTTAGAATCATCCATGTCCAGTTACATAAAAATATCTATTCGAAATTATAATTAAATATAGCAATCATTTTGGTGAAAAGGTCGAAAGGTATTTTTGTACACACTTTTTTTATCTGGCGACTTCCAATATTTCGATGCCGATTAGTTACGCATTGAAATTTAATTGAAAGTCACCGAATACAGTCATTACCTACATAAAAATTCATAGCATAGGAATTTTAAGACGCCTTGGCGGAACGCTCATCTTACTTGTACTTGTAATAGACAAAGAGAGTAGTTTTAGATTATTTACTAAGCAGAATCACACGCTTTCGTTTCGGTATTCATTTTCAAACAGTCCGTAAATGACCTGTATGATGGGGAATTTCTTATCCAACTATCTACATAGAAATATTTCTCTTCCACTTTGAAGGGGATTGTCAAATCACATCGGTATGATCGAATCAGAAGCAACATGTTAAAGTCTCTGTGCTGAAAGTTAGTTCGAAACATTTCACAAGAAGTTAAGGTTATATCTTATTTGTGGGTTCATTACGTAGTTCATTCCACATTTTAACTTTTCTTTTACGATAAGTACCTAAACTAAGAAGAGGAAAAATGCTTTTTAAAAGTTTTACAATAGTAAAAGAGGTAAAATTGCTGTCCTCACCATTTAAATGAGCAAAGTCCGCATGACCATGCTGCAATCACGTCCCAATATTAGCAAAGCCGACACTCGATGTAGAACACCACAATAGCCCGCGAGTTAGTAGGCAGCGATGTAGGCAGTCCGAATTTGACACTCGCAATGTCTCAATCGATACCAAGAAAGATATTTATCCGAAATTATTCTCTAAATCCCGACAAATCACACATTCAGCAACGCTAGGCCGAGTGACACTGCTCGTCGAAGCGAAAGTGCTGATATTTTGCGAGTTGGAATTAGCGAGCTAATCGGATCATAACCTCACTTTTTGACAGTTCGAATGCGAGAGCGGAGCGCGCCAACGTCGAAGGCGGGCGACTAGCGCGCGGCTGCTACCGAGACTCATTCGCGTTCTCTCGGGGCTCGCTGGCCCGAGCCTACGTAGGTGTCGCGAAGAGAAAGTCTTCGGCCGTGGCGGCGGCGCAGCGACGCGCCGGTTGGCGGACGCGCGCAGGTGGAGGGGACGCGATGCCAAAGCGGACGCGAATCTCCTCACGTCGAGACTAGCTGAGGCAGCAAGCGGGCTCTTGGAGAGGTCTGATGAAGTGGCATCATCGTGATGCTTCTCCTCCTTATGAATCACGTTGCAGGCATATTGCCATGTCAACACAAGGTCCTGTCGGCTTCCAGCGCTCTGACCTCTAGTCTAGGTGGAAGGACGGACTCACCAATGACCATGGCATGATGAATGACACTAACTTGCTTAAGCTTCCTGTCTGTAACATACACCATGGAACTAGATCACTAATACGATCCGATTATGACGAATATTGTCATGTAAAACACCTACATATTGCTGAACCTTTTCTTTCTATGAACAGGGCTACATTGAACTGGAAGGATATAACATACGATGCCAGGCTATTTCCGAGATTTAAATGCATGATATTGTTGATATCTATCATCACTTTATGGTTCTGCAGCAGTTTAAGATAATATGGGTGAACCGGAAATAAAAACGTATCTCAGCTTGTTTTTGATCCATTTATCCATTGATCCAAGAAAAGTCCTGGCATGGCATCTCATTGCTACGGGAATCCGGTGTTTTGGGCTTATATCATGACTGTGGATGTGGTATTAGCCACACATGTACAGTTACATTCATAAATCGTAAATGTTTCAGGCATACAGAAGAAGAACGTATAGAATGAGAAACATCCAATAATTCCCATTTAGAGATTCGTTGACATTTGGTGGCTATTTAAAAAAAAAGCATTTGCCGCCAGAACCTTTCTGCACTTGCACTACTACATTGCATACTTAGTAAGTAAGTAACGTGTAACGTAGGTTTTGCGTGGACTCCAACTCACAGCCAGCCTCAACATTGAAAACGGTAACCCATCCTGAACCTGACTGCTCCCAGAGATGCTATACGTTGATAAAATACGCATATAAATCGGGTAAGTGGTTCGCAAGTTATAAGAATTTAACACTCACTACTCACCCCTCTGGTAATGAAGCTTTATATTATGTAGCCTATAAGATTTAATTAGAATCAGGCTAGACGTAGGTACAATCCGCATCTAATACGAGTAATTATTGTGTTCCACTGGTCGCACCTCCGGCGATTTAGCGTGATGCCAAGTAGTCCTAAAGTTGCGGGAAATACTAAGCCATACTTCGGTACAATTAGTACAAGTGCCGCCGCCTCCCCCGCTCCCCTCCAGCCACCGCCCTCCCGCCGAGCCGCGCGGAGCATTCATGTTTGTATGGCAGCCACATCTTAACGTAAGCGGAACTAAATGATATTTAAATGTACGTGTACTAAGTTTCATCTAATTCGGATGATCGGTTTAAGAGTTATGGAGGAACATACATACATACATACAGAACTGATTTCTAAAAATCGTCAATTTAGTTTTACTATCATACATAAAGTCTACAAACGAAGTATCTTAAAAAACAAAGGAACTTACTCCATGAACACTCCTTACAGATTTATTATTAGTATAGATATTGAGATATTATTTTTGAGCGCGACTTTTGTTCCTATTTAAACAACTCTTGTGGAGGGAAATACATGAATGTGTTGCCGACAAAGGGATGCATTACTTATCTGTAATTACCAGTAGGGGTGCATTGCTAAATACTAACACATGTGCACTCATTTAAGTTGATATATGATGGGAACTACTAAGGACGCCAACTCGTGAAAAAGTCGAGGAAAAAGTGCAAGAATGGGGAGATATAATTTTCAAATTAAAAAAAGCTGAAATAATAACTTCAGAGAAATAGTGCAGTTGAATAAGAATTTGGGGATGAATTTTTTTGTCATCGATACTTTCGACATGACAAAGTATGGTAATGTTAGGGTATTTGGAAATGTTACAACAAAGGGTCTATTAGTATTTTTGAGCGTCTCGTGGCTCAGGGACAGGAGGATTCGCCTGTCATTCCAGACGTCTAGGTTCAAATCCTCGCCCCGTTCGTGCATCACTATTGTTTTATTTTTCTCTTTCTGAGTTGTATAAATGCAATTCGTTACGAATGTGAGCTCTTTCATGGTTTAGAATGGTCCCCTAAATAGGTGGTAGGGTTAAGACAGCTCGGATAGGTACCATTGTGTTGGATGAAGAGATGTTCGAAGTGGCAATGAAAAAAATCCATCCAGTTCAACGTGGCCGTGCTCAGTATTGGACTAATATCATTATACAGTAGTTGCGTGGAATTAGCCATCTATGTCAGGTTCCTTTGAAAACATATAACATATACTTTTGCGTAGGATATGTTTTCCCATGTAAATACAGCGTGCCATTTTGATTACTGATACCATTGCGGGGGTAATTTGCGAGGATCAAATCACCATGAATCATTATTATTAAAATGTTTTCGGAAAGACAGTGTTATAAATCGCTTACTTGTTTAAGTCGACGTTTCGTCCACCGCATTGTGGACTTCTTCAGGACTCGCGGCGCGACCTGGAGGACTTCCGACAAGTCGTCCAGTCAGAAGTCAACTGCAGGTCGCGGCTGCAAAGATTGTAGCTGTTAGTAGCTCTAGCCGCCGATGAGGGTAGTTCCACAGCACGTTGCTCAGCGATGCAGTCCACAATGTGGTGGACGAAACGTCG
Source organism: Incurvaria masculella (assembly GCA_946894095.1). Lineage (NCBI taxonomy): Eukaryota > Metazoa > Arthropoda > Insecta > Lepidoptera > Incurvariidae > Incurvaria > Incurvaria masculella. Next base: position 11,468,295 of record OX335644.1, read on the forward strand.
ACTTAAACAAGTAAGCGATTTATAACACTGTCTATCCGAAAACATTTTAATAATCATGTGTAACAACAGTGAAAGTCTAAATAAACACACATGTGAATCGTTCTGAAATAGCGAAAAAACGAGAGATGTAGCGATGCCTTTGTTATGTTGCCATATTTTTAATAAAAGAATCTACACACATTTCGTCTAACACCTCTGACCGCATATGTGCCCAATAGTAAATATGCAAATATATTTTATTTGCTCCATTATACGGGTTAATAATGCACTAATATATACATGAGTACACTGGGTGAATTTTTAAAGTGTGCCTTCATGGCGAAATCCGAAACTAAAAGAAATAGAGAACACTCCAAGAAGTCATGAGGCACAATTTGATAAAAACTAAAATTGCATGATTATATTTCATATTTTCAAGTATTCATACAATATCCGTATCATTACTAATTAAATTTCAAAATTAAGCTCAACACACTTACATTCATCATCACAACTTTGTGTATTATGTCGTTGCGGTAAATATAATATAAGAAATAAACCAATACTTGAGACAATTTTGTTAGTGAAGGTACAAACGGCATCACCCCAGACAAATATCAAAGCCTACTATGGCACACTCTAATCTTACTCTGTTATGCACTCTCTAATTTTTAATGATGTGATAGTCGATACATCATCGACTATCACATGATTTATATTTTACATTAGGTATTTTATAATTTAAGTATTTTTCTATCCTTAGTATGTAAACTTGTTGCAGAATAATTGATTAGTAGCAAATTTGAAACTATTATATATATTATATATATAAATAACCATAAATTCAAAAGATTTCGTTATTAATTTCCTATCGTTCATCTGCGATAGATGCATATAATCGATGTGGGACTGGAATTTGTGGGTCAAGTTATAAATTCGGATATGCATTTTCCGTAATATACAATTAAACATTTTTATAATATTAATGACGAGCATAGCTAAGCACAATAGCAAATGTTTCCGTTGTTTATATTTTTTGTATTTTTACTATCACTAAACATTCGCTCCAAACAAAGCCAGTTAAGTAGGTATCAGGGTTTACGTCACCATTTTGTCACGAGGACATTAAAACAAATCCTCCAACTGGTCCCAAACAAATTAGTCAAATCATCGCCCCAGAGACACTTTCAATATAATTTATAGTTAACTAAACAGTTCGTAGCGGGTCACACGGGGTCGGGGTGCGGGGAGCGGCGACAGCGGCGGAGGGAGGGGGGGGGCGGTTAGGGCGAGCCAGGATTTTACATTCTTGATGACAAATGAGCCGTGCGCCGGCGCACAGGGCCGCACTCAGCGCGCCTCCACCGCACGCACGACGTATCCCAATCGACTACATTCATTCAGAGGTAAGCAAAAAAAGTGTGTAAACAGCTCGTCGTCTACGGGCTAGAGAACTTGCATTTTATGCGAGAGGTTATGGGTTAGAATCCGCCCCGGTCATTATTTTTCTTATTTAGTTGTAAAAGTACATTTCGTTACGAATACGAGCTGTTCCATGGATTGGAACCCATATAAAACTGTAGGTCCTCCTTCCCCTACTAAACTATGGTTGCAGGGGCAATGAAAAATTGTGTTTGTTTTCCTGTGTAGCCGTTCTCATAAAGAGAAGGTCCTGGCTTGGCACAGCATTCCTACAGTAATTTTGTGTACCACGCTAATATCATGACGATAGTTTTATTATTGTTTTATTAGCCATCCATGTCAGGTTTAACAAGCAAAAAAGACGAAATGCAAAGAAATTGTAACTGCGTTGGCACCTTGACAGATTAGGACTTTAGGTGGGTGCAGGTGTGGTGGCGGCGCTCTTTACGTGACGACAGAAGCATACTTAGTGCCAAGAACGTTTAAACGGTCTTTCTTAGTAGGATGGATTGCGGTAATATACAATAGGCCGCCACCACCCCCATTTCGAAAAACCTGTAGGGCGAAGAAAATCAGTCCTTCTTTCGGAAGGTTGACCCACTCGCATTATTTACCGTTCTTTGCTAACTATCCACATCGAATATAACCTTACCAATCAAGTAATGAATTATCCAAAATCAGGCCGTAAAGAACTATTTCTGTATTGTTTTTCGAAAAAACAGTCTAAGAAAAAAATCACATTTAAATGTGCATTGATTAAACACGTGTTTCAGGGTTCTTAGAATTATTAAAATATTACACCCGATTTGTTCTTAGAAATCCGAGCTCAGGAATCACGACGGAAAAAAAAAACATTGAACTACCGTGCTCTGTGTTCTTTCCGTCGATAAAATCTCTTTGGCAACAGCTATGAAATCGGGTTTCTCGACTGAAATATTCATGTTTCCTGAGCACGAAATTACAAGAATCGGCCTACAATACTTTTGTGATATTTAATTATGTGTCTTAAAAAAGCCGGAAGTGTCACGTCGGGGTGTGGCGGCCCTGCGCGCGCAGAGCATGTGTTTATGTAATGAAGTCTGAAACAGCAAGTGCTCTGTGGCTTGTGCCTGATGTATCTAATGAGTCCACCAAGTAGCCCGGGGGATCGCGTGATCATTACCCCGAGTGACGCGTCCCGCGCCGGACAAGTGCGGAACCCGTTTAATCCCGTTGTTATAAGTATAAAAAATCACGTAGAATTCGCATTAAGGGCGGGATAAAACCGGATTGCATTCAGCTCCATAAGGGCGTAAGACATTTTTTTTTATATTTTAAAAATAACTAATACAATTATTTTGGTATTTAAAAAATATTAAAGTATGTATTTGGAATCTATAACGGTAAATATCTTTCGCTCACATTCTATATTTAAACTTTTTTTATGAAAGTTCATGAATATTGTCCTTATTTAAGAACCCAAAGCACCAAACACTCACTTCTATTTTCTTGAATTATTTTCTTCTTTTATTTTTTGATTATCGAAATTATTTGTAGTTATTTTTAAATATAATTAAATATTGTTTTACTTACGGTTTTATAAAACTTAAAGCAATCGGGCTCTTATCACGCCCTTAACAGCCTACAAATCTCCAATAAGCAAGATCTTGTCAGAAGAAATAAACCAGTTCAAACTGAAAACCATAGCAACGTAATGGAAAACTTCAACCATTTCGCTTATCCGTTGAGTGAGCACGACGGGTTCGCCAACTCTCCGGTCCAACTCTCCATCGTGAGTTTGCCGAGAGCGCAGGCGGCGGCGGCGGCGGAGGCGGGGGGCGGCAAGCAGCGGTGTCAAGCCAACGCACGCGAGCGGGACCGGACGCAGAGGTATGTAAGTTCCTCTTCAGCAGCCACGGCATCAAGCTCCGAGCATGGAAGGACAGGAGTAGCGACATTCGTATTGCGGCAGCGCAGCAGCCACGAGTTAGTGGAAAACGTCTAACTGTAGTTAGTTCCCAGTCGCCGAAGCTGTCGCTATTGTATGTAAAAAAGTGGCTTCGCCGCCCCCATATTAACTAGTTTTCTTTGCTACTCCCGTCATTCAATGTTTACTGGCATCAAGCCACGAGCACTGGCAGATTTGGTAGATTTTCTCGCTCGATGATTGTTTCGTAGTCAGCTCAAACAAGGGTCATATCAATTATAGTATAGCCGTGGTTTCATGTGATGTATTATTCCTAATATTAAGAAGACCCTTACCGACGGGACTAACTTATTCGCGGGCACGGTACAAGACCGTGCTATTGCTCTCTGGGATCTTCTCTGTTTCAAAGACTAAGCCCCGGTTGCACGAAGAAACGACTGAGTTAATCAATATTCAAACACGTCATTTTTAGTGATCCGCATAGAGTTCCTTCCATACTGTCCACACAAAGTGACGTGTTTGATCACTCGTCCTTTCGTGCACTCGGCCTTAAGACAATATCTGTGATGAGGAAAATGAAATATGTCCACAAAGCAGACAATGCGCATTTTTTATTTTTATTTACATTTTATTAATTATATTTTTTATTACAAAATGACTTATGGCTAAAAGTAAATCACGACCGCCGTAGTAAAAATCAAACAAAAACATACTTGATTATAAATTTTCATGAAATAAGCGAGGTCTGATTTCAAATTTATGGAGAATTGAAGAGGGCGCGCAGTGAGCGTTAAGCGAACTAACATTTGCGACTCTGAATTTGATTTTATATCTAACGGATCGTGATGCCGTTCCGCCGTCAAAATACGTTGAAGTGGCCTACGCCGACTTCGCGGTTTGACAAAAATTGGGGTTAAATTTTGACAGGTTGAAGAAGTAAAACGTATTCTTTTATAGGATTTGACGTTTTTACGTAACTTCGAAGTTCCGTAAAAGTCCGACTGAGGGCTTTGCCCTCATGTCGCACTAAAACTCTCTATACCCCATACAAAAGGGGAAAGAAGATCACGCCCATATTTCTTGTCAGAGATCCAAAATTTTGCTCAAAATAGCTTTATTTGATCGAACTAGATGTCTGATGACCATTGGCATTGTAATATTGTGTTTGTTTCTAAGTTATAAGGTCCGAAAGTTCGAATTTTTCGCGCGTTTTATACAATAACTTTGGAGGTGGATTACGCAAAGATAAAGTAAGAACATCTTAAAACGATTAGTCATCAGACATAGCTTTTTTAATCAAGATTTATAATCTATTTGGGTTTTGTTACATTTTTGACTACAGCGGTCGTGGTTTACTTTTAGCTATAAGTCGTTTTGAAATTAAAATTTTCGTAAATCTTACCAAATCATGCACTATGCACATTGTCTTTATTGTGGACATGTTGCATCTTCCTCATCACGGAGCCTGTCTTATTCTTTGAAACCAGGGTCCCAGAGTGCAACAGCACGGTTTTGTACCGTGCCCGCGAATGAGTTAGGCCCGCCGGGTTGGGCCACCTTAAGGATACTAACATCAATGTAATGACCGTGTGGGTGTGGTTTTGTCTCCAAGCAGTGTCAACTCTGCGTTCAACACGCTGCGCCTGCTGATACCGACCGAGCCAGCCGACCGCAAGCTCAGCAAAATTGAGATTCTGCGCTTGGCCGGCAGCTACATCGCGCATCTCGACAGACAGCTGACCGCCGGTACGTATGTCAAGTTGGTTATTGCCTATATTGCTCGTACACCATCGTTTTAATTAATATGTCGCTGCCGCTTATAACCAAAAAGGTAATATATTGCAACATAAAAATTGTACGATATAATATATTTCCACCAAACTTTCCACCAATCTTCCTCAAAATCAATCACTCAATTTCAATTTTTGTTCCAAAAACACAAGAATATACACTAACTCGTAGGACATAATCCTACCTCGCGTTAGAGAGCCAAAACATATGTTCTTAGATTTACACCGTCGCTGTACATAATGTTTTGAAAACTTACTGTTTTCCGGTGTGCAATGCCGTGCTTGGCCGACATGTTTCGCCTCCAACGAGGGAAGCATCGTCAGGGCCACTTCGTTGCCCCGGAGTTACGTCTGACAGCCCGGCTCGTCAAACGGTAACTGGCGGGCGTCGGCTGCGAAGTTTGTAGGTGTGGGTAGGTTCGGGCTGCCACGTGGATGCGGGTAGGTTATCAATTATTTTTTTATGCAAACTGACATGGATGGCTAATACCACACAACTAACGTTATGATATTAGCCCAATACACCACATTCCCGAAGGAATTTAGTGCCATGCCAGGACCTTCCCTTTATGAGCACGGCTACATTGAACTGGATGGAAAACACGGACAATTTTTCATTGCCGCTTCGACCATCTTTTCATCCGATGCGATGGTACCAACCCGGGCGGGCTTAAACCCTACCACCTAGTAGAGGAAGGAGACATACAGTTTTACATGGATTCCGAACCATGGAGCAGCTCGCAAATGTGACGAAATGCATTTATCGAACTCGGAAAGAGAAAGATAGTGGTGCATGTCTGTATTGAACCCAGGCCTCTGGTACGCTAGGCCAGTCACCGCACCACTAGGCTACGAGCCGCTCAAATTTGCTGCACCATAGACAAATAGGGTTCCGTGCACACATAGCTAACGGTGTCAGCTGGTGCCGCTGTGACTTGTGTGCCCTCCGGGGCAACGAAGTGGCCCTGACGATGCTTCCGTCGTTGGAGGCGAAACATGTCGACCAAGCACGGCATTGCACACCGGAAAGCGTAAGCAGCCGAAACATATCACACTGTCACATTGTCACTTCATTGAAGTGTGCAACGTGCAGGTGAGCTGGAGCGTCCGTGCCTTCGGGTCCAGGCGGAGACGACGGGTCAAGTGTGCACATTCTGCTGGTCCGCTGTCAAGAAAGAGGTGAGTTGAAGAAATCCAGGGTGCATTATTATTCATTATTTAATTTCTTGACTATTTGATGAATGGCACTCCGGTATTTGATTGTATCTACCTAGCCAGCATGATTTCGGTATAAATATTATAAGAGGTGAACGGCGGAGGCGGCGCCCTTTTACAATTCATGTTTATGTTAGACTCCTCTCTGCCATATCGACGTCCATCTTAGAAAAGGGACTGTAACGACATAAAACTAAATGTCTAAACTAAACGAATGTACTAAACTTATTATGGTCAGTAGCCTCAGCCACGTGATCAAAGAAAGCTTATTGTTTCAGAAATGTACGAGCTTGACCGGTGGAGCATACTTTCGCCGGCACTATTAAACATTGGCTTAAATTAATTATTGTTAATGGTAAAGATAATCGTAACGGATATGGAGCCGAATGCATAAAAGGACATCAACATCAAGTCATCGTTAATACGGTCCTTTTTATAGACGGTATGAAAGGGATACACCTCATATATTTTTTATATACTTTAGTGCACTCGGCCCTTATATCAAGGAAGTAAATTATTTGAGACGAATGTATTAGTGTTATCAAATTCTCTAATTTAATCAGATGGGCACAATGAGTGAGAAAAGACGGAAGTTGCGAGCGAAACTCATCCGTATAGCGGCTACGTAGCAACTTTTTAGTGACACCGACGGTAACGCCGTCCAGTCAGTTCGCTTACAAATTCGCTAACTCCTGAAGTTCTCGAATTCGTAAGAACTCCACAGGATGCTATAGTGCAGCGAGCTTTCGATGTTGTACCTACTTACCAAATTATTCTACCATAAATGCTTTATCACTAACACGTGGCTTCTACCGATGAGTTTATTTATACCGTTGTACAAAAATACATTTATTTATGTAAATAAAACCAAACATTTAATTTTATTAAAAAATGGCACTTTTTATTTTCCAGTTACGGCTGTACACATATGTAAATACGGTTTGAACACCTGACATCATGGTTCGATGCCGCAATTAGGAAGAGACAATCTACAATAATACAGATAGCATTATCTGAAGACTTATGTATAAAGAAAAAAAAAACATTTTCGTTTGTTTTAACGCGTGTGTGCTTATGTAAGCTAATAAATTAACTTAAAAATAAACGCTTTTGTAGATATTTAATGTTATTATATTTCTTTAAAATATGATTGAAATAAGTGATTGGAGATCTCAAGACCGTGCTAGCTAGCTACATTTATAGAGTATGCATAATGTAAAGTATTGACATGGTCCGGTGATTTCTTTGCAATTTATTAAAATTTAACCTAGACCTTCACAAAAGTGCTTCTCGAAATTTACTTTAACAGGATAAACTTTTATGCAGCTGTAAAAAATCTACTTTAATATTTACATTTATATTTTATCTAGATAGGATAAGCTTACGATTAACTAATATTACGTCAAAGTAAATTTAAGCAACTTTAAATTATACACTAAAGCGATATTTCACGAGAAGATGCTTATTAAAAACCTCTTTACTTAATTGTTTTCATGACTTGATTTGGAAATAGAAGTTAAGTACAATTATTTACACGATATCCTACTAAACACAATGTGGCGAAATGAAATTCGAAATCGTGATTTAATGAGCACCATCTTAAATTATATTTTATTTAAGGTCGTGTTAGCACCCAGATTTCTCATTGTAAAAAAAGAGTCAATCATTGCATATAAATCGATCGATGCCAAAGCCAATAATTAATTATAATATAATAATTATAATATTATAATATAATAATTACAATAATTAATGCACATACAATGGGAGTTGAAGAGGATATTTTTTTTCGTCGTGATTTGTATATTAAATGAAATGTTTGCCTCGATATTGGTGATTGATTTAGTGTCCCTTTGTTTTATTTTTCATCAGCAGCAGCGGGATCACAAACGAACGATACGGCTATATCGAGGCGATAAATATATACTTGTCTCGTTTCGCCTCGCACGATAAAAAAAACAAAACACATTTATCGCCCTCCCGCTACTTAGATAGTTAACACAATAGCTACACTTAAAAATTATGTGCAACAGTTTTTTGTTTTAGCACAGACAACATTCAGTCATGCATGGTAAAGTATTTCTCATTACTATTAATATATTATGGTAAGTATCTATGAATGAGCCATGCCATAACAGTTAATATTAAACAGTTATTTTAATCGATGATTATACCCCTTGGTGCAAATAACACAGTGTGATAGATCAGATTATTTTGACATATTACGTCTGACTACAAATCAGGCGTGCAACTGTCCAGTTTCAAAAGTTTCAGTAATTTTGGACAAACTCATTTAATATAAGACGTAAGTAAGAATGGAAAAAATACTTAGGGTAGAAACAGTTTTCACACAGTTAGGTAAAGTAAGAGAGAACAGTAAAATATACAGTCACATTTAATGGTTAAGGTTAACTGTTTTCACTCATATGTGTTAACCAATTTACTTAGTTGGCTCTATTTTAGCGTTTCAAGATAGTTATTATCGCAATTACAGTTAGATTCACTGATTTTTTTCAGTGTACTATCATAATATTAGCCCAACACACTACATAAGGAAGGTCATGTCCCATGCCAGGACATTCCTTATATTTTACGGATCTATTATACTGGGTGGTAAACACAAACAATTCACCAATCCGGGCGGGATCAACCCTACCACCTAGTCACTAAAAAGTTTTCTATGTATTCTACTATATGTACTTTACCATTAGTCTGTCTACTTATTGTAATGTCATTATTATATTGTTAATTAAATAAATTTACATATCTACATCATCACGTCAAACTGAACGCATCTCTTTGCTAACACGGGTACTGTCAATATCGCTTGAGCAACATATAACTGGTTAGGTAATATTTTTATAATACTGGTATCTTCCAATGGAAATACGCAGTATTATTAATAAATAGCCAGCGAAAATAATTATTAATTCTCAATTTCTAAGGAGCTAATAATTGATCGCACAAATGTTTTGACTAGCGTTTGACCCAAATCCTAGCCCATCATAAATTGGTACTTAGTACTTTCTTCAGACAATTTCTGGATATACTTACTGCAAAAACCATTTGCATAATGTGAAATAAAGACCAATCCCCATACAAATCGGTCAGATGATTTCATCTGTCAAAATTTAGTACTAATTAAACCTGAGTAGAGGGGTTTTATAGGTGATCCGTAAGGTCTTTAGAAATCAAAGATAACAATTATTCAATAATTTGTCTCTAATTTCCGCAATAAAAATGCATTACCCTACTTGGGTACAAATACTTTTATGACTTTTCCATTCGCTTTTAACATCGTTTGGCAAGGAACATAGACAGTAACTGAGTCCCATACAAGAAATATTCACTATTGTATAGTATGGACACATCTATATTATCTTATAGTCGCACCTCGCGTAGTGCAGAATAACCGCGGTTTTCTTGACGAAAAGATTCCGCAGGTTTTCCGTCGAAAAAATCGCTTTGCAAAAGCTATAAAAGCGGTTTTTTAGACTTAGGATACCTGATTCCTCATTACGGAATTCCAGGAATAGGCCTTCAGTACCTATTTACTTTATATTTTACATTACAACGTAAATGTACACGGGTGGATTCATTTAACAGGTACATCGATACCATATTGATAAATCCACTCCATATATACCAGTTGATAAAACCAGAATCAATGTACAGTCAACAAAAGATTAAAGGATACACTTCCGGTTCAAGGAAAAGGTGAACAGTCAGCCTTTAGCCAAGAAATATAGGGATGACATAAAAAGGGAACTGAGAAAGTGTACTATTTATCGTGTAAATAAAAAACTAGAAAAAATACAAGTTAGGTTGTATTTTAACATCTTAATCATCATCATCATCATAATATCTCTGGAACTTTGGTTGACTGTACATCCAAGCGGTATTAATTTACTACATTGCAATTACGACTTCTTTACATATTTTCATTGTGGGGTGAGATGTGAGGTCTGGGCTATAACGACTCCATACAACAGAATAAGTAATATGACCATATAACTAGAGAGTATTGATTAAATTGATTTTCACTTGTATTATTTTAATGTTACCTGAACTATTATGAAATAAGTGCTTTTGTGCGTCTCATGAAAAACGTAAAGGTGTCGTGCATATTTTTAAAAAGGGAAATCAGTGCAATTTTTAATCAATATTTTTTTTTAAACTTACTAAGTGAGAATGATTTAAAGTTTCCGGAATATGGTCACCACCTGATATTAATCAATACAGCTTATGTATGTACCTATGACTTGCTACCATCTACCCATGTGCAGACTTTTTTAATGGAATATTTATAGTGAAAAAGTAAGTTTGTTTTCAAAAGCCAAATCGACCTCACCTCGCGAAACCATGCTCGGCGAGGCGACATATCAGCGGATTTGCGGACTGTCGCTGAGCTATCGGCGTTTTCATACTCCCAGGTTATAGGTTTGAGGAACAACACCCGCCGTCCGCAGTTACTTTTGGGCTAAATTTTATTCGACTTCTGCATTACTTTCTGTAAACATTGTGGTGAAGAATTTGGTGGTTATTTTATTACTTTTTGGACAACCATAGAACTTATAAAATACATAATATAACTACGCTGCTTACTATCTTAAGCTTAATATACCTGTGCTTAGAGCACACCTAAATGATTTTAACCATAGGGAAGTAAGTACCCACCTATTTACAGCCTATGAGAGATATTTACAATGTATTATTGCCTTTCGCAAATTCGTTTCTCACCATTATTTAATTTTATATAAGTTTTGATCCATACAATTATTTTTTTATGCTAAATTCATAAATGTACTCTACACCCAGAGAAACTTATTTTCTAAATGTATGGACAAGTTCGTGCAAAATAGGATCGCAACTTTGTGTAAAAAGCCTTGTGAAAATTAGGTACAAATTTATATTATTTCTCATAGCAAGGCAAATTCCTTACTACACTTGATAAAAATAATTTTCTGATCTCGGTTCAAGTAAGTACATGAGAAGTACCTATTCTAATTATTTAGGAAATTATTTTTCAATTCGCTGCAGTGCAAATGTAGATACCTACTAATATTAGGTAAAACTATTCAGATTACAAAATATTAACTTTTCGATTAAACTCTGTGTAAAAACTCGAGGGAAATTACACTACTTTAGGTACTTATGTTTTATATAGACAATTATCTTAGCCTTAAATCATGAATAAAATCTATTCATTAAATGCATATGTAGGTGTTCTTATGTATATTAGATGGACTATTATAGATCATTTAGTTTTTTAATAGTAATAACAAAAATTACCGGTAGATACTATTGACATACATAATTTGGCTATTTAATGGACCGTTATCTCATAAATTAGAAGTTATACAATGACATGAAGCATTGTAATCAGATAATAAAAAAATATATCTGAACATTCGTCTGAAGCAGGACTAACTGCATTTCAAAATATGATTACAATGATTTCATGCATTATGATTTCATTACACAAATAGATTCACACAGATATATTCTATATCAGATAGGTAGGTGCGAAACAATGTACTTGCGGTCGTTTAAATCCTGTATAAAATACAACGTAAATACTAAATCTGATAACTTCGCTTAGCTCAGTCAAATCAAAGGCTTATAAGTAAAGATTAATATATCGCATACTTAACAACAAACTATACATATGATAAGTCTTACTCATCATGCAGGTAAAACACTCGCTTTAAGCAAACAAGATGGCGCCACTCAACACTTAGTATTTACAAGTCATGTCCAAAGATGGCGCCCCCGCATCTAGTTCTCGACACACTGGATAGGTGGCGTCACAAAGTTTCACAAGGCCACTTCACCGTGTGGGCACCACACACCGATACAGCACTATTGAACACTGTTCCTGTCCTTCACTATGAACGGGCTGCCCTCGTGGTTGTTCTTCTCGAGGTTGCCCGAGAGCGTGGGGTCGGGCCTGCTCCGCTTGAAGAAGCCGAACTTCCACAGCGCGAGGATCAGCAGGATGAGAACCAACAGTCCGGCGACCACCGCCACGATGATCACCCACAGCGGCACCTCCGAGCTATCCGTGCTCTTCAGGTCTGGATACACTACTGTCTTCACCTGAAAAGCGAGATCCAATTAACATTAGATTTGAGAAAATATATTTTGTTTTCGTTGCTTTGGGCAACATTTCATCACAAGCATGGGTAAGATAAGACTGTTACTGCTTATTAAAAAATAAAAATAAATAAGGTATACATTTTCATGAAGGCGTTTGAAAACCACGTTTGACAATCTCCATGAGAACAATTTTAACAAAAAAAATAACCGAGATCAAAGAAAAAGCACTAAAAAGTAAAAAATAATTTCCATTTTTGTAGTTACGATTTTTGTTATTTTTTGAGTCGGCGTCAGCCGGGCACGCGCTGCGCCAATCAAAAGGACCTTGGCTACCTTGGCTGACACCGTCTCAAAAAATAACAAAAATCGTAACTACAAAAATGGAAATTATTTTTTACTTTTTAGTGCTTTTTCTTTGAAGTCGGTTATTTTTTTGGTAACATTTTTTTTATTTGTTTATTTTTAGTGAATCTGAAGTACACTTACTAATTTGTACACGTCCTTTCCGATAAAAAAAGAATCACCGAAATCGGTTGGCGTTATATTGAGTTATTCGTCCATTTGTCGCGCACATCTTAATACAAATTTAAGACTTACATGATTTTCTCATGGATATCATTGTCAGAACTTAACCAAATTAAAATGGGACCACTTGGGAATCACTAGACGAATTGATAACCTCCTCGTTTTTTGAAGTCGGTTAAAAAGACGAAATAACGCATAGGTGCTGCATCTACCCCTAACCGACAGCGGACAACGGACAGTTTTGGATACGAAACCTGTCAGTTTACTGTTAGTTTGTAGTAAGTGCAACACCGGCACCGCGCACCGTAAGCTCGACAAATATCCCGCCTTACTAATAAACATTTGCCCTTACCATCGCCAATACTCCGTTATTTCTAGCTAGAAGTACCAGACAGTAAGAAACACCGCAGTAATAGCGATGGTATACATGATTATTAATAAGGCAGATTATGTTAAGCATCGGTGTAAACCTAAGTAAAGCTGCATCGGTTATAGTAAACGATCGAAGATCGGTTGGACTGGCGCAGAGATACTGACAATAAACGATCGAACATTGGTTGGACTAGCGCAGAGATACTGACAGTAAACGATCGAACATCGGTTGGACTAGAGCAGAGATACTGACACTAAACGAGTCGTCATAGAGGCGCTCCTGGTGTATGTTGTAGTGGTCGGGCAGGACGATGCGCCCGAAGGAGGCGATGTTGACGTGCCCCACGTGCGGGTAGTCCTCCACCAGCGTCGAGTTCCAGAGGCGCGCGAGCACGTTGATGTTCGCGACCTGACCGCGGCCCAGCTTGTACACGACGCACTGGATCTTTATGCACTTTGCTGTGCCGTTTTGGCAGTTCTGAAATATTATCAATTAACTTTACTAAGGCCCGATTTTTCAATCATCAGATAGTACTTATCGGATGGATAGTACAAGTTTACCTGTGTCAAAAGACTAAATAAAAAGTAAATTGGAAAAATTTCGTTTGACAGAGTCGAACCTCCGGGATTGACTTTGGGGTTTATTTTCTTTATAGAATTCAAGAAAAAAGAACTAGCGATATTAAGTAACCTGACTTCTACAACCCCCATTTTTTTTATTAAAATGATGAAAGATCAAATTTATTTATATTTTTAATAATATTATTTACATAAAATTTTAATTTTCTTTTTCTAAATTTGTTTTCTTGTAAATTTTGCTGTAAATAATTTCCCGATCAATGGGTTTTTTTTTTTTTCATGCGGTAACTCTTAAAAGACGTTGGTGCCCTCAGCCAGGTGCAAAATAACGTATGTGAGACTCTACCTTATATCGTTTTCACATATCTCGTCCGGTTACATGGCAACTGTAAGATGGCTACCGTTCGAGTATGTGTGGCTGTAAGAAGGGATATCTAAGACTCTCAGAAAGACATTATGTTATAACGATTGACGTAACTAAATTAAATGTGTACTAAATGATTATGGTGATGGGTTTGGTAACTGTTGGCCTTCATATAAATAAACAAGTACATATGATAATACTTATTTAAAAATATGTACACAAAATGTTAATAACAACCTGATCTAGAATTTATTTGCGTACTCACCAAGTTCACGCCTAATCTTCTTTGCCCATCCTTGTTAGTGTAGGCCTCGGGTTTGACGACCATCTCACTATCTCTTTTTCTCCTAACTCTGTTTCCCTCGGCGCTGCTTAGGCCCTTGACAGTGTTATTGTTGTCGTTTTCCTCTTTGCTGTTTCCCCACTTCCCGTTTCTCTCCAGCATGGTATCTAACTTTATGAGGTTCTCTAGTGGGATTTCCACAACTCCCTCCCGCTTCTTTAAAGACAGGGGGTTGATGTATTTGTCGTTGATGAAGCATTCTCCTCCGCCAGCAGCTGCAGATGTAGGTTACAAATTAAAAAGTACACAAAGTTAAAATGAATGAGGAAATAACTGAACCGCTGCCTAATAAGATGGTGGAACTATGAGTAAATATACTATTTCGTACTAAGCAAGTAATTAATTCGCTTTTTTCAATGAATGTGATATGTATGTAAAATCGACCGTATATCAAGGACACACTAATTAAAGAAAGAGTGCTATAAGTTTATGACTGCTAGGCTGGACCCGAACCAGAAAACCATACCATTCGCGGGAATTGTTCTACTAATATCGCCATCTTCTTTATACCCACAATTTGGAATTCCCCTACAGTCCCTCCTCCTGTAATTAATCCTCCGCCAAACACAGTGCTCAAGATTATACATACTTTTTGTTAACGCATTACATTGCGGACATTGACTGCAAATATTGAACATTCAAACCCACGAAAGGTGTTTTGCTGGTTCGGGTTCAGACTTACAGCATTCATAAAGTCGTTGTTTTTACAGAAATTGTTTTAATTAATTTGTCGTTGCTACACGCTGAATTCTACACACAAATCACATTTGGTGATACAATGATAGTCCGCAACTCAGGATAGAACCTTTTAAAATAGACACTGACCGTTGACATAAGGCTTGTCGTCGAGGTAGAGCAGCCACTTGCCCTGTGGCTTGTCGTTGGCGACCTGGTGTGGCCACCACACTTCCACCTGCACCGAGGTCACCCGCCAAGGCCCATCGTTAAATACCTGCAAAATATCAGTCATTTCATATAAACATATGGTATCCGAGGTCCATAGTGATCTTGCCATTCTCGTTTTAAAATTATATGCAGAAATTTAGATACAGATTAGTTACTAATTAAAAACCCACACATACCTGATATGTGTGCATGACTCTAGAGCCGACTTCATCCAAATATTGCATCGCTGATTCTCCTTTGACTTCTCCACCACATGAAACTTGCTCCGGAGTCGGAATGCTGAAACAGATCATCACACAGTATGACATCTATGATAGTGTAACTACACCGGAGTCGGAATGCTGAAACAGACCATCACACAGCATGACATCTGTGATAGTGTAACATCAATATAGCTTACAGTATTTTTTATGAAATTATAAAAAAAATAATTGAGAGGTGTCGTGGAACACCCGTCGCTAAATACCTCAAGAGACTCTTCAAAGTTGGACGGAATAACATTTCACAAGTCTTCAAGTTAAACACGAGATTAAGCTTAAAGTACTAGATGCCTATGAAATGGACGCACACTGTTGGAGAGCGTTTCGTTTTCAATTCGGTCCCAACGCTGGAAGGTTGACATTAATGCCAATCTTCTTTTTCACGAAGAAAAAGACAAACGAATAAAACACAGGTAACGGTTTTATCATTTCGGCCCTTGAGAAACCTTTGGAGCCACAGGTCTATGACAATAAAAGTGTCGCTCGGACATTTTTTCGCGTCTAGCTCCCATCCGCAAAACAAGCGATAAGTAACATAGTTCCAATAATAATGTTCCTTCCTTGCTCATGAAAAGTGAATTAGGTTAAATAAATATTTCCCTACATCTTCTGGCAAATCGATTGATAAAAAGTCTTCATCAAACTATTGAATTGTTTGATCAATACCTACCCAGTTTATGAAATAAAGTAATAAAACAAAAAAAAAATATTAATGGACCACGTGCCTGTTCTAGTAGGTGTTCATTATTGCTCTAGCGCACAGCGAAACAAAATACGCCACCTACCCTTTCATGTACAGCTCAGCATTCTTGACGACGAGCGCCTCCACCTTGAGGGGCCTCCAGCCGGGCGTGCGCTCCTGCGACGTGGAGTTGATCCACACCAGGAAGTCCACCGACAGCTCGTGGTCCTCCAACGCCTTGGGGTCGAAGCGCAGCGTGACCGGCGACGGCGCCGGCAGCTGCTTCTTGAAGGGGTTGCCCAGCGAGCACACAACCACCGACGCGTTGTGGATGTTGCAGATCACGTGCTTGTCCTGCGTCGGGATACATTTTTGGATCCACTGGACATGGATGGCTAATACCGAACTGGCCTAACACACTACATGGGAAAATCTGTCTTGTGTGTGATGTGACACAATGAGCTATATTTCCTATTCATTATATACGTCGCTGTATACTGTACCAGGGGTACAGGTCGGCTGCTTATTAATGCTTGCCCAACCATATTTATTGTTATTCAACCTGATATGTATGGCTAATACCACACAACTACCGTTATGATATTAGCCCAATACACCACATTCCGGAAATAATAAGGTGCCATGCGAGCACCTTTCCATTATGAGCACAGCTACACTGAACTGGAAGGAGAACGTTTTTTTACTGCCGCTTCAAACATAACTAGTTTCAACCAATACGGTGGCTTAACCCTACCACCTAATAGGGGAAGGGGATCTACAGATTTACATGGGTTTTAAACCATGGTAAAGCTCACATTCGTAATTAATTAATTCGAATTCGAATTCTTAAAAACTCAGCAAGAGAAAAAAAGTGGTGCACGACCGGGCGAGGATTTGAACCCATAACCTGTCACATGAAAGGCAAGTCCTATAGCCCCTACACCACGAACTGCGGAAACTCGGTCTTATCTTGGAAGTGATATTGGCCTCTATATCCAGTACTATACAAAAGGTACAGTACATTCGGCTAAACTTAAACTTACGGTGACATTAGCAGCGATATAGTGTAGGCCCTCGTGATGATATATGTAGAGGTGGGTCTCGTAGGCCGATTCTCCTTCGTTGTCTGCCATCACCACCAGTCGGATCTCGTCTTCACGGCCCAGAGTCAGTGTGTATGCTTTCTTGTCTGCAGCTGTAATATATGAAATAAACGAACATTTATAGTTATACGCTTTTTCTTTTTTAATAGTATATATTTGGATTGACTTAAATGGATCAATTAGGTTTAACAACAAATAACTAGCATTATTTAAAAGTACTAGCCAACCCCCAAGATGGACTTTTTCTTGCCACATACCTCGTCAAAAGCGCCACCTACCGGCTCCAAATATATCTAAAAAAAATCTTCAAGTGACCCTATAAGTACAAAAAAAACATCAAAATCTGATTCTGAATTTGATAATTTTTTTTTAAAATTCATTATGGATGCTACGAGTATTATACACATGAATTGATATTGCAGTGTAGCGCAGTTGCGACTCGAGAAACGATTAGTGCTAACGTGGCTTAACTTACCATTTGGCAAGTCGAGGTGGTCTTAACTTACCCATTGGCAAGTCGAGGTCGGCTTGGAGGCGCAGGTCGCTGATGCAGATCGAGTCGGAGCCGCAGTCGTTGAGGAAGGTGGCGGCGAAGGCATTCGTGGCGGTGGCGTTAAGCACCGGGTACTCGTCCATGTTAGGCAGCGGCCCGAGAGCGCTGTAGCGTGGCTGTGACAGCACCAGCGAGTAGTTTAGCTGGAACTGGAAACGTTCGTGGAGTTTACTTCTTTATCTCTCAACTTTTATTACTTTGCTTTTAGTGTGGGTAACCCACAATCACAATCGATCTCATTACAAATATGGTTGTGAAGTAGAAAATGTTCAGAAAAAGTTGGCTTATATAATATGCACTTTGTATTGACTTGAACAATGTCCCACCATTTCTTCCTACCACTTAACTGTTACACCCTTGTGAAACTAATTTCCCGAGGACACGCGATTTACCAAACTACCTTCATTCGCGCCGAGCGAATGAAAAACTGTGGGTCCTCAGAGACCCGTGGCAAATGTCGATGCCGGCGGACGCTCTGCTGGCTTCGCACATCCTCAACAGCTCCAAGATCCATGACAACGATCGCATCCTGCCGTGGATCCAACTCGCGTAGCGTCTAAGCACCACAAAAAGTGAAAGACCTTAAGTGCCGTGCACGGAACCCTGGTGGAGACGGAATCCAAGGATTCAGGAGGACTGCAGACCACACTACGCCACTGGTGAGTCCTCTTCTATCCTGCCTCTAGTCCGTTCGAGTCAGGGTTAAATTGGTCAGATTATGTTCTATACAGACCACTACTCGAAGTAGGTATGTGGGTAGCGACCCATTTACGGCTGTCGCCCCAGACCATACACACTTTACCATCACAGCTTGCATGGGCCAATCATACCGAATCAACCAGGTGACGTTTCGTCTTTGATGAATCTTCTCCTGACACCACTGTAATTCTATCCTTCCGTACTGGGTCGTGGGATCACTGCCTGGTGAGGTTAACTAAGTCCGAGAAACGTGTGTCTTGAAACGGGTCGGCAGATTGAGGAATGAGAAAAAAAAGGCGTCCTTTCCTTGGAGACAACTCTTTCAGCATTCTGGGTACGGCTGTACCAGTGACATTTTCAAGGTGGTCTAGGGAGCTTCGCTTCTTCCGCCAAACTTTATTTCTTGTATTTTTACCTTACGATCAAAATTTCTCATATATTCCAGGGTCTCTCAGAATTATCTTCGGAGATATCGCTCCCTCCTCATTTTACCAACACTCAATGCGAAACAGACAGAAATTGCACCCATTCACTGTCCATACTCCTAATATCCTAACCGATTCTGTAGATTATTTATTTTTAGAGTCGGTTGTCTGGGAATGCACTGAATGCCGGATTATTCCCCGAAACTTTATGCAAACTGTAGCCCTTGAAACATTATGTGAAAAAAGCACCTGGCTGGCCGCCTTGATTTTCCTAGCCCCCATAAAAGTTCGAAAGCTCATGGGCGTGGTCTGGCGCCTCTAAATTTGAAGTTTGGCGCACGTCATAATAAGTCGCATCTTACATAAAAAAGGTAAATTTGTTTTCAGGTAGAAACAATGGGAAACCCAAGGACGTTTAAAGAGTTACCATTTCCTCTTTAAACGTTCTTGGTGAAAAGTGAATCAGTCTATGAAACTAAAAATTAACGCTTACCCTGATAGGACTCTGTATGTCCCTAGTATTTTCCTTCAGATAGACAATATGCTCCCGACACTCCAACTCCTCTTTCGTCACTTGAATTGTCGTATTGATGATATTCGATTTGTGAGAGCTCGGACTCGCACCGAAAAACACTCTAGAAAACTTCCTTCCCCCAGGAAAGGTCTCTGCCTCGATCACGTAGTTGAGAGTGTGAGTGTTGTTCTTGGATCCCTTCACGAGGGACTCAATCTTGCAGCAAGCCTCGAAGTGAAAGCAGGTGTAGTTGGCACCCGGGTCTTTCTCGCAGCCGTGCCTGCTCGGGTCGATATTCCTGATGCTTGCGGGCTGTATCAGGGTCTTGATATCGATAATTGGCTTCGCCCGGAGTAGGGCTACGGCATTCTGTAAATTGACGATTTGATATGAAACAGGATCTACCAGTAACTATGTTCCGTTCGGTCTGTATTGACCAATATTATAGCGATAAAATAGCCTTTTTACAAAGTATAGGATATTGTAGTCTAAGTATAGGCTTAAAATTTTGTGCGGTTCCGGCACTTAATAAACAACTGGGCCGACTTAAGTTCTTCCAGTGCATGTTCTAAGCGCCGACTAAGATATTCGTCGTTCCTACCACGGAATATTAAGGAGGCAGGAAGTGAAAAGTTTGTAAATTTGTTCCAGGACCGCTGTTAACGTTTTACTTAAGATCTTTTTGCTTCGCGGATGTATAACCGTCGCAATTGGCTATCCCTTCTTAAATAATAACCAAACAACAAATCCACATTTGTTCAGTTAACATGAACCTTAACTTAATGGATCTATGTTGGAATTCCAATACTGTTTGCAATCAAATGTTACGTGACTTTCGAACACGGCCGAGCGCCTCACACGCACGCAGTCACTAACAGAGTAGCGAGACATGACCCGGCGAGCAAAGCGACGCCGCGACGCCAAATTTTTTCGTAGTGTTTTTGTTGTAAGTTTTATCGCTATACATGTAAATGAAACTAACCGGTGATATGAAACTCCGCCATTATGAAGGTTGTGCACCCGGCTTTCGCGTTTACACGTTATTATGGCACAGTACGGCATTACTCCTTTTCAATTTTAGATTGTATCATGGATAAGTTAATGCACAGGAACGCCGCAGAGGAGTGAATCATGCGCGTATGAAGTGCGCGGGTCCCCGCTAAAGACCGGCGCGCGAGTTCCGCCCACTTCACAATTCTTACCTCCTAATTGTTCTGTGGTTCCTACTTCGGATTTCATGTAAAACTGTTCCTTACTTACTAGATAATTCCATCCGGGTTAAAAAGATGGTTATACTAGCCAATTCGAATGGTTTGATTGCGTTAAGTTCCTGATCTCTATGGAATGAGAACATGAAAAAAAACATGTATAATTCCAGGTAACGTTCTACCAAAACAGAAAGAAAAATGTTTTAGTAATTGATATTTTATGCATGGAAAATTGTTTTTAAGTCAGGTCTCAAATGTAATCTTTTCAAGTTTGCGGCTTATATTGATATTAACTAATATTTATTTTAATACAATTTCAAAGTTTAATTTCTCCCATTCAGCGAAGAACATGTTTAATTTTTCCCAATTTATTTAACGAAACAATAAAAAAACCGGTTTCGCGCGTTATGCGGGTTGGTAACATTTAGAAAGAATTATTTCGAACTACTCTAACTAAGCGACGTAGGGCTCTGGCTATCTCGTTTTAATCGCAAAAATTGGTCCAAAATGTTTAGGTATGAGGATGCTCTTAATATGGCATTGAATGAACGATAGTCGAAACCGTAATGGAAATCGGCCTTGTTTTTCATCCCGTTCAATGTAGCCGTCACGTGACATATGAGGAAGATCCTAGAATGGCACCTATTTCCCATGTGTTGTGTTCGAGTAATATCATAAAATGTATACTAGTATATTTTTAAAACATTTCTAAATTGTACATAATGGTTGTTTTTGTTGCTATTTAAAGTATTAGAATTTGAATTTAATTTGAATCAGTTGATGTGGTATTCGCAATAAAGAAACACGCTATGAAATGGAAAATTAAACAAACCCCAACTCAGTCCTGCCCATACAGGATTATTTTTTTTCTGGTGTTTGAGTCACTTAATGCACCCTTTAGACTAGATCACTCTAGATCAATCACACTCAATGCTACTGTATAAAATACGACTACATAAATATCGCCAATGTATTTGGTAAAATAATTTAAACTACAGATTATGAAAATATGCTGCCTGAGACTCGTGATCAGTGGTTTGTGAAATTGACCACGCTAAAGTCGTGGAAAAAATAGAATGTATTCTACTTACACTATCATAGGCACCAATCAGCAGATCCGGGTATCCGTTGGAATCCAGATCGATCCCGCCAGACAGCGAGTAGCCGAAAGTCTTCAGAGCGACCGGCATCGCCTCGGCCGTGATGATCTGCTTGGGGTCCTTGAGGAGGCCTTCCGTCCGGTGGCCGAGGTATATGAAGACGACGCCGGCGCCGTCGTAGGGGCTGCCGACGGCGACGTCGTCGCAGCCGTCGCGGTTGAGGTCGCCGGCGTTGACGATGGCGATGCCGAACTGCGACTCGGGCCGTCCGGTCAGCCGCAGGTCGTGCTGCGGCCGCAGCGAGTGCTGCCGGTTCAGGTACAGGTACACCGCGCCGCCGGAGTCGCGGGTGAAGAAGAACGGCGCTCCGACCAGTAGGTCGGGCAGGCTGGAAGTAAGGAGACACGACATTGTAACCATTATCTTGACGGAGAGCACGAGTAATTTTAAAATTATTGAATACCCTAGGCATGTCGACGAAGCTTTAGTTTTCATTCAGGAATAAAAGCCAACTAAACACCATGTAGCGGCGATGGCAACAATGTTTCTGTATTGAGCTCTAATCGCGTACCTATATGCCATCTTGCTTCTTTAAGTTTATCAACGATTGATGATCGATACATCAGCATATTTTGTTTAGTTTAAATAATTTTCTGATTTTCTTACGGACATATCCTTGTGAACATGCAGTCCAACTCCAGGACGAGAGTGTGCGCTCAGCACAGCTCGTTCGTGGAAAATGATTTATATTGGATTAT
The DNA here is from genome assembly GCA_946894095.1 of Incurvaria masculella. Classification (NCBI taxonomy): domain Eukaryota; kingdom Metazoa; phylum Arthropoda; class Insecta; order Lepidoptera; family Incurvariidae; genus Incurvaria; species Incurvaria masculella. The sequence continues at coordinate 11,491,097 of OX335644.1, forward strand.
AAAATAATCCCTTTACACGTTCGTAGTTGTAACATTTTAATTTCTATAAATGCGGCAAAAAAATGAGCCACCAAAATAATTCTTCACGATGTTCTGTCTGGTGTGAGCAGCAAGAGCTGCAACAGTAACTTTTGCATTATGCAAACCCCTTACCAATAAACCTAGATCATCGTCTGAATTGTTTTAAAATGTTTTGTCCCTTTCTCTCCAATTCGAAACTGCATGTCAATGCAAAGGACAAAACATTCCGATGATGATCTGGGTTTATTAGTAACAGGCCTTTAGTTTAAGGTAAAGAAGCACGGACCCGTCCCCGTTGACGTCGGCGGTGGCGAGCTCGTAGCCGTAGCTAGAGCCGAGCTGCTCGCCGTCGAGCACGAGCGTCACGTTGAGGATGTTCCGCGGGCCGGCCGTCTCGGGCGCGCGCTTCGTGAACAGCACCACTTGGCCGACATCGAGCGCGCGCGGCGCGCCCGCGGCGTACGACATCTGCGCCGAGAAGAACGGCGCGCCCACCACGGACATGCCTGCGACGCCAGACACAATCAGTCAGTCAGTCAGCGTGTTTGTGTCCACTGCTGGATATACGCCTCTCCAATTTTTCTCCAGTTCTCCCGGCTCTCAGCGGTACGGAACCACTGCTTTCCGCCGACGCACTTGATATATGATGTCGTCGTCGGACGCCAGACACGCTTCGTTGAAATCAGAACCATGCTGTAAAGCTCGAATTGGTTCAGGATCAAACGAGGGTACATGAAACGTAGCAGATTATTTGAAGATTACGACTGGTACACAACGGGTATGTGCTCCAAAAGTAGAAACTTCTACATCGGTTTTCTCAGAAATCTAGATTCACGGGTGTTCCAAGTAAAGTTCGAAATCAATAGGAGGTTTCATCAGTTAAAGCAGACATAGTCTAGGGTCTCGTTCCAAAACCTCATAGCAAACATGAACGTAACTGCGAACTGAACGTGCAGTGAGATTAATAGACTGTCCAACAATTTATTAAAATTTTGACAGCTCGGGTAATAATCGATTTGTAATGTCCTAATGCTTAACCGTTTCGATGTCGTATAACAACCGATTTTTATTAAAGAGGATAGTTTAAAGCAGTGATATTTTGTTTTTGCTCTTATATTGTCTAATCTAAAGTAAATAATTATGGAACTTAATAGGCGTGCTCGTGTCATAAGGAAAAAAAATGATCAGACCGACTATAGAATTAAAATATAATTGGAAGCTGCTCCGTAACCTGGAGGAAATACCTACAAAACCCCAAAATTACATAATGGTACATGAACAAAACCTTAATGCAGTAACACAATCGTAATATTATTATGGAGACTTGGGGTTACCATAATAAGTTAAGGGTGAATAGTAGGTGAACAGGAAGGGGAGTTTTTAAATCTGACGTTTAGTTTCATTTCGTACCATGCTAACTGTCAACTGACGTGTAATTCGGCAAAGTGACCAGAAATTTACCAGTTGGCATGGTACGAAATGCAACGAAACGTCAGACTTAATCATTATTTTGACTGTTCACCTGCTATTCACCTGGCGACTTATGTACTATGGTGACTTATGTACTATGGTAAAGAAATCTTGCAGGACTAAGGGATGATTTTGCAATAGTCTGATAAACAGCCAGATAACAATCTGACGGATTTATTACGCTTCTGCTTATCCATCCGATATAGAAAGTCAATATGTTTATTAGTAAAATTATCGTCTGATAATTATGATAGAAGATATAATCCTCCGGCAATGACTATACGTTTTTAGGAAAACGTGAATTAGTCTTAATTAGCCCGATAAATACTCGCTGGGGATTGAAAAAACGGCCCTTAAAGTATTGTGCGAGATGTAGGTACCTAAGTTGCTGTACTTGGGCACGGGACTGGCTTCGTCGAGTGGCGCGTAGTAAACCTGCTTGTCTCGCGCGAGGTAGCTCTCCCTGTTGTCCATGGTGAAGATGGTGCCCCGCCAGGTGTAGGGGCCCGGGCTCCCCACCAGCAGCGTGCCGTCGGCCAGCAGGGAGCTGCTCGTGCCCGCCTGGCAGTAGCCGAACTCTTCGTGCTCCCTGGTCGTGCATGCACGGTTACGAGAAACTCTCTGATGTTGTCCAGTAGATAAGGAGGTTTGTTCGTAGCAATTTCTGATGTAACTTCTTGAAAGTATGAAGTTACAAAATATAACTGTAGTGGCGATTACATTTAAATCGTTTAAAAAAAGCTGCAATTAATATGATAATTCGAAGGATTTACTTTAGAGGAATAGCGCAAGAAGAACCATGTCGCTATGCCTCATAATTAATTCACAAATGCCATATTTGTTTATACATTGTTTTATTGACTCGCCGATTCAGTTATAGTAGTAACAAGAAAGCTGAACTCAATCATTAGCAGGATGGCCGTCTACGCAAGAGACCAACGAGCATTTTCACTCGGCGAAGGGCCGCTAATGCTATATTTAATAAATTTTCTTACGGAAACCTTCAATTATATTCAGAAACAGGAAACGTATTCCACGACTATTGTCATTAATTACGTCCATTCTGAATGTGGGTCACAATAAAGTTTACAAATGAGGTCAGATGATGAGGACATTGAGGTGTGGTGCCTACAATAGCGTGTGAATTAGCAGGCAGGTTAGTAGGCGTATTCATTACATACATATATTTTCATTTATTATCCATTAAAAGGTAAAAAGCCAGTCCGAGAAATACTTTACTGTGGTACTGATTATGATGAAACCAAACAACGGATATGAGTGGATAAGAAAAGCAGTTTCTCACCTTTTGACAGGGCGTCCCTTGCACGGTTCCCATATATTGTCGTAACTCAACTCATTGTTGAGCGTATAGCACAGTCCTTGCCCGTACTGGGACTCGCCCATTTTTCGAATATATCTGGAAAAAATAAAGGGATCTTAGGGCCATCGTTGCTTAAGAACTTGGCACATTTAATTATTTATGATCTATAAAAAAAGAGATTGGTTTACATATGCGGTTATTAGATTTTATGGTCTGTGACCTTTCGGAACTGAACACGGTTTATATCTGAGGAACCTTCTAAAGAGCGCTGCGTACCCGCGCCTTGGCAAGGCATTACCGTCCTGTCATGGTGCGCGTGGAGGGACCCTTTAAGAAGCTCAAGATAAGACCAACCTGTGCACGCACACGATGACCATGCCCGCGCCCTGGCTGCGCACGGACACGCCCAGCCACTGCCCCTCCTTGATCTCTTCCTTTCACGGTCTGCGTAGAGGGGCCCTCTAAGAGGCTCAAGATAAGACCGACCTGTGCACACACACGATGACCATGCCCGCGCCCTGGCTGCGCACGGACACGCCCAGCCACTGCCCCTCCTTGATCTCTTCCTTTCACGGTCTGCGTAGAGGGGCCCTCTAAGAGGCTCAAGATGAGACCGACCTGTGCGCGCACACGACGACCATGCTCTCGCTCTGGCTGCGCACGGACACGCCCAGCCACCTCCCTTCCTTGATCTCGTCCTTTCACGGTCCGCGTAGAGGGGCCCTCTAAGAGGCTCAAGATAAGACCGACCTGTGCACACACACGATGACCATGCCCGCGCCCTGGCTGCGCACGGACACGCCCAGCCACTGCCCCTCCTTGATCTCTTCCTTTCACGGTCTGCGTAGAGGGGCCCTCTAAGAGGCTCAAGATGAGACCGACCTGTGCGCGCACACGACGACCATGCTCTCGCTCTGGCTGCGCACGGACACGCCCAGCCACCTCCCTTCCTTGATCTCGTCCTTTCACGGTCCGCGTAGAGGGGCCCTCTAAGAGGCTCAAGATAAGACCGACCTGTGCACACACACGATGACCATGCCCGCGCCCTGGCTGCGCACGGACACGCCCAGCCACTGCCCCTCCTTGATCTCTTCCTTTCACGGTCTGCGTAGAGGGGCCCTCTAAGAGGCTCAAGATGAGACCGACCTGTGCGCGCACACGACGACCATGCTCTCGCTCTGGCTGCGCACGGACACGCCCAGCCACCTCCCTTCCTTGATCTCGTCCTTTCACGGTCCGCGTAGAGGGGCCCTCTAAGAGGCTCAAGATAAGACCGACCTGTGCACACACACGATGACCATGCCCGCGCCCTGGCTGCGCACGGACACGCCCAGCCACTGCCCCTCCTTGATCTCTTCCTTTCACGGTCTGCGTAGAGGGGCCCTCTAAGAGGCTCAAGATGAGACCGACCTGTGCGCGCACACGACGACCATGCTCTCGCTCTGGCTGCGCACGGACACGCCCAGCCACCTCCCTTCCTTGATCTCGTCCTTTCACGGTCCGCGTAGAGGGGCCCTCTAAGAGGCTCAAGATAAGACCGACCTGTGCACACACACGATGACCATGCCCGCGCCCTGGCTGCGCACGGACACGCCCAGCCACTGCCCCTCCTTGATCTCTTCCTTTCACGGTCTGCGTAGAGGGGCCCTCTAAGAGGCTCAAGATGAGACCGACCTGTGCGCGCACACGACGACCATGCTCTCGCTCTGGCTGCGCACGGACACGCCCAGCCACCTCCCTTCCTTGATCTCGTCCTTTCACGGTCCGCGTAGAGGGGCCCTCTAAGAGGCTCAAGATAAGACCGACCTGTGCACACACACGATGACCATGCCCGCGCCCTGGCTGCGCACGGACACGCCCAGCCACTGCCCCTCCTTGATCTCTTCCTTTCACGGTCTGCGTAGAGGGGCCCTCTAAGAGGCTCAAGATGAGACCGACCTGTGCGCGCACACGACGACCATGCTCTCGCTCTGGCTGCGCACGGACACGCCCAGCCACCTCCCTTCCTTGATCTCGTCCTTTCACGGTCCGCGTAGAGGGGCCCTCTAAGAGGCTCAAGATGAGACCGACCTGTGCGCGCACACGACGACCATGCCCGCGCCCTGGCTGCGCACGGACACGCTCAGCCACTGCCCCTCCTTGATCTCGTCCCTGCGCACGAACTCGCCCAGCCACTTCCCCTCCTAGATCTCGTCCTTAAACAGTCCGCGTAGAGGGGCCCTCTAAGAGGCTCAAGATGAGACCGACCTGTGCGCGCACACGAAGACCATGCCCGCGCCCTGGCTGCGCACGGACACGCTCAGCCACTGCCCTTCCTTGATCTCGTCCCTGCGCACGAACACGCCCAGCCACTTCCCCTCCTAGATCTCGTCCTTAAACAGTCCGCGTAGAGGGGCCCTCTAAGAGGCTCAAGATGAGACCGACCTGTGCGCGCACACGAAGACCATGCCCGCGCCCTGGCTGCGCACGGACACGCTCAGCCACTGCCCCTCCTTGATCTCGTCCCTGCGCACGAACACGCCCAGCCACTTCCCCTCCTAGATCTCGTCCTTAAACAGTCCGCGTAGAGGGGCCCTCTAAGAGGCTCAAGATGAGACCGACCTGTGCGCGCACACGACGACCATGCCCGCGCCCTGGCTGCGCACGGACACGCTCAGCCACTGCCCCTCCTTGATCTCGTCCCTGCGCACGAACACGCCCAGCCACTTCCCCTCCTAGATCTCGTCCTTAAACAGTCCGCGTAGAGGGGCCCTCTAAGAGGCTCAAGATGAGACCGACCTGTGCGCGCACACGACGACCATGCCCGCGCCCTGGCTCCGCACGGACACGCCCAGCCACTGCCCCTCCTTGATCTCGTCCCGCCGCGGCGCGCGCAGCTCGTCAGTCTCGATCCCTGCGTACACACATTTCGTACACACTACTTCTTGAACTCATACTCATTTACCACCTACCAATTTAATAATCGTATTCAACAAATATATTACAAAAAGGATTAAGAAAACAAAAAAAAATCTAAATCGATTAGCACTGTAAAATTAGTACACAAAACAAAAAAAATATCATACTCCCGGCACACGCCTATGAAAAATAAGTAATTATATGTTATGAACTCACAAACCAAACTTCAGTGGGCGGTATTTCGACGAAGGGATAAATGGTAGGTAGTACAGGTGAGTGTTTATTCAGCAGAACTTAAAGGCAGCATCTATAATTATTATGCAAGCCTTTGTGCTTGGTGAAGCGTGAATTTTTTAAGTTTTCGATTGTAATTGTGTAGATATTTGAAGTGAAATAAAGTGGTATGAAAGTGAAACCTTACATTTAGAAATCCTTGAGCATGAATTTAAGTCAAATTTTAAACCAACGTGATTAGGATTACATAGTTTCCATATGTAAGGTATTCAAACAAAATGCACAGGCGTATGTTCAAGGCGTGAAGATGCGATGCTATATGTGTATGTAGAAATAGATGATATCAAAGGAAAACAATGAGATGAAACAAACGAATGCATAGGTATGCTCACCCAAATATCATGAGATTGCATACACGGCGCTTCATAAACGCAATTTTAATAAAATAATTGCATGCATAACATTTATTCCTACTTATAAATTATTAATTCTTTATCGTTGTTTCCGAAATAACTGTCCACCTAAAATCGTAGCATCAAACAAAAAGCTGCACCTAACTGGGCTGAAAAAGACAATGAAACTTTTGTAAACACGTAGTGTGGTCTCAGGTTAAAGGAAAATTATGAAGTAAGTCTACGGTTTGTTAATCGTATGAGACGTTCACGATGTTGGTATGTGGCGTTAGTTACCATCACGTACAACACCTAATATTAAGTTGTTATTGGTGATAATGGTGTCGGCTCGCGACTCTCGATGGATCAGCAAAATTATATTTGTTATTTGGTTACACTACGAGTTTTATGACCTTTGAACCAGATATACTGTGGGTTTAATATTTCGTAGAGATGTTATAAGTATTATTATGATTAAATTCATTAATAGAATAAAATAATCGTCTATGGATTTGTAAAAAAAATCAAGAATGAAAATTAAAATAGTGAGACGTGTATTTTTTTCACGAATCCATGACAATTAGTATACGTATTTTATTTTAAATATTAAAAGTTCAAGGACCTTCAGTCTGTATTTTCATCACAAAAAACAAGTTTGAGCTATATATGTGTACTTAAATTCCTTATATTCGTAGATAATTGTGACGGGGTTACCGAATATTAAGAAAAAAGTCCTTGATTTCTTAATTAGTGGCTCTAAAAAAATACGGAACCAAATATGCAATGCGCCAATAACCGTTAAGTCTTACCCACTGTCCTATAATGTCAAATGTTAAATACTACTGATTTACTTAATTTTGGAACATCGTTACATCTAAAAAACAAAACTAAACTATGCAATAAATCAATTATGAACTTAATAGGTAATTGTTAAATAAGCATCTATATAAATATGAAATATTGTTTAACTTATTTATCGGTGACCAGGTTTGACCGAGAAAATAAATATGCGCTGCTATAACCAATCAAAAATGAAAAGAAAAGAAACATTTGCAAGCTCTGACTCAAGCAATGACTACGAATAGGTTTTTACGCTTTAACCGACCAGTGAATTATTGACAAATACACCCAGAAAATGTGCGTGGATTTCTTCTATTTCGTATCGTTTGAGACGCAGATCCTAGCTTGAATGTGAGCACCTTCGTTGGAACTTGAATTAACTTAATCGAAGACAAAACGGTCGGTTAAAACATATCAAAAAAAGGAGTTGTTGTTATATCAATAGAGAATCAGTTGACTATCTTCCTGTAATTAATACCTATTTTAACTTTACTGTGTTTGATAGATTTTATCTATTTCTAGCAGCAGCGCGTAACAGACTGGTGGCTAAGAGAACAGCGATATAAAATAAAAGAGACTACGCTCTACAAGCCAATTATACGAATCATTAAACACTATAATTATACTCTATCTGCGACATAATTATATTGAGAGATATACGTATCTAAAAATAAAACACAAATGTAAAACTAGGAAATTACGTTTTCATGGTAAATGCAAATTAAAATGCAGGCTGCTAAGTGCTTGTGAGTGCGGAGTGCTTAAGCCTAGTGCAATACAAGTATTGAATAAAGAGCCAGGCGTGTTAGAATGCAATGTTTTCACTTGAGCACATAAAAAAATCGCGTTATATTAACAATATTTACATTAGTGTATTTCTGATGAAAAATTGTGTGCAGAAGTGACAAACATAGACATATTCATAGTTAGAAACGTTCATACAGCATGCGTCGAGTCAGTTTTAGTAAGTAGATGAGAGCACATCGCAAAACGAGTCTCCATGGCAGCATAGAGCAAAAATCACATTAGTCATCATAGACAAGTAGAGTGGTTTAGTTGAGATTAGTTGAGAAGCAAACAAATGGTAAATATTGAAGATTCGAGACCACAACTCACTTACTGTTTCTCATCTTTTCGATCTCCGCTGTACCGACACCACCGACAACAGACAATTTTCACTTTATTCAACATCACAGTTAGATGGTTCTTTTCACAAGGCTTATTCTGTAATATCTTGAAAATGTGTGGCGCAAGGGACCGAGCAGGCCCCGCCAGTCATGTCATTTTCCTTCAGGTAGCTCAATGTCAATTGGACGAACAGTGTTTTGGCTAAATTTTATACTTCTACTACTATATTCTACTGTGAATGTAACATTTGTAGGTTTTAACACTATTTCAAAATATTTGTGTACCATCTAATCTATCGGTGCAATGGACGCATGTTCAAATTCTTCTGACAAATGTTATATCTAATGGTGCTTTTTATGTACACAAACATCCTGTTGTAACTACGTGCTTTGTATATATAAGAATTGACTACATTTAAATACAAGTATACACAGTAAGTAACTGCCCTACAGCTAATTTAACTTAGCTAATGAATTTCATAAAAAATACATTTTGTATCGTAATGAAAAATTTTGGCATTCGATGGAAAGAGTGATATGGCATCCCAATGTAGATGAATTTTTTTCTTGCAATTGAGATAATAAAACTGACAAGTGATGACTCTTTAGAGATGAGACGAGAATAAAATGACATAAGACATAAGATATTTTATTAGCCACAGCATATGAGTAAAAAAGAGTAATGAACATAAAAAAACTAACCTAAATTAAAAACACTTAAACATTGCATTCTCTTGTAGGCTTCTTAAAGTTTGTGACAAATGGGATCAATCTTAACTCTCTCGCAGAAAACTACGAAGCTGGAAAATGACGATATCGTCAGATGCAGGACAGTACAGGCTCATGACAAAAGAGGTTGATATTCATCCTAAACACATACAGCAGAAATGTCTAGCTGCTTAATAAAATATTTGATAACCCGTTACATTAAAACAAACTAATCCTCTCTAATAAACAAATTATTTTTGATCATAAGATTTATTCTTAATGATCTCATTGGCAAATTGCTGCAATCACCCGTAGACTGAAAGGTAAGGGACTGGTCCTATAAAGTATAAAGGTAAAAGGTAACAGAAGTTGCAGGTGTAAGGCCCGTTTCAGAGTGATACTCTGAGTGAGCAAGCAGCGCCACAGAGTGTGGCAGAAGAGAAAGGAAACCCGGAAGCAAGAAATAAAGGAATAAGATACATAATATCGAAGAGATCAAGGACGTAGAAAAGGAAACCGAATGTGAGGGCGACCCTTTAGATCTCACAGAGATTGTAAAGCCGGAAATATTAGGGACAGTTCGGAAGTTAAGGTGGAGGGTTGAGCGTTTGGGTGGTGAGAACTGATCACTCACTCAGCTTGCCGTCGGTGATGACCTGCTCGCAGTCGCGCGCGGCAGAGGTGAGTGGGCACTTCCACAGCGCGCCCGAGCGCGTCGTGTTGGGCTGCCGGTTCTGGTCCAGCGGCGCGCCCACCAGAAGCCTGCGGGACAACGAAACAAACTTCTTTCAGAAGGTCCTTCATTATATAAAATGATCATTGCATAAAGCATGCGAATTTTTTAAACTTTTGTATGTTATAACTTAGAAATCAAACATATTTTTACTATGCCAATGGTCAACAAGCATCTTGTTTGATTAAGGAAAGCTGTTTTGAGCATAAATTTGGATCTCCGTCAAGAAATATGAGCATGATCTTCTTTCCACGGGGAGTTGAGCGAGAAGGCCCACCTTAATCACACTTTCCTATTATTTAGCTGTTTCTACGTTTGCTACTTAATCACGTCTGAAGGTCTGAACCAATTTTGATGGAACTTTGGGGATTAATAACGTTAGTTATGAACAACATCATAAAGTCGTGGTTCTCGTTTGTATATCAAGTGGTCAGGAACTTCCCTTCAATGACCAAACTGAATCCACATTCAATATTTCTAGCAAATACGGTGAATCAAACTGCTTGTCAATTATAACTGCGACTTCTTATGACATTCATGATTTAAACGCACGGACGAAAAAAATGCCTTAGATTCAACGGGCATTATATAGAATATATTTTGAAGTACTATAAGTAATTAACATTCGTATATGATTTTCACATCGAAAAATGAGGTTTATGTAAGTTAATTGCTAGTTACTAACACGGGAGCGAGGGCCAGTGTTTGTGACAGAAATGGAATTCGCGATGACTTTTTTTAGAAGTTTAGATTATTATTAGAGTATTTTACTTTGCACACTTTTATGTTCCCCACGCCATGGGACAATCGAATGCAGCGGTCGTGACATTAACGAATCTGTGCCGCTATTATGCCGACATCAAATCCACTAAATTGGGGGACAAATTATGTTTTTCTGTCGCTTCCCCGCATGTGCGTAATTATTTTATGGAGATTGGGACGTGCAGCGCAGCGACGATACGTAATTATGTCGTCACAAATGCATCTCGTATTATTATTATGTGCAGAGCGCATCACAGCAAACTCCACAGTAGGCATTGGTACTTGTAAGTAAAATTAATGTTGGGCAAAGTCTAATTGTTGCGGTTCAAACAATTAAAAGGATTAGTAATGTGGTTCATATGATTTGTAGGTAACATTACAGGTATAGATAGATAGAAAAGCGCAGTCAACATAAATTATTTGTTTTAAGGATTCACTTACATACTTCACTTCGATAATATTGTTCTAATTTGGAGTAGAACCTACACATTAGAAGAAAATCTAGATTAAATTTCAAATTCAATTCAAATTCAATGTTTTTTCCAAAAAACACACGTATATACATAATTAACTAAAAAAAACAATAGGTTACAACAATACATTTTACAAAAATCTACGAGTAGTTAATAAAAATATACGTTGCAGCCTACAGAAGAACTAAATTCTGTGTAGTAGGTCGCATTAGGCATAGCACATAAAAGTACATTTCAAAGTGGAAACATGGTTTAGTCGCTGTTTAATTTTTAAAATAAAGTCACATTATAATATTTTATTATATTTTCTCTAACGTGTACAGATAATTTAATTTCTCCATTTTACCGTCTTATCTCACGCAGCTTTTGCCCGTCGACCTGAATTGAGCGCACCAGTAACTTTAGTTTGTATTCTTATATCAATATAAAGGTTCTCTTTAGCATCGACTCCCTCGAATGAACCCTCGTCTGCTGAGCGTCAGGTTCAAATATTGACTTAGGCTTCCCTCTTCAGACTGCTATCAAAATGTTGACGACGTCAAGTTGCTACATAGCCACAATCAAGATAAAAATGACCGCTTCACCCTGAATGTAGCCGATTTTTATTGATTCTAATCCAAAATGGAAATGTGCATTTTCGTTGCAAATTTTCTTCTGTAAAACCTTCCCTACTTACTAGGCAGTAGAACTTAGTTCGCCCGGTAGCTACTATCGGATCTAATCAAATCTGTTTGTGCAATGAAAAGTTAAATTCATTTCATAAATTTGTTCCATTAAATTCAATTGTTTATTGTTTATTCATCATCCATAGACCGTACACTATCTTTTTCATTATTAGAATGTAGGTCATATAATAAAGAAGCATAGCACCTAGTGCATTGCAGACTTTTGGGGACTTCCGTCACTTACTTACTAGGTGGTAGCGTTAATACCGCCAGTGTTGGTTTTGTATCATTTCTACGTAGCAGTGCCAGTGCAGAAAAAGTCAGGCGGCACATGCTTTTCAAATGTTTACAAATCACTAAATGGGAATGTTTGGATGTTTCTCATTAAATCATGCCATATTGGCTCAAACAGTTTTGATTACATTTGATAGATGGAAACATTGTCCTGGACCAGCCTTTTGAACTTTATTGATTTAGGCTACTTTTTATCCAGGAAACAACTCAGACCAAAACGACATTGACCCGAGCGGAACCCGGTAACACATAACAATAATAGCTAATATTATAAACAATATAGCTTTTATTCTTAAGCTTGAAAAAAATGCTAACAATAGCACTGAAAAAAAATTTTTTTAAGAAATCATAAACATGGTCCTATAATTAACACTGACGAAATATAGCTCCATTAAAAAAAGGTTAAGTAGTGACTATAGTATCTGATCTGTGGTGGATAGGGGTCGAAGTCACACAAAAATTATGTCAACAGATGTTAATTGCTCGACCACACTATTATTAGAACGCCTTGGGGGCATGTTAAAATATCTGTTTACTTATTTATGTTTTTTTTATATTTGTTTACTAATTTTATCAAACAGCCATCGATCGAATAGTTTCCTAATTATTTCCTGTATTTAAAGTCTGGTAAAAAAGCCAAGGGTTTTAAGGTGTAACGTAAACATGTGTTCCTAAACAAAAACGATTATAATACGCCCACATTTCCTCAATAACTCTCCAAATGATTAAAATAAGTTGATATACTCTAACCTGGAGTATCCCCTGGAAGGTAATCAATCATTCGAAAGTAAAAGTAGCTTGTCACGGTCGTCTGCGCCCACATAATTATGGGGGCAAAATATAGACCCCCCGCTTCTACCAGCCAGCCCCAGGGGGGGCGTTTCATCCTACCGCAAGTCGCTGGTGTTGCTGTCACACCGCTGATGCTGTCACACCGCTGTCGCTGCCACGATGACAGCGCCGCCTCCTCGATGCGTCGATACGGTGATTTACCACTTAACCAAATTGAAAATGTCAAACGAGAAAGCTCTACCGCAATGCTCCGATCTATTAAAAGGTCTGGTACCCGAGAGTATAAATGTTTGAAAAATAGCAGTTTTATTACATACTTATTTATGTTATTCTATTTTACTTTTTTCCTAACTACAGATTAAACCTGTTTGTGCACAGGTATAAAATTAACAGCTGTAGTACGCCGAATACCGCAAATAGTAGAAATATTTCACGACTGCTATCTGTGATTGAAGTTTAGATTTTGCACAATATCCCCAAGATGCCAAGATGGCACTTCTACTTCCTTTCCCTTTCTGTGGTCCACTCTAATTTCTGCCAACTCATACTATCTTTGACGTCTAGAGACCCATGCTAGGGGCCGCTTGTCAACGGCAATGTATAGCTTTTGAACATCTTACCATCTAAGAAGATACAAAATGGTTACAGTTTTTTTAATGTAACTGGATATGGATGACTAAAACTGACAGTCAGATATTATCCTAACACACCAAATGGGAACTAGGTGCAATGCCAGGACCTTCCTTATATTTCTCGGTTACATTGAACTGGATGGAAAAAACAGACAATTTTCATTGCCGATTCGACCATCATTCAATGTGATGGTACCAACCCGGGCGGGATTAACCTAGTAAGTAAGGAAAGGGACCTACAGTTTTACGTGGTATCCAAACCACGGCCAACATCAACGGTTGAATGTTGTCACCCATCCAGAACCCAACCGCGCTCACCTTATAGAATCGCAAGGCGTGGCAACACTGGAATACCGAGACTGACAAAGCTTATGAACATCTTACTGTTGAAGATACAGATTGGGTGGCATGTCTCATATATGCTTTTCACTAATTGGAAAGTTCTACATAGAGACGTTGCACGTACATACTTTACTTTTTTTTTGAGCAGTATATCCTCAAAACTTACTGGCGTCATCTTTTAATGACTCAACGTTCTTGAAGCGTATAATAACTGCCCTATCAAAGAGCTTTGTCTCAGATCTTTTGTTTACCCTCAAATTGCCCATTATCTGGACAGCGGTTTCATAATACATAATTACTGGGCCGTCCACCCACACCTCTGGCGGGGAGCGCGTGATGGGATCTGGGCACCGCGCGTCTCCCACGCACCATCCATCTGTACCGACTGCACACCGAGATTCGTGCTTGGGAAATAAAAGCCTCAAGATAAGTGCTTAAGAACGGCCCGTAAGCTATGCTCCCCATACAAACGTAGTTTACTAATCATTTGTAAACCGCTATTCCAATTGAATTGATATTTAATATATAATATCAGGTAACAAATATCTGTGTCTGCATGCTTTTGTTTTTAAATTCACTTTTTAACAAATGTAATAATATGTAGTGAAACTCTTCAGCAAATCCAAATAGAACTCCAGACTGATAATGGATTGTTAATATTTTTTTATTCCATCATTTATTTAAATAATAATAAAAATAAAAAAGTTGATTTTTCTCATTAGAAATCTGAAAGTAATTCGATTTCTAGATATAAGCAAAAACAGCATATATCCATAAACAAAAAATTCTATTTGCTTTTAGATTTCTACATTTAGTCAAAAAAGTTCGGAAATGGACACCGTTTCCGCAATGTATTTTGTATAGAAAAAGGTAACATAATAGGTCGGGGAAAAAGACTTTTCGCATTATAGTATGTATGAACTTGTAATAAAATCTCTTTGGCTATACTATTTGTATCTGGCTGGTTTTGGTATCATTGAAAGTTTAAATTTTAAAGAACATAATTCCAAATTCAAATTAGGAAAATGTGTGATTCTCATTTGTTTTTCGTACTGTCAAAATGAGTGAATCTAATGAAGAAATTCGATACATTTTAAAATTTTACTACAAAAAAGGTAAAAATGCAACGCAAGCCGCGAAAAAAATTTGCGATGTTTATGGACCTAGTGCAGTGTCTGTGAGAGTAGCACAAATTTGGTTTAAGCGTTTTCAATCCGGAAATTTTGATGTCAAAGATGCACGTCGCTCTGGTCGCCCTATTACGGATAAAATGGATGCCATTTTTGAAAAAGTGGAGCAAGATCGGCATATCAGTAGTTACGACGTAGCTGAAGAACTAGGAATTGACCACAAAACAGTTTTGGCGCATTTGAAAAAAACTGGGTACACAAAAAAGCTCGATATTTGGGTACCTCACGAGCTCACTGAAAGAAACCTAATGAACCGTGTACTCATTTGTGATTCTTTATTACGACGTAATGAAACCGAACCATTTTTGAAGAAGCTGATAACTGGTGATGAAAAGTGGATCACGTACGACAAGAACGTGCGAAAAAGGTCGTGGTCAAAGGCCGGTCAAGCTTCACAGACTGTGGCGAAACCCGGGTTAACTCGCAACAAGGTGATGCTGTGTGTGTGGTGGGATTGGAAGGGCATTATTCATTATGAGCTGTTACCACCAGGCAGGACCATCGATTCTGAACTCTACTGCGAACAACTGATGAGATTAAAGCAAGAAGTTGAGAGAAAGCGGCCGGAATTAATCAACAGAAGGGGTGTGGTTTTTCATCATGATAACGCTAGACCTCACACATCTTTAGCCACTCAGCAAAAACTAAGAGAGTTTGGCTGGGAGGTGTTAATGCATCCGCCGTATAGTCCTGACCTTGCACCTTCAGATTTCCACCTGTTTAGGTCTCTTCAGAATTCTTTAGGCAGTGTCAGGTTAACATCACGAGAGGACTGCCAAAACCACTTGTCGCGGTATATTGATCAGAAGTCCCACTATTTCTATAGCAATGGGATCATGTCCCTACCTACAAGATGGCAAAAAGTTATCGAACAAAATGGTACCTACATACTTTAGTTAAATGTAAATAAACCATATTAAAAAATGTTTTGAATTTTCTTAAAAAATGCGAAGAAACTTTTTCCCCAACCAATACATTAACAAAAATAATTCGATTCCTAGACAAGGAATCATATATTGTAAAAATGACACTTATAATCGTCAGACTTAGTTAGTTAACTTGGGGTGCCTCGTCTAACTTTGCGATTTGGCTAGTACCAAGGCCTTAAGTCGTGTTATGACGCTGCACCTGGCCCTCGGCTAGATATTGACATAAAACATATTTTTTTGTGAAACTTTTACTAAAAGCAAGTAAGTACCTAAGCTCTTTTTTTAGGGTTCCGTAACCAAAGGGTGAAAGCGGAACCCTATTACTAAGCCTCCGCTGTCCGTCCGTCCGTCCGTCCGTCCGTCTGTCACAGGGCTGTATCTCAGTAACCGTAACAGATAGAAAGCTGAAATTTTCACAGAGTGTGTATTTATTTTGCCGCTATAACAACAAAGATAAGATTAAGAAATAATTAAAATTAAAGGGGGTCCCTATACAAAAAATGTGATTTTTTTGTATAAATTTTTTACGATGGTACGGAACCCTTCGTGTGCGAGTCCGACTCGTTTCAATTTAGGAACATTTTGGCGTCTGTGGTTCTACATTGGTGTCTGAATTAGCCGCCAATCTATAATGTATAATGTAAATTTATTAATTTAAAAATAATGTATAATGTAAAACATTCCTGTTATTTATATATTATTCCAATATGTTAGTAATTTGTATCATATGATGACGAATATAAGTATAGTGCCAGCAGATTCAGTGCAAGCAATTATGTAATTTACGTCTATTGACTTCTTCATAGGTACTTTAGATGCCCCATAATTTTACAAGTATTTTGCGACTAATGTGCAAGGCTCGACTTAAAAGCAACTCCTTTCATGTACTAGTTTCTTAATAGGTACTCTAGATCAGGAACCCATTATTTTCTAATATTTTGGGCCTTTCCTTGCTCCGCTTGTTCCTCCTGTTAATATATGTACATAAACATTCATTTCGTTACTAGCTGTGGTACCCGGCTCCGCTCGGGTCAATGTCGTTTTGAACTGATTTCGGTCTGAATTATTTCCTGGATAGAAAGTAACCCACGCGCCCAGAGTTGCTAGACATTGATAAAATACGCATTTAAATCGGGTGAGTGGTTCGCAGTTATCGCTGTACATAATATCGTGGAACTTTCTGTAGGCCTTTTAACACCTACAATTTTCAAGTTCATAGAATTAACTGTTCTCTTAAAGTTTGTATTAAATATTAAAAAAAAATATGCACAACCGTTGCTCGGGGATTGATCCCCATCGCTGTTTATATTAATGAACACGGTATCAAAAAAATCGTTGCGTGGCTTAGAATAAGTAAACGGAATAACAAAGGCAGATAGCGATTACCCCCCCAAGCCGCCGCCTCGGGGCATTTCGGTTTGTATGACAGCTACATCTTAGCGTGAGCGAAACTGATATATAGCCTATCCTGCGTCCCATGTAATCAAATATACGTGTAGTAGGTTTCATCGAATTCGGATGATCGGTTTAAGAGTTATGGAGGAACATACATACATACATACATACATACATACATACATGACTGATTTTAAAAAATGTGAATTTAATTTTAGTATCATACATAAAGTCTTCAAACGAAGTATCTAAGAAAACAAAGCAACTTACTCCATGAAAACCACTTACAGATATATTATTAGTATAGATTATAATTCTTTAGTGCCATAAATAAATATTATTATATTTTAGTCTCTACACTAAGAAAAAAACATTGTTGGTCCAACAAAGAAACTTTAACCCTGGAGAGCCGTCAGAGTGAATTAGTTGCAGCTACAATCTTTATTATTTTTGTTAATCTGAAAAAATAAAAGCTGTCCTAGGAAATAAGCTCGATTCGTTATAGTAACAACTTATTTTGATGATTCAACCATTTTTTTCTAACAACGTGATTTTGGTCACTTTGTCGGCCTATTTTTTTCTCAGTGTACCACAGAGATCATGTCATGTGAGGTCATGTCAAACCTCAGAACATTAACGACGGTACGTTTAACCGAATCAACAGGATGGGCTGGGAGATTGGCCGTATCTAACGAAATTATTTCTTTATCACTTCTAATAATATAATCCTTTAATTTTATTTCCCTGCCGGACAAGGGGCCCGCATCGATGCCTATTAACTATTAACGTTCACCCTCGGAGTGTGATAGCGACAATTCAACAACATTACTGTTAATCCGATATTACACATCTACATTGGATCGATAAAAGTCCTTTCCCACAGGCCAAATTGAAGGAACAAAAAAAGATTCCGACGAATTGAGAACTTCCTCCTTTTTTTGAAGTCGGTTAAAAAGGCCAAGATATTTTGATATTCCTGGTTTTGTTTTTCAGTATGATTTGTTTAATTAACACAGTAATCATTTTGTTTCATTTTAAGTATATTAAAAGAAATAGAACCAAACAAAATAAAAATTATTGAGATTAATGTTGATAAAAAAAGTGCCAGTGAGTCGAAGTGTGCGCTTTTTGCCAAAAGCGCCAATTTTATCTATTAGCACGTACCTACCACGTACCAAATAAAAATATTGTGATGTACACATCGCAATGTGTGCATCACAATGTAACAGCGTGGCACCCAAATCGGGCATCAACTGCAAAGTCATCATGTGGGAGATGGTTCCACCACAAGTGTGTGAACCTGAGCGCCGCCGGTCTGGAGACGTTGCGGGACACCGCAAGCCGCTGGGTGTGCTCCTCCTGCGCGGTCATTGACCGCCAAAACAATACGTGCGAGAGCAACGCCACCATCAGCTCCGACGCGTCCTCCTCCTCGCCGCACCACCAGCCCTCCAGCATTTTCCCTGTCTCCACGGACTACTCCAATGCGTTGTCCGCGCTGCAGAAGAATGTCGAGCAGCTCGTCAGGGTTCAAAAGCAGCTGATAAAGAGTGTCTAGTATCAGTCCGGCCGGCTCGACGACTTCGAGAAGACTATGTTTATTTAACGTGAAAGTCTATTTATATGAATTAAGCAATTTTTTATTTTTATTGTTTAAATTAAATAATTTTATCAGCTCCTTTGTGCATAGGATGACATTTTTCGGAAACAACAGAACAACGCCTACACACGTCGCTGATACTCGGAAGTCGACATGATTGCATTGTATTCCGTCCAACGGAACTTTCTAGCACTCGTTCGCATCTCTTCTGAAAGCATTCTAGAAAGTGTCTCGTTGTCTTTCGGACATTCAGTTTATTGCTCGCAATCACATTACCTACTTCTGTCGATAAAATAATTTGTTATGTTTAAATATTTCCTATCTTTATTAACCGAGACACATTCAGGAATATGTGCGTACGAGAATTTTTTTTATGTTATCATTTCTAGCAAGCACATTTAATTTGGGCGTTTCTATTTCTATGCTCTCTTTGAATATGTTTACAATCAAGGGGCGATTTATGCCCTGCAAACAAAAATGAAAAAGCAAGATTCAAAAGACAAATCCAATTCCCCTCTTTTCTCAAGTGTAAGAAAAAAAAAATCTTGTCTATATGGTTGGCTAATCTCATATTATTAGTCCAACACATCGCATTCCTAAATGAATTAGGACATTCAGGAATTAATCAGGCCCTTCCCTTTACGAGCACAGCTACATTTAACTTGATATAAAACACGAACCATTTCACCTTTTAATCAAATGCGACGGTACCAGCCTGCGCGGGCTAAGCCCTACCACCTAGAAGGGTACAGTTTTACATGAATTCCGAACCATGGAACAGCTTTCATTAGTGACGAAGTGCACTTATTTAAATAAGAAAGAGAAAGAGAGTGGTGCATGAACGGGGCGGGGCTAGAACCCATGACATCTGGCACCCCCCCTCTGGTCCCCGCACCTACGAGCTACGAGCCGCTCAAAGAATCGCATTATAAAATCAGAAACTCTGCGTAAATATGAATACGATGTAGGTTCATATCAATTCCGCAGCCCACGTAGGCAATTTTCTTTGCCTCTATCTGCTAGGACCATCAGTGCAGCGTATCAATACGCCTCGTTAGGCGTGCCACTTCCTACTACCCACAACCCTCGGCTTGCCTCGTCCTACCACAGTATTGCAAATGAACCGTTTCACCAACGACTAAATCGCTCTTATACTGACTGCTTCCGATCCGTCAAAAATTGCTAAATAATACAAGGGAGTTTTTTTTTTTTTTTTATCTAGTTGTTTATTTGGGACTTAAGCCGTCACCGACTATGCCAGCCCCATAGTGACTTTATAAGTATAATAATTACTTCAAGCTATCAGCTACTCCTTAGAGCCAATGACAGCTTGAAAAAATATACAACTTCTCTGAACTCGTTTGACCAGGGCTTTCCCAATGATTCGTGTATCTTAAAAAATAAATTCATTCTATCCGTAGACAATATTTTTTCAAGACCCAGTCGAAGCCTCTCGTTCAGAACACACTCCATAAACAGGTGAAATTGATCTTCTGGCTTGTCACAGGCAGAACAATTTGGAGAGTCCAGTTTCTTCATCATATGTCCCATTATATTTAGAGAAGTGTGTCCTGATCTGAGTCTTAAGCCAATAGTAATGATTTCTCTAGGCAGATGGACACTGCTAAACCAAGGGATACAGAGTGGTTCAGATACAATCGTTTTGTACCAAATTCCCCTCTCCACAGACCTCCTGTCAAAGTGTTCTTTCCACATTTGTCTACATATTCCTTTGGCTTTCGGCAGAACGTCAGTGAAGAAAGGCTTGGTGGTGTAGATTACATTTGAGCACGTAGCTCTTTTTGCTTCGGCTTTGCATCGTCGGCTTTTTCATTGCCTTCTATGCCTACATGGGATGGAATCCATTGAAATTTAACATTTTTTCCGATTGATATCAGTTCCATAAATATTTTTAAGATTGTGTAAGCAATAGGCCTTCCCCGAGTCCCCTTCGTACAATAAACCAAGTGTTGAAGTGCACTTTTAGAGTCGGTCAAAATGACTATATTTTTTGCATTTAGAGATAAGCTGTACGAAAGGGCTTCGGAAATTGCTATGAGTTCGGCCGCCATTATTGGTACTTGTCCATCTATCTTTAGTTCCAATCCAATGCCAGAATTGGGATCCCACCACGAAGATCCTTTACCATTTACATCAATAGATCCATCAGTATATAACTTGTAGTACTTTTTGTAGCATGTTTCAATTATAATCTTGGTCTTATTTTTTAATACAGTGGTGCTAAATTCCTTTTTTGACTTATTAATAAATTCTAAATTAAAATTCACACATTTTCTAATTGGAATTCTGGTTACCCATGTTTCTAGCGAGAACATTGGTAGGACAGGACTGTTTTCTATGTCAATATTCTTCAATTTAGCAAAGCTTGACGCCAGTATCGGAAAGTTATGGTTATTCCAATACTGAGAATCTAGAGTCGACGCTAACTTTTCCAATAACTTATTTAGAGGGCTGTTCGTACACGCTTTATTCTTGAGTAAATACTTCATTGCCAAATAACTGCATCTTACATGTAGTGGTTGCACGCACAAATCACTCTCCATCACATGAATTGGAGTACTTTTAACATAACCGCCAACTATTCGTAAGGCTCTGTTTTGTAGGACAGATAATTTCCTGAGGTTTGACTGCGCACAGTTTCCATACAGAAAGCATCCATAGTCAAGACGGCTACGTATAAGAGCTATATATAATCTTCTTAAATGTGTTTGATGTATTCCCCACGAAGACCCAGCTAGTACTTTAAGAATATCCAAATATTTTCCTGTTCTTAAAATGTTTTCTTTTACATTATTTTTCCAATTTAAACTTTGATCTAACCATAATCCTAAAGCTCTAATACAGGTGTTCCGTGCCAAATCGTTTCCATTAACAGTGATTTTAATTGGTTTTCTCCGGATTCCCCTTACAAAAACGCAAAATTCAGTTTTTGTTTCAGACAGTCGTAGTCCTATTTTATTTAACAAACATGACATGGTATTAAGAGCCTGTTCTATACATTCGGCTGCAAATTGTAAATTTTGAGAGGTGATAAAAAATATAAAATCGTCGGCATATTGAACTATACCTACATCGACAATATGTTTGCAAATACAGATGGTAACAATATTAAATAGGATCGGGGACATAGGGTCCCCTTGGGCAAGGCCATTGTGACATTTTCTTTTAAAACAAATATCTTCAGACTCAATTTGAAGATATCGAACACTTAAAAAATTCCAAATATATTGGCATATCAGTTTTCCAAACTTAAATTCATTCAAGCAACTAATCAAAGAATTTACATTAACATTATTATAAGCATTGTCGATATCAACAAAACAGGCTAGTGTGGGTTCATTTTTGACTTGTCCTAGATTAATAGTGGTCACTATTCGAGAGAGATTATCTAGACAAGATTGTCCTCGTCGAAAGCCATGTGTGGAATTACTTAATAATTTATTGTGTTCTGCAAACCACTCTAACCTTTTTGCAATCATCGCATTGAATATTTTGCAGGGACATGACATAAGAGAGATCGGGCGAAAGGATGATGTCAGAGCTGGGTCTCTACCAGGTTTAGGAATCGCAATCACTTTTATGTTCCTCCATTGCAAGGGCACAATTCCAGTAGAAAAAATTAGATTAAATAATCGGAGTAATACAACCTTACCAGATGGCGGCATGTTTCTGAGCATTGAATAAGTAATACCATCGATGCCCGGGGCCGTGTCCTTTGACTTCAGAACACTCTCCAACTCGTCTTCTGTAAATGCGGCGTCCAGTAGGCTGTGTCCAAAATGTACAAAAGATATTGGTGATTCTTCAGCAGTATCGGGGGCCAGGCTGCAGAGGAGTTCTTCGGCTCGCTTGTCTTCGATGTTCGTGCTGTTTTGACGGATGCCCTTCATCCACCTCATCTTGCGCCCCATATCGGCTGCAGATGTTTGACTATTTATATTGTCGCAGAAATCATTCCAACCCTTATCTCTGGCTTTTCGTGTTTCTTTTCTCGCATTATTAATCCTATTATGCAAAAAATTGTAAGCTTGCGGAGTGCCAGTTCTCCTAAATTGTGAGAGCGCTAATCTTCTTTCGGCGATGGCTTTACTAATGGTAATGTTCCACCATGGTTTGGGGTGAAATGTCTCTTGTGAATTAGGGTTAATATGGATCCATGGGATACATTCTTCCGCGGCTGTGTCAAGATTTTTTACGAACCATTCATAAGCCTTTTGAAGATTTTCTGGGCGATTGGAGGCGCCAAAACTTAAATTTAATTTTTCTCCATATTTATGCCAATCAGCTAACTTCATATTCCTTTTTTTCTCTCTGACCATGATGTTGTCTATCCCGAAACGAATTTGAATAATAATGTGATCACTGCCTAAATTTTCTTGAGTCGTTTTCCAACTGCTGATTAGGGATATATCTGGAGTACAAAATGTTATATCTGGGGAAGTTTCCTGGAGCATATTACTTCTTAATTTGACTCTGGTATGGCTGCCATCATTCAGTGCAATGAGATTATTGTCCATACATGCGTTGAAAATGTCTTCCCCTCTTGTGTCTATTTTGCACGACCAGTGAGTGTGATGTCCATTAAAATCTCCTCCGATGACAGTGCTTTGGTCAAATTGAGAAAATAAGTGATTCCAATCTTCCTGTGTGGTGTGTACTGATGGAGAGCAGTAAACGGCTAATATATTGCGTATCGGAGAGCAGTTCAACACCTCTACGCCTATAACTTCGATGCTTGGGTTCTGATTGCATATTGGCAGATTCCTTAGCTTGATAGACTTGTGAGTTAAGATGCAGACTCCTCCGTAACCATCTTCCCTATCACGCCTGATAATATTGTATCCACTTACTTTTATCTGTGTTTTCTCATTAAGCCAGGATTCCGATATTAGACACACATGTACTTTAAATTGATATAACACACTTTCCAGATCAAGTTTCTTTGGCATTAAGCTTCGGGCGTTCCATTGAATTAAATTAATATTTTTACAAGCCATTACTTTAAGAATATTCCAAGAGAGCTTTCCAAAATAAGCTTTTTAAGAAAGGTTATAATCTCACTCATAATAAATTGTGCCATTTTGGTGATTTTGTCCCCCCAGCTCTGTCCGTCACTTCCTGCAATATCTTTTAGGCCATCAAATATTTCTCGCAGTGCACTTGGGCTTTCTTCTTCCGTGTCACGTGAGGTATAGACTGGTATCGTTTTCTCTCTGGGTTCGTTGCTGGTTGTCGGTATATTTTTCGCTTGTACACGTTGTGGGCTTTGGGATTTCCGTACAAAGTCACAACGTCGGGGTCTTGCTGGTGAAGCTAAGGTCTCGTGAGGGTGGCTCGACGACGCAGTCTTCCACAAGACATCTTCTTTTGGCCTCTCTGAGGCGCATGCAGCGGCATACGACCTCGACAGAGAGGCAAAAGGAATGCTTGCAGGTTGAGCGGGCGGCTGTCTGTCTGGTACAACTTCTGAACTTGTCGTTGCTAATTCTGGTGTTCTCTGTTTGCCATACATTTGTAATGCCATTTTATATGTCACATTGTTTTGTGACATAATGTGACGAAGCTGCTTCTCTTTTAAGAATATGGGGCATATTTTGTCAAGTGCCATATGTTCGCCCTTGCAGTTGACACATTTGAACACGGTAGTAACACAATTTTCGTGTTTTCCGCCACATTTTGGACACGTCTTTGTGTTGGATGGACATACTTTCACCGTATGGCCAAAATGCCAGCAGCCTGAACACTGCGTCACCGAGAACACGAAAGGCTCTACGCTACACCTAATTCCGTACACAAGCATGTACGGAGGCAAGCGCGGCCCCCGGAAACACACCCTCACTGCTTCGGATTTTGTCCACTTACCAGGTTCTGTTCTCATATTCAGTCTTTTCACAGAAACAATTTCCCTCTGATCACATTTGAAAATATCCAATAGGTCTTTATCTTCAATTTCCATGTCGATATTCCTTACGGTACCATAGGAGTTCTGCACCTCGGTAGTTCGGGAACATGAAATACCTTGTTTCACCAACTCTTCAGAATCAAGTATCTTCCGGACACCCTCCTGCGTTTCAAAATAAGCAATGGCTTTCGACTGTGTTAAATACTTTATTTTAACAATACCCGGAATATTTTGTAGCAGTCTAGCCAATCCAATCTGTTTAGGAAGTTTGCTTTTACTTATTAAATAAACTTCAAGGTTACCTTGGGGCGCTTCCTTAGAGTTCATCCGGTTCACTCTCTTGGGTTTATTGTGTCTCACCAACTCGAAATCGTCATCATCTTCATCCTCAAAGTCTGGTCGGGTCCTCTTCTCGCGCGTCTCAGAGATTATTGCCATATCTTCCCACTCCAGCTGTGCCGTGACCAAATTTTCGGCTGGAACGTCCACCATCTCTTCCACATCCACCAGATCCCCAGCATCCGAGCTGGACTCTCCACCAGTATCACCGCAATCCACTCTTTCGCTCATACTTGAATGAGGGTAGTCGGCCATTTCACTCACTACACATTAGGGAATATATCCCTAGCTGTACTCACTCCCTAACTTTGCCCACACCCCCACAGGCACAAACAGTGGTAGGGAACACAAGCAACCACAAATTAATTGGTTATTATACTTTATAGTAAAAATATTCCAAAAACACTGGGGAGCGAAAATTTTGCAGTCGTTTTGCTAGAACTACCCACAGCGAAAAAAAAGGTACAAGGGAGTGGAAGGCATGAATTGTAATGATAATGCAGCGTTTTTGCAGTCAACCATAGCGAAAAATCTAACTCAGTGTGATATTTTAAATACATAACTGTGATTAGTAGCGATCCAAAGACACGGGAACGGACAAAAACTGTCATATTAAGGTAATTGGAAAAGGCAATCCTCCGCGAATATTGTCCGTACGTTGTGGTTAGCGTAAGAACATGAGTTTTCACTGAGCTAAGCTTTTTAATTACATATTCGACTACTAGAAGCAGCAATTATGGAAATACGGGAGTCGCAACCGAATCATCGGCAAGTGAGTTCGTTTACGAATTCGCACACTACTGATGCTCTCGAGTTCCAACGACACTTAAAAACTTAACGTAAGAACTTCACAGGACACTATTTAGTGCACCGAACATTCAATGTTGCACATCCCGAACTCGTAAGCGAACCAACTACAGTTAGTGGTATTTCACTAACTCGTGGCTACGCTACCGCGTTACGAAATACTTTCGATGTCCACTTCCTGTTACATACTCGCTGAATATAACTGTCACACGATATTGAAACGAAATCATGAACATTTGATCCGCAAAACAAATGATATTTTCACGATATATCGTTAAAAGTAAATTTCTCATTCGTATTTAACCCTTTCACCGCCAAGGTTTTTTGGCATAATCCTTTTCAATACGCCACACTACAATTATTTCGATAATATGCAGTCTTGAATTGTTGTTTGTTTTGTTGCAAATAGTGTTTGTTTCCACTGTTGAAACAGTAGAAATCTAATGAACGCTAGTATGTACTGTGCAATTTAGTAAATAAAACACATTATTTCGTAATCAGTAAAGTTTTATTAATGTTTGAAGTGGAGTAGTTTTCTGTCGGATATATCCGACGATGGCGCCTGCAGAATGCCTTGCTCTGACGGATATATACGTTCCTGGCGGGGAAAGGATTACATTAAAAGACATCACAATGAATCAGATATCCATAACGTTATCCAGAACGAGTCAGTGTAGTTACTCCGTTATGTTTAAGATGAAATAAGTAAAATGCTTTTCTTCTCTATGATTTCATTGACATGTATTCGCTAGTGAAATATTACATACCTAGTAAGTAAGTACCGAAGGGATCTTCTCTTAAGTTTTACGTGGACTCTAAGCCTCAGCCAGCCTAAACATCGAAAACGGTTACCCATCCCGAACCTGACTGCTCCTAGAGATGCTACACTTTGATCAAATACACATCCATTATAGGTCATCATATACCCTGTGGTTATTCCTCTGGTTTGTTTATGCTTGTTAGAAGTGAATTGAGTATCTAGTTTACAATTCAATTATACCTAGACCAAACTTATAACTATAAATACATACAATAAATCGTAGTGGACCCATGGAGGTGAAGAAATAAGTGGACCTAGCAATACTGTTGTACAAATAAAACTCTCTAAACGTTTGGTTAAAAACCTTATTTATAAGTTGTATCTACGTATGAGCGTTATACATACTAAACATTATCCATACATACAGCATCTGATAGAGCAAAGAGCAAAAAGAGTAAAGATAATATCGTTCCGCAGGTATGTATTTTTTTATTTTACTGGACATGAATAGTCTGGATGGATGAATACCAGACCTATGTAGTGTCGTGACCACACAGGTTAAAGGTGCCATCCCTCGACCTTCCTTAAAATGCACGGCTTGAAAAGGCTTTATAGAACTGTATGGAAAATATCGTTTTCTTTGTCGAATCGTAACTAAAATCTTTGATTGTGACCATCTAAGACAGTAAGTAAGGAACCACCACCTAAGCTAACCTAACCTAGGGCAGTCTCATATAGTATTTTACGTTTACGGAAAAACAGTGTTCAGAGTGGTCAGTATGAGTTCTCACCTAAATTGGCGTTTACGGCAAACCGATCGACTGGCGTTTTCTCCAAACTCCGTACAAGTTTTTACTAGATATTCAGTGTTTTACTTCTTCACGCTGTCAAAGTCAAACACGGACTTCCGATTTGTATGAAAACGCTGAGTGGACGTAAACGGCAACGTCGACGTATTTACGGCAACGTTGAGTAAGCTGTCAAATCAAGCTCGGACTCGCAAATGTTAGTTCGCTTAACGCCCGCTGCGCGCGCTCTTCAATTTGTCCATACATTTGAAAACGCCAGTCGATCGGTTTGCCGTAACGCCAATTTAGGTGACAACTTAGACTACCGGCTCTGCTTACTAGTCGTGGGACGAGAAATGAGAAATGGGTTTGTAAACTGTTACTAGTGTAAAAACGAAGTATTCATTTTACGCCGAGCAGTATGGCCGCTACAGTTTCTTGTAGCGTTTCGTGGATCGCGCACGCGGCGCGCCAACGAAAGCCCGTAGGTTGCGAGACGTCTAGACGCAACGACCCGCCAGCCGCGACTGTCTCGCTCGCGCAATGTAGCTGGAACCGGCTCGAAGCCGGCGACTCTCGTAACTGGGGTTACGAGTAATGTTAGTAATATTAATAATTACTTCGTTGCGGCTTGTAGCCGGCGACTCTCGCAACTGGGGTTACCGCCGAAACTGTAATGCGCGCGCGCAGTGCGCACTGTAGTCGAAGAGGGGCTACATTCTTAACGACCGCCGTTGTGGTTTGCTTACAGAAAAAGTCCAACGATTAGTATTTCTAAATGCTAATAGGCATATGAAATAAATTATAAATATGTTTATTTATCATTTGTGTTATATTATTTCTGGGGATTATTTTGTCGAGGATAAAAAGTTTTGTCTGACTTCTTAATTGTTTGCGATAACTACATAGTAACAAAACCTCATTCTTGATTTTTGGATTTTTTCTCTTCTTCTTCTTGATTTTTGAATACAGGTCACTGCACTCGAGATTCAGAATTCATGTGAGATGATCGAACCGTGCTAGATGTCATTATACCCATTCATGTCCAGCGAAAAAAAAAAAAAAAAAAAACAAAGAAGGGAGGAGGAGTTTTCTTTCATTTCTTTTTGAAACCGTTTCCGCTAACGGCTATCGGCATCAGCATTAACAGTTACTAACGTTTTCGAAAACCAGTGGAAACGCCCACGACTACTGCTTACGTATTTAGCTCGACGTTTCGTCCACCACGCTGTGCACACCATCAGGATTCACGACGCGACCAGGAGGACCTCTGACGCTTCGTCCAGCCAGATGTCAACTGCAGGTCGTCGGCTGCGCACATTGTAGCTGTGGGTAGGTTCAGCCGCAGATAAGGGTAGTGACTAAGAATTCCGTTCGGCAATGAAGTCATCCGTGCAAACTGTGCTAACGGTGTCACTTTGTATCAGTGTTGGCAGCTGAACTCTTGTGTTGCCATATTTCGCCAGTACCAAGACGCTGACAGCTTCATACTATCGTCTCTGTTAAAGTTGGGATGCCTTGTAATTGCTATGGATTCTCGAACCACCACACACCACAGCGTGGTGGACGAAACGTCGAGCTAAATAAGTAAGCTGAACACTGTTTATCCGTAAACGTAAAATTATATGTCGAACAACAGTGAAAATCTGTAATCAAACATATTCTCATATAGATTCTAGTGGTTTGGATTCCATATTCGACTGCCACATGGAATCCAGAAGTTGAACGGTCAGCCATCCAGAAAACCGAGCTTAGAGTTCTGATCTAAGGATGGAAATCAGAGGCGTCGCACCACCCAAAGATATTTAGGTATTTTTGTGTAAATTCTACTAATGTTGGCGCCACTCCCATAAACACGTTGAATAATTCATAGGCAAACATAACATGAATATTTGCAGCTCGTTTGCCCCGAACATTTCACGGAGGATTGGCCGAACTTGCGAAAGGCCGCGTCCCACTTTACGCGCGGCTGCACACGCGCGCGCCCCCACGTGTGCCACACGTGCCGTGCCGCGCCGTGTGCGCGTCTATGTGCGTGTAGCCCGAGGGCGGATGGGAAAACAATTACCTCATAACTATTGATTTCCAACACTGATGAGTAGTCCGGCTCCGTTCCGCCCCTATAGAATAGTGGGAGCGCTAGAAGTATCTGATGAGACTGGGAATGTGAGATTTGTATCTATGATATAAGCTAATATTACGATACTAGGCGCCATGGGTCCTTTACATTTTATTGATACTTGGAAATGAAAAGGTTGGGCAGGTCTTATACCATTACGCCAATTACCTGAGGAAGGGTAGGTCGGTGTGATCACTGCATACATATTTCGCCACCTCTTCAGACATACATAAATCTGGTCATAGAAGGTCTCCTAGGCCACCCTGGCATGACACTTCAACTCACTTCTGCCAATAGTTGATGTATTAAGATACCATATATGATACACCTTTGGCTAATTCTCACAATTCGCATCTGGGGCCGTATCGGGCTATTTTACTCGCAATTTCGAGTTCCAGTAAAACGAACCAGCCCTCGTTTTGAGATTGCTGTATCGTATATTATCGTAAATGCGCAAAGTTAGTGAGCACAAACACGAACTTTGAGTCCATTCGAATTCGCAGCTCGGGGTTGTGTTTACTAACTATGCAAATGTAATAATTGCAGCAATACCAAAACGGCCGCTCATCCGTTGTACTCGAACTCGAAATAGCAAGTAAAATAGCCTGTTACATACGCTAGTAACACCAAGCAGTTATTTTGACTAGATCAAAAAATATGTATCTAAATTAGGTGCATTATTATCCGTTGATGATAATATAAATGAAGAAAAATATGTATTTGTGTATATGTGTGTAAGAACTTGAACAATACGGGAAAATAATTTCCGGCCACGTTTCCTTCGTGGCAATCCAACGGGCCTCTGATAAAAAACAAATTCACCTTAGCAAAGAAAATAAAATTAATGTAAATATGAGTACGTAAATTATTTTCAACCCCGCCCCCCGTCTAATACGCACACGAGGTACCCGCAGGTGAAGGAAACCGACTCATGTCACACATTATAGGCAACTACATGCAGCTTCCCCTTAAAGGGTTCCGGAGTTTTGCTGTTTTGGTAACATTCGTTGCTCATACGGAATGTTGCCACCCACGTGCCCAATGCAACTAAATAAGGAAAGAAGCTGCTTTGCAACGCTCCGAGCCGTGTAAACAAAGCCTAATGAATATGTGGGAAACGGGTTTATTTTTCTAAACAAAAATCACATGAGATGCGTTTGTATGTTTATAGAACGCGCGGCAAATGCCACCGTCGCGTCGTCTTCGCGTGTCAGCGTCTTAGAAAGCGAAGGTGCCCGTGAGAATTATGCGACGTATGCAACAAATTAAGTAGATGTCAATGTTTGGGTAATATGCAGTCAGAGCGAATTTCAAGTTGTAGCAGTTTAGCAAGCTATTTGTTTTGTAATTATTTAAGTTGTAGGTCAGCATGCAGCAACTAACTAATTTAACTTTAAAATCTATTAAATGTCCAAAAATGTCAACGTTATTGTAAAATACTAACTTTAAAAATAAATAGAATGGTTGAAAAAAACATTTTATGAGATAATAATGCTTTACGAACACAGAAAAAAATTATATTTGTAATTTTACGACAATGGTTGAAAGAGGTATCAATACTATAATCATTGATTGGCAGGCGGCAAATTGCATCATATAAAAAGTACATGGTCCTAGTGACCATGTTCTTTATGTATGGTGCAACACAGTAACCGGAAAGCATTTAAAAGTGCAAACGTAGCCAGCTCTACGCTTCCCGCCCCTCCTCTTCTCTATCGGATCAGCAGGAAAAAAACCGGCCAAGTGCGAGTCGGACTCGCACACGAAGGGTTCCGTACCATCGTAGAAAAAAAAAATCACGTTTTTTTGTATTGGCTCCCATACAAAAAAACGTGATTTTTTTTTCTCTTTAATTTTAATTGTTTTTTAATCTTACCTATTTGTTGTTATAGCGGCAAAATAAATACACACTCTGTGAAAATTTCAGCTCTCTACCTGTTACGGTTACTGAGATACAGCCCTGTGACAGACGGACAGACGGACGGACGGACGGACGGACGGACAGCGGAGGCTTAGTAATAGGGTTCCGTTTTTACCCTTTGGGTACGGAACCTTAAATATTGATTGCACACGTCACATGTTTCCAAATGATCACGGCCCACGGCCATAACATACCTTATGTCGCAAGTTACAATGACCTCCGGGGTGACCTCACGAAGACGCTCAAAGTCTCTACCGGATTTCAGATGTAAAGGGGGGGTTACTGTTCGCGGGCGCCATGCCTTCAAGGCTGATCCGAGTCTGATTTGTAAGCCATGCTCTCAGACATCGAGTATTAAAGGACAGGAGAGGCGACCGAAACTAATTTGTATGGCAGCAGCAGCTTAGACACTTTTTAGTGACTAGTGGCTCTATGAGCTGCCTTCTTCGCGAGTTTGTCTTTGCATAGCTTAAAACTGAATAAATGTTCACCTTAAAATAAAATCCTATTATTTTTCTTGTATTTTCTCACTTGGTACCTATGTACTTACCTTTACGCTTTAGATTTTGTTACAAACAAAAAAATTGTTACCATTTTAAACATTTTTCGAGAACAGAATCGATATTAAAATTCTAAGTTAGTATTTAAAATAATTATCGAAGCTGCTCACAATCGAGAATGGGTTGAAAAATGAAGAGAACAGCCGGACAGACCTACGAAAGCATTTTTGCCTAAGCTGAAACGGAGACGACGCTCGCACCTCGCGCATCGCTCGATCAACAATGAATACACTGAGGGTAGGGCCGGCTAGTCGATTTGCTTACTCGTGATGTTTTCGGGGTCCAACAACACTTAAGGTGGCCCAACCCGGCGGCCTCAACTCATTTGCGGGCACGGTACAAAACCGTGCTGTTGCGCTCTGGGACCTTCTCTGTTTCTAAGAATAAGACAGGCTCCGTGATGAGGAAGATGCAACCTGTCCACAAAAAAGACAATGTGCATAGCATATGATTTGGTAAGATTTACGAAAATTTTAATTTCAAAACGACTTATAGGTAAAAGTAAACCACGACCGATGTAGTCAAAAGTCTAACAAAAACTAAATAGATTATAAATCTTGATTAAATAAGCTATGTCTGATGACTAATCTTTTTAAGATGTTCTTACTGTATCATTGCGTAATCCACCTCCAAAGTTATTGTATAAAACGCGCGAAAAATCCGAACTTTCGGACGTTATAACTTGGAAACCAAACACAATTTTACAATGCCAATGGTCATCAGACATCAACTTCAATCAAATAAAGCTGTTTTGAGCAAAATTTTGAATCTCTGACAAGAAATATAGGCGTAATCTTCTTTCCCCTTTCGTATGGGGAGATGAGCGGGTTGGGCCACCTTAAGAACTGCACAGAAGCCATTTATTGCAACGTCTACGTAACAAACGTAGTTTTCCGCGTCCCGATTCATAAGCGAACTTACTACGCTACGCTGCCGCTATACGGATGAGTCCTTATTTACTCGATATGGTCTAAATGCAGTTTACGTCAGTGGATATGATAAGGCATCACAAATTCAGTTAAGCTACCGCCGAAGAGTACAATCACGCTATAAACGACTCCGTGAATGGCGTGAGCAAGGTTTGATAGTCTCACCCGGTCGTCCAGCATCGCGGCACGAGGATTCGCTAATTGGAATCTGCCGAGAGATCGTGACGAGGTCCTCGCACGGTGTGGTCGGTGTCGTGTGGTGCCGGGCCGTGTCGTGTCGTCTGACGTCGCTATCGTGAGACGGCATCTATCCTGACACGGAGGCGCAGGTCCGAAATAGTTCTCAGGGCCGTGTCGTGTCGTCTGACGTCGCTATCGTGAGACGGCATCTATCCTGACACGGAGGCGCAGGTCCGAAATAGTTCTCAGGGCCGTGTCGTGTCGTCTGACGTCGCTATCGTGAGACGGCATCTATCCTGACACGGAGGCGCAGGTCCGAAATAGTTCTCAGGGCCGTGTCGTGTCGTCTGACGTCGCTATCGTGAGACGGCATCTATCCTGACACGGAGGCGCAGGTCCGAAATAGTTCTCAGGGCCGTGTCGTGTCGTCTGACGTCGCTATCGTGAGACGGCATCTATCCTGACACGGAGGCGCAGGTCCGAAATAGTTCTCAGGGCCGTGTCGTGTCGTCTGACGTCGCTATCGTGAGACGGCATCTATCCTGACACGGAGGCGCAGGTCCGAAATAGTTCTCAGGGCCGTGTCGTGTCGTCTGACGTCGCTATCGTGAGACGGCATCTATCCTGACACGGAGGCGCAGGTCCGAAATAGTTCTCAGGGCCGTGTCGTGTCGTCTGACGTCGCTATCGTGAGACGGCATCTATCCTGACACGGAGGCGCAGGTCCGAAATAGTTCTCAGGGCCGTGTCGTGTCGTCTGACGTCGCTATCGTGAGACGGCATCTATCCTGACACGGAGGCGCAGGTCCGAAATAGTTCTCAGGGCCGTGTCGTGTCGTCTGACGTCGCTATCGTGAGACGGCATCTATCCTGACACGGAGGCGCAGGTCCGAAATAGTTCTCAGGGCCGTGTCGTGTCGTCTGACGTCGCTATCGTGAGACGGCATCTATCCTGACACGGAGGCGCAGGTCCGAAATAGTTCTCAGGGCCGTGTCGTGTCGTCTGACGTCGCTATCGTGAGACGGCATCTATCCTGACACGGAGGCGCAGGTCCGAAATAGTTCTCAGGGCCGTGTCGTGTCGTCTGACGTCGCTATCGTGAGACGGCATCTATCCTGACACGGAGGCGCAGGTCCGAAATAGTTCTCAGGGCCGTGTCGTGTCGTCTGACGTCGCTATCGTGAGACGGCATCTATCCTGACACGGAGGCGCAGGTCCGAAATAGTTCTCAGGGCCGTGTCGTGTCGTCTGACGTCGCTATCGTGAGACGGCATCTATCCTGACACGGAGGCGCAGGTCCGAAATAGTTCTCAAATAGATACGAGTACATAGACAGATTAGATAATAAGTAAGTATCTAATCCGTCTACTACAATAATTATTGTATTCGTGTCATAGAAAAAGTGAGACAGATTATTCGAAGCGTTGGCAATTTAAGAAAATCGAGATGGCGCCAGCATCGGAAAAAACAGCCATATACAAATCTATATCTGCGGAAAACTACATTCAGCGTCACAAGAAGCACATCAATTAACTTTTTTTCTACCAGAATATGAAAACC
This sequence comes from Incurvaria masculella, assembly GCA_946894095.1. Lineage (NCBI taxonomy): Eukaryota > Metazoa > Arthropoda > Insecta > Lepidoptera > Incurvariidae > Incurvaria > Incurvaria masculella. Next base: position 11,525,802 of record OX335644.1, read on the forward strand.
AAAATGGACAGTCAAGTGTGATGTGAAGGTTCCGGCACGTAAAAATAATACAATTGGGCCCACTGGATATCTTCCCGCGCATGTCGTAAGAGCCGACTGAGGGATTAGTCGTTCGTTGTTCGGATTCTATGTGAACCTGTTATTTACTAGATGGTAGGGTTATTCTGGCCCAGGTTTGTACCATCGCATTGCTTGCTTCAAGCATAAGCAGCAATTAAAATTATCCGTGTTTTCTATTCATTTCAATGTAGCTGTGCAATTAAAAAAAGGTCCGGGCATGACACCTAGTTCCCATTAGTTATTTTTGGCTTATATCATGGCAGTAGGTGTGGTTTTAGCCATCTCGGTCCGGTCACTTAAAAAAAGTGTTGGTAAAAAACCTTAAGGTGGCCCAACCCGGCGGGAGTAATTCATTCGCGGCCTCGGTACAAAACCGTGCTGTTGCGCTCTGGGACCTTCTCTGTTTCAAAGAAAAAGACAGGCTCCGTGATGATGAAGATGCAACATGTCATGCATAGTGTATGATTTTGTAAGATTTACGAAAATTTTAATTACAAAACGACTTATAGCTGAAAGTAAACCACGACCGCTGTAGTCAAAAATCTAACAAAAACTTGATTAAACAAGCTATGTCTGATGACTAATCTTTTTAAGATGTATAGATTTTATCGTTGAGTAATCCACCTCCAAAGTTATTGTATAAAACGCGCGAAAAATTAGAACTTTCGGACCTTATAACTAAGATATTATATAAAGAGGAAAGGTTTGATTGTTTGTTTATATGAACCGAATAGGCTCTGAAACTACTGAATGGATTTGAAAAATTATTTCACCGTTGGAAAGCTACAGTCTATCCGACGGACATAGGCTATGTTTTATCTTAAAAAAATTAGGGATCCTTACCAAAACTCCGATAACGTAACCCGAGGTGCAAAAAAATTACTAAGAATGTTCCTTACATCGCGTGCGCTGCGAAAACTATTCACGATAGAACAAAATGTAGTAATACAATTTTATAGAACACATTATTATCTACAAAAAATGTCGAGACAGCATACATCTAACTATTATAGTTATGTCACAATAAGTGTGCATTTATTTTAAAATAAAAAATTAAATACTGCCGCTAGAAAAGGCTCTTTATTTGTACCTAGATATTAATCCTTATCAAAATAAATAAATTATTATTTAAGACTGTTTCAATACCTTTATATTACTTTTTGAATTATTCGATTCGGACATTTCATTCGAAAGATATCATGAGTTTAAAAATAAGAAAAAACTCCGCTCGGCCAACTATGCGTTTTAGAGTTTGTAGGCGTCAAGAGGTACGGGAGGGGAATCAGTCGGCTCCCTACGCAGCAGCCGTGCGCGGAATTTAAGAAATTGTCGCTTGATAATATTTTGTCGCTTGATGATAATTAGTTTAGTAGGTAACTAAACGCATTCAAAAAGTTCTTTTCAGAACTAGACCCATTAATATATGTTGTACATTTAGTCATCCTAATAAATAAGTGACTTAAATACGTTTTTTTTTATTTTCGATTAAATACTTTTTAGTTGTAGGTTATAGTAGTAGTTGTAGGTAGCTAATAACAGTTAAAAATGTTTGAAAAATGTTAAGGCTTATCACGCGGCAGGAAGATACATTCTCCAAAGACATTCTCAAAAGCCGTAACATTTTTCAAACATGTCTAACGACCGCGGTAATCTAAAAAGTATCATAATAACAGTTAAGCTAATTATTTAGTGAAAAATAAAACAACATCAAATAGTGTTTACTCCCTGGCTTTAACTCAATAAATTATTTATTTAATGGCTTTCGTTTTGTTGTTATGACCTTTTTACAATAATTAATAGTATGAAAAATACATAAAAGTAAGAAATACAAAAAAAAATACAAAAAATATATATTCACAAAATTTGTTATTTTTATTTCAAATATTTCAATGTAGGTATATGCTCTTTTTTTAGGAACTCTACGTAATAAGGTTATTTGTGTATCATTGTGTCAAAATAATATATTTTAAATTATATTATGCCCGTGCAAAGCCGGGACGGGCTGCTGGTAACTAAGAAACCAATCATCATTTTACAATGCCAACGGTCATCAGACATCTAGTTCGATCAAATAAAGCTATTTTGAGTAAAATTTGGGATCTCTGACAAGAAATATGGGCGTGATCTTCTTTCCCCGTTTGTACGGGGAGTTGAGCGGGATGGCCCACCTTAAGAACGGAAGAACGGGACGGAACGGAATTTACACCTGAATAATTTAGATCATAATTCCTATTAATTTAGAATAAGATGTCATTATAGTAGTCAAGAGTTTGCTCCTCACCAATGTATATAATGTTCTTATAATAATGTTCTTTGTGAGCAGTAGTAATCAATCAATCACTGTAAACTAGTTTGTAAGTATCACTGGAAAAAATAATAATACAATGACCAACCTGACGAAGTTTCTTGTCGGCTCTTCTTCGCCAGAAGTAATCGAACCGACAGGAAAAAAAAATGACGAATCCGAGTGTGTAATATACATCTAATGGAGGAAATAAAGAAACTGAAACTGAAACTGAAACGAAATCAAGCAATTGTTGCATTTTCACCTCGTCGACCAATTACCTAAATTGGCATTGGGTTTTGAACCATTAACAACTCTCAGTATAAGTGGAAATGAACCAATAATGACGCAATTAATTTGAAACGATCTCAGAGCACTTATCGTTCAAATTATCATATTTACGTTTGCAATAAGCATAATCATTTAGTTTCCTACTCCTACTGGGGTGATTTCACAAGCAGACGTGCATGTATTGCTTTTGATAAAATGTGTACACCACCGAAGACAAGAGCAAGGAGAAAAGTAAATTTGGGCGTAACCCGGCGTAACAGTACAATTGAACATATCGTACACATTGCCAAAAAAATCGTTGTGTTGTCAATGTTTTCAGCATTCTGTTAAGGGGTGAATAGGAAGCTCATAGAGTAAATAACCTACCCCGCCCTGCCCTACTTCGCCAACTTGGGAATATATGCAGGAGGGAAATAGAAAATTCCCTGACTACACTTTCGCCTCCGCAACGACATCGATATCCCTATCCGTCCATTTATCTATCCCATAAAATGCGCCCGTCCAAGGAAAAAACATCCTGCGACTCCCTTCCGACATAAAACACTCCTTAAAGTCGCGTCGGGGCTCTCTCGCCGTCAATATTCCAAAGTTTACTTAACTAAACGAACGCTATAAATTGAGCGATAGCGTAAACACATTATCTATTGTTGATATCACCGATACCTCCCGTTTCGGACCGACCCCATAGTGATATCTGATACAATAGAAACCATCAACTATGCCATCGAAAAAGGTTTAAAAATTGGTGCGCGAACAAATGTTCCAGTTTTTCGAATGGGAGACACAAAAAAGTTTTCGCGCTTATGGTTTTACTCGATTCAATAATGGTTTGGTTAGGTTGGTTGGTTGGGTAAGGTTGGTGGTTAGGTTGGTTGGGTGCAACTGAGAACGTTAAAATTGAATGGTCGTAAATCCTATAGTACCAAACCGGGCGGGATTAACCTTAGAACCTAGTAGGGGAAGGGAGCCCAGAGTTTTGCAAGGAACCATGAAACCACACTTTTATGACGAAATGCGCATATCCAACTCAGCCAGAGAAATAAAGTACTGCATAAACGAAACGGAGATCGAACATCGCTAAGCCACGAGCTGTACAAAAAAGCTAAAGCGCGTTCCGCGTTTCTGGGTTAGACTGCCTTTTCTAAGTGAAAAACATGCAGCAGTATGTTAAGTAAGCTTAACATTTCGCTCTCCTAGAAATAGTGTTGGATCGTTTTTTGTAAATGAAATTTAAAATTTTATATTTTATATCCAATGTTCGAATTTATCAAACCACAGCGGATGTATATTTCGTTGATATTTATGAATCTGGCCCAACTAGTATTAATTCCACGGGCCCGTCACCTCATGTTTAGTTTCACTTAGCGCCGGCGAATCGCTTTTTGTTATTTTAACCCAGATAAGGCGGGAAATGTGGCCCTTTATGTAATCTACGACTTTCTTTTTCCACGACGCGACGATGACGCGCGGCACGTGCAGTGCGCTCACGTTAGTTCCGCGCGTAGGCGGACTATTGCATTATGCTCAGGTCCGACTAACTCATTTTATCCTTGAAATGGTAAATTATACTATTTAGAGATATACAAATTGTCACCGCCCACTCAACTAGTAGTGGTGACGCTATCTATAGCTTTGAATGAGAAGTTAAAGTCGTCATTATGATTTTATTATTTTTATTTTCATATAAACGCGTATCTCAAACAAAAGCTTTCACATCTGAAAATAGTTTGAATAATTTTATGTATATTATTGTTTTATAAAATTTTGTTTGCTGAAGTAATTCCTTTTTTATACATTTACACTGAGGGTCAGTGTTTCTTTTGTTTTTTCTTTCTCTGTTCTACCAAAAAACTATGTTCGGCAATAGCAATGTTTAGTAATTCATAGAATCTATGAATCTTTGTTCTTTACTGACGGCGGGATTTCTTTAATCGAATCTGCCGTTCAATTAGTTTTGTTTTACTACCAGAAGTTGAAAATAAACGAAAAGAAATATATTTTTTTATATGTATGCTATGTAGGTTATGAAAATATGATTGTAGCGGCAATAAAAAAACGTTCACGGTTTCCATCCAGTTCAATGTAGCAGTACTCATACAGGGAAGGTTGGGCTGATACCACGACAATCGGTGGGGTGTTGGCCATCCATGTTCAGTTACATAAAATTGATCTTATTTGGTTTTAGTATGATGTAATGTAAGTCTAAATTCTAACCAGCAAACAAGCCTTTCGTGATTAGTGCGTACGTATTAGGTACACTCAGCAGCATGATCGATATGAATTTCTAGACTATAATGATAGGCGTAGAGCATAAAGCCTACAGAAGAGTCTTGAGGACGATCTATAAAACTATTTACGGCGCATGCGTACTTCTTTCCCCCCGCACGCCGCGCGCCGCGCCCTCCCCTCCGCCGCGCCGCCGGTGAGCACTTGACGGTAAGCACTCTCACATCCGGACTCAGATAAAGTGCATGATGTAGAGTGCACTTAACTCCGATCTAAGTACTGACTTTACCAGAGACCCTTTCCTCTATTCTGCTCCTGCTATAATTCATTAACAAACACCGCTTCTTTTTTCATAATTGCAATTAGGTAAATATACGAGTACAACTGTGAAAGATTTTCTCTTTTCTTTTTTTAAGGTTCCTAAGTTAGTAAAGAACCCTAATAATTGTGTCATGTCTGTCCGTACTGTAATTACCGACTTCTTAATAATCATTGTAAATAGATCTTCAAATAATGATGAAACATGTTTTGTGCATAACTAAATTTTTCCAAGCCAAAGAAGTTAAAACCAATAAACATCTTGCTTCAAAATTGTGAAGATAAAGATCGCAGACTGATTGGCGAAGGATGTCCATCTAGTTTAATTATTTCCTCGTTTCTTTCCAACAAAAGACTAAATTATCAACGCATAATGCATGTAATAACCAACCATTTATGGTAATAAAGATACGATCAAGGAGGATAATAAAGAACCTACACTTCAGGCGAGAAATCAAAACACTTCTCAATGAATCGGACTGTATTTAAAAACATTCCTGAAGCTAAGACATAGATGTCTATTAACATTGAATTCTTTATATGCAATAACATGCATACATATAGGTAGTTACGTCGTAAAATACAACATTCATTCAACATCTCGTTACTTGTGCATGACAGTAGCTTAAGATCTTATTGAACTTTAACTTATCATTACTCAATTAAAGTGACGGCCATTGAACGCGCAACGAGATCGTAGGTCGTGTCATAACGAAATAATAAAAGAAATGCATTCACGATAGGATCCGACACACACAGGTCGGTATCCGTTCCGGTACCGACCGATCCGATTTTTTTCTCGAATACCTATTCCGAGACTTCTATTGTTGATCTGCAGCTAAAAATTTTAAATAAAAATATGAATACTATGAAAAATATATTTTATGCATACTGTTTGGGATAAGCTATAAAGGGGTTTGCCTAAAAATGTATGGAAGGGTGGATTTTTTATTTTTAAGATGTTCGTTCATGATTTTTTTTTCGTTTGCAAGGGTATTTTGTAACAAGAAAAATATGGTATAATAAAACTCGCTAGCTTGGGCAGTTTTCCAGATAATGTAGTTTGAATTTGCGGTAATTATACATGGGTCGAACCACGTTATTATTGTGTTAAGTGGATATATAACTATTTAATCTTTTTTTAAACACTTACATATATATTCTCGACTCGCAACCCTTACAACTTTAACTGGAGCGATCAGCCATCCACTGTAAATTGGACAAAGACACCAAAACAAGATACGACTGTTCAGTGAAAATAGAGAAATGCTCTACTACCCTATTTCCGTACAGCTATGACAGGGGATACCAACTGAAACAAAAAAGTAACAAACAAGATAACAAAAAGTAAAACAGCCAAAATGAAAGATAACAACGCACGCGCACGACACAGGGGAAGATTTCGAGTGAGCTAGCTGGATAGGTAAAACCCAGCCTGAGCGAGTTTCGAGTGTGGTGAGACAGAACATCGCGTCGGTCGACGCTTCAGACAGAGCCGACTGCTTTTTCTAGGAAATGGAAGTCGGCTTTGGTAGAGAAAGGAAAAGCGCGGGGGAAGGGGGGGGGGGGGGTTGAAGGGGATGCGGGGTGTGCGCAGGTGGCGGACCGGTTTTTTCTACCACCGAATAGGTAAAACACCCGCCCCTAGCCCTTCCCCCCACTCCGCGCACTTCTCGTTACTCCTGCTTTGTTGTAGAGTGCAGGGTCTAACCACATTAATAATACAAAATCTGCCCTGGTTAGAATGATGATGTCATATAACTTTTTGGTTCATTTCATCTTTTCTACAGAATGGCATAAGTTTCAAAGACGAACATCTTAAAAAAAAAAATCCACTTTTAGGCAAACCCCTTTGCAACTGGGGTATGTATTATTCAATTACTCCACTGTTATGAATCTATGTGCATAGATGACTAATACAACACATACTGTCATGATATAAGCCCCGCAGACACATAATTTTTAAAAGAATCAGGTGCATCACAGAAAGTATGTATTATTTTCCTATTACCCTGCTAAAATAAGCTTTTATGTGTTTAACTTAGGATGTCACCTTCAAAATATTGCCCGCTTCCTAACTAAACCATGGACTTGATAACACAAGTTTTATTTATACTCGTAAAAATGGCTTGCCCGAGATCATTCATTCATTCACCTAACAATATTTATGACTTAAATTTATGTGAAAGTATTTGAAAGCGTATAGAATGAAAAACAATAATGCTATTAAAAAAATATTTAAAATTCAGAAATTGAGAGAGGTGATGGTGAGAAAAACAAATCACCGTTTCGGTATTTCACATTTTCCAGGAGGCATAGTCGAACATGATGGTTTATTTCCGTAATTACTGCACAACATGTGGTAGCGCAATTGGATCGCCTTCTTATGGTCCAATAAGCACAAGACCCAAAAACCATAACATTTAAAAGGATGTATTTGTCGTGTGCATTAAAAAACCATAAAATGTAACCTTACCTTACCTAATTGAAAACTTCCGTATTCTTAATAGTTTTGGACACTAAAGGTGTCCGATATTTGCTTTTTGGGTTGTATGATGCATCCCGCGCGATTGCGACAATCCACTGTTTATCGTACCTCGGAAGGTATAAGGGGCGTTAGGTGAATTACACCCGCAAGTACACGGAGTGACGGAGCTCCAGCACAGAATAAGTAATGACTGGTGTGCTGTGCAGTGCAGTGACCAGTGTATGCAGTAAGATGCAGGCGTGCCGTGTACTTCGCCTCACTTCGCTTCCACTCCACTGGCGCCCCCTCTGCCGCCACCTCTCCGCCGCCGCCCCGGCCGTGTCTGGCAACAGAACAATTGACCCGTATCTCGACCACCGCGTACTTTATCGTCTTATTTGCCTTGCCGTGTAGCTAGAGTGCTACTAAATTATGTATCTAGTCGGAACTTGTGTAAATTACTAGATTAATTTCGAAGGTATTTAGCTGGTACTCTCTATCCATATAATATGTATAGTTTTTTAATTGGCAATTATTTTTGCATTTAACCTGTAATATTACCATCTTTTTTGAGATAGTAACGATACTAGGACCTCAATTTGACAGCACGGACGTTGACTAAACCACATCATCTGCATCCTTTATAGTACACTTGGGTTTTATATTTTTAATTAAATTAAACGAAAAACAATTATCGTTACGTCGATCAACATAGAGTCAATTCAAGATTAATATTTTAAATCAGACGCACAAAAGACGTTTGAATGATACTGAACGTGTCTGGGTTGATACATCATCATGATAGTGATGGAAAAAGGGCAAGGGGCAGATCGCACTGGTAAGAACTGGAAAACCTTGCAATGGGACTCTTGTTATAAATAAGCCTCCGCTGTCCGTCCGTCCGTCCGTCCTTCCGTCGGTCCGTCCGTCCGTCCGTCACAGGGCTGTATCTCACGAACCGTAATAGTTAGGCAGCTGAAATTTTCACAGAGTGTGTATTTATTTTGCCGTAAAATAAATAAATCATAAAAATTAAAGCGGGGTCCCATACAACACACGTGATTGTTTTGTGTTAAATCTTGTACGATGGCACGGAACCCTTCGTGCGCGAGTCCGACTAGCACTTGGCCGGTTTTTTTGTATTTAGTTCAATACTAAGGTTCGATACTAAGGTGTATGTTCAAGAGCAGGAGAGGAATGACTAGTTAGATTTTGCGCTGCCGCCTCCCCCGCGCCGCCATCAGCCCGATACGGACAGGCCGACGGTACGGACGATATCTCGGAATTAATGAGCCGTGCCTAGGGGAATGACGTTTGCATTCAATAATAAACATTTTCAAAAGTAATAAGCCGCCTCGCCGATCGTATGCAAGGAGGAACCAGTGAACTCTTCCCATCCATTTGTGTCAATCGTCGACAACTGCAATGATTAAGAGTAAACGAAATATCGTAGTGCTTTTGCACTTTCCTTTTAGCTTCAATTTCAATATATCCATTACGGAAGATGACGGAGATGATTCTAGAAGCTATTCTCAACACTTCTGATGCACAATTTTACAGTTCTCACAAAGGTTCTTTTTGTTTTGAGACTGGAATTTCCCCATAATTTAGCTCATTGCCATGATATCCATTACGGAAGATGTGATTCCAGAAGCTTTTCTCAACACATTGGATGTACAATTTCACAGTCCTCATAAAGATTCTTTTTTTTATTGAGACTGAAATTTCCACATAATTTTGCTGAAGACCATGATATCCATTACGGAAGATGATGGAGGTGATTCCAGAAGCTTTTCCCAACCCTTTTGATGTACAATTTCACAATTTTCAAAGATGACTGTGCTCTTTATCTCCATATACTTCACCGATCATTTGAGCACTGTTATGTATAGCGTATAATACGTATAGTTTAAAATGTGTGTGCGTAACTTGAAGATTGCACAAAATACTCCGTTGAATGGGGCATTTGAGACATGCATGAATTCGCCCGTCCATGAAATCTTCAGAATGTGTACAAATACAGGTTTTAAAAATGAATGACTCAGAATCTAACATTTTTTTTCCCGGAACTTAGGTATTTTGGCCAAAAACACAAAATATGCGGTATCATTTGCTGCAAAAATGGCCCGCCAAATTTCTTTTCAATGTCTAATATAATGGGTTAATAGGTATATATGTGTTCAGGAATCCAACAATTTTTTTACACAAAAGCGAGTTTTTTTTTTAAAATACACAGTTTTCGCTCTCATAAAATCGGCAAAATTGGCCAGCCCAATCTGTCGTCACACATTGTTCTTTAATTCTAATCAGATCGATAATTTCAAAGAATCCAACAAAATTGTTACTGGCAACACATATATTTTGCAAATGCCCAAATAAAGTGAACAGCATAATTGGCCCGCGCACTTTTTGAAATATAATGACAATAAAAGATATAATCGAAGATACTTTTAACAGAATCCAACAAAAAAGTTACACGACCGTACAGTTTTGCAGCGTTTAACGCAACTTTGAATTTCGCGCTGAAACGGCAAGATGAGCGCGGGTGGTAGGCTGAGGCAGGCCGAAGCGGGACGGCAGCGGCGGCTGAGGCACGTGTTTCAATATGTGTGATTGCGTAAGTGTGCGTGTGCGCCGACCTTTGCTCGAGGCAACGAAACGCTCGAGGCGCGGGGCTTTGGAGTGTGGTGGCAAAGATAATACTAATAATTACTTTGGTGGTGCATAATCGAATGTACCTAAAGCGAGCGCGTAGTTGGGAGCTGGCGAGCATTTCGGATGATTTTGGTAAATAAATTGGTCATGTACGTGCATAACTCGTGTAAGTTTTCTATGACAAGTGACACATCTTTATAACCGGCTCGACTCGTAGATTCTAGCAGTTGTATTCAGAGTGAACTGTAATCATTTTATACGGATTATCACTGGACTAACCATGCAAAATAATACATAGGACGGACATAATCCGGGTCGTCAAGTTAGACCGCCCACTCCGAATACTACTTTTTTAGGGTTCCGTACCCAAAGGATGCCAACGGAACCCTATTACTAAACCTCCGCTCTCCGTCCGTCCATCCGTCCGTCTGTCACAGGGCTCTATCTTATGAACCGTAATAAGTAGGAAGGTGAAATTTTCACAGAGTATGTATGTATTTTATTTATTTATTACTTTTTAGGGTTCCGTACCCAAAGGGTGAAAACGGAACCCTATTACTAAGCCTCCGCTGTCCGTCCGTCCGTCCGTCCGTCCGTCCGTCCGTCCGTCCGTCAGTCCGTCCGTCCGTCTGTCCGTCTGTCACAGGGCTGTATCTCAGTAACCGTAACAGGTAGACAGAGGAAATTTTCACAGAGTGTGTATTTATTTTGCCGCTATAATATAATATAATATATATAATATAATATAATGTCAGCCTCAGTGGCCCAGTGGCGCGACACTTCGGCGATCGCTCTCCGAAGTTAAGCAACGCTGGGTCCGGTCTGGTCTTGGATGGGTGACCACTCGACCGTTAAGAGAGGCTGGCCGTGGTTCGGATTCCACGTTAAACTGTAGGTCCCCTTCCTTACTTACTAGGTGGTAGGGTTCATCCCGCCCGGGTTGGTACCACCTCATTGGATGAACGATGGTCGAAGCGGCAATGAAAATTGTCCGTGTTTTCCATCCAGTTCAATGTAACCGTGCAATATAAGGAAGGTCCTGGCATGGCACCTAGTTCCCATGTGGTGTGTTGGGCTAATACCATGACAGAAGGTGTGGTATTAGCCATCCATGTCCAGTCACATAAAAAAAAAAAACAACAAATAGGTAAGATTAAAAAATAATTAAAATTAAAGGGGGCTCCCATACAAAAAACGTGATTTTTTTGTTTTTTTTTTCTACGATGGTACGGAACCCTTCGTGTGCGAGTCCGACTCGCACTTGGCCGGTTTTTAATATGTTGTTATATGATTAAAAAAGTAAATAAAATGTTATACCCACCGGATTTTTCTTTGAATTAAAAAAAATAAGTGCATTTTATGTTTCCTTCATGTTGACTTTTATGTGGCTAGAGAAAATTGATAATGTATTCAAATTATCAGTATATTCACTCCATTAGCATGAAAAAGATCGTCGGTGTATAAAGTATCGGTGAAAATGCGTCTTAACAATGTTTTAAATTTTAAATGTATGGAAATAAAAATACCGTCCATCTTTTTTCGCTTATGGAGTCTTTGACTTGCTATCTTTAATGGTGAAAACCTCATTTCAATCTGACCATTAATTTCCGATATATTCGCATGTCAATACTGTCAAAATTGTACAGTAAAATTTCAAAAATATAATTAAAAGGAATTTTTACCGATTTAAAAAAAAACATGAAAAATATGTTCAATATCGAAAATAGGCAACGTTCAATAGGTGAAAATGCCTTAAACAATGTTTTAAATTTAAAAGTATGGAAAATTTACTGTTTTGAGTGTATTCAAATGCGAATATCTCGTAAATGAGTCGTCAGATTTTAATTAAGTTTTCAAAATTGTTTCAAATTTTAAATGTTTGTGTTATATCTTGTACGATGGTACGGAACCCTTCGTGTGCGAGTCAGACTCGCACATGGCCGGTTTTTCATGCCCATGCAGTCGTTGACGTGTTATTTTAAATGATGAAAACTTCATTAAAATCTGACGACTAATTTACGAGATATTCGCATTTTAATACGCTCAAAACAGTAAATTTTCAATACCTTTATATTTAAAACATTGTTAAAGGCATTTTCACCGATCCAACGTTATCTATTTTTGATATAGAACACATTTTTCATGTTTTTATCAGACCGGTGAACAAGCCTCTTTAAAATTGTTTTAAGTTTTAAATGTATGGAAAATGTACTGTTTCGACAGTATTCACATGCGAATATCTCGGAAATTAATAGTCAGATTTTAATAAAGTTTTCACCATTCAAAGTAATAGGTTGAAGACTCCATGAACAAACAAAGATCAACGGTATTTATATTTTCACACATTTAAAATTTTCAAAGGTTTTTAAACGAATTTTAAAGAAAGAGGCATTTATACCGATGCAAATGTATGTACCGTATATACAGATTTGAATAAGGTTTTCCCAATTAGAGATAGCACGTCAAATACTCCATAAGCAAAAAATATGGAATTAAAAAATTGTCAAAATTACGTACAAAACTTTTTTGTGTTATGCCTTGTAAGACGGTACGGAACCCTTCGTGTGCGAGTCAGACTCGCACATGGCCGGTTTTTCATGCTCATGGAGTCGTTGAAGTGTTATTTAAAATGATGAAAACTTCATTAAAATCTGACGACTAATTTATGATATATTCGCATTTGAATGAGCTCAAAACAGTACATTTTCAATACCTTAACATTTAAAACATTGTTAAAGGCATTTGTACCAATCTAACGTTTTCTATTTTCGATATAGAACACATTTTTCATGTTTTTTTTTAGACCTGTGAAAACGCCTTTAAAAAATTGTTTTAAGTTTTAAATGTATTGAAAATGTACTGTTTCGACATTATTCACATGCGAATATCTCAGAAATTAATGGTCAGATTTAAATAAAGTTTTTACCATTCAAAATAACAGGTTGAAGACGCCATGAGCAAACAAATAACTTATTTAAAATTTTCAAAAATTTTTGAAGGAATTTTAAAGAAAGAGGTATTTATACCGATACAAATGTGTGTACCGTATATACTGATTTCAATGAGGTTTTCACCATTAGAGATAGCACGTCAAAGACTCCATAAGCAAAAAATATGGAATTAAAAATAGTCAAAATTACATACAACACTCTTTTGTGTTATGTCTTGTATGACGGTACGGAACCCTTCGTCTGCAAGTCAGACTCGCACATGGCCGGTTTTTCATGCTCATGGAGTCGTTCACGTGTTATTTTAAATGATCAAAACTGTATTAAAATCTGACCACTAATTTACGAGATATTCGCATTCGAATGCGCTCAAAACAGTAAATTTTCAATACTTTTAAATTTAAAACATTGTTGAAGGCACTTTCACCGATCCAACGTTATCTATATTCGATATAGAACACATTTTTCATGTTTTTTTAGATCGGTGAAAATGCATTTCAAAAATTGTTTCAAATTTTAAATGTATGGAAAATGTACTGTTTCGACAATATTCACATGCGAATATCTCAGATATTAATGGTCAGATTTAAATAAAGTTTTCACCATTCAAAGTAATAGGTTGAAGACTCCATGAGCAAACAAAGATCAACGGTATTTATATTTTCACACATTTAAAATTTTCAAAGGTTTTTAAACGAATTTTAAAGAAAGAGGCATTTATACCGATGCAAATGTATGTACCGTATTTACAGATTTAAATGACGTTTTCACCATTAGAGATAGCACGTCAAAGACTCCATAAGAAAAACATATGGAATTAAAAAATAGTTAAGATTACATGCAAAACTTGTTTGTGTTATGTCTTGTTCGACGGTACGAAACCCTTCGTGTGCGAGTCAGACTCGCACATGGCTGGTTTTTCATGCTCATGGAGTCGTTCACGTGTTATTTTAAATGATCAAAACTGTATTAAAATCTGACGACTAATTTACGAGATATTCGCATTCGAATGCGCTCAAAACAGTAAATTTTCAATACCTTTACATTTACAACATTGTTAAAGCCGTTTGTACCGATCCAACGTTTTCTATTTTCGTAATAGAACACATTTTTCATGTTTTTTTTTAGACCGGTGAAAACGCCTTTTAAAAATTATTTTAAGTTTTAAATGTATTGAAAATGTACTGTTTCGACAGTATTCACATGCGAATATCTCGGAAATTAATGGTCAGATTTAAATGAGATTTTCACCATTAAAGATAGCACGCCAGAGACTCCATAAACAAAAAAGATGGACGGTATATATATTTTCATACATTTAAAATTTAAAAAAATGTTTTGAGACATTTTCACCGGTACTTTATACACCGACGATCTTTTTTATGCTTATGGAGTCTTCAACGTGTTATTTGAATTGATGAAACTTCACTAAAATCTGATGAGTAATTAACTAGATATTCGCATTTGAATAAGCTCGAAACAGTAAATTTTCCATACTTTTAAATGTATGGTCAGTATTATATGACCGGTGCAAGCGAATTGCGGGGTATTTCACAGGCGTGCTCGGGTCTAGCGCTTTCGGCTCCTATTTGCCCTGACGCCCAAGGCACAACATAATTCAATAAGTAAATATACTTTTTCGTACTAAGCTAGTGCGGCACTGAATCCAAGAACGTGATATATCACGTTCTTCATTCATGAATGTATGTATAATCCACCGTGAATCAATTTGTGAATTATAAATATGTAGTTTATCTAATTTCAGTGATTTATCTTCGCGGAATCATCTTGCATAAAAATAAAATAACTCAAATCGTATTCAACCTTTACCAAAGTATTTTACTCATTTACATGTGTATATTCGACGATCACTAGCAATTACAAAAGAATAATACCTTTATCAAATTGGCGAATTAATTAATTTAAATTTCACATCACACTTATAAACTCTTGTCCATTATGCAGGTAATACGCATGAAAACGAACTATACATAAGTATCACCAAAGATAATACTAATAATTACTTCGTAATCGGTATCACTAACACAGGCTAAACCCTTTCTTACCGCCGCCACCGTTCCCACGCCACCGCGCCGCACTGCCTCCGCACCGCGCCGCCTTCCACCCGCTTTCGCCAAGCTATTTTAGCGCGAAATTCAATGTTACGTTATACGCTGCAAAACTGACTGGCATGTAAATTTTTTGTTGGATTCTGTTAAAAGTATGTTCGTCTATATCATTTATTATC
Organism: Incurvaria masculella; assembly: GCA_946894095.1. Taxonomy (NCBI): domain Eukaryota; kingdom Metazoa; phylum Arthropoda; class Insecta; order Lepidoptera; family Incurvariidae; genus Incurvaria; species Incurvaria masculella. Next base: position 11,541,299 of record OX335644.1, read on the forward strand.
ATTATAATTTAAAAAATGGGCGGGCAAATTATGCCGTTTACTTTATTTGGCCATTAGCAAAATATATGTGTTGCCAGTAACAAATTTGTTGGATTCGTTGAAATTATCGATCTGATAAGAATTAAAAACAAATGTGTGACGACAGATTGGGCTGCCCAATTCTGCCGAGTTTATGAGAGCGAAAACTGTGTATTTTTTTAAAAAAACTCGCTTTTGTGTAAAAAAATTGTTGGATTCCTGAACACATATATACCTATTAACCCATTTTATTAGACATTGAAAAGAAATTTGGCGGGCCATTTTTGCAGCAAATGATACCGCATATTTTGTGTTTTTGGCCAAAATACCTAAGTTCCGGGAAAAAAAAATGTTAGATTCTGAGTCATTCATTTTTAAAACCTGTATTTGTACACATTCTGAAGATTTCATGGACGGACGATTTAGTGCTTTGGTAAGCCCCAAATTTTGGCTTCATTCATTGGCCTAAAATGCAAGTGAATGACACCATCCACTCTACACGAGCTTCCCAACTGCTCCGTTTGTAAGCTTGTATAATTTTATTGGTGCTGCTTAAAAGTTTGATTAATAACCGGATCAACAGAACAAAATATTGACTACACGTGATTGTCTAATCATTGCCGACCTGCTGCTCATGAATAAACATGAACATTCATATTAATTTATCATTAAATGTATCATATGTAGTAATATTTAATGCTCTTACTAAACTAATCCTCAATATAAAAGTTTAGACGTTATGAAATAAACTTTACTTACATATTTAATAGTGTTTTTATGTAGCTTGACATGGATGGCTAATATCACAAGCAATTTTCCCAAGACACCAAATAGTAACTAGGAGTTATGCCAGGCCCTTTATTTAAATTTATTTTATTTGAACTTCTCTTAGAAAATGACACGCCCACTGTTCAAAATATTCATATTTTCGCAAACACAAAACAGCAAAAACAAGAATATTGGCGTATTTAAAAAGTGGTCAATAATTACTTTTAACATAATTTAGGTCACGTCTATTATACTTTGCTTATTATAAAAAAAGATGATCCGTCCAAACTTTCCAAATATTATCTGAATATTTCGCGCTTTGGACATAATATTTGCCAAACATGTCATTGGAACCGATCATGTAACCAAAATGGCACTGCAAGCGCGCCCATATGAAGGGAGATCTTCTGAGAATCTCCTCGCAGTCACGGCTGGGAGCCAGCAGCTTCGCCGGCAGCGAGCAAGCAAGGGCGAGAGTGGCGATAGAAACTCGTATCGACTGTTCGTTGCACTAAATAGCGTCCTGTGAAAAGGAAAAATAACCTTCTTCGTACTAATCAAGTACGTCGCTTTTTCCAAGGAATATGATTTGTATTTATTTATAATTGATCTCGAAGCAAGGACACATTAAATAACTACTTACTCGCTTAGTACCAAAAAGTATATTAATTTAAGTCAACCTGGGATTGGAAATCCAAATAATGGATGCACAAGCAGGTGGCGAAATTGGTGGACACAAATCCCCGCGAATGGTATGTTCTGCTAGTTCGGGTCAAGCCTTGAAGTGTTTTTGTATACAACATGACATGGATGGCTAATACCACACAACTACCGTTAAGATATTAGCCCAATACACCACTTTCCCGAAGGAATTAGGTGCCATGCCAGGACCTTCCCTTTATGAGCACGGCTACATTGAACTGGATATAAAACACGGACAATATTTCATTGCCGGTTCGACCATATTTTCATCCAATGCGATGGTACCAACCCACCCTGCTTAAACCCTACCACCTAGTAGGGGATGGGGACTTACAGTTTTACATGGATTCCGAACCATGGAGCAGCTCGCATTTGTGACGAAATACACTTATCTAACTCAGAATAAGAAAGGAAGTAGTGCATGAACGGGGAGAGGATTTGAACCCAGACCTCTGGTATGCTAGTCTAGTCCCAGCGCCATTAGGCTACGAGCCGCTCATATTCAATAACTGGTTCTTTTCACAAGACTTTTCTTTAAAAAATGATTGCTTCACGGCGATTATACATTCATATCATATCATATTCCTTGAAAAAAAGCGTCATGTGAAGTTCTTACGTATTCTCACATGTATGGTTGGAACTCAAGAACATAACGTAAGCTAAACTCACTCGCGGGCGCCACCACCATTTTATGTCAAAGTGGCTACGCGGCTCCCCATATAAACAAGTTTCCGTTGCCGCTCCTGTCCTTCTTATCTCAGTGTTCGCCGGGCGTGACTCACGCAATGTTTCTGCGTAGCCGGGCCGAGTGCAGTCCGCGTGCAGCGAACACATTAAACTAACGAGCTGGACGGCGAAGTGCGCGATATAATTGGCGACAACCTCCAGCCCTGCGGGCGGCGGCGCCGCGGCGGCGCTCGTGCACGCTCGACTGGGCCGAGCAGCACGTTGCTACGGATTACGGTAAGCCCGAACCTTTTCAAACCAAGAACGTTACGTTCTTGTTTCAAATAATATATTTAGTACACGGGCGAGTTAACATTTAAGGTGGGCCTTCCCGCTCAACTACCTATACAAACGTGGAAAGAAGATCATGCCGCATATTTACCGTTAGAGATCCAAGATTACACTTAAAACAGCTTTATTTGATGGAACTCATCGATATGGAACTAGATGTCTGATGACCATTGGCATTGCATAATAGTGTTTGGTTCTTAGTTTTAAAGGTCCGAAAATTCGATTTTTTTTGCGCGTTTTATACAACTTTGGTGGTGGATGACTCAAAGATAAAATAAAAACATCTTAAAAAAAAAAGTCATCAGACCTAGTATGTTTCATGAATATTTACAATCAATTTACATTTTCGTAAATCTTACCAAATAAAACAAAATGCGCATTGTCTGACACGTGGCTCGTACGGGCTATAACTTCCTCAATTCAGGCCCAGTCATGCACCCATTGACTTATATATCATGCACCACTTTCTTTCTGATAATGAGTTGGACAGGTGCATTTCCTCCATTCATCAGGTGACCTTACCTCACAAGGAGTGAGTATTTCAAGATGAAGCTTGAGCTCTCGCTCTTGTGGTCATTAGCGTAGAGAAGAGAACTAATTACCAAGAAGTCGTGCCGTACTATTAGTTATTCTGTGTTGCCGTTTACGCTGTGCCTGCACCGCGCCGCGCCGCACCGACTCCGCCTTGAGGTTGGCAGCGGCGTGACCTGCGCTCCTTGACCCTGGCCAGGAAGCATTGAGTATCCGTAACGTTAAACAGACATCAAATTACGTTGGCCGAGAGAATTTCCGTATTCCATCATACAAAGGAAGATACATCCAAGTAAACGATTGTAGAAGATCTTTCTGCCTTTCGCCTTTGAAAATCCGGACACTTTTCATTGCCGGTTCGACCATCGTTCATTCAATAAGATAGTACCGACCTGGGTGAAATTAACTCTACCACCTAGTATGGAAAGAACTTACAGAGCCTTGCGCTTCAACGTGGAATCCGAACCACGAACGACGCACCCCTTAGAGCTTAGACTCTTCTTAGGGCAGGCAACGGCAGAAATTCAGGCCACTTGTATTCGTTGCACGCCATTCGTCAAGACATATGGACGTTTATTTTTAACAACCTAAACGAAATCATACTTTCTAGTTTATTTTTATTTATTGATGAAAAACCGGCATGTGTGGCTGGGCTGAGGACCAAAGTGGATCAGGAAAGCCAAAACTACCTAGCCTCACGATACCACGCTCAGCGAGGCACCATACCAGCGGATTTGCAGACTAGCGATAGCTATCTAGCTTGTTCAAATTACGCTTGAAGATTCCCAGGTTATGATATAGGTACGAGAAAATGCACTCGCCGGTAGACAGATTTTATTAGTTAATGAATATTATTGTTGACGACAGCTTTAGTTTATAAGTGCATGCCTATGTATATTCACTAGCCTTAGGTTGTACTTATAGATGTATTTAGATATAGTTGCATATGCATTGTGACATGTTTTTATGTGCATCCCTTCTCGCCTTCGTCGCCACCACCCGCGCAGACAGCGGGTGGGGGTGGCGGGCGCGGGAAGGGTGCGGCCGAATGCCGCGAGCGCACCCAGTCGCCGACGAAAGCCCGCCAGGGTAACATTATACAGTTATTTACGAGACACAGTTTTTCATTTCTAAATGAGTACTTGAGTAAATAGTGTAATTGACGCCGATGTAAGTAGTGGCCGCTACGCAGCTCCCTCCGAAAGCCTGCATTCTGCTTGCTGGTTGCCTTGTCGATAACGTCAGAAGACACAAGAACCTACCGCACGACGCGACGCGACGCCGATCGTAACATTACGCGGCAGTGCCACCCCTCGTTACACCCACAGAGCGAACGCCACTGATACAGCAACATTTACACCGATATGCGAAGAATGTAAGAACCCACACGCGCTGCCTGACTGTGAACGATTCCAAGCACGTTCAGTGGATGAACGATGGCAGTTTATAAGAGATCGAAAGTGGTGTTTCAAATGCATAAGCGGGAAGCACCACTGGAGAAGCTGCCGCGCAAGGACATGTGGCGTACAGGGGTGCAGACGCCCGCACAATCGATTGCTTCACCAAGATCGACGAAGAGACACGCTAAATGACGATAAGACTAGTGTATCTCCCAAGGTCGATATGAACACAGCGACGATCAGCGCTTGTTGCGCAAAAGACACGGCGAGATACGCCTTCTTAAAAATAGCACCGGTGGTGGTGAAGGGCCCGCGCGGAACGTACGATACATATGCGCTTCTCGATGACGGGTCAACTATATCTTTAGTGGAGTCCATGGTTGCTGAAAAAGTGGGGGCAGAAGGCCCTCGGACACCGTTGCGGCTCCATGGGATCGGAGGAGAGATGACGGGCACCGATTCGTCGCGGCGAGTGAACATACAGATACGTGGCCGCCACGATGTCACCTGGTATGAGCTATCTGGTGCGCGTACAGTCGAAGCAATTGGTCTTGGCAGCCAAACTGTGGATTTCAGTGTGCTAACGGACTGTGCACACCTAGAAAACATCAAAAGAGATCTGGTGTGCAAAGACGCCAGGCCGAAGATTCTAATTGGACAGGATAATTGGAATCTTCTGGTTTCACGGGAAACTCGCACGGGGCGCAAGAACCAGCCAGTTGCGGCGAAAACAGACCTTGGCTGGGTGCTGCATGGCTATCGCGGAGCGGCCACCCCCGTATTAATGCCACGAACTTGCCATGTACGGGCCAATGAAGACAATTTGGACCTTCACCGGCTCGTTAAAGATAGTTTCGAATTGGAATCGATCGGAATAATTCCTCGCAACCCTCGCAATGCCAAAGAAGATCGTGCGCTGGATATATTGAGAAATACGACCTTAAAAACGGAAACCAGGTACGAAGTTGGCCTATTGTGGAAGGACGACTTCACAGATATGCCACCGAGTAAGCAGCAAGCCCTTACGCGCCTGAGAGGAGTAGAGAAAAAAATGTTAGCGGATAGAAACTACGAAACCGCATATAGAAAAAACATGAAAGCTCTATTTGAGGCGGGTTACGCCGAAGCGTGTCCGCCAGGGCCACCAAACGATCCCGTTTGGTATCTGCCACATTTTGCTGTAAAGAATGCTAATAAGCCCGGAAATCTGCGCATCGTGTTCGACGCCGCTGCCCGCATTGACGGAATATGCCTTAACGATAAGCTCCTCGGCGGCCCCGACCTCTTACAGTCACTGCTAGGGGTGCTACTGCGTTTTCGTGAAGGGGCTGTAGCAGTAACTGCTGACATAAAAGAAATGTTTTTGCGCGTTGGAGTGAGAGAAAGTGACAGAGATGCCCAAAGATTCTTGTGGCGTGATGACCCGACACAACCGCCACAATTGTACAGAATGACTTCTTTAATTTTTGGAGCCGCTTCCTCACCGTGTAGTGCAATTTATGTCAAAAACTTGAATGCGAGAAAGGCGACGGACGACGCGGACATAATCGACATAATTGAGAAAAGTTTTTATATGGATGACAATATATACAGCACCGAAAAGGAAAGTTACGCGGCCCACGTCGTTCGCGAAGTTACACGTGTTCACGCAGAAGGAGGCTTCCTTATTCGGGGCTGGGCTAGTAATAGGCCTGCCGCGCTAAAGCACATAGAGCCCGCTGAAAGAGGAGTCGGGACCGTGAATCTCATGTCAGAGGGCGCTGGACACGAGAAAACGCTCGGGCTTGTGTGGGATACGAATGAAGACACCCTAGGTTTCAACCTAAACTTACACCGTGTACCGGCAGAGGTCGCCGCAGGGGAGACGCGGCCGACAAAACGGCAAATGTTCAGTCTTGTCATGTCCATATTCGACCCTTTGGGCTTACTGACACCCGTCACAACGGAAGCGAAAATATTATTGCAACGTGTTTGGAGTAGTGGTGTGAGCTGGGATGACCCGTTGCCCGACGACTTACACACCAGCTGGCGGGAATGGCTCACGAATATACATGCATTACGCAACCTGCGCGTACCTCGGCACTACGGCAGCAAGATCAATGCGCCAGCCGATTTACATGTATTCTGTGACGCGAGCTCCACCGCCTATGCCGCCGAGGCGTACTGGCGTTTCCCGAAGACGGATGGGAGCGCTAATACCGTGCTGATTGCAAGTAAATCCCGAGTTGCACCCACGAAGCCGGTTTCGATTCCGAGACTAGAGCTGCAGGCAGCCGTTCTAGCCATACGACTTGCCGACACCGTTAAAAGAGAGCACCGTATCAAACCCGAATATGTCACCTTTTGGAGTGACTCGAAAACGGTATTATGCTGGATTAAAAGCGAAGCACGGCGGTACAAACCATTCGTCGCTCACAGGGTGGCCGAAATACAAGAACAAACGAAACCACAACAATGGCGTTGGGTCCCGACAAAGAACAATGCAGCTGACCTTGCCACGCGCGCACCCCCGGACAATTTTGATGCGAAACATTGGTGGTTCTCGGGTGCCGGCTACCTGCGCGCACCGCAAAGTGAGTGGCCAAACGAAGATAACGCACTTATGCCGACCTCTTTCGAAAGCGACGCGGAGACACTACGCGCGTTCGCGGCTAATGAAAGAAAAACGGAAGTACTGATTGACGTCGAACGATTTTCTAGCTGGCGCCGACTAGTGAGGACTACGGCGAGAGTACTTCAATTCATTAGCCTTCTGAAACAACGTCGAGGAATGCGTTGTGCTGTAACGCGAAATAAAATTGTACGAAAGAAATCGAGAAACCTGACGGGCGTGAAGATACCGACCGTTTCAGAGACTTCTACATACCTGAGATTGGAAAAAAGGTATATTGATGCAGCACAACAAATATGGGTGCTAGTTTGTCAATCGAATTCTTTCTCGGAAGAAATAAAATTAATCCGGGAAGGTAAGCCTATTACCCAAGGACGACTTGCGGCGCTGTCACCGTATATTGACAGCGAGGGAATACTGCGTGTCGGTGGGCGAGCAGGTGCAGCGAAATGTATGGCTCCGAGCGCGCGCGAGCCAGCCATTCTTGATGGGAAACACCGTTACGTGCGCTTGCTGATAGCAGAGTTTCACGCGCGTTATCTACACGCAAATTCAGAGACAGTGATAAATGAACTTAGGCAAGTGTGGTGGATCTTACGTCTGCGCACGACGGTGCGGGCGATCGTGAGCAGTTGTATACAGTGTCGAGTGAAAAAAGGTCTACCGCGCGCCCCCCCGCGAGGGGACTTGCCGAGCGCGAGACTAGGGTACAAGGGCCGATCGTTTACCTTCACCGGGGTGGACTATTTTGGACCTATGGAGGTTACTGTTGGACGCCGACGGGAAAAACGATGGGGTACGCTGTTCACGTGCCTCACTACGAGAGCGGTGCATCTAGAGTTGGCGAGCAGTTTGTCCGCCGATTCGATGCTATTAGCATTGCGCCGCATGGTAGCGAGACGCGGGACCCCGCGCGAGATATGGAGCGATAATGGTACCAATTTCGTACGCGCCAACCGTGAGCTGCTAGAAGCTCGATCGGAACTAAAGAAACTCGTTGACGCGTCCGAGGGGATGGACATCGAGTGGCGTTTTATCCCGCCAGGAGCGCCGAACATGGGCGGAGCGTGGGAGCGACTCGTTCGCTCTACGAAGACAGCGCTCGCGGCGACGTTGCGCGAGCGAGCTCCGCGCGAGGAAGTGCTGACGACGCTACTTGTCGAAGCAGAAAATACCATCAACAGTCGTCCTCTCACCCACGTACCCGCGCAAATGGATGAAGAAAAAGCTTTGACCCCGAATCACTTTCTGATCGGAACCTCCTCAGGTGCAGCGGTACCGTGTCATACGACCGACAGGAACTTGATCGGTCGAGCGACGTGGCGGACCGCACAGCGGCTGGCAGACCATTTTTGGAGCAGATGGTTACGAGAGTATCTGCCGACATTGCTGCCGCGTGGGAAAGCTGCAATAGAACAGGCAAAGCTCGCTGTGGGAGACGTTGTCCTCATTGTGGACCCGACCCTACCTCGTAACACTTGGCCCCGCGGAATGGTAGAACAAATTTATCCTGGCACGGATAAGCGAGTGCGGGTTGTCGATGTACGAACAACCGCGGGGCTACTGAGAAGACCGGTGCGAAAGTTGGTGCGATTGCCAACTAAACCGGAGGAAGCTGTCGTCTCTGATTGAATTGCACGCCGCCTATGACGACGTACAGGAGGGCAGGATGTTGACGACAGCTTTAGTTTATAAGTGCATGCCTATGTATATTCACTAGCCTTAGGTTGTACTTATAGATGTATTTAGATATAGTTGCATATGCATTGTGACATGTTTTTATGTGCATCCCTTCTCGCCTTCGTCGCCACCACCCGCGCAGACAGCGGGTGGGGGTGGCGGGCGCGGGAAGGGTGCGGCCGAATGCCGCGAGCGCACCCAGTCGCCGACGAAAGCCCGCCAGGGTAACATTATACAGTTATTTACGAGACACAGTTTTTCATTTCTAAATGAGTACTTGAGTAAATAGTGTAATTGACGCCGATGTAAGTAGTGGCCGCTACGCAGCTCCCTCCGAAAGCCTGCATTCTGCTTGCTGGTTGCCTTGTCGATAACGTCAGAAGACACAAGAACCTACCGCACGACGCGACGCGACGCCGATCGTAACAATTATGTTTTTCGTTTTTACTTCGACAAACGAACGGCGTCGTCAAAACATACGTACATCGAAGCGAGGGCGTGTTATAACGGTTCTAGTATATATAAATGTGGCGAACTCTATTCGTGAATTATTTCTTAACAACACCGTCACCCATGTTTCCCCGTTTATCGATGATTCGGCGTGATGATATGCGCGCATGCAGGTAATCACAATGCAAGGATACACATCCGGGCTCCGGGGAGGGGCGGCGGCGTGGCGGGAGGAGGAGTGGCGGACACGGCGTCCACACAACACGTGTCTCCGTTTCCTATTCCCGCGATTACTTATCTGCAGCTCGCTCGTGCTGATCAAATAATGGAGGGTCTACACAAAAATCAACATCAAGCTTCTCTTATCGCGCTGCTAGGAGCAGGTATCCCCTCGACGTACGGTTGTGCCGGAACCATCAATCTGGGATCCCGATCATAAAGGTGTGACGGCATGGTACCTAGAGCGAGACCTAGACATACAGGAAATCTGAGCCTCTTTTACGAGTTACAAATCACTTATGGAAAAGTCGCTAAAATCATTGATGCCGCAGGTTTTCATCATTGAACACAGCTGTGTTTGAAGGATCCACTAAATCGTGGGTACATGGATTTTTATAACTGTGTAGAAACATATTTTCAACAAATTAATATTATTTCATATTTCTACACAAACATAAAAATCCGTGAATGAGCGATGCGTCGTATCCTTAAAATGCCTGCTCTATTCAATGATGTGATCCTGCGGAGCCGACAGTCTTGGCGAATTTTCGATAAGTGATTTGTAACTCGTAATAGAGGCTCTGTTTTATGAATTCGAATTCTTCTTTTTTATTACATAGCGACATAATATCCAACCGTGAGGTTAGGAAGGCGCTAAATGAGAAAAATATAGATACAGTGAGAAATGGTTCACTGATGTGAGGATATTTTCTCGCTTAGGATAGCCCTCTTTTTTATGCTATATAGCATATTGCTATGCTAGAATTTTCTATCCCTATATGTTGGCAAATTCAATATCAATTGTCAAAAAAATATGCCAGCCGTCGTATCGCGTATCAATTCGCTCGTCATAATGACTGCTGACCGTAGCTAGATAGAGCCGCTCGCGCGATATGAATTTGCATACAATCGCGTAACCACTTCCGTGCCAACTTTAATCTGCTCGATAACTTGATACATCATTTGAAAAATATCAGCTGGAATAATATTATTATATTGAGATTAGGCTGTCAAGCCACATTTCGCCCTGAAATATGTTTTTCCATTTCAATTGATGAACTCAAAACTGTGTTCTTGAGAAATTGATGTTATGAGACTAAGCCCCGGTTGCACGAAGAAACGGCTGAGTTAATCAATGTTCAAACTCGTCACTTTTAGAGAACCGCATAGAGTTCCTTCTATACTGTCCACACAAAGTGACGTGTTTGATCATACTTTGACGTTGATTTTGATTTTTTTCTTTCGTGCACTCGGCCCTAAGCCTGGTTTCAACAAGTGCTGATTTATTTTAATTGACACTTAAAGGAGCTTAATTAGTAAAGTACTTATTTTGTACTGGTATTGACTGCAAGCTGCTAAGTTGAGCTAATCAGCAGTAGGTGAAAAAGGCCCTTAGGGTCTTTTCCACCAAGTACTGATTAGCTTAATCCTCGCATTAAAGGGACCTTTCTTACCATCTCACAATCGATACCAGTACAAGATAATCAACGCTTTAATAATAAAGACCCTTTAAGTGTCGATTAAAATAAATCAGCTATAAGTTAAAGATATTTATTATTAAAAAGATCTCCTGACTTTTATAAAACAAATAATGGTTGGCATCTGTCAGTTTATCCGAACGCCATTACTTGTGAAAATTTTATTTTTAAAACATAATCAACCCAGCCGCCATCAAGGTGTATTGCGTTCTATTATTCCTACACAAAATATTATAAACACAGAATAACGTTTGAAGTTTACCTTAATGTAGCATTTGACCTTTGCATATACTGAAGGAAATGTCACAATGGTACGTTATTCGAAGCTAATATACTTTAGGCTGCGGCCAGTCGCGGTGGCGATAGGGGCTGCAGGGATGTCACTAGGGTCCCAGTCACTATACATACCTGCAACAAAGGATATAAAGAAATTAGATTAGTAACAGTATAAAGTTCATTAAAAATACTCTACAACAAATACAAATGGCCGAAGTGTTCACTAAACTCTGGCCAATTATGGAATGGAATTATGGAAAAATAAGAGACTTTCAACTAATAAAGTATATTTCTTTAGATTTTGATATCTTGACTAACGTCTACGCTCACAGCACAGTAACCTTATAACCCATACTGGTAAGAGATAGTCTCATACCATTATTAGGTCTGATACAAAATGCGAGTGCCAACAGATTATAATAAATTAAATTAAAATATGTTTATAGCGTACAAAGAATCTTGACATTTTCACTAATAGAATTCAGGCTCTATTTGATAGGAATAATTACACTGTGTATGCAATATTTTTATGATCAAACCGACCGAAACTTATGCATGTAGCGGCAGCGTAGACCACGTTAAAATTACAATGCATTAACGGTAGCGCCGGCCAGTCAGTTCTATTACGAATTGGGGAGCACAACAACGATTTTTCGTTGCAGTAAATGGCTTATTTGTCGGTGAACTCGAGAACACTAGAGAGCGAATTCGTAAGCAAACTGGCTAGCCGACGCTACCATCAGTGTATGTATTATCACTAACAAATGGCTACGCTGCCGAGGGTGTTTCCAAAGACAAATGAATAGATGCATCACATAGACTGACCCATTTAAGTGTTATCCAAACAAAAGCTATTCCATAAAATCAATGGTGCGACACGCGCTGACCACGCGCACGCACCCCGCTAGACCTTTTGTTTGCTAATAGAAAGGGGCTTTCCAGATAGTAATTAAGCCATTGTCGGGAGAATTGTGAAACCAATTGAAACCATTGACAGACCGTTTGGCTTTTAGACCAAAGGGAATTGTTTACATCGAAGTTACGAGTTGATGTCATGAATATAAAACTATTTAAAAATAAAGACTTATCGCAGATTGGGGCGGGGGGCATTGAAAAGAAAATTAAATTATAGTTTAGGGCTGTCTGCAGTGGAAAACTTGTCCTCTTTAAGTTTGGTCGCAGCATTTCAGCGCGCTGCCAACTTTTTGTAGCCGAGGCAAACTTTGGCACTTTGGCCGAGGCAAAGCCGAGCAGGACAATAGATAAGCGCTGTTAACTTCTTAAGTTTTTTTATATCGTTTTATTAAGAAAAATATTTTAACAATTCAATGAACAAACACTCAACTCGAATTTACTATACTTTAAAATAAAATGAAGCCATAGGTGCATTTCAGGCGGACGTTTTCAAATGTCCGCTATATCACATATTACAAATTATCGTCAATCACTGCTTAGTGCTCTACTTATCGTACTTATCATGCATAGAGATAACTCCCACTGTAAAGTTCATAACTAATACGCAATGACATATAATTCCTTGCAGCGTATAAGCAACACTCTGGGTCCAGTCATTGCCTTCGGCAACCATATTTGTGGGAGAAAGATGTAGATTATCATCCAGACAATATTAAAAGCATATGTATAACTTTACATTTATGTAATCTAATAAATATACCCTTGTTTTCAAATAAGTAATACTTATACAGACAATATAATTTGAACAAAATATCATATTTCATTCAACCATCACAATGACTAGCCAAACATCCCCTTTATCCATCAACGGCTAATTCATCTGCCAGCCGCATGACATTCACGCACACGACGGACTGTTATTCGTTTCTATTAATAGACCCAATCTAATGCGGGTCGCGTTACATTTAAATGTTGCAGTTAGTTTTAATATACAACTCATTTTGAATTTTGTATTCCAGAATGTTTGACTCAGTATTCAAATATTCCAGGGAAATCGTCATTTTCCGGAAACTTTGTTCATACTATACTAGCTAAGGTACCCAGCTCCGCTCCAGGCAATATTTCCGACAGGTGTCGAGCTGAAACTAATATTTTAGGTTATACTCGTATGAGTTGCCCATACAAACTTTCATCCCCCTTTTCATCTACTTTGAGTTTCGTTTTGGCCACGAAAGGTAGCCTATGTCCTTTCCCAACGTCCACGCTCTGTCTATACCAAATTTCATTAAAATTGGTTCAGCGATTTAGGCGTTAAAACGTAACAGACAGAGTTACTTTCGCATTTATAATAAAAGTATTGATATAATAAATCAACGACGCAATATACAATATTTCGATGACTTCGTGTTGATATACATTTTATCAATACGTAAATGGATTTTAAGAACCAGTTTGTTGCCTATACGCCACGCCGCCGACGCTTCACAAAAGCGTTAGGCAGTGATAATAGAAACCAATAAGGTACATAAGTACGATACGATAAGAAAGAACAAACATCACGTCGCTTCCCCTGAGGGGCAGGCAAAGATGATAGAGTGTTACGACTACAATTTCATGTTTCCACGATAGACGATAGTTACAATGTTCCTTTTTAGACCTGCTTACATCTCTTTCACGATTTACGACGATTACTGTTAGGCACGTGGCCAAATTGAGGCAAACGATAAATAATAAGACCATGGTGCAAAAACTCCACCCTAATGATTGATATTTTTTTGAACTGGACAATGGCAACCCGAACATCTTTCTTCCAATGCGAAAAAAGAAACCCGGGCGGCTTAACCTTACCACTTACAATTTTACATGGATTCAAAACCAGTATTCTCAACAAAAAATCACATTTAAATCTCGGATAAGAATGAAAATAAAGCTCAGTTATTAAAACTGACATAGGAGGCCACAGGCAAAAGTGACCATACCGACACAATAGACTGAAGAATACCATTGGGCTTACTGAATTTCTCGTCCATGTCATAAGAGCTGACGAAGGGATTCATCGTTCGTGGTAAGATTCTACGTAAAACTGTAGGAACCCTTCCATACTTATTAAGAACGGCATGTAAGTTATATTCCCCATACAAACGTAGTTTACTAATAATTTAAAAACTACTTTTCCAATTTAATTGATATTTGGTATTTTATATCAGACAACGAATATCTGTGTCTGCACGTTTTTGTTTTGCTGAAAGATCTTAACCAAGTCAAAGAATAGACAAAAGAAAATCTTCTTACAAATGTTCTTTTCTCAGTTGTGTGACAAACGATACATTCTTCGAAGAAACAACAAAGTGCAGACATAGATACTTGTTTATTAATATTATATACCAAAAATCAAGCAAATTTAAAAGGTGGTCTTTAAATTATTTGTTAACTACGTTTGTATGGGGAGCGTCATTTTATGATACTTGCGAGCCAACCTAAAATGGTGAGATTGGTGGAAGCGGCAATGTAAATTGTCCGTGTTTGTAGCCGTAAAATAAAAAGAAGGTCCTGAAATGGCTTGGTTCCTATGCTATCCTGATATGACAGTAGGTATGGTATTAGCCATCGATGTCCTGTTACATGAAACAAAAGATATTTTTCCGCTAGGCTACGGGGCACACCAAATATTAATAATTTCGATATTGCAAGACCGGTTTACACTTTTAATGAGAGTCTCGCTGGTTAGTGATAATTTATAAATTATAATATATTCGTAATTATTTTACACCTGAGGAAGAATGAAAATAGATCTTTAGAATAACCCTAGATAAAAAGAAAAGAAACATGCCAGCTAGCGCGCCTACTATGAGACCCGCTGTCTCAAATGTTTTAAAAGTACCAACCCCACGTGCCACATGCAAACATTGCCGTAGTTGCATTGGAGGTTTTGTGTGGGTGGAATCTGACTTCACGAACGCACCGGATTTCCGCACAATTATATGGGCACTTTGACCTTATGGCGGAGACGCATTATCGACCGCATGCCACTTCTCTCTTTGTCATCAGTGATAATAACCATAAATATGATGCCAACCCGAAATGGCGCACTCCAGCTTACTGAATTGAATTATGAATATTCTTACAGATTAAAATTTTAAAGTTCATAGAGGCTTTGAATGCATAATCATCAAACCAAATAAACTAGGCGTATGAATGACACCTCATAAATGGAGCTTCACAGGTCGCGTGCGGCGCGGTGAGTGGGCCGGGCGGCGCGGCGGCGGCGGTCACGCGACGCAACAGGCTTGCCGCAGCGCCTCGCCCCGCCCGCCCCGCGCCGCCCCGCGCCGCCCGCAGCCGTGGGCGGGCGCGCCCTACACTTCTCCTGAAAGCGCGGACACCGCACAGTAAACATTTCACGAGTAAACACATAATCCCAATGTGTACGTGTTATCTATCGATTATTACTCTATGGATATTCTTTTATCTGATAAAACAATAAAGTATTTTGTATTTTGTTTATTGAAAGACGAAATCCGCTTTGTTCCTATCACATAAGTATACTGCAACTGTTGTATATTTATTAATTTGTTTTAGTACCTTGTTCACGCCAATATGGCAATGGTGACCTAGGTGGGTAGTTTGCACTTCACAAGCATTCAATCCCATCCGAAGTTTTTCCTATGCCACGCTCTCTCGCCTACTAGCTGTCACTCCCCGCAAACTATCACCGTGGAGCTCTCGTTGGGCTCCACGCCCGCAACCCGCCGCGCGCCTGACAACGCTGTGTCGCCGAGTCTGGGCGAAGTGCTGTGCCGCCGAACGCTGTCGCCTGACGTCCAGGAGCTGGTGCTGCTGGAGGTTGGTGGCTGTTCCTGCTCCTCTGGTGGCCCACTGTGACGTCCTGAGGCTACCGGGCAATGCATCCCCTTAGTTTGTGAAGTGCGACTTGCCTGGGCGCGTACATACCTACTGACGTATCTTGGTTGGTACGCCTCCAAATATAAGATGACCTTTCTACCATCGCTCAACGCGGACACAGTCATTTCACAGTCGACATTCCAAAAATATTAACCATCCGATCCTCTTAATTTAGACCATAGAATGGACTCCCGAGGCATTTTCCCCAAATTACGACCTGGGGTCCTTCCAAAATATAAGGTGTGAAGAATCATCTGACAAGCCGGCATCGTTTTCGCAGCCCCGAACTTCGCAAGCCCATGGCGTCGTCGCGCACATCTTATGTGAAGTAAACCTTCCTAAATAGGTAACAATGGTGACCAATAATTTTACTTGCAATCTGAACCACGAGCGACAAATGTCTGAGTCGCATTTTCCAACGGGCACGGGAATACATGGAGTAGAACTACGTTTTTGGTGATGTGGTAGCATGGCGAATGATATCGTGATAATACTGTAATGTGTGAGATGTTACACATTACAGCATTATATCGTCTTCATGCTTCAGTTCTAAATAACCTAAACTCTAAGAAACGTATTAGTCAGCTGGAACTGTTTGGAGCAAAACAGTTGAATCATCCAGAAACTTTGCCAAAAGATGCGTCGGACGGCAACGAAGGAGACGGCGCCGGAGGTGCGGTGCGGCGCCGCCGGTGAAGCGTCCCGCGGGAACTGCAGACGGTGACGTCAGCGAAGCCGAGCGGGCGTCGACCTCGCGCCGACGTCGCGCCCGCAGCGCGCGGCGTCGTCGCGGCGGCAGCGGTGCGAAGGTAGCGGTGAAAATTCGGCATCCCAAATACAGCCAAATAAATACTGACACTGCGGGATATATTGGAATATGGGTGGCGGCGTGAAACTTACCTGCTCCCACACGTCACAGACATGGGTACATTCGTAATGTGTGGACATACTAGAGTTAAAATATTTCTATAACTTGAATATGGTGTTTTTAAAAGTAAAGAGCGGCGTGTAGCGTACGGGCGCACGCCCCTAGTGGAGCTAATATGCCCTCGAGTTCGCACCACAATGCATTTAATGCTATTGAATATTTTATGACATACATAGATTATCATAATAAAACTTGTGTTATTCTTTGGTATTCAATGGACAGAAAAGGATTTATATGCGGATATATATTCCGATAAGCTTCATCGTTCTAAACCAAAGTAAAATTATAGGTAGCTGGGATTAAATTAAAGTGATTGGTTAAAAATATAAAGTACGCGCGTTGGACTGCTGGACTGAAATGTTACACTAAACTGGATGAAAAACAAGAACAATTTTCAATTGCCGCTTCGATAATATTTTAATCAAATTCGATAGTATTACCCGGGCGGGCCCGAGTTTCCGTACTATGGAACAGAATCAGAATAAGAAATGGAACAGATTGTATTCGGGATGAAATGCATTTAAACATCTCAGAGATATAAGGTACATGAACGGGGCGGGAATTGAATGCACGACACCTCTGATATGATTGCGCTGATGATTGTCTCAACAAAACTGCAAGCCAACATGTTGAAATATTCATTTGAGGGTTCTAGCCGTCCCGTGTCGTCGTAAATAACAACCATTTTAGAGTATTTTGCTTGGCTTCGTGAGGTACTCCTGCAGATTCGCTACCATTGACTCGCCTAAAACGACCTTTTTTTTTAATTAACTATACGTCACTTTATTAAGGCGCTAGGACTAGCCAACTACTCGCGCCATACAAATGCACTTTTTAACAAATGTAATAATATGTAGTGAAACGCTTCAGCAAATCCAAATAGAACTCCAGACTGATAATGGATTGTTAATATTTTTTTATTCCATCATTTATTTAAATAATAATAAAAATTAAAAAGTTGATTTTTCTCATTAGAAATCTGAAAGTAATTCGATTTCTAGATATAAGCAAAAACAGCATATATGCATAAACAAAAAATTCCATTTGCTTTTAGATTTCTACATTTAGTCAAAAAAGTTCGGAAATGGACACCGTTTCCGCAATGTATTTTGTATAGAAAAAGGAAACTACATTAACGAAAATAATTCGATTCCTAGACAAGGAATCATATATTGTAAGGATGACACTTATAATCGTCAGACTTAGTTAGTTAACTTGGGGTGCCTCGTCTAACTTTGCGATTTGGCTAGTACCAGGCCCTTAACAAGTCAAATGTGTCGCTGTCTGTAATTTACCTATATTATATGCTTTCGTCTGGAAAGTCGAAAGCTGTCTACTGTTTCTATTTTAATTGCTTGTGTGATTTGATGAAGTCTTTTATTAAACAATGACGGATTATGGGACGCCAGCATTGAGTTAATATTTACCTGAATGGACGCCAGAGACCATTGATGTACTGACATCATTTGCCTCATTGCTTACACGCAAGGTAAGTAGAACTAGTAATCGTTCCCAGTGTTAACAGCGTAACGAGTAAGCGCTGGCCCCGTTCTTTGACCTTTGCAAGTTCTAAGAATTCAGTTTATTATGGAATCACAGAGGGGGCCGCTGGGATGCCAGATCGAAATCAGTCTTATATTCTCGTGAGAGCACTGTCATAGGTCGCGTTGTGACAAATGTCAAGCCATGTGGGTGCTTTTATAGACTTACGTAAACCTAATTTTTCTGCCGCCCAAGACATCGCTTCAAAATCAATGAATATTTTAATAAATCGAACAAAGCATAAATAGAAAAAGTACATTACAAAGCCCAGCCGAGGTTTAGAAATGTGCTTATATTCTTGACAGTAAAAGAACAAAGGAATTCTTAATACCAACAGCTCGACATAAACTACAATAAAAACGTAAATTAACATCAAGGACGTAAAGGATAGGCGGACGAACCGACAGACCCTACTAATCACAACAGTAAACATTCCAAATCGGTTGTCTACAACGGATGAGATCAGATGATCTGCTTAGAACCAGCAGCTGCTAGAAATAAACATCGCCAAGCCGACATGTTTAGCTGACTTCGTCTACTA
Organism: Incurvaria masculella; assembly: GCA_946894095.1. Classification (NCBI taxonomy): domain Eukaryota; kingdom Metazoa; phylum Arthropoda; class Insecta; order Lepidoptera; family Incurvariidae; genus Incurvaria; species Incurvaria masculella. The sequence goes on from OX335644.1 coordinate 11,560,278, forward strand.
TATATAACTTTTCATTATATAAGGCGAAGTGTTAAAGTATTCGCTACACATTTTATAGCAATTACACTTCTGGATCTGGCAAAACGTTTACCCAATTATAAAAGTGAAGAAGCAAGCAGTACTACAAGGCGGATTCACACCTAACTAAGCAACAATCACTAAATAAAATTGTAAGATCCAGCGTATACCAAAGTGTTTAAAGAGATATTGCATTAATGTTAAGGAAATACTCAAACTAGCAGTTTGCTAGTCATTATAAACATCGAGGTAGAAACACAATTAGTCTTCTTCGACATTTTCAAAAAAGATTATATCGAAGTAATTATTAGTATTATCTTTGATTATATTATCGGCTACGTCATGACGTAAGTAAATCGTTAGTTCTGTTCTTTCTTGTTTCTACTCTAGTAATTCAAGTAAAGTGTAACATATCTTTGCTATTTCAAATGAAATCATCGTTATTTCACTCGATACATTCATTGAGGAAAAGTTTAGGTCGCTGCATGTATTGATTGGTTGCGGTGCTTCTACGTGTCGGATTACAAGCTGATTGAAAGTGTCAGTTTATATTTATTGAACGATACAAACAGCTAGACTTCCATAAAATGCATCATCCGATTTAGAACCGAGGGGGGTGGACAAGCGATAGAAGAAAACAGCACGCTGTGATGTCCGTTGGCGCGCCGGATGTTGGCACGTGGGCGGGAGGCGGCGATGCCGTGGTCAAAATAAACAATGTATTCCATCAACATCGGGCATCGGGGGGCTTGTTTCTAATGGAAATGGGCATTTTTACAGGGTGAGACAGCATCGACTACGTTCATTTCAGGTTCAAGGAAGCCACGATAACGATATAATATTTTTTTTCCGAACCCCAAAGAATTATTATAGATGTTCCCGTTGAAGTCACGAGACCAGATCAGATAGTTGAGGGCGTGATTAGAGCCGATTACGTTCTGTTTGATACTTTACGAATTTAGATAATCAAAAAAGTTAAGTAAAATGCTTGGATTCGAGGTCTTAAAAAAAAATTTAAAAGTTATTAAGGGGCTTTTTTCCCTACTGCTAAGCTAGGTTTTCACCAAGTGCTGATTTATATTTATCGATAGGACCCTTATTACTAAAGTGCTGATTATCGTGTACTGGTATTGCTTGCAAACTGCTATGAAAGGCGAGATATGTGGCGATTAACCTAAACAGCAGTAGGTAAAAAAGGCCCTTTAGACTTTGGTTCTTTGATTTCTCAATTATGGCAAATATTAATAAAAATGTATATTTAAAGAATCAACAACGAATAAGAGCGTCAGACCGTTATCGTATCTTACATCTATTTGAGATTTCAAAAATGAATTTTAGGTTTTTCAAAAGTAATAAAACTGTTGTTACTCGAAAAAGTTACTTATTATTGCTTGCCTCCTGAAATGTATATGTAGTCGATACTGGCCCAACCTGTATACTCCCTCCCTATTGTAGTCAGTGAGTTTGAAGTGGCTTTGGGCTGGACCGGAAGCTGTGAGCGGACTTCCAAATCGCGGTTGGGGCATGTGCTCAGGGAGAGGCGGTGGCGGTAGCGGCGGCCACTCATCGCTACCATGAAACACTTGAATTCTCCGTCTCGAAAATAGATCTTCTTACCCTCCTTGGTATGCTGTGCTTTCTGGAGTACCGATGATTGTATAGTTCGTTAGGATGCATAAACGTTTTCTAGCTGAGGCACCGGGCTCCGCTCGGAGCAATTTTAACCTAACCTACCAGCTCCAATTTCGAATCTAAACCACCAACCGGGAAACCATCCGAGGCCCACTAAAATACTAAAAAAAGTCATCAAAATCGGCCCAGCCGTTTAGGAGGAATGACTGTGCGTGTACAGAAGAATTTTATAAAATACTTTTAGATAAAATAACGCTTACGATCTACCGAATTAGTGCTGGCAAAAAGCCCTCGTTTAATGTTTTCCGTATCATTTAAAATTTACGGCTCCGCATATCCATGCCTTATTGGCCAACGCGCCTTTATAGACGGTAATAAATTCTTGGTATGACAATTAAATAATGCAATAAAATTTGTGACCAAATTAATGCATCTATATATGCTATACCTTATACGGCCCCTATAATACAATAACGACCTATGAAAAAGTACAGTCAAACCAAAAAATCTCATAACAATTTAACAGGATAATTATAGAAATGTGTAATACATGGCTAATGCTTCATTTTATATGCTCGTCTTATTAACAGATCCACGTCAAAAATACTCAATTTTAATTCAAACAAAAAAAATAACCATTTGGTTCTCCTGGATCTAAAATTAGAACGACACTAGCTATGGAAAGAGGTAAAGGACTTTAATTTACTTAAATAATGAATGATTATTATAACTCGTTGACTAGTAGAGCATAGAGCTCGAAAATCCCTAAAGTTCTTATACGCGGCTCTAGCTATACAATAAGATTATATATGTACAATTTAGCCCAACAAAGCAAAGTATGTTCAATATCTCCTTACACAGGCTGCACGTTCTTGATCGCTAGTACGGCGCACGAGCCGTGCAGGGAAGGAGCTGGAGGCGCGGGGTGGTGGAAATGATGGACTTCTTAGACAGGCCGTATATTGCTAAATATAAAGGGAATAGTATTGGTTTTGAACGAACAGTTGTTTAAATGTGCTTTAATATTTTTCTAAATCCATTTAGTTGGTGCTGAATTATCTGTATATTGACATATAAACATTATTCTTATATGTATATGAGGGCCCTTAAAGAAATTAGCTCTGGCTTTTACAGCTTACTTTAGACATATATTAAAGAAGAAAGGTTAGATTAGATTGCTAACGTCACACCAGTGTCGAATAGGGATAATAAAAGTCCAAAGGTGGCGTTGCAATTCATTGCATACTCCGTATATTAAATAGAAACCAATGAATATCAATGATTACGATGACAATTTATAATTTAAATTAAGGCCCTGGTACTAGCCAAATCGCAAAGTTAGACGAGGCACCCCAAGTTAACTAACTAAGTCTGACGATTATAAGTGTCATTCTTACAATATATGATTCCTTGTCTAGGAATCGACCTATTTTCGTTAATGTATGTTTCCTTTTTCTATACAAAATACATTGCGGAAACGGTGTCCATTTCCGAACTTTTTTGACTAAATGTAGAAATCTAAAAGCAAATGGATTTTTTTGTTTATGCATATATGCTGTTTTTGCTTATATCTAGAAATCGAATTACATATATAAAAATCGATGTGTGTGGCCTTGTGTATATATTATGGATTCCAAAACGGCTGGACCGACGGGCAATCCTGAACGTTTAGAAACTCCGCGCGGATGAATGTCAAAAGTGCCGAGTATAAACACATTAATAATTACCTCAGGGGTATTTTCAAATGTTTAAAATTACCCTTGTATGGGGAGTGTAATTTTCAGATGCTTGTGGAACCACCTCATAGCCGCATCACTATAAATCGTGCATAATGAAGTTCTATGGTAGAGCCATACGTGGCTCCTAATGAGGTCACGGACATCCACGCCTTAGCAGTTGAAAGGCAACCATCTGACGAATGTGTCATGATGTATATGTGTTTGCTAGTATTTTATAAATTTATTGCATAAATTTAAAAAATAACAAATAATTAAACCTAAATAAAAATAATTCTCCATTCGGGTACCTATTTCACATAGTTCTCATTTAAGTAAACATTTTTGCGTCTGTGCAAATTGGAGTAACTTGATTCCCAATTTCCGCGTGTATCAAGTTTGCACGGCACTATAGACGAAAAGGCAACCAAATAAAGTTGTTTTGTATACATGTGGACATTGTGGACATGAGTAGGTACGCACGGCCGCTTTCATATCTCACACAATATTTCCCGCCAATTCGGACATTTCAGCATAGAGTGAGAGTTACCTGGCGCTGCGCCGACGGCGGATCGGCGGGCGGGGTGAAGGCGCAAGGGTGTGAAATTTTCGGCGTAGTAAGTAGGACGAAGCTATAAGAAAGAAGAAGACGGTCAACTACGTTCAGCTGGGAGTGGGGCGCGACGCAACGCAACGCAGTCATTCAACCCACATACCTAACATATAATATATTCAACCGACTGTGAATGCTTCAGTGATTTTGCGAGCTTCTATTGCGACATATTTAAACTTCACGCGGCTTGTTTTCTGGACTTTCCTTTGCCTGAATTTTGTATTAAGAAATATCGACATAGAATAGGGCTTTTTTCCTTATATATTACGGCTACATTGAACTGGATCGAAAACTGTGGACATATTTCGTTTTCGCTTCGATCATTGTTCATGCAGTCATAACACTGGAAAAACCGGCCAAGTGCGAGTCGGACTCGCACACGAAGGGTTCCGTACCATCTTAAGAGATTTAACACAAAACACATTTTTTGTATGGTATGTTTTAAATTTTACTTATTTCTTCGAAAACTTCGGCTGCCTACCTACTCAGATATATTTTTTTATCAAGAGCCAATTTCCGGAAATTTTGGATTACATATTCATCTAGTTTATTGCAACAAATATTGGAAAAGAAAGATGAAAATATTGGTGATTAATATTAAAGAAGTAAATCATAATAATCAAGTAATATAGTAGGTATTTTTTGGTTTTATAAATATGTAAAAACTCAATAAATTATTTAATAGGCCAGAAATACGGTTACATAAAATTTGCTTTATTTTGACTTGTAAGACAATTTTGAATGTAAATATGGTTGTTAAAAATATTCAAAATGGTTTTGCATGGACTTTATTTAACTTTGAATTAAGCATTTTTTTAAGAAACATTTTTTTTTACATCAGCAGCGTCATTAAAATAATGCAAAGTTGTCAACACCGGCTAGGTATCACATCATGCAAATATTTGCAATCGTCAAATATTACAATTGAATGTCATTTAATCACAACGTTTGTTAGTTCATGTTAAAACGGTAATCTGAACCATTTCACCCGGAAATGAAATACATGGTACTAAATGCTATTTATTAACGCTCGGTATACCTACTAACTAAATTGATAACCACCAAGATATTAAATTAGTAGGTAGTGTTATACGTCTTTGAACACCACAAAGAATCCAAAAGAAACGGGGGTAATGTCTAGAATGATACGTGATTACCTACGCGACCGTACTGAGCGGCGCGGAGGCGGTGGCGGAGGGAGCGGGGCGGTGCAGCTGAAAACATTATCTATTCATTTTGCATTGAAGAATAGGTAATCGACTCGTAGAGCACACCTGCGCGAGTTAGGTATTTACGCGGTGGCAGCGCGGCGGTAGAGGCGGCGGGCGGCGGGCGGTGGCGCCGGCGACGATCGGCAAAGATCGGCCGTCGCAAGTCCCCATGCGCCAAAACAGAAGCGAAATCGAAAGACAAGCATAGAAAATACATTGATCCCTTTCACTCAGGCTACTTGTGTCACGTGGTACGGGTTCAAAGTCTACTTTAGTGAGCAATGAGAGCGGTCGTGCGTACCTACTACAATACATAGGAACTATTTGCCATGCCAGGACCTTCATTATATTGCTCGGCGACATTGAACTGGGTGGAAAATACAGACAATTTTCATTACCGCTTCGACCATCGTCCATTCAACGTGATGGTACCCGCCCGGGTGGGATTAACCCTACCACCTAATAAATAAGGAAGGGGGACCTACAGTGTTGTTTTATTTGGGGAATATACAGTTCTCAAACAAACAAACGTAAATTAGTTACGTGGAATCCGAACCCTGGCCAGCCTTACCGGTCAAAAACCCACCCAGAGCTTCACCCAGCTTATCGAACCGCAAGGCGTCGCGCCTCACTTCTTATGATTATGTAGCCTTAAGTTGTTTGCAAAATCCATGCAAATATTATACCAATGCAAAATCTCAATAGCATGCAAATTGAATGCGTTTGATATTCATGAAACGTGCACACGACACTTCCGGATGAGTCAACAATACATTGAACGAAATCAATAGCTGCAGGACGAGAAATTATGTACTACCTGTGTGAGTTGGTGCAGAGGAAGGTCAAATCATTTGAATTTCAAGGTATTGATAAGAGCCGATTGCGTTTAGTTTGAAAAGGGCTTCATTAAAACAACATTTCACTAAACTAAAAACTATCATTAACAGGATAAGTTTCAGATACACTAATTAACTATTGAAGTTATTTTTTATACATTTGGATGGGTTATGTTTATTTAGTGAGAATGATGCATTACTGCTAGGAAGATCAGAGAAAAAATATGCCAAGAAATTATAAAGCATAGATTTAGATGCAACGTAAAAACCGGCCAATTGCGAGTCGGACTCGCACCCGAAGGGTTCCGTACCATCGTACAAGATTTAACACTAAAAATAACGTTTTTTGTATCGAGACCCCCTTTAATTTTTGTTTTTTTTTTTATTTTACCTATTTTTTGTTATAGCGGCAAAATAAATACACACTCTGTGAAAATTTCAGCTGCCTACCTATTACGGTTCATGAGATACAGCCCTGTGACAGACGGACGCACGGACGGACGGACGGACAGCGGAACCTTAGTAATAGGGTTCCGTTGGCACCCTTTGGGTACGGAACCCTAAAAACCTAGCCGCAAACTTCTTATTTTCGCTGGTACTATGACATTTCTAATCAGCGCCATTGTTCACGCCAATATGGCATGGGTGACCTATGTGGGTAGTTTGCGAGGTAGTTTGCACTTCACGAGCATTCAATCCCATCCGAAGTTCTTCCTGTGCCACGCTCTCTCGGCTACTAGCTGTCAAGCATGGTGCACGCGTGCGCCGCGTCCCCGCAATCTTTCATCGTGGAGCTCTCGTAGGGCTCCACGCCCGCAACCCGCCGCGCGCCTGACCAAGCTGTGCCGCCGAACGCTGTCCCGGGACCCGACGTCTAGGAGCTGGTGCTGCTGGAGGTAGGTGGCTGTTCCTACTCCTTTGGTGCCCGCTGTGACGTCCCAAGGCTCCCGGGCATTGAAACTCCTTCGCTCGTGAAGTGCGACCTGCCTGGGCGCGTACAGCCATCTCTGGTCGCTGCTCAAACTATCAAATTTTGGCTTAATGAAAACGTTTAAGGCGCTAGGACTAGCCAACTACTCGCGCCATACAAATGCACTTTTTAACAAATGTAATAATATGTAGTGAAACGCTTCAGCAAATCCAAATAGAACTCCAGACTGATAATGGATTGTTAATATTTTTTTATTCCATCATTTATTTAAATAATAATAAAAATTAAAAAGTTGATTTTTCTCATTAGAAATCTGAAAGTACATACGTATATAGTTAACTATATTTATTGTATTAGATATCAGTCAATCAATACAACTAATTCCACAATAAATAGGGTGGAGCAGGAGTCGTCCCCCACTATTCCCCGCTTGTATACACCTAAAGATTTTATTTTTTTGTAACTCGTCTCAGTTTCTATGTTTAAAAAACGGTCAAGCGCGAGTCGGACTTGCACACGAAGGGTTCCGTACCATCTTACAAGATTTAATAAAAAAAAGACATTTTTTCGTATGGGGCGCCCCTTTAATTTTTTTTTTGTTTTTTTTTTATTTTACCTATTTGTTGTTATAGCGGCAAAATAAATACACACTCCGTGAAAATTTCAGCTGCCTACCTATTACGGTTCACGAGATACACCCCTGTGACGGACGGACGGACAGCGGAGGCTTAGTAATAGGGTTCCGGTTTCACCCTTTGGGTACGTAACCCTAAAAAACCATTTTGTAAGCAGGCATTTATTGATTGCCCGATGTAGATTAAAAAAAATAATGTACCTGTTCCGAATGATTTTCCAACGTCATAGCCTTTGGTCCCACCGAGCACATGGGGGCTACACAACTGTCGTTTCGTATGCCTCTATCTCGGTTCTCTTATAATTTCCCAATGCAATTGCTTGTTAGTAAGCACCCGAAAGTATTTTTTACTGGGTACAAATAATCGCATATTCATATAATTGTATGAATGCAAAGGTCATTAGTATATAATATTTACAACTTCAAATATGTTACGAAGGCCATAATAACATTCAAAGTAATAATCCGCAACAGATATTGGTTGCCAGCAGATAAATCCAACTGCAATCACAATAATGCACGCAGTTCAAGTTGCTGTCAAACAGTCACCCGACCGCCGTATATTAACCGGTTGGGATCGGCCGGGCCCGCGCCCGCGCCCGCTCCCGCCGCTCTCCGAGAGCTGCCTGCCCAACTGCTGGAACTATAATATCACTTCTACAGGCCAAGAGTGAGCTCTCAAGAAGTAAACTTTGAAATATGCGATCAATTTATAAATCGTACAGAATTATAATATCCGGCTTAGGGGTGAATATATAGGTTGGGGAAAAAGTTTCTTCGCATTTTTTAAGAAAATTCAAAACATTTTTTAATATGGTTTATTTACATTTAACTAAAGTATGTAGGTACCATTTTGTTCGATAACTTTTTGCCATCTTGTAGGTAGGGACATGATCCCATTGCTATAGAAATATTGGGACTTCTGATCAATATACCGCGACAAGTGGTTTTGGCAGTCCTCTCGTGATGTTAACCTGACACTGCCTAAAGAATTCTGAAGAGACCTAAACAGGTGGAAATCTGAAGGTGCAAGGTCAGGACTATACGGCGGATGCATTAACACCTCCCAGCCAAACTCTCTTAGTTTTTGCTGAGTGGCTAAAGATGTGTGAGGTCTAGCGTTATCATGATGAAAAACCACACCCCTTCTGTTGATTAATTCCGGCCGCTTTCTCTCAACTTCTTGCTTTAATCTCATCAGTTGTTCGCAGTAGAGTTCAGAATCGATGGTCCTGCCTGGTGGTAACAGCTCATAATGAATAATGCCCTTCCAATCCCACCACACACACAGCATCACCTTGTTGCGAGTTAACCCGGGTTTCGCCACAGTCTGTGAAGCTTGACCGGCCTTTGACCACGACCTTTTTCGCACGTTCTTGTCGTACGTGATCCACTTTTCATCACCAGTTATCAGCTTCTTCAAAAATGGTTCGGTTTCATTACGTCGTAATAAAGAATCACAAATGAGTACACGGTTCATTAGGTTTCTTTCAGTGAGCTCGTGAGGTACCCAAATATCGAGCTTTTTTGTGTACCCAGTTTTTTTCAAATGCGCCAAAACTGTTTTTGGTCAATTCCTAGTTCTTCAGCTACGTCGTAACTACTGATATGCCGATCTTGCTCCACTTTTTCAAAAATGGCATCCATTTTATCCGTAATAGGGCGACCAGAGCGACGTGCATCTTTGCCATCAAAATTTCCGGATTGAAAACGCTTAAACCAAATTTGTGCTACTCTCACAGACACTGCACTAGGTCCATAAACATCGCAAATTTTTTTCGCGGCTTGCGTTGCATTTTTACCTTTTTTGTAGTAAAATTTTAAAATGTATCGAATTTCTTCATTAGATTCACTCATTTTGACAGTACGAAAAACTAATGAGAATCACACATTTTCCTAATTTGAATTTGGAATTATGTTCTTTAAAATTTAAACTTTCAATGATACCAAAACCAGCCAGATACAAATAGTATAGCCAAAGAGATTTTATTACAAGTTCATACCTACTATAATGCGAAAAGACTTTTTCCCCGACCTATTATATCGAAAACAAATCAATTCCCGTTATTTAAAATATTAAAATTCTAAAATACATTTGGAAAACTCGTTGGGAACGTTTGCGAAACGAGCATTTGTGCAGCGATATTTTACCTGGCCGTAGGCGTCACGTGATCTTACGGACGACTTTACTCGCTCTTTCTCAAACTTTGTCAGTCGTGTTCAGAGAGTCAAAACTTAGTACGAGATTAGCACCGAACTAACCATACAAAAACTGGTTTAGCCGGGAGGATTAAAGTTAGTTCGCTTAAAACAGTTAGCTGTATTCAGAGCTGTGAATATTTTAGGTAGAATCTTAAATATTTTTTAATACCTTGTTATGAAACCGGTTGTACGCTAAAATATGGCGAAATATTTTATATCCAAATATATACCGTTACATAACTATTTTATATTGTTACTCCGGAAATAGATTTAAATTCGTGATGTTTGTTTTTCACGTCATAATGACGTCGACCTTGGATTGTTACGACATGACCGAAAATATAGATTCTTTCCCAAGCCAATGGTTCTAAAAGTTAAATTCTGCATACGTTTTAATATTAGTATATCCTGGCCTAGCCTCGGAGTATCATCATGTGTTGCGCGATATATCACGCAAGACAAATGAGTGTGGCGAGCCGGGTCGATGGGGCATTTCGCATGCAGATCCGACGCCGATACGAATACAAATGGGCGCGTGACGCCAGCGCGCCAGCCGCGGCGGCGCGGCGGCGCGGAGGTGGTGCTGGCGCATCGAGAGATGATACGTGATGACAGGGGCATGCGACGAGTGGAAGGACTGGATCAGCGTAGCAAAGAGCTAGTGAAAATACATACATTGACGGTAGCGCCGGCCAGACAGTTCGCTTAGGAAATCGCTCACTACTGAGTTCCAAAAACAGGTTTGGAGTGGCTCGTAGCCTAGTGGCTCGGGGACTGGCCTAGCGTACCAGAGCCCTGGGTTAAATTTCGACATTCACCACTGTCTTTCTCTTTCCGAGTTTGATAAGTGAATTTAGTCACGAATGCGAGCTGCTCCATGGTTCGGATCCATGTAAAACTGCAGGTCCCTTTCCCCTACTAGGTGGTAGGGTGGTATTAGCCATCCATGTCAGGCCGCATAAAAAAAAACAGGTAAAAACTTCACAGGGCGCTTCGCAACGAACGTTCGATGTTGCGAAAATGTATATTGAATGTCGAAGGAAAACCTAGAAACAAGATCCGAAGTGCTCTTTGTAAGGCGACGGTTTCGCAACAACAAAACTTCCCCTCCCGATGCAAATGGGGCTAATATTCGCAGCGTTGTTGAGGCGAAGGAGCGCCCCAAGGGAGACTAGCAAATTAGTTTAATGATATTTCAGTTGAACAAACAAACAAGAGGATCCACTGAAACCGAGGGGGTGCGAACTCACTGTCTGGATACACAATTTAAACGATTAGACGCTATTTCAAAGCGTTGCTGTTCATGTGTTTAGTCCAGAGGATAAGGGTTTGTGAATATACTCTTGTTAAGAAAAATAATAATATTAGGTAGTGTATTATAATTTTTGAGGTTCAAAAGTAACATTTTGGGAAGGTGCTGGCTTGGCACCTAATTCCATAGTTAATGTGATGTATTGGGTTATTATCATATCGTGTGGTATTAGCCATCCATTTCTGGTTTCATAAAAAAAAATACTTCAATCACTTTTTTAATTCATTCCGCTCCGCTTATTACTAGCTATTACTGACTTATATCACAACTTTTATTATTATATCTGTACATCACACGAAGGGAGCCAGATATCGTGCCAGGACATTTCCTTTTCATTTAATACGGCAACTGGATAAAAAGCACAAATATTTTTTCATTGTCGCCTTCCACCATCGGTTTTATTTCTGTAGAGAGTTCTCAACGTTTCGGATCGACGTTTGGTCTGTTTTAAACTATAGATCTGACGGCATGGAATTATTTCTTCACCTCCATGTCTGACGGTGTGAATACCGAAAACAACGCAACAGATAACGAGGTAAGACAAAACCCAGGGAAGGACCTTGACGGTCTTGCGATATATGGAGCCTTAGAGCATTTATAAGTTGACTTGAAGCACGAAAGCAAAAATTGCGGAATTATAAGGAAAATAACACCTTATTATCGTGTTTCGCCGACATGTTACGTCCTTTGCGACGCGGGTTATACTTTTGAGAGGCTGAGTTGTCCAGCGGGCGAAACCAGATTTGCCACAATTGATCCGTAAGCGTAATCCGCCATTATGTTATTGATTGTTTCATAAACACTTTTCTAAAAGACGAATGAATTCTAAATCGACGATGAGTCGTCCGCCTTCAAATGGTAATTTTAATGATTCGCCGGTTCCCATGAGCTCCACTGTGGAATCCCGAGTACCAGTGACAAATGCACCCATGGCTGGGCTCGCCACTACTCGGAAATAATAACGGGGATCAGTTTAATTAGAATTAATTAAGGGCGCCGTCGCCGCTGACGCAAGCGGCGAGATACGTGCATGTGTGTCGCGGTTCACACGGACCTTGATTTACGAGGGCATGTGGGATCCGTTTTTAAATGATCCGCCTCACACCACGTGAAGCGTTGGTTATATGCCCTTTAGCGTACAACTCTTGATTGATTTCATTCGAGTTTTATTGTATAATACGAATGCTTAAGGTGAAGGAAAACATCGCAAGGAAGTTTATTTCTCCTGTGGAGATATTTTTAGAACTATGTTCATTATCAGACGTTTGGCGGACGAGAGCAACACGGAAAAATGTGTCACAGCGACACTTTAACTGTCATAGACCCGTCAACCCTTATCACAGAATAAGTTGTAGTGCTACGCACAGAAGTTGCACTCCCTTACAGTAAGTAATTAATTTTGATCTTAATTGACGCTAAGCTAAAGTATCTATTACTTCGCTCACTTTCGACGCGGCGGCGAGATAAAACGCGTCCTCGCCCCCCCCCCCGCCCCACCACACACTTTTGTCGCTCGAATGGGGCTTGCGCTAGGGTTGTCACGCGCTGCCGCGCCACCGCCTATCGTTTTAAAAGTCGAATAAAACACAACTTTCAAAACTATTTATTTATAATGTATATACAATTGTTTAACTCCTACTGAAAAGCGGTGATTATTCGGCCAGTATCATATGTATGACCGTGTTTGCACATATAACAACTAGGCCAATGAATGAAGCTAAAATTTGGGGCTTACCAAAGCACTAAATCGTCCGTCCATGAAATCTTCAGAATGTGTACAAATACAGGTTTTAAAAATGAATTACTCAGAATCTAACATTTTTTTTTCCCGGAACTTAGGTATTTTGGCCAAAAACACAAAATATGCGGTATCATTTGCTGCAAAAATGGCCCGCCAAATTTCTTTTCAATGTCTAATAAAATGGGTTAATAGGTATATATGTGTTCAGGAATCCAACAATTTTTTTACACAAAAGCGAGTTTTTTTTTAAAAATACACAGTTTTCGCTCTCATAAACTCGGCAAAATTGGGCAGCCCAATCTGTCGTCACACATTTGTTTTTAATTCTTATCAGATCGATAATTTCAACGAATCCAACAAATTTATTACTGGCAACACATATATTTTGCTAATGGCCAAATAAAGTAAACGGCATAATTTGCCCGCCTATTTTTTAAATTATAATGATAATAAATGATATAGACGAACATACTTTTAACAGAATCCAACAAAAAATTTACATGCCAGTCAGTTTTGCAGCGTATAACGTAACATTGAATTTCGCGCTAAAATAGCTTGGCGAAAGCGGGTGGTAGGCGGCGCGGTGCGGAGGCAGTGCGGAACGGTGGCGTGGGAACGGTGGCGGCGGTAAGAAAGGGTTTAGCCTGTGTTAGTGATACCGATTACGAAGTAATTATTAGTATTATCTTTGGTGATACTTATGTATAGTTCGTTTTCATGCGTAGTACCTGCATAATGGACAAGAGTTTATAAGTGTGATGTGAAATTTAAATTAATTAATTCGCCAATTTGATAAAGGTATTATTCTTTTGTAATTGCTAGTGATCGTCGAATATACACATGTAAATGAGTAAAATACTTTGGTAAAGGTTGAATACAATTTGAGTTATTTTATTTTTATGCAAGATGATTCCGCGAAGATAAATCACTGAAATTAGATAAACTACATATTTATAATTCACAAATTGATTCACGGTGGATTAAACATACATTCATGAATGAAGAACGTGATATATCACGTTCTTGGATTCAGTGCCGCACTAGCTTAGTACGAAAAAGTATATTTACTTATTGAATTATGTTGTGCCTTGGGCGTCAGGGCAAATAGGAGCCGAAAGCGCTAGACCCGAGCACGCCTGTGAAATACCCCGCAATTCGCTAGCACCGGTCATATAATACTGACCATACATTTAAAAGTATGGAAAATTTACTGTTTCGAGCGTATTCAAATGCGAATATCTAGTTAATTACTCATCAGATTTTAGTGAAGTTTCATCGATTCAAATAACACGTTGAAGACTCCATAAGCATAAAAAAAGATCGTCGGTGTATAAAGTACCGGTGAAAATGTCTCAAAACATTTTTTTAAATTTTAAATGTATGAAAATATATATACCGTCCATCTTTTTTGTGGAGTGTCTGGCGTGCTATCTTTAATGGTGAAAATCTCATTTAAATCTGACCATTAATTTCCGAGATATTCGCATGTGAATACTGTCGAAACAGTAAATTTTCCATACATTAAAAACTTAAAACAATTTTTGAAAGGCATTTTCACCGGTCTAAAAAAACATGAAAAATGTGTTCTATTACGAAAATTGAAAACGTTGGATCGGTACAAATGGCTTTAACAATGTTTTAAATGTAAAGGTATTGAAAAATTACTGTTTTGAGTGCATTCAAATGCGAATATCTCGTAAATTAGTCGTCAGATTTTAATGAAGTTTTCATCATTTTAAATAACACGTCAACGACTCCATGAGCATGAAAAACCGGCCATGTGCGAGTCTGACTCGCACACGAAGGGTTCCGTACCCTCGTACAAGACATAACACAAAAAAGTTTTGCATGTAATATTGTAATCTTAATGAAAACCTCATTTAAATCTGTATATACGGTACATACATTTGCATCGGTATAAATGCCTCTTTCTTTAAAATTCCTTCAAAAAATTTTGAAAATTTTAAATGTGTTTTTTGTTTGCTCAAGGCGTCTTCAACCTGTTATTTTGAATGGTGAAAACTGTATTTAAATCTGACCATTAATTTCTGAGATATTCGCATGTGAATACTGTCGAAACAGTACATTTTCAATACATTTAAAACTTAAAACAATTTTTAAAAGGCGTTTTCACCGGTCTAAAGAAAATGTGTTCTATAACGAAAATAGAAAACGTTGGATCGGTACAAATGGCTTTAACAATGTTTTAAATGTAAAGGTATTGAAAATTTACTGTTTTGAGCGCATTCGAAGGCGAATATCTCGTAAATTAGTCGTCAGATTTTAATACAGTTTTGATCATTTAAAATAACACGTGAACGACTCCATGAGCATGAAAAACCGGCCATGTGCGAGTCTGACTCGCACACGAAGGGTTCCGTACCGTCGAACAAGACATAACACAAACAAGTTTTGCATGTAATCTTAATTTTTTTTTAATTCCATATGTTTTTCTTATGGAGTCTTTGACGTGCTATCTCTAATGGTGAAAACGTCATTTAAATCTGTAAATACGGTACATACATTTGCATCGGTATAAATGCCTCTTTCTTTAAAATTCGTTTAAAAACCTTTGAAAATTTTAAATTTGTGAAAATATAAATACCGTTGATCTTTGTTTGCTCATGGAGTCTTCAACCTATTACTTTGAATGGTGAAAACTTTATTTAAATCTGACCATTAATTTCCGAGATATTCGCATATGAATCTGTCGAAACAGTACATTTTCAATACATTTAAAACTTAAACTTCTTTCTTACTAAAGACTCTTGAAAGGTTAATAGACAGGGAGATTAGGGATAAAATCCTGCCCCGACATCCCATTCATAAACACCAGCATGCATATACGTCAGGGAAATCCATTGAAACTGCCCTACACGCAGTAATAAGTAAAATAGAGGCAGGCATGGAAACGAAATGCATGACTATGGGTGCTTTTCTTGACATAGAGGGGGCATTTGACAAAACGACGTTTCATAGCATAAGTCAAGCCCTGTGCAAACACGGCGTCAACAACACTCTCAGTGGGTGGATTGACAATATGCTTAGGAACAGAGCACTTATCTTTGATAGTCAGAGCCCAATCAAGGGGATAGTAGCCAAAGGATGTCCACAGGGAGGCGTACTGTCGCCCCTACTGTGGAACCTAGTGGCAGATGACCTAATTACAAAACTCAATGCAGCAGGATACCTCACGATAGGGTATGCAGATGACATTGTCATAATAGTGGCAGGAAAATTTGCAAATGTAATGCGCAATATAATGCAAGGTGCGCTCAAAATTGTAGAAGCATGGTGCAAAGACTACGCTCTGAGTGTCAATCCAACTAAAACGGAGCTTGTAGTTTTCACCAGGAAGAGAGACATAGGACAAATGCAGCCACTAAGGCTCTTTGGGGTAGAAGTAACACTATCAACCGAGGTGAAATACCTGGGGGTCATACTTGACAACAAGTTGAACTGGAGTCGTCACCTAGAACATAGACTAAATAAAGCACGCATATCTTTCTGGCAGTGTCGAAGGCTAATGGGAAAAACTTGGGGGTTAAGACCAGGACTCACGCTCTGGCTTTATACCACTGTCATCAGACCTATGATTACATATGGGGCGGTGGTATGGTGGACCAGAACCAAACTTAAGACTGCTGCAAACAAGCTGCTAAGCTTTCAGCGTATAGCTAGCACAGCCATCACTGGTTGCATGCGGACCACCCCATCAGCAGCACTAGAAGTTTTGCTGGGACTGCCGCCTCTTGATTTAATAATACAACGAGAGGCAGCAGCCGCAGCCTTCAGGCTCAGAACGACAGGTTCCTGGACAGGAGAGACTAGGGCACAGCACACAACAATTCTCAGTATAGCGATGGAGGAGAACCCTTTGCTAGGAGTAAGATGCGATAGGATACCCAAGACATATAACTTTGACAGACTGTACACTATTGAACTCTCCGAGGGTCCGAAGGACTACTCGGGATTAAGAGAAGTTAGGGTATACACGGATGGCTCTAAAACCGAGTATGGTACGGGTGCTGGCTGTTTCTCAGCAGACCTGAATATCAAAAGAACAGTTATGCTGGGCTCTGGAAACTCCATCTTTCAGGCGGAGTGTGTAGGTCTGATCGAGGCAGCCGCGGCAATAAAACAGCGTGAAATGGTAGACTATACAATCAGAATACTAACCGACAGTGCTTCTGTTTTGAAGGCTCTTGCCAATCAAACATTCACTTCTGGACTAATTAAACAATGTCATGAGGCTTTACAGGACATCTCAATCGGCAACAGGATCACACTCCAGTGGATAAAGGGACATAGCGGGAGCCATGGTAACGATGCGGCCGACGATCTCGCCAAGGCGGGTTCGAGTTCCAAGCCCGTCGGACCGGAGCCACTCTTGCCAACCCCCTTCAGTGAAGTCAAGACCTGGCTGAGGAAACGAATGACACGGGCTCACACTGCAAGGTGGTCATCTACAGCGGACTGTAGACAATCAAGGGAAGCAGTGCCAGCACCGGATCCACACCTAACTAGGAAACTTCTACAGCTGCATAGACCACAGTTGAGAACGGTGGTAAGCCTACTCACGGGCCACTGCCAGCTCAACAAACACCTGCACACCATCGGAGTCACGGACAGTCCCCTCTGCAGGGCCTGCTTGGAGGCGGAGGAGACACCGGCACATATAGTCATGGAATGTAGACAACTGCAGACATTTTGTACGGGGGTCTTTAGCACCGAAAGGAGCGACCCGCAAGTGTGGAAAGACCCTAAAGGGCTGCTACGCTTTGTGGAAGAGCTCGGCTGGCTGGAATGAGCCAAAAGTCGGGTTACTGAGCACAACGGCCTCGTGTCAAGTGCGTTCAAGCGTCGGCAGCTACTCGCCGACAACAACAACAACAACAACAACTTAAAAGGCGTTTTCACCGGTCTAAAAAAACATGAAAAATGTGTTCTATTACGAAAATAGAAAACGTTGGATCGGTACAAATGGCTTTAACAATGTTTTAAATGTAAAGGTATTGAAAATTTACTGTTTCGAGTGCATTCAAATGCGAATATCTCGTAAATTAGTCGTCAGATTTTAATGAAGTTTTCATCATTTTAAATAACACGTCAACGACTCCATGAGCATGAAAAACCGGCCATGTGCGAGTCTGACTCGCACACGAAGGGTTCCGTACCCTCGTACAAGACATAACACAAAAAAGTTTTGTGTGTAATTTTGACTATTTTTTTATTCCATATTTTTTGCTTATGGAGTATTTGACGTGCTATCTCTAATGGGGAAAACCTCATTTAAATCTGTATATACGGTACATACATTTGCATCGGTATAAATGCCTCTTTCTTTAAAATTCCTTCAAAAAATTTTGAATATTTTAAATGTGTTTTTTGTTTGCTCAAGGCGTCTTCAACCTGTTATTTTGAATGGTGAAAACTGTATTTAAATCTGACCATTAATTTCTGAGATATTCGCATGTGAATACTGTCGAAACAGTACATTTTCAATACATTTAAAACTTAAAACAATTTTTAAAAGGCGTTTTCACCGGTCTAAAGAAAATGTGTTCTATAACGAAAATAGAAAACGTTGGATCGGTACAAATGGCTTTAACAATGTTTTAAATGTAAAGGTATTGAAAATTTACTGTTTTGAGCGCATTCGAAGGCGAATATCTCGTAAATTAGTCGTCAGATTTTAATACAGTTTTTATCATTTAAAATAACACGTGAACGACTCCATGAGCATGAAAAACCGGCCATGTGCGAGTCTGACTCGCACACGAAGGGTTCCGTACCGTCGAACAAGACATAACACAAACAAGTTTTGCATGTAATCTTAACTATTTTTTAATTCCATATGTTTTTCTTATGGAGTCTTTGACGTGCTATCTCTAATGGTGAAAACGTCATTTAAATCTGTAAATACGGTACATACATTTGCATCGGTATAAATGCCTCTTTCTTTAAAATTCGTTTAAAACCTTTGAAAATTTTAAATGTGTGAAAATATAAATACCGTTGATCTTTGTTTGCTCATGGAGTCTTCAACCTATTACTTTGAATGGTGAAAACTTTATTTAAATCTGACCATTAATATCTGAGATATTCGCATGTGAATATTGTCGAAACAGTACATTTTCCATACATTTAAAATTTGAAACAATTTTTGAAATGCATTTTCACCGATCTAAAAAAACATGAAAAATGTGTTCTATATCGAATATAGATAACGTTGGATCGGTGAAAGTGCCCTTAACAATGTTTTAAATTTAAAAGTATTGAAATTTTACTGTTTTGAGCGCATTCGAATGCGAATATCTCGTAAATTAGTCGTCAGATTTTGATACAGTTTTGATCATTTAAAATAACACGTGAACGACTCCATGAGCATGAAAAACCGGCCATGTGCGAGTCTGACTCGCACACGAAGGGTTCCGTACCGTCATACAAGACATAACACAAAAGAGTGTTGTATGTAATTTTGACTATTTTTAATTCCATATTTTTTGCTGATGTAGTCTTTGACGTGCTATCTCTAATGGTGAAAACCTCATTGAAATCAGTATATACGGTACACACATTTGTATCGGTATAAATACCTCTTTCTTTAAAATTCCTTCAAAAATTTTTGAAAATTTTAAATATGTTATTTGTTTGCTCATGGCGTCTTCAACCTGTTATTTTGAATGGTGAAAACTTTATTTAAATTTGACCACTAATTTCTGAGTTATTCGCATGTGAATAATGTCGAAACAGTACATTTTCAATACATTTAAAACTTAAAACAATTTTTGAAAGTCGTTTTCACAGGTCTAAAAAAAACATGAAAAATGTGTTCTATATCGAAAATAGAAAACGTTAGATTGGTACATACAAATGCCTGTAACAATGTTTTAAATGTTAAGGTATTGAAAATGTACTGTTTTGAGCTCATTCAAATGCGAATATATCATAAATTAGTCGTCAGATTTTAATGAAGTTTTCATCATTTTAAATAACACTTCAACGACTCCATAAGCATGAAAAACCGGCCATGTGCGAGTCTGACTCGCACACGAAGGGTTCCGTACCGTCTTACAAGGCATAACACAAAAAAGTTTTGTACGTAATTTTGACAATTTTTTAATTCCATATTTTTTGCTTATGGAGTATTTAACGTGCTATCTCTAATGGGGAAAACCTAATTCAAATCTGTATATACGGTACATACATTTGCATCGGTATAAATGCCTCTTTCTTTAAAATTCGTTTAAAAACCTTTGAAAATTTTAAAAGTG
This sequence comes from Incurvaria masculella, assembly GCA_946894095.1. Lineage (NCBI taxonomy): Eukaryota > Metazoa > Arthropoda > Insecta > Lepidoptera > Incurvariidae > Incurvaria > Incurvaria masculella. The sequence goes on from OX335644.1 coordinate 11,580,400, forward strand.
TGAAAATATAAATACCGTTGATCTTTGTTTGCTCATAGAGTCTTCAACCTATTACTTTGAATGGTGAAAACTTTATTAAAATCTGACTTTTAATTTCCGAGATATTCGCATGTGAATACTGTCGAAACAGTACATTTTCCATACATTAAAAACTTAAAACAATTTTAAAGAGGCTTGTTCACCGGTCTGATAAAAACATGAAAAATGTGTTCTATATCAAAAATAGATAACATTGGATCGGTGAAAATGCCTTTAACAATGTTTTAAATATAAAGGTATTGAAAATTTACTGTTTTGAGCGTATTAAAATGCGAATATCTCGTAAATTAGTCGTCAGATTTTAATGAAGTTTTCATCATTTAAAATAACACGTCAACGACTCCATGGGCATGAAAAACCGGCCATGTGCGAGTCTGACTCGCACACGAAGGGTTCCGTACCATCGTACAAGATATAACACAAAAAAGTTTTGTATGTAATTTTCATAATTTTTGGTTCCATATTTTTTTCTAATGGAGTCTTTGCCGAGCTATCTCTAATGGTGAAAACCTCATTTAAATCTGTGTATACGGTATAAACATTTGTATCGGTATAAATGCCTTTTTCTTAAAAATTCCTTTTAAAAAAAAATTAAAATTTTAAATGTGTGAAAATATGAATACCGTTCATCTTTAATTGCTAATGGAGTCTTCAACCTGTTATTTTAAATGATGAAAACTTAATTAAAATCTGACGACTCATTTACGAGATATTCGCATTTGAATACACTCAAAACAGTAAATTTTCCATACTTTTAAATTTAAAACATTGTTTAAGGCATTTTTACCTATTGAACGTTGCCTATTTTCGATATTGAACATATTTTTTATGTTTTTTTTAAATCGGTAAAAATTCCTTTTAATTATATTTTTGAAATTTTACTGTACAATTTTGACAGTATTGACATGCGAATATATCGGAAATTAATGGTCAGATTGAAATGAGGTTTTCACCATTAAAGATAGCAAGTCAAAGACTCCATAAGCGAAAAAAGATGGACGGTATTTTTATTTCCATACATTTAAAATTTAAAACATTGTTAAGACGCATTTTCACCGATACTTTATACACCGACGATCTTTTTATGGAGTGAATATACTGATAAGTTGAATACATTATCAATTTTCTCTAGCCACATAAAAGTCAATATGAAGGAAACATAAAATGCACTTTTTTTTTAATTCAAAGAAAAATCCGGTGGGTATAACATTTTATTTACTTTTTTAATCATATAACAACATGTTAAAAACCGGCCAAGTGCGAGTCGGACTCGCACACGAAGGGTTCCGTACCATCGTAGAAAAAAAAACCAAAAAAATCACGTTTTTTGTATGGGAGCCCCCTTTAATTTTAATTATTTTTTAATCTTACCTATTTGTTGGCTTAGCGGCAAAATAAATACACACTCTGTGAAAATTTCAGCTGTCTACCTGTTACGGTTACTGAGATACAGCCCTGTGACAGACGGACAGACGGACGGACGGACTGACGGACGGACGGACGGTCGGACGGACGGACGGACGGACGGACGGACGGACAGCGGAGGCTTAGTAATAGGGTTCCGTTTTCACCCTTTGGGTACGGAACCCTAAAAAGTAATAAATAAATAAAATACATACATACTCTGTGAAAATTTCACCTTCCTACTTATTACGGTTCATAAGATAGAGCCCTGTGACAGACGGACGGATGGACGGACGGAGAGCGGAGGTTTAGTAATAGGGTTCCGTTGGCATCCTTTGGGTACGGAACCCTAAAAAAGTAGTATTCAGAGTGGGCGGTCTAACTTGACGACCCGGATTATGTCCGTCCTATGTATTATTTTGCATGGTTAGTCCAGTGATAATACGTATAAAATGATTACAGTTCACTCTGAATACAACTGCTAGAATCTACGAGTCGAGCCGGTTATAAAGATGTGTCACTTGTCATAGAAAACTTACACGAGTTATGCACGTACATGACCAATTTATTTACCAAAATCATCCGAAATGCTCGCCAGCTCCCAACTACGCGCTCGCTTTAGGTACATTCGATTATGCACCACCAAAGTAATTATTAGTATTATCTTTGCCACTACACTCCAAAGCCCCGCGCCTCGAGCGTTTCGTTGCCTCGAGCAAAGGTCGGCGCACACGCACACTTACGCAATCACACATATTAAAACACGTGCCTCAGCCGCCGCTGCCGTCCTGCTTCGGCCTGCCTCAGCCTACCACCCGCGCTCATCTTGCCGTTTCAGCGCGAAATTCAAAGTTGCGTTAAACGCTGCAAAACTGACGGTCGTGTAACTTTTTTGTTGGATTCTGTTAAAAGTATCTTCGATTATATCTTTTATTGTCATTATATTTCAAAAAGTGCGCGGGCCAATTATGCTGTTCACTTTATTTGGGCATTTGCAAAATATATGTGTTGCCAGTAACAATTTTGTTGGATTCTTTGAAATTATCGATCTGATTAGAATTAAAAAACAATGTGTGACGACAGATTGGGCTGGCCAATTTTGCCGATTTTATGAGAGCGAAAACTGTGTATTTTTTTAAAAAAACTCGCTTTTGTGTAAAAAAATTGTTGGATTCCTGAACACATATATACCTATTAACCCATTTTATTAGACATTGAAAAGAAATTTGGCGGGCCATTTTTGCAGCAAATGATACCGCATATTTTGTGTTTTTGGCCAAAATACCTAAGTTCCGGGAAAAAAAAATGTTGGATTCTGAGTCATTCATTTTTAAAACCTGTATTTGTACACATTCTGAAGATTTCATGGACGGGCGAATTCATGCATGTCTCAAATGCCCCATTCAACGGAGTAAACGTTTGATGTGTTCATCAAGACTCTCTAAGAAAGCCATGTTCCAACGAATATGCTATGATGTAGAATCGACCGACCGCACAATCTAAACCCTTAAACATTTGTTTAAGGGTTTACTTACTGTTTTTTTTCTGGTTTTGTGTATTATGTTTCCTCACTCACGACAAACAGCTGTTGCTCTCGGTTTATGTTAGTTGTGAGTGTGTCCGGACCAGCGTAAAATCAGCGCCGTAGTTCACTCATCAAGAGGGACCTGCAGCACAAAATGCTGAGCTGGCTCCTTTTTTTTCTTCACAAATGTGTATTTTGAATTTTGTAAGTGTTCTAAGTTGTGTTGGGAAAAAATATACGTATTTTATTTCTTTCTTTCTTCTTTCTTATGTATGACTCTTATGAGCGGCTCGTAGCCTAGTGGCACGGGGACTGGCCTAGCGTACCTGGATAGTCTGGGTTCAATGCACCACTTTCTTTCTCTTTCCGAGTTCGATAAGTGCATTTTGTCACGAAAGTGAGCTGCTCCATGGTTGGGAATCCATGTAAAACTGTAAGTCCCCTTCCCCTACTAGGTTGTAGGGTTTAATCCCGTCCGGGTTCGTACCATCGCATTGGATTAAAAGATGGTCAAAGCGGCAATGGAAACTTGTCCGTGTTTTCCATCCAGTTCAATGTAGACGTGCTCATAAAGGGAAGGTCCTGGCATGGCACCTAATTTCTACGGGAATGTGGTGTATTGGGCTAATATCATAACGGTAGTTGTCCATGTCAGGTCGCATAAAAAAAAAGTGACTTACATAGGCACTTGTCAGTACGTGTCTTTTCCGGTCATCTGCCCATTATTCTTTCACTAGAAAAAACCAATTAATGACGTTTTTTCCTTATTATATATGGATAAATAATACCTCCTTTATTAAAAAAGTGCTGTGCTGATACCAGTTAATTAAGTGTCAACATGTCCCTCATAACACATATACCTACAGATAAGGCAAAACGTCAATACAAAATGTCAATAAACCTAAACTCAAAAAACAAACTTACCTTTCAGAATCATTCGGTAGCGCAAATTTTCTCTGTCAACTTCAATTTTTTCTCTTTTCTTTCTTTCTTTTTCTCGCAAAAGTTATTATATTACATTATCTGATGATAAGACAATATTACGAATAAATACGTCGAAAGTACGATTTCCGAAACGACTGTTTGACTGGACGTGCTAGCGTGTGCGCACGGCCCTGACTCAACTTGGAACCTCGGGTTCCCAAGAGCGGTGGGGGAAGATCTAAGTAGGTATTAAGGAGTGACGGATGCCTGCCCTTATTACGTTACGGCCGAAACAATAATACCGGTAAATGTTCCTTTCTTGACTTGTATTTTCCTTTGTGAAAAAGAAGACAGGCATTAGTGTCAAACTACCGGCCGTAATGCAACACGTTGGGACCTAAATGCTAACGAAGCGCTCTGCAACCGTTTGCGCCAATTTCATTAAATATATTAATAGGCGTCTAGCGCTTTTTTAAGCATAGCTTGTGAAATGTTATTCCGTCCGACTTTGAAGTGTTTCAGGAACTTAGTTCCTAACTGATGTCCAACGATACCTTTCGTATGTTTTATGTAAACTATGGCTTTCGCCAGGCTCTAACCTAACAGGTGCCCGGTGACGCCCATGGACTTTAAAATTTATCAGGAACTGAAGAAACCATCCAATGTCGGCAGACAAGTAACTTCATCTCACTATGCACTTCCGTACATTCCACAGTTTAGCGAGCCGATCGATCAAGGATCTATAGGATTAGACAGTGAAAGGATGCATTCTCTGCCTGTTCTGCGTTGAGCGATAGTTGAACGGGAATAGAGAGATTGCGCTATGCCACTCCGAAGAGCATAATCCATGGCAAAGAAGATAAAAACAGAAAGAAACCCGCAGTACCGTATCTGTGCACTTTAGCAATATATGCTTTAGCGCAGCTGTTTTAATAGTGACGCAGCCAGTTGAGGACTCTCAGATTTTTAGTGGATTTGGCTTTATTATCGTAAAAGTTATACTATGGCTTTATCCCAAACACAGTTTCCCAATCTGTGCAATATTGCGTGTACTCCATCCACCAGAGAAACACACGATTCGTTAGCATAATGGCTTGACGTCTCCACGCACGGAGTCATCACAAGCAGTCGACCCGCCCTAATGCGCTCTGACGTCGCGTTCATTCTCTTATGGCTCAAAGCGAAGATTGGGAACCAGGGAGTCTGGATTTGTTCCCCGGGAATTTACTTCCCTCATATATTTATTTTGTTGCACTATTTCTTCCAAATCCTGGAAGAGTGATAAGAGAGAATAATCATGATAACCTTTTTGATTATTATGTAATAGATATTTACCTACGAAATTGGAAAGTTTATGAACAGCATTTACAGATTTAATTATCTGTGGATTGGCGCGCAATTCTAAATTCAAATAATTTTTTTTTAATCGTTCGAGTCATCCGCAATGGCATGGCAACACAAGAATTTTATTTAATAATATTGTTTATTTTTTGTGAAATTGTGGCAGTTTGTGGCGCCATGGATAAACTAAAAAATCGTACAACTTTCGAATGTGAGCTCCTACGTGGAAAGAAGAAGAAAAGGAGAATTCCAAGTTATTGGTATTCGGATTTAGTCTTGCAGTATATTCATAACGTAGTTATTTTTACTGGGCTCTTTTTTAATTCATGTGCCGTATGCTTCATGGTCGAATATACATAAATACATACATATCACATTCCTAGGTAATAAATCTTGCAGTAGGTAATGATTTTTCCATTGGTACTAAAACTTAGTTTATGTATCGGCGCCGTAGTTTATTTGTGAATTGTCTTTGACTTGATGGTGTTATGAAAATTTGAAATGGAATGTACCTAATTAAAATGTTAAAGACATTCAACGATAGCATACCAATACGTATCCACCAGACGCTTACCTGCAACAAAACATATTGGATCGATTAAGATTTTTATGCAAAAACATGTAATTATTATCTATTGTGATACAATTGTAATAGTATTACATTTTACTTCCATGTGCTAACGGTGTTAGTAAATTTCAACAAGGCTCTTTTGAAATGCCAGTCGAGGCGTGAACACTTGGCATAGACAGTGATAAAACATCTCCCGAAAAAGCCGCAGTAACAGAGCGTGACGGAACTGGAGAAAGGTTCGTCCATGTTACTTCACACCGCATCAGACGACTACATTCATGCTGACAGGTATTATAGTTTTGAAAACATGAAATGATGATGCAATTTTTTGTTTTCTACGTACGTGATCCGAAATAATTAGTTTCATTTTTAACAAAGTCAATTACACCAGATATAACAATAATTTGAGTATATGCAACGACATGTACATCGAAGCGTTGGAATCAGATTTTGAAAATGATCGGAAACATTTTTGCTCTGGACTCCTTTGTCCTCTACCTACGAGCTCCGAAAAAAAAATTTTTTTTAGGGTTGCGTACCCAAAGGGTGCCAACGGAACCCTGTTACTAAGTCTCCGCTGTCCGTCGGTCCGTCTGACACAGGTCTGTATCTCATGAACCGTATTCGATTGGCAGCGGAAATATTCACAGGCTGTGTATTTATTTTGCCGCTATAACAACAAATAGGTAAAAAAAATAAGAGTAAAAAAAATGTAATAAAACAAAAAACGTGTTTTTTTGTGTTAAATCTGGTACGAATGTACGGAACCCTTCGTGTGCGAGTCTGACTCGCACTAGGCCGGTTTTTTTAACAAAACCACACGTCATCACACTATCATGGTACCACCTCGCGACGGCTCTATCTAATTACGCAGCCAGTTCAACCAAATATAACAATAATTTGAGTTTATTCGACGACGTCTACATCAAAGCAATGGAATCCGATTTTTTTTATTATCTTAAACATGTTTTGCTAACGACATTCGTCTAAAGCAGGATTCGAACCTGCGACCTTTGAATTACTTGTCCACTGCTCTACCGCTGTGCTGTCCAGATAATTACGTCAGCCTACGAATTTGTCGGTTACAGTCAAATCGACACGATGCTTCCCCTACCTATTACTAGATGGCGCCGATTTCTCGTATTTATCCTAGGTATACGCTAAGCTCTATTTTGGAGTAAAATCATTGCAGTCAAGAAAGACGCAGGTTCGAATTCGTTCGAAGCTTGAGACCAAATCTGATAAGAATGCTTCAATGTAGATGTCGTAGCATCACCTCAAATTATTGAGATGACGTTTATTACGCAATCATTAAATACATACAACGATGAATAATAACACTTATTTTTATCTCTATTTCACGGATGAAGCAATGTTATTTTTGGCTTCGGACGCGGTTGTAAACGCATCCAATCGTAATCGATTTCCCCCGAGCGAGTTTGCATTATAAAAAAAAATCAATGTAAGTTACTTGTTCTTTTTCCCTGTGGCGGCGGAGGCAAAATGAACTGAAGACCACCCACGCATTAAAGAGTTACTTCGATGGAGAAAAGGACGGATTCTCTCTGCTTTGCTTTTATTCAAAGCATATTTGAAATATGAACACAAGAACGCGTTATCAGGTCAATCGACGCATAAAGATGGAGCACTTCCTACTCAATGATCTATTTAATCACATCGCTTCCTGAAATTAATATTTCGTCTAAAATTTACGCAAGCAAGGATGTGGAAGTGCATCCCATATAAACATCGACAAAACTGCGCCCACAAATCTTATACGCGGGACGGACGTTGGCGTCGTAAAAGTCGTAACCCACGCATTTGGGTCGCCCCCTCCGCGTACCGCGGACGGACCGTATGCCAACCTAGTCTGTCATTTAGACTTTTGCAGTATTTGCACCACAATCACATTGAACCTTGACGCCAGAACTACAGAATTTAAAAGTGCTGAACGCTGAGAACCTGAGAGCCTTAAAGTCAAAGTGTTTTTAATTGAGACCTATTCGACAATTCTTCTGTAGCACTTGAGAATGGTTGGATATTCCAATAATCGATTAGTATCAGTATTAGTATTTTAATACCTTTGGTAAGCAAATATTATAAAATAAAACACAAGTATTTTCCTTTCGAAGAGAAGCTTTATTTCTGCATCGGTAAACCACTTTAATAGCCCCAAAATTAAATAAAGTTACTAAGGGCCTTTTTCACCTACTGCTGATTAGCTTAATAGCCGCAGATTAAGGGTCTTTCGTAGCAGCTTGCAATCAATATAATCAGCACTTTAGCAATAAAAGCCCTTTAAGTATCGATTAAAATAAATCAACACTTGGTGAAAACCAGGCTAAGTCGTTTAACATATTTTGTGATGCCACTTTGGATTTTATGCTAACTCTCGGTGGCGAAACATGTATTAGGATCACGTCTCTTCTAGCTTCTCACGCACGATGCAATAATCATTCTCTGGAAAAAGTTCGTTCGACTCGTGAAAACATCCATGCGACTCATCTCACGGAGTGCTTTCGCATTTGAGTAGAACACAAAGACAAACATAGTCGTAAAATGGCTAGACAGAATCGATATTTATGGTGGTGGACAAACGAAGTATATGTTTTTATTACGAATGCAATGCACCATGCATTGTCTCTGTAATAACTTGAAAGCGAGTGATCGTTTTTTTTTCTAAATGTTAGAAATAACTTTTCGCATTTTTAAATAGTGACCCAAAAAGCGTATGAAGCCTTCATTTTACTCTATACGAGGACGCGCTCAGCCATTCTCTACCTTAATCATCTTTCGGCCATTCAATTCGTTTAGGAATTCTTCAGAATTTCTCTCTACTTTCTGGTACAGGCGTATAGGTTATTTTTTGTCCCCAGGACGCCAATTGCTGTTTTTTTTTTAATTTCTAGAACGCTTCTATTTTCGATAGTATTTAGGGTTATCTGACATTTTTTTGTATATAAAAAACTAAAATTACGCTTTATCCTACAAACTCGAACTTATACACGAAGCTCTTGAAATACTAGTTGAAATATTTTGTCATAAAATAAAAGAACAAGAAACCAAATCTTCATCTACGCCCATTATACGAGAATAGTGCAAAGCGTAACTCTCCAAACCACCTCTGCACAAGCCACAAACCTGTCAGATTGCAAGAGAGCTGTGAATTATGATTATCTCCGAGACATTATTCAGGTATTGAGAGCATAAACAATGCGGGAGATTCGCGTGGAGCCTCGCCCCGGCGGCGCGTGGGTGGAATACTCAGATTCGAACCGGCTCGGATATCTAAAGTACAGTAATGCGTCCTCGATAAGATATGGGCCGGTTCAGGCGTGAACCTCCGGAATAGGACGGTGCAGATAGCTGGCATGAAACAGTCCATTATAGACAAAATCCTGATTGCCTATAAAAAAACAAATTTAACAAAAAAAATAACCGACTTCAAAGGAAAAGCACTAAAAAGTAAAAAATAATGTTCATTTTAGTAGTTACGATTTCTGTTATTTTTTGAGTCGGCGTCAGCCGGGCACGCGCTGCGCCAATCAAGAAAACCTAACCTAATCTAACCTAACCTAACCTAACCTAACCTTGGCTGACACCGACTCAAAAAATAACAGAAATCGTAACTACTAAAATGAACATTATTTTTTACTTTTTAGTGCTTTTCCTTTGAAGTCGGTTATTTTTTTTGTTAAATTTGTTTTTTTATTTGTTAATTTTTAGTGAATCTGAAGTAAACTTACTAATTTGTACACGTCCTTTCCAATAAAAAAAGAATCACCGAAATCGGTTGGCGTTATATTGAGTTATTCGTCCATTTGTCGCGCACATCTTAATACAAATTTAAGACTTTTATGATTTTCTCATGGATATCATTGTCAGAACTTAACCAAATTAAAATGGGACCACTTGGGAAGCACTAGCTATCATTTAAAAAAATAATCATCAAAATCGGTTCACCCAGGAAAAAGTTATGAGGTAACAAACAAAAAAAACAAAAAAAAAAAAAAAACATACAGACGAATTGATAACCTCCTCCTTTTTTTGAAGTCGGTTAAAAATGTACAGCAAATTGGTGCCGACTTGCGAAGAATGCGAGGCCACAACAGGTCCCATTCCCCTACTAGGTAGTAGGGGTAAACCAGCCCAGGTTGGTACCATCACATTTGATGAAAAGATGGTTGAAACGGCAATGGTGTTTGTTTTCCATCCAGCTGAATGTACCCATGCTCATAAAGGGAGGGACCTGGCATGCCACATAGTTTTTTCGGGAATGCGGTGTGTTGGGCTAATATCAAGACGGTGGGGGTGACTGTAGCCATCTACGTTAAGTTACAAAAAGAACACTGTCGTGAAGGCAGCGGAAATCAAAGATTTGAAAATTTTAAGAAATGCATTCGTTGTCCATTGGTCAAGGCACAATTTTGCACCAGTACTACCATTCGTCTTTCATTCATTCGTCATTTCGTCTTCCAGGCCCTAACGGTTCCGGTAACGGTTAACGGAGTTATCAGATGTTATTCAACTAAATTTAATCACTTCTTCAAAAATCTTCACTCTTTGCATGTTTTGATGTTTTGTTAATATTCTTATTTTTCAGCAAAAATCTAAATTGAAGATATAATAAAAAGAACACTTTTTCCAATGTCTTTTATGATTTTATTTAAAATCTAAAAAGACGTAGATTTTGACACTATATTTTAGAATCAAAAATTTTAAAAACCTGGTAAAACATTTAGAGCATGTCAAACCGTATCAACAGATATCATCCATAGTATCGGGAATTGATAGGATAACGACTCTCTTCATAGCGTGCACATGTCAAACCTTGAATCTGCTGCGTAACCTCCGGGAGTGATTTACCTGCTCTTGCATGAAATGATCGTAAAAGTGAACACTACTTTATGTAAAAACATCGCGAGAGAACTACTTCTTCGGTCGCGGTAGGCTCTAAAAAGTACTACATGAGTATAATAGGTAGTGACATACATAGGTCAGCCGCTTGAAAAATTAGTAGACATAAATCCTGGGAAAAAAGTGTTCCGATTTTTACACATTACCACCTAGAGAGACACGGCCCAAAATCTATTCTGTCAAGACCGTTCTAGATAATAACTCTAATGACCCACATAGAATGGAGCCAAAACGATTTTGTGAAATGGCACTCTGCCAGTGCTGGATTCACATAGAGTACAGGGATCTCTCTAACTGCATCTAGAAAGAGATAAAGATCGTACACAGCATCGAATTTATCACACAATTATGGAACATTCATCCGTATGAACCCCGAAGAAAACTTTATCCTCCGAAAACTATGTATATCTTCAGTAGAACTAGCTAAAGTTAAAGCATAACATAAAAATAAATTCTAATTTGCATTTAAGTTAGGTTAGATGAAAACAGAGTTTCTTTTAAAATTATATGTGTGAGCACTATCAATGTATGATTGTATACGTGAAGTGTACCAATCTCGCAACATAACTCCAAGCAATTTACGACCTAGCAATAAAATACGAAACCATTTTATCCATAATACGGCACAGAAACCGATATATGTAGGTATCCAAAGGGTACATGTTTACTGCACATGTTTATTGTCGTTCTGTGAGATTTCAGGAAAAACTGTTTTATGAAATGGACATACTTAAGCATCTGTTTAAGTCCACTCCACGTAAAACTGTAGTTCCCCTTCCTTACTTACTAGGTGGGAGGGTTAATCCCGCCCGCATTCAATGAACGCTGGTCGAAGCGGCAATGAAAATTGTCCGTGTTTTCCAGCTAGTTTTCCAAGTGTTGTGTTAGGCTAAAATCTCACGGTCAGTTTGGTATTAGCCATTCACGTCCAGTTACATAATGTATTATAAATGTATTATTTGAGAAGGAAAAATGTTCACGTCTTCACGCCCCATGAATCCCAAATTGTATTCAAATTTTAACACGGAACTCTCATTCACTAGGCGACATTACAACCTCAGCTATTGTCACGTCGTTTTTTTTTTCTCTTCTTTGTTTTCTTCTTTTATTGTCAACTCGTGTAGCGGCGCGCGCATGAAAATTAATGAGTTCGGGCAGATTGAACCGGTTCGTTTTGTTTTAAAGCCATGCGTTGTTCGGTACAAGTTTAGGGACGGTATAACAGTCAATTAAATTTTAATTGGATTCGTGGGAAAAATGCAGTTCTCTTTTTTGTAATAAAAAAAATATTTAAGTTTATTCATGGCAATGATGATCATAAGAAAATTTCGATGGTTGAGTAATGCAGGAAAAAATTCCGCCGAGAAACATTTTCGGTGGAATTTTTTTGATAAAAAATTGCCAGTCTGTCACCAATTGTCAGTTATGAATATGTTCGAAAAATGGCTTTTTGAAATTTCTTTTTTTTTTTTGATAATAGAAGGAAACATTACATTTTTAATAAGAAAAATTAAAAAAATCGTTTAATGCTGAAGACACGCAACATAATGTATAATCATTTAATTTCAAACAAATAAAGATACTTTAAAATTACGGGAAAAGAATAATTAAATTGTTATCCCAAGTTCTTCATGGATATAAACGGTATGATGGTTATTATATACGCACAGGAAAACTGTATATTTTTAATAAATACGTTACAAAATTCGTTACGCGACGATGCGCGGTGAGGCTGCGCAGTAGGTGGCCCGCTAATTGTATGGTAATGCCTGGAGGCATCGCGCACACTCATTTGCTGATTGTAGAGACCTGGCTGTTGAGTTGATGCATCCCATACTCAGAGCTTGTTCTGAAGTCACATTTATGGTACAACTCGCGGACTTATGCCTTCGTAAAATCGAATACGACACCCATTGCAGGCACGTATTTTCCGGTCGTTACACATGGGTCCTAAAACCCTTTTCGTCGTGACGTTGACCTTGGAATAAAGAAGACAAACCGATTCTTTCTCATTCTAGTGTTCATCTTTAATTAATGCTGACATGACGGCAAAGCCGAGGTACTGAGCCCTCCCACAGATACAAGAACAATACTTCACGCAAGACCTATCTGTGCCTTGTAGAGGTGCAGTATTTGGTCCGACGTAAAATACTGTAGAGAACTCCAAGCTTTATTATTCCCTCCTTGGCTCCCAGGATTATTACTGTGAAATGCGAGCAAAACCAGCGTTTTCTGTCAAGAATTTGCCTGCCTGCCCTTCGTCGAATCAGGCTCGTAAAATTATCTTATCTCATTTTTTTTTGTGAATGCAAAATGATCGAATCGTACAGACTTTTTCAAATTCCTTAAAAGGTGAATCACTTATGAAATTGTTATTCTTTATTATATGTAATTAAATACATTGTTATAACCTGATTAAACTAACAAAATCATGTTTGAAAAATGTTACGGCTTTTCACGCGGCAGGAAAAGACATTCTCCGACGTTTCGAGCTAATCATTCTGCCCGTTGTCAAGGAGGCATCCGCCACGTTCGTACGCAGCAGACGACGACCCTGCCGCGTGAAAAGCCGTAGCATTTTTCAAACATGTCTAACGACCGCGGTAATCTCAATAGTATCATAACAAAATCATATTCCTCTAAGCCTGGTTCTCACCAACTGCTGATTTATTTTAATTGACACTTAAAGGGCCTTTATTACTAAAGTGCCGATTATCTTGTACTGGTATCGACTGAGATTTGGTAATAAAGGCCCTTTAATGTGAGGATTAAGTTAATCAGTACTTGGTGGAAGAGACCCATGATACAGTAAATTTATTTGTGCCCGACATTTAATAATCAGAACCTAATTCATTCGGAAATGCAGTATATTCGGCTAGTATCAGTACGTGTGATACAAATCTCCCTGTCCTGTTCCACACAAAAATGTCGAATCAGCATAGTACAATTATATCCTCCGAAATATGTGAGTAACGTAATGGTAATGTATAATCAGGCATAATAGTATGTACCTATGTTTACATTGTGTTAATGTGTAGAAGAAGTCGGTGGTGAGACTAATGTATGTACTCTGTGCGGTCCACCGCCGCCGCCGCACCGCCGCGTCTGGGAATTCCGTCAATATTGACTGAACGCCGGAATTTCTCATGGACTTCTCTCCGCGTGCACTCAACTTCACTTGACAAGCATCAATGAAGTGGGAGTGCGGACTCTTATTCTAATGCCTATAAGAGCCATACAAGCTTGTTAAACGACTAACATTCTGGCCCCACTCACTATTAGCGGCGATCAAAGACGCTGAGTACCATAAACACAGTGCAGTAACAGCGGTCAGGTTTTTCTATTTTGCCCCTATGACGAGAGTATCAAATGATTGTTCATAAGTTACGCGAGAGAACAAGAGGAAATTTACACCTTGGTTTTGATATTTTTATCTTTGCGGAAATTGTAATGCATATATCATAGCATGAAGTATGTTACACCAGACTCTCGACTAAAAGAAAATCCTATGGATGCTCGAATTTACAATATATACTCTAAATGATCCGACAATTTTTTCTCCGGAACAAAACATTCAACATTAGTGTTTCCACGCGCGATCCGATCGCTACCAAACTTCACAGGTCATCCGCTGGGCTAATCGGAAGATTGCCTGAAAAATTAATCAAAAACGGTCACGACGCCGAAAAGAAAAAAAAAAGAATTTGTGTTTTAAAGGAGATATGCAACCGGAGCTCCAGTGACTTTTTTGGTATAACAGAAATGTGCTCGATAGTGTTCAAAACCATCGATAATTATTATTAATGATTAGAATATTCAAATATTTCAACTTTCATGAGAACTCCAGCAAATATAATTCGATCTAAACAGACGTTGAACAAATAGTTCTCTTGCAGTAAAAGTAGAGCCATCTGTTATCAGATATTTCAGAAATTTACGATTATATAAATGTTCGTCATTTCTTACTATGATTCTTTTTTCAATTAGGTATATTGTGCCAATACCCGTACCATTATTTTTATTTTCATAAATACATTGATACACAATATTTTTTAGCTAAAATAATAATCGATGCGTAGCGCCATCTATTGCATAATAGTGATAATATGTTGTGTTTGTTTTCTTGAATTGCACATTTCTCTCGAATTACCACTTTTTTTAATTTTTTAGATAGTTGACCGCATATCTTTTTAGGCAAAAAATCGAATTCGTATATTTCGAAATCTAGACACAGCCCTCAATAAAACCAAATGAGTATTTTTGCCGAGCCACCAAGTTGTTTCCGTAAGTTTTTCCCAACTATTGAATACACACAATACAGCGGATTCTGGAGGCAAGATAAGCAAATTACCATTTTTTTTCTCTAATCTCAAATATGTATCTCAGTTCACATACTATTTCATGTAACTTCTATACGAAGTGCTTGAGCTAGCAATATGCTTATTTTATCCTTCAGAATAACTTTCTATGGTGGTGTGCCCACTAAAATGAGCTAGAAAATCTAAGAATAACCTGCAACCGATTATAACATAAAAAAAATGGAACGCGATGCGGCGCGATCCACGAATCTCTGGCTCAGGAAGCGACACCCAGGGCGCTGCAGTAAACAAGACTCTTGCGCTAATTGCGAAAATAGTAATCGCTTCAGTAAATGCATCACTGCGACTTTAGATGCATCTGCTGACGTTTCTATGAGTTTACAGTGTCTGAAATGTATCAATTTGGATTCACCTTAGTCAAAACAATTTAACTATGGTAGTTCGATCCAAAAACTCTTAAATTAGTGACGATTTTCTAGCCCATACAAACTTTGCGATATCCTTTGTTTTAGAACGTTGTATGCACCCATTTAGTAGATCTAAATGCTTGGCATTCTTGGATTTTTATTCCAATATCATGTAAATACTTTGTAAGCAAAACAATAAGTCTATATACGATATACCAACTCTACACTTTCATATAATAACGCGTCCATTGCTCGCAAAATGGTCGATATTCAAAGGACCTTTTGTGTACCGCAGCGGCCATTGTCCTGTACTAAGTCAAAACACCTGGGCTTCGTAAACACCTTTACCGCGTGCACGACAAACCCTCGACGACTCATAACCAGAGCAAATTGAGCAATGTGTAAATATAGTGGAGAACACATTATTTTTTTTATTCGTGCCCGATGACCGTGACTACTAGAAAAAGGTATAGAATAGCATCGAGTTTTTATATCAAGTTTTTTGTATGCAACCTGACAGGATGGTCATGATATTAGCCCAATACACGACATTCCCGAAGGAATTCGGTGGCATGCCAGGACCTTCCTTTTATGAGCACGGCTACACTCAACTGGATGAAAAACACGGACAATTTTTCCTACCCGCTTCAACCATAATTTTATCTAATGTGATAATTGTTAACCCTACCACCTAGCAGGGAAGGGGTCCTACAGTTTTACATTTGTCCCGAACTATGAAACAGCTCGCATTCGTAACGAAATGCATTATCCAACTCAGAAAGAGAAGGAAAGTGGTACATGACCGGGCGAGTTCTCTAGCCCCTATACCACGAGCTGTACAAAACAAACTTATGCGTAAGTATTCAAATTTGTAACACGACCGGTGTGCACAATTGTATTTTTACATCCTTAGTTAATGACATAATAAGAAAGAAGACAGATCTTATCGCTGTTCCAGCCGAGAAATAACTCACATTATTATTTATTAATCAAATTAAAAAAAAACCGTGATTACCGTCAAGAGCGTTTACATACAAGCAGCCATTATCTCCTATAAATTTTCTTCAGTCAACCTTGTCTTCAGGCATGACCTCAATACATGAAGGGTATTAGAAGCATGATGCACTCAAAAATCGATTTAATATAACATGATATAACATTAAAGAGTAACTCGATACAATCTGAATATCTGGTAATGTCCTATTGTTGGTCCCTGCGTGATGTCCAGCTCTATTACCATATCTTTATAATGTTCATTGATATCGAACCCCGTGTGGGATTTGAGGCCACAGAATCTGTTGGACTGCATTCGAAATCGAAAATATATTTCTATCATCTTTGTTAACAATAAGTTATTTTAATAGCGAAAAGGCCTAAGTTAACGATAGAGAATCTTTAACTTAGACGATACATAGATGGACAGATAGTTAAAAAATATTTCCAAACACTTTTATTGAACATAAATTATTAAAATTTAAAACAGAAAGACGCTGGAGATTTTTTGCATGTAAATGTGTTTTATTTCGGATTTTTCGGTAGTAAATTATTTATGTAGTTTAAAGTTTCAGCTCAAAAAAGGAAGAAAATGTGCCATCCAGCGCGCCACTATGAGACCCGCAGTGTTAAATACCCTAAAACTAGCAACGGGCGGCGGCTGGCTCCGCATACGATTATAATATGCACAATATGTCCATACAGCGTCGTACCGGTTAACAATGCTCTAATGCCACTTCTTCCATTTCTATTTTACTATTACCTTCAATTTTAATTTCACTTACTAATTCTTACATCTTCCAAACTAAAACAGTAAGACATTTCAAACGTTTTACAACAATGAGTGGCCTTTGTGATTTTTATGACAAAATGACAATGCGTTGAGGATTGCTATCAAGTGGTTACGTGAGAAAGGCAATAACCCAGGTACGCAGGCCAAATGCTGCCACTTCTACAACAATGGCGTAAAATTATAGTTGGGGGGGTTTTTTTTTAAAGACGCTAAATCATTTTTAATGCTTACTCTTCAACCACGAACACGCTCGGTATGGCTTAGTATGGATCAAAAGCAAAAGTTATGGTTTCTATATATGTTTATTTTATTGGCGGGTTTCTACTACGGCTAAATTACTTCAATTGATGAAGAACTTAGATCACTTCATGGTTCTGAACCCATGTTAATCAATATTTCCTTATTGTAACTTACTATGCGCGGTGGTTGTAAACTCTGCCTGGAATGAAATACAAACGAAAGAAAAACCCGGCGGGACTAACTCATTCGCGGGCACGGTACAAAACCGTGCTGTTGCGCTCTGGGACATTCTATGTTTCAAAGAAAAAGACAGGCTCCGTGATGAGGAAGATGCAACATGTCCACAAAAAAGACAATGTGCATAGTGTTGATTTGGTAAGATTTACGAAAATTTGAATTAAAAAACGACTTATAGCTAAAAGTAAACCACGACCGCTGTAGTAAAAAATCTAACAAAAACCAAATAGATTATAAATCTTGATTAAACAAGCTATGTCTGATGACTAATCTTTTTAAGATGTTCTTACTTTATTATAACGTAATCCACCTCCAAAGTTATTGTATAAAACGCGCGAAAAATTCAAACTAACGCACCTTATAACTTAGAAACCAAACACAATTTTACAATGCCAACGATCATCAGACATCTAGTTCGATCAAATAAAGCTATTTTGCGCAAAATTTTGGATCTCTGACAAGAAATATAGGCGTGTTGAGCGGGATGGCCCACCGTTTTCCGTCCGTTTCAGTGTAAATAGCCGTGTTCAAGTAAATTAAGCATAGCACATTTTTCCATAGCTTAACCCATGCTCTAACGTTCAAAGTGAAAAGTTATGCACTGTTCCTAAGTCTAAATATGTCTATGATTTTTAGCTATTATCAGTTGAAAGCCTTAACGTTCTGGTAACATAAAAACATGAAATATACTTTAAACATTTTTTTCCACCTGCACTCAGAATCGCAAACGCACAATCTGTAACGGTGGACGCACTCCAAAACCTAGTTATACCCAGTGTTTGCATCCAAGTTGAGTAATAAACCTCGCATCGCCCGGTAATAACAATTTAAAGCGCACCTTGATTTCTGATGCCTAACTTTACACAATACGTGTACACTACATTCATTTAGAATAAAAAATACGTATGTTTTTAAAAACCTCCTTTAAAACGCTGAGTTGTGTTTTCAGATAGCTTGGATTCCATCACCTTAAAGCACCTTAAATCATCTTTACCTGCCCCTAGCGCAACACCCTTGGCGGCTCCCTCCGCGTAAATAAAGCTGACCTCTTACCGAGGCGCCACGAAGCCCCTATTGTTGCTTCTGTCGTGTGGCTCTTCAAAGGAATTATTTAATCTTTCACATACCATTTCACAAATGTGTCGGATTCGCTGTGAAATTAATTGTCAGTGTGTCGTAACGTAACCTTATGTGTTATCATTGTGCCGTATAATAAGTGCCTGTTATAGTGCTTGTGTTGTGCCAATGACGAAAATACCAATATGAAACTAAACAGTCTTTACTTTGTTACCAAGTTGTTTTTAATCACAATAGTGGATTAGAGAGTTATGATTTCCTTCAAA
Source organism: Incurvaria masculella (assembly GCA_946894095.1). Classification (NCBI taxonomy): domain Eukaryota; kingdom Metazoa; phylum Arthropoda; class Insecta; order Lepidoptera; family Incurvariidae; genus Incurvaria; species Incurvaria masculella. The sequence goes on from OX335644.1 coordinate 11,599,453, forward strand.
TCACAATAAAGATAGATATAATTAGTAAACCAAATATATTTCTAAATGAAAATGGTGACCTCCAGCTGCAGTCATATGCAGTAAATTGAAAATATTTTTACGATTATAAATCGAATAGTAGTCAAATTCCCGGTTCTCATTTGCATTTCGATATGTCGGTAACAATGTTTTGAAACACGATTTTAATTAATAAATTCTATTGTCGACATATTTGTACGAGAGTGAAGCTAAATTAGCCAATTATGTAAATGGTGAAAAAGCATGCGCTATACATATATGTGTACGAACTGATGAGTTATATTTTAGTTAACTCTTGCTAATATCGTTTCAGTTTCTTGAGGAAAGTGAGGAAACAACCGCTTGGATAAACTTCAATGTCAAGAAAGTATCAATTCCTTATCAATTCCCCATACTACGGGCGATATCTGTTTACATGCTCTTTATGTTTTACTAGGTTTTTGAAGTTTTGGATTCTAAAATATATTGCCGAGAACTCTATCTGTATGTTTTTTTTTTTTTTAATATACCTTTTAGATTGGACAATATTGGCTAATAATTTTTAAAAGGTTGTCTTTTTTAAGTTCATTTTAGATGTTTTTTACTGAAAAATACAGATATTTACAAAAAAATCTAAACATGCGCAAATTGAGTGCAGCTTTCTCAAGTGATAGTGAAAAATCAATTAAAATCTGACAACGTTTAGGGGTATGGGGCTGGAAGACGATTTCGCTATTTTCGCCGTGCAAAATAGCGCCTTAGCGCAAAGAATACATTTCTTAAAATTTTCAAATCTTAGATTTTCTGTGACTTTACGACAGCCTAAGTTGCTAGAAGTAACACATATTTTCTGATTAACATTTATTGTAATGTTGATGTACACAATGCTAAGTACACACAATCTTCACTCGGGTGGTCTGCGTGGGTGTGGAGCCTATAATTAAGATCAGAAAACGGGAATAAACATAGATGTATCGATAAGAGCATTAGTACTATTGATATTTAATTACGGCTCTCGGCTGTGGGCGGATGCGATACAGGCGCATGCGCAGGCGAAGCGGGCAACAATATTTACGTCAAACTTTATCGATAGATCATAATTTGTATTGGTCCGCCCTATATTTATTTAATTATTCATTAAGTACTGAACGGCTTATTATCCTATCTGCTAATTCAGTTCAAATAAAATATATCTTGCCACCAAGTTTCATCCATATCCATATCTTTATGCCAGGACTTTCGCTTTATATCTTGATCGAATATCACTGAGTAAATAAATTTCTGAATCATGAAGTGATCTGTATTCACGGCAAAAATAAACTTTAAATTTCGGTAAAAATGCCCTGGGATTAAATCGATCTGTCTTCAGCTACTGACCTAAGACATGCTGACATGTTTAATGGTATTGAAGATAACTCTTAGTAACAGAGGGTATACAGGGTCTGAACCGGTGTGACATGTCTGAAAATAAGTGAGGGAATTCGTGGATATCAAATATTCCACCAGTAAGAGAGCAAATGTTTTGACATAAACCCTTCTGAATGGTGCTGAGTTGGTCGAATTCCCTTACTTATTTTTTTTACACTTTACGCTGGTCCAATCGATGTCCCGTCCTACTTCGGTAAACAGTGAGGATCAAGTTCCAATGTTGTGGTGTCCTTAAGCAAAAGAAAATTATGCTCCCAATACGAATGTTATTTACTAATCATTTGAAAAGCACTGTTCCAACAGACTTGACATGTGGTATCTTGTTTCAGGCCATTAACGTGTGTCTCCCATGGAGGTGAAGAAATAACCTCCATGGTGTCTCCATGTATGCACTTAGCATAAAGAATATCTTCAATCAAATTTTCTTGTTTCCGCGGTTTGCCTAGGATATATTTTACGAAAAAAAACGTGCAGACGTTGCCAGATATTTGATTCTAAATATCTAGTGGATTGGAAACATGCTTTTCAAATGATTAGTAAACTACGTTTGTACGGGAAGTGCAATTTGCAAGGCGTTTACGGGCGTTTAAAAATATAAAATTTTCTTCATGTCGTTGAACTGACAGGCGTCAATAATTATCTTCAGTTGGAAGCTAGGAACCTCCCGGGAAAAAAGTGCTTTTCTTGCAGGCGACGTCTTAAAATGTTTAGTTCTTTGCTGTGACTATTGAGAAACTTCGCGACACCATCCCCAACCAGCAAAAGGCTCTATAGCGAAATCATTACATCACAAAATGAGCCTTAAAGTGGTTTATTAATAGTTTTATATATGTATACTTTCCCACCAATGTTTCACATTGTTCTAATATCCATTATAGGGCCCAATGGTAAACACTAAAATGTGTTAACTAAATTTTGCGGTTGAGTCGAATAAGAATGAGTCCTCAGGACCCCATTGATCTGAAGAAATTATTACCATGTCGAACATAGATCAATCATAGATAATCTATGGTCGTACTCAGATGTTCACGATTTGCCTGGTGCAGTGCGTATGCGCACATGAACAAAACGACTACCGCTGCGTGTCGGAGGCGGCTGCGGCGGCGGAGACGCGGTGGGGTATCGGCATGCGAGCGTAAAACGAGCAATTTGCCGCGGCTTCCGACCGCCGACCGACACCGATCGACCTCGCCGCGGCCAAAGCTCCCTCGTTACATGCTCGCACACTATAGAACCAACGAGCAAGGAAGCAAGGGAGTGCCCACCGAAACTCATCCGTATAGCGACAGCGTAGCCACGTTTTAGTGATAATACACCGAGACGGTAGCGCCGGCCAGTCAGGGGAGTTATTATGGTAAAATACTAGCCGGGTGAACACGTAAGCACGTAAGTAAGTGATTAAATCTGACGTTCTGTTGCACTTTGTACCATGCGTTCTGGTAAATTTCAGTTCACTTGGCCGAATAACACGTCGTTTGACAGTTAGCATGGTACCAAATGCAACTAAACGACAGATTTTAGTCGTATTTGGAATAAACCTGTGGAGTAAATATTAGTACGGGATTAGCACCGGACTAACCTTACGAAAATCTGTTTAGTCCGACCTTGATTCTCGCACTAAAGTCCGTCCACTCTGAATACTGATGTAACTTGTCTGTTCATCCGGCGAGTTAATTCACTATGGTAAACCCCTTAGTACGCTTATGAATTCGCTCACTCCTGATGTTCTCGAGCAATGATCATTCGATGTTGCGCCTCACAAATTCGTAAGCAAACTGACTAGCCGGCGCTACCGTCAGTGTATTATCACTATAACGTGGCTACGCTGCCGATATATAGATGAGTCTCGGTCGCCCCTCCCCACCTTCCTTCATTAATGACTGACCTTACTAATGCTAGATAGCAGCATAACGAATTGGACCAAAAGACTTATGAAATGTCATGACCTAATAAAGGTTGCATTACAAGTGAAATTTTAATATTTAGATTTTGAGTAAAGTCCAACATACCAGGTATAATATTGGGATATATCGTTATACCGTGTTATAATTAAAGAGCCTTGGTTAAAATTAACATATATAAAATAAAAACGTTTTTGGTAACTCATATAAAAAACTTAATTTAAAATAAATGGGCAATTAAGACACATCATTTAACCCTCAAATAAAATCCGAACGTTTCGTGTGTAACCGGCATGGACGCTTCCCGATTTTAGCCTAACACACCATCCTTATTTTGCACGGCTACATTGAATTAGATGAAAAACATGGTCAATTTTCATCATTCATTCAACCTTGTCAGAAAGGGTACATACAGTATTATGTATGTACCCTTCTCAGCAGATAACACGGCTATCTTCGTGGGGGTGAATCACAAATTCTTAAAAAAGGTCCGTAAATAATTTAAAGACCACTATTTGAATTTTCTAAATATTTTCTATCTAATATCAGGCAGCAAAATGTATTTATTTAGCATCTAAATTGAGTCTAAAGACAGAACAAAAATAAAATTTCACATTTGTTGACCCAGGAAACATTTTTAGAAAAAAAAAACAGCAGATACTCCTATTTGTTGTTTGAAATTAAATAACAAATATCAAGTAAATTGAAACATTGGTTTTCAAATGATTACATAAAAACCTATACATGGTGATCTTTATTTTCTGGTGCTTACGGGTTCGACTATATTGTTCCCATTTTGAGAAGGAATGCCCCCCCCCCTTGTGTATTTTGCCCTCCCCCTGGACCCGAGCTTGACGTCACGAAGAAGGCGGATCACCGTCGTCGCCAGATTAGCGTCGAGACGCGCAGCAGCAGGCCCGCCTGCGGAACATTACCCGCAAGAGCAGAGCAATTAATTTCTGTCGGGACATTGTTCGGAGGACGACGCACTGCGCGTGCCCTAGTATGCGCGGGATCACGCAATTCTGACGCGACGTCGCGTCGGGTGCCGTGCCACTGCAGCAGAGCAAAGCGATAATCGTGCGTAAGGTGAAGATATTGCTTTGCTCAAGCCTGAAGTAGCATGTAGGCTTTATTTTGTAGAAAAATGAGGTTTTACTTGTTTTGAAATTGGTAAAATTGGTTAAAAAGCTTAAACTATGAAAAAAAAAAGATTCCGACGAATTGAGTACCTCCTCCTTTTTTTGAAGTCGGTTAACAACCAGCACACTATTGCTAATTTAAGGCATTCCTTGTAATAAATATAGTAACTGCTATAGGATACTTTGAGATTACCGCGGTCGTTAGACATGTTTGAAAAATGTTACAGCTAGATCTAGATTAAGAAGCACAGCAACTTCAATCGAGAAGACTCATTTAAGCTCTCTGCAATGTGGAACCCCGTGCTTCAGCCACTTAGAAGGGGCCAAGGAGACGATAATATCGGCGACGATATTGTCAGCTCATATTGTCTGTCGTCTGAAGTTCGGACCGCAGCCAAACACATTTCCGCTTCCGCCCCCACTCACAGCTACGATTTACGACCACGGCGAGCCTAGCGGTCACCTCAGTCGTCTGCTGCGCACGAGCGCGGCGGATGCCTCCTTGACAACGGGCTGAATGATTCGCTCGAAACGTCGGAGAATGTCTCTTCCTGCCGCGTGAAAAGCCGTAACATTTTTCAAACATGAGTAACTGCTATAGACCATCAATACGGCTTCCGTCCGAATCGATCTGCTGGGGATCTCCTAGTATACGTCTCACATGAGATGGGCGATGCGCTCGAAAATCATGGCGAAGGTATGGCTATCGGCCTGGATATCGCTAAAGCATTTGACCGGGTCTGGCATAAGGCACTGCTTTCCAAGCTGCCCTCTTATGGCCTTCCACCCGAGCTGTGTGACTGGATCGCCGACTTCCTGCATGGCCGTAGCATAAAAGTCTTGGTTGACGGTTGCTGCTCCAAAGCCATGTCTGTGAATGCCGGCGTGCCGCAGGGCTCTGTGCTGTCCCCAACCCTTTTTCTGCTGCACATCAATGACCTGCTCAATTTGGGCGACATTGATTGCTACGCAGATGACAGTACGGTGCTAGCCAGGTACACCAGTCACCAGACCGCAAGCCGGGCTGAAGTGGATGACGATAGGCGGCGCCTCGTTGCTAGACTCGAAGAGACCCTGGAAAAAGTTTCCGGGTGGGGTCTCCAGAACCTCGTCGAGTTTAACGCGAGCAAGACGCAGGCGTGCGTGTTCAGTGCGAAGCGAGCTCCGTTCAGTGCGGCTCCGACCTTCCAGGGAGCAACTCTACATATCGACGACCACATAGGGATCCTTGGTGTTGACCTGACGCATGACCTTAATTTCGGACGCCATATCGAGGATAAAGCCAAGCTCGCCTCAAAAAAGCTGGGAGTCCTCAACAGGGTGCGTCAGTACTTCACGCCTGACCAAAAACTGCTTCTTTACAAGGCGCAGATAAGGTCTTGCGTGGAGTACTGTTCGCATTTGTGGGACGGCTCAGCTAAGCACCTGCTTGGCTCCCTGGACTCGATACAGCGTCGGGCCGTGCGTCTCGTTGACGACCCCGAGGTATCCCTAAATTTGGAGACCCTTTAACTCAGAAGGGATGTAGGGTCTCTTTCTGTCTTCTATCGTCTTTACCATGGAGAATGCTCGTCGGAGCTGCATAACGCTGTTCCTCCGTCCCCTTTCTACCTTCGGTCAACGCGGAACAGGGAGAAAATGCACAAATTCACAGTCGACATTCCAAAAATAAGAACTCACCGATCCTCTAGATCCTTAATCTATAGGGTCGGTAAACAATGGAATGAACTCCCTTCCGAGGTATTTCCCCCAAATTACGACCTGGGGTCCTTCAAACGTGGTGTGAAGAAGCACCTGGCCGGCCGGCATGGTTTTCGCAGCCCCCCTGAATGTTCGAAAACCCATGGGCGTCGTCGGGCACCTTTAGGTCCTGGCGTACGCCATATGCCGCGCTTAACATAAAAAAAAAAAGACTCTAGACTAGACAATAGAATAAACAATTTTAGTGTATCTACTAGCTAGAGAGTCCTAGTGGCTACACTCGTGTGGATTTCAAGCAATTTAACAATTTAAATAACATTTTTGGTATATTTTCATGCACTACATAGGTTGGGGAAAAAGTTTCTTCGCATTTTTTAAGAAAATTCAAAACATTTTTTTATATGGTTTATTTACATTTAACTAAAGTATGTAGGTACCATTTTGTTCGATAACTTTTTGCCATCTTGTAGGTAGGGACATGATCCCATTGCTATAGAAATATTGGGACTTCTGATCAATATACCGCGACAAGTGGTTTTGGCAGTCCTCTCGTGATGTTAACCTGACACTGCCTAAAGAATTCTGAAGAGACCTAAACAGGTGGAAATCTGAAGGTGCAAGGTCAGGACTATACGGCGGATGCATTAACACCTCCCAGCCAAACTCTCTTAGTTTTTGCTGAGTGGCTAAAGATGTGTGAGGTCTAGCGTTATCATGATGAAAAACCACACCCCTTCTGTTGATTAATTCCGGCCGCTTTCTCTCAACTTCTTGCTTTAATCTCATCAGTTGTTCGCAGTAGAGTTCAGAATCGATGGTCCTGCCTGGTGGTAACAGCTCATAATGAATAATGCCCTTCCAATCCCACCACACACACAGCATCACCTTGTTGCGAGTTAACCCGGGTTTCGCCACAGTCTGTGAAGCTTGACCGGCCTTTGACCACGACCTTTTTCGCACGTTCTTGTCGTACGTGATCCACTTTTCATCACCAGTTATCAGCTTCTTCAAAAATGGTTCGGTTTCATTACGTCGTAATAAAGAATCACAAATGAGTACACGGTTCATTAGGTCTCTTTCAGTGAGCTCGTGAGGTACCCAAATATCGAGCTTTTTTGTGTACCCAGTTTTTTTTAAATGCGCCAAAACTGTTTTGTGGTCAATTCCTAGTTCTTCAGCTACGTCGTAACTACTGATATGCCGATCTTGCGCCACTTTTTCAAAAATGGCATCCATTTTATCCGTAATAGGGCGACCAGAGCGACGTGCATCTTTGACATCAAAATTTCCGGATTGAAAAAGCTTAAACCAAATTTGTGCTACTCTCACAGACACTGCACTAGGTCCATAAACATCGCAAATTTTTTTCGCGGCTTGCGTTGCATTTTTACCTTTTTTGTAGTAAAATTTTAAAATGTATCGAATTTCTTCATTAGATTCACTCATTTTGACAGTACGAAAAACAAATGAGAATCACACATTTTCCTAATTTGAATTTGGAATTATGTTCTTTAAAATTTAAACTTTCAATGATACCAAAACCAGCCAGATACAAATAGTATAGCCAAAGAGATTTTATTACAAGTTCATACATACTATAATGCGAAAAGACTTTTTCCCCGACCATTACATCCAGACCGTAATTTTAGAAGTATCTGAATTTTATGTATGGTCAGTGTGGCACGATTTCATTTCTAGATTCTAACCAACTGAGCCGTGATCAAATTCTAAAAACCTATCCTGATATTTTTCCCTGCATACCAATTTAAAACAATGTTGATTCTTCGTAATGGCAAAACTAAAGAGCATACAGTCGTTTGCAAAATGATCCGTCTCCACAATACAAGTGTAAGCAAGGCGAGTGGGCGTATCTGAGGGGTGGAGTACAGTTAACATTTTCTCACTCGCAACAGCTGCGGGCCACTTAAAATAAAACGTCAGAAGCAGCTCGCGATTGCTGATCGATTAATAAAAATAAACGGCCAGTTCAAGTCCAATTATAGACCTTAAATTTTGCGACTGTCACTTGTTTTGGAGGTAAAATGGCGCAACAAAATCATTACACGTTCCACAATGAATATTATTTATTAGTGATGTTCCACTTTGTAAAACTCGCTATTTAGTAAATATCCGAACGAATTATATGTTGTATTATCAGAGTATGAATCCCACGATCGGCTCGTAGCACCGCGGCGCGAGAACTTGCCTTCCAGACCCGAAGTCGTCGGTTCAAATCCCAGCCTCATTCAAGCACAACTTTCTCTTTATGAGTTGAATAATATATTTCGTTACGACTGTGAGCTGTTACATTGCTCGGAGTCCATGTAAAACTGTAGATCCCCTTCCCCTACAAAGCGGTAGGATTCAGACTGCCTGGCATGGTACCAACGCATTGGATTTCAAGATGGTCGAAACGGCAATGCAAAATTGACCATTTTTCCCTCCGGTTGTAACCGTGCTTTCGAAAGGAAGGTTCTGACATGGCACCTAATTCCTTTGGGAATGCGGTGTCCTAACCTAATATAATGACCGTGTTTTTTTATGTAAATGTCCAGTTACATAAAATACACCGGGTAGCTAATACCTAACTGACCGTCATGTTATTAGCCGTTACACCACATGGGAACTATGTAAGTTCCTCCGAATATTGCTTCGCTACATTGAACTGGATGGATTGCTGCTTTGACCATCGTTTATGTGTATCATTATGGGTACCAACCCGGGCGTCATTTATTCTACCAACTAGTGAGTAAGGTAGGGGACCTACCGTTTTAAGTGGAATCCGACCAGCCTCAACGGTTCAAAACGGTGACCCATCTAGAACCCAACCCAACTTATCGAATCGCAAGACGTGTCGCGCACTGGGCTACCGAGGCTGACAAGCTGCGTGTGGTATTAGCCATTCATGTATTAAATACATACAAAATATGTGTCACGACTACTTCAGTTGAACGCATCAACGTAATCGCATCCCGTCGACATTAATAATTAAGGTGTACGCTCACATGGCACCCGTCATGTTCACGCGCCAGCGTGAACATGACGGGTCAAGCACTTTATGGGCAAAATTATTGCAGCTGCTTTTAGGGTCCCGTCGCAAGAAGCGAAAAAAGGGATCCTTATAGTTTAGTTCTGGTATCCGTCGGTCACACGCATTTTGTCTCAAATTGTTGTACACTTATGTAATTGTGCACCAACTAATTAATGTTGTTCAAAACGTCATATTTTTGAGAAAAAGTGTATATCTGAAGCGCTCATCTTGTATTGTACAATAATCAACAAGAAAAAAACCAGCCAAGTGCGAGTCGGACTCGCACACGAAGGGTTCCGTACCATCGTACAAGATTTAACATAAAAATCACGTTTTTTGTAGGGTCCCCCCTTTATATTATATTATTTTTTATTAGTTGTTATAGCGGCAAAATAAATACACACTCTGTCAAAATTTCAGCTGCCTACCTATTACGGTTCATGAGATACAGCCCTGTGAAAGACGGACGGACGGACGGACAGCGGAGGCTTAGTGGGTAGGGAACCCTAAAAAGGTATTTCATGTCCGACAGTGACGGGACCCTCGGCACGTGAACACGTTCACGCTTGACCGGTTTCTTGCTCTTGGTCAACGTTCCCATAAATGGGGTGCGAAGGAAGAAAGATAACGAGGAGATAAGTAAATTAAATGTATTTATTTTACAGTACCTACTTGACATGGTATAGGGTTTTTTAATAAAACCATATTGTTGGTTCACCGATTTATCCAACCATATATTTGGTGAGTTTATCCTCAATTATAACTTCTATACACTAGTTCAATGCCCTTTCGGACATTTACCGTAGCGAGTCCCAGCCAAATGTGGTCTGAAACCGCGTGTGTGCGACATTCATTTACCCCAGTTTCATCGCAATCAGATTAATGGGTAAACTCATACACACATTATAATGAAAGTTTTTCAATACTATTATTTGACCATCCCCATGACACCTTTAGGGATAGAATAAAAAAAACCCTTCTTAGTGCACCGCTAGGTTTTTAAAAATTGCCCTACTTCGGATACTTCAAGGAAATTTTCCTGCAGATTTCAAAGCTCTAGGTCCACCGGAGTAGACTGTGCATTGCCTGTTAGTAACGTTACTATATTTAAGTATCTATAAGATTAGATGTTACCAGTAAATAGACATTTACTGCCGTCAGCCCAAGCCGTCAAGCGGTTTGGCTCTTTGATACCTGTTGAAGAGCACTGCTAAATTTTTCTTCGTGTTGGTGTGTAACACGAATGTTTACAGTGAAAAAATAACATCCCATGGAAACCAACTCCTTCCATATTTGGCAATAGAGCAATGGAATCTCTATCTGTGTACCTAATTTGTTTTGGCAAGTCTCTATTGAGGACTATGTGTGACGTCGCTGGAAATTACAGGCGTTACCCAGGGGTTGTATCTCTGATACCGATTAGCTTGATTATAATAATGATCTTCACCTCAAACACACAACTGAAACGGACCACGCGTCTGTTTGCCGAACCTATGACGCGCACTAGCTCGCACTACTGGTGTGCTACTGCTCACCTATCTGCCTCGTCCGAAGACTTTTCAACGCAATGCTCTGGTCAACACCTGAATGCGATGTTCTAGTGATCGAGGGAGGAATGTTTGAGCGAGCTGCATGCGATTTTTGGAAGGGAATAGGTAATAATTTTGTTCATTTTCTTTACTTTCTTTGTTTTTTGTAACTACATTTTACGAATTGGTATTTGCTGTAAAGTATTATGTATAAGTATAATAATATATAAATAAATAAATAAATATCTGTATCATGGTATGGCATCTAACGTATGGATAGTAGGAGCAGAATCACGGAGCAGAATAGTATAATGGAAGTACGTGTAACCCGTTGTGTGAGTATATAATTGGACTTAGTTTTAAAGTCAGGTACGGTAGGGTGCAATAAATAAATGAAACACCCACACGAGGTGTGTGTCGACACGCAGCGACGCATGATGGCCGGTGCTGGCTCCGGGAAGTCATTTGGCGATGCAACTGCCCACAGATAGACCGCCTCTGGCAGTGTATGTAATTTTAGGTATGGGGCAGATGGTGCGCAGTGCACTCTACCAAAACAAAATGTACAGTCGTTAAAAGAATAACCACTGTAGAAGTAGGCTGATTGAGAATGAGTTTTCCCTTCAAGTTTATTATTTTACTAAGTTTTCGAATATTGATAAAATAAACCAAAATTAGCCATTTCGACGGTTCGACGATTGGAATCCTGCTTCCGACGAATGTCACGATCAAAAACTTTTTCAGATTATTTTTAAAATCTGATTACAATGCTTCAAAGTAGATGTCGCTGAAACTCAAATTATCTAGGTCTATCTTATATGTAAGGAACTTTCAATGACGCCATACACACGCAGAGCTAATACTGTTCACATGTGTGTGATTTAACTTTAAGAACAGCCCGTAAGCTATGCTCCCCATACAAACGTGGTTTACTAATGTTTTAGAAACCGCTGTTCCAATTAAATTGATATTTAAAATCTAACATCAGACAACCAATATCTGTGTCTGCACGCATTTTTTTTATTGAAAAATCCAAACCGAATCAAATTAAAGCAAAAAGAAAATCTTCATAAGAATTTTGTTTTCTCTGTGGATTTACCTAGGATACATTTACCGAAAAAACTAAGACATGCAGACACAGATATCTGTAATCTTATATTAGATACCAAATATCAAGTAAATTGGAACAGTGGTTTTCAAATTATTAGTAAACTACGTTTGTATGGGATGTGAAATTTTCTAATGCTTACGGGCCGAACTTAAGTATTCCATATTGGGTTACATGAAAAAACCTAACTACATAAAAGGTAGCCGCCCGCTGCACGCGCCTCTGCCATACCTACTCACTAGATACTCTTTATGTCTAGTTTACTTGGTAAATGATTAACTAATCTAACTTTACTTCCGAGTGGTAAATTCCCACGACAAATTAAAATAATTTTAATGAAACTTTTCAAAAGGAAAATTTGCTTATTATCGTTCGAAAGTTCAATGTAGGTCACATGACTTAGCATTAAATTTATTAATAACTTAATTTCTCAAATATTAAAATATTATTTTATGCAACTGTATATCATAAAATATTTATAGTTTTCATAAATCTATGCTTTAATTTCGATTCATTAAATTATTTGTATTATCAAGTGTGAACCACAATACATATTAAGGATGCGTGTGAACCATGATATGTTACTATTCCTATAACAATAAAATCTCCATCATTGTTCCAAGAAGTATTCGTGGTCAAGGAATCATCGACTTGAATAAATATGACTCTGTATGTAGTAAACAGGAAATTAATCACGAAGTCATAAATTACACATAATTATTTCGGGAAAATATCTGCATTAAAAGCACACGCACATATGAATAGGAGAACCACAAGGTGAATCACAATAAGAAAACATTGGGCACTTGATTAAGAGAAAAGCTCATAAAGGGAAGGTCCTGGCATGGCACCTAATTCCTTCGGGAATGTGGTGTATTGGGCTAATATCATAACGGTAGTTGTGTGGTATTAGCCATCCATAAAGTAAAGGTGGGTAGTAATGATGGCCTGATGGATAGATGGATAGTAATTTCACACGAAATCATTTTTAGTTGATTAGTTTAGTTTAGTTACTAAAAAAAGGTTTTTCCCAGTTTCTATCCAGTTCAACGTAGCTGTGCAATGTAGGGAAGGTCCTTGCGGGACCTACTTGCCATGAGGTGTGTTGGGCTAATATCATGACAGTAGGTGTGAAATTAGCCTTCTATGTCCGGACATAAACAAAAATATGATTGCGGCCAACAGGGGAAACTGCCAGCGAGAATCATGTCGCAAAATGACCACAAGAGTTAAGTTAGTCACATAGACTAAAAAAAATATTCCTGTTTTGCGATTTTTTTCCTTGATTATTTCCTTTTCTTTTATTTATGATCGTTTCATTACTACCTACGTTTACGTAGGTTCCAACCTATTTTTTCTATCGCAAAAAATATACCATACATTTTTTACAAAAATAGGTACTGAAGATATGCACCATAAACAAAAAACGTATTCGATGTGTGAAACTTTTGCCTTTCAGTACACGAAGTTTGACAAACTGTATTCGAAGTCAGCTAGTCCTCTTTTATGTCCTCCACCACACTGGTAAAAAAAACTGTCGAAACACCTATTTTCACGGTAGAAATAGGAACCTTCCAGGAAGATACGGTGTTGTGTATTTTTTCTAAAATTCGTTGATTATTTTTGATTTATTGTTTTGTTTTGATTATTTTCTCGTAAATTCTCCATCTCACCTCTGATAAAACCATCACCTCTTAGTCGCAATATATTACCTTAACAAATCTCTTTCTGGTAGTTTTGTTCCATTTTAAAGCCAGTATATTTGCCATTATCGTAATAAAGAAAAACTTATTCAGAGGCCATATGGACCTTCAACGACCGAATTATGCTGGAAAACATCTTTTTTAATGGAGAGCATTCCATATTATGTTAAACAGCATTTTAACAGTTTTCTGAAATGTTTATAGTTTAAGAATAGTTTTTAAGTAAATGTTAATCACCGAGCAGTGCTCCAAGAGATCGGTCGGTATCTCTATGTTATGCTAATCGGCTTGACTAAGCAATTATTTTCAACGTTTCATGGCTTTAAACATTTTTAACTTCTCTGTGACGCTAAGGGGCTTATTATTCTCTGCCTTCGCTTAATTAATTTGGACAGTGAAAGTGACATTGACTTGAGGAATTGTGTGGGTTTAATGTATGGTTTTAGTGTAGAGATCAATAAAAAATTATAGTTGAATGTGCGTTCGATAAAACATATTATTTTACTTTTTAACACATTTAAATAAGCAGCTTGGTCGGGTTATGCCAACGATAAAATAACATAAAGAAAATATAAACAAACATTGAGGGGCAGGTTAGGCTTGCAGATAGACGAATTTCACAATGCAAGGTACATATTTTCTAATATTAAGGTTAGTTGTTAGAGATTGCCTTTGGCAATAATAGAATAGAATAGAATAGAATAGAATAGAAAATAATTTATTCGATAGAGTACAATTATACATAGCCAAGAGAACTTATTTTTTATAAAACAAAAGGTACCCTAGGGAAAAGGCTTATGACTCAGCGATGGTTCGCACTTACGAGAGCTGCAGCAAGCTGCAGCAGTCTGGCGACGCTGGTTTTCGGTCATAACCTGTGATGGGGATGTATGAGGGTGTGTGCGCATGTGATAGGGTGTGTGTGTTAATGTAAGTTGTACATGTGTATTGTTGTTAAGTGATTCTATGTATGATTATGAGTAAGTGTATATTTGTGTGGATGTAATTTCATTGTTTGTGCAAGACGAATGTGACCCTGTGTATGTATATAATTGTATTAAAAAAAAAATTAAATTAAGTTTAGTAATTAAAAAGTAAGTAAGTAAAAATTATGGCAACAATATGTAATATGTAAAGATAACCACGTGAAGTGTTAATTACGTACAGTTATGAATAAATAAATGCAAGCGTTATTATTAATTTTTTTCTTAGAAATTACGTTCGCAGTATTTCCTACCATTTGGGGTTTTGACAGATTTTGTATCAGTATTAATTAGTATTAATAAGTATTAATAATTTACTCAGCCGGGTTCGGTTTGCCTAGATAGTAGCCAGTCCATGCAGGCTTTTTTAAATGGGTTAAGCTTAACTTTTGTACGGATCGGTGGCGGCAGGTCGTTCCAGCATATAAGCTCGCCTTTAAGCAATAAAGAATATTTTCATTTCATTTTCATTTTCATTTCATTTCATTTCATTACATACATATTTTTGATTCTTTATATAGTTCTAAATTATGAATTTATAATCATTGATTCTAAATAATATATTCATAATTTAGAATCAATGATTGTCGATAACATATTACTGGCATTTTTTTAAGTATGAAATAGTATTATGTTTACTATATCTATACTAATAATAAATCTGTAAAGGGTGTTCGTGGAGTAAGTTGCTTAATTTTCTAAGATACTTCATTTGTGGGCTTTATGTATGATACTAAAACTAAATTGTCGATTTTTAGAAATCAGTTCTGTATGTATGTATGTATGTATGTATGTATGCTCCTCCGAAATTTAAACAGATCATCCGAATACGATGAAACTTATTACACGTATATGTAATTACACGGCACACAGGATAGAATTCAGTTCCGCTTACGCTAAGATGTAGCTGTCATACAAACCGAAATGCCCCGAGGCGGCGGCTTGGAGGGGTAATCGCTATCTGCCTTTGTTTCTTCGTTTACTTCTTACAAGCCACGCAAAGGATTTTTTGATACTGTTTTTATTAATATAAGGAGCGATCAACGAGCAAGGATTGCGTATGTAATTTTTTAATTTTTAATACTAACCCAAAGAGAAAAATGAAAACTATGTACTTGAAAATTGTAGGTCTACAGAAAGTTCCACGATATCATGTAGAGCGATAACTTCGAACCACTCACCCGATTTATATGCGTATTTTATCAATGTGTGGCAACTCTGGACGCAGTCAGATTCCGGATGGGTTACCGTTTTCTATGTTGAAGGTGGCTGTGGTTCGTATTTCTCATAAAACTTAGTAAAAGTAAGGAAGGTGGTCGGGTTAATCCCGCCTTTGTTGGTTTTGTATCAATTTCTATGGGCAGCATTTCTATAGCAGTGCCAGTGCAGTGAGGGTCTAACGGCAGATGCTTTTAAAATTCACTCCTAAATGTTTACAAAGCACAAAATGGGAATATGTGGATGTTTCTCATTAAATCATGGCATATCGGTTCAAACTATTTTGATGAAATGTGTTCGATGGATACATAGTCCTGGACCAGCCTTTTGGTCGGTTACTTTTATCCAGGAAATAATTCAGACCGAAATCAATCCAACAAGACATTGACCCGAGCGGAGCCGGGTATTCGAAAAATGTATCTGGCTGATAACCTTTTCCTTCCGATCTACAGGAAAATATTATAACGATAGCAGCGCCAGTCGGTTCTCCGTAAACTATTGAAGACGTACTGACCGATCTTTACCTTGATACATACATACAATCTGTCATGATGACGGCTTGTCGCGGTCGGAGCTGCCAGATATTGGTATAGAAAATAGACCGAAACTAAACCTGAAGTATAATGATAAAATATTTTACTACATACGTGTAGTAAAATGATAATAAGATAATAATAATAATATAATAATAAAAAGATAATAATAAGAGTGTATTTAGTTTAGATTTGTATAGCAGATTAACGACTGTGACATTAATGATTTAGCTGAAATCGCAAGATAGGATTAAAATGTCGTTACCTATTACAGCGAAAATACGCAACATCTGACAACACTGAGAACAACATGTTGTGATTTTGTCCGCTGAGACTTTCATTAAATAGTAATTGAAAATATTATTTTTAATTTTAATTTTCAATCACATGTTTGCCTATTGTTATCGATCTTTGTCAATGGACTCTTTAATGCGATTTAGATTTCGGCATTTTCCTTTATTTATCTGTTAGAAAACTTTTTTTTTTACAATATTTTAATTATTCATCAGTTAAACAGATAGCCAATCTCTTGAATATAAATAGATATCCATTTAAGACAATTTAAATATTTCCCAACGATTTCCGGGTCCCTATCAAGTCAAGTACCCAAAATAATTATTACTTGTATTCCTTCATTTTATAAACTCCACAAAAGCATACTTTATATCCCCATAAAATATTTGGTTCTGTTCATAAACTCTATAAAAGCATATTATAGATTCTCAACCCATTCTTTTCTTCATTCCATAAACTCTACAAAATAATACTCTACATTCCTAACACATATTTCTTTCATTTCATGAACCCTTTAAGCATACTCTGCATTATTAACACATTATTTCCTTCATTTCATAAACTCTACGTAAGCATTTGTACTCTACATTCCTAATACATTATTTTCTTTCTTCAATGTACGGAATTTCTAAGACGAAATTCCAATAGTTGGTGCCTGCTTGTGGGATACCACTTTCTTTCTGCTCAAGTTGATCAGTACAAGTTAATACGGTGAATGTAGACGTGAGGATGCCCACTACTTCGGTTGTATTAGGCTCTATCAATAGCCAAATTATGCAGCAATAAGGGCTCACAACTCGTATTGGGTGCCTACACAAATAGAGGTCGGCATTGCTCAACCACAGGAACCGCGGATACGGAAACTATTGAATTGTGTGTTGCAGATTTTACAGAAAACCGATCGACTGGTCTATTTAAATGTATGGAGAAATTAAAGAGCGCGCGCAGTGGGCGTTAAGCGAACCAACATGTTGCCGTAAATACGTCGACGTTGACGTTTACGCCGACTCCGCGTTTTCATACAAATCGGAAGTCCTAGTTTGACTTTGACAGCTTGAAGAAGTAAAATCATAGAATATCTAGTAAAAACTTGTATGAAGTTTGACGTTTTTACGGAACTTTGAAGTTCCGTTAACGCCAGTTTAGGTGACAACTGGGACTAACAGCTCAGAGGGATGACGGTGTCGAAGACGCGCGGCGCGGTCGCGCGGCGGCGCCCACGCGAATACCTCACCTTGTAGTACACGCGACACGCATGTAGAGACGGTGCTGCGGCATACCGGTTCCGACCGCTTCGCTTCCCCTCCGCTCGCCCGGCCCTGCCGCCTACCCGGCCACGCTCTCTCACCAGGTGGTGCTGACAAAAGGGAGCGTACTGAGAAATTGTCTGAATTGATTGACTCCGTTTGGGCGTATCCGGTTTCGATGTCAGCCGCGATTTATTTGCGAACAAACTTTTGGCTACTTCGAGCGCTCCAACTATGGGACCCTTTGTGTCCATATTTAAAAAACTACGAATCCAACTTAAACGTACATGCCACATGCAAACATAGTTGCAGACGTATTGGAGGTTTTGTGTGGGTGGAAACTGATGTGATGAACGTTACTTTAGAGCAAATTCGCGCGCGGTAGCGATGTTTCTACTCGAAGACGCGGCGCCGCGGCGCCGCCGGATCCCCATACAATTTATGGGAGACGCGATATCGACCGCATGCCACTTCTCTTTCCTCTCTTTTGAGTGTTTACGCCAGTAAGACATGGTAGATATTTCTAGCAAATCAAGATGGCGTTACAGTGGCGAATATCCTGAGGCTTCCATTTATTCGTTCACCGTGTTACCACTGTAAAGTAATCAAAGCAAGCCGGTACCTTTCGAATACCATGTCAGATCCTTAACTCCTGTTGAAAAACGTTTAATTCATAAAAAGTTACACTACCTAAGCATTATTATGCACTACCTCATTCTAAATTCTTGAAGGATGGATCAACTGAGTGAGTTTGGCCTAAAACTGTCAAATACATAGGTACACAAGAGTATTGTTTTCTACATCAAAACCATAACCTGCGTGTACCTATCAAATCTTATATGCACAAAAGGAATGTATTACGATTCCGCCCACATATTAATATTTAACACGACTCGAAACTTGGATGCCGCTCCCGCGGGTGTTAGATTTATCAACAGTCGCTTGTCGATCAGAAGCCACGTCTGCTGACAGGTTAGCGATAAGTCTTCTAAAATGCGTGGGAGGCGACACGTGGCGGGACCGACCCAACATCAGGCTTTCTTCGCTTCAAGAGTGTTCAGCTTTATTACCAACACAGAACCGATGTTAAGAGTATCATACAAACGCTATATAAAATAGTTTGCAGAGCTGGTGATCTAGCAAATATAGTGGGTCGCAAAATCTAATCGTCTAAGGTCGCTAATGAATCTGAAAATATTGGGTTTGTTCTCATTACGAAATCGATGACTGAATATTTTGTAAAGGCCAAAGAATACCATGTCAGATCCTTCCCTCCTGTTACTACCTCTACGCCCTTTACTCCTACTACGCGACTAAAAGCTACTAAGCGAGCTTTTTTTTTATGTGACTGGACAATGGAAAACAGCTTATATTATACCTATCCATAAAGGAGATTCCCGTCAAAAGGTTGAAAACTATCGTCCCATCTCAATTCTTTCGGCCATACCTAAGCTGTTAGAGAGATTGGTGCATGATCAAATATATCCGTTGCTTGCGCCACAGATCTTGGAGCAGCAGCACGGGTTTGTTAAAGGTCGCTCGACTGCAAGTAATCTTCTCTTACTCTCTAATTTTCTCTTCAAAAATATGGACCGTGGTGTACAAGTAGATGCTGTCTATTGCGATTTAAAGAAGGCGTTTGATAAAGTGGACCACCTCATACTGCTAAAGAAAATATATTACAATGGCATCAGAGGAAACCTGCTGAGATGGTTCGCTTCATATTTAGCTGCAAGACAGCAAGCAGTGACCGTTAGAGGCTTTAGCTCTTGTTGGGAAAATGTGTCATCGGGGGTCCCACAGGGATCGATTTTGGGGCCCCTACTATTTGTAATTTTTATTAACGACGTCATTGAGTGCTTTAGATTCTGTGATTTCCTTTTATATGCAGATGACATTAAAATATTCGCAAAAATCTATAATGAGTCTGATTGCACTTTGGTACAAGAAGATTTAATTCGTTTCGAAACATACTGTAACAATAATAAATTATTTCTCAGCCTTCATAAATGTATGAGTATTTCCTTTACAAAAAAAGTTAACCCTGTACTGTATACCTATCGCATCGATGGACAAAACTTACTCAGAGTCGATAACATTCGTGACCTGGGAGTACAATTTGATTCTAAGCTCCATTTCCACTTACACATCAACAACATTATTAATAGAGCCTATCGAATGTTAGGATTTGTGTTAAGAGTCAGCAAGCCTTTTAAAAGACTTGAAACTTACAAAATTCTATATCAAACCCTCGTAAGATCCCAACTGGAATATTGCACTCCGGTGTGGTCACCATACTATGCTATTTACAGTGAGCATATTGAAATGATACAAAAGAAGTTCCTCAGATCACTTAACTATCGTCTAATAGGTCAAAGTAAATCATATTCATCTCTTTTGTCTCATTATAAACTTCCCAAACTATCCGACCGGAGAGGTCACCTAGATTTAATGAATCTCTATAAAATTGTCAATAACGTGTACAATTGCAGCGCTCTTACGGAACTGATAGAATTTCGGATTCCGTCACGTTTCACACGATGCAATACACTTTTTTATTTGAGCAACACACGTACCAAAGCGGGAAAAAGAGCCCCTATACATAGAATGTCAAAGCTTTATAATGAGAATGCAGCGGTGGTCGACTGTGATATATTTTTTGACTCGCTGTTTTCGTTCAAGAAAAAAATCAGAAACATCCAATAGTTCTGTTTTATGTACGAAATGTAATGGAGCATACATTGTGTTTTTTCTTTTTGTATGTTGTTCTAGGTCGTCTTCTTTACAGTCATTTATTTTAATTTTTATTTCACTAATTCTCAAATAACTTCTACACCTTAACACGAGCTGTGTCATATTCACATGATTGTATTAGAACTTTAATGAACCAGTAATCTCATATCACTTGCTTTTTTGTAATTACCTATCTCCAGGTACACTTTTTCTTATTACAAATAACGCCACCTTCAAAATGTATACTTATTCTTGTTTTAGTGAGGGATAGTTTTGAAGACAGATCTTTATTCTTGTTACCAATTACTTCTTTGTAACTGTGTTTTATTGTCTGCCTTTGTTTTTCCTCCAATAATAAATAAATAAATAAATAAATAAATAAAGACATGGATGGCTAATACCACACCTTCTGTCATGGTATTAGCCCAACACACCACATGGGAACTAGGTGCCATGCCAGAACCTACCTTATATTGCACGGCTACATTGAACTGGATGGAAAACACGGACAATTTTCATTGCCGCTTCGACCATCGTTCATCCAATGCGATGGTACCAACCCGAACGGGATAAACCCTACCACCTAGTAAGTAAGGAAGGGGACCTACAGTTTAACGTGGAATCCGAACCACGGCCAGCCTCTCTCAACGGGCCAAGTGCGAGTCGGACCCACACACGAAGGGTTCGGTACCATCGAAAAAATATAACACAAAAAAAAGTTTTTTCATGGGACCTTTAATTTTTTGTATATTTGAACTTTACCTAATACTATATAAAATAACTATGCAAAATAAATACACACTTTGTGAGAAATTTTAGTTGCCTAGCTATAACGGTTCATGAGATACAGCCCGGTGACAGAAGGACGGACAGCGGAGGTTTAGGAATAGGGTTCCGTTTGCACACTTTGGGCCCGGAACCCTAAAAATGAATGTTCAAATTGGCTCATGGCATCATCATACCGTCGACAGGAATGTTCATGACCGCCGATTTATAATGCATTTGAGGAGGAAATAGCCGTGAATGTTTCTCGTTTGGCAAAAGAACTGGTTATAGAGTTCGACAAAAATACGATTAAATTCATGTAGTAGCACAATTTATTTACTCCTTAAAAAATATGCGCTGACAGGAATAGCCCTAGACTAGTGGTAAGACCGGTGATCTCTGCTATCCGCCCACGGGCTTCATTTCGAGGGTAATCAATCTCTTATTTTCTTATGTCTTTGCAAATGAAATGTGAAACTACTAAACTTGATTCGCAATGAATGCTTGGAAAAAACAATTATAAAACTGGTTGAACTCCTCGCCAAACGTAGTGAAAATTAGGGTCAGGATGTGCTTAAATCAGTATTCAGTCCCTGGCATAGCACTAGTTCCTTCGGGAATGTGTTTGTGAGTTAAAATCACGAACTTAGAAGTAATATTAGCCATCCATGCCAGGTAACATAAAGTCCTTTCAAGAATATATTTTTTTATATTTCAAATACATTTTATAGCGTCATCTTACTAAATATGCTCATCTAGGTAAATAAAAGTTTCAGTGTCTCTCGACCTTGTAGTTTTGTGTATTTTTCCAAAGAGATTTCCTATGTGAGATGCCTTAAAAACATATGTACTCTCTAATAGAGACATCGATACAATGTCTGATCACATGAAAAAAACTCATTAAAACGGCAGCCCCGGGGATCGGCAATAATAATCATAGAAGCATATTTTCTTTAAACACCGGGGCTCTATAAACAGAGCTGACAAAAAACTATTTGTATGCTAACCTGACGACGCGACGACGCAGCGGCTGTGTCGACTGCTGCAGTTGAGGGAATAGAAAGGCGCGAAGCTCGGTGAGAGCATGTGGCGTTAACGATCTTACAAAATGCGTAAGAGATAAAAATGAAATTGTCGTGACAGCTAAATTAGTTTTTCATTCGATTCGGATCCGGCCTCGTTCAAAATTTACATAGCCGCGACCATACCACGTTAAATCATATCACGTTTTTCTAAAATAGCAATTGCGGCAAATGTAACAAAGATCATACATAAAAACTGCTCTACTTTTTTTCTTCAAAATCCTTTTTTTTTTTTCGGAAAAAAAACCTATCCTAAGCATCGGGCTCCATATCGAGGATAAGGTCAAGCTCGCCTCAAAAAAGCTAGACGTTCTTCCCAGATCCTGCCTCAGTACTTCACGTTAGACCAAATACTGCTTCTTAGAGGCGCGGGTAGTTAGTTGTTCGCGGATGCGAAACCGATCAGCTAAAGTGGCTGCTTGGCTACTTGGATTCGACAAAGTGCGGCGCCGTGTGTCTGATCGACTACACCGAGAACTCTCAAAATTTGGAGACCCTCCGACTCAGAAGAAATGCAGAGTATCTTTCGGATCGTCGAGATATCGAAGATTTCTGTGTATAATCGTCTATACCACGGAAAATGTTCTTCGGAGCTGCATAATAGCGTTATGCTCCGTCCAAATCCTATCATAGCTAAACATGCAGTAGGCAGGGTTCACCCATGCACTATCCGCATTCCACATATCAGAAGCAACCGATCCTGCAGGTCCATTACATATCTAAAGGGTAACTTCACAATGCAGTGGTATTTTCCCCGAAACACAACCATAAAGAAATGTCAAATTGAAAAAAAAACCTAGATTGTAAATGCCCTCCTTTCCTCTAATGAAATAAAAACACAAATGCTAAACGTCCCGTAAAGTTCATTTCTAGTGGATAATTTGCAAAGATATTTTAATGCTGCAAGTAATAATGGTTTATAACAAGCTATCAACTTACCCACTATGGACAGATGAATCTTTATGCATTAATTTCGAATATGGTAAGAAAGCTGTCAATAGGAGGCATTGTATATGAAAGTGGTTCTCTCGACTCTGCGCACCTTACGAGCCTTGATTGGCTATTTTAATGAATACTAAATAAAATTATAAAAACTCACCAAGGTTTATAAAAGGTTTCAACTTAATTTGTAAAAGTTGACTATACCTTCAGAATCATGACTCTTACATTTGGTTAAGCGAATAAATTGAATATGTTATAATACCAAATTCAGGATTTAAATAAGTCCCGTTGCAACGATCACAAAACCGCAATTATAGGCAAAATGATAGAGGCCATTGAGGTTAGCTGTAAGCTATTAGGAGGTCCATATAAGGCTGGGAATGGGTTGTAACAGTAACTCGGATTGCTTGCCTAGGATAGGGTTAGATGGCGGCTTAATTGGCAGAAAGTCTCCTATCTTCCTGCAAATATCTCGGTAGGCATTATACTTCACTCCGCTTACATTGTAAGTAGATTGTGTGCTGCGCGTCGGATCAAAGATAGGTAACTAACTGTATAAGCACATAATATCTACAAGCAAAAATAAAGTCCATAAGATCCGTCACGTTTTTTTTTCACATATTTTGTATACTGCTTATATTCAAGACTTGTAAAGCCAAGAACCCCAGTCCCAGTCAAGGATTTTTAACTGCATCAGTGCATTTTTCCAAATAATTATTTCATAAAACCCATTATAACCATAAAACCGCGAAAGTGGAAAGTTATGGCAAATACATTATTTTTTCGATAAGCGTTACGCAATTCACAGGATTTCACAATTAAGCTGTTATCCCAAAATGTAATAATTCACTTAAACGTTTTACTTCAGGGCTATAAAACCTGAGCAACGGTTATTTACAGAAGACTGATTAAGAAAGACGAATAAGATAGAGTTATTTACTGAACGAACACAAAAAGGCTTAAAGACAATTTCAGTTGATATGAAATGCACAAAATGTGTACAAGTATGTCACCTTATGTTGCATAATAATGCTATAAGCAGTTACAGAAAAAACTCATTACTGGGCTAATTTAATATCCGATTGAGACCAAACCACGCCAAACTCTACATAATAGAGTGTTTATGACGAAGTGGGGACGAATTTCCGTAGAATCGCTCATGTTTAATAATTTGAATTAATGTATAGCCTAAACCTCGGCCTAAACATAACATAATGTTAAGCGCGATATTAGAGAATAGATTGAAACTAAAATTAAATACCTGTTGTTTTTATTAAAGCGGGTCAGTTTTTTTAATTAGTTTGAGGCTTGAAATTTTATGATAATGAATTGGATAAGTGCATTTTGTCAGGCAAGCAAGCTGCTCCATGGTTCGGAATCCATGTAAAACTGTAGGTTTCCTTCCCCACGGATGGTAGGGTTTATGATAGTCGAAGTTGCAATGATAAACTGTCCGTGTTTTCCATCCAGTTCAATGTGCGGTGCTAACCTAACCTAACCATAATGGTATTGTGTGGTAGACAATCTATGTCAGGTTCCAAAAAAAAAAACTTATCGGCTACGGTCGTCCTAGGGCAAGTGAGCCCTCCTAATTTGTAAACCATCGATATGGGAACCGAGTAATCAACGTCCGAAGTGTACCTATATGGTATGTACGTAGCTATGTAGCGGAGGGCAGCATTGCGTACGTAATGTGGAATACATTATCATAATCGATGGTAATACGATCCATTCTGATGTGTCGACACCGCACCGCACCTCATGACTACATGACACCACAGCAGTTTAGGTACGTACCCGTAGGCACGGTAATCCTATTCCGTGCGTACTAAGCACCACCATTCAAACCAAAATAAGTACAGTCGTTTGCTTTCATGACGTTACAATTTGATGTGCAGCAAATACTGAACGACCTAAGTAGGTACTTTGTTTTGTCTTGAGTTTGTTGCGATTGCCCATACTCAATCGGTGTACTACTGGATTATACTTAACACCAAACATGCTGTTTAACACTTAGATCAACGCGATCTAGCCGGGTTGCGTTGCTCTAGGGTTTAACATGAGAAAAAAACCGGCCAAGTGCCAGTCGAACTCACACACGAAGGGTGTCAACCCATCAACACCAAAAAATCTGGTTTTTGTATGGGATAATTTTTTATTTTTTTTTATTTTACCCATTTGTTGCTATAGCGGCAAAATAAATACACACTCTGTGAAACTGCTACCTACCTATATGCTGCCTACCTATTACGGTTCATGAGATACGGCCCTGTGACAGACGGACGGACGGACGGACAGCGGAGGCTTAGTAATAGGGTTCCGTTTTTACCCTTTGGGTAAGGAACCCTAAAAATTACGTTCACGTTCCGGAAATAGACGCAAATCCGTGATCATTTTCATTTATTTATATTTACGGTGACCTTGTAATTAAATTGATTTCGGAATTCTTTTCATTTCCATAGTAATTAACGTGAAATTCCCTGACTTCATCACTTGTAAATTTTACACACACAAATGTGTAATATTTTATAGGTTTTTGACGGTGATGACACCACCTTTTTTATGTTACTGGACATGGATGGCTAATACCAAACCTACTGTCATATTAGCCCAACACCTCATGGAAACTAGATGATACCACATATTGCACAAGCATGCATTGAAGTGGATGGAAATCACAGACAAATTTTCTTCGACCATCGGCATCAACCGGGTTGGTACCATCACGTTAATAACTTAGTTGGTACTATACCAACGCGGGCGAGATTAACCCTACAACTTAGTAAGTAAATAAGGGGCCTAAAGGTTAACGTGGAATCCGAATTACGAATTTCGAATCCTGTAATCACCTCACGACATTCACGGCAATAAATTCAGTGGGCCCAAATGTAATATTTGTTCTTCTAGGAACACAGCATTATGAGTTCGTACAAGTTTTACTTTATTCGATATTTACTTAATTCCTAATTCAGATAAAAGTCACGCAAGTGGACGACTGTACCAACGTACAAGAAATGTGAAGCCCGTGTATCGTACGACTTCATTTTGAGTAGAGCGCCGTAATTGTCGTTTGTATGCTTGAGAAAACTCATTTGTGGGTATAGTTCGCTTGTACAGAGGCCACGAAATGTTTAAAACAACGCATTAGTGTTGTGTGTACGTAGCATGTTGAGCATCTTTTGTAGAGATGTTTGATCGTTTGAATAACTGTAAACTTCGAAAAGTGCTTTGCCACAGAACGTAACAATTATGTTGCTTCTCTTTAATTTAATATCTTCATACCTACTATGTATATGTTATTTACGTGTTATTTATTCTAATTAATTTAAATTATCATGTACAGACATAGAAAGTGCTGTAATAATCGTTACGGTTTTGGTTTTCACGAAATTCAGCACAACGCCGTACCTGAAACAAACAAATTATACATGATTTTTTCACGCCGTGAATCAAATTAAATTTAACCTTCTTTATGAGCGGTATTTAGTCAAAGTCGTTGTCAACCTTTACAACTGCTGACCAAAAGATACAATGTCCATGCGCCGGGGGGCAGAGACGAGGCAGTGTAAAACTGGAATCTGATATTTAGTGCTCATAAAGGTAACGCCTCTACCCAAGTGCAGCTAATTTATAGGGGAAATGTAGAACGCTTACAAATCTCACTACATAAGAACGTAGTTTCGCATAAATTGCGTGAATAAGTATCTAAGTGGATTGTCAAACAAAATGAAAGTATTAGAATTTTGTTTAGAATTATAACAACAAAGAAACAACAAGGTTTTTAAAGATGTTTATCTCAACACAGGTAAATGTATATTGATGGCATAAGGACAACTAAATTTAATTAAACAAAATATTATGCGAGAAAGCATTCGGAAACGTTGGCCTAGGTACCTACTGCCTATACATATCTGATAAAAACAAATCTTCAAGAAACGTTTAAAACGGTTTTCCAATATGAAGCAAGAAGTAGCACCTACGCTTACTCTAATGAGCCCAGTTTACACGCGAAAGATCTCTCTACGCCTGCATCGCCGGCGGAGAAGGGGGCGGCATGGCAGTGACGCAGCTATCACTGAACGAAGTTGTGCAGTGAGCGGGGCCCCACGACTCAGGGGGCCCTCAGCCTACCCTTCTTCCTTTTGAAATTTAAGGCTTACGCGTCTCGGGTACACTCATGGGTGTTTGCCCAAATATTCATCATGCTTATACTTGTAGAAACATCGATTATCAAATAGATATTTAAGTGCGGAGCAAACATGTAGGTACATATATATTGTGATTAACCAATTCTGGAATATATTCATAAGTAGTAGGGTTCCGTACCCAAAGGGTGAAAACGGAAGCCTATTACTAAGCCTCCGCTGTCCGTCCGCCCGTTCGTCCGTCACAGGGCTGTATCTCATGAACCGTAATAGGTGGGCAGCTGAAATTTTCACAGAGTGTGTATTTATTTTGCCGCTATAACAACAATTAGCCAAAATAAAAAAAAATACAATTAACGATGTTAAATCTTGTAGGTTGGTACGGAACCCTTCGTGTGCGAGTCCGACTCGCACTTGGCTGGTTTTCTTTGATTCATAGGTCATATCACATTCTTTGAAAGGGGCGACGCAGTTGCTTGGCACGAAGAATAAAGTATATTTCACTTGAACACTGAAAAACGTTTACTGGCTTATTTATTTATTTTGTGAACAAAAGCATAATAATCCCTAAACAAAATAAAACCAGCAACTTACTACTGACTAAAACTATACTAAACTAAATATAAAATTTCCTCCACGCCCGCCGAGCTGCCTATAGTACCTAAAATGCTCCGTGCGTTTCCTCTCTGAATTTCCATGCTAATTGTGAAAAACTATATAGACACTTCGGGTTGAAGAGAAACATAAAGATGATATAAAAAAAATGATGCATATTGGTTACTAAATATCTTTGTACAGGAGACTCGGAACACCTAGGTCGGTACGCGACTGGACGGGCGGCGGCAGATCTGACTCACGCCAATTAATCAACGGGAACCGTATACTTCGGTTACTTCACGTGAATTTACGTGTGCCCCAGACTTGATTCACGATGCGAGAAAAACAACATTTATCAGGCTATCGAGTGATAGTGAGTGAGCCAGTGCAAACATTTGTGATAACAGTTTGTTGGGAATGTGGTAGAGTGCGCAGCGGAACTATTTCTATTGACATGCTGTGTGGGACTAAGGGATTCGTCGTTCGTGTTTCGGATTCCACCATTGACTTAGTCCGCATTGACTTAACGATATTTAAAAGGAACCATATTTAAAAGGAAGAAAACACTAAGAAGAAGCTAGAGAAGTTTAAGGAATTAATCACCCATAGTAATTCATTTTTGTGCCGTACCGGGGAATATTTGTGCAGCTGCTTTAAGAGGCCCGTTGACGCTAACGTTACGATATTTTGGTGTTATTTCAATAGTCATTTCAGAGCCGGTTAAGAATAAATACAAGTAAAAAAAATTAAATATCAAAGTTTGGACTATTATCTAGTGTATGACCGTAAAACGGGCTTAATGCGATGCTTATACTCTTCAAAAAAAATAAGTTTGCAGACGCCCATTTACTAGGTTTTTGTTCCAGCGCTTGGAAATTATTCATGATTTATACAATTTTCTTTTTTAAAGTACAAGATTGCATATTTATCTAGTGAATAACCGTCAAAAAATTATGAAATGGCGAAAAATAGATTTTATAAATCGAAAACAATATTTTGCTTCCTCGCGCTCGCCATCAAGCAGCAAAATCGATTCTAGCTTCGAAGTTCTAGCTTCTGAATGTCTTTCATATTAGATATACCCACGGAGGATCTATCCTCCGTGGGTATACCCCTAGCCTAAGGATGGCAGCTAAATCATGGCACATCTTACTCATCATATGCAGTTAGGGATAAATAATTTTAGTAAATTTACTTTTTCGTACTAAGCAGGTACGTCACTTATTCAAAGGAATGTGATGTGTATGTATAATGTATAATCGACCGTGAAGCAAGGACACATTAATTGAAGAAAGAGTCCAGTAAGAAGAACTACTTTACGAATATACTGCAAGGCTGACCCGAACCGGCAAAACATACCATTCGCGGGTATTGCGTCTATCAATTTCTGGGTATACAGCCGGTGGTGTCCTTGCTTCACGGTCGATTATACATACATACATATCACAAATAATATTTTAAATATTATTTGTGATTTTTTTTTATTTATTTACTTATTTATTTATATATTTACTTATTTAGTTATTTTTACCGTATTGGTTCTGAAGGCAGACATAATATTTTTTTATGAAACAACATTTGAACATTTTTGACCCGCGCCGCTTCACTTGAAAACATCGTTTATGGGTATAATAACACCCTTCCAGTACCAGTTGCAATACAATAGTAAAGGCTCACATTTTGTAATCGCTGTATATTTTGTAGCTTGTTAAGTCATACACCAACAACGCCATGAGCACGAGTGACGACACCATAAACTGTAACGGGCCATTTATTCCAATTATCCGCGTCGTGAGAGCAGAACATCATCGGCTTTAATTAAATTAATATGCACCCGGACACTGCTTTTGGGCGCCACAAATTATCACAAATTGTCGAGCGACGCCGCGCCCGTGGTGCGGCCGCCACCGATAGCCCTCACCGTTGGAAATCGACGATGGAAGTAGGGCGAGGTGAATTTTCCCGATAGTCATTCGATAGTAAGACTATAGTCGTTTATGAGAAAACGGCTTCTAGCTCAGTGGCGCGGGGACTTGCCTAGCATACAAGAGGTCTGGGTTCAAATCCTCGCCCATTCATGCACCACTTTCTTTCTCTTTCCGAGTTGAATAAGTGAATTTCGCCAAGAATGCGAGCTGCTCCGTGATTTGAACTCCATGTTTAACTGTAGGTGCCCAAGGCTGGTACCATAGCATTGGACGGAAATATGGTCGAAGCGGCTATGAAAAATTATCCGTGTTTTCCATCCAGATCAATGTAGCCGTGCTAATTAAGGGAAGGTTTTAGCATGGCACCTCATTTCTTCGGGAATGTGGTGTATTGGGCTAATATCATAACGGAAAATGTGTGGTATTTGCCATCCTTGCCAGGTTGCATAAGAAACCACTTTTTTGCTCTTTCTGAGTTGATTAGTGCATTTCTTTACGAATGCGAGTTCCATGGTTCGGAATCCATGTAAAACTGTAGGTCACGTCTGAACCAGGGCGACTCGTAGCTAAGTGTCGCAGGGATTTCCCTTGCCAGAGGTCTGGTTTCAAATTCCCACCCCGTTTATGAACTTTGTTTATCTTTCAAAGTTCGATACTGTATTGTATTGGTTGTTCATTGGTTCAGAATACAGAACATTGAGTGATGTTTCGTGGTTCGGAATCTATGTAAAACTTATGGTGCGGTTCTCCTACTAAGTGTTAGGGGAAGGGGAAGGTGTAGCACGGCTGCATTTTACTAGGTGGAAAATACGGACCTTTTTTCGTTGAAATTTGGACCATTTTTAAACGGTTTTATTTTTTCATCTTATGCGATGGTAGCAACCCGGTATGGCTTAACTCTAGTATGAGAAGGACACCCAAAATTTAATATGGATTCGGAACCATGGAACAGCTCGTAACTCAGAAAGTGAAACAAAGAAAGAAACGGAGCTAGGATGCCCAAAACTCTGGCATGCAAGGCAAGTCCCTGCGCCACTAGCTACGAGCCGCCCTAGCTTAGGCGTAACCTAAATTTAGAAAAATATGCAATTCTAAAAAGCCTGCGTTGTAAATGGTTGTGCCCGTATTCTATGGTTACAAAACCCTTGCCCACAAAAAGCTAGTAACGAACCTCTGCATTCAAAAGCAAAGGCCACAAAACAAAATGCACAAAGTCTCCGGACAGCTATTTACCATAACAAGTGGACAGCGCACGCGGCGCGGGGGAGGGCGGGAGGTGGGTAGGGGCCGGGAGCGAGCAGGTACACCGCGCATACCGCGGTAAGGGCAGGCAGGTACGGGAACGGAACCCTTGTACTAACAAGGTGTAACACTAATAAACCACCAGCCCCGAGGGACGGCATTGTCTTCGAAGCTTCCAGTGGTGCTGTGACACGCTTAATCGATGTCTTAGCCAGTTTTTTCCAAGTATAGAAGTATCTTTGCAGTAAATGTATGTATTTTCCTTCACAGGGTACCCACACACACACACTTTCTTATTAGTTTTATTACTGGTCCAATTGTACCACGGATAAAAAGAATAGATGAGAAACTTCTTCGGGAGTCATGTTGGCTACCTGTTTAAAGGCTCTTATTTATTTTAATAAAAATATTACTGTTAGTCTTTATATAACCTTTAATGCTGGCTTGTAACTTTTATAAAAAAATGTGAGTAAATTGGCAGCTCCTAGCTCGGTGGCGCGACGCTGCAGTATACGATCTTCGAAGTTAAGCGACGCCTGGCGCGGCCGTGTGTGTAATTACGGTAGGAGTGGTATGAGCCATATATGTCCAGTTCCATAAAAACCATTAAATAAAATTACTCCATCATAATTACATACGGTTACATACTGACAGTCGATGGATAAGCAGGGTACAATAAATACTTCAGACTTGATTTATTTCACATATATATTTAAAAATGGAGTCGTAATTTCACGACGCCGTACCATAATTCTGATCGTATGCCTCTGCTTGACGTATTACTACTTCATGATATTAATAGCGACTAGCATAGACGACGCGGTCGGTGTGCGAGTGGGTGACAGTACGGTAACTGGCGCGTCTCTCCTTTTATGGCAGACGAGCAGCAGGACCGCTCGATACGGTGCTTCTAATGACCACACGCCAAGAGACGACTGTCACGGTCACCGACATCGATATTTTTACTCGCACATCCCTAGCGCGCCAGGGGCGTACAAGTCAAGGATTATTTTATAATCACCTTTGTGAACGCAATATATGAAAGAATTGAACAATACTTGCCATCAATTGAAATATTAAATGAACATCATTTCTTCTGTATATTCAAATTCTCTCAAAATGCTTTACCAAATTAAGATTTAGAAACGAAATACGACATTCAGACCATGACTATTAAGAGCCATTAAAATATTTTACAAGATGCAGCCAATGCTCGGAGCCACGCATGCATCATTTGCGACGGGGCAACCAAAATACCAGCCATTTTTTATTCCAGCGTTCGTTGCGGTTGAGACCTATAAATCTTCCGCGGCATATTCGAGGAACGGGGTCGTGTCGTGAATGTTATTAACTAAAATTGACATTTATAGTTATTGGGAATCGAAAACGTATATAGTTTTAATATTTATTGCACCATATATCTTCCAGAATTCCGATTAATTTGCCATAATTTAATAAGTAAGAATGTAAGTGCGACAATTTAACATCGTCTTAATAATGCTGCCATTTATTATTGAGGCATTATCATTTTAAGTAAATGTATTTCTAAAATCAGTAATTGTATATCAACGGAGAGCGATGATAAGATACTATCAACTATTATTCACTGTATAATTTCTGTGCAAGTCAACTTGATGTTAACACATACATAACGTGTATCGACAAGCCATCACCACCAAGTACCTATTCAAGATTTTCAGCAAGCATTGGTGATATCCTGTCAACTGTCCTCGTTGCTGAACATAGATGTCACAGACTTCGAGAGTTTGAATTTTATAAAAAGCATTCGCCGGAACAAAGTGACGAAAACGGCAAGCTGCGGCGCCGACGACGCCGACGGCGGCGACGACGCTGGGAAGGAACTCCTAAACTGGCGCGAGCACGCACAGAAGTCGCCGGCCAATTAGAAGGAATGTGAAATGCTCAGAAAAGTCCAATCTCCAAGACATACTCAGTGTGATGCCGACGCGCGCCTGCAGTAGTCTCCTAAACGAGCCAGGACCAAAACAGGATGCTTCGGTGACAGAAATCAGAAACCACCGAATAACAGTTGAAACTGTGACACATAACAAACGTTTGGTTAGTTGAATGGGTACCCAGTTGAGCTGTTAGATATTCATTCACTTGTGTTGTGTGGCCATACCAAATAAATATTTACATACCAATAAAACAATCCTAGAAAAACAAGGATTAACCTTCTTCCTTTTTATTATCTAAGGCATTATCCACACCGATAGCTTGCTGACTGGACAAAGGCTTTATAAACGGTCACTTTATCACCAGACTGGCACAAAACTCACACAATTTGTTAAACTATTTATTACAGCCAATACAGACTGCTAGTTTTTCAATTAGTTGTTAACGTTACAAATGTTACTTTAACATCAAGGATATCTATGGTTGAAAGTAGGATATGGTTGCACTTATCCGTGGCTTACATAAAGAATATTTTTCTATAGGTTAAAGCAAGTTTCAGGTTAGTACAAAACGTAATGAACACAACAATGAGATTTAATTGCATAACCTCAGGCAGACGCAGGCTGTATAAAGCGACACGCGTAGTCGTTAATATCGGCCGTACCAAATATGGCTTCACTTCGACAATGGTATGGGAACTTGCCTCATTTGAAGGAGGAACATATTTAAACATGGCAAATTAGTGGCGCAGGCAGTTTTTGCACTGATCCGAGTTGTTGGAAGCTTGGTGTATTTGTTACCTGTTCGAAACTACGGATGAATAAATCATTTTACCTTGGAAAGAAGATTAGACTTGAGAATAATCGGCGAGCATCCTAAAAATAAAACCACTAATTATTATCTCACCTTGAGTTCTCCTCACACAAAAAGGCAAATAGCTGCGTGATATCACCCAGATTACGAGATAACGTATCGTTTTATTGCACGCCCATATCCTGTCCGGACTTTCATTACCGCTCAAGTCGTATACAGTGGTTCTCACTCAACGCCAAGAGATGCAAGCTGTTGGAATGGAGATAGCGTCATTAAAATCTTCAATTTACACCATCACTTAGCTGCAGTGGGTGTATTGTATTATTTAGCTAATATTTTAAATTGAAAAAATACGTATTTTGCTTTTGGTTTTGGGCTCCACCTTAGGTATTGTCGCCAGATATTCCTGGCGATTAATAATTATTGTTAAAAAGGTCTATTTCATAAATAGAGCTTATTTTAGTCTGTCACTCGCGACATCTTGAAAAGAAAATGTAGTTTTTCTTCTCGAGGACTATTTCTTTAATTTATTATTATATTAGCTCATTGAATATAAATTAAGTCAAGAGATCCAGGTGTTTCATTCCGATTACCAGAGCTCCGCCCCCAAGTTTTAGGTTATTTCACCACAGTATTCACAGGTGCACTGGAAATTCGAAGGAGACATGTTGAAGAACGGGAAGGACTATGGTTTCGAATTAAATTGTTCGTAGTTCTCAAACGATTACGCGAGCTGACAACAGCTCCATCTGTAGATTGTGCATCCACTGGATCTTCTTTAATGTCGTAAAATCAGTTAGAAACAACTAACTTACTTGATATTATGTATTCATTCGAGCAGCAGAACGTTGTTTTTCAGAAAATTGTGTGGATATGGTTCTGGGCGTGGTGTTCTTGCCCTGACTGTGTGTATTTATTAGTATTAAGGACTGGACCACATAGCCGGAATAAAACCGGACAGCCGGAATTTCTGCCTATATTGGGAACTCCCACGGAGGATAGAGGTCCCTCCTCCGTGGGAACTCCGGAATCAGTGAGTGCATATGGCCGCAACCATACACTTCCATAGACGATTCATTAAAAATATTCCGTCCGTCCGGTTTTATTCCGATAATGTGGTCCAGGCCTAATAAGGTACGTACCCGATCTTTTTGGTTTCGCATGAATGTCCTTCGTTCAAACGACCGTTTCCAATGGAATCTAACATGAACACGCCAATTCAATTCGAGTCCTTGGTCTCATTACAGTAAACCGCGAAGAAAAAACAAACAAAGCAGCTAACAATAAAAAGAAACGACTAAACCAGACGCCCATATCGGCGTGCACAGAAATAGAACTTTATCGTTGAGCTTATAAAGCACTAAGTCAAACGGTCCCGGTGTGGGTTATTGAACGTGGTTAACAGTTGGAGATTCCAAACCGGACCAGGCAGCGGAGTGAATATCGAAATTGCGGAGTTACCGGCGGACTATCTGCGCACTATCGCAATACATAGTGGCATACAGCTGTTATCAGCTTGTTTAATTTATTACTACACAGCGTGAGGCCTAAATATACGAATACATTTTATTCCTGCAGCATCAATCCACTGACAGCGTCAATGTATCATATCAACTTCGATTATCTTACATAAAATGATGTGGTAGGTACTACTACAGCAACCTATAAAGGACGGATGGCTACTAATGTTTTACATCGGTTCCGATCGCACCCCAACCGAGGTGTTTCTGATCTGACAAATCACAGGTTTTACTGATGATGTGATGTTCACACCGTGGTATGCGTCTGACACGCGAGAAATTTTAAATGTTCGGATAGTGACTAATTTTAACCTTATACAAATGGTATCACCCTAGACGCCACACATTGCACTTTGACCATACATTTTCCTTGCAAATGCCAATACCTACTGTGGCGCCGAAGGTGATGCGCACTGTACATTTTGCATTTAGTTATTTTGTCCGGATATGGCTACATATAAAACCAAGAACGTTTAATATAAAACCATGGGCAATCCCAGTTTTCCAGTCGTGGCTTCGAATTTTTTTTTCGAAAATCGTATGGGTTTCCTCGTTGTGTTTCAATTCACTCGACCCAACGTTCCGTGGGTCCCACCCACAGAAGAGAAACGGACGAAGAAGTGTCATGCGGTCGTTACTCGCGGCTTCACCGTATGGACAAATCTCCTCCTTTTGTTTCTTATGTCCGTACCATTACTATCCCACCTAACTAAACCAATCGTTTACGAGCCGGGTCGCCGATGGCTGTGCTCGATATTGAACGGCCATATCCGATATGTAAAATGAACTTATTTATCGCCCTATTCAGATCGGCCACAATCGCGCTCTCTTCCTGTGCAGTGACACTTCCTCGGTGTAAGTGTAACTTAATAAGATGCGAACAATGTTAAGTGCAGGTCCAAAGGCTTCTGTGGAGGCTGCGGTTGCGGTCGAGATAAGCCCGCGGCGGAGTTGCGGCAAATTCCGCACTAATTGCATACAATTTATGGAAGCATTGCCTTAAAATAAGGACTATTTATTTTGCAGATTAAGTATAAAGGCGCATGTTATGTTCTGCGGACAGAGATTTGGAATCGAACACGAAATGCGTGTGAAAATAAAAATAACTAGATCACAAAATATAATCACAAAATAAATTAAACGTCTATGACTTATTTTCGATGGAAATATGTATTATAAAATTTGATGGACATATTGTTTGTTCGCCCGAGTGCCGTGGCTCGTAGCTTAGGGACACGGGGCTTTGCTTCTCGTGCCAGAGTGGGATAAGTGCATTTCGTCACGGATATGTGCAGTTCCTTGGTTCGGAATCCATCTAAAACTGTAGCGCATTGGATGAATCTACAAAAATGTTACTTGTTTTCCATTAAGGTTTAATATAGCTGCCAGGGCACCTAATTCCTACGGGTATGCGCTATAATATTAAATAAAGTTATGATATAGAAGAAAAGGTTAGGTTAGGTTTGGTTATGGTGATTGAAAGAGCGCCGAGAATCTAATAATCACAACGTATATTATGCCTTTTAGATTGAATGACGTTCTGAATTTTAGACGTTCTGAGACTCGTTTTTGTGTGCACCCGGATTTTTTTTTTTATTTCGCACAAACTAATTAGTGCACGCGATGTGATGATAACTTTGTGCGTTTGACCCAAAGACCTAGCATGCGCACGCATTTCTATGGTTTGGCCAGTGTGTATGTTCGCCGAAAGGGCGTCACCATGTCTCATACAATAGCCGTGTCCCCAATAGGCCAATGCTCGCGTACAACTAGCACAAGCTGTGACGTCACAGATGGTGCTACGTATTTGCAAATGTCATCGAGCTATGCAAATTAGGTTGCTGCGATAAGAAACGCTGCTCTACATGCTCTACACACCTACATTGTTCTCTCGTTTGTAAGTTTAACTTTATACATGTTCATCTGTATTCGCGTTTATCATCTAATAAGTATTGAACAAGAAACATCTTATACGTTCACATATACTGACCATCACGCCGCTTCTCCGGAAGACTAGGCAGTAATGATAGAATGGCATATGGCTCGATCACAGCAAACATCTTTCGATTTAGAATGCATTTACGATACTTTGCTAACATTTGAAATGCAAATAGATTTGTTTGGTGAGAAGCATTTCTTTAATAAATATCCATTAGCCCATACAATTGTCAGTACCTAAATCCGTGAGACGTCTTTTAAAGTACTTGGAATCTAAGCTAAGAAGAATAGGAAAAAGTTATTTATAATTTTAACATCACAACAAACGTCAACCAATTCACCTGTAGTATTAAAATACTACATAATATTAAAAATGTATTAATTATTTTCAATTATCATAAACAAACAACGAAGACGAATGAATTATTTAATTAATCTGTAATAATTTCTGTCGCAAAGTATTTAACAAATTTTACATTACCCACGTTATAAAAACTCCAAAAACTGGCCAGTTACTCATTCCACGCCGAGGGCAGGCCAGGTCACCAATGATAATGGAGTTTCTCGAGCTGAATGCAATTGTGTCACACCTTTATGATACGTACCTACATCCAAGCAGTGCCCAGCAGCAAGAAAACCATCATCTGACCAGACACCAGGCACTAAAATAGCATTTTCTATTGTTTATCATCATTCAGTCGGATTTGTCATAATTTATCATTAACCAGTTCAACAATCACTGCGGAGAAGAACTGGCAAGAAACTTCGCTGGTTTTTTTCTCAACGTCCCCTTAGTCTAATTTTACAATAGCGTTTTTAAGCTTTGACCTTTTAACAGTCGTGCCCAGAGTGAACCTGTCAAAACTTAGTTTATTCCGGTTTATTCCGGCAATAATTCGTGCACTAAAGTTAGTCCGCACTGAATACGACAGTAAAAAGTTAATTTAACTTCAAAACTTAAAACAATTGCTCCATTCTGAAATATAGCAGAATTTTGTGTTATGATATTGTCTGCGGTCATTATTGTTTTTAGTACGAGAAAAGTAAACTAAAAAAAACCTCAGTTGCAACTTTTTAATGGTTATCAACAAATGAAATGGTTTTGTGATCAATAATTTTGAGTGGTGTAGTCGACGAAAGTAAAATTTTAAGATGATACAATACGTATAACTGCCAATGCATGGAAGTGTGTGATTTGATAGAAATAACCGTAAGGTTCCTCGTATAATCTTCAATTTCTTCCATTGCGCTAAGTATACAACCTGGGAACGTAATAGTCCTCCGAGAATACTTCTGTTAGCTGTAAAATGGCTGCAATGGTGGAGTACAGGTGCAGCCGACCGAGCTGATATCAAGCCGAGTATTGTGAGTGAGAGATGGCGAGAATCTCGAGCAAATCATGTACAGTTAGCGATCGGCGCGAGTAACGGGACAGCAGAGCAGGCCGCCGCCGCAGCGCTGGACCCAGCGGTGAGGAAGAGCGCGGGAGAGGGGGGCAATGGGCGATGCTGCGCGTGCGCAACTTTTTTATTATTTTTTAACTTTTTTATTATTTTAGATTATACAGTTTTATAATTGCATCAATAGCTCGATTCTTGCCGTCTTGGGCAGGACATAATGTGACCGAAGTCGGGGAAAAACCGGCCAAGTGCGAGTCGGTCTCGCACACGAAGGGTTCCGTACCATCGTACAAGATGTAACACAAAAAAATCACGTTTTTTGTATGAGGCCTTCCTTTATTTTTTTTAATATTTTTTTTACCTATTTGTTGTTATAGCGGCAAAATAAATACACACTCTGTGAAAATTTTAGCTGCCTTCCTATTACGGTTCATGAGATACAGCCCTGTGACAGACGGACGTACGGACGGACGGACGGACAGCGGAGGCTTAGTAATAGGGTTCTGTTTTCACCCTTTGGGTACGGAACCCTAAAAAACGGTTATCAACGCGGGCTGAACGGGGATGCTTAATAAAGTGAATTGTATTTGAGCTGAATCATGAAATCGTTCCAATCGAGCAGAGAATGAGCCCGAAGTGGTGGCTGCTACAACCTGCCTCCGCGGCAACCAGTTTTTCTGCACATCCGGCGGGGCCAACCGACATTGTTGCAAAGGAAATGTGAAGGGATCAATCACAGTGTCTGAGGAAACAATTACCAGCATTGTGCGCTACGCTGTAATTTAGGTGTGACGCTGGCGAAACCGCCACTTTGCCCGCGGAAAATCACTTCAAGGCTCACGCTTTCACTCCTACCTCCCGGATAACTTCGCCGATGTGATGATTGTATAAACTAGTTTATGTCTATGGCCTTTGATGATGTCCATGGCCTTTGGGCGGGGTTTTTTACACCGGGAGTCTAATTTCTGTTCGAGACTCGCAATTATGTATGGTATGCATAAGCGCTTGCATTGTGTACCTCGTCGTGCTTCGAGTTTTATAACATGACTGCTTACGTTGAAGGAAAATGTCTCAAGCGGTGGTAGTCGATATACTATAGGTATATGCCATGGCAATGGGCTCACTGCTCATTCAGCGTTGTTAAAAAAATGGCGAAACGGATCAACCGCTGCGGGAACATTGAGGCTGAATATTCGGTTATTTGGTGCCTGAATTATAGCCTCACATAATAGTTGTGAGATCGCGCGTATGAGGAGCCAGGTGTGCTTTTATAACAGTGATATTATCTACAAGTTTTTGATCATTTAAAATACAGGAAACGAAAAGTCACCAAGAAATATGTCCAGTGTTTCGCCATCGTGCGGACGAGGCAATGAGCGTCGACGCTTCAGCTAGTTATGCAGCCGCAATGACTCCGAGCAGCCCACAGATTTGTAAAGGTACCACAGGTAGGTTGCGGGAGAAGCGAACCAGTTGGGAGAGAGAGCCCATCAGTCAGCGCCCACGCGTCCTCCGCGCCACATCCGCCGCCGCGCCGCTACCGCCGCGCCGCCGCCGCGCGACCGGTGGGAGGAACTGGGTTCGGCGAGGAAGCGTTGGGATGGAGTGGGCGGAGGAGAGATCACAGAGGAGCATTGGCACCGCCGTGTTCACGCTGCCATTCCGCTAAGTTATCCGGCTCCACAGTCCCGATCTGCAGTACCCTACTTAACTCGGCACATTGTTGGGCTGGATTCGGGATGTTATTTTCCGATATTAAAGAAATCCATGTGCATGCATGTGCATCTACCACGTCTCATCTAAAATCTGTTTACCATTTAGGGCGTACGCCCTACTCTACGCTTTTGACTCTAGATAACGGGAGTTGTGTGCTATCAGCCATCCATGTCAGTTGCATAAAAAAAACCTAACCGCAGCTCTCCTTGCATCAGCTGGGCACACAACTACCGTTATAATATTAGCAAAATAAACCACTGTACCATGCCAGGACCTTCATTTTATGAGTTCGGCTACACTGAACTGGATAGAAATCACGGACCTCCGGGATGCCTCAGTATTTCACGCCTGTTGTTTTTTTTTTGTGAAAATCCGGTATGGGAGCTGTTCTGAGGACCAAAGGTGGTCAGAAAAGCCAAAAACACCTCGCCTCGCGAAACCACGCTCAGCAAGGCGCCAAGCCAGCGGGTTTGCGGACTATGGCTGAGCTATCGAGCTTTTCAAATATGCGCAGATAAGGTTTTGCGTGGAGTATTGTTCGCATCTCTGGCCTGGCTCCTGGGACTCAATACATCAACGTGTTGTGCGCATAGGCGACTACCCCGAGGTATCCCAGAATGTAGTGACCCTCCAGCTTCGAAGTGTTGCAGAGTCTCTTTCTCTATCTGTGTTCTAACGTCTCTACCATGGCTCTTTGGAGCTGAATAACGGCATCTCTCCGGCTCCTTTCTACCATCGCTCAATTGGCTGGGAATGTACCCATTCACTAACACATTCCTCGAATTTAAATCAACCGATCCAAACTACAAACTGTTTGTAGGGTCGGTAAACTGTAGAATGCTGCCCTGCAGGTATTTTGGTGTAAATAATCACCTCGCCGGTCGGCATGGTTTTTGCAGCCCCTGGGAAAAAAACCCTGGGGTTCATGGGCGTCATCGGGCACCTCTTTTAGGGTCTGGCGAACTTCTTATATCGTGCTTAACATACAACATGTGAAATATGACTTCAGATTAACATATTAAGATCTTTACCTATGAAATTGGAGATTTGTATGAACATTTCCAAAATAAAAAAAAAATTTTTTTTTTATTTTAGCTAATCAAAGTACTGACCCAAATCATCAAAACAATTTTGCCATTTTTATGGCAGGTTGTTTATTCCTTTACCGTAGAAGTGTGAAGAACGCGAGGCGATGAAGTCAGCGAAAGCGTTTTCTTCTGCGTCTCGGGTTTTGAATGTTTTCCCACTTCATAAAATGTCTAAATTAACAAATATATATATCGAATTTTGCGTCGTTATTGTTTGTTTGGGCAGCGGTAGGTATTTCCTCGTAGGAATCCATATTCGAAAATTGTGAGGCTATTTTTATTTTATTTGTGGTGGAGCATTCCACAGAAATCGAAACTGCAGTGCATTTCAATGGCCTCGATAAACGGAAACTCCAACTATATAACTAAATACATGCGAGTATGATTGACGCGTCGACGCACAATTTATGCTTAATTATAAAGTTCCACATTATCTGAAGCATCGGCGATAAATAAATTGCCCGCGGCGTGGGTCGTGGCGCTGCGTTCTCGGCACGAACTAAACTTGCGACTCCGCTGGATGAATGCGTACCTGCATTTTATAAATAGGGCGATAAATAAACGAGTTGCTCACAAGAGCCCTGCCTCAAGGCTGAACGGACAGTAATTGGAGAGGTGTTCGAGAGTGTCAACTTGCGTGGAATTTCAAAGAAACGTGCCACGGACCAAGCGGACTGAATCTTCTTTCATGCTCAGATAATGTATTTCCCCATGTTGTTCTTAATTCAAATATTGGTTTGTTTTCCTCCAAAAGGTACATACCGAGTGTCATCTTGCATGTCATTTCAGAGAAACATTCCACGGACCAGAGTGAGTGATGCGAAGGAATTTATTTCATGCTCAAATAAGTATTTCACATGTTATTTATAATTCAAATACTGGTTTGTTTCGTCCATAAGGTAACATCTCCACTCATGGATTGGTCATTTCTCAACATGATTTTGAATAACGCGGCTGTACAAGAACAATGGGACCCATACAAAGTTTATAGCAATTATGGAGATACTCAAGGTGTAACGGTCCTATACCCGTTATACTCATTACAGATTACCTAGTTGCTAGGTCATAAATAAATTTCAAGCGAGCCTTTTACCTCAAAAACAAGCAGTTATAGCGGCAAAATAAATACACACTCTGTGAAAATTTCAGCTGCCTACCTAATACGGTTCATGAGATACAGCCCTGTGACAGACAGACGGACGGACCGACGGACAGCAGTAATAGAGTTCCGTTTTCACCCTTTAGATACGGAACCCTAAAAATTCATACCTAAATGTGTTGGCAAGAGAATAACTCGAGAACCGCTCTACCAATCGAGTAAAAATTTTTTTTAAACATCCGTCCAAGTCCGAAGATGGATCTTAGCTATATTTGGACCCGATAGGTTACGCTGTTGTCGAGATCCATTTATTTTTTAAACTGCGAACGTTTGATCAACACGCCGGCTAGGGTGAAAACTCATATTACAGGGGGCCATGTCCAAAACTTAATCGGCCCGGGCTATGCCTCTACCATGGATGGACCATGAATGAAATTGACCATCCTTATCTTCCCTACACCTTTCTCACCTCGTTGGCCTCCTTACTAATGAAGTCCGATTTCAAACAATGGACAACATTTCCGTCCTAAGAGAACTTCAAAATGATTGACATTTTCGGCGCTACAGCATGGCACAGCATCTACCACCATTCTTCAACGTGAAAAGATGATATGTCGTGTAATATTCGATGCATGCAGTACATTGGTTGGTGCAGGTTATTATTTATAGTACAGGCATGGCAATGACTTTTCCGCCTCCTTATCTGTCAAGATAGTATACATAATCTTAGATGAAAAAGTACAAGTTTCATCTAAGTACATAATGCTCAAAAAGTAATGGGCTTCGAAACACTAATTAATTATGCGATTTAAATATAGTCATAATACGAAAACGTTATATATCTTCAGATTGGTAGGTTTGCTGGTTATGTTGTTATTAAGAAATATGTAATCGTATATTAGATAACATTCGATAACCATTATTTAAAAAACCGGCCAAGTGCGAGTGCGAGGTTCCGTACCATCGTAAAAAAATGTATACAAAAAAATCACGTTTTTTGTATGGGGACCCACTTTAATTTTAATTATTTCATAATCTTACCTATTTGTTGTTATAGCGGCAAAATAAATACACACTCTGTGAAAATTTCAGCTGTCTATCTGTTACGGTTACTGAGATACAGCCCTGTGACAGACGGACAGACGGACGGACGGACGGACGGACGAACGGAGGGACGGTCGGACGGACAGCGGAGGCTTAGTAATAGGGTTCCGTTTTCACCCTTTGGGTACGGAACCCTAAATACGGTTGTTTTTGCTAGCCGCGTTGCGAAATTGTTGCGAATATAGAGTCTGTAAACCAGAAGCAGTGTTGTTTGCACATCGTAGGTATTCGTTTTCAAACAAAATCGTTTTTCATTTGGAGAGAAGTTCCGCTGTTTTTATTTTATTTTAATCGGTTTACAAATGTAGTTTTCTTTTGTGCAGCATTAAGTAAAGCGATAAATAAGGCTATTTTTGTGTTTAGAATTACAATTTCAGACACCTGAGAAATAGATCTACTAACTACATTGAAAACTTTCTTAAAATTAAAGTCCTTTTTAGTTCCAAATGAAATCCTGAACAGCTGAACCATCTCTGCCAGTCTCCGCACATTGTCAGACAGAACAAAGATGCGATCAGGCGAGCACTTAAAGCACACTCACGCAGCTATTTTAGGATAATCCAAAAGCTGAGTCGAGAACGTGGATCTAAAAGGAAGTGCTAAAAGAAATGAGCTTTCTGCGACTGTAGCCATCTCAGAGTAAAGTCAAAGAATATGTAATAGAGTACGTAGAAATGAGGACAGCCAACCGTGTAATGCATTTTATTTCCGAACATCGCTGCTGTTTTACTCGCATTGCGTAAAAATAGCAATAAAGCAAAGCTGCAAGCAACA
The DNA here is from genome assembly GCA_946894095.1 of Incurvaria masculella. Taxonomy (NCBI): domain Eukaryota; kingdom Metazoa; phylum Arthropoda; class Insecta; order Lepidoptera; family Incurvariidae; genus Incurvaria; species Incurvaria masculella. The sequence continues at coordinate 11,644,071 of OX335644.1, forward strand.
GCTGCCCCACGGAACATGCAGCGTTTTTATTTTCTTTAGAACTTATCTTTCATGTTTTACGAGGTTAATTTTGTAATGTCACGTTTTGAAACATGAAATATAGACAAAACATATACGGATTTTTAACTTTCTCATTCTGATATTTTGGCTGTTATCGTTTCGTTGTTGACGTTTCTTAAGAACTGTCGAATACTTCAATCGGAATAATAAACTGTACTGATAAATAATATTTTGCAGTTCTTTGGACACATTACAACCTGACTTGCACAATTTAATCCGAATTAGCTTGTCACTCCGATCATACAAAATCAAGAGATCATTTATTAACATATTTTATAAGCCTATATGTGTATGTGTATTCGAGAACAAGTTTCATACAATGGCTCGTGCCTGTTATGTGCCTCAGTCAAATTAAGAAATATTATTCAGATATTTTGTACATTAAATAAATCAACTGAGAGCTAACTCTAATAAAATGTATTGTAATACAAAAAGACTTAAATTATATTAGTAGTAGTATGTTAGAGTAAGTTATAATAAAAAAAAACGTGGTTAGTCTTAGGTGGTTTACTGTATGTGCAATATTTTGGAAAATTATTTCTTAACACGACTGAGAAAACAGGCACGAACCATTTTATGGAACTTGATCCCCTCTTTATCTTCTTGAATAGTATTTCAAAGGCTAGAAACTCACCGAGCCATCGAACGAACCGACGACTAGTTCTTATATTTGTGTCAAACAACAGTGAAAGTTGACGCAAACATATGTTTACAAAGGTCGCGGCGCCATTAAATCCAGAGAAATTAATAATTTGCATAAGAATGTAAGTTACCGCACGCCGAACGGGTGGCGTCGCCGCGTCGTCGGAGGCTCGCACATTACCTGCCGCGAGATTCTATCGGCAACGAGATGTTGTCATTACACGCTACATTGCACGTGCCAGTAACGGATAGTTTGTTGCTGGATACGTTGGTCTATCTTTATAGTTCTATCCGTACGATGCAGCCTAGGTTGGGCTATGGTATTCTATCTTTTTTTATGCAACCTAACATGGATGGCTAAAACCACCTACTACGATTTTTCGTTTTTTTTTCATAATTGCAATAAACCGAATAATGTTCCCTAATTTTTGGCTTTTTCTTGAAAAACGCATTTTTATAATTTATAATCACGTCTTTATATTTTTTTCTTTTACTTACGTAAACAAAATAAAAATTACTTAAGTAAATAAAATGTTCTTTACGCAACAAAATATTTTTGTTTTATTATGAAGTCTAGTCTGGCTGGTATTTAAAAAACTTAAATATCATTTTTTTTATTTAATTTAATAATTTACCTATGAGTAAGTGGAGAATAACGGAATAGGTATCCCTAGACGGTATTGATGCGCGTAAATACAAAATAATCTAATTATAATGATAAGCACAAGAATTCTCTGGGCTGCAGATATCAATGTCGATGTTCAATATTAGTGGAACTCATGCAGTTTATTTGCGCACGCATATCGTATACCGAGACTATATCCTTTATCTATTTGTTTCTTTTCCTCCTAGGAAGTCCAATTAGTCATCGCTTAAGACGAATCATCAATGCCTATACACAGCTATGTACGCTGCGGAGAATATCTATCATTCAGCGACTCTACCAAATGACTCGACTCCTCGACGCTGCGGATGACCTTTGTGTGATAGGACGCAACTTGTGAACGTAGATTAGACATGTTTCATGGTGGAGGGGCGCCGCCGTGCCTTGCAAAGCGGTTGTGCGGCTGCGTCGTGCAAATAGAGTTGGCGCGGTATATTTAGCGAGCGCGAGACGAATGCGACAGGGTGCAGTGACACGCAGCCGCCTCCGCCGCGCCGCCTCCGCCGCTGTGACGCCGACACTAGGTAATGAGGACACGACTTGGCCGCGGTATAGGTAACTTCTTCCAACATTTCCTTTCGTTCATTAACCGATAAAAAGTTGTTTTCGTTATGTGTAGCACGACTCAAAGAGGTGCCCGACGACGACCAAGGGCTCAAAACTGACAGCCGGCCAGGTGATTGAAGATCTCATGGCTTACAAGATGTTCGAAGGACTCTAGATTGCACTTTGGGGAAAATACCTCGACGGGAGTGTGTTCCACAGTTTGCCGACCCTAGAAAAAAGGATTCATAGGATCGGTTGTTTCTAATTCAAGAGACGTCGACAGTGACCAGGAGCATGCCTATTCCTTCTCTACGGTTCTGATTTTGATTTGGAGGGTCTCTAAACTCTGGGACAACTCGGCGTCATCGCGTCATCGAAATAAACGGCATTGCCAATTTTGAGTCAAAGGAGCTAAGCAGGTACTTAGCTGATCCGTCCCACAGATGCGAACAATACTCTACGCCAAACTTAATATGATAAACTTAATATAATAAACTAAAATAAACTTACAATGAATCTAGGAAACGTTGAACCGTCAGAGGTTTATTTTTTTTTATGTTTTTCATATTATTTATATATTTGGACATGGATGGCTAATACCCACCTTATAATTAAGAAAGAGAACCGACATTTTGTATTAGAAACATGGGCGACAAATCCCTGAGTCGCTTTTTAGCGCATTTACGGGAATAAATGCAATAAGGTTGCTTGTATTCATTTGAAGTGTCGGAACCCAAAACGCACAAGGTAGTTCGAGAGGTAGTTTCATGTTTTATTATGTTGCCATTAGTAGAAACTAATTATTCGGGTTGCATATTTGTAAATGGTGAATATAATAATATAAAAAAGGTAATAATCAATGTTTTTATCACGCCTGCTAATAATCTCAGTAAAATCAATATCTGCCGAAGATAACGATAGGTTTTGGCGGGTTGGGAAGCACTGATAACTCAGTTTGTTATCATCCACATGTAAAAGCCGCTCCTCCGATAGTCAAATTCGCTCTTCACAAAACTTGTAAAACTACTGCCGGGTATTTTTTATTTGAATTTTGATTTCAGTCAAAGTACGAACGTACCTATAAAACGTGTTTCCTAAAATAAATCTGAAAAGACTGCGATGAAAGTTTAGATAAAACATAGGTATGAGCAGTTTAATAAAACTTGTTTTTGACTTTTAAGTGCGAGTTTAAAACACTTTTTGTCTCGGCAGTGACACATATTTATATTTTATTTATAGTTATGATAAAATTCGATAAAAGATTTCGATAAAATGACGATGGCTTTTTACACCTGAATAATTTAGATCATAATTCCTATTAATTTAGAATAAGATGTCATTATCGTAGTCAAGAGTTTGCTCCTCACCAATGTATATGTAATGTTCTTACAGTAATGTTCTTTGTGAGCAGTAGTAATCAATCAATCACTGTAAACTAGTTTGTAAGTATCACTGGAAAAAATAATAATACAATGATCAACCTGACGAAGTTTCTTGTCGGCTCTTCTTCGCCAGAAGGAATCGAACCGACAGGAAAAAAAAGACGAATCCGAGTGTGTAATATATATCTAATGGAGGAAATAACACACTAACAGTGTTTATATTTTTTCCTCCTAGGTTTCGCTTCACTTTACTAACACTACACTTAGTATTTAATATATTATAATTCTAACGCTTTTATGCCTTTTTTCGTTTTATTAAATTTATGATTTATTTTAATTATTTTTATAATAGTACAATTTAATAATTTTGCATTAAATTATATCGACACATTGAACTCTACGTACTTTTGTCTACGTATGAACATATCATTCTGCTATAATTTCAGATATTATAATTTATTTGTATATTACATTTGTTACGAGCTCTAATTATTCACTTATATTTTGGAGAACTGTTATTTTACATTCCTGGCCTTTTAAACAAATGTAATAATTCAACCAACTTCATCGCAGGCCATAGTCATTTTAATTTTTTAAATAACATTAAAAGAAACCATTTGGACCATACTGTACCCTATTTTTTATTAATATGTTTTAAATACTATAACCACATACTTTCGTAACTTCCAATAACTTTAACTTAATTGAAATCCACCGTATCACACTTACTTTTAATACGGCGCAATTATAAACTCTACAATGTGCTAATTTAAAGTTACAAAGATATCTTGGATCGACATTGACAACTCACCAGTTTACTATAGTGCCGTCTTTCTGGGATACTGTCCGGTGCTCGGCGACTGAAAAGCCAAAGTAGGAGCCATTCTCCCCCAACTTAATCACAGGTATTCTCGTCTCCAGGTTGAAACACGTCGCACAGTGCATCAGCACACACACCAACAACCAAACACCACTCAAGATTTCGCCCGCCATGGTGAACATTTCGATATGAAACACTCGAATGTTTACTTAGTGGAGCACGACTCCCGGCACATTTCGTGCGCGTACAGTATTTCGCGCGCTCGACGGGAAACGGAATGCCCCCACCTCGGTAGGCGCACGCTGCTCGATTGATGTCAGAGAGTTCGCAGGAGATTGCGTTCTGCGTTCGGCCGCCGCCGCCGCCGTGTCGCTGGCGTCGCTCGCTGCGTGGGTAACTGTGCCGCAATATGCTTTACCGTTTACAACACACAGTTTATTTTTTTTTCACTGAAATTATTTTCTGAATATTTTTTAAATATATTGATGGCCAAATTACGTTCTCGCCATATACTGCTGCCTCTAATATTAATAATTTTAATAATAGTGTTATAATATATTAATAATATAATTTTAGAAATAATTAAAATCTGCCTTGGGCAGCACCAAATATGTAGCTTTTATTTAATTATCCACTAAGTTTTCCTTTGAAAATGAATATTGTTTGAAAGTTTATACATTACTTTAAATAAATACAGCTCAATAATATTGATGAAATATATGTTTCAGTTTATATTTATTATGAATTCAAAACTACTGTGAAAATATCTACACTAAGTTGAAAACAATATTTTTAATAACCTATTTTAGCGAGACATTAGGTTGTAGGTTAGCTGTACAGTCGAACAAAGAGTTTAGGATACACATCCTATTGAATGAAAAGATGAACAGTCGAAATACTTTGGCTTTGGAAACAATTATAGTGTTGAATATAGATTCAAACATAGTTAAGGATGTCTACTAGCTACTGAGTAAACAAAACCCTAACAAAATTGAATCAGAGGTTGTATTTAAACACCATTCATTTTCACGTTTAACCGGAAGTGTATCCTTTGACCTTTGGTTGACTGTACATCCAAATATGTAAAAGTCTTTACTTTCATCAAATACATTTTAAATTAATAATTATGTTACATTGTTTTGTCAAGACATATTTAACGCGATATAATAAAAAATCTTGAATTGTATTTAAAATATAGAGGAAGAAAATATCATAGTATACAGTTTATACCAACTCAGAACAGAAGCTTTAATTGCAATTAAACGGGATATTGTACAAGGTACAATTAGCCCATAATATTTTTTAATTTAAATTAGTGATTACCTACAAAGTTTGTAGGCTTGTCATAACGAGTTCGTTTATTTAACTCATGGAATGGAGGTAACCACCTTTACTATCGCTAGAGTTAGTGATAAAAATCTTGAGACCGAAATTAAGTATTCTGTTCAAACGATTCCTCGATTTATATTGTTTAAAAATACATAACTAATTGTTTCAGCATGGAAACATTAATTCAAAAATGCTTTTGAATTTTTAAACCGTAGTTAAATACAAACCTTTGTTTAATTTAAAACAATACATATTTATTCTCAGATGTGCTTTAAAAACTATTACAAAAAATATCCTTACCAATCAGGTAAGGATAAGCTAGTAAGTGACTTTACTTTATTACGAGTTCGATTAAAAATTTAATATTTAGAGAAAGAAAATATATTTTCATTTGACCTTTTTTAGGATCATGGAAAAAAAAGAGGGGTTATTCCGCCGTTTTATGCATGTTTCGTGATTGGGCAGGAAAATGTGGAAATATTTTTTTTTACATCTCTCATCTTCAACGTCGAAAGGATACATTACTCTATGAAAAATGCGTAACTTTAAAACAGCTAGGACACGCATTTTTCTTTAGTTACGCAGGGACTTGCATTGTATTCCAGAGGTATGGGTTAAAATCCCCGCCACGGTCATTTTGTCTCGAATACGAGCTGTTTCATGGTTCGGAATCCACCCAATTCCATCCATTTCCATGTAGCCGTTCTCATAAAATCAGCAACGGCTGAAGCAGCAACCCTAACAAAACTGAAGGAAACGTTAAATATTTGACAATCAGGTTAGGATCTCGAATTATGTTGCTAAGAAATTTGAATGTTAACCACAGTCTTGGAACCATGGAAACGGACAATTGTCTGGCTCTTCGAAGGGATCAGTTTTAACCCGAAGAATCGGTATTCATTATTAATAAATTGCTAAATAAATAATAAGATGTGATAATGTTCTCGGAATAGTAGCCATCTAGGGCCTAGAAAACGGTTACCGCCTTCACCGTTTGCAAGACGCCGTACGCCGCGGGGAATCAGCAAAGCAGCGGTTTTTTAGACTCGGGATTCCTGATTCCTGATTACTGAATGTCAGGAATAGACCTGCAGGGCACGCATTGTTGTTTACATTAGGCTTTTCAGTACGAGCCGTTTCTTAAACTCACATCTCAACGAACCAGCACTGGTGCCATTCAGACACCAGTACCAAATACTCACCAGTTCCCTTTTTAGGGTTCCGTACCCAAAGGATGCTAAACGGAACCCTGTTACTAATTCTCCGCTGTATCTCATGAACCGTAATAGGTGCTGCTGCCTTAATAGCTGCCATTTTCACAGAGTGTGTATTTCTGTTGACGCGTTAGTAATCGTAAAAATAAAAAACCTATTAAAATTAAAGGGGGCCACCATACAAGAAACTTGATTACTTTGGAAATTGAACCACGGTGATAAGGGCTTCCAATTATCGTACAGGATCCATTTAACATCACATATAACGATACGATACAAAATTCTCTCGTTATTTTGACGGTTGAGTCGGTCACTCGAAGCGTGTTTTTCCCTTTTCTAATTTAGTATTTTTTTTATTAATCCTCTTCGATTTAAATACATTTTGTGTTTTTGTGATTTAAGACCTTTTATTTCTGAGATTACGGATATTTTAAGGGCACATATTTTTTTAAAGTAGTCTCTTATTCGTCACCTATTAGATCCAGTAAGAGAACAATAGCCAGAGCGAAGTTCGAGCATATCGGCAGAATTGGCGAGAAGCTGATCAGCCACCCTACTGGGAGCCGTCAAGTCTGGTCCCTTGCCAAATCTGTCGAAGCAAATTTTGGCCGCTCCTCACTTCCACCAGTAGCCTGACGGATCACTTACTTTTTCCGCCAAAGAGAAGGCCGACCGTATTCAGTACGAAGCGTACTCCGTTTAGTGTGGCTCCGACCTTCCAGGGAATAACTCTGCGTATTGACGACCACATAGGGATTCTCGGGGTCGACCTGACGCATGACCATATCGAGGATAAAGTCAAGCTCGCCTCAAAAAAGCTGGGAGTCCTCAACCGAGTGCGACAGTATTTCACTCCTGACCAAAAACTGCTCCTTTACAAGGCGCAAAAAAATAAAATAAAAAAAATCCCAGATAAGGTCTTGCGTGGAATATTGTTCGCATTTGTGGGACGGCTCAGCTAAACACCTACTTGGCTTGGTACTCGATACAGCGTCGGGCCGTGCGTCTCGTCGACGATCCCGAAGTGTCTCTGAATGTAGAGCCCCTTCAACTCCGAAGGGATGTAGGGTCTCTCTCTGTATTCTATCGTCTTTACCATGGGGAATGCTCGTCGGAGCTGCATAACGCTGCATCTTCGTCCCCCTTCTACCTACGTTCAACGCGGAACAAGGAAAAATGCACATATTTACAGTCGACATTCTAAAAATAAGAAACCGCCGATCTTCTAGATCCTTCAACTATAGGGTCGGAAAACTATGGAATGAACTCCCTTCCGAGGTATTTCCCGCAAAGTACAACCTGGGGTTCTTCAACTATGGTGTGAGGAAGCACCCGGCATGGTTTTTGCAGTCCCCTGTAAGTACGAAATCCCATGGGCGTCGTCGAGCACCTTAAGATATCCTGGGGTACGCCATATCCCGCATAAAAAATCAATGTTTTAGGTTCAAGTTTTAAAAAAATGCTCCAAAGCCATGCCAGTGAATCCCGTCGTTTCGCAGGTCCATGTGCTGTTCCCAACCTTATTTCTGATACGAATTAATGACCAGGGGGTCCATTCAGGGCAAGAGTGAGTTCGAATTCGTCTCTAAATATCAACTCACTTTTTTAAATAGTTAATGTTTCCACACTTTTTGAATACCATTACAGTTACGTAAAAATCTGGTCCGTACCGTAAATACGTTGGAAGTATAAATAACGGTTCCATTATTTAAATATATTTCCCACCTATTTTTAGGTTAACTCTAAACCCTGCTCAGATTCTGTAACATTATTACTATGCAGATGACTACTATACTATGAGTCACCGGACCCATAAGCCCGAAAATTTGTATGTCGATACCATAGATATAAACGAAGGAGATATGCCATCTAGCGCGCATACTACGAAACCCACTGTCATGATACGTATTGGAGGGTTTATGTGGGTGGAAACTGAATTGCCGAATGCAATTTTAGAACACATTTGCGCACGGTTGTGACATACTTAAGGTGGCCCAACCCGCTCATGTCCCCATACAAACAGGGAAAGAAGATCACGCCCATATTTCTTATCAAAGATCCCAAATTTTGCTCAAAAGAGCTTTATTTGATCGAACTAGATGTCTGATGACCGTTGGCATTGTAAAATTGTGTTTGGTTTAAGTTATAAGGTCCGAAAGTTCGAATTTTTCGCGCGTTTTATACAATAACTTTGGTGGTTTATTACGCAATGATAAAGCAAGAAAATCTTAAAAAGATTAGTCATCAGACATAGCTTATTTAATCAAGATTCGGTTTTTGTTCGATTTTTGACTACAGCGGTCGTGGTTTACTTGTAGCTATAAGTCGTTTTGAAATCAAAATTTTCGTAAATCTTACCAAATCATATACTATGCACATTATCTTTTTTGTGGAAATGTTGCATCTTCCTCATCACGGAGCCTGTCTTTTTCGTTGAAACAGAGAAGGTCCCAGAGCGCAACAGCACGGTTTTGTACAGTGCCCGCGAATGAGTTAGTCCCGCCGGTTTGGGCCACCTTAAGTCAAAAAAAGCGCCCAAGTGCGAGTCGGACTCGCACACGAAGGGTTCCGTACCATCGTAAAAGATTTAACCCAACAAATCCGGTTTTTTAATATATATTTTTTTATTTTATTATTTTAATATTTTAATTTTTAATTTTTTTTTAAATTTTACATATTTGTTGTTGTAGCGGCAAAATAAATGCACACTCTGTGTAAATTTCAGCTGCCTAACAATTACCGTTCATGAGATCCAGCCCTGTGACAGACGGACGGACGGACGGACGGACGGACGGACGGACAGACGGACGGACGGACAGACGGACGGGCGGACGGTCAGCGAAGGCTTAGTAATAGGGTTCCGTTTTACCCTTTGGATACGGAACCCTAAAAAGCATCGGGAATGAAATTCAAATCAAATAATTCTTTTTGTTGCTTAGTTGGGCACAACTGTTTCTATTCTGGCGCGGAGTTTGAGTACTGTCATTTAGTTTGTTTATAGTGCTCGATTTTGTTAGTTCATGTCAGGTGTGTTTTGCGATGTTAATAATGGATAAAAACATCGAACAAGAGTGTATGAGACATAGAGGACTCTAAGGGCCGAGTGCACGAAAGGACAAAAATCTAAATCAACATCAACGTCCCATTAAACACGACACTTTGTATGGACAGTATGGAAGGAACTCCATGCGGTGCACTAAAAGTGACGTATTTGAACATTGATTAACTCGGCCGTTTCTTCGTGCAATCGGGCAAAGAAATGCGGTTGTAGCGTAAATTATTTTAATGCAAATTGATAGGAAGGCGGGATGAAACAAAACCACATCTATGTAATCTTTGACAAACTCAAAAATACAACAAACCAAAAGAAATCGTTGGAAAACACTTACAGTTTGACGGCATCTCTTCTCAGCACACCAGGGCCCTGGGTTTCTGATGAATATGGGCGAACACAACAGCTAGCGTGGTGGTTCGCACACTGCAATCCAACGTCTTTAGCACAGGTTAACTAGATCGTTCCAATAATTCGTTATTGAGAGGTCATATAACACTCCTAGGAGGTATAAAACGTCCAAAATAATAATGTTTATTGATTACGTTCACTCCATGACATGTTGCGCGTCTCGCGGTTCAAACGAAACAGGAAACACTCTGGCAGCGAGCTGTACTCGCGTGCTGCTTAACGTTTTTGGTAACTGTCACATGCATGCGGTAGGTCAAAAAATATCGAAGTCCATGCATGCTTAAGCGTTTCCGGTCAATTGGAATGCCTTCTTTTAAAATGTGAGAAAGATTTTGAAGTGGCCCAAACAAAGAGATTTTCTCAAATTTTGTATCGCAAATGGAATTTCGTGTTCCGAGTCGCTGAAAATGTTACAGAAAGCTAACAGTGAATCGACCTTATCAAAAACACGGGCATATGAGTGGTACAGTGCATTCGAAAGTGATCGAGATGTGGTGGAAGATTTGCATCGCTCCGGGCAGCCATTAACATCTTCACCTGAAATTGACATCGCTAAAGTGAAGGAAATGGTGACTAAAAATCCTCATTCAAGTTTGAGAGAAAGAGGAATTTATTCGTACCATTTTAAGCGATCGCTTGGGCATGAAACGCGTTGCCGCTCAACTAGTCCCAAAAGATCTGAATTTTCTTCAAAAACTTCTTTCGCGTAAGAGTCGCTGAAGACATGCTAGAACGAGTTAATTCCGACTCTACATTCGTAAAACGCATTGTTACTGGTGATGAGACATGGGTTTATAAGTTTGACGTGTAAACCAGTCAACAATCTTCGGGATAGCGCCTTTCAACTGAACCGAAACCGAAAAAACCAAGCCAAAGTCGATCAAAAGTCAAAGTCATGTTGACTGTTTTCTTTGACTGCCGCGGTGTTGTGCACTCGGAATTCTTGCCAGAAGGTCAGAGAGTAAATAAAGAATATTATGTGAGCGTTATGCGGCGGTTGAGAGAGTAAATTCGTCGAAAAAGGCTTGATTTGTGGAAATAAAATTCTTGGATTTTGCACCACGACCACGTGCGCACAAGTCCATCATTGTGAACGATTTTTTGGCCAAGAACTCAACAAATACCATCGAACAACCACCGTATTCAACGGATATGGCCCCGGCCGACTTTTTTCTCTTTCCAAAACAAAAATTACTACTTCGAGGCACCCGTTTTCAGTCGAGAGAAGACATAAAGAATTCGCGGCGAGAACTGAAGTCAATTTCAGCAAAAATGCATTTAAAAAATGTTTTGATAATTGGATTATTCGTTGGCATAAGTGTATCATTTCAGAAGGGGCCTACTTTAAAGGTGATAAAATAAATTTGGAAGAATGAATAGCATTTTGTGTATTATGAACCTTTTCCCGGTAATTTCTTGACAGAGTACCTAGTACAATTATGTGGCCACTTTTTTGGCGGAGTAGCGATATCGATCGCCACTTGAAAGAAAGAAAGAAATAGTTTATTTACCTGTGTTGAAAGAGAAATTAACTTAACAAGGTATTTGGCTTAATCTATGAAAATAACGTAATATAAAATTAACAGAACAAGTAGATATTTAAAAAGCTTAGAAGTAAAAGTCAATACCTATACACATACATATAATAAAATAACAGGTAAATCGGTTCTAGGCGCAGCATGTCACTGTATTATAGAATTCATAATGCAGTGGCGATGATTTTAAGCCCAGCCGTTCATTGAACAGGAATGTTTGATTTATTGGTTAACATACAGCACAAGGTGACAATACTATAAAATAAATATAAAAAAATAACATTGAAAATAAACAAGTAAATCATTATACTATACCATGTATCAAAAACAGCTTCCTTTCTCTTCAGTAATCGATACCATTAATGTGAGTACCAACACTCGAATGAAAACAATTACATATGTATGCTGTTTCTCTATGCAGATAAAGATACGTCTACATTTTTTCTACACAGCGGATGACAACTACTCGCCTTCGCAAGGAAGTCACCGGCGAAAGTGAGTATCAAGATTGCCCCTACGCTCGCTGCGCACATAGTATACTGCATAAGCACATGCCCAGTGGTCTCATTTTGCAACGAGAGGACCTGCATGGGCTGGCTATCTGTGTCTGTAGGTTTTTTTTCAATGAACAGTGACCCATCATCAAGCCCACAACGGTTCTAAATGTTCCACTATGCATACTTATAAGTTTGCAGGCCAGTCCCATATTTAGGGTAGGTTTTTTTAAGTAACTGGACATGGATGGCTCATACCAAACTGACCGTGAGATATTAGCCTACCACACCACATGGGAATTAGGTGCCATGCCAGGACCTTCCTTATATTGCTCGGCCGCTTCGACCATCGTTGATTCAATGCGATGGTACCGACCCGGGCGGGATAAACCCTACCACCTAGTAAGTAAGGAAGGGGACCTACAGTTTTACGTGGAATCCGAACCACGGCCAGCCTTAACGGTTGAAAATGGCCACCAATCCAGAACCAAACCGCACTCAGCGACTCGGAACACGAAATTCCATTTGCGATACAAAATTTGAGAAAATCTCTTTGTTTGGGCCACTTCAAAATCTTTCTCACATTTTAAAAGAAGGCATTCCAATTGACCAAGCTCAGAGGTGCTTCACAGGCGCCGCCCTGCACTGGCTAGAAGGTTGGCCCTTCTAGTCGCCTGCTCTTCGGATGTGAGACCAAGATCTTTGGGTGCAGTCATTTATTAAGCACTACGTTTCCCTAACCAATATAATATTGATTACAAAAACGAGATTTTTTTTTTCATTCTAAAAATGTTTAAAACTTATTCTGAATTTAGTAGGGTAATAAGTAAGTCATTTTTTAAATAATGTATATTTTTATTATATTAGGAAAAGCATTCATAAGGCATTTCTAATGATAATGAACTGTTAAAAAAATAAAACATAATAACTAAAATTTGTATTTCGAATAATACTGAATCACTTAAGAAATATCGTTTCTTATAAGTGTATTAAATTAAATAAGTATTTATGAAATAAAATCTCAACGTATCTGAATAAAGATAAACTTAAATGCAACGTTAATGGAGTAACCTGATATGAATATATAGTAGAAGTCACAATCATGTAATATTTTTCAATTTAACTAGGCTGTAAAATAAGTCTTTCAATTAGGTCTTCTAAACTCCAAAATCATCAGAATCTAACTTTTAATAACAAATACAACACTTCAAAGGGTAATTCTTCAGAAATATATCCGACAATGCATTCGCAGTAGCATCGATTATCCTGTGGAGCAGCGAATATATCGCGAGCAGCCGTCCTAGGGCCCGGAGCGTGCGGGCGCGGCAGCGCTATGCGGCGGGGTGACGCTTAGGGGCGCGGGTGGAAGGTGAACTCGGTCTGCGAACTCCCGAACAGTACGTTCAGGTACAAGTCGAGCCTCACCTTGTAGACGCGCATGAGGCGCACGAGCTGGCGGCCCGACGGCACACGTGAGCTCTCGGTCTGCGAGCGCGCGAACAGTAGGTTGAGCTGCGAGTCGTGCCCAACTTTGTAGACGCGTAACAGGCACGCAAGCTGGCGGAACGACCGTGCGCCGGAGAGGGGGATCGGGCCAGCGGGTGGAAGGTGAGCTCGGTCTGCGAGCGCGCGAACAGAAGTTAAGCTGCGAGTCGAGTCTCACGTTGGAGACGCGCATCAGGCGCACGAGCTGGCGGCCCAACGGCACACGTGGTGAGCTTGGTCTGCTAGCGCGCGAACAGTAGGTTGAGCTGCGAGTCGTGCCCAACGTGGTCGACGCGCAGCAGGGACGCGAGCTGGCGGCCCGACGGTGTGGCGGAGAGGGCGCTCAGGGCAGCGGGTGGAAGGTGAGCTCGGTCTGCGAGCGCGCGAACAGCAGGTTGAGCTGCGAGTCGAGGCCCACGTTGTAGACGCGGAGCAGGCGAGCGAGCGCGCGGCCCGGCGGCTTGCGGAGGTGCGCCACGCCGGAGACCTTCATGAGGTGCACCTCCGAGTCGACGACGCCGCCGCCGGTTGTGGCGAGCTTCACGTGGCACGTCACGTCCACGTGCACGTACTTGTCGACGGCGACCCCGCGCGCTCCCGGCACCTCCACGTACACCGTCTTCTCCTCCACCTGCGGCAGGTCCGCGCGGAACACGCTCGCCTCGCCTAGGTGAACCTGCACATGAACAACTCCGTTAGCTTCCGTTTTATGTATCGCACAATTTAGAGCGACGTAGTACATAGAACAAGAGGAAACGTAACCGATTAACATTCGACAATGTGCTAGTAGAGTAGTGGATCCCATGCCGACTTGACAGAGGCACTTTAGCCTAGTGAAAATCCAGAGGCAGGAAACTTATTCTATTATTTAGATTAGAATCACGAAATAAGTTACAGCAGTCACTGCTGTAACTTATGGGTATCATAATTTTTTAACAGTCCTGATGAAAGAACGTAATATTGTCTATACCTTATTCTTATCCTTGAGTCTATAGCACGTAAGTCTGTCTGTTGGAATGGACATTTGCAATGATGATTATTGAATCTTTAGGCAGACACTGTGCAAAGAGAAGACAGCTTATGGCAGTTTGTTTGCAAGACATCACGAGCATCACGCCAGGCACAGTCATCGCCTCTATCAAACATATTTTAGGGAAAGAGGAGACCCGAACCCAGCGTCGCAGCAAGTAGGGACCTTAAAGCGATGCACTACTCCAGTGGTAACATGAAAAGTTGTGAAAGCTCTGTACGATTTAGTTTTAATACGATTATTTCTGTCATGAACTACTACAGTGACCTGTAAACAAAGAGTCAAAATACAAAATACATTATTATTCTTACAGCTAAAAAAAAATACTATATAATATTACACTTTAAATGCTACCACCTACAGAAAATTAAGAGTACAATGGTTTGAGAGCAACCATATACGAATCTCTCTCAGTGCGACTCACCCCGTTTGCGGAGATGGTGAACTTCATGCCGGTGTGCACGGCGCGCGTCTCCAAGCCGAGCCCCTCGGGGTGCGAGTCGGACCAGAAGTAGTTGTCGGGGTTGTTGAGCGAGTCCGGCTTGAAGGTGAGCCGCTTGCCGTAGCCGAGCCCCACGGACTGCAGCAGCAGGCTGCGACCCTCGAACAGGTGGCGGCGGGAGCCGGCCGGCCGCACGCGATAGTAGAACCCGGGGATGATACGCGGGTCCACGTACGTTCCTGAAACACAACATTCACAGTGACTTAAAATCTACGATGCCTTGGTCAGGTCTTTCCTGGTCACATCAGAATAGCAGAGAAAGGACGAGAAAAGGTGAGGAGAAAAAACTCACCAATGACTGGTAACTCGTATCTGTCGAGGCCGACGACGGAGTAGGTGCAGGGTACGTCGCCGACGTCGCCGCCGCTGACGGTGATGCGGCGGGAGGAGGACTCGATGCCGGGGCGCAGCTCGTACCCCTTCTTGTTCTGCTTGATACCGATCGCGACGTTGCTCACCTTGACAACCGTCGCCGTCCTGCGGTCACAGCAATGCCGATTTGTCAATACCTATTGCATTAGGTACCTTATCTTCAATTCAGGGGATCATATATTAATACCACGCAGATCGACGATTCTCCGTGATTCATAGCATCAAACGAAACAGGATTTCCAAAACAAGCCGCTTTGGCTAAAAAATAAGGATGTAGGAGGACAAGGTAACAGTTCTATAATCAAACCTTATATCAATAAATGTCTCGATTCCAATGGAACCCATTGATTGGACATGGGGTTGGACGAAGAAAGGCTATAGAAGAAGACACGGTATTGACAGTGAACTTACGCCTTGCCGCGGAATTTCTTGAGCACGGCGACGCCGGAGACGGGTACCAGTTTGGTGGCGCCGTCCTCCTCGTACCACTCCAGCTTGCACAGCGCCGACACCATGATGCGCTTCTCTATCGCGCCATCCGTGTGGATCGTCTGGTTTAGCTCCAGTTGGTCTTTCTGGAGTTCAAACAAAACATGCATTCATTATGTGTGTGTTTCGTTAGCACAAGGTTCTTGAACTTTTCCTTCTTTCATTAAGCCAATCTCCTCACAATAGAAGCATTATAGTGGTCTGGGCAAAGAATCTATCCCACCACATTATTAATCATCTTCCGTTTAGAGCAGGGTTTTTAAACATTTTTAAATGATGCACCCGTCGTTAAAAAATATGACGGACCCCTTCCAAACTTAACGATTTAAGAGAAACCAAACAAGGCAATAAAAAAACTACTTTTTCTAAGTAAGGATACCTTTTAGATTGATCAAGGGCAGTATTTATTTTTATCATTAAGAAATGGACCTAACCCGGCGGGCCTAACTCATTCGCGGGCACGGTACAAAACCGGGCTGTTGCGCTATGGGACCTTCTCTGTTTCAAATAAAAAGACAGGCTCCGTGATGAGGAAGATGCAACATGTCCACAAAAAAGATAATGTACATAGTGTATGATTTGGTAAGATTTGCGAAAATTTTAATTTCAAAACGACTTATAGCTAAAAGTAAACCACGACCGCTGTAGTAAAAAATCTAACAAAAACCAAATATATTATAAATCTTGATTAAATAAGCTATGTCTGATGACTAATCTTTTTACGATGTTCTTACTTTATCATTGCGTAATCCACCTCCAAAGTTATTGTATGAAACGCGCGAAAAATTAGAACTTTCGGACCTTATAACTTAGCAACCAAACACAATTTTACAATACCAATGGTCATCAGACATCTAGTTCGATCAAATAAAGCTATTTCGAGCAAAATTTTGGATCTCTGGCAAGAAATATGGGCGTGATCTTCTTTTCCCTTTTGTATGGGGAGATGAGCGGGATGGGCCACCTTAAGTTGCAAAAGTTGATGCAAGAATTGACTGAAATTACACATTGCCGACATCATTCGGTCACTGGCTGTAGCATGTGTGCATGCAGTGCCTTTATTGGCCATGCAGCAGTTTTCAATTCTCGTAAACATGCGTCAGCGGTAGCCGGGCGCTGTTAGCTTGGAGGTTCGTCGATACCGGGCGCGCCAGTGCTGCTGCTACTTTCGTGGTTGATAAACCATGGCTTAGAGATTTAAGGGACGAAGAGCGCCATTGACACCTAATCAATCATTTGCACAACACTAGATCACTTAGGTAACAGGAGACAGAGCAAAGAAGCTATCGATTTTACCCGAAGATAGAAGTTTGCAACAAGGGCGGCAAACTCACCAGCAACTGGTGGACACAGAGAGTTCCCTGCGGCTCGCTGTTGGCATCATACACGGTGAACTTGTCACCAACAGAGACAGCCTCGGGCTCGAAGGCGAAGCCCTCGGGCCGGGAGTCGCTCCAGAAGTAGTTCTCATTGTCGTTGAGCGTGGAGCCGGCGCACTCAAAGGTGAAGCGCCGCGCGTAGCCGCGCCCCGTCGACTGCAGCGCGAGAGCGCGCCCGCCGAAGAGATAGCGCGGCCGGACCGCCAGCGGCGGCGCGTCCAGGGCCTGAAACATTCGTGCAGTTCAGCACGCGGTCGACGCAGCACCTACACCGCGATGCCACAACCTTCGAGGACATACTAGGGTACGTTGACGTAATAGTGCAACGTTTTAAAAGTTCACCAGAAATTTATAAAGAAGAGAATATGAAATTGAGATGAGACTGTTTTAATTTTACTTTAGATTTGAGATTTATGAAAATTATTTAATTGAACCACAGGATGGAAGCAATGATTTCTTTTTCATTGCAGGTGCCGTTTTATGCAAATGAAAAGATGATTACCGGATGATGCAACGTGCAAATGTGAATTCATGATTTTTTCTTCAGTTTATGTGCATTTTCCCGTGAATGTCCAATGAAAAAGTAACCATTGCCCAATTGCAGCGTATAGATTGCTAGGCAAGGAAGTTGGTATAACGGTAATGAGTAATGGCATGATGCCCTTATGAATGATACGATGGTTTACCTATTGTAACATACATGCGTCGTCGGCCAGTATGTCACGCCCTTATCGTTTCGCTGGAAGCTTTCTGGAGGGAAGAAGAGCATTTGTCAACGCCGTCTTGGGCGAAGTTCTGAAAAACTGGACGAATCCACACACCATCGCCGACACCTCGGCCATACTTTGCCAAACACTAGCCCCGCGCCGTGCAGCCCCCAGCGGTGACGTCATTTCTATAATCAGCAAATGCCGCCAACGCTGAACTGCATTTTACCATAAAATGAACGCGATTCAGTGATCATATCCCCTAGCATTTCAATTGTTTGACGCACTGTTGTCACACTAATTTGAGCTTAGATAATATAAATTGCATTGAATTTTAAATCTTTGTACAAGTTCTGGAATAGTCTAACACAGTTTCTTTGAATATTTTGAGCCTAAGGTTGCCATCACAATGTTACCTACATGTATTATAAATGAAATTATTTCATCTAGATTCACAAGTTGCTTAACTGTTAAACTGTTACTCTTTGTAGATATCGATGGTAAACAATGTTTAGTCTAATGTTTGAGCAAAAACTGCCCCTGAACTTTTTGTAAAGATGACATTGTAACAGTCTATTGACTATCGATTTTGTGACAACCTTATAACCTTATTGTGCTTTAAAAGATACGTTTTTTATAATTTTAATATTGTGAGCACAGCTCTCAGTGGACCTTGGGAAATTAAACAGGCTGTGAAGTTTTAAAGCATATAGTCCAACTTTATGTTGATTTGTCTTTCTTATTTCCAACTTTTCTATAGGCTGTCAAATCACAGTTTAACTCACCATCCTCAAATTCTGAAAATAATGTAATTTTCTCAGCCTACAGAAAATATTTTACCAGCCTCAACGTTAACTTCTCAAGGCTGCAATGAGACTATTCAATGTTTTGTAATTTTTCGAAAAACTCTGATCGATCACACCATGGGAGGAGTAGCACAATAAAATATTTAAAGAATACTGTTTCCTTCGACATCTAAACTCAATTTAGAAGCGAGTAACACCAGCACGCATTAGGTTCGAACAAAGTACGTAGACCAATTTCAAAATAATGCAGCCCGGTCAGGTAATATTTTTTCCTGCATGACAGCAGTACGAACATGTCCAAGCATCACAATGACGATGGTCCCATAAGCATGTTTGTCATGACCCTGACGTGTGATCAAGCACCATCGAGTGTCAAGCACACATAAAACAGGAGAACCTAACTCGGTGAACGCGTTCTTTTATTATATCTATGATGCACTCCTTTAGGGCATGCCCCTTGAAATTACGGTTCAAACGGAACTCAATTAATATCGTAATATTTATGTCTGTTTTAACGTTTATAATAATTTCCCAGCGCTTTTAACTTGGCGATAATTCCAAAGGTAGTTTTCTCGTTATCATGGCTCTATTCTTAGACCTATTTTAATCAATAGCTATAAATATTTAATGAGTTCCGCCTGAGTCGATAAGAATTAGGTTCTCCACTAGTGGCGCACAACATTTGATGAGGTACGGCGGAGAGTTGTGCATCATTACTCATCTCACCTGCATGGGGCGAACTTTGTATCGGAAGCCGGTGCGCACGCGCGGGTCGATGTACACGCCGACGACGGGCAGCTGGTGCGGGGCGAGCTGCGGCACGCGGTACACGGCCGGCACGTCGCCGAGCCGCGCCGCGTCCAGCACGAGCGGGCGCGGGCACGTCGCGTCGTGCCAGCTCTCGCGCGCCGCCTCGTGCTGCTCCTGTAGGTTGACACGTTGGCTGTGAGCTGGGTAGCGGCAACCGAGGGAAGCTGGGGGGACCGGCTGCGGTATACGCCAAGTAGCAGAAGTTTTCCGCTTTAAAGCGCATGGTATGATTTTTTCTACCTACTAGTAGGTATGTACCTGTGGCTGATATCACACCCGCTATCACGATATTAGCCCAACACACCGCATTTCATACGGAATGAGGTTCCATGCCAGGACCTTCTCTTTATAAGGTCGGCTACATTGAAAGGGGGTGTAAAATACGGACAATTTTTCATCCCATGCGATGATACGAACCCGGGCGGGTTTAACCCTACCACCTACTTTACACACCCTACAGTTTTACATGGATTTCGAACCATGGAACAGCTCGCGTTAGCGACGAAATGCACTTTTCCGACTCAGAGAGAGAAAGCATGAACGGGGCAAGGATATGAACACATGACCTCTGGTATTCAAAGCAAGTCCCAGTGATAATAAGCTACGACCCGCTTATTCCCACTGCATTCCCGAATGAACTAGGTAATAAGCCAGGACCTTCCCTTTATTCGACACGGCATCATTGTACTGGACGAAAATCACGGAATATAAAAAAGGAAGTGATATTTTAAATATATGCTATTTATAGCGTTAGGTAGTAGGATAGGTGGTAAAACAAGGGTAAGCAATGTATTTATTTCGTTCACCTTGGATCCTTACTACATGGATACTGAATATTTTGGTGCTCTATGTTCAATAATAACTTACAATTTGAGCTATTCTTTTCCTCGAACATTTTCTTTTTATTATACACTCCACTATAAATCTAGCCAAAAATAATATATTGCTCAGAAATAACATTATTCACGATTTATTTCAATTATAGTTGTAAACAATCAGGAGTCAATGCCAAGCTCGATTGTACTCCGACCAAACTTGCACTGGAAGAATATCACTTGGCAAGGGTTGGCCAATCTTTTGGACTATTTTAGTATTAGGTATTCATATCACAAAGTCCGGAAGATATTGTGTCGTGAGCCTTACGGCTGCCAAAAGTGGTGTCATATAATAAACCAATGTTGTTGTATTGACATTCAAACAGAGTTGAAATACAAAAAAAGGTATTTATATTGCTGGTTTGTTTTATATATGTATCATCATACAACTAGTCCCACTGTGTTTATTACCGTGCATGCATGGCAACCCTGGGGTAAGGTTAAGTAAGGGGTGTTTCGTTCGTGGTTCGGATTCCACGTTAAACTGTGGATCCCATTTCTAACTTTTTAGGTCTATACCCGGCAAGAACATTTAAAGAGTTTAACGTTTTTTTCCGCCCGGGTTAGTACCGGGTTAGTACGCTAGGCCAGTCCCCGCGCCACTAGGCTACGAGCCGCTACTACGACGAGCGAGAGGTTGATATCATACGTGCTTACATTATAATGGGTGAGTAATTATAGTAAAGTAAGTAAAATTATAAATTGTAGCAGACGAAGCAATCACAGACGCAGAAAAATCAAGAGTACGAACGTAATACACGCGTCAGTCAGGTCAATTGTCCACTTCCATCCAAGTAGTCGGTATCAACAACGTCAACGTAGGTATTCAATTACATCTCCGATGCAGTGATTCCTACGAACTGCTCGACTTGATTTGAATTGAATTGTTTTCTTCGACTGTGCTCAGTTTAAAGTCCAACATTAATTTGCTGCCACGAGTGCAAGCTATTTATATCATCACGTGCACAAACATTTTTATTTCTGCGAAGGCATTTGCGTTCATTGCATTCCTCTGCTGTGACTGTTCAATTCTCGCCTACATCGATGCATGTAATTCGTTATCAGGTTCTAAGCTAATTGAAAGCAATCCATTGTGGATGGGTCGGGCTTCCATAGCTTCCCGAGGTGTGATTGGTTAACTGAATGTCGGACTACTGTTTACCAAACAAAGGAAGTTTTGCGACTACAGATTGGTTAGATAGGTAGATGAAGTGTGAAATTCAATCAGTCAACAACCCCGGTACTTGATTGAGCGCGGTTGTACAGCTTCTTGCAGAATCTAACATTCCATTAACAGTTGGAATAAGATTGATTGTTTGAAGGCTTATTTATCTTGGTCAACGAACGCTGTAGCACAGATGACCTTATAGTTAGGTACTACGGACGAAGTCCCTCGTGTTTGAGACCATGGGGTTAAGACCCAAGGTTTTTACAATGATTTTATGAATTCGTTTCCATGAAAACTCTCGTGAAAACTAACACTGACGGACGCCTCCATTAAGATACGCTCTTAATTGACGAAAAAATAAACTCTGAAAGAGCATATCTCGAGAATAAAAATAGAATAAAATATTCATAGAATAAAATTCCATAGTGTGGGTTTGAATGATGCTAAACACAGTTTACGGTATTATATATTTATTGTTAGATTTGTTGACGATTTGATATATGATTGTACAATGTATTTTACGCGTTTGTCCGGAGTCGTGTTGAGTCGACCGGCGACGAACTCTCACTGCCTGGCCGCATGCCATGTGGCCAGATGTTGAAGGATCCGTCTGGTAGCAGGTAGTGGAGGCGCGCAGCCCCCACAGTACCCCCCTGCCAGTGATCGAGCTAGATCACGAGTAACCAGCTTGCAGACGATCTGGAAACCGAACCCGACGGCCGGCTCTCGTTGCTGGAGGTTCTGCAATTGTTTTGTTGGTTTTCTGGTGATCACTTCCCTCTGGACTGGTGGAACTGACTGGAGCCTCCGTGGTGTGCTCTTCAGGCATTATGAAGGCTGGCTTCAGGCGGTCGATTGAAATGGTAACATCTCGGTTGCGGACTCTAATGACAAAAGTCTTCTCGTTCCTGCTGATGACGGAGAAAGGTCCATTATAAGGATGCTGCAGTGGTCCTTGTTGTCCATCGCATCTAACGAAGACATGCCCAGTCGTGGCAAGATCTTTAAATACGAAGGTCTTCTTTTGGCCATGTTGAGATGCAACCACTGGACGTAATTCTCCCATGTTTTCTCTCAGGTGTTTTATGAACTCTGCTGGCTCCCCTGCTTCTTGATATGTAGAGCGAGGAGAGAGAAATTCGCCGGGCAAACGAATTGTTTCACCATACAGAAGTTCTGCTGAGGTAGCTTGTAAGTCTTCTTTCCAGGCTGAACGAATTCCAAGTAGAACCGTCGGAAGAACTTCGGTCCAGCGATTGTTGTTGTGACACTTAATAGCGGCTTTTAATTGTCTATGGAAACGCTCAACCATTCCGTTTGCAGCTGGGTGGTATGCTGTGGTCCTTATTTGGGTCGAACCTGTCAAGCTGCTGAGCTGCTTGAACAGGTGGGACATAAATTGTGTGCCTTGGTCTGTTGTAATGCGCAGAGGCGTGCCATAACGTGCGATCCAGTTATCGTAGAACGCACGTGCAACAGTCGGTGCTTCTTGGTTTTCGATTGGGATAGCTTCAGGCCAACGCGTGAATCGGTCGACGCAGGTCAGACAGTATCGGTAGCCCTCGGAGTACGGCATGACAATTATGTCGATATGGACATGCTCAAATCTGGCTGAAGGTGATGTGAACACGCCCCGAGGAGACGATACGTGTCTGGATATTTTCGCTTTCTGGCATTCGATGCAGCTGCGAGCCCACTGTCTACAGTCCGACTTGACAGATGGCCAGACATAACGTTGAGTGACGAGCTTCACTGAAGACTTGATGCCAGGGTGTGACAGCTGATGAATTGTGTTAAATGCTGTTCTTCGAAAAGATGGAGTCAAAAATGGTCTTGCTGTTGGCGTGGAGACGTCGCAAAAGACAGCTACGGTGGTACCAGGTATCAGCACTTGTTTAAGTTGCAAAGCAGATCCTTCCCGTAGATATGTCTTCAGCTCTTTATTTGAGTGCTGAGATAACGCCAGCTCTTCAAAGTTGATGGTTTGGGACAGTTCTTCTATCCGTGATAAGGCGTCGGCTACCACATTGTCCTTCCCAGATATGTGCCTTATATCGGTGGTAAATTGGCCGATAAAATCCAGGTGTCGGAACTGCCGTGGAGAACATTTATCCGGTTTCTGCTTAAAGGCATGGATAAGAGGCTTCTGATCGGTGAATACAGTGAACGCACGTCCTTCAACCATATGGCGAAAATACTTAATCGAGAGATATATGGCAAGTAGTTCCCTATCATAGGCTCCATATTTGGTCTCTGCAGGTGAAAGTTTCTTCGAGAAAAACGCCAAGGGCTGCCACTGCTCCTCGACAAGTTGGTGTAAAGCTGCGCCAATTGAATAATCAGACGCATCGCAGAATATAGCCAGGGGAGCGTCAATTTTTGGGTGGCTTAGCAGCGCGGCTTGTACGAGACTTTCTTTGCAGGCCTCGAATACTCCCCTGGTTTCAGTGGTCCAATTGATTGGGGCCTGACCCTTTAAATTACCTTTGAGGAGATCATTCAGCGGGCCTTGCAGTTCTGCTGCTTTTGGTATGAACCTCCGGTAGAAATTTAACATACCCAGGAACTGACGTAATTTTTTAATATTAGTTGGTATTGGGTACGTTTGGATTGCTTCCACTTTATCAGGAAGTGGTCGTGTACCATTTTCTGATACCAAGTATCCAAGGAATTTGACTTCTGCTCTTCCGAAGTTGCATTTTGACGGATTTATGACAACTCCGTACTCCTTGAGACGTTGAAAAAGTATGTCCAGGTGTTTGAGATGTTCTTCTGGGGACGTTGAAGCTATTAAAATGTCGTCGATGTAGGCGTAGCAGAAGTCCAAGCCTTGCAGTACTTCGTCGATGAAACGCTGGAACGTTTGCGCGGCATTACGCAGTCCGAAGGTCATAAAGGTGAATTCGAAAAGGCCAAATGGTGTTGTTATTGCCGTTTTTGGAATGTCTTGCTCGGCGATGGGTATCTGGTTAAATGCACGGACTAGATCGACTGTAGAAAATATAGTTTTTCCTTGTAGTGCGTGTGAAAAGTCTTGTATGTGACGTACAGGATATGAATCAGGCTTCGTTCTCGCGTTCAACCCTCGGTAGTCGCCACAAGGCCTCCATTCGTCGCCTGATTTAGGTACCATATGCAATGGGGAGGCCCAGCAACTTTTGGAAGGCCGTGCGATCCCCAGGCGTATCATGGCATTGAATTCCTTTTGTGCCGCTTTCAATTTATCAGGAGCCAGACGGCGCGGCTTGAGGGACACCGGGGGACCGGGTGTCGTTTCAATGAAATGTTTTGTTGAATGTTTGATATGCTCGGGAGCTCCGTCTGGCCGTGTTATCTCTGAGTATGTCGAGAGTAGCTCGTGGAAATGTGATGATCCGGAGATAGTCTTTACACTAGAAACTGCACCCATTACTGCTTGACCTTGAGCAGTCAGACTAGTGGTTCCATCTAACAGGCATCGACGGCGTGGATCCACGAGAAGGTTGTAATGGGCCAGGAAATCGATGCCGATGATGGGTTTGGAAACATCGGCTACCACAAATCTCCAAGCGAAGTCTCGTCGAAGTCCCAGATCCAAGTTAAGTACGACGGTGCCGTATGTGGCGATAGACGTGCTGTTCGCCGCGGAAAGTTCGTAGGCGGACTTTTCTCGCGGTCCTCGTATTTTGTGTCGAGGAAATACACAAAGGTCGGCTCCTGTGTCGATCAGAAATTGTGTCTTCGAAGTCTTATCGGTAACAAAAATACGGCGAACTTTGTCCGGGCTGAGGTCGTGGGTCGCCATCAACGACTGCCCGCAAAGTTTTCCGAGATCTGATTGCAAGGTTGTACGCATTTTCTAGCATTGCTGCCAAATCTCCAGTGGTACCAGCACTGACCCGACGACAGTGAGCCTGAGGCGGAATTGGAACGTGTTCTTGAATGCGAGCGCGTACGTGAGTTTGAACGTTCGCGTTGACGAGAGCGTTCTTCTCTTAGCTCCGATATTTCATGTCGCACGGCCATCAATGTGTCATTAAAACATATCATCATTTTATTCATGACAGACGCCAGATCATTTTGGGGTGGTATGCAGGTAGACTCAGCGACGGAGGTAATGGACGGGCGTGTCATAACCGAGTCCGCAATAACGTCAGCAAGCTCGGCAACTTGATCCAACGGGACATTCTGTTGAGTTGCAAGGATCGCTTGCATATTGTGCGGCAAGCGGCCCAACCATAAAGTCCGGATCATTGTCTCCGGCACGGCGGTACCTGCGAGACCGCGCAGATGTCGTAAAAACTGCGACGGCTTGCGATCACCCAATTGCTCATGTTCTAGTAAGCGCTGGGTTTTTTTTTCTTGTGACTCGCTGAGATATTTGATGAGTTGCTGTTTGAGTTTTTGGTATGGATTTTCCGTAGGCGGGTTTCTTATGAGGTCGCGCACTTCCGAAGCGTATTTTGCGTCAAGCATGGATACCACGTGACCGAATTTGGTTGTTTCCGATGTTATGCCGGAAGTTTTGAAACTCGCTTCGATCATCCAGAACCATAGTTCCGGATCCGATGCGTTGAACGGGGCAATGCGTACCCCTATACGACATACTTCGGGCGCAACATCACGCGCGTCCTCGAAGGAGTTAGAGTCCGTCATTTTGCACTAAAATGTTTTTTTTTTTATGATTCACTGTTTTGTTTTTCAAACCACACAATTTATTGTAATTAATATTGTTTGTATTGTTAAATCACACTTGTATTTTATATTGTCTTTAGATCACGTCGGGGTCACCAATTTGTGGGTTTGAATGATGCTAAACACAGTTTACGGTATTATATATTTATTGTTAGATTTGTTGACGATTTGATATATGATTGTACAATGTATTTTACGCGTTTGTCCGGAGTCGTGTTGAGTCGACCGGCGACGAACTCTCACTGCCTGGCCGCATGCCATGTGGCCAGATGTTGAAGGATCCGTCTGGTAGCAGGTAGTGGAGGCGCGCAGCCCCCACAATAGGCAATCCAATTAAAAATAACGGGTCCATTATCTGTGTTTATCCATTGATGAGTTTGCGGGGGGCATTTCATCAACTTTTGACGTAAAATATAACAAAAACATAGTTGTTTTCCGCTCTGATAAACTTACGTTTACGCTTTGTAAACAATAATCGTTTGACGCATGAATGTAAAGTGTACCTATCATTCGTAAGCCGCGTGATCGACATTCGATATACTTAGCTAAAATAATACTTACTCTCAATTTGAATAGAAACCACAAAACATCATTGATACTTACGACTGCTTCGAGTTCAGCAAGAAGATCTTCTCCGTCACTTTCATAGTCACTAGCTGCAGCCAGGCAGTTCTTGGGGGTTTCAACAGGCTCCTGAAAAAAAATGTTCGTCATTTAATCGTTAAACTTGTCACTTAACGTAGACTACACACATGTTATCTACACTTCGTTATTTTTTTATTAAGATAAGGTCGAAAGGTTAAGGCAATTAAAGATTTCCTATTTTGTACATATCGGTCATCAGTTCAAAAGACTTAGGGAGTACAGCATCATTAACCCTCAACTGGAAAGACTGAATGATAACAATTCGTATTTGTATAAATTTTAGCATCTTCTGGGTAGGTATGCATGTCCAGCGAACGCGGAAATACTCTATGACGGTGGGGAAGGCAACTTCTTTGGTCAACTCCTTCCTTCAAGGGATCTCCGCTGGATTTTAGGGGGCATTAGCCCTCCGCCCTGCCCCCCAACCCGTCTCCTCGGTCTGTACGATGATGGGAGGGCTGGTAATCAACTTTTACCTGCGCAGACGGCAATGTCTCGACAAGCTCAGGTTCATCCAGCAGGGAAGTGGAGGTGCCGGCCAGGCGCGCGCGGGTCAGGTTCCATAACCGCTGCAGCGCAGCCGGCGTCTCCTCGCCTTGCATGTCCATGGCAGGGCTGGCAAGCATCTTCTAACCTTCCTTCGATTAAACCTGAAAATTTATTTCATTTATGTAAAAAGTCGTTAGGATAATTTTTATGCAAACATATTATGTATTATAATATGATCATTCAAAATAATACGTGTCTGTCATAGGTGTGTGTACATTTCATTTTTCAATATCATCATTTCTCGGTCGAGGAGGTACAATGTGTGGCTGCGAGTTATAATCTGAGATCAATGCATATTTGGATAGAAAAATGTTTTATAAATAAATCATCAATCAAAGAAACGAGCTGTGCCCGATGAATTTATGAAAGTAAGGTGCGTATGGTCTATGGGGAGGATGACAGATTCTGTCACTGATTTTCATGAAATTTTCTGGATTTGCGAGTCTACATTTATGGTTTCACTTATTGATCTAAAAGCCTGTATTAGAGTATTAATACCTTAACATTTTGTTCGGTTTTATTATTTACCGTCAATACACGTTTTTTAGCTACTTATTGTTTACACAGTTGTTTCTTTCCGTGAGCGCAATCGCTGGAAAGATTATTTGTTTAACTGAATGAAAGAAAATGCAATTTCCCCTGTACAATGTAATGTATCATCAAGCCATTTTCGGTGACTACGGGCGTAGTAAGTAGGGACGGGTACCCCATGAATTGGTATGAAATGTACCTAATACCCAAGAGGTAACTCTTTCTTACTCTTACGGTCTTACCTCTTCCGTGACCACGATTGGATGCAACTTTTTTCGAAACGAATTTGTCTGCGTAAGCCGCGCTTAAGAGGATAATGAAGTGATCAAGTTCCATACAATGGCTCGTGCCTGTTTCCTCAGTGAAATAAAAAAAAATCTGATATTTTGCACAATAAATAAATCAACTAAGCGCAACATCTCTACGTTTTAATGTGTTTGATACATTATATACGTAACCTTAAAAAAAAAGTACAAATACAAAAAGGCGTATATCATGGATACAAGTTAAGTTAGCAAAAAAATCAAAAACGTAGCTCTCAGTTGATTTATTGAAGTGCTAAATTTCAGGAAAAAATGGTTACTTTGACTGGTAAAAGAGGCATGAGCTTGTATGGTACTTGATCACCTCATTATCCTCTCAAGTAAATAATGTGTGAAAAACGCGAAATTTTTAAGAATGAAGATCATTCTTAAAAATTTCACGTTTTTCGCGAAATTTTGTGAAATGTTTTTCGCGCTTAGGTCAGAAGAGAAATGAATTTCTGTAGGTAGGTAGCTACCTGTTCAAGCAAACAACTTCTCACGGCCCAATAGTTCCTGCGCTAATTCAATATTCATCAGTGTGGACTCTTTCGTCAACCTTGCTCGGTCAATCGCCTTGAAGCTTAATTTACTCGATCTTTCATCTGTCCTCGCACGTAAATACACGTGACAGTGTTTTTTTTGTGCACGGTAGATAGTGCAGGCAAAGGTGCAGGTAATGCAGCGTCGCGCATGGATGGATGCGGTGGATGTATACCGGACGCAGCTTCGAACGAAAGGAATCCGTGAGAGTCAGCTTTGAGGTCTCATTTGGCAGGCAACTTTTAATTTATTTTTTATATTTATAGATATACAGTGCTTAGCTTACTATCACAACTTAAATATCCCTTGGAGGACGTTATAGGTATGTGTAAACGTAACATTGGGGAAACGTTTACAATGACTGGTTTATTTTTTAAAAAGTTATACCGATATTCTTGTATATATTGTGTGGCCCCAATGGTATCTATTCAATAGTTAAAGGCAGTATTATACAATAATTATCAAAGGTATTATTCAATATGAGTATCGACTTGTGTAATTTACAATACTTATTTTAATTGTTTTTTACTGACGACCCCAAATAGCAACCCCCAAAACTATGCCCTTTTAGAAAACCATGTATAAAACTAAAGTGAGATTTTAGTTAATGTGTTTTGTTTAGTTTCATTAAAATCGAAACCCCAGAACCGATTTAAATATGCTATCATCCTTATAGGCATTTAAGTAAGTTTGTGTAACAGAAGGATCTGCCTTTTGTTGACTGTTTGATATTAAACACGATATTTACCTGTATAAATAAACAAGCAATAATTTAAAAAAAATGTTTTTTATGCAACTTGACACTGATGAGATGTTACCACATGATACCGTTACGATAGTAGTCCAATACACCACATTTCCGAAGGAGTTAGGTGCCATGCCAGGACCTTCGCTTTATGACCATGGCTACATTTGAATGGATGGAAAACACGGACAATTATTCATTGCCGCTTCAAACATAGTTTCATCCATTGGGGTGGTATCAACCCGGATAGGCTTAACCTTACCACCTAGTAGGGGAAGGGGACCTACAGTTTTATATGGGTTCCGAACCACGAAACAGCTCGCAATCTTAACGAAATGCATGTATCCAACTCAGAAAGAGAAGAAAATCGGTTTTACGCTGATAACTTAAACCACTATTGCGCTTTCATTGGTCAATAAACACTAAGCTTACGAAAGCCTGCCGAAAATAAGAAAGAAATATCGGCCATCTGCCACGTTCCGCCCCCCCCCCCCCCTGCATACCGCGCCCCATGTCTCGACGTCCCGCCACCCCTCCGCCGCCGCCGCCGCCCCTCGTCAACGCCTGCATTCTGCTGTGTGTGGGTAGGGAGCTATTCCAGAACATTCTATAAATACAAACGCCCAATCCTGTGACGTACGAGCCTTGAAGGGGTTTTAGTCATATAGTTATATAGGTCAGTGATCAACGTTTACTTAGGTATGCGCGCACATAATATCACTCCAAATAATTTCCTGTCGTTCCATAATTTAACCATGAAAATCAATAATCCAAACAAAACGAGGTCATGTGAATGAACTCACCACGAAATGAGACTCCAAATGTATTATTGTGAGCTGCCAAGCGCCGTACGTTCACTCACTTCAATAGTTTCGACAGAGATAGTATTTTTGGTCTTAAGAAAACAATACGTAAGCGGCGATGATGACCGTACAGTGAAGAGAGTTCAAATATAACTGAGTTTCCCCTCCGCGCGTGCAGTTATTTTATAATTTATCTCGCTCTCGTCGACGATATCCCCTCCACGTGGATCTCCCTACTCTTTCCTTCCCGCGATTTGACGTCGGCGAATGAAATTGTGAGCGAGAAGGCGATGCCGGGCACGCAGCGACCGCGTGCTCTGACGGTTACCAATACTCGGACAGGCTGGCATTCTCTGTATTGAATTGTATACCTGATTTTCCTCAAAATTTTCCGTTTGGTGTCAAAGAAATTATGAAAAGTTTTTCTAATGGCATTACATTAACCCCATACCTAAATTTGGTCGTGTCGTGAACCACCTGAGTCAAATTTTAACCTCAACCTTGCTATCCGATCTTAAAAATAATTAGTAAAAGTTGTTGGTCTGGACATTTGTCGGAAGCAGGATTTTTGTGATATATGTAATGAGCAGGATTCATTAGAACGGTAATGTCGTAACCATAGATATATTAGGTCGTAACCATCAAATACATTAAATTATCTATAATATACTTCATGCATCACTTACTAAATAAAGCATAAATATTTCAATGAAAAACTGTAAGGCGCATCATCTGCTACAGAAATACTGCCGACGATCTAATTCGCTGGATCTAATAACTGCCGGAGACCTACGTAAAATATATGTCCATTCAAAGCGCACAAACCCCTTTCGCCCCCGCCCTAGAATGTGAACGGCAATGCTACGAATAAACTCGCAGGTTCAACGACAGGGCAGAATGAGGACAGAATCGAAGCAAACTTGACACTTCACCTGAAGATCGGTCTCCTAGGTCTTCCATGTGGTTGCGAGCGGAGCATACAATATTACAAAAAAATTATAGATCAGTTTACAGTAATCCGGTATTCTCCGTGGGTATTCTTATGTACTTTTCTGTGGAGAAGCGTTCGTCCGTGGTCCGCCTGAAAGAAAACCGATGCACATGCTAAAAATTTAATAGCGTCATACCTACCTACCTAATAAATAAATGTTTTGTCCCTTGCCCAATATGTCGCAATTTGAAATTAAACCTTCGCTCTTATTAAGACTAAGACGAAGAATTATTTTAAATAATATTCGCTAAAAACATAACCCATGACCAATTATTAAAATATCAGAAGCCCAATATGCTCATAAATATATAGTTATAATTACTCTTAAAACAAAAAGAAATTAAGCAATATGAAAATAAACTCCATTGTTTCCGGGTAAAACAGAAAACAAACTTCTTATTTTATTCCTAAGTGTTAA
Organism: Incurvaria masculella; assembly: GCA_946894095.1. Classification (NCBI taxonomy): domain Eukaryota; kingdom Metazoa; phylum Arthropoda; class Insecta; order Lepidoptera; family Incurvariidae; genus Incurvaria; species Incurvaria masculella. The sequence continues at coordinate 11,676,044 of OX335644.1, forward strand.
CTTTTAGTCCTACAATTATCATCAAGGAAATACAATAGTAGGCAGCGCAAGTAGGTCGATATGATAGTTTGTTTAGTTATAATGTATCGTTATCTGATTAGTCACACTCTAGTCTAGACCGTAGGATTCTTTGCCGTAGGGAAACTATTTATGAACTTTGTACACTCAAAACAAGTATGTAGTTGGAAACGCGATAAGTCGCGGGACTTTATTATTATATGTATTCATTTATTTTATTTTATGTGAACAGAGTATTGTTAATCCAGGGAAATGTAGAAAAACTGTTCTTCGTCATTACCTACCTAATATTTTGTTATTATTATGCAAAGCAAAACACGAAATGTAATACCTGAATAAAAAAAAACATCTTCATTGGACGAGATATAGTGCATTTTCTCCAGCCGGAAGGAAAGTTACTGGCAAGGATTTATTCAAGAGATGGTTCAATTTAACCGAGTTCAAATAAGTGCAATATTAAAATGCATTATACTTTTTTAATTAGAACCTGTTATAAAAATAAATAAATTTATTTTTATTATTTAACACTAATTTATGCAATGCTAATAAACTTATTCAGGCGCTTGGCTTTATCAACCACTTGAACGCCGACATGAACCCATGTTGAACATAAAAAATCAGACTCGATCATCGAGATACAAGCTAAGGAAAAAAACAACTCATCCATTAGCAAGTTTCGATGATAATGAAAGGACCATTCCATTTGGAGTCACGGTGCCGACCACGGAACATTGGTGCGGACCGAGAAATTCTAACTGATTAGGCAGGTTGACTGTCGCCGAGATAGATGAACATGCACCAGTAACTACCCTACCCTGCGAGAAATTTACGAACAAAGAAAAATATTTTTTCTCACTTTCAGTCAGTCAGTCAGCGTGTTTGCGTCCACTGCTGGACATACGCCTCTCCAATTTTCCTCCAGTCCTCCCGGCCTTCAGCGGTACGGAACCACTGCTTTCCGCCAACGCACTTGATGTCGTCGTCCCACCTGGCGGGTGGTCTTCCCACACTCCGTTTTCCTGTCCACGGCCGCCAGTGTAGGACACGGTTACTCCAATAGTCGTCGTCTCTTCGGCTGACATGACCAGCCCACTGCCACTTGAGCTTAGCCACCCGGTTTCCAATATCGACTACTTTGGTCGATATTGGTCGTGGTGCGCAACGAGTCCCCACCACGCGCACCATATCCCGTAGCGATATTCCCAGCATGGCTCGCTCCATTGCTCCAGAAATAGTTCCAAACTAGTTCCAGTTTAAACTAGCTCCATAACTTATCTATTACAATCTTATTCAGTATCATTTTACATCTTTTTTTATGCAACTTGACATGGATGGCTAATACCACACAAGTACCGTTATGACACCACATTCCAGAAGGAATTAGTTGCCATGCCAGGACCATCCCTTTATGAGCACGGCTACATTGAACTGGATTAAAAACACGGAACCGCTGCGACCATCTTTTCATCAAATGCGATAGTACCAATCCGGACCACCTAGTAGGGGAAGGGGACCTAATTTTTTCATTGAATTCGAACCATTGGAGCAGCTCGAATTGGTGCCGATATGTACTTTTCCAAATCAGAAAGATAAAGATAGTAATGCATGAACGGGGCGAAGTTTTTAACCCAGACCTAGACAAGTCCCCGCGGCCGCGTCACTAGGGTAGGCCGCTCACTCTATCTATATATGTATCAGATACATACACCCTTACCTATGTACACACACACCCACGTCTATTTTAATAACATAGTGCTACGCTACCGTCTGCTAACTAAGTCCAACGGAACCTACACCCTGTTGTGCAGAATTGTATTCTTTTACAGGTGTAGGAACTATTAGTACCATCAATGGCACGTTTCAAAAAACCTGATTTATTCTTGGATTATATAACTGTACCACCTACTTGATTTATGAAACAAAATAAATAATTTTGAATTTGAATATATCATGGTTGTTTCAGAGGTCCTCCTGGCTACGTCGATGTAGCTACGTCCCAAAGATGTCCCTCCAGAACCCCCGGAACCTTGACGCCTGAGCGGCTCGTAGCTCAGGGGCGTGCAGACTTGATTTCCATGCCAGAGGTTATGGGTTCGATCCCCGTCCCGTTCATGCACCACTTTCTTTCTATTTCTCAATTGGATACGAGCATTTCTTCATTTCAAAGGTGCATCATCCATGGATCAGAATCGATTTAAAACTTTATGTCCCCGCCCGCCCGGATTGGTACCATCGTATTGGATTTAAAGATGGAGAGGAAAATAATCAATCAAATGAAAAACAGGTAAATAAAGTGGCCACACATTACAATCCAAAAAAAATATTAAACATACAAGTACTGCGATCTATGTAGTAAAGAATACGCCTAGGCAAGGTTTTAATTAAATATGTTTTACACAGAGACCAAGCATGCAGCATCCTATTTCTATGGTTTTACATGATACACAGACTGGAAAGAGAAATAATTCCTTAGTCCCTTTTACTCTTTGGTTGACGTCAATATGACAGAATGAGATCTCGAATTTGTCTCTATTTCCGGTGTACCGGTTTCAGAGTAGGTACACCTCCGTCCATAATAAAAGACAAGTTCGAAGAATTCATCAAGGTGGGTGTTTTATTAGCCATCCATGTCCAGTTTTCAGTTTGGCTATGATTTAGATACGCTGAAGTAGGAAAAGATAACACTATACCATGGACATAGATAAATTATAGTAGATAAATATTGCTAATATCATACAAGTGTTGAATACGGATAATATAAGTTCACAGATGGCGTTGCAATTCACATTTCAGAATACATTCAATACAAACCAATGAATATCATGATAGTATATTTACAATGACATAACCTAGGCATAATTTGGAACTAGTTCTGGTTTAGTGACGGGAGATGGCGCTGGTTAGGATTTTCATAGTAATACCAGCCAAAATAAGAGTCCTCGGTGAGTTTTGTACGTTGCATGAAGTTAGCAGTCTATCCCTACTGTCATTTGTCTATGACCATGGACGACATGACCTAACCGGACTGTCACGTTTTAAAGATTATAGCTCATTGAGACGTGCGCACCGAACAAAGTTACGTATTTTACCTATGAACGAACTGAAAAGTTTCAGATTCACTGGCATCTTCGCGCCGTATCGCGAACAAGGGAATATTGGTGCGGTGCTAACCAGGCAGTTAGCATGTTTAGAACGCCGAACGCGCACGCACGCATAGCGTGCTTTTGAACACTTTAAATACTCGTATGCCTTTTTTGTATCTGAACATGGATAGCTTATACCAACTGTCATGCTATTAGTCGAACACATTACATGGGAACTAGGTGCCACGCCAGGACCTTCCGTTTATTGCTCGGCTACATTGAACTGGACGTAATTCACGAAAACACGGTCAATGTTCATTGCCTCTTCAACCATACTTATTCGATGCGATGGTACCAACCTGGGCGAGGTTAAGCGTACCACCTACCGGGGACCTAAACAGTTTTACGTGGAATCCGAACCACGATCAGCCTCAGCGGTTGAAAACGGTCACCCATCTAGAACGCAACCGCGCTTAGAGTACCGCAAGGGGTACCGAGGCTGTTGATGAAATGTAGCGAGCATGCCTGGGAGGACGGGAGGGACGATCGAATCTAAACTCATGCGAATCTAAAGCCACGAGGAAGTGGAAAACGTCTAACTGCGTGAAACTAAATTATAAACGAATAAGTGATCCGAATTAGGGAAGCCAATCATCGAAAACTGTTCCTAGGCGTCGTTGAAAATTTTAAAAACAGTTGTAAGCGAACTCGCTCGCCGGCGCTGCCGCGATTGTAAATGAAAGTGGTTACGCCGCCGGCGCCGCCTCCAGCCCCATAGGCAAGAGTTTCGGTTGCTACTCCCTTCCTTCCATGCTCGCAGGCTACGTGGCACTACAGTGGTCATTTATATCAAAATGCACAGAAAGTCTACCTTTATGTCTTTACACTTCCGGTTGAAGAAAGTAATGAATCCGTCTATTCTTGGGTGCTAAACCATACAATCAGTAATAGTGCTAGAACGATCTTATATCACTCAGAACAATATTCCGTGTTATATGACATGCATAGCAATTCCATAACGGCAATGGCTTTTCGTCCTTGCATCGCAGTCCTAGGTTACAATACTTGTGAATGAATATATTTTAACTTTATTGCTTCCATAACACCCCGAGTGTTGCATAAATGTTTCAAAGTGATGAGCGAAGAATGTCAACGAATAAGTGATTGGAGATGCTCTCATTGAGAGCACAGCCTGCAAAAAAAATTTGTGACATTATTGTATAGTTTCAGAACCTACATTAAAACATTTTGCGAGGATGTTGCGTCAGTATATTTTAAGTTCTTTGTTGTGATAAACTTTACTCAATGTTGTTGTGTCATAATTGAAGCTCCTTTGTTTTGATGAACATCATGCAATATTGTTGCGTGTAAACTAGAAAGTTTGTTTTAAACTTGATGCAAGTACACTCACTTGCCATTACAAATGTGCAGCAAATCTTCTTGTTGGTTATTTCAATCTTATCAAACGTAATTTTACATTGCTATCTGGGGAGTTACTTTCTCATTTTTAATATTAGTATTGGACTGTCATACGCTCGTTCTCCTGACTCGATTACGTTTTCCTGGTGCCCTCCGAACGCAGCGAACCTAAACAAAATATGTGACTCACGCCCACCCACTTTCGAACCGATTTTTAATACTGCTGGCTTCGGGCCAGAATGCACCTACACACATGTGGGCCTCTACCACCTCTACACAGTTGGCAATAGACTGATCATCCATCCTTAAATACATTATATCTTTCCTTTTTTATCCCATACATATTTAGAGTCGACTAAAGCGCAACAAATGAGTATTTAGCTAATAAAGTATAGCGTACTTCCGAACTAACCGATCCTCTAGATCCTTTCTTTTAAAAGGTTGTTAAACTGCAGAATGACTCCCTGTCGAGACATTTGCCCGGAAGTACAACCTAGGGTCCTTGGAGAATGGTATGAAGAAAACATACCTGGCGGGCAATCGTTTTTGCAGACCCGTTGTAGACATTCTCGGGCACCTTTTAGGCGCACTTATTTTTTTTAAATAAATACCTACTTGTCGGCATTGTTTCTATGGTAATTACTGCGCAGACATATACATAGTAGGAGCTCGGGGCGGTTAAATGTTAAAATTGAATGTTAAACATTACTTTCCCGTAACAATCGATTCGATTTGATATTCTGGCAAAATCAAAGACACGGTCAAATATATGTTTTGTATGCTTCCACACGTCATTATCGCTGAAGACTGTTCATCTTTTCCTTCAGCCAATGATGCATACATTGGTATACTTACTATAAAAACCGGCCAAGTACCAGTCGGACTCGCACATGAAGGGTTCCGTAACATCGTAAAAGATTTATCACAAATAATCACGTTTTTTATATGTACCCTTTAATTTTGATTATTTTTAAATTTTACCTATATGTTCGGCAAAATAAATACACACTCTGTGAAAATTTCAGCTGTCTATCTGTTACGGTTACTGAGACAGACGGACGGACAGAAGGACGGACAGCGGAGGCTTAGTTATAGGGTTCCGTTGGCACCCTTTGGGTACGGAACCATAAAAATACAATAAAATTGGGCGTCATTATTTCCCGCTATACCAACATGCGCGCGCAGCGCGCTTCCTATTTCTATGACCGCTACTGTACATGGCGCTATTATTTTATTGTTTCAAGCAAGATGATATTCGACGGTAGGTTCTTGAAATTTGCAAGATACGGACGAAGAGGCTAAGATCAACAGTTGGAACTGGAACTAAAACTAATCGAAAATTGGCACTTAGGTCATACGATTTAGTACTACGTTCCATTAGTCTTAGTTTCAGTTACGACTATTTATCCCTTATATGGGGCGGGCATTTTCAAACAAACTTAAATTTACCTAGGTTTAATGATAATTTTTCCCCATTTATGGGGCGAGAAGTTTTTTTTACCGACATTATTTCTTACCGATCTTATTTAAAAGATTGTGAGAATATTTCAAATTAACATTTTGAAGATATTATTTCTATAAATTTAAATTATTCTCGTAAGTTATGATGCCAGTGGTATGCTTTTATTGTATAATATTGTTGATGGTTGTCAACCATTTGTCCCAGAAGATGAATACAGAAATTAAAAAAGGACATGGAATCAATCAGTCGAAATACAATAATTACCAATGAATGGTTTTGTATGTTTAATGTTTCTCGTTAAAGTGATCTTAATAAGTTTTAAGTCATGTAGACCAGATGGAACCGGACCTGAGTGGAATTAGCACATGCATATTATCGATGTTTGCACAAATGACCTTATTTAATTTGATGGTCTCAGGTCAGAATTAACTGGTTAACTAGCGAAGATAGTGCTATTTCCTGCGCTAAAAACTGGCACTATCATTTCCAAAGCAGATTTATCCGGTCACAAGAGGAACACACGATAACACGTGGAAGCTTCCAGCCAAAGATCACAAGATAAGAAAACTATTTCAATCACAGCTTTAACATCTTAGCAGCATAGTTCAATTCTCCTAAAGAAATACTTTGCTTTGTTCCGTTTTTAACTAAATTCGTTCTGCATGTCTTCGTCGCATTTACATTTATTCTGAAGGCTATGCATCTATTATCGTCGTAAGATGCGACCATGCCGTGTGCCTGCCTAGCCTACGTACTTTCAGTGAACAAACAAATGTAAATATTACCAAATAATTTATAAAATATATTTAATTCTAATAATTATACAGCTTTACTAAGTGGGAATAGCATATTTACATTTAACGAGGATATAATGATTTTGTGAAAAGATACATGTCAAGATGACAACGTAGTTTGCAATAATCGTGCTGCCCTATAGATTGCGTATTAATTACTGGAAAAATTAAGTGGTACTATTTGTTGAAAGATGTCAGATATGACCAATAGCATTATTTCATCTGTCTAACGCCATCTCGAAAGTAAAACTTTACTAATAATAATAATGGTTCCGATGATGATAATCCAACGTTAAAGTTCAGCTCCCCTTTCTTGCTTAATAGGTTGTTAATAGTATTGAAGGAAAGATGGTCAAAATGGCCATGAAAATTGTCCGTGTTTTCCATATTGATTTATGGGGGATCATACAGAATACCTCATAAATCTATCAAGAGTAGTCATATATGTATGTATGATTTTATACACATTTTTTCCATTAATATAATAAATGGGTGTGTTTAGATGTTTGTTATTTAATCACCCCATATCGGGTCAACCGATGATGATTTTTGGTAAAAAGGTACATTTGTATTTTGTATACAGAAAATAGTTCAGCTCGACTTTAGAACAAAACGACATTGACTCGAGCAGAGCCGGCTACCACAGCTAGTTGTCAAGTAACTTTCATTCTCAAATTTCTTCAATCAATGTTATGTCAACCAGATTGTGTCAATATTACGGAAAGCACTTTAGACTTGACTCTAATAAATATAGTAATTTACCTATACTTTTCCGTACGCAAGTATTTACCTAGTTATATTATATACTTACGTCGCTTCTTTCATCAAATATGACATGCATGCAGAATTTCCGTGAAGGAAGAATAATGAGTAAGTTTTTAAAAATAATGAAGATTCATAACCTTTCCAAGCTTTTTTGAAGTCGGTAATTATTCAGTATTCCTGTTGAAATTGTTCATTCATATCAACAAATTAAGCGAAAAATATATTTTATAGGTTAAGTACGTATAATGTATTCTGTTTACTAAAAGATTAGTTAACGGCACAGTGAGCTTACGTTATGATATCCCGGGACATGCATGATATAACAACGTGCTCAGCAGGCTGCATCAGCGTGTCCAACGATGAATGAAGGCACGGAATTCGCGATAAAAGCACAATTTTTTTGTTCATGCATGACGCGGGCTCGACAGCATTCATACGTCTCCGAAGCGACTGGTCAGCGGGTCTACTCATGAGATTCTCCTCGACAACCTCGAGGTATTTCAGAATTTAGAGGCCCTTCAACTCTGAAAAAATTAAGGGTCTCGCGGTCTTCATTCGTCTCTTCCATCGAGAATTATTTTCTTACCTGCACAACACCAACCCTCCATTATTTCTACTATCGCTCAACAAGAACAGGCACGTCAGCCTTGCATGGTTTTCGCTGCCCTCTTGAAAGTTCGAAAACCAGTGGGCGTCCTTGGGCACAAATGAGGACCTGGAAGCACTGCATATACCGCTTCAACATAAAAAATCCTGTATTGTATCCCCTTAATTTTCGGAGTTGAAGGGCCTCTAAATTATGAAATATGGCTTATAAATTGTTGGTTCAATTTTTGATACAAGGATTGAATATACCACAATGTGTGTCAGTGTGTCTACTTATCGGATTTCAGGTAGCTGAAGGTGGTGAAAACAGTGGATATAGGAATTAAAGCATTTTTAGCCAATTTTTTTTTTTATGTAACTGGACATGAATGCCTAATACCAAATTGATCGTCAGATTTCTTATATTGCTCGGCTTCATTGAATTGGATGGAAAACACGGACAATTTTTATTGCCGCTTCGACCATTGTTCATTCAATGCGATGGCACCAACCCGGGTGGGATTCTCCCAACCACCTAGTAAGTAAGGAAGGGGACCCACAGTTTTACGTGGGATCCTACGTGTGGAGCTCGTGGAGCTCGTGGAGCTCATGCCTAACCACGGCCAGTCCCAACGGTTGAAAATGGTCACCTGTGTGTCATCGGTGACTCACCAGTGAGTCAAAACGATTTCGTACTCATGAAATGACAGCCATGAGTCACCCTCGTGTTGTCACTTTCTAATTATTCTAATTAGAGTGCGACGACACTAACATAATATTGACATAATATTGATGACTTTCACTTTCATCTGTGACTAACTCGTTTTTGCTTTCCCGAGTAGATAGGCTGTGTCCGCGCTTTCGGTAACGACGGTTTAAATCGGACCGTGACCTTAGAAAGCAAAAGATTGACACAAGGCTGTATAGCGAAAGCTCTTGCCTGTCCATTGGATAAATAAACAAAAAAAAGATTGACAGTGACAGTGACAGACACTTAAATTTTATATTCTGTGACCACCACAACTTTTCCGAACTCTGCTTGCTTGTATCTCTCTCTACCGTGTATCTGATCCCAGTGTACTATAATAGTCTGTGTCTGATCCTACAAAGCCTTCTCGTCTCGAGTTATTATTAAATATAGCTAGGTTTCCAAATTGAGCCAGTGAAGTGAACGGGAAATTACAAACAACTTAACTTTCACTAGCAGGTCCCTGCGAACGTTCTTCCTATTTTAAGGATCGTGAAAAGTAGAAAGCTCTTGCGGAGACATGTCTCAAGGGACCAGCGCGATTCACTTTTCTCAAGTATCAGGCGAGGTGTGCAACTTGCTGTATGAAAGAGCACAAGACAAGTCTAGAGTAAATGCACTAGTGGACCAACTCAACGCCCTCGACTACAAGAGTGGACTGTTCGTAGCTTTACATGTGAGTATGCATGAACAGCTCGACCAGTTTTTGTAGACCTGAAATAATGCTTTCAATGAAATATTACAATGGACAAATGACTATATTTACTGAGTTTTTGTTGAAATAGTGCCCCTGGCATGTAATGCAAAGGTCCTGTTTAAGAAAAAGTCAATTCAATTCTCTTAAATTATAACAAATTACATACATTACTCCTGGTGCTAAAAGCACTGTTAAACCTCAAATTAGATGCAAATTCTTATTCTATCCTTATTCGAATTAAATAAATATCAATTGTTTCACATGTACAGTTTTCACTGTGTTGTCAGGATGCAACAACGCTCGTTACAGCAATATGTCTTAACGTAAAGCCGTCAGACACGACTCTAGCAGCTAAGTGCGCCCACCTACTGAACAACCTGCTGACTCGACAGAGCTTACATCTGGGGCGCGATGCTCTGCACAAGACAGTGGCTTGGGACATTGCATGTGTTGGGCAAAGCTCCTCCATTGTTTTGCCTGACATACTCCACAACCTTCAAACTACACTGTATCTATGTCCACAAGCCGGATATAAGGTCTGTTATTTACAACTCTTCTTGCTCACTTTTTGAAAGGTATATAGTGAAACCCCAAATAAGATAAAATTATGCAATAAGCTTCAAAAGCAATGATCAATGTTTCCAGCTTAGTAGAAATAAAAAAAAACATATTGCTTCACCCAAAAACATTGACAGCTTGATTAAAGTATGTAACATTAGGTTGTATCTCATTGCGGCCGGTAGGCGTTGGTAGCTGACTGTTAACATGATTTAAAGAAAGTCCTAAATATTATAATAATCTATTAATTTAACAAAAAAACCTAACTGCTTTTTAAACTTTTCTGAATTTATTTCAGATATTTATATTTCGAAACACATACATACTCTCACTCCAGTGGTTTATCTAAAATAACACTTGCATATATTTATGACTGAGAGACTTTACCCAGTGGAGATCACTGGATAAAATATTTTTTCTTTAAAGGATCGGAAGCAGATTCATAACTCTGTATTTACAAACAGCATAACCCTAACCAACACTCGTTAACTTGACCCACATATGTTTCCTTGCAAATGCCAATACCTACTGTGGCGTTAACAGTGATGCGCTCCATACATAGAAACAAACTGATCACTGGTCAGCCTTTTGCCATAGTCCGAATATATTACGCATGACTGCCCATGCAATCATTGAACAGTCGCTGTACCATAAACACCCAACATTTCTTTAAATTCTCTGGGACGTAGCTGTGTGGTATTGAGCACCATTGTTATGTTACTAAATTTCAGTTTACAGATGAATTGCTTGGAAAACAAGGCATATTGTTGAGTCTGATCGAAGACACTCACAAATACTCTGAAAAACTCTTGGGATCTGAAGACACCAAGCTGGAAATAATTTCACTTGCTCTTAAGTGTCTGCTCGCGCTTACAACACAGCAGGATGATTCCAAGAACAAGGAGAAAGAAGACAAATTGGCTCCTGATATCCTGCAACCTATATGTAATGCAGTTGTTAAATTTATATTTAAAGGTTTCAAACCAGCTTATGATGAATTCAAATATTGTAAGGTATGTAATAGTTGGTTATGTTTTTATGTTTATATTTGAGGATCATAATGTGTATCACATATAATATGACAAGGGCAGAGAATTATTTATTTCTAGGGACCAAAATTGGTTCTCGTATAATAAAAAACTTATTTTTAGGATTCCGTACCCAAAGGGTGCCAATGAAACCCTTACCTAGCCTCAGCTGTCCGTCCGTCCGCCTGTCACAGGGCTGCATCTCATTAACCGTACTAGGTAAGCAGCTGAAATTTTCACAGAGTGTGTATTTGTTTTGCCGCTATAACAACAAATAAGTAAAATAAAAAGTTATAAAAATTAAAGGGAGGGCCCATATAAAAACGTGATTTTTTTTTTTGTTAAATCTTGTCTAACTCGCACTTGGCCAGTTTTTCATCTAAGTATGGTTCAGCGCTCAAAGTTCATTTTCTAATCTTTTATTAAGTGTGGTAATCCGTTTTTACGCGCAATTTTGAATACTAGCTACTGATTTTCTTTGTTTTCAAATTGTAGAAATTAATGGAAAACATGTTAAATTTCAGGCAGTAGTGTATTCATTAAGGATTTTGGCACAAGTTTACTTGGAACACCATCAAGTGTTGGAGCTACCACTGCCAGAGCTGGTGGGTCTGAGCAAGCACTTTCTGTTGTATGGTCTGGTGCATGCAGCAGCACCTCAGAAAATCACACCATCGCAGCACACCATAGCACAGCCAGTGGCGCAGAACGCTCGGGGTGGGAAGGTATTTACAGAATTGGTGCTAACCTCAACACAGACCACTTACCCAAACTGTGAATCAACATAGTCAACCCTGTTCATCTAAAAATGTCGCTTCTTCTAGTAGCGTAGCGACAGAAGCGACTTCAATCTTTGCCACGCTGCCCAAATTTTAAAAACCTTGTAGTTTTTATTTGCGAATACAATTTAAAAAGTACATACAAAATGTTCAGCTCATGCAGATTAAAATCACTTCACTGAGTTTAAGTCATACATTTCAAAAAGTATTGGTTTTCATTTTATGCACTACTTTGCTTTCCAGAAACAAAAAGTCCGCAAGCAACGAAATAATGCTGTGGAGGGTCTAAAAAAAGAAATACCACTGTCCGACCGCTGCCTCACAAATGGTTCGAACAATTTCGAAGGCTACAAACCAGCGAGTGCGGGCTACGCAGAGATATCAAATAGCCGAAGCGCATGGCCAGTTACGAGTGATTCTGATATCTCGGACGCTGAGAGCGGGAGGGATGCGAAACTTGTAGCTTTAAAGACTCGAGTCCGGCAAAGTGCTTCTAATTTACTTCTTGTTGTAATAAAGGTAATCATTTGATCCTATTTCATTATTCAGCAATAGTTACTTTTGCTCTTTTTTCAATCTACAAGTTTCTTTAAAAAAAAATGCGCAGAAGTTGTTATATCCTAAGACACTTGTAATCATTGTGAGTGAAATATTTATGTTAATAAACCTAAGTATGTATAGGTTTAAATTTTATATTTATAAATATGTTATATTTATAATATTTTTTTTATTACATAGAATGTGTTCGAATTATAATAAGAACCTATTTGACCTAGACATATTCTTTGACTCTCAGGGCAATTTCAAGCACAAAATAAAAAACGTGGCTCAATTGGACTTGCTATACTGTCCTGTCACTCTAATTTATGTATGAATTAATTATTGCGGAATAGGTTATGATGCAGGTTAGTTCTATAGTGTTTTGTTTACCAACTGTTTTATTACTTTTGTTTCCTCCAAACAAAAATTGTACCAAACTTAAGGGCCTGATAAAACTCATTTGCATTCACTTCCATTAGGGCGTAAGTAAAATCGTATTTTTTTTTTTTATTACTTCCACTTATATTGGTATTTCAAAAAGATGAAATATGGATTGATGGTCTAGTTATATTTGAAACCTATAATGGTAAATATCTGTAAGTATCTCATAGTTTATGAGTATTTGCCAAGTATGAGACCACAAAGCACCAGAGACTCACATTCAATTATAGCTAGACCATGAATCTACATATTTACTTTTTAGATTATCGAAATTCGTTGTGGTTATTTTTAAAATAGATTTTTTTTTCACTTACACCTTTATCAGTTCCAGTTTCTTTATTTCCTCCATTAGATGTATATTACACACTCGGATTCGTATTTGTTTGCTGTCCATCAAACTGACCGCAATTGGCTCTAATCACGCCCTTGTTGTTGTTGTTGTTGTTGTTGTTGTGTTCTTGTTATTGTTGTGTTGTTGTTGTTGTTTGGGGGTGGTCGCTGCCTGCTCTTGGTCTCACGTTGAGTTGTCCTTTGTACAACGCCTCCTCAATGTTTGCTCCCCTAGCCAGCCAATGTCGTCTATGAAGGTGACGAGGCGGCCCGGGTGTCTGCAGACCTGCGCAAGCGATGTTGGCGAAAGCAGCAGCACCCTCCGTCGTTCGCTGAGCACGTTGCACTGCTGAATCACATGTTCTGCGGTCTCGTTTTCATCCATGTAGGCCCTGCACAGAGGACAGTCTGTAATTCCAAGTGTGCGCAGGTGCTTGCTTAACAAACAGTGACCCATCATTAATCACACAAACTTTCTAAGTGTTGCCCTATCCAGACTTATAAGTTTGCGGGCCAGTCCCTTATTTGGGGTAGGTTGAGCCGCCCTAGACTGCCTACAGTCTAGACGGTTGGCCCACCTACTCGCATGCTCTTCGGATGTGAGACAATGCAGCCAAGGCATTTGAGTGCCGACCAAGGGTCTGAGAATGGGGTCCAGTCCTACGGGTATAGTACCTGAGCCTCTTTAAGCTAGATCGTTGGCTGCATAATTTCCATCATCGTCGTTGTGCCCTTTAATCCATTGGAGGATGACTTTATTTTTATTTTTATTTATGCCCTTCATTAGCAAAACAAACTTAAAGCCCCAGCTCTAGAATATATCTGGCGCAGGCTGAACCCTGCTTGTTGTAGGTGACAGAGAAGAAGGGGATGCTGAGCTACTAGTGTGCGCCCCGAAGCGGAGCCGACGCGGCGCACGCTCGCGTACTGCGCCCCCGCGACCCGACCGCGCTCGGCCACACCGGCGCGCTCAATGTCATCCTGGCACTGCTCGCCGGCTCCAGGCTCTACCTGGCGTAGGCTGAACTCTGGTTGTTATAGGTGACGGAGAAGAAGGAGATGCTGGGCTACTGGTGGGCGCTGCTGCCGGACTGCCCCGACGCGGAGGCGTGGGAGGCGGAGGAGCCGACGCGGCGCACGCTCGCGTACTGCGCCACCCGCGACCCGACCGCGCTCGGCCGCACTGGCGCGCTCAGCGTCATCCTGGCACTGCTCGCCGGCTCCAGGCTCTACCTGGCGTAGGCTGAACTCTGGTTGTTATAGGTGACGGAGAAGAAGGAGATGCTGGGCTACTGGTGGGCGCTGCTGCCGGACTGCCCCGACGCGGAGGCGTGGGAGGCGGAGGAGCCGACGCGGCGCACGCTCGCGTACTGCGCCACCCGCGACCCGACCGCGCTCGGCCGCACTGGCGCGCTCAGCGTCATCCTGGCACTGCTCGCCGGCTCCAGGCTCTACCTGGCGTAGGCTGAACTCTGGTTGTTATAGGTGACGGAGAAGAAGGAGATGCTGGGCTACTGGTGGGCGCTGCTGCCGGACTGCCCCGACGCGGAGGCGTGGGAGGCGGAGGAGCCGACGCGGCGCACGCTCGCGTACTGCGCCACCCGCGACCCGACCGCGCTCGGCCGCACTGGCGCGCTCAGCGTCATGCTGGCACTGCTCGCCGGCTCCAGGCTCTATCTGGCACAGGCTGAATTGTGGTTCGTACTTCTACTAACTTACTTGATCAATATTGTAGCAATAAAAAGCTTGTACATTCGGTCACAATGTATTTATGGTAAAACTTGGAATACAAAAACCCTCCAAAAATTTGCTGCCAAAATGTAATTTCCTGGGCAAGCTGCACTCTAGTAGATAATAATGTGCGGGTTTCTCTTTTTTTTCCTCAGCTAATAATTATATTTATTCTGTCCTCTTATTCAAAAGGTGGTAAATACACGTTAGGCAGATGTGTAGTTACCGCCTTTTCAATAAGGAGGGCATTATTCTAAGTTTGGATATTTTCCTATCTGTAGGTACGTTTTTTATGGCACAATAACACTTATCTTTTGTTCTTTTTCTTTGTTTACCATTCCTCGTATCTAATGTAAAGAGGATAGTTTTTATTAGTATTCCCATAATTTTATGTACTTTGGTACATGCCATGACTTATGTATTATTAGTATATCAAGGTCTAAGGAGGAACCTGGCAGGGCACCTGTTCCTATATATATCATGTGTGGTATTAGCCATTTATGGTAAGTTTCATAATATAAAGAAAAGTATTGACTCAATATTTCATAGATGGACTTTTTTATTAGATGCATAGTTTTTTTTTCTAGTAAGACTAAACAACATCCACATGAAAAAATGTCCTCCAAATTTCCATGTAATCATTCAAGTGTTAAAATCGGGCTTGATAAACACCTAAAAAACAGTAAACTTAAGTAACCGTAATAACAAATCATCTTACTCGATCTGAACACATCATCTTAGGCTGCCGGTTCATCAAATTAATAAATAAATATAATTATCAGTAAACGCGAGATAACGACATTCACACCATGGTCGGTGCGACTCGGCCACACGATCTCGTGCCTGCACCGCGCGCTCGCCGGCGCGCTGCGGACGGAGCGCGCGCCCTCCGCGGCGCTGCTCGCGCTCAAGTGCTGCGCCGCGCTCGTGCAGGCGACGCCCTACCACCGCATGCAGCGGGGCCTGCTGCCGGACCTGCTGGCCCTCGTCAGGACTTACTTGACGCACCGCGGTGAGGAACTGTCAATGCTTAAATTCGTTTTTTTTATGGAACCTGACATGGCTGGCTGATACCACTCAACTACCGATATGATATGAGCCCAATTCACCACATTCCCGAAAGAATTAGTCGCCATGCAAGGACCCTCCCTTTTGAGCACAGCTACATTGAACTCGATGGAAAACACGGACAACTTTTCATTGCCGCTTCAACCATATGAAACTACCAATGCGGTGGTACCGACCTGGCGGGTTTAACCCTTTCACCTAGTTGGGAAAGGGGACCTACAGTTTTACATGGGTAACGAGCCATAGAACAGCGCGCAATTCGTAACGAAATGCGATTATCCAACTCAGAGAGAGAAAGAAAGTGTGTGGAGAGGATTTGAACCCAGACCTCTCGCATGAAAGGTCCTCTAGCCCCTAGACAGCGAGCTCTTCAATGGGTGACAAGATCTGGGGTGTCTACAGCGCCTGGCAACGACATTATGGGGAAGCGAATATCCATGGGAAGGTACGCAGATTAAAGTCCTGCCAGCTTCCCCCCCCCCCCCTCTTTGTCACTGTAGGTGGTAGGATTAGGCCATGCCTGATTGACCCCTGCCGCATGAATAGAAAATCGGTTGAATGTTTTTTCTGCTACTTTCAATGTAGCAATTGAAATGTCTATCGAGTGCTTGAATGTAAATTGAAATTTGAAGGCCCAGGTGTTCTTCCAACAACCCTGCACATTAAATCTTAGCCGAATAACAAATGTTAATTTTTTTTCAGATGTATCGATGCAAGTTGCAGCCCTTATCGTTATAGGCTGCGCACTTTCGGTGGATCCAACCGTAGATGAGATAATTGAAGCTGTCAGAAAAGACGGCGCGAACCCTCCAACTGCGGACAGAACTAGCGAGCCAAAAACAACCCCACAGAACGAGTGCGAAGACTTCGAGGAGGGATACTCGGATGATGAGGACATGTTTACCGCGCAGCCGGAGCCGCAAGAGGAGCGGGAGGGGCAGGTCTACTCCTTTAACAGTTGGGTTCTGGACGTCTGTTTCAAGAATCTAGGCTGGATGTTCCGTGGTGGCAAAGTTGTGGTAATTACCTATCATTTTTACATACCTGTAGCTTAGAGTTGTGGACGAGTGTAGCTTATAATTGAAATGAAAAATAATGTACGGTAATATACTATGAACACGAGTTTAGTTTTGTACGAAAAGCGCTCACAGCGTACACAGATCTGAGCAAGCTGAACAAGCAGTCTGAATTACTGTGCTCACATATGACTGGACGCGATATTTTTTTTTAAGAAAAACAGGTAAGGGTGGCTGTGGTGATGACAGTTCCACATATAGATCCATTTTATCTAATACTAAAATTATGATTTTATGTTATAACATTTTCACGGCTCGCAAAGGTTCCTCATACTAAATAAATAAATAAATATCCTGGCGTTAGGTCGAGAAACGAGTTTGAGAACAGCCTAATGTCAACTGGACCTTCCTTATATTGCTCAGCTACATTGAACTGGATGGAAAACACGGACAATTTTCATTGCCGCTTTGACCATCGTTCATTCAATGCGATGGTTTGGGACGGGATTAACCCCTTCACCTAGTAAGTAAGGAAGGGAACCTACAGCTTAACGTGGAATTAGAACCACGGCCAGCCTCAACGGTTGCAAATGGTCACCCATCCAGAATCCAACTGCGCTCAGAGGTGCTCACCTAGCTTATCAAGTCCTAGGCAAGCACTGTCCTGGTGTCATTCACTACTTGCTGTGCACTAATCAAAGTTATGTCGTTTGTATCCAATATAAAGTATGGAATACTAACTTTAATTGTGTTTCCAGAACTGCAAACAGGCTGCCATTCCTATCATGCTGGAATCGCTCCAAGTGATATCGGCGATTGCGTTCCATCACTTCCCTTCGCTCCTGCAACCCCACATCACGTTGCTGGCGGACGTGTTCGCCACCTTGCTGGAGAGTCATCATGCGGAAGTTGTCCTTCAGACTAGCAGGACCATCAGTTCCGTTGCAGACGCCATTCAGAAATTAGGTGAGGCAGTTATATTTTTATGGAGCAATATAACATACTCCATTCCCGAAGGAATTAGATGCTATGCCGGACTTTCCCTATATTAAACACTAGCAGCCCGTCCCGGCTTTGCACGGGCATAATATAATTAAATAAATATTATGTTGACCCTTGAAATACACACATAAACCCTTTTTACGTAGAGTTCCTAAAAAAAGAGCATATAGCTACATTAAAATGTTTGAAATAAAAACAACTTTAATTTTATTTTTTTTGTGAATATATATTTTATTGTATTTTTTTTCTTTTTATGTATTTTTCACACTATTAATTATTGTAAAAAGGTCATAACCACAAAACAAAAGCCATTAATTAATTTATTGAGTTAAAGCCTCCCTGTAAACAATATTTGATGTGGTTTTATTTTGCACTAAATAATTAGCTTAACTGTTATTAGCTACCTACAACTACTACTATAACCTACAACAAAAAAATCTTTAATCGAAACGCCTACAAACTCTAAAATGCATGGCTAGCCGAGCGGAGTTTTTTCTAATTTTTAAACTCGTGATATCTTTCGAATAGAATTTCCGAATCGAAAAATTAAAACAATAATATAAAGGTATTGAAGCAGTCTTAAATAATAATTTATTTATTTTGATAAGGATTGATACCTAGGTACAAATAAAGAACCTTTTCTAGATGCGGTATTTAAAATTTAATTTTAAAATAAATGCACACTTATTGTGACATAACTATAATAGTTAGATGTACGCTGTTGCGACATTTTTTGTAGATAATGATGTGTTCTATAAAATTGTAACACATCATTTTGTTCTATCGTGAATAGTTTTCGCAGCGCACGCGATGTAAGGAACATTCTTCGTAATTTTTTTGCACCTTGGGTTACGTTATCGGAGTTTTAGTAAGGATCCCTAATTTTTTTAAGATAAAACATAGCCTATGTCACTAGGATATACTGTAGCTTTCCAACGGTGAAAGAATTTTTCAAATCCGTCCAGTAGTTTCGGAGCCTATTCAATTCAAATACACAAACAAAAAATCAAACCTTTCCTCTTTATATAATGGTATAGATGGGGCCTCGTCAGAATTTAAAAAAATCAAAACAACAAAAATGTTTATTTTTGAAATACCATTGCAGTATATCAAAAAATCAGATCGTGAAATTTTGTCGTTCTGATTTTCTACGTTCTGAATAAACATTATAAAATGTAATTCAGCTCCCTTGCAGAACGTCAAAAATATTTTAATGTTCGGTTTGGATTTTTGTCGATCTGCAACCAAGCATTCTAACATCAAATAAAAACTTTAATTGGAAATTCATTGCAGAAGGTCAAAAATATGCCTTCGTTAAATGGAGCGTTAGTCTTAAAGCGCACATTAGCAGTGACATCGCTTCACATGGGAGCCGACAGCGGCGGAGATGCTGGCGGAGGCTCGAGGCGGGAGGGGTCGTTACTTTTTCAAAATTCATTGGGCACATCACGCTTGTTAGAGGGTTGGAGAGCCTCCCTGCAGTCTGAGTAATATAATAATTTTAAAGGTTGCTGCTTCAACGTAATTCAAGCTTTAAGTACATTGAACCAGAGCGCTTTGTCGATTACAGCGTTGCATTTTTGACGTTCTGCAAGAATTTCTAGAAAACGAAAATGAAAGCGTAATTTGATGTGAATAGGAGTTTTGACGTTCTGAATGACGGGAGTTTATCACCGTTTTAATGGTTGGTTGCAGAACGTCAAAAAATCTGGTTGAATATTATTTTATTTTGTTTGTTTTGCAATGGTGTATGTACCTTTTAAAAATACTTAGTTGCAGAAACCAGAATGACAAAAATTTGACGATCTGACTTTTGTCGGTATGTAAACTATTTTTAAAAAATAAAATTTTGACGTTGAGATTTTTTGATGTTCTGAAGGCAACTCGTATAGATGGGCAGTTGTCATCGTCTTTCTGCTTTGACCATCTTCAAATTATCCTGCTGAAATTAAGTAGGAAGAGATCAATAAAAAACAAGTTATGTGTACCTATGTATGCACGTAAGAAATTATACATCTTTGGAATGAATAAAAACCATTTATTTTCATGCATTTAAACAAATTTGAACTGCCAATAGAGGTGGGCGCCGCGCGGGGAGGGGAGGTATTCTATATTCAAATAAATTATGTGTTACTTCGGTGCACTCAACTTTGTTCCAAGCTAAAGATACACTCTGGCCCACTAGTCCACTTGTCACTTAAATTGGTGTTTATGCCAAACCGATCGACTAGCACTTTCAAATGTATGGAGAAATTTAAGAGCACACGCAGTGGGCTTTAAGCGAACTAACATTTGCGAGGAATGTGATATGTATGTATATTCGACCGTGAAGCAAGGACACATTAATTAAAGAAAGAGCCCAGTAAAAACAAGTGCGAGTCGGGATCGCACACGACGGTACCATAGTACAAGATTGAACACAAAAATATCACGTTTTTGCATGGGGGGCCAGTTTACAGTTTAACTATTTTCCGTTGGCACCCTTTGGGTACGGAACCCTAAAAACTACTTTACAAATATACTGCAAGGCTGGAGCTGAACCAGCCAAATATACCATTCGCGGGTATTGCATCTACTAATTTCGCCACCTGCTACCCATAATTAAGAATTCTCCACAGTCTCTCCTCCCGTAATCAATACCTCCTACTAACACAGTGTTTAAGATTATACCTACATGCATTTATTTAAACATCATCTGCGTTGCGGACATTGACTGCAGAGATTGAACATTCAAACATATTTTATTATTTCATTATACATACCTACATATCACATTTCTTGGAATAAGCGACTTACCTGCTTATTACAGAAAAGTATATTTACTCACTTGCGAGTCCGAGTTTGATTTGACGGCTTATGCACCGTCGCCGTAAATACGTTGACGTTGCCGTTTACGCCGACTCTGCGTTTTCATACAAATTGTAAGTCTGAGTTTGATTTTGACAGCTTGAAGAAGTAAAAGCACAGAAGAAAAAGTAAACATTTGCATGGGGCTTGACGATTTTACGTCGAATGAACTTTGATTCCGTAAACGCCAATTTAGGTCAGAACTCGGACTGACCACTCTTATTTTCCAAATGCGCCTAATGAAGTGTTACTTCAAAATAACATTTTCGAAAAATAAATGATATGTAACCTGAGATTGTGGTGCAGAGCAGGGCGATGCGGCGCCGCCGCTGGCGGAGTGCGTGCTGCTGTGGGCGCGGCTGGTGCCGGGGCCGCTGGCGCGCGTGCTGCAGGCAGCGGGCGCGGAGCACGCGGCGGCGCGCGCGCTCGCCTGCGACTGCATCGCCAATGTCGGCGAGCGCGTTTTTAACGAGCTGCCGGTACCTTTTTTGTGTCTGTCTTTGCCGACTTTCGGTTTGAGTTTGTTCTTATTCGGGGAATGTCGATACTGAATGGGTGAATTCTCGGTCTGCTGCCAGCAGTCTAGCCTAGATCTGCGCATTAGTTAGCTACATAACATCAGGCTAACTTACCAGAGGCGTGAGCGTACAACACAATAAGTGAGCTGTACCCGCATGTAGCATGGAAATTGGCGGAGTACATCACTCTAAATTACGAGAGGGGTGACCGGTGGGGTTAAAGGCTCATAACTTGCGAGCTACTCACTCAATTAATATGCGGATGGATCTACGTATAGGATCTATGGGCGCGGTCGGTTCGGATTCCTCTTAAAAATATTCTCTTTCTCACTAACTAGGTGAAAAGGTTAATCCCGCCTGAGTTGGTACGTACCATCGCACTAAGTGAAAGATGGTCGAAGCAGCAATAACAAATGTCCGTGTTTTTCATCCATGGCAATGAAGTAGTGCCAGTACAGGATCGTCCCGGCGGCAAATGCTTTCAAAAAAACTTAATTTACATATTTTATTTTATCCATTGAATTTATATGAATGAACATATCTGGATGTTTTCTTATTCAACGATGCCACATCGGTTTAAACGATTTTGATAAAATTTCGTATGTAGGTAGATACATTGTTTAATCTGTTTGTAAAATAATTACGATCAGCTCTTTGAGTTACTATTTATCCAGCATATAATTTAGCCCAATATCAGTCCGAAACGACATTGACCCGCGCGGAGCCGGTTACCTCTACTAGTGATATAATAAAACAATGTCCCTTAGTGTATTTTTTTATGTAACTGGACATGGATGGCTAATACCAAACTGAGCGTCAGATATTTGCCTAGCACACCTCATGGGAACTAGGTGCCATGCCTGGACCTTCCTTATATTGCTCGGCTACATGGAACTAGATGGAAAAAACGGACAATTTGCCG
Source organism: Incurvaria masculella (assembly GCA_946894095.1). Classification (NCBI taxonomy): domain Eukaryota; kingdom Metazoa; phylum Arthropoda; class Insecta; order Lepidoptera; family Incurvariidae; genus Incurvaria; species Incurvaria masculella. The sequence continues at coordinate 11,698,395 of OX335644.1, forward strand.
CTTCGACCATCGTTCATTCAGCGCGATGGTACCAACTCGGGCGGAAATGAACCCTACCACCTAGTAAGTAAGGAAGGGGACCTACAGTTTTACGTGGAATCCGAACCACGGCCAGCCTCAACGGTTGAAAATGGTCTCCCATCCAGAACCCAACCGCGCACAGTGGTACACTGCACTCGGATTTGTCATATTTTATATTTAGCCAGTTCGGCAATGCTAGCGAAGAAGAACTGGCAAGAAACTCCGCTGGTTTTTTATTTCAATGTCCACTTCGTCTAAGTTTACAAAAGTATTTGAAATCACAGATAAAAACGCTAAATTAAGATGAATGGACGAGAATCAACAATTCATGTCATATGCAACAGTTCATGACAAATATCAATTTATTTGTAAAGACCATGCCCTCCATCTAACATGTTGCCAATTGGAGCAAGCCAGTCCCCAAAAACAGCATTCGTTCACGAGCATCACGCCGGGCACAGCCATCGCCTCTATCAACCATATTTTAGGGAAAGAGGAGACCCGAACCTAGCTCCACTAGGCTACCAAGGCTGACAGAGGTTCATCGGCGAGGATGTTACAATCCGGTGTAACGTTGCGACGCGCGTTGCAGCGGCGCTCGCAGGTGCTCTGCGTGACGCTGCTGAGCGGCTCGTGCGGCGACGAGGAGGCGACGGTGCGCGCGGCCGCCGTGCGCGCGCTCGCCATGTGCGCGCTCTACCGGCCGCTCCGAGAGGTGAGGCACCTACTTGGAGGTTATATTGAATTTTGATTCATGTAAAACATACTTTTTCGTTTTAAACAAGTGCGTTGCTTTTTTATTTGCGGAATGCCCGCAAAAGGCATGTTTGCTGGTTTAAGTCCAGCCTTACAGTATATTAATAAAATACTTTATTTTTATATGTTTTGATTTATTATGTTTTTAATATGTTTTTTTTTCTTATAGTTAATGTGTGGGGTCGATTCTACATACATATCACATTCATTATAAGTGCTATAGCAGATTTTATAATCAGGATGACCATTTTCAGGAAAGGCAGCAATATTTTCGTCTCATAAGCTGTCGAAATCCTGACAGTATTCTATTTTGTTATAGCTTACAACTTTCTATCTGATACTGTCATTATGAGCACTAAACTATGTAATCATTCCCTTACTATAATTATTTCCCCATGAACATTTTAAAAACATAACATAAAAAAAGAAGAAGAAGAAAGGAAGAAGATGTGCCATCTAACACTCACCATCAGACCCGCTATCGCCATATTTTTAAACCTACCAACTTAACTTGTAACACGCAAACATAGTCGCAGAGGTTTTGGAAGATTTGTGTTGGTGGGAACTGACTTGCCGAATACATTTGATTTGATTCCTTGTCTAGGGATCAACCTATTTCCGTTAATGTATTTGCAGAAACGGTGTCCATTTCCGAACTTTTTTGACTAAATGTAGAAATCTAAAAGCAAATGGAATTATTTGTTTATGCATATATGCTGGTTTTACATATATCTAGAAATCATATTACTTTCAGATTTCTAATGTGAAAAATCGACTTTTTTATGATTATTATTATTTAAATAAATGATTGAATAAAAAAATATTAACAATCCATTATCAGTCTGGAGTTCTAGTAGAAATATCATAGTACCTGCGAAGAGTAAGTAGTTTTTGGCGAGTTTTGTACGTTGTATGACGTTAGCAGTCTATTCCTACTATCCATTGTGTATGACTGTGTGTGACGGGTGTGGGCGCGGCGCAGGACGCGTGCTTCGTGAGCGACTGCGGCGAGAGCATCCTGCGCTGCGTGCGCGAGCCGGCGCTGGCGGTGCGCGCGAAGGCGGCCTGGTCGCTCGGCAACCTCAGCGACGCTCTCGTCCTCAACATGTGAGTGGCACGCGACGGAAGTTACTAGAGTGGGTGTAACATGTGGGCGGAGCACTTTGGTTTTGTGAATTTTCACAACACACACGTTGCAGACCAAACCCAACAAAGCTTACCACAAAATGTATGCACTTTATCCCGATCACTTTGCAAGGTTCTTAACATCACTCCAGGTTGCCTGTATGGTCCTACGGGGTAGTTTTTTGGAACACAAACACTAAGTGAACTACCATCAGGACCAAAAAAACATGAAAAGTGGTAACCATACTTGAACATGATTTAGACACATCAGCCTAGGCTGCCTGTTTAAAATAAAAGAAATAAATAAATAACTCAAATCTAGAAATATTTTGAAAATACCATTTATGATTTACGAATACTTTTACATTGGCATTTTACTATTTATATCGGGATAAAGAATTTTGAGATTAAAATTTTGGGCTAATAATTTTAGTCTGACAGTGATTTAAGAGAATGATGAACGAACGAGAAGATTTCCACATAAAAAAGCAGGTGAATCTAATTGTTCACGATTGTTGGGGTGGTACTTTTGGTTTACGCGATAAATAAATTTTTGCCTTTAATCTGTATTTCCAGGAGTGATCCTGAGATAGAAGATGTCGATGATGATCTCCTGTTACGTCTTCTCGAGACCAGCATCCATTGTGCGACTGAAAGCGACAAGGTAACATATCTGCACATTATTCAACATTGTTATGTAAGTGTGCAAGTGTACTTTTAGTCGAAATGCACTAACTTCGCTATGACCATCTGTCTTGTCGAGGGGTGAAGACAGGGTTACCCGGTAGGAGCGAAGTTCTTTTCGCAATATAATGTGTGACCTCAAGAAACACTTTAAAGCCGGACGGAATAACATTTCACATGTTCCAGTCTTTAAGTTAAACACGACAAGTTAATTACTGTCGGAAGGTTGACACTGTGGCTCAATTCACACCGAGATGGCAGCGGCCCTAGCCTCTCAAGCGATACTCAAGCATTCTCTTAATTAATTTAAACATTAAAATGCTTTGACATGAAGGTGCTCGCCGGGCCGCTGCCATCGCAATGTGAATGGAGCCTAATGCCTGTCTTCTTTTTCACGAAGAAATACACAGGTTAACAATGTTATCATTCCGACCGTACAGTAATGTGGGTTGACGGGTGTGTGACAGCAAAAGTGACGCTCGGGAGCTGTACGATCCGCCTAATGCGCAGTATGGAACATAGTTCCAAAAATCTAGAAACTTGGATGATTGTGCAGATAAAGCTGAATGCGACGCGAGCGCTCGGCAACCTGCTGCGGCTGGTGACGGAGACGACGCTGCGGCGGCGCGCGGAGCTGCGGCGGCTGGCGGCGGCGGCGCTGCGCCGGCTGGACGAGTGCGCCTCGCGCGGCACCAACATGAAGATACGCTGGAACGCGTGCTACGCACTGGGCAACGCTATGAAAAATCAGCTCCTCTACACCGCGCTCGACGATTGGCAGGTCTACTTTTTTTTTCGACCTGAAAAGCGTGCATAACATTCTCAACATTTACTTTGAATTTATGCCTTTCAAATATGACTTCAGATTGTATTGTGTGCTCCAGTTTTTTTAGCTTGTATAATAATATTTATATATTTTTTTTATGTTACTGTGTTTATGTCACTGCGATTTGTACTGAAATTTCCCTGGTTTGACACCATAAGGACCATAAAGCTTTCTATGTGTCAGAGGTGACTCTTTTAGAATGCTATTAATGATCTAGGTTGCATAGTTTATTTTTGGAACTCTTTAGGATCTTCGTATTTGTATCAAGTCATAGATTTGTATCAACTAAATTTTGTGTATTTCTTTGACACTAGTCAGAATAAGGTGACTGTAATGCACCTACGAGATATTCATAATGAATTGTACATTTACAGAAACCGGTGCTATCGAGCCTCTGCACCCTGGTACAAGAGTGCAAGAACCTGAAGGTGCGCATCACGGCGGCGACGGCGCTGCGATCGCCGGCGGCGCGCGCGCAGTACGCGACGCACCTGCCGGCCGTGTGGAGCGCCGTCGCCGCCGCCATGGAGGCCGCCGCCCGCGTCGACGACTTCACCGAGTACCGGCACAAGGACAATCTCGTCGAACAGGTGAGGCGACGTTGTCGCACCATGCGGCAACATCTGAAGCTCACTGATCACAGTGGTGCACTCAACGTGGGTCGAATCGTGCTCTCCCAATAGCGAGTGTCCCCAATCTGATACTATACTTTATGTAACGTGGGAAGTGACCTTACTGGAGATATGGGAGCCAGCAAATCATTCCTGAGCATGGATTGAAACGTTAGCAGCTTCGGCTGCAGGCGGTGAGCGTACATTACAGAGTGGACTTCGCCCATTTGGCACTCGCCATTAAGAGTACTAAAGCTTTATGCAGAGGCGGCAAGACCTACTGGGCCTATGATTCTCAATGGACTTTTCGGGCGTTAAGTTGGAATAGCATCTCCCTTTGCATAACCTCACTTTCGGAACTTGGTAGCTCTATACAATAAACAACGAAGGGAATTGCACTCTGCACAATCATCTCCTGTGTGTAAAGCACTCCCGCCGTATCGCTACTGTGCTGCAGAAGATTGGAGTTGAATGAACCCCTCTATATTGCGATAAGCGCGCGCCCCAGCATCCCAGGACGGTGGAATGAAGGAGACACGGAGTGCTGAACACAGCTACCAATCATCAGCCTCCATGGGCGTTTACTAACTGTGTGTAAATCCTTTTTCCCGTTTCCCACCGCACTAGACCGCCAACTTGTATGGACCATCGTCTACTGACCTGTCTCGCACTGAGAAAAATTAAATGATAGCGAGTGTTGTTATCGTTTGTTGCAGCTCTGCGTTACGCTCTCGCACCTGTGCTGCACGCTGACGGCGGGCGACCTCGCTGACATAGTGGACCCGCTCTCCTTCCACCTGGAGTGCGCGCGCGGGCTGCTCGCGCAGGTGGCGCGCCGCCTGCCGCCCGACCACCGCTCCTGCCTGCGCATCCTGGACGCCGCCAAACACGTCACCGTCGGACTCACCGCCGACACCGACCAACAGAGGCAAGCGCTCGCCATGCTGCAGGATATTTTCATATTGGAAAGCTAGGGAACACTTAACAATGTTATATAGTCTATATTTATTTATACCTCCACACTGTCTTTTTTAACATTTTCTAATTTACTTCCATAAAAATCACTAAGCAATATGTAACTTTTATTTTTAAAATGCAAAGATGGATCAGAACGTCAAATTCTTCATCAGAGGTGATTTGTTGATGGAAAACAAATAAAATTCAATTGGAAATATAGCTGGCAACCGACACTCTTCATAGAAACTTAAAAGGGTACATCTGTCAATAGAACGATGTCGTATTGACACAATTCGTTCTTCTCAGCTTGCAATAGTTCTCATATTGTGTGTGATTCTTTGGCAATGTCTCGCAACCACTCCACTAAGAATTCAACGCCGCACCCGCTCGCAAAGTACTTTAAATGTAACAACTCAGAGAAAGTCAAAACCTACCACAACTCCATTAACAACCCGGAGTACACGGCGGTAAAGGCGCGTGGCGCCGCCGCCGCCGACCACCGCGTCGCCTTCACCGTCATCGGCAACCGCCTCACCAGGGACTTCCTCGACTGCTGTCAGTGGCTCAACACACTGCACACGTACAGGTCCAAAAAATTCAAAACCCCGGTCATACGAGGTGAGAGAGGACAAGTCACCATGATATGCCCTACGTTCCGAAATGCATACATTGCAAAGATCGCAGAGAAAGAAATACAGTGAATATTGATCCGAATTGATATCACTGCTCATTGCCACAATCGCACGATATCAAATTGGAACGAATTTGAGCAGACATGTGTCAGAGCCGGTAGTCTAAGTTGTCACCTAAATTGGCGTTACGGCAAACCGATCGAATGGCGTTTTCAAATGTATGGAGAAATTGAAGAGCGCGCGCAGCGGGCGTTTAGCGAACTAACATTTGCGAGTCCGAGCTTGATTTGACAGCTTACTCAACGTTGCCGTAAATACGTCGACGTTGCCGTTTGCGTCCACTCCGCGTTTTCATACAAATCGGAAGTCCGCGTTTGACTTTGACAGCTTGAAGAAGTAAAACCACAGAATATCTAGTAAAAACTTGTATGGAGTTTGGAGAAAACGCCAGTCGATCGGTTTGCCGTAAACGCCAATTTTGGTGAGAACTCAAACTGCCCACTCAGAGCCTAACCTAACTACCACGAAAATGCCTTGTAAGTCTCGAAAGTGGTTATTTCAGGCCTAAACACACGTACATTGTTGAATTCTGAGTAATATACGCATTGCGGAATGCAGTGATGATAGGTAGCCCATATTTTCTCGATAGAACATTGCAGGAAATCTGTTGCAAAGATAATGGTATATTATGCCCCTAGCTCCATAGTATATTGAAGAAGGCCTACATGAATTCTTTCAAGTTGTAGGATTGAAAAAATATTATTTGGGGGCCGATCTCCGTCAGGAACAAAATATCAATTCACTGGTTGGATAGGACATTATGTTAAAAATTCCAAGTCCTCCCCCCGGTCATGCACCACTTTCTTTCTCTTTTGCAGTTTGCATTTCGTTACGAATACAAACTGTTCAATGGTTCGGAACCTATGTAAAAATGTAGGTCCCCTTCCCCTACTAGGTGGTAGGATTGAGCCCTCCCAGGTTGGTACCACCGCATTGGATGAGACTGGTTGAAGCGGCAATGAAAAATTGTCTGTGTTTTCCATTCACATGCACATATGTAGCCGTGCTAAAGGTAAGGTCCTGGCATCTGGCATGGCATCAAATTCCTTTGGAAATATGATTTACTGAGCTTATATCATAACAACAGTTGTTTGGTATAAGCCATCCATTTCAGGTTGCAAAAAAATTGGTTCTATTAACCTATTCTGTGGTTGCTTGGCAAAGCGGGTTGCGAACACAATAGGTCCAATACAGATAGAAAAAAAAATCGAACAGTTGTGTCAAGCATCATTTCGCATCAAGCTTGGGTCAAGCAAATAGCAGGCTTAAGTCAACCATACGTTATAATCAATCAACCATGCTTGATACAAGCTTAAATGTACGTGCTTGACCGCCACGGAGGCCTGTAAATGTTCTCCCATGACCCTAATCTACCATACAAGGATATTAAAAGAGTCGACAACTCTACCAGTTTGTTGGGAAATATAATCAAATATTTGGTGCGCGGTTGCAGGATGTACCCTACCACTGAGTTAATAGAAATCAAATCTACATATGTAGTCTACGATAATGCAATCTGTTTAATGTGAGGCTGAAAGTATCCAATGCTATCAGCTCCCAAAAATATATGGACAAAGCTAAGTTTTTAGGGATCAAACGCTGTAAGAGATCTGCCGCAGGAGTTGATTATAGAGACCACATAGAAAACTGAGCTTGTAAACAGGAAGAATCCGTATTCTTCCTATTCTTAGAAGTAAACTCAGCAAATTGTGCAGGACTGACTGAACTAGAGTGGCAGATAGCATGGAATGACTTGAAGCTGACGTACGGAGTAGAGGCCTTCTGCATCAGCAAGCCAGTCACCGTGCTGATGAATAATGAGTTCTTAGGTGACGCCGAAGACCTCAAGAAACTGCTTCAGTCGAGATACTTGTACCGCTTTTCAATCAACTACCGCAAGCGTGGCATCGAAGAGTTTGAGAAATACTTGAAAAATTCTGGCGTAAGTCTCAACTTTACTCAATAACAATTGCAACGATTTCATGAGGTAACACATCTTAAAAACGGATAATTATTTTCCAGAGACCGTGTGTATATATGCATATCGCTATTGATGATCAGATAATCGGTTCCTTCGTCTTTATGGTAAGATTTCATCAGTAAGTACAAATATTTAAACTTGGGAAGTTCCAAAAGCTTTGCTTATAGTAGTGCCAGCAATATGTATGCCCACGTGTGCCTGTGTCCCTGTAGTTTAAAGTCGTCATAATAAGTTATAATGTTACAGTCAAGAGATATATAACTTAATAAAAAATATTTTTTTACACAGAATTTTTTTACACACGTAAATGATTGCTTCACATTTTAGGAAACTTCATTAATTCTTACCGAACTGAAAAGTAGCAAAAGTTTAAACATTTCTTAAATTATTTCTCCCGCTTCATTGTGCAAGAGACTTTTAAGGAAAGTTCACACACTTTTAGTTTGTATTCATTGTGTAAATTCAGAACTTGTAATTTAATAATTGCTTGCAAGCTATACATCCTCCCATCAACAGGCATTACTTCTTGCATCACTACAAAAAAGTTTTGTTAAATAAAATTACCAACTAAATGATTATGTTATGTCACCCAAAATTTATGAATTGTGATCTTCGACCCACGTCTTCTTTACCATTACATCTCTTTAGAATAAGTCGAATTATTAGATCTAAAACATGTATTTATTGTTTCTAAAAATTTACGGTTTCCCAGTGTGCAATGCCTTACTTGGCCGACATGTTTAGTTACGCGTTGACGAGCCGGGCTGTCCGACGTAACTCCAGGGCAATGGAGTGGTCCTGACGATGCCTCCGTCATTGCAGGTGAAACATGTCGGCCAAGTAGGGCATTGCACACCGGGAAATTGTAAGTTTTGAAAACATGTACAGCCTGGGTGTTAATCTAAAAACATGAAAGTCTAATGGTCGTCGCTATGTGGGACAATAATTTTTTTTTCAGATCAGAAACTAACTCACTTTTGCTTGACTTCTAGTGAGATTTCATGCATACAACAAATTACAGCTGTATAGAGATCTAGTGCCGCTGACTTGCGAGAACTTCACGCGGCTGTGTCGGGAGCGGCGCGGCGGGTACGGCGGCACGCCGCTGCACCGCGTGGTGCGCGACGGCTGGGTGCAGGGCGGCGGCTACGGACTCCGGAGCGTGCCTCTGCCGTGCGAGAACTACGCCGTACCGCACGACAGGAGGGGCGTGCTCTCTATGGCCAACGATGGAAGGTCGTTGGCTCCTATGTACTTCTATATACATCCGTTCACAGATCTATGTGAGTTCAATATTCGGATGGTTCTGCCATGGCACCTCATGAATAAATGCGGTACTAGCTATCCATATTCAGTTACATTTAAATTACTTAGACAGAAGGAAAGCAGTTATCTGAGCGAACAATGATTCTCTGAATACATTCCGGGCTGCTTGCAGCGCATTTAGGGGGGTATTCTGCTCAAAAAGGTGGTCAAAACTATTTATTCCTGTTCTTCGACTAATTTATAACAATGTTACATAAATGTATTTTTACATTTGTTAAAATGTAACTAAACTTAACTAGGATATATTTTTTTCTCTAATGGATATTTTTAAATATATATATATATTTTTAATTTGTTGTGAGATGTTGTTATTGACTGGTCATCTGAGGTACTTTGCAGAATCCTTCAGGATTTGAATATAAAAACATGCAAACACATATATTGGTTGAGTTATATCAGATACAAACAAACACGTAAGTTTGAGGCATGTTCACAATGACAACCTATATATTTCTCTAATATTTGTGATACCATTTCTTTTGTTTGAATAAAAAGCGGATAAAAAATAAAGCAATGTACATAACTATGTATATAAACATACCACTGCCTGATGCCTAGCTATGTGCTCAACTTTTAGATATTGCGACAACTCCACCCAGTTCATCATAACCTTGCAACCAACCGAGTGGATGAATCAGAAGTACGTGGCTTTTGGTCAGCTGATTGACGGAGACGAAACTCTGAAGAAGGTCGAGGCTGTGCCGACACGTCACGAGTCCCCCCTATCCAAGATCATCATACGCAAGGCCGGCGAGCTGACACTTGAGTGGAAGACCAGACCTTGCCCACATACTATTCAATATTTGGAGAAGCACATTTTGAATGTTGACGAACTTGTGAACCACATTATGAACGTATGTGTTGGTTTGATCTGTTTAAGACTGAGTGTTTCTTTTGGTTTGCTTGCCTCGATAGCCCACCGCCGCGGCTTGTCGGGTCTCGATCTTGAGGTTAAACAATACTGGGCGCCGTCGGGCTCTTGATGGGTTGACCTTTCGACCGTCGAAGCTGGCTGTGTTTCACATTGCACCTAATACTGTAGGTTTCCTTCCTTACTTACTATGTTGTAGGGTTAATTCCACCCAGGTTAGTACAATAGCACTGAATGAAAGATGGTGGAAGCGTCAATAAAAATGTTCTGAGTTTTCCATCCAGTTAAATGTAACCAAACAATATAAGGAAGTACCTGGCTTGGCACCCAGTTCCCTTGTGGCATGTTACTAATCATAAAGTGTGTGTGTTGTAGTTGCCACTCATGTCCAGTTACATAAAAAATACTGAAATACTTATTTAATAATAGCTCCATCTGCTTTTATATTCCTAGAAAAAGGGAAAAAGGCAAAAATACCTTTATTGCCTTTGAAAAGTTCGTATTGAACGTTATGATTTATTTTGAAGGATATCTTCGAAACGGTGAACCTCGAGTTGGAATATAAGCTTGTGGTCTCCAGAGTTGAGGTCAAGGCTGAAGATCACGGCGCCAATGATGACGTTCGGCCTGCTAATGCTGTAGAGAGGTAACATTATGACAGTTCCCAGTACTAGCAAGAGGATATCCGATCGAAAGAAATATAGCCACATAGTACTTAACGGTCTGATAGCACAAATATACATTTGTCAAAAGATGGATAGTCATTACCGGAGGATTATATCTGCTATCAATATTATTTTGCTGTAATTTTACTAATACAATTATTGCCTTACTACTGATGTATAAGCAGAGGTGTAAATAAATGATTATCAGATCATAATTTATCTCGCAGTAATAATATCTTGTTATTTCAATGAATATACGTATACTTACTTGAGCACACCCCCCCGCATGTTTTGCATATTTTTGTTCTATTGTTTTATTATGCTTCGCTTCATACAATTTTTTATTATTAATATTTTTACATCTGCACTCACCTTCTTGAACCCTTTTTGTTGGCGGTCCCCTTTCTAAGATCTCTCGATAGTATGTATTCATATAATTTTGAATCATTATATATAGCCATAAAAAAAATCAAAATAAACTTTCCACTCGCTCAAACTTTTTTCAATAGTATTGTGCAATCATCAATATTGCGCATTACTATTGTGGGTGCCCGCCATCACATCAACATTGGTGAAGTTGGTACTGCAGCACTTAGTTGTAATGCATAATTTCGATTCCAGCTCTTCCAAAAAGTCAGACGAAACAAACATAGTGAAGTCGTCGAGCACCGGGTCGACTGACGCTGCCGGCGGCGGCGGGAGCGAGGGGTGGGGCGGCGGGCGGCGGAGCGCGAGCTGCGCGCCATCGGACTCGTCGAGGGCGATGCGGGCCCCTAGGGTGCTGTACCTGTCACTCACTGACGTGCCCTACCCCGGGGAGTGCGATTCGGACATGGACTTGGCAGAGTGAGCATTTTATCAATCGTTCCTAGTTAGGTCTCCTCACCTAATTACTAGTTTACTATTTATGTGTATCCACATCCCAGCCATTTTCTCTGGACCTTACTTACCATCGAACACGATTTAACAAAAAAAAAACGTGTTTTTTGTATGGGGTCCTACTTTAATTTTTATATTTTTTTTATTTTAACTATTTGTTGTTATATCGGCAAAATAAATACTCACTCTGTGAAATTAACTTGAGTTTCAGAGACATCTACATTTGAAGCATTGTAATCAGATTTTGAAAATAATCTGAAAAAGTATTGGTCGTGACAATGCTTCAAATGTAGATGTCGCTGAAACTCAAATTAATGAAATAACGGTAATGTCGTATCCATTAAATACATAAAATTATCACTGTATGAAAATTTCAGCGGCTTACCTAAAAACTGACTATTAAAAAAATCTATATAAATGTGGAACCTGATTACAAAATTTCACTGGAATCGTTTGAGAAATGCGAGCTTTAGAGGTGAACAACTAGACAGCCATACCATTTGAACATTTTTAAAAATTACTCTGCCATTTTGAAAATGTTTAAAGAACTGACTCGACTCAGAAATTCTATTAAAATATTGAACCTGCTTTCACATAATTTCACGCGAATCACTTGAGAACAGGGGAAAACAACAAAAGCATTTTTGCCCCATCTTGAAACGAAGGGAGATCTTCGCTACGCTCGATTAAAAAATATCTTTTGTTTTATTGCATTTTTATCCAGTCAAATTTGTATTTATAAAATTAAGCAGGTTAAACATGTTAAAAATCGAGTTCTCCATTGCTGCTTCGACCATCTTTTCATCCAATGCAATGTTACAAACCCGGACGGACTTAACCCTAATATCTATATACCCTAATAAAGCCCTTTCTATAGTTTAACATAGATTCCGAACCATGGAACAGTTTGCATTTGTAACGAAATGTAGTAATAAAAAGTAAATGTACTAAGAGAAAGAAAGTGGTTGATGTAAAGAGCTTGGATTTGAATCCAGACGGGCAGAGATGGAAGGCAAGTCCACCCGCCCCTGAGACACGAGCTGCTCAATAATTTTGACCATTGCAGGATCAAGCTGAAGTGTATAAACCCATTATTCGGCAACTTGTCACACCGCATCCCACCGGCGCCAACCGTGTCGCAGAACACGGTCCGTGAGTCGGACTCTCTAGCGGCACTCTCTCACGTCCACAAACGGTCGACAGGTGAGATCTAAATACACCATGGTGCCTAAAATAGGCCCTAAAATACACGCAAAGAGCTCTATTTTTTTTTTTATTCTTATTAATTTGAGTTTCAGCGACATCTACATTTGGAGCATTGTAATCAGTTTTTTAAAATAATTAATTAAATTAAAATTAATGAGATAACGGTTATGTCGTATCCATTAAATACATAAAATTATCACTTTTTTATTCTTCTATTTATTTTGGGGTGATTTTTATTAAAATAGTGAATTCACTTTACGGTTACTTTTTACATCTTTCGTGTTTTAATAGATGTGTCCTTGCTTCTACCTACAATGTGAAGAAAGGTGTTTCTTTTACAGACTCATCTTTATGTTCAGACATGGATGAAGACTGCGGTGATTACTCGAGGTGAAACACTTTGGTAATCTGAACATCGATGTCTGTTCTCAACAGTCAGTTTAAAATGTATTAAACTTAAAATTAACATAAAGGCAATCAACATGTCTTTATGTTTTTTTATTTATTACAATTTTGTTAATATAATTCTTGAATATTTTAATCGTACTTCATACGATTAACTTTACTTACTTTTAATGTACTTTATTCAAAAAGCCAGGATAATTCAAATCCAGTTGCATCCAATGTCGATGCGAACACGCACAGGCAGGCTGTGAAATCACAGTTCCTATGAAATCATCAACCTGGCGCGCTTCCTCGAGCTACAATATCAGGGTGTGTCGATGTGACTAGTGACAGCTTATCCTGCAGTGGCCGAGGGCGAATGCAATATGAAAAACGTTTTCCTAATAAATTTCACAAACGAAATAATTTCAGGTTGAATGCAGACCGGCTTAGTTTTGCAGGTTGTGTCATCAGCAGCATCGCTCGTCAATTGACACAAAATAAATTTTTAGCAAGCCTTCTCAGGTATGTACAATAATGTTCCAAAGCTAATGTAAGTAAGGCATACTGGCTGGGTCAATATGGACTACATAAACAAGCAACGTTTTTAATTCTCAAAAAAACAGCCTCATCTCGACGTACTTAGTCGAAATAAGTACATAGAGATAAAACGACCACTCTGTTATTCATTTGAACATTTTGCTTATTTTTGACTAAAGAATCACCTCCTTGTAGTCGATACTGATTCATTTCGTAAACGAGACAAATCTTGTCAATATCTTTTTTTGTTCTTTTTATAGGGTCACTATTCTTCATCTGGATCTGGAGGACCTCTGACCCTTCGTCCATTCAAATGTCAGCTACAGGTCGTCGGCTGCGCAGATTTGTAGCTGTGGATATAGTAAACTGAATGAGGGTGTTGACAAAGCATTTCGCTCAGCAATGATGTCATCCGTGCATCAAGAAAAAGAAACGATCTTTAATCAATTTTGTTTGCATGAAAATAAATTGTGTAAGGTTATTGTTTTCTTACCATAAACTCGAAATTAGTGCACTCGACTCGGGCATATCTTGAAAATCTTAGTTACTTTCAAGCGAAACAAATTTTCGGACTTTAACCAACATCGGGCTTTAACCGTAACATTTACAAATTATAACCTTAAATTCAAATAAAATTTCTAGAAAAACATCGAGATTAAAGACGATTCTGATGACAAAATATAATGGAATGATACCCCAACACCGCCTGTCTGTCTGGTGTGTTATAACATATCACTTCCATGCCGGGTGATGTGGGAATTTTTCTGTTGTGGGTTTCCTACTACAATCTATGATATTTTCATCGAACATTTCGATAACAATGAACGTTTATTATTTTTTAATACAAATTATAACTCTTTATTTAACTTTTTTTTTTTTCAAGGGCCCCAGACCATGTTGAAGGAAGAAAAGCATTGAAGTAAGCAACTTTATTTCTTTTTGCATTCAGCCACATTCATGTAAATCCGTTTGTGAACACTCGCATTGCCAGGCTAGTTGAAATCCAGCTGTATCCCATGTCGATGAGAACACGCCAAGGCAGGCTGTGCAGTGTCAGCGGTGGCGGTTTTGGACGAACGCCATCCACGCGTATGTAACGCGCCATTACAATATGAGCGTGTGTCGATGAGACTAGTAATAGCTGATCCTGCGGAGGACGAGGGCAAACGTGGTGGAGGGGGAAGACTTTGCGGCTGCGAAGGCGCGGCAGCAGCGGTGCACCGGCGGAGCGCGGCCGACCAGTATCCGTTAGGGTATTATAAGAGTATTTTCTGTGCCGACCGGTACGTGCGCTCGCAGCCAGTGGACGAGAGCTCCGACTCGTGTAGCGAGTTGCACGTCGACGATTTCAGTTTCTTTTATTTCCTCCATTAGATGTATATTACAAACTCGGATTCGTAAATTTTTTTCCTGGCGGCTCCATTACTTCGAAAAAAAACTTCGTCAGGTTGGTCATTGTATTATTTTTTTCCATAGATACTTACAAACTAGTTACAGTGATTGATTTATTACTGCTGCTCACAAAGAACATTATAGAAACTTTTGACTACCACAATAACGAGCGGCTCGTAGCCTAGTGGCGCGGGGACCGGTCTAGCGTACCAGAGGCCCGGGTTCAATACCAACTTGCACCACTGTCTTTCTCTTTCAGAGTTCGATAAGTGCATTTCGTCACGAATGCGAGCTGCTCCATGGTTCGGAATCCATGTAAAACTGTAGGTCCCCTTCCCCTACTAGGTGGTAGGGTTTAAGCCCGCCCGGGTTGGTACCATCGCATTGGATGAAAAGATGGTTGAAGCGGCAATGAAAAATTGTCCGTGTTTTCCATCCAGTTCAATGTAGCCGTGCTCATAAAGGGAAGGTCCTGGCATGGCACCTAATTCCTTCGGGAATGTGGTGTATTGGGCTAATATCATAACGGTAGTTGTGTGGTATTAGCCATCCATGTCAGGTCGCATAAAAAAAAAAAAAAAAAAAAAACATATTATTCTAAATTAATAGGAATTATAATCTAAATTGATGTGTTTGATGTGATTGAGGTGTAAAAAGCCATCGCCATTTTTGATGCAAGGCAATATCAAATCAAATATAGAGCAGTAAATAATATAAATTGTGACGACAGACTCATAAACCTGGCGCGGCTTCTCAAACTACATACAATACGAGTGTGTGTCGATGTAGCAGGACAGTGGCAATAGCGGATCCGACGGAGGGCGAGGGCGACGCGGTGGAGGGGGAGGCGCGGAGACAGGCGGTGCGCCGGCGGCGGCGGCCGACCGGCTACGTGCGCTCGAAGCCAGTGGACGAGAGCTCCGACTCGGAGAGCGAGTCGCACGGCGACAGTGACGATGGAGTCATCAGTTTATCGCAACTAGCCAAACTGCAGCAACACGAACAGCTCAAGTTACATCACATTTTCACTCATATCATTCATATTGCACAATGTTATTAAAACGAGTATTTTAATTATGTTAAGACTTTGTTTAGTGCTTACCATTGCATGCATTAATGTGTGTATCACCTATCAGCTATTCAGCCTCTATTTCCCATTGCATCTTAGTTATTACCCCGCCATCCTATTACTTTTTTAAATTATCCTCCTACTCTGCCTCATTATCGCCATCTTGTAGGTACTACTTTTACTTAGGTTTGCATTATATAATTGTAACCCTTGTAGATTTTTTTCTAACCTATTTTGCATCGTCGGCTAAGGAAGTCGGTGCGAATAGCGTCCGGATCTCTTCTTCCGCGTGGAAGCAGCAAGGGTGGTCCCCTGCGGCGTCCGACAGGCTACGTGAGGGGGACGCCCACCCAGCTGGCGTCAGCCACCAGTCTGTCGCGGCTGCTCGACGCCTCGGCCCCACAAGGCTCGCACCCGGACCACGGGCCGCGACTGAAGGATTATAAGTAAGTGGGTCATTCATTTATTATTGTTTTCAACCCTACATACGTTTTTCAACAATGCGGAAAAGCACTAAATAGGTATGTGCTGCTTGGGCTCTCGCTGAATGTTCACGAGCCTTCAAACTCGCTCAACAACATTCTGGCCACAAACTGTGCCACAGCCCGCGGCTCTGACCCTTTCGACTTCATGCACTCGTGGTTCTCAATTGATGTGTCCTCCAACCAACTATGTACTTATAATATTTAGTTTGACGGTTTACAGCACGTGTGAGGAGCAGGACGTCCTGCTGGACGTTGCGGAGCCTCACATGGGATCCATCTTCAGGAGAACATACTACCGTGTAACGTGTCTACCTCCGTCGCGACAGGCACGTTCTCCTGAAGATAGAGCCCACGTGTGGCTCCGAAACGTCGAGCAGCACGTCCTGCTCCTCACACGCGCGGTAAGCCGTCAAACTAAATATTATAGTTATGTCCCGCGTAAGTTTTAAAACAACCATGTACTTACCTAATAATTTCTACGTCTCTTACGTCGTCGCTACGAACAATCGTGCTGGAAGAGCCGATGGAAAAGCAATTTCTGCGCGGATAGGCGCCGCATGCCGACCAGTTTTTCAGTCTGGTTCTCAGATCAAAAAATAAGCTAGAAGTGTGATGCTTTGTTGTTTGTACTGTAACGGATGTATCCCTTTCCAAACGCTGGACCTTGACCTTCAGCAACTGTATTGTCTGCGCCCTTCCCACAGCCTCGCGCCTCCGCACCGACACCCGCCGCAGTAATAAGGTACTACCCAGCATGGGCAAACGTTGGTCACGCTATATCGCACTTCAAACTTTATGTTCTGTTCTGAGGTCTGGCTCGACAATATTCCTTACCCTGCGTTACAGCCCGTGGTTATTTTGCAGTTATTCTGCCGACTCCGTGCACTCGCTGTTCTTAATTGAGATGTTCTCCAACGTATATATTAAATTGCGCAGGCCGCTGACTAGCCTAGCGCCGAAGAGTTTCTTTCTGACATCATCGGCGAACAACCGGCGCTCGCTGATGAGCGAGCCGCTGGAGGAGCGAGTGCTGCGCGGAGCCGCGCCGCCGCCGCCGCCATCCAACCGGGCATCGGAATCGCTCGACAACATTCTGGCGTTGCGCCACGGCCCGCGGCTCATGCGCCGATACTCCTCCGACTATGTGCACACGCGGTTCCTGATCGAGAAGGCAAAGCAGCGGCGACTGTCGATCCGCACGGCCGAGTTCGCCAAGAAGCGGCCCTCGCTCACGGTGGAGCAATACAAGCGGAAGTCTTTATTGCTCGAGCGGGACTCTGACAGAGTACTGGGACAGATCGTCGAGAATTTCGCTAATGACAATGGTTCGCAATTCTCGTATTTCATGTTTGGTTCGTCTATATTGCTTTTTAATGTTCATGCAATCCATTTTGGGGGGCACTATTTCGCGTTTAGATGTTTTTTCCAGTGTGTAATTTGGTACAGATGTAAAGAGCCTAAGTAAAGTATTTATGGAACTGGTCTTCGCTCAAGTCTAGATCACTTCAAATGCATCAAAACCGTTGGAGATTCATACATTCCAGCCACATTCGAAATGTAGTTGTTATGGTCAGCAATTTACATTTGCCCATTTTTGCCTCTCCCAAAATAAACTGCCGGTATACCCCCAATGTTACCCGATATTCCCCGCTGTTACAGCACCGTAGGAGGTGAGCCACGTGGCACCCGCCGTTAATAGCACTTAAGGTGGCCCAACCCGGCGGGCCTAACTCATTCGCGGGCTCGGTACAAAACCGTGCTGTTGCGCTCTGGGACCTTCTCTGTTTCAAAGAATAAGACAGGCTCCGTGATGAGGAAGATGCAACATGTCCACAAAAAAGACGATGTGCATAGTGTATGATTTGGTAAGATTTACGAAAATTTTAGTTTCAAAACGACTTATAGCTAAAAGTAAACCACGACCGCTGTAGTCAAAAATCTAACAAACACCAAATAGATCATAAATCTTGATTAAATAAGCTATGTCTGATGACTTATCTTTTTACGATGTTCTTACTTTATCATTGCGTAATCCACCTCCAAAGTTATTGTATAAAACGCGCGAAAAATTCGAACTTTCGGACCTTATAACTTAGAAACCAAACACAACTTTACAATGCCAATGGTCATCAGACATCTAGTTCGATCAAATAAAGCCATTTTGAGCAAAATTTTGGATCTCTGACAAGAAATATGGGCGTGATCTTCTTTCCCCTTTTGTATGGGGAGATGAGCGGGATGGGCCACCTTAAGCAATATGCCTGACGTTTTGACGTTGGTGGGCATAGCGTCGTCCTACATAAACCCTAATGGTTGGTCACTGGGAGTGCTAAAAACCAAATTATGCAAAGAGCATTCTAACCCTTATCGCACTCCACACTTCGCAGATCCTGGGCTACATTCAACTGCACCGAACCTTCACTTGAAAGGAGACACGCCCACCTACTCTTGGATGGTAAATACCAAATTTATATGTCTGTACCACTTTCCGTTTCATGTTTATGAATCTTAACTTAGGCAACCTGTTAAAAAGCCGTACAACTAAATGTTATCTACTTTTTTTGCTCCAAATGGGCCAAGGAACACCTGGTTAACATTTGGACCAAACCTCCGCTAACAACCTGTATGAAGGGTATGATGAAATGGCAACGCATTAGGTAAGGGCCTATCTATGAAAGATGATGGTAGCCTTTTGTAATACTGGCCCACAGAAGAGAAAAGGAAGGACACATTTCGCATGGTCGTTACTCACGAGAACTAAAATAACTGTTATGATTTGTTGACACATCCTAATTTAGTTTCCTTCTATCCTAATCCTAACTTTTCTGGTTGAATATGTAGGAACTTCGGGGGCTAATTAAATAGCATATACCTCTTGTTTTAATACAATACATATCAACAATATAACTATTGCTTTCAGGATGGTGTGAACTTTTCTGGCGAGCACTGAAATACAAATGTTTTTGATTGTAATGTATTTGTTGTTTTACATATTTTTTATCCGACTGCACCAAAAGGAGGGTACTTATAATAAATCCTTACATTATTTGCCTTGTTTATACTTTCCATGGAGCATTAGATGCTCTTTAATCACTTATATATTTTACTGTGTTAATTAAGAAGAAGGTACATCGTAAAATCAGCGAAGCATGTTGGTGCGCAAGCCCACATTCCTTGGAGACAGCATCCACCAGGGTGCTCAAGATTAAAACTCATATCAAGACAGGTGCCGAATGGTGGTTTTTTATGTAACGTTACATATATATAGAAGGCGAATACCACACCTGGATAGAACCAAGATGCTTCACAATATCGGATGGAAACGCCTGGTAGATTGCAGGCAGGCCAGAGAGCTCATCCCATCCCTCAATAAGCGCCTAACGCTTTTGCATCTGAAGACAAATTATCCACGCACAATGGTGGGAACAATGACAGGACATTATTCACTTAACAAACGCCTACATAACTTGGGGGTAACGGACTGCCCTCTATGTTGGGGCTGCATGGAGACAACGGAAACAACCGCCCATATACTGTTGGCGTGCAAGAGTGTGGCCGAGCAATGTGCGTAGGCCCTGGAAGCTCCGGGATCCCTTACAGAGCCCTGTGGGAATGTAAAGGGTATGCTGGATTTCTGGGAGTGACTATGTAGCCAACCCAGGTTAGCTTACATCGTCACTTTTGCCTCTCTGTGAAGTAGGCTTAGCGCCGAAAACATTTTGCCCAACTAACTAACTAACTAACCACTCCTGCTCTCGTGATTAATAGCCGAACACACTGTATTCCCGAAGGTATTAGGCGCCATGACAGGGCCTTCAATAGTTCATCCAATCTAATGACACCAAACCAGGCGGGCATGACCCTACCACCATTCCTACCGCCTAGTAGATGAAGAGGACCTAATGTTTACATGGATTCCAAACCATAGGACAGCTCGAATATTAATCCAAGGAATAATGTGCATAAGCGACTCGACAGAGAGTCTACTCATAATATTCTCACCTGTGAATCACCAGTGTGCTTCACAAAATTTTCGTACTAATGAAATGACAGCCACGAAGAAACTTGTGTGACTCATAAGTGAGTCACCAGTCACTCGCCGGTGACTCACAGGTGAGAATCTCATGATTAACCCTCAGATCCTTAAGGCGCTAGGACTAGCCAACTACTCGCGCCATACAAATGCACTTTTTAACAAATGTAATAATATGTAGTGAAACGCTTCAGCAAATCAAAATAGAACTCCAGACTGATAATGGATTGTTAATATTTTTTTATTCCATCATTTATTTAAATAATAATAAAAATAAAAAAAGTTGATTTTTCTCATTAGAAATCTGAAAGTCATTCGATTTCTAGATATAAGCAAAAACAGCATATATGCATAAACAAAAAATTCCATTTGCTTTTAGATTTCTACATTTAGTCAAAAAAGTTCGGAAATGGACACCGTTTCCGCAATGTATTTTGTATAGAAAAAGGAAACATACATTAACGAAAATCATTCGATTCCTAGACAAGGAATCATATATTGTAAGGATGACACTTATAATCGTCAGAATTAGTTAGTTTACTTGGGGTGCCTCGTCTAACTTTGCGATTTGGCTAGTACCAGGCCCTTAAAACAAAGAGCATTTGCTCAAAAACAACAAAATCAATATGTTCAAACTTTGCACAACAGCATATCAACGTTTCATAAAATTAAGGACTGGGTATTGGCATGTAGATTGTATTGGATATTTTATCAAAAATCCATCGAAATAATATAAAGAATAGGTACCTAAAGAAATTATGGATTTTGAGTGTTAATCATTCACTTCACCCTATCAAAGACAATAATGGCTACTATCACTCACACCCACAGTTGTGATTGATATACCTGAGACCAAACCACTGCAATTCCGACGGAATTTAGTGCCATGCCAGAATCTTTATAAGCACGGCTACATTGAACTGCAGGCCTGTTCTGAAAATCCATGCTTAGGATTCAGGAACGTTTTCGGTCGAGAAAATAACGGTTGCCACCGCGATTTTCTCCCCGGAAAACCTTGAATCATTGAAACTACCTTTCCGTCGAGAAAATCGCTTTGACAACAGCTTTAAAAGCTGTTTTCTCGAGCGAAAACATTTCTGATGCTTATTTTGCATGGAATTCCTGCTGAAGAAATGCATGCTGGATGGAAAACACGGGCAATATTTCATTGCCGCTTCGACCATATTTTCATCCAATGCATTGGTACCACCTAGTACTTTTCTACCTAAAACCTTCAGTTTTAAATTATTCCGAACCATGAGCAACTCCCATTCGTTTTATTATGAAACCCGGCATGGGTTTCTGATACCACACAACTACCCTCATGGCATTAGCCCAATGCCTACACCACATTCTAGGTGGAATTAGGTGCCATGCCAGGACCTTCTCTTTATATGCTCTGAACTGGATGGAAAGCACGGATTTTTTTTTATTGCCGCTTCAACAATGCGATGGTACACAACCCGCGCGGACGGCCTTAACCCTACCATCTAGTAGGGGAAGGGGACCTACAGTTTTACATGGATTCCGAACCATGGAACAGTTCGCATAGGTAACGAAATGCACTCATACAACTCAGAAAGAGAAAGAAAGCGGTGCATCAACGGGCGGGGATTCGAACCCAGACCTGCATGCAACTGGAATGCAAGTTGCTGCGCCACTAAGCTACAAGCCGCTCAAAATAGAAGATCATTCACGCCATCAATTGGCTGAACCGATTCCGATAAGTTAATATTGTTACCGACGACGTAAACGGCATAGATTAGCACCACATAGGTATGTGGATGTGGTTACTACCTACATACCATACCTACTCGTAGGTAGCTTATTGTTCATTTTGGAAACGACGTTGTTTCGAGCGACGCCGACTACAGCTACTTTCGTAACAAAGTTTCACTGCATATTGTTTGATTCTAGCATATTCTAGTAAATCTAATATGGTTCTAGCTTTGAATGCAGAAAATCAAGGCTACCACAGACCAAATTAGTTAATTCTCAGCACATGTTTGTCAACTTCGAACCAAGGCAATCGTTCTGACCATGCTTGAGATACAAAATCAAACGATACAAATATAATAGGTACCTAATTACCGAGATAGTTTTAGGTATTTTGATGTATTCAGGTATTTAGGGAACAGAAAATAATTGTAGGTAACACATGCCTAATATATTTTGAAATTAAAGTTAATCATTTATATAAATATAAATTGTATTTAAACCTAACAAAAATATGTTATAATTAGGTAACTATTGCTTTATGAGTAGGGTGAGTACTTACATACTTACTAAATTAAATTGTTTCCATAAATGTTGGCTTTTTTTAAGATTGAGGATTATTTTCTCCACGAAAGCTACCTTCACGGGACTTCCGGAAAATCATTGATTGAATTATTCGTGCGAGTGAGCAAGCACAATGCAGTGCACTCTCTCCCTCACGTCTGCACCCGGCCAATCGCCCGCGACCCGCGCGCACATGGCGCCAAGCGCAGGCGAAAACAGCCGACCGCTGCCGAGCATGGCGCGAAAAACCGATCGGTTCCGCCCTTGCGAAAGTAAACGGGGTCGAACTGGGGTAAACACGCGATCGTAAAAAATATGCAGTCAAAGTATTGTTGTTTTAACCATTATCAAAACAACTAGATAATCTTAGTAATTTTTTTTAATTGCGTCGTGTTTGTGTATTCCTTTAATATTGAAACAAAAATGCTATTGTCTGTAAAGGGTTGCGTTTGGAGGTTCCCCATAGTTCACCCCTGCCTGAAAGTGTCTTGCTAGCTATTGTCAAAATGGTAGGTTGAAATACTTTCACTCAATCAATTCAGACATAATTTCAAGTGCAGTTTGTCTGTCCTACAATCCAGCAGTCTTATACAATATGGCCCACCTGATAGAAATATACAAAATGTGTTCCAATGGCAATATAAAATAGCAGGTGCTCGTAATTAAATTGATTATAAAAAAAGTTAAATATTCAACGAAACACTAGAAATACTACACTACATGGATTTTACAAGCCTTCTAAGCAACGGCAGACAGCAGGTAAGCCCATATTATATTATTAAAGCAAGCTAAATTATTTCAGTACTGACATCTGATGATCAGTAATTAAGTACCTACCTACTTATAAAAAAAAGCTTTCCAATGTCGCAGCAACAATAAAAAAAGCACGATAAGTGGATGCAACTGAAATAAATTGAACAACAAATAAATAAAAAAGAAAATTGAAACATTTTATGATTTTGGGAAAGGAATAAAGGATAGTCTTTCATTGATAAGTGACTCTTTTATGCACTAAACCATTGTCCCTACCTATAAGTGAGGCTGAACTGAATACTATAAACGTTCCTTTATATAGCATTCAGTCCAGCCTCATAACCTTATTTTTAGGAGATTATTATTTGGTTAGAAATCTTAGAAGAGTTTATTCTTATCGAGAGTTACCACAAGGTTGTGTGAAGGGTTTTCATTCACCATGTGCTAATGAGCTTAGGGGCCTTTCTAACATCTTGAATCAATACCCTTACAAGATAATAAGCACTTAGTGAAAACTGGCATGTTTTCTTGAAAACTCTAAATAGGGGAACTCGTAAAATTGCTTATTAATAAGTAAATAATCTCTCCCGGGAATTTGACCAACCAGTTAGAAGAGGAGAAAAAACTCTCTAATGCAATTAGAGAGTACACCCGCTCTTCAACTATTATTAAAAACTAGAGACAATTAATCGCAAATTCTTTGAATCAGGGCAAGCAGATATGAAATGTCGAGCAATAGTCAAAGAACATGACAATCTATGCAACAGATGGTTTGGAGTACGAATCAAACTTGGAACACACGATAATGCCACGAACCAATCCAAAAAATGACGAGATCCAACAATAATGGAAAGATGCACGATGCAGAAAAGACGTTCCTGAAACCATCTTCCCAAAACACACGACTCAGGTTCGCCGACGACGACGTTCTGAAAATAATGACGATTAAAAAGAAGGTGAAAGCAGAATTTTTCATTATTGAAAATGTTTTCCATTTCCCATATAAGACACACGATTGTTTGGCAAAAAATGTCTACCAAATTTGTGTAGTAAGGATTATTCAAATACAATTCCAGGAGGGGGCAAGTTGATATTAGGAGTGCGGTAAAAGGATGAATTGTAGGTAGTCAAGAGCACATGAAGCTCCGGGGGATCACGACTTTTATAAAGCCTTTTATATATGCCATCTTCTGTGAGCAGCCGAGATGCTCTTTGGGAGAGGAAAGTATTTAGGTACTACTTCAACGTTCAAATCTTGCTGCAAGTGCACTCTTTCTGTTACAAAATATAATGTTTTTTTAAACATTATTCGTTAACTTTTTGACTTCTAATTTTTGAATTAAAATTGTCAAAATAAATATAATTTCTTGAATTCATATGGCATGAATTTTTTTAGCATGAAAAGAAAAATGCGCCATGGTCACCCATCTGCTTGCTATCTCGTTTCAGAGAAGTTTATGAGAACAAAAAGGGATTTGAAACATTATTTTCGTACAACGTTAATTTGCTCCTCCCCAAAAGATACACATTTTCAGATTAGTCCTCGTCTGAAGCCAATTCTGAAGCCAACCAATGGATATAAAATTAATAACCTCAAAATTCAGTAACACTCGCATCAGATTGAGCCCATGGAGGTGAAGTTCTTCACCTCCATGATTGAGCCATCATATAATATGAATTTATTTGTTTTAGATTCGTCCATAATGGTCCTGGCTAACAGTTGGCGGAGGGGGCGGCAGTGAGGTTTGGGGCGCGGCAGGTCGGGGCGCCGATTACGGCGAGCACGGTGCTTCCATGCATTTCTGGATCGACAAGCGCAGCAACCAGTGCACTTACAGCGGCCGACATCGAGTGCCGTCCTCGCTCTCTGCAGGTCCTATCATTATTGTCTATCCACAACCCTAGTCTGGAGCGACAAGCGTTGGTACCAGTGCGCCTACAGCGGCCGACATCGAGTGCCCTGCTCGCTCTCTGCAGATCAATACTGTACATCCACAACGTCTGGACCGACAAGCGCAGGAACCAGTTCGGCTGCAGCGGCCGACATTGCGTGGCGTCTTCCCTCTCTACTGGTTCCATCCTCGCCCTCTGCGGTTCCTAACATCATTGTCTATCCACATGTCCCTATTTTAACGTTTTGGATCAACAAGTGCAGGAACCAGTGGGGCTGCAGCGGCCGACATCGCGTGCCATCCTCGCACTATGCTGGTCCTATCATTGTACGCTGCTCATTACGTGTCGATTGATAATACAGGAGTGGGGCGGTCGCGGGGACGCGTCGGTGTCGGCGTTGGCCGCAAGGGCATGGTGACGCCGGTGCACTGCTTCTTGGGCCCGTCAACGCGCGGCCGCTCTTCTAACCGCTACAATAACAATGGGTAATACAACTGTTTTAAGACAAGCGTTACCCTATTTATTCACTATAATTCAGGCCATAACTGTTTACATGCTCTAAATGTTTTACTAGGTTTTTGAAATTTTGGATTCTCAAGATATATTCAAGAGATACGTCTATATGTTTTGATTTTTTCAAATATTGGAAAAAATATATATTTTTTTAGTTTTTTGTTAGATTATTTTTACTGTAAAATACGTATATTTCAAAAAATATCAAAACATAGGGACATAGAATCAAGCTTTCTCAAGTAAATCTTAAAAAAAACAGACCACTTTTAGAGGTAGGGAACAGTTAGGGCCTGGAAGACGATTTCGCTAGTAAAATGTAGGTATTTCGCAGTCGGCCTACAATTGTTCCTTTCGCACGATTTTCATCATTGAAAATATCGATAACAATCAATCATAATTATGAAGAAATAATTATCGATAATTTCGATTCCAGAAACTGTCATTGTTGGAAATATTGTGAGTTTATCAGAATAAAATACTTTTATTCTCCTCAGTATTTATTGATACATTTAGGTATAATATCACAAGTAAAAGATAAAGCCATACTAAACCTAATTTGTATTATAATAGTTCAATTTCTTCTCACTAAATAGGTACCATCCGTAATACTGGTGAAATCATATGGATTTCATTGGTTTTTTTCTTGTCTTGACAATTAATCAGGGAAGAAAAAATAAAGGGATCCTTACGGTCTGGATCTGGTGTCTGCCGGTCACATGCATTTTGTCCCTAATTATCCTCCTTTTAAGGGTTTTTTTTTAATTCTGAAAAAAACAACTTTTGAGTTGTACACCAACTAATTACTCGTTCTCAAAACGTCAACAATTTTAGAAGAAGCCAGATTTCTGAAGGGCTCATTTTGTATGAAACCCGTAGGGGATTACATGGATGAGAAGAGCGGTACGTCTTGAGGCCTCACGTTCATGTCCAGCAGGCGACACCCTCGGCCCGTGAACACCTTCACGCATGAGCGGTTTTTTCTTTTGCGGTTACGGAATCCTAATTATAAGGCACACCAAATACTTACACATCTTGGCCGCCGCAATCATCTCCAAAATTTACAACAGTAGGTATATATTTTGTAAAATGAAGCACAGACTAGGACAGAGGGTGCGGAAGCGATTGCGGCGCAGCGCTCGGAGCACATCTTGATAGATTTATTTAAAACCATTTGATATTGAATAAATATGATACTTTATGGATTTCTTCGTAAATAGGAAGGTAGATAATGACGAAACACAATTTACCAAACGGAAGAGTATATTCAGCTACATACATAAAATACATAGCCTCAGGCACCGTCCTATACCGGGATTTACTTTCGGAGTGTGAGAGTAAAATAGTTAGAAAAAAATTTGTTCAAAAACAAGCTTTTATTTGAGTAAATGTTTTTAAAAATAATAAAATAAACTTTAAATGACAATTTATTACATCATACAATTTATATGATACTAGCCGAGGTACCCGGCACCGCTCGGGTCAATTTAATTTTTTGGCAATCAACCGAGCGGAACTAGATGAAATATACTTTTACGACCTATTCTCATACCAAAAAATACATTAAAAAAATCATAAAAATCGGTCGAGCCGCTTTCGAGGGGTGCGACCGTGATGTGAGATTTGTATACATATATACAAATATATTAAAAAACAATAAAATATATTAAAATACAATAGAAGGTAAAGGTTTGTCGCGAAATTTACCCGTGTAAACACATATTTTTTTCTTAGGATTACCTCAGATCAATTTACATTTCATATTTTTGTTTATTTGCACCAGTAGTTAAATCTGTGTCGAAAGTGTCGTGCCTGGGCGGCCCAGAAGAACGTACCACGAGCAAATCGATGTAATTATTCGTAAAGTTCTGGCACGTAGCACTCGTAATCGTAGAGCAAGTATGAAAATATGTATATCTGTAGATGAAGCGAAAGAGGTGTGCTGTGATTGTACAATATGGCGCTCTATCATGTCTACCTACGCCTCCCGGAAAGCGGCGTGACGGTATGTATGTCTGGAAATTTAAATGTTTTTTTTATGAATTTATATTTTTTATGTAACTGGACACCTACTTAGTAAGCAAGAAAGGAAACCAACAGTTTTTACGTGGAATTCACACCACGGCCATCCCCAACGGTTAAAATCGGTCGCCCATCCAGGACCAAACCGCGCTCAGAGATGCTTCACCCAGATTATCGAAATGCAAGGTGTCGCGCCACTGGACTACCGAAGTGCTACTCCCATTCCTCCGTGCTCACTACTGACATCCGCAGACATAATAAAAAATGAGAAGTATGATAATGCCGCAGGCCACAACCGATGCCGGCGGTGCACGCCCGGAGCACGCGGCGCGCGGGCGAGCGTAGCAGCGGCGGCGGCGGCAGAGGCGCTAGCGACGCATACGCGCAGCCGCCGACGCTGCAGATGCTAGCGGCGCAGCGCAGCGTGACTCCGGACACGTTGTTGCGCACCGCCGCCCTCGGGCCGCAGCGCCCGCCACAGCTGATGCCGCCGCACCTCAGGTGCGGCATGTGGGCCTCCTTCGCGCTCGCCACTATCTTCGTGGCTGGCGCCAAGTTCTACTTCGATCACCAGGCGCGGGTATGTCATTTTGTTTTTATAGAAGATGTTTTCTATAAAAATTAATACATACGGAGTTCTCCATATCACTGGAATGATGTTAGCTTTTTGCAGGAACGAAAAACTTCCTTTGTTGAATCTTGGTCCAGTTGTCAGTGACACCTAAAAAACATAGGCGTCTGTCAATCATACCTACACAGTAACCAGATTAAAGTACCACCACCGTACATAGCCCTGTGCAGATTGAGCAGCTTTTTTTCTTCTTTGTTGCTATCACGGTGAATACCTAATTCCGCAGTAATTGACCGTGACTGCAAGCTGTCGATGCCATATTATCGAATGAAGACATTCCCACCACCAAAGAGTGGTTTCTCCGATCAACATCATACGCTGACTATGACTATATCAGTGATCGCACTGTAGGTAGGGACTGGGCGGCAACCCTGATCATGCCACCACCACGAATAACCATCCATGGTGGCGGCGAGGCGGGAATGGTGTGCGCGGTGGTGGGTGCGCCGGTGGTGAGCGCCTGCGCGGTGTCCATACACCGGTCGTGCTGCCGGAGCGCATTGATGTATAAATGTGTGCGTACGGCAGGTTATCCGTGGTGGCGTTGTGGGCGGGGGCGGCGGCGAGACGGGAGTGGTGTGCGTGGTGGTGGGTGCGCTGGTGGTGAGCGCTTGCGCGGTGTCCATACACCGGTCGTGCTGCCGGAGCGCATTGATGTATAAATGTGTGCGTACGGCAGGTTATCCGTGGTGGCGTTGTGGGCGGGGGAGGCGGCGAGGCGGGAGTGGTGTGCGCGGTGGTGGGTGCGCTGGTGGTGAGCGCTTGCGCGGTGTCCATACACCGGTCGTGCTGCCGGAGCGCATTGATGTATAAATGTGTGCGTACGGCAGGTTATCCGTGGTGGCGTTGTGGGCGGGGGAGGCGGCGAGGCGGGAGTGGTGTGCGCGGTGGTGGGTGCGCTGGTGGTGAGCGCTTGCGCGGTGTCCATACACCGCTCGTGCTGCTGGAGCGCATTGATGTATAAATGTGTGCGTACGGCAGGTTATCCGTGGTGGCGTTGTGGGCGGGGGAGGCGGCGAGGCGGGAGTGGTGTGCGCGGTGGTGGGTGCGCTGGTGGTGAGCGCTTGCGCGGTGTCCATACACCGCTCGTGCTGCCGGAGCGCATTGATATATAAATGTGTGCGTACGGCAGGTTATCCGTGGTGGCGTTGTGGGCGGGGGAGGCGGCGAGGCGGGAGTGGTGTGCGCGGTGGTGGGTGCGCTGGTGGTGAGCGCTTGCGCGGTGTCCATACACCGCTCGTGCTGCCGGAGCGCATTGATATATAAATGTGTGCGTACGGCAGGTTATCCGTGGTGGCGTTGTGGGCGGGGGAGGCGGCGAGGCGGGAGTGGTGTGCGCGGTGGTGGGTGCGCTGGTGGTGAGCGCTTGCGCGGTGTCCATACACCGCTCGTGCTGCCGGAGCGCATTGATATATAAATGTGTGCGTACGGCAGGTTATCCGTGGTGGCGTTGTGGGCGGGGGAGGCGGCGAGGCGGGAGTGGTGTGCGCGGTGGTGGGTGCGCTGGTGGTGAGCGGCTGCGCGCTGTCCATGTGCCGCTCGCGCCCTGCGCCGCTCGCGCTACCAGACCGCGTCTCCTCCACCGCACACCGCCCGCCGCTTTCACCCACTAGGGTCAGTCTTTTACCCTTCATCTTGTAGTACTAATGGCATCTTTGCCTCGTTTGTCTTGCTTTCACGTACATACTGTCATATTCATAGTGGGTTGACTAACTTTATGTGCACTAACTTTATTGCCGGACTAAACCGCTTTTTGTATGGTTACTCCGGTGCTCATCCCGTGCTAAGTTTTGACAGGTTCACTCTGAATACGACTGACAGTTGTTAAAAAATATACTTACAGTCAAGGAACTTGTATGTTACATGGATAGATACAAGTTGCTTGCTTGCAGTAGATTCATTTATGGCATGTCACCCAATTACATTCACAACTTTTTGTAACCGAGCAAATTTGGCTAAAGACTACCTACTTAAAAATACTGGTGGATACAATTAATATTATATTTTTGGAGTCCTGTCAAAATAAGTTGAAACAATGAAATAAATTAACACTCAAAAACATAACAATCTTAAACATATAATTGTAACATATAATTTTAATTTTACAATATGATAAAACTGTCAAAATCATGTTTGAGTAGGTACCTACTTCAATCCTAAAATCCTTGTCATTGGAATGTAATAGGTATATCAATCACCACGTGATTTCAAATAATGTGAAAATATTGGCATACAACGTGGTAAGATTTTATTTTTTAATAACTTATTGATTTATTATCGATGCAGCCAGTGAATTTCTAAAAAAAATCAGGTCATGCTCAAGTCGATATTTGTGCAGTGAATCGAGCTGTCGTGCATATGGGGCCCGAAGTGATGTACCAGGAGTGCTGTATAACGCATAAACACACAACTTCATTAGCACCGAAAACGATTATAGGCGTTTTATAGGCGTCGATTGGCCCAAAATCTCAAAATAAAAAAATAGGCAGTTGTTGTTGTTGTTTTGGGGGTGGTCGCTGTCTGCACTTGGTCCCACGTTGAGTTGTCCTTTGTGCAACATCCCCTCAATTCTTGCTACCCTAGCCAGCCAATGTCGTCCATGAAGGTGACGAGACGGCCCGGGTGTCTGCAGACCTGCGCAAGCGACGTGGGCGAAAGCAGCAGCACCCCCCGTGGTTCGCTGAGCACGTTGCACTGCAGAGCACGTGGTTAGCGTGGCAGTTTTGAATGGAGGAACTTCTGTTTCAGATTCTTTAGTTTGTCATGTTTATATATTTATATGTACATATATTACACACTCGGATTCTTCAACAATATTTAATTAATGCAATAAACGTCACGCCTTCCAGGAGCCATCGGACGACCTATCGCTGGGCACACTACTGCAGACCGTGTCATCGGAGCGGTCGGAGGTGGGAGGCGCGGGGGAGGGAGCCGCGTCGCCACCGGACGTCACCGCGGGCGAGGCGCCGCCGCCGCCCTACCACATCGCCGTGCTTCTACCGCACTCCGCCGCCGCGCCCTCCACCTCCGAGCCGCCGCCGCCCGCCTACTCCGCCATCAGCTAACTAACCGCCCCCGTCAGCCCGGAGTTCATCATATAGATGAGCCCCCCTGACCTACACACGATATTTATTTAAATACGAGACCATTGTAGGTGAAAAACCGAAAGCAAGTGTTGGAAAATTTTTCTCTATCCATGTTCGGTTTAGAGTTAAAAATCTTGGGAACAACCGTCTTGTAAAATTAAATGTTCCAACAAGAAACAATATTTTTAACCATCACCATTCGATCCCGCAAGACTTCTAAAGCATCTAGCAAGCCTATTAGTAAGGATTTAAATATATTTTACTTAGTGCTGTATGAATGTATGTAGGGGCTCAGAATGTTACTATAGGCTTCATTACTGTTGTCTTGTCAATGGCGTGTGGCGCCATCATGTTATCTTGACACTAAAGAACCGTCCATAAACATAAACATTCTGTCGCAATTTTTACGCCAGTACAACCCGGGCGCAGCCACGGTTTCTGCATTTTGTGTACATTTGCACAATTGAATGGTTGAAGAGTTTGTAGGTGTGGATGGTGCGTTAGTAGTTCATTGCCATGTATGTAATCATAGTCTATGTAATGTAATGTGATGTCTAAGCATGATTATTTAATGGGAATACTATATATCTTGGATGTCATATTTTTAGTCTAACGGATTATCTTAGTGTATTTTATTTATAAATGTACCTTAATATTTTTATAATAAAATACACTCTATCTGCGTGCAATCAATCAAGCACTACAATCAAAATGGCTGCAAAGCACTCGGAATCGGTATTCTGTATATTATTGCTAAAACATTGTCGAGATTGATGTACCTAACATACTCAAGTAAATGGGAACTAATGTATTCAGGGTAGTTATTATGTATGTAGTTATTAACTTGCAATGTTCCGAACATATGGTTTAAAAAAAAGCCCTATTTTTGGTTTTTTGCAGGCGCCGGAAGGTTATTTTAATGCCATGATTTCAGCAATCATTCCTATCGAACTGCCATCGGAAGTTATATTGTTAAACAGAGCATGAACGAGCATGTTTTTCATACAATCGAATCATAACTTTTTTTAATGAGTTAGTTGAGTGCGGAGTCAAAAAATATGGCGGAGTTTGAGATTCTGTGGTCAAGGTCGTAAAATGGCAAATAACTCGAAAATAAAATAGATAACGGTTTAACCTATTTTAAAATGGATGTATGTTCAACTTTCATTTGAAAACAATATTATCACAATCCATCAAACATTTATAATCTAATAAGGTATGGTTGTGTCTTGTTTAATAGAATACTTTTGTAAACACATTCTTTGACGGCACTACCATAGGGTTGCAGTACCAAAAAAGTCGAGCGTTGTACCCTAGAGCAAGGCAAAACTTAAATCAAAACTGAAATCGATATAAAAGATACTCAAACTACTGTCAACAATCAAAACTACTGTTGGGCTAAAATCAACCACCTATGCGTAGGCATAGTTGCTGTAGATGGGCAACTGAGTCGCTATCAGTTTATTTCACACATATGCCGACATGAGTCTTTATGAAAAATACAATTAAAAAATAATATTAAAAGAGAATAACTATATCATTAACACAAGTATGCAAATGTCCTCGTTTCTGAAATATTATGTAAAAGAGTAACAATACCTAACCAATTTAGACTTATTACAGTTTTAGTTTTCTGTTAATTATTTCCTCCATTAGTTTGATGTTTGTGTCAATAAATGTGTTACACACGGATTTGTGAAAACCAACTATGTCATTGGCGCCCAAGTGCCCAGTTCAAAATGTCATGGAGATTTGTTAAAACACTTACCATAAAATATGTTAACTTTTAATACCAGTTTCTTCGAGAATTTAAATTTGTTTGGCATGCAGTTATTACATTAGTATAGATAAGGTACTTCAGGTTTGACTACAGAAACTTCAGGAATACGAAGTACCTACGCATTAGAATAAAATCCTTATCACAGAAATCAAATCTCAAGATTTTTTTCGTTGGAAGCAGGATAAATGTCCTTCGTGTTCTTTGACGAATGTCACGGCAAAAAACTTTTTCTTATTATTTTCAAAATCTTGATTTGATTGCTTCAGTGTAGGTTCATTGGATAATCTGAAATCAATGAGATAACAGTAATGTCGTCATCGACATAACATTTTAAAGTGATCTAGTTATAATTTAGATTTTAGTATTTGCATAAAATATGTGGAATCTACAGTCGGTAAGTAATGCGCACATGTTAAACTTAAAGCAAATTTCATTTAAAATATAACATACTAATAAATAATAAATACAATAGAAAAAACATTATTTCGATACAAAAAAGACTATAAAAAATTAATTAATATGTGAGTACTCACTTCTGTAATGTTAATATACCTATTTACATATATATTCTTTGTGACAGCATTAAATAACAAGTTACTGTATAACCATAGTGGGTTACCTAATGAAACCATTTGCAACATTGGTATCTATCAGCAGCGGGAGCACAAATGAAAGTGGACACTTGTCGAGCTAGAGGGATAAGAAATGTTGTCGAAGATTTTTATCAACTGTGATATCACAAATGGGGAGCTCGATTAATTTATCGAGATCGAGTGTTAACTCGATAGAGAGTGGCAACACCCACCGTTTTGTCCACAAGAACTGTCACTTTAAACCTCCCGACCCTGGCTGTGTTCGCGCAGACTGCTCCATTATATTCAGTGCAAGGAGCAAAATTATTTGTGCTCCCGCTGCAGGAGTCGTATTCACTACATATAAAATTCACAACGTATAAAAGTAGTTTTGTGCAAAACATCAAAACCATGCATATTGTATAAAATCAACAATGTATAATTGTATACGTTTTGCATGAAGAAAGTTAAAAAAAAAATATTTTCATCATGCTGAACTTATAAAAGTCACAACGTATAAAATTCACAAAAAAACGGCCTAGTGCGAGTCGGACTCGCACATAAAGGGTTCCGTACTATGTACAAGATTTAACATAAAAACGTTTTTTGTACGGGGCCCCCGTTTAATTTTTGTATTTTTTTTTGTTTTACCTGTTTGTTGATATAGCGGCAAAATAAATACACACTCTGCGAAAATTTCAGCTGCCTACCTATTACGGTTCATGAGATACAGCCCTGTGACAGACGGACGGACAAACAGCGGAGACCTAGTAATATGGTTCCGTTTGCACCCTTTGGGTATGGAACCCTAAAAACCATGCATTATTTATAAAATGACACGGAGCACTGCATAAAGCGCCCTAATAAGCATACATTTAAAGCTGAAATTGCTACAAAGCCGTATTTTTTCACAGAATAAAATTTCGGCACAAACTTAAACTAATCCAAACTAACCTAACCTAACCTTATAGTAATGATTATTGTTGAATTAAGATCAAATACATTTTCGCGCGAGTATATACTTTAAACCTATGATATTTAGGGTGTTTATCAAAAGAACATTCATCGCATTCGCATGGTTCTCTTTTTATTTAATTAACTGTTTGTGATTGAATCTAAGGCTCAATGCAGATGCTCAAATTTTATATGTTGTGACTTTTATACGATATGCATGAAGAAAACAGTTTTTTTTCATCTTGTTCATGCACTACATATAAAATTATACGATCTGCCGATTATACGTTGTGCGTGGTTTTTAATTTTTCGTTGAAACATTATTTTATACAATCTGCATTATATACGTTCTGCCGTTCCCTCTCTATCAGAACAGCAATTCATCTACTTAGGAAGTAATGAGTTAATGACGATTTTTGTAAACAGGTGCTATGACGATTGCAAAACATTGAACTTGATCGTGATAAAGTACTGTGGTCGTGAAAAATGTTGCTACTAATGGCCATTTATTTTTAAAAAATTGATCTTTATATGCTATTTTAAAATATTAAATATTTTAAGTTGCTGCATTCAATTTTTCACTCAGTGTTTCAATAATGGAACAAAGCTGCACTGTATCTTTATTTTGGTTATTGCATTTAAAACTAATCAGCTTTGTTTTATTATTTGACTGTTGAAAAAAAATATATGTTAAAATTGAAAGCATGCTTAGAACTGGACGGTTTTACAAACTCAATATGTCCATACAAATTATCTAACATTATTTACTATATATCTTGCAAGTTGCACTAAAGTGAATACCTATTCTTGCTTGCAATATTAAAAATATGCAATAAGCCGACATACGAAACTAACGAAAAGAAATGCTTATGCACAAAACAATCGGTGATATGAGTTCACTCTAAATACTTACATATTTATTTACAGTTCATATAAATGTAACACAATACAAACACCATTTTTGCATTCGATATTGTCTCAGTTGCGTGAATAGCAGTCCGGCGTATTCCTTCCACCATGATTCAAGAAATAGTAATTTGTTACATAGCGCAAACAATTTAATTAAGTATGCTATTTGTTTATAACGAGCTATATTAGATGCTAAAAAATATATTTCTCAATTCTAGCCGTGACAGAGGGGGACAATACATTTCCCCTTCTGTAACCACGCCCAGTTTTGGCGTCAAGAATTTCAGTCAGGATTCCGTTATCAACTATCGATACAATCCAAATGAAGTGGCAGGCAGGTTCATTGATTATGACATCCCGCAGCCTGTCAGTATTGTTAACGAAGTAAACCCTGTGGTCAGTCTAAGTTTTAGAGTTGTGATCTTAAACCACAATCACGGTTAACCTGTTCGTTCAATATTGCGCTTTATAAAGCAATTGAACTGTAAGATCTTTATTTTACCTACCCCATCCAGGCTTATCTGGAGAATAAACGGCCAAATGTACATACCTACACCACCATTTACAACATTGTCATTCTACACTCGCAACTCACAATTTGTGACAGGGTAAAGATATGACCATAACTTGATGGTCCTTAGACTAAAAGTCATAATGGATAGTTGTTGGAACAGATAGTCGCCACCTCACAGGCACAACCTTTACTGTAAGTTTTCGGGAGCAAGGTCTTCCTTAGTCTTCTAATGCAAATATGCATTTAATCTCTTGTATAAAGAAAATAAATTGATTATTTATTAATATTGACACAATCCATTGACTGAAATGGTATATGTAATGAATTCGTTATAATATTAGGTCGATGGTAAATGTGCTAATATTGTAAGACTGTATGTTATTAGAAAGTTATGGACTGTTGTTTTAAATTTTATATTTCGATACATTTTGATGGGGTTTTGGCCATATCTCAATCCATCACAAAATTTTAGAATGATTACCTACCTATTTTGTTTTAAATGTATTGATCCTACATTGTTTACAGATAAAATGTGTCTTTTTGTAATGTATGCTTCAATAAATGTTATAAAAGAGATATCTTGTATGTTTAAATGGTTAGGACTGATTGACACCATAGCCATGGGTCTGATACCTAAATCGAAAAAAAAACCTTTGCGCCATCTAGTAGACATTGTCTGTTGCACTGTCTCCCGATTCGAAGGGTAGTGTACTATCCTGGATAGCTCAGTTAGTAGAGCACGAGGTATGTAATCTGAAGGTTGCAGGTTCGAGTCCTGCCTTGTTTATGTAAAGTGCGGCGTATGCCGTACGCCAGTACGCCACGTGACACCTATGCTCTTTCGACGTTCACGGGCGCTGAGAGCCTAAAAAAATGTTTTTTTTTATTGTTACAATCTAGGTACAACTAGGGAACAAAATGGTGGCTTTGTAATTCTAACATTATCTAGTTCCATTTATATAAAAAAAATGTATGGTTTTGTTTTATACACATTATCTCTGACCTTATCACAAATAAAAATTTAACATGTCAAAAATCACGTAAAAATTTTGCTGATGATTTCTGTATGTGAATTACCACCTCCTTTGGCGAGTGTTACAGGTAACATAAATAATACTAACTTCTCATTGCAAACATTAATGTTTAATAAGTACATTGGTAGAATGGTGCAAATAAAACTTTCACAATAAAGAAAAAAAATATGTTACAATAAATATTATCCCTAGCATTATTAAAAAGTTATAAATAGTAAGCAGGCAGGATGGGATGTTATAGTATAAACTTGCATTCTCATCTTAAATTATATGCTCTCCGTGATACCAAATACACTGCCGACATAGCGCACCTTTTCTTGATTGCTTTTATTACATAAAACAAAGTAACGCCCAGTTTAACTCCAGCAGTGCATCCTACGAAAATCGCATTTTGGGAAATTACCTAAATTCGACGTTGAATAAATAACAATGTAATATGAATAAATCTAATTTCCAAGACAAATAATCAATTGCACCTTCATGCATCAATAAAATTTTAATAAATTACATCTGCAGAATCCTCACATCTAGACTATACTATAATATAATTGCCAACACACTGCTACCAAACGCATGGTCAACATAGTTTCAAAAGAGAAGAGTTTTCGCAAAATGTTATAGAATAGTCTAGATGTGAGGATTCAGCAGATGTCAATTTCAATATTTATGTTGATGAATAAACCTAGGTATAATGATAATAATGATTTCCCAACTTTTGAGATAATATTGCCATCTTTGGGCTCATTGTTATTTTATCGAATCACCAAAACTATCGGTTACTAAAATAACACACCATTATTTTTAGTTCTTCATTTCCATTCCTGCAATGATGTTCATAGACACATTACATTGATGGGCCCGCATAAAGCGGAGTATTAGCGTACATCTAACAGATCATACACCTCTCAACGGAAACAGATCACAGACCTCTCAAGGGAGAATTCCGTATATAAATATGCAGTGAAGCCGACGACGACGAACTTTCGGGTCATCACTATTGTGCAAGCATAGTCGGCAGCACACATTTTTAATTCACTGACCGTTTACTTTCTTAAAAACCGGCCAAGTGCGAGTCGGACTCGCACATGAAGGGTTCCGTACCATCAACACCAAAAATCATGTCTTTTGTATGGGGCACCCTTGAATTTTTTTATTTTTTATTTTACCTATTTGTTGTAGCGGCAAAATAAATACACACTCTGTGAAAATTTCAGCTGCCTACATATTACGGTTCATGAGATACAGCCCTGTGACAAACGGACGGACGGACGGACGGACGGACGGACGGACGGATGGACGGACGGACGGACGGACGGACGGACAGCGGAGGCTTAGTAATAGGGTTCCGTTTTTACCCTTTGGGTACGGAACCCTAAAAAATATAACAAAACTTCTATTAAAAAAATAGTGCTGGTTTTTAAATCACAAAAAATACAATCGTATTGGGAAATGTCTCATTATTCGTGGAGTGAAAAGGCTAAATTGGCTGCTACATTTTGTGCATACGTGATATGCAGGAGTATGCATGCCAATATAATTCACACCCTAACGGTACCCGTACACGGGCAACTAAAGTTGCTTAACTTGATGATTTCGACCTCACAACAACATTCAGCAATCTCCGGCAAATTAATCAATCGGCAATCGTGAACCATGAATGGAGCAATTAGTTGGCCGAGTGTGAAGAGCAATGTAGAGCAATATCCAGCATACCGGCAATAGGTGCTTACACGAAAACTCCAGTGAAGCATTTTGTTGCCAATCATGGACGACCACACGTCTGCCGTACTGTGTACTATTAAAAAAACCAAAAAGATGTGGGTGCGACCATGAAAACGAGAGTTACTAATGCCATTGTATCGAAAACCAAGCATGGATATGTTTTTATACTCAAGGTTCGTAATGTCCCACAAACTTGGTCGCAAGTGAATAGCATAAATTGTTGCTCTATTTTGCTCCATTTATTGCTCCACTATGTATAGGAACAATCGCTCAGCAATTAATTGCCTCAAAAATTGTCCATGTACGAGCACCTTAAAGACCAATAACTACAATAAACATGCTCACATTTAAT
The DNA here is from genome assembly GCA_946894095.1 of Incurvaria masculella. Lineage (NCBI taxonomy): Eukaryota > Metazoa > Arthropoda > Insecta > Lepidoptera > Incurvariidae > Incurvaria > Incurvaria masculella. The sequence continues at coordinate 11,737,913 of OX335644.1, forward strand.
TTTACAAAAAGTGACTTTAAATATTGGAATGCACAATAATCCAGACTCACATTATAAATGCAAAAATCATTATGTCTGTTTGTTTGAAACGTGTACACAGTTTCAAAGACATTTAGCAAAGGTCAAAAAAGTTTTATAATAAAATTCAGCCCCACATCTTTCCAAATATATTTTCCCGAACAAAGCCGGTTAAGGCCCTGGTACTAGCCAAATCGCAAAGTTAGACGAGGCACCCCAAGTTAACTAAGTCTGACGATTAGAAGTGTCATTCTTACAATATATGATTCCTTGTCTAGGGATCAACCTATTTTCGTTAATGTATGTTTCCTTTTTCTATACAAAATACATTGCGGAAACTGTTTCCGCAATGTATTTTGTATATATCCGCAATGTGTCCATTTCCGAACTTTTTTGACTAAATGTAGAAATCTAAACGCAAATGGAATTATTTGTTTATGCATATATGCTGTTTTTGCTTAGATCTAGTTATCATATTACTTTCAGATTTCTAATGTAAATACTCGACTTTTTTACTATTATTTAAATAAGTGATGGAATCAAAAATATTAACCATCCATTATCAGTCTGGAGTTCTATTTGGACTTGCTGAGGCGTTTCACTACATATTATTACATTTGTTTAAAGGTGCATTTGTATGACGCGAGTAGTTGGCTAGTCCTAGCGCCTTAATAGAGCTGGTACCACCATAGTAAGTACAGTAATTGTAAACAAACTTTGTTTTTCACTTAAAAATGTTACCAAAATTACTTATTTCGAGTTAATTCGATTTTAGAACTTCAGAAGAATACGATTTTCCGTAATCCATTACAGCATGATGTACACACTTATTTGAAGTGTGTACTCCAAAGAAAAGATTCATAATGTTTACTAAGAAGATCATTCTATGAAACACACTCCTTACAATAATTACTGCCTTGGTCTTAAACTTAGGATTATTTTATTTCTGTATAAATTTAACCTACTTTCTATTTCAGGAATGAATTTGCTACTAAATAAATATTCATCCGCAAAGGGTTGGTAACTTTTACAAAGTAATACGGTCTTTAATATTGAGATACTCATATCCACATGTTGAATGTCGCATGAATTGAACATGCAAATGTATCCTGTACTATTATCATACTCTTACTAGGACAGCATAACAATTACAAATCTGCAAAAAAACACATATTTTTTTCTGTTGCACAGCCATTGTCACTGTTGCTGATTAAAAATAAATTTTTAATTGTAAAATGCATCTCTCACAGCCACCGCTCAGAACTAATATTAGTAAAAAAAAATCACGACTAACTGATAATACGAAAATTTTAAATTGCTTTACTGACTCTGTGCCAAAAATATACACACATCGCTGCCATTCGAGTTTGGGTTCTAGAAGTTATCAACATGCATTAATAGAAATAAATAGAGTAAGCATTATAAACAGGCAAGGGTCATCTGCAAATACTCATTGCCTTCATCCCCGCAAAATTAGTCAAACAGTACTTTTACTTTGAAGTAAGTTACTTTTTATTGTTAACAAAGTTTCACTATCACAAATGAGAACTGGCGTAGTGGGGGCTGGTCCTGCTTTTAGGATAGAATAAACTAATATATAATTTGTAACTTGACCAAAATCATCTAAATAAGTAACAGAATAATTAAAATTTTTAATTAATGAACCATTTACCTGTTAACCAGGACCTAGAGCCAGTACTGTAAGTTGCTCGTTATTGTGAAGCACCTTTTTTTGCAGTTTCATTTATAGATAACTTTATAATACTCCATAAAATATAGACAACTCTCCAATCTAAAGTGAGGCCCCCCTTAAAGAAAGACAGTTTTTTTATTATGTCCAATTCATAAAACCCATTCAAAGCTGACTTCTGATAACAACACAATATATCCAAAAGATTAACAAAGTCTTTAATTTATTTAAGCTAAATACTTAATAAATTTATCGTTACAGATAGTTTTGGTTACCAAAACAATAGATTATTAAAAATGTGTTTAACAAAAAATATGACCATTTTATGCAAGCTTTTGTAAAAAGGAAACAATAATTTGTAAATATTAATATATTTTGACATTAATATATGAGACAAAAAATAAAACCAAAAACAATTACCTATTTGAAGTAAAACATTTTAAAATGGAACAACGATGCCCATTATGTTAGATTCAGCCAAAATATACCATAAATGTAAAAACCATAAGCGCTCGACCATCACCAACCTACTCGAATGCCTCAAAAATTGGACAACAGAATTAGACAATCACAGGCCAGTCGACGTCATATACATGGACTATGAGAAAGCATTCGATCGGGTCTCACTGCGTCGACTGGTTACAAAACTAGAACATTTCGGCATTCGAGGGCAACTCCTCAAATGGTCCGAGGCCTTCCTGGCAAGCCGAAGACTCTCCGTCCGAGTCTCCGACAAGAAGCATACCTGGAGTGGAGTTCCCCAGGGTTCTGTAATCTCGATCTCCCTGTTCAATATACTTATAACCATTGACGTACATAAAGCAATAGACGCACCATCAGCTTTTCCCCGCGTACCACGTAATATATACCCTATCCGCTCGCTGCTGCCCTACTGCCTGTCAGTCTGTGGTCGACTCGACATCCGAGCGTGCGCGCCATCTACAGGCTTTGCAATGCGACAAAATGCCGATACCCAAGGTCAAAAGGTATAAAAATCGGAGTGAAAGGAATACAAAGATCCGTGGAATTACTTATTACAAGCAAACGTACATATTACTACACATAAATCAAGAAAACATTTCGTCCGAAATAATAATTCGGTAGCGACCGCGGTGGCTGCAACCGCCGCCACAGTGGGGCGAAACCGTAAAATCAGGGACATCCGATTTTCTTGTACAATTGAAGAAAACGAAGTATGCCAAAGTCTTCTTCAGCCTATTACAAACGTATTTTATTCTTGACGAATTTCCATTTTATTAGTTGTTTTAAGAGTTACAGTAATTTTTCATTATTTTACTATGGACAAATGAGGACTTAATGGTTTTTCTCAAAATGCTTGATAGAGCCTTTGCTCTTTATACTAAATATTAATTAAGCATACCATTAAGTATATAAATTTGTTAAAATCGTGTCCCCGTGCGTCCCCGTGTTTGTTATATTTACATTTATATATGTTTTTAATATGTTGTCCTAAAACGGTTTCATTTCGATATATTTGATTGTTTCTGCCATGAATACAATCCTCCACAACGTTTTTTACAAAACCTAAAATACCGACAGCTCCGCCCGCGTTAATGTCGGATGAAAAACTGTGGATGTATTTTCCCAATTTCTCTTACATTTAACCCTAATGCTCACCGCTTGAAGTAACTTGCCATGAAGTTAAATGGCCTATAATTGATAGGAAGAATGAACCTTTACATAAATTGTAAGCGAAAAGACGGACAGAACAACGCCAGATGTAGGATTTTGTAAGAATTGGTAATGGTTATTCGGTATTAAAAGTTATCTTGATTGTAGTAAATAACATTTACTATGAAAAATAGCAGCACCCGCCGCGGGTAGTCAGAGCGCCCCCTTGTAGTTTACGTTAGGCTTTTGGAAACGAACCGTTTTGCAAACGAATGGATATGGAAGTGTCCGTCGGCAGGAGGCTTTCCTCAAACCTATACCCGGGAGTTTTCAAACGTAATTTTGCTTGATAGATCAGCGATAGTACGCAAATTCGCTCATAAGGCACCATAGTATGTTGAGAGTACCTTTGGTTAGTCTACAAATTTTATTTTCGGCCTCTAGGGTTGCTATTTCATTTTTGACTATTTTAGTGGTCTCGTTCACGAACTTGAGGAAATAGGCAAACACAAAATAGTTGATGAAGGTGTCTTATTACTCCATAACGCTTAGCAGTCGCAGGCTAATTGAATGAGTAAGAAATTTACCAAAACAAAGACAATGCATTGTCGTCCTCTTCATCACCATTAAGTGGTTGATTATAGGTACTCTGACCATCTAGAGTCATTAACACCCTAGATACTAGCAGCGTCTGATAAGTTCCTACTAGATCCCTGCTAACAACATTTAGAATCTTACTTGCTGTATGGTCTAAAAGAGTGTTGCGGCATGCTTATAAACGCGCGCCCGCATTTATTCAGTGAATATACGCCCTTCTACCAGTACGCACGCGTTTCACTCCGGCCTAGCGAGTCGACATTCCATCTGGCTAAAAGAGCTTGAAGCTGGATTCTTGCTTCTGTAGCGACCGCACAGCACGCGCGACACCGCCATGACGTCGGCCAATGAAATGAGAGGTGTTTCACGACGCGCTCCGTATTTATGCAAGCCGTGGCCGCTCCATAGCATATAAGTATGCGAGCACTGGTTAATAAATCGTTCAGAATACAACAAGTCTTTCAATACATCAGAACTCCTAAACTTCTTTTAGAATTGAAATTTTGCCCATTTTACTTTGGAGCATAATGGACATAAATAAGAACCCACTTCTATAGCAATGACTCTCTGTGTTATATTTTGTCATCGTTTTCAAAGTTTTAACGATACAGCCAACTCAAGATACATTGTTTTCTATTTTTTTTCCATGAACGGTTTGAACTTTTCTATTTCATCAAGATGTTTTGCAAGTGATCCAGTATCTTTCTCAGGTCTATGTTTTCACTGGCTTTTAACTGCAATTCAGTTGAATTTGGGGGTTATGACAAACCTTAGTCACAGCCTCCACCTGACAAGAGCTCCGTATTTATTATACGTATTATATTATGAAAATTACCGTTTTAATAATAATTTGTTTAACTAAACTTTGAGAAGTGCGGATTAGCGGTTTAAAGTATAACAAAGAAGAAGCTGCGATAAGACCCAAGCCATTTTCTGGAAATACTATAGTTAGCTGACATACACTATGCGATGTAACTAATACTTCCAGAAAATGGTATGAACACCGTCATAAGAAAACTCAAAAGCGCTTACTGCCGAAATATTAAAATAACAACTTAGATTTTTCTGTAAGAACTATGTTGAAAACCATTTACCATTTGAATTTACGAATGCCAGCATAGTGAAGGATACTGCACTATACCAATCCTTTGAGGATGGAGCAGCAATTTAAATGTGTGTAAGTCTGATTAATATAATCTGCCTGTATGGCCGCGACGCCACAGATGAGTACTCTGCCACGCTTTAGATTAATCGTGTGAACCAAGATGGCTACCAAGCACATTTAGTGCCGTCAGTACAAGTTTGATATAATAAAAAAACATTGTCACATTTTATTATATTCAAGCATTCTCTGGTTTGTGTGGATACATACAATTATTTAATCACACGCTTTGTTCCATAATTTCTTGAATAATAAATTGTTTACGGGTTGAACATTATATGCGTAAGTACATCAAATTTTTATTTTACTTCCAAATCATAATTTTTTATTGTTAATTTGGTTTACGTTAAACAAAAATAATCATATATCGAATCATATACAAAATCTTGTCTTTTCGCTCATTAGTGAACAATTGCCCACCTGATTTTGATTCCATATGTATCTACGTACAACTTCATTCTTCCTATCAATATAGGCCATTTAACATCACGGTAAGTTACTTCAAGCAGTGAGAATTATGGTAAATATTCGAGAAATAAGAAAATATTCACGCGGGCAGAGCCGTGGGTATTAAATGTTTTGTAAACAACGTTGTTGAGGTTTTTTTTCATGAGAGAAACAATAAAACATATCTAAATATAACATTTTTAGAACAACATAATAATATAATTTATAAATGTAAATATATTAAAAACGGAGACGCACGGGGACAGGATTTTTACAAAGTTATATACTTTAGGGCTGGCATAATGAATAATTAGTAGCCACAGCTCAGGCTCTTTTAAGCATTTTGAGAAAAACCATAAAGTCCTAATTCCTCCATAGTAAAAAACGTAAAAAAATAATGGATAAAATAGAAATTCGTCACGAATAAAACACGTTTGTATTAGGTGTAAGAAGACTTTGGCATACTTCGTTTTCTTCAATTATACAGGATATGAATACAATCGGATGTCCCTGATTTTACAAATTCGCCCCACTGTGGCGCACGCCGCCATGCTTGCGAATATAAGCGAGCGTTAGAACACGAAAGCGCGTGTTCAGCGAGAGAGAATGAGACGACCAATGTTAGGGACTTGCTTCCGTGGTCTGGGATACCAGAATTGAAAATAAAGTTATTTGTTGCTTTTCGGAATTGTTTCTTCGTAATTTGCCCGGTGTTTGCCATCTTTTATTTATTGAATTTGATCTAAAACTATTTTACTAAAGTAATTATAACGAATATCACGTATTTAAGCAATCGTGTTGATAATTAAGAAAACCAAAACGTATTCAATAAGCGGGAAAATTAAAATGGAATAACAGCAACACTCGTACGTTTCCCAATGGTGGTACGGACGTTTGTATGGAGATCGACTCTGATTCTCGGTCTATTGCTTTGGTTATGTCGATGCTTATAACCGACCTCCACACAATTGAGTGTCACAAGAGCTTTTTAGCAGATGACTCAAAGTTCTTCGCAAACCCCCATATTCTCCATGGGGAATTACAAGAAGACCTAAACTGAGTGAACCAGTGGTCAATGGACTGGCTGAATAAACTGAACACTCAGAAATGCACTGTTCTCCATGTGGGGAAGCAGAACCCGCACCTTCCTAAACAATGCCCGACAATGTGCGGCGTACCAGCAGACAGACCTAGGAATCCTTGTAAATGATGATCTAAAGGGGAGCCTCATATTGCAAAGATAGCAAAGAGAACAAACTCCATAACCTATCTCATCCAGAAGTCCTTTCGCCACCTCCATCCTGAAGTCACACTCAAAATATACAAGTCATATGTATGACCTCTCCTTGAGTCCAGTTTTCAAGTCTGGTAACCCTACTTCACTTCATCAAAGATATCACTCTACTTGAAAATGTACAACGAAGGTTTACAAAAATCCCTTGGCAGCTAAAAACCTTACCCTATGAAGAAAGATTGAAGGCCATCAAACTACCAACCCTGCACTAAAGATGGTTGCAAGGCAATTTAATCAAAGTGTATAAAATGCTTACTGAGAAATACCACTATGACGCAATGAAGGAAATGTTCACTTCTAATCATAACAGTCTCCTGCGTGGCAACACTCTAAAACTGAATAAAACAGAACACAAAACCAACACACGGAAGCACTTCATAACTAACAGATTGGATGATTATTGGAACCAACTTCCAGAGGACATTAAGCGCAAACAACACTAATCAATTTGAGACCCGTTTGAATGGCGAATAAAATAAGTAACTAAGTTCACTGGAAACGAATAAGTGAAACAAAAAATAAAATCTGTTAATACATTTATGACACATTCAATTAAAATTTAGACACATCAGCCTAGGCTGCCTGTCTAATATAAAATACATAAATAAATAAACATTAAAAGTTATTATTATTCTTAAATTATTGAATGTAACTGAATCACTGTCCTGCACCCAGTTTTAATAACTAACAACTTCGAAACGGTTCTCTTTTGTGACAGGTTATTCCCAACATTCTTCATCTGGTAAGCACGTTGGAACAAAAACATCCATTGAGGTGGTTCCGAACATAGACATCCAAAGTTTTCCATACAAGCTATATTTTGTAGGGCCATCCAACAGTATAAAGCTTCTAAATACGATTACAAGATTTTAATTAACATTTTTAATTAATTAGTACCTCAAAGTAAATTACTTGTTGTGTGGTGTATACAATAAACTTTGCCTGGGCGATCAAGTTTGGAACACCATTAAGAATGGTCCGTAATCTATGTTTCCCAAGATTCCCACGTGAAATTGTCAAGCAGTTGTGTAAGTATAAATATATTGATCTATCTAAATAATATTAATATGTCATATATTACTATATTTGGTGTCAGTTTGTCAAATGCTTGGGTCCGCTTAAACTCGCTGTATTTCGAAAAGTTTGACATCCGTGTCATACCAAATCGGTGGGTCCACATTTCTGAAACAAATTTAAAAGAATGGTCAACTTAATGTCTAAATAACAAAGCTGTCGCCCTCCTCGCTCATCAATTGAAACGAAGAATTCTCTTCTTCACTCTTTAACATCCTGTTCAATCAAGTTTGACATAAAGCAAACCCATAATTACAGAATTATAAATAATCCACATTGATCTTTTTAAATATAACTATAAATGTTTCTGAAACTTACTAGATATGTTTATGAGGGCTCATCGTAGCTCGAGTCGTGTTTAATGACTTGTGAAGATAGGTGCCCCTCAGGACTCTGTTTTCACACCATTTTTATACACAGTTTTCAAACAGTTGTTGTTGCATAATTGTTTGATGGTCTGTTATATTGCCATTAGGCAATGTCTTCCTGGCCGCCCAATTATACACACTGTCTTAGAGACCAGATTTGAGAGTGGTTATTACCGAAAAACCCATCACTGGAAATCCATCGACCCTTCGTTAAATAATAACCTAGATAGTTTATACAAGTTTTGTAAGAGAATCTATGACACCGCATCATGTACACATAAACTAATTGCCAGAATAGCTTAGAGTTAGCAGAGGAGTGTACCTGATGTAGATGACGCCCCACATGTAGGTGCGGAACCAGGCAGCGGTGCCTGCGTTGGCCTGGTACTTGCGGATGAGGATAGGATGGGGCACCGGTAGCAGCCCGACCAGCGTGCCATGCTGCAGGAACCTCAGGATCTCAGACTCGTCTGTAAGGCCCCTGAGGATATCGACACGTTACATTTATGAGGGCACCGAAACAAACACTTAAATGAACAAAACTCCTTCTCTACTCTTTTTGAGACTTGAAGTTGAAAGATTTAATCATTCTCTATTCAGTCCAGGTAAACGACTTATCCATTGACTCCGAGTCAACTACTATATTACTAATCCAAAAGATTTAGGATGAGATCCTGAATGTGTTTTATTTTATGAAACCACTTGCACGAATTCATGTTTAACGGAAGCATTTAAAAATAAAGGATGAAACTTTCAATGAAACATTTAGAAAGTAGAAGTAATATAGATGCAAAGCAAAATATTGACGGGGTTTTAGTGTTTTATAAAGTGTTTATGTTCCTAACCGTATTTCTTTATTATGTTTGGATTACATGACCGATAAACCAAATCCCTTGCATTTCATGCAAATTTTTTAGACAGATTTTTGCAAATTTTTTAGACAGGTTTTGGAAAAAAAAATTTGAAAATAATAAGCATAAAATTTGCAACTTTTTCTTTTGATGGAAGTTCCCAGGGTATGTACGGATCGCATCACCCTCAACATATCACAATAGGCAATGGCATTTGCAAGGAAAACATATGTTGGTCAAATTACAATGTGGCATCTAGGGTGATGATGTTTGTACATGATATGGCATCATTGCAAAGCAGAATTAGTAGTCTCGTGACATTCGATTTTGTTTTATAGATTTTCAAGCAAATTGCAGAAATCGTAAAAAAAAAAAATATATCTAGGTAGTAGGTTGTTCCTACACTTAAGGTGGCCCATCCCGCTCATCTCCCCATACAAAAGGGGAAAGAAGATCACGCCCATATTTCTTGTCAGAGATCCAAAATTTTGCTCAAAATAGCTTTATTTGATCGAACTAGATGTCTGATGACCATTGGCATTGTAAAATTGTGTTTGGTTTCTAAATTATAAGGTCCGAAAGTTTGAATTTTCTGCACGTTTTATACAATAACTTTGGAGGTGGATTACGCAATGATAAAGTAAGAACATCTTAAAAAGATTAGTCATCAGACATAGCTTATTTAATCAAAATGTATGATCTATTTGGTTTTTGTTAGATTTTTGACTACAGCGGTCGTGGTTTACTTTTAGCTATAAGTCGTTTTGAAATTAAAATTTTCGTAAATCTTACCAAATCATACACTATGCACATTGTCTTTTTCGTGGACATGTTGCATCTTCCTCATCACGGAGCCTGTCTTATTCTTTGAAACAGAGAAGGTCCCAGAGCGCAACAGCACGGTTTTGTACCGTGCCCGCGAATGAGTAAGGCCCGCCGGGTTGGGCCACCTTAAAAAGATTAGTCATCAGACATAGCTTATTTAATCAAGATTTAAAATCTATTTGGTTTTTGTTAGATTTTTGACTACAGCGGTCGTGGTTTACTTTTAGCTATAAGTTGTTTTGAAATTAAAATTTTCGTAAATCTTACCAAATCATACACTATGCACATTGTCTTTTTTGTGGACATATTGCATCTTCCTCATCACGGAACCTGTCTTATTCTTTGAAACAGAGAAGATCCCAGAGCGCAACAGCACGGTTTTGTACCGTGCCCGCGAATGAGTTAGGCCCGCCGGGTTGGGCCACCTTAATACAAATTATAATATTATTTACGAGAGCAGAGTCAAGGCATAAGTCAACTATACAGTCTAATCAGAGACAAGGAGATAACTTTGAAATATTCGTTACGTTTGTTACGTAAATTTGTTTCGTAATTTTTTTTCGTCATCCATTCATTCCATGTCTCCAAACCATCTTACAACTGACAAATTATTATTATCATTTGTAAAAATTTTACATACCTTTTCTGTCCAAAGTAAGCTTACATCTGTCAATATAAAATACAGGCACTAATGGCCAGTATAGATGGCAAGGTTTTGATTTGAATATGCAGGTACCATAAATACATACAATTTGCTCTATTATCTCATCGTATTTTATCTTCATACCTTACAACATTGTTAAGTTGTACCTTTTTTAACCGACTTCAAAAAAGGAGGAGGTTATCAATTCGTCTGTATGTTTTTTTTTTGTTTTTTTTGTTTTTTTTTATGTTTGTTACCTCATATTTTTTGTCTGGGTGAACCGATTTTGATGATTATTTTTTTAAATGATAGCTAGTGCTTCCCAAGTGGTCCCATTTTAATTTGGTTAAGTTCTGACAATGATATCCATGAGAAAATCATAAAAGTCTTAAATTTGTATTAAGATGTGCGCGACAAATGGACGAATAACTCAATATAACGCCAACCAATTTCGGTGATTATTTTTTTATTGGAAAGGACGTGTACAAATTAGCAAGTGTACTTCAGATTCACTAAAAATAAACAAATAAAAAAAAATTAACAAAAAAAATAACCGACTTCAAAGAAAAAGCACTAAAAAGTAAAAAATAATTTTCATTTTTGTAGTTACGATTTCTGTTATTTTTTGAGTCGGTGTCAGCCAAGGTTAGGTTAGGTTAGGTTCTCTTGATTGGCGCAGCGCGTGCCCGGCTGACGCCGACTCAAAAAATAACAGAAATCGTAACTACAAAAATGAAAATTATTTTTTACTTTTTAGTGCTTTTTCTTTGAAGTCGGTTATTTTTTTGTAAATTTTTTTTTATTCTAACAAACATTATTTAATTTAAACTTTGACAATGTTGCATTATGTTTCTGTTTCCAGCCAAGTATAAAGATCACGTTTGTCGGACGAAACACCTGGCAGCATGGAAGGCCCCTTCTAATCGTTTACTGGTCGTTGCTTACTTGTCGATGCAGATCTTCTCGACCTGCGGCACGAGCACCTGCAGCAGCCGCATGATGGTCTGCAGCGGCAGCTTGCTGCGCCAGCTGTGCACCCACTCGGCGCTCGCTCGCCACTCGCCCGCCGTGCCGCCACCCGCCTCCGCGCCAGAAACGTGGATGCTGCCACGCTGCGCATGACACAATATAAAGTCAGTCGTCGTCGCCAGAAACTCCTGGAGCCCTACTACGAACGCTATCTAGAAGGCGTAATCGCTTGTCAATAATATTGACAAGCGATATTGACAAGTCGATACCATCTGTCAAACGCACGCGATATTTTTGACAAGCGATATCGTCTTCTCGATAGGGCTTGCTCGATAGTGTTAATAGTAGGGGGCCTGGCGATTAATAAAAGATATTGTAAAAAAGTGCCTCCTTGTTTTTAGATCTGACAAAATGACCTTCGAGTGGAGTAATGAAAACACAATACGATTTTTAGAACTGCTGGAATCCGAAAAAACTATATGGGATATAAAGGACAAAAACAACAAATTGAAACATAAAGTTCACGACGCCTGGAAGAGAATTAGTGAAGCTTTAGATGACACTCCCATTGCCGAATTGAAATCAAAGAAGAAGTCGCTGATGGTGACTTTCAGACCTCTTTTAAAAAAAAAATATATTCGATCTGGAGCAGGTGCAGATGATATATTTAATCCGATATGGTTTGCATACGATGCCATGGAGAGGTTTTTGGGGACAACCTTTGCTGTGGAGGACACAATTAATACGGAAGAACAAGTAAGTAGGTATTTCAGTTATTTTCATGTAACCTACATATGGTGTGTCCCATTGCTTGGCATAGCCTCGATAGGTATACTGGGTGTTAAGGCGGCCCAACCCGGCGGGACGAACTCAATCGCGGGCACGGTACAAAACCGTGCTGTTGCGCTCTGGGATCTTCTCTGTTTCAAAGAATAAGACAGTCTCCGTGATGAGGAAGATGCAACATGTCCACAAAAAAGAAAATGTGCATAGTGTATGATTTGGTAAGATTTACGAAAATTTTATTTACAAAACGACTTATAGCTAAAAGTAAACCACGACCGCTGTAGTTAAAAATCTAACTAAAACCAAATAGTTTATAAATCTTGATTAAAAAACCTATGTCTGATGACTAATCTTTTTAAGATGTTCTTACTTTATCATTGCGTAATCCACCTCCAAAGTTATTGTATAAAACGCGCAAAAAATTCGTACTTTCGGACCTTATAACTTAGAAACCAAACATTATTTTACAATGCCAATGGTCATCAGACATCTAGTTCGATCAAATAAAGCTATTTTGAGCAAAATTTTGCATCTCTGACAAGAAATATGGGCGTGATCTTCTTTCCCCTTTTGTATGGGGAGATGAGCGGGTTGGGCCACCTTAATGGGGCTATGGTCCAAACGTTAACTTGTGATTCCTTGGCATATTTGGAGCATAAAAAGTAAATAACTTTTTGTTGTCAGACTTAAAAAAAAATCGTCCACCCCATACATTTTTGTATTTTTTATTTATTTTTTATTTGGTATCTTTTTAAATTATTTACGTAACTCTGTATTGCAAGAAGACACAGCGCGGACGCTGTAATTATTTCGACGTCTGCCATTGCCGAGAGTCGAATGCGATGTGAGTGGCAGGGCAGTATGTGAACACACACTTCTCTCCGTCCTGCTGTGACCGGCAGCCAACCGGCAGCGCGAGGAGGAGTGGCAGGGGCTGAATCTAAACGGCCTATTAATCCCAATTGTTAAGAAATTTTTCGTATGTGGAACTAATTTTGACACACAGTTTTTTATATTTAGAAGAATTTTATATTTTTTTTCTTTACCTAGAATTTTATATTTTTACTTACTTAATTGCTTAAGTGTATTAATGAACAAATTGGAGTCAAAAGATCCAGGAGTGTGGGTTCTATCGCCAGAGCTCCGACCCCAAGTTCTAGGTTTCGTCACAACACTATTCAGAAAACAATTATTTGTATGTTCATCCTATGCTAAGGTTTTCAATGGAATGTGATATGTATGTATGTATAATCGACCGCGAAGCAAGGACACATTAAATAAAGAGCCCTATAAAAATAACTAATTTATGAATATAGTGCAAGGCTGACCCGAACCAGGAAAACTTAGTATTCGTGGATATTGTGTTTACCGATATCGCCACCTGGAACCCCAGAAGAATTCTCCTACAAGTTTCTCCTCCCGTAAACAATTACTCCTACCAACACAGTGTTGAAGATGATACCTACATACATTATCTGCATTGCGGAAATTGACAACGTTCGGGAGTAGCAACCAAAACTCGTTTGTATGGGGCAGCGTAACCACTTTTACAGCTACCGCGATACGAATTAGTTCCGATCGCTACTTCCATACTTGCTAGCCCCAACAGTGAGCTATTGGAGGCAACGTCTAAGCTGGCACTAAACCTGTGAGACGGCACGCTTAGATTGCTGCTCAGGTGGACTCTCGTCGCTGGAGCCTTTGCCGCTGCTGTGTGACCCTTTCCGACTGCTGCCTGCCGAATCTGGACTCTGTAAACACAAAACAAGTTTCATATTTCAACAGTTATAAGCTGACATTTAGCGCCGACCATCACTTCTGCAGTCTTACGACACAGGCCATGTTCGAATTGTCCAACAGCCCTGGCTTACCTGGTCGCTAACAGCTCTGTGGACATTTCATCTATTGGCGCACCTTGCCAGGAAAAAACGACTCGCATAGCGCCCGCTCCCGGCGCCGCACTACTGCAGACATATTTTATTTTACTCCACATTTTTTTATTTCGTTGCCATTACGGTAAAGCTAAGTTCTACATAAAGGAGACTGCCCAAAATTAATCGGAGGGGGTTGTAATAGAAAAGTTCGTTTGTTTTCGTAATTTTAAATGAATACATAATTATTTCGTGTAAGTATCTAATTCCCTAATCATCGGATAATCAATAACAAACAAATGGTTTCAGATTATCATTTTGACTTACCATTGTGTCAATAAAAAGCATGTTAGTGGACGTAAACTGATAATATTTACGCATGACCCTTCTCTTTCACGCAGATGCAGAAGGTATATGACCTTTTTTTTTTAATTGTGGTTACCAACAAGAACAATTTACCAACACATAAAACAGAACCAGTCTGCACTGCTTTTCAACCCCATATTCCTTTCCATCAAGTTTGACGTTAATCGAGCATAGTAGCTGTGTTATTTACAGTTTGATCTTGGCCGTCGCCGCCGGAGCGCTGGCCGGCGCCCAGCAGGCTGTCCGCCACGCCGCGGCCCTCCGCGCCCGCCGCGTCGCCCCCTCCACCCTCCGGCCCGCTGCTCGGATGCGCCGACTCGCGCTCCGTGATCGCGCCGATCGCTGAATACCGCCATAATACATGTAAAGTAGAAGAGCTTAATTTGTATTAGACCTAAGTTGTAGCTAAGACCTAACAGGGCTGACATGGTCACTTCGTGTACCCAAGCCCTTTAAAATAAAGATTAAAAAAAAAATATTAAAAAAAAAATACATGTATTACTTCAAACTCCAAACATCGTAGTCACCAACCACGTAATCAGATAAATTTTGTTCATAAAAAAAAATTGGTATTCTTCCTATGCAATTTCTACCATCAATGTTTCTTTTGAGTTTTGTTATAGTATACGGTAAATGTACACAGCAAGCTATGTATCTACCGTTAAGTTTGTGTACACATATTGAGTGCGACAGGACTAGCAACCGAAACTAATCAGTATGGCTAAAGCGGGTGACTACGCTTAAGCCATACTGATTACTCTCTTAGATTAGTCATAACTCACTGTTGGTAATTAATTTGGTTATGAACTTTGAATGTTTGTTGCACTAAATAGTGTCATGTGAAGTTCTCACATGTTGTTACGTGTCGTTGGAACTGATGAACATCAGAAGTGAGCGAATTCGTAAGCAAACAGACCAGCCGGTGCTACCAGTGGCTTCGCTCCCGCTGTATGGATGAATTTCGGTCGCCACACCCGTCCTTCGATCCTAGTGTCAATATTAAAATACCTGGTGTCTCCGGCAGCGTGGGGTTGAGCGTCCCCGGCTCGGCGGGCTGCGCGGGCCGCGAGCCCTCCATGGCGGGCTCGGCGATCGAGTCGGCGGAGTGCGCTCGCGGCAGACGGCGCGCGGGCGGCGCTCCCCCCGCGCCCGCCCCGCCCGCCGCGCCGCCACCCGCTGCGCCGCCGCCAGCGCCGCGCGACGCCGCCGCCGCCGCCGCCAGCGAGCGCGCGATGCCGGCGTGCTCGTGCGGTAGGTTCGCCAGCGTGTGGAACACGCCACGCTTGCGGATGATCGTGTACACCAGGTTCGAATTGCCTACGTACAATGGACATTTTATTTTTAAGTTATCATGTTGCCCAAGTCACACTGCTGCCATAGTTAGTTCTTCCCGCAGCGTCTCGCTTCCCTAGGATTGCTGTAACTACCTGAACAGTACCATAGATTCATAGGACATAAGAGAAATGTACTCAGCAAAAGATAACATCAAAGTTTTTTTATCAAATTGCTTTTTTTACTTATTGGACCTTTTGCGTGTATTGCGTCTACCAATTTCGCCACCTGTTGTGTACTCTCCGAAATCCTAATTTGGAAGTCTCCGCCAATCACTCCTCCCATAATTAATGCCTCCTATTAACACCGTGTTTAAGATTACACATACATTGGTTGGATACTTTACCTGCATTGACTGCAAAGATTGAACATTCAAACATATTGCCATTGACACCAAAATCGTATTTGGCATCAGACACTAGAGCCAGTCCTGAGCAAGTATGTCTCTTAGTACGACGTAATTGCTTTGTATGAAAAACAATACATATTTCCCTACAAAATGCATTATAAATGTTCCCAATTATCAACCGCCAACCCTTAATTGCCAGTACGACGTGGATTATGTCCACTCCCTATTATCCAAATAGCTCTCGGATCAATCTAATTCAAGCTCACTGCCTGCAACCAAAACTGCTTATGTTTTATCACCCACGCTCAGGACTACTTCCAATATAGTGCTGGAGCTGTTATCTCACGCCATATGGACACTGGTGACGCAGTTCAGTGCTCACCATCAAACTGGTACTGTATGATGTTGTTGAAGATCTCGAGGAGAAAGAAGACGAGGTGATGGTTCTGCGGCGAGGAAAAGAGGAACCAGGGTGTGCTGAACGCCTCCAGCAGGTGCAGCAGCTTCGTGCTCGCCACCATCGACAGCGTCTTCAGGTACGGCGACACTGGACAATACAACACCGTGAGCTTTCCCACTCGAAGCAGAGGTTACATTGGAGACATTCAACTTTTTGCTGAACATATCATATCAGAGAATAGCAGCATGAACACACATGCAAAGCTCAGCTGCCATTAAAGTGGCCCAACCCGGCGGGACTAACTAATTCGCGAACACGGTACAAAACCATGCTGTTGCGCTCTGGGACCTTCTCTGTTTCAAAGAAAAAGACAGGCTCCGTGATGAGGAAGATGCAACATGTCCACAAAAAAGACAATGTGCATAGCGTATGATTTGGTAAGATTTACGAAAATTTTAATTTCAAAACGACTTATAGTTAAAAGTAAACCACGACCGCTGTAGTAAAAAATCTAACAAAAACCAAATAGATTATAAATCTTGATTAAATAAGCTATGTCTGATGACTAATCTTTTTAAGATTTTCTTACTTTATCATTGCGTAATCCACCTCCAAAGTTTTTGTATAAATCGCGCGAAATATTCGAACTTTCGGACCTTATAACTTTGACACCAAACACAATTTTACAATGCCAATGGTCATTAGACATCTAGTTCGATCAAATAAAGCAATTTTGAGCAAAATGTTGGATCTCTGACAAGAAATATGGGCGTGATCTTCATTCCCCTTTTGTATGGGGAGATGAGCGGGATGGGCCACCTTAAGGACATCCTCCATGCAGCAAGTAGTTTAAAACCGACTGGCCGGAAGCTTAGATTAAAGAGGAATATATAAATTGGATAACATTATACCAGGGTTGAATAGGGATAATAAAAGTTTACAGGTAGCGTTTCAATTCACATTTCAGAATACATTAAATACGAACTAATTCATTATTTTTTTTGTTTACAATGACTTTACAATTTACTTAATTTATATTGTGTATCTACGTCTAAAGTATGGTATAATTTATTTGATAACATTAATAATTAAAAATTTTAAAAACATGAAAAAGAAAAAAACGGAGACACAAGTGTAAAGAGCCAAGATAAAAGCCATCGTCCAGCGGCGACATGTATGGCAGGGTTCCTATCACGCTTGCTGCATTGCCCCTCTGGATAGCAATGCTCAGTCTTTGTGTTAAATAACTTGCTGACATTTTGTCTCCTGTTAAGTTAATAATTTTCTTTCCGATTTCATAAATAAATGATTTGGCGCTCTCACACCACGGGCCGAAGGTCTTAACCGCGAAAGGAACAAATAAATAATTTTCATCGGTTATTGCCTGGTATTTATTTATTTTTAAACTTGCTGCTGACTCGGCAGCCGAACCTACTTTTGATGCTGAGTGCGTGACGTGTGAGGTTTATTTATAGTTAAAATGTAACATTTTAATCACATCTACCTAAGCAAAATTTGGAATCTGGAAAATTGGCTAGTTCCAGCAGTGACAGGAGATGGCGCTGGCTAGAAATGTCATAGTACGAGTGCAAATAAGCAGTTTTCGGCGAGTTTCGTATGACGTTAGTTATCCATACGTACCACTTTAATCTACGCCGGAAGTGATTATTGGCCAGTGAATAAGGGGACGTGCAGGCTCAGTGTCGGTGTACGGCATGTTGCAACGAGGAAGTAAGGACGGGACTGACAACCAAAAGTCGTTTGTACCGGGGCAGAGTAGCCACTTTTACACCCTCCTCCGGCGAGTCAGTCCGCTTATGAATTTCTTTACTACTTTTTAGTGCAAAGAACATCGTAATAGAACTAACTACAGTTAGACGTTTTGATAAACTCGTGGCTACATTGTCGCCATAAGTTTCGATAGCATCTCCTGTCCTTCCATGCTCGCCGCATGCAACGCTCACCATTGACGAGGATTGTGAGCAGGCAGTCGAAGAGCGGCTGCAGGCGCTGGTGGCCGGTGGTGATGATCTTGTGAAAGACAACGACGAGCAGGTCGGCGTGCGTGCCGGTGAACACGGGGATGTCCATGGGCACGGTGGCGGTGTACGGCTTGTTGAGCCGCACACCGAAGTTACGTTCGCCCGAGAGCAGCAGCAGGATGAAGACGCCGATGTGCATTAAGCCCACGCGCGCTGCCCGACAAACACCACCCTCAGACAGAGAAAGCTAATGGAATCATTTGAATGCATCTGGACACCCTATTCATCATTTTCATCACATGCATGCATTCAGCTACTTGCAGCTCCGGGGCGCGGCGACTTGCTTAGCATGCGAGGTCATGAGTTCAAATCCCCGCCCCATTCATGCACCACTTTCTTCCTGTTTCCGAGTTGGATAAGTGCATTTTTCACGAATGAGAGCTGTTCCATGGTTCGGAATTCATGCGGCTTAGGCCCGCCCAGGGTGGTACTATCGCACAGGGTGAAAAGATGGTCGAAACGGCAATACTAAATTGTCCGGTTCAGTGTCCCATCCAGTTCAATGTAGCCATGCTAATAAAGGTAAGGCAGTGCACCTAACTCCATCGGAAATGCGGAGTGTTGGGCTAATGCACCCCACACCCACCTCGTGTGGTGTTATAGCTCTCCAAATTCAGTTACATAAAAATAACGTGGGTGCGACGGTCGAAATAGTGACCAAAAAGTGAACATTTATACAGATATGTATACAGAGCTACAAGACGCCACCAAATAAAAGTTAGATTTCAAGAGAAAAGAATAAATTGTACATCCTTAAAAATGTTCTTACATTGGTCAGCGCGGGAGTCGTTGAGATGGTACAGTATGGGGACGAGCACCTCCAGAACATCTGAGCTCTTCAGCACATAGTACATGAACTTCTGTAAACAGAACCGGCAAGAACATAAGATTAGTAAACTACTTTTGTATGGGGAGCCTGGCTTACGGGCCATTCTTAAGAGGGTGTGTGAGTCAAAGTCGTTCGTCACAATATCTGCTATAACTCCCCAAAAATAGGATAATTGATACGTAAGAAAGAAGAAAACAGACAATACTTAACAATAACATTACCCATAATTCGTATTATGAACACTTAAAATAAAAATAAAATAATAAAATAAAAATAATGTGCACTCAAATAGTGAAGTACACGCATCAGCTTGCAGCTGCAAGCTGATGCGTGCTAGTGTATATAATAATAATAATAACCACAGATGGTGCACTCCAGCCTAACTGTATTGGTAAGCACAAGTTTTGTTGAACACTTATTCAGATTTAAGCTAGGCAAAGACAGACCTTTGAGGTCTACAGATCAGAGAGCCACAAGTTTGAGTAAAAAAGGTACAAAATAATTTTGCCCAAAAGTATACAATGCGCTAGCTCACCCCCACCACTGTCCATTTGTGTTCATGACTCATGCTGGTATTATAATACATACATACGTACATTGATAAATGATAGTAGGAAAAGATTGCTGAAAAGGGATAATAAAAGTCAACAGATGGCGTTGCAATTCACAAACCAATGAATATTGATATTTTTTTTATTTACAATGACATTACTTATCTCACATTACTTACATTACTTACTTATAATTAAAATTTAACATTTTCATCATGCCCGCCTAGGAAAAATGTTGAATTAAGCGAAGTTTAATAACGGTGTAACCAGTTTTGACAGTGATGCGAGATGGAGCTGGTTAACAATGTCACAGCACCAGCGAAAATAAGAAGTATTTAGCGAGTTTTGTATGTTGTCTGTATGACGTACAAAACTCGCTCTTTTTTTTTTTTTATGTGACTGGCTGGACATGGATGGCTAATACCACAAGTTCTGTCATGGTATTAGCCCAACACACCACATGGGAACTAGGTGCCATGCCAGGACCTTCCTTATATTGCACGGCTACATTGAACTGGATGGAAAACACGGATTTTCATTGCCGCTTCGACCATCGTTCATCCAATGCGATGGTACCAACCCGGGCGGTCTAAACCCTACCACCTAGTAAGTAAGGAAGGGGACCTACAGCTTAACGTGGAATCCGAACCACGGCCAGCCTCTCTCAACGGTCGAATGGTCACCCATCCAAGACCAGACCGGACCCAGCGTTGCTTAACTTCGGAGAGCGATCGCCGAAGTGTCGCGCCACTGGGCCACCGAGGCTGACATTCTCGGGTCTATCTCTACTATCCTTTGTCCATGCTGCAAACGACCTTAGCGCCATCTAGTTTATCGAGTCCCCTCCGATCTGCCCCGCACTGACCTTGTTGTAGTCACACATCTTCCAGAAGAGCACGAGCAGCTCCTGGTGGAACTGCACCTTCTTGCTGGAGTTCGGCAGGTAGGTCTGCGCCAGCGGGTTGTTCAGCAGGCGCGTCACGCCGCGCAGCACCAGGTGGAAGTCCTCGTCGCGGTGGATGCGCGACAGATAGTTGATGAACAGGTTGTCGGGCTGGCTCTGCTGACAGTTAACGATGGTAGCTACTAATCATCGCAACATTCAATATCAACGCCCTACCAATTGTGACGATACCAACATAGTTAAAAACCGGCCAAGTGCGAGTCGAACTCGCACACAAAGGTTTCTGTACCGTTGTACAAGATTTAACACAAAAAAATCACGTTTTTTGTATGGGGTCCCCCTTTAAAGTTTATTATTTTTTAATTTTACCTATTCGTTGTTATAGCGGCAAAATAAATACACACTCTGTGAAAATTTCAGCTACCTACCTATTACGGTTAATGAGATACAGCCCTGTGACAGACGGACGGACGGACGGACGGACGGAACCCTTAAGAGTATAAAACCTGCTTGTAGTAGTGGTGGCGATGTAAACGTACACACTCATACAACGAACTTACCTAATCATGTTAAAAGCATGCAAAATTACAATAAATAAGAAGAGTTTAATCAACAATATAGGAAATGTATTTCAAAATACATGTATTACATAATGCAAAAGAAATGGCTGGAAATTTTCATTAAATTAAATAATTTGAATTATTTATAAAAATATATGACATGAACATAATATAAGGCCTGAATACGGAAAGCAACAACAAATAAATAAAATTATATCAATATAATAAAGGAATTTTGGAATACATTTTTGGAAAAATATTATTTGAAAAGATAGACCTTTTCATCATGATAACGTAGATTGAAAATAATTTTAAAACCACTGTGACATATTATTATAGTTTTCATGTAAAATCAGTCCATCAACATCTACGTCGCCGCGTTTTGTTTGTTTTTTTATTTAAATGAACTCTGCACCAGTAATTCTTTATGTAGATTTTTTGCTACCATTTAAGTCAGTTTTTTTTTTAAAAACAAAAATTTATAAATTGGCTGTGTCAAAGACAATCGGCAGGGTGATTTTAATATTATTTCTAAACTTCATTTGTACGGGGAGCAACACTCACGAGCCCTTCTGATGAGCTAACATTTGATGAAATTTTACTTAGTATTTGCATATAACCTAAAACTAAAGTAAACAATTTTAATGCATTTTAAATATAAACGTTTATGCGTTCTAAAAGTTGACTAGACAGTTACATTTATTAATATTTACCTCAACTGCATCCGAATCGTGATCGAGTGTGACGCACAGAATCTGCAATGCGATTTCAACCAGCGGCTCGAGCGTGTCAGAGAAGAGCAAGTGGTTGTACGGCAAGCCGAGCCCCACTGGGTCGTACGCGCAAACCGTGTTCAGCAGGGACGTGAACAGGGGCAGCGCGTGGCGGTTCTCCGGACACGTCAGGTATCTGTCAAGCGGTATCTGGTAAATCTGTAGTTCCCTACCCACTAGCCTAGGTTAAGCTTGGGTGGGTTGGTAACATTACATTATAGAAAAGGCTATCAATGTGGATTTTTTTTTCTTCTGGCCGGAATCCTATGATATACATTACAATACCTTGAGATCCGGTGGTGGCTGAAAACCAGCGGCACAAGTCTACTTCAGCAAACTTGCTGAAGTAAACGCAGGCATAAATGCTGAGCCACATTACCGTTTCCCTGCAGTTCTACATACACATTGATCTATCTTAATCATAATAATATTGTAAAAAAAGTTGTAAAACATTATTGTATGTACCGCTTTTAAGGGAATTAAATGCTTCGATTTATATTTCTAATCCTAAAGAATGCAGCTTTTGTATCGGCTAATTTCATGACAGTTGTTTAATTTATATGACATAACTGCATGTAAAGGCAAATTTCCACACACTGACGAATAGTATAAAATTTCTGCAGTTTTCAGAATCTTTTCAAAATGTGTGCAGCCCCCTTGCAGGCTATTTGACGGGTCAGTGGTATTTCAGGTCTGTTCATGACAAATCGAGTTGCCCTTTCGAAACAAGGTGCTGTGGAACTCTGATGTGACGTATCATTTGAACCCGAGAACATCAGGAGTGAGCGAATTCGGGCCGGCGTTACCGTCAGTGAGTATATTACTCTACTACTGAGTTTCGGTCGCCACTCCCGTCCTTCCTTAATTGACGACTGTACCAGCAGAGACATTAGCTTGTCATGTCACGTTCATGATCTGTGTTCAAACTTTTTTGTGAAAGTTTATAAATATTTGTTGAACACAAATCACCAGAGACTTACAGTTTTTTTCTTTAAATTATAGTAAGCCTATTATTTTTCATTTACTTTTTTGATTATTAAAATTCGTTGTTGGTATTTTTAAATATAACTAAATGTCGTTTCACTTACGTCCTCATCGAACTGAGCGAAATCGGCTCTTAGCACGCCCATAAATAATACTGGAAAGGCACAATCTTACGCGATCCACTTGTTGGGGTGATGCGTGAGGTGGTGCGGCGGACGGTAGATTGTCTCGCTGAAGCAGGCGAGCAGCAGCCGTAGCAGCTCGGCGCGCGCGGCGTCGTGCGGCGCGTGGCGCGGCGGCGCGCGCGCGAACCCCACGCCTGCCGCCCAGATGTACTCGCAGCTGTCCAGCGACGACAGCTCCTCTGCGCGCTCCTGACCAACAATCACGGATTGATTTGAGTTTCAGCAACATCTGAAGATGAGAATCGACTCGTTTGAAGCATTGTAATCTAATTTTCCTCCTGACCAACAATCACGGATTGATTTGAGTTTCAGCAACATCTGAAGATGAGAATCGACTCATTTGAAGCATTGTAAACTGAAACTCAATAAATGCCCAGGGAGCGACGGTATTAAGAAGGAACTGTTAAAGGCTGGAGGCAAAGTGGTACTGAAAGAGCTATGGTGGATATTTAACGAGGCAACATACCCAACAGCTGGCGAAATTCAATTGTCGTGCTGTTTCATAAAAAGGGCGCCAAAACCATGCTTAAGAATTACCGCCTCATTGCACTATTGAGCCAAATTTATAAGGTGTTCGCGAAAGTCATCACCACGAGGATCACCAGAAGACTTGACGAACATCAGCCAGTAGAGCAAGCTGGATTCAGAGCAGGTTATGGAACAGTCGACCACATATTGGATTCATTGGAAAACCACTATACCTTGCTTTTGTCGACTATGAAAAGGCGTTCGACTCTGTGGAACACTGGGCAGTAATGGATGCACTGCAGCGATGTAGAGTGGACTACCGATATATCGAGATACTCAAGACCATTTACAAATCTGCAACAATGACTGTGGAAGTTCAGGGAGAAACCACTACCATTCCCATCTTCCGTGGAGTGAGACAAGGAGATGTCATCTCGCCGAAACTCTTCACGAATGTAATGGAGGATATATTCAAGAAGCTCGAATGGAATGGTATGGGCATAAACGTGGACGGAAGACTCCTAAACCACCTGAGGTTTGCGGACGATATTGTCCTACTGGCAGAGTCACCCGAAGACCTGAACGTGATGCTATGTGACCTATCACAAGGATCGCAAAAAGTAGGTCTCAAGATGAATGAAGACAAAACCAAGCTGATGGGAACCACAGATCTAGCAGCAAATCCAATCACGGTCTTCGGCACTGCAATAGAGCAAGTCCACGAGTATTGCTACTTGGGCCAAGTGATTAAACTCGGACGTGACCCACTCGCAAAAGAAATAAGCAGGCGTATTCAGCTGGCGTGGGCCGCCTTCGGAAAACTTAGAGATGTCTTCAATTCTAAGATGCCCCAGTCTCTTAAGACCAGACTGTTTGACCAATGCGTGCTGCCGGTTTTGACCTACGCCTGCGAGACATGGACGCTCACAGTTGGTACTGCACACAAGCTGAAAGTAGCCCAAAGGGCAATGGAAAGATCCATGCTCGGTATCTCACTGCGCGACTGAATGCCAAATCTGCTGATACGCCAAAGCTCCAAGGTCACTGACGTTATGCAAAGGGTTGCTAAACTCAAGTGGCAATGGGCAGGTCACGTATGTCGCAGAGATGACCACAGATGGAACACTGGAGTCTTAATGTGGAAACCCTACACAGGAAAAAGAAGCGTCGGCAAACCGCCAGCACGTTGGTCAGACGATATACGTCAGACAGTAGGTGACAACTGGCGAAGAAAAACAGGAGACCGCACAACTTGGCGAAGTCTGGGGGAGGCCTACGTCCAGCAGTGGACAACAAAAGGCTGAAGAAGAAGAAGAATCAGATTTTGAAAATAATCTGAAAAAGTATTGGTCGTGACATTCGTCGGAAGAAGGATACTGCTTCCGACGGTAATTTCGTATCCATTAAATACATAAAATTATCAAATCACGGATTGTTTCAATTCTATATTCTAGCAAGGCTTACAGTTGCAGTTACTTGAAAAAATCTGAGACCCTAGTCCGACTTATCACCTAAATTACGCTAAACCGATCGACTGGCATTTTCAAATGTATAAACAATTGAAGAGCGTGCGCAGTGAGCGTTAAGGTGGCCCAACCCGCTCAACTCCCCATACAAACGGGGAAAGAAGATCACGCCAATATTTCTTATAAGAGATCCCAAATTTTGCTCAAAAGAGCTTTATTTGATCGAACTAGATGTCTGATGACCGTTGGCATTGTAAAATTGTGTTTGGTTTCTAAGTTATAAGGTCCGAAAGTTCGAATTTTTCGCGCGTTTTATACAATAACTTTGGTGGTTTATTACGCAATGATAAAGTGAGAAAATCTTAAAATGATTAGTCGTCAGACATAGCTTATTTAATCAAGATTTATAATCTATTTGGTTTTTGTTAGATTTTTGACTACAGCGGTCGTGGTTGACTTTTAGCTATAAGTCGTTTCGAAATCAAAAATTTCGTAAATCTTACCAAATCGTACACTATACACATTGTCTTTTTTGTAGAAATGTTGCATCTTCCTCATCACGGAGCCTGTCTTTTTCTTTGAAACAGAGAAGGTCCCAGAGCGCAACAGAACGGTTTTGTACAGTGCCCGCGAATGAGTTAGTCCCGCAGGGATGGGCCACCTTAAGCGAACTAACATTTGCGAGTCTGAGTATGATTTGACGGCTTACTCATTGTCGCTGTCGATGAGTAAGGGCCGAGTGCACGAAAGGACAAAAAATCAAAATCAACGTCAAAGTATGATCAAACACGTCACTTTGTGTGGACAGTATGGAAGGAACTCTGTGCGGATCATTAAAAGTGACGTGTTTAAACATTTATTAACTCAGCTGTCTCTTCGTGCAACCGGCGCTAAGTTAAGATGTTGACGTTGCCGTTTACGCCGACTGTGCAATTTCATACAACTTCGGTAGTCTGAGTTTGATTTTGATAGGTTCAAGAAGTAGACCACAGAATAAGTAGTAAAACTTGTATAGAGTTTGACGTTTTTAACTTCGAGCTTCCGTAAATGCCAATTTAGGTGAGAAGTTCGACTAGGGGCTCTGATACTGTGATGATTTCACAGCTTCCGCCGCCACGCTGGTTCGCTAGGGGCTTGCAAACGAGCGCCAAGCAAGGCCCGCGACCCGTGTCAGAGTGTTTAAAAAAAGCTCAATCAACCGTTATTTCTAGGAAAATATTAGACCCTTTTGAATGATTTAAAAAATGCTTTATGCAAATTTTTTTGCAAGGTCACTGCTACCTATTTATACTATAATCCACTTCCTAATTAACTATTCTATAAACATCGTTATATACGAGGAGCGTTCAATAATTTATCTACCTAGACAAGAAAAAAAAAACTTAGAGCAAAAATAATGTATAGCGTAGGTATCTCCCTTTATGGTAGTCTTATTTGGCATTAACTCCATAAATAAAGATCCTTTCTCATCCCAAAATACAGTGGTCATGACCTTGCGCAGCTTTTTCGACTTTGAACCTTTTAGAAGTGGGTGACGATTTGTGCTTCCACTGCATGGACTCCATTTATACTCAAGATCTCTATGGTAAGCCTCATCTCCTGTCAGCAACTGTTGAAAAAAAACTTGCTGGGTCCTCACCAATCAGGTTCAAGTACTCTTGGAAACATTCGCGTCGGGCATCCTTTTGAAGTGGTGTCAGAAACCCCGGGACCCATCTTGCGCTGACTTTACAAATTTGCAAATGTTCATGAATTATATTCCAAACTATGCCTGCCGAGATGTCCATTTCTTAAGCTATCCTGCATATAGTCAATCGCCTATCAGTTAAAATGAATTCTTCTTCTTTTTTGCACATTTCAGGACTCGTTGCGTCACGGGCCGCCCCATGTGAGGGTCGTCTTCAATGGACGTCTTACATGGGGAGGACCCATGTAAACTGCTTGCTCCAATATTTGACTTTATATTCAGAGGGCGCAGACTCCCTATATATTATTTCCATGCGTTCAAATATTTCTTTAGGCTTCTTTTCTTTTTTAGTGAGGAACTTAAAAACCGATCGCTGCTCTAAATCAAGCAAATTAGTAGACTCAGACATCGATGCACTTGTCATAGACTAGAAGGTCGTGACAAAAATGGTAACGATAACGTAAATGGCTGAAACTGGGCTCACGGGATAAAGACCAACCCTCTGAAGCGAAATGTGTCAGTCTGCCTGTTCCAAGTGGTTGCGTTACGTAGATAAGGCGCCTGAAAAAGTAGTTATGGTGACAAAAAATATATATGATAAGGTAAATTGATGCAAATGACGAAGCATGAAAGTATCACTACATACTTGCTTAGCAATACAAAAACTGAACAAATCTTTGGTTCCGTTTCGTAGTTATAGACGATTTAGGTTACAGATATAACTTTAGGTATATTTAAGTATTTCATTAAAAAACCGACTGGTTATTTGCTGTATAATTAATAGGTATCAATGTTTCCAGACAATCAGTATATTGATCAGCAGGTACAAACCAACATCTATTTTTTTAAGCCAATCTGGATAACGCAACCACTTGGCATGGGCAGACCGACATATTTAGCATCAGAGGGTTGGTCTCTAACATGTGAACCCAGATTCAGCCATTTACCTTATAGTGACCAAAAATGTCGTGACCTCCCGGAATATCATGCTGTCACTCTGAAAGTATGAATCGGACTAAATTAAAATTTAGAACGTGTTACATAAAGAAACATAGCTATACGTGTACACATGTCTCAACTTGTTCAGCGGAGCTCTTTACCCTTAGGTAGATAAATTATTGAATGCTCCTCGTATGTTTATTTATCTCACTGCAACTAATTAGTGCGATCATAATGCAGACAGGAAGCCATGTCGTTAATATCAGTGACTCCAACACATCTTAGCCTGTACATAGGTACACGGGTTCCCAAACTGTTTTAGAATGCAGCTTCTTTAGTCATATGGATACGATGGAAGTCCTATGTACTCAGGAACTCCTCGCAGCGCCCTTGAGGGCTAGGCCTGCAGAGTGCAGTTAAGAAACCAATTCATTTGTACATTTTCAACATTGTTCTGGATAACAACACATGCTAAAGTAATAGAAAATTTAAATTTATAAAATATGCAATGTACTTTTGGTGTAATAAGATATGCTAAAATATTTTACTTACTGGTCCCGCTCTCCTGGATGCAGTAACAGTGAAGTCTGGGCAGAAAAGCAGGTCCTGTAAATACAAACTATAGTTACAAGATGTCACTTCAATAATTTATGTACTTGCACTTTTTGAGCCACGGTTCACGTTGGTATTAAAGTGTTATGCTGTTTCAGTGAATATTTTACCTTGTATAATAATTTTATCTTCACTTTGTGCATAGCAAATTGTGTGAGGGCAGAAACCAAATTGCAGGTTTCACATCACCAGGTTAAAAGTTACTTTCCCTCTTTTTGAAATGACAGCAAATTTACGAATAAATAATGAAAGATTAATTTATTTTAACAATTAAGAAATATTTTTAAACCCACAAAAAATCCACAAAAATTTGCTAATTCAGCTTCGAAAAGCAGGTCATTTTCACAAAATTTACGATTTGGAATAGGTGCATTATTTGATAATATTTAGATTACAATGGTTTTCTTTGTTTTTTCTTACTTTTGTGTTTTGTAATCCAGTTGATAGCGTAAGCTCGCAGTTTATTTGGATGCACAAACAAGTTAACGTTAACAAGTAAACATGAATTTTCATAGTATTTCAAATACT
This sequence comes from Incurvaria masculella, assembly GCA_946894095.1. Lineage (NCBI taxonomy): Eukaryota > Metazoa > Arthropoda > Insecta > Lepidoptera > Incurvariidae > Incurvaria > Incurvaria masculella. Next base: position 11,767,115 of record OX335644.1, read on the forward strand.
ACCCAAAGCTTTATCTCTAGCACAGAATGTGATTGTGGAAAAAGCATAAACACTACATGCAACAAACGCGAATATAAAAAGAGTTCTGTAAAGATACATACACAAATTGCGTTGATGAGCGAGTGAGCGAGCGGTACAGCGTCATCCCGCTCAGCCGCACCCGGAAGTGACGACCAAAAGAAGTCCTGCCACTCGGGGTCCTCAAATATGTAGGGTAGTACTCGCGTCAGCACCCGTACACAGTTCAGAGCTGAAGATCGATAAATTATAACATAGTTATTCTTCTTTATATTGTAACGCATACAGTTCATTATTATTTATTTAATAATGAACTAAGAGGACATGTAAGATTTGAAAATGTTAAGAGATGCATTCTTTATCCATTGGCCAAGGCACAGTTTTACTCGGCATCTGCCATTAAACTAGCAAAACCGTCTTTCAGGCCCTAACGTTTCCCTACCCGTGAAAGTTGTCATATTTTAACCTTTTTTATCACCTGAGAAAGCTTCGTTCTATGTCTGTATGTTTTAATAAAAATAATAATAATAATAAGGTAAAAAAGAAAACCTTGTTTATTAGCCGGCGGGAGGGCGGCGGGTGAAGAGGGGGGAAGGGAAGGGCGCTTACTTCTAAACCACGTAACATTTTTTTGATACAGTTTAACTTATAAGAACACCGATTACTGAGCTTTGTGTATGTAATTTGTAAACATTTTATACAAACCTTAAGAGAATAATGAAAACTAATTTTGAGCGGCTCGTAGCCTAGTGGCGCGGGGACTGGCCTAGTTCAATACCAACTTGCACCACTTTCTTTCTCTTTCAGAGTTCGATAAGTGCATTTCGTCAAGAATGCGAGCTGCTCCATGGTTCGGAATCCATGTAAAACTGTAGGTCCCCTTCCCCTACTAGGTGGTAGGGTTTAAGCCCACCCGGGTTGGTACCATCGCATTGGATGAAAAGATGGTCGAAGCGGCAATGAAAAATTGTCCGTGTTTTCCATCCAGTTCAATGTAGCCGTGCTCGTAAAGGGAAGGTCCTGGCATGTCACCTAATTCCTTCGGGTATGTGGTGTATTGGGCTAATATCGTAACGGTAGTTATAAAGTCATCCATGTCAGGTTGCATAAAAAACCATTGTTTAATTCAGATAAAAGTTAAACAAAAAACATTCCAATTCAAATAATAGTAGTAAGCACATTTACATATATTGAATGGTCCTAGCACCACAAAGATAGCATGTGCCCACCGGTCTGTTGCTCTCGCTGCGTCCGGCAACTGCTATCCACGGCCTTGACGAGCTTCTCAACGGCCTTGTAGCAGAGCGTGGCGAGGTTAGCGGGCGCCGCCTCACGCAGCGCACGCACCTCCGCGCCCGGCACCAGCGCGAACACGTCCTGGACGCTCGTGACACTTTCCGACCAAAACTGCTCCCAGAACTCTTCATCGCTGGCTTCTACCACCTTTGTCAAGCACATTTCGTGTTTGTAGCAGTGTATGGCAAAGTAAGCAGACACCATACAACCCCCGACAACATCATACAACTCCCCACTACATCATGACTCCTAACAACTCATACTATTCATACAATCCCTTACAACATTATAGAACCCCACACGACACCAAACATTAACACGCTGTGCCATACAACATCGTTAAGCACCTTACAATTTCATACAAATACCATACAACGATGCATCACTAAACAGACGGACTATAGAAAGGGTGGTCAGATGGTCGGACAAACAAAAGACAGAGAGACAGGCAGTTATATGATGCGAGCTGTTCCTTGTTTTAGCCTATCCAAGTTGGTACTATCGCATTGGATAAAAATAAGTGGCAATGAAAAATTGTCCGTGTTTTCCATAGAGCTCAATGTAGCTGTGCTCATAAAAGGAAGGTCCTGACATGGCACTTATTTCCTTCAGGTATGCAGTGTAGGGCTAATATCATTTTGGTGAGTACGGTATGAGCAAACCATGTCCAGTAACATAAAAAATGAGACGGACACGACCGCGACTGCGACCAGGACCATGATCGCGGCAGCGACCAAGACTACAAACACAACCCAACAACCACCACGACCATAGCATTTACATTTTACACGACGCATAAACATTCTTATTGTTGCCGTATATCCTCCAAAGAGTAAAACTAGACATAAAGATGTTATGGGCCAAAAAGCTGTTTATCACTTTTGCTCACTTATCCCGAAACAGTTGCCATCGCGACCGCCACACTATACCGCCGGCTACGTAGCACCTACCGCAAACATCTGCACAGAATACTCGAGCCTGGTTCACTCGATTCACTGATTGTCAAAAATATAAGATAGCTAGTCCATTGTTTCAAATTTTTTCTCTATTCGAAATAATATAATATAATAATCAAGTAAACATATTTATACCACCTTTATCAGTAGTATTTTTGATAGTAAGAAATAACGGCGTAATAGCATTGGTATTCTTGTTTATAAGGAAGACAGTATATGTTATTTGTACACTTATCGGTCGGATAGCCACTCCACCACATACAATACACATTTAAAACTTGCCTGCGTTTTTGAAGTGAGCTGCACAACAGCTTTACGGAAGTTCAGTTTCGTATCCGCGTTGCCCATTGTGTATGACTGAACCGTACAATTCCCTGCTATTCCTCCACTTGCTCCATTTGTAATTCTTAAAACGACAGCTGCATCGGCTCAATTATTTAGTTAATAAGCTGCAAGCAGTGCGGGCTCGTGAATTCCGATGCATTGGCTTTGCACAATACGTATCCTGGCAGCACAAAACAAATCATGAACGGAATTCGCCACGAGACGTTGATACACACATTAGCTGGGAACCGCAGTTCCATCCAAAGAGTATGTAAACGCTGGTTCCATCCAGCAATCCAGCAGCTGATCGAGCTGATCAAAAGAAGAAGACGAACAAAGAATATATACACTAAAGATGACATATAGTCTGTGACGACGATTACCACAGAAACTCGATTACAAAAAAAAAACAATCTCGCCCACAAATACACGAACCACAGAGTATAAATGATAGAACTTTGGCTATGCTACTCTTAGGTAAGACCCGGGTCGAGAAAATCTCGCGAACGACCCATCACTGCAACTCTTTAATAGAAAAGAGTATTTTATTTAATATTACACACAGTCCTTGAAAACAGAAGAAAAAATGGCACTCCAAATGGATGAGTTCGAAGACAGAAATATCGCGAAACTGGTGTGCACAGACTAACAGGCGCAAGACACACATCAGGTTTCCTGATCAGTACTCACTGTCAGGAATCCGAAACTACCGTTCCGGATTGTTCGGAACCCACATCTGATTTTTTCCGTTCGGAATTTTACGAGTCAGTTGTGTAGGCGCGTCCTTTGGGCGCGTCCGTCAGGTGCAGACTTCTATTTGTTTTCCCGCCAGAATAGATTGTGATGACTCAGAAGACGATTTGCTTCTTGTTTAATAATCGGAATATTAAAATGGTCGGGACCACAAGGCATCGGAGCAAGAGGCCGGCCTTGGGCGAGATGAATAGATGAAATAGCGGCGCTAGCTGGCCGAAACTGGCTGGAGTCTGTAAAGAACAGAGATGAGAGGAAAACCATAGAGTAGGCTTTTACCCGATCACACAAGAAATAAAAAAATATAAATAATATTTTTGTTCTTCTTTAATTTTTTATTATTAAAGTGTTTTTAATTCAAATTATTTGATGGAATATATGACAGAAAAGATTGCTTAAATAATTGTGTGACTAATGATGTAAACAATTACTGTAACAGTCTAAGGGCCGAGTGCACGATAGGACAAAAAATCAAAATCAACGTCAAAGTATGATCAAACACGTCACTGTGTGTGGACAGTATGGAAGGAACTCTATGCGGATCACTAAAAGTGACGTGTTTCAACACTTAGATTTTTCATCTAAGTTTCAACATTGATTATCTCAGCCGTCTCTTCGTGCAACTGGGGCTAAGAGCCGAGTGCACGAAAAGACAAAAAATCTAAATCAACGTCAAAGTATGATCAAACAAACTAATAAAACAAAACAAACAAAATAATAAGATGTGTAGGGATGCTAAACGCCGCCACATTCACAATTCCATCGTAAATACTTCTCCCAATGATATGTGGAAATGATTAAGAACCCTGGGTGTTGGCAAATCAAATTCTGATGTCTATCCTGCTATCGACCTAGATGGTCTCAATCGTCTTTTTTCCGCTTCTCCGGTGACAATTGGTTCTGCCGATAAAGCAAACACTATTCGCCAATTACTCTCACAAGACCCTTCTCATATTTCGCCCGAACCTTTCCAATTCACCCAAGTCTCTGACGGCGAAATAAGTAAAATCATATATTCTATAAAAAGCAAAGCTATTGGTAGTGATAATATGAGTCGTGATCTCTTCATCCCGATACTAGACTTGCTCTTACCCATAATCTCCAATATTGTTAATCACTCTCTGGTATCGGGTTGTTTCCCTGACACTTGGAAACGTGCTTATATCATACCACTACCAAAAAAAGTTTGTCCCTCTGCGTTTAGTGACTATCGTCCTATTTCCATTTTACCCTTTCTATCTAAAGTTCTTGCGCGTGTAGCTCATTTCCAACTTTCCAACTACCTCTCTGTAAATTCTCTTCATGACCCTCTTCAATCTGGATTTCGTCCATCCCATAGCACCACCTCTGCTTTGGTGAAAATTACTGACGATATTCGGCTTGCCATGGATGATCGAAAACTTACTCTTTTAGCATTGTTAGATTTCAGTAGCGCTTTTAATTCCGTCGATTTTGACATTCTCTGTGCCATCCTTTTTTATCTTAATATCTCTCAACCTGTAATAGATTGGTTTTCATCTTATCTTCGTGGTCGCCAGCAATGTGCCCGTTTAGACAATGTTTACTCACCTTGGTGTGACATAACTGCTGGTGTACCTCAAGGCGGTGTTCTCTCACCCTTACTCTTCTCAATTTTTATTAATAAAATTGTTTCAATTCTCGTTTATCACTACCATCTCTACGCTGACGACTTGCAGCTGTATATACACTTTCGTATTGATGACCTTGCTACTGATATAAGTCTTATGAATGTAGATCTCGATTCGGTACTAAATTGGGCTACGAGGTTTGGCCTTCTAGTCAATCCTTCTAAGTCGCAGGCAATCATAATAGGTACTCACAAACTTCTAGCTAAGCTGAATCGAGACGAGCTACCTGATCTTCTATTCAATGGCACTGTCATTCCTTACGTTAAATGCGTGAAAAACCTGGGACTCATGATCGACGAAACTCTGTCTTGGCAACCACAAGTTAGTCAAGTAAGCCGCAAAATGTTTGCTAGCATGCATACTCTGAAACTCTTAAAGAACTTTATTCCTTTCGCTACCAAAATTACGCTTGCACAATCCTTGCTTCTCCCTTTACTTGATTATGGTGACGTGTGCTATCTTGACCTCAATCAAGAGCTCCTTAACAAACTCAACCGCCTCCTCAACTTGTGTATCCGCTACGTATTTGGGCTTCGTAAATTTGATCACATCTCTGAATTTCGAACTCGTCTCCAATGGCTCGATATTCGTCACCGAAGGAATACTCATGTCCTTTCACTTCTCTACAGCATTATAACAGGTCAGTAATGAGTACTTAGCGCTGGGAAGAGAAGGACGAGTGACAGTTAGGTATAAGCCCACTCACCTCACTAGGCCGAACTCCAAGACTCCGGACAGACTTCCCGGCTCCTGGATACTTCTCGCAGACACGGCACAAGAGGTTTCCTTAAAATACAATCGTCTTTTTCGCAGGCCACATCGTATAACACATTCACAAAAAAAATGTTCTTCCTCCGTTCTTCCGAAATGTCGTCCGTTTTTGCTCGCGCGCGTTGACATAGTCCCCCTTCTTCCGCTCGCCGTTTTTAGTCAGTCGCGTCGCGGAGATCTCTTTGATCTACCCGCAAACTGAGTGGGCGCAGGGTTCCGTGGAGAGGTAGATGGTCGGATTCGGGATCGCGCTAACTACATCGTTACAATCCCCCCCACTTAACGTTCCCAATAGGGTTTCAATAATCCTACATTGGTGGTTGTGACAATCTTGTTCGTGCCCGGCTTCGCTAGCTTAACCCTATTTTCTCGAAGTTCCCTGATTTCCATGGGCCCTAACCAGCGCGGTGATAATGACTTTGTGATTCCCCGTATTTTGCTACTGATCGGAAAGTTTTTTTGTAATACCAGCTGGCCAACCCTATAGTTATTTTCCCTTTTTCTTAAATTATAATGTTTTGCTCGTCTCTCCCATGCTTCTTGAAGACTTTTGGTTACGTGATCTTTTGTTGGTGGGGTTATCACATTAGTGGATTTGTCTATGTTCCTCACGGACCAAATGTTTTCCAAGGGCAGCACTAATTCTCGACCTAGAAATAGCTGAGCAGCGGTTGTTCCCGTACTCTCATGAGTCGCCGAGTTGAGTGCCAGCTGCAGATTGGGTAAGCATGCATCCCAATTATCGCGTTCGCGTTGGTTGTAAATCTTAAGCATAGAACTAATGTTTCTATTTACGCGTTCGACCATATTCGCTTGCGGGTAATGTGGACTAATATTGATTCTTTTAATTCCCCAAGCTATGCACATTTCTTTGAATGGACTTCCTGTAAAATGTGTGCCGTTGTCAGAAACGACTGCTTTTGGTGGACCGTAACGTGACCAAATTGCGTTACTCAATACCTTATATCTATGAGTACTAGAATATATTGGTGTCCAGATTTTGATCTGGGCAATGGTCCTTTATAATCAATATAAACCGAGTCCCATACCGACTCAGGATTCTTTGAACTCATGAGCCCAGCTGGTAATTGATTTGCGGGTTTTGAGAGTTGACAATCTTTACATGATCTAACGTAATTCCTTATCTCCTGATACATTCCATTCCACCAGTAATATTTTGCGATTCTATTAAAAGTTTTCGTTATACCAAGGTGGCCTGTTATCTCTTGGTCATGGTAATAGTGCATCACTGATGGAACTATATTAACCGGAATTACTATCCGCCATTTGTTGCCTTTAGCTATCTTTTTGCACAGGTATTCATTAGCCACTTTAAATCCTTTTACTTTACTTCCCTTTTCGATTGCGTTGATAAGTTCGTGGAGTTCAGGGTCATTTCTTTGATGAAGTTTTAAGTACTGATTAAATTCGGTGTAATTGGATAGACTAGAGCACGCGTTACCTTCACCTTCGTACATCCTGCTTAAACAGTCTGCCACGCTGTTCTCAGTACCTCTTATGTGTTTTATTTTAAATTTGAAGCGAGAAAGACTAAATACCCATCTGCCTATTTTTCCCATTTGCTTTGGATGCGAAAACAACCACGAAAGTGCCGCATTGTCAGTATGTAATTCGAACTCAGCCAATTCTAAATATTGCTTAAATTTATTTACACCAAATACTGCGGCCGCACATTCTAATTCGTACGTAGCTCTTCGTCGCTCTGAGTCACTGAGTAGGCGACTTGCGTAAGCTACAGGTGCTAAATTTCCTTCTACCTCCTGTTGAAGTACCGCTCCAAGTGCAGTACCGCTTGCGTCAACTTGAAGAAAACATTTCTTATCGAAATTAGGAAATCTCAGTACTGGTGGTGTAATTAATGATTTTTTTATCGCGTCAAATGCCTTTTGTTGCCATTCACCCCACACGAATGGTTCGTTACTTCGTTTAAGTTTATTTAATGGTTCCGAAATTTCGGCGTAGTTTTCGACAAATTTAGCATAAAAACCAGCCATCCCCAAAAACCTCTTTACTTGCTTTAAGTTCTTTGGGACCGGAAAGTTTGCGAGAACTTCTGTCCTCTCATTATCTACATGTAGACCCTGACCATTAACGACATGCCCCAGGAATTTAACCTCTGATCTAAAGGTTTGTATTTTTTCTGGATTCACTGTTAGTCCCGCTCTACGAAGTCTCCTCAACACCTCGTCCAAATGATCAAAGTGACTTTTAATATCGGGTGAGAATATAATTAGGTCATCCACAAAAGGCATTATAAATTTTTGTTTTATTTCTCCAAATATATGATCTATTACCCTGTTTAGAGCTTGCGGACTAACACATAATCCAAACGGCACGTACTTGTACTGAAACAGACCATTTGGAGTTATGAAGGCGGTTTTTTCTTTGTCATTTTCGTTTAGCGGGATTTGGTGGAATGCACTATTTAACTAAGTCTATGATTGTAAATACTTTGGCGTTACCTAACACCTGAAAAACCGTTTCTACTGCAGTCATAGGGTACGAATCATAAACAATTTTCTTATTTAAAGCTCGATAGACACAACAAAGACGTTTTTTTCCATTTTTTTTATCGATTAAGAAAGCTGGTGCCGCATATGGAGACACGGATTTTTCAATCACACCCTTTTCTAACAATTCATCAATATGTTTTTCCATTTCTTCCGCTTTTGGAGGAGATAGTGGATAAAAGCGCAATCGGACCGGTTCGCTATCGGTTAGTGTTTTGCTATACTTTAAGATATTCGTTTTTCCTAACTGTTTCGTTATTACGTCGCTATACGTAGACAATAATTCTTCCAATCTATTTTTATCTTGTGGGCTTAAATAAATACTCCGTCTTTCTTCTATCGAAAATGCACCGTTTGTTTTATTATTGAATTCTTCGTTAAGCTTAATTAATTTATCTGGTGCAAATTTAAATGAAATGCTGTTATTACCTGGGTGTAATTGTAATTGGGTTTTTTAATAAAATCGTAACCTAAAATAATAGGAGTGATCAGCTCTTGGGCTACAATGAACGTGTGTCTCCAAGTGAGTTTATCTAACGAAATCAAAGCAGATATTCGCAGTTTCTTGCTAAGTGACCGAATAAATTACATTCGTAGCACCGTATGGGCTCGCGGTCTACGTTATTGCGATAGCTTGTCGTTTGAGATGAGTATTCAGTCCGGTGGCGCTGCGGCGGTGCTGACTGCTCGTTAGCGTGCGCGCTCGCTGCTCGGTGCGCGTGCGGCGGCGGTCTCGTAGGTGGCGATGGTGGCGGGGGAGCGAAGCGGGTGACTAGCGGGGCGGCCGCCATTTGGGAGTGGGGAGCGCCGGCGGCCGTGTGATACTGCGCCTCTCGCAGCCTAGCTCCATCTATCTCGCTTCCGAGTTGAAGTAAATACTCAATCGTGTTTATTGGATGCATCGGTCGTAAATATTGGAACGTGTTTGGCGAAATGTGCGATGTTATAATGTTAACTAATTCTCCTTCGCTAAATCCACAATTTAAGGCATTTGCGGCTGATTCGACGTTCTGTACAAACTCCCTCAAAGATTCGTTTTCTTTTTGAAAGCGAAATATTAATTCCTGCTTAAGTGTTTCCCTGTGAATGGGGCTTAGATAATTTAATAGTTCTGGCTTTAGTTTGACCCAGTCTGTGTGTGAGCCATCAAATCTCCTGAACCACCATGACACTAAAGGTTCGCGTAACTTTAAAATGATCAGCGGTATAAGACGATCACATCGTATTAATTTTAACTTAAAAATGCGATCCAACTGAATGATGAACTGTATAAAATGATTAGCATCATTTCCATCGCAAGTACCTATTCCTTCGATCATTTGTTTCGCAATTTTGAATTGTTCTTTTTCGTAATAATCCGGTCGTGTTTGCGAGATCCCCGCGCTGGCTCCCTCGCCGGCGGCGGCGGAGGGGGGGGCGTCCGCGGTGGACTTCGCGTCCGCGGCACTCGACTCGGACTCATTTTTTGTGTCCTGTTTTATTAATCTTTCTTCGACGGTAGCTAGGCGTTGCAAAACCTCCCTGAGTACCTCATTTTGATTATTAAGACCCTGTTTTAGCTTTACTACTAATTGGGCTAATTCATCCTGAGTCCCTCCTGGCCCTTCTTTGCTTGCCATATTGTTGTTCGGATATTTTTTTTTAATAAAATGGGCGCCTCCACCAATTATAACAGGTCAGTAATGAGTACTTAGCGCTGGGAAGAAAAGGACGAGTGACAGTTAGGTATAAGCCCACTCACCTCACTAGGCCGAACTCCAAGACTCCGGACAGACTTCCCGGCTCCTGGATACTTCTCGCAGACACGGCACAAGAGGTTTCCTTAAAATACAATCGTCTTTTTCGCAGGCCACATCGTATAACACATTCACAAAAAATGTTCTTCCTCCGTTCTTCCGAAATGTCGTCCGTTTTTGCTCGCGCGCGTTGACATAGTCCCCCTTCTTCCGCTCGCCGTTTTTAGTCAGTCGCGTCGCGGAGATCTCTTTGATCTACCCGCAAACTGAGTGGGCGCAGGGTTCCGTGGAGAGGTAGATGGTCGGATTCGGGATCGCGCTAAGTACATCGTTACAGCATCCTTAATGATCCCAATGCTCCCTCGTACCTTCGAAATCGGTTTTCATATCTTTGCTCACATGGTATCCGCGTATTAAAGTTAGTCCACCCACTCCCACTTTGAATACGGATGCAGAAGACTAATAAAGAGCCAGTTACATCTCAAAAGAGCCAAATTAAAAATGAGAGCCGCTCTATGGGTCGGGATCCATGTAAGACGGTAGGTCCCCTTCCGCCTGGGCAGTTCAATGTGACCGTGCTCATAAAGGAAAGGCCCTGGTATGGAACCTAATACCTTCGTGAATGAGGTGTATTGGGTTAAATATCATGGTGGTAGTTGTGTGGTATTAGCCATTCAAGTCAGGTTCCATACAATCGGAACGCGCAGCTAGTAGCTGCATTCGGAATGCTTTATTAGCATTAATTTCGGATCAGGAAAGATGGGCCATACAAAAACCATACAAAAACCGGTTTAGTCGGGCGTATTAAAGTTAGTTCCCCTCTCTGAATATGGCTGCAAATTTTCCGGGTCATTGATTTTGCATGGAGGCGTTGCGACCGGAGAGGCAGATTCTGAGCCGGTAGTCTCAGTTCTCACCTAAATTGGCGTTTACGTAACTTCGAAGTTCCGTAAAAACGTCAAACTCCATACAGTTTAGTTAAGTTTTACTTTCAATTTATTCTGTGGTTTTACTTCTTCAAGCTGTCAAAGTCAAACTCGGACTTCCAATTTGTATGATAACGCGGAGTCGACGTAAACGGCAACGTTGAGTAAGCTGTCAAATCAAACTCGGACTCGCAAATGGTAGTTCGCTTAACTCCCACTGCGCGCGCTCTTCAATGTCTCCATACATTTGAAAACGCCAGTGAATCGGTTTGCCGTAAACGCCAATTTAGGGACAACTGGAACTTCGGGTACTGATGTATATCCCGGGCCCCAGGATACTGACGGTTTGCCAACACAGAGGCACAGAGGCCGAATTGCGCTTAAACGCTGACAGTGTGAATACAGCTGGTACGAAACGCGCTTACAGTACTCACAAATGCAAGATGGTGAGGTATGACGTCACGATGACGTCATCGTTCAAGTGCTTACGGTGCTCAGGGCAAAACCGTGAGCGCTGTCAGCGGTAGCCATAGATCGCGCGGCAAATTTGATTTTGATACTGCAAGAATATAAAATAAAACGCGTCACCGCTTTCGCTCGCCCTTTAGCTGCAGTAACTACGTAACCGTGTGCAATACTGCAGAAATACGCGCTCTCTCCATTGTCGTTCTACTACTATTTCTCCTGTTTGCCAAATTCTATGTTTTTTTTTATGTGACTGGACATGGATGGCTAATACAACAAGTTCTGTCATGGTATTAGCCCAACACACCACATGGGAACTAGGTGCCATGCCAGGACCTTCCTTAAATTGCACGGCTACATTGAACTGGATGGAAAACACGGACAAATTTTCATTGCCGCTTCGACCATCGTTCATCCAATGCGATGGTACCAACCCGGGCGGGATAAACCCTACCACCTAGTATGTAAGGAAGGCACCTACAGCTTAACGTGGAATCCGAACCACGGCCAGCCTCTCTCAACGGTCGAATGGTCACCCATCCAAGACCAGACCGGACCCAGCGTTGCTTAACTTCGGAGAGCGATCGCCGAAGTGTCGCGCCACTGGGCCACTGAGGCTATGAGACTATCAAAATTTCAAAATCACTTTCATCATTACTCTAATTGTCACATAATGTTAGTAATTAGTTATCCGCTTGCAAATTGTTCATTGTTGAACATTAAATACTCTTTTTTGTTGATGATACTTCAAACAATAGTTGGAGGTTATTTTGTGAGCACCGTTAGCACGCTCACAATCGGTCCGATTTGATATCGCAAATATTGCAGTATTCGTGAATACTGATGCGGACCAGGTGTTTGCACGAATATTTTTGTGGGCACTGTCGACCCGGACCAAGGGGAGAAATATCGATAATATCCAAAGAGTTCGGAGAAGTCTCTGCGCCTCTTTCTAAGATGATTTCAGATTATAGGATTTATGTTCTGTGGCTTGGATAATAATTCTTAAAAGATGGCGGCTGCCTCGGTTTTGCGTGGTTTCTCGAGTCTGCTTCGAAGGACAGCCGTGCTTCGCGCGCCTGTTAGCCGGCTTGGCGTAGTCGCTTCTGTACAAAAATGCCGCGAAATAAATTGTTTTGCGAATAATAGAACCAATACATTACAGGCTAAGGTGAGTTATAACCTCAAATTCATCGGCCCGAAATTCTTAGCGGAATTGGTTTGTCCATAAATATTTCGTTGATTTATTACAGTCTACAGCATAGAATACCTTTTCTCAGGGTACTGCCAACCCGATCTCTGCCCCATACTATTCGCATCGCAAACCAAGTATTGCATAACATCTAAGAAGATAACCCCGATTGGTAAATTGACAACCGTTTTGGACTATCGTTACAGTCCACATGGTTACAAACAGTTGCGGTTCCGCGGGAGTACCAATTCCAACTCCTAAAAAAATTAAATCCAAACCTACAAAACACCCCAATACCAAGCACATGCGCCATAAAAGAGTGCGGAAATACAAAAAAAAAATTTTCATGCAATGCAAGACAAACTGAATCGTACAGCACAAACACAAGGTTGAACTGAAATCAATATTGTTTATTGTTTATTCAACATCCATAGACAGTACACTGCACTCGGATTTGTCATATTTTATCATTAGCCAGTTCGGCAATCCCAGCAAATACAGGGGAACATGAGCAACTGGCTGATGTAGCGCTGCCGTGGCAAACTGGGAAACTATCTCAAGGTTGCAGCTGTTAATAATATTATCCCCTTAAAAATGGAATAGCTACAAATTATCTCAACTACTTAGACATTATTCATAATTATTTCAGGTGGTAACCTAACCTAAACAAACAATGTCGGGGCCCACATGTCGGTTTCACAGCCATACAAATTTAAATACAGCCAAATAAATATCACAATTATTATTGTACAGTCGAACAAAGAGTTTAGGGTACACATCCGGTTGAATGAAAAGATGAACAGTCGAAATACTTTGACTTTTGGAAACAATTATAGTGTTGTAGTAGTATATTAGTGTGTTAAAGTGTTCAAACATAGTTGAGGATGCCTACTAGCTACTGAGTAAACAAAACCCTAACAAAATTGAATCAGAGGTTGTATTTAAACACCATTCATTTTTACGTTTAACAGGAAGTGTATCTTTTAACCTTTGGTTGACTTTATATCAAATCAAAACATGCTAATGCATTGCAATGCAGGTTTATGCTTGCCACCTGAAAACAATTAAACAATTGTAGTGAAAGAACATTATAGAACGTGATAAAATTAAGGATAGGTTTTCACATAAAAATATTTCTATCCATGCTCCTAAAATGTCAACCTTTCATCATATTCATCCACAAAAGTTCTACAAAAGGGACGGAGTACCAATATGCAGCCAGTTTATAGCAGCAGCGGTGTGGTATCTGTAGGCTCGATGTATGTGTACCGAAAGCTTGCCGAGCGCTGCCTAAATTTCGAAGTGCATTTTTTGAATGGTGCTCTGTAGGTAGGAGTGAGGTGGAATCGTTTTGGCTTATTTGCGACTCTGAAGACACGTCCATACCAAATCATTGTGTATCCGAGCATACCATGGCCACACTATCAAATCAGAAAAGTGCTTAAAAATAACAGACCAATACTAATAATTGAGATGAGACCTTTCATTTGAGCCTGAAACTAAAAGTCCCAAAAATATGACACAAATCGATTCTTCCAACATGCATGGCAAAAAAAGGAAGTGTGACTATTTATATGTTAGTAGAACCATAAGCTACAAAAGAACTCCAGTGTGTGCGTTCGCATTTGAGTTGGCGTTACATAAACCACCCTGCGTATTTGTAAAAATATTAACATTTCTAGAAACTCTCAAAGTTACACTCTGAAAAAAATATTATTATTATTATTATCAAGAATAAAATGTAGAGCCGAGGGTGTAGTAGTGCAATACTGAAATAAAGTTTAACGTTTGTAAATATATTTTTTGTATAGGTTTAAAATTAGTAGAGGCCGTCTACTATCTGAGCAAGTGCCCCACCAATGCATCCTCCATTTCAAAGTGTTAGTGAGTAACTGTATGCAGCAGCCACCATCCATGCCGCAGTTTTAAAGAGGATGTTCGCCTTTTTACGGGAGCGAGTGTGTCTTTTGCATAAGCAACACGACGGCACTGAACCCCAGCATTTATGATCAGTTGCCAAACTAATTCAGGTTTTCCAGAGCTTACAACAAAAAGTGAATGTACATCTCCAATGAACAATTCTGTTTTACTTTCTGGTTGACATTATTATGTATCTAATCCTCATAATATTTTAACATTAATATGTAATTTGTTCATGTATAGCGTTATATGTGAAACATGATAATTAGATATTATAAATGTATTCATGTAATTTTTTACTAATTGCAGATTGCCTATCGTAATGTCAACCATGTCATTTTGATCGATCTTTCTAAGTAGGTATTTGAAAGTTTGCATATCTTGGACAGTCAGCAGTTAGCCAACATTATGATTTATAAGCAAATAAAGAATGGAGGAGTGCTTGGTCAGATAGTAGACAAACTCTACCTAGTAAATCTTGGCAGTAAAACATAGAAATACACTAAAGTATAGATCCACAATTTTTAAATGAATGTGCCATGGCAAAGTATCATTAGATATTGTAGATCTCTAGTTATTGTGGGGTTGTAGGTGTCGGGACGCCTGTTCTCTGCCAAGACTAAGACATCGCCGGAGGAGATTGAGCAGCGTGTATTGAAAGTCTGCAAGGCCTACGACAAAATTAGCGGAGACAAGGTATCTTCATTTGGTTTACTAGATTTTTTATTCATTTCAGAGCTGGCGTGAAGCCGCACGAGCGTACAGCGGTGGCCAGCCGCTCACACTGGAGCTCATTACCTCTAGGGTACTCCTTGTCCTCAAACTATACGACAAAATTGAACCCGAAAAGGTAGAGCTGATTTTATTGGACCATATCCATGAAATTACATTTGCTATGTTATTGGACACGGATAGCTAATACCACTTTTCACTATCATATTAGCCCAACACACCACACACAAATAAGAATACCAATGAAAAACAAAAACACCTAAGAACACCAAACATTCATGGTTGCATTCTTAAGGGATAATTGTATAGATCCGCAAATCATCAGTTACGTAACTTAGTGTACATAGTTTGAATACATAAATTGAAATTGTATTTTTATGCATAGATAAGTATGCATGCATTTGCTCCTTGTCAATTCTTCTGCGTTTGCAGTAATAAAACGGTCTCATAAATTGACAAGTCCAAGAGTGTTTGTACACTTGAATGAAATAATAAACGAAATTTACAGCTACATAGAACTGATTGAAACCCCAGAAAATGTTTCATTGCCGCTTAGCCCATTGTTCATTCAGCGCGATACTGTTTAATGTGGAATCCGATCTAACAAACGACAAGTATCTAGTCGCCTCCTATGACATGCACGGTTGATTTTCAGCTTGATTCTGTGCTAGATCAGGACTTATTTCGTAGTTGCGTCATCTAATGCTAATGTGTCGGCTAACCGATTTGCCGATCAAAAAGATTTGCCCGTTTTTGTCATTAGTTTGTGAGTTTCAGATTTCACCAAGTCCTGATTTATCTTAATCGACACTTAAAGGGCCTTTGTTACCAAAGTGCTGATTATCTTGTACTGACATTGATTGCATGTTGGTAAGAAAGGCCCCTTAGTTTTTCTAAGTTTATGTACTGGTTAGATGAATAGAGCTGCTAGTGAAAAATACTCATTGTATTTATCTTAGTTTTCAATTTATTTTAATTTGAGCATTTAGTACTTACTAGTTTGGTGTTTTGAATTTGAAGCACTTTCAGTTGCATTCAGAGTGGCCGGATTATTCCCATATTAATGCCGTTTTTACTGATCTCGGACTAATACTTAATACGCGATTAATGAAAGATAATCTCGGACTAACTTTATATTGCGGTATAGCATTTCATATTGCAATATTGAATACTTGATGCATTGTTTGTGCTTTCTTGTACACCATGTGCCCTTTACTATTCTCTGCTTATTCTTTGTCATATTACTGGTCGAGACTGCACTTCCCGTTCTATAGTTATGTACTGATCAACCTATAATGAATGCATGCCACTGTGTAACTATGCATAACACGTCTGCGTCCAATTTCCACAGGATTTGGTAGGAGAATGAAACGGAACGTTTCCTTTATTCTTTGTCATACTAGCCCAACAAACCTCATGGCAAATAGGTGCAATGCCAGTAGGGACCTTACTTTTATTGCACAGCTACATTGGTTTGGATGCAAAACACAGACAATTTTTATTGCCGCTGCGACCAACGTTCATTTAAGAACGGCCCGTAAGCACGTAACCCCATACAAACGTAGTTTACTAATAATTTGGAAACCGCTATTCCAATTAAATTGATATTTAATATCTAATATCAGGTAACAAATATCTGTGTTTGCATGCTTTTGTTTTTTTGAAAAATCCAAACCGAATGAAATGAAAGCAAAAAGAAAATCTTCATAGGAATTTTGTTTTCTCTATGGTTTGACCCAGAATACACTTACCGAAAAAACAAAGGCATGCAGACACAGATATTTGTAGCCTAATATTAGATACCAAATATCAAGTAAGTTGGAACATTGGTTTTCAAATGATTAGTAAACTACGTTTGTATGGGAGGCGAAATTTTCAGGTGCTTACGGGCCGACCTTAATGCGATGGTACGAACCTGGGTGAGATTAACCCTACCACCTAGTAAGGAAGGGATGGGACTTACAGTTCAATGTGTAGTCCGAACCACAAACGACTGGTTCCTTAGTCAGCTCTAACGACATGCACGGGAAGAAATGGAGCGGGCCCAACTATATTATTTTTACGCGCTGGGAACCCACATTTAAGATTATGAGTGTGATTGTTGCAAGAATAAGCATAGAAAACAGCTGTTCAAACTATAATGGCCACCGTTAATACGGGCTTAGTCCTCTGTTAAACCTACTCTGAGCTGGTTTAACCGATGTTCTAAAAATAGTCCCGTATTAAAGCGTGGACTAACCTTAAACCGGCTCTCTGAATACCATTTTTCATAAAATTTACATTTCTGATTTAGTCCGCATTTTAACCTTTGACAGCTCTCCCTAAATATGACTGACAGTTGCAAAATGGCTGCTAATACGGGCTTAGTCCAGCGGTAAGTCGACCGCAATTACGAGGACTAACACTAATCCCGCTCTCTGAATAGTTTTCCTAAATACGGTAATAGTCCTGGCTTAACCCGCGTGCTAAAGTTAGTCCGCCCGCTCTGAATAGGGCTGTATGAACTTCCTCATGAAAATGTTCTCATTAAGCGTGTAATTGAGATGTGAATAATAATAGATTAATATTTACATATTAATTTCAGCTGACAATCGACTCACACTTTATCAACGACCTTGGGCTGGACTCGCTGGACCACGTTGAGGTGATCATGGCAATGGAGGATGAGTTCGGCTTTGAGATCCCCGATACGGATGCCGAGAGGCTGGTAAAGCCGCGAGACATCGTCACCTACATTGCCGACAAGGAGGATGTCTTCGCATGAACACATCGCGTAGACAAATTACAATAGCTTAGCTTAGTTGATATCACTTACTTATAATTATGGTTTTTTAAGGTATGTTGTGATGTAGTAAAAGTTCTCCTGATCAACAAATTGTATAAAGTTACATAAATGTTGTTTCATTGAATTGTGTTGGCACTTCCAAGCTAATCCATTGATATGTTTGGATTTCATATAATGTATTTTTGGTATCTTGAATAGAGTATGTATTAGAAATTAATTCAGATTTTCTGGGTTTTTATTATAATTGGTACATTTTGAAGCTTGCATTGAATAAGTTTCGTTCATGTTTATTTACTCAATAAACCAAAGTTTCTGCCAATGAATGTACTCGAACTTCATTATGTGTGATAAATGAATGTGTCAAGCCCTTACAGGAGGCTAGGCAGTCAATATTGAAATCCACTTTCGCCGGTGACTTGCTTGAAAAGGCAGCTGTTATCCTCTATGTAGAAAATATTTAGGCATGCATTTGTTAAAGAATGAATGCTGTTTTCACTCCATGAGTACCAATGTTGATGGGTGTTAGTGAATTAAATTTAGCTCTTTCAGCAATATTTATGAGATAAATCTGGATATGCAATTATAAAAGCTGAGATCTAGCCAAGGTCGATAATTATTAGTGGGTTATTCGTGCTGCGATGTGTTGAAAATATCTAGTCTAGGGATAGGCAGAGATGATAGAGTACCATATGGTGCGATCACAGCATTTTTTTAGTAACTGGACATGGGTGGCTAATCCCACACCCATTGTCACAATATAAGTCCAACACGCCACATTCCTGTACGAATTAGGTGTTATGGATAAGACCTTCCCTTTACGAGTACGGCTACATTGAACAGGATGGAAAAAACGGTCAATTTTTCATTGCTGCTTCGACCATCTTTTCATCCAATGTGACGGTACCAACCCAGGCAAGCTTCACCCTACCACCTAGTAGTAGTAGATAATAAAGCTGTGCATGGATTCCAAACCCTGAACTCGTTCATGTTCATAACAACATGTACTTATCCCACTTAAAGATAAATGAAGTGGTGGACACAGGGTGGTGGGAAAAGGGCAAGGATTTAATCCATGACCTCTGGTATGAGAAGCAAGGACTCGCGCTCCTGAGCTAAAAGAGGGCTCCGAAATACTTCTTTCACTTTCTCTGCAGACATTATCTTTTCGTATGCTGTATGATTACATACCTGACCTTACGGACGACTTCATCAATCTGGTTGGGGTACTTTCTTCTAGGCCACGTGGGCACGACAATCCTACTCCTGATCTGCAAATTAGTTTCTTGATCCATTCGCTCTACATTTCTAAACTTATCGTCATTGTATCTTCTTTCAGTTGACAATGCTCTCTAACTCAGCTAATGCATAAATTGTCCTTTAAACTTTCCCCAAGGAACATTTTAACTCTTTGTTGTGAACACCCAAGGAAACGAAAAAAGTAACATATTTTCTTTTGCGTGCAAAACATTTATTTTGATAAAAAGATAAATTAAGGATGATTCACGCTAGACCGGAGCGAGAACGGGGTCCGTTATAACAATATTCTTATCAATATGTACGGAAGCATTCACAGTACACCGGGCACGCCACGGCAACGACGTGCGCGGGTGCCATACGGGTCCCATGTAGGAATGTCCAGAATGCATATTGTTTCCCGGAGCCGCCCCGAACCCACACTTCACACGGGCCGGACCCGGGGGCGAGCGGTAGTCGAAATGCGAATGCGAAAATGCATTCCGATTCTTCTTCATCAAGGACAATGGCAATTACTGCCATTCACACAGTGAAAACTTAGTAACTTTGTACAATAGTTTGCCGCCTGCGTGGAGACGGGGGCGCCAACTGCGCCACAGCTCCCACGTACCATCCCCGCGCCGTTGTAACTTGCATACAAATCTCGTACGGCACACGTTGCGCCCGGGTCTCTCCGTGCCTGCGCCGTACCAGCGCCAGTCTAGCGTGAATCAGCCTTTAAATATCAAAACAGAAGTAGAGCATTGTACTGTATGTCATGCTGAGTGGGGATTTAGGCGTACGTAGTGGTAGTGGCCAGAGAGGGATTCCGGGGTCAGTGGCTTGAACTACCCTTGTGGTGCTTGATTCGTCATTGGTGGTCTATTACAACAAGGTGGAGCCAAGACTGACCATGAAGAACTTATACACATAACGGACGGATGAAAGGGAATAAATTTCGTTTCACTTCCGCATCATGCTATCACACTTTGGATCATTCAGTTTTTGAGGTAACATAGTGTGTTTGACTAACGAAAAGTTTAAATAAATATATAAATGAAACACTCTCATTAGAATAATTAGAAAGGGACAAAACTAGGGGGACTTGAGTAGCTTTTATTTCATAAGTATTGACATTGTTTCCTCCAGCGGAGTGCTAGGCTGCCGCGAGTGGCGAGTATAGGAAGCCATAACTCCCATGGGCTCTGCGAGCTTACGCCGCTGCCCGATCAGGCTTAATATACTGAATGACCCTATCAGATGTGGCTCGCAGCCCGAACTGCAGGTCGGGTTGTTTGGACCATCGTGCTGCGGAAGTCGGGGGTGCCCCTACCTTTGACCTCTGACATTGAGGTTGGACTCGCAGCTCGCAGCATTGCAGCTCCGGTACCTATCTGAAGAATAGAGAGTGGATGTCGTCCACGTGGCACTCGCCATTAAGAGCATCGAAGCAATGTGCCGAGTGTGCAAGTTGAAATGTTCCCAAATTATTTTTATTAAAACCCTTGGTCCCAATCATCAGCGATCTACATTTACAATTTGTTTATGTAACTGGACATGGATGGCTAATACCAAACTGAATTAGCCTAAAATACCACATGGGAAGTAGGTGCAATCCAGGACCTTAAGTTGCTCGGCTACATTGAACAGGATGGAAAACATGGACAATTTTCATTGCCGCTCCGACCATCACCAGTCTAGCAGCTTTTTCAACATTATTCATGGTCATTATTTAGTACATTAATTGTCAGCCTCTGTGGCCCAGTGGCGCGACACTTCGGCGATCGCTCTCCGAAGTTAAGCAACGCTGGGTCCTACTTACTAGGTGGTAGGGTTTATCCCGCCCGGGTTGGTACCATCGCATTGGATGACGATGGTCGAAGCGGCAATGAAAATTGTCCGTTTTTTCCATCCAGTTCAATGTAGCCGTGCAATATAAGGAAGGTCCTGGCATGGCACCTAGTTCCCATGTGGTGTGTTGGGCTAATACCATGACAGAACTTGTGGAATTAGCCATCCATGTCAACACATAAAAAAAAAAAAATTAATTTGGGAAATGATTATTGGGATTGAAAGAAGGCAAAAAGTTTAATAAGAGAAAAATTTGGTAGAGGCTACCTGCAGGTACACTCTTATTATAAATAACGCCACCATTATAATGTATACATTTTTTGTTTCAGTGGGGGAAGACAGATCTTTATAATTGTTACCAATAAATTCTTAGTGTTTTATTATTTGCCTTTGTTTTCCTCCAATAATAAATAAATAAATAAATAGGCTTGAAGGAAAACCCCAAAACACAACATTTTTTGCAAATAAAACATGAACTCATGTTGCAAACAAGTTTTCTAAAACGAATGATTCTTTGGTATCATGTATTAAAAAAAAAAGAAACCCAAGAGTGTGTACACTAGCGACGGGTCATTCCGAGTCCACCCCATTCTGAGAACCCGCCTCCTTTGCTTTAATGACTCCTTTAGCCATTCCTCATTCAATTTACCTACTCCGATTCCCATTCCCACTCCTTAAAATTAATTCCTACTATTTACTCCAGAATGGTGTTACGCCCACTCCGGAATTACCCACTCTGAAATGTTTACAAGGCCATTCCGGAATGTCCAACGTTAAGGTCATTCCGCATCCAGAGAAATGCATTCTTGTGGAACGTTCCATTTCAAATCCACTCTGGAATGATTCGCAAAACTGGCGTTCTCAGTTAGGAGTAATATAATGTATGAAATGCTGGTATGTAACCACGGAAGGAAGGGGGAGGGGTTGCAATCTCTCACGAATGGGGCGAGCGGATTCAAAGAATGTCACTCACTGGCTGGTTTGAATTTTTGGAGGTGAGTAATTCAGCGGCTGACCATTCTGGTGTATTTTAACTTAGCGGATTATGGAGTAGGCTTTCCGGAGTGGGCTTATAGTTCTTATATAGATCACATAATCATAGAAAACAAAGAGTATAATAATAATATTTTAATACGTCATATTTTCTTTCTCAATGAAGTTTTACACTGCACATTTTTCCAATTTAAATAAGAACCGGGAACTTACATTTTATTACACTAACAGTCACACTATTTACACCCTGTCTTACAATATTCACACTTAACAAAATTGATGCCACAAACGCAGTCTTAGAAAATATAACGGAAAACTTAAATAATTAAACAAGAGTTGTGGGGTGCAGTGGGCTATCTCGTGCGGTAGGCACGTGCGCGGCGCGCGCGGGGGCCGGCGCGGGCGGCCGTGGCGGCTGCACTCCGCAACGTGCGACCCGGGTCCACCCGCGCCACCCGCACCACCGGCTGCAACCACGATCCGCCCCCTCCCCTCGCCTCCTCTCCACTGCCCTCCCCCTCGGCCCACTTGTCCTTCCTTTCCACAGCCTCCTTCTTGGCTACCGCCGCCAATGTCGACTCGTCTATTTCGCTGGCAGAATCATGGGTCGATTCATCGACTGTGTCGTGAGCTTCCGTCACGGAATTGGCATCTCCGATTGTGCTTTCCGATTTCAGCTCCTCCCCACTACCGGTGCGCGAGGAACTTCTGGCACCAACTTTCTTTTTGTTGGGCCACCCTGTTCGATTCTTTTTCTTGAATTTGTGTCCACGTCGCGCTGGTCCGGGCCCACGCGTTGCAACCTCATCTCGGATAATATCACACTTGTCACACTCCGACACGAGATGGATGACGTCAGGGGTGATACCTGTTGCAACTGTCGCTTCCCCTTCCATCGCATCCTCGGGAATTTCGTACTCGCCAGCATCCTCAAATACTTCAGATAGGAACTGCTGTAGCCGCTCAGATTGCTCGCGCACTTGTGAGATTGGTGGAGGTTCCGATTTTACATTGCTGGTGGCGTCACTGTAAGTGTCTTCAGATGCTGTCGATTTTGTATCGTCATTGTGTTTTCTTCGATGAAGCAATCCTCCAAGAATCGCAAGTGTGGAGGCATGTTCTCTGGGTGATTTTCTGGGATGTTTTTCCAGTGCAATAAGAGCGGCAGCGGTGCGTTTGCGAATACGCTGTTTCTTGTTGCCGCGCGTACCGTAAGAACGTGAAGGTCCAGCCGCTGCATGCTTGTCATCTCTCCTTACAAGATCACTCAGTGGACAACAGTTGGGCTTCAGTGGGGGAAGCTGGCCCAGTTCGTATGGAAGCTTTGGCGATGTTGTGTACAAGGCTGCAAAAATAAATTAACTGTTGGAAAAGAAGAACAAAACTTGGCTATGTTGCATTTGATGAAAATATGGTCGAAGCGGCAATGAAAAATTGTCCATGTTTTCCATCCAGTTCAATGTAGCCGTGCTCATAAAGGGAAGGTCCTGCCTGCCCGCATGGCCCCTAATTCCTTCGGGAATGTGGTTTATTGGGGTAATATCATAAAGGTCGTTTTGTGGTATTAGCCATCTATGTCATGTTGTATAAAAAAAATCACTTCCAATGCATAGTTAAATATCAGAATTATGCAGAGTGACGTTGTCAGTTATGCAAGAATTGGACAAGATATTTGAAGAACTTGATCTGAGAAAGATAGAAAAGGGAAGGCGAACAAAATTACCCATGTCAGATTGATCCAAATAAGTAGCAAGTATAAAGTGAGGCATGTCAGTTGAAGACGAAGTATGTTGTGATCGTACCGCATGGCACTACCATCTCTGCCGAGGACTTTTTGCCTACTGCATGTCATGTATGTATACATACATCATACATCCTTGCAAGATTTGTACCAAATATATTAATACACCAAGTTGAATAAAATATTGTTAAAAATAACATGTTGGAATGCACATGAGAACAGATAAACATCAGTTTCCCTTCAAGGCTGGTATTACTGCTGCCCAGATGCTATGTACTTAATTTAGTTTAGTGTCACAGGGGAGGATGAAACTGGGGTCATCAACCCTGAAATAGACTTAAGGTGGGCCTTCCCGCTCAACTCCCCATACAAACGTGGAAAGAAGATCATGCGCATATTTCTTGTCAGAGATCTGAAGTTATACTCAAAACAGCTTTATTGGATCGAAATAGATGTCTGTACCCGAAGTCTCAGTTTTCACCTAAATTGGCGTTTACAGCAAACCGATCGACTGGCGTTTTCAAATGTATGGAGAAATTGAAGAGCGCACGCAGTGGGCGTTAAGCGAACTAACATTTGCGAGTCCCGAGTTTGATTTGACAGCTTGAAGAAGTAAAACTACAGAATATCGAGTAAAAACTTGTATGGAGTTTGACGTTTTTATGGAAAACGCCAGTCGATCAGTTTGTCGTAAACGGCAATTTAGGTGAGAACTCAGACTGACCACTCTGATGACTGTCGGCATTGTAAAATTTGGTTTCTAAGTTATAAGTTCCGAAAGTTCGAATTTTTTGCTCGTTTTATTCAATAACTTGGGAGGTGGATTACTCAACGATAAAATAAAAATATTATAAAAAGATTAGTCATCAGACCTTGCTTGTTTCATGAAGATTTATAATGAATTTGGTTATTATTCGACTTTTAACTACAGCGGTCTTGATTTACTTTTAGCTATAAGTCGTTTTGTAATTAGAATTTTCGTAACCTTATCTGCTTTGTGGACATGTTGCATCCTTCTCATCATGGAGCCTGTCTTTTTCTTTGAAACAGAGAAGGTCCCAGAGCGCAATAGTACGGTTTTGTAGCGTGCCCGCGAATGAGTTAGTCCCACCGGGAAGGGCCACCTTAATTATTGTTGTCAACGCAGTGACCAGCCCACAAGAGATTAACCATTTGTATCCGGTCGAGAGCCCCACATCACCTCAAATTACTTACCAAAAAACTGAGGAACATTCTTCGGTATCTGCCTATCCTGGTCTTGCCTTGAGAACACCTCGTACCAGGGCTCGCTGTGCGGTACCGACTCAAATGCAAACTGCAGCTCCTCCACCACCGGAGCCGCCTTTAGCCGACCATCTTCCCATTTCAAACACTTCTCCTTAGCTTCTTCGGGTGGGATCTTTTTTTCTTCTATTTCAGGTGTTAGTGGAACCAGTGTTTCAGCAAGTTCTATCTTAACGGGTTCGGGAGATGTTAACCGTGATCGCTTTGCAATAGGTGGCGCTCGCTTTTGCCTTCGCCGGCGGTCTTCCTGCGAGCTGTCCTCCTCCGAGGACTCTTCCTTGAGGGCTGTGGGTCGTGCGGAGCGACTGCGCTCCAGGCTGGCAGGTTCCGGCGCCTCTGCTTTCTCCTCATCTTCGTCCGAGGAGCTGGAGCTGCTCGCGCGCCGCGGGAACATGAACTGCTCTGCCTCGTCGCTTAACACCGATAACTCAGACCTCCGCACCTTTCGAAACTTCACCACGAGACTTGGAGAGGCGCCGTTGCAAGCGGGCGGCGGGCAGTCCTTGGCGGGCGCCGCGAAGCCCCCGCTCGACCGAAGCTTAGTACTGACCCCAACAACCTTATAATACTGTTTGTCGTCAGGCGCTCGCTGAACGTCTAGGCTGCCCTTGCGGCACCGAGCAGAGCGGAGGCCGTTTGCACGTGGACTATGTTTTCCGTTTGGAGTAGACAGGTGGGTGGGAATGTGGGCGATGTCGGCGTCACCGTTGCACAGCTTACGCAGGGAGCGACGCTCGCCGTTTAGGGGCGCAGCCTTTTCGAGAAAGGAATCAACGTCACCACCAGCTTGAATGAGCGCATCGAGCGAACGAAAGTTGTTTGGGTCTCGAACAAATGCGAGGTGATGGGGCGAGCGGCGGTGCACCATCGCGTCCCCGTATTCCACGTTGCACATCTCACAGTAACCTGCTTTGATTTCCTTGCTCTCTTCCTTGCGCGCCCGGTGCTTCCTCGTCATTCTGAAAAGCAAATTAAAGGACAATGTAGTGGCTGATGCCAATTAGCTGAAATATTTATGTGAACTGCTTGCAGTTTCAATCAATTTATCATTTAGAAATTTGCTAATGATTTTGCTAAGACTTAAGTGAAACTGATAGAAATAAGAGCAGGCGTAGTGCAAAAAACTGGACATCATTTGACCACTTGCTGGCTATAACCACCGCCAACAACATATTGTTCGATATATGTGCCATGTTATTGTGAAACATTATTTCAGGATGGCAAATTTCACTTCGCTTCCTCAAAGGAAGATATACTATCACTGCATTCCGAAATGCGTATATTGCGAAGAATTCACAATGTACGCGTACACGACCGTTCCGAATTGCTCATATTCCCTTCCGTGAACGTTTTATTGACATAAGGGACGTGACTCTAGACCGCACACAGATAGTACAAAGCACAAAGCGCTCACGGTTGAGCGCAAGTGCGCCGTGTACGTCAAATGGCTGTCATCGAACTGTCATTAAGCCATTTTAACTGTAGTTTTATGATCGTATGCACTTGTATTCTGGAATAATGAAGGCCTTTTGCCGTTTTTTAGTCTAGTTAGACAATTCTACGCCTGAAATAACCACTCTCGAGTCTTACGAGGCATTTTCGAGGTACTTAGGTTAGGCTCTGACACATATGTCTGCTCAAATTCGTTCCGATTTGATATGGTGCGATTGTTGCTATGAGCAGTGATATCATTTCGGAACACAAGTATTCACTGTACATATTCGCTTTCTCTGCAATATTTGTAATGTACGCATTTCGGAATGCAGGGTATATTATCATAACAGGGCAGACCAAGACAATTTTTTTTCACTTCCTCTACGGATATACATTTTTTTATTACGGGTTCAACATAACATAACTTTACAGAGCACTTCATAAATTTGGTTGAAATATATTATTGCATATTGTATAACTCTAATATGAACATATATTAATTAAAATAATAATGTTGGTACCAAAAACTACAAGAGGGCACCATACAAATATAAAATAAATAAAAAAGAGCCCTTTTATGCCAAACATGCCTTGACTTATTCTCTAAACCAAAGCAAAGTATTACCAAGCTGTGATTGTTGAACTGACTAATGATGAAATACGACAAATCCGAGTGCAGTGTACTACCCTGGATGATTAATAAACCATAAAGAAACAATTAAAAAAGAAAAAGAGGTGCCCCTAATATCTATTATATTAATACCTGTCTTCAGGTGCAGCGATATTATCCTGTCTCGTAACTATGACAGGTTTGCTGGCCTCCTTCACCTTGGGTGCAGGAGGAAATTCTGGCTCTTTTGGTATATCAGGCCAGTTCTCAAACTCTTTGTACACGGGTCGAGTTAATCTGAAAAATATATTTTTCATGTCAAGTTTTTTTTAATGATATTTTTTAAAAAAGTTTAAGAAAGGAGAGATGTGTTAGTGAATGTAGCATGCATATAAAGCACCTAATACTTGTTTTTAAGTGGCATGCTTTCAAACCTTACCAAACAGAGACAACCAAAAGAAAATTATTAGAAAAAACGGTTATTTCAAATAATACTTCATATTGAAATAAAAGCAAAATAATAAAAAAAACGCAAAAGTTAGAAAAAAATTACCTATCAAATGCCTCAAACTTGATGAAGTGCCCCGTTAGTACTTTGACATTGGCTGGAGGGAAGAAGACCTTGTAAAGGGAGTCGTATATTTTATCCAGCAAAACTACAGCCTGAAAATAAATACATACATATTAAGTATTGACGTGGGACAGAATTAATAATAATAATTAAGGGATGGATTAGTCATCTTTGTGATAATCATAAGACCTGAATAGGTAGGTAATAGCATTAGTATGCGCTAGTGCATGCATTCATCAAAATCCCTTTAGAACATGTTTTACATCTGGTTTTTTATTTTCCAAAAAAAGAATGCCTCTGATACAGCCTGTCAATGATTGTCAAAGTTGTGATTTTCCAATTGCACAGATTTTTGTCAATTGTATGGATTTCTTAAAATATCACAGACTTCTTTCAGTGATATTATAAGAATCCTATTTAGATTGTCCTGTCGGCGCCAAATGATTGAATAATAAGGTGGAAGGTTTTGATTAAGTTCTAATTTCATTATTATTAAAGAAGAACCTTAACCAATATTGAAATTAGTCCATGATAATATAGAATATATAGAAAGGGAGACAACTGACAAGAATCCAGGATTTTGTCACATACAAGTGAAATTATAATATCACGATTTTGGCAATATCTCTGCGGCAGATACAAAGAGATTTCAAATTAAGGCTGCTGCAGGAAAAAGACAGCTCGACGGGACATATTAATCTCAGACTTATTAAGCCGTAATTATTTTAACCAACTGAGCATTACCTTTTTGGGCCGCAGTGTTAGTCAAGTTTACTATGAACACAAGAAGGCTTGAAGCAGAATTATCTGATTTAAAAAATGGTTCACACTAATCTGGGATTTTTTTTAATCTTTGGGGTTTCCTCAGAAAAGAGCGTTCAACAGTTAAGAAAACCTATAAACAAATAATAAAATTACGTAATGAAACCAAGCAGGCCTGCAGCACAAGGTAATTAAGCAGAGTTGGTACTAATGTGTTGACAAACTGATGTATGGAGTCGGCTAGTCTGTCTCTTTCAATTTTACAAATAAATGTAAGTTACAAAAAATGTTGCAAATATTAAGCTCACAAAATGGAAAATAATTTTATTCATCTGAGTTATTTTAGTGCTAATGAATGGTTGAAAGTGATTTGAAACAAGTCAAACTTAAAATATCATTATGTGTTAGTAGAGGTGTAAAAATAATAATTAAATGCATCGAGCAACGCAACCATAAAATAGATAAGTGCAAGAACCTACTTAAACAGTTAGAGGTAATGCAATAAAAGGTAAAATTGGAATTATTGTTCTGAAAAAACTACAACACTATAGTTTTACAACGTTGACTTACTGCAATCCTTAAACAAACTTATATGCGCCTCACGTGTACAAAAAAATCTTGTGACAAAGGCATAGAGAACACGCGCCAACTTTAGAGGCACATTTAAGTTTGGCGCAAACTGTAGTTTTGTATAACTAAACAACACATATTTATTGTTGAAAACCCTATCACAACAATGGAAAAGTGTTTAGCAGTAACACCAAGAATCATTCATAGAAATTTTTAGGAACATTTTGTGAGATCATGTTCAAATCCAAAAATCTATCGGCACCATCCTATGTTACTTGGCTTAGCCGAAAAAAAAAACCAATATTAATTAAGTGGTTGACATTAGGCTTTCGAGAATGAAACCATTTCTCAAACTCGTTTCTCTGCCGCACTGCCAGGAAACGGAATTGTCTGTTGGTGGGTTCCTTACCTCATAACTACCTAATCTTCCAGCGTAATTTGAACTCGATAGCTCAGCGAGAGTCCGCTAATCCTCTGGCATGGTGCCCCGCTGAGCGTGGTTTCGATAGGCGAGGTGTTTTTGGCTTTTCTGAGCACCCTTGGTCCCAAGCACGGCCACCCATACCGGTTTTTCATTAAAAAAAAAGGAAAATTCTACCTTCTGAACGGAGAGTGTGACCCGCGCAGGGTGCGAGCGAGTGAGCAGACAGTCGGGAGGCGTCGGACACACTCGCTCAAGCATGGCATCGGCCCTGCGCCGGCCGCGTTCAGCGCCCGGCGCCGCCCGCGCGTCCCATGCCCACGGCCGCTCCGACACCACGTGCGTCACCCGCTCCGTCAACACCCGCTCCCGCAGCTGCACATGCACAACCAATCACCATCAGACAACAATGTAAATATCCTGCTTTCAATCTAAAAACATCCCTGCAGGTGAATCTTTAAAACGAGTGATTTAAATTTGTTCAAATGTGTGCTTATGTACAGAAAATGTACTTAGGAAAGGAAATGATGGCTTGTTGCAAACAATCTGGCCAGAGGCGAATTCTAAGACTATATTATTATCAATAGGGACATCGCAATCGGTACACATGAGTCCACTTATAGCACATAGTGTCATTGGTGAGATTTCCTTCAGTTTAACGTTTAACTAATCTCGTAGCTTAGTGGTGCAGCATTTGCCTTGCATACCAAGTCTGGGTCCCCTCCCTGCCTCGTTCATGCGCCACTTTCTTTCACTTTCTGAGATGGATAAGTGCATTTTGTCACGAATGCGAGCTGTTTCATGGTTCGGAATATATGTAAAACTATAGGGCCCCTTTCCCTTGCTAGATCGTAGGGTTAAACTCTGGGTTGGTACCATCGCATTGGATGAAAAGATGGTCAAAAGGGTAATGAAAAATTGTCCCTGTTTTCCATCGGGTTCTATGTTGCCGTACTCATAAAGACAAGGCCCTGGCATGGCACGGAATTATCCTACAGGAATAAGGTGTATTAATCCAATATCATGGCCATTCATTTCTAGGTACAAAAACAAAAACAAGTCAGAAACCAATTTTGGAATATGTTTAGAAGAATGCAGTTATGCAAAACAAGTTCAGATGAAATTTATACGGCAGGAAGATACATTCTCCGACGTTTCGAGCCAATCATTCAGCCCGTTGTCAAGGAGGCATCCGCCACATTCGTACGCAGCAGACGACTGAGGTGACCGCTACATTTTTCAAACATGTCTAACGACCGCGGTAAACTCAAAAGTATCATATGAAATTCATATATTTTTTAAATTAATATGTTACTACCTAATTAATATATAAATTACAAAAGGTCTGCTTGAAATACACAGATTGGCTGTGTGAGCTCGTAATTGGTGTTATTTTCATTTATTTTATTTTTCTATTGTTATATAAATGCACTTTGAGCTCGCCTTAATGAATTAATAAAATATCGTTTTTATTGCACATCATAATTTAACAGCACATTTTCCATGGATATCGACCACGACAAAAAAGCAGAGTTCATGGTCCATTCACTTTCTACAGTGGCGGCCTTTGGGGGTGGCGAGCAGGGCAACCGCCCGGGGCCTCGCTCTTGTAGGGGCCTCGCGCACTCGCGCAACAACCCTAGGAGAAAAATATCAGGCTTTTTCAATTTCGCGCCATACGTCTCGCAATATAAAACTAACGTCAACGTCACACCACTCGACTCTCTTGTTGGTAGTTAATCTCGGAAACTATGACATAATTTCGGGGTTGAAATATACAGGAAAAGAATATTAACCGAAGTGTATGCTACTATCGAAGTGGTCCGAAAAAATTTGGGTCGAGGTTATAAATATTAAAACATTTCTGCCAAACCTGATGTAATATTGGCTTTCAGCTCTTGACATTCGATGATTTAGCTCTTTCCTTAAATTATTATGATTTGTCTTAGAGAAAGCCGCAAAATGGAACCGTAGTTTATGATGATTAATAAACTTTTTGTTATGTATGCGTTTGTTATTTTTTGTTTATTTTCAAAAAACAATTTACTACTCTATATTTATTTATTCATAACTTTGCATTAAAACTCTTTCCTAAACAGCAAGGGCCTCGCAAATATCTACTCGCCAGGGGCCTCGCAATGGCTAAAGCCGCCCCTGACTTTGAAAATGAGGAATGCATCATAAAAAGGAATATGTAGGAAAATATAAACACATAATTGAGAATAAAACCAGTGATGACTAGGTCACCACTAGGAAAATGAAGCAATATATTTTAAACAAAATTTAGCTGGTTGACATCAAAGAACATGGTTCTTTAGTTGACATTATTATTGCATTAATTAAAATTTAATTGACATAATACATAAATAATTTGATTAAAAGCACTGACAAGTATGACATTTTTGTTGTCATACTTTTTTTGTTGATTTGCTGATTTCTGTAAAAATGTTGATACTCCAACAATCTAAACGTGATGAAAGGATGAAGCGAAAGAGGTTTGCTGTGATCGTACCGAATGGCGCCCTATGAATACTACTGCCTACCCCTAAACGAATGATTAAAGAAGATCTGGTGTAAAGAGCCTTGGTCAGACAATAATAAAATAAAATATATAAGTATTATAATACTCTCGGAAATATTAGGTAAGGGTGGCATTACTTTGCTCTCGTAGGTTGCTGTAATAATCCTTTTATAACCCACCTCCACCATAAAAATAATGATGTGAACCCGCATAGGAAATCATAGATTTGAAGATTTTAAGAAACCCATTCTTTGTCCATTGGACAAGGCACAATTCTGCACGGCGATGAGTTTGCTCAGTAGCCCAGTGGTGCGACGCCTTGCGATTCGATAGGCTTGGTGAAGCACCACTGAGCGCGGTTAGGTTCTGAATGGATGACTATTTTCAACCGTTGAGGCTGGCTGTGGTTCGGATTTCACGTAAAACTGTAGGTCTCTTTCCTTACTTACTAGGTGGTAGGGTAGGTCATTGTTTTCAATCCAGTTCAATGCAGCCAAGCAAAATAAGGAAGGTCCTGGCATCGCACCTAGTTCCCATGTGGCGTGTTAAGCTAATATCTGACGGTCAGTTTGGTGTTAGCCATCCATTCCATTAAAATAAAATTTAAAAAAATAAATTACATAATCGTCTACCAGGTCATAACTTTTCCCTACCCCTAAATGTTGTCAGATTTAAATCAAAATTTTTAATGGCTTGAAAAATCTTCATTCTACATAATAGGTCGGGGAAAAAGTCTTTTCGCATTATAGTATGTATGAACTTGTAATAAAATCTCTTTGGCTATACTATTTGTATCTGGCTGGTTTTGGTATCATTGAAAGTTTAAATTTTAAAGAACATAATTCCAAATTCAAATTAGGAAAATGTGTGATTCTCATTTGTTTTTCGTACTGTCAAAATGAGTGAATCTAATGAAGAAATTCGATACATTTTAAAATTTTACTACAAAAAAGGTAAAAATGCAATGCAAGCCGCAAAAAAAATTTGCGATGTTTATGGACCTAGTGCAGTGTCTGTGAGAGTAGCACAAATTTGGTTTAAGCGTTTTCAATCAGGAAATTTTGATGTCAAAGATGCACGTCGCTCTGGTCGCCCTATTACGGATAAAATGGATGCCATTTTTGAAAAAGTGGAGCAAGATCGGCATATCAGTAGTTACGACGTAGCTGAAGAACAAGGAATTGACCACAAAACAGTTTTGGCGCATTTGAAAAAAACTGGGTACACAAAAAAGCTCGATATTTGGGTACCTCACGAGCTCACTGAAAGAAACCTAATGAACCGTGTACTCATTTGTGATTCTTTATTACGACGTAATGAAACCGAACCATTTTTGAAGAAGCTGATAACTGGTGATGAAAAGTGGATCACGTACGACAAGAACGTGCGAAAAAGGCCGTGGTCAAAGGCCGGTCAAGCTTCACAGACTGTGGCGAAACCCGGGTTAACTCGCAACAAGGTGATGCTGTGTGTGTGGTGGGATTGGAAGGGCATTATTCATTATGAGCTGTTACCACCAGGCAGGACCATCGATTCTGAACTCTACTGCGAACAACTGATGAGATTAAAGCAAGAAGTTGAGAGAAAGCGGCCGGAATTAATCAACAGAAGGGGTGTGGTTTTTCATCATGATAACGCTAGACCTCACACATCTTTAGCCACTCAGCAAAAACTAAGAGAGTTTGGCTGGGAGGTGTTAATGCATCCGCCGTATAGTCCTGACCTTGCACCTTCAGATTTCCACCTGTTTAGGTCTCTTCAGAATTCTTTAGGCAGTGTCAGGTTAACATCACGAGAGGACTGCCAAAACCACTTGTCGCGGTATATTGATCAGAAGTCCCAATATTTCTATAGCAATGGGATCATGTCCCTACCTACAAGATGGCAAAAAGTTATCGAACAAAATGGTACCTACATACTTTAGTTAAATGTAAATAAACCATATTGAAAAATGTTTTGAATTTTCTTAAAAAATGCGAAGAAACTTTTTCCCCAACCTAATATGTTCGTATGTTTTGATTTTGTTGTAAAAACAGACAGCCTTAATTCCAATGTTTATTAGCCAGTATTTCCCAATCCAAAAGGTATATTAAAAAAAATGGCTGTGTATTTATATAAAGCCCCTGGATTTGAAGCTAGCTGGATGGATAGGATGAAAGATCGACCTTCTAGGACCTACCCATGAAAATCTTATAGTGCGGAAACAATTCCTTCATATCAAAAAAAAATTCAAACTTTCCTATAAACTTGTAATTATCAATTGGCGCGCGCTCGGTAATGGATCACTCCGTTTCACGGTCATTACGTAGTTGCCAGGTGAAATGCATTAAACCCACGTTGTGTGGTAATTGTAGTATTTTTGGACGTAAATTAATACTTGGTGTATTTAAATTGCTCCAAAACCGACTTAGCCGCCCCGACATTACATGTTGGTGTGCGTCATCCCTAGAGTGTTTTTTAGAAGTGCGGAGACGAAAGCTAGCGCAGGAGGTCCTGAGCGTAGTGAGCGGTACGAGTACGGTACGGTACGGTCGAGTGCGGTCGCTTAAGCGAAGGGGCCGACCAAGCGAGTCTTTCGGCGTAGCCACCAACTTCACTAGGTTGGGCTTTCGAAATAGATCCAAAAACCATAATACATAAAAAGAATAGGTCGGGGTCATTATAGTATGATATAGTGGCAATACACGTTGTGCAGTAGGTTTGGATTGATCAATGCAATCGATTCTCCCTATATTCTGTTCAGTGGACTGTTCAGTCGCCCTTTGGTTGTACTGTGCGGTGTTCTGTTATCGTTTTCTCTTTGTGGTTAACGTATTGAGCATGTCCGTGTCGCCGACGCCCGGCGTTGCAGGCGGAGGCGGTGTAGGTTAGGTTAGGTTAGATACATTAGTTTATGCTTTGTGTTCTGTGTTGCGTCGCTGTTTTTAGTGTTAACAGTGGGCAACTCGCTTCCGGTTTACTTCGCGGCGGGCAAACAAGATACCGACGCCATTTTGTTAGCTTTCTCAAGCATGATTTCTGATTTTCGGAAACGCGATTTTTTTTGGTTTCCGCAATTTCTATGTCGCGCAAACATATGTTTTTGAGGTTTTTAGTAGGTATTTATTTTATTTTAATTTTTTTCTAGGGGCTTCATTCAAATACAATCCCAAAAAAATACATACACATATGTATGTATTTTATAGATATCATAATATTTTATAGAAATCTATGTATAGAATTCTATAAAATATTTTATAATCCAAAATTTCAAAAACCTAGTAAAACCATCCAAAAGAACATGGAAACAGTAACTGAGCTAACCTTAAAAATGTTTACAATGATATGAAATCGCATTAGTCGCAAAACATTTTCGGTACATGCTGTAATGTACTTGTTCTGGAAAAAGAATGAATGCTCTGAATGCTCCCCCCATTAGAATGTTTCGGGTTTTATAAGTAATGGCATAAACAGTTGTATTATTATTCTTGCTTTAGAACAAAATGCAGACTCCAAAGAGATAAAAAATGGTGCATGTTCTCAAGTACAAAGTATGTAGATTTTTTAGATTGTAGTTGCTGGAAAGCCTAGAGGTCTAGATCTCACATTTAACTTTGTCACAACAGAGAGCGAGGGGGCCGTTACGTGACGCCCGCTCTGAGAGGCGAGTAGGTACAACTAATAGTTGGGAATGGGAAAAAATAACAAAACGCCTTTGAGCCAAAAACGACTGTAATGGTACGACAACAAGGTACATTTTTTCCCGCAAGTTGAAAACAATTTCAACTGTCAAAAATTAACCGCCCGTATTTACACGCGCGTCAGACTCGAACTTGAAAGCAGAAAAAATAATGGAAATGCAGCTCGGGCTCTACTACACGGGCCGCTAGGCACACACGCGACCCGCCCGCCACCCCGCACACCGCGCGGTGACCTACAATCGCTTGCGAACGGCGCGGCGAGCGAGATACAAGCTAGCATCGAGGCAAACATACATATTACACCACTGTACCGTACCTGCGGTCAGTACATACAGACGGACCGGATAAATGCCGTCACACAAAAGTGGCAACGTTGACTATTTGAGCATTCGGTATGTTGTTAAACCGTGCATGGAAGTGTCGTGGTCTCAGCCGACGCTGGTCTTATCGCGGTATAACGCCAGGTATCGGCGACATTGAATGACAAACAAACTCTTTCCCAAACACGCACCTGTAGTAGAAATGCACGGAAACCAACAGTAAGCCAATGGTGTCACTTTGTAAAACCATGCAAGCCAAATCACCTCACAATTACAGACTTTAGCACAAAAACTAGCCCGAAAGATCGCACAACAAAACTGTCACAAAATGGAGAAACGATTAGTTCATTCAGTCGTCGCCGCGGCGCCACGGCTGAGGAAGGCGCAGGCGCGAGGGACGCGAGACCGCGGCGGCAAAAGTTTTGAAATAGCTGCGTTCCAGATATCCGTTTGAAAATGCATCTATCTGCATGGAAGTATTGCTATCTCTTTTCCCCGAATTAGATTTAATAAGTGGGATAGAGATTGTCGGCCTAGATTTTAAAAAAGTATTTTGCCCGCGCGTTTTTTATGCACAAAAATGGCGCGAATACGCACAAACAAAAAGAACTCACCAGGCCCAGGTCGTCGATTCTCTTTTGAAGTGTTCGAACCGTATCAATGTCCTTCAAGTCCAAGTAGAAGCAAAATCCACTTGTGAAGTTTGCGCGTTTCAATGCTGCAATGGAATAATCGTTGTAAACACACTATAATAAATCACAATAATCTCTCGTAAATCATAAATGTTTGTGTCCATAATGAAAAATAAAGGTAAAAATATTTTAAAAGACTTTATATATTAGGGAAATCGTTATTTTCTTAATAACTTGTGACTTTATTCCCGCCTCAAGATGCTAATAAAATAAGAATAGTGTTATTCTATTTTTTGTATTTTAAGTTGAATCTTGCATTGACAAAATGTTTGATGCACGTTTGCAAAATTTCAGAGCTCCAAATAGTCGGGAATTGGGCAAAATATCGATTTAATTGAAAGCTTGAAGTTTTTTAAAATTAAAATAAAGTAAACTGCCAGATCATCATTTATGTCGCGCTAGCGCTAGCATTCTGTCGGACAACAGAAATCATAATTACTGTAAGGCAAAAGCTATTGCCTTTCTGTATAGAAAAAAAAGTATCTTTAGATTAGGTCTAACCTTAGATCTGACAATCTTGTTTGGTTTTCGAAGCATATCAGATCTTTGGTCCTCAACGTAACCACCTATATTTTTTATTCGTTTATGAAGTTGCAAGACCACGAAAGGTACTGTAATGTTAACACGTAAAAACAAATGACCTAAAACCAACTTAGTAGTACTAAGGCAATTGCGCGAATGGTACTAGGAGAATGTCGGGATAGAAGAAATGATATGGGTTGTGCATGGCAAAATCTACTATTTTTACCTTGTGATTGATTTGGTGTTGGCGGGAGGTGGCGAATACTAGGTTGATGTGTCCTGCGCGGTGAGACCATCCCTGCAGCCTGGGACCACACGTGCCGCTCGAGCCCGCTAGCACACGTGATTTAACATAAGGTTGAATTAATCCGATGCAAGATACTCGCAGGTGCTCACAGGACCCAAAATTACGTCACAAAACAAAACACTAACTAGCTCATGACACGTTAGGCACCTACTTAAAATATTGTAGGTGGAAAATCCAGATAACTACTAATAAAGTCAAGGCTCCTTTGAGTTGTTTAAATACACCGGTAAAATACACACACATTAAAGCAAGCTAACTAAATCATCTCAACCACATTCTTCCAACTGAAATGACAACTGAGAGAAAAACAGCTGAACAGCATAGACAAATCTAGCCCCCCTCCCCAATATATCGATCCATAGAGTAAATCTTTAAATTATAGCGCAACATACACACAGTACGTCATACATATACTTGTAACTTCTGTTATAAATGCTAATGAAACGTTCATTGTAAGAAATTGAATAGATTTTTTTTCCAGATAAATGATAGGATTCAAGTAATTTTGTTGGTATGGAGCCCACTATCTATGCAGCGTGTTCAGCGGTCAGCACATACAATTTGTTAAATGATGAATGAGATCGATAGCAATTCTCTTTGTCGGGCTGTATAGCAATTCTCCCGTCCCAATTTTTGCAACATGATAAAGTGATAACTACTTATAAAAATTCTAACATAAAGCTGTGCAGGTTGTTGAGGTATGGTCCAAGAGTTAACCAGTTATTCCTAGGAACGTTTAGAGCTTTTGAAGCGATGACGTGTCGGGTGAAAGCAAAACGTAAAAGTTTCACTTTTATCGTTGTTTTATCATTCGTGTTTGCTTCATCGTGGTCCGATTTGAACTACGTTAGTAGCCCTACCATGAGTTTTGGTGATGTTCACTTCGATCAACGTTAACGAAATTTTTGTATGGAGAAAATTGCAGCGCCTCTAGCGTACGATCTTATTACTAAAAACGGCACTACGAGTTATATTCACGTTCGTTTTCGAGCATCACGAACGTCATCGAACAACGAAGTGATACGGTTTGTATGAAAAACGGTACCACGAGTGTCAATTTTGACAGTTCGACGTGATCACTTCGACAACGTTATTCGAATTTCTTTTCACTAGTCAAAGCTTAGGTGAAGGGTCGAAATTATTGAAGTTTTTGTGCTGTGGATAAAAAAAAATGAATCGAGGCTATTTCGCGTGGAGGCTACTTGAAGAAGAGCACGACGAAGAGCTTAGGTCCAATCATCGTAAGAAAGAGGTGCTCATGCGAAACATGATGGATCCACTAGAAGACTTACCAGAGGCTGAATTCCGGCGGAGGTATCGGCTCTCGAAAGAAGCCTTCTCATACTTGAGTGACATATTAAGACAACACACGAATCTACGCTCTTCTCAAAGAGTAAGCCGAGATTTGAAGGTAATTACGTAGGTAAACCTTGGGTTATATACTTTGGAATCCATTCTTCCATACCATCCTGACCGTAAAATTATCACAAATAGCTACATTCCAGAATTATACGTACTTACTAAATTAAATTGGCTAAGTCGATAAATGTAATTAAAAATACATTTGTCAAGTTTGTTCTGCTATACTTACATAAGTTAATACTGTACAAGATATTGAATACAGATTGTCAAAAATGCTTGATTTTTTACTTTATTTGTTTTAGATACTGACAGCGGTATCTTTTTTTCAAAGTGGTTCGTATCAGAGAGGTGTTGGTGAAGGTCGTCATCTGTCACAGCAGGCTGTTAGCACCTATGTGAATGAAGTTACCGCTGCCCTAAACCATCCCCAGATAGTTAGGCAGATTATCAAATTCCCAACGACTCCAGAAGCACGGGCAGTCATAAAAAGAAAGTAAGTACAGCAAACACAGCAAGTTGTATTGTGATATATATATTTGTAACTCTCAATACAATATTGGACAGCAAAAATATATACTTACTCGTTTGTTGCTATTTATTTCTAGAAATAAAACAAGAAATGTTCTCGATGAAATGATGACTCATGTCAATTTTATTTTTTTAGATTCTATTTGAAATATGGAATCCCAGGAATTGTCGGGGCCATCGACGGAAGTCACATTCGTATTTTCACACCACCGAGGGAGGAGGAGCACATGTATTATTGCAGGAAGCATTACCATTCCATCAATGTACAAATGGTAACTAAATTATGTCTTACATATAATTTTATTTTAGTTTATTATGGAAGTGTTACATAAACTATAAACTAACGTATTCATAATTTTTTTATGGGCACACATACATACTTTGACGTTAAATTGTAATTCAACAGGTATGCGACAGTGATTGTAAAATTTTGGCTGTGAATCCCAAATATGGGGGTGCCGCTCATGATGCATTTGTTTGGGCAAACAGCCAGATCAACAAGTACATGCAGAATTTACATCGAGCTGGCGATGCTTGTTGGCTACTGGGTATGACAATTGAATTATTCACCGGAAAAATCATCTGCATGTATAGTGTCAGTTTCTTCATTTTCTCCATTAGATGTAAATTATACGCTCGGATCTGTCAAGTTTTTTTTTTATTTTCTGCCGGTTCTATTACTTTGGCTAAGAATCACTTCCGGCAGATTTGCCATTTTTTCCATTGATACCCATAAACTAGTTTACAATCGTTGATAGATTACTACTGCTCACAAAGTAGTACAATATTTATTTACAATACCAATGTATTTATATATATTGGTGAAGAACGAACTCTTGTTTACCATAATGACATCTTATTCTATATTAGCTGAGGTACTCGGCTCAATGTACATCGGACTGATGTTGGGCTGAATTATTTCCTGGATTTTCATCCTATTTCACCCCCTTCGAGTTTAATTTTCGGCACAAAAGGTGTATGATTACTCATCCACGTCCAGTTCCATAAAAAAGAAAAAAGGAAAATATTTTCACTTAAAATTGCAATTTAACTGTCAACAGACTGGAAAGTTCACAGGATTGTATTAATAAATTTATAATTTTCAGGTGATTCGGGATATCCACTAAGACCCTGGTTGATGACTCCTATAATCAATCCCCCGGCGGGTACTGCAGAAGCTGATTACACTCGCATGCACGGTGGAGCCAGGGTTGTCATAGAAAATACTTTTGGACGGCTCAAAAATCGGTGGCGCTGCTGCTTAGGCGATCGGGTTCTACACTATGCACCTGTCAAATGTGCTGAAATCATAACGGCATGCTGTGTACTGCACAACATTGCTATGCATTTTGGCTTGCCAGAGCCTGAAGACGAACCACCAGGTTATTATGAAGAGTATGTTTAATTAATGTATATAAAAAAATACTAACAAGGTGCAAACTATAAGGTTGTAAATTATTCAAACCAGTAGTTACATCCATAGGCTTAGAATGTAAAGACATACAGTGTCAACCCACTGATGAGACCAAATTGTTTTATAAATAATGTAGTGAAATTTATTTTTTAATCAAAGCCATTTCTAAATCGCTATGTAGCTTCATAATAACGTTCTGAAGTTATGTTATAAATTTTCCTTTGAAATATTAATTTGGTCGACAAAGAATCAGAGGGTCGCGCCTTATTTACCATAAAAAACCGGCCAAGTGCAAGTTGGACTCGCACACGAA
Source organism: Incurvaria masculella (assembly GCA_946894095.1). Lineage (NCBI taxonomy): Eukaryota > Metazoa > Arthropoda > Insecta > Lepidoptera > Incurvariidae > Incurvaria > Incurvaria masculella. Next base: position 11,808,298 of record OX335644.1, read on the forward strand.
GGGTTCCATACCATCGTACATGATTTAACACAAAAAAATATATATTTGTAAAATATATATGTTTGTTATATTTGTTAGAGTGTGATGTTCCGTTGGCACCCTTTGGGTACGGAACACTAAAAAAGAGTTTTTGTTCAGGTTTATTACTCCCATTTACTTAACAATCTTTAAATGCACAGGTCACCATGCTTTCTTTAAGGAAAACTAAAGAAATCAAATATTTCACATTCCATGAGCGCGACTCCTATGTATTGATATTGGTTTGAGAAGTTGTCTCATCGGGCATATGTATTCCATCTCTCCATAACTCGTGGCAATGGTACTTGTGTTGACGTCTCACTCCTACACTTTGTTTGTCTTGTAAGCACAGCGCGCTATGCTAGGTCCTATGGTTACATCAATACTAAAAGAAATTTGCAAGTATAATTTTTTTCAGACTTTGCAAATAAATATTTAATATGGCATAAAACTCTGTTGCAAACATCATTGGTAACATTACCTCAAATTTTACTACAAACAATAATTTCTGTCGTTTCCAGTGGTTGAAGAATTCCGCCGCAATGAGGTCATCCAAGAGGTGCATGGACTCACGGATCTTCTCAGAGGCCAAGCAATCCGGAATAACATCATAAGGCATTTAAGGATTTAGCAAAAAGTGATTTATGATAAAAGATAGTGATTTGTGATAAAAGAAGGTGATTTGTAATAAAAGTAAGCTATTAGTGATAAGACAAACATTTGTGATAAAAGCTATGTTTTGTGATAAGATAGTGATTTGTGATAAAAGTTAGCTATTTTTTGTGATAAGACAGTGATTTGTGATAAAAGTTAAGCTATATTTTGTGATACAAGAAAATTATTTGTAAGAAAAGGAATGAAGGCAATATTATTAATAATTTTTAAATACATTGATTATATGAAGGTTCACGAGATTCCATTAAAAATATAAGGTTAAAATAAAGAACCACATTCGTAAAAAAATGTATTTATTTAAAAAAAACTATAAAATCAAGGCAAATTTCTTTCAACAAGATTCTTTAATATTTCCACCTGTTCCGCCTGATTTGTTAAAAATTTATCGGCTAGACGCTGCCAACCCTCTTCTAAGCGCAAGCGCTGTTCCTCAATGTTTAAGCGTCGCTCCTCCAGCTCCAAGCGCTTTGCCTCATGCGCTCTGAATGTTTCGTCCGAGCGCAAGAACAAAGCACTCGCTGAGCTCACTCTGTTCGGCTTGGGCATGGGGCGCAGTTTTTTTTGCTGCTGCCCAAGTGGCGATAAAGCACGTCGCTTGCTGCGTAGCGGGGTGCGTGGCTCCGGTGAAGTCAGCTGCGGTGAAGCAGGCTTTCCGATAGCCTGCTGACTTGGGGTTAGTGGTGAATGAAATTGCCCCGATGTCAATTGTGGTGTGTTTGCAGCGGTGCTGGTTGACGACTCCAGTTCGATAATGTCCCAGGCTTCATTTCCTGTATCGTAAAACATTATTTTTTATTAAATAGAGGACTTGTGCACCTAAGCAGTTGGTTCAATGCCTAAAGTAATTGTTATTAGTATTTTGTCGTCCAGTTTCATATTAATATATATATATAGGATGTAGGCGCACCAGCTTAAATCCTATTAATAATAATCGTTATGTGATGGACAATACATATGTAACAAATTATTTCTGTCACAGGACACAATGCCCATTCAGTGTAAACAGTATTTTTTTGTATTTCATTTCATTTAATTTTCATTTCTTTTCAATTCACACCAAGATGGCAGCGGCTCGGCGACAACTCTCAGTGTCAAAGCATTTTAATTTAAACTCATTAGGATAATGTATAGTGTTGCTGGAGAGGCTAGAGTGCCCACGGCGCCATGTGGGGCCGCTGTCGGCCGCGCGACCGCGGCCGCGTGTCAGTTTAAAATATCATGTACCTACCATTCGTTGGACCGCTTAGAACTGGTTGGACTGGAATGGTCTACAGCACTGGAGCGTCTGGCAGCGGAGCCTCTGCTCCAGCAGGCAACTCCTGTACATAAATAATATTTGTCATATTGCTTATTATTAAAACACAAAATTAAAAAGAGTTCACGAAAGACTAGCTTTCAGGAAATACTATCTCTGCCATCTAACATGTTGCCAATGGGGAGGACGGCTGCCAAACGTTACCACCAGATGGCGCCACATAAAACTATGCCACGGTTTCATTTCAAGGTTATAGGTTGTTGACCAATAAAACTGAGTTAATATGAATAGCTACCTTGAAATGGATGTAAAACACGGACAATGTGATTGTCTGTGATTCGCGAGTAAACATAACCTCTACGTGATAGCTTGGCATGGTTTAAAGTAAAAAAGTTTAAAACAAAAGTAAAGCTTTGCGCCGTGCGACCCATTGGAACAGGCCAGTCCCCACAAACAACAGCAGGAAAGAGGTGACCCGAACTAAGCGTCACCGTAAGCAAGGACCTCAAAGCGATGCTCTAGTCCAGTGGCAACAAAAAAAATTGTGAGCCATTTGCACATTTTGTTTTAATCTAAGAGAATCTAGTTTACGAAATCTTTTTTCTAAGGATGGTTCTACTACCACGGACGAAGAGAAACCGACAAAAAACGTTGCCGTGAGTCCATATCCATTATTCCATATGCATTTTTATTCTAATAAAAAATGTGAATAACATTATCCCTTTAAATGATACCACCTATACCTTTGTCAACAATGGTAAGGCAATTGCTAAAGACACCTAATAAACATGACGATGAATGATCATGGAAAACAAATCCATGCAGGAAAAAATATTAAATAAGATAGATTGATATAAAAATAATATTCGATACGCCTCAGACACCCAGGTGGTATCACGCTAGTTAGTCCCGCCCGTGATGGTAACATCGCATGGAATTAAAGATGGACGAAGCAACAAGGAAATTGCTGTATTTTCCATTCAGTTCAATGCAGCCATGCATATAAGGAAGGTCTTGGCATGACACCTAGTTCTCATGTAGTGACTTGGGCTAATATCAAGACAGTGGACGGGGTCCAAGATTCCAAGTAAAGATTCATCGTGAGGTTCAGCATTGTTACCTACTTCAAATTCTTCAAATATATACCTACAGTTTGGGCCTAACTTTATGACTGATGTAAGGATGGGGCATTCGCAGCGCAGAATGTGCATTCTAGATCAGCGGCACGCGGAGGGCATGCCCACCCTGTGCTAACTCGGAATTCGGCATGTATTTAGACCAGCCACAAGAATTGCACCCTTAGAACAGAAAAGAAGCTAGAAATGTGATGTAGCGACAAAGCATTGCACTTCTAGCTTGCTTTCTGTTCTGAGATTGCACCAATAAATTTTACCTCTTCAAACCCGACCTCTGGAACGTCCAGACCAATGGCTGACTTCACGCCAATTATTATCAGCACCCTCCATTCAAGAGGAGAGAGCTTCTCGTCGTATGCCGGCCCGCCACCAGTTTGGTTCGCTTCTCTGGTGATCTTCGCCGCCTTCTTCTTGACGTTGTTTTTGAAATCACTCCAAACCTTAAAAAGATATTCCACAGTAAATTTACTTTTGTTAAAACAGTCTTATTCAAAGTGAACCTGTCAAAACTAAGTACGAGATTAGAACCGGACTAACCATACCAATACCGGCTTAGTCCGGCGCATTAAAGTTAGTCCGCCCACTCTGAATATGACAGATATTGTTTTACAGCATAAGCTCATTAATTCAGTGCTTGTTATTACGGTCCACCAAATAATTGGGCATTTGAGTAGTTCATACAAGTTAAAAACGTAATATAATATGGCACATATATGTAGGCGGGTTTCTTTCCTCAACAAGCTTAATAGCTCAACGATAGTCCGCAAAGGCGCTGTTATGGTTTCTCCCTGAGCGTGTTTTCGCGAGATGAGTTGAATTTGGCTTTTCTGAGTACCCTTGCTCTATCAACACAGCCACCCACACCGGTTTTCCATAAAAAAAGGTAAGCAGATTTCGCTAACGCATGCTTAGTTGTGTCGTGCTCCTTTTGGTTGTTAATAATTTTTTTTTAATGCCGATGGCTTCAACATTGTTATACATTGAAAGACAAGTACATATCTAGATGTAATCAAATGCAATGCAAACCTTTTTCCATCTCTCTAGCGGTTTGGTGTCCCCAAACCCGTTGCTGTTTAACTCCTCCACCAACTGTTCCCACAGCACAGCAGCTTGCGCCTTTCCTCGAGCACCTTCCTTAGGCTTGCATAAATCACCATGTCTACAAACAAAATTAGTAAAATGAAACGCATGTTTTGCACATTCAATTTCAGACAAACAACAAATGCACTCTCGTAAGCATCTTACCGTTCCATAAATGAGACTATCACCTCGAACTGCATTAGTGATGTGTTTCGACGTGACGCCATCGTCTCTCCCATAGATAATATAATATTACTGCATGTCTCTCCGGTCAAACTGTGTCTCACCGTTAAAAGTTAAGAATTAAAGAAGAATCAACGAAGTATATGCAGTGATAGCGTGCGGCGTGTGGTGAGTGAGAGTAACGCGAAACAACGGTATGTTTCTTCCACTTACTTTAGCAAAGTGACAATTGATCCGAAAATAGTGTTGTCCTTTTTTTTATCTAGTGAAAAGAGATACGAACACTATAATATCAATTATGCACACATCCTACTTACTTTGTTCAAAATTGACTTGTCTCTGGTCTAACGCAACGATCATCGAGTTTTCGATATGCGATCGATGGGTGAACAAAGTAACTCATGGTAGCGACTCAAACGCGGTTCGATCTCGTTCGTGACCATTCGATGAAGATTTTCGTTCGTTCGACGGAAAACTCATGGTAGGGCTACAGAGCGCATTCACAACTGGTCCGATTCGCGCTAACAGCTCTCAAAATCTCGTTCCGTGAACGGTATGAGGTTAGCGCTACGTCACTAAATGCCGTGCACAGTGCTATAACAGTGCTCACGCCTTAGAGGTACAGCACTATGTGTGCAACTGTCGCTACTGTCAGTGTCACATTTTGACGTTCCTCAACTCGGTTGAGGAACGTCAAAATGTCCGAACTTACGTTACCGAGTTAGTACTCGGTAACGTAAGTTCGGACACTTCTCGGACATACAGACGCTTCTCGTGTTCGCTTCCGTCAAAGTCTGAAAAATAAAAAAGTAGGCATCTTTTTTCTACATACAGTTTGACAGAACCGAACACGAGAACTTCTCGCTTTCGCTTTCATAATAATAATAATAACAATAAATATTTATAGTGTACCTTTAAAAATGGTAACAAAGGGCGGCCTTAATGCCCAAGGGCATTCTCTACCTCTCGACCCTTGGGATGTAAAGAGAGGTACGAGGCTGTAGCAAGTAGCAAGCAAGCAATAAGATAATTTTAATAATAAGAAATACATAAATCACTGTTTATAAAAATAGCAATAAACTTTAATTAACATATAAACATAGTAGCTTTAAGTATAAAATACATATGTACCTCTATACAGGGTGTTAACGGGGCTATGGTCCAAACATTAACTAGGTATCCCTTGACCTATTTGGAGCAAAAAAGGTTAGTAACATTTTGTTGTCCGACGTAAAAAAATCTCTCTGAACGGAGAACGATTTGGCCGAAACTACGGAATTCGGATGTACTTATGATCGAACTTGCGCAAAACGTAGATGTAACGGATGCACAAGTTGAGAAGACGGTCGAGTTTATTGAGTAGATCTTCACTGAGATCAAGATAGCAAATATCTGCATAGTCAAGTAGAGGAAGTAACAAAGATTGTGTTAAGGCGCCAGTAGGGGTAGAATTTTGCAAACGCTTCAGTGAATGTATGTTTGTCAACAGTTTGCGACTGACCTCATATACATGTTTTCTCCACGTGAGACTCTCATCAAACCATAATCCCAAGTTTTTAATTTGTCTGCTGTAAGGTACTATCACCCTATCAAAGACAACGGCAGGAATATTATAAATTTTAGCTAATTGGGAGATAGCACGATAAAAGCCTGTGTATTGGATGGGTTGAAAAGTAATCCAAAGCGTACAGCCCTGTCAAGTACACAGATGAGGTCAATATTAGTCAGAGCAACTGCAGAATGTCTTCAGAATTAAATTGTCGATAAAGCTGCAAGTCATCGGCATAGAGATGGTAGGAAAACGTGATATTCCGGGAGGTCACGACATTTTTGGTCACGATAAGGTAAATGGCTGAATCTGGGTTCACGTGTTAGAGACCAACCCTCTAATGCTAAATATGTCGGTCTGCCTGTTCCCAGTGGTTGCGTTATCTAGATTGGCTATATAAAATAGATGTTGGTATGTATCTGCTGATTAATATATATATATTTTCTAGAACCATTGATACCTATTAACTATGCAACAATAACCAGTCGGTTTTTTTATTAAATACTTAAATATACCTAAAGTTATATCTGTAACCTAAATCGCCTATAACTACGAAATGCAACCAATGATTTGTTCAGTTTTTGTATTACTAAGCAAGTATGTACTGATACTTTCATGCTTCGTCATTTGCATCCATTTATCTTATCATATATATTTTTTGTCACCATAACTACTTTTTCAGCCGCCTTATCTACGTAACGCAACCACTTGGATCAGGCAGATTAACACATTTAGCTTCAAAAGGTTAGTCTTTATCCTGTGAACCCAGTTTCAGCCATTTACGTTATCGTTACCATTTTTGTCGCGACCTCCTAGTCTATGAAGAGAGCCACAATATAGTTGATGCAAGTCTGAGAATAGTAAAGGAGAAAGAACACGGCCTCGTAGAACACCAGCAGTTATGTCGCTCCACGAGGAGTAAACATTGTCAACGCGGACACACTGTTAGCATCCACGGCTATAGGAAGAAAACCAATCAAGAGCTGACTATGAGATGTTAAGATAGTACAGAACGGCTAGCAAAATATCGAAGTCAACAGAGTTAAAAGCGCTGCTAAAGTAGATCAAGAGAAGCCGAGTTAGCTGCCTTCCATCCATAACTTGGCGCATGTTATCAGTTATTTTAACTAGAGCTGAAGCAGTGCTATGTGAACGACGAAAACCGGGTTGATAAGGACTGAGAATATTTTTTGAAATGAGAAATTAATAAAGTTGAAAAAACTACGCGTTCTAATGCTGAGATTCTCGGACTTGGCTGATCCAAAGTATGGCTTCCGACGCCAAATTTGAAATTCGGTCCATTCATTTTATGTCAAAACTGACAGTTGATAGATATACATTGGCTCAGCCAAGTACGAGTAACGTCTATGAATCTTAGCTTGAGACTATTGATAAAAGGTGAAGTATGGAAATAGGGCGGCAATTTTTAAATTCAGTACGATTATTGACTCTAGGTAGAGGAATCACGTAAGCTTTTTCCCAGCAGTCAGGAAAATACCCCGATAGTAGATATAGTTTATAATGTGGGAGATGATGGGTAAAATATTATCTAATATCGGGATCAAAAGATCGCGACCCAGATTATCAGGACCAGCGGTGTTGCTCTTGATTGAGAGTAAGTATAATGGGATAGTGAGTGATAATGAGCTGAATCGGGACGCTTTTATTCGTCGTGAGCACTGTTATCGTTTACTGTGTGTCTACTCATGAAAGAGAACATGAGAACTTCTATATGCAGTTCAAATCGGACCATGGGTGATGCACCAAGAGTCGATGCATACACGGGGGGCTGCTCAGGGTCTACTCGTGAAATTATCACCTGTGGGTCACCGGTGAGTCACAACGCTTACATACTCATGAAACGACAGCCACGAGTCACCCTTGTGTTGTCCCTTTCTAATTATTGTAATTAGATTGCGATGACAGATGCATACAATTTTGTTTGATGACGTCAAGCGAATGCGTCTCACTTTCTTCTGTGACTAACTCGTTTTCGCCTTTCTAAGTAGAAATGAAGGAAACGAACACGAGAAGTTCTCGCATGTGAAACTGTCAAACTGTAGCAGCCGTATTCAAAGTGGGCGGACTAACTTTAATACGCCGGACTAAACCGGTTTTTGTATGGAAAGTCCGGTGCTAATCTCGTAATACATTTTTTAAAAGGTTCTCCCTGAATACGACAATGACAGCTGAATTCAGAGTGGGCGCACTAACTTTCATCGTTCAGAGAGCACCTGTCAAAACTTATTAGCACCGGACTAACCACACATAAAACCGGTTTAGTTCGGCGTATTAACGTTAGGCCACCCACTCTGGATACGAATGTGACATTCGTATGCAGAGAGAACCAGTCAAAACTGTATTTAAAATTAAATATGCCTACTTTTTTATAAATATAGCGGATGAGAACCGATGCCGGGCATAAAAACGGGCATTTTATACTCCCACATAGTAGCTTATTTTGTAGGGCACCACTGTCTTTTAAGGGATACCACATGAAAAAGAATACCAGGTATTGTATAATAATACCAGTAATTGTTTTCCTTATCAATGAGGTATTAAATACCTCATTGATAAGGAAAACAGTATTAAATACCTCATTGATAAGGAAAACAATTACAACCTGTGGTAAAAAAAAATCTTGAGGAAATAAAAATTAGCAATTTAGGTAAACAATATTATTTAAAGTATAACTAAATCACATAGATCTTTAATATTTAAAAAAATGGGGTGGTAGAAGCTAGTTTGGTTTTCGTGAATTCCATGAAATAAATAAACTCCAACATCAATCCCGGAGTCTGATGGAGTCTGTCAAATCAATTGTGAGTCCCCTATGGATTCCCCAAATAATATGAGGGCGTCAAAAATCATAGCAAGCTAACGTTGAAAACATTGGGGCAATTGACAATTATCTTGATACTTGAAAATAAAAAAGTTCGATTTACTTTTGTTGAAAAATGTTACTTAACATGTTTTATATTGTTCAGGAATCATGTTTATTGTATTAGGAGTCATAATCAAAATCTGGGGCGAGATTTACTATCTATTTTTGACAGCTGGTTTGATCAGATAAAGATATCAAGATAAAATTCCCCACTTTAATATTCACGACTGGCTTGACATACTCTATAACTCCGTCAAACGATCTATTAAGAAAACATTTAGATTACACTTTATTCTGTTAACCAGTTTATTTCATTATAATCCAACAAGGAGTTTTGATGCTATCACCATGGAGGTTTCTTCACCTCCATGGCTATCACGAGTTATACTGAGCGTCGGCAGCGTGTTATCTCATGTTTAGTGCTTCCTCCCACAGCCACGCCACGCTCAGCTCGGAAAGTGTAGGTTGCGGATGGTGTAGTACTCATGTACTTTTCTTCTCGACACACCGACGTTGAAATCATCCAAATTTTGTCATTTCTGATCTTTTTCTTCTTGTTCGGTTTCTCTCCTGTTTTTGTTCTTTAATGATGTTTGACACAGTCCGAGTCGATACGACTGGAATTTATATAAACGTTTTCGTAAACAATATTAACTAAACTAGTATATGACGTCATACAGTTTGTTTGGCAAAACTTAATTGATGTTAATAAAAATATTTTTTTATTGTTTTATTTTGAACCAACTTGCATCCCAAAATACGCCTAAAATTTTGGGCACACGTCTATGAAATATTCAACTTATTTCATTATTTTGGATTTGTTTTTATTCGATAGCGCTCAGAACATGATGAATATGAGATGAATATACAGTGGATATCTTGCATTGTTATAATGGCAACACATGCCTGCAACTGTAAAGAAGTGCTTTATAACGTTTTGAAGTGAGATTACAGGCCTATTTATTTCTTTTTCTTCCTCGAAGAACTTTCACGCCCTCAAAACAATCTCTCGAACTCCAATTTTTTGCACCTTAAGCATGATTCAACACGTTTAAAATTCAGAAAAAAAATCTACAAAGACAGAGCCCAGAGCGTAGGTGACAATCTGATAAAAAATGACATTCAAGATGGCGACCGTTCAGTATCAATTTTTGGCACGCGCAAAATAAGCTATGTGGCACTATATATATAAATACTCATAGTTTGCAACATTTAGCAGTTAAGAGTCCGCTCTTTTTAGACCCTGAATTGGTCCCAGGCTCTAGACAGACTTCCGCAATACTTCTAATGAGGACGATACGTTTAGGCTTTTTCGATTTCAAATGGTCCACCAGGCAGATGACCCAAAATTCTTGGCAATGTAGCGAGCACACAGCGCACGCGACCAGCCATGACGTGGGCCAATGAAATTAGAGTTGCTTGACGACGCACTCTGTATTTACGCAAGCCGTGGCGCTGCCGTCGCGCCATAACCTATAAGTATGCGAGCGCTCGATAACAAATCACTCATATATAACAAGTATTTCTATAACTCATTAACCCTTTCCCCGCCAGGAACGTATATATCCGTCAGAGCAAGGCATTCTGCAGGCGCCATCGTCGGATATATCCGACGGAAAACTACTCCACTACAAACATTAATAAAACTTTACTGATTACGAGATTACATAATTGCACAGTTGCTATTTGCAACAAAACAAACAACAATTCAAGACTGCATATTATCGAAATAATTGTAGTGTGGCGTATTGAGAAGGATTATGGCAAAAAACCTTGGCGGTGAAAGGGTTAAGGTGGCCCAACCCGGCGGTACTAACTCAATCGCGCGCACGGTACAAAACCGTGCTGTTGCGCTCTGGGACCTAGTCTGTTTCAAAGAAAAAGACAGGCTCCGTGATGAGGAAGATACAACATGTCCACAAAAAAGACAATATGCATAGGGTATGATTTGGTAAGATTTACGAAAATTTTCATTACAAAACGACTTATAGCTAAAAGTAAACCACGACCGCTGTAGTAAAAAATCTAACAAAAACCAAATAGATTATAAATCTTGATTAATTAAGCTATGCCTGATGACTAATTTTTTTAAGATGTTCTTACTTTATCATTGCGTAATCTACCTCCAAAATTATTGTTTAATACGCGCGAAAAATCCGAACTTTCGGACCTTATAACTTAGAAACGAAACACAATTTTACATTGCCAATGGTCATCAGACATCTAGTTCGATCAAATAAAGCTATTTTGAGTAAAATTTGGGATCTCTGACAAGTAATATGTGCCTGATTTTCTTTCCCAGTTTGTATGGGGAGTAAAGCGGGATGGTCCACCTTAAAGCATAATTTTTGAGTCTTTCAATAAGTGTTTTTTATTTCCTCAAATGCACGTTTACTTGGAAGAATTTTTAAGCCTAAATTGGATGGTTAGTTGGTAGTATTTTGTTTTGAATGAGTAGTGGCCCTTTAAAATAAAACCATCAATTCCCCTCTTAAATTATTCTTAATAATTAATATAGATAATGTACAATATTCTTCCATAAAATCTCACAATATACATAGCCTGTATATATTATTACTTTATTATGTATAACATTTACAGTGGTCGAGTCCAAAGTCGAATTAATTAAAAAAATATAGATTACATAAGCTAGCTATAGTATCACGTTGCTCTGGCCAAGTGTTGGGTTGTGCGCGTTGGTGCATCCTAACTCTGCTCCACGTCTTGTTCCACTTTGTCGCCGTTCACTGAAGCTCGAATGGGGGGTGCCGGAATCACCTGTCAATCCACACGACACAACTTTATTTACGGCAACTTTAATATTCATATTAAAATTTCATACTTTTAAAAGACACAAACCTCCATTCATAATTAGTAATAAATAGGTATCTACTAAGAATGTTTGGGAATTGAACCTTAAAATAGATGACTACACAGGCGATGTTAACTCAGAACACACCGCCTGATTTCCGAAAAATACAAAACTTTGATAATAGTCTCAAAAAATTTGATAATAGCTGATAATTGTCTCAAAATAAGAAAAGACGTACCGAAACTATATTAGTATATCAATGTAGGCTATATCAATTTCATATTGAAACTTTATTTTCCTGGCCTAAAATAACGTTGACTAGACGTGGTGCACTGTGTCTGCACTTTAGACAAATTTTGATACGAATTATGCATTCAGAAAAGTAATGAAGCGATATTCTCATACGTGATTATTTCGTCCATCAGGGATCTAGAGATATGAGAAAATAATGTTTTGTTTAATAATTTAATAGTACATTATGCATCATATACAATTAAATAATTTAAATATTATCTAAACTTATACCAGGTAGCATACTTAAATACAGGCCCAAATCTTTTAATGTATCTGTTGCTACCTTTACCTGCGCCTGCACTCACCCTCACTTGCTTAGAGTCTAGGCACACGAATAAATATCCTACAAGTGGCTAAGCTCCGTAACAGTATTAGAAATGTATTGATATTTTCATAGGGTTCATATTCATAGTTGTTGATTCAGGGAGAAAATATATATTTTTTTGAATGCAACAGTCTGCACGTAGACATGCGATTATATTGTACTTTAACCGGATTTATTTATATACACACAGTGTATGAGGTAGGCATAACTGATTGTAATAATGAACATTTATTGTATTCATTGTCAGCCTCAGTGGCCCAGTGGCGCGACACTTCAGCGATCGCTCTCCGAAGTTAAGCAACGCTGGGTCCGGTCTGGTCTTGGATGGGTGGCCATTCGACCGTTGAGAGAGGCTGGCCGTGGTTCGGATTCCACGTTAAGCTGTAGGTCCCCTTCCTTACTTACTAGGTGGTAGGGTTTATCCCGCCCGGGTTGGTACCATCGCATTGGATGAACGATGGTCGAAGTGGCAATGAAAATTGTCCGTGTTTTCCATCCAGTTCAATGTAGCCGTGCAATATAAGGAAGGTCCTGGCATGGCACCTAGTTCCCATGTGGTGTGTTGGGCTAATACCATGACAGAACTTGTGGTATTAGCCATCCATGTCCAGTCACATAAAAAAAAAATTTTTTTTATCAAATTCACACAGATATATTAAACATCCGTCAATCCTGAGTTCGTTACATCGGCGTCGACATCAGATAGACCCCTTCAATCAACAACAACGCACACGTAAAGTTGTAGCTGAGAGCTTACCTACAGTGGACTTTGCCTCTGGTTGAATATTTACTCGTGCGTTTTAGGCATGTCATATCCTCAAATGATCATGGCGAAAAGAGTAATGGGGAGACCCGCACAAAACTGTATTCCAGGGTAAAACTGTACATCCTGCCGAATCTGTCCGCCAATGGGAGTTATAATATATGTGTCAACAGACACAGGTCGGTGCAAGCCCAGGCATCTTCTAAATTATCCACTTTATTATTGTTCGGTTGATGTAATCTTATTTTTGTGAAATTTTCAGCAATAATAGTGAAGTTTAGGGGTACCATAGTTAAGTCTCCAATGAACTATGTGGAAGCGAGTATATTTGCTCAATTGATGCACATTCCAAGTACATAGAACTTGCACATTCTTCTAGGAAAAATAGCATATTTTTCTTACAAAAAGTATCAAAGTATCGCGGTTTTGTTCGGTCTCCCCTATTACTAAAAAAATGCACAGAAAGTTATGAAAAACATTTGGGTGAAAGCGGTTAACACAATGAAATCCATTCCAACTATTATAACACAGTGGCTACTTAACTTAACATATTTCAAAGAAGCACTAAATTTCAAGTCTCAAACATTTTTGGGTCACCTATTTCAACTTAAATTGATGGCAAAAACAATACTTCAGCACAAGAAAACATTTAACTGCAGGTGAAAATTAATATGTAATCATCATATATAATCCCATTAGTTATAGGGGCTGCAAAGAAACCCTTGCCACTGAAATTTGTTTACTATAAATGTTTCCATGCTATGAGATTAATCACTGCAATAAGTATCATTCAAGTACTCTACTATGGAGTCTGGACAACATCTAAAGATAAATACACGTTAGATAAGGAAGGAGCTGAAATTTCAAATAGAAAGCAAGTTAGATATTTAAAAGCGCAAGCCTAGAAGCATTCCCCTATGCACCCGCCCGCTGCGTATCAATATGACAAACCTGAGGCATGTTCTACACACTCGGCTGTGTATATTTTGGAAATTTTACATTGAAGTCCCCAGGCCCTCTCAAGATGTTTCATTCTGAGGATGTGAAACAATATTAGTAAAGTTTCGTAAAGTTAATATAATGCCAAGTTAACATAAGGTTCCATAGGTATGAGTATATTTGCATATTTTATTTGCAAACTAAATAGATGGAAGTAACAATTGTGTAAAGTATTTTCTAAGTGCAAAATTAAAGTGATTTATATAATTGCATTTAAAATAAACAAGCATCAAATTGCTGGCTCTTGAGTACCGATACGGTTGACTAATGTCATCCTTATTTCGTTCACCCAATTATGCTTTAAGGCACACATAATGAGTGGCGAACCGTCATCTAGCTATTGCTGGAAAGCCTAACACCACCGAAATGATGGGTTTCCTCAAATGTTTTCTTTTAAGTCATACCTAACTCAGTAGGGTATGCTTACATCTTTTTACCTTCTAATTTTCCAAGCTTAACAATTAAAACGTTGAAAGTAAAACAGCTCGTGGTGTAGGGGCTAGAGGATTTGCCTTTCATGCGAGAGGTTATGGGTTCAAATCTTCACCCCGATCATGCACCACTTTCTTTCTTTTTCTGAGTTGGTTGGATAAGTGCACTTCATAACGAATGCGAGCTGTTCCATGGTTCAGAAACCATGTAAAATTGTGGGTCCCCTTTCCCCTACTAGGTGGTAGGGTTTTAGCCAGCCCGGGTTGATACCAACGCTTTTGATAAAATTATGGTTAAAGCGGCAATGAAAAATTGTCTCTGTTTTCCATCTAGTTCAGTGTAGACGGCTACTCAATAAAGGCTACGAAATTCACGATTGACCGTTCTGTGTAATATATGGAAAGACAGACATGACATTATTGTAGGATCTTCTAACAAACTAGGGAGCCCTATAAACACAAAAAGGTCAGTGGAAGTCAGGAAGCAATGGTCAGTCTGTGGCTCGCGGGTCTGGGCTTAAGGTGTGAACGCACCAGGACCATTACGACGGACGGGCTTATTGAATCAGTTCCCATATCAAATTCGAGGGTGGTTTCTCCACAAAATCCTGGACACAAATTATACACATTTTTTATATACTTAATACCCTTAAGTAAAGTCACAAAATAATATAATTGACATCAGAATATTGTAAATAATTTTTTTTTTAGGAAAAATGTATTTTATTAAACTCTGAAATTGATGCAATTTTAACGATTTTATTTTAATAAGTTTAAATTAGCATTAGATGGAAGAATAGAGAGCAATAAAGAAGAGCAAACAAGCAATCAGGATATAATAATGCTCCATTTACAATGTGTGTCAGCCAATGCGAAATATTTAAATCAGCTTTTGCTTTAAAGTGGAATGTTAAAGTGAGTCTTTTGCCTATCAACATTCACTTCTATTAATGGAGTATAATAAAATGCGAATGTCACAATGGAGTTCCTATGTCATTATAATTTGTGTCTCAGTAAGAACTTGAAATGTGGTGTTTTTTTACATTTTTTTTACGTGATGATGATAATATTTATAAATATAGGTTACCTGCCAACAGAGCAAGGTGGCCACTTAAATGAAAATTAAATGAACTTCAACCAATATTTTATTTCATCTGTAAATGTCATCACTACCTCTCTACAAATGCAGAAAAAAATTTAAGTAAAACAATTCATTCATATATTTTTTTAAGTTTTTAAAATTTTCGTTCTCACTGAGACGCCCTTTTAAATAATGTATGATATGCTTATGTCATTTTCATACATTTTGGTCACCTTCAAGGGGAATGGCGAAATTTTATAAGTTTTAGTTGAGTATTTTAAACCTCCAGAATGACATCCCAAAGTTATTTATGAACCGAATGAAGTGTATACTGACGGCGGGCTTGGGGCGGTGCGTGTCGACGGCGTCGACGGGCAGCTTGATGTGCTCCTCGCGGCAGCCGTACGCCACGGGCGTGAGCGCGATCACCGTGTGCAGCGGCACCTGCAGGTACGGCAGCTCCTCTGCAAACAGTGCCACTCGCTGCACTACCGCTCGAGCAAACCGGTACCATCCGATTATTTATCATCCAGCTACATCTATTTAGTCACATTTATCAGACTTGATGGCCCAGTGGTGCGACGCCTTGCGATTCGATAAGCATGGTAAAGCACGTCTGAACGCGGTTAGGTTCTGGATGGATGACCATTTTCAACCGTTGAAGCTCGTCGTGGTTCGGATTCCACGTAAAACCTTACTTACTATGTGGTAGGGTTCAATCCCGCCCGGGTTGGTACCACCGCATTGATTGAATGATGGTCGTCCGTGTTTTCCATCCAGTTCAATGCAGCCGAGAAGAGCACCTAGTTCCCATGTGACATTCAGTTTGGTATAACCCATAGTAAGTGGTATGCCTAGTTACATTAAAAAAAATCCATTTACTAGGCTTGCCGTGCTTGGCAAGCCAACCTTGCCCCCAGGGGCGGCTTTAGCCATTGCGAGGCCCCTGGCGAGTCGATATTTGCGAGGCCCTTGTCGTTTAGGAATTAGTTTTATTGCAAAGTTATGAATAAGTAAATATAGATTAGTAAATTGTTTTTTTTGGAAATAAACAAATAATTATAAACGCATAGATAACAAGTTATTATTAATCAGGATAAACTAAGGTTAAATTTTGCGGCTTTGTCTAAAACTAAAATCATTAATTAAATCATAATAATTTATCGAAAGAGCTACGTCATTTTCCTATGAAATTTTAGCAAGAGCTGAAAGCCAATCTTATATCAGAGCCGGTAGTCCCAGTTGTCACCTAAATTGGCGTTTATACCAAACCGATCCACTGGCGTTTTCAAATGTATGGAGAAATTGTAGAGCGCAGCTTAACGCAGTGGGCGTTAAGCGAACTAACATTTGCGAGTCCGGGTTTGATTTGACAGTTTAGTCGGCGCAAATACGTCGACGTTGCCGCTTACACCGACTCCGCGTTTTCATTGAAATCGGAAGTCCGAGTTTGACTTTGACAGCTTGAAGAAGTAAAACCACAGAATAAGTAGTAAACATTTGTATGGGCTTTGACGTTTTTACGTAACTTCGAAGTTCCGTAAACGCCAATTTAGGTGAGAACTCAGACTGACCACTCAGGTTTGGCAGAAATGTTTTAATATTTATAACCTTGACGCAACTTTTACTGGTGTATTGGCTATAATTTTCAGGACCACTTCAATAGTAGGGTACATATTATTATCTTTTATATTATTCTTATGTTTTATATTTCAGCCCCAAAATAATGTCATAGTTTCCGCGATAACTACCAACAAGAGAGCGCGAGTGGTGTGACGTGGATGTTAGTTAGAAATTCAAATAAACATATTAGTGCCCAATATTGTTCTACTCGGGTTGTTGCGCGAGTGCGCGAGGCCCCTGCAAGAGCGAGGCCCCGAGCGGTTGCCCTGCTCGCCACCCCCAAACGCCGCACTGCTTGCCCCTTTCTAAGATCTTATAAACTCGAGATTTGGTAAAGTCCCCGCTATTGGACGTTGGAAAGAGACAATCGGCTAGTTTCGACAATAGCTTTGTAGAGCGTCGTCGCTGTAACATGCTGTCAATCAGTACCTGTGTAGTTAGTGCGAAAGAGATGATGCAACTAGCCGATCGTCTTTTTCCAAGGTCTGATGTGCATTTTTTTCTGCCGGATACTGTACCTTCACTAATCGAATTGTTCGAAATGTTCAAAAATCCTATAATGCAAGTTTAGTTGTTATCAAAATCGGCCTCTTTTCCGTGTTTTTCGCTATTTCTTGCATGTAGTTTCGGATTTGGCCATGAAGGCACACTCGAAAAATTCACCTTTATATGTGACATCACTAAACTTGAGCGTAGTAAATGATAGTAGGGAAGATTACTAACGTCATAAAAGTGATCAATAGGGATAATAAAAGTCAACAGTTGGTGTTGACATTAAATACAATCCAAAGAATATCAATGATATTTTTTTATTTACAATGACATTGCTTAATCTATAGTTAAAATGTAACGTTTTCATCATGCCTGCCTAGGCAACATTTGGAATTAAGCTTAGTTTTAATAATGGTGTAATTAGCAGTGACGGGAGTTGGGCTGGTTAAAAATGTCATAGTACCAGCGAAAATTATTTAGTGAGTTTTGTACGTTGTATGACGTTAACGGTCTATCCCTACTATCCTTTGTCTATGACTTGAGCGGCACGAAGCATAATGTGGGTGCACCCACCGGCCGACTTGTCCAGGAAGTAAGCGAGCAAGCAGCGCATGACCGCCTGGTGGCTGACGACGAGAACGTTGCCCTGCCGCTCCAGCTCCATGATCACGGGCTCCAGGCGCGCCACCAGGTCCTCGTAGCTCTCGCCGCGAGGGTAGCGGTACGCGAACTTGTTTGCGTCGCGCGAGTTGAAGTCCGATGGATATTTTGCTTGGATCTCTGCGTACGTCATCTCTTCACAGATGCCCTGAGAAATTTTACCTTGTTTCATTTTCAGTAGTCATCAAATCTTAACGTTGTGTATGCTGTTAGATGTCACTCAGTTGTTGGTTAATTTCTTATATACTTTATATAAGAAAGTACTTAACTCATCAAACTCATTTTTTTATTATATAACTTCAGGTGGACTTATCCGCACGAAATGAATGATTTTCGTTTCCATAGCACAAACTTTGCACATGCAATGTTTACCACTTAAAAGTACTGACGAGAAATGTGAAAAAGATTGGCCTATTTTGGCGATTTTATCTATCGACCAAAGTTTGTGCTATGGAAACGAAAATCATTCAATTCGTCCGGATATACCTGAAGTTATATAATAACAAATTTGAGCTCACTAAGTTATGTACTATTTGAGAAATTAATGAATAACAGGCATCACCTAGCAGCATACACAGCAGAAAAAGCGACATAAAATATATTAATTGTGGCCGCAATAAATTATATTTTGACACATGTCATCAGCAACAGGCAATTGGTTGCAGAGGAGTTTGACGGGTTATAATTAACTGTCCACAATTTTTATGACTCTTATATCTATACACAGATTTATTTGTTTGCAACATTAGAGTGCAATTTTTTTTAAGATAATTTTCTTAATAGAAGACATTAGCTGTCTGAGCTTAATGGTACTATCAGTTATAGGACCCACTGCGCTCTTTTTATGTTATTGGGCGTTAGCACTGTCAATCGCTCATGTTGCACCATTTTGAGACCATTGAGTTCTAATCTCACAAATGAGAGCACAAATACAAACAAATTGATGTGAAAACGGTAATGCAAATAATGGACAATCCATTGCCGATAATACTGGTGTCATGCAAGGGCTATTTCCTCAATTCAGCACGGCTTCATTGAACTATGACTAGTCTGGATAATATGGGCAATTTTCATTGCCACTTTGACCACGTTTTATTAAATATGGTGGTACCAACGGGCCTAACCGTACTACTTACCTATAGCAAAATGTTTAAGGGCACCGGTTGCAACAAAGCGATCACAATCGTTTCAATCGCGCATGAACCATCTTACGCTAGAAATTTATGTCAACTGGGATTTATTTATGTTCTAGAAAAACTAAAATAGTAAGTTGATCTTGTTTTCATTCAAAATTTCGTGGCAGTGGTGTACCCTGTATATTTTGTAGAACACATTTTATGCTTTGGTTTAGTTTTTTAACGTAGGGGACGTTTCGTTCAGTTGATATGAACCGAGTGTTTAAAGCACTAATCTGCCTTATCTTAGAGGGCAAAATAATGTCGTGACTGAAAAGAGATTTTGGCGCATGCGGGAAAAATACCCAAGCGTTAATGGTGTGACGATAGGCCAACAATGACTCACTGCATCGATTTCATTAAGCGCCTTCCACCTCTCCTGCGGCGCGACCACGTCTTTGACGGTCTGCACCGCGCGCTTCATCCAGGACGTCCACACGCGCAGGTTGGCGATGCCCTGCTTCTCTATGTAGGTGGCGAGCGCGGCGGCGTACGCGCGCCCCCGCGACGACAGCTCGCTGTCGCCGCCTATCCGCCCTACCAGGTTGTGCATGCTCTCGCCGTGCTGGACGCATAGGCGGAAAGAGAGGATACAATTCACATATGATGGAC
This sequence comes from Incurvaria masculella, assembly GCA_946894095.1. NCBI lineage: Eukaryota > Metazoa > Arthropoda > Insecta > Lepidoptera > Incurvariidae > Incurvaria > Incurvaria masculella. The sequence continues at coordinate 11,828,345 of OX335644.1, forward strand.
GGAAACAGAAGATACAAATTACACATGCAGAAAACTGGATTAATACCCTTGACAACACTCAACCTGCCGGTAACTATACCAATTAATAGCAGAATATTTAAACTTGACCTGACTTGATATTAGTCTTTTGCAAACTTTCGAAATAAGTTAACCAATTATTGTGTTTTTTCAACTTTTTCATCAATTTTATTTTGCCAAGGAATGGATGAATTAATTTCAGTCACATTTTATTAATATTTCCAATACCTTTAAAAAATATCTTCATATTGGCAAGTTCTTACTCTAACGAGAAATTCAACCTAACTGTGACGCTAAATTGTGTAAAATAGATTTCTGCACTCTTAGGGTGGAGACCACCATCTCTGGTTGGTAGTAGTTTTAAAATTAAAATATATCAGTTATTACAGCTGTATCTATTTTCTTTTTCAGGCGAAAAATAAGGATGGATATATATAACTGGTTTACTAGTATAGTTATGGTAACTATACCAATAACCAGAAATGCTGCACTCCACCCTTAATAATCATGAAGTTAAAACATTTATATCTCATTTACATGTGAAAATGCTTACATTTTTTAGTCACAAAATTTGGTGCTATTATTAGTGCATCTCAGATATTTCTACGCCACTCAATTCCATAATGACCTACAATGTACTCATCAAGACCCTCTAAATAAGTAATCCTTCATTCGTGGCTGGGTACTCTTGCCGTAAATGTTGTTTATTTCTAATTTACCTGTGTCCATGATATTCCACTAGGATAATCCGAGCAGGCTAGTGAGAGCAGGACTCACCCTGGTGAGGTAGATGGTGCGCGGTACAATGTGAATATTCATCAGGTAGTAGACGATCCGCGATTGGATATGGCCTTCGTGCTTGTGCACCACCACCTTCTCGCCAGTGTCGTAGATCTTCATGAAAGAGAGGTCGGACTCCAAAGACTCGTCCAGCGGCTCGTACTTCTCCTTGTAGTGCTCTATCCGGAGTAGGAAGTCGTTGAGAACGTTGTCCATGTCTTTGTTCATGTTGGTGTAGTCTGGACTGCTCACCTTTACTTCCTGCAAACGTACAAATTAAACTTGATTTATTTGAATAGAGCTCTTTAAATGTTTGTTTGCAGACATAGACTTGTGTTAACGCCTCTGGGCTCTAGTATTCAAGATCATGGGTTCGGGACAGAAGGTGAATATCTGGATATTAACTTCATGAATTTTCATTGAGAAGGTGGGTAAGTTTATGGTTCGGAATTCATATAAAACTTTCCTTCCCTACTTACTAGGTGGTAGGGTTAAAACCTGCCCAGGTTGTTACCATCACATGAAATGAAAGGAAGGAGCAATAAAAAATTGTCCACAATTTCCATGCAGTTTGATGTTCAACGAATTGCAAATATGATCCGGTGATGATCAATACGGTAGATCAAAACGTTTTCGGAACCACATACTTCTAACAAGTTTTTTGAGGGTAGTCTGTAATGAAAGTGACCAGTCACTATTGTAGTGTCGGACATAAAATATAATGAAGCTGTGGTTTATAGTTCTTCTTGCCACAATTTTACGCAACAGGTAATTAGAAATAAATGGTTACCATGATATTCTGCTCAATTATTTGTGGGTCATCACATATTGATTCAACGAAGAAAAGCTTGAAGCCCTTCACATTAACGACGATGTCCCTGATCATCTGCCGCCTTTCCATCGTGGAGTTTGTTGCATCGAAAACCTAAAAACACATTGGAATAGTCAGACTTTCTGCAATCAATGTTTTGCCCCAGGCTATAAAGTGCGTAAATTTTTAGTAACTCTGTAATGGTTGCTTATGACCAATTGGTTCAATGAACTTAAAATGATTAATGAAGTAAAGGAATAATGTTTTGTCCCAGGCTCTAAAGTGTGTTCATTTTTATTAACTCTGAAACGGTCGCCAAAAATGACTCTTTGGCGATAGATGGGAACATATTAATGAATCGTCCGTTAGTTTCCTTCATTCAAGGACATCGAGATATGACACTTGTGTTATTAGCACCAACAGGCCATTAGAAATCATTAAAGAGATAATTTAGCATCTACCCGTGAAACGCTGGCTAAGTTTGTCGCAAACACCACTCGCTATTGAGAGCTAAAGCATTTTGATGCAATGGCACAGAATAAGTAAGAGTAAGTACAGAAGGATCACTGCGCAAACGTAATTATTATATTTTGAACCTAATTTCTGCACGGCTAAAGTTTTTATTAAGTCGACACCTGCCGGCAAGTCGGCTTCATAAAAGGGATTCCGCCGCCGGAACCAGTGGTGCGCGTGTGCTAGGGTTGTCGCGCGCCGCCTACCGTATTAAAAATAATATAAAATACTAACATGCTTTTAGATTTATTTATATTGAAGTGTCTTCAGATGTTATACTTTCAATTATGTCTAACATATGTTTTGTCTTGTCTATTAAACATGTTATTATGCATATACTAACTTTAAAATGTAGGTATTGTACTGGAGAGCATGCGCATAGTGTAAACTATTGACATTACATTCGGTTACGTAACAAACGATAACTTCAACAAATTGCAAAATTTAATGAGGGGTACTAGCAGTTAAGACTCTTAACATTACAGTATTTTCTTTTATGGCTTAGGTGACATTAATAAAACATATTGGAAACATTACATGTTGTGGATTTTAATTGATAAACAAAAAAGAAACTATTTTGATTAAAATGTTTATTACTTAAAAATATCTAATCGTTTAGTTTCTTCCAAATATGTAAATACTTTACGTAATTGGGCACAGATGGCTAATACAGTCATGATAATAGCCAAAAATGCCAAATGGTTACTAGGTGCCATCCCAGGACCTTACAGGATATACATATTACGTGGCTTCATTACACTGGATAATGGAACGTTTTTTACATATAATATATGTATGGTATTACAATATACGTCAAAATGCTTCCCACAAATATCTGACACCAATATCAGGAGCCAATGTAAGGTATATGTTATAATAAGAGCAGTAATATTAGTTTGGGAGCCACTAAACTTTTTAAATTATAATTCAACAAACTACGCTTCGTAAAAGTCTTCCAAAAAACTAAAAATCTCTATGGATTCGCTAACTTGCAAGAACAAATTCGGAAAACTCGAATTTAAACTAAACAACATAAAAAATAAATCTAAGTAATACATTTTGCCATATACTGACGCTGATGACACAATAAGAAGATATAAATCGATATAATGCAAAGTATAACCTATTTGCGATCAAATGCAGCAACTATTAGAATTTCATTAACCTAAAACCAATACAAAAAACCAATACTGCAACGAAGACGTAAGTAATGGCGCGGAGGGGACACTTCTCTGTAAACTGCGTGAGGCGGGGCGGTACCTAGTGCCTAGAGGCGCGCGCGTGGCGGCCCTCGCCGTTCGTGCTGCATGGTGCGGCAATATTTAGTAGGCACTATTCAATTCATACCTACACCCCGGAGTGAGACACGCCTGGTAATGGGACATTTTTTTATATTTTTTTCAAGCCCACAGAGTCAAAGAATGATGAGAACTCTTTGCATTAGTGGACATGACACCATAATTAAGTTGAACAAACATATAATTTCGTGTCATAAATATTTTTTAAATAGCTAATACTTCCATTCTTAAAATTGAACTGAGGATTCCACCCGTGACGCAAATAGTGGTGTGAAAACCCCAGGTTAAACAAGATAATATGTCAAAATACATATGCCTTGGGATGGCTTACATAGTCACCTTTGTTACGCACAATGGCCTCTCTGTGAAGTAGGCTTAGCGCGGAAAACATTTTGCCCAACTAACTAACTAACATATGCCTTCCTGTTTTGGTTTCATTTTCGTCTTCGTCTTCACATTCGGAATCCATGTAAAACTGTAGGTCCCCTTCCCCTACTAGGTGGTAGGGTTTAAGCCGGCCCGGGTTGGTACCATCGCATTGGATGAAAAGATGGTCGAAGTGGCAATGAAAAATTGTCCGTGTTTTCCATCCAGTTCAATGTAGCCGTGCAAATAAAGGGAAGGTCCTGGCATGGCACCTAATTCCTTCAGGAATGTGGTGTATTGGGCTTATATTAGAGGTATTAGCCATCCATGTCGGGTCGCATAAAAAAAAAACGTAATGGCAGCGTCACTGTACTTCAAAGTGCTATCGGCACTTTGAAGCAATTTTGTAAACCAGTTAAAATATTAAATGGATAGTCTTTAAAAATGGAGTAACACGCATCAGTTTCAAGCTAGCGTATATAAATAATAATCGTTTGTAATGTTTTGACACAGACATGGCAGTGAAATGTTTTCAGTTATTTCATTCTATTTTTAAAAAATGGCAAGGTAAAGATGGTAGAGGATCGAGAACAAAGATAAGAGAGTGGATGACTATTGCTTGACCTTTCAATCTTACACCTCGATAACGAATCTTCCTTTACTACTATCTCTTAATACACACGGCCAGTTTGAAAATGGAAATAAATAAATCTACCACAAAGTAAATCAGCGGTCCTTAAATAACATGTCACATGCTTAACAAATTGTTAACACATGCATCATTTTTTTATTATCATCCACATGTTCATTGAAAAGTAGATAGGTTTATTGAAATTGTCTTATTCGTTATGTTATGTAATTTTCAACAATACATTTCATTAACCTAATAATAAATCTTCTGAAGAAAGTGTCAGCGTATTTCATAGGCACTTATTCATCTATATTACATGTAATAATAAAGGTTAGAATTTAAGGTTATCGCACTTGCACTATTACAGTCAGAAACATCACGCATTATCAAATGCGGGAACTGTAATTGTGAGAATACTCCATATAGGTGCCCTGACCCGTACGGCGAACTATTGCTATTGTTTCCAAATGCATTTTATCTTGTCCTCAGAACTTGTGGCAATTTTCACGGCTTGTAAGCTCAGGATTTCTGACATGGATAAGGATATTTCGTCACAAATATGCAAGCTGCTCAATGGCTCCGAATACATGTGAAGCTGTAGGTCGCGTTCCCTGCTAAGTGGTAGGGTAAAGCTAGCCCAGGTTGGTAGCATCGCTTTGCTGGGATGCAACAATATAAAACCTTAGTAAAATTATGTGCAAAATCACATTACTTTGTTAGTAGATTTATATCTTCTTCTTCCCATAACTCACAGCTGGCTTAGTGTCACTGAGCCACAGACGGTTTGTGGGGTCGCTCAGTCTGTTCTACAGGTACTACAATGGACGTTGCTCTGTGGAACTTGCATCCCTCATTCCTCCCCATCCTACCTTTATCCGGAGCACCCGCCGCAGAGAATCAGAGCACCCCATTGTGGTTGACATTAGGCTTTTGAGAACAAACCGTTTCTCAAACGCACCTTTGGACGCACACAGGATGCACCAAAAATCGTGGACGAAACAGGGAAGTAGAGGGGGTTATTTGCAGTAAAAAATCTCTCCGTGATAGGATCCTATCTTGATCTCCTTAAAAGGTTGATTTGAATGTTTTTAAATAAAATTCCAAAATTAGTAAGAAATAGGAATACCTTAATTTAGACTATGCTATGAAGAAATTTAATAATTTTTGCATTTACCAATTGCAGAACTTGTCCAAGAACTTAACACATCTGCTTTGGCCTGATCTTAATGTGCAGGTAACATACCACTAGCACCAGCCCATCTACTCAGGAAAGCGAAAACGAGTTAGTCACAGATGAAAGTGAGACATTCTCGCCTGACGTCATCAAATATCAGATTTTATGTAAGTGTCGTCGCACTCTAATTAGAATTAGAGAGCGACTTCACCAATGAGACCCCTCATAATTCTTCTAGGTTGCAATAATATTCTGGGAGGTCACAACATTTTTGGCCACGATAAGGTAAATGGCTGAATCAGGTTTCACATGTTAGAGACCAACCCTCTATAGCTAAATATGTAGGTCTGCCTGCGCCTAGTGGTTGCGTTATCTAGATTGGCTATATAAAATAGATGTTGGTATGTACCTGCCGATGAATACAGTAATACCTAGCTTTACGCAACCCTGCTTAGTGCGGATTCGTATCTATGCGATTTCATAATTTACGTTAAAATGCCCCACTTTACGCGATTTTTCAATGTGACGAAAGGTGTGGGCCCGACGCGATTGGTTAATGCAGAGCAATATTTAAATTGTCCGTCAAACAATAAAAAATAGTGTAGAATATTACAAGCGCCTTTTGCAGGAACGAATTTTGAATTTTGAATTTTGAAAGACAAAACTCAAGTCAAGAAATGGATGTGTTAAATTTCAGTGGATTCCGTCCCATGTTGGCATAGAGGGCAATGAAAAAGCCGACGAGCTAGCAAAAAGAGCTACGGGTTCTAACATAGTTTACAAAACTAAGCCTTTCTTTACCGACTTTCTGCCGACAGCAAAACGAATATGTAGGCAGATGTGGAAAGAACACTTTGACAGGAAGTCTGTAGAGAAAGGAATTTGGTACAAAACAATTGTGTCTGAACCGCTGTGTATCCCTTGGTTTAACATTGTCCAACTCCCTAGAGAAATAATAAAAATTGGCTTAAGACTTAGATCAGGACACACTCCGCTAAATAAAATGGGACATATGATGAAGAAACTGGACTCTCCAAATTGTTCTACTTGTGACAAACCAGAGGATCAATTTCACCTATTTACTGAGTGTGTTCTGAACGAGAGGCTTCGACTGAACCTTGAACGGATATTGTGCACGGATCGAATGAATTTATTTTTTAAAATACACGAAGCATTAGGAAGGCCCGGGTCAAGCGAGTTTAGGGAAATTATATATTTTTTCAAGCTGTCATTGGCTCTAAGAAGTAACTGATAGCTTGAAGAAAACTATATTCTTAAAGTCACTATGGGGCTGGCATAGTCGGTGACGGCTTAAGCCCCAAATAAACATCTAGACAAAAAAAAAAAAAAAATGGATGTGTATTTTAAAATTAATTCTTAAGAGCGCCCATCCCGAGGCTAACCTACAGGCGGGCGCAGCACAAAATTGTGCTATTGCGCTCTGGCACCTTCTCTGGCATAAAAAAATACCGGCTCCATGATGAGAAGGATGCAACACCAACTAGCTATGCATGCTAACTAGCTGAGCAATGGGATGATTTGGGTCGAAAACCGTTTTCAAGCAATGACCAAAGTTATTGCATAAAGCGCGGAAAAAGTTTGAACTTTCGTACATTATTTAGAAACCAAACATAATTTTTACAATTTGAATGCACATCAAGCATCTAGTTCGATACAATAAAGCTGTTTTTAGTATAATTTTGGATCTTCGACAGGAAATTTTTTCAAAATCTTCCTTCCAGGTTTGCATGGGGAGGTGAGCGGGAAAGACCGCCTTAACATGTTAAACTAAAATTGTATCAACTAATTATTTATTCTTTGCATTTTTGTGTTAATTTAAAATTGTATTAGGCAATTGGTCATTTTCAAATAAAAATATTAATAAGTAATGCATATGTTTGTATGCACTGATTGTTTGGACATATTGATATCTATTCATTATATAACAATAACCAGACGTTAGTCCTAGTACCTAAAGTTATATCTGTAACTTAAAGGGCCTATAACTACAAAATGCTACCAACGATTTGTGCAGTTTTGGTATTTCTAAGCAAGTATGTGCCAATACTTTCATCCAGTTTCAGCCATTTACGTTATCGTTACTATTTTTGTCGCGGCCTCCTAGTCTATAAGTGATCCGGTGATATCTCTGCTACATTACAGAACACTCACTGCTACTTCACCTCCTCCCGAGAGCCATTTGCAGACATCGTCCAGGGCGTCCAGCGCGCACTGCTGCCGGATCGCCATGGCTTCCTTGTTGTCAGCGCGGAAGAACTCGTGACTTTTGTACGCTGAGGTTGCGTGCCGCCGGTATTCGCCCAGGTTGAATACTGCCATGAAATAATTGACTTAATGTGCGAAACTTAAAATGATGAATTAACGTGATGAAAAATAATAATTTGTAAAAAATCTTATTTTTCCTTTCTTCAACATTTTCACCATTCACAAAATATTGATTTGGCATTTTGCAATGATGATTAAGTCACCAACCAGTCAATGATAACATCTTAATTCGACCTTAACATTTTAAATACCAGATGGTGTTGCATTTTTTTACTGGCGCTATAATGAGTTTTTTTGTTACGCGACCTGACATGGATGGTTAATACCACACAACTACCGTTATGATATTAGCCCAATACACCACATTCCCGAAGGAATTAGGTGCCATGCCAGGACCTTCCCTTTGCAGCAGCACGGCTACATTTAACTGGATGGAAAACACGGACAATTTATGTATCGCAGTGCCCTGTGCCGCTGGCAAAATATTGTTTGGTAACAGTAAACAGTAAAAAAAATGGAGTGACTGGCTACTCCATTTTTTTACTGTTCGGAGCTCCAAGCAACCGGCTGCTGAATTTCCGACCCATGACTACTATGTGCCATATTATGTGATAAGTTCCCTTAGGAGAGGAAAGAACGGAAGAAGTTATCCAGAGCTTACCTCGTGTGTTGATACCGATCCAGTTGAGGTAACGAGAGAGTTTCTTGGAAATGTAGGTTTTGCCGCGTGCCGGCAACCCCACCATGGCAATGACATGCGGGATGTTCACATAGTTGGATCTTTCGCCTGCCGACAATATTGTGTGATTTAGAAGGAAAACATGAGATTGGTATTCGACCACATTGGGTGTGGTGGGAGTGAACTCAAGCAAGAGAAAAGGAAAGGTGATTACCAAGTGCACATATTTTTCAGCAACTACCTATTTACTTAGCGGTAAATTAAAGGTTTGAGTAGATCAGCATAAAAATATTTTCTACGCTATACATTTTAGTTTAACATTTAATAATTATTTAGGCACTTTTCAAGCATAATAACAACATTGCCAGGTGCCAAAACTTAAAATAACTGAACAGACATCTACACAAAAACGTAACAGTTACTCTGTTGATAAGCCACATTGGTTGTGTGCTGAGAGACCAAAGGTACTCATAAATGCCAAGACCACCTCACCTCAAAAAACCACGCTCTGTAAGGCACCGTACTGGCGGATTTGCGGACTATCGCATAGCTATCAAGCTTGTTTAAATTATAAGCCTCCCAGGTTATAGGTTTAAGGAAAGACACCCACCGGCATTCGTTTGAGAAACGGTTAGTTCTCAAAAGCTTGATGTCATCTACAAGGAGGTACTCTGATTCTCTGCCGCGGGTACTCCGGATATAGGTGGATGGGGAGAAATAAGGCATCCAAGTTCCACAGAGAACCGTCCATAAAAGTACCTTTTAAACAGACTGAGCGAACCTACAAACCGTCTGTGGCTCAGGGATCTTTCTGTGTGTTGTCATCTGTACCACCAAGAATGCTCTTCGGAGCTGCATAACACCATCCCTCAGTCCCTTTCTACTAATACGTAACGTGCAATAGGCAAGGAATGCCCTCATTCACTGTAAACATTCCTTGAATTAGAACCAACTAATTCTGCAAATATTTTATTTATAGGTTTAGAAAACTGTAGAATGCCCTACCTGGCAGGTATTTGCGATAACATAGGCTAGTATTTAAACTTGAGTGCCTTTATTATTTATCAGATCAAATGTACTACACCAGTCTTTGTCATACGGGCGATAACGTCCCCTTGTCGGTGACAGAGGCCTACAGGGGAGCGGTAAAGGGCTCAGGAGAAATTGGGAGGCGTTGGTAGTTGTTTAGTGGGGCGATGGATGATTTGTGTTTTTCTAATATTTTATAGTACCTATTTTCAACTAATATGTAAACATACCTACTACTACACTGCATAGATCATTTTTCTAAATAAATAGTTTAATTAAAGTAATTATTGCGATCATGATTTATAAGAAAGCAGCAAAGCTAAAATTTGCTACCATGCGAGGACCTTGACCTTTAAGAGCACGGCACTGAACTGGATGGATAACATGGACACTTTTTCATTGTCGCTTCAACCATAGTTTAGACCACATAATAGGGGAAGTTTCGAAATGAGTTTCGAACCATGGAACAGCTCGCATGTACTTGTCTCAGAAAGAGAAAGAAAGTGGCGCATAACCGGGGCAAGGATTTGAACCCGTAACCTCTCGCATGAAAGGCAAGTCAAACGGCGGGCTGTCAAATCTGAAAATAACGAATGCACCCCACTTGGATTCTAATTAGAAGCAAATTGGATATTTGGTGAGTGTATGTATTGCAGTATTGTTTTGTATAGATGAAATGCCATTAAATAGATTAATGATAATTAAAATTGTCTATTATTTTTACATAGAAAATAATTACATTCAAGCCAGAATTCCTGGTTTTTTATGTTTGAAAGGTTAGGTTAGACAATATATTAGTGCAGACTCGGTGTTTTAGCACCCCCGAAGCTCCTAAGCCGTTAACGTTCGAAAACATGTATAATTTTATAACCATTATACATACCATCGCCAAAAAATTGCTTGTTTAAATATTTCCAGCCTTCCGCACGGTTCTCCTCTGCAGACATACCGACTTGGCGTTTACGTTTAATTACAACTGTAGCGATATCTTCTAGAAAACGGTTCCTTGGAAAGAAAATCCCCACAATCTCATTGACAAAACCACATTCACTAAAACATACTTTTGACACGCGCACATCGACCAAACCGTGTCCCGTCACGAGCAAAGACTCACTGCACGCACAGAATACGATAATACTTAAATGACATATCGCTGACCAGTGTTGTCACACCATTTTCAATAAGTCGCCAATAGGTGTTAAAGGTATAGTGGCACATAGCTCTTTTTCCGCGTGCCATTTTGAACGTCATTTGGCTATCGGATGTCGCCATACGCAGTCCTCCGTTCACTGCGTTTCTAAATGCGTATATTGCAGAAATTGCATCAATGTGCGCGTTGACGACCGTTCTGAATTGCTTATATTCACTCCCGTGAACGTCATGTCAGCCGAAGAAACGACGACCGTTGTAGTAACCGTGTCCTACACTGGCGGCCGTGGACAGGAAAACGGAGTGTGGGAAGACCACCCGCCAGGTAGGACGACGACATCAAGTGCGTTGGCGGAAAGCAGTAGTTCCGTACCGCTGAAGGCCGGGAGGACTGGAGGAAAATTGGAGAGGCGTATGTCCAGCAGTGGACGCAAACATGCTGACTGACTGACTGACTGACTGAACGTCATATTGACATAAGGGACGTGACTCTAGACCGCACACAGATCGTACAAAGCGCTCACGTTTGAGAGCTTGTACGCCGTGTACGCTGTCAAATGGCTGTCATCGAGCTGTAATTAAGCGTGTTTATCTGTAGTTCTCTGATAGTGTGAACTTATATTCTGAAATAACAAAGGCTTTTCGCCGTTTGTTAGTCTAGTTAAACAATTCTCGGCCTGGAATAACCACTCTCGAGACATACAAGGCATTTCGAGGTGGTTAGGTTAGGTTCTGACACATATGTCTGTTCAAATTCGTTCCGATTTGATATCGTGCGATTGTGGCTACGAGGAGTGATATCAATTCGGAACATAAGTATTCACTGTATTCGCTTTCTCTGCGATATTTGCAATGTACGCATTTTATTTCTCTTTGTGAGTTGGATAAGTGCATTTCGCTACGAATGCGAGCTGTTCCATGGTTCGGAACACATGTAAAACTGTAGTTCCCCTTCCCCTGCTAGGAGGTAGGGTTAAGCCCGCCCGGGTTGGTACTGCTGCTGGATGATACTATAGTTGAAGCGCCAACGCTAAATTGTCAGTATTTTACATCCAGGTCAGTGTAGCCGTGCTCATAAATTTAAGTTCTTGGCATGGCACCTAATTCCTTCGGGAAATTAGTGTATTGGGCTATTATTTACTTGACCGTTAGTAGAAGCTTATATATATTCAGTTAGGTGACTCAATTTCCAGCTGTAGCAGTCATCTCTTCCTACCCATATAGCCTCTTTCGCTTACACCTCCCACTACACCAGGTGCGCGAGGTAGCCGATGGTCTGAGATTGTTCGTCATTGGCGTGACATTTCCCACGCAGTCTACTTGTGCGAAGAGAGTATAAACTTCTTCTTATAAATTCAGTGGTTTCCAGATTCCACGTAAGCGCACAAGGTTTTACTAATTGTGTAACGATGTTATCGTTCGTTTTGTAAATTAATTTTGTTCATCGCAATCGAGAACCAATATTTCTTAATATTTTTCTACCCTCAGATTGTCTTTGTTATATTTGGTTGTAACGTACCCGTGAACGTTAAATATGGGGTCTGACGAACATAATGAAACAATTATTACCGCTGGGGGATCTTGTATTGAGAAAATTATTGAAAGATGTGGATAAACTACAAAAATCGGTTCGTTTTACGAATACATCCCTATTTATTTCAATAATGATAACGCTTCCGTTGTCAGCGGCTCGTAGCCTAGTGGCGCGGGGACTGGCCTAGCGTACCAGAGACCTGGGTTCAATACCGACATGCACCACTTTCTTTCTCTTTCCGAGTTCGATAAGTGCATTTCGTTACGAATGCGAGCTGCTCGATGGTTCGGAATCCATGTAAAACTCTAGGTCCCCTTCCCTTACTAGGTGGTAGGGTTTATGCCCGCCCGGGTTGGTACCATAGCATTGGATGAAAAGATGGTCGAAGCGGCAATGAAAAATTGTCCGTGTTTTCCATCCAGTTCAATGTAGCCGTGCTCATAAAGGGAAGGTCCTGGCATGGCACCATATTTCTTCGGGAATGAGGTGTATTGGGCTAATATCATAACGGTAGTTGTGTGGTATTAGCCATCCATGTCAGGTCACATAAAAAAAAAACGAGTATTACACCTCGCAGGTATCACCGATGCCGGTTGCTAAGATTACCTCAGCTATTCGGGGATTGATCTTTGAAATTGAAATAAGATTAAAAGACTCTCACAGTTTTTTTTTTGTATTTTAGACGAGGTTCAGCATTTCGGGAAAAATCCGTCGGCGGATATTCGATACGCGCTATACAACCATTCGCCGAGATTTACGGAAATCGTAACTACCTGGCCTATTCCGAAAAAGAGAGGTCCAGTGACTCTAAAGCGGAAAAACTGCTTGCGATTAAGGGATTGACACGATGGCGGATGAAAGGAAAGTTTTGATTTTTGATAAAGGAATTCATATTTATAAGTATTCATACATTACACGTACCTTCACAAAGCAAATTATAAAAAAAAAATGTTTCTTTTATTATGGCCTTTAACTGCGAAGAAATAATACAATTTTGAAATTAGAACACGATGTTATGATGCCAAATCTAGGTATGATGACGTTTAGAACAATTCGGTAATTTTTTAAAATATATAATATTAGAAGAGGACCGAGTATCAGTAGACCTAAGTGGGACGCCATGTGAAGAAAGAAATATGGAGCGATCCTGCAGTCAACAAGAAGTGATAGAGAGTGAAAATTTCTGCGTTTTCTAATGTCAAGCAACTGGAGTCGATTACGGAATTTGAAAATATGATCAACACTTAGGCACCAAATATTATTAAACTGCCTAACGTAGGCAGCAAAGAGACTTATAAGCGCGTATCTAAAGTACTTTTAGTAAAATGAGGTATCCCGTTCGCTATTTGATAATTTCAAATCAGATTTTGTAAAAAGTTACCAAAAAAAGAGTTGTTAGTCGCAGTTAGAGTAAAAAATTGGGCTAGATGCACCATTGTCGATATTTATAACTTGTTTAGATCTAGCGACCAAGGCGCTTAAGTGGCAGCACTACGGGTGACTCAGGCAGCGCGTTCGAATCAAAGACTTCGAAAAAGTAGCTGCGCTCCTACTCTTTCTAAAGAGATTCTCTTTCTACGGCTCGAACACAAGACATTTTCGTGTTCGAAGTTGTCAAACTCTACTTAGAAAAAAGAAGCTTACTTTTTTAACCGACTTCAAAAAAAGGAGGAGGTTCTCAATTCGTCGGAATCTTTTTTTTATGCATGTTTACCGATTACTCGAAGACCCCGGAACCGATTACCGGAACCTTATTAGTTGGTCCCATATTTTTTTTATCAAAATCGGTTTAGTAGTTTGGTACTTATGTACAACAAACAACGTGTTTTCGGAACCAATGTACCCAGAAATGTGATTTTTTTCTTTACAGTAGCTTTCTTTGAGGGTGAGATTGCTCAGTAAGAGAGGGTTTTTTTTTTAAATTCACCTGTTAAGGGGGGTAAAAGAGGGCAGATTGTACACATTTTAAATCTCTGGAGCCGCTGAACCCAGAAATGTCATAGAAGGTTTTTTAAATATGGGAATGCTTACGAAGTAAATATTTTTGGAAATCCTACTATTAGGCAGGTAAAAAGGCCAAATTTTACACATTTAGGCGAAAACCACTCATGTTGAGATCTCCGAAACCAATTAACTATCCTAGAAACTTAAAATTTTCAGTGACTTCTTTTTACGACGAAAAGGCTCGATTACAGCGGATTTTACACAGTTCAACTATCAAGGGGATAAACGAGGCCGATATGTACACATTTTCATGCAATACTTACGCGAGAAAAAGACTCTCCGGAACCGCTGTACCCAGAAAATATGAAATATTCACAGTAGCTTTATTTTATATGATGAGAAATTCAGAAGTTCAGCGGTTCCGGACATTCGTTGTTTTGCCTTGTTATGGTTCCGTACCCATAGGGTGCCAACGGAAACCTAACGTCCGTCCGTCTGTCACAGGGCTCTATCGCATGAACAAAGCAGTTGAAATTTTCACAAAGTGTGTATTTATTTTGCCGCTATAACAACAAATAGGTAAATTTAAAATCATAAAAAATAAGGTAGTACAAACCATATAAAAAGCGTGATTTTGTGGTTTTAAATCTTGTACGATGGTACGGGGCCATCATGTTAGAATGCCAATGGTCACCAAACATCGAGTTAGATCAAACAAATAAAGCTCTTTTTTGAGTAAAATTTTGGATTTCCGACAAGAAATGTGCGCATGATCACCTTTACACTTTATATGGGGAATTGAGCGGGAAGGCCCGCAATATTTTTTCTACATAATCTTTGACAGCTTCTCACGCGAGAACTTTTCGTGTTTGTTCCGCCGGGGGTCTACTCGGCAGCCCGATATAGATTATAAAATCTATCGACTTTGGACTTTGATGGTACATTTCCATAATTGTTCGTTCCATGAGTATACGTATACTGCTACCAGATTTTGTCTTGTAAAATATTTTTTGCTGTATTATATATTTATATTTCATACAGCAGTGTAACCAAATACACGGCTTACCCCTACTATTGTGACATTAGCGTATCAAGTAGATCAGTAAAATAAGACACCTATTATTGAAATAAAAAGTCCATTCAATATTTTTAATTTTATTAGACTACAGCAAACAATTACAAAATATAAAATACCTAAACGTTGCAGATGTCATCCATATACAGGTATCCCCAAAGTCAACGATAATCCGGAAGCAGGTGATAGAACAAGTCAAAACAGCTATCGGAAAAATATTAAAACAAATCTAGGACTCGTATTTATAGCATCTGTAGCAACATGATTTCAGTGATTATCATAATTTGTAGATTTTTCAATGTCTTCCTTGAAAACCTATAGTGATATAAATATGAGTCTCATGGTGATATTCAAAGACATTACTCGTGTTTGGCTTAGCCAAAGTATGGCTTCTGACCGTCAAATTTGACTTTCGGTTCATACATTTTATGTCGAAACAGATTTGTTTTCGTTATATATTGGGAAACATTGGTCGTTGACCCATCATGCGACCACTCAAAGTAAACACCCCGAGCTGATGTACCTGCCTGTAATATCAAAATTGGTTTTCGTTCTATCTTGGAAAACACTGGTCCTAGACGCATCATGCGACACTCAAAGTAAACGCTCCAACCTGATCTACATGCCTGTCATATCAAACAATTTTTCGTTATCTTTTGGAAAACACTGGTCGTAGACCCATCATGCGACCACTCAAAGTGAACGCCACCTGATCTAGCTACCTGTAAACTGACGGCATATTTTAAATCTACACCCATGGAGGTGATTCACCTCCACGTCTACACCCCCAAAAACTTATAAAATGATTACCATGACGACATACCTAAGCTTCCATGTGGCTGCCATTTTGTTTTCGACATGCGACGTTTGATCTCAAAACTGACGAGATATTTTAAATCTACGCCCCCGGAAACCCATACAAATGAGTACCATGACGACATACCTAAGTTTCCAATTGGCGGCCATTTTTGCTTGGACATGCGACCCTTGGTCCTTTTTAGGGTTCCGTACCCAAAGAGTAAAAACGGAACCCTATTACTAAGCCCCCGCCACGGTGGCGTGTAATTTGCGCCTAGTGGACTTTGCCGCTGACGATTTTTTTTTTGTGTTTTTCGATATTCTAATGATGCAGTTTTATTCATTTTAACATTTTTATTACTTCTATATTAAGTATTTTGCAAATAAACAAGTATTTTGGGTGATATAACATTTTTCTTGTTTTCAATGTATGGAAATAATTATAAAATTGCTTATAAGTCCTAAAGCACAAGTGATCACAAAATAATATTCTGGATAATTAATAAGGTCCCCGTACGTGATATTTTAGCTTCAACCAACAACCTCGCAAATGCTCGTAACTTTAGGAAAAAAAATAAAAACTGTTTTCGTGTATGGGAAAAGCTAGTATATTGGCAGGTATTCTTCATTTAACTAAATTTAATAATCTAAAACTACGTGTAAATTAATCCTATTACTTACTAGGAAGTAGGTTTAATCCTACCCGGGGTCGTATCATCGCATAGAATGTACAATGGTCGAAGCGACAATGACAATCGTCCGTTTTATGTAGTAGTATAAGGATGGACCTGTTATGGCACCTTGTTCCCATAAAGTATGTTGGTATCATGACAGTCTAGCTATTCTAGCTAAATTAAAACAAACATGGGAATAACAATATAAGGTTCCCTAAATTGATTTACAGTACATAAAATCTGTTTTACTCTTCACAAAAGATGGATGAATGTTGGTTCTAAACTAGACCAATTCTTCGAGAGCTATAGTGCGTGGCTAGAATCGCCAATTCAGTGGCCCGATTGTGTAACGAATGCTCTTCAGGGACAGCGCATCGATGATACGGAGCAAGTCGATATCAGCATCGATGAACCTGAACCGGCAACTATAGCGTCTACCAGTGAAACTAATTTTCTTACTTCTACTAATATTAAACCAAGGAAGCCATTTACTGAAATAGGTTTAAAACAAAAGAAAAGAAGAACTGAGCAGATACGAGAAACATACGCATCCCCAGAATTTGCATTTGCCACGTCGATGAGGCTGAAAGCTAATGGAAACCAAGAGGTCGCGGAAATACTGGAATACCTCTTAAAAATCCCGACGAAGTGCCACGTGTCAAAGAATTTATTGAGAAGAAAGAAGAAAAACGACAGCTCAGTCCCGAAAAAGCTCTGGGAGGTATGCTATCTACAAAAATGACTAGGTGGATGTATAATTCTTGGACGAATATTTTGAAAGAAGAAGGCTTTGACGTATTGCCTTCTTCTTTTCAATTACAATCAGTCAAACAGGATTGCTATCCAAAGAAAGAAGACATAACTATCACTGATTCGGAAGCCCAGATCCATTTGCAGTCTTTACTAGATTTAACCCAAAAAGACTGCTAAAGTTCGTTAGCACAGAGGATGATTCATCGAAATTTAGACTAGAAAGTAAGTGGGGACTGGACGGTGCCTCAAATCAGAGAAGCTACAAACAGATTTTGGACGAAAGCTACGATGATTCTTCCGTGTATATGGCAAGTTTGGTACCACTGAAGCTGTCATGCGGTGACAAAGTCGTTCGGAACAATGAAAAACCAAATTCAAGTAAGTTTTGCAGGCCGATTTTCTTCAAATTTATAAAAGAATCAAAGGAACACGTACAACGTGAGGTATCCAGTATTGAAACTGAAATAAACCTTCTTGTACCCACGCAAATTGGTGAAAAACGAATAAGTCACACCTTATTCCTAACCATGGTGGATGGTAAAACTTCTTCAATTCTAACTCAGACTTCAACACAGAGATGTGACAAATGTCATGCCACACCAAAAGAATTGTGTACCATAAACGTGTTAGAAAATAAAAATACTAACACGGAAATGTATAAGTAGGGCTTATCTACTCTACACGCTTGGATTCGTATGATGGAATGCATCCTACATATTGCATATAAATTAGATTTAAAAAAGTATTATGCCACTACGGACGAAGAAAAACACAAAAAAAAACAAAGGAAAACACAAATAACTGACGACTACAGACGTACCACTGGACTTTTGATAGATGTCGTTAAACAGGGGCAAGAAAACTCCAATGATGGGAACAGTGCCAGGAGATTTTTTGGGGACCCGCATACCACAGCCACCATTACGGGAATAAATGAAAACCTTATTATAAGATTTGCAGTAATTCTAGAAGCCATATCTTCAGGGCAGGCCATTAATATCGAGGAATTTAAAACATATTGCAAAGATACTTATAAATTGTACTTGAATCTGTACAGTTGGTACTATATGCCACCGAGCGTGCATAAAATACTTGCACATGGAGGGGACATCATTCAATCGTTCGGACTGATACCAATTGGAATTCTATTAGAAGAGGCATCAGAAGTTCGAAATAAAGATTTCAGGGAGTATCGCCGGAATCACACTCGAAAGTTTTCAAGAGCAGCCACTAAGATACACTAATAAATATACAGTAAATAAATTTAAGGAACGTTATATTGTTAATCCCATTCTTATTTGTTTTTATGTAACTTGTCATAGATGGCCGTCATAACATTAGCCTAATCTACCTTATAAGAACTGGGTTCCATGCTAGGACATATTTTATGGCTACATGAATGGAAAACGGACAATTTTCTTTTTTGGTTCGACCACTGTTCATTCAATGCGATCATTCGACCCCGGGTGGGATTAAACCTACCACCTTGTGAGGAAGAGAATTGATTTGTGAGAAGTTTTACATTATTAAATTTAGTTAAATTAATAATACCTGTGATTTACTTCAATATACAAGATTTTCCCGTACACGAAGAGAGTTTTTATATTTTTTCCTAAAGTTACGAGCATTTTCGAGGTTGTTGGTTGAGGCTAAAATTATCCAGAATATTATTTTGTGATCACTTGTGCTTTAGGACTTATCAGCAATTTTATAATTATTTCCATACATTGAAAACAAGAAAAATGTTATATCACCCAAAATACTTGTTTATTTGCAAAATACTTAATATAGAAGTAATAAAAATGTTAAAATGAATAAAACTGCATCATTAGAATATCGAAAAACACAAAAAAAAATCGTCAGCGGCAAAGTCCACTAGGCGCAAATTACACGCCACCGCCCGCTGTCCGTTCGTCCGTCCGTCCGTCCGTCCGTCCGTCCGTCCGTCCGTCCGTCTGTCCGTCTGTCACAGGGCTGTATCTCATGAACCGTAATAGGTAGGCAGCTGAAATTTTCACAGAGTGTGTCTTTATTTTGCCGCTATAACAACAAATAGGTAAAATAAAATAATAATAATCATTAAAGGGACCCATACAAAAAGTGTGATTTTTTTTGTGTTAAATCATGTACGATGGTACGGAACCCTTCGTGTGCGAGTCCGACTCGTACTTGGCCGGTTTTTTTCTTATTTTTTTATTTTGTATTGTGCCGTATTCTCTCCTGTCGTAAACTATCCTTTTATGCATATTACCCATGGAGGTGATATATACCTGTACAAAATAATTTCGATGTTTCACATCTGCCAGGCGTCCCGCGACGGCTAATTTTTTTATATTTCTATGATAGGTGTTATTACTTCATCTATCACCTACTTCCACTAGCACACAAAAAACCTGCCCCATTTTCGGGGCTACTTTTATTAGGGTTCCGTACCCAAAGGGTGCCAATGGAACCCTATTACTAAGCCTCCGCTGTCCGTCCGTCCGTCTGTCACAGGGCTGTATCTTATGAACCGTAATAAGTAGGCAGCTGAAATTATCACAGAGTATGTATTTATTTTGCCGCTATAACAAAAAATAGATACAATTAAAAAAAATTAAAAATTAAAGTGGGCCCTCATACAAAAAATGTGATTTTTGGTGTTAAATCATGTACGATGGTACGGAACCCTTCGTGTGCGAGTCCGACTCGTACTTGGCCGGTTTTTTTCTTATTTTTTTATTTTGTATTGTGCCGTATTCTTTCCTGTCGTAAACTATCCTTTTATGCATATTACCCATGGAGGTGATATATACCTGTACAAAATAATTTCGATGTTTCACATCTGCCAGGCGTCCCGCGACGGCTAATTTTTTTATATTTCTATGATAGGTGTTATTACTTCATCTATCACCTACTTCCACTAGCACACAAAAAACCTGCCCCATTTTCGGGGCTACTTTTATTAGGGTTCCGTACCCAAAGGGTGCCAATGGAACCCTATTACTAAGCCTCCGCTGTCCGTCCGTCCGTCTGTCACAGGGCTGTATCTTATGAACCGTAATAAGTAGGCAGCTGAAATTATCACAGAGTATGTATTTATTTTGCCGCTATAACAAAAAATAGATACAATTAAAAAAAAATTAAAAATTAAAGTGGGCCCTCATACAAAAAATGTGATTTTTTGTGTTAAATCATGTACGATGGTACGGAACCCTTCGTGTGCGAGTCCGACTCGTACTTGGCCGGTTTTTTTCTTATTTTTTTATTTTGTATTGTGCCGTATTCTCTCCTGTCGTAAACTATCCTTTTATGCATATTACCCATGGAGGTGATATATACCTGTACAAAATAATTTCGATGTTTCACATCTGCCAGGCGTCCCGCGACGGCTAATTTTTTTATATTTCTATGATAGGTGTTATTACTTCATCTATCACCTACTTCCACTAGCACACAAAAAACCTGCCCCATTTTCGGGGCTACTTTTATTAGGGTTCCGTACCCAAAGGGTGCCAATGGAACCCTATTACTAAGCCTCCGCTGTCCGTCCGTCCGTCTGTCACAGGGCTGTATCTTATGAACCGTAATAAGTAGGCAGCTGAAATTATCACAGAGTATGTATTTATTTTGCCGCTATAACAAAAAATAGATACAATTAAAAAAAAATTAAAAATTAAAGTGGGCCCTCATACAAAAAATGTGATTTTTGGTGTTAAATCTTGTACAATGGTACGGAACCCTTATTGTGCGAGTCCAACTCGTACTAGGCCGGTTTTTTAAGAATAATTGCATGATGTGTACCTAATGCTAGTTGTTTGTAAATATTTATTCAACTATTGACATTCGGTAAAATTCAAGAAGCTACTATTATAGCGGCAAAATAAATACACACTTGGTAAAAAAATTCAGCTGCCTACCTATTACGGTTCATGAGATACAGCCCTGTGACAGACGGACGTACGGACGGACGGACGGACGGACGGACGGACAGCGGAGGCTTAGTAATAGGGTTCCGTTGGCACCCTTTGGGTACGGAACCCTTAACAGTGGTAATAGTGACCTCGTGACTATAAATTTAACATAATATTAGGTACCTACTAGCTGAGGTACCCGACTCTGCTCGGATTAATGTGGTTTTGGATTTATGTCGGGCTAAATTATTTCCTGAATGAGCAGTAGCCCGAAGGGCTGGACCAAAAAGGTGGCGAATAATCTTCTGATTAGTCCAGCGGATGATCGTGCACAGTTTGGAAGTGGGACAAGTTACATCCAATCTTTTTCATTTTTAATAGCAGTGGAAGGTAAGTCGATATAAAAAAAAGCTTGTGCCGCCAGAACCTCACTGGTGTGGAGAGATGAAAAGGTAGGTCAGGTATTGAGACCCACGGCTGCGCAGCTGCTCTCCTCTAGTCGTGATTTGAATGTTGTATATGTGTTAACTCGCTGGGAAACTTCGTTTGTGCGATATAGACTGTCATGTCTAGCTGGTAGCGCCATCTAGCGCCCGCTATGTTAACTAACTTCTGTGCATATGTTTTGTTGATATATGGCATGTGAAACTAGCAGCTCTCAGTAGAGGGCGCTAGGTCGCTACACTGGCATTGAAACATTGAAATTAATGGAAAACACGTACAATTTTCCCTGCCGTTTTAATTATATTTCCTTTAATGAGATAGTATGTATGTACCAACCTGGACAGGATCAAACCTAACATCTATAGAGGACCTAAAGTTTTTGACGGGATCCGAACCGCGGCCAGCCACAATATCGAAAACGGTCACCCATAGGGAACACTAACACGCCCAGAGATGTCATACGTAGATACTATCCACATATCCACAAAATCGGGTGAGTGATTCGCAAGTTATTAGAATTTACTCCACTGGTCACCCCTCTTGTAATTTAGAGTGATGTACTTCGCCAATTTTCATGGAGATCGATGCAATTGTATTATTTTATCGTATTCATTTATCCTCTGCTCACTTTGCTGGTCATGTGGGCTACATGACCAGAGGATTCTAAGGACCTTCTTGCACTGTATAATAGCATAATAAGATAGAGAATAAGATAATAGTTGCGTTATGTTGTGACCACAGATAAAAAGGAAGGAGATATGGCATTGCGCGCGCTTACTATAGGACCCGTTGCCTCTAATAAAAAAAACTACAAATCCAACATAATCGTACATGCCACATGCAAACGTAGTCGCAGACGTATTGGAGGGTTTGTGTGGGTGGAAACTGACTGGACGAATCGTATTTTAGAGCACATTCGCGCGCAGTGGCGATGTTCCGACTGTGTGGCATACAACGCGCCGCCGGATTCCCATACAATTAAATGGTCATTTTGACCATATTGCGGAGACGCCATATTAAGCGCATGCCCCTTCTCCTCTCTTTCTCTTCAGTGGTTGTGACATAAGAAAACTTGACATTTGTTGTATGAATTTAAATGGATACTGCTATCTCATTATTAGAAGGTACACAGCGACATAAGCAGAAAAAGTTTTGGTCTGAAGTAATAAGAAAACTGCCTCGTACCTAGTTACATGCACAGAACAATTAGGAGGTGGTTAACAATATATTATATCGATGGGTTAACAATATTCGGTGGTTACATGTCTATAGTTCATAGTATTCATTTGAGTTATTTCACGAGATAAAAGCGTGAATATTATATTTTAACGTCACGTGATGTTTATTGCTGCACGATTTATTGTACATACCACGGAATATTGAGGAGGCAGGAAGTGAAACGTTTGAAAATTTGTTCCAGGACCGCTGTTACCGTTTTACTTAAGACCTTTTTGCTCCGCGAATGTATAACAGTCGCAATTGGCTATCCCTTCTTAATCGATAACCAAACAACAAATCCACATTTGTTTAGTAAATATAAACCTTAACGTAATGACTCTATGTTGGAAATCCAATACTGTTTGCAATCAAATGTTACGTCACTTTCGAACACGGCCGAGCGCCTCACACGCACGTGGTCACAAACAACGTAGCGAGACATGACCCGGCGAGCAAAACGACGCCGCGACGCCATATGTTTCGTAATGCATTTGTCGTAAATTTTATCGCTATTCATGTAAATGAAACTTACCGGTGATACGAATCTCCTCCATTATGAAGGTTGTGCACCGGCGGTCGTGTTTGCACGGTCGTGTTTGCACAGCACTCGCACAGAATAAGTAGGTACCGACTTTTTTGCTGTGGCAAAATACCAGGGCGGCAAAACTTATTGACCGAGAAAAGAGCGAAGCTCGAGCATTTTTGTCCGATTAGTCCGGCCAAAGTTTGTGAGCAGGTTAAATAATTATATGCAATTATTTAGTCGAGCCAATTTGGTATGTCTTATTTTTTAAATTTGGAAAAATGTGTCTCACGAGCATGGAGGTCACCTCCATGCTCACGAGTACTGCAGTTCAGAGAGCCACTATTTAGTCGATGTTTTAAAAAATTGTAACACTATAAATCTCTCTGGGTGTTATCTGTGTGGCCACGCAGCTTGTGTTTTGTTTTTAGGAGGGCTTTGGTTTTATATGGATTTTGAATAATATCGAAATCGGCCAATGTACCAGGGCGGTAGAAATGATGAAATATTTTTTCTTTATTAACCGACTTAAAAAAAGGAGGAGGTTCTCAATTCGTCTGTTTGTTTTTTTTATTATAGCCTTTAACCGCGACGCCATAATACAATTTTGAAATTCGATCACGATGTTGTCATGTCGAATAGTGTGTTGAGCTTCATTTCGAACAATTTGAAAATATGAATTATTAAAATCATCTTTCCTTTAGGTTGCCATATTACATTGCTTGCCAGAATTTGTTCATTATAAGCGACAATATTGGTTGGTGCAATAAACTAGGAACTGTTATTTTTCTCAAAATCAATGAGTTCGAAAAGTTGGAAAGCCCATGGGCATCGTCGAGCACCATAAGTATTCCTGGCGTATGCCATATGCTACGCTCAACAAAGTAGTGAGCGGCAGAATTATCTTCCTTATATGGCCTCACAATCCTCCAAGGTACGTTTCTACTATTATACCCGGATAGTTACTATACACACGAGCTTCAATGAAAAAATGTTACATTGTGTCATTGCACTCTAGTTAGAATAATTAGAAAGTGACTTGTGGCTGTCATTTCATGAGTACGAAATCGATGCGACTCACCGGTGAGTCACCGATGACCCTTGGGGTTTTAAACAAGATACTACTCGTAATACTATACATATTTTTGTATGAGCAACTTTGTTAATTAAGTAATTTGTATTTTTAATTCTCGTTTTAATCCATTTGCAATATCATTTTGAAACAGCAACCCTCGGTTGCTGTTTCTTTTGTTATTGTTCGTTGCCATAAGGGCTTGATAATACCTGATCGCATTCTGTTCCATAATGACGTAAACGAGACCATTTTAATAATTTTTAAAATAACTACTACTTTTATTGGAATTTAAAAAAGATGAAAGATGCATTGATGGTCTAGCTATATTTGAAACTTATAACGGTGCATATCGGACGCCCATGTTCTGTGTTCAATTTTTTTTTGTAAATGTATGAATATTTGTCTAATATGAGAACACAAAGCACCAGTGACTTACAGTTTTATCTTGAAATTATAGCTAGACCACCAATCTACATATTCACTTTTTGTATTATCGAAATTCGTCGTGGCCATTTTAAAATATAATTAGATGTTGTTTTACTTACGTTCTTATCAGACTTAATGGAATCGGCTTTTTGGCAGTAGCATTTAGATCTAAGTAGGTATGCATTTCATTACTGTGGACGGAAAACCAGTAAAGTTTCTTTGCGGATTCTTTACTGAGTTGATCTAATCCGCGGATCTATCAGTTTTTGACGTACCTAACTTGGTGTAATTTGACTACCAAAAAAGTTTGAATAATACCTGTTTTCACCACCGCCAGTTACCTGAAATCCGATAAGTAACTTTCGGTTACATGGCATATTTGTATCGTGTAACCGAAAAGTAACTTGGGGATTTTTGTAGCTGGAGGTGGTGGCTACCGGCGTTAATAAAATTAAAGAGCGCAAACATTCGCGGAAAATCCTATACACATAACTCTTAGCTTGCAAGAAATAAGAGCGAATGTTGAGCGTGCAAATAGTTTGCGCAAAACTTTTGCCGATTGTCGGTCTTATTTCTTAAGGTGGCCCAACCCGGCGGGACGAACTCATCCGCGGGCAGGGTCAAAACCGTGCTGTTGCGCTCTGGGACCTTCTCTGTTTTAAAAACAAAGACAGGCTACGTGATGAGGAAGATGCTACATGTCCACAAAAATACAATGTGCATAGTGTAAGATTTGATAAGATTTACGAAAATTTTAATTACAAAACGACTTATAGCTAAAAGTAAACCACGACCGCTGTAGTCAAAAATCTAACAAAAACCAAATAGATTATAAATCTTGATTAAATAAGCTATGTCTGATGACTAATCTTTTTAAGATGTTATTACTTTATCAATGCGTAATCCACCTCCAAAGTTTTTGTATAAAACGCGTGAAAAATTCGAACTTTCGGACCTTTTAACTTAGAAATCAAACACAATTTTACAATGCCAACGGTCATTAGACATCTAGTTTGATCATATAAAGCTATTTTGAGCAAAACTTGGGATCTCTGACAAGAAATATGGGAGTGATCTTCTTTCCCCGTTTGTATGGGGAGATGAGCGGGATGGGCCACCTTAAGAGATAGACATATGTATTCTGTGCTAAGTGCGGATTTTTTTTCGTCTGGGATACCCTTTTACCTTACTACGTCTCCAAGCTAGCACGTGCTGACTAAATGCAAAGAATATAGCTAGATGGTATTAATTGTCGTTCTGTCTTTTTCCCACGATGCCAAGGCCTCCCCGACTGTGTTGCCGACTAAAAGTGGAAAATACTTGAAATTGATGAATATCCATTTTCTTTCAGTACACGCATCGAGCGACACAGAAACGTTTTCTGCGAAAATGCTTACTGTCAATGTCAATGTTCGAATCTCCACATCGAGCGGGCACTGGATGAGAAGCCGGCTTATTCGATTTTTTTTAAAAATAAAAATAAATTCTCTCGTCTCAGACCACATATTTAGGTACTGTAATCACAGTTTTCCCAATTTCGCAAAACACTTTTTAATTAAATAATGCTAATATCCATGATATTAATTGCAGTCACTATATTAACCATGTACCTACATGTGTCGTAGGCTCAGTGAAAATAAAGTTTGTCTGAATTATGATATAAAAAATATTTGTATGACACTACCCTAGGCACATTACTTAAAAAGATGGCACAGTTGATGAAGATTTCTTCAGATGCTGGAAAACTTGCTAGTTTTGTGACCATACATTTTTTTTCTCAACAGGACCTACTTAATTATAAAACTGACTGTGTGTAAGTCAATCCAATAGTTATTCTCATGTTGTATTAATGTTAAACTTTATTGAACTAAAATAAATTAGTTCAATCGTATTGAATGCTCAAACTGTTTGCCTTTAGCACGGATACACGCTCTGCATCGCCTTAAAAAAGATCTTCGCACCAGTCTTGAAAGTCAACTTGAATTTTTATATGTTTTCTATATTCCTTTTCTTTTATCCGGCCTCAGTAAGAGAATAATCCCGGGTACCAGAAGGCAACAATTTTTTTACAAAGGCGCTACTAACTAAACTAACTTTTGGGGTACCGTCTCTTTGAACAGTCCCGAACAGGTCGAGCGTATGTAATAATATTGCGTATTATGCGTAATGTGATTTGTAACCATCTTTTTGGACCCACATTTCTAAATAGATCGTTTAGCAAATTCTGCATGGAAATAGAATAGATAATAGTCCAATCATTTGTCTGCTTATAATTCGGGTCCACATGTATACTATAAATTTGGATACTGAGAAAACTATCGACTTGACTTACACATAATCTTAGGAGTTTAATTTTTTAATGAGGTAATTTTGAAAAAAAAAAATATGCTAACCAAAGTGGTAAGTTTCCAGTATTTTGGAATCTCGATGAGCTGCGCCATCTTTTTTAATAATGTGCCATACAATTTTTTTTCATGATTAAGTGTCAAAGTTAGCAGCCTTTTTTTAATTTAAATTAAAAAGATTTTTAAATCATACTTATTAAACCTACGACGTTCATGGTTAATTTAGTGACTGCGATGAATAGTATGATTATTTAGGATTACGTTATTAAAAATAATGCTAAATTGGGACAACTGTGATTACATTACTTACCTAAAAATTTGGTCGTAGTAAAAATCGTATTGCTAGTAAACCAAGTGACATTGATTTCATTTATTATTTGTACAAGAACTTGAATAAGTTGCCCACTTATTCCAGTTCTTGTACAGTCCAGTT
The DNA here is from genome assembly GCA_946894095.1 of Incurvaria masculella. NCBI lineage: Eukaryota > Metazoa > Arthropoda > Insecta > Lepidoptera > Incurvariidae > Incurvaria > Incurvaria masculella. The sequence continues at coordinate 11,856,214 of OX335644.1, forward strand.
CCAGTTCAACGGCTTACACAGTGGCCGCTTGACGTGGAGTTTCGGGACAACCTGTATATGATATTGTGAAGCGCTTGGATGCGCCGTTCCGTAATATTTGGGGAGCTTTGAATACTTAGGCTCCATATGACGCTAACCTCCAATAATTTGAGTTTATTTTAATTTAATCTCAGCGTCGGTTGAGAATAAAAACCCGTAGAAATAACTAAATATTTAAGTTTGACTATTATCTAGTGTATGACCGTAAAATGGTTTTAATAAGTTCCTTATATTCTTTAAAAAATATATCTTTGTAAACACCTATTTACTAAGTTTTCATGCCGGTACTTGGAAACTATAAATAATTTAGACAATTTAATTTTTTGTGGCACAAGATCACATATTTATTTAGTAAAGAAGTGTGAAACATATATTTACTCACTTTAGAAAGAAGACCAAACAGGTCAAAAACCTCAATTTCGCTTCGTCGCGCTCGATTTTCACGTGCATGCAACAATCAACCCTAACGCAAACTCAGTGCTTCCGGAGATCGCCATCATCGTTTGTTTGCTGAATGCTGGAGTCAGTTGGAGCCTTAACGCGTAACAACTCATCAAAAGGGAATGCATTTAAAAAAAACTTAAATAATTCACTAACCAAAAAATTTCGTTTTAAATAAGTAAAAAGTAAAAAAAAAACACAGCGGAATTTCTTGCCAGTTTTTGTTCGCTGTGTTTTGTTTTGCTGAATTGTCTAAGGTTAAAATATAAAATATGACTAATTCGAGAATATGGATAATATTAAAAAAATATTTCCGGCGCAAAAACGTGACAAAGTTGAAATTTTAAATCTTGCTGCGCAAACATTGCATGGAACCCTCGAAAAACTGGGCTATGCACTTTTTTCATCGCTACCGAGAAATGTTAAACAATTATTGAAATAACAAAAAGCAACAATAAAAGCTATAATACGCAGTTTTGGAACGAAATATTTCCATAAAGTCGCCGCAAGAAAATCAGAAACGAATTAAAAGGACGTTCCTTCGTTAAAATTACCAAAAAATTTAGAAATTGACTTAAGTCAAAAAATCCCGAAATCGGGGAAAATATCGTAGGTCGGCAACTCTGCCGGCATACGCATTGACAGCTGCCGAAATAAATCTATGCAAGCTAAGCGTGCATTACGCAGCAAACTTCTTCTATTTTTAAAATTATATTAAAAAAAAATATGAAGCTAATTTGTAAACTCCAGTGCACGAGAAAATAATAGATCTCACCTCGGATTGGGAACGGCTTGGTCATAATGGTTTCAGTAGTGGGCGGCAAGAGCCGCTTTGTTTCTGGTGACATAGCACTGGGGCACATATTCAATTCATGATTCCTTAGGTGTTCACTTGTTTTTGATAAATTCACCCCGCGCAGCCGCAAGGACGGAGATCCGCAAAGGACGTCCATTGGAATATGCTATCGCGTCATGACTAAGTCATCCACTCGACTCGGATCCAACAAACGAATGAGGAGAACGCATGAGGAGAGGAGTACGACTGCCCTCCCCCTCGCCACACCACCGCTCAGCATGTGTAACTCTCTCTAGCCGCGATAAGCCGGAATATCCGCTGGTCAGCTAGGTCTGAGACAGTCTTAGTTCCAAATACCCCGACTGGCGCTGCTGTCGCCATAAGAAAGAAACACGGTCATAACAAATCAACTAAATTGAGTTGGCGGATAATCTAGTTCTCGAATTTAACTTTAGTTGAGATTTCTGATAAGTTCGTCAGCTAAGGTGTGTTTTGTGTTGGGCTAATATCACGACAGTAGTAGTGGTGCTTTTTGCGATTGTCGAGATTCTTATTTGCCTGATACGTATTTTTTCTTAGTTTGTTTACAAGTTGTTCCAGATATCAGCATTGACGTAACACAATATCGCCTATAAGCTCAACTAGGTACCTCTAGGTACTCATGAAGCGTGCACGTGAAGTACCTGTCATCCTTCATATTGAAAAACATTTGTTTCTTGTAAGAAAATGACAGCTACTCGTTGTGAGAACGTCTCGTGTTCGCTTCCTGAATAGCCCGACTGGTGTCGTACTGGGCTAGGTGTCTGTTTATACTTCTGAACTTACAGCCTGGCAAAAATTGTATGGAAATGAGGGTGCTTATTCCCCATACAAATGGCCACCCCGTATATTGTGACTAAACGAGTTTGATACTTTTATTTGATTTTAGGTACTCACATTTAAGTAAAATATTAGCATGTTTCTTAGCAAATTTGTATTTCATCTTGCAGTAATAAATAAAATACCTAAACATACTTGAACAAGGAATAAATTGATAGTTCTAGTTTAATTGACCGAGCGAAGAACGAAGTGTCCGTTTGAGATTGGGCAAAAATGCTTTCGTATGTCTGTCCATATGTTCTCCTCTACAAGTCGCTGATTCAACCAATTCTCGTGAAATTTTGTCAGGATCGATAAAATTACATAAAACATTTTTGTGAAGACATTTTTTTTATTTTACAAAATTTGCGGCGGAGCTATTTTGAAAAATGTTCGTGGCGATGAAATGAAAAAAGTGGTGTTCCATGCTTTTTTAATTGCTTTCAAACGTTCCATCCGAAACGGAATGATGAACTTTGTCTTCCCATAGAAAAAAATAAAAAGCTATAGCCGCGCCAATCGGGGTACTTTGAACTATCGGTGTAAGTAAAATGTTACTAGTAGTTCACGTACTCGCATGCACTGCGCATGTAGACCACTCACTAGGGCGAAGGTATATTATTTTATTATAATCAGACATATGCTCAGTACGGAGCTTATCACCGTAAACGCCACAGCAAAGCCACAGTAGGCATTGTCATTTGTAAGAAAAGCGTATTTCGGTCAAAGTCCAATCTGTGGCGGGTACGGTGATACAGGTGATGCCGTCTAGTCGTGGGTCGAAACATTAGAACAATTTGCTTGCAGTAGTTTATATGTATACGAAAATCGAGCAACCGTTTTCATGCCGAACGACAATTTCTGGTATCAACGAATTCGGCGACTACAATAGTAATTTAGTCGAGAAGCGAAAACCTAATTTATTACAGTACTTTAGTTTACAGAACCAACCGATCCTCTAGGTCCTTTAACTATAGGGTCGGTAAATTATGCAATGCACTCCCTGCCGAGCTATTTCTCCTAAAGTACAACCTGGGATCCTTCAAGCATGGTGTAAAGTAGCACCAGAAGCACCTGGTCGGCCGGCATGGTTTTCGGAAGCTCATGGGCATCGTCGGGCACCTTATGAGATCCTGGCGTACGGCATGTACCGCGCTTTACATAAAAAAAGTGCTCTGACCAAAAATATAAATAGTTTGTTTGTTTTTAGTTTTTTTTTGTACAGGGTAATCTTTAAAACGAATGGAGCGATTTTACAAATTCTTTCGCCAATTGAAAGCTATTATTCTTGTCTAACATAGGCTATATTTATTTTTATAGTTAATTAATTTTAATTTTTATTTTAATAGTTAAAAGTTTTCCTTTTTTTAAATTTCTATATTTAAAAACGAAGTTGGTGAAAATACCGTTGCTTGGCCGCTTCATCGGCGCACGCTGGTCAGTGTTTCAGATACGTGCAATTTATGTTAATTTTTATGTTAAGCGCGGCATATGACACACGCCAGGATCTGTTGAGGTGCCAGGCGAATCCCATGGGCATTCAAACTTTCAGTTATATCTTGGGAAACACTGGTCGTCTTACCGTCTTGTCACCAATCTTGCGACCACTGAAAGTAAACGCCCCGAACTGATCTACCAACCTTTCATGTCCAAATAGGTTTCGTTTATATCTTGGGAAACACTGGTCGTAGAACCATCATGCGACCACTCAAAGTAAACCCCCCAACCTTATTTACCTACCTGTCATGTCCAAATTGGTTTCGGTTTTATCTTGGGAAACACCATTTTAAAAGATTAAACGGCTTTCTACTCACGGCATGATTTGTGAACTTACATTGGGAAACACCGGTCGCAGGCCTATCATGCGATTAGGTACTCAAACTAAACGCCCCAACCCTATCTAACTACCTGCTACTCGAACTTTCAGGGGGGGCTGCGAAAACCATGCCGGCCAGCCAGCTTATTCTTTACATCATGTTTGAAGGACCCATTGAGGTGCCCGACCACACAACATGGGCATTCGAACTTTCAGGGAGGCTGCGAAAACCATCCCGGTCGTCCATAGGTGCTTCTTCATACCATGTTTGAAGGTCTCATTGAGGTGCCCGACGACGCCCATGGGCATTCGAACTTTCAGAGGGGCTGCGAAAACCAAGCCGGCCGGTCAGGCTTAAATTCAATTCAAATCTTTTATTCCGGGAGGTCACGACATTTTTGGTCACGATGAGGTAAATGGCTGAATCTGGGTTTACATGTTAGAGACCAACCCTCTGATGCTAAATATGTCGGTCTGCCTGCGCCAAGTGGTTGCGGTTTCTAGATTGGCTATATAAAATAGAAGCGAGAATAGAAGTTGGTATGTACCTGCTGGTGAATATACTGATTATCTAGAAACATTGATACCTATTAATTTTACAACAATAACCAGTCAGTTTTTTAGTTAAATACTGAAATATACCTAAAGTTATATCTGTAACCTAAATCGCCTATAACTACGAAACGCAATCAAAGATTTGTTCAGTTTTGGTATTGCTAAGCAAGTATGTACTGATAATTTTATGATTCGTTATTTGAAACCATTTACCTTATCATTTATATTTTTTGTCACCATAACTACTTTTTCAGGCGCCTTATCTACGTAACGCAACCACTTGGAACAGGCAGACTGACACATTTAGCATCAGAGGGTTGGTCTATATCATGTGAACCTAGTTTCAGCCATTTACGTTATCGTTACCATTTTTGTCGCGACCTCCTAGTCTATTTGTTGCACTAAAAAATTTTAAATAAGCCTACATAAAATCGGTATGGATGCAGTTTTTCAGAATTAGAAGGAAATTTATTTACGGAAATGGGATATTTTTGATATGGCTAAATGGTATTCAAATCGTTATGGGGTGAATAGGGGATTTCAAGCATTTATGGAGAAACAATATAAATTTTCGAAATCATTCAAGCCGCGGGCAAAAGCTAGTATACTATAAGAAACATAAATCCATGTATAGCATTCCATGCGGTCGTATTGGATAACAAATACGTCGTAGAGGTATCATACATCGATATATCATAACTTTGTCAGTTTTAATTTTATAATCCTAGGCGCGTCGAGCGGTAACTTCAGTGTAATTTTGGAATGGGCGGGCACGTTTCTTACCACAATGAACAATTCAATATTCCGTGTTGCTTACCATGATCCCCTCAGACATCGTTCCCTCAGACGTTTTTAGACTCATAACCTCTTGGACTTCCGGAATAGCTGGGATAGCTCCATTTAATTTAAAACTACTAATGTTGTTGGATGACTCAACAACTCTTTACGTGCGGCTCAACAAAAAAAAACAGAAAACAAAACAACATTGTGGATAGCAAGCATCGGCATAGAAAAAGTATACCTATACCATATCTTTGCTAGCAAGTAATTAGTGGCTAATGAAGTACGTAATGTGATAGATACATGATTTTCTCGCACCTTTTATTCAATTTATGTACGTTTGAATGAGTATATTTCCTATTAATGTCTTTATAATGTGTATATATTTCCAAGACTTAGTTAAGCCTAAATTTTCCATTTTAAATCGTCAATAGTCTTAAGATAAACTGATTATTATATTATTATTATATAATAGTATCGCTCGATGATAATTAGAGATGTTCCACGCCAAGGCCCTCGTGTCTTTACAATGAAAAAATAAAAACATCTTACGTTCCTTTTGGTCAATTTTATGTTATGAACAAAGGAAAGATAAAGAAATTGTTTCGGCAAACCAATTCGGATGTAATGAAATAAGTCTAAAGTCCTAATTCAGGTGAAAAATAACGAAGGATATTATTTTAATTAAAAATTTATCACTAACTACATATGGTGCAATCCACTCTAATTAATTTTTTCGACTAATGCAGAGTCAATGTCGAATAAAAGTCTAAGTCATAGTACAGTATTTCCCTATCCTAGTTTTCGTAGTCAAGGGCACATAACCTAAGGGCAACAGTTATTGATCTAACAAAAAATAACATGTCGTTGTGTGCTACTTGGTTGATAGGTCTTTTGCTGTAACATTATTATATTTTAAGTATGATAATCGTTTGTGTTTTACCAACTTTGACATAAGAAACGATAAATTCATGCAATAGTCCTTCCTGGTTCATGTTTCTTATATAACGTGTGCGTACCAGAAATGTATCCAATCATAAATTTAACAAAACCAACAGAATTAAATGATAATTTAGTGAATTTTCTTGAGATTCCTGATGATATCACGGTATCTTCTACAATTTGGACCGAAACGGATTCGGTTCCAGAAAACTCAATCAGTAACAATCGGGACTGGGCAGGAATACCGCAACCGCTAATTGACTTCGTGAAAGGATCAGATAAACTTGAGGTAGGTATTATACTCCGATAGCCCGTAAGTACAGTATTGGACCGTCTTACTTAACCGTAGAAGAGAGAAGGAAGGGGAAGTATCATGTGGGAGTCGCACCCTGAACGCCACCAAATAGGGTCCTGTAACGTTCTTAAGTTTCATTACGTGTTCTTACGTGTCGTTTGAACTCGAGAAAATCAATAGTTAGTAGCGAATTCACATCCGAACTCACTCGCCGGCGCTGCGAAATTTGTAAGTATATATACGTATAAGTATAAGTATATGTATAAGTGGCTACGCCGCCGCCCCCATACAAACGAGTTTCGGTTTGTTCTCCCGTCCTTCCATCTTGCTGCACCGTCCAACCATTACCGCCGAGGCAAAAGTATTCCCAAAATGCGTTCACCAAGTCAGTTTCCACCAACTCAAACCCTCCAGTACGTCTGGAAGTATATTTTAGTGTGGTATGTAGGAACGTAGGTCAAAATGTTTGGGTTCGTGGTTTTTTATTTAGAAATTGGTGGCAGCAGGTATTATAGTCTTTTTTTTTTCAGGTCTAAACAATAAGCCTTGGATAACACCAATAATGCTCATTCATTATACTTTCAGATAACAACAGAAGCAACTCCAGACTACCCTTGGATAAAAATGAAAGATGTATTGGACACATTCCCCAAGGACTACTTGCAGAGCTTGAATCGTTATCAAAGTGCTACGCCCATTGCTACGCCTGAGTCGAGTCAACCAACAGAAACATCTTCGCTTTACTCGCCGAGGCCAAAATATTATAGTACATATTCAATAGAGAAGCTCAACAAATATTTTGAAGATGAATGTACATTTTTCTCTGCAAATAGCCCTTCTTTGAAAAGTCTACAAGAACCATGCCGGGTAAGCTGAAGCTTTTACTGTAGTATTCAGAGAGGGTATAGAGGCACAAACAAAAATATTTGGTTTATACTTTTTGTAATAGTTGAGCTCACACACAATCAACTATGCCATAATCTGCCTTTCACACCGCTTAGGCGGTATGGGTACCTACCTCGTGGTGTTTGCCTTCTGTGCAGCACTATTTACTTATTCTGTGGCGACAGCGAATGCCGCGCGGTACCTGAAAAAAACCGCGCTACCGCGCGGATACCGCGCGGGATCCGCGTATATCTGAACAGGCCTTTATTTCGTCACATGGCGTCCCTCTCAGGGGTCCTACTCATAAGATTTTCGCCTTGTGTCACCGGTGACTCACCGGGGAGTCACAACGCGTTCGTACTCATAAAATGACAGCAACATGTCACCCTAGTGTTGTCCCTTTCTAATTATCCTAATTAGAGTGCCAAACGCTAACATAACAGTTGATGTTTGATAACGTCAGGCGAGAGAGTCTCAAATTCATCTAGATATACTGGTCCTCGAAGAACTATTAGAGATTCCTGCAAATAACAGCTTTTATTTCACTAACTACTTCACTGTCAATGCGCCGCGTTAATGGAATCTGCTTCCTGAAAGATCCTTGAAAGGTCTTCCTCATCTAGTCAATTGTTTAAAAAGAACCTGAAGTCATTCTAAAAAATTAAAGTTTAACTAAGTATCACATTCTTTTATCATGTTATTTTTACATGCAACACATATATTATTTCTTTCTTTCTTAACAATTTATCTTTACAAATTAAATTTTGTTTTCCTTCTCATGATGAAATCTTGCTTTGAGACACATTGATCTCTGTCAGATTGTGTACATATATTAGTAGTTATTATATTATTATAATAGTATGTATATTAATACTAGATGTATTTTGTTTAACTTTATATTAGTATTCTTATGTATGTAGATATTTCCATGTATTTATATATGTGGTGTTCTATGGTTAATTTCTGTTCTTATAAACAGTGATTTAAATATACATATATGTTATCTTTAAAATGCTCCGAATTATTTCACCTCGATTAGAGATAGGTACCTATCTCTAATCGAGGTGAAGAAATTACATTCTTCACCTCCATGCTCTCTCTACATCTCAAAGGTTGGTAGGTAGAGAATTCCCTTCGGCATTAAGCCCGCCTGTGGTAACAACTGTTAAGAGGTGTACAATACATAATTTTATTATTTTTTTAAGTATATATTTATCGTACGAATCTTATGTTTATATTATTAAGAAAAAAATAAACTTGATTTGACTAATCCTAAATATAATATTGTGTATTTGTCTGTTGTCTAATTCTTCTCCACAATTCAGCCTGATTCTGTGGACAAAGCTGACACCGATTCGATAGATGACTATTGGTGGCGTCGCTCATTTTCAATCGACGAGTTCTCCATCAGCCCTCCCACGGAATATCTGCTTCGCGCAGTGGCCAGGGCCAGGGAGTACGAGCTGCCTGCTCGACATGACTACGACGAGGAACGCACCACGAAGTGGGTTGAGGACAACTTTTTGAGGCGGATGGAAAATATTTAATCAGGGGGTCTACTCATGAAAGCGGAAGTGAGAAGTTCCCGTGTTCGCTTGAGTAGAAGCTGAGCTGAGTAAGAGCTAAGAGTAGAGTTGAGTTTGACAGAAGCAAGCACAAGAACTTTAATTAGTACACACCCGGAGTAGATATGCTGAACGTTTACCAAATTTGGCAGGTAAAGCTGCTAATTATGATACCATGCAAGTAAAAAATGTAAAAAGTTAATGAAATACATATTGTAATAATAAAGTAAGTATGGTTCCAAATTGAATGTTTTCTTATGTAACTTGACATGGTGGAACCATACCCACCGTCATGTAATAAGCCCAACACACCGCATTCCCGAAGGAATTAGGTACCACTCCAGGACCTTCCCTTTATGAACGGAAAACACGGATATTTTTTTCATCAACCCGGCGGGCTTAATTATTGCTGACATTTCAAAATAAAAAAAAAATTAAGTGTTCACAGGTCAATCTAATGTGACTGTGACCAACGAATGGAGATTCGAAAAAACAAAAGAAGTGAGAGGACGCGTTTTAATTCATGAAAATAATAAAATATCGATTTTAGGTGAAAAAATCGTGTTTTGAAGTCAAATACGGTACTGAGTGAGTTTGTGCAAACATTCAAGGCACGTGAGTAGTACTGCTAAAGACAGAGCGTAGTAAATTATGTCCAAAGATCCTCCTGAACCTGACGACCCCGGCGGCGGGCATCATCTACCGCTGGGTTTTGTTTTTGCCAAATCCAAGCTCCCGTCCCAGAGTAATTCTATCGATGACGAGTTTCTAACTCCTCCTGAAGCAAGTCAATTCGTGGAAATTTCTAATAAATATGATCTTCTTTCCGAAAATGACAATATGGATACTTCCTCGATTTCTGGCAAAAGAAAAAGAAAAACTAAAGATGGGAAACGTAAAATTAAACAACATCCAACTCCTTCCACATCCCAAGAACCAGAAGAAATCTCCACATCACAGTCTTCCCTTCAAGTTTCGGACGCCGAACACCCTCCTGCCAAGATCCCAGTTCCTGCATCCCTTCCGTTCTCCAATACCAAGAATGCAAGCCAATCTCAAAAAAATAACTTAACCCCGATGCGACTCTATAATCAACAAGATAAAGGTCCTTTTATCATTCACGTCCAAAAATGTGAACCGTCTCCAACTTCAGGTACCACCCTGAACCCGATTACTTTTGGCCTTTTTCTAAGACAATACAACATAAAAAATATCACTAAAGACGGTATCAAAAACATTGGAAGAAATAAAATATCCATGGAATTTGAAACAGCCAATGGAGCAAACAATTTTTTAAATGAAAAATTCCTTTCGGAAAACATTTATAAAGCGTTTATACCAACATTTAACGTAACAAAAATGGGTATTGTCAGGGGGATCCCCCGTGACTGGACCCCTGACCAAATTATTGAGGAAATTCAAGTACCAGAGGGCTTCGGGTCGGTTATTAATGCTAGGCGGCTCAATTATAAAGATAAAAAAAATAATCCTCCTACGTGGCAACCGTCTGAAGCGGTGGTAATCACATTTGACGGACAAAGACTCCCTCAAAGGGTTTTTATTATAAATACTAGTTTACCAGTTGAATTGTATATTTATCCCACAGTACAGTGTTTCAAGTGTTGTCGTTTTGGTCACACGCAATCACTATGCAGGTCAAAACCCAGGTGCTACAATTGTGGGCAGGAACATACTGGTGCTTCTTGCAAAGAGGAAAATTCCCCTCTCAGTTGTATCACCTGTGGTGGTAATCATCTTGTCATAAGTAAGAACTGCCCTGAGTTTGAGAGACAAAATTTGATTAAAAATAATATGGCCCTAAAATCTTTATCATATGCTGAAGCATCTCGCGAAGTTCCAACTTCAACCAGATCCTATGCAAATGCAGTAACGTCCACTCCTGCCTATACCTCAAAACCATCACAATTTTTAAAAAATCCAAGTCCTCAAGTAGTCAAATCGTACAGGAAAACGGTTTTCTCCAGCCCACGTCCTCGACAGCCACTTTCTCCAAGTTATAATATGAGTGCACATAATGCTATAATTAATGATTTTGCTCAATCATCATCAATAAATGGTACAGCTCTTTGTAAAACACCTCAAAAATCTCTTGCTTTGGACCAAATAGGTCAATTACTTAATGTTATATTTAATATAATCTCAGCCAATTCATCTATACCGTCCAACGTTGCCACTCAAATTAATAATATATTGTCAATTATACAAAATGCCCATAACGTAGATCCTACGAATGATCTACTGGACATCGTTCCTTAATCAATGTAAATAAATAGTTCTATCTCTTTAATGTTTCATATTAGTTATTTAATGTAATTTTTTTTTTTTGTTTGTTTGTTTTTTATTTTATTTATTTTTTCTCAATTCTATATAAATGCTTTTAATAATGAATTCTACAATATTACAATGGAATAGTAGAAGTATTCATCAGAAAAAAACAGAAATCACTTATTTGCTTAAAAAACATAATCCTATAGTGTTTGCCATTTCAGAAACATGGCTAAAATTAGATCAAAGATTTAAAGTACCTGGATATACAATACTTAGACATGACAGGACAGACGGATGGGGCGGTGCCGCCCTACTTGTAAATAACCTGTTACCCTACTCTCCCATTCCTCTTCCTTCATTTGGTGACAAAATTAATGCTGTTGCTATCAGATTACAGGGCATTACATTTCTATCCATATACATACCCAAACCGACAACTTCCACGTCCCGTGAAATTAAATCAATTATTGATTGTTTGCCAAAACCTTTTTTAATAATGGGAGATTTTAACTGCAAACATGTTATGTGGGGATCCTCCTTTTCTGATTCATTTGGCAATAAACTTGTAGAAATAATGGATGATGTTAATATATGTTTATTAAATGATGGTTCGCCAACTCGAAGGGTGTCACCCTATCAAAATCCTAGTGCAATTGATCTAACATTATGTACCCCAGACCTTGCTTCAATCATTTCTTGGAAACCTCTCTCTTCCACGCACGGTAGCGACCACTTTCCTTTACTTATTTCTCTTCTCACACATTGTCCGACTCCTCTTCAACGGAAACCTTTACAAAAATACAGGGTATCTAAGGCTGATTGGTACTATTTTAAAAATGCTATTGATGATTGCATCAAAAAACTTTCTAGTCCCTCCATTGATTCAATTCAGAATATATATACTCAACTCTCTGAAGCTTTGATTGCAGCAGCCGATGCGTTCATCCCACTTAAAAATTCAGCTTTAAATAGACGATCATCCCCCCCATGGTGGGACTCGGAATGCACGAATGCTATAAAAAGTCGAAAATCGGCTGAGTTGGTATACTCTCAAAACATGTCTGAGAGGAATTACTTAACTCTCCGAAAGGTTCAGGCCAAAACTACCCTTACATTAAATGGAAAAAAAAGGGAAGGGTGGCAAAGATTTTGCAGCTCTCTCTCACCTCAGACCCCTCCCTCTCTAGTTTGGAAAAACATCAATCGATACAGATCAGTTTTTAAAGATGATTCACTTCCCAAACCCCTTTCAGACTCGTGGTCTGAAGAATTTCTTAATAAATTAGCTCCTCCTTCAGTTCCACAACTAAATGAAATTCCTTGTAGATATCAGTCAAAATTATTTAATGATGATATGGATGAACCATACTCTTTAAAAGAATTAAAAAATGTTTTAAATTATGTAACAGATTCAACTCCCGGCATTGACGGTATACCATATTCATTTATTAAACATTTGAATGACTTTTCATTATTATATTTCCTGAAGTTAATCAATCTAATAATAGATTCTGGTGAAATTCCTATAACTTGGAAAACTCAAATTATCATTCCCATTCTAAAACCAAAAAAAGATCCTAATTTAGGATCCTCTTATCGTCCAATTGCCCTTTCATTGGTTTTGGCCAAGATAACGGAACATATGATTAAAAATAGGCTTGAGTGGATAGTAGAGAGCAAAGGATTATTAGCGAATAGTCAGTTTGGATTTAGAAAAGGTAAAAGTACTATGGACAATCTCAGCATTTTTACAACTGATACCCGCTTAGCTTTTAGTCGCGATGAATCAATAGTAGCTGCCTTTTTAGATATTTCTGCTGCCTATGATAATGTTCAACTCACAATTCTCAGACAAAAAATGCTAAGTCTTAATATCCCAAAAAAAATGGTTCTTTTTATTCATAATCTGCTTGTCCAAAGAACTATCGAATTATCAGTAACTGATCGACAACCTCTCATCAGAACAATTTGGAAAGGACTCCCTCAGGGTTCTGTTTTAAGCCCGATATTGTACAACCTGTATACAAATGATCTTGAAACCAGCGTAAACCCTTTTTGTCGTGTCTTGCAATATGCTGATGACCTTCTTATTTATATTGCCAACAAGTCCATTCCTAAAGCAGCTGATTCTATAAACTCAGCCATTGCTTCTTTGAACAATTGGCTGTCAGAACATGGTTTAGATCTGTCTGCAAATAAAAGTAATATTGTTACCTTTACTAGAAAACGAGTAATTCCAATGTTCTCCATTTATAGCCACGATGTTCAAATCCAACAAAAAAATAAGATTAAATTTTTAGGTGTAGTTTTAGACTCAAAATTGACAGGAATAGACCATATGAAATTAATCTCAGAAAAGTGTGAAAAGAATATAAATATTATCCGATCTCTTGCCGGTGTGTGGTGGGGAGCTCATCCTTTCACACTAAAATTGGTTTATAATGCATTGATCCGCAGTCATCTTGACTATGGTACATTTCTCTTTGAGCCCTCTAACTGTAAGGCACTTAATAATCTAAACTTGATCCAGTCGAAATGTCTTAGAATTATCACTGGAGCGATGAAGTCGTCTCCAATTAATGCTTTACAAGTGGAAACTGTAGATCCTCCTCTTCACCTTCGCAGACAATGTCTTTCTGATAGATATCTCTTTAGAACCATTCAATTTTCTAATCATCCATTGATCCCCAAACTTCAACTTTTATCTGTTTATACACTTAACAAACCATACTGGGAAAATAAAGTATCTCCTAGACTAGTAAAAAGTTATCGTAAATTCCGTAACCTTAAAGCTCCAACGCATAGATCTGAAACTCTTCCATTATTTGAGTCCTCTTATAAAGCCTTAATTTTTTCCCCTAAAGTAATAACTAATATTGATATTGATAAAGACTCTCCAGCCGCTAATACTAAATTTAATGCCTGGTTACAGGAACACTACCAAAACTGGCAATATATTTATACTGATGCATCAAAATTAACACAGGAAGGTAGCGTAGGTTCAGCATTCTTTCACCACAATACTAACGCAATATGTAAAACAAAGAGCCCTCCAGAAGCTTCAGTCTTTACAGGGGAGGTCAGTGCAATTCTTGAAGCATTACATTATATTGAATCAAATCGTTCAATGAAACAGATTCTTATAATATCAGATTCTCGAAGCTCGCTTCAATCTATTTTACAAAATCCTTTCAAAAGCCGAATTCACAGTACTTTAGTTATACAAATTAGAGAGATATTGTATGAATTATCTTTGAATAATATAGATGTTGTAATAACCTGGGTTCCAAGTCATACTTCAATAGCTGGTAATAGTATTGCTGATGATTGTGCAAAAGACGCGGTTATCAGAGGGGATAAATCAAACTATAAAAACTACTGCTATGATCTAGTAAATCTTTCGAAAGTCCATCTCGCTAACATGTGGCTCAAACTATGGAAAAGAACTAGTGTCCATAAGGGTAGATACTATTTTAAAATCCAACCCGATATTCCTTCAAAACCATGGTTTCACAAACTTAAATTAAATAAATTAGAGACTTCAGTAATAAGCAGACTTAGAATCGGTCATGTCTGCACTCCGGTTCATCTAGCTAAACTACGTATAAAAGATTCATCACTGTGTGAATGTGGACTGGAGGATGGTACCTCTGAACATATTATTTTTGCATGCCCAATCAATAATAAAACAATTCCTTTATATGAGCAATTATCAAAATTTAATATTCCTCTACCCACTAATTTACAAAGCCTTCTGGTAAGCTCTAATACATCTGTTTTAAGAATAATTTCATCATTCATAAAATCCAATAAAATAAAAATATAAACAAAAATAAAAATAAAATACTTATCTAAAAGGAAAATAAACAATTCAACAAAAAACTGAAGAATGTGAAAAAAGAAGAAAGAACAAAAATAATAACTGACAATATAATATTCAAGTAAAGAAGAAAAAATATATAAAATATATAAATATATACATATTTCATAACGTGACGCTGGCAGAAATGAGTCTCTGAAGGGACCGATTGCCAACCGGGATATAATATCCCTGCTAAAAAGAAGAAGAAGAAGAAGACCAACGAATGTGAATTTCAGAATTTACTTATTGCACTCACTCTTCTTTTAATGGCCATATCACACATTCCATCACGGGAAAATCTGCCTCTAAATACATAAAGTCAATAAACTTGTTCACCTGGAAATAAAAAACCGAGCAAGATGTAACACAAAAGAAGACGAAATTGGTATGGGGCCTTTATTTTGATTTTATTTTTCATTTTACCTAGGTATTTGTTGTTATAGCGGCAAAATAAATATACACTCTGTGAAAATTTCAGCTGCCTACCTATTACGGCTTATGAGATACAGGCCAGTGACAGACGGACGGACAAGGGGACGGAAGGACGGATGGATGGATGAACGGATAGTGGAGGCTTAGTAATAGGGTTCCGTTGGCACCCTTTGGGTACGGAACCCTATAAAGTAAGAACTGCATAATTGTGCAATTACATAAAATGTATTAATATTTTAAAACTTACGCGGGACTTATTGTACATAAAATGTATGTAATATATGTGTATATGTCAATGATATATGCGCACTTTCGGACTTAGTACTAAAAGTGATTTAATCCAGTCAACCTAAGGGGTTAGATATAGATAGAGGATAAGAATTGAAAAAAGCCTGTCAATCATTCCGTTCCGTACCGCCGAAATGCTTAAACTGATGGCTCAGTTGTTTTTTTGCATTCCTTTGCATCCCTTTTCCTCTGTGTGGACAATAAAACGTACCCCAATGGCATGGCATGCGACCATCCCCCAGGCATATTTTAAAAAGGTAGTACAAAAAGTAGAAAGAGACGCTTTTCCGACTTTTCCGAACTCTTTGAGTACAACATTTTCAAAATTAAATCACCACAGTGGCAACCTTTTCCTAGTTTTATGATTTTAAGTCGTTTACTTAAATGTGTAATTCGCAGTCATTTATTTAATAAAATGCCACCAAAAAATTCAAAAGATGAATCGTTTTATTTATATTTATATATATCTTGCTTACCGAAAGTCATAACTAGTGTCAAAAGTTTCGCCTTTAGACCTCAATAACATTTCATTGAGAATTTTACAGCGCCATCTATGGAGTTGAGCTATGCTCGTAGGTGTTTGGTTTTTATTTTATTTTTTATTTTTTTATTTTATTTTATTGAAGAAATCAACAGCATAAAAGTAAAAGTTGTACATACAAATAAAACTAAAAATAAAGCCAATAATAGATTTCTCTATATAAAACAAAAAATAGTCCAGATAGTGACAAAATGAAAATATTTTATAAATTATAAATTAAAGAAATTTATCAAAAAGTTAAGTTTAAAGTTAAATTAACAAAAATGAACACACAATTAACAAAAATTAGCAAGAGTTAACAAAAAACTAAAACTGAAATTCCCACGAATAATAAGGTAATACACAGTATTACCATGTCGGTAGGATTTATTTGTGTAGGTGTGTTGTCTTATGAGAGTATGAGAGGGTGTGTTCATGTGTGTCAAAGAGGTTTGAGGGTGAATTTGTGAGTTTGAGAGTGGGTGCGAGGGTGAGTGGGTTCGGAACTGTGTTCCAGCTAAAGTCGCGATTTCGAAACCGCCGCCACGCGCCGCGTCCCGCGCCGGTGCGGAGAGGCGTGCGACCGTAATAGAGAGTCGCTGAGAGAACGAAAGGGAAAGGGATACTTTACGGTGCTCAGAAATTCCAAATTCGTAAGTCCAAAAATATTTTTTTTGATGTTTTTAATGCAAAATTGTGACCAAATGCAACAATAATCATTAAAAAAAATTAAAATTAAGATGCAAATATAATGTGAGATTACTAGCACTGTAATGAATACCAATTCTGAGAAATAAAGCATAATGTGAAAAAATCGACCTATTTTCGCGATTCTTTTCTATCGGTTCAATGTTATGCTATTGGAACAATAATCATTCAGATTAAGCGGATATAAGAGAAGTTTCATATAACGCAATTTTAGCATGATTAGTTACATATTCTCTGAGAAATTAAGACAAAGCCGAATGCGATCTAGCGTCATACGAAGCCTTAAATGAACTTACAAAAGGTATTGAAACTTTTGCAACAATAATTACAAATACTTAAAAATCAACACGAACTGTACAATCTCTTGAAAAACCAAAGATATATTATTTGATTGACTTACTGACGACGCAGGTATAAGAACGACGCAGATACACTAAGCAAGGCCATTATAGTTATTCACATCCATTGACAGTAAGTTGGCTAGCACCAAGGAATAAAATTTCACCAAGAAAAAGGTCCATGAAACTTACTAAACTATTCCTACACACTAGAGGTAAGTAAACGAATATCCAATTTAAAAAAACAATAGAGGTACCTACCTGGATTGGATTGATAAAATTGTATTAACATTATGAAACAAGTAAGGTTAAATGTGTTGACAAAGTAAAGTTAGTAAACAAAGTATTGATATCAAAGTAAGCTTATTTTAAAATGTAAGTACAGTACTGTAAAAATATTTATTTTGATTTTTATAGTATATATATATATATACAGTGTCCGTCATTTTAATGGCACTCGTAGATTGAGTAATTCCATTAGTAAGAAAGTGAAATTATTGTACACATAGTATGTATATACTCGTATTTACTTCTATTTTGTATAGTGGGTCTAGTCTAGCAAGCGAGCACGAGAAGTTCTCGTGTTCGAAGCTGTCAAACTAATTTAGAAAAAGGTACCTACTTTTTTCTACATACGGTCGTTTTCCGAGTGAACCTGTCAAAATTAAGTACGAGATTAGCACCGAACGAACCATACACTAACCGGTTTAGTCCGGCGTATTAAAGTTAGTCCGCCCATTCCGAATACGCCTGATAGAGTTTGACAGCTTCTCACGCGAGAATTTCTCGTATTCGCTTCTTTAAAACTCAAACAGTCGTACTCAGAGAGTACCTGTGAAAACTTAATACGAGATTAGCACTGGATTAACCATAGAAAACCCGCTTGAATCCGGCGTATTAAAGTTAGTCCGTCCACCAAGGCCCGGTTGCACGAAGAAACTGAATTAATCAATATTCAAACACGTCACTTTTAGTGAACCGCATAGAGTTCCTTCCATACTGTCCACACAAAGTGACGTGTTTAATCATACTTTGACGTTGATTTTGATTTTTTGTTCTTTCGTGCACTCGGCCCTTAACCTTTTTTTGTATAGTTAGTCCAGTGCTAAAACGAAAGGACAAAAAATCAAAATCAACGTCAACGTACGATCAAACACTTCACTTTGTGTGGACAGTATGAAAGGAAGTCTATACGGATCACTAAAAGTGACGTGTTTGCACAATGATTAACTCGGCCGTCTCTTCGTGCAACCGGGGCTAAGTTTTGAAAAGTGCTATACGACAGAAAATGTATGATTGTGTCATCGCACTCTAATTAGAATCATTAGAAAGGGACAACACGGTGTGACTCACAGGTGAGAATTCATGAGTAGACCCCCTGTAGTGCTTTGCCCATTTTAGCGAAGATTTAAAAAAAAATAAGATGAATGTGTTATCTATGAGTGCCTGCGCAAAACGCTGTTCGCGGCCCAGTTCTGAACAGCTTGAAATGCTTTTCAAACAAATGGTTCAAAACCATCGACTGAATTATTCAGTGGGCGGACTGACTATCGTACGCGGATTATGTCCGTACTAAGTTACAGTTTGTAGGGTTAGTCCGGTGTTAATCCAGTATAAACTTTTGGCAGTTCACTCTGAATAAAGATTCTCAATTTACTTGGATAATCCTCTGAAAGATCACATTTTAATATTTTTAGGTACAGTACAACTTGTTTTGTTGTTGTTTTAAAAAAATATAACCATTCGGAACAATGACGGGAACGGGTCTGTTTGAGTCAGTGAGTGAATGAACGAACTTCTGCTTCTCTGCTTCTGCTACACGAACCGACGAAAGCAGTTGTTTAGCCTAGGATCATCTGTTTTCTATGAGTTTAAAGATTTTCTGAGAACAACGATCACAACTAGTAACATAATTGATCGGATAAGAAACGTATGCACCCATTGCTGCGCCTGTGTGAAGTGGAGTAGAGCTGGATCAGCGAGTGATTTGGTGCGGCGCGCGACGCCATCTTGGATCGGAACAAAGCTTGAGAGATGTGCGCTGGTGTTTATCAATAGCGGCGGTCGAGCCTCGCATGCGTGTGCTATGTGCGAGTCGCGAGCCTGCCTTCCAACGTAGCCATGGCCGCCACACGCAAATTGCAAGGTAAATTTAGTGAGGCTCCAGAGATGTCACTTGCACCGGCACTCGGCACTTCTTCTATGTACCTACTCCTCGATTCATGCTCACTAATCTGAATGCACCCATAAATTTGAAAATGCTTGGCCTGGGCGACAGCTTACAGAAAGCAATTTGTTTACATGCAGGTGCTTAAATTCGAATGTAGCATAGTCCTGCATTAGGATGGTATGAATAGAATGACTACCGAGATATTCCCATAATATTCCTTCTTATTATCTTAAAGGCCTAGTTATGGGGATAATAGCTTTCGTATGGTTTTTCTAATACATTAATTCATAAATCTGACTCCTTCGAATGTAGTCATTTACAAAATTCCAACCATTATTAAACAATAAAATGTATTTATTTTTTCAGGCGAAATAGACAGGTGCTTGAAAAAAGTAACAGAGGGTGTGGAAACATTCGAAGACATTTGGCAGAAGGTGCACAATGCGACCAACAGCAATCAGAAAGAGAAGTACGAGGCGGACCTCAAGAAGGAGATTAAGAAGCTTCAAAGGCTGCGGGATCAAATCAAGTCGTGGATCGCCTCGGGGGAGATTAAGGATAAGAGTACACTGTTAGAATTTAGAAAACTAATTGAAACGGTAAGAATTCTAGTAATGCTTTCATAGCATGTTATGATTTAATTTAGTATTATGAACATGTACATTCACATCATCGCCACCGCTACACAAGGCTCTTGAGCCTTTGTGAGATAAAATAACCGTACTTTGCATAAATATTTAAACGGTTTTTTTTCTTGGTTAAATTAAATGCTCACAGCTCATTGAAAAAAAAACCTGAAAGTGACAAATTACTATATCCGATTATCACTTAATTTTTATTACATAGTTGGAACTTTTAATCAATGAGAAAGAGGAAAATAAAGATTTACTGCAAAACTGGATTACGTTATTTTGAACTCAATCGCCCCTCGGCAAATGTTCTGATTACTTCACTGCCGGCGAGTCACCTCTTTGAAACGTACTCGCACTGCACTAGTTTACTAATCATTTGAAAACCATCGGTTCAATTTGCTTGATTTTTGGTGCATTATATCAGGCAACAGATATGTATGTCTGTAGGTTGTTGTTTTTTCGAAAAAAACATATGTATGAATGAAAATAAAATGAGTATGAAGATTGTCTTTTTCCTGTTATTTGACATGGATAAGATTTTTCACCAAAACAAAAACCGGCCAAGTGCGAGTCGGACCCGCACACGAAGGGTTCCGTACCATCGTAAAAAAAAAACACGTTTTTTGTATGGGAGGCCCCTTTAATTTTAATTATTTTTTAATCTTACCTATTTGTTGTTGTAACGGCAATATAAATACACAGTCTGAAAATTTCAGCTGTCTACCTGTTACGGTTACTGAGATACAGCCCTGTGACAGACGGACAGACGGACGGACGGACAGCGGAGGCTTAGTAATAGGGTTCCGTTTTCACCCTTTGGGTACGGAACCCTAAAAATGTGCAGACACAGGTTTTTTTAATTGTCTGATAATAAATGATTGGTAAACTACTTTTGCAAAGAGAACACAGCTCATGGGCCGTTCTTAACTGCCTTAATTTTACAATCAATATCTGTGTCTGCATGTTTTTGTTTTGCTGAAAAATCTAAAGCAAGTCAAATAAAAAGCAAAAGAAAATTTTCATACAAATTTTCTTTTCTCTGTTGTGTGACACAGGATACATTTTTCGATAAAACAAATACACGCAGACATCGATATTTGTTGCCTGATATTATGTCCCAAATATCAAGCAAATTGGAACAGTGGTTTTCAAATGATTAGTAAACTACATTTGTATGGGGAGCGTAATTTTCCGATGCTTACGGGCCCACCTTAAGGTGGGCAAAGCCCTTTAGGTTGGGGTAAAGCATCCCAAAATTACTCTCCCCTTACACACGTACCTTGGAAATCATTTTAAATTCGCTGTGCCAATATCTGTGCATGTTTTTGTTTTTCCTTAATTGGAATCCTGAGTCAAACCACGTTTTATTTTGGTTGCAATTTGAATGATTTATGATACTAAAAAAAAAAAACTTTTGTGTAAGGGAACTTAGATTATGGGCCCACCTTAATCCACCATACATACCGCAGAGCCAACCAGGCCTAATGTACTAATCCTTTTGTGAAATTATTGTTACAGCAAATGGAAAGGTTCAAAGTTGTAGAGCGTGAGACGAAGACCAAAGCGTACTCGAAAGAAGGACTAGGAGCAGCGCAGAAACTTGATCCAGCGCAGAAGGAAAGGGAGGAAATCTCAGCGTGGCTTGTGGCGTCCATCGATGCGCTTAATTTACAGGTATCCGCACTTCTCTCTCAATACTACGGCTGCATCGAGGTGAGTGCCGAGCACGCCTCTCCTCGTCGCTACCATTACCATCTGTTTTCGTCATGTGAAAACATTACTTCCTGCACACACTGTGTCAAAACCCTCATTCTAATATTACTAAAATCTTAACCAAACATTGCTTGTAATTATGTTTAGAAAATGTTTCACCAAAGAGCAGTTTTTAATCTTAATATTAGTCTCCGCCCCAAAGCATTCATGCAACTAAACTCTATTTAACTTCAATTATGATTAGACTCATAAAGGGCATGTTCTATGGTGGCATCTAGTTCCTTCGGAAACGCAGTAATATTGTTAAACTATTGTGCCATTAGCCTTCCATATCCAAAGCCTGAAGTCCCTGTTAACACCTAAATTGGCGTTTACGGCAAACCGATCGACTGGCGTTTTCAAATGTATGGAGAAATGGAAGAGCGCGTTAATCGAACTAACATTTGCGAGTCCGAGTTTGATTTACAGCTTACTCAACATTGCCGTCAATACGTCGACGTTGCCGTTTACGCCGACTCCGCGTTTTCATACAAATCGGAAGTCCGAGTTTGTCTTTGACAGCTTGAAGAAGAAAAACCACAGAATATCTAGTAAAAACTTGTATGGAGTTTGACGTTTTTACGGAAAACGCCAGTCGATCGGTTTGCCGTAAACGCCAATTTAGGTGACAACTGGGACTACAGGCTCGGTACAATAAAAAGATGCCAGTATAATCTTCTTTAAATTGAATTTCCTATGCAATACTTGCAAGCTTTAAAATGTCTCTTGAACTGTGTTATCGACTGTCAATCTCACCTTTTAGACAATAAGGTTCATAGTGTTCGATACAATAAGCCTATTCTGTGAACACTAGTGGGTGCATTTTGTATCTCTTATATAAAGGTTAGGTTAGGTTTTGTTTATTGTATGTACACTCAATAAGTTCATTGTCCTATTGTTGTAACCCTTCCACCACGGGCCTTATGGTCTACAGGAATGGTTTAATCCAAACTGTTTAAGATACATTGTTTTGTACATAACGTATGTGTATTATATTGGATAAATAAATAAATAAAAAATAAAAAAAAACACCAGGTATGAGTGAGAATGAAAGCTAAATATTTTCATTACAAAAGTTGCATAGACATTGCTTGTGAATACAGGTGGGTTTTTCTAACCATTACCAGAAAAAAATAACAAATTTATGCAGATGGCATGTGGCATGGTTCAATCAGCAAATAACTAGTAGATTGTTTAAAAAATAGATTTCGAAATGAATTGCCAAATAGTACCTCTCACCACATTTTCATCGTATAGCTGCAATGACCTTCTTTATTACGCTATCACAAGCCACAAAAGAAGATATGGCAACGTCGCATTTCTGGTCCTAATTTATTTTAGATAACCTTTTTACTTATTTACATAAAGCACGCTTTAAGTTACATAGTCCCATGGGATGTGAATGCAATTTTTAAGGCACTTGTTCAAACTTTGCTTTTTGTTAACTGGTTTATTTTATTTCATAAATGCACACCTTGGATTCATAAATTTTCCAAGGCAAAGATGAAGTGAGCGTGAGCCTTTCATTGCAACTTTAATTTATCAGTTATGCATCTAGCTTGAATTGGAACGCAAGACGAAAGTTAATTAAGTCCTTGATGGAAAATGTAACCTTAATGAAATCAGATGCTATATTACCTAACTCCTAGTTCAAGGCTTGAACATACAAATGCAATACTGCAACACATCTGCTTCTGTGCTTTGTCAATGCCGTCTTACCGGCTTCCGGTTCTGCTAAAGAATAATTGTATACATTTCATTAAATTTCATCGTATTGATACTGTGTTGTCCATTGGTTAGGAAAATTAGTTAGATAAATGGATAGACTTTAAAATGTTGTGTGTGTCCAACCAATTTCCGAGTTACTATTTAAAAATACGAGCTAAACCATAATTTATGCACAAAATTGTATATAAGATTTTGATGAAATGCATATTCAGACAAATGTCAAATTTCTGTCCCTTTTAATACTTAACGAATCTACCAGAAGCCAATTGATTCTCAGTTGATCTGATACCCTTAATTTTATGTCATAATGAATTTTTGAGAGATAATAGAAGTAATGTTGATCTGTCGTACATTGCAGGTGGATCAGTTTGAATCGGAAATAGAATCCCTCTTGGCGGGCAAGAAGAAGCGGCTGGACAAGGAGAAGCAAGACCGCATGGAGGAGTTCAAGGGAAAGCTTGAGAAGCATCGGTTTCACATAAAGAAACTGGAGACCTTGCTGCGAATGCTGGACAATATGTCGGTTGAGGTCGATCAGGTAGGTGGAGTAAGTCCCACAACTATTCTAGTGTCGTGGCTATGTGTTGTTCCCTCTCTCATCTCTCCTTTATCACAATTTGCTCAACGCATGCACTTCTTCACTACCAATCTTTCTCAAATAATGGTTTAAGTTTTTATGAAGTGATTAACTAATACATGAATACTGTATTATAGTTGTTTCCTGGCTTCCTGATGCAAGAAAGATATTCTTGATTTGCTTTCAGTGTGAATTGTGCATCAGTGTGCTGACAAAGTAATGGTAGACAACCATCCTTTAATACTTGGAATATTATAATTTTGTATTTTTATTAATAACAATGTTTGTGCTGACATAAATGAATAACATACTTTTAACGATTACTTAATTATGCCTGTTCAGGTTCACTAACCAATATTAATTTGAGTTATTTTCATATTGTTGGCCTGTTTTAATAGTTAATAATTCATAGTTTTAGTGTTTTCCTTATATTGCTCCTAATGTGTGATCTTGTAATTCAGTTGCCAAAAGAAACTTAAATATACTTGAGACTCCAAATTATAAATCGAAAAACTCATCTCAACAGGGCCCTGTGCAGCTGACAAGGATATTAAACAAGATGTGTAATTCCAGTGGTCGAGTCACTTGCAAAAGCTAACTATTTAAATTTTAATTTAATGTTAAGCTTGTGTTCACAGTTTTCTCGGTGGTGTTCCAGATAAGGCGGATCCGAGAAGATGTGGAGTACTACATAGACTCGTCACAGGAGCCCGGTTTCCAGGAGAACATTTACATCTACGATGATATCCGTGGCCTCGACGAGATCGAGCTTAGTGGCGTGGGGCTGGCCTCCTCTGCCACGGACAGTAACTCCGGGGATTCGAGACACTCACCAATCAGTATGATATCAGGTTGGTGGTCGGTCTTATTGGTAAAATATATATTTTAAGGTCCCGCTGCAAGAAAGATACATGATTGTGTAGTGGAAGTAGGTGCTAAGAAAGGGGAAGATGTTAGACCCATTGACAGTAGCAGGGTATCAAACGATATCGGGACTAGCGCTGCCCTCATCATCTGGTCTCCAAAGACTAGGATGTAAAAAGTATCCAGTCCTGTTCTCGACCTCCCTCTCTCTACCTATCCATATTATGTAGGACGCACTCAGTGATAACTATTATTTATCATCCTCTTGATCTCCTGATTACAGCAAAGATTTCAGTCCTGAACCCATTTATTGTCAGGTCTACTAAATTGCAGGACAAAGACACACCCTTTTGCACACCAGTTTTATTTTAATATTAAAAAGCATAACAATTGTTAAAAACGTTACAAGCATGTATGGCACATCTAACGGAAGCTATTGTTACAGGGGCGAGTCCACCAGCGTCACCTATCCTAGAACATCACAACCACCTAACGGACTCAATAGACTCTACCACGGAAAAGAAAAAGAAAGAAGAGGTCATGAAGGTACATTCCATCTCGGTTTTACTTGCATGACATTACAATCGAATAATCTATACCAATCCAAATAGTCCGCTTCAATGAATGTGAGTCCTAAAACCGTCGTCCATTCCACTTATTTTGTCAGAAAGTCTTAAAACAATTACTTACTTTCCATTGTAGTATCTGTCAGTGTTGGTCAACTTTGAACATTACATTTAAATATTTGCTGGTTTTATTTGGACTTGTGAATTTTAATGAAATGTGTGTTCTTAATTCAAATTGTGTCATCCATTTTAATTATAACACTGAAGAAACATAAAAAAAATTGCACACTTAACACGTTGAAGGTCGAGGCAAAACTGGCATGCTTCACGACCAATGGGCGTCGCCCTAGGGTAGAACTGTTTTCAATCTTCCCAGTTAAGCAGGTGGTCATATTTACAAGGCAAGAGTAGTTTAATTAGATTAGTTTACAGCACCAGAAAGTCATAAGTTCTGAATATATTGCAATTTATAATTTTTGTTCAAGGAAAGTTTGTGTTACTAAAAATTACTTGTTATCTATTCTGAAATATATTTATCAATTTTGAAACCTATTAGCATTTCGTAGGGGCCCAATTAGTCCTCTTAAATCATAAAAAACAATTTAAACAATCTTGCGAGAAGGGCTAAGGTTGTGGCGTGAGAACCACGTCCCCTAGAAAGAAAATGCGCATTATTTCCCTGGATGCCATGCGGTTCTCGTGGGGATAAAGGTATTTTTTTATATTGACATATAGAGATAGTTGAATCAGTTTTATCTTAAAAGACATCTCACTAAATCCTCACTTAAAAACCTAAAATCTACCTTACAAAAATTTAAAAGGTATGTGGAAAAAACGGTGACTCCACGGCGTTCAACGTGTTATAAAGATTCAGGGGGAATTTAATAGAATATTTTGTTTCTGCAAACACTTATTTAATAGTTTTAGAAATTGCACATGTGTTGTATTGCCTGTGTTCATAACATAGTTTCTAAGCAAAGTTTAACAAAAATGAAAGTAAAAGAACCCTAAAATAGATGTTTGCAAAATAAAAGAAAAGAAAAGGCAAATATTTTCACGTTTTATCCTGCTTAATACTTTGTTCAAAACGGACCATTCTTGACCGTATTGCAGAATTTAGCTTGATATTGCATTACTTTTAAATTCTTAAATTTTGTCTTCCTAGAAAAATAATACAATTTGTGGCCGAATGCTCAAGATTTCTGTGTAATGACTTCGTAGTTTTTGCTTTGAGTGTTGTAATGGAAACAATAAAATTGTATGTATTTGCATTGCAGCCCGTTAAACCCTTACCGTTAAGAGCAGTGAACAACAGTGCAGCGAATAATAGCACCTCTAATGTTAGTTCCTTGCTCAATAATTCGGCAGCTTCAGTAAATAGGTCAGTCCCAACTCTATTCAATATTACTTACACTTTTTTTTGTCTGCCAGGACATATTTTCAATTTCATTCAATATGTATGCATATGAGTTAGGACAAATCTCGTCTCCAAATAGATCTCGAGATCTTCATGCGATATTTGTTTTATCTCAATATTGGTAACGCAATAGGCAAAAATGTTGCAATAATAACTACACCCCCCAAAACATTCAACCCTGTATTCAAAAAGTAAGTCAAATGTAAGCAAATTACTAAAAACTTTTTGGATATTAAGCTCTATTCTCATATCTTTTTTTATTATTAACATTGATTCTTTTTACTTTCTGAACACAGGGGCTTCAATTCAATATCATCAGATCGAAATATGCTTTTGTCTTTTTTGTAAGAATTCTGTAAGATATCATTTCATAAATCTAGTTATTATCCTTTACAAATGACTGACAATGGTTATGTTCATGAAGTGTTGAGAGTACTTTGAAGTGATTTGACTCAAGTATCTAGTATACCTATGTAAAAGGTTTCTTTGATTTTCTTAAAATTACTCATTGCGATCCTTTGTCTGTCTAAAACTTTACATTTTCGGCTTAAATATTTGTGCCTTCATGCGTCCCTGCCTTTATTTAATTATTGACTTATTTTTACTTTATTTCATTAATGTAATTAGGTTATTGATGATTTGCTGTCTGGCCATTTTTACTTCTCTAATTCTGAAAGAGGGTACTTATGTTGGGTGCACTCACTATTTGAAGGACTGACAAAAGAAGTATCGAAAACAAAAAGTGTTGTGGTGTGACGCGACCCATAGCTTACCCGGTTTTAAGACACCGCAAGACCCACGTATCTGGCTTGATCGACGGGGCATCATACACTTTGTACTGTTATGTTGATGAACAATTAGGTCATATATTTCAGTTTAATTTCTGACTTCACATGCACTAAAAGTATTTTAAGTATTTTTGGAACAGCAGCAATGTTTTTTGTTCAAAATGTCATGAATTTTATCCATGACAGCCACACATTGAATTCCCTATTCACCCAATTTGATAAAGTATTGCTGTAATCGTCTTGCAAGCCAAATTCCCCCAAAAGCTGTAAAAATTGGTTTGCAAAATGCATATTCTTCTCCAGTATATCGCAACTCCAGGACTCCGAAGCCATACTGACGATGTATGTAAACAGCATGTGTGTTGGCCAAGCAACTTACGTCGGGTCAATGTAAGTATGCAAATCAATTTGTGCAGCAACCACGTAAATTAGATAAAAATAATGGATATGTAAAATAATTTGGCTTGTATTGCATTGTGGAATCCCTGTGATTGTATTGAGCACGTCACGTGTAATGGAATGAACATCTTGATTTAACTTATGGGACATTGGGCGCTAAGGTGGGTGTGGTGGTGTGCAGCTCGAGTCTGAACAACTCGCACGGGGCGCCTGGGCGGGGCGCGACGCCACCGCCCCCGGGAGCGGGGCCCGTATGCTCCACGCCCAGCAAACACGCGCCGCCGCCGCCCGCTGCGCCCAGTCCGCACCACCATCCGCCGCTGTCGCTCTCTTTCAACACCGGTTAGTGCTATTTGTCGTTTCTGCTCAATTTGTTGTGTATGTGGTGCATTAAGATGTTTCAGTAACTGGAAGATCTGAGTTCTGCTTGATGATTCTGGTTGGTATTTCTTCTGAACCTTGTTGTTTTTGGCAACTTTCTTTTGCTTTCTCTTTGTTACTAATAAGCTTTGTTATTATGAGTATGTAAAGGCTGGTATTACTATCGTCCCTCAAATCTGGCCCCTACACAAGATTCACTTATGTCTTAAGCCTGGCTTAACACTGAGCTGGGCATCAGTTGTCAATGATTTTGTAAACTGCACGAAATTTATGTGGCTTTATGTGGGTACTATATGTGGCAACAGTCTAGTCTGCGTTAAAAAACAAAAGTAAATAAATTCATGAGTGCATTTTTACCTCAGAATTTTTGGAAATTGAAAAAACTTTTATGGTTTTATGCCTCAAAAAAATTAAATCTATGCCTCAAAAAAACAGTTTTTTTTAGATAAATTTGATTTAATTTAATTCTAGGTAGATAGAGATATTTTTGAGCATGTGCACGTTTCTCAGCGCTACATAGGAAACAATTCAAGCCAACATTACGGAAACATTCAAATGAAAAGATTAGCATAGAGTCTTGAACTTTTCTGGAAACTTTAATACTTGTTTTTGAACACTTTGAATCCTATCTGTGGTTTGTTTAATACCTTAGAGAGGCGAGTTTATTTTGTTAGTTAAAATTGCAAACTATCACTTCCCGATCGAAACTCGTTTGCATTAAACAGTTTCCAATTGAAAGCAGCAAGAACGTCGAATTCACCAAACTGAGAATGTTCGGCTATTTAATCCCTTAAAATTTCAACTACCTGCGCCCGGAGCTAGTTGCATCCCTTTTCGTCATCAACAAAAGAGTGAGGACGCACTTCGCTAAAAGGCATAGCACAAAAATATCTCGTTGAGGGACACCTTTAAACTCGGCTATGTGATGCTTAACAATTTCAGAAAAGGAAAAATCCTTCACTAAAACTTATCTGTTTGTTCAAAGACATTATCCAATTCTTAATGTGGATTAGAAATTAGTATCAAATAGTGAGTGTATAAGTACATCTGTATTTTCATCACTTCTAATTTTAGAATAACTGCGGGGTTTTTCGCTTTGTATTTGACTGATTGTATCTTAATTTACTCTTTAATGATTCGGGTGTTCAAGTCGTGATGTTTTTTTATTTTTGGTTGTGATTTATGATGTAGCAGGGTGCATCCACAATCATTCGGAGGGTTTACAATTGGAATTGTTGGTAATAATTCCCTATTACTAACTAACTAGCTGTGGTACCTTCCGGCTCCGCTCTGCTCAATGACAGCTGAATTATATCCCGGCTAAAAGTCTGGTCCAAAAGGCTAGTCAACGACAATGTCTCTACCTACGAAATTAGATCAAAATCGGTTGAGCCGATGTGGCGTGATTGGATAAGAACACATCTAAATAATGTCATTAATACATTCATTGGAAAGAATTTACATAAAATCTTTAATTGTAAAAAATTGGGCTCGAATTCTCCCATGTTCTTTTAAAGCATTTACCGCCGAGACTACCCTTTACTGGCAGTACTTCATTGCCATGGATGGAAAACCTGGTGATTTTTTATTGCTACTTCGACCATCTTTCACTCAGTGTGATGATACTTGCCAACTCAGGCGGCATTAACCCTGATTCACCTAGTTAGTAAGAAAGAGAACCTAAAGGAGATATGCAACCGGAGCTCCAGTGACTTTTTTGGCGTAAAAGAAATGTAATCGATAGTGTTCGAAACCATCGATAATTATTATTAATGATTTGAATTTTCAAATATTTCGAATTTCATGAGAACTTCAGCTAATATAATTCGATCTAAACAGACTTTGAACAAATAGTTCCCTTGCAGAAAGAGTAAAGCCATCTGTTATCCAATTTTTAAACAATTTACAATTATTGAAATGTTCGTAATTTATTACTATAATTCTTTTTTCAATTAGGTATATTGTGCCACTACCCGAACCATTATATTTATTTTCAAAAATTCATTGATACACAATATATCTTAGCTAAAATGATAATCCGATGCGCAGTGCCATCTATTGCATAATAGTGATAATATGTTGTATTTGTTTTTTCGAATTGCACGTTTCTCTCGAATATTCACTTTTTATCATAATATCCATAGTTGACCGCATATCTTTTTTTGTAAAAATTCAAATTCGTATATGTCGAAATGTAGACACAGCCGTCAATAAAACCAAATGAGTATTATGTGCCGAGACACCAAGTTGTTTCCGTAAGTTTTTCCCAACTCTTTAATACACACAGCACTGCGGATTCTGTAGGAAAAATAACCACATTACCATTGTTTTCTCTAACATCAAATAAATATGTCAGTCCACATACTATTTCATGTAACTTCGATACGAAGTGCTTGAACTAGCAATATTCTTATTTTTTCCCTAAGAATAACTCTCTACGGTGGTGTGCCCACTAAAATGAGCTAGAAAATCTAAGAATAACCTGCAAATGATTATAACATTAAAAAAACTGGAACCTTGGACCTCTGGCTCAGGAAGCGACGCCCAGCGCGCTGCACTAAACAAGAAACTTGTTCAAATTGCGAAAATAGTAATCACTTTAGTAAATGCATCACTGAGACTTTAGATGCATCTGCTGACGTTTCTATGAGTTTACAGTGTCTGAAATGTATCAATTCGAATTCACCTTAGTCAAAACAATTTAACTATGGTAGTTCGATCCAAACACACTTAAATTAGTGACAATTTTCTAGCCCATACAAACTTTGTGATGTCCTTTTTACGTGGAATTATTTCCTGGATAAAAAGTGACCCAAAGAGCTGGTCCAAAAATTGGTCCAGGATAACATTTGGTGGCAATTTTACCAAAAAAAATTGTAAGCTTGTGCCGCCAGAACCTTTTTGGACTTGCACTGCTACATTGTATAGATTTTTCACCATTTGTTTTTATTCTCCACTTGTGGTACCACTTTTGCATCAGATTTAGGTTTTCCTGTAGGACTGTGGACCTGCGATGCTTTCTGGGTCGTTGCTGTGTCATCAGCGAATGTTCCCGTAGTTGTATTTGGTGTGTCAGGTAAGTCTGCAGTAACCCTTACTTGTGGAATTGCAGTCTGTATTCTCTGTAATTTTGATTTAGCGTCTTTATATTTTACCTCAAAGCATCTGTCTAACAGGTATGACTTCAGGATGGTGTATAATGTGTGAGGTAACATATTATTTAGCTTGAACAGTAGTCCAGGATGTCAGACCTTATGGAAGGCCTGACTGATATCCAAAAAGGCAGCAGAGCAGTATTCTTTGCGTTCCAGGCTTTTGAAATGATATTCACTGTCCTGTGTACTTGCTCGACGCATCATTGAACTATGTATTTCAAAATTGGCAGTAACTGTGCTGAATAATTTTCGCAACATAGGCCATTTCACTTATAGCATATGATTCGCTATTCAATAATGTGAGACAGAAAAAAACAATTAGGTTATCTGCAAAATATAGCTCTTTGTGCAAACTTGACATAAGGATGTTCCGACCCATACAATGTTTTTTTTACACAGAACGCAAAAAGTATTGCACTTTAAGGCACGAATTCGTCAAAAATATTAAATATAGCCATAGTAGTTGCAGCGAAAATAAAGTTCACAATTTCAGGTTTAATGGTTTCATTGTAATTGCTGATTAGAAGTTTTACACCGTTAGATAGCGCTGTTAAATAAAAATCTTATTTGAATAAATTGTAACAAAACCAATAATCCTGAAATTGTGAAATTGTTTTCGCTGCAAGTAATATGACTATATTAAACTTTAATTATTAATTCGTGGCTTAAAGTGCAATACTTTTTGCGTTATGTGTGCAAACAACTTTATATGGGTCAGAACAGCCCTTAACTACAAACAACTTGCCAAAGTGAAGACAGTTCTGCATAAAATTGAATAGCTGCTCAATAAATGCAATGCGATGATAATGTGGCTATAGGTTGATCAGCTTTTATCCGTTCCGTACCCAAAGGGTGGCAACGAAACCCTATTACTAAGCCTCCGCTGTCCGTCCATCCGTCTGTCCATCCGTCCGTCCGTCCGTCTGTCACAGGGCTGTATCTCATGAAGCGTATAGGTAGGCAGCTGAACTTTTCACAGAGTATGTATTTATATTGCTGCTGTAACAACAAATAGGTAAAATTACAAAATAATAAAAGTTAAAGGTGGCCCCATACAAAAAACGTAATTTTTTTGGTGTTAAATCTTGTACGATGGTACTGAACCCTTAGTGTGCAAGTCCGACTCGCACTTGTTTGAAAAATTTAGATATTTTGGAATACAGCTGGCCCTTTGTAATTCATCATCACCATATACTTTTTTATCATTAGGTGAAATCATAAGTTATTGGGCATGTATTTACTATGATGAAATGGTTTTACTCACTCACTCAACGGATCGGGCCAAACGTAAGGAAAAATATCAGGTTAGCTCCCGTGTCCAGCGAAACTATCTGTTTGACGTAATACGCTGGGTCTTCTCAAGTCACAATGAAGTCAAAGCCACAGATACCAATGTAGGATTATTTAGAAAGACACCCATTTATAAATAAAAAATCATCATTTGATGTACATATATTGTAACTGTATGTGTGGTTAGCATTACAATTGCGTCGAGCGTTCAGTGGATTAAAAAAAACCATTAAAACTGTTGATTTCTATTTATGTCACCTATTCTGTCACTTGGTCTATGGATGGCTGCCTCATATGGGATGATTTATCTAAATCTTATTAACTGCTTCTTGCTAAAGTTTTGTATTTTTCGTTATTGTTGATTTTAATCTACGGCATATTATTTTATGATTTTTACATGTTCATCCAGTCTATTTTTAAACTGATTAATTTTAATTGAGTTATTTCATCTTGCCCCGGAAGATGCTTATCCATTTAAACTTCACTACTGGATTGGCTACAAGATGTTTACATATGTTGGTTTTGGTTGTTGTGAGGTTTAGTTTCATATTTGTTATCTTGCAGGTGGAAATTTTGGCTCGAGACAAATATTTGCTTCAATTCGGGGCAGTCTTATTTGGCGGAAATGATTTTTGTCCTCCTTAACATTGCGCTTCTAGTGTATTGAGATGCAATTAATCTAGTCTCTCTTAGGTTTATTCACGGACCAAGATCCCACATATTGGTAGTGTCTTTGAACACGTTCCAATTTCCGAATGTCTTTCATGAAGTCTGGTTGCCAGATTTGAAATCGGTATTTTAAGAGTGACCTAATGTATGTTTTTAAAGAAATGATAATTAATTGTGGTGTCTGATGAAGAGCTTTTTTGTTTGTTTGAATATATTAAAGAATTGGCTTTTTTCACTATTTCAGTGATGTGTGATTCCCACTGAGATGGTAATTTTGAGATTTGAGTGCTTGCATCTGTGAGGTGTGTAGGAAAGTTTTAAAGTATTTTTCCCATATGTAGAACAGAGCACTCCTGGGCATTTAGCTCAATAATAAGCTAGTCCATGGACCACTAGTAAATCTTGAAGTTCAGAGTAATTAGTGGTTAAAGCATCAAAATATTAGTAGTATTCAGTGAAGAAACTAAAGTGACTTTAGATGATGGCGTGTGGGTCGGTAATGTAGAAGTTGTAGAGCTTTGTGGCTATTACCGATCCCTGATGAACACCTCTACAGACTGATCTTTGTTCCGACAGAGCGGCTCCTTTTTGCACTTGTAGTTTAGTAAGACTAACCATAACAGTTTACTGATTAGTCATTGAAAGGGGACACAGAAAAAGGCTTTTCCATAATACAAATGTATAACATCGACTGGTAAGCATTTTTAAAATTTTATTATCCACAAATTAGTGCATTCAAGTAGGTTTGTAATTGTAGAGTATATTATCATAATTTCATGTTGTTTATTTGCTATCACATGATGCAGGTAAAACCTTGATAGTTGTCACATATCCATCATAAAACAAATCTTAATCTGTTTTTAAGTTCCTTGGTTTAAGGATTGACTTTATCTTAATGATAGCACAAGTCATAATCTGCAACAAGGTTGTTTACAAACATCATAACCTCTCCATTGTCAGTTGCGTAGCGTGAATGAAATGCGGTGACGTGGGGGCGTCCATAACACGCGTTGACACGATATTGGCACCCCTCCAAGCACAGTGCACGACACGTTAGATTGGCGCGACGCCAGCGCGAGGTGATGGGGCAGTTCGCAGTGGCGCGTCGCTCGCTCCGGGCGCCCGCGGTCCTTTCCCTGGCGAGTGATTAGTGTCCGATCGCTGGAGGCGAGCTGGGCCCGCGCGGTAGGTGGCGGCGGTAAACATGTGAATATGGAGGCCGGTAGGCAGCACCCCGCGGCACGTGTGTGAGTGTTGTTGCACGCGACTGATGCCTGCCTCTCTGCTGTTGGGACTAATCCAATCCATTTACCATCTCCTATTTTATGTGCTGAAAATATTAATGCTCAAGTTCAAGGCGATTATGTAATGAGGTTTTTTGATATTGCTCGGTGGTGTCTCGAAAATGTTGCGTGTATTGAACATGTACCTTTGTTTGTATCTTTGATATGTGTGTACTGTTACGGATTGGTTTTTTATGCTGCATATACATTTTATTTGAGTTGTTTTTAGTGTGTTTCATCTCCATATTGATTGAATTGGGGTACATTGATTACGTTGATTTTATCTGTTGAATTGTCATCACCATGGGGTTATTTACAACATTAAACCATTACACATTTTTAAGCAAATATGAATAAAAACAACTATGAAGATATTTAAATGATGCTATTTTTTTTCTTAACACACTAGGAATAGCAGACTAGACTGCCAGATCGATGTATTAATATGAAAGTATGGTTGATGGACAATAGTGATACTAACTTGGTGCTATATGTGCGTGCGCAGATGTGGTGGAAAATGGCCCCGTTTCGAGTGCGCCCACGCTGCACCCTGCCTCAATGCACCACGTGCCGCCGTCATTGCCTCATCAGGTCATTTGATAACTCTACTAAGCAAACACAGTGAATCTTTATAAAAAAAATTAAGTGATCATATGACTAGAGCTTTTTTCATGTGGCTTTCTGTTCCCAGGCCCTTATTACTTTGAGTAACCAACTTGTAAAAAAAAACTTTTTCATATGTATTTATTACACAAAAGTCGACAGGAATTAATGGAGGAACTCTGTTTTCTGACATTATTGTGGTAATTATGAAAATTTTAATATCGTATTATTTTTTATCGATAACAATAGAATTTAGTTTATTTTCGAATTTGACATGAAATTGAGAGGTACAGTATGCGCCAAACATAAATGCGCCTCGCTCGTGCAATAAACACCCTCGAGACAATGGCATAGAGTACACGCGCTAACTTTGGAGTCGCATTTAAGTTTGGCACGATTTATAACTAACTTATTTGTGTGACATATTTGTTTGTTGTGTTGCAGCCGAGCGTGAAGAGCGGAGAGAGCTCGTCGCCCGTGTCTCACAACGGGCCCGCGCTCCCGCCGCTCCCCCCCCTCCCGCCGCTCCCACCGCCGCACCTGCCGCCTCAGCATGTGCTTACTAGGTAGTACTCGTGCACCACCCTGTCTAATTATACTATGAGGAATCGAAACGAATATCAATATACTAGCTTAGGTTCACGGCTCCGCTCGGGAATCACTTGAGCGGAGCCTGATAAAATGCGCCCGCATTGCTTCGTTTTCGCTTAGCATTCTTTCTGAGTTTTTTGCTTTTTGTTCAGCTCTTAAGGGTCGTAGGGGATGTTAATAGCCTATAACCTTCCTCGTGAATTGGGCTATTCAATTCATAAAGATTTTTTTAAATCCGACTGGTTCCAAAGATTTGCAAACAAAAACAAGCTTCGTACTTCATGCTTTTGCAGTACGAATATTTTGTGAGCGTCGCATGACGCTCCCCACAGTTCTAACACAAATGTTATTACTTATTGAAAATATCCATAGTGAGCATTTATCAATGTTTTAGTGGAGCATGAATGGGCTAGAATTCAGAGACAATAGCATGATTTGATTAATTTGCATACAGTGTCAATTTGGTCCGTGTATCTGAGGTTGTTATGGAGCATAAGACCCAAGAATTTCTGGTACTTTTGGAACTCGAAGACGTCGCTAAAAAATCGAACACTCATATTATTTCCAAATTCCCCCTCGTTGTTGATTGAAGTGTACATATCCCATTTTAGCGTTATTCACCAGGAGTTTGTTTGCTGTGAACCAGTCGAATAAAGCAATTTAGCAGTAATCTATTTCCTTTAACAATTGCAATTTGTGTATTACATATTAAACTATTTCACCATGTTTAATTAGACAACCGTTGCTATTAGATTATGTTTTACTTCCCTGGAAACAAATTAAAACCGGCATGTAGGCTCAAAAATTAGATAAATAGTGTGACTCGTGTGGTGACAGATCCGAGAGTGAAAGCAGCGGCGGGACCGCCACCCTCAGGAGCATGGCGCAGGAGGCCGTGCAGCGGGCGGGTCTGGAGCCCCAAGCGGAACAGGTATGCACTTAACTAACTATTTCATTCAATAAGTAAGCAGTTTACTAGAATATAAAATATCAACATTTGTGGACCGAACGGAAGCCAAGGGGTTGAGCCGATTGTGTTTAATATAATAGGTCGTAAGTGAATCATTCAATTATATTTAGTAATAACTACAAAGAATTTAGATAATAAAAAAAAGTTGATAACTGGTCTAGCTATTATTTAAACATAAATTTGTTAATTTACACGCTTAGATTTATCCAACTAGGCAATGCATACATGGTAATAAAAAACTAAGAACATGAGCGTCAGACCCTTATAGGTTTTAAATATAGCTAGGCCATTAATGTAACTCATTTTTTTTTAATTAGATCTAAATTATATTTTAGTTAAATATTTTCACTTTGACTTACACCCTTCTAGAAATTAATGCAATCAGCTGTTCTCCCTTAAATCACTTTTTTTAATGTAGTTTTGAAATTCAAAAACCCTTTTCACTACTGTATATTTTCAAAGTAAACTTACAAATTTGCCTAGGGTTCTCTTGAGAAAGGAAATACAAGGATAGACTGAAAACTCAGCATTGCACCCATGAAAAAGTGGGTATTGAAACTTACAACTGTTTCTCTCAACTACTGAAATAAGAAAACCATTAGTACCCGTAGTAGTGCGAAGACAGCCTATAACTGAACCCTTCTCAGCTATCGACAAAACTAAGGAAGCATTTTTCATCATTGTTTCACACAGATTGAATAACAATAACCATCCTACAGTAATTGTGAATGGATTTCCGTAATGTTTTGGTTTCGATGCTACACTCTGGATGCTAGACTAGAAGAAAAGTGGAAGATGGCCTGCAACCCCATGTCAGTTGGCTTACAAATTAGCTCACTTTTGATGTCTTGAGTTCCAGTGATCCGTAAGAACTGCACCGGACTAAAGGCAACGATTATTAAATGTTATGCATCCAAAATTCTATAGGCTGGCCGTCGCTACAGTCAGTGTATTATCATTAAATTGTGCAACGCTGCCACCATAAAATACATAGGGTATAAGAAGTGACTTTTCACTTTACCTTGAATGTGTCCCCCATCCCCGCCCCAAAGCGGGGAAAATTCTGAGTGTCGTAGCTGTGCTGCCGCTATAGGTATCAGTGTCAGTCGCCATCCCCCTCCTTCCTTGCTCGATGCTTGAAAAAACCTACATTAGGTCCTCACAATTATTTATAAGATTTGGATTCAAGATAACACCAATAGTGCAAATACATGACACGGGACGGATGAATACTTACAGATTGTCTGGACATTGCAGAACAACCGGCGGTCCGGTGGTATGGCCGAAGCACACATTCCTCCCTTATTAGGCGTCGCGCCTCTCGGCCCGGCGCCCCTACACAAAGTGAGTATAATGATGTTGTGAATTATGTTGCTACATCCCTAGATATTTTTTCCCTTCATATTTTGTGACCCTCCCCATAGATTTTGGTCTAGTGTTTACGACCCCCTCTTATAAGCCTAAACTCTGCAACTACTTGACCGATTTGGCTCATGTTCAACCTGAAAAATGTTTTGGTCTCCACCCTACCAAATTTAATGACTTTCTGATCGAAGATACTCGCGTTATCGTAGGACAAACATTTATGCATACATACATAAAAAGAAGTACCGGATTGTTATAGTAGACTCAGAGAAAAATGTTTTAGGTTTGAAATAATGAGAGTAACAAAAAATTGCTTATTTTGCTGTTCCACGATAATGCTTCTAATAATAGGGTAAAAGAAAGACCTATAGTTAGTTCTCTATAAAATATTTTTCTTACTCTCCCTTATCGAGTTAAGGTGGCCCATCCCGCTCAACTCCCCATACAAACGGGGAAAGAAGATCACGCACATATTACTTGTCAGAGATCCCAAATTTTGCTCTAAATAGCTTTATTTGATCGAACTAGATGTCTGATGACCGTTGGCATTGTAAAATTGTGTTTGGGTTCTAAGTTATAAGGTCCGAAAGTACCTTTTTCGTAGTATTTTTCGCGCGTTTTATACAATAACTTTGGAGGTAGATTACGCAATGATAAAGTAAGAACTTCTTAAAAAAAATTGTCATCAGACATTTATAATCTATTAGGTTTTTGTTAGATTTTTTAATACAGTGGTCGTGGTTTACTTTTAGCTATAAGTCATTTAGTAAATAAAATTTTCGTCAATCTTACCAAATCATACACTATGCACATTGTCTTTTTTGTGGACATATTGCATCTTCCTCATCACAGAGCCTCAATTTTTCTTAGAAACAGAGAAGGTCCCAGAGCGCGCAACAGCACGGTTTTGTACCGTGCCCGCGATTGAGTTAGTCCCGCCGGGTTGGGCCGCCTTAACAAGAATAGCTGATATTGTAAAGTTTTTTTGGTTTTATTCAACATACAGGTTCACAATTTGTGTTTACTACTTTACTCTGATTTGGCCTATAATAGAAAAATAAGTTATTGCAATAGGCGAACATGTCCTCTGACGGAAAACATTACTAGAAAGTGCGAATGGTTAAGAATAGTGTAAACCTTACGAGAATAAGGATTTCTCAAATGATTTCCTTCAGCGATACCAAAAATTCAGTTCCACCTTTGACAAGATTAGCTAACCATGTACCTATCTAATACTTTCGCAAGTGCCAAGATATTTTTAAAACTGAATTATGAATAAAACTGCACGATGAGTTCAACTTGTTGATTTCCATTGCAGGAGCACCAACTACAGTTCCAGATGATGGAGGCGGCGTTCTACCACATGCCGCATCCATCCGACTCCGAGCGCACTCGCATGTATCTTCCACGCAA
Organism: Incurvaria masculella; assembly: GCA_946894095.1. Taxonomy (NCBI): domain Eukaryota; kingdom Metazoa; phylum Arthropoda; class Insecta; order Lepidoptera; family Incurvariidae; genus Incurvaria; species Incurvaria masculella. Next base: position 11,896,236 of record OX335644.1, read on the forward strand.
CATCTGTCAGACGCCTCTCTACTATAACCAGGTATGGTAACCTCACCTCCCCTAATCATTCTCGTACTGAACCTGCCAAAGTGTACATGTGTGTAGATCTGTCTATTATGCTATCGCTCGCTCTGCTCTCATTTCATTATAGTGGTATATGTACCAAGATTTTAGGAAGCATATATATTTACTATGCTCGATTGTACCATGCTGTAATATCTGTAAATCCAGCTGGTGATATAAGTGTCTTTAAAGCTTGATAAAACCAGAAGTGATGGTGTATCGTAAACTGAACAAGTTTCTTCAAAAACTTTTGTGACAACAAAACTTTAAAATTCCTATCCTTAAAATTGTGGGGACTTTTGTCAAGTTTTTTCTTTTTTAAAATTCGTGTACCAAAACTTGTTTAGATTGAGATGAAGGATCGATTCTGTAAATTTGATCACACATCGCAAAGACAACCTGTATAGTTTAACTGTGGAAGAATATAATAACATGAGAGCATTGATACTTCACGTTTAAAATCTAATTGTCAATGCAACACAGGTTTTGCTGCCCCACTCCGACACGGTGGAGTTCTTCCAGCGGTTGTCGACGGAGACGCTCTTCTTCGTGTTTTACTACATGGAGGGCACCAAGGCGCAGTACCTAGCAGCGAAGGCCCTCAAAAAGCAAAGCTGGCGCTTCCACACCAAGTACATGATGTGGTTCCAGCGGCACGAGGAGCCCAAGCACATCAACGAGGAGTACGAGCAGGTACACAACCTCTTCCACTCCACCACTATCATGACAGCGCTTCATAATTCGGTAGTTTTATGGCAAATGGGCATATCTGTCATTCCCAAAAATTTACAGGTTAAGCAAAACAAGGTTTACATTGATGATTTCAAACAATCATAATTGACGGAAAGTTACATTCTTGTATGACTTGTGCTAATGTGCTTTCATGTTGCCACATGAAAGAGCATACAATTTTAGCTTTTAGTCAACATGAAACTTTGTATTTTGGTAAGGGGCCAGTGATTGTTTCAAGGTACTAAAATCAACTTATCTTCCACAGAATGGATTCAACCCAATTTTTAATGCCAATTTTATTCATATGCTAATATTTCACAAACAACTAATTTGATGATGTTTACAATCTTTTTTACAAAATCTGCAATGATCTTTTAATTTTAATTTCTGGCGAAACCAGCACATTCTTTAAAATATCTCCAAATGTATCCTAATTGACAAATGAATCCAGTTTTAGAATGAAAATCTAAATAGGTGTTCAATTGTTTTTTTTTTACCCCCTTTTGCACCCATTCAATTTTAAGTCTTCATTTAAATTAGATCCATTTCCTGGAAAATATGTCAGTCATTAATTATACTTTTTCAATGTGGTATTAATAAAGGACAACTGACATATCAATTTGTATTGAAATAGGCATTGGCCTGTGCTAAAAAGATGGGCTTAAGACGTATTTAAAGGGTTTGTAGGTGCTATATATTAAAATAAGGACCTTAGTGTAGTTCGACTACCTGAAGTTAAAATCTATACGTTTTTCTATTAATTGGTTATCGCAAGCTTGTATTTTATGTCTGAGTGGTCAGTCTGAGTTCTCACCTAAATTGACGTTTACGGCAAACCGATCGACTGGCGTTTTCTCCAAACTCCATGCAAGTTTTTACTAGATATTCTGTGGTTTTACTTCTTCAAGCTGTCAAAGTCAAACGCGGACTTCCGATTTGTATGAAAACGCGGAGTGGACGTAAACCGCAACGTCGACGTATTTACGGCAACGTTGACTAAGCTGTCAAATCAAGCTCGGACTCGCCAATGTTAGTTCGCTTAACGCCCGCTGCGCGCGCTCTTCAATTTCTCCATACATTTGAAAACGCCAGTCGATCGGTTTGCCGTAATGCCAATTTAGGTGACAACTGAGACTACCGGCTCTGGTGTTATTTAGAACATTTCCCTGTCACAAGTCTATGGATTTTCTCATTAGGGGTTGAAGCTAGCTAATGAGCTAGTAAATTCCCCACATTCAACACACCAATAAGCTATTCAAAGAGCCTATTCCACTGAATTAGAGATATTATACGCATGTCGCAGTGTTCTATAAATATGTTACCTTTTAACAAGCATGTTTTTTATTTTTTCCAGGGCACGTACATCTATTTTGACTACGAGAAGTGGGGCCAGCGGAAGAAGGAAGGCTTCACGTTCGAGTACAAGTACTTAGAAGACAGAGACTTGAACTAGTTGAGTGCGTGCGTGCGAGTGCACAGTGATATGGTAGAGAGGACGGAGCGGCGCAACGCAGCCTCCTGCCGGCAGTCACCAGTGAAGCGGGCCGCGGCACGTGAGAGCGGCGGTCACCACACACAACCTCCCACTCACCTTGTGATATTGCCACACCGAGTGATATAGTCTAACAATTTTATTTTTAAACGATCCGAGCTGTAAAAATAGTGTAATGATCGTGGGATATTGTTGATCTCCGGGTGTGGGAGCGGGCGCCGGGTCGCCGGACCGCCGCTCGCACGGTGCCGTGTTCATAGTTTTCACTTTTGTAAAAAGTCATCACGAAAGCAAAGTAAAAATGGTATAAAATAATAATTTAAAAAATTATCTGTACAGTTCTATTTGTATAGACATAATAAATAACGATTAAAAATTAAATATGTTGTGATTTCTTCTTAAATCGTATTATATTGTAAGGTGAAAGAGCTGTGTTTACAGGTTCGCGTTGCGCTGATGAATTTATTTTTACTATTCGCGGGCGCACTTTTAGGCATTTCTTTTTTTATTTATTTTTCTATTGAAAGAAATGACTGTTTACTTTGTAGAATAAAAGTTTAAAAAAATTACCGTTTCTTAATAATTTATTTAGTTTTTATATCCCTTCATTTATTTAATAGAACATTAGTTTTTCTTTGTTACAGTCTATTTCATATTTTATTTATGTGTAACTTTCTGCTAGTAGGGGGTAATATGTCAATACCGATGTTAAATCTCATGCACAATTTGATTATTCAATAGTTAAATTGCTACTTCACTCACTTCCTGCTCAGACTATCGGGTAGACAGGCAAATGGATAGCTCATCACTGCATAAAAAAATGTGTAGAAATGTTACAGAACATTTGCCACACGCAAGTTCAACTCCTACCCTACAGACACAAAAACTGATTATCGTTAATAGTAACAAATTGCAGATCGGAACGAAAAAAAAAATGTACTTGCACAGTGCAACTAGTAAACACTGAGTGGAAACATCGTTGCCTTAGTCTTTGGATACTGTGGATGCTACTTGCCTGTTGGAACGAGAGTTTGTTCCCAAATATCTGATATCTCCACTATTTTAATCACATTTTATATCAGTAACAGTTTTTCTGTTAGTTGTACATGCCCATGGCTATCCGCCGCTGCGGTAGTTAGAGGACCTCAGCCGCACATTCAATGACTTGGGCCACATCCGAGATATAGATGCATAAAAAGAAACAAACAGAATTATCTCTTAACATTTATTTAAGGTCAATGTTTCTTTTTTTTGCCCGGTTTGCCCTTGCCCTTGATGCGTCGCCGTACGCCGGCCGCCTCCTCCGTGTCATCATCCGAGTCGGCGCCGCGCTTCCGACCGCGTCCGCCAATCTTCTTGTCCTCCAACTCTTTCATCTCCTGGAACATGCACACCGACGTAAACAGTCTGCCCACTGACCGACCAGGCGGGGTTCGCAGCCAGATCGCGGGTCTGGCTGATAGGATCAGGCGTGGAGTAATTACTGTTACAGAAAGAAAGTGCATTCTTCGCAAGTCAGTGTGGCAAAGTCATATCATTGTCATATGTTTGATTGTATTTGAGTTATAAATGAGAACCTCCTCCTTTTTTTTAAGTCGCTTAAAATCATTATAATTTCTGTATATCTATAATTCATAAAATAAATATAAGACAGCACTGAGTGTTGCTTAATACCTGGGGGTCCATTCAGGTTAAGAGTGAGTTCGAGTTCGGGAGTGAGTTAACCTAAAAATAGCTGGTAAATATATTATTATTTAAATAACGGAACCGTTATTTATGCTCCCAACGTATTTACGGGACAGACCAGATTTTTACCTAACTGTAATGATATTCAAGAAGTGTGGAAACAGTAAATATTAAAAAAAGTGAGTTGATATTTAGTGACGAATTCGAACTCACTCTTGCCCTGAATGGACCCCCAGCCCTGGTTTATTAGTGGAAAGGGCATGGGCCAAGTCAGTAAGTCTTAAACAAGCCGGACTGGGAGGCATCTCCAGTGCTTGCCTGGGGGAGCAAGTTCACAGCTAGTAGTGTGCTGATCCAGCATAGTAGAAAGGGAATTGAGAGATGCACAGAGTCCACGAGTAGGCGTGCAAAGCAAACAGCTCTAATACAATACAGGAAATGTGGTAGCCAGCTTGTCTGACGTACTGCAGGCATTACATCTATGGTACCTACACACACTGGACAATAGGGGTCTCCATTTAAGTGCACCCTTAATAAAACATATTAGGCGAAAAGACCTACTGAAAATGGCCACTGCTAACGTTTCACAACAACAGCGTCCCCCTTTGCTATAACCTCACGGTAGGGCCATCTTGCTGGAAAACATCTTTTGATTGCAGTTCTTTGGATGGAAACATAAGTAGACGAAAACAATGGAAATCTTAGATTATAATTATGGAATGTCTAATCGTCTTATTATGGAATTTCTAATCGTCAAGGTGGGTGCCGGTTTATTGGAATGTTTAGATTAATGGAATGTATAGCGAAATTCAAGGTAAATAAAGTCAATAAAATCACTCATGCAGCGGCAAGTACATATTGTGAATGAGCGCGTAGCAATACACACTTATGTGGACAAGGGCTCGCTGACACTGAGCAGCAGGTAGTTGGGCCAGGTGGTCGTGGAGGGAGTAGTGGAGTAGGCAGGGAAAACAGTGATGCAGGGTGTCGGAGTACTGGACATGCCGATGCAATGAAGTGCCAGATTAGTGCAGTACTTTTAATTGACAGCTACAAAACTTGCCATTTGAACTCACACAAAACCCAAGACAACATAGTTGATTATAATCTATTTTAGCTTACTTTATGACATTGATTCCGGTAATTTTATTTTTATTATAAGAGTATTTTATAAGATCAAGACTAAAGTGAAAAATTATTAAATATATGCGTACAATCTTGGTGAGCCGCTGCGCCTCGGCCACACGCTCCTGCAGCACCATCACCTCCGCCTCCTCACACTTATACAGCGGCAGCTTCTTGCCGATCAGCTGCTCGATGCGTTGGTATAGCTCCACGTCGTACTGCAACGTGACACGACACTTTAGTGTTGCTTTGTTCGGTGGCCCAGTGGTGCCACACTTTGGTTTTTGATCATCGCGGTTATACCACACTGGGCTCGGGATATTTATTTATTTCAGGAAAAACAAACAGAGTAACATAGAAAACTTAATATAAGTGTTAATATATTGCTTAGAAAATATGTTAGTCCAGCTTCTATATAGATAAATGACCATTCCACCTTGAGGATAAGCCTTGGTTCGGATTCTACGTTAAATAGGTTCCTTACTAGGTGGTAGGATTAATCCCACCCAGGTTGCTACAGTCGCATTAAATGTAAGATTGTTGAAGCAATAAAAGATAACCATGTTCTCGCCACAAATGTAGCTGGAATGTGAGGAAGAAACTGGAATGACATCTAGGTTCTATGTGGTGTTTTTTAATTCTGACCAAAATCACTTTCATGGTTAACTCCATTGCTCACCCCTTAGGTAATTTAGTCTATAATTAATGGAATAATCCAGTTACATATAGATACCAAGTGCATCAAACTGAGGTTAGTGGTTCTCAAGTTATCAGCAGATGGATGTACAGTCCCGTTGAAAAGTCCAGGAGCACATTGCAGAGCGATTGCTATGAAGCGCTCGCATCGCGCAGAGGTGAAGCGGGAGAAGGGGATTGCATCTATACATGGATTGCGGTAGGATACCCCACCTGAAGACCGACCGTGCATAACAAACCCGACCGCAGGGTGCTACTGGATAGATGATGGATGATGCCATGGTACAGGCAGACACTTATGTATGCAAATATATCAATATGGAGAAAACTACATACACAATAACATTGTAACTGTGGATCAAGACAGATCTATAGACGAGTTGTGAGTAGAGTAACCATCTATCTGGAATTGTCCAGACATGTCTCGCTTCTTAGTATTCTATCTGGACTTTAAATTTGGACAATTAATCTAAAATGTTACTCCGAAGTTGAATTTTCAGACAGCTAACCTTATGTTTGGATTTTCTGCAAGCGCTCTTGCATAAAAACCCCTTTTTTCAGGAAGTTAGGCTTTTTGGACTAATACATCCGGGCTTCTTGTAAAAAAGCCCAGTTTTTTGGCAGGGCTTTTCAAATTTCGAGATGGTGACCCTAGTTCCGAGGACATAAGGTCCTAGATCCTGCAATTACTGAACTTATGATTCCATCTTTCGATTAGTGTTTAAATTAATTTGAGCTGCATAACATCACAATACCAGATTTATTTCTTTGAATGTGAGAAGAATTGGAATTTGGGTGAATGGTTTGTACTGTAAAATAAAATACTGGGCAGAACCTGGGTGACGAAGGTAACGGATTTGCCGGCGCGGCCGGCACGCGCGGTGCGGCCGACTCGATGGATGTAGTCCTTACTGTGCATGGGGATGTCGAAGTTTAAAACCACGTCCACGTGTGGTATATCCAGCCCTCTGCAACAACACACTCATTCTAATTACTTCAGTAATTTATAGCGTGCTCAGATGTATAGACATTTACTGGACTGGACTGGACATAGAGGTCGGTCCGGGTCAAATTTCGACATGCACCACTTTCTTTCTCTTTCCGAGTTCGATAAGTGCATTTTCGTCACCAATGCGAGCTGCTCCATGGTTCGGAATCCATGTAAAACTGTAGGTCCCCTTCCCCTACTAGGTGGTAGGGTTTAAGACCGCCCAGGTCGGTACCATCGCATTGGGGGAAAAGATGGTCGAAGCGGCAATGAAAAATTGTCCATGTTTTCCATCCAGTTCAATGTAGCCGTGCTCATAGAGGGAAGGTCCTGGCATGGCACCTAATTGCTTCGGGAATGTGGTGTATTGGGCTAATATCATAACGGTAATTATGTGGTATTAGCCATCCATGTCAGGTCGCATAAAAAAAAGGACTTCTAGAGAAATGCTCTAAGATTATCCCTGGCACAGACAGATTTTCACATCAGTATCCGAGTGGCCTAACTGTTAGTGTAATGGTGAGACGGATACATGTACTATCCTAATGAATGTACAATGTAAAAATATCAAGTGTTTCCATAGAAATGTTCCAGAGTATTATATTCTAACTGCAAAGTGCAGCAAAAGTTTTTTTTTTTTTTACTTGGGCTGAAGTTTAACATTTCCGCCAAATTGATTCAAGACTGGTTTAAGTCATGAAGATGGAGCAAATAAACCGATAGACAAACTCACTTTACTGATTATAATATGGCATGGATTCAAAATTATTTGTTGCTTTACTTTCATAAATACTTTTAATTTCCAAAATATCTTTAGAATGAGCTCCTGCGATCGTGCCTTCAGAAAGTTTCGAAAACAAAACGGCTGCAATATACGGACCGGGAAGCGACGTCTGTGCAGATGAGAATGGAGCGGCTCTTATTCTTGAACTTGTTGAGTGCGGCGAGGCGTTTGTTCTGCGACATCTGGCCGTGCAGTGGCACCGCCGCGAGGCCGAGGTTGCGCAGCAGCAGCGCCGTGCGCAGCGTGTTGGCGCACGTCGAGCAGAATATTATAAAAGAGTTGCCGGACATCTCATTCAGAATGTGGACCAAGTACACGTCCTGAAAGTCGTGTAATATCATCAACACTTGGATGAAAGAGGACTGCTGTTTATGCATACGGAATAGCAAACAAAAACAAATGTGCATTATGCAGTTGCACTTCACTAACACAGAAATACAAAGAAAGTGGTGTATAAAGAGTGGGAATGGAAATTCTTCCCTATTTGCAGTATTGAGAATCGGTAATTTCATAACAACATAACATAATATTTTGAGAGCTTGCTGGTAAAAATTACAAGAGACATTTTAAAATGACAGTTTCATATGGGAAAACTTGTTCTTGATCAAACATGGCATCTTGTGAATCAATCCCTAAAGAAATATTAACAGGCTAGATATAATCCTGCAGTCAATAAAAACTTATTTTTCCCTTTGTAATGTTTTGTTTATTTATGTGGTGCCTTACTCCATGTCCAATGATTTTATTATGACCTTATCCTACTAGTCAGTGGCAAATTACAAAGGATAAGGGTTAAAAAAAATATGAGAAGAGTGCCAAGAGGGCCACGATTTGGAGGGTCTTGACAAGTACATCAAATATTGTTATACGACCAAGTCGTGGAGGTGTTTCCGAGATGAGACATTGATTGATTCGTTCAGAAGTTTTTAACACGGATTTTTTTTAAAACTCTTGCACTCACGCTAACAATTTTTTTAGAACCCTTATTGCCTTAGGGCTGAGCGCACGAAAGAACAAATAATCAAAATCAACGTCAAAGTATGATCAAACACGTCTCTTTGTGTGGACAGTATGGAAGGAACTCTATGCGGTTCACTAAAAGTGACGTGTTTGAACATTGATTAATTCAGCCGTTTCTTCGTGCAACCGGGGCTTACATTTAGATTTGTATTGTAAATACATATATGACAATTTTTAAGATTACTATTAAATTATATGCAACAATCAGTAAGTCATTCCTGATTCTCCCAAAATAAATACAGATGGCACTCTGACTTGCTATATTGTTGTTGTCCATAATATATCAAATTCAAAAAAGACATCTCGGACATACCTCTACCAATTGGCCCGTAACACAAATGGCCGTTGTTGGCATTTTTTGCAATGCAAGGAAAGAACTTACAAAATGTATTGCAAACACATAATATTTACCACACATATACACACCTTATATTTGACGGGTATAAATACATAGTACTGCTGCAGCTTCTCCACCGTCTGGTACTTAGTGGAGACTTCCACCTTGACGGGGTCCTGCAGGGAAGCGCGCTGCAGTTTGGCCACCTTCTTGGTCATTGTGGCAGAGAAGAGGTAGGTGCGCCGCTCGCGAGGTACTGCCTTCAATATTTTGTCAACTTCGACCTCAAAATCCATATTCAGGATGCGATCCGCCTCGTCCATAACCTGGCAATAACCGTCATTATAATTTAGGGTGAACTAATAAAGGGTTTATTTCCACCTATTCCACACTTCTCCATTCTCCATATATCCACACGGAAAGAACCTGCGTTATCACGATAACTTGTTTTGATATTTTCTATACTCATTTTCAGAGCCCGTAGTCCCAGCTGTCACCTAAATTGGCGTTTACGGCAAACCGATCGACTGGCGTTTTCAAATGTTTGGAGAAATTTAAGACGGTACGCAGTGAGCATTAAGTGAACTAACATTTTCGAGTCCGAGTTTGATTTGACAGCTTACTCAACGTTGTCGTAAATACGTCGACATTGCCGTTTACGCCGACTCCGCGTTTTGACACCTTGAAGAAGTAAAACCACAGAATATCTAGTAAATACTTGTACGGAGTTTGACGTTTTTACGGAACTTCGTAGTTCCGTAAACGCCAGTTTAGGTGACAACTGGGACTAGCAGCTCAGACGTCAGTCAAGCTGTCAGTTCTGGTAAACTGCACAAAGCTGTCAGTTTCAGGTAACCGCATTTTAGTCTACACTTACATTACAAGTTCAAAAGGATGTTTGTCGTAAAAGTAAGCCCTGTCAAATAGGTCGAAATGTAAAATTTAAACTCAAATTACCAAATACTTGAGAGCCCTCAGACTAAAGCCCTTGGTGTTTTGCAGGTGGTCGACGAGGCGGCCTGGCGTTGCAATTAGCACGTGGGGCTTCTTCGAAAGCAGCAGAGCCTGCGCCACCATGTCCATCCCACCCACTATCACCGCACATTTCACTCCGATGGTCGCACCTAAGATTCATAGAGTAACACAAACAACACATTTACATAAAATAATTCATATCCGTAATTTAAAAAAATATAAGAACTTTAGGTAAGTCTAAAAACAACTCAGCGGATCAGGGTAATTTGACTAGTGGCATGAACAAGGGAATCTTCATTTTCTATCCTCAAAAATATTACTTGAAAATTACAAACCATTTTACCATGAAAGAATTGTGTCAATATCTGTAATACTTTGGAAATAATGCTTTCACCATTTGCTAGATTGCATGCATTTCAGTTATGTATCTGTGTTGATGGATAGCTAAAATGTATCAAAAAATTTGACTGTTAAAATTGTTGTCGGGCATTTATTATTAAGTTTATGTATAAGTCGATTCAGTGAAGTGCGAGCGTATCTCAGTTTCAGCTTGGGCACAAATGCTTTTGCCATATTTCTATGCCTGTCCAGGGTCCGGCTGTCCGGCAGTTCTTCCCTACTTCTCGTGAATTTTTGTGAGCAGGTTCGATAATAAAAATTTTTTTTGTCCATTCAGTTCATTTCACAACATTTTTGTTTTGTGACAAGACCTAAAGCGTTAAGTAAGTACCAAGTGAGAAAAATAACAGGATTTTGTTTTAAGGTGCACATTTATTCAGTTTTAAGCTCAGACAGACTCTCGAGGTCTAAAGCTCAGAGAGCCACTAGTAATAATAAAAAGAGAACATACCTAAAGCCTCAAACTGTTCCGATATCTGGAAGGCGAGTTCCCTGGTTGGGGTGAGCACGAGCGCGAAGTAACGCTGGGGGTTCTCTAGCAGCGCCTGCAGGATGGGCAGCGCAAACGCTCCCGTCTTGCCGGAGCCTGTCTCCGCTAGACCTATTATATCCTAACAATACAAAATAACTTCAGACACTGTTGTGAGTAAAAAGAACTTCAATCAATCTCTTAAAACTGATGAACATATGCACACAAAACTTTATGGCCGATGTGAAATTTGGCACGTTTTGCTGTGCATAATAAAATATTTTTGGTCAGGGATATAGAGGAGCGCGGGAGTGTAAGTTCAGACTCGGTGTGTATTCAGATTGGCCATTATTTTCATTATCCCATTGAGTCCCTTATCTATTTTTCCTGCATGAAGGATTTCACTTACTTTTCACAATAAAATCTCAGTTAATATCTGCCACATCGAGCCCTTGACAATAAGGGGAATTAAGTGCCAAAACTTTAGCCGACCTCGACAGAACTGAACATGAACCATTAGATATACTCTTTAATGCGTCCTCTATGATTCAGCCAGAAAATCAGCAGGATAAATAGCCTTTTAGCATAGGGCAAACCGGAAAAATACCTATGTAGGGGATGGTTAAATGTATTATTAGTAATTGAAACAGACGATTAAATGTTATGGGGTTTAATAGTAATATTAACAACAAAATATAGCCTTGCTGTCAAGATTAGATGGTATTTCAAGGTCCTATACATTCTTAACTATTTTTCCTGCATTCTGCAACTGTAAAAAATAAATAAATAGATAAAGTATCCATTGTCACTCAATTATCTGTCTACTAACTAAAACCTGGCGGACCCCTAGCTATACTCGCTTACTAGCCTATCGCGTAAATAGGTGCAGCACCATCATGATGTATTCAACAATAAAAGTCAGTCCAATACTCCAATATTGAGTGGCGACAGAATCTTTACACACCTATTTCTTTAAAAAAGGTTGAAAAATGCAGGCCTATAAAGCCCTAATAAGCAAGTTTATTTTTTATGAGCCATATTGTAAATAAAATCCCAAGAAAACCCTTAAAAACACGGTACCTTTCCTTGCAGTGCCACAGGAATTGCCTCACGCTGTATCTTAGATGGTGTCTTCCACTTCAAATCGGCGCACGCCTCACACAATGTGTCACAGATGCCCTGTAAATGTTACTGCAATGTTAGCCTTCGCGGTGGACGTCAAGCAACACAAAATCAGGATGCAGTCTAAATTACGATCCCCAAACAAATATAATTTCATTTGAAAACCAGTGTTCTAATTTACTTGATATTTGGTATCTTGTATCAGGTACAGTAGGCGCTAAACGTAAATGTGGGTCCAGAGTCTAGTCTCAGCATTTAGAGTTTTTACCTTTAACTAGTTTTTTTTATGTGACCTGACATGGGTGGCTAATAACACACAACTACCGTTATGATATTAGCCCAATACACCACATTCCCGAAGGTATTTGGTGCCATGCCAGGACCTTCCCTTTATGAGCACGGCTAAATTGAACTGGATGGAAAACATGGACAATTTTTCATTGCCGCTTTGACCATCTTTTCATAGTCCTGGTTCAAACTGATGGTTTTATAAAGGTGCAACTTCATCAAAATAATTTTTGCAAGAGGTGCTGGCAGCATGGGACACCTATCCTCGCACCGCCCTGGAATTCAGTAGTGGGTGCACTGTGGAAGCCCCTCTTCCTGTACGCACTTCATTCCTACCCCTTTAGCTCTGGTTTGCGTGCCTGTTTGGATGCACATTTACATTTGGCGTCAATAGTAACAAACATCTGCGTCTGCACAATTTAGTTTTTTCAAAAATATATCCTGTGTCAGACCACAGAGAAAAGAAAAGGATAACGATCATTTCAATACGGACCAGAAAAACACTTGAAACTTGCATGTACAGTCGTTACTTATCAAATGTATACACTGGAAAGAGAAGGAATTTCTAAGTCCCTTTTACTCTATGGTTGACGTCAGCATGTCAGAAAGAGATCTCAAATTTGTCTCTATTTCCGGTGTATAGATTTCAGACAAAACGACTGTACACCAATTTATTTACATTGCTGGAATCCCTTGCACCATATGAGTCGAAATCAGTGTCGGGCCTAAAATTTTAATTAGTATAGGCCACTACACCTCGTGGTGTGTGGTTCCGTGACACCAAATTGGTTCAAAGTAAGCCAGCACCCTCTAAGATCTGCCACCCCCAGGCCACTACCTATACGGCCAATTGGCAAGTCCAACGCAGACTTGAGATGAAGATGAATAAATGAAACTTTTTTTTAACTAGGGGATGAAACACAACAACAAAGAAAAGAAGGAAGGAAAGTTGCATTGGCAGCAAAACTATGCTTACATATATAGCAAAACTATATAGGCTTACGTCGGAAAGAAGTAAGCCCTTGTAACACTGTTTATCCGTAAACATTAAGTATTAAAACTATACTTAACACACAGCACTCTTGAAATGGGAAATCTCTTTTGTATGCAGATTTTCTTTTTTGCTGTCATTCGACTAGGTTTGATTTTTTTTATGTGGTTACAGATAATCTGAAGCGAAGGGGGGAGGGGTTAAAACAATATTTTTGCTAATAGTTCCTTAGAACCTCACCTACTAGTCCCAGCTACCAGCAATCTTCTACCAAACCTCTACAGCCCACCCCAAGTTATTGCTGCGAAACCTTTATGTGGAGCATAATTTTCTGATGCTCATGGGTTCTGTATTAACGGTTTATTGGTCACCTTATTTTTATATTGAGGGATCACTATTCAAATTAAAATATAATAGGTGACAGTTAAATAGTACTTTCGTTGGGCGCAAATCGAAAAACAATTAAGACCACTTTTGGTCTAAAATGGAAAATATAATAGAGCAACATAACCTTCAATGGAAAAGAACAAACCAAGTCTTTGAAGGAAACACTTTCATCGGCAGGGTCGAGATCCGGTAGCAAGCGATTTTCTTTTAGTGTCTCTTTCACTGAATGATCGCTACCACTTTCAGATTCGGAAGCTGAATCCACCATGATTAGACTAACTCGAAATAAAACTCAACTTCTACAACATGTGGGAGACGGTAGTTTATAGGCACAGAAAATAGACATCATAGAATCACCAACGATTTTGACAACTGTGATCTTTTTTTGTTAGTTTTATGCACACGGAAAGGCAAGAGCTCTCGCTAAACAGCCTTATACTACTTCATATGTTATGTAACTAACGGCGAAAAAACGACATTGTATGCACTCATAAACCGAACACTTCAGGGCCCCTACTACGAACCCTATCGAGCAGGAGATATCGCCTGTCATCAATATTGTATGCGTTTGACAGATGGTATCGACGGCGCTTTCAATATCAACTGTCATCAAACGCATACAAAAAATTAGAGAAGGCGATATCGCCTTCTCTATAGCGCTTACGCGATGCCGTTTGTAGTAGGTATCCGGAAAGCGAAAGCGATAAGTTCCGTGTTCGGTTCTGTCTAACTGTGTGTATAAAAAAATATGTCTACATTGTTTTCTACATACTGTCGTTTTCAAAGTGGGCGGACTAACTGGTTTTTTTATGGTTAGTCCTGTGCTAATCTTGTACCAAGTTTTGACAGGTTCTCTCTCAGCTATTCAGAGTGGGCGGACTAACTTTAATACGCATATTAAGGTAGGAAAATACGGTTTTTTTATGGTTCGTCCGATACTAATCCCGTACTAAGTTTTTTCAGGTTCACTCTGAATAAGACTGTTTAAATAAGACTGATACAGTAGTATTTAGAATGAACCTGTCATTCTTGTGATTATTTATCTCATTCTGTGAATATGCCGAACTAATTTCGGGCATGAATAATTTAATCTCCGCACTTAGCTAGCTCAAATTGCAAAAACGAAACTAGCAATCGCATTTTTTTAAATTTTACAAGAAAAACTGGCTTTACCTTCTATCCAAATCGTAAACTGTTCATAGGCGACGGATAGGATTTATTGCCGCAATGAAGGAATTAAAAAAGACTACTAAAACTTTCTTACTAATGGAATGACAGCCACGAAGTAGTGTCTCACCACGGACTCACAGGTGAGAATCGAATGAGTAAACTGGCAATGATTTAATATTCTGTGGATAGTATATATGGATTATAACAGATGATATTCCGCTCCGCCTTCCCTCCATCCTCCAGAAGACTGAAAGCTACGCATTGGTATGTAAGTACATTAAAAACACAATTGTTACTGTGTAATAAAATTAAACCAAGTGAATAGTCAAAAAGTGTAAATACGGTGATAATGTACTGGCAAAAAGGAAAAAGTCCAGCCACAAAAGTGTAAAAAATCTGAAAACACTTCAAGAATCACAAGAAGAATAATGAAAATGACAAAATAAGACTAGGCAGTATAGCTAAATGCTTTCGCCTTTCCTTAGGGAAAAAAATACCAAAAAAAATTAATAAAAAAAAAAGGTTTATTTATTCTGTGTATAGTATTTAATCTTTGGTTGGGCATTGTTTGGTTAGGGTTAAGGTTATACATTTTAGCTAAAACTGTATTCAATTAAAGGACAGTCTGAATAAATACGCACTCTTAAGAGCCCTGTGAAATTGTATTTCTAGCTTGCGATGGCGAAGCATCACCCCGACTTAATTTTTTGCCGGAAACAGCCCGGCGTAGGTAAGTTGTACATACCTAGTGATAATATTTTTTACTCTAATGCACCACTTGAGCTACATTTTAGCATAGGTAATTACGCTTGCGTTTTCCAAAGCGACCTACCAAATAGGCTTAAAATCAGCGACTAACATCTGTTAGTCACATGCTGCGTCTAGACCTTTTGTTGCACCTTGTTAATTTAATTTAGGCTATGTATATACGTGTAATTCTATTTATATTAATTAAGTTATTTTTTTATTGTAAAAATGTAATAGTTTAATCAGCTTATATTTGCATAGCTTGTAATTTTTGTCATATGATTTTTTTACATGCAATAATAAACGTTTCTTATTCTTATTCAAATATAAACTCGCTGGTAGCCTACTTGGGACTAAAAAGCTTATTCCTCTACCCAGTATTCAGGGCCCTGTGGCAATGATGGGCGTGTCCCCTAGCTAAGGAGCCATTTATTACACCACTAGGTAATTGAACGACAATTTCTAAACATCACAAGTGTGGCATGCTCGCTGTCATCGCACCCACGTTGTCGAATCGACAAAAAATGCCTTTGTTGCACTAGTTAGTATTACTTTTGGAGTCTTTGTTCCATTTGCCACTATTTATCTCAGCCTAGTATTCTGGAGCCATCAGATTTAAGAAATTACTAAGAGTAAAACTTTGGAATTTGAAGTTTTGGGTGTAGCATTGTTTTTTTTTTGATATTTCAATAAAACTTTAAACACTTTAGACTTTATTTATATAGGCTTTGTGCTATTTTTGCCACAAAGAAGACATTTCTATATTTCAATTACATTTCTAACTATTTCTATTTCTTTATTGCCCAATATCCCAAATTCCAAAAATAAAAGCTTGTAACAAAGAAAACTAACTTGGTCGGGAAAATGGGTTAGTTTCAGCTTTGTATAGCGTCATCTCTCTTGCACGTAGTGCATAGTTATTGAGTGACAGAATGTGACGGTGACGACGCTGTACAAAGCCGAAACAAGCCAATTGTCTCTCTATGAAAGTTTTTTCTATGAAAGTAAATGTACAAATATATGTTTCTTGTAGAGAAATTAATATCTTTGTATAATAACATATTTAATTGAGTAGATATTTCATATTTCAGGAAGTAGAAGGAAATTCAATGGACAGTAAAATTTTAAAGGGGTCTCAGTATTTAATTTAATTATGCTTACATTCTCATTATTTTTGCATTATTGACATGAAAGTTAACCTAATTCCCGAGTTATGTGTATGTGATTTCTTTGGACGGATTGCAAAGATTATTTCAATAAAAATGATAAACATAAACATCAATGAAATAAAATAATACATAAATGAAATGAAACAAATGAAATAATAAAAATAAATGCAACATGCTGTTGCATTATTGCTCAGTCAAACGTTGCATTTGTGGTGGCATCATCAAAAACGTTTTGTTTCTATTGCAGCCATTGGGCGACTGTGCGAGAAGTGCGACGGCAAGTGTGTGATCTGTGATTCATATGTGCGGCCATGCACTCTAGTGCGGATCTGTGACGAATGCAACTACGGCTCTTACCAGGGCCGCTGCGTCATATGCGGTGGCCCAGGAGTCTCCGACGCCTACTACTGCAAGGAGTGTACAGTACAGGAGAAGGATGTATGTTTTCCATAACATAATATATTACTTTACAAGGCATACTATTACTAAATATATGATTTTATGTAAATCGCGGCATATGGCGTGCGCCAGGACCTCTTAAGGTGCCCAACAACGCCCATGAGCTTTCGAACTTTTCAAAGTTCAAGTTTCAAAAGGGGCTGCAAAAACCATGATGGCCGGCCATGTGCTTCTTCACAACATGTTTGAAGAATCCCAGGTTGTACTTTAGGGGTAATAAATCAGCAGTGAGTGCATTCCATAGTTTACCGACCCTATGGATAAAGGACCCAGAGGATCGGTGGGTTCTGATTTTTGGACAGTCGACAGTGATGAACGGGTGCATTTCCTGCCTGTTCCGCGTTGTGCGATAGAAAGGGGACGGATAGACAGTGTTATGCAGCTCCGATGTACATTCTCCATGTTAAAGACGATGTAGAAAAAAGAGAAAAAGTCGAGACCAAGAATCCCTATATGCTCGCTCGTCAACACGTAGAGTTGCTCCCTGGAAGGTCGGAGCTACACTGAACTGAGAACACTGAACACGCATGCCTGTGTCTTGCTCGCGTTAAACTCGACAAGGTTCTGGAGACCTCATCCGGAACTTTTTCCAGTCTTCGAGTCTAACTATGAGGCGTCGCCTATTCTCCTCCACTTCAGCCTGGCTTGCGGTCTGGTGACTGGTGAACCTGGCTAACACTGTGCTGTCGTCTGCATAGCAATCAATGTCGCCCAATTTGAACAGATCATTAATTTGCAACAGAAAAATAATTGTGGACAGCACAGAGCCCTGCGCCACGCCGGCATTCACAGACATGACTTTGGAGTCAGCAGCCGTCAACCAAAAATTTTATGCTGTGACCATGCAGGTAATCAGCAATCCAGTCACACAGCTCGGGTGGTAGGCCATAAGAGGGCAGTTTATCCGACTTAGAAAGAGAAAGAAAGTTGCAAGATTTGAACCCATAACCTCTCGTATGAAAGGCAAGTCCTCTAGCCGCACGAGATGTAATGAAATCTTCAGAGCTAATATTAAATCCTTAACGCGGAACAGGCAGGCAATGCACCTATTCACTGTCGACAGTTCCAAAATGAGAACCAACCGATCCTCTAGATCCTTTATCCATGGGGTCATCAACCGTGTGGAATGCACTTCCTGTCGCAATATTTCTCCTAAAGTACAACCTGGGTCTGTCAAACGTGGTGCGAACAAAAACCTGACCTGCTGACATAGTTTTTGCAGCCCCAGTGAAAGATGCGTCTTAGGGAAAATTTGTGAGTGCCTTGTGTTCGCCATATACTGCAACTAAAAATTTCTTTATGCGACCTGACATGGATGGCTAATACCACACAACTACCGTTATGATATTAGCCCAATACACCACATTCCCGAAGGAATTTGGTGCCATGCCAGGACTTTCCCTTTATGAGCATGGCTACATTGAACTGGATGGAAACCACGGGCAATTTTTCATTGCCGCTTCGACCATCTTTTCATTTAATGCGATGGTACGGAGCATTTCTACCCAATTTAATTTCATTTCATTTCATTTCATTTATTTATTCAACTTCTGGTAGTAAAACTACACTAAGTCATGTCACAATTTGATTGATCCGCGGATTCGATCAACCAGTGAAGAAGAACCCGCAAAGAAACTTCACTGGTCTATAAATTATGTTTTTTTTTTGGTCTTTTTTTTTCGTCCACATAAATGATATGACACAATTATGATTTCATACCTAAATGCTACTGCCAAACTTACATTGGTAGAACGGTCTGGAGCAAAGAACTAAGGACTACGAGGAAACAACAAACCACAATGTGAAAAGTCTTATCAATGAGACCACTTTTAGAATCGTTATCAGTACATAGGGTCTGAACTCGTTAAATCTTTATAAGCTCTCTTGTTTTTGTTAAACACAGCATGGTGACATTTACATTTGTAGATTGTGAGGTGAATGAGCGTAAAAATACGGAAAAATAACCTTTTTAGGGTTCCGTACCCAACGGGTGAAAACGGAACCCTATTACTAAGCCTCCACTGTCCGTCCGTCCGTCCGTCCGTCACAGGGCTGTATCTCATGAACCGTATTAGGTAGGCAGCTGAAAATTTGACAGAGCATGTACTAAGTAAGTAGGTAAAATAAAAAAAAATTTACAAAAAACTTGATATTTTGTCTTAAATCGTTTACCGTAATGGTACGGGACCCTTCGTGTGCGAGTCCGACTCGCATTTGGCTGGTTTTTTTCTCGTAAATAAGAGGTAACCCTCTTATTCTTGGTCGATTATATTTCTAAACTTTTCCTTATTATGGCCATTTAGATTTATTTTTTGAGTAAAATAAGAAAAGTTACGAAATTAATTTTTTACTCAAAACATTTTCTAATTCGCCATGTAGCTTAAAAATAGTTATCGTAAGTTATGTTTCAAATTTTATTTTGAAATTTTGTATGAAACAATTTTGGTATTCTCCGTCAGTTGACTCTGTCTGTTTTTACATTCTGAGTCTATGCTGCAGCGATTCCAGAACAGCCCATGTTTCGATGGGTCAAAGTTTTTCTCGTAGTACACAAAATCAGCCGCTGTGTATGGCATACAGTGGCTGATTTTGGTTATTTTTTTAAATCGAGGCAGCTACAGGCTTATGTGTTCATATCTATGATGTTTAATTTCGTTTTACTTTCCTTTTCGTTTTATTAAGCGCATACATAACGTTTGTTTAACATTGAGTGACTTCACTTTATCACTGACCCCCATGCGCGACAATTTGTTTGGGTGGACCTCCCCCTCGATTAGCATGACATATTAAAATGATCGCCCTTTAAATTAGTGTGTATTCTTTGTATATTTGCATAATAATATTTTCAGAAGGTTATTTAGGATTATTATTTATTTATTTAAGTTAGTGATAACATCCGATTGCATTCAGTTTCATAAGGGCGTGTAAGTAAAACCATATTTTATTATTTTTAAAAATATGTACTACCTATTTTGGAATTTAAAAAAGATTAAAGATGCATCGATGTTTCAGTTTCAGTTTCTTTATTTCCTCCATTAGATGTATATTACACACTCGGATTCGTCATTTTTTTTTTCCTGTCGGTTCGATTACTTCTGGCGAAGAAGAGCCGACAAGAAACTTCGTCAGGTTGGTCATTGTATTATTATTTTTTCCAGTGATACTTACAAACTAGTTTACAGTGATTGATTGATTACTACTGCTCACAAAGAACATTATTATAAGAACATTATATACATTGGTGAGGAGCAAACTCTTGACTACTATAATGACATCTTATTCTAAATTAATAGGAATTATGATCTAAATTATTCAGGTGTAAAAAGCCATCGTCATTTTTGATACAAGGTAATATCAAATTAAATATAAGTTAGTAAATAAACAAATTCATACTACAATGTAGTACCCATGTCAGAAAAAATAAAAATAATAGAAAATAATAATAATAATAAAAAAAAATTAATTGGTAGTACCGTGTTAGGTACCCGGTCAAGTATGTAGTCATGAGCTTTAATTTAAACAAGTTTTCTATCTAATAAGGCTTCCTGGATAGTGTAGTAGCTTTTTTTTATTAATACTGATTTCAATTTGCTCTTAAAACATTTATCTCCTAATTTCCTGATCTCCTCTGGAATTTTGTTGTATAACCTAATACTATTGCATATAAAACTTTTTGAAAATTTTGATGACCTATGCTTAACATTTTGTAAATCAGTTTTATGTCTAGTATCGTAGTCATGTACATCAGCATTTAAGGTATTATGGTGCTTATATTTCCTAGCATGGCAGATATTTTGATACACATATGCGCTAGGTAGGGTCATAATTCCTATTTCGCTGAATACATTCCTACAAGAATCTATAGCTTTCATGCTAAGAATACAACGCAAGGCTCTTTTTTGCAAGACAAATATTCTATTTGCTTCTGCTGCATTTCCCCAAAACATTAGTCCATACAACATGAGACTATCGAAGTAAGCAAAGTAGACAGTTTTTGCAGCTTGCGTGCCACAGAGTTCCTTGATTTTTTTAATGGCATAACAGGCTGAGCTCAGTTTACCAGCAAGACTGTCTATGTGGGGTTTCCAGCAGAATCTATTGTCAATTATTAATCCCAGAAAAGTTAATTCATTAGCCATGTTTAACGTTAATTCCTCTACAGTATTGGTTACGTCTTCATTATTTTTACGCCTATGTGCCCCAAGAACAAAATGCATTACATTCGTTTTATTAGTATTTAACAATAGATTATTGTGTTCAAACCATGATGTGAGCGACTTAATTACTGACAAGAAAACCTCCCGTAGTTCAATTATATTTTTGTTTTTCAAAACTACTGAGATGTCATCTGCAAACATAACTAGTTCTATGTCTTGCCCGATTGAACCGGAAATGTCATTCACATAAATCAGAAAGAATAATGGACCAAGGATAGAGCCTTGCGGTACTCCTATTGTAACAGGGTCAACATCCGATTTTATACCACTGACCTCACATATTTGTTTTCTGTTTTCTAGGTATGTTTCACATAAACGTAGCTCTTTTTCTCTTACTCCATAATACTCTAATTTTAATAACAATATATCATGTCTTACACAGTCAAATGCCTTTGATAAGTCACAGAAAATGCCATATGTGTGCTGAGAATCATCCAAAGATGTTAATAAAGTTTTTATCATAGCTGCAATGGCATCTCCTGTTGACTTACCTTTGCGAAATCCAAATTGTCTGAAATTTAGTAGATCGTGTTTAGTGAAGAAGTGAGTCAAACGTTTTTCCATAACTTTTTCAAAAACCTTGCTGAAAACTGGTAGTAAGGAGACCGGACGGTAATTCTCAACATTATTGTGACATCCTTTTTTATATAATGGTATGACCTTTGCTATTTTGAGGGAATCGGGAAATGTGCCATTTTCTAGACATTGATTTATAACTTGTTTTAGAGGATTTATGACACCTGTTAATGACTTTAGTAATTTGGGGGAAATATTCCAAAGATCTTGAGAACGTTTAGACTTAAGGTCTCTAATAATGTTTTTAACTTCTAAGTATGTGACAGGACCGAAAGTAACTGATGCAGTGCTACGTGCTGTATAATCCTGCAGGTGATTTAATGCTAACTGTGTGTTGGAGTCAATTTTATTTGTTGAGGTTTTAGCCACTGAAGTGAAGTATTTATTGAAGTAATTTGCAATCTTACAACCATCAGATACAATGTCTGCCCCAATTTTTAATTTGAGTTGAGTATTTTCAATAATAGGTGCTTTGCCCGTTTCTTCTTTGATTATACTCCAGGCCATTTTAATCTTGTTTTCGGAATTTAGTATTCTGTCCCTTAAAAACAACTGTTTTGCCCTAATTGTGACCTTTTTAAAAACTTTGCTGTAGAGAGATACATATGACTTAAGGTCTGTACTTTTGTTTAACTTCAATAAATCATACAATAGAAATAATTTTTCCTTTGAAACCATGATACCACGTGTAGCCCACTCTGCAAACTTTTTTTTGTTCGATATTTTTATGCGGCATATGCATATTTACATAATTCATGAAGGTATTAAAAAACTGTTTAAAAGAGATTTTTTCAGAAACCTTACCAAATTCAGTATTCAAGTCCATATTTAAGGATTCAATTCTATGCTTATTTACAGTTCTTGTCACTTTGAATGAATGTGTGACATTCATTTTGCATTCATTTTTTACAGTTATCAACTGGGCATAATGGTCTGACTGTATACCTGTAAATACCTTTGATCCATGGACTTGACTATCAGTAAAAATATTATCTATACACGATGCACAAGTGTTAGTCACCCTCGTGAACTCAAATATTGTTTGTTGAAGCAAAAAACTATCGAATAAATCCGAAAATTCATGTTTTCCCCCTGCATCTAATGAGAAATTTACGTTAAAGTCCCCACATACTATTATTGATTTGCTATTGTTTTTATTAATTTTGTATAAACATTCTTCTAGTTTTTCTATAAAAAAGGATATGTTTCCTGAAGGAGACCTATAAACACATAAAACAAAGAAGGAATTCATTTCTATGCAGCTTATTTCAAATTCTTTGTCAACTGACATGTTTACAATATCTAGCCTATTTTTTGCTCTCACCCCATTTTTGACGAGCACGAGCGTGCCCCCTCGTATAAAGTTCTTTCTGTGACTACTGCTTGCAATTGTGTAGTTATGGAGGTGGTGAGTGTTGATTTCATTTACATCTATCCAGGACTCGCTAACACAGTAGATATCTATGTTATATTTTTTTAATACTAATTCTAGCATTTGATTTTTGCCACGTAGGCCTTGAACATTTTGATGGCATACAATTAAATTATTCATTGGTATATTTTTCGAAGTAACATTTTTATTATTTATATTTTTTTCTGTCGGTATAAAACGATCTATATCCTCTGTGGCATTTATTCTAAAAAAGAATTTATATCTTCACTAATAATGTAGCTACTTTCTTGTGGTCTAGCTATATTTGAAACCTATAACGTTAAACATCTGACGCTCATATTCTGTATTCAAACTTTTTTTATGAAACCTAATGAATATTTGTCTAATTTGAGAACACAAAGCATTGGAGACTGACAGTTCTATCTTTAAATTATAGCCATACCATCGATCTACATATTTACTTTTTTATTTTCGAAATTTGTTGTGGTTATTTTTAAATAAAATTAAATGGTCGTTTTACCGCCGTTCTTATAAAACTGAAAGCAAACGGCTCTTATCATGCCCTTATTACAAACTGAAAATTGATATATTGTGCACAGATGAGAGAATATGTTGTTTGTTTCCAGCGTGACGGATGCCCCAAGATTGTGAACCTGGGGAGCTCCAAAACAGATCTGTTCTACGAGAGGAAGAAATATGGATTCAAAAAACATTAGTTATGAAGTGTTGGTGAATGCGTTTAAAGGATTGATTAGATGTGTTCAAGAGATTGTTTGGATGTTTTCAAATACCTTGGGTCCTCTGAGCTTACTTGCACATAATACTTTACTACCTGTAACCACAGTCACTGCTGTAACTTCACCATTGACGTATCTGAAGTGTCCTTATAAGAAAGCAATACTTTTGTTTACATAACTAATGTTTTGCCTATTCTGGTGCGTCAGTCTTCTTTTACAGTAATTTTTTAAATTAGTTTGCTAGAAAACTGAAACCTTTTTGATATGCAAAATATAGATACCATTTTAAAGTTTATTGTTTGACATCAAAGATCATTCCTTAAGGGTGGCCTGTAAGCATTAGAAAAATATGTTTGTTTGTAAAGAGTACAAACATAGTTTATGACGATTTTTCTATTATTGTCTTTTGACTCGGTTTTGAGTTCTTTTTATAAACAAACAGTATAACAAAATCGTGCAGACAGATATTCGTTGCCTGGTAGTAGATAATAAACATCAAGTTGATTGGAAACGTGGTTTTTCAAATTATTAAACTAAGTTTGTATGAGGAACATAGCTACGGCAGTGACGGTTGTTCCATCCTATCCTGCATAATTACCTATTTACATTGAAAGCAGGCATATGAACCGAGTAAGAAAAATCGTTTATCTGTGCCTTGCTAAAAACAAATTACGTAATGTGACCTTGATTTAATTCCTAACACCACCTAAAAACCCCTTCGGTTTTTACCTGTTCTATAATGTATACTCTATGTGTAATCTAAATAAAATTGTTATTCAAATGAACTTACGTAAGATTTTTTGAACTTAGGGAAGATAGTCATTGATTATTACCTATTTATAGAAGATGAAATGTAGTTCGTATTTATGACCATGTATGAATACTACCACAAAACCATTCAACAGTGTCAATAACTGTCATGATATTGCTGTACTGAACTCTCTTGTCTACTTACACCTACAATTGATCATTCTTCTTAATATAAGTAAAAATTTGAACTAAGTACAATATTAGAGATATTTTTTTAATAGCCAAATAGTCTATGTGCACATTTCGTCTCCTTCATCCATGATGGCAGTAACGTCTTTGGAGTTGGAATCACTGTCATGTGTCGTTTTGCTTGATTTGTGTATGTAGGTATATAACGTTTGTAAGTTTCTGGTTCATCACTGGTGGGCAAGTCTAAGGGCCGAGTGCACGAAAGGACAAAAAATCAAAATCATCGTCAAAGTATGATCAAACAGGTCACTTTCTATGGACACTATGGAAGGAACTCCATGCGGTTCACTAAAAGTGACGTGTTTGTACATTGATCAACTCAGCCGTCTCTTCGTGCAACCGGGGCTTAGATATAGAATAGTCAGCTTATGTTCTGATGCCACGATACATAACTAGTGGCTAGCTACATATAAGCAAGATGTGAGCACGCTGGGAACAGCCGGTGTCGCAGGCGCTTGGACCGTAATTTTAAGCTAAAGGGCTGCATATGGTCTGCAAACAGTTGTGTATCGGTGATCACGAGGAATTAAAAATGCTTAAGGATGTTCCGACCCATACAATGTTTTTTTTATACAGAACGCAAAAAGTATTGCACTTTAAGGCACGAATTCGTCAAAAGTATTAAATATAGCCATAGTAGTTGCAGCGAAAACATATTCACAATTTCAGGTTTAATGGTTTCGTTGTAATTTCCGATTAGAAGTTTTACACCGTTAGATGGCGCTGTTAAATAAAAATCGTATTTAAATAAATTGTAACAAAACCAATAATCCTGAAATTGTGAAATTGTTTTCGCTGCAAGTAATATATTAAACTTTTATTTTTAATTCGTGGCTTAAAGTGCAATACTTTTTGCGTTATGTGTGCAAACAACTTTATATGGGTCGGAACAGCCTTAAGAAACGAAGTATGAGCTTTTGGGTTGACTGTGTTGAACATGTATTTTAAGGTTTTCTAGAGGAAAAAAGTGGCTCTAAGTCTTGCAGCGGGGCAAACATTAAATAAAAAAACTTTTCCAAATTAGTTTTTATTTCGTTTTATAAACATTTATAAAACCTTCAAGAATCTAAAACAATTAAGAATTTGTAAGAATGTACTGCTTACATTTTCATCTAAGACTAAATCCATGCTTTAAAAATGTATAAGTAAGAAGGTTGGTAACAAAAAGGCATAAATCCAGTTTTGCCAGTTCATGTTTTTTATTGAATCATGCTTAAATTGATGTATGACATCGATTTACGCTTTTATAACTTAGAAAGTGTCGTCATTACCATTGTTTCTTTAGCTTTAAAAGTGACAAGGTGAACTGGGGCTATTGCGTCCATTCACAAATACACCAAAAGTATAAACACCATTGCATAGTCTGCCTTCTAGTGCCATCCGTTTACTCGAGATTAGTGTAAAAAATTAAGAATAGATGTCCAAATCGGATATTTTTATTTACGTCACATCACATGTGGACGGGCTAAGATATATAAATAATAATAATAAATTGAACGTAATTTCGGAAACACCAAGGCAATAGTACGAGAGCGGACCGTAGTCAACCCTACGTCATCGAGTAACAACATGGGACCCATTTGTGGTTGTGCGGATTAGAATAGGCTTCCTAAAAATACTAGGTTGCCTGACCCAAACCTGGAACGTTTTGTGCAGTAGGTAATATTAAATCACTTTTTTGGTAGAATTTAACGTCATCGAGTAACAACATGAGACCTAGCACAATCGGTAAAGGTCATCAAGAAAAGCTAAAAAAAAGTAGGTTGGCTCGTCCTACCCTGGCACGTTCTGAGGTTGGCCGGTTTTAAAATGTCGAAAAATGAAAAAAAATACGTCATCGAGTAACAAGATGACAATACCACCATTCGATAGTCCTATGAACATACTTCATAAAAAAATTAGGTTGGCTGCCCTCAGCCTGGCACGTTTCCTACGCGGCCATGTTGAACGTCGGATGCGCCCAGTTCTTATATTCATCAATTGTTAAATTAATATAATATAACAGTTTTGTGATATGTATATCTATAAACCGGTGATGTTTTTATTGATCTGAACTCACCTTGGATAGGTAAAAAAAAACAAAATGAAATATTTGTGATATATTGATAGTTTGGGTGCAATGATTGCAAAACAATTCATTTCAACAAATATTTTTCTTCTGTCGCGCAAGATACAACTAAATACATCCAATAAATTGTAAATCTCGCATTAGAGCAACTCAAAATATTTTTACCACGCAATAAGAAGTCTGTCACTTTTGAATCTGTTAGGTGTTCTGAGATTCAAAAAGTAACAGAGACCTTAAGTCCAAAGGACCACAAGGTTTATGGAACATATCTACTAATCTGTTAAAGTCCATATGGGGCAGTATTATAGAACCTCTTAGAATTGTATTTAAGATGGCACATTTCCAGACTTATCAAAAATTACTAGGGTAATACCATTGCTTAAAAAGGGATCTCATAATGATGTTGAAAATTATCGGCCTGTGTCCTTACATTCACAGTGTTATTAATTATAATCAATTCGGATTTCGTAAGTGTAGGTCAACAGGAGATGCCATTGCCTTGATGTTAATATCTATTTTAACTTCTCTAGTTAAATCTATGAGCACCTACGGCATTTTCTGTGATGTATCAAAAGCTTTTGACTGTGTAGATCACAAAATACTTCCAGGAAAACTAGAACACTTATGGTGTTAGGGAAAATAAATGAGGTATTTGTAAATTATATATATTAAATAGACAACAAAATTGTGAAGTAAACGGTACTAAGTCTGATGTAGAATCAATCACTATGGGTATACCGCAGGGTTCAGTTCTAAGACCGTGGTTTTATATGTTGTTATAAATGATATTTCAAGCTGCATCGCAACAGATAATGATATGATTTTATTTGCGGATGACAAATCATCAATTAAAAAAAATCGTATATCAGAACTACGGGAGTCCTTTATACAAGCTATGAACTCACTTAAATTATGGTGTGAAGCCAATAACCTACTTTTAAATGACAGTAAAACGAGTTTAATGCACTGGGGACCCAAATACGTAATGTGAATTGTGATGTATTAAATACAGCAAATGATCTATCTTCAGCTATAACTAAAGAAATAACCTTACTTGTGATACTTTTGGGGTTACCGTGGTCGTTAAATATATTTGAAAATTAATATGGCTTTTCACGCGGCGGGAGGAGACATTCGCCGACGTATCGAGCTGATCGTTCAGCCCGTTGTCAAGGAGGTTGTCCGCCACGCTCATATGCAGCAGACGACTGACAACTAGGCTCGCCGTGGTCGTAAGTCATAGGTGTGGGTCGAGGTGGTAGCGGAAATGCGGTGATAGCGCTTCTACGGTCTTCCTAAAATTCACAAAGACGGGAACCCCCTTAGACCAATAGTCAGCCAGATAAATGCTCCTACCTACCTCCTCGCTAAACATGTCGCCTCAATATTTCAACCCCTGTCTGGCAAGACGTCGTCCTACGTTAAAGATTCGGCCCATTTTGTGGAATTGTTGTCTACAGTGAAGTTGGCATGCATGGATCTATTAGTGAGCTTTGACGTCGAGTCGCTGTTTCCACACGTACCAGTCCAAGAGTCCCTCGACATCATCAGAAACTTAGTCATCAGCAACGACATCGACACTGAGTGCGTCAAGCTCCTGCCATATTGTCTCACTACGACATACTTTCTGTGGCAAGGACAATACTACATCCAGCGAGAAGGTGTAGCAATGGGATCGCCAGTGACACCAATGGTGGCAAACCTTTTCATGGAACCGCTGGAACACCGCACATTGCAAACTTCACCTCTTAAGTCAATGTTTTGGGTACGGTACGTGGATGACGTGATTTCAATCTGGTCACATGGTCGCCAATCACTCGACGCTTTTATCTCTCATCTTAATTAGGTTCACACAAATTTAAAATATACAGTAGATTGTGAGAAGGTAGGCACTTTGGCGTTCTTGGAAGTACTTGTTGCTCGACGATTGGATGGAATCCTAAGCCACACAGTGTACCGCAAGCCGACACACACAAATCGTTGTCTACAAGCTACTTCGCATCATGCTCATTTTGGTGCACTTGTGTGGGTGCATTTGGAATCGGTCGCAAGAGCATTGAGACTCAGAGCACAGCGGCTGTGTGACAAGGACCATATCTTCACGGAAATGGACCCTGTGCTTCGAGAACATGGGTACAATTTTCGTAATGTCGGTCAGTCAGTCAGCGTGTTTGCGTCCACTGCTGGACATACGCCTCTCCAATCCTTCTCCAGTCCTCCCGGCCCTCAGCGGTACGGAACCACTGCTTTCCGCCGACGCACTTGTCTCATCTTCCCACCTGGCGAGTGGTCTTCCCACACTCCGTTTGCCTGTTCACGGCCGCCAGTGTAGGACACGGTAACTCCAACGGTCGTCGTCTCTTCGGCTGACGTGACCAGCCCACTGCTATTTGGGCTTAGCCACGCGGTGTCCAATATCGACTACTTTGGTACGTCGGCGGATTGCCTCTTTACGTACCGTATCCCGTAGCGATATTCCCAGCATGGCTCGCTCCATTGCTCGCTGGGCAACTTTTAACCTTTGGACAACGGCGACCGTCAGAGTCCACGTTTCACACCCGTACGTCATGTCATAACCGGGAGGACGCACTGGTCATATGTTCGGGTCTTTAAATTTCTACGGAAGGTCAGACCTTAGAGCGAATTTAAGCTTTCCGAAGGCAGCCCAACCCAGTTGAATCCGACGCTCAACCTCCAAAGACAGTCCTTGTATACGAAGCCGCAGGATTTGACCGAGATATACATACTCTTCAACCTGTTCGATCACTTCTACGTCGATAACGATTTGTCCTCCCGTCATACCCTCAGTCGCCATGACCATGGTTTTATCCCGGTTCATCTTCAGACCTACCTTTATCGATGCTTTATAAAGGTCTTCCAGCATGGTTTAAAGCTGAACTCGGGAATTTTACAGAAGAACAATGTGATCGGCGTAGCGAAGATGACTGAGGAAAATATTCACTAACGTTGATACCCATGTTTTCCCATTCAAGCGTCTTGAACACATATTCCGATGCGTTTGTGAAGAGCTTGGGTTAGAAAATGTGGGTGAGAAAGTAACGTAAATATAAGATATAAAAACAGACCAAATGGAATTATCGATAACTCTGTATCACGATTATTTGAAACCGATTACGGAGTACCTCAAGGCTCAATCATGGCACCATTGCTGTTTATTATTTTTATTAATGACATTGCAAAAGACACTATGCTAGTACTTCTCGCGAAAACCATAGTAATTTACGGTGGCGACGCAAATGTAATTGTTACTGATAAAAGTATTGAAACACTCCTTACAAAAACAACAAAAATAATTGAGGAGTTGGGTAAACGGTTCGCAGCAAATGGGTTAATGTTAAATAGTGCTAAAACACACTGTGTACATTTTAAGATGAAAAATATTAAACATGAAGTGAATGATGAGATGTTTATCGAATATAACGGTGAAGTCATAACGTTTGCAACATCTACTATATTCTTAGGCTTCACGTTGGATCAAAAGTTACGATGGGACAAACACATTCAACATGTTTGTGATAAATTAACAAAAGCTTGTTATTGCCTCAGAACCCTGTCTAAATGCTGTGACTTGGATACCCTGAAGAGTGCCTACTTCGGTTATTTATACTCTGTCATGACCTATGGCATTGAGTTCTGGGGTTCTTCAGGGGAAGCGGTTTCAGTATTAAGACTACAAAAGAAAGCTATTCGGATAATTACACACTCTAAATGGGACGCACTTGTTTGCACGCCTTTGTTTAAAAACCTAAAATTGCATACTATGTATGATGTGTACGTACAAAGAACTATTTTTTATGCGAGAAATTATCCGGAATCATATAATAATTTTAAACACGGATATTCGACGAGAAATAAAAATGTGATCCAGCCAGCTGCACACTCAACATCAAAATTTGAGAAGGGGGTCCACTGCAATAGTATTAATATGTATAATAAGCTACCAAGAGACTTGCGAGAAGAAACTAACATAAGATTTAAAAAGAACACTAACGGTACATGGTTGCTTGACCAAACTTTCTACGATTTAAGTTATTTTAATATTATTGTGTAAAACGACGAATTCACATGATTGGTGTCAATATTATAATCTGTTATGCAAATTCTTAATATTGTAATGTAATCACTGCGAATAAAATATTTCGATTTGATATTTTTGATTTTATTTGATTTGAGATCACATCCCCCTGCCTAACGCCTTTACCAAAAGGGATGGGTTGGGTATTTTAATGGAGCCTCACAGTCATCGTCGCGGACCGATACAGATTTCGGAGAACCTCGATGTAGCGGTGGTCGATTCTGCACCTCAGGAGGAAGTTTTCGACGGCCCATTTTTCAACTGAGTCGAACGCCTTCTCGTATTCCACGAAGGCTACAAAGAGCGGCTACTCCTCCTTCTAGCTAGCTTAGCCACCCGGTGTCCAATATCAACTACTTTGGTACGTCGGCGGATTGCCTCGTTACGCACCATATCCCATAGCGATATTCGCCAAGGGAACATGAAGTTGGTTGAGCGCGTTATAGAGGAAAATCGAGACAGTAAAGTGTTTTCCCGTGCCTTCTCTACCGGCGCTAACTAAATTTCAAAACTCGAGCGAGCGGATGGGGTTGTCACTGCAATAAATACGGATATACTTGAGGCGGTGGTAAAAAAATTATGACGAATTGTACTCCGCAGCAATTCATGCCCCGAGCCCAAGCAAACCTCTGATAGGCGTGCCCCGCTCACTAGATACTACACCGATGATCTGCCGGAGATTAGTGTCTATGAGATAAAGGCTGTTTTGAAAGGACTAAAATAACACAAGGCTCCAGATGAGGACGGGATAACGATGGAACTGCTAAAGTCTGGCGGGAGACCATCAGGAACTGCAAACACTGTGCATTGCAGTTCTCAAAAAAATAAGGCGAAGTTGAAGAACTATCGACCTATCTCACTTCTAAGCCACGTATACAAGGTCTTTTCATGAGTCATCACGAGTTGGCTGACACAGAGGCTGGATCAGTACCAGCCTGTCGAAAACTCCCTCCTGAGGTGTAGAATCGACCACCGCTACATCGAGGTACTCCGAAATCTGTATCGGTCCGCGACGATGACTGTGAGGCTTCATTAAAATACCCAACCCATCCCTCTTGCTAAAGGCGTTAGGCAGGAGGATGTGATCTCACCCAAGCTCTTCACAAGCGCATCGGAATATGTGTTCAAGACGCTTGAATGGGACAACATGGGTATCAACGTTAATTAATATTTTCCTCAGTCATCTTCGCTTCGCCGATCACATTGTTCTTCTGTCAAATTCCCGAGTTCAGCTTCAAACAATGCTGGAAGACCTTTATAAAGATAAGTAGTAGAAAGATAGGTAGGTCTGAAGATGAACCGGGATAAAATCAAGGTCATGGCGACTGAGGGTATGACGGGAGGACAAATTGTTATCTCGGTCAAATCCTGCGGCTTGGTATACAAAGACTGTCTTTGGAGGTTGAGCGACGGATTCAACTGGGTTGGGCTGCCTTCGGAAAGCTTAAATTCGCTCTGAGGTCTGACCTTTCGCAAAATTTAAAGACCCGAACATATGACCAGTGCGTCCTCCCAGTTATGAGTGGGCTGGTCACGTCAGCCGACGAGATGACGACCGTTAGAGTAACCGTGTCCTACACTGGCGGCCGTGGACAGGCAAACGGAGTGTGGGAAGACCACCCACCAGGTGGAAAGACGGCATCAAGTGCGTCGGGGAAAGCAGTGGGTCCGTACCGCTGAGGGCCTGTAGGACTGGAGAAGGATTGGAGAGGCGTATGTCCCGCAGTGGTCGCAAACACGCTGACGGATTGACTGACTGTTCTCAAACCATTGTACTCTTATTTTTTTGTAGCATTTAAGAACGGCCCGTAAGCTATGCTCCCCATACAAACGTAGTTTATTAATAATTTGGAAACCGCTATTCCAATTAAATTGATATTTAATATCTAATATCAGGTAACAAATATCTGTGTCTGCATGCTTTTGTTTTTTTTTGAAAAATCCAAACCGAATGAAATGAAAGCAAAAAGAAAATCTTCATACGAATTTTGTTTTCTCTATGGTTTGACCCAGAATACATTTACCGAAAAAACAAAGGCATGCAAACACAGATATTTGTAGCCTAATATTAGATACCAAATATCAAGTAAGTTGGAACATTGGTTTTCAAATGATTAGTAAACTACGTTTGTATGAGAGGCGAAATTTTCAGGTGCTTACGGGCCGACCTTAAAGGTTTAATATTATGTCGTTTTTTTTGCTGTAAGAATAATAAGGTTTTGTAATTTGTCTCTTTGTTTACAGGTCACTATAGTACCTAGTTCATGACAAAAATAATAGTATAAATTCTGGATCTAACACTAGACTCATCAGAAGGACTAAATCGTACACAGGTTTTAAAATGTTTTCTTGTTGCCACTGGAGTGTGCATCACTTTAAGGTCCTTTCTTCAACCCCTGTCAGCCCATGCCTACGACATTAGAGGCGCACGCTTTACATTCGGCGACGGAGCTCCTCATTACATAATTCAAATTTGATTGAATGTAAACCTAATGTAATGAAGAATTTTAATAGTCATAATAAAATAAATCGCCACAAAGTTACTATTCTTTAATTCACAGGACTTTAGGTTAAATATTCATGGTTATTTCCATCCTTTAAACATATAAATGTATATGTTTTCTATAACTAATACATAAATATTTTTACAGAGATTTTCAGGTATTATTTAAACTATACCTACGACTTAAGAGCTGTTAATTAAAAATTCCGCTTTGGTTTGGATACATTGCAACTTTGTTACGATAAAATAAAAGAGATACGTAAATAAAGAAAAGAGAGTGACGCCAAAGCTTGATGTGGACATGTACTTTTGTATAGACCCGGCAACGTTGCGTATATATTTATAGAAAACATATACATTGAAATGTTTAAAGAATGGAAATATACTCTAGAATATTTACCCTAAATTCATGTGAATTAAAGAATAGTAACTTTGAGATACTTCACTTATGGGTTTAAGTTTTGTGGCGATTTATTTTATTATGACTATTAAAAAATCTTCATTACGTTATGTTTACATACAATCTAATTAAAATTTTGTAATAACGAGGGCCGTGGCAAAATTTAAAGCGTGCGCCTCTAATGCCGTAGGCATGGGCTGACTGGAGTTGCGATTCCCTACGTTGAATGATCCATACGGTAGATTCCGAAAGCATATGTATATGAAACTTCCGGTTTTTACTCTTCAAGTATGCGGAACTATGTGCATCATAACCTAAAGTTAACTTGAGTTAAACTTAGTTAATAATTAGATACGACAATGCCCTAATATCACGTAATCAATCAATACCTATATCACAAATATTTCATTTTGGTTTTTTTAACCTATTCAAGATGAGTTCTGATCAATAAAAACATCACTGTTTATAGATAGACATATCACAAAACTGTTATATTATATTAATTTAACAATTGATGAATATAAGAACTGGGCGCATCCGACGTTCAACATGGCCGCGTAGGAAACGTGCCAGGCTGAGGGCAGCCAACCTAATTTTTTTATGAAGTATGTTCATAGGACTATCGAATGGTGGTATTGTCATCTTGTTACTCGATGACGTATTTTTTTTTATTTTTTGACATTTTAAAACCGGCCAACCTCAGAACGTGCCAGGGTA
Source organism: Incurvaria masculella (assembly GCA_946894095.1). Classification (NCBI taxonomy): domain Eukaryota; kingdom Metazoa; phylum Arthropoda; class Insecta; order Lepidoptera; family Incurvariidae; genus Incurvaria; species Incurvaria masculella. Next base: position 11,931,032 of record OX335644.1, read on the forward strand.
GGACGAGCCAACCTACTTTTTTTTAGCTTTTCTTGATGACCTTTACCGATTGTGCTAGGTCTCATGTTGTTACTCGATGACGTTAAATTCTACCAAAAAAGTGATTTAATATTACCTACTGCACAAAACGTTCCAGGTTTGGGTCAGGCAACCTAGTATTTTTAGGAAGCCTATTCTAATCCGCACAACCACAAATGGGTCCCATGGTGTTACTCGATGACGTAGGGTTGACGACGGTCCGCTCTCGTACTACAATGTTAAGCTTGTGTTTATCATATTTGGGGAAAATGCGTCTGCTATCAATAAGGCAATTGCATCTATGGGACGCATTTACCCTGTTTCCAGTCCTGCACAACATTTTTCATTAAGGTGGCCCATCCCGCTCATCTCCCCATACAAAAGGGGAAAGAAGATCACGCCCATATTTCTTGTCAGAGATCCAAAATTTTACTCGAAATAGCTTTATTTTATCGAACTAGATGTCTGATGACCATTGGCATTGTAAAATTGTGTTTGGTTTCTAAGTTATAAGGTCCGAAAGTTCGAATTTTTCGCGCGTTTTATACAATAACTTTGGAGGTGGATTACGCAATGATAAAGTAAGAACACCGTAAAAAGATTAGTCATCAGACATAGCTTATTTAATCAAGATTTATGATATATTTGTTTTTTGTTAGATTTTTGACTACAGCGGTCCTGGTTTACTTTTAGCTATAAGTCGTCTTGAAATTAAAATTTTCGTAAATCTTACCAAATCATACACTATGCACATTGTCTTTTTTGTGGACATGTTGCATCTTCCTCGTCACGGAGCCTGTCTTATTCTTTGAAACAGAGAAGGTCCCAGAGCGCAACAGCACGGTTTTGTACCGTGCCCGCGAATGAGTTGGGCCCGCCGGGTTGGGCCACCTTAAGTATACCAAACTGTGTGTTTTTGCTTCCGGATTAGTAATAGACACATGACATTTTTCTATCTTCACATACATATGTATGTACATATATGCGGTGATTACTAATTGGTGATAAAGAGGTGTTTTATTCATGCATATATTGTTCCTGATTTTGGCAGTTACTTTTTTGTCTTAATACCGCAAATATATAAATAAATATATTCAGCATTATTTAAAAATATTACAAAAAAAACTTAAAGTTATCTTTTCGTTTCCTACACTAGTAAAGTTAAAGGTTCCTAACTATGCCCATGGGTACAAGCATACATAAATATTTCTGTAAAAACATGACACAGTCCAGATGATCCGATATATGCAGTTTTGTTTTGACTAATGGTACATACTTAAATGGATCTACAACTAATGTGGTCTGAATTCTTGTGTAAGCAATCAAAGATCGCCTATTTGTTAGTGTTAACCCCCAGTTATTTTAATGGTAATCGGGTACATTCATAAAATCATAAGAGGTTTGGTCGAGATGTTTGTAGAGGACGCAAGTAAAAGTAATCTTACAATTCAATTTCACAGGTGACACGCTTGCAATGGTGAGTAGCTTTTGTGCTATGTTAGTTTCTTCATGCGTGCATGTCGTAAGAGTTGACTAAGGCATTCGTCGTTCGTGTTTCGGATTCCACCATAAACTGTAGGTCCACTTCCTTACTATGTCGTAGGGTTAATTCCGCCCAGGTTAGTACAATCTCATTGAATGAACGATGGTCGAAGCGGCATTGAAAATTGTCCTTGTTTTCCATCCAGTTCAATATAGCTGTGCAATAAAAGGAAGGTCCTGGCATAGCACCTAGTTCCCATGAGGTGTGTTGGGCTAATATCATGGCAGTAGGTATTAGCCATCCATGTAGTCACAAAAAAGAGAGTCACCAGGGAAAGTGAATTTCCAAATTACCAAAATGTTTTCTCCATAGTAGGTGACAGTTACTCGCCTACGGCGAAGTGAATTTTAAGACTGACCCTACAGTCGCATACTCATGGAAGAAACACGAGTAGATGTCAGCCTCCAAAAAAAATTTATACCTACAAATTTTTCAATATGAAGAATGCCAGTTATTTGTTTGAGAACGTCTGTGTTCGTTCCATGAATGGGCACCTCTAGTCACTAGAGTCTAGTGGCGTGTCGGGCCTAGCTGTATTTCTGGGCTGTTTTATAGCATTCTGTCAATGCAGCAGATACTGTTGGCTGAAGAATGTAGCGGATGTTTATAGAGACGTAACTAGTCGGCATCGCACGCACGCCCAGCTCTCTTGGAGTGGCGGACCTAGCTGTCGCCACTGCCGACACTATTCGCTGACGAATTGTGCGGGTTGGTCCAAATGTTTGCAGCGCCGTAGTCGGCGGCGGCCGCATGATCTGAGTAGGCAGGCCGAGCGGGGATGATAGGCGAGCGACAGCACACCCTGTCGAAATACACGAGAAGCCATATTACATTTTGAAATCAGAGTACACGCGGACTCGTCGAAGAAAGTAATGTTTTACCTAATATCACACCTACTGGAATGATATTAGCCCAACACACTGCATTCTCGAAGGAATTAGGTACCCTGCTTACCCTACTACGCTACCCTGCACTGCTACTTTGATTGAACCAGATGGAAAACACGGGGCAATTTGTCACAATACAGACTCACATTATACAAACATCGATTATTTTGCTCAAACATTGTTCAAGGAACAGTTTATAATGTGCGTTGGATGAAGATAATTCTCAACGGCCTAACCACCAGAGATACTACTTCTGCACTTTCACCCGCGTACTATACTAAGCAAATTAAAATACTTACCTACTGATGACGTTTTAAAAACGTAGTGTTTCCCGGTGTGCGATGCCGTGCTTGGCAGACATATTTCGCCTCCAACGACGGAAGCATCGTCAGGACCGCTTTGTTGCCCTAGAGTTAGGTCTGACAGTCCGGCTCGTCAAAATGAAGTGTTCCTGTCGATGCCTCCGTGATTGAAGGCGAAACTTGTCAACCAAGCACGGCATCGCTCACTGGGAAACCGTAAGTTTTCAAAACATGTACAGCGCCGGTGTAAATCTAAAACTTCCCTACTGATATTTGTATAAAATGGTAAACTGTCAGGGTAGTCGGAGTTCTTCTTCGAAGTTAGGTACGTGAAAACGTCAAACCCATACGAGTTTTACTTTCTGTCAAAAACAACCTCGGGCTACCGATTTGTACGAAACGCGTGAGTAGGCGTGAATACTCTGCGTAAACGTCAACGTAACCAAACTCGGACTTATGAAAACGCTGCGAGCAGCAATTTAGATGCGAAGTCAGACTACGGGCTCCAGAGCCTGATATTTATATAAGGCCAAGAAAGTAGGTACTTGCCTCATGATTTGTTAATGAAGCTGCACAGGTGCATTTTTTATTTTAAGTTCTAATCGCGACTTGTAGCTCCAGTGGGATAATTCTGGAGAAGACGGTAACGGCCAAGACTCGAGATAGTAACAATCTAACGTATTATCGAGTTTTGGCAACATCTCGCAGACATGCCTTACTTATAAGTTGACTTGACGTCCTCCAAATTGTTGAGTAGGCGAAGTCTCGCGTGGTCCCAGCTCAGCAGAAGTACGTCACATGCTCCGTGCACATGCACACGTTGCGTGAACGAAAACTCGCAGCTGTTAAACTGTTAAGCTGCGAGTGGTCGCTCGGTCCCAGCTACTACGTACGAGTTGACGTCTTTCGACTTCTTGAACAGGCACCCGTTCTCGCGGCTCTCGAGGTACGGGCTACGCAGCGGCGCGTTACGCTCCCCCCAACAGCTCCGAGTTCTTGTTCGCGCACACGGTCCCAGCTACGTACGAGTTGACATCCTCCAACTTCTTGAGCAGGCGCTCGTTCTCGCGGCTCACGAGCTCCTGGTCGCGGAGCAGCGCGTCGCGTGCACCGAACAGCTCCGAGTTTTCTGTCCTCAGTGCCGAGTTCTCCTCCATGTATAGCTTCACGAGCTGCACCAGCTCCGTCGACTCCAGCTCCGCCAGCTTGCTCGGTTCCACGTGCGGTGGCGGCGTACGGCTCGAGCGCCTCTCTGTAATAAGTGAAATCAAAATTCGTTCGCACGATTAATACAACCGACCAAAAGCGCCTGGAAGATGCAAATGACACCTTCTCATGCACCGAAGAAAAATAATGCTATAGTAGTAAATAATAGGCAAACAAGACTACTGTAAGACAAATCTCAAAAGAGACAAGTCAAAGACAAATCTCAAAAGGGACTCATAATATTCCTCATCTAAAAGTAAAGTCTCGAGCTGAAACCCCTGTCTTAATATTCTTCATTCTCATTAAATGTGATTTTCATGCTAGAGCATGAAAGTCCATCACAGTTAAAATCGAAAGGAGGAGCGCAGAGTCCTCACCATGCATGGGCAGGTCAGCAACGCACGTGCAGCGCGGCGCGCAGGTGCACGTTCTCCTTCCGGAGCGCGTCCACCTCGCGCTTGAGGCTCGTGATGTTGCCTTGCATGCGTCTTACGATGGAGGACTCGTGAGTGGAGGGAGGCAGGATACTCCCCCTACATGGCTAGGTCGGCGTGCACGTGCAGCGCGGCGCGCAGGTGGACGTTCTCCTGCCGGAGCGCGTCCACCTCACGCTTGAGGCTCGTGATGTTGCGTTGCATGCGTCTTACGATGGAGGAGTCGTGAGTGGAGGGAGGCAGGATACTCCCCCTACATGGCTAGGTCGGCGTGCACGTGCAGCGCGGCGCGCAGGTGGACGTTCTCCTGCCGGAGCGCGTCCACCTCACGCTTGAGGCTCGTGATGTTGCGTTGCATGCGTCTTACGATGGAGGAGTCGTGAGTGGAGGGAGGCAGGATACTCACCGTACATGGGTAGGTCGGCGTGCACGTGCAGCGCGGCGCGCAGGTGCACGTTCTCCTTCTGGAGCGCGTCCACCTCGCGCTTGAGGCTCATTATGAGAGCGTCGCGCGCGTCCTGCGTTGGGAGATTGTATTAGGAATCCAAGAAATGCATTGTTAATACAAATCCGAAATAACTTATAATCTTGGTAGTAGAACTGTGGATTTTCCTACTACTGAGGTCTTAAAATGCACGTTAATGCATTAATGCATAAAATAATTAATGCACATTAAAATGCACAATAATTTGATCATTCGATACAGAGTCCTGAGTTCCTGAGTTCAACACAAGCATTCGTTGATACAACACCATCGGATCAATACTGATGGTTTGAAACTAAATCATCGAATAAATACTAGTTTTTTATTTCATTTAAAAATATCTACACATCTCTCAAAACATTGATCCTATAAGCATTCGATTCAGCGCAAAAAATACGTAGAAAATGACATTCGACTTATCTAGTTTATAAAATTTCCCCCCTGCCCCCAGGCCAAGGGGGTAGAGGACCCCTAAATTTTCGGAGGGAGGTAAGAGTGGTTTTCATCCCCAAGCCAGGTAGGGAGGACTACTCTGCAGCAAAAGCTTACAGACCCATAAGCCTAAATTCTTTCTTACTAAAGACCCTTGAAAGGTTAATAGACAGGGAGATTAGGGATAAAATCCTGCCCCGACATCCCATTCATAAACACCAGCATGCATATACAGGGAAATCCACTGAAACTGCCCTACACTCAGTAATAAGTAAAATAGAGGCAGGCATGGAAACGAAATGTATGACTTTTATAAGGCGTAGCACCAGTAACTACAACCCTCATTTTCATGAAATAGACCTGTTTCTAAATTCCTCAATGGTATCGTTTAAGAACCAGATAAAAAACGGAAACATTTTTTAATAAATGCATCTTTTTTATTTCACATACTATAAACATTTCACTTTTTTTTTTCTTTTATTCAATTTTTGTTTTCCTTACTTTCGTTATTTAGTTCATTCATGTTTTGTTTGATTGATATGTATTAGTATGCTAGCTATGTATGTGCTGAACTGTCTGCGTAAAAATAATACTAATGATAATAATACTAATAAAATAGTGATTATTATTATTATTTTGTTATTTAGTTAATTTTGTCGGATCTATAGGTCTAAACTTGATTGATTTTATTTTGATAATTGTCGTAAGTTACATAACTCTACATCATTTTATAACGTTCACGGGGACTTACCATTTTTACCACAGGCTTAGTTTTAATTTTCTTGGCCCTGGCCGCGTAACGCAATGTATTTAGCGTCTCGCTGATATTTGAACGTGTTGGGGCGATACAGGCGATCTGAAAACAGAAATTTGTGTCAGGAGTAAGATAATACCAAAAGTCGTAGAAAAGCGACTTCCCCGAACTCTGACCAAAAGTACGCGTTAATTTTCAGTCACAGAAAGATTTTTAATCTTTAAAATAATTCAGTGTGAGTTTTATTTTCGGTAAACTTTTTCAGAAAGAAGCGGTTTAGCCCAATACACCACATTCTCGAAGGAATTAGGTGCCATGCCTGGACCTTCCCTTTATGAGCACGGCTACATTGAACTGGATGGAAAACACGGACAATTTTTCATTGCCGCTTAGGCTTCGACCATCCGTTCATCCAATGCGATGGTACCAACCCGGCCCGGACTTAAACCCTACCACCTAGTAGGGGAAGGGGACCTACAGTTTTACATGGATTCCGAACCATGGAGCAGCTCGCGCTGCCGGAGTCCTGGTGGGTTTAAATCCAGGATAGCTGTTATTCGTTTCTCAAACTGCACATTTAGGAGGCTAAATATTTACGACTTCTCGGGTTTAGTATCGAATGACGCCAGCATATAAATAAGGGACTACCTATATGGAAAAAAACAACAGTATTCTCTGGATCGACCTTCATAGGCTGATGTACGGGGCACAGGATAACCTCTTACAAGTGGCCAGTTCTAAGAATTTTCAGTGTCGCCCTCGTATACATAATAAAACAATATAAATTTTGAATATTCTTTCAAATTTAATGTTAAGCGATTTACTGATAATAATAATAAATAATATTAATAATAAAAGCCGTTTATTTGAACCATACAGATTTGTTACATTTTTTTTTCTTACAAAGATTTATAAAATTGAATTACAATTGTTTTTTTTTTCTTGCTGAATTTTATCTGGTTCCCCACTGCAGGGTATAGGCCTCCTCCATTTCCTTCCATTTATTCCTATTCGTGGCTAGGTCAATCCATTTTCACTGATACGCAAAGTCAATCTATGAATGTTCATATTTAGTTTTAACAAGAAGTGTGTACATACCTATATACTTTGGCCTGTGCATACGTACCATTAGTGTGACGCCGTTCCCCGCCAGGCTGTCCGCCAGCAGCTTGGTGAGCTTGCTGTCCCTGTAGGGGATGTGGCCCTTGCGCTTGTTGTCACTCAGCGACGCTATGCAGTAGCCTGAGGGAAGGTTAATGCCAACCATTGACACGGGCTCGTGGCTCAGGGGCGGGTGGACGTGGACAGAGGTCTGGGTTCAAATCTCCGCCCCGTCTATGCACCATTTTTTTTCTCTTTAGGAGTTGGATAAGTACATTTCGTTACGAATGCGAGCTGTTCCATGGTTTGGAATCCATGTATAACTGTAGGTCCCCTTCCCATATTAGGTGGCCCACCCGGGTTGGTGCCATCGAAATGGATGAAAAGATGGCCGAAGCGCCGATAAAACATTGTCCGTGTTTTCCATCTAGTTAAATATAGTCGCGCTCTTAAAGGGGAGGACCTGGCATGGCACCTAATTCCTTCGGGTGTTCAACTAATAACATGACGGTGAGTGTGGTATAAGTCATCGAAGAACGTTTAAGAACGAAAACAGGCCAAGTGCGAGTCGGACTCGCACAAGAAGGGCTCCGTACCATCAGGACCGTACAAGACTTAACACAAAAAAATCACGTATTTTTTTCCTTCCCTATTTATTATATACTAGCAGCCCGTCCCGGCTTTGCACTGGCATTTAATATAATTAAAAAAATATTATTTTGTCACAATGATACACAAATAAACCCTTCTAACGTAGAGTTCCTAAAAAAAGAGCATATACCTACATTGAAATATTTTAAATAAAAATAACAAATTTTGTGAATATATTTTTTTTGTATTTTTTTTTTCATTTTTTGTATTTTTTACTTTTATGTATTTTTCATACTATTAATTATTGTAAAAAGGTCATAACCACACAACAAAAGCCATTAAATAAATATTTTATTGAGTTAAAGCCAACAAGTAAACACTATTTGGTGTTGTTTTATTTTTCACTAAATAATTAGCTTAACTGTTATTATAATACTTTTGAGATTACCGCGGTCGTTAGACAGGGATACGGCATAACGTATAATATGCAGATCGTATAATGTCATATTTTAACAAAATTTTAAAACCATGCACAACGTATAATCGGCAGATCGTATAATCTTATACGTAGTGCATGAAGAAGTCCAAAAAATTAAATTACTTATTTCTCCATGCATAACGTATAATAGTCACAACGTATAATGTTATGGTCTTTATTTAACAAAAAAAGAAAACCATGCATATCATATAATCCTAAAATATTTCATACGATAAGCGCCCTTATCGATATAAGATTAAAGATTATACTCGCACGCGACTTTTCGACCGTCTCAATTAGCGTTGTAGCAAATTGTTACTCTTCAACAGATATCGATTCGTAGCAATTTCAGCCTTAAATGTATCGTTGTTAGGGCGCTTTATGCAGTGCTTCTTGGCATATTATACGTTCTGCATGGTTTTCTTTTTTTGTGAATTCATGTTAGGAATATTATACGTTGTGACTATTATACGTTCTGCATGATGCAAAGAGTTTATTTTATTTTTAAACTCATGCACAACGTATAACATTATACGTTGTGAATATTATACGATATGCATGGTTTTAATTTTTTGGAAAAAAATACTATTATACGTTGTGAATATTATACGTAGTGAATACGACTCGTTAGACATGTTTAAAAAATGTTACGGCTTTTGAGAATCTCTTTGGAGAATGTCCTACACCTACAAAGTACAACTAAAAAGTATTTAATCGAAAATCATAAAAACTATTTAAGTCACTTATTTATTAGGATAACTAAATGTACAACATATATTAATGGGTCTAGTTCTGAAAATAACTTTTTGGATGCGTTTAGTTACCTACTAAACTAATTATCATCAAGCGACAAAATATTATCAAGCGACAAATTCTTAAATTCCGCACACGGCTGCTGCGTAGGGACCCGACTGACTCCCCTACCGTACCTCTGAGTGACGCCTACAAACTCTAAGACGCATAGTTGGCCGAGCGGAGTTTTTTCTAATTTTTAAACTCATGATATCTTTCGAATGAAATGTCCGAATCGAATAATTCAAAAAATAATATAAAGGCATTGAAACAGCCTTAAATAATAATTTATTTATTTTGATAAGGATCTAGGTACAAATAAAGAGCCTTTTCTAGCGGCGGTATTTAAATTTTTATTTTAAAATAAATGCACACATATTGTGACATAAGTATAATAGTTAGATGTATGCTGTCGCGACATTTTTTGTAGATAATAATGTGTTCTATAAAATTGTATTACATCATTTTGTTCTATCGTGAATAGTTTTCGCAGCGCACACGATGTAAGGAACATTCTTGGAAATTTTTTTGCACCTTGGGTTACGTTATCGGAGTTTTGGTAAGGATCCCTAATTTTTTTAAGATAAAATATAGCCTATGTCCCTTGAATAGACTGTTTTCCAACGGTGAAAGAATTTTTCAAAGTCGTTCAGTAGTTTCGGAGCCTATTCGGTTCAAATACACAAACAATCAAACCGTTCCTCTTTATATAATAGTATAGATATAGATATCAGTTGTTATAGCGGCAAGATCCATACACAATCTGTGAAAAACTCAGCTGCCTACCTATTACGGTTCACAGCCCTGGGACAGACGAACGGATGGACGGAAGGACGGACGGACGGACATACACGAAAGCTTCCGGGTTCGGGTTCCGTTGGCAGCCTTTAGGTAGGGAACCCTAAAAAAACAAATCCTGGTTATCCATGGTGTCTTCACTGATATTACTTACTTAACTGTACGTTCCTTCATAGTCATTACTTGCAGGTAAGTAAAGGTGAAAAAAAGGAAAGCTTCAAACCAGGGAAGCTTATGAAGGCATATAGGAAAGCAAGGAAGGGAGGGTCTTACCGAGCACCATCAGGCTCCTGTTGATGTTGATCGCCTCCTTGAGCATCTTGCCGCGGCTGTTGGTGCGCTTGGTTATCTCGCTGCCAGTGAGGTCCACGAAGCTGATCCTGCAGCCGTGCGTGCTGCAGGTGACGTCACCGGCGCCCGCGCCGCCCGCGCGCACGTCGCGCCGCACGCGCACCGACAGGATCGTGTGCGAGCGCGACGAGTGCGCGTTAATCGCGTGCGTGCCGACCGCGCGGTTGCGCATGCCTGTTCTATGTACAAGCGAGGAAGGCAAAGAAAAGAGGGTCTCACCGAGCACCATCAGGCTCCTGTTGATGTTGTTCGCCTCCTCGAGCGTTTTGCCGCGGCTGTTGGTGCGCTTGGTCATCTCGCTGCCGGCGAGGTCCACGAAGTTGATCTTGCCGTGCGTGCTGCAGGTGACGTCTCCGGCGCCCGCGCCGCCCGCGCGTACGTCCCGCCGAACGCGCACCGACAGGATCGTGTGCGAGCGCGACGAGTGCGCGTTCATCGCGTGCGTGCCGACCGCGCGGTTGCGCATACCTGCGTTGTGGGGCTGCTATTATTGAAATTATCGTGGGCAGCTACCGGGAATCAGATCCGAAAGGGGATGATTACACTCGAAACTAAATCTATTGTGCTAATGCTGGAGTGCACCATCTCTGGTTAACATTTTGTATGCAATTGCAAAATAATTATAAGGCAAGGGTGATTTATTTCAATGCCGAGGGACCCGTCACTGATGCCGCGACCCTCGGCATTTGAACACGCTCACGCTTGACACTTTTTAAAAATTAGGAATGCTTGGATTTCTCTCTTAAACCCTGAATTAAATAGAGAGGTGTAGGTACCTTCCTCTAGGACCGCGAAGAGATCGTCCAGTTCCTCGCAGTCGACAGTGAAGAGGTTCTCCACGTAGAAGCCGCGCGACTCCTTCGACCAGCGCACCTGCAGCGGCTTGCGCGCACCGCCAGGGTTCAGGAGATCTATCACCTGCAACACGCGCACCACTCAACGGCCATCCGAGATTTTTCCGAAAATCTTATTAGCCTTCCTTGAAAAAAAATTATGATAGCCACGCCACCACTGTCACGAAGGCTTCGTTCAACCTCGCGTGCTACTCTATCCACCAAGTGAGCGATGGTAACATTTTACGAGATATCTGCATAATGTCATTGCAATGCCACTGCCACTTTAGAAGTGTGACGAGTCTCCAAAGACTTAAGACAAATTCATCCCCAATTTCACATTACATGCACAATTCAACACCCTGTCCCCACTCTTACACACACCGTGCTCCCCACACAAACACACGTTACTTGTGCACGCACACATCACGACCCACTTGTCACATCTTTGTCAATTTATTTATATACATAAACATAAAAGGCCGAGCTCTTGATTCCAGAATGACCAATGGAATCCTTTCATTGACCATAGTCTTTAGACTAAGAACTATATTAAAACTATTATGTGTTAAAACTAACTTTAGATGAAGCTGTTGAATTCCTTAATTCTTATATAATAAAAATAACATATTCAATTATGAGTAGCAGCTTCCATCCTGACAAAATATTTATGTTTTTTTAAAGAATCTTATAACCGTTACCTGCCGGTGGTATATCTAGTATCTTATTTTGTGCAAAAAGGTTCAAGTTAGAGTTAGACTCCAGCATGATAAAGAGTAGGCTCTCGGAAAAAAACATACAATTGATCACCTTTTCGTTGTATATCTCGAGGAAGGAAGCCTTGAGCACGAAGTGGCAGTCGGGTCGCTCCCGCAGCAGTCCGAACAGCTGCACGAACGCGCGCACCACCAGTCCATGCTGAGCTGCGTGCGGACCCACGCCGCTCTCCACCTGCACACCACACATTGTTATCTTGAGACAGCATGCCTTGAGCACGAAGTAGCAGTCGGGTCGCTCCCGCAGCAGTCCGAACAGCTGCACGAATGCACGCACCTCCAGACCGTGCTGAGCTGCGTGCGTACCCACACAGCTCTTCACCTGCACACCACACATTGTTTAGCTCGAGAAAGGATGCCTTGAGCAGGAAGGGGCACTCGGGTCGCTCCCGCAGCAGTCCCAATAGCTGCACGAATGCAGGCACCTCCAGTCGGTGCTGTGCTGCGTTCGTACCCACGCCGCTATCCACTGCACACCATATTTTTTTTAGTTCGAAGAAGGATGCCTTGAGCACGAAGTGGCATTCAAGTCTCTCTCGCGGCAGTCCGAACAGCTGCACGAACGCACGCACCACCAGTCCGTGCTTGTGCGTGCGAACCCACACTGCTCTCGACCTGCATGCTATTAATTGTATATTTAGTATTTATTGGATATTTAGAAGTTGGATCCCTTGAGCACGAAGTGGTAGTCAGGTCGCTCCAGCAGCACTCCAGACAGCTGCACGAACGCGCAGCATGGACTGGTGGTGCGCACTCAAGCCACGGCGCTCCCCACCTGCACACTTGGCATCACGTAGTTGCAAAATTTACAATGAAACATTTGCAGATATAGATATTTTACAATGCTCTTTATGTCAATTTAAAAAACTCTGTTAAAAGAAGTTGTAAAATATATTGAGCAGTTTTTACTATGTTTACTATATACACTATGGATTTTTTTTATTTTTCATCTTTGATGTATAAATTAGGTTTTTTTATATTTAACTAGAGTTGGCTTTGAATATGTATACACTTCTGTTATGTATTTAATGTTTTGTATTTACTAATTGCGTAATTTGTTTTGAAAATTGTTTTGTTTGTTTCGTACTTTGTTATTATTTTAATGTGGATATTAAATTGGTTCTATGTCATTTTCTTTATGCTCTATTATGTTCATTTGAAAAAACTGTATATTTCCCGAATAATGCGAGAAGCTAAAATAGGATAGATAACGGTTGCTGTCGACGGACCATCCTTCAACTTCGGGGAAGGCCGAGCTAAAGCATGCCGGAAAAGCGACATGTGCTGCCACGGAAGTTACACCGCCTGACCTAACCTAACTGAATTATTGTAGCAAGAATAGAACATGCAGATATTGTTTCAGTTTATAAGTGTAGGTTAAAAACAGCACACATAATTGTTGAAAATAATAATGTTATATTTTTTTTACAAAGGGTAAAGTATTCAATACGATGGAGCAGTGGTTAACCCTATTACTAAGCCTCCGCTGTCCGTCCTTCCGTCTGGCCGTCCGTCCGTCCGTCCATCTGTCACAGGGAGGTAGACAGCTGATATGTTCACAGAGTGTGTACCTATTTATTTTGCCGCTATAACAAATAGTTTAATTAAAAAATAATGAAAATTAAAGGGGTCCCATACAAACACGTGTTTTTGTGTTAAGTCTTGTGCGATGGTACGAGGACATACTCATATTTACGGATCGACAGTGTTCATCTGAACTATTTTGCTTGACATTACCACCACTCCACCGCGCTTTAAATATCTTCAAGATTAGCGACGTGACCTGGAGGGCCTCTGACACTTCGTCCAATCAGATGTCAACACAGGTCGTCGGGTCAGCCGCGGATGAGGGTAGTGACGAAATATTTCGCTTGGTAATGACGTCATACGGGCAAATTGTGCTATCGGTGTCAGTTTCCATCAGTGCTGCCAGATTAACTCTTTCAGATGTCTTCAGAGTGGGCGGACTAACTTTAATCCGCCGGACTAAACCCATTTTTGTATGGTTAGTCCGGTGCTAATCTCGTACTAAGTTTTGGCAGGTGCTCTCTGAATACGACTTTCAGTGTTCAAGTGGTGGATCTGTCGGTGGTGTATGCCGTGTAAAAATAACATAAATAATTAGTCAATATAGTCACGCCACGAGACTAAGTTCAGTTCACCGATCAAGGGAGTCGGTAAAGTTAACAACCACACAACGCATTGTTACCAAACTGTAACTGTAATATAAAATTGTTAGGCTGTACGGGCACGTTTCGACAAAGAGAGGTTACGCGGCCAAAGGACTGCCCGAGCAAAGCCAATTAACCTAATCGCTGCGGACATCGAAAACATTTTACAGTACTACTGCGAGTTATCATGCATGCAATAATGTGGTTACATGCTTGGTAGGTATGAAGCAATTGCATTGCACCATTTCCTTTTGTTAGGGAATAAACCGTTCTTCGCTCTTTTTGTATAGAACAGGACATGAGTAGCTTTGTCAGCCCATTGGCGCGACGCCTTGCGATTCCATAATCTGGGTGAATCACCTCTGAGCGCTGTTCGGTTCTGGATGAGTGACCATTTTCAACCGTTGAAGCTGGCCTTAGTTCGGATTCCCCGTAAAACTCCTCTACCTTAATCACTAGGTGGTAGGCATTGATGGTCGAAGCAGCAATTAAAATTGTCCGTGTTTTCCATCCAATTCAATGTATGCGAGCAATATAAGGAAGGTCCTGGCAGTTACATAAAAAAAGTCAATATCGCGATCAAAATGTGCTGAGTCGATTTAGCCATAAATAGTCTAATACCGTTGCAAGATTTCTCATCTTATATGGACAGAAATTATTATGCAGTGAAAATCATGTCATAATGTGTCAACCCTTCGCAACTAGAAAGAACCATGAAAAGAAAAATACTGTTTTCTCCAAACAACCTAAAAGTTAAATTATATTATAAGATACACAAACAAAAATTAGATTCACTGAATGAGACCACTTTAAAGACGGGGTTTATACATTCGAGCGGCTCGTAATCTAGTTGCGCGGGACCTTGAGTAGCATACCAGAGGTCTGGGTTCAAATAGTCGCACCGTTCATGCACCACTTTCTTTCTTTTTCTCGTGTATTTTCAAGTGTATTTCATCACGTTTACCTAGTTCCATAACATAGTGATATTAGCCATCTATTTCCAGTAAAATAAAAAAAATAGGTATTTTGAAAGTACTGAAACAGCCATCAATAAGAGAATAATTTCACTGCGTGGAATGCCTGGTAGAATAGCTGGTAGGTACTAACGAGTCCTGGCGGGCCGGTGAGCGTGTGCGTCTTGCCGCTGCCGGTCTGGCCGTAGCAGAAGGCGGTGCAGGAGAACCCCTCGACCGCCATCTCCAGCAGCCGCTTGATACCGGAGTACTCCAACACGTCCTCCTGCCGACAGTGCATTCATACGTTGAATAAACCGTGCACGACACGACTTCCAGCAAGACATTCGAATAAAACGACTGTACTGGATGCCAGGTATGTTGCATGTAGAAGTTGCCGAAAAAGGTTTTCCTTACAATTTAGACACTAAATACAAACATCTATGTCGCCGCACCCAACTTGACCTTTACGAAGCATATATCACTTAATCTTCTCATGGTATGTTCTTACCGGTCAGCGAGCATGGAAGGACGGGAGTAGCGATCGAAACTTATTGGTATGGCGGCAACGTAACCACGAGGTAGTGGAAAACGTCTAATTGTAGTTGGTTCGCTTACGAATTCAGCAGACCTATTCCTGGAATTCCGTAATCAGCAATGATGAATTCTGAGTCTAGAAAACTACTTTTATAGCGGTTTTTAAAGCGATTTTCTTAACGAAAAAATTCCGGATATGCCCCTTGCCTTTCATTTTTTTTAAGTTTTGCAAGTAAATAAAATTGCAGGTAAAAATCACATGGTGCTAGGTCAGGAGAATATGTCGGGTGAGGTGAGCCTATCATGCACATTTTTAGAATGGAAAAAGTCGAGAGTTCTGACAGACGTGTGCGGAGAGGCATTGTCATGGAACCAGAGTAAGTGCCGGATTCCAGACTTCGGCCGCTTTTAGGGCACAAACTGTGATATACGTGGAGGTGATGGTGACATACTATTCACACAAATCAGTGCATACCCTGCTATTTGAACCTACGGTCTCATGCACAGGTAACCACAGGATTTCAAGCCTGAACCGGTAGTCTCAGTTGTCACCTAAATTGGCGTTACGGCAAACCGATCGACTGGCGTTTTCAAATGTATGGAGAAATTGAAGAGCGCGCGCAGTGGGCGTTAAGCGAACTAACATTTGCGAGTCCGAGCTTGATTTGACAGCTTACTCAACGTTGCCGTAAATACGTCGACGTTGCCGTTTATGTCGACTCCGCGTTTTCATACAAATCGGAAGTCCGAGTTTGACTTTGACAGCTTGAAGAAGTAAAACCATATAATATCTAGTAAAAACTTGTATGGAGCTTGACGTTTTTACGGAACTTCGCAAGTTACGTAACGCCAATTTAGGTGAGAACTCAGACTGACCACTCTGGTGCTGATTTCTACATTATAGGTAAGAGCTTTGATGTTTCATCCAAAATATATTTAAACTATTTATTTAGGTATTCGGAGAATCAACAGTATATAAGCATCAGTCACAGATTCCCGAATTTGAGTTTACAAATGATATTTTTACAAAAGTAGTTCATCGGACCCAGGCAATCACCACCTGGAGTGCACCATCTCTGGTTAGTATTATCTATAGAATATTATTAACACCACATGTCGAAGAAAATAACAGATGGTTGTGAGAGATTGATTGATTGATGATAATGATTAGACAAGAGTTAGCTACTAAAAGAGAGTTAGATACACAGAATAAATCTAAGTTTTGTAACAATAACGGTTCCCAAGATATATACGAAGCTTCCAGAGACACAATAGCTTCGGAGTGTACGGCGCGTTTAGGTAATCGATAATGTTTGGCCCACATTTTGCAATGCATGTCACGTGTGACGCGACCTTTACAACAAGTTAAGCAAGAAAATGCCCTAGAATAGAGCGTCGATGGACTAGATCTATTCGGGTCACACCTTTTCCTGCACGGATTTAGAGTTTCTTAACGTTAGATTAGGTAGCGTTAGGTAGGTTAGAAAGCTAAATAGAAGTAAGTAATAAGGAGTTGTACAATGTTCGTTACACACATGAGTTAGAGTGAGTGCAATTAAGTCAAGTTTTTGTTCAATTAGTGCAAGGATTTAATTGAAAAATGTTATTAATCTACAATTAATTTGTAATATTAATTTCGATACCACAAAAAATACGATAGCATAATAGACCGCCCTAGCTGCTTGAATACCACACAATTCCCTTATACTTTTGATAGCGTAGGATGCTGAGCTGAGTTTACCGGCTAGCTTATCTATATGAGCTTTCCGCGTCAGCTTACTATCAAATACTACACCCAGGAAAATTATTTAATTTGACATATTCAAAGACGCCTATGTGTTCCCAGAGCAAAGTGCATTAAAATAAGTACACTGGAAACATGATGCAAGGAAGCAACAGTTGTTACAAGAGACTCTCGCAACAAATCCGTGTATACCTACATTATTTAAAATTAATTAAATATTATCAGCAAACATTAGTGATACTACATCGTCCGAAATGCAACTAGAAATATCATTAACGTACATAAGTCCCACGTTAATGTGTTCCGTGGTAGATTTTGTGCCTTCCACATATGAAACACGAATGCTTTACGGTGAAGGAAAATATCATGAGCAATCCTTACTTAAAAGTGGCTACGCTGCCCTCGTACAAACGAGCTTCGGTTTTTATACTCCCGTTCTTCCATGCTCGCTGTATGAGGGAGTGGCTTGTATTAGAGCAAGAATGAATGTTTCCGTATTAGACCTGCGAAGCTGCCGGCTCGAAGACGACGTTGTAGGAGAAGAGCTTGAGCTTCTGCCCAGCAATGGAGGTGTGGCACACCACCTGCCCGTTGCCCGGGAACTCCACGATCTCCTTCTCGCCGTGGGAGCGCTCGTTCTCGTTGAGTGGCCGCACCCTGTCCACGGAATTAAACGCATATCTTCTCTTCTTGCACTTAGGCTGGAGTACATGTTATTGTTAAGATATATCTATCCTTAGTTAATTACAGAGGTAGAAAGAAGACAGATATAACTTAACAATGACATTTACGTTTACCAGAGATGGTGCACCCCAGTCTCTTTAAATTACAGTGGGAAAATATATGCATTGGCATCACTTGTATGTGATTGGCATTGTTTGTATGGGCACAAACATAAGATAGTAGAACTTTTTGTTCTGTCCACACGACAAAATAATACAATTGGGCCAACTGCATTTATTCCCATGCAGGTCAAAAGAGGCGGATAAGGGATTCGCCGGATTCCACGTAAAACGTTAGGTCCCCTTCTTAAGTGGTAGGGCGATCCCGCCGAGTTAGTAACGTTCTTTTGAATTAACGATGGTCGAAGCGGTAATCAAAATTGCCCATCTTTTCCATCCAGTTCAGTGTAGCCGTTAATTATTATGAAGATCCTTGCATACACAAATACATTTTTTAAATTTCCGGAATGGTGTTGTGGGCTAATATCCTGACGGCAGGTGTGGTAGCCACTAGCAATGGGTCATTGCGGGTGAACCCCATTCCGAAAACCCGCTTCCTCTGCTTTAGTTACTTTTTTTAGTTTGACACCCCTCATTAGTCAGTAAGACTCCTAGGCGGCTAAATAGTCATTCCATACCGCTTCATTCATTTCAGAGGAGAACCTTACCCAAATCGGCACGGCCTTTTCTTTTTTTTTGTCTATTAGGAATTTTCAATAAAAAATTAAGCTTTTTTTGCTCAGTTCAATGAAAACTTGGATTCGATTTAATAATTTGGCGATTTCTCGGAGTACCCACCATTCCGGACAGAAATTATAGCCACTCCGGTGGGAAAATATAACCGTTACGGAGTGAAAATTTTAACCATTCCAGATTTTTTGGGGTTCTCTACGGGTTCTCGAAGTAACATTGGACCTTCACTCCGGAGGTCACTAAGGACGTGTGGAGTAGAAATGGGAATGCATTCTTTTTTGGAGCCGGAACGACTCATCGCTAACCACTTATATCCAGTTACATAAAAATGACTATAAATGCCTTGAATAGAAGACGGGTAAGACGGGGTTCGGTAAGCCTCTCATATTCTGAGCTTCACTCTAGCAACTTTACAAGAATATATTGACATGTCGATTGTCTTCGATAGACTTAGGCTGAGATAAATAGACGTAACAGAAACTAAGACTACTTTTAGTAGTACTTTGTGTCGTCATTTTGACACATTTTCTATGGACGCAATCTCAAAGTAATGCAAATTGACGTCACAAAGTACTACTTTTCGTTAGTCTTAGTTTCTGTTACGACTATTTATCTCCGCCTTAGAATTATAAGACAATATGGGGGGTCAGAGAGCACCACCACCACAGAAAATATGTAATAGGCACCACTCACCAAACATAATTGTGGTAATAATCCACACAGAAAGGTTGAGTGCCGGAATGTGAGTGATCATCCTTAGTAAGTGGGAGGTACCTAGAATGTGGGGAGAAATGGCCCCATATATTATTCTCTCCACACTGAATAGATATGAATTGAGTTGTTAGCGCTTTACGATGGAAATGCGACAGAAGGCGACAGACGCCTTACCGACCATACGTTTATTTAAATCATCTTCACTTACATTGTGGGCACCGATACCTACTTACTAAAATCTCGGCAGTGTTTTGATTTGGTACTCTACGTGATTATGGAGGGTGGTGAAGTGGGCACTACGAATAAAGTTCAATATGTTTATTCGTAGGGTGGACACTAGCCCAAGAGTCAAGGGTACATACTGCAGACAAACTTGACAAACACCTGAACTTGACCAACGATAGAAATGCGGCTTTCTCGCCCATCTCTCCCCGTGCCTGGTCCGACCCATAATGCCCCAAAGTTGATGTTGACGAATGAGATTGTCAATGAGAATTGGCCTTTTTGGTCGAAATACTTGCATGACTTCCGCGCACGGTCAAGGAGCGGAACAGACCTTTCAAAGATACAAGGCGCCACATTCCCAAGCAAGTTTTGGCCGGGTCCACCTGAACCGGATGACACCCTCGCAATTACGGCGCCATCGTCGTCAGATTCACTATCAGCGTTGTAGATTTATAATTAATATGATAATTATTGCACACGGGCAATAATTATGCGAGGCTTCTTATCCTAGTTGACGTAGGTCATTGATTGTACCCAAAAATAATGTAGTAGATTCAATGTAGAATATCAGACCTGACGACAACATTGATGTTGTCCTCATCCGGCTGCAGGGTGTTGTCGGAGCCACGCAGACTACGCTCGACGCTGCCGGCTCGGCTGCTGCCACTGTTGGCAACAATGTTCTATTACAAACACATAGTAATTATGTAGAAGAATTTACATTAAGGTGGCCCATCCCGCTCATCTCCCCATACAAAAGGGGAAAGAAGATCACGCCCATATTTCTTTTCAGATATCCAAAATTTTGCTCAATATAGCTTTATTTGATCGAACTAGATGTCTGATGACCATTGGCATTGTAAAATTGTGTTTGGTTTCTATGTTATAAGGTCCGAAAGTTCGCATTTTTCGCGCGTTTTATACAATAACTTTGGAGGTGGATTACGCAATGATAAAGCAAGAATATCTTAAAAAGATAAGTCATCAGACATAGCTTTTTTAATCAACATTTATAATCGTTTGGGTTTTGTTCGATTTTTCACTACAGCGGTCGTGGTTTACTTTTAGCTATAAGTCGTTTTGAAATTAAAATTTTCGTAAATCTTACCAAATCATACACTATGCACATTGTCTTTTTTGTGGAAATGTTGCATCTTCCTCATCACGGAGCCTGTCTTATTCTTTGAAACCGAGAAGGTCCCAGAGCGCAACAGCACGGTTTTGTACCGTGCCCGCGAATGAGTTAGGGCCGCCGGGTTGGGCCACCTTAATAAAAGGCCATCGAGCAGTAAAATAACAAGTGTAGAGTCACCGCTACCGCCCCCATAGTCACTATCGCATCGTTCTCTTCAATATTCGAGACTCCCTTTACCGTAATGTTTACTTCATACATATCTGATGAACTCAACATAGTACTTAAGATTGCTGGAAACAATTTTAATATTATTGAAAAAACAATCTCATCGTTGAGATTGTTGAGTTTAAATTGAAGGAAAATAAAATTCGTCCTTAATTGTATTGTAGCTAGGATAAGTTAAAATGAGAAAGAGCTGGTTGAACGGTTTATGAAAGGCCAGGGTTAGAGAGCTATACATTGAAAGTCGTTGGAGTATTTCAGGAAAACTAGTAGAATAATTACACACAGTATGGGATTAATCAGAAAACACAAAAACAACCCAAAGTATTGCTTGCACGCTATCAAATGGGCACATAAAAATATTCAACTGCTGGTGTGGTGGCAGAAGAGTCTACGTATGGGTGTTTATCTCGGCGGCTCTATTTATCGTTCATGATCTCTGGGTGTCTGAAAAAAATTCTAGGGCTCCGGGTGAAGATTAGTTCGAAGAACGAGTTTACGGCAAGGGAGGCTCTGGTCCGTTCTGGCTCCCTATAGAGTTCCATGATTCGGAACTTAAATAAGTTAACAGCAAAGATGATCGTCAATTCAACCGACCGACGTATCGAGTAATTTGCATCAATTGATTGAAGCATTGTGCAACCTCGTGGGGCATCGACGATATCCTTCCATGAATTTTTAACCCTTTCCGACATTTTCTATTGATACCTTTACTGCAACATTGGCTTACTTAAAAATCTATGCATCTCTAAAAAATCATGGCAAATACCTACGTGGCACTGAAAATGAAAATGACGATATTTGTAAGCAGATCTATATAACAATATTACAGGTCGCATTTCTCAACCGATTCTTAATTATATAGATTTTTATCGATTCAGTTTTCAGGAATGTCACTTTTGTGACAAGACGTAAAGCATTAGTTGAGTACCAAGTGAGAAAAATACAAGAAAAATTATATAATTTTGCTCATAGAGCAGAATAAAACTTAAATTCGAACAATCCAAATTATTAAAGTTTATCGGGCATAGAAGTATAAATATAAATAAGGCATAAACGGTTATAATGAAATGGAAAAAGAAACAAAAAAACTGTGCAGTGTGTGTGTTTATTTTTTTCGTTTCTTTTGGTATGTGTAAAGTAATTTATTAAGGGGTTCCTTTGAACAAGGGGAGCTTTGAGTGACGAACGTCGCCCTATAAGACCTTAGAACGGTGAACAACTAAATGTCAAGGGAGTTTCCAAGAGTGTGGAAGGTATTAAATATTTACTGTCCCATTTGCATAGATTGGATGGAAAAGATCCGTTGCAACTACAGCTGCAATCTTTTGTGTTTTATATTTTGGTATGTGCGTCGAAGTAGATGTTATTTATTCATGGTCCTTCTTAGATATTTCCGCTATAACTCCTCAAAAATAAGACCTTATAGATAAACTATGAATAGCTGCATCGGCGAGCACACTGAGCAGTTATGTATAACAATTTATAAAAAAAAGGCTTGCACTTGTGAGATAATTATGAGATACATAATAACAAATCGTATCTTTTTCTCCTATTCTTCATAATTATCTCACACATGCTAGCCATTGTGTATTGTGTTTTATGACATTTTTTTTAATTATACGATTTGTATTTGATTGACTGTGATCATACCGTTGGCGTTATATAATTTCTGTCGGCGTAAGATTGTTTTCTCGTTTTAACTAAT
The DNA here is from genome assembly GCA_946894095.1 of Incurvaria masculella. NCBI lineage: Eukaryota > Metazoa > Arthropoda > Insecta > Lepidoptera > Incurvariidae > Incurvaria > Incurvaria masculella. The sequence continues at coordinate 11,953,636 of OX335644.1, forward strand.
TTCAGGGAATCGGGAACGCCGGTATTCATAAAGACGGAACGATGTGAGAAATCGTGTTTTCAACCGTGTTTTGTTTAAAGGTATCCCATTTTCTTTATATTTGGTATCACATATCAGGCAACGAACATCTGGGTCTTCATGTTTTTGTAAAAATGGAAGGTGAGATAGAAAATATTCATGCTAATGTTCTTTTCACTATTTGTTTTTTATGCGATCGCTATAATTCCGGTATTTCTAGCTAGAAGGCTAGAAGTATGGAATAGCAAGAAATAACAACGTAATTTTGAAGGTATAATTTGTTTTATTAGTAAGGCAGCTTACGTGTACAATGCATTTCTTATGCTTCTCTCTAGTCTTGTGGGCAATCTATTTCGAATCACGTTTCTGCCATTTCGAAGATTATACTGATAAAGTAAAATCCCTCTGTATTTAAGGATACAGCGAGGGTTTTTGTTTCTCTTTGAATGGGCGGTAGGGTAGCGTTTGACCATCAATCAAAGCGCTTCGCTGGGGGTGGGTGGCGGTCTCCGGGGTCAGCGCGGGGTGAGACGGGAGGGGGTGGGGGATGTCGGAGTGTGATCGCGTGCGGCCGGACGACGAACGGAAGTCAAGTGAAGGGGCTCTGAATGAAGTTCAAGTAAATTGTTAACCTGCTGCAAGGTTACGTCGACTAAGCCATAGCTTGTGCCACGTTACTCACGATTCGCAGAAATATTATGAAGGAGAAAGTGAATCCCCTTAAATTTACATATATTATTTACAAAGTCTTTCTTTGAATTTCGATCAAGTTGAATAATTTCAAGGTTAAGAAAATCTTGTAATACGATGCCCTTACCGATGGTTACAGAGGAACTAAAATAAAATTTTCCACTGCCCCAGCAGGGCTCCGATTTATCGATCGATAAAGCCGTATCGTTGCGAGGTCGCTTCAAATAAGGTTAACTTTCATTCTTGCAAATAGAGCGTACATACCACAAATATTATAAATGGGTAAGTTTCAATGTTCGGATGTTTGTTACCTCGTGAGTACCTTTTTTAGCATTAGATATTTTTGAACATTTCGAAAAAAAAAACGAAAACTGTCTTGTCTAAAAATTATCGAACCTGCTCACAAAATTTCACAAGAATCGGTTGAGAAATGCGACCCGTAGAGAACAGCCGGACATGTTTCACTCTTCGCTCGGACAATAATTTAAACTCACCGAATAAAAGCTATTCGATCTGGATGAGAGACTCGTAGCTGTTACGCGGGGCCTGCCATGGGTCAGGGTTCCAGCCCAGTCCCGTTCATGCACCACTTTCTTTCCCTTTCTGAGTTGGATTAGTGCGTTTCATTACGAAAGCGAGCTGTTCCATGCTTCTAAATTTATGTAAAACTCCCATCGCATTGGATGAAAAGATTATCGAAGCGGCATTTTTCCAGCCAGTTCAATGAAGCCATGCTTGTCCTGGCTTGGCACCTCATACTTCGGGAATGCGGTGTGTTGGGCCGATATGACGGCGGGTGTGGCATTAGCCATTCATGTCCAGGAACGTACAATAGACGTCGTCACCTGCCATTCCTCGAGGAGCTGCGAAGGCTGCCGTCGTCGCTGGCGGCCGCGCGCGGCACCAGCGCCGGCAGCAGGGAGCCGGCGGGGGAGGCGCCGGGCTGCTCCGTGCTGCGCGCCTTGCGGCTGCGCGTGTAGCTCTGGCCCGTGCCGCTCGACGCCACCAGGCTCTCGGCGGATCTGCCATCAGTACATTGAGCGTTCGTCGCAAAATACGACAGACGCCCGTTTCCACCACCTCCAGCTACAATAATCCCAAAGTTACCTACCGGATTTCAGGCAACTGGAGGTGGTGAAACACCGGATATTTGAGAGAGAGAGACAGAGAGTGATTTGAGAGAGCGCGCATGAAATTTTTAGAAGGTTTTTGTGAAGTTAAATCATCGATATTTAATTAGATGTTTCCTTCTTTTATAAACTCATTCAACAATTCTATTTCATTTCTACGCCTTGGTTTACTGTTGTGTACAATGTATTATTTCGTTTATTTATAATAAATGTGTAAGAGACGCAGTAAAAATACACATATTTAGTAAAAGGCCAGTAAAAAGTTGTCGATAAAAGCTGTGTTTAGTGGTATTTAAACACGATAACGTTACATTGCAAAGAATACCTCCTGTGCTTTTTTCCCTACCTTATTATCTACCTCAATTAAATGTTAGCAGCAGGCCCATGCTTGATGGAATGAAGCCATGATTTTCCTTGAAGTTTGTTCACAAATTTTGCAATGCTGCCGCTTTTAGAATAGTGACTTTACCCTATCAATTCCCCATACTACGGGCGATAACTATTTACACGCTCCTTATGTTTTACTAGGTTTTTAAAATGTTGTATTCTAAAATATACTGTCGAAATTTACGTCCGTGATTTTGAATTTATTTATTATATCTTTCAGATTGAAAAATATTGGCCAATAAACATTGACAAAAAAATCTTTTTTTTACATTTATTTTATTTTTTTATACTGGAACATACAGATATTTACTAAAAATAAAAACATACGGACATTGAATGACGAGTTTGAAGTGATTAAAAAAAAGATTAAAACCTGACAACTTTCAGGGACTGACAATTTTTAAATCTTAGATTTCCTGTGACTTCACGGCAGTCTTAAAATGTTAGTGATAATAAAAACAATATCAAAGACCCTACAGATTATTTTAAAAGGGATCATAAACTAATACAAATATACTAAGCATAGCTTTTTCGATGTGCACATTTCATTATTCTTTAAATTTCTATGAACAGAGGATGGTAACGAAGATGTTGATGGACACCTGGATATGGTCCTGGAGAATGCGGTTGGCGGCGCCCGCATGGGGGTGGCGGGTTGTCGCAGGCGCGGGGGAAGGTACACCATGTCATCTCGCAGCAGCTGCAGCTTCTTCAAAGCCATCTTTAGCCACCATGACGTAAACACTATCACTCACTTTTCAATGTGTACGGTCACACTTTTCTGGATCTAACTGGTTTTCAAGGTTCAGAAAAAGCGATATTTTTCTAACGTAAAATCAGTAATTATTTTTTTTCTTGATTATTGACTTGATGACATTTGGTTGATTACGCTAGTATATATCAGGCTATTACCGAATAATGTATTGTCTAATATTTACTTTTATTGCAAGGTTTAATCCCGTTCCAAACAATACTTATTAGTTCTTTTTATAACTAGTTTTCGGGATAGTAACAGTGCAATGGTAGGTTCATAAAGGGAAGGTCCTGTCATGGCACCTAATTCCTTCAGGAATATGGTGTATTGGGCTTATATCATAATGGTAGTAGTATGGTATTAGCCACCCATGTCAGGTTGTTTAAAAAAGGGTGAATCGCAAATATACCAGCAAATAACTGTGAAACTAGCGTAGATGTAGAAAGTTTATTTGGGTCGTACAAGCTACATTACTTATCTCTTGTGCAACCATAGGGGAATGAGGGTACGCTTACATTCAGAAGAAAAAATAAATCATCGATCACATTACTTAAATAGACTGAATGTTTTGAGTTTTTCAAAAATCAAAAGAGCCAAATTCCTGCCTTGCAGTATATTCTCATAGTAGTTCTTTTTACAGCTTTCTTTCTTCAATTAACGTATCATGAAAGGAATAATGGTTTTAATACATATGAAGCGAGACAGTTCAAGCATTTTTTTTAGAATAAACAAAATTTTATTAACATTATAAATGATTGGCTTAAATTCAGTGACAAATACACTTCAGGAAATTATAGTTTTAATGGGGTAAACATGTGATTTCGTTTCCATTAACTTCATCAAATCCAAGTTCAGAAGATTTTAGTTGAAAATGTCGGGGGAATAATATAAAAAATCATGATGAATTGTTAAGCAAAGATGATTCTTGGTGTCTGGGGTTTAAAAGTAACCATAATCATAATAAAACATTCCAATGGACGAATCATTACAATATATAAAGTAATATATTTTTGTAAAAGTATCTCAGACACATTTATGAAGACACTTTTTGGGGAACTCAATATGGTTTTAACAAGGCTTTGATTGAAGTAGTTTCATTGCCACTGATTGTCGCCAGGCCACGGTATGCCACGGTCACGATTGATTTTATAGAGTCTCGTTCTTGTGAAAGTCTCCATCTGCCACTGAAGTAAGTAAAGGTTCTGTTGTGGTTAAAACATTACCTTTGTAAGTAACACTCAGTACTGTCTCAGCGCATTATTTATACATATCGAACGCCCAAAACATCAATTTTATTTTGTGAAGGGTTTTTCACTAGCGCGGGAAAATGAATGTAAAATGGCGGCGGCAACCCGAGCGCCACCTATCGTCACGCGCGACTCGCTCACTAGTGGTTGATAATGCTGAAGTTCCAGAGTTAATGGGCCCTATTATTACACAGGTTGAGTCGAACGGAAGGGCAACATTTTTACAAAGCTAGGTTTGAACCTTGGAGGTGAAGAATTCACCTCCATGATTCGAACACCGGAATTTCTCGTTTGCTTCCCTGAGTACTTGAACTAGATCATGGTATGGTCTCATTTCGTGGCCATTGTTGTTCCGCTGCTACGGATAAATGATGCATATTAATCAGGGACGTTATTACGAGTATATTTATTTATTATGCTCTATCAATAAACTTTTATTTGAACAAATGTTTGTTGGCGCCTGTTCAAATACATACTTACGCGACTGGACATGGATTGCTAATGCCACAACTACATTCATGATATTAGCCAAATACACCTCATGGGAACTGGATTAACTAGATGGAAAGCACAGACAAATTTCATTGCTGCTTCGACCATAGTTCATTCAAGGTAGCCGGAGGCGGTGTACAAGCAGTGGGTGAACAAAATGTATTTATAAACATAAAAATATTTTTGTATACCTATATGTATTGCCCCGATAGTTTCCGAGAAAAGAAAATGAAATTAAGTATAGTGAAATCAAATACAAAGTCGTGTGGGTTACAGCACGTAAAAACAATACAATTAGGCTAGCTGAATTTCTTCCCGTGCATGTCGTCGTTCGTGGTTCGGATTACACGTTCTTCTTTACGTTTGGTGGTAAGGTTAATTCCGCCCGGGTTGGTACAACAGCATTGAATGAACGATGGTCGAAGGGGCAATTAAAATTATCCGCGTTTTTCATCCAGTTCATTGTAGTTATATAATGTAAGGAAGGCCATACACCTAGTACCTATTACCCAGGGTATTGCAATAAGAGTATGTGATATTAGCGATCCATGTCCAACTATCTTTTATATCATGCTCTATATCGTTGTTCGATCTATAGGTAATACTGTCCGCAATGCGCGGCACATAGACACACGGGGTTGGTAGGGCCTGGGGGGTTTCGGTATAATTGCTTTTACTGTATTAAACATGCACATGTGTGGAACACCGACCGAACTTCGCCGCCACCTCCGCGCCGCCGCTCCGCCGCCACCCCCTAAGGCCGCCCGCCCGACTCACTTTGCCGTAATGCATGCCTAGACTATTGACAACAAATCATCGCACCCAATCATTCAACATTAATCACGTTTTTTTTACGTTTACGTTCACAGAAACAAGTTACAAATTGCTTGCAGAGTAGAACATCACGTACGTATATCAAGGAATGTGACATGTATGTATGTATCATAGACCGTGAAGCAAGGATACATTAATTGAAGAAAGAGCCCAGCAAAAAGAACTACTTCACGAATATACTCCAAGGCTGGACCCCTTGGAATAAGCGACATACCTGCTTAGTACGAAAAAGCATATTTACTTAGGTACGTATATACCTATATATTCAATAATATAACTAATAGTCTGCGAAGAAAGAAAACCGCCATACTATTTGAGGGTGCTGCAGCGCTGACGTCCCGTTTTGTTATGTTGGCCACACCATAGGGCCACACTGCCTCCTTCTGTAGCTTTTTGAAAACACTACCGAATTTCGACACCTTAGAGACAACCTTTTTAATCAAACCTTTGTACTAACGCCTTTCGTTGGGTAATTTTTCTTGTTCCGGTAATATTTTGGTTATATTATAGATCCTCACATATATTATAGAGCAGATATCGCTACATACAAGGACATACGGGGACGCTTGGTTCGGGTCACCTCTTTCCCTAAAATATGCTTGAGAGAGGCAATAGCTGGAGTGATGATGTAATGATGATCTAGGGACCATCATTCCCTCGAATACAATAAAAAACATTTTACATACACAAACCTTCTTCGTTGATCGCTCTTGAAGAAGTAAGCTCGCAGCCCCCCACCCCCTCCTTCAGCCCCCGCCCTCCCGCCGGCGCGCGCGGAGCATTCCAGTTTTTATGACAGCTACATTGTAGCGTAAGCGGAACTGAATTCTATTTAGCCTATCCTGTGTCCCGGGTAGGTGAATTTGCCTGTCTAAGTTTAATTTAATTCGGATAATTGGTTTAAGAGTTATGGAGGAACATATATTCAGAAAATATTTCTAAAAATGCTCAATTTGGTTTTAGTATCATTCTACAAACGCAGTCTCTTAGAAAACAAAGCTACTTACTCCATAAACACTCCTTTCCGATTAATTATTAGTATAGGGATATTTTGGATATATTATAAGACCTTTTTTCAAAAGATACGTAACTGTATTCAATTATGCTCTACCAATTAAGGGGGTGGTGGTTGCACTCGTTGCGATATTAATCACCCATGCTACGGGCGATAACTGTTTACATGCTCTTAATGTTTCATATTGAAATTTTGGACTCTAAAATAAATTGTCGAAACCTACGTCCATAGGTTTTTTTTTTATTTACCTTTTATATTAATAATAAACATTGGACCGTAATAATCCGTAAATGGCTTAAAATCAGCAAGGTGGCAAATTTGCAGTTTAATGTTTTTATGAAAATAGTTAGACGCTATGATATTAAAATGTTGCTTAGATTCTGGCTTAACTTATATTTATACAATATTTAAAAGGAGTATGCAAAAAATAATTAGTTTTTTATTTATAGCTATTTTAAGGATACAGGGCGACAGAAAACGTCATTTCAGGAACGTTTTTAAATATTCAATAAAAAAATACGAAATGAATTCTAATACTTTATTTTTCAAATCAAACACAAAATGTGTAATTCTTTTTAGAATGAATATATTTAAAAAAATAACAAAAAACGCTTAAATTAAGCTCTAAAGTTGAAACAATTGAATAAATCTACATATTTTGTCATTTACATGGCTTACATCTTTACAAAAAGTAGAATATACATATTTTTTTATGCAATCCATCTATCATATCATAACCTCAACATGTTGTTTGTAGTGATAAGGTTATTTTTTCAGAATTTTTAAAACTTCTGTGGTTTTATGAAGTTTATCTTCCGTTCCCGAAAATTATTTCGTGTGCACGGAATGACTTTGTATTTCCCCTAAATGACGATTAAGTTTTCAGAGGATGAATTTGAATATAAAGGCGTGAGTACATTATACATATATACGTTTATGAAATCATTTGTTAAGCACTTTTTCTCATAAACGTTCATATCAAAGATTTAATAAATAATCTCAATAATTTGTTTGTAGTTAACGAAACGTCCTTCGGCTCTAACAACTTCAACTTAAATTTTTTTGGGATTGTTGCGGACAGATCTCATTTCTTTCTATTCTTTTTCTGTCAAATTTTCTTTGAATACATATTTTTTTTATCGCTGGAATGCCTCTGGAAACTCTCTTCTGTTCATAATAGGAACCTTTTTGTAATATTGAATGTCTTCTGTCTGTCTTTATTCGTGGACTGTCTCTAAAAGTATGTCATAGCATCTTCGCTGGCTCTTCTTTGCTTACTTCTTCCTTTCCCTGTATTTTTTCGTTGCGCCTTTCCACTTCTTTCTTTGATTTCGCTTTTCCCGCTCTGTAATATCAGTTATGTTCTTCATTTTATTTTTAGTTTTTTTCTTCTGATTACATATATTTTCTGTTTTTATCTTTTTTAATTTCACTTAGTTCAGCGGTCATATTATCTAAAATATTTTTTTTCGTTCGTTGTCTTTTTATCTTCTGTGCAGATAAGTCGTAATATCTGTTTTTAAGAGCTTTTTAGGTATTTTTTTCTTGCTATTTCCTTCGGGAGACTCCATATTTGCCAAAAAAATATTTGGAATTATTTCGAACGTTTGATCAAAGCTGCGACATAAGTGAAAACAGGAACAATCTTGAGAAATTGAAACAGGTATGATCGTGCAATGGTTTGGATACATAGAGAGGATGGAGTTGTATAATTTTATATGAATAAATGAGTATTGAGTATTGAAGAATGTAAGAGTGATGAAACAAATATATTCAAGCGAATATAAGTGAAAGGCCGATAAGGTTTGCCAGGATCATGGCAAGTTGGTAAACCATCGTCTCTGCCTACCTTTCCGGGATATAGGCATAACTTTATAATTTTAATAAATAACTTAAAAACGCACATGTCACTTCGGGAAAGATGTAGTCTTTTTGGGAACGAGTACTCATGTCAGGGAACGTTCCAGTAATGACCGTTCACGAAATGACATTTTTAAAGAGGCACCCGTTTTATTCTGCCATCCGCCGTTTTGGATGCCGTCTTTCAATATTAGTGTCGAATTTACTTCGATTAATTATGGGCATTGTTATTTAAATTACTACTTCCTTAAAATTTCAATCAATAAAGAGTGTTCCCGTTATGATGTGCTATTGATGTACGGTCCTATATATAGAAAGTAATTAATTCGCTCGAAGCAACAAATCACAGCCACTCTCTAAATAACGTTTCACAGACACACACACACAGAAGCACAGAAGGTTGCGTTCTCTAAAACAATATTTCCTTCTTTTACAGATGCGTTTACTGAAATGAGTCATATGTTATGGGACAATACTTTGTACGAAATTTGTGACAGAAAAGTTGTTTTTTTATCAGTGATAGTAATCAATATGGGTTAAGGCCCAACCCGGCGGGCCTAACTCATTCGCGGACACGTTACAAAACCGTGCTGTTGCGCTCTGGGACCTTCTCTGTTTCAAAGAATAAGACAGGCTCCGTGATGAGGAAGATGCAACATGTCCACAAAAAAGACAATGTGCATAGTGTATGATATGGTAAGATTTACGAATTTTTTTATTTCAAAACGACTTATAGCTAAAGTAAACCACGACCGCTGTAGTCAAAAATCTAACAAAAACCAAATAGATCATAAATCTTGATTAAATAAGCTATGTCTGATGACTAATCTTTTTATGATGTACTTACTTTATCATTGCGTAATCCACCTCCAAAGTTATTGTATAAAACGTCCGAAAAATTCGAACTTTCGGACCTTAAAACTTAGAAACCAAACACAATTTTACAATGCCAATGGTCATCAGACATCTAGTTCGATCAAATAAAGCTATTTAGAGCAAAATTTTGGATCTCTGACAAGAAATATGGGCGTGATCGTCTTTCCCCTTTTGTATGGGGAGATGAGCGGAATGGGCCACCTTAAGGATGTTCCGACCCATACAATGTTTTTTTTACACAGAACGCAAAAAGTATTGCACTTTAAGGCACAAATTCGTCAAAAATATTAAATATAGCCATAGTAATTGCAGCGAAAACATATTCACAATTTCAGGTTTAATGGTTTCGTTGTAATTGCCGAGTATAAGTTTTACACCGTTAGATGGCGCTGTTAAATAAAAATCGTATTTAAATAAATTGTAACAAAACCAATAATCCTGAAATTGTGAAATTGTTTTCGCTGCAAGTAATATGACTATATTAAACTTTTATTATTAATTCGTGGTTTAAAGTGCAATACTTTTTGCGTTATGTGTGCAAACAACTTTATATGGGTCGGAACAGCCTTAAGGAACAAATTTTACAGCTAATGACCACTTTAGATGATTTATTATATTTTTGTATGCCTTTGAGAGGTACTTTATTCTAGCGATCAGTACTTAGGGACGCGTTCTCGAAATGACGTTTCGTACCTTTAATGTGTTAGAATTTTAAGAATTAAATACTTTTCGTTAATAATAAGGTACAGTTAAAGTAAACGATTTTTAATAATGCCTATTGATTATTAGTGCAATGTCATCAAGTTTTATCTCTTCATTATCTTCCTAAGCAAATTTGCCACCTTAGTGATTTTGAGCCAAATAACCGTAATAACAAAGCACCAGTGAACCCAGACATTAACACATCAGCTTAGGCTGCTCATTAAATAAATAAATAAAGATTTTTTTAACCTAACTTGCATTTGAGTTTCAGCGATATCTACATTTGAAACATTGTAATCAGATTTTGAAAAATTGTTGATCTAATGTAGATCTCGCTTAAACTTAAGTTAATGAAATAACGGTAATATCGTATCCATCAAATACATAAAATAATTATTCACTTGCATGTCCCGGAATCTTTCAATTTAAATTAGACCCATTTCTGCCTAACCTATTGGGCTCAAATTTGGCACACACGTTTGTTTCTCGTGACAATGCACTATTATTTAGAAACATGTCAAACTAAAAATAAAAAATAAACTAAATAGTAAAAAAAAGTTTCAATCGTTTTTTATTTAAATGTTCTAAAAGATGAAAATAAGTTTTAAATTAAATGAAAACCATCAATGTATTACATTATACAATTTAGTGTGCTGACCCCTGAAAGAGGTCACGATGAACTTGCAAATCGCAACAAAGGACCCCACTAATGAAAGCTGTTTGATAGTTTGATTAAGTTTGCTCACTGAAAGCTGGCGGCGTGTAAGGCACTACACGAAGGTCAGGAACCTGCTGCACGATGAGTGGTGAGTAGCATATTCGGTAGCGACCTATCAGGCCAAGGTGGCGCATGTAGTTCATGGGTTGCCACTTCATTGAGCCTCTTTCAGGTCTGCTGTTTACACCCCTGATCATTTTTCTTTCTTTTATGAGCATGAAATGTGTATTTTTATGAAGAGTGCAGCTCACACACCCGGAAGTCATGTAGAATTGTAGGTTCTCCTATCCCCTTTGTGCTGTGTAGGCTCCGGCACGAAAAATAATACAATTAGGCTCACTGCATTTCTTCCCGAGCAGGTCGTAAGTTACGACTGAGGGATCGGATATTCGGGGTTCGGATTTCACGTAAAACTGAAGTTCCCTCCCTTCCTACGCCTACAATCCTACGTTTCCTACACGGACAGTTTTCATTGCCGCTTCGAGCTTATTATCATCCGATGCACAGAAAGATTGATTCACATCAATACTCATACTACTTGGTGTAATTTGGATATGATATCAAGCCTGACCTTGATATCATGGCAACGAAGAAATATCACATTATATTTCGAAATAATCATTATATTTAACTAGCTGAGGTACCCGGCTCCGCTCGGGTCAATGTCGTTTTTGATTGATGGCGGGCTGGTCAAAAAGGCTAGTGGATTGTACTTCACGAACAAATTAGACAATGTATCTACTTACAAAATTGGATCACTACGCGACGTCCTGCAATTTTTAAATCTGTAATATCTTCGAAAGTATTCGTTTAAATCATATGCTGTAACGGGCCATATAGATCTATATTAAGGCGGCCCAACCCGCTCATCTCCCCATACAAAAGGGGAAAGAATATCACGCCTATATTTCTTGTCAGAGATCCAAAATTTTGCTCACAATAGCTTTATTTGATCGAACTAGATGTCTGATGACCATTGGCATTGTAAAATTGTGTTTGGTTTCCAAGTTATAATGTCCGAAAGTTCGGATTTTTCGCGCGTTTTATACAATAACTTTGGAGGTGGATTACGCAATGATAAAGTAAGAACATCTTAAAAAGATTAGTCATCAGACATAGCTTATTTAATCAAGATTTATAATCTATTTGGTTTTTGTTAGATTTTTGACTACAGCGGTCGTGGTATACTTTTAGATATAAGTCGTTTTGAAATTAAAATTTTCGTAAATCTTACCAAATCATACACTATACACATTGTCTTTTTTGTGGACAGGTTGCATCTTCCTCATAACGGAGCCTGTCTTATTCTTAGAAACAGAGAAGGTCCCAGAGCGCAACAGCACGGTTTTGTACCGTGCCCGCAAATGAGTTGAGGCCGCCGGGTTGGGCCACCTTAAATCAACAATGTATTTAAGGTATTTAATTGGATAAGGATTAATGCTGTATTGGTTACAATCACTTCGAAAATTAGCCATTATTTGTCGTAAAAAGTAAATTACAAAAACATTTTATTGTGGGATATCCATTGCGGAGTTTTCTGTAGATCTTTTAAATGTGTACAATACTTAGTACATTATTTTGATAAATCTCGTAGGGTTCAGCCTGCGTTTGCAATGTAAGCGGAAAAATAATTATTTACGATATCACATTAGAAACCTCAAAAATAACAGTATTTCTCCACTTTTCAATGGATGTAATTTTACATAATATATAAACCTTCCTCTTCAATCACTCTATCTATTAACAAAAACCGCATCAAAATCCGTTGCGTAATTTTAAAGATTTAAGCATACATAGGGATATAGGGACAGAGAAAGCGACTTTGTTTTATATTATGTAGTTATGGTTCATTGAAAAACGTGCGTTCATGTGTGTGTTCCGGATTTGTTTTAAGTCAATTATTGGTGAGAGGTGATGCTGACGTCGTAAAAGTGGGCAATGGAAAATTCGGAAAAAAAATAGGGTGTTGAAAATTAAATAACAATCGTCAATCGACACACCGCGACACGACCAGCCACCAGAGTTGGACTTGTTAATAGGCCGTATAGGCCACGGACTAGGCTTACTTATTCTGTTGCCTAGGAGCGGCAGCTGCGGTTGGGCGTAACGGTTCATTTTCCTGTAGGTCGAGCAGGCTTGGGCCTAGGGCGGCAAAAACAAAGGGGGGGGGGGGCGGCTTTATTTTAGCAGTCGCACTTTTAAAATTTCCGCTCGTTGAACTCTTTTGACTTTGCCGCGAACTCAAATTCGAAATCGTTGACCTTCCCAGCTCATCATATGATATAAATTTACTTTCTCGTCAACTTTTATCGAAATCTGTTCAGAAGTTAGGTTGTAAAGAAGTAAGAAACTGGTTTTTCTGTACGGGTAAGGAGACGTAATACTGTATGCTTTCGTTCATGTTTGCATCAGTATATTTTTGTCACTGTTGGCAGCCCCTAATATCTGGCCGCCCTAGGCTCGAGCCTTGTCGGCCTAAAAGAAACCCGCCATTGTGCACAATGATACTAGATTGGTCAAATTATGTGAACTGAAATATTTCCTGCTATCGGCAGATACCTACCTACTTTGTAAATAATGCATACAAGGGTTCGATTTTTTTTTTCTATATGTTTGCGTCTTTTTGGAAAAAGCTGTGGTTTCCTGTATACATACTTCCTTACAATTTAACAGTACCTGCACAACACTTATATGGACCCTCAGGAACGTAAACAAACCCACCCTGACACACAGTATTCAATACCCATCGTAGTATTACCATGAAATATTTAATTGGTCTTACACTTGTGACCCGAATAGCGTCGGGCGGAAAAATAGGAGAACTTCGGTGAAACGATTCCCCGCCACACATTACATAGCTACCAATGAGTACGCACAAAGAAACATGCTCTACATACTGAAAAGTAGGTGATTGTCAGTAGGTTGTAATCAATGAAACGAATAGTCTTTTGTGGAATTTTCATAAGAATTCGGTACTATTGAACCTTGGCAATTTCGAAATGGATTAAATGTATATTTATTTTCAGGGTTAACTTTAAAACAATTTTTCGATTGATTCTTGAATTGATTTGCTTGCTTACTTTCGAAGTATAGATTGTATTATAGAGATCGAAATTTCGCATTATGAACATTACCCAACAATTTTTTTTTAAATTATATAGGTACATTCATACACTCAGATACGCCAGATGGTTGCGAGAAGTATCATAAAAAGTATGCAATAAACATCTCAGATCATATGAACATTTCTCTTATTAGACAAATTATAACGTAAAGAGTCATACATTGAGTCAAATAAAAAAGAATGTTATTAAATTATACAACAAAAAAAATACAACTTATTTATAGACTAACATTGTAAACACCGTCAGCTGTAAATAGACCAAATTTTCAAAGATTTAAAATAAGTAACGTGCAACTAAACAATAGTGGCAGCTGTAAATAGACTTTGTCAAAGATTGCAATAATTTACATATTTGTATTGTATTTAATTTTGGGAAAGGGCCCGTCCAACAGCATGGTAGAAACGGGGAGTTTGACATACCGAATAAATTACCTGAAAAATGCCTGAGCGTGAAAAGTGGTTGGTTCAGAATCTCGTTCCTTTTTCCATCAGGATCTTTATACATTATCCTCGACTCCAACCTCGGACGTGAACACGAACCTACAGTTGTAGGTTCCTCGGGAACCTGCTTAATGCATATCCATACTAATCCATAAATTTATAAATGCGAAAGTAACTCTGTTTGTCTGTTGCGCGTCCACGCCTAAACTGTTGAACCAATTTTTATGAATTTAGGTACAAAGATAGTCTGGACAATAGAAAAGGAAAAAGGCTACATTTTGTGGTGAAAATGAAGCTCGAAGGGAGAGAAATAGGGGATGAAATTGTGTATGGGGAACTCATATAATATCCAGGAACTAATTCAGCCCTTATGACGGTTATGACGTTATGCATAAGGTTGCTAAACTCAAGTGGCAGTGGGCAGGTCACGTATGTCGCAGAGATGACCACAGATGGAGCACTGAAGTTTTGGTGTGGAAACCGTACACAGTGAAAAGAAGCGTCGGCAAACCGCCAGCACGTTGGTAAGACGATATACGTCAGACATCAGGTGACAACTGGCGAAGAAAAGTAGGAGACCGCACAACTTGACCAAGTCTGGGGGAGGTTTACGTCCAGCAGTGGACAGCAAGAGGCTGAAGAAGAAGTAGAATTCGGCCCGGCATCAGTCCAAAACGACATAAACCCGAGCGGAGCCGGGAACCTCAGCTAGTACTTAATTGTACTGCCTCTGTGGCAGTTCGGCAGCGGCGGCGAAGGCGGCGGGGTGCTCCTCAATTCAGATGGTGTGTTTTGATAACGCCCACGTCATAATATAACGTGACGCGTAAATTGTAGCCGGTGTGTTGTTTCTGGCCCTCATTGTTGTGCGACCTTCGCCTTGCTCTATCATTAATGCCGTCCCCTGGGTGTAGCCGGCCCAGAATATTTAACATGTTTCATCCATTACATTCATTTTATCTTTATATCTCACTTTACATATATATTCGTTCTGTCCAAAGATTTAGTTTCAATCCCGCTTAGTGGTGGTAGCGACAAGGCACTCACCATGTTCATTGATTACGAAGTTTGTTTTGTGCGTGGTCACTGAAGAGTCCCGATTAAATAGGGTAACATTGTTTATTTTCTTTTGTCATTTGCGCCTTTTCGGTTCTGCGACTAAAATGCCGATTAAAAAAAAAAACTGCATTATTGATATTGTCATCGAAAATTATTAGTCTCAGGTCCACATGTATTGGTGCTGAGCCCCTTACTATATACATCATTTTATACACATGTGAAATTGATACTGGTGTCAATGCTGCTACAACGATGCTTTGACTCGTCTAAATAAATTTACAATCCTCCGAATCTGTAATATGCGGAAGACGTAACTCCAGATTGGCAGCCAGAGACGGACTGGACTAGCAGATGCTAGCATAGCAGTATTGGCCATAGATAAAAACCGGCCAAGTGCGAGTCGGACTCGCACACAAAGGGTTCCGTACCATCGCACAAGATTTACCATAAAAAATCACGTTCGTTCCCTTAATTTTCATTATTTTTCATTATTTGTTGTGATAGCGGCAAAATAAATACATTTTCTGTGAAAATATCAGCTGCCTACCTATTACAGTTCATGAGATACAGCCCTGTGACAGATGGACGGACGGACGAACGGACAGCGGAGGCTTAGTAATAGGGTTCCGTTGACACCCTTTGGGTACGGAACCGTAAAAAGGAAGGAGATATCCACCTAGTGTCTACTATGAGACCCGCTGTCTCCAATTTTCAAAAACTACCAACCCATCCCAAATTTGCCACGTTCGACCGCAGTCCCAGACGTAATGGAGGGTTTGTGTGGGTTTGGGCTCGCGTTTGCGATGGTTCGACTGTGTGGCATACGACGCAACGCCGCGTTCCCATACAATTATGTGGTCACTTTGACCATACGGTGGAGACGACCGCATGCCACTTCTCTATCTATGTCGGAACCTACGTCGGGGAGGTAGGTACCGAATACATGCTGTTCTACGAACTTCTTGGGCACACACGAAGTACGATATAAAAGTCAGAAGAACTGTTTACTTTTAATGTTATTCACTTTTTGGTAAAACTTATAATTTAATCTCCTAGACATCCAAGGATCCAAACGATTCTTCTTACATATATGTATATACTGCTCTCTGATGTGTAATGTTCTGTGTTGCTTCATCTAGTGTAAATATTTATGTTCTACATTATGTGTTTTCGAGGGAAGCATAGTGGAGGCAGGCGTAGCTTAATTTTAATTTATAATATTTTATTAATGTGTCAATGTAGCCTGTTCTCTGTTCTTCTCCAAATATATAAATAAATAAATAAGACTGTTTAGGTGACATGCCAGAACCTTCCCTACAGCTACAATGAACTGGATGGAAAACACGGACAAATTTTCACTGCCGTTTCGATTATCTTTTCATCAAATGCGATGGTACCAACCCGGGCGGGCTTAACCCTATCACCATGATTCCGAACCATGGAACAGCTCGCATTTGTAAAAAAATATGCACTTATCCAGCTCAGAAAGAAAAAATTGGTGCATGAACGGGCCGGGATTTGAACCCATGACCAAGGCAAGTCCACGTTCCCCTGAGTGAGCTACGCGCGAAAAAGGGATGAATTTGATCCATAGTAGGCCTAGCCGCAATTACGGTTCGTTATCTTTGTTCTCAAAAGCATTTTTTATGCATCACGCAACGCACGCAAATTCATCAAAATCATTAATACCAAATGACAGTGTTAGCGACTTCCCGCCAGCACGCGTGGCTGCTCCCGCCACGGCGACATCCGTCCCTGGCGGGGTGCGGGGCGCGCGGGCGGCGGCGGGGCCCGGCGGGGGAGGGCGCCGTGACGGCCGACGCACCTTGCCCCTGGCCGATGACATTATTTTGAACGCACGAGAACAATTCCATGACTTAGGGCTCGTACCCATACTACGTGATCGATTCAGGCGGAGGCGGGGTTCAATCACTAGGAGGGGGGTTTGATGCTACGGTCACGTAGTATTCACGCGGTAAATAATATTCGTCGTAAATGCGAGTGTGGATCCTTGAAGATTACGCGCGCGATTGTAGAGCTCTACGTAACCATTAAGATCTCAAATATAGATGAAATATGCCAAACATTGTCATTTATTTATAAAGATTTTGCTATTTTATGGTAAATAAAATGGAGAAGGTGGAGGGGGCCTGAACACATAAAACGGTAGTTTACGGTAGGTCAAGAAGTGGGTAAAATCGTTCACGTAGTGTGGGTACGAGCCCTTACTAACACAGCGGCTATTGCTTCCGCTGTGCCGTAGTAAATCGTTACGTCCTGAAGTCAATCGAATCCCTTTAATTGAATATATTCGAAAAAACAATTATGGACCGGAATCATGGATATTTTAATAATATTTTCATTGTACTGTATGATGATAATATGACGACCCTAAAGCTATTTTCTGGTTTTGACATTTATTCTCGACGTACCTTCTGACAATACTGCTGATCCAGTCATGAGGCCTATTTTGATATACGTTTCCGGGTGGGGTCTCCAGAACTTCGTCCAGTTTAACACGAGCAAGATACAGGCGTGCGCATTCAGTGCAAAGCGGACTCCGTTCAGTGCGGCTCGTCCTTCCAGTGAACAACTCTGCATATTGATGACCACATAAGGATTCTTGGTGTCGACCTGACTCATGACCTTAATTTCGGATGCCATATCGAGGATAAAGCCAAGCTAGCCTCAAACATTCTGGGAGTCCTCAACAGGGTGCGTCACTATTTCACTCCTGAACAAAAACTGCTCCTTTGCAAGGCGCAGATAAGGTATTTTGTGGACTATTGTTCACATTCTTGGGACGGCTCAGCTAAGCACCTGCTTGGCTTCGTGCACTCGATACAGCGTCGCGCCGTGCGTCTCGTCGACGCCCCCGAGGTATCCCTGCATTTGGAGAACCCTCCTACTCCGAAGGGATGTAGGGTCTTCTATCGTCTTTACCATGGATAATGCTCATGGGAGCTGTATAACGCTGTCCCTCCGTGCCCTTTTAGACTAGGAGGTCGCGATAAAAATGGTAACGATAACGTAAAAGGCTGAAACTGAGTTCACAGTATAAAGACCAACTCTCTGAAGCTAAATGTGTCAGTCTGCCTGCGCCAAGTGGTTGCGTTAAGTAGATAAGGCGCCTGAAAAAGTAGTTATGGCGACAAAAAATAAGTATGATAAGGTCTTTACCTTATCATACTTATTTTTACACATAACGAAGCACGAAAGTATCAGTACATACTTGCTTAGAAATACCAAAACTGAACAAATCTTTGGTCGTATTTAGTAGTTATAGGCGATTTAGGTTACAGACAGAACTTTTGGTATATTTAAGTAGTTAATTAAAAAACCGACTGGTTATTGTTGTATAATTACTGGGTATCAATATTTCTAAACAATCGGTATATTTATCAGCAGGTACATACTAACATCTATTTTATATAGCCAATCTAGACAACGCAACCACTTGGCGCAGGCAGACCGACATATTTAGTATCAGAGGGTTGGTCTCTAATATGTGAACCAAGATTCAGCCATTTACCTTATCGTGACCAAAAATGTCGTGACCTCCCGGAATATTTCTACCTTCGCTCAACGCCAATGCGGATCAGGGAGATGATGCACAAATTCTCAGTCGGTCTACAGGGTCTGTGAATAATGGAATTAACTCCCTTCTGAGGTATTTCCCTCAAAGTACAACCTGGGATGCTTCAAACACGGTGTAAAGAAGAATCGGCCGGCATGGTTTAGGCAGCCCCCCTGAAAGTTCGAAAACCCATGGGCGTCGTTGGGCACCTAATAGGTCCTGGGCGTACGCCATATTCGGCTCTTCACATAAAAAATCTTGTTTCAGGTATATTGGCCCAATTTATTTATTTTTTAAATTTACTAGGGACATCTCCCGTAAATCTAATTAAATTGTTAAATTTTAACAGTGAAAGTCAAAGCTTGGAAATAAGCCGTAGTCAAACAGATGTCTATCGTGAAGTGTTTCACAGATGTTTTAATCACAAAGTTCAGAAATAGCCCTTATGGCATACATTATTTTAAATACAAAGCAATTTCGAAGCAAATGGGTTTGACTTTCATAAAAAGAAATCTCTCTACATTTCTAGGTTCATGGAAATACCAGAGCTAGAAAGTTTCTTTTACATAGTTTAAAAGCGACGAAATGCTGAGAAAACAAACGATAGTTTTCTATTGATTAACGTTGATGAGAATTTCTGCAATTAAATGTATGCAGATTTATGTATTTTCTCCTCCTTTTTTATGTAACTGGACATGGATGACTAATTCCACATCCACCGTCATGGAACATCAGGCCAACACACCGGATCCCCAACTATATTAAGAGTCATGCCAGGATCTTCCCTTTACGATCACGACTACATAGAACTGGATGAAATAAGGGATGATTTTTCATTACCGCTTTGTCCAACTTTTTATCCAATGCGATGGAATCAACCCTGTAAGGGGAAGACGATCCACAATTTTAGATGGGTTCCGAAGCATGGAACAGTTCGCATTCATGACGAAATGCACTTATCAAACTCGGAAAGAAAAAGAAAATGGTGCATTTAGGACGATCTCTGGCATGTAAGGGAAGTCGACGTGCCTCTGACCAACGAGCTTTAAAACTATTCTTATTTTTTTTTTTTTTTTTTATGTGACTGGACATGATGGCTAATACCACACCTTCTGTCATGGTATTAGCCCAACACACCACATGGGAACTAGGTGCCATGCCAGGACCTTCCTTATATTGCTCGGCTACATTGAACTGGATGGAAAACACGGACAATTTTCATTGCCGCTTCAACCATCGTTCATTCAATGCGATGGTACCAACCCGGGCGGGATTAACCCTACCACCTAGTAAGTAAGGAAGGGGACCTACAGTTTAACGTGGAATCCGAACCACGGCCAGCCTCTCTCAACGGTCTAATGGTCACCCATCCAAGACCAGACCGGACCCAGCGTTGCTTAACTTCGGAGAGCGATCGCCGAAGTGTCGCGCCACTGGGCCACTGAGGCTGACAGAAGGCTAGTTTTGTCCCAATCCTGCTCCATAAGATTCACGACAGGCGTAGGCGTAGGCAGGAGTGCGATCGAAATTAAATATTCAATCTTGGTTCAAAAGGTATGTCGTGGATAGGGTATCCCTAAATGTTGCGGTACCTCCCATGCAAGAAAGTTAAGTTAAAAAGGAGTGCACAGAGACACTTCCTGCAACGGCTTCGCCGTGTGTTTTCTCATAGAGGCAAACGCCATTCAACGATGATACGTCGTGATGAAAAATGGATTTTTGTTCCACACATTCATGCAAAAACAACAGAACATAGAAAAAAATGAAGCGTTGCTAATCCGTCTTGTTTTCTAATTGATTCATTTTGGTATTTATTTGTAAAACACGTACAAACTCTTATGGCGACGCTTTTAGTAATAGCGAACTATGAAAATCTCGCGTTCTTCCTTTTTTTAGGGTTCCGTACCCAAAGGGTGAAAACGGAACCCTTTTACTAAGCCTCCGCTGTCCGTCCGTCCGTCCGTCTGTCACATGGCTGTCTCTCTTGAACCATAGCAGGTAGGAAGCTGAAATTTTCACAGATTATGTATTTATTTTGCCGCTATAACAACAAATAGGTAAAATTATAAAACAATAAAAAATAAACGTTTTTTTTGTAAATCGTGTACGATGGTACGGAACCCTTCGTGTGTGAGTCCGACTCGCACTTGGCCGGTTTTTAACATTCTTGCTGCCTTGCCAGTGTTTCCAGTTCTATCTTTAAGATGACCTATACGAAAAACAATAATTGTACCTTCCGGCATGCCTATGATTGATAAGTCTGGAATGGACCAAGAGTCGCGCTCGCATTGTTCTTGTGAGTGTTGCCGACCACAGAACAGAAAAGGAAGGATAAGTGTCGTGTTGGCGTCGTCACCCCGATAAGGTCACCCTGATATTGTGCATATAACCCTATGGGAAGCTGGCCGCGTGTCGTGTGCCAAACATTCCAAACATCGCCGCTTCGAGCGAATGTTCTTCTGAAATGCGTTCGCCAAGTCAGTTTCCGCCTTCACAAACCCTGCATACGTCTGCGACTAATTTAATTTACGTGTGGCGTCAAGCGGCTCGCAGCTTAGGGGCACGGAGATTTGCTATGAATGCCAGAGATCATGGGTTCAAATCCCAGCCCACATCACGCACCACTTGGTCGGATAAAGTGCATTTTGTCACAAGTGCGAGCTGCTCCATTGTTCGGAATCTATGTTAAACTCTGAAGCCCCTTTCCCTTCTAGATGCTTAGGGTTTACGACCTAGCACCATCGCATCGGATGAAAAGGTGCTCGAAACGTAATTCAAGATTGTCTGGTTTTCCATATAGCCGTGCTCATGAAGGGAAGGTTCTGGTATAGCTCTCCTCGAATAAGCAGAAAAAGGTCTCATGCGGTCGATTTGGGTAGAATACTCAGAACATTATAAGGATGACTCGGCCCCCCCCCCCCCCCTATTTTTGCCGCCATAGACCCGAGCCCAGTGGACATATAGAAAAATGTATTATCAACCGCTGCTATCGCCCCTAGACCGTGACCTATACGGCCTATAGACAAGTCCAAGACAAGTTGGGATGCTAGTCTTAGAAAATTAGGGGCAGTGGGTCTCATAGTGCGCTAGATGGCGGCGCATCTCCTTTCTTTGTCGATCTGAGCTGCCGACAGATGACACGGTGTTTGGGGAGACGGACGGAACAGGATATTGCATTGTGCGGACTCCGGCCTCGTCCAAAATGTGTGCTGCCAGCCGAACCGTGACCCGCACTTATGTAATTATTGTAAGGTACTCGTTCCGCGAGAACTACTCCAAGAGGTCCATGGCCACCGTTCGGCTCGATCGGTGGGGTGCATACATGAAGAACACCTTTGCATCTGCAGTAATGGTCACTGGCACTGACCATAGATAACTGCAATGCAACAGTGGTGCAAAATCATGTGCTTTTTCGTTAATGGCTTGTCGCTCAGGGGGCGACTTCTCTTGCGATTCTCAGTTTTTGAATGTGTTCAAATCCTGCACCTCTGTATTTGCACAGCTGTTCCTGATGTGTTTTCTCTGCCAAGGTTGGAACATTTCCGTTCCTATTCCCTTTTCGTTCGCTTTCGTTCAAAGCGATAGCATCAACCCGGGCGAATTGCACGTAGGTGACCCTTCCAGAAGCCGGCCCCCAACACTCCGCCGGCTCGCAACACTGGGCAGTGTTGCGTAACCTCGAGATTGAAACCCAACCGGTGGTGATTGCGCCACCGGGCTTTTTAGAATCTGAAACATTCAAACATTTTTGAAAAAGGGGTTATGGTGTTGTCTCAATGACAAACTAAAAAAAACACCATTATTATTTTATTTAAAAATTATACTTTATCGCACTAAGCCATCACGTCGATTTTTTTACGAATGTGATGTGTATGTATTAATACAAATTATGGGTTATGAACAGGTGGTGTAATTAGAAGACGATCTGCCCACGAAAGGTTTTGGTTGCAGGTTCAAGGCCAGCCTTTCAATTTCTTTTTACAGCTTTCTTTCTTTATTTTTTTTTTATTTTCATTTAAATTTACAAACGTATCAAATATCAAAGAAACAATAAACTTTTATGTTACTTGGTGTAGGGGTAGGTCCCCTAATGTCCCCTATAAATATATATAGTCGGTTATAAACCCACGTATATAAAGTTAGAAAGTGGTCTTAATTTTATTTTATCTGTTTAGTTATGTATTAAACCTATTAATAATTGAGATATCGTTTTAAATGTATGTAGCGTCGATCTAGTATTTGCCAATATTTTTTGCACACTTTATACCTTTGTACAGTATACTTGAACATAGAGAAGGCCCTTCCCAAATAGATTGTTTTAACAGACCAACGAATGATGGGGGCTCAACTTTTTTAACCCTTGCACTATGTATAATCATCATGTGAGTATGATCGATAGGTGCAACTTGAAAGTGTTTTGTTGTGTCTATGGTGGCAAAAAACCAACCAAATAATTTCCATGATTACCTATAAGTGACGCGCGTGGCGGTCGCGCGGCCAGTCCGGCATCCGGCGCCGCGCCGACCGCTTCATTAACCGCTCGCCGCTAACGCGCGTCGTCAACGGACCACCGATAAATTTAAATAAAGAACGCAAAAAATTTTGTGTTAAAAACATTCTTTATCAGTCAAAAGTGTACTATTTTCAAACTCCAAGATCGACTCTCCCGACCTTGAAAAGGGATCGCGTCGCATGCAGTGATGTCAGTTGCCTTTAAATAATTGGTTACGGGAACAGGTTCCAACTACTTCAAGTAACGTTTGTAGCCAGAGGCGAAGGATGCGCGGGCGGCGGAGCGCCGCTGGATCTGTATAAACTGTTCAACATTGTCACGGCTTTAAGATGAGAGCCCTTACTATCTCGGTAAGTGAACCATATTTTAGCCTTCGAGTATTTGGCTTAACATATTTCTACAGAACATCTAACATCTAATAATAAATCTGTAAGGTGTGTTCATGGAGTAAGTTGCTTTGTTTTCTAAGATACTTCGTTTGTAGACTTTATGTATGATACTAAAACTAAATTGACGATTTTTCGAAATCAGTTCTGTATGTATGTATGTTCCTCCATAACTCTTAAACCAATCATCTGAATTCGATGAAACTTACTAAACGTATATTTAATTACACGGGACACGGGATAGGCTATATATAATTCCGTTCCGCTTACGCTAAGATGTAGCTGTCATACAAACCGAAATGCCCCGAGGCGGCCGCTTGGGGGGGTAATCGCTATCTGCCTTTGCTTCTCCGTTTACTTCTTCTAAGCCACGCAACGGATTTTTTGATACCGTTTTCATTAATATAAGGAGCGATGGGGATCAATCAACGAGCAACGATTTTGCATGTATTTTTTAAATATTTAATACAAACTTTAAGAGAAAAATTAAAACTATGAACTTGAAAATTGTAGGTGTTAAAAAGGCCTACAGAAAGTTCCACGATATTATGTAGAGCGATAACTTCGAACCACTCACCCGATTTATATGCTGCACCCAGAGTTGCTATTTATCAATGTATAGCAACTCTGGGTGCAGTCAGATTCTGGATGGGTTACCGTTTTCGATGTTGAAGGTGGCTGTAGTTCGTATTCCTCACAAAACTTTAAGTCCCTTTCCTTACTTACTTGCTAGGGTTAATCCCCCCTATGTTAGTTTTTTATCAATTTCTATGTAGCAGTGCCAGTGCAGCAAGGGTCTGGGGGTACATGCTTTTAAAATTTGCTCCCAAATGTTTACGAGGCTCTAAATGGGTATGTGAAATCATGCCATATCGGTTCAAACGATTTTGATTAAATTTGAGAGATGGATGCATAGTCCTGGACCAGCATTTTGGTGGGTTACTTTGTATCCTGGAAATAATTCAGACCGAAATCAGTCCAACATGACATTGACCCGAGCGGAGCCGGGTACCGCAGCTAATACTAAATAAAAAAAATCATGATTTGACAGATTTTTTATAAATTTAATAAGTCTTTATATTAATAATACGTTCTCTTACCTAAATTAAATTGAAAAAGTTGGTCAAGGATTATGTTGGACTAGCTCATTGTAATATTGTTGTCATTACAAATATTCTCACGTTAAAGATGCCGTTTTATATGGCTCATAAAACGGCTATTCCACAGATATTTCATACTTCATTCGCCGCAATTAAACTATTATCAAAAGCTGCGCACGCGCCGAGAGCCTCAAACAATGGCGGCAGCGCGACGCGCGGCGCGGGCTGCAGTAACTTCTTATCTTTGCTGATCAGGCGATTGTGTGCAAACTCAAGTTCACCTATAAATTGTTTATCCTTGGTAATTAACCGACATCGTCATACCCATAGAACAATCAACCGATCATTACATATTATGAGTGTTGCGCTATCGTGAAGATCTGCTGTCTCTTCCAGTATAATAATTTATCTCGTACCTCCGAAACGTTACCTTTTTTCATTAATTTTTCATCGCTTCATCTCTGAATTTTTTATCTTTTTGTTGGCATTATGGCATATTAACCTAGAGAAAGAGTAAATCTAAAGAGTGGTCAGTCTGAGTTCTCACCTAAATTGGCGTTTACGGCAAACCGATCGACTGGCGTTTTCTCCAAACTCCATACAAGTTTTTACTAGATATTCTGTGGTTTTACTTCTTCAAGCTGTCAAAGTCAAACGCGGACTTCCGATTTGTATGAAAACGCGGTGTGGACGTAACGGCAACGTCGACGTATTTACGGCAACGTTTAGTAAGCTGTCAAATCAAGCTCGGACTCGCAAAGCTGCGCGCGCTCTTCAATTTCTCCATACATTTGAAAACGCCAGTCGATCGGTTTGCCGTAACGCCAATTTAGGTGACAACTTAGAATACCGGCTGATGTCTGTCGGTCATACGCATTTTGTCCCGAATTGTTCTCATATTGTTTGAAAATAAAATAAAAATGTAACATACCTAGGTGCACTATATGTAGTTTTGCTAAACACGTCATACTTTTTAAGAAAAAGCTAGAGTTCCGAAGCGCAAATTTTGTATGAAATAAAAAAAATCATCGCTCCGACGTCCATGTCCAGCAGTGATGTCATCGGCAAGTGAACACGTTCACGCTTGACCCGTATCTTTTATGGAACTTGACATGCTGGATGGCTTTGTATGGAAGCGTCACTCAACACACCACATGGGAACTAGCTGCAAAGCCAACACCTACCGTCATTCGCAGGACTGAACTGAACGGTGAACACAGACAAGTTTTCATGGCCGCTTCGATCATAGCTCATTCAATGGGAGGCGGAGGGTGGAAGCCTCCGCGGTCCCACGGTCCTCCATTCAGAACCGACAACCTTTGTAACTTTCATGAGCAAACACCAGTGTAGAGAAAGACTACGATTAGAGACATTTTATTAAATACCTACGCCGGAAGGCTCCGCTCGGGTCTATTTAGTTTTGGACTTTGGTCGAGTTGTGAATCTAAACCATCCAGGGACATCCAAACATACTCAAAAATGTACTCAAAATCGCTCAATCAACTTAGCTTAGCACACACGTGTCGAAGGAATATTGAATCTAAAACATGGTCTGAACAGCTAGGAAAACTCTTTCTATACCATCTAGTTCTTAAAACGCAACCGTGCAACATCCAATCAACTACGTGTATGGTGCAAAATGGACTATGGAAACTTGGAATCTCCCATGAAACAAATTGTAGGCTTTATTATCTATTAAAAGTGTCGTCAGCGTTAATTCGTGAGTGAGGTGAGTCACCTGCTTCTCGCTTCCGCTCAAGTTGTCGAATTAGAGGCTCGCGATGCATGACCAAAGCCGCGGTATGAACTCATTCGTACATTAAAACAATTCATTTGTTTGTTCAAATGGGAACCGATTTTTTTTAATGTTACTGGACACGGAGGTACTAATAACACATCCACCTTTAGGATATAGCTCAACACCTGTATTCTCGAAAGAATAAAGTGCCATGCCAGGATCAACCCTTATTGGCACGGCTACATTGAACTGGATGGATGGATGAATATTTTAATTGCCGCTTCGACCATATTTTCACCCAATGCAAACTTGGACGGCCTTAACCCAGTAGCGGAAGGCAAACTACAATAATACGTGGATTCCGAACTATGTTACACCTCGCATTCGTGACGAAATGCACTTATCCAGCTCCGAAAAAGAAATAAAAGCATAACAGTGCGGGGATTGAACCCATGAGACCCAAAAGTTTAAGTTTCACACAAAGTTTAAGTTTTTCCCGCTCATCTCCCCATGCTTACGTGAAGAGAAGACCATGCGCAATTTTTTGTCGGTGATCAAAAATTATACTCAAAACAGATATATTTGATCAAAGTAGATGTTTGATGATGCATTGTAAAATTGTATATGGTTTCTAAGTTATAAGGTCCGAAAGTTCGAAATTTTCGCGCTATTTATGCAATAAATTTGGTCGTGGATTACTCGACGATAAAACAAAAAAATCGCAGACAACAAAGCTAGCTTGTTCCATGAAGATTCAAAATCAATTCTGTTTTTGTTTGATTTTGTACTACACTTTTCGTAATTTACTTTTTGCTATAAGCCGTTTTGTAAAATTATTTTTTGTAAATCCAACCAAATCAAACACTATGCGCATTGTTTGCTTTGTGGACGTATTTCATCCTCATCATCACGAAGACGGTCTTTTGAAAACAAAGACAGTGCCAGAGCGCAACAGAACGATTTTGTGGTGTGCCCGCGAATGACTTAGTCTCGTCGGTAAGGGCCACCTTAACAGAGGATAACTGTGAAAATAATTGTGGATGGTTTATTTATAATTCATAGGTAAGTACACTGCAATCTGATTTGTCATAATTTATCATTAGCCAGATTAACAATCACAGCGCAGAAGAACTGGCAAGAAACTACGCTAATACTTTTTCAACGTCCACTTAGTCTAGGTTTACAAACGAGTTTGTGACTGCTTACATACTTGCCTGTAATTGGTACCTGTTTGTGTGAATAAATAAATTAAATTGCTTGTAACATTAATAGGACATAACAAGGTATTTACCATTTATTGTAGGAGAGAACACAGGTAATATTGACATATAGGAATTCACGAAAATGTACAATGCGTAGGAAATATCCGGGAAGTAAAAGAGCGGGCTAGTCAGCCCCAGCAATAGTGGCAAGATCCCAAGATTTCAAGAATAAGAACTAATAAAAAATGTGATATGTATTTATGGATAATCGACCGTGAAGATTAATGTGTCCTTACATTAATAAAAGAAATAACCCTGCAAAAATAACTACTTTACGATTATGCTGCAAGGCTGGACCCGAACCAGCAAAACATATCATTCGCGGGTAGTGTGTCTTCTAAATTCTCCTACAGTCCCTCCTCCCGTAATCAATTTGTCTTCCTTGGAAGAAGCGACATTCGTACTTAGTACGAAAAAGTATACTTACATAATAAAAAATGGTTTAAACATTTTCTTACCAAGACTCTGGCTGAGACAAATATAGTCGTAACCGAAACTAAAACAAATTAAAAGTGATAGTTTCTTACGTCACTTTGACACATTTTGTTCCATATAGTATACAGTGTATTTATGTATATAGTATATAAATACTAGTTAGTATTACTTTTGGTCAGTTAGTTTCCGTTTCGACTATTTATCTCAACTTTATAGCATCTAACGATGTTTTAGTTACGGCATTGATTGCTGTTTCAAATTGTTTAATTGCACGAATATATTGTGTACACCAATGGGTAACCCATCTTAGTTCCTATTCAATTAATCTATTTATAATGGCGCTTGCGTGAGACAGGTACCTTATCTCTTTGTGAATCTTCCTTGCATTGCGCGGTACTTAAGAAACCCATGATGGAAAAAACTGTTCCTGATTTCAGAAAAAAATGCTTGTTTTCCGCATTTAGTTTATTGTTGGAAGGTTATGTACATAAATATACTTCTAAAAAGTTGATGGGCGGAGACCATGCTTGTTAGCGGGTTAGGGTTGGTTTCCTCGGCGCTCTTAGGTCTACAATATGTCCGTGCCAGGGTTACCATGGTCAATTAGTTGGGTTAGTGACCAGACAATCGAGTGAATCAATCTGTTGTTTAGTTGCATTTTTTACCATGCTAAATAGTTAATTTAAGTTAACTTGGCGGGTTAAAACGTCGTTTGATAGTTAGCATGGGACGAAATGCAACGAAACGTCGGATTCAGATCACTTGCCTGTTCACGCGTCGAGTTAATTTATTTTTATGGTAACGCTCTAGGCGCCGTTTACCGGTGGCTTCAGGAGGATGCAAACTCTAACGGCATAAACCGAACATTCTGATAATTCAATTCTAGAATTCGTCGATAGCAAACTTGCTAAATAGTGTGCAGGTCTCAGAATTATACAAACTTTTAATTTTAGACGGCCATAAATTATGGAAGTGACACAGCTGGGATACGCACATTCTGTAAAAAAATATTAACCCTCGTATAAAATTGTGTCGCTTTGTACATTGACTAGAAAATGTACTTAGCACAGTATTTTAGGCATGAAAAGTCGGAAAATATAAAACTAAGGAAACCATGTTGTTTACTGGAAATGTTAAATGATTTTGCTACACCAAGAAGTTACATTTTGATCGTGTTGGAAGGCAGTTCTTTGTACCGTAACTCATCTCAAAATATCGAACCTATTTTTTCAAATCGTTTAAATCTTTAAAAAACCAGTCACGCTCCCTCTTCTATAGCGATATTCGTTTTTTATGTAACTGGTTATGGGTCGTGGATAACAAACCCGCAATCAGGATATTAGTCGAACACACCGGATTCCCGAAGAAATTTGATGTCAAGGCAGGACCTTTCCTTTATAATTTCTACATTAAACTACGGATGGAAAATACGGACAAATGTTCATTGCAACTTTGATATATTTTTCATCCAATACGATGGTACCAACCGGGTTTGGCAGGATATTGCCATCCCACCTATAGTTTTCCATGGCAGCCAAACTATTTGAACAATTTCCTTTTCATTAGTTTTCTTGTAATCGCCATCAAAATTGGTATATCATTGGAAAAGAACATAAAGAGAATGGGCCGCGACGTCTTATTTAATATTTTTTATTTAGGGCCTCTAAACCCATTACATTTTGTATGGAGTCTACAAGAAACTTAGTATGGGCTGGATCGTTCGAATCCACCTTAATTTGTGCGTTCGAAGGTTCCCAATAATAGTTTGATTGATTCCAGAGGATGGAAATATTCCTTCTCGTGGGATCTCTCGTTGCACCGAGCATACC
Organism: Incurvaria masculella; assembly: GCA_946894095.1. Classification (NCBI taxonomy): domain Eukaryota; kingdom Metazoa; phylum Arthropoda; class Insecta; order Lepidoptera; family Incurvariidae; genus Incurvaria; species Incurvaria masculella. The sequence goes on from OX335644.1 coordinate 11,983,823, forward strand.
TCGCGCTGTAGCGGGCACGGCGCTGCTGTCTGCCGTCCCCGCCCCTACGGCTGCAGCCGCCGCTCCCCATCGGCAAGCCCGCGCCTACCAGGACGCCCGCTACGGCGGCGGCGGCGCCTCGCGGGGCTTCCTCGAGCGTCTTGTGCAGTACGACCACGCGCCGCCCTCCAAGTGCAGCCGGTGCTCGGACGCCCGCTACGCCGACAGCGACCGAGACTACGACCGCGCCGACCGCGACTACGACCGGGCCGACCGCGACTACGACCGGCCGGACGAGCGCCGGCAGCACCGGCCCACCTCCGGCAGCCGCTACGACAACAGGAACGACGACCGCGACGAGCGGAGGAGGCCGGACGATCGCAACGCGAGCGACGCCGGCGGCGACCACCGCGACAGGAACGGCAGCAGGCGCCCGAGCGATTACGACCGGCGGTACGACGACCGCGACCGGCGGGAGCGCTACCCGGACCGACCGCGCCCCGGGGAGCGCGACGACGACAGATACTTCGATAGGTTCCTGCCGCGCGACCCGTACGGGTTCGACGAGGGTTACGGAAGAAGACCGAGCGACCGGTACGACGGCGCGGTCGGCGGCGGAGGGCGCTACGACCCCTACTACGACGACTACAATCGGAGGAGGCCGCTCTACGACGATCGCTACGAGGGCTACGGAGGCGCAGGCGCAGGTGGAAGCGGCTACTTGGACCGAGGCTACGACGAGAGAGCGTACGGCGGCGGCAGGGAGCGCTACCCAGCTCATGACAGGTAAGGGCGTCGCATCTTGAATACATGGAAACATAATTCATTAAATGAACCATGGTCAAAATGGCAACGGAAATTGACCTAGATTCCACGTGGTACGCTGGGCTCAATATCCAATCCCATAAAAAAATAAGATCTTCCAATGGTTCGCCTTAAGAAAGACGATATTGATTTAATTAATAACCTGTTAGAGTCAACGTTCTCGCGCTAGAATATTACCGTCTGATTATGCATGCACGGAAACGATTGTAAGCTAATTTGTGCCCACTGATGTATAAGGTTTTTTTAATGAGAATAAAATACTATCATGTCACGTGCATCACGTTAGTTACTAAAAGTGAAATAAAAACGAAGAAGAAACAGGTTGAAAAGGTCAGCGGCCTGTGTTCCCTGCGCGAGTGTAACGAACCCTCGTAAAATCAGCGCCGTGTTCATGCTGCGTAAAAAACATGACAGCATTTTGTCCCACCTCGCCTGTTTAACTTGACGAGACAAACGGCCTTAGATTAATGACTACTAAAAATGTATTATAAGGTAGAGTGCGTCCACAAATTTCAGACGCCTCCGTTCGGTATATTCTTTGATATATTATTCGTCACTGAGGTTTATAATAGCTTCTAGTTTAGTTATATAGCTTATTACACCGCATTATCGACGTAACTGGGTGCAATTCCGCTCCAGGGTCTTCAATTTATTAAGGACCGGCTACATGTTCCATTGGCACCACAAAACAAACAAACCATTTTAGAATAAGTAGGGTGGAAGGTTTTGTGTTCGTTGATGTAACTCAGATAATAAACAAGGAGGTATGCACATTCTACATATCGAATGAATTTGTCCAATGACACCACAAAATCGTCTAATTGTTTATTTTATGTAACTGGAAGTATCAAAATCACCCGCCGTCACGATATTAGCCGAACACACCGCTTTCCCGAAGGAATTACGCGTCATGCCGGGACCTTCCCTTTACGAGCACAGCTACATCGAACTGTATGGAAAACGCGGAATAGTGTTAATGGCCGCTTCGACCATCTTTTCATACAATGCGATGGCGCCAGCCCGGGCGGGCTTAAACCCTACTTAGGTAGAATGGGACCTATAGTTGTACATGAATGCCAACCATGGAACAACTCGCGTTTACACGAAATACGCTTATCTAACTATAAAAGAGAAAAAGATGATTTGCAATTGCCGTTGCTGGCATAGGTCCCACTTAAATTTCGTACAGACCGACATTATAAAGTGGCAGCGCTGCACTGGTAGAGTGGTAGAGTAGGTTCTTCAGCGGAGTTCAATGTTCTGCGCGCTCATAACCCGTGGCAATAAGTCCGGCCTCACCTGACCGACAATGACCATACCTAATGTTTCACTACCTACCGAACAAATGGCGAGTAACAGTAACATGAACACCGTTACGTGACGAGATATCGCTCTATATGAATAATAGTTACTGCTTCCGGTGGCACTGCGGTCAATTATTAACACATATTTTTAGGAATCGTTTGCGTTTTCTAGAGTAAACGGTACCAATCATTTTCTAAGCTCCGGATGCACGGAGAAACGGCTGAGTTAATCAATGTTCAAACACATCAATTTTAGTGAACAGAATAGAGTTCCTTTCATACTATCCTCTCAAAGTGATGTGTTTAATCATACTTTGACGTTGATTTTGATTTTTTGTGCACTCGGCCCTTCGTCAAACTGTCCAACTGACGATCTGAATAGTTAGCACTTTGAATTATTTTAATTTTTTATTTTAATAGGATTTTTTCACGAATGAAATTCAAATATACTTGATTAGAATAAATATAAAAGGATTATAGTTAAAAAATATTTGAATTGCATTCAAAAGATATTATAATTTATTGTTGATGAATCGGGGAGTGTTCCCAGAACAATAATTCACTTTGGCAATAATTTGGTATTCTGGTAATCGATCGCAGCGCAACACGGAATGAGTGGCCCGAAATGAAACATTTACATTTGTTTCTGAATTCAGCGCTTCGAAAAATTACATATCAGCGTACTTATGTACAGTCACACAAGTATTTCATACCATGCTAACTGTCAAACGACGTGTAGGGAAGTAAAATTTAGAAGTCAGCATGGTAAGATTAATTTCGTCTGATTTAGCGACTATAAGTCTAAACACTTTCCTATTCACCCAAAAAGTTTCTTTATCATGGTAAGCCCAAAGATCTGTGGATCAGTAGGACTATTCTTATAACTCCGCGCATAGGAATCAGGAAGTAGATTTTATGGAGGTTTTCTCGACGGAAAATTCCGGAGCGCGGTATTCCAATTATTCAAGGTTTTCAACTGAGCAGTTTATCGACTGAAATATTCCTGATTCCTGAGCACGGAATTCCAAGAATAGACCTATCTATTTTGTGTATCCCAGTTGGGTTCTGGAATGTTGAACATTTTGAACCGTTGTGGCTGGCCGTGTTTCGGATTCCTGTAAGACTGTAGGTCCCCTTTCTTACTATAGGTATAGGAGGATTAATCCCTCCCAAGGTAGCACCATCGAAATGAATGAATGATTGTCGAAGCGGCAATTAAAATTGTCCGTGTTTTCGATTCAGTTCAATGTAGCCGAGCAATATAAGGAAGGTCCTGGCACGGCACCTAGTTCCCATGTGGTGTGTTAGGCTAATATCTCACGGTCAGTTTGGTATTAGGTATCCATGTCCAGTTCCATAAAAACAATTTAGGAGATGATGTAAATAAATGGCTTGACGGAACGGTAACAGTTTCAGGCCGTGGGACGAGACGTACCGGGGATCGTCCGGGTTCGACGCGGGCGGACGCGGCTACTACTTCGCGTCCGGCGGCCGGCCGCTGCCCCCCGCCGCGGACCCCGCCGCCGACGCGCCGGCCTGGGGGCGCCCCGCCTATGATAGGTTCGTAGGGCGCCTCGTGTATCCATAGCACTGAGTAAGGAAGAACGAGATGGTTCGGGATAAGCGAACTAACTACCATCAGTTCATTTACCTAACTTGTGGCCACGATCGATCGCCACTTCTGTCCTTCCTTCCTCGTTGATCCATAGCATCTTTTATTTGGGGAGAGGTTTTAAAATAAATCATCCAACGTGACCTCAGAGCGGCTCGTGACTCAAGGACGGGTGGACTTATCGTCCATCCCAGAGCTCAGGGTTCTAATCCCCGCCCCGTCCATTCACCACTTTCTTTATCTTTCTGAGTTGGATTCAAAGATGGCCATGGCAATTACAAAATTTCCATATTTTCCATCCAGTTCAATGTAGCCAAGCTCATAAAGAAAAGGTCATGGCATGGGACCTAATACCTTCGTGAATTCGGTGTGTTGGGCTTATATCATGACGGTGGGTGTGGTATTAGCCATCAATGTCCAGTCATTTAAAAAAACTCATCTCAGTGTGTTCGATGTCTAATTTACGGACAATAACAGGTTTCTGAAAATGCCAAAATGTTGTGTTACTACAGTTTTATTCGTTCCCATTCGTTGCATTAGAATAGAGAACTCTGCTTTTCGAGTGATGATCGCATTCTTCTTTCGCCTTACATTGAGTTTTCTAAGCTGCTTAACGAAAACAATGTGTGAGACTCGACGAAGTTTTGATAAGTACGATTGAGCATTTTGGAGTTGGGGATGTTACTTGAGGCCTCTGAAGGGCAAGCGTTTCTCTGATCCATGAAAATTGGCCCTAACGAGCTCAAAAAAACGATTTGAGAAAATTCGACCTTGATCGGTCTGGTTGTTCGCAGATATGACACCGGCTACGGGAGCTACGGGAGGCCCGCGGCGGACCGCGACGGCTACTACCGGCCCGCCGCCGCCCCCTCCGGGGCCGACCGGCACGACCCGTATCCCTCCGACTACGGCTACGGCCGGCCCGCGGACCCGTACGCTCGTCCTGGCGTCGGTGGCGGCGCCTACGCTAAACCAGGTGAACACGAATGCTGTTCCTCCATCCTTTTCCCTCGTCTCAATTAGTTTTCCTTGCTCATTATAAACTTATTCGTCAAACAGAGGTATACATACTATACCTCTGTTTATCTTTTTCCTTTCTCAGGTACAGTTTTTTTTATATTTAAAAATGTTTTGCTTCGTACCCATTCTCGTAGTTGGATCCTTTTGATTACAATCTCTTCGATCGACTTAAAATCAATGTTTTGTCTAAAATTTACATATATTGTATTGTATAAAATATTTTGTCTGTTGTCTTCCATTAAAAAAAAAAAACTTTGAATCATTCCAAAAACTTTGTCGCATATGTTACCTTAAACATTACTTGACAAAGAATGTGATATGTATGTATGTTTAATTGACCATGAAGCAATGACATATTCATTAAAGAAAGAGCCCAGTAAAAAGAACTACTTTACGAATATACTGCAAGGCTGGACCCGAACCAGCTAAACATACCATTCGCGGTTATTGCGTTGCGTCTACCAATTTCACCATTTAAGTACTTGACATGTTTCCATATTATAGGGAGACTGTTCAATTTGATTTGTATCATTGAAGTATTTTCTGAACGACATCAATTCACATTCCCAATCATTTGTCACGTGAGTCTTTGTTTTAAATAGCTTTACATACATCATGTTCTAATATGTAATTCTACTGAGTTATTACCCGGTAACTACAAAGAAAGAGGACTCGTGCGTCAGTGACAAATACTTTATTCTCTTCGCTGGTCATTAATTACAGGGGATGCGTACGGCCGGCCATTGGACTACGGGGGCAGGCCGACGGCTGGCGACGATGTCTACGGTAGGCCGGGGGGCGGCGGGGGTGGTGGGGGAGGTGGGGGAGGCTGGCATGACGTCGGAGAGAGGCGCCCCCCCGCGGGCTGGCACAGCGCCGGCTCCGGCTGGAGGGATCAGAGGTAACACCAACGTCTTATGTGAAGCTAGGGGTTTGGAGGCCAATTCTTGCCCTCATTAGTTTACATTCTGAATACACACTCCTTAATCCTCATTGAATCAGTAAATAACTTCCAACATATTCTGGTGCTTTATTTAAGAGATGTTTAATTTCGTGCCAATCACTTCGTTCCGATGGCCGGAATACCAAAGTAATATCAACATTAAGTTCTCTTCTGAATTACCCGAATTTATCCATCGAGTCTATCCACCACAGAAAATTAGGGAAACCTTTTGTGGTTGACATTACGCTTTTGAGAACCAACCGTTTCTCAAAATCGATTATTTACCGCAACCCTGGCGTTGCGTATGTAACTGTACGCGTTACTTCAGACGGGAATTATTCAAACGTAATGTTAGCAAAGCTGATAGCTCTGAAATCATATGCAAATAAGCTGTTATAGTGTCTCGCTGAGCGTGGTTTCGTGAGGTGGGGTATGCTTATTTAGTAATTATATACGCATTTCCCTTAATTTTTTGTTGAAGATAATTCTAACGCCTAATAGTTACCTAGTTATCATAATACAAGCTGTTCCATAGTCCGAACCCTTGTAAAACTGTAGGTCCCCTTCCACTACTAGGTGATAGGGTTAAGCCCGCCCGGGTTGGTACCACCGAATTTGATGAATCTATGGTTGAACTTAAATGAAAAGGTTGTCCGTGTTTGTTTTCCATCTAGTTCAGTCTAGCCGTGCTCGTAAAGGAAAGGTCCTGGCAAGTCACCTAATTCCTTTGGGAATGCAGTGTATTGGGTTAGTATTATAACAACCTGAAATCCATGTTACGTTGCATAAAAAAATACTACTATCATTAACTACGCAAGTTGGCGGATATAAAGGTACTCGTACACGAACAACTAAAATTGCTCAACTTGCAGCAATCTCTGTCGATTTCGTCGTCACGAAAACATCCAGCATCTCCGGTAGCAACATGGTTTATGGACAAGTATTGAACCATTCATGGAGCAATTAATTACCCTCATGTAGCGAGCGTGCATTTGGATAAAACACTCACCGACACAAAAAGTATAGAGCGATGTGGGGTAATATCGCTCCATATTGCTAGGATAATTGCCGAAAATCTATTAGAGTTGCTCTATATTGCTCTATCTATTGCTCCACCATGTTTGGCAACAGTTGCACAGCAATTAATTGCCTCAAAATTGCCGGTGTACCATTCGATTTCTCATCTTGATACATACATTTTTTTGTTTGGAAAGCATTTGTTCTGCTAATTTTATTGTGCACATCTACATGAGATTCAAGTACAGAAACTTTGTTACTGTTCGTGAGATGAGATTAGAAAACCTGAAGGAATAGTGACTGCTCAACAATTCAGGTCAGATCTCTTCTGGTTGCGTTGACAGCTCTCAAGGCGGCGGCGGAGGGCGAGGCGGCACGGTAGGCGCGGGCGGGGGAGGAGGCAGCGGACAGCCGAGCGGCTACGGCCAGGCCACAGCCAGCTCCACCAGCCTTTACGGACAGAGCAGCACTACGCCGGCCACCAGCTACCTGATGCAGCGCGAGGACGAAGCGGTGACGGTGCGCACCGCGATCGCCGACGCCACCACCAAGACACCGCCATCTTAGTTTTAAGTATCTCACCCCAAAGACGAGCGTTATGGAATTCGCTTATTAAACGATGTCCATAGATCAATATAGTATAGGGGGCACGATGAAGTGAAAGTATTGTAGGAAAGTATTTTTACCATGAATGTTTGTGTGTGCATGTACCTTAAGCAATAATTAAATAAGGATTTAACTTTATTTCTCGTAAGATATGCATATGTAAGAATAAAAATTAAACGATTATGTGAGAAAAAAAGGGTTTTTTCCTGATCAGCAGTTTTGGAAAAACTGTGCGAAATTAAAAATACTTTATTTTAAGGCAAACGATTACTTGATGGAAATAAATTCCATAAGGCAGTCTCTAACATTAACTCGGAGATGGAGTGCAACCATGTTTGATGGAAATGGAAATCTATTCAAAATTCATCAGCTCTTTCCCCATGTTAGTGTAGGGATCGCAGATTGTATTGTATTGTATTGTATTGTTTTATTGCATTCATAGGTAGGTAACCTACACTTAAACATGTCAAGAATCGTTATGCTAGGTCTATGTCAAAAATATAAATGTCGCATACTTCCATGCACATAAGAACTGGCAAACATATTTTGCCAGTCACAAAATAAGTTTAAAACTTAAGTAGTTGATTAATTAATGCCACCGCTGGCAAACATAAGGAGAAACGTAAAAAAAAATATAAAAAAACAAAAGAAAAAAAAAAACACTGATTATGATTCTGAATTATGAATATTGAGCTTAACCTAAATCTGGTGTATAGTGCCATCGTCAATGTAATACTAGTCAAAATTATTTTACGAACTTAATCTAAATATCTTATCTGATAATAGGGCCGGAAGGTAATTGACGGAAATTAACACTAACATGACGAAACCGACTCGATTTGTGCGCGTTTCAATATTGTCTCGAATAGTACCTTATCAGGGGGTAACCGGCGTAAGATGTGAGAAAACATGTGAGGGAATGCGATCAATTCTGTACTAATCAGAACCGACTTTATGTCATACCTTCTGCGCTCTTCCTGGGTAGAATTTTTAGCATCCACTTCTGATTATTATATATTAAAAATAATACAGTATTCACTGCTACCCTAATTCAGAGTGGTCAGTTCGAGTTCTCACCTAAATTGGGGTTTACAGAACTTCGAAGTTAGGTAAAAATGTCAAACCCCTTACAAGTTTTTACTTCTTCAAGCAGTGAAAGTCAAACTCGAACATCCGATTTGTATGACAACGCGGAGTCGGCGTAAACTGTCAAATCAAACTCGGACTCGCAAACGTTGGCGATTAGAGTCGGCATTGGGCGTCAGGGCTGTTAGAAAACCGAAAGCGCTAGACCCGCTAGACCCGAGCACGCCTGCAAAAACACCCCGCAATTCGCTCGCACCGATAATATAAAACGCGTGCGCTCGGAGGCGTGCGCAATTACGTTCATTAGTTTACTTATTTGTGGTAATAGTGATATATGAGCTAAAAATACGCATCTCAGGTAGTTAATTAGATGTAACTGAAACTTAAACCATGTCGTACTAGTACTAGAAAAAGTAGCAGTTTCACTTTAACACTTTTTGTATGAATGAAATATCTGCTGGCGTTACTTTACTTTGTTTTATCTTAGTTCCTATAAGGAACTATCTTTCTGAACTTCAGAGTTGCAGGGCTGGTATTTTAGAATTTTGTTTTTATATACAAGTTGTAAACGACAGTCGATCCTTTTTTTAAACTAGTAAATCAAAATTCGACAACGAATAAAATTTTCATGGTTTTTTAATTTTGGATCCGTGAGAATGCCTTTTAAATGTTTAAAATTTTTAAATGTGTGAAAATATATATGCCTTCGATCTTTGTTTGCTTATGGAGTCTTCAACCTGTTATTTCGAATGGTGAATATCTAGTTAAAATCTGACCTTAATTTCCAAGATATTCGAATGTGAATACTGTCGAAACAGTACATTTCCCATACATTTAAAATTAAAAAAAAAATTAAAAGGAATTTTCACCGATCAAAAAAAAGATGAAAAATATGTTAATAAATAAAAATAACTGCTGGAACCTTGTAAAAGTGAAGCACCGCCATCTATTGTCGTGTCTGCGCAGTATTATGTGCTATTAGTAACCCAATATAACCACATTATCAGCGTAACAATATATTTAGATGCCATTTTAGTCGAAAAGAGGGCGCTGTAAATTTACTGAATTTCTTAGGAGTAATGTATATTTTCGGTAAGCGTCCAAAATATACGTTGCATGCACCTTGCATTACGAAATGGTAGTGAGTGGACGGTTATTTGGCCGAAAGAGAAACATTACAATAATAAAATCTAAGCTAGAAACAAAATTGATTATTTTAGTTTACAATAGATTAATTACACAAATCCACCATCCACAACACCATTAGAATATGCCATGTAACCTAAAGATACTTATTGGATTTCAGGTAACTGGAGGGGCGAGTCGTGGACACCACGTTATTCGTTTTCGAAAAATAGGCCGTTTCAAAACCTGGTAGTTTAAAAACTAATATTATTTTTATGAAACATTGTGCTAAGCTAGTTTTTAAACTTCAAGTGGTGAAGTTAGTTTAATAGCGATTGAAAAAAATGTACCGAATAAACTTTAACACACGGCTTATTGCCGGACTAAATCAATCTGTGTATGGTTTGTTATCCGGTGCTAATCTCGTACTAAGATTTGACAGGTTCTCTCTGAATACGACTGTAATTGTCCATAAAATACCACACCTACTATCATCACATTCCCTCAGGAATTGCTTTCCAAGATATCATCCTACGGCCTACACGACTTGTATGACTTTCTGCATGTTCGTAAAATATTTGGAGGAAAAAATCATTTAAAAAAGTCCCCAATAAATTGTGCCAATATTTTAAGTCCGACAAAAAACTGCTGCTCTACAGGCGCCGATAAGGCGTGAATTCGCATATGTGGAAAGAATAATGCTTGGCTCCTTACACAGAGCTACCATAGTGATTTTCCCAAAGTCCACTAAAACAGCTGTTGATCGGTCGCCATCTTTTTTCAAGTCTTTTCCCACAGAATAAGTAATATCCTTACGGATATCTCTTCCTTTCGTTTTCAAAGAACGTGTGTGATATCAACAAAAAAAGGCCTTTTTGTGGAATCGCTAAAAAAGATCGGCATAAAATATTTTTAAATAAAAAAAGGACCGCCTTCAAAAAAACCGGAACTAAAAAGCAAAAAATAATTGGTTACTTTTAATTAATGTACGACAAGCTATTTTAATACTAACTAATTATGTACAATTTCTTAATTTTCAACCATCTTTTGAAGTCGGTGCCTTGGGTAGAGTTCACTCCGCACGCCGTTGACCGAACAGACACAATTTCAGCCGAACACACCCGAAGTCTACGAGAGCGTAAACAACCCGAGTCAGCAATGATTGGTCCACAGAGCATTCTACCTGGAGATGCCCTTAGCGTTGGTTTACGTGCAAGCTGATATCGATACAGCAGCGCAGCGTACTGAAATTGGGTTTTAACGATTATTAGTACTTTCGGCTTTATAAAGGCGCGCACTGGTAAAGGAGTAGGTACGTTAATTCGCTGCTCTGTGGATCAGTGCTTCCTACGACATCGTTGTCTGAACGAAACGATTTCTGCCGAAATTGGTGAGATATGTACCTACTAACCGCACACTCGTTTTCACACGTAGTTGAGAGCAGACACCTCAAAGTCGCTACCAATAGTTTTCTGTTCTGTTTTATATTTGTAATTTTTTTGTTTTATGTTATGTAGGTATTTAGGTAGAAATAAAAGTACAAGCTACACCTACCTAAATTTTACCATATTAGTGGTCGTTGTTTTTATATTGGTTTGTTTGTTTAGTTTGTAGGGTTTTCTTGTAAATATTTAGTTTTTACTGTGTTAGGTATTTAGTTTAAGTTATAAGGAATATTTAAATTACAAAGTATTTGCCTAAATACCTACTTACATACGTTTTCCGACCTGTTTGTTTATTTAATTTTTGATTTTGTGTTTTTTTACCTACTTATATTTCTTTCTTAGCCATAGGTAATATTAATCTAACTACTTACAGCCCTTATAGAACGTCTACCCAAGGCACCGACTTCAAAAGATGATTGAAAATTAAGAAATTGTACATAATTAGTTAGTATTAAAATAGCTTGTCGTACATTAATTAAAAGTAACCAATTATTTTTTGCTTTTTAGTTCCGGTTTTTTTGAAGGGGGTCCTTTTTTTATTTAAAAATATTTTATTTTTTGCTTTTTAGTGGTGGCGTAACTTTTTGACTCAAGGTGGGCGAGCCATCCTGCTCAACTTCACATACAAAGTGGAAAGAAGATCATGCGCACCTGACTATCTCATGCGAACCCTCTAAACTCTTACTAAACCCTACAATGAACGAGCATTATGAGATATGAAACCATTGAGAAATCTCATTTCTGACGAAAGGTAGACCGGTACCTATCTGGATTCATGAGTTCACGGTTCATGAGATAGAGTGCTGTAACAGACGGACGGACGGACGGACAGCGGAAGCTTAGTAATATAGTATCCGTTGGTACCCTTTGGGTGCGGAACCCTAACAAGGCATAACAACGAATGTCCAGAACCGCTGAGCTTCTGAATTTCTCATCCTTCCATTGTTCCGGAGAGTCTGTTTCTTGCGTAAGTGTTGTATGAAAATGTGTACATATCGGTCTCGTGTATCCCTTTAACAGTTGAATTTTGTAAAATCACAAGCGAGCCTTTTCGTCGTAAAAAGAAGTCACTGAAAATTTTAAGTTTCTAGGATAATTGGTTTCGGAGATCTCAACATGAGTGGTTTTCGCCTAAATGTGTTCATTTTGACCTGTTTTACCCCCCTAATAGTAGAATTTTCAAAAATATTCTCTTCGTAAACATTTCCATCTCAAACAAAACCTACTCTGACATTTCTCGGTTCAGCGGCTCTAGAGATAGAAATGTGTACAATTTGCCCTCTTTTACCCCCTTCAATACCCCCAACAGTTGAATTAAAAAAAAAACTCTCATACTGTGCAATCTCACCCTTAAAGAAAGCTACTGTAACTCAAAAATAACATTTCTGGGTTCGCGGGCTTAAGAAATTTGATGTTTGTTGTATTTAAGTAACAAACTACTGAACCGATTTTGATAAAAAAAAAATGGGACCAACTAGAAAGTATACCCTTTCGAACAAAAAAAGAATTTTTCAAATCGGTTCAGGGGTCTTCGAGTAATCGGTGAACATACATAAAAAAAAAAGAGAAAAAAAAAAAAAAGATTCCGACGAATTAAGAACCTCCTCCTTTTTTTCGAAGTCGGTTAAAAACGATCAACTCGATGCAGCGCTGTGACAGTGCCGTCTCGTCGACGACCCCGACGTACCTAATCAAGGAATTTGGAAACCCTTTAACTCCTAAGAGTCCTTCATACATGGCGTAAAGATAAACTGGCACGATTTTTGCAGCCCCTGTAAAAGTTCTAAAGCCCATGGGCTTCTTCGGTCGCCTCTTATTTGAATGCCTGGCCTACGCTATATGCTGCGTTTAACATAAATCCGCGACCCAATGTTACCATGCGGCACGAAGCTTGATTACATTGCATTGCATTACAGGAATGTGATTTTCCGATTTTTAATTCGGTGTTAAATAATAACAGTAAAAAACAAAGGTCAAGAAGAGAGCGGCAGTTTAAATGATTTCATTCATACATTACATCTTTTGACAACGTTCCTTGATTATAAGCTACAAAACCGATAAACTTAACCTTGAGGGAATGAATTCATACTCATTACCTGCTATTGTTGGAAGGCAAAATGTTGAAAGAACAATGTTTAAACAAGTGACGTAAATGGCATGACGCTTTCGCCACAAAATTAATTACACTTCGAAAACAAATTCAAAGGAGGATAGGCACAAATGTATGGACCCTGGGGTGACAATAAAATTTGGTTTTTCATTACATTATCACTACGAGCACGATGTCTACCACAGAAATTTCCACGATTAAAAGTTATTTTAACCGTTTTGAAAATAGAAAATAGTTTTTAGGAGGTATGTGCATTATTATTCTGAGACAAATATATACATACGATACGAATAAACAATTCAAATACGAATTGTTCTTCACTTACTCATAGACATTATATAGCTCTCGCTCAAGATATTCCTTTCGCCAGATAACATAACGTGAGGCATTTGTAATTAGCGATAAATATTAAGATAACTATCGATTCGATAAAGCATTTCAATTGTACATAGATTACAGGCATTTCTCGCCGAGGTCCTTCGGCGCGTAGACGCCGATCATCTAGTGCAGTGCCACGTCGGCGGAGGCAGCATGAGCAGCAGCGACCAGGGAGCCGGTGCGGTGGCGGCGGCGGGGGTTGCGGAGCCGGCGGCGGCGGGAGCTGCGCTGGCGTCAGGCTCGCAACCGGTGGCCGTGGGCCCAGAACCCGTGGCGGTCGGCGTGGCGCTGGTTGACTCCAATGCGCTCGCCATTGCTAAGCCCGGGTGAGCGATTTATGCAAACATTTATAGAAGAGGGGGATAATAATAAAGCTTAACTTTGATTACTTATACATAATAGATGCTGGATTTTAGCACAGATCCCGAGTCATTAGTATACATTATTTAACAATCATCTGGAGCGATTTACAATAACTTTTTGTAAAATGTAAATTCACAATGGCAGTGGAAGAAATACCCAAAACACGACAGGATAATATCAATTCATGTCATGGAGTTCTTCGATCTTCGATATGTAGAAGTCCAAGGATACATGTTTATCGAATAAGTTTAATTAGCCAATTTATAGACGTCGATAGATTCCTTCAGACGTGCGTGCGTGTGTGATAGCCCTCGGATACGATAAGATACCGGCACATTACATTTCAAATCTGTGGTTCTGTTTTATCAGAAGCATTTGCTGGAACCAGCTGCATAAAATGAAACCAAACATTTTTGAAATACATTTATCAAATTGGATTGGATTGGATAATGAAAGGCAAGTTATCTAGCCCCTAGACCATGCACTAGACCCAACAAATCTAGTGCAACAAATACGAACTTGGTCAGATTATACACGGTGTTTGGAAGGTCAATCAAAGCCTGCGAAGGTGAAGGGAGTTAATTTGGAGCCAAACATTAACCCGAGCATTCGGAGCCCTACCTTAGTACAAAGTCTTTCGATATTAGGATTTCGATATTATCGACATTTTCGTTTTTAATTAATTAATTACAAATCTTTAACATTATGTTAAGAGGTGAATGAGCGCCTAAGTTCGTACGAGAGTTAAGGCCTTCCCAGATAGAAAGTAGCTAAAAATATATGCCCCCATACAACGAGTATCGGTTTTTATTTTACGTAACTGGATATGGATGTGTAACACCAAACCATGGAGTAAAGAAGACCAAACTGACCGTCAGATATTAACTGTAGTGTATTAATATGGCAACACTCGAGTCTGTGTCGTTTTCCGGTCATGAAGAATATACTGAATCGTGCATCCCGCAGAACTAATCTTTTATTTACAAAGCCATCCGAAGTCCCAGTATTCTCCGAGTGCCCTACATAACATTAACCTAACACAATACATGGGAACTAGGTGCCATTCAAGGACCTTCCTTATATTGATCGGCAATATTGAACTGGATAGAAAACACGGACAATTTTCATTGCCGCTTTTCCATCGTTTTTTCAATACGGCGGAACCCACCCGGGCGGGATTAACCCTACCACCTAGTAAGTAAGGAAGGGACCTACATTTTACCGTGGAACCCAAACCACGGCCAGCCTCAACGGTTGAGAACGGTCACCCATCCAAAACCCAACCGAGCTCAGAGGTGCTTACCCAGCTTATCGAATCGCAAGGCGTCGCACCACTGGGCTACCGAGGCTGAGGTTGCTACTCCCATCTCCCAAGCTCGCTGCCCAAGCTAGTTAATGTCGTTCATGAAGGCGAGTGCGACGAGGCGGTACTGTTGTTTTGTGTAGTATTTCGTCCGCGACGAAGACGTAGCAGTAACGGAGTGACAGTTTGTCATTATCACCGACCGAGACGGCCACCACGGCAAACATACTCGTAGATTCATATGCATAGGACAGAACGGCAAAGACAATATTACTACGGTGACACTAATAGACTCGGAAATAGTAACTACATCGATACTTTAATTACAAAACAATCTACCATTGCTCAATGCGGAACAGGCAGGGGCATTTCCAAAATAAGAACCAACCGACCCTCAAGATCCTTTAGGGTTGGTGAACTTGGAGTGGAGCCCTGTCGAGATATTTCCCCTGAAGTATCTGGCCGCCCGGCATGGCTTTCCGCAGCCCCCGTGAAAGTTCAAAATATTAAATCTAGACTTTTCCTTGGAAAAATACAGAATAATGGCATTGTTTGTATCGACCTCAAGAATAATTTTCCGATGTTACTGCAGTGCCGTACAGGTTAATTCGTCCTACATTCCAAAAACCATAAATTTTGTCTTAATTACGGTTATAAATTCAAGAACACTACAGTCGCACTGAGTGAGTACGATATTTTTATTTTCCTTCGTCAAGTTTTTAGGGTTCCGTACCCAAAGGGTGAAAACGGAACCCTATTACTAAGCCTCCGCTGTCCGTCCGTCCGTCCGTCCGTCACAGGGCTGTATCTCATGAACCGTAATAGGCAGGCAGCTGAAATTTTCACAGAGTGTGTATTTATTTGGCCGCTATAACAACAAATAGGTAAAATAAAAAAATAAATAAAATTAAAGGGGGGTCCCATACAAAAAACGTGATTTTTTTTTGTTAAATCTTGTACGATCGTACGGAACCCTCCGTGTGCGAATCTGATTCGCACTAGGCCGGTTTTATCTACTTTGACATATAGAGCACGTGTGAGAAAGTTCGTATGAGAATTTTTCGTGTACGTTCTATAGTTAGGTACAAGTATTAACTTGGTTTTCACCAAGTGCTGATTTATTTTAATCGTCACTTAAAGGGCCTTTATTAATAAAGTGCTGATTATCTTGTACTGGTATTGATTGCAAGCTGCTAAGGCGATTAAGCTAATCAGCAGTAGGCGAAAAGGGCCCCTGATCGACCTTCGTAATTATATTGACCTATCATTTAATTAAAATTTTATGTTATTATGATTTTACTTGAACAATTGTATCTTTTTATTTTATTGTATTGCAGCCGATTTGGGCAAACACGTTCGATGTATGATCAAAATACGAGGCAATCGCTCTTGCGATTGAATCGGGCATGGGAGAGGGAGGAATCGGGAACCTGTTTGGTTTGCAGAATCCGCTCCTCTTCCCAGAGTTCAATGCCCTGGGATGCTCCTAAGGGCATCTCAATGTTATTTCTTGTACTGGTATCATTTCACTTAAGAAATGTTGGTCTTTATATAACATATCAGATGGAGAAAGAACACCTGAGTCCTTAGTTATCAATATAAATATTTTTTTATGTATCCCCAAATAGTAATAGGTAACGATAGAAGTTATTTTTTTGTAGGATATTTTGTTTTTCTATAAGCTGTGAAAAGAGCTTATGTGTTTAAAATAAAATCACATGAATTCGATAAATTCGGATTACAATGCTTCAAATGTAGATGTCGCTGAAACTCAAATTAACAATTTTTCCATATTATTTTTAGTAATTTTGACGGCAATGAGTTCTGGAGTAAAAGATACATTAGAATCTCTTTTCGGCGCTACATGAAAATGTATGGCCGTTATAATGATCGTAGAGAGTTGTTGATACTTTTTGATATTTTTTCACTTATTGTCTTTATATTGGCATTTCGTGAATTTTATACATGTAACTTGATTGATTTTCCAAAGAAATAATATGCATTACTATACTACTACTACATTAACTTCATTCCGTTTCCCCTATAAGCGGCTATGGTAGAGCGTCATATAGGCCAATGAATGAAGCTAAAATTTGGGGCTTACCAAAGCACTAAATCGTCCGTCCATGAAATCTTCAGAATGTGTACAAATACAGGTTTTAAAAATGAATGACTCAGAATCTAACATTTTTTTTTCCCGGAACTTAGGTATTTTGGCCAAAAACACAAAATATGCGGTATCATTTGCTGCAAAAATGGCCCGCCAAATTTCTTTTCAATGTCTAATAAAATGGGTTAATAGGTATATATGTGTTCAGGAATCCAACAAATTTTTTACACAAAAGCGAGTTTTTTTTTTAAAATACACAGTTTTCGCTCTCATAAACTCGGCAGAATTGGGCAGCCCAATCTGTCGTCACACATTTGTTTTTAATTCTTATCAGATCGATAATTTCAATGAATCCAACAAATTTGTTACTGGCAACACATATATTTTGCTAATGGCCAAATAAAGTAAACGGCATAATTTGCCAGCCCATTTTTTAAATTATAATGATAATAAATGATATAGACGAACATACTTTTAACAGAATCCAACAAAAAATTTACATGCCAGTCAGTTTTGCAGCGTATAACGTAACATTGAATTTCGCGCTAAAATAGCTTGGCGAAAGCGGGTGATAGGCGGCGCGGTGCGGAGGCAGTGCGGCGCGGTGGCGTGGGAACGGCGGCGGCGCGGCGGTAAGAAAGGGTTTAGCCTGTGTTAGTGATACCGATTACGAAGTAATTATTAGTATTATCTTTGGTGATACTTATGTATAGTTCGTTTTCATGCGTAGTACCTGCATAATGGACAAGAGTTTATAAAGTGTGATGTGAAATTTGAATTAATTAATTCGCCAATTTGATAAAGGTATTATTCTTTTGTAATTGCTAGTGATCGTCGAATATACACATGTAAATGAGTAAAATACTTTGGTAAAAGTTGAATACAATTTGAGTTATTTTATTTTTATGCAAGATGATTCCGCGAAGATAAATCACTGAAATTAGATAAACTACATATTTATAAATCACAAATTGATTCACGGTGGATTATACATACATTCATGAATGAAGAACGTGATATATCACGTTCTTGGATTCAGTGCCGCACTAGCTTAGTACGAAAAAGTATATTTACTTATTGAATTATGTTGTGCCTTGGGCGTCAGGGCAAATAGGAGCCGAAAGCGCTAGACCCGAGCACGCCTGTGAAATACCCCGCAATTCGCTTGCACCGGTCATATAATACTGACCATACATTTAAAAGTATGGAAAATTTACTGTTTCGAGCGTATTCAAATGCGAATATCTAGTTAATTACTCATCAGATTTTAGTGAAGTTTCATCAATTCAAATAACACGTTGAAGACTCCATTGAGACATTTTCACTCCGGTGAAAATGTCTCAAAACATTTTTTTTAAATTTTAAATGTATGAAATATATATACCGTCCATCTTTTTTGTTTATGGAGTCTCTGGCGTGCTATCTTTAATGGTGAAAATCTCATTTAAATCTGACCATTAATTTCCAAGATATTCGCAAGTGAATACTGTCGAAACAGTAAAATTTCCATACATTAAAAACTTAAAACAATTTTTGAAAGGCATTTTCACCGATCTAAAAAAACATGAAAAATGTGGTCTATATCGAATATAGATAACGTTGGATCGGTGAAAATGCCTTTAACAATGTTTTAAATGTAAAGGTGTTGAAAATTTACTGTTTTGAGTGCATTCAAATGCGAATATCTCGTAAATTTCTCGTCAGATTTTAATGAAGTTTTCATCATTTTAAAAAACACGTCAACGACTCCATGAGCATGAAAACCGGCCATGTGCGAGTCTGACTCGCACACGAAGGGTTCCGTACCCTCGTACAAGACATAACACAAAAAAGTTTTGTGTGTAATTTTGATTTAATTTTGTAATTTTTGTAATGTAATTTTTGCTTATGGAGTATTTGACGTGCTATCTCTAATGGGGAAAACCTCATTTAAATCTGTATATACGGTACATACATTTGCATCGGTATAAATGCCTCTTTCTTTAAAATTCCTTCAAAAAATTTTGAAAATTTTAAATGTGTTTTTTGTTTGCTCAAGGCGTCTTCAACCTGTTATTTTGAATGGTGAAAACTTTATTTAAATCTGACCATTAATTTCTGAGATATTCGCATGTGAATACTGTCGAAACAGTACATTTTCAATACATTTAAAACTTAAAAACAATTTTTGAAAGGCGTTTTCACAGGTCTCAGAAAAACTTGAAAAATTTGTTCTATATCGAAAATAGAAAACGTTGGATCGGTACAAATGGCTTTAACAATGTTTTAAATGTAAAGGTATTGAAAATTTACTGTTTTGAGCGCATTCGAAGGCGAATATCTCGTAAATTAGTCGTCAGATTTTAATACAGTTTTGATCATTTAAAATAACACGTGAACGACTCCATGAGCATGAAAAACCGGCCATGTGCGAGTCTGACTCGCACACGAAGGGTTCCGTACCGTCGAACAAGACATAACACAAACAAGTTTTGCATGTAATCTTAACTTTTTTTTAATTCCATATGTTTTTCTTATGGAGTCTTTGACGTGCTATCTCTAATGGTGAAAACGTCATTTAAATCTGTAAATACGGTACATACATTTGCATCGGTATAAATGCCTCTTTCTTTAAAATTCGTTTAAAAACCTTTGAAAATTTTAAATGTGTGAAAATATAAATACGGTTGATCTTTGTTTGCTCATGGAGTCTTCAACCTATTACTTTGAATGGTGAAAACTTTATTTAAATCTGACCATTAATTTCCGAGATATTCGCATATGAATCTGTCGAAACAGTACATTATCAATACATTTAAAACTTAAAAGAATTTTTAAAAGGCGTTTTCACCGGTCTAAAAAAACATGAAAAATGTGTTCTATTACGAAAATAGAAAACGTTGGATCGGTACAAATGGCTTTAACAATGTTTTAAATGTAAAGGTATTGAAAATTTACTGTTTTGAGCGCATTCGAAGGCGAATATCTCGTAAATTAGTCGTCAGATTTTAATACAGTTTTGATCATTTAAAATAACACGTGAACGACTCCATGAGCATGAAAAACCGGCCATGTGCAAGTTTGACTCGCACACGAAGGGTTCCGTACCGTCGAACAAGACATAACACAAACAAGTTTTGCATGTAATCTTAACTATTTTTTAATTCCATATGTTTTTCTTATGGAGTCTTTGACGTGCTATCTCTAATGGTGAACACGTCATTTAAATCTGTAAATACGGTACATACATTTGCATCGGTATAAATGCCTCTTTCTTTAAAATTCGTTTAAAAACCTTTGAAAATTTTAAATGTGTGAAAATATAAATACCGTTGATCTTTGTTTGCTCATGGAGTCTTCAACCTATTACTTTGAATGGTGAAAACTTTATTTAAATCTGACCATTAATTTCCGAGATATTCGCATGTGAATACTGTCGAAACAGTACATTTTCAATACATTTAAAACTTAAAAACAATTTTTGAAAGGCGTTTTCACAGGTCTCAGAAAAACTTGAAAAATGTGTTCTATATCGAAAATAGAAAACGTTGGATCGGTACAAATGGCTTTAACAATGTTTTAAATGTAAAGGTATTGAAAATTTACTGTTTTGAGCGCATTCGAAGGCGAATATCTCGTAAATTAGTCGTCAGATTTTAATACAGTTTTCATCATTTAAAATAACACGTGAACGACTCCATGAGCATGAAAAACCGGCCATGTGCAAGTTTGACTCGCACACGAAGGGTTCCGTACCGTCGAACAAGACATAACACAAACAAGTTTTGCATGTGATCTTAACTATTTTTTAATTCCATATGTTTTTCTTATGGAGTCTTTGACGTGCTATCTCTAATGGTGAACACATCATTTAAATCTGTAAATACGGTACATACATTTGCATCGGTATAAATGCCTCTTTCTTTAAAATTCGTTTAAAAACCTTTGAAAATTTTAAATGTGTGAAAATATAAATACCGTTTATCTTTGTTTGCTCATGGAGTCTTCAACCTATTATTTTGAATGGTGAAAACTTTATTTAAATCTGACCATTAATTTCCGAGATATTCGCATGTGAATACTGTCGAAACAGTACATTTTCAATACATTTAAAACTTAAAAGAATTTTTAAAAGGCGTTTTCACCGGTCTAAAAAAAAACATGAAAAATGTGTTCTATTACGAAAATAGAAAACGTTGGATCGGTACAAATGGCTTTAACAATGTTGTAAATGTAAAGGTATTGAAAATTTACTGTTTTGAGCGCATTCGAATGCGAATATCTCGTAAATTAGTCGTCAGATTTTAATACAGTTTTGATCATTTAAAATAACACGTGAACGACTCCATGAGCATGAAAAACCAGCCATGTGCGAGTCTGACTCGCACACGAAGGGTTCCGTACCGTCGAACAAGACATAACACAAACAAGTTTTGCATGTAATCTTAACTATTTTTTAATTCCATATGTTTTTCTTATGGAGTCTTTGACGTGCTATCTCTAATGGTGAAAACGTCATTTAAATCTGTAAATACGGTACATACATTTGCATCGGTATAAATGCCTCTTTCTTTAAAATTCATTTAAAAACCTTTGAAAATTTTAAATGTGTGAAAATATAAATACCGTTGATCTTTGTTTGCTCATGGAGTCTTCAACCTATTACTTTGAATGGTGAAAACTTTATTTAAATCTGATCATTAATATCTGAGATATTCGCATGTGAATATTGTCGAAACAGTACATTTTCCATACATTTAAAATTTGAAACAATTTTTGAAATGCATTTTCACCGATCTAAAAAAACATGAAAAATGTGTTCTATATCGAATATAGATAACGTTGGATCGGTGTAAGTGCCCTTAACAATGTTTTAAATTTTAAAGAATTGAAAATTTACTGTTTTGAGCGCATTCGAATGCGAATATCTCGTAAATTAGTCGTCAGATTTTAATACAGTTTTGATCATTTAAAATAACACGTGAACGACTCCATGAGCATGAAAAACCAGCCATGTGCGAGTCTGACTCGCACACGAAGGGTTCCGTACCGTCATACAAGACATAACACAAAAGAGTGTTGTATGTAATTTTGACTATTTTTAATTCCATATTTTTTGCTTATGGAGTCTTTGACGTGCTATCTCTAATGGTGAAAACCTCATTGAAATCAGTATATACGGTACACACATTTGTATCGGTATAAATACCTCTTTCTTTAAAATTCCTTCAAAAATTTTTGAAAATTTTAAATAGATTATTTGTTTGCTCATGGCGTCTTCAACCTGTTATTTTGAATGGTGAAAACTTTATTTAAATCTGACCACTAATTTCTGAGATATTCGCATGTGAATAATGTCGAAACAGCACATTTTCAATACATTTAAAACTTAAAAACAATTTTTGAAAGGCGTTTTCACAGGTCTAAGAAAAACATGAAAAATGTGTTCTATATCGAAAATAGAAAACGTTAGATTGGTACAAATGCCTTTAACAATGTTTTAAATGTTAAGGTATTGAAAATGTACTGTTTTGAGCTCATTCAAATGCGAATATATCATAAATTAGTCGTCAGATTTTAATGAAGTTTTCATCATTTTAAATAACACCTCAACGACTCCATGAGCATGAAAAACCGGCCATGTGCGAGTCTGACTCGCACACGAAGGGTTCCGTACCGTCTTACAAGGCATAACACAAAAACGTTTTGTACGTAATTTTGACAATTTTTTAATTCCATATTTTTTGCTTATGGAGTATTTGACGTGCTATCTCTAATGGGGAAAACCTTATTCAAATCTGTATATACGGTACATACATTTGCATCGGTATAAATGCCTCTTTCTTTAAAATTCGTTTAAAAACCTTTGAAAATTTTAAATGTGTGAAAATATAAATACCGTTGATCTTTGTTTGCTCATGGAGTCTTCAACCTATTACTTTGAATGGTGAAAACTTTATTAAAATCTGACTATTAATTTCCGAGATATTCGCATGTGAATACTGTCGAAACAGTACATTTTCCATACATTAAAAACTTAAAACAATTTTAAAGAGGCTTGTTCACCGGTCTGATAAAAACATGAAAAATGTGTTCTATATCAAAAATAGATAACATTGGATC
The DNA here is from genome assembly GCA_946894095.1 of Incurvaria masculella. Classification (NCBI taxonomy): domain Eukaryota; kingdom Metazoa; phylum Arthropoda; class Insecta; order Lepidoptera; family Incurvariidae; genus Incurvaria; species Incurvaria masculella. The sequence continues at coordinate 12,007,151 of OX335644.1, forward strand.
GGTGAAAATGCCTTTAACAATGTTTTAAATATAAAGGTATTGAAAATTTACTGTTTTGAGCGTATTAAAATGCGAATATCTCGTAAATTAGTAGTCAGATTTTAATGAAGTTTTCATCATTTAAAATAGCACGTCAACGACTCCATGGGCATTCAAAACCGGCCATGTGCGAGTCTGACTCGCACACGAAGGGTTCCGTACCATCGTACAAGATATAACACAAAAAAGTTTTGTATGTAATTTTCATAATTTTTGGTTCCATATTTTTTTCTAATGGAGTCTTTGCCGAGCTATCTCTAATGGTGAAAACCTCATTTAAATCTGTGTATACGGTATAAACATTTGTATCGGTATAAATGCCTCTTTCTTTAAAATTCCTTTAAAAAAATTTGAAAATTTTAAGGTTGTCGGGGGCCCCCGGCACTGCTGCAATCCCGTCTCGACTGCTCCTGGACGGTTTTTATTTTAGCTAGTACGTATTTAATTCTTGTTTTTGATATAGTTTTTATTAAAATTTTAAATGTGTGAAAATATTAATACCGTTCATCTTTGTTTGCTAATGGAGTCTTCAACCTGTTATTTTAAATGATGAAAACTTAATTAAAATCTGACGACTCATTTACGAGATATTCGCATTTGAATACACTCAAAACAGTAAATTTTCCATACTTTTAAATTTAAAACATTGTTTAAGGCATTTCCACCTATTGAACGTTGCCTTTTTTCGATATTGAACATATTTTTCATGTTTTTTTTAAATCGGTAAAAATTCCTTTTCATTATATTTTTGAAATTTTACTGTACAATTTTGACAGTATGGACATGTGAATATATCGGAAAAATAATGGTCAGATTGAAATGAGGTTTTCACCATTAAAGATAGCAAGTCAAAGACTCCATAAGCGAAAAAAGATGGACGGTATTTTTATTTCCATACATTTAAAATTTAAAACATTGTTAAGACGCATTTTCACCGATACTTTATACACCGACGATCTTTTTCATGCTAATGGAGTGAATATACTGATAAGTTGAATACATTATCAATTTTCTCTAGCCACATAAAAGTCAATATGAAGGAAACATAAAATGCACTTATTTTTTTTAATTCAAAGAAAAATCCGGTGGGTATAACATTTTATTTACTTTTTTAATCATATAACAACATATTAAAAACCGGCCAAGTGCGAGTCGGACTCGCACACGAAGGGCTCCGTACTATCGTAGAAAAAAAAACCAAAAAAATCACGTTTTTTGTATGGGAGCCCCCTTTAATTTTAATTATTTTTTAATCTTACCTATTTGTTGTTATAGCGGCAAAACTAAATACACACTCTGTGAAAATTTCAGCTGTCTACCTGTTACGGTTACTGAGATACAGCCCTGTGACAGACGGACAGACGGACGGACGGACTGACGGACGGACGGACAGCGGAGGCTTAGTAATAGGGTTCCGTTTTCACCCTTTGGGTACGGAACCCTAAAAAGTAATAAATAAATAAAATACATACATACTCTGTGAAAATTTCACCTTCCTACTTATTACGGTTCATAAGATAGAGCCCTGTGACAGACGGACGGATGGACGGACGGAGAGCGGAGGTTTAGTAATAGGGTTCCGTTGGCATCCTTTGGGTACGGAACCCTAAAAAAGTAGTATTCAGAGTGGGCGGTCTAACTTGACGACCCGGATTATGTCCGTCCTATGTATTATTTTGCATGGTTAGTCCAGTGATAATCCGTATAAAATGATTACAGTTCACTCTGAATACAACTGCTAGAATCTACGAGTCGAGCCGGTTATAAAGATGTGTCACTTGTCATAGAAAACTTACACGAGTTATGCACGTACATGACCAATTTATTTACCAAAATCATCCGAAATGCTCGCCAGCTCCCAACTACGCGCTCGCTTTAGGTACATTCGATTATGCACCACCAAAGTAATTATTAGTATTATCTTTGCCACCACACTCCAAAGCCCCGCGCCTCGAGCGTTTCGTTGCCTCGAGCAAAGGTCGGCGCACACGCACACTTACGTAATCACACATATTGAAACACGTGCCTCAGCCGCCGCTGCCGTCCCGCTTCGGCCTGCCTCAGCCTACCACCCGCGCTCATCTTGCCGTTTCAGCGCGAAATTCAAAGTTGCGTTAAACGCTGCAAAACTGACGGTCGTGTAACTTTTTTGTTGGATTCTGTTAAATATATCTTCGATTATATCTTTTATTGTCATTATATTTCAAAAAGTGCGCGGGCCAATTATGCTGTTCACTTTATTTGGGCATTTGCAAAATATATGTGTTGCCAGTAACAATTTTGTTGGATTCTTTGAAATTATCGATCTGATTAGAATTAAAAAACAATGTGTGACGACAGATTGGGCTGGCCAATTTTGCCGATTTTATGAGAGCAAAAACTGTGTATTTTTTAAAAAAAACTCGCTTTTGTGTAAAAAAATTGTTGGATTCCTGAACACATATATACCTATTAACCCATTTTATTAGACATTGAAAAGAAATTTGGCGGGCCATTTTTGCAGCAAATGATACCGCATATTTTGTGTTTTTGGCCAAAATACCTAAGTTCCGGGAAAAAAAAATGTTAGATTCTGAGTCATTCGTTTTTAAAACCTGTATTTGTACACATTCTGAAGATTTCATGGACGGGCGAATTCATGCATGTCTCAAATGCCCCATTCAACGGAGTAATACGGTAACAGCGAGCATTGAAGGGCGGGAGGGAGTAGCAACCAACATTAATTTGAAGGGGGCGCACGGAGGCGGTGTGGGGCGAAATCACTCGACATACAGAGGCGGCAGTGCCGGCGAGTGAGTTCGCTAACAAATTCGCGCAAGTTCCAACGACACGTGAAGAACTTCACGGGACGCTATTTAGTGCAACGAACATTCTATGTTGCGCTACAGAATGTTTGCGCGTCCACTAAATCGTGGCTGACGCCATCGCTACTCCCGTCCTTCCACGCTCGCTGCCCGATAATGAATTCTTCTCTTGTTCCTTCAATAGGCGAACGAACGTTTTAAAAGACAGGTATTTTTTTCGACAGTTCATTTTATGTTTGTATGAAATACGATAAGCTTCAGCACACGTTATCGGTTTGATTACGATTATGAATACCAAACATATGTACTACCTATGTACATACCCACTTTTTGCAGTTGTTAGTCGACCGGTCCGAGTTATTGGCGTTTACGAAACTTCGAAGTTACCTACGTAAAAATGGCAAAACCATATTAATTTTACTGCTTATTCTGTGGTTTATATGTTCAATCTGTCAAAATTTAATATTTTTTTTTTCAAAAACCAACAATTTGTATGAAAACGCGGAGTCGGCGTAAACGGCAACGTCAACGTATACCGCGACGATGCGTGAGTTGTCAAATCGCGGTCAAATCCAACTTGGACTCGCAAATACGCGCACTCTTCATATACATTTGAAAACACTAGTCGATCGGTCAGGGCTCTGCTAATCCAAACATTATACGGCGTGGTAAAGCGCTGGCATGGGCCCAAATCGGGCTTTCCTTAGTCGGAAAATCTTTAAACTAATACCTATTACTATAATAGTTTCATTGAAATGGGATGTGGGGAGTGGGACTTTTCATGAATTCTCCAACAATATTAGACGGATAATGTGCCTACTTCAAATAGATTATTACTTCAAGAAGTGGATGAAAGGTCGCTGAGGCTGTTACAGTTATGGTTCGTGGTACAAATGCGAGACTTAGATTTTGAAAATAATATAAATTATCATTTATTTTCAAAAAAAGTTTAACTTTTTTAAATTACTGGTAAGAGTTACCTCTACTTAAAAAATAAAAAAGTGAAATATTCGTGGCACAACCTTGTAATATGTTACGCATATGACTACTAATTATTAAATAATTTATTTTACAATTAACAAAAAACATACCGACTTCAAAAAAAAGTATTCCAAAACAAAATTAATATGCACTAAAAAGTAAAAAAATAATTGTAATTCAATCATTGGTTACAATCGTTACAATAATTGTTATTTTTGAACTCGATTTCGCTACCCTGCCCTTGAAGTCTTTCCAATAAAAAAAGAATCATCGAAATCTGTTGGCGTGATATATAGTTATTCATCCATTTATCGCAAATTTAAGCCTTACGTGGTTTTCTCATGGATGCTATTTTCAGAACGCGACCAAATTGGGACCACTAAAATAATTTTAAAAATCGGTTCTTCCAGTCGAAAGTTCTGAGGTAACAAACATGAAAAATACTGTCGAATTGATAACCTGCTCCTTTTTTGAAGTCGGTTAAAAATAAAACTACTCGGTTCCTGCTAAAAGAAATATATCTTTATAACCTAATAGAAAAATTAGATTCAAGAATCTTGGTTTCAAGCATTTGAAATCAAGAATCAATTACAAACCTATTCCAACTGATCAATCATAAACGAAACGATTATGCACGTGAACTGTTTTTTTTTTCAACGCGTTATGGTCTGTTCTACTTCCAATCCAAATGAAGACGGGCGGCGGCGAGTGGCTCAGTTGGCTAGGGTGAGGTGATGCAGGTGGGCTGGTGCTAGTGTGAGTCAGCAGCGGGTGTCACCGCCGCTACCGCCAACCGCTGCCGCACCGTCGCCGCGCGACTCCCGCCGCGCCGCCGCCGTCACCGCTCCCGCCCGCGACAGTAACCGCACTCTCGCCGGAGGAGAGGGTCACGCGGTCAACCGTCGCGTGGCGGGAAAATACTCGCTTCAATTCGTATTCCAACTTAGTCTTCTCTCCTTTGCGAGAGCTTTAATTTTTAAAGAAACCCAAACATAATTTAGTTGGGTTTGTACTCAAGGCTAGCAGAATTTTGATGTTAGTCAAAACTCCTATCATCAAAAACCATTATCGATAAAGGCGATAGATAACGTCAATCGATCCGTAAATATCTCAACAAGTGAGCAACAGTCAAATTGTGATCGGTACGAAGGTTTCTATGAAGTGAGTGAAGTAATTGTCCGTGAAAGTGCAGTGATGGTTCGCTCAAAGTGAAGTTATGGATGTAGAGCGGCCAGGGGCCGGAACTTGACGGATATATTCCCGAGGGAATTCTCTGGTTAGTATAGTCTTGTTCTTTCACGATGCCGACGACCGGCCAGCAGCCCGGGTTCAACGTATGTGGTCTTTTGTGTCGAAGTCCGCGAATTCGATTCGCACGGTATGCACCTCTTCCTTGCTTGTTCGAAATTTAAATGAGCACTTTCGTTGAGAATGCGGGTCATTGTATGGTTCGGAACCCATACAAATGTTCACTTACTAAGTTGAAATTGAATAAAAGACGGTCAATACGGCAACCCATTTCAACGTAGCCATGTATAAAGGCATGGCGCCTAGTTCTTTCGGGAATGTAGTTTTCTGACCTAATATCAGTTCCGATTGCTAGAGACGCAAGCATAAAATTTTCATTGATCGTCCAGTGAAGGGAAAAGAGCAGAAAACCCTTCCTATACTTGGGACATTATCACTAGTACTCAGAGTGAGCGGACTAACTTAAACACGGGGATTATCGCCGAACTAAATAGCATTTTGTATGGTTAGTCCGGTTCACTGTGAATACGACTGTATATGTTTAATAACCATCTCAGGTACCGCTAGGTTCTATGCCGTCAAAAGAAAATAAAAAAATCAGTCACGTATTCACCCTGACTGAAAATCATCCCTGAAAGTAATCCTGGCATTGCCATTGGCTATCAAGCTTACCACAAGGAAAATAATTATTTGCCAAAGTACCGCTACTATTCGCTCAGTTTCGGCATTATGTAAAAATAAACCAAGTAGTTTAACACTATTTTATGTTGCATAAGTATATTGGATAAGGATCAATTGTGACGGTGGTCTGCCGACCCAAAATACCTTCGTGGTGCAATGCGCATGGGATTATCCACATTATCCACTTCCCTCCTCCGTGGCATTATCTTTATTTATATTTATTATTTTTTACTATTTATAAGCAGCCCCAATGTTGCTTAATACATCTCTCCGGGTTAATTTATTTTAATTGCTTCTTATTTTGCTTTCCTTTTCGTATGACAACATCAAACAATTCCTGCTCATGCTCGACTTCCTTTACCGTCGACGCTGTTCCTGTTTCGGATTCCATATATAATTTTATTGTTTTAAAGCAATTGATCCAATTGATTGATTCAGCTTTGTTATTGTCAACAAAACTTCTTCTAGTTAACACACGCACACCCAGGTTAGGGTGTGCGTGTGTTAACTAGAAGAAGGCATTATATCTGATATGAATACTCAACGTTTCGGAAATTAATGATACATTTTTCTTAAACTTAACCTTTTAAGGTGGCCCAATCCGGCGGGACTAACTCATTCGCGGGCACGGTACAAAACCGTGCTGTTGCGCTCTGGGACCTTCTCTGTTTCAAAGAAAAAGACGGGCTCCGTAATGAAGAAGATGCAACATGTCCACAAAAAAGACAATGTGCATAGTGTATGATTTGGTAAGATTTACGAAAATTTTTATTACAAAACGACTTATAGATAAAAGTAAACCACGACCGCTGTAGTAAAAATCTAACAAAAACCAAATAGATTATAAATCTTGATTAAATAAGCTATGTCTGATGACTAATCTTTTCAAGATTTTCTTACTTTATCATTGCGTAATCCACCTCCAAAGTTATTGTATAAAACGCGCGAAAAAATCGAACTTTCGGACCTTATAACTTAGAAACCAAACACAAGTTTACAATGCCAACGGTCATCAGACATCTAGTTCGATCAAATAAAGCTATTTTGAGCAAAATTTGGGATCTCTGACAAGAAATATGGGCGTGATATTCTTTCCCCGTTTGTATGGGGAGTTGAGCGGGTTGGGCCACCTTAACTAAAATTACCCGTACATCCTTTGCGCTATGAGATTGTAAATATGCCCTATATTTTTTTCATTAAGGATATGTTTTTGTAGTCACACATGTTTGGCGTTGCAAGATGAACATGGCTATAATATTATGTGATATTTCCATAACGAGTCGAAGAGAAAACTCATCTGACAAAGCACTGATACAAACAGAAGGACGTGAATGGGTACAAATAAAATGTTATTCATAATGAGTAAACATTCAATGCATATTATAATCACTATTTGTGTAAGAGTCACGGTAGGTATGTCTCTGTAGTAGTAATGCTAACGTAGTAGCAATGTGTGGCGATATTCTCACCCATGAAAGTTTTTAAATGTTTATCTCAGCAAACAGAAAATAGTTTACTTGTTTTTATATAATTTAAATTTATATTAAATTTATAATTTATATATTGATTAAAAATGTCACACTCGACGTCATGATATTGAAAGTAACATAAAGATTAATAATTAAACTCACTTGCATATAAGATGAAACCATTCATTTGTTAATTAAACTCGGTTGCATAGAACATTTATAGTTGTAATATTCTTTTTTTTAATGTAATGCGATTTCCAATTCATTTATCAATCCAAGCAGATAATCAACATAATCTAAATGATGGAGGTGTTTCCATCGCTGAAATCTCTGAAATGATGGTCAATGTTCTGCCTGAAAACTGCGCACGCCGCGCCGCACAGTGGCATCCTAATGAGCAGTTGGCCCAAGTTTATCGCAAACCATGTACCCGTTGTGCTCGAAGTCCTAAATTTTTTGATCAATGGTATGTGTGTAGCTATTTAAAAAATAATGGTACAAACATAAAATAGACCTTTTGTTCATGCATCGTAATTCAAATTTCCATCACAAGATTATTTTTCAATTTATTAGATAATTCGTTAAAATGCATACAGTGTGAAGAAAAACAAAATAATCCCTAAACAAAATAAAACCAGCAACTTATTAACTAAACTAACAACTAATACTATACTAAACTAAATAAAAAATGTAAATGATAAATTATATATTATACCTACCTGCTGACCCATATGATCTTAATTCTTTAAAAGTAGCTCTGCTCCACGGTCGTTTGTAGCTATTTCTGTTATAAACTATACCTGAAGGAGAGGGCTGCACTTGAAATTAGCGCAGTCCCCGTAGGTTACTGGATTTTGGAAAAAAATAATAAACTGTGGACTGTATTGGTTATTAAGAGATTGTATGGCGCCCTATAAAATACATTGCGACTGACCTGCTCTCCGTGCCAGTGGGTGTTCACGTCTCGAGCTGGAACCCGGGCCCGGGGTTTGCTGGTGTCAGTGGTGATGATGAGAAGGCGCGCCGCCGCCGTGGCGATACACTGACTCTATAGGTCAACCACTACTAGGCAAACTTATTAGCATTCGCTGCCGACATCGAAGATAGGCAATAAAAACTCATTTTGGATGGATTTCTTGAAGAATATGCCGAGAGCTCAGTGCAGGAAAAATCGTGGCAGTCGAATGGCGTCAAAAATTTCGTGGAGTTACTCAAAAGCGACGGAAAATGTGGGTAGTTCGCATTTGCAAATAAAGGGCGCCAGAAATTCAAATTTGAAATGGAATGATTGAGAAATTTCTCAACCATACCTGTTAGTACGAGAGCGGACCGTAGTCAACCCTACGTCATCGAGTAACAACATGGGACCCATTTGTGGTTGTGCGAATTAGAATAGGCTTCCTAAAAATACTAGGTTGCCTGACCCAAACCTGGAACGTTTTGTGCAGTAGGTAATATTAAATCACTTTTTTGGTAGAATTTAACGTCATCGAGTAACAACATGAGACCTAGCACAATCGGTAAAGGTCATCAAGAAAAGCTAAAAAAAAGTAGGTTGGCTCGTCCTACCCTGGCACGTTCTGAGGTTGGCCGGTTTTAAAATGTCGAAAAATAAAAAAAAATACGTCATCGAGTAACAAGATGACAATACCACCATTCGATAGTCCTATGAACATACTTCATAAAAAAATTAGGTTGGCTGCCCTCAGCCTGGCACGTTTCCTACGCGGCCATGTTGAACGTCGGATGCGCCCCAGTTCTTATATTCATCAATTGTTAAATTAATATAATATAACAGTTTTGTGATATGTATATCTATAAACCGGTGATGTTTTTATTGATCTGAACTCACCTTGGATAGGTAAAAAAAAAACAAAATGAAATATTTGTTTGGGTGCAATGGTTGCAAAAAAATTCATTTCAACAAATATTTTTCTTCTGTCGCGCAAGATACAACTAAATACATCCAATAAATTGTAAATCTCGCATTAGAGCAACTCAAAATATTTTTACCACGCAATAAGAAGTCTGTCACTTTTGAATCTGTTAGCTGTTCTGAGATTCAAAAAGTAACAGAGACCTTAAGTCCAAAGGACCGCAAGGATAAACCTTACATCTCTACACATGAACATATCTACTAATCTGTTAAAGTCCATATGGGGCAGTATTATAGAACCTCTTAGAATTGTATTTAAGATGGCACATTTCCAGACTTATTAAAAATTACTAGGGTAATACCATTGCTTAAAAAGGGATCTCATAATGATGTTGAAAATTATCGGCCTGTGTCCTTACATTCACAGTGTTATTAATTATAATCAATTCGGATTTCGTAAGTGAAGGTCAACAGGAGATGCCATTGCCTTGATGTTAATATCGATTTTAACTTCTCTAGTTATATCTATGAGCACCTCATTTTCTGTGATGTATCAAAAGCTTTTGATTGTGTAGATCACAAAATACTTCCAGGAAAACTAGAACACTTATGGTGTTAGGGAAAATAAATGAGGTATTTGTAAATTATATATATTAAATAGACAACAAAATTGTGAAGTAAACGGTACTAAGACTGATGTAGAATCAATCACTATGGGTATACCGCAGGGTTCAGTTCTAAGACCGTGGTTTTATATGTTGTAATAAATGATATTTCAAGCTGCATCGCAACAGATAATGATATAATTTTATTTGCGGATGACAAATCATCAATTTCAAAAAATCGTATATCAGAACTACGGGAGTCCTTTATACAAGCTATGAACTCACTTAAATTATGGTGTGAAGCCAATAACCTACTTTTAAATGACAGTTAAACGAGTTTAATGCACTGGGGACCCAAATACGTAATGTGAATTGTGATGTATTAAATACAGCAAATGATCTATCTTCAGCTATAACTAAAGAAATAACGTTACTTGTGATACTTTTGGGGTTACCTTGGTCGTTAAATATATTTGAAAATTGTTATGGCCTTTCACGCGGCGGGAGGAGACATTCGCCGACGTATCGAGATGATCGTTCAGCCTGTTGTCAAGGAGGTTTTCCGCCACGTTCATACGCAGCAGACGACTGACAACTAGGCTCGCCGTGGTCGTAAGTCATAGGTGTGGGTCGAGGTGGTAGCGGAAATGCGGTGGTAGCGCTTCTACGGTCTTCCTAAAATTCACAAAGACGGGAACCCCCTTAGACCAATAGTCAGCCAGATAAATTCTCCTACCTACCTCCTCGCTAAACATGTCGCCACAATATTTCAACCCCTGTCTGGCAAGACGTCGTCCTACGTTAAAGATTCGGCCCATTTTGTGGAATTGTTGTCTACAGTGAAGTTGGCATGCATGGATCTATTAGTGAGCTTTGACGTCGAGTCGCTGTATACAGACGTACCAGTCCAAGAGTCCCTCGAAATCATCATAAACTTAGTCATCAGCAACGACATCGACACTGAGTGCGTCAAGCTCCTGCCATATTGTCTCACTACGACATACTTTCTGTGGCAAGGACAATACTACATCCAGCGAGAAGGTGTAGCAATGGGATCACCAGTGACACCAGTGGTAGCAAACCTTTTCATGGAACCGCTGGAACACCGCACATTGCAAACTTCACCTCTTAAGTCAATGTTTTGGGTACGGTACTTGGGTGACATGATTTCAATCTGGTCACATGGTCGCCAATCACTCGACGCTTTCATCTCTCATCTTAATTAGGTTCACACAAATTTAAAATATACAGTAGATTGTGAGAAGGTAGGCACTTTGGCGTTCTTGGAAGTACTTGTTGCTCGACGATTGGATGGAATCCTAAGCCACACAGTGTACCGCAAGCCGACACACACAAATCGTTGTCTACAAGCTACTTCGCATCATGCTCATTTTGGTGCATTTGTGTGGGTGCATTTGGAATCGGTCGCAAAAGCATTGAGACTCAGAGCACAGCGGTTGTGTGACAAGGACCATATCTTCACCGAAATGGACCCTGTGCTTCGAGAACATGGGTACAATTTTCGCAATGTCGGTCAGTCAGTCAGCGTCTTTGCGTCCACTGCTGGACATACGCCTCTCCAATCCTTCTCCAGTCCTCCCGGGCCTCAGCGGTACGGAACCACTGCTTTCCGCCGACGCACTTGTCTCATCTTCCCACCTGGCGAGTGGTCTTCCCACACTCCGTTTGCCTGTTCACGGCCGCCAGTGTAGGACACGGTAACTCCAACGGTCGTCGTCTCTTCGGCTGACGTGACCAGCCCACTGCTATTTGAGCTTAGCCACCCGGTTTCCAATATCGACTACTTTGGTACGTCGGCGGATTGCCTCTTTACGTACCATATCCCGTAGCGATATTCCCAGCATGGCTCGCTCCATTGCTCGCTGGGCAACTTTTAACCTTTGGACAACGGCGACCGTCAGAGTTCACGTTTCACACCCGTACGTCATGTCATGACCGGGAGGACGCACTGGTCATATGTTCGGGTCTTTAAATTTCTACGGAAGGTCAGACCTTAGAGCGAATTTAAGCTTTCCGAAGGCAGCCCAACCCAGTTGAATCCATCGCTCAACCTCTAAAGACAGTCCTTGTATACGAAGCCGCAGGATTTGACCGAGATATACGTACTCTTCAACCTGTTCGATCACTTCTACGTCGATAACGATTTGTCCTCCCGTCATACCCTCAGTCGCCATGACCATGGTTTTATCCCGGTTCATCTTCAGACCTACCTTTATCGATGCTTTATAAAGGTCTTCCAGCATGGTTTAAAGCTGAACTCGGGAATTTCACAGAAGAACAATGTGATCGGCGTAGCGAAGATGACTGAGGAAAATATTCACTAACGTTGATACCCATGTTTTCCCATTCAAGCGTCTTGAACACATATTCCGATGCGTTTGTGAAGAGCTTGGGTTAGAAAATGTGGGTGAGAAAGTAACGTAAATATAAGATATAAAAACAGAACAAATGTAATTATCGATAACTCTGTATCACGATTATTTGAAACCGATTATGGAGTACCTCAAGGCTCAATCATGGCACCATTGCTGTTTATTATTTTTATTAATGACATTGCAAAAGACACTATCTAGTGCTTCTCGCGAAAACCATAGTAATTTACGCTGACGACGCAAATGTAATTGTTACTGATAAAAGTATTGAAACACTCCTTACAAAAACAACAAAAATAATTGAGGAGTTGGGTAAATGGTTCGCAGCAAATGGGTTAATGTTAAATAGTGCTAAAACACACTGTGTACATTTTAAGATGAAAAATATTAAACATGAAGTGAATGATGAGATGTTTATCGAATATAACGGTGAAGTCATAACGTTTGCAACATCTACTATATTCTTAGGCTTCACGTTGGATCAAAAGTTACGATGGGACAAACACATTCAACGTGTTTGTGATAAATTAACAAAAGCTTGTTATTGCCTCAGAACCCTGTCTAAATGCTGTGACTTGGATACCCTGAAGAGTGCCTACTTCGGTTATTTATACTCTGTCATGACCTATGGCATTGAGTTCTGGGGTTCTTCAGGGGAAGCGGTTTCAGTATTTAGACTACAAAAGAAAGCAATTCGGATAATTACACACTCTAAATGGGACGCACTTGTTTGCACGCCTTTGTTTAAAAACCTAAAATTGCATACTATGTATGATGTGTACGTACAAAGAACTATTTTTTATGTGAGAAATTATCCGGAATCATATAATAATTTTAAACACGGATATTCGACGAGAAATAAAAATGTGATCCAGCAAGCTGCACACTCAACATAGAAATTTGAGAAGGGGGTCCACTTCAATAGTATTAATATGTATAATAAGCTACCAAGAGACTTGCGAGAAGAAACTAACATAAGATTTAAAAAGAAGTTAGGTACATGGTTGCTTGACCAAACTTTCTACGATTTAAGTTATTTTAATATTATTGTGTAAAACGACGAATTCACATGATTGGTATCAATATTATAATCTGTTATGCAAATTCTTAATATTGTAATGTACTTAATCACTGCGAATAAAATATTTCGATTTGATATTTTTGATTTTATTTGATTTGAGATCACATCCCCCTGCCTAACGCCTTTACCAAGAGGGATGGGTTGGGTATTTTATTGGAGCCTCACAGTCATCGTCGCGGACCGATACAGATTTCGGAGTACCTCGATGTAGCGGTGGTCGATTCTGCACCTCAGGAGGAAGTTTTCGACGGCCCATTTTTCAACTGAGTCGAACGCCTTCTCGTAGTCCACGAAGGCTACAAAGAGCGGCTACTCCTCCTTCTAGCTAGCTTAGCCACCCGGTGTCCAATATCGACTACTTTGGTACGTCGGCGGATTCCCTCGTTACGCACCATATCCCGTAGCGATATTCGCCAAGGGAACATGAAGTTGGTTAAGCGCGTTATAGAGGAAAATCGAGACAGTAAAGTGTTTTCCCGTGCCTTCTCTACCGGCGCTAACTAAATTTCAAAGCTCGAGCGAACGGATGGGGTTGTCACTGCAATAAAGACGGATATACTTGAGGCGGTGGTAAAAAATTATGACGAATTGTACTCCGCAGCAATGCATGCCCCGAGCCCAAGCAAACCACTCGACTCTGATAGGCGTGCCCCGCTAACTAGATACTACACCGAGGATCTGCCGGAGATTAGTGTCTATGAGATAAAGGCTGTTTTGAAAGGACTAAAATAACACAAGGCTCCAGATGAGGACGGGATAACGATGGAACTGCTAAAGTCTGGCGGGAGACCATCAGGAACTGCAAACACTGTGCAATGCAGTTCTCAAAAAAATAAGGCGAAGTTGAAGAACTATCGACCTATCTCACTTCTAAGCCACGTATACAAGGTCTTTTCATGAGTCATCACGAGTTGGCTGACACAGAGGCTGGATCAGTACCAGCCTCGTGAGCAAGCTGGGTTCAGGAAAGGATACGGCATAATGGATCACATATTTACTGTGAGACAAGTGGTGCAGATGTGCGAGGAGTACAACAAGCCGCTCTTTGTAGCCTTCCACTTCTTTTCTAGTCCTTTACGAGAAGGCGTTCGACTCAGTTGAAAAATGGGCTGTCAAAAACTCCCTCCTGAGGTGTAGAATCGACCACCGCTACATCGAGGTACTCCGAAATCTGTATCGGTCCGCGACGATGACTGTGAGGCTTCATTAAAATACCCAACCCATCCCTCTTGCTAAAGGCGTTAGGCAGGGGGATGTGATCTCACCCAAGCTCTTCACAAGCGCATCGGAATATGTGTTCAAGACGCTTGAATGGGACAACATGGGTATCAACGTTAATTAATATTTTCCTCAGTCATCTTCGCTTCGCCGATCACATTGTTCTTCTGTCAAATTCCCGAGTTCAGCTTCAAACAATGCTGGAAGACCTTTATAAAGATAAGTAGTAGAAAGATAGGTAGGTCTGAAGATGAACCGGGATAAAATCAAGGTCATGGCGAGTGAGGGTATGACGGGAGGACAAATTGTTATCTCGGTCAAATCCTGCGGCTTGGTATACAAAGACTGTCTTTGGAGGTTGAGCGACGGATTCAATTGGGTTGGGCTGCCTTCGGAAAGCTTGAATTCGCTCTGAGGTCTGACCTTTCGCAAAATTTAAAGACCCGAACATATGACCAGTGCGTCTTCCGGGTTATGAGTGGGCTGGTCACGTCAGCCGACGAGATGACGACCGTTAGAGTAACCGTGTCCTACACTGGCGGCCGTGGACAGGCAAACGGAGTGTGGGAAGACCACCCACCAGGTGGAAAGACGGCATCAAGTGCGTCGGGGAAAGCAGTGGGTCCGTACCGCTGAGGGCCGGTAGGACTGGAGAAGGATTGGAGAGGCGTATGTCCCGCAGTGGTCGCAAACACGCTGACGGATTGAGTGACTGTTCTCAAACCATTGTACTCTTATTTTTTTGTAGGTGGTAGCATTTAAAGGTTTAATATTATGTCGTTTTTTTTTACTGTAAGAATAATAAGGTTTTGTAATTTGTCTCTTTGTTTACAGGTCACTATAGTAGTTCATGACAAAAATAATAGTATAAATTCTGGATCTAACACTAGACTCATCAGAAGGACTAAATCGTACACAGGTTTTAAAATGTTTTCTTGTTGCCACTGGAGTGTGCATCGCTTTAAGGTCCTTTCTTCAACCCCTGTCAGCCCATGCCTACGACATTAGAGGCGCACGCTTTACATTCGGCGACGGAGCTCCTCATTACATAATTCAAATTTGATTGAATGTAAACCTAATGTAATGAAGAATTTTAATAGTCATAATAAAATAAATCGCCACAAAGTTACTATTCCTTAATTCACAGGAATTTAGGTTAAATATTCATGGTTATTTCCATCCTTTAAACATTTAAATGTATATGTTTTCTATAACTAATACATAAATATTTTTAGCTTTTCAGGTATTATTTAAACTATACCTAAGACTTAAGAGCTGTTAATTTAAAATTCCGCTTCGGTTTGGATTCATTGCAACTTTGTTACGATAAAATAAAAGAGATACGTAAATAAAGAAAAGAGAGTGACGCCAAAGCTTACTAAACTTCCTTAATATGTGAGTGACGATGTGGACATGTACTTTTGTATAGACCCGGCAACGTTGCGTATATATTTATAGAAAACATATACATTGGAATGTTTAAATAATGGAAATATACTCTAGAATATTTACCCTAAATGCATGTGAATTAAAGAATAGTAACTTTGAGATACTTCACTTATGGGTTTAAGTTTTGTGGCGATTTATTTTATTATGACTATTAAAAAAATCTTCATTACGTTATGTTTACATTCAATCTGATTAAAATTTTGTGAAATGGCAGAATTTAAAGCGTGCGCCTCTAATGCCGTAGGCATGGGCTGACTGGAGTTGCGATTCCCTACGTTGAATGATCCATACGGTAGATTCCGAAAGCATATGTATATGAAACTTCCGGTTTTTACTCTTCGAGTATGCGGAACTATGTGCATCATAAACTAAAGTTAACTTGAGTTAAACTTAGTTAATAATTAGATACGACAATGCCCTAATATCACGTAATCAATCATTTCATATCACAAATATTTCATTTTGTTTTTTTTTAACCTATTCAAGATGAGTTCTGATCAATAAAAACATCACTGTTTATAGATAGACATATCACAAAACTGTTATATTATATTAATTTAACAATTGATGAATATAAGAACTGGGCGCATCCGACGTTCAACATGGCCGCGTAGGAAACGTGCCAGGCTGAGGGCGGCCAACCTAATTTTTTTATGAAGTATGTTCATAGGACTATCGAATGGTGGTATTGTCATCTTGTTACTCGATGACGTATTTTTTTTTATTTTTCGACATTTTAAAACCGGCCAACCTCAGAACGTGCCAGGGTAGGACGAGCCAACCTACTTTTTTTTAGCTTTTCTTGATGACCTTTACCGATTGTGCTAGGTCTCATGTTGTTACTCGATGACGTTAAATTCTACCAAAAAAGTGATTTAATATTACCTACTGCACAAAACGTTCCAGGTTTGGGTCAGGCAACCTAGTATTTTTAGGAAGCCTATTCTAATCCGCACAACCACAAATGGTGTTACTCGATGACGTAGGGTTGACGACGGTCCGCTCTCGTACTATGTAGTGGCGAACAGTTTAATCTCATAAAACTATTTATTAAAATAAACTAGATTTTTTTAATGATTATGTGCAAAATTAGTTAAAATTTCCTGCGCTTTCTTTTGTAACCTAACAAAACCGTTGTTTTAATAAGAACATTGAAAATGAAAAGTTCGCAAATTAGATACTTGATGTTTCCCCTAAGAAAGGTTTCATCGTTGTCAAATATCGATACTAATCTCAGAAGATACCCGGAGGTACAATAGCCTCACGTCCTTGGCGCGAGCAAATCGCGAGTTGTCTGTATACACAGCCTTCGCCTCCGCCTCCACCCCTCGCCGGCGCCGGCTGACTCACGCCCTCGCGCCCCGCCCGCGCCTGACCTCCCACGCTAGACGCAACCAGGGGCTCTATTCTGGGAATTCCGCGATGAGGAATCAGGAGCGTTTCCGTCGAACAAACAACCTTGGCAGCAGTCGTGGAAGCGTTTTTTCGGCGGAAAGATTCCTGATTTGTTGAATCTTTTCGTCGGGAAAAATACTTTGAGCTGTCAAAATAGTTTGCTCGGTGCTAACACTCCTGATTCCTGAGCACGAAAAACCAAGAATAGAATCCCTATACGAGATGCTCCGCCGCCGCGGTGCCGCGGGTCTGGCGAATCGGCTGGCCTTTTGAATCATCTGGTTGTTTGTAGTCTGTAATCAAACCGGCACTGAATACATCTCATTCGTAAGAAGCTGCTGCTGGTCTTGGAACGCGAAAAACATTTTCTGGGATCTTAGATTTCATGGATGTGAACTCTTTCCGGCCTTTTTTTATTTAATTTTGCTTGACATCTAACATCGGGTATGTTCGATGTCATTAGGAGCCGGTATTTCTCAAAATGATTTACAAATATTTTCTATGCTAATGGTTTCTCAAATTTCTGGCCGCATTGGTGATGATCGAATTCTTGTTCAATTGTTATTTGTAAAACGCATTTGTGTTGTTTGCACTGTTTCGTAATTTACAATAATGTTTTCTTATTGCATTTCTTAAATACTCAACTAAACGTTTATCGTAAGATGATTTCGTCTGTGCCATTACTAAACCTGTCTAACTGACCTCGTATTAGTGACAGATAATGTCGGACTACGTTAGTGGAACAGCACGTAAATCGATTAAGCTGTTACCGAAATGGTTGCGAAAAACAAATAGGCGGATCAAGAGACAGGCATCTACTGAGCGCATCACGCCATAGTAGGCATTAACATATCCAAAGAAAATGTATTTGGGTCAAAGTCCAATGTGTGGAGGTTAGGCTAATACCGCTTGTACCTAGGTAGAGGGGTCCGACGAGTTGATACAACAAAGTAAGAATTTCCCTGATCCTATAGTCCTAATTTTACCAAGAAAAATACGCGATCAAGAGCTTTCAAAAATAATGAACTAGATATAGGTATATCTAGTTCATTATTTACTAGTCCAGCAAAAGTCAAAACGAACCAGAGTCCTGTCGACCACTCGTGAGCCTCGCTGAGATGTAAAATGCCAGTTTTTAGTATACATATACATGCATTCCTTATAAACAACAGAACTATGCCTTTGTAAGCATCAGTGTATTCACCGATGGGTGAATGTTTCAATAATTCCTAATTCTTCGTGAAACCATTTTAACGATTATGGCGGTACTGAAAGCGAACTATAACGATATCTCGTTCATTCCTTACGTTCTTGGACACGAGAATCTGCAACCTCATGCGCATTTCTGAGGCAAG
This sequence comes from Incurvaria masculella, assembly GCA_946894095.1. Lineage (NCBI taxonomy): Eukaryota > Metazoa > Arthropoda > Insecta > Lepidoptera > Incurvariidae > Incurvaria > Incurvaria masculella. The sequence goes on from OX335644.1 coordinate 12,025,745, forward strand.
GCTGGCGTCACGTCTGTCGGTGGCTATAAAGCTATCGCGGGCACACCGACCTTCTTTGTTCATAAGCGGTCATCGCCGCTTGAATAGCCACCTACTAATGACGCAGGCACTTAGCTAGCTCTGTGATCTATGGTTATAAACTAACTGTAGCACTAGAGCAAATTCAGAAGGTTGAAACGACGTTGAGTGGCGGATTCCACAATAAAGCAAACTGACTCGACAAAAAACGAAAAAAGGAATGTAGGAACAATAAGTGAGGAGTCTTTAAAGCAACCTGATTTATGGGGGTATGAAATTACGGGGACTAAAACTTTTTTCATGTACAAAAGATGTACAGTGTCGTGAGCAGAATCAACCCCTTCGGCTCTGACTACCGCCGAATAACAATTTGCGAGTTTATCTAGATAGAATGTGGCATGGGTTCAGGCGCCGATGACATATTGTATCAAGGTCCCAACGCAGATCTTCTCATGCATTTTATTAGAGACAAAGACAAGTCAGCTTGGCCTTTGGCCTTCATCTAACATCGTGCCGTGCGATTAGTGAATGACCCGGGGGTGCCAGCAACGCACAACTACGCAGGGACGGCGTCTCCCTGAGCGTGTTCTATTACCTGTTCCAGGGCGAGTGAGTTCAGCGTGATTTCGCCATCCACTTTTCACTTCAGAAATACCTGTGTCGGGCAAAGACTGCACCTTTTTACAGTCGATTTACCTCCCATGCGTACAAACCACGGAGGGTAGAGGTAGAGAGGAGCTGTTGTTAACTCATATTACTAGAAAACGCAGTATCACATATGCGAGGAGAAGCAGGGGGAAAACACGTCATTGTGGGGTCATGCACGGCCTATTTTTGCTAAATCCATCTACCGGTTAAACCGGTATTCTTCTATTAAGTGTTCCGAGAGCTATTCTTAATTACAACTAGACTAGACTACAACTAGATTAGTTTTTTTTAATAAAAAAACCTTCGAAATTTGAATCTATGCATTTGCGCGGATTCAAATAATATTGATTTAAAAGTGTCATAAAAATTTGCATCATGAGATCAACATTTCTTACCGTACAAATAAAATGATTGCGCGCCATCTATCGGCAAATTGCAAGACCGATACATCGATACAATGTTTGAATATGGACTCAAATTATAAAAATATGAGGTGTTTTACTGACAAATAAAGCGTAATTCCACCTACAGACTTTAAATATTTTTTTCTTGTGTAATGTTTGCAACATTTTTACACAAAATATCATCGTGTAATCGACTGTTCGCCGAAAATTGCGCCGCAGATCACAATATTGTCCCACAAACTAACACCGCCAGGGCCATTTCGCGAAAGACGCTAAACCACGCCTTCTTATCACGTGGGTTGTGACGTAGAGACCCACTCAGTGGAGACAGACCCAGTTTGCTTAGACCACCTCCTCTCTACCTCGCTCCTCCGTGGTACCAACCGTTTTCGTACTGCTAACCTCTGGAATGCCTCTATAATTCCCGAAGATTGCAGCGTGAAAAGGTTCCTGTCAAGTTCCCGAGGCATTCGTTTGCGCGCACATTTTCGAAAGGTCATGGACTCCATTGGTGTCCTAGACACTGATGGACCCATTTGCTTGCGCTTTCTAAAATAATAAGGTATTGTACCTGAGGCGACAGTTTAAACCTGGATTTAAACGCCAAATATTAGATTATCACTTGCTTCAGTTAACCTCTAGAAAATGTATGTGCAATCAGTCATAATTAGTTGAGCCGCTCTTTTAGCGGCTTTGATCTTACTTGTTGTATGAATGTTTGTCTTCTATTATTCAGTGCTTATTTTCATTTAAATCAAATATTTCTTGTGGCTGCTGCCTGCCGGCAGTGCAACAATACTGGGAACTATCTCATCGTTTCTGCTTTCAGATGGCAAGCTTCCTATATACTTTTTTCCTATATGTATTCATTCGGTTATTTCATTATTTTAATATCGCTTGAGTGTCAGTCTATTACAACCCGCTTGTGTGCGTTTATGTGCGATCTGTTTCTTCAGGCCAATTAAGAGGTCTTTCCGAGGTTTCAAGTAAAACTTGTCAACATTTTCTGACCTTTCTGCATGCATACATGCATAATGCATACAGTTTACATGGGTTCTGAAACCCAGAGTAATTTGCATTACCAATAAAAATGCACATCATGGGGCTTAACCTCTACACTTCAGGCCACACATACCTTCTCATTATTTTCTAGGAGTCTTTCTAACAAACAATAAAACATAAAATCAAGGTGGGATCACCACAGGTAAAATATAAAAGTCATCGACCTAACGTATATTTTTACTCGTACAGAGTAGTAGAGCCACGCCCGCGCGTGGCGCGAAGCCTATTTACTGCTACTTAGCGGTGGCTCACGGTGGACGCGCAGCTACCGGGGCCGGGTGGCGGCAGGGGAGCGGCCTTCCTAGGAAGGGTGGTGTGGTGTAACTTGTAATGATGGGATGGGGTTATGCGTCAAGCATAGTTTTTGCAGATGCGAACCTCCCAATTCGTCGCACCCCGGACAAACAGGCCTATCTAATTTTTATGAAATATTTCAGTAGAGTTGAAAAACTTCTCTGTTTTCTTTCATATTTGACTGAATATACTGCAAATGATGCTGAAAAAAATAACCTGGTAAGAAGCTTTGCTAACAGTTTAAACATAAATAATAGAGCAAATAAATTAATATATGTATTCTAAATATCTAAATAAAAGCTATAATTGTGAGATACGCCTGTATGTCCCGAATTATATATAAGAGGTTGCGAAAATTTTCCTAACGATTACGGAAATACATATATAAAATTACACATATCTAATTGTATTGTATACGATCAAAGTGACTCACTTTGATTATAAAATCGTTGCAAAATCGCATAATATTAACTCCTTATATTTGCAGAGATAGCATGTAAAATGACGTCCTAAAAGTACAATCATTTAATTTAATTATCACCATTAAATTATAATACAATGAAGTGACTCACTTTGATTATAAAATCGTTGCAAAATCTCACAATATTAACTCCTTATATTTGCAGAGATAATAGCATGTAAAATAACGTCCTAAAAGTACCACCATTTAATTTAATTATCACCATTAAATTATAATACAATTAAAACAATTAGTGAATAATGATTGAATATACATAATCGTTATTTATTTTATAGGTAAGGTGCAACCAAAATAACAACAACTAGTTAATTACTCATCGATCAGTTCATTTAAATTTATATTTAGGTATGCTTTCCATGTATTTGATTGGCGTATAAAACTATATAATAAAAATATGTACCTATTTAAAATTTAATAAAAAATATGATAAAATAAATATATGTCATTAGAAATGTAATTTCGGAATCCCTAGATCTCTACAGAGTACCATGCCACCCGGGACTTACCGGTGCGACCTGACCGAACCACCGCGTGCAAGATGCTTCCGGTGATGAAATGAAAAGCATAATGGAGTCAGGCGTTATACGGCGCCGCCCGGTCCGAGGCGGGCGGGCGGAGGTGGCGAGTTCTACTGCCCTATTTTTTCCTCATACATTCGCTCCCGCGCACGCTCCCTTTTACCGACCTCAAAAGAAGGAGTTTCTTATATTGGATTTTTTTTTTAAGCTTCATACTTACAAAACAAACAAGACCTACAAAAATCATAGTTACATCTTTGCGAAGATCCATTTTTTTTTAATCATCCATAGACAGTACACTGCACTCGGATTTGTCATATTTTAACATTACCATTAGCCAGTTCAGCAAAACAAAAAGCGCAGCGAAGAATAAAGGGCGAGAAACTCCGCTGTTCCTTTTTTCAACGTCCACAGCGTTTCTATTGTTTTTTTATAAAAACACAGCTAAAACACTAAATTAACATAAATTAACGAAAGTCAACATTTCGCACGAGCGATGCTGAGTATAGGTAACTCCCGATAGAATTAAATGATTTGAACAAAATTAACTGTATTTGACAGAATGAAGTCTAATCTATGTTTTATGGCAAAAAAAATATCAATTGAAGGAGTTATTACCTCCTCATGGATGTTGGAGTTTCTTTGCGTCATCGAATTCACGAGAAAAAACTAGCGGCCCGACTTCTTTCAACTCCAACTTTTCATATTTTTTATATATATACACTTATAACTTCGGCATATGCACCGGTTTGTATTGTTTCATGTCTCAAAAATAAAAAAAAATTGCAACAAAGTAAACGTAAAATAACATGAACAAAATTTATATAAAATGGAAAATGGAAAACTTTCCAAATATTGCATTCAAATAATTTAGTTATTTTTTAAGTCCTTTCTTAAGTCATGTAATTCCTGAAATAATGCTTTTAAAATGACATGATTGGAAATATCGCTAGATACAAATTAAATGAATCCTAAAATAAATACATGCAATATTTTAAATTGCAGTATACTTTCTGACCTCTTAAAAAGTTCTTGCTTTCTGCACTCAATAAGTATTGATAGTTTTATTTTAACAAAAAAATATTATTAACCAATATAAACCTTTGCATGCCGATTTACTTTTATTATTTAGTTTTAAAATCCTACCTACTTGCCACACAACAGTACTACTTCTAGTTAGAAATACCGCAATATACGTAGATATTATTTAATGATAGCGTTATGATGTTGCCACGATCATTAACAGAAAATCCCGTAAAATATGAATGTACATTAGTGACCCGAAATAAGTATCGGATCGTGATACTCTATTTATAAATCTACATTCAAACGCCGCTCTGTTATGAAATATATGGATGCTGATTCGTTGAGAAGAAGAAAATATTACTAAGGTGCACGAAGATGCAGCGTCGTAACTAGACTTTTTGGGCCCCAACCCAAAAAAGTTATCCCCCTATCGTTAGACCTAAGGAAATGTTAATTGTCATGTTGTGTTTGTCCATTATCGGTGTAGTTTCAGTTTTATTTTTTTATTTCTAAGTTTTGTTATACTTTGTAAGAAATGAGTCCCTGTCGACAAACATAAATAATTTAAAAAAACGCATAAAGTAGCCTTTTTGGGCCCCAACGCAAAAAAGTAGCCTTTTAGGCTACTTACCCAATGCAAAAGCCTTATTGCCCTTAACTAAGTTTATAATAACTAAGTTTATTATAACACTTTTATACTATAGGAGCTTAGTTATTTGCGCTAAAATTGTTTATTTTTAAGCTCCGCTGGGGCCAACTTGAATCAGGAGCCCCATTGATTGCATTGGCGTAGCTTGGCCACTGCGAAGATGCTTCGTTAAATTAGTCATGTCATGCATTGTATTTGTTATAGTTTCGGGGGCAGAGACGATGGTGATAAAATGTTCTAGGTAAATTTAAGAAACATCGTGAGTGATGGCTGTGATATGACCATGAATTTTGAGTATTACATTCGTATTCCTTTCTCGTCGTCGGACGGCGACGGCTCGCTTGCTAGTACCACCGAAAGTCCGAAGGTCCATTATTTTTAGATGTGATGAGCGATTTTGCAGAATAATATGTATCTCCAAATAATGAAAATGGTCCGGTCAGCTTATGCAGGCAACTTGACCGCATTAGATGCAGACGCAATTTCACATCTGAGATTGAAATTTTCGTTGAGAATGCGGATCACTATGTGGTTCGGAACCCATGTGAATTGCAGGTTTACATCCCTACTTACCCGGTCCTAGATAGGGTTAACTCGCCTGGGTGGTCACCATAACCTATGGCCGAGTGCACGAAAGGACACAAATTCAAAATCAACGTCAACGTATGATTAAACACGTCACTTTTCATAGACAGTAAGGAAGAGAGCTGATTCAACTCCATGAGATTCACTAAAAGTGACATGCTTGAACATTGATTAATTCAGGCGTCTCTTCCTGCACCGGTTGTCTGCAGTGTTTTCAATCAGGGAGCCGTGCTCAAATAAAGGGAAGACACCAGATTTCCGAAGGAACTAGGTGCGATGCCAGGCCCTTCCCTTCAGACGTTCTTTCTCTTTCTGAGTTGGATAAGTGCATTTCGTCTCGAATGCGAGCTGCTCCATGATTCGTAATCCACGTAAAACCAGGTTTAAACCCGCCCAGGTTGGTACCATCCAGTAACGTAGCACGGCGGGGGGGGGGGGGGGCGGAGGGTGCGGTCCGCACCGGGCGGCATTTCACAGGTGGCGAAAAAAAATGCGGGTAAAAAGGCATATTTTATGATCAATCACAAAAATAAGAGGGCGGCGAATTTGGGATCCGCACCGGGTGCTAGTGACCTATGCTAGAGTGCTATAAACATGGTCGAACCGGCAATAAAACATTGTCCGTGTTTTCTATCCAGTTCAGAGTAGCCGTGCTCATAAAGGGAAGGTCCCGGCATGGCACCTAATTGCTTCGGTAATGTGGTGTGTATTGGGCTAATATAGTTGCGTGGGTGGTTGCATGTTTTCTTCTAGGTTTTGTAGACCGAATGTGCAGTCGAGATGCGTCGTAAGATGACATATTATACGTATCAATCAACGCGGCCTTGCAGCGTTAGTACGTCAGTGATTAAAGTGACTTTTAGATGCAATTTGTACCATACTAACTGTCAAACGTCGTGTTATTCGGCCAGGTGAACGGAAATATACCAATGCGTACCGCTGCCGCGCCGCCCGCCGTCTCATACTCTATGTACAGTCATCTCGCCACTTCCAATAAGTGGCAAAGTTTTCGAAATGTTTTCAAAACTTTGGAAAATACTTATGGTTCGGTAGGCACTTTAAAAAGATTTCTTTTCAATCAATAACACATTTTTCGCTGAATCTCAAGCTCTTGAACTCTACTATGTTGCATTAGTTGCTTAACAGACTCAAGTTACAGTTAATACCAATTTTCCCTAAATCTTCTCCATTTCATGCCATATCATTAGGTGCAAACTATTAATTATATATGTATGTACGGTAGCCCACAGATTGAAGGACACACTTCGGGCGGTTAAAGTAAAAGTAGAACAGTCAAAATACGTTGACTTTTGGAAACAGCTATAGGGCTGACTATTTAATTTCAAATATTTGAGCACATTTCTTATTGACTATTTAAGTAAACCAAACCCTAGCAACATTGAAATGAATTTTGTATTTTATCACCAAACATATCACTTATGTGGAAGTGTATCCTTTGAACTTTCTTCGTCTGCTGTACATGTGACTAATTTATATTAAGGTGGCCCAACCCGGCGGGCCTAACTCATTCGCGGGCACGGTACAAAACCGTGCTGTTGCGCTCTGGGACCTTCTCTGTTTCAAAGAATAAGACAGGCTCCGTGATGAGGAAGATGCAACATGTCCACAAAAAAGACAATGTGCATAGTGTATGATTTGGCAAGATTTACGAAAATTTTAATTTCAAAACGACTTATAGCTAAAAGTAAACCACGACCGCTGTAGTAAAAAATCTAACAAAAACCAAATAGATCATAAATATTGATTAAATAAGCTATGTCTGATGACTAATCTTTTTACGATGTTTTTACTTTATCATTGCGTAATCCACCTCCAAAGATATTGTATAAAACGCGCGAAAAAATCGAACTTTCGGACCTTATAACTTAGAAACCAAACACAATTTTACAATGCCAATGGTCATCAGACATCTAGTTCGATCAAATAAAGCTATTTTGAGCAAAAGTTTGGATCTCTGACAAGAAATATGGGCGTGATCTTCTTTCTCCTTTTGTATGGGGAGATGAGCGGGTTGGGCCACCTTAACAGAAGAGTTTTTCTATTTGCAAATATAACTATTAATATGATCGACAGGTTGATATTATTATCATAAATAATTCGTGGACTGTTTAACAAATGGTAACTAAACAAAAAGATGCTTCCACTTTGCCGTGGTATCGGTGAAACTAGTCTATAGACAGCCCTCAATTTTAGAAAAGTTCAATGACACATTGATAATACGTTAGGCAATGTATGTCAACAACTTATCTACCGATTCAGTCAATGCATTTACACATTCTGTGAACTAAACCAATGCCTAATGTCTTAGTTAACAGTGTTTTATTTTGTTATTGATAATATAAAATAAGATGCTATCTTTTTCGTCGTCTGATTCGATTTCGATACATTCATAGTAAAATGGTGACTTAAATTATTAATGGAAAACATTTTATACACTATGTAAGTACATCTGTCCAATAAAATTTATTAGAATAATAATTTTGAAGAAATCAATTTTCTTCTTTTTCAATCTCTACATCTGCTCTACACACTCGTTAACTAATATGCATGCTACATACCATGCATACAAAATATGCATGGTAGCTTATACTCATCACTTATGTATGTAGCTTTTCTCTTTGATACTAACAGTTGCATCCGAAATTAGCGTAAAAACCTAGATTGTTTTATAGTTTACGAACAGAATGTCTATGGCCGTGTATTTCGGGTACCTACTAAGTATAAAGTTATCGACAAACGAATGGACATGAGGCACCGAATATGGACTAGTCCGGAACAGCAGCACAGAATATAGGGTCAAATGCAGTGTGCAGTGCGATGCCTGCGCAGGCGCAGGCGCGCGTCTGCACTCACCGACTTCGAACCGGTCTTACGTGTTCTCTCCTTGCATGGGAACAATGGGTGGCCGACTCTCACATCCAGCTCGCTTCACACAATGCTACGGCGCAGTGGCAACTCGCCAAATATGGTGACCCATATGACCTTAGACTTAGGCTGAGATAAATAGTCGTAACAAAAACTAAAGCTAACGAAAAGTAGTACTTTTTGACGTCACTTTGCATTACTTTGAGATTTCGTCCATACAAAATGCGACAAAGTGACGTCACAAAGTACTACTTTTCGTTAGTGATAGTTTCTGTTACGACTATTTATCTCAGCCTTAGTTTCATACAAACATCAGCTTCAGTTGGCAGTTGGTTTAAATGCTGCATTAGATGAACTTAAATCTCACTCCGTGAACGATGTGGGGGACACCCAAAGCTCCAGGAGAGCATCGTGCCAGAAAATGACGCTCCCGTTCAAAATAAATAATTTAAAATAATTATCGATGGTTTCGAACACTATCGATAACATTTCGTTCAACGAGAAAAAAAGTTATTTTCTCGTTATTTCAGTTACACCAAAAAAATCGCTGTAGCGCCGGTTGGATATCTCCTTGACTTGATCAATCAGTAACAGTAATATCAGGTAACCAATTTTTGCGTCTGGATGTTTTTTAGGGTTCCGTACCCAAAGAGTGCCAACGGAACCCTATTACTAAGCCTCCGCTGTCGGTCCGTCCGTACGTCCGTCCATCCGTCCGACCGTCCGTCCGTTTGTCCGTCCGTCCGTATGTCACCGTATAAAGCTGATTTTTTTTCAAAGTGTGTATTTATTTTGCCGCTTTCACAACAAATAGTTAAAACAAAAAATAATTCATATTAAAGGGGGGCCCTATACAAATAACATGATTTCTTGGTGTTAAATCTTGTACGATGGTCGGTTTTTAGGGTTCTGTACCCAAAGGGTAAAAACGGAACCCTATTACTAAGCCTCCGCTTTCCGTCCGTCCGTCCGTCCGTCCGTCCATCTGTCACAAGGCTGTATCTCATGAACCGTCATAGTTAGGCAGGTGAAATTTTCACAGAGTGTGTATTTATTTTGCCGCTATAACAACAAATAGGCAAAATAAAAAAAATATAAAAATTAAAGGGGGGCCCTATACAAAAAACGTGATTTTTTGTGTTAAACCTTGTACGATGGTACGGAACCCTTCGTGTGCGAGTCCGACTCGCACTTGGCCGGTTTTAAACATATGCTACGTCCAACCACAGACAAAAACAGTACTAGACAATTTGTATAAAGATTTTCTTTTTTGCTGCCGTTATTTATTTATTCATTCCTTTCACCGTTAGGCATTAGAACATTTTTAACACATTACAATTTTATATTAGCACATTATCCAATATCAAATGAAAAATAAAATAAAATACCACATTAAAAGTATTGAATAAAAATGAGTACATAATTAATATTTTTTTAATCAAATTTAAACAAAATACGATATCAAATCAAACAAAGTACAATACTATTAATTTTGAAAATCAATTAAAACAAAATGTAATATCAAATCCATCAAAGTACCAAAACTAAATAAAAAATAATGTTAAATTAAATTAGGCTCCATAATTTTTTTTAACTCGGATTTGATTCGCAAGCACATGCAGACGAATTTGTTTCGTGGTAAACGGTGTTCTACTTCAGAAACTGTAGTAACCTGAAATGATGGGCAGGTTTATTGATAAGGCCTTTTACATGTGGTTGACAACTTTGCCAAACTATTTTCATAAGAAAATAAATGTCTTGCTTTATTTATTAATTTTCCGAAAATCATCTGTAGTTTTTGTTAAGTCATATGTATTTTAATGAAACATGAAATGTGTCCATTGCTTAGAGCAAATAAAGTTCAACGTCAGAAGGTGGTTTGAAGATAAGATGTTTACCTAATACATTCACTTACCCATAGTATATACTTGGCATTATTGTGGTAGGTGTCCTGCTCGCGGTTTCTTACTCTGGTAAGTTTAATAAGAAGGTAAAATGCTCATTATTAGTAATAACTTGTATCGATACCTATTTATAATTGTTTCCTTACTGTGTACATCAGCAACGTTAATTAACCAGCAAAGTAATGAGGAGATTCTGAATCCTAAAATCACTTGTTCTGAAAAATGGAACAATAATCGGAAACGATCATCACGAGGGATTAACCCTGGAGAAACAGCCAAAAAATTGTTTCCGTTCTAGTTTTTTATATCCTAACAGCAATCTCATAAGTAAATTAATATAAAAACATAATTGAGAGTGGTGGCCCTTCCCGGCGGGACTAACTCATTAGCGGGGACGGTACAAAACTATGTATGCTTTTGCGCTCTGAGACTCTGTTTCAAATAAAAAGACAGGCTCCGTTGTGAGGAGGATGCAACATGTCCACAAACGCTTAATATGTTTGAATGTTCAATCTTTGCAGTCAATGTCCGCAACGCAAATGAAGGGTTAAATAAATGTATGTAGGTATAATCTTAAACACTGTGTTAGTAGGAGGCATTCATTACGGGAAGAGGGACTGTAGGAGAATTCCAAATTATGGGTATACAGCTGGTGGCGAAATTGGTAGACGCAATACCCGCGAATGGTATGTTTTGCTGGTTCGGGTCCAGCCTTGCAGTATATTCGTAAAGTAGTTCTTTTTACTTGGCTCTTTCTTCAATTCATGCATCCTTGCTTCACGGTCGATTATACATACATACATGTCACATTCCTTAGGATAGATATGAATTTATATTTAAATGTTCATTTGTCAAGTAGGTACATACCTATATATGTGGGTACCTACACTTCCATTAGGTATCTTCAAACTCGATTGTTAAAGCAAGGGTGGATACGTGGATAGCTGCCGGTCATTGCTCAATCAAATAGCCTGGTGTCATGGTGTCAACGCCCAAGCCCCGCGCCGCTGTCGCGCGCGTGCTTCCTTTGGCAATGAATTACGCCATTTTAGGATGCCTCCTGCTTGGTATTCCGTTACCTAAAAATAGCATAGCGCGTGACGTGGCGAGCGATTAAACACAACAGTAAACCGCGTGTTGCATCGTTCAATATCATATGGCGTTAATCCATCTTTAATCATGCATTTTTCTTTGGTAGATAAAAGTTAATATGACCTTTCAAAAACCTTTTTAAAGCGATGATCAATATTGGTGGTTGTAATCAAGGTCGGATCCAGGGTCGGGGGTCTCCTCCTTGGGCTGGGTCTAGTCGACTGAACCACCAGGTTTGGAGCGGTCATTGGGTCATCACCCCTTTCCCTGTGCTGGATTTGGGTCGACTACATGACTCTTGACCCCTGACGACTTGAAAGCTGGATCCGCCCTGGCATGCAATAAGAACATGCTATCTACTCATATTATACCAACATCAATACCAAAAGACGCGTGGTAAAATGTTTAGTCCGCTGGAAGTTGATCACCAGAATAGGATTTGAACGTGCTAAACATACATGTTTACGCGTTACAACGCAAGTCTCATTTTGAAAATAACCCAAACGCACGACTCGTGATGACGTCAGCACCTGTCGTGATGTTTAAAATGCTTGTTTGAAAAGAAAAAAAATACGTTTAGCCCTTTCTTAGAAACATCCGCAAGATCGTAGTGTTAATTTTTAGAACTGTATGTTAAGAATGGCCCGTAAGCTATGCAATATTTTTAACACACTAGTAAATCTTAGTCCAAGTCTTCGCTACTTAGAGCTTAAGTCTACGAAATATTAATAAGTAATAGTAAAATATAATGGTGACACAGATTCAACCAAACTCTTGCTTGTGGGTTCTGATCCACGGAAGATGATGATGCACCGTCTTCGAATCCGGCGCTTTTTACCTTCCATCTTGTGCCTCTTATTCTGGATGAAACTGGTCCTGCACATTTGTTTTGACCCATCCCGCTATCTGTGAGAATGGCCTGTGCCATTCCTCGCTCAAACGTGTAGCTGTTTTCTATACAAAGCTATTCTACGCCGACCGCACCATCACAAGAATTTATTAGTGGTATGAACGAAGTCCTGAAGTCTTCTGCTGCTCTGTTGTATTTTTGATGCTTCTACATCGAATGACTCTGTGAGCTATTGGACCAGGTGCAGATGTTGTATGAGGCGGCACGTCAGCATTAACAATGCGAATGTTAAAAAAAAAGCCTTCCTCGCCGGTTCCCTGACACCGTGCAGCATCAGGTCACCTTATCAAAGCTGGTTGCGTGAGAGTTGCATCACGCATGATTGGTTCAACCTCCCCATGCAATTTCTGTCCATTCTTTGCAGTACTAGTCCACTTTTTTACAATTGAGCGCATGTCTTAAGTCAAATCCGTTCTAAACGCAGCCGTCACAATGTTCTGGGAAAAAGGATGGTTCGTGGCAATATTTGTTGATTACAGGAAAGCTTTCTTTGGAATAATAGTATCCCAGGGGTGTGTGAGTAACAATATGTGGAATTTGCTTTCAACAAAAACACATTTATCGGGTCTTTTTTTTTTTTATGCGACCTGACATGGATGGCTAATACCACACAACTACCGTTATGATATTAGCCCAATTCACCACATTCCCGAAGGAATTAGGTGCCATGCCAGGACCTTCCCTTTATGAGCACGGCTACATTAAACTGGATGGAAAACACGGACAATGTTTCATTGCCGCTTCGACCATCTTTTCATCCAATGCGATGGTACCAACCCGGGCGGGCTTAAACCCTACCACCTAGTAGGGGAAGGGGACCTACAGTTTTACATGGATTCCGAACCATGGAGCAGCTCGCATTCGTGACGAAATGCACTTATCGAACTCTGAAAGAGAAAGACAGTGGTGCAAGTCGGTATTGAACCCGGGCCTCTGGTACGCTAGGCCAGTCCCCGCGCCACTAGGCTACGAGCCGCTCACACACAATATTTCCATTTGGGGCAGGTTTTCTTGTAGATTTTCCCCATTGCATAAAAGATTACTAGAATCATCTTATGTAGTTTTAATTATATTTAAGTAAAAATTTGGAAATTCTAGGGATCAATTGTAAACCATGCTGTTCCCTTGTCCCCGTGGGAGTTCGAAAGCCCATGGGCATCGTGGGTACGGAGATCGACGTTCTCGGTGGTTGTCGGCCACCTCCCAAGCTATCCGCCCCGTGGCATTACGACTTTTATCAACTCTCAGAGGAGTGATTCGTTTTCTTTTGTCACGATGCCTCTTGGTATTTCCACCGTGTGTCTGCCTCGGAATCACTTTGCCTCGCTCTGTCTGCTTTGAAAATGCCAAGGAAATGCCGGCCGGGAAGGTGGATAATGTTCGGTTTCAGATAATGTATCGGGATACTTACACACACATACATCATGCGAAATGACAAAACTCTTCGTGAGATTCAGATCTACACGATGGTACTTAAACAGTTACGAAACCTACATCAATAAGACAATAATATAACAGATTACATACATTACATATGTAATGCAATTATGCATTGTTTTATGCAACCTGCCATGGATGGCTAATGCCACACAACTACCGCTACGACGGCTACATAGAACTGGATGGAAAACCCGGACAATTTTTCATTGCCGCTTCAGCATAGTTTCATCCAATGCGGTGGTACCAACCCGGGCGGGCTTAGCCCTACCACCTATATAGTAGGGGAAGGGGACCTTCAGTTTTACATGGGTTCCGAACCATGGAACAGCTCGCATTCGTATCGAAATGCACATATCTAACTCTGAAAGAGAAAGAAAGTGGTGCATGTCCGGGCGAGGATTTGAACCCAGACCTCTAACATGAAAGGCAAGTCCTCTAGCCCCTAGACCACGAGCTGTTTGATATGTAATGTATGTAGTATGTGATAATGCCATGTGATTCGAAAAGCAGCCCATATATATAATATCGTTCATCCTAATTAGTTATTCTGTGATCCTATCCTATCCCGCTAATATTATAAATGGGTAAGTTGATTGGAACTTGTTTCTATGTATTTAATTTTATATTAATTATTCTATGAAGAAATGCTAATCATACATACATACACTGCTTTCCCGGAGGGATAGGCAGAGGCGAGAGAGCACAGGATACTTATTTCGCGTCACAGGCATACATATTTTCATTTAGGTTTTACGATTACGGGTACTATATACCTGTTATTAACGAATTATTACATCGAGCTGGCCATGGTCCAATTTATCTCGCTTTTGCTCGGTAAATTTGTTTCGTCATCATTTCGTAACCCATTAGCTCCACATGTTTAAACCGAATTGACATACACTTTGCGCCCCACTTATGTTGTTTTTGCACTATACTTTCTTTTGTAATTTTTTTTTTTTTTGTGGCGTAATAAAGAATTTTCAATCAATCAATCAATCACTTCTCCATTGTCGTTACTACATCTTTTTTCAATTCACAATGCTTCTCATTATTAAGTACATACATATTTTTTACGATACAACACAATTATCCGAAACAGAAAAAAAAAATATAGCTCCTTGGCTTCGGTAAACATATCCAGCTTTCTGGAACCGCCAGGAGTATCTAAAAACGAAAACTTGGACGCGACTTGCATGGACACCCTCGCTCTCAAAAGCATCTGGTCTTGTAGAGTAGAGACGTAGATTTCGCTGCCGGCTGCCGTTAATACAGAAAAATCGTACCGTTTTTCCGTTGGGTTAGGCAAATATGTTAAAGCGCCATGCGGTACGATCAGAGCATTCTGATCTCGCGTTTTCAGAAGACATTATATGTCTTTATAGACGATTAGGGGTGCTACGGATTTGACCATTTCGAAGCACGTGACGAGGTCTTCTCGGTGAAGCGAGAATGTTATTTCGACCAGTTCCGCTCTGTAAATTTTCTTGTTCTCCAATTGGATTTGGTTTGTCTTACGCCCTTATATTCGTATAAGTGAATGCAGACAGCGCTGCTGTCACACCCCTAAATAGAATCAGTTGGATTTGTATTATGCCAGGACGGGCGAGGACGTTGCTGATAAAAGAAGCGTGGGTAAAGTGACATTCAAATGGTTAGTACTCGTAGATTAAAGTTTATTGAAACTCTGCACTCGTACTTAGAGGCTGTTTGAACTTACGTGACGTTCGTGCGGGTAGGAAGATTCTGGCGGCTCATGCTTTTTAGGGTTCCGTACCCAAAAGGTGCCAACGGAACCCTATAACTAAGCCTCCGCTGTCCGTCCGTCCGTCCATCCATCCGTCAGTCCGTCCGTACGTCCGTCTGTCACAAGGCTGTATCTGATGAACTGTAATAGGAAGGCAGCTGAAATTTTCACAGAGTGTGTATTTATTTTGCCGCTATAACAATAAATAGGTACAATTATTTATAATAATAATCAAGGGGGGTTAAAAAACGAGTTTTTTTTTGTGTTAAATCTTATACGATGGTAAGGAACCCTTCGAGTGCAAATCAAACTCGCACTTAGGCGGTGTTAATATATTTAAAAAAAACTAATTTTGTACGTTTCCTAATAAATTCCTTCCGCTGGTATTAATAATTGGAATATTTGGATATGTCTTATGCCCTATCGACTTAAGCCATTTTTTTGTTCAGTTTTTACTTTGGACTATTTATTATTCAGGAAATAATTTAGCCCGACTTCAGTCCAGAAGACATGGACCCGAGCAGAGCCGGGTACCTCAGCTAGTCTAATAATAAACATAGAGGTTCATGGAATCCAAACCCTGGACTATCGGGCACACTATTAGCGAATTATTGCTATAGATACATGTTTACGAGCACGCTGTATATCGTATTCAGAGTCATGTTGGAGTGAAATAGATAAGAAAACTTCATACATATACCACATTTTGTTCTGCAAATATGTAGAGTATGGCAGTAAGTATCAGTTCATAACTTTATTATTGTGAAGAGGACAGTTCAGTGCGATTTACTTGTTCGATAGTGAATAATGTTTTGTTTTCTAGTTACACAGACCCAGTTTTAGTTTCATTCTTAATTTTTTTTGCAGTGGGCGTGGTGATAACTGTTACTTAGTTTGTGTCATTAGAACTAGTGAGTCTCGAATTTGGTATGAGACATGATTTTTCAAATTGGATACCTAGAGGGGTGAGTTGTCCATTTATCCTTTTCTTGTAAACCCTACTTGCGTTCACGGGTGCCATTTCTGGCTCCCGAGCACCGATATAGGGTCTCAGGGAACCCAATGGTTGACCATTGTCAACCTTGTTTCGCCCAATGTTGTGTTTAGGCACACATATAGAGCCCAGCTAAATTCTAGAAAGCCTGACACTACCGAAGTTGGCAGGAACCTTAGAATTGTTTATCTATGCACATGAAACTCATTCACTTTGAACCGCATTTTTATAACAGTCATATGAAAGTAATAGTAATATTTCGGATGTACATTTTATTTGGGCACGTTTATTATGTCTCTAGTCAGTTTGAATGAGTCTGTCACTAATGTTTTGTGTTGTGGCAGGGTAGGACCTCAAATCAAAAACAGGCCAAGTGCGAGTCGGACTAGCACACGTAGAGTTCAGTACCATAGTACAAGATTGAACACCAAAAAATCACGTTTTTTCTATGGGGGCCCCCTTTAATTTTTACTGTTTTTAAATATTACCTATTTGTTGTTATAGTGGCAACATAAATACACACTCTGTGAAAATTTGAGCTACCTACCTATTACGGTTCATGAGATACAGCCCTGTGACAAGACGGATAGACGGACGGACGGACGGTCGGACGGACGGACGGACGGACGGACAGCGGAGGCTTAGTAATAGTGTTCCGTTGGCCCCCTGTGGGTACGGAACCCTAAAAATTAAAGAAATGTGCCATGCAGCGCGGCTACTATGAAACCGAGTCTCCTTTTTCCGAAACTTCAGGCCACCCACAAACATAGTCGCAAGAGGCAGGGTTGACGAGGTGTAGGTGCAAACTAATTTGGCGAAAGCATTCAGGAACACATTCGCGCGAGTTGGCGATGTTTAGAATGTGTGGCACGTTTTGGGTTGGCTGGTTATTGGGCCAAAGCTAGGAAATCCGTTGGCCAACGGTTTTTTTGTCACCGCGGGAACCGGTGTGGGGCCATCATAGTTGAGCCTTTGTCGAAAATACATACATACAACTTGCCCAACCATGTGTTGGTAGGGCCATTGTTAGATATTTGTGCTGCAACTTACTCAACCCTTTCGCGGTTTGCCTTCTGTTGGATCTCCGTCGGCAACACTACCATCTCCCAACTAAATCCCCACCGTTGGCCACGGTTGGCTAACACAAAATGCTACTAGGGTACTCCCGTCCTTCCATGCTCGGTGTCACACGACGCGCGGCCGGTCCGAGTCGCGAGTGACGACCACATGACAATTCTCCTTCATTATCTCTTGTGTGGGCAGGACGGACCGGCAGACGTCGGTGGGCGCCATGGAGCATGCGCTGCAGCACCGTGAGCGCGTCGGCGTGCAGGACTTCGTGCTGCTGGAGAACTACACCTCCGAGGACGCTTTCGTCGACAACCTGCGGAAGCGCTTTAACGAGAACATCATCTATGTCAGTACCATCCACACCTTAGTCAGAAACTACAGTGACCTTGATTCTGTACACCTCCCAAACGTTTAGCCATCCGTTTTATGTAAATGGACATGGATGGCTAAAACCACATCCACCGTCATTATATTTAGCCCATCACACCGCAGTTCCGAAGGAATTACTAGAAATGCCAGGAACTTCCCTTTATGAGCACGGCTTCACGGACAATTTTTCCTTGCCGCTTCGACCATCTTTTCATCTAATGCGATGGTACCAATATGGGCGGGTTTAACTCTTCCTACAGTTTTACAAGGATTGTAAATCATGAAACCGCTCGCATTCGTGACGAAATGTAATTATCCAGAGATAGAAAGGAAGTGGTGCCTGAGAGTCCGTGCATGAACGGCAATTTGTACCAAGACTTCTGGCATCTAAGGCAAGTCGCCGCGCCCCTGAGCTACCTTTCACTGATCACGTAGTTGCTGGTATGGGGCCTCGCTGAGTGTGGTTTCGCGAAGTGAAATGGGTTTGGCGTTACTGAACGACGACCGTTGGAGTAACCGTGTCCTGCACTGGCGGCCGTGGACAGGAAAACGGAGTGTGGGAAGACCACAGGACGACTACATCAAGTGCGTCGGCGGAAAGCAGTGGTTCCGTACCGCTGAGGTCCGGGAGGACTGGAGAAAAATTGAAGAGGCGTATGTCCAGCAGTGGACGCAAACACGCTGACTGACCGACTGTTACTGAGCACCTTCGGTTTCTCAGCACAGCCATCCCGTAACGGTTTTTTCATAAACAAACATTCTGGCAGTCGATTAATTTGGTAGCTTTTAACCACGCATAAATGCTCGAGGGAGGCCTATAGCCCGTACAAGGAATAAGATATCTAATCCTTACTACATATTACACGTATGAAGGTATTAGATACAGAATACATTTTCATTGAGTAACTACTTTGAGTGTTTTGAGTGTTTTGTGTGTTTCTCATTTTCAGACATATATTGGACAAGTACTGATTTCGGTAAACCCTTACAAGAACCTTCCTCTCTACACTGAGGAAAAAATCAAGAGCTACTACAAGAAAAATTTCTTCGAAGCGTCACCTCACGTGTAAGTTCGTTTTGGACCATTATTGAACTTTATTCAACTATTTTTAGAGATGACGCTTTTGATGAATCGAATGACACATAACGGTTGAGTGGCGTGGCGTATACGTAATGTTCTTTAAACATGTAGGATTGTATAGTATTCTTACAGTCCTGCGTCAGAAAGAGACAGGCACAGCCCCAAGTCACGAACAAAACATTTTATTTCGACTAATTCCAAAGCAAGGATTGCATTGCTGCAATTTTCAATTTTCTCGGGCATTGCAAAGTGTAACTCAACCCCTTTTTAGCGAAAGCCTGGAATGGGATGTCTTTACTTCCGGTTAACAAGTTTACAAAACGTGACTGTACATGACTACAACTTATCTCAAAAACGTCACTGACAAAACGCCAAGGGGGCTTTACTTAATCAAACAAAATTCAACTTCGCACCAAGATGATGTCAGGCATTGTGTCATATGTATTTTGAATCTATTACAGGTATGCTATCGCTGACAATGCCTACCGGTCATTGGTGTACGAGCACAGGGAACAGTGCATTCTTATATCAGGTGTGAATCAAAATATACATAACCACTTCCCCATTGTTAAGTGTTTAACCTATATGCATACATATGCATGCATGCATTTCTGTAGACAAAATACACTAAGGCATTTACACTTCGAAAGGATTTTTTTTTTTGTAACTGGACATGGATGTTTAATATCGATCTGACCGACAGATATTAGCCTAACACACCACATGGGAAATATTGCTCGGCTACATTGAACATCGACCATCGTTCATTCAATGCGATGGCAGCAACCCGGGCGGGATTAACCCTACCACCTAGTAAGTAAGGAAGGGAACCTACAGTTTTACGTGGAATCCGAACCACGGCCACGGTTCTGGATGGGTGACCATTTTCAACCGTTGAGGCTTCAACGGTTGAAAATGGTCACCCATCCAGAACCTAACCGCGCTCAGAGGTGCTTCCTCAGCTTATCTAATCGCAAGGCGTCGCACACTGAGCTACCGAGGCTGAAAAAGATGAAATGATCTGCTAGTTGTTCGTATTCTCCACTCCAATGACTCATTGAATACTTAACGTTTTGGATGCAACGTGTTCAACTTCAGGTTTACAAGCATTATGTCACGTGTCCAGGTGAATCCGGTTCCGGAAAAACGGAGGCGTCAAAAAGGGTTCTTGAATACATCGCAGCGAGAACGGGCCACCTTCGAAACGTCGAAAATGTCAAGGACAAACTTTTACAAACAAACCCTTTGCTCGAAGCCTTCGGGAATGCCAAGACGAACCGCAACGACAACTCGAGCCGTTTCGGAAAGTACATGGACGTCCAGTTCAACTACGAAGGCGGCCCGGAAGGTGGACACATCCTCAACTACCTGCTGGAGAAATCGAGGGTCGTTAGTCAGATGGCCGGCGAGAGAAACTTCCATATATTCTACCAGCTCCTTGCGAGCGGAGATGCAAACTTAATGAAGAGCCTCCATTTGCAAAACAGGCCAGATGCCTACAAATATACCAATGATACGGTTAGTTCATACACTAATTTTAATTAAAAAAAAATTATTTGGTGTCCAAACATGTATACATTCGGTTTGAACACCGAGACGGAATTCAATCAATGCAGCACTAAGCCATGGTGATAATCAGTAAATGCCATGCGCGCTCTGTTACATATTGAAGGCGTGTTTTAAGCTTTTACGCACAAAAATTAACAGTCGTATTGAGAGTGAACCTGTTAAAACTTAGTACGGGATTAGCAACGAACTAACCATACAAAAACCTGTTAAGTCCGGCAATAATCTGCGCACTAAACATAGCCAGCTACGAATACGACAGATAGATGTTAAGAATTTTTCATTAATAAACTGAAAATATATCTATTTAAAAATAAATGGAAAGTAATTTTTCATAAGTATGTTTGTCATATTAGCACATTACCTTTAGTGGTGCCAGTCAAAAATTCGAAGAAATCAGGGATGGAAATTTTAATCCTACTGTGTATTTAAACATATTGAACCAAAACTAATTGTTTTAAGTTCAATTTTACAATGTTTCACATGTCCACATTCTTAAAATTCCGGCTCCTAAAAACCGAATAATAACACGAGATTTCTTATTGGTTGCAGAACAAGCTTAAGGAAGTTGTGTCGACGCCGGACGCGGAGCAGTTCCGTGTGGTGTTGGCGGCCATGAAGGTTATTGAGATCTCGGAGGCTGAGCAACTTGATATGTTTTCTATTGTTGCCAGCGTGCTGCACCTGGGCAACGTCAAGTTCATCAGCAACGAAAAAGGCAATGCCGAAATTATAAGTCACGACGCCAGCACGCACTCAGTTGCAACGGTTAGTTCCTCTTTCTCTGTAACCATCTTTAGGGTGGCTATCATCATTGCCAGCGTACTGCACCTCCATAACTTCAACTCCATCAACAATAATGAAAGCAATGCAGATAATAACCACAAATTACGGTGAGACCGATAATTGCGCTGCGTGTGCTAACGTAGCTTGGAAATAAATTTCCAAGATTGTTTAATTAATTTTATTTTTGCTATCTAATATTTTGTGCTGTGTTGGTTCCGGTACATAAAAATAATAGAATTGGGCATAGATTTAGAGATGTTTAACAAAGTTTAAACATCTCTAAATGTATGTTAAAGATGCAAGCAATCAAATACATCGGAAAGGAATGATGGTCTGGAGACCATAACTTAAACCATTCTTAACTTATATTTGCAAATCCAATTGGCGCAAAATAGTTGATTACAGGTCAGGTTATCTTATCGTTTCTTATCAGTTCAAGTCATGCGTTATTATAATTGATAATATTTCCGTAATACTTATACGGCTCAATAGATATTTACATACGAATGAATCATCTATCATGTTTTTAACATTTGTAAATATAGGAATTTCCCTCCTCTCAATATTTCATATGTGACTTAGTTATCTGTTTGGTTGACCCAAACAGTTATCATTGCAAGTCTGAGAAAATAATAACATTTTTTTTCTCCTTTTTGTGTATAATTAGACATGGATGACTAATATCACGACTACTGTCATGATATAGCCAAACACACCAGATAGATACCTGGTGCATGCCAGGATTACCAGAACCTTCCTTATATTGCACGGCTACATTGAACTGGATGGAAAAACGTGCAATCTTTCAATAGATTGGCGCTGGCGGGATTAACCCTATCACCCAGTAAATAAATAAGAAACACCTTTAAGTGGAATCCGAACAACGGTCATGTAAAACTGTTGGTCCCCTTCCCCTGCTAGCACCTACATGTTTGGATGTGTTCCGAACCATGTAGCCCGCCCGGATGTATACCACCGCACTGGATGAAACTATGTTTGAAGCGGTAATGAAAGATTTTTCATCCAGTGCAGTGTAGCCATGCTCACAAAGGGAAGGTCCTGGCAGGGCACCTAATTCCTTCGGGAATGTGGTGTATTGGGCTAATATCAAAACGATAGTTGTGTGGTATTATCCACCCATGTCAGGTTGGATAAAAAAAATTAACGCATTTTAGTCGCCATTTTGTTCAATTCCTCATGTACTTGAGTAAGCATTAGTAGTAGGTTTTGACAGCAGAATACCGGAACGACCAGCAGAATAGCGATGGTGTAGATGTTTTTTAGTAAGGCATTTTGTGTCGACAGTTGCTGAAGGTTGGCTCGGTGGGGCTGCGAGAGGCGCTCACGTCGCGCACGATCGAGGCGCGCGGAGACGTCGTCCACACGCCCCTCGACGCCGAGCAGGCGCACTACGCGCGCGACGCCCTCGCCAAGGCGATGTACGACCGCCTCTTCACGTGGCTCGTGACGCGCCTAAACGCCAGCCTCGCGCCCGCCGACAAGAGCTCCAGGGACTCCGTCATGGGCATCTTGGACATATATGGCTTTGAGATCTTCCAAAAGAACTGGTGAGTAAGCGAGAACGGGAGGGGCGATCTAAACTCATTTTTATGCCGGCAGCGTAGCCACGAGTTAGTGGAATTGCTCTGATTGTAGTTAGTTCGCTTACGAATCCGGGGCACTCAACATCGAAGGTTCGTTCGCACTAAATAGCGTCCTGTGCAGTTCTACGTGTTCTTACGTGTCCTTGAAACTCAACAACATTCGTATTGAGCGAATTTGTAAGCGAATTGACTGGCTGATCTTTAACAAAGTACAACATTTCTTCCATGTTTCAATGTTCCATGTAATTTTAATTATGTTTTCCCTTGATTGCAGCTTCGAGCAATTTTGCATCAACTTCTGCAACGAGAAGCTGCAGCAGCTGTTCATCGAGCTGACGCTGAAATCGGAGCAAGAGGAGTACCTCCGTGAGGGTATCGAGTGGGAACCCGTACACTACTTTAATAACCTCGTCATCTGCGATCTCATTGAGGCTCGCCACAAGGGTGAGTTTCACTTGTATCCCCGGGTGAGGCCCTGGTACTAGCCAAATAGCAAAGTTAGACGCACCCCAAGTTAACTAAGTCTGACGATTAGAAGTTTAATTCTTACTATATATGATTCCTTGTCTAGGAATCAACCTATTTTCGTTAGTTTATAATTTCTTTTTCTATGCAAAATAAATTGCGAAAACGGTGTCCATTTCCGAACTTTTTTGACTAAATGTCTGAAATCTAAACACAAATGGAATTATTTTTTATGCATATATACTGTTTTTGCTTATATCTAGAAATCATATTACTTTCAGTTTTGTACTGTGAAAAATAGACTCTATTATTATTATTTAAATAAATGTTGGAATAAAAAAAATATATTAACAATCCATTATCCATCTGAAGTTCTATTTAGACTTGCTGAAGGTGCATTTGTATGGCGCGAGCAGTTGGCTAGTCCTAGCGCCTTATTCTACTTGGTTACTTTTATATTTTAGAAGATAGGTTGCGTATACCTCTGTGCGCTGGTAGAGTGACTTATGCTTCTACTCAGATATTCAAGCAACCGACCACACAACCAGGTTTATATTACCTTTGCTGTTATTGAAGCTTGAACTGAGCTTTAACATATCTTGATTCTTCGTATTTTGGTTTTGAGCGTTAGGTTGAGGGGATGACGTCCTAGTTTAGATTTAACGTCAAGTACTGATACCCTTTTTGGCGCAATAAAGGAATTATTATCATCAATCGGTCACCGGTCCAAACCTGGAAAGGTAACTACGATATTTGAAGGAAACCAAATATTGTTACAGGAATAATTTCCATTCTTGACGAGGAGTGCCTGCGGCCGGGTGACGCAAGCGACGCCAGCTTCCTGTCCAAGATGAATCAGTTGCTGGAGTCGCACCCTCACTACATCTCTCACCGCAAGGCTGACACCAAGACGCAGAAGGTCATGGGTCGAGATGTCAGTAACTTTCTCTTTCTTATCATTCACATGATTATCTTTTAACAAGAAGTCAAAAACCGGAGCCTTCCATAAGCGATTCCTACTATTCCTTGCTTCTTTTTTCATATACTAACTGATTTAATGTTGTTTGTTCCGTCTATGTGGACTGTATTTAATAGTTTTTTATTGTCGCCGCAACACACCGATCCCGAGACCTTACCACCGTCCACGCAGCCGGCAGTCGCCACCACAAACCCTCAGTTTTACGCACCGCCGCCGCTGCCAATCACTTCCTCCCCACAGCCAGGACTTCCACTCTAGGTTTTAAGGAGATTACTAAATTTGCAGGCTCACTCACCAACGTTTTAAATAGAAGTGAAGCGCGGGTACTCTTCATAAGGCGAGCAGCTAGATGTACTCGCCAAGTCTTGCGGGTATGCAAACATACCGGCGCACATACGGGAAGCAAGTCTCGATATTCAATATGCTACGACTGCTCAACCCGACAGTAGACCTTATACAGCGGGCATAAGGTCCAACACTGAATAATAATCACGATAATTCCGGCAATGTTCTGACAACACACAAACATGAAGTACTATACTGAACATTGTTTGCCAACAATTATGGCTATTTGGCTAGAAACATCATTGCATATTTTACTGTTTCTTAAGTTCTAGGTAGGTTGTTTGTGATCCAGCATTATTTTATTCGTTTTGTTTATCCCCCTCCTACTCCAATAAATGATATATGAATGATATGTATGCATTCGTTCATGTTTCATAACATCGATATTATTGCTCTGACTGCATCCAATACCATTGTAACTATACCATCAAACCGCATTTCCAGGAGTTCAGCCTGCTCCACTACGCGGGCGAGGTGACCTACAACGTCAACACTTTCCTCGAGAAGAACAACGACCCGCTGTTCCGCGACATCCGGCAGTTGATGGCGGCCAGCGGCAACGGCATAGCGGCGCGCTGCTTCCCGCCGCTCGACCCGACCGTCAAGCGACGTCCGGAGACTGCTATCACGCAGTTCAAGAACTCGCTCAACGAGCTCATCAAGATCCTCAGCAGCAAGGAGCCCAGCTACATTCGATGCATCAAGCCAAACGACACTAAGCGATCCGGTGAGGCATCTTTCGTTATCCTGGAAACTACACGTATCCATGATGTCTTCTTTCTTACTCTGCGTGCGTTTCTATTTATCACTTGGATTCACTCTAATACTTTATCACTTATGGTTATTATGGCTGGTACGGCGGTGATTTTATATTTGTACATATTCACTCTTTATCAAAGTGAATCGACCAAACCAAGCGATATTTTGCAAACTTAGACTAAGTGGACGTTGAAAAAAAATCCAAAGTTTCTTGCCGGTTCTTCTTCGATGTGATTATTGAACTGGTTAATGAGAAAATAATGACAAATACAAGCGCCTATAATGAATAAAAAATAAATATGTGGTTCTACAATTTTACACAAACATATTTGTTCTCATTCATCCCCTCTATCGAATTATCAGTAAAAATGAACCCATTTCACCCCAGGCCTGTTCGACGACAAGCTCGTCACGCACCAAGTCAAGTACCTGGGCCTGATGGAGAACTTGCGCGTGCGACGCGCCGGCTTCGCCTACCGCAGGAACTACGAGGTGTTCCTGGAGCGCTATAAGTGCCTGAGCAAGGCCACGTGGCCGAACTACCGCGGAAACACCAAGGATGGGGTGCAGGAGCTCGTCAACACGCTGCAGTATGGCAAGGACGATTTCAGGATGGGAAAGTGAGTATATCCACTAGGACCAAAGATTCAACCTGTGTCTACAAAACGGATAAATGTATGACTTAACTACTTCTGATTGAAACGTGCCTTTATCTACTTTATCAAACATTACATGTACCTATTACAATCATGATGCCTTATTACTCGGAGCTAAAGTTGTTTCTCCCAACTCAATGTTCATAAAATAATATTGCCTGCGTACACTAGGAGGCAAACCACTTCCGGTTGAAGGTAAAGATGAACAGGAAAAATACGTTGCCGTTAAGGATGTTCCGACCCATACAATGTTTTTTTTACACAGAACGCAAAAAGTATTGCACTTTAAGGCACGAATTCGTCACAAATATTAAATATAGCCATAGTAGTTGCAGCGAAAACATATTCACAATTTCAGGTTTAAGGCCGCGTATGAAGCTAGACAAATTCCCGATTTCCCCCCCCCCGCTCCGCTAGACGCCGTAGCAGCAGTGGCGCCGTGAATCTTAGGACAAAACTGAAATGAGATATTGTTAGAGCGACACCTATACGCCGTCGCTGGAACTTCGTGAAAGTTGTATCGATCCCGCGGCAAGTCGTCAATGAACATACGACCAATCACAAGGCTCGAGATCACCCGCCATATTATTCACATTGCTGCTAGAAAACAGCCACCATTTCGTCAGATCTCTACTTCATGAAAGGATTTACTATTTTCACATTGATCGTCAGTAGCTGGTTGGTGTAGCGCGTGAGACGTCTTATCTACAGTTAT
Source organism: Incurvaria masculella (assembly GCA_946894095.1). Classification (NCBI taxonomy): domain Eukaryota; kingdom Metazoa; phylum Arthropoda; class Insecta; order Lepidoptera; family Incurvariidae; genus Incurvaria; species Incurvaria masculella. Next base: position 12,052,796 of record OX335644.1, read on the forward strand.
TGTTCGTTGGGGGGTGTCGGTTCGAATCCTGTATGTTACAATTTTTTTTTTTCTGTTTTTTTACTTTTTATTGTTAATGGTGTATAGTATATAATTATAGCGTGGGTTAGACTTAATTGATTTACACATATAAAAAAATATTACATAATAATAGGTTTTGGTAAAAGTTTTTACCTGAGAAAAAAATTTAAAAAGTATAAACGTCATTTGATACAATAAAAAGTAAAATAACACTTTTAAAAAGGATAAAGGTGAGACGATGGAGAAATATATTCCATACAACGAGCGCGCAAAAAATGACGCCACGTGACTTGCAACATTATATCGCCGTTCATAGCGCCGTAGCGCAGTGATGAAAACGGAGAAAAATCTAATTTTATGTCTCCCAAATTGATAGGTAAATTGATAAAAATAAGAATTATTTTTCAATAAACCTGATGGTCGTTACGTCATTCTTCATTAGTAGTGAGAGCCGAAACAAAGGCCAAATTCCTCCCGCGGCACAAGCAGGTACCTACGTCGCTTATTCCAAGGAATGTGACAAGTAGTGTCGACACTTTTTAGGGTTCCGTACCCAAAGGGTGAAAACGGAACCCTATTACTAAGCCCCTGCTCTCCGTCCGTCCGTCCGTCCGTCCGTCCATCCGTCTGTCCGTCCGTCTGTCCGTCCGTCCGTCCGTCCGTCCGTCTGTCACAGGGCTCTATCTCATGAACCGTAATAGGTAGGCAGCTGAAATTTTCACAGAGTGTGTACTTATTTTGCCGCTATAACAACAAATAGGTAAATTAAAAAAATATATAAAAATTAAAGGGGGGCCCATACAAAAGAAACGTGATTTTTGGTGTTGATGGTACGGAACCCTTCGTGTGCGAGTCCGACTCGCACTTGGCCCGTTTTTTTAGTTCAATTTGCTCTCCTGTGGTCGCCTGGTACGCAGCATCCTCTATTTAGCTGCTATTTGCCGCGGCAGCGAGTGCCGCGTCTTTTGTCGTTTGAACATCTTTTTTTCGACGTTGGCGACGTTGTCGTCGTTGTTCGTCGTTGTTGATGTCAAAAACGGAACCCTATTACTGCGTGCAATTGTATTCGGTGCGGTGCGTACCTAGTTATGCGCTGCTCGTCGATTGTGCGCGGCGCGTACAATTGCGTGAGGTCGCGTATGCGCGCTCGTCGATTGTATCTCGTTCACTGGCGTCAGTCGCGCGGTCGCGCCGCGGCGAAGTGTCTTATAATATTTGGACGCTCGTCCGCTCCGCTGTAGCGCCACAGAGCAGCGCTGTGCAACAATCGAATAATGTAGATTTGTATTCGAATGAATCGAATAACGGGAACAATCGAATAATTCGATTGTTTTTATTCGCAATCGCCTATCGCTAGTCTACGACCAGTGTTTCCAATGATATAACGAAAACAAATTTTGACATGACAGACAGGCAGATCAGGTCGGGGCGTTTATATTGAGTGGTCGCTTGATGGGTTTACGATCAGTGTTTCGCATGATATAACGAAAACCAATTTTGACATGACAGACAGGCAGATCAGGTCGGGGCGTTTATTTTGAGTGGTCGCATGATGGGTCTACGACCAGTGTTTTCCATGATATAACGAAAACAAATTTTGACATGACAGACAGGTAGATCAGATCGGGGCGTTTATATTGAGTGGTCGCTTGATGGGTCTACGATCAGTGTTTCCCACGATATAACGAAAACAAATTTTGACATGACAAACAGGTAGATCAGGTCGGGGCGTTTATTTTGAGTGGTCGCATGATGGGTCTAAGACCAGTGTTTCCCATGATATAACAAAAAGCAATTTTGACATGACAGACAGGTAGATTAGGTCGGGGCGTTTATTTTGAGTGGTCGCATGATGGGTCTACGACCAGTGTTTTCCATGATATAACGAAAACAAATTTTGACATGACAGGAAGTTAGACCAGGTCGGGGCGTTTATTTTGAGTGGTCGCATGATGGGCCTACGACCAGTGTTTCCCATGATATAACGAAAACTAATTTTGACATGACAGACAGGTAGATCAGGTCGGGGCGTTTATTTTGAGTGGTCGCATGATGGGTCTAAGACCAGTGTTTCCCATGATATAACAAAAAAAAATTGACATGACAGACAGGTAGATTAGGTCGAGGCGTTTATTTTGAGTGGTCGCATGATGGGTCTACGACCAGTGTTTTCCATGATGTAACGAAAACAAATTTTGACATGACAGACGGGTAGATCAGGTCGGGACTTTTACTTTGAGTTGTCGCATAATGGGTCTACGACCAGTGTTTCCCAAGATATAACGAAGAGTAATTTTGACATGACAGACAGGTAGATCAGGTCGGGGCGTTTATTTTGAGTGGTCGCATGATGGGTCTACTACCAGTGTTTCCCATGATATAACGAAAACTAATTTTGACATGACAGACAGGTAGATTAGGTCGAGGCGTTTATTTTGAGTGGTCGCTTGATGGGTCTACGATCAGTGTTTCCCATGATATAACGAAAACCAATTTTGACATGACAGACAGGTAGATCAGGTCGGGGCGGTTATTTTGAGTGGTCGCATGATGGGTCTAAGACCAGTGTTTCCCATGATATAACAAAAAACAATTTTGACATGACAGACAGGTAGATTAGGTCGGGGCGTTTATTTTGAGTGGTCGCATGATGGGTCTACGACCAGTGTTTCCCATGATATAACGAAAACAAATTTTGACATGACAGACAGGTAGATCAGATCGGGGCGTTTATATTGAGTGGTCGCTTGATGGGTCTACGATCAGTGTTTCCCAAGATATAACGAAAACAAATTTTGACATGACAAACAGGTAGATCAGGTCGGGGCGTTTATTTTGAGTGGTCGCATGATGGGTCTAAGACCAGTGTTTCCCATGATATAACAAAATACAATTTTGACATGACAGACAGGTAGATTAGGTCGGGGCGTTTATTTTGAGTGGTCGCATGATGGGTCTACGACCAGTGTTTTCCATGATATAATGAAAACAAATTTTGACATGACAGACGGGTAGATCAGGTCGGGACGTTTAATTTGAGTGGTCGCATCATGGGTCTACAACCAGTGTTTCCCATGATATAACGAAAACGAATTTTGACATGACAGACAGGTAGATCAGGTCGGGACGTTTATTTTGAGTGGTCGCATGATGGGTCTACGACCAGTGTTTCCCATGATATAATGAAAACAAATTTTGACATGACAGACAGGTAGATTAGGTCGGGGCGTTTATTTTGAGTGGTCGCATGATGGGTCTACGACCAGTGTTTCCCATGATATAACGAAAACAAATTTTGACATGACAGACAGGTAGATCAGATCGGGGCGTTTATATTGAGTGGTCGCTTGATGGGTCTACGATCAGTGTTTCCCAAGATATAACGAAAACAAATTTTGACATGACAAACAGGTAGATCAGGTCGGGGCGTTTATTTTGAGTGGTCGCATGATGGGTCTAAGACCAGTGTTTCCCATGATATAACAAAATACAATTTTGACATGACAGACAGGTAGATTAGGTCGGGGCGTTTATTTTGAGTGGTCGCATGATGGGTCTACGACCAGTGTTTTCCATGATATAATGAAAACAAATTTTGACATGACAGACGGGTAGATCAGGTCGGGACGTTTAATTTGAGTGGTCGCATCATGGGTCTACAACCAGTGTTTCCCATGATATAACGAAAACGAATTTTGACATGACAGACAGGTAGATCAGGTCGGGACGTTTATTTTGAGTGGTCGCATGATGGGTCTACGACCAGTGTTTCCCATGATATAATGAAAACAAATTTTGACATGACAGACGGGTAGATCAGGTCGGGACGTTTACTTTGAGTGGTCGCATCATGGGTCTACGACCAGTGTTTCCCAAGATATAACGAAAACTAATTTTGACATGACAGACAGGTAGATCAGGTCGGGGCGTTTATTTTGAGTGGTCGCATGATGGGTCTACTACCAGTGTTTCCCATGCTATAACGACAAATGTTTCCCCAGATATAGCGAAAACATATTTGGTCATGACATGACATGTACAACACATGAAATTGAACTGAACCGTTCCTCCGAGATTAATATTGGAGTTTCTTTTCGTCATAGAATTTATTTTATTTTATTATATTTTAAATTTTTATTATTATTTTATTTTAGCTATTTGTTGTTATAGCGGTAAAATAAATACACACTCCGTGAACATTTCAGCTGCCTACCTAAGGCCCTGTGACAGACGGACTGACGGACGGACACCGGAGGCTTAGTAATAGGGTTTCGTTTTCACCCTTTGGGTACGGTACCCTAAAAACGAACCAACAAAACAAAACATATTATTTATTCTTTTCACGGAGTTTTCCTTCTGTTCATGTTATTAATTATTCTGTGCCGCCGACAAAAACTACAAAAATCCGCCCGCCGAGCTATCTGCCAAGGTCATGTGACTTGTCCTGTTGCGACCCGTCCGCACGTTCCATGGGGAGGCGGATATTTGCGGCCGCCCCAATACTCGTAGTGCCCGCTAGGCTTGAGAAGGAGAATTTAGCATAATTACGTAACGACAGTCGTGGCACAATGGTTTTAGTGTCGTATTTTTGCTGCGAAGTTGAGAACCACACAAATCGAAGTTCGGTTCCTGGAAACATCACTTTTTTATATTATAACAAATATTTTATTTATTTATGATATTTTTATTTATTTATATCTTGCTAACCGAACGTTACTAACCAGTGTCAATTATTTCGGCTTTAGACCTCAATAACATTTTATTGAGAATTTTACAGCGCCATCTATGAAGTTCAGCTGATGCTCGTAGGAATTTGGTTCGGAACTTTGTTACTGTCGCGATCCCGAAAGCGATCTCCGCGTGCGGAGAGTCGTGCGGAGAGGCGTGCGCCCGCTTCGAAACATCGCAGCGGACTGAGGCTACCGAAATGGCGATAGATAGTCGCCAAGAGAACGAAAGGGAAAGGGATACTTTACGGTGCTCAGAAATTTTGTCGTAAGTCCAAAATTCATTTTTTTGATGCTTTGAATGAAAAATTGTGTCCAAATGAAACAATAATCATTCAAAAATTTGAAAATCATGATGCAAATATAATGTGAGATTACTAGCACTGTAATTAATACCAATTCTGAGAAATAAAGCATAATGTGAAAAAATCGACCTATTTTCGCGATATTTTTCTATCGGCCCAATGTTATGCTATTGGAACAATAATCATTCAGATTAAGCGGATATAAGTGAAGTTTCATATAACGCAATTTTAGCATGATTAGTTCAATATTCTCTGAGAAATTAAGACAAAGCTAAGTGCGATTTAGCGTCATACGGAGCCTTAATGGTTTCGTTGTAATTGCCGATTAGAAGTTTTACACCGTTAGATGGCGCTGTTAAATAAAAATCGTATTTAAATAAATTGTAAAAAAACCAATAATCCTGAAATTGTGAAATCGTTTTCGCTGCAAGTAATATGACTATATTAAACTTTTATTATTAATTCGTGGCCTAAAGTGCAATACTTTTTGCGTTATGTGTGCAAACAACTTTATATGGGTCGGAACAGCCTTAACGGTAATTGTGTAAGAAGACTTTACTTGCAATATTTTTGAAAACGACAGTGATAAAACTAGGCACAAATTGAAACCCAATCAAAACAGCAGTCATTAAACTAGGCACAAAATCAAACCCAATCGAAACGCCAGTGATTAAACTCGGCATAAAATCAAACCCAATGAACAGAATCAAACTGTTAGGGGAAGGTTATGTTGTAACATTGTTCGTTTTAACATTCAACCGAAATTTTGATCCGTCCCCTACCGCACTTATTCGTATGCATCCGATTCGATTAACTGTTAATATTGAGAAATCTGATGTTTGTAACGACTATTTCTAACACGAACCGATTTCAGGTGACTACTAAAATTTATGAGGAAACGACGAAATAATGTTTTTGCAAAGAAAAATGTTTGTAGCCGTAATGAACGTTCTGTATTTATAGCCTAAATAATCACACGAATGGCGCACTGCATAACCAAACCAATGCTAATCGATTGACAGTACCAAGATCTTCATTCGCCTCCCGAAGACACTGTTCGAGACGGAGGACGCGTACCAACTGAAGAAGCATGACATCGCGACCTTCCTGCAGAGTCGCTGGCGCGGCTACCTGCAGCGACGGCGCTACCGGCGCATGCGCGCGGCCGCCATCGTCATACAGAAGTGGGTGCGCCGCTTCCTCGCGCAGAAACTGAGGGAGAGGCGCCAGTGGGCCGTCAAAATCATACGCGATTTCATCAAAGGTGAACTCTTCATACTTTATCTCATTTGTTGTGATTTCAACAAGATCTCTTGAAACGAGCCGGCCTGTAGCCCAGTTAAATATTAGATTATGTTTATTTAGTTATTTTAGTTTAGTAGTGTTCGTTTACTCTCCTCCATTAAATAGATATATGTTGGCACCTAATCTGCCATCGCTAAACTCGTAACATGCTTGGGAATGCACCCGTTGACATTCCCAAAATAATAACCCACCGAAATTTTAAAAACTTTATATTGTCGGTAGGCACTTGGTGTGAAGAAGCACCTGGCGGGCTAAAAGTTCAAAACCTATTGGGGTCGTTGGGCACCTCTTATGAGAGGGCGACGTAACATGATGAACGTTGAATTCTGGAGACCGGCGTCTGCTTAGCTTGTCGCTACCGCAGACCATCAATGTTTGACCTAGTGTGTAACACGGAATTGTTCTGCAAGGTTTCATCACCCGCAACGGTCCCGAGACTCCGGAGAACAAGCGCTTCCTGAGCATCGCCAAGGTGCACTGGCTGAAGCGGCTCTCCACGCGCCTGCCCACTCGCCTGCTCGACCTCACCTGGCCCAAGGCTCCGGCCACTTGCCAGGACGCTTCCAGGTGACTTGAACACTCCTAAAAACACATGCGCAACAATCGCGTGGCAATTTAACAGCATGCTTATTGAAGGGTTAGCTTCAGCTAGGATTCTGAACATTAGTAGCACTTTTCTTTTGGGTTGTTTTTTATTAAAATTGAGTTTAATTATTTTTAGGTCTTCGACGTATTAGTGCCTATTCAATTGAGGTTATAAAACCTTTTTTCTTGTTGTACTGAAAGAGAGCTCCATTTGGATCGTGTCGTAAATGAAGGAACTCTAAGTGAAATAAGATTTAGGAGTGGAGTGCATTTTATTATATTATTGAATATTTTACATAATTTTCGACGAGGACCTCGCATTCGAAAACTGAGGGCTCGAAGAAACCTTTTTTGTATGCTCTCGATAATATCACTGTAGATTGCGTGGTAAGGAAACTAGACCGAGTTTTTGTGAAGCCCTTTATTATATACTAGCAGCCCGTCCCGGCTTTGCACGGGCATAATGTCATTTAAAATTTTTTTATTTTGACACAATGATACACAAATAAACCATTTTTACGTAGAGTTCCTAATTGAGATATTTGAAATAAAAAAAACTTAGATAATATTATTACATAATTATTAGATATTAGAGAAATAATAAATTCAAAGTGCTATAGGGAGAAACGCGGCCTCCGAGGCACGCTCCCGCCGCCCCGGCCGGCCGGTACCGCCGCAAACCGGTATCCCGCAATTTTTTAATCTATAATATCTTCGAAAATATTCATTTAAATCATATGCTGTAAAGGGCCGTATATATATATATATCTATATTAAATCAACAATGTATTTAAGGTATTTAATTGGATAAGGATTAATGCTGCATTGGTTAAAATCGCTTCGAAAATTAGCCAATATTTGTCGTAAAAAGTAAATGAGAAAAAAATGCTATTGTGGGATATCCATAAGAGATAGATATATACCATCGCCGAGTTTTCTGTAGACCTATTCAATGTATACAATACTTAGCACATTATTTTGATAAATCTCGTAGGGTTCAACCTGCGTTTGCAATGTAAGCGGAAAAAAAATATTTTTTTACGACATCACATTGGAAACCTCAAAAATAACAGTATTTCTCCAATATTTAATGGATGTTATTATACATATAAACCTTCCTCTTGAATCACTCTATCTATTAAAAAAAACCGCATAAAATCCGTTGCGTAGTTTTAAAGATTTAAGCGTACATGGGGATTTAGGGACAGAGAACGCGACTTTGTTTTATACTATGTAGTGATAGTGACTAGCGGCCCGCTCCGGCTTCGCACGGGTATGAAATATATCTGAATGGCTCCCGCCGCCCCGTCCGGCCGGTACCGCCGCAAACGCTACGTCCCGGAATTTTTAAATCTGTAATATCTTCGAAAATATTTATTTAAATCATATGCTGTAATGGGCCATATAGATCTTTATTAAATCAACAATGTATTAAGATATTTAATTGGATAAGGATTAATGCTGTATTGGTTAAAATAGCTTCGAAAATTAGCCATAATTTGACGTAAAAAGTAAATGACAATAAAATTTTATTGTGGGATATCCATAAGAGATAGAAATATACCATCGCGGAGTTTACTGTAGACCTTTTTAATGTGTACAATACTTAGTACATTATTTTGATAAATCTCGTAGGGTTCAGCCTGCGTTTGCAATGTAAGCGGAAAAAAAATATTTTTTTACGACATCACATTGGAAACCTCAAAAATAACAGTACTTCTCCACTATTTAAAGCATGTTATTATACATATAAGCCTTCCTCTTCAATCACTCTATCTATTTTGTGGCTTAGTTTTAAAGATTTAAGCATACATGGGGATATAGGGACAGAGAAAGCGACTTTGTTTTATACTATGTAGTGATTTGACAAATCTCGTAGGGTTCAGCCTGCGTTTGCAATGTAAGCGGAAAAATGATTTTTTAAGCTATTGCATAGCTTCTATCGAGGGCCTTGAGCGCGGGGACCGAATCCAGAAATTCCGTAACGAAAAAAAACCTCACGCTCCCCACTCCAACGGGCGTGCCGGTAGCGTTACTTCACACCAGGGGGAGCGGGGCCGGGGCGGCGGCGGGGGCGGGCCGGCATAACTTGATACAAAATGCTATGAAATAGCTTTACCGCGGCAGTCCCCGAGTGCCACACGTCTTTTTTTATGACATCACATTGGAAACCTCAAAAATAACAGAATTTCTCCACTATTTAATGGATGTTATTATACATATAAACCTTCCTCTTTAATCACTCTATCTATTTAAAAAAACCGCATCAAAATCCGTTGCGTAGTTTTAAAGATTTAAGCGAACATGGGGATATAGGGACAGAGAAAGCGACTTTGTTTTATAATATGTAGTATATAGTATATGTAGTGATATGTAGTGAAGCCATTACTCAATCGATGTTGATGGCACACGCGCAGATTGCTGCAGAAGATGTACCGCGCTCACCTCGCGCGCCGCTACCGGCTCGCGCTGTCGCCGCAGGACAAGCGCCAGTTCGAGCTCAAGGTGCTCGCCGAGTCGATGTTCAAAGGTGGGCTGACTTGCTGTTGCATACTCTACATACTCTACTTTGCATGGTACCACGAACAAACTCCTACGAGGTACAGACGGGACGGTTTATAAATGTGATATGATTCAAATATTATATACAGGCTGTTAAGGGAGGTATGGTCCAACGTAAACCAGGTATTCCTAGGCATATTTGGAGCAAAAAAGGTGGATTATATTTTGTTGTACGAATTTAAAAAAAATAAGTCCCCTTATCTTTTTTATGCAACCTGGCCATCCAGGCTAATGCCACACAAATACTAGTACGATATAAGCCCAATACACCACATTCCCGAAGAAATTAGGTGTCATGACAGGACCTTCCCTTTATGAGCACGGCTACATTGAACTGGATCGAAAACTCGGTCAATTTTTCATTGCCGCTTCGGCGGCACACCCGTACTACGATGGTAAAACCCGAGTGATCCCAAACCCTACCACTTTTACATGGATTCCGAACCATGGAGCAGCTCGCATTCGTGATTCGCGCTTATCCAACTCAAAAATAGAAAGATAAATTTGATGAGAGTCCCCGCGCCAATACGCTAAGAAGCATTTTGTGTTCACATTCGTTAACACCCTGTATAACGCCCATTCGTATGTACATGTGAAAATCAGTGTGATAACATAGACGTTTTTAACAGGAAAGAAAAACAGCTACCACAAAAGCGTCGGCCCGCGATTCATCGATGATCAGCTGTCGGCTGAGAACCAGAAGCTGAGGAACGCTTACATGTTCACTCCAGGCTGGCCGACCGGCGAGAAACTTATTGTGAGTTAATGCATGCATGAGTTAACTTAGACCTATACCTATTTTAGGCTTGACAACTTTGCGAAACAAGGCTCAGCATATCTACTCATGAAAGCGAATACGAGAAGTTCTCGTGTTCGCGTTCATGAGTAGACTCCCAGAAATATGCAAATATGTAGTAACTCATGCTCCGCCTACCCATGTACAAGTTCGACGTTATCATGACCACGTTATGATCTCATTAGTCATGATAACGTCGAACTGGCACACACTGGCGGTGCTTGAGCTCGAGTTACAACTTAGGTATCGTGTTATGTGTGTTGCAGTACTCGTGCGAAGTAGTGAAGTACGACCGGCGCGGTTACAAGCCCCGCGAGCGCGTGCTGCTGGCGTCGGACCGCGCGCTCTACCTGCTGGACGCTGCCAGCAAGAAATCGCTCAAGCTCAAGCACCGCCTGCCCATGGACAAGCTCGAGGTCATCATAACCAACGAGAGCGATAACCTCATCATAATCAAGATACCGCCTGAGCTCAAGAAAGATAAGGTTTGGATGTTTTCTTCTAACCCATCTAATTGTCGCTTTCTTATTCTGGGTTTTGTTACTCCATCGGCTACCCGAAAACGTCAATATTGTGCCCTAGTATTTCAATGGTTTCCATATCGCTACCTCTGCGTGTGGTTAAACATGTAAGCTTAATGGCTTCCTGCGTATCGATTAAGGTATTTATTGCTCGTACAAATTAACAATATGTACTTGTGTATTAAGTCGTTGTCGCTGCGTGTGATATAAGCATCAAACATGTGTTTCAGGGTGATTTGATTCTGGCGGCCTCGAAACTGATCGAGGCACTGACATTCGTGATAGACAAGACGAATAATCCAGAGATCATCAAAGTCGTCGATACTGGATCGTAAGGACAACCTTCTTCTCTATACCGTTTTCCTAGTCAACATTTTTATTTGGTCTCACTATTATAATAAGACAAAGTTGCAGAAAGAGAAATCAACTTTAAAATTACATCATTGTATGACTAAACACGTAACGTGCTTAATCACATGTTTTTTTTTCATATTTCAAATTCTTTATTCAGTGGAGCATTTTTTTAAAGTATACAATATTGCATGTTTACGTCATTTTAACATTGAGGTTTCTTTCTGCAACTGACACGTTGGCCTTCATGGTTGATGCCAGAAAAAATATGCTACAACTGATAATGACTTCCATTTTCCACTTTTTTATTGATGTCCAAATAATACAATACATTTCTTTTCACCTGTAGAAATCGATCTATATTCGAACTTCTGAAGCTCCGAATGTTTTCTTTTTTATGTAACCTCAAACTTTTTTTCTTTTACTCTTTCTGCTTTCTGTTACAAACATGTTTTCTGTTTCAGTTAATTTTGTGTTTACGATTACCCTTGTGTAGCATCAATATAATTTTATGTTCCCGAGGGAAACGTAGTGGAGGGAGATTCTTTGTTATGTACTTAATAATGTTGTTATTTTTGTTTTATGTATTTCTCTCTGTGTTTTCTCCTAAATAAATAAATAAATAATATTTCGAGAAAATTGTAGCACAAAAAATTGCCTTATTTGTGCGAAACCTTAATCTACTAAAATATTTATTCCAATTTACCTCCTTTTTCGTTTTCTTCAGTGGTAGTGGTTGGTGAGGAACGAGGTTTTTTCTCGTTGTTGGTGAGTATAGAAGCAGAAAATCCGATTATATGTTGCTTAGAAAGAATGTTAGGAGTTGATTAGCAAACGGAACGTTTTGAAATTTGGCGACATTGATATTCGGAAAACATATAGTGCGTATATGTCATCAGCGATTACTCATAGTCGATTAAGGACCGATTTTTCAATCCTCAGATAGTAACCTTCGGACTGATTGTTGGTCAAAAGAAGAATAGTCATTTCCGGAGAATAACACATTCTATCACAATTATCTGACTTTAATTTTACTAATAAACATATGAACTTACTATATCGGAAGGATAAGCAGAAGCGTAAAAAAATCCGTCGAATAGTTATCTGACTGTTTATCTGACTATTGAAAAATCAGCCCTTAGTAACATATAAACTGCATATACATATATAGGTGTCAAGTAGCAAGGAAGGCAATGCTTTTTATTAAGCTGTTACCAATAGTGGTATAACCCGGGCACTGCAATACAATCCTGTCCCTATTCAGATATAGTGAAATGTGTATGTGTGTGAGTAGTCAGTTAACGTGTGTGGTGGGTGTGGTGACAGGATCGTGCACAACCTAGTGAGCGGAAAGCAGGGCGGCCTGATCGAGGTGACGAAGGGCCCGCAGCCAACCATACACCGCGCCAAGAGCGGCAACCTTCTAGTCGTCAGTATACCACCTACATACACACCTACTAGTTATATACAACCACCTGCGCACAACCTGTTGAGCGACGAGCAGGGCGGCGGCCTGACCGAGGGCCTGACCCCGAAGAAGGGTCCGCATCAAATCATCCATCGTACCAAAAGCGGCAATCTTCTAGTTATCAGCATAGCACCTACATACACAAACTCTACATGCAACCACCTACACACCTAGTGAAGTAACGAAGGGTCGGCAGCTATAAGCATCTACCGCGCCGAGAGCAGCAACATTCTAGTCGTCAGTATACCACCTACATGCAACCACCTACACACAACCTAATGAAGTACGAAGGGCAGATTTTTACTATCCTTGAATGTTTGCTTATAATGACGTACCTACCTGTTGAATTGTGGCAGAATAGTTTGGTAATCTAAAATTATGTATTCTTAAGTTTTATATTTATAAAGGAAGAAATAACTGATTTTATGTATTTTCTCGTTTTTACACTTTTAACAGCAGTCAGCACCGTAACTTCCGGGGTGATTCTTGAGGATGCCATGATTTTCCAAGTTTTCCTTTTCATATAAACGAATGGGGCGGAAAGACTAGATAAATGCGATACTCATTTACGCTTTTACCCATGCATAGCTTTGATCCGCATCTCATGAGTTACTAAACTGGTGGGGCTAAACGTGCAGGAAGTTTAGGAAAACCGAATGATTTTATTGAACTTTAACGCGGGCGGAGCCGCGCGGACAGAGCTATTTCAGATAAATCAGTCACAAGAATGAAAGGTGATAAAAAATAAATCATACCTATGGTGGTATTTCATATGTGTTTTACGTAACGTGGAGTTAAAAAAATAGCCGGCAGCACACAGGGGCTAGGAGGGCTACGGCTGGAGAACACATGATAATTTTTTAATTAAAATATATCCGTACCTAGTTATTGTTCCACTGAAGAAGAAAGAACATACATCCATAGTAACCATACCTATAATACTAACTAGAGATTGTGCACTACATTGTGTTGTAGCCTGGAACAGAAAAGGGTATGGTAGCAGTATCGCCTATTATGTTGTACATAGTTTAATGATAGCTATCGTACTCATATACATATACATAGTCCTTCTAAAGAATTTCTCGTGGCTTTGTTTTTTACCTCCAGTATACAAAATTTAACTTTTGTTTTCAGGTTGCCTCCCCGTGAGACGACATCAACAAAACTGAAACAACTAGTTTCTCTTCAACGAAGCATAGGTACTTATATTTGAGAGCATTATTGCTCAATTTGTTACATAATTTCATATTGTATAGAGAAAAATATTGTTATAAAAAGTGATACATTATAATGCTAAAATACATACTATAAGGTAACAATGTTTGTTAAACCTATTTACAACAGCACCATTTATTCGTATTTGTGTTTAACCAGGCATGTTACGTGTGGCGATGGTCTTTTATTTTTCTCGATGGTGATCGTGTCACTTTATAGTGATGCAAACGAGAATTTAGTTTTCCGCAGTCACACCGTGGCTGCAAACAAACCATCGAACTAATATTTTGCAGTGAAACGCCTCAGTAGCCCATGAATTAACTTCAGACTGATAATTTCTCGTTCATGTTTTTTTAATTGCATAGTTTTTTTTTACAAGATTTTAAAATAAAATCTTTCTTTTGCATAAGAAATTTGAAAATAATATGATCACTAGATGTAGGTAATAATGCACTTTATGCATGAAAAAAATATTCACTTTCTTTTTAGGTGTACGTACACCTTTTCTACAATACGTTTTTGTTAAAAACAGGTTGATCGTTAGAAGAGGAAACCAACTTTGTCATAATTCGATTTCTAACTGTCAGATTAATGGTTTTCAACAAGTGCTGATTTATCTAAGGGGCGTTTCTTACCATCTTGCAATCAATACCAGTAGTACAACTTTAGAAATAAAGGTCCTTTAGGTTTAGATTCAGATAAATCAGCACTTGGTGAAAACCAGCCTTAGTTTACTTTGGGTGCCTCATCGAAATTCGCGTTTGGGATGATATGTATCAGCGCCTCAATAATGCTTTTACGAGATTTGTTCTACAGGCTTGTCATTTTACTCTTGCTTAGGCCAAGACGTAGGCACATAGTAGTTATAGTAATAGGAAGATATTTGAAAATATGTTTTTTTATTGTTTAGTTCAGGTGAAGCGTAAGTAATCTGATGTGTAGCCGCCGTCGCTAATTTTTTATTTGAGCCTCATTACATAGTCTATAAACTGTAACAGTTCTCTAAAAAATATCTATAATAAACCTATGTTGAAGTATGGCTTAGAAAATCAAAAACCTTAAATTTATTACATTTTCGTTGAGAATGGTTCTAAATCCATGATTACTCGCTGATTGCCAACGTCAATGCAATCTCTGATCAGAACCCGATAATATTTTTGTTATTATTAGCAATGTTAAATCCAGTCAAGTTGAAAAAATCACACAGAAATACATAAAATGTAATAAAAGAATAGCTGCACCATCTCCACCTTGCAAAGTGGCCAACTGCCTTGAGCTTAGCCTAGACACTTAAAATGCTGCTGTTTCATGGTTTATTTCAATTGTTATTGAATTATAATAATATTTTAATTAATTGCTATTGTTTCAAAAACTGCGCGAATTTGTGACATGGCTAGCATCTTTGTAATTCGGCTTAATTAACAAATGAATGTTGCAACTTACAATAAATTCCAATAGAGTTACAGTATGGTTAAACACTCTGGAGATTATGAAAATTGATTTATTTACGCGACGAAGAAGATACTTTATTTTTGATGGACCGTCAATGCTAACCGGACATTCTTTAATTTCTATAAATTAACGCTATTTATAATGTATTGTTGGCCATACATAATTATATTTTTAGTGGGTATGTTTGTATAAGCTGAATCAATGGTGCCTCAGTCAATTTTGTTTACCGATCAATAAAGTTATGAAATAAGATACTTAGGTCCTTTTCTACTGATGGGATTTGTATCCCATAAAAGGTATTTATTAACTGTTTAAATAAAACCAATATTTTTAAAACCAAAACCTTTTCTTTATAACATTTTTATTTATTTGCCTAGCGCGACATATGGTGTAACCCATGTTTATTAAGATTTTCACTGTTGTTCACCATAATACTTATTTTTTGTGTGTAACCCAGTTCATCAATCAGATGCCTAACGTTCACTGGGACTGCGAAATCCATTATGGCTGGCCAGCTAGTCTGCTCATGAGATTCGCACCTGTGAGTCGCAGAACTTTCGTTGCGGCTGCCATTTCATGAATACGAAAGTTTTGTGACTCACCGGTGACTCAAAAGTGAGAATTTCATTAGTGGACCCGTGTTACTTTTGCTTTGTATTGGTTTTCTTGAACATTGGGGAAAACACCTCGGCAGTGAGTCTACAGTTTACCAACCCTATAAATAATGGATTTACAGTATCGGTTGATTCGAGGAATAACGACAGTGAATGGGTGCATTCCCTGCCTGCTGCGCGTTCAGAGATAGTAGAAAAGGGAAGGGGGGGATGTTGTTATGAAGCTCCGAAAAGCATTATTTGTACTACAGAAGATAAAACACAAGGAGGGACCCGATATTCTCTCGGAATTGGAGTGTACATTTTGGGATACCTCGTCTCGGGATCGTCGTCCGAGAAACATGGCACGGCGGTTTGTATTGAGTCCAAGAAGCCAACAGTTGCTTCGCCTTAGATCAAAGATCGCCTGAGATCTGCGCATTGTGAAGCAGTAGTCGGTCCGGCGGCGGAGGCGTCGAATACTGTCGTACCCGGTTTAGGACTCCTAGCTTGGGAGCCCTCAACAGAGGGAACTACGTCCAAACTAAATATGGATGCCTAATACCACACTTACTGTTATTGATCCCAACAAACCACATAAGAACTAGGTGCCATGCCAGGACATTCCTTATATTATACAGCTACATTTGAACTGGATGGACAACACAGATCATTTTCATTGCCGATCTTTATTCTCAACAAAAAGTTAGCTGTTAAACAACTAAGGCTGGTTAATTTGCTCTAGCCCACTGCTGCTTCAGGACAACGACAACAACCACACACTGCACAACTAATGATCGCTACATTAGAGGAGTTGCGATTGAAATGTTCCGACACCCACCATACTTACCGGACCTTGCTCCAACAATTGCCAAATTTTCCTGAATTTGAACGACTTCTTGGAAGGAAAAAAATCCATCTCCGGGTTTGAGTGCCTAACTCAAACCCGCCTTCAATGATTTTATTGACTCTAGCTCACACATTTTTTTGAGCAAAGACATCAATGAAGTCTCTATGAAATGGCGAAAGTGCAATGGAACATATTTTTATTGATTAAATATATAATTTAATATGTTATCTACATATTACAAATACAAATGAATTTAAAGGTATTTATCCTAATAATTTTGAAAGAAGTTTCAAAATTAATAAATAACATTTCGCAAGCTTTCGGAATTCAAAGATGGCTTTAAAAAAATCACTGCAAACCCTTTTCGAAGAGCCGGATGACATAATTTTTGTAAAAGATTTAGTCACGCAAGTTACGTAATAGAAATATTTTTATAAATATGCATTTCAATATTGTTTGTCTTGTGTTTGGTTTGTTTGGTACATAATGCCAAACCAAAATATGGTAGGATTCCTCCATTATTCTTGGGAATTGTGAAAGTCTTGCATTTAAAGAAAAGGGCCTCGCTGATGCGGTATCGCCCACGTCTAGATTAGTCCACGCACGTTACCCCACAGAACCTAGGGGTGCACTTGAAACTTCTTGAAAAGGGGTAAACAGGGCTGGAAAATTCTGTATGGAGAAATATTAATTATATGTTTTCCTGTGGTTATGCGCTCGATGTAACGGTGGATTAGGGTGGATAGTCGTGCGAACGCCCTCGAAAGTTTTCCGACTACATTTTACCGGCAGTGCGATTGCGAAGCGCGAAATGAGGTGCAATTTCTACACTTACCCCAACCTTTCGCATACAGAATCTGCCAGTTAGCTGTCAGATTAGGGTAGCACTTACACCTAATTTCGCGTTTCGTAATCTCGCTGCGGGACCGTGAATCGTTGACCGTGCTCGGTTGAATGTGCAAAACTACGTGCTCATCTCGTGCTGTAGTTCGCATTCATCACCTCTAAGGAAATTAAAATAATTCTCGGTTCAGAATTATCGAGTTGCTATATTAGTGCCAGTTTTGATTCTAAAATCTGATTTTACCCCGTGGTGGCAGAACTTACATAAAAGTGGAATAAAAACAACAAAATCAAATGAAAACGGGTTACTATTAACCGGGCCGGTTAGAGCAGTGGGCATGTAATCCAAAAGTCGCAGGGCTTCCGACGAATGGCACGACCAAAACCTTTTTCAGATTATTTTCAAAATCTGATTACAATGCTAACGTAGCTGAAACTCAAAATAATAATACTTGATGCAGGTTTTCGACAATCTTTTCGAATTATTGTGATATGAGAGTACTTACGTAGTTCAATCGAATGGCTGACCGTTTTTGTAACTACGTATGTAGTTAAAAACTAATTATAAAACCTGTTTCGGCAATAACTGAGCCTATACTACTGAAATACTTTTGTTGATAGTGGGTGTCATTCGAAAGCGCCTCAACGCAATACTTCGTAATTTGTCAGAGAAAAAGCATAATCATAACGTGTAATTAGACCTCTGACTGATCGCAGTGTTTGGATCAGAGTGGTCAGTCCGAGATCTCACCTAAATGGGTTCCGTAAACGCGGTTCGAAGTAACGTAAAAACGTCAAACTCCATACAAGTTTTTACTAGATATTCTGTGGTTTATTCGAGCTGCTCTATACTTCGGAATCCATGTAAAACTGTAGGTCCCCTTCCCGTGGTAGGGTTTAAGCCCGCCCGGGTTGGTACCATCGCATTGGATGAAAAGATGGTGGAAGCGGCAATAAAAATTGTCAGTGTTTTCCATCCAGTTCAATGTAGCCGTGCTCATAAAGGAAAAGTCCTGGCATGGCACCTAACTCCTTCGGGAATGTGGTGTATTAGGCTAATATCATAATGGTAGTTGTGTGGTATTAGTCATCTATGTCAAGTCGCATAAAAAAAACACAAATTTTGGTACAATTTTATGTTATTCTCATAACGCTAACACTCGAAAATAGAGTTTTCTATTAGCTTCTTGCAGTAAATACTCGTTCACTGTTGACATTCTAAAAATCAGAACCAACCAATTCTCCAGGTCCTTTATCTAGGTGAACTATGAAATGCACTCCCTGCCGAGGTATTTAAACCTGGGTTCCTTCAAACATGGTGTGAAAAAGCACCTGGCCGGCCGGCATTTTCTTTCAAGCCAATATGAGTATCGCAATTTTAGAACTAGTTTATTCAACAATGCAATTGTATATCATTTTAATTGGGACAACAAGGTACAAAGTTGTTTTGTTCGGCTCGTAGCTCAGGGGTACCTAGACTTGCCTTCTATGCCAGAGGTCGTGGGGTAGAGCACCATTTTATTTCTCTTTCTGAGTTGGTAAAATAGCATTTCTTTAGAAATTCGACCTGTTTCAGGGTTAGAATCCTTGTCAAACTCTAGGTCCCCATACTAGGTGGTAGGGTTTAAGCCCGCCCGGGTTGGTACCATCGCATTGGATGAAAAGATGGTCGAAGCGGCAATGAAAAATTGTCCGTGTTTTCCATTCAGTTCAATGTAGACGTGCTCATAAAGGGAAGGTCCTGGCATGGCACCTAATTCCTTCGGGATTGCGGTGCGTTGAGCTAATATCATGCCGGCGGGTGTCCATCCATGTACAGTTACATAACAAAAACTACTCATGAAATGTGTTATCAAAAAATCTCTGAAAATGACGTTACACTAAATATTTTGTTTGAAAAAAATCTGCACTACTGCCTCAAAAAAAACCATGGTCGGTCGACTAAGCGTGCGTAACGGGAAAACATTAAATAAAACTCTTGATAATAAACGTAATGGTCTAGCCTTGTAGTCGGCCGCACGCCAACAGAGAGGCAACTCGTTTGGTTGGTAATCCGCGTGCGAACATATTCGAGTGGCCTAAAAATGCAGCACCCAGCCTTCGCCAGCGCAGGAAGCAATGCAGGCCTCGAGGTTTGGAGGATCGAAGTGAGTATTGTTTCAGACACTAACAATATACTTTAATATATTTTTATGTATTGGCAACACTGATCGACAACACAAACGCGGATCCAGCCGTGAACTTAAATAATTAAAGTGAACTTCAAGCTTACAATTTAAAGCAACGTAACTTTGATTTAAGGCTCCAACTGACTCCAGCGTTCAGCAAACAAACAATATATTGAGTTTGCGTTAGGATTCATTGTTGCATGCGCGTGAAAATCGAAATGTATGTTTTTGACCTGTAAAGTCTACTTTCTACAGTGAATTAAAATATGTTTCACGGTTATTCACTAGATAAATATGTTATCTTGTACCACAAAAAATAAAATTGTCAAAATCATTTATAGTTTCCAAGCCCCGGCTTAAATACCTTGTAAAAACTTGTAAATCAGATTTTTTTTGAAGAATATAAGCAACTGATAAAAACCGTTCTAGGGTCATACATTAGATAACAGTCTAAACTTTGATATTTCGATTTTTTTACTGATGCTTAACAGACGCTGAGATAAAATAAATATAAACCCAACATTTTGAAGGTTAGCGTCATATGGAGCCATAGCAAGCCTATCCCCAGTTTTCACCCCTGAAATCCGATAGTTAACTTTCCGTTACATTGCATACTTTCACTGTGTAACCGAAAGATAACTTTGGGATGTTTGTAGTTGGAGGTGGTGAAAGCGCGTGATTTTTTTTCTAGAAACGTAAGTTTTGTACAGAGCACGGAGGTACTTCCCTTTTTCAAAATTACTACGTAAGTATAGTAGACAAAAGCTCAAAGGAATAAGTGAGTGGTGTTAAAATCGGGGGAACGGCAGAACGTCTAAAATGCAGATCGTATAATATCATATTTTAACAAAATTTTAAAACCATGCACAACGTATAATTGGCAGATCGTATAATTTTATACGTAGTGCATGAAGAAGTTTAAAAAATTAAATTACTTATTTCTCCATGCATAACGTATAATAGTCACAACGTATAAAATTATGATCTTTATTTAACAAAAAAAGAAAACCATGCATATCATATAATCCAAAATAAATTCATACGATAAGCGCCCTTATGAAAATACTTTAAAAGCGTATACTCGCACGCGACTTTTCAACCGTCGCAATTGGCGTAAGGTGGCCTTTCGAAATTGTAGCAAATTGTTACTCTTTAACAAATATCGATTCGTAGCAATTTCAGCCTTAAATGTATCGTTATTAGGGCGCTTTATGCAGTGCTTCTTGGCATATTATACGTTCTGCATGGTTTTCTTTTTTTGTGAATTCATGTTAAGAATATTATACGTTGTGACTATTATACGTTCTGCATGATGCAAAGAGTTGATTCTATTTTTAAACTTTCTTCATGCACAACGTATAAAATTATACGTTGTGAATATCATACGATATGCATGGTTTTGATTTTTAGGAAAAAAATACTTTTATACGTTGTGAATATTATACGTAGTGAATACGACTCTTTGCTTCAACTGGAAATGCATCCTTTATTTTTTAGTCGACTTTACGATTAACCATAAGCAATCAGAAAATTACTAACCTTGCTGATATCATGAAGTTAATATTAAAAATGGGAATAGTAATGGTTATGTAGGTATTCAGTGGTTTGTTTCCTGTTTTGATATGAAATAAATGACTACTACATTCGATCGTGAAATAATTCCGTTCATCTACAACCACGGCCGTGACACTAACACAAATTGCAACAAATTGATGATTTTTTTCAGAACTTCGAACCTGTACCAATATCGTCCAGACATTTTGGAAGATTTTTTTCGGGCGATTCTTACATCGTACTGAAGGTTGGTCCTCTATATTACTCATGAAACCGAAATCGGGACAGGATAGACCCAGGACACTCTACATATCATCAATGCCGGGGCCTTAATTTGAGGAAACCTTTAAGAGTTCTGATTTTGATGTTTTGAGTACATTTTGAATTGAAGTAATTTTCAGAGTGTAAGCAACCAGCGTTTTTTCCAAATACACGTAATCTACGTGTACTATTTGATGTTAACAAATTTTCATGTTTTTAGGGTTCCGTACCCATAAGGTGCCGACGGAACCCTATGACTACTCCGTCCATGTGTCCGTCCGTCCATCCGTCCGTCCGTCTGTCACACAAGGCTGTAATCTCATGAAACGTAATAGTTAGGCAGCCGAAATTTTCGGGACTTGGAGCCATCCTAGACGGGTGCCATTTCTGCCTTCCGAAATCCGAATTGAATATTATTATTATTAATTCTTATTACTTAGCCACATATTGCATTCGCAACCCAATTTGAATATTTTTCTGTAAGCAATCGATTTACCTGCACCAAAGTGCTGCAGTGAAAAAACCTCACATTGCGAGAGGTCCAGCATCTCTCGCACCACGCCGTTATCCTACCTAAGAAAGAACTGAGCCGACCGGCCATAGAACTCGCCATCCTTGAGAATGTGTCTCACAATTATTTCCTAAGTATTGTTTCGATTGTGCGGATTTTTTTGCGCAAAGAGTGTCTTTGTGCACTGGAAAAATATGTAATACTACGGTTTAGGCCCGATATCGGTTAAAGTTTAGTTTTTGCAGACCCATGTTGAGTGAACTAATTACGAATCGATGCTAAGAAAAAAACGGAACCCTTATTAATATTTTTTTGACAAATTATATACCTGCACATTATTTGCTATTTTTTTCCGACTATAAACTCGAAATTAGTGCACTCAACACGGGTAAAAACATCTGGGAAATCGTATACTTACCTTCAAGAAAAAAATTTTTTTTAATCATTATAGAGGTGTGAACTTGCCAATCATAATTTGTTGCATTGCAATACGCAATCAGAACACGAATGTTAACTGGTATTCTATGACATGAAGTAAGTAAATATATATTTATCTACTTGTCATTCGATTTCAGACAATAGGAAATGACAAAAGCAAATTATATTGGAACATCCATTACTGGCTGGGTCGAGAGAGCAGCCAGGACGAAATGGGCGCAGCCGCCATTTTGTCGGTATCGCTTGACGACAAGTTGCACGGAGCGGCGGTGCAGCACCGTGAGGCGCAGGGCCATGAGTCGCCACAGTTCCTTGACTACTTCGCACCAGGTGAGATACACATGTTGTCGGTATCGCTGGACGACAAGTTGCACGGAGCGGCGGTGCAGCACCGTGAGGTGCAGGGCCATGAGTCGCCGCAGTGCCTTGACTACTTCGCACCAGGTGAGATACGCATGTTGTCTGTATCCTTGGCCGACAAGTTGCACGGAGCGGCTATGCAGCACCGTGAGGTGCAGGGCCATGAGTCGCCGCAGTGCCTTGACTACTTCGCACCAGGTGAGATACGCATGTTGTCTGTATCCTTGGCCGACAAGTTGCACGGAGCGGCTATGCAGCACCGTGAGGTGCAGGGCCATGAGTCGCCGCAGTGCCTTGACTACTTCGCACCAGGTGAGATACGCATGTTGTCTGTATCCTTGGCCGACAAGTTGCACGGAGCGGCTATGCAGCACCGTGAGGTGCAGGGCCATGAGTCGCCGCAGTGCCTTGACTACTTCGCACCAGGTGAGATACGCATGTTGTCTGTATCCTTGGCCGACAAGTTGCACGGAGCGGCTATGCAGCACCGTGAGGTGCAGGGCCATGAGTCGCCGCAGTGCCTTGACTACTTCGCACCAGGTGAGATACGCATGTTGTCTGTATCCTTGGCCGACAAGTTGCACGGAGCGGCTATGCAGCACCGTGAGGTGCAGGGCCATGAGTCGCCGCAGTGCCTTGACTACTTCGCACCAGGTGAGATACGCATGTTGTCTGTATCCTTGGCCGACAAGTTGCACGGAGCGGCTATGCAGCACCGTGAGGTGCAGGGCCATGAGTCGCCGCAGTGCCTTGACTACTTCGCACCAGGTGAGATACGCATGTTGTCTGTATCCTTGGCCGACAAGTTGCACGGAGCGGCTATGCAGCACCGTGAGGTGCAGGGCCATGAGTCGCCGCAGTGCCTTGACTACTTCGCACCAGGTGAGATACGCATGTTGTCTGTATCCTTGGCCGACAAGTTGCACGGAGCGGCTATGCAGCACCGTGAGGTGCAGGGCCATGAGTCGCCGCAGTGCCTTGACTACTTCGCACCAGGTGAGATACGCATGTTGTCTGTATCCTTGGCCGACAAGTTGCACGGAGCGGCTATGCAGCACCGTGAGGTGCAGGGCCATGAGTCGCCGCAGTGCCTTGACTACTTCGCACCAGGTGAGATACGCATGTTGTCTGTATCCTTGGACGACAAGTTGCATGGAGCGGCGGTGCAGCACCGTGAGGTGCAGGGCCATGAGTCGCCGCAGTGCCTTGACTACTTCGCACCAGGTGAGATACACATGTTGTCGGTATCGCTGGACGACAAATTGCACGGAGCGGCTATGCAGCACCGTGAGGTGCAGGGCCATGAGTCGCCGCAGTGCCTTGACTACTTCGCACCAGGTGAGATACGCATGTTGTCTGTATCCTTGGACGACAAGTTGCACGGAGCGGCGGTGCAGCACCGTGAGGTGCAGGGCCATGAGTCGCCGCAGTGCCTTGACTACTTCGCACCAGGTGAGATACACATGTTGTCGGTATCGCTGGACGACAAATTGCACGGAGCGGCGGTGCAGCACCGTGAGGTGCAGGGCCATGAGTCGCCGCAGTGCCTTGACTACTTCGCACCAGGTGAGATACGCATGTTGTCTGTATCCTTGGCCGACAAGTTGCACGGAGCGGCTATGCAGCACCGTGAGGTGCAGGGCCATGAGTCGCCGCAGTGCCTTGACTACTTCGCACCAGGTGAGATACGCATGTTGTCTGTATCCTTGGACGACAAGTTGCACGGAGCGGCGGTGCAGCACCGTGAGGTGCAGGGCCATGAGTCGCCGCAGTGCCTTGACTACTTCGCACCAGGTGAGATACACATGTTGTCGGTATCGCTGGACGACAAATTGCACGGAGCGGCTATGCAGCACCGTGAGGTGCAGGGCCATGAGTCGCCGCAGTGCCTTGACTACTTCGCACCAGGTGAGATACGCATGTTGTCTGTATCCTTGGACGACAAGTTGCACGGAGCGGCGGTGCAGCACCGTGAGGTGCAGGGCCATGAGTCGCCGCAGTGCCTTGACTACTTCGCACCAGGTGAGATACACATGTTGTCGGTATCGCTGGACGACAAATTGCACGGAGCGGCGGTGCAGCACCGTGAGGTGCAGGGCCATGAGTCGCCGCAGTGCCTTGACTACTTCGCAACAGGTGAGATACACATGTTGTCGGTATCGCTGGACGACAAATTGCACGGAGCGGCGGTGCAGCACCGTGAGGTGCAGGGCCATGAGTCGCCGCTGTTCCTTGATTACTACGCACCAGATGACATATTTTTTTATATAACGGGACATGGATGGCACACCCACCGCCATGATACTGCCCCAACACATCGCGTGTCATACCAAGACATTCCTTTTATGAGTACGGCTACATTGAATTGGATGGAAAACACTGACAATTTTTCATTGCCCCTCCCCTACGACCTAGTAGGGGAAGAAGCACTACCGTTTTACATGGATTCCGAGAACCATTCCATGGAACAGCTCGCATTCTTGACGAAATTAACTTATCCAACTCAGAAAGAAAGTGATGCATGGACGGGGCGGGGATTTTAACCCATGATCTCTGGCATGCAAGGCAAGTCAAGGCGCCCCTGAGCTACGAGCCGCTCAAAATGATTAAAACCTTCCCTTCATAAGAAAGGCTACATTGCACTAGATGGGAAACACGGCCAATTTTCATTGCCGCTTCGAACATATTTTTATTGAATGGGCTGATTTGCTTCATCCTCCAAACTGGGCTGATTTGACCCTAATAGCACCTAGTAACTTGGGAAAGGTATCTACATTTTCATGGGTTCCGAATCATGTAGTTTCGCGCGTATTCATTCACCAAAAATGTCAATTTAATCTCGACTAATAACGAAAGAAGTGCATCGAGCCCGGACACAGGAAACAATGGTCACTAACCCTTAGGCTGCGGGCCACACTTTGTATTTTTTAGATTGGTAATAAAATTTAACCCGACTGTCCATGTCCCCAGCTATCAGCTATCTGGATGGAGGGCACGCATCCGGGTTTCAGCACGTGACGTCCAACGCCGGCTCCGAGAAACGACTGTTTCAAATAAAGGGCAAGAAAAGCGTGAGAGTTCGACAGGTGAGAGTTTTCATCTAGGATCTGGGGGCCGGGTTACAGCGAGCATGGAAGGTTGGCAGTAGCAACCGAGTTCCAACGACACGTAATAACTTCACAAGACGCGATATAGTCAGCCTCGGTAGAAGGCCTTGCGATTCGAAAAGCTGAGTAAGCACCTCTGAGCGCGGTTAGGTTCTGGATGGGTGACCATTTTCAACCGTTGAGGCTGGCCGTGGTTCGGATTCCACGTAAAACGGTTGGTCCCCTTCCTTACTTACTAGGTGGTAGGGTTCATCCCGCCCGGTTTGGTACCGCATTGAATGAACGATGGTCAAAGCGACAATAAAAATTGTCCGTGTTTTCCATGCAGTTCAATGTAGCCAAGCAATATAAGGAAGGTCCTGGCATGGCACCTAGTTCCCATGTCGTCTGTTAGGTTAATATCTGATGCTCAGTTAGGCATTAGCCCTCCATGTCCAGTACATAAAAAAAAAAATGTGCAAAGAACATTAGATGTTGCGCGTCCCGAATTCGTCAGCGAAGTAACTACAGTTAGACGTTTTCCACTAGCTTGTGGCTACGCTGCCACCATACGAATGAGTTTCGATCGTTACTCCCGTCCTTCCATGCTCGCTGCCGAATTACCATGATAAATTAGCTCGCTGGGTGAACAGACAAGTGAGTGATGACGTTAATTGCATTTCTTACCATGCTAACTATTATATTTCCTTTACATTTACTTGGCCGAATAACACGTCGTTTTAACAGCTAGCATGGTACGAGATGCAACTCAACGACAAATGTCTCACTGTTCAGTTCACCCTGTGAGCTATTCAGCGTGGTAACCCTCTCTGATTAGATAAATTGTTACTAACTGTTTCGTTACTGTAATAAAATTTTAAATTTATAACAGGTGCCTGCACACATCTCTTCCATGAACAAGGGAGACTGCTTCATCTTGGACGTGAACCACGACGTGTACGTGTACGCGGGCGAGCGCTCCGCACGCACCGAGCGCCTCAAAGCGGTGTCGGTGGCCAACCACATCCGCGACCAAGACCACAACGGGCGAGCCAACGTGCACATCGTCGGTGAGATCGCGTACGGCCGTGCTTTCCCGTGAGCAAGCGAGACAGATATGTTTCTTGAGCGAGGGATGCCGCTCGCCCCGAACGAGAAGTGAGCGGTGTGTCTTTCAGGGGCTTGCATCATCATGGATTAAAATCACTGCCCCGTTCATGCATCCCTTTCGAAGGTCGAAACGGCAATAAAACATTGTTCGTGTTTTCCATCCAGTTCAATGTAGCCGTGGTCATTAAGGGAGGTTACCGGCATGGCACCTAATTCCTTCGGGAATGCAGTGTATTGGGCTAATATGAAGGTGGGTGTGATATTAGACATTCTAGTCCAGTTACATAAAAAATTAATCATTTTACTTTCTCTATACCAGGGTGACCTAACAGAAAAGGCGGCAAGTGGGAATTGAAATAGTGCCTTATTCCGATGAGGTTGACCTGCATGAACTAGCGTAGCCAATATCGTAGGATAGCTCAATGCTCAATTTTATTGTTTATTCATTATCCATTGTGCTAGACTCATTGGCTATACTGCACTCGATTTTCTCATATATTTTTTAATCGCAATTACAGCGAAGAAGAACTACATACATAGTAAGAAAGGAAAATGCCCAAATCTAGGCCCCTTAGAAATCATTCGTATCTTTTATTGCCACAGATACGATTAGGGAATGCAATCCCGACTCGAGATTGCAAATTCGAGATCCCGCGGGATTAGAAATATCAATCCCGCGGGATCCCGGAATTTTCGGGATCCCGTCTAGTTTAAAACAAAAGTTAAATTCGGATGACTGAAAAAGCTTATAACTGCTTGTTTGTGATAGTGAGGTTAACTAAAATAACATATTACTCGAAAGAAAAAAAAAACCTTTATTCTTTAATCTTACCAACTAAATAATTATCAGGTTTTAAGGAAATTAACATAGGTAAATTAGGTAATCAAAACAATAAGCATATTTCAAGGGAATTAGGAAGTAGGTACCCACGAGTGATTTTGAAAATGACTCCTTAAAAAACAAAGGGTATTAATAGTGTCATCTGCTAAACGGCACCTAATGTCCGTTGCAATGTACCCCGATGCTGAGAATGCCCTCTCCGAGTCGACACTGGTTGGCAACAGCGTGGCAAAGCAATTATATGCAAACTACAAAAATCACCCCTTGTTCCTCCACACTCAAATAAATCCATTTCTTTTTTTATGGTATACTCTATTTTGTCTAAGCTCGTAGCCGCCCAATCCCGTCAATCTCGAACGGGATCTCGTCATATGATGCGTCGGGATTGATCCCGAAAAAATACACGAGATCTCGCGAGATCGGGATCCCGCGGGATCGGGATTGTATTCCCTAGATACGATACTTTATATGTATTATTTAAACATATTTCAAACTATCTGAATTCCCCTTTTTCACGGCCGGTTACTCGTTGAATAATCAAAATGAATAATTCACAGTTACTTCTTTTCCTACTAACAATACGAATAACACAAGGACAGAACATCGCATAGTAGGTACTTCCGTTGTCACAACTCGTGTTCGGGTAGCCTGCTCTATGCCATTCCGTCCGGTAAGGGAGAAAAAAAGGTCGAAAAACATATGTAAAATTATTATCCGTAGGACCAATGTGAAGGACTGTTGCTTATGAAATATCAAAGAGATATTAAACTCTGTCCATTTTTATTGCATTTGGACTGGAGAATTTTGCTCTACGCTGAGCTCTCTGGTGTCTCTAAAACATTCATTATTTATTATAATTAATCTCAAAACCGCATTTTGTCAATAACTTAAAAATGGCAATGAATTTGGTCTTCAAAATTCATAACTCAAAAAGTTATATTATTTTCTAAATTATAACACTGATTTGGAAGATAGACATTACAATTTTGTGGGGCCCAAAATGTATGGGGCAATGGGCATTCTCCTTTCACTGGAAAACGTTCGAGCCTCTCGTAGGTACGACTTACAGACTCGCTTACAGAAGACTTTCGCGCGCTTACACAATTGAATAAATAATAATAAAAGCATTTGTAATTCGCCACCATTGAATAAAAATTCTCCCGTTCATCGTTAAGTGATGTTGTAACTCGTAATATACTTAGAGGCACAGTAAGATGTTTTCGTTGTGTTGATTTAACAGACGACTCTGCGTCGGATGAGGACGTGAAGAATTTCTTTGCGGAGCTCGGCTCTGGCTCCCGCGACCTGGTTCCCGCTGCCGACGCCGGCGGTGATGATGAGGTCACTATGTTTATATTCGATTGCATATATATATATATATATATATATATTAGGTATATAGATATTGCACCTATCTAAACAAACGCATAAATCCGTTCCAATATGGGCACAAATTATCTCTCCAGATTTACGCATCCATGTGCTTCCGTGTGATGATGAGGCCACCTCCCTTTCCTCTTGCATAGGTACCAATCCAAAGTAATGCATCAATTCGCTCCTATATGAGCTCAAATTAATTCTCAAATTAAGGCTCCGTATGACGCTAAATCGCACTTAGCTTTGTCTTAATTTCTCAGAGAATATTGAACTAATCATGCTAAAATTGCGTTATATGAAACTTCACTTATATCCGCTTAATCTGAATGATTATTGTTCCAATAGCATAACATTGGCCCGATAGAAAAAAATCGCGAAAATAGGTCGATTTTTTTACATTATGCTTTATTTCTCAGAATTGCTATTAATTACAGTGCTAGTAATCTCACATTATATTTGCATCATGATTTTCAAATTTTTGAATGATTATCGTTGCATTTGGACACAATTTTTCATTCAAAGCATCAAAAAAATGAATTTTGGACTTACGACAAAATTTATGAGCACCGTAAAGTATCCCTTTCCCTTTCGTTCTCTTGGCGACTATCTATCGCCATTTCGGTAGCCTCAGTCCGCTGCGATGTTTCGAAGCGGGCGCACGCCTCTTCGCACGACTCTCCGCACGCGGAGATTGCTTTCGGGATCGCGACAGTAACAAAGTTCCGAACCAAATTCCTACGAGCATCAGCTGAACTTCATAGATGGCGCTGTATAATTTTCAATCAAATGTTATTGAGGTCTAAAGCCGAAATAATTGACACTGGTTAGTAACGTTCGGTTAGCAAGATATAAATAAATAAAAATATCATAAATAAATAAAATATTTGTTATAATATAAAAAAAGTGATGTTTCCAGGAACCGAACTTCGATATGTGTGGTTCTCAACTTCGCAGCAAAAATACGACACTAAAACCATTGTGCCACGACTGTCGTTACGCAATTATGCTAAATTCTCCTTCTCAAGCCTAGCGGGCACTACGAGTATTGGGGCGGCCGCAAATATCCGCCTCCCCGTGGAACGTGCGTCTGCAGTACGTCCATTGCGGACGGGTCGCAACAGGACAAGTCACATGACCTTGGCAGATAGCTCGGCGGGCGGATTTTTGTAGTTTTTTGTCGGCGGCACAGAATAATTAATAACATGAACAGAGGGAAAACTCCGTGAAAAGAATAAATGACATAAATAACTTTGATAAATAATATGTTTTGTTTTGTTGGTTCGTTTTTAGGGTACCGTACCCAAAGGGTGAAAACGAAACCCTATTACTAAGCCTCCGCTGTCCGTCCGTCCGTCCGTCTGTCACAGGGCCTTAGGTAGGCAGCTGAAATGTTCACGGAGTGTGTATTTATTTTACCGTTATAACAACAAATAGCTAAAATAAAATAATAATAAAAATTAAAAATATAATAAAATAAAATAAAATAAATTCTATGACGAAAAGAAACTCCAATATTAATCTCGGAGGAACGGTTCAGTTCAATTTCATGTGTTGTACATGTCATGTCATGACCAAATATGTTTTCGCTATATCTGGGGAAACAATTGTCGTAGACCCATCATGCGGCCACTCAAAATAAACGCTCCGACCTGATCTAACTTCCTGTCATGTCAAAATTTGTTTTCGTTATAGCTTGGGAAACACTGATCGTAGACCCATCAAGCGACCACTCAATATAAACGCCCCGACCTGATCTACCTGTCTGTCATGTCAAAATTTGTTTTCGTTATATCATTGGAAACACTGGTCGTAGACTAGCGATAGGCGATTGCGAATAAAAACAATCGAATTATTCGATTGTTCCCGTTATTCGATTCATTCGAATACAAATCTACATTATTCGATTGTTGCACAGCGCTGCTCTGTGGCGCTACAGCGGAGCGGACGAGCGTCCAAATATGGTTGGGGAAAAAGTTTCTTCGCATTTTTTAAGAAAATTCAAAACATTTTTTAATATGGTTTATTTACATTTAACTAAAGTATGTAGGTACCATTTTGTTCGATAACTTTTTGCCATCTTGTAGGTAGGGACATGATCCCATTGCTATAGAAATATTGGGACTTCTGATCAATATACCAATAGACAAGTGGTTTTGGCAGTCCTCTCGTGATGTTAACCTGACACTGCCTAAAGAATTCTGAAGAGACCTAAACAGGTGGAAATCTGAAGGTGCAAGGTCAGGACTATACGGCGGATGCATTAACACCTCCCAGCCAAACTCTCTTAGTTTTTGCTGAGTGGCTAAAGATGTGTGAGGTCTAGCGTTATCATGATGAAAAACCACACCCCTTCTGTTGATTAATTCCGGCCGCTTTCTCTCAACTTCTTGCTTTAATCTCATCAGTTGTTCGCAGTAGAGTTCAGAATCGATGGTCCTGCCTGGTGGTAACAGCTCATAATGAATAATGCCCTTCCAATCCCACCACACACACAGCATCACCTTGTTGCGAGTTAACCCGGGTTTCGCCACAGTCTGTGAAGCTTGACCGGCCTTTGACCACGACCTTTTTCGCACGTTCTTGTCGTACGTGATCCACTTTTCATCACCAGTTATCAGCTTCTTCAAAAATGGTTCGGGTTCATTACGTCGTAATAAAGAATCACAAATGAGTACACGGTTCATTAGGTTTCTTTCAGTGAGCTCGTGAGGTACCCAAATATCGAGCTTTTTTGTGTACCCAGTTTTTTTCAAATGCGCCAAAACTGTTTTGTGGTCAATTCCTAGTTCTTCAGCTACGTCGTAACTACTGATATGCCGATCTTGCTCCACTTTTTCAAAAATGGCATCCATTTTATCCGTAATAGGGCGACCAGAGCGACGTGCATCTTTGACATCAAAATTTCCGGATTGAAAACGCTTAAACCAAATTTGTGCTACTCTCACAGACACTGCACTAGGTCCATAAACATCGCAATTTTTTTTCGCGGCTTGCGTTGCATTTTTACCTTTTTTGCCTTTTTTGTAGTAAAATTTTAAAATGTATCGAATTTCTTCATTAGATTCACTCATTTTGACAGTACGAAAAACAAATGAGAAACACACATTTTCCTAATTTGAATTTGGAATTATGTTCTTTAAAATTTAAACTTTCAATGATACCAAAACCAGCCAGATACAAATAGTATAGCCAAAGAGATTTTATTACAAGTTCATACATACTATAATGCGAAAAGACTTTTTCCCCGACCTATTATTATAAGACACTTCGGCGCGGCGCGACCGCGCGACTGACGCGAGTGAACGAGATACAATCGACGAGCCCGCATAGGGTTCCGTTTTCGACATCAACAACGACGAACAACGACGACAACGTCGCCAACGTCGAACAAAAGATGTTCAAACGACAAAAGACGCGGCACTCGCTGCCGCGGCAAATAGCAGCTAAATAGAGGATACTGCGTTCCAGGCGACCACAGAAGAGCAAATTGAACTAGAAAAACGGGCCAAGTGCGAGTCGGACTCGCACACGAAGGGTTCCGTACCATCAACACCAAAAATCACGTTTCTTTTGTATGGGCCCCCCTTTAACTTTTATATATTTTTTAATTTACCTATTTGTTTTATAGCGGCAAAATAAATACACACTCTGTGAAAATTTCAGCTGCCTACCTATTACGGTTCATGAGATAGAGCCCTGTGACAGACTGACGGACGGACGGACGGACGGACGGACGGACGGACGGACGGACGGACGGAGAGCAGAGGCTTAGTAATAGGGTTCCGTTTTCACCCTTTGGGTACGGAACCCAAAAAAGTGTCGACACTACTTGTCACATTCCTTGGAATAAGCGACGTAGGTACCTGCTTAGTACAAAAAAGTAAATTTACTTCACTTGTGCCGCGGGAGGAATTTGGCCTTTGTTTCGGCTCTCACTACTAATGAAGAATGACGTAACGACCATCAGGTTTATTGTAAAATAATTCTTTTTTTTATCAGTTTACCTATCAATTTGGGAGACAAAAAATTAGATTTTTCTCCGTTTTCATCACTGCGCTACGGGGCGCTATGAACGGCGATATAATGTTGTAAGTCGCGTGGCGTAATTTTTTGCGCGCTCGTTGTATGGAAATTATTTCTCCATCGTCTCACGTTTATCCTTTTTAAAAGTGTTATTTTACTTTTTATTGTTTTGTTTTATTTTACGTTTATACTTTTTAAAATTGTTTCTCAGGTAAAAACTTTTACCAAAACCTATTATTATGTAATATTTTTTTATATGTGTAAATCAATTAAGTATAACCCACGCTATAATTATATACTATACACCATTAACAATAAAAAGTAAAAAAACAGAAAAAAAAATTTTGTAACCTACAGGATTCGAACCGACACCCCCATCGAACAATAACTGTAGATAAGACGTCTCACGCGCTACTGACGATCGATGTGAAAATAGTAAATCCTTTCATGAAGTAGAGATCTCACGAAATGGTGGCTGTTTTCTAGCAGCAATGTGAATAATATGGCGGGTGATCTCGAGCCTTGTGATTTGTTGTATGATCATTGACGACTTGCCGCGGGATCGATACAACTTTCACGAAGTTCCCGCGACGGCGTATAGGTGTCGCTCTAACAATATCTCATTTCAGTTTTGTCCTAAGATTCACGGCGCCACTGCCGCTTCGGCGTCTAGCGGAGCGGTGGGGGGGAAATCGGGAATTTGTCTAGCTTCATATGCAGCCTACCTGCTTCATATTTCTTCAACTTACACCATTTCAGTAAAATATTTTTTTCGTAATATGCAGTACGTCGCTTATTCCAAGGAGTGTGATGTATTATCGACCTTGAAGCAAGGATACATTAATCAAAGAAAGAGCCCTGTAAAAATAACTATTTTATGAAAATACTGCAAGGCTAGAATTATAAAATTGGAAGACGCAATACTTGTGTACCTTGCAGAATATTCAACATAGATATCACATTCCTTACACCATTTAATATAACATTTTATATGTAGATGTATTGTGTTCAACGCCTGGCTCTTTACTCTCGGTGATATACAGGTGACAGGGTAAAGGTCGATCAAATCAATAGGGCCTAATCAGTACCCTATTAGGAGCTAAAAAATCATACCACTATCCAACTTCAAGAAGCATACCTACGCTGAAAAACAATAATTTTTGTATGTCTATAAATCATGGTCACACCATGACGTCACGTTACAACGCAAGCGACTGACTGTTTCCCATCCGCATAGGGTGCGGTGCGGCCGGCCTGGCGGGCGGGCGCGGGTGCACCTCACCTGTGTCAAATCATTCTTCTGGCGTAAAACCGTAAAAACTACCTTTGTGGAATATCCCAATTTAAATTACATTGTTATACTATATCGATGCATTGTTACAAAGTAAATAATCAGTTAGGTACTAAGTCATGGTTTCATCTTTACTAAATGGTTCAAATAAAAACGAAGTGACTACTTACCAATTTAGACGTACCCCATCATGTGCTCAAAATGTCCTCCTCCTCTCCTCAAACATAACTTCGCACGCTTCCTCAGATTGTTCTTGAGTCCATTTAACACTTCCGCGAAAAGCCGTTCTAATACGTCTTTTTAGTTCTCGCACATTTTGAAACTCTGTTTCATAGGCACGTCGCTTCACTTCGCCCCACAAATAAAAATGAAGTGTTGTCAGGTCGGGGGAACGAGCAGGCCAAGCCACAAGACCGCCCCGCCCAATCCAACGATTTTCAAAATGCCTGCGTAGTGTGCAGGCGCGCCGCCGCGTCGTCGCGTCGTGTTGATAAAAATGCGGTACCAATTACGATAAATTATCAATGGAACATCGTCCATCATGCGATTCGTAACTGTTCTTAATATTCGCAAATAGTTTGCACCGTCTAAGCGTCCATGAATAAAATACAGACCTAGCATTGACTTATATACCTTTGAAATCATTGGGACCTAGTAAGGTCTGACCAGCCCACACATTAACTGAAAATCGGTGCTGGAATGAACTTTCACGCGTCACATGAGGGTTGTTATAGCTCCACCGATGTTCATTATGAATGTTGAATACGCCGGCTCTGGTGAATAATGATTCATCAGTAAATTCAATTCTGTCTTCATTTACAAAACACTGTCCTTGGCCCATGGTCGTTCACCCCCACGGAGGAGGAAGGTATTCACCCCCAACTCTTGGAGACGTTGAAAATGATAAGGATGCTGTCGGTCGCGATGCAAAAGGTTCCACACCGTTCACTGGCTGATGTTGAATCTTCTAGCAGCTTGTCTAGTGCTTATTCCAGAAAGGCCTCTTGCATGTTCACAGGAAACATCTGGTTACCTTGTGCACGCGCGTAAGCAGGTATTGTGAACTGTCCGTAATCTCGGGTTACACGTACGAAGGTTCCAAGTGTTGGTATCCTTCGACCGGGGTACATTTCAGCGTACAATCTGGCGGCTTCTCTAGTATTGTCGTTCGCTATCACGTAAGTCCTGAAAATGTCAGCGTATTCAGCATACGTAAATTCCATGCAGTACTGATATTTCGCAAACTTAATAAATCGCGAATCGGGACTTGAGAGCGTCTCACTATACCTGTGACGCTCAGTCAGTGCTCACGCAAAACTGAAAGCCGCGCGTGCGGCGCGCGATCGGCGGCGGCGTCGGCGGCGTGTGCCAGAAAGGGCGCGAAGGAAGGGGTAGGGAAGTCCGGCCACAGAATAAGTAAGAGTAAGTACAGAAGGATCACTTGGCGCATTATTACATTTTGAACCTAATTTCTGAGCTTCTCAAGTTTTTATTAAGTCGACACCTGCCGGCAAGTCGGCTTCATGAAAGGAATCCGCTGGAACCGATGGTGCGGGTGTGCTAGGGTTGTCGCGCGCCATAAACAAGCTTTTAGATGAATTAATATTGTAGGTGTATTCAGATAATTTACTTTCAATTATGTCTTACATATGTTTTGTCTTGTCTATTAAACATTAGTTAAAACTTTAAAATGTAGGTATTGTAATGGAGAGCATGCGCATAGTGTAAACTATTGACATAACATTCGGTTACGTAACAAACGACAACTTCCACAAATTACAAAATGTATAAGGAGGTCCAAGGAGGCTGCATGAACTGCATGAGGCGGCGCGGGGCGCGCGGGGCGGTTCCTAGCGGCGCGCGCGTGCGGCCCTCGCCGTTTGAGCTGCATGGTACGGCAATTCTCATACAACATGCACCTCGGAGTGAGACGTTCCATATTTTAAAATTTTATGGGACAGTTTTAAAAAAAATACTTAATGAAATAATTACAGTCTTGGATTACGTATCAGGTATGGAGCCCCCTGTGTTATTCTGACCGATCTTTACCCAGTCACCTTATATTCGTTTGTGTTTGCTTATTATTTTTATTACATTTTTTTATGCACATTGCAATATATAGATGGCGAAACAGTGGGATACTAAAGGCATTTTATAAAACGTGATTCTACTTTATTTAAGTTTTCGATCAAAATAATTGGAGGCGTTGGAGTTTTAAGTAAAAATCAATATGTGTCAAGTTCTTTGGATTTACAAATGATTTCAATGAAAGCTGCAATTGAAGTGTAAAAGTCTATAAATTGTGTAAATCATTAATTTTGTATGGAACTTTATCAGGCTTTCGAGCATGGTGAGGAGTGCAACGTGACCTTGTATGAGGTGTCCGACAGTAGCGGATCCCTAAAAGTTACTGCCCTTAACAAGCCCTACAAGATGGATCAATTGAACCCAATGGTAACTCATTTTTCAATAATGTGCACCATTCTCTCTCCGAATCGCGTCCATGCCTAAGGGAGCAGGTTTGCCCCAGAAAACTCGGAAGACTTCGCCCGAGACCTTGGACAACTTCGCCCGAGGTGTTTGGTTCGATACCCACTGGTGTGCATGCTCTTTTTTCTCTTCAAATTTTATACTTTAACTGACAAGAATGCTTACGGTAAAAGAAAGCATCGTGAAGAAACTTACTATTTCAGTGGTATATAATGGAACACCAATGGGATGGCCGATCGATAAGTGTCCCTAAGTAGCGGCGTAATTGGATATCGGATTTGGAATCCTAAGCTCTAATATTCCGTTCTAGGGACCCAATATTGGCACCTATGTTGATTTTTTCTCGCTTCGACTTAAAAGCAGTCGAACGAATGCAGTACAAACTACTATCATATGATATTCAACAAGTAGGTACCTGACTTGGATTTGAGCCTGCTGACCAATTTACAGATAGGTCGTATTCCTCTGTCTACTGCGTGACAAAGTTTTTATTGACATGCCTCAGGCGCCAAACACTGAAACCCAGGCCAAATATTATATAAATTAATTGTTAATAACTATTACTAATTTGTGCTATTCGGTTCTCGATTTGATACCCACATATGTTTTAGGAGTGCTACATTCTGGACACCGGCAGCAGTGGAATTTTCGTATGGGTCGGCAAAGGTTCAAATGACAAGGTAAAATGATAAACTTCCTTTCTTTTTCGTTCAGACAATGTTACAAACTCTAAATTGAGAAAAATATTTTTAAATAAAAAAAGGACCGCCTTCAAAAAAACACACCGGAACTAAAAAGCAAAAAATAATTGGTTGCTTTGAATTTTTGTACGATAAGCTATTTTGATACCTAACTAATTATATACAATTTCTTAATTTTAATCATCTTTTGAAGTCGGTGCCTTGGGTAGAGTTCGCTATGCACGCTGACCGAACAGACACTATTTCAGCCGAACGCCCCGAAGTCTACGAGAGCGTAAGCGACCTGGGTCAGCAATGATTGGTCCTAGAGCATTTTAAGCGACCGCTCGTCTAACTAGAGATAACCTAAGCGTTGGTTTACGAGCAAGCGGCTTAAACCGGTAGGCGTAGACGATGACTGATATTGATACAGCGCAGCGTACTGAAATTGGGTTTTAACGATTAATAGTACTTTCGGCTTTATAAAGGCGCGCGCTGGTTACTACGCGCTGGGCACGTTAATTCGCTGCTCTATGGATTGGTGCTTCCTTCGACGCCGTTGTCTGAACGAGACGATTCCTGCCGAAGTTGGTTAGAGCGCGGGCAAGCCGATGCGATGACGTACCTAGGTATTCTCGTTTTGATGCGATGTGCGATGAGCGATGTAGGTATTTAGTAAAGGACAAGCTACACGTACCTAAATATTGACCATATAAGTGGTCGTTGTTTTTATATTGGTTTATTTGTTTATTTTGTAGGGTTTTCTTATAAATATTTAGTTTTTACTGTGTTAAGTATTCAGTGTAAGTCTACGGCATATTAAAATTACAAAGTACTTGCCTGAATACCTACTTACATACGTTTTTCCGACCTGTTTATTTATTTCTTTTTTGGTTTTCTGTTCTGCTTAAGTAGGTAAATATAAGTTTGAAAAATGTTACGGCTTTTCACACGGCGGGAGAAGACATTCTCCGACGTTTCGAGCTGATCGTTCAGCCCGTTGTCAAGGCGGCATCCGCTATGTTCGTACGTAGCAGACGACTCCTCCCGCCGCGTGAAAAGTCGTAACATTTTTCAAACATGTTTAACGACCACGGTAATCTTAAAAGTATCATAGGTAAATATAAATATCTACCTAAGCATTTTTTTTTGTTACTCATAGGTGATATTAATGTTACAGCCCTTACAGAACGTCTACCCAAGGCACCGACTTCAAAAGATGATTAAAATTAAGAAATTGTATATAATTAGTTAGGTATCAAAATAGCTTATCGTACAAAAATTCAAAGCAACCAATTATTTTTTGCTTTTTAGTTCCGGTGTGTTTTTTTGAAGGCGGTCCTTTTTTTATTTAAAAATATTTTATTTTTTGCTTTTTAGTGGTGTACTTACGGTGGGCGGGCCTTCCCGCTTAATGCCCCATACAAAGTGGAAAAGAAGATCATGCGCGCATTTCTTGTCACAATCCAAAATTACACTCAAAAGAGCTTTATTTGATCAAACTAGATGTTTGGAGACCATTGGCATTGTAAAAAGATGGCACCGTACTATCGTACAAGATTTAAAACCACAAAATCACTTTATTTGTAGGGTTTGTACTCCCTTATTTTCTTATTATTTATTTATTTTACATATTTGTTGTTATAGCGGCAAAATAAATACACACTTTGTGAAAATTTCAGCTGCCTCTGTACCTATTTCTGTTCATGAGATAGAGTCCTGTGACAGACGGACAGACGGACGGACGGACGGATGGACGGACGGACGGAAGGACAGCGGATGCTTAGTAATAGGGTTCCGTTGGCACCCTTTGGGTACGGAACCATAACAACGCAAAACAACGAATATCCGGAACCGCTGAACTTCTGAATTTGTCATCCTAAAAGAAAGCTACTGTGAATATGTAATATTTCTGGGTACAGCGGTTCCGGAGAGTCTGTTTCTTGCGTAAGTGTTGCATGAAAATGTGCACATATCGGCCTCGTTCATCCCCTTAATAGTTGAATTGTAAAATTCATTGTGAGCTAGCCTTTTCATCGTAAAAAGAAGTCACTAAACATTTTAAGCTTCTAGGATTATTGGTTTTGGAGATCTTAACATGAGTAGTTTTTATCTAAATGTGTTAAATTTGGCCTTTTTTACCCCCCTAATAGTGGGGTTTCCAAAAATATTTACTTCTTAAGCATTCATCTGAAGAAAACCTACCATGGTACCTACATTTCCGGTTTCAGCAGTTCCGTACATTTAAAATTTGTACAATTTGCCCTCCTTTATTCCCCTTAACAGTGAAATTTAAAGAACCGCTCTTACCGCGCAATGTCACCCTAAAAGAAAGCTACTGTAAAGAAAAAAACACATTTCTGGGTACATTGGTTCCGAAAATTCGTTGTTTATTGTACATAAGTACCAAACTACTGAACCGATTTTGATAAAAAAAAAATGGGACCAACTAGAAAGTATACCCATTCGAACAAAAAAAGATTTTTTCAAATCGGTTCAGGGGTCTTCGAGTAATCGGTGAACATACATAAAAAAAAAAAAAAAAAAAAAAAGATTCCGACGAATTGAGAACCTCCTCCTTTTTTTTGAAGTCGGTTAACCCCCCTAATAGTGGGGTTTCCAAAAATATTTACTTCTTAAGCATTCATCTGAAGAAAACCTACCATGGTACCTACATTTCCGGTTTCAGCAGTTCCGTACATTTAAAATTTGTACAATTTGCCCTCCTTTATTCCCCTTAACAGTGAAATTTAAAGAACCGCTCTTACCGCGCAATGTCACCCTAAAAGAAAGCTACTGTAAAGAAAAAAACACATTTCTGGGTACATTGGTTCCGAAAATTCGTTGTTTATTGTACATAAGTACCAAACTACTGAACCGATTTTGATAAAAAAAAAATGGGACCAACTAGAAAGTATACCCATTCGAACAAAAAAAGATTTTTTCAAATCGGTTCAGGGGTCTTCGAGTAATCGGTGAACATACATAAAAAAAAAAAAAAAAAAAAAAAGATTCCGACGAATTGAGAACCTCCTCCTTTTTTTTGAAGTCGGTTAAAAAGAGCAGGCACGGAGCAATAATCTTAGTAAATGTATGCTGTGTTGGTTCCGGCAACAAAGAATACAAATAGGTACCTAGTCCCAATGCATTTATTACCGTGCAAGTCGTAATAGGCTATTCAAGAGGCTTTTCATTTTAGTTTTAGCTGTGTGTCTATTGTATTTATCACGTTTTCTGCTCACTGCATGTGTAATTGAATGACTTTATGTCGAAACTTTATTGGTCTAAGAGTTTTTTATAATGTGTTTTACTATGTTTTAGGATAAGACTGTTTCGTAAATAAAATAAAAATAAAAGGATTCGCCGTTCGTGGTTCATATTTCAGGTAAAACCGTAGCAAAGAATATCTAATACCGTAGGTAGAGGACATGCGGTTCTTCCTTACTAGGTGGTCGGGTTAATCCCGCCCGGGTTGGTACCATAAGATTGAATGAACGGTGGTCGACGGGGCAACGAAAATTGTCCGTGTTATATAACCAGTTCAATTTTGCCGTGAAATATAAGGAAGGACCCGGCATCAAACCTATTGATGTTGGATTAATATCATGACAGTATTATACCGTAGGTGTGGTATTAGCCATTCATGTCCAATTCTATAAAAAAATATTATTGATTTAACATACAAACACTGAAAACTGTCTCTTTAGTCGCCTGCATAGGAATATATAATATTAGATTAGGCATAGCCAAAATCACTATTTTTATTCGTAGCCTTGAAATAATTCGTTTTAGGTAGGTATATAATATTTGAATTATCCTGTACATACCTCACTGTAGTTTGTTATAATGAAATCAGATTGTTGAAAGGAAAATTATACATTGAATTTTTAGTTAATTATATTTTAGTTATTTTTTGGACCACGCGTTTCATTAGCGATTCAGCGGGGGAACGCAATATGGGTATATTGCGGACCATGACCCGATGACAACCGTTC
Source organism: Incurvaria masculella (assembly GCA_946894095.1). NCBI lineage: Eukaryota > Metazoa > Arthropoda > Insecta > Lepidoptera > Incurvariidae > Incurvaria > Incurvaria masculella. The sequence goes on from OX335644.1 coordinate 12,094,575, forward strand.
CATGCATGAAAAATCGGGAATAGCAACCTAAACTCGTTTGTTTGGGGGTAGCGTTGCCTCTTTATACAATGGCGGCAGCGCCGGTGAGTGAGTTCAATTACGAGTTCGATTACTACTATTTTTTTCGAGTTCCAACGACACGTAAGAACACGTAAGAACTTCACAGGACACTATTTAGTGCAACGAACATTCAATATTGCGCGTTCAGAATTTGAATTCCACATTGCGAGTTTCGATCCATGCTCCCGTCCTCAATGGATGTTTTTTTTTTATTTAATTTATATTGTCGTTGTTTATAAATTTCGTTGTTCTTATCTGTTGCGTGCTTTGAGTGTATTTATTCATTGAGTTGACCTTGAGTTTTCGTTTTTATATCTATTAATAGTTATGGAATTTCAGAATCAGGTTAATTAAAAGCTTTAAAATGTATTGTTGATTAAGCAGATTTTTTTGTATCGGCTAGAAATTCTATAAAAATGTCAACTTGTCACTTTATCATTTGCAGGAAAAGTCCGAAGCCATGCTCACAGCGCAGAAATACCTTGGTTCAAAGGGTTTGCCTCCGTGGGTAAGTTTGTATGTTCTACTTTCACCTGCAACCAGCTTCAACGATTTCCAAGAAATTTGCTATATGAGGATTTTGAGGGCGAAAAAACCGGCCAAGTGAGAGTTGGCCTCGCACACGAAGGGTTCCGTACCATCGAACAAGATTTAACACAAAAAATCAGGTTTTTTTGTATGGGGACCCCCTTTAATTCTTATTATTTTTAAATGTTGTTTATTTGTTGTTATAGCGGCAAAATAAGTACACACTCTTTAAAAATTTCAGCTGCCTATCTATTACGGTTCATGAGATACAGTCCTGTGACAGACGGACGGACGGACGGACGGACAGCGGAGGCTTAGTAATAGGGCTCCGTTGGCACCCTTTGGGTACGGAACCCTAAAAATCGATATAGCTTGGTCTCATCTCTGGGAAAAGGCGTATTCTGAATTTTCACGCAAATGATAATGATATATTTTAAATTAGCAATTATTTTTTGTATTTGTGATCTCGAAAACGGCTTCGACGATTTCGATGAAATGTTTGCTTAAATATTTTTCTATTATCTAAATTTATCTAGATAGGTGTCTTTCTTGTATAAGAATTAGCGAGTCGTACAGTCGTTACTTATCAAATGTATACACTGGAAAGAGAAGGAATTTCTAAGTCCCTTTTACTCTATGGTTGACGTCAGCATGTCAGAAAGAGATCTCAAATTTGTCTCTATTTCCGGTGTATAGATTTCAGACGAAACGACTGTACTCGCACACGAAGGGTTCCATACCATGGTACAAAATTTAACACAAAAAAAAACACGTTTTGTTTATTCACAGTATTTTTTTATTTTACCTATTTGTTGTAATAGCGGCAAAATATATACACACTCTTTGGAAATTTCAGCTGCCTACCTATTACGGTTCATTTGATACAGCCCTGTGACAGACGTACGGACGGACGGACGGACGGCCGGACAGACAGCGGAGTCTTAGTAATAGGGTTCCGTTGGCACCCTTTGCCATGCTAAAGCTATGGCTTTCACTGTGTTTCTGCCATCTCATCTGTGTTTTTTCATGTAACTGGACATGGATGGCGGATCACCGTCATATCATCCCAATACAACGTAACTGGTGCTCTATATCATGTCTGCATGCCGCACCAGGGAATCGGTATGATAGTGGATGAATTTACTTAAAAGAAGACTCGTTTATTTTGACGCAGGTTCACATAACGAGGATCCCGCAGGGCGTGGAGCCTGCAGCCTTCAAGCAGTACTTTGCCGCCTAGTCTTCCCTGCCTGTACAACGCGTCATACATTTATTAAAAAAAGCTAAATTTCAAATTTTGAAAAAACCCACTATAACTAAACGTTGCAATATTAAAAGTATTTAATACAATGTTTAAAAAGCTGACTTAAAAGCCGACTTAGAGAGTTATCGAAAGACGTTCTTATGCGTCGTTTGAATTCTAGAAAATCAGTAGTAAGCGTGTTCGTAAGCGATCTCACTCGCCCCGGCGGCGGCGCTGCCCCCATCGTATGTTAAAGTGGCTGAAAATGAGTTTCGGTTGCTACTTCAGTCCTTCCATGCTCGCTGGTGCCTAAAGACATTGGCGAGGTTGAACAGCTAGTTACGCTCGGAAACCAGAAAGGCCACCCGTAATGATGTTTTTGTTAACATGTTAAATTACAAAAAATATATATATTTCTCTATTGTTTTCAGCATATATACTTTCGATTGTAATCATTATTTGTCATTGTTCAAGTTTACAATGGTCTATACACCAGCAGAGACAACTTGTCCAGCCAGCATACTCTCTCTGCAAACTGTCCGTAAACAAGGATTTCATTTTGCCTGATCGAAATGGTTGCAGTTAAAATAAGGTCATTTCACCCAATTCATTCAGATATAAATAACTCGCTGATTGTGTATTTCGTAAAAAAAACAGCCAAATGCGAGTTGGACTCGCATACGAAGGGTTCCGTACCATCGTAAAAGATTAAACCCAAAACAATCACTTTTTGTATGGGGTCCCCTTTATTTTTTATTATTTTTTTATTTCACCTATTTGTTGTTATAGCGGCAACATGAATACGCACTCTGTGAAAATTTCAGCTGCCTACCTATTACGGTTCATGAGATACAGCCCTGTGACAGACGGACGGACGGACGGACGGACGGACAGCGGAGGCTTAGTAATGGGTTTCCGTGTTCACTCTTTGGTTACGGAATCCTAAAAAATATTATTTGTTTATTTATTATAGAAACTTAACAGCTATTTATGGTTACAAATAGTACAGGTATTTATCAAATTGTTAAGCCAATTATAAAGTTTCACAATTTGAAAATTTTGTTGACGTTATAGGTACCTATGATGTAAGAATACAAATTCGAAAATATCCTAAAGGTTAATCGGACATATGTGGGGGGGGGGGGGGGGGCAGGGAGTGCTGGAATCTTTGTAAGAAGCGTGAGTAGGGTGTGTGGGTGTGAGTTGAGTTTGTGTGACAGGGAGGGTGTGTATGTATGTGTGAGGAGTGCGTGAACGTTGTGATAGGGTTAAGTTATGTTTTTTTTTTGAAATTTTTTATCTTTAAGACAGATGGTGATCTTGGAGAAGCTCTTTGATTTTTTTTGCAAATTTAGTTTTGGTTAAGTTGAAAATATCGATTTCACAGATTTTTTTGTTGTAAGTCTCCATAAATCTATTAATGGTGGATGTCTGGGCGTACCTCGTGTGACAACTATGGGTTTGAAACAAATCAAGACTGCGCGTACGTACCGGAGCTGCGCGTAGTGAAATACGCTTTAGGATATCCGGGCAGTCTATATTATTATTCAGGACATTGTATAGAAATATCTATTACTACTAATATATATTACTATACTAGCTGCGGGACCCGGCTCCGCTCGGGTTTGTGTCGGCTAAATTTTTTCATGGATAAAAATTTGACCACATGGCTGGTTACAGCCCTGTGATAGACGGACGGACGGACGGACGGACGGATGGACGGACGGACGGACAGCGGAGGCTTAGTAATAGGGTTTCCGTTTTCACCCTTTGAGTACGGAACCCTAAAAAAGCATTTGCCGCCAGAACCTTTCTGCACTTGCACTGCTACATAGCATACTTAGTAAGTAAGTAACGTGAAACGTAGGTAAGTTTTGCGTGGACTCCAACCCACAGCCAGCCTCAACATCGAAAACGGTAACCCATCCCGAACCTCACTGCTCCCAGAGATGCTATACGTTGATAAAATACGCATATAAATCGGGTAAGTGGTTCGGCAAGTTATAAGAATTTAACACTCACTACTCACCCCTCCGGTAATGAAGCTTTATATTATGTAGCCTATACGTTTTCAGTAGAATCAGGCTAGACATAGATGTAATCCGCATCTAAATCGAGTAATTGGTTCTCAAGTAATAAGTACTTTATTCCACTGGTCGCACCTCTGGCGATTTAGCGTGAGCCGTACTTCGGTACAATTAGTAAAAGTAAGCGCCCCGCCGTCTCCCCCCCCCCCCCTCCATCCGCCGCCGTCCAGCCGAGCCGCGCGGAGCATTCAGGTTTGTATGACAGCCACATCTTAACATAAGCGGAACTAAATTATATTTAGCCTATCCTAATTCCCAGGTAGTTAAATGTAAGTGTACTAAGTTTCATCTAATTCGGATGATTGGTTTAAGAGTTATGGAGATACAGAACTGATTTCTAAAAAACGACAATTTCGTTTTAGCATCATACATAAAGTCTACAAACGAAGTATGTTTTTCTCTTGTTGAGGTTAGCCCGCTCTCATCTCCGCACCAACTTGGACACTTGCTCACCGTCAACCCACCCCTAGCCTAGAGCATACTTATTATATCCCTAGAGTTTATCCGCAGTAAAAAAACGTCTTTATTGATTAATTAGTTTACTGAGAACGAAAACTTTTTTTGAACCCAAAATTCAACAAAATGAAAACCCCTATATGTAATTTAGGAAACTTACTTATATCCTTTCCATTGTGGCAATCTCAATAGTTACAACATTGAAAGAATTGATTTCCCTTTGGCATCACAACATTAATTTATTAATTCATTCTTAGTTGTAAAAAAACATACCCTTAATATATTACTGCAATAACCAATCCAAAAGTATCTATCATAAATAACCAATCTCTTTCATTCGGAAGTTTTTATTTTCTCCGTAATCGTCCGAATATAAAGAAATTGTGCTTATCCAATGATTTCAAAGGTAAGGATACGCCCTTATATAGAATTGAAACAAATCTTCTCCATACAAGCAAAAAGTAGCGCCATCTATCCAAACTCGGAAGAACTACGTGAGCGCCGTGTCAAAGTCGTGTTGACAACTCGCCGCCATGTTGCATTAGGTCTAACGATGTAACCTTGTACCTGCGTCCTTAAATGTTTTCTTTTTAATTTAAACTTTTAAGTTCTTTTAACTTTTATGAATGAAAAAGGTTTTTTGTAATTTCAAGGTATTCAAGTTAAATACAATTTGAATTTTCTCTTGTACCTACTTGGTCTGGATCTACCTGCCTGTCATGTCAAAATTTGTTTTCGTTGGGAAACACTGGTCGTAGACCCATCATGCGACCACTCAAAGTAAACGTCCCGACCTGATCTACCTGCCTGTCATGTCAAAATTTGTTTTCGTTATATCTTGGGAAACACTGGTCGTAGACCCATCATGCGACCACTCAAAGTAAACGTCCCGACCTGTTCTACCTGCATGTCATGTCAAAATTTGTTTTCGTTATATCTTGGGAAACACTGATCGTAGACCCATCATGCGACCACTCAAAGTAAACGTCCCGACCTGATCTACCTGCCTGTCATAGCAAAATTTGTTCTCGTTGTATCTTGGGAAACACCGATCGTAGACCCATCATGCGACCTCTCAAAGTAAACGCCCCGACCTGATCTAACTATCTGGAATGTCAAAATTTGTTTTCGTTATATCTTGGGAAACACTGATCGTAGACCCATCATGCGACCACTCAAAGTAAACGTCCCGACCTGATCTACCTGCATGTCATGTCAAAATTTGTTTTCGTTATATCTTGGGAAACACTGATCGTAGACCCATCATGCGACCACTCAAAGTAAACGTCCCGACCTGATCTACCTGCATGTCATGTCAAAATTTGTTTTCGTTATATCTTGGGAAACACTGATCGTAGACCCATCATGCGACCACTCAAAGTAAACGTCCCGACCTGATCTACCTGCCTGTCATGTCAAAATTTGTTCTCGTTGTATCTTGGGAAACACTGATCGTAGACCCATCATGCGACCACTCAAAGTAATCGCCCCGACCTGATCTAACTATCTGGAATGTCAAAATTTGTTTTCGTTATATCTTGGGAAACACATGACAGGCAGGTGGATCAGGTCGGGGCGTTTATTTTGAGTGGTCGCATGATGGGTCTACGACCAGTGTTTCCCAAGATATAGCGAAAATAAATTTTGACATGGCAGGCAGGTAGATCAGGTCGGGACGTTTACTTTGAGTGGTCGCATGATGGGTCTACGATCAGTGTTTCCCAAGATATAACGAAAACAAATTTTGACATGACAGGCAGGTAGATCAGGTCGGGACGATTACATTGAGTGGTCGCATGATAGTTCTATGACCAGTGTTTCCCAAGATATAACGAAAACTAATTTTGACATAACAGGCAGGTAGATCAGGTCGGGACGATTACATTGAGTGGTCGCATGATAGGTCTATGACCAGTGTTTCCCAAGATATAACGAAAACTAATTTTGACATAACATGCAAGTAGATCAGGTCGGGACGTTTACTTCGAGTGGTCACATGATAGATCACATTAAAAAAATTCTTTGATTACCCACTCATACTCATATCCACTCCAAAATAAACCAGAAAGAAAAAGGACGCCCGTACAAGGTTAATTCACCTACACGTGCGACGCGCGGCATGGCGTCACTTTGCCCGCTTATGAAGTTTGGTAGTTAATTAAATTATCGATTGAAAATGCAATTATTCAATTGTTAAACAGAAAAAAATATTATCTGAGTTTACTTATCGATGATACGTTATTACATGTGTCTTTGTAACTTTCGTATCGTATTTTATGCATCCTTTTACTACGCAACGAGGGCATTTTCACGACTCAACATCACTCTGCAGTGGTCAGCAGACGACTGAGTCGCGTTGGCCCTAAAACGATTATTTTAGGGCCAACGTACTGGTGCCATTAGTCGTGCGCGTTGACCGGGTCCTTACGAAGTAATATATAAGTCAATGTGCTTATCGAATAGCGTCTAATAGTTCTGGAAAATATAAAAAAACATACAGACAAATTTTGAGAACCTCCTTCTTTTTTGAAGTCGATTAAAAATGCAATGATAATAGCAGTGAAGTTTATTTGCAAAAAAAATATTTCTTGTTGCAGATTCTGACTTGGCTGACCGTTTGGCGAATATTATCGCTAATTCAGATTTTGCTTTACCATAGTAACAAAGAAAACCTAAATGAAAGAAGTAAATAAATCAGGAATGGTCTGAACAATTGAATTTCTCAGAAAATAGAAGTTCTGATAACATTGTACGCCAAATTTTTATTGCATAGCTTTTCGAAATCGTAGAGAAGAATAATGACCGTTCTATCAAAAATCTAAAAAGATCGAAATAAAACCCGCTCAACATGCCTAGAAAACCAAGAAGATTGTAGTTCATTTTACAAACACATTTAAAAATAACAATATTAAACTTGGCTCTATGGATAGCTACCTTTGCCTGTCCAAACGGACAAATATAACAAAAAAAGCATTTGGGATGGGCATGTCAAATGCGTTGTGATTGCTTTTTTTTACATATTCTTTGGTCAGCGATGCAGTCGTGCAGTTCCAAACGCACTGAAAGTGATTACCTACTGAATAGAAGTGCAAGTGCATGAAGTGCATCTCAATCTTACACATACATAAAGGCGTACGTAACTATGCATTGTAATTAAAAGATACGATAAGATTGCTTATGTTCAGGCTCAGACGGAGAATAGACTGCAGATATGTCTTATTTTATTCCTGCTACCTAGCGTGTGTTTAGATTGCCGCAGGACATTTATTCTTTATATTCCCCAATCAACCCCATATTCTTATTTTTATATTCTAATTATGTACTGATGATTCTTGACTCATTACAATAGATACTGAAACTCCTAGCGAACTGGGCGAATCGTTCAGGATTTCATTGTAGATCTAATAACCCCGCGATGTCATTGCCCCCCGCGCGTGTAGCCTTCATACCTAACGTACCTAAGTACCTACGTGTCCGCCAGCATTATACTATGAACTTATGTACCTACAAATATTGTATGCATAGACATGCAAACACATTTACTATTGTGAACAAGGTCTCTGCCGGACCCTAGAGAATCTGATAAGTGACCAAGCATAGACCTACTGTAAGAGCAAGTAAAAAGCAGTGCCTTGACTCTTAGCATTTTGTCATCTCTTGTAATGTGAATAAGACATATACTTCCTTACTAAGAAACATTAATACCTACTGTGATTCCTACGCTATTACTCCGGTATTTCTTGCTATCCGGCACTTCTAGCTAAAAATACCGGAGTAATAGCAATGGCACATGGTATTAGTAAGGCAGTTACTGTTTATGCATAGACCTTTTTGTGTTGATTTCAGGTGCATCTCAGCAATTTAAAGTGTGAAAAAGAAAACACAGTCAAATAATGTAAACATGAATGAGATCAGTGTCAGCGCGGAGTGTAGTAACAAGGGGGTAGATGCTGGACATGAGCGGGACCCTCTGGCGCTGGGCGAGGCAGAGGGGAGCGGAGAGAAAGACCCGCTCGCGGTCGACACGCCTCTCGTGAAGAGTGAACCGTCAGGCGACACCTATGACGAAGCCACTTCTATGCTTGTTGAGGATACTGAAAATAAAAAGACTGAAGTTACATTAGGTGGGTAACTTTATAGTTATTCTTTACACTAATTTTACATGAAAGAAGCCAAAGGACCCAGCCAAATATTTTTTTACAGAGTGCGGCTGTGCTATAGAATGGATACCCTTTCGTAGCTTCTAGCTGGGTATCAGGGATGGTAGAGTGGATTTTTTGATACATTTTTGGTAAAGAAACATAGGCCCGAAAACGATGTTTTCTATCCAAAAACATTTTTTGAAAATATTAAATCTGAGCAATATTTAGCAAGCAGTGGGGACTCTAATGTTGCCAACACGTCATTACCCATCATTTAGGGTAAAATTAACTCTTGGTATAAACAAATAGCTCCAAAACCGACTTAGCAGCCCCGACTTTACATGTTGGTGTGCGTCATCCCTAGAGTGTTTTTTAGAAGTGCGGAGACGAAAGCTCGCGCAGGAGGTCCCGAGCGTGGCGAGCGGTACGAGACCGTAGCCGCGTGGCGGTGGGAGGTCGCGAGCGAAGCGAGCGGGCGACCGCGGCGAAGGCCGAGTGCGGTCGCTTAAGCGAAAGGGCCGACCAAGCGAGTCTTTCGGCGTAGCCACCAACTTGACCTGGTTGGGCTTCGAGATTTTATTTCCGTTAGAGCATCATGGAAAATAACATTTGGCGTCTGGCAGCACTTTTGGTTTCAATGTTGGCAGCCCTGTGTCGCATCGTGTCGCGTACCCTTTCAGTCTGTGTTAGTTTTATAAGGGGTTATTGCGCAATAGACACATACAGTGCTGTTTGCATAAATGCAAATGGCCGCCATGGTTGTCGTTTCTAGTGAAATTTTGTTGGTGAGTTTCTTGTTTTTTTCGTGTTTTTTTTTTGGATTTCTACAACTCATTTTCAATTCAGAATGACCTATTTTTACGGTTTTAGTAGGTATTTTTTTTTAAAGTACCGTTTTCGCGGTTATCGCTTGTATAGAATTTCCCAGAGTGCCCCTCTCAAATAGTGGTGATATTCCGTGTAAATGTTTTGGGATTTTTCGGAGATGTTAATGCACAAACACATGTTTTTGTATAAAAGAAAATTAAAAACTTCTTTATAATATTATATGTATTCATTCTCCTCCACTTTGATAATTTCCTTCCTTATTCCAAATGATAATATAATTACAATAAAAAAATTATCCTCCCCAAACATCAACAAAAATGTATAGGGAAAGGTTTTTTTTAATCATACAACTATCGTAAGACATCCCTTTTGGGCATTGAAAATTGTCAATGTTTTCCATCCAGTTCAATGCAACCATGCAATATGATGGTCCTGCCATGGTGCCTAGTTCCTAAGTGGTGTTTGGGCTAATATCTAACAATAAAAATGTAAATCATAACATTTTGTGTGGTATTAGCCACCCGTGTCTACTTAAAAAAAAAAAATTAAGAATAGAATGGATATCACCCTACCCCCTTCCAATGCCAGCGGCTGCGCAGAAGGCAATCCCTGAATATAGTTTTGGTGCATTAAAATTTATTGTTTCTAGTAAAATTATAACATTACAGGTTTCATAATATTACTGCAACGTGAACAATAATTTAATCATATTAATAACATGGTCTTAACAGGTGGAGAGTCAACAAAGGCTGTGGAGTCTCGAAGCGATGATTTGAAAATTGGCGTGAGCCAAAATGAAGAAGTCGAAACAAAACCAAATTATCGAGCTCCAATAGACTCCACCACATGCTCAAAACCTGCAGAAACAAGTTCTGAAGCGCAAACTGGGAACTTATCCACTGTGGAAGTCAAGACTAGCTATTGCAACCAGGAAGCAAGAACAGTTTCGGTTCATTCTCCAGTTATTGTTGAATCACAAATATCCGAAACTAATGGGACCACTGAAAAAAATCTGAAAATTTCTGAACAAAATGGCATTGAAAAACATGAAAGCTACGAAAAACTGAATGGAGATCATGCAAAGGTATCAATAAAAAATGTTACTTTGTTATTTTTTGGGTCATATAAAAACATAAACATCGTGAGGAGTTTCCATTTCTGGTTCCTAAAAGGTTATTAGACAGAGTTGATTTCAAGCATAGTGGGGATAAGAGGACCTGCTTGACTTAAGAAAAAAATATACCAGTCATTAAGGTAACAGATTATCAAAATATGCGTTAGGTCTGTGTTTTTTGTATGGGACCTGAATGCTGAGACATCACTCCATGACATCTGCTTTGCCCTGTGTACCATCAGGACCCTGGCCTAACAAGTTTTTTCATGACTACTTTAAAATCAACACTCTCTCAAATGGAGTTTGCAAGAATGGCTTACTTAGGGTGTGTCGATGAATTATGCAACGTTTCGGACCAAACATCTTCGTCAAAAGCGGATCACGTCAAAACTGACAGTTCCATGTTGACCAAATGTGTGGTCTGAAAGATTTCCTCATCCATCGACACACCTTGGATAAGCTGTTCTCCCAAGCCCTAAAATATTTCATATGATAACGGTATGAAGTGACAAGACAGTATTCCAAAGCTAGAAATTGGTTTTCCAAATAGAAAAATTACTAATTTTACTGAAAAAAATGTATCGACTAGAGGCTTTTTTTAAATTTATTTTGATTATCAAATATAACCAGAAATACTTTAACAAAATTTTAACTTATTTTCAGGACTTGTCTAGTCGAAAACGCTCCTCAAGTTCTGCCGATGCCGAAAGTCCAATGAAGAAATTGTGCCAAGAAGTAGAGAAAAACTTTCCCTATCACGACAACATGATCAATGATTACATCCAGACTAGCACCAAGAACAACGTCGATGAGATCCAGAGGCACACCGATCAGCTTCTCTCGGAGATCCAGACATTGCGAGGACTGGCCCAGAAAAAAGAGCTCGAGTGGAATAATATCCTGCATTTGAAGAAGGTCAAGGAAGAAATTCTTCTCAGACTTCTTCGAAAAAAACAGGTTCTCTCATTTGAAAAATCTCCAGATGTCAACGGAAGTGAGAAACCAAACGAATTGGACTTTGTAAACCAATCGAAAAGTTTTACTATTGACAAAAGTGATGAGATCTCAGGGGTAGCGATCAAACAGCCGGGTTCACCCTCCCACACAGTCGCTCACAGCAGTAGCTGCGTGCCACCTATGACACACTACAGCCCCCTAATGGGTGCGCCCCCACCCTACGATAAGCAAGCGTCGATGAACCTAAACAAGCCTATGTTCCAACACAACATAGTGATGCCAGGTCCTAGAATGGCTGGATTCGGCGTGGACATGAACGGTCAGTTGTTGGCTGGGTACAACATGCAAATGGGTCGTCAGGGTCCTGTAAAGGATGTAAAATCCATAATAGCTGATTATAGGCAGAGGCATCCAGAGAGTGTACCGAGGCGGGGCCGCAGGATGAAGTCCCTTCTGAACCCACAGATGGGCAGTAACCCTAGAGGGATGTCACCCAAGATGGATAACATCAATAACGTGTCAATGATTCTAAACAGTTTGGACATGGTATGTTAATTATTTTTTATGTAATCTTTCACTGGATGTATGCACTTGGCTCAGCTTTTATAAATCAAGCCATTGCCACTGTAATTGCCATTTGCCAGCCTCAGTAGCCCCGTGGCGCAATGCCTTGCGATTCGATAAGCTAGGTTCGATTGGGTTCTGGATAGGTGACCATTTTCAACCGTTAGGCTGACCATGGTTCGGATTCCACGGTAAACTGTAGGTCCCCTTCCTTACTTACAAGGTGGTAGGGTTAATACTGACTAGGTTGGTACCATCACATTGAATGAACGATGGTTGAAGCGGCAATGAAAATTGTCCGTGTTCAGTTCATTGTAGCCGAGCAATATAAGGAAATTCCTCGCATGGCACCTAGTTCCCATGTGGTGTGTTAGGCTAATACTCACGGTCAGTTTGGTATTAGCCATCCATGTCCAGTTCATTAAAAAAGCCATACCAAATATCTTGTCAGGCATGAATGAGAAACATTATGGAGTTTGTTTTACCAAACATATTTCAGGTAAAATAATTTTCTTTATTTATCATTAATCGCTATCTTTTGGGCGTTGAAACCAGGTCAACCAGAAGTCAATGCTGGAGCGGCTCTCCCAGGTGCAAGGTGGGGGTCTACCTAACGGCGTATCTTTTAAGGACGTGCTCATTCAGTTCGCCAACCTGCAGCAACAGCAGCTGCAAGGCCCCAGCTCTCCGCTCCCTCCCCCACCGCGTCCCCAACTCGAGAGCCTGCTCGCAGGCAGTGGCAGGCCCAAGCAGGAAGCCATTACCGTCACCAGGACCACCGTTCCCGAAAACAGGCAGCAGAAAGACCCTTCAAGAGCTCAGAGCGATGCCAATCGGACTCACACCGATGCTCATAAACCGAACGATCAGCCAAGTACTTCGCAGCGCCCACCGCTGCCCCCGCCCTACCCGGAAATATCTCTGCATCCGGTCGTGTCATCATCCAACAGCGGCGACCAAGGCTCTCAGGGTTCATCGCTTCTTCATGGCATTTTGACTAAGGTACTACAGTTCTTCTACAGGCTTCATATATATATATTTAAATTATGGCGTATCTGTAATTCGTGCACTTTGCTTTAATGTCAATGAAGTCATGTGAAAAGCCGCTTGCAATATCATATCATTGTCATGAGAATTAACATCACAAAACGCATTCTTAGGTATGTTGATTCATGGTCCCTTGCAAGTGACAACTTGGGTCTTTTCACTGAGAAGGTGAGCAGTGTGGTTGAACAGTGTTGCCAACGTTTCCAGCAGGCGTCCTCTTCGACTCAGACTATGTCGCCGACGTTGGCTAAACTGCTGAAGTCACCAGAGAAGAAGCAGGCAGCGGCTTCTCTCGTTCAGGCCAAGGTACCATTTTAATGTGTACGCAATTGTTCTGCATCGTTATACAATTGGCCGATAAATTAATTAAAGAGAAGCGTAATGACGTTATGACTTTACTCTCTAAATTCCAAATTTCTATTTAAGCTATTAATGTGTAACTCTATGACGGAGGTTACACGCTTAATCTGGCTGATGCCATCCTTTTCATCTGTCTGGTCAGATTGATCGTTTGAGGCATTGATTGATGGTCTGATGAATTTTTGGATCGACTATCATTTTCAAATGTATGGAGAAATTTAGGAGCGCGCACAGTGGTTGTTAAGCAAAGTAACGTTTGCGAGTCCGAGTTTGATTGAACAGCTTACTCATTGTCGCCGTAAATACTTCGACATTGCCATTTATGCCGACTTCGCGTTTTCATATAAATCAGTAGTCCGAGTTTGATTTTGGCAGCTTGACGAAGTAAAACCACAGAATAAGTAGTATAAGTTTGTATGGGCTTGCCTTTTTTACGTAATTTCAAAGTCCCGTAAATGTAGGTGAGAACTCGGACTGATCATGCAGGACTACTGACATTTACGTTTGGACAAATATGTACGTATATATGTACCGCATCGCACTAAGGCACCCTTCGCTGGCCTGATGGTGTCGTCTGTAAGTCTTCATTGATCGTATAATGGCATTATGAAAACCATCAATCTTCCATCAGTCAAATCATGATCAAGACCATGGAATTGATTGATGTCAGATTGAGCATGTAACACCCGTCTATTAATGTGAACTGTTTAAGGTAAGTGCATATACATGTATACACCGTACACTAACAAAAATGTTATACATTAACTTTTTAGCCGCTATATTTCATGTCCTCTAAGTTGGACTGTGAAAGTTGTTTGTTGGAAAAAAACCCATCACCTACCTAAAAATACTTTTGCTGATAAACACAGCTGCAAAGTTGCCTGCAACAACAGCCTTTGATTTAGACCCCAAGAAAAAGGTAGTCACGGCCACCCGAAAAGCGGTAAAGTGCGAGTCGGATTATGGACTCTGATGGATTAGCCTATCAACCACAATTAGGGTTATGGGGCATGCCCACTATCCAACAATGTTGGATCCACGCTTTGACAACAAGCTATAGATATAGAAGCATTAGTGTGAACCTATCGTTTTGTTGCCAGATGAAGTTACTTCTAATCCATAATATTGCACCTCAGGGTGTGTGACTAAACCATTATGAACATTGTCTTCCATCTAATCTTCATTGGCTTCAAATACATTTTTTTTAATTCCTAACATTGCAACCATCTTTATGTAATGTGCAGATAAGACCCGCATTTAAACGGACAGCATTTAAAGACTTAGGGCCTTTTTCATTTACTGCTGATTAGCTTAATCGCCACACATTAAGGACCTTTCTTAGCAGTTTGGCAATCAATACCAGTACAAGATAATCAGCACTTTAGTAATAAAGTCCCTTTAAGTGTCCATTAAAATAAATCAGCAATTGGTGAAAACCAGGCTTATTGGTATAAAAAAATCAGATGTAGCTAATCGCATGAGCACATTCTAATGCCAATTCCTGGGATAACAAATATTAGAAGCTTCTACTGTTTAGTTACCAAAGAAGGAGTGTGGAATGTGAGCTGCTAATAAACTTCCAGTTTGTGTATATGCTCCGCGGTTGAAGGTGCATGGATGTTGTTGCAGAGCTGCGGAGAGATCACCATCACTCCTGTGCAGTCCAAAGCCAAGGAGACTGGCGGTAGCGGCAACAGTGGTGGCGGCGAACTTACACCGCAACCACATGTGCAGCTGGTATGCAGTCCATACTGGATTGGCATGAACTTAATTATGTTCCTGTATTAGAAAATTCACTAGGGAACCCTCATGCATCTGTCCGTTCATCATTCAGTGCAGTATTTCACTTTCTTCTATTTCTTTCTATTTCACTTCTTGACTCAATAATGAACCGATTGTTGACACTCTGTTTATTATGACAAGTGACACAGAGATTATTGGTCTATGCGCTGATCAGTTCGACATCACTACTCAATCAACCTAGATCTCAAATAATAAAAAATGGATTACTGGCTCTTTTCATCGACCGATGAGTACCGCCTGCTCAAACATAACTTTAATATTTTTTTGTGTAGATCAGATTTCCTAAACAGATTTTGATTATGTACAAGGCACGTTTGAAGTCAATGTTACAAATAACATTGCATGAAGCATTGTTTGTTGTTTACTCATGATCCATAGACAGTAGTACACTTGCACTCGGATTTGTCATATTTTATCATTAGGCAGTTCAGCTATCCCAGCAAAAATGAACTGGCAAGAAACGATTCAAGCCGTGGTAAAATAAGGATTGTGACACTTTTCTAAACTTTGCAGAAAACGAGATGCTATTGTGGAACCCTCACTGCGCGAGTGTCGTGGCTGCTTTTCATTGTAAACGTTGCACGCGCCAGGAGGAGGAGGAGTCGGAGGGGTCGGGCGGGGAGGGCGGCGAGGGCAGCTCCGGCGAGGGCGGCTCGCGGCTTGTGATCGACGAGGGCGCGGCGGGCGCGGGCGGTGGCGCGGGCGCAGCGGACGTGCCGCCGTGCCAGGGCTGCCGGCGGCGTGACGCGCAGTTCGTGTGCGCCGGCTGCGCCAACCAGTGGTACTGCAGCCGCGACTGTCAGGTATGCAGCCACCTTTTAATGCAAAACTGCGGTATCTATACATTTTTCTCGTTATGTTTTATTTTTATTTGAAAGGTTTGTTTTTCCCTCTAGAACAGGGTTTCTTAACCTGGGGTCCATGGACCCCTTGAGGGTCTGTGGCGTCAGTGCCGGGGGGTCCGTGGCATGAGTGCTGAGGGTCCTCGTTTGATATGATGAATATAAATACTGCTCATGATCCATTCAAAAAATATTACGCATCTTTACTTCTCTGTGGTAATAAATATAAAGTCGTTTTTTTTTAATGTTTTTCTTTTCTTTCCCTTCAAGTAAGTTTGGAAAGGGTCCGTAATAATTTTGAAATCCCGCAAGGGGTCCATGACCACAAAAAGGATAGAATTACCGTCTACGGTAGTTACATATTGATCATGGGTTATGGTATGGCTGGTCACCGCCTACAAATTTTAATGGCGTCATATGTAAATTGCCTTGCCTAACTAGCAACTAGGGTCGGCGATAGCACTTATGCGCTAGCGCGACTATGGAATCGTATGACAGCATTGCAGTGTTCTGCAGAGCGGTCGCTTGTACAGTTGAACATATTGGAAAATGTCAATCGATCGCTCGGATTAGATGGCAGTTGATGAAAGCTTTTTGTTTAGACACAAACGTTATTGAAGAACCTATCGACCAATTCGCCTTTTAGTAGAAGATGAATGCAATATATGTTGTAGATATTAAAATGTAAATGGTTCGTCTGCTGGCGAGTGTACGGAGCGCTTCACCCACGGCGCCACAGCAGGCATTGGTATTTGCAAACCTTGCAAATGACCCAACTTACCCACAAAACATTTTTTTCAGTCGATGTTTCGAACTAACACCCTGTGTATTAGAACACCGATTATCCAGACTAATTGGGGCCAGGGGTAGTCTGTATAATCTAAAATCCGGATAATCCATCTTCCAGTAAAATAAAAGTATGTACTTACGTAGTGTTAACTTGATACAGAAGGTTTGTTAAAGAATGAGAGTATTGTGAAAAATTTGACGTAAGCAGTTGGATCTTTTTATCGCAGCTATATCTTAGATCTGTTTCAAATTGTAGTATTTGTATTGTTTTACCATAAGATATTTTTATTTAATTTGTGAATTTAAAAATTCAGTCTGATTTTTTTAAATATTTTTTTTTTGATTTATCTTCCAGTTTATCATTATGATAACTTTGTCAATACCTATATTGCATGTGATTTTGAGATTGAAAAATAATTATGTCTTTTTAGATTGATTTGTAATAATTGTAATTGAGTTGTAATTTGTAATAATAAAAAAATGCTCTTCAATCCACCCTTTTTTTCTTGGTCTATTCTACAAATATATTTAGTCCATAATTGTCATTAAACCAAACATTTACTACCTAAAAGTAATAGTTATGATGTCATAATTGTTTAGAGTCCCTACCGAATGTCAATTGTTTCATGAAAAGTACACTTCATAGTTTCAACAAGTCCGTTTACGCTTGCAGGTGGCAGCCTGGGACGAACATTCCGAAATGTGTTCGGGCTGAACTGAGTGCAATACAGGTGGCCCCTGCCGAAGATCTGCCAATGTAATTGAATTAGACATAAATATTGTGTTCATCGTTCCTTTATTCCAAATTTGTCGAAGTATGTCCACGCATACACATGACAAGCCTACCGAATTATACTTTACTTTAAGAATATTTTTATTCACGGAAGCCTAATAAAATGTGCTTTTATTTCGCTTGTAGAATAATTAGTTGTAATTTAACTTAGCATTTACCAGGGCTGAAAGTGTTATTGCTAAGCTTAGTTGGTCGGGTCAGGTGAAGATTTTAACAAACAATTTGAATGTCGGTCTAGTGTTGTCATTTTGTGGCAGGTATGACCTAATTGTAGCTTTGTAGAAAGAAATAAAAATGCCTCTTATAAAAATATGTACATAAATAAAAAAAATACATAAAATTACAGGGCACTGTTGTTTTCTATTTCTATGATCTGAAATAACAAATAGGAAGAGTAAAGCTATATTTTCATTAATTATAGCATCATCGAAGGCAATCATGTTTAGCTACACATTGTGCGAGTCTTAAATTTTTCTGCTTAAGTACCGGGCTATTTTACTTGAAATTTATAGGATTGATGCCCCAATACTATAACGGCCGCTCATCCGTCGAACTCTAAATTGCGAAATAATAGCCCGGTGCGTCCCCAGAATTGAGATTTATCTGGAAAAAATTGGTAGCTAATGAAATCGGTTTTTAATGAAATCCAACCCCTTTTGGCTGAATTGTTTTTAATTTAATAAGTTCAGTCTAAGGGTCCGTGCACATAAAATTGTGTAAGTAACTGGTCCTTTATTGGAATCAAAATGATACATTGTATTTTTGATGTAGATATTTGAATCATCTTCATGATTACTTTGCAGCTATTTATTTTTGCGAGTGCAATTATTCAACCTAACTTGTTCTCAACATTCACTAATGTGATTTGTGTCAAATCCTATATTGTAAGAGTGTTTGTAAAATCAAATGATTATATGAATAAGTTTATTTAAGAGTTTTGATAACATTGGTAATGAACTGTTTTTGAATCATGAACATAAAACTGGAAAGTATTTTTAAATTGTATTTAGTGAAATATAATACAAGTATTATTGCCTCTCAGCCCAAAGTACGACTCATTATATTTACGAATATTATTTTAGGCCATTATTGGTATGCGGCCAGAGATTGCACATGTAGTAGACTTACGCAATTAAACACTTTCTATTTTGTTGTAATTGTTGTTTGGTTTTACAGCAAAAAAATCATTCATCTTTGATGTCTCATCATATTTCTTCAAAGTCGTCCATACGAGGAGTGGTAATTAGTTCCGGTTTTTTTTTATAAAACACAAACAAATTAAGTAACGAATAAAATGTTATTATCGACCTCTAACCTACACCTTGGGAATATTACATTACTGGGCTCGAAACTAAAGCCCGTGCCACTGGAAAATTAGGCCAGGACTGAAGCACGTCTAGGCCCTTTATAATGGAATTTTCCCAGAAAGGAGCATTTAACATAATCAACCTAAGCCGAAATGAATTCAGAGGAATTACCATAGCTCTAACAGGCCACTGCAACCTTAACAAACACCTGCACAGGATGAGGTTGACAGATACAGATTAATGCAGGTTCTGTCGCGAACAAGAGGAGACCCTGATCCACCTTCTGTGCGACTGTAAAGCACTAATTCATAAAATAAATGAGGGATACTTACTGCACCAAGTTGGCATTAATCATCACGCCTCATAAAATCCTGCACTTTTTGAAGGAGGCAGGAAATGAGGGTCAACAATAAGAAGGGAAAAGTCAAAACAGATCTAAAAAGGTCGCAGTGACAGCCTAAAAAGCATACAGCCCAACTTATAATAATACTGATAACCTACACTTTTCGAAGGTAACTCGTTTAGCACCGCGGTTATAGCCGCCATGATGAGTTCTCTTGAGGTGCAACTTCATCTTGGAGAATAAGCTCTTTATCAGTTAAGAGCAGATATAACATTTTAGAGAACATTTTACATTATTAAGGCATCCATGATATATCCCTTCACTGCTGCACTAACAATATGTGTATTACCCAGATATGTTGCTATTAAGATTAGACCTTTTGGAATTGAGTAGCAAATCGAGTTATGCAGAGTATGCTTGAGGAAGTGGGACACATTGGGTTGCGTTTGTTGTCGACACTGATTATGTCATATTTTAACTTAGCTCTTACCGATCTTAACCTGTAGAACGCTCATGGATCACTTACAATCCACGACACCCTGCCACCTATTCGGTTTTTTTTTATCAGAATTGTTTGTGAAGCTAGTTAAATTACCTTTTCAACGATATGCTAGGGCAATCGCACAATTTCTCAAACATAATTATTTTATCAAAGTCTTATTTCGTATAACGAATTGTCCATTACCTAACCTATAGGTTTAAAAATTGTTAAATAATTTCAAGTTTTTATTAAATGTAATGTACATTTTTTTATCATCTTCCTTGAGTTATATACAAAAAAGCTAAACTTTGCCAAACTTTTTACTGCTCTGATTTTTAGGGTTCCGTACCCAAAGGGTGAAAACGGAACCCTATTACTAAGCCTCCGCTATCCGTCCGTCCGTCCATCCGTCTGTCCGTCCGTCCGTCTGTCACAGGGCTGTATCTCATGAACCGTAATACGTTGGCAGCTGAAATTTTCACAGAATGTGTATTAATTTTGCCGCTATAACAAATAAATAAAAATTTAAAATTAAAGAGGGGTCCCATACAAAAAAACTTGATTTTTTTGTGTTAAATCTTGTACGATGGTACAGAACCCTTCGTGTGCGAGTCCGACTCGCACTTGGCCGGTTTTTCTATTTATCTTCTACTTTGAGTCAAACAAATTATGAGATTATATGCAGCCATAATCTGGCTGTGCATATCAGAATTGAAATGGCTATATCTTAAAGATTCCGTGAGTTATACATATAAAATCAATGCAATCAGGGACGTATATAAGGGGAGGTTTAGGGAGTTCAGACCCCGTAATGGCTCGATGCAAAAAAAAGTGACCTCGCGGGGTGACCCTATTATCTAATTTCCGAAACGAACCGGACAAGAGCGCCTCACTGGTCTAGCTCTAATGTCAATACATCCATCATTATCCTCATCAATTAACGTTCAAGAAATAGTTATTTAATTAATTATAAGAAGAAAACGCTTTAATATGCAGGGATGCCTAACATCCCTACAATATTTTTTTTAGATTAGTGGGGTCATTTGCAAGCTTCATAGAAATCCCAGCTTTAAACTCTTGCAACGTTTTTTATTTATTATTGTGTTAGCAGAAAATAAAATCTATTAGATTTTAAGATGAATATTATTTGACGAAGTTCAGAATGGCCCGTAAGCTATGTTCCCCATACAAACGTACTGAATTTACTAATTATTTGAAACTACTGATTAATTTCTGTGTCTGCATGCTTTTGTTTTTTTGAAAAATCTAAACCGAACCAAATGAAAGCAAAAAGAAAATCTTCATACGAATTTTGTTTTCAATGTGGTTTGACCCAGTATAGATTTACCCAAAAGTCAAAAATATGCAGACCCAGATATTTGTTGCCTGATATAAGATACCAAATATCAAGAAAATGGAAACAGTCATTTTCAAATTATAAGTTTGTACTACGACGTTTGTATTGTAGGCGTAATTTTCTGATTCTTACGGGTCATACAAACAAGGATACATTTTAACATCTCATTCATTTCATTTCATGCTGACAAAATCATTAACAAAAAAGTTACAAGGGTTTTGTTTTAGAAGGCGTTCTGGTAATTTTAAAAGAGAAAGAAAAAAAATCGTATTGCGATACCACGTGGCATTTCACAAAAGGTGTCATGGGTCACAACCTTACAGATAACTATACTTACCTGTCGATGTGCCAAACACCCTGTAATTATATAAATAAACTTTGTCTTTCAATTAGCTTTATTGATATCGAAAATTTTCGGGTTCGGTGTGCTCGCGTTTTCATCAGGTTGTGTTATGACCCCCCCGCCCCCCCCCCTCCCCCCTTACACTTTCTATATCTGCGTGCCTGAATGCAATTGACACAGTTGCGGACGGGAAAAAATATGTCGCATGTTCGACGGGTTAATAGCAACGTAACCGGGTAATACAGGACATACCGTTCGGAGTGCGATCATCTGTTGCCTGATGTGCTATGCAGTCATATTGCAGCGTTCTATTCTCGAAAGTATCAAGTGCTAGATTAATATAAAATTAGCATTGAGCACTAAATGCTAATTTACTGTCACGGTATTGTTGAAACAGCCCTGAATATACAGTTGTTTGATTTCGCTATAGAAACACGCCATCCTATTCTAGAGCAAGCGTTCGATCACCTCGGGTATCTGATCGTGGACGAGGATGATGATCGATTTGACAGGTGTCGTGCATGGGACAGATCTTACCTCGATTCTGTGTTCATTTTCTTGAAGAACACAACGGAGCAGGTCAGCGAAAGAACCAAAGGTTGGAACTCACAAATTCATTCTGTTAGAAAATGCTCCATTTCTTGTTTTCGTTATTTTCTGTGCGGTACAGCACGAACAGACAGCATCCAGCTCGAACACAGCATTTATCTCCACCGCTAGTTCATAACACGACAGAGTTAAAGATGTTTCTTATATGTTGCGCTGCCATTTATTATTTCTGATGTGAATTTGAAATTGTTTATATGATTTATTTCAAATTCAAAATTGTCAGTTTGTGAGCTCCTTATTCTATACACCATGTAGTTTATGTAACATTTTACCATCAGTGCCAAAATTTCACGAATAACCAACTTGAAAACGATTGTCAGATTAAGTTAGCACCATTGAGTCACAAGTTACAGCATAATGCCTCGGTACACTTAAATTAATTTTAATATATATATATATATATGTTTTCAGTACCTACTTATTCCCTCCTGAGACAAAACACATAATACTCGATTGAACGAAGCGGCCAGCCGTTTTTTATTCCCTTTGTTACAATCTTTAATTTTTCGGTCACTAAACGTGGACCAAAATGCTATAGCGCAGCATTGCAGCTGATTTGGAATTAAATGCGATCGGACCGCATGTTAATCTAAATGTGGATATAATAAAAGAAAACACCTAACCCAATGTCTGCTATTCGTTATTCGATCCCTTGAGAAAACTTTGAGCATTTCTTTTATTTCCTCTACTAGTCGGTGATTTGTTACCTTTGTATCTTAATTATCTGTTACAGTGTACTATTGTTTAACTGTAAAAAAAGTAATAAAGTGATATGCATAAAAACATTATTTTTGCGTTTGTTTTTTATGGTACTGTATCATTACCTTTATGCTACTGCATGAGTTCCCCCTGTTTTCACCGCCGCCAAGTACCTGAAATCCGATAAGTAACTTTCGGTTACATGGCAAATTTGTATGGTCTAACCGAAAAGTAACTTTGAGCTTTTTGTAGCTGGAGGTGGTGACAACGGGCGTTCAACCAGTGCATGTGCAGTCATTTGCATCTTTTAAGAATGTTTGCTTTAGAGTTTCGCTGGTAAAGCCCAGGAAGCAGTATTGCTTGCTACATCATATATGTATGTGTTACTATTTACTTTATAGTGTATACTCGACCGTGAAGCAAGGATACGTTAATTAAAGAAGGAGCCCAGTAAAAAGAACTACTTTATGAATATATTGCAAGGCTGTACCCGAACCAGCCAAACACGCCATTTGCGGGTATTGCCTCTACCAATTTCGCCACACGCTGTACTCAATAAATTTGTATAAGCGCTCATAATCTACATAGTATAGGATACTATAGTATTTTTATTTCATCAAACAAACAGACATTTACATGATTAGAAACATTATTAACTTAAGATTAGACATTTAACAATAACAAGCATTGGATGTGATGGGTAAACAAGTTAATAAAATAACTGCAGCCTACAAAAGAACTAAATTCTGAGTAGTAGGCGGCATTCACCATAGAATTGATAAAAAAAAGGTGAACGCACACTTACTATATGGCAAGCTGAATAAAGTCATGCCAATATGAGTGGATGTGTAAGAGGAGGTAGGAAGGGGAGTTAGGTGAAAAATTATGGTGAGTTAATTTGAGAAATTGTATGTTTGTGTTGTGTGTCAGGGGAAATGTTTATTGCAGCTAGTTAAATTATAATGTTAAACAATTTTTCAATTTCACCTGGAAGCATATCTAGCACAATGAAGATAATTTTTTTTTTGTAAATATTAATGCCCGAGCCATTGCAATGATCTTTGTGAAAACCTTGTTGTTGTAGTAGGCTGGATGTATTTATTTTGTTTTAACCTTGTATCGTACTTGTGCTCAGGGACTTTAAGAAAATGTTTGCCTTTACTTGAATGTAAAAGCAAACATATTTTTTGTATGTAGATTTTTTTTATGGACATCTCTCTGAGATCTTCAAAAAGCTTGTTGCTGGCATACATAGCAGCGTACATACCTTAAATTCGCACTATCCGACATGTTTACGGTAGCTTAAGGTGGGCCTTCCCGCTCAACTCCCCATACAAACGTGGAAAGAAGATCATGCGCATATTTCTTGTCAGAGATCCAAAATTATACTCAAAACAGCTTTGATTATCGAACTAGATGTCGATAACCATTGGCATTGCAAAACAGTATTTTGTTTCTAAGTTATAATGTCCGAAAGTTTGAATTTTTCGAACTTTATCAAGTTTTATACAATAACTTTGAAGTTGGATTACTCAACGATAAAATAAAAACATCTTAAAAAGCATAGTAATCAGCATAGCTTGTTTCATGAAGATTTATAATCAATTTGGTTTTTGTTTGTTTTTTTACTACAACGGTCCTGATTTAATTTTAGCTAAAAGTCCTTTTGAAATAATTTTTTTCGTAAATCTTACCAAATCAAACACTATGCGCATTGTCTGCTTTGTAGACATGTTGCATCCTCCTCATCACGGAGCCTGTCTTTTTTTTAAAACAGAAAAGGTCCCAGAGCACAATAGCACTGTTTTGAACCGTGCCCGCGAATTAGTTCGTCCCGCCGGCAAGGGCCACCTTTGGATAACAACTTCGCTATTGTCTAGGAAACTTTTTGATTATTATGTTTTTCGGTTTAGTTTGCCACCAGACACTAGATGGCAGCACAAATAATTATATGACATTCTAGTATTCGTTGATGACGCAACCGTCAGTTGACAATGGCTTGTAAGACTATAGATATTGTTGTGTAAGCAAATAAATCCATTTGCACTGAGGGTTGCTGTTTTTCTACCAAGCATTGTTTGGTAGTAGTATTTAGATCTACATAGTTATCTTAGTATGTATTTCATTACTGTAGACGGAAAACCAGCGGCGGATCTACAAGTTTTTGACGTAACTCAGGTGTAGTTTGGCTACCAAAAAAGTTTAAATAAATTATATTAAACCGCTTGGGACGGAACTAGCTATACCCAGTAAATTAGCGAAGTTGCCTGTCTATACACCCTAAACAATACGAATCTATGGCAAAGACAGATTCGCGAGGTTTACAGCTCATAGAGCCATTAGTTAAATGTTATCAATGAAAATTGGATATACTTAAATTTTCATTTAAAAAAATTTGCATTTTCTAATTCCGGAAGCAAATTTATTGTCTATGACCGGAAGCACAAAGACGCAGAGATCGCAGCGCTACGAGAGGGTGTCAATCAAAACAAATACATAATTGCCAGTATAGTAACAATAAATCTAGTTTCTAATGGATATACGCATGAGGTCGTGCAAGCTTTCCTAATTCAGTTTTCAAGTAATTATAAGAAATGGGGCAGAAAATTGCTTATTTATCATTACTAAAATATCTGCCAAAGCTGTCAGGTACCATACAAAATAAAACAGAATAGATTTATAAATTTAATTTTAAAACCGAAGTATCAATTTTCTCGTTAATAACCTGAAAATTATTTGTTCCAAATTATGATAATTGTAAATTTGTAAAATTTTCATTGTAAAATTGTGTTTGGTTTCTAAGTTATAAGGTCCGAAAGTTCGAATTTTTCGCGCATTTTATACAATAAATTTGGAGGTAGATTACGCAATGCTAAAATTAAGGACATCTTAAAAAGATTAGTCATAAGAAATAGCTTATTTAATCAAGATTTATATATTTTTTTTATTTTGTTAGATTTTTGACTGCAGCGGTCTTGTTTTACTTTTAGCTATAAGTCGTTTTTTAATTAAAATTTTCGTAAATCTTACCATATCATACACTATGCACATTGTCTTTTTTGTGGACATGTTCCATCTTCCTCATCACGGAGCCTGTCTTTTTCTTTGAAACAGAGAAGGTCCCAGAGCGCAACAGCACGGTTTTGTACCGTGCCCGCGAATGAATTAGTCCCGCCGGGTTGGGCCACCTTAATAATAGCATTATGGAATCGCTATAAAAACATGCAAACCATTTGTATATTACCGTATATATTATAACGATTAATTCCATATAAAACGGCCTTGTTTAACGTTTAAATTTACAAATGCACTAAATAAACCTCAGGCTTGCAAAAGCTGAACTCACGAACATTATTTTCACATACGAAGGCGAGTTTCTTCACAACATATGACAGGTAAAAACGTTAAGTGTTTTTCCATGAAAAAGAGAGAAAATTCGTCCCAATAACAAACCTGAAACTAAGAATTGACTTTTCGGACACATCTGCTAGTCGATTGGGCTTCGCAGAGGAGATAAAGTCAACGAATCTGTGAATCAAATATTCCTGAGAGTTTTTCTATAAAATAACATCCACAAATGTAAAAATATCTCGTCAAAAAAGTTAGTTTTGGATGGGGTTTTAGTACTTTATGTAGTTGCATATGCTATCAAATACATTTCTTGATAGTTTTTGTATTGCATTCTTCGGGCGGATCACAAATAGGTTTTCGAAGAAAAACTTAATACATAGTATATTAATTCAAAATTCATGTAATCCTTGATTTTCAGTTGATTCGAAGTACAAACCAATTTTATGAGATCGCCAAAATGATAAGGTCTACATAATATACATCTCAATCAATTAAAGTCAATCAAATCAATTACATTAAATCAGTATAAAATTAAATAACATTCATGAAATCAATTAAATTAAATCAGGAAATGAATTATTTAAACGGTATAACAAATTAACTGAAATGAATGTCATCATATCGTATCGTAAAGTCACTAAGTTGTCAAATTTACTTCACTGCTCGCTTATACAAAAATATATTGGTGTTCTAGTGACATTACATTTTTGTTTGGTAACGAAACATGTAAAATAAACTTAAATATTTGAAATTATTATATCTCATACAAATGAACACGAAAACGCTCTAGCAAAACATTCAATCCAAATAATATATAAAACATGGTCTCAATGTAAACCGGTTTAAATCGGTCGGCGAGAAAATGTCACCAGCTTCCCAGTCTGAATACAATGGTTATATCTCAATCAAAATACAATTATGATTGATTGTGACTTAAGTACTTTGTTTGTATTTTTTATAATCAAAATCGTCATTAAGCCTGCACAAAGGTCACAGACTCGTACCTAAATACCTCGAAATCTTTAAATCTATGAAATATATTAAACCCATACCATTACATTCAGAGTGGGAAGACTAACTTTAATCCGCTGGACTAAACCGGTTTTTCTATGGTTAGTCAAACAGTACAGGTCGTCTCTGAATACGACTTATAGATTCTACAGTTATAATGACTTGTAATGTTTGATATTTTTTGATAAATTGTTTATTTCATTTTAATTTGGCGATTTTTGCCCGAACAAAATCATTTCAAGATGACCCTTCTGCGGCAACTTTTACGTACTATAAATGGCAACATCTGTCAAGGACGAAAAGAAAAAAAACATGCAAAAAAAGCAAATGGCGTACAATGAATTACATTTGGCAACTGCGAGCAAATAAATCTGAAACAATCCCATGAAATATGAACGCTATATGATAATGAGCTTCTGGAAATGCTGTAGAAAACTATGAGCCATAGCGCTAACTCAATATTAACCGAATTCATGTAGCTTAGGACGCGCTAAATGCCTAATAAAACATCGGCGACAAAACTAGATTTTGAGCTGAACCCATTTGTCGGTCCTTGCTGTTCTTCGCTGTGGACGCATGTTGTACGTGTCGTGTTGTGAAGTGCAGTGAAGTGTCATCCAAAACAATATTACCTTAAATACGTGAGTCACACTTGACAGTACCCTGGTAAGTAGTAATGGACAAAGATTTGAATCAATAAATTGATTTAAACCTTTGATATTTGCTCTATTCGATCTATTTAATTGTTTTTAGTTTCTTAGGGTATCTGTACTTCGGAACCTCATAAAACATTTAAAAACATTTACACAGAGGTATACACTTATGTGTATACCTCTGTGTATAATCATACTAGAGACACCGTGACAACTGATTAGGTTAATAATTTGACAACATGAAACGTCTAGAGATAATCAGTAAAATGGAATAAGTAAATTTTATAAAAAAAAAACTACCACTGTGGTAACAAAAATAAATATTTTATTATAAAAAATAAATTAATTAGGTACTATCTTCCGCATGTAAACATTAAAAACCTACTATTACTACCGCTATTTTTAATTATTATTTTTATTTATATAAGAAGCATTCAAAATATCCATAGCGAGCATTACAACAGAATTGTTTAAAATGATGACGATAATCGAGTAGCCTTAAGCCAGATAAGGTGCGGCGTCGTAAACTTAGTTTTTAGTTGACACAATCACACGTCACAGATTGCCTTATTTCCACCTTCTACATTTCATCGCCGGGACCTTCCCTTCAACTTTTATATTTGGTGCTGTAAATAAAAACCCAGGATTGACTCCATTACGTGTACACACACTCTGGGATTTTTCGTTTTTTTTTTTATTAATGTTTTCCTTTTCGTATGTGTCACATTATTTTTGGACTCACCTTATTTATTTATGATTTAAGTAAGCAATAATCCACTGAGATCGCATACTAAAATTACTCAATATATCTATAAATATACTAATCCCACACATTTACAGCTTCATTAGCAGTTTGAGATAATCAAATAACACCACTTGTCCAAATCATTATATTCTCTGCATGTTTCTGCAGATTATCCGTAAGAACCTAACTATGTGATAACATCTTCTGCAATATAACAAAATGCTCTCCATTCACTTAAAAAGGTGAAAACGGGTCTTAATGGTAGCGTTGGAAAAATCATTTTACGGTAATTTGAATAATTCTGTTTTATTGTCTGTCCAGTAAAAATAAAATAAACCACACAAAATGATGACCTCATTGAATATATAAGCCAACATCCAATTCAAGTTATAAATCTACATTCACAGTCATGGGCTTAAAATCCCCATGCATAAGTTTATCCCACATTTCACCCCTTTGAGTTAAATTTTTGCCATAAAAGGTAGCCTATGTCTTTTCCCAAGGTCCAGACTCTATACCAAATTTCATCCAAACTGGTTTAGCGGTTTAAGCATGAAAACCTTATAAATAGACAGAGTTACTTTCGTATTTATAATTTTAGTATGAGTGGTAGCCAATGACCACCTATTTACCCTAACCCATTTAAAGCCGCGTTGACACTGTAAGACTACGTTTGGACCAAATATACCCGGATGTCTACTTAGACGCTACTCGCATTGTGTTAACCAGAAATCCAAGTGCACTCTGACAATAACATCCGATCCGTGTTGACTGGGACCGTGTCCTACTGCTTTGAGCCAACTCATACGGGAATCGAAAAACAAAATGGCGTCAAACAGCTATAATGCACAAGTTCGTGACAAAAAAATTTTCTAAACGTGAAACGAAAAGATTTGACGAAGTAAATGAAGCAGAAGCGGTTCTATAGAATGTTAGATTATTTATTACAAAATAATACATGAATAAAGACAAAAGGAACGCGGCTCCTCTCCTTCATTTTAATTTTGCTACGTTCATCTCTTTTATTAGCATATTTGCAACAACTGTGACACCCTGCGACTGCAGATCAGTTTGTTCCATGTTGAGCAGCTTACTCTCTGCTCAGCTCTGTTCCGTGTTGTTGTGTGTTGAATGAACCTTAAATTCGAGTACACTCTGAAGCATGTAAGCCACTATAGGAGTACACTGTATGAAGCTGTCTCGTACGCGTGAACTTGGTCCGAGTTTACTCTGATCGTGCCAATGTGGCTTAAGTCAGAGTCAGTGCGATGTAAAAAGGTGCCTGTACTTTTCACAACTGCCTTGAGATCTTAAATATCATACTTGAGGTCTTAAATATCATAATTTCAAAAGTTGTGACAGTCAAGTGTACTTTTTTTGTTAGGGCACTGTACCCGAAGTGTCAGTTGTCACCTAAATTGGCGTTTACGGCAAACCGATCGACTGGCGTTTTCAAATGTATGGAGAAATTGAAGAGCGCGCGCAGTGGGCGTTAAGCGAACTAACATTTCGGAGTTTGATTTGACAGCTTACTCAACGTTGCCGTAAATACGTCGACGTTGCGGTTTATGTCGACTTCGCATTTTCATACAAATCGGAAGTCCGAGTTTGACTTTGACAGCTTGAAGAAGTAAAACCACAGAATATCTAGTAAAAACTTGTATGGAGTTTTACGTTTTTACGGAAAACGCCAGTTGATCGGTTTGCCGTAAACGCCAATTTAGGTGAGAACTCAGACTGCCAGAGTGGTCAGATGGATGGCTAATACTACACACCATATGTCAGGATATTAGCCCAAGATACCACATAGTAGCTAGGTACCATGCCGGGACCTTTGTTATATTGCTTGGCTACTTTGAACTGAATCGTAAAACGTAAAATTTTCATTGCTGCTTTGAGAAATTGTTTTTTTTTATGGGTCTAATCCAGACTGGATTCACCCCGCCCAAAATTGCTTTACCTCAAACGTGTGCTCTTACGCTTAAACTAATTTACCATGGTTTATCCGGCCGATATGTAGCCAAATGTTATCAAAAGCTCATTTTAAAAACTAGCAATTCTATTACTAAATTATTATTTTTGTAATTTATTTTACTACAAAAAAAAAGGGGAATGATCATTACATTGTTGTGCGCAGGTGGTGTGATGTAAAGTCGGGGGTCGCGTCGGGCGACCGCCCACGCCCACGCCCGCGCCGCCATGGAACGCAGCCGCGAGCGCCGCCACTCGAAGCACCACAAGGAGAAGCAGCACAAGAGCAAGCGCTCGCACAAGAAGCACCGGCGCGAGAGCAGCGGTACTCACGACCGCGCCTACGCGACGGTATCCTTAGCTAAACCTCTCGTGGAGTATTCCGATGTCAGCTCGGAGGCCCTGTCGGCCCCGGAGGCTGGCGAGATCGAAAGCGAGCCGAGCTCCGGCGGAGGGCGCCTCGCGCTGGCGGGCGACGAGCCGGACGCTGCGCCCGCGCGCCGCGCCCGCGTCCGCGCCCGCGCCCGCGCCGTGCGTACCTTCCTCGACGACAAGACCGTCTCGGTGCACGCCGGCTCGCCTCACCACCGCGACTTCTCTCACAATCGTGAATCTTCCTCGGCAGCTGTGAGGAGAAAGCGCGATGCCGCCGCCGACGCGCTCGACTACGCCCGCGAGACGCCCGAGCGCGCGCCGCCCGACACCGAGTACGACGAGCGCCACACCAAGAAGAGAAAGGAGAAGCGCAAGAAGGAGAAGAAGAAGAGGAAAAAGAAGGTCCGGCGCAAGTCTCGGACGGCGAGTCTCGAGAGCGTGTCGCCGGACGACAACCTGGCGACCCCGGAGGAGGGCGGCAGCGGCGGTGCGCCCATCGAGCATAAGCCGCGCCGCTACGCCGCCGTGCCCGTGTCCGAGTGGGAGAAAGCGTCGTCGCCGCTGCGCCCGGAACACAACGGCTCCTGCTCGCCCGTGTCGCCCAGTACACCGCCGCTGGCGCCGCTTGCTCTCGCACCCGCTTCGCCTGCGTCCCTGCCTCACCGACACGGTGCCCCTTCGTCACCACCACCCATCAGGTAATTCTAGACATTTTAGTACAATCGACGACACTACCGAACGGAACATTTTTTTTTTGTTCTATTTTTACTATATAGGTTCCACAGTGTTATAATATATGCAAAAACTTGACCGACGTTGAAAAACAAGGGCCACTACTTGTCCCCCTCTCCCCCCCCTTTTATGAGATTACTGTTTTAAAATATTCTCCTGAATTTCTAGGTACTCATATAGGTCGAGCACATAAATAAAAACAAAGCTTGCCCATATCTACAGCAGCATTCATCAAACTTCATATGACACACAGCTTTGGTATCCAAGTAGCTGATTTCACCTCGGAGGTTTTTATGTCAAGGGTTATTTTTCAATTCATTAGAACATTTTTTCAGCCTGCTGAAGTGTTTTGTAGGAAATAATTGATTTAATTATTTTCATACCTTGGTCACATTTTCGTATTATTTTTTTTCTTTTTCTATCTTTGGCATTAAAAATGCTTCCAACATAACACAAAGCAGTTGAGGGGTTCCATCAGGAAGCGTATACTAAACCTGTCACAGTCTTTAATGTGGGTATCACAAAATTACGCTTCCCATACAAACACAGTTTACTGATCATTTTAATAAAACAAAGTGGCGGGCGCGGATGTTAATTGCCAGTTATTAGATAGAGAGATTGAAATAAATTGGAACAGGGATTTTCAAATGATCAGTAACCCACATTTGCATGGGAAGCATAATTTGACCTTAATCAGAACATTGCTTGCTAAACTCTATGGTTAAACTTATTTATAGTGGATTATACTAAGCAATGAAACATGTCAACATCACACAGTAACATCAATACATTCACATTTTATACCTGGGCCAGACTCAAACAGTCGTATTCAGAGTGAACTGTCATAATTTAGGAGGCGGACTAGCACCGAACTAACCATTCAAAATGCTATTTTATCTGATGATAAACCCCATATTTAAGGTAATTCGGCCACTCTGAGCACTCCAGTGTTTTGTTTTGTTTATTACTATTTAACTAAAATGCTTTATTGTGAAGAAAAACATCGTAAGAAAATCAAAATTCTGTTGCTTTATTCTGATGTGCAAATATTTTAAAATGTGTATGTATTGCTTAACATTGAAAAAATATGTGGTATTATTTTAAACAACCTAATTAAAATCAATCAGACTATGAGAAAATATTTGATAGACAAAACACTATTTTTAATAGTAATATATTTTTCAGCAGGAGGCGAGCGAAGTCGCCAACACCGCACACGCCAGGCCCCCCACCTGTGGTGTATCATGAGACAGTCACCATTGACTCCGACCCCGAGGTAGACTACATCCCTCGCCGGGACTACTGGCCGGAGCCCCAAAGGGTCCTCTCGCCAGTGATGATCATATCTGGTGAGTGGTGTACTTTGTAATACAGGCATACACAGCGAGCATGGCAGGACGGGAGTAGCGATCGTAACTCATTCGTATGGCGGCAGCGTAGCCACGAGTAGATGGAAAAGTCTAACTGTAGTTGGTTTATTTACGAATCTGAGACGTGCATCATCGAATGTTCGTTGCACTAAATAGTGTCCTGTGAAGTTCTTACATGTTCTTATGTGTCGTAAGAGCGTGAGAAAATCAGTAAAAAGCGTATTCGTAAGCGGACTGGCGGACACCCCTATTTTATGTAAAAGTTGTTACGCCACCGAGTTTCGGTTGCTTCTCCCGTCCTTCCATGCTCGCTGGGCTTTGTAATAAAATTATTTTTTATGTTAAGCGCGATATATGGCGTTGGGCAGCATCTCACATAGGAGTTGGCCGACGACGCCCAGGAGCTTTTGAACTTTTTAGGGGTCTTTTCCTGTTCCCATAGATTTCTCGGCCAAATCAAAGTCAAGGGGGTTAGAGAAAAATTCAAATTGAAGATTACATTTGCAGCGCAGGTACTTGCAAGCCAATTACTATAACGGCAAGTAGCCTACCACTCTTCATCATTGCTGCTTGAACGTTAATAACATGCTAGTTTTGTTTTGTGCTTAAGACGGTCGTTAATATATCAATTCCCTATACTACGTGCAATAACTGTTTCTCGGTAAAATTAAAATATTGGTATCAAAATAATAGTAATTTTAGTTTTTTTTACTAGAAAATACAGATATTTACACAAAACTAAAAACAAACAGACTTAGGGATGATCATTCAATAGTCTGATAAACTATTAACTGATAACTAGTCGACGGATTTATTTACGATTCTGCTTATCCATCCGATATAATGAGTCCATATATTTATTAGTAAAATTATGGTCAGATAATTGTGACAGAAGATATAATTCTCCGGTGAATTTGTACTATCAGTCCGATAAGTACTATCTGAGGATTAAAAAATCGGCCCTTAGAACCCAGCTTTCTCAAGTAATTAATTAAAAAAAAAAAAAAAAAAACAACTTTTAGATGCAGGGAAACGTTAGGGCCTGGAAGATTTCGCTAGTTTATGTGGCAGTCGTCAAAATTGTGCGACTACAAATCGGGTGCAAATCAATACAGTCTTATGAAACAAAACCTCTTACAAAACGTAATGTAAAGAATATTAACTAACATAGTTTAATTATAAACAATCGATATAAGAAAATGTATGATTGCAACATGTGTGGTCAGACTCGCCGCTGCACGGCTCGATGCACGGCTCGATGCGGCCCGAGTGGAGCCCGCGGCGGCACTCGCGACACGGCGAGCGCTCGGCGACGCGCGAGCGCAGCCACCGCCGCCACCGCAGCCCGCCCATCCTGCGCCACCCCACGCGCACCCAGACCAAACCTACCAGAAGGTAGCATACTTCAAACTAGCCTTTGCCAATTTCCGCCTTTAATAATGGAATCGTATTCACTACGTATAATATTCACAACGTATAATAGTATTTTTTTCCAAAAAATGAAAAACCATGCATATCGTATAATATTCACAACGTATAATGTTATACGTTGTGCATGAGTTTAAAAATAAAATCAACTCTTTGCATCATGCAGAACGTATAATAGTCACAATGTATGATATTCCTAACATGAATTCACAAAAAAAGAAAACCATGCAAAACGTATAATATGCCAAGAAGCACTGCATAAAGCGCCCTAATTTCGATACATTTAAGGCTGAAATTGCTACGAATCGATATTTGCTACAATTTCGAAAGGCCACCTTACGCTAATTGAGACGGTTGAAACGTCACGTGCGAGTATACGTTTTAAAAGTATATACATAAGGGCGCTTATCGTATGAAAAGGTTTTGGATTATATGATATGCATGGTTTTTTTTTTGTTAAATAAAGATCATAATATTATACATTGTGACTATTATACGTTATGCATGGAGAAATAAGGAATTTTATTTTTTAAACTTCTTCATGCTCTACGTATAAAATTATACGATCTGCCGATTATACGTTGTGCATGGTTTTAAAAGTTTTGTTAAAATATGACATTATACGATCTGCATATTAGACGCTCTGCCGTTCCCCCTAATAATGCACATATTTCTCCATACACTCAATAGGAAAGTGGAATTTGTAGATTGGGCCAATCTCGTCCTGAAGATAACGAAGTCTTTAGGGCAACTGCAAACTCTATTTTTGTTTTTCTGTCCAACTACATTGGTTTTTTTATTTCATTGAACAAGTTGTTGTTCAATCTATCAATGTCATCAAAGACTAAATAGCAAAGTTGACTAACATCATGTCCTTTTCTTCCTTATTTTACCATCGACCTAATTGTAGTTTGATGCTTGTTTGCGTGCGCAGGTCTCAAAGTCGCAGCTCGCTGAAGCGGCGGCGGTCGGTGTCGCGCACACGACGGCGTGGGTCGTCGCCGTCACCACCACGCCATCGTGCGCGCCACCGCGACCCCGACTACCACCGGTACGTACCACTGCCTCGCTTTGCATGATTATAATATAAATAAAACCTTTGCGGAAAAGTAGTATATATTTTTTTTTTCTTCCCAGATCACCCACAAAATTAAGAAAGTTTTTGCAGAATTACCTGTTATATCATACTGCTCCAAAGACTACCAGCTACTGCCCTTAGTGGGCTCCTAATAGCTAGGATGGGTTCACGAGTGGGAAATCAACCGAACAAATAGTTGATATTATTGTTTATGTACTTGTGCATCTTTTGTGCAGACTCCGGATAGCGAAGAACTCGCCCAGCCCGCCTCCAATATCATTGCATCGGAAGATAGATTTGAAGGAAAAGATCAGTGACACCAGCCTTTTCGCTGAGCTCGTCAAGGATAAACATAAAAGGGCCAAGGTTAGTAACAAAACATAACTACTGTTAAATAGATCTAACAGAATATGGATAGGATTGGACTGCGTAATCTCCACATTCTAGTCCGGAGAGCTTTCGCTACTGATATGAAGATTAGCCACCGCTAGTCCCAACCTTGATTTAAACCCAGCTGTACTGCCAATGGGTCCAGATATGTTCGGTGAAGCCTTTGATATCTGAGTTCAACCCTTTTCTTCTTAGGCTAGTCCTTGTAATATTTAAAAACATGGAACACAGGTACAAAGAAAGCGCCTTGAAATTATTTGATACAAAATAGCAATTTTGGGAGGACACTCCAATTAGCCCGATTTTGAAAATTCATAGAAAATGCAATATGCATGCTATATAAAATGTTATTTACTGGCATGCCAAATACAATCTCAATCTAGCTCCCTTCGTACTCAAAGTAGTATAAATGACTAGATTTCATACTTTAAAATATGATCAAAGTTTGGTAGTCTAGCAAAACTGCCTGTATTTGACGATCAAGAAGTCAAAACCTATTGCATTTTCCGTAATGAATGTACATGTTAAAACTGCGTCGTATACTGCTTTAGCGTTCTTCGTACTAAAATTGCACTTTCAATTGAACATTTGCACTAAAATAAATGATTCTCCATGCGCGAATTTCACCGAAATCTTCCATACAAATTACTATGGCGACCACTCTCAAATCGAACTGAATCGGTACACGGCGCGCGCCTCATTCGTGCGGTCGGATCCGCTCAGTTCGGACGTGGAATCTGCGCTCGACGCGCGTTTCCCGCCAACCTCCCGACGCGATCTTGTCGAATGGTTATCTCGAACCATTTTCGTTTTGAAATGCTCAGTGCAGTCGATGGAAGTAAAATTATACATTATTATTTGTTTACATTGAAGGAACTATTGGTGGTTTGTTGTGTTAGGTGAGATTGAATATTGAATATTAGGATGTTTTTTTAATGTAACGATATGGATAGCTAATAGCAAACTGACCGTCAGGATATTAGCCTGACACACCACACGGGAACTAAGTGCCATGCCAGAATCTTCTTTATATTGCTCGGCTACATTGAACACTGACAATTTCCAATTCCGCTTCGATCATCATTCATTCAATGCAATGGTATCAACCCGGGTGGGATAAACCCGCCTAGAAGGAAGGGGACCTACAGTTTTTAATAGAATTCGAACCATGGGTGGCCACGATGGTTGAAAACGGTCACCCATCTAGAACCCAATTGCGCTCAGAGTTGCTTCATCCATCTTCTGACCGATTTGGAGGGATGGTTCGTAAAATACCCTGGTCAGTCACAAGGAGGGGGGGGGGGGGTAACTGTTTCACCCATTCACGCAAGGGTGGCATATGGCATACGTCAGGACCTGTTAAGGTACCCAACGACCGCCCATGGGCATTCAAACTTTCAGTTATATCTCGGGAAATACTGGTCGCAGACCCATCATGCGACCACTCAAAATAGACGCCCCGACCTGATCTACCTGCCTGTCATGTCTAAATTGGTTTTGGTTATATCTTGGGAAACACTGGTCGCAGACCCATCATGCGACCACTTAAAATAGACGCCCCGACCTGACCTACCTACCTATAATGTCTAAATTGGTTTTGCTTATATCTTGGGAAACACTGGTCGCAGACCCATCATGCGACCACTCAAAATAGACGCCCCGACCTGATCTACCTAACTGTCATGTCTAAGTTGGTTTTGCTTATATCTTGGGAAACACTGGTCTCAGACCCATCATGCGACCACTCAAACTAAACGCCCCGACCTGATCTACCTACCTGTCATATCCAAATTTGTTTTGGTTATATCTTAAAGCGAGGCGACTTAATTGAAACCTTCAAAATATTAAATGGACATTATGACTTACCTAACCTAAAAGCTATGTATTCCCTGAACACTGACCAAAGACTTTGTGGACATTCTCTGAAACTCTATCATAATAGCTTCAATTCCAACCCGAGGAAACACTTTCTGTCAAACCCAAATTCACAGTAATATTACACCTAAAATTAGCTAACATATAACATTTTAAAATAACATTTCTAAATATTTGTTTAGGAGATATCATTTTTGAAACATATTTCATATTTTATTTCTATCTTCTGGGCCCCGCTAAATGTTGCAAATTTAATGTAAGCATCTGAACATGAAATTATATATTTCTGAAAAAAAAAAAACATTTCGGATTTCATGTCATGTGCAGTCAGACTTTAATTTAATTCAAATCTTCGGTGTACTAAAATGTTGTAAATAAGCCTAAAATCGGTATGGGTGCAGTTGTTGAGAATTCTAAGGAAGTTAATGCACGAAAATCTGAGATGGTTAAATGTTATTTAAAACCTTATAGGGGTGAATGGGGGATTAAAAGCATTTTTGGAGAAATAATATAAATTTTCGAAATAATTCAATGGTTTGCACTAGCGAAGCCGCAGGCAAAAGCTAGTATATAATAAAATCGTGTGATATATATTATAATATACTTTCCACAACACCGTCTGTCTCTCTTGAGTACGTGATTGACGGACCTGTTATTTGTATTGCAAGTTTCATTTAAATAATGAATTCGTTCATTTAGCATAAGAAACTTTAATATGTTGACAATAAATAATAAAAAAAAGAAATAATAAATAATTTACTGAATTAAATACCCGCGTATAGCTACATTATAGAGCAACGCAACATGTAGACCACTGCACTGCACTGCGCCTGTGACTACGCACGTGCCCCCCTCACTCGTTCAGCTCGACTGCTCAGATAGCCGAAACTCGTGACGTCACAATGGAGTGTAGGCCCTTAATCGCGATTTAAAGATTGAACCGATTCTAATTAAACTGATTGGCCGGCTAACAGTCGGTCTAAAAATCTAGAATCTAGTAAAATTCTTTAGCTAGTGTACAGTTTGGGCCAAACTTAATGGCCGATGTGAATTTTGCCTGTTTCGCTGCCCAGAATGTAAATTTTAGGTCAGCAGCGCGCGGAGGGCTCACCCTGCGCAATCTCGGACTCGGCGTGTATTCAGACCAGCCAAAAAGTTTTGTCCTTACTGTACTGAATAAACTTGCAGGCGAAGTGTACCATTTCCACGACTAACGCCCGCTAAAAAATCAACAGAAACTGCAGGAGATCCTCGGGCAGAAGGAAGGTGAATCGCAGGGGGCGACTTCATCGGGCAACGTCAACCCCGACTCGATAGTTGTGGACCAGGAGCTGTCGAACGCGACGGTGGAGAGCTCGAGCGTGTCGCAGGCGTCGAGGGAGAACGGGGACAGCCAGTCGGCCAAGGACGGCGTGGAGGTGGTGGACATCCCGATGCCGCAGCTGCAGGGCCAGGACGCGGTGCCGGCGGCGCCCGAGACCGAGCCGTCGCCAGTTCCCACGCCGGCACCCACGCCGACCCCCACGCCGACCCCCGCGCCGGCCCCCCCGCCGGCGCCCACGCCGCTGCAGCCTCCGCCCGAGTTCGCATCCTTCGGGGTGGCGCTCGCGGATACCTCCAATGGGGAAGAATCCAGAGCCACTGCCACTAAGGAGGTATGTATCAAATATGTTGTAGAACAATTGTGGTTTTATAGAAACATATTTACTTCATGAAATTACATTAAAGTTACCCATTACATTACGAAACACATTTATTCAAAGTAATGAAAAGTTTTAAGGCTATGGGTAAGCTTACAATACAATAAATAAATAAACCAATTCCCTCCAGCCATCGCCGCAAGCGGCGGCGTCGAACCAGAGCGACTCGTCGTCGTCGCTCCCGCCGCTCCCGAAGTTGGGCGGCAGCGTGGTGGACGGCGTGTACGCGAGCGGCCTCGCGCAGGCGCCCAGCGGCAAGAAACCGCTCACCAAGCTGCCGATGCCGCCCAACGTCGTCGTGGAAGACCTCAAGACCCTCGCGAGTCCCATCACCACACCGGAGCCCAGTCCCGTCGACAAGCCGCACGCCAAGCCCAAGAAGACTGGCATCATGAGCCTCCCCATGCCGCCAGGTAGGTTTATCAATAGTTTAGGTTAAATTGCCGAACAGTTCGAAGCCCGAGAACGGTTGTGATTTTATGACATATTTTCCCCACTGTAACTACACTTGTCCTATAAAAAATATAAATATACTATTTCCAGAGCCTGCCTGTTGCAAAGTTTAAAAAAAATCATGTTCTAAATTCACTTCGACGGGGGAGTGGCACCTAGTTCCATAGGTATATTAGACTAATATCACCAGAGTGGGTGTGGTATTACCCGTCCATGTCCATTCTTTTAAAAAAACGGTCAAGTGTGAATTGGACAAGCACACAAAGGGGTCCGAACCATTTTCCGAGATTTCATACAAAAAAATCATGTTTCTTGTATGGCCTGTTTATATAACCCCAATTTTTTTATTTATACTTATATATAGCGACAATACAAATACACACTCTGAAAATTTCAACTGTCTACCTATTATGGTTCATGACACACATACGGACGGAGAGCAGAGGCTTATCACTAGCTTTCCTTGGCACCCTTTGGGTATGGACCCTAAAAAACGAGAGGCATTATTTATAACTTTTATAAGGCCATGTTGTAAAAAGTTTTCTTGCAACCCATGAATATTCAGCAATGTGCAAGAAAGTATTGAATCCCATGCCCAATAGACAAGAATTTTAAATAGTTCCTGAAATCGATCGTTACGTCTCATTACACTGATCGCGTGTACGTGTGCAGTGATCCCTGGCTCGGAGGAGCTGAGCGGCGAGGAGCTGGAGGGCGCGACGCCACCGCGCACCGACCGCCCCACCTTCTCGCAGGTGTTCTCCAGTAAGGGCGTGCAGCGCACCGGCCCCGCGCCGCCCACCGTCAGTATACCCTCTTTCAACTTAAGGTCGCCCCGTAAGCATCAGAAAATTTCGCCTCCCATACAAACGTAGTTTACTAATAATTTGAAAACCACTTTTCCAACTTACTTGATATTTGGTATCTAATATTAGGCTATAAATATCTGTGTCTACATGTCTTTGTTTTTTCGATGAATGTATTCGCGGTCAAACCACAGAGAAAACAAAATTCGTATGAAGATTTTCTTTTTGCTTTCATTTCGTTCGGTTTGGATTTTTAAAAAAAACAAAAGCATGCAGACACAGATATTTGTTACCTGATATTAGATATTAAATATAAATTTAATTGGAATAGCGGTTTTCAAATGATTAGTAAACTACGTTTGTATGGGGACCATAGCTTACGGGCCGTTCTTAACGTGCCTGTTTATGTGTCAATACTGTTTCATGTTTCGGATATAGTCAAAATGCAATTATTAACGAACACAGTATTCAAGCCTTAAGACCCTGGATTCTATGTAGAAATTCCCATTCCCAAAACTCATGCTGGGGGAATAAGTTTGGCTCTTTATTCTTCCGACTCCACCATATTGCCAATCATACTCACTTCCACTGTATGAGAGCAGTATATACTTCAACACATGTCCCTAAGTGTTTTACTATCATTTCATTGTAACTCACTATCATTTTAATCCAGCATGTAACAGCTTCAAGAACTGCTTTAGACGAATGTCCACAATGAAATCTTTTCTGATCACTTTAAAAATATGATTACAATGCTAAAGTGAAGATGTCGCTATTCAAACACAAATAATTACAACAAATGCGGTATGTGAAACAAAATATTGTAAAGAAATCCACTAATTTGCTATTTTTAAGCTCTAGCAATAACAATTTTTGGAATTTGGACGGTCAATGGTTGCATTTCCCCCCTATTCTGCCCTCCTTATTAAAAAAACGGTAACTACATATAGCCTCATATGTATTTACCGCCTTTTTAAAAGGAGGGCAGTATTTGTAGTTGAGGGATGGTAATAAGGGGACGGAGGAATTGCGTTATGCAGCTCCGAAGAGCATTCTCCATGGTAAAATAAAACACAGAAAGAGGTCTACAACTGATGTGTCTAAAACATTGTCGCAACCCCTAAGACTGACTGTTCTGCCTTTTTGTATACAATACCTCAATGAAAATGATAAAAAAATCCGATTGTACTGATGTAACGTAATACTAATGTACAGGGTGCGGGCGGGAAGCTCAAGCGTCCCCGGATCCTGAAGCGGCGCGGCTCCAAGAGTGTGCCGGTGGCGCCCTCGACACACCACGCCAAGGACTGGGGCGAGCGGTGTGTCGATGTCTTTGAGGTCTGCTTTTTTAATTACAAAACATTGCAATAATGTGATTGCAAAATGTATGCGTAATAAATTAATGTTTAGCTTGTGTTCATATTCTTGTTTGTATCACTATCCATAGTCACTTGTGGAAACAATTTTGATTGCCGAAACAATCAATGTTTTCTGTGCTTCATATCTGCTTATTGAAAATTGCCCAAGTTAGTTGCAATCATTTATGGATCACCACATAAAAAGACATGGAACATATAAATCATACTTGTCGTTTTTTTAATGGAACTAGGCATTAATTTAATAGCTAATACCAGGTGTGGTATTAGCTATTAATTTATTAGGTATTCATAATATCACACAAGAATCCAAGAGTGAATGAACACCAAATTGGGAAATATAAACGAATAAAAGAATAACACCTAGTGAGCAAAGGGGACTTACAGTTTTACATAAATTCTGAACCATGGAACGGCTGGCATTCCTGACGGAATGCACCTATAATAAACGTGCACTAAAAATAATCCAATGCATTGTGACAGGTGATAGCGCAGATCGGCGAGGGCACGTACGGGCAGGTGTACAAGGCGCGCGATCAGCGCACGGCGCAGCTCGTTGCGCTCAAGAAGGTGCGCCTCGAGAACGAGAAGGAGGGCTTCCCCATCACGGCCGTGCGCGAGATCAAGATACTGCGCCAGCTCAACCACAAGAACATCGTCAACCTGCACGAGATCGTCACCGACAAGCAGGACGCCCTTGACTTCCGGAAGGTATCGCGATCACTCTTTCTGCTTCCCTCCTAACACTCACTCTCAATCTCTCTTTGCTATTTCACAATCAATTTTCTCTAACTTGTGCGTAGGTATAGGTGCCAGCAGATGAGTAGAACCCCTAGCTCAGCATTTTCGCCTCTTAGGACTTCTATTCCGGTAGGTCACGACATTTTTGGTCACGATAAGGTAAATGGCTGAATTTGGGTTCACAGGTTAGAGACCAACCCTCTGATGCTAAATATGTCGGTCTGCCTGTTCCAAGTGGTTGCATTTTCTAGAAACATTGATACCTATTAATTATCCAACAATAACCAGTCGATTTTTTAATTGAATACCTAAATTTATATCTGTGACCTAAATCGCCTATAACTTTGATATGCAATCAAATATTTGTTCATTTTTTGTATTGCTAACAAAGTATGTACTGATACTTTCATGCTTCGTCATTTGCATACATTTACCTTATCATATATATTTTTTGTCACCATATCTATTTTTTCAGGCGCGTTATCTACTTAACACAACCACTTGGAATAGGCAGACTGACACATTTAGCTTCCGAGGGTTGGTCTTTATCTCGTGAACCCAGTTTCAGCCATTTACGTTATCGTTACCATTTTTGTCGCGACCTAGTGTATTCAAAATTAATATCTGAGCATGTGTGTCATGTCGTTATTTGGGCTCTAGTTAACTTTCAGAATTAAATAATGCATTCCGGCTAACCTGGGCACCATAGCTGCGCGAATTGTCTTTTTTTTCTAATACATTTTAACAGAGAATAACTTTAAATTTACAATTTTAAACGTAGCACATTGTATTGAATTAGTTTTGGTAAAGAAATTTAAATTTATGCATATTTTTTTTGCACGCAGATACGGAAGTACATCGACAGATTTATGTACATTTTCAGGACAAGGGTTCATTCTACCTGGTTTTCGAGTACATGGACCACGACCTGATGGGTCTGCTGGAGTCCAAGATGGTGGACTTTAACGAGAACCACAACGCTTCCATCATGCGGCAGCTGCTGGACGGCCTCAACTACTGTCACAAGAAAAACTTCCTTCACCGAGACATCAAGTGTAGCAACATTCTCATGAACAACAAGTACGTCCTTGTATGTTCTGTGTTTGCGAATACACTTCGATAGGGATAT
Organism: Incurvaria masculella; assembly: GCA_946894095.1. Lineage (NCBI taxonomy): Eukaryota > Metazoa > Arthropoda > Insecta > Lepidoptera > Incurvariidae > Incurvaria > Incurvaria masculella. The sequence goes on from OX335644.1 coordinate 12,138,511, forward strand.
GCTAGGTGTAATGTTTTTAAATGCTTTTGTTTCGCTTAGCAATTCACCTTACATTGCAGAGCGCTTATGTTTGGGAAAATATGAGTATAATTTAGTATTTTATATTGGTTATGCAAATTATGGTTTGTTATTACAAATTATGTCCAATACATTCCTCTTTAACCGGGCTCCAAAAGTGACCCCTCAAAATAGATATACGCTTCTTTTCCTTGATGCAGTAAGTCATGACAGGGGCACGTAAAAATCTGTAATGCGAAAAAAAAGTGGTAATATGCAGATGGAGGAGGGAAGCAAGATGACCAAGTATTTTTTGTGTACTCCTTCGAACGAGAGCGTTACAATTAGGTGGTGTGCTGATAGAGGGGAGAAAGATTTATTTATTTATTTATATACACTGTGTATGTCATTGGTTGAGTGCACTATTTGGTTATGAAACGTCTGTTTTTTTATTTTATTTAAAATAACTGTCCAATTGGTTTTTTGATGACCAAGTATCTTTTGTTAATCCCTTCGCTAATGCACTCTGCCACTCTAGTCTTGCGGGCAATGTCATCTGCTGCAAGTAATTTTTTCTTTATGTAGAGCACTGGGAGTGTTGATAGTGGCCCCATTTTTAGGGTTCCGTACCCAAAGGGTGAAAACGGAACCCTGTTACTAAGCCTCCGCTGTCCGTCCGTCCGTCCGTCCGTCTGTCACAGGGCTGTAGGAAGGTGAAATTTTCACAGATTATGTATTTATTTTGCCGCTATAACAACAAATAGGTAAAATTAACAAATAATAAAAATTAAAAAGGGGGGGGCCTACAAAAAACGTGTTATTTTTGGGGTAAATCTTGTAAGATGGTACGGAACCCTTCGTGTGCGTGTCCGACTCGCACTTGGCCGGTTTTAATTTGTTTCATGCCAATTTTCGAACTTTCACAAGGATGTCTCTGATTACAGTCTCGATTATCTTAGGTAAGATATTTAATGATGACGTGGTGCCACAGGGGCGAGGTGAAGCTGGCGGACTTTGGTCTGGCGCGGCTGTGGTCAGCGGAGGACCGGCAGCGGCCATACACCAACAAGGTGATCACGCTGTGGTACCGGCCGCCGGAGCTGCTGCTGGGCGAGGAGCGCTACGGGCCTGCCGTCGACGTGTGGAGCATGGGCTGCATACTCGGCGAGCTCTTCCTCAAGCACCCGCTCTTCCAGGTACTCATTGCGGCTGCACCTCTCACCCCGGGGGCGTTGCACTTGCAGTCGATCGTTAACACCCTGCATACCAAGTTTTACATGGTTGGCTGGTTAGATTAGGTTAGGTTTGACCAGGAACGACCTAGATGAAGTAATTAAAAATGTGTAATTAAAAAGGTTTCAACACATAAAAAGAATACAAGTTGTTTTGCTGCATTTCTTATCTTTTTGGTTACTGCTGGTGACGATTTTAAGGCGCAGGCCGCACAGAAGTGGCGCGCCATCGGCGCACCGTTTTCATGTGTTTTGCGCCGCGTCCCTCTCATACATTTTGTGTGTAAATATATTAACGAGTCATAGAGACAACTGCGGGCATGCCATGGGTGCACCGCTCGTATACAAAATGTATAAGAGGGCCGCGGCGCATCATTTCTGCCTGCGCCTTAGGTTCCGTTCTTAAAAATTAAAAATAAACCCTAAGGGGGTTTTGAGGTAAAAAAGAAAAATATTTGTTTGTTTGCTATTTCGGATAGAAGACATCGTAGTAAATAAATATAGCTTTGTGCAACTACTTTATTGGAAATCCTTCCATAATTCAACTTGACAACAATGAAATATTGTTATGTATACATATGTGGATGGTTGCAAGTGCGGTGTGGTGTGCAGGCCAACATGGAGATGATGCAGCTGGAGATGATATCGCGACTGTGCGGCACGCCGGTGCCGGCGGTGTGGCCGGGCGTGGTGCGCCTGCCTCTGTGGCACACGCTGCGCCCCAAGCGCTACCACAAGCGCTGCGTGCGCGAGCACTTCTCCTTCATGCCGCCGCCGGCGCTCAACTTGCTCGACCGCATGCTCGAGCTGGACCCCGAAAAGCGCATCACCGCTGACGACGCGCTCAAGAGCCCCTGGCTCAAAAATGTCGTGCCTGATCAGTAAGTACCTCGGGATCCAACTCTGTACTGGCCCTCGCTAAAGTATACCGGCTCATTTTAAAGATACCTCCTCCAGCAGGGTATCCCTTAGTAGATAACATAAGATGAAGTAACTTGTTTTTAGGCATTGAGCGATACAATCAAATATGCACTGATATATGCTCATTCTATATCTCTGTAGGAGATCTTGTGGAGCCCTTCCACCCTTTAGTAAAATTTTGTTTACTTTCTACCACTTGAAGAAGCGAAAATGTACCAACAATACTTGATAATTTGGTTATCTTTGGTATCCAATAAAAAGTGAAAAATTATCACTTGAGAAATGGATTTAAAGTAATTATTTTCACAAGAGACGTTTCACTTTTACTTTGTGATCCACTATCATACTAGTGGGTCTGCAGATATTTAAATTGAACAATGTCCACTTAGTATTTTAATTGAAAAAAAAAACATACAGACGAATTGATAACCTCCTCCTTTTTTTGAAGTCGGTTAAAAATAGGTCCTACTACATGAGAGTGAACGTATTGCAGGATGACGGGTCCCGAGCTGCCGACATGGCAGGATTGCCACGAGCTGTGGTCAAAGCAGCGGCGGCGGCAGCAGCGGGAGCAGGAGCAGCAGGCGCAGCTAAAGCCCAAGAACGCTAACTACGTGTTCGGGGGCGCCCCGTACCCCGACACGGCCGCGCCCGCGCCCGCACCCCCGGCCGCCGCCGCCGCCGCCCTGGCGCCCCCCGACCCGCTTGCCGCCGAAGCGCAGTGCAAATAGCCCGCGAAGCGCGCTTTTTGGTGCTAATGAATTGGATCGTGCGCTCACCACTGAAGCAGCACCCACGGATGATCAATCGTATTGCGCAAGTTGTTCGGTTGCTCAACATATGTTGCTTTTGTCTGCTTCTCCGCATGCTGGAAATTGCATTCTAACAAATATTTAAGCTGAATAATCGATGCACTAATTACATTATGACTACCATGAAGGCACAAGAGAAAGCAGAAAGTTACTAATTATTATAAAAACACTGTTTTACTAAATATACCTATTTACTTTAAATTTTATATCTAATACTGGGCAATGAATATCTGTGTCTGCATTTTAGAACGACAGCAGAAAATCTTCATACAATATTTTTCTCTGTGCCTTGACCCTGGATACTTTATTCGAAAAAAAAAAATTGTTTAGACAGCTACCAAATATCAAATAAATTAGAAAAATAGTTTTTAAATTATTGGAAAACTGTTTGTAAGGGGCAGCGCAATTTTCTGATGCTTACGGGCATTGACAAAAAGTAAATGTGAAATTTTTTGTGTAGAAATAATCTTGATATTTAAAGATCCACATTACGCTTGTACCAAACAGTCTTTGCACTTTATTTGCAAGCATTGACATCTGAAGAAGTGTAATAAAGATGGTGTCGTACCAAAATGAGTGTCAGTATTATTGAGATAATTGGATTGCGCAATATGATTGAATATTGGTGGACCACTTTATGTTTGTGATCCAATAAAATTGTGATGTGAAACGACATGTATTCGAAGTGTAGACTACTGCTATATATGCTTCATAGTTTGATACTCCAAACCACAATCTTCCATTGGATATGCATGTAGCTGCTCTCTTGCAGTTAAAATGCAGGTGAATTAAGTTTTTAATAACAATAAAATATGATAACAAAAATCACAACTTGTGACTAATTTTAGTTTAAAATACATTTATATTTTGCACTAAAACTGTATTACACACTTATTTTTATTTACACAATGAACAATGTCATTTCATTCAAAAAAACATAATAAGTTGTGCCAAATGTGTGAAGCATTTCCAGAGACTATTAAATTTAGTGCATAAGTTTATTTACCAAAAAGAAGCTTGTCAGACTTAGTTACATGTATGTATTGTGAAAAAAATATATCGACTGGCTTGCAGGATGTGAGTAGCATTGTATAGCCATATATATGTCTAGCTAATAGGCATATTTGGTATCAGCATAATATGGGTCAGAAGAGTTTGTTAATGGTGTGAAAATATTTCAAAGGTGCAAAACCCTATATCAAAGGACAATATTCTCCACACTGAGGGCAATGGAGATTTGCAGTCATAAGAGATTGTGTTTATTCGGTGTCTTTTTTTTGTTACAAATATTCCCAATGGTCTAATATCTTTTAAGAAGTAAGTAGGTAGTGATATTTTATTAAAATTGTACATCAAACTAAATTGTGTAACTGTTGTGTAGGAAATTTATTTAAATTGATAAAATCAATTAGTAAATTAACTACTCTAATAAAATCAATTTTATTCAGTACAGCCGCTGTGGATAAAATGGTGGCTAATGAAACTTCCGTTTAGTGTTACATTTCGTATCCACCATACATAAGTTTTAGAGACATAAAAAACCCTCATTGTAAATATTCATTACCTTGTATATACCACTATAATCTATATTTAACTGACCATGAAGTAATATAGGTTTGTTCAGGCTAGAATGTGTGCCTTTGTGAGTGGACAAGCCTATACAATGTCCCAAAAATATATGTTCTATGTTGGTGACAAAATGCACTCTTTGACTGTACCGCTTTGGTTCCTTATGATTGTATTGAAACTTTTTAGATGTAAAAAACTGTACATGTATGTTTGTATCCAGACATTTTCTTTGGGTTTTATTGTGTGGTTGCTTGAGTTTTGTTTTGGGTCATTTTATGCAAACATTTAAAAAAATAGGCAAAAAGTACCTGGAGCGGCCATAAATTAAACATGTCTCATTTAAAAGGTAAATGAGTAAATCGAATTTAGTTGCAAGTTCGAATGGCGGAGGTATTTCTGAGAAGAAATATTGGTGAATTCTTTAACGCCATTTTAGTAGCAGATGCATCAAGCAGTGCCTTCTTTATTTTTTTACGAATTGAGAATCCCTCCGGCTCAGTGTGAAATCTTGTTTTTACAAATATTTCCTAGCAAAACATGCTAATCTCATCTCAGATGTACTCATAGAGACCCTCTAACCCTTGATTTCACCACCTCCAGCTACCTGAAATCCGATAGTTAACTTTCGGTTACATTGCATTTTTGTATGGTGTAACCGAAAGATAACTTTGGGATTTTTGTAACTGGAGGTGGTGGAACCGGGCGTAAATGAGTTACTTTTTATTGGTGGCCACTCCATGTACTCTGCCCTTAAATTTGTGTCCATCTCCTTTCATGCACTTATGTTATGTGCAACTAATATAACGTAAGCAGCCTTGACCACAGCTCTGCACCAACGGTAGATTGCCGTCATGGAAGTTATTTTAAAAGGCAAGTCATTTACTATAATGATGACCGCATAGCACAGACTTTCCTAGCTTGACATTACCTTAAACGATTATTGCAGGGATCCCGCCACTTATCACTTGGAAGATACCAACTTTTCAAAAGTAGTACAGTAGTTCAAAAGTAGGTATGTGACTGTTGAGACAATTTATCCCTTTGCCACAATAATGCAATTCTCATGCGACTCACTTGTTTTAACTGCTGTTAACGCAGATGTAATAGAATTACCGGGAGTTGCACACTGTGTGCATTACCTTAAAGTGAATCCGAATGCAATAAGTCATCAAAATTTGTGTTTATTCCATACTTTCGGACTCTATAAAAACAGAAATTGCCTATTTTTGCGAAAGGCAAATCGAAAATGAGTTAAGTGAATGAAAATAAGTCAATGTATATTTTATATACCGAATCAAGAAACAATTGTGGATTAAATGTAATCCCAAATACCTACTGCAGTTTTACTAATGATGTAAGTATTTAATATGGTTTTACCATGATGAAACTTGAATTATTTTTCCGTATCTTAAATGATTTCATGTTTGAATTACATGTTAAACAATTGTATTTGGTGCAATTGTAATTGCAATTGGTGATCATGAATGAACACATTAGCAGTGTAGTGTGACATTAAAGGATGGAACTTCGTCTCATACCTTTGTACTCGTTCAAAGTTATTAGTCACATACATGAATACTTATGGAATGTATTAAATTGTAAGCAGTTCAAATCCGTGATCTAGTTTGAATGAGTATGAAAATTTTAATATGAACTAAAATATTTAGATAAAATGGTTTTAAAGAGCGATTCTTGCTGACTTGGCTGCGGATTCGGCTGCAATTATGGCAAGGCCAGAAGCCAATCTGAGCGAGTGTACCAGAGTCGGGGGTAAATGCAATACAATATTAGTTTGTAAGTAGTTATTTACAGTTGTTTCAGAAACCCCGTGGTAAGTTTAATCAAAGGAAAAATTGTCGAAGTGGTTTGAACTGAGCTTATCACATAAGTCTTGCTTGTAGAATCCCCTAAATATGCACATGACTTAAGCATGTGTTAGTAAGATTTGTTCGGGTTACGGACACGGAAGCATTACAAATACGTCGCAGCTACTACTGCAAGCTAAGCTCATGTGACAAGATAAGTTTAAAATACTTACCCGCTGTGGCTCTTATGCCACTATCAGTATCTACAAATTCTGAAGATGGTCACAAATTATTGGATGTATTATGGACTTCAATAAACCTCATGGTAACTTCTATAGAGATGATGGATTCATATAATGCTGTATATATACATTTTTAGCTTTTAATATATTGTAATTGGAATCTGCTTCACTGAACTTAAGTCTGAATGCCGATTGCATTTATCCATGCCTCTGAGAGTTTGCGTGAATAATCATATTTAAATTAATTAGCTGTATGTAAGTTCTGTAAAAATGTTAATTTTTTTAAAAGATTGGGGTTAGTAAATAAATTCTCAATATAAAAAAACAACATAAAACTGCATTATTAATTTAAAATTAACTAGCTGCGGTGCCTGGCTCTACTTGGGGCAAGTAGTTCTGGGTATATGTCGGGCCAAATTTGTCATATTTTCTTAAAATCATTTGTGTCAGCACTTGTCGCCGTTGAAGGTTATCCCTCGCGTAGTCATCAGGAGATTGCTAAGACCATGGTTAAACTCATTAGACCAGTTGTAAACAGGGGAAAGGTGAGTGGGGCTTCATGAAAGGTTAATCGAAGTTTATCAAATTTTTTATTTATTTTAGAGAGGTAGCCTTGGCTTACCTTCTCTATGAAATGAGTCTTATTCATTTCTTGATCATCAGAATTTTTTGAAATAATTTTTGAAGTGAAAACTTCTTTAGCGGCGCTGAGCACTTTTTTTGGATGGGTAAAAACTTCCAAACTCGCGTCAGGGTCACGTGATGCTGATCGAAAAAGCGTAAGATTGAACTGAAAACTTCTTTAGCGGCGCTGAGCACTTTTTGTTGGATGGGTAAAAACTTCCAAACTCGCGTCAGGGTCACGTGATGCTGATAGAAAAAGCGTAAGATTGAAGTGAAAACTTCTTTAGCGGCGCTGAGCACTTTTTGTTGGATGGGTAAAAACTTTTCACTTCTGCCGGCACTCCCGGAGTGCTACCGGTGTTTTTTTTTTACTAATACCACGACAAAAGTAAAAATAAATCGTTGATACATATATCGTGAGGGTAGGATGTAAAAGTATATTTTTATACAAAATTGGACTTTTGTCAAGCTTTTCAAAGAAAAGCGGACTTGTCCATTTTTATGTAAAAAATCACTCAGGTACATGTTTATATTTTGATAATTTTTTATGTGCAAATATGTAGGGCAATCGCTGCTCCCTATCTGCCTTATTTAGTTTTGACCTGTCCTGTGAAATAATTGTAAAGCCCTTAAAATGGCTTCCTGTAAACAGTATGACGTCATGGTTACGTCACTCAATGCCGTACACAGTGCTCACGCTTTGGAGGTAGAGCACTGTGGGTGCAACTGTCAGTGTCTCATGACACTGATAGTGTGATCTATCGGCTCTCCACCGTTTTTTTTTACAAACCCTTGAATGTTCCTCAGTTTGAAATTCAAGTTCAGCTTAGAACAATGACAAAGAAAAGTCAAAGCCGCATGAGCGACCACACCTTAAAAACGTCAAAACTGACATTCCTGTCAAGATTGATTTACGAGTTTTTAGATGAAATATGTACTCCATGATGCATTTAGAATAAGGTTTAGAGGAAAGGAAGAAGGCTTTTATTTGTCTTCAAACTAATTTAAATGTCATTGACCAGCACAAAATATGAAACAAAATATTATAGGTTATGTTTTTGTGATATTTTCTCTCCCCTGACTTCTTTTGATTAGCATAATTAAGATTGTTTGTGGTCTGATATACACCGTGTCCTAATTCAGTTTCCGAATACTTAAAGGGTAGGTCATATATCCTTTCCAAAAGCTCGTTATAATATAAAAAATGTTAAAATAGTTAGTTAAAAAAGACCATTAAAAATATTAAAGAACAGTGTGCTAGCGCCCTTAATGTTATTATGCGTTTTAATGCTAGGTTATTAATAGGTGCGATTGTTATGCACCGCATTCTCACAATATCCAAAGTAGTAGGTACATACCTGATTCTATCATAAGTTTTTTTGTACCTGTGGTACTTACGTGTTAAGCAGCGGTAATGGTTTTTCGAGTCAGCAGGTTGACGCCTGTTCGGAAATCTATTACGATACAAACGTAATGCAGTCGAGGCATTCCCGTAAAACTAAAATCATACGCCATTATCACGTCATCCACCATCCTGCCGAGCAGTAAAAAGTTCACGGTCAATCAAATAGGTATGCAACCTTATCACACTTTAAACACGAAGGCCTCCCAATCGCTGACTTGGGAGTTGGGGGGTATTGCGAACAGGTGCTTACGCGGGTGCTGCAGAACGTGAAAGAGGGAGACGGGACCATTGCCTCTGCACCACGTCCGATGCTGTCTACAAACCTAGTCCACATTCTGGTGTGGAGCGCCGGAGGGAACGGCATAACGTATAATATGCAGATCGTATAATGTCATATTTTAACAAAATTTTAAAACCATGCACAACGTATAATCGGCAGATCGTATAATCTTATACGTAGTGCATGAAGAAGTCCAAAAAATTAAATTACTTATTTCTCCATGCATAACGTATAATAGTCACAACGTATAATGTTATGATCTTTATTTAACAAAAAAAGAAAACCATGCATATCATATAATCCTAAAATATTTCATACGATAAGCGCCCTTATCGATATAAGATTAAAGATTATACTCGCACGCAACTTTTCGACCGTCTCAATTAGCGTTGTAGCAAATTGTTACTCTTCAACAGATATCGATTCTTAGCAATTTCAGCCTTAAATGTATCGTTGTTAGGGCGCTTTATGCAGTGCTTCTTGGCATATTATACGTTCTGCATGGTTTTCTTTTTTTGTGAATTCATGTTAGGAATATTATACGTTGTGACTATTATACGTTCTGCATGATGCAAAGAGTTTATTTTATTTTTAAACTCATGCACAACGTATAACATTATACGTTGTGAATATTATACGATATGCATGGTTTTAATTTTTTGGAAAAAAATACTATTATACGTTGTGAATATTATACGTAGTGAATACGACTCGAGCGCCGCACCGCTAACATTTACCAGGTGTTTGTTTCACACCTGCGAATTTACATTTTTGTATAAAGTAATCTTTTTTTTGTCGGAAATTATTAGGTATTTTAATATAGTTTCTTAGGAAAAGTTGTTTGAAATGCTCAGACCTTTCTTGCGTTTAAGTATTCCAAACCTTAAATAGGACATGGTGTAGAATGTTTATGGTATCTTGCAGAATAATAATCGAAAACGAGTGCAATTTCCGGCTAGAAAAATATGGTTTCATAATTCTAATTATTGGTTTTAGTTTTTAACAAAATGGGCCTCGTGACGACTGAGAGTTTGTAGCTATTTCTTTAGTTTCGAATTTGGCCATGAAGGCACACCTGTATATAGCCATGAAGCTACATTTAACTGGATGAAGAACACACATTCATTGTGATGGTGCCACCTCAGGCAGGATTAACTACCACCTAGTAAGTAAGGAAGCCAAACGGCCTAGGTGTATAGTTGAGTGGCTTGTGTGTAAGAGTTAACATTTGGCCGTGACAGATATAAAAAGAAAATGCCTTGTAATCATATACTTTAATTAAACAAATGGATTTGTAGTATTTCCTAATCGAGACATTAAATGCCTGATGTGCATCCTTTCCTAAAATATAAATGAACAATAAATTATAAAATTTAGTAACGTACAACAGTATAATTATGACAAATGTAGAATAGCCTATGGATAAGTTCCATGACCACCACATGCATACTTTAAATATTACATTACACACACATATTAAAAATATGCTCCTTCATAACAATTTCTAATACATTTTGCACTTAGTGAGGTATCCATGTCAATGCAAACCACATTTTAATTTTCTGCATTGCATTTAACAACAAAAAGCTCAAACCTCAATTAGATAATGTACATTTAGGAGTGAATAGTGGATCCTAATGCCCCTCTATCGGGAACAAATCAACCATGTAACATCAAACATCGATTTATAAACTACATTCATATGTAATTTGAGTGTAGTCGCCCTCACACCACCGGAGTATGTTTTGCATCAAGTTATTTTTAGATGCTGCTCCATGCGACAACTGTCAGCAGTAAAGGCAAAGATAAGGTCGGTGGTGCAATTGACTAAAGCAGGTTCCTCGAGAAGAGATAAAACAAAGGACAGATTGTTCATTAAAATTTCGAAAATACCATCAATTTGTTTTATCTATCATCTCGGAACTCGATCCAGTAGACGGTGATAGTGTCTAGAGAGGTGCGCGGAAGTTCTTGCCGGCGTACTTGGCATTGGCGCCGAGCTCCTCCTCAATGCGCAGGATCTGGTTGTACTTGGCGAGGCGCTCAGAGCGGCAGGGCGCGCCCGTCTTGATCTGGCCGGTCGACAGGCCCACCACCAGGTCGGCAATGAATGTGTCCTCGGTCTCGCCAGACCTGCGCACACAGAACCAATGGACTGAGTACACAATTCACTGATGATATTGAAATCACTGATGGCTTTGAATAAAGTACATATTTCATTGCCTGTGGTGGCTATGGACAAGTTGAATCGTCTACCTGGCTGCTCTTTGGGAGCAAAGCAAAACTGACCATTTTGTGAAAAACTGGTAAAAAGCAAGAAAGGCAGCAGCACGAAATGGTGAAGACTGAATCTTAAGGATCATCAACTTTTGAAAGTACTGGATATGTAGGTGATTGCCCAAATTTTGCTTTTCTTATTTTGGTAATTTTGTACACTAAGTTGTTCTGTTCAAGTTGGTGCAACTCCATACACATGAACTTCCAAGTTGGTTCAGCTCTTTGGAAAGGCAAAGGATGAAGGACTTGAAATCTTCGTTACACCTGGCATGTGTCCTCGGTCTCGCCAGACCTGCGCACACAGAACCAATGGACTGAGTACACAATTCACTGATGATATTGAAATCACTGATGGCTTTGAATAAAGTACATATTTCATTGCCTGTGGTGGCTATGGACAAGTTGAATCGTCTACCTGGCTGCTCTTTGGGAGCAAAGCAAAACTGACCATTTTGTGAAAAACTGGTAAAAAGCAAGAAAGGCAGCAGCACGAAATGGTGAAGACTGAATCTTAAGGATCATCAACTTTTGAAAGTACTGGATATGTAGGTGATTGCCCAAATTTTGCTTTTCTTATTTTGGTAATTTTGTACACTAAGTTGTTCTGGGGGTCTACCATGGTAAGTTTATTCGCTGAGGGAATTACAAGTCAGCGAATAAAGCTGACGACTAGTACCATCCTCGCTGTCAAACGACGTAAGTTCACTCGTCACTCGTTTATGCAGTGTCGGCCAAACTAATCCAAGTAACATTTTTGTACCATCTTATTTTAGCTGCCGTGCTGCTTGGTCGGAACATATACTATGGAAAAGTTGATAATTCTGTAATAAATATATTATGTAGACCATGATAGGTTCCTTGTTATAATTTGTATGTATTGTCTGTGTGTAAATTGGTATAGTTTGAGGTGGTATGGATTTATTCGTTAATGTTTGATGCTCGTCAGTATTTTTGGTGTTATTTGGTGATCTTTGGGTTCTTTGATGTTCTTTGATGTTCTTGTTGGAGTTGTTTGGAATAATTTATAGTTCTGTAGTGTTTTAGGTGTTTATTGGTTTCGGGTATTCTTTGAACAAAAAAGACAGCATGTAACACCATAGTATGCCAAAAAATATCACTAAACAACGGCCTACCAACACTGTATTAGACAGCACCAGCATTGACATTTATGAAAACTAATATAACTTTTCCTGTGGCTAAAGTGAATAAAATCAAAAGAATAGCTAGCGGATTACCGAAAATCCACTTTTCATAGCGATATTTCTTATTCTGTGGCTCAAGTGAACGAATAGCTCGTAGATCAAATTCGCCAGCCGAGAATCAACTTGTTTCATACAATGTATTTGTAAACCCTGTTGTTAGTCTGTGATTGTTAAAATAAAAATGGATTTTTGGCTGTTGTGTTTGTGGGAGAGCTGCGGCGCGAAGAGCGCCGACGGTCTCCTTGTACTCGATGAAGCCTCCGACTGCGCTGTGAGTAAGATATCGCCGCCAGCAACAGAGACTTTCCGAACCTCTTTGAGGAGCTTCGACAGCATTTCCCCAGCAAAAAAAGTAAGAACATTAATGAATGCAATATCAGCAGCCTTAAAAAATACCTTTGTCATATGGTAGACAAGAACAATTTGACGAAATGAAAGTACAATACAATTCATTCATTTGGTAGGGAGCTGAGAGACTCTAACTTGCTTATAAATGCCTTTGTAGCCTTTATAGATTGCCTTTGTGAGAGATTGCATGAAATGTAAATTGATTGGCGGATAATTTGCCTACCCATTCGTCACAATATTCTTAGTTAAGTCAGTAATAAAAAATACTATCAGTAAGTAATTCATAATTTGTAATTACTGCCTATGAATCCAGTTTTAAAATGTGAAATGTCTAAATTAAACCTACCTATGCTTATTTTAAAAAATACCTATTCTTTACTTATTGTTTTTTATGTTTACAGATAATGACTACCCTTGCATGCACACCAATGCATGTGCCATAGCACCGTCGATTCCTGCATCGCTCAAAAAATGGTGTCAGTTGTGATGCGTCAAGTGATTGCAGCCCTCAACAACCTGCACTTTCTGGCAAAATTCATCTGCTTTCCTCAGAACGAGCGCGAAAGAGAAGAAATAAAACGAGGATTTGATTTGAACCATTTTTAATATTTTTATTCGGAGCTTCAATAACTATCAACATGAAACAAGAACAAACATCACTTACCTAAATGCTCGCCCATGCTTAACCTAACGTACAAACTAATGACTTTTTATTTATCATTTTATATTAACTTTAACAGGAAGAACTACCACTCCCGAAAAACTATCATAAGTATAGATGGGCTTTCCCGGATGTGTAGGCAGAGATTATAGAACACCATACAGTGGAATCTCAGGAAACAATAGGTTTTCTAGGTCTTGAGCGTTACTCACCAGCAGCGGAGCCCTTGGATTGCCGGCGGCTAGCAAGTCGCCGTCCTCCTCTCTGGCGTAGCACTTCACTTCCACAGAACAAAGGTTCATGCACATGCGAGCGATGATAGTTCACAAACCTTAAACACTAGACAGTCTGATCCGATCGGAAATGTTCAATATAATTAGTAGGTACATGCGAGATTGATTTCGACGAGCGGCGAGCGATAGCTGATGCTGACTGAAATCTCTGGTCGAGTCCCGCAGCGACGAGGCGAGGCGGCGTGTCCGTCGCGAGGAGGGGGCACCAAGCAGGCGGTAGCCGTTCACTACCGGGGTGCCATGGATACTCATGCTGCGAGACAATGCATCAAGAATTCGTCCACCCTTGAGACCTGAGATTTCCTTGTCGATGAATGAAAACGAGTTAATAAGACTACAATTGATTGTGGCTTGTACTAAATATTTCAACAAAAATTGACTTACTAAACTAACATGCTAAGACTAAACAACGATCACAACATACTTTTGCTCCCTCTACAGACATTTTCACAGTTCGTGGTGTAGGGGCTAGAGGACTTAAAGTTAAATCGCACCCAAGCATCAACAAATCCTTGAAAACACTTCCTAACAAACCAAGTTGTGGATAATTGGAACAGCCTTCCTGAGGAAATAATATGTGCATCGTCAGTAAATGTTATCAAAAAATCTTACTTGCTTAAAATCTAATAATTCATGGACAAGAAAATAAAAAAAACAACCCTCCTTCTTGCGCAGTCGGGTAATAAATCAGTTCAAGTGCTTAAAAACAAAAGTGCAAGTGCATAACAATAATTGCACGCATCAGCATGATGCTGCTAGTGCATTACTTTATAATAATAATAAATATTCTCCGTGTTTTCCATCCGGCAATATAGCCAAGCTTATAAAAGGAAAGCCCTGACATGGCAACTATGAAATTTCTTCGTGAATGTGGTACATCTACTTTATGTTATGACAATAAGTGTGGTAAAAGCTATGTATATCTAGTTCCATAAAAAACTTCGAACAAGTGCCCAGCCGCTACGTTTGCCCTACCATCTGCCTCAGGCTGGAGCTGCCGGCTCTGTACCCTGTCACGCTCTACCATCAAGTGCAGCAGCTCTATATCCGCTTTAATCGTTAGCATGACGTTGCAGGAGATGCTGATGGCCAGCGCGCAGACTTAAAGAACCAAACCGTCAGCATAGCAGAGAACGCAATCCGGTAATGGCGAGCCCCCGCTATTACGCCCAGACGCCACGCAATGAGCTTCGCACCTATGGAAGAGTGTGGCCGAGCAGTAAAATGCATCGAGAGGGTGCATAAAATCATGGAAAGCGTTGAGGAAATTATTAGAATTACATTTGTATGCATACATTTTTTAGCTAATTCTGTAATATAGTAAGCCGTACTATATTTAATCGTAGAGCATGTATGTATGAAACTATTTATGTCTGTAGATGAACCGAAAGAAGTGTGCTGTGGTCGAACCGTATGATGCTCTATTATCTCTGCCTACCCCTCGGGAAAGCGGCGTAAAGGTGTGTATGTATATATGTATATTTAGCCAATCGCCTTTATAAAGATTTTATTAACATTTTTAAGTGAATTTTTAAAATAAATAACAGCGGAATTTTGTGCCAGTTATTCTTCTCTATGATTATTGTGGCTAAATGCTAAATGTTAAACTATTTCAAGTCAAGTTCAGTGCACAGAGCGCATCGGCCTCGGCGCCACAGTAGGCATTGGCATTTGCATGGAAAACTTATCTGGGTCAAAGTTTAATGTGTGGCGTTTAGGGTGATGCCGTTTGTACATTCTATGAATGATAAATATAAAATACACACACGTATTAAATACCTATGAACTTATGCTTCTAATCTCCTTGGCTGATTTCATTCCGCCACCAATGTACCTACGGTCACTATTTAGGGTATGATTTTTTTTTTTTTGTTATGGGTATGAATTAATTAAATTTATGGTGATTTTATTAAATCGTCATGACAAAATCATACATGTTGAGGTTTTTTTATATAAGTAAGCATGCAAGATTAATCTAAATAATAAAATGGTTTCATGTCAAGGTTTTCCGATAATCATGTTTGCTAATAAATGCCTATTTATAAAACTAAAAATATAAAACGATAACTTTTTGGATATGGTCATTCTAAGGTCATATGTCCCCTTAAGGACCTCAAATGTACATAATAACCAACCAACTATTTTAGAAACAACTATTTGAACATTTCAGGACAAGTAGTGTAGTCAATGCAGCCCACAACGACTGGCGTGCCAAATAAAAAAAAATCTGAAAGAGTCGGAACAATTACTTTTATTTGTATGGTATGGCTATGCATGGGTAAGCATTTAGGTGACATTTTTTCTTATTTCAAATTGATATCTATTACAATAGAATGGTTCTAATCTAACCCTAGTTTTATTTCTTTCCTTTTGCACTCGTTTTTGCTCAGGCAAAAGCAGATGAATTTTGCCAAAATATGCAGGTTGTTCAGGGCTGCAATCACTTGATGTATCACAACTGACACTATTTGCTGAGCGATGCAGGAGTCGACGGTGCTACCGCATATACGTTGGTAGTCACCGCTCGCAAAAAATGCAAGGGTAGTTATTATCTGAAAGCATAACAAACAATAAGTAAAGCAAAGGTATTTTTTTAATAAGCTAACCTAACCTAACCTAACCTAACCTAACCTAACCTAACCTAACCTAACCTAACCTAACCTAACCTAACCTAACCTAAACTAACCTACCTAAGGTTTAATTGAGACATATTTAAGTAATTACAAATACAATTCTAGGTTATATCAAGAATATTTTGAGGTAAATTATCCGCCAATCTACGCCCACTTCAGGACGAATATTTTGACGAGTGGGTAGGTAATTATCCACCACGTAATTTATATTGCATGCTATCTCTCACAATAAGGTAGTAAGAGTCCCTCGGCCCCACCAAATCAGTGATATTGCATTCATGAATGTTCTTACTTTTTGGGCTGGGGAGATGCTGTCGGGTCTCCTTGGTTGAGAAAGAAGTGGCGCGGTCTCACGGCATAGCTCAAGGATATCCGGAGCGAGGTGGTAGAACTTCCGAAAGTCTGTTGTCGGCGGTGATGTCGTACTTACACTTTTTGTTTTCCAATTCATGGCTCGGAATAAGTTGATTTTCGGTAGACGAGTTTGATTGATTCAAATATTATCCAAATCACGTTTGATTACATCCAGTCCAGCCATGGAGGTATACCTCCATGCATTCATCTGTCAAACCATTGAAATGGTACAAAAATGTTAAATTTTTCCTATGGATTTGCTTGACCGACACTGCATAAACGAGTGACAAGTGAACTTACGTCGTTTGACAGCGAGGATGGTACTAGTCGTCAGCTTTATTCCCTGACTTGTAATTCCCTCGGCGAATAAACTCACCATGGTAGACCCCCTGTTCAAGTTGGTGCAACTCCATACACATGAACTTCCAAGTTGGTTCAGCTCTTTGGAAAGGCAAAGGATGAAGGACTTGAAATCTTCGGTTATTAAGTTTTTCGTTAAAAAATTCCATTGCAAGCGGTTTTAGCAAGCCACTCTTTGCTGAGGGATTTTATGGACATTACACGTGAAAATTATGTGAAATGAAAATGTGTTGTGTGAAAATTATCCCACTTACCTGTGGGAGACCATGGTGCCCCAGCCGTTGGCCTTGGCGAGCTTGTGGGCGTCAATGGACTCGGAGACAGTACCAATCTGGTTCACCTTCAGCAGGAGGCAGTTGCACGCCTTCTTGTCCACGGCAGACTGGATGCGCTTGGGGTTGGTCACCTGCGCCAGTGAAAATGTTAGTAATGTGCACCAGAAATATACTGAAGAGGAATCTTTGAATGAGAATTGTGAGAAAAATAACATGGCTGTTTCCAACACCTATAGCTAAATGTCAGATCATTCCAACGTACACTTTCAGTTCACAGGTCCCCCTAGGCGACGCCTGATTGTCTCTCATTTCAATTAACATGGGTTTGATACCTGTCTGAGTGTATCAATTTATTTGTCTTTAAAAAAAGAGATTGAAATGTTCATTTCCATTGAGAAAATGTGGGGCCCACTGCTATCCTTTCCGTGCATGTCGTAAGAGGCAAATAAGGGATTCGCTGTTTGTAGTTCGGGTTTCACATAACACTGTTGATCCCCATCAATACTTACTAGGTTGTAGGGCTAATCCCACCCGGGTTGATAGATCGCATTGATTAAACGATAGAAATGGCAATTAAAAATGTCCATGTTTTCCATGCAGTTTAATGTAGCTCCACCTGGTATGGCACCTAGTTCGCATGAGGTATGTTGGGCTAATATCATGACAAATGGTGTAGTATTTAGTCACATATATCCCATTACATAAAAAAAAGGCCAGGGAAATCAATATCTCAGCTTACATCATTTCGGAAAAGCTATGCAACTTACAGTGAGATCGTCGCCGACGACTTGGATGGGCGTCTTGGTGACGAAGAGCGACCACGCGGCCCAGTCGTCCTGGTCGAAAGGATCCTCGATGGTGGTGACAGGGAACTCCTTCACGAAGTCCAGGTATACGTCGGCCAGCTTGTCCGATGACAGGTAGTCGGCCGGGTTGGACGCAGGGTTCTTGAAGTCCAGATCGTACGTTCCGTTCTTGAAGAACTCAGACGCAGCTACGTCCATACCGATCTCTACCTGTAAACAAATCACATACATGCCGCCCAATTTCATAGTTTTCTGTAATAATCACCATGAGTATTCCAATTTTGCTTCTCCCAATCAAAATTTTGCCTAGCACGCCACAGGTCATGGTTTCAAATCCCCGTCCCGTTTAAACACCACTTTCTTTCTCCACTGAGTTAGCTTGTTGCATTTCATCATGAATGCGAGCTGTTCAATGGTTCCGAATCCATGTGAAAATGTAGGTCCCCCTACCCCTACGACCGCAGACCGCGTTCCCCTACCATGCAGTTGGTATCAACATTGGACGAAAGATGGTCGAGACGGCAATAAAAAATTGAGCATGTTCTCCATGCAGTTCAATGTAGCTAATAAAAGGAAGGTCCTGGCATTGCACCTAATTACTTCGGGAACACGGTGTTGGACTAATATCATGACGGTGGGTGTGGTATTAGCCATCCATGTCCACTCAAATAAAAAAAAAACCTTTTTCCACCCGAATTATTTAACAAAATGATAAGGATGGTTAGTTACCTTGCCGGTGTAGCCAGCCTGCTTGATGGCATCCTGGATGAGGAACAGGGCGTCCTTGTTGTTTTGGATGTTGGGCGCAAAGCCACCCTCGTCGCCGACCGCCGTCGAGTCCAGCCCGAACTTCTCCTTGATGATGTTCTTCAGGAAGTGGTAGATCTCTGTGCCCATCTTCATGGCCTCAGTGAACGAAGCGGCGCCTGTGCAAGGAACATTAAAATGTCCGTTAAAGAGCTTATTTTTACCTTAGAAATAGGGATTTCTCAAAATTGGAACACAAATGTTGTCTTCTAGTTTAAAACCATAAACCATAGTAACGCATAGTGTCGCACCCATCTGGTGTCAAATGAAAGCTTATTAAATTTACTACAACCTTGACATAGGATGTGTATTTAGAATATATTTTACAAAGGAAGTGACCACTTCGAAAAAAAAAAATACTCTTTGCAAAAAAAAATGCCTATTTTCTAAGAGGTGTATCTCGAGAACTAATGATTGTACAGAGCTCGTTCTGGTCTTGAATTATAGCAAACTTAGTCTAGTAAAGTTTATATAGTGACCATACCCATCAGACCCTTCCTTTACTAAAATTATGAGCAAAAACTGAAAAAAGTGCTAAAATTTCGAGGTTTTTCGGCTATAAAACCGGTCGCACAGGTTTTCGGAAATTGCAATTATGGTTTCTTACTGTTGGCTTAGGTCCTAACAACATATACAAAATTCAGAACGATTGGACTTTTGCAAGCACGACCCCCTTTTAATGTCTTACTTTACCGTACTATAAGGGAGATTGATTAGCTTTATATTAAGTTAGAATGTTAGGCAAATGGTTAGCCATTTGAAAATGTATTTATTGATTTATGGTTCTTATTTTTTATTAAGCCTGAAATCATACATTTAAGGTTTCATTACTCTTATACCTTAAAAAAATATGTTAATTCCAGCATATTTAAGGGAGTACAAATATTCTTCAATTATCTCTCAGTTCCAGAGCTTACTTATTGTTACAGTAATTTTACAATGTTATTGCTAGAGTTTTATATCAATCCTCGAACATACCTCAGGTGATGAGAGATAACTCATGACCCTCGACAATGAATGCGCCAAAGGTGACATGTCATATATCAGTGATGGACAAAAACAGTTTCTTGAAAGAACGTCCCGTTAAATGTGAACTAAGCAAATATGGACCCGGCAGCATAATCATCTAACTATTTAAAGGAATATTTAAAATGGGAATTTTTATTGGGATGAAAAATACCATGTTCTTTTCTAGACTTGAAGTTACCTGTCTACCAAATATTAATTTAACAGTGTCAATAGTTTAGCCTCGAACACAGCACCGGCGAGCATGGGAGTACGAACCTAAACTCGTATGTATGGGGGGGGCCACTCTTTCATACAAAAACGGAAGCGTTTCACGAGTTCCAACCACACGTAAAAACATATTTTTTGTGCAATAGGTTGTGCAACAAATAAACAATGTTGCGTGTCCCGAATTCGTAAGCGAACTTACATACTACAGTTAGATATTTAACACTAACTCTTGGCTAATCTGCCGCCATACGAATGAGTTTCGATCGCGCCTCCCGTCCTTCCATGCTCGCTGCATAGCACAGACAGACAAACTTACTCTCACATTTATGAATTAATATGGAAAGAGTACCAGTGGGTAGGATCATGAACTCCTGCATGGCGAGCTTGTTGCCGGCGTGCGAGCCGCCATTGATGACATTGAAGGCGGGCACGGGCAGCACAATGTTGTTGTTGCCGGCGAGGTCGGCGATGTGCCGGTACAGCGGCACACCCTTCTTAGCGGCGCCGGCCTTGCACGCCGCCAGCGACACGCCCAGTATAGCGTTAGCGCCAAGCTTGTTCTTGTTCTCCGTGCCATCAAGAGACAACATGAAGTTGTCGATCTGTATATTGTATTATTATGTATTATATACACTAGATAGTGATTTCATTACACAACTAATACACTTCGATTCCAGGCAATGTGTCAGTTAAGTTAGGAAAATAGCGCCTAGACCGTGTGATATACCTAAACACGAACCATTTCGAGCTATCGAACACCACTATATATTACAATATATTTTACATGGATCCTTGTAATTTTATTTACATCTGTGATGTTTTTTTCTTGTTTAAACTTTACAACTATTTTGTAGAGAATATGTTTCATGTTAAAAATATGTTTTATGTCTTTTTTATTTAAAGCTTTGCTGCACAAAAAATTAGAAAACATGGTGGTAATATGAAGCAGACCACAAACAGAGGACAATCTTTCTGCTATTACACACTTTGTACAGAACATTTTATGCGCAAAACGACTACTGTATGTTCAAATATGGGATAGATTGTAATATGAAGATAAAATAAAAGTATCATACTTTTAAGTTTATTTTATATGTTTTATTGTTGCATCCCTAGGCTTTTTGCATGAATAAATATTTTCATTTATTGTGTTACCTCGCGCTGCTGCGTTACTTCGAGGTTCTGCTTGATGAGCTCGGGCGCAATGATGGTGTTGATGTTCTTGATGGCCGTGAACACGGACTTGCCGTGGTACTGGGCCTTGACGTTGTCGCGGAGCTCCAGGGCCTCGTGCACGCCCGTGGACGCGCCCGACGGCACCGCAGCGCGGAACAGGCCCAGCTCCGTCACCTGCCAAGTTATGCTCGTTTTGAAGGGCTCATTATATTTACGAAGGCATAAGGAGATATAGGTTGGCTGCAGCATCCAACATACTGTAGATGGTTTTTTTTTTACAAGGGTTGAATTACCGCCGCCACCTGCACCATGACTTGCCTTTTACACCTTTGGTTCTAGTTCTAGTAAAAAAAACTAGGATCATAGCATTTGTAATCAAAATAGTACGTCAGTTGGCAAATTGTTTAATACACTGTCATTACATAACATAGAAGCATGCTCTAGGCAGAGAATAATCACTGGCCTGCATTTTGTGGCCTTTACCCAAGATAAAGCCTCTGGATTCCACACCTTTTGCAATTATACTCCACTGCATTCCCTTCTTAGGACTCCGGCAAATGTTTCTTTCTCTTCTAATTTTATATTGTACAACAAAACATATATGTTATATCAAATATAGAATTGAGTTTCAGCGACATCTACATTTGAAGCATTGTAATCAGGTTTTGAAAATAATCTGAAAAAATTTTTGCTTATGACATTCGCCGGAAGCAGGATTCGAACCAGTGACCTTTGGATTAAGTTCCCACGCATTTAAGTTCGGAGTATATTATAAAAGAAAAATTCCTCATCGGACTAATAAGTACTCACCAGATCGACTTCCACGGTGGGGTTTCCGCGGGAGTCAAAGATTTGACGAGCGACGATAGTCTTGATCGGCATCTTGATGAATATATTTAAGTAGAAGTCCTGAAATTGAAGTGATCTTATAATCTGTACAACCATGTAAAATCAAGATGATCTTTCGAGATAGGATTTGAACCAATTATCTCAAGGAATGTGACATGTATGTATGTATAATAGACCGTGAAGCAACGACACTTAATTAAAAAAAGATCCCTGTAAAAAGAACTACTTTACGAAAACATACCTTTCGCGGGTATTGCGTCTAACCAATTTCGCGACCTGCTGTATACCTATAATTTGGAATTCTCCTACTAACACAGTATTTATGATTATACCTGCATACATTGATTTAACGCTATACCTGCGTTACGGACCTTGACTGAAAGATTGAACATTCAAACATATTGCTGCCATCACCAAAATCGTATCAGACGCTAGAGCCAGTCCTAGGTTGACTTAAGTAAATATACTTTTTCGTACTAAGCATGTACGTAGCTTATTCCAAGGAATGTGACATCTATGTATGTATAATGGATCATGACACACATTAATTAAAGAAAGATCCCTGTAAAAAGTAGTAGTACTTACTTAATATACTGCAAGGCATACCCACATGCATTGCCTTGTGTTCGTGTAAACAAATTACGAGAAATTTTCATCATTTTCAAATTATTTTTACACTGATTTTTTGTTTTACAGCAGCGCATATAATTATTTTATTTGAAATTAAAATGGAATTACTTTTGAAATAATATTGGATTGATGGTTCTCAGCTCAGGTAGAAGAAGCAATTAGCATTTTCCGAACATGGATTGCTCTCAAGTTTTTTTTTTATAAAATATAAGAGCTAAATAAATTATGTCTTCATTCCATTGCTAAGGTGACTTGTAAGGGGTCAGGTTTCATAATATATTTTTTTCAATTATTCTTTGGGAACGGCGAATAAAATGGTTTTTTCGTACTTCGAAGGGCCGTCTTAGGTTTTTTGTTTAAAAGATTTTTTTTTTATTTCAAGCTATATCAAATTTTTTATGTATTTTTGTAGACTTAGGTGTCAAGTTTTAGTTTAAAAAATAAAATATGTATGTTATCAATTTACTTTTACAGATATTTTTTTTTTCATTTTGCAACATAGGTTTCGCAGCTTCCACCTAGGTTTGAGATTTTATGATTTTTTTTGTCTGCACTAAATAGTCTAAAGTATCATTATAAGCCGCATTCGTTCTTGTTTCTGAAAATGTATAGTTTAACCCTTAAATCAGTAGCGTCCCGGAGCGGGATGCTGTCCAAATTGCCGTAAGTCAGTATCGTCCCTCCCAGGGACACTACGAATGCCACTAAATATAAGTTTCGCCAGGTCTCGAGGAATATTCGGAGCCGTATTCATATTGTTTCATAGAAAAATTAGATATATGGAGGCTATTTTCCAATACTCAATCTGGCAATACGCAGTGATGAGTAGTCTGTGCAATTTTTTTTTTAAATTGACAACGCCATTTTGCAATCCGATTTCAGTCTAACTTGCGCAGGTTGTACCCTTATAGTTATATTTTTTTTATATGAAGGATGGTTAAGTTTTTTATACAGTTTTGTCTGCATATGTGTCTAGATTCAGGAAAAGAAATAAAATTTATATGTCATCGATTTACTTTCGGAGTTATTACTTTTTTCCTTACCCAACATAGGTTTTTCAGTTTCAAAAATTTTTTTAAATGTTTTTGCTGCACAAAAAAATTTGAAACTTGTATAATTAGAAGCAACATTCATTCGCATTTCCGAAAATATATAGTTTAGCATACCTATGGTGGAAATATTTCAAAAAATGATCGAAACGCGAATCTCGCCTGTTGACCAGGGGTGGTCGCGGTTCCGGAATTCTGTGGACCAGGGTTAAGGTATCCATGGTGGCAATATTCCGTTATTGTAACATACCGAAAATGCGCTCGCACGTTTTTTATTGTCTGCTGATCAGCGGTTGTTATTTTCGCACGGTTTCTGCCGATTGAAGAGTTAAGGAGGAATGCGTTCTTAAAAAAAAAATCCAAGCCGGCATATAAGAATATTTAACCCCATGCATCCAAGCTTCAATTTAGGAGTACATCTTGGAATTTGCAGTCATAACCTGGAAATGTTCTAGAAACTCCAGGACAGTTTTTGAATAGAATCTCGCTATCGACGGTGCATTTTTTCGACAGAAATACGCCGGTCGCTCAGATCAATGTGTTACATAAAGCATTTCAATCGGCCTGGAGGCATTGTATCGCACGTAACCATAGTGAAACAAAATATTTTTTCCAGTTGCTCATGAAACAAAAAAGGCAAATAAAAACGTTCACTTACCAAGGAAAATGCCAGGAGAAGCAAAATATTCTGACCACACCAAAACGCTACGCCCCGCACCGGAAGATGGAAACCGAACACAGATTATGAATATGCGCTAGTATACAGATGCGACAGTCACAAATATTTAAAATAGTTTACCCGGGTCCCGACTAGCGCTGATTATGAACTTTTTTTTAAATGGAAAGGAATTCCTATAGAACGACTACACGTTCCGATTGGAACTGTAAACGATTACACTGCTAAAAGCGTATACATGCATGCCGAATCAGATTGCACGCTCAAAGCAGTAAGTATTACAAACGATTCGGACCGTTTATGTACGCGCTTTCGGAAACAAAACAACAAACATGAAACAAATGACGTAAATTGTAGTAGTTCACCTAAAATTTTAATTTAATTAGTAGCTCTAGCTTAAAAATTGATTGATTGATTGATTTGAATTATGGCCTCTGTCCTTTTTTTTTCTTGAATATTATATTGAGGTATACAAACCGCCAAATGTCTAGTTAGCCCCGAAGTCGCGGCGCTTTGCGTCGCAATAACAGAAAACAAGTATCCGCGGAATGAAGGCGGTGTGGGACGGAAGGGGATATGGCAACAGTGTTGCCATATCCCCTTCCGTCAACAACACAGCCGCAACACATATCCCCTCTCACTCACCGCGATCGCCTTGATGTTTGTACGTCACGCACACGTTTGCATTCATAGCAGAAGTACAGTCTCGTATTACATTGTTATTGGCATAATCGTTTTATTAAGTTTCGTGATTAGTTGTGTTTCTATAATGCCTCGACGAATTACCATTTTACGCCTGCAAGCAAGAAAAACATGCGAAAAAGAGTCGCGGTGAACTGTGGCACTGTCAGCAACTGTGCGCAGAATAATTACAGAAGCAAAGAAATGAGATCTTCTTGCAATATTTCGTCCGCCTGGTAAGAAAAGTTCCGAAAAACGAAACATAACGGGAATTGATAACTTTGACCATGATGTAATGGTGCGCACTATTTTCATTGCACGAAAAAGAGTTGTCACCTGCTGTGAAGCAATGATAAAGTAAGAACATCTTAAAAAGATTAGTCATCAGACATAGCTAATTTAATCAAGATTTATAATCCTTTTGTGTTTTTGTTAGATTTTTAACTACAGCGGTCGTGGTTTACTTTTAGCTATAAGTCGTTTTGAAATCAAAATTTTCGTAAATCTTACCAAATCATACACTATGCACATTTTCTTTTTTGTGGACATGTTGCATCTTCCTCATCACGGAGCCTGTCTTTTTCTTTGAATAAAAAGAGAAGGTCCAAGAGCGGGCCACGTTAAGGTCAACATGTATTTTACATGCAATTCACTTACCATGTTATAAATACAATTATTGAAAAGCTCCTTTATTTTTCGATGAAAAGCATGGTTGTGCAACACTATTCGACTGCGAACACGAGAAGTTCTCCATCGGGGAACCTCTGTTATACTCAATATTGATCAAAAGGAGGCATGTCTTTTTTCTAAATAGAGTTTGACAGAACCGAAAGCGAGATTTTCATGCTTTCACTTCCTGAGTAGATATGCTGATCGTACAAAGCGCGGATGAGAGCATGTGCGCCATGTACGTCAGTCAGTCTGTCAGTCAGTCAGCGTGTTTGCGTCTACTGCTGGACATAGCCTCTCCAATTTTTCTCCAGAAGTCCCGGCCCTAAGGGGTACGGAACCACTGCTTTCCGCCGACGCACTTGATGTGGTCGTCCCACCTGGCGGATGGTCTTCCCACACTCCGTTTTCCTGTCCACGGCCGCCGGTGTAGAACACCAATGGTCGTCGTCTCTTCGGCTGACGTGACCAACACGCTCTCAAATGTATCGGTTCATGAAACTTTCATGAACCGTGTAATTATATGATCATGTGCACTTATATTCTAAAATAACGATGGCGTTTCGCCGTTTATTAGTTCTAGTTAGACAAATTTAGGCCAGAGGTGGTTAGGTTAGGCCCTTACTCATTTATCTGCGCAAAATGTGTTCCGATTTGGATCTTTTAGAGCGAGTGACGTTTTGGCTGTGAGCAGAGATATCAATTCTACCCACCTATTCAATGTATTCGCTGTGTAGCTGTGTACGCAATTCGGAATACAACATTTCGCTGCTGCAGCGCTAATCGGGATACATGGAACTAAAGCTGTCAGAGGCCTCAAACAGAATGACCTTCTCAAGGTGACATTAAGGTTTTCGTTAGTCCATATCTCCTTCGCCAGTATCTTCATATCCAATATCTTCTTCGTTAGCATTTGTACCTCCAGTAACAGCGCCTCCGCTCTGTCTCGATAGAAATGCTAGTCCCGACATGGCAATAAATGGGGGAAACGGACACATCTTCTATGCGAACATTATTGCAAAAACTTTATTGCGAATTGGAAATACGTTCTGTCGTTCAGTAGCGATGACCCTGGTCTTTTGACAAGTTTATATCCGGGAAATCAACACATTCTGATTAAAATACGCATCAAATATACGCAAAAAAATACGCTGCATGCCTTTTTTTATTATTTTACCTTATTTTAATTCAAATTGAACAAACTATTGACATGCATGTATCACACATTATACATATAAATGCACAGGGGATCTACTCTTGAGATTCTCACCTGTAAGTCACTGTTGACTCACCCGTGAGTCACAAAACTCTCGTACTTGCACGTCGAGTCACCCTAGTGTTGTCCCTTTCTAATTATTCTGATTAGGGTGCAATGACATAACATAACATTTGATGTTTGATGACGTCAGGCTAATCGTTTCACTTTCATCTGGGACTTGAAATCGTGTTCGCTTCATGAAATACAGTATTAAATTCCTTCAGTGAATGTTTTTGCTGGTCACACTTACAGAACATATAATATCTGGTCACACTTAATCTGTCAAAAAAGTTTCGCGAATTTGGGACTGCGCTTTTACAAAAAAGTTTTGAAGTGCTTTTGAACTTATTTGGTATGTGATTCGTAACTGTGCAATTACATTGCCTGCACCTAGCTAGCTATTTGCAAGTTTCCTTCAAATGAATGACCTAGAGCGTAACCTTATAATAGTTTTGGGTTGTTTTCTTGCAGTTCTGTTGCTTTTGTACATTGGGTAAGTATAGCTTTTCCCTGCAATTTAAAAATATCTGCTATCCGTGAATCATGTTTATAATGTACTATTTTTATGCTATATGTATGCGAATTTATGCATATAATCTACACATTAAATAAGATCTGTGTGGTAAAATAAAAAAAAAATCGGTGAACTCCTTAAAAAAAAAATCTAAAATTATTTATAATTATTTTATCTCGATAGGGTTTCCAATACGGACGCCTTTCTATCAACTAGCTGGGTGGATACGAGGCACAGACTAAATGGTAAATAAGAAGCTCAGCAGATGTCTTGGAAACTCCTTTTTATCTATAAAAATATCATTAAGAACATATGAACATTTTTTAATGCCTGCTATATCTACTATAAATCAAAGTAATTCCACTTTCAGCTTGAAAATCTGCCAAATGATAACCAAGCGCAAGAGTCGTAACTACCAACACGTGCTGGGCGAGGGGCAGGGAGTGACACAGACAAGCGGAGACTATGTGCTAGTTACTGCACCTCCCATCAAAGCACATCTCTTTGCCCGTGGTCATCGGTACAAGACAAGGGAATATGATGATGCAGAGTGTGATCGACAGTAAGATTTAGCAAATTTTTTGACTGATTATTCTACCCTATGTTCCGAAATGTGGATATCGCATAGATTGCAGCAATATACGCATACACAACCATTCCGAATTGCTCATATTCTCTCCCGTGAACGTCATGTTGACATAAGGGACGTGACTCTAGACTGCACACAGATCGTGCAAAGCGCGCACGGTTGAGAGCATATGCACCGTGTACTCTGTCAAATGGCCATCTTGAAACTGTAATTCATGTTTGTTTATCTGTAGTTCTTTGATCGTGCGCACTTGTTTTCTGAAATAACGAAGGCCTTTCGCCATTTGTCAGTCTAGTTCGACAACTCTAGGCCTTGAATCTCGAGACTTAGAAGGCATTTTTGAGATAGTTAGGTTAGGCTCTGGCATATGTGTAAAAATTTGTTTCGATTTAATATCATATGATTGTGGCTGTGAGCAATGGATATCAATTCGGAATACCCATATTCACTGTATCTGCTTTATCTGCAATATACGCAATTTGGAACGTAGGGCTAGTTAAATAAATTGATGTGTGAATTGTAGTAACTGTAATATTGATTTAGAATTGAAATAAGTAGCAAAATTTACATATTTTTACCGGATCCATGATGGAAATCTTACTTTGGGCCTTTTTCACCCACTGCTGATTAACTTAATCGCCACATGGCGCTCTAAGTGTCGATTAAAATAAATCAGCATTTGGTGAAAACCAGGCTTAGTAGGTTATACTGAATTCCATTGCATTTATTGGTCGACCGTAGGCTTTGCCAAAACCACTAATGCACTGCCACATGTGGGGGAAAACCTAGATGTGCTGAGTGTGTATATTTTGACACCAACCAATGCCTGACTTTAATAAGTTGACAAAATTACCAAATTAAGTGACTACTTTTTTCTTTTAACAGAAAAAAATATAAAGATTCCAAGGAGGGGAAACAAGGTCAAATGAGTGAGGAAAACATCCCAATGGCAGTAATGTAACTATATTGTAACCTATGTATTCCACATTTATTCATGAGGCTAAGGCAGTGTGTGTATTTTTAGCTTTAACCAGTATGTATATATACATATGTATGAATGTGAAACACAGACAAAACAACAATGGAGCAATTTGTGAGAAGGTAATTGAGCCTGACAGGTGCATACCATGACTACCAATTTCCAAATGTAGGTTTCATTTTCATTGTTATGATGATTTGAATAGTAGATCTGATGCATGGACATATTATTTTAAGAAAGTTATTCCGATCTGCTATATGAACCCTTACTGCACTAGAGGCAGCCTAATGCTCTTTATGTCTCGAAAAATCGTATTTGGCATCAGACGCAAGAACCAGTCCTATGTTGATTTCTAAAGTACTTAATATTTTATTCTTATTAAAATTTTCCTAGGTTGTTTTCTACAATACTTAATTTTAATTCATGTTATATCATTTTTGTATGTGAAGTCACTACGACGAAAGGGGGTTCCCTCAGTCAGACTGAACCAAAATATACCTACGCACCAAGCCCCTCGAGGCGATGCGAGTCAATCGCGTTTAACTCTCCACCATGCATATTCATTAAGGTGAAATAAGACCCTAGAGCGACCGTATCCGATAAGTGTTCGTTTTGTATTGTTGGTTTTCTTAAAAAGCATTTTTCTGCAAACAAAGTTATTGGAAAAAACATTGAACTATTTAATGATTAAGACTTATAACAGTTGAGCATTGCCATTCTAATTCAAGCCTTAAATTGATTAGAAAAACTTTGAAATGCAATAACTCCCACAACATAAGCGGTGATAGTATTATTTTTTTATTCATTAATCGATTATTGCTTTGATTTTTTTTCATTTTGGCTATATACTAATTACTGTTATTTAAAACATAAGTGATTCTGACCAAATCATGGACGATTTCCCCTAGAGTCGCTCATGTTTTTATTCATTATAATTAATATAAAGACAAAATTAAAAATGTTGTCAAGCGCGACACTGGAGGATCAATTGGTGAACATAATAAAATTAAATTAACATACCCTCAAAGCTTATGCTATAGGAGTTATCATGTTTTAAAAATGTTCAAAGCAGTTTAAGGCAAGTATGTAAAACATGATAGGATTCCAATCACTTATGTATAATTTCTTGTAACACGTAATTGTCACATCACAACTCATGAAGGCAAAAAGTGTCAATCCACACGTTAACAATCATCTTTACTCTCTTCCACATTTCCTTGAACTTCGGATTCCTGCAAGAGATTGTGCTTTTTTTCTGTATTGATTACTGCTTCCCCCTCATTCTCACTGTCACTTCTTGACTCGGATGAGACAATATTGGAGGACTTTTCTGTTTTTGGCTTCTTACTTTTTAATTTGGCAATATTCTTTTTCCTTTCTCTTTTAGCTCTTTTCTTTGCTGTTTTTTCTTCTGCTAGTCTCTTGTTTGCTTCCAGTTTATTATGATATTCTTCATCGAGTTTTTCCTGAAATAAAAAACATGATAGTTTAATATGTATTTTGCTTTTATTCATTTTGTGCACTTTACAAACATCTGATTTTTTTATACATTTAGGTAACAAAATATACACAATAAAGGCTTAAGGTAAAGGAAAACCATTGTAATAGGCTCTTTAGCAATGGCTAGATGACACAGCATCATAATATGCTAACTGACACCAGTTCAATGTATCTGTGCAATAAAAGGAAGGTTCTGGCACGGCACCTTACTTCCATGAGGTGTGTTGGACTAATATGATGACAGTAGCTGTGGTACTAGCCATCCAGGTCCAGTCACATTAGAAAACAACTTTTCCATACCTAATCCAAACGCCTGGTTATGCATAGGCTTTGGGTAAAATCTATTGTTGGCTTTAAGATTGTTCTAGGCTAGGGTTTAGCTAGCGGGATAGACGGAAGGACATTGTAATGACACCATAAAGGTTCTTGGTTCTACATAGGGAGCCATAAAACAGTATTATGATTAACAAACACAAATAAATACTTGTGCAAATTTCACAATGGTTTTTTTTTAAGGGAAGATGGCTGGTGGAAAAGTAAGTAAGTTTTCGTTTGAAATTGGTTAATCGCAACGGAAGACCAAACTAGCACAAAAATCAATACCGATCTTGCGTGGCAATAAGCAATAGAAGGAACATTCATATTCCTGTGATGATGTACGCGAAAAAAGCGACATGATGCAGCCGGCGTTGTCGAAAATGTAAGAATGCACCAGTTGTGGAAGGTCAGGCTATGTGTGTGGAATAGATCAAATTATTTCTACTCCAGGAACTTTAGACTTAAATCAGCACTTAGAAAAACATTAAATCCGAAATGCAATGTTTTTTCTCAGAAACGTAGTATTTCACATGGACGTGTGTACATTAAGTTTGCAACATTTTGGGGGGCCCGGAAGATAGAAATAAAATATGAAATATGTTTAAGAAATGATATCTCCTAAACAAATATTTAGAAATGGTATTTCAAAATCGAATATGTTAACTAATTTTAAGTGTAATATAACTGTAAATTTGCAACCATTTATTATTTACGGAACTGTGTAAATATATTTTTTTTGTACTATTTCCGTAATATCTGCAAAGCAAATACTGCTAACTCAGTTTTATTTTCTGGAATATGTAAATGGCCTAAAACTCTATATTCTGTGAGAAATTTAAAATGTTGCAAAACTTAGAAGCACATTTTTTTTCATTTATAATTTTTAGATTCGAATATAAGCTAAACAAAAAATTCGAAATGCGGTTTGAATAATTCATTTTGTAGTTTTATCTTTTAATAATATGCTATTAATTTTGCAACAATACAAATCGTCCGGAACTAGGTTCAATTAAAACATTACTATAATTACCAGTTTTCACTCGTACACGGACGTAAAGCCACTTATCTGTGTGAGTGTAGCGCGTGTAAACATAGCTAGGAAGACTGCGGTGGACGCGGGGGGATTGGGCCGGTCGGCTCGACAGATTCTCCCCGCCTTGCTACCTAAACATCGCCGCATTTATTTTGTGTTCGTTCGGGAGCAATTTTCATGTGTAAATTGATTTACATTGTTGATAATACAGAATGGCTGTGGACATTTGCGATAGAGCGATCGTGCCACAGTGTCGGGTGGATTTGCCTTACACGAAAGAGGTCTGGGTTCAAATCCCCACAATGCACATGCACCACTATCTTTCTCTTTCTGAGTATAAATGCATTTCGTCATTAATGCGAGCGGTTCCATGGTTCGGAATCCATGAAAAACTGTAGGTTCCCTTCCCGTATTAGGGGGTAGGGTTAAGCCCTCCCGGGTTGGTTCCATCATACGGATTTTCCGTCCGTGTTTTCCATCCAGTTCGATGAAGCCGTGCTCATAAAAGGGGTGGTCCTGCCATGGCACTTATTCCATCGTAAATGCGGTGTGTTGAGATGAAAATGGAATAGAATTGATGCGATCATAATTGGCAATTACTAAGAATGTTTTGACGGGATGCCGACCGTGCCTCTAGTCCTTTTATTTTTAACATTCTTAGTATGCTTATGGTATGCTTGTTTTATCTATATTTTTATTTTGGATGATAAATTGTTCGCCTTAATAATTTCACCTTTTTACCGATTTCGCCACGCATAGTCATTATCTGAAATAATAGGAAGATTTGAACCAGGAAAAAAAATTTTTCAAGAAATTCAACCGACGAAAAAATTATCAGAAAAGCGAAAAACATAACAAGAAGTTTTGATATGACCCCGTATCGTAACAAACAAACGTAAATCGCTGACTCAATATTAGTATTTTTATTTTTCCCTTCTGAGTTTAAAGGTTAACCACCCTAACTCCGCGAGATATAGCAAGATTATTAATTAGATTAGATTAATACCAAGAATGCAATCCCGATCTCGCAAGATCTCGTTTTCGCGAGTTCTCGGCCTTTTTTAAACGAGATTGATCTCGACACACTAGCATAAAAACCTCTAAAGAGAGTTGTTACTCTATCAATTCCCTATACTACGGGCGATAACTGGCGATAGCTCTATTTCAACACTGACAAGTGCGCTATATTGACATTGAGTCACTCCAGAGAGCCTATTCAATACCAAAATTGACTTGGTGATGTCTTGCTTTCGAGAGTGACAAGTCAGAAAAATTAAGGTGTCATCATGGATACCAAATTGTCTTTTTTCATGATCACGTCGACAAACTATGCAAAAGCTCCTTTCGGACCCTGGGTGTTGCATTGAGACAAGCGTACCATTTGCGCAGTACAGATGCCGTAAAAATCCTGTACAACACATTTGTGAGAAGCAAGCTAGAATGCAATGCAATGATATGGAACCCTCATGAGGCTTAATATACCTAGTAATCTGTTCGCCCCAGAAAATTACAGTCGCGCGCGCTCTCATCCTCGCTTCGCGCTGCCCTCCTCGCGCACCAACATGCTGCATCACGGGCCGCTCACCCATGCGCTTACAGCTCTAAATGATATATCTGACAAAATAGACATCTATGCTTGCACTCTGGCCGAGTTCCAGAGGGCAGTTGCTGTTTACTTTGAAGCTGCATATTTTTTAAATAAGGTATGTACTTTATCTATAAATTGCCTAACGCCTTGGCCATTACGCTGTAATGTTAGGTATATTGTTGTATGAATAAATAAATAAATAAGTAAATACGGCCAGTGGCTGGGGAAGGGGGTATCCGTCTATAGAGCAGCCACTCTACTAACCCCTGATTTCACTATTTCCAGCTATCTGAAATTCGTTAGCTTACTTTCAGTTAGATTGCATATTCGCATGGTGTAACCATAAGATAACTTTGGGATTTTTGTAGCTGATGGTAGTGAAAATGGGTGTAAGTAAACTCTTTATTATTATTATTTTCTTTCAGGTCCGTCCTGATAAGCAAATATTTGAATAAAATATAAATTTTAGTACTAAAATTACATACGTCGCTTTGTTCAACAAATGTGTAATTAATGCAGAATCAACGGACACATCAAAGACATTGCCTTACTTTACGAATGTGGAACTAACTCATTCACGGGCAAGGTACAAAACCGATTTATCGCGCTCTGGGACCTTCTCTGTTACACAGAAAAAGACAGGCTCCGTGATGAGTAAGATGCAACATGTCCACAAAGCAGACAATGCGCATAGTGTTTGATTTGGTAAGATTTACGAAAAATTGTATTACAAAACGACTTATAGCTAAAAGTAAACTACGATCGTTGTAGTCAAAAATCTAACAAAAACCAAATTTGTTATAAATCTTCATGAAACAAGCCATGTCAGATGACTATTTTTTTTAAGGTTTTTTAGTTAATCGTTGAGTAATCCACCTCCAAAGTTATTGTATAAAACGCGCAAAAAATTGGAAGTTTCGGACCTTATAACTTAGAAACCTAACAAAATTTTACAATGCCCGACAGTCATCAGACATCTATTTCGATCAAATAAAGCTATTTTGAGTATTATTTTGGATCTCTGATAAGAAATATGCTCATGATCTTCTTTCCACGTTTGTATGGGGAGTTGAGCGGGAAGGCCCACCTTAAGTCTAGATTTTTAAATAATTTATAACCCCACTTAAATTTTACAAAATCAGCAAATTACAAAATAAAAAAGTGGACATCTTTAGCTATAATCACCTCTGGTGTCATGATATTAGCCCAAAACAACATATAAGAACGAGGTGCCATGCCAGGAACTTTCTTATATTTCATGGCTACATTGTAATGGAAGGAAAATATCGTCTATTTTCATTGCCGCTTTGACCGTAGTTAATTCAATGCGATAGTAAAGCCCCTACAGTTTTATGTTTAATCCGAACTACCATGAAACGTGAAGTAGTAAATACTCTTTCGAAGACAAACTACGCCACCCTAAAGAGATTTTTATCATTGTCAGCCTTGGTAGCACAGTGGTGGGACACCTTGAGATTCTATAAGCTGGGTAAGCAGCTCTGAGCGCGGTTGGGTTCTGGATGGGTGACCATTTTAGACCATTAGGGCTGGCCGTGGTTCGGATTCCACGTAAAACTGTAGGTCCCCTTCCTTACTTACTATGTTGTAGGGTTTATCCCGTCCGGGTTGGTACCATTGCATTGAATGAACGATGATCGAAGTGGCAATGAAAATTGACCGTGTTTTCCATCCAGTTCAATGTAGCCGAGCAATTTAAGGAAAGTCCTGGTATGGCACCTAGTTCCCATGTCGTGTTTTAGGCTAATATCTGACGTTCAGTTTGGTATTAGCCATCCATTTATAGTTCTTTAAAAAAATCATTACAATACCGACTCAAACAAAAACGATCGTATAAATATTTAAATTTTGATTAAGATATCGTTATGAACAAATATGAAAGCAGGCAGTTTCAGTAAATATGTACATTAACCCTGCTACTAATAATCCCAGATCATCGTCTGAATAGGTATACAATGTTTTGTCCCTTTCTATCGAATTAGAAACTGCCCGTCAATGCAAAGGACAAAACATTGTATAACTATTCAGCTGATGATCAAGGTTTATTAGTAACAGGGATAATATTTCGTGCTAAACAAGTACGTCGCTTTTTCCAAGGAGTGTGATATGTATGTTATATTATGATATGTATGGAAGATAGCCAGTGCTTGTTATGCGATGAGATCAATAAAAAACACTGTGCACATATCAACTTTAAGAATAATTGATTTTAGCTATATAGAATCGATTTTAAGGTACGGAATAGATGTGTGGGTAAACAATTGTAATGTTAAAAAAAGTATTCTCATCCTTCAAAAGAAAGTTATACGAATTATTTGTGGAGCAAAATATGACGAAAGTTGCCGACCCCTTTTCGTAAAATAAAAAACCGGCCAAGTGCGAGTCGGACTCGAACACGAAGGGTTCCGTACCATCGTAAAAAAATGTAAAAAAAAATCAGGTTTTTTGTATGGGTCCCCATAATTTTTAATTATTTCTTAATTTTACCTATTTGTTGTTATAGGGGCAAAATAAATACACACTCTGTGAACATTTCAGCTGTCTATCTGTTACGGTTACTGAGATACAGCCCTGTGACAGACGGACAGACGGACGGACGGACGGACGGACGGACAGCGGAGGCTTAGTAATAGGGTTTCGTTTTCGCCCTTTGGGTACGGAACCCTAAAAAATCATGACTGTAATATAATATGCATTGGAGTATATAAGAAAAACTAATACTTAGATAAAGTGAAGGAATTGCAGATATATGACTTAAAAAATAACGACAGTTTTCGACCAAAAGGCCCAAAATGTTTATTGTTTAATATTAATCTTTTTATACTGGAGTAAAAATTTACAATCATTTACCTATTTCCATCAAACAATTTTTAACAATAACCAATTTTTTTATAAATTTAAAAGAATATTTGTTAAGTAACCCGTTTTATAATATAGAAGGATTTTTCAATAATTTTAATTGTAATTTAGAATAATTTAATATTGACATTTATTGAACCAGATTATGTATTGAAAATGTATTGTGAATTTTAATAATGTATTTATAATTATTTTTTATTATAAACTCTAAGATAATTAATTTATGTTATAAAATGTGCACGGCTCGCAAGGGTCACTCATGCTAAATAAATAAAATAAATATCTATTATTCGACCGTGAAGCAAGAACATATGAA
Organism: Incurvaria masculella; assembly: GCA_946894095.1. Taxonomy (NCBI): domain Eukaryota; kingdom Metazoa; phylum Arthropoda; class Insecta; order Lepidoptera; family Incurvariidae; genus Incurvaria; species Incurvaria masculella. Next base: position 12,175,352 of record OX335644.1, read on the forward strand.
ATAAAGAAAGAGCCCCGTAAAATAACTACTGTAAGAATATACTGCTAGGCTGGGTCCGAACCATCTAAAATACCATTCGTGGATATTGAGTCTTCCAAGACGTAATACCCGAAAGTACCTACACATGTAACTGTCGCACGCACGTGCCACTCCCGCCCCGCACCACCCGGCGATAGCGTCCTCCGTCCGTCTCCCCGTGCCGCTGCCTACTCACTCATACAATTACAACTGATAAATGTCTGCATATGGCTGCGCAACAAATACACCCGTGAGAGCGGCACCTGTAAAACGCTTGCCGATTTAATTAATTTTTACCTTGTTCCAGACTTCTTGCGATGTTGCAAAATTAGGGAAATGTTCACAATTGATTTATGTTAACACGGAATGACGGAAATCTTATTTCTGATTTTTTGTTTACCGTTTATAGCATTAGAAAGTTTGGATTTTTAAAAAAATACTGTTCTAAGACTTGCAACATTCTAAAAACTTTACAGGATAAAGAATATAATTTTGTTTACATATTCTAGAAAGAAAGGTAGCCATAGCAAGTAAGGTTCTCAGCATAGATTTTTTTTAGTAAAAACATTTTTTTAAATATATTTCCGTAAATAGTAAATTGTTGCAAATTCGCCGTTACATTACGCCTTAAAAGAGTTAACAAATACATTTCTATAATACCATTTCTAAATATTTGTTTAGGAGATATATATTTTTTTATACATTTTAATTTGTTTTTCTATCTTCCGGGCCCCACTCAATGTTGCAAACTTAATGTAAGCATATAAATATGAAATTGTAAATTTCTGAGAAAAAAAAATTCATTTCGGATTTCATGTGTTTCTCAAACCGTCCGGGGACGGGCCTATTCTATTTTAGATTAAGGGCTTTTAATTATTTGACATCACCTGTTCACTTTTTTCCTGTATGAACTTCTGTCTTGCGTACTCTTTGCGGCGTAGGTGTCGATACACGTGAAACTCACCCGAGCCAGCACCCGCACTCGAGCCCATGACGTTCCTTACGAAGTCAGGCGCGGAAGGCATTGACTTTGCCTTGGGCATCTCAGGGATCAATACAGGCTTTTCCTGTTGCGAAAGACGTAACCAAATTAACCCAATCCAAGTGCCATATTGCAACTCAGTGAAAGAGCGTTGACCTCTCATGCTTACTCGTTTCTCTTAATTAAATTGCAAATTTGTAATGTAGCATAGTGAACGTTAAGATTGTGTTAAAATAATATGGTCAGTGAAATGGTTCACCTGGGCCTAGGCAACATAGTAATAATTTTTTTCTGGCGCAACTTGCAAGTGTTACCAGACTTTACGGGTTCGCAACAATATTTTCAGAAAAACTTCGTCACAAATTCAAAGGTGAGATTTTTTTTTCCATTTCAGGACCCCAATTTTGATTTAGAATAACGTATTATGAGGCCTTTAGTAGGTATTATTATGTATATATTTTTTAATCGCGATGAATTAATCTAAAGAATTTCCTTTAATAATCAGAGGTGATCTAGATGTAGGGTGTTAGCCTGGCACCAGCAATATTGATACCCCACCAAAATTAAAGTAGTTGCATGCAAAGTATATTCCACTAAAGTTGTAAATTGTAACAAGTGCACTACATGTTACTACTTATATTTACACGATTTTTCATGAGTTTCTCGAGACGCAGACGTTGCAGATCCGTTGTAGTCTTGATGATGCGTGGTTTCACTTCTTCCTTGTCCTTATCTCCACTATCCTTCTTTTTCCCCGATGATGCCATTCTGATTACAGCACAGCCGACGGAAATTGGAAAAAAAACGAAGAGCAATCCAAAAAGCTTGAAAATCGGTTGATCAATGGTGAACAACCGATTTTACGAACATTTATTTGATTTATTTCACAGATTTATTTTTATTTTATATCAAAGTAAAAAAGTAAACCTGTTATCTCTATGTTCGATTCACAAACTAATATACCACAGAACAGAATATGCACTCTTTCATCTCACGTCGGTGAGTCGCTTGCGAGATTCGTTCGCTGCATGGAAAATAAGTATGTTTTTGTTACACTTACAGTCGCATTCAGAGAGCACCTGTCAAAACTTATACGAGATTAGCATCGGACTAACCATACAAAAACCGGTTTAGTACGGCGGATTAAAGTACCTCAGCCCACTCTGAATACACCTGTTTCAGTTGTATTCAGAGAGAACGTGTCAAAACTCGGCCGTCACTTCGTGCAACCGGGGCTTAATCAATGTTCAAACACGTCTCTTTTAGTGAACCGCATGGAGTTCCTAAGGCCCGAGTGCACGAAAGGACAAAAAATTAAAGTCAACGTACGATTAAACACGTCACTTTGTATGGTTAAACAGGTCACTTTTTAAGGACATTATGGAAGGCACTCTATGCGGTTCTCTAAAAGTGACGTGTTTGAACATTGATCAACTCGACCGTCTCTTCGTGCAATCGGGACTAACCTTACAAAATCCTGTTAAGGTGGCCCATCCCGCTCATCTCCCCATACAAAAGGGGAAAGAAGATCACGCCCATATTTCTTGTCAGAGATCCAAAATTTTGCTCAAAATAGCTTTATTTGATCGAACTAGATGTCTGATGACCATTAGCATTGTGAAATTGTGTTTGGTTTCTAAGTTATAAGGTCCAACAGTTCGAATTTTTCGCTCGTTTTATACAATAACTTCGGAGGTGGATTACGCAATGATAAAGTAAGAACATCGTAAAAAGATTAGTCATCAGACATAGCTTATTTAATCAAGATTTATGATCTATTTGGTTTTTGTTAGATTTTTTACTACAGCTGTCGTGGTTTACTTTTAGCTATAAGTCGTTTTGAAATTAAAATTTTCGTAAATCTTACCAAATCATACACTATGCACATTGTCTTTTTTGTGGACATGTTGCATCTTCCTCATCACGGAGCCTGTCTTATTCTTTGAAACAGAGAAGGTCCCAGAGCGCAACAGCACGGTTTTGTACAGAGCCCGCGAATGAGTTCGACCCGCCGGGTTGGGCCACCTTAAGCCCCGATTGCACGAAGAGACTGCTGAGTTAATCAATGTTCAAACACGTCACTTTTCGTGAACCGCATGGAGTTCCTTCCATACTGTCCTTAAAAAGTGATCTGTTCAATCATACGTTGACGATGATTTTGATTTTTTGCCCTTTCGTGCACTCGGCCCTAAGTCCGATCTTAAAACGCGTACGTCAACCAAAGGTTAAAGGATACACTTCCGGTTAAACGTAAAAATGAATGTTGTTTAAATACAACCTCTTATTGAATTTTGTTAGGGTTTTGTTTACTGAGTAGCTAGTAAACATCCTCAACTATGTTTGAATCTATACTCAACACTATTGTTTCCAAAAGTCAATATATTTCGACTGTTCATCTTTTCATTCAACCGGATATGTATCCTAAACTCTTTGTTTGACTGTACTCAAGTTAGTCCGTCTACTCTGAATATGGCTGTTACAGTCGTATTCAGAGTGAACCTGTCAAAACATTGTACGATATTAACACCGGACTAATATCGAAAGCGAACACGAAGTGCTCGTGTTCGCTTCTGTCAAACTTTATACAAGTGTTATTTTTTTTCGCGACATCACTATTTTAATACCGACTATTTAACTATTTCGTATACTGTACCCGAAGTCCCAGTTGTCACCTAAATTGGCATTTACGGCAAACCGATCGACTGGCGTTTTCAAATGTATGGAGAAATTGAAAAGCGCGCGCAGTGGGCGTTAAGCGAACTAACATTTGCGAGTCCGAGTTTGATTTGACAGCTTACTGAAAGATGCCGTAAATACGTCGACGTTGCCGTTAACGTCGACTCCGCGTTTTCATACAAATCGGAAGTCTGAGTTTGACTTTGACAGCTCGAAGAAGTAAAACCACAGAATATCTAGTAAAAACTTGTATGGAGTTTGACGTTTTTACGGAACTTCGAAGTTACGTAAACGCCAATTTAGGTGAGAACTCAGACTGACCACTCTGATCATTTTGTGATCGGAACAAATTTGAGCAGACATATGTGTTAGAGTCTAATCTAGCTACCTCGGGAATGCCTTGTAATTCTCAAGAGTGGTTTTTCCAGGCCTACACTAACAAACGGCAAAAGGGCTTCGTTATTTCAGAATACAAGTGTACACGATCAGAGAACTACAGATAAATGCGCTTAATGACAGCTATTTGACAGCGTACACGACTCACATGCTCTCAACCGGGCGCGTTTTGTACGATCTGTGTGCGGCCTAGAGTTACATCCCTTATGTCAACATACGTTCACGGGAGTGAATATGAGCAATTCGGAACGGTCGTGTACGCGTATATTGTTGTCAACTCTGCAATATACGCATTTCGTAACTGAGCGTTAATAACATGGCTACCCCTGTTTTCACCACCTCCAGTTGCTTGGGGGTGTACTCATGCGATTCCCACTTGTGGGACTTGTGTCCCTTTCTAATTATTCTAATAAGAAGGCGATAACACAACATTTAATGTTTGATGACGTCAGGCGAAAGCGTTTTACTTTCATCTGTAACTAACTCGTTTTCGCTTTCCTGAGCAGATATGCTGTCAATCTACCCAGAAAACCGAAAGTCAGAACTTCTCGTGTTCGCTTCTGTCTGTTTGTCTGTCAAACTCTATTTAGAAAAAATAGGCATCTTTTTTGGTACATAGAGTTTGACCGAACCGAGCACTTCTTGCTTTCTCTTTCATGAGTAGACCCCCTGAAACCCGATAAGTAACTTTCGGTTACATTGCATAATTACATAGTGTAAGTGAAAGGTATATTTGGGATATTTGTAGCTGAAGGTGGTGAAACAGCATGTATACAAGTCTAGTATTACTGTGGTGGAAACGGGCTTAAGTCCTTCGCCTTTCCTAAAGGAAGATTTTTTTTTACTTGTGAGTGACTTGTCAAATTTAGCTTTTTACGATCCCTCAGCTTCAGTTTTCTTTAAAGGTTTTCTTGAACTCAAAGTTGTTTTCTGTTCGTGTATAACAATTTAACGCGATAATGACGGCGAAAAACAAGCCGGAAGAACCTAAGGAGAAAAAGGCGGAGCCAGTGCCCGCCAGCGATGACCTGGTAATATTTTGTCTAAATTGTGCATTTTTGTGTGAATTCTTAAAATATTGGTCAATCCTGAAAGTTTTATATTATTTCAGTCTGAGGAAGACAAGAGACTGCAGGAGGAACTCAACATGCTTGTTGAAAAGCTCACGGTAAGAATTCTATAACATCATAGCAATGCAATCCTGTGAATGAGCCTAGGATAACTGATACTTCGAAGGGGCTGTGTAAAGGAAATGTATGAATATTCTTCGTTAATCCTTGTCTTGATAACGCATACTATAACAGCAATAAGCGCTTGTGCTAACAAAACACATATTCAATATGTGCATAACCTCTAACTCATAACCCATTCAAACTGTTGGTTTCCTTCCTGACTTACTAATAGGGTTAAATCCACCTTGGTTGTTTCTACTGCATTAAATTCGAAACCGCATTTATAATACAAGATGTGCCTCGAATAAGGTTATAAGAAACATTTTTGCAACTTTAAGAAAACTGCAAAAATTTACTGAGCCCAATTACTGTCAAAAAGTTATTTGAAAAATCACACCTTGTGGTTTAAGATAATTTACCTATAAAATTAAAAAACAACTTCAAAGTAAATTTTTTCATGGCAAAAATAATAATATAATCAAAATCATGTACAAAAAATATGATCATCGTTGGTTACAACATTATAGGATGAAGTGCATGCATACAAATATGGGTTGTAACCTTTTTTGATCGTTATTTATTCCTCGAAATAATAACACAAATGGCAGAAAAATTGTCCTCCTTTCGAATCACACACAAGACCATTTGTCGCGCATTTAAAGTCAAAAATAATAAACTTTAAGTTCTTAACTATAACTACAAAGGAAAGACTACACTGCTGCGGCAGGAGGATCGCCCATTGTCCCCAGAATAAAGGTTTGGTAGTAGCAAGTCGACCGGTTGGTGAGTGAACCCTTCCTTATTCCAAGGGGACTGTAGCGTCACCTTAGCTGCACCAGGTGAGTCCATCCTCCCCAATACTTTCCAAGCCCAAAACCTTACAGTCCACTGCAAAACAGGTCATTCCTTGGTAGAAATCTTGAAACGTTATTCCACAAATCTGTCAGTACTGCTCTAAAACAAATTAAAGATGTTTTTCTCGAATGCAGTTTCGTCTGCTGGCACTGTTGGAACATTATCCCACCAAAAAGTCAGAATCACCTAAACTGTTATTTATAACCTTATTCGAGGCACACTCTCATTTGTCGTTGGTTCTATTTAGTACGTAGATGCACTTAAATGAATTGAAGGTCTTATGAGTTTCTTAACGAATCTAGTGTGAATAAAATAACGCATATGAACAAAGGATGTGTTGCCATCAACCCGAAAGGTAAAAAGGTTCTTTCCTCGAAACAAATACCTCTCAGATATTTGAAACGTGGGTCATGCATGTGTATGATCACACACTCACTCCGGCTTCAGTCTATTATGAAAAATTGCTCAGTTTATCGAAACATATGGTCAGATGTGAAAGGAGGTGATACTGTACAAGAAACTACATCGACAAGCATTTTTTTTTAACAAATTAATTAAACATTATTCTACAAAAACATTTACCAACACTATTTTGCAAAACTATTAACTAAATATTATTTTACAAACGTACATTAGCTGCTGTCAGTTTGCTTCTTCTGATTAAAAATTCTACCTTAAGGTGGATATTACTGTGATAATTTCAGCAACTATCTTTCAATACGGACATAGAAAGTGTTTTTTTATTTATAAAAGTTAATATAAAATTAATTTACCTCCATCCCCAGAAACAGCAATTTACAAATGTTCCCCAAAGCAGCGGTCCACCAACTCGTCATCTTTTATTTCTTCCGTCCGAGAATGTCATTTAGCACAGATGAATGGACAGGACTAAATCTGGAGAAAAAATAGCTTGCTGGCCAGGCGCGGTGTTTGCGCTATGTAGCCATAGCAATAAATTAAATATTATAGTTGAGGTAGGATACCTGTTTCAGTAAGAGGGATAAAGGTTGTGGAAAAAAAATATATATGCAAAGACAACTAACCAGTAGTGTGAGTTGATTGTAGGATCATTCAGCTGGAAATTCAATCTACTATGATAATATTATGCAAACCTGCCTTAATTAATAGTAGATTTTAGTTTCACATCTTGATGCATATAACCTCCCCCGGCGGGCCTAACTCATTCGTGGGCACGGTACAAAACCGTGCTGTTGCGCTCTGGGACTTTCTCTGTTTCAAAGAATAAGACAGGCTCCGTCATGAGGAAGATGCAACATGTCCACAAAAAAAAACAATGTGCATAGCGTATGATTTGGTAAGATTTACGAACATTTTAATTACAAAAAGACTTATAGCTAAAGTAAACCACGACCGCTGTAGTCAAAAATCTAACGAAAACCAAATAGATTTTAAATGTTGATTAAATAAGCTATGTCTGATGACTAATCTTTTTAAGATGTTCTTACTTTATCATAGGATCCACCTCCAAAGTTATTGTATAAAACGCGCGAAAAATTCGAACTTTTGGACCTTATAAGTACCTACTGCCTGACTGATTTTAACCACTTTTTGACTTCCTCTCCCCCCTCGTCACCTTTTTAGGGTTCCGTACCCAAAGGGTGAAAACGGAACCCTATTACTAAGCCTCCGCTGTCCGTCCGTCCGTTCGTCCGCCTGTCACAGGGCTGTATCTCATGAACAGTAATAGGTAGGCAGTTGAAATTTTCACAGAGTGTGTATATATTTTGCCACTATAACAACAAATAGGTAAAATAAAAAAATAATAAAAATTAAAGGAGGATCCCATACAAAAAACCAGATTTTTTTTGTGATAAATCTTGTACGGTGGTACGGAACCCTTCGTGTGCGAGTCCGACTTGCACTTGGCCGGTTTTTTTTTCATGCAACCAGACATGTATGGCAACTAACATTATGATATTAGCCCAATATACCAAATTCCTAAAGGAATTAGGTGCCATGCCAGGACCTTCTCTTTATGAGCACGGCTACATTGAACTGGGTGGAATTTTCGACCCTCTTTTCATCCAATGCGATGGTACCAACCCGGATGGGCCTACACCCTACCGCCTAATTGGGGAAGGGGACCTACAGTTTTACATCGATTCCAAACCATAGAGCAGCTCGCATTCGGGACGAAATGCACTTTTCCCCAACTCAGAAAGAGAAAAAAAGTGGTGCATGAACGTAGAGAGGATTTCAATCCAGACCTCTGGTATGCTAGGCAAGTCCCGGCGCCACTAGGCTTCGAGCTGCTCAAAACCTACCATGGTATGTGCTCAGACCCTCCGCTCCTTCATATTAAGGCGCTAGGACTAGCCAACTACTCGCGCCATACAAATGCACTTTTTAACAAATGGGACATTTCACGTGAAGCGGACAGGGAAAAAAAAGTGAGGTTCTGAAAATCGACCACATTCGGCCCATTTGTACTTCTAGTAGGTATGAATGTGTACGCAAAATATTTTTTTTGTATAGTGTATATTTACCAAGTTATAGGTTTCAAAAGAATTGTCGTTGATTGGTACTACAATTTTTCGAAAGTAATTTTTCGAATATAACAAATCTACTATAAAATATTTTACATAGCGATACATATTAAAAATATACTGTTCTTTTTGACAGTAAAAAAAAATTAAAAAATTAAACCAGTTACAAAGAGCGTACAACAGGTATTCCATCCCAGCCTCTTCATTACAAGACCAAGGAGCTTATCTATAGGCAATAAACCGAACCAGCTAACTGGTATCATGCTGAACACACCACCAGATAAAGACCAACAAAGCCCATTCATGCATATTGATACACACACCCCAACAAGTGATGCAACTGTTAGTCCACCCACATGGCAAAGAGTACCAAAAGTGAGACAGTCCAAGAAGAGAAAAATGTCTACCTCACCCCCGCTAGAAAGCATTTCAATCTCCAATCGATATAGCCAACTACCAGTAGATCTGACTGACGAAGGAGTAACCCAACCCAAAGAAAGAAAACCTAGCAAGCCCCCTCCCATAATCCTCTATGGCATCGAAGATGTTAATAAACTCACTGAGCTGCTAGAAACGGTTGCAGAAAAAACTGAATTCACATATAAAATTATAAACAGACATCAACTGAGAATAAATAGCTCTGATGTAGAAACCTACAAAAAACTAATTACAATAGTAAGAGAAAATGGCCTAATAGGACATACATTTAATAGAAAAGACCAAAGGTGTTATAGGATTGTCATAAGGAATCTGCACCATACAACACCCCACTCCTCCATAATAGAAGCAATTGAAAGCTCCGGTAACACTGTAACTGGGGAAATTATCAATGCTAAATATGGACCAGAAAAAATTCCTACCTCAACATTCTTTGTGAACCTACAACCTGGACCCAATAATAAGGCGGTCAAGGAAATAAAGATAATATATCATCAATCAATAGTGATAGAAGATCCTAAGAAGCGAAAAGCGGTGGTTCAATGCCAGCGATGCCAGCAGTATGGCCATTCTAAAAACTACTGCCTAAAGCCTTACCGTTGTGTCAAATGTACAGAACCACATAAAACCTCCGAATGCACAAAAAAGGACCGCAACACTCCAGCCCAGTGCGCTCTATGTCTTGGCCCCCACCCGGCTAACTACAAGGGATGTCAAGTATATAGAGAAATACTTACCAGAAAAACCTCCAAACAGCCGCGGCCAAAAGGAATAGATAGGTTATCTAACCAAAATAACTTTAAAAAAGACTCTCCCAGAAATACAATGATGGGCGAAAAGGAGAACAACACAGAACACAAACCGAGTAGGGCATCATATGCCGAAGCAACAAAGAAAAACCATAACAAGAAGACTGAAACATGTAGCACAGAAACACCCACAAACATACACTCTCTAGAAGATATGCTTATAAAACAATCGGAAAAGTTTGATATCCTCCTACAACAAATGGGTACCTTAATGAGTCTCATAACAACACTTGTCAGCACAATGACGAAATAGATACACTCAAAATAGCGACATGGAACATTGATGGGCTGGCTCCAAATAAGTGTGAAGTCGAGACCTTGATTAACCTCCACAAGCTTGATATCCTACTCGTATCAGAAACCCACTTTACAGCCAATAGCCTGATAAAAATTAGGAACTTCAATATTTACAATACAAACCACCCGGACGGAACTGCTCACGGAGGATCCGCCGTTATAATAAAATCTTCTTTAAAACACCATCTTCTCCCTGAGTTCAGAACCAACCATATTCAGGCGACCACTGTACAGGTTGAAGACAGGCATGGCCACTTCAATGTCTCCTCAGTATACTGCCCCCCTAGATATAAAATAACGGAAGACCTACTTACCCAATATTTTGGTACACTTGGAGGGAGGTTCATAGCTGGCGGCGACTGGAACGCTAAACATACTCATTGGGGATCCAGATTAATAACAACAAGGGGCAGAGAACTCAAAAAATGTATGGACAGTCATTTTCTTAAGCCTTTATCAACGTCTGAACCAACACATTGGCCAACTGATCGCAAGAGGCTACCGGATGTGCTAGACTTCTTCATCACTAAGGGTCTATCCCGTCTCTTCCACTCAATAAAGGGCTCTCTTGATAGCTCAACCAACCATATTCCTGTAGTCTTGACTGTAAGTACCATAGTTACACATTATGAAACAAGGCCGACCCTATACAACAAATACACAGATTGGGAATCATTTCGAGAACTAGTGCAAGAAAATCTACAGCTTAAAATAGCTTTAAAAACAAATAATGACATTGAATTAGCAGTTAAAGAACTCACGACAATAATCCAAGAGAGCTGCTGGAGATGTACACCTGAAATACAAGACTTCCAATCAAGACATAATGTGGTGCCCGAAAACATCAGAGCGAAAATTCTCGAAAAGCGACGACTACGAAGAGTCTGGCAAAATAGCAGGCATCAAGAAGACAAACGGGCGTTCAACAAAGCTATACGCGAGCTAAAGGAAATGATCCAGCTGGCTGAAAACGAAGCAACCGCAGCCTACGTAGAATCACTAACCGCCTCAAAAGACACTAACTACTCCTTGTGGAAGGCATGCAAAAACACAACTCGACCTGTCATACCCAAACCTCCAATAATGACTCAGGAAGGAAAATGGGCTAGAACACATCAGGATAAAGCGAACATCTTTGCAAATCACCTAGCAAAGATTTTTATCCCAAATGAACCAGAAATTGACGTAGATGAATCAGATATTGATGAAGTTATCAACCAAGACTTTCAGCTAGATGTTCCCATAAAGCCCACAACTCCACAAGAACTAATTAGAACAATTAATAACCTAGTAAACAAAAAGGCTCCAGGCTTCGATCTGATCGACAAAAAGGTACTAAAAGAACTCCCTCGAAAAGCCTTAGTATTTATAACATCCCTTTTTAACGGCATGCTCAGAACAGGATGCTTCCCAGCCCTGTGGAAAGTGTCACAAATTATAATGGTACAGAAACCAGGAAAACCCAGCCAGGAGCTTACCTCTTACAGACCAATCAGTCTGTTGCCGATCTTATCGAAACTATTCGAGAAGATCCTGCTGAAAAGGCTGTTAAGTGCTCTCTCGGAACTATCCATTATACCAGATCACCAGTTTGGCTTTCGACGGGAACATGCCACGATCGAACAGATACATAGAGTGTGCAAAGCTATTAGGACATCATTTGAACACAGAGAATATTGCTCCTCCGCCTTCCTGGACATACAGCAGGCATTCGACAAAGTATGGCACAAAGGATTGCTATTTAAAATAAAATCACTTCTACCGCACTCATTCTATAGCATCCTAAACTCCTACTTAATGGAAAGAATATTTCAAGTTCGAGAAGGCGATGCTACATCTCCATTCTATACAATACATGCAGGGGTACCCCAGGGCTCCGTTTTGGGCCCAGTCTTGTACACGATATTCACCGCGGACTTGCCGCAGATCCCAGGGGTGACCATGGCTACCTTCGCCGATGACACTGCAATACTTGCATCTAGCAAAAACCCTGCAGCCGCCTCAGAGTCTCTGCAAAGAAGTCTATCAAGTATCCAACTATGGCTGAAGAAATGGAGAATCAAGGCAAGTGCCTCAAAGTCTGTCCATGTTACCTTTACACTGAAAAGAGGAGATTGCCCACCTGTGAAGTTAGGTGATCAAACACTTCCGCAAACCAACTCGGTTAAATACCTAGGGATGCATCTGGACCGCAGGCTAACATGGAAAAAACATATCCAAACTAAGAGAGATGAACTCAACATCAGGTACCGGGGACTGTATTGGTTGCTAGACAGGAATAGTAAGCTGTCGATTGACAACAAGCTCCTTATTTATAAGACAGTACTCAAACCTATCTGGACCTATGGCATGCAGCTATGGGGTTCTGCCTGTGACTCCAACGTCAAAATTATGCAACGAGCTGAAGACTCAATACTGAAACAGCTAGCAAATACCCCATGGTTCATAAGAAACTGTGAGGTCCATTACTATCTTCAAATCAAGACAATAAAGGAAGAAATAAAAACAGTTGCTGCAAAATACAAGAAGCGACTTATGAAGCATCCAAACCAGCTGGCAGTGCAGCTTACTGTCCCCGACTGCTTACGACGCTTGAAGAGGCGTAACATACTGGACCTAGATGGCGTAAACAACGTCCCCGAAGCATGAGAAGCTCCCAATGGGGAACTAACTCTACACGACAAAACCACACGCAACACATCTGCTCATAGTCTAGAGACTGATTGCATGATAAATACACAGAGAAAAAAAAAAAAAAACATAGCGATACATATTAAAAATATACTGTTCTTTTTGACAGTAAAAAAAAATTAAAAAATTACAAAAAAATTAATGGCCAAAACCGGAAGTAAACTTTTCAAACCAGAATTACAGTCACTTCGACCAATTTTTTTTAATTTTTTTTTCTTTCAAAATATAGCTTAAATGATAATGAAAGTACACTAGAAAATTTAAAATGGGATCTCTATTAGTTTAGGAGATACGTTGAATAATATACACCCGCGTCGCAAGGGGCATCATATGTAGCGCTTGCAAGGTTGAGCAGTTTGCCCGATATTGCAACTTTATTAATATTTTATATCGTTTTAGCATATATTTAACCTCATTTAATGATATGAAATAATTTTTATTAATATAATATAATATAAATATAACTACATAGTACAAATATAAGTTAATAATATATTATAAAGAAAAAACGTTTTTGGAGCAGTAGAAAAGTTTTATTATTTGCGAAACGTGACTAATAGCGCCATCTGTTAGTAACGTGTAGTACTTTTTTGTCTCAGATAGAGTCAAACCTATCTACAAGAAAGAGATAGAAGTATGACGCCTAGCGGTTTCGTAACTTAAACTTTAGTGTTGCTTTAACCGCTCAGCGACTTGTGCACGTTTTAATCTGTGACAGTTGTTATTTTTAATGGCGCCGTACGGTGATCGATGTTTTAACCCATTTCACTTGGTACTTCATCGAAAATTTAAAAATTTAAGGAAAATATCTTAATGTTTAGCTCAAAAGTGGAGTTTTTCACAAGATCTTTACGTATATACCTCCTGCAGGAAACGACTTTTGACTGAATCTCCTCCGTGAAATGGGTTAAAACATCGATCACCGTACGGCGCCATTAAGGTGGCCCAACCCGGCGGCCTCAACTCATTTGCAGGCACGGTACAAAACCGTGCTGTTGCGCTCTGGGACCTTCTCTCTTTCCAAGAATAAGACAGGCTCCGTGATGAGGAAGATGCAACATGTCCACAAAAAAGACAATGTGCATAGTGTATGATTTGGTAAGATTTACGAAAATTTTAATTTCAAAACGACTTATAGCTAAAAGTAAACCACGACCGCTGTAGTCAAAAATCTAACAAAAACCAAATAGATTATAAATCTTGATTAAATAAGCTATGTCTGATGACTAATCTTATTAAGATGTTTTCACTTTATCATTGCGTAATCCACCTCCAAAGTTATTGTATAAAACGCGCGAAAAATCCGAACTTTCGGACGTTATAACTTGGAAACCAAACACAATTTTACAATGCCAATGGTCATCAGACATCTAGTTCAATCAAATAGAGCTATTTTGAGCAATGTTTTGGATCTCTGACAAGAAATATAGGAGTGATCTTCTTTCCCCTTTTGTATGGGGAGCTGAGCGGGTTGGGCCACCTTAATAATAACAACTGTCACAGATTAAAACGTGCACAAGTCGCTGAGCGGTTAAAGCAACACTAAAGTTTAAGTTACGAAACCGCTAGGCGTCATACTTCTATCTCTTTCTTGTAGATAGGTTTGACTCTATCTGAGACAAAAAAGTACTACACGTTACTAACAGATGGCGCTATTAGTCACGTTTCGCAAATAATAAAACTTTTCTACTGCTCCAAAAACGTTTTTTCTTTATAATATATTATTAACTTATATTTGTACTATGTAGTTATATTTATATTATATTATATTAATAAAAATTATTTCATATCATTAAATGAGGTTAAATATACGCTAAAACGATATAAAATATTAATAAAGTTGCAATATCGCGCAAACTGCTCAACCTTGCAAGCGCTACATATGATGCCCCTTGCAACGCGGGTGTATATTATTCAACGTATCTCCTAAACCAAAAGAGATCCCATTTTAAATTTTCTAGTGTACTTTCATTATCATTTAAGCTATATTTTGAAAGAAAAAAAAATAAAAAAAAATTGGTCGAAGTGACTGTAATTCTGGTTTGAAAAGTTTACTTCCGGTTTTGGCCATTAATTTTTTTGTAATTTTTTAATTTTTTTTTACTGTCAAAAAGAACAGTATATTTTTAATATGTATCGCTATGTAAAATATTTTATAGTAGATTGGTTATATTCGAAAAATTACTTTCGAAAAATTGTAGTACCAATCAACGACAACTCTTTTGAAACCTATAACTTGGTAAATATACACTACACAAAAAAAATATTTTGCGTACACATTCATACCTACTAGAAGTACAAATGGGCCCAATGTGGTCGATTTTCAGAACCTCACTTTTTTTTCCCTGTCCGCTTCACGTGAAATGTCCCAAATGTAATAATATGTAGTGAAACGCTTCAGCAAATCCAAATAGAACTCCAGACTGATAATGGATTGTTAATATTTTTTTATTCCATCATTTATTTAAATAATAATAAAAATAAAAAAAGTTGATTTTTCTCATTAGAAATCTGAAAGTCATTCGATTTCTAGATATAAGCAAAAACAACATATATGCATAAACAAAAAATTCCATTTGCTTTTAGATTTCTACATTTAGTCAAAAAAGTTCGGAAATGGACACCGTTTCCGCAATGTATTTTGTATAGAAAAAGGAAACATACATTAACGAAAATCATTCGATTCCTAGACAAGGAATCATAAATTGTAAGGATGACACTTATAATCGTCAGACTTAGTTAGTTTACTTGGGGTGCCTCGTCTAACTTTGCGATTTGGCTAGTACCAGGCCCTTAACTCTTTGTGACTGACCATGGTATTTTGTGAACCCCCTCCCCCCTAAATCGGTAACATAGTAGGGGTAGGACCTATGCCTAGCCCCACCAAAGTGGTGGGATTCTTCACAATGTTTTCCTTCGCCATAAGGCATTTGTGTGGTATTGATTCAATATTAATTATTGTGATTATTCCTTTTTAGGGCAGCCAGATAGATTTGTACCTGCCGGCGCTGCAGATGCTGTCCAACCTGATTCGCACGTCGACCACCTCCATGACTTCGGTGCCGAAGCCGCTCAAGTTCCTTCGCGAGCACTACCCCACTCTCAAGCTCGCGTACGACCGCATCGACGAACCCACCACCAAAAAGTTCTGCGCGGACGTGGTGTCTGTACTCGCAATGGGCGTCAGTGGCACTCTGGTGAGGCACACTTTTTCCAGTCATTGAGAACATTTTTATAGCTTCCTTACACACAATACAGAAATGTTCAGTCCCTCAAACTGTTGACTTCATTGAATATCCAAATTAATACATTTCGGTGTGTATTGTTCTAGTCAGCTTTTTTTTTTAAAGTAAAATTTTCTTTGATTTCAGGAAGCAGCTGAGAAGCGGGAGTGTCTGAAGTATTGCCTGCTTGGAAATATGACCAATGTTGGAGATTGGGGGCATGAATATGTCAGGTATAATATTATCCCAATGAAAAGAGAAATCTTAGCAGCGTTATTATGGAAATGACTACAGCATAAAAAAGTTCTTTTGGTTCCAAACATATGTCCACTGAAATGCGAAATATTTAAAAAGATTTTAGATTTTATTGAATTTATCACACTACTGTCACAATACTGTGACTCTCTGTTGACATAAAACTGAACGATTCGCACGGTGCACAGACAACTGGAGGGCGAGATAGCGGAAGAGTGGGCGGTATCAAGCGAGGCGGTGCGCGAGGCTCTGCTGCCGCTGGTGCGTGACGTGGTGCAGTTCGACATGCGCCACTCGGCCGAGATCCAGGCCTGCGACCTGCTCATGGAGATAGACCGTCTGCCGCTGCTCACCCAGCACATGGAGCAGGGCAACTATGCGCGTGTCTGCCTCTACCTCATCGGGTTTGTTTGTGTGAATTTTTATGATGCGGCATTACGGGGCATGTGCTGCATCCTACTGAATTCTGGGGAAATAATCCTCAAAATTCAGTAGGATTCACAAGAGAACTCCTTCTAATTCCTCAATTTCTCAGAAAAACAATAAAGTTAGGGAAAGTCAGGAAGTATGAGGAAATCTGAAACCATAGGAGACACAGGAAAACTGTCGTGTCAATTATCAGTTGTCAATTAAAATAACTCATTTTAAAATCAGCGCAACAGAAGTTAGTCAAATTGTATAAAATGTTTTCTAATACAATAGGATTCCGTTGGCACCCTTTGGGTACGGGACCCTAAAAACAAATGCAATTAATGTTCAATTTGACCGCCCTCTTGCTATATGCATGAATGGGAATGTTTCAGATCACCTTTATTAGCCTCTGACAAAAATGTGTGGTGAATGTGGTTTAAATAAGATCTGGTGAACTCATGCTTAAAGCAATAAGTTCATTACATAAAAAAATATTTACACAAAAAAGATCTGTTTTAATTCTATAGTTATGCATTTTTTATCAACCTAATCTGGCTGCGACAAATCTCGTACTAATGTCATAGTGCACCATTTCACAAATGTGCATTGTCTGCAGGTGCGCAAGCTACGTTGTGGAGCCTGAGTCGACGCTGGTGCTGCAGGGCGTGCTGGAGCACTACCTGCGCTTCGGCGAGTACCCGCGCGCACTGCTCGTCGCACTTCAGCTCAATGACAAGGCCAAGTGCGAGGAGGTGTTCCACGCGTGCAGCGACCCGTTAGTATAATTCTTCAATCGTAGAAATAGGCAGAGATTATAAAGTGATATATCGTATGATCATGGTTCAAGTTTTGTATGCTTTAAATGGTTACAGAATTATCCATTACTGTGCTTCTGAATGTATATTACCTATCATGCTACCCTAGAGCTAATCCACGGACAAAAATCTGTTCAAACATTTTCTTCCAATTTCTTCTCTCTTCGCGTAAATAATATGCGGCAGTTGAATAAAGTTTAAAAATAAAAATCATTAAGAATAAAAAACTGCTCTAGACCATTTTTGTCGTAAAAGAGTTTTTTTTCATGACAAATTTTCTTCATCAAATATCCTATCGAAATCGCATTGGAAACAATTCCAAATGCAGCTCTGTCCTTCGATAAAACACTTTCAAAGATAAGGTGGCCCAACCCGGCGGCCTCAACTCATTTGCGGGCACGGTACAAAACCGTGCTGTTGCGCTCTGGGACCTACTCTGTTTCTAAGAATAAGACAGGCTCCGTGATGAGGAAGATGCAAACTGTCCACAAAAAAGACAATGTGCATAGTGTATGATTTGGTATCGAAAATTTTAATTTCAAAACGACTTATAGCTAAAAGTAAACCACGACCACTGTAGTCAAAAATCTAACAAAAACCAAATAGATTATAAATCATGATTAAATAAGCTATGTCTGATGACTAATCTTTTTAAGATTTTCTTACTTTATCATTGCGTAATCCACCTCCAAAGTTGTTGTATAAAACGCGCGAAAAATCCGAACTTTCGGACGTTATAACTTGGAAACCAAACACAATTTTACAATGCTAATGGTCATCAGACATCTACTTCAATCAAATAAAGCTATTTTGAGCAAAATTTTGGATCTCTGACAAGAAATATAGGCGTGATCTTCTTTCCCCTTTTGTATGGGGAGATGAGCGGGTTGGGCCACCTTAATGTTAAGAATCAAAAACAGCAATATTTATTTATATATAAGTTTTGGACAGGCAGCATATGCATCGCATCTAAATCCAGTGATTAACTTGATAAATTTAGCTTTTTATAAAAACATTCTTTACGTTAGATATTATTTGACATGGTTATCCAGTCTATTTTTAAATCGGTTAGCTTAAATCACATCCTCTGGGAGTTTATTCCATGCCTCTACTACTTGGTTGGATGTGTAGTTTTTGCGATTATTTGTTCTAAAGGCAGTGACTTGCAGTTTCATGTTGTGGCCTCGAAGATGAACATTCTGGTTGCGTGCAAATATTTCAATCAGTTCTGGGCAGAATATTGATGAATAATATTTTTTTCTAGTGTACCGAAAGTTCACTTTGGTGGATAGATCCGTTTTTTATTTACACCCTCAAATAGAGTAACGGTGTTTGTGTACGGCAGGTTGATGAAGAAGCAGCTGTGCTACATGCTGGCGCGCCAGTACATGCCCATCGAGGTGGAGGACGAAGACCTCAAGCTCATCATGCTCAACGCTCACATCAACGACCACTTCCTTAGTCTCGGGCGTGAGGTAGGTTACGACCTAATTCGCTCATTTTTAAAATTTTATACGTGATTTTATAATCTCGTAAGTACCGTGTGGTTACCATGATTTTACTCAATTTATAAATTTAAATTGAACAGCAAGTCAGTAAATAAACCTGAGGTTTATTTGCATTTTGTACCATGCTAACTGCTAAATTTCAGTTCACACGTTATTTATCAGTCAGATATTTTAGCACTAAATAAGACTAAATTTCAGATTGAATCACTCACTTTTCTGTTCACCCGGTGACTAAATTTTCAAGGTAAACCCCTGATCAATATTGAAAATGTTTCAGGGTAAACTAAGCTTGTGGATGGTTTTATGGCAATCGCGCATAATACAGTCTTGCGTATTTTACCATTATAAGAATGGAAGACAAAATATGTTATGTTTCAATTAACAATAGATTGTGTCACTATTCTACCATTCACCCTATGAAATTAGATGACCCATTGATTACTCAACCGAATCAATAAATGTGTTTATATTGGCTGATGTGACAGTAATTGTGACAAATACCATCACATACAATGGAATATAAACCATAAAGGGTAATTGTAACAGTTGGACATAATGGAGCCAAAGACTCCCGAGGAAGTGTACAAGACTTGGCTGGAGTCTGCGGGCTCGGCGCTGCGGCCCTCGCTGCTTGCGGAGCACCCAGTAGACTCCGCTCGCCAGAACCTATCTGCCACCTTCGTTAACGCATTTGTCAATGCGGGCTTTGGGCGCGATAAGCTTGTCACTACAGATGATGGCAACAAATGGATGTACAAAAATAAGGATCACGGTAAGTTCAAATTTTTTTATGATTTGTTTTTTGCAGCAGAAGTCAATGTGTCATCGTATTTAGCGTACGGTAGACCGCATGGTCGACTGGGTTCTCCATCACACTATCCTTGTGTTCCGGCACGTTTTCCAAGGACCCAGGAACAAGGAGTATGCTTGGCGAGTGGTCCAGTGACCATAATGCTAAATCACTTGATTTGGAGTGATGAATCGACACCATAATAGGGGAACCTAGTGCAACGGGTGCTTCGCTGCTCGCCCACCAGGTATTACACGGGCTTGTCTATGATTAATCAACTCAGATATGTCACTAGGAGCCTAATATCGGTCCAGCCGTTTTCTTGGGGGCGGACTTATTGTCCTTCCGTCCATTGCAAATTGGAAAGAAAGTCTATTCCACTGTGAACAACCCCGGCCCATTTCGCATTTATCAGGCGAACATATGGGGAGTGTACACAAAGTTGAACGCTTTGCATTTTTCTAAAAAAATCTTTTGGGAGAAGTCGGTGTCACATCCTTTTAAAAAACGAAATTTTTAGAATTTTATAAATATTATTTTCAAACTCCAAAATTGGTTTAAAATATTCAATCTAAAATAACAAGTAAAGTGATGTTTTTAGATTGTCCTGCACCAACCATGTAAAGATTGGAGTCAAAGATAATATTCATATTGTTAATGTTCAAATGTGTTTGAGTATTGTACCTGTCAATCAAAAATATTGTCTGTCCACATTCCTCCTCCATGATTTTTTAAAATCCATTACAATAACTGAATGCAGTGCAGCGTAGCTAAAGCTATCAGATAAACGCTTATAGGTATGCTGTCGGCGGCGGCTTCGCTCGGCATGATCCACCTGTGGGACGTGGACGGCGGGCTGACGCCCATCGACAAGTACCTCTACACGGCGGACGAGCACATCAAGTCGGGCGCGCTGCTCGCGCTGGGGCTGGTCAATTGCGGTGTGCGCAATGAGTGCGACCCCGCGCTCGCGCTGCTCTCCGACTATGTCATGCACACCAGCAATAACCTGCGCATCGGCAGCGTCCTAGGTGAGGGAGACCATTGACCTATACTGGTAAGAGCGGCTCATAGCTCAGGGGCACGGCGATTTGCCTTGCATGCCAAGTCAGTGCTCATTGGTGCAAATCCCCACCCCGTTCATTCACTACTTTCTTCTGAGTTCGATTAGTGCATTTCGTCACGAATGCAAGCTCCTTCATGGTTCGTAATCAATGTAAATCTGCAGGTCCCCTTCGCCTACTAGCTACTAACCCGCCCGAATTGTCCATGTTTTCCCTCCAGTTTAATGAAGGTCAAAACGGTAAGGTCCTGGCATGGCACCTAATTATTTCGGAAATGGTTTGGTTGGGCTTATAGGTGGGTGTGGTATTATCAGTAACATTAATTCAATATGATTTTGGAACAATCAGAGTAGACGCTTTTCCATTATAGTTACAGCTGAACGAATGTTTTATAGAATTGAACAGATTGAGTATGATTTAAAAGAAACTAGATGCATACTAATAATTGTTGATGGCTGGCTGATTATATATCTCAGCAAACGGCCGCATGCGCGTCCGTAAGTGCAGTTTTTGTGGGCAGGGTGCCGAGTGAAGAGAAATTCACAGGTCCCTTAGAGCCTCATTAGACAGACAGACATAAGGCTGTTTATGCTGTGCGTCTATGGCCGCCCTAATAATCCCCCACGACGTAGCAGTGTGTACAAGGTGTGCGTGCGCAGGCCTGGGCATCGCGTACGCGGGCACGCAGCGCGAGGAGGTGCTGTCGCAGCTGCTGCCGGTGCTAAGCGACACGGCCGCGCCCCCCGAGATCGTTGCGCTCGCCGCCATCTCGTGTGGCCTTATCGCCGTCGGTTCGTGCGACGCCGACGTACGTATTCATTGGTTATGTAAATTTTTTCATGTTTTCATTTAATTTTACTTCTTATCCACAGGTAGGATACCTACACTTGGACACATTATCAATCTGTCGGTTCGATAAGAATTGTATGAAACTTGTATGTCGGCCTAATATTTATTATTATTGCGTAATTATTATTATTATTTCGATACACTAGCAGCTTAAAGCTGATGCGTGTACATCTGAGTTGGTAACTGGGGGTGCACTTGTTTTTTTTTTCTGTAAAAAGTCTAAAGTTTGTGATTATTTGTATAAGTGTCAAGTCTGTTTTTGAAGCTGCTCACTGAAGCGGCACTAATTAATTCCTCCGGGAGCCTATTCCACGACTCAACCACACCATCGGTTGTAAAGTGTTTCCTCAGGTTTGAATTGCTTGAGGTTAGGTTTAGTTTTAGTGAGTGTCCACGTAGGTGATCATTGGTATTCATTGTGTACATCAGTTTGAGATCTGCCACATCATAGAGTTCTGATAAATTTTTAAATGTTTTAATGATATCGCCTCTACGTCTTTGTTCCTCCAGCGTGGTGAGGCCAGGTGAGATGTTAATAGCTTTAGTTGCCCCATTTTAAATACTACCGCTCACAAATTTTGAGTAGTTTACATTACACATACAAGCTTTTACAATATTGAGGTCTATAGTCATACAAATATATCCTAATTACTATGTTCGGGATTACAGTAATGGTATGGGAATATGCCAGAAAGTTGGTTTTTTTTTTAAGTGCCTGGTCATTGATGACTAATACCACACCCACTGTTATGATACTAGCCCTTATTCCTCCACATCCTACCTATATCCGGAGGAACTGCTGCAGAGAATCAGAGCACTCCCTTGTGGTTGACATTAGGCTTTTGAGAACGAACCGTGTCTCAAACCCAATTCCATGCCCCGCCGCCAGGATATGGAACAGTATACCTATAATTCTTTAAGCGTAATTTGAACAAGCTTGATAGCTCAGCGATAGTCCGCAAATCTGCTGGTATGGTTCCCAGCTGAGTGTGGTTTCGCGACGCGAGGTGTATTTGGCTTTTCTGAGCACCTTTGATCCTCAGCACAGCCACCCATTGACGTTTTTCATAAAAACCCAATACACCGCCATTCCCGAAGGAATTATGTGCAATGCCAGGACGTTCCCTTTATGACTACGCCTACATTTAACTGGATGGAAGGCACAGAAAATGTTTCATTGCCTCTTCAACCATATTTTCTTAACCTAGTAGGGGAAAGGGACGTGCAGTTGTGCATGGATTCCGGAATGCACTTATCCAACTGAACAAAATGGTGCGTGTAAGGGGCGGGGATCAAACTCATGACCATGAGCTGCAAACCGCTTTCTGTTATTATGCTATCATAAAGAATGCTGTGATTTTAGAAGGTTGGAAGTAGCATATTCGAGGCTGCACTTCCTGGCAACTTCCTCATACATTCCAGGGTAAACTTTCGCATTATTTGGAGTTTCTTTTTTTTTATTAGTAATTTCGCCTACTCTTAAAGTTATACCTGCGCGCGTGGCACTTTGTAAACGGTGTGGCGGGCGTGCGGCAGGTGTCGTGCGCGATCCTGCAGCGGCTCATCGACGGCGACAGCAAGGAGCTGCACGCGTCGACGTACGCGCGCTTCCTGCACCTCGGGCTCGGGCTGTGCTACCTGGGCTGCAAGGAGCGCACGGAGGCGACGGCGGCCGCGCTTGAGGTGCTGCCGGAGCCGCAGCGCTCGCTCTGCCAGACGGTGCTCAACATGTGCGCGTACGCGGGCACCGGCGATGTGCTCGTCGTTCAGGAGATGCTGCACATCTGCTCCAAGCACTACGACACCGAGGTTGGCACCGTCAACCACTAATACGGCTCATTCACACG
This sequence comes from Incurvaria masculella, assembly GCA_946894095.1. NCBI lineage: Eukaryota > Metazoa > Arthropoda > Insecta > Lepidoptera > Incurvariidae > Incurvaria > Incurvaria masculella. Next base: position 12,198,956 of record OX335644.1, read on the forward strand.
GGATTATGTTGGCGACGTATTGTGTCGGTCAAATTTGTTAAGCTTTCCTTATTATTTCAAATTAAAACTTAAAACATAACTTAAGATCATTATTTTGAAGCTACACATCGATTTAGATTTTTTTTCCATCCATCCATCAGTTGACACTGTATGTCTTTACATTCTAACCCTATGGTCCGAACATGATCACGATCAGAGGGGTATCTGCGGTAGGGCGGCAGCGCTATTTTGGCCACATCAAATGGGTAGACCGTCAGACATCCCTAACATGAAAGTAATCAAAATAATTTTCGGTGGTTGGTTGGACAACATATCGATTAACGGACGTGTTCGACAATGTTACCATGATCGCTTGGGAATGGGCTGGTAAACTCACTAAGAGCTGCACGCAATGACGCATCTTGGACTTGTGCCTCAGGCTGTGCTACCTGGGCGACAAGAAGCACCCCTTTACTCATTCCCATCTTACTTGGCATATATTCTATGGTCTAATATTGACATGTAATCCTGGTGCCATCATATATTCCATGAACGGAAAAAATATGTCTTAGAAATAGTGAATGGACATTTACTCTCCTTGATTTAAATGCATAATGCTTCTAAATTTGCAATCAATGAAAGTGATAGAAAATTTGGAAAAGGGGGAACGGCAGAACATATAAAATACAGATTGTATAAAATAATATTTCATCGATGTGGGTCTTATACAATATTCATTATTATAATATAATTGTAAAGATGTGATTTGGTGCAAAAAACTACTTTGATACATTGTGAATTTTATACATAGTAAATCGACAACTCGAAAAAACGACACTTGTTTTTATACAGTACAGTTTTAAGTTTTAAATACCGTTAGGAAAAGTTACGAATTCCTGGATGCTCTTATGGATTTTTTATTTCAGAATGAGCAATCTTCCGCCGAAGACACTGCGTTCAAGAAGACTGACAAGAAGGACAACAAGGAGGCTTCCAGCTCGAGCTCCAGCTCCGCTTCCAGCTCCAGTTCCAGCTCCAGCAGCGACAAGAACAAAAGTGAGTCACGCTCTTATATTATTAAAGTCCTTGCTTGCTGTGACACTTGGTTCGAGTCACCCCTTTCCCTAAAATATGGTTGAAAGCTCGTGAAGTGAGGACTAGCCTGCTCCAATTGATTTGCTAATGATAAAATATGACAAATCCAAGTGCAGTGTGCATCTATGGATGATGAATAAACAATAACACAACAATTTGCAACATATGGCGGGTATATCTTTGCAAAAAAAGTTACTTACACAAACAAGTACCAATAACTTCTATATCTGTAAGCAGTGGCAAACACTTTTGTAAACTTGAAGTAAGAGGTTGTTAAAGATACTAGCAAAGTCTCTTGCCAGTTCTATGCTGTGATTGTTGAACTGGCTTATAATAAAATATAAAGTTCCGTGGTATTGCCTATGGATGATTAATAAGCTATACAATACAACATATTTAAAAAAAAATCCTATAAGTTTTGTTCAAGTTACAAAGTGGCACTAATAAGAAGTAAGAATTTATCCAAGTTTGTGAGCTGTCTTTTTATGCACAAGTAGTGAACATTTGTTATTGGTTTGTATTGCAATTTTCAAATGGAAATATGTGTATTTTTTAAAAACCTATAATAGGTTTTTTATAATGTGGAGCGAATAAGTCATGACAGAAAGAAAATACCAATTAATAGAGCAGAAGCATGTAAATTGGTGATTTGTCAGTGCTTCGCAAAGGTCGGGTGTCTAAAACCCATAAATGAAGAGCATGTAAAGAAATGTCACTAGAAGCAGAGAAGTAGATTAAATCTCTGCCCACCCCTCCGAAGTAAATTTCATCTCTGCCCGCGAAGCCTGTGAAATCCCACTCATTAAGTTCTCGTGAACTGTTGAGCAGGTAAGTCTAGCAAGGACAGCAAGTCCAAGGAGAAGGAGAAGGAGAAGGACGGCAGCAAGGACCTGTCGTGCGTGCAGGCGGTCGCCACGCTCGGAGTCGCGGTGGTGGCGCTCGCCGAGGAGACCGGCGCCGAGATGTGCACGAGGATCTTCGGACAGCTGGTCAGTACATTTTATTTATTGATTTATTGAGCATAAAGAACCCTTGCAAGCCTGCCAACATGTTACGACATTAAAAAAAATCTATTATATCAATAATTATATCACGGAACTATGTCTTGACTAACATTTAATTAAATCGTTTGTAACTCCTTAAAAACAGAATAAACACAGAGCAACTGTGTTATTGAGTGTTGATGCAGTTTCCATATTACCTTTGGGGGTGAATTTGTTGCAGACATAACTGGTGCAGAATTTATTTAGCTTGTCCCCTATTTTTGTTTGTTTGTTTATGATTTGTTATGAAAGCTGACATAATAACATTGCATCACATGCCCACCTTGGCCATGATATTTCTTTGCAATTGTACATGGCTGTGCTAGAAATTGTATTTACATTTTGTATTGTAATTACGACCATCCTTTGTGGCACCATTTAAAGTTTGTTTTATGATGCATTTGTCCATGTGACTTCCGTTCGTGCTATGCAGGTTCAAACCCTTGAAATTTTCCTCCCACCAAATTTATCCACGGGCATGTCATAGGCCTAAGGGATTTGTCGGTCTTGGTTCAGATTCCTCGACTAGTAGGGTCATTCAGAAGTCAGATCAGAAACACGTCACAATAATCTTTTAACAAATTTTATTAAAAGATTATTAACAAAATTTTCAAAAATTAGTCAAAAAAGTAAATATGTAGATTGATGGTCAGTTACCATTCAAAGAAAAAACTGTAAGTCTCTAGTGCTTGATGTTCTCATACTAGGCAAATATTCATAAATTACCTTTTACAAAAAAAGTTTAAACATAGAATATCATCAGTAGAGCGTCAGATATATACTGTTATAGATTTCAAATATAGCTAGACTATCAATGGATCTTTCATCTTTTTGAAGTTCCAAAATAAGTAGTAAATTTTTTAAAATAATTAAATATGTTTTCAGTCACGCCCTTATGGAACTAAATGCAATCAGGTGTTGTCACGTCCTTAATAAAGTTTTTATGAATTTGTGCTTGCTTTTGAAAGACTACAAGAACATTTAATATGGTGCTCTGTATGTAACGCAGGGTCGGTACGGTGAGCCGGCGGTGCGTCGCGCTGTGCCCCTCGCCATCGCACTGTGCTCCGTGTCCAACCCGCAGCTGTCGCTCATCGACGTGCTCAACAAGTATTCGCACGACGCGGACAACGACGTCGCTTACAACGCCATATTTGCAATGGGGCTCGTCGGCGCCGGCACCAACAACGCCAGGTCAATTAATTACTTTTCTACTTCCTATATGTAGGTCCCCTAATGATTAAATCTCTTTTGTGAATACAAGCAAGTGACGTAAAGTGTCTTGCCCGGACATGTATAGAATGTAGCGCATTTCAGTTATATATTTCTTTGTTTCAATATCAATACATATCAGTATTAGACCTGAGGGCTCAAAAATTGTTCCACAAGACCTATTTATGTAGCAATCATATATCAGTGTATATTTGGCTCCAAATACACTTTGTATGTAATTAATTTAAAGGAAGAATAATTCTATATTAAGATAGATCGCAGGATGTACCCATTTATGTAAGAACGCCTAACCAAGTAAATCAAAATCTGCTCATAAATATTCCCTTTTCCCTAGCACTGTTTATTCTTTACGAACATTATGAGCTGAATTTTGCTTGCAAAAAATACTTTTTTTTACTAAATTATCCATCAATTCTATCTGGGTACCAACTGCGCTGGCACCCCTTTGACAATTGATTTTTCAAATAAATCATCCCCTATTTTTGATGTTGGAAAATGAAATTAGTTAAAAACAATTTGTTGTCGCAGACTGGCGACGATGCTGCGCGCACTGGCGCTGTACCACGGCAAGTCGCCCGTGCACCTGTTCATGGTGCGGCTCGCGCAGGGGCTGTGTCACGCCGGCAAGGGCACGCTCACGCTGTCGCCCGCGCACGCCGACCGCCACCTGCTCAACCAGCCCGCGCTAGCCGGCCTGCTCGTCGTGCTCACCGCCTTCCTCGACTGCAAGAACAGTCAGTCTCCACTTTGTATATTACTAAATGCTTCAGACAAACGGTTTTCATTTGTGTGTTGAACCTTCCCACTACCTCATTGTCACTTATGCCTGTGTTACCTATAGGTTTCATACGTTTTGTTACCGGGGTGTCTATTGGTTTCATCAAAAAATAAATTATTTTAGACTAAATTCTGATAATGTCTATAATATAAATATAACCTCACACATACATGCCATCACGCCGATTCCCTGGAGGGGTAGGCAGAGGTAATTATAATATAGACAGCTTATCCGGCCTTCATACCCACTGCACACCTCTGGTTATGGGTACAGTAAAAGCCTGTGAAAGGTTTATTTGCTGGTTTGAGTCCAGCCTTGTCAGTCAGTCAGTGTGTTTGCGTTCACTGCTGTACATATGCCTCTTCAAGTTTCTTCTAGTCCTCCCGGCCCTCAGCGGTACGGAACCACTGCTTTTCGCCGACGCACTTGATGTCGTCGTCCCACCTGGCGGGTGGTCTTCCTTCACTCCGTTTTCCTGTCCACGGCCGCCAGCCTTACACTATGCTTATAAAGTAGTTCTTTTGACAGCTTTTTTCTTTAATTTATATGTCCTACCTTCACAGTCCATTCAACAAACATAGTCTTTGTAGAAAGCGACGTACTAAGCAATAGTACAAAAAGTACATTTTACTTCACAAATTTCAATTCCATACTGTCATGATGACATTCATATGTTTGAATTTATCAAATGGACGCATCCGTTTGCAGTAATATTGGGCAAGTCTCACTACCTCCTGTACGTGCTGGCGACGGCGATGCAGCCGCGCTGGCTCGTCACGCTCGACGAGCAGCTGCAGCCGCTCAACGTCACCGTGCGCGTCGGACAGGTTGGCTGACGACATCTTAACTAAAGCACACGAGTTAGATAAAATATGTAGAATAAACTGCCAGATGATCATTCAATTAAAATGTTTGCTGTGTCTTTTTTATCATCGAACACTTTAATTTTACAAGTATACCGACCATAGAATAATACGGGGGTAAAATCACTTGGTATTAACACAATTTTCTGTCATTATTTTCTGTGGAATAAAATGACACATCAAAAATGCTGCACAACTCAGTGAAAGATCTTTTTAACACACTTTTATTATTATAATCACATTTGATTGCGCTAGCTGCCTTATGGCATGTATACAGAGGTGAATTGGTAACATGAGACATCACATATATTTTTACCTCTGGCAAGTATCTGGTTCATGTATTTGAACTTTACATTTTTATCTAACTTTGTGGTAAAACCTATGACTGTTATTTACCAATATTTGGTTTTAGAACTCAGTTTGAGGAGTGTTAATGTGTTTAAAGGTGCTGTAAAATTTGGTGGCAATCATTCTCACGAGTGCAAAAATAAAAACTTGTAAACTAATTTTTGATTTAAAATCCTGCATTTTTATTCATTGTTCAGCGCTGTAGAAAAATTGGTTAGTGCTTTATAGATTAAAGTCAAGGTAAAATAATTCAATGGAAACCTCTTCCAAGACTGTTAAGTACTGTAAAAAGTAAGGTACAGAAATCTGATTTTGCGACTGTGCCCATGATCACGTAGTTAGTTGTTTGTGTTTTGTGCAGGCGGTAGACGTGATCGGCAAAGCGGGCACGCCCAAGACAATCGCCGGCTCCCACACTCACTCCACTCCCGTGCTGCTCTCGTGCGGCGAGCGCGCCGAGCTCGCCACCGACGAGTACATCCCGCTCTCGCCCGTCATGGAGGGCTTCGTCATACTCAAGAAGAACGAGGACAGCGTCATGGGCTCCGTGCAGTAGGATTCACTCTAGATCAGTAATTTTTAATGTATGTATTAAATAATTATATAATAAAATTGTATCAAATTTGATTTCTGTCATGGTTTTATTTTTGCGTTTTAACCCATTGTCTGCAAGCGGTACCACCAGCAATAGCGACAAAAAAATCCAGGTAAAGGCCGCTCCAGTAATAACAATAACAGCCCCTTGGATTGGATAGTCGTACTAGCATCATTACTTCATAATTATAGCGGGAGTCTCCGTGAAAGGAAAGAAACCTTGAAAATTATTTGGGGCGGGGGTGTCAAGTCATCCTTCAGTTTTCAATTTCAAGTATATATTTTTTTTATCCTGCTGATTTTTGCTAATAACAATATATTGAATTTATATAATTATAGAATATATTCTTTCGTTCGTCTTCATATTTTTAATTTTATTAGCTGGGTGTTACCTTTGTAAAATACCTATTATTTTACAAAGGTAACACCGGTCTCCAAATTGATATTTAGGAAAATTACTAGACACATTTAACTATTTCTTCAAACAAACAACAATGATCAAAGTTCAGAAAATCTCACATTTGTCTGAACTATGTTTCATGTTTTTTATTAAATTAAAAAAGAGATGACAAAACAACAAATAAAAACCGGCCAAGTGCGAGTCGGACTCGCACACGAAGGGTAACCATCGTAAAATATTTCATACAAAAAAATCACGTTTTTGGTACGGCGGCCCCCTTTAATATTAATCTTACCTTCAAGAATAAATAAAAAAAAAAAAAATTAATCTTACCTATTTGTTATTCTAGCGGAAAAATAAATACACACCTGTGAAAATTTCAGCTGTCTATCTGTTACGGTTACTGAGATACAGCCCTGTGACAGACGGATGGACGGACAGCGGAGGCTTAGTAGTAGGGTTCCGTTGGCACCCTTTGGGTACAGAACCCTTAAAAACCAAAATATAGCATATTTTCATGTAAATAAATCAAAAGCACAGTACATCCGTTTTAATCTTATCTTTAGTCTACTACTTTACTACTTTAGTAACCAGTAGACCATATTAATAAATACTGTTTGGATCATTTTTGGGTATCAAGTGTAAAACTTTTAGATCCTGTATTTCGTTTTTACATACACAGCAACCAAGTCATACATTTATTAGCTTGATGGTTACTTCGGATTAAATCCTAGATTGGGCGATCATTTCGTTTTTGTCATTTCATCCACATTCTGCCACTTCGACCTTTCATGCAGGTACTTCTTTTATTCATGGTATGTATAACCATTTCCCACCCAGTTCAATTTTCGTTCGACAATAAAGTACCTATATTTTTAGGAATAGTATAGCGTATGTGAGACCTTTATTACCATAGAGATTGTTACCCACAGAGTGTTAATTTGTTATATTTTGTCAAACATTTGCAATAAACAGAGGGTAGTGCAAGAAAAATATTATTGCTGTTCAAATAATGATGTTTTCATTTCAAGACCAACACTTTACAGAACATATTAAAACAATATTTTTAAGTAATGAATACTTTACTACATTAAGGTTTTGTTATTTCATGTACTTATTTAAATTTGTCGTACTCCTATATGAGTTCTATAGGTTCTATAACCTAAATACGAAATAAGAACAATATATGTATCCACTGTGTGCTAGACTATATGGCGTGAAACAACATTCTTAGGCTCTACCTGCGAGAAACAGTGATCAAAAGCCCGAATGTATAAATAAACATGTTAATGTTATCAGGTAGGCAAAGTTTTTTCTTGTTTTTTGTTTCCCAGACGTGGACTTTATAAGGCATCAATAAGTGTAAGGATGTGCATAAGTTTACATAACTATTTCTTGCAAGAACATTTGCGGTCCCAGTATCAGAGTGGTCGCCTTGTGTAGTGGGTGAGTCTATGTTTAATTCCTTGTGTTCATGCAACTTGAGTGGGTGAAGCTTTAAATGTAATGCGATCATGCCTTCAATGAGAATTTATGTTGTCTAAAGAGAGTGTTTCAAGGCAAGTGAGTTATTAAATGCAAGTAAATGACATATTTTATAACTCCTGTTCACCCAGCGAGTAAATTAAACATGGTAACCCCCCAACCATGCCCCAGTAATAAGTCGAATCCTGTCATTTCGCAGGTCAGAGGTAGAGTGAAAAATGTTCAGATTTCGTCAATTCCTTTGGACACAGCCGTCGCGACGGTTCTCTTCTAGGACGGTAACAATGAACAAAGTGGAGCAAAGTGTGAGAAATATCCCTCGTCCCAGATCCTTTCCGATATTCGGAACGAAACTATCACTTATCGCTGCTGGAGGAGGCTCACGGTTAGTTTGTGCTATTATAAATATTTAATTATACAATTGCTGATGTGATATTTATCTTTCTTGCATTGCAATTTCTATTGATGCATACATTACTAATATGTTTCAGGTTGCATGAATACGTTCACAACCGGCATTCGCAACTTGGCCCAATTTTTTGTGAAAATATGAATGGAGCCAACATTGTATTCACCAGTGATCCCGAATTTATAAGAACTCTTTTCATAAAATTAGAGGGAAAATATCCAGCCCACATCTTACCCGAACCGTGGGTCTTGTACAATAAAATGTATGGAGTCAAACGAGGGCTGTTTTTTATGGACGGTGAAGAATGGCTTCACTATCGAAAGATATTAAACAAACTCGTTTTGCGTGAAGATTCAGACAGTTGGCTCGCGGAACCCATAAAAGATGTCACTAATGGTCTTATCAAAAGATGGATTGCCGATTCTGTATCGGGCAGTTTTATACCACAGCTTGAGCCCGCTTTTTACAGGCTGTCTATTGATGGTAAGAGCAAAACTATGTGGGTCAAAAATGTGTTGGATTCTTTTATTAATTTTTTTTTAATGATATATTTTTTAAATCATATAATGAGAAATAAAATTCGTTTACAGTTATCATTTCAATTTTAACGGGATCTTGTGATGCACCAAGAACTAAACACTATGATCATCTGTTGGGATTATTTGCTGACTCCGTTCAAAAAATCTTTCAAACCACAACCAAGCTTTATGTTTTACCAGCTTCTTTCTATGCAAATAATAACTTGAAAGCTTGGCGCAATTTTAAGGAATCCGTTGATACATCGTTGGTTCTAGGTAAGTTATATCTCTACTATTTATTAAATACAACGTATCACATATGTCTGCGATTTCGCTTATAACTAGAGGCCCACTTATCCTATTTTAATTTAGTTTGTACCTATGTAGCACTGGATTTTCGCCGCAACTTTTAGGCTGCTTAGAATCACGCTAAACTACCTGAGGGCAAGGTTAAATACGGGAGCATTCGGAAAAAACTGACCGAGTTGCGCAGACAGCTAAATAGTATTGACTGTTGTTTTGCATGTAGTTAATGTTTAAATGGTGTGACATATTGATTTCATAGTTTTGATTTTGTTTTCAGCTCAAAAGTTGGTAAAAGAGATGATTACATTGCATGGTGCGGGTAATGGCCTGATCAATAAACTTCTCCAAAATGGTGTGTCAGAAGAAGACATTATTAGAATAGTAGCAGACTTTGTAATAGCAGCCGGAGATACGGTAAGCAAACATATTCTAACACCACAAAAAATGTGCAAAGTCAAATTTGGCAATACATATTTTATTGGATAACTTTAAACCTACGACTATGGGCATCGACATATGCTGGCGCTGGACGCTTACCGACACACCCAACAATGCTGTCTCTACCCACCTAACCATTTTGTGCCAGATTACTGGACGTGCCAGTAATGCAATGTGTGGGATTATAGAGATTATGTTTTGTGTTGCAGACATCTTACACACTTCTGTGGACTTTGTATCTTCTGGCAACCAACAGAGACATTGCCATTGAGTTGAAGGAAAAAGATACAAAGTATGTGAACTGTGTGATAAAGGAATCAATGCGACTTTATCCAGTAGCACCCTTTCTCACAAGAATTATCCCCAAAGAGTGTTTGTTGGGTCCTTTCATCCTTCATGAAGGGGTAAGTGGTTAATCCGGACTCGTATTTCTGGTACATTATATATCTAGTACATGATACATTATGTACAGTCGTTGAGTCTGAAATCCATACACCGGAAATAGAGACATATTTGAGATCTCGTTCTGTCAGGCTGAAGTCAACCGTAGAGTAAAAGGGACTTAGGAATTCCTTCTCTTTCCAATTACAATTGAGAGGAAACGACCGTTCTTTATAGCTTATTGGCGTGACACCTTAAAGTTAAGTAACACTGGGCACTGTCGGAGTGACTGTTCGACCGTTGAGTGGTCGTTGGGCTATTGGAATGTGGAGCATTGGGCTAATATATCATGTACTGCACAATATTTTATTGCTGCTTCGACCAACCTTTCAACCAATGCGATGGCACCAACGAAGGCGGGTTTAACCTTACCACCTGTTAGAATGCTAGTCCTATTACATTTTCTTGCCATGCTTTGTAAGGGGGGACTAAGGGATTCGTCATTCTTGGTTCGGATTCCGTGTACAACTCAGGTTAGGTAAGGGAAGGGGTCCTTACTTGTTAGGTAGTAGGTATAATCACGCCTGGGTTGGTACCATCGCATTGAATGAATTATAGTGAAAGCGGTAATTTTTTGTTTTATTGTCCGCTTTTTCCATCCAGTCCAATGTATGTAGCCATGCAATATTAGGAAGGTCCCGGCATAGCACGTCATTTCCATGAGGTGTGTTAATATCACGTCAGTTGGTGTGGAATTAGGTATATCCTGGTTCAATAAAAAAACTATATAGAAATGGCGGCTTGTACTAGCGAATCGCATGCTATCTCGCTTCCACTATATCGCTATCTATACGCACACAGTGCGGTACCGACTGCAAAACAAAATATGAAATCAGAACACGCAGTGATACGTACTCAGTTGCGTTGTTAAGTCGGTATAGGGTTGAACTGTACAGAACTATGACTTTTAAAAACCGCGGGAAGATTCTTTGGAGTGTCGCCCGTTAAATTGTGTTAAAGAGAGTCATTGTCCTATCATAAAACTACGGGCGATAACTGTTTACATGCTCTTAATGTTTAACTATGTTTATGAAATTCTGGATTCTAAAATTTTTTTTTTAAATCTACGTCTGTGTTTTTATTTTTTAGGTATGGATAATGTATGAATACTGGAACATTTTAATCAGTTTATTAAAAATCAACCAATGAAATCAACACTTTCCTTTAGTTTGTTTTATAACATTACTACACAGGATTTGTTTCTTGTAAGCGACACTATTGACTGGTACAATTATACAGGTTGCATTATTTTTTTCAAAATCAACAAGTTCGATTCGCGGCTTTGAAACAAAAAAAACCAAAAATCTAATAATGCATTTTTTGTTTTTATCAAAATCCGTGAGGGGAGTGATCCTTTGAGTGTTTTTCGCTATTTCTTATAGTTTCGGATCTAGCCCTGAAGGCCCACTGGAAACAGTTTACCCTGTATACCTCTTAGATTGGAAAATATTGATTGGCTAATAAGAATTAGAAAAAATTGTCTATGTTTATGTTAAATTTTCTACTAAAAACAAAAGTACATAGACCTAGAAAGAGGCTTTCTCAAGTAATTTTTTTAACTTGGTTCAGATGAATCTTCTGGACCTAGGGGCATGCAACAATGCCCTGGTTTCCAAAAGTCAAAGTATTTCGACCATTCATCTTTTCATTCAACCGGATGTGTATCCGAAACTCTTTGTTCGACTGTACGTCACTTATTCCAGGGAATGTGATATGTATTTATGTTTAATCTATAATATAAATAAATTTAATTTAATTTAACAAAAATCTTAAAACATAAATGTATACTTTGTAACAATATCATGCTGACCGTACCGTCCGTTGGACAAGTTCAGGCCGCCATTTCTATATAGTTTCTTTAATGAACTGGCTTATATGACAATTTACACACAACGCGATTCAAATAAGAAGAGGACGGGGCTCGTGGGCTTCGTGACTAACTTCACTCGAATTCGCGAGGGAAAGTACTGAAGTATGTGAAGTGAAGTGAGGATGGAATGGAGTTTGACATCTACTTGCAAATATTCGTCGTGAGAACTTCTCGAGCTCGCTTCAGCAGTGCCTATGCTGTGTTGTAATTCACATTCACTGGTGATTCACACTCACGCGTGAACATTCTCTTACTCAAAAAATAACACTTATTTGTATAAAACCTTTTCACACGTGCTGCCCCATTCTAATTATGTAATATACGAAACATTATCAGCGATTTCACAGCAAAGAAAGTGATTCACATTCAACCGTCAATTGAACTCGTGTTCGCTCCGACTATTACACTTTCAGGCTATGCCTACGTTCAATAAAAATAAAGTTGTGTTCTGAGTGGTCAGTCCGAGTTCTCACCTAAATTGTTGTTTACGGAACTTCGAAGTTACGTAAATACGTCAAACTCCATACAAGTTTTTACTAGGTATCCTGTGGTTTTACTTCTACAAGCTGTCAAAGTCAAACTCGGAGTTCCGATTTGTTTGAAAACGCGGAGTCGGCGTAAACGGCAAAGTCAATGTATTTACGGCGACGATACGTAAACTGTCAAAACTCGCAAATACTAGTGTGTCACTGTGCGCGCTCTTCAATGTCTCTATACATTTGAAAATGTTAGTCGATCGGTTTGGCGTATACGCTAATTTAGGTGACAAGTGGGACTAGGGGAGGGGTGCTGGTGCAACATTGCCTACCAACATAACGGCAAAACAAAAATACAATGCTGTATGAATTACGTTCAAAATGCTGTTAAAAATCCAAATCAAAGGGCGAACATATTTTTCCTTTCCGTGAGGAAAAATGAACCTGACACTGACAGATGTCCGTCATGTGAAGTACCAGTATTATATTCTGTGGTCATGTGTTCTAACCTAAAACTAGCAACGAAATTCAGCCCAGCGATTGGCAAAAAGTGGACAAAACAGTTGTAGTAATGTGCACAAAACTGTCAATGAAGTCTTTTCTACTGCACCGTTCTTGTATTAACTTAAATGCAAGATCATTAAGTTGTCTACAGAATTATGATTCCATTTTGGCTAAAAAAAGCCACAAAAGCCAGTTCTCACCCGAAGGATCAAATCCAGGCAATTGTTTCAATACGTGTATATCAACTCGTAGATATTTATCCTTGCAGGGTGTGGTTGAGTGGCAACATAATTTGTATGCAAGCATTTCACACAGTTACTTAGTTGAGAATATTCAAACTGGCTTATTAAATTTTCACGAAATATCTGGTCTGCCATGGTGGGCGACCATCACACTTTCAACAGTGATAGTTCGCAGTCTAATGACGCTTCCACTTACTGTTTACCAAAACTATATCTTGGCAAAAGTAGAAAATGCTAGCTTAGAGCTAAAAGGTCTTGTTGACGAGCTAAAGAAAGAAACAGCGATAGCCAAACATTCCTTCAAGTTGACAGATAAGCAAACTATTATTTTGTATAAAAGATCACTGAAAAAACAGTGGAGAAGTATTATTGAACGTGACAATTGCCATCCATTTAAAGCAAGTCTGGTGATTTGGCTGCAGATACCAATATGGGTGTGCATGTCATTTGCATTACGGAACCTCGTTTACATGCAACCGGCGATGGATGCCGCTGCATTGGTCACCTTTAATGAGCTCTCGGTCGGAGGATTTGGCTGGATACCTAACCTTACAGAACCGGACGCATCTTGGGTTCTCCCCATTACCTATGGAGTTATAAATTTGTCCATAATAGAAATCCAAGCAATATCCAAGCTCAGAGCACCTAGTAAATTTTACAATGTGATGACAAACATTTTTAGAGGATTCACATTGGTGATGGTGCCAGTGGCGGGCTGTGTGCCATCTTGTTTGTGCCTGTATTGGGTGACCTCGAGTATCTTTGGCTTGATGCAGAACTTGGTGCTGCTGTCGCCACGGCTAAGGAGAAAACTAAAAATTGTGGAGGCACCTAGTGAGATAGAGGATCCTTATAACCATGTCAAAAATGAAATTAAAAACAAAGTACTAAAAGTCTTTCTTAGAAGGACTTCTGCAGAATAAATATACTCTTAGTACATAAGCAGGTAAGATATTCTCGGAGTTATTTGGTTTGAAATTGTTTTATTAACGTGTTAATTTTTAGGTCCAAATTATACCAAAAATATCCGAAATTTGAGTTTAAAAGGTCTGATGTCCTCGAATATGAAGGTATTTTGTCAGCCAGTACTTAGGTATATTTATTTTGAAACATTTTCACAAGAAAAAAATATCTTGGGTGCCATGCTAGCTGCCAACAACTGAATATTTGAACAGATCTTTTTTACAAGGGCATGTTGAGAAAATTAACATAAAAACCACAAACTATAATACCAGAAACACCGTCATAACATAAACCTCACACACCGCATTCCCGTATGACTTAGGTGCTTTGCCAGGACCTTACCTTAAAGACCATAGTTCCATTGAGCTGGATGAAAAACATTGACAATTTGTCATTGCCGCTTCAAACATGTTGCTTTCCAATAATACGGTACCATCACAGGCTAACTTAACCCAACATCTATAGTTTTACATGGATTCCGGACCGATAAAAAACAGCTAGCTTTTGTGATGAAATGCACTTATTCTAAATAGACATAAAATATAATATTCCAGTAAACTTTTCAGCAAGTAGTATCTTTTACAATAAGTATCTTTTACAATTGCTTTTTTGGCCGATATCACCGAACAAAAATTTTGTTTGAGAAAATGCGATGCAATGTTGTAATAGTCAAAATTAGGTTTTACAAAATAATAATAAAAAAGAAAAATACACATAAATCTCATGTCAACACTGTATTTGTATTTCTATTCCCTCGCACTCATCTTCTGCCTATTCCGACTCCTTCACGGTACACGCTGCAAGGCAGTGGAATCAGCTACCTCCTGCAGTACGAAATTCGCCCTCTATTCATGCGTTCAAAAAAAATCTTAAAGCTTTCTTTCTTTCCTAATTACGTCTTTACTCCCCCCCCCCCCCCCCCCCAGTTTTCAGTTAATTTTTATTCCTATTGGCAATACATTTGTTTGTTTTTTTTTTCTTAATTTTTGTGATAGTGTTAAGTATCATACTTTATTTTCTGTTTCTATATTATATAAAGTGTTTATATATTTATATTAATGTATATTTATATTTATATGTATATAAGTAGTTGGTATATTGTGTATAATATTTGTTGTAGTAAATTCATTTGTCTCTATAACTGCCACTCGCACTACTGCTCACGATACCCAAAGGTAGATTGGTAGAGAATGCCCCTGGCATTAAGTTGTACCTTTTGCTCGAATTTTGAGTGCAATAAACATATATAAATAAATAAATATTTTGTATGACCAGATCCATAGTTTTGAAACATTAAATTTGCAGACCCCGATTGTGGCTTCAATTTACACATCGGGAAGGAGCGAGAACTACTTCTCCATGCCGGACAAATTTCTGCCACACCGCTGGGACCGTGACGACGCACGCCGATCCAATCTTCCTATTCACGTACCCTCAGCTTCTCTGCCCTTCGCACTCGGCTCACGCTCATGCATTGGAAAGAAAATTGCACAGCTGCAAATGACACAAGTTCTCGAAGAGGTAATCTTATGATTTGTCCATTCCATTTGACTTGTTAATTTTGTTGATTGTTTTCAACCATTAGAAAAAAAAAAAAATTATTTCCAGATATCACACATTTCGTTGAAAATTAAAGGGTCTGCTCAACAACTGTTTTCTGTCAATGGAAAACTAAGCGTTTGCGAGCTGTGAAATAAAATTAAGGTGGGCCTTCCCGCTCAACTCCCCATACGCGTGGAAAGAAGATCATGCGCATATTTCTTGCCAGACATAAAAAAATTTACTCAAAACAGCTTTACTTGATCGAACTAGATGTCATCGAACAAAATAGTGTTTGGTTTCTAAGTTATACAATAAATTTGGAAGTGAATTACTCAACGATAAAATAAAAACACCTTAAAAAAATTAGTCACCAGACCTAGCATGTTTCATGAATATGTATAATCAATTTTGCTTTTGTTTGATTTTTGATTGATTTACTCGATTTACTGATTACGCTTATGATTTACTTTCAGCTATAAGTGGTTTTGTAATTAAAATGTTCGTAAATCTTACCAAATCAAACACACATTTTCTGATTTGTGAACATGGTGCATCCTCCTCATCACGGAGCCTGTCTTTTTCTTTGAAACAGAGAAGTTCCCAGAGCGCAATAGCACGGTTATGAGTTAGTCCATTAAATTTTATTATGTCTCATGCTGATTCGAAAGCATTTCATTTCATTTATTTAAACTTTTTGGTAGTCAAACTACACCAAGTTACGTCACAAAGATTCTGTCCTGCAGTCATTCCACAGAGTATAAACTGATACACTTATGCTAGGTTTAGGAGCATTTCTAAGTCAATAATCACACCTCATAAGCTGCGAGAACCCACAGACCGTTACACTGAGCGGAGACAACCATGTGGCTGAAAGACACAGTTGTTGAAAATCCAAAAACACTGAAAATTTAGTACCTTATTTCATATGGGCCTGGGTATTTGTAACGAATTGTTAGAAACAATCAACAAAATGAACAAGTGATGATTCTGCTTTTAGTACCGCAACAAATGCGCTAGTACTAGTAATTTTTTTGACAGTAGCACAAATATCGGAATTTCAAGGTGCCAAGATAATGAAAATTGAGATAAAAAAATGACAATGCTAGTTCATTGGATTGGAAAATATTTTAGTAAAATACAAATGACAAGCAGCTACAAAGAGCTTGCATTGATGAAAGTTTAAAGCCGGAAAACATTTAAATGGCTGAATTATGGGATAATTCCCAAATCGTCATCAGAATAGACATTTTGATATTAGAGATCTCTGTCTTAGGTGAACACAGACATATTCACATTAGAGATATTAAATTTGCAAACTCCCCCATATTCAGGTTTTCATTACTAACATTTTGTTTCAGGTGTCCAGACATTTTGATCTAACACTTCTTAATCGCAAGAAAGTGAGCGCCATCACATCACAAGTGCTTGTGCCCAATGATCCAATTAAAATACGATTTACATTGAAATGAGGAAATATACTATTACGAATTGTGTCGCATTGCTATATGGTGAAGTAAGGATTAAACATAGCATAAATAAAATAGAACCTATGTAAAACCTTTATAATTTACTTATTCTGTTTTAAAATATTTTAATTACATAACTGCTGTTTTAATCTAATTACATAATAAAATATACGTTCTTAAAATTGCATGTACGTAAGTTAAAATGATGACATTCATTGTTTGAAAGTACTATGTAAAATTTAAAATTTACTCAAAACCGAATAAAGCTTTACACACATTATCGAATTATTTTTGGCAGTTTTATAAATTAGAGCTCTCTATGTCAAATCTGAAAACATGTTCTTTCTTAAGGTGGCCCATCCCGCTCAACTCCCCATACCAAAGGTGGAAAGAAGATCACGCCCATATTTCTTGTCAGAGATGCCAAATTTTGCTCAAAATAGCTTTATGTGATCGAACTAGATGTCTGATGACCATTGGCATTGTAAAATTGTGCTTGGTTTCTAAGTTTTAAGGTCCAAAAGTGCGAATTTTTCGCGCGTTTTATAAAATAACTTTGGAGGTGCTCTACGCAATGATAAAGTAAGAACATCTTAAAAAGATTAGTCATCAGACATAGCTAATTTAATCAAGATTTATAATCCATTTGGTTTTTGTTAGATTTTTAACTACAGCGGTCGTGGTTTACTTTTAGCTATAAGTCGTTTTGTAATTAAAATTTTCGTAAATCTAACCAAATCATACACTATGCACATTATCTTTTTTGTGGACATGTTGCATCTACCTCATCACAGAGCTTGTCTTTTTCTTTGAAACAGAGAAGATCCCAGAGCGCAACAGCACAGTTTTGGACCGTGCCCGCAAATGAGTTAGTCCCGCCGGGTTGGGCCACCTTAAGAAAACAAAAAGGTTGGATTTATTATTACCAAGAGAATAGGTTAAAAAGGGTTTATGTTGCATTGACGTTTTCATCACTTTAATTTTTATTTGGCTGAGAGTTTTATTTTACCATGTCCACATAAAGTTCCAGATGGTAAATAAAATCTAAAATCGGTTTCACTATCTTATTTCATTGACAGATAGGGTATCCGTTAGGTAATGTGTGATAAGAAACGTCTGGATGTAAATATCCCAGACAAATAAGATAAATCTTTTTAATGAGTGCTCCCAAAAATTGGTTTTGCATCGCTGCGGTCACAGAACTAATATCACATCACAAACTGTCTCAAAATGACAGATTTGACATCGTCCAACCACTGCTGCTTATACTGAAGAGCGAGAATGTTGGTGAAGGAGCGAGTGCGGGCCGCATCGGGCATGTGGCCCGCTAGCAGGTACGCCACTGCTTCCACACAAAGCACGCCCATGCCCTCGGCGAGCGACCACACGTAGACGCGCTCCGCCGTCTCGGCGGACAGCTGGAACTGCACGATGGCGCTGCGCAGCGCGTCGCGGAGCCGCTCCAGCAGGAACCGGTCGGCGAGCAGTAGCGCCTCGAGATTCGTCCCCAGCTCCTCCGCCAGCGGGAACGTGTGCACCTCACTCGCTCGCGCGTTCATTCCACACTGAAGCAGCGTCAGTACGTACTCGAGACCCGCCTTCGTCACCTTCTTCATTCGAACCCGCCTCTCGCCGGACTCCTTGAACTGCCCCTTGAGCATGGCGTGAAAGACTTCCGAATTCTGGCAGAGGAACACCTTGTCTGCGTCGACGGTGGAGGCGTCGTCGAGTTGGAATGTGACGACGTCGTCGGCGGTGAGGTTGTCGAGAATGGGGTCGTAGGCGACGCAGGTGTGGTCCCTGTAGCGCCGCTCGAGGCTCTTGGGATCCTTGATGCGGAGGCTGGCGGCGAGGCGCGCGAGCGCGGGCACGCACTCCTCCATCGTCTCGCGCGCATCCTCCATGCTTGTGAACAGCATGTTGAGGGCGCTGCATTCTATGAAGAATTTCCTTAACGGCTTCTCTGTCCTGTTCAAGGGATCTCGGCTTTAATGATCCACATGCATTTATGTCTCAATAAAATATAAAATTGAGATTAAGAAAAAAAACCTAGCATTCTAAACCAACTCGACATGCATGGTAGTGTGTACTAAATTGAGAGAGAAGTGACTTACTTAACAAAGTAAGGCAGTGTAACAGAAAGTGTCTGTTTCATTGAAGGGTGACCCTTTAGTAGTTGGTAGCAGATCTCTCCGATGCCGTAGTCGGACTCCGCCAGCACGGTCAGCTGTGCCAGCAGACGTGTGCTCAGGTTTACAATCTGACATATACATGACATTGATTAATAATCCCATTGACAAAAGTTTTATTTATTGATATATTTCAAAAAACTTCACTCCAAGATATCATTATTTTAAAATACTTCTAATAACAAATAATAATTTTAGCCACATAAATGTTTCTGATTGGTGCAGAATTGAGAGAATTTTTAACACTTTCGCAGGTTACCCCCCAGAACTGTAAACATGGATGCATATTGTTAATGTACCTCAGCCTCGAGTCTGACTTGTCACTTAAGGTGGCCCAACCCGGCGGTCCTAACTCATTCGCGGACACGGTACAAAACCGTGCTGTTGCGCTCTGGGACCTTCTCTGTTTCAAAGAATAAGGCAGGTTCCGTGATGAGGAAGATGCAACATGTCCACAAAAAAGACAATGTGCATAGTGTATGATTTGGTAAGATTTACGAAAATTTTAATTTCAAAACGACTTATAGCTAAAAGTAAACCACGACCGCTGTAGTCAAAAATCTAACAAAAACCAAATATATATAAATCTTGATTAAATAAGCTATGTCTGATGACAATTTTTTTTAAGATGTTCTTACTTTATCATTGCGTAATTCACCTCCAAAGTTAGTGTATAAAACGCGCAAAAAATTCAAACTTTCGGACCTAATAATTTAGAAACCAAACACAATTTTACAATGATAACGATCATCAGACATCTAGTTCGATCAAATAAAGCTATTTTGAGCAAAATTTTGGATCTCTGACAAGAAATATGGGCGTTATCTCCTTTCACCTTTTGTATGGGGAGATGAGCGGGATGGGCCACCTTAAATTGGGGATTACGTCAAACCGATCGACTAGCATTTTTAAAAGTATGGAGAATTTAAGAGCACACAAAGTGGACTTAAGTGAACTAACATATGCGATTATAAGTTTGATTTACTTGTCACCGTCGTAAATACGTTCACGTGGCCGTTTACGGCGATTCCACGTTTTGAGTTATGTGAACCTTCTAGAGAAAAGGACTAAAGGAAAGTGAAGGACCTGCTTGCACTGCCTGCATTTGGTGGTGGGGTGACGTGAGCTGACGGACATCCGGTACAGGCGCAGCGCCAGTCGGCTGCGCAGCACCGTCGTGAGGGTCAGAGCATTGCTGTGGGCAGACATCGTCCTTCTTGCAACACATTCCAATTCGGAATCTGTAATGGACTACATTAATTGGAACCTCGAATCAATTTGTCTCATACGACAATTAATGTTGTAGGTCTGACATAGTAATAAGATTTAAAAAAAAAACGATAATCTAAAACCGCATACCAAGCTGAGAGAATGCGACCCTGTTTTTATTATTATTATTTAATGCTCTTGGACACCTACTGTCCCGAAGTAAATGCCATGCCTAAACCCAATTTTTATGAGCGCAACCGTACAGCTGAAATGAATTAGAAACATGGACAGTTTGTTATTGTTGGCTCGACCATATTTTTATTTAGTGCGATGGTAACAACCAAGGTGGGTTGAACCTACGACTGAGTGAGTTTTTTAACCTAGAGTTTTACATGGGTTCTGAATGAAAATTCATATTATGTCGACGTTAACTAAGAAAGAGATTATAGTGCCACACCATCTAGTGGCCACAGCGAATGCTGCATTGTTGTTCTGTCAAATAGTTTACTAATGATTTAACCAATGGCGCCCTTTTTATGCATTATTGGCAGTCAATAAAAGGTTTTGCACAAACATGCATGCGTTTAGGCGTTAGCTTGTTGTTTGACTCGAAGAATTTCCAGGTGGGGTCTCCAGAACCTCCTTGAGTTTATTTAGTGCGAAGATTCCGTTGATTATAGCTCTGATCTTTCAAGGTACAACTCTGCATATTGACCAGCACAGCGAGATTTACTGTGTCGATCGACGAAAGAAAGCGATTCCAGATAAGGATTGGTTGAGGTGGTAAGCACCGTTATTATACTACCACCTCAATTTGTAAAAGTCAAGTGAAAATCTGCCACTCCAAGGCCGTGAACTTTACATATGCCGCCCTTAAGCCTGTACAGCCTATTGGAAAATCGAATGCTGGAGGTGGGATTTAGATGCTTTCTTTATGCCGATAATTTGTTGCTATATCAGCGGAAGAACTACAGCTGCCAGTAAGTGTCTTTAGGTATGGATGCGTGCCAGCTGAGAGGTTGTCATAAGATATAAGTACATACGTATGGCTGTTATTTTTATTGTAATGAGCATTGATATTTTCTTGCCAACAAGAGTTTGTTTACCATAGCAACATATGATTACAATTATTCGCCCTCTCCTGGCTCTACATTGATACAGATGTAGCAATCCACTCAATATAAATAATTACTATAGTTTTATAATGAATATCTCATTTATAGAATACTTACTAATAGACTTACCCTGTTAATAATAAACCCAGATCATCATCTGAATAGTTTTACAATGTTGTGTCCTTTGCATTGACATGCAGTTTCGAATTTGAGAGAAAGGGATAAAACATTGTATAACTATGTATATAGACGATGATCTGAGTTTATTAGTAACAGGACTTATTATTAACTGAATTTTTAATAAAATATCTTAATGTGTTTGCAATTGTGAAATTTGTTTGTCGGCTCTTCTTTGCAAGACTTTTAGAACTGACATCAGCCAGTATAAGTTTCCTAGCTATGGCTAAGAAATAAAAACTGGCCAAGTGCGAGTCGGACTCGTACACGAAGGGTTCCGTACCATCTACCCATTGCAATTATCAAGATCAAGCAAAAAACGCCAGAAAAATCCAGTTATTTGTATGGGAGCCTTCTTTATTTTTTAATCTTTCTTATTTTTTGTTATAGCGGGAATATAAATACACACTTTGTGAAAAATTCAAATACGGTTCATGAGCTACAGTCCTGTGACAGACGGACGGACGGACAGCGGAGGCTTAGTAATAGGGTTCCGTCGGTACCCCTTTGGTACGGAACCCTAAGAATGAAAAAAATTAAATGAAACCTTAATATCCTTGCGAGTATCTTGGCGGCGCGACCGAGGGGCCGCTTGCACCGGTCGACGTAGTCGAGCAGCGCGGCGAGGCAGTCGCGGCGCGCGAGCAGCTCGAGCGCGGGCGCGGCGGTGGCGGCGGAGGGGTCGCGCGGCGCGCAGGTCCCGCCCCCTCCCCCGCCCGCCGCCGCTGCTGCGCCGTGCGACGCGCGGAACAGCAGCACCAGCACGCAGCCGATGCGGCTCGAGCGACACGCCGACTCCGTTCCGCTCGCCGACTCTGCTCAACATTTAGAGAGTCTTGAGTTGATTTTACTTACACCTTTGCTATACTCTCCGCACGGACTGATCACAGAAGCTTATTGTTGATAATAAAATTGACATCGGAAGCATCACTCACTAGATGTTATTTTCAAAAACAATGTACAATCATTAGATGTGTACCTTCATTATATTTAAAAAATATGTCTGCTTCATAAAATGCGTTTTTACAGTATTTTCTAGATAAAGGAAGTCTAGCTAGACGCTAGTAGCTGCCGCACCGTGAATATCTATTAATAATTTAGATTCAAACCATTGTGTGAGTGATCAACTTGGAATGCTTGAATGGGTAAGTTAGCAGGAAGAACAGATGGTCTGGACCAGTTGCCAAGGTCTATGTTTAAGGCTGTTCTGATCCATAGAAAGTTATTTGTACGCAGAATGCAAATTAATTATATATAAATACAAATTAATTATAAGTGTTAAATATACCTAAAGTAGTTGTGGCAAAGACATTTACAGAGTTTTAGGTTTGATAATTTTGTTATAATTAGCGATTAGAAATACTACACCGATACATTTCATTTCATTTATTTATTCAACTTCTGGTAGTCAAACTACACTAAGTCTTGTCACAATTAAATTGATCTGCGGATTCGATCAACTTAGTGAAGAAGAATCCGCAAAGAAACTTCACTGGTCTATGAGTTGATTTTTTTTCGTTCACATTAATGATATAATACACTGAATACCTGAATGCTGCTGCCGAACTTAAATTTTTGGTAAAATGGTCTATTACAATGAACTAAGATCTACAAGGAAACAACAACCCACAATGTGAACAGTTACTTAACCTTATATACATATTGACTATTTATTGCAAGGTTTTTCCATTGTCAACTTATAGGCTGTCGGGTGTTGAAAGCCCTTGTCAATTTTGATACAGATAAGGTGTATCGAGTAAATATAACTAATACTATTAAAGAATATATACAACCATTGTAGTATTAAGGTCAAAATAAAATTAATAATTATAAATAGTATTACCGTCCGGACCGTCTTAAAACTACAGAGTTATGACTTGAAACTCACCCACCATTTTTACCAGACCTTGCTCCGACTGATTTCCAATTTATACGCAAATATTTTTTTACAGGGGAAAAATTTCAAATCCGATGAGGCAGTTAAAAACGCCTTTCATCGATTCCGTTCCCAGGATTTCTATAGCAGAAGCATCAAGAAAATTCCAGTAAAATGGCAAAAGTGCATTGATTATAATGCCCAATACTTTGATTAATAAAATATACATGGTGTTAAGCAAGTTGGCAACATTCCCGAAAGGGGGTTATTTTGGGTCGCATACTGATTCCGAAAAAGAAGGATTTTACTTGTTTTGAGCTTTTGTTATAAAATTTTCCATTTCTAATACTTGTATGAAAACATAGTATTTCGTAATAGGAATCGCACTGCATTAACTAAAAGTTCTAAAGTAGGACATTTTTTAAAATAAATGTGAAAATTTACATTCGGATCGACGCGATAAAATTGGCGGTGACGTGCAGTCAGTTGCTAGACAGCAAACGCGTGACCTTGGCATTGGCGCGTACACATGGCGTGCTTACACCATTCCAAAGGGAAATTGTCGCTGAGGTAAAGTTTGGATTAAATCTGCAATTTTTTTTACTATTTTAGATTTAATTTTTAAATACCACAAAATGATCAGTATACGAGATAGTTAAATAATCTGTATTAAAATATAAATGTCGTGAAAAAAATTAACACCGTGTATACAGTAGAATCCGGATATAACGACCCTCAAGGGACCGGCGATACAATGTCGTACTAACCGGATGACGTACAAAACGGCAGGATTCTTTCTTAAGTACATGTGTACTTAACTCACGAATAAATATGTATGTGTTATAATGGCAAAAGTTTGATTTTCCTATTTAGGTAAATAAAACATTTTGTAGGATGCTTTATTTTAAGAGCCGCGGACGGATCGCCGTAGCGAGCGGACGTGTCCACCGCTCCGGAGCGCTGCGCACCTAGTACTTATTTTGCCGACCGGTCGGTGACTCATCGCGGAATTTCCCCGCGCGCCGACCGAATGGTGACCAAATAAGAAGAAAGTGCAAATAAACTTGAGCGATAAAGAAAAATCGTTGTAAAAACTCAATTCTTGTTTCCACTTTAGTGGGTGGATGAGTGTTTTAACGCCGGGGGCCGCCGTAGGGCCCCCGAAAACAGTGCTAAACGAGTGCGAGGACAATAATTTACCGATACACGATTGGGTAGAGGACATGGAAAGGGAAACTGTGATCAATAACGAAAACAAATTAAGAGAAATATGTGAACCCGAAACAAAGCTCAGTCACCGCGGCAAAAAGACTATTACAGTTCGTACTGTGGACACAATCCCAAAAATAGACAATAAATCCCCAGTGATCTGCTTCCATTGCGAAGTCACAAACTATCGTGAAAACTTTTACGAATGGTTAGGAGACCAGACAGCAACCAAAACATTAAAATGCGATCAGTGCAAAAACAATACCTCGGTAAAGTGCTTTTTCGACACAACCGGCGGCAAGATCAGCGAAGAATACAGCGACAAGCCATCAATAAATGGTACAATAAGAATCGCGGAATGGAATGAATCGTACTGTGAAGTGCGTAAAAAAAGGTGCAAAATCTGCTTGAATAAATTAACACTGAAGGTATGTCCAGATCTCAGTGAATTTACAATCAGAGAAAAGAAAGTCTGCCCGCAATGTTACACAGCGAACATTCTAGAAGGGACAAATGAAAAAAGGCGCGCCTCGAGATCACGTCACCCACAGCCTGTGTCACCGATAGGAGAACTTCCCAAAACAAAGGAACCAAAGAAACCCAGCCTCAATCCTACCAGGCAAGCAGAGAAGCGTGGAGTAACACCGATCCAGAACGACCAGAGAAGCAACGCATATCCAGTACTACCTAAACCCAGGCTAGCTGCGCTGCCACTAGCGAGCCAGGCAATGAATACGCATAATCGATTTATTGCGCGCCCATTGGACGAGGATATAAACGGCCCAGTCAATGAGAACAACACCCGAGAACATAACACCGCGACTAGTACGAGGAGCACAAGCAAGAAAAGGAAGTTATATAGCGACAACGAAGACAGCATTTACCAGGCGCCCTCACAAGAAGAGGTTAACGAAATATGGGCGGGAGCGTCTCCAACGACTAAAATCATTAGCAGCACGGACACTCGTAAGCCATCGCATATACCGGAGATATCAATCACGGACGACAACTACATACAGAACGAAGGAAAATTTAAAAGAATCAGAGAGATCTGTAAAATGTACGGAGCAAGTGTTTTCAGAACAAAAAACGCTGCTATAATCAAGCCGAAATCCAGTGAATCTCGCAAGAAAATCATCAAAGAATTTGATAATTTAGACAATCAGATGCAATTCATTGCACGCAAACCCAGAGGGGAACAAAACAGAGCGACTAAAATTGTGATAACTGCTAATATGTGCGAAGAAAGTGAATCCAGCTGTCTGGACGAACTAGAACAATGCATCGGTACGCGACCAATAAAAATCACACGAATCAAAGGTGAAACACATCTACTCATATTTAAGGAGGAGCACACATACGAAAAAATTAGGAGGGCCATCAACCAAATGGAAGGCGACTTCTTTGGACAAACGAAACTTAAGCCGAGGCCGTACAAATCAGACCCCAAGCGAGTCACCCAGTGCAAGAAATGCTACCAGTTTAACCACTCAACCGGAGCATGCCACAGTAACCAGAAACCGAAAACTGTGATGGTGCGAAACCGAGAAGGAGAACAAGTGGAAATCTGCTTCTCGTGCAAGCAGGCCGGACACGTAGCCACGCAAATCCGATGCCCGAAATTCCAAGAGGCGATTAACAAACAAGTGAAGCAAAGAGAGCTAGTTAACGAACAGAAATCACCGGAACCACAAAACAGCCAGGAATTAATCGGGGCCCCGAGGCACCAAGGAACCCTAAGCCAAAACACGGCAGAATTTACAGCTGGGACCTCGTACGCCTCCAAAGCGGGGCAGACTAACCCAGAACATATAAAATGCAACATCATAGCTCAAATGAAACCAGAGACAACTATGACGAATCAGAGGAGGAAACAACAGACCGCCTGCTCGAAGCCCTTAGGAAGATCAAAGATAAACTAAGCAAAGAACAGATCAGATCAGTTATCGCGGTCCTAAATATCCTCAATGGCTAACACAACCAGAACTAGACAACTCAAAATCCTCCACCTAAACATCCAAGGTATGAGGCAGAAATACGATGAGTTCAAGACCCTACTCATGCAACAAAAACCGCACATAGCAATTATCAACGAATGCAAACTAGACTTCACAAGAGCCCGTTTCAACATGCAAGGGTACAGCAAACTCACCCATAGCAGAGCAAAGCACCTCGGTACAGCCATGTATATCGAGGAAGGACTCAGATGGACGCAAGCAGAGATTCTACCAGGTACAGATGAATCAAAAATAGAAGGAATAGCCATCAACCTGTTCCCACAACGCAACTCAGAGAACAGAATAAAGATCAAAGGAATCTACGCCTCACGAGACACCGCAGTAACAGACATGGAAGAACTGGTACTTGAGTCCCCAGCCATCATCGTAGGAGATTTCAACCTACAGATGGTAGAACTTAACCAAATGAGATCTGCCTCAGCAGGTCTGAAGATAGAAAAAGCCTGCCAAGCCAGCCTTTGCACCCTGCATCACACTAATAAATGCTCCAGGCCCACTAGTGCCGGCGAAGGTATACTGGATCTGGCCATATTTTCGCACGATACACAACGCCTCAACGATACTGTTCGCTGTCAGCAACTATCGTCCATCAAATCAGACCATCTCCCATGGGTCCTGGAAATGCAACTGCCGATTGAAAAAGAAATAAAGAAGACCCGCAATACCAAGAAAATTTACGATGATCACAAACTGCGAAAACAATTCGAAAAGAAATTCACCGATTTTGTGGAGCTATCACCCCCACTAGGTGAGACCATCACCTCTGATGAATCTTGCGAAACTTACATCATCACTTTGGAAGAAAGCATCAGGAAAACCCTAGATGAGCACGCACCACTTAAGGTAACGAAGAGAGTTGAGCTTCTCCCAGAAAATATTCAAACCCTCTGCAGAAGACGAAATCACACATGGAACACTGTCTACAGACTGAGACACTATCCAGACAACCCACGAAGAATTGCAGCTTAATTAGAGAACAGACAATTACAAAAAGAAATCAAGCAAAAAATATCCGAACTCCGTGAAACCTCATGGAAGAAGGTGATAGAAGATAAATCAGACAACAAATCGCAGATGTGGCGTATACAGCGACACCTCAAAGCACCTATACAAAAACTACCGCACATCGAGGGATGCAGCACAGAAGCAGAAACGATCAACGCCCTCGTAGATGCAGCGATCGTAACAGAAGCAGAAACCCAACCAGAGGACCAAGGAACTGAACGGACGACACCCTTCAAACCGCTGGACCCAACCTCTAAAGTGGAAATTAAAAGAGCATTGGCCAAATTCAAAAACAAGAAAGCTCCAGGACCGGACCAAATCAAGGCAGATGCACTTAAGCTATGTGGCGACGCATTTATTAGCGTATTCAAACCAATCATAGACTACACGCTGAACACAGGATACTACCCGAAAAAATGGAAGCTCGGAGAATGCATATTCTTACACAAATCCGGGAAGAATTACAAAGAAGCTGCTTCGTACAGGCCAATCACCCTACTTAACATTATGGGCAAATTGTGCGAACGAATCATACTATCAAGAATCTACACTACGGTAGGAAGACTACAACCAGAGTTCCAGCACGGCTTCACAAGAGGCAGAGGTACTGGCACCCAGATACTCCGTACTGGAAAATTTATAACAGACGCCTTAAACGAAGGAAAATCAGTGACAATGGTGTCGACCGACTTATCTAAAGCCTTCGACTCCATAAATCACAAAGGACTAATAAAGAAATTGCAAACTGCAAACGTACCAAGTAACGAAATAAAGATGACAGAAAACTATCTAACAGACCGCACAGTGTACGGGAAATTTAGAACCACAGCGGGCCAGGAGCGAGAGCTACCGCACGGGGTTCCACAGGGGTCGATACTCGGCCCTGTCATATTTAATTTGTATGTGAGCGATTTACAAGACCTTAACCTACATCGAGGAAGACACGTAACATTCTCACAATATGCCGATGACCTTTGTATATTGGCCACGGGTAACAAATCACACGAAGCAGCAACACGCGCCGCATGGTCAACGGAGCCAGTAATAAACTTCTACGAAAGATGGGGCCTAAAATGCAACGTGCAAAAAACAGAATGCATAACGTTCACCAAAGAACAATTGAAAGGAGCTAGAGCAACAATTAAAATAAAAAACCAAACACTAGAGCTCAAAAAGGAAGTAAAATATCTAGGAGTCATCTTTGACAAGACAATGACTATGGGCCCACATACCAAATACGTAGTAAACAAGAGTAAGAAGACGCGAGGCATGCTTAGTTCCATCATCGGGTGGTACTCTAAAGTCTCGCTCAATATCAAACTACTACTGATCCAGGCATGCCTTTTACCGATCCCGAACTACGGAGTTATTCAACTACTTCCGAGATATAGCAAAACAAACCAGAGCCTCATAGAAAGGCAATACAAAGGGGCCCTAAAAATGGCAGGCCAATTCCCGAAAAACATCTCGGACGAGGTAGTGTGGGACCTGCTAGACTGGGACCCATGGCATCTAAGCGCCCACGACCTCAATGTGGACATGATTAATCATATACAACTCGGCGAAATTGAAGGACTCCAACAACCGGGACGGCAATATACAAAGAAAGGCCATCACAACCCACAGTTGGCCTCAACTAGACTAGGGGATATCGAATACATTAATAAAAAAGATAGGGACCGCCAGCTCAGTCAAAGAACGACGCCTGCGCGTCCACGTCTACTGCGTTAGACACCATCCACCCATTTCCTTTCCTTTTCCCCTTAGAAAAGGACCTGGAAAGGGATCCTAAGTACACCGACCAAATAAAACTAGTAGGGATTTAAATTTGTATAACTTCATCAGTTTTTAACAAAGGTAACACAGCACATGCATACTAGTCGCAAGACATCAAATGTAGCTGACACACCCGGCAAAGCCGGCTTATTGCCACAATTACTAGAGAAATAAATTTTATCTGAATCTGAATCTGAATCTGAATCTTTATTTTAATGGTTCTTACACATTGCAAATTACCAACATAGGTACATAATGTACTGTAATACAAAGAGATAAATTTAATACAACAATAAGGGCCCTTTTCACTTACTGCAGGCCTTTCTTAGCAGCTTGCAATCAATACCAGTACAAGATATCAGCACTTTACTAACAAAGGCCCTTTAACTATTGATTAAAATACATCGACACTTAGTGAAAACCAGGCTAAGGGTCTCTTCCACCAAGTAGTGATTAGTTTAATCCTCACACACAGTTGCCTTTCTTAGCAACTCGCAATCGATACCAATACAAGATAATCAGCACTTTGGTATTAGGCGGGGTGAAGTTGGGGCGCCGAGGTATTGGTGTATAGGTTATGTAAACAAAACATTGCGTGTCGTTTTAACCGGACGTATTATCATAAATAATGGTCGCTATAAGCAGTTGGTCGATTAAACCGGAGTCGCACTAAACGGTTATATTTTCTCAGTACCTAACTATGAAACCTAACTTGAGTAAACATTATCGTCGTTAAAACCGGTTAGTCGTTACAAGCGAAGTCGTTGTAAATGAATTCTACTGTATTTTTCATATTTTTTTTTTCTATATAACACAGCAATTTCATATGTAAGGACCTAATACAATTATGTACTTTTCCTAGAATATTAAGTCACTAAAGAGGGTTTTATCGTTGAAATTATAATACACTTTATCAAGGAGCACTAATTTTAGTTTATTCTTAAATTTAATAAGAGGCAGATTTCTGATTTCTACAGGTAATTTGTTGTAAAATCTTAGAATATTCTGAATAAAACTCCTTGAAGCTTGATGATGAAGTTGATTGATAGCGCTATTAAATAAAAATGTTGTTTCGAAAAATTTATCAAAACCTATAAACCTGAAATTCTGAAAATATTTTCGCCATAACTACTTTGACTATATTTCACAGTCAAAATAAATACCCTATACATTTTTGTAAATATTGATTATGTGTCGATATAGCAGCAATAGAAATACAGGTATTCGGTGGGTGCAGAACCCTAAAAACGGAGGCTGGTCTCTCACCATCAAGCTGTATTTGATTGCTTTCAGTCTCGTCGTCCTCCATGATGAGGTCGTCCAGGTCCTGCAGCATCTGCGCCGCGTTGAGATCGGCTTGCTCTGTGCCCGCCCCCACCCCCGCTACCCCCGTACCGCCCTCCTCCTCCGCGTCTGCCTCCGGCTCGCTGCACACCGGCGAGTACCGTCCCGACACCTCCGAGTCTGACGACTCTGGACACACAATAAATGCACAATATAAATGAAATGACAACAGTTCTCTGAAATTACAAATGTTGTCATATCTAAGTGTGGAGTGCACCATCTCTGGTTAGTTATAATTTTAAAATTAAAATATATCCGTCCTCATTTTTCGCTAGAGTAAAAAAAATAGACCAATAATAACCATAACGAATACTAACCAGAGATTCATTACGTGAAAGTTCAATGGGTTAAAATAACAATAATAATAAATAGTTTACTTTTGAGAAGGGTCCTTAACTATCCCTGACACAGAAAACACCAAAGTTTTTTTCAGTCTTTGCTTTGGCTCTGTTATAAGCATAGACCTAACATATCGCGCTGTGCTTACAAGACAAAAAAAGCGTGGGAGTGAGATGTCAATACAAGACCACTACCGCGAGTTAGAGGGAGATGGCACACATCTGTCCGATGAGACTTCTGAAATTGTTATCACTACATTGGAGTTGCGCTCATGGATTGTGAAACGTTTTTTTGTAAAATCTTTATCATTTCTCTAGTTTTCCTTAAGGAAAGCATGGTGAACGTGAAAAATGGTTTTTAACCATTTTTCTATGGTAAATAAGGGGTGAACCAGCGATTCCTTTGTTTATCAAATTTCCTAACTTTTCCTCAATATTTCAAAGTAAAACATAAACACAACTTCAGATCATTTTGAAATTACTTAGCGATTTAGAAACATTTTTGAGTAAAAAATGTTTAAGTTCCATAGCGGATCCGTGTAGGAAGGCCCACTTTTCCAGCGCTTCGCATCCAGGGTAAAACAAATGGCCCTTAAGGTGGCCCAACCCGGCGGGCCCAACTCATTCGCGGGCACGGTACAAAACCGTGCTGTTGCGCTCTGGGACCTTCTCTGTTTCAAAGAATAAGACAGGCTCCGTGATGAGGAAGATGCAACATGTCCACAGAAAAGACAATAAAAATAGTGTATGATTTGGTAAGATATACGAAAATTTTAATTTCAAAACGACTTATAGCTAAAAGTAAACCACGACCGCTGTAGCAAAAAATCGAACAAAAACCAAATAGATTATAAATCTTGATTAAATAAGCTATGTCTGATGACTAATCTTTTTAAGATGTTCTTACTTTATCATTGCGTAATCCACCTCCAAAGTTATTGTAAAAAACGCGCGAAAAATGCGAACTTTCAGGCCTTATAACTTCGAAACCAAACACAATTTTACAATGCCAATGGTCATTAGACATCTAGTTCGATCAAATAAAGCTATTTTGAGCAAAATTTTGGATCTCTGACAAGAAATATGGGCGTGATCTTCTTTCCCCTTTTGTATGGGGAGATGAGCGGGATGGGCCACCTTAAACACAACTTTATTGCACACCATTTAATAAAAAACAGTTAACATAAGGTGAGGTTATAGCCAAACGGCATTCCCATACCACTGGGATGTGGGAAAGGTGCAAGGCTATCAATCATATCTAGGTCGCTTACAGGATTCCCACAGAACAGTAGGAAATCGGCAGTTGGCTCTTCCTGCAGTTTGAGCTCCTTGCATTTTGCATCAAAACTTTTTCAACCTCTATTGGCTAACCTTGCACAACCAATCATCAAACTTGAGATGCACATAATCAATTTACATTAGATGTAGTTATTATGTAGTCATAGAAGGCATCTCACCATCGTTCCCGCTGCAGGGCGACCCGCAGCCCCCTGAGCTTCCCGGACTCCACTGGTACTCGGCCCAGTACGGGGGCGACGCGCTCTCGCCGCCGCCGGAGCCCGAGCCCACGCCCGAGTCGGGGCTCCAGTCCCAGCGCGGCCGCTTGCTCTGCGACGCGAAGCTGCGGCACTCGGGGCTCCGGCCGGAGCGCTCCGAGTGCGAGGAGCCAGGGCTGGCGACGGGCCGCGCCGCCGGTAGGCGACTCGACGACGGCCACTCGGGGCTCTTCGGCTCCCAGTAGATGCTGGCCGACCAGTCGCGCTTTGCCATCTTGATAAGCTGCGATTTCTAAAAAATTTTGCAGAAAACCATAATAAGAAAGGTCTAAAATTTGAAGACTGATATATCAAAGACAGAGATACGCAAATATGGAAACATTGAGGCTTCAAATGTTGAGTATTCTTTCTGTTATAATGATGAAACCACGAGCCATTGTTTTTCGCATGACAGCAAAACTATAAATATTGTGTCTATGACGAGTAAGAATTGACCAATACCTGTGCATGCTGTGGACTGGTGGAGCGAGCCCTCTTGAGTCTACTCCTGCCGCCGCCGCCCGCGCCCGCCGCCGGCGCCTCGCCCTCGCCCCCGCTGTCGTCACTCGCATCGCTCTCAACCGCGTCCATGAACCCAACAATCATGTTGTCACGCTCTATCACAACCTGCCAGATATCACAAATAAGGATCCTAATAAAGGGATGTCAAATTCAACTAAAAACCAAAGAATTTTGAAATTTTAAAGCTCTAAATTTTATTGAATTCATAGTTATTCAGGCACAGTTTGTCTCCAGTTTTATTAACCATTTGTGTAGAATGAGGAATATTTTTTCTTGATAGGCAACTAACATTTTTCAAAATAAACTAAATGCAAAGATAGTCTCCATCCAGCAAGCAAACCGATCGCCGACAGTATCTACTCTACGACCCAATAAATGACAATTCTACTACAGTCCTTCTCACACTGTCTTCACTAAAAAATGTTAAATTATCTATACGTTAAAGCCCAATGTCACTTAGGCCGGAGTGCACGACGCTTCGTAAAATGTTATCTGTTACTGATTACATTTGACGATGATGTGACGGCTAATCGCCCATCATATGAAATTGCGTTGCACGTAACATATTTTCGTCAAAGTTAGCTTGCCAGGAGTCAGACCACAAATAGTCCCTCGAAACAATCGGCAAAAATGTTTGCTGTATGGCAACTCTTAGCACCGCCCGAGCTGACATAGTACTGCCCTTCTCCCACAGTACATAAACAGAAAGGGACAGGCACAATCGAAGCACCATCTAGCGTCAACCATTCGTACTAACAAACAAAACAGTTGCTCTTGGAGCCGCGGGGTGGCGCTACTAGCGCCCAATATGTCGGCTTGCTATCAGCTGTTGGTAGCACCACAGATTACATAGATATGGCGCCGAAATTTTTAATCTGTGGAACCGAGTGCCAGGCTAATAATTATGAAAAACAAAGCATTGCATTCCATTAATGGCGACGTTTGCCTCTTATTTAAGGTCCAATAAGACTACAATAATATAAAAATAGTAACTTATGATACTTTGAATTATTATTTGATCGTGATTTTGACGGTGATCGATGGGTCGGGAGTGTTTACGATTAGCGGTTAACATCAGCGATCAACGTAATGTTTAAGTTTCGTGCAACGCAAATTTTGACTTATCTGTCTTTAATCATACGTTGACGGTGATGTTGACGTGCAGGACGGTACGTGCAACCGGGGCTTAAAGTTGATTTTTTTTCCTTGAAGGTAACTATATTTTTCCAGATGTAATATACGATTTGAGATAAATGTGGTTAACATTCTGCATTTTATTCATTGGTATGAAAAATAAGACCTTTGCAAAAAGAGTATCGATTGTGACATACCAAAGTATTCACTTGGCATGTAATTGTAAAATAATTTTCTATTTTCGCAGTCGTTGGGAAAGTCAGTGAGAGGCATTACCTTCAATTCGTCCGCTTTGCCCACTGCGAGTGACTTTCGCCTCTCGAGCAGTCCAGGGCGCTGTCCCTGCCCATCGTCGCTCTCGACCGCCGCCGCCGCCGCCGCCGCAGCCCCCGCCGCCGCCTCACTCTGCACCTCCATGTCCTCGACGTGGTCGTGCTCGCACTCCATGGTGGCGATGTGCGCCGTCAGCTCCTCTGTCAGAAGGCTCACGAGACCCTCGTTAATCAGAATTTGGAAGGCTGTAATGTAGAAAACATCATGGAAATTTAGAGTAACTAATACTACCAGGTCTTATCCGATAAATTTAGGCAAGATACTCTTGTGTTTTCTCGAAAAATTTTCACTTTCCATGTTTAATTACATTAATATTTTTTTTATTTCATATCTAGGTGAAAATTTCATTTTAAAAAATCTTCAGCCCCATCTCTGAATATTGGGGTGCCATAATGTTTGGAGTGTAGCGCTCGGTTAGTAACTGCACTACATTGTCGAAAGATGCGGAGTGGAAATCGGTCATGCAGGTAATTAATTTTGATATTATATTCACTTATGGTAGGAGGTATATTTATCAGGAGCCTGCTCCGGTTTGCTTCCGATTGTATTGAAGGTAGTTGTCACTTCATTTAGGTCATTTAATATGTTTCACAACTACTTCACTACAGAAATAATGCAGGATGCATCAAGGTAGTATCTAACCGGTGTCATCGAAGACGTACTGCAGCAGCGCGTGCATGGCATGCTGCGAGTGGCGCGCGGCCGCTACAAGCAGCGGCAGCCCACCGCAGTGCCGCAGCCGGGACCGGTTCACCGCCTCGCCGCTCAGCTGCGCGAGCGCGCGCGCCGCCCCCTCCGGCCACCACTCCACATCTAAGCCGCGGTGCAAATCTATGTATTAACGCAGCTCAAATGCGAGTTCACGCTCGCCACAAAAAGCATGAATCAAAAACACCTTTGCTACTTTTTACGATCAGCGATAAACAGTTGTATGGGAAAGTATGTAGACAGATTTTAGTTGTAAACATTTCCCAGAAGTGGTGCTTCATCATCAAATGTACTTTATTTCTCGTAATCTTCTTAATAAATCACTATAAATGATTTCGCTGAGGTTAAGACTTCCAAAATTGTAATATCACATTAAATTGCCAAATAAATGTTTAATGTATGTATTTATGTTAAGGAAGAATATATACTCTTCTAATTCCACCTGCCACCATTCAACATTTAATTAAAAAATAGTGCACTCAACCAATGACTTAAACGAAACAGTTTTAAGCTGCTTTAAGCAATAAATAAATAATAATAAATTCAAGTTAATGAATTTTTTTTCTTTACATAGTTCATCATCGTCTTTCAATTGGCTTGTCCAGAGGATGATCTCAGTAACATTATGATCAAGAATCATTGGTTTTGATAGAAACAAACTAAACATGTAAAGATTCAAGGGTAAAACTGTTGAGCGTGTAACACAATTGCGATAATACCACTTCGTTTCTGCAGAACCCCGACGAGGCACTCCACGAAGCCAGCGGTACCCAGCAACGGTCGGCACGAAGAGACAAAGCACAGGTTCATCAGGCACTTGAGCGCAGTGCTCTCGTAAGTCCGCGTCAGTGCCACTAGACACTGGTAGCCTCTGCCATCACCTTGCAGCTATGGGTTAAATACATTTTTTGATTAAACATTGAAAAGTGGTATGTAAAACAGGTAAGGGCCTTACATGCAATATAAAAATATTTTTAAATTTAAAATTAAAAAACAATGCAATATACAAATGTATTTGCGAGTTTAATGCATGAATTGAAACGAAAATCCTAGTCATAAAAGTATTTAAAGTGAAAAAAAAAAAACAATAGTGTTTGGAGTTTAGTATTGGCAGTGATAAGTCGACGTGTAATAAAATGTGTTAGTGAGATTTTTAGAATATATTTGATTGAATAAGAGAATTATTGTGGACTTCGGTGTTTTTCGGTTTTAAGTGTGGCAACCCACAAAAACTTTTAGTGACTACTTTTGAATAGTAACAAATTCTCGGCATTGAACTTGAATTGAGTTTATTTAATTCCATTCATTTAAAGTCTTGGTATTAAGGCTACGCCGTCCACCCGTGGGAAAAAAATATTGCCCCAACACATTGACACAACGTGCTCACTCACACAAATGTAAGACATTTACACGGCGCACATTGGATCACGATGCACGGTGGACTTGGGCTATGTATTTTTTAAATATAATAAAATTATTACGTATTATTTCATTGTTATAATCCCACATGTTTGTGATTATTACAAGTGAGCCTGGATATAAACCGTTTTCTTTGTAAAATCATGCTACCATGTCTATCTGAATCATAGAATCCTAACAGGTTATTAGAGTGATTGTGAAGTTTTTTTAAAAGACACAATAGCGCATTGAAATATGTATTTCATAGCAAAAATGTGTGCACTTTTTTTTTATGCGACCTGACATGGATGGCTAATGTCACACAACTACCGTTATGAATACACCACATTCCCGAAGGAATTAGGTGCCTTTCCAGGACGTTCCCTTTATGAGCAGCGCTACATTGAACTGGATGGAAAACACGGACGATTTTTCATTGCCGCTTCGACCATCATTTCATTTCACTTCGATGGTACCAACCCGGGCGGGCTTAAACCCAACCACCTAGTAGGGGAAGGGGACCTACAGTATTACATGGATTCCGAACCAAGGAGCAGCTCGCATTCGTGACGAAATGCACTTATCGCACTCGGAAAGACAAAGACAGTGGTGCATGTCGAAATTAAATCCAGGCCTCTGGTACGCTAGGCCAGTTTCCGCGCCACAAGGCTACGAGCCGCTCAAAGATTAAAAAGATTTTTAAACGAGGAGAAAGCGAGTGGTTTGATTTCAGAAAATATGTTGCAGAGCTCGGTTTCGTGCGTTTTTACGGCAGTAAAGTACATTGCCGACCGGCGCCGGCCGCCTTTAGTTCGTGATATTTTATGGCACGCAGCTGGCCTATTCTTTTGAAATATGTTACAAATTCACATTTGTATTATCTATGCAAACACCTTGGCATTTTTAATACATCTAAAATAAACTACGTACATAACTTACGAATTAACTGCTTACGTTTATGTTTTTAATTCTAGTCCGATCAAGTGGGTCGGTAATAGTTCAATCAAAAATATGTAATACTAGCTGAGGTACCCGGCTAAGCTCGGGTCAATTTTGTTTCGGTCTGATGTCGGGATGATCAAACATTTTATGTTATACCAGAAGGGATAAAAGTATCTATTTTCATTTAGGAATCAATTTATTACTACCAAATGTGCATTTGAAATAAATTATCAATTTTTATTGTAGTTATGGTTCACTGTTTTGGCTATAATGGCACACATAAGATATAGATGTATACTGTGGCGGACTTTTTTGTAGGACTATTTAAGATAAACATTTCTATCATGCATAACACACGTGTAACTTTAGCGGTTTTGGCACCGCGCCCCAGAATATCTCGCAGATGGTAAATTGTTTCATGCTTACTTGATATTTTGGACAATTCACACAATATCTTTATAAATTGTAGCCTATGTGTTATTCTGATGTATGAACTATATCAGTCCATCCATTCAGTAGTTTTTACGTGAAAGAGTAACTAACATCTATGCATACTTACAAACTTTCGCGTTTATAATATTAGTAGGATGCACTAGAGCAGAATTGAGCGGAAGTGTCGTGCACGGGCGGCCTAGTTTTGAGTTGACTATAAATGTGAAGGGTTATTTAGTTTTTGTATTATAAGCTAGCTTAGTGGGAGGATTGAGATTTTTCGATATAATTTATAAAATTAAAATTACTGAAAGGTATGTCGATGAGGGTACCTGCTTTACTATTTTTTTAATTTGCAGAGATCGGAAGTGATACATTCATTACCTTTTTTGTAGGATTTGTGTGTCTTTTTTTACTTTGCTCACCGGCATTGCAACAAAGGAATCCGATTGTACTTCTTCTGTTTCAGTTAAACCGGTTTTTTTGGTCAGTGCGCGCGCTGGCAATAAAAAGCAGTTTGGTTGCAGGGTGGATTATTTTTTTGTCGCGTTTCGAAGCGTGGTGTTTTGAATTACAACGTGCACCATTGCAACATGGTGTGTTACTACACTATAAGCCTTCAGAGTTTTAGATAGAACCTAACCTTACGGATCCATAAAAACAGCTTTACAACATGTTAGAAATAAAATTATAATTTCCTATCATGTATTATTATTGACATAGTTATCTAGCGGCGGCTATTTCACGCATTCGAGTTTTCAGTAGGTTAAGTAATTATATACACAATTATAATCTATTTCAATTACTAGTAACTAAATTAGCGGTTGACACTATTGAAATAATGTATTAAAGAAAATTTTAAAATGTATTTTTATGCACAGCAATATTAAATGGTAAAATACATAAATAGCCCTGTGTTGTTAGTTGATCAAAATAAACACCTCATTCTGTAGTGGTGGTGCTAATATTCTGTATCGACATGTTAAATAAATATTGTACTCCTATATTTATATGTTAGGTACCTTGAAATACATTGAACATCTTATTAGGTAACATTAATAATGCATTCGTATACAATATAATAGTTGGCAACCATAATAGATATAAGAAATAGGCTATAAATGGCTTGTACAGAAATCATTGCAATATAAAAGCGCTACAACGCGGCACGCCGCAAACCTAGCTACAATCCAATGTTCGGGGAAGCCGCGGCTCCAAACCTCTCACCCCGCGCGCCCTGCGCGCACCCTCTCCAGTCTAGCCTCACAAACACTTCGCCGTGAGCACACGCATAGGAAAACAACTGTAGGCGTCGCTATATTCGGTCGCCCAGTGACGCGACGCCTTGAGATTCAATAAGCTAAATTAGTCGAAGCGGCAATGAAAATTGTCCGTATTTTCCACACCGTTCAATGTAGCCGAGCAATATGAGGAAGGTCCTGGCATGGCACCTAGTTCCCATGTGGTATGTTAGGCTAATATAATGACGGTCGATTGGTATGAGCAATCTATGCCCAGTTACATAAAAAAAGCCTTCAGGTGTTATATTAATGTACCTTCCAATCTCATTGAGGCACATATATAACGATAAAGTTTAACTGACAACTTTAATTCTATTCAAATCAAGTTATCTTGCAATACTATTATAGTAAAATAACATAGAGCACGCTTCTTGCGAGACTTCACATTTTGCGGTACACCGATGAGAAATCCTTTTCATAACGAAAGGTCGTAAGTACAAGCGAAATTTCCGCAGACCCCACGTCGCAAACGTCCGCGCGGCAGCTCCGTCGGGACGGGACTGACGACCCGCTCGCTGGGCGCGTAATATGTATGAACGTTTGTATGAAAATTTGACGCCGTGCGCGACATTTACGTTGGTTAATTAATTTGAATAAAATATTTTGAAATTTTGCTAGTTTCGAGGTATGGGGTCACAGTTAAAGATATAAGCAACCTAAGATAATAAAAATATCGTCACTTTTTTAACTGAATATATTCATTAAATTTGCACAAAGTTAAGCCGTTTTCAAGAAAATAGACAGGTTCAGATTTTTTTTTACATAAATCTAAAAGTTCTATTAAAAAACGAAAGGTATGGGGTCCTTATGTAACAGTTGTTCTTTCCAACACATATTTTTAATCATGAGTTATCTTTTTGCATGTGCTATATGTTGTAAATAAAGCAAAACCTTGAATCGTTTAATTAGGTTTTATTCCGCAAAACAAGACAACGTATGTGACATATGACAAATAACTTTTTAATCATCACATTCACCCCATGTGGAAGTCTTGCAGGTAGGAAGGAGGCTTACGGTCCCTTTCAGAGCGCCGCGTTTCAATTGGAGCTCTATCCTGAGAGGAAGATGAGGGAGCTGGTTGAGAAGGTGGTGGAGAGGCAGCGAGTGGTGGAGGCGGCATTGTTATCGGGATATCCTCAAAATCTTCAACGATGCTATCTGTCTCATCAAAATTATCAATTTGTCCCCGTGGGGCCAGATGACGATTAGATACGGTTGTCTCTCTTCCATCGGCGAGACGAACGTACGAGTAGTCCGGATTGGCCTCTAGCAGTTCTACTTCATCGACTAGTGGGTCATATTTGCTTCTCCGATTCGTATTTCGCATTAGAACAGGTCCTGGATTATTTAACCATGAAGGAATTGATTGTCCATTAGGCGATCTTCGGGGATGTGCAAACATTCTTTCATGAGGTGTTGCGTTGGTTGCGGTACATAGGAGTGACCTTATAGTGTGCAAAGCATCAGTGAGAACACATTCCCATTTTGTGATTGGAAGATTACGGTCTTTGAGTGCTAGGCGAATGGTCTGCCATATTGTTCCATTGGTACGTTCGACCTGTCCATTACCTTGTGGGTTATATGGAGTAGTGCGGCTTGTTGCTATTCCTTTTGAATGTAAGAAGATTTTCAGTTCAGCTGACATAAAAGAGGCACCTCTGTCTGAATGGATATAGGTCGGCATGCCAAAAATAGAGAATAGGTCAGTCATGTGTTTTATTACTGTACCAGTGCTGACGTCTATGCAAGGAAATGCAAACGGGAATCTGGAATATTCGTCGATAACTGTTAGAATATATTTCCGTTGCGAGTCAGAGGGCAGTGGTCCTTTAAAGTCAATAGATATTCTTTCAAAAGGCATAGTTGATTTGATAAGAGTGCTTCTATTTTGAGCGTATCTTGGCTTAATTTCTGCACAGACTGGACATGCCATAGTTATCTTTTTTATTTCTTCAATAGTGAAAGGCAGATTTTTTGAACGAATCCAGTGAGTCATTCTTGTTATTCCAGGATGACATAAAGTCTTGTGCAGTTCTCGTAAGTCAGGCATGGTATTTAAACTTGCTGAGCATTTTTGTCTCGACAGAGTATCGGCAACTGTATTATCCTTGCCAGGACGATAAATTATGTCAAATGTATATGCAGACAGTTCGATTCTCCATCGATGTATCTTGTCATTTTTTATTTTATTTGAATGCTTTTGGTCAAACATGAAAGAAACTGATTTTTGATCAGTTATGATACGAAATGGTCTTCCGAGGAGAAAGTGCTTCCATTTGCGCAAGGACTCGACTATAGCATATGCTTCTTTCTCAATCGAAGAATGGTTACGTTCGCTATTACATAACGTGCGCGAAAAAAAAGCAACAGGTCGTCCTTCTTGTGAAAGAGAAGCAGCTATTGCGTAATCTGATGCATCTGTTTCCACAGTGAATGGTATCGATTCGTTGATAGCATGAACAGCTGATTTTGCTATGTCTTTTTTCATATTCTCAAATGCTTCTATGGAATCCTTGGTCATAGGAAAAGTTGTTGTTTTAATAAGTGGACTGACTTTGCTGGAGAAATGGTCAATCCATTTTGAGTAGTGAGCAAAGAGTCCAAGCGTTCGTTTCAAAGACGCAGTGTCGACAGGGACGGGCATTTCTAAAAGAGGTTTTAGACGATCGGGGTCTGGCTTCACTACGCCATCTGCGATGCTATACCCTAGGACCTTAATTGCATCCAGTCCAAAAGCACTCTTCTCCATATTTAGGGTTAGATTGTATTTCTTCGCTGTATTCATGAATTTCTTCAACTTGTTGTCATGATCTTCTTTATTTTTGCCACAGATGGTGATATCGTCCAAGTATGCAAATGTGTCTTCTAGTCCTTCTTTCTGGATGATTCCGAGTATGAGTCTTTGATATACAGCTACGGCGTTTGTGACTCCAAAAGGTATTCTTGTAAAATGATAAAGTCTCCCGCAAGCTTCAAATGCAGTGTAAGGCCTTTCGGCGAT
This sequence comes from Incurvaria masculella, assembly GCA_946894095.1. Taxonomy (NCBI): domain Eukaryota; kingdom Metazoa; phylum Arthropoda; class Insecta; order Lepidoptera; family Incurvariidae; genus Incurvaria; species Incurvaria masculella. Next base: position 12,241,511 of record OX335644.1, read on the forward strand.
TGTAATAGGAACTTGATGGTAGGCGCTTTTCAAATCGATTTTGCTGAAAATTTTATGCTTCGAAATTTTCGACACAAGCTCTTCAATGTTAGGCAGTGGAAAAGCGTCAAGTTGGGTGTATCTATTAATGGTGCGTGAGTAATCAATTACCATTCTTCTTTTGTGATTTTCGTTAGATGTTACAAGCACTTGGGCTCTCCAAGGCGATTTGCTTTCTTCGATTATTCCATCTGCTAGAAGTTGTTTAACTTCCTGTTCAATGAATTCTGAGTCTTCTTTTGAATATCGGCGAGATTTTATGGTAACTGGGCGGCAGTCGCGCGAAAGATTGGAGAATAGCTTTACGGGCTCGATGTTTGCTGCTTCAATGGCACAGACTTTTAGAGGGGATCTAGCGCCTCCAAAGTTCATTTGCAAAGACGCATGTTCCTTGAGAATGTCTTGACCAATAATTATGTCCGTGCAAAGATTTCTTAGTGCAAGGAGTTTCACTTTGTCATACTTGTGTCCTTCAATCTCAACGGTAACAGAACAGATTCCTTCGACAAGCGATACATGTGGTGATGAAGCCATAACTACTTGTTGGCTGAATGATTGCTTATTCAATTGTATGTCATGCATTTCGGCTACATTGCAATTAATGAAACTTGAACTGCTTCCAGTGTCAACAAGCCCTTTGACGGATTTACCATTTATTAATATAGGTATTATGCAAGCAGAGTGACTCGCCGCTAATAATGCGCTGAACAAAGCAACCCTTTGTTCCGAAGCTGAATTATTAATATGTGATGTGGCCGAGTTTTCTTTTGATATTTGGCTTCTACAAACCTTCGCATAGTGACCCCTTTTTCCACAAGTCAAGCAGTCGGAGTTTGAAGCAGGACAGAAGCGCCGTGCATGCCGTTTCTTTCCACAGAAATAACAGATTTCAATACTTGTTGCGATTTCTTTCACATTGGCCTTAGAAGAAGTAGCGGCAACTTGAGATGAATTTGGTGTTGCATTGAAATTTTCTGATTGATTCCGTGCTAATTCTAAGGATCGAGCTTGATTGTAAGCCTCGTCCAGACTCAGCGACATGTTTTCTAAAAGTCTTTGACGGACAGAACCCGAGGAGAGGCCGGTTATAAAGGCATCTCGAATAAAGTCGCTTTCCTGTTGTGCTGCGGTGACATTCTTAAAATTGCATTCCTTGGAAAGGAGTTTCAGTGCCTGTAAGTACTGGTCGATTGATTCTCCAGCTTGCTGTTGTCTGGTTGCGAGGCAGTGACGAGCAAAAATCTCACTTTTCGGTTTTATGAAAATATTGTCCAAAGTACTTACGGCTGAATCGTAATCGTCACATTGACCTATATAGTTATAAATTATCGGAGAAACGTGATTTATGAGTAGTTGCAGCTTTACTGCAGGTGATGGTTGCTTCTCTGCGGCTTCGATAAAATTTTCGAATGTTTAATCATCACACTATAAATATGGGTTAAAAGAACTACAATTTCACAAAATCGCACGACAGAGGCTTAATGTTTCAAAAAACTCACGGCTTTTCATGCAGCAGCAGGAGACTTTCTCCAAAGTATATACTCCACTAAGTTATGGAACAAACTGATAGATCAAGGGATTTGATTAACCCAATAAATAATTACCCGAAAAGAAACTTCATGGTTTATAATATATTTTTTTATTATTTGAAACTGCAATCTGTCAGTTTATAGACATTTATCAGTTTTTTTTTAGGAATAGTGGTCTTGAGTGTGGCAAATGTCCAATGACATTTCCTGAAAAGTACACAGCTTATAAGACTATGCTGTTATTAGGTCTTGGGGTGCCCTTCTCTTCAGTCTAGTGAAGACCCTCCTCGATTTCATCAAGTTTGAGGCTAATTTATTTGGGTGTTTTATCAAGTCTTGTTTTTTATGCTGCTGTTTTTGTTTTAGTTTCCTCCTTTACTGATGGGATTTGAAGTTCCAGATGGAGCCTGTTGTTCCGAACATACCATGGTTCGTTGACAATAATGCACAGAATCTTTGATTTAAATCTTTGGAGGATTTCTAAGTTGGAGTTAGTGGTTGTGCCCCATAGTTGGATTCCGTAGGTTTGAGAATAGTTTTGTATAGGAGGAGTTTGTTTTTGGAATGAAGTTGTGATTTGGGACCTATAAGCCAGTAAATGTTTCGCAGTCTTTGGCTAAGCGCTTTTCTTTTGGTAAAGATGTGTTTTTTCCATGTAAGGCGTCCGTCCAGGTAGACACCCAGATATTTAGCATCGTTGGCCTGGGGTACTGGACAGCCATTAAGCGTAACTGGAGGTCAGGTTTCTCGTATAAGTGTGTAAGTTACCTGGACTGATTTTGTTTCGTTAGCCTTTATGCGCCACTCTTTCAACCATAAGGATATTTTATCAAGGCTTTTCTGTGATTTTCATTAATGGCCAGGGCAGCTGTTTCATCTGCGAAGGTTCCCATTACTACTCATTCGGATAGAGGTAAATCTGCTGTATACAGTAGATATGAGGTAGGGCCCAGAACACTTCCTTGGGGCACCCCAGCATGAATTTCATGGAGATTTGTCATCTCTTCGCCATGCTTTACAAAGTAATATCTGGATTTCAAGTAGGATTTCAGAAAGATGTAGTTATTGATGGGAAGCATTTTTTTAATTTTGTAAAGTAGTCCATCATGCCAGACTCGATCAAAAGCCTGGGATATGTCAAGGAAAGCTGCTGCGCAGTGCTTTTTCTGTTCAAATGTGTAGTTCATATTTTCTACTAGCCTATGTATCTGTTCAATAGAGCTGTGCTTTTGCCTAAATCCAACTTGATGGTCAGGGATCAGCTTGCTTTTCTTTACTATTGGTAATAATCGATTTAAAAATAGTGTTTCCATTACTTTGGAGGGGACTTGAAGCAGACCCAGGTTTCCGCACCATAATGTTGTTGTTGTCGGCGAGTGGCTGCCGATGCTTGAACGCACTTTACACGAGGCCCTTGTGCTCAGTAACCCGACTTTTGGCTCATTTCAGCCAGCTGATCTCTTCCACAAAGCGTAGCAGCCCTTTAGGGTTTTTCCACACTTGCGGGTCGCTCCTTTCTAAGCTAAAGACCCCCGTCTGCAATTGTCTACATTCCATGACTATATTTGCCGGTGTCTCCTCCGCCTCCAAGCAGGCCCTGCAGAGGGGACTGTCCGTGACTCCGATGGTGTGAAGGTGTTTGTTGAGCTGGCAGTGGCCCGTGAGTAGGCTTATCACCGTTCTCAACTGTCAGCTGTAGAAGTTTCCTTGTTAGGTGTGGATCCGGTGCTCCCCTTCCCTTGATTGTCTACAGACCGCTGTAGGTGACCACCTTGCAGTGTGTGCCCGTGTCATTCGTTTCCTCAGCCAGGTCTTGACTTCACTGAAGGGGGTTGGCATTAGTGGCTCTGGTCCGACGGGCTTGGAACTCGAACCCGCCTTGGCGAGATCGTCGGCCGCATCGTGGCCATGGCTCCCGCTATGTCCCTTTATCCACTGGAGTGTGATCCTGTTGTCGATTGAGATATCCTGTAAAGCCTCATGACATTGTTTAATTAGTCCAGAAGTGAATGTTTGATTGGCAAGAGCCTTCAAAACAGATGCACTGTCGGTTAGTATTCTGATTGTATAGTCTACCATTTCACGCTGTTTTATTGCGGCAGCTATCAATCAGACCTACACACTCCGCCTGAAAGATGGTGTTTCCGGAGCCCAGCATAACTGTTCTTTTGATATTGAGGTCTGCTGAGAAACAGCCAGCTCCCGTCCCGTACTCGGTTTTAGAGCCATCCGTGTATACCCTAACTTCTCTTAGTCCCGAGTAGTTCTTCGGACCCTCGGAGAGTTCATTAGGGTCACAGTCTGTCAAAGTTATGTGTCTTGGGTATCCTATCGCATCTTACCCCTAGCAAAGGGTTCTCCTCCAGAGCTATACTGAGAATTGTTGTGTGCTGTGCCTCCTCTCTCTCCTGACCAGTGGTCCACATGCAACCAGTGATGGCTGTGCTAGCTATACGCTGAAAGCTTAGCAGCTTGTTTGCAGCAGTTTTAAGTTTGGTTCTGGTTCACCATACCAACGCCCCATATGTAATTTAATTTTTTTTTTTATTTATTTATTTACTTTGACCGTTTCGTCGACAGTTTCGTAAATACATTAGGCATAGTATTATTTTAAATGACTTAAATTAACACGTACACAAATATACTAAAAAATACAATTGAAACCTAAGATTAAATTCAATTAACACAAAATAACTTATTAAAATGTAAACAATGTACATCGTAACAGTTATATATTTTAAAACAAACATAAATAATTAAAAATCAAAATATCATCAATTATTAAAATCACTAACAAAAATAGAAATAAAAAAAATCATCAAATAAATCGATAAAAATAAACTGAAATCATTGAATATCATACTTTGATTAATGTTTATATACGTAGATTGTATTCTCTAACTTAAGCGTCAAAACTTTTATTACTAAAAAATTCGGCGGGCGGGAGTAAACACCTATATATGTGTGTGTGCGGTATGCTTACAAAGCATGCCGCCACATAATTCCCCCTTTAAAAAAAACTTTATTTAAAATTACTTTAATAGAGTTTAGACACGTTCACACATTGAATACAATACAGACATCAAATACAAAATAATAAAACATTCTAAAGTGTAAAGAAATAAATGATTGCAAGTGTACATAAAACTGCATGACCTGAAAATATTTGCTTGTCATTGATTAAAACAATCATACGATTCAAGTAATACAATTCCTCGTCCATTCGATGTTGAAGAATGCTTATGGTCAATCGACATACCTACGTATTTACAACATGTTTGCCAGCTGAAATGCTACACTGCGATTTAACATTGTTCACAAGTTCATTACGAGGTAATTTACGTTGAGCTGATAGGTACCTATTATATTTGCAATATGCAACTTTGCGTTGCTATGGTGCAATTACTGAGAAGGGTACTTTAAGTCGTGAAACTTTTAATGAAATATCTGGGTTTGGCTGCACGATGTGTAGCTAATATTATTCTTTACTTTTCGGAATGGTCGCCCGTCGGTACCTGTGTATTCGTCAGCCTAGTAACGCGATGGCCTTGTTATGATGCGGCCTGAGCGAGTTGTAAGAATTGATGCAGGCGCATTCAATGGCCAGCAAATGTTTTTAGGTCATGCAGTTTTATGTACACTTGCAATCATTTATTTCTTTACACTTTAGAATGTTTTATTATTTTGTATTTGATGTCATGTTTGTATTCCTGTGTAACTAACTATTCAATGTATAAACTCTATTAATGTAATCTTAAATAAAGTTTTTTTTAAAGGGGGAATTATGTGGCGGGATGCTTTGTAAGCATACCGCACACACACGTATATAGGTATTTCCCCCTGCCTCAGTCCACGCGCGCTGCGACGCGCACCCGCATTTATTCAGTGAATAGACGCCCTTCTACCAGTACGCACGCGTTTCACTCCGGCCTAGCGAGCCGTCTTTCATCCCGCTAAACAACTAAAAACTCTCTTAGCCTACACTGGAATATTTTTAGGCTATTTGCTTCCCTTACGTTTTCATTCAAATGGTTGTAAATTTTTATTCCTGTGTATGACGTACTCGTACGAAATTATGGTTGTTCCTTAAATTATAATTTTGCTTGTTGCCAACTGTATCTAGTGATTCTTTATTTTTAAAAATGTTAGTGGATACCATGAAAATGTAAAGTGCAGTGACTGTAAGAATTTCAAGTTTAATAAATATTGGTCTGCACGTATCGCTGTATTTGGCACCTGATATTATCCATACAGCTTTCTTTTGAATTATTTGGACCTTTTGTACATCTATGCTATTTCCCCATGCTTCAATTCCGTATCTTAATTTCGATTCAATGTAAGCATAATAGACGTGTGTAAGTATTTTAACTGATGTTGTAGGTTTTAGAGTTTTTATTGCATAACAGCCACTGGCTATTTTATTTATCAACTGTTCTATGTGGCATTGCCAATTCAATTTTTCATCAAAAGTTATTCCCAAAAAATCTACATTGTTTACCATTTTTAAATCGCTATTTTCCTTAACAATACAACTTTTATCATAATTTGAGTTCTTTCTAAATATAATGCAACATGTTTTTTTTTTATTCAATGATAATTTATTATTACTAAACCAATGTTCTAGTTCTCTGACGTTTTCCTTTATTTTCATTGCAAGTTCTTGCTTATCTTCTGCCTTTATTACTGAGCTTGTATCATCTGCAAATAAAAGTATATTTCCTAATTTAATGTTGTCTACGAGATCATTCACAAAAATCAAAAATAATAGAGGGCCTAAAACGGATCCTTGCGGGACTCCACACTTCATGATTTCCCATTTTGAGTTTATGTTTTCGATTATATTTTTTTCATTTGTTACTTGTAATTCTACGTATTGCTTCCTTTCTGTGACATATGATTTAAAAAAGCTAAGTTGTAATCCTCTAATGCCGTAAAATTCAAGTTTGTTTAGTAATATTGTATGATCTACACAGTCAAAGGCTTTACTGAGGTCACAAAAAACGCCAGCACAATGTTTTTTTCCATTAAGATTATTTATGACTTGTAAGATTAATTCATTCACTGCGTTTATCGTGGATTTAGACTTTCTATCTTTTAATCTTTTTTTCTCAAAATATTCAGTGAGTCTAACCGCTACAATTTTTTCAAATATCTTTGAGATTGGTGATAATATTGAAATGGGTCTATAGTTAGATGGATCCTTTTTGTCCCCTCTCTTAAATATTGGAATTATTTTTGCGTATTTAAGTTGATCGGGATAAATTCCCTCTTCCAAGCACGTATTAAAGATGTGCGCTAATGGTTTGCAAATGAGATGTTTTGTGTTTTTTATTAATTCAATAAAAATCTGATCATTCCCTACGGCTTTAGAATTTTTCAACTAATCGATTATATCAATAATTTCTATTTCATTTGTTGATTTAATATAAAATGACTTCACTGTTTCAATTTTCTTGTTTCGAAGCATTGTTTTGTAATCGTGGTTGCCATTATCATGTGGCATAGTATTCTGACTAACCTTTTTTGATGCATTCAATCCCACGTTAACAAAATATGTATTGAGTTCATTTGCTATTTTTACATTATCTTTGACATAGTGTCCATTTATCTGTAATGTAATACTATCTTTTCGTGTTTTTTTATTTTGATTAGTGGTCCTTTTTATAATTTGCCAAACGGTTTTGATTGTGTTCGATGACTCTATGATTTCCCTATTATTCATTAAACTTTTAGCATTTCTAATAACTTTCTTAAACAGGTTGTTATAATTTTTGTACTCTCTTTCTAACAGGGGACACTTTCTAGATTTTAATTTTAAAAACATATTTCTTTTTATTTTACTTGAGATTCTTGTTCCTTTTGTCATCCATTTTTTGCACATATGTTTTATTATAAAGTTTTTATAAGGGAAACAGTTTTCTACCATGTTGCTCATAATCTCAATAAAAATATTATATTTAGAATTTGCTTGTCTTTCTGAAAGGATCTCTGACCAATTTTGTTGACTAATCATTTAAAAAAAAGTCTTTATTTTTTTTACTTAAATTTCTTCTCTTGTTTTTTAATGTTACATTATGTGCACAATTTTTTTTTATTGTTATGATTATGGTATCATGATCTGATAGGTCGCACGGTATGACTTCAGTATTCACAATTGTATTATCAAAATTTATTAGCACATTGTCAATCATTGTGCTAGTCTTGCTGGTTGTCCTTGTCGGATTCAAGTTTATACCTTTTAAATTGTATGGTTTAGTAATTATTTCGAAATTTTTCACATTGAAATCGGTTTTCTTCAAAAAATTTATGTTAAAATCACCCACTAGCAAAATATGTTTTGTGTTTACCTGCTCTAGTACTTTATCGAGCTTTAATCATAGGTCTGATGACAGTGGTATAAAGCCAGAGCGTGAGTCCTGGTCTTAACCCCCAAGTTTTGCCCATTCGTCTTCGACACTGCCAGAAAGATATGCGTGCTCTATTTAGTCTCTGTTCTAGGTGACGACTCCAATTCAACTTGTTGTCAAGTATGATCCCCAGGTATTTCTCAGCACCATGATTATCTGTGCTACTTTCCATTGGGGAGGCATGAACCCTGCTCTTAATACTGAGTTGAATAACTGCGTTAGGAAGAGTAGGCCATTGTCAGGTAGTTCTTTTAATACCTTTGCGGTTATTAAGTCATAGCCTGGGGATTTGTGCGGTTGCAGTTTTTTAATGACCGAAGATACTTCAGTTTTTGTGAACTTAGTAATGGGCAAGTCTAATTGATAAGTTTGTTTAGTTTTGATATTAAGCTTCTTCTTCAACATGAGCCGGACCTTTGTTTGGATTCGGGATGAATACTGTAGTCAGGTGTTTAGCAAAAGCTTCAGCTTTGTTGATGTAACTCTTTGCGCACATATTGTCAACATTGCGAATTGGAGGTTTAAAAGTAATTGGAGGTTTAAAGGCACTTTGTAGCCTTCCAGAGTGAATAATTTGTTTCAGCTGTCGGGTCTAGGTGTGTGAGATATTTCTCGACCCTCTGATTTTTCTCCCTATTTCCACATTTAACAACTAGGCGTTGTGACAGAAGAAATCTTTTAATTACGACCTTAATTTACAATATTCTTGTCATAAGTTGGGGAACATTTCAAACTGTATTTGCCTTTCTTCTTTATAATTTTCTTCCAGCCAATCAGTGCTAATGCAAAATGGCAATATGATGGCCTAGTTGCAAAACATAGATATGATAATTTTCAAAAACTTTAAGCATTTGGGACATAAAGTTTCATAGATGAATGGAACGAACCTGCTCGGCACACTGCACCGAGGAGAACGTCGTGAAGTAGCCGAGACATTTGAGCAGGCCCGCGAACAGCTCCTCCTGGCTGCGGCCAATGCCATCGAGGGGCTGCGCTGCCGCCACCGACACCTTGACGATGCCGGCGGCCTCACACTCGGCTGTGAGAAGCACCGCCGCCGCACGCACCGCTCCCGCGCTGACCATTTCCTCACGCCGCTCCGTCACCATCCACAGCAGTCTACAGGGTCGCCATGAATTTATTTATTTTTATTTATTTATTTATTATTGGGTAAATTATGTGATTATTTATGTAAGTGTGCTTTTCATCATCTCAGTGCAGAAACCAGCCCGAAACAAACACAACCCAACCACAAAACAAATTATTCTGTGACAATGTCATCACATTGCTATACTACTTGTACTCTTATTGGTCGTACAAAATAAATTATTTATCCAACATGTGCATGTTTAAAATGTTTTATTTCATTTTGGTATATTGCCTGTTCCACTGCAATAATAGTCGAGCACAATAATTGTAAGGACATGCAAGATTCAATTTTTTTTTGGTACTACATTTGTAAGTTCTAAACACAAGACACTTGCAAGTTTAGAGCCCTTAGTTAGATTTCTCACCTAAATTGGCGTTTATGAAACTTTGAAGTTATGTAAAAACGCAAACTCCAAACAAAGTACTTATTACTACTTATTATGTGGTTTTACTCCTGCCTGTCAAAATCTATCTCAGACTACCAAATTTATAGGAAAACGCGGATTTGGCGTAACGGCAACGTCAATGTATTTACGGCCACTATGAGTAAGCTGTCAAATCAAACTCATGACTCGCAAATGTTAGCTCACTCAACACCCACTTCATGCTCTTCAATTCTCCATACATTTGAAAACGACAGTCGATCGGTTTGGCGTAAACACAAAGTTAGGTGACAAGTCAGACTAGGGCTCAGATGATACGGACCTGATAGCTCTCATGAGCATCGCAAGTGTTGAATAGGTGGTGTGGTTGTCTCTCCGCTCGAGGGCCCCGAGTAGTGCGGAAACTGCACCTGCTGCATGCAGACTCTCCGCGTTGCTCGCCTGCTGTGCCAGGTTGCCTAGCAACCGACACGCTCGGCCAAGCACACTGTCGCGGGCCACTGTCCTCACCAGCGACACCAGAGGCACTGCCACTCCCAGTTTACCCACCTGCACAATTTATCACTGTATGTTATTGCCGTAACAGTTTTCTCAGTGACATAAGGTACATGATAGGCTGCTATTTATGTATCCGGAATTGGCCAACTAGTGTTTCTAGGCGCTAATTTGAGATGTTTCCTCAACTTTGACATGTTTAATGCTATACATACCCTAAACGTTTTGTTGTATGTATGTTATTTTTGTCGCTTATAATGATTTTAAAATTTCATCTCAGTGAAAATATGGAACTAGCTTGTGAAATTTTTCAAGCATGATTTACTATTACTTTCGTAGTGCATTACAGTGCATTGATATACTCACCTCAACTTTTGACGATATGAAAACATCTAAAACGAATTTATTCCACTGGTTTAGGGATTTCATTCGTCTAGAGAGAGCCTGGAACTTGGGAAAGGACATAGGCAAAATTTTGTAGTTAAAATTAAAATCAAAGGGGGTGAAGAGGAAAGCTTGTATAGGGAACTCATGTATAGCATAAAATGTAAGGTTCAACCCAAAATCAGTTCAAATCGATATTGACCCGAGCAGAGCAGGGTACCTCAGCTAGTATTTAATAAGTGGTTTCTTTGAATATGGGCAAATACAGACTGCATGTGCGTGAGTATGTGTGAGTTATATTATGATTTACACATCTTTTTATTTAAATAGGAGATTATTTCTCGAATAGCAACCGTTTAAATCATCAATGTGACTTACAATGAGACAGCTTTCATCTTCTAAGCAACAAGTTGCCAGGGCGCTGAGTGTTCCGTCTAAGATTCGCTCCGTTCCCCCTCTCTTCAATAAGGAAACCAGGCGCTCCAGCCCTCCCGCTTCACGTAATAGTCTCGCGCCTTCGGGCTTCGTCAGGACCTCGCGCCGCAGGACAGCCAGCGCCTCCATGGCACGTGCCGGGCCACCGCTCGTACCTAGCGCCGCAACGACGCGTCTCAAGGTATTCTCCATGTTCGTAAGGCCCTCGGAGCCCGAACATCAGCAATATTTAGGTGTACCAGTAAGAAAGGCTTGATGAGATTACATACTTGCTTAACATGTCAGTTCTAGTTTTGAAGATGCGTCACTTTTGTTTTTGGAATAAAAAAAGAAATGTCTCTAGTATAATGAACGTTTTTAGGATACTCATTTGACAGCTTTTTTATAATTAAACGACTTTGGGAATTCTACATATTTTCAATGAAAAGCTCGCTACCACATAAAATTGCAATCAAGCGGATGTACTCTTTGTTGCAGACCGATCCTAGCGGGCTTCCTTTTAAAATCCGAAGAAAAGTGGGTTATGAACAAACCAATCTCATGAAACTGACATTTGTTATCAATCAAGCACAGACTATTGAAGGGTACACAGAAAGAACATGCTCTTGCTATCTACTCACGATATTCTCACCAGTTAGTCACTGTACACCAATGAGTCACTGAAGAGTCACGGGTGAGTCACAGAACTTTTTCGTGGTTGTCATTTCATGAGCACGAAAGTGTTGGCACTCACTGGTGAGTCACTGATGACTCACTGGTGAGAATCGGACCCCATTTCTCATGCGAGAATTTCTCTTTGCTCACAGTGAAATTTCATTCATGTGTCGTAAACAATTAAGTAATTTTGGAGGTTATATTCTGTTCATGTAATCTCAGAAAGGATTTTAAATTTAAAATTGTGCACGTAATCAGCAAATAACTTCGAAAAACGATGAAGAATTTATAGTTCGCGCAAGCGCAGGACTGTATTTTATCTACTAATCAGTGTTGTAACTCCTCAGCAATCATGGTGTACCGTACTTTTTTCAATAGCTTAATAGTGATTTCATTTTGCTTATCTCCGTACACGGCTTTTGTAAATCCTCCCTCACTAAAACCGAGCCAGCGCACTTCCAAAAGGTTGGATGATTGTCGCGCTTGTAAAATCTTGACAGACTCTTTCAGCCATTGGCTCGATAGAACATCACGGGGCAAGTTCGAAGGAGGTGATGCCGACTGGGAGGAGAACAAACTGAAATCGTACTCTCGCAGCGAGATCAGGCTTGTAGAGATTCAGGAAGGTCTTTGCTCCGAACTAAAAAAATACAAAGACGAGTGCTACTTTCTTTCTGAAGAGGCAGAACAACCGATCGAGCAATGGTGGGCAAACAATGATCCAGCTACTACCGACCTCTACACATGGCTGTGTATCAGCACTCTCGCTCATTGCTGTCCAGTGGGTCACTTCGGCCCCGACTGCACGAGTTGCCTGCACAGTAGCAGAGGGTTGCCGTGTGGTGGTCGAGGCAAATGCAGCGGAAATGGCACACGGAAAGGGACTGGCAAATGCAGGTGCAGCGAGGGGTATTCTGGTGACACCTGCGAGATTTGCGCTCTTGATTATTACCAAGTATCGGCAATAGAAGTATTAGAATGTGGAAAGTGTGATGCATCTTGTAAAGCAGGGAGTGGGTGCGAGGCCAGTGGACCGGGAGGGTGTAGGCTGTGTGCTCTCGGCTGGGTCATGTCAAACATAGGATGCGTGGACGAGGATGAGTGTGCCTTGAGTACCTCATGCTTACAGAGCCAGTACTGCATCAACACGTTGGGATCACACCGGTGCCAGGAGTGTGACAAGTCGTGCGACTCGTGTACAGGTGAAGGCCCTGTCGCATGCGTGCACTGCAGTGACGGTTATTATAGAAACTGGGCCGGAGCCTGCTCCAATAACTCTCCAACTTACACGCAGCTACTGTTGGGACCTGCTATTGGACTTTTAGCATCAGTGTTCTTCATGTTTAGAAAGGCTCGAATTGTTTACGCCTTTGTGTTATGCATTCCATTGTTATGTGTTTATTTGTTTATTTTTATGAATGATTCAACTTCTACAAAGTGGTTGCATCAATACTTGAGTAAAGAAAATATTCTAAATCTCTTTCATTTCAGATGATTGCAAAAAAAAGCACAGAATTGTTGCCCTGTGTGGGTATCGTGTGTTCCATATCATCCAGGTTAAAGTAAAAATTGACAAATTGTATTACTAGCATGATTGTAATGGGGAAGAACACGCAAAGCTTATTGTAGAGACTCACCTTAGAAACGTCCAAATGGTCATTCCTCTCAAGTTTTATTTAAGAGTTTGATGCAGTTAAAATAATTAAGGTCTGGTATAAAATAAAAGTTACTGTTTGTCTTCAAACTACTTGTAATGTAAAAAGAAACAAAAAAAAAGATATTTTATTGTGTTGTAAATAGGTTTGATGCAGAGGTTTGTTGCCTGTACTAGATAGATATGCATGACAAGAATCATATTCATGGGATTTTACTGTTGAATAAAACATTGTTTTGTACTAGTATGATTACTAGATAAAAGTAAACCTTGTTCACTCATGTGCCTTTCTTACTCACAGGAGAATGACCAAAATAAAACAGGAGACAAAGTTGTGACTTGGCAGCAATAGGAAAGTGTGAACGTGGTTTGAATTTTAAATGAATAAGACATTTTCATGTAAGTAGCTAGTTTTAGAATAAATGGACAAATAAATAAAGAGAACAAATAAATGGTTGCATTTTGACTCAACAGCTGCAAGCGCATATCACATCAGCATATTATGGTACCAGCTGTTCCTCCCTTGCATCTCTTACCCCATCAGGTGGTTGCAGATATGCCGGGGTGCAAGGAGGCATTCAGATTTTGAAAATATCGAATGAGGTTTTTCAAATAACTGCAAATTTACAAATACATCATGAACCATTTAATTTAGTTATAATATTGAGTTTGCACATGATCAATTTTCATATGTTTGCTTTTCACTACAAAACATTGAAATCGCCTCTAAAGTACTCATATTTTAGGCCATCGCTTAAAAATAAAAAAAAACAAATAAATGTTCAGGTATTTAAAAATACATTTATTATAAGTTATCAATTTATTGTGTCCTATATACAAAAAAATATATAATCATTAAATAAATTGAGAGAAACAGGTAGTAACTTCACACAATCAATATCATACAGCACAATCTAACCACAAGTACAATCAACACTTATAATCAACCCAACGTGCAATCATTGCAGCGATAGGTCGTTCCTACTCCAAAGAGGAATGCATTCCCATTCCTGCTGCACATGTCTGAAATGAAGTTTCAAAAGTACTTAAAGAACTTGCAAAAATATTCAATACTGGAATGGAGTGTACTCTGATATTAGGCAAAAATCCAGACTCGGATCTAAGATTTCATTGAGAATTTTGAAGAATCAAAAAAGGTCATGTAGCTGGTTTTGTTAAATGGTCGAATTTTTTTTCAAGAGTGTTTGGAGGTGTAATAAAAGCAGGCTTCCCAGAATGGGGAGGACTCGGAATGACCTATCGGTAAATATTTGTATGTATGGTGACATTTTCTAGAAAAGAAATAACTGAACATATTTTTGGATAATGGACTCATCAATTTTGTTAACTTTGCTTAGTAGAAAGAATGTAAAACTCTGATAATAGGAAAAAAAATCTGTATGAAGTAGGCTATCAATTTGGAAGCCTTCATCAATTTTCAGTAAAATATGTGATACTCTATTTTACATTTATTATGTGGTACAGTTATAATAAATTTACGTTTCACTCTAGCACATATTTGTTTTACTACTTGTGAACAAGTATTTTATAGATGTTATTTAAATTTACCTGAAAAATGTGTTTACCTAAATTATACTTGCAACAAACAATAGCTAGCATCTAGAAATTCACTGCAATATGAAATATTTTGTTCCACAACATAGAAAGACGAATCCCCCACTGTTGAAAAGTCAATTGTTATCAATTGTTTCATGTAACATTATAATTTAAACAGCATATTGTTTAAACAATATTATTTACAAGTAATGCCTGTAAACTCCCCAAATATATAGATTTTACAAATCTGCCTACAAACCACATCAAGAAAGTCTTTGGTTAGAAGAAATAAACAATACATAAAACAGTGTGATGATTTTTGTTCAACTAATTCCTACGTCATAATTAAATAAATTTTAGAGACTAATCTGTCGAATATATTAAAACATTACTTAACATACACTAAAATTCTACAATATAACTTTAAAATGAAGATACATAAATTATTGCAAAACCGGTTTGAAAGTAAATACACTTCCTAGTGTTCGTTGAAATTTATGGCAGTTCCAACAAAACACTTCTATTCCTCGATGCTTAAGTACACGAAGCACCTTCATAAGATAAGAAAAATAATACTTCTAGCTGCATGAGACTAATGTTTGCGACATACTTTCACCCGCCACAACAATACCTTGCTTACTCCCACAAGCATAATTAACTGTACGGACTAGCATTTAAAATGCCATTACCTCAACTTGAGGTAATTTCTATGTATTGTGAAACCTATCACTGGACGTTCACTATCTACTTACATGAATACAAAAGCTAAAAAATATTAACAGTTCTTTTTAGTTATTACTAGATAAATAAGCTTATATTTTGCCGCACATGTTTCAGTGCATGAGACAACTCACCAACTCGGTTGCATTTGATTTATTTATTTCTTACGTGGTAATAATTGAAACCACAATTGTTTTTGCAAAACAATATCTAATGCTTCACCTACTGGAATTATGTTGTGATGCTTT
This sequence comes from Incurvaria masculella, assembly GCA_946894095.1. Taxonomy (NCBI): domain Eukaryota; kingdom Metazoa; phylum Arthropoda; class Insecta; order Lepidoptera; family Incurvariidae; genus Incurvaria; species Incurvaria masculella. Next base: position 12,257,165 of record OX335644.1, read on the forward strand.
ATTTATATGTATATTATGATTCAGTCGAAATTGTGTAAGTCTTTTTTGTAATCGTGCAAACTTGTCCATTTCAAACTGGAATGAGGAAATTTGTTGACAGTTCATGAAGACTTCAGTAGTCTGTTAACCGAAACAAACAGCAACATTGTCCTCCCGACCATTCCTCACATGCATACTCACATTCAAACTTTTCAGTCTGTGTACATATCCATGCACTTAAGTATGGGTCCCACTATAATACTAATCGATTAGTGCAGTCCTTTTCCTACATTTACAGTTCAAATAACTTACAACAGTTTTATAAGCAAGCATTTTAAAAATCAACCTCGAAGCAATGGAAGAAATCGCATAAATTTCACATTCCACGAGACGCTTGCAACTGTTTTTTGATGCCATACTTGGTAACTTTAATGCTCATTAGGATTTGTAAATTTGGTACAAAAATATTTTTTAGTTTTTTTTTTTTTATATTGAAAATCGCGCAACGAAAAACTGAGACACTTTTGCAAAAATAATGGGTCATCTGGAATGTATCTGACCATTGCATAAAATTTTCGTTTCCTCTTTGTATAAAATAAAATAGTAGTCATAAAACGAAAAATATGCAAACAAAAAGATTGACTGAGGTACACCTCAGATTATTCAATGGATTAGTGAGTGATTTGAGACCACCCGAGCATGTTTGCGTGCGAATCATCTGCATGCGAGGGTGACCTTTGTCCGAAGGCCGCCGTTCGCATTACGGTGGCCATTGGGGCGAGCGACAGGAAGTTCTAGTATAACTTAATGACTCAATGGCTGAGAGCAAGCCGTTGGCGGAGGGTGCGCCGTGCCTACGACGGCGTGTCGGGCGGCGCGGAGGCGGAGGAGCGGTGGTGGGAAGTGAGCTGCGCGGCGAGCTGCCGCTGCTGCAGCAGGCAGTAGAGGATGCCGGCCTGCGCCATTGCGTCGACGGTGCCGGCCGCGAGCAGGTCGGTGCGCTGCTTGCTGCCGCCGCTCGGCGCGCCCGGCCGCAGCAGCGTCGGCCCGAACACTGTCGCCAGGTTGTGCAGGGACATCTTGTTCTCGGCCTCGTTCTGGTTAACTCTGCGGGGAAAATTGTTTTTTCTATTTATTCAATAAAATATCTTCCTTCCACCCAAATGACATCACTTATTTGGACTCTGGTCTCCGATATTTAATTTGACGGCTTACCGCGCGTGTGATGGGCCGAGCATGCCCATGCAAACTAAATATTATAGTTATGTCCCGCGTAAGTATTAAATGCAAACTAAATATTATAGTTATGTCCCGCGTAAGTATTAAAACAGTGATCTGATTTCAGAAATTACAAGTTGAAATTATTTCTCTTTTACCTCTGCCCAGTTAATTTAGTCAACTTTGAAAATAAACGAATATAGACAATCTAGTATTCTGGGATATATATACCAACACATCCATATAATAGGTCGGGGAAAAAGTCTTTTCGCATTATAGTATGTATGAACTTGTAATAAAATCTCTTTGGCTATACTATTTGTATCTGGCTGGTTTTGGTATCATTGAAAGTTTAAATTTTAAAGAACATAATTCTAAATTCAAATTAGGAAAATGTGTGATTCTCATTTGTTTTTCGTACTGTCAAAATGAGTGAATCTAATGAAGAAATTCGATACATTTTAAAATTTTAATACAAAAAAGGTAAAAATGCAACGCAAGCCGCGAAAAAAATTTGCGATGTTTATGGACCTAGTGCAGTGTCTGTGAGGTAGCACAAATTTGGTTTAAGCGTTTTCAATCCGGAAATTTTGATGTCAAAGATGCACGTCGCTCTGGTCGCCCTATTACGGATAAAATGGATGCCATTTTTGAAAAAGTGGAGCAAGATCGGCATATCAGTAGTTACGACGTAGCTGAAGAACTAGGAATTGACCACAAAACAGTTTTGGCGCATTTGAAAAGAACTGGGTACACAAAAAAGCTCGATATTTGGGTACCTCACGAGCTCACTGAAAGAAACCTAATGAACCGGCTAGACCTCACACATCTTTAGCCACTCAGCAAAAACTAAGAGAGTTTGGCTGGGAGGTGTTAATGCATCCGCCGTATAGTCCTGACCTTGCACCTTCAGATTTCCACCTGTTTAGGTCTCTTCAGAATTCTTTAGGCAGTGTCAGGTTAACATCACGAGAGGACTGCCAAAACCACTTGTCGCGGTATATTGATCAGAAGTCCCAATATTTCTATAGCAATGGGATCATGTCCCTACCTACAAGATGGCAAAAAGTTATCGAACAAAATGGTACCTACATACTTTAGTTAAATGTAAGTAAACCATATTAAAAAATGTTTTGAATTTTCTTAAAAAATGCGAAGAAACTTTTTCCCCAACCTAATATAATCCTCCCGAAAACAGCTATGGATATTGTAATATTAATAGCAGTAGGGTTTTAGGACTCAGGTTTTAATCTCATCTAAGGCTCTAATAAGAGCTAAGAAATTTTATTTTAAAACATGTTGACTTACTTGACAAAAAGGTTGAGTAGGAAATCAATACAGTATTTGTTAAGGTCCGGTAGCTGGGAATAAACGAATATAGACAATCTAGTATTCTGGGATATATATACCAACACATCCATATATAATCCTCCCGAAAACAGCTATGGATATTGTAATATTAATAGCAGTAGGGTTTTAGGACTCAGGTTTTAATCTCATCTAAGGCTCTAATAAGAGCTAAGAAATTTTATTTTAAAACATGTTGACTTACTTGACAAAATGGTTGAGTAGGAAATCAATACAGTATTTGTTAAGGTCCGGTAACTGGGAGTAGCACTTGAGAAGGGCATGCCGTCTCGTTTGTGCTGGTTGGGAGTCTGTGGAGGTCCCCACCCCCTGCACAAAGATAATTAAACATATCAAATTGAGTGCTTCAGGCGAACTTTAAGAGAAGGAGAATATTATGCTCCCCATACAAACATAGTCTTAAAATCAACTGCTTCAAATTTCACTTGATTTTTGGTATTTAACATAAAAATACCCATGTCTTAGCCCTGTTGTCACTACCTCCGGTTACCTGAAATCTGATAAGTAACTTTCGGTAACATGGCATATTTATATGGTGTAACCGAAAGGTAACTTTAGGATTTTTGTAGCTGAAGGTAATGGGAACAGGCGCAAGACTTGTTAGTGTGCACTATTTTATTTTTTTTAAATATTATAAAAAAAAGTACATGCAGACAAAAGTTATAAAAAGGATTTAAATTACTATACAATACCTATGTAACATATATAATATTTTAATCTTTAGTAAAATGATAAACAAAAAGAAATATCACACAAGTAAAATATAACTCTTTTGTGATGAAGTATGAGTTTATTACTTTTTTTAGAGACCGAGCTCTTAAAGTCAAGTGGTAATTGATTTCAATGGCAGGTCGCCAAATTGCGTGATGGATCAATTGACTAAGTGGTAAGTCATGGGAGAAAAAGAAATTGAATATATCGCTCAGGTAAGTGGGAAAATGTGGGTTAACGAGGAATGTGTATACAAGAGAAAGGACACGCGATTGTCTTCGAAGACGGATATAGAGCCACTTAAGGTAAGTCCGTAAGCATCAGAAAATTGCGCTCCCCATGCAAACATAGTTTACTAAAGATTTGCAAACCACTGTGCCATTTTGCTTGAAATTTGGCATTTGATATAAAGCAACAAATATCTATGTCTGCACATATTTACTTTTTAGAAAAATGTATACTGTGTCACACAACAGAGAAAAGATAATTTGTATGAAGATTTTCTTTAGCCTGTTATTTGACTTGGTTTAGATTTTTCAGCATAACCAAAATGTTATTATTATTAATATGTTGAATATAAGATACCAAATATAAAGCATATTGGAACAGTGTTTTTCAAATTATTAGTAAACTAAATTTGTATGGGTACCATAGCTTACAGGCCGTTCTTAAGCTCACGGAATGCTGAAATATTGTACCATCCTTTCTTCTGATTAAATGGAAACACAGTCGTTTAAACTAAAAGGGTAACTATGCAGAACAAAAGGTGTTAGCGAATGGATATTTAGTTCTCTAAGTTCTGTACTGTTGGGTTTTGTTATTTAGGCACAGCAGCAGTCCCATACTTATGTGCTCGATAGGCCTTAAAGCGGCACACTGCATTGCCATTAAAATTTGATGTACCTGTGTAGCGCCCCACGCCTTCAGCAGGTCCGGGTAGAGTGCGTCCGTGAAGAGCGCTTCTGGGAGTTCTCGCAGGTATAGCTTCAGTACCCCCGTTACAGAGTGAATGTCCACCTCCTTGAGGAGTTGTTCTGCCTCGTACGCATCTGCCAAACACCAACGTAGATTGTTGTCATATTTTGGCCCTTGTTGGATTTTATCTTGTCTATCATTACCATACTTCCATATTGAAATATTAAATAGCTCTACTAAAGCTATTTCTGTCCTTAGCCTGATACACTTGGTGAAGGATCTAGTCCAGTCAAGTGCATATACTTATTAAATATATAAATCTACCGAAGGGTTTAGGGGTAGGAACTATGCTTAGTTACAAAGTAACTAAGGTTACCTGAGGTTGCAGAGATACATATGCATGCATTTGTAACACTGTAACGATGGAAGACAACTGATGAACACTAATTCCTTCCACCTCATATATGAAGCATGTTTTTGTATGTGACTGGACATGGACGGCTAATACCACACTCACCATCATAACCTTAGCCCAATAGACCGCATTCCCAATGGAATTAGGTGCTATGTCAGGATCTTCCATTTATGAATACGGCTACATTGAACAAACAGATTCTGACAAAGTTTCTTACACCATTTTTTTCTCATGCATGCAATTTTTTCAAAATAATTAAAATTGCGGCCATGCAAAATGCGCGGTTGCCAAAGCATTACTGGACATTATGAAATGACCAGATTAAAAACAAACGCAGTGCCAACCCTTTCAACAGCGTGATGAGTAATGGAGGTACTGACTTGTCTCAAAGCTTTTCTTGAGGCGGTTGAGGTCAGAGGTGCTGCCGGAGACGCGGTACACGCCCACCTCGTGGATGCCGCGACGCTCCACCTCGCGGACGCACGCGCTAATGATGAACGGCACGTTGCGCTTCTCCCGTCTGCCGAGACAGATGCACAGTAAAGAAGGTACGATATAGAGAACTTATTTTTTTATGAAAAACCGATATGGCTGTGCTTAGGTAAAGTCAAATACACTTCGCCTCGCGAAACCACGCTCAGCGTGGAATCATGCCAGCAGATATGCGGAATATTGCTGAGCTATTAAGCTTGATCAAATTACGCTTGAAGACTCCCAGGTTATGGGTATGAGAAAATGCAACCGCCGCCAGACAGTTCCATATCCTGGCGGTGCATCAGAGAAATGAGCTTGAGAAACGGTTTGTTCTCAAAAGGCTAATGTTAACCACAAGGGGGTGCTGATTCTTTGCGACGGGTGCTCCAGATATAGGTAACATGGGGAGGAATAAGGGATGCAAGTTCCACAAAGCAACGTCCATGGTAGTGCCTGTAGAACAGACTGAGCGACCCCACAAACCGTCCATGGCTCAGGGACTCCAAGCTAGCGCAGAGTTGTACAGTATATTAGAGAAATATTAATTAATCAGAAAATTATGGCAACACCCGTTAAAGTAGAGTACAAAGCACAGTTTATCTGTACTTTTGTCACCTCATGACACTCTGACCCCAAACACGCACAAAGTATCAATTTTATATAAAACAAAAACTTTGAGAGAGACATCACTTTTCTTTCAGTATTCAAGAAACTTGACTAAATCAAAAAGATATTATGAACCAACAAAATCGCTTAAGTGCAAAATTATGACAAATTCTTTTGAATTTAAGGAATGTGACATGTATGTATGTATAATCGACCGTGAAGCAAGTAGTCCCTCCTCCCGTAATGAATGTCTCCTACTAACACAATTTGTTTGATTTGTTGAGCAACTAACAATAACATACATTTTGATACTTTTTACCAGCAGTATCTTGGCCGCACTGGCTGGTGTATAGTTGGAGATAGTGTGCGAAGGAGCCATCGCCATTTTCAAATCCCACAGCTTAATGAACTGGCATATAGCATCAAATTATGAAATGTTTGTTTGTGGGCAGGGTACAGATGTATGTAAGACTGACTTGCAGACGTGCTGTATCTTAGCCCCGAAGAGCGCGCCTGGCTTGGCGGAGGGTACGCGGCGCGCCGTCATCTCCGGCGGCAGCACGCGCAGCCGCAGCGCTAGCGAGCCGCTGCCGAGCTGCACCGAGCGCGACACGCCGCCCGTTGCGCTCTCCGACGTCCACTCGCTGCTCAGCTGCAGTCATTATGTTTACAAGTTAAATGTTAATAAATTAAAATTTAGAGACCTTACTCCGAAGGGCTGTAAGGTCTCTCTATCTGTGTTTTATCAACTGTACTACGAAGAATGCCTTTTAGAACTGCATAATGCTATATTTTCATCCCCTTTCTATTTACATTCATACGTTCACTGTCGATATTCATCAAATTAGAACTAACCGATCGTGTAAATCCTTTATTTATAGGGCCGATAAACTGTGGATTTTGTTAAGGTATTTCCCCTAAGTACAGCCTTGGAAAGCCATGGGCATCATCAGACAGCTCTTTGTGGGTCTTATGATGCACTATAAATAAAAAAGCGTTATTAGCCAGAATTAGTCGCAATTAGACGGGAAAAAATATGCAAATGTGTGCTGTTATAATTTTAAAGAAACTGGCACAGCTTTAACCTTATGCCCTTACGAGTTCATCTCACCCAGTACGTAATAGTTATAGCGCGCATACCTTGAGCGTGCATTTTCCACGCAGCACGGGCCGCGCCGCGTCTTCGTACAACAGCAGCCGAAGGTTCTGCGAACCCTCCAGGTCTAGCGCGAAGCTCTCGTTCCAGCGCGGCTGGCTGCTGCGGCACACCAGCTTCGACTTGGCCTTGCGGAAGTAGTGCCCGTACGAGTCTACCTCCACCACTACGTAGTAGTCTGTGGAGACACATTGCAATCCTTGAGCACAAAGTTTTACAAAGAGAGGTCTCACGGATATCTAGTGTATGTGGAATAAAAGAACGGATCACTATCGCCACTACATAACTCATTGAACGATCGGACTTTTACGTTAAATATTTATAATGCAAAGGTCTGTGATATGGGTTTCCAACTTGATTTTGATATTTTTTAGATATATATAACACAATGCATGTCCTAGACTGATGCGGGTAAATAGATTGGGTTACAGACCAGCAGAGGCGTCGAGCGGCGCGGCCATGCCGCCGATGTGCAGGTGCAGGTCACCGAGCAGCAAGCCCTCATCGCGGCCCGAGCGCAGCAGGTACGAGCCCATGTCGGTCTGCAGGTAGCTGCGGCACGCCGTCACCCACGCCTGCAGCTCCAGCATCGACACCGCCCCGCTTTGTGGCGGCTGCGATGATGACTGTCGACACACACACATATTAGACTTATTTATTAGCGACCTAGGTTCCAGCTAAAATGACACACGAGTTTTTCATGTCATGTACAGTGGGGCTTTTTGCCCCGAGAGGAAAAAACCATTTGGGTTTTACATTAACATTATATTGCTTGCACAAATAGCTGGTCACTGAATGTTCAACTAGGTTGCCAGGAAGGCATTTTTCAAGCCAATAGTTTCCTTAAAATATGTGTTGTAGCGGAAGTACAGAAATATATCCCTAATATAGATTCTTCTAAGTTTGAGCAGCCCGTTTGCATAAAAAAGGGGTAACATATTCTGGATTTTTTAAATACTAAATACACTGCTTGGATTGGATCATGCTCCAACCTTGTTTATTGTTTATTCATCATCCATAGACAGTACACTGCCCCGGATTTGTCATATTTTATCATTTTATCATTAGCCCGTTCGGCAATACCAGCGAAGAAGAACTGGCAAGAAACTCCGCTGGTTTTTTTTTCAACTTCCACTTAGTCTAAGTTTACAAAATAAAGTACTAACAATTAATATCATATGCAACAGTATATCAGTTTATTTGTAAAGACTATGCCCGCCATATAACATGTTACTAATTGGAGCAAGCCAGTCCCCACAAACAGCACCCGTTCAAGAGCATCACGCCGGGTTCAGCCATCGCCTCTGTCAACCATATTTAAGGGAAAGAGGAGACCCGAACCTAGCGTCGCCGCAAGCAAAGATCTTAAAGCGAGGCACTACTCTAGTGCCAACATGAAAAAGTCGTGAAAACTTTGTACGATTTAAGTTTAATACTATTATTTCTGTCATGAACTACTACAGTGACCTCTAAACAAAGAGTCAAAACACATAATACATTATTATTCTTACAGCTTAAAAAAAAAAAAATTAACCCTTTAAATGCTACCACCTACAGCGGTAGCATTTAAAGGGCATGTGTGCAGAGTGCGTGTGACAAGAGAAGAAAGGATTCTCCCACTCTTACCTTTCCACTGCCGGTCGAAGTGAGAGAACGGATCTGGTTCAGACCAAATAACTTTACAGGGTCTTCAAAACTTTCATTTAAAAAAACGTACCCTGCATCAATAAGTTGGGAGTGTTTAGAGAGGCAAGGCGGGCACCTGCAGAGCGTGTATGGAGTCGATCCACTGCGTGCGCTCGTACTCGGAGCTGAGGAAAAAGGTGTGCACGCGTGCAAGGTTGACGGCGGGCGCCGAGCCCGGCGAACGCACCCCGACCTGCAATACAATACACATTCCTCCAATTACGAAACATTGTTTTGCTAAAAAATACAGGCACAATGCAAAGATAATTGCCTATTTATAACGACAGGTGGTGACTAAGCGAGCACACCTAATAGTTCTGTCAAAGCTGTCAGATACCATACAAAATAAAACAGAATAGTTTTAAAACGTTATTTACTCAAACCCATGGAGGTGAAGAATGTTATTTCTTCACCACTATGCTCAAACCATGGAGGTGAGGAACCTCCATGACTCAAACTATGTAATTCAAATGACTAAATTTTCTCGTTATTATTCTGAAAAAGATTTGTTCTAAATTACATTGACCAGAGGGCGTGAACTAAAAAAATGTATAGACAGTAATCACCTTAAGACAATATCTACTGGAGAGCCCACCTACTGGCCTACTGATACAAATAAAATACCAGACCTACTTGACTTCTTTATTACGAAGGGGATATCTGATCTATACCTGAGTATCGAATCTTGTATCGACGGTTCATCGGATCATACACCTGTAATATTGACATTGAGCACCATGATTGTCATAAAAGAAAAGACCTGCATGCTCTTTAACAAGAAAACTGACTGGGACTCTTTTCAGGACTACTTAGAAGACAATATAAACCTTAAAATCCCACTTAAAAATCCCAACGATATTGAAAATGCTGTGTTCCATATCACGAATCTCATCCAAATCTCAGCATGGAAAGCTACTCCCGCCCTGGCAGACAGGCACAACTTCAAAACATTTCCACTTGAAGTCAGAGAAATGGTCTCCAAAAAGCGTAGCCTGAGGCGAAAATACCAACTTAGTAGACATCCAACAGACAGGGCCAAACTAAATAGAGCCAAACGCGAACTGAAAAGGTTGATCACGGAAGTAGAAAATAAAACACTAGAAAATAAACTCGAAACACTATCTCCAACCCAGTATGGTGAACACTCCCTGTGGAAAGTTACTAAATCTTTAAACAGACCTCAGAAATCAATACCTCCATTAAAACGAGTTAATAACACATGGGCAAGAAGCTGCGCTGAGAAAGCCGAATTGTTTGGAGAGTACCTGGAAGACACCTTCAAGCCAAACTCAACTAGTGATAATTCAACGGAAGTGAAAATCGATGAATATCTACAGAGCGACCAACAAATGTCACTACCAATTAAACCTGCTACTCCAAGAGAGATCGCCTAGCAAATCAGAGTACTTCCAAACAAAAAAGCACCAGGACATGATTTAATAACTGCCGAGGTTCTAAAGAAGCTACCCAGGAAAGGCATTGTCTTTCTTACTATCGTCTTTAATGCCATTCTGAGACTGCATTATTTTCCCTATATTTGGAAGATGTCACAAATAATAATGATCCACAAAAATGGAAAACCAGCTAATGAGGTGTCTTCCTATCGGCCTATTAGTCTGCTACCCGTCATGTCCAAATTATTCGAGATCATCTTTCTTAGTCGGCTAAAACCAATCTTGGAGGAGCGTAATGCCATCCCTGATCACCAGTTTGGGTTCCGATCCCACCAATCAACTATTGAACAGGTGCACAGAGTGGTTCGGAAGGTAAGACAATCCTTCGAAAAGAAAGAATATTGCTCTGCCGCCTTCTTGGACATACAACAAGCATTTGACCGAGTTTGGCACAAGGGTCTCCTGTACAAGATTAAGAAACTCCTACCCCACACTATACATATAATCACCGCATCTTATTTAGAGGGCCGATTGTTCCAAACAAAGGTAGGAAACGAATATTCGTGCTTCCGCGAGTGTCGAGCTGGAGTTCCACAGGGGTCAGTTCTCGGCCCTGTACTATATCTTATATTTACGGCTGACATACCCGAGTCCGACAACATTCTCAGCGCCACCTATGCAGATGATGCTGCAATTATTGCTTGCTCGACAAACCCTGCCCGTGCATCTGAGATACTGCAATGGCATCTACGCAAAGTGGACTCTTGGCTGGATCTGTGGCGTATACAGGCAAGTCCATCAAAATCAGTGCACATCACATTCACGTTGCGGCAGGGTGATTGCCCACCGGTTCAGCTGAGGGGTGAGATCCTACCCCACAAGACGTGTGTCAAATACCTAGGTTGCCACTTGGACAGACGACTCCACTGGAAGAACCACATTAAGGCCAAAAGAGATCAGCTCAACCTACGCTTTAACAGCCTGTATTGGCTAATGGGAAAAAGATCCAGGCTGTCACTGACAAATAAACTCCTTGTTTATAACATCATCCTCAAGCCAGTTTGGACCTATGCATTGGAACTGTGGGGATCAGCTAGCACATCGAACATCGAAATACTACAACGCTTCCAAAACAAGGTCCTTCGCAGTATCAGCAATGCCCCATGGTTCACCAAAAACGAGGAGATCCACGAATACCTAAAAGTAACCACCATCAAGGAGGAAATCCAGAAGCGCTCAAAATCCTACAAATCACGACTACAAAATCACACAAATCCACTAGCTGTGGGACTACTGGACACTAAAAACGATGTAACACGGCTGAAGCGACCAAGAATTGAGGCCAAATTATAAAATAACAATAATAAGTGCAGTCATCATATTATATATATATACAAAGAAGTATAAAGCTTGCCATCATTGGACGGCAGCTTTTCAAGTCTTATCCACATACCCACACCTCTGATAAAGGCTCCAAATTCAAGCTGATTGCAGAGAGACAAGACACAAAAAAAAAAAAAAATATGATAATCAAATGAAGTCGTAGGAAAGAAAATATCACAATAATATAACCTATAATTTTTTATTTCAAACTTTTTTCTATTACATTAAAATTGGTTTGAATGCAAACAAAAACTCTTCTTTTCTTCCAAACTTTATTCTAACTGCATTGTGGAGTCCATCTTGCATCTAATAACTCGCAAATAAAACTGGACAGGAATTACAGTTTTGACATTTCTAAGGTGAGTTCGCTCATGCTTCAATAAGCTTTGAGTTTTCTTCCCTATTCACATTGCATGGTCAGGGGCAATTGACCATGGAATAATTATGGAAAATTGCAACTTTTTTTACGTAACTGGATACGAATAGGTAACCACACCACACCCACCGTCATATTAGCCTAACACACCAAATTTGATGGAAAACATGGACAATTTTTCATTGCCCCTGGAAAAAATCAGACACTACACTGAAGGTGATTCTAGATGGTAAAATAAACAGATTTCTTTAGATCATGCAAAATTCAAGAGTCATGAAAGCTAGGTGTTTTGATCAATGGTGTGACAGAAAAATTGTCCGTTTTGCTATGATTGTAAGTGATTGTACAAGGCAGCATTGAAATATCGAGCTGTAAAGCTCACCAATGTACGAAATCCCAACGAAGCTCCTTTATGTATGAAAGACGATAAATAATTTCTACAAAGTTATGCAGGAAATTTCCAAAAACTCAAACGTTGATGATTAGTTTAATTTTGCTAAGTTGATATTCGTACCTTGAGGACAAGATTTGGCGAGGCGAGAACGAGTTGTCCTTCGAGCTCCGCAAGCTTCTTCCTCTGCCGCTCTGCCGCGCCGCGCCCACCCAGCCGCAACTTCTGCAAATGTCAAGCAACTCGATCATTTTGTATTCCGATGCGAATGTATGTTTCATGCCCCATCGGTGGTTGTAACTGAGGCTTAGGACAAAATAAATAGAACCTACCATTAAGTAGGAACCTATGAAATTGTTGATGTGGAAACCCCGTAAGGTTCCAGAGAAAACGTGGGCCCAACTAGTGTTCTATTTACAGTAAATGAAGGGGTTTTCATCTGTCAAGTCACACTTTTTTCGATCCAGTTCACATTTACGGTATCATTTTACTTTTTAACCGACTTCGAAAAAAGGAGGAGGTTCTCAATTCATCGGAATCTTTTTTTTTTCATTGTATGAACAACCTACAAATTATTTTTTCTCTATCAGATTGTGCCACTTGAATAGCTAAATTTTATGTGATTTCCAAAATTTTTATTAAAATTTTAGTTCAAGTTGATAAATTTATTTTGTCCAACATGAGCCCATGGTTGGCTCATGGTTGAATGGAGTATAAACGTGATGAAAGAGTATGCATTTCCTTCGTATAAGTCAGTCTAAGTGGTCAAAGAATAAGAATTTAATCTCTTTTTTCATCAAAGTGTAATAACAGATTTAAGATAAATTTCTTTTGTTTTTTGTTCTAATATTGTCTGTTGGAACCTTGTCGTCATGCGCCGCCCTCTCCTCGGCGAGTATCAGGTCGCGCACAGTGGAGGCCTGCGACTTGAGCGCCACGATGTTGGCGGGTGAAGCCTCGCGCGCGTCCGCGCCGCCCGCGACCTCGTCGTCCACCACCACGATGTCACTCAGCGGGATGTACCACTTCAGCTCGAACGTGAACTTGTCTCGCCCAGAAGCCTGTCACACAAAAACTTGAATTTACTCTGGTTGTGAAAAAAAAAACATTTCTTCATTATTAACGCACACTGCTCACCCAGTGGCATAACTTTGAAAAATCATTTTGTTGCAGAAATCAGGATATGTTTCGTCATTCTGATGTCACTCTACAAGTCCCATCCATTTAAACATACCATTCTCCATTCTGCTCTTGCCGTCATGGAACGAAAACGAGAAGTTCTCACATAAGTAGCTGTGATCCCCCATACTCAAAAAAATGTTGGTACACATTTTTTCTGTAATGAGAATATCAGCTACTCATTTGAGAACTTCTCGTGTTCGTTCTATGAGTTGCTATTCTTATCTATATCTTTTTTCCATTGATAATCCCCTTTAATCGAACTACTAGTTGCAGAATTTTTATGAATAAAATAAACATTAACATAAGTTATTTCTCATAGTTTAATATAAAAAACCAAGATTTTATTTCAAAGGTGCAGTGCTAATCTGTACATTAATTACTATTATGTTATTGGTTTAACCATCTATGTATATTGGGTTAGAAACACAGCAGTAGTGGGATTTGTCCAGTAAATTTGTTGCAAATCTAAATGTGTCTTTAGGCACTCTGAGTAAAAAGGCTGGCGGATGCACTGTGTCGTACTGTAAATAAAAATCTAAATTAAGCATGACTGTACCTTATACTTCGCGCATGCTATGACGTCATTGAAGAGGAATAGGTGCCTGAGCTTGCGGTGTCCGTCCGACAGTTCCACGATGAACGAGTTCTTAACTAATCTCCTCTGTGCTCGGTCCGCGCTCTGAAAACATTTTTAGTTAGCCACAATGCTATCGTCTCGTTGATTAGTATAACAAGAACTTTTTTAACCGACTTAAAAAAAGGAGGAGGTTCTCAATTCGTCGGAATCCTTTTTTGAAGTTAAAGTTAATCAACATTGGAATGTGTTACTTTTTGTGAAATTCAAGGATGCACTTAAGTTTCCTTCAATCTTTTTCTCAAAAAGTGACCTGATTAATAAGATGCTAGCAAAATGTTAACATTGATGTCTTTTTAACCGACTTCAAAAAAGGAGGAGGTTATCAATTCGTCTGTATGTTTTTTAACCGACTTCAAAAAAAGGAGGAGGTTATCAATTCGTCTGTATCTTTTTTTTTTTTTTTTGTTTTTTTTTGTTTTTTTTTTTATGTTTGTTACCTCATAACTTTTGCCTGGGTGAACCGATTTTGATGATTTTTAAATGATAGCTAGTGCTTCCCAAGTGGTCCCATTTTAATTTGGTTAAGTTCTGACAATGATATCCATGAGAAAATCATAAAAGTCTTAAATTTGTATTAAGATGCGCGCGACAAATGGACGAATAACTCAATATAACGCCAACCGATTTCGGTGATTCTTTTTTTATTGGAAAGGACGTGTACAAATTAGTAAGTGTACTTCAGATTCACTAAAAATAAACAAATAAAAAAAAATTTTACAAAAAAAAATAACCGACTGAAAGAAAAAGCACTAAAAAGTAAAAAATAATTTCCATTTTTGTAGTTACGATTTCTGTTATTTTTTGAGTCGGTGTCAGCCAAGGTTAGGTTAGGTTAGGTTCTCTTGATTGGCGCAGCGCGTGCCCGGCTGACGCCGACTCAAAAAATAACAGAAATCGTAACTACAAAAATGAAAATTATTTTTTACTTTTTAGTGCTTTTTCTTTTCTTTTTTTTTTTTTGATTCAAAGTGTTGATAGGACTTTAGCCGCATTGCGGTTATGCCAGTCCCATAGTAACTATTGTACACAGTTTTAAGGTCTCTCTAACCTCTTAAAGCTAAAGAGGCCTTAAAAAAATGTATTAATGTTTTACAATTTGTAGATAGTGGTTGCGATAATGCATAATGAATTCCGAAAAAATAGTTGTATGCATCTAACTTCAATTTGTCCATTTATTTTCGCCTCAGTGGTTCGTTCTGCACACACTCCATCAAAATGTGAAATTGGTCTTCAGTCTTATTACATACATTACAATTAGGTGAATCCACTTTTCGCATCAAATAGGCACTTTTATTTAGTGGAGTGTGTCCTGATCGGAGTCTCAAAGCAATTACAATGTCAGTGCGGGAGAGACCTGAGCTTTCGAACCATGGTCTTCGTAGCGGCTCATCTTGGAGAGTCTTGTACCAAATGCCCTTCTCTACCGATCTCCTGTCGAAGTGCTCTTTCCATTGTGTGCTACAGAATTCCTTAGCATCCGTCAAAAGATCACTAAAGAAAGGCTTACATGTCCAAGTATTGTCACAATTCACTGCACTTTTCGCTAGCTTGTCGGCCCGCTCGTTGCCTTCTATGCCAATGTGAGATGGAATCCATTGCAAACTCACTTCCTTGCCCATAGACTGTAAATGTAAAAAAAGATTTAAGATTTTATATGCGATAGGTCTACCCCGTGACCCTCCCGTGCAATTCACTAAATGTAGAAGAGCGCTTTTAGAATCTGTTAAAATGATTATTTCTTTTGATATTACACTAGAGCTGTACGAGAGTGCTTCGAGTATTGCTACGAGTTCGGCTGCCATGATTGGGATGTGTGCCTCAATTTTGAATTCCATCCCACAACGGACTTGCGGATCCCAGAAGGCCGCACCGATACCATTACTATCAATAGATCCATCAGTGTATAATTGGTAATGTGATTTGTAATTGGTTTTCAACATTTTCTCTGACGCTGTCCGGAGTTCTTCAGTATTGTAGCACCTTTTTCCTTTATTTTTGGACAGGATGGTGAGGCTTACATTAGGTGCGATCGGTATATTTGCTATCCAGGTACACAATGAAAACATGGGTAGCATTTCACTATTTTCAATTTCACAATGCTTATATCTTTTGTAAATAATAGCTAAAATCGTAATACTATGGTTATGGTATGGTTAATCGGTTATTTTTTTTGTTAATTTTTTTTTTATTCTGCACCATATAATAAAATAGCCACCCAGCTTATAGAATTCAAATAGCCGGTAGAAAGTGAATCACATTCATTTCGCATAATGACATCGCTGTTGTTTTATGTCGTGGCAACATATTATAATTAGAATAATTAGACAGTGACAAAATAAGGGTGACTCGTGTGAGAAGGTTTCACATTGAGAGAAGCCCAGGATAAACAGTCTATTCGGACTTTAATGCCGCACGCAACAAGCATAAACCTAACTTTAATGCTAATCAAAATGTGCTTCATATTAAAAAAATATATTTGTAATGACTTTACCTAGTAGCCTTTCTTCAGGGAATGTACCCATTCACTGTCGACATTCCCAAAATAGAATGGAAATAGAATAAATTCCCCGCCGAGATATTTCCCCTAAAGTACAACCTGGGTTCCTTCAAACATGGTGTGAAGAAGCACCTGGCTGGTCGGCATGGTTTCCGTAGCCCCAGGGAAAGTTTAAAAGCACAAAAGTGTCGTCGGGCACGCGTACGCCATATGCCACGCTTAACTTAAAAAGGTAACAATTTATAATCGTTTTAGCCATCAATATGTAAACATAAATACGTACAGGAAACATGGATTTAGTCTGTATGATGTTGAACTCGTCGAGAAAGTGTTGTGTCATGTTGAGTGCGTCCGTGAGCATGGAGTGGTCTGGGTGGCTCGCCGGGGTGTATTTGATGAGATCCTGGAAAAGAATAGTTTTTAATGTGCAACTAAAAACTTAAAATTTTGTATAGCTATTTATTTTTATAAAAAATACATTGCCATAGACCATCAACTTAACTTAAAATAGATATTTAAATAAATATTATGAATTGCTAGTTTTATCAAAACAACAGTGTTTTTGTTGTTAACCCTTTCCCCGCCAGGAACGTATATATCCGACAGAGCAAGGCATTCTGCAGGCGCCATCGTCGGATATATCCTACAGAAAACTACTCCACTTAAAACATTAATAAAACTTTAGTGATTACGAAATAATGTGTTTTATTTACATAATTGCACCGTACATATTAGCGTTCATTAGATTTCTACTGTTTCAACAGTGGAAACACACTATTTGCAACAAAACAAACAACAGTTCAAGACTGCATATTATCGAAATAATTGTAGTGTGGCGTATTGAGAAGGATTAAGCCAAAAATGTTAAATTGTATTAGCGATTATATTCGAATACAGACTTTCAAAAATTCATTAACATGTGTGAGAATATGTAACGAGCAGTCATACATTTTTCTATAACTGATATTAAGACCAATATATATTTTCTTGTTGAGTACACCACTTTACATGCATCGTTTTTTAACCATGAGAATTTTTTCCTTTCCTGGCTTGTGAGCGCACTTCTAGCAAAAGTCACTCTTGTTCCAGAATCACAAACTTGCAATATACATTCTAATCTCCGCGCCTTTGTTTGTTTTTTATGGTGAAAACCACTTTACCAGTCCTCTGTTTGTCTTTCACAGGCGCTTTATACGATAAAACTTGAGACATTTTTCGTGTTTATGTGCACTCTAATATGATATACATATCAATTAATAATTGATGGATAATGTAAAAACCGAAATTATTTCTCTAAATTCAAAATGCACATTCAGAAAAATATTAAAAATCTTATGTTCTAAGGTCATAACTTATTACACTTTCACTTCGCCTGTAAACGTCGTCCAAGATCAATTGAATTTATTACTAAATTTCTATTTGTGCACTTTTAACTATGTTGGTAATGATGATATTACCAACACATGACAGTATTACTTATTTATTTTGGCTAATAATTCACCTCTCCAGAATTCACGGAAATGGTGTCAAGATCGCACATGATAAATCAATCTTATATTCGGAATTTTTTTTGATGTGAGCAAGGGAAAAAGTGCTGCCAACTTTCTGGCCACATAGAAATAAGGACTAGTTTCTATATACTAGCCTTGCCTGTATTTACATGATGATATTTCATCTCAGCGAGCGGTACCACCGCTGGCTAGCGGGGGAAACCATGGGTTGGTAACGGAGGCTCACAAACTACTACTATCTGCACATGTGTAAACTAGGTACGTTGGTGGGACTCATATTTGGTCACTGTTGTTTTCTAGGTTTTTTTTTTATGCGACCTGACATGGATGGCTTCCGTTATACCAATCCCTGCGCCACTAGGTTACGAGCCTCTCAAAACGGATGGACAGTGTCACTGATAGCCCACTCTGCAGAGGTGCTCGGAAGGAGAGCCGGCAAACCGAGAGGAGCCTCCTAGCAGGGCTAGAAGAAGAAGAACGGACACTCACATGGAGCACGAGCGCGTTCTTCTGCACCCTCGCGACGGGCTTGTGCAGCAGGTCGTCGAGCGACATGGGCTGCCCGCGGCACGCGATGTGCCGCGTGAGGTCGGCGAAGCGCGACGAGCTGGCGCTGCGCTTGCGCACCGCGTCTGTCGCGCGACCGTAGTTGTGAAGGAACGCACCGTACACGTTGATGTTCTCCGCCTGCGCGCAACACGAAGCCAGAAGATATTATGTATTTGATACATTAAATATAGAAAATGTAACAGTATTCGCTGCTGTAACTTCACTGAAATATTCAAAGTCTCCTAATAAAAAGAGGAAATCTTTTTTTTGATGTAAGTGTACGTCCATTCATGATATACTTTATTTTCGTCCATAATGTGTACAAACACTCTTCGATATGTCAGTTTAAAAGATGGTTCGATTACGGCGGATGAAAAATAACTGACAAGAAACTTAGCCTGGAGTTATATTACAAATACATGTATGCTAAACATACAAAAAACATTGTATTATCCGTTAAAAATATTAGTCCAACACGCTGCAATTTCGTAGGAATTAGGTGCCATGCCATGAATCCGGAACCAATTTTCAATTGCTGCTTCGTTGGGGACTTACAGTTTTATGTGGATTCCGTAAATTTTCGTTGAGAATGGAGTATGGGGGATGTGTTGGTCACAAAAGAAATAAGAAAGAGTCTGGGATTCGAACCCGCAGACTTCAACACAAGAGTCCAAAGGCTTAAGGTTGTCACCGACGGGACTGATACTATAAGATTTTATCTGCGAGCATCTGCATATGAAAACTTATATAGTAAATGTGGGTATCACACACGGCACATATACGATAATATTTTAAAGTCGACGCATGTCTTTCTGCGGGTTGCTCATAAAGACCCTTATACAGAGTGTTTCGATATGAGTGGGCGAATATTATTATTAGATGTAATAGACAGTTCGTCAGAAGAAGAATCTGATTTTGAGATTGATTTACATATTGTCTAACATGTGCTAAAGGGCGAAGAGGAAAACACAAACATGCTGGAAGCATTTCCACCGAAGAACATGTACGTTTCGATTCCTCAATATCGGTGTTTCACAAACAAGGACATTTTTACACATTTTCAATTAGATGCTCCATAGTGGATGAAGTAGTGTGCAGTGCACAATAACTACACTTGAATACAGACGTACGAATATACATATCACGGAACGGTGGGCCGTACCAAGGTACCTGCACCCCCACCTATTCCCACTCACCGCAAGTCATCCCCGAGGCACGCCCTGAGCGCTCAAATGTTCTATCCTATATTTATCCGCAGATAGTCTTCGCGTCCGTCGATATCGGTCTATATCTGCAGATGCTCACAGATCAAAAATATATTATCTGCGCCGAATTTGTTAGTCCATTGATTTCTATGTAGGGCGATATCGACATATATCTGCGTCTACGACGACCTTTAATCCCTATACTGCCCACGGACATATTTTTCTTGCGATTTATTTTATTCTTGATTATATTATATTCTTGATTATTTTATTGTCTTGAGATTTTTTATGTAACTGGACGTGGATAGCTAATGCCACACCCACCGTCGATATTGGTCCACCAACACACCGCAGTCCTGATTGAATTCGGCACCAAGTACTAAAAACATTATTATATGTTTTAAAATGTAATCTTTGGACATTACCACCATGAGCGAAATATTTTACGCAGCGGATAATGATACAACTTGCCATTTTCTTAAAGTGCGTGCCGACGGCGAGGGGCTCCTCCCAGCCGGCGAGCGCAGCGCGCAGCCCCTCCAGGAAGCCTTTGTGCAGCTCATGCAGCTCCGAAATCTTGTAGAAGATGGTGTGGAACTCCTCCTCCGGGATGACGGGCTGCGACGAGTTCAGCGTCGCCTTGATCGCGTTCATATACTGCAGGCATGGCACAGAAACCGGGTACAACTCTGCGTATTGTACGAAAACGTATATTTACTTAAGTTAACCTAGGACTGGCTCTAGCATCTGATGCCAAACAAGATTTCGGTGACGACGGTAATATGTAGGTATAATCTTAAACGCTGTATTAGTAGGAGGTATTGATTACGGGAGAAGGGACTATTCCAATAGGGAAGAGAGAATTCTCGCCTGAAATAGCTGGGAGTACTCAAAATAGTGTGCAAATATTTCACAGCGGACCAAACACTGCTGGTCTACGAGGTGCAGATAAGGTGTTGCGTGGAGTATTGTTCGCATCTGTAGGACAGATCAGCTAAGTTGCTGCTTGGCTCCTTGGAATTCAGACAGTTCCGTTCTGTGCGTTTCGTCACCATTCGACAAGACTTAACGATTTTTAAAAACACATTCTTAAAAAACATGAGGATTGTTTAATGAAGGTTAATTTTAATTTTACATTACTTTCTGTTTCATCGGCTAATACTATGCAACTTGTCCCAAAACATATGCACTATAAAGAAAAAAAGGTTGAGGAGTATGTAACTTTTATATAATTCAGAAATATTGGTTTCAGCCTGCGCAAGTGTGCTGATAAAAAAATACAGTTTTTAAATACAAATTGGATATTGTTCGACAAACTAGTAAGACGCGTTTTATTGTGATTGTATATTTGTCAAGATTTTTCTAGAGTGAATAAGCAAAGCAAATAGTTTGCATAATATTTTTAACCGACTTCAAAAAAGGAGGAGGTTATCAATTCGTCTGTATGTTTTTTTTTTATGTTTGTTACCTCATAACTTTTGCCTGGGTGAACCGATTTTGATGATTAACTCAATATAATGCCAACCGATTTCGGTGATTCTTTTTTTATTGGAAAGGACGTGTAAAAATTAGTAAGTGTACTTCAGATTCACTAAAAATAAACAAATAAAAAAAATTTTACAAAAAAAATAACCGACTGAAAGAAAAAGCACTAAAAAGTAAAAAATAATTTCCATTTTTGTAGTTACGATTTCTGTTATTTTTTGAGTTAGGTTCTCTTGATTGGCGCAGCGCGTGCCCGGCTGACGCCGACTCAAAAAATAACAGAAATCGTAACTACAAAAATGGAAATTATTTTTTACTTTTTAGTGCTTTTTCTTTGAAGTCGGTTATTTTTTTGTTAATTTTTTTTGTATTAACAACAATATTAAATGTAGTGCCGTGATTGAAAAGTGAAAAAATTTAAGATATATATGATTTTCTCATGGATATCATTGTCAGAACTAAACCAAATTAAAATGGACCACATGGGAAGCACCAGCTTTCATATAAAAAAATTATCATCAAAATCGGTTCACCCAGGCGAAAGTTATGAGGTAACAAACATAAAAAAAAAATACAGACGAATTGAGGACCTCCTCCTCTTTCGAAGTCGGTTAAAAAGTCGGTATATATTATGAATGCATGTCAGACATGTTGGCGCAGTGATAGTTAATACCTTTTCCATCACGTAGAGGCACTCGACGTAAACAGTCTCGCTCTCGATGATACTGGACACGATGCAGCGATGCATGGTGAGCCGTTCCGCCTCCGCGCTGCTGCTCGAAGATTCCTGCCACAACACGGTCAACATGATCAATATCGCTGCGTTTGACCACATCTTCTACAGTTCGTATGAGTCTGGAAGCGACCGTGTGCCTGACACGTGTTTTCAAAACCAGCCACTTCCTAGTCACTTGGACAAGTGTAACTCAGTTGTAGGATTAGCTGTTTCTTTGTTCAATGTCATTGTGGGTCCAAATGTCACAAACATACACTACCAAGATAACTAGCCGGTTTGGAAGCGATATACACTTGAATACTTTTATGTCCTGAGTGTATAGGTTTCCTGACGGGTTTTCTGCACAGGTCATGACTGGCGAACTCATACCTCGTTAGGGCTCTAACCCGCGGTACCCGGGCCTTGAACTACCACATAAACAGCTAAACTAGAGAGATTATTGGGACTATAAATGTGACGGTAGCTATGAATATGTCTCAAAATATAATATGTGTTTTGCTTTCCCCTTCTCTTCACAACTACATGGCTTAACACCAGTATGCATTTATAACATTCCATCTCAAGAGGAAGAGTTCCTGAAAGTCGTCAAGGGCATTAAGGATCAATTTTTGTCCATAATCAAGAAATGAAATTAAATGAAAAAAACTTTATTTACAAGCCAATGTGGTTTAAAATAAGGCGGAATTAATGCTAAGAGGCATTCTCTAACATTCAACCTTAGAGACGTAGGAGACGTGCAATGTGGCGGGCAAACAAAAACGTACATAATATAGGCTTATAATATATTGTTAACAGATAGATACATACAAATATTTACACATATAAATCTATAAATATATACATTTATAATAATCAATGCACAAATTATACTATGTGTCTCTCGCATCAGTAGGATCAGATTGACGAACAAATAACTACTGATAAAATTATGCAAGCCAGGAAAAAAGGAACAGATATTTGAGACATTCTTTAAATAAATTAATAGAATAGGATGTGCGTACATCAAATGGAAGCTGATTCCAGATACGTGCAGCGCTTACGTAAAAGAATCTGTGTAGAAATAAGAATTATGTTCCGGAATAGCAAGAAGCAAATTAACTGTGGATCTGAGGGGTAGGCCATGAGAACAGAGGGGTTCTATCCGATCAGTAAGATATTTGGATGCAGCCGGATTATTCAACAAACCAAAGAACATGGGTATTTCTGCGTTTACGAATATAATTCATCACAGGCTGGAATGAGTCTTTTCCTGCATTGTAAAATCACAGAGGTAAAATATATAATCAAATGTGTAAATGATCTTAATCTAAAAATTGTATTTTACAAATCATGGTATTAGAGGGATGTTGTTGTTATGAACAATAACCATTGCTATTGACATTCACTTTTCCTGTAGCACTTATGTACTTGCATAACACAAAACATAATGCAATACAGCAATACCATTGTGAACAAACACCCATTTACAGAAAAAAAGGAAAACAATTATATTTGGGCTAAGCTATAATGGCGAACAACTTTTGGACATTACAATTTCGCTTAGATATGTTGGAAATGTTTCCTCTTAAATTGACATTTTATTTTATGACATTACATTTGTGGAGTCAAAAAATGTTGAGTCTGAGAGTAAGTGGCAAAATATTTAATGTTATTATATTAATTACATGTATCACAAAAAAAAATTACACTAAAGGATTAATAAGCTCCTATAAATATTATTTTCAGGTTTTGAAATGAGTCATTTGGGCGATGAAGAAGCATCCTAACACAACACAGTGATGTTCAGCAACATTGCAGACATGATGACTGACTTGGTTTATATATTTTTAATGATAATAAGTAAAATTTAATAGCAAAACCTTATATTTTAAATAATGAATTTGCATGTTTTTTTTAGGATCTAGGATACTATGACCACATAAGAAAAAGAGATAGTGAAACTAGTGAAAATATTGAAGATTTAGTTTCAGAATACCAAAATAATTTAGATAAAAAAAATAAAACAGAACAGAATGGAAAATAAAAAAAAATTAAAAATAATATATCCTTATTTGGTCAAGAATTGAAAAATAATCTTAAAGAGTTCTTCTTCTAGTCACTTCTACCCTACTGCGAGGGATATTTTAATTCCAAAGTTACAAGCATTAAACATAAGATTACCTTAAGGATGTTCCGACCCATACAATGTTTTTTTAACACAGAACGCAAAAGGTATTGCACTTTAAGGTACGAATTCGTCAAAAATATTAAATATAGCCATAGTAGTTGCCGCGAAAACATATTCACAATTTCGGGTTTAATGGTTTCGTTGTAATTGCCGATTAGAAGTTTTACACCGTTAGATGGCGCTGTTAAATAAAAATCGTATTTAAATGAATTGTAACAAAACCAATAATCCTGAAATTGTGAAATTGTTTTCGCTGCAAGTAATATGACTATATTAAACTTTTATTATTAATTTGTGGCTTAAAGTGCAATACTTTTTGCGTTATGTGTGCAAACAACTTTATATGGGTCGGAACAGCCTTAAGACACCAAATCTATTTATAAACCCAGAAATGGTTTTAAACAAAGCCAGGTATTGTTAAAAAAGACATTAGCCGAATTCTATTGATGGACAGTCAGTCAGTCAGTCAGTCAGCGTGTTTGCGTCCACTGCTGGACATACGCCTCTCCAATTTTTCTCCAGTCCTCCCGGCCCTCAGCGGTTGTTATTTAATTGATGGACGAACCAAACAAACACATGAATTTTAAGCTTCATCATTTTATGCCACTAATACCATCATCTTGCATTTGCCACAAAGAAGAAATTCCTTGCGATTGTGGTTGTAAAGAATGTTTGCATCCATTTAAACCGGAAACTACATTTGACTAAAAAAAAAATCCAAGAATACAATATCCAACATTCTTTACTGATGCCGAAACAGAAAATAGGTTACTAACTCCACCCTTTAAGAGTTTATTATGTGGTAAACTTGATGATAATATTTACCCTTCTATACATATGGAGGGAATTATTCCCCATGAACAATCTAACGAAAACACTGTGAATATTCATCTAAAATTAGAAATTCAATTACCTAACAAAGAAAAAAGAAATGGAAATAAGCACATCAATAATTCCCAAATATATACTTTTGAAAATACTGAAAAGGCAACGATAAAATCTTACTGTATGCAACTACACCCTTTCCATTCTCTTCCATTCCTAATAAAATAAGGATAATATGGACCTAGAACACGTTGATTTAGCTTTTTTTTTTGTAAAGCAATCAATGAGGATGTTGTTGTTAAACAAATAGGTGGTCGATCGAAATCAATCCATATTCTAGCACTGAACAGAATTTTTGGGGGCACCTTTTTCGTTAACGCTGATATATTTTTTTACATTTAAATTTTTTTAAGAAGTTAGTAAAAGTCAGCATCATGTCGGATTGAAGTTGGAAATTTGTATCTGTAATGGATTGTCTATTTCAGACCCAGGAATGGACCAGTGATAATGTTTATTGTATTATTAATATGGTATTTTAATTTTTTTTATTTCCTCCTAGTTGTAATGACAACTGGAATGAATGAAAAGAAAAATAATTATACAAAAAATACATTTCCATACATTTTTTTAATCTGAAGCAAACTTGTATGAACTAAATCAATTCAGTTTTCGATGCAGATTCTCTTCTAAGAAATAAAGGAATACAAAACAGCAAGATATTAAATGAGTTTTCTCTCATTGCAGATAGTGCCGTATCTATGGAGTCGATCATGGACCTGACATCCAACATGGTCCTGGAAGAGAGGTTACGCGGCAAATTGTTTGGAAAGGCCACTCTGTGTACGAAAACTAAATGTATCGCCATGGCTGCAGTTAAAGAGTTTCTACGAAATTAAATGTGCTGCAAAAGAACTTAATTCTGTTGGACATTGTCTAATTACAAAAAAAGTATATAACTAAAAGATGATGTGCGTTGAAATATTAACAGATTGTTGATGTAACATATATACATATATGTGAGTAGGTTAGTAAATAAGTAAGATAGTGAAAGAACTTAGAAAAAAACAATTACGTAAAGTTTCTGTTCATTTTCATGTTAGCACCCATTTCCTTTTGATATTTAGTACTATACATATGCACAGATTGTTACCGGATAGGTTGGCACAACCGAAATTCCGAAATCTTTTTTGCCATACCTGTACAAATCACTCATGGATTTGTGTGATTAGGATTTTTATATTCTAATAATGAGTACTTATTATTCCTGAAGTTTGCCTAAGCTATACTGAAACAATCTGTATATTCAATTAAAGAGCATCAATTATTTATCTGAGGTTTCATCACGTCTGATTTCTTTTGTCACCCACAATATAACAATTTCGTAAACATGCTACAAAAAGAGTTATTTTAGAAATCTGGTCATGCAAAATATATACAAAGTACTTGTACACATATATTTTTATCTATGTCAACACTAATGAGGCTCTCTCCCTATGTTTGCCCAAGGCAATGTCAACATACCAATGGTTAGGCAGCTAGACACAAATTTGTCCTATTTTATCAAGTACATTTCTTAAACGCGACACCCTGCATTTAAGAACCAACCTATAACAATAAGATTTTAAAAACAATATCTGCCCTATTCAGAGTGGGCGGACTAACTTTAATACGCTGGAGTAAACCGGTTTTTGTATGGTTAGTCCGGTGCTAATCTCGACAGGTTTACTCTGAATAGGACAGTATGTTTTTAATTAAAACTGTTTAATACATTTTCTTAGGGTTTTGTGTGATTCGCTGGGGCAAAGTTAGAGCATAAACGATAAAACATTTGGAAAAGTTAAGAATTACAACCCATTGGAAGGGGTAAGAGAATGCAAATGCAGTTGAATCATGGTTCAGTTTTAATTTTTATTTCGTTGACGCATGAGATGTAAACATTAAACTATTTGGCAAAGTTAGAAATTTGATAAAATATTTGGAAAAGTTAAGGAATACAACCTTTTGGAAAGGGTAACAGAATGATAATGCAGTTGAATCATGTTAAGTGTTTATAGTTCAGTTTCAATTTTCTTCTTTGTAAACATTAAACATTTTCAAAATTCAATTTGTCATCCTAAGCCAGTGTCACTTCGAACTGATCAAATCTTGTTTTGCTCTCGAAGCAAGTGTATCCTATAGCTTCAAAAGCATATTATCCTTCATGTTCATATTCATATTTATTTAAGAGCTTAATTACGTCTCTCCTCAACCCATTAGGTAGGCAGCACAGAGCTTATCTCAGAGATAGCGGCATACCTGGCAGTCTCTTATATAAAATGGGATGTATTCATTCATTTGTTTAGTGCAGTAAATGTTTTAGAGAAGGAAGTTAACTTGGCAAGATGTTGGCTTCACGTGTTGCTCTGTTACTCTTGTTATGTTTAGTTGGAAGTCTTGCAAATCCTATTGGTAAGTGAAACTTTTGTGCCTTCGTTTTTATTCTTGCAGAACTGAAAAGAGGATGATTAAAGCCAGCGTTGCAGATATATGATACTGCTAATTCAGTATAAAAGAGTTTAAAAGAAATGTCAATATATTCAATTATTATTCGTAGGTTTAAAATTAATGTATTACTTACTACATATTTATTTGCAAACTTGCGGTTTTCAGTGATAGATGTTGTTCTGGGTTTGGGCCGACATATTTTCGCAAGGTAAAAACATAATATTTGTAAATAAATATTATGTTTTTACCTCACCTTTTTTAATGTGGCTGGACAGTGCTGGCCGTGCTCATAAAGGGAAGGTCCTGGCAT
Organism: Incurvaria masculella; assembly: GCA_946894095.1. Lineage (NCBI taxonomy): Eukaryota > Metazoa > Arthropoda > Insecta > Lepidoptera > Incurvariidae > Incurvaria > Incurvaria masculella. Next base: position 12,284,825 of record OX335644.1, read on the forward strand.
GGCACCTAATTTCTTCGGGAATATAGGAAATTGGGCTAATATAACGGTAGTTGTGTGGTATTAGCCATTAATGTCAGGATGCATAAAAAAACATGGATGGAACCATGGAACAGCTCATATTCGTAACGAAATGCACATATCCAACTCAGAAAGAGAAGGAAAGTGGTGCATGAACGGGGCGGGGAACACCTTAAAACCCTAACTTTCTCACACAATATCTATTTAAAATAATTAATATAAAACCTGAAATCCTGTCCCTATTTTCATTGTATCATCATATAACCATCCTTTATACGAAATGTTGGTGCTTTGCTTGAGTTTTGTGACTAACCATTTTTCAGATATCAATACGGGCAGATCATTGGGCTCGACTATATGGAATTGGATACAGTATCCTTTTACTTGGCTGAAGCAGTCACTGAATTTAGATGCAGCAAAAATACCCAATCGCTATAAATATAACCTCACTGTACAATGCAATGAAAATGTCTGTAAAGTTGTTCAATGCTACGAAGGAAAATGCAAAAAAATTAATTGCGCCCAACACACAAACGATGTTAGCGAACAGTGTCTAATTTATAACTTCATATTAACTTCACCGGTGATGAACGAGACCCTGTCGGCAGAGCAACCGACAAAATTGACCAGTTCTGCGGAAACACCCCCACAAGAACAACATGTGACAGGCTCAACGTCAACAGAAGCAATAATAATGGTACAATCACTGCCATTCTTATCAACGATTCGTCCAGTTGGAAAACCTACAATATCAGATACATTATCTATGCAGTTGGTGCAGACATACCTCAACAAATTATCAAGTGATGAGATCTCACCAATATCCAAACCTTACTCTCAAGATCTTCAACAAAAATTAACAACACAATCTACGTTGGAATCTTCAGTAAACGCATTGAATTTTAAACCTGTTTCCGAATATATGGAATCACTTGTGCTTACATCTGGTTTGACGCCTGAGAAATCATCTACATCCAAACCTGACCCTGAAACTGAATTATCCATACCTACTTTTACTTTGATGTCTGAACCATTGCAAACTTTTAAACCTATCTCGGAAAATCAGGAATCACCTGTGCTTTCATCTGCTTCAATGCATGAGACATCATCAACACCTAAGCCTGCGTCTGAAAAGCTGGACCCTACAGTACCTACATCTGGTTTGATGATGCATGAGACATTGTCGACATTAAAACCTGTTTTTGAAAAGCTGGAAACGCCTGTATTTACATCTGCTTCGATCCATGACAAAATATCAACATCTAAACCTGAATATGAAAAGCAGGACCTTTACGTACCCATATCTGAATCAATGCATGAGGAATTGCCAACCTCCAAAACAAAATCTCAAAAAGTGGAACTATCTGTATCAGCATCTGCCATAGACTCTGAACCTGTTTATGAAAAACCGAAACCTGTCGTACCGACAGATGTATTTTCAACAGACTCTTTGAAAACACAGATGCCTCCAGTTGTAGTAACAGCTTAATTAATTAATGTACTAACTGCAAAATTTTACTAACCTAAGTTAGAAAATAATATAGGTGAAAGTTGATCATGAATCAATCACACACTTATAAATGTAATTCATGACTGGGGCAAAAAACAACACTATATTATTAACATTGGCAGCTCAATTGTTTATTTATCATTCATAGCACTTCAATTTGTCATTTTTTATGATTAGCTAGTTCAACAATCACAGTCCAGAAGAACTGGCAATAAATATAATGTTTTTTGCAAAGACTGAGATCATTTAGATAAGGGTGCAAGTAAAACTACCTTTGGATTAATTTTTTAATGACTACAAGTTATTACATGGTTTTAAAATGTTTTGCTAGGTATAATATTTTATGGATCCTGCTTCAGATAATAAACAACTACTGAAAGCTTAACAATCTTAATGTTGGATTTAGTAAGCCAAAGTAGATGATGACAAAATGCACATTGCATTGTGACATGATCACTCACTGAATTTAAATATTTAATTACAGAATCGACACCACAGAGTCGACAGATGGGTTTCCTCAGAAACGTTAATGACTTTTTCTTCGAATATGTCCACAACATTTTCAAATCATATGCAAGTGGGCTCATGACCTTAGTAATAAAGCATCTGGATATCGAAGCATTCTGCGTGAATGCAATATGTCACTATATCTCTTGCGAGGTAGACGGCTGCAACGTCAGATATTGTAGTTTCAATCTGATCACTGGCGAAAAGAACTGCTCAATTAGCAAGCCTCCTATTATGATGACGTGGGAGTATGAACATAAGAATACTGATATTGCGAATGGCCACAATATAGGCAACATACTGGCCATGCATACGTCCAGTAGTCCTGCCGGTTCTGCACCGCAGGACACCCTGCAGGCGCTGTTCGACGTACTGGGGAGTGATGCATCCCAAGAAGAGCATGTGAATGGATATCAAGAGGAAACACCTTACACGGTACAAGTCAAACATTTGTAAGAATTTAAAAGATTCGATTCTGGGTTCTAATGTTTCAACCGATATACATACCAGCAGTCAAGGTTAGCGATAATTGAGTGAGGATAGACTGCAAATTTAATGTAACGATTGTATGGCCATAGTTTTTTTAGAGATGGCGCTGCTAGTGTTGATGTAAAAATAAAGTGTATAAAAAAACCCTTCCAATCGTACTTTTTTGTAATTATTATTATTGATAGAAAGTTCAGAGCTTTGTCCTGCCAGACGGAGCTTCCGGGAGGACAAGCCGATGGAAACGAGTCCTGACAGCAATACCCATTTTGTGGTTTAATTTATATGCAAATGCCCCAATGTACTGCTTGCAGCACTTCAACACTGTTTGTATACAAAAGGAAGGTCCTGGCATAGCACCTAGTTTCCATGTGGTATGTTAGGCTAATATCTGACGATCAGTTTGATATTAGCCATCCATGTTCACGAACATAAAAAAATGTAATCGAATCAAAGGAAATCAAAATAATTTACTGCATAATCACTTAAAATTGTGCAAATAAAATGGCACATGGTATATAAATCATCCAATGATTTATAATGCAATTATTGCATTTTTGGAGGGATCAATTTGAAAAGTTGAATAATATGCATCTATAAAAATCATGTGTCCCTACGTTCGTACATGCTAATCTCTGAAATCATCATCCCGATTTCAAGAAACTGTGAATGTGTATGGTTTCTTCCTGCTTGAACGCTTTTATCCCAAAAAAATGTTTATGTTATTTATGTGATTCGAGAAGTTATGAGTCTGAGCCGGGCAAGCTAGTTAAGTTATTTATGTATATAAAATTAGTAAGAAATAATCAATGTCCCAAGAAACTCTCTAATAATTGGTTTCTAGTTTTTCCACAAACTCCAAAAAAAAAGTAGTGCCATATTCATCTCCAAAGCACGACACAGCTTATACTCGCAGCATTTTGGCCAAAATGATCTTGACAATTTCATTACAAAAATCGCTAAAAGAGAAAGAGACCACGATCCATTGAATAAAACAGCGTCCTGCAAGCAGACCTAAAATGCTTCTATATTTAAACAAAAAAACAAGCATTCTACCGGCAGTGAGTAATGTCCTGCTAGGCCGATACCGGACCGTCTATAATTATTGTGAAATTTTTGAATAAAAAATTATATATGTAATTTACATCATAACAATTAATAAAAAGAAGTTTCGAGAACCCTTTCTTCAATTAATGTGTCCTTGCTTCACGGTCGATTATACATACATACATATCACATTCCTAAGTTTTAAAATGTATATTTTCTTATGACATTTTTCATCAATATGTTTACTCTTGGGACAAAGTAAGCCACTCTGTTCAATGACGTGAAAAGCTGCATTGATTGATGTGATTGCATTTATCAAATGAAATAAAAGGAGCAAATATTTTTTATATTTTGTTGAAGCATGCAGTTTTTATTTTGTTGGATTTCATCGGCATCAAATATGATTAAAATTTTGTTTAGAATTCTATTTGGCCTTAGTAACAAACCAAAGATAAATAAAAGCTTTTAAACATTTTAATTTTTCTCCTTCCGCAAAAACAGTAATTTAGAAGCTTCTTCTTTAGAAGTCTTCGGAGGCCTGCAGCCGAACGGACATGCGCATGCAAAAGGATAATGACAGAAATAAAACCAGAGGCGAAGTTGTGAGTACACACTTAAATGAAAAAAGAAAGATAGGGGACTAATCAAATTTATTGGTCTGCCAAAAGTACGCTCGCCTAGCGCAGTTGCTCTCAGACGGTGTCAGACGTCACCGTCCAAGCTTGTCATTCATTCAGTTGGTCGAGATTTCAGAGTTTCAAAAAAATGCAGCATTGTGTTGTTGAAAAATTTGGAAATAACATCATAAAGGACAACAAGAGCAATGGAATCACATTCCATGTATAAGTACAAGCATATTCAGTATATTTTTATTCAGCTGACCTCAAAGCCTTCAAGTACAGCAAAGGCGAAAACGGGGTTGGCACAAGCAGCGATAAAAGGTTTGTTCTAATAATTTTTATTTCGATTTTCATTTAAGTATTATAGTGTACTAAACGTTATTTTACACTATAATAATGGCACAAAGCAATAGTCTACTGTTTGTTAATTTGTTTTTATGTATTTTTTTTTAGGGTTTAATTATGATGAATGTTACAAATTAATGTTAACAATTTTAAAATATCATTATTATTTCAGATTTCCACAAGATCTAAACCGGAGACATTTATGGATTTTCCTATAAAGAAATCAGTGCCAAGCGAAAGACTGGCTTTCCAGTGAACGGAGTACAATTTGTTCTGCCCACTTCTATGTAGATGGTTTTCATATAACGACGAAGGGAAGATGAATTCTCAATTTTGCAAAATCGTATCAATCCATTTTCTTAGTATCAATATCATTATAATTACGTTTAAAAAACCATATGTGATGGGGCTCAAATTAAGTTAAGTTGAAATAAAAAATATATTGTAAATTTAGGATAGAGTGCACCAAATCTCTGGTTAATAATAAAATTAAAACATTATATTATTTATATATATACTTTATAGTAAATTCGTGTGGAGAGATGAAAAGGTGGGTCCGGTCTTGAGACCCACGGCTGCACAGCTGCTCTCCTCCAGTCGTGATTTGAATGTTGTATGTGTGTTATCTCGCTGGGAAACTTCGTTAGTGCGATATAGACTTCATGTCTGGCTGGTAGCGCCATCTAGCGCCCGCCATGTTAACTAACTTCTGTGCATCTGTTTTATTGATGTGTGGCATGTGAAACTAGCAGCTCTCAGCAGAGAGCGCTAGTCGCTAAATTCGTATAGTATAACATTGGAGTTTTCAATCCTTAATGAATTCATTAATCCATTTATCTTTGTTGAAGTAAACATATTTGGATTGGAAAATGATTAATTTGGAATGAACTTTATCATTCAGTTTTGACGCGCCATTCTGGTCGGTAGGGTACAGCATGTGCGCATTGTTGATGTATCATGAAGGATTAGGCTGACTTTTGCACTATTTCTATGACCAGTCGTCGCAAATGGTACCTTCCCCCCATCATGAAATTTCACGTAAATTTTGTCTCATTTTATTCTTCTGCAATCAGATAAATCTATTTGTCACTTTTTCGCTTGATACTTCCGTATAGCTTGGTCCTGCTGTTACCCTTTACGTAGTAGAGGTTGGTGTGCATGTAAAATTATAGGTGTGTGATTTTCTTTAAAATGTGGACTGCCTTTGAACTATCGTCTGTATGGAGGTAACGAATCCATTCCTTTTTTTTTCATCTAAGAGTCAAGACATTCAACATCAAAAGAAAAGTGTAAGCGTTTGAATTTAAAATTAATAAAAGAAATTTTCACCTTAGCAGCTAGTTTTTAGAAGAATCGGATTATCAAGAACAAATAAATGGTTGCATTTTGACTTCACTTCCAATTTTGCCATGATCACGTAACATCAGCAGGGTAACGCACATCACCAATAGAAGATTATTACACATGATCCTCCACAGCATGTTTATAATAGAGATGGAAGTTGATTGAGTTTTCTCCTGACGGCGCCATCTATGATACTATGTGACAAATTTATTTTTTAAAATTATGGCCTGGCAATTACCGTCTGCCAGTTTCATTTATTAAAATATATTTTCAAAAATCTACGTCTACAGTTCCCTGCGATAAAAAATAATAAACTTTAGTGATACAATTTTGAAGCTTTTTAGATTGTATTACCAGCTTTTGCAATTAAGCCCATAAAACAATGGTTATTGTCCTTTTCTGAGGTGATTTTACTCAGCCGTGGGGTCCATTAGACGACCGAATCACCGAGCTCACCTGGTGCTGCAGCTTGCGAAGCGCGAGGGGCGTGGAGGTGGCCTCGTTGTCGGAGGAGATCGCCCGCAGCAGCAGCGGCGGGTCCGCGATCGCATCGCTCGTGCCTGCGTCGCAGACCTGCTCCGCCCCGTCCTGCGAGCCACCGCTGTCCGTGACGCCGTGTCTGTTGCAAGTTGTGTCTGCTTTAACATAGACACGGTGCCATTCCTAGCTTCCGAGAATAGAGTTTATAAGGTTTCCAGTGGCTGGCAAATGCCTACTTCGTTAGCACTCATGGTTTAGGGCACAGAACAAGTGGCAGGCTATTGGTTATCATCTACGTGCGTGCGGCCAGTCTCACAATATTTGTTTGCATTGAATGCATACGACATGACCCTTTTCTCATTAATTTGAGGTTATACAACAACATCTACATTAAAGCTTTGTAATCAGATTTTGAAAATGATTAGAAATATTGTTGGTCGAAAGTAGGTAGCTTCAATGTAGATGTCTTTACATAACCTCAAATTATTTAAATAACGGCAATATCATATCATTAAAGGTCGTCACAGATGGGACAGACACAGTAAGATTTGATCTGCGTACATCTACACATAAAACTAATAGCATTTAGAGGCAGCACACATAGGACGTATACGATAATATTTGAAAGTCGACGCCAGTCAAAAGTATTTCTGCAGGTCGCACGTAAAGTCCGAGTGCTTCATGTTGCCTTATCATGTGCTAAAAAGCAAAGAATTTAGGTAGAACCTCATATAAAGTTAATAAAGTAGTGAGGTATCCGCAGGTGGTAACATTGCAGCTGTCGATATCGGTCTGTATCTGCAGATGCTCACAGATCAAAAATATGTTATCAGCGTCATGTGGGACCAGTGACTTCTATGAAGAGCGATACCGACAGATATTTGCGCAGACGCAGATGTCTGTCCTGTCTGTGATGACCTTTAATATATAAAATTATCAAGAAAAAAATGTGTAGATAGTGAGGCTCACTGTATAAAGTAGTCAATATTGACGTAGTTGGAGGCGGGCGCGGGCGAGTCAGGCGCGCGTGGCGCCGACGGCCGCTCTGCGCGCGCGCCGCCACCCGCCGCCAGCGTGCTCGCGCCGCTCGACGCCTCATCCGAGCTGCCGCGCCGGCCGCCCCCACCGCTACCGCCGCCTACCGACACAAGACGTTACCCGCTTGACAAATTGTGCAGTGTTGCAAGCGAAAAAACTGTGGTTTTTTTTATTGTGTTTCAAGCTATTATTTGAATATAAAAGCGAAAGTTGCTGCCACTGTGATTCCATCGGATTTTTGTATTGATTTTCGCAGCTAGCGCATAACACCTGGATATGCGAACGTTTCGCTCACTTAGAGGAACAGGTTTCGCAAGGTAGCGCGGTAATATGGCGTTCCTCTGGGCTGATAGGTTTTTGATAACCAGTAAAAGATTTTTTGATGTCTTGATCAATCATGTTATATTTATGTTTATATATTTTTTTGTTATTGTTGGCTATCTGCAATCAGTGCATACTATGAGCAGGTTTTTTAGTGCTTTGGAGACTAGAATAAGATAGTGGCTCCCTCTGCTCAGATCTCTTATGAGAGTTCTGTAAGTAGAGGTATCTTATGTTCTCGTGCCAAGGTTAGCAATAACATATCGCTTCAATCTTCTCACATTATCTGCAGTATCAGCAAGAGCTACAGCTACAGTTGACATGCGCCGTTAGTATTTTAGAGTAGCGTTTGGAGGCATTATATATTTCCCCTTTTATTGTAGGCATTTGCAGGTATTTGTGTGGTTCTGATGTTTTCACGAACCACGGGACGTTTCTGACTGCAGAACACAATCAACTGGTGACCAAATGTATGTATACAACTTAGATAGAGAAAGAAACCATGCCATACAGTAAAATTGATAACGAGAAACCATATTTTATCTTTTAAAATAACTACTACTTATTTTGGAATTTCAAAAAGATGAAAGATGCATTGATGGTGTAGATATATTTGAAACCTATAATGGTAAATATCTAGGCGCTCATATTCTGCGTTCAAATTATTTTTTCTGAAAGTTTACGAATATTTGGACTATGGACTTACCGTTATATCTTGAAATTATAGCTAGACCATGAATCTTCATATTTACTTTTAGGATTCCGTACCCAAAGGGGGCCAACGGAACCCTATTACTAAACCTCCGCTGTCCGTCCGTCCATCTGTTACAGGGCTTTATATGACGAACCACTATAGATAGGCAGCTGAAATTTTCACAGAGTGTGTATTTATTTTGCCGCTATAACAACAAATAGGTAAAATGAAAAAAAAATATAAAAATTAAAGGGGGCCCCATACAAAACACGAAATTTTTGGTGTTACATAGTGTACGATGGTACGGAACCTTTCGTGTGCGAGTCCGACTCGCATTAGGCCAGTTTTTTGTATTATCGAAATTATTTGTATTCGAATTTGAGAATACCGCCCAACTGATTAATTGAATGCAATCTCACCTGCTTGTATATAAACGTATTCGCCGTCGTTGATATCCATGGGCACGGAGTCGTAGTAGGGTTCGTGGTCGGCGAGCGGTGCGGTGAGTGGTGCGGCGGGAGTGTCGGCGGGGATGGGGGCGGCGGGGGCGGGGGCGGTGGCGGACAGGCTCTCCACGCTGGCGGCGCGCTGCGGCTCGGCCGTCTCCTCGTCGATGGAGCGCGGCGTCGCGGCGCCCCCCGACACGTTGCGCTCCCACGACAGGGAATTGATCGACTCGTAACTCTTCACCTGCGCATCCAATCGTCTTAACATGTTTATTTTCTATCAGTGAACATGGATGACTAATATATACCTACTGTCATGACATCAGCCCATGACACCGCATTCCTGAAATGAAAACATAGTTGGTAACTAAAACCATGCCAAGATTTTTTTTCTTTATTGCACGGTTGCATAGACCTGGATACAAAACGTAGACAATTAGTGATTGCCGCTTCGACAGTCTTTCAATTCGATGGTCTAGCCAGCCTTCACATGTGACAGCTGACCATAGACCATGACAGCTAACCATCATTGAATGAACAAGGACAATCATTGAATAATTATTATTGTTTACTGTTCTTCTACTGTTTCAACAAAACAAATAACAATTCAAAACTGCATATTATCGATATAATTGTCTTAAAACCACACGCCAGCGACGGCTTTATCCGTCGATAGAGTTGTGGCAAAGTCAACATTTTTCGAAAACAATGCACTTGATAATTTGTGAAGATCTTTCCATTTCTATCTACTCGAATACAAATAAAACCTAAGTGTGGTTACATAATTAAAAAGGATTATTTTAATTTATGACATCAAAATGTACCTATAATCACGCAACTATATCGTTAATACTACACATTCTGAAGCCCTATTAACTTACCCATACTTTACGAGATAAATAGTCACATCAACGAAACAATTTGGAACAATTTCGAACAATCTTGAACGGATATAAAACATATCGATACTGATGATCTGTCGATAATTTGGCGACATTATAGCCTGAATGCACGGAGCGGTGTTGTGATCCTAATGTCAATCCGCCCTACGCCAACGTCGGATATAAACGCGCGTGACGTCATACCCATTCGCTGGAGCTGTGCACCGAAACCATGTCTGACGATGAAGAGGATACAGAAAGCATGTTGCGCTTTCTGCAAAGTATGGAGAGTGAGAATTACAAAGATGATAATTAAGTAACGCCCGTATCGTCGCCTGAATCTCAAATTGACCTGCAGCCTGACAACAGCACAATCTCGCCGAATGTTTCAGGTTTCTAAGTTTATATGTATTCTATGTTTCTAATACAATTAAAACGTTGGTATCATTTTACGATAATAGCATAGTACAGATCAATTTGACTCCTTAGAAAACGCGAGTACGGGAGCGTAATTGTATCGTGCATTCATATTCATAATACTTTGCGCTTTGCGATTTAGGTGCACACGTTGTACCACTACACACACGATTCTCTCAATAAACTAATTTTAACTAATACTATACTGTTAACTACATAACTAAACTGTACAGCACGCACAGTGAAACAGATTTTTTTGTTCTCTGGTCTTAGCCTAGAGCGATCCTACGACGATGGCGTGAAAAATGGCCCTATTCTGAGTCAGTCCAATGTTTTATCCACTCAAGAGTGTCCAGCCCGCTGTGGGCCGATCTTCCGATAGACTTGTGTGTCCAGCCCATAGGTGGTCGTTTACTACGTGACCCTGTCCCTGAGGGACAGGGATTACGTACCCACTGCCATAAATCGTATACGGGTGGAAAGGGGAAAGAACTTACCCATTTTACTATTTCTGACGTTGTATGGGAGTGTTCCAAATAATATTTGCCAGTAAATTGCAATTATAAAATGCAGTTCAGTAAGTTTGGTGTTGCTATCTAACAATATTTGAATCGGGACAATTTTGAGTCAAGGATTCTAAGCTGACGATTTAGCCGGAGGCACTAAAAATGTGTGGATTTTGTTGATTTTCGCTAGGTACGTTCGATCAAAATTACATTACACGCAATTACATGGCTGCGCATCACACGCGGGTTACACACCTGGGGTCCTCATTACACGCAAATCGGAAACTGAATGCTCTTCACAATTTTTTTTGTCATTCTTATTCTTACGGAAAGGTAATAGCTCTCGATATAATAGCATTTCGTACTTGTAAAAACTAAATTTATTTTATTTATTTATTTGGACAAGCACACAAACACAGCAAAGAATAGTGCAATTCTTACAGATGTCGCGACCTTCTGTGTTGCTAGGTCAGTGACGAAGTGACAAAAGTGTTAACAAAAATCACTGAATGAAATCTTTGAATATTAAAAATTTGGTTGCTACTTATATATGTCGATTTTTTAAAATAAAACACTTTGTTTTACTTTTGGCTAATTCCTTTATTCAAAAGCAGCTATGTATACTTAAGGTGGTCCAACACGGCGGGACTAACTCATTCGCGGGCACAGTACAAAACCGTGCTGTTGCACTCTGGGACCTTCTCTGTTTTAAAGAAAAAGACAGGCTCCGTGATGAGGAAGATGCAACATGTCCACAAAAAAGACAATGTGCATAGTGTATGGTTTGGTGAGATTTACGAAAATTTTTATTTCAAAACGACTTATAGCTAAGAGTAAACCACGACCGCTGTAGTCAAAAATCTAACAAAAACCAAATAGATTATCAATCTTGATTAAATAAGCTGTGTCTTTTTAAGATTTTCTTACTTTATCGTTGCGTAATAAACAACCAAAGTTAATTTATAAAACGTGCGAAAAATTCGAACTTTCAGACCTTATAACTTAGAAACCAAAAACAATTTTACAATGCCAACGGTCATCAGACATCTAGTTCGATCAAATAAAGCTCTTTTGACCAAAATTTGGGATCTCTGATAAGAAATATGGGCGTGATCTTCTTTCCCCGTTTTTATGGGGAGTTGAGCGGGTTGGGCCACCTTAAATTATACAATTACGAAATGAGGAAACTCAAAAGGTTGTATGGTTTACTGATTTTTTGCCTAACTTTTTTTGAAACAAAGTAATTGCAGTTATGTCAGATATTCAGGCCGGGAGGACTGGAGGAAACTTGGAGAGGCGTATGTCCAGTAGTGGTGCAGACACGCGGACTGACTGACATGTTTTTCTTTCACTTATTACTTCCAGGGATTGGAAGAGATCATTATTTTATCGACGCATTATAGATCGGCGCAGTGCTTCACTCGTCTAAAAATAGAATTTCAGGGTAAATTTGTAGTGTGGCGTATTGAGAAGGATTATGCCAAAAAACCTTGGCGGTGAAAGGGTTCAGCGCTTCCTATCTTTAAATTTAAATAAAACAATTTTGTAATTTCCATGGTGATAAATGACAGCCAATTTGAGAGATGTAGCTTCAACAATATGGCCACTATCCACTGTCAAAATTCGGAAGTACCTATTGGAAGACACCCAAAGTTTTGGGGACCGATTTTGATAAAAACTAACACTGCTAAGAGATACGCACCCGATCGGTGATGGACTGTGTGCCCTGCGAGTGCTCGGAGGCGTGGCTGGCGAGCGACTCGCGGGACTCCGCCTCGCGCATCCGCCGGCCTAGCGACGACGGCGGGCTGTCGTCGGGCGCGCCCGACTCCGGCAGCGACGCGCCGCGCTTGCTGAGACCCTTCGGTGGCGGTCTGCAAGTTGGCGAGGAAACTCGTTTAGTTGGACATCTGTGGTTACCAGCGAGTAAGGAACGGAGTAAGGAAGTGGCGACAGTAGCAGAAGTGGCAGTTTGCTTATGAATTCGCTCACTACTGCTGTTCTTGAGTTCCAAGGACTCGTAAGAACTGCATAGGACAAATTTTAGTGCAACGAATATTTGATGTTGTGAACTACAGTACATTATCGCCAGGTGGCTACACTGCCGCTATAGGGATAAGCTTCGGTTGCCACTTCCGTCCTTCATAGCACGATGAAGTTTACATACCTCACAGACTTCAACTATTGCATAGTTTGGGATTTAAAAACGATGTTTTCCAGCCACAGCTGTTTCTACTTCACTGTACTGCTCGCTATTATTTTAAGTATTCGTAATCAATGGTTAACTTATAAATTTCATAGATTAATAGAAAAATAGTTGGAAAGCCTTTTGAAATTAACATTTATATTTTGTATTTGTAATAATAAATACTAACTTCAACATCCATATTCTTTGACACAAGAGACATTTTAGGCTGCCGTATTAACGGCATCCTAATTAACTTGTTACTGAGGACCAAATTATGTTTCCGAGCTCTTACTACCTTCAATATATCTCAAGTGAGGTAAGTACCTGGGAGGGACTTTCTTCTTGGCCGGCGCCGACTCGACGGGACTGGAGTCTGAGAAGGAAGACAGCGGAGACGCTTCGCTCCTCTTCTGCCGCTCCGCTTTCAGCCCGTTGACCTCGATGACGGTGACAAAGTCGCCGACGGTGCCGCGCGACGGGGGCCGCGCCTCGCCCGCCGCCGCCGCCTGTGTGGGACTCGTCCTCTCGGCAGATGCTGCAATCACATAATACATTCAATTAATTTCAACAAAAAGGAGACCTTAATTAGACAATTCCATAACACAACATATTGTATGTATGTAAATGATGCAACATCACCGTTATATAATTAATTTGAGGTTCATCTTCATTGAAGCATTGTAATCAGATTTAAAACTTAAGATTCGTCTGACCAAATCATGTCAAGTCAATGATGACAATTCGAACAGCCAGCAGAAAACGAAAATATACTCTGGTAATGACACCAAATAGGATATCTTAATCAATGTAGTTAAAATGCCTCAGCATAGGATTGATACGCACATGTAATTTGAAGGTGGCAAAACGAATTATATTCAAACATATTGCATACAGCCGGTGGCGAAATTGGTAGACGCAATACCTTGGGCCCTTTAGGCATAGATCATATTTAGGCTTTAGGACAGACGAAATTTAAAATCGAAATTAGAAAATGTAAACGAGAAACTCTTCACTCGGATAATCATAGGTAGATCTATTAATAAAACCATAAGCTTAAAAAAATTTACAACAAATCAATCACCATCGTCTTGGCGTTGGGTACGCGCGGGGGAGGTAGCGGTGGGGCGCGGCGGCGAGGACAGTTCGCTCGTGCAACGCCGCCGCCGCACCTCCTCGCTCAGCTCCGCGCTCAGCTCCGAGATGCACTGGTTCACCGTGTTGCGTGCCCCCGCGCCCGCGCCCGCGCCCGCGCTCGCGCTCGCCCCGCCGGCCTCCCGCCGCCGCAGCTGCACCTCCTCCTCCGCCGGCGCCTCCCCCGCCTCCGCCGCCGCCTCCTCGCTCTTGCTGCTGCTCGCGACGCTCACTTCGCTCTTCTTGGAGAGTGAGTTACTGTTGCTGCTCGAACCCTGTTTTTGAAATTTTGCATTCTAAAATATACTGTCAAAACCAACGCCTGTATGTTTTAATTTTCTAAACCTTTTAGATAGAAATATATTGGCTCAAAAACATTGGACAAATAAGGTAGTAGGGGAGCCCACGATGCTAAATGGGGATTTACTCGAGCGTCGTGGAGACCTATTAAATTTGAAAGATCACGTAATAAAAAAAAAAGTCATGTGATGTTTACCCGTTCACCGGTGGGGGGAGCGTCGACGGGGGGTCAAAGATGTAAAAAAAAAACAGTCACATAGACATATCCGAGCGCGTCAGATAATGTTCCAAATCGGGCGTATGCCCCACTTATCTCTGATAATGGAGGTATAATAATCTGCCGGTTTGCATAGTGGGGGTGGCCGTACGGGGGGTACAAAATAAAAAAAATATATTTACTCGAGGGCGTCAGATTTTTAGAGGGTATGTTCAGTGACCCCTCAAGATGTTCACATTAAAAAATCTGACGATTTGGAGGTGACGCAAGCTTACGGGAGCTTTTCAGAAATGCAAAAAAAATCGCCATTTTGATTTTCTCGAGCGCGTCAGATTAAGATATGGACGGTTCATCTTGATGGTCCAGATCTGATGACCAATAATCTGACGATTATCTAGAGGGGTTTTCTTAATCTGACGACTTGAAAAAATTTATATATGTAAATGATTTTTTTTTAATTTCTGCATTTTGTTACCTAAAACGTACGAAAAATAGCATGCAAACAAAAATTAATCAATTTTTTTTTCAATTAGAATCTATATTGAGATTTGAATTTTTACATGAGATGCAAAATGTCAGTCCCGGGGCATCGGACTAACGGAAAATAGCGTCGGAACGGTGCGAGAGAGTGAGAGATAGGGAAAGAGCGAAAGGGAAAGACAGGCGCGGAGTGGGGGATACATACTCTACCGCGTCTGCACAGTCTGCACGCACTCAACGTTATTAACGATTTTCGTTCCTTCGGCTTGTGGAAAACGGCAGATTATGTTATTCCCGATATCCTGGAATAATTTCCTTAAAATTAAAAAAAAATCAACCGCGCTCGAGAATGTCCAAGTGACGTTTTTTTTTGCAAGCTTGTAACCCTCCCACTCCTTTTCGTCACGCTTAAAACGTCAGATTATTGAAATGTACACATTTCAGTACATAATGAACCCACCATACCTTAATCTGACACGCTCGAGTATTTCTAGTGATCAATTTTTTTTACTAATCTGATGAGCTGCCCTTGACGCGCGGCTCTGCGCCGAGGTCTAATATGAGGTGGGGGTACTCAACAGGGTGCAAGGTATCCCCCCACATATTAATCTGACGCGCTCGAGTAAATCCCGAAATCCCCTATTGGGCTCCGTTACTAAGGTATTTTTACCTTTATATTAGATTTTTTTTTACTGAAAAATACAGATATTTTCAAAAAAATTAAAACATACGGATATAGCATCACGCTTAATTAATTGATTAAAAAAATTTGATCAAAATCTAAAAACTTTTAGGGGTCGGGAACCGTTAGGGCCTGGGATACGATTTGGTTTGTTTAATTGCAGTCGCTGTCCAAAATTTTGAAACCTTCGATTCCGCTGACTTTAGGATATTTTACCATGCCCAAAAATAATATTTGAAGCGTAATTGGTAGCGATTTTCAAGTATGGTGTCATTCTGTGGCGGTGGTGCAAAATGTCTAGCGTCCAAAGAATTTTGTCATTATTTTTTATCGCTGTCGGTTTGTGTATCATATACTGAGTTTTCTTCATAAAAGTATTTGTAAAACGGCAGATAGGCACTAATTCAAATCATGTCAGAATTGAGAAACTCAAATGAAGAAGAAGTGTAGAAAACTCTATCAAATAAATGAACTATGAACGATGAACTATTGTTTTGAATAAAAAGACCACTCTGCGTACTTTTCGTACAATCCGTTGTGATCATGGCTCGTTTTGGCCCGCATAATGTGTACTAGTTCAAATTTATTTTCACCACTGTCGCCAAAACCCCCCAACTTTTTTACCCCTAAACCCTACACACTACAGTTTTTAACTGATCCCAAGAACAGTGAAAATATAACTTTTATTTACCTTAATCAAAATTTTAAATATTAAGACATGAAAACATTAGATGAGAAATGGCTAGTCTCAAGTGTCTTTAACTTTAAAATGCTGAGCAACAAAAAAAACAGAGCAATGGGCTAAATTAAATGTTTCACTGCTAAAAAAATATCAAAGAAATAATTGGCATATATTAAACTTCAAAATTGGATCATATTCAAAGACTTCATTGCTCGGGATTGTGTTTCAGCTAATGTATGTAATGAGGAAAAACTCTTGTCCTACAAATGAATAGCCACTCTTGATCAATTAAAATGATGACGCATATGACAGGTGTGGCTGCTAGGAACATAAAGCAATTATATAATTGTCGTCCCAGGGTGTAATCCATTAGAGAACTCTGTGAAATATAACCTCTACCAGTAAATAGGTCACCCACACCACACACATAAAGTCTTAATATTATAGGCATATCAATAGCGGTTTTGCAAGGGAACATTTTTATACGGACAAGCTAAGAAAAAGAAAGACCGATGTCATTAAGAAGAAATTTTAGTACATTTAGTTTAAATAAATTTAAAATATTATAGACTAACATTTTTGTCATTAACATATGTTTCTGTGTCTTTTCCGTAGATAAATAAACATTATCTTTAACAAATATTACATCTGGCCATCAGATATTTTTTTTAGCAAATTGTAGTAAGTTTAGTACTTACACAAGTTAAATATTAGCAGGTGAGGTGCAGTGCATTAATTAACATTGACTACTGTATTATTACAGTTAAGACACAATAACCTATTAATTAAACCACATCAGTAACAGACATAATTAAAACATTTGCACGGATTCACCATCAAGAGTTACATGTTTTTATAACTTTGTTCCGCTAATGTGGTTATGTTCCTATAAATATGCATTTTTAGAAATATAGCACTACAGTCTGATTGCAACCACTTGAAATGAAGTCGAAGTCATATTTGCATGAGGTAGGGCTTGGAAGGGGAAAAACAAGTACAAGATTTAACAAAAAAAAATATTTTAACACATTTTTTGTATGGGGCCCCCCTTTAATTATTATAATTTTTTTATTTTACCTATTTGTTGTTATAGCGGCAAAATAAATACACACTCTGTGAAAATTTCAGCTACCTACCTATTACGGTTCACGAGATACAGCCCTGTGACAGACGGACAGACGGACGGACGGACAGCGGAGGCTTAGTAATAGGGTTCCGTTTTTACCCTTTGGGTACGGAACCCTAAAAATGAAGAACAAATAATACTAATAATATATAAGTTCAGTTAAGAAAAAAATATATATTAGATAGTTGATGATAAGATAATTGAAATTGACTTAAAGTGCTTTGAAGTGATATATCTACTATGCACACAAGTATAGAGAAAAAATTTAACACATTTTGTTGGACAGCGCCCACTCTAGTGTTTGATCTCGTTACACACAAGCTGTTTACACCCATATACAAAAGTCTGCATATTATTAAACTCTATTAAAAAATATTGTCACGTGCAGTTCAAAAAGTCGGCCACAAGGAACGAGAAAAATAGAAGCCAATATCAGCCAATAGTTTAAACACCCAGAGAACGTTCAAATCAGTTATCTATTAAAAAATTGGCACCTTTTACAACTATGGTGTGATCGTTTTACAACCGATTTATAGTTAATGGTTTTTTAATTTATTTCAGCCATAGTTATGCAAAAACAATGAATTATCAGTTTAAATTCAGCATTGTATCCGCCTATCACGCGAAAATAAAATGGCTTAATATTCGCCAGAGCCGTAATATGCATGTTCTTCCCCTTTTTTTTATAAGCATAAAAAAAGGGAAAGAGCACACCAGTTCTGTTATGATATTAGCTCAATACACCAAATTCCCGAATGAACTAGATGCCATGCCAGGACCTTCCTTTTATGAGCACGGCTACATTGAACTGGATGGAAAACGCAGACAATTTTTAATTGCCACTTCGACCATCTTTTCATCCAATGCGATGGTACCAACTCGAGCTGTCTAAAACCCTACTACCTAATAGGGAAAGGAGACCTACAACATGGATTCCGAACCATGGAGCAGCTCGCATTCGTGATGAAATGCACTTATCCAATTCAGAATGAGAAAGAAAGTGGTGCATGAACGGGGCGAGGATTTGAATCCAGACCTCTGATATGCTAGGAAAATCCCCGAGCCAATAGGCTACAAGCCGCTCCCATCATTACTCAATCCTATAAGATCCCAAATCCCCATTTATCTTAAAGATCGCTTCAATTAAATCTCTTGTCATGGTGTCCCACTCAGGTCTGGGGATAATCTCCTGCTTCTTATTCCGCCATATTCTTCTACTGCTTATTCGGGATCTTTTACAGTTAATTCTGCACGATTGTGGAATCAATTGTTAGGGAAAGTGCCTCTTGGTCTATTTTTAAGGTCAAATTGAAGTCTTGGTACTTGATGTATTACAACAATTAGATTAATCTCAAATTAATTTAATTAGTCGGTTTGTTTGTTATTTATTTATTTTATTTTAAGATTGACAAATGGAACAATACATTGTTTTTTTTTTTAATTATATACAGTGAATGAACATTCCACAAGCTGTCAATACAGCATGCACACGTTTTAACTGACATAATAGAAAACATAGAAAGCAACAAAACAAGGTACTTTTTTTTGTTCAGAATATTATCTTAATGCCATTTTTAGAAAAAAGTATTATAATAATAGATCACTCATGAATCATGATTAACCTTTTCAGTTATCTAAACTGTAAACTTGTATTTTATTCTAACTTATTAACTTGTTGTGCATAGGGAATGCAATCCCGACTCGAGATTGCAAATTCGAGATCCCGCGGGATTAGAAATATCAATCCCGCGGGATCCCGGAATTTTCGGGATCCCGTCTAGTTTTAAAAAAATGTTAAATTCGGATGACTGAAAAAGCTTATAATTGCTTGTTTGTGATAGTGAGGTTAACTAAAATAACATATTACTCGAAAGAAAATAAAAACCTTTATTCTTTAATCTTACCAACGAAATAATTGTCAGGTTTTAAGGAAATGAACATAGGTAAATTAGTTAATCAAAACAATAAGAATATTTCAAGGGAATTAGGAAGTAGTTACCTACGAGTGATTTTAAAAATGACTCCTTAAAAAACAAAGGGTATTAATAGTGTCATCTGCTAAACGGCATCTAATGTCCGTTGCAATGTACCCCGCTGCTGAGAATGCCCTCTCCGACTCAACACTGGTTGCCCCCTTGTTCCTCCACACTGAAATAAATCCATTTTTAGGGTTCCGTACCCAAAGGGTGAAAACGGAACCCTATTACTAAGCCTCCGCTGTCCGTCCGTCCGTCCGTCCGTCCGTCTCAGGGCTGTATCTCAGTTACCGTAACAGGTAGACAGCTGACATTTTCACAGAGTGTGTATTTATTTTGCCGCTATAACAACAAATTGGTAAGATTAAAAAATAATTAAAATTAAAGGGCTCCCATACAAAAAACTTTTTTTTTTGCGATGGTACGGAACCCTTCGTGTGCGATTCCGACTCGCACTTGGCCGGTTTTTTTTTATGGTAGACTCTAATTTGTCTAAGCTCGTGGCCGCCCAATCCCGTCAATCTCGAACGGGATCTCGTCATATGATGCGTCGGGATTGATCCCGAAAAATTACACGAGATCTCGCGAGATCGGGATCCCGCGGGATCGGGATTGCATTCCCTAGTTGTGCATAGTCTTAAGTTATCTAAAGTCTGGTTATGGTGCTCAGTTTAAAGAAATTTAATTTTCTTGCTACCTGTTCATATTTTGTCTTATGTTAGAGATTGCCTCTCTATCTCTATGTAATAATAGTAGTAAGCAATAAAGAATTATTTCATTTCATTTTATTTTATTTCAATGTATTTCATTTAATTCAATGCAATCAGATTTTGAAAAAAATAAATAATAGTTTAAAAAAACTAAAAAAACACGCTTTTATAGCTAACTGAACTAAAAAATATAAAATAATTTTAAATTTTAAAGAGTTTATATTACAGTAGTAGAAGATCGAACAATCAATCAGAATTTATCACCTCAAAATAAAATTATGATAAAGTTTAAGTTATTAACAAAATAATTCAATTCAGAGTAAAAAGCGTGGGGTGCTAAATGTAACAATCATTCTATTGGCAACTATCTATGAGAGGAGAGTTATGAAAAGTAGTAAAATGCACCCCACGCTTTTTACTCTGAATTGAAACAACCCAAGCTAATAAAAGCGTGTTAATAATAATCAGAATGATTTAGTCTGGACATTCTTCTGAAGCAGGATTCGAACCTGTGACCATTGGATTACATGTCCACTGTGCTCACAAGAGGTATCCAGACAATTATGTCAGCCAACACATAAGAGATACATTTAATACAGATAATAAAACACATAAGGTCACTTAATACATAGCATGTTAAAAGCAACTTGATCGCAAGTTCTGTGTATATAAGAAGCAAATTAGGCGAGAATACTGTATCTATGCAAACTAACATTGGTTCCGAAACATGGAGCAACGCACATTTTCAACGAAAATTCATATTTCACTTTCAGTTTGGAAAGAAAGAGGGTGAAAACCGTGGCCTTCGACAGGAGATACAACATGCAATGACGTCTGGAATATGAGCCAAAAGTAATGTATTGTAGCTATGCGGAAACATTATTTATGGCGAAACTAACAAAGAAAGACACTTACCCCGTTTTTCTTAAAGAAGCGAAACTTCATTGTATTTAATTGCTTAATTAATGAACTTCTTGTGAATCCAGATCTATCAAAACAAAAAAACTAGCAACAACTGTAAAAAACTTGTACATTTTCTGCTAATTAATGAAAATCTCATGTCAAGGTGTCAACGTAATGCAAAAATTATCAGCAGGCGAGATAAGATGAGTGAATAAGGAAAGATAAGGAGTAAGGTAGTCCAATGCTGTCTGCTTTCAGTACCAGTCAGGTATGAGAAAATAAACAAATTGCAGTGACTCATTTACGTAGTATTCACATTTCATAGAAGCAGTGAAAACGAGTCACATAATATGTAAAAACACAGCAATTGATCAGAATTTGACAATATACCTCACGTCAGCTACCTATTTTGTCATTATACATGTTAAGATACCCAGGTTGGTACCATCGTATTGGATGAAATCCTCAATGTGGCTGTGGCGTGTTTTAGAATAATCTATATTTTAGATCAGAGGTGAAATCGAAGCAGCCGAACGGGGTGAGCTAAAAATGGCTCCTTCTACTCGTTCATGTTGTGCAGTGAGCTTGTTCATTAAGTAATTGGGTTGTGTTAAATAACATATCAGTTAACCTTTTAAATCTTAATATATGTCTAATATACTACATACATTGACAATGCCTCTAAATCCTACCAAAAGGTGCTATACTGTTCTTTATGGGAATTTGGAGTTCCTACCTATGAGTAAATTGGCATTTACGGAACGTCGAAGTTACGTAAAAACGCCAAACCTATACAAGTTTTACTAATTATTCTGGTTTTACTTTCTTCAACCTGTCAAAATCAAACTTGAACTACCGATTTGTATGAAAACGTGGAGTCGGCGTAAACGGCAACTTCAAAGTACTTACGCCGACGATGCGTAAGCTGTCAAATCAAACAGTATACAGAATGGCATTACCAATGTGATATGACCGCATGTGACAATATTCATTCATGCTATGCGTATGTATGTATGTACCCAATAGGTATAGCTGACTTGTGTCACAATAGAGACACAGAGACATGGTGCCCTGCATACTGATTATTTGAATATTATCTCTTATGATTCTGTATTGGTATCAATGGTGAAGTCAGCTTCATTCATTATGTATATTAATGTTTGAAGGTATAATAGAATAAAACTCTTGATATTATGTCACGTTTTTTGGGTGGGGCATATACAGGGTGTCCCGTAAGTAGTGGATCAAACGAATAGTGGGGATAGAAGAGGTCAGTGCCTATCAGAAACACCTACTTTAGATTCTAAGTCATTCCTAGTTTAGAAGTAATTAATTTATTTCGGATTATTTTTAAATTTTCAGAATGTAAAATAAAAAAAATATGTTTAAAAAAAGTTCATAACTTTTTCTAATTTTTATTTAAATTTATTGTTGCCGAATATCTTACCTTTTTAATAAAAATACATTTGCATCTAACTAATACATTATTTTAAATTTTAAATATGTTTTTCGTAAAAAGTTTCAAATTTCAATAAATTCAACGCTAATTCCAACATTCCTGGTGCAAAAAAAATGTACTACCAAAAGTTTGCCCATAATATCAAAAACTTGTACACTTTATTGCGCTTCTAAAAAAGTATAACACCATTTTACTTTCATTTAAAAAAGTATTTTTTTCAAGTGAAGAACCGAAATGAGTGGTAATTTTCGAAATATCTGACTGCACAATATTCTAAGAAATATTAATATTGTTTATCAGACACTTATTGTATGCTTGATGATAGTTCTGAAAATATTTAAAATACTGGTATTTGTGTAAAAACAAATTTTTACATGACAATCGACCATTATTTTGCCTGGAATTAAAATTAAATAGATTTTGTTAGTTCAAAATTTCAAATGGATTTTATTATGAATAAAAACAAAAATGCCTGTTCTCTAATCCATTTATTCATCGACTACAACAAGTGCTCAAAATTTCTCCCAGCAACCCGAATGCACAACCGACATCTTCTAATAAAATTTATTCTCAATCTTCTCAGCGCACGATGGTTATTTTTTACGATACCATCGATCGATGTAAAAATTTGTTTTTACACAAATACCAGTATTTTAAATATTTTCAGAACTATCATCAAGCATACAATAAGTGTCTGATAAACAATATTAATATTTCTTAGAATATTGTGCAGTCAGATATTTTGAAAATTACCACTCATTTCGGTTCTTCACTTGAAAAAAAATACTTTTTTAAATGAAAGTAAAATGGTATTATACTTTTTTAGAAGCGCAATAAAGTGTACAAGTTTTTGATATTATGGGCAAACTTTTGGTAGTACATTTTTTTTGCACCAGGAATGTTGGAATTAGCGTTGAATTTATTGAAATTTGAAACTTTTTACGAAAAACATATTTAAAATTTAAAATAATGTATTAGTTAGATGCAAATTTATTTTTATTAAAAAGGTAAGATATTCGGCAACAATAAATTTAAATAACAATTAGAAAAAGTTATGAACTTTTTTTAAACATATTTTTTTTATTTTACATTCTGAAAATTTAAAAATAATCAGAAATAAATTAATTACTTCCAAACTAGGAATGACTTAGAATCTAAAGTAGGTGTTTCTGATAGGCACTGACCTCTTCTATCCCCACTATTCGTTTGATCCACTACTTACGGGACACCCTGTATATATGGATTCCATACATACATCCATCACATAATATAGTAGTATTGGATATGTTTGCTCGTTTTCATTTCATTTCATTCATTCAAACAGCTGATTGTGTTATATGTTAAGTTCAATGTGGTAAAATAACATTTAATTCCATTTTTAGGGTTCCTTACCCAAAGAGCCTCCGCTGTCCGTCCCTCCGCCCGTCCGTCTGTCACTGGGCTGTATCTCATGAAACGTAATTTATTTTGCCATTATAACAACAAATAGGTAAAATTGCAAAATAATAAAATTAAAGGGGCCCCATACAAAAAGGATGTTTTTTTGTGTTAAATCTTGTACGATGGAACGGAAGACTTGATGTGCGAGTCCGACTCGCACTTGGCCGGTTTTTACCCAACTGGGCGTCGAAAACAAGGGAAATGTGTTTAGTCTAGAGTAGTAATATAACTGGACCATTAATATAGTTACATGATCAATATACACATAAAATAAATGATAATGCGTAACTTAAGATTTTATCACCCGGGACCCATTAAAAAATCAAGATGGACTCGAAACTTCCAATAATAATGGGTCCCGACTGTAAAAATCTTAATGATCCGCATTATCATTAATTATTTGTTTTATGTGTGTATTGATCATTAAACTATTTTCATGGTGCAGTTATTCAATAATACTTAACGGAATTTCAGACATCTTGACTTTTGGGGTTTTTTCTTTTTAGTTTTTATTTAAATTATTTTTTTATTCAGTCCAGTTTTTTTTTTATTTATTAGAATAACTACAACTAATTTAGTTAAAAAAGAAAAAAAGTATAAAAGTATATTTGTATATTAATGTAATAGCTGAAATTTAAAGACCACTGAGTAAGTCTTGGAAGCTATGATTTCTAAAATTAGTCAAATATGTATAAAAATGTGCATTAAAAAAGAACATAGAATGTAGCAACGGATATTTACCGTTACTTAAAGGTTTAAAAAAATGTATCATCAATTTATCTTCGGTTTTTTTTAATTTAAAAAGTTGTAGGTGGTAGTTTTTAAAAGTATTTTAACGTGGTTTCACTTATGCCATTATAAAACGGAACCTAACCTACTAGTTGAAACCTAGGGTAACTACCGTTAACGAGTATTGTTATAACAGCCTTAAGTACATCTAGCGTCCTATTAGCTCATCAAATCGCATTTGAAAAGAAATTGTGTGTCATGCCAACATGCCCTTTGGTTGTTTGAGCACAACTTCATTGAACTGGACAAAAGGGATTGTATTTGAATGAAGCCCCTAGAAAAAAATTAAAATAAAATAAATACCTACTAAAAACCTCAAAAACATACGTTTGCGCGACATGAGAAGTTACGGAAACCAAAAAAAATCGCGTTTCCGAAAATCAGAAATCATGCTTGAGAAAGCTAACAAAATGGCGTCGGTATCTTGTTTGTCCGCCGCAAAGTAAACCGGAAGCGAGTTGCCCACTGTTAACATTAAAAACAGCGACGGAACACAGAACACAAAGCATAAACTAATGTATCATACCTAACCTAACCTACACCGCCGGCGGCGGCGACACGGACATGCTCAATACGTTAACCACAAAGAGAAAACGATAACAGAACACCGCACAGTACAACCAAAGGGCGACTGAACAGAATATAGGGAGACTGAATCGATTGCATTGATCAATCCAAACCTACTGCACAACGTGTATTGCCACTATATCATACTATAATTACCCCGACCTATTCTTTTTATGTATTATGGTTTTTGGATCTATTTCGAAAGCCCAACCTAGTGAAGTTGGTGGCTACGCCGAAAGACTCGCTTGGTCGGCCCCTTCGCTTAAGGAAAGTTGGATTTTTTTTTTTAATATAAAGGAATTGTTTCCGCACTATAATATTTTCATGGGTAGGTCCTAGAAGGTCGATCTTTCATCCTATCCAACCAGCTAGCTTCAAATCCAGGGGCTTTATATAAATACACAGCCAAAAAGGCATTTTGACTTTTGTCATTCGGCTGTCCAGTATTTCAAATTTAATCGTCGATGATTGTGCATTTACACCTCTGCGTTAATTAATGATCGAAATGTATTTGGTCAATGGTGATAGCATTATATTGGGTCATATCATTTCTTTGGCAGTCGAAAGAGTGTGTCACTTGGTGGGTCTATCTCAGCCACTGAAGAGAAAGGAAGGAGAAGTGGCATGCGCTCGATATTGCGTCTCCGCTATATACTCCGTTGAATGGGGCATTTGAGACATGCATGAATTCGCCCGTCCATGAAATCTTCAGAATGTGTACAAATACAGGTTTTAAAAATGAATGACTCAGAATCTAACATTATTTTTTCCCGGAACTTAGGTATTTTGGCCAAAAACACAAAATATGCGGTATCATTTGCTGCAAAAATGGCCCGCCAAATTTCTTTTCAATGTCTAATAAAATGGGTTAATAGGTATATATGTGTTCAGGAATCCAACAATTTTTCGAGTTTTTTTTAAAAAATACACAGTTTTCGCTCTCATAAAATCGGCAAAATTGGCCAGCCCAATCTGTCGTCACACATTGTTTTTTAATTCTAATCAGATCGATAATTTCAAAGAATCCAACAAAATTGTTACTGGCAACACATATATTTTGCAAATGCCCAAATAAAGTGAACAGCATAATTGGCCCGCGCACTTTTTGAAATATAATGACAATAAAAGATATAATCGAAGATACTTTTAACAGAATCCAACAAAAAAGTTACACGACCGTCAGTTTTGCAGCGTTTAACGCAACTTTGATTTTCGCGCTAAAACGGCAAGATGAGCGCGGGTGGTAGGCTGAGGCAGGCCGAAGCGGGACGGCAGCGGCGGCTGTGGCACGTGTTTCAATATGTGTGATTGCGTAAGTGTGCGTGTGCGCCGACCTTTGCTCGAGGCAACGAAACGCTCGAGGCGCGGGGCTTTGGAGTGTGGTGGCAAAGATAATACTAATAATTACTTTGGTGGTGCATAATCGAATGTACCTAAAGCGAGCGCGTAGTTGGGAGCTGGCGAGCATTTCGGATGATTTTTGTAAATAAATTGGTCATGTACGTGCATAATTCGTGTATGTTTTCTATGGCGAGTGACACATCTTTATAACCGGCTCGACTCGTAGATTCTAGCAGTTGTATTCAGAGTGAACTGTAATCATTTTATACGGATTATCACTGGACTAACCATGCAAAATAATACATAGGACGGATATAATCCGGGTCGTCAAGTTAGACCGCCCACTCTGAATACTACTTTTTTAGGGTTCCGTACCCGAAGGATGCCAACGGAACCCTATTACTAAACCTCCGCTCTCCGTCCGTCCATCCGTCCGTCTGTCACAGGGCTCTATCTTATGAACCGTAATAAGTAGGAAGGTGAAATTTTCACAGAGTATGTATGTATTTTATTTATTTATTACTTTTTAGGGTTCCGTACCCAAAGGGTGAAAACGGAACCCTATTACTAAGCCTCCGCTGTCCGTCCGTCCGTCCGTCCGTCCGTCCGTCCGTCCGTCCGTCAGTCCGTCCGTCCGTCTGTCCGTCTGTCACAGGGCTGTATCTCAGTAACCGTAACAGGTAGACAGCTGAAATTTTCACAGAGTGTGTATTTATTTTGCCGCTATAACAACAAATAGGTAATATTAAAAAATAATTAAAATTAAAGGGGGCTCCCATACAAAATACGTGATTTTTTTGTTTTTTTTTCTACGATGGTACGGAACCCTTCGTGTGCGAGTCCGACTCGCACTTGGCCGGCTTTTAATATGTTGTTATATGATTAAAAAGTAAATAAAATGTTATACCCACCGGATTTTTCTTTGAATTAAAAAATAAGTGCATTTTATGTTTCCTTCATATTGACTTTTATGTGGCTAGAGAAAATTGATAATGTATTCAACTTATCAGTATATTCACTCCATTAGCATGAAAAAAGATCGTCGGTGTATAAAGTATCGGTGAAAATGCGTCTTAACAATGTTTTAAATTTTAAATGTATGGAAATAAAAATACCGTCCATCTTTTTTCGCTTATGGAGTCTTTGACTTGCTATCTTTAATGGTGAAAACCTCATTTCAATCTGACCATTAATTTCCGATATATTCGCATGTCAATACTGTCAAAATTGTACAGTAAAATTTCAAAAATATAATTAAAAGGAATTTTTACCGATTTAAAAAAAACATGAAAATATGTTCAATATCGAAAATAGGCAACGTTCAATAGGTGAAAATGCCTTAAACAATGTTTTAAATTTAAAAGTATGGAAAATTTACTGTTTTGAGTGTATTCAAATGCGAATATCTCGTAAATGAGTCGTCAGATTTTAATTAAGTTTTCATCATTTAAAATAACAGGTTGAAGACTCCATTAGCAACAAAGATGAACGGTATTCATATTTTCACACATTTAAAATTTTCAAATTTTTTTAAAGGATTTTTTAAGAAAGAGGCATTTATACCGATACAAATGTTTATACCGTATACACAGATTTAAATGAGGTTTTCACCATCAGAGATAGCTCGGCAAAGACTCCATTAGCAAACAATATGGAACCAAAAATTATGAAAATTACATACAAAACTTTTTTGTGTTATATCTTGTACGATGGTACGGAACCCTTCGTGTGCGAGTCAGACTCGCACATGGCCGGTTTTTCATGCCCATGGAGTCGTTGACGTGTTATTTTAAATGATGAAAACTTCATTAAAATCTGACGACTAATTTACGAGATATTCGCATTTTAATACGCTCAAAACAGTAAATGTTCAATACCTTTATATTTAAAACATTGTTAAAGGCATTTTCACCGATCCAATGTTATCTATTTTTTAATATAGAACACATTTTTCATGTTTTTATCAGACCGGTGAACAAGCCTCTTTAAAATTGTTTTAAGTTTTAAATGTATGGAAAATGTACTGTTTCGACAGTATTCACATGCAAATATCTCGGAAATTAATAGTCAGATTTTAATAAAGTTTTCACCATTCAAAGTAATAGGTTGAAGACTCCATGAGCAAACAAAGATCAACGGTATTTATATTTTCACACATTTAAAATTTTCAAAGGTTTTTAAACGAATTTTAAAGAAAGAGGCATTTATACCGATGCAAATGTATGTACCGTATATACAGATTTGAATAAGGTTTTCCCCATTAGAGATAGCACGTCAAATACTCCATAAGCAAAAAATATGGAATTAAAAAATTGTCAAAATTACGTACAAAACTTTTTTGTGTTATGCCTTGTAAGACGGTACGGAACCCTTCGTGTGCGAGTCAGACTCGCACATGGCCGGTTTTTCATGCTCATGGAGTCGTTGAAGTGTTATTTAAAATGATGAAAACTTCATTAAAATCTGACGACTAATTGGTGATATATTCGCATTTGAATGAGCTCAAAACAGTACATTTTCAATACCTTCACATTTAAAACATTTTTAAAGGCATTTGTACCAATCTAACGTTTTCTATTTTTGATATAGAACACATTTTTCATGTTTTTTTTAGACCTGTGAAAACGCCTTTAAAAAATTGTTTTAAGTTTTAAATGTATTGAAAATGTACTGTTTCGACATTATTCACATGCGAATATCTCAGAAATTAATGGTCAGATTTAAATAAAGTTTTCACCATTCAAAATAACAGGTTGAAGACGCCATGAGCAAACAAATAACATATTTAAAATTTTCAAAAATTTTTGAAGGAATTTTAAAGAAAGAGGTATTTATACCGATACAAATGTGTGTACCGTATATACTGATTTCAATGAGGTTTTCACCATTAAAGATAGCACGTCAAAGACTCCATTAGCAAAAAATATGGAATTAAAAATAGTCAAAATTACATACAACACTCTTTTGTGTTATGTCTTGTATGACGGTACGGAACCCTTCGTGTGCGAGTCAGACTCGCACATGGCCGGTTTTTCATGCTCATGGAGTCGTTCAGGTGTTATTTTAAATGATCAAAACTGTATTAAGATCTGACGACTAATTTACGAGATATTCGCATTCGAATGCGCTCAAAACAGTAAATTTTCAATACTTTTAAATTTAAAACATTGTTAAGGGCACTTTCACCGATCCAACGTTATCTATATTCGATATAGAACACATTTTTCATGTTTTTTTTAGACCTGTGAAAACGCCTTTAAAAAATTGTTTTAAGTTTTAAATGTATTGAAAATGTACTGTTTCGACATTATTCACATGCGAATATCTCAGAAATTAATGGTCAGATTTAAATAAAGTTTTCACCATTTAAAATAACAGGTTGAAGACGCCATGAGCAAACAAATAACATATTTAAAATTTTCAAAAATTTTTGAAGGAATTTTAAAGAAAGAGGTATTTATACCGATACAAATGTGTGTACCGTATATACTGATTTCAATGAGGTTTTCACCATTAGAGATAGCACGTCAAAGACTCCATAAGCAAAAAATATGGAATTAAAAATAGTCAAAATTACATACAATACTCTTTTGTGTTATGTCTTGTATGACGGTACGGAACCCTTCGTGTGCGAGTCAGACTCGCACATGGCCGGTTTTTCATGCTCAAGGAGTCGTTCACGTGTTATTTTAAATGATCAAAACTGTATTAAAATCTGACGACTAATTTACGAGATATTCGCATTCGAATGCGCTCAAAACAGTAAATTTTCAATACTTTTAAATTTAAAACATTGTTAAGGGCACTTTCACCGATCCAACGTTATCTATATTCGATATAGAACACATTTTTCATGTTTTTTTAGATCGGTGAAAATGCATTTCAAAAATTGTTTCAAA
Organism: Incurvaria masculella; assembly: GCA_946894095.1. Classification (NCBI taxonomy): domain Eukaryota; kingdom Metazoa; phylum Arthropoda; class Insecta; order Lepidoptera; family Incurvariidae; genus Incurvaria; species Incurvaria masculella. The sequence goes on from OX335644.1 coordinate 12,315,375, forward strand.
TTTTAAATGTATGGAAAATGTACTGTTTCGACAATATTCACATGCGAATATCTCAGAAATTAATGGTCAGATTTAAATAAAGTTTTCACCATTTAAAATAACAGGTTGAAGACGCCATGAGCAAGCAAATAACATATTTAAAATTTTCAAAAATTTTTGAAGGAATTTTAAAGAAAGAGGTATTTATACCGATACAAATGTGTGTACCGTATATACTGATTTCAATGAGGTTTTCACCATTAGAGATAGCACGTCAAAGACTCCATAAGCAAAAAATATGGAATTAAAAATAGTCAAAATTACATACAATACTCTTTTGTGTTATGTCTTGTATGACGGTACGGAACCCTTCGTGTGCGAGTCAGACTCGCACATGGCCGGTTTTTCATGCTTATGGAATCGTTCACGTGTTATTTTAAATGATCAAAACTGTATTAAAATCTGACGACTAATTTACGAGATATTCGCATTCGAATGCGCTCAAAACAATAAATTTTCAATACTTTTAAATTTAAAACATTGTTAAGGGCACTTTCACCGATCCAACGTTATCTATATTCGATATAGAACACATTTTTCATGTTTTTTTAGATCGGTGAAAATGCATTTCAAAAATTGTTTCAAATTTTAAATGTATGGAAAATGTACTGTTTCGACAATATTCACATGCGAATATCTCAGATATTAATGGTCAGATTTAAATAAAGTTTTCACCATTCAAAGTAATAGGTTGAAGACTCCATGAGCAAACAAAGATCAACGGTATTTATATTTTGACACATTTAAAATTTTCAAAGGTTTTTAAACGAATTTTAAAGAAAGAGGCATTTATACCGATACAAATGTATATACCGTATTTACAGATTTAAATGACGTTTTCACCATTAGATATAGCACGTCAAAGACTCCATAAGAAAAACATATGGAATTAAAAAATAGTTAAGATTACATGCAAAACTTGTTTGTGTTATGTCTTGTTCGATGGTACGGAACCCTTCGTGTGCGAGTCAGACTTGCACATGGCCGGTTTTTCATGATCATGGATTCGTTCACGTGTTATTTTAAATGATCAAAACTGTATTAAAATCTGTCGACTAATTTACGAGATATTCGCCTTCGAATGCGCTCAAAACAGTAAATTTTCAATACCTTTACATTTAAAACATTGTTAAAGCCATTTGTACCGATCCAACGTTTTCTATTTTCGTAATAGAACACATTTTCTTTAGACCGTTGAAAACGCCTTTTAAAAATTGTTTTAAGTTTTAAATGTATTGAAAATGTACTGTTTCGACAGTATTCACATGCGAATATCTCAGAAATTAATGGTCAGATTTAAATAAAGTTTTCACCATTCAAAATAACAGATTGAAGACGCCTTGAGCAAACAAAAAACACATTTAAAATTTTCAAAATTTTTTGAAGGAATTTTAAAAAAAGAGGCATTTATACCGATGCAAATGTATGTACCGTATATACAGATTTAAATGAGGTTTTCCCCATTAGAGATAGCACGTCTAATACTCCATAAGCAAAAAATATGGAACAAAAAAATAGTCAAAATTACACACAAAACTTTTTTGTGTTATGTCTTGTACGAGGGTACGGAACCCTTCGTGTGCGAGTCAGACTCGCACATGGCCGGTTTTTCATGATCATGAAGTCGTTGACGTGTTATTTAAAATGATGAAAACTTCATTAAAATCTGACGACTAATTTACGAGATATTCGCATTTGAATGCACTCAAAACAGTAAATTTTCAATACCTTTACATTTAAAACATTGTTAAAGGCATTTTCACCGATCCAACGTTATCTATATTCGATATAGACCACATTTTTCATGTTTTTTTAGATCGGTGAAAATGCCTTTAAAAAATTTGTTTTAAGTTTTTAATGTATGGAAAATTTACTGTTTCGACAGTATTCACATGCGAATATCTCGGAAATTAATGGTCAGATTTAAATGAGATTTTCACCATTAAAGATAGCACGCCAGAGACTCCATAAACAAAAAAGATGAACGGTATATATATTTTCATACATTTAAAATTTTAAAAAATTTTTTGAGACATTTTCACCGGTACTTTATACACCGACGATCTTTTTTTATGCTTATGGAGTCTTCAAAGTGTTATTTGAATTGATGAAACTTCACTAAAATCTGATGAGTAATTAACTAGATATTCGCATTTGAATACGCTCGAAACAGTAAATTTTCCATACTTTTAAATGTATGGTCAGTATTATATGACCGGTGCAAGCGAATTGCGGGGTATTTCACAGGCGTGCTCGGGTCTAGCGCTTTCGGCTCCTATTTGCCCTGACGCCCAAGGCACAACATAATTCAATAAGTAAATATACTTTTTCGTACTAAGCTAGTGCGGCACTGAATCCAAGAACGTGATATATCACGTTCTTCATTCATGAATGTATGTATAATCCACCGTGAATCAATTTGTGAATTATAAATATGTAGTTTATCTAATTTCAGTGATTTATCTTCGCGGAATCATCTTGCATAAAAATAAAATAACTCAAATTGTATTCAACCTTTACCAAAGTATTTTACTCATTTACATGTGTATATTCGACGATCACTAGCAATTACAAAAGAATAATACTTTTATCAAATTGGCGAATTAATTAATTTAAATTTCACATCACACTTTATAAACTCTTGTCCATTATGCAGGTACTACGCATGAAAACGAACTATAGATAAGTATCACCAAAGATAATACTAATAATTACTTCGTAATCGGTATCACTAACACAGGCTAAACCCTTTCTTACCGCCGCCACCGTTCCCACGCCACCGCGCCGCACTGCCTCCGCACCGCGCCGCCTACCACCCGCTTTCGCCAAGCTATTTTAGCGCGAAATTCAATGTTACGTTATACGCTGCAAAAAAATACGACGTATGTTCGTCTATATCATTTATTATCATTATAATTAAAAAAATGGGCGGGCAAATTATGCCGTTTACTTTATTTGGCCATTAGCAAAATATATGTGTTGCCAGTAACAAATTTGTTGGATTCGTTGAAATTATCGATCTGATAAGAATTAAAAACAAATGTGTGACGACAGATTGGGCTGCCCAATTCTGCCGAGTTTATGAGAGCGAAAACTGTGTATTTTTTAAAAAAAACTCGCTTTTGTGTAAAAAAATTGTTGGATTCCTGAACACATATATACCTATTAACCCATTTTATTAGACATTGAAAAGAAATTTGGCGGGCCATTTTTGCAGCAAATGATACCGCATATTTTGTGTTTTTGGCCAAAATACCTAAGTTCCGGGAAAAAAAAATGTTAGATTCTGAGTCATTCATTTTTAAAACCTGTATTTGTACACATTCTGAAGATTTCATGGACGGACGATTTAGTGCTTTGGTAAGCCCCAAATTTTAGCTTCATTCATTGGCCTAATATGATCAAAGTGGACTATATAGTTGTAAGGGAATCTGGTGGCGCGTCATATGCCACACAGTTGAAACACCATCACCATGAGCGAATGTGCTTTAAAATAGTGTTTGTCAAGTCAGTTCCCAACCACACAAACTCTCCAATACGTTGTGAATATCCTCCAATATGTGGCATGCACGTTTAAGTTGGATTATTAGTTTTTGTAAATGGAAGACCGCGGGTCCCATACTAGGCGCGCTCGATGCCATTTCTCCTCCCTTTTTATCTATGATCTCGGCCGAAAGCAGCCGAAATCGTAGAAAATGAAGCATAGAGTTTAAAGATTATTTTGACCATGTTTGGGAATAATTATTACAAAATCAACAAGTATCCTATGCAATTGTGTAGAAGTGGCAGATTGGCCTTATAATCGTTTTTGCAATTTTAAAAATGATAAGCATATTTTTAATATTTTGGTACACTTATATAATATTGATTTTTAATTTGCATTCATTCAGATTCCTGATACTTTACATACCAACATTCAATAAAGTATGCATAGAATCAAGATGAATGCAGTTTCCCTCACCTGCTTATTATCGGCGTCATCATGTTGATGAGTTTCAGTAGAGGTGGCGACGGTGGCACTTGCCGTTGCCTTGTGGCGCTCGACGTCCGATAGCAAGGTCTCCAGATACTCCACGTAGAACTCCTCTTTTTCAAGCTCCTCACGTAGCACGCTAACGCGCGCCTTGTGCTTGGCAAGATTGGCACGTACGTCCTCCTCCCAGGCAGCGGGGAGCTGGCTATCCGGGAACCGCTGCACCCACACGCGCTGGAAGTCTCCGAACACGCTCATTTTCCAGACACTGTCGGGTGCACCGGATCACCTAGCTTCCTGTCGCATAACGCTACCAGAGCTAATTCATTCTATGCGATCCTTTGCAACTCAACGAACGCTGCAACGAAATATCTCCTGCCGAGATAAAACTGACACAATTGGACACAATCACAGAACATTTGCAACAGGGGACCAGCACACTACGGACAACACAAGCCCTACTCTCTTCCCTTCACAAATGTCACCGAAGAGAACACAGAACAGAATATGGAACCAAACATACCCCGAAATCACGCACTACCGCCTTTGACTTCCGTCTTCTACTTTTCTAACTTCCATGTTTTGATACTCAGATTCAGAATCGATTAGTAAGTAAGTATTTCACCGTTGAGTAACTTAGCATTAGCTAATGTGAATTTCAAGTGAAAGAAAAAAATAATGTGACTTATGGATTTCACTGGTCACATTTTATTCGAATCTAATGGTAGAGGAATACATACTACTAGAATGCAGTGGTCTAAAATGAATCTCACGAATGAAAGGCAAGGGTTGTCGCTATGCATTCTTATCTTTCGTCACTTGCCTTGGCAATGAAATCAAATACTAGGGTGTACTCAGGGTGTCCGCTCATGAGATTCTCACCTGTGAGTCACAACGCTTTCATACACATGAAATGATAGCCACGAGTAACCCTTGTGTTGTCCCTTCAAACATGAAATGATATGTTGTGTAATTAGAAAGAGACACTACTAGGGTAACTCGTGGCTGTCATTTCATGAGTACGAAAGCGTTGTGACTCACTGATGAGTCAACGGTGACGCACAGATGAGAACTCATGAGTACATCCCAATAAATGCTACCACAGAATAAAGACTTTTTGCTGCCACTGTCTATGTATATGCATAGAATATATTTTTAATTGTATAATATCCTCTGTGATAGTATGAGTCGCATTTTCGTGGTTTATCGCCAATTATTTTCGGAATAACAATTGATTTTGAGATAACTGTGCTTGCAGATGCCAGCATCGTTGGCTGGCAAGGCATTTAGCTGTTATTTATTCAAAGTTTTTGTCGAATTTGGGGAGTTCATTGGTACCCTAACCTCCAAATTATTGCTTGATTCCGAACGTGTCTTCTTCTAAATGGCTGATAAAATAAGGTATGTTCACACTTTGCTTTCCACAAATATTATACCATACCAAAATGTTTCTGATCAACTCCGAAAATCTACACCACACGCCCTGTGTATCAAATTGTATCGCACACATGGCATCCATATACGCGCCAAGGGTCATTCCGAATTTCTCATATTCTCCTCCGTTAACAGTATCACGACATGAATCATGTCACTCGCTGCTACACAGATAAGACAAAGTGCACACGGTTGCAAGCAAGGGTGCTGTGTATGCTGTCATTGAACCATCATAAAGCGGGTTGTTTTGGCCGTGGGTGTTGAACCAACGAAATTGTTGGTTCAACCATTTTTTCTACCTCACCTTGAATAGGTTGGGCCCTTGTCAATTCAGCTAGTCATCGGCCTCGATCAATTTTCAGTCATCTAGTCGGTCGCACGAATGCAGGTCGTATTGTGTGGTACGTTGATCCTATGTATATGTATGGATGCATTTCATTCTAAAAAGGTTAACGGATAAACTAAATTAATAAACCTTTTCCCCAGATTAATCAACTTCAGTGTTTACGTGTTCAAATTTTCAACTAGTAATTTTTTTAAAGAGATCAACTAGATTAATATGGTGTTGTTGCGTTAATGAAGAAGATGTCAATGAACCACAACTCGTTTTTTTTCCTTTAACTATAGGGTACTAATCAACTCCCTGCTGAGGTATTTCCCCCTAAATAAGACCTGAAGCCCGATTCTGCTATTTGTCCAATTTCAAACCATTCCGTATGAGTTATGTTTCGGTCAAACATAACACGCTAAGTGTTGAGTGTGGTTTCCAAAAATCGGTATTCAACTAATTCACGCACGCGTTTTGTTATTGTCTATGGATTGTCTTGTACGCCACCTAAAGGGTAAAATTACCTGTCACAATTTTGACAGTTAATTTCTCTCTTTTAAATATGACATACGAAAAGAAAGAGACAGCGATATACCAATATAATGTAGGAAAGTGAACTTCGCAGTTCGGCGAAGCGATGCTTCAAGCAAGTATAAACTTGCGAGAGATGTGCTCAACTCCTTTTATTTGCCTATAAGTGTATGCATACATATGTAGTATAAAATATGTATGTGATTTATTTCCCCGTAGGTTTTTAGATAATGCCAATATTGTGATTAAAATAGTGACAAAATTGTTTTCCTTCGTATAGGTTTACGTAGATATGCTTAATTTGCATTAAGGGTCAGAAAACTAATTACCTACTTTGTAAAAACATGTACGTAAAATGATCATTTTAATCATATAACACAAATATATTAAATTTTTGAAGGAAACATTGATTTATAGGTACCCATACCATTTAAGGCGCTAGGACTAGCCAACTACTCGCGCCATACAAATGCACTTTTTAACAAATGTAATAATATGTAGTGAAACGCTTCAGCAAATCCAAATAGAACTCCAGACTGATAATGGATTGTTAATATTTTTTTATTCCATCATTTATTTAAATAATAATAAAAATAAAAAAAGTTGATTTTTCTCATTAGAAATCTGAAAGTCATTCGATTTCTAGATATAAGCAAAAACAGCATATATGCATAAACAAAAAATTCCATTTGCTTTTAGATTTCTACATTTAGTCAAAAAAGTTCGGAAATGGACACCGTTTCCGCAATGTATTTTGTATAGAAAAAGGAAACATACATTAACGAAAATCATTCGATTCCTAGACAAGGAATCATATATTGTAAGGATGACACTTATAATCGTCAGACTTAGTTAGTTTACTTGGGGTGACTCGTCTAACTTTGCGATTTGGCTAGTACCAGGCCCTTAATTTGACGAGTACAATTCTCAAAACCGCAAGTTTTCGGTAAAACACACGGCCCACGAGAACACGGAGCGCGCGTTGCGAGTTTGGGAACGAAACACAAACATAACGCATGCGCGTTTTGCAAACTGCGCTAGTACAATACCATTTCGCAGAAACATGCGGTTTTGACAATACACAAACATAACGCACAGTTATCAATTAGCAGAATAAGACTTTTGGGGTCCTTTAAATGTGGTGTGATGAAGCACATGGCCGGCCAGAATGGTTTTTGCAGCCCCCAGCCATGGGCTAACATAAAAAAAAGAATGTAATTAAACTAAAACTTCAACCCATGCAATTTTTTTTTCCAGAATCAACACCAAATATGACTTGCAAGGCGAGTATCACCCGTCTGACACTGAAGATGACTACTCTCCAACTGACAAGAAACTCCTTGAGCAAGTGCGAAAAAGAAAGAAGCAAGAGTCGGAGACTGATGAGGAAGTTTATGCATTGTCTGGCTCTGAGGACGACACTGATGGAAAAAAGGACTTTACCATGGCCGACAGTGATGTGGAGGGCCAGGAGAAGTCTGACGATGACCTTCCTGACTCCAAAGCCTGGGGTAAGAAAAAGCGCTCCTACTACTCTACTGATTACGTAGATGAGGACTACGGGGGCTTCGGTGAAGATGAAGAGGCTGCTCTGCTAGAGGAGCAAGAGGCCAAAAGCATCCAGCAGCGTTTATTACAGCAGCTAGGCGACGAGGACTTCTCTTTAGATTTCTTCACCACAAAGAAAGCCGAGAGTGAAACCGAAAAAGAAACTCTCATCAAGAGTGACCTGAGTCAGCTTTCCAAGAGACAGAAGCTCCAGCTGCTCGAGAAGGAAAGTCCCGAGTTCTCTGGACTGATCGATGATTTCAAAACTAAACTGACAGTTGCCAAGGATGACTTGAAACCGGTGCTCAATCTTGTCAAGGATGGAAAGTTACCGAAATGCCCCGCATCAAAATTTGTCAAGACAAACTACGATCTGATTCTTAATTACTGCACCAATATAAGTTTCTATTTGTTACTCAAGGCTAAAAAAATAAGCATTCAAAATCACCCTGTTGTCAAAAAACTATATCAATATCGACAGATGTTGAATCAAATGCAGCCTATATATCTTAAAGTTATCAAACCTCAGATTGATTCCATAATGTCTGCTATAGATAATGATATAGACTTGGTGATCATAAATGAAGACTCTAAGGGCAAGAAGCGGAAGTCTGAAAAGATTTCAGAGAGCTCCTCTAAGAAGCTGAGGCTCATCAGCTCTATGAGCAAACAAGAAGGGGAGGACACGGGGGTCTCTGATGATGAAGAATATTATGAAGGACATGACTTCTTGAAATCTGATAAAAACAAAAAAGTCAACAGTGAATCTGAGGAGAGTGGTTTCTCCGACAATGGTGAAGAGGAAAAAGAGGATGACGATAAGGAAGTCGACGAAGTCCGGCCATCCACATCTTCCGAGGTTCAACTGCCGGGTGAGGAGATCGGAGACAAGCGAGAGATCACATATCAAATCGCCAAAAACAAAGGCTTGACACCGCACAGGAAGAAAGACCAGAGAAACCCGCGAGTTAAGCACAAATTGAAGTACAGGAAAGCTAAGATCAGAAGGAAGGGTGCAGTACGCGAACCAAGAAAGGAGGTCACGAGGTATGGAGGAGAGACCTCTGGCATTAAGGCTAATGTCAAGAAGAGTATTAAAATTAAGTAAACATTATGTTCAATTAGTTTATTTATACATATAAAATATCACTGTATACAAATTATGTCTAAAAATAAAGTCCATGAACGTCTCAGCTGCTTTAATGCTGCCACCTGGAACAAAAATTCAAACTGAAATTAGAAACAAAGTTTAAAGTAAAACAAAAAACCTAACGCCCGCTGCATTTGCATTGGTCGTCATGAGCCGCGTGCGAGTGGCAGCATTTAAATCCTATGGAGTTGTACTAAATAAATACAAATTAAATAAAAATTTTAATTCTCTCATGACCACCGCATCATTGATTTTCTAAAGCAATCAACCTCAACAAACCACAACCACAACAAATCAATTCTAAAATATTTTTCGAAATATTTGACATGAGGAATCTCCATGGGTTCTTTTTATTCATATAAGACCTCTTGTAGTTTTTGTAATTATCTTGATAAAAAAATGTTGTAGTTGTCGGATTCAGAACTTAAATCTATTGCGTGAATCAGGTCCATCTTTTTGGGTCGCATCGATCAATGCCACAATGTACGACCCGTGTAAGCAAATGCGGATGCACACGTGTCGACCAATGTCAGTGCCACATGCGAGTGTGAGCAAATGCAACGGGCGTTAAACATGAAGTAATTGCTAAGTTTCTGTTAACATCTAAGTCAAAACAAAACGTGACTGCCATTACAAAAACAATTTCACTAAAAATATATAACATTCCTTTGTTTTGCCAGTTGTTTAAAAGTTGTTTTACTTACAGTTTTAAGACTTTATCTTTGCCACCGGAGACAACGAATGCCCCATTCGGTGCCCAGTCCACGGCGAACACCTCATCTGCATGCCCTGGAAGCTCGAGCTCCAGCTTTTTACTTTTCATGTTCCATACTGAGAACACAAGAACAAAAGACAACAATATTTTTTTATGGGCAAGAAAACAATAAATGCAATACCTGGGAATAAAATACCACAACGCAGTCCTTTTTTAACTTATTTAGATTTTTTATGAACAATATTAACTCTTTACTATTACAGGGAACTGTAGTAGCACGAGACACATTTTCAGACGCAAACAGCGTTGGGCGTACCCGGTAAACTATTTTTTTTTTAAATGAGACAAAAAAAGAAGTATCATAGCGAAACGCCTGCAAATAATCTTCATGAATGATATTTCAGGAGAAAATGTGAGACACTTTTTCATTTTGAGACACGTTTTGAAAAGGTTAAAAATGTTAACAACGCATTAAAGCGTTGAATCGATGTATTTTTTTTATTGAACCTGACATGTATGGCTACAGTCGGTGGACGTATGACACAGCCACCGTCATGATATAAGCCTAATACACCACATTCCCGAAAGAATTAGGTGCCATGCCCGGGACCTTCCCTTTATGAGCACGGCTACACTGAACAGGATGAAAACACAGACAATTTTTCATTGCCGCTTCGACCATGGTTTCATCCAGTGCGGTGGTACCAACCTGGGCGGGGCTTAAACCCTACCACCTGGGTTCCGAACGATGGAACAGCTTGCATTCGTAACGAAATGCACTTATCCAACACAGAAAGAGAAAGAAAGTGGTGCATGACCGGGCCGAGGATGTGACCCCATAACTTCTCGCATGAAAGGGAAGTCCTCTAGCCCCTACACCACGAGTTGTACAAAATGTATAATCTTAAACACTGTGTTACTCGGAGGCATTGACTACGGGAGGTGGGACTGTAGAATTCCAAATTATGGGTATACAGCAGGTGGCGAATTTGGGAGTCGCAATACCCCCGAATGGTATGATTCGCTGGTTCGGGTCCAGCCTTGCAGTATATTCATAAAGTATTTCTTTTTGCAGGGCTCTTTAATAAATGTGTCCTTGCTTCATAGTCGATATAAGAAGAACGTGCAATGTGCAACATTTGGTTTGAAGTACATGAACTGACCATAGGAACAAGTGCTGCCTACCTTGCTGGCCATAGACAAATAATAAGTAGTTTCCAAACTCTGATACTCGTATCTTTGCAGCTCCTTGTAACACTGTAGCAACACTAGCGCTTTGGGCAATTTTTTTGTCTACTAACTAACGTTAGTTAGCAGACGACAGGTTAATTGTATCAAAATCTGTAATACTGTTCAGTATAATAGACAAGAATAAGGTATGTTAACAATGAACTAGTCTAGTGACTAGTGCAACCTGTTCTAGTTTTACATCAAGTTTGTGCGTCACCTTGATGACATTATCGATTACTCACCTTTGAGTGTAGAATCGGCACTGCTGCTAACGAGCAATCTGGAATCCGCAGACCACGCCACCATGTAGACCGCCTGCACGTGACCTCGGAGTGTAGTTATAAATTTGCCGCTAGCTGCTTCCCACAGCTTCACAGATTTGTCGAATGACGCTGATGCTATTATCCTAATAAATTTAAATGCAATAAACAAGCTAATAATTATGTCTGAAATATTATATAATTGATTTGAGGTTATCCAATGACATCTGAAGCATTGAAGGTTTCGAAAGTAGTAAAAAAAAGTTTTTAGTTGTGACGTTCGTCGGAAGCAGTATTCGAACCTGCGACCTTTGGATTATATGTCCACTGCTCTAACCGTTGAGCTATCCTGACAATTACGTCAGGAACACTAGATCCTTCCTCTATCTACTATATAGATATATTTAAAGCTATCTTAATTTAATTGATATCTTAGGTAATGAATACCAGTCAAAATAAAGTGTCATGATTACTTTACAAAACTTCAATACATTATTTTCTATTACAGATTCCACTTTGAATTTATCACAACATACAAAAACAACGAAATACAAGAACTCTATCTTTTCCTAATAATCATTATAAATAAACATGTACCGTGTGTCAGGAGAGAACTTGACGTCGTTAATGAGTTGCTGGTGTCCCGTCATCCTAGCAAGGGGCCGTTTGTCCTGCTCCGGCAGCCATAGCAGCAGCGTGAAGTCATCAGAGCCCGACACAAGTCGCTCAGCACCCGCACCGCACACTCCGCTGTACCGCTCCAGCGCTTGCTGCTTTAGTTCGCTCTCTGTCGAGTAGACATGTACCATATGTCACGAGAGAAATTGTCATTGTTAGCGAGTTGCTGGTGTCCCGTGATCTGGGTGAGGATATGCTTGTCCTGTATCTCGCTGTCACGGTGTATTGTGAAGCCATGGAACCCAGCAAGCATGAATGGACGGGAGTAGCGATCGAAACTTATTTGTATGGCAGCGAGGAGCCACGAGTTAGTGGAAAACGTCCAACTAGTCTAGCTTAGCGAATTCGAATGCGCAACATCAACTTCAGTTTCTTTATTACCGCCATTAGATGTATTGGATGTACTTGGTTATATGATTCAAGATTATGTGTACTTAGGTTCGTCGTTTTTTTTTTCTTTGATGTTTACAAACAAGTTTACATCAAATATTCGTTGCACTCAATAGCGTCCTGTGGAGTTCTTATGTGTCACTGGAATCGAGAAAATCAGTTAACAAGCTAATTCGCAAGCAAACTCATTCGCCGAAGCTGCCATTATTGTATGTAAAAGTGGCTACATCATTCCAATAAAAACAAGTTTCGATTGCTACTCGCGTCCTTCCATGCTCGCTGTCAGAGCCTGACACGAGCTGCTTGTAGCCTGCGTTGCACTCTCCACTGTACTATCGCTCAAGCGCTTGCTGCTGCAGTTCACTCTTTGCCGAATGGTATTCTACAATCTAGTGGACTGTGCCTTTTGTAATTATGAGTGATGGTAGGTAAAGTATCTGAACTTACTGTCTGTGGTAGGTTTGTTTTTATCCAGCACCGGATGGAAGGGTCCAGTCCTTAGTACGTAGTCTGTGCTCAGGGCTAGAGTGTTTACCCAGTGTGCGTGACCCTCAAGTGTGCGGCACAGGATACCATCGTCCGCTCTCCACACCTGTCATTATATTTCGAAATAGTGTCATTATAATAATGCATCTACGCGTCTCAGTAGGCGCATAAACAACCCACATTCATCCATTTTAGTTATGGATGAATGTGGGTGGATGAATCATACTTAAATATGTATTTTGTTCTGAAGAGGTGTTCATGAGAACCTTGATAGTGCGGTCCTGCGAAGCTGTGTAGAGCAAGCCGTTGCCGCCCCAGCGCACGCACGTCACCGCCTTGGTGTGTCCACCGAGCGTGAGCACGCTGTGGCCCAGCAACGTGTCCCACACGCGAACGTCGCCGTCTTTTGACGATGACGCTAGTCGGCGCACCTCAGGGTTTCTGCAGATCCATACTAATATTATAAATGCGAATGGCGCAGGGAAGGGAAGACATCACTCGTGTCGCCTGGTCGATGTGGGACAGCTCGAATTTATTTTGTCGAGCGACAATTTTAATATTGCCATAACTCCTAAGGTTTTCTTTTAAATTGAATGGTTCCAAGGCCAATTATAGTGTGCATGAAATGGTTAAGGTAGCTAAAGTATTTAATTTGATAAGGATTAAAATCGTATCCGTCTAAAAAGCTTTCCAAATACCAAATTTTATGTGACCATTTTTTTAAACATAATATTGGGTATAGTAAGATATCCTTAAAAGATAAACATATGTCATCGCAGACTTTTCTGTGGACCTATAAAAGAGGAACAATTCCACCACACAATGTTTTGTTATATCTCCAAGGGATTAGGCAGCGTTTTCAATTAAGTTTTTGAGTTTATTGCGTTTAGACGGACAGACAGACAAACAACCTACTGGGGACTTTGTTTTATAATACGTAGTGATTAACATGTATAAGCTAATGATGTAATTAATTAATTTTTTGACAATTTCGAGTGTAGCATGCTACCAAATGCTGAATAAAAAATAAAGAATATAAATTAATTTATTTTAAGGAAACAAAAATACCACATATTTACAAAATTAATATCACCTATGTTCAATTTTCATTTATATAAACCTGACTACAATTTGTTTTTTGAGCTGTCACTACTGGAATCAGTTATATATTTATATATTTATAAACAAATATATTCAACTTTTAATTGAATGGTATTTTTTCCATAATAAAATAATAAACAAAATTGCAATAACAAAACTCTACCATGTGTAAATTAATCGTCGATATTAACATTCATCCCAACATAGGATGAGCTGCCTTTGATTTGCCGCTGCGATTCGTGCTATCTAGCATGTGTCTGTGCAAAAGAATGGAATTTATGTGTTATTCATTCGTTCATTCATTCTTTCTACGTCGGTTCACATCACTACAAGTGTCAACAGGCACCTCCTGCTCTAATGGTTCTATAAGTTTATCACCGGAAGCCTTCATATTACCTTTTTTTTATTATTAATCCCTTTGAATTTCAATTATTGAATTTAAAAATATTAAGGTAGTTAAATAATAAAAACTTGTCTATTATTTCCTTGCCTTGTTCATTTTAAAAATAGCGCCTGAAGCGGTCTTTAATGAGATCTACTCCTAACATTACCTATGGTAAGGTTCCCAGGCTAGAGCTGTGATCCACTGCTTGTGCCCCACCATGGTCTTGCCAATCTGTGCCCCGGTGTGCGGATCCCACAAAATAATCCTGCCCTGCTTGCAAGCCGACGCCAACTTGGAGCCGTCAGGCGCCCAGCTTATGCATAACACCCAATTTGTGTGCCCTGTGTAATTGAACAAATAAATGCCTCCTTATAAAAATATAATAAATCGTGCCTACTCTAAATAATCTAAGCAAGAAAATACTTTGTTAAAATACTTTTCAGTTACTTAGACTAAAGTTCACTGCTTTCCCTATAGCGCCCTCTGATAACATACATATATTTGCAATCATTATAAAACTCTGTGTCTATGTTTAAGGGTTTTCTTATAACCAGCAAACAAAATGTATTGCATGCATGAAAATATGTATATCTACAGCTGAAGCGAAAGAAGTATGCGGTTTTCGAACCATATGGCGCTCTAATATATCTGCCTACCTCTCCGGAAAGCTGCTAGTATTTAAGCAAGAATTTAGTTCTAGTACAAAGTTATAGAAAAACAACTATCTCAACTCTGAAATTTAAACAATTTACCGAAAGTATCTATACCTTTACAGACATGCATGGGTGTCTGAGTGTTGAGGTCCCAAAAGCGCACTGTGGTGTCTCCTGAGCCGCTGGCGAGCTGGCGGCCCGACGGACTAAAGTTCGTCGAAATCACCGCCTCAGCGTGACCAGGCAGGGAGCTGTAAACGAATGCTTAATCGTAGTTACTTCTAGCAGTCTTCTAAATTTCTGCAACATAGCAGCGGAATTAAGCCGGTTTCAAGCACTAATTCATGAGTACGTAATAAAAAATTGACCAGAGAAGTTTTCCAAGAGAGAAAGCACCTATACAATGAAAGAAACTTTCAATACATAGCTTAATAAAACTAACCAAAGCAACCCTAATATCAGCACATAAGCATGAGTTTTGCAAACTGAAAAACTGACAAAATATGACTCAAATTGCAAAGCAGGTGAGTTGGGGCTTGCTGTGTATTGATGTTATGATAGTTTATGATACGTAGTGGTAGTCGTGGTGGTCGTATCATAGTGGAGTTCGATATGTGGTGTGAAGAAGCACCTGGCCGGCCGGCATGGTTTTTCGCAGCCCCCCTGAAATTTCAAAAACTCATGTGCGTCGTCAGGCACCTTAATTGGTCCTGGCGTACGCCATATGCTGCGCTTAACATTAAAAAAAAACTGGCAGCAGAAGTTATGTGAGTGAGAGAATGTCATTTCCAATTAAGGTTGGTTTAATACACACTGAATTTTATTTTTATAACCACACCACCACCGATAGAATGAAAACTCATTCGAGATCAGACATATTTCTTTTTTATTTGACAGGAGAAAAAAGTGCTAACTTATAACTGGTGTCGCCATCTGTGAGCACATTTATCATTGTTTTCAACACTCTTTGATTATTCCACTTTCTTTCCACTTAATTACAGAAAATCCCACCTGTAACCAATCTAGAGAGGAATTGCAACATATTCTGAATTGCTTTTACCTTGTACAGCGTGTGACCGGGCGCACTCTGAAAACTGCTTGCTGTTGGTACACTATTTCCACCGCCTCCTCCGAATTTAGCGTTTTCAGGTCTAGTGCATCCTGCAGTGAGGATGTAACTTCCACGTCCTTCACAAAGAACAGGAAAGGTGTGTCTTCCTGCAAGATAAAATGTGATCATATTTACTTTACAATTTTAAGGCTTTATGCTAAAACTAGTCAACTGCCCCTAGATTTTAACAATTACTACCAGAATCTGTATACCTGACCCCAACGAAACGCCAAGTTTTTTAAGATAATAGCTTTTAAATAAAAAAGAATGTCTAATCGCACTAGGCGGAACTGCACTGCAGCGGAGCGACGCGACGCGGCCAGATATTCTTTGTATGAAATTGTATGCCCTATAACGTACTACGCGGCAGCGGAACTGCGCGACTCGGCACTGCGCGACAAAGTTGAGTAACTCACCAAACATGTCGCGCCGTGTCGCGTCGCGTAATTCCGCTGCCGCTAGTGCGATATAGCAAGAGGCACGACACTGCACGATATTCAATTCATAACATGTAGTGTGGGCATGTATCAAATATTTTAACGACCTTGGGTGTAAAACAGTTTTTTTTTTTGATCTCTTTTTTATGCAACATGACATTCATGGCTGTCTAATGCCACACAACTACCGTTATGACATTGGACTAACCCATACTCAGAACACACCATATTCAGTTATTTTTGTTTAATGTATTTCTCTCTCTATGTGTCAAAACTTGTTTTTGTTATATCTTGGGAAACACTGGTCGCAGACCCATCATGCGACCACTCAAAGTAAACGTCCCGACTTGATCTACCTTTCTGTCATGTCAAAATTTGTTTTCGTTGTATCTTGGGAAACACTAGTCGTACAGTCATAATGCGACCACTCCAAGTAAACGCTCAAAACACAGATGATATGACAGGAAAGTAGATCAGGTCGGGGCGTTTACTTTGAGTGGTCGCATGAAGGGTCCACAACCAGTGTTTCCCAAAATATAACACAAACAAATTTTGATATGACAGGAAGATTGATGTGGTCGGGGCGTTTATTTTGAGTGGTCGCATGATGGGTCTACGACCAGTGTTTCCCATGATATAACGAAAAAAAAATTTGGAATGACAGGAAGGTAGGTCAGGTCGGGGCATTTACTTTGAGTGGTCGCATGATGGGTCTACGACCAGTGTTTCCTAAGATATAACGAAAACAAATTTTGACATGACAGGCAGGTAGATCAGGTTGGGGCATTTACTTTGAGTCGTCGCATGATGGGTCTGCGACTAGTGTTTCCTACCTTTTGATTACCCACTCATATCCACTCCAAAATAAACCAGAATTAAAAAACCGGTCAAGTGCGAGTCGGACTCGCACACGAAGGGTTCCGTACCATCGTAAATTATTTAACACCAATTTTAATTTTACTTATTTGTTGTTATAGCGGCAAAATAAATACACACTTTGTGAAAATTTCAGCTGCCTACCTATTACGGTTCATGAGATAAAGCCCTGAGACAGACGGACGGACGGACGGACGGACAGCGGAAGTTTATTAATAGGATTCCGTTTTTAGCCTTTGGGTACGGAACCCTAAAAAGGACGCCCTTGCTCCAAACTATTTTCTTCCCCACAGAGCAAAGTGACTATTATAATATCCATCTGAGTTTCTTCCATCTTGCTCAGAAAATGCCGATCGACTGCAAGCAAAATTTGCTGCGTAGTGTCGCGCTAGTGCGGTATACTCAGTAGAGCCGCACCGCGTCGCGTCGCTCCGCTGTAGTGCAGTTCCGCCTAGTGCGGTTAGACCTTTTATAATCATCTTTGGCTAATTCTATTTCTTCAGAGAACACAGAATAGATCTATTAATTTCAGTAAGAATTTAATCAATCACCGCGAAATTCGACGGTCTGATATATCAGAACGTAAATTCGTAAACTTAAGAAACAATAGTAATGAAAAAAACACAGAATTTTGGTAAGCTTTGTGTTTTCTTTCTCATCATTCCTGAGAAATTAATGTAGCCAATAAAATAACCTAAAGCCCACATGGATAAAAAATGTAATGATGAACATACAGGAAGAGGTCCCTAACCTCTTTTAGTAGAGCATTACAGATAAGCTGAAGTTGATCGCGGGTGACTGCGAGCGGTAGATCCAAAGCACC
Source organism: Incurvaria masculella (assembly GCA_946894095.1). Classification (NCBI taxonomy): domain Eukaryota; kingdom Metazoa; phylum Arthropoda; class Insecta; order Lepidoptera; family Incurvariidae; genus Incurvaria; species Incurvaria masculella. The sequence continues at coordinate 12,333,523 of OX335644.1, forward strand.
GCCGAGTTCTTCGCCAGCTTCGGAACGGAAGCGCGCTTGGACGCTCGCCGGAGCTTCCACTTCCAGCTCCATCTTGCACAGATTCGTAATAATGGGATACACGAAGTTCTTGTTCTTTTTCCGAAGAGTTGCTGCTACTGCCTGCTGGCTGCGTACACTTGCCAATTAGAAAGACTAGTGATTTGATTAATCACAGGTGTGTTATTTGTCAACATGTCATTCACATTTCATTCGCTTATAGGTTAGGTTCGAACACAGAATACAATAAGGGTTTTTTTTTATAAAGATTTTGTGGCTGAAACAAGTTCCTTGTTGCTAGAGTCCGTGCGGAAAGAGAACCGTCGTCGTAAGACTTCTTTATTTTTTTATTTAAAGTATGCCATCGTAGTATGACTCTAACAACTTGATATTTTGAGGCTGTGTTAGAATATAATATTTTCAGATTCTCAGGTCTTAATAATTGTCTTAATGTATTTAATTAAAAGATTATGTAATTAAAAGATATAAATAGTATTTGATAAAAAATTATAACTCTAAATTTTAATAAAGGTCACAAAATAATATCAAAGGTATTAGGTACAAAGAATAAAACTAAAATCGATTTAAAATTGAAAATATATTTATTCATTGGCTCCCTAATCTGAACGTGACTCGGGCGAGGCAGCCGAGTGAGTCAGCCGTCCCCACTACCGGCGCGCCAATATTAGCAGAGGATCCGAATATAAAACGACCTTTACAGAGCTGGTTAATGGATGAAAAGTATTTTATATCAAATTGAATATGTTAAAAAACATATCGCGAGTAGGTTGCCTGAAAAATTTCAGTCCAGAATATTTTTAATTAAATATTGAAAAAATATTTTTTCTAAACATTACACTGGTTTAGTTAATAAACAATTTACACGCTAATCGAAAGTATGAAGCCTATAGAGTATGTAAACGTTAGGTTGGCTATTTTTTTCCTGTCACTGCTATAGGGTGGTCAGGTGTAAACAGGTAATTCAAAAATAGTAATTTGCACCGGTCTGGTTAATAAAGAAAACTTATATCACAATAAATATAATATTATTGCGAACACGGTAATGTAGGGTTGTCTGCAAAAAATCAGTCTTGAATTCCGGTTGTCGAGTTTTAAAAATCAAAATATTGCTGCGAGTGAATACGTGCAACAGAGAGGTCCGAGCGAACCATCCCGTGCATTACATAAGGACGCAGCATAACAGCTGTGAGTAGCTCGGCCATTGGATGAAAGAGAGTGCGCATGCTATTTGTCCGTGAAATTTATAAGGACAGCAATACACTTGTAAATGCAAAATATTATTTTGGAGCACTAATAACCTATAGACTTTAAATTAAGTTATTAATAAATGTATATATTTGTATGTGTTTAAAAAAATATATGAAATGTGTAATATTCATAATGTTAAAATATACGAATGTTATGAATATTTTTCATTAATCAATTAATTTCATATGTGTGTTTTGATGCTATTTTGATATTATTTAAAACCAACAGGGCTTATTGGGGATGAAACACCTTTAAAATATAAGATATTGTAGAAACAACCGAAAAAGAAAGCGATGATGAAGAATTCGCCGAAGTTAAAGATCGAGCTTTTACTTTAGATGAATCTGATACAGAATAATGTTCATTGATCACAATTTTTTCTATTATAATACCTCTGAATTTATATTTAATTTAAATATTTTTTTATATACAACGAAACATCTTTATTGTGGATATCTTTGTATAATTATTTATTTATTTTAATTTTTTGATGATTTTTTGAATTTTTGCTCTTTTTGTTTTTGTTTACACAGCTGATAGAACTAACACATTTTTTAAGATAAGTATCACTTTCACTTTTTCATTAAAAAAATATGAATATATTTTAATATCAAATACAATATATACACACATATGAAATTAATTAATTAATGAAAAATATTCATAACATTCGTATATTTTAACATTATGAATATTACACATTTCATATATTTTTTATACACATACATATATATACATTTATTTATAACTTAATTTTTAAGTCTATAGGTCATTAGTGCTCCAAAATAATATTTTGCATTTACAAGTGTATTGCTGTCCTTATCAATTTCACGGACAAATAGCATGCGCACTCTCTTTTTCATTTTAAAATCATTTTAAAATATTTTATAAGATATTTAATATTTTCTTTAGTTTTTAGTTTTTTATTTTTTTCTTTTGCCCGCCACACCGCACCTCTCCTACGTCTCTAAGGTTGAATGTCAGAGAATGCCTCATGGCATTAATTCCGCCTTTTTGTGAACCATGCTTGCAGGCTTGCAAATAAAGATTTTTTTCATTTTTCATTTCATTTCTTTCATCCAATGGCCGAGCTACTCACAGCTGTGATGCTGCGTCCTTATGTAATGCACGGGATGGTTCGCTCGGACCTCCCTGTTGCACGTATTCACACGCAGCAATATTTTGATTTTTAAAACTCGACAACCGGAAGACTGATTTTTTGCAGACAACCCTACATTACCGTGTTCGCAATAATATTATATTTATTGTGATATAAGTTTTCTTTATTAACCAGACCGGTGCAAATTACTATTTTTGAATTACCTGTTTACACCTGACAACCCTATAGCAGTGACGGGAAAAAATAGCCAACCTAACGTTTACATACTCTATAGGCTTCATACTTTCGATTAACCAGTGTAATGTTTAGAAAAAATATTTTTTCAATATTTAATTAAAAATATTCTGGACTGAAATTGTTCAGGCAACCTACTCGCGATATGTTTTTTAACATATTAAATTTGATATAAAATACTTTTCATACATTAACCAGCTCGGTGAAGGTCGTTTTATATTCGTATCTTAGACTATATAAAAGGCCGCCCGCCACACAGCGAGTCAGTTAACGGGGAAGCGGTCGCTTGGTCCCCCCCCAGGTGAAGTACCTGGGCGTCACCTTCGACTTCGGCCTCACACTCAAGACTCACTGCAGGGTCGCGGTCAACCAGACCCGAATCGCGCGGGCGCGACTCCGTCCAGTGCTCTCTTCGAAGCTTCCCCTGCGCACCAAGCTGGGGATATACAAGACTTACTTGAGGTCCCGCCTCACGTATGCAGCGCCGGCGTGGTACGCGCTGGTTCCGGAGACACGACGCAAGACTGTCCGCGCCCAGCAGAACCTGGCGCTACGTACCATCGTAGGCGCACCCCGCTGCGTGAGGAACGCAACGATAGCGAGGGACCTCAAAGCGAAGATTGAGCCACTGGACGACTTCATCGGCCGTCTGGCGACGTCGATGTTCAAGCGTGTCGACGCGTCTCAGTTCCCGCACATTCGGGAACTGACTCCGCTCCACGCCCGACCGCCAGATGGCAGAAAGAAGTACCCGCGCGACCTCGTCGTGGAAGACGAAAAACCCGAAGAAGACCTGCAGTGAGGAAAGCCAATATAAAAAAGGCCACCAACGAAAAATGGCTTGAACAAGGCCACACCAACGATCTGCCTGCAGTAGCAGGCAGCGACATGAGACCACGGCCAAGAGGCAAACGCCAAATGCCGTTTCCCCCGCCCGCCAACGCGGGCGGAAGAAAACAACGATTCGCGAGTCAGTTCAGTGCAGCTCCCGGCACTGAACACACCTCCCCCGTCCAGGTCGATTGGTGGCTCTCGTGGTCCCCGCCTGGAATCCGTATACCGTTCCCTCCTGTCCAGGTCGATTGGTGGCTCTCGTGATCTCCGCCTGGAATCCGCATACCGTTCCCTCCTGTCCAGGTCGTTTGGTGGCTTTCGTGGTCCCCGCCTGGACACCTTTCCCTAGATCCCATCTATACCGCTGCGAGAAGGTAGGTAGGGTTAGGACTAGTCTTAAGTGATTTCCCGTGGGAAATTACATAGAGCTAATACTGGCCAGCAGGGAGCTCCGTTACAAACATTTTCGAGTCCGAGCTTGATTTGACAGCTTACTCAACGTTGCCGTAAATACGTCGACGTTGCGGTTTACGTCCACTCCGCGTTTTATTTATTTATTTATTTAAGGAAAAGACACAGAAACAAGTATACAAATACATACAATGCAAACAATACTTAAAAAAACTTAACTTATTTCCACTACGCTTTCCACCGAAACATACAGATTTAAAAAGCAAGGTACGTGAAAAAAGATAAAATAAAAAACAAAAAACTAACCAAAGAAAAAAAAAATACTCTGAAATGGAACAATAGTGAATTCGTAATATTGGGCGCATATTACAATTTATTTCTTAAATGTGTGTGAAATATGGTGTGAAATTACTGTAATTTATTTTTATTTATATTAAGGCTTTAATAATGTTTTTCATACTAAGTACGGGTTATTAGCAACAATATAACAACAAAATAGCTTGTAAGATTTTCACTGTAAACCATCCAGCAGTCTCCGAACATGTTTTTTAAAAGTAATAGAAGAACAGGAAAATATGTCTATGCTGGACATTTTTTTGTTGTAAATATCACAAATCCTGTAAATAGGTGCATGAAATCCCGAATTCGTTGCAGCTCTTTTGACATGAAAGAGAGTCACAGAACGTGAAGCCCTGGCAGGGGTATGAAGTCCAGCAAGTTCAAGTAAGTCTGAGCAATTGTATTCTGCAACAATAATGTTGCGTAAGGCAGACATATCGAGTAACGAACGGCGGTCAGACAAGGAAGGCATATTATAAATTTTTAGGAGATTAATGTATGAGTCTTTTTTAAATGTAAGTCGGTAGTGCAGCGCCCGGGGAAATTTCTTTTGTACTGACTCGATTCGCTCTGAATGTACAGCGTAATACGGGTTCCACACTACTGACGCGTACTCAAGTTGAGACCGAACAAGCGCGTGATAAAGAAATTTGTAGGTTCTGGGCAAGGTGAATCTTTTCGAAGATCGCAGCACGAACCCCAGCATTTGGTAGGCTTTATTGGTGATTCGGTCAACGTGAGTATCCAGGTGTAATTTCTCATCAATCGTAATGCCAAGATCACGTATGCATTCTACACTATCTAGGATGTAGCCTCCAATGTGGTAACTGTGTGTGAATTTAGTTCGGTTTTTTGTAAATGAAATTTTCTTACATTTTTCATAGCTTAAAAATAATTTGTTTTCAAGACAGTAATTAAAAAAACGATCTAGATCTTGCTGAACCATAAGGCAATCATTTTGATGGCTTATTATTTTAAAATTTTTTAGGTCGTCAGCAAATAAGAGAACTTTGCAATAATTGAAACAATTTATTACATCATTTATAAACAAAATAAATAATAATGGTCCTAAAATCGATCCTTGTGGTACACCAGAAGTAACGACTACAGAAATTGACAGATTGGCTTCTTTTATGGAGATAAGATGTAAACCATCGTAAAAGGTTCCCTTTAATACCATTGTATGCGAGTTTTTTCAGCAGAATGACGTGATCAACTTTATCAAAGGCCTTTCTGAAGTCTGTGTAGATTGCGTCTACTTGTACACGTCTGTCCATATTCTCGAACAAGAAATTTGAAAATAGTAATAGGTTAGTAGTTGTTGATTTGTTTTTTACGAAGCCGTGTTGTCGATTTATGAAAGTTTTCTCAAGTACTGGATATATACTATTGTGGACCAATTTTTCTAAGACCTTGGGTATAGTTGATAGGATAGAAATTGGTCGGTAGTTTTCAATCTTTTCTTTTGGACCGCTTTTGTGAATAGGAGTTATGAAAGCTATCTTCCAGCGTTCAGGGAAAATCCCTTCGCGTAGGCAGGCATTTTGTTCTACATACCAGACATAGCTGACACACGTTCCGTAACTTTCTTTAGGTCAATAATGACGTGTTTTGCCGCTTTTTCTCTTTGGGAAAACGGATTTATATGAAATATTAATTCCCTTGTTGAACTGCGTTAAGTTTAACCTCTTTTCGACATGATTTCAATAAAAAATCACAAGAAAACGACAATGAAACAACACGACAAACAAAGCTGTCTTAAAACGAGATGAAGTTAGATATTTGACAGATTGCTGGGTTGGTCTGCCATGTAAAAATCTTAATGTTAATTCGATTGTACGCCACGCCGGTTCTCTATCCGCACGGACTCTAGTAGATTTTCACTACTTTATTGTTCACTTCGTTTTATACGGTACCAACTGTGTTTTTAATGTAATTTTCAGTCTTCTGGAGAATGGAGCGAAAGCGGAGCGGTATATCATCGGTTTGGAGAGGTTCGAGCCACAGCATATTTACACAAGAAAGCGAAAATGTGCAACGAAAGTTTACAAAAATCCTTTGGCAGCTAAAAACCTTACTCTATGCAGAAGGATTGAAGGCCCTCAAACTACCAACGCTGCACCAAAGACGGATTCGAGGCGATTTAAATAAAATGCTTACTGAGAAATACAACTGTAAAACAACGAAAGAAATGTTTAGGTACTCGTAATCATAATACTCACCTGCGTGGCCACACTCAAACTTTATTCTCACTGCATCATAGAGTACATTTTATTTAAACACTCGAAAATCAAACTTGACAAGAATGGCTGTCGGATAGAGGCCTCTCCTGCGACATTAAAAACTTCAAGCCGTATTTAGAGTGGCTATACTAACTTTAGTACTCATACTAAGGTCGGACTTAACCGGTTTTTGTATGGTTAGTCCGGTGCTAATCCCGTTCTGGGTTTTTTCCCCGTAACAGGATTACTCTGAATAGGACTGTTTGAGTTTTCTGTCCCATGCGCGTTTCATCTAAGCATGCGTGTCGTAGTTTTGTGACAATCGAACCAAAGACTAGAAAGCTGTCTATGGACAATGATTTTGACGTTTACAGTTTTTCACGTCATGGTAACACTGTCCACGTTTGTTGTAAGTTCATCTTAAGAACCCAAATCATTATTTACAAAGTTATTTCTCTCTCATTTTCTACGCTTTTATAGAAAGATAAACTTTCTGTGCGAAAAGTGAACGGCTGTCAAAAATGGCAAAATAAACGTAGCTGAACAAACATTCTCCTGATCACTGACGAATTTTGATGCTAAAAGAAAAGCTAGGATTTTGCTGATGTGAGTTTTGATGAGAGGAAACGCAAGCAAATGCATGCTTATTGGCTGAGTTTTGTTTATGTTGTAAAGAAGCGAACGTGAAGCTGTAGTCGCGATGTTATCAAAGTGCGTTGCATTGCTGGCTTTGCTGGCGGCGGCACTCGGGGACGAGCACACTCACACGTACAAGCCGCGCGAGCAGGTTGTGCTGTGGATGAACACCGTGGGCCCATACCACAACCGTCAGGAGACTTACGCGTACTATTCGCTGCCATTCTGTTCCGGCTCTACGACTTCAATCGGGCACTACCACGAGACGCTTTCCGAAGCGCTCCAGGGCGTGGAGCTCGAGTTCAGCGGCCTCGATATCAAGTTCCATGAAAATGCGCCTGATCAAAAATTCTGCGCGATCAAACTGTCTGAGCAGTCATACCGGGCGCTCGTGTACGCGGTCAAGAATCACTACTGGTATCAGATGTACATTGACGATTTGCCCGTGTGGGGAATCGTTGGCGAGGTGGACGGATCTGACTACTATGTCTGGGCGCATAAGAAATTCGACATTGGTTACAACGGTGACCGCATCGTCGAAGTTAATCTGACGGCAGAAAATAAAGTACGACTTAAACCGGGCGCAGACATCCCCTTCACTTATGAAGTCAACTGGAAGCCGAGCAACATTAGGTTCGAGGACCGCTTCGACAAGTACCTCGACCCCAACTTCTTTCAGCACCGTATACATTGGTTTAGTATCTTCAATAGCTTTATGATGGTTATTTTCCTTGTGGGGCTAGTCTCCATGATCCTCATGAGGACCCTACGCAAGGACTATGCACGCTATTCCAAAGATGATGATCTGGACGACCTTGAGAAGGATTTGGGAGATGAGTATGGATGGAAGCAGGTTCACGGTGATGTGTTCAGACCGGTGCCTCACTTGGCAGCATTTTCGGCACTTGTAGGAACAGGCTATCATCTCACTCTCGTCACCATCGCAGTTATTGTGTTAACAATCTTTGGAGAACTATACACAGAGCGCGGTTCGCTCCTCTCCACTGCCATATTCATCTATGCTGCAACATCACCCGTTAACGGATACTTTGGGGGCTCCCTATATTCACGCATGGGCGGCAAGATATGGATCAATCAAATGATGCTTTCGGCTTTCTTGCTTCCATCGCTAGTTTGTGGAACTGCCTTTTTTATCAACTTTATAGCGATATACTACCATGCATCTCGTGCAATCCCCTTTGGAAGCATGATCGCTGTCATGTCCATCTGTACATTCGTTATCCTACCACTGACTCTGGTGGGCACAGTGTTGGGTCGCAATCTGGCCGGGCAGCCTGACTTCCCTTGTCGCATCAATGCTGTCCCACGACCCATCCCCGAGAAGAAGTGGTTCATGGAGCCCTACATCATCATTAGCATGGGAGGAATCCTGCCCTTCGGATCCATCTTCATAGAGATGTACTTCATTTTCACCTCGTTCTGGGCTTACAAGATCTACTATGTCTATGGGTTCATGTTGCTGGTGTTTGTAATCCTGATGATTGTAACGGTGTGCGTGACTATTGTGTGCACGTATTTCCTGCTCAATGCGGAGGACTACCGCTGGCAGTGGACGAGCTTCCTTGCAGCCGGAAGCACTTCCATCTATGTTTATCTATACTCTTTTTACTATTTCCTCTTCAAGACTAAGATGTATGGCCTCTTTCAGACCACGTTCTATTTTGGCTATATGGCACTCTTTAGCCTCGTGCTTGGCATCATCTGTGGTACCGTGGGCTACATAGGGACCAGCATCTTTGTGAGGAAAATCTACTCGACCGTTAAAATAGATTGAGTTATTGCTAGTGAGATATGATGCACTGAAGTCTTCTTCATTAATTAAAACTAAATTCGCAGGCCAGTTCTACGCGAAGAGTGTCAGTTAGTGCTGTTGTGGAACATGCATACATACTTCGTGGATGTGCTTTTTGAACTGACATGGAATAAAAAAATTGTTGTGGTTTTGGTGAGACAGTATGTACCTGTTTTAAATTACTGTTCATTTCTTAGTGGTAATACTTTGATAATTGTGTTTTAGGAACTACCTGTGCAGTAATTATTCAGTTAAGTACTAAAACAATTAAAAAATATATGTATTTGTAGATTTACCTTTAGATTTTTATTTGCCATTCCAGGAATTGGTTTGAATGAAGAATTCTGTAATAAAAATCCCAATTGAATGTAAACTTACAAAACAACTTTGTAAATATTTTTTCATGGATGGTGTGTACATAAATATATGCCTTGTGGATAGAACTTTATTAAGGTTGACATAACATTAACACATGGTAAATGTGTATGAGCTCTGCGTGGCAATAGTAAAGCATTCTTGCATGTCCGAGAACTGTCTCAATATAACTCGAGGCTGCTTGTTGGCTCTCCTAGCAGCTCAAGCTCATTCACAAGGGTACTAAACAAAATCACGGTAGGTTCCAAATCCATAGTAAGGTGCCATTTGTGATGATTCGTAGTGTTCCCAATAAACAATTTATTTGAACATGTGAAAGCTGAACAGGTATGTACATAATTAAGAGGAATGTGAAAATGTCAGTCTGCTGGAGATAATGAGAAATATAGGTTTTTTGTTATTATCGCTATCCTCATATGATTTGTAATCCTAATATAAAAATTTCATGTAACAAATCGACAAATATGATTTCCTTATTGCGTTCGCAATGTTCAGTAAGTGCTCTTTTCTTATTTAATTCATAGTGCTGTTAATTCAATAAAAAAAAAACTTTTGTTAGAATGGCCTGTAGTTATGTCTCTGGTGCGAACGTAGTTTATAAATAATTTGAACACCATTTTTCTGATTAGCTTTATTATTTGTATCTAAAATAAGTAAATGAATGTGTATCTGCGTTTTATAATTTTTGAAAAATCTAAACCGGAACAGCAGAGCGGTGGTCGGGCTTGGGATGTTGTCAGGTGTGGAATTACCATTTGGCTTTTTAGGGTTCCGTACCCAAAGGGTGCCATCGGAACCCTATTAATAAGCCTCCGCTGTCCGTCCGTCCGTCTGTCACAGGACTATATCTCATGAACCGTAAAAGGTACGCAGCTGAAATTTTCAGAGTGTAAATTGATGTTGCCGTTATAACAAGTAGGTAACATTCAAAAATAGTAAAAATTTTACTTTAAAATAATACGGAACCCTTGGTGTGCGAGTCCGACTCGCATTTGGCCAGTTTTTTCTGTGCAATTGTGTAGAAAGGTAATGCCAAACAAAATATGGTCCTTAGGCAGAATATCAGATGCATGAAATTGTTCACATTTAGGGCCGAGTGCACGAAACGACGAAAAATCTATATCAAATTCAACGTATGATTAAACACGTCACTTTGTATGGACAGTATCGAAGGAACTCCATGTGGTTCACTAAAAGTGACGTGTTTAACCATCGATTAACTTGGCCGTGTCTTCGTGTAATCGGGGCTTAGGATGACATAACTCAGAACGGACAGACAATTGAGAAGAGTCGTAATATGTAGTAACAAATGTTCTTCTTCCAGTTAAATATTTCATTTGTTATAAAAGTTATTGCTTTGGAAAATTGCCACATGCCGTATACAAATAACCAAGTGAATTGGAAAAGTGGTTTTCAAATAATGTTCAACATTAGTTTTGTACAGGTTGCGTATTTTTCTGATGATCACTGGTCCATCTCAAGAGTTGCAGTCATAATTGTTGCATGGAGGCAGTGACAACCTCATGATTTTGAGCTGGAGTTGATTCTGGTACTTTTTTTAAGTAAACTTTTAATTCTGAGCAGACCATCTACACAGCTACACTAAAGTATTGGTTTACGACACCTTCACTTGTATGTGTACCATTATGCAAACTAATTTAAAACAACGTAGGATTTGTTCAAAACATCGATAAAAGTAACAATCCATGGTTTAGATAGAAACATCGATTAAAATATTTCAGCCTAAATAAACAAGCTTGGATAAAAATGTGTCTAGATTAGTGATAGTGTCAATATTCTGTGTACTTAGTCATACATTTCTTTTTCATTTTATGTGAATTGAGTTTTTATTGTGATAATTGCTATATTTTATATTTATTAATTTATCATGTGTGCTGATAACATCAATATAAATTGAATTAAAACAATGTGCAATGATGTTACGTTTCAGGATTAGCCGATCCCCAATATTTCAAAATATAATGAAAACATGTAAAATTTATTGAAATAAATAAATTTAAATTACAATTTAATTATGATTTTGCATTTTTGGAAACCCATTTCATTACATCACATGAGAGAAGTGACTAGGTATTGACTATAGCTTACGCATCCACGTAAAAGTAGGATAAATTTTGTTTTATTTTAAAGGACTGCTTCCTTCCTGTTTCCTTTCAAACAACTATTTGTAAACTGAACTGAAACACCAGGATTGTTATAATTTGGTCTGTATCTCATCTACATACCTAAATGAACTACCTGGGTTGACTGATTTGAGTTATGTAAAAGTTCCAATTCATATTCATCATACAACTACCTAACTAACAGCTCCTCAAATACTGAAATCTACTAACTCTCCCTATTTTAGCAGTGTGAAAAGTTGCACTGAAATGCAGTTGGAATGAAAAACAAAATTATATTTCATTTTTATTAAACTACTCTACCACCTAATTTATGTTTGACATGAGGCTGTGTTTTGTTCTAATACAAAAATAGCTTTTCTTAAGGGCGTGATAAGAGCCAATTGCATTCAGTTCAATGAAGACATAACGTTAACGTTTAATTTTATTTTAAAAAACTAATTTCCATGATCAAAAAAGTAAACATGTACATAGAATTGATAGTCTAGCTATAATTTAAAGATATAACTGTAACAGTCAAAATCAGAGAGAACCTATCAAAACCTAGTATGAGATTAGCACCGGACTAATCATACAAAAACCGGTTTAGTCCGGCGTATTAAAGTTAGTCTGCCCTCTCTGAATACGGCTGTAAGTCTCTGGTGCTTTGTGTTCTCAAATTAGACAAATATTCATAAATTGTCATAAAAAAGTTTGAACACAGACTATGAGCATCAGATATTTACCATTCGTTATAGGTTTCAAATATAGCTAGAGCATCAATGCATATTTCATATTTTTGAAATTCCAAAAAAGTAATAGTTATTTTTTAAAAAAATTGCAATTATTGCAGTTACAATTATTTACTTTTTCAATTACTTTTTCTTTGAAATCGTATTTTTTTGTTAAAATTTTTGTTGTCTTTTTTTTAGTGAATCTGTATGTCCTTTCCAATAAAAAAAGAATCATCGAAATCGGTGGGTGATATATGTTATTCCTCCATTTGTCATGCACATACTTAATGCAAATTTAAAACTTATATGATTTTCTCATGCGACCACAAATGGGAATCATCAAAATCGGTTCACCCAGTCGAAAGTTCTAAGGTAACAAACATAAAAAAATACAGTTGAATTGAGAACCTCCTGCTTTTTTGAAATCGGTTAAAAACAATAAAATATGTTTTTACTTATGTCCTTATGGAACTTAATGCAAGCAGGAGTTATCACTTAAAACATATAACCATAACTTTTTCCGCTTTGTATAGTTGCCAGTAAACACAAATGCATGCACATATGTTCCTGTAAGTGGACTGGGGTCCTACCACAGGGCATACCGTTTTCTTCTAGTACCAAATGTTATGACCGATGACATCTCTCTGTTTTGCGCTGGAGAACGGAACACGTTCTGTACCTAGCGTGAGTTCGGACTCGGACCACAGAACTGTATTCAGAACAGCCATTTAGTTTCTTGCTAGTTGTAACCATAATTATTTCATGGTCAGGTTTTTGGCCCTTCGATCAATATCGTAAATTTATTTACCTCTTTTAAGGTTGCTTTATTAGCAACTGTCCTAAACGTCTCATTTCTTTCTCTTCAGTACTTCCAAAATAATTGACGCCTCAAAACATCACATCAACTTTAATAAAGATTCTATATTGAAGTTGCTGCAGATTGCACGAAACCACTTTTCTGTAATCGAGCATGGTGTATTGCATTTTTAGTGTTGAGATTTAGTTTACATAAACATATATATAGTATTGTATCTTTGTTATTTTCTTGTAAATCATCAATTTTAAATATATTTATAATTTGGAATTAAATATTTTGGACTTAGAGCAAGTAGTTTAATTTAAACCAATTTCCAAAGGGAGGATGTTATCAATTAGCCCCATATAAACCCTTACTTTCATGTTTTTTGGCCTTGTTTATGCATGATTTTCTATTGCTTCGACCAATTTGGATAATTCTTTGAATCAAAATGACTCCCTGATGTGAAAATATAAAGGATCGGCTGTATACTCTGTAGGTATACTTTTCAAGGAATGTGATATGTATGCATGTATAATCTACCGTGAAGCAAGGACACATTAATAAATAGCCCCGTTAAAAGAACTACTTTACGAATATACTGCAAGGTTGGACCCGAAGCAGCAAATCATTTCATTCGCGGGTATTGCGTCTTCTGATTTCGCCACCTGTTGTATAGCCATAATTTGGAATTCTCCTACAGTCCCTCCTCTCGTAATCACTGCCTCCTACTAACACAGTGTTTAAGGTAATACCAACATAGATTTATTTAATGCTTCATCTGCGTTGCAGACATTGTCTGCAAAGTTTAAACATTTAAAAATATTGCCGTTGTCAATAAAATCGTATTTGGCATCAGACGCTAGAGCCAGTCCTGTTCAAGACTATAGTATGGCAATAATGGTATCTGAATACACCTAAAATGCACTATTTAGTTCTAGTTTATATACAGGCTGATAAAAAATACATGGAAATCAGGTATATTTAAAAAAATCATATAAACGACCATCGATTCCTTTAATTAAAATAGGTTATCTATATTCGATATTTAACACATCTTTTTTTGAAAAAAAAAAAAGTACTGTTTCGACAATATTTAAATGTGAACATCTGGTAAATTAATGGTCAGATTTAAATGCCATTTTCACCATTTAAGATAACACGTCGAAAACTCCATAAGCTTAAAAAAAGAGTCGATGGTCGTTTGCACCTGTATTATTTAATAGACTTCTGCCAGCGACTTTTACAATCTACATTTTTTTTATGGAATGCACCTTTTGATATGACCTTTAGCTCCTTCAGTGATTTTGTTATCAATGTGGTCTGGTTTTAGTAAATATATGTGAACATACCGCATTGGTGTGTTATCATGGTGCAATGGGAACAAGTTGTTTTTCTCAATTCTGGTCTTTTTTTAGAATAGCCTCACGCAATTGGGGTAAAACTCTAATACCCTGTTAACCTTGCAACAAAGGGGTAGGGATTCATGGTTTTAATCGAATAAAACAGTAATGAGAACCTTGATGATCGATTTAACTTTTGCTGTTTGGGCCCTTGGCTCTTCTAGAATCTTCCATTGGGATGCATCGACCTTTTTTCAAAAACTAACGCATCCAAAATAACTGAAAATGTACGTATTAATGATAATCATTTTTACCAACCTAAGAAAACGAAAATGGGCTCTTATAATGACGTATTTAAATATTCTCTGTGTTTTTTGACCAGCTAATATGTACTAATATTTAGATTTAATTTGGTTTAACTTCTGAAAAATCTACAAAAAGTTAATATCAATTGGGGTCAGAAAACAAAAAAAAATATTGGCGCATATAAATTTATTCTGCTTTCTTTGCATCAACAAATGTGTCCACATCAACAGCGGACTTTCTGTTCTTTTTCCCGCCCGGTGCACCGGCGAGGTACGCCTCCGCTGTACGCTTGCGTAGCGCCTCCACCCCTGCGCCCGCCGCCTCACCCTCTGCCTCCTGCTCGGCCCACTCCAAGACGAGCCGCCGCCCGTACAGATGGGTCGAGTGACATAGTGCCTCAAATGCGCTCTGTTGAGGGTAGAACCGTATTATACAGATACATAAAACATTTGTTGTATAATACGAGCTTGTGGTAAATGCTCTTCACAGCTTTAAAAAACAATGACAATATGGCACCTACATCAATAATGGAAGTTAGTCATTTAAACAAACATGGATCATTGAATGCCCAAAAACTTAAATCTAGGGCTTCACACTCGCCTAAAGTTGTATGAAAATTAGTCATTTATTGCCGACGAGCCTTAGTAATAAAACACAACAAGATACAAGGAACGTATTGAAAACAATCCAAATGTAACAGCAAAAGATCTAATAGGATCGACCATCATACAATTCTCAAGACTTCTGTGTACCCAGTCAGCTAACAAGGTTTCATTAACCTACTATAGGAGTCGCAAGAAAAGGAAAGAGAATGTTGAGTAACTCAGGGCCTTTGATGAGAAAAAAAACCTAACATAATTCACACAAATGAGATGAACACTGCAGATGGCATCTGCACAGAACTAACAAGGAATAAAAATAATTAACACACAATAAAGGATACTAGAGTTTTTAAGACACCTTTGAACTAAGCTTTATAATATTACAATAGTTTCGTTCATACCTTAGCATCCGCCTTCGAATAGAAATCCACAAAGCAAAATCCTCTGTGTTGCTCTGAGCCTGGAGATAACTTCTTGGGTAACCGCAATGTTTTTATTTCTCCGAATGCCCTAAAAGAAATGCATTAATCATAATTTTGTCCCACTGCGCTCTTCCCTCATTTGTGTCATAAGAGGCAAATAAAAAAAATCTATTAAGTGGTAATGCAATGTTAAGTTAGTAAACTGTTACTGCCGTATTCAGAGTGGGCGGACTAACTTTAGTACGCAGATTATTGCCGGACTAAACCGGTTTTGTATAGTTACTCTGGTTCTAATCCCGTACTAAGTTTTGACAGGTTTACTCTGAATACAACTGTTAATGGTTTCACCCTTCAAATGAGACAAGACTTTTCATTTGTGGTTGCTCTTTGTACTTTTCCCATTCTGCTTTGAGTGTTCTAGTTACAGAGCGAACCAAACTCTTTAATTAAACATGGTTAAAAATCATCCCTGCCAAATCTAGGGTAATATGTACATATGTAACAAAACAGTTGCAACAATGATCGAGCTAGGTTTCTACAGAAGTCACTAGTATATATATTTGGCACAGTTGGGACTGGATACATTACAATTATTCTTTTATAAAAGGCGCAAAAACATTTATAGGCACCTGAAGATCTCATGAAGTTCTTTTCTATTCGCCTGGAACGGTACATTTCTAACCATAATTTTGGTACCATTTTGTTTCGCTGTTTTAACTGTTTTCTTTGATGTCTTCACTTTACCCCTGTAAAAAAAAATATTGTTATTTTCTAAATAGCAAACTTTCACAAAATTTGATGTTTGATTTCTTGTAAACCCTAGGATTTAAGAAATGAATATGTGTAGAAACCTATTTCTTACTATCCCTTGGCGATCCTTCACAGGTGTAATGCAGTATTTAATACACAATTAGAATCTGTTAAAATTCTAAAATATAACGGTTTTCTATCTGCTAACGTTCTGTCTGAAAATTCACTGTCGTTCATGATATATTGGAAAAGAGTACAATCATGTTTATAATTTATATAATATTTATTTAAAATACTCTCTTTTCTTTAAATTCTTTATACTTATTTCCATTCGACTGAACAAGCTCTGAAAAATGCATACCAGTCTTCCACCAATAGGTCAGAAATGACTGTTTCGTAGGGAGCCACTGCTTCTTAGGCACTTGAAAAGACGTTCCTTTTATGTCATCCCAATTGGGTATAAAAAATAATCACAGGAAGCTAAATCTGTAAGGTGAATGAGTCAGGGTTTCAATACTAGATTTTTAAATAAAAACTTGAAGTAATTTTGGAGCAGACGGCGTTTCCGTATAGAGAACGACCAAACATCTGGAACTCAAAAAATTGTAACGTAAATCAATCATTACATAAATCAAATCTGATGGCAGAAGTGAGTTATGTATCAGACACTGTATCACACCTGTGAATGATGCCCAGGAAAACTATGCCTGTATATAACGTAGCAACACCCCTAAACTTAACACAACAATGTAAACTGAATGAACTAAATCCTGAAATTCAATTTCATGTACAATATGTGTCTTAACACATGCAGGAAGGGATTTTGCAAATGTAACATTTTTAGGTGCGTTTGCTCGTTGCAGCATCAATATCTTAAACAAAAGTCTTACGTATTTCCTCGTTCTGATCTTTTCAATTCGAGAGTTTTTCCATCTAATGTGGAACTCTGTAGGTTTTTTAGTGCATCATTTGTATGTTTCTTCTTATAGAACTGAACAAAGCCATAGCCCATGGACAATACTTGTCCGGGGTTCTTTGGGTCCTTTTTCTTTGCTACTGTTGCAGAATGTAACTTTCCACATCCCTCAAAATGCTGAAAAAAAACATTGAAAATTGTTGCAGCATCGATATGTTATATCTTCAGATGAATATTAGGCCAAAAATGTATTGTAACATACAAGTAATCACAAGGATTACTTGTATGTTATAATTAATATGTAATGTAATAATTTTACAGAATAATGGCAGCGATTAGAAGACTCATTAAAGATATCTCACCTGTCTTAGATCCTCATCTGATGTCCTAAAGTTTAAATTCTTGACAAAAAGCGTTGTATCCTGTTCTGGCTCCTCTTCCACACTTGTTTCTTCTGTTTTACTTTGGACATCTACTTTACTTTCATTTTCAACTCTTACATCTTTTCTATCACTGAACGTTTCTTTTTTCTCTCCTGGTATATTTTCACATTTTTCTTTACCTTCAGTTTCATTTACAACAGTATTGGTAAATGCATTATCTGGTGCCCATTCCAAGTACAAGGGTGACGCCTTGAACTGTGAGTAAGCAAGTTTACTGAAAGCTTTCCTTGCCTCTGATGGCTCCACAAAGTCTACGAGTGCTGTGATACCGTGTTTTGGCATTATGAAGCGAGCGATTTGGCCATGATTCTCAAACAGTACACGAATCTCTTGCTTCATTGTTTGCGCAGGTAAATTTTTCACCAGAATACATGTTTTGGATCTCTTTTTGGGTGTCTGCAAACAATCAGCGTAACATGAGTAAAGAGTGATAACTGAATTTTTTTTTTATTTAAAATATTATTGAAATACAAAATAATCTAATTACGTAGAAAAGTGCTCAATTATAAAAATGAATAGACTTACTTGACTAAAAGCTTCTAAGAATACTCCATTCTCCACAAGGAATGTTCTTGTCTCGGCCACAAGCTGTGTTTCCCCGAGGGCCAGGCGCACAGCCGCACTCGTGTCTGAAAAATAAGTAGCAGAATCAAAATTATCACAAAATCACATCAATTCTGCGGCATTTTTTGGTTGAAAGAGTTTGAATAAAACACCAATAGGTATATTTGAACATATTGACAGAATTTAAAGTTGTTTACTGTCTAATTGCATTGATTGTAAATTGAACCACCAAGTATGTATATTGATATGCCTTGAGAACCATCAAAATTGCTTCCCTTTAAAATGTAAGCACTTTGAATTGCAGCAGTGGTGATTGTTCCTTATGGTGCCTTATTATCTCTGCCTACCCCTCCTAGTTTCATTAGTGATGTTGGGCAGATATGCACTTACTCTTGGCATTGTCAGTGAGCAGCTGCTCCTTAGTAGTGTTGTAGGCGTCGGCGACCACGTCCGCGATGGCGTTTGCTCCCAAGAACAGGGTGTTCCAATTGTGAGAAGACTTTGCCTGCGCTTTTAGCTTTCTGGCTTTTTTCTCCTTGAATGATAGGCCCTCTGAAAACCGAATGCAAATACAGTGCCCGTTAAAATGTGTGCAGCCATTTTTTGAGCAATGTTATTGTGATGTTTTTACCAAACTCAATTAATATAAATAATTGATGACAAATCTCAAAGATGTAAACTATTGTTAATAGCTGGAGTAAATTAAAGTTAACTTAGTAGTAAATTTCATGTATTGATATTAGTATTGTTTTTAAAGGATCCATCAAATCAGATATTTTTTTTTATAAGCAAAAATTTGTAACTGAAGTACATAATTAGGTATTTAATAACAAATAATGTAGCATGTTAATAATGAATACATTGACAATGTTTTCTTTTTCAATAAGTTAAGTGAGCTGATTCACAATGACTAAATAGACAAACATCAATATTATAATATAATGTAAATTTATTAGAATATAATAATGCAACATATTTTTATAATGATAGCGTCTGCGACTTTGCTCAAGCTACTTAATAATACATTTTTATTTAACTTGCCATAGGTGGCTGTCCATATCTGCCGTCTTGATATTAGCCCAACACGCCGCATTTCCATATAAATTAGGTGCCATGAAGGACCTTCTATTTTTGAGTAAGGCTATATTGAACTGGATGGAAAGCACAGACAATATTTAATTGCCACTTCGACCATCATTTCTTTCAATGTGATCAGAACCAACCCTGCTGGTAATAACTCTACCACCTAGCAGGAGAACTCTACCACTTACAGTTTTATTTAACTAGTTAATTCCTAATCATGAAGAGTTGTATTAAGAGAGGAGGGTTTTAAACTGTGACGTCTGGCATGAGGAGAAAGCTAAGAGCGGCTCGAAACGATTGTACATCTTACTTATACTAACCTTCATCCTGGTCTTGTTCCCGCGGCGGTTTGCCAGGCAGGAGATGCAGCATGCGGCCGCTAAACACGGTGCCGTCGAGCTCCGAATAGGCGTGCGCTGCGTGCTCCGGCAGCAGGAACGTCACCGTCGCGAACCCCTTCGCCTGCCGCAGCACCTTGTCCACTGGCATCGACACCTCCGACAGTGGTCCTGTTAATGCCACACGGGGGTTTAGTAAGTATAAGATTAGCCTCCTACCTCATACCCGGATCAAATTCTTTATTCACACACATCACACTACACTCGGATTTGTCATATTTTAACATTTAGCCAGTTCAATAAAACAGCAAAGAAGAACAGCACCCAGTTGTGACCTAAATTGGCGTTACGGCAAACCGATCGACTGGCGTTTTCATGTATGAAAAGCGCGCGCAGTGGGCGTTAATCGAACTAACATTTGCAAGTCCGAGCTTGATTTGACAGCTTACTCAACGTTGCCGTAAATACGTCGTCGTTGCCGTTTACGTCGACTCCGCGTTTTCATACAAATCGGAAGTCCGAGTTTGACTTTGACAGCTTGAAGAGGTAAAACCACAGAATATCTAGTAAAAACTTGTATGGAGTTGATGTTTTTACGGAACTTCGAAGTTGCGTACACGCCAATTTAGGTGAGAACTGAGACTACCAGCTCTGGAAGGAAACTTCGCTGGACATTTTTTCAACGTCCACTATATCTACATATGCTGCCAGCTGATGAAAAAAAAACATTAAATCCAATTTAATCTCAAACAAAATATTTTTTGAAACAAAGGCAGCAAAGAAAACCATTATAAAAAGTAAAACATTTACCCAATCCATAACAATGCCATGTCACACAGGAGCAATTTTTTTATAAAATAGATTTTGTACATTAATTTAAGGTGTCCCTTCCCGGCGGGACTAACTCATTCACGGGCACGGTACAAAACCGTTCTATTGCGCTCTGGGACCTTCTATGTTTCAAAGCAAAAGACAGGCTCCGTGATGAGGCAGATGCAACATGTCCACAAAGCAGATAATGCGCATAGTGTTTGATTTGGTAAGATTTACAATTTTTTTTATTACAAAACGACTTCTAGCTAAAAGTAAACCACGACCGCTGTAGTAAAAAATCTAACAAAAACTATATTGATAATAAATTTTCATGAAACAAGGTGGCTAATATTTTTAAGATGCATAGATTTTATAATTGTAATCTACTTCCAAAGTTATTGTATAAAACATCTCAGACATTATAACTTAGAAACCAAACACAATTATGCAATGCCAACGGTCATCAGACATCTATTTCGATCAAATAAAGCTATTTTGAGCAACATTTTGGATCTCTGACAAGAAATATGGGCGTGATCTTCTTTCCCCGTTTGTTTGGGGAGTTGAGCGGGATGGACCACCTGAAATATCAGTTTTCACAGTTGACTTAGCAATTTTTTTAAGGGTTAAGAAAAGCGAAGGAAGAATTCATGATCTACTCCAAAGTAACCTAGCAGACTTCATCACAGTTTGCCTCCACTTTTCAAGTTTCTCGATCGCGTTAACGAATGTGAGGTCATACCCACCATATTTCTCAAACAGCTTAGTAAGTTCATCTTCGGAGGTCACATAGGGAAGATTTCTAACAAATATTCTGCCGCTCTCTCCGATGCTCTCTTCGTTCTGCGAGTTCTGAAAGCGATAACAAGGAATGGAGTCAACACACTGGTTAATATTAAACAACTATTCTATTTTCACTAAAAGGTTCGCCTAGTGTTCAAATAAAGTTCTGTATCACCTGTTGTGCTTTATTTCTATTGATTTCCTCTCGTTCTTCTGCTTCCTGCTTTGCTTTGTCTTCGTATTTCTGAACGTGTACTCGATGTCCAGCTGATGAAAAGGTATATTTTAATACATTTTCTACTTTCGAGCCAATTCATAATAATAAAAAAAATATTTAAACACATTGATAAATGAGATATACTTACCTAAGAATAATTTGTCTTTATTGAGGGCCTTTTTCAACTCACTTTCTGTTCTGAAGCCAACGTAACAGAAACCAGCGATTTTCTTTCCTTTCCCTAGTGGAAATCGCAAAGAGTACGGCACCATTGGTCGGAAGAACTCTTTCACATCTCGTTTTTTGCATTTGAATGGCAGACCTGTAATCTATTGACATTGGTATACACACATCAGCGTATAAGTAAACAAATATACCCTGTTACTAATGAACCCACATCATCCTTTTACACGGGCATTTTAATAGCCACTTCCACCATATTTCATTCAATTCGATGTTACCAACCAGGGCGGGAATAACGCCTAGTAAGTAAGGGAGGGGACTAGCAGCCTTAATAGTTGAATGGTCATCCATCCGAACTCGACCGCGCCCAGCGTTCCTTAACCTAAAGAACGAAACCAGACGAGTCACTGGCAAGGCAAGGCTGATAAACTACACTGATATTATTTTCTATTTTGCCTCTGTATGGTCCTGCCAAAGCAATTTTGGCAAGGGATTGGGAGAGGCGGCTTCAGAGAAACTGGCTGAAGGAGAAGGCTTGCCTATGCTTAGTAAAACATATTTATCAAGTTGCTCTTCTACAAAATCTACATCCCTTCTTGCCAATCTTAATTTCTATACCCGGAGGAAGTGATTAGTGCCGCTTCAGTGAACAGCTTTAAAAACAGACTTGACACTTATACAAAAAATCATAAACTTTAGACTTTTTATAGCAATAAAAAAAAAAAAAACAAGTGCACCCCCCGTTACCAACTCAGATGTACACGCATCAGCTTTAAGCTGCTAGTGTATCAAGAAAATAATAATAAAAAAAAATATATTAATAAATGAGAGTTAAGAAATTAAGACTAAGTAAGAAAATAGGAATAAGTAGTAAAATGACAATTACCTTGACATGGTAAAGTAGCCGATTCCTAATTTTTTTTGTCTTCTCTTCAACTGAGACATCTTTTTCCTCTTGGTCACCTTTCCGTTTCATTAACACTTTCATGTACTGAAATAAATGTTTATCAGTTGATTCAAGACGTAATGAGTCAAATATGTAAATCTAAATAATGATGAACAGTAAATAATTACATCAATTGATTGCATCAACAAAAAAATGTATCAATCTCCTTAAAATTAACCTCTAGATCACTGATCTCCTTATCTGCAATTTTGTTTTTCTCCTGAACGGCTTCGTCCAGCTGCATAGCTTCCGCTCCCCCCGGCTCCCCAGCTCCTTCCTCCACACCGCTGTCCTCATCCTCGCTGCGTGCCGCCGACTGAAGAGCATCCTTGATCCACGCTGTCTTCTCGTTGACGTGGGCATCGATAAATTCCGCAAACATTGGATCATCTTTATGCTGCAATTGAACAGACAATTTGTCCATGGTGAACATTTGTGCCGACAGGACTTACATACATACATATAGACATAGACATTACATTATTTACAAGAGACAATATTATAGTAACACGCCCTTAACCCTTTTTTTCATAAAAATGTGCACACATTTCTAAAACAAATTTAAATTATAAGCGTTAAAAGAAGAGAGCATACGGAAAAAAACTTGAGTCCTTGTGCATTCCTGACAATAATGACAATTCACGTGACAATGAAAGATACAATACCACCACAAGAGCGTTCGTCGCAAAAGGCTGTCCACAGAGGGGAATCCTATCCCACTTCTTGTAGGACATGGTAATAGATGATCTACTTAAGTGGCTAGACGACTCAGGATTCTATGCTATAGGGTACGCGGATGATATAGCAATTCTTACTAAAGGCCGGTGCAACATGCTAAGCTTTCGCCCACATCGCTTGTGCAGGTCTGCAGACACCCAGGCAGCATCGTCTCCTTCATAAACGACATTGGCTGGCTAGGGTAGCAAGAATTGGGGGGGCGTTGTACTAAGGACAACTCAACGTGGGACCAAGTGCAGGCAACCAACGACTACAACCCAAACAACAACAACAACAACACCAGCAGCAACAGAAACAGCAACGGCAACAACAACAAGAAGAAGCCTAAAATGAAGCTATATTATAGCTAAGGTTCTGTTCAGTAAGGTTTTTTTGATATTCTATTTCATTTATTTATTAAACTTCTGGTAGGCGAACTCAACGGCAAATAAACTTTGGTGGAAAACTGGTTTATAGGTTTTTATTATTTTTCTTCTACATTAATGCTGTGCTTATTAATGAATATCTAAATGCTACTCTCAAACATACATTTTTGGTAGAAAGGTCTAACACAAAGAAACAACATCCACAATGTAAACAGTCTCAAACCTTTATTATTGTGTTTTACGTAAACATAAAAACACAATATTAAAATGTGTATGCACGGAGCGCATCACCCTCGGCGCCACAGTAGGCATTGGCATTTGCAAGGAAAACGTATGTGGGTCAAAGTCCAATGTGTGGCGTCTAGGGTAATGCCGTTTGAGCAGCAAAACAAATGATTTATTTATAGAATTATGATTTATTCAATGAATGAATGATTAAGGCCGCGTATGAAGCTAGACAAATTCCCGATTTCCCCCCCACCGCTCCGCTAGACGCCGAAGCGGCAGTGGCGCCGTGAATCTTAGGATAAAACTGAAATGAGATATTCTTAGAGCGACACCTATACGCCGTCGCTGGAACTTCGTGAAAGTTGTATCGATCCCGCGGCAAGTCGTCAATGATCATACAACCAATCACAAGGCTCGAGATCACCCGCCATATTATTCACATTGCTGCTAGAAAACAGCAACCATTTCGTCAGATCTCTACTTCATGAAAGGATTTACTATTTTCACGTTAATCGTCAGTAGCTGGTTGGTGTAGCGCGTGAAACGTCTTATCTACAGTTATTGTTCGATGGGGGATGTCGGTTCGAATCCTGTAGGTTACAATTTTTTTTTTCTGTTTTTTTTACTTTTTATTGTTAATGGTGTATAGTATATAATTATAGCGTGGGTTAGACTTAATTGATTTACACATGTAAAAAAATATTACTTAATAATAGGTTTTGGTAAAAGTTTTTACCTGATTAACAATTTTAAAAAGTATAAACGTCATTTGATACAATAAAAAGTAAAATAACACTTTTAAAAAGGATAAACGTGAGACGATGGAGAAATAATTTCCATGCAACGAGCGCGCAAAAAATGACGCCACGCGACTTACAACATTATATCGCCGTTCATAGCGCCGTAGCGCAGTGATGAAAACGGAGAAAAATCTAATTTTTTGTCTCCCAAATTGATAGGTAAATTGATAAAAATAAGAATTATTTTTCAATAAACCTGATGGTCGTTACGTCATTATTCATAAGTAGTGAGAGCCGAAACAAAAGCCAAATTCCTCCCGCGGCACAAGTGAAGTAAATTTACTTTTTTGTACTAAGCAGGTACCTACGTCGCTTATTCCAAGGAATGTGACAAGTAGTGTCGACACTTTTTAGGGTTCCGTACCCAAAGGGTGAAAACGGAACCCTATTACTAAGCCTCTGCTCTCCGTCCGTCCGTCCATCCGTCTGTCCGTCCGTCCGTCCGTCCGTCCGTCCGTCCGTCCGTCTGTCACAGGGCTCTATCTCATGAACCGTAATAGGCAGGCAGCTGAAATTTTCACAGAGTGTGTATTTATTTTGCCGCTATAACAACAAATAGGTAAATTAAAAAAATATATAAAAATTAAAGGGGGGGCCATACAAAAGAAACGTGATTTTTGGCGTTGATGGTACGGAACCCATCGTGTGCGAGTCCGACTCGCACTTGGCCCGTTTTTTTAGTTCACTTCGCTCTCCTGTGGTCGCCTGGTACGCAGTATTGGTGGTACTATTTAGCTGCTATTTGCCGCGGCAGCGAGTGCCGCGTCTTTTGTCGTTTGAACATCTTTTTTTCGACGTTGGCGACGTTGTCGTCGTTGTTCGTCGTTGTTGATGTCGAAAACGGAACCCTATTACTGCGTGCAATTGTATTCGGTGCGGTGCGTACCTAGTTATGCGCTGCTCGTCGATTGTGCGCGGCGCGTACAATTGCGTGAGGTCGCGTATGCGCGCTCGTCGATTGTATCTCGTTCACTCGCGTCAGTCGCGCGGTCGCCCCGCGCCGAATAGTACGAGAGCGGACCGTCGTCAACCCTACGTCATCGAGTAACACCATGGGACCCATTTGAGCTTGTGCAGATTAGAATAGGTATCCTAAAAATACTAGGTTGCCTGACCCAAACCTGGAACGTTTTGTGCAGTAGGTAATATTAAATCACTTTTTTGGTAGAATTTAACGTCATCGAGTAACAACATGAGACCTAGCACAATCGGTAAAGGTCATCAAGAAAAGCTTAAAAAAAGTAGGTTGGCTCTTCCTACCCTGGCACGTTCTGAGGTTGGCCGGTTTTAAAATGTCGAAAAATAAAAAAAATTACGTCATCGAGTAACAAGATGACACTACCACCATTCGATAGTCCTATGAACATGCTTCATAAAAAAATTAGGTTGCCTGCCCTGAGCCTGGCACATTTCTTTCGCGGCCATGTTGAACGTCGGATGCGCCGAGTTCGTCTATTCAATCAATTGTTAAAATAATATAATATAACAGTTTTGTGGTATGTCTATCTATAAACAGTGATGTTTTCATTGATATGAACTCACCTTGGATAGGTAAAAAAAAAAAATGAAATATTTGTGATATTTGATTGATTGGGTGCAATGGTTGCAAATCATTTCATTTCAACAAATATTTTTCTTCTGTCGCGCAAGATACAATTAAATACATCCAATAAATTTTACATCTCGCATTAGAGCACCTAAAAATATTTTTACCACGCAATAAGGAGTCTGTCACTTTTAAATCTGTTAGCTGTTCTGAGATTCAAAAAGTAACCATAGACTTTAAGTCAAAAGGATCGCAAGATTTATGGAACATTTCTACTAATTTGTTAAAGCCCATATCGGGCAGTATTATAGAACCTCTTAGAATTGTCATTAATAATTATCTTGAAGATGGCACATTTCCAGACTTATTAAAAATAATTAGGGTAATACTATTGTTTTAAAAGGGATCTCATAATGATATTGAAAATTATCGGCATGTGTCCTTACTACTAGTGCTTAGTACATTTATTTTACATTTAAAGTGTTATTATTTATAATCAATTCGGATTTCGTAAGGGTAGGTAAACAGGAGATTCCATTGCCTTGATGTTGATATCTATTTTAACTTCTCTAGTTAAATCTATGAGCACCTACGGCATTTTCTGTGATGTATCAAAAGCTTTTGACTGTGTAGATCACGAAATACTTCCAGGGAAACTAAATTTATGGTGTTAGGGAAAATAAATGAGGTATTTGTAAATTATATTTATTGAAAAGACAACAAATTCGTGAAGTAAACGGTACTAAGTCTGATGTAGAATCAATCACTATGGGTGTGCCGCAGGGCTCAGTTCTAGGACCGTGGTTTTTAGGGTTCCGTACCCAAAGGGTGAAAACGGAACCCTATTACTAAGCCTCCGCTGTCCGTCCGTCCGTCCGTCTTTCCGTCTGTCACAGTGCTGTATCTCAGTAACCGTAACAGGTAGACAGCTAAAATTTTCACAGAGTGTGTATTTATTTTGCCGCTACAACAACAAATAGGTGGGATTAAAAAATAATTAAAATTAAAGGGGGCTCCCATACAAAAAACGTGTTTTGTTTTTTTTACGATGGTACGGAACCCTTCGTGTGCGAGTCCGACTCGCACTTGTACTCGTATATGTTGTTATAAATGATATTTCAAGCTGCATCGGAACAGATATTGAGATGATTTTATTTGCTGATGACAAATCAATAATTCGAAAAAATCGCAATATGTATATCAGAACTACGGGAGTCCTTCATACAAGCTATGAATTCACTTAAATTATGGTGTGCAGCCAATAACCTACTTTTAAATGTCAGTAAAACGAGTTTAATGCATTGGGGACCCAAAGACGTAATGTAAATTGTGATGTATTAAATAAAGCAAATGATCTGTCTTCAGCAATACCTTAAGAAATAACCTTACTTGTGATACTTTTGAGATTAACGTGGTCGTTAAACAAGTTTGAAAAATGTTACGGCTTTTCACGCGGCGGGAGGAGACATTCGCCGACGTATCGAGCTGATCATTCAGCCCGTTGTCAAGGAGGCATCCGCCACGTTCGTACGCAGCAGACGACGGACAACTAGGCTCGCCGTGGTCGTAAGTCATAGGTGTGGGTCGAGGTGGTAGCGGAAATGCGGTGGTAGCGCTTCTACGGTCTTCCTAAAATTCACAAGGACGGGAACCCCCTTAGACCAATAGTCAGCCAGATAGGTGCTCCTACCTACCTCCTCGCTAAACATGTCGCCTCAATATTTCAACCCCTGTCTGGCAAGACGTCGTCCGACGTCAAAGACTCGGCCCATTTTGTGGAATTGTTGTCTACAGTGAAGTTGGCATCCATGGATCCATTAGTGACCTTTGACGTCGAGTCGCTGTATACAAACGTATCAGTCCAAGAGTCCCTCGAAGTCATCAGAGACTTACTCATCAGCAACGACATCGACACTGAGTACGTCACGCTCCTGCCACATTGTCGCACTACGACATATTTTATGTGGAACGGACAATACTACATCCAGCGAGTAGGTGTAGCAATGGGAACACCAGTAGCACCAGTGGTGGCAAACCTTTTCGTGGAGTTGCTGGAACACCGCACATTGCAAACTCCACCTCTTAAGGCAATGTTTTGAGTACGGTACGTGGATGACGTGTCTTCAATCTGGTCACATGGACGACAATCACTCGACGCTTTCCTCTCTCGTCTTAATACGGTGCACATAAATAAAAAATACACAATAGATTGTGAGAAGGAAGGTACTTTGGCGTTCTTGGACGTACTTGTTGCTCGACGATTGGATGGATCCCTAAGCCACACAGTGTACCGCAAGCCGACACACACAAATCGTTATCTACAAGCTACTTCGCACCATGCTCCGGTGCATTTGGAATCGGTCGCAAGAGCATTGAGACTCAGAGCACAGCGGTTGTGTCCCAAGGACCATATCGTCACCGAAATGGAGACTGTGGACAGGGTGCTTCGAGAAAATGGGTACAATTTTATTACATGTTTGCGTCCACTGCTGGACATACGCCTCTCCAATCCTACTCCAGTTCTCCCGGCCTTCAGTGTTACGGAACCACTGCTTTCCAACGACGCACTTGATGTCGTCTTCCCTCCTGGCGGGTGGTCTTCCCACACTTCGTTTGCCTGTCCACGGTCGCCAGTGTAGGACACGGTTACTCCAACGGTCGTCGTCTCTTCGGCTGACGTGACCAGCCCACTGCCATTTGAGCTTAGCCACCCGGTGTACAATATCAACTACTTTGGTACGTCGGCGGATTGCCTCTTTACGTACCATATCCCGTAGCGCATGGCTCGCTCCATTGCTCGCTGGGCAACTTTCAACCTTTGGACCGTCAGAGTCCACGTTTCACCCGTACGTCATAACCGGGAGGACGTGCAGGTCATATATTCGGATCCAGACCCTCAGAGCGAATTTAAGCTTTCCAAAGGCAGTTGAATCCGTCGCTCAACCTCCATAGACAGTCATTGTCTGCCAAGCCGCAGGATTTGACCGAGATATACGTACTCTTCAACTGTTCGATCACTTCTCCGTCGATAACGATTTGTCCTCCCGTCATACCCTCAGTCGCCATGACCTCAGTTTTATCCCGGTTCATTTTCAGACCTACCTTTATCGATGCTTTATAAAGGTCTTCCAGCATGGTTTGAAGCTGAACTCGGGAATTTGACAGAAGAACAATGTCATCGGCGAAGCGAAGATGACTGAGGAAATCTCCATTAACGTTGATATACCCATGTTGTCCCATTCAAGCGTCTTGAACACATCTTCCGATGCGTTTGTGAAGAGCTTGGGTGAGATCACATCCCCCTGCCTAAGGCCTTTGCCAAGAGGGATGTTTTGGGTATTTTCATGGAGCCTCACAGTCATCGTCGCGGACCGATACAGATTTCGGAGTACCTCGATGTAGCGGTGGTCGACTCTGCACCTCAGGAGGGAGTATTCGACGGCCCATTTTTCAACTGAGTCGAACGCCTTCTCGTAGTCTACGAAGGCTACAAAGAGCGGCTTGTTGTACTCCTCGCACTTCTGCACCACTTGTCTCACAGTAAATATGTGATCCATTGTACCGTATCCTTTCCTGAACCCAGCTTGCTCACGAGGCTGGTACTGATCCAGCCTCTGTGTTAGCCAACTCGTGATGACTCGTGAAAACGTGCACTCCTTGTACACGTGGTTTAGAAGTGACATAGGTCGATTATTCTTCAACTTCGCCCTATACCCTAACAGGACAACGACACTATTTCGCCATGCAGCCGGAACGACACCATTTTCGAGAACTGCATTGAACAGTGTTTGCAGTTCCTTCAAGATGGGTCTCCCGCCAGCCTTTAGCAGTTCCATCGTTATCCCGTCCTCATCTGGAGTCTTGTGTTTTTTGAGTCCTTTCAAAACAGCCTTTATCTTATAGACACTAATCTCCGGCAGATCCTCGGTGTAGTATCTAGTGAGCTGCGCACGCCTATCAGAGTCGACTGGTTTGCTTGGGCTCGGGGCTTGAATTTTTTTTCCACCGCATCAAGTATATCCGGCTTTCTTGCAGTGACAACACCATCCGCTCGCTCGAGTTTTTAAATTTGGTTAGCGCCGGTAGAGAAGGCACGGGCAAACACTTTACTGCCGATTTTCCTCTATAACGCTTTCAACCAACTTCATGTTCTCTCGGCGAATATCTGCTGGGAATATTGCTACGGGATATGGTGCGTAACGAGGCTATCCGCCGACGTACCAAAGAAGTCGATATTGGACACCGGGTAGCTAAGCTCAAATGGCAGTCGGCTGGTCACGTCAGCCGACGAGACGACTACACTGGCGGTCGTGGACAGGCAAACGGAGTGTGGGAAGACCACCCGCCAGGTGGAAAGACGACATCAAGTGCGTGGGGAAAGCAGTGGGTCCGTACCGCTGAGGGCCGGGGATCGGAGAGGCATATTTCCAGCAGTGGACGCAAACACGCTGACGGATTGACTGACTGTTCTCAAACCATTGTACTCTTATTTTTTTGTAGGTGGTAGGTAGCATTTAAAGGGTTAATATTATGTCGTTTTTTTAGCTGTAAGAATAGTAAGGTTTTGTAATTTGCCTCTTTGGTTACAGGTCACTATAGTAGTTCATGACAGAAATAACAGTATTAATTCTGGATCTAACACTAGACTCATCAGAAGGACTAAATTGTACACAGGTTTTACAATGTTTTCTTGTTGCCACTGGAGTGTGCATCGCTTTAAGATCCTTGCTTCACGATTCACATAACGTTTCTTGGTCCCCAGCACAAAGTGCATTAAATTCGTTTTATATACATTTAAAAGAATGTTATTGGCTTCAAACCATAATTTAGTGAGTTCATGGCTTGCATTAAGGATAACTTTAGGTTATGATGCACGTAGCTCCGCATACTTGAAGAGTAAAAACCGGAAGTTTCATATATATATGCATTCGGAATCTACCCTATAGATCCTTCAACGTGGAGAATCGCAACCCCAGTCAGCCCATGCCTACGGCATTACATTCTGCCACGGACCTCGTCATTACATAATTTTAAATCAGATTGAATATAAACCTAATGTAATCAAGATTTTTAATAGTCATAATAAAATAAATCGCCACGCAAGTATCACAAAGTTACTATTCTTTAATTAACATGACTTTAGGTTATATATTCTTGGTTATTTCCATTTTTTAAACATTTAAATGTATATGTTTTCTGTAACTATTACATACATATTTTTATAAAGCCTTTCAGGCATTTAAACTATACCTACGAGTTAAGAGCTGTTAATTTAAAATTCCGCTTAAGTTTGGATACATTGCTACTTTTTTATGATAAAATAAAAGAGATACGTAAGTAAAGAAAAGAGAGTGACCCCAAAGCTTACTAAATTTCCTTAGGCCCCTTGCACCAACATCGTATTTAAATCACTAAATACGAGTTTTCTTAAATTGTATTTAAGTATGTAACTCGCTAAATGAGACTGCACGTTGCATCAACAGATAAGTTCATCTATTTAGCGAAGAAACAATTCATTTTCTAAGCAATGGCAGCACTGTGGTGGCTTGTTATGTTCCATTAAAGTGCCGTCTCTGACTTTTGACGCAGTAAAAAGAGTCATGGAAAATTGGATTAAAAACGTATATATATATAACGTTGTATATATAAAATAAACCCTAAACTGCTGTCTGACTGAAAGTTTTCAAGTTCAATTTCGTTTGTTGTCCTAAATCTAATCTATGGTCAATTTTGTCCAGCAAATGTAGGCCTGCATTCTTTGAGAGTCCAAATATACGTAATAAATTTGTGTCGCGCATGTTAACAAAATAGTCAGTTCGATCTATTGAAAAAAAATGTGCCGATAAAATCAATTGTCACCGTCATCATCAGAATAATCGACGAAATCCATGTCTTAAGCCAAACAAACAACCAACAGCTCCATCCGAATGTATAACTTGACCCTCGACAGCTCCCTAAACACGTATTTAGCGAGGTAAATGGGCGAGAAGCCTAATTTTACTTTTATTTTCTTAAATACGATTTAAAGTGACGTTTACTGTTGGTGCAACGAACATTATTGAGTTAAATCCATTTAAGCCGATAAACCTTATATAAATAGCTAAGTGAGACTGATGCAAGGCACCCTTAATATGTGAGTGACGATGTGGACCTGTACTTTTGTATTGGGCCGGCAACGTTGCGTTGCAACATTGCCGTTGTAAAAAATATACATTTAAATGTTTAAAGAATGGAAATACTCAAGAATATTTACCCTTAATTCATGTGAATTAAAGAATAGTAACTTTGAGATACTTCACTTATGGGTTTAAGTTTTGTGGCGATTTATTTTATTATAACTATTAAAAATCTTCATTACGTTGTGTTTAATATAAAAAATATGTAATAACGAGGTCCGTGGCAGAATGTAAAGCGTGCGCCTCTAATGCCGTAGGTATGGGCTGACTGGAGTTGCGATTCCTCACGTTGAATGATCCATACTGTAGATTCCGAATGCATATGTATATGAAACTTCCGGTTTTTACTCTTCAAGTATACGGAGCTATGTGCATCATAACCTAAAGTTTACTTGAATTAAACTTAGTTAATAATTAGATACGGCAATGTACTGAAATCATTGCACCCAATCAATCAATATATATCACAAATATTTCATTTTGGTTTTATTTACCTATTCAAGGTGAGTTCTGATCAATAAAAACATCACTGTTTATAGATAGACATACCACAAAACTGTTATATTATATTATTTTAACAATTGATTGAATAGAGGAACTCGGCGCATCCGACGTTTAACATGGCCGCGAACGAAACGTGCCAGGCTCAGGGCAGGCAACCTAATTTTTTTATGAAGCATGTTCATAGGACTATCGAATGGTGGTAGTGTCATCTTGTTACTCGATGACGTTATTTTTTTTATTTTTCGACATTTTAAAACCGGCCAACCTCAGAACGTGCCAGGGTAGGACGAGCCAACCTACTTTTTTTAAGCTTTTCTTGATGACCTTTACCGATTGTGCTAGGTCTCATGTTGTTACTCGATGACGTTAAATTCTACCAAAAAAGTGATTTAATATTACCTACTGCACAAAACGTTCCAGGTTTGGGTCAGGCAACCTAGTATTTTTAGGAAGCCTATTCTAATCTGCACAAGCGCAAATGGGTCCCATGGTGTTACTCGATGACGTAGGGTTGACGACGGTCCGCTCTCGTACTAGAAGTGTCTTATAATATTTGGACGCTCGTCCGCTCCGCTGTAGCGCCACAGAGCAGCGCTGTGCAACAATCGAATAACGTAGATTTGTATTCGAATGAATCGAATAACGGGAACAATCGAATAATTCGATTGTTTTTATTCGCAATCGCCTATCGCTAGTCTACGACCAGTGTTTCCAATGATATAACGAAAACAAATTTTGACATGACAGACAGGTAGATTAGGTCGGGGCGTTTATTTTGAGTGGTCGCATGATGGGTCTACGACCAGTGTTTCCCATGATATAACAAAAACAAATTTTGACATGACAGACAGGTAGATCAGATCGGGGCTTGATGGGTTTGACATGACAAACAGGTAGATCAGGTCGGGGCGTTTATTTTGAGTGGTCGCATGATGGGTCTAAGACCAGTGTTTCCCATGATATAACAAAAAACAATTTTGACATGACAGGAAGTTAGATCAGGTCGGGGCGTTTATTTTGAGTGGTCGCATGATGGGTCTGCGACCAGTGTTTCCCATGATATAACGAAAACTAATTTTGACATGACAGGCAGGTAGATCAGGTCGGGGCGTTTATTTTGAGTGGTCGCATGATGGGTCTACGACCAGTGTTTCCCAAGCTATAACGAAAAGAAATTTTGACATAACAGAGAGGTAGATCAGGTCCGGGCGTTTATTTTGAGTGGTGGCATGATGGGTCTGCGACCAGTGTTTCCCATGATATAACGAAAACTAATTTTGACATGACAGACAGGTAGATCAGGTCGGGGCGTTTATATTGAGTGGTCGCTTGATGGGTCTACGATCAGTGTTTCCCATGATAAAACGAAAACCAATTTTGACATGACAGACAGGTAGATCAGGTCGGGGCGGTTATTTTGAGTGGTCGCATGATGGGTCTAAGACCAGTGTTTCCCATGATGTAACAAAAAACAATTTTGACATGACAGACAGGTAGATCAGGTCGGGGCGTTTATATTGAGTGGTCGCTTGATGGGTCTACGATCAGTGTTTCCCATGATAAAACGAAAACCAATTTTGACATGACAGACAGGTAGATCAGGTCGGGGCGGTTATTTTGAGTGGTCGCATGATGGGTCTAAGACCAGTGTTTCCCATGATGTAACAAAAAACAATTTTGACATGACAGACAGGTAGATTGTCGCATGATGGGTCTACTACCAGTGTTTCCCATGATATAACGAAAACAAATTTTGACATGACAGGAAGTTAGACCAGGTCGGGGCATTTATTTTGAGTGGTCGCATGATGGGCCTACGACCAGTGTTTCCCATGATATAACGAAAACAAATTTTGACATGACAGGAAGTTAGACCAGGTCGGGGCATTTATTTTGAGTGGTCGCATGATGGGCCTACGACCAGTGTTTCCCATGATGTAACGAAAACTAATTTTGACATGACAGACAGGTAGATCAGGTCGGGGCGTTTATTTTGAGTGGTCACATGATGGGTCTAAGACCAGTGTTTCCCATGATATAACAAAAAAAATTTTGACATGACAGACGGGTAGATCAGGTCGGGACTTTTACTTTGAGTGGTCGCATCATGGGTCTACGACCAGTGTTTCCCAAGATATAACGAAAACTAATTTAGACATGACAGACGGGTAGATCAGGTCGGGACGTTTACTTTGAGTGGTCGCATCATGGGTCTACGACCAGTGTTTCCCAAGATATAACGAAAACTGATTTTGACATGACAAACAGGTAGATCAGGTCGGGGCGTTTATTTTGAGTGGTCGCATGATGGTTCTACTACCAGTGTTTCCCATGATATAACGAAAAAAAATTTTGACATGACAGGAAGTTAGATCAGGTCGGGGCGTTTATTTTGAGTGATCGCATGATGGGTCTGCGACCAGTGTTTCCCATGATATATAGAAAACTAATTTTGACATGACAGACAGGTAGATCAGGTCGGGGCGTTTATATTGAGTGGTCGCTTGATGGGTCTACGATCAGTGTTTCCCATGATAAAACGAAAACCAATTTTGACATGACAGACAGGTAGATCAGGTCGGGGCGGTTATTTTGAGTGGTCGCATGATGGGTCTAAGACCAGTGTTTTCCATGATGTAACAAAAAACAATTTTGACATGACAGACAGGTAGATTGTCGCATGATGGGTCTACTACCAGTGTTTCCCATGATATAACGAAAAAAAATTTTGACATGACAGGAAGTTAGATCAGGTCGGGGCATTTATTTTGAGTGGTCACATGATGGGTCTGCGACCAGTGTTTCCCATGATATAACGAAAACTAATTTTGACATGACAGACAGGTAGATCAGGTCGGGGCGTTTATTTAGAGTGGTCGCATGATGGGTCTACGACAAATGTTTCCCCAGATATAGCGAAAACATATTTGGTCATGACATGACATGTACAACACATGAAATTGAACTGAACCGTTCCTCCGAGATTAATATTAGAGTTTCTTTTCGTCATAGAATTTATTTTATTTTATTTTATTATATTTTTAATTTTTATTATAATTTTATTTTAGCTATTTGTTGTTATAGCGGTAAAATAAATACACACTCCGTGAACATTTCAGCTGCCTACCTATGGCCCTGTGACAGACGGACGGACGGACGGACAGCGGAGGCTTAGTAATAGGGTTTCGTTTTCACCCTTTGGGTACGGTAGCCTGAAAACGAACCAACAAAACAAAACATATTATTTATGTCATTTATTCTTTTCACGGAGTTTTCCTTCTGTTCATGTTATTAATTATTCTGTGCCGCCGACAAAAAATACAAAAATCCGCCCGCCGAGCTATCTGCCAAGGTCATGTGACTTGTCCTGTTGCGACCCGTCCGCAATGGACGTACTTGCAGACGCACGTTCCACGGGGAGGCGGATATTTGCGGTCGCCCCAATACTCGTAGTGCCCGCTAGGCTTGAGAAGGAGAATTTAGCATAATTACGTAACGACAGTCGTGGCACAATGGTTTTAGTGTCGTATTTTTGCTGCGAATTTGAGAACCACACATATCGAAGTTCGGTTCCTGGAAACATCTCTTTTTTTATATTATAACAAATATTTTATTTATATCTTGCTAACCGAACGTTACTAACCAGTGTCAATTATTTCGGCTTTAGACCTCAATAACATTTGATTGAGAATTTTACAGCGCCATCTATGAAGTTCAGCTGATGCTCGTAGGAATTTGGTTCGGAACTTTGTTACTGTCGCGATCCCGAAAGCGATCTCCGCGTGCGGAGAGTCGTGCGGAGAGGCGTGCGCCCGCCTCGAAACATCGCAGCGGACTGAGGCTACCGAAATGGCGATAGATAGTCGCCAAGAGAACGAAAGGGAAAGGGATACTTCACGGTGCTCAGAAATTTTGTCGTAAGTCCAAAATTCATTTTTTTGATGCTTTGAATGAAAAATTGTGTCCAAATGCAATAATAATCATTCAAAAATTTGAAAATCATGATGCAAATATAATGTGAGATTACTAGCACTGTAATTAATACCAATTCTGAGAAATAAAGCATAATGTGAAAAAATCGACCTATTTTCGCGATTTTTTTCTATCGGGCCAATCTTATGCTATTGGAACAATAATCATTCAGATTAAGCGGATATAAGTGAAGTTTCATATCACGCAATTTTAGCATGATTAGTTCAATATTCTCTGAGAAATTAAGACAAAGCTAAGTGCGATTTAGCGTCATACGGAGCCTTAAAACAAATACAGTACAATTCCTTTAATGCAATTACGATTAGTGAATATGCTTTATTTAATTTTCCTTTTAACTTTAAGCAATATTTTTTATTTCAACTATTCCATCCATTTAACCACTGTTTGTGACAATGGCTATGTGCATTATGACAAGGCACTTTTGGCAGGAAGTAGGAGGTCTTCAGTCCGAAACTATACTTAGATGTATAAACAAAGTTGACATTGAAAATCGAAAATAGCTTTTGCAAGCTTCTTTGTCTACCGGTTATCCCTTCATCGCTAATATTGTATGCAACTGCTAACAACATTCACAATATCTGTGTGCAAAAAGTTCACTTAGTAAAGTACCTTGATTTGTGTCAAAAGGGTAGCATTACCAGGAATTAATTAGGTCTTTGTAAATTAAATAGAGGCATATGCAATTGATGTGTTTTCGTTATAAATGAACACTGCATGGGACATTAATAAATCACTGCCTTAAGGTGGCCCAACCCGGCGGGACTAACTCATTCGCGGGCACGGTACAAAACTGTGCTGTTGCGCTCTGGGACCTTCTCTGTTTCAAAGATAAAGACAGGCTCCGTGATGAGGGAGATGCAACATGTCCACAAAAAAGACAATGTGCATAGTGTATGATTTGGTAATATTTACGAAAAATTTAATTACAAAATGACTTATAGCTCAAAGTAAACCACGACCGCTGTAGACAAAAATCTAACAAAACCCAAATAGATTATAAATCTTAATTAAAAAATCGATGTCTGATGACTTCTTTTTAAGATCTTCTTACTTTATCATGACGTAATCCACCTCCAAAGTTATTGTATAAAACTCGCGAAAAATTCGAACTTTCGGACCTTATAACTTAGAAACCAAACACAATTTTACAATGCCAACGGTCATCAGACTAGTTCGATCAAATAAAGCTATTTTGAGCAAAATTTTGAATCTCTGACAAGACATATGTGCGTGATCTTCTTTCCCCGTTTGTATAGGGGGTTCAGCGGGATGGCCCACCTTAAGGTGCCCCCGTAAGCATCAGAAAATTTCGCCTCCCATACAAACGTAGTTTACTAATCATTTGAAAACCACTGTAGCAATTTACTTGATATTTGGTATCACATATCTGGCAACAAATATCTGTGTCTGCATGCCTTTGTTTTTTCGATAAATGTATACTGAGTCAAACCACAGAGAAAACAAAATTAGTATGAAGATTTTGTTTTTGCTTTCATCTGATTCGGTTTGGATTTTTCAAAAAAACAAAAGCATGCAGACACAGATATTGGTTCCCTGAAATATCAATTTAATTGGAACAGCGGTTTTTAAATGATAAGTAAACTATGTTTGTATGGGGAGCATAGCTTACGGGCTGTTCTTAAGTAAAGAAGGTTAAAACATTACTGGTGATTTGTATCTAGTAGTTCACACTCCGATGTAAATAATATATATTGAAAATATGGATAAAAAAGATATATGAATAAGGAGAAAAAAATATTATGGCAGATTCTCCACTTTCCGTGACCCAAATGTTGTCAATGAGGTCGGATGGGTCATGTACACTGATCGATCCCTTACGCTTGCAGAACAACTTACTTCGATTATTGAAATAATCCATGCAATACTTTATAGGATCATTTCTGAGGGTCTTCGTATCCAAAACGGTAGACCTCGTCGACAACATTCAGAGAGCGGAGCCGCCTTGCTGTTCTTGGTGGACCGTTGTTCACCCGTCAACTAATTATTAATGCCAATGAGAAACTATTGGCCTTCACCATCGACATACCAAAGCAATAGACCGACAATCAGAGTACGTCTCCATACAAACGCCCGTGCCACCGATAAGAAAGGCATTCCTATTTTAATTTGCCCGCTTATTGAATACAATTTGGTTTTCTATAATATCAACACGATTGCTTAAGTACGTGAAATTCGTTATAATTAATTTAGTAAAATAGTATTAGATCAAATTCAATATATAAAACATAACAAACACCGGACTTTTTACAAAGAAACGATCCCGGAAAAGAACAAATTACTTTATTTTGCATCCTGGTATCCCACACCACGGAAGCAAGACCCTAACAATAGGCGTCTCCTTCTCTCTCGCTGAACACGCGCTTTTGTGTTCATAGGCACTTTCTCGCTAGCTCATACTTGCAAGCTCGCACCGCACACAAACAAATGAGGCCCATTCGCTATCTTGTTCCTTCCTAATGATAAAGTTTTCGGATCTTTCAGTCGCGCGTTAACCCGGCACTCACACGTACAAAGAGTTCGGAGAAGTCGCTCACAAGTATGCATGGTTACAAGCATGGCGGTTGCAGTCACCGCGGTCGCAGCTCCGTCAAGTTAGAAACCCCCTAACGAAAAATCTTACCTTTTCTAATGCAGTCGTTTAGTACTCATTCTGAACAGATTTGTACACCTCATTGTTTATTTTGAACGTTTAAGATTGCGTAAATACAGGTCAAGCAACTTGACGCTCAGACCGTCAACATTTCATTTTACCTACTTTTAATATCCAATAGTTTAGTACTAATTTTGACCAACGCGCTAAGCAACGTGTACCACACATTGCTTAGTGCGAGCGATACAGCGCCATCGCATAGCTTTATATATTTTTTTCTGGCACAACTAACGATGTAAAAAAATATTTATCTGCTGTACAATTGAGAACACATATATGTGACCTCATAATACATGTTTGTATTGTGAGTAGAGCTAGGTATTTACTAGGCGCCACCAATTTACCTTAGCAAACTCAGTGGGAAATATTCAACGTAATTTTTGGTGTACTGAACGTTTCAAAACATGGCCTTCTAGAATATCATTTTCAACAGTTATAAATGTCAAAATGGAAAAGCAGCAAGTTTTTTTTTGTCTAGATGTTTATTAGGGGCTTAAGCCGTCACCGACTATGCCAGCCCCATAGTGACTTTAAGAATATAGTTTTCTACTAGTACTATTACTACTACTACTACTACTATTCAGTACAAAATGAGTACTAAACGATTGGATATAAAAGTAGGTAAAATGAAATGTTGGCAGTTAGAGCGTTAAGTTAGAAACCCAAGCTTGGCCTATATTTACTCAATCTTAACCGTACAAAATAAACAATGAAGTGTACAAATCTGCACAGAATGAGTACTAAACGACTGCATTTGAAAAATAAAATTTTTCGTTAAGGCGTTTCTAACTTGACGGAGCCCGCAGTCGTTACCGTATTATTATTTCGGACGAAATGTTTTCTTGATTTCTATCTAGTGTATCTAAGTATGTTTGCTATGATAAGTTATTTTACGGATCTTTGTATTCCATTCACTCCGATTTTTATACCTTTTGACCGCTTATTTCGGCACTTTGTCGCATTGCAAAGCCCGTAGATGGCATGTACGCTCGGATATCAAGTCGACCACGGACTGACATGCAGTAGGGCATCAACGAGCGGATAGGGTGCATCTTACGTGGTATGCGGGGAAAAGCTGATGGTGCGTCTATTGCTTTGGTATGTCAATGGCCTTCACATAATGTATACAGCATAAATCGCCATTCACTTCAGTCAATGTTAAAACGTCGCAATCTGTGGTAGGAGCAAGTGAAGCCTCCATGGTTGCTGGCACATGATTGTCCGAGCAGGAAAGGTAAAGACATAGGAATTTTACAGTGTTGCCATTTCACGCTGAAGCAAATACCCTACGACTAGAACGATAAATTTATGACGGAATTTACCCGCCTACAGTGTAGGTTAAGAAAATTTTGTGATTTATTTTTGAGAAGACCTTATAATATAAGTAGAAATAATTTGTAACAAACCTTTTCAAGCAGCTCTTTAACTTTATCTTTCTTTTTCTTCTTTTCCTTTTTCTCGATAATGGGCTCTTCTGCTTCAGTTTTGTGCAGTTTCTTGAAAGCTGTACTATCAGGAGCATATTTACTCCAAGCGCGTGGCTTTTTATCTGAAATAAAAATTACACATCTTATTTTAACACATTTGTAGAGTTCTCAATGGATTCCTGCATAATATCACACCATCAAGTTATTGTTAGCCGTCTGGGCAAGCCAGTTTAACACAAATCGCTCTGTACCCCTTAAGGTAGGTATATTTAATACAAAATATGTTTGCCTTTTACATTAGGACTCTTTCCAATAGCATTTTCAGCGAAACTCCCGTTAGCGTGTTAACTACTAAGACATTTCTCACGCATGCGATATTTCACCTACTTTCGCCGTTCTCAAAAATGATATCGACTAAATAGAACTTTAAGGGTTAAGCTTCTTCAATCAAATTTTATGTTGTGGCTTCATGAAGTCCTAGAGGTAAAGGATTATTATTAGATTTTTTTCTAAAGGTTTGGTATCACATGTAAATGCATGTTTTTAGGACATATTATGGAATGATTTTTAGTGTAATAATAAATATTTATCTAAACAAATAGTCTGTATAGGTAAAACATTCACTTTTTTACATTGAGTGGGGCTTACCATCACCGAGCGCAGCACACACCTCTACAGATATCTTCATGGAGCGCACGCACGATCCGTTAAAGTGTTCGCGTGCAGCCGCTGCCTGTTCCTCACTGCGGAACCCAACAAACCCGAAGTTGCGGAATTTTCCATCCTTTGTAAACTTAAGCTGTACGTCTGTTACCTCACCCTTTTCGCTGAACAATTCTTTTAGTTTCTCCGAGGTCACCTGAAATGTGGACACATGCAGGTGATCGGGATTCAGATATTTGCTGAGATAGGTTAGAGGAATCGTATTTTAAATTGTAATGCCGAATACCTACCTTGTTGGGAAGGTTCTTAACGATAAGTCGCGACATTTTGCAAGTTAGTTACGAACTCTACCGGCAATTGTACAATTTAACGGGATATAAAAGTATATTTCACAGAATTCAGCTATGGCCAAATTACAATTCGCAATAAAAAAAAAACACTACAAAATAAAAATATTTGTATACTCTTTTACTAATATTATGTGAAACACAACCCGTGGGCAAAGAGTTCGGAGAAGTCGCTGCGCTCCTCTTTCACGCACGTGGGTTAAGAAGAACCACAGAAGTTATTGTACCATAGAAAACAGAATAAACGTAGGATGACAGTGACATATACAGCGGCAGCATAGCATTCACGGAAAAAGTGAATCACATTTATTTTGATTCCGCATGACATGATCGCTTTCGTGCTACCCAGACTTATCTTTTATTTCATCCATGGCGAGCATCGAAATATTGCCACTTGCGATACACAGAATATGACAGGGCCGTCAAAACTGGACTATGCGCCCAAGTTTTTAGTTTGAGTTTTAGGGCCGAGTGCACGAGGACAAAAATCAAAATCATCGTCAACGTATAATCAAACTCGTCACTTTGTATGGACAGTTTGGAAGGAGCTCCATGCGTTTCACTAAAAGTGACGTGTTTGAACATTGATTAACTCGGCCATATCTTCGTGCAATCGAGGCTTAGCTTAGCTAATTTTTTATAGAAACAATGGTGCCACCACCGGCACCGGAGGGCAAACAATAAGTAAGTAAGCAAAAAATAAGAAATAATTTAACGTTAAACATTTTGAACCTATTTGTTCCAGTTCATTCCGAACCGTCTTATGGTGAGCGAAAACGGCCAAGGTAGTGTTATATATTGAGGAACTCACATACAGCTCCATACAGAGAGGGCCGACTAACAGACAGCTGAGTTAATGAGTGTTCAAACACGTCACTTTTAGTGAACCGCATGGAGTTCCTTTCGTACTGTCCATAAAAAGTGACCTGTTTAATCGTACGTTGACGTTGATTTTGATTTGTTGCCCTTTCGTGCACTCGGCCCTTAAACTGTCACATGGTGTCAAGTTGCATAAATAATAACGAGATTCCTTAAAGATATAAAAAAGTCTGAAATATAACAGGTAGGTACACGGAACTGTCCTTTTGTTAGCCAAAACGAAATTTCTTTCACCGAATGCCTCAGAGCCCCCAGTCCCGGTTGTCACCTAAATTGGCGTTTACGCCAAACCGAACGACTAGTGTTTTCAAATGTATGGAGAAATTTAATAGTGCGCGCAGTGGGCGTTAAGCGAACTAACATTTGCGGGTCCGATTTTGATTTGACAGCTTACTCACCGTCGCCGAAAATACTGGAACGT
The DNA here is from genome assembly GCA_946894095.1 of Incurvaria masculella. NCBI lineage: Eukaryota > Metazoa > Arthropoda > Insecta > Lepidoptera > Incurvariidae > Incurvaria > Incurvaria masculella. The sequence goes on from OX335644.1 coordinate 12,376,911, forward strand.
TGCCGTTTACGCCGACTCCGCGTCTTTATACAAATCGGAAACAAGTCCGAGTTTGATTTTGACAGCTTGAAGTAACAGCACAGAATAACTAGTAAAAACTCATATGTGGTTTAATCTTTTTACGTAACTTCGAAGTTCCGTAAACGCCGAAAGTCTTAACGATTCCGAACCGTTCTATGGCCGAAACGACCGAAACGGCCGAGGTAGCTATAGTTGCATTCAAAAGTCCAGTAGCACATTCCAACGCGATTGCTATGAAGCGTATGCATCGCGCGGAGGTAAAGCGGGAGGAAAAGATAGCACCGCCCGCGCGGTTGTCAGTAGTATGTCCCCCCGAAAACCGATCGGCGGGATAAGGCAGAAGACCCAGACGACGGGATAAGGGGCACTGTGCAAAACAAACCCGTCCTGCTCGACCTGAAAAAGATATTAAGGCCGGGTTGCAAGTACCGTCTTGCACGTCAACATCACCGTCAACGTATGATTAAAGACTGATTAGTCACAATCCGCGTTGCACGAATATTAAACATTACGTTGATCGCTGATGTTAACCGATAATCCTAATCACTCCCGACCCATTGATCACCGTCAAAATCACGATCTAATAATAACTCAAAGTATCAAAAGTCACTATTTTTACATTTTTGCAGTCTTATTGGACATTAAATAATAGGCAAACCTTGCCATTAATAAAATACAATGCTTTGTTTTTCATAATTATTAGCCTGACATCCGGTTTCACAGATTAAAATTTTTCGGCGCTATATCTATGTAATCTGTGGTGCTACCAACAGCTGATAGCAAGCCGACATCTTGGGCGCTAGTAGCGCCACCCCGCGGCTCCAGGAGCAACTGTTTTGTTTGTTAGTACGAATGATTGACGCTAGATGGTGCTTCAATTGTGCCTGTCTCCTTCTGATAATATACTGTGGAAGAAGGACAGTACTATGTCAGCTCAGGCGGTGCTGAGAGTTGCCATACAGCAAAAATTTTTGCCGATTATTTCGAGGGACTATTTGTGGTCTGACGGCTGACAAGCTAACTTTGACGAAAATATGTTACGTGCAACTCAAAATATTCATATGATGGGCGATTAGCTGTCACATCATCGTCAAATGTAATCATTAACGGATAACATTTTACGAGGCGTCGTGCACTCGGCCCTAAGTCAACCGACCAACTTTGAACCCATATTTCTATATATACATGAGACAATAGAAAATATTTAACAACATGACACTCCAGAATTGACTACAATCCATAAGATACAATAAAGAGAAGGCTGTATAGCGAAAGCTGTCCATTGGATAAACAAACAAAAAAAAAACACTTTTGATTCTCATATAAGGCTCAGAGTGGGCAGTCTGAGTTCTCACCGAAATTGGCGTTTACGGCAAACCGATCGACTGGCGTTTTCTCCAAACTCCATACAAGTTTTTACTAGATATTCTGTGGTTTTACTTCTTCAAGCTGTCAAAGTCAAACGCGGACTTCCGATTTGTATGAAAACGCGGAGTGGACGTAAACGGCAACGTCGACGTATTTACGGCAACGTTGAGTGAGCTGTCAAATCAAGCTCGGACTCGCAAATGTTAGTTCGCTTAACGCCCGCTGCGCGCGCTCTTCAATTTCTCCATACAATTGAAAACGCCAGTCGATCGGTTTGCCGTAAACGTCAATTTCGGTGAGAACTCAGACTGCCCACTCGGAAGTCCGCGTTTGACTTTGACAGCTTGAAGAAGTAAAACCACAGAATATCTAGTAAAAACTTGTATGGAGTTTGGAGAAAACGCCAGTCGATCGGTTTGCCGTAAACACCAATTTCGGTGAGAACTCAGACTGCCCACTCAGAACATAAAATATGATATAAGGCTGTATAGCGAAAGCATCTATGGCGAAAGCTTTTGCCTGTCCATTGGATAAACAAAAAAAATAATAGATTCTCATATTTTGCTTGCATGAATCGGAATCTACGAACATACATAAGTTTATTTATTCGTTCGTTGATCAGAACTCAAAGAAATTACAGGGCACCAAGTGAAGCAAGTAATTCAAGATGTCGACGATGACTTTTGGTCAGAAGCAGTTTGTTCCCACACCCCCTGATAAGGGTTCGTTCCCCCTGGACCACGAGGGTGTGTGCAAGCCCTTAATGACCAAATACATGAAGTGTCTTCTTGCCCACGACAACAATAACTCGCTGTGTCGTGACGAGTCACGGGAGTACCTCTCCTGTCGTATGGACCACCATCTTATGGCGAAAGAGGACTGGTCGAAGCTCGGCTTTGCAGACACTACTTCAAAGGAGACTTAGCAATATTTAGGTTCCTAACATTGTGTTCGTAGCTGATAGTACAATATGTAATTAATACCATTGTAAGTTATTTTTTCATATTTTTAAGTACATAAATGAAGTCTTTATTGCACTTTTTTTTTTCATGGATTTGAACCGAAAATGGTTCTGTTTCTAACAGCATGTTACGATAGTGTAACGTGAGAGGCAGCGCCGGCCCTAACCCTTCATCAGGGTAGAGCGAGATTGTCTTTCGGCGCCCTTTTGTCGACACTTTCACATCACATAAGTCAGTATGTTTAAAATAGGTATACATTCGACTCTCGTTAATTCAAACCTGCGATAATTCGAACCTCTATAATTCATAGTTATCATGCGGTCCCTTCAAAATCTCTTTGTATTTCGAACTAAGTCAATAAATTTTTATGCACTTGGTAATTCGAACGAAAAAGAAAACGACACGTTAATTCGAAGTCATCGGCGTCAAACACTCGACAGTTCAAAGTTGCAGAGAAAAAGAGACAGAAAGATTGTAAGTACATTTTGAGACAAGTTCAAAGTTGTATCATCGTACAGGAGCCTTTGTTTTTGTTATGATTAGTTTGACACACACTTTCTCATAATTTGGTGTAATGTAATTTGGTAATGTTTCAGTTACTGTTACTCTTTCGTTGGTATACAGATTTAAAGTTTGTGTTAGTTAGCAGCAATGTGCTTTGAAGCAAACCAGTATATCAGAGTTTTTTCGAAAGATTAATTAATTCACATAATGAATATATACATGAATGCACTTCTAAACTTTTGTCATTGTTAAAGAATAGCAGTTAATAAATAATAATTGATCAACACTTAATAATTAGAAGTTTTGATTATTTTCTCTCAAAAATTTCGATTCATTATTATTATTTTTTTTTTTTATTTCAAGATATTTCAAACACTCGATAATTCGTAATATTTTAACGGTCCCTCGAGTTTTGAATTAACGGGAGTCTACTTTATAATAATTTTTTTATTTTTATTTCTTAATCAACACTCATCGAATTTAAATGAAGTAGCCCTAATATTAGGTCTTGACATATGAAATTGGTGCTTTGTCGAAATTGCCACTATTATCTCAAATATGTGGTGAATTCCTAATTAAAATTTATTACAATTTAGTTTAGGTACCCGGCTCCGCTCAGGTCAATATCGTTTCGGACTGATGCCGGGCTGTACCTAACATTGTATGATATATGAGTTACCTATACAACATTTCATCCCCCTTTTCATCATCTTTGAGTTCAATTGTCACCACCTTTGTGCTTTTTCAAAGTCCAGACTCTCAATACTAAATATCATACACACCGGTTTAGCGGTTTAGGCATAAAAATGTAACGGACAGACAGAGTTACTTTCGCATTTATAAAATTAGTATGGATTTAGGCTAGATCCATATATGTAACATGCATTATACGGATGTGTAATTTAGTGATTAATTTGTTTTCGAGCAATTTGTTTTTAGGGTTCTGTTGACACCCTTCGGGTTTACTATTACTAAACCTCCGCTGTCCGTCCGTCCATCCGTCTGTCACAGGGCTGTATGTCATGAACTGTAATAGGTGAGTAGCTGAAATTTTCACAGGAAGTGTATTTATTTTGCAACAAATAGGTAAATAAAAATTAAAGGGGGCCCCCATACAAAATTGTTTGGTGCGATGGTTTCTTGGCCGGTTTTATTCTTTGACATCGTTTTACCGTGGCACCAATTCTAAAGAACCAGATCAAAGGAATAATGATGAATCTACTAAAAAAGAAAACTCCAACCAGAAGTTCCAACATTTTCGTTGTAGAAATTTTGGCACGCAGAACAAACCCCGTGGAGGGCCAGAGACCCTAGTTGACAATATTAGGGAAGCAGATCCATTGCAAACCACTGAGTTAGCTGCTGGTTTTGGTGTAAGTGATAAAACAAGGGATCTATGGATACAACCATTTGTAAGAAATTAGAAAAAAGCAAAAGCTCGAAAAATTGGTACCGCATGAATTGAGTGAAGCACACCAACAAACACGCGTCGAGTGCTGCGTTGCATTACTCAACCATCACATTAATGAGGGGATTTTGTATCGTATCGTTACTTGTGATGAAATAAGGAATCCTGTACGATAATCGGAAACGCTCATCACAATGGTTGAACCCAGGACAACCCGCCAAATCATGCTCTAAGCTAAAGTTGACTTAGAAAAAGTTATTGGTGAGTTTCTGGTGGACTAGTGCTGGTGTCATCCACTACAGCTTCCTAAGATCTGGCTAGACTATTAGATCGGTTTTGTCAACAATTGCAAACCATGATGGAAAAGGTAGCCATTAAACAAAAGAGACTGTCAAATTTCTCTAGCCCACTGCTGCTTCAGGACAACACTAGACAGCACACTGTTTAACAAACAGAAGCTAAATATCTCCAACACCCACCATAATTCCGGGACCTGTTAGCCTCGGTAGCCCAGTGGTGCGACGCCTTCCGATTCGATAAGCTTGGTGAAGCACCTCTGAGCGCGGTTGGGTTCTGGATGGGTGACCATTTTCAACCGTTGAGGGTGGCCGTGGTTCGGATTCCACATTAAAATGTAGGTCTCCTTCCTTGTAGGGTCAATCCCACCCGGGTTGGTACCATCGCATTGAATTAACAATGGTTGAAGCGGCAGTGAAAATTGTCCGTGTTTGCAATATAAGGACGGCATTACTTTTTCCATTACGCTTACTTTTTCTAAACTACGGAACAGTTTAACTAATTGGAAAAGTGATCAACGAGGTAGGTTTGTTTATATAATTTTTGAATATTTTATGTAAAACTTTAGAGAATAATGAAAACTAAGGAATCGAAAGTTATAGGTGTTAAAAAGGCCCGGAGAAAAGTTCGTGATATCATGTGTCTAACCTTCTAAGGTACACACAATAACATTTTGAATTGATTACAGATTATTAAAAAAAATATAGGTTATTGGCCAAGCTTTTTTCTATATTTCATTGTTATCCTTATTCAGATACATTTGTCACTTACCTATTCCATTCAATATTAGATACATTTTTCTTTTACACTACTATATCATTCAAAATATTAGTTTAAAAGTTATCAAGTTAGGGATGGATCATCAATCGCTCATATTTAGGCATTTGCTGCCACTTATCCGATTTCAATGCTAATTGTACCGAAGTATGGCTTGGGATTTCCCGCAACATTAGGACTACTTGGCATTACCTACTTGAGATCCAATAACTCGATTCTACTCAAAACTTATAAGTTTTGAGTAGAGTTTTGCTCTCTATATAGTTCAAAATATATCATAGCATATGCAACCCTTGTAATCATCACAAATATAGTAGTTTTCAACTTCACAATATACTTATCTTATTCAAAAAGTAAACAGCAACCCGTAGCCTACTGGCCCGGGGACTTGCCTAGCATACCAAAGGCTTGGGTTCAAATCCTCACCCTGTTCATGCACCACTTTCTTATTCTGAGTTGGACAAGTGCATTTCGTCACGAATAGGAGCTGCTCCATGATTCGGAACCCATTTATTACTGTAGGCCCCTTCCCCTACTAGGTGGTAGGGTTTAAGTCCGCCTGGGTTGGTACCATCGCATTGGATGAAAAGATAGTCGAAGCGGCAATGAAAAATCGTCCGTATTTTCCATCCAGCACAATGTAGCCATGGTCATAAAGGGAAGGTCCTGGTGTGGCACCTAATTCCTTCGGGAATGTGGTGTATTGGGCTAATATCATAACGGTAGTTGTGTGGTTTTAGTCATCCATGTCAGGTTGCATAAAAAAACAACCCGTGGTAAAAACATGTTTATTACTCAAAAACCATAAGTACAATATTTCTTAGTTGTTTCTCATATAAATGTAGGGTTGTTTTACCCATTGTTGACTATGGGTTAAATTATTTATGCAATAAATTATAAGATAAAATATTATTTACCATTCATTTACTACGCTGTTGATATGTTTTTCTTATTGTCCATTCTATTTTGTTTAATGTTAAGCTCGGCATATGGCGCGCGCCAGGACCTCACAAAAAAGGCGCCCAACGACGCCAATGGGCTTTCGGACGTTCGCAGGGGCTGCGAAAACTATGCCGGCCGGCCAGGTACTTCTTCACACCATGTTCGAAGGACCCCAGTTTGTACTTTGAGGGAAAAACTTCGGCAGGGAGTCGGTTCCATAGTTTACCGAACCTATATGTAAATGATCTAGAGGATCGGTGGGTTATTATTTTGGTAAAGTCAACAGAGAAAGAGTGCATTTCCTGCCTGTTCCGCGCTGTGCTGTGGTAGAAAGGAGACGGAGGGACCGCGTTATGCTGTTAATTCATTTAAGTGTAGTCTTATGTCTTCATCAGTAACAGTCCTTAAAAACCAACAGTGTGACTACGAGTAAAATAAATCCTCGTGGTCACACTAGTGTGATAAATCGGTGTGACCACGAGCCGCAGTCGATATTTTAACTTAGCCCTTAACCTTCTCGACTTCTTTTCTACTCCTGTCTGTTTACCTTCATGCTATTAATTTAGCTGTTATTAATGGCGGGTGGATCCTGGCTGGTATGGATCTCTTGTAATAAATTAGTGTTAAGATGGCCCAACCCGCTCAACTCCCCATAAAAACGGGGAAAGAAGATTACGCCCATATTTCTTATCAGAGATCCCAAATTTTGGTCAAAAGAGCTTTATTTGATCGAACTAGATCTCTGATGACCGTTGGCATTGTAAAATTGTGTTTGGTTTCTAAGTTATAAGGTCCGAAAGTTCGAATTTTTCGCGCGTTTTATACAAAAGCTTTGGTGGTTTATTACGCAAAGATAAAGTAAGAAAATCTTAAAAAGATTAGTCATCAGACATAGCCTATTTAATCAAGATTTATAATCTGTTTGGTTTGTGTAAGATTTTTGACTACAGCGGTCGTGGTTTCCTTTTAGCTATAAGTCGTTTTAAAATTAAAATTTTCGTAAATCTTACCAAATCATACACTTAGCACATTGTCTTTTTTGTGCACATGTTGCATCTTCCTCATCACGGAGCCTCTCTTTTTCTTTGAAACAGATAAGGTCCCAGAGCGCAACAGCACGGTTTTGTACAGTGCCCGTGAATGAGTTAGTCCCGCCGGGTTGGGCCACCTTAAGAGGAAATGAGAATATTTTGGTGGTTTAAATTAAAATGAAATCAAATAAAAATGTCCTTGAAAAATTTATTGTATAAAATTACAAGAAGATATATATTATTTTAACCTACAATCCAATTGTCACCAGTCCTTCATCGAAACTTCAGCCACTTTGTTAATGACTATCCAAAAATCAATAGGTGTCTATAGAATAGTATGCTACACAAAATCATGGTGTAGAGAGTATTTCGTGCAACTTCCTGGTTTAGATATGGCATAGGATTTGTGTTTAATATGTTTAAAAATAAAAATATCACAGATTTCTAACAATGTTTTGCTCTGAAAAAATGTGACTACCTAAATCCTACTTACAGACGTGTGAAGATATTTGCTTACTTACATATACTTTTTAATTCAATGTAATTAAGTATACTTAAATAAAAAAAATCTTAAAGTCAGTGAACAGTTCTAGCTCAATAATTTTATCACAAATTAACGAACCTTTACAATTACAAACATTCATACCACAACTAACATAATTATTTCTTCAACGCTTGCTTGCCGTTGGTTTATTTGGTTATTCACAATGCAAGAAGTATTGCTGCCAGTTAGCTGGGTTGGTGTGCACTTACTCAAGGAACTTGAATAGTCAATAATAAGTCTAAATAATATGCAATATAATCGATAGGAATAAAACTTTACAGAACTAGAATAAAATAATTCTAGAATAGGTTAAATTTATTCTGTACAAAGCCTAACTAAATTATAAGCACCATAGTTTTAAGTTTATTATGCGCTTCATATTAAAAAATAGTCCCTTTAAAAGCTTTTATTAATTTCGTTTATGTACTACTTTACTTTCACAATATATTTGCTCAGATGACCGCTGCTGCATTCTTTACTGAATTTCAGGAGTTCACGGTTATCGGAACTAGACCACATACAGTTATAGACTACAAAACAGACATTTTACATGAGCGAGATTATCCGATACCTAACTGATGTCATATATTATCATACCCCATTGCAAAATTCACGCAATACAATTTTACACTTGATAATATATTTAGCATCTCGTTAAACATTTTTTTTTCTTCATATAGTGGCATAAAAAAATATCAACCTCTAGGGCTGACAAAATGTTTTCAAGATGTTCAGTGATAGCGACCTCACGTTGGGGAATTAAGTTTTTTAACACTAGTCATATCGGATTTCTAATCTTATTTGCGGTTGACAAAATATGCTATATTTTCTGGGCTCTTGATAACATTACATCCCTAATGCCTAAACAATATCCCACCGTTCTTACAACTTATCTCACTTTACATGGCACTAACGGTAGCCACAATACTATCTTTTATGGATCAATACATATGTACTTGCATGCTTTTTAATTAAATTAAATGGCACTCTGTATATAACATGAAAAATGGATTTAAGAATCAACTGGAAGGTGAAATATTTGAGTTACTTCTAAACTATTTTTGTCGCTGGGTGGAGACGCTTGCCTAGCGATATATTAAAGTGTTCTTCAAAATATGTAAAACTAACTTGGTTCGTTATCATATTTAACTAAATTGGAAAGGAAACTGAAACTTAAATTATATACCCTAATGATAAATGAGCTATGCATGTAATAAATAGTTAATATTCACCACCCAAAATGAGTAGGGATACCTCGAATCTTAAAAGTAATGTCTGGTGTTATGTACCTTACATGAAGAAATAGAAAAAAATCCTACGCTCAATTACATTGAGATCAACATTTACAAGACTCGCATAACTTTCATAATGCCGATAGAAATAGTTTGCAAGTAAATTTAGGCTAATCTTAAATATAAATTTAAAAAATAAAACTACAGGCAGTGTGATAAGATTGCAAGAATAATTTAAGCCGATCTAATATGGTTGCGTTTTATTTAAACTAAAATGTTCAAGGTATTTAGAGAACTTTTCTTTGAACATATTGTTTCGTATATTGATAATATTTGCAACGCTTTGTTTAATCAAGTTGATTGATAATTTGTTGCAAAACTAAAAGCAGACACTATAATGCAAGTACGTTCCTACATATAATGTCTCTCATTCACTACAATGAAATATTACCATGTAAATGATAGTTCTGTGTTTACATACATCCCCATTTATGGATCAGCCATTTAGGCATAGGTAAGTTTCTACAATTTTAGGCCAACAAGTTATGCAACTCGAGGCATAATAGGTTCATAGGACTGTGTAATGAGGTGTTGGCAGTGAAAATATCTATCTTCCAGCAGTCCGTATCTCAATGCACATTCTGTATGTATTGCTACTTGAGGAACTACCAAAGTTTTTCAATCACTGGATCCTCTTTGTTGCAGATTTCTCCGATGGAATCACTTGTTTTGCAGTTCTCATTTCTGGGTCAGCATCGTTAAATGTATTTAGTGCTAATTTCATTAAACATTTTTCTCTTATTGCACGGCCATTGCAGAGATGTCGTATATACATGAATTGTAAACAATTCGGTCGATATTTGCCAGAGAAACTGGGCTGTTTTGCCCAGTGTACTGTGCTCTTATTGCAAACGGCAGATTTTTTTCGAGATAAATATATCATCGTCAGGCATAAAAGTCAAGGTGTTAATGAGAGCTGAATGTTATTTGGCAATGTTGGTGCAATTCAGCCCTAGTTCATATTTGAGTAGTCCGAATCCTCAGCTCAATACGGCTCTTTGCACGGCAGCCCTAGGGGTCTACTCGGGAAGCGAGCAAAGAAAGTTCTCACAACAAATATCTGCGAGCTGTCATTAACATTTTTTTAATATGGAGTATGACAGCTACTCACAGGAATAACTGAGAACAGAACAGTAAGTGAGAACCGATCGTGGTGCTGGGCCTGGTTTGGCACAGAACCAAATTGAATTTGTTAAATGATGTCAATTTTTCGAGGTAAAGCAAACCTGAGACGGTTTTTATCATTTAGTCCATCCATGGAACCGCGCTACGATGGGCGCAAACTGCAAAGTGGTGTCGCAGGAGACGTTCGATAGTGCGGGGTTACGGAGCGCACCGGCTCAAGTGACATTCAAGGTCAGGGCGAGCGCTGCGAGGAGCGCGAGGAGCAGCGCGGCGGCGGGCGAGGGGGCGCGGGCGGCGGGTGCGGGGGAGGCGGCGAGCAGGGTGCGCGTGGGCTGCGCGTTGTAGGGCTGCTTGTTGCCGACGTCGCTGCGCAGCGGCGGGCAGCCCATCCAGAAGGGGCCCGACGCCAGCTGCCGCTCCTTCTCCACGCGCATCTGCAGGTCGTTGAACTTCCAGAAGCCTTTGCCTTTGAAGAAGTATGTTTTACCTGAAAAAAGTTATCTTCGTCAGCAGAGGATTTTGAAGAAGACCAGCTGACCTGTTATCAACCAGATATATAACCATTTGGATTCATCAAGCACATCAAACTCAAATCTAAATATTTTTAATAATCTTCTGCACTCCGACAGATTGTCTAAATAAAAACAAAATTAAAAATGTAAAGAGGCACGAGGAGTTTGAGAAGGGGGAAATTGAGGAGGCGAGTCGGTTAGCCAAGTGCGGACTGTAGGGAAAAAAGAGCTAGAAGTCCAACAAATTCACCAACAGAGGAGATGTTCTTGGTTTTAGCAACGGCATCCGTTTGGATTCATCACTGGACGCATGCCAAGCACGTCAATCTCAAACGAACACAATTTTTTAATGAATGTTCTGCATCTTGGACAGACTGAAAAACAAAAAAAGGTTAAAAAAATGTAAAGAGGCACAAGCAGTTACGAGGAAGGTGAAATTGAGGAGGCGAGTTGATCAACCAAGTGCGGACTGTAGGGACAAAAGAGCCAGAAGTCCAACAATTGCACCAACGGAGAGAGGGACAAAAGAGCTAGAAGTCCAGCTCCAGCTGCACCAACGGAGAGATGTTTCTCCTTTTGGCAATGAAACCGAAATTATTAAAATACAAACAGTACCTATAGTATACGGGACAGCACAAAACGTACACTCTCTTACCGTCCTTCCACTGGAAGACACTGTCAATATTGTAGCCGACGCCCTTCCACATGGACATGTCCCGCGGGTAGTCGAGCTCCACGCGCCCCTCCTCCTCGTCGTACCTGCACAAGCACGCACACCACAGCTTACTACACGTTCAACTGTCAAATTATCAAATAGGCGATCCCTTACGGCCTCGTCCCCAACAATTCATAAGTGAATAGCTAAATGACAGTATATTTGTTGCTATGCGGATCTCGGATATTTTTGGGTGGGTGTCCTTTTTTTTGGTCCTGCATTCAAGTATCATGTAACATGCATACTTCTCCGGTTGGTTTTTCGGGTGGCCGAGTCTTGGATTTGATCTCCGATTGTAACAATCAACCAAATAAGCAATCGTTTTGGTAATGTCATAAAATTAGAGAAAACTGAGTGTTAAATTATTGTAAAGAAAACATAGATGACACAATGGTTTCCATCACGTTTTGATCGTTTTGACAACTTACTTCCAGTACATCATGCCGCTGTAGAAGTAGGTCTTGCCGTTGTGCCCCCACACCATAGCCGCGTCCAGCTGCTGCACACTCGGCGGCAGCGCTAGGTGCGTTAGCGGCTTCGGGTAGCCGTACATAAGTCGCTCCGCGTCAAAGAGGTAGTACTGATTGCCTGCGACCACATGCATAATATGATTGAACAAATGTAGTATTTTTTATTTCCTTTTTTTTTAAGATATAGATATAGAGAGATGATGATTGAAATAATAAAATGAAGATATCTATCGAAAAAAATGTACGTGCCAATGGGAATGCAGTGAAATCTGTGCTGGCGTATGGAGACTAACGGGTGATTCAAGAGACACATGTATTTGTTTCACCAAATAAAAGTAATTGAAATTACACTAGGTATGACAGACTGAGGAGCGGGCTCTACTTAAGGTGGCCCAACCGCTCAACTCCCCATACAAACGGGGAAAGAAGATCACGCCCATATTTCTTGTCAGAGATCCCAAATTTTGCTCAAAATAGCTTTATTTGATCGAACTCGATGTCTGATGACCGTTCGCATTGTGAAATTGTGTTTGGTTTCTAAGTTATAAGGTCTAAGTCAATTCGATCTATCACATACTGACAGACCAAAAGCTAAGAAATCTCTTCAGTTTCTGACAACATGTTTTGTCAGGGGCTAGGCAAAGGACCTTTCAGTTTGAGTGCCACCATCGTGGCGTTTATTTAACAAATATAAATCTGAACAAAAAGTACTGCACCTGTACACGCGAAGCTATAGCTTATCTGCGTGTGACAGCATTACACAAGCACACGAGCGAGCGATTACAAGCATTTTATGAGTTACAGAAATATAAAAATTACATTTTAAAACATGCAATCAAAATAAAAAAAAAAAAAAAAAAACTAAACAACTTCCAGACAGTCGTCTCATATAAACTAAACATTAAAAGTAGGCAAGGTTGCATACAAGTAGTAACTCGCGACTCGCCACACTTACCAATAAAAAAGGCGATCTTCCTGTCGGGCCGCTCGTAGACGGCGTCGACGTGCGTGAGGTTTCGCGGAAGCTCGCGCCACATGCGGTGTATCTCGATGGGGTAGCCGGCATACAGGCCCCTCGATCCTATCCTCCAGTGCCACTGCAAACCGACAAAGCAATTTATACTTTCATCGAAATCGTTAACACAACGCATTTTATTGAAAGTCACGATATTAAGAGGGTGTGTGCGTCAAATTAGATCCCGCCACCGTTGTTTGTCGCCATTTCTGCTATAACTACCCAAAAATACGAAGTTACAAATTATAACTGTGTTGGTGAGCACACTACGCAGTTATGTATTCCCTGTCACATAACAATTTATAAAAAAGTCTAACATTTGTAAGATAATTGTGAGGAAGAGTGCAAAAAATAGCTAATTTTAAATGGCAACTTTCGCATAAATTCTTTGAAGGTCCCTTTCTCCGACTATTATGCTGAAATCAAGAAAATCAATAGAAATATGTGGAACGCATACTGGAAAAAATCAATCGAAACTAAAGGTAAATGGTATGCAGATATACAAAAGGTTATGCCCATTCGACCTTGGTATGATAAACACAAAGACTGTGACAACCGGAAATTTATAACGATTATAAATCGAATGAGATTTGGGCACTGCCAATCGCCTGCCCATCTAAAAAGAATCCAGATAATACAAAATAGTGAATGCCCATACTGCGAACAACCTGAAGCTGATTTGACACATCTGTTCATGAGTTGCCCTACCTTTGCGATGCAGCGATTATTGCTAGCAGGAAAAATTCAAGAAATAAGAGCAGGAAGAAACAATACTGAAAAATCTGAAGAGAACATAATGAACATTCAAGAATTACTTTCTAATGCTTTATATTACAAATGTATTTATGATTATATAGTACACACTGTGGAAAAAATCTAGCACCTAATAAAATTGTAATAGTTATTTAAGTAATGGCTAAAGGACCTGGAATCCATAGCCAATTATATTAATAAAAAAAAAATCCTGAGTTTAATCACTTCCAGCTTTTATTAAATTGTTTTATGAGATTAAATAAACACAACTGCTTAATTTGCTCGCTGATACAGAAAAAATTGTAACTACCTGTATATTTTTCGCGCCATCTTCTTGATGCACGAACCCCCTTGCACCTTCTTGGTTTGAGGCATTGACTTATATATTACTTCGTAAGGACCCGGTCAACGCGCACGACTAATGCCACCAGTACGTTGGCCCTAAAATATTCGTTTTAGGGCCAACGCGACTCAGTCGTCTGCGGACCACTGCAGAGTGATGTTGAGTCGTGAAAATGCCAAGTTGCGTAGTAAAAGGGTGCATAAAATACGATACGAAAGTTACAAAGACACATGTAATAACGTATCATCGATAAGTAAACTCAGATAATATTTTTTTCTGTTTAACAATTGAATAATTGCATTTTCAATTGATAATTTAATTAACTACCAAACTTCATAAGCGGGCAATTGACGCCATGCCGCGCGTCGCACGTGTAGGTGAATTAACCTTGTACGGGCGTCCTTTTTCATTCTGGTTTATTTTGGAGTGGATATGAGTATGAGTGGGTAATCAAAGATTTTTTTAATGTGATCTATCATGTGACCACTCGAAGTAAACGTCCCGACCTGATCTACTTGCCTGTCATGTCAAAATTTGTTTTCCTTATATCTTGGGAAACACTGGTCATAGACCTATCATGCGACCACTCAATGTAATGGTCCCGACCTGATCTACCTGCCTGTCATGTCAAAATTTGTTTTCGTTATATCTTGGAAAACACTGGTCGTAGACCCATCATGCGACCACTCAAAGTAAACGTCCCGACCTGATCTACCTGCCTACAGGCAGGTAGATCAGGTCCAGTGTTTCCCAAGATATAACGAAAACAAATTTTGACATGACAGGCAGGTAGATCAGGTCGGGACCTTTACTTCGAGTGGTCGCATGATGGGTCGACGACCAGTGTTACCCAAGATATAACGAAAATAAATTTTGACATGACAGGCAGGTAGATCAGGTCGGGACCTTTACTTCGAGTGGTCGCATGATGGGTCTACGACCAGTGTTTCCCTAGATATAACGAAAACAAATTTTGACATGACAGGCAGGTAGATCCAGACCAAGCAGGTAGAAGAGAAAATTCAAGTTTGTATTTAACTTGAATACCTTGAAATTACAACAAACATTTTTCATTCATGAAAGTTAAAAGAACTTTAAAGTTTAAATTAAAAAGAAAACATTTAAGGACGCAGGTACAAGGTTACATCGTTAGACCTAATGCATCATGGCGGCGAGTTGTCAACACGACTTTGACACGGCGCTCATGTAGTTCTTCCGAGTTTGGATAGATGGCGCCACTTTTTGCTTGTATGGAGAAGATTTGTTTCAATTCTATATAAGGGCGTATCCTTACCTTTGAAATCATTGGTTTGAGGTTATTTAAACAACGTTTTTGATATGCAGTGTAAGTAGTTCTAGCTTACATATGTTATGGGGGTCACATCCATTTATATAAAACAAGAATTTCGAATTCCGGAACTGTTTGCTATGTCTGAAACGTATTTGAAACGTGAGGCACTTCTAATATCCAGACGGGTTTGCGACAAATGAAGGATTTTTGAGCAAATTGTTAGCAAGTTGCGAAAACAACAATAAGGCATTGTTTTAGCAGCTTGGGTTGGCGTAGATCTATCGTCTAATTTTGGTGGTATTCCAAGAATTTTGGCTGGGTGTTTCCTCCTAGAAAGAGACATACACCACCTAGTTTAAGGAAAGACAACATATGGTTTCATCCATACAAACATAATAAAGCTAAAAATGTTGTTTTTTTGTTTGCGCTTATCTCTGAAACTACCAGTCAGATTTGAAAAAATATTTTAAAATATAGCCCAATTCTCGAGGAAGGTTATGGCCGGCCTTTAGGAGCCGAGCAAAAATAAAAAGTTAGAAAGAACGTTAAGCGAAGACGAAGTAAAAGCGCGGACGGGCGATGTGACTCGGTGAGTCGGGGGCCAAGGGCGCATTTTACCAAGCTCCGTCCGGGTATTATCCAAAACTATATTTATCCGAGTAGAAAATCTTAGAGAGAAATATTACCTTGTCCTTGAATATGAAAACTTCACCCCTGATGAGAGTGACCGCATCGTAGCTGGTGTCGCAAGTGTCCGGCTTGTCGGTGGGCTGGGTGGGCCGCGGCGGCGGCGGGGTCTTCTCGGGGTACAACGGTTTCTTGGTTGCGGGCTTCCTAGGGTACTCCGGCTTCGTTGGGTACTCCGGCCTCTCCGGGTACTCCGGCCTCTCCGGGTACTCCGGCCGGCGCGGATACTCGGGCCGTCTCGTCCGGTGAGTGGTCGTCGTCGGCGTCGTCTTCTCCGGTGTCCTCGGCTCGTGACGGGTCCTGGGGTTGTACTCTGTGGTGTTGTAGTACCTCCGCCGGTCGGGGTCGTAGGGGTCGTAGGGGTAGACGGGTCGGCGTGTCGGGTAGTCGGGTCGGCGCGTGGGGTAGGTGGGTCGGTCGTGCGCGGGTGTCTGCGGGTAGTACCGGTCCCGCTCCCGGTCTCGCTCGCGGTCACGGTGGTGGTGGTGCGGCCGGCGCGTGCTAGTCGTGGTGGTGGTGGTGGTAGGTGTTGTCGAGTAGGTTGTTGGTATTCTACCCCACACTCGTCGCTCTATCGGCCCTGTAATTTATAGAAGACAAGTTGAAAATAGCACTGTATTTATTCAATAAGAGTCAAGTTTAAATTATCTAGTCTAAACAGCTCAGTTAAAGCCCATGGATAGTACCACGGAGATCGTCGATATCCATGGGTTATATATGTTTATGTAACTGGACAGGGGTAGGTAATACCACACCTACTATCATGATGTTAGTCAAACACACGACATATGGGAGCAAAGTGCCTTACCAGGACCTTCCTTGCACGTGCAAGGCGACAATGAAATCAATGGAAATCACGAACAATTTATCATTGTCGCCTCGACCATGGTTAATTGCAATGCGATGGTACCGATCCGAGTTGTTTAATACGTTTGGATTTGGGCTCAGGCCCATTGAAACATTTGCAAAACCTAAGTACTCAACAAGTACTTATGAAAACAGAAATCTCTTGGCTTTAAGAATTAGGCCTACGCCTGAACTGGGGTGTCACCATGGTAAATTTCCGGGTGAACAGGCAGTGAGTAATTATATCTGACGCTTAGTTTTATTTCGTACCTGCTAACTGGTAAATTTCAGTTCACTTGTCCGAATAAACCGTCGTTTGACAGTTGTCGCATGGTACGAAATGGAACTTTACGTCTGATTTCGTCAATCAAGTGCCTTTTCATCCGGCGAGTTAATTGACCATGGTAACCCATCGATATTTTTAAGGGGAATAAATACCTAAATATGAACGTTTTGTCTGAAGTCGATTACAGTAAAGCCTTTGGTTGTTAAACATTGAAAAAATACTGAGCTTATAGAACGTACGTTTGCGAAGGTACACGTCCCCATTTTGTCCAAATCTATCTTAATCTATACTCTATACTAATATAATAAAGCTGAAGAGTTTGTTTTTTTGTTTTTTTGTTTGAACGCCCTAATCTCTGGAACTACCAGTCAGGTTTGAAAACATATTTTTACATTCGATAGCCTAATTCTTAAGGAAAGCTTTAAGCTATTGAACATCTCGTAACGACCCTTAGGAGCCGAGCAAAAAGAAAAATAGTCAGAGGGCGCGGAGCGAAAACGAAATGATAGCGCGGCGGTGGCCACCCGACGAGGACCGAGTATTGCCGAGAAGAGCCGAAGGTACCACGCGCGAGCGCGCGAAGCGGCTACCAGCGTTGCCGATAACCACGATTGCCCAAAAACGTTCTTAGGATTCCCGGAATTCAGTAAAAACCCGGAATAGGAACGAAATTTTCAATTCGAATGAGCAAAATAAAAGGTCGTGCAGTCGACGGCCGTCCGAACAACTTTCGGGAGAAGATGAAATCCAATGTCCCCGATTGCTTCAATGTTCGTAATATTTCTCGAATGAGCAAAGAAAAAAAGGTCATGTAGCCAAAAATCTAAATTCTCCACGGATTGGCCAATCCCTCGCAAATTTCCCAACGCTTGCATTCCCCCACCATTTTCCCCGCAATACCTCAAATTTCCGGTGATTCGGGGAATCGGGGAGCGATCGGCAATGCTGCCCGCGCCCCTCGCCAGTCGGCTTCCCCCGATCGCGATTGCTAACGATAGACGCGGTTGCAGAGATAATAGCTCCGTGGTCGTGTAATACACGGATTAGTATGAGGTTTTTTACGTAAATTGTTTGTATTGTTTCTACCAACCCGCGCGGTATGCTAACTTAGCAATTAGCCGTGGTTTAGGCGTTTAAGGTTGATTGTTTAAAGGCGTATTGTTAAGATATTACGGTTTCAGTTGAACGGTTTCTTATTTTTTGTTTGTTAGATTAGTACTAAGCCAAGCGCGGTATTTCGAACTTTCAAGGGGGGATACGAAAACCATGCCGGCCAGCCAGGTGCTCCTTCACCCCATGTTTGAACGACCCCGGGGGACTTTGGGGGAAATATTACCGACCCTATAGAAAAAATATATAGAGGATCGGTGGGTTCTTATTTTGGGAATGTCGACAGTGAATGGGTGCATACCCTGCCTGTTCCGCGTTGTGCGGTGGTAGAAATGGGACGGAGGGACAGCGTTGTGCAGCTCCGAAGGGCACTCTCCATGGTAAAGACGATAGAATACAGCGAGAGAACCTACATCCCTTCGGAGTTGAAGGGTCTCTAAATTTAGGGATACCTTGGGATCGTCGACAAGACGCACGGCACGACGCTGTATCGAGTCCAGGGAGCCAAGCAGATACTTAGCTGATAATTGTACCTCCTTATAGCTCGATTTATTTCCGCCATTTTAGGGCTACTAACCATCACGCTAAATTATCAGAGAGGTGACCAGTAGTATGAAATGCTTATAACATGAGAACCAATTACCCAATTTAGATGAGGTTTGTATCTGAGTCTAGCCGTATAGGCATCACGCTAACTTACCAGAGGAGTGAGAAGAGAGGGTTACATATTTATAACAAAACAAGAAGTGGACTGCTCCTGCATGTGAAATTTGGCAGAGTACATCCATCTAGATCACGAGAGGGGTGACTGTTGCGATTAAAGGCTCAGAACTTACGAACTACTCACTCGATTAATATGTGGATTGCATCTACGTACAGAACCTATGGGCGCGGTCGGGGTTTGGATGGGTGGCCGTTTTCGATGTTAATGCTGGTTGTGGTACGGATTCCACGTAAAAAATAGCTCCCCTTTCTTACTACCTAGGTTTTAGGGTGAATCCCGCTTGAGTTGTGTTGCATAAGTATGTATGT
Organism: Incurvaria masculella; assembly: GCA_946894095.1. Classification (NCBI taxonomy): domain Eukaryota; kingdom Metazoa; phylum Arthropoda; class Insecta; order Lepidoptera; family Incurvariidae; genus Incurvaria; species Incurvaria masculella. Next base: position 12,396,242 of record OX335644.1, read on the forward strand.
GTGTGCGTGGCGCAGCGCTGTGTGTATGTTCCATGCGTGTAGCGGCACGATACAAATTGTATGCGGGCAGTCAGAATATATCTTGCTAACCTACGGACGTGTGTTGTATTTCTTCCCTGTTATCCCCCTCCGAATACCTAACAATGGCGACCACAATGGCGAGTACCATCGCACTGAATGATGGATGGTCGAACCGGCAATAAAAAATGTCCATGTTTTCCGTCCATGGCAATGTGTAGTAGTGCCAGTGCAGGATCGCCCCAGCGCGGCGGCAAATGCTTTTAAAAAACAATTAAGTAATTGGCCCCAATATTTTGCAATATATTCAAGTACATTCCTTCCACTGAATTTATAAATGGCAGTATTTGGATGTTTTCTTATTCAATCATGCCACATCGGCTCAACGGATTTTGATCCAGTTTTTTTTTGTTAGATACATTGTTTAATCTTCTGTTAGTAAAGTAGTTCAACTAGCCTTTTGGGCCAGCCCTTTGGGTTTCAGCCCGATATCAGTCCAAAACGACATTGACCCGAGCGGAGCCGGGTACCTCAGCTAGTCACTTTTATAATCATCGAAATAAAAAATTATTTCTAAAAGGACTTTTTTACCTTTCAAAGCCATTTTTTCTGTTATCTTTTTATTTAGAAGAATGAAATTTAAAAAAACTTATACCTTTCAGCCATAACGAGGTACACATCCCCCTTGCTGTTAACAAAATCTTCTTTTCTAATTTTTTTGACAAAATCAGACTAGTCGTACCTTGCCGAACGGGGACGGAGCGCGCGAAACGTGCGTACCCTCCCGCTGACATGATGGCACTGGCTAGATTCCGCCGCGCGTATTCTTGACTTTACGCTATGGCTTACGCTATGGCTAATATAGGCGCCTTAATAGGCATTGGCAATTGTGGATAAGAAGCAAGGATAGAAGCCGAGTGATGCGGCGTTGGTACGTACCGTACATCTGCTGGATGCCGTTGCGGTCGTCGGCGGTGAGCGTGAAGTCGGGCAGGATGCCCTGGTACCAGGGGTACATGAGCGCGCCCTTCACCGAGCTGTGGCTGAGGCCGAGCGAGTGGCCGAACTCATGCGCCGCCACCGCGAACAGGGACGTGCCTGCAACGAGGCAACCGCCATACGCTTATTCATTGCAATCCGTTTCACTACTTCTTTTATAATAGTTACCGACTCGAATACGGTTATCGAGGCTCCTCCCAAAAGGTCTGGTCAACCTCTGCACTCCATGTTCACATGGGAGGCCCAAAACCTAGGTGACATTTGAAAAGTAGAATTTAATCAAGTGTATATAATTTAAATTGTTTGCATAAATGTGTAATCTGGCTTGATAAATAATAATAAATAAATAAGCAAAAGGAAACGGTTTTATTAGAAGGTTTAAACGGCACAACACGAATAAGAACATACAGGTTGTCCCAAAACTCAACGTAAAGCGGGAACCAGGTAGTAGGCCAGTTTATAACTACCCAGAGAAAAAAAGGAAAAAAAAAACGGAGTCATTTGTTTTTTATTATATGAGATTTTTTTTAAAAACGTTAAAAATTTACATCTCTTACAACATTTTTAGGTACTACAACTAAAAATTTGATTTTTTTTTATTGGTAGCTTAATAGCTCTGCGATTGATCAGTATCCCAAATTAAACCAAAATGCCCATAGTTTTATCACAAAACAATATCAGGTAAATTTTTTTTCTTAAATTTATCATAGATTATTATTTTTAGTTAACTTTGCCACTTCACAGCATAAAAAACTGTGCGTATACTACCATGGCAGCTTTTCACAAAAGTTGGCGCGACTTTTCAGGATTTTAAAATTATAAAAAAATTTAAAAAAGACGTGGTAGTTCACGTCTCATTACGAGAATACTATGCAGCCTCCACCGAACCTCGTTTAATTTTACCACATAGGTATATGTACGTATATAAACGAAACATTCAATCGCCTTATGATATTTAGTCCATATTTGACCAGCGATCTCACACTACAAGATGTTTTATTGTTCAAAGAATAGTTGAAGAATAATATGTATACATAACATGAAAATGTAGCACATACCTACATGTTTAACGTTGATTGGTTCTGAAACTCGATACATAAACTCATAAATAGTGATTGGCTAACCAGCTCGGCTACACACAGGCGACACAATTCTCGTTAGGAAAAAACACGCAAAGGTTCAATAAACTCATACAACATGCCGGAAAAGGAAAGTTGGTCGTTTTAGGATGTTTTATCGGCGCGTTCGGTTTGACATGCAAATGATGGTGCAAGGGGCGTGGCCGGCGCGCGTGTTGTCAGCCATTGTAGCGCCCGCTTTGTGCGTGGCAACCCTGTCGCGTTGGCAAACAGCAGGAGCGTCACATACGCGCGGGAAAATTCTCTTCAACACTACAAGGCAGTAGGGGCACGTAGGTTGATTCGTTTTAGGCGTAGCCTCACAACATCAAACGTGCAGCACAGCTCACGTGGCCTGTCCACACTACAACGGAAACGTGAGCGTGGAAGGCCGAGTAATGTTGAGGTAGCCGCGAAGACCCTAGCCATCCTCGACGAGTGGAGATCACGTGGCGGGAACGGCCGCGGTGGTTGGCTACAATAGCCCGGCTGCACGGGTCGTTGTTTACACCGAGCCACCCAACAATGAAGTCGTAAAACACGAGGCGAACATTCCATTGTGTTTTACCCGAAACCAACTCTTGCGGTTCGTAGCCAGTTGGATATGTCCTTGGGCTACCGCGCTGGAGTCCGAATCCAATTGTTTCTTTCATTAAAAACTTTTTTTACCAATTCTATCGTTAAGTGGGAGGTAAACCCGTCTAGTACTAAAACCACGGTATTGGTCAAAACCCAAATTAATGTATCCCGAGGGCGTACTCCAACAGTGACATTTAATGGAGTCACACTTACCTACAGTCTCAGAGAAAACAATTTTAATACTTTTTGCATGAGTTTGTCAATTCGTCTTTATACCCCCCAACCATTTTGCCACGGCAACGAGATGGTGAGTTGAGCGCTGAGCTAGTGTGGTTTGGTAAAAAGAGAGCGTATAGCGTGTACTGACCTTCCTCGTCCTTGTCCTTGGGTTGCAGCACCCACAGCTCGTCGTCGTCGAAGTGTGCGTCTCCGCCGCGGCCGGAGCCCGGGAAGAACGCATGCGCGAGGATGTGGCCGCGGCCGTCGAACGGGTACGCGTCATCGTGATAGCCTCTGTAAACACACGCACTCCCTATACTTATTTGATTTTAAATCACATATTGAACTTTAAGAGCTTAGATTTAAAAATTGAAACGCCGATTATAAATTATTTACCCACACACCTACACACCTAAAGATGCGTAACCCTTAGGAGAAACCTGTTTTCTACATAAACATATGTGATATTTGATCATTTTTTCTTGAATTTATTTTATAAATCGTACTAGCTAGACTTTTTTTTTCTCGTTTGATTTTGGGCACTTTTTAGTTCAAAATGTTTCACATTAATCATTTAATATTCCAGTAAATAAAATACTGATAACATTTAAAAACATAGACGACTACGTACTGGTTAGATGATCTTTTTGGCATAATTTAAACTAAATATATTTACGAAAATAGCTTTCCCTTTTTGTATGGGCCGACACGAAAAATAATATACTTCAGAACGGAAACGTTGGAAAAAACGCACCGTGCGTTCGTTTGCGGTGGCTGGTCCGAAACGTCAGGTGCCAAGGCGGAACTCATATTGAAAAATAACGGGACATTTTTCTATAGAAGTGAACAGACTTGCGTCAAAGAAATAATCAACCAAGCGCAAACAAATGAATAACTAATTTCGAATGTAAATTCTCCTGGCTTTAATCTATACTAATAATAAATCTGTAAGGGGTGTTCATGGAGTAAGTTGCTTTGTTTTCTAAGATACTTCGTTTGTAGACTTTCTGTATGATACTAATACTAAATTGACGATTTTTAGAAATCAGTTCTGTATGTATGTATGTTCCTCCATAGCTCTTAAACCGATTATCCGAATTAGATAAAACTTAGTACACATACATATAAGTATCCGGGAATCAGGATAGGCTAAATATAATTCAGTTCCGCTTACGCTAAGATGTGGCTGTCATACAAACTGCAATTATCTGCACGGCTCGGCGGGAGGACGGTGGCTGGAGGAGAGGGGGTAGGGGCGGCGGAGGCGCTTACTTTTACTAATTGTACCGAAATACGGCTTGGTATTTCCCGCAACAACTTACACGCTAAATCGCCAGAGGTGCGACCAATGGAATAAAATACTTATTACTAGAGAACCAATTACTTGATTTAGATGCGGATTGTTTCTACGTCTAGCCTGATTCTACTCAAAACCTATAGGCTACATAATATAACGCTTCATTACCAGAGGGATGAGTAGTGAATGTTAAATTCTTATAACTTGCGAACCACTTACTCGATTTATATTCGTATGTTATCAATGTATAGCATCTCTGGGAGCTGTTAGGTTTCGGATGGGTTACCGTTTTCGATGTTGAGGCTGGCTGTGGGTTGGAGTCCACGCAAAACTTATCAACGTTACACGTTACTTACTTACTAGGTAAGCAATGTAGCAGTGCAAGTGAAGAAAGGGTCTGGCGGCAAATACGTTTTTTGAATAGACACTAAATGTCAACGAAGCTCTTAATAGGAATCATTGGATGTTTCTCATTAAATCATGCTATTTCGGCTCAAACGATCTTGATTAAATTTGGTAGATGGATACATTGTCCTGGACCAGTTTGACCCTATTTTGGACCAGCCATGTGGGCTACTTTTTATCCAAGAAATAATTTAGTCGACACTAACCCGAGCGGAGCCGGGTACCGCAGCTAGTATGAAATAAATTTGAATTTTGAATTAAAAGTTGCCAGTATTGACAATCGGCAATTTCATTACACAAGTCGATTTTAGATGTGCTCAAAATTAAGCATGTTTAAATTCGGATCACTCTTTTGCTTTCTAGCTAATACCTAGATGACACAGCAATTGGGCGAAACGAGGTTGTCAATAGTCAACCAATGGGTACCCTGAGACTATAAATCGGTGCTCGGGAGCCAAAACTGGCACCCGTGTTTATATTTATATTTATGTTTACAAGTTATACACTTCAACCAATATGCATACAATATTATAACGACATGTTAATGATTTCGTAAGGCGTTCGCGTTGATAAATACAGTCAATGAGAATACGAAAGAAAACCTTACAATAAACGAATCCAGTTTTGTTTTTATTCAGAGTAGTGCAAACATGTGTTCTTCTATTAAATATTATTTTATAGATTTCAATGTTAGCGCGTGTGTCTTGATTCAATCGTATTAATGTGCAGAGATCCGAATACGTATTCTAAATTATTTCAAAGTACTAAACAGACTGTTAACATCAGGAAATAACGCTCTCCATAAAACTTAGTTTACCAACAACATTTTAAAAATAACTGTTCCAATTTCCTTGATATTTGGTTAATCTAATATCAGGCAACAAGTCTGACGTTTGTTTTGGACGTATTTCTTTCTAAAACTACGTTTGTAAACGAAACGAAGCGTAATTTTCTGATGCTGACGGGCCCGCCGATCCGTCACGGAATAATAGAAAAGCGCGCAAAAGCCAGAATTTATGTATATACAATTACACAAACCGTTTTTCCCGAGACAAAAAAGACACATTTTAACCAGCGTTGTTCTAGACGCAAGCGGATAAAGAAACATGAAAAGATTGTGCACTTTCAGAATACAAGCTCTACGTGACTTCATTACCAAGCTCAGTGGAACTAGTAAGCAAACTATGAAATTCCAACTGTGTTCAGTTTTAACAGCCCAATAAAGAATCTAATTTGTTCACTGCTTCCAGCTTTATAGCTCCTTCGTAGACAATTACTTACTTTCTACTTTGAAAACTAAGTCTTCTAAAAGGGTTGAACTAAACACAATTTAACCTGGAACTTGCAGTAATGATCCATTATTCTAAAGTGAAATGTAGATGTTCAAAAGGATTATTTATTTGCCGTCGAACATTAGGTTAGTAGGTACATATTGCACGAAGCGCGAGCGCTGCGTTTCCGTTTCAACTTGGGTAAAAGAAAAAAAAAGATTTCGTATGTCCGGCTGTTCTCCGCTACAGGGGGTCCATTCAGGGTAAGAGTGAGTTCGAATTCGCCACTAAATATCAACTCACTTTTTTAAATAGTTAATGTTTGCACACTTCTTGAACATCATTACAGTTAGGTAAAAATCTGGTCCGTCCCGTAAATAGGTTGGAAGTATAAATAACGGTTTCGTTATTTAAATAATGATATATTTCCCAGCTATTTTCAGGTTAACTCACTCGAACTCGAACTCACTCTTGCCCTGAATGGACCCCCTGGTCGTATTCTCAACAGATGTTCGTGAAAGGAGAATGCCCATTACCCCTACATTTACCATTAATAAATAATATTCAAAAATACTGAAACAATACTGGATTCGTTTCTCAGCCGGTTAATCTAATAGCGAGGTGAGTAACGTACGCGCGACATACCCTGGGAATTAAAAAAGTGGGAATATTTTTGTTGACATCACAACAACTAGCAATTTGAGAGGATGGCGTTGGGCAAAAGTGCAGCCGCGGCGGCAGCAGCGGCGCTGGCGGACGCAATCAAACTTATGCACCCCGGGGAGACCAAGCGACGCCACATAATTATTTTTTGCGCTTCCGCTTCGCCAACTATGTTGTCACCGCTGAAAGCAATATTTGTTTAGTTATTTTATTTATTTATTTTATTTATTCGGAAACTTAACAGCTAAATTAAACGATATTGAAAAACTTAAGCTACACAAACAATACAGCCAATAATAAAGTTTCACTTTTTAACAAACTAATACAAAAATATATCCACTTAATCTAATTATAAATATTGCATCAAATTTATTTTTTATGGTGTGTACCTACGGGTGTGTGAGTAGGTGAGGATGTAAGGGTGTTTGAGGATACGTGTGAGGGTGTGTGAGGGTGTGTGTGTGTGTGTGAGAGGGTGTGTGTGTGTGTGAAAGAGAGAGAGGGTGTGTATGCTAGCGTGTTTGTATATCTTAGTTATTTAATGTCTTAACAACTTTATAAAAATATGATGGTTTTGTGTTATATGTTATGTTATTACAGAGAATTATTTTTCAGAGAAAAAAAAAGTTACCGTTGTATCACATTAATGCTGTTTTAAAACTCACGCCACGTGCTGCTCGACGCTTCGGAGCCTCACATGGGCTCGATACGAGTGGTAAGCAGAAATCGAATTTGGAAATGTTTTATTTATCCCGAATTTAATTTCGTCAGCATCTTAGTAGTTGACTATGAATATTTTCGTAATTTTTCATAATATAATTTGTTGTACAGTTAGTGAAAAATCTAAATGCTGTTGCGCAGTCCACGCGTTCGGTCGGACAGACGCACGGGTGGACAAACGATATTATGGAAGGGGCTGGCACTCTAAATAAAAAAGTTCGGACTTCGAAACCATCTTGTAAGACAGGCGTCCAGACAGCTTCGGGAAAATGGACCTGCGGTAGTCGCATGAACGCGATGATCCGGACATCCGCGATCAATGACAAGGCACAGAATTAGTTATTATATAAGTGACAGATAGATAAACTACGATTTAGAAAAAAAATGAGATATCTACCAGCGGCGCTACAGAAAGAACTTGGCAACTTGTAACCACCACAGATATTACTTGTGATCGATTGTTTAATATCTTGCAACTGCATTGTTCAGCGTAGCTTTTTTGCATGAACCATGTGTTTTATTGATTTTAAAAAAATCTGATAAACAGGAAACCTTGATAGTCCGCTATAGGCGTCCCGTCCTGATAATCAAGACTCTACTCAATGGCTCTTTTCATGAAATCAATACTAGAATATTAATCGAAACATGTTTGTTCAGTGTAGACATTACGGACAAACCACACAAGTTCATCTCGTGTTCTATATAACAACGGCGCGTGACGCGTCGTGATGCAACGTCTGCACAACATTTACTGTCTTTATAAACTCCAATATTACTCAAAGCAGTAAAGACGAAGATGTCAGTTAACGACCCTGTCTATTGTTTACAGCAGACTGACTGGCATTAGATACAGTAATGGAACAAGCAATTATACAAATAGTTTAATCATTTCATTACAATCTCGCAATAAAAGGACACAAAACCATTACACGTTTCATCCAGTGAGGCCTTATGCGCCATAGTACATTTATAAGTAATAAACAACATAATATAGTAAATGTTTAAAGAATTAATTATATACAATTATTTATTTGTCCTCAGGTACACTATGTTACGCGTCTCCAATTTATTTAGTGATTGGTCCTATCAAACAGGATCATCATTTTGTACAAAATATAAATTTTTATCTAGACTAAAATTTCCTAAAATAAAATCAATAAGAAATAATTTAAGTCGTTACAAGGTCATAATATTAAGGTGGCCCAACCCGGCGGGCCTAACTCATTCGCGGGCACGGTACAAAACCGTGCTGTTGCGCTCTGGGACCTTCTCTGTTTCAAAGAATAAGACAGGCTCCGTGATGAGGAAGATGCAACATGTCCACAAAAAAGACAATGTGCATAGTGTATGATTTGGTAAGATCTACGAAAATTTTAATTTCAAAACGACTTATAGCTAAAAGTAAACCACGACCGCTGCTGTAGTAAAAAAGCGAACAAAAACCAAATAGATTATAAATCTTGATTAAATAAGCTATATCTGATGACTAATCTTTTTAAGATGTTCTTACTTTATCATTGCGTAATCCACCTCCAAAGTTATTGTATAAAACGCGCGAAAAATGGGAACTTTCGGACCTTATAACTTAGAAACCAAACACAATTTTACAATGCCAACGGTCATCAGACATCTAGTTCGATCAAATAAAGCTATTTTGAGCAAAATTTTGGATCTCTGATAAGAAATATGGGCGTAATCTTCTTTCCCCTTTTGTATGGGGAGATGAGCGGGATAGGCCACCTTAAGAAAAAATACTACATAACTCATGGCCTCATGACCTTATTATTGACCATATCATTGAGGCACATAACATCAGAGGATTTAAAAATGAGGGACAACTTCAACATGAAGAATAGAGTAACTCATATAACGTGGAAACTTATTTATTTTTATTTAATGCATTGCAAAGCCTATCTCATAAAAAGAAGCGATATCTACAACAGTCGTCTCGATATGACAAATTACCATATTCTGAACGAAATATATGAAATCACCAAAAAGGTGTCTCCGAAAGGGGTAAACACCTACCCTTAATTATATCTGATAATTTTAATTTCTCCATCTGAATAATTTAGGACGCTATCCCCGGTCGCACTTTTCTTGAAACCGGGTAAAATACACATACATTCAACAGGTCTTAAATTATGCATATATCCTAAAAAAGGGGTAATAACATAATTCATAAAAGAACGCTGCATTATAAAAAAAAATAACTCTTAATTTCTTAACAAACTGTACTAGTTAACCGACACCGGCAATAAAACTGTTCCAGCTGATCTAATGTATGAACTATTGCGACAGCGTTCGCTATGAATTAGTTGCTCAAATCGCAGTTTACATAATATTAATCACTGCCTTATTGTCATTCTTTGACCTATTCCTGGAACTTGTTATAATACCTAATTTCATACGGCATAAGGATCTCGATGGCTCGTATTATTTTCATCACGTGTCCCCATGTATGTATATCTAGTTGTGCCGCTAAAGACAATTTAAACGCGAAAATATACTGCAAGCCTTCGGAACGGATGTCTAGCGCGCGGCGAGAATAGTAAGCAGACAAGGGGTGGCGCCCGATGGGAATCCTCGGGAGCGGGGAGGCGGCGGCGGCGGGGGGGCGAAGGGCATTAGGAAATAAACAAACCTCATTACCCTGAAGAATACAGGAGGACAACAGAGCAAAGCGTGGCAGCACGAAGAACACATCCGGTCAATTACTGGACAACGCAACATAGAATTACGCAAATAACTCTGTTTGCGGAAGGAATTTGCAAGGATTCCTGAATATCTGCAGTCGTCTGGTACCGAAAATATAGTCCAGCCCTTGATCCCAGTATTCATAAATAACAGGCAGAAGTAGTAAGGAAAACGTTTCCGGCCTCCCGAGCAAAGTCGCTATTTATGCTACAAATCTCCAAAAATAGGATACTCTATTGGTAAATTCCTATGTTTAACGAGTTAAAGTCGAATGAATAGTGGTCGTACCACACATTTTGAAAGGATGATAAGCGAACTTTAATTTGCCAGTCCGAGTTAGTTTTTCTGCTCCTCCTGATAAATCTCTACAACATTTCAAAGTTGATGTCATCGGTAAAGTACATAGCAATACAGATCCTAAAAATGAATAGTTAACGCTGCAGAAGAGACTGGGATGACATAAGAAAATGGTTTCAAACCTGGAATCGGTTCAATTTATTTTAAAAAGCAATTATTTATTCTACAATATATTTACAAAGTAATTAACTAAAAATGTAAACTATTAAAATAAAATTAAACTAAATAAAATATCTCTATTTTTTTCCGAAAACTGCCCAGAACACTTGCTGGATTTCCCCGCAAGTGCTATCCGTTGTCGAAGAAATCTTTTTGAATTATTGTCTCCGGATGATTCAAATAATTTAGAGCCTAAAATTTTGGGCTTCCTTGCTCCAAGAGCCTAGGGTCTCGACAAATTCGTGGCTTAGCCTTATTGTAGAGTACTTCAGGTGTTTGGAACGAGCCGCTGATTCGGCGGCTGCGCCGACCATCCGAGAAGTGGCGGGAACATGGGAGGAAGCCAACGTATCCACACATGTGGCGTGCCACCTCATTTCCACGGGAATGAGCGTCATCCTTTTCCCGTCATCTCTCTTAAGTCCCATTGGATCGAGTATAGAAGGAATGTTACTCGAGCTCATGGCTCTTTTAATAATGTCGTTGAGCTCAGAATGACGAGAGAACCGAAAGATCATGACGCCTTTTGGCATCGACTTCGATTCCACAAATACATATCACACACAGGGTTGAGACATATCACATCCTAAGCGGAGCGTAATAGCCATTTGTAGTGTTATTGTTTTCAATTGTACCGGTATGGGGTGAAGGGATAGCGTGGAGCCAGCAGCCGGACTCTGGAGTGGAGAGGGCTCTGATACGTGTTTGCTTCTCACTAGTCGCTGCAGTCAGAAATGTGTCGTGCATTATTTTAAACAATGGGCTTCCCCAAGTCTTTTGATTTTCCTTGGCTGAAGGAAAGTCTTCTTCCGGGCACGGAGATTTCCATATGTTCAAGGGCTTGTCCAAAAAATATTATCTGGCTTGTCAGTCTTATTGGGTAAAATGACTCTGACGAGCTCAGAGACCCTGTAAGCAGAAGCCAGGAACAAAGGAGCCCCCATATCCGTGACACGACGCACAGCCAGACCCCCGCACCGTATCGGTTAGGAAGCCTGTAGCCAATATCAGCCAATCATTTAATTTTAGATTTAGGATATTTTCCACAACAGATTTGATTAAATGATCTAATTGTGTTATTTAGATTCTAAAATGCCATATACGTAAGTTTTGGCATTGAAAAGCAATATTTTAGCAAACTGGAATGAAAGGTAGTGGAACAATCAGTGCATGTTAGATTCGCACCTATGAAATGAAATTTTCAGAGTGCCTTGATAATACACTGAACTTCACAGCGACTATGTTAAATCTCTAGGTCTACATCTTGACCGTCCACTAACATGGAAAGTTTCCATCAAGCTAATAGAGGAATCTACACTATATAACCCTGTATTGGTTCCGTGGTCTAAACAGGCAAGTTGCTAACATATACAGGATGTTAACGGAGTTATGGTCCAAACGTTAACCACGTGTTCCTTGGCATATTTGGAGCAAAAAAGGTAGATAATTTTTTTTTGTACGACTGAAAAAAAAATCATCCTCCCCATACATTTTGTGTGTAGGTATTTACAAAAATGTATGGGGAAGACAATTTTTTTTTCAGTCGTACCAAAAAATGTTATCTACCTTTTTTGCTCCAAATATGCCAAGGAACACGTGGTTAAATTTTTTTTTTTATTAAGGTTCATCCACACAGAATTGTTTCACAAATTTACATTAAAGAATTTTTTCCAGTACATAATCTAAACTATCTATAATTACGGACGAACACAACATGTACAATGAGTTATGCTATTTTGTTTACAAAATTAAATAAGTAGCTTTGACTCTAATAAAAGAAAGAAAATAAAATAAAATAATTAATAAGTAAAAAGAAAAGAACATAAGAAACAAAAAACAAAAATGCAAACTAAAAACAAAAACTAAGAAAAAACTTAGAACTTACTGAGAACTTGGCAATGTGTTTAACGACTTTTTGAATGAGTTTAACGAAGACAATATTTCAATATCATATTTTTTAGATAGTACGTTGAGGCTGCGTTTAATTCTTGAAATAGGTGAGTATTTACCAAGCTTTGTTCTACTTATGCCTATGTTAAAAGGAACAAAGTTAGACCGTCTTGCATTAAACCTTGGTACATTAAAGCCTATTTTGGCTAAAAGCAAAGGACAATTGATGAGATTGAGACAGATTTTGACCATAACTCCGTTAACATCCTGTATAAAAGTGTTTTGAAGCCAGCACGTTTAAATTTGGGGAGCGCCAGTAACTCTAACATTGGCATCTCGATCCTCCGGTCCATAACAAATGTTCCGCGGTTTGAGATCGACAGTGAGATATACGAACATGTGCAAATAAACACTTTTAAAGAGGAGATTCGTTCCACTGCAACTACTCCTAAAAAAAACCCAAAGTTCTGGTAGACGCAGGCCCCAAAAGGCTCAAACTACATTACATCCTAGAGCTATAAAATCGGCAGCAGCTTCACAACCATCGAGAGTAGCTGCATCCTTCAAGAGCGAATGTCTCGAAACAATTTGCGAAATTCCCCGAAATCTAAAAATACTTAAAAAGTCCTAGCAACAGTCTTACGAACAATATAACAATCTAAGTTATTTATATTTCAAGTCTTTAACAAGCTTTTACAAGTGCTTTTACACGTACTTTTAGCACGTCATGTCCTTATACTATAATAGATCTAAATAAGAGTCGCTTGCACCGAATAAATATGCTCGTATCGCATATGTGAATTAGATACCTAATCGAAAAAGAGAAAATCATTGATGGCCTGTTAGGAAGCGGCCGTCGATCGAGTGTGAAACGCGGCGGCAGATGAGTTCGAATCAGAGGGCAAGCGGAGTAGGGCGGTCCCGCTAGCGGCGCGGATGGAGGCGGGCGGGGCGGCTCCGGTCCCGCTGCGACTTGTTTAGATTTAATATTAAGATTAATTCTCCCTCTAACGGACGGGCTAACAACTTTATATGAAAACAAATTGCGGCTGTCTCAAGTTAGGCTCTCGTTCACAGCCCGAGGGGTTTCGTAGTCGCTTGCGTCAGTAGCTCCGAATAAACTTGTTTCGTATCTTCCTGTATCGAATTTTCGCCATATTAATAGCAGGCTTTGTCGAATGCTTTGTATAAAGTTTGGAGGTCAGCTGGTACTCTTCAAAACTACCCGCGATCCTAAATCTTCCGGATTATGAGGAAGTAGGTCCTCGAAACTCGTGAGCTCCCGCTTTCTACTCGGTTTTGAAGTGGCTCGCGATCCCTTACATCTCAATTTCAATATAACAAGACGTCGCGCGTATCAATATGCTGAGAGTGCTCGACTCGAGTCCACCGCGAAATCGAAAAAACTTATTCGTGATATTATTCAGAGAATAGAAGGGAGAAGTTCAGGCGCACGCGTGACATGGACGCGACGAAAAAACTCCCGAACGAAGTTGGCGATGCAAGTTTGCAGCGAGCGCGACGACACCGAGACGCAGCGGCGACAAGATGGCGGCAATATGTCCGTCCGTTGCCGTTTTTGCGGTTGAGGTTTTCTCATATCGGACGGGGCGTCAAACTAATAAGAGCAAGTTGTTCCTCATCGGTTATGCGCTGCGCGGTGCGGGGCGAGCGCGCGACGGCTCACTCCGCGAAGAAAAAGCCCCACATCTCGGCCCGATATCTCCGTACATGAAACTTTAACTGATTATTATTTATTATCATAGTAATAAGTCAGCTTCGGAGCGAGGCGCCGCGTCTTCGGTCCCGCCGGGGGAGGCTTCGTCGCGGGGAGCGCCATTTGTGAACGACGTCGGATGCATAAAACATAGGATTCGTTGGAATTTGCGCCGCGGCGGCAGAGCGCGGCGGCGCGGCGTCGCGTCGTCTTCGGGGCTGCCACGTTGCCGCGTGTTCCGCCACCGCGGAGGGGCAGAACACAACACTGTTGCTCACATGATTGGTTTGAATGAAACATCGGTAGAATGGAAGGGATCTGATTTTATTTTGTTCTCTATAATATAATCAGACCTTTTTTATTTTAAGCGCGTCATATGGCGTACGCCCGAGGGCTCGACGACGCTCATGGGCATTCGAACTTTCAGGAGGGCTGCGAAAACCATGCCGGTCGGCCAGGTGCTTCTTCGCACCACGTTTGAAGGAACTCAGCTTGTACTTTGGGGGAAAATACCTCTGCAGGAAGTAGATTTCATTGTTTATTCGATTCTTTACTCTTTACTGACTTGATCGAATCCGCGGATCTTTGTGACTTAACTTGGTGTAGTTAGACTACCAAAAAGTTAAAAAAAAAAATTTTATGTGACTGGACATGGATGGCTAATACCACACCTTCTGTCATGGTATTAGCCCAACACACCACATGGGAACTAGGTGCCATGCCAGGACCTTCCTTATATTGCACGGCTACATTGAACTGGATGGAAAACACGGAAAATTTTCATTGCCGCTTCGACCATCGTTCATCCAATGCGATGGTACCAACCCGGGCGGGATAAACCCTACCACCTAGTAAGTAAGGAAGGGGACCTACAGTTTAACGTGGAATCCGAACCACGGCCAGCCTCTCTCAACGGTCGAATGGTCACCCATCCAAGACCAGACCGGACCTAGCGTTGCTTAACTTCGGAGAGCGATCGCCGAAGTGTCGCGCCACTGGGCCATTGAGGCCCACAGGAAATGAAATGATATGAAAATGAAATTTACAGACCCTATAGATAAAGGATCTAGAAGATCGATTGGTTCTTATTTTTGGAATGTCAATATGTCTAAATCTAACATAATATTTGTCTGAAAAGTATATTCGTAATTTAATTAATCGAAGCACTGGCCATTATTGTCAATGCACCTGTACCAATCTGATGGAAGTTGATTGATACCTCCGTTTCAAAAAGGTTATATCCTTATCAATAAGTTACAAATAAAACAAACAAATGATAAAACATTGGCCGTGGTGTAGAACGATTTAAAAGTATGTTGCATTATAGCGAGCTGCCTCTGCTTCTACTATGGATAGAATTTTTTTATTTTCAAATCTTTACGTATGTAGGATCGTAGTTCTAAAAACATGAAGCTTTATCTTATGCCCATGTTTATATTTTATGCAGTCGTAAGCAATGAAAACAGTACTTAAGTAGGTAACTGTCACAGTCACCTACTTACGTACAGTGCCCGTCACAGCGAGGCCAAGGGTGTCACGCTTGGGCGGATTTGACACCTTGGCTGCCCTAGGCCTAGGGAAGATTGACGCCCCATATTTCCTGTAAAGCACGAACATTTTGTTACATAGTAACGAATGATGAATGCGATACTATTGTAAAATAACGTTTAGGCCCACCCGCTGCGTTCTTTTCACTGACAGAATAAGTCCACAGAGGGCGCTACTACAAAACAATCTCACCTACTCGGCCTATAGGGAAATCTGCCTGGTGACACCGTGCTGAATTAGCCTCAATATTGATGACGCGCAGCAGTGAACAGAATATCAGAGCAAAATCAAATCAAGCTCAATCAAATGAATAAGTAATTTCGAAATATACCTCTACTAGCTTTAATTTGAATTTGGTGTTCCAAAATCGGCAAAAAGGCAAAAAAAAGCAGTCTTACCTGGAGAAGGAGACGACGATGTCAGCCTGGTCGGAGTTGACCTCGCGGAAAGTGAGCCGTGAGTGCTGCGACCAAACGGAGAGCGCGCGCGACAGCACGGTGCGCGTGTGACCCGCGTCCAGAGCGCTCGGCCGCCGCGCCGACGACAGGCTGCAACCATAACGCACAAATCATTATCTACATGCTCACGGTGCTAAGACAACACGGAGAGCGCGCGCGACAGCACGGTGCGCGTGTGACCCGCGTCCAGCGCGCTCGGCCTCCGCGCCGACGACAGGCTGCAACAATAACGCACAAATCATTATCTACATGCTCACGGTGCTAAGACAACCGGAGAGCGCGCGCGACAGCACGGTGCGCGTGTGACCCGCGTCCGGCGCGCTCGGCCGCCGCGCCGACGACAGGCTGCAACAACAACGCACACCTCACTAGCTAGTAGCAGTCGCAGCACTGTGAGCATGTAGCTAGTAGCTACATGCTCACCGTGCTGCGATCACACGGAGAGTAGATTTCGTAGTACCCATGCATTTAATGATATCTACGTGTTTATTACAAAATAAATATTCGAGCCAATACAGCTAAACAGATAAATGTAGAGTCATTTACACAAGAGAGGTGGAGTTAGGACCAGTTAGCCCGAGTGACGTAACCTGTTTAAGGTTATTACAAAGTTCGCGTGACGGACGCCTCGCCGGACACGCCACCGCTGGAAGCCTCCGGAAATTAAACGCCTGCAACAAGTATCAAGAGCTACCTCGCTGCTGCAGTCGGGCCTAGTCTGAACGTCGTCACATGTCCAGTCGACAGACGTCATGTCGACACTGCCAGCCAGCGCCCACGTCGACCCTGTGCGCCCGCCACCGCCTCCGCCAATACCCACTGTCATCAATTTCTTGATAATAATACAAGAATGCTGAATATAAAATTTCTTGCCGAAGTTGTGAAGTTATTTTTCGGATTCTTTCCATTCTCTATCTAACAGTATGAGTAGTCGGAGTCCTCGCCTCAATTAGCGTTTACGGAACTTACGTAAAAACGTCAAACCCATACAATTGTTACTACTTGTTCTGTGGTTTTACTTTTTAGAGTCCGAGATATTTGTATGAAAACGCGGAGTCGGGGTAAAGGACAATGCAACGTATTTACAGCGACGATGCGTAAGCTGCCGGATCCACAAACTCAGCATGAGCGCGCTGTGCTTACATTCAAAGTCTATGACCAAATCCAACTCGGACTCGGATTGGCGTAAACGCCATTTAGGTGCCAAGTCGGACTAAGGCCCATAGACCTATGAAAATGAAGTGTGTAATGAAAATGTGTCAGAAGAGTATGAATGTATTTCAAAAACAGAAGGAGGAAATAAGATCATGCGCATATTTACTATCCAGGATCCAAAATTATACTAAAATCAAAACAGCTTTATTTGATGGAATGACCATTGGCAACGTAAAATTGTGTTTGGTTTCCAAGTTGTATCCGAACGTTCCGTTGTGACCAAACGTTCGATTCTTTAGCGCGTTTTCAAAGGGTTTGGACGTGGATTACTCAACGATAAAACGTAAAAATCTGTCGAAAAGCCTAACTTGTTCCATGAAGATCCAAATCAATTTAGTTTTTATTTGATTTTTTACTACGGCGTTCGTGATTTACATTTAGCTGTCGTTTTGTAATATTGTTTTTGTAAATCTAACCAAATCAAACACCATGCGCATTGTGATACTTTTGAGATAACCGCGGTCGTTAGACATGTTTGAAAAATGTTACGGCTTTTCACGCAGCAGGAAGAGACATTCTCCGACGATTCGAGCCAATTATTCAGCCCGTTGTCAAGGAGGCATCCGCCACGTTCGTACGCAGCAGACGACTCAGTCGAACATTTTTCAACCAATGCGCATTGTTTGCTTTGTGGACGTGTTTTATCCTCCTCATCAAGAAGACTGTCTCATTCTTTAAAACAGAGACAGCGCTAGAGCGCAATAGAACGATTTTGTGCCATTCCCGCGAATACGTCAGTCCCGTCCGTCCACTGATTAGGGTTCCGTTCCCAAAGGGTGCCATCGGAACCTTATTGCTAAGCCTCCGCTGTCCGTCCGTCCGTCCGTCCATCTGTCACAAGGCTGTATCTCAGGAACCGTAATAGATAGACAACCGAAGTTTTCAGAGAGTGTGTATTTATTTTGCCGCTGTAACAACAAATAGGTAAATTTAAAAAAGTATTAAGCTTAATGGGGTTTAATAAAATTATCAAAAAAACCTGATTTTTTTGTGTTAAGTCTTGTACGAAGTCTTTGTACGGAAGCCTTCGTGTGCGAGTCCGACTCGTACTTGGCCGGTTTTTCTAAATCATGTTATGATTTGAAAGCGTTTGTCGATCCCGTCGATATAACATGGCACGGCCCACCGACCCGACCACCGCACCGAGTCCCTGAAGTCCGTACCGCTGTCGGAACAAACGTTAGCTAATTTCATTAAAACATTACATTTTGTGCTCGTCTGTTTTAGCAAACAAGTACGCAACGAGCATGAAGAACTACCGATGCTATACCGAAGCATCGGTAGCCTTAAGGAATGATCATAATTGCCTAGTTCTAAAAGGCTCAATAATTAGATTAGCAATATGTGGTCGACATATGGTCGTCTTGTCTCAAATCGTCTGGCATTACTAAGTTTCTCTTCTGGACTCGTGGAGTGAGAGAAGTTTGGCACTAACGAAATCAAGGATGCCTTTGGTTAGTAATAATCTGCGCTCGAAATTTGAAACTAACGAATGGAAGATGGCGTCGAGTCGGCGTCGCGTGTCCGCTCGGCTCTAGCGGTCTCTGGGGGCAGCAATTAAACTTTCGTTTCGCAGTCGGAGAGCCTGGACCGTTATAGTTACGGAAGATACAATTTGGGAGTAACGTAAAAAAAGTACTTAATTTTTCAAACACAACCGTGACCAAAATAATAATAGGTTTGATGAGGAGGAGACAAATATTCTGACTCTTAAAGGGAAGTCTTGAAAGAGGATAAACATCAAAAAGAAAAAAAAAACAGTTATTCTTGCGAAGAATGTAGTTGGTTTTTGTGGGACTAGGTTTAATTGTTGTCACAATGCTGGTATATAATATTAAATAATTAAAACCAGCTCTAAACTGTGCAGTAAGTTGGATTCTTGCGGCGATTAAATTGTAAAACATAGCCTTCGGTAATAAAACAACATCGCTGAAACATTATACATGCGGGTAGTGCCGCTGTTAATAACGTAATAATAAATTTGGGTGCGGTTGTTATGTGACAAGAGCCGCCCGCCCAACGGTCGCCGGCCGCCCGGCGCGTCGGCCACCACGCCGCGGCGCCGCCCAGCTCGCGGGCATCGTAGTCATTTAAAACAATGTTTGACGCTCAATATGCGATTGGTGCTACGCGTTAACTCGGTTTTAAAAAAAACCCACAGTGGGTCTCCACATGGAATTCCAAGAAGACTTTGATTGGTTTGTATCATAGATACAAAGAAAGGAGATATTCCTCCTAGCACGCCTACTGAGACTCGCTGTCTCCAATTTTCAAAAAGTACCAACCAAACAAACGTATATGCCACATGCAAACCAAGTTGCAGACGTATTCGAAGGATTATGTAGATGGGAACTGATCCGATGAACGCATTTTAGTGCACATTCGCGCGCGGTGCCGATGTTTCGACTGTGTGGCATATGACGCGCTGCCGGATTCCCACACAATTAAATGGCCACTTTGGTCATACGGCGGACAAGAGATATCGACCACAGGTTAAACCAAGGTTTAACTCTTGTCACAACGCTGTTATAATAAATAAAACAAGCTCTAAGCGGCTCCGCGAGGATCGAGTGGGTTGGATCCTCGCGGAGTCAAAATTTTAAAACATAGCCTAAGGTAATAAAACAACGTAGCTGAAACATTATACGTGCGGGTGTGGACCGCTGTTCATAAAGTAATAATACATTTGTGGGGGAAGTTGTGTTTGGTTGAATCTGTTTTTGTAAATTTCTCTCTAAACGTCACTCAACCATCCACCCGTCAGGGCTCACGCATCACCGTCGAACCACGGTCGGCGCTGTGAGCGTATCTGTTGACTAATTCCTCTCAAATTGACCTCGACATTTCGTGCTGTCATAAAAGCTGTTTGCTCGTCGCCACTAAATTATCAGCAAACTGATATCAGCCGTCCCCATCCCACATCCGCCGCCACCGCCGCCGCCGCCGCCGGATACACTTTTAGCTGGTAGCTCGAGCTCGCCACAATGCGGCTATCATAAATCCGCATACACAGCATTTATCGCATCGTAAACACGGAACCCTAAATATTGCACAGCCAGCGCCTAAATGTTGCCAGCGTGCGGCGGCAATTAAACGCTTAACTATCTAATTAAATGACGACACTGCATTATGCGGATATGCATTCTGAACCCAAAGGCCGCGACGAATTTCTGAGCCCAATGAATAATTTTAATGCGGACTCAATGTCTGGAGTTTTAATTTTAACAAACTAAGAGCAGTGCATAGCTAAATATTTGTTGGCCTCCTTGGACCCAATTCAGCGCCGAGCGGTCCGTCTTGTTGGGGACCCACAGCTGACCGCGGGCTTGGAGTCCCTGAGCCACAGACGGTTTGTGGGGTCGCTCAGTCTGTGCTACAGGTACTAACAGGTACAGTCGTTGCTCTGTGGAACTTGCATTTCTTATTCCTCCCCAACCTACCTATATTGCTTACATCTATTAACGTGATATTTATTTATTTTATCAGGTTGCACCGCAGCCCAATTATAACTAGGTATTCAGTCTAATCAGAAACAAATACCTAGCGGGAGCTGGGACCGCTTTAGAGCGGCTCGTAGCCTAGTGGCGCGAAGACTGGCCTAGCGTACCAAAGGTCTGGGTTCAATTCCTCGCCCCGACATGCACCACTTTCTTTCTCTTTCTGAGTTCGATAAGTGCATTTCCTCACGAATGCGAGCTGCTCCAAGGTTCGGATCTATGTAAAACTTTAGATCCCGTTCCCCTACTAGGTGGTAGGGTTTAAGCCCGCCCGGGTTGGTACCATCGCATTGGACGAAAAGATGGTCGAAGCTTGAAAATTGTCCGTGTTTTCCATTCAGTTCAGTGCAGCCGTGCTCATAAAGGGAAGGTACTGGCATGGGCTTCGGGAATGTGGTGTATTGGGCTAATATCATAACAGTAGTTGTGTGGTATTAGCCATTAATGTCAGGTTGGATAAAAACCGGCCAAGTGGGAGTCGGACTCGCATACAAAGGGCGGAACCATCGTAAAAGATTTAATACAAAAAAATCACGTTTTTTATGTAGTGCCTTCCCTTTAATTTTAATTATTTTTTAATCTTACCTATTTGTTGTTGTTTGTTGGTACATTTAACTCGCTACAGAAGCACGGCTCAATTTAACGTGAATGAAAACAACGAACTATTTTCCTCTGGGACCATCTTACTATGCGATGCTAACCAAGCTGGGCGGTGACAATAAAATAAGGAGGAACCTCGATACAAACCATGGTCGCCGATACTAGAGACCATTCATATTAGATATTTCGTTGCACCTACTGCACCTAATCCAGAGAGTATTCGGTTTGATTTAGTTAAGTTTGATTTAGCGTGATGGGGGTGGATTGGGGTGAATGTTTGGGTTTCGTTGTTGCACATCCACACAATCGTTATTTGCGCGCCCGCTTCGAAAAGCAGGCGAACTTGCCACCACCTTTGACGTATAGGGGAGGTGGGGGGCATTAGCTCCGTGGGTTTGACGAGCGTGGGCCGCAGTTGCGGATGTGTGTGGACAATGCGCTGTCGATCGCTTGTCGATTAAGCTAATTAAGCGTCTCAATCGAGGCAGAATGGCGGCGCCGAGCCCGGACAATGCTCCGACCACCCGGAATGGACATACTTCACCGTACACATGCGTTCGGGGCAGCTGCACACTCAATGCCAGATAATTTACACACAATGAATTAGTTTTCCGAATGTGTAATGCGGTGTTTTTAGTTTGAGTCGATAATAGTATTTCAGAAATAAGGTAGGAGGCAATACAAGTGTTTTAATAAATCCATAACTTCAACGTTGTGATATTTTTCATACCTTATGTTTGCCTAGTAAAATAATATAAAGTTTTTTATCTTATAAATATTGAAACGATTCTGCTATAATGTTAAATAATATAATGCTAGAAAATGCCCGCAACTTTCGAAATGAGAAATTGCTGTTCCCCTACTAATTCATCAATACTTTCTTCAACATATGACTAGATTCAGAGTAACAAACATCCAGTTTTACATTTATAACGTTCGTGGAATTAGAATGAAACTAACAGCGGAGAAATTAGAGAACCAAATAGAATGTGTGATGCATCTCAATCTAATACAGCAGTATTCAGAGTGGGCCGACTAACTGTAGTACGCGTATTAAGGTCGGACTAAGCCGGTTTTTGTATGGTTAGATTAATTAGATATGGTTACATAGATTAGCACCGGACTAACCATACAAAAACCGGTTTAGTCCGGCGGATTAAAGTACGCCCACTCTGAATACAGCTGTTACAGACGTCTTCAGAGATCACCTGTCAAAACTTAGTACATGATAACGACCGGACTAACCATACAATAACCGGTTTAGTCCGCCGGATTTAAGTTAGTCCGCTCACTATGAATATAGCTGTTAGAGTTTAGCTATAAAGAACTTTAACTGCGACTACGCAGAAAATGAACGCGTGCAATACAAAATACACATGTTAGTATAAGCACTTTCGTTCATAAACAAATCCCGGATAATGAGTATCGTGTGGGAGCACGTGGCGCACGTGGCGCACGTGGCGCACGCAGCTGCAAGCCACTGACAGATCATCAGCTAAACCTCCACCAAGAGCAGAATAATTAACCACCGGAATATCACTACAGGAGCTCGCTCGAGCACGCGCGACGATCTGTAATGAGATTTGCCTGCACTAATACCCCCTCATCGTGCATATCGTATGTTAGCCAACTCACGGATATGCTAAATAATAATGACATTTAGCTGCCGAGGTTGCAATTAATTCATACGTAACATAACCCTGTTCATCGTTCTTCCCTGTAAACGAAGTATATGACCAGAACCGACACCTCACTTGTGATTTCAATAAAAACGAGTGGGTTTATAATTATAATATTGGCTTAAATAACATTGAAACTAACCATAGAAAGAAGATATCTTAGCAAGCAGCAAAATTAAAAATAAATAACGAAAATGGCTCATTCGTTATTAACGTCGAGCGAACTGATCTGAAAATGCCACGAGCACGCTCAAAAACGTGGATACGGAAAACCCAACAACGGGGAAAGAACGGGGAGAAGGGGCATGAACGGGAGGTAAATCCATTGCTCACATATTCCTTTAGCGCGCCTCGTAAATGTCGGGAGAAGCAGAGCGGAGGCGGGCGCAGGAGAGCCTACGTATAGCTATTACAACTTTTTGAATAACCAAATATCAAGAGGTTTACCAGGAGGAAGGCTAGCGCTTGATCCCTACTATTCATACTTAACTTTTAAGTTAGGAAACATACTTGGATATATCTTGGAATAATCTTGGAAATTAAGGCTGAAATGCAAATATCAAGAAATGTCATTTGGAGCTTCACCTATATGTATCCAAAAAAATTTTTTTGAAGATTTTCTTTTTGTTGTCACTGCGATTTCACTCGGTTTTAAGTTTTAACAAAAAAACTAACGGACACAGATTACATTTGTATGGGCAGCGAAATTTTATGATGCTTATGAGATTTAATATTTCATCACTTGAGACCTTGCTTGCTCTCAACGGTCGATTCTACATAATGTCCTATTCGTCGAACGTTTATTTGAAGGGATGGATGTTGCCCGGTCCCCTCCACGCGCAACGTATGCGCAGAACCAGAACCATATCGGATTTGGTTACTGCGCAGCCGCTGGAACTTGGGGGGGGACGGTCCAGAGCCACGCTGCTAATAATACTTGTTTAGTACAAAAAACTCGAAAAGAGTCAGACTCGCACACAAAGGGTTCCGTACCATCTTACAAGATTTAACACAAAAAAATCACGTTCTTTGTATGGGAACCCCATTTAATTAATATTATTTTAAATTTTACCTATTTCTTGTTATAGGGGCAAAATAAATAAACACTCTGTGAAAAATTCAGCTGCTTACCTATTACGGTTCATGAGATACAGCCCTGTGACAGACGGACGGACGGACGGACAGCGGAGGCTTAGTAATAGGGTTCCGTTTTCACCCTTTGTGTACGGAACCCTAAAAAGTATATTTTACTGAAAGCAAATGGTTTATATTTCCAACCATTCTTAAATAATTCAAGAAAAACATAACTGTTAAATAATCTTTATTGAAATATTCCGCTGTTGGTATTCTTACATTTTCCTTTCTATTTTAAGAATGGAAAAAATACACCACTTCAATGGGAAGGAAGGCTGCCCACTTTACCACCAGATTGCGCCACATAAAACTATGTCACAGTTTTATTTCAAGGTTATAGGTGGTTGACCAATTTAACTGACCTTCAACGGTATGTAAAACACGGACAGTTTCATTGACATTTCAATTAACAAAAAAAAAACAGATTGTACTACCTATAGGCGGACTTTCTTATTTATTCTTAATGACGTTTGAATATTTTATAATCTCATAGGAGTAATAATAAGTAAATAACTTCAAAACAAATTTAAGTTTTTTTTAATACTACAAAAGTACAATATCACAAAAAAAGTTTATATTTTGCCGTAGCCATAACCTCAACATGATAGTCTTGGCACAGTTCATGTGGCGCCATCTACGCAAAGCTTTGCGCCGTGCACCCCATTGCAATAAATTGATCATTGATGTTACTTAATAACGACCCGAGACATTGGAATGATCAAAAAATCAAAGGCACTATGAAGAAAATGGATGAAAAATGAAGAGGCCAAGAATAAATAAGGATTGCCGCTCTGCAGTAAAGAGGGGCTCTGCCCCCTTTCGGTGTCGCGTTCGGAGCGATTTCATTTGATCGGGATTACCACCCCCGATGCTAGATTAAAAAAATATTGCTCGGCCGCAATCCGTCGGCTCGACTTTCTCTCCGTTTCCGTGTGCCGTGTTAAAAAAGCCGATCCCGCGGCGAATATTGCCGGAGCGTTTATTAGTTTTTTGTATAATTTTATGAACTAGATGCAGGCACACGAGCACCCTGGAGAGTGCACAATAGAGGCTGACCACTCGGGCCCACCACCGCCCAGGCTATCGCAGCAGCACGCTCGGCGGAGCATTCAGCTTTGTAGCGACAATAGCTCCGCGGCATTAAACAGTGATGGTTCGCTGTAACTGGAACGTTATAAAGAGTCGCCGCGCCGCCCGCCCTGCGCGCCGCGACGGAGCGGGAAGGGGAGGAAGGACCCCGCAACCGCCGAAGCTCGCCATTCAAGTGCCGGCGCTGTTAGAGTTAGAAATCAAAATTTATTATGCGCTTTATATGGGTCGCGACGGCCCGGAGGTTCTTAAAGAGGATATTGCGACCAGAAATTGCTTTTGTGGACATTTTTATCTAACTGTGTGAGAAGTTCTTTTTTTATATCAAAATGGGATTAAATGGTTGCTCTGAATGTTTTTGTGTGCATTTTATAGTTATGTAAATGAGACACTAATGTTAACAGGGAACATTTAAATTTGATGTGTTTTGAATTTATTAAGAAATTGTTTTCCATTTTTATTTTAATCTCTAACCTTATATGAAATGACTATTGAGAAGGAATGTATAACTAAGATTAACCTTATTACCATAAAATTCTTGTTACTTTGCTGTTTGTATAATTGTTGACTTGTTCTATAGTATTGAGTGCAGTTAGCTGCACTTAAAATAACATACTCAACGGATTTAATATTTTGAACTATGAAATTTGAAATTTGATGCGGCGGGATCGTGCAAGAACGGAATCGAGGTTGAAATCCCCGTCAAGTAGTCCATTGAAGGGGTCTGTGAAGCAGCACGCTAACGATAAAACGACCCCGAAATACAAATATTACCAACTCTAAAACTGTAGCAACTTTACGAGCTACGTACGCTTAGATTTAATTTCCGAATTAATGTTTCCGCTAACACAACGGACATTAAGTTTGTCGCGTCACTTAATAGCTACAGTAATTAAATGAATGACTAGCGAAGGGACGGAAACTCTAATCTGTTCAGCGTCACTCGCTCCGTTGGATCAATTCTACTGTATGGGTAAGTTAACCGTTAGTGTCTTATGTATAAAAGAACAGTACACTATGTCTATTAACCAAGATCCATAAAAGGGAATGGACTAGAGACACGCCGGCAACCGCGTCGTGGAGTGTTTGCCAAAAGAGGCAAATGGCATGCAACGAGCCCATTGTAATGTAGATTGTGCGACCCGTTGTGATGTAAAATGGAAGTTTTAGGTATATTTCCATGTGAAAAAACAATTTAACTTCAAAAACTGTAACTATTTTTATCACCTGGGAAGGATTTAATCAATGACAAATTATTTTATAACACATAAAAAGGAGCGCTTTTAATGATAGCGAACTGTAAACTTTTTATCGGTCTCGCCCACTCGCAAACGGCTCCACAGACCCAAAACGATATCGGATTTGGTTACAGGGCAGCCCAAAAAATCAAAATCAATGTTAACGCATGATTAATCACGTCACTTTGTATGAAGAGTATGGAAGGAATTCCATGCGGTTCATTAAAAGTGACGTGTTTGAACATTGATTAACTCAGCCGTCTCTTCGTGCAATCGGGGCTAAGTAAGTAATGATCAGTGTGTGCAGCCGCTGGCGCTTGGAGGGGGCAACAGCAGTCCCGGGCATTCTACTTTGCCACACTTTTCCTAACATAGGTTTTCTTGTCTACATCGCTCGCGTGGACTTTTAACTATCGCTTCATAGTATTTTCTTACTTTTATCACTAATTCACTCTACGTATTCCCAAAAACCAATTTTAAAGTAGACCTACCAAATTATGCAATATTAAAAATATGATTTCGTCACGAAGACAACGAAGGAGACAGAAATATCGAATTACATGTAATTTTATTTTGGTCGTACATTAGCATAAAAATAATAAAATGTCAAAGTGACGACAGGGGCAGGGCGCCCCGCGGTGCCAGGCGGCGGCGGCAGGAGGGGCGGGGGCGTGGGGGTGGGCTACGCCGTAGGGACGGGAGGGGAGCGCGGTGGAGCGAGCGCCCCCTGCGTTTGACAATCTCGCTTGTCACAACAATTGTCAGCATTAACGACAGATGGAGCCAGCGCGCGGCGACGACGGCATTGTCTTCTTCATAATCATTTAAATGGCTCCGTATTTTGTACATAGTTGTTTACCTCGGCTATAATGGGCGGATTATGACAGCCTGTTTGAACACAGTGGGGCTGTACATTTCAGGCTGTCACTCACAAAATTTAAGGCATTCTAAAGACTTTACTTCTCGGATAGTTAAGTACATTGAGAAGAACGCGGTCGAGGCGCATGTACGTATACGCTCGGAAATATTTGTTACCATCCATGTACAGAGTACTAGTATTCCGAGTAGGGTTTACGTAATCAATCCCGAATAAGCCCCGGCGTTACCCAATCTGCGATTCCAAATCCTGCCATCACACACTGCCAGC
This sequence comes from Incurvaria masculella, assembly GCA_946894095.1. Classification (NCBI taxonomy): domain Eukaryota; kingdom Metazoa; phylum Arthropoda; class Insecta; order Lepidoptera; family Incurvariidae; genus Incurvaria; species Incurvaria masculella. Next base: position 12,423,956 of record OX335644.1, read on the forward strand.
ATGTATCAAATGTACTATTAAGGCGGGAATATAGGTTAATAGCCGAGGTTCTCGGCTCCGCTGGGGTAATTTCGTGTTGGACATTCACCCGAGCAGCGCCCGGTAAAATTTTATCAGAAACCTTTACGGGCGCGCTATTTAAACGGTCAGTTTGTAAATTAATTGCAATAGATGTTTGTGTAAAACAATGACACCTACCGGGTCCAACTATAGCTAGGTACCATCCAGGTGACTTCATATAAAAAAGAGCTTCTTCATACATCCAAAAAAAATCACGAAAATCTGCCAAAACGTTTAGGAGAAAAAAAATTACGAACACACGCAGAATTGTATATGTATGGAAAATGAGATACAACACAAAACATAATGACATAAAGGAACGCGCAAAAAGTCTATTTTCTTGAACGAACACATTCTTTGAACGGATGTAGAAATCTCGAAATCCATAAAAGCAGTAGTTTTAAAAATACTTTTTCTTTTTATTATTTTATAATATGGTATATTTTCTCAGCGCTAGATAATTAAATTTCGTCAAAGGAAGCTTTTGTCGTCAAAATAAGCTTGTGTCAAAGAATATTCGAGTTGGCTACTAATATATTTTGCCTAAAATCATGCATTTCCATTAAAAGGGCACTGCAGGGAGAAGGCGAAGACACCCCTGGCCTGCACCTCGGCCTGCACACAACATTTGACGTAGTGCAGTTTTTAGGGTTCCGTACACAAAGGGTGAAAACGGAACCCTATTACTAAGCCTCCGCTGTCCGTCCGTCCGTCCGTCCGTCCGTCCGTCCGTCCGTCCGTCCGTCTGTCCGTCTGTCACAGGGCTGTATCTCAGTAACCGTAACAGGTAGACAGCTGAAATTTTCACAGAGTGTGTATTTATTTTGCCGCTATAACAACAAATAGGTAAGATTAAAAAATAATTAAAATTAAAGGGGGCTCCCATACAAAAAACGAGATTTTTTTGTTGTATTTTTTATGATGGTACGGAACCCTTCGTGTGCGAGTCCGACTCGCACTTGGACGGTTTTTTACTTCAGCTTTTGCTGGCGCGTCAAAATCTGGATACCAGATTAAGCGCCGCGAACACGTGCAATATTACAATGTGCATTCAAGGAATTTTAGGAAGATGTCCTGGAGGACGATGGTGATAAACTATCGTTTTATACTCGTATTTAAGGTTTTCTCAATAAGCACTTTTATGCAAACATGATAATCGGAAAAACTTGGCATTGAACCATGTTATGATTTAGATAAAAACAGGTTGGTTCTTGCCAATAAAATTAAAGCCGTTAAGCGGTTTTGTAATCGCGGTGATGGTATATTATTTTAATTTAATAATATTTACAAATGTCAAAGTTTTTCGAATCAATTGAAGGCTTGGATTTTTTATTAAAACACCAACTTTGATTAGTCTAAATTTATAAAATGATTTAATATAATTTTTTTTCGATAACCCTTATGTTTGCAGAAAAGTGCTTAATAAGAAATCTTAAAATACAAAACGATTGATATCGGATACGGTCGTGTCACCCTCACGGTAAATTTTGGAATATTTTTTATTCCGGGGCTATGTGCATACGTAGATACTTATGTGTGTTACGCTTTTATAGAGATTTTCCGTAACATTATGCATGATGAACCCAACATTATAATGGGTTGTTTGCTGTCTAGATCTAAGCCCGACCCGCTCAGTTTTGTAGGATCATAATTAGTAGGAGATTAGAGCGAGAGTACGGCGAATGCCAAAGGCTCGTAATACTGGAGCAGCGGGGGTCGATAAAGGTCAATTAGGCGCGACCTATACATACATATGTAGGGAAATAGATATACACTCAACCACTTGCTTTCTGAGCGAAAGGAAAAGTCCCTGTGGATATTACAACAACAACAACAACAACAACATAATACAACACATATTCACGGCCATGGGTGCCCTTAATTTCGACCTCGTTTCGACAATGAAGGCACACAGAACACATTGCTATTTTCATATATTTACCCATTGTAAGAGCCACCATTACATACTGTTACGAGCGCGCCCCGCTGCGAAGACATAGCGCTGATACACTACCAAAGTGCGCCAAATGGTTCCTTCGAATCTCAGTAGATGGCGCTACTTGTCTTATTGCATTGCGCAGGCTATCGCATCACCGTCGTCCCATATAAAGTGACGCCTCGTCCAGCTGACTTCAGAAACAAATCTCGGACATTCTAGTAATGTCTCGAGGGAGATTGTTCTCGACTGCTGCCCTACATGGGCGCCTAGAAATCGGTGGAGTGTTCTGGAAAGAAGCTCCACCGATATAAAAGGCGCCCAAGGCGCTGAGGGCGGCAGTCTATTTTTGGAAGCGAAGTGAGCGACAACAAGCGATATAGAAGTGCAGTGAACTAGCTCTGAAGTGAATCAGTGAAGTGAGTGATATAGTTTGTAAATTAGTGTTTGAATTAACCTAGTGTGAAATTGTATTTGTGTGTTTGCTTGTGAATTATTTGAAATAAAGGAAGAGTGTTGAGTATTGGTGTTTTCTTCTCTAATCTGCACCCTACCCGCGTAACAATTGGTGTCAGAAGCGGGGATTAGAGATGCCGATCACACCGAGAGAAGACCAGGAAGGCGTGAGGACCAGGAGCCAGACGGCAGCCGACACAACACCGGCCGAGGATGCAGCTGCCTCAGGAACTCAAGAATTCGAGAGCCATCAATTAATGACGCAAACTCCTGCCTTGGACTTGAACGCATTGATGACCTTCATGCAAGAACAGTCCCGCCGTCAAGAAGAACAGGCCCGCCGTCAAGAAGAGCAGTTGCAAGAACAGGCCCGCCGTCAGGAAGAACAGGCCCGCCGTCAAGAAGAGCAGTTGCAAGAACAGGCCCGCCGTCAGGAAGAACAGGCCCGCCGTCAAGAAGAACAGGCCCGCCGTCAAGAAGAGCAGTTGCAAGAACAGGCCCGCCATCAGGAACAACAGGCCCGCCGTCAAGAGGAGCAAGCCCGTCGGCAAGAGGAGCAGGCCCGCCGTCAAGAGGAGCAGGCGCAGGAACAAGCTCGCCGTCAGGAGGAGCAGCAGCAAGAACTGATGTGGGCCGTTAGGGAATCCAATGCCAAAATAAAGGAGAAGCTTGATGAGGTCAACTCTAAGATCGAAGAGCAAGACCAAACTCTCGGGCGCCATGAAGAGCGACTGAACGGGCTTGAGTCAAAGATATTCGAAGAAATGGAGAAAATCAAGACCTGTGGAGTAACTGTATCTTCATCTGCAACAGCAGGAGCAAGATTTAAGGTTCCTCCTTTCGATGGTTTGACATCCTGGGCCGCTTACAAACTTCAGTTTGAATCAGTGGTTATTGCAAATGGATGGAATGATAACCAAGCACGAACTGCTTTGACCTTAGGACTTCGGGACAAGGCACTCCATGTTCTTGAGGCTTTAGGTCCCCAAATCACCTATGACGGACTTTTAGAAGCACTGGAGTCAAGGTTTGGCGACAAGCATTTGGAACACGTCTACCGAGCTCAACTTCGTGATCGAGTACAACGAGCAAGTGAAGGACTTCAACAGTGGGCACTGGAAATCGAGAAACTTGTCCGAAAGGCCCATCAATCATCATCGAATTCTTCGTTGGAAGATTACTTGGTGCAGGCTTTCGTGGATGGCATCAGGGACATCGAAGTACGAGCTGCTGTACGATTAAGTCACCACGCAACGTTGAAGGACGCTCTTGCCCACGCGTTGGAGGTCGAAGCGGTTCGATCAGATCCCCGAGCGCATCGAATAAGAGAAGTGGTGACGTCGGAAACCAGATCACCTGCAAGACGTAAATTTACTCCCCGATGCTACAAGTGCAATGAACTGGGGCACCTTCGAACCAACTGCCCCAAAAACCAAACCGAAAGGCCTGATGCTGCAAATGAAGATGCGCAGCAGGGAAACGAGTAAAGGCCAGAACCGGGGGGCGGGTGCTGGCTGGTAGAATAGAAGCCCCGAAAGTCACAATTTCGCAGGCATGTACTGGAAACAGCCTGCTCGTTGAAGGGCAAGTGAACGGGATACAATGCAACTTGACCTTGGATACCGGAGCATCCCGTACAATCGTTAAGTCAAAAACCTTTGGCCGCGTCATATGGAATCGTCGCCAGTATTTTAATGGTTGCAGGCTTCAGACAGCTACCGGCCAGCACATACCCGTTAATGGAGAGATAGAAGTTACGATTAAAATTGGATGTAAGACTTATCGTCATACCGCCGTTTTAGCAGATATCATCGATGATTGCATTCTTGGTTTGGACTTTATGAGAACTAACAACTGTAAAATAGATGTGGCAAATGGCGTGCTAATATGTGGCAAAGAAGAAGTTTCCTGGCTACGCAAATGTGATGAAATTTCCTCAGATAAATTGGACACATGGAGATCTAAAGTGTCCACTCTTTTGGAAGAAAGCAGACGGGACCTGACTGTTGATGATTTCAAGAAAGCAACAAATCTACTTATGCGATATTCAGACATCTTCTCTTCGCACGACGGAGACATTGGGAGAACAAGCATGGTTAAGCACCGCATCGACACAGGAGATGCTCTTCCAATACGTCAGAGGCCACGCCGCGTTCCCGTAGCTAAAGAAGAAGAAGTTCAGAGAATGATAGCGGACATGCAGAAAAATAATGTTATAGAGACTTCATCAAGTCCATGGTGTTCACCCGTAGTTCTGGTAAAGAAGAAAGATGGCAGCACCAGATTTTGTGTGGACTATCGACGTTTAAATGATGTAACGAAAAAGGACAGCTATCCGATTCCTAGAATTGATGACACGCTGGATACATTGAGTGGCATGAAGTGGTTCACAACCCTGGACCTGAAGAGCGGCTACTGGCAGGTGGAAATCGACAACAAAGACAAAGAGAAGACAGCGTTTACGACAGGGCATGGGCTGTGGCAATTCAAAGTGATGCCGTTTGGACTTTGTAATGCTCCCGCAACCTTCGAGAGGCTTATGGAACGAGTACTTTTTGGGCTGATCGGGGAAGCTTGTCTGGTGTACTTGGACGATATAATCATATTAGGGCGGACATTTGACGAGCACATCAAGAATTTGGAGAACGTTTTGAGCAAGATTCGCCAAGCTAACCTTAAACTAAGTGGCAAGAAGTGTTCTTTCTTCAAGCGTCAGGTTAGCTATTTGGGTCACGTTATCTCCGGAAATGGCATCCAAACTGACCCAAAGAAGATCGAAGCCGTACAGGAGTGGCCAATTCCAAAGGATAAGACTGAAGTTCGTGCCTTTTTAGGACTGAGCTCATATTACCGCCGTTTCGTCCGAAACTTCTCCGAGATTGCTAAGCCTCTGCATCGACTTACAGAAGATAAGCGTCAATTTAATTGGGACGAGGACTGCGCAAATTCGTTTCAAGAACTAAAGCAACATCTCTGTAACACTCCTATCTTGGGCTACCCCGAAGCCGATAAAGAGCTCATAGTCGACACAGACGCAAGTAATACCGGAATCGGCGGTGTACTCTCACAACGTCATGGGGACAAGGAGATCGTTATTGGTTATTTCAGCAAATCCCTTTCAAAACCAGAACGGAACTATTGTGTGACAAGACGAGAGCTTCTAGCAGTAGTGAAGACTTTGCAGCATTTCAACAAGTATCTTCTCGGCCGAAGATTCCGCTTGAGGACTGACCACGCTGCTTTGAAATGGCTGCTTCAGTTTAAGAATCCAGAAGGGCAGGTTGCACGTTGGCTGGAACAGCTCCAAGAGTATCAGTTTGATACAGAGCATCGGAGTGGTAAAACCCATGGAAATGCTGACGCTTTGTCTCGTCGACCCTGCCCAGAAGAGTGTAAGCACTGCATCAGGGAGGAGATAAAGGAGACCGTTCATTTAAAGGCCATCCGAACGGATAACATCAGCGAAGAATGGAGCAATGAAAACATGAAGCTAGCCCAGGAGGGGGACGATGATCTGATGCCCATTATTCACTGGAAGAGAGCAGGAGAGACAAAGCCAGAATGGAGAGATATTTCTGCAATGAGCACAGCGACTAAAAGTTACTGGGCGCAGTGGTCGAGCCTGGTACTTCATGACGGAATATTGTACAGAAAATGGGAAACACCTAACGGAAAGGATACTTCTCTGCAATTAGTCATCCCCAGATCTAAGATTAAAGAAGTTCTTCAATGCCTGCACGATGGAACTTCAGGTGGACATTTGGGAATAAAGAGAACTCTCCTGAAGATACGACAACGGTTCTACTGGATAAATTGTCGCGACGATGTAGAAGATTGGTGCCGTAAATGCACGATCTGTAGCGCTGTTAAAGGGCCTCATACACGGAGCAAGGGAACTTTAAAATTGTACAATGTTGGAGCTCCGTGGGAGAGAATTGCTCTTGATGTGGCTGGCCCTTTTCCGCCGACAAATGACGGCAACCGTTACTTTATGGTTGTAATGGATTATTTCACTAAGTGGCCTGAGGTATTTGCCATACCAAACCAAGAGGCGATCACGGTTGCACAGAAATTGGTCCACGAAGTTTTCTGTCGCTATGGAGTACCTCTCGAGATACACACTGATCAAGGCAGAAACTTCGAATCTCGAGTGTTTCAGGAGACATGTCGAATAATGGGAATCCATAAGACCAGGACAACCCCATACCACCCACAGTCAGATGGCATGGTGGAACGATTTAATCAGACATTGGAAAGACACTTGGCCAAATTGGTAGAAGACCATCAAAAGGATTGGGACCAGTATATTCCGCTGTTTCTGCTGTCATACCGAACCGCTGTGCATGAAAGCGTAGATGAAACTCCAGCCTACATAAATTTTGGACACGAACTCAGACTACCAGCTGACCTTCTGACAGGAATTCCACCAGAGGCATCCCATTGTGGAACAGAGTATGTGTCAGATCTGCGAGGGAAAATGGACACTGTTTATAAACGTGTCAGAGAGGCTGGTCTACGAGCAAGCGAGCGGATGAAAACACGTTACGACCGCAAAGCTAATGGAAATGTATTTGAAGAAGGATCTTTAGTTTGGCTACATAATCCATTACGAAAAAAAGGAAAAAGTCCCAAACTGCAACCAAAATGGGAAGGCCCATATAGAGTGGTGACTAAAATCAATGACGTGACATATCGTATCCGCCGGAATGATAGATGTCGGGAAAAGATTGTGCACGTAGATCGTTTGGCCCGATACCACGGAGACAATTATGCTCGAGACGAGCATAACTAAGGAGGAGGCAGTGTTACGAGCGCGCCCCGCTGCGAAGACATAGCGCTGATACACTACCAAAGTGCGCCAAATGGTTCCTTCGAATCTCAGTAGATGGCGCTACTTGTCTTATTGCATTGCGCAGGCTATCGCATCACCGTCGTCCCATATAAAGTGACGCCTCGTCCAGCTGACTTCAGAAACAAATCTCGGACATTCTAGTAATGTCTCGAGGGAGATTGTTCTCGACTGCTGCCCTACATGGGCGCCTAGAAATCGGTGGAGTGTTCTGGAAAGAAGCTCCACCGATATAAAAGGCGCCCAAGGCGCTGAGGGCGGCAGTCTATTTTTGGAAGCGAAGTGAGCGACAACAAGCGATATAGAAGTGCAGTGAACTAGCTCTGAAGTGAATCAGTGAAGTGAGTGATATAGTTTGTAAATTAGTGTTTGAATTAACCTAGTGTGAAATTGTATTTGTGTGTTTGCTTGTGAATTATTTGAAATAAAGGAAGAGTGTTGAGTATTGGTGTTTTCTTCTCTAATCTGCACCCTACCCGCGTAACAATACATTTGTTACATAAACAAAAATGTCGGTTGATGTGCCGAACTACCAGTATAATGTTATAATGTTGAACTAGTTGAAATGATAAAACATTAAAAAATCCGAGTGCAGGGTGCCTAAGGATGATGAACAAACAGTAAACTCATTGAACTAAAAATGGCGCGCATGTTACGATTATCATAATCTGCCTTGTGTGATATCCCTGAACTATGAATTCATAAAATATAAAAGCCGGATGCATATATTGCTAGTTATCTATCACAGAAACCAAATTCAATATACATTACAGTATTTGAATCAGGTCGCATTCATAAAGTATGTATTTTTATGTTGATTGTAAAAAACACAAAGTCCAAAAAGCATAATTTCCAATTGGACTTTGTGCTTTTTGGATTTTATGAATGTACATCGAAGCTCTACCGAATCGTAGAATTAGACAGAGCTAACTAAGGATGTTGGAATACTGTCGAGTGTCGAGTCTCGGCTGAATGACTGCTGGTAATCATATTCTGGCGAGGTGAGCGCGAGAGAGCCTAGCGATAACTTCGTAGGGGAATTTCAAATTCGAAGTGAAATCGAATAGCTACACGGAGGGAATCGGAAGAATGACACGCCATTTTAGCACCCTCATCTTTATGCGATGTGACAGTTCCGTCTGACAAAATGGAATAATATTATCTTGTTTACAGAGAACTAGGTGAGGTACCCGGCTCCGCTCGGTTCAATGTCGTTTCGGACTGATGTCGAGCTGAACCTAACATGTTATGTTGTACAAACCTCCCCTCTACAAACTTTCATCCCCGTTTTCAGACCCTTTGGCTTCAATTTTCGCCACAAAAGGTAAGCCACATATCTTTCCCAAGGTCCAGACTCTCTCTATATAATATTAGTATGGATATAGTTATAATATAAACCCACACCACGACTTGAAGATGAACATACACAAGTGGTTTTGTTGCGGGGCAACAGTGCTGGGAGCGCAATAAAATTGCCATCACATTGCCAATTTACCCGCTGATAATTTCCTATTTGGCAACGGAATTTTTCATCAATACATTACGGAAAATACGTTGGAAATTTCGGGATAAATACAGCACTATTAAAATGTCTCGCCGTTTCGTGCATCGCGCGGGCGATAAGATCCAATGCAACCCAAATAGCGTCGTATACCATGATAAAAAGCGTACGCTAAAGGAGAGGACGAATAGAGTGTTAAAATGTCGGCTAGGTGCTCGAGTTGGGTCGTCGATATTTTTATGAATACGTATTGGCAAAGAAAATGATCGTCGGAGTGTCGCCACCCTTCGGGCGGGCCGCATAAAGAGATTAGGGTTGTTCCCGCCGGGGTCGCGGCGCGGTGGAGGGTCAGGGGGGGGGGGGGGATGCTCGCGACTCGCGGCCAAAGTGCTGTTTATCTTGAGCGATAACGCCCATCACTAAAGTCAACTGCCGACCGCAGCACTGAAGCGTGCACTTACACTACTTACATGGCACCCGCTGCTGCTGAGGAGACGAACCGGCCTTAGATCGACAGTCACACTTGTGCAATTGGAGCATCCATTTGGCTTCAGACAGCTCGTAACTCAGGGGCGCGGGGACTTGCTTTGATGATAGAGGTCAAGAGATCCCCGTTCATGCAGGGTGATGTCTATTCTTTCGTTGGATACGTGCGTCTCGTCACGAATGCGAGCTGTTCCATGATTCGGAATTCATGTAAAAATGTACGTTAACTGCTGCTCCGCTGCTAGGTGATAGGGTTAAGCCAGCCCGGGTTGGTACCAAGGCATGAAAGATGGTCGAAGCGGCAATGAAAAAACGCCCGGGTAAAACATCCAGTAAAAAATGGGAGACACTTCAATCAAGTATATGAAGAATAAAGTAACTTATACAACGTGGAAACATATTCACTTTTATTTTATGCATTACAAAGCCTATCACATAAAATGAAACGATATCTACAACAGGCATTCCGATATGATAAATGACCGGATTCCGAACGAAATATGTGAATTCACCAAATAGGTGTCTCCGAAAGGGGTAAAACATCTACATAGCCTTAATTTGAATCCTTTCGAAACTAGAATGGTATCATTTCGAAGCCCTCTGAATTCTCCAGGATATTTTCAATGAAGTTTTAAAATAAATTATAACCACCTACTAACTATTTAAGATGGAATATTTTTCAACCCGGACGAAGTCGGGCGGGCCACTAGTTATTTTATTATAAAATGCTATTTTAATAACGAAATATTGCGGGTTAAGTACAACATCTCTGGTAAGTGATATTTTTTTAATTTAATATCCGGTCCTTATTTTTCGCTCAAAGAAGAAAGAAGAGAGGTCTATAAGAACCATAATTATAATACTTACCAGAGATTGTGCACTCCATCCTAAATTAGCAAACAAGTACGGTCGCATAATTCGATGTCGTTACACCGGAAATATAGACCTTCGAGTGAGGGTAGTAGTAGAGGTCTTTTTCTAGCTTCTATCGTCTTGAATGCTCGTATGAGGTGCATAACGCTGTTCTAACGTCTCCGTTCTACCTTCGCTCAACGCGGAACAGGGAGAAAATGCAAAATTTCACAGCCGACATTACAAAAATAAGAACCCACCGATCCTGTAGATACTTTATCTATAGGGTCGGTACACAAAGGAATGAACTCCTTTCCAAGGTATTCCCCTCAAATTACGACCTGGGGTCCTTCAAATTTGGTGTGAAGAAGCACCTGGCCGGACGGCATGGTTTTCGCATACTCCCTGAATGTTCGAAAACCCATGGGCGTCGTCGGGCACCTTTAGGTCCTGGCGTACGCCATATGCTGCGCTTACTTAAAAAAAACGAAACTTTGGAATGAGTTTTCTTTTCAGTTTAACGAAATGAAAAGAAATGACTTAGATACAACGAACATATGAATCCAGCCGATGGCTCATGATAGAGTCGACGCGACGCGCGTACGGCACGCCGCCGCCGCCAGCGCGCTGCAAGGCGTGCTCCCCTTTACTCGTACCTGGCGTGCCTCCATTTAGATAAATACAGAGAGGGCTACCGGGCCATTTGTGCACGGTGTTTATCTTGAGCGATTGGGATGTCAATCGCTCAAGATAACACGAAATTTGTACTTCACGCGAAATTCCGACCGCAGCTAATCCTGAAGCAAGTACGAGTGTTGCCATGGAAGCTGAGAAGTCAAGCAAAGCGACGGGTAGTCAGTAACGTGCCTACCTCCGTCGCAACAGGCACGTTCTCCTGAAGATGGAGCCCATGTGAGGCTCCGAAACGTCGGGCAGCACGTCCTGCTCCTCACACGCGTGGTAAGCCGTCAAACTAAATATTTTTCTTATGTAGGTTTCGTTTCTTACTTTATATACATATATTTTTTATGTCTTGTTTATGGTTGTTTTGTTTTGTCTTGTTTTTTGTTGTTTTGTTTGCATGTGTTGCGCTGAATAAAATAATCGATTTAATTTTAATTTGGGTTTTCGATGTTGTGGGTATTAGATCCTGTGCTTTTTTACTTTATGAAGGCGAGCCTTTATAAGCTATGCAAGTTCAACGCGGCAGTGGCAGCGATTTTTCGTTATTCAAACGATATACAATTTTAAAGCAGCGCCGATGGAGCCGAACAGACGAGCGGGTCCGCTCACAGCTCCGCTCAACCCTCATCCATTATTCCCGCCCGCGCCCCTCCGCGACACAGCACACCACCCGGCGGCGGCGGCGACCGGTTCAAAAGTTAAAACTGAACAATCGCACCGGAAAACAATCTGCGAGAGCCAACTCTCACGCTAATCACTTATTTATGGCCGCCCGACATCCAGCCGACTCGAAACTTCCCTCGCCGCCGAACGGACCCGTAATGAACTACCGAAAATTCAGGGAATTCTAATGAGGCATTCCTGGCAACTCTTAACGGCATCACGGACATGCCCTTCTTGGATTGAGTTTCGCGCAGATTGCAGTGTTGCATTGAGTGCAACATTGTTGCCGTTCAGCTGGGCGAGCACCGATATATCTCTACTCGGGACTTACGGAATACGATCACGAGACCCTAAGTCGGTAGTCAGCGCTCTCACCTAAATTGGCGTTTACGGAACTTCGAAGTTCTTAGTTCGAATTATGTGGTTTTACTTCTTCAACCTGTCCAAATCAAACTCTGACTATAGATTTTTATGAAAACGTGGAGTCGGCGTAAACGGCAACGTCAACGTATTTACGGCGACTATGCGTATGCTGTCAAATCAACCTCGGACTTGCAAACGTTAGTTCGCTTAACGCCCGTCCACTGCGCGCGCTCCTAAATTCTCCATGCATTGCAAAACGCTGGTCGATCGGTTGGGCTTAAACGTCAATCTAAGTGACAAGTCAGACTAAGGGCTCAGATTCAGTTTGAGTTTACTTTAGCTAAAAATTTTCAGAAAAAACCGGTGGCGCAGGAGATTATATAATAAAACGATAATAAAAAGAAAATTTAAATTTATAAAATGTACACTTGAGAAAAAAAACACGGACTTAGACATTTTTGTTCGCTATTCAAAACGTGAGTCGTCCGGTTTTTCCCATTAGCGTAGAACATACTAGTGGCTTCAATCCAATTGTAAAGAGTAGCAATTATGAGTTTAAACACTCAAAAACTTTGCGACGTTTTTGGTGCTGGGCTTCAACGACTGACGATCATCCGAAACTAAGGAAAGAAGAGTTCCTTGAAGCTTAAGGTGGCCCAACCCGCTCATCTCCCCATACAAAAGGGGAAAGAAGATCACGCCCATATTTCTTGTCAGAGATCCAAAATTTTGCTCAAAATAGCTTTATTTGATCGAACTAGATGTCTGATGACCATTGGCATTGTAAAATTGTGTTTGGTTTCTAAGTTGTAAGGTCCGAAAGTTCGAATTTTTCGCGCGTTTTATACGATAACTTTGGAGGTGGATTACGCAATGATAAAGTAAGAACATCGTAAAAAAATTAGTCATCAGACATAGCTTATTTAATCAAGATTTATGATCTAGTTGTTTTTTGTTAGATTTTTGACTACAGCGGTCGTGGTTTACTTTTAGCTATAAGTCGTTTTGAAATTAAATTTTTCGTAAATCTTACCAAATCATACACTATGCACATTGTCTTTTTTGTGGACATGTTGCATCTTCCTCATCACGGAGCCTGTCTTATTCTTTGAAACAGAGAAGGTCCCAGAGCGCAACAGCACGGTTTTGTACTGTGCCCGCGAATGAGTTAGGCCCGCCGGGTTGGGCCGCCTTAAGATCTCTACACTACACCATACTTTTTCGCTACACCCTTTCACAACGAATAATTCAAAAAATTACATTTCCATCATGACCAAGACTTGAAGGAATCACAGAATAATTAATAGTGCTTGAGGAGTCGAAAGGAATTATGATAGCCAAATCAACCCCAGCGAAAGTTCGAAAGCCCATTGGCGTAGTCGGGCACCTCCTATGGATGTTCCTGGCCATATACCGCGCCTACCAAACAAACTGATGGCCGCGGCTCTGCCCGCTTTAAAGTCTGATGAAAAACGGTCAGTTCTTTTCCCGACTTTTCTAATATTTAACCCCACTGAACATCCCAAGGGCGATTGAATGTTTGACCATACCCGAATGAAAATACAGCTTTTGCTTCAGGAGAAAAATACGTAGCCGTGCCGTTAAGGTGTTCATTTGAAAATTTGTACTTATCTCGGTGAGTTTTATCAAAAAATAAAATTTAATCAAAAGTTTAAGCACGAGTTTAAATTTATTCTGAAAATATAAACATTAATACGTTTGTCATATTTATCGTGATTGTTATACCTCGGAAGCCGCAACCCAATTTCACAACAGCGAATAACCAAAAAACACGATACAAAAATAATGAAATCCGAGTTATCAGCCAACTCGTTTTATGCTGTCGGAAATAATGACAAGTAAACGCTCGGACAGTCCGCGGCGCGGGGGTGCAGGGTGCGGGGTGGGGGTGGGGGATATAATAGGGAAGTGGCGGGGCGGTCGGCTCGCGCGGTAACGAGAGGCAAACATAATAGGATTTGGAGGTGATTATGTGTATCGGGGTTGTTTTGGAGCTACGGAGCCCTACTGAAACTCGCTTCCAAAATTAACAGCTGTAGAGTTCTAATTTTAATAACGTCAACTCGGAAAAATAAATGAAGTCGACGGCTGAACATTCAAGAACGATGTCCTTTGATCTACAGCAAAAACTTAGTGAAGTGTTTGAATGTAAGTTAATAATTGGTTGGTCGCGGATTGTAGAGCTTCGCCGTGGGTGTGGGTGTGGGGTGTGGGGGCGCGCGGTTGCGGGTCACGTGGCGGGCGGCGGCGGTCACGTGGGGCGGCGGGTGGGGGGGAGGCCTCGTGCCGCGCGAGCTCGACACAAATAACGCTTAGCTAACTTTTCCAAGAGACATCCTAAAAGTGTGCTTTTGGCTTTGGAATAATGTCGCCCGCTCGAATTTACATTAAAGTTTACCGTCGCCACTGAAGTTAATACATATAACAAATTCATGTATCAACATTTTATTTAGTAGGTATCCAAGGCAGATCGTTTTTAAACTATGAGCGGGAAATCGGAGTAAGAGGTCCTTAAGGTTCAATCATTTATTATTGCCAGCGAGCATGAAAGGATGGCAGTAGAAACAGAGCGTAGCTAGCATTTTTGGACCCTAACGAAAAAAATTTAAGTGCCATCATGAAATAAACCTGTATGGGGGATCTTAATAACTTAACTCATTATTACACTTTTATACTATAGGGGCTTAGTTATAATGTACTAAAAGGTTTATTTTGGGCCCGTTTGAACCAGGGGCCCCGTGCGACCGCATCGGTTGCATTGGCTCATTGGCTTAGCTACGCCACTGAGTAGAAAACGAAAGGCCCGCCCCCGCCAGCCACTTGGCATACAAAAACGGTAGCGCCGGCGAGTCATATTGCTTTCTGCGTAAGAACACCCCAGGACGCTATTTAGTCCAACGAACATTTTTGATGTAGTCGTCGCGTCCCGAATTCGTAAGAGAACTCACTACAGTTAGACGTTTTCCACTAACTCGTGGCTCCGCTGCCGCCGCGGCCGTGCGGGTGATTTTCGATCGCTGCTCCCGCCCTTCCATGCTCGCTGAATATTGCTATGAAACTCTCCTTGAGAGCCAAGTTGACCTCACAGACCAAACAAAGGGGACGCGGCCAACACTCCTCAAAGATCAATGCCTCCCGCGGAACGGGCGTATCAAAACAGTCGTTACGTAACAAAGAGCAGGCAGCGAGCGGAGCCGGGGTCACGTTACCGCACCGGGTGCGGCGGGGCGCGGCGGGGCGCGGCGGGGCGCGGCGGGGCGTGGCGGGGCGCGGCGGGGTGCGGCGGGGCTCGGCGGGGTGCGGCGCGGTGCGTCGCCCGCGCTGCAGCCACTGCACCCGGCGGTGACGCGGGGCGGACGGGGTCGATGCGCCGCACACCCATCACGGACCATTACCGGAGCGGCGTCTCCGAACGCTTATGGACGTTTTTGTTGGGTTCACGGATTGAGGATCAACCGACAGTATCATGAAAGCCATTAGAGACTGTTATCGTTGTTGCGCGACGAGCCGAGGACCACGGAGCGGTCGCAGCTTCTTCACCACCCAACATTTCGCGGTTAACATCTGACGTGTGCTCTCGTATTGAGCTCTACTCTAGCAGAGCCTATATTTTGCGGAAAGATGAAGACGTTTTGATTACTTTTTTTTTCAGGATGCTGAAACAGATATCTCACATTCCGTTCGATAAAACATCGTGAACACCGTAATATTGTTATTATATAATATAATAAACACTTACATGCATTTCAATAGTATTGCATCATCCTTCAAAAGCCATTCACGTTGGAGAAGTCAACCTAATACATACGCGCTTAGTTATTTACCATCTAAATAACCCGCGAGGAATCGGAGTAAATATGATAGTCACGCGCCGCCTATCCAGTTCAGTGTGTTGGATGTGAAGGAATCCGTCGACGGACCGGCGGCGGGCGGCGGTGGCGGCGAGGCGGCACCACTCGTCCGGGATGAACCCGTCGCCTCCCCCGCCCTTCCCCCACCGAGGACGAGGACATCCACCCTTCACCCGGGCTCCGGTCGGCCACAGGAAACAACACAGAAGCGCCCTCTGCACTGTGTGTCGAGGGCATGACGCTCGCTGCACGCGCGCTGCACCGCTTTGCCGACTCTTTGTACCTGTTACGTGATATGATACTTTCCAGCTGCAGCTAGGGTTGAATTTGGGTGATTGACCCGAGTTGATGCCAAGGATTACCTTCTCCGAAAACTCAGAATGACTGGTTCCGTCTTTGATTTTTTAAAGGACGTTTCCTCTGAAACCTATAAACCGGAAATAGAGGAAAATTCGAGATGTCATTGTCATATTGACGTGATAGAGTAAAAAGGACTAATGAATTATTTATATTTCAATTGTGTGCATTTGATCCTTAATGTCCGTAATCTCTATCTTAAATTATCAACCATAAAAAATATAGAAATTAGAAAAAAAGCGTAAAGTTTACATTATTAGTGGAGTCTCCGCACAAGATATTCTCTGGTGGAGTAGAGCTCAGCACAAGAGCTCCTCTGACGTGTTATATATTTCATGGTGATCGCTTGGAAGCGGGATATCCTCGCTGTATTTCCACAGGATTGAGAAATCGTTCAGTGACCGTGAGATATCGTTGCCCAGTTTACGTTGTATTATGTTTTATGTGTCCGCCGGTTCTCTCGCCGCATTATGGGTTGGATTACTGGATTTCAACGTTTCAAATACTTTATTAGAATTATTTAAGGAGTGTGAGTTTCTATGTAACTAACTAGAAAATAATATATTTATTTTACGTTTTTACGTGACCATCTGCGAAATTATAGTTAACATTATTTTTATCGTCAGCAATAAAACTTTTGCGGCAGGAGGCGATCAACAGAGTATTTTTCTACGATCCGCACTCCACTAAACTCATCCCTCACTACTCTTACCTCTCAACCCTTGTGCCTCTGTAAATTTAATGAAATCTACAAACAAATCTGTTTCGCAAGATGAAAACATTTCAAGCTTCGATGCATCCGTTGAACGATATTTTTCCTGTTACTCAGGCTCGGAGAATATCCAATAAAAACTAGTAATATCACTAAAGACACGGCAGGCAAAATAACTTTACGATGACAGTTTTTTTTATCATAAGAGTCGACGGAGCTGAGTCCAACTATAAATAGCATAATTTGAACTCGAATTGGCCTCAAATATAGCAATGTGCGGTTTTCCAAGGAAGCCATAGGTTATTATTGAAATGTTTTCAGGTAGACAGTATTATGAATCGCTTACTTGTTATTCGACGTAAGTGATTCATAACACTGTCTATCCGAAAACATTCTAATAATAATGTGTAACAACAGTGAAAGTTTAAATAAAAAAACCATATGTTGTTATGTATTCATCGCAGCAAATAATTAGAAGCGAAAAAAAATTGTTTATAACGAAACCATTTTCAAGTTTTCCATTTGGTTTCGAGAGCCCTTAGGCGCCGCCGTCAGCACGTCTTTGAGGGTCTGGCGTACTATTAATATGTCGCGCTATACATATAAAAATATAACAGAAATGAATGGCAGAAAGAAGCCAAACCAATAATTTAATCGAACCAATTATAATTAAACAAAACCAAACAGCATCAGGGCGCTCGGAACATCGTTAGCAATACTCACGCGACAAAGGCTCTGCACTCACCTGGAATGAAAGAAACGCAAATGTTAATTAACAGTGAATACAATCGATTGAGACCGAGAGCGGCCGCGCGCCCGCCCAGCGGCGGCGGCGGCGGCGGCGGCGGCGGCGGCGGAGGGGAGGGGGGAGGGCGAGCGAGAGCCACTGCAGGTAAACAATTATGGCTTTCTTTATAAAAAAAGTTCGATTGAATGGTGTCTGTTATTTATTTAGTGGTCTTCATTTAGTTGTAAATATTGATATGCATTATACTAGCGTACTGTCCTCGGAGGCCATAAATGGCACTCGTCAATTATATGTAGTTTGTTATTGGTTTAAAATAGTTTCTTCAATTTCAAGTTCTCGTCAGTAGCAGGCTTTTAATTAAGCTGCACAATAATAAAGTAAGTACTAGGCAGGGATGCCGTGGTATATCCCCTAAAGTACGGCCCCCAGCCTTCAAACATGTCGTGAAGAATCACCTGGCCGGCCGGCATGATTTTCGCAGCCACAAGCCTACATATCAGAATCTTAGGAAGAATCTCTATTTTCGGACAAGTCAACCTCAGATCAGTAACTTACTACTGCAACAAGCAAAAAGGAATAAAAAAATCATAGGGTTTTTCTCCTTTAAACTTTTTAGTTTTTATAACAATTTCATGATAAAGCTAGAACCGAAACTTAAACATCACTGTGTAGGTCGTTTCGTCGATTTTTCTGCTCAGTAATTTTAAATGTTGACGACCTTCAAACGTTCTTGTTGAAGACGTTCGTCCATCTCCATGGCGAAGCGTGACCCACGCGTCTCGCTGCAGGTTTCCCGATTATGAGAGGGATTGCCATCGGCATAGTTTTAAATTATATCGATGGGGATTGCACTTAGAATGAAGCTCGAGCGGGGGGTTAGGTAAACGGCGCTGTCGACGTTCGGTCACAGATTAAATAGTACAGCGGCTTGGCAGCGCCACGACATTAGGCCGCGCATAAAGCTCCGGGAGCCAGCGGTGCAGCTTGATAACGGAACAACTCGTAAAAGTGTACAAGTCATAACGATAGAGAGCGCAAATCGCTGGGCTAACGCGTCTAATGTCACTCCGGCGGTGGCGTGAAGCGTGTGAGGAGGGGGGGGGGGGGGGGGCGTCGACATTCAGTTGTAACGTTCGCGATTAGAGATACCTCGGGTATACGATGAGATAAATAGTCGTCACCAAAACGAATGGTAACGCAAAGTAGTACTTTGTGACGTCACTTTGATACTTTTTGTATGGACGAAATCTCAAAGTAATGCCAATTGACGTCACAAAGTACTACTTTTCGTTAGTCTTAGTTTCTGTTACGACTATTTATCTCAGCCTTAGTCTCTAGGTTTCGAAAACAACGTTAGAATCGGTTTAACCGTTTCATAGTTTGAAGGAAATCGACATATGTACGTGCTTGCCTTCAGAGACGACTAAGGGATTCGTCATTGGTTGTTCGGATTCACCCCATACTTCATGTGAAACTGCAGATCCCCTTCCTTACTTGTTGGGTAGTAGTGTTATTCCCGCCCGAGTTGGTACCATCGCACTGAATGAACGAAGGTTAAAGCGGCAACGAAAAGCGCCCGTGTTTCCCTATCCAGTTCGATGTAGCCGTACAATATAAATAAGGTCCTGGTATGGCACCTGATTCCCATGTAGTGTGTTGCGCTGATATCATGACAGTATCCATGCCCAGTTCCATGAAACATATAAATCCTAAAAACATTACATTGAAAAACACTCTGTTAACAAAGAGGATCTTTGAAACTTTCGAGTGGTAGAAATCTTGTAGAGTTTTTTGGTCCAAAGAACATCGAGTAGGAAGTTCGGCATAGCAGTGATAAAAGAAACAGCATTGGTTGGCGGAGGCAGAGGCAGAGGCAGCGGCTGCGGGATTACCTCGGCGGCGGCGGCGCGGCCTGGAACGGCGCCAGCGCGAAGCGGCACCGTCGAGCTTGTTGCTCATTATCAGATGGAACATTTAAAACTCGCCCGACTCCCGCGCCCTTTTCATTTTACGATTGGCCCCCTAATTACCGCCGCTCAAGGCACTGCGCTTTTATGGGGGCCGTTTTGGGCGACGAGGCAGCGAAATGAAAAAAGTCGGACCGGCGCGCGCGACAACAGCCTGCGGCCGCGCTTGCAGCCATGCCAGCTCCGAATGCAATTACAACACGGCAGTGCAGTCCGTCTGGCTCCGGCCGCCGCGCCGCGTGCTCCGCACAGCTCCGAGTGGCACACGGCGCGGGGTTCCGAGAGAGCGGGGCGAACTACAGCCGCTGCGCTTGTTTTACGACTTCCGAGCCGGTTCGATAAAAAAAATGGTTTACAGAGCCGCGCGCCTTAACAACGTGTTGCGAATTTATGCCTGCCGCCGATAAGGAAAGTTTACTCCTAGTTTTATGTCAAATGTAACTTGCGCCAGATTCGACTAGTTACGACGCACTTCGGGCCAGATTACATTTTACAATTTTGTTGCGTTTCCGATTCAAATTTCGCCAAATGTCTTACGTTGTTGTACGTATTTTAGACGTGATACGTTGGTTCACGATGGCTAGATTAGAGTTGATACGTATCACAACGCCGCTTAGCTGTGGGCGGGCAGAGATGATTGAGAACCATACCACAAAATAAGTATGAGCAAGTCAATGGTATGAGCATACGTTTCGATGCGATCACAACATACTTATTTCGCTTCTTACAGACATACATATTCTGATAGGTAATATTTAAGTTAATACGTGATCGATATAACTAGAATGAAGATATTTGGCTCGATAGTGGTGTACAATCAAACTGAATGCAATCAAAATAATCGACGTACCTTCTTGTGCTCGAGCAGCCGGTATTAGTATGCAAACCGTGAGTTCTGGAGCAATGAAGGCTTCTCTGACAAACCGACTCTGTGGCCCTATGGGGCGGAATGAATCTTATTTTCGTGTTTCGTGTTCATTTTCAAGATATGTTGCTCATTAGCGTGAATTCAGTGTCTAAGTAAATATAGGACTTTTAGGTTTGTTTTAAATATTACAAGCTGATGTACCCGACTTCGATCGGATCAATGTCGTTTTGGACTGATGTCGGCCCGTTTTTATTTCCTGGATATTATATAAGTTCCCCATACAAATTTCCATCCCCTGTTTCACCCCCTTTGATTGGAATGTTCACCACAAAAGGTAGTCTCTGCCCTTCTACAAGGTCCAGACTATCTCTATACCGAGATTCATCAAAATTGGTTCAGCGGTTTACACACGAAAGCGCAACAGATAGTTCTTAGTTCTTTGCCTTAGACCGTTCTACCCTGAGGTTCTACCAATGTAAGTTTGGCAGTAACATTTAGGTATGAAATCATAATTGTGTCATCAATGTGGACGAAAAAAAAAACAAAAAACAAACATTATTTATAGACCAGTGAAGTTTCATTGCGGGTTCTTCTTCACTGGTTGATCGAATCCGCGTATCAATTAAATTGTGACATGACTTAGTGTAGTTTGACTACCAGAAATTGAATAAAGAAATGAAATGAAATAGGCAAAATTACTTAGCATGTATACTATCTTGTTTTTCGAATGTTGACGATGTCCGCATCGTGGCGGACGAAACGTTAAATTCTAAACAAACCTTTATGTTTTTCGAAAATTAAAAATGTTCAGCGTGACGCCCTTACGACACGAAATAGGCAAAATTTTATAAAAAAAATATGGCGGATAATTTTGTTGTGGTGCCAAGGGCTGGAATAAGTTTAATGAGTTGCCTAGGGTCGAATTTTATTATTTAACGTACTTGGTTGCAATGGGCGGCCTAGGATTGCAGTTAAGTGACTTGTTCAACAATTTGGCGCCGACATAAACACTCGTTTCAAGCGTGTCTAAGCTGTATAGCGTGTATCCAGTGTTCCAGTTTAGATCTATCTCTAAATTGTGTAGCAACTTTATTGTACAAGTAGCCTATATTGGCACGGATACTTCTTGGTAATGTTTTACTGCGCAATATCAAGTCAATATTATATGAAACAGTTTTCTTCCAACCGATACACAGATATTTCTTAATGGCGACTGCACGCCACATAGTCGTCAAAGGTGTACAGAAGGAAAAAACCTTCCTCGACTCCTGAGGTACGAGTTGAATTTTCATTTTGGTCGAGTGTTGCTGGTGGGGCGGGGAGGGGCGGGGGGTGTGGGGAAGGCAAGACAGTCGCGTAGCCGCGGTCGCTCGTTAATATTTTAGTATCGAGATCCACTTAGTGATGATGTAACGTTCCGGCATCGGCGGTCCCCGCGCGCCGATAAACCGGGACGCCTCCAGAGAGCAGCCGGCCCGGGGCCGCCTCCGCCGCCGCCGCCGCCGCCTGCAGCGTGCGCCGCGCTTTATGGGCGGCGACAATAGGAACGAAGACGTATTTTTTTAATTCTGGCAGATAAGCGCTATGGTGCGCACTCACTATAGGAAAAGTAGAAGACGTAACGGGTAATACTTGTCCGTAACCGGGTCGCCGTCTCTGTATGGACATATTGTTCATATAATCGTATGGGAAGACTGCCACGCAGCTTGTGTCACGCCTCAGTGGTGCGGAAACTTTCCTTACATGCCAGATGATAGTTCGATCCCCGCCCCGTTAATGCACAAATTTATTTCTCCTTTCAGTTGGATAAGTGCATTGCGTCACGAATGCGATCTATTCCATGTTTCGGAATCCATGTAAAACGATAGGTCACCTAGTATGTGGTAGGGTTAAAGCCCGCCAGGGTTAGCACCATCGCAATGGATGAAAAGATCGTCGAGGCGCCAATAAAGATATCCGTGTATTAAATCAAGTTCTACGTAGCCGTGCTTATAAAGAAAAGGTCCTGGCATGGCACCTCATTCATTCGGAAATGCGGTACGTACTAATATCATTCTGATCGGTGTGGTATGAGCCACATACGTCCAGTTACATAAATAAACACTCCAACTGCCGTGTGCAAATATGTTCCCGAAAGCCTTCGTCAAGTAATTTTTCACCAACACTAACACCAGTTATTCTGTGCTAACACTACAACGATTACGACTACATTTGCTTGTAGTATGTACGTTTAAGTTAGTTTTGTAGTTTTCGTAAATTGGCGACATCAGTACCCGAAGTCTCAGTTGTCACCTAAATTGGCGTTACGGTAACGGTTTACGGTTTATCGACTGGCGTTTTCAAATGTATGGAGAAATTGAATAGCGCGCGCAGTGGGCGTTAAGCGAACTAACATTTGCGAGTCCGAGCTTGATTTGACAGCTTACTCAACGTTGCCGTAAATACGTCGACGTTGGCGTTTACGTCCACTCCGCGTTTTCATACAAATCGGAAGTTCGCGTTTGACTTTGACAGCTTGAAGAAGTAAAACCACAGAATATCTAGTAAAAACTTGTATGGAGTTTGACGTTTTTACGGAACTTCGAAGTTACGTAAACGCCAATTTAGGTGAGAACTGAGATTACGGCTCAGGTCACATTGTAGGCGCGCTAGATCGCATATCTTGTTCCTTTTTTACCCGACTGCGCCAAAAGGAGGGTTATTTGCACGCTTTTTTCGTGCTTAATTTAGCACGGATCTCCTATATACATTTAATAAGCTATAAAAATCACTCGATATATTGGCCGTTATATTTATAAGCCTAATTGAGAGCTCGCCGCAGCTTCATCTTAATTAACGGAAACTAGCGCACGACGCGACGGGCACTTCTAGCGTCTCCTATATCGGTGCAGGAATAAACGTCACACGGCGCTCATTCCCCGCGGGCGTCGCCAATAAATCGAACGTATGAAATGGCGACCGCGCGGCGCGGCGGCGGCGCGGCGGCGGCGCGGCGGCGGCGCCCGGCTCCCGTTCACACACGTAATTGGCAATTAATCAGGCTACCGTTTTCTATTACATCTCATCAGGAGCAGCGGCGCAGCGGTGCGGCCACCTCGCGCTGCCTCACGACCTGAGAGCAAGGCGGAAACGGGGGACCAAAACGCTAAATTGCGACACGGGTGAACCGGCAAGTGAGTGAATAAAACAGAGTGTTGTTGTGAAGTTGCATTTCGTATCACACTGAGGGCTTTTTTCACCTGCTGCTGATTAGCTTATTCGCCACATATTAAGGGTCTTTTTTGGCAGCTTGAAATCAATACCACTAAAAGATAATCAGAATTTTAGCAATAATTACCTTTAAGGGTCGATTCACATAAATCAGCACTTGGTGAAAACCAGGCTAACTGTCAAAGGACATGTTATTCGGCCAAGTAAACTAAAATTTACCAGTAAGAATAATGAGAGCAATATATTTTTTAAATTCATGTGATATAATACAATTAAACAAAACCATTTTTACAAAGTAATTAAATAAAACTACTAAAATAAAATGAAACTAAATAAAATATTTCCTCTAATTTTGATTCTAAGTTTTGCCGAAAACTGCCCGTTGAACGTTTGTGAACGTTTGCTGCATTGCCCCGCTGAATAGCAAGTGCTATGAATCGCGTCTTCGAAGAAATCATTTTGACTTTTAGTCTCCAAATGATTCAAATAATTTAGAGCCTAAAATATGTCCCAAACGATATATGTAAGAATTGTACGGAATGCAACTAAACATCTAATCTCTTCCGTCTCTCTTTCTAAGTTCGATCAGTTCGTTACGAATGCTAGCTGTCCCTACGGGTCGGCTTAGTACCATCACATTTGACGAAAAGAAGAAATATTTTTTCCGTGTTTTCCATCCAATTTAATGCAGCCGTTTTCATAAATGGAAGGTCCTGGTAAGGCACGTAATGATTTCGGTAATGCGGTTCGTTAGCCTTAGCCATTCATGTTACTTAAAAAAATTAAAAGATAGAGCCGGCCCGCCGCTATCGCTGCGCATGCTCCGACAGACTCAATCTAGGCGCTTTGTTATTTTTAATTAGGACACAGACGAAGCCCGAATGAAAATCTGCCTGCTGTTATACAATATTTATTCCTATTTTAAAATAATCACAGTCCTGGGATCGCCGAGCCGAATGGATAATGGTAACCTTGTAAAAACGAGGTGAAGCCCAGCAAAATGAATCACCACTAATCGCACGGTTCACGGGGACTTACTTATAGGCTGTCCCCCAAATTTCAAAAACCCTAAAAACTATCCGCAAAAAATTGCATGATCGGGCATAAAATTAATCGGAAAATTTAAATAAATAGTGCATTCAATTCATACGTTGACATATCACTCATAGTTTAAACAATAATGATGAACTTTACCTTTAGGTTAACTTAGAGCCTTACGTTTAGAGGTTATACCTTATATAGATAGCTTATGGGCTGGAGTATGACATAGGCTATTTCTCATCCTAAAAAAAGTTTCGACATTGTCCCGAGCGGACCCGGGTACCGCAGATAATATGCAAGAAGGTGATAAATTGGGCGGGCTCGCGGAGAGAGAGCGTCCAGGATGGTATTAAGGAAAAGGGCGGGCTAGTAGCCTAAACAAGACTTGCCTCCAGGAGGACATATTTTCATACTTGACAAAACATATATTAAATTTATGAAAAATATTTTAAAAATCATGCCTTAAAAAAGGCTGATATAAAAAAGGTATTTTTAGGGTTCCGTACCCAAAAGGTGCCAACGGAACCCCATTACTAAGCCTCCGCTGTCCGTCCGTCCGTTCCGTCCGTCCGTTCCGTCCATCCGTTCCATACGTCCGTTCCGTCCGTCCGTCCGTCTGTCACAGGGCTGCATCTCATGAACCGTAATAGTTAGGCAGCATGAAATTGTCACAGAGTGTGTATTGGATCAGATCATATTGGTCTTGGATGGGTGACCATTCGACTGTTGAGAGAGACTGGCCGTGGTTCGGATTCCACGTTAAACTGTAGGCCCCTTTCCTTACTTACTAGGTGGTAGGGTTAATCCCGCCCGGGTTGGTACCATCGCATTGGATGAACGATGGTCGAAGCGGCAATGAAAATTGTCCGTGTTTTCCATCCAGTTCAATGTAGCCGTGCAATATAAGGAAGGTCCTGGCATGGCACCTAGTTCCCATGTGGTGTGTTGGGCTAATACCATGACAGAAGGTGTGGTATTAGCCATCCATGTCCAGTCACATAAAAAAAATATTTAGCCGCTATAACAACAAATAGGTAACATTAAAATATCATAAAAATTAAAGGGGGCCAAACAAAAAACGTGATTTTTTTGTTAAATCTTGTACGATGGTACGGAACCCTTCGTGTGCGAGTCCGACTCGCACTTGGCCGGTTTTGTATCTTCTTAATTACCAAGTGACGACAATGACACACATAACAGGACATGCATATATGTCTGCAGAATAAACGAGAGATGTGACGGCGTCTGATAGATTTCCGTGATGGTCTAAAAAGCCCTCTGATGATGAATATGAGTGTAATGATTAAAGGTTAAATTAGACACTTAAAATTTGCGAAAGCCTTAACACTTACTTGCTACAGGTATCTTCCGAATCTGACCGGTTAGTATGTCCGTAGATCGTCGAACTTCCGGTAATTTTCACATCTAAATATCAGTTTATTTAGTGTCACCCTCCACTCGACGCCAGCGCGGCGCGGCGAGGTGACATTCTAATTTGCTTAGATATAATCCAATATTTTGCGAGATGTAATTGAATATTTTTCCAATTTGTCGCGCGTAATGGGGCAAGATTGAGTTGGATCCTAGGCGGATGTAGGGGAGAGAGGCGAACAGGCGTGCGGCGGGCGGCGCGGCGCGGCAGTGGAGCTCAATCGACGGATCAGAGCTGCTAGTCCAAGTTGTCACCTAAACTGGCGTTTACGGAAAGTCGAAGTTCCGTAAAAACGTCAAACTCCATACAAGTTTTTACTAGACATTATGTGGTTTCACTTCTTCAAGCTGTCAAAGTCAAACTCAACGGCAACGTCGACGTATTTACGGTAACGTGAGTAAGCTGTCAAATCAAACTCGGACTCGCAAATGTTAGTTCGCTTAATGCCCACTGCGCGCGCTCCTAAATTTCTCCATACATTTGAAAACGCCAGTCGATCGGTTTGGCGTATAGGCCACTTTAGGTGACAACTGGAACTACAGTATTATTAGTAACATACTAACTACTTACATCGTTTAACCACGGATATGCCTTGATCGAGTAGTTAGTCTATGCTTGAACACTGAAATACTTTAAGAATTAAGTTGAAGTTTTATCTGGGTCATTGAATCAGGTTAAATAATTCGAAACCTAAGTAACCTACCTAAATAACGTGACAATAATCTAAATATATAGAGCGAAAATATGTACCTAAGAACTTTCTATCTATAAAAGATTGCCTTAGAGCAATATCAAAATCCACAGAGCCGCTATTTCCAACATAATATTATCTATTACTATATTATCTATTTAACCAACAAAATATGTTTGTCGGGGCCAAATGGATTAATAAGCCACTCAACTATCCGACAAACGCTGTCGAGGAACTGTCCGACGCTAATCGACGAAGCTAAAATGTATCCAGATATTTAAAATTGAGTTTTGATTAAATATAAAAATACCTAAGTCTATCCAAAGAAAATGGGTCAAAGCTATTTTTATATTCATTAAACTCGAAACGGATTAACCCTTTGTTTTTATATTGCACAAACTCGAATTTGTAAACCCTAGCGTAGTCCGCCCACTTTACGGTTTCATTGTTCTCCCATCATGTCAGCCATGTCACAAAACGAAAATGTATATGCAAGACAATGCTCTATCTTTTCTCTCCGTTATGGACCAAGAGAGAAGTGGGTACGCTAGATGGCGCTATTACGCGGAAATCTTATGCAAATGCAACAGCTAACATTATGTCTCGGCCCATTGCCACCTCGTTCGCTCTCCATTCTCTCGTTTTCCGTAACCTAGACACAAGCACACTTTGTCGATCCACCCGCGCCCGCAGTATCCCTCGAGAAGTTGCCAGTCTATGTTTACGGCATAAGCGTTTATAAATCTGCATAAGAAGGGTGTGGCATCACATCACATCACGTCCCATTTCAGGGATCATTTATCAAATGTATACAATGAGTGCAGGGGTAGAGTAAGTATCAAATAAAAGAAATGCGCATGAATGGGCCGAGACAACGAGTAAGGAATTTCGGGATTGGCGACTGCAAGTCATCCGTATGGCGGCGGCACCGTAGCAAATATTTAGTAATAACACTCGTTTGACATTTAATTTCATTTATTAAACGTTTGGTAGTCAAACTACGCTAAGTTACGTCACAAACTGATAGATCCATGGATTCGATCAACTCAGTAAAGTAGAATCCGCAAAGAAAGATAGTTAGCACGGTACGAAATTCAATATAAGGAAGGTCCTGGCATGGCACCTAGTTTCTATATGGTGTGTTAGGCTAATATCCGACGGTCAGTTCGGTATTAGCCATCCATGTCCAGTTACATAAAAAAAAACACCAAACGTCAGATTTAATCCCTCACTTGCCTGTTCACCATAATAACCTTGATGTTCTTGAGTTCCACTGACACATACGAACTCGTAGGAACTGCACAAGACTGCATGTACGATTTTGCGCATCTCGAATTCGTGGGCGAACTTACTACTATATTTAGCTGTATTCCCGGCGGGAAATTCCGAACCACGATATTAAATGATACAAGGTATTCCGCCGAGAAAATAGCTTTCACAACCGCTATAAAAGTGGAAAAATATTTCTGATTCCTGGGCACGGAATTTCAAGAATAGGCGTACAGACCATTATCACGAATAGGTGGGTACGCTGCGGCCAACACGGATGAGTTTATGTCGCCACTGCCGTCCGTCCTTACTCTATACGTCAAGCGGTAGCGGCGCGGCGGCCGGACGCAGCGCGACGGCTGAAAGGAAGCGGCCGTGGTAGGAGCGTGAAGGTATTACAAACCGGATATATCCCTTGTCCAAGATGGCGGTGCGGAGGGGGAGGAGGGGGTGCGCGGCGGCGGTCGGACGGAATCATATTTGAATAACAATATCCGGGTCGAGGAAGTCGAGCCAACGTCTATTATAGAGCGCATTTTACAAGCAGCGAAATGATCTTTAGTCATTGGAGTGGAAAGATATCAGACTTCTTGTATTTTTGCTAGTATCTACAACTGTGTTCTAAAGATTATGTCGGTTAAATGAAATGAAATAAATATTTTTATTTTAATATTAATTTTGTATTTTTTTTGTTTAATATCTAGGATCTATCCTATAAGTACAAGTAAGAGAAGATTTCGGGACTTCTCGTAAAGACTCAAAGGCGGTACGCGTTTTTTTATTGACTACTTTCCCATGTACTATTATCCCATTATGCCCCACCTATACGGCCACATTTCCGCGTAGCTCCACTAAGTGCGCCTTCGCTCACGTTTAAGGACGTCGCTAAACGCGTATCTAGAAGCCTTTCCCAATAACAGACCGGAGGCGGGGAATAAGCAGAACTGCACGATGGCAAAGTGAATTGTGTTGTTGTACATAAAACGCGATGGTCCCTGGCGTCCGTGGCCGCTTCTCGGCGGCGTAGCGGCGCGGCGCGAGCGCGCGGCGTAGCGATGCGATTTGCAGCAACCACGAAATTGTATTCGGGATTTGCAGACGCGTCGTGAATGCCGATTATGCCGATCGAGATCGATGTTGGTACTCGTGGAACGAAAACGAGAAGCTCTCACACGAGTAGCTGGCAAACTCTATGAAGAAAAGAGATCGTTTTTGGTACTCATCGAACGAGAATGAGAAGCTCTCACATGAGTAGCTTTCTCTACGAAAAAAAAATTGGCCGATGTTTTCTACGACGCTGATGACAGTTAGGTTCTCGCATTTGCACGCGAGTCATCGGCGAAAGTGGATTTCATGTTTTACCCCACAGCACTGTTGCCAACGTCGCAAGCAATTTGGCTGTAACAGACGTATAGCAAGAAATAATGCCCATTTCAAAAGCGCTTTAATTTTTATTAAATGTATTTAAGTTGCGTTAAGTTTATTTATTATGCTTCTACCTGCAATCGGTTATCAGCCAAATCAGATTTTATGATTATCCAGTGTCGAGTGGGAGATACTACATTAAATGTCTTATCCCTTCAATTATAAGCTGAGGAACTCTTCAGCTTCTGTTATCCAGGTCTAGTATTTGCCAGCGTTTAAGTAGTGATGTGGTTCTTTGGAAGTCCAGCTGACTTCTTGCCAGCTCATTAGTGCGGTTTTTTAACATCGTCTTATATTTGTCACAGAAGTTCACACAAGTTTGTCACAGTTATTTGTAACAGACCTCCTCTTTCACCGTTGGCGCCTGCAAGTAATCGTGGATTTCGTTTGTGCTAAGTGGGAGCAAAAGGGTGTTACTAATGTATAACATTTGAAATCTAAATAAAAAATACGTTTTCAGTGAATAGTGCGAAAGTTTATTTATTTATTTATTTATTTATTTATTTATTTATGGAGAAAAAACAGAAATAGACCAAATGACAGTAAAAAAGAAATGTAACAAATTTAACAATAGCCTATATCCTAAATATTTCTCACTAAAACACAGGTAACAGATTATATAGTTTAGATGACATTACTACAGTAAGTAATTAAAAAACACATGAGAGTAAGTTAATACATAGAAAAAAAACATGAAAACACAGATAAAGTTACATATAAAGTGAAGTGTTACACACAGAACAAACAATGACATTGTATAGCAGGAGTTTCTGTTAGGTTACATATTTAACTTTAAGTTAGCAGGATAAATAAGCCATTTATTTTTTAAGTTCGTCAGCGCTAATACAGATATAGGAAGCAACACACCCAAGTAGAAAGTCTAGAGCTTTCGATATATGTCTTAAAAACCTACGTCTATAAACCACATAATTAGCGCTAAAAGTAAGTATTCCTAGTATGATTTGCGTCAGAGTAATCCCAATCTGTAAAATATTATCAAGGTTAAAAACTGTTTAATTTTACCAAAATCAGTCTATTTCACACGCAATATGTATATCAATTTTATGGTACAAAGAATTCCGAGCGCTATTCTAGCCCATACTGAATTGGCATTGTCCTTTTAGCATACATTTGTACCATCATGCCGGTTCCCGGATGGATAGCCAAAGATGGGCCCTCTTCAATCCCCAGAAATACTCGGCTAAAATACTAAAAATCTGAAAGTTAAAAGTGGAAATAGTAACATTCAGCGATACAGCCTAAAAGCTTTGTTATTAAGCCTTATAATTGATGGAGCTACGGAAATTCTTATAAATGTAGTCTTGCACTTTAGGTACTGAACATTCAGCATTAACATTCATTCATGAACCAATTCGAGCAAATCAGGTTTATTTTTTTATAAATGCTCCTTCATATTTATTGTCACATGCAATATATTAAAACACTAAATCACGAGAGTCTCATTGGGAAGACACGAAATGTTTCATCCCTGACTCATAGTCAATACTGACTCATTCGTGATTACAGTTCTACTGAGTCACTACTGCCTATCGGTACATGTGAAAGGAATTTTAACCACTTATCTGGTATTGGTCGTCTGCGACAATACACGTTAACAGTGAAAGTAACTGTAGACTTAAATAACATTTAATGTTACCTGATGTTTGACCGAATTCTCACACGCATTTAAAAACTACATGAAGCATGGTCCGATTCGAGCTTACGCTACCAATAGCACCAGCACATTCACGGCTGGGGTCCGATTCGCGCTGACAGCTTTAAAAATGTTGTGTACCGTAAACTATATGACTTGACCTTTACGTCACTCAATAACGTGCAAAGTACTTCTGATTTGAAGGTAGATCACTGTTTGTAAATCTGTCAGTGACACTTTTTGACGTTCTTACAGCGTTGTCTCTCATCTTTCGACCTTGTTGTTTCCCAAATAGATAAATTTCTTATATGTGAAAATTCCAGTTCAGCTTGAAACTATTGATTAGATTTAACTATTAGAGGAATAGCTTCAAATAATCTCAATTGTTTCATATTTGTTTTTTATTTCCGTAAGCGCGCGCCCGTCGGTTCCGAATCGTTTATGATGCTGACGGCTTTGAGGGTGCAATCTGAATCTGGACGCTCGTATAAGCCCTGTTAAGTATATTCATTGGTAATTTTTTGACGTGAAACGCAAAGGGGTCGTCGTCGTTTTAATAAGAAGGTTTTGGTTACGGAATTTCCCATGGATTTTTCTTTCATCCGGTCGGAACAATTTAACAGTCCAAAAAGAACCTTGCCGTAGCAACTATAACTGGGCGTGATGTTACATGACTGAACAGACTATTGCAGGTGCTATTTCAGGATTTTCCATTTTTTTGGGACAACGTCACAAGTTGGTGACAACATTATCAATTTGCCCCTTTGACCATCTTTCCCACAAATCAAACTTATTAACCCTACCGCCTAAGTCAGTAGAGGAAGGGACCTTCAGTTTCTCATGAGTTTCAAAATAATTAAAGCGCCGTACAGATTGATCTAGATTTACCTAAAATGTAATGTTTTGACGTACTAAACGCAGAGAAGAGTAAGTATAACATACTTTATTGTGACTGCAATAACAGTTGTGTTAAAATCCATGAATTTTTTTGACAAAGCATACTCTGATGTCATGTTTAATTTATGCTACCGATAAAGTTGGACATCCACGTTTCAGGGGAACGACCGGTTCAGGAAATAAATAATGTAACAACGAACAACGTGATAGTACTTTACGTGACACTTCCCTCTCCCTCCGCCGCCACCCCCCAGCCGCGGTGCACATCGCCCCTCCTCATTACATTTAATGTGATTGTCCAAAATGTCGAGAGCGATAAAGTCCGCGCGGCCACCAGGCGCGGCGCGGCGCGGCGCGGCGCCAGCGAAGTCCGCGCCTCTTTTTAGCGCCGCAAATTAACGAAGAAAAATGTTATTACGTGTTTATTTGCGACTTTTACTGTCTGTTTTATGTTTTATGCCGCTGGAGAAATTTTGTTGAAGATTGCTTTAATTATTATTGAGTGCCGTGAGCGGTAGGTAGCTTTTGTGTGAAACGACCATTTTCAAACAGGCTGTTAGCGTAATAAATGTGAGAAGTGTTTTTTTTATTGGTTGTACTAGGTACTGACTTTGTACATAAGGCAAATATTATGGTATATTCTTATGGTGTGGTATTTTTGGGAGCTTTCTTAGATACCTAAGAAAGATCCGAGTTTTAGCATGCTGAAAAAATTTTTTCGACCGAAATATTTTACGACTTCAGTTTATATATAAAATACTGTCCAAGCAGGAAATCTCAATCTTCAAAGTCTTCACGTGTACAGAATCAATCCCACAGCTTTTAACAATTGTTTTTATCAAAAGTAAACGTATTTTCCGTTCCCATTCAGTTTAATGCTGTCGTGAAATATTATATGAAACAAGTCCCGGCATGTCACCTATACTAGTCCCGCTGTAGGAAGTCCTCTGAGAAAATATGTTTTTCGCATGGTATGAACCTTTTTCGGCATGGAAAACACAACAAAATACATTTATTAAAAAATGCTACACGCATTTTATCCCGAATTAACGGTTGTTTGAAAATTATTAAAAAAACAAAATAAATAAACCCTTATGTAGTTGTGCATTAAGTAATTACTTTTGGTCAAAACGTCATGCTTTTTGAGAAAAAACTAGATTTCAGGAGCGCGCTGAAATAGTATGAGATTGCAAAATAATCATCATGCGAGGAAGAATTTCGTCCATTTCCAGCAGTGACGGGACCCTCGGCACGTGAACACGCTCACGCTTGACCGGTTTTTTTACGAAATGTAATGACGCACGAACCCACGCACGGAGAACCTGGCATCGGTAACGACATACAAGTCAAAACTCACTCCACTCTAGCCAACATACGCTTACTGAGCACTCCGAGCTAGCTTCCACCCTTCGCTCACGCGATATTGGTGCCTAATAGCTGCGGTACCGGGATCCGCTCAGGACAATCCGGACTTAGTCCGGGATATAAAGTAACTCATGAGAAACGTTCACTATTCTATTGACAAAATTACATGAAAATCCGTTTAGTCCCCAAGGCGCGATTGAATAACGACCACAAAAAACTGTTCCATCTATGAGTAAGAATTTGTTTTCAAGACACTGGACTATCCAATAGCTTATACACCCACCCTAGTGACATTAGCCCAACACACCGCATATAAAACACGGACACGATTTTTTTAATGGCGCGGAATGATTGGTTTAAAAACAAGTAAAAAACGATGGATTTACTCATGGAACGTACACGAGAAATCCGCACGAGTAGCCATGCTCCATATTGTAAAAGTAGCTACTCGTGTGAGAACTTCTTGTGACCGTTCGAGTACGATACGATCCAAGGGCCGAATATATGATAGTCTACGGAATAGTCCATCCTTTCCGATTGTCAGTCTCATGGACGAAACAAGGATGTAGACATAACATAGTCAAATAGAACTCCGCTCAATGCAATCATTTAGAAGGTGTTGCCGGCTCATTTGTTTGTTATCGCTCGTGGGCGAGATTTATTCGTCTATCGCTCTATCCAGCCACGTTCGTCCCCGTGTTCCCGCTAAAGTGTATTACCAGATCGGACCGATGGGAGGGGGGGAGGGGGGGGGGGGTGTCAGCGATGGCGGGGAAGGGGGGCATCGATGGCGGAGACACCTTTCAAGCAAATTGTCTTGAGACCTGCGCCGCTGAAGTAAACAACTCCGTATCTGCATACAGCGAGCATGGAAGGACGTAGAAGCCAACGAAAATCGTATGGCGGCAGCGTAGCCACGATTTAGTCCAAAACGTCAAACTGTAGTCAGTTTGCTTACTAATTCGGGAGGCTTAACATCGAATGTTTGTTACACTAAATAGGGTCCCGTGATATTGGCACGTGGTCTTACGTTTCGTTGGGACTGGAGAAAATCAGTAGTACGCGGATTTGTAAACGAACTCACTGGCCGGCGCTTCCGTTTTTGTATGTAATAGTGGCTCTACCCCCGTCCTTCCAAGCTCGCTGTCTGCATACGAGCACCAGACGAGAGCGAGATATCTTGCAGCTTGGATTTACGTAAAGTAATTTCTGGTATAAGTGGAACCACTAGAGCAGCTTCGTCGTATGTATCGTAATATACATTCGTGCGAAATTATAAAATTACTAGCTGAGGTGCCTGGCTCCATTCGGGTCAATATCTCGACAACAGCGCCAACTATCGGCGCAATTGCAAATCTTAACCATACAGGGACCCACCCGACACACACAAAATGTTTCATCAAAATCGGTCAATCCGTTTAGGAGTTAAGTATATATGAAGATAAAGCCAAAGAGTTTGTCTTTTTGTTCGAACGCTCTAGTCTCTGGAACTACCAGTCGGATTTGAAAAGATATTTTTATATTTGATATTCCAATTCTGGAGAAATGGTAATTAAAATCATGCAAAGACCCTTAAGTGCCGAGCAAAAAGAAAAATACAGAAATTAATTTAAGCGAAAGTAACGTGTATGGGCGTGCGATGCGACGCTGTGGATCCGGGTGATGGGCGTATTTTACCGGATTCCGCACGCGTGATTGTCCAAAACGAAATCTACCCGAGCGGAGCCGGGAAACTCAGCTAGTATTTGCTATGGTCCAAAAATGTTTTTCATAATACAATTTTCAGAGACATTCGCAGTTTTTTAATAGCCTTTGTAAGTAGAGGCCCCGGCAGCTAACTGAAACCTCTTCCAGGCAGGAATTTGCCGGCATCTATACCTATTTCCGCCGTGCACACGTCAATCATTACCCTTCAATCTGGAGGTCAATTCTTGTGCTTATTAGTTTACGTACGGAATACACTCCTGAATCATAACTAAATCAGTTTCCCACAGATCGCTCGTGGAAATGGATAAGTATGTACTGTTTCGTTAGCGCTGAATTTGAGTGAAAACGTGTGACGCTACGATCGATTTTACCCGAATTCTAACGTAATTTCAAAGTGAATTCCTGTAGGTATGTATAATCTTCAACAATTGGTTAGTGGAAGGCATATATTACGGGAGGAGGGACTGTAGGAGATTTCCAAATAGTGGGTATACTACAAGTGGCGAAATTGGAAGACGCATTACCTGCGAATGTATGTTTTGCTGGTTCGGTTCCAGCCTTGCAGTATATTCGTAAAATAGTTCTTTTTACAGGGATATTAGTTCAATTAATGTGACCTTGCTTCACGATCGATTATATATTCATAAATATCACATTCCTTGCATCTTATTTGTCTTGGGTGCATTATACAATAGAGGCTGCAATGTAATAGGCGCCTGACTACCTACGAGTAGTGCAGTGCACGAGCCTAGGACGGTTAAAGCCTCTTGCATTCAGCTTCATGCATGCAGTAATCCTAAGCAGTTGTGTGTAAGCCTATCGCGCGCCTCGCGGGAGAAGCGACGCCTTGTCGCCGTCGACGCAAGGCGTCGTCGAAACTAGGGTTGCCACATGGCTAATTTACAGGTAAAGTCCTGTAATTTTGGTCGCAAAGGACAATTTGACGATTATCAGTTTAGTTCATATTATTCATGCGGAAAAAAGACTAAGGAAGTTGTCATTGTAAGTAAGAATCCGTTTTATGCATCGACAATACGTGTATAGTAATTACCTTCCGATAAACAATAAAAAAAGATACAAATGTGAAGAAGATTAAAATGTAATACATTCATATAAAATCGATGAGCTATTCTCAAGACAATTATATTTTAGAGTACATGAAACTTCATGTATAGATTATTACAAGTATTATCTGGTGTAAAAGCCGTCGTCAACCTACTTAAGTTAACAATTGTCATGGATTTTTTAATACTCAAATCAATAAACTTAGAAACTTGACAGGAGCGTTAAAATCATGACACGTTAGGGTTAGGACGTTTGATAGCCCTAGTCGTAAAGTCGGCGGCGTCGATAAGGCGCCGAGAACGACACGAGGCGTCGGCGTCGGCGCCGGCGTCGGCGTCGGCGTCGATAGCGGCGGCGGAGACGAGAACGTGCACGCGGATTAGCTCGGTTATTAGGGAGGCTGAACACGACAAACGATATTAGATGCAGGGATCGACTCCGGGCCAGGTGCCATGCCAAGGTTGGAGTTGGCACTAAATGATCGTTTGAATATGATATGCGCCCGAGATTGGCTAGCAACATAGCTAGGAACATAGAGGCACAGGCGTTTTTTGATCTTTGAGCTGCAGTATACTATCATTGATTAATAGGTGTTATGTTTGGCGCGACACGGTTAAGGCTGTTACTAATTGAATGCTGATTCGTTTATATACTTTCTGAGTAGATCACAGAAACAAATCACTCATTCGCTTGTTTCTTGCGTTTTTTTGTGTACATCACTATGTCTATGTAAACTCGATAGTATTGTAATACTTTTATATTATGTGTGGAACACTCCAGGATTTCATTTTGTAAATTTAAATTTGTACTGATTGCACTTATTAATACAACTGATGTAAGAGGCTCAACTTTGACAATAGCCGTGATGCAGTAGCTTTACCATTTCGCCTGGCGTGCAGTTCAAAAACGGTCTCCTCATGTTGGTTGGAATTTTTAGCGTGCAGCGTAGTTTGGGCCGTTCTAGTAACAGCATCGGAGTACGGCAGAACCTATACGGAGCCACTGTAACACGTAGGTAGTTGTCGATATTTTCCCAGTCAGTAGTCACTTAGTCGGCTGGCGTCACTTAGTAGGCGACGGCGACGTGGCGGCGGCAAGAGTAGGCGGCGACGACGTGAAGCTGCGACTTGTCACACGATAACGCCGCTGCAGCTCGCTCGGGAGTGGGCGGCGGGAAGCGGGCGGGAAGCGGGCGGGGGGGGGAGGGCGAGGTCGGGTGTTCGTTCCTGATTATTCCGCCATCGCCCTCACTACACCCTCAACTAATGAAGTGATAAAGCAATCGTGAACCCCTCCGTCTGGCGCCGGGCATACAAATGCCTCACGCCCAGACGGAAGCGTCAAGAAGGCTCGCCTTATTATTTAATAAATCGAATCTACTTTGTACATGGGACGATACAATTTTGTATTTGATAATGTTTTTCTGCACTACGGCAGTGGTGACGTAAGGTAGACTCCGGCAAGACGAGTATAGGCCGCCTCCAGACGGCGAACGGAATAAAAATAATGCAAAAACAAAATGATCAGGCCGCCCGCGCCCGGACCCGAACGGGACGGGCGGCATCTGCTCCCCGTCCTCTCGCAGCCCGCGCCCTGCCGCTGTTCCGTAAACAATACACTTATTGCAACACGAGCAGCACCGTGCCGCGGTACGCACACGCCTCAATATCTTAACGGAGAACGGACAAATTGAGCACCCCGAAGATAAAAGCGGAGGGCGAGCACAGAAATCTCGCAGCGAGTTTGATTGCCGCAGCACCACTCAAACTTGCTACGCGTTGTAATGGGGAATAAAACACAAAGTTACTTCTTTTTTTAGAGTTCCGTACCCAAATGGTGCCAACGGAACCCTATTATTAAGCCTCCGCTGTCCGTCCGTCCGTCCGCCACAGGGTTGTATCTCATGAACAGTAATTGGTAGGCAGCTGAAATGTTCACATAAAAGTAATGAAAATTAAAGGGGGCCCCACACAAAAAACGTGATTTTTTGTGTTCAGTCTTATACGATGGTGGGAACCCATCGTGTGCGAGTCCGACTCGCACTTGACACTCGCACTCGTTTATGACAAAAAAACAGTTAATTTGCAAAGATTATCACCGCCATCTAACATGTTGCCAAGGGTGCAGGCTAGTCTCCACAAAACACGTTCACAAGCAACCTAGTAGAGCCATCGCCCTTTTAACTATATTTTAGGGAAAGGGGTGACCCGAACCAAGCGAACTCTAAACAACATGGGATCAAAATTGCAACGTTCGAATTTCGAATACATTCCAACGAATGACCAATGCTGAATCAGGCAATTGTCCACTCTTCTCTTCAGTCGCTTGTCTCAAACATGAACTCTAGGGATCCGCTGTCTTTTTACGACATCGTAAATTTGATTCGAATATCCATTGCGCGGTTTTATTTATTTGGCAGTCCGACTTCACTTTACTGTAACGAATAAGTACATCTGTACACAAAGTTACTGACCGATGAAAATTTTACAGGCGCAACAAAAGATGGGAGCGAATTCCTTTGAATTGTGTGACCCGCCTTAATCGATATCGCATATCGAACATAGAGTAAGTAAACTAGGTGGTTTCAATAGTGGGAGCAGAGAATCGCTTCAAGGTCCTTGCTTGCGGTGACGTTTGGTTCGGGTCACCTCTTGCCCTAAAATATGGTAGAGAGAGGCGATGGCTGGACCCGGCGTGATGCTCGTGAACGGGTGCTGTTTGTGGGGACTGGCCTGCTCCAATTGCCAACATAGGCTTTACAAAATAAACTGATATTTGTCATGAACTGTTGCATCAGGCATAAACTGTAGATTTGATTGTGAATTAATATTAATTTTATGTATTCATCTGTACTTTTCCTCTTATCATCAACGATAAATGTATACACAAAAACGGGTACCAATAACTCGTACGTCTGCAAGCAGTGGCAAACAAATTTGTAAACTTAGACTCAGTGGAGGAAAAAAATTCAGCCAAGTTACTTGCCAGTTCTTGTTCGCTGTGAATGCTGAACTTGCTCATGATAAAATATGACAAATCCGAGTGCAGTGTGCTGCCTATGGAGATGAACAAACGATAACAGAAGGCAAAAAAACGACCTTTATCTGATATGAGACTCAATTATGAGTAATTTATCGAAAAATCGCTAAGATCATCGATGCCGCAGGGTATCATCATTGAACAGAGCAGGCATTTGCAGGATATACTAAATCGCCCGTCCACGCATTTAAAAAAAAATATATATTGATTTTTCGGCTACAAAAATGACATCTAACGTTAATTTATCTCCTGAATTGTTTCCATGTCTCTGTATTGCAGGCCTCTTGTCGAATTCCGTGCTCAGGAATTGGGAATATTTCGGTCGATGAAACAGTTAACAGCGGTTTTCAAATTGCTTTTCGAAACAGAAAACCTTGAATCATTGAAATACTGTGCTCCGGGATCTTCAGTCAAATGAAAAAAAGGCGGGATAGTTCAATAGTATGGAATACAACGAAATAGGAAAATGGAACCACGTTAGCGGCGGTTGCGGTTGCGGCTGCGGTAGCAGAGGCGGCTGTGGAGGCGGCTGTGAAGGCGGCTGGGGCGGCGGTTGCGGAGGCGTCGCGTCGAGAGCTCCGGGCCCGCTCGCTCACTCAAGGAGGTTGTGATGGGACCGAGGCAAGTGCATGCAGACATCACACCCAGGTTGAGTGAGTTAGCGGGCACGGACTGGTTCTTCTGTTCGCGTTCATCCTCTTCGTGTTTTGACATCTTCGTCGTTGGTGTATTCTTCGTTTCTTAATTTGTCTTCGGCGCGCAGGCCTGTACGCACACCGACTGTTCGGTTCAAACAGGACAGATATACGAAAATGCGATCGTTCGGAACTTTCGAATTCGTAAACATGAAACATAAGCAACTATGCACTAAAATTTCAAAGAAAAGCTTCAAATCGAGCCCTTTTTATTACGATTACAGCGAAAGTATGGGTTGTGCAGTTTCAATATTAGAAAAAAACCTCTGTCAAGCTCCTAGACAACTTTGTAATTTAAACGGTATTCTTGTATCAAAAAATAAATTATTTATTTAAATCTAACATTAATAAAAACATTTATTTCATTGTTTCCTTTTTTTGGTCTTATTTTTATAACAATCTATATCTCTATTTTAGAACGGTGCCTGAGGTTGGTTTGCTTTCTGGGCCGTGTTGATCAGTGAACTACATATATTGTTATTAATCTTTTAGAATAACTCAACTTTTTATGCTGACAGTTTTCACGTTTTTATTCCTGTTTCCGCCTTAAAGCCGCGAGGTAATGGATTCAGCTATTCGGACTGAAACAGCAACAAATGTACAAACAGGAGAAGCCCACGTGCGAGCTGGACGTAGGTGCCAGCTGACTTATTGCTTGTGGCAACCGTATTGGCCACAGATTAGCGTCTATGCATAGCGCCGGTGTAAATAAGTCGGCGCTCGATAACATTTCTAAAATAGAATCGACGTAAGCCGATCGAACGTTTCAATTTAATCTTCAAGGAGAGGTTATTTCTAAAGTACGGGCGAGTATAGTGGATGGCTGAGGGGAGTGGGGACACGGGGGTTACGTGGAAACTATAAAAAATTCGTTACGGCTAAAAGGTCATGCTTTCAATTAAAACAACGCGGAGAGGGTAAGCCGACGAATATGTTGACACAATATTAGGTTATTCGACGAGTAAATACTAGATAAGTTATAATTTTAATATTCAGGTCCTTTGATTTGTCAAGTTAGGAAAATATACATAGACATTCATTAATAAATTTTGACAAAAAATAAGATGGCCACGTATTTACCTAATAGTTTTCAAATATGGCTAGACCATCAATCTTTTAAAACAAAATTTTTATTTTTTTAATAATAAAATATGGTTTCACTTGCGCGCTTGAAGAAGTGAATGCAGCTGTTGTAATGCCCCTAACACAATAATTCCGCATAAAGTTATAATTTGTGAACAAATAATGGATTTAAATTTAAAAAAAAATGGATTCGCATATGGCCACTTGGGTTCTCAAGACTGGTTATAGCGGACGGGCCACTATTTATGTACAGGAATGTATAAAAAATAATCAGTTTTAAATAAAAAAGTTCGAAAATCAAATGAATGCTTTAGGACATTGTTCCTGCATTCCTCACCTGTGATAGCGTCGACATTCCGTTGCCGAAACCGTTTTGTTTGTAGATCCAATTGTAAATACATATTTATATCACTTCTGCGTGTCAGTTTAATATTCTCATTTTTATAAATACAGAATAAAAGCAGAATATTCTAAAAGTTTCTTCTTGCATTTGGAAACACAGAATATTGATTTCACTAGGTACTGAATGGGTATTGTGTTCTATATTTAAAACAACTATCTTAAAACATTGCTCCACCCCCGCGACTGCACCGGCACGTATGGAGTGGCCCTGTGGCGGCAGAGGCCGCGTCAGGCGCCCCTCCCCCCCGCGCACCGTGCCCCCCCTCGCCCCGCGCGTCCGCCGCCGCCCCGCGTGCCGGCCGGCGCCGACGACGCGAAAGAAGCCCCACAGCCATCAAGGGCTTCTGAATATTTCAACAGTAACGAAACTGGAGCCACACAATAAGTAATTCCCTCTTCCTCTCCCCCCTCCGCCCCGGACGTGCCACCGCGTCCGCCGCCGACGCGACGGTCCGCCACGTGACACCGCCGATTCAAGGCAGGAATCATGGCTGATTGAGCACCTAGATATTTGCGACACACGTGTGCAATGTTGGTGACTCCCACCGTTTTTATGGCACCCTAAGTTCCAACCTAGATCTTCAAGGTGGTTCCGAAAGTCCGTCCGATAAATAGGGTCCAGCACAACATTTCTTGTAAACTCCATACAAAAACTAATTTGAGGCCATCATTAATAAAATTGTATTTATTATATAAAGGCACGTGTAGATGTTGTGGCCAAAACATTTTTAGAATTTTAACTTTATCGGTCTTATTTTAATAAACATTACAAATCTTATACCGTTAGATGGGGCATTTTTTATAGCTCCAAATAGTGCCATCGTATTGTATAAATTCTAATCGCTATTACAACTACACCAACAAGCCTGTAATTCTGATATTAATTTGGCCACAACAAGGACTCATCGCGGCTATACTATATTATAATAAATGAAACAGCCCTATAATATGTCCGATATATCCTTCAACATTATCCAGTATCGGGTGACCAGCGGAAGTTGCGCACGCGCCAACGGAAACCTCCCGCCTCCGCTGCGCCGTCCACTTCCGCTCGAGAGCTTCCGGTCAAAGCGATAAGGATTCGTGCGTGTGTAAGAAACAAATGAGAATTTTAATTCGATAGTAAACATAACGTTCGTAGGATTCAGTCCATTAAGGTGGGCCCGCAAGCATCAGAAAATTACGCTCCCCATACAAACGTAGTTTACTAATCATTTGAAAAGCACTGTTCCAAAGAAGATATGCAACCGGAGCTCCAGTGACTTTTTTGGCGTAACAGAAATGTAATCGATAGTGTTCGAAACCATCGATAATTATTATTAATGATTTGAATTTTCACATATTTCAATTTTAATGAGAACTCCCGCTAATATAATTCGATCTAAAAAGACTTTAAACAAATAGTTCCCTTGCAGAAAGAGTAGAGCCATCTGTTATCCGATATTTAAACAATTTATGATTATGGAAATGTTTGTAATTTATTACTATAATTATTTTTTCAATTAGGTATGTTGTGCCACTACCCGTACCATTATATTAATTTTCAAAAATAAATTGATACACAATATATCTTAGCTAAAATAATAATCCGATGCGCAGCACCATCTATTGCATAATAGTGATAATATGTTGTATTTGTTTGTTCGAATTTCACGTTTCTCTCGAATATACACTTTTTATGCTTTTTACATATAGTATACCGCATATCTTTTTTTAAAAAATCGAATTCGTATATTTCGAAATGTAGACACAGCCGTCAATAAAACCATATGAGTATTATGTGCCGAGACACCAAGTTGTTTCCGTAAGTTTTTCCCAACTCTATTAACTCTATTAACTCTATTAAAATAAAAACACATAATTACACTAACACCTCGACTTACAGTATAAAAATACTTATTTAATGTTACTTAGTTTACTCTTTATCTAATATTACAATCGAATATTTTATTGAAGTGAAAACTTCTTTAGCGGCGCTGAGCACTTTTTGTTGGATGGGTAAAAACTTCCAAACTCGCGTCAGGGTCACGTGATGCTGATCGAAAAAGCGTAAGATTGAAGTGAAAACTTCTTTAGCGGCGCTGAGCACTTTTTGTTGGATGGGTAAAAACTTCCAAACTCACGTCAGGGTCACGTGATGCTGATCGAAAAAGCGTAAGATTGAAGTTGTCAATAGATTCGAATCAAAACTGTTTGTTTCTTACTTCAGCTATCATAAACCGAATGTATCAGTTTTAGAAATTTGCGATGATGATTCTGGTAATAACGATGGTGAAAAAGTCGTCGAAATTATGGATGAAAGTTGATTTTTCTGAGATAAAAATTAATGTAATATATAAATAAATAACGATTTAATATTATGAATAATAACATGTAAATTGTCATATTTGTGTACGATAGCGCAATAAATAAACATTGTATTCTACCTCATAAATGATAGTATTTTTGTACTTATAATTAAACACAACGTTAATACTAAAGTTTTCACTTCTGCCGGCACTCCCGGAGTGCTACCGGTGTTTTTTTTTATATATTACTTATTTCATACATAATATACAGAAGACGCCATCTTAACTCAATCAAAATGTTTATTCCTAGTAAACCATTGCACCACGGGCCAAACGGTCTATCGGAATGGTATTAATCCACTTAGATATAGTTAAATGTGAATACTGTATTGTGTATGATTATGGATATAAATAAATAAATAAAATCTAAGAATAACTTGCAAATGATTATAATATATATTATAACATAAAAAAAACTGGAACGCGATGCGGCGCGAACCTCGGACCTCTGGCCCAGGAAGCGACGCTCAGCGCGCTGCAGTAAACAAAAAGCTTGTTCAAATCGCAAAAATAGTAATCACTTTAGTAAATGAATCACTGAGACTTTAGATGCATCTGCTGACGTTTCTATGAGTTTACAGTGTCTGAAATGTATCAATTCGGATTCACCTCAGTCAAAACAATTTAACTGTGGTAGTTCGATCCAGAAACATTTAATTTATTCACGATTTTCTAGCCCATACAAACTTTGCGATGTCCTTTCTTGATATTTGGGACTTAATATCAGGCAACAAATATCGATGTCTGCAAGTGTTTGTTTATTCGAAAAAAATATCCTGTGTCACACAATAGTGAAAAGAAAATTTGTATGAAGATTTTCCTTTGCCTGTTATTTGACTTGCTTTAGATTTTTTAGGAAAACAAAAACATGCAGACAAAGATATTTATTAAAGAATATTATTTACCAAATATCAAGCAAATCGGAACAGTGTTTTTCAAATGATTACTACACTACGTTTGTATGGAGAGCATAGCTTACGGGCCGTTCTTAAGACATCGCGCCTGCAATTAATAGTTATCTTTACTATTACAATAGATCTGAAAGTTTGTTATTTTGTTTGAACGCGCTAATCTCTGAGCCGGATTTGAAAAATCGTTTTGCATTTCATAGCTCAATTATTGAGGAAGGTTATAGGGTATTTAACATCACGCTAAGACTCTCGATTGCTGAGCAAAAAGATAGAAATGTAAGCGGACGGGTGTTGCGACGCGGCGG
This sequence comes from Incurvaria masculella, assembly GCA_946894095.1. Classification (NCBI taxonomy): domain Eukaryota; kingdom Metazoa; phylum Arthropoda; class Insecta; order Lepidoptera; family Incurvariidae; genus Incurvaria; species Incurvaria masculella. The sequence continues at coordinate 12,468,869 of OX335644.1, forward strand.
CGGGTCGGGGGCCGAGATCGCATGTCACCGACCTCCGCTCGGGTGATTTTTCAAAACTAAATTGACCCGATGAGCCCGTTAATAGGGTAATTTCGATATTGGAATTTTATTATAAATAATTTTATTTGTGTCAGCAAGTGTCAAGTTTTATCGATGCGCGTAAAAATCATAAATTCCTTAAAGTTGATTCGTATTTCAGTGTAAGTTCGCACCGATACTGCACATGTTAGTTCCAATTTGACATGACCATTATGCAACCGGTTGATATAACGTACGACATTCTTAACGGTTTTTAATTTTAGAAAGGTGTAATTAACTTTTTATCAAGACTCACTAGAGACACGCTGAGGAAATGGATTGAAGTGGCTATTTCAGTAAGTTATGTTATATAAGTTATGTGTTGCGTGGTTTGATAAATACCGAAAAAGACCGGACAGTCCGAATAGAACCTGTCCGGAGCTTTTACGAGTGTTTCACTTAATTATGTATTTTTAATGAGCAGGGAGTCGGACGTTAAGGGGGTGCGTGCGTCACACTTGGTGGCGGCACTGTCGTTAGTAGATATTTCTGCTAAGAGTTGAAATATGAAGTTGCCATCAATATCTGTATGCCTCGTTCACATTGATAGAATTAGCGGTAGAGTTGAGACCTGCCATTTTTCCCTACTTACTCTACTCTACCGTTTTCAGTATGTACTCTATTCTACCGATAGCGTCTACATTGGTAGAGAGGGATATTTAGTACTCGCTCTACTTACTCTAACGCTTACGTAATGTAGACGTAGCATAATGGCGAGCACACTGAGCAGTTGTGTATTTAATTACATACAACAATTATAAAAAGAATAAACTGGAATTTATTCGATAGATCTGAGGATACATGCAAAAAGTTGCCATTTATGATTAGCCTCGTTTTGAGCTATGCCATATATTTATTACAAAAATGTTTATAAATTGTTTCATGATGTTTACGTATGTTTATACGTGTATTTTTGATACGTTTCAGTTTCATTCGGAGAGCGATCATAGAGGTAATACCAAGACTGTTGCATATTAATCTATCAAAACCTGAGGTCCAACGCTCGACAAGAAAATCGAATGCTTTTGAATATGAATATAGTTTTGACGTGTTGCGTGCGGGCGGAATCGTCAGCTAAGATAGTACCTACCCATCGCCGACTGGTGTATGGTACACTGTTCCAGACGTGTTGTACGGCCTGCAGGAGTGTTTATTGCATAAGTTGGTCGCTGGCTTGGCGAGATAAGAGTCGGTTTCGCGAGCACGGGCGGCGCGCGACGCGGCGGCGGAGGCGGCGCGCGGCGGGACGGAGGAGGCGGCGAACTGCCGCGTCGCTATTTACATATGGAGCGATACACGCAGCCCGCGAAGCGGCGAGTGTGCAGCAAGATGGCGCGGATTCTGCTCACTTACCAGAGCTCTACCACGATTACAATTTCAATGAGATAAATATACGGGGCCCCGAGAAAACTATGATTCAAATAATGAGTACTTGAAACAGTTCCTGATGTGAATGTATGAACGTGAATGTCAAATTATCGAATACAGTCTGCGACTTGAGACGGAAATATCTTCTCGGATCTGCCAGGGACATACACCTGATAACAGAAAATATAGATCCGTTTCATCGACTAATAAAGATGAAAATCTTTACATAAAAAATATATTTAAAATAAAAATATTTAAGGAATGAACTGGACATTTCGCAAACAAAATTAAAATATTAATCGGTAGGTATTACATATTTTGATTTAAAATTTTTGAGTCTAAAGAAACAAATCAAATAAGGAGTCAAATAAATTAAATTTAAGTAGTGATGTGCAACAATTAAGGATACAAGGGTAAATAATTGAGTTAGTTTGTGTGCAGCGTTAAGCCAGCAAGACATGTACAACTCGCATATTTCTGAACGCCCATGGGGCGTGACGTTGCCATCTGTCACGCGTTCTGCTACTTTGAACGTAGAATGAAGTAAAAGTCTTTACTGTTTAGTTTAGGTATTCATATTATTATGCACCACTTTCTTTCTCTTTCTGAGTTCCATAAGTGCATTTCGTTGGGAATATGATCTGTTCCATGCTTCGGAACCCGTGCAAAACTGCAGGTCCCCTTCCCGTGCTAGGTGGTAGGGTTAAGCCCGTCCGGGTTGGTACCATCGTAATGGATGAAACCATAGTTGAAACCGGTAATGAAAAAAAATGCGTTTTCCATTGAGTTCAGTGTAGCCGTGCTCATAAGGAAGGTCCTGGCATGGCACCTAATTCCTTTGGGAATGTGTTTTGTTAGGCTAATGACGGTAGTTGTGTGGTATTAGCCACCAATGCCAGGTTTCAGGAAATAGTGATAACTTCAATTCTTATTTAGGTAGCCATGATAATTGGCTGAGATAAATAGTCGTAACCGAAACTAAGACTAACGAAAAGTAGTACTTTGTGACGTCACTTTGACACGTTTGAGATAAATACGTCACAAAGTACTACTTTTCGTTAGTCTTAGTTTATGTTACGACTACTGATCTCAGCCTTAGTTACGGTTACGACTATTTATCTCAGCCTTAGAGCAGCTGCGTCCCCTCCAGACACGTCCGAGCTCCGTGGCCGCCGCGGGCGCGAAGCGAGAACGCAGTTTGAGGGAATTTAGCTGGAACAGTGTTAATTTGTTACGATACCGCGCTGGAAACGGGACACTTAGACGTAGGGTGGCTGCGGAAATTATGATTTAATATTTATAATTGAATCACGGACTCCGCTGCACTCGCTCGCGGGACATAGGAAATGTGTCGGGAAGTTTCGCGCAATTTAAATTTGCAGAGATATTAATGAGCATCAAAGGTGGTCTTTGATAACATTACCGCTGTGCCATGATACTGTCATGATACTAACCCAACATACTGGAACATACAGGAACTGGGTGCCGAGCCATGGACCTTCCTTATGTTGCACTGGTACAGTGAACTGGACGGAAAATACAGACAATTTTCGTTGCCCCTTCGACCGGGCGGGTTCAACCCTACCGCTTAGTATGGGAAGGGTAAACTACAGTTTTACATAGATTCCGAACCATGAGCTCGCATTCGTGACAAAATGCACTAATCCAACTAGAAAATAGAAATAAAGTGCAGACGGGGCGGGGATCAGGCCCGTGACCTCTGACATAGAAGGCGAGTCTCCGCTCCCCTAAACTACGAGCCGCTCAAGATACACGGAAATAAATGCAGTGGGACCACCTTATTGCCGAAACCCACACCACACAAATGGCTAAAATGATAGGTCCCACGTATAAAGGAAATTACTATTAATGTAGTTTCATGAAAGTTTGTGAGGTGCACGCAGCGAGCATGGAAAGACGCGAGAAGAAACCGAAACCCGTATGTAAGGGAGCGGCGGCATAGCTATTTTTACATACAAAAACGATAGCGCCAGCGAGTAACTTCTATTGCCAATTCGCTTGCAACTGATGTTCTCTAGTTCCAAAGACACGTAAGAAAACGTTAGGACTCGTTAGAACTTCACAGGACGCTGCGTGGTGCAAAAGAACATTCTATATCGCGCGTCCCGAATTCGTAAGCAAACTAGCTAGTTGCGAATTCGGGACGCGCAACATAAACAAGTAGTTAGGTACTTAGGGCCGAGTGCACGAAAGGACAAATAGTCAAAATCAACGTCAACGTATGACTAAACACGTCACTTTGTATGGAAAGTATGAAAGAAACTCTGTGGGGTTCACTATAAAAGTGACGTGTTTGAACATTGATTAACTCAGCCGTCTCGTCTGGCAATCGGGGCCTAGACGTTTTCCACTAATTCGTGGCTACGCTTCCGCCATACGGACGAGTTTAGATCGCACCTCCCGTCCCTCCATGCTCGCCGGGTGTATGACAGCGAAGTTGCAGGCTTCCGTAATGGCGGCGCCCCACTGTGGACGGAGTTCGTCACGAATGGGCCGACGACGACGCGACATGTCTTCGAACGAGTTAAGTCTATTTAATTATGCGAGTCAGTGAGGCACGCGAGGCACGCGCCACCAAACTTAGATTGCAGTCGATAGGGTGGGGGGGGGGCGGCGGCGGGTGTGGGGGGGAGCGGTCGCGAGGTACGGGATGGGGGGGGGGCGGAACTTCAAACTTCAGGGCGGCGCGCAAGGGCGGGCGGCGCTTCGGATGCAAATACCGTAACAAAAACTAACCAAAAATGTTAACATAGGATTCCTTATTTTCGGACCACCGCTTTAATAACTTTATAGAATAGTAATGTGTCTCATGGTTCGATCCTTATATAAGGTATCGGTGGTATGGTAGAGTTCAAGCCCGCGCGGGTTGGTACCATCCGTATATAAAAAGGAAGGAGATATGCCATCTAACGCCCCTACTATGAGGCCCGCTGACTCACATTTTCGAAAACTATCAACCCAACTTGAATGTACATGCCACATGCAAACATAGTCGCAGACGTATTGGAGGTTTCGTATGGGTGGGAACTGAGTTGATGAACGCATTTTATACACATTCGCGGGCGGTGGCGTACGACGCGCCTCCGGATTCCCTTACTCACTAAGGCTACTCAGCAAACATGAAGGAGCAACATGAAGTAGCGTCTGTCGCGCGGGCCAGGCCAGGGCCGTCTCCCTGCACCCGCCGCCTCCCCACCGCCAGCCTCCAGCCGCCAGCCCGCTGCGGACACCAAGTTATGAGTCTATAGCATGATTGATGTGGCGGTGCTGTCTCGCGCCCGCGCCTACACCGCCGCCGCCAATAACGGCATTATTTGGACATCGGCTCGTCCGTCCGCACCAGCTGATAGACCCCATATTGCCCAGCACAACTCGTTGCGCAACCCAAGAACGATAAAAAACAATTCACTATAACTGCTAGGTACCCTGAGACAGGATATCAATTCTCGGGAGGCAGAACTAGCACCCGATGATGTTGTTTATTTTTTTGCAGTATATAACTAATGAGCGCGTGCTTGTTATGAATGCTGAAACATAGACGGCTATGAAAGAACGTAAGCTACTGCAACTGATGCATTCCATGTGCCTATAAACGAATGCGAATAGTGAATTCAACATCTCAAAGTGACGGCAAAGAAAACATATTTTTTTCCTTTTTTCTAATCGTATAAATTTTAAACGATATGGACGAATGCTAACTAACTAAATACATACCAACCCTGATATCGACGCTAACACGCACGACTCGGCGTATCCTCAGAACGATATCAGAAATTCGAAATTCAAAAACAGTAACGAGTTGTCAGTTTTTGCTTCAACCCGATCCTAAGCTGCAAAAACTACATGTAACGCGACATTACCGCCACGGCAGCGGAGGCGGCCGGGCGAACGAGCGAAGCGGGTGGAGCGATAGGGTAGGTACAATACCTACTGTGGAAAACCACTTACGGCATTATTGTGGCAACACTGTGTCGCCTTGGAGCGAAGCGACTTGCGCGGGATTACGCGTGGAACGCCAGATTATCCCGGCGTTTTCTGACAAGGCTTCTCTTGTTAATCCTCCTGTTCTGTACACAAATTAAAATGGTTTAAGATTCTACAATAATCAGAAAATCGGATGAAAATTGTTTTATTTCGTCCTGTAACCGTGGATAAAGTTCTTGATTGTTCTGGTATCATAATCAACGGTTTAAGATCTTAAAAATGTCTAGTTACGTGGAAAAGTATGAAATTTTAGATTGTTTATTTTGATATAGCAAATATATGATAAATGTGTTTATTTGTTATGCAACCTGACATGAATGGCTAATACCATACAACTACCTTATGATATTACCCCCATTACATCTCATTCCCGAAAGAATTAGGTGCCATGCCAGGACCTTCCCTTTATGAGCAGGGCTACACTGAACTGGATGGAAAACACGGTCAATTTTGCATTGCCGCTTCGACCATAGTTTCAATCAATGCGGTGGTACCCATCCGAGCGGGCTTAACCCTACTACGTAGTAGGGGAAAGGAACTACAGTTTTACCTGAGTTCCGAACCATGAAACAAATGACATTCGTAACGAAATGTACTTATGTACGAAAGAGAACGATAATAGTGCACGACCGGGGCGAGGATTTGAACCCATAACCTCTCGCATGAAAAACCAGTCCACTATTCCCTACACAACGAGCTGTACTGTTACAATTAGAAAAAAAAGATGATACATACCTAACACATTATCGCACAGACGGCCGACATTGGCAAAAATACAAATGCCTGAAATCTGAGAAGAAAGGGCATTTCTGGCTGGAGGCTAAGAGAGTGGCAACCTAGATGCGGCCGGGGAGGGAGAGGGGAGGAAGACGGCGGGAGGCGAGGCAGGGAGCGGAGAGAGGTTTGGGACAGAAAGCTCGCATCAATCACAACACAATATTATATCAAATGTCACTATCAATCAATTCATAGAACCACCATCGACAAGCTCGCATTACGCGACGCTTTTTGGCGACGCGGTATCGGGTTTATTACAACCCGAAGAAATGTACTTCGGGAATACAATGAACGATGCTTTCCAGAAAATGCATGTAGGCTTTGCCATAAATTGTATGAGAAACGTGGTAAAACAAAGTTTAAACATAGAGAAACCCAGCTATTATTCCACTTTACAATATTAGTAGGAGATAGATTTTCATAAATGAATTGTGCGTAATACACATAACGTTATTTTAGTAACAGGAAAACTACAATGTGCATGGTTTCATGTCATTCGTCGCCGATCGCGGATTGTCTTTGTAGTCAGAATGATTATGGTCATGTCAACCACAACCTTTCGCTCCATTTTAAACCTTTTTTACCTTGTGCAAGGCGCTAGCGTTTTGGGCAATAAACAGTAAATAGGTAAATAACAAGTAATAGTTACTCATACAGAGTAAATTATTCGTGCGACGCTTAGCCAGAACAGTGCTGATGGAGTAGTGGCATGTAGTCGTTATCGAGACTTCTCCGTATGGACAAAGTGTGCATATAATCGTACGGGAAGCCGGCAGCTCGTTGTAAACCTCACAGTTCAAACAATGTTGTATTTGCGTCAAAACCGTTTTAAGACAAACGCGACGAACCAAAATGTATGTGAATATACTTTTCGTACTAAGCAGGTACGTCGTACAACAAAAAGAAAATTGTTTAAAGCATTTATAGTTTCCAGGCGCGGACTTGAAAAACTAGTAAATAGGTGTTAACAAACGTATTTCTTTTAAAGATTATGAGCTACGCATTAAATCCGTTCTATCATGACATTACGTATGACCACAGTAGATAATAGTCCAAACTTTTATGTTACTGGTATGAAATAAGTATAATCCAAAAAGATTGGAGGTTAGCGTCATATACAGCCTTAAAAAGCTTTTTTTTTTTTTTATGTGACTGGACATGGATGGCTAATACCACAAGTTCTGTCATGGTATTAGCCCAACACACCACAAGGGAACTAGGTGCCATGCCAGGACCTTCCTTATATTGCACGGCTACATTGAACTGGATGGAAAACACGGACAATTTTCATTGCCGCTTCGACCATCGTTCATCCAATGCGATGGTACCAACCCGGGCGGGATAAACCCTACCACCTAGTAAGTAAGGAAGGGGACCTACAGCTTAACGTGGAATCCGAACCACGGCCAGCCTCTCTCAACGGTCGAATGGTCACCCATCCAAGACCAGACCGGACCCAGCGTTGCTTAACTTCGGAGAGCGATCGCCGAAGTGTCGCGCCACTGGGCCACTGAGGCTGACGAATAAGCTATTATTGTGGTAACTATCTTCGTGGACAAACGGAGAATGGAGGTGCGCTTGCTAGGACATGAAACACATATCACTGCATGAAACAGACTCTACCTATATTATGTTGTAAATAAACGTGGTTTGTTTCCTTTACTTTTGTTGGAATATCGGTTAGTTTGGAGCATTGATTTTCTGAGGGCTATGGAAAAACAAAGTATTTTGTTAATGTACATATAAGTTTCGTTGTCGCAGCAACGAACCAAACTGTGTGCCGTCTATGTTCGGTGCCTTATTTATGTCTGCCGCTTCCTTTCGTAATTTTCGACCTGAAGAAAGCTCAGGTACAACCGGAGTCCGATATGACAAATCGAAAGCGATAGTGGGACCAGATTTATCTCAAACGCCAGAATCAGCAGGAGCAGTCTTCAGCGCAAGTGACAAAAAGATATTGATTAATTCGTATCAAATCGGGAGAGCGTAGAAGCGATGGAGCTTGCCAAACGTTACTAAGTCGCCATACAATGAGGGAATTCCGAATCGGATTGTCACATGAGATCAAGAGTGGTTTTTTTTCGAGAAGATTCAACTTTCATCACGATATGTTTTAAGAAGACGCCATCAAATTAAGTCGCAAAAGGAATCTGACTGAAAAGAAGCATTTGCGTAAATTGTGACTGAATCCAGATATTATAGTGCCATAGCTTCTCGTCTATAATAATAATAATGGCCAGTAATTTTTTTGGCAAACTGTCACGTCTCTCCGCCATACCGTCCCGTGGAGGCTCGCGTCAGCGGGTGAAGGCGGCGGGGAGAGGACGGGTCACTTAATTACGTCATTGAAGGCGAAGACACACGACGCGTTACGACGTGGGCGGGCTGAGTGGTATATACATATCTCAATTGCTGTAGGGTTATGATGAACTGCATAACGAACTTGACGCAAGCGGTCTAACCGATCCGCTCAACGGAGCGTGGTGGGTAAATCATCACATTTGGAAACACAGCCGGTCAACGTGGGAGCGAGGATGCCGGGAAAACATTGCCTCGTGACTTTATGGTGGTATGTTGGGTGTTCCGATAACAACCCATCAGATAGAGCACCATAAATGTTGTGACGCAAAATAAACAATACATTTATAAAATAATTTTATTGAATTTTGAGTTTTGTGGCCAATTTTAGGTCGCACCATTATTTGTTAGTTAAATTTAATTCCATTTCATTATATTTGCAAGTTGAATTGCAAAATAATAGCAGACGGAAAAATCTTTTAGTGAATTCGAGAGGAAAGGAAGGCAACGTTTTAGCGAGTCCAGCGAGTGGAAATGCAGATGGAGTAGAAATGGCGGAGCGATAGACATGTTATGATGGCGCGGTTCGTCATCCGGCTGGAATCCAGTCTTGTTATATTTCCTAGCACTCGCCGGCATGGCAGTCGCACTATGGATTAGGAATCCATTGTGCGCGTGACGCAACGCGCTGCGGAGTTCCAATCTTACTGCGATCAATCCACAACACGCGCACGCGCGCCAAACTATGCGGGTGGGACTCTGCAATGTTTTAGGTTATCGAAACGAAATGAGCAGAATAGACCAAAAAGCGGTCCTTAAACATTAATCAAACATGACCATTACACAATCTATTGGAAGGAATGTGTTGTCGTTTACAAATTTACCGCCAATGTCTAATATGGAACCGTGTAGCGTTCGAATCTTTTTGAATTTAGAAATACAAAACAATAGAAATATACAGAATCGGATTAGTGAAATTGTCAAGTTCGTAGCGAAACTAGGTCGCCTTGCGACCATTTAAATTAAGGATCGTAGGACTAATGGTAGGTTAATGCAGAGTGATATACCAAAATCTGTTTACCACAAGTTATCACAGACAACGCAAGCTCGCACACCGCAAGCCAAACAATTGAGTATTTAGAGCAGCAAAACGAAAGACAAATTCTGGATCACCCATCGTATAGTACTGACTTAAACCCAAACAGCCGTAATCAGAGTTAGCGGACTAACTTTAATCCGCCGGACTAAACGGGTTTTTGTATGGCTAGTCCGGTGCTAATATAATATCATGAAGTCAAAATAGCACAAGATCCAAAACCCATAGTTTTCAAAATTCTTATGAATACAAAAATATTCAATTAGGTAAGGTTAGGTTATGTTGTGTGCTTTTTATAATAAACATGAAAAATATATACTTTTGTATGTTCTGAGTTTCGGACTTTATGAAGGCACCCCAATTAAAAGGCACGCCACGTACACTGAAAGTCTGAAGCCCTAAATACGTCCCCCAAAAGTAGCATTCGAATGCATTAACCATGCCCTACTAGAATTATATTTATCCTAGAACTTTGAAGAAAGTGAATTTACTTCGTGATGTGTTATAAATGAATCTTCCACCGTTGCAGCGAGACATCCACATTGACGTACACCTCCTGGTTGTAGCTACATAATCTCGTTAACATCTTTGTGGATATCTTGGGACCAGTGACGCAACCTGAACATCAAACACAATCAAAGCAGTTTTTATTAGTCGTTTAACACGTAGGCTATCGCAATTGTAATTTATGTGATTTGGGAAATATCGTTACAAAATTTGTCTCGACTGAACAAAAAACATAATATGCCATCTTATAATCTCTCTCTCTTAAATTTTTTCCATGCATAATTCAGACGCCGAAGTATATTTTCGTTTTCAACTATAAAGAAAGCATGGCATGACATAACACATAATTGTATCAATATTATATCTGGCTTCGGGAAAGTATCCCAGAATGTAGAAACCCTCCAACTCTGAAGGGGTGTAGGGTCTATCTAGAGTTTTATCGTCTATAATGCTTTTCGGAACTGCTCAACGCCATCCCTCGTGCCTTTTATACTATCGCTCAAGCATGCACCTAGTCACTGCCGACATTACTGTAATTGGAACCAACCGATCCTGTAAATCCTTTATTTATAGAGTTTGTAAATTGTCGATTACTCCCTGCAGAAATATTTGCCCCAAAGTACAATCTGGGGTCCTTCAAGCATGTTGTGAAGAAGCACCCGGCAAGCATGGTTTTTGCAGCAACTGTGAATTTAGAAAGTCCATGAGCGTTATCGGGTTATGACCTGGCATACTTCGCGCTTTACGTAAACAATCTTATTGCATATCCTGTGAGAATTCAGCTCGAGATATGCAACGGATTATATGCTAGATCGATGCTAGAGCTGTGGTGAATTAGGAGCTAGATAAATCGGACAGAAGGACAGACATACATTGTAGCGCCACTAGAAGGGCTATTAGTTTTATCAACGGAAGACTATAAGGGAACGTTTCCATACCACGTGACCGTTTAGGTGGAAGGGGTTTATCAAAATATGGGAGGAGGGTTATCACCCAGTCACGTCGTATTTTTAAAATATAGTTATTATTTAAAAAATACTAACAAATACTGCGGCGGTCTGAGACACAAAAACAAAACAACAAAGACGACTCACAGCGGACGGGCGGCGGCGTGCTGGAAGCAGTCAGGCAGGCCAACGGAAAGCCGCGTAACCGCGTGTTCATAAACACATTGAAAAACAGCAAGTTTTGCAATACCACGTGAAATCTGAGAGAGGGCTGGGATGAGTCAAAATACCACACATGGTCACAGGGGGGAGAGGGGGTCCAAAAGTGTCCTAAAATCGGGCACGTGGTATGAGAACGTTCCCTAATGTTTATTTTCAATTGGTGTCGTTTCAGCGTGCGCAGGGTAGAATGCGCCGTCCATTTGCCCTTATCTGGAGATGTGCGATGACAGCGCGGCGGGCGGCGGCGGCGAGCAACAGGCGGCGGATGCGAGCGGAGAGTGGGCGCCGGATCCTGCGCTATCTAATCGGGCAGCACGGCCGCTGCTATCTGCACGCACGAGCGATCCACCATACCGACACGATCACTTGGCTACCTACTTCCTCAGAACCCTATCGCCATCCAGTATATAGTGAAGGACGGGCAGTGGCGTCCGAAACTCATCCGTGCAGACTATAGCAGAGTTTCTTAACCCTTTTGGGCTTTTAAAATGTTTACGAACCCCTTCCGAACTCTCTTTTGGAGTCATGGATCCCTTGCGGGATTTCAAAATTATTACGGTCCCCCTCCGAATTCACTCGAAGGGAAAGTAAATAAGGCATTATATTTTTATGTCTTACTTCATATTTATTACCACAGAAAAAGTAAAGATAGGTATTATTTTAATCGATCACGCGCAGTATTTATTGTCATCATATCAAACAGTCCATTGCCACGTACTAGTGATAATACAGTGATGGAAGTTAGTTTGCTTAACGCCTGTTTTCACCACCTCCAGTTACCTTTTGGTTACATCATGTAAAAAAAATTAAATCATGTAATCATGTAAATTGATTGTTTTTTTTAATATATCGATTAGAAATGATATTAAGTTTGATAAATGATAAATATTACATTTCATTTTAATTTTAATTTTTGAATAAGTATAATTGCAATTTTTAGTAATTTTCAATAATTGTAATAAGTGCAATTTTCAATTACTTTTAGTAATCGATGTAATTATTTCATTTTAATGTATTATAACATGTACACGGCCCGCAAGGGTTATTTATGCTCAATAAATACAAATACAAATAAATATGCAGTGTAACCAAAAGTTACTTATCGGATTTCAGTTTATTAAACTGGAGGTGGTAAAAACAGGGGTAAGAGAAACGTTTCCCGATAGAACTACGCCGCGTAGCAGCTAGTATTTAATATAATTGATTTAAAAATAATAGCCTCCAAACTTAGCGGTTTTAGATAATTTAACGATTTTTAAGGCTAAACTGGATAGATTTCCGATAAAATAGTCCTTGTGCGAGATCGTCAATAAAAAGAACTATCTAATGAAAAAATAACATTTTACGCACATTTTAAGTAATTTCATTAAAGTGATCACCAATTTACTTATTCTCATTCGCAGCTCAATCTATCGCCGCATGGTTCTGCTCGGGAGTTGTTTTGCGTGATGTGACAATAAACAATTCGTAAGCGAGCTGACTGGCCGGCGCTACCGACAGAGCATGTTTATCTCTAAAAAAGCTACGCTGCCGCTACACGGATGAGGTTCCACCCCTCCTTACTCGCAGTCTTCTCCCAGCTGTAGTCATGGTTTCCTATCTCGAGAAAGAAGATGTAGTCGTAATGCACACAATAGTTACAATATTTTCAGGAATATTTGCCCCCATAAATAGGCAGCGGGTAGGCGCGAACTGCTTGCCCCCCCCTCCCTGCCCCTCCCCGCCGAGATGGCCGCGCTTTTTACTTATTTTTCGAGAAAAATGTTCGCCATAAACAGCTATGATAAGTGTTCTTATTTTCTTGCCTCGAAATTCGTTCTTTTTTTTCCCAAAGTTATTGTCCGTATTTTTCATTTTAAGAAAACAAACAAGAGGCTCGCTGTATCACGTTGAAATACAAATTCATTCTCACAAACGGTGGCTTCGCTCGCTTATCCATTTATGCTCAAACTCTCTTTTGGTGATATTACTTCGACTCGAGGTCGCGTCACTTCGCGTGTTCATAATAATGACAGGCAAATTTGAGTATTTAAAAAAAAATATATTTTAAATTTTAACCAAGAAATTCAGCACTAAATTCTGGAGTCATAGTTACTAGGGCACCGACTATTGGATGATCATCTGTTAGCCTCGGCAGCCCATTGGCGCAAAGTATCGGCTAAGGGTTGTAATATAATCGATGTTAAGCAACCATGGGCGCTATCTGGTTTTGGATTGGTGGTCGTTTTGGACCGTTCAGGTTCAAGTGGTTCAGGTTCCAAGTATAACTTCTCACTTCCTAGGTACGGTATCTTACTTACTAGATGGTACTACCACTAACCCTACAGGCCCGCACCTGCACCAACTGAAGAAGACCCACTAGGTTGTAGGGTTAATACGGCCCGGAATTGAATTAATGATGGTATCGAATGAAAATTGTCCGTGTTTTCCATTCAGTTAAATATCACCTAGGTCCCATGTTTGCAAGTGTTTAGTAAACTACGTTTGTATGCGTAATTTTCTGATGGTTACGGGCCCACCTCGAAGCTGAAGTCACAGGAAATCCCAGACCCTACTAAATTTTTAAAAAAGTCGGTCGATGCGCCGAATATCCTTCATCATACATAGTCCGTATGAATGTAAATTTAACGACACAACGTATAGAGCTGGAGTGTGTGAAGCCGGCATGCTCGGGCGACCTAGAGGAACGCACCATGATCTGTTTTATGAAGAACAAACTTTCTAGAGGACCCCTAATCGACGAGCATGTACATTATGTAGAAGCAGAAAGCAGAGGCAATTATGCTGCGATTTGACGGTATGACGTTCTGTCTCCTTTGCCCATCCCTCCGGAGAAGGAGCGTGACGGTATGTTAAGATAATGTAACGGGTTTCTAAAACACTGGGTGGATATACATCGCGGCGGTGTTGCTGAACAAACTGGCAAAACTAACCCAATTACTGGCACCGTAGAGACGCTCGCTGGCAGGGGCCGGGCGGGGAGGGGCGGGCAGGAGTGGGCGGGGGAGGCGGCGGAGGGCGGCGATGGCCGCGGAGCCGCCGGTAATGGGCAAATACAAAAGTTAGCAACACCCGCACGACGTGCGCCAGCCTACCAACATGGCCGCGGCAACCGCGCGCCAATTCCTGGGTATTGAGCCGTTTCATAGAAAAAAATTCAACGAAGTGTGATCGATAGTATTACTCAGAAACGTCAAAGGCTCCTAAAAGAGAGCTATTATTCGTGCAAAGAATTAAGTGACTCCAAGTTATCGTAATGGATAGCCTGAAAGCTTCTGCCGAAATCTGCGTGGGCGCTCAAAAGACATTGTAAGTCATAATGGCTTTCACGACTACTTCTTTATTTAGGTGAAAACTAAAAATGTTATCATGTCAACTGTCTACGATGCGTAAATAAATAACATTTTTAGTTGTATTTTTTTCATCCAGTTCCTGTGCAGATTCAAGGTAGCAAAATATCGATTCAAATTGCTTGATGGTGCGTGTTGTCATGTTCTGCGAACACTGCGACGTCTATACGTCGTCAAAGGAGCTTGGTGGGAGGGTGACCAGTTAATGGTCTAATCTAAATGTTTAGTCATAATTGACATACAATGCTTGCTCCTGCCTCCCCGCTCCGCGCTGTGGAGACGGTGCCAGTGAAGGATGCGCACGGTGGGTCAACGCAGAGCAGGATGGAAAGAAAGGTCACTGATCGTCGTGTTTGAGACACGTCTGTGCGAGCGAATATTCGTGTGTGACGGAAAGAGATATTTTTTTTGACGCTGAGCTATTTAAATTAAATAATTGTCTTTTGGCACAACCGGCTTTGAAAAACTCTTACTTTTAAGTTGTTAACTATTCTAACTATATTAAGGGCTTCCATATTGCAAAGAAAGAATCGCTTTCTAGCAGCTATGTCAAGCTCATAAAGGGAAGGTTTTGGCATGACACCGAATTCCTTCGGGAATTATTGTGCTATATAATTTGTATTTGTATTTATGAATCCTCCTTTGGGACGCAGGGAACACTTGGAATCGTGAAAACATTTAAAATTAAATACAATATCATGAAAGCATAAATAATATAGTAACAGTTGAAATACGATAGTAAATATTAAATTCATAGCATCAATAGAATTGTCAGGATATTTGTCACACTGCAAATACAATAACAGTAGTTTTGTGGTATAGGGCCATTCATGTCAGGTTGCATAAAAAAAACTCTCTCATCGTGACCGCAGCGAGAATTTGTCAAAAATATAAAGGTTTCTAAGCATGTGTGGACAAAAAAGTTTATAGGTGTGGGATGACTATGCAAAAGTAAGTTTTTGAATGACATTTTTTAAAATCATATCTACCAAATGGCAGATCTTATAGCTGCTATATCAAAAACAAAGTAACCTCCAATTACGTAAGAAGACGGAGGCTTGTTAGTAAGAAAGTCAGATAAGATGGTTTCATTATTTATTTTTTAGTTTACATTTGACGTTTCATTCAAGTGTTCTGCATTGCAAACTCTTCCCATGTTTATGATGCGAGCCAACATTTATACATTTTAGACCACTGTAATAATTTTGTTTAAGTTTGTTTGAAAATATTCATTTGCATTTTAATTTTAATGTTTATTGATGATTAATGTTAATGAATATTATTTTTCAATATTTATAACCTGATGTACCATAGGCGTTACCAAGACATATTGGGAGGCGCGCGGGATGGATCTGTTTGGTTTTGTGTAGGGACTTTCTTACGACCGTTTGACCAGAACTATTTTACCATAATTCATACTGAATAAAGTTATCTGAATGAATCATTCATTCAACTAATAACAACGTTTAATAAAATAAAAAAACAATTACACAATCAATTAATTGCACTCTACCTGCATGCGAGTGTAAAAATCCCGAACGTAAATCAATTTCGTATATTAATTTCACAATAATGATTGATGGAGAAATCTCTTCTAATTTTTTTTCCGCAAACACGAAAAACCTTATTCTAATAATCGACCTTTAATTACATCGAAGAATTGTATTCTTGCTAGCAACTAAAAATACGTTTTAAAAAAACTCACCATTATTCTGTTGAAGAAAGTTGTTTCCACTATCGTTTTCCTGATCGCGCGTATTTGCAAAAGAAACGCTTTGGCCGGGTAATCAAACAGATAACATTCTCCCAAAACTAATGAGTGTTTGTGAGTTACAATTTCGAATAGAGAACGCTGAGTGAGCTGTCCGCTCGACCGTTGACCGTCGACTGACGCCAGCGAGCGCGCGTCGCCGCGTCGGGTTGAGTCGAGTGCAGAGTTGACGAGTCCCTGGCGAGTTCAAGAGACGCCTGCCGCACGCCACATGACGCCCGCGCGTGCTGTATGTTCCTAGTACGTCAGCGGTGGACGCACACTATAAAAACACCCGCGACCCGTTGGGCGGCGAACTTCACATCGCACCGATTAAAACGAAACGCCACGCTTTTTGGTTTTTTTTCTGACAAATAGAGGATACTAGGGTAGGGGTACAAGCGACCCGCCCCGGCTTTGCACGGGAAGCACTAATTATCTATAGCCAGATTTGACCATAAGTAATTATGTAGGTACCTTTGACCTTCCTTGCTCGCTATGGGGTGTGAATGAGATTTCCATACTCGCGGAAAAAAAAACTAAAATTATTTTGATCCGATCGCTACCAAACTACACATTACCGGACCACCCGCTGAGATAATCTGAAAATTGACTAAAAATTTCATCAAAGTCGGTCACGTCGTTTTGGAGTCCATAGGGAACATACATACACACATCGATTTTTATACCAATTTTGTGATTATGTCCATAAGAAAAAAAAATAACATCAGAAATATTGTACTTTTAGAATTGGACTTGGTTACCAATTGGTCAGTCTTGAAAGTGATCACTGAAGCTAAAGTCACTTCGTTAAAATTTAATCTTAACTGTGCTTTAGTTAACCAACAATCGCTTTTATCTAAAATTCAGTTTAAAGCTAGAGAAAATAGTTCTCTAATAATCTATGTAAACAAAATGCGTGAGATTCTCGGGCCTTAGAAGTGAAACTTCTTTGGTTTTAGCAGAGAGACATACAGTGGAAACGATCCTCCCAATATTTCCTTTCAACTGCCACCGGTTGAATTCGGAGAAGTCAAGTGTTTCACTTCTACTTACTGAACCAGGAGAGGCATTCACGGACCTTTTAGCGCGACTAACCCCTGTTTTCACCACCTCCAGTTACCTGAAATCCGGTAGTTAACTTTCGGCTACATTGCATATTTGTATGATGTAACCGAAAGATAACTTTGGGATTTTTGTAGTTGGAGGTGGTGGAACCGGGCGTTAAACGGACACATCGACCAAATTATTCTGTGGTTTAAAAATGTTTAGTACATGTGTGCGACATTCAATCTCAACCCCGTTTGACGATGTTTATATATTATACAATATGCAGTATTTTTTCTTACTACTATTTTGGTAAATATTATATTGCACTTGAACATATTTTTCTCGTATCTGCTTGGTGAGGGATGTGATTTTAATAAAAAGGTACCTAGTACTTATTTACTCTGTACTTGGCATACAACTATCATGCTTTACCATTTCAGGTGTCACATTTTTATTAATGAAAAGCTTTTTAATTAAATAAGATTTTTTTACTGTTTATAACTACTTATGTAACAATTACTTATGATAAATATAAATAAGAGTCGGTTGGAAACAAGAAGGATGGAGAATGTTGCGACCAAAAACAGTTAAATTAAAAATAATTATTAAATTTTAAAAAATGCACGAAGTTGCTCTTCGTCTCGGTACATATAAAACTTTTTTTTTTATCCTTCAATATCCATTTGCTTGAATTTCTGTAAACATAAGTACACTTATTATTTGTTGATTTACACAACGACGGACGAACAGGCATGAAGAAATTATAATGGTGTCTTAATACATCGGAGCGATAGAAAGCAGTAGAATCATGTTCAAAGTCAATTAGTTGTAAACATGGAGGTGATCACCTCCATGGTTGTAAATCGTTCAACCAGGGTGATGTTTTTAGCAAATCAATAATAAATTAAAGAGTCGACATCATAATGTTGGTGATCCACAAAATAAGTAAAAGCTATATCTAAACATATAGTATAAAACATAATATATATCCAGGGAACATTACTAACGGCATGAGGGTTTCAAAATAAAATAAAATAAAAATCATTTATTGCCGTATCACTTAAAATTGTACAAATGTGTGAACAAACGGTACTTTACAAAGTATAGTGATTACCTAAATTTTGGTGTGGCAATAGAGTTTCGCATTTTCTGCGAGTTTGCATGGGTTGCATTGTTTACGGCCCGCGACGCTTTTCGGATTCGTCAGTTTATGGAACACCATTTGATAGCGTAAAATAAGCTGCAAGCGTGAATGACGCCAGCTTCCGTTGTGTCCGGAAGTTTGCGTAAAGGCCGTGAATGCCTCATCCAAAATGGCCATCTCAGAACTAGAAAGGACAGCGTGTGGAAACAGCGGTAGGTAATAAGAGTCGGCGAGCAGCAGGCACGCCAGGGCTTCCTACGCCCGCAACTCGAAACGGAAATTGGCTGCAAGCTGCGACGTGTCGCGGCTAATTACAATCCAATATTGGAACGCGTTGGGGCGCTAGGTGGATATCCAGCGTGTCGCTGCAGCCGCTGTCGGCGCGGGGAGACAGCGACCGGAACGGCAGCACATAGTGGGCGACTATTGGCGAGTGTGCGAACCTCGTAGTTGGATTCGAAGGTTCCATATACAGTAGAGGGGCGAAAATGAAAGGTGGGTGGAAAATTACACCGACACACCAGTTTATTTTCTTACGATTTTATCTCCTACTACCGAGAGTAAAACAATATTAGTGTGCAATAAGCGTGTAGGACGGTATGGCTAAATAAGTTTAACGCCAAATAGCTAAAAACATAAAGGTTTCCAATTGTTTTTTTTTGTGCAAGTCAATGGTGATACATTAAATGCCCTTCTGAAGTATTAAAAAGTGTCTCCGCTTCAAACTTTTCAACTATGAGGTTACGAATCCATTAATTCACGCCTAAACCGCTGAACCAATTTTGATGAAATTTAGCATAGAAATGGTATGGACCTTGGGAAAGGGCACATTGTGGCGAAAATTAAACACAAAGAGGTCACCAAAGTTTGTATGGGAATCGTCACCCACTAATATCTATACTATCACACCCACCGTCATGATATTAGTCCAACAAACCGCATTTCCTAAGGAATTAGGTGCCTTGCCAGGACTTTTTCTTTATGAGCATGGCTACATTGAACTCGGTAGACGCAGATTGAACGCGCTTCATTGACGCTTCGATCATCTTTTCATACAATGCGATGGTACCAACCCGGGCAGCCTTAACTCTACCACAAAGTAGGGGTAGGACCCTCCAGTTATACATGGATTCCGAACCATGGAACCGCTCGATATTCTGCTTTTGCTAGGGTTGTGCGATAGTGGCTGGCGGAGGTAGCGGGCGGGGAGGGGAGGGGGGTGAGGGCGGCAGCGGCACAGCAGCGCCACGAGCGAGCTATCGGCTGCCTAAATTGTAATTTCACGGCTCGCCGCAAATTTTCATTGGCGATTAATTTAAAACAACGATTTACGCGTTTCGCAAAGAAGAAAGTGCCGATATCAAACACACATGATTTTTAGGAGCGACTATATTCGCGGTCAGTACGAAACAGAGTAATCGTCATACAAATATTTTCTGTAGCAGATTGGCGAAAATAATGCAACATGATTCAATATGACAACACGGTATTACACTTCTGCAAGAAGAGATATATTATCTGGGATGAAGAGTATTCAACTTTCGCCACTTTAAGCCGCCACTAATTTGGAGGGGGGGAAGGTTATTAAACAATTATATAAGATATAAAGACGATCTAGATGATCTAGATCTAAAATGCACACAAATCGGATATGAGTTGGTGGCTTTTGCTGTTTAAAACTGGATATGTAACACGACGTCCAAAAACTTAATAAAGAGTTGGGGAATGTTTATGACGAGTCAAACGTCTGGAGATAAAACTTATTATTTTATTTTAAATTTAGTTTGCCTTTTTCGTTATTTATTGGAATAAATGCAATTAAACACGGTTTAAAGTACCGCCCGGAACAGGAAAGTGAGTTATCAAATCTGACTTTTAGTTACATTTCGTACAAATCTTACGTTGTGTGACCGTAAGCATGGTACGAAATGTCACAAGACGTCCGATTTAATCACTCACTTGCCTGTTCACCCGGCGTCTTAATTCACCATGGTGACCCTCCTGTCTTGTCAAGTCTTGAAACGAAACAAAAAAAAACATATATGATTCTTGTAGCATTTTTGCATGCAAAGATTGTTTGAATGGACACTGTCCACGCGCTTCGATCGGATCAAATTTGCCAAAGTCAACAGTGGGAGTTTGCGTATCCGCTTTGAAACTGTTCCCCAAAACTTGCTGATTTACAGCCAGCACTCGACGTCAACGCACATCAAGTGCAGACCGCACGGATCCATTGCGCGGCCAAAAAACGACGAGCGCCGCCGGCGAGCGGCACCGAGCCGCCCGCAAATTGTGACAAATTGTGTTATTGAAATTTATGTTGGCCGTTTTGGAACATAATTGGACACGGAGGGCCCACCGCGGCGGCCATATTGCCCTCTCTGCGCGGCGTCACGCGGCCCGATGACATTCATTAAGTCTGCGCTCATCGGGCAACACTTGCGCTTGCCGCACGAATTTCGAAACGCCCATATAATAACTGTGTACATAATCTATACTAATAATGAAATAGTTGTTTTTTTTTAACGGACTGAACTCTCGAACTACCAGTCGGATTATTGAACATCACGCTACGATACGGCCCTCACGAGCGGAGCAATAAAACAGAAAGGACGCTAATGCGAAAAGAGCAGGCGGGCGATGCGACTCGGTGGATCGGGGTCGAATTTTACCAAGCTCTACTCGGGTGATTGTACAAAACTAAATTGACCCCAGCGGAGCCGGGAACCTCAGCTAGATAACAATAAAGAATTATGTTTCAGTATATCGTCTTGATCAACAAACTTGCAAGCCTCCCATTCCCGGTTCCTGTAATTTAAGTCGCCGCGAATGGAACAAGTGCGCCTCTACATTAGCTAAGATTACTAAGGCTGGAGTGCACAATCTCTGGTTAGTGATAATTTTTAAATTAAAATATATCCGTCCTTATTTTTCGCCTGAAGAAGAAAGAAGATAGATCTATATTAACTATATACTTTAATACTAACCAAATATTTTGCACTCCAACCTTAGGCTATTATTATATAG
The DNA here is from genome assembly GCA_946894095.1 of Incurvaria masculella. Lineage (NCBI taxonomy): Eukaryota > Metazoa > Arthropoda > Insecta > Lepidoptera > Incurvariidae > Incurvaria > Incurvaria masculella. The sequence goes on from OX335644.1 coordinate 12,490,488, forward strand.
GGAGCTATGTTTGTGAAGTTGAATGGTGCCAGAACACTAAGCGAGTTGAAGCGTCGGAGGCTCGCACGTTCCTTGTAGGGTGATATGCGTAAAATCGACGACGGAGCTCAACGCATGGAGTTATAATATAATGTTAGAGCCATCAGTACTGTGGCCCTACTCTACTTGTATCGAAGTAGAGCAATAAAAGGCGCCAACTCCGCGTAGCTGTCATACGCGCGGTGTCACAGAGCAGGTAGGGAGGCATACAATATGGCATTAGATTAGACGTAAACACAAAAATAAGTCTGCGATAATAAGTTTCATCCCTACTCCCAAATCATTTATAACAGCTGTCTATCACGACTAACAAAATTAAGGTGATTCGCCATTACAGTGTTGAGGTAAACCACGATATCGGAGGAAATTTTCTAGTTTTCAGTCTGAGGTGCCTTGTGGTAATTTTTATGAAACTAATCTGATGAGACAGGTAACTTGTTTTTACCAACCGTGCGGGGTAGTTGAGAAGTTATGCTGCGAACTCAAGGTGCTTACCTGAAAATAAAATAAAACACATTTTACACATTGGCGGTTTGTAGTTGAATCACATCCCCATAAATCACATAATCTCAAATCTATCTTTTAAGGGTCTCGAGCTCTTTACTGACATGACATATTATTTTTTAATGTCGATCCGTGGGTCTGTCCGTATACCACTCCTTGGGGGCTACCCAGGGCATAGGGATAGGAAGCGAACAAGAGAAGTTCTCGCATAAGAAACTGTAGGAATCTTTGTAGAAAAAAATATGCCTACTTTTTTCTATAAATCGCATGACAGCTCGCAAGCGACTCGCCGACGGAAATGAAATTCAAGAGTACATTTACTGTGACACCATTACTTTCCAACAATTTTACTGTCAAAGTGACAGAGCTTCAGTTCTGCCGTTAATATCGTTTTATTTTTAGGCAATCTTCATTGTAGCACAGCGGGTAATCCTATGCAGTTTGGAAGTTATTCACATTCAATTCGCAGGGCGAGCACGTAACAAATGCCTCTCAGTCCCGTCAAATAATACCCAAATCTGAAATGTCATTCCATACTTCGGCACTTCGCTTCGTGCACTATCATGGGATGACAGAACGGATTGCGTTATTCTTTGGTGTACGTCAGTTTTAAATATATGTGGAAAACATCGTGCGAGGCCGGGGTGGGTCGCTAGTCTCTACTTATATAAAAGGGAACGTCTGTCCACATGCACGAGGTAATCTCCGTAACCACAAAACAGATCAAGATGCGATTTAAACCAATTTAAAGAGAACATCGCTGGGAACGCTTTAACGTACATACCATTACGCTAAGTATCCAAAGGGCTGAGCAATATCAATGAAATTACTCTCAAACAAAATTAATACTATGCCGTGGCGTATGGTGGCGTTCACTATTTTCGCACCAATGTTCAGAAAGCGGATGGCGCAGGGCGGAATACCGACTCTTCTATACGTATTTTGTTCGGGAGGCTGTAGGTTCGAATCCTGGTAGCCTCAATTTTTTTTTTCGTTTTTTTACATTTTATTGTTTATGGGGTCTCGCATATAATAATTATAGCATGGATTAGACTTATCTCTACTTATATAAAAGAGAACATCTGTCCACATGTTCGAGGTAAACTCCGTAATAAATATTATATCTCTTCTCTACTTATATAAAAGGCAACGTCTGTCCACATGTGAAAGGTAAACCGATTTACAGATTCAATCGCGGGGCTTGCTTTAGGATACATACCATCACGCTAAATATCCTAAAGGCTGAGCAATATCAATGAAATTACTCTCAAACAACATTAATACCAATTTTGTGGCGCATGGCGGCGCTACGTGCGGCGTCACTTTGCCCGCCTTCCAAATCTCTCTAAAATAGAAAGGATTAACAATTTTCGCGATAAAAGCAAGAAGCCAGTTGGCATAGCGCGTATAACCGACTGGTTCAAATATGTTTTGTTCGAGGGAGGGTTCAAGTTCGAATCCTGGAAACTCAATTTGTTTTTTTGTTTTTTTTATCTCGCATATAATTTTTATGTTTTTTTATCTCTACTTATATAATCTCTTCTCTTCTCTTTATATATTATATAACAGGAACCATCTCAGCATACGTTGCATTTCACTTAGTGAGCAGCAACGCTGATTTACGTCTGGTCCCTAATACAATAAAATAAAAACCAAATCCTTCGAATCCTGTCGAAACATTAAAAAAAGAGAGAAAAAAAATAAGCAACACAATACAAAAAAAAAGAGAAAACCAAATATCAAAAAGTATTACACATACATCCGTTTAAAACATAAATCACATTTGAAGAAAAGGAAGAGATGGCGCCACGTGTACTCTCATAGAAAAGAATAACTTCTATCCGGGTAGAGATGGCGCCACGTGTGATTGCCGATTAGAAGATCATGGCGCGATGGATGGCGCAATAGATAGCGCGATAGATGGCGCTGTGAAATTAAATATTTTCAAAGACCGAAATTCTGCAAATATTTTCGCCGCAACTATTTACTATAGCATTATATAACTTTATATTTATATTATTTGCTTTCTGTGTACAATAACTTTGTACAGGCCAGAACAGCATTAAATAAGGCATGGGGAACTAACTTTTGTCTCATAGAAGATCATGATACATATGAAAATTTGTATGAGTACCCCATTATATCTTCAAACTAGGTATATGAAAACGCACCTGTTTTTTAATGAATAGTTCATATGTTTTTGGTCAAGAAATGGCGCTATCGCTGATTGCATTTATGTATCTTCTTTCGAGACTCCCTAATTGTACCTAATTTATATCGCATGGGTTTATTATTCCCGCAATTTAAGGACTAATTAGCATCAGACAAAATTATGAGAGGCGTGTGAAAATAAGCAGTGGTTTGAAATGCTTATAAATTAAGATCCGATGTAGACCTTTTGGTTTCCACGTCTAGCCTGATTCTGCTCACAACTTAAAAGCTATATGAAATCACTCTAAATTACCGGAGCGGTGAGCAGTGGGGTGAAATGCTTATAACTTGCGCGGGGACTGGCCTAGCGTACCAGAGGCCTGGGTTCAATACCGACTTGCACCACTGTCTTTCTCTTTCAGAGTTCGATAAGTGCATTTTCGTCACGAATGCGAGCTGCTCCATCATCCGGAATCCATGCAAAACTGTAGGTCCCTTCACCTACTAGGTGGTAGGGTTTAAGCCCGCCCGGGTTGGTACCATCGCATTGGATGAAAAGATGGTCGAAGCTGGAATGAAAAATTGTCCGTGTTTTCCATCCAGTTCAATGTAGCCGTGCTCATAAAGGGAAGGTCCTGGCATGGCACCAAATTCCTTCGGAAATGTGGTGCATTGTGGGCTGATATCATAACGGTAGTTGTGTGTAGCCATCCATGTCAGCTCGCATAAAAAAAAAAACTTGCGAACCACTCACCCGATTTATATGCGAATTGAATCTACGTTTGGCGTCTCTGAGTGCGCTCCAGTTACGGATGGGTGACCATGTTCGATGTTGAGGCTGGCTGTGGTTTGTATGCCACGTAAAACTTTTGTACACCATTCGTAGGGTTAATTCCGCCTGGGATGATACATAGGTACCATCGCATAGAAGGAATGCATCATCGGGACATGAAAATTGTCGTGTTTTAGATCCATTTTAACGTGGAAGTACGTAAGTAAGAAATAAAATAAAAAAATATGCTGCGTTTACTGTTATTTTTACGAAGTTCGTCATTTACTTCCAGCAAACAGATGATGTTATACAAATTTACTATTCACAGTCCCCAAAGCAACAGTCTGCATGCCTCTCTGTTTCATTTTACGGCGCACATCATTTATGTTTTATTTGTATAAAGCTGACATCACGAAATTAGTCACAATATTGACGCGATAGTCCCCTTTCATGGTGTTTCATCGTCAAAAGCAGTTTGATTCCGAGCAAGGATTTGCTGAGCCGTCAAATTACACTTAAAATCGTATAAAATAATGCTATGAACATTTTCATAAGTTAATATCATATGGTGATATACACACGCATTTTTTTTTAAATGACGCCACAATGCAAAAACAAGTCACAGTAAGACAAAACAAACAAGTCAAAATAGCCTAAGAACCGATTGCATACCGAGAGGGATGAGTTAATCAATGTTCAAATACGTCACTTTCAGTGAACCGCATAGAGTTCCTTCCATACTGTCCCTACAAAGTGACGTGTTTAAGCTGACGATGATTTTGATTTTTTTCCCTTTCGTGCACACGGCCCTATGAGTTATAATACCAAATTACTTAATTATTTTTAAGATATTATTTAGCTAAGTGGCCAGTTCCGAAAACTTATAGTGAAACTTATAGTGCGCCCTATGTATTATAAATGGGAACGTTAGAATATTTCTTATTTAATTAATGCATATCGGCTCCACCCGTTATGATTAAAAAGTAGCAGATAAATAACATATTTATTGACCAGCCTTTTGGGCTACCTACTTTTTATCTAGGACATAATTCAGCTCGACATCAGTCCAAAAGGACATGGACCCGAGCGGAGCCGGGTACCGCAGCTAGTACATAATATAAAGCGAAAGGAACTTCATTTCTGCCGAGTGTTCTACGACACCTATCGTAATTTTATTTCGAAATTTAAAAGTTTACCCTCCAAACAGTAAGTTAAAAAAATTACATTAAACGTGAATTCACTTGTAAATAAATTTGCAATCGATTTTATGCTATCATTCCTATAAGTTAAATAGAGACTTGAAACTTAAAACATATCTCAGAACTGGATGACAATGTATGTTACCATTATACAGGAATGCATTGTATTATGTAATGTAATTTAAAAATATTATAATGAGCTCTCACCACATGAACAGAAGAATAGCTTAATTATAATGTAAATTCTGCTATTCGAGCACTTTCCTTTGGAAATTGCCTCACATAATTTGTAACAAACGACGGTCAGCAATCAATAAACCCCGCAAATTAATTCGACGTGTCCCCTTTATCAATAAATTGCCAGGTGACACGAGCTTCTCGGCGTCCTGGTCACATTTTTCACACGAAGTGGAAACAAAATTGCCAGTAATAAATAACCTGTGCAATTGATTAGATCGGGCCGCGTCAAGCTGCCAACGTGCGGTGTGTCCACACTGGATTACATCACAAGCGTGCCAACTGCCATAGATTAAAGAGGAAAGGATAGATTGCTAACGTAATTCCAGTGTTGAAAAGGGGTCAATATAAACAAACAATGCTTATCAATTACATGTTTGATTTACAATGAAATCAAGCTTAGTTTAATGGCGGTGTAACTAGTTCTGGCAGTGACGGGAGATGGCGCTGGTTAGAAATGTCATAGTTACAGCGAAAATAAGCAGTTTTCAGAGAGTTCTGAACGTTGCATGACGTTAGCTTTCAATACTTTATTAATCTATGCCACTGCTCGCTCGGAGCGCGTAGATCGATAAGTAAGGGCGACAGCGGCGACTGAAGCTCAACCGTATAGCGGCAGCACCATACATGCACTAGGGGTAGCGCTGGCCAGTCAGTTCGCTTACGAATTAGCTCACTTCTGATGGTCTCGCGTTCCAATGACACGTATGAACTGCACAGGACGGCATTTAGGCTGACATAAATAGTCGTATCTGAAACAAAGCATAACGAAAAGTAGTACTTTGTGACGTCAATTTGCATGACTTTGAGATTTCGTCCATACAAAATGTGTCAAAGTGACGTCACAAAGTACTACTTTTCGATAGTCTTAGTTTCTGTTACGACTATATAACTCAGCCTTAGTGCGCGTCCCGACTTCATAAGCGAACTATATACCATCAGTGACTACGCTGACGCTATACGGTGAGCTTCGGTCGTCACTCCCGTCTTCTTACTCGTTGGCACAGGTCGACGCAATGATCTCCGTGGTCCAGAAGTGCCGGCAGCGTTCAGCAGAGGAGGCGGATTCGGTGCCAAGAAAAATCCCTACAAAGTAATTCCTTAGGAAGTTTATAACGGCCGATTCTATTTTGTTATGATTTTACATTCAGACAGCTGTTTCGACCCGTACAAAGTTTTTTGTACACAAAACGGAACACATATAGCACTTTGAGCCACGAATAAATAATAATTCATTAAAGCCGTTGTAGTAGCGGTGATTTTTTTTTTTACTATTTCAGGTGAATCGATGATCGCTTCTCTTTTTAACCGACTTCAAAAAAAGGAGTAGGTTCTCAATTCGTCGGAATCTTTTTTTTTAAGTAACACACAATGTTATGTGTGTTTATGTAGAAAAACTCAACAATGATAACAAAAAGCAAAAAAGTTGGAAAAAATCTGTAAAACCCTGGGTGTAAACAGTTTGTGAACGTTTCCATGGAAACGAATATTTTGATAAAAACAGTGTGACCTGGAATCCCTAGCTGTAACTGTGTACTATAAATACTTATAGGTAAGAATTAGCATCTACCCGAACGCACGCAGGCTTTAGATTTGCAATTACTTTGACTATATCATAATTGGAAATATTAAATATTTTACATTTCATTAATCCCAAATTAATAAGATAACGGTAATATCATAATTACCGTTATCTCATTAATTTGGGATTACACAAAAATTGACAAGTTCTGTAAGAAAGTTGCAAATCCGGCACGTAGAAAGAATATAATTGCGCCCACTGCTTTTTCTATTTCGCTGTAACAGTAGACTACGATATTCGTCGTTCGTGGTTCGGATTCAACGTTAAATTTTAGGTCCCCTTCCTTCCGTACTAGGTGGTAGGGTTAATCCCACCCAGGTTGGTAACATCGCATTAAATGAACGATGGTCGAAACGACAAATTAAAGCTGTCCGTGTTCTCCATCCAGTTCAATGTAGCTGTGTAATAAACGGAAGGTCATGGCATGGCACGAAGCCCCGATTACACGAAGAGACGGCTGAGTTAATCAATGTTCAAACACGTCACTTTTAGTGAACCGCATGGAGTTCCTTCCATACTCTCCATACAAAGTGACGTGTTTTATCATACTTTGACGTTGATTTTGATTTTTTGTCCTTTCGTGCACTCGGCCCTTAGTTTCAATTAGATGTGGTACAACTCACCTATGTTCAGTCACAAAAACAAAATCATTACAGCGAATGAATTACCTATGGGGAGCGTAATCATGGAAAGTTTTTGAAATGTTCAGGAGTAGTGTCCGCAATTCAATTCGTGCACTACGGCAAATATTAAAATAACAGCGAGTGAATGGACTAAAGATCGCATCATAACGTAGCTGGCAGCCGGCAGCGCGAGCGGTGCGGCCATTCGACATTCTTCTCGGTCGGCCGCACCGCGACAATGCGGCGGGAGGGGGACGGGGCGGGGGGCGAGGGGGAGAATCAGCGGCGCAGCTGAAAGCTTGCTGCAGCGGCGAGATACTGCTGAACGTTTTTCAACGAAGTCCAAATGATATGCAGGGTGTTTCTGGAGGGAAAACTGAACAGGTTTTGTTCTACGGCCTTTGGGAGCAAAAAGAGTAAGTGTTTTATTTGTTTTATGGAAAACCGGTATGGGCGGCTGTGCTAAGGACCAAAGGTGCTCAGAAAAGCCTAATACGCCTCGCCTCGCGAAACCACGCTCAGCGTGGCACCATACCAGCGGATTTCCTGACTATCGCTGAACAATCGATCTTGTTAAAATTAGGTACGCCACAGCAGAAGGTCAAGTAAGCCGTTTTTGAGATAAATACCTTCCTTCCATCGGTGTGTCGGTGTTGTCACAGCACTGCTGGTTTTGGTTCCTTTTAAAGAGATGTCTTCGAAGAACCATTCGCAACAGTTCAGCACCGCGCACGACAGTGCACGACATCGGGACTTCGTATGGAGTTAAGCTAGTGAATTTACTCCTGTATATATTCTGTGCCACATCCTCGCGGTGCGGTAGAGAAATACGTTTTAGAAACGGTTCGTTCTCAAAAGCCTAATGTCGACCACAAGGAGGTGCTCTGATTCTCTGCGGCGGGTGCAATGTTCCACGGAGCAGCGGCCGTAGAACAAACTGAGGTACCGCACAAGCCGTCTGTGGTTCAGGGACTCCAAGCCAGCAGCGAGTTGTGGGTCCCTTATAAGACGGACTGCTCGCCGCTCAATTGAATCCAAGGACTCCAACAGGTACTGGGGACTACCTTCCCATATGTGGCTACAGTATACTATCACCGGCCTAATATGTGATTTATACATAAGTAGCAGTTGTACCGATGAAAAGAACCTTCTGCAACGGTAAAGGATCCCCAGTTTCTGCGGGCTTCAATTGGGCCTTGAACTCAATAAAACGTTCCCATACATTTCGAGGTTAGGACAAGAATTCAAAATTTTGTAGGTAAGCTGGTTTTCAGAACCGAGTTGGTCTTGTACCTTGACCGACCGTCCGTCCGTCTTGTATCTAACTTAGTAAAAAGGTTTCATTTTGTCGCGCATCCGATCGAGTGCTATATCGATTAATGTTTATTTAAACAATATATTCTATATTTTTTATCTGACCGCATCATTCTCGAGATATTTGCTTTACAATAAAAACATGTTTCCCCAGCGTTTAGCTAGCTACCAGTACCACAGCCAGTTAGTCAGAGCCGAAAGGAGGTAATGGTTTTTAAGAACAAATAAAAAAATAGTTTTCCCATTCATTTCTGTGTTCCAAAAACGTATGACATTTTAGACCAAAACCTTTAGAACAAAAGTGTTGTATCAACTTTTTTATTATTTTGGCCTCGTGAATCAGCCCTAAAGGTACAAGAGCCTCTGCAGAATCACCTGTATATTAAGCATGAAGTTTCTTCTTGTGGGAAATGCTTCAATGGAGCAAGCACCAGGACTCAGTTCCGAGTTTATTCGTGGAGGAACGCAGGGGAGGAGACGGCGCGGTAGCGGAGCAGTGACAGCGGCGCGGCGGCGGCGGCGCAATCATAGAAATAGGATGTAAGCGCGCTGCGCGCGCATGCTAGATCTATGGGCGCAATGAAATATCACAATAATAGCTTGGCTTGGCTTTAATCAAGTGACGTCAGCTATTCACCATGAATACAGGGGTCTATTCTTGCAATTTCGTGCTAAGATGAAAAAGGAGTGTTTCTGTCGAACAAACCACTTTCACAACGGAAATATTCCTGATTTCTTGAGTTTTCCGTCGAGAAAGTGGCTCTGATAGCCGCTGTTAAAATGGTTTGCTCGACGGAAACACTCCTGATTCTTGAGCAAGAAATTCTAAGAAAAGACGCCTCGAACGTGTGGCAGAAATCAGTTGTGGGCCCAAGAACGCTGTGGGTCTACGAAAAGTATTATTATTTTTCATCGTAGTATTGAACACCATGCGTTGAAAAGAACCTGGTTTGTTAATTTATTTTTAAAATTTTGGTTTTTTATAATGTTAATTTTAGCCGGATCTGATTTTAATTAGGTTCGTCTTTTATTGCTTGAAAATAAAAATGTAAAAATGTACATTTAAGTAAAAACCGTTACGGTTCATGAGTAGCTTAACTTTTAAACTTAGGATGGATTTTTCATTTGTCAGATAGTAATTAGCGGTCTGATAGCACCAAGTTACTTTTGTAAAAAGACGGATAGTTATTATCCACTATTATCATACTGTAATCTTACTAATAATTGTATTGCCAAACTATAACCGATGGATAAGTAGCGACGTATATAAATTCGTCGAATAGTGATCTGACTGATTTGTATCAAACCATTAAATTATCTATTCTCGAGATTACGTTATAATACAGCTGCTCCAAAACAGAATGAATGTCTCAGTATGACGATAAAATTTACATTTAATAAGTATTGAGTTTTATATGTGTTTTAAAACTTACAGGGGACATAAATATTATATTTAGTTTGACGGCTTACCGCGCATATATCCTGCTCAACATACGCGCGGTTAGCCATCAAACTAAATATGCAATAAGATTGTATAAACATTAGCAGAACTTTCAGATATTTTATATAAATAAGACATACTTCCGCTCATCTTGAAATGTATTTATAATTCAAAGTTTCCAAAACTAAGATATCGCATTTAAACTAAAATAACACCTAGCTTACATTTTGTAGGGGACCAAATGTAAGCTAAACTAAAATTAAAAGTAACCAACCCGGGGTGTTATAATACTTCTAGGTTTTTGATCAAAATCCGGATTTATTATGTTATTTTTGCTATTTCTAAGTAAAATGAAACTACTCAATAATAATGTAACATCGACTAATACATGTAAAACAAATTTGTAAAATATATACCATACGTACTAGGTATTTACCTTTCTTGAATGTGATTTAATGTAACAAAGATGAGTTCGGAAAAACATGATCAGAATTCTGATTTTCATAGCTAGGCATTACAGTATTTCACGTGATTTAATGCGTCTACATTGATATAAAATCGTTACATAAAAATATGCTCCGACAAAAACAGAGATCTTTAATACACCCCACTGCTTATGACGGGATTCTGAGGGATTACGAAGGCGATATAGTGAAGCTCCGTGCCTTCTTTCCGCCCATTTGCATGGTATAATATTACATCGCGAGGTTTTTTATGAGAATTCCAATATGGAGGGAGCCGCCTTGTTTTCGGAGCTGTCATCTGTGACAGCAGAAAGGGCGGGAAAGCGTCGTCATAATGGATGTGTCAACGACAGTGCTGCCATCCCCTGCTCAACTCTGACTGACCACTGAGCTCTGACCCTCGCCACTCCATATTTTATAAATGACTGGATATCCGGATTGATGTTTTATTCGTATGATCCTCGGAGAAATTCAACGAAATATTTCCGGTCATCTGGCAAGGTATGACCCAAATAAATTGTAATACAAAATGTGTATAGTTATTTTTAAAGTAATAAAGGAAAATATCTTGACAAAGGCCATTACTTCGGTCAAAAAGTTTGAAAAAATAACGGACTAAAGACAAACTAGTAGTATTGTCAACAGGCTTTGACCTAAGCTTTGATTGCACAATTAATTGAAAATGGTTTCACATCTCCATTGGATCTTAATATGTTTTTTCCTTTATCCGTCTAACATAAAAACTTATTTTTAATATCCGACATGGTTCCGATTATTTCCTATAATAGTAAATAGAATATATTACATTATATTATTTTACTGTTTTAATAGGATGTCACTGTTGTGTTTGTGAATGAAGTCCCCCGCGTCGGATGCGCGGGTAACCAACCGCGAATCGATGCGATGATCGTATTCGGAGCACTGATTTGCAAATGCTATTGTTTCAGTAAATATATTGTACCCACAGAACATTAATGTTCTGTAATTGTCGCAAATTAAAAGTAAGTGTGCGAAATTTATTATGTGCACAAAATCCAAAATATATTTGTATTCTTTGGTATCTTTTTTTATTTTCTGTGGTTGTAAAGCTACTATTAAAAAATAACCTTCCGGTTATTTGGGTGCAAACTGAATAAAGATAAACTATATTTTAATCTTGGAGCGGAGATTCCCACACATACCAGTAATCACCTAAGATTTTTCGCCTACTGCTGATTAGCTTTTAAGTGTCTTTTAAGGCCCTTTAAGTGTCGATAAAAATTAATCAGCACTTGGTGAAAACCAGGCTAAGGGCCTCTTCCACCAAGTACTGATAAGCTTATTATTTGTATTCTCTATGAGGAGGTGTGAAATGTTATGCTATCTATTGATTCATTCCCATAGCACCAAATAAATGATTTGATTTGATTTGATTTAATACGTACATTAAATGGCGTTTCTCACCATCTTGTTATCAGCACTTTAGTATTTTGTCATTTTTGGTTTTTAACCAAGTTAAAACTTTTATTTGCAAAATGTATAAGTCAACAATTTGTTTTTAAATAGTGAGTAAAGTCGTTTTAAAATTACTAATATATTATTATACTATTTAATCATGTTTTCATTTAAATCCCACTAATAAGCTCAAAACACTTTTTATAGCATTTGTGCACATTAAATCATGCATTGAAAGTTTTGTTGAAGCTAAATTCAATAGTCGCTATAAGAGCTTCATGTATCGTTAATTCGAAGTGTGCTTGTAAAATTACGAAAAAACTAAATCTAATGATTGAAATTGTGTTAATATTACGATTTCAACATCGAACACAAGTTTGCGCTTACCGCCCCCTATCACATTTCTCGGAAATAATGAAATGGATCGCTCTAATCGAGGGGCGGAAGACAGATGGCGCTGCATGTAAAACAATACGGCGACACCATTGATAAAACGGCTATCAATTATGTTCTGGGATTTTTCGATGAGCCCGATGTTAGATAATATAAAACAAGCGAGAGATAGAGCGTGAATACATAAACGATATTTTTTTTTAAAGTTGTATCTATTTTAAGAGAGCAAAAAATAAGTAGAAATAAAGAAATTTCCGTTACCAAGCGTAGATCAATTTGAAATTGATACTAATCAACAAATTGGTACTAATAAAATGCATGAAAATAAAACCTAATAATTGCAAACAAATTTGAAATAGCAATTTTTTTTACATTAAAATCAAAAAGTTCCAACGTATCTGTAACGAGGCTAGAAACACAAATATTGTGTCAATAAAACCGCGGATTCTGAAGATTTTTTAAACCTAGAAAATCAAGCCGAGTTTATGAATTCACAGAACATGTACGGAAATATTGTCCGTAAAGTGAGTAAGCCGGCGACACGGAAGCTCGTAACGCGAGCTCGGAGCTCGAGTGCGGTTAGCTTGGAGTTCTGGGACGCAATCTTCTGCGGGAGGCTGCATTCCGCGCGCGCGTGGCGGCCGAGACGATGGGAATGTTAACTGCCGGCGTGGCGCAACTCGCTTGTATATTTTAAGGGTTCCGTACCCAAAGGGTGTCAACTAAGCCTCTGCTGTCCGTCCGTCCGTCCGTCTGTCAGCGGGCTGCATCTCATGAACCGTATAGTACGAGAGCGGACCGTAGTCAACCCTACGTCATCGAGTAACAACATGGGACCCATTTGTGGTTGTGCGGATTAGAATAGGCTTCCTAAAAATACTAGGTTGCCTGACCCAAACCTGGAACGTTTTGTGCAGTAGGTAATATTAAATCACTTTTTTGGTAGAATTTAACGTCATCGAGTAACAACATGAGACCTAGCACAATCGGTAAAGGTCATCAAGAAAAGCTAAAAAAAAGTAGGTTGGCTCGTCCTACCCTGGTACGTTCTGAGGTTGGCCGGTTTTAAAATGTCGAAAAATTAAAAAAAATACGTCATCGAGTAACAAGATGACCATACCACCATTCGATAGTCCTATGAACATACTTCATAAAAAAATTAGGTTGGCTGCCCTCAGCCTGGCACGTTTCCTACGCGGCCATGTTGAACGTCGGATGCGCCCAGTTCTTATATTCATCAATTGTTAAATTAATATAATATAACAGTTTTGTGATATGTATATCTATAAACCGGTGATGTTTTTATTGATCTGAACTCACCTTGGATAGGTAAAAAAAACCAAAATGAAATATTTGTGATATATTGATAGTTTGGGTGCAATGGTTGCAAAAAAATTCATTTCAACAAATATTTTTCTTCTGTCGCGCAAGATACAACTAAATACATCCAATAAATTGTAAATCTCGCATTAGAGCAACTCAAAATATTTTTACCACGCAATAAGAAGTCTGTCACTTTTGAATCTGTTAGCTGTTCTGAGATTCAAAAAGTAGCAGAGACCTTAAGTCTAAAGGACCGCAAGGTTTATGGAACATATCTACTAATCTGTTAAAGTCCATATGGGGCAGTATTATAGAACCTCTTAGAATTGTATTTAAGATGGCACATTTCCAGACTTATTAAAAATTACTAGGGTAATACCATTGCTTAAAAAGGGATCTCATAATGATGTTGAAAATTATCGGCCTGTGTCCTTACATTCACAGTGTTATTAATTATAATCAATTCGGATTTCGTAAGTGTAGGTCAACAGGAGATGCCATTGCCTTGATGTTAATATCTATTTTAACTTCTCTAGTTAAATCTATGAGCACCTCATTTTCTATGATGTATCAAAAGCTTTTGATTGTGTAGATCACAAAATACTTCCAGGAAAACTAGGACACTTATGGTGTTAGGGAAAATAAATGAGGTATTTGTAAATTATATATAGTAAATAGACAACAAAATTGTGAAGTAAACGGTACTAAGTCTGATGTAGAATCAATCACTATGGGTATACCGCAGGGTTCAGTTCTAAGACCGTGGTTTTATATGTTGTAATAAATGATATTTCAAGCTGCGTCGCAACAGATAATGATATGATTTTATTTGCGGATGACAAATCATCAATTTCAAAAAATCGTATATCAGAACTACGGGAGTCCTTTATACAAGCTATGAACTCACTTAAATTATGGTGTGAAGCCAATAACCTACTTTTAAATGACAGTAAAACGAGTTTAATGCACTGGGGACCCAAATACGTAATGTGAATTGTGATGTATTAAATACAGCAAATGATCTATCTTCAGCTATAACTAAAGAAATAACGTTACTTGTGATACTTTTGGGGTTACCGTGGTCGTTAAATATATTTGAAAATTGTTATGGCTTTTCACGCGGCGGGAGGAGACATTCGCCGACGTATCGAGCTGATCGTTCAGCCTGTTGTCAAGGAGGTTGTCCGCCACGTTCATACGCAGCAGACGACTGACAACTAGGCTCGCCGTGGTCGTAAGTCATAGGTGTGGGTCGAGGTGGTAGCGGAAATGCGGTGGTAGCGCTTCTACGGTCTTCCTAAAATTCACAAAGACGGGAACCCCTTAGACCAATAGTCAGCCAGATAAATGCTCCTACCTACCTCCTCGCTAAACATGTCGCCACAATATTTCAACCCCTGTCTGGCAAGACGTCGTCCTACGTTAAAGATTCGGCCCATTTTGTGGAATTGTTGTCTACAGTGAAGTTGGCATGCATGGATCTAATAGTGAGCTTTGACGTCGAGTCGCTGTATACAGACGTACCAGTCCAAGAGTCCCTCGACATCATCAGAAACTTAGTCATCAGCAACGACATCGACACTGAGTGCGTCAAGCTCCTGCCATATTGTCTCACTACGACATACTTTCTGTGGCAAGGACAATACTACATCCAGCGAGAAAGTGTAGCAATGGGATCACCAGTGACACCAGTGGTGGCAAACCTTTTCATGGTTCCGCTGGAACACCGCACATTGCAAACTTCACCTCTTAAGTCAATGTTTTGGGTACGGTACTTGGGTGACGTGATTTCAATCTGGTCACATGGTCGCCAATCACTCGACGCTATCATCTCTCATCTTAATTAGGTTCACACAAATTTAAAATATCAGTAGATTGTGAGAAAGTAGGCACTTTGGCGTTCTTGGAAGTACTTGTTGCTCGACGATTGGATGGAATCCTAAGCCACACAGTGTACCGCAAGCCGACACACACAAATCGTTGTCTACAAGCTACTTCGCATCATGCTCATTTTGGTGCATTTGTGTGGGTGCATTTGGAATCGGTCGCAAGAGCATTGAGACTCAGAGCACAGCGGTTGTGTGACAAGGACCATATCTTCACCGAAATGGACTCTGTGCTTCGAGAACATGGGTACAATTTTCGCAATGTCGGTCAGTCAGTCAGCGTCTTTGCGTCCACTGCTGGACATACGCCTCTCCAATCCTTCTCCAGTCCTCCCGGGCCTCAGCGGTACGGAACCACTGCTTTCCGCCGACGCACTTGTCTCATCTTCCCACCTGGCGAGTGGTCTTCCCACACTCCGTTTGCCTGTTCACGGCCGCCAGTGTAGGACACGGTAACTCCAACGGTCGTCGTCTCTTCGGCTGACGTGACCAGCCCACTGCTATTTGAGCTTAGCCACCCGGTTTCCAATATCGACTACATTGGTACGTCGGCGGATTGCCTCTTTACGTACCATATCCCGTAGCGATATTCCCAGCATGGCTCGCTCCATTGCTCGCTGGGCAACTTTTAACCTTTGGATAACGGCGACCGTCAGAGTTCACGTTTCACACCCGTACGTCATGTCATGACCGGGAGGACGTACTGGTCATATGTTCGGGTCTTTAAATTTCTACGGAAGGTCAGACCTTAGAGCGAATTTAAGCTTTCCGAAGGCAGCCCAACCCAGTTGAATCCATCGCTCAACCTCCAAAGACAGTCCTTGTATACGAACCCGCAGGATTTGACCGAGATATACGTACTCTTCAACCTGTTCGATCACTTCTACGTCGATAACGATTTGTCCTCCCGTCATACCCTCAGTCGCCATGACCATGGTTTTATCCCGGTTCATCTTCAGACCTACCTTTATCGATGCTTTATAAAAGTCTTCCAGCATGGTTTAAAGCTGAACTCTGGAATTTTACAGAAGAACAATGTGATCGGCGTAGCGAAGATGACTGAGGAAAATATTCACTAACGTTGATACCCATGTTTTCCCATTCAAGCGTCTTGAACACATATTCCGATGCGCTTGTGAAGAGCTTGGGTGAGATCACATCCCCCTGCCTAACGCCTTTAGCAAGAGGGATGGGTTGGGTATTTTAATGAAGCCTCACAGTCATCGTCGCGGACCGATACAGATTTCGGAGTACCTCGATGTAGCGGTGGTCGATTCAGGAGGGAGTTTTTGACAGCCCATTTTTCAACTGAGTCGAACGCCTTCTCGTAAAGGACTAGAAAAGAAGTGGAAGGCTACAAAGAGCGGCTTGTTGTACTCCTCGCACTTCTGCACTACTTGTCTCACAGTAAATATGTGATCCATTATGCCGTATCCTTTCCTGAACCCAGCTTGCTCACGAGGCTGGTACTGATCCAGCCTCTGTGTCAGCCAACTCGTGATGACTCATGAAAAGACCTTGTATACGTGGCTTAGAAGTGAGATAGGTCGATAGTTCTTCAACTTCGCCTTATTTTTTTGAGAACTGCATTGCACAGTGTTTGCAGTTCCTGATGGTCTCCCGCCAGACTTTAGCAGTTCCATCGTTATCCCGTCCTCATCTGAAGCCTTGTGTTATTTTAGTCCTTTCAAAACAGCCTTTATCTCATAGACACTAATCTCCGGCAGATCCTCGGTGTAGTATCTAGTGAGCGGGGCACGCCTATCAGAGTCGAGTGGTTTGCTTGGGCTCGGGGCATGCATTGCTGCGGAGTACAATTCGTCATAATTTTTCACCACCGCCTCAAGTATATCCGTCTTTATTGCAGTGCCAACGCCATCCGCTCGCTCGAGTTTTGAAATTTAGTTAGCGCCGGTAGAGAAGGCACGGGAAAACACTTTACTGTCTCTATTTTCCTCTATAACGCGCTTAACCAACTTCATGTTCCCTTGGCGAATATCGCTACGGGATATGGTGCGTAACGAGGCAATCCGCCGACGTACCAAAGTAGTCGATATTGGACACACGTTAATTAATATTTTCCTCAGTCATCTTCGCTTCGCCGATCACATTGTTCTTCTGTCAAATTCCCAAGTTCAGCTTCAAACAATGCTGGAAGACCTTTATAAAGATAAGTAGTAGAAAGATAGGTAGGTCTGAAGATGAACCGGGATAAAATCAAGGTCATGGCGACTGAGGGTATGACGGGAGGACAAATTGTTATCTCAGTCAAATCCTGCGGCTTGGTATACAAAGACTGTCTTTGGAGGTTGAGCGACGGATTCAACTGGGTTGGGCTGCCTTCGGAAAGCTTAAATTCGCTCTGAGGTCTGACCTTTCGCAAAATTTAAAGACCCGAACAAATGACCAGTGCGTCCTCCCGGTTATGAGTGGGCTGGTCACGTCAGCCGACGAGATGACGACCGTTAGAGTAACCGTGTCCTACACTGGCGGCCGTGGACAGGCAAACGGAGTGTGGGAAGACCACCCACCAGGTGGAAAGACGGCATCAAGTGCGTCGGGGAAAGCAGTGGGTCCGTACCACTGAGGGCCGGTAGGACTGGAGAAGGATTGGAGAGGCGTATGTCCCGCAGTGGTCGCAAACACGCTGACGGATTGACTGACTGTTCTCTTATCTGTACTCTTATTTTTTTGTAGGTGGTAGCATTTAAAGGTTTAATATTATGTGGTTTTTTTTTGCTGTAAGAATAATAAGGTTTTGTAATTTGTCTCTTTGTTTACAGGTCACTATAGTAGTTCATGACAAAAATAATAGTATAAATTCTGGATCTAACACTAGACTCATCAGAAGGACTAAATCGTACACAGGTTTTAAAATGTTTTCTTGTTGCCACTGGAGTGTGCATCGCTTTAAGGTCCTTTCTTCAACCCCTGTCAGCCCATGCCTACGACATTAGAGGCGCACGCTTTACATTCGGCGACGGAGCTCCTCATTACATAATTCAAATTTGATTGAATGTAAACCTAATGTAATGAAGAATTTTAATAGTCATAATAAAATAAATCGCCACAAAGTTACTATTCTTTAATTCACAGGACTTTAGGTCAAATATTCATGGTTATTTCCATCCTTTAAACATTTAAATGTATATGTTTTCTATAACTAATACATAAATATTTTTACAGAGCTTTTCAGGTATTATTTAAACTATACCTACGACTTAAGAGCTGTTAATTTAAAATTCCGCTTCGGTTTGGATACATTGCAACTTTGTTACGATAAAATAAAAGAGATACGTAAATAAAGAAAAGAGAGTGACGCCAAAGCTTACTAAACTTCCTTAATATGTGAGTGACGATGTGGACATGTACTTTTGTATAGACCCGGCAACGTTGCGTATATATTTATAGAAAACATATACATTGAAATGTTTAAAGAATGGAAATATACTCTAGAATATTAACCATAAATTCATGTGAATTAAAGAATAGTAACTTTGAGATACTTCACTTATGGGTTTAAGTTTTGTGGCGATTTATTTTATTATGACTATTAAAAAATCTTCATTACGTTATGTTTACATTCAATCTGATTATAATTTTGTAATACCGAGGGCCGTGGCAGAATTTAAAGCGTGCGCCTCTAATGCCGTAGGCATGGGCTGACTGGAGTTGCGATTCCCTACGTTGAATGATCCATACGGTAGATTCCGAAAGCATATGTATATGAAACTTCCGGTTTTTACTCTTCAAGTATGCGGAACTATGTGTATCATAACCTAAAGTTAACTTGAGTTAAACTTAGTTAATAATTAGATACGACAATGCCCTAATATCACGTAATCAATCAATATCTATATCACAAATATTTCATTTTGTTTTTTTTAACCTATTCAAGATGAGTTCTGATCAATAAAAACATCACTGTTTATAGATAGACATATCACAAAACTGTTTATAGATAGACATATCACAAAACTGTTATATTATATTAATTTAACAATTGATGAATATAAGAACTGGGCGCATGCGACGTTCAACATGGCCGCGTAGGAAACGTGCCAGGCTGAGGGCAGCCAACCTAATTTTTTTATGAAGTATGTTCATAGGACTATCGAATGGTGGTATTGTCATCTTGTTACTCGATGACGTATTTTTTTTTATTTTTTGACATTTTAAAACCGGCCAACCTCAGAACGTGCCAGGGTAGGACGAGCCAACCTACTTTTTTTTAGCTTTTCTTGATGACCTTTACCGATTGTGCTAGGTCTCATGTTGTTACTCGATGACGTTAAATTCTACCAAAAAAGTGATTTAATATTACCTACTGCACAAAACGTTCCAGGTTTGGGTCAGGCAACCTAGTATTTTTAGGAAGCCTATTCTAATCCGCACAACCACAAATGGGTCCCATGGTGTTACTCGATGACGTAGGGTTGACGACGGTCCGCTCTCGTACTAGTAACAGTTAGACATTTACGGAACCATTCGTTTGTGAGTCCGACTCGCATATGGACGGTATTTTATGTATGGAAATTGCGTACAAAATAATGCCCACTAAAATGGCGCCCATCTTATCATTTGCTGTTGCCATCGCTGTCTGTTACTTGTCACTGTTACAAAGGTAGGTCACTGTTTTATTTTTTGAATCGTTGTTTGTGGTGAAAATAAAATAAAATAAAATAAAATGTCTATTTTATTATAATTTAATGTTGATCGATCGCATTGTTTGCTCTTTCTTCGTATTGGTAGCAGTGTCATGGCAATTGATGTCACACATTTTTCGATATGCACATTTGGCACGTAATTGTCACACACACGGATCCAACACGTTGTAAAGGAGCATGGCGTAGCTACTAAGGAGCGACATCGTGTAGCGCACAAGGGCCGACAGTGCTCGGGGGCCTAAGGGGCATTATCGACCCCGCGCCGAGCTTTCAGACTGGTTCCGACGATAGTTTGAAGACGGCTGTTTTTTTTGGGTGCTTCTTGATTTAAGTGCAAACCAGTGCGATTAGATACATTCCCACCAAGCTACTGTAAGAAGTCCCACCTTACAAAGAATTTTCCTTAATTTGGGTCGTCCCGTTCAACTCCGGATACAAACGTGGAAAGAAGATCATGCGCATATTTCTTGTTGGACATCCAAAATTATACTCTAAACAGCTATATTTGATCAAACTGTATGTTGCACGACCATTGGCATTGTAAAATTGTATATGGTTTCTAAGTTATAAGGTCCGAAAGTTCGAAATTCTCGCGCTATTTATGCAAAAAGTTTGGTCGTGGATTACTCAACTATAAAACAAAAAAATATAAAAAATCTTGTATAACTTGTTCCATGATTCAAAATTAAATTTGGTTTTTGTTCGATTTTTGACTACAGCGTTCGTGATTTACTTTTAGCTTTAAGTAGTTTTTTTTTTGTTTTGTCAATCTAATTAAATTAAACACTATGGGCATTGTTTGCTTTGTGTTTCCTTCTCATCACGAGGACTGTATTTTTTAAAACCTTCATTAAAACAGAGACAGTGCCATAGCGCAGCAGAACGATTTTGTGCCGTGCCCTCGAATGAGTTAGTTCCGTCGGGAACATCACCTTAAGGCGCTAGGACTAGCCAACTACTCGCGCCATACAAATGCACTTTTTAACAAATGTAATAATATGTAGTGAAACGCTTCAGCAAATCCAAATAGAACTCCAGACTGATAATGGATTGTTAATATTTTTTTTATTCCATCATTTATTTAAATAATAATAAAAATAAAAAAAGTTGATTTTTCTCATTAGAAATCTGAAAGTCATTCGATTTCTAGATATAAGCAAAAACAGCATATATGCATAAACAAAAAATTCCATTTGCTTTTAGATTTATACATTTAGTCAAAAAAGTTCGGAAATGGACACCGTTTCCGCAATGTATTTTGTATAGAAAAAGGAAACATACATTAACGAAAATCATTCGATTTCTAGACAAGGAATCATATATTGTAAGGATGACACTTATAATCGTCAGACTTAGTTAGTTTACTTGGGGTGCCTCGTCTAACTTTGCGATTTGGCTAGTACCAGGCCCTTAATATACGTGCTTTAAGATTGGACTTAAAAATGTGTAAATAACAGGGAGATAAAAAGCCAAAATTAATTTCGGTTGCATTACCCGTTTTCGCGTGGCCGTATAAGTTGGATCGCACGCCCGCTAACCCGGATTCGCGAGCGCACTGCAACCGCAGCCTAACGCTTGCTACAGTTCGTGTCCACTGCCCACGGGCGCGGATTAAACTCTATCAACTGGTACTTACCGGCATCAGCGCACATATCTATAGTCTAATATATCTAGAAAGGCCTTTCGCCGCGAATGCCTTTCGCAAACCAACACGAAACGTTTTTTCATTGCAGAAAGTGAGGTTATATAGTTTGATAGGTATAAGATACTTTTAGTTTATGGCGTAATTATCATATCTGCCTATCGCTCCGGGAAAGCGGCGTGAGGGTGTATACATTTATTTGAAAATTAAAACAAGTTTGGGTAACACCTAGATCGTTCCAAAAGCAAACTTTCCAATCCGTTGCCAGTGTCGATATCGGCGCGGACCGACCGCGAGGGCGGCGGCGGCGGCGGCGGCGGCGGCGGCGGCGGGCGGAGAGAGAAAGGGGTCGCTCGTCATCGTGAAAACACCAGCTCAGCTCCGATCCCACCATAAAAATTAATTACCTATAAAAAGGCGGGCAGTTATCTGTGCGAGATAGCGCACACACCACACAGCGCACATCGCGCCAGACCGCACATACTTTCAGGCGGTTTCACCACAGCGCGCGGTGCGACGGCGACGGACGTAGGAAACCTTGTATTTATTTATGTACGATTCGATAATGTAATATCAGGCAAACACACACATTGATTCACAGTCGAAGTAGGGGTTCCGCTTTCCTTTTTTTATGAGCTAAGTGATGAAGTCAGCACTGGATATTTGACGCTTATTAGGCAGATGAGCTCATAGGACTAAGTTAGGATATTACCGAGGCAGGGTGACACGTCTTGGTGAAGAATGCCAAGGCATTTAGCAGGCTTCGCAGCCATATAACTTCCCTTGCTCCGATGTCGCCTACATACCGAATTGCATGATGATGATTTTTAATGACGCATTAAAAAGATAAATACAGCACAAGGTAAATGATGACTTATAAAACTAATTAAACATCGTAATTTATTTGACTTTTTTAGGGTTCCGTAGATAAAACAAGGAAATGATAGTGCCACTACAATTTGTTTTGTTATGTCTGTTAAAGCCAAAAAGTACAGTCTAAAGCTAAAACTAACATGTCATAAGTACCTACTAATTTTACTTATAGAAGGATAAAAAAATAATTTAGATTTTAAAGTTGATTATTAGGGCCTATCCATTTAGTATTTAATATTTTTTATTTATATTTGATACCTCGGCATATGGGCAAAAATTGTATGGACAGTGCCTAATCAGGGCTAATATGATTCGAAATGCTTGCTCGTAATTCTAAGAATCGATATTTGCAAGTTGTAGCAAACATTCATACTTCCTTTGTTTAATTAGGAAAATAACATTGAATTCTAGAATGTATCTTTCGCCACAGCATAGGTGGCAGAAGGAGCATATACCGGAAGGGAGGAACGGGAGGAAGTATGAGAGGCGAGGGGAGAGGTGCACGCCCGCAGGCGGAGAGTCATCATCCGCCTACACTCGTCACGTAGTCAATGGTTATTTGTTTCGCAGTTGAGCATTTATTAAAGCTATACCTGCGGGAAAAATGATGAATGATTTCACACTTCGCAAATTCAATCTGAGCAATCAGCTCGATTTAATATGCGTTAGAGGGCTGGGAATGCCTCGGGAGACCTTAAATAAAGTTGAGCCCGTTTTGCACGGACCCGATAAAATTACTCAATTTTCTGTAACAGCAAAGTCACCGTCCAAAGTTTTTGCAAACGCCCAGAGCTCGTCTTAAATAAGATTGGGAATAAGATATTTATATTATTGAGATTTCCGACCTTTCCGCCGCAGGCTCTCTCGCGCCGAGTTCGGAAAAATCTTGAAAAACTTCGCACGCTCCGTGGAAAGTTCTCATGAAGCAAAGGATACTACTCTTTTCAACTAACTGAATAAAAAGTATTGTTTTCTAGTGGTGTGCAGGAACCATGTGAGTGAATATGGATCTTCAGAAGTGGGGTCCGTGAACCGTATCCATATACATATGTACAAATAAACGTCTTTCACATTTGAAAGTTCTGCGTTGAAAAATCGTGTAGGCCAATAACCTAAACATAATTCCGCTATGTGTTCAAATAAAATGCTTAGACAACTTGAGATCAGGTGAATACATTGAATTACATATATGTCTCATTTTAATTTAACTTACAAATATCTCCGCAATATGTGTTTCAAGGTAATATTATATTATGATACTTTTGAGATTACCGCGGTCGTTAGACATGTTTGAAAAATGTTACGGCTTTTCACGCGGCAGGAAGATACATTCTCCTATATTTATTTTGGGGAAAAAGTTTCTTCGCATTTTTTAAGAAAATTCAAAACATTTTTTAATATGGTTATTTACATTTAACTAAAGTATGTAGGTACCATTTTGTTCGATAACTTTTTGCCATCTTGTAGGTAGGGACATGATCCCATTGCTATAGAAATATTGGGACTTCTGATCAATATACCGCGACAAGTGGTTTTGGCAGTCCTCTCGTGATGTTAACCTGACACTGCCTAAATAATTCTGAAGAGACCTAAACAGGTGGAAATCTGAAGGTGCAAGGTCAGGACTATACGGCGGATGCATTAACACCTCCCAGCCAAACTCTCTTAGTTTTTGCTGAGTGGCTAAAGATGTGTGAGGTCTAGCGTTATCATGATGAAAAACCACACCCCTTCTGTTGATTAATTCCGGCCGCTTTCTCTCAACTTCTTGCTTTAATCTCATCAGTTGTTCGCAGTAGAGTTCAGAATCGATGGTCCTGCCTGGTGGTAACAGCTCATAATGAATAATGCCCTTCCAATCCCACTACACACACAGCATCACCTTGTTGCGAGTTAACCCGGGTTTCGCCACAGTCTGTGAAGCTTGACCGGCCTTTGACCACGACCTTTTTCGCACGTTCTTGTCGTACGTGATCCACTTTTCATCACCAGTTATCAGCTTCTTCAAAAATGGTTCGGTTTCATTACGTCGTAATAAAGAATCACAAATGAGTACACGGTTCATTAGGTTTCTTTCAGTGAGCTCGTGAGGTACCCAAATATCGAGCTTTTTTGTGTACCCAGTTTTTTTCAAATGCGCCAAAACTGTTTTGTGGTCAATTCCTAGTTCTTCAGCTACGTCGTAACTACTGATATGCCGATCTTGCTCCACTTTTTCAAAAATGGCATCCATTTTATCCGTAATAGGGCGACCAGAGCGACGTGCATCTTTGACATCA
This sequence comes from Incurvaria masculella, assembly GCA_946894095.1. Lineage (NCBI taxonomy): Eukaryota > Metazoa > Arthropoda > Insecta > Lepidoptera > Incurvariidae > Incurvaria > Incurvaria masculella. The sequence goes on from OX335644.1 coordinate 12,515,311, forward strand.
AAATTTCCGGATTGAAAACGCTTAAACCAAATTTGTGCTACTCTCACAGACACTGCACTAGGTCCATAAACATCGCAAAATTTTTTCGCGGCTTGCGTTGCATTTTTACCTTTTTTGTAGTAAAATTTTAAAATGTATCGAATTTCTTCATTAGATTCACTCATTTTGACAGTACGAAAAACAAATGAGAATCACACATTTTCCTAATTTGAATTTGGAATTATGTTCTTTAAAATTTAAACTTTCAATGATACCAAAACCAGCCAGATACAAATAGTATAGCCAAAGAGATTTTATTACAAGTTCATACATACTATAATGCGAAAAGACTTTTTCCCCGACCTATTATTATCTAATAAATAATATAAAGGGGAAAGTTTGTAATAATGGATGGATGGATGGATGGATGGATGGATGGATGGATGGATGTTTGTTACTCTTTCACGTAAAAACTACTGAATGGATGTTAATGAAACTTTACAATAATATAGCTTATACATCAGAATAACACATAGGCTACAATTTATGTGCCCATGGGCTTTAGAACTTTCACGGGGCTGCGAAAACGATGCCGGTAGCGATACTTCACACTAGGGGGAGAGGAGCCGGGGGCGGTGGCGGGGAGCGGCGGCGGGGGGAGGGCAGACGTCGTGACTGTTTGGTGTCCGTTTGGCGAATTTTCAAGGCACTAGCGATTTGTAAAACTTAGTACATGTACATTTAACTACCCGGGAATTAGGATTGGCTAAATAGAATTCAGTTCCGCTTACGCTAAGATGGGGCTGTCATACAAACTGCAATGCTATGCACGGCTCGGCTTTGCGGCGGCAGCGCTTACTTTTACTGAAGTACGGCTTGGTATTTCCTGCAACTTTAGGACTACTTGGCATCACGCTAAATCGCCGGAGGAGCGACCAACAGAATAAAATCCTTGAGAACCAATTACTCGATTTAGATGTGCATTGCATCTACGTCTAGCCTGATTCTACTAAAAACTTATAGATATATAGAATAATATAACGCTTCATTACCAGAAGGGTAAGTAGTGAGTCTTAAAGTCTTATAACATGCGAACCACTTACCTGATTTATATGCGTATTTTATCAATGTATAGCATCTCTGGGAGCAGTCAGGTTCGAGATGGGTTACTGTTTTCGATGTTGAGGCTGGCTGTGGGTTGGAGTCCACGCAAAAGTTACCTACGTTCAATGATTTAAAAGGTAAGGATACGCCCTTATATAGAATTGAAACAAATCTTCTCCATACAAGCAAAAAGTAGCGCCATCTATCCAAACTCGGAAGAACTACGTGAGCGCCGTGTCAAAGTCGTGTTGACAACTCGCCGCCATGTTGCATTAGGTCTAACGATGTAACCTTGTACCTGCGTCCTTAAATGTTTTCTTTTTAATTTAAACTTTTAAGTTCTTTTAACTTTTATGAATGAAAAATGTTTTTTGTAATTTCAAGGTATTCAAGTTAAATACAATTTGAATTTTCTCTTGTACCTGCTTGGTCTGGATCTAACTGCCTGTCATGTCAAAATTTGTTTTCGTTATATCTAGGGAAACACTGGTCGTAGACCCATTATGCGACCACTCGAAGTAAAGGTCCCGACCTGATCTATCTGCCTGTCATGTCAAAATTTGTTTTCGTTATATCTTGGGAAACACTGGTCGTAGACCCATCATGCGACCACTCAAAGTAAACGTCCCGACCTGATCTACCTGTCTGTCATGGCTAAATTTGTTCTCGTTGTATCTTGTGAAACACTGATCGTAGACCCATCATGCGACCACTCAAAGTAAACGTCCGGACCTGATCTACCTGCCTGTCATGTCAAAATTTGTTCTCGTTGTACCTTGTGAAACACTGATCGTAGACCCATCATGCGACCACTCAAAGTAAACGTCCCGATCTGATCTACCTGCCTGCCATGTCAAAATTTGTTCTCGTTGTATCTTGGGAAACACTGACCGTAGAGCCATCATGCGACCACTCAAAGTAAACGTCCCGACCTGATCTACCTGCCTGTCATGTCAAAATTTGTTCTCGTTGTATCTTGGGAAACACTGATTGTAGACCCATCATGCGACCACTCAAAGTAAACGCCCCGACCTGATCTAACTATCTGGAATGTCAAAATTTGTTTTTGTTATATCTTGGGAAACACATGACAGGCAGATGGATCAGGTCGGGGCGTTTATTTTGAGTGGTCGCATGGTTGGTCTACGACCAGTGTTTCCCAAGATATAGCGAAAACAAATTTTGACATGACAGGCAGGTAGATCAGGTCGGGACGTTTACTTTGAGTGGTCGCATGATGGGTCTACGACCAGTGTTTCCCAAGATATAACGAAAACAAATTTTGACATGACAGGCAGGTAGATCAGGTCGGGACGTTTACTTTGAGTGGTCGCATGATGGGTCTACGACCAGTGTTTCCCAAGATATAACGAAAACAAATTTTGACATGACAGGCAGGTAGATCAGGTCGGGACGTTTACTTTGAGTGGTCGCATGATGGGTCTACGACCAGTGTTTCCCAAGATATAACAAAAACAAATTTTGACATGACAGGCAAGTAGATCAGGTCGGGACGATTACATTGAGTGGTCGCATGATAGGTCTATGACCAGTGTTTCCCAAGAAATAACGAAAACTAATTTTGACATAACAGGCAATTTTGAGCGGCTCGTAGCCTAGTGGCGCGGGGACTGGCCTAGCGTACCAGAGGCCTGGGTTCAATACCGACATGCACCACTGTCTTTCTCTTACCGAGTTAGATAAGTGTATTTCGTCACGAATGCGAGCTGCTCCATGGTTCGGAGTCCATGTAAAACTGTAGGTCCCCTTCCCCTACTAGGTGGTAGGGTTTAAGCCCGCCCGGGTTGGTACCATCGCATTGGATGAAAAGATGGTCGAAGCGGCAATGAAAAATTGTCCGTGTTTTCCATCCAATTCAATGTAGCCGTGCTCATAAAGGGAAGGTCCTGGCATGGCACCTAATTCCTTCGGGAATGTGGTGTATTGGGCTAATATCATAACGGTAGTTGTGTGGTATTAGCCATCCATGTCAGGTCGCATAAAAAAAAAAAAAAAAAAAAAAGGCAAGTAGATCAGGTCGGGACGTTTACTTCGAGTGGTCACATGATAGATCACATTAAAAAAAATCTTTGATTACCCACTCATACTCATATCCACTCCAAAAAAAACCAGAAAGAAAAAGGACGCCCGTACAAGGTTAATTCACCTACACGTGCGACGCGCGGCATGGCGTCACTTGCCCGCTTATGAAGTTTGGTAGTTAATTAAATTATCAATTGAAAATGCAATTATTCAATTGTTAAACAGAAAAAAATATTATCTGAGTTTACTTATCGATGATACGTTATTACATGTGTCTTTGTAACTTTCGTATCGTTTTTTATGCATCCTTTTACTACGCAACAAGGGCATTTTCATGACTCAACATCACTCTGCAGTGGTCCACAGACGACTGAGTCGCGTTGGCCCTAAAACGAATATTTTAGGGCCAACGTACTGGTGCCATTGTTCGTGCGCGTTGACCGGGTCCTTACGAAGTAATATATAAGTCAATGCCTACGTTACACGTTACTTACTAGGTAAGCAATGTAGCAGTGAAAGTGCAGAAAGGTTCTCGCGGCAAATGTTTTTTTTTAAATAGCCACCAAACGTCAACGAAGCTCTAAATGGGAATTATTGGATGTTTCTCATTAAATCATGCTATTTCGGCTCGAACGATCTTGATTAAATTTGGTACATGGATACATTGTCCTGGACCAGTTTGACCCTATTTTGGACCAGTCATTTGGGCTACTTTTTATCCATGAGATAATTTAGCCGACACTAACCCGAGCGGAGCCGGGTACCGCAGCTAGTATATTATATTATTTAGTTTGACGAATTGCCGGCCATATGAGAAGCAGGGCGTGCGTCTTGTAGACTTTTGGAGTTTCACATCCATCTTTCCTCCATCTTTGGGAGAAGTAGTAGTAGATGTAGGCGCCTTACCCTACCTCCTACTTCCACTCTGCTCGACTTCTCAGCGTCCAGCGCAACATTCGTTAATTAGCTTGAGACTTAGTGAGCACATATACATACTCGTACATACGGATTGTCTGACAATGTCCCTCACATTACGAAGTCAGTGTTGCGTGGTCAGCCTCAATAGCCCAGTGGCGCGACGCTTTGGCGATCGCTCTCCGAAGTTAAGCAACGCTGGATCCGGTCTGGTCTTGGATGGGTGACCATTCGACCGTTGAGAGAGGCTGGCCGTTCCTTACTAACTAGGTGGTAGGGTTTATTCCGCCCGGGTTGGTACCATCGCATTGGATGAACGATGGTCGAAGCGGCAATGAAAATTGTCCGTGTTTTCCATCCAGTTCAATGCAGCCGTGCAATATAAGGAAGGTCCTGGCATGGCACCTAGTTCCCATGTGGTGTGTTGGGCTAATACCATGACAGAAGGTGTGGTATTAGCCATCCATGTCCAGTCACATAAAAAAAAAAAGAAACGGAACTAGGACGCCACTTGAGGTTCTTGTACCTGAACAACGAAACCTCCCAATAAACCAAATAAAAGAACTTCAACCATGCAGATTCCTACCGTTTTTCGCCCATATGGAGACTTGTGCTGGAAAGACTGATGACTAAATTTGAAAAAAAGCGCACCGACCACACGCCTCGATGAAAACACAGTTAGGTTTTGCACATCGGATGAAATGTACACAGCCAATCCTCAAGCTGACGCCCGAGTATTGCCATAGACGCTGAGAAGTCGAGCAGAGCGGCGGGTAGCCAGAAATGTCCCTACATCCGTCACGGCAGGCACGTTCTCCTGATGATAGAGCCCATGTGAGACTCCGAAACGTCGAGCAGCACGTCCTACTCCTCATAAGCGGGGTAAGACGTCAAAAGTTTTAATGCCCCGCGTAAGTTTTAAAAAATATATTATTAATTCGGTTGGATTGAATCTACCACTAAGCTAAACAGAAACTCTCGTGAAACGTGAAAGGCAAGACTGAAAAGCGTTAAACCTGAGAAGGATCCTAAAGTTTACATCCAGTCGGGCAAGTTAGGGAATAAAAGTGGAAACAATAAAAGCGTATGAGCCGAGGCGGAGCGCGGCGGCGACGGCGCATCTGACGAGAGTTGCCAAGAGTGATCAGCAACGGGTGTGACCCTCGTCAGCCAGAGCTCATCCAATAACCTGCGAACCAATAAATACTTGGCGGCGCTGCATCTGCTGCGCTGCCGCCGCGGTTAGTGACGTCCCCGCACCAGGGTTATCGATAGTCGACTGGAGATGTTTTGTGCAGATACTACTTCCCTTCGCTTATTACTAAGCCTCCGCTGTCTGTCCGTCCGTCCGTCTGTCACAGGGCTGTATCTCATGAACCGTAATAGGTAGGCAGCTGAAATTTTTTGTGTTTGTATTTATATATAACAACAAACAGGTAAAATAAAAAATTATAAAAATGAAAAGTGTGTACGAGTCTGACTCGCACTTGTCATTATATACCGCTCCCAACAGTGAGAATATGCGCAAAGGGAGACTTTGCTCTCATTAGAATAAATACTGAGATGTTGCAAAAATACGATTTCGCATCTATCGAGCTCTGTGTAGTACTTAAGAATGGCCCGTAAGCTATGATACTAGTAGTTAAGTTTTCTTATAATTTGGAAACCACTGTTCCAAATGAATTGATATTTAATATCTAATATCAGGCAACAAATATCTGTGTTTTTAACTGACTTAAAAAAAGGAGGAGGTTCTCAATTCGTCAGCATTTTTTTTTGTTTGTTACCTCATAACTATCGCCTGGGTGAACCGATTTTGATGATTATTTTTTTATTTGAAAGCTGGTGCTTCCCATGTGGTCCCATTTGGTTTAGTTCTGACAATGATATCCATTAGAAAATCATAAAAGTCTTAAATTTATATTTAGTATGTGCGCGACAAATGGACGAATAACTCAAAATAACGCCAACCAATTTCGATCATTCTTTTTTTATTGGAAAGGACGTGTACAAATTGGTTAGTGTACTTCAGATTCACTAAAAATAAACAAATAAAAACAATTAACAAAAAAAAACCGACTTCAAAGAATAAGCACTAAAAAGTAAAAAAAACAATTGCCCTTTTTGTAGTTACGATTATTGTACTCAAAAAATTAGATAAAGAGTAAACTAAGTAACATTAAATAAGTATTTTTATAGTGTAAGTCGAGGTGTTAGTGTAATTATGTGTTTTTATTGTAATATAAAAGTAAGGGCTTGTTCACACTCTTGTCTCCCTGCATCAATTAGCCAGCAGTGGAGAATTTTTTTCCTCGTGTGAGGTTTTTTTTTGCCTAAATATGGGATGGATTTTATAATATGGTTGTATATTTTAGGTGCCAAGAAGGAATAGAATCTTTGTGCAAATCGTGTGGATGTGGAAGGAAGTGGTAGCAAGTTTTTTTGTCGAGTCGCATAAGAGTCGTTGTTGCAAAGATTGTTTGCCATTGTACTGTCTTCAATCTCATTCATTTCATTTTAGAGTAATCATTTTTATGTATGTTTGTCGCACGTCAAGCAAGTGTAGCTCACTGAAAAGTAAATCAGATTGGTAACGGAAGGGTTTCTTGCCAATGACTCTGAGAAGAGCTTTTTGTGCTTTGATTAAAGGATCCATATTAGATTTTGCCATTCCGCCCCAAGCGATCTGACCATATGCAATAACTGATTGAGCTAAGGCATAATAGATGGATATCAGCGTTTTTCGATTAAGGATATTTCTAATGTTGATGAAAATGTGTATGATCTTTCTTACCCTAGCTGATACTTGAATACTATGTGGCTTCCAAGTCAGATGCTGGTCAAACACAACTCCTAGATATTGGAGAGAGTCTACCCTGGCGATCGGTTCACAATTACATGGGCTATTTTGACTACAGGCGTGAATAGTTATTGATTTAGCGAGAGAAGGTTGACGCCTCGAGTCTATGGAGTAAGTCATATATTTGGTTTTTTCAATATTAAGTGTCAGTAAATGAGCATCAAGGCATTTTTTTATAGTGCTTAGTCCCCTTTCGGCTTTTTGACAAACTTTATCCCACGAATCATCACTAAAAAGAAACACCGTGTCATCAGCATATGCTATTATTTCTCCATCAATTAGGAGCCTACAAAGACTATCAATATAAATAATGAACAAGGTAGGGCCAAGCGTACTACCTTGCGGGACTCCTCTGCTGATCATCATACTGTCACTTGTTATCTCATTTGTAGTGACAGTCTGTGTTCTTTGCGTTAAACATGATTTTAACCAGTTATAAGATGTACTAGATGGATTAAGTTCTTCAAATTTTCGCAGTAGAAGTCCGTGAGAAACAGTGTCAAAGGCTTTTTTAAGGTCTATGAACACAGCAATACAGGCGCGCTTCGAGTCTACTTTGTGTACAATTGTTTTAGTAAGTTGATGAATGGCATCTTTAGTACCTTTGCCAGGTCTAAATCCAAATTGAGATATTTCAAGGAGTTTATGCTTTTCAAGATAACTAATAATCTGAGCATTTACTAACTTTTCAATAATTTTGCTGAAAATATTCAACAGTGATATAGGACGGTAGTTATTTATATTAGTCTTTTCTCCTGTTTTATATATGGGAACTAAGTTAGCTTGTTTTAGTTTGTCAGGAAAAATACCAGAATTCAAGCAATATGGGGAAGCAATGTTGAATGTGTGTAAGCATTAAGTTCTTGTTTTTAAATAACACATAGAAAAGTTGTTAGTCTTTTTGCGGAAGATGTAAAGACCGATTATTTTAAAAGTGCTGTTATTATTGATACATATCAAGCCAACCCTACACTAACTTGAGCACATTTCGCGAAACGCGTAAAGTTGTTCGCTGCATCCTGACAGATGAGGCAGCGTAGGTTTGTTCCGTTATATAGGTCGGGGAAAAAGTCTTTTCGCATTATAGTATGTATGAACTGGTAATAAAATCTCTTTGGCTATACTATTTGTATCTGGCTGGTTTTGGTATCAATGAAAGTTTAAATTTTAAAGAACATAATTCCAAATTCAAATTAGGAAAATGTGTGATTCTCATTTGTTTTTCGTACTGTCAAAATGAGTGAATCTAATGAAGAAATTCGATACATTTTAAAATTTTACTACAAAAAAGGTAAAAATGCAACGCAAGCCGCGAAAAAAATTTGCGATGTTTATGGACCTAATGCAGTGTCTGTGAGAGTAGCACAAATTTGGTTTAAGCGTTTTCAATCCGGAAATTTTGATGTCAAAGATGCACGTCGCTCTGGTCGCCCTATTACGGATAAAATGGATGCCATTTTTGAAAAAGTGGAGCAAGATCGGCATATCAGTAGTTACGACGTAGCTGAAGAACTAGGAATTGACCACAAAACAGTTTTGGCGCATTTGAAAAAAACGGGGTACACAAAAAAGCTCGATATTTGGGTACCTCACGAGCTCACTGAAAGAAACCTAATGAACCGTGTACTCGTTTGTGATTCTTTATTACGACGTAATGAAACCGAACCATTTTTGAAGAAGCTGATAACTGGTGATGAAAAGTGGATCACGTACGACAAGAACGTGCGAAAAAGGTCGTGGTCAAAGGCCGGTCAAGCTTCACAGACTGTGGCGAAACCCGGGTTAACTCGCAACAAGGTGATGCTGTGTGTGTGGTGGGATTGGAAGGGCATTATTCATTATGAGCTGTTACCACCAGGCAGGACCATCGATTCTGAACTCTACTGCGAACAACTGATGAGATTAAGGCAAGAAGTTGAGAGAAAGCGGCCGGAATTAATCAACAGAAGGGGTGTGGTTTTTCATCATGATAACGCTAGACCTCACACATCTTTAGCCACTCAGCAAAAACTAAGAGAGTTTGGCTGGGAGGTGTTAATGCATCCGCCGTATAGTCCTGACCTTGCACCTTCAGATTTCCACCTGTTTAGGTCTCTTCAGAATTCTTTAGGCAGTGTCAGGTTAACATCACGAGAGGACTGCCAAAACCACTTGTCGCGGTATATTGATCAGAAGTCCCAATATTTCTATAGCAATGGGATCATGTCCCTACCTACAAGATGGCAAAAAGTTATCGAACAAAATGGTACCTACATACTTTAGTTAAATGTAAATAAACCATATTAAAAAATGTTTTGAATTTTCTTAAAAAATGCGAAGAAACTTTTTCCCCAACCTATTATATATGTAACTGAATTATTTCAGTGCGTTATGTAAACATCTGTTCGACGGTATAATATAAAACATCTGAAATAATAATAATAATAATAATTTCTTCCCAAATATACTACTACTAATACTAACTCATTCGCGGGCACGGTACAAAACCGTGCTATGGGACCTTCTCTGTTTCAAAGAAAAAGACAGGCTCCGCGATGAGGAGGATGCAACATGTCCACAAAGCAGACAATACGCATAGTGTTTGATTTAGTAATATTTACCAAAATTTTAATTGCAAAACGACTTATAGCTAAAAATAAATCACGACCGCTGTAGTCAAAAATCAAACAATTACCAAATTGATTATAAATCTTTATGAAACAAGCTATGTCTGATAGCTAATCTTTTAACGATGCTTTTATTTTATCACTGAGTAATCTACCTCCAAAGTTCTTGTATAAAACGCGCGAACAACTCGAACTTTCGGACCTTATAACTTAGAAACCAAAGACAATTTTACAACTCTTATAGTCATCAGACATCTAGTGCGATCAAATAAAGCTGTTTTGAGTATAATTTTGGATCTCTGTCAAGAAATATGCGCATGATCTTCTTTCCACGTTTGTATGGACAGTTGAGCAGGAAGACCGTCCATAAATCTACATATGTAGGTACAACAAGGCTTCATAAACGGAGTATTTCGATTAAAAAGATATACTAGGTTGGAAATAATAACTATATAATGATGCCAGTAGATTGCAAATGCCGTAGCCACATTGGGCGCTAAAGTCCTCAGGGAAAGCTAATTTCTGGGGTAACGAAAAAGCTGTCCAATTTCCAATATGGCCCCATGGCGCGGTGTCCCAAATTGTCGTCGCATAAAAACGGCATAAATGTCTCCTCCCCTTCCTCAGCGAGGGGTCGCAGGGGGTGGAGCAGTGGGGAGATGGGGGTTCGCGGGAGGTGGGTACATAGTACATGTAGATAGCATGGGATAAGTCAATATGTCTTGCTCGGACCTACTGAGAAATCTAAACGGTAAACGAAAGATTAAAACGTTTCCTATTAACAACTACCGGTTGCAGACAGAGACATTAACTTAAAAATAAAGATCAGGTGTATTTTGTGACCTCCTTTAGTGCTTAGGACTCAGTCCTAAGCACGCGTTTGCTGTTGGTTATATTAGATTTTTTTTCAATACCTATATATTTTTAATATTTTTTGGAATGTATCTCTTTGGGCTTTGCGCCCCACTTATGTTGTTATTGCTCTATACTTACTTTTGTAAATTGTTTTTTGTGGCGTATTAAAGAATTTTCAATCAATCAAAACTCTTGTATTACTTTTTGTTTAAATGTACCTAGGATTCGTTGACTTTTTTTGTTATAGTGCTATTTGTAACCTTTTCATTCACTGCCGAAAAATGGCAAATCGCATGCTAACACAGCATGTGATTTACTCTGCACTATTTGTAGAGTCTGTGTGTGACGATATCATGTATCAGGTGTTTGATTTGTTTATGTATTTTGACACATAACCCTGTGTGTGAGGTTTTCTATAAATTTATGATTAAACACTTTACTTTTTGTGATAACTATTTAAATAAGTTAAGAAGACTTAGCTTTATCTTAAGTTTTACGTCCGACAAATAATGACGTGTTTAACGGTTCATTAACTTTTAACTGGCTATTGTGCACTGCGGCCTAAGTTTTTGTCTACCGATGAAGGCATTGTAAATAATTCGCTCTCTTCTTTCTAATTCTTAAGTATTTTTCAAGTATATTAAAATGAAATAGACCGATCGTGCGCATCCCCCAGTCCGGGAGAATGGGGTCAATAAAATTTGAGTTAATAGCTTTATTTAGTAGATTACGAGGCGGAGGAGGCGCAAGCTGTTCTCCTCTGATGACGTCACTATCACCTTTTCATTAGTCGGGAAGGGGCGAGTGTCGTGGTGGGGGGTGATGGGGGATGGCAGTTTGTCACTAGCTTCATTTAGATTCAAGATATTGGGATCGAATTACTTGAAAACGAAAGAACGGCGCTGGCTAGGGCTAAATCCTTGAACATCCTGCGTTTTTGCCTTTTAAGAATGCTGTGGGGAGAAAATCGTCAGGACGCACAATAGTTCGCTATCGAGCTCTTTAGGAATAATCAAATGATGCAGCACTGGTTCTGGTTGCGGGGGCAAAAGTAACAACCTTGATACCAAATATACTGTTCCTGGAGCCAGAAATACCGCTCGTGATGATGTTTAGCTAAAGTAGAAGGAAAAACACGGATGCAGCGCATTACGGTGATTTATGTTTGGTAATATTTTGAATAATTTGTCGTTGGTATTCATACCGAGCGACAAGCGGGCGGGCGGCCGGCTGCGGGGGTGGAAGGACGGAGGGGCGGAGAGGCGGAGGGGTGAAGGGGCGGGGGGCGGAGGGGCGGAGGGGCGGAGGGGCGGAGGGGCGGAGGGGCGGAGGGGCGGAGGGGCGGAGGGGCGGAGGGGCGGAGGGGCGGAGGGGCGGAAGGGCGGAGGGGCGGAGGGGCGGAGGGGGGGGCGAGCGGTCGCGTGCACGCGCGCGCTCTAATGTCAAGACGTAAGACAATAAAACGTTGGGACGAACACGAGCATTTGAGTCTGGCCTCACGACAACGTACCTTTATACTTTTACATTTAGGGGACCATCGATGTAGCAAAACGGTCTACTATCTATGGGTTAGCTTTTATGTAATCGGACATGGATAGGTAATACCACACCCACCTTTATTATATTAGAACAACACATGGCGTTCCCGAAGAAAATAGGTGCTATGCCAGGACCTTCCCTTTATGAGCACGGCTACATTAAACTGGGTGGAAAATACAAACAATTTTCTGTTTCGAGCATATTTTCATCCAATGCGATGGTACCAACTGGGGCGGGCTTAAGGTAGGGAAAGGGGGCCTACAGTTTTACATGGATTCCAACGCAGAAACAGAAAGAAAGTGATGCACGACCGCGCGTCCGCACGCCCCTGAGCTACGACCGCCCTTCAGCTCTCCGAGTTGACGTAGCAGATGCAACTTGTTCAGTGTTATCCAATATAGTCAGCACGGTCTGCATTTATGCCCACCGAGCGTGGCGAGTTTGTGTCGAGTGGGCGTCCCCCCCCCACCCGCGCCGGGTCCCCACCTGCCGCCGGCCCCGCTGACGACAACTAAATACTGCGCTGTCTGCTCGCATCTGCCCCGCCAAGCGTCTGCCATTTGGAAAAGAAATCTAGCCTGCTTTCATTTAAACGCGCGAGTTTGGGTCCCGAGTAGTGATCCTATGCTAAGGTTTCCATTGCATTAGGCAATGAAAAATTGTCCGTGTTTTCCATCCCGTTAAATGAAGCCGTGCTCAAAAAGGGAAGGTCCTGGCAATGCATCTAAGTCCTTGATGTGTGATGATTGTGTTGGGCTAATATTATAACTTTGAGTGTGGTTATTAGTCACTTTACTAGATATTGCATTTACGATTTAGCCAGACGCATACAGTTTAAAAATAAAGTTAACGCTATTACAAGCGAGTATTTTTTAAATTTTAATTTTCAAACCAACCACAATGGCCGTGACAGAGACAGGACGGACTGCGATTGTGAAGTTAATTATGGTGAATTGTCTGTAGGCTTCTTTGTCATAACCCTTTCAATTAGACCACGGTGAGCTTTAAACTGCGTCCTCCCTCTCCCCTCGCCCCCCCCCCCACCTCTCCCCGCGGTGTGCCTCTTGTTCAGTATCATCTTTTCTATGTATTTTATCCTGTAGTCAGAAATAATATACTCTATTGTAACTATCAAAAGTAATTTGAATATAGAGTTAAGATTATTTTGAAGTAAGTGCATATGGTTATTTTTAGGGTTCCGTAGGGGTGAAAACGGAACCCTATTACTAAGCCTCCGCTGTCCGTCCGTCCGTCCGTCGGTCCGTCTGTCACAGGGCTGTATCTCAGTAACCGTAACAGATAGACAGCTGAAATTTTCACAGAGTGTGCATTTATTTTGCCGCTATAACAACAAACAGGTAAGATTAAGAAATAATTAAAATTAAAGGGGGTCCCCATACAAAAAACGTGATTTTTTTGTATACATTTTTTTACGATGGTACGGAACCCTTCATGTGCGAGTCCGACTCACACTTGGCCGGTTTTTTATGTAACTGGACATGGTTAGCCAAAAAAAAAATCCAATCCGACCATCATTATATTAGCCTAACACACAACATGGGAGCTAGGTGCCATGCCAGGATCTTCCTAATTTGCTCGGCTACATAGAACTGGATACAGAAAACACGAAGAATTTTCATTGCCGCTTCGACCATCGTTCATTCAATACGATGGTACCGACCCGAGTGGGATTAACTTGACCACCTAGTAATAAACTATAGTTTTTTCCTAAAATTAAGAAAAATCTCCATGGTCAACGGTTCCAGTCCAGTGAAGAAGCCAAGTTTTCACTTCGCCGATGTTTAGTACCTCTACTTTGGAGTGGAATAAATTTTAAAATACTGGTTACAGCATTTCGAAAAGTGCATACAATTTCATGTGGAATACTTTGGAAAACAATGAAATATATGTACTTGTTATTTTTTTTTTCAAACATCAAAACTTAACACGAAGCAAAAAACGTATAAAAATAGCAATGTTACCATAGCGAAATATCGCGCTACCGACCTTTATCAGGATCACTGAAGATAAAGGAAGGAGAAGTGGTATGCGTTCGATACCGCGTCTCCGCCGTATGGTCAAAGTGAACATATAATTGTATGGAAATTTGGCGACGCGTTCTATTGCCACACAGTCAAAACATCGCAACCAAACAGTGCTATTGTGCTCTAAAAATGCGTTCTTCCAGTCAGTTCCCACCCACACAAACCGTCCAATACGTCTGCGACAATGTTTGCATGTTAAATGGTCGTTGGTAGTTTATAAAAATTGGAGACAGCGGGTCTCATAGTAAGCGAGCTAGATGGGATATCTCCTTTCGGGATGAATTTTGTAAGCGTGAAGTGACTTTCGAGGAGCTGCGATGACGCGCTGCGGAGCCGCGGGGGCCAGGTGGGCGGACGCCCAAGGGAGGGAAAGCCGAAGGGCATGAGAGTCTCGGCTCAAACGGCGTGTGACAATACGGAGCGACTCTTTCATGGTAAATATCACGGGGGGCATTGTTCCGCGGCGCGCTGACATTTCGTCTCCCCATTCCCGAGCTGAGCCGAGAGCTGAGAGTCCGGGTAGCCTGTAGCGTGGGGGAATCAGTCCCTACCTCGTTGGTAGCTGTGGCTTAGTTCTGTATGCATACGGACATCGAGTAAGGTAGGACCCCACCGTGTAGCGGCAGCGTAGCCATGTTTCAGTGATAATATCAGTGGCGTAGCATAGATCAATAGCACCCGGTGCGGATCGCAAATTTGGCGCCCTATTTATTTTGTAAACGGATTATAAAAATATTGGCGCACGGTAAGCGTACTCCTTTTCGGTCATTACGATTAAGTAAACAATTGTGAAGAAGATATTTTGATTTAAATTAAAATCGAAACGAAATAAGTTTTCCGAATAACAGTAATGAAAGAACTTTGCATGGTTTCACCGGTGCATAAAATATTGTACCTGAAAATATGGGAACAAGAAAAACAATTACGAAATATACGTTGAAGGAAATGAACTTCTTTCCGCCACTTGTGAAATGCCGCCCGCGTCAAAGTGCAGTCGGTTGCGGACCGCACCCTCCGCCCTCCTCCTCTCCCTCATGCTGCGCCACTGGATTATACAGTAACGCTCGCGCCGCGCCGGTCAGTCAGTTCGCTTACGAATTTGGGAAGCGCAACATCGATTGCTCGTTGCACTAAATGGCGTCCTGTCCACTTCATTTGTGTCGTTGGTAATCGAGAACATCAGAAGTGAGCGAATTCGTTAACGTATTGCCGATTCGTCGCTACCGTCAGTGTATGTTTTATCACTAAACGGAAAGGTTTCGTTCGCCACTCCTGTCTTACTTTAATCATTGCATACGTACATCGGAGACAAGATTGGAAATACCTTTCCGTTTTGTCCTACTGTTGAGAATTTACTGATGCCACCAACCTTTTTTTTTTCGGATAAACTCCTTAAGCCTCAGATTTATCTGACTAGCACGGCACGAGTCAATGTCGCCGCGGGTGGGTTGTGAAATTGGAGATATTGGTCAACTTTGGCTTTAGAGTGAAATACGATCCGAGTGCGGGGGCGGCTAGGGCGGGGGCAGCTAGGGTGGGGGCGGAGGGGGGGAGGGGGCGCCCTAAATGTCAATTGCGGCTTCACTTGTCCGCGCCGCCGCGCCCTTACTTTCGTGCCAGTATTCCTACTTTTTTGTAATCGATATTCTCATTTTCAAGGCCCGTTCGCTATACGTATTACAATTAGTCACCCGATGGGTATCAAGGCGTGCCTCATACGTGCCTCAATTCAACCGTTAACTCTGATATAAAAATCGTGGTATACCGCTAGGCTTCGGATAAAAAAAAACCTTGACTAAGCGCCCGAGACAAAGGCGACGGGTGCGGCGCGCGGGACGATGCGGGGCGGGCACCGGTGGAAATCGCTAACTTAATATGGCGCAGGGCATCACGGCAATTTGTTCGAGACGGAACCGCGTCGTGCCTAAGTGGCGCGAGGCGAGATGCGCGGCGGCGGCGGCGGGGAGGGGCTGGCGGCGACGGCGCGGCGGCAGGGCTGCCTCGCCACTCGGCGAGAGGCGGACTCAGCAGGATTCGCGGCGCTCCAGCTGAGAGGAAACCCGACGACACGGCCGCCGCGGCGCCGCGGCGCTGGCGTGCGGCGTGGCGCCGAGTGCCCTAGAAGTGCTCTACATAGAGTCTTATAGACATTGGTTTCATAGATGTGAAATAATTTATGGATACGTATTGTACCTGGATAGGTTATTACCAATTCTATTTATGTATAAGCAGGCATTTGAAACGGTATACTTTTCTTTTTATTATTTTGGTGAGTCAGATCAAATATTTTTTTTTTATGTGACCGGACATGGATGGCTAATACCACAAGTTCTGTCATGGTATTAGCCCAACACACCACATGGGAACTAGGTGCCATGCCAGGACCTTCCTTATATTGCACGGCTACATTGAACTGGATGGAAAACACGGACAATTTTTATTGCCGCTTCGACCATCGTTCATTCTATGCGATGGTACCAACCCGGGCGGGATAAACCCTACCACCTAGTAAGTAAGGAAGGGGACCTACAGTTTATCGTGGAATCCGAACCACGGCCAGCCTCTCTCAACGGTCGAATGGTCACCCATCCAAGACCAGACCGGACCCAGCGTTGCTTAACTTCGGAGAGCGATCGCCGAAGTGTCGCGCCACTGGGCCACTGAGGCTGACAAATAACATAGAAGTATATTTGTATGAATCGAATGATGGAGGTTTTAATTAATTAATATATGATTATTTTTTCGGATAATTTAAAGATCAAAATTGACTTACCATTAAGTGACTGTTACCGTGAAATACTAGGACAAAAGTACTAGCCGAGATACCCGGCTCCGCTCGGATCAATGTCGTTTTGGACTAATGTCGGGCTGTATTATTTCCTAGATATTATATGTGTTCCCCATGCTAACTTTCATCCCCTATTTCACCCCTTTCGAGTTTATTTATTATTTCCTTGTTATTGTTTCCTTATTATGTCCTTCTCCAAGGTCCAGACTAGTGTACTTATACTATACCTCTATACCGATATATAGAGATATGTAGGATGGATCCACACAGATACTAATAATAAGGTACGGTTGAGAGGCAACCCTAGCACATCGTATCGGAGGAAATCGCGTGAAAAGTGATTATGGATCGACGAGACCTTTAGCTTTTAAAACCCGTAGGTACGGATCTTCAAGAGCCCCCCTCCCACCTCGCCCCTCCCCTGCCTACCCCTCCGGTGGCTGGGGAGGACGGGGCGGGGCGAGGGGTGCACCATCAGGCGCGGCGGTTCCTGTATAGATTACATTACATACATGCTTACGTCAATAGTTTAGTGCCGCACCCGCGCCGCGCCACCACCGCCGCCGCCGCGTGGTGGCAAAGTAGGACACGTTTACGTTTAAAGGTGGCGTTGGTACTTTCAACTAAAGAGAGCATTTATTACAGTCTGTAAAGTATGTAGTCTTCTGTAGCTCTACTGTACTAAAGATGCAATTAAGTTTATGTACGCGGCATATTAGCCACCCTAATGTAAAAACTATTGTCTTAATATTGGCATCTTATTAACTTCTGACATCTAGTAAACTACTGTGTACTAGATTTCATACTTGTGGATACCTACCTTTGAGCGACTCGGTCCTCAGGGGCGCGGGGACTTGCTTTTAACTTGACGTGTTCAATCTTTCATGCACCATTTTCTTTCTTTTTTAATTGGATAAGTGGATGCGAGTTTCATGTTTTAGAATCCACTTATAACTGTAGGTCCCTTCACCCATTAAGGTAGTATGGTTAAGCCCGCTCGGGTTGGTGCAATCGTATTGGCTGAAAAAAAAGTCGAAGCGGCGGCAATGAAAAATTGTCGGTGTTTTCCATCCAGTTCGATGTAGCCGTGCGTATAAAGGGTAGGTCCACCTAATTCCTACGGGAATGCGGTGTATTGGCGATGGGTGAGGTATTCTTAGACATCCATTTCCACTTACATAAAAAACACTATTGAACCTCTACCGAGCTACCCGTAGGGTTTTGAAAATTAACGATTCCGGAATCACGAATCATGTCCGCCAAACGATAAAATGTAAGTTTTAAAAATACTTATACAGCAACGGTGTAAGGCCCAGGACCGACAGCAAGCTCAACTTCAAGTACCCAAGTCTGCGGACGCACGCATGGCGGAAGGGTTCTCCCCTAAACATAAAGCAGACAGATAAAAACGCATTAATGTTTTGGAAGGACACTTTTAGTCGCCCCATTTGAATACGCAGGCGGGCGCGGCTCGCTGCGGCTATTTGGCAAATAAAACTATATTTACCAAGAAATTTAATATGGGCGAGTGTTACCATTAGGCATGAGCGGTTAACATCACCGCGCCCGCACGTAAATATGCATAAAGGACATCGCGTGTGGCAACACCAATTTGTACACAGAATAGTGAAATATTCTTAAGGTGGATTAGCTGCAGAAGGGTAAGAAGCATAGATGGATAATTGTTTGTGATTGTTCTGAGTAGATGTCTTTAAAGCCACATCTCAGCATTTTCTTTTAAAATATGCGCAAAAGGAGAAACCGCTGGCCACTGCCAAGTTCGATTATGCTGCGTACCTTACGTTCACAAAGTACCTTGTCAATATATTCGTGGTACGTACGTTCCCCTAGGCAGGTATCTCAAAGACAGGGAATGTACCCATTCACTGTCGACCGTCCCAAAGCAAGAACTAACCTAACCGATTGATATTTTTTCTATAGGGTCGTTCAACTGTGGAATGCACTACCTGTCTTGGTTCCCCCTAAAGTCCTGCCAGAGTGAAGAAGCACCATGGTTTTCTCAACCTCCGTGAAAGTTCAAAAGCCCATGGGCGGCGCGTTGGGCTCGGGTTCTGGAGTGGAGACCACGCACTGGCCAACGTATTATATGAAACTTGACTGAATAACACGTCCTTTGACAGGTAGAATGGTAAGAAATGCAAATCAGCGTCAGATCAATCACTCACTTGCCTGTTCACCAGGCGCGTAATTTTTTTTATGCGACCTGACATGGATGGCTAATACCACACAACTACCGTTATGATATTAGCCCATTACACCACATTCCTGAAGGAACCTTTATGAGCACGGCTACATTGAACTGGATGGAAAACACGGACAGTTTTACTGTGGTAACAACCCTGGTGTAAGCTACTGGCGGTAGCTAGATGCGGAGGGCAAGTGAACGAGTTAAATGGCGGCGTTGGAGGATGATAGAGTAGAAATGAGGTGAGGTGAGATGGTGGCCGATTCGTTCATGCCAAACCTCTACAGTTTTTTATTCGTACTATGTTCTTGTTGGTCATTGTTGCCGGTGGTAGGCTGCTAGTAGAATATCTAAGGCACCCCATCCGCCGAAAAGAAATAAATTCCTGCAACTTCACGTTTCGGTATAGTCGGTCAAAGATTAAACGGCGGAGCGGCTTTTGTGTGGACTTGCCTTCCCTGCCAAAGGTCACGGGTTCAAATCCCGGCCCCGTTAATGCACCATTTTCCTTCTCTTTCCGAGATTGATAAGTGTATTCCGTTGGATTCGAGCTTCCATGGTTCGAAAGGTAATACTTACTTAAAAAAACCCCTATCTAGGTGGGCAGGGTTAAAAGACCGTTGATTGATTGATGTTAAATACCAAACATTGCTCGGTTTAGAGTAGAGTTTAGAGAAAACGACGCCCTTTAAAGAGACATAAAAATTTTGATATACACCGATATATCCGATCCTGTAAATCCTCTCTATAGAGTCAGTATACTGTGGAATGCGTAAGTATTTACCACAAAGTAGAAACTGGGTTCTTACAAACATCGGACTGGCCGGCATTGTTTCCACAGCCACTTCTAAAGCCCATGGGCATCATCGGGCACCTCTTTAAGGACTGCGCGTCAGTCCTATGGCGCGCTATACATAAATAAAATACAATGCAGTGGTGGTAACTGAATTTCGCGAACATCGGACAGTGGGAACATAAGAGAATTCAAAAGATCAACGAGTGCCATAATTATTTTCAAATAATGAACTGTGTGGACAGAACGTGGATGGCTAATTAAAATAAAGGTAATTACAAGATGCATAATTTTTTGGCATGGTACGGAACCCTTCGTGTGCGAGTCCGACTCACACTTGGCCGGTTTGTAACGATCTTCTTCTGGAGCCACAATGCAAACGTCCGACTATTGCACATTATGCATATGACATTACTGCAACTGCACGTCGCGTCGTCCGTGATTAATGGAGGGACTCCTCGTGCAATTAATTAATTATAAATCTAGGCGAGATTAATACGTGTCGACCGATGCACTTGACGCGCGCCCAGTCGGGTGACGTCACACGTCCCAACACGTCACGTGCGGTCCCGTTCCACGTCATAGATATTATGGGCGACTTAGTATCCAATAAATTCTCGCAGCAGTTTTCAGCATATTTTTTCAGCTTCAACTTTAGTTCAGCTATTTTGTTGAATCAAGAATCAAAACTTGTTTTCAAAGAGGCATGAAAGATTCGAAAACGAAACGTAAAATGTCAGTATTTTTAATGAGGGTAAAAACTAGGAGTAATGGCGGCAGATATCATCCTCTAAATGTGTAGTCGGCACAGAAACGTTGTTCGTGTGCAAAGTTTTAGTAAAATGTCATGTCAAATTACATTGTCTTAACGTGACCGGTAGTTTAGCGGTAAGTTCTATGGTCTCTTACGACGAAGCCGTATTCAGAGTGGGCGGAATTTAACTAAACTGGTTTTTGAATGGTTAGTCCGATGCTAATCTCGTACTCAGTTTTGACAGGATCTCTCTGAATACGACTGTATGGGTTCAAGCCACATTCTGTGCAACCCTTTTTCGAACTGCAGTAATATTTTAAACTATTTTAATAGTGAGTTCAGACCTAACGATCCATGTCACGATGACAATGAAAAAATGCGAATCTTTAGTCAGCAATTTGAAATAACGAAGAAAAACCAATATCTAACATCCGATCCAATTGCACACACGACGTTTATTCCCATACCTGTTCCAGCCAAAGTGGTTTAATCTCCAAATTGCAATCCAGACGGCGACTCTATCGGTGGATCGCCACGTGCAGATGCGCCGACCGCACGGCGCGGCGTATAGTAAACACGCTGCTGGCCATAGAGTAAGAAAAGACCGGAGTGGCGACGGAAACTTATCCCTATAGCGGCAGCGTGGCCACTTCTCAGTGATAATACACTGATTGTTTAGAGCTCTACGAGAGTAAGTGGACTGTAGTGTATGCAATATGATGGAGGTTTGACTCACTAACCTTTTCGAATACACCTTCCACGACCTTTCATCCCGCGCACTGGCTCAGGTTGGCGGCAGCGGCGGCGGTGCGGTGCAGTCTCTTAAAGGGCTGGAGGTCACTGAGGTCACTGTTCTCGATAAACGTAGTCGATGCAAAGAAAAGATCTTGGGTTTGGTGGATCTGCGACAGGACGGCCAGAAGTCGGTTCGCTCGCGCGCGAAAGTCAGTTCTCACTGCCGTTTGATTCGCGCCGGCCGCGGCACGGCGACGCGTTGGTCACGATGCATGGACCAATCATGGACGCCGAATTTCGGCGGCAACCAATACGCTGAGACTTCGGGCCGTTTCGAGCGTATTTGAAAGGGAAAAGTAAGTTCAAACCTCAACCGATTAATTGCAATTTGAATTTGAAACATTTGAACGTAAAGTACCTAATCGAAATTGTGCAATCACGTTGGATTTGAACCTTCCGTACGGAACACTGATGTTAGCGCCGAGCAGTCAGTTGGCTTATCCAATTCGCTAACTAATGGGAGATTCCCATGGTAAATTAACACGCCGGGTGAACAGGACGTTTAGTTGCATTTCGTACCGTGCTAACTGGTACATGTTTACTTCACTTGGTCGAATAACACGTCCTTTGACAGTTAGCATGATACAGAATGCAACTAAACGTCAGATTGAATCACTCACTTGCCAGTTCACTGGGCGAATTAATTTTGACATGGCAACCCTCGGAGGACGAGTTCTATTTCAGTTTCAGTTGCAGTTTCTTTATTTCCTCCATTAGATGTACATATATTACACACTCGGATTGGTAATTTTTTTCCTCGAAACGATATGTAAGAACACGTTAGTGCACAGAACGCCATTAGTGCAACAAACGTTGAATGTTGCGCGTCCCGAATTCGTAAGCGAACTGAATTGCTGGCAGTATTAGTAATAGTTACTCTATGGTAATGCGCTGATGCGGCTACGCTGCCTCTACACTGATGAGTTTTGGTCGCCACTCTATGTGTTCCGTGCTCAATGCCGCTGGCCCACTATTAAATAATAGCGCAGCTGCAGCAGCAGTAAGTCTCGCGCGCGCGTCTGGCAACACGAACGTCCGCCGCACGGGCCCGTGTTGCCGCAACCAATATACATTCGAGCGACGCACAGCAGGTAATGTCCGCCGAGAGAGGTAGGATCCATCACTGGAAATGGATATGGTAAGAATGAGGGGTTCATTTATGTGTTCAGACACCTTTAACATATTACTGAAAAAACCGGTCAAGCGTGAACGTGTTCACGTGCCTAGGGTCCCGTCACTGATGGACATGGAAAAAATTCACCCTCGCCAGACGATTATTATGCAATTTCATACAAAATTAGCGCTTCCTAAATCTAGCTTAAAAGTAATTAGTTGGTCTATGATTACGTAACTGTATCTTTATTGGTAGTTTTCAGAATTATCAAACAACCGTTAATAGGAGAACAGTTTGAGACAAAATGTGCGTGACCGAAAGGACACCAGAGTCCGGTCCTTTTTTCGCTTTTCGCGACAGAACCTTAAAATAGCTCGGATCAATTTAGTAATTCTCAAATTGCCTCGAAATGATGATCAATTTGTAATTGTAATCAAAATTATGCCAGTAATTACGTATGTGCGAAGCGTTGGCCCAGCATGCTACGATTCTGGCATATTGATGGAATTTCGATTGACCCAACCACTTTACCCGGTATTTCCCTTCCTCCACCCCACGGAGATCGACGATCTCCTTGCTCCAATCCAACTCCACAGCCTCATTGCTCCTCCCCATCCTATTCGGCTCTGCTCGGATCGATTTAGTTTTGGACATTTTTAGGCGAGCCTCGACAACAGCGCCAGCTACCGGGTCCAATTTAGAATCGACTCTATCCAGGGACCCTATCCAATACATACACAAAACAATTACATACACATCGTCATTCACAGGTACAGAAGAATCGTATATATGTATACAAGACTAGCTCAGGTACCCGACCGCTCGGGTCAATGTCGTTTCGCACGATATAGGGTTAAACCTAGCATTTTATGTTATATGAGTTTCCCTTAAAAAAATTCATCCCCCTTTTCACAGCTTTTGAGTTTAATTTTCATCAGAAAAGGTAGCCTATGTCCTCTCCCAAGGTACAGAATCTATCTATGGCAAAATTTCATCAAAATTGGTTCAGCTGTTTAGGCGTCAGAACGTGACAGACAGACAGAGTTACTTTCGCATTTATAATATTAGAAGGAGCCTATGGATATAATAAATATAGTATAGATATGAACTGCCCATTCATTTAACTGGAACCAAGTGTTGACTCCAGTACTTTGTATTTTCAATAAGGCATATTAGGCAAGCCGATAGCGCGGCCATATTAAATCCCGTAATCCGTTGAGTATCTCGGGCCGGCCGCCGGGGCGGGCGGCGCGGAGGCGGCGGCGGCGCGACGTCGGCGCAGGGCGGGCGGAAGGAATGCGCGGAGGAATGCGAGCTCGACACCGTGACGCCGACACAATGCCCGACGAGCGGAGACCGCCTTATTGAACGATTATGTCTGGGCCGCTCGCGCTCTGCCCGGATGCGCATTATCTGCGGTTGAGGAATGAACACCCTCGCCGTCCATCCTATTCACAAGCGGCCGGTGACGATATTAGGATTTACTCTTTGAATATACTTCCTCAGAGAAAGAATATAGCAATTACTCGGTGTTAAATCGTTGCACTGGGGGATTCGATTGGGTAACCCTTAGAAGTTAATATAACTTGAAGTTACTATTATTATTATTATTAAGTGACATAAAACAAAACCTTTTAGATTGGAAATTATTGACTAACTAGCCAATATTTTTAACGAACTAAATAAGTAAGCTGAACACTGTTTATCCGTAAACGTAAAATAATATGTCGAATAAACAGTGAAAACCTAAACAAAAACATAAAGGAAAATGATTTATTTTCGATACAGATACACCACCCAAATAGGGCTGCATATATGTATAATTGTTACACGATCAGTCTGTATACATAATTATTCCTTACGTGTGTTTCTCCCAAACGGCAAAACCGATTTTTAATGAATTTTTTTGTGTGTTTTACTAGGTTCCTGAATGGTTTAGATCGACAATATGAAGGTGGCGCTACGATAGATTTCTAGGTTGACCCGAGCGGAGCCGGCAACCTCAGCTAGTGCATAATATGATTCGAACGACGCATTCAGAAGAAAAGACAATGCGCGCGGTGTATTTCTCCAGCGAACTCCGTGGCTCTCGTGTTCGCAAGCTCTCGGCGGGGGACCTCGACACGCAATCTCGATTCGCGAGTGGTTTTACTTCCGAGATAACTTAAGCCCTAACTATTATTTCGCTTTACGGCGCGGGGGTGGGGGTGGGGGGTGTGCGGGCCCGCGCCGGCGCAGCGCCACAATGTCAACACGACTTACGGCACTCTTTATGATCGTCGAAACGTCGCTTTAACGGTTTTATAGTTTTCGTCTTTCGACGCGCCCGCGTGCCGCGTCTTAATGGCCGCGGCCAAGTGCTGCCCCCGACTGCGGCTCGGAGCCTCCTTTATGCTACAGATTCGAAAAGATGCGACAAATAGGATACTTGTGCCGGGCGTTAAGTTTTAGTGGGCGCGCAGGGCCGGCCTCCGGCGCCGCGGCGCCGACCTGCGACACAATGTGTGCACGATAGTGCACGGCGAAATATGACATAGAGGTGAGTTTGACCGAGAAACATTACACGAGAAACGTTACAGGCAATGCCGATTTCATATTCGAACGAGGTGCCACACCGACTTTCTGGCGGGCAAAAATCGGCGCGGCACGTGTTTCACGCGTGGAAGAATACGTGCATGGAGCATTCCAAAATGTACTCCTGTGTTTTCACGTATGTCGTAAATTATTACAATGGTAAATTAATCCGCCGTATAAACAGGCCATCCTTGTTCATGCCAAATTGTACGCACGTCAGCCTCGGTAGCCCAGTGTAGCGACGCCTTGCGGTTCGATAAGCTTGGTGAAGCAACTTAAGCACCGTTGGATTGTAGATGGGTGATCGTTTCAACCGTTGAGGCTGACCGTGGTTCGGGTTCCACTTAAAACCGTAGCTCCGCTTCTTTACTTACTAGGTAGTAGGGTCAATCCCGCCCGGGTGGTATCATCGCATTGAATGAACGATGATCAAAGCGGCAATGAAAAATGTTCACGTTTTCCACCGAGTTCAATGTAGCAGAGCAATATAAGAAAAGGCATGGCACTTAGTTCCCATGTAGTGGGTTAGACTGATATCATGACAGTTTGGCATTAGCTATTCATTAGTTCACTTAATAACACGGCCAATAACACCTCGTTTGACAGTTGGCACGAAATGCTACGAATCGTCAGATATAATCATTTACTGACCTGTTCATCCGGCAAATGAATTTAGCATGGTATCCCTCCAGATGCAAGTATATAGATCCGATGTGCTGCCATATTTTACTATTAAATATATTTTTTTTCACTGTGCAAGTAGGGAAAAACTATAGTTAGAGTAACAATAGTGCTGCAAAAAGTCCGAAGCTGTAGACGAACCGTCGAGGCACTATTTCTAGCAGGCTAGAGCCTGATCAATACGGAAGTCGCGACTCGCGACCCCATTTTGACGCCGCCCAGAAATAGACGAGACAGCCTCAGATTCGCCTACTTTCCACGCGAAGTGGCGGCGCGACACCTCGAAGTTTATATTTAAGTGAAACCTTAATTCGAGCGCCCGCTTCGGGCTATGTCGAGCAAACAGTGATCGGGAGAATTCCTGGTTTTCGTAATTAAAGTGGTCGTTAATGAACCGCGCCGGGGGGCACCCGTCATTAAAACGTAATTTGGTTAAGATGCGATGCGCGCCGAGGGTAGGGGGCGGAGCGAAAGATCAGCTATTAGATCATAGATGATGCATGGATTCATGCGGCCGCGGGGGAGTACAACGTGTTACTGAACAGTCTGGAAAATCTTCTTGAACTGACAGTACTCAAGATCCTTAAGGCGTTGGTACCAGCCAGACCTAGAAGTTTGACGAGGCATGCCAAACAAACTAGTTGAGCCTGACGATTGGACACTGCATTATTACAATATTTGAGTCCTCTTCTAGCGATCAAATTGTTTTCGCTTAATTTTGTTTCCTCAAAAAAAAGTATTTAAGAAAAGATGTCTATTTTCGAACGTTTATGACTAAAGGTAGACATTTTGATGAGAGCGGAATTATTACTTTATGCAAAAATGTAATTTTTATTTTAAATCTAACAACCATATTAGATTAACCAACCATTAAGATAGATTGTTTTGTTAAACCTTTTCATATAATACATGTAATCGTAAAAATCCAAGAGCAACAATAAATATGAAGTTCCATTTAGACTTACTGGGGCGTTTAACTGCATAATATTCCAAGGTAAAATTGTACGGGGCTACGCCTAGCGCCTTAACACAAAACGATACTACTATCTATGGGTTCGTGCGATTATAATCTAATATTGAGTAATCACTTTTACTGAAATGTCCGGAGCGTATCCCGGAACAAGCCGCAGATACTGTCGTATCCGGCGCGGAGTTGCGGTTCGTCCGCCGCAGCATTGGTAGATGACGGGAATTGCGCAGACGACGCTGACAAATGGAAACAAAGTCTGCGCCGAAATAAAGTCGGCTTGTGATTGAGGACAGCGGCTCGTGAATAGTAAGCAGCCGCGCCGCCCGCCCGCCCCGGCTCGGCTGCTATCGTGGGCGCGGCGTTACGTGTGTTCCCTTATCGATTTCTTCGAGTTTATTATGCAGGGAGAACACTTTACGTTTTAATTATTTACAGCGTATTTGATTTGTTTTCGTGTTACATTCATAAACATAGTACAAGCCGTTTTATATTTAAGCAATTCGATGGCATTTAAAGTAACGATTCAAATATATTGCAAATTATTGCATTAATTTGCGGCATTTGTGGTTTTGGGAGAGACCTAGGCTCGATACCAGCTAGCTGCACCGCTGTCTTTCTTGTTTAGATTTTTATAAGACACAAGTCATACGAATGCTTTACGGTTAAGGAAAAACGTCGCCACGGTTAAGGAAAAACGTCATGAGGAAAACCGTCACTTCGGTGGTGTGGTCGGCTTTCTAGTAAATAGCGTCCATAATCAACCGTTGAGTAACCTGAGACCGTATATCGGTGCTCGGGAGCCATAAATGGAAACCGTGATAAACTTTACGTTTTATGTACATGCAAAACGGACTGGATACTTTTAAGACTTTTAAGACCGAAGTCAACGGGGCTCTGAGATTTGAAAATTTAAAGAAATGTTCTCTTTTTACATTGGCCAAGGTCCAATTTTAACCTAAACTAACATTTACCCCTAAAAGTTGTCAATTTTTTTGAATTACTTGAACGATTTATAAACTTGATTATATTTCCGTATGTTTTTATTTTTATGTAAATATCTGTAATTTCAGGTAAAAAAAATAGTGACAGTAAAAAAAGATTTTTTTGAGTACTTTTGATACCCGAAGATTCTCATAACTATCCCAAAACTGTATGCTCGATGTGGATAAAGTAAAACACAAGAATATAATATGCATAACGTTGAGCGGTGGTCCGTAATTTAGGCAAGGTTGAGAATGAGAAGACGATCCTGTTGAATTTGATCATAAAGGCGATAAAGGCTTCGGGGGGTGGGGGGAGGGGGGGGGAGGGGACAGAGGGAAGGGTACACTCCTCGCCCGAGACGCGAGGTGTTCCAGCCCCCACCCAAATATGTACTTGCGCTTTTCAAACGCTTACATTTGCATACAAATTGGAAAATCGTTCGCGATTAAAAAGGATTTGTTGATCCTGTGAAGCTACGTGTCATGTTAAATCGGTTGTGCTAACCGATTATATTATCAGTCAGATTGCTATAGAAAATGTCCCTTCGCAAAGATAAGCAGTAAAACCAAATTATAGTAAAAAAATCACAAAAAATAAAATCATGACATACGTCCACCCTACAGCCCCGATATCGCTTTTCTTATGCACCAAGTTGATATTGCACCTCAAGGGAACGTGCATGGCGGCGGCGTATATGAGATCAAGGAAGCTGTAACCGCGGTGCTGAATGAGTTGCGGTGCGGAAGATTACCAAGGGTGCTTCCAATCGTAAAAGCAACTAAATTGCACTCCTACAAGGCTAGTCACGCCACTGACCTACGAGCGTAGATCAAAAAGCAACATTGTTCGTTATAATCTAATTAGTTATTTAACCTAACTAAAGCTTCCGTCGGTGTATTCATTTATAATTAGAAGTTTATTAAAGTTCGCGTTTACACGAGGCGGACTCTCCGCCCACCGCTCGGAGGCATCAGTGCCGGAGCACTTAGCTCGCTAGATGCAGTTCGGCGCAGTTGAGTGCATCAATAATGCACAGCTCCCGCTCGCCTACCGCTCGCCCGCCGCCAGCCCGCCCCGCAACAATTACTCCACCCACAATCGTCGGATGATACAAGACTATTGGAGGTCGTGTACTTGGGATTAAGAATTCGTCATTCTATATAACAGTACTCGTTCATGACGGAAGGGCTTACTAAGATAGTGTTCACTAAAATATTTAGGTGTTAAGTTTAAAGTTTTTACGATACCCTTCGTGTGCGAGTCTGAATCGCACTTGGCCGGTTTTTTTCATTTTATGAAGCCTGACATGTATTCCCAAAGAAATGAGGTGCCATGCCAGGACCTTTCCTTTGTGTGCACGGCTACATTGAAATGGAAAACAGGGACCGTTTTTTATTGCCGTTTTGACCATCTTTTTATCCAATGCGATTGTACCAATCCGAGCGAGCTTAACCCTACCACCAACTAGAGGAAGGGGGACCTTCAGTTTGACAGGGACTCCGGACCATGGAGCAACTCGCGACGAGTTCGTGAGTGACTATTAATACGAAACAGGATCAAACAATGACTAACCTCCTTAGGTTTGATGGGATTTACCGCTAATTCCGCGCACTTGAAAAATCCGCAAGTGAGTTGAAACGAAAAGCTCGCAGGACGAGCGAATTTCCTCCACCCCTGAGACACGCCGCAACCTCTCCCCCTCCGCCCCCCCCCCCCCCCCCCCGCGCGGCGAGAAGAACCCCGGAGTGACGTTATCTGCGTTGTCTACAGTCCACTACGGACTAATCAATTACAACTACTCCAGAGCGCTCCGCCGCGCCACCCCCGCCCCCACCACCACGTCCACGTCCACCCCCACCGCATCGGTCCGCACAACCTCTCTCACGCTGCCCACATTTCACAGTGATCGTTCTCACGACAGTTATCATTACGATTGTACTCGATGGTTGTAACGGAGATAAGCCTAATTCCACTCATTAATTTGCTTTACATAATTGTGTACTTTAAGAATTCGAATTTAACTCGCTGTTTTGATTTAGTTTTTGTCGTATTTACTTTATTTGGTATTTTTTTATATAATATACATAATGCAAGTTTTTTTAATTTTACGTTCTATTTTGTTGGTAGTTTACGATAAACAATAAATCGACAATGTTTACAATATCACTAGGTTTGTCACCAATTAAAAGTAAAAAAAAAACACAAAAGAAGTACATAAAAAATGGAAAAAAAATCCTATATTTAATCTAAAACATCAAATATATCGAGGTCATCATGGTATTATTTTAATACATGGTATAAACGCTGCACTAGGATTTATTAACGCAATATTTGATCTGTAAACTGTTTCTGAAGAATTCTGGAAATGTACATAGTTGTATGAGGTGTTCGTACGAAGTTCCTACAGAAACCAAGTAAAACTTCAAGAGAGCAACTTTATCTGCTCGCTTGCTGCCCTCTGAAGAGACCGCCCGCGCCCGAACGCAGAGGCTTGACCAACTATTTCTTTAAGATGGCTCTCAAAACATTCAACAGTCGATTTCTACTTAGTTGTAGAAGTACTTAAGTTGTCTACATATCTTGAAAGTCACTTTTGAACTTTATATTTTCCGTTTAGCATGTTAAAAGCTTGTACGAAATAAACATAACACCACTGGGGCCATTTTTGTTAACAGCGATTGACTGTTTTCAACCAGCGATGGGACATTTTGGTTCCAAATGCAAGTCGATACTGCAGAACCGAGCAGTCACTTTTGACCCAACCTATATCTTAAGAAGTATTTAAAAAAAATACCTTCCAGTCATAGTAACAAGAGTTTACAGATAGTATTTGCTGATTAAAACTTTAGGGGCTTTAGAGTAATTCTACCAAAACTGTGACCCCTCAGCGTAGTCATAAATGCCAGTCAGGTGTGACGAAGATAACAGCGAAAAAGAAGAGAATATACTCGTTGATCATTTAACGAAACTTTTGTTAATTTTTTTTGTTGTTGACATTGACAATATGGACTTTCGAAGCAAAATGTTAGGTACCATAGGATTCTTTGGCATAGGTATATATTTTTATAATGAATTGCATTATTAACAAAATCATTGATAACAAAAGGGGCACAGATCGGGTGTCCTTTTAGGTAAACATTATTTACCCTTTGGCAAGCGATAATTTCAATACACAGACAGCTGTATTCAGATTGGGCGGACTAACTTTAATCCGCCGGACTAAACCGGTTTTTGTATGGTTGGTCCGGGGCTAATATCGTACTAAGTTTTGACAGGTGCTCTCTGAATACGAATGTGAGTTTCTAAATTTCAAGTGATGTTTTGCAGCGATATCAATAATCAGTATCCACGCAAGATATAGCAAAACGGAATAGGTACCCGAAGTCCTAGTTGTCACCTAAATTGGCGTTTACGGCAAACCGATCGACTGGCGTTTTCAAATGTATGGAGAAATTGAAGAGCGCGCGCAGCGGGCGTTAAGCGAACTAACATTTGCAAATCCGAGTTTGATTTGACAGCTTACTCAACGTTGCCGTAAATACGTCGACGTTGCCGTTTACGTCGACTCCGCGTTTTCATAAAATATCGGAAGTCCGAGTTTGACTTTGACAGCTTGAAGACGTAAAAACACAGAATCTCTAGTAAAAACTTGTATGGAATTTGACGTTTTTACGGAAAACGCCACTAGATCGGTTTGCCGTAAACGCCAATTTAGGTGAGAACTCAGACTGACCACTCTGAGCTGATAGTATACATTTCCAAAGTTAGGGCCGTGACTGCTTTTACACCAGCTGTACAGACGCGTGCGACGGCTCTACAATTTGATTAGTAGCTCGTCAGCCAGCTCGGTCGCCGGGTGTTATCTCGTCTGTGTCCGCGCCTCTCCCGACCTCCAATCAATTCCCCAATCCGGTGACCACGCGCTTACACAGTTCGCCAGTAGTTTTCCATCAAAACCATCGCTTGTGGTGTCATTTCATTGAAAGGTTTTTGAAATTTAATCACTCCTCGTAATCGGAGCATAATTTAGTGAGATTGGTACAATAAACGTCCCGTGGCAGGCACCTCGTGCATGGGGAGACAGGATGGGAGACAGTCAATACAATCATGGGAGTTTATTATATGACGAGCTTAAATGTGATTACAATGATGTAGATTTCGTTTGATAATGATAACGGTAATGTCGTATCTATTAAATGCATACAAATTATCAATAGTATTGTTTAACTTATAAAATAAACTACTAAAAATCACAGGTATTATAATAGATTTTATAACGCTATTCATTTTTACCTCGAACTGGAAGTATATTTTTTTGTTATACTTTTTGCTACCGTTAACTTAAACTATTTTACTAA
This sequence comes from Incurvaria masculella, assembly GCA_946894095.1. Lineage (NCBI taxonomy): Eukaryota > Metazoa > Arthropoda > Insecta > Lepidoptera > Incurvariidae > Incurvaria > Incurvaria masculella. The sequence goes on from OX335644.1 coordinate 12,547,274, forward strand.
AAAAAGTCTTAGACTTTCCTATTGAATCCACATCTGCTTCAATTTGATACAAAATGTCTTTCGAATTTGAATCACGTCAAAATAACAGTGAAATTGCAATATCCGCGACCCCTTAGTGGAGGCGTACGCTGACTGTGGAAATGACTTTGATGTATGCTGAATCTACCGATAACAACGTTACTAACGTGTCATTTCCGTGCATGTGTTTTATGGATTCGTTTGAGCGAGAAATTGTGCAGAAGTATATAATATCTAAGAATACAATGTGCATTTGTATTACCGACATAAAATGGCTGAAATTTAAGGCGGACTCGGTCGTGCAGAGCTGTCGAAAACCTCTATTGTCACTTGTTTTTCTACAGCGGATTTGAATTTAGAATTCAGAAGCCGACCGCGCTGACATGACGGTGAGGAGGGTGAAATATGTTCCAGGGTTCGTGTGTGCGACCTTAGTCCTGTGAGAGGTTGTCGTGACTATGTCGGAAACTACTTGCCGGGCACTGGAAATAGTTACTTTGTCTCTTCAGAAAATTGCATGGCATCATTATATCAACTGGTTTGCGATTACGACCAAACACATAATCAACAACGCTACCAAAATGTATAAATGTTTCCGATCCGAATTTGAAATTGAGAATGATATAGTAAAGGAACTAATACTTTTTAAACTGCTTTTATATTACGTGATTAATTGAATGGATTAGGAAATAAAAAAAAACAACAAGGAAGTTACCGGAACGTCTCGTCTGCGGCTGCCCGACTCCGACCCCAAGCGACCGCCCCCCACTCGGTCATAGTTGAGTCAAGAAGCCAACTCGATGACGACGCGGACGGCGCGAACAACTCGCCAACACCCGGAGGAGATTATCATCTACGAAATTAAGCGCGACATCGATAAAGACAGATAGATTGAAAAAGTAAACAAACAACTGGATAAAGTGGCAAGTTGACAAAAAGCTTGACGCCGGAGTTGGGCGCCCCCCCCCCCCCGCCCCGCGCCCGTCGCCCGCCGTGATTGATTGCTGGACGTGCGGAGCGTCCATTACTCTCCCCGCGCCCCCCCCCGCCCCCACCCACCCCCGACAGCCCGGCTCGCTGTCAATTCGAGGTCCGAGGAACGGAAAAGGAAAGTGTCGAACGGAACTTTTAGTCGAGCGGGCATGCGTAAATAACTCGCCGAAGTCTCTCTCGCTTTCAATCAGCCGCGGTAACGGAAAATAATGATCTCCGAGACAATACACGGCCGTTGCTCGCGCTCTAACTTTGAATGACGATCGATAAGTCGCTAACTAGTCCATATAGTAGGTCAACTATCTCATTGGATTGTAATGTGTTTTAATCTCATTGCGGATTGGGTACGTCGGAACCCATATAAAACTGTAAGCCCATTTCCCCATGTAAGTTTAGAAGCATGTGTTTCAGATGAAAACTAGGAAAGTGACTGGCCACTTTTGACTTCAACACAGTTTTTAGGGTTCCGTACCCAAAGGGTGAAAACGGAACCCTATTACTAAGCCTCCGCTGTCCGTCCGTCCGTCCGTCTGTCTGTCACAGGGCTGTATCTCAGTAACCGTAACAGGTAGGAAGCTGAAATTTTCACAGAGTGTGTATTTATTTTGCCGCTACAACAACAAATAGGTGAGATTAAAAAATAATTAAAATTAAAGGGGGCTCCCATACAAAAAACGTGTTTTTTTTACGATGGTACGGAACCCTTTGTGTGCGAGTCCAACTCGCACTTGGCCGGTTTTTAACATCAATTCTTGCAGCAAGTCACGACCCTTGTGTTAAATTAGATCTCTTTTTATTAGGGTTCCGTACCCAAAGGGTGAAAACGGAACCCTATTACTAAGCCTCCGCTGTCCGTCCGTCCGTCCGTCCGTCCGTCCGTCCGTCCGTCTGTCACAGGGCTGTATCTCGTGAACCGTAATAGGCCGCTATATGCCGCTATAACAACAAATAGGTAAGATAAAAAAATAATAAGAATTAAGGGGGGGGCCCATACAAAAGAAGAGATTTTTTGTTTTAAATCTTGTACGATGGTACGGAACCCTTCGTGTGCGAGTCCGACTCGCACTTGGCCGGTTTTTACGCGTAGTTTGTTCCACATTTTATTATACATCATAGAGCTCTGCCTGTTATGAAAGATATGGCGTCATGGTGTGTACGGACGATCAATTGTGAACAATGGAAAGAGGAATAATTCTTAAGTCCCTTTTTATATCGGTTGACATCAAACAGAACGAGATCTCGAAAAGTTTTCAGAGTAAACGTAGGTACATTTAACATAAAGTGCACTCCATTATGTGAATTTAGCCATCTACATCTTTGCTACGTCTTAGTCAACAAACCAATTTTGAAAAAATGTCAGATGCGTAACGGGAAGTAAGAAAAATGATTATGTACTTTCATAACAATTAAAATTCAACGAGCGGAGCCGGGTACCGCAGCTAGTAAATACATAGATGAGTGTAATGGCCCATTAAAGCGCTATACCTTTGTGAAGACATCATACGGTTCATAACTCAGGGGCGTGTGGACTACACTTCCATGCCAGAGTTCATGGGTTCAAATCCCGGCCCCATTCATCACCATTTTCTTTCTCGTTCCGATTTGGATTTCGTTACGCATACGAGCTATTCCATGGTTCGGAATCCATGTAAAACTAAGCCTCCAACTAATTGAGAGAGTCAAGCCCGCCCGGATTAGTAACATCATTGGATGGGAAGATGGTCGAATCGGCAATTAAAAATTAAACGTGTTTTTCATCCAGGTAAATTTAGCCTCCTGGTGGTCCAGGGCTGTCACCAAATTCCTTCGGGAGTGCAGCGTGTTGGGCTAATATCATGACGGTGGGTGTGGTATTATCCATTAATATCTAGTTACATAAAAACAATATTGTAACGTATCATTCAATCGAATCGATGTCAACATTGCTAGCAATAATCTCCCTTTTACGGGGCGCGCGACCTAATATAAATTTCCGTCCTGCTTAATAGAAGATAAGTGATAAAATGGAGTGAAATTGAGTTAGTCGGCGGGCTCCTTTGTCTCCGGCTAAGTTCCGCCAATTGAGTACCGGCTCGGAAGTTCCGCCGGCTGCCGACAACTTGCCCGATTGACTCGCGATTTCAATGGAGAGCGCCGAGGGGTGCCAACAATTCGATCACTCCTCGAGCCGAGCCCGCTTCAAAGACACTCCGGCCGTTACGGGATTTGTAGTGTACTCGGGGGCAGCCTATACGTAATGCAATGTTCCGTTCTTGCCTCCGTGTACGATTAGAACTATGCTTAAGGCTGTCATAAAGTGACAGGAAATAAATGATTTGAAATTTCAAGAAATGCATTCTTTGTGCGATGGCCATGGCCCAATTTTTCACGGCAAGTGCCATTAAAATAGCGAAATCGTCTTCCAGGACCTAACGTTTCCCTACTCCTAAACATGGTCAGATTTAAAAAAAAAATTATATTACTTGAGAAAGCTTCGTTTTGATTTATTTGTAATTATCTGTAATTTTCAATAAAGAAAATCAAAAATGAACGAAGAAAACGACACCTCTTTGTTTCTCATTCTGAGTTGGATGATAAGTGTGTTTTTGGTGTATTACGAGTTGCTCTCCATAGTTCGGAACCCATGTAAAACTGTACGTTCCCCTAATTCATTCGGGAATGTGGTGTATTGGGCTAATATCTTAACGGTAGTTGTGTGGTCTTAGCCATCCCAAAAAACCAATATTCAATACTGTGGCAATACATTGCATTAAGTATGTCCGTCGTGTTCCGGGCGGTGCCGGCCGCCCAGAGCCGCGCGCCGGCAACCCGCTGGGCGGCACGCTGGGCGGGCTGCATTAGCGCGTGTACCGCGCGGCGGCAGCGTGGGCTGCACATTACCGCGCGCCGGGCAGTCCGACACGCCCGCGCGAGTACCGAGCCGTGTTACACTCGGCGCCGTTCAGCCTCAGGGAAATGTATGCCCGGAGATTAGGGAAACAATACGGGAAATAACCAAAATCTGGGCGAATCAAGTTTAACCATCATACAAACGTCGAATGTTCATACGCACATTTCTTGTCAGAGGTCAAAAATTTTACTTAAAACAGCTTTAATTGTATTGAACTAGATGCTTGATGACCATTGGTATCGGAACATTGTGTATGGTTTCAAGTTATAAGGTCCGAAAAATTCGTCGCACGATTTATGCAATAACTTTGGACGTTTTTATTGGTTTTAATGGTTCCGTGTTTTCAATTTGATTTTCGACTATCAGTGATGTACTTTAAGCTATAATTGGTTTTTCAATTTCGGCGAGAATTTCGATACAAATCGTCGCATACCTCAAGCAAGTTGACGTAGGCATGTTACATCCTTCGTATTGTGCAGTCTGTCTTTTTTTAAAGCGGTGACGGCGCCAAAACGCAATATGACGATTATGTGCTGCACCTACCAATATATGCTACGGCTCGTAGCCTAGAGGCGCGGGGACTGACCTAGCGTACCAGAGGCCTGGGTTCAATACCGACATTCACCACTGTATTTCTCTTTCCGAGTTCGATAAGTGCATTTCGTCACGAATGCGAGATGCTCCATGGTTCGGAATCCATGTAAAACTGTTGGTCATCTTCCCCTCCTACTAGGTGGTAGGGTTTAAGCCCGCCCGGGTTGGTACCATCGCATTGGATGAAAAGTTGGTCGAAGCAGCAATGAAAAATTGTCCCTGTTTTCCATCCAGTTCAATGTAGCCGTGCTCATAAAGGGAAGGTCCTGGCATGGCACCAAATTCATTCCGGAATGTGGTGTATTGGGCTAATATCATAACGGTCGTTAGCCATCCATGTCAGGTCGCATAAAAAATATATATGTTAGTCCCGTTTGAGAGGGCGTTTTTAATTGTCTGTGCTTAATACCTGTATCATGAATGCGAAATTGCCTCCGCCTACTAATGCCTCTATTCTTTGCAATGTCTTTACTTTCCAAACTGATTGAAATGATTTTGAAAGGAGGCGCCACATTTCGGCAACCTATGTTTTGTCACAATTAAATTTGTTTTAAATATGAGGATTCATTTAAAACGATTAACAGTTTATATTATATTCTCTGTAATTTTTAGGGTTCCGTACCCAAAGGTTGTCAACGGAATCCGATTTCAAAGTCTCCGCTGTCCATCCGTCAGTCCGTCGGTCTGGCACAGGGTTGTATCTCATGAACCGTAATAGGTAGGGAGCTGAAATTTTCACAGTGTGTATTGATTTTGCTGCTACCGCAACAAATAGGTAAAATTAAAAATAATAAAAATTCAAGGGTGGCCTTACACAAAAAATGTGATTTATTTGTGTTAAATCTTGTACTATGGTACGCAACCCCTCGTGTGCGAGTGCGACTTTGGCCGGTTTTTATTTCATGGGAGACAGAGATATCTCTTCTATGCAACCATACGCCAAACAAAAATACATAATTCTGCAGCTAGCACTATTTCAATACACATTTGTAATCATGATCTTTTTTTAGCTCTAGGTGAAGTTTTTCTTCCTTTTCTCCCTGCTTAATGACGCCCACTGTCGACATAGCTTGGTTTAACTTCGAACTCGCTGCGAACAAAACCACAGCTTTGATTGCGTTTGCCGACGAATGCGAACGTTACGGCTTTCATTGCGAGAGTGGAAAGGCAACCTTAACAAGATTATTTTTTTAAACCGGGTCGTCTTCATCAGTAACTAACTTTTTTTTTTAGTTTTCGAAAACATTGAAACGGAAAATTAAAGATTTTTTTCCCGTTGTTTACGTACATGTCTACAAAGATAAACACTGGTAAAGACGAATTGTAATCAAAATTATGTTCAATGGTTTAGATTAAAACTCCGATTTAGGACGCTAAATATGATGACGGCAGCTTCACGGCCCCGAACACGGGAAATTTCTTCTGTTATCTTTCTAAACCGCACGTTTGTTGACTGTTCCATTCCTATTACATGCACAGATTAGCGTACTAAATATCCAACGAATACGAAATGATCATCCAAGGCTGCGTCCTCACGTGCAATCAGGATCGCGTTACACGATGCACGTTGCAATCGAGTTATCGCAGCCTCCTCTGTCGCGGCGCTCCATGCGCTCCACTCCGCTTCGCTCTGTGAGCTGCAAATCAGGTTAGGCGACAGTGAGCGGCGCGCAAAAATAATTTGATAACTCGTCGCAGCAGCGCGAGCAGATAAGTGGACGCTAACGGAGCGGGGGGGATGCGTACGTCTCACAGCCCTGCCGCTAGCAACAACATTTGTTTTTTTTAAACTTTTTATTCCTGATTTAAAATTAAAATCTTTAGCAAGTGTTTGCGAGATTTCAAATAAAAATTTCTTTTTGGCATTCATTAAATTCACTCAATTATTTTCACCCATTATCTCATCAAACCGTCAAAAGTTATAGTTTGAATGCCAAAAGTTTATGTGTTGTGATAATTATGAAACGACCACAATAAAATACTTACATTCAAGAATTCAAGGATCAAGAATTGAAACTTGAAATTGGCAAATTGTCTACACTGGACAGAGACCAAAAAACAAAACAAACGAAAACATTTAGTATAACATTAAATTTAGTATAACAGCCTCCTCTGTCGCGGCGCTCCATGCGCTCCACTCCGCTTCGCTCTGTGAGCTGCAAATCAGGTTAGGCGACAGTGAGCGGCGCGCAAAAATAATTTGATAACTCGTCGCAGCAGCGCGAGCAGATAAGTGGACGCTAACGGAGCGGGGGGGATGCGTACGTCTCACAGCCCTGCCGCTAGCAACAACATTTGTTTTTTTTAAACTTTTTATTCCTGATTTAAAATTAAAATCTTTAGCAAGTGTTTGCGAGATTTCAAATAAAAATTTCTTTTTGGCATTCATTAAATTCACTCAATTATTTTCACCCATTATCTCATCAAACCGTCAAAAGTTATAGTTTGAATGCCAAAAGTTTATGTGTTGTGATAATTATGAAACGACCACAATAAAATACTTACATTCAAGAATTCAAGGATCAAGAATTGAAACTTGAAATTGGCAAATTGTCTACACTGGACAGAGACCAAAAAACAAAACAAACGAAAACATTTAGTATAACATTAAACTCCAGCGAGTGAGGACGCGGTGGGAGTGCAATCGTAACTCATTCGTGTGGCGGTAGTGTAGCCATGCGTAGACAATGCACTCACTGGAGTCAATTCGCTTACGATTTCTGGATGCGCAGCATATGACGTTCTTTGCAGTGAATAGCGTACTGTGAAGTTCTTCATCTGTAGTGAGCGAATTCGTAAGCAAACTGTCTGGCCGGTAATACTACATCGTAGCTGTGAAAACGAAGCTTCTGAAGAATGTGCATCTTAATTTAGACAACCAATACCGAGGAAAGAAATTTGTGGAAATACCTCGATTGATTTAGTGTGATATGGTGCTATGAGTTTTAATTTAAATTTAAAGTACTTTTCGACAGCACTAATCATCTCTTAACGCCGATGGAGTAGCCGAAGATGTCCGGGTGCGTTGACTGTATTGATCAATAAGCGATGACGTTGAAACAAGTCTGGATTGCGTAGAGATCCCCATAAGCATCCAGAATATGTCGTCCACTGGCGCTTCGCTAGACCACCGCCCGTCTCCGCTGCCAGATGGGCTGCGCAGAACTCGCTCCCGAAGCACGCCATGATGTTAACTAATTTACTGTCACGTAGTTTTACAGCAGCGGCTTTGAATGCTCGCGAGTGACCGATCGAACGTCTTCAAACAAAACTTTGTAACACTTGGGGCCGAGTGCACGAAAGGACAACAAATCAAAATCAACGTAAACTCATGATCAAACACGTCACTTTGTATAGACAGTATGGAAGGAACTCCATGCAGTTTTCTAAAGATGACGTGTTTGAAGATTGATTAACTCAGCCGTCTCTTCGTGCAATCGGGCCTTAGGGCCGAGTGCACGAAAGGACTAAACGTCAAAATCAACGTCAATTTATAATTAAACACGACACTTTGTATGGATAGTATGGAAGGAACTCCTAGCGGTTCACTAAAAGTGACGTGTTTGAACGTTGATTAACAAAAAGTAAAAATTGCTCCGTTCTATCCATCCAGTTCCATGACCATAAAAGGAAGTCTCTGGCGACACCTAATTCCATAGAGAATGCGGTAGTTGGGCTTATATTTTCAACCGACTTCAAAAAAGGAGGAGGTTCTCAATTCGTCTGCATGTTTTTTTATTAGACAACATTGGCCACCCAATTTCAGTAACAAACACGTATAAAACGATCACAGCGTTGGTTCTGTAGCTACCTCAGATAAAAAACGGAAGGAGATATGCCATCTAGTTCGCCTACTATGCAACCAGCTGTCGCCAATCGTCTAACAACCAATCCAAATTTAACCATGAGACGCGCAAGCATAGTAATAGACGGATGGTTTGTGCTTGTGGGAATTGCCTGACTTGGCTAACGCATTTCGTAAGGATTTTCGCGTGAGGCGGCTGTTTTGCCTGTGTGGCGCAACACATGCGGCCGGCTACCTGAGGCTGAACTAGCTGAGGTACCCGGTACTGTACCTCGGACTGAACCTTACATTTTATGTTATATGAGTTCCCCATATAAACTTTCATCTCCTTTTTTATTTTTTCAGTTTTATTTTCGACACAAAAGGTAGCCTATGTCCTTTCCCAAGGTCCAGACTCTCTATACCTAATTTAATCAAAATTGGTTCAGCGGTTTAGGCGTGAAAACGCAACATACAGACAAAGTTACTTTGCATTTATAATATTTGTATGGAAGTATGGATTGTCCATACGGCGCAGCGACCTGGGTAACGCCAACATGACACTTCCTCCTTTTCTCTTCTGTGGCAGCGACAGTGTGCTGACGTGGCGGGTTCATTGGAGCAACACCAATGAATGCGGAATGAAGGTCCCGGGGTCAATTGCGGAGCAAGAGCGCGCTCCCCCCTCCCCCGCCCCGCCGCTAGCTCGCTCCTCGTGGAGATTTTATTATGACGGCCCCTATACATTTGTAGAGATTTTGATGTTGGTATTGAGAGGGCTAACGCGTCCTCGCGGCAATGATGTAACGGCAGTGAAACGTGCGATGAATGTATCGAGCTCAAATGTGTAGCTGTTCCGATGGGCACTTCATTAAGACTGTTCGGTCGGGTTGAATTTAGGACCGAACGTAGCGCGGTGGTTTTATAATAAAGTTGGAAACGTGTGTTCAAAAACACATAGATAACGGTCACGTTTTTATAGTAAGTAAATCTTTTAGGCAAAATCAAGGGCACATGATTACAATATGGATAAAATGTTTAAGGCGTTTCCATTTTATTATTTGACCTATCCCATAAACTTCTGGGTTATGGGTACTGGTACTAGATTCGTTTATTACCTAGACACAGTTCGGGTGCAGGGATTTTCAATGAAAATTCAAATGTATGACCTTGTGTTTGGATTTGTTCTTAACAATCTTAATTAATCTATCCAGGAAATGATTAGGAAGCAGACTCATAATCCAAATTGTAATGGGGACATCCATACTATTATAGCTCAAGAAGATTAATTACTGTGTGGTTTAAGGCAGTCGTGAAGTTACAAGAAATCTAAGATTTGAAAGTGTTAAGAAATGCATTGTTTTTCCATGGACTAAGGCACAATAATTGTGCACGGCGACTGCCATTAAAATAGCGAAATCGTCTTCCAAGCCCTAACGTTTTCCTACCTCTAAACGTTGTCATATTTTGATCAAAAAGAAAGCTTCATTCTATGTCCGTAAATTTTGATTTTTTTTGTGAATATATCTGTATTCTGAAACGAACGTAAAAACAGAAAACTTTGCTCCAATGTTTATGAGCCAATATTTTCCAATATAAAAGGTATATTAAAAATAAATAAACATACAGAAATAATATAGATTTCTTTAATATATTTTAGATTCAAAAAATTTCAAAATAAAGTAAACAATTAAGAGCATTTAAACAGTTATCGCCCGTTTTATGGGGAATTGATTGGGTAAAGAACGTGCATGTGCATGTGATAATTAGTCCAAGCTAGGGTAATAGAAACACAGGTACTTAAAATTAAGTAATATACATGGAAGACTGATTTACGTCGTCATCGCCACCGTCACATACAAAGGGCAGTCTGAGGCCACATACTAGACTCACGGTCACGGACCTACGCGAGATACAAACAACCGTACGGCGACATATGGAAGCAGTGGTTCCGAATGGCGCGAGTGGCGATGTGGTCTGCGGGGGAGATGGCGCGCACCTGCAGTGCATGTCCGCTGCATTGCCTACGCCATGCAAATCTGCTCTGCCTGCCGGCGGCCGGTCGCGGTGGGGAGCGAATATGAAAAATCGCAATGCGACAACGTCATAGGCGTCTGCCCGCGCTACGGTCGGGCGGGAGGGGGTGCGGGAGACACTACTTCAAATTCCGCAAGGCAAGGACCACGGAGCCGCACGGACCCTCCCTGTTACGTAAATACGCGATACTTTCCATCCGTTAGGTAATTATTTAGTTATTTAAAAATCCGCCCAATAAATATGTATGCGAGTATCGCAAACATCAATGGTTTTCCATCGTAAACTAGTATAAAATATGAGGTGTTTTACTGACAAATCAAACTTAATTCAACCTACAAACTTTAGATTATTTCGTGTGTAATGTGTAATGTTTGCAAAATTTTACATTAAAGCTCATCGTGTAATCGACTGTTCGCTAAAAATTGCGCCGCAGACCATAATATTGTCCCACAACCTAACACCGCCAGCGCCATGCAGCGAATGACGCTAAGCGGTGGAATGGTCACCCATCCAAGACCAGACCGGACCCAGCGTTGCTTAACTTCGGAGAGCGATCGCCGAAGTGTCGCGCCACTGGGCCATTGAGGCTGACACAAATACAGAATCAAATATTCTTTCAGAAAAATAATCCGATCATTCAACTCCCGAAGAGTGTGAATTACAAAACCGCGCACTCAAAAATAACAATGCCACCTTCCAATTTTAATTTCCTGCCGGGAGAACTTCCGCAGCATCCGCAGCTCTCGAGCTCCGCGAATTCGAGAAGAGCCCCGCCCCGTGTTAAGCCTCAAAGGCGTTGAAAATCCACGCCAAAGACCGCACAAACAGAAGTGGAATCTTGACAAAGCCGCGGACTCGGGGCTCGTGGAGAGCGGGGTGCGGACGCGGGAGACGGGAGAGCCTCCACAATGTAGCGCTATGGCTTATCGGCATTTAAAAATCATGTCAAATCAAGCGATTTTTGTATGAAAGAAGCGCCCGGCGCGCGAGGGCACTAGACTAGACGGCGCGTCCCTCCCCCCCCCCTCCCTCCCGCACCCCGCCGCCCGCCGCTCTCGAGAGCCCTCGAGCCCGGCTCCCCTCGGAACACCTCTCCCACTTGTTATTGCCGCAGCGCGGCGGAGGCGGTGTAGAGCCCCTCCGCGCTACTATTATACGCTCTATTTATCGTGTCTCCGCGTCTAATAGGAGGAGTAAAATCCTTCTCATCTCCTGCATGAACAATGTAAGCGTGCGAGTATCGGGGGTTTCTGGCAATGCCACCTGAGGGATTGTTATATGTGGAAAAAATCCAATGAGAATTTATCTATCTGTAATGGTTGTCTTAACTTCTGGAAGAGCGGTGTGATGGTATGTTATTTATCTTGCTGCTTGCTCATCTGTTGGTTTAATCTGTTGTTAAAAGTTGGGGTGGTTAAAGATACGCAAGCGGTGGAATTTGCATTTACTTAGTATGGTCTTTAAAATCTTACATAATCCCGGTTTTGGTAAACAACTACGTTTAATAGATATTTAAAAAAAAATCACCATCTACCTCTACCCCCATCTAAGCCCTGGATAGATGGCTAACCGGTGGTTTGACCAGAGCAGTAAACTATCAAGAAAAAGTCGTAGCAGCCCGCAATGGAAATGATATCGTTAATGTAAGGAAATTTTACACGAAAATACAGCCAAGCAAAAGCGTCTAAATCTACCATTTTGATGTTTGTCCATGACGAGCCTGTAACCATCGAAAGCCAAAGTACAGAATAAGTAATAGCGCCAAAGGAATGTGACACAACGCGAGGGGAAGGGGTGCGGGGTGCGGGGTAGCGGTGACAGAAGAGGGACACGCGGGGCAGATGAGGGGCAGGCGGCGGGGGGGAGGGGAGTTTCATAATGGATGCGATCGAACGACCGCGATCGGCGACGATGACGAGATGAACAATGTTTTATTGTCCGCAGAGTTATTAGACGCATAAACTTGAGCAGTAAATATAAAACTCTGCCCCGTAAAACCCGTTTTACGTACCAATATGTGAGCAACCGTGGATACAGAAAGCTCAAAGAAATGATGTTTTATTAAAAATACAGCAGTGCTTTTACTGTTTTGTTGTTTTCTTGGCGGGGTTAGGAAATATCTCAGGCTCTGGGGCTCATATCAGTACGCCACAGTAATGAAGGTTTGCGTTATTAAATAGTTTTACTGTCGGTTTGGTTTTTTAATGGTTCTTATTGTACTATGAATAATAAAATTTAAAAATGAAAAATTAATAATATGTACTGTCGAAAGCGGTATAACATACAAAAATAATTTCACCTCTGTAAATATTGTTTATAGAGGAACTTTCATGAAATAAGAATGAAATGTAACACAACACATTGAAATATTAACTTTTATCGAATAAATGAAGCTAAAAAAATTATTGTGCTATCCCTTCTAAGTGTTATTAAAACAAAGCCAAGAACCTGAAAATTAAAATCATTTGGTGGTAGCAACATTGGCTATATTCTATATTGTGGAACTCTATTCTATATATCTAACTCGTGTATAGTGGAACCCCCTTAACCTATCTTTATTAGTATCATAATTTCGCGAGAATATGCCTGTTCTTAAAATTAGATAAATTATAGAACTTAACTGTACGCAAAACATGCAATGAATAGATGTACAGAGTCAAGCGTCGAGCATTACAGCATATGTTATATATAAACAAAACGATCAATATTACACACAAAACACAAATATCTCCTTGAGATTCAAATTCAAATTCAGCTGTAGTAACGACAAAACATTATTGAATATTGCCATCATCGCAGTCATCGAGGAGGTAACGGAGCGGTCAATATAATCGTGCTCTGTTTTAGTAAAAAGTAGATAAGGCAAGGCCGTGCTTCATCTCTACACTAAATCGAATTATTACTGTAGACAATTTTTCCTCAAAACTGGATGTGTCTTGAGAAAGGTATCGAACTGGCAATATTTAGTCATCTTGATCTCATACAAAGTCATCTTGATCGTAGCAATAATATGGAATCTTGAGTGCAAACCTGCGCCACGGAATTTCTGATGATTTAACACAATAACTAGACGTGCTCTTCTTTGGTCTGAATGCATAACAGTGTTATCATGGCTGTCAGACCATAGAAACACGGCCCCTTTTCAAGCGAAAAAAGTGGTCCAAGTAAAAAATTTACAAAGTTGCAATATATCATAATATCACATCTCAAGAGAAGGCAAGCGAGCGCCTTATTTGGCCGAGGACCGATCGGCGCGGCGGAGGCGGCGGCCGCGGCGGCGGGTATCGGCGAGGATCGATCTACGTGACGCGATGTGACGGGACATGAACTGCGGTGCCGCCATATTGGTCGCATAAATCATCGTTGGCTGCCGGCGGCGGAGGAGCGGGCGGGGCGGGTGGGGGAGGAGGGGCTGCGCGGTCCGGAGTAATGCGACGTCTTGTACGCTAACGCGTCGTAAGTGATCGGGTGTCAGCCCAGCGTGAGGAACTGCGGAAAAACTCGCTCAAAATACGTACGCGAAGAAAAACCATTGAAACTAACCGGCGCGTGGCGCTTCTGCGAGGGAACTTTTTTATGTATCAGCACATGGATAGCTAATACCACACACACTGCATTCCCGTCGCGAAATGGGTGCCATGCCAGGACCTAAGAACTAAACTTACAAACAGCGTTTTTTCTACGTGCAAATAAAAAAAGATTTTCGTAAATAGACAGAGATCATTTACAAAATATGTGACCTTTCATTTATTCTGAGAAGTTAAGTCGTTAGAAGTAAGTGAAGCTCATCAGTTCCACCACTATTGCAGTCAAAAAAGAAAAAAAAACATTCAGGACTACCACAAAATTAAGTCTTTCTTTCATTAAAATAGAAGTACATTTTAGAGATTACCACAAAACATTATTTCTTTCTGTAAAAGAAAAGTTATGAATTTACGTCTAGCACCAAAAAATTAAAAAAGTCAAACTTAAACCCTTTTCAGACTAGCTTCGGTATGCTTGGATTGTTTACGGATTTTGCACATCGAACAAACCAGTGAAAAATTGACGAAAATACATAAATCATCTTCTTTTTCGTATTGGTAAGCTTTGAACATAATGACAATACAAAACATTTAAATTGCCAACCACAAACATTGGCCAGATATACTCTGCTTATTAAATTGTGTGGTTACATAATTTATTAATGCTGTACCCACACATAAATTGAACGTTCAATAATGTTTGTTCACTTAACATAATGCGTCCCTAGCGTAGTATTTAATACACTGTAGGTACACAATCTCAATCTCAATAATGCAGGCTGAGCTGCGGGTCGGCGGGAGGGCAGTTAGGGAGGGCGGAGGGGAGGGGGCAGGTTAGGGGGGGGGGGGGGTAACCACAGATAGCTCCACGCGCCGGTTAACTGCATGCGACTGGCGACACAGATTTAGCCATTTAAAACACGCCTTACTTCGTGTGTGATTGCCGCTTTACGGCGCGTGGCTGCCTGCCAAGGCTTCGCGATTAGGTTGCGCCTACGCCGTACTCAAGAACGTTAAAAAAGGGATGAAAGCTAGATGTTCCCATTGCGCTCTCATAGCGTGCCATATTAGTTTTATAGGTTTTAAAAAAAATCCTAAAATATAGGATAAAAACATTGATAGGATATAAGATCGTCTTGCAATGTTCCTTATTTTAATTAATCTGTGGGCTTTGCATGAATATACAAGGTAAATTTTTCAAGTGGGCCTTCAGGGCCAAATCCAAAACTACTGACTAGGAAAAAATAATTTTGATAAAAACTAAAACCACCTTCATACCACCAACCGCGCGCGTAGTCGACATTACTATGGGTCATAGCATGGGGTTCGCCTCTTTAGGGAAACACTCGGCGACGCGGTTGCGAGCGTATTTGTAGTCTATTCATTTTAACGTTCTTGGTCGTACTATTGAGTCGTTCCAATAATCGATGTTTCCGCTGCTTACATATTTCCTTTTAACTGTACTTTATCGACAATTTAATAAAAAAAAAGCTCGTTGTCTTACTTACTTACTAGCTTACGTTTCTGTGTTGAAGATGAATGTGATTAACATACCTGAAACAATAAAAACACAATCATATAATTTTATTAAAGGGTACAAAAGGGTTCATATCGATATTATAATTAAACTAATTTCCGTATCAATTTGGGTAAATTTCCTTTTAGACATTCACTCGAGCAGAGCCCAATTTAATGTGATCGAGACCTTCACGGGCGTGTTATGAAAGCAAAAAAAAATTTTGAGATTCTGGGAATGAATGTCATTTCAAAAATCTGTTCAAATTTCGAAGTGAATTTAAATTAACGATATTTACTTTCATTTATTTCATACTTTTTGTGTACATGTACGAAAGTGCACACTAAAAATATGTAGATTAAAATATTTATCGTTGCATTTATAGACAACTAGAATACGGATTTCCAATGTGACATGGACAACCCCCAAACCAACCGTTGAAACATTCAGAACTTTGGACTGAGGAAATCTATTTAACCCTACCAACAAGTATCACAGAAATCCCCCAAGAATGTTTAAAAACAACCTATTCATGCGAAGTTCTTACAACATAATAATAGTTTGAGTGATTGCACAAACTATCACGAACCTTTCATTATACTAAGTGCGGACTTACACGGTAACTGAAGAATATGAAAATGATGGCTAATGATATATCACATATCGATTTGCTGACTGATATTATTTCTGCCAGGGGGAGTCGTGTCGCGCCCCCCCCCCCTCGCGTTCTTGTTCCGATTTTAAAATATAATGCCAGAATAACGAAATGCTTTCTGAGAAATGAAACTCGTACGGGGAGATGCACCGAGTAACATTTACTTGTTTATGTACATATAACGTAATGCTACAACTTTACAGCGCCATTTTTATTACTCACTGCTCGATTTGAATGATTAAATTGCCTATCCACTTGCCTTTGGCCCGCCAGTATATATTTTATGATTAGAGTATCAATACAAGATTAAAGAATATTGCTGCTTTACCATATGCCGTTGTCCAAGTTTTACCACGGAGAATGCTCATCGGAGTTGCATAAACGCTGTTCCTCCGTGCCCTTTCCACCATCGCTCAACGCGGAACAGCAGAAAATGCAACCGTTCACTGTCGACATTCCAAAAATCAGGACCAACCGATCCTCTAGGTCCATTATCCATACGGTCGGTAAAGTAGAAACTGCCCCTCTAGAGGTATTTCCCCCAAAGTAAAACCTGGAGTCCTTCAAACATGGTGTGAAGAAGCACCTGGCCGGCCGGCATAGTTGTCGCAGGCCCTTTGAAAGTTCGAAAGCTTACAGGCGTCGTCGGGTACATCCTATGTGAGGTACGTAGACCATAGGCCGCGCTTAGTATAAAAAAAGTTAACAATTACATACATACATACATACCTTCACGCCGCTTTCCCGGAGGGGAAGGCAGAGATGATAGAGCGTCATACGGTACGATCACAGCACACCTCTTTCGCTTCATCTACAGACATACATGCTCTACGATAACGGGTGCTAGTACCAGACCTTTACGAAGAATTACGTACGTGATACGTTCTCCGAGGCCGCCAGGGCACGACACTTCCGCCCACTTCTGCTCTGTAAATTTGTTTCGTCATCCATTCGTTCTATATGTTCAAACCATTTTAGCACTACTTTCTCGATTCTAGTCAAAAAATCATTGAACAATTGAAAATTGTTCAGAATAAAATCGATCAGCTGCTGCTTAAAATCAAGGTGCTTTCGAGTACCTTCCATACCAACGTTCTTTTCCGACGCACGGCTTTAAAAGGCGCTGCGACTTTACGTATGAGCATAGTATAATTTGTATTTGGTGAATACGAATTATCGTCGAAAGTTTGTTATGAACAAGTTCTCTGGCACGAGTATCCTATTTTCGTATAGGGCCTGGGCTTCGCAACAATATTAAGGGAGTTTTAAAAGCCAGCTCAATTATTTATATAAATTTGAATAAAAATAATGTTGTTCCCATTAGGCGCAGCGCGACCGAACAGTACATTTTATTATTTGAAAAATTTCCTCCGTAAATAACAATTTGATTATTGTTACGGGAGCGCGAAGAAAATATTTTGTATTTTGACATCGCATTTTGCGATAAAAGCTCGGGAGTGCTTCCGAGCTGTGCTCTTCAGTAAGATTACATTACGCACCACGCACAGCCGTATTGCTACCTACCCTCTTTAGGAACGTTGAGCACTTTAAAAGATTTACGTGGCATGTTCCCCGGACTGAACTCTGAAGAGAGAAATACCGAATCCCGTGACGCCCTGGAAACCATCAGCCAGTATTATATTTAAATGTATTATTTTCAAAAATTATATATCGCCGAGTTGGTGAAAATAACGAATGTGACAGTTGATGTGATACCGGTAGCGTATACCTCAGGACATTAGGTATTCATGATCGATGCCAAATCATCTTTGCATGCCATCAGCCCTTCACTTTGTGCCTGTATTTCAGAAGCACAGGAACTTTGGCGAAAGTTGTGTAAAAGTTTGGTAAAAATAGTTATATAAATAAAAGTAACTTTATTTTAAAGAACGAACAAAAAAGAGTCGTGTATATTGTGTAAGATTCGGTTAGGCAATATAACAAATTGTATTTTTATCTTAGTTATAGGCATTATTAACAAAATAGTGGAAAAACAAAAGTCGCCTGCTTTATCTCGGGGTATTAATGTTATATTATTAGGTGCTCTTGTTAATTTTGTGATCGCAAAATGGGTTAGCATCAAACACAGATAATTATTTGAATGACACATTTAGAGTACACACGAATGTAAGACGATAATTTTAAGCACAATCTCTTAAAATCACGGACTAAGACATTTCATACTTATCGCATCAAAATAGGACGTATTTTTATTTCCAAATCACTCGAGTATGTCACCGTTAAATGTCGGTGAAAAATCGACGGTTGTAAGGTATGTATTATCGAGCATGCAACTTAAAGCCGATGTCTTGTTTCCCGCCCGCCCACGAGATACCGGGGCGGGGGCGGGAGGAGAGGTCGCCAAGTGGAGTCTGTCTGTTCGCTAGTACCGGATCTCGCGGCTTCCGGCCCGACCGCCAGATGTCGCCCGGAAGCGTCATGGCGGCGGCGGAGGCGGCGGCGGCGCCCCGCTCCCCCGCCCCAGCGTAAAATAAGGGCGGCAATCGACGCCTTTTTGTGAAATATCTATGCAGCTCGCTGAGTGTGTTGCTTGTTCGTTGTACTTGCAACCACGGAATATTGAGATACAGACGAAATGTGCGTATCGCAAAAACTATGAACTGTTAAGTTTGTACGCAATCGAAGATTTGTGCCAAAATAACATTGAGCAACCCTGAGACTCATTTTATGACTTTATAAATTAGATTATCTTTATTAGAACTATCCATACTAATATTATAAATGCGAAACGAACTCTGTCTGTCTGTGGCGTTTTTTCCGGGGACTAACTAATTTTGATAATTTCGTTATAGAGATAGTCTGGACCTTGAAGAAATACACAGGCTACCATTTGTGGACAAAATACAACTCTAAGGGAGTGAAATAGGGGATGAAAGTTTGTATTGGGAACTCATATAATATCGACTAAATAATGCAGCCCGACATCCGTGACGATATTGACCCGTGCGGAGCCGGGTACCTTAGCTATTATACTGAGAGGCTTTTATATGCACATAATCTAATCTAATCTAATAAATAATATAAAGGGGAAAGTTTGTAATAATGGATGGATGGATGGATGGATGGATGTTTGTTACTCTTTCACGTAAAAACTACTGAATGGATTCTAATGAAACTTTACAATAATATAGCTTATACATCAGAATAACACATAGGCTACAATTTATGTGCCCATGGGCTTTAGAACTTTCACGGGGCTGCGAAAACGATGCCGGTAGCGCTACTTCACACTAGGGGGAGAGGAGCCGGGGGCGGTGGCGGGGAGCGGCGGCGGGGGGAGGGCAGACGTCGTGACTGTTTGGTGTCCGTTTGGCGAATTTTCAAGGCACTAGCGATTTGTAAAACTTAGTACATGTACATCTAACTACCCGGGAATTAGGATTGGCTAAATAGAATTCAGTTCCGCTTACGCTAAGATGGGGCTGTCATACAAACTGCAATGCTATGCACGGCTCGGCTTTGCGGCGGCAGCGCTTACTTTTACTGAAGTACGGCTTGGTATTTCCTGCAACTTTAGGACTACTTGGCATCACGCTAAATCGCCGGAGGAGCGACCAACAGAATAAAATCCTTGAGAACCAATTACTCGATTTAGATGTGCATTGTATCTACGTCCAGCCTGATTCTACTAAAAACTTATAGATTACATAATATAACGCTTCATTACCAGAAGGGTAAGTAGTGAGTCTTAAAGTCTTATAACATGCGAACCACTTACCTGATTTATGTGCGTATTTTATCAATGTATAGCATCTCTGGGAGCAGTCAGGTTCGAGATGGGTTACTGTTTTCGATGTTGAGGCTGGCTGTGGGTTGGAGTCCACGCAAAACTTACCTACGTTACACGTTACTTACTAGGTAACACTTTTGTAAACTTAGACTAAGTGGACGTTGAAAAAAAAACAGCGGAGTTTCTTTCCAGTTCTTCTTCGCTGTGTTTTGTTTTGCTGAACTGGCCAATGCTAAAATATTACAAATCCGAGTGCAGTGTACTGTCTATGGATGATGAATAAACAATACAATACAATACAATGTAGCAGTGAAAGTGCAGAAAGGTTCTCGCGGCAAATGTTTTTTTTTTAAATAGCCACCAAACGTCAACGAAGCTCTAAATGGGAATCATTGGATGTTTCTCATTAAATCATGCTATTTCCGCTCGAACGATCTTGATTAAATTTGGTACATGGATACATTGTCCTGGACCAGTTTGACCCTATTTTGGACCAGTCATGTGGGCTACTTTTTATCCATGAGATAATTTAGCCGACACTAACCCGAGCGGAGCCGGGTACCGCAGCTAGTAAATATTATAAAGGGGAAAGTTTGTAATAATTGATGGATGGATGGATGGATGTTTGTTACTCTTTCACGTAAAAACTACTGAATGGATTTTAATGAAACTTTACAATAATATAGCTTATACATCAGAATAAGACATAGGCTACAATTTATAAAGATATTGTGCCCATGGGCTTTAGAACTTTCACGGGGCTGCGAAAACGATGCCGGTAGCGCTACTTCACACCGGGGGGAGCGGGGCCGGGGGTGGCGCGGGAGCTGCGGCGGGGGCGGGGCGGACGTTGCGCCGCGCGACGGGTGAGGGGGGGGGGGGGGGGGTAGACGTGAGGGCAGACGTCATGCCGGTTGTGTCCGTTGGAGAATTTTCAAGGCACTAGATGAGCACTAAGCTGTGGCTGTTATACAAACTGCAATGCTCTGCACGGCTCGGCTGGAGGGGGGGTGGGGGGGGGGGGGGTGGAGGGGCGGCAGCGCTTAATTTTACTAACTGTACCGAAGTACGGCTTGGTATTTCCCGCAACTTTAGGACACCTTCAGGACTACTTGGCATCACGCTAAATCGCCGGAGGAGCGACCAATAGAATAAAATCCTTGAGAACCAATTACTCGATTTAGATGCGGATTGTATCTACGTCTAGCCTGATTTTACTTAAAACTTATAGGCTACATAATATAACGCTTCATTACCAGAAGTAGTGACTGTTAAAGTCTTATAACTTGCGAACCTCTCACCTGATTTATGTGCGTATTTTGTCAATGTATAGCATCTCTGGGAGCAGTCAGGTTCGAGATGGGTTACTGTTTTCGATGTTGAGGCTGGCTGTGGGTTGGAGTCCAAGCAAAACTTACCTACGTTACACGTTACTTACTAGGTAAGCAATGTAGCAGTGAAAGTGCAGAAAGGTTCTGGCGGCAAATGTTTTTTTTTAAATAGCCACCAAACGTCAACTAAGCTCTAAATGGGAATTATTGGATGTTTCTCATTACATCATGCTATTTCGGCTCGAACGATCTTGATTACATGGATACATTGTCCTGGACCAGTTTGACCCTATTTTGGACCAGTCATGTGGACTACTTTTTATCCATGAGATAATTTAGCCGACACTAACCCGAGTGGAGCCGGGTACCGCAGCTAGTAATAAATATGTTTATTCTGGGGAATATTATACCATTTCCGTTAAATTAATATTCATATGGCCAAAATGTTTTTTTGTGGTAAACTTTAAAGTTTTACTACATTTTTAGGGTTCCGTACCCAAAGGGTGAAAACGGAACTCTATTAGTAAGCCTCCGCTGTCCGTCCGTCCGTCCGTCTGTCACAGGGCTGTATCTCATGAACCGTAATAGGTAGGCAGCTGAAATTTTCACAGAGTGTGAATTTATTTTGCCGCTATAACAACAAATAGGTAAAATACAAAAAACGTGATTTTTTGTGTTAAATCTTGTACGATGGTACGGAACCCTTAGTGTGCGAGTCGGACTCGCACATGGCCGGTTTTTATTGAATTTATTAATTGAAATCATATAAAAGGTTGATTTAAAGAGATATATGTAAGCGAAATATCCACGAAGGTGGTCGATGTTGTTTGATTGTACAATTTCAACACAATCCTATCGGCAGCTACAGTCTGCAGGCCAAACTGCAGGCAAAGTTAATTAGTTCGGGTGCATCGTTAGCAGCTAATGGGACCTGCGCAGGACAGGGACGCAATATCCGGAACTTCCGGTCGAATTTGACAGGCTCCGCTTTCCCAATCAGTCCCAAGTCAAAGTCTCAATAATTTTCAGCGTACCGACAACACCTCGGACAACACACGCCGAAGCACTTCCTCTTCCATCTCTACTCCTATGTGAGATCATTTAAAAAATCACTTTCGATATTGTACGAGCTTTCTTCCATCTACTTGAATGTAGCCGCACTCAATTACATCTAATGCATCACATCTAACACTTTCGGAAATGCAGTGTGTTGAATTAATATGACTTATGATATTGTCATTCATGTCAAGTTCCATAAATAAATATCTTATGACAATGAATATTACCCGAAAAAAAAAACCATGCATAATAATTACTTTCAATAGATGGATATATATATATATATAGAGGAAAGAAACAGATCAGAAGTACTGACTACCCTTCCAATCCTGCGAGGAAAACTTCCAATATTCAAGTGTTCGATATCGCATTTAAGCTCTCATATCGGAGCAGCGGATGTGTCGAGACCCGATTGATCCGGGGGCGTGCGCGGGGCCGGAGAGCCGCGAACACAATATAAATAAGAATCACGTATGTAATAAGTACGATAAGTTTTCCTGCGGTGTGGGCCGCCGCCGCCGCCGCCGCCCCCGCGCCACCGCCGGCGCATTCCGGACACGTCCGTCGGCGGAGCGGCGCGGGAGAGACCCGTCTAGCGGAGCTGGGAACATGATATAAGCCGTGAACAGTAGTGATACTTCTAACGCGAAGCGCCATTAACGCCTTGTGTCGCTAATGTTGACGTTATTTTCCCTGTCAGCGCATCTCTTGTTATAATAGGCTTAAAAAGATAGGGCATACATGTAAATAAGCATCAATGAAGTACGCCGCATGCGGTTTAAGTTCTGTTTACGTTAATCAAACTTTTAATATTGTAGAAGTTTGTTAATTCTAGTTTTACGTTAATAAATAAACTTATTCCACTAATTCGTTTCAATTTTATATAATTTTAAGTCGGATCCTGGTTTTATAACCTTTTATACGATGTTTTTAATTTTATTTATCATTTATATATTGTGAAATAAAATGTGTCTTCTTTTTCTATCGCCTTTCGTTTCTGAGATATTAATTTTCAAAGTAAATGATTTCGTCAGGCTGCTCTCTACAGTTCGAATTTCTTACGCCCGTTTTCACCACCACCAGCTACAAAAATCCCAAAGTTACTTTTGGGTTACACCATAGAAATATGCCAATAGGCCCCCCTTTAATTTTAATATTTTTTTTATTTTACCTATTTGTTGTTATAGCGGCAAAATAAATACTCACTCTGTGAAATTTTCAGCTGCCTACCTATTACGGTTCACGAGATATAGCCCTGTGACAGAGGGACAGACGGACGGACGGACAGACGGACGGACGGACGGACGGACAGCGGAGGCTTAGTAATAGGGTTCCGTTTTCACCCTTTGGGTACGGAACCCTAAAAAGAATATTACGAAAGGAAAAAAAATCCCAGTTTGTTATTTCTGTTATTCTGAAAACTCAAACGATCCGTTTTATAAATGTATTAGTGGATTGGGCCCAGGCTCAGACAACAGACAATATCCTTCGCTATTTGTTTTGTTATTCGAAACTTGTAAACCAATTTTACTTGCCAACAAATTGCTATTATCTCTATTATTTTAAAGGCCACCCGGATCGGCGGACTATCCGATAAGATATTTGATATTTTTCACAATTTGCGCAACCTTAATAACAATTAAAATTATTAAAAGAGGAACTCGCACGAAAAACAAAAGCGCAACGCAATAAATACGAGTTAAGATCTAATAGGGTTGCCAAAATTATAATAAAGCGCGCACCTTACATAATTATTCAAAATTAATGGTGAAATTAATACTTTAACCGCTCGCATTTAATTAGTGCTTTATTTACGGCTCCCGCCTTAATTTATTTTGTTGACTTGGATTAAGAATGGAATCGCTACCTCCTGCGTCGCTCAATATACATTTTAATATATATTTACTGATTGTTCTACATTCAAACGCCACAAACATATTAAAATACCGGAACGTTCTTACGCGTTGGTATTTACAATTAGTGCAAGAACTTTGGACTAATTGTGAAAATATTCACGAAAATCTAGAGAGGAAAACCACGCAAAAAAAACCCATTCGAAAGAGTTGACCGCAGCCGCCCTTTATATTTTAAACTTCAGAAGAGATTAACGCAACTTTTAATTGAGACGTTGTCCTCAGATTAGGGCCATTATCGTTCAAGGTACGGGACACGTACATTTTTGTGGAACTGGACAAGGACCGGGTATTAAATTCCACACCTACTGCTGTAGTGGTGGTGTGTCCTCATGGAAACCGAGGGTCATGCCAGGACCTTGCTTTCTCCGGCTACATTGAACTGGATGGAAAAGACGGACAAATTTAATTCCCGTTTTGACTATCTTAATATTCAATGCGATGGCACCAACCCGGGCGGTATTAACCACATTAAGATAGGAAGGGAACCTGCTGTTTTACGTGATATCCGAGATAGATAGATCAGTAATTCGGGCCCAAATTATATTTTTGAGCGCCCAAAAATTCACTACATCAAAGGAAACCTAGCTCAAATTCACGGTACAGTTAGCACAAAAAAGAAATGAAAAAATATGTTGCATATTAGAGGCGTCGCGCTCATCAGCAGAATACTACCATTACGTCAAGTGTGCGCCAGTGGCTGGCGTCAAAGGACGAGGAAGCCGGGGTGAAGCCTTCCCCCCCCCCCCCGCCCTCCCTCCTCCGCCCCCCAAGCCACGGCCTGATTGAAGGGCCACTCTAGGCGGAGGCCGCCGCCCTGCTCATTCTCTCGCATTCAAGGGTCGAACCGGCGACGAATTCGCGTTTTTATTACGGTGTTATGAGCGGCTGTGAATGCGGACCTTACGGCGGTCCGAAGATCTTAGACATAGTCAAATTGCTACTGATACACGTAACTTCAATATCCGTTTTGTACTCGACATATTCAAGCTATTCGAATTGTCCACCGCGTCAATTTTAGTCTTCCTTGAACTTACTCATTTGTTTGAAAGTAAACTAAGTCCCAATTGCACGACGGCTCGTAAAATGTTATCAGTTATTATTACATTTAAGGGAGTGATAAGGGCCGATTGCGTTCAGTTGTAAGGGTGTAAGTACAATAACATTTACCTGTATAATATATGAATATATTGATCGTTATATTTATACAT
Source organism: Incurvaria masculella (assembly GCA_946894095.1). NCBI lineage: Eukaryota > Metazoa > Arthropoda > Insecta > Lepidoptera > Incurvariidae > Incurvaria > Incurvaria masculella. The sequence continues at coordinate 12,572,550 of OX335644.1, forward strand.
TACAATTTACTCCGGAATTGCAAGCCAAAATCTCTCCCCTCTATACATATGTATTCCTAGCCTTGTAAGGTAGCGGCATGCGCTGCAGCGTCGGGTTTGCCGAGCTATGTAAAGTGGCTAAGTTTAAGTTTGGGCAGTAACCAGTTTAGTGGTGCCGCGGCAAGACGACAGTGGGGGGGTGAGGGACAACCGTGAAGAGGTGCACTGGTATACGACGCTAGTCCACTAACTTTTCACACTTCGCGCGTCTTACCTTGCCAACACCGCAACCGTAGTTAGGGTTGCCATCGGAGACACACTAACTTAAGGTACACTTCCGATAAACGCGTCAGATACCATTCGACGCTGGTAGCGTCAATTGAATCATATGGTATTACAGACGTGCAGACGCGGCGTCACTGACGGTTACCTTTCTGTAGCGGGCGACAGACGCCTGACGCGATGATCGGAAATGTACCTTTAGCTGTTATTACCCAACGACATTTATTCCAAAGTGAAATTAGGATGTGACCTGCACGAAGTGAAGGAAAAAGTTTGGGATGAGGTGCGAAACTATTGGATAGATGCGGCTAACCTTTTAACAATAGTCTGTTTCTACGACTGGCGTAAAATGTACATTGACTAAGACTATAACATTCTGACACTTTAACTTTCAAAATATTGTAACGCGTTGTTTTGAGAAGTATTTGTGAATTTATAAGTAATCGGTTGAAGATACGATACTTATCCATCACAGCACAATTTAATTTCTGAAAGAAATAGTTGTAACAATTTTAATTTTATTTCAGCACGGCTCCTATTTATCGAATAGAAAATAGAGTCATTATCGTCGATACATTTGCAAATACAATGGGCAACGAAATATATGTTATAATTATAATGAATGCATAGGTAGGTAATTTAATTATAACTGACTTTCTACTTCCCAAGTATGTGTACGAAATAATTTGAGTGCATGGACCAGTCGCCAACCCTGCGCGCAGTGTTGGCGACCCCTCACATAGCCGCGAACTTGTAATTAGAGTGAAGTTGCCGCGGGCCGGTTGGGAAATGAATTCGCAAATATCGCGCCAAATTAGCCGCGAGTCCTGACGCCGCGTGTGAATTATTATTCACCTGCCTGGTGCCATAGCCGCGCCGCCAGATCTACATCCATACGCAATGAAGTTACAGCTCATTACCAACTCCGGAGAGAGCCTACCGCGACACGAAGTTAGCGGCGAACTTGGCGTGAAAGCGTCGCGTCGTATAGGTTCCCGCAGCTAACTAGAACCTCACGCCCTCGCACTTTTGTTAATTTAGAATATGTTTTTTTGCTGTTTTATGTTTAACGCCATCTTTACATGTTATTATTTTAATGTGGAAAATTAAGTGGTTATATGTCATGTTCTTTATGCTCTGTATTATGTTATATGTTGTGAAAATTGTATTTTTCCCGAATAAAATAATACAAAATTAAAAAAATAACGGAGGGGTATTACAAGAAACTCTATGCCTGCGCTGAAGTCAACGCAGAGATGAGGCGGCCCGCTAGAGTTCTAGTTATTTGCCGGCATCTATACGTTAGGCGACTTTAGACAGAGCGTGGAAGTATCGGGCAAAGCAACATTCAAGTAAATCTCAACAGACAGTGCGAGGATTTTGCATGCAAACTGTTTTGTAACGTAACTTCAAATCTGAATGGAAAGTCAGGGTTGGTAAGTGGATATTAAGAGAAACATTTAGGAATTTATTATAAGTTTTCATTTTTTCAATATTTTACTTACTTCTATACCTTTTACAGGGTATCCTTGTGCTTTCGGACAATGAATGAACAATTTAGTAATGTAATAGTATTTAACTCAATTAAATTGTTTGTATCATTATAATTGTAAATGAGGATTTTTTTTAAACTATTTAAGTTAATGCTAACATATTGAAATGATCAGAATATTGTATAAATAACTCATAATCTGACACGATTCCATTTATATTCAAAAATGGAGACAGTTGGTAATGTGATTTCGCATAAATTTTCAGGCGGAATAGTTGAAAATGACGTATTAACATAATAACTGGTAACAAAAACGAAATAAAGCGAATGAGTTGAGAGAATTTTCGTAGGACTTCGTAGGAGCGGTTGGTGACAACCACTCGCAAGTATGTATATTAAGGATTGACGGAGCACATAAAATGAGACCTGCCTACAAAGTGGCTTAGCATAACACATAACATTAAATGCATAATAGGCTACTTCCTCGGAGAAGGCTACCTTAAAAAAGTGGCTCGGCGTAGCACATATTATTTAATGAGAACTACCTAGAAAGTGGTCGTCAAGCACATTGTTTTTAAAGAAACCTTTAAAAAGTGGTTCGGCGTCGCACTTAAGATTTAATTAAAGCGAATTCCAAATCGGCTCGGCGTAGCCCATAATATTGAATTACAGCTACCTAGAAAGTGGTTGGCGTAGCACATATTATTTGATGAATGCTACCTTTAAAAAGTTGCTCGGTGTAGCACTGTAAATTTAATGCGAGCTAACTGCAAAGTGGCTCGGAATAGCACAGATTATTTAAATAGAACTATGTACCTAAAAAGTGGTTCGGCGTGGCACATATTTTGTAATTAATGCTTCCTCGGCGTTAGCACTTAACATTTAATTAGAGCTAACTTCAAAGTGGTTTGGCGTAGCACATTATATTAAATGATAACTACCTAGAAAGTGAAATAAAAAAAATGTTTATTGTATAAAATGGTTCACTCATAGTCAAACCACTTACATACTTACTCATACACGTTCATATAAAAATTAATAATATTAAATATATGTTTTGTTTTGAATATGGCCGAGCGAGACTGTGTCCCTTAAACTAGTCTATAGACTGCGAAATAAGTGTCACAAATTGGTGCCAAAATCATTGGCCTAAGCCTTACCAAAATAAATAGGCATGTGATACAAGTACATTAGTAGAACTAAATTGCTACTTTGCCAATTATACAATGTGGGTATTAGTGAGAAGTAGTTCGGCGTAGCAGATATTATTTAACTGATGTTACCTTTAAAAAGTGGCTCGCCGCAGCATTTAACATTTCATTAGAGCTAATTTTAAAGCGGCTCGGCGTAGCAAATAATATTTAATGAGAACTACCTAGAACCTGACGTTTAGTTTGGTATTAACTATCCATGTGCAGTTGAATAATTAAAAAAAACCTACACAGTGGATCGGCGTAGCACATATCGCAGCAAAAAATGTGAATTAGTCGGGTAAAAAGGGGCAGAGATATATATGATACAATCAAATTTGCACGCGACGCAAATATATAGCATACATACCTGAATAATAAAATATAAGACCGAAGGTTTTGCAGATTTTTCTCTGAATCTGATTACAATAATTAAATTCAGATGTCGTTGGATAACGTCAAATTCATGGCGGTAATGTCATATCCATTTTAATAAAATAAATAAAATAAACGAACGTAGATTTTAATGGGACCATTGATTTCAGTTTAGAAATACGATATGTTTCGTATTTTATATAACACAATAATATTTGCATACAACACATAGTGAGGTCTCGATTACACCTCATATATGAGTATCAACGCGACTGGTTTAAAGGGATATGTCACAATCTTGTTTTTAGATCATAGAAAGATATGAAAAAACTAAACTTGCATTTGAAAGAAGGTATCTTATCTTATAAGGCCTTTTATTTGGATACCAACTCGATTGGTTTAAGAATAAAGGTACACATTTTTCAGCTGAAAGAAAACTGTCTCATCCCCATTCGGCCCTCCGTATTTTCCTTCGGCATTTGCAAACTGCCCCTAGAATGTGGTCCTATAAGAAGTCATGAACACGACAAACCACGCTACAATACTACACTGAAAGCAAGGCTAAGACAGGTTAGAATTTAGATAGGTGACCGCACCTACCATACCAGAATCTATCTTACTCCCTGCTACGAATAACCGGGAACAGAGTGCTGATGCCTGCACCCTATGCATATAAGCGAGACTTGGGTATAGCAGAAGAGGGACGAATGAAGAATAAATGAAGTGAAAATGTTTTCCATTAGGAAAGTTTGCGGAGTGAGTTTCGGACGAGTTGCGCAAAAGTTGGGCAAGAGAACATTGTCAACTGAAACGTAGAAAATAACTGAAAACTAGTAACAAGAATTGAAAACGGTATGTTAAAATGGTTTTGGACATTGAGTGCGAATGGGTAACGAATTAATGATAAGATTTACAGGGCTGAAGTATGTAGCGACTGTAGTGCTCACGGCTTCACTATGATTGGACAGATGAATGCGCTGTTTATGAGGACATAGCAGATAACACCTACAGCGCCACGCGCTCTCGTGCCAGTCTGCCATACCAACCCTCCGAGTACTATTCCTGCTGTCTAATTTTTTGGATGAGTCAGTCAGTTCAGTCATTTAGTCACAAACTATCCTGCGTAATTTGGTAGCCGAATTATATAATAATAAGTTTTCAGGTTAAACTTCCGAACTTCTCGTCTCCTCTAGATTTTTAGTGAGAGCTCTGTTCTTGTATATCGTTTTAGAAAGACAATGTCACGTTATGGTAATAGCATATCAAGTACAAAACGAACGAAATTTAAAAACACAACGCACATTTCCCCATAGAGGGAAACATATTAAATTATTTATGATGAGTGCGCTATCATTGCCCGGAGGACACGGACACAAAACAAATAGGGTCATAAAGCGACCTGGCCTCATTTTAACAGGAGACCGCATCGGGTCCCCTCCCCCCCCCCCCGGCCGCGCGTGGAGACGCAAGCTGGGCGAAGAGAGGGGGACGATACTAGAGGTGTAGAAGGAACGCCGGTTAATCCAGGAAGTTATGCCTTTGGAGGTATTAGAAATTTGTTTCTATCTATCCGACCTCTAAACCATATTTCGACGTGATATCTATGAACTGAGTTTTATAAATTAACTAATTGAACTAGATTAACTCAATGAACTAATGATATTGTTGAATCGTAGACATATACTGCCTTAGCTAACTACCTATAACTGTACACACTGTGCCCACTCCCTGTAGGATGATTCGTTCATTTTTAATACTGAAAATGTGTTTATATTTGTGTAATACGGATTTATACTGTATGTGAACCATATTAAAAAAAAATTTTTTCTCAATTACGTAGAGAAATCGATTGCAGAATGACTGGGAAAATCGACAGAAACTTCGCTAGTAGTCATATTTTAAAATATATTTCTACTTATAGTGTTCTCAGTGATCTAGTTAAAGCAGTGCTTTCATAATTTCACTAGCAACATTAGAATTTCCCGAATTACTAGTGATAATGTTAGACATCTAAACGTTTGAAAATAATTCGGGAAACTCTAATGTTATGAAAGTAGTGAAAGATATTGTATTATTTCCACCTACAGAAATAATGAGAACATAATGGTTTAAGAGCAACTCAATAGCATTAACAATTAAATACAAAAAAAAAAATGTGAATAAATTCTGAGCAGAAGCTATAAAAATATACTAAATGATATATATGACTTAAAATTCAAGCGTTACCGGATATGTGAAGTTTACAGATATACGAACTATGAAAATATTCATAAATAATTTTACACTTAGGCCTTTTTCTATGCTGATTTGCTTAATCGGCACATTTAAAGGTCATTTCTTAGCAGCTTGCAATCAATACCAGTACAAGATAATCAGCAATTTAGTAATAAAGTGTCAATTACAATAAATCAGCACTTGGTGAAAACCAAGCTTATGAGGACGTAAAGAAAATAATAACCCAGTGCTGATTTATTTCGGTCGGTGAAAAAGACCCTAAAGCTGCAAAATTGTGTTTAAAAACACAGTACCCACGAAAAGACAAAAGCCACCATAACATGTTTAAAATAATTAGTAGACATTGATTGATTAGTAGACGTTGACACCCTTTGGGTACGGAACCCTAAAAAGCATGAATTATTTATCGAAAATCAGCTAGATGGCGTTTTCGCAAGCAAATGTCGTATAGGCCCCTAAAGAGTTTTACGCGTCAAAAATTGCATTCGAAGAAGACACAATGTGACGTCCACCTTAGAGGAATTCACTCTCAGAGTATTACTTCAAAGTTCTCGCTCGACTTATTTACTTCAGCCCACTGTGGCGCACACTCGTAATGTTTATGCTTCAGGTTTATATTGTCAATCCTTTCGCGACGTTAAGGGGGTTGTATATCCATGTAGATGGCGCCACAGTCGTTCGTAGCTATATCTGCTATAACTCCACGAAATGTAAAGTTAAAAACTTTAGTTGTATTTGCGGCACACTATCACTCCGGTGACCATCGCGCTAAAACATTTTTCATACGGCGAATTATCATGGCAATTCAGAGAGGAAACGCACGGAGCATTTAAGAATGTTCCGAACCATACAATGTTTTTTTTACACCGAACGCAAAAAGTATTGCACTTTAAGGCACGAATTCGTCAAAAATATTAAATATAGCCATAGTAATTGCAGCGAAAACATATTCACAATTTCAGGTTTTATGGTTTCGTTGCAATTGCCGATTGGAAGTTTTACACCGTTAGATGGCGCTGTTAAATAAACATCGTATTTAAATAAATTGTAACAAAACCAATAATCCTGAAATTGTGAAATTGTTTTCGCTGCAAGTAATATGACTATATTAAACTTTTATTATTAATTCGTGGCTTAAAGTGCAATACTTTTTGCGTTATGTGCGCAAACAACTTTATATGGGTCGGAACAGCCTTAAGGTACTATGGGCAGCTCGGCGGGCATGGCGAAAAATTTCTATCTAGTTTAGTGTAGTATTAGTTGTAAGTTTAGTTTAGTAAGTTGCTGATTTTATTTTTTTAGGGATTATTTGGTTTTTGTTTACACTGTATGTATTTACCCGACTGCGCAAGGAGGGTTATTTAATGAAGCAGTTATGTATATAATCTCATAATTATAAAAAAATTGCATTTCTGAGATAATTTAGCGTTTCATTATTGTATTATAGGAAAACCATAACCCGATATATGAACGGCCGTGGCGCCATATATTCTAAAAAAGTGCGCCGAGACTAGAAATTGAGATCGAAATTACGACAAAATAAAATCGCGCGCGGCGACGACGCCGCCGCCGCCGCCTCCGCAGACCAAATGCGGGAAATGTACCCGAATTGCATCGTTTGCGAAATGCAAGCCGATACGACGGATTGAACCGCTATAGTGGGCTCTTACCGGCCGCCCCGCCGCCGTCTCGGGGAGAAGCGATTGCACCCTGACTGCACACTTCACGTCCAACATTGACTGCTTAACAATCACGCCGATGCAATAAAACCTATGCATTTTGATGCGGTTTCAGAAGATTTCCGAATCGGATCTTACCTTTGAATAAAAATAATAAGTAATGTAGTAACGTTTGTTGCTACGTTAAGAGTTGCGTCTAGCTAGAGAAGGGTCTATATCTATACTAATATAATAAACCTGAATATTTGTTTTGTTTTCTGTTTAGTTTAAGACTGTCGTGAAGTCAGCGGGGCTCTGAGATTTGAAAGTTTTGAGATTTGGAGAAATGGTTTCTTTGTCCATTGCCAAGGCACAATCTTGCCCGCCGACTGCGAATTAAACTAGCGAAATCTTCTTCCAGGCCTTAACGGTTCCCTGCTCCTAAAAGATGTCAGATTATAATCAAATTATTTTTGTCACTTGAGAAAGCTTTATGCTATGTTCGTATGTTTTTATCTTCATGTAAATATCTCTATTTTACAGGATACATTTTGAAAAATTCCAATGTTTTACAATCTAACAGGCAAATTAAGAAAATAAAAACCGCCAGAAGTAAGTTTTGTTAATATATTTTAGAATCCAAAATTTCAAAAACCTAGAAAAACATTAACAGCATGTGAACAGTTACCGCCCTTAAAATGGGGAATTGATAGGGTAACGACTGTATTAAGGTGGCCCATCCCGCTCATCTCCCCATACAAAAGGGGAAAGAAGATCACGCCCATATTTCTTGTCATTGATCCAAAATTTTGCTCAAAATATCTTTATTTGATCAAACTAGATGTCTGATGACCATTGGCATTGTAAAATTGTGTTTGGTTTCTAAGTTATAAGGTCTGAAAGTTCGAATTTTTCGCGCGTTTTATACAATAACTTTGGAGGTGGATTTCGCAATGATAAAGTAAGAACATCTTAAAAAGATTAGTCATCAGACATAGCTTATTTAATCAAGATTTATAATCTATTTGGTTTTTGTTAGATTTTTGACTACAGCGGTCGTGGTTTACTTTTAGCTACAAGTCGTTTTGAAATAAAAATTTCCGTAAATCTTACCAAATCATACGCTATGCACATTGTCTTTTTTGTGGACATGTTGCATCTTCCTCATCAAGGAGCCTGTCTTATTCTTTTAAACAGAGAAGGTCCCAGAGCGCAACAGCACGGTTTTGTACCGCGCCCGCGAATGAGTTAGGCCCGCCGGGTTGGGCCACCTTAAACGCGATAATCTCTGGAACTATCAGTTGTATTTAAAAAAGTAGGTTTGCATTCGATAGCCAAATTCTTGAGGACGGCTGTGACCCTTAGGAAAAGAAAAGTAATCAAGAACGCTAAGTGAAAATTAAGTGCGAAAATTAAGTAATAGCGCGGGCGGGCGGTGTGACGCGGTGGGTCGGAGGCCGAAGGTGTTTAGTATATACTCATTTTTTATGGTCATGGTTGGCTTATACCATTTATATTATCATGGTATTAGCCAATCAGGCCAGATTATGCCACCTCCTTCAGGAGAACAGCTACATTTAATTGGATGGAAAACACGACAATCTTGAATTGCCTCTTCAACCATATTTTCGTCCAATGCGATGGCACAAATCGGGGCCAATCCTTCCACATGCTAGGAAAAGGGGACCTACAGTTTGACATGGATTTCGCATCACGCAAGAGAGAGGCAAGACTAGCTGCGAGCCCCTCAAAATATATTCACCAAATTCAACCTAACATCACACTGCTTCTCCGAAAGGGTAGATGATAGAGGGCCATGCGGTTCGATCGAAATATACTTAGTTATCAGGGCTTATTAGTTCTGTTTTGTGATTCCTCGTTAGTTATTATTTCATCACACATTATCTAAATCATCTTAACATTCTCTATCTTTTTCGCGCAAAACGACATCGTTCCGAGCGGAGCCGGGTAGCGCAACTATTTATTTAAATAAAGATGAAACAAGCGGTCCGGTTACTCTGTCGCAGTCTATCACCACACTTCGGATGAAAGTTACGTCACCGATAACCGAACATTGAGATTCGTTCCGGCCAATTAGTACACATTGGAGCAACGTTCCATATTCAATTGTGTGGTGCTGCGGGCGGGACAAGGCTGGGAGGGGGGAGGGGGGATTTCGGGAAGCCATTTTATTAGAACGCGCGACAAATGAAACCACCGTCATTACTTAAACGGGCGAGGTGGTTACCGAATGATAAGTAGACATGGATGCTCTAAGGGGAGATAGTTACAGAATTCATTTCATTGAGTGATAGATGCAAACGTTTATTATATGTCCTTAAATGACGAGTGTCTCGCTGTATTCTATCGTCTTTACCATGGAGAGTGCTCTTTAGACCTGCATAACGCTGTCCGCCCGTCCCCTTTCTAGCACCGCACAACGCGGAATAGGTAGGGAATGCACCCATTCACTGTCGATATTCCCAAAATAAGAACCCACCGATCCTCTAGATCTAAGGTCGGTAAACTATGGAATCGACTCCCTGCCGAAGTGTTTCCCTTAAAGCTGGTCGGCCGGCATGGCTTTCGCAGCCCCTGTGAAAGTCCGAAAGCCCATGGGCGCCGTCGGGCGCCTTTTTTATGAGGTCCTCCGTGCGCCATATGCCGCGCTTAAATTTAAAAAAAATATTCTGATGTTCCGAAGCTTAGTTTCTTCGGAAATCTTTATTCAGTTTGTAGGCATGCTCATCCAAATATTTCTTACATTTCCTAGTAAATGAAAAACAAACCCCTTTCCGTAGGGAACGCATTTGTATTCTGTATTTTCCTGCATTCGCGCCCCTTCTGCCGTTCTAAAGTCATGCTCCAAAATACAATATTAGTAGGCGACACAATTGAATAATCTAAGTATTTTTTTTTATTTCAAATATTTTAACGACTACTCTACGTAAAAAGAGTTTTTTGTCTATCATTGTGTCAAAATAATATTTTTTTAAATGATATTATGCCCGTGCAAAGCCGGGACGGGCTGCTAGTCACTACATAGTATAAAACAAAGTCGCTTTCTCTGTCCCTATATCCCCATGTTCGCTTAAATCTTTAAAACTACGCAACGGATTTTGATGCGGTTTTTTTTAATAGATAGAGTGATTCAAGAGGAAGGTTTATATGTATAATAACATCCATTAAATATTGGAGAGATACTGTTATTTTTGAGGTTTCCAATGTGATGTCGTAAAAAAATTATTTTTTTCCGCTTACATTGCAAACGCAGGCTGAACCCTACGAGATTTATCAAAATAATAATGTGCTAAGTATTGTATACATTGAAAAGGTCTACAGAATCACTACATAGTATAAAACAAAGTCGCTTTCTCTGTCCCTATATCCCCATGTTCGCTTAAATCTTTAAAACTACGCAACGGATTTTGATGCGGTTTTTTTTAATAGATAGAGTGATTCAAGAGGAAGGTTTATATGTATAATAACATCCATTAAATATTGGAGAGATACTGTTATTTTTGAGGTTTCCAATGTGATGTCGTAAAAAAATTATTTTTTTCCGCTTACATTGCAAACGCAGGCTGAACCCTACGAGATTTATCAAAATAATGTGCTAAGTATTGTATACATTGAAAAGGTCTACAGAAAACTCCGCGATGGTATATATAATATCTATCTCTTATGGATATCCCACAATAGCATTTTTTTCTCATTTACTTTTTACGACAAATAATGGCTAATTTTCGAAGCGATTTTAACCAATACAGCATTATTCCTTATCCAATTGAATACCTTAAATACATTGTTGATTTAATATAGATCTATACGGCCCTTTACAGCATATGATTTAAATGAATATTTTCGAAGATATTATAGATTTAAAAATTGCGGGATAGTGTTTGCGGCGGTACCGGCCGGCCGGGGCGGCGGGAGCGTGCCTCGGAGGCCGCGGTTCTCCCTATAGCACTTTGAATTTATTATTTCTCTAATATCTAATAATCATGTAATAATAATATCTAAGTTTTTTTTATTTCAAATATCTCAATGTAGGAACTCTACGTAAAAATGGTTTATTTGTGTATCATTGTGTCAAAATAATATTTTTTTAAATGACATTATGCCCGTGCAAAGCCGGGACGGGCTGCTAGTATATAATAATATAAGAATAATAGATATACTTTAGGCGAATGTATTTTTGAGATTACGTATTTTTTTTTACTTTAAAACTTTATCCATTATTTGATCAGTCAAATGCCAAAGCCAATGGTTTCACATGATTCACCCTTTTTTAAACACTTTTAACGTTTTTATTATTCTAAGCTGTTGGTCAAGTCGACATACATTCGGTCAACTTGAGCCGCCCGTTACGGCACAGAAAAGGGGCCTTCGATCACGACTGTACACGGCAGCTCGCAAAACAAGTCGCGTGGAGTCCACAGCTATGTAGGGCTCCTTCCTCCCTCACCCCCGCCACTTACTGTCTCGCACCCTCCACATCTTCGCTCAGCTCCGATTTTTCCTCTATACTTTACGGCTTTGATGTCGCTGACGATATTATAATTTCTAAAGCATATCTCTGAGTGCCCAATGTATATTGTGTGCGTGATATTATTAGAGACGTTCAGAAAGAGTTAATTTACGTCTATGTATACTTTATAAAGAGATCGCAATATAATGGAATTATTAATTTACCTGATTTAAAATATATTGACGCACAAACATATTGCAAAAATGCATTTAACAGAGCAACCGCGATTTTCCCTCTGTACTTTACAGCTTTGATGTCGCTGACGATATCATATTTACATATAATAGAAAAAATATAAATAAAATTATTGTGTGCTATATATTATTAGAGATATTCAGAAAGAGTTAATCTATGCCTATGTATTCATTCGAAAGAGTTCGCACTACAATGGAATTCATAATTTACGTGATTAAAAAACTATTGACCCAAAAAAATATTGCAAAAATGCATTGAACAGAGCAACCGGCCGAGTCGTTCTATAATTGGCAGATTCCGACAGGATAAGCAGACAGATTGGTGCACTGTTTGTGAGCGCCGACGCCAGCGCTCTTTGCCAATTAAAACGTTCTATCAACAAAAGGTTCTATTTTCAAATCCTGAATTCACTCGTTATACGTGAGCGAACAGTGTTGCAACTGCAAACGTTGAAATTTTGAAAAATAGAATGATGCAGACACATTCCGATAGTCATAAGATACAAGCTTGAATACCTTTTTTAAATCAGTTCAAATATCGGTTTTCAAGATCTTTTAATGCAACTGGACATTAAGGCGCTAGGACTAGCCAACTACTCGCGCCATACAAATGCACTTTTTAACAAATGTAATAATATGTAGTGAAACGCTTCAGCAAATCCAAATAGAACTACAGACTGATAATGGATTGTTAATATTTTTTGATTCCATCATTTATTTAAATAATAATAAAAATAAAAAAGTTGATTTCTAGATATAAGCAAAAACAGCATATATGCATAAACAAAAAGTTCCATTTGCTTTTAGATTTCTACATTTAGTCAAAAAAGTTCGGAAATGGACACCGTTTCCACAATGTATTTTGTATAGAAAAAGGAAACATACATTAACGAAAATAGGTTCATTCCTAGAAAAGGAACCATATATTGTAAGAATGACACTTATAATCGTCAGACTTAGTTAGTTAACTTGGGGTGCCTCGTCTAACTTTGCGATTTGGCTAGTACCAGGGCCTTAATGGGTAACACCACACTACATCGTCATTATACTAGCCCAATACACCACAAGGGTCTAGATGCCAGGACTTTCTTAATATTGCACGGCTACATCGGACCGGATGAAAAAACACAGAAAATTTACAGTGCCGCTTCGAACCACCATTCATTCTATGTGATGGTACGAACACGAGCGGGATTAACCCTACTACCTAGCAAGGAAGGGGGACCGTCAGTTTTACGGGAAATCCGAACCGCAAGCGACAAATCCCTTAGGCGTCTATTACGACATGCACAGGAAGTAATGCAACACCTTTCGTATTCTTACTAAGTGTCGGAACCGACACAACACAATATAAATGTATATTGTGCTAGGGGAATACAGAAGAGTTAATTCATTTCTAACTGATCATATGTCATGCAATTTTTTCCGTTATAAGACTATTATTTTAAGATCAATTAGGATCAGATCTTATTAGCATGCTTATGATGGTAGTGAAAATTTTTTTAATTGTTACGTTACTGACATCAATAAATCTGGAATAACCTAAATAAGTATACAGATGGGTTTTCTCATTGTTAATACTTTAAAAATTAGACTTTATAAAAGACATCAAAAAGACTACGCGTACACAATTTTTATTTAAATAATCCTTAGCAACGAGACGGGCAAAGTTAGAGAATATAACGATAGGCAAATTCCGAGCAACCCGCTGATCTCCGTGTCGCGTAAAGAGGGAAGCGAACATATATCATTATGCATTATGTATGTGACCTCACATCACTATTTGATTTTAATAGAAACGATATGTTCCGGTCCGCTGCAAATTCGTGAAGGCGCTGCGGGGCAGAGATCGCGGCGGCACGGCGGCGGCGGCGGCGGCGGCGTCAGCGCACGGCCGGCGGCGCGGGGGGCTAGAAGAAATTCTCGAAAAGTTAGCCGGCTCACCTCAAGGTCACCTCTGCCGCACCGCACGCAACTTCATCGCCCGCGCCGCCCGCCGGACTTCGCCCTCCCGCCCCGATCGGAGAGCCGCATACGAATTCGAATAAAACGGCCCATCGTATTCGACGGAGCGAGCGTTTTCATTAAAATGATGATGAGTGTCACTGCCGCGTCGCGCTTTCCCAGGCGGGCGGCTCGCGGAGCCCGTCCGGCCGAGGCGGCCTCCCTGAGAAACTGGCCACGTCGGGCCCGCTCCGCGCCTTATATACGGGCCGCCGCCCCGCGCGCCTGCGTCCCCCCCCCCCCGCGCACCCGCCCCGCCCTCCCGCTGAGCCGTAACTTCGCGAAGCTCGATAAATTAATTAATTAAAAGTGCAAGTGAGCGACGGCCGAGCCGATCGGACCGGGCCGCCCAGGCCGCCCGCCCTGGCCCGCCCTGGCCGTGCGCGCCGTGCACGCGCCGCGCCCACCGCCCGGCGCGGCGCGCGAGATCGATAAGTCAACGTCCGACGTTGACGAGCGGGGGATCGACGACTTTGTTGCATCGGGAACTTTGATCATAACGCGATGCGACAGTAAACTATTACATGACGAGCGCAACAACCTAATATCATATCTACAATTATCATTAATCACTTGCTGATGTTCTCGACTCCGCTTTGGCCACCGTTTCCGTCTTAGACAATCACACGAGCGGAGCCCGGTAAAAAGCGCCCTCGGCCTGCGTTCCACCGCGTCGCATCGACCGCCAACGCTATTACTTCATTTTCGCTTCGAGTTATCACTGACGTTATTTCTTATTATTTGGCTCCTCAGGGTCGTACAGTGATTTTAAATAGCCTATAACCTTCCTTAAGAATTGGTTTATCAAAAACCCGACTGATATTCTAGAGATCAGCGCGTTCAAATGTTAATCATATAGCATAGATTTTGCTATGATTATTGAAACTACGCACACTTTATCACGCCTATAATTCCAGCAGAGCAGCAAAGCGTTCAAAGCAAAGCATTAATCTATAGCGATGCTGCATTTGTAAGATGTTTTACAGTATAGGTACCCGCAAATTACTAGAACCATGGCGAGGCACCTCAAGTCTCATTCCACACCCCCGATAAGACACAACATCCGACTTCTACGCAGGTGAGTCACGTAGCCGAAACCTTCACGGCTCTTAAAAAAATACATTTCATTAAAATCAAGACATCTATTAACAAGATTATTAGTCGTTATTAAACTCCATCAATGAGGATTGAGTTTGATATTCTTATAAATAATTGCCAATAAATCGCTCTTATACAATGTTTTATGCATAAAACATTTGTTGTGATGAGCTACATTTTTATTATGAGTACAGATATTAGCCAAGCTTTTTAACAAGTGTGCCCTTACTTACTTACTAGGCGGTTCAACAAAATGAACTGCAATCAGAACAAACCCTATATTTAGGTTACGATGTAAGTAAAAATAACGCCCTGAGAATATGCAAAGTAAGGACAATGTATGCATACAATAGTGTGTTATGTGTACTAGGGTGTGTATGTAATCAACTGGTGCCTGGTCTATGTACACAGCCGCGAGGAGAATAAAATGACATCTCACGTTCATTGGCACAGCGGTGACGTCATTGGTGGATCCGTACGAGATCCAGACTGGCTGTATTACGGTCCGAGAGAAATAATAGCTGAGAACAATTGAAAACATTTAAATATGGGCGTAATCAGACCAGGACGGTTACCATCGTATTGTAACTCGCCAGGTGAATAGCAGGTGAACAAGAAAGAGAGTGATTAAAACTTACATTTGGTTGCATTTCGTACCATGGTAACTGTCAAAAGACCTTTTATGCGGCCCAGTGAACCGATATTTCCAGTTTGCATTGCATAGAATGCAGCGAAAAATCAGATTGAATTACTCTTTTGCCTGTTCACCTGTTATTCACGTAGCGAGTTATCTACCATGGTAACCCCCAGATTGTGTACGTCTTATTATAAATAGTACACTTTATCAACAGCGGCCCCATGTCTTCTCTGAGAGTGTTTGTAGCTATTTCTAATAGTTTTTGATTTGGCTCGCTTGAAAAATTCATCTGTATATATAAAACCCACAGAAGAGAAAATGAAGGACAAATTCCATGAGGTCGTTACACGTGACTTCGCCACATGGAAACATTGTATCTACGTCTAGCCTGATTATACTCAAAACTTATAGGCTACATAATATAACCCTTCATTACCAGTGGGGTGAGTAGTGAGTGTAAAATTCTTATAACTTGCGAACCACTTACCTGATTAATATGCGTATTTAATCAACGTATAGCGTCTCTGGGAGCAGTCAGGTTCGGGTTGGGTTACCGTTTTCGATGTTGAGGCTGGCTGTGGGTTGGAGTCCACGCAAAACTTACCTACGTTACACGTTACTTACTTGCAGTGCAAGTGCAGAAAGGTTTTGGCGGCATATGCTTTTTTTGAAATAGTCACCAAAAGCTCTAAATGGGAATTATTGGATGTTTATTATTAAGTCATGCTATTTCGGCTCCAATGATCTTGATTAAATTTGGTAGATGGATACATTATACTTTTTATCCATGAAATAATTTAGCCGACACTAACCCGAGCGAAGCCGGGTACCGCAGCTAGTATAACATAAAATGTTAGGTTCAGCCCGACATAAGTCCGAAACGACATTGACCCGAGCGGAGCCGGGTACCCAAGCTAGTAGCTTATATAGTGAGAACGAAAGGAAGATAAAATAGGAAATATGGCTTAAATAAATATGAAGCCAAAAATATTGCTGTTAATTGCGAAACAAAACTAATTTTGTAAATTCGTTAGCATGCATTGTCTGGATTTAGTGGGATCCGATGTAGTCTGGCGGGGTGGGGTCAGGGTGTGCGGCGCGGGGGTGGGGGTTGGGGGGGAGGATCTAGGAACAGCACCGCGAATGCATTTAATTGGAATTTCAGCACAGCTGATTTATTAGACGAGAGGAAAATATTTTTCATTCGCACGACCGACGCCTGCGGACGTGTAATCTACATACAAGACGCGTGTCGAACGAATACGATTGAGATCGTCCGATTTGTCGTTTAGTCGCCCGTCTCTGCGTTTAACCAATTACTTACTGGTTTGGAGCACTTAGCCCACAAATTAATCGTTTTCGATTTTGATTAGAGATTAGAGAGAATTGAAAATCAAATAATAGCATACGTGTCTGGATTACCTAATAGGCCTTACTCTAGTCAGAAAACCCAATGAACTTTACTAGCAAATTACATTGTATTCACAGTATATTTTATTTTTAAAATTGTCTATTTACAAAATTGTATTGCATTAATTTACGTACACCTAATATTTAATATTAATGATTTTACTATTAAAAAAACAAGGCTTACTATAGGTACTTAATAACTAAACAATATACACCTAACTGCACACCTCTAAGGCCACTCCGAGCTACCAGAACCGCCCAACGACTCTCGTGATCGAGAGGAGAACCGATTTCTGCATCTGCAATCGGAGCCCAATATAGATTTTCACACAAACCGTTTAACTGCCAAGCGGTTTAAGCGTATATTGCTTACATTACGGTAGGTATCTAGAACCGGAAGTGGGAGGCAGTGGGGGCCAAATGCCCCCTTAAATCAAACACGCCGGGTTAAAATCAAGCCGCGCCTTTAAATGAAGGGGTGGGGGCAAAATAAGTTCGCCCCCCCCCCCTGCCATAGAGTACTTCGGACCTTTCATAATTTAGAGTAATAAAAGTTTGTCCTTCCATTAAAATTCAAGCCTGAATCAATCTGAACTTTGGAAAACCTACAACAAAAGTGTTTTATTTTAATTTTAATCAATTATCTAGTTTATGACAGATTTTTTTTTTTATTCCAGTTAATGAAAACATAAGCTATTCTGTTGGAAATTCTCCTGAATTCGCTTAGAAACACGGAGCTGCCATCACCCGGCCTACACGCTGGAGAGGCGAGGCTTCGGAGCGGCACGGTACGGAGCGGGTTGGCGCCGGATGAGTGCTCCAGCCACCTCGACGGATAAGAACGTGGTGATCGTTACATCCTCGGTTTCAATCTTGCATTGGCAAGTTCATTCTCGATGGTGATTAGATGCGGGCCGGTCTCCGCATATTATTAGTAATATTCCGGGTTACCCAGACATTTTATTTAGACGAGTGAGGCAAGGTCCAATACAAAGCCGACGATTTTTCGCTTGGTTCTTGGCGTTACAAACCTATATTAATTTTTATTTTAAATTCCCGTTCCAAATAAAGATATGAACGTACCTAACCGCACATAACCAACCTCAAGATTTCTTGACCCGAGATCTAGTTATTTTTCAATAAATCTTTGCGATAACCTTTTTGAACAACTAGGATGATTTTAAAACCTTATGATCAATGCGTGCAATGCATGCAATGCATCAGAGTGCAGTGATAGAAAACATTAGCTAAGACACAACTACATAATAGTCGGTATGATAAGATTTTCCGTGGGAAAACGCTTTTAATTCATCAAACCATAAAAAGGAAAAGTAAATTGGGCATACTTAGAATTTTATCAAGGTATTTATTTAAGGACATATAGAAAAGAGGCTATTTTTTGTGTTTTTTGTGGAGTTCATGTCACATTCCTCCTTCCCTGATTCCTCATTCATCCCATCCGCAGGTCACAGAAATGATTCAAATTAGAAACTACATATTATAAGAAACAGCGAAAAACTCTCAAGGGTGTCATTTTGATAAACATTTAAAAAGGCTTAAAAAATGATGTTCAAAAATCTAATAATGGGTTCGCCGTATAACATAACTTCACAGAATGTGTTCCTTGCAAGCGAAACTTGGGTGGTGCAATAATACAGCGTTCGTTTTTTTCTAAAGTCAAACAGTTCGATTCCCGGCTAGAATAATGTGGCTTAAAAACCTAATAATTAATGCAGTTTTAGTTTTTATCTAAATCGGCCTCGTGACTCCTTCGAGTGTTTTTCACTATTTCTTATGGTTTCGGATTTGGCCATGAAACATTCCTTTTGTATATACATTGCAATTCATTGTTCTGTGTATTAAATATATACAGATGTATTTTAGATAACACAACTACATATTTATATTTCAATATATAACTGCACGGAAGGGACTTCTATGCGATTGATATAATTATTACTAACGTCAAAATTAAATTAGCTTGCGACGATTTGAGACGACATGCACAGTAAATTGTTGATATGAATATACAGATACCAGCAAAGTTACAACTAAATTGGCATTATAACAAATTAAATTTGTATACAAAAAAACAAACACTTAAATCTGTTAATCCATTAATACAATAGAATAAGTAGACTTAAGAAGATCGGTTTTATGTATATATACAACTCGGTGAATGTTTAATTTTATTTGAAAAAGTTAATATGGAAAGTGGCATTTCTGGCAATAATCTTTCGGATAAATGTATGAAAGGATAATGCCCAAATAGGTACACTTGATCTTTTGTTGGAGTGAGAGATAACCTTATTAACATTAATTGAACATTATATTCGTCACACATAACATGCGATCGGGAATCATTCAAAGGGCTTATCACCGCATACGTCCGTTCGTCGGTCGGTCCTGCCCCGCCTTCCGCGCCGAGACCACAGCGATGCCTGGTGTATGTTGTGAGTCAACCACATTGTTCGAATGCTTCGACCGAGTGTGTACAGTTGGTGCAAAGGTAAGATCGCTCGGCCTATTTTATGTTAGTGAAGTATTGTAATTTTCAGCTATTAGTTTATGATGCAGCACAATTCATTGCTTTGATACATTATAACAGAGCTTAAAATGTATCGTAAGTGTACAAAATTTCATTAACTTTTTGCATCGACTGTATCTGGTTAGCGCTGCAGCCGTTATATTGACACGGCAGGCACGTTCGAAACACGAACCGGGCCCGTACCAAAACATCTCGCCATGCACGCAGCCTACGTGTACAAATGTACCAAGTACGTACCGTCCTGCCTGCCAACAAGTAGGTCGGAGTACACGGCCGGTCGCTGCGGGCGATATCACATTGTCCTATTACTTCGCAGGTGATCAGCCGTATGTATTTAGATCCGAACATTCGTAGACAAATTGCATCGCACCCTGCTGCTAGTCGCACCCGTTTGAACTTTGAGGTTGATCTCTTTTCTAGGCTCGGAAAGATTCTCCTCAGATCATGCGTCCAGCACATGCCAAAGTGCTTGCCGGCAAATACTTAGAACCCTAGCGCGGGGCTTCCTGCGATAGGACCAAAGAAACAATGAGATGAGATGAGGTTTTGCTCATGAGTCACGTAGATGTGTTTGTTTTGGGATTTAGCTTGTTGCCCGACCAGATGTACGGCCACGTACCCGTACCAGCCCCGAACCACACGTTTGGATTCGATCATCTCTATGAATAAAACTCTAGGCTAGTCCTTCTGATTGCCGCTGAATGCTCTTTTCTGTGTGTTTTTGGTTGCGGTTGCTAAATACCCATAAGGAATCAAACAACAGCAAATCATACTTGGCCGGTCTCTTCTATAGATGTTTCAAACAAGTCAGATAACCAAACGCTGCCCCATCTTTCCAACAACGCTAGTGTTTCTGCATACTTATGCTTTATTCTATTTCTTTCTGCAAACCTCGTTTTTGGTTTCGTCCTTTTTTGTTCTTTCTTTGATTATTGTGGAAGCACCAAGTTACAGTGATAAGTGTAGGATAGTATTCTTTCAAACCATTTGGAGCTTAACATATCATTACAAGTATTTTTAATTATTATTTAACCTAATTTACCATTAAAATAAACTTTACAAACATGGTTTACTGCTGGGTAGTTTTAAGGGATGAGATACATAGATAGGTCAAACTTTGACCAGTTTCTAGAAATTAAATTGCAAGGTTTCATAATTTTTTCTTTTTCTAATTGTAACAACAACATTACTAATAGAAACAGTAAATTGGTAATTTTCTTGATGAAAGTTAATATAATAAATACAATGAGATTTCATAAGAAAAACAAAGTATTTATAAGAACCACAAAAAAGCCGCCCGAACAGGGACTTGAACCCTGGACCCTTGGATTAAAAGTCCAATGCTCTACCGACTGAGCTATCCGGGCTTGTATAAACTTCGCGAAATAGCATATCGTCATATGCTAATCGTTTTTACACAGCTTTCATCGAAAGATTTTATGTTAGTTCAGATGTCATAACATACATACGAGTAGCTACATGAAAATACAGTATGGTTAGTCCGGTGCTAGTTTTTAATTTTAAGTTTTGACAGGTTCTCTGTGAATACGACTGTATTTGCTTAGTTTTCAGGACAAGCGTATGGTACTTACCCCCTCACTAAACCTGTTGTCAATAAAAAGAGAAAATTGTTTCCGGGAATGGGTTGTTAGAGGGTAACAGATCGATTTCTGCTAGCAAAATTAGGAGATACATATTTTTATGTTGTAAAGGGTGCCAACGGAACCCTATTACTAATCCTCCGTTGTCCGTCCGTCCATCCGTCCGTCCGTCCGTCCGTCTGTCTCATGATCCGTAATAGGTAGGCAGCCGAAATTTTCACAGATGATTTATTTATTTTGCCGCTATAACAACAAATAGGTAACATTACAAAAACCAGTTTTTTTTTATCTTGTACTATGGTATGGAACCCTTCGTCTGCGAGTCCGACTCGCATTTGTTTTATATGTGGGAACTTCCAAAATATTTAGTTCATTTATTGTTTGATTTTGATTTATTGTTTCAACCCACTTCGATTTATTGTTTTTGTGCTTCATTTCAAGTTTGTGAAAGAATTTGAGAGAATTCTCAAAATGTTTGGAATTCATATAATCTACCCCATTTAAACGTATTCGTGTAAAATATAAAAAAAATATCAAGTATGTCAAGCGACAGAGGCCAATAAAGAAAAAAAATAGGAGATTCATTGTGGCCTTTCGCCAGCAAAAATGGGCTGATGTGTGATAATGTGCCTTTTGCTAATCGTCGATCTGAAGATCTTGTGCAAACGTGATGTGAAGCGTCACGAAATGCCGCCAGAGCCCATCCGACTTGCCACAGATTGGCAAATACTGTTTTCAAGTGTATGGAGAATAGAAGAGCGCGCGCAGTGGGAGTTAAACGAACTAATATTTGCGAGTCCGAGTTTGATTAGACAGCTCACTCATCGCCGCCGTCAATACGTTGACTTTGGCTTTTACGCCGACTCCGCGTTTAGATACAAATATGTAGTCCGAGTTTGATTTTGACAAGTTAAAGAAAGTGCGAGTAAAACCACAGAATAAGCAGTAAAACTTGTATGGGTTTGACGTAAACGCAAACGTAATTTGTTTTTAAAACTCCGACTTCGACACTGTACCGGGAGCTTCGAGAGTCGTAAGACGTCCTATCTCTTTAGATCAGGATCCAGGCTAGGGTAGGGCTCTTTCCGAGCATCGGTGACGTGAGTATGGGGCTGACAACACTGCATAGCGGTTAAAATCCCAACCAAACTCAGAAAACAAATGGTGAGCTTGATGCAATTCAGCATTGGAAAGATACATTATTACCGTTTTAAAAAAAATATGATTTGAGGCATGTAAAGAGTCCTAAATATAAGTGGGAAAGAAAATACGAGTGGAAAACACGGACAATATTACATTGTACTTTTTCATCCAGTGCGATGGATGTGCGAAAATATGTCCGAAGCGGCAGGTACTATCATTTTTATTATTAAAACTTTTCCGTGTTTTAAATCCAGTTCAATGCATCCGTGGTTATAGAGGAAAGGTCCTGGCATGGCACCCAAGTCCTACGGTAATTCGGTGTATTGGACTGACATCACGGCAACGGGTGCAGTATTGCACCATGTCCAGTTACATAAAAAAATATTTTTTTCCTCGAAGTTTATTGAGAATCTGCAGTTGTACCCATGTTGAGTGCACTTATCTTGAATTTATGGAAAAAACAAATACAAATGTTAATATCTCTTGTTTTAAAATCGAAAAAAAATTGGTTAAGGGTTTTTTTCTTACCATTAACTCGAAATTAGTGCACTCAGCATGGGTATACATATAAAATCGTAGTTAACTTCAAGAAAAAAAAAACCGACTATAACCACAGATTAACTAATATGCTATAACCACGGAATGCTATAACCGACACCGGTCTTTAACCGTAACATAAGTATCTATATAAAATAACCGGACGGTTATTTATGCAGTAATGTATGTAACCGTGCCGGTAAGATGTCAGATTGCCCAATGCAGACCTGTACTCTAAAACATACCTAGTCAATGTGGATGTATAAAATTATAGTATCATTTAGGTAAGTTTTTAAAAATGTGTCATCACGATTCACACATTTATTATCCATTTTGTATGCACACGTTGCACATGCAAGTTGTACTATGATGACGAGCAAAGCGAACGATATCTCATTTTCGTTGACTCACGCACCAGCCCCTGTGGCCTAATGGATAAGGCATCGGCCTCCTAAGCCGGGGATTGTGGGTTCGAGTCCCACCAGGGGTACGTTTAGTTTTTTGTTGCAATACATTGACGAACTATTTTAACCCAACTTTTTTTTGTAAACAGCGTTTTGGCAATTTTTGTAGATTACATAGAATATTCTAGATGTTACGATTACGCAAACATGAATATGAATAAAAATGAATTTGATGCATAAAAGTGCAATCATTAAAAGCTTTTAACTTTTTAAAAACGGGTGCCATGAAGGTTTAACCATATGATAAATCGTACACAATCCGGTGGCCCTGATATTTTTACATTACTGAAACTACAATCTTATATCTTTTCGCCATCCATAAGTTCAGTGTTTGGTCTATGGTCGTGAAACCTTTTTTATAAAAAAAATGGTTCTCATTCAATTATCAGCAGTAGGTAAACTGTCGCGAACTATGTAAATGCACGACAAATCGAGCGACGAATAATACAATCACCTCAAAACAGAGACGAAGTAAGGGTGTGTGTTGTATGTGTACCATCACTGTATCATATTACAAAGAAGTTTTAACAAGTTTATAAATCGATCACGTCTTGTCATCGTTGGCCGAGTGCCGCAGCTCCTTCCGTGACAACAATATCAATTACATTGCTCTCGAGTTGGCGAATCAACCGCAACTTTAACGCAAGTAAGCCCAACTTATTCCTGGAATTGTATGTATGTGTCTATAGATAAACGAGTTGAAGGAACTGTGTGGGCGGTCGGGTTTGGATGGATGACCGTTCTTCGACCGTTGAGGCTGGTCGTGGTTCAGATTCCACGTGAAACTCTAAAGCACCTTGCTTACTTAATAACTATCAGGTAGGGTTGGTAATAGCCATTGCACTGAATTAGTATGGTCAAAAGCAGCAATTAAAATTGCCGGTGTTTTCCATCCAGGTCAATGTAGCCAACACGATAAGTAAGGTCATGGCATGACACCTAGTTTACAGGTCGTGTTAGGCAATATATTAGTGGTGGATTAGGTAAGTGATTATGCAATAAATTATATATTTTTTTATATGATGACAATGGGTGTCGTATTGGCGAGAAGAGTAGAAATGTTATTATTTCGCTCATGTATCATACATTTTACATTCGCAGCCTTTTTCATCGAAGATTCTGCTCAAAATCCACGAGGAAAAATGGTGTCATCACTTTTATTTAAAATTTATCAAACTCCTGCCATTATTCTGTCTTTGAGGCCAACATCTTAGCATTAACATTTTGACTCTACATGTTGCTTAACTGTCGGTGCTCTAAGAAAATCCTAATGTTCTGTACAGAAAAAACGGTTGTGCCACACATACTTACACATCTATTTATCGCAAGCCACCAGACGAACGGATAAAAAAATAAGTTGAAAGTGTTCCTAGTAACTACGGTTGGTACCATTATAATGCCCGAATTTTGCACTGCGAATGTCGGCATAAATACAGAAAATAAATCCAAATATGAAGTCATAAGAACTAAGAAATCATATAACTGCGCGCTCAGTGCTTAGGGGGGCGCAAGAAATTGTAGTTCGAAGTTCCTCGCGGAACTATGGTACTGTGGCACACACCTATAATAGTACTGCCTTCCCCCGTCGCGGCGCTGCGCTTAGCGGCGGCGCCACGTTCTCATAAACCCGCCGATAGATGGCAATGCCCATTTTATTGCTTGTTTGCACAACAAGTTTAATGGAGGGCTGGCTACAATATTGACAGACCATTAATTCGGCAGGAAATTGTGCCGGAGCAGTGTGCGGCGTCCGCGCGGCCGTCGGCAGGTGACCGGTGACGGCGGGGCGGGGATAGGGGAAGGGGCAGAGGGCAGGCGAGCGTGGAGGGTGTAGGAAAACTTTTCAAATAATCAACGCTATTGACCGTTGCCGCTAAGCACTGTTTGCTTTCAAATGAGCGTGAGCTAAGTCGATTCAACGCGCGGAGGGAGTCGTGATAATGCGCCGTGTTGCTTGTAGCTTGCGGTCCGGTCCTATTTATTTCGTAATGGGGGTATGTCAAGTGTAACGTTTTGTCGAGCACTTGTACGTAATTGGGTGATAAATGCATGTGTTTTAGGAAGTAATTGCAATGACATCATCGTAAACAAAATATAAACATAGATGAAGACTGAAAATGTTATCCTGAGGGGCTACCATGGTAAATTAACTCACCGGATGAACAAGCAAGTGTGCGGTTAAATGTGACGGAACTGTGGGGACGACGGATTATCCGAACAAATGCTCTGAAATTTACCAGTCAGGATGGTACGAATTGCATCCAAACCTCATATGTATCACTCTCTGGCCTGTTCACACGGCTAGTTAATTTACCATGGTAATCCCCTGTTCGAACACAATGCTGTTAAAATATAAGTAATATTGGACATCAATCTAACCTAATCTAAACTCCGCAAATCCCGCCGGTATGTGCCTCGCTGAGCTGGTTTCGCGAGGTGAGGTGTATTTTCTGAACTCCTTTCGTCTATCAGCAGAGCCACCCATACCGGTTATTCATAAAAAAAACTACACCAAGAAGGTCGATTCGATCATTCTGATTCAAATGGGTGAAATAATAGGTGGTATTTCATGTCCCTTAAATTCTTTTTTCAATAAAAAACCAACGCATATTATTTTCCATAGCTTGCACCCTATTGGATCCGTCATATCATATCACTCAGCCGGCGGTCATCAAGACACAGAAGAAAGGGGACATAATATTTTAATTAAGCGGTGCGGAAACCGTCGTAACGTTTACGATCTCTGTGATTTAACTATTATTTGTCGTCAATTTTATGTGGTCCTAAAGCAAATACTGCGCGCGTCAGAAAATGGGAGTCGCATAAAAGATGGGTGCGGGGTGGAGGCCTTTCGTAAAACAAAATGGTTGTTAGACTGAAAAAAAGAATTTATTGCCAGTATTTTTAATACAACATACTTACATACTTCAAATATCAATTGAAATAGCCAAGATAGATGCAGACTTTTGGTAGTTAACTACACATAAGTTACGTCACAAACTGATAGACTAGAAGGCCGCTACAAAAATGGTAAAGATAACGCAAATTTCTGAAACTAGGTTGGTCTTTAGCCTGTGAGGCTAAAGACCAACCTTCTGAATTTAAATGTGTAGGTCTGCCTGCGCCAAGTGGTTATAATATAATAACCCAGATTCAGCCATTTACCTTATCGTGACCAAAAATGTCGTGACCTCCCGGAATAGGTATGACGGATCCGCGGATTCGATTAACTCAGTTAAGAAGAATCCGCAAAGAAACTTTACTGGTTTTCCGTCTACAATAATTTAAATACATCCCGAGATCTAAACGCTGCTGCCAAAACCATTTTTGAAATAAAATCAAAGAAACAAAACAAAAACAGCAACCCTCAGTGCAAATAGAAATACATGCATGCATACACATCTTCAAGCCGCTTTCCCGGAGGAGTAGGCGCCATAGGTGATAGAGCGCCATACGGTACGATCACAGCACACCTCTTTCGCTTCATCTTTAGAAATACATGCTCTACGATTACGGGTTCAACGTACCAGACCTTTACGAATAATTACATCGATTTGGTCGCGGTAGGTACGTTCTCCTAGGCCGCCCGGGCGCAACACTTCCGCTCACTTCTGCTTTGTACATTTGTTTCGTTATTCTTTCGTCACCCATTCGTTACATATGTCCAAAACGTTAACACTCCTTTCTCGATTCTCGTCACATCATATTTCAATTGACACTGCTCTCTAACCCTGTCGTTGCGAAATTGGTCCGATTAACTAATATGTAAGTATTACAAGTATTCTCTGGTGTAAAATGACGTCGTATTATGTATATTTCGGATGCATAAAGCCCTCTTCAAGTTTGAGACGGATGCGAAAGGCTAAGGCTAAGCACCCAGAATGTTGCCGATGGGATGGTTCCGAAAAATGTTCTGTGGTTCCGAATGTGTCCAGCCTATATAAAGTTTCTTACAAACACCACACGAAAAGTAATTTACTTTGAGGCACTAATTAATTATAAATATAGCCATAGTCATTTTATTATCATCGTAAGTTCATTATTTTTATTTGTAATAGCCATTGCTAATTGTATACTTGAGCTTTGAAAATAGCGTCATCTGACGGTATACATTTCGATTATAATACATCCAAATCAATAAACATTTATAATAAAAGGTTATATTTAGCCTGGTTTTCACCAAGTGCTGATTTATTTTAATCGACATTACTAAAGTGCTTATTATCTTGTACTGGTATCGATTGCGAAATGGTAAGTTAAGCTAATCAGTACTTGGTGGAAGCGAGGGTGGAAGAGACCCTTATGGCCTTTTTCCCTTAAGCTAATTAGCAGTAGGTGAAAAAGGCCCTTAATGTTTTAAACTAAATACTTCGTGCGTCAGTCAGTTTACTTTTGAGTGCTGTTTTATTGTCCAGTAAATCAATTAATTAGGCCAACCAGATTTTGACCCAACTGATTATTCTTCAAACATGTAACCTATCAATTGCCTATGCTACGGGCAATAACTATTTAAATGCTCTTCGTGTTTAGGTAGGTTTTTGAAATTTTGTGTAAAAAAATATATTTTGTCGAAATCAACATAAAATGATTTTTTTATTTACCTTTTAGATTGGAAAATATTGAATAAAATAAAATTGTCATTTTAAATTGTTTCTACTGGAAAATACAGATATTTACAGAAAAATAAAAACATACGGACAGACTCAGAGATTATTATTTTGAATTTAAAATCTGACAAGAGATGGTAAAATTGTGCTTTGGCCAATGTACTAAGAAAGAAGTTCTAAATTTTTTTTATCTCAGATCCCCGCTACTTTCGAGACGGATTTAAGGCTGTTCCGACCCATAAAAAGTTATTTGCACACATAACGCAAAAAGTATTGCACTTTAAGCCACGAATTATTATTAAAAGTTTAATATAGTCATATTACTTGCTGCGAAAACAATTTCACAATTTCAGGATTATTGGTTTTGTTACAATTTATTAAAATACGATTTTTATTTAACAGCGCCATCTAACGGTGTAAAACTTCTAATCGGCAATTACAACGAAATCATTAAACCTGAAATTGTGAATATGTTTTCGCTGCAACTACTATGGCTATATTTAATATTTTTGAAGAATTCGTGCCTTAAAGTGCAATACTGTTTGCGTTCTGTGTAAAAAAAACATTGTATGGGTCGGAACATCCTTAATAAAAGTTATTCTTTAGCTGCGAACTCGAACTCATTTTGAACAGTAACGGTCCAACTGCTCATTATGTCTTCTAATGTGAACCGAAATAAACGACTCCACCCACCTAGAGCAGGATCAAATAAATCTACTGCAAAGCCAGAGAGGTTTTTTTTGTCTGAGTTATCGATTCCACCGATCAAATAATATTTGTTTGACATAGCTTTGTGGAGTTTGACTATCAGATCTTTTAATAAACAAATTTAAGGTGGCCCATCCCGCTCATCTCCCCATACAAAAGGGGAAAGAAGATCACGCCCATATTTCTTGTCAGAGATCCAAAATGTTGCTCAAAATAGCTTTATTTGATCGAACTAGATGTCTGATGACCATTGGCATTGTAAAATTGTGTTTGGTTTCTAAGTTATAAGGCTCGAAAGTTCGATTTTTTCGCGCGTTTTATACAATAACTTTGGAGGCGGATTATGCTATGATAAAGTAAGAACATCCTAAAAAGATTAGTCATCAGACATAGCTTATTTAATCAAGATTTATAATCTATTTGGTTTTTGTTAGATTTTGGACTACAGCGGTCGTGGTTTACTTTTAGCTATAAGTCGTTTTGTAATTAAAATTTTCGTAAATCTTACCAAATCATACACTATGCAAATTGTCTTTTTTGTGGACATTTAGCATCTTCCTCATCACGGAGCCTGTCTTATTCGTTGAAACATAGAAGCTCCCAGAGCGCGACAGCACGGTTTTGTAACGTGCCCGCGAATGAGTTAGTCCCGCCGGGTTGGGCCACCTTAAAATGAAATATGAATCTAATTATTTTTTCCTAGCGACATTTTTTCGGGTCCATACGCACTTTATGACTTGCCTACAGCATGTATTATAATATAGTGCTGATTGTTGACGAAGAGTTTACACTGGCGAGCTTGTATTGCGTCCACTTCAGCCGCTTCCCCGGCATGGCTGCTCAAATGTCGCGTAATTCGGCAAACAGTAATGTGGGTGAGAGCCGCTCGTTACGGCTAGATTGTCACGCGCGGGAGGGCAGCCGAGAGGAGTATGCGGGGGGGTGGTGACGGCACGTGCCGCCCCCGTGGCAACAAGATGGTGACCCACGGCCATTGTGACTGATGAATGATTGATCGAGGACCGGATCCAATTTCAATTTCTATTTAAAAACGAGATGTTATTTTTGTCATAATTTAAATATAATTTTGAAAGGGAAGGCAAAATATTCAGTGTATTTATAATTAAGTACTCCTTTTAGGTTAAAAATAAATCGCCACGCCCCTCAGGCATGCCCAGTTGCTCACACCGCGAACATAAATTTATTATTAGACTACAAACCATTTTTACTAATTGACAATGCCACCTTGCGTCGAATAGCGAAACATGAGACACATTCATATCACGTGGCGTTTCACTGTTGCTGCCATTCAACTACAGATGGCGGTTAAAATGTTTCCATTTCATTTTGACAAAGGCGACAGATGGCGTTGTCAGAAACACATGACGCTAATATAATGAAGATGGCGTGGCTCGAAACTGTGCGTTGCTGGAAATACACGTTGCTGCTAACAAAATGAAGATGGCGTTGCTATAACACAAGTACTAGAAAGCATGTTTGTGATTAGTGAAAAATACTATTTATAAAATAATTTTATACATACCTCCAAGTCAAGTCTGTATGATTCCATTTCGCTCCCTGCACCACGAACCGCTTATAACGGCCTCCATTGTTGGGGTTGTACTCCTCCTGGTCAGGCCGACCGCATCTTCTTCTCGTGAGCAGTTCTTTCGTTTCCTCGTCTATTTCGCCTGTTTCAGGAATTCCAGCGAACGCCTGGAGAATTCAGAATCAGGTTATTTTCAATCAATGTACACATCATGTTTTCTGCGTTAGTTTGTTGATTTCAAAATAAGGGATATTACTTAGGGCCCGTGTAAGACATTTTTTTGGATTCTTGACGATATTTCATTCAATGGGATGGGAATGGCAAAAAAGGGATTACAGTACATAAGTTAGGTTAGGTTAGGTTTTCCAAATCATTGCTCATTTCAAATTAACGAAATAAAGAGGTGCAATCAGTCAGTCAGAAGTCAGTGAGAATCAAACCCGAAATTCGGCACATAGGTACACAATTACAGCAGATTACCTATAAATTAAACCTACTTACATCAATGTTATGATACAGCACTGATTTCTCACATGGATACCTGCTTGTGAAACTAGACAAACATTATGAGAACAAACCTGCAAATTTCTGACAGCACTCTTCAGTTGATCTTCCATAATGAGGTTGCCAACCTCGATGCTGCTCTGCGGCAGGTACCCGAACCGCATCAGGTAGCTTTGCTGCGGACAAGAGAGAAACCAACGTGAACATCATAGACTCCTACTATTGGTACGTATGTGTAAATAACAGAAACAAAAATCGGTGAACGGACACAAAATACATAAAGTCGAACATAGAACCTACTCCTTTTGTGAAGTCGGTTAAAAAATACAACAATCTTAACCATGGAGTGCACCATGGTAAGTGCTTTTGACTAAAATCTTACTCTGGAGATTCGAACCAGCTATCGAAAGAAGAATAAGAGACGATAGGCCTAGGCCATAGACAAAGGATAGTAGGTCTAATGTCATACAACGTACAAAACTCGCTAAATGCTTCTTATTTTCGCTGGTACACTATGACATTGCTAACCAGCGCTATCTTCTGTCACTACTAGAACTTGTTACACCGTCATTATCATTAAACTGAGCTTAATTCCAAATTTTGCCTGAAAACTTTAATTTAACTTTATAATTATAAAATGTCATTAATATTCATTGGTTTGTATTTAATGTATTCTGAAATGTGAATTTCAACGTCATCTGTGGACTTTTTATATCCCTATTCAACACTTGTATATCACTGTTGTACTGACCACCGCCCTGGCGTGTTATACTGTATGGTGCTGGGCGGGGCGGCGGCAGTGGTACACGGGGCCGGGCATAGAAACCGTCCTCCGGCAGCTAGAGCGGTTTGGCGGTGCTGAACCGTCGCTGGTGGCCTACTGCAGCAGGGAGGCTGGAGCCAAGAAGAAGACGAGCTTTTAGGCGGGATACGGCGGCCCAGTGCTTCCTCCAATGGAGTACTTTCTTCACGATGAGTAACTATGTAATGACTTTTTTCCTCGCGACGTGCCTGCTCTTATAATTTTTTAGGGGCATTTTTAGGGTTCTATACCCAAAGGGTTAAAACGGAACCCTATTACTAAGCCTCCGCTGTCCGTCCGTCCGTCCATCTGTCACAGGGCTGTATCTCAGTAACCGTAACAGATAGACAGCTAAAATTTTCACAGAGTGTGTATTTATTTTGCCGCTATAACAACAAATATAATTAAATATAATTAATAATAATATAATAATTAAAATTAAAGGGGGCCCCCATACAAAACGTGATTTTTTTTTAATTTTTTTTGTACGATTGTACGGAACTTTTAGTGTTAGGCGAGAAAGGCAGGCTGTACCTCTCCCGACCCTCTGCCCTCCTCCGACGCGGAGGGTCAGCCCTCTGAGGAGGGACGGAGGCCGGGGGGGGGCACACGTAAAAGTGTTTCTGGCATAAACCTAGCATGCGCACGCAGCGCGCTTGTTTCTGGAGACTTTCCCGCCATTTCGTTTGATATGGGAAATTCTGAATTCTTAGTACTTCACTGAATGAAAACACCAAACCACAGTCTCTTTATTTTTCTGTTTTCCTTTTATACGTCATATAGCATGCAACTTGTAATCAATGCATATTGGTAAACACAAGTGAAAATAACATTTCGCAGAGTCTTAATCGAATTTTAGCATTTAATTTAGCGAATCATCGATCGAATGGTAATTTTGTGCAGTTTTGGAAGGCCACAAATAAATTGAATTACAAAAGTAGCTTGCCAGCCAGCGTGGATGGAGTGCGGGATCCTTACCAGATAGCGAACTTGTTTGTGAGCCGTTTCAAAACTGAAACGAATGACGATGACAACTCTGATAGGGGTCATGAGTGTCGCCGTGCTCCGGTGACTGAGACCTACACAGAAAGGGATGTATGGCAGACTGTGCGCACCATGAAACGGGGTAAGTCACCGGGACACGATGGTCTCAGTATCGAGCATGTCCTCCACGCTGGACACAATATGTTTCCCATGTTGGCGCGCCTATTCAACCTCTGCATGCGTCGCACTTACCTGCCGCCTGCTTTGATGAGAACTATCGTCGTTCCTGTTGTAAAAAATAAAACCGGTAATATTTCAAGTGTGGGTAACTATAGGCCAATCTCTCTCGCCACAGTATTGGCCAAAATCCTGGATAGATTAATAAGGGTGGATATGGTTCCCCACCTGAAAATAGATGATGCCCAGTTTGGTTTCCGCTCTGAAGTTTCGACAGACATGGCGATATTCTCACTGAAGCAGGTGACAAATTACTATGTAGATCGAAATACATCAGTGTATGCTTGTTTTCTGGACCTGAGTGGGGCATTTGACACGGTTAGATACGGTAAGCTTTGGCGGAAGCTCGGCAAGACCACGGTACCTGGCGAGCTGACTCATCTGCTACAGTACTGGTACCAGCACCAGACCAACAGCGTCCGCTGGGGATCTGCTCTGTCCCACAGCTACAGGCTTAACTGTGGTGTGAGACAGGGCGGGTTGACCTCTCCTGACCTCTTCAATGTCTACGTTAATGACCTGATTGTGGAACTCAGCAACACTCGGGTTGGCTTGCAACTAGGCAAAAGATTTGTGAATAACCTAAGTTATGCAGATGACATGGTGTTGCTGAGTCCTTCAATCAGTGGCCTAAGGAAGCTGCTGGCTATCTGTGAAAGATATGCTTCCGAGCACGGGCTCACCTACAATGCCAAAAAGACTGAGATGATGATTTTCAAGGCGGGAGGTGGGCCCAGTAGGGTATCTCAGGTAAAAGTTGACAATACACCAATCCGGATAGTTAGCAGCTTCAAATATCTGGGCCATATCCTCACCTCCTCTAGGAAGGATGACATGGACATTGAGAGGCAGAGGCGGTCGCTGTCGGTGGTCGGTAATATGCTGGTGAGAAGGTTCGCCAGGTGCACGAAACAAGTGAAACGGACACTGTTTACAGCGTACTGCCAAACGTTCTACACGTGTCAGCTGTGGACGAACTATGCGAAAAGGTCGCACGATAGCATTCGTGTTCAATATAATAACACGTTCCGGCAGCTGATGGGCCTGCCGCGCCACTGCAGCGCATCAGGTATGTTCTGCGAGGAGCGTGTCAACACGGTTAATGCTATCGTGCGGAACCGGATTGCCCGATTTTGGTCTGGAATCAGGTTTTGTTCCAATACAATTATTCGTGGGATAGCTGATTGGTTCCACTCAGCAATCTTTCAGAAATGGAATGGGATTTTGCTTTTGTGACTGATTTTATATTTTTATCTTTTAAATTATTGTATTGTTGTCATTTTAAATTTTTCTGATTTATATGTAAAAAAAAATATTGACAATTTATGGACCTTGGGTCTGCCAATAAACAATATTATTATTATTATTATTATTATTATTATTAAACTACGTATTTGGCTGTTTACTTAGTGAATTACCCTTTCTTTACGTCAATATTTCAAATCTTAAAATATTTTAACTTACAATACATTTATTTCTGCTATTTTTAAAATAAAATGCCTTAATAAAATTTCTCGGCCGTCTATATTCTTACTTATCGGTCTGGTGATCTAATTCGCGGGGCGATGGTGGCGCCCGCGGCGGCGCTTCTTGTAATTTGTTTTAATTGG
The DNA here is from genome assembly GCA_946894095.1 of Incurvaria masculella. Classification (NCBI taxonomy): domain Eukaryota; kingdom Metazoa; phylum Arthropoda; class Insecta; order Lepidoptera; family Incurvariidae; genus Incurvaria; species Incurvaria masculella. The sequence goes on from OX335644.1 coordinate 12,606,929, forward strand.
CACACTTACTTTTGTTGGTTTCAATCTATTCGTTTTGGTATGCATTTTTCAATGATGCACACCGCTGCAGCGAGAGTAAGGCAATCTGTACTAGGGGCCATGGGTAGGTAAGGAAACCTAAAAGTTTTTAGTCTGTTACAACTGTGTATGAAATTAGCAATCTTTCTCTACTATCATTTATCTATGGCGTAGGCCCCGGCTCTCAGGCTACAGATTGCCCGTAGGCACAGTGCTTATTACTTATTAGGTGCTCAAAGTAATATATTACCTTCCATAACCATTTATACCACCGCTATTACTCCGGTATTTCTAGCTGTTAAAATACTACTAATAAAACCGGTATAAGATTACTTGAGTAGGTACAATGAGGAATTGAACATTAGCAAAACGCACCAGCTGATTTGTAGTTTTGACAATCAACGAATGAGTGACCCTGGGATGGAGTATTCTGTGCAGTATGTTTGTGACAGCAGGTTTTATAGCAGCTTTATAGGGCTACCTAGTTGGATGTTGTCACATTTTAATCAACATTTTGTATCACATAAGAAAGCTTGATGCTACTGAAATAGACATGATTTTTATTTTTATGTAAATATCTGTATATTCCAGTAAAAATCTAAAATGGCTGTAAAAAAAGACAACTTTTTCCAACGTTTATTAGCCAATATTTTCCAATCTAAAAGGCAGAAAAAAAATTAAAACTTACAGACGTACGTTTTGACAACACATTTTAGAATCAATAATAAAAAAACCTAGTAAAACATTTAGAGACAGTTATCGCCTGTAGTAAGGGGAATTGATAGGGTAACTTAAGTCTTAATAATGTAGGGCAATAGGCATGTGTAGCATCAAATAGGTTCCCTGAAAAATACCTCATATGGGGGTTGTGACAATATTGCCAACAAGGTAAACAAAAGCCGAAGACCGAATAAAGGCACGGTAATATTTCCCCATTTGGTACAACTATCAATAAAGTGGATGGATGGATAATGTTCGCGAGTGGCTGGGGAAATGAGGTCGAACGCCACACCGGCTCTTTACTAAATAATGAAAACGTAATTAGGTTAATTGTCGCGAAAACGAAGGCGTCGACGAACTATGGCTGAGTGTGCCACTGTCGGCGCGCGACACTGGCCCATACTTAAATGTAGCCTGTGTCTACTATCCTCACGGTGTGCGACATACAGAAATTTTGACAAACTTCTTCGACAGATAATTATTAGAATAGGATATTAGATTTAGTTTTTAGTAGCAAAGACTGCCGTGTAATTGAATGCTTAAGGCCTCTCGTCCAGATCGATCCCCATCATAAATCGTTAGAAATTGAGATAAAATTCGACTTTTTTGCTTTTCTAAAACCAGCTCCTAGAGAAATAAAATCATTTAATTTAAGTAATTTCGATAAAATCTCACTTGAATTGTCAAAAATTAATTGGGACCATAATTTAAAAAATGTCTGCATGGAAGAAGCTACTAACATATTTTATTCTATTCTTAATAACCTTATTGATGCCTACGTTCCCCGACGTACTGTTTCAAACACGTCAAGGTACGCCCCCTGGTACACAAAGTCACTTATCAAGCTTACGAAGGAAAAAAGAAAGTATCATAAAAAGTGGAAACTTTATGATAGTCAGTCAGACTACCAGGCATTTTGTTGTTTGAGGAAAAGAGAAAACCTTATGGAAAGGGAGTGTTACAGTAATTATATCGAAAAAATTGAAAACAATATAAAAAAGAACCCTAAATACCTCTGGACCTTCATAAACTCCATTCACTCGCACAATGACTTGCCAGAAAAAATGAGTTTTAATGGTAAGACATCTTCTGATGGCTGGGAGATATGTAATATGTTCAACGCTCATTTTAATTCTGTTTTTGTACCTAGCTCCAATGTCCATGGCACAATTTATCCCGAAATATCAACGGAAGCCCCTATTGCACTTGAAACAGTTTACATTTCACAAGATAACGTTCTGAAACATTTAAAAAATATTGATGTTAATAAGGGCCCTGGGCCAGATGGTATTCATCCTTTGCTTATATCTAAGTGTGCTATTGATCTTACTTATCCATTAACAATCTTATTTAAAAAATCAATTACTTCTGGCTGCTTCCCGACTAAATGGAAAGAAGCCTTAATAACTCCCATACCTAAATCAGGTAAAAAAGATGACGTTATTAATTACCGGCCTATTTCTAAACTATGCATTTTCGGAAAAATTTCCTTCGCAGTATACAGGCATATTCTTCCAAACCAACATGGGTTCTTTCGTGGTCGTAGCGTGGAAACAAATCTAGTTACATTTACAGATTATATATTAAACTCTATGGATAAAAAACATCAAATCGATGTAATTTACACCGATTTTTCGAAAGCGTTTGACAAGATAAACCATAATATTTTGTTAAAAAAACTTTTCAGAACTGGTATACACGGAGACTTGTACAGATGGATTAAATCATATCTCACAAACAGAACTCAGGCGGTCTCAATAAAAGGTTTTATTTCTAGTTTCACACCCATCAGCTCAGGAGTTCCTCAAGGATCCCATTTGGGACCCTTACTTTTTACGTTATACATAAACGATTTAGATAGTTTCATTAAAAAATGTTTTTTTCTTTTGTACGCTGATGATGCAAAATTTTTCAAAATTATATCTTCCAGTGACGACTGCAACCAGTTGCAACATGACCTCAAAAACCTACAATTGTTTTGCACTGACAACCAACTTTTTTTAAACACAGATAAATGCTATATCATAACATACTCCAGAAAACGTAACCCAATACTATATGACTACAGACTAAACAACACAATCTTAACACGAGTTACGCAAATAAGAGATCTCGGTGTCATACTTGACAATAAAATGCGGTTTCATCTACATGTTGATCACATGTTAAATAAAGCATATAAACAATTAGGTTTTATTTTAAGGGTAGGTAGGCATTTCACACACGCGTCAACTTATAAGACACTTTATTATAGCTTTGTTAGGAGCCAATTAGAGTTTGCAAGTACAGTATGGAACCCACAATACGATATCTACATTGATCGAATTGAAAAAATTCAGCACAAATTCCTCAAATCTCTCGACTATAGGACTGGACACGATTTTTTTAACTACAATACCTCTGCATTACGTTACTCTATACCGTCTTTGCAAAGCCGACGTCATCTCAATGATGCAGCTTTTCTGTGGAAGATAATTAATTGCCACGTGGACTCTCCATCTTTATTAGAGAAAATTACTTTTAAAGTACCTCATCGTACTACACGCAATAAGGACCTGTTTTATATACCCTCATGCTACACAAATTATGCTCAAAACACTTTTGTTCGACGTAGTTTGAGCAACTATAACAAACATTTATTTGAAGTAGATTTATTTTGTAACTCATTATTACCATTTAGGAAGAAAACCATGAAAATTATATTAGATACTTGTTGATTTATGTTCTATCTTTAATATGTCTTTCTTTTATTTTCCTCACTTGTATATTCACTATCTTATCTTATCACATCACAACTACATCAAAATATGCTCTCAATAAGTAATTATACATGTAAAAATAGGGAACTATAGGTCTATGTGATATTCTTATTATAAATGTAATTTTTTGTATGACTGTTTGTTTTCAAAATAAAAAAAAAAAAAAAAAAAAAAAAAAAAGAACATGACACCCCGTAATATATTTAGATTTGCTATAAAACGTCTGTACATATTTAATCTGTGGAATTGAACGCGACGCCCATGGGCTTTCGAAATTTCAGGGGGGCTGCGAAAACCATGCCCGCCAGGTGTTTCTTCAAATCGTGTTTGGAGGGTTGAACTTCGGGGGAAATACTGGGAGTCCATTCTATAGTTTACTACCAGTTTAATGGTTTTAAGTACTATATAATATTTGACATCGTTGTTTTTTATTTGATGTACTTTGTTAGTGTTTAGTTAATGTATTGAAACTATTTCATTGTACATTATAAATCGATTTATAGCGATACAATACCTTGAGAAGGGATGCGTATGTTATGATTGACAACGTGTGACAACGCACAGTTACATTGAATTGGATGGAAAACACGGACAATGTTTCATTGCATTTTCGACCATCTTTTCATCCAATGCAATGGTACCAACCCGGGCGGGCTTAACCCTACCACCTAGTAGGGGAAGAGGACGTACAGTTTAAACTGGATTCCGACCAATGGAATAGCTCGCATTCGTGACGTAATTACTTCTCTGCATGAAGGTGAGGCTCCATGCTTCTCTATAAATGCATATAAGAGCATAGACAGTCCGGCAGAAATAAAACAGTCCCTATACCCGTAATGAATACCTCCTGGCATCGGCGTAAGTTTTCGATTATATCGATGCCTCCTGCTAATACAGTGTCTTTGCCAGTGTTCAAGATTCTACATTCATCATCTTGCAAATATAGTTAGTGTGTTTATCGAGGTGTATGGAGCAGGCGAGAAGGGAAGGCAGACAGGGGACCATTTATGATATAAATGGCGCATAAAGGTCAGTTCCGGGGTGAGCGACCCGCTGTTGCCTCAACGTATTAATTTTAAAAGCCTTTCCCGCGCCCGCCCCGAACCTTCTTCCAGGGGTTCTCCGTGCGCGCGTCCTTTGGAGGGTTCAAGGACTTTCTGAAACCTTGGGGCGGGTGGATCGATTGTCCAATTTCTAGGAACATACGGCACGGCATATATGACAACTCCGTTGCGAATACCGTATGTATGTTCGCACTTTACACACTGCTTAGTCCTCTGGTATTGTTATACTTGATGATATAAACGGTAGGCCGGTATGTTTCCAATACTTCAATTAAAACAGTTTTCAAACACCCATTTTTTTATTTGTCATAGTACCTAGTTGAACGTTAATTAAGACAAGTACGATCATAAACAAATTAGGCACCATTCCAGGACCTTTCCATAATTTGAGCATGGCTACATTTGAATGGCTAGAAGACAGTTCCTTACTCACTACAAATCCACTTCTATTGAACTAGGTTTTTGAAATGTTGGATTCTAAAATATAATCTACGTCTGTATTTTTTTATTATTTCAAAATATTTTAGATTGCAAAATATTGGATAATAAACATTGGGTTTCCAGCTGTCTTTTTTTAAGTTCATTTTCTTTTATTTTGTTTACTTAATAATTTAGATATTTCCAAAAAAATAAAACTGAGACTTTCTCAAGTTTTTTTAAAATTAAAATCTGATACATTTTAAGGGTTGGGAAACGTTAGGGCCTGGAAGACGGTTTCCCTTGGCAGGCGCCGTGCAATATTGTGTCTTGGCCAATGGACAAATCTTAGATTTTCTGTGACTACGACAGCCTTTTCAGTCCATAATTCCTGATGTTTCCGATGCAGGCCACTGCCCCGTCCAACAGGGCCGTCGACCTTCGACGTGCCTGCGGAGGCACGATTGCACTCGTCTGCAAACCTGGACTTGCATTATTGATTAAGCGTGCGTCCACGAAGCGCCGAGCCCGACTGCTGGCTTATCTGCAGTCCAGAAGTTCTTAAAACCACGCCCAAGCTTTATGGACATTCTGTAATGCTCAATATCGTATGTAGCGAAATCCGGAACCTTCAGACTGACATACTCACGAAAGCCCAAGTATCCTGCAAGCGCGACGGTCGACAAACCGGTGGGATTGTCGACCACCTCGGCCAAACGAGGGCATCGGCCGACCCCATCACTCAATGAAGCTCTACATTTCTCCCAGCTCGTTATTTCTCCACAGGGAAGTGCCGGGCTACGTGTTAATTCAATTTTATTGTCGCATTAATTACAGCAATCTGGGACGACCATCGGCTAATTCGGCCCGAATGCGAAAGCACACCCCCGCCGTGGTAGCTTCTGGTTATTTGGAAAGTAATGTTCGTGTTTCGAGGGATGGAAACTCAAAGCATATGTCGCATGAGCGCCCTCACCTTAAGAACGTCAAAACTCTAATTCCTGTCAAGTTTGATTTACGAGTATTTAGATGAAAGATGTGCTCCATAATGCAGTTAGAATAAAGTTTAGAGGTAAAGAAGAACTTTTGAATGTCTCCAAACAAATTTAAATGTCATTGGCAGCACAAAGTTTGAAACGAAATATGAGGTTATATTATTGTGAACTTTCCTTTACCAAGACTTCTTTTGATTACCATAATCAAATTAAATTAAATTAGTTAATAATTGAAATATTTATTTTCGAATAACATGGAGTAAATAAAATGTTCAAATCTATTCTGTTTGATTTTGTTGGTATCTGACAGCTTTGATGGGTAATCGCTTAGCGCCATCTGTTGTGATAAATAAGCAGTTTTCTTCCCCATTGAACGACCGAAGCGTCATCGTTTCAGCTTGGGCAAAAATGCTTTCGTATGTCCGGCTGTTCTCCTTTACAGGTCGCATTTCTCAACCGATTTTGCGAAATTTTATGAACACGTTAAACATTTTCAAATATGTAATTTTGTGACAAGACCTAAAGCGTTAGGTACTTACAGAGAAAAATTAATTGTTTACGCTCGTGAGGTCGGAGCTGTACTCTGAGAGCCATTGGTATTTTATGTCCAATCAAAAAACTTTATTTTCGAACATATTTTTTTAGGTCGGACACAATACTAACAAATTTCGAAGTAACGACGTTGATTAAATCTATCAACCCCGGTTCGTTTAATCAAACTAATATCAAGAACAAAAGTACAGCCTAATCGAGAATCCCTTCTTTTTGCTCACTCAGGGACGGGAGAATTAGACAGACCACACCTGTGTCAATTGAAATTAATCCTAATGCGGGTCGGGGTATGGTTGTAATTCGATGAGCGCCGGAACGCGACGTCCAGCGCCCTGCCTGTCATGTGTCGCGTTGAGTTTAACGAGCATCCTGGATCCTCGGAACTTCATAAACTCAATTTCGTGTTCTGCGAAGCGAACCCGCGCCGCGTCGCTACGGCCGGACCACTACGCAGAATTAATGTCCAATTGTTTTTATATGAAAAACCGGTATGGCTAGGTGTGCTAGGTGCTCATTACAGCCAAACTGATGCACCAGGCCAGCTTGTTTGCACACTTTCATAGTGCTATCCAGGTTATTTATTACGCTCTCGAAGAACTCGACGTTAAAGGTATTCAGTCGGAATACAGGGACACACCCTAGCGGTGCGCCAGAGAAATGGATTTGTGAAACGGTTGGCTCTCAGAAGCCTGGTGAAGTCTACTACAAAATAGTGCTCTGATTCCGAGTGCTCTGGATATCGGATAGGTGAGGAGGAATAAGAAATGCAAATTCCAAAGATTCATGTCCATGATAAGAGACTGAGTGAGCCTACAAACCTTTATGGCTTAGAGACTCCAAGGTATGGGAGAGTTTCGGGTATCCAACAACTGTATTGAGTACGGATATTACCTTCCCATATCTGGCTACAGTATTATATCACCGACCTAGTCTGTGATTTGTACAGAATATATAATCGCCCAAAACTACATACTATTATCTACATACGTAATTAGTTGAAGCAGAAAAACATTTGAGAACATATTCGATAAAAACATATTTATTATTATTTATTTAGGGTTTTTTCATAAAGATCAGTGAGCATATCGTTCAAAATATGTCCACTAACGTTTGCGATATCCAGTGGAATTATATGGTATTTTGTTTTGTAAATCTTGTTAGGCCCGCCGCAAAACGACTATACATAAGTGGCGCCACATTTGTGCTGACACATTTGTATATCGATACATTTATTGCCCCCACATATATCTACGCGCGGGCATGCACACCGGAGACACATTTGTGGCGGGGTGCAAATGGTGGCGAGGAGACAAGCGCGCAACACGAACACAAGATCGCTCGTGGTGGTTTTTTGTGGCGTTACACGAGACACAATGAAGGACAATCTATAGGTTTATATAGAGTTTATTACCGAATTTGAGAAGCTTCCGTAGCTATATGATTATATGCTACCTACCGAGTAACACAAGGGTTACAGAAGTTATTTTGGCCAAAAATTACACTCTCTGTAGTTTGCATTTTGTTTCTTTATGCATGATTCAACTATATCTAATAATAATCTTAAGAATATGTCGCACTTTCATTCTTGGGACTTTCAAATTACCAAAGTTCGTGCAATCTTCATTTCATAGATGAACCCAGTAACGTATTTTTTCCTCAATGACTGCCACATTTAAAAATCGTTATCGTCTGACGATGATGAAGATATGATGTTGCCTAGCGACAAATGTGTTTTCGGTGTGCGTGTGCTCGTCGTATTTGTTGCGAACACAACTGTGTCACTACATTTGTGTAACGCATGTGGCGTGTATGTCCGGTGTGCGGCCTGACTTAGGGTCCTTTAAACATTTAAACATATTTTGTTTTAAATGCATTCAGTCAGTCAGCTTGTTTGCGTCCACTGCTGGACATACGGCTCTCCAATTTTTCTCCAGTACTCCCGGCCCTCAGCGGTACGGAACCACTGCTTTCCGCCGACGCACTTGATGTCGTCGTCCCACCTGGCGGGTGGTCTTCCCACACTCCGTTTTCCTGTCCACGGCCGCCGATTAAAATGCATTAGATTAAATGCATTATGTGTATCATAAGTGTGTGAAAAAATTTCGTCTTCATAGCAAAGACCCTCGGCATGTAAACACTGTCCACTTGACTAGTTTAGATTTTTATTTTTTTACTAGATACACGCGCGGTTTCGTTGACCTAACTGATTTTAGATTATATTCGGACCATGCGACGTTCCATCCATGCCTGGCTAGAAATTGGTACAATTCTGCGTCGATTTGGATGCGACTCCAGTGGTCCTGCCGGAACACGGCACACGCTCAATAACATTAAATAATAAAACACGGCGCCACACTAAATGTGTCAGTTTACATTATTCGTGCCGAAGATTTTGTCTCTGCTTTAAATATGATTATAATCGGGGCTAATGCGCCTGCGTTCACAAAAAATATTATCTAGACTTGTGAGGCCAATCTGTATACCTCCATCACTTGCAAGCAGACACGTAATTTAATAAAAATTGGCAAACTTTGTAAGTTTATTTGCTTGAGGAGTATTTGACTTAGGCCAGTCGAGTATAACGATATGTCGCAAAATCTATCACCTTGTGTTTACATGACAAATTGTATAAATACTTCCCGCGTTGCACAAGTACATCCGAAGTAAAGTACGCATTAATGAATTGCCACTCCGAAGTGGTGTTCCGTGCTCGATTCCCCTCACTCACTCATAACTCTCGCGAGACAATAAAAGAGGACGATGCGGCTATCATTTATAATAAGTGGGCAAAGTTATTGGAATATCGAAGGGCGGGCGGCGCAGAGCGTCGATCTGGGCGGAGGGCGGGCAACTGTTGGGATGCGCAGTGACAGGTCATATTCCTTTAGAATTAACATCACATTAATTATAAATGAACTTACATAATTAGTAATTTAGATAAAATATTTCATTTATTACTATGAATTGTGGCCAAAAATGGTTTTGATATTGCAGTTAGAACTGTCTAATATTATGCCTAGGGACTTAGATGGGTGTGAAGCCAACCGACTAACCGACGTTCGGATTCTTACAGTTATAATTAGGATCCGTTTCTGCTTGCATTTAGATGTTATTATCTGTGATCATGAGGAATGTAGGCAAAGATGACAGAGTATCATAGAGTACGAACTCAGCATACTTCTTTTGCGTAAAGCATTAGATATAAAGCATCTCAAAATCGCAGAATTGTCTTGCTGCATAATGGCCGAGTTTAGCGTGAAGGATGAATGCGCAAGTGTGAAATTCACGTGCAATTTTCACCTCTTCGTTTTCATTAGCGTCATTCAGTTGCTATTCACCGGACCCTTTGCACCGGTTCATGCCCCGCAATCAGCTCACCGCTGGTGCCAGCCCGAGCGAACAATGTGACGTGTCATTTGCACAGTCGGCATGTCAGGATTAGTCGACACGCTTTGGCGAGCGGAGCAGACACACGATTACTGTGCCGGACCACAATATCATGGTGGGATACCGACGGGACGAGCTTTATTGGTCAGCTAATTAACTCTGACTCAGTTTATGATCAGGTTTTCGAACAAAGGGAGTATTTGGGGAAATAACATTTTTGTGCAATGATGATTGTGTGCGCGGAGCACTGTCACAACTCCACATGTAGCGGTGTTGCCTGTGTTGATCAATATCGATTGATTTTTCGCACTCAACCTACACGATAAGCCCACGAACGAACATTTCAAAAGTAGCGCTGCGGGGGGAAGTGTTACCGTGAAGGAATATTATCTTCTTGACCATATTGTCTAACATAATCTTAAATAAAAGGTAAACAACAGTTCATACACCAATCGGCAGTAGATCTCAAAAATCCATAACAGTAATATAATACCCGGATGAAAAAACAGGCACCATCTTCTACCGTCATTAGACTTTTCTTAATTTTTAACCGACTTCAAAAAAGGAGGAGGTTGTCAATTCGTCGGAATCTTTTTTTTTTTTTTTTATGTATGTTCACCGATTACTCGAAGACCCCTGGACCGATTTGGAAAATTATTTTTTTGTTCGAAAGGGTATACTTTCTAGTTGGTCCCATTTTTTTTTTATCAAAATCGATTCAGTAGTTTGGTACTTAACTATAACAAACATCGAATTTCTTAACCCCGCGAACCCAGTAATGTGATTTTTTAGTTACAGTAGCTTTCTTTTCGGGTGAGATTGCTCAGTATGAGAGGTTTTCTTTTACTTCAACTGTTGAGGGTATTCAAGGGGGGTAAAAGAGGGCAAATTGTACACATTTCTATCTCTAGAGCCGCTGAACCCAGAAATGTCAGAGTATGTTTTGTTTTAGATGGGAATGCTTAAGAAGAAAATATTTTTGGAAATTATACTATTAGGGGGGTAAAACAGGTCAAAATGAACACATTTAGGCGAAAACCACTCATGTTTAAATCTCTGAAACCAATTATCCTCGAAACTTGAAATTTTCAGTGACTTCTTGTTAAGACGAAAAGGCTCGCTCACAACGGATTTTACAAAATTCAACTGTTAAGGGGAGATAATCGAGGCCGATATGTACACATTTTCATACAACTTAAACTTACGCACGAAACAGACTATCCGGAACGATGGAAGGATGAGAAATTCAGAAGCTCAGCGGTTCCGGTCATTCGTTGTTTTGTCTTTTTAGGGTTCCGTATCCAAAGGGCACCAACGAAACCCTATTACTAAGCTTCCGTTGTCCGTCCGTCCGTCCGTCTGTCACAGCACTCTATCTCACGTGATCTCATCGTATCAATTATCGTACGTATCAACCGTGAACTCATGAATCCAGATAGTTACCGGTCTACCTATTGTCAGAAATGAGATTTCTCAATGGTTTCATTTCTGCTAATGCTCGTTCATTGAATTGTATATGTATGTATATCTTCTTTCCACTTTGTATGTGAAGTTGAGCAGGAGGGCTCGCCCACCTTGAGTAAAAAGTTACGCCACCACTAAAAAGCAAAAAATAAAATATTTTTAAATAAAAAAATTACCGCCTTCAAAAAAACCGGAACTAAAAAGCAAAAAATAATTGGTTACTTTTAATTAATGTACGAAAAGCTATTTTAATTCTAACTAATTATGTACAATTTCTTAATTTTTAATCATCTTTTGAAGTCGGTGCCTTGGGTAGACGTTTTTTAAGGGCTGCAAGTAGTTAGATTAATATCACCTATGGCTAAGAAAGAAATATAAGTAGGTAGCTACTTACATTTACCTACTTGAACAAAACACGAAAACAAAAATTTAATAAACAAACAGGTCGGAAAAACGTATGTAAGTAGGTATTTAGGCAAGTACTTTGTAATTTAAATATGCCTTATACTTAAACTAAATACCTAACATAGTAAAAACAAAATGTTTACAAGAAAACCCTACGAACAAACCAATATAAAAACAACGACCACTTATATGATAAATATTTAGGTAGGTGTAGCTTGTACTTTTTATTCTACCTAAATACCTACATAACACAAAACAAAAAAAATACAAATATAAAAAAGAACAGAAAACAATAGGTAGCGACTTTGAGGTGTCTGCTCTCAACTACGTGTCAAAACGAGTGTGCGGTTAGTACATATCTCACCAATTTCGGCAGAAATCGTCTCGTTCAGACAACGATGTCGCAGGGAAGTACCAATCAACACAGAGCAGCGAATTAACGTACTCCTTCACCAGTGCGCCTTTATAAAGCCGAAAGTACTAATAATCGTTGAAATCCAATTTCAGTACGCTGCGTTGTATCGATGTCAGCTTGCACGTAAACCAACGCTAAGGGCATCTCCAGTTAGACGAACAGTCGCTTAAAATGCTCTGTGGACCAATCATTGCTGACTCAGGTTGTTTACGCTCTCGTAGACTTCGGGTGTGTTATGCTGAAATAGTGTCTGTTCGGTCAGCAGCGTGCGAAGCTAACTCTACACAAGGCACCGACTTCAAAAGATAATTAAAAATTAAGAAATTGTACATAATTAGTTAGAATTAAAATAGCTTTTCGTACATTAATTAAAAGTAACCAATTATTTTTTGCTTTTTAGTTCCGGTTTTTTTGAAGGCGGTCTTTTTTTTATTTAAAAATATTTTATTATTAGGACTTCTTCTACTATGTAAGACCAAGTCTGTTTGTTTTTTCCGATTCGTAGCGATAGTTCCAGCTTTGGTCACTCGTTAGTTTATTTATAATAGCATTTGTCTAACCTTCATTGATTGAATGTAATGTTTTAAATGTTTACACATATTTAGAAATTTGAAAATAAATTATTTATTGATTATCGCGCTATTTAAATGCGCATACACCTAAATAAAAGCGCCCGATGTACAGAACATCACATTCCGAGCGATGCTATCGTGCTCTACCTAAATAAGCTTTCCTTGCCAGAATAAAGCGCCATTTGGCGGGAACTCGCCTCGGGATCGCAATCTGGAAGAGAGCTAGAGGAATACGTCCCTCGAACCCGTCTGCGACCGACACAAGGGGGTCTACTCATGATATTCTCACATGTGTGTCACCGGTGACTCGCCGGTGAGGCGCCACGCTTTCTAATCACGAAATGACAGCCACGAGTCACCCTTGCGTTGTCTCTTTCTAATTATTGTAATTAGAGTGCGACCACAATAATATAACATTTGATATGTTTGAAAAATGTTACGGCTTTTCACGCGGCAGGAAGAGACGTCAGGCGAGAGCGTCTCACTTTCATCGACTCTCTTTCGCTTTCCTGAGTAGATAGGCAGGTACTAACCATAACGGCTTTTACAACAGAGAATACTTGTAATGCTATAAATTATATTAATTTATATTATTGCATAAGTAAGTAATTTAAACTGAGGGCTGCTGTTTCTATTGTTCTCTGTTTTTGCAAGGAATTGTTTGGCAGTAAAATTTAAATCTAAATGTGTATTTCATAATCGTGGACGGAAAAAATATGTTATGTAAACCGTGAAGTTTATTTGCAGGTTCTGCTTTACTGAGTTCATCGAATCCGAGGATCATTGTAACGTAACTTAGTGTAAATTGACTACCAAAAAGTTTAAATAAATGATTTATTTAATGAAAATAAAATTCATTAATTAAATGAAAATATATTATCAACCAGAGTTTCTGCACTCCAGCCTAAGTAAACTAGTTTGTAAGTATCAATGAAAAAAAATGCAATGACAAACCTGGCGTTTCTCGTCAGTTCTTCTTCGCCAGAAGTAATTGAACCGACAGAAAAAGAAAAAATAATGACTAATCCGAGTGTGTAATATCTAATGTTCTAGATGTATACATTTAATGTTCCTCCAAGAAAGAAATTGAAATTGAAACTGAATGAGCGACGGATTTCGAACGATTATGCTTCAATCTCTGGTAACCGTGGTAAATTTACTCGCCAAGTGAACAGCCCAGTGAGTAATTAAATCTGAAGTTTAGTTGCATTTCGTGCCATGCTAACTGCCAAACGACTAATTGAAATGTTTGACTTGCCTTATATGCCAGAGGTCACGGGTTCGATCCCGCCCCGTTCATGTACGACTTTCTATTTCCGAGCTTAGATTCCTTTTTCATCTAAGTTTCCGAGTTGGATACTAGCATTTCGTCACATATGCGAGTTTGTTCCGTGATTCGCTGTAAAGTGTAGGTCCCCTTCCCCTGCCAGATGCTAGGTACCGGTTTGGTACCGTCGCATTCTATGAAAAGATGCTTGAAGCGGCAATACATAATTGTCCGTGTTTTCAATCCAGTTCAATGTAGCCGTGTAATGTAAAAAGGTCCTAGCATGGCGCCTAGTTCCCTTGTGGTGTTAAGTATTAAATAAAGCGTTTAATCGATTCAAGTAATATCGATTGTTATAAGAAAGCGAATCGGCACCGGATTAGGACATCACAAACTTAGACACATCGATTATTACTCGACCTGACAAAAGTTAAATTAATTGTTTGACAGACTATTTTTTTTTATGTTAAGCGCGGCATATGGCGCACGCCAGGACCTCACTAAAAATGTGCCCGACGGCGCCCATGGGCTTTCTGACTTTTACAGGGGCTGCGAAAACCATAAGAACTTATATTACACATCGGCGACATAGGTCTGCTAGGAAATTTAACATCATCATTACAGGAGCTAAGCACCGTGCCCAGGATGCTCCCGACTCAATTATCCCGCCGGATCCTGGAAGCAATTTGTGCTGCGACCCGCAGGACCCTCCGCCGCCGCCTCCGCCGCCTCGGCTGCCGCTTGATGGACTGCTCGCTTCCGCGCAGGCTACACGCAAATCGTTATTTTTAAGTGCAATTAAGTGAAGCTTTTAATTGCCAATTCCTTCCTATTTCAGTTACGCTCAATTTGCTTATTATCATCCGAAGAACGGGTCATTTTCTACCTCTTACCAAGTTCAAGCGAAGACCCTCGTATCACCACGTATTCTTCTTGACCTTATTGTGTAACTTAATCTAAAATAAAAGGTAAACAACAGTGTACACACCAATCGGCAGGAGCAGTTCGATAACATCGATAACAGTAATATAATACCCGGATGAAAAATCAGGCTTCCACCTTCTTAGCGTAATTGGTCTATTTTAGGGTTCCGCACCCAAAGGGTGCCAAACGGAACACTATTATTAAGCCTCCACTGTCCACCCGTCCGTCCATCCGTTCGTCCGTAATAATGGTACTGGGGGCCCATTCAGGTAAGAGTGAGTTCGAGTTCGGGAGTGAGTTAACCTAAAAATAGCTGGGAAATATATTATTATTTAAATAACGTAACCGTTATTTATACTTCCAACGTATTTACGGGACAGACTAGATTTTTTACCTTACTGTAATGATGTTCAGAAAGTGTGGAAACATTAACTATAAAAAAGTGAGTTGATATTTAGTGACGAATTCGAACTCACTCTTACCCTGAATGGACCCCTGAACCCTTTGTGTGCGAGTCCGAATCGCACTTGTCCGGTTTTTATTAAAACTTCTACTGTGGTAGAACGCGTCTGTTTGTTTTCGTCTGACTTGTAGCACGGAATAGGTACCGTAGCCACAGAACAGTGATGGTAGCCACAGCGAATACAGACAGAACACCTCAAATATTTGTTTTGTATCAGCAGTATTTCTGGTGCTGAAAATGACACGAAATGTGCAAAAGCTTGACCTAAGTAGAAATAATTATCATAAAATATGTGGCAATTCTACAAGGGCCGTGTTTCAACTATAGAATATTAATGAGTCACCATACTAAAAGTCATTTTTCGATACCTATCTCACCGTTTTAATTCTGATTATTTTCAAAATCTGATTACTATGCTTCAACTTAGATAGTTCATTACAACGCTTCAATAAATTGGAGTGGATACTAAGGCTAGCTCCTCGCAATGGTAGGTTTTAGGGTTCCGTACCCAAAGGGTGCCAACGGAACTAAGCATCCGCTGTCCATCCATCCGTCCGTCCGTCAGTCCGTCCGTCTGTCCATCTGCCACAGGTGAAATTTTCAAAGAGTGTGTATTTATTTTGCCGCTATAACAACAAATTAAACAAATACAAAAAACGTGTTTTTTTGTAATAAATCTTTTACGATGATAGGAAACCTTACGTGTACAAGTCCGACTCGCACTTGGCCGGTTTTAGCGTTATTGCTGCCTGAGTTCGGCAGACTGAAGCGTGTCGCCGCGTCGCCGTCGGGGAAGGACCGTTATTTCCAAGGTGTGGTGCTGAAAATGCACCGACAGTGGCTCCTGGACGACGGACGTGCGGACTCCTTCCTGTGTCCTGCCGCGGCCATCGCGCATGCGCCGACACGCGCTGTCTCGCCTCCCACCGACACCGACGACGCGCCGCCGCGCGCCGCCGCCATCACGCCGCCTGTCCCGTGACCTGGCGCCGCACGCAACGGTACTTATGCGTGCACTCACCCGTTTGTGCCTACCGTACAGGGCGCCTTAATCCTTGAGAAACTATCGACGAAGGATCCTACATCGGCAGGGGATATATCGGTCGGTACCTATCGATGTTTTTACTCCACCGATGTTTTTACTTCCTAAACAGCATATGTCAAGGTAATTAGAATTGAGGAAGTGTTATGTACTTCTTCATCGTTAGCTAAAAATTAAAACGGCTTGTAAGTCTCAGAATTCATAATAAATAATGCCTTGGGTGAATATTTCCACTACACATCATTGATTTGTTTTTCTGTCTTTGTTTTGATACCAAACAACTACCGTTATGATATTAGTCCAATACGCCACATTCCCGAAGTAATTAGGTGCCATGCCAGGAACTTCCCTTTATGAGCACGGCTACATTGAACTGGATGGAAAACACGTACAATTTCTCATTGCCTCTTCGACCATCTTTTCATCCAATGCAATGGTACCTACCCGGGCGGGCTTACATCCTACCACCTAGTAGGGGAAGAGGACCTCAGTTTTACATGGATTCCGAACCATGGAGCAGCTCGCATTCGTGACGAAGTGCACTTATCGAACTCGGAAAGAGCAAAAATGTGGTGCATGTGGGGATTGAACCCAGACCTCTGGTACGCTAGGCCAGTCCCCGGGCCACTAGGCTACGAGCCGCTGTCCTTACTCGATGACACAAAGTATGTCATATTGAAAGTGAGTAGGTAATCTGGAGGCGCTCTGGTGGATAACTTCTTCCGCAGAGCAAACGAGGTGCGCTTCTAATCTTATGTTATGAGCCCAAGAGGCGCGGTTCATTGCTCGCCGGTGGTGCCCTCGTTCGGAGCTCATGCGGCGTCGGCGATTGAAAGATATCATACTTTGGGTTAAGCGTACTTGCAAATATGAACGTCTGGCGAGTGGTTCCATGTTTCATCAAAAGATTGAAGTGTTCATCCCAAAAGTAGGCAAAGCCGTACGAGGAGGATCCAAACCGGTGCCGAGCCATTTTTAGCAAAAATATAAATAAATTAAAATAGACTAATGTCATCTTATCCGTCAAACGTATTATTTTTAGTTAGGTTAAAACTGTTTTGGCTCATTTATACATACTTATCGTGAAATACTTAACCATAATTAACTGAATTTTAACTATGCTAAAACAGAGAACAGTTTCTGTCGCACATTTTTTTTTTTCAGTGAAAGTGCATAAAACCTGCAGTGAGGAAGACCAGCAGCAACAAGGAAGACAAGAAAAATAGCCTAAAGAAGGCCCCCGAGCAACAGCAGGCAGCGTTGGACACCACGGCCAAGAGGCAAACCGCCAAAAGCCGTTTCCCCGAGAAGAAAACAACGAGAAGCTTAGCGAGGAAGGTGACAAGCGGTCGGGGCGAGGGGGCGGGTAATCTATGAAGTGAGATATTCGCTAAAGTGCGGGCACTGTGTTGTGTCGACCCAGATGTCGTGCTAAGTTAACAGTGCAACAAAATACATAATTATACATATACATAATCAAAGATCTCTTATGAATAGGCTTTAATTATTAATCGGTATAGAACACATTGCTATGCATAACAAATAATGCGATTGTATTATTTCACGTTTACGAATAAACAGTGTTCAGCTTACTTATTTAGCTAGCTGCTTTTCCGTAAACGTAAAATAATATGTCGAACAACAGTGAATATCTAAACAAAAATTCAATTTTGTTATCATTCTAGGATTTTATTTTCTTGCCTCACATAAAGAGCACATTGAGCATCATTTCATGGTCTCTAGTAGCGGCATTACTACGTGTCCACAGACTGTAAAAGAAGAACAAGAAAAATCTACATCTCCAATTTTTCCGCCTCCGAGATTCACCGCCCGTATTCTGTGACGCCGGTATTTCTATCTATTGTGTTAAGTAACTTTAATTTACTTTATTGTTATTTTTGTGGTCTTAAAATATGTATATATATAACTTCATGGTAGTAATGCTTGGCTTGGGTGTCTATCGCGCCGAAGGCGGAAATATTCGAGGTGCAGATACTGGCGAAGGAGATAGGAATAAAACTTGTTTACGGATTGCACCTGCAGAATCTTAAACCGAAAAAGTGTTATTACTTATTCTTTGCCGCAACTGAATTAACTTTGGTCCTAAAATATCTTAGAAAATATGAAAACGAACTAAAAGAGAGGTATATAAGGGCATAGCGCACAAATCGTCACACCCGGGACGTACAGGCGTATCTAATTTTTATTAAATTTGCAGTAGAGAAAAAAAAAGTTATAGTTTCTCTGTATTCTTTCATATTTTAGTGAATATACTGCAAATGATGCATAAAAAAATAACCTGGTAAGAAGCTTTGCTAAGAGTTTAAACATAAATAATAGAGTAAATAAATTTATACATGTATTCTTAAGCTATACTTGGGAGATACGCCTGTATGTCCCGAGTGCGACGAAATTGATAGTTGCGATGTCACCTCTACACCAATCGTAGATAAAATGGGAGGAGATATGGCATCGAGCGCGTGCACTACGGAATCCGATGGCTCCAATTTTACCATAACTACCAATGCAAATGAAACGTATATGCCACGTAAAAACATAGTCGCAGACGTGTTGGAGGGTTTGTGCGGGTGGGAATTGACTTGACGAACGTTATTTTAGAGCACATTCGCGCATAGTGGTGATGTTTCGACAGTGTGGCATACGACGCACCGCTGGATTCCCATACAATTATATGGTCACTTTGACCATATAGCGGAGACACGATATCGGCCGCATGCCACTTCTACTTCCTTTCTCTGCAGTGATACCAACTCTTCACCCGCTCCGCTGCCGCCGCCGGCACGACCTAGAGAAGTCACGACGCATGCGTCAATTCTGTCAACCGTCCCACCCGTACCGTGTGCCCGTACTAGGAAAGTAACCCGCGATATATGGACCAACGTGACATTTTCCGTATTCCAATGCATTTATCGCTAGTCACTGCTGTTCTATTGCTAGATTAATCTCGGATGTACTCTAAATGCATACGTGAGACGATATTTTCTATCCGCATGCGGCATGCATTGCAAGAATAATAAAAAACGACTTTCAAAATAAAATAGGTCTAGAAAACCTTTTTTTCTCTGACGGTTGCAATAAAAATATTTATGCTTGTAACTGCCTAAAACCTGCACTTACCTTTTGAGATTGCCTACACACTTTTGTAGAATAACTTTCTAATTATACGCACGCAACATGCTCTGGATAGCGGAATTTTTAAATTAAAAGTAGAGTATGGTCAACCAAGCGAGCGGAGGAGGGAAGCTAGCCCGCACCACAGAATAACTAATAGTGCTACGCATAGAAGTTGCACTCCCCGACAGTAATTTTTAAATTTTGATCCTAATTGTCGTTAAGCTAAAGTATTTATTACGTCGCTCATTGCGACGAGATGAAACGCGTCGTCGCTCACCCGCCCCACTACACAATATTGTCGCTGGAATGCGGTTTCCGCTAGGGTTATCACGCACGGCCACCGCCTATCATTTAAAAGTCAAATAAAATACAAACAAAACTTTAAAAAAATATTTTTTTATAATGTTTCTACAATTATTATTATTTTTAAGATTTTGCGTCACAAATATGCCTGGTGCTGTTATGTGTTGTTTATTGTTTTTCGGTGTTGTTTGATATTGTTGAGTGTTGATTGCCTTTAACGGTGTAGTTTGATGTTTTCTGTGTATTTCGGTGTTTTCGATGTACTTTGGCCTAGTATTTTTGGAATTGTTGATTAAGGCCGGGTTGATAATATCTCAATTGATAAAAAGATGGTCGAAACGGTAATGAAACATTGTCCGTGTTTTCCATTCAGTTCGAT
The DNA here is from genome assembly GCA_946894095.1 of Incurvaria masculella. Taxonomy (NCBI): domain Eukaryota; kingdom Metazoa; phylum Arthropoda; class Insecta; order Lepidoptera; family Incurvariidae; genus Incurvaria; species Incurvaria masculella. Next base: position 12,627,210 of record OX335644.1, read on the forward strand.
ATCGCCGTGCTCATGAAAGGAAGGTCCTGGTACGGCAAAAAACAAACTACATGCAGCAAAGGAGAATAGGCAATAAGTACTTGGAGCTGCCACGAATGATTGCCCATTATTCTTTCACTAGACGAAACCAATATATGTTGTTTTTCCTTGTAATACATAGATAAATACTACCCAATGTATAAAAAATACTGATACCAGTTAAATACGTGTCAATTCAATAGGCCCCTCATAACACTATACCACATACCTACCTACATAAAGGCAAAAAGTCAATAAACCTAAACTAAAAAACAAACTTACCTTTCAGAATATTTCGGTAGCGTAAGGAAAGGTAACTTCAAATTCTTCTGTGTACTATGACATCCGTTCACGCAACAGTTATCATATTTAATTCTATGATGATTAGACATTATTACGACGAAAAACGGCGAAAGTGCGATTTCCGAAGCGACTGATCGACTGGACGCAGTGGACGTGCGAGCGTGTGCGCGCGGCGGCCCTGACTGAACTTGGAACCTTGGGTTCCCTAGCGCCGTAGGTAAAGATCTCAGTAGGTACTTAGGATTGACGGATGCCTGCCCGCACTCGGTTGCAATTTCGCTCGGTTCAACGCGCTTCCATAGTCGCGAGTGAGGAAAGGCGGCAGTGGCGACAGAAACTTATCCGTATGGTGCCCACGTGATAATACACTGATGGTAGTTAGTTCGCTCACGAACTCAAGTCGCGCAAGCATTGAATGTTAGTTGCATTTACGTGTGCTTGCGCATTGTTGGAGAACATCCAGTAGTGAGCTAATTCGTAAGGAATTGGTCGGCGCCAGTGTCAGTTTATGTTTTATCCCTATAAAGTAGCTACTCTGACGCTATACGGATGAGTTACTACTCTGTACTCGCTGCTCTGAAGCCATCTCCACGCAGCCAGCCCTCCTCGGCCACTAACTATGCGCGCCGGGCACTAGAGTGCATCCTCTCACGTGCACTCAGTCCGCCCATTGTCGCTGCGCTCCCGCGCTCAACAGACTTGCACGAGTGGACACGGTAGCACAGACAGTTGCAGTGGACAGTTGATAGAGAAGTACTCTAATAAAAAAATTGATTTGAGGATGAAGATTTATTTATTTATTTATAGATATTTATTTATTTATTTTTAGATGACGGAAAATGCGGCCTCTGACCTCGTACTTATGGAGGTGATGTGATATAGATTCGGACTGGACTAATCACTCCATAAAACGGGCGATGTGCAGTGAGACCGCTGGGTTCTAAGGTAGTATCCATAAAAATACATCACCACTACGGGATGCGATCGCAGGCTTAGGCAAATCCGTTCACGAGACTCCTGTCAACCTTCGCCGGTGTACACGGGCGGCCGCGGCAGCGCAGCGACCGGTCGTGCGCTGCCATATCGGGAGGGAGTGCGTTGTCGCTTCCATATGCGGAGACACAGCACTCGCTTAACTGCTCCCGAGACAAACAGGAATCCGGGCCCTAGCCGGGTGGGAACTGAACGGAGTACAGCCGCAGTTCTGCAGGTTTGATTTTATCGTTGTTAGGGTTCCGTACCGTACGTAAGGGTGCCAACGGGAACCCCGCTGTCCACCCACCCGTCCGTCCGTCAGCAGGCTGTAACAATAAACTTGATGTTTTGTTTTAATTCTTGTACAATGGTACGGAACCCTTCGTGTGCGAGTCCGACTCCCACTTGGCAGGTTTTTTGTTTGTTCGTTGTGAAGAGACACCATACGACTGTGAGGCAACCTCTTCCTGACGCGTCGGACACATATTCCTACGGGACTCAGTCAGACTTGATTGTGGATGTTTAGCATTTCCAATAAAAATATACGATATGATACCAAAACTTTTTGGTTTCACCGGGAAAAAAAACCTGTATTTTTCTAGAATCCTAAACACTTAAATTGTGGGCAAAATAAAGGAGTTGACGGACGGACGGACAGTCAAGACAAAATTATAAGGCAAAATTATAAACGAAAGTTTTAATTACTATTATGTATTGTTGCAAGTATAGGTTTTGGTAAAGTGCTCTTTTATATTTTTGGAAATTATAATCATCATATCATAATCACTGAAACTTTATTGTTGGCTCAGTTAATTATTTGTAATTTTACGTATATTGTTATAATTAAAGCATGTACGCTGCTATGTTTCATAAAAATGATAGTAATAATAAAAGTAAGCTCAGCTCAATTATTGTTTTGCATTAAAGAACACTTCCTTGTTATGATGTATCTATACGGGTTTGCCTCTTACGTGCTAATACGCTCTACATCCTACGCAGCGAGCATGGAAGGACGGGAATAGCGATCCACTTTCTTTCTGAGTTGGATAAGTGCATCTCGTCACGAATGCGAGCTGCTCCATGGTTCAGAATCCATGTAATACTAGGTGGTAGAGTTTAAGCCCGCCCGGGTTGATACCATCGCTAATGGAAGAAAAGATGGTCGAAGCGGCAATGAAAAATTGTCCATTTTTTCCATCCAGTTCAATGTAGCCGTGTTCATAAAGGGAAGGTCCTGGCATGGCACCTAATTCCTTCGGAAATGTGGTGAATTGGGCTAATATCATAACGGTAGTTTTGTGGTATTAGCCATCTATGTCAGGTTGCATATAAAAAGTATCCTGCGAAGAAGCACGCTCATCACGCCAGACTACTCGACGTCAATGCGAAAAATAATAATCTAAAATCGTTAATTCGTCACCCAGTTTTCTATCTGAGGGAATTCAAGTCCACCAAGCGAAGAGCGAAATGAATAGCGTCTTCGCTTCTGATTGGCCATAAATGCTTTCGCATGTCCGACTGTTCCCTACAGGTCACATTTCTGAGGCAATTCTCTTGAAATTTTAGGTTTGATGATAATTGTATGGATTTCATTTGTCGAGCGAGTTTTTGAAATTATTTCTATATTCAACAATCTCAAATGTTCAAAAAGACAAACTTTTATGGTGGACTCTTATTTGACAGTAGATAAATTTCGTTCTATTTCTGCTCTATCTTACTACCTTGGGCGCTGGTGGCCAGCGAGAACACCCAAGAAAGTGCACGAAGCTGCCATTATGTTAGCCAAAAGGCCATTTGTTGTTCCTTTGTGTTCGGTACGGTATAAAGCATCCAGCCCGAACACGCACGTAAAATCTCTTTATCTCCTAGAGCCTAGAGTTCGCGCGTGTACTCTATGCCCTCATCTCAAGAGCATTCAAGAGCATTTTTAGGGTTCTGTACCCAAAGGGTGCCAACGGAACCCTATTACTAAGCCTCCGCTATCCGCCCGTCCGTCCGTCCGTCCGTCCGTCCGTCCGTCCGTCCGTCCGTCCGTCCGTCCGTCCGTCCGTCCGTCCGTCCGTCTGTCACAGGGCTGTATCTCAGTAACCGTAACCGATAGACAGCTGAAATTTTCACAGAATGTGTATTTAATTTGCCGCTATAACAACAAATTAAGTTGAAAAAAGTAAAGTTGAAAAATAAATAAAATTAAAACCTTACAATAAAAGAAAATTTTTTTGGGAAATTTTTTTTACGGTCGTACGGAACCCTTCGTGTGCGAGTCCGACTCGCACTTGGCCGGTTTTTTGTTAGCGCGAAGCGCATATAAGTTTGGCGCTTACTGTACTCTGTGATAATAGCAGACAAACAGCAGTCGGTCGCTGCGTCGCGTCGCATCGACCAGCGGCTGGACATCCCGCCAAGTTCACTGTCGCGACATTGAATATTATCAACGGTAAGACATCCAAGTTGGAGCCTTAACAAGTATTCTTATATCGAGTTCACTCCATTTAATGTAATCGAGTGCATTTCGATGTCCTTTTTTAGTTGATTGAACTGGTTCCGGCCATGTTCGGTGGAGGTAATCAATTCTCCATTCCACTTCCACTTTTGCTATCTGTGCAATGCACAAAGAATTATAAATGTCATTGTTTTTAGGGTTCCGTCGCAAAAAGCGAAAAAGACGAGACCCTGTTCTGGTGTATGTCGGTCAAACGCGTTGAATCCAGAACTGCTCTAAAAATAATATGATTTTATTTTCACTGTGGCTTGACCCAGGATACATTTTGCAAAAAAAAACTCGCCATAAAATATTTGTTGCCTGATATTACATACCAAATATCAAGTAAATTGGAACAGCGATTTTCAATTATAGTAAACTACGTTTGCATTGGGAACTTAATTCTGGCTGTTCTGAGAGCCTAATTATCACTAAATCTAAAAATGAGTTTTTGTAAAAAAAATCGACATGAGAACCCTTACACTTTATTTATTTTAATCGACACTTAAAGGGCCTTTATTACTAACGTGCTGATTATCTTGTACTGGTATGAATTGCAAGCTGCTAAGAAAGGCCCTTAATATGTGGCGATTAAGTTGGGCCATCCCGCTCAACTCCTCATACAAACGGGGAAAGAAGATCACGCCCATATTTCTTGTCAGACATCCAAAATTTTGCTCAAAATAGCTTTATTTGATCAAGCTAAATGTCTGATGACCGTTGGCATTGAATAATTGTATTTGGTTTCTAAGTTATAAGGTCTGAAAGTTTCGAATTTTACGCGTGTTTTACACAATAACTTTTGAGGTGGATTACTCAACGATAAAATCTATACATGTCGCATCCTTCTCATCAGGACGCCTGTCTTTGTCTTTGAAACAGAGAAACAGAGAACAGATGTGGCGATTAAGCTAAGTAGTAGGTGAAAAAGGCCCTAAGAAATCACTCATAAATTTTCGGCCGAGGGACCGTAGATGCGGAGGCGCGGCGCGGGACCGGACGGGTCGGCGCGCGGCGCGGCAGAGACCCGCGACGGACACTTCGCAGAACGGGGGCGGGTTCAATGGCCGGTGCTGTAATTATGTGAGGGAAACACATCACGGAACGAACTTCAGCGGTCGTAAACCATCCCGCTGCAATAAAACATCGTTCCATTTGTTGATGAATAAGGGCTCGGAAAGTACCTATCCAAGTTCAGTGCTGCAGTAAAAACAATGAACTTCAAGAAAATTCAAATAGGAAAAAAAATCAAGCTGAATGCTTGGATAGAAACCACGGACAATACTTCATTGCCGTTTCTGTCTTTTCAATACGGGCTAAAACCTGTTGTTTACCTACAGTTTTACATTCGTTACGAAATGCACTTATCCTACACAGAAAGAGAAAGAAAGTGGTGCATGGACGGGGTGGAGATTTTAAGCAATGACTATGGCATGCAAGGCAAGTCTCCGCGCCGCTGAGCTAGGAGCCGCTCAAATTAATGAATTAACCGGTGCCGGGTGCTACACGGCCTCCGATCAGACGCGCTAACGATGGGCTAACATGGGGTGGACAAGCCCATGAACAAAGGTTGCCCACCGCTGGCGCAGACAATGGCAATGTTTTAATCTGAGTAATTGAGCGGAGACATGGCGCCTTCTCGCTGGCCGTGCGGGGGGGGGGGGGGCGGCGGCGGGGCGGGGAGGGGGTGGACGAAGTCACCGGGACTCGAAGCTGAACTCTCTCCAGATGTATCCTGCTGAATCTGCTCAAATGCAGTTTAGAGTAGCGTACAGTGAAAAAAATATTTTCAGAGATTTTCTGCAGCAAATTTTTTTTTTTATGAAACCTACTTTGGCTAAATGATCTTTATACATGAACAGACAGATTTTGAGTACGTCCATGGTAATATTACCATGGACACCATGAAAGCTGAAGAGTTTGATTTTTGTTTTAACGAACTAATCTCAGAAACTATCAGTCAGATTAAAATTTTGATAGCCCAATTATTGAGGAAGCATATAGCTTCGCTATTTCAAACACCACGAATTGAAAAAAAATTCTTTTTCGCCTTTACTACTCTAATGAAAGAGAAAAAAATCTTTCAATAAGAAGAAGACAAGGGATTTGTTTGTAATAAACTGTAATAAAAGCGCTGATATAAATTGACAATAAGCTCGAATTATTCATAAAAAAATCATTTGGGCTTGCCTGGAAAAAATACTTTTCGGACCCCAAATCATTTACTAATATATGTGAACATTTATGTGTAGCGACCGTAGCGCTTCCTACATAGTAGTCGTGGGACGAGAAATGAGAAATGGGTTTGTACAACTGTTACTAGTTTAAAAACGAAATATTCATTTTACGCCGAGCAGTATGGCCGCTACAAATTTCTTGTGGCGCACTGGATCGCGCACGCGGCGCGCCAACGAAAGCACGTAGGTTGCGAGACGTCTAGACGCAACGACCCGCCAGCCGCGACTGTCTCGCTCGCGCAATGTAACTGTAACCGGCTTGAAGCCGGCGACTCTCGTAACTGGGGTTACGAGTAATAGTTAGTAATATTAATAATTACTTCGTTGCGGCTTGTAGCCGGCCACTCTTTACCGCCGGTTATCGCCGAAACTGTAATGCGCGTGCACAATGCGCACTGTAGTCAAAGAGGGGCTACATTGTTAACGACCGCCGTTGTGGTTTGCTTAAAGAAAAAGTCCAACGATTAGTATTTCTAAATGCTAATAGGCATATAAAATAAATGATAATTATGTTTATTTATCATTTGTGTTATATTATTTCTGGGGATTATTTTGTCGAGGATAAAAAGTTTTGTCTGACTTCTTAATTGTTTGCGATAACTACATAGTAACAAAACCTCTTTCTTGATTTAGATTTTTGTTGGGAATACAGGTCACTGCACTCGAGATTCAGAATTCATGTGAGATGATCGAACCGTGCTAGGTGTCATTATACCCATTCATGAACAAAAAAAAAGGGAGAAGAAGGGAGAGGGAGTTTTCTTTCATTTGTTTTTGAAACCGTTTCCGCTAACGGCTATCGGCATCAGCAATAACAGTTTCGAACGTTTTCGAAGACCAGTGGAAACGCCCACGACTACTACATAGAGCTGGTGCCAATCTAGCTCAACAGATACATAGAAGTTAGTCAGCGTGAGCCGCACAGCCTTAGGAGACCTGAACCACCTTTTCATCTCCACAAATGGCTTTACCAGCCATACCAGCTAAATACCCAAAGGGTGCCAACGGAACCATATTACTAAGCTTCTGCTGTCCGTCCGTTCGTCTGTCACAGGGCTGTATCTCATGAACCGTAATAGGTAGGCAGCTGAAATATTCACTAAGTGTGTTTATATTTTGCCGCTATAACAACAAATATGTAAAATTTAAAAGTTATAAAAATTAAACGGGCATTAAAAAAAACTTGATTTTTTTTTGGTGTTAAATCATATACGATGGTACGAAACCCTTTGTGTGCGAGTCCGACTCGCACTTGGCCGGTTTTTTTAATGGACCCGACTTGGACCCAAACGTTAAAGGAAGGGTATACGTCTATAAAGGTATGATAGGTGATTGTGTATACCCAGGACGTAGTCGCTACCAGTATCAAACGCTCTCGTTTCGACGGAACATCTACTCGCAATCATAAAAATATAGTACTGTTTGTGGGACGAGTGTACGTAATAAGGTCAGGGTGAGTCACCGAGCGCGTCGGCTGGGGTGGGGGTCGGCGCGGAGTGGCGCGGGACGGTGCAGCCGGTCGCCGAACTTTTGTGCCGGGTATACGGGGCGTGGTTTTAACTGGCATGCCAGTCACATTTTCATTTCTTTATGTATGTTTATTGCACTAAAAAAATAGGCAAAATGTAAACTTAATTTTTTTTTATTTTAAAATTTTATTTTAATTCTATACCAGTCTACCTTTGGGTGTCGTGAGCAGTAGCGCGAGTAGCAGTTATGAAGAAATTCATGTACTTTATTTAATCAATCATAACCTAAACAATACACAATAAATAGGTACACATTATGCTTGACTATAAATAAATATAAATGCTTTCAGAAAATTAAATAAATACTATACATATAATAAATAGATTACTTATAAAAATTAATAAATAAATTATACTAATAATAATAATAATTATTATTATTAAACAAAAAGAAAATATTTTGCCGATAGAAAAAAAAGAACTGACAAAAGGGAACTAACTGATGCGAGTGAAAATTAAAGACATAATTAGGAAATAAAATGAGCTTTTAGATTTTTTTTCATAACGCAAAGAGCAACCTGTCTGATTTCATGTGCCTTCCTTATGCTGCACGATTTCATTGAACTGGATGGAAAACACGGACAATTTTCATCGCCGTTTCGACCACCGTTCAGTGAACGTTATGTTACAAATCCGGGCGGGACTAATAAAACCCACGTGAGTAAAGGAGACGTCGATTCCGAACCACGAACGACGATCCCTTTACGACGTGCATGGGACTAAATGATCGAATTCGCGCATCTATCAGTTTGTGACATAACATAGTGTAGTACGACTGCCAACAAGTTTAAATAAATTAAATTGAAAATTGAAACTTGTATTATTTTTGCAGCACATGTCGTAATCGATAATATTGTTTGACTAGCGCCAGCTCCCCGGAGCATATGAACCCGGCCCCATGAATGAACACTTTCACACCGAAACGTCCACAGCTCTTCACAAAATTAGCCGGCGTGCTTCGCGCCCGGCGAACGGCACGCCGCCGCCCGCCGCGCCCGCGCCCGCGCCGCCCCGAGACCGACTCGCGCCCGAACCAAACGAAAACGAAAAGTGCAGCGGATTCAGTTTCAGATACTTCCGGGGACAAGCGCGCGCTAAATGAAAGCTTCCGGTGCGTTATAAAATGCATTCAAATGAAAACAGGCGAAACAGGCGATTGCCCCGATTTTTTCATGTATTTGATTATAATATTCATATTATATTCTGAATGTTTTAAATAGAAGGACAAAAATAACACGGTCATATAGTAAGGTATTTTTAGGTCGTTGCATGTTAGGGATTTTGAATTTATCTCTGATTTAAATTGTATTATGTTTAGAGCGATATATGGCATACGCCAGGCCCTTGCGTAAGAGGTGCTTGACGATGCCCATAGGCTTTAGAACATGCACGGGGCTGGGAAAACGATTCCGACCAGCCAGGTGTTTCTTCACACCATGTTTGAAGGACACCAGGTGGTGCTTATGGGAAATACCTAGGCAGGGAGTGTATTCCATAGCTTAACGACTCTATGGATAAAGGATCTAGAGGATCGGTTGGTTCGAATATTGGGAATGTCTACAGTGAATACGTGCATTCCCAGCGTGCTCCGCGTTGGTATAAAGGGGACAAAATAGTGGCATTATGTATTTAATGACACTCAACACCGAGTCTCAAACAAGGAAAACGGAAAAAGTTTATCAGACAATTAATGATTAAATGTCTGATAAATTATCAATCCGCGACGCCATTCTCAGAGTTGACCTGCCGCAGGGCCCGAACTTCCGACGCCATATAAAGGATAAAAAATCTGTGGGATAAAAGTAGCTCGCCTAAAAACAGGTCGGAGTTCAAATCATTACAATTTAAAAAAAAACCCAGCCTATCTTACAATATTGAGAAGACTGGTTTCTAGACAGGTGCGTCAGTATTTTACGCCGGAGACTGCTTCTGTACAATTGTTTTAAGGGCATAAAGTATTTTTTAATGAAAAACCGCTATGACTAGCTGTGCTGAGATACCATAGGTGCTTATAAAACTCAAATCCACCTCATCCCGCGAAACCACGCATACCCACGGATTTGCGGACTATTACTGAGCTATCGAGCTTGTTCCCATCGCGTTTGTAGGATATACATTTGAGGAATGAAACCCGCCGGCAGACAGACAGTTCTCAATCCTAGCTGAGCGGCAGACAAATGTGTTCGGGAAACGGTTCGTTTTCATAAGCTTGATGTCAACCACAAGTTGGTGCTCTGATTATCTGCGGCCGATGCTCCGAAAATAGGTTGGATCGGGAGGAATAAGGGATGCATGTTCCGTAGAGCAACGTCCATGGTAGTACCTGTAGAACAGACTGAGTGACCCTACAAACCGTCTGTGCCTTAGGACTCCAGGCCAACGGTGAGTTGTGGGTCACCAACAAGAAGGACCGCTCAACGCTGTATCGAGACCAAGGACGCCAACAGGTACTAGGGACTACCATCCCATTATGTAGTTACAGTATTATATTACACATCTAATTTGTGATTTGTAAAGAAGCATTAAGTATTTGTATCAATGAAAATAATCTTGCAACGGTATATGATCTCCAGTTTCTGCGATGCAATTATGGCCTTGGCTTAAATAAAACGCCGAAACGAAACGTCTTTACAGATGTTGCAACCCAGTAGGTCCAGGTGCTCCAATACATACTGCCTGGAAACTTGCTAGGAGCGGAAATGGGTCTACGTTGGCAGAGAGAACACAGCATTGCGTCTTACTAAAATATGACGGATCAGCTAAGTATATACCTGCTTCGCCCCTTGGGTGCGATACAGCGGCGTGTCGTGTATCCAAGGGAAAAAAACCATTCAGAAAAAAACCAGTTCTCCACCCTCACCGGCCGATGATGCTCCGTCACACGGAGCCAACCGACAGTGGTGATGGCGTGAAAGCATAAAACGAGTACTCTGAATGCGCGGTTGTTTAGGGCCACCTAACTATTTTTTAGTCGGTTTCATGAACCCGAGCATAAACCATATATATCGTCAAGGAATCCTATCTTTGTATTATATCTATTCAATCTAAATAATAATATTGAGATTGAGAGAGAGAGAGAAGAGAATATTGAGGTAATGAGAGAGAGAGAGTAAAAAAGATAAAACCCGAAAAATTGTCCTTGTGGCACAGTTTTTCGAGTTTCACTTTTATCGGATTTTTCCTAGGCCCTCAAAGGACCTCCCACTGACCGGGAAAGAAGTCACATTGCACAACCTAAAACAAGTTTTAGGTTATATCGGTGAATAAACCTGAGATCAGGTATTAGTCTTTTTCGTTTGCAACGATACAATTCACCCGCATTCTACTGCCTGCACCAATTTTCGCGCATTTTCCAGTGCGACAATATCATACAGCTGAGAAGCGCTGCCACCGCTAGACCTACGCGGCTGGTGTAGGAATGCGGAACACAGAACAGTGTCCGCGCTGAAATAACGTATGAATAAGTCGCCTAGGAGACGCCTCCGCCAGCCGTGTCATATCTCGCTGCAGCGACTCGCATCTCCGGACAAAGGACGCCGCCGTGCTTTGTGTCTGAGCAATCTCTAGGAGCATCAGGCGGCACTGTGTACATACCGAAAGTAGGGCACAGGAAAAATACACGACTACATTTGTGCGTTATTCAAAATGCATTACTTCTATTGGATGCATTCATGCAAGAAAGAGTGTCCTTACACACGATGGCCACGGCTCGACCTTAAGGTGGCCCAACCCGCTCAACTCCCCATACAAACGGGGAAAGAAGATCACGCCCATATTTCTTATCAGAGATCCCAAATTTTGCTCAAAAGAGCTTTATTTGATCGAACTAGATGTCTGATGACCGTTGGCATTGCAAAATTGTGTTTGGTTTCTAAGTTATAAGGTCCGAAAGTTCGAATTTTTCGCGCGTTTTATACAATAACTTTGGTTGTTTATTACGCTTATTTAATCAAGATTTATAATCTATTTAGTTTTTGTTAGGTTTACTTTTAGCTATAAGTCGTTTTGAAATCAAAATTTTCGTAAATCTTACCAAATCATACGCTATGCACATTGTCTTTTTTGTATACATGTTGCATCTTCCTCATCACGGAGCCTGTCTTTTTCTTTGAAACAGAGAAGGTCCCAGAGCGCAACAGCACGGTTTTGTACAGTGCCCGCGAATGAGTTAGTCCCGCCGGGTTGGGCCGCCTTAAACTTCAAATCAGGTTTATTAGCCAACATTACAATTGTATCCCTTTAGCAATAGAGACCCTAGGCCCCGTTTGCGCAGCCGGAAAACAATTTGTTTAGTGAGCTGAGTAAAAGGCTGCGCCAATCGCCGGAGGCTGTCGGGCTGGGTCGTTTCTCCTCCAGCGCATCAGCCTGGCCGTGCAGAGGAGGAACGGAGCAAGCGTTATGGGGACCTTTCCAGTCGATGCCCATGGAGGAGATTTTTTATCTTATTTAATGGACACCGACGTAGCTGGAGCCCCGTCTCGACAGCCCCTGGACGGTTTTTATTTTAGTTTCTAAATAAGTTGGAGATTGTTTTTTTTCAATAGTATTAAACATACCGTTCCCAATGAGGTAATAATTTCAAAGTTTGAATTCCGTCTTTATTTTCGTTGCTATACCTTACTTATTGTGGTAATAGTTCCTAATTTGTAGGTGTACGGTGTCGTTGTACCAAAATTTCAGGCAGTAACATTATGCTAATGTCGGCTGAAACTCTTGAAAGCAGGGAACAAAGGCTTAGCGTGGCAAGGCAACTGCGCCGCATGGGACATGAACCGAGTAAATGCCACAGGACCCGTGATACCCACATAAACGTATTATTTTTTTTATTTATGTTAAGTGCGGCATATGGCGTACGCGAGGACTTAAAGATGTCCGACGACGCCCATGGGTTTTCGAACATTCAGAGGGGCTGTGAAAAACCAAGCCGGCCGGCCAGGCCCCCGTTTGAAACACCCCAGGTCGTAATTTGGGGGAAATACCTCGGAAAGGAATTCATTCCATTGTTTACCGACCCTATAGATAACGGATCTAGAGGATCGGTGGGTTCTTACTTTTGGAATGTCGACTGTGAATGTGTGCATTTCTTCCTGTTTCGCGTTGACCGACGGTAGAAAGGGGCCGGAGGAACAGCGTTATGCAGCTCCGACGAGCATTCTCCATGGTACTCCAACGTATATTTATAACTCAAAATTAAATAATTTCCGAAAGCCCGCACCAGATGCCTGGGCATTCTTCAATCAGTCTACTGTTCTTCTAAAATTATTACTCTGAACGATGACTAATCTTTTATGACCAACCCCAACGTTCAAGTGACACCTTTGGCTATAATGGATAATATCACACCTACTCCCATGGAGGTGAGGAAATTACAGGAGAACGAATGGAACTGAAAAAGTGTCGACACCACAATTGTGCCGCGGGAGGCGTGACAGCCGGATTCGGCTTTCGGTGAATACATCATTACGAATGAAGAATGACGTAACAACCATCTAGTTTATTGAAAAATTGTTCTTATCGTAATAAGTTTACCTACCAATTTGGTAGACTTGAGATTGATTTTTTCTCCGTTATCATGACTACGTTACAAATGTGTACGGCGACATAATGTTGTAAGTCACGTGGCGTAATTTTTCGCGAGGACCTTCCTTAAATCGCACGGCTACATAAAACTGGATCAAATGGAATAAAATTGCGTTCATTCAATTCGATGGCACCGACCAGGACCTACAGTTTTATGGAAACTGCGCATAAGTACGGAGAGCATCAACCTCGAAATCACAGTAGGCATCATATATCATAATCATATCAGTATCATAAAGGTGGTTGTGTGGTATTAACCACCCATGTCAGGTCGCATAAAAAAAAAACCATCCTACCATCATTTCTCGACAGCCAGCTAAATGCCAAATTCGGCGATCTACGTTATATTCCACATCCCGACTTAAGATGGTTATTAAATTGGATAAGGTACCATGGTACATTTATTCGGAGGGTGAACAGGCAAGTGAGTGATTGAATATGACGTTTAGTTACATTTCGTATACCATGCTAACTGTGAAACGACGAGTTATTCGACCCAGTGAACTGAAATTTACCAGTTAACATGGTACGAAATGCAACTTAACGTCAGTTGTAATCACTAACTGCCTGTTCACTTGCTTAGGTCATTTACCATGGTAACTTGCCAGATCGGATTTATTTTATTTAAGAAAAAAATCGATTCAGGTAGTATAAAACGCAGGGCCAAATATCAAAAGTCCCGGTAGAGACATGACCAGAACTTGGCTCAGCCAGAAAACAACTTCCGCCTGTCAACTTTGACGAAAGATGAGAGCAAAAACCTCTCAATTGACAGTCGGAAGCATTATTAATTACTATCATACAACACATTAAGTTGCAATAGCATTACTATTTCTTTCATAGTCTGAACTGATGTATACTTCGGTTGGAGGCCAAGCAATGTGTAATGTTTTAAACATAAGACGTAATATTCTATTGCAGGCAAAGGTGAACAGTCAAGTACGTCAACTTTTGCATTTGCTTTATCGGTGACTTTGACGCCTCGCATCTGAGCGAATTCTTGAACGCGTGCACCCACCGTCCATAAGTAAAGGAACAAAGAAAACTAAAATTATTTACCGGTGAGCATGCGTTGAACAAATGGAACACCACGCTTACAAGACGAATTTATTGAACGTCCGAATTGTTGGACCACTGGAATCGTGTCACAAACTGGGGCAATTTGAGCAGCGTATTGTGACGCGACGCGACGGACCACGCTGGCAGGTTGAAAGTTACGAGTATAGCGCACTGACCACGCACAACAACTCGTAAAGCCCGTTCAGCGCAACACGGAGATTAAATGACTATAGATAATTCGGCCCAGTCGGAACTATGCCATACTTACTTTTCCGATACACGAACTCTTGCTTGTCGTAGTAAACAACGCCAACGACCTAATAGTAGACTAGATATATCGGTTATTACCGAATACTTTAATTTATTACCGATTCGGTCAGTGTATAGTTTTGCAGTTATCTTGAAAGATCAACTTATGAAACATGATATAGATTTTAAGAATTTATGATATGGATGAAACTGCAACAACATCCGAGCCTAGAAAAATACTATCAACACGGGGTAAAAGACAGATAGAAATAGTATCTAGCCTTGAAAGATTAGTGCTGTTGTGGGCTACTGTAGTGATGACGGATCATTCATCTCAGCCTCAGTGGCCCAGTGGCGCGACACTTCGGCGATCGCTCTCCGAAGTTAAGCAACGCTGGGTCCGGTCTGGTCTTGGATGGGTGACCATTCGACCGTTGAGAGAGGCTGGCCGTGGTTCGGATTCCACGTTAAGCTGTAGGTCCCCTTCCTTACTTACTAGGTGGTAGGGTTTATCCCGCCCGGGTTGGTACCATCGCATTGGATGAACGATGGTCGAAGCGGCAATGAAAATTGTCCGTGTTTTCCATCCAGTTCAATGTAGCCGTGCAATATAAGGAAGGTCCTGGCATGGCACCTAGTTCCCATGTGGTGTGTTGGGCTAATACCATGACAGAACTTTTGGTATTAGCCAACCATGTCCAGTCACATAAAAAAAAAAAATTCATTCCACCTTTTTTAATTATTTCAATGAAAGATATTCCTGGCTTCATTGTTCGATGGAGTATTTACAATTGGCTTCGATTTTTCGTTGAACAAGTGCGACCCACTTCAGAAAAATTAATTACTGAAACATTTTTCGAATAAGACATGAACACCATTAATTTTCAACTTACCTGGGAGGTGCAACCATAAATTCGCCGGATTCGAGGCAGCAGGAAGTTATTCTTTCAATAGAAATATCTTCGGAAATAAGGCTTTAGTAGTTAGCAAATTTGTGTCTAATGTGGCCACCACTGATGCTGCCACTTCTACATCTATCATCCATCTTTTGCACAATCATCTGCACAAACAGTCCCGACACATGCATCTGCTCATCCAGCTCCGACACCTGCATCTGCTCATCCAAGCCTCAGCTGGAAGTATAAAATCACCCAGATATCAATGGACCATTACAAGCAAAACAACTCGATATTAACATAACTACGCAGCCTGAAGAGGAAATAACGTCAACCCATATAAGATCAATACCTCTGCAAACAAGACAAGCCATATCACAATGCAAGAGAAAAATCCAAAAGGCAGGAGTTCTAACCAGTACACCTATAAAGAATGACCAGCCTAGAAAAATGGATAAAAATATCAGCAAGCCTATCGATAAAGAAGGACATAAGAAAAGCAAGAAGTGCTCAAAATTATCACTGGATTCTACAACTTCTGTTCTCCACCAATCTCGACCTACTTCCAAAATTTCACAACCTTCAACATCAAACACAAAACAGCCAAAACATTCAATAACGAAACAACTTACTTGTGCACCCTCCCAAAGAAGATTGCCCCAATGCCAGAAATTGATCCATATCATTTAAACCCATTTGTTTTGATCATATCCATCCTGCCCGCAACTCGCCTACCTATGCCTTTACCCGCCTAAATTTGCACCATCGATATGACGCTTCTACGCATGTGTGTCGGGTTGGCATTAGTTCCGGGTTCCTAGTCAGCTGCTGGTACCTGTACAAATAATGTTTGACAAAATTGACAAATAACAACACGCAAGTATTGATCAAAAAGTATCGTAGATCGTTGAATGACGCGCAAATAGCGCGGGGTATCGACACGATAACAACGTCATTAAAGATAATGGACGCGATATAGCTATATCGGGGCGGAGGCGACGACGACGCAGCGGGCAGCGGCGGAGGCGGGCGGGCCTGACAGTAAGAGTATTTTACATATTATTATGTGTGCTGCTTATCACGATATTGATAGTCTCTGCATCAGAGGAAAAATAGAGTTCACCTGAACCACATATAATTGAGATTGAATTCATAAATTTTAAACGGTACATTCAAACAAACAAACCAAAGAAAGATTTTATTGCCGAACGAAGAGCGTAGCGTCTCCATTTTAGCTTGGGCAAAAATGCTTTCATATGTCCGGCTGTTCTCCTTCTAAAGGTCGCACTTCTAAACCGATTCTCGTGAAATCCGATTCTCGTGAAATTTTGTGAGCAGCCTCAAATGAAAAATAAAATTAAATAAAAAGGTTTTCGATTTTAGAAAGTGACATAAAAAACAAAAAAAAAATGCTTTTTTATTCAAGCTAAATACATATATTAATGTATCATAAAGATAAAGGTATAATGTTCGACATACTCAGATAAATAAAAAACCGGCCAAGTGCGAGTCGGACTCGCACACGAAGGGTTCCATACCATCGTGCAAGATTTAACACAAAAATATCACGTTTTTGTATCCTTTAACTTTTTATTTTTTTTATTTTACCTATTTGTTGTTATAGCGGCAAAATAATACAAACTCTGTTAGTTTGTAGCCCTGTGACAGACGGACGGACGGAAGGACAGACGGACAGAGGAGGCTTAGTAATAGGGTTCCGTTTTCACCCTTTGGGTACGAAACCCTAAAAGAGACTTATAAATACAATTCTTGAATATTCAGCCAAAAAATTTAGCAAATCTCCCACTAATATATTCAATGTTATAGCCAGGAACGAATTATCTTCAGAAAGTAATGCTTTCTGAAAATCGATTAGTTTCAGCTAAACTAGAACGTTACGCTGCCGTACTGAAATACAAACACATTGGACGAATTATAACACAACTATTGCGCACATTGGGATTTCCCATAGTTATTCATCACTTTATAATGAATGCCCTATGACTCTGAATCCATTTGCAAGTCTCATTTCTTGGATTGTACCATTAGTGGTCGTGACTTGCAACGAATCACAAATAAAAGCACACACTGCCTTTGCCCGTTATCGCATTTTTTACCATAATAATTTAAAAGTAACTGTTTTTAGGGATCCATTCCTCAAAAAGAACCAAGGAACCCTCATAGGACTAATTTGTTATCCGTCTGTCCGTCTGCCGAGACAATTTTTCTCAGGAATGCTCGGAGGTATTCAGTTCAAATTAATATTAAATTCTATGATTTATGGTCCCTTAGGCTGCATAAAAATGAAGCCAAAGGCAAAAATAGGGTTATTTCACATTATGTTCCATTGACCGTGAAATTTGGCCGTCTGAGTGGTCAGTCTGAGTTCTCACCTAAATTAGCGTTTACGGCAAACCGATCGACTGGTGTTTTCAAATGTATGGAGAAATTGAAGAGCACGCGCAGTGGGCGTTAATCGAACTAACATTTGCGAGTCCGAGTTTGATTTGACAGCTTACTCAACGTTACCGTAAATACGTCGACGTTGCCGTTTACGCCGATTCCGCGTTTTCATACAAATCGGAAGTCCGAGTTGGACTTTGACAACTTGAAGAAGTAAAACCACAGAACACTTGTATGGAGTTTGACGTTTTTAAGGAAAACGCCAGTCGACCGGTTTGCCGTAAACGCCAATTTAGGTGACTACTAGGACTATTATTAGTATTATCTAAGTAATTATTAGCATTATCTTTGACTAAAGGCTCTGGCCAGTTTTGATGGCAAATTGCTGCTTGACTTCTATAATCGTAGTATAAATCTATAAGCGTGATAAAACCTGATTACATTCGAAACTACTACTTATTTTGGAATTTAAAAAAGATTAAAAATGCATTGACGAGTTGGATGTATTTGAAACCGGAAACGGTATATATAGTTTATGACTATTTGTCTCATTTGAGAACACAAAGCACCAGAGACTGACAGTTTGATCTTGAAATTATAGCAAGACCATGAATCTAGTCTTCACTTTTTTGATTTTCAATATTAGTTGTGGTTATTTTTAAATAAAATTAAATGTTGTTTTACTTACGTCGTCACAAACTGAACGCAATCGGCTCTTATCATACATTTTCTTCGGGGGAGATGCTTCTGTCCCATTTACTGCTTACGCGAAGTCAGTTAAAGGGATAAAAATAAAAGATTACATTAATTTGTACCTAATTGAACATAAAAAATGTACAGACTCACGCTTGTCCATTTTCTTCGAAGTTAGTTCGGTCACTTACAGTCGTATTCGGAGTGAATCTGTCAAGACTTAGTACGGGATTAGCACTGGACTAGCTATATAAAAAACCGGTTTAATCCGGCAATCATCTGGGCACTAAAGTTAGTCCGCCCAATCTGAATACGCAGTTAGGTATTCTTGTCGGGTCCAATTATGACGTGACATGTATTTATAACTATCAATATAGGGGAAAATAAAAGTAAATATCCAATCTTTACGGAAAAGTTCGCCATTCAAAGTTGGATTTATTGGAAAAGTTTCGTTTCTCCGAGGGTAAGTCCCTTAGTACGCGAGACAAACCAAAGCCCACTGTCCAAGTAACATTTTAGCCTAGCGCATTTGTATATATTGCGGCGATGCCTGTCGTGTTTAGATGGAAAATAAAATGGTTATAAACTTAAGTTTTTACTAGATATGTATCTGACGGTTATATCTGAT
This sequence comes from Incurvaria masculella, assembly GCA_946894095.1. Classification (NCBI taxonomy): domain Eukaryota; kingdom Metazoa; phylum Arthropoda; class Insecta; order Lepidoptera; family Incurvariidae; genus Incurvaria; species Incurvaria masculella. The sequence goes on from OX335644.1 coordinate 12,646,262, forward strand.
TTCAGATGCTACGATGGTCTATAAGCATATCGTTAAAATAAATATGAAAATGTCATAAAACTGCTTATTTCTGATGATTACATCCACAAGGGGCGCTCACCCTAAACTGTCGTTAATGTCACAAGACGTTTTATAATCTTCATGTGTCAAGCAAATACATATTTGTGATCATTAAAACATGGTCGTAACTCATTTGCAAAATCTCGGAACACGTGATAAAAATCATGAGGCAAAATTACCGTCGCCACAACCCCATCAAAATAGTGCTGCAGACTGCTTTGTAGACGGACGGTGTGGTATTGCGATCGATGTCCAGCTATAAAAAAAAACTATACGGCATAGATAGAGGGCCTTCTAGAGGGCATAGATTGTCTTGGTGACAGTCTTATCATAAGTAGACTTTAGCAGACAAGTTTGAGTGCAGTTTAAAAATTTGACCACAGAGTTTAAAGCCTACAAACGTTTTGCACTTCACTGGCACGATATCAGATAGTTACTAATAAACCATGCTGTCATATCCTTTTCGACTTCGATAAAATAAGATTTGAAGCTACTTACACCGTTCAGAATATTACGTATCCCTCATTGATGTAATTGTAAATGGAAAACGACTTTTGTAACAGTTACAGTTACTTGATATTTGGTATCTAATATCAGGCAATAGCAATAGCTGTGTTGTTTTTTCCAAAAAAATATCCTGGGTCAAACTACAGAGAAAAGGAAATTATCGCTGTCATTCGACTCGTTTTGATTTAAAACATTGTAAAAAACATTTTTAAAAACCGGCCAAGTGCGAGTCGGACTCGCATACGAAGGGTTCCGTACCATCGTAGAAAAAAAAACAAAAAAATCACGTTTTTTGTATGGGAGCCCCCTTTAATTTTAATTATTTTTTAATCTTACCTATTTGTTGTTATAGCGGCAAAATAAATACTCACTCTGTGAAAAATTCAGCTGTCTACCTGTTACGGTTACTGAGATACAGCCCTGTGACAGACGGACAGACGGACGGACGGACGGACGGACGGACGGACGGACGGACAGCGGAGGCTTAGTAATAGGGTTCCGTTTTCACCCTTTGGGTACGGAACCCTAAAAAACAGCTTTTATAGCTTTTATTTTAATGCTCTAAAAAGAAGAAAATAAACATTTATTAAATCAAACACATATGTGTTTACCGATAATGATATAAAAGCTTGTCGCAAGGTTGACCTGCATACTTATGTTTTATGGAATACATAGTTTTTTTAGAATGTCTTCTTGTTTATTTACAAGGGACAATTGTTTTAAATATATTTAGTAAACTACATTTGTAAGAGGATAACAGCTTTTACAGCCAACTTATTAATCAAATAAAAATGAAATAAACACCACAGTTGGAAATGCATCAAAATGCAAGCCGTGTCCGTGGGCTCCGCTTCATTTGCAACGCATTCGCAATTCGCACTGACTTTTATATCTTTCATTATTCAATTACGATTCATGAATATTTTAACGGTCCGTTTAACAATGTTGTTTGTGTGACAAGCCTTGCGCTTTGACCGTAACGTAAATTTACTAGTCACGAGAAGTTTAACTGCGAAACAGTAAATTTTTAAGTAGCTTTCTAATTTTACGTCTATTTTGTGTATAGGACTACATTTTTCTATTGAACTATTGGATATTTTGTGTTTATTCAATGAATACGACATTACTCATGTTGAAGCATTGTAGATATCGATGCATAACATTAAATTAATAAAATTGACGCATTTATTTAGGTTACGAAACTTAAAAAAAACACAGTACATTTATAAGATTACTAAAACTGTTCGATCGATTATCTTAAAAAGCATTGAAATAAATTAGATTAACCCGCAATTAAAAGAATGTAAAGAATGTACAAACATTGTTTCGTAATTTTATTGATGCAACGAATTGTTGTAGCAACAAGTAAATATACTTTTTCGTACTAAGCAGGTACGTCGCTTATTCCAAGGAATGTGACATGTATGTATGTATAATCGACCGTGAAGCAAGGACACATATACTGCAAGGCTGGACCCGAACCAGCAAAACATACCATTCGCGGGTATTGCGTCTACCAATTTCGCCACCGGCTGTATACCCATAATTTGGAATTCTCCTACATTTCCTAATAAGGAATTAATGGCACAAGGGTTCACTCTTTGACACGGAAAAAAAAATGTTTTAAATATTAACTACCACACCGCGAGGATATGGAATTGGGAGTCTTGAAACCATCTTCAAAGGTAATTTAAGATCAGCGATAGTCAGCAAATCTTTTGGAAAAATGTTTGGTGAATTTATATTTCTTTGAAGTCCATAAGATTGTGCCACCAATAACGTTCGATAATTGACGCTTATATATAAAGTAAATTATTTAATTCATACTAATAGTATATATATATTTTTTTTTTATGTGACTGGACATGGATGGCTAATACCACAAGTTCTGTCATGGTATTAGCCCAACACACCACATGGGAACTAGGTGCCATGCCAGGACCTTCCTTATATTGCACGGCTACATTGAACTGGATGGAAAACACGGACAATTTTTCATTGCCGCTTCGACCATCGTTCATCCAATGCGATGGTACCAACCCGGGCGGGATAAACCCTACCACCTAGTAAGTAAGGAAGGGGACCTACAGCTTAACGTGGAATCCGAACCACGGCCAGCCTCTCTCAACGGTCGAATGGTCACCCATCCAAGACCAGACCGGACCCAGCGTTGCTTAACTTCGGAGAGCGATCGCCGAAGTGTCGCGCCACTGGGAATGCGAAAGTAACTCTGTCTGTCTGTTGAATTTTCACTCCGCTAAAACTGAACCGCTACTAAAATGCTGAAATAATTTTGATGAATTTCGGCATAGAAATAGTCTAATAGAAGGGCTACCGTTTGTGGCGAAAATTATACACGAAGGGGGTGACATAGGGTATGAAAGTTTGTATGGGGAACTTATATAATATCCAGGAAACAATTCGGACCGATATCAGTCCAAAAAGACATTGAACGTACCGGGGCCGGGTTGAGGTACTAGATTATAATATAAAGATAATGTAAAATAATCATTCTAACATGTTCTTAATGGACTCTCTAGGCGTTGACCTTTGAAAACTTGACCGAATCGACTGATCAAGTGGATTGGTCCGGTGCTACCCGCAACATTTTAAAGTCGAGGGGCCATAAAACGCAGGGAACTGATCGACGGCACCGCGCACCGCGCACCGCGCACCGCGCACCGCCTGCAGCGGGAACTTTGACCCCCGCCCAATACCTATGAGCGCTCTCCGTGCGCCGAGGAAAAACGCATAAAATGCATAGCAAGTCGCGGCCGCTGCTGCACCGACACATGTGCAGCGGAGAGGGCCAAATATACTTACTTTTATTTGATAGTGGGCGAGCGGTTCATTTAATTTACGGTTCAACGTTTATGGTTTTAAGAAACCGTAAGTAGATGACCCTCAAAACTGTTATATTTATTGTTATGAGTTTCTTTAGCTTTATAAGACACTTTACTTCGAAGTAATAACAAGAAATATAGAAAACACATGCATATTTTGGCGTTTTTAGGGTTCCGTAACCAAAGGGTGAAAACGGAACCCTATTACTAAGCCTCCCTGTCCGTCCGTCCGTCCGTCCGTCTGTCACAGGAATGTATGGGAAGGGAATCTGAAATTTCCACAGATTATGTATTTATTTTGCCGCTATAACAACAAATAGGTAAAATATTAAAATAATAAAAATTAAAGTGGGGCCCCATACAATAAACGTGTTATTTTTGGGGTAAATCTTGCACTTGGCCGGTTTTTTTTCTATCGAGCAAAGTGTCTGTTGTGGATATGAAAGAAAAGAGAAAATGAATGAGAAATACCACTTATGTGGTAGTTATCGCTACTCCGCCGCCGTATAGACAAAGTGTGCATATAAGTATGGGAAGCCGGCCTCGCGTCGTCACCGTGCTCAAATGTGTTTCAGAAATGCGTTTGCCATGCCAGTTCCCATCCACACAATCCCTCCAATATGTCTGCGACTATGGTTGCGTTGGGTTTCAGTTGAGTTGGTTATTTAAGAAAATTGGAGACAGCGTCTCATAGTAGACGCACTAGGTGGCATATCTCATTCCTTTTTGATCTGAAGGTGCTGATATATCTAAATTAATATTATATAATAGAATTTGATATGTACTGAGCCTGAATTATGAATAGTTGTGAATCGTTATTTTAGCACTGAGCCTCTATTACGAGTTGCAAATCACGTATCGGAAAATCGTTAAGATCATCGATTCCGCAGGCTTACACAATTGAACAGAGCAGGCATTTGAGGGATACACTAAATCGCTCAACCATGGGTTTTTATATATGTGTAGACACATATGTTCAACACATTTATATTATTTTATTTTTTTAATAAATATAAATATCCGTGAAAGGGCGATTTAGTGTATCCTTTAAATGCCTGCTTATTCAATGGTGTAAACCTGCCGAATCGAAGAGCTGAGCGAACTTTCGACAAGTGATTTGTAAATCGTAATAGAGGCTCAGTACTCTCGTGTCGCCTAGCTTAGTATGGAACCTTTATATATGTTCAACGGAAAATGATGCTGCGATAAAGAAATCAATATTTCACAAAGTAGTACCTACGAGGTTTTCTGTCTTTAGAGCTTTACGAATGAGTTTCTTTGGCTCCGCCATTATAAAGGAACCGGTTTGATTACATGTTTTATAGGTAAAATAAACGGGTTTAAATAGGCGATGCACTTCCATTTTATCGTCGGGTTTATTTCGACAGTTCCCCGTTTAGAGTAGGCAGCGACGTTAAAGTTTTACAGCCACCTTCGCCGGTCCGCCCGATGTAACAAGCACAGATTACACACATGCGCCCTTTCAACTTTACTCAAGTGCTGTGAGAAGGTTCCCGATGAATAAACGGTTTAATTTGCACTTTTCTCGGTCATCTGGTGGATACGGTAGAGGGATAGGCGCCTGGAGAGGTAGTTCCCTGTATAGCGGAGCAATCGCTGTAGCAACGGCGGCGGCGGCGGAGATGGGTTCCTACGGGAACTGAAATGCAATCGGAGCTTCTATTACGAGTTACAAATCACTTATTTTGAACACATTTATTCATTATTTTATATTTCTACACAGACATAAAAATTCACGGACGGGCGATTTAAAGTATGTCTCAAATGCCTGCTCTATTCAAAGGTGTAAGCCTGCGGAATCGATGATCTTATCGATTTTCCGATACGTGATTTGCAACTCGTAATAGAGGTTCAGTGCTAAAATAACGATTCACAACTAATACATACAAACAAATGTTGACTTATAATACTACTCTAATATCATTTTTGAGATTTTGTTACTTGTAATTAGTAATGGCCTCGGAGCAATAATAAGGAAGCCTGTTTATAACTTGGGTAGAGTCCACGGAATATTTAGGAGGTAGAGTCGATCGCTTGAAAACTTTATACCTTGTTGGTTCACAGAGCTAGAATTGTAGGTGTGCAATGCGATAGTACTTGGGTGACTTTGAAAGATTTCCTCCAAATTTCACATCTAGGTCCAGGCGGTTTAGACCGTGCGTTGTATGTCAGTCAGAACGTCACATTTTACAAGTATAAGCAAGCGGCTGAAATAAAACCGATAACATGTGTGCAACAGTTGGTATCCTATTCATCCTGCGTGTTGATCATAACGAACTCTCGTCTATGTGCGGAATCCACGCCAATGATCACCCATTGCAAACTAGCAACACGCATGTGAACATGTTAGCAAGCAGAGGTCCGAGTCAAAATGACCTAACTGAAAGCTTCAATTGCTACGAATTAATGTGAACCTTGCTCACGTATTCATAATGGTATACGAGGCCCATGCAGGAAGATATATGGATCATTCGAATTTAAACCTTGCGGCCGTTCAATAAAGTTTAATTTTTTTTTCAATTGAATTGCTCTGAAGGCGGCAGATGATGGGATGATTGCCGTATCCGTTTCAGTTAATCGGCTCGATGGCCGATTTGATTGACTAGAATGGACTATTACAGTCCATAAAATTGCAAAGGAAATCTGACTCAGATCTTATTGATGCGATGATCGACACAATACTGTTTCCACATATGTTTGCAGGTAAGAAGTACTTACATGTATGTGTAATGTACTGCACGTGTATAAGGTTAAGAATTTAATAACATAATTATAAATAATTGTCAGCAATAAATTTTACAAAATGTAGCTGAATATTTTTTATGAAAATAATAAGAGAAATATGCGTATTATAATAATGCGCATAATAATGCTAAATGTTAATTATAAATATTAATATTTTTTAAAATGGCTGGCAAAAACTGGCTCGACAAAAAACACAAAATTTCACGAGAATCGGTTGAGAAATGGTTGGAGAAATGCGACCTGTAGAGCAGAACAGCCGGACAGCCGGACAGACAGTTTTATTTTTAATGTTTACCGACACTGAGTACTGAATGCAGTGGCTCACAGAATAACGGCTTTTCGAAACAGTAAAAAATGACACGGGTGACAAGTATAAATGCGTCATTGTTCGTCTCGTCAACGCGCACATCACGAGTATGCCTTAAATACAAAGGACATAATTTTACGTATTTTCATTTCCCACAAGTCGGGGCTCGGCTTGGCGGGGAGGGGCGGGTGGAGGGGGAGGGGGAGGACGGTTTCGCGGCTACGCGCAGGCGCAGTGGCACAATGGGGCTACGTAAACACGATCCGCGTGGGCCGGGCGAGAGCGACACGTGTGTCCTCCGTCGCCGCGCGCCGTCTCCGTGTCGCCGGGAATAGATGACAGATTAGGGATAGGAGTCAGTGCATCATCATATGGTATCTGACTGGTAAGTGACTGTATCCTGCTGTATTTCTGAGCGAATACAGAGCATCAAACTTATAGACTAGGAGGTGGCGACAAAGATGGTAACGATAACGTAAATGGCTGAAACTGGATTCACAGGATAAAGACCAACCCTCTGAAGCTAAATGTGTCAGTCTGCCCGTGCCAAGTGGTTGCGTTACCTAGATAAGGTGTCTGAAAAAGTAGTTATGGTGACAAAAAATATATATGATAAGGTAAATGGCTGCAAATTACGAAGCACGAAAGGATCAGTACATATTTGCTTAGCAATACCAAAACTGAACAAAGTTTTGGTTGAATTTCGTAGTTATAGGCGATTTAGGTTACAGATATAACTTTAGGTATATTTTAGTATTTAATAAAAAAACCAACTGGTTATTGTTGTATAATTAATAGGTATCGATGTTTTTAGACAATCAGTATATTCATCAGCAGGTATATACCAACATATATTTTACATAGCCAATCTAGATAACGCAACCACTTGGCACAGGCAGACCGACATATTGAGCATCAGAGGGTTGGTCTCTAACATGTCAACCCAAATTCAGCCATTTACCTTATCGTGACCAACAATGTCGTAACCTCCCGGACTACTTAATTATATATTTATAAATGGATACATACCCGTAATCCTAAAGGATTTTCTTCCTGAAACCCCAGACGTTAAAAAAAATGTTCTCTGTGTCTCTACCAACGAACGGAAATAACCACGAAATATTGAAATAACCAATTTGCACCGCGCATCAGCCCGAACAGACATATAACTCAAAACTACTTACATAAGCTATCATGTTAACCAAGAGTAGTGAACCATCGTGCCACCAAGTCATAAGTTGAGCTGTGTTTACGAGCATACTCCTAGAACGAGGTCGCCATGTCTTACTCCAGGAGTATAAGCACATAATAAGTAATAACATTGCATCTTTATGACATTCTTCCACGCAGCCAGAGAGCTTTGTTCAAAACCACTTTCCATTTACACGCATGCATATTGTTACATGGTCGAGTAGTAGGTTTAAGTGAACTGAGTCTGATATTAACATAATACGTATGAGTAAGCGGTATAGGTAGCAATACTATTGATGATCGTTTTCATTTCAAACTGCTGGCCATACAGGTAGTTGCAGATAACTGAAACCCTGAAGTGACGGCTGTCATCTGCGCTGGTCAATCAACATCCCCGATACGACAAAAATATACTCCTGCTCCTTGTTACATGAGCGTTGGTTTCTAATTAGCCGCCGGGAGCTGGCCACCGATTGATTGATTGATAGCTACTGCCGCATGCATGCATCGTGCTTTCGCTTCGAAGAAATGTATTCTTTTGTAACGGGACATGCGCGTGCCTAATACGCCACGTTCCCGTGATTCGGTGTCACGCCAGGAGCACAAAAAGGACAATTTCTAATTACCGCCTCAACCATCTTTTCGTCAAACGCAATGGTACCAACCCGGGCCTGCTTAACCCTACCACCTCATAGGGGAAGGGGGTCTAGAGTCTGACATAGATTCCGAACTATGGAACAGCTTATTCGTGACGAAATGCAATTTTAAAACTCAGAACAAGAAATAAAGTTAAGTTAATAAACAAACGCATGACCTCTGGCATGAGAAGAACCTTAGTAGCAAATACCTATTTATAGGGTAATAGTCGTGTTACCAATTGGTAACATATTGCAAACTTCGGACCTCGGACAGGCGTTGCAGTGAAACTGTCAATGTTCCTGGAGTAAAATTAAAATATAATTGCGTCGATTGGGCCAGAAAAGATCAAGCATGGCAAACTTGAAAATAGTAAGTCTGAACGTTTGGTTGTTTGCAGTGAAGTGAGGAGGTTCGATCTTAGCGTAGTACAGATTCGTTTGGACTTATGCAGTTGAAGACATTGATTAATGAACAATAAAAATACTTTGAATTTTGTCAGCAGAGGTCAGGCAGACTTTGCATAAAACCCTTGTTGAAAAAGTCCATTCATAAGACATTACAGAAACGTTTTTTAGGGTTTCGTACCCAAAGGGTGAAAACGGAGCCCTATTGCTAAGCCTCCGCTGTCCGTCCGTCCGTCAGTCCGTCCGTCTGTCTGTCACAGGGCTGTATCTCATAAACCGTAATAGGTAGGCAGCTGAAATTTTCAGAGTGTGTATTTATTTTGCTGCTATAACAACAAATAAAACAAACAAATCATAAAAATTTAGCCAAAAAACGTAATTTTTTGGTGTTGATGGTACGGAACCCTTCGTGTGCGAGTCCGACTCGCACTTGGCCGGTATTTACAGGGTTAACGTACAACTAATAACAACTTGTTCCAAGCGATAAATATCGACCAAGCGACTCAGAACCGATCTGTCTGAGGTAATGCGATACGGAGGGGTGGCCCCTTACAGATTTGTTTTTACGTAACTGATACACTCCACTCGCCCTCCCTCATCCCAGCCATCCCCGTCCTACCTCGGAAGGGAGCGTGGCAGACTCGTTCTTGTGTCAACAGAATGGGTGGTTTAACGAGCATACCAATTCCGTTCTAATGTTCGAATTTAGTATGTTATTCCGTCTGCAAATAATATTGTTTGACTAACGAATGGAAAGTGCAATTCAATGGTTATTATATTCAATAATTTACCAGACAACAATTTCTTGATTCACACTTGGTAAAAGTATTCGAGAAGAGGTAGGAAATACGTTTTGTCGAGTTTGAGGAATCTGAATGTATTAAGGCGCTAGGACTAGCCAACTACTCGCGCCATACAAATGCACTTTTTAACAAATGTATTAATATGTAGTGAAACGCTTCAGCAAATCTAAATAGAACTCCAGACTGATAATGGATTGTTAATATTTTTTTATTCCATCATTTATTTAAATAATAATAAAAATAAAAAAAGTTGATTTTTCTCATTAGAAATCTGAAAGTCATTCGATTTCTAGATATAAGCAAAAACAGCATATATGCATAAACAAAAAATTCCATTTGCTTTTAGATTTCTACATTTAGTCAAAAAAGTTCGGAAATGGACACCGTTTCCGCAATGTATTTTGTATAGAAAAAGGAAACATACATTAACGAAAATCATTCGATTCCTAGACAAGGAATTGGAATTTTATGATGCGGGTTCTTGGGAAATATGTGCAGTACGGTAGTACATCTCGCTGCGTTTAGTGTAAGAAACCAATCCTTAGTCCAATGCACGATGTGGTCGAGGTTGTCTTGAATGGTGGCTTATGACAAGATCTCCGAAGAATTTGGCGTCTTCAGCAAGAAGTGTGTCTATAATAATATATGGGTATGTGTTTCTTATGTCTATTCATATGTTTAAGTGTATGTACGTATTTGCATGTAATTTATTTTTATATATAAATCCTTATTTTTAGGTTAATTAATATTTTCTCTAATTCATTCTGTTTTATGTTTATTTATTTTTTGCCCGCCTCACTGCCTTATGGCATTAATACCCGCCGTTTTGTACCGTATGGCTGCAAATACAGTATTTTTTTATTTCTTTTCATTTCAAGTGTTAAAGGGAACTACCCTTTGAGAATTATCGCTTTGAGGTCTGTAAGAAAGATAATGAAAGCGACAGGCCCGACCACCGAACGAGGTTATTCATGATTGTTTCGGTGAGGAGGTTAATTTGAGTCCGGGAAGCGAAGTGAACTTACCTTTCATTGAGACCCCTTTGCTCGGCAGAACAAAAGAGTTGAGTGACCCCTGCGCTCCCGCTCTGCAGCACGGGTGCATACACACGGTCCATGCATCACCTAATCGATTGATTGTCAAAACGCCGCCCGTGCCCGCCCATTAGTGTGCGGTGAAGCGACAAATGCAATATGGGGACCCCCGAGAGGTGGAAGTGCCGCTTATAAAAAAATACTGATACCGTCTAATACTAAAATAAATAAATACAGTATCGAACGATATTTGAGAATTAATATCGAACGAATTATATTGAACGACATTACATTATAATAATAATTATTATTTGTTTCTCAGTTAATTTAGTGAATTTATTCTGAGATAGACAATATACACGGATAATAATAGAATAAGAAATTAAAATTAAGTTAAATAGAAGAATTATAATTATTGTACTAAGTATTAAGATATATTTAAGTCTTTTTTTTTTGTTTTGATGCTTTAAGGCTTTAAGGCGATGTCCATCAGAAAGCATTCAGCAATTCATCAACTTTTTAAAATTGACTACGCTGAAGTATTTCGAATATGTTCGTTTTTATCTACCACAATTACTTTTGACCAAGAATTTGAAGACAGACTGCAAAGTCACGCATTTTCATATTCTTGCACCGGCAATATGGACAAATTGGAGATTCCTTCCTGTGGTATTCGACAAGAGAACTAAAGGTATTGAGGAATTATTTCTCTTTTCTGTGCAACGACATGAAAATACGTCACTAAACGCGGGGCTGAACCGGCGTAAGATGTGAGAACATATGCGAAGGAATTCGATAAATTCTGCACCAATCAGAAGTGGATGCCAAATATTCTACCCAATGAGAGCGCAGAAGGTGTGACATAAGCCCTTCTGATTGGTTCAGAATTGATCGAATTCCCTCGCATGTCTTATTACATCTTAGGCCGGTTACCCCCAAGAAGCTAATAATGTTCCCTAATTGGTGAGTTCCTGCAACATTTCGTATGTAAACGCTGCTTCCTGCCCGTGCGTGCTCTCAACAAGCGACCCGTGAGGGTAGGGTAGGGACATTAGGGCCGACTATTCACTACGACGACGACACGGCCAGACCCTACTGCAGTGTGCGTCACTGTTAATTAATCATTATTCATCATCATCGCGTGCAATTTAGTTCGCCTGCGTTCAATAAAATTTTATACATAGCAAGTTATTGGTGCATCGGTGGTACCTAACCTATTTCTAGTATAGTAGTGGTACCCTACAAATTATTTATGACAGTAATAATATCGTATGTATAAAGTTGTGATTATTGATATTCATATGTTATTAATATTAACAGTTATCCCTAATGATAAGAGATCAAGTTAGATTTACATAAATATGATTGAGAGCACGAAAAACGAAAATAGTATCACTGTAGTTTATTTCTTTGAATTTTTTTTATTTGTTGTTTTGATATTCTTAAACAGAAGAGGCGTGGACGGGTGGATTGGATACACTTTCTGGATAAATTTTCTGATTTATCGATATGTGTATAATTAAATGCAAAAAATACTGTTTTTAACCGACTTCAAAAAAGGAGGAGGTTCTTTCATCTTGATCGCCTGGGTGAACCAATTTTGATAATTATTATTTATTTGGAAGCTGGTGCTTCCCGTGTGGTCCCATTTTAATTTGGTTTAGTTCTGACAATGACATCCATGAGAAAATCATATTGTGCGCGACAAATGTACGAATAAGTCAATATCACGCCAACCGATTTCCATGATTCTTTTTTTATTGGAAAGGACGTGTACAAGTTAGTTAGTGTACTTCAAAATCACTAAAAATAAACAAATAAACAAAACTTTTAACAATAAAAAAACCGACTTCAAAGAAAAAGTATTTCAAAACCAATTAAAATGCACTAAAAAGTAAAAAAAATATTGCTATTTTTGTAGTTACGATTATCGACATTTTGTTGAGTCGGTGTCAGCCAAGGTAGCCAAGGTTATCTGGACTGGCGTGCCTGGCTGACGCCGACTTAAAACATTACAATAATCGTAACTACAAAATTGGCAATTCTTTTTTTACTTTTTATTGCATGTTGGAATACCTTTTCAATGAAGAAAGATTTTTTTGTTATTATGTTGTATGAAGATACCTTGCAATTATATCCCACATAACCAGGTATGGAAATCTTTTCACATGAGCATATTTAGATTTTTTTAAATTATTTAGAGTAAGGTTCGCAAAGATAAACCTCGGTACAGGTTAAGAGGAACTCGCTAGTTTGTGATTTTATCTTTGCTTGGAGGTAAGTAAGAAAGTTGTATCTACGTAACGTTACGTAGTATACAAGTTCCTTGGAGTAGGAGGATACAGGGTCTCCCTACGTGCCCAGTGTTGCCCGCGAGCGTCGTAAATATGCCGTCCCGACGACTGATCCTCGGAATTTGAGCTTTTGATTTACTGCGACGGCGCCGAACGTCTGCGCGGCGCCATTTTTTCTCTCCGCCCCCTAACTTACCGCACGCGTGACTCTATTTATGTCGCATCTTTATCTTAAGTGGTGGCAGCACCCCCAATTTGGTTGAGTCTTTTAAATATGTATAGTTCGCCTGTATTCGATAATCCTGAAGACGCGGTGCCGCCGTTGAGCAATCTATAGATGGGTATTTTAATACAAGAATGGGATGTAGTATGGGCAGCGAAAGTGGCCGGCGCTGTCTCGTCTGGGGTATAAATAGCGGGCTAGAGTAGTGGCGGGAGATGGCGTGGCAGGTAGCGGGGAGACTATAAATACTGCACCATTGAACCCTGCAGCGAGTCGGCTCCCCATCTGTCATCGTTTGCCAAAGCTAAGTGCGCGCGACTAGCCGGGACCACCATGATGCCTGCGAGGTTACGCCAACTTAAGAGGATAATGAGGTGATCACGTTCCATACGATGGCTCGTGACTGTTTCCTCAGTCAAATTAAGAAGTAATTTTCTGAAATTTTGCCCACTAAACAAATCAAATGAGAGCTACGTTTCTAGGTTTTTTTTTATAAATTAACTTATATACCCGATATATGCAATGATATATGCCTTTTTGTATTATTATTTTTTAAATTTATTTACATCCTTGACACATTTCCGAGAAGGAACCACTTACATTTTTACAGGCCGCGAGAAAACATATTATGTATTTTCCAGCGTAACTGTAGAGCAATATGAGTTCAAGTTGCGCTTCCAAGCTGGGCATCATCACTACATAGTATAAAACAAAGTCGCTTTCTCTGTCCCTATATATATCCCTATGTACGCTTAAATCTTTAAAACTACGCAACGGATTTTGATGCGGTTTTTAATAGATAGAGTGATTCAAGAGGAAGGTTTATATGTATAATAACGTCCATTAAATATTAAATACTGTTATTTTTGAGGTTTCCAATGTGATGTCGTAAAAAAATATTTTTTTTCCGCTTACATTGCAAACGCAGGCTGAACCCTACGAGATTTATCAAAATAATGTACTAAGTATTGTAAACATTGAAAAGGTCTACAGAAAACTCCGCGATGGTATATATCTATCTCTTATGGATATCCCACAATAACATTTTTTTCTCATTTACTTTTTACGACAAATAATGGCTAATTTTCGAAGCGATTTTAACCAATACAGCATTAATTCTTATCCAATTAAATACCTTAAATACATTGTTGATTTGATATAGATCTATACGGCCCTTTACAGCATACGATTTAAATGAATATTTTCGAAGATATTATAGATTTAAAAATTGCGGGATGTAGTGTTTGCGGCGGTACCGGCCGGCCGGGGCGGCGGGAGCGTGCCTCGGAGGCCGCGGTTCTCCCTATAGCACTTTGAATTTATTATTTCTCTAATATCTAATAATCATGTAATAATAATATCTAAGTTTTTTTTATTTCAAATATCTCAATGTAGGAACTCTAAGTAAAAATGGTTTATTTGTGTATCATTGTGTCAAAATAATATTTTTTTAAATGACATTATGCCCGTGCAAAGCCGGGACGGGCTGCTAGTAACAGTATATAAAAAAGGTTCTAGCTAATTTTTTTTGACATTGTGGCTTTTGTGCATAGAAATATATATGAAACATGTGTACCATAAACTATAACGCTATACATGCTGCCTACACTCCGGAAACACGTCGATATGCTACGTATTTAGTACAACCAGCGATACTCGGATATATTGGGTGTTAAGGCGCTAGGACTAGCCAACTACTCGCGCCATACAAATGCACTTTTTAACAAATGTAATAATATGTAGTGAAACGCTTCAGCAAATCCAAATAGAACTCCAGACTGATAATGGATTGTTAATATTTTTTATTCCATCATTTATTTAAATAATAATAAAAATAAAAAAGTTGATTTTTCTCATTAGAAATCTGAAAGTAATTAGATTTCTAGATATAAGCAAAAACAGCATATATGCATAAACAAATAATTCCATTTGCTTTTAGATTTCTACATTTAGTCAAAAAAGTTCGGAAATGGACACCGTTTCCGCAATGTATTTTGTATAGAAAAAGGAAACATACATTAACGAAAATAGTTCGATTCCTAGACAAGGAATCATATATTGTAAGAATGACACTTATAATCGTCAGACTTAGTTAGTTAACTTGGGGTGCCTCGTCTAACTTTGTGATTTGGCTAGTACCAGGCCCTTAACGGAGGTATGGTCCAAAAGCTAACCACTATCTATGCTAACAACGTATTCCTTGGCATATTTGGAGCAAACAGGTAGATGACATTTAGTCCTACATACCTTCCCATACATTTTTGTAAATACCTTCACACAAAATGTATGGGAAGGACGAACTTTTTTAAGTCGTACAACAGAAAGTTATTTACACGTTTTGACATTTCATACCATGCGAACTGTCAAACGCTGAAAATTAACCAGCATATCTACTCAGAAAAGCGAAAGCGAGAAGTTGTCGTGTTCGGTTCTGTCAAACTCTACGCAGAAAAAAGATGCTTACTTTTTTATATAGAGTTTGACAGCAGCAGCGTTCGCGGTCACGAGTAGACCCCCAGTTAGCGTGGCACGCAATGAAACTAAACGTCAATCGCTTGTTCACCCGGCTAGTTAATTTACCTGGTAGACCCTCAGGTAGGACGTAGGTGGGTGGGTAGAGCCTGCCACGCGACCCGCGCCGACTCTCGGCAGACAGGCCGGCCCAGCCGGTCGGTGCAACGTCCCGCCGCCGGTAGGTGACCTGTTGGCGCGGCGCGGCGCGGAGGCGGCGACAAGGCCGAAGGCTGCGCCAACTCCAAACGACGTTGTTGTTTTGCTATAAAACTGAATCGCCTACCTACACCTTTGCTGGGTGACTGTATTACCATCCACGTACGGGCCTGGGGGGTTACCATGCTAATTTCACACGCCGGGTGTCAGATTATTTGCATTTCATTCATACCATGCATCTGGTAAAATTCAACTCACTTGACCGATGCCATGTGGCATCTCGATACCGAAAGCTGTCATAGGTCAAAACCTTGCAAATGACCCCGCAAACCTATGTGCAATCAATGTTTGCCGGTCGATGTGCCCAACATTCTGTATTTTGAATATAATTAGTCAAGTCGCGATTTTCTCTGTCCAGTTCACATTTACGGCATCATTTCCCTTTTTCATGACATGAACAACTTTCGAATTAATTTTCTTGATCAAATTGTGCCACTTGAATCGCGATTTTATGCATATGGGACGGTTAAAGCCCGATGTTGGTTAAAGTCCGAAATCTTTTTTTCTTGAAGGTAACTTAAATTTCTGAGATATACCTGTGTCGAGGGCACAAATTAATAGTTTATGGGAGAACAAAAATAACCATAACAATTTTTTTTTCGAACTTTTTCATACAAAAAGAAATCATTTTAAAGTTCTATTTTTTTCTTGACATCGACTCTTAATTATTGCACTCAACATGAATATAAGTGCAGAAATCCAAAAAACCACAAGGAAAAAATAATTTCGGACTTTAACCAACATCGGGCTTTAATCGTAATATATATACACGATAAGATTTTGGAAGTCAATGCTTTTTGCTCTCATACGACTTGGTTCAGATTAAAAAAAAAACAAAAACAGACACAGACATTTACTGACCTATGTTTAGAATACAATCAATGAAGTAATTCGACCAATTTGTTTTTTAATGATTTCCAAACTCCTTTTGCACACATAAGCTTACATCAGTTTTGACGGCAAGTATAGGTCCCACATACATAATACCGAATCGTCCGAGCAGCTGTGTTTCTGATTTCTTTGTAATTACCGAATTAACGCGCGCGTTAGCACCCGAATTTCGTAGCAGGGAACCAGCACAGTAACCACAGAGAAGGCAGAGAGGTAAGTAGAATGAAACCAACGGAATTTACGCCGCTCTGTGCGCCATCAAGGACGCGACGACGACGACGCATCGTTCTGTCGTCACATCGTGTTTGATTGTGCGGCACCCAATTTAACAGAATGTTTTGTTCCGCACAAATTGGAATGAATGAAGTGCGGTCGTTCTAAATTTGAATCAGCTGCTCGGGTCATCGCCACCTCCTCCGCCGCCCCCACCTCCGCGGCGCCGCCGCCGCCACTGCTACCACTACATCGTCCTCAATCTCCATAGTATTTGACAGAGTCGACTAAGGAATTGGTCCAAACTTAACCTCGAACCCAACTTGACACTGGCAAAATTGTCTTTAAAAAAACCGGCCAAGTGCGAGTCGGACTCGCACACACAGGGTTCCGTACCATTGTACAAGATTTAAGGTGGCTCATCCCGCTCATCTCCCCATACAAAAGGGGAAAGAAGATCACGCCCATATTTCTTGTCAGAGATCCAAAATTTTGCTCAAAATAGCTTTATTTGATCGATCTAGATGTCTGATGACCATTGGCATTGTAAAATTGTGTTTGGTTTCTAAGTTATAAGGTCCGAAAGTTCGAATTTTCGCGCGTTTTTTACAATAAATTTGGAGTTGGATTATGCAATGATAAAGTAAGAACATCGTAAAAAGATTAGTCATCAGACATAGCTTATTTAATCAAGATTTATGATCTATTTGGTTTTTGTTAGATTTTTGACTACAGCGGTCGTGGTTTAGTTTTAGCTATAAGTCGTTTTGAAATTAAAATTTTCGTAAATCTTACTAAACCATACACTATGCACATTGTCTTTTTGTGGACATGTTGCATCTTCTTCATCACGGAGCCTGTTTTATTTTTTGAAACAGAGAAGGTCCCAGAGCGCAACAGCATGGTTTTGTACCGTGCCCGCGAATGAGTTAGGCCCGCCGGGTTGGGCCACCTTAACACAAAAAAACGCGTTTTTTGTATTTGACAAGCGGCATGACGCTAAACTCAAAGCCTTGGTGAAATCCAATGGGCCATTTTCGACTAGGTCAGTCGCATGTTATGCCCAATCACTTACATATCATAGTAATGCAGATTACCTTAAATTTTAAGCAAAAAGGAACAAAATAACAATATTATAGACTACGGCTTTAATTGTTTTTTTTTAGTAGTGGTTGACCTATAGAGTCAGTGTATCGCCACGGCGGCGCCTTCTCATCATCACCACTGACAGCAGCAAACTCCGGACCCGGGTTCCAGCTCGAGACGTGAACACCCACTGGCACGGAGAGCAGGTCAGTCGCAATGTATTTTCTAGGGCGCCATACAATCTCTTGATAACCAATACAGTCCACAATTTATTATTTTTATTTTTTCCCAAAATCCAGCAACCTATGGGAACTGCACTAATTTCGAGTGCAGCCCTCCCCTTCACCCCAGATTTGCGTGGTTTTTAATATACTTAGTATTGTATGAGTTCGTGAAAGTATTGTATAGATTTCTTGGCGCAAAAAATACGACCAAAGCAATTTTACAACTAACTACACAATCAGGCGTAACAAAATCGGTCATCTTTCGACGGCAACGAATAGCATACAACGGAAAGTTATACAACGGACGGCTCCACGGGCACAGTAGATATACAGGTGAATTTTTCAAGTGGGCCTTCAGAGCCAAATCCGAAACTATATGAAATAGAGAAAAACACTCAAAGGAATCATAAGGCCGATTTTGATAAAAACTAAAACTGCATTATTAGATTTTTGGAAAAGTCGTTTTCCTAGCCAGGAATCGAACTCGTTGATTTTGAGAAAAATAAAGCACAGTCTGTATTATTACACTAGTCAACAAATTATGTCAAGTAATGTTACACGGCAAACTAAAGGAAAGTGTTGATTTTTAATAAACTGATTCAAATTTTCAAGTATTCACATTAGCCGTACCCCTGAAGGCCTACTTGAAAAAATCCCCTGTATAACTGTGCGACCGGGGCCACAGAATAGCTCAACTCAGGAGATTTTTAACCTTCGCTCCATCGAGTGTCGGGGCGGAGCTCTGCTGGTTATGTTATTTTTTAAAAGATGACCTCGAAGGACCATTCGCGACAGTTCAACACTGCGAAACTAGCTTAGAGCCCATACCATACAAACAAAATGTGCCTGTAGAGGTTAGTCACTAGTAGTACAGGTGCACGAAATCGGGATTTTGTATGGAGTTTAGCTAATGGATGTAATCCTATATATATTCTGTGCCACGGGTTTGCCACGAGGCAACAAAGTATTACTTATTCTGTAACTGAGAGGCGCGGAGGCGGCAGGTAACCCCGCATCAACGCCAGCACTGTGAAGCATGGACGTAATTTCGGCGGATGTTCCGGTTAGGCTTGCACAGAATAATAAGTGCTGACTCATGCTTGCACTGAGCACGCATATACGAACATATTAAGTAATGCAGTATTTTATACGAATAATAAAATCATGTGGGTGGATAGGAACGTTACCTGAGCCGGTAGTCTAAGTTGTCACCTAAATTGGCGTTACGGCAAACCGATCGACTGGCGTTTTCTCCAAACTCCATACAAGTTTTTACTAGATATTCTGTGGTTTTACTTCTTCAAGCTGTCAAAGTCAAACGCGGACTTCCGATTTGTATGAAAACGCGGAGTGGACGTAAACCGCAACGTCGACGTATTTACGGCAACGTTGAGTAAGCTGTCAAATCAAGCTCGGACTCGCAAATGTAAGTTCGCTTAACGCCCGCTGCGCGCGCTCTTAGATTTCTCCATACATTTGAAAACGCCAGTCGATCGGTTTGCCGTAACGCCAATTTAGGTGACAACTGAGACTACCGGCTCTGAATGTAAAAACATTAGCGAATGTAAATAAAATCCGTTACTTGTTCGTCATAATATATTGATTTGAACATTATTTGTGCACAGATTGGTCATTTATGAGTAATCTGGTATTGGGGCATTGATAGCTTGTCTAACTATAGGTATTTTGTCTATAGTAATTTCTAATTCATTATGTGTGATGCATGTATTTCGTAAGACATAAACCAATAATAATTTGCCAATACCTATAAAAACTCTAGATCTTAGATATTAGATCGGTGGAACTGAAACATATATTGCACTTTTTAACACTGAAACATATATTGCGGCGATTAGTTAATCGTATATTCTTGAGCACACACTTGTAAACTTGCATCACCAAGCAGCATGTTTGGGATATAACGACTGATATCATTCATGATGATTTGATAGGGACTTTAATGCTTTAGCAAGTTGACTCGAATCAAATCAGACTCAATAAACTTCCTTTATGATAACTAACCTCTTGACCGCGAAGACGCGCGCGTATGCAACAAATAGCAGTCTGCACATATCTCTCCGTCCCACCCACTCCCGTGCGGGCGAAGCACGTGGACAAGCGCCGTCTCTTTCGCACTCCGTTTAAATTTAGAACTCGCGGGTTTCCGGTGTGGCGCATAGCGGCGCCGCAACCAATGCAATCCTTTATGTCAGGTTTCGAAAGACACTAAGCCCCGATTGCACGAAGAGACGGCCGAGTTAATCAATGTACAAACACGTCACTTTCAGTGAACCGCACCGATTCCTTCCATACTGTCAATACAAAATGACGTGTTTAATCATATGTTGACGTTGATTTTGTTTTTTGTGCTTTCGTGCACTCGGCCCTTAGACAGCATATATTTCTCTCGCGCAGCTCTAAAATACTGAGTTTTTTGTTAGCTCAGAACCACCATGAAATACAACGCGATTCAAATAAGAATAGGACGGGGCTCGTGACTAACTTCACTCGAATTCGCGAGGGAAAGTACGCAGCAGCACCGCGGCAAAGTACTGAAGTTTGTGAAGTGAAGTGTGAGTTTTAGCAGTTTGACATTCAAAATGGCGGTGATCCTATTTTATTCTTATTTGAATCGTATTGTACCAATTAGCGTTCTGATTACAAGCAATGTTAATAAAAGCTTTTGCAATGAAAAGTGTGCTGCCTAAAAATGTATACATTTTGCCCACAACGAAAACTAAAAGTTTATTATTTCTTACAAAACATGAGTTTTCAGCATGAATCCATCTGGACACAAGTTATGAGTCGAAGGTGTTTGTAATTTTCCCCTTTTTTGCCGCCCGAGAATTTTTTAAGCTTTACCTTCGGATCGCACTAAAAGCACTAAAAGCCTCCAACTACTCACTGTAGTTTGCATGTTGCAACGCGTTAATGCACATGCTAATTTCTACGTTTACACTTAGCACATCGCCACAGCACGGCAGAAGTCAGAAAGCTAAATACTAAGATAGATTATTATATACCAATGCCGAGGTATACTAGACAATTCAATGATAAATGTATCGATCAAAGTAAAATATTAATCCAAATTATAGGAGATCGAGAATTTTGCTTCAGAAATTCAGAATACCTAAGTTAACGCTAAGAAGAGCCGCGGTAGCCGCGACATGGGCGCGGCGCGGCGCGGTCTGACTTTTGGCAACCCTAGCAGTCTTTACTCTCCTTCTACTCGACGACGAAATTTTTTTATCGTATCCTTTGACAACACTAGAGAAACAAGCCGTGGGCTACGGTACGATATTACATAGACCATGGCTTGCTGTCGCATTTGCACTTGAATAAAATACATTATTTCTCGAAATATTTATTTCGGCATTAACTATTGTTTGACCGAATCGTGTTGCATCTTCCGTCCTGCATATTTGTCTGTGCGCGTACGGTCTATCAAAAAAAAAACATGATCGTTAAACCCGTAACCTAATCTCACCGCTGTTCGCTGCCAGTCAAGGTCCTTTTGATACGGAAAGCTGTGTCACTTTGCCAGTCAGAAGGATATAAGTACAGACATATTACTGACTTTTGTTATAAAAACTAGTACATAAGCCTTGAGGCCACTCTCCCTTGACCGACGCGACGCCTCGGATAAAATTGCTTGACGCAAATGGCACCAATGCACAATCGTGCAAAATGCTCGGCAAAATGTCACTAGGTCATTACCTACACAAGCTTGCACCTTACTGGGAAACGTACGTACTTGCGAACAGCAAAGGAAGGGGGTTCATGCGTCAAAGTAGATGGCGCCACCGTTTCTTTTTGCCATTTATATTCTAGCCCTGTTACTAATAAACGTAGATAATCGTCTGAATAGTCATACAATGTTTTGTCCCTTACCCTCGCATTGGAAACTGCATGTAAATGCAAAGGACAAACCATTGTATAACTATTCAGACGATTATCTACATTTATTAGTAACAGGGTAGGTCTCCAAAACTACTAAAACAGAAGTTGCAAAGACTGAATGAGCGATGTGTTATTCCGAGTCCAACCCATTCAGAGAACCCGCTTCCTCTGCATTGGTTACTCCTTTTGACACTCCTCATAGTCTTGCTGACTCTTTTTCCTATTCCCACTCCTCATTCAGTTATAATAGTCAGCTCAGTTATTCCGTCTTATTATAGTCACTCCCAAATCGGCCGCACGCACGTTTTTTTTTGCTCATTCGAAATATTCAATGAAAACTTGGATCCGAATTAGATTTTTGCGGTTTTTCATAGTACCTGCCATTCCAGAGTGAAGATATATTTTTTTGCTTATTCTAAAGATGCAATTAAAAATTTGGAGGTTTCTCGGAGCACCCACCATTCTGGAGAGACGACCTTTTTTTACTCATTCGAAATATTCAATGAAAACTTGGATCCGAATTAAGATTTTTGCGGTTTTTCAGAGTACCTGCCATTCTGATATAACCATTCTCGAGATGAAATTTTTAACAATTCCAGATTTTTGTGGGGTCTCGACGTAATATTTGGCAACGCATTCCTTTTTGCAGCCGTAATGACCCATCGCTAGACTGAATGCCATATGATACTATTTAGATTACCGCGGTCGTTGAGCATGTTTGAAAACTTACTCCCGCCGCATGAAAAGCCGTAAGCTTTCAAACCAATATTACTTCACCCAACTAATTCCACCTCAGTCACTTGGCGCCGACATTTTCACCCGAAGGCCTGAGGAGGTATACATTTGAGACGGTAAATAGGAGTTGAGAACAAAATAAATAACGGTATTTTAATTATCTATTTAAATAACTCAGAACTTACATTATTGCGGAAGTCGACAAAGCACGATATTGGCAACGGGAAGAGCAAGCCCGGCTAGCTCAGTCGGTAGAGCATGAGACTCTTAATCTCAGGGTCGTGGGTTCGAGCCCCACGTTGGGCGAAAACTTTTTTTATAATTAGTGGCTATTTTTTTTTGTTGTATTATCTGCCGACCTCAAAATCAGCGTGCAATTGGCACCGTGTATGCACCGTCTGGTAGCATTCAACAATGGGTGCATTGTTGCCCAGATTGGACCGCCGAAGCCGCCTTCCGTGCCCAAATA
This sequence comes from Incurvaria masculella, assembly GCA_946894095.1. Lineage (NCBI taxonomy): Eukaryota > Metazoa > Arthropoda > Insecta > Lepidoptera > Incurvariidae > Incurvaria > Incurvaria masculella. Next base: position 12,669,581 of record OX335644.1, read on the forward strand.
AGTTGCGCAAACATAAAGGCGCTGGCCCTGTCTGCCTGGGTCGACGAGCCTGCCTGCTACCTTGAGGAGGTTGGGGAGTGGCAGCCCCCCTGTAGTCTGTAGGGGGTAGGCGGTGGGGGTCGCACATTCACGCGATAAGACCCGTGTTGCGACAAGCATACATCGACATTAGACTATATCGATGCCGTTAAAATTAAGTGATCTTGTCATTATTAGTAGTGGCGGCGAGACGAATCAAAACACAAATCCTGTGCGTATACGTATGTGGCACGTATACGCAGTGGCACGTATACGTGAAACTGTACCTACTATGTACATTATAATAACGGTACAACGACGAGAAAAAATACACAAGATTAGGAAAATGCAACAATAGCAATTTGCCAGTCTTGATTATTTTCATTAATGACATTGTTTTAACTTTATTTGAACTGAGCCAATAATTAGGTACCGAAGCACACTAATATAAAGTGCATGCCCGGTAACTACGTGTGACGAATTATTTCAAAAAAACGGTTTATACACTCATAACTTGATATCTTATAACTTTACTAACTTTTAAGTTGCGAAAATATTTATTTAGTCTCGAATTATGTTTACACGGGCAAAAATACTGGAAAAATTATGTTTATTCAATAATGAACCCTTTTAAGATTTTTTGTGCAACAATGGTTATCTAAACCACTTTCCATAACTGAGGTAAATTTTAGAAGGAGGCGCTTATATGTAACACAAAGCCTTACAAAAAAAAACGTAATTATTTTTATTTTGTAGAACAGCAGCTGAGTTGCGCTATCATGTGTATCCCCCACTCCTTGACGAACAAAGGATCCGTTCGTTATCGCCACCGTGCCAGCGAATAGGTATGACCGTGCCGCGTCTCTCGTCTGCAATGTCTAGGTCATTATCACCTCTTATTTAATGTATTTGTCTATGTATGTCAATCTTCATTGTTATGAAATTTGAGATGTACTCTGCACTTACAATACTTTGTTTTCATAATAAAAGACTGTAAGTAGTTTTTTTGTAAACATTTCCGGTACTAACAATGCCGTGGAATGTAAGGTAAGCTAGGGCAGCCTAATGTTTCTTAGATAATATTGATACAATTTCCAACAAAATAAGTACCAACCATGGCTTTTAATGATTTTCTTTACTCGAATATCGATCTATATTTGAATAGCGATGAACACACGTTTATGTGATCCAGCCCACGTTAAACCTGGCGTTAAACCGTTATAAAATAATGTTTACTGCAGTTTTGATTTTTTTATTGATAGCAGCAGCCCAACAATATCACTTTGGGTAATTGTGGAAATGCAAGATTTTCCAGGCTTTTCAGGCTTTCAGCAAGGATTTTCATGAATGCCAGTTAATTGTCTTGACATACATTTTGTTTAAAGTGACTACTCTTTAGACATAAACGAAATGATATAAACAACCTGTACTAAAAATACTTTTAAGTAATAGGTCGGGGAAAAAGTCTTTTCGCATTATAGTATGTATGAACTTGTAATAAAATCTCTTTGGCTATACTATTTGTATCTGGCTGGTTTTGGTATCATTGAAAGTTTAAATTTTAAAGAACATAATTCCAAATTCAAATTAGGAAAATGTGTGATTCTCATTTGTTTTTCGTACTGTCAAAATGAGTGAATCTAATGAAGAAATTCGATACATTTTAAAATTTTACTACAAAAAAGGTAAAAATGCAACGCAAGCCGCGAAAAAAATTTGCGATGTTTATGGACCTAGTGCAGTGTCTGTGAGAGTAGCACAAATTTGGTTTAAGCGTTTTCAATCCGGAAATTTTGATGTCAAAGATGCACGTCGCTCTGGTCGCCCTATTACGGATAAAATGGATGCCATTTTTGAAAAAGTGGAGCAAGATCGGCATATCAGTAGTTACGACGTAGCTGAAGAACTAGGAATTGACCACAAAAGAGTTTTGGCGCATTTGAAAAAAACTGGGTACACAAAAAAGCTCGATATTTGGGTACCTCACGAGCTCACTGAAAGAAACCTAATGAACCGTGTACTCATTTGTGATTCTTTATTACGACGTAATGAAACCGAACCGTTTTTGAAGAAGCTGGTAACTGGTGATGAAAAGTGGATCACGTACGACAAGAACGTGCGAAAAAGGTCGTGGTCAAAGGCCGGTCAAGCTTCACAGACTGTGGCGAAACCCGGGTTAACTCGCAACAAGGTGATGCTGTGTGTGTGGTGGGATTGGAAGGGCATTATTCATTATGAGCTGTTACCACCAGGCAGGACCATCGATTCTGAACTCTACTGCCAACAACTGATGAGATTAAAGCAAGAAGTTGAGAGAAAGCGGCCGGAATTAATCAACAGAAGGGGTGTGGTTTTTCATCATGATAACGCTAGACCTCACACATCTTTAGCCACTCAGCAAAAACTAAGAGAGTTTGGCTGGGAGGTGTTAATGCATCCGCCGTATAGTCCTGACCTTGCACCTTCAGATTTCCACCTGTTTAGGTCTCTTCAGAATTCTTTAGGCAGTGTCAGGTTAACATCACGAGAGGACTGCCAAAACCACTTGTCGCGGTATATTGATCAGAAGTCCCAATATTTCTATAGCAATGGGATCATGTCCCTACCTACAAGATGGCAAAAAGTTATCGAACAAAATGGTACCTACATACTTTAGTTAAATGTAAATAAACCATATTAAAAAATGTTTTGAATTTTCTTAAAAAATGCGAAGAAACTTTTTCCCCAACCAATACAATGGAACAACGATATTTTTGAATCGATTATTTTGTTATAAATTTTTTATTTATTGTTTATTCATCATCCATAGACACTGCACTCGGAATTGTCATATTTTATCATTAGCCAGTAGGGAAGAAGAACTGTCAAGAAACTCCGCTGGATTTATTTTTTCGACGTCCACTTACATAGTCTCAGTTTACAAAAGAGCTTGCCACTGCTTACAATATCAGGTAAAAACACAAAATTAATATGAATTGACGAGAATCAAAAATGAATGTCGCAACTTGTGTTCTAAAGTAATAAAATGAGTAAAATACACGTTTTCCAATGCGTCTTGCGTCGCAGTAACTCTTTATCCACAACTACTTGAGACCGTCCGCAATAATAGCTTTCCAATGACGCATGGCTTACCGTTATCATATTCTACATCACAAATAACTTGGGTGCATACAATAAAACAAAACAAGTTTTCCGAGAGTACTTGCGCAAGCTAAGAGGCAAGAGACTCCACCTAACGGTGAAACGATGGAAGCAGCAGCGTCCATTGTTGCAGCCGTTTTCCTAGCTGACTAATTACGCTTGCGTAAGGATTACGAACGGACAAACGTTCGCACACAAAGCCGTTTTGATTCTTCATTACGGCGCCGTCGCAGCCACAGGCGGGGATGCTGAGAAGACTTCGCGATTTGCTGAAAAGATGGATAATGCTAAACCGACAGGACGGAGACAAAAACCTTTATTTTACATACTAGCTGGTGTTCACGGCTCCGCTCGGGCCAATTTCGGTGTGTAAATTCACCCAATAGGGGAGCCCGATAAAAAGGTTATCAGACATCTTCGCAGCCGTATTATTGTTGGTTTAAATTTACGAACTGGGGTTCTTTCATGGATTGAAACCCAATTAAGGGAGAATAGAAAACCAATATTTTTTTATGAAAGATTCGTTTCTAGGGTTCCGTACCCCAAAGGGTGAAAACGGAGCCCTGTTACTAAGCCTCCGCTGTCCGTCTGTCCGTCCGTCCGTCCGTCCGTCTGTCACAGGGTTGTATTTATCTTGGCCGGTTTTTCATGTAACTGGGGTTGAAGGGTAATATAACACTTAACTGCGTACATGATAATACGGGTCGCCTTCATAAAGTCCAAAAAGCATAAGGTCCAAAACCCAGAACATCCAAAAGTATGGTTTTTTCGCGTGTATTATGAAATGCATATAATATAATCTAACCTAACCTAACATAACCTAATTGAAAAACTTCCGTATGCCTTGTGCTTTTTGGACTTTATGATGCGATGCGTCCCCGATAATACGCCCAACGCGATAGTTCGCAAATAGGCTGTTATGGTGCCTCGCTGAGCGGTTCGATTTGGATTTTACTGGTTTTTCCTACAAAACACCCCTTTCCAGAACGAATTAGGTGCCATGCCAGGACCTTCCTTTAATAAGCAGGGCTACATGGAACTGACTAAAAAACGCTATCAAGTTTTCATTGCCGCTTCGAACAGATCTACATGGATTATTAATTAATGAATAAATACATTTATCAAACTCCGAAACCGCAAGTCTTAAATCATTTCCAAGTTTTCATTGAATATTTCAAAGAAGCAAAAAAAAGGTCGTCTCCGGAATGGCGGGTGCTCCGAAGAAGCTGCTAAAATCTTAGTTCGGATCAAAGTTTTTATTGATTTCGTTTTGGGGCAGATTTGGGTAAGGTATGACTATTATGCGGTGTGGAATTACTATTCAACTGGCTATAATGACTATAAGACGAAATGGAAATAACATAATGAGGAATGGGAAGTGGAATAGGAGTCAGTAAAGCTAATGAGAAGTGTCAAAAGGAGTAACTAACGCAGAGGAAGCGGGTTCTCGGAATGGGGTTGACCACAGAATGTTCCGGCGCGGCGGGCTGAGTTTGATTACTGCTCGTTTACCCTGAGGTCCAATCGATGAACGTCCACATTTTATTTTCTAGCGGATGTCTAATGGGCAGATATCATAGAATAGAGAATTGAGGCAGGTTAACCACAATATGTGCGTCGTGCACTTAACGAAATACATGCTGGATGGACTGGTCCCATTCACAGAAATTCTGCTTGCGTAAGATCAAGTAATTGAAGCTACTAATCAAATATATCAATACATAGATAAATACGATTTAATTTTAAGTAACTGGACATGAACACACCACATGGGACCTAGGTGCCATGCCCTTTATTGCTTGGGTGCATTGAACTGAATGGAAAACACGAACAATTTTAATTGCCGCTTCTACCTTCTTTCATTGAACGCGATGGTACCAACGCGGGCGGGATTTTATTTTGAATCCGACCGAACGGTTGAAAACGGTCACAAATCTTGAACCCAACCGTGCTGAAAACTGCTTGACCCAGCTTATCGAATCGCAAGTTTCCGCGCCACTGGGCTACCTTGGCTGAATAAGACGTGTATGTAGAAAACCATGTATATGTGCGTTATTATGTTAACAACATAGGTTAGTTCTCTATTACGCGACACAATTTAGGCCAGGAAACATTAAAAGCTTTACTTAATTAAATAATTATCTATCTTACTAGAATGTATACTAGTGATATCAGACATCACTGAACAAGGTTAATCTCGTTAGCGTGTACCTAGCTTCACCGACGAGACGAGTACACACAGCCGCAGTCCCGGCGCGCTCTGCTTGCTAACATGATGTAACTAATAACGAATCTGACCCAAATGCAGCCGATACTAGCTCATTATCACCAGCCGTTACGAAACGCCACGCCGAACCGCCGCGCGCCGCCGCCGCTGCCACTGGAGGATACTGCTGCGGTCCGAATGAATGGAGGATATCACGACCGATGCGATACGTGTGAGTCGCCACTCACGCGGTCGCTGAACTTCTCGTACACATATTTTAATGAATTTAAAACTTCACAAAGTTGGATACTTTGTAAAGTTTCAAATTCAATAAATAAACTCTCAATATGATATCCAAGTATTTAAAACGGGTCGCCTTCATAAAGTCCAAAAAGCATAAGGTCCAAAACCCAGAACATCCAAAAGTATGTATTTTTGAATATATTTATAAATGCAAATATTATAATCTAACCTAACCTAACCTAACCTAATTGAAAATGTTCCGAATTCATTAGTGTTTTGGACGGTATGGGTTTTGGACCTTGTGCTTTTTGGACTTTATGATGCGTCCCCTTTAAAACACACAAACACTTCTTGACGGTAATCGTAACGGAGGTTTTTTCGTAAAATCACATGGAATTGGGAGTGTCGTTGAGCGTTCGTGTCGAGTTATGTCTAAGTCGACCTACGGGATCCGCAATTTACCGCAAACAATGGCCCGCGCTGGTTCAGCTTAGCTCTCAGTTCACACGGACTCTTATGATCTTAGTCTAGGGCCACATTAGTTTCAAAACTCTTTGTTCCGAGTTCTCACCTTGAGCACACCTTGATTTAACCAGCTAGAGGTCAAAGTTTCTTGGATTGAGGTAGATAGATACGAGTAGCTATGTGAAGTTCGTACGATTTTTGCACGCAAGGCGACTTTAAGATTATTCAAGCTTCTTAGATAGCTAGAAATGCCGAAAATACGCCAGCGTTTCTTACAAATTCAGCAGCAGATATTGATACGTCATACCGGAATCCTATATTTCTGCCATGCTCCACTATTCCTTCAATTCAAATTTTCTAACTTAACTTAACCTTTTTTATGGTAAGGTGGCCCAACCCGGCGGGCCTAACTCATTCGCGGGCACGGTACAAAACCGTGCTGTTGCGCTCTGGGACCTTCTCTGTTTCAAAGAATAAGACAGTCTCCGTGATGAGGAAGATGCAACATGTCCACAAAAAAGAAAATGTGCATAGTGTATGATTTGGTAAGATTTACGAAAATTTTCATTTTAAAACGACTTATAGCTAAAAGTAAACCACGACCGCTGTAGTCAAAAATCTAACAAAAACCAAAGAGATCATAAATCTTGATTAAATAAGCTATGTCTGATGACTAATCTTTTTACGATGTTCTTACTTTATCATTGCGTAATCCACCTCCAAAGTTATTGTATAAAACGCGCTAAAAATTTGAACTTTCGAACCTTATAACTTAGAAACCAAACACAATTTTACAATGCCAATGGTCATCAGACATCTAGTTCGATCAAATAAAGCTATTTTGAGCAAAATTTTGGATCTCTGACAAGAAATTTGGGCGTGATCTTCTTTCCCCTTTTGTATGGGGAGATGAGCGGGATGGGCCACCTTAAGCGCGGCATATGGTGCACGCCAGGACCTTACAAAGAAGGCGCCCGACGACGCCCATGGGCTTTCGGAATTTCACAGGAGCTGCGCAAACCATGCCGGCCGGCCAGGTGCTTATTCACACCATGTTTGAAGGGCCCCAGGTTGTATTTTCAGGGAAAAACTTCGGCAGGGAGTCGATTCCATAGTTTACCTACCCTATAGATAAAAGATCTAGAGGTTCGGTCAGGATGCGCGGAGGCACATACTATATCGACGACGAAAATGTGGAGCAGCATAATCATTATATAGCAAAAGATGTTTTCATTACGATTGGAAAAAGCTTAAAAAGCAAAACGACAGCAGAACTTTAATCATTACTGGTTTAAAATCTAAAGTAAAAGTGACATGGGTTATTAGAAATCCAGTTTGAAAACTAACATCCTTTTCACAATCACTTTCGTGAAGTCGCTTTCTCTATCCCCAACTTTTATTTATATTGCGAGATCAGAGGCGCAAATTGAAAGACGGCACGTCAGGTGCTCATCTAGCCGCGTCGAGCATGTCCGCGGCTCCACAAATTGCCGCCCACACCGCCTCATCCATCTCCCGTTCTGTCGCGTCACCGCCCGGTCCAATAACGATCCTTAACAGGTGTACAATTGCGTTCTCACCGGTCTCCGACTCGACGGAGACACGCTCCGTGACAATCTCCGAGTCGAATATAGGATTGTTCACTGTTCAAGCGATCTCGCTCACTTCAAAGCCAAGCAGCGGTAATTTTCAATAGCTTGAACGCCTTTGTAGTAAACAGTAACGTGTGCTTGGTGTGAATGCTTTGTTTGAGATAAACTTTTGTTCACAAATGTGGACGGGTTCGTGTAAGGTGACATTTACCTTAATTACCAAGGATAACATGTTTCTGTAAATGCGGGGAAATACATATATTTAAGTACTCAACGTGATTTAATTTTTGCGAAAACACATATGTTTCGGACTTAAATCTTGTCGGCTTCGGCGTAAGTTTAATCGTAAGCAATTAATATGTAGCGATTATGTAAATGTAGTGACTTTGAGGTAATTATTAGATTACGATTTTTCAGCACGAGTATTTTAACACCTAAGTAATTTTTAGGAGTTGCACACACAAATGGATTATGCATGCTTACAAAACTTTATTTTCCTTTAGTTTACTTTTTCTACGACATGTTTGATTAAACATTAAACTATTGAATGTATTGATTAATTGCATTAAATAAACGATGGTATAGCGGTAATGAAAATTGTACGTGTTTTCCATCCAGTTTAATGTAGCCGAGAAATGCAATGAAGGTCCAGACATGTCAACTAGTTCCCATGTGGTGTGTTAGGCTGATATCAAACGGTCAAAAACGGCAAAAAAAACATATTTTGAAAACAATTTGACAAAGTTTTTGTCGTGACATTCGTCGGATGCAGGGTCACGACCTTTTTGCCTCTTGCCATGGAATAGATTTCGACGTCTCCAAGTGTTTCTTGGGTGTCTCGAAGGATTAATAATATACAATGCAATACAATACAATTTGTCAAATTAGACAAAAAAGAATCTAATTACGAAATAGACCGGACATGTCAATTTAGAATCTACCGACATATAGAGCCTGTGGAAACCAATTTGAAAACTGCTTGTTAATGTATTTACCATGCAACGCTTTTTTCAACGAAGATGTATGACGGCTCTAGTATCTGAAGGCAAATGCAATTTTTGTGATGACGATGGAAATACGATTAATTATTTTTGAAAAAATAAATATGATACATGGCCTTCAGAACCGACTCCTTAAAATAGTGTCTGTGGTCAATGCTGACTCACCGTCCACGCAGTTCCTTGCGGTTTCCGCATGACATTGATAAAGTGAAAAAAACCGGCCAAGTGCGAGTCGGACTCGCACACGAAGGGTTCCGTACCATCGTACAATATTTAATACAAAAAAAACACGTTATTTGTATGGGACCCCCCTTGATTTATTATTATTTTTTTATTTTACCTATTTGTATGCACGGAAGCAACAATTGCAACATTTCTCGGAAATGAGGAAATATTCTATGTATACATATGGTCAATATCCACAAACTTTTTCCCGACTTTGTGGACACAGGAACTAGTCACTTATTTTCGTTTCATCAGGAAATTATATTTGTTTCTATTGACTTTCTTTCCACGGCAGGGACAGTTTTCATTTATCTGGACATGGTGTTAGACCAGTTTCATTCCAAGAAAATATTGGAATCTAGGCGATTACCTACTTTCTTATGCTGGGGCAAAGTTACCATTTCAGCATGATATATTTAATTGTAAATAGGTATTTCTTACTGTTACGAGCAAACATGGCGAGAAGTAAATGATTTAGAGTATGGTCGCTAAAAGGACGAGTAAAGCACTAGATTTTGGTTGACACATGTACATAAACTATGCATGCACTCCGTCGCTACAATACAGTTATTGAAAGCAAGAACAATATATATTATTTTAAGCAGTGTTGCCGTCTTGGGCCTCTTTATTTGTTTACCACAATAAAATTGAAATTAAATTAACATTTACTTAAATTATCAGATAAATTATTTTTTCCAGGGGTAAGGACGTTTTAGATACCTATTATCTGTTAAATTTCAAATAATTCGACCATTCAATATGTTTTGCAGCTTATAATCTGGCCTCTATTTTGATGCGGCTAAAAGTTTTTCCACTTATTTAACACTGAAATTACTTTTACTCGTTTTCCTAAAAGTGAGTCGTTCCTCATAAGGTAGGTATGTAACCAAAAATTAAAATATTTCATATGTATTATTGTGGAACACGGTGCTGGATACGTTCAATGATTACTTTTTCATATTCTTTAGTTAAGTCAAAATTCGTATCTGTTTTTGTACCCTTATCAAATTAATAAATTATATGTATGTATACTATAGACATATTTATGACATATGTAGGTTAGACATTTAATACGTTTATTTCACGATTCTATGTAGAATAAAACACGCCAAACATATATGTACGAATGTTGTTTGTGGTTACATTTTATTCATATAGGAAGGTAAATATATAAAATATTATTTAGTCAGTAATACTCAGATACGAAAACATTCTAAAATGTTTACCAAATAAGTCCCATTTGGCTCATTTCATTTCAGTTTATTGGATATTTGAAAAGCATATGATTCCAAGCCCAAAATAGGATTTAAAATTTAGTTCATTTGTGAATTATAGATATCACAAGTTACCTGAATATTCCTATAACTATTAGCCGCGATTAACACAATATTAAATCTGAAAATGACAAATAATGCAATGTAAGCGCCAAACCACTTACTACATGTTTCGTGTAATTTCATCTGACTTGGTTATCTCTATGGATAGAAGGGTACGCTATGCTATGTTTTTTTATCAAGTAGCTATCATCTTTCAAAATCTCGTCAGGCAGGGCGATGTTGTCTTGAGGAAAAATAGATTAAAAAACGAAAAAGATAAATCATGTTCGGTAACGTCACTCCCGTTATCGGTCACAAGAATAATGCTTACCTATTCTGAAATTCCATGAAATAAATAGGTGATCGACGTACACTATCGTCATTGATAACTAATCATTGGGGGGAGGTATCGGGACCGAATATGACAAACATCCGTTGCCCGATGACTCGATGCAGGTGTTCAGAATTCATTTTGTAATATTTTTAATCTCCACATGGATGGCTTACACATCAGGGGGTACTAGATTGCCTGCAAAGTGAAGTTGGTTAGGCGCTAAATAGATAACAGTTTTTAAGAACATTGAACTGACTTCAAGCAACCTGGAGTACAAGGCGGTACAAAAACAAGTGCGAGTCAGACTCGCACACGAAGGGTTCAAGTACTATCATACAAGATTAAACACAAACAAAAAAAAAAATGTATGCATTTTTTTTATTGTACCTTTTTATTTCACGTTATAGCGGCAAAATAAATACACACTCTGTAAAAATTTCACCTACCTACCTATTACGGTTCATGAGATGCAGCGCTGTGACAGACGGACGGCCGGACGGACAGCGGAGGTTAAGTAATAGGGTTCCGTTGGAACCCTTTGGGTACGGAACCCTAAAAAGAACAGAAGGAATCCATTATACATTTTCAGGTGTGCTTTTGTGCCGCTTTCTACTCCAGGATGCTTGGAGTCTGTTCAATGGTTTTTAAAACTGTTATTTTTTCACTCCTTTTAGTATTTCCCACCCTTAGGAGTTGTATTCTTAAAAAAAATATGTAAGGGCCAAATATTACCAAATCAGCCATATTACAAAGATGCTCTTTGAATGAAAACCCTGGATGCTAAAAAGATTTCTAAATGAATAATGTTTTCAACCACCTTAACTTAAACTTCCGTTAAACTGCTTCTAGCAATCCCCCATAATAAGGGTGATAAGTGATAATATTTACATGCTCTTAATGTGTTACTAGGTTTTTGAAAAAATATTTTTAAAATCTGACAGCTTTTATAGAGCCTGGAAGACGATTTCGCTAGTTCAATGGCAGTCGCCGTGTAAAATTGTGCCTTGCCAAAGAATACATTTCTAAAAATGTTCAAATCTTCGATTTCCGCTGCCTTCGCGACAGCCCTAATGCCTCCCCGGGAACAAGATGTATCCTCACCGTTTTGTCGTCGATGTCGAGGTCCCGGCGCCCGCGGGCAGGCGCGGACGCGGGGGCCGCCGCGCAGCACGCCAGCAGCGCCGCCGCCGCCGCCGCCGCCAGCAGCCGCCGCGCCGCCGCCGGTCGCACCGTCCACGCACGCACCGCTGCACTCACCCACACCATCACACGCGACACCATTGTCCACGGATCCTTATCCGTTTCCGTCGAGCCTCCGGCCGCATCCTCCGGGGGCAGCACGCCGCATTTGAATTTCAAATTGACGGGATTGTCGCGCTCGTCATTGTCAATTTTTAATGGGTTCGACGGATCGTCGGCTTTGCGCGTCAGCTGCGTTATGTCTGCGTTCCTTCGACGATTTGGGGTATTGTCAACGCGGTTCTCCTTTCGGAAGCTGTAATCAGCATACGTTATTGCTTCGTTATTGTTTAATCTTAAACAATGGCTTCTTTTGTTATATTCAGTCGTGATTAGATCATCGTCAATAGCATCTAATCTCTTGTCTAAGTTTTCAATGGAATGTCCTTTGAACTGTGACCTTTTCCAGCCTAGTAAATCTATTGCAAATGATGTGCAGTCCTTTGCGTCATTCGCGAGTGCATTTCCACAATCCGCCATTTCTTCTCGACCGCACTCGTGGAGAGAGCCCGAGTATTTTGAAGCGCGGCTGCCGTGGGAACTGTCAAACGCAACAGATAGCGCACAGAGACGTCCACTGTCGTCGACTTCGGAGTCTCGTGAATTTAAATGAGCGGTATTTGAGCCGGCTCCTCCGCAGCTGGAGCGTCTGGGGCGCTTTCTGACAGCGTTCGGGCCGATCGCCTCCCCGGCGGCGCACGCGACGCGAGTGGTCGACGAACTCGGGATCTCCTGCGCCTGCGCTACGCTTCCCACCGCCGTGTTTGCACGCATCGTAAAATTCACGCGCAAATTGTTATCGTGATAATGTTCTCGCAGCGAGCTGTCGACGAATAAAACGGCCGTCGTCGCCCGCCGTCCGCAGCTCGGCTGCAAGGGTCTCTTTGTCAGCTGATCATTGCGTCTGGCCTCGAGCGAAACTCGTTTGCGCAGGGGCTCTGAACGGAACGGGGGCAGAGTCGTTCGATGCTTCCCTCATTCTGTGCTCGCTCGGTCGCCGCGCGCCTTATCGCAGTTTCCTGTATCTCGTGTCACGGTGTTGATAAATTTCTCCGGACGGGACACGGCGACGGGGTCGGGGCGGTGCGCGATGCTTGTGCCGCGCATGCGTATAGAAATGATAATTGCTTCAAATGTTCTTGTTAATTGTGCAAGAAAAGGAAGGAATCCATTCTGAAACAATAGAAAAATCAACTTAATGATCATAAACCCACAAACTAAAGGTTACTAGAATACGCACATGGATACATCTGAAAGCATTGCATGAATCTCATAATAATATACGAGATCAACAACTCATTTATTTTTAAATGGCACAAGAATGCGTATTCAAGTAAGATGTTTCCAGTTACAGGCAAAAACCAGGTAGTAAACAAGCTGCAATTGTCGGAATCCTGTAGCATAGTAGGTATGTGCGTAGTATTCACAGCATTTATGCAATTCCGAAAAAGGAAACAAGAATCCAATGGTTTCACTAACAGCTGCTGTTCAGTGTTTAGCAACAATTTAATATTATGTATTACCAGGAGTGCATGGTTGATTGCTGTGGTTTATGATGATATGTAGATTCCTAAAACAAAAAAAATATACAGTAACATTCCAATCTTAGCTTCTCCTGTTTCTACTGCTATTCTAGTGTTATTTAATGAATTAAAATGTCGTAATGTTACCGTTAATTATATAAATCAGAAATTAAACTTTACATAAATATTTGCATTCGCGTTGTCCTCAGATGTTTAATGCCTTGCGTCGCCCAGCATTAAGTACTGATCGATACAGCTCGGTGACTCAGTGAAATATTCCTCCCCTATCGCCCCCTCCCCTCCAGCCCTGCTTCCGCTCCCCGAGGGTGCTAGGAGGCACCTCCACCGCTTACTGCATTCCTATTGCTTCCCTAGATGCACCCATCGGCAGCCCTGTTGCACCGCACCACCCTGCCCCGTCTATTCGACGTGTCGCAGCCAAGTCCAGTTATGCTTATGAACTCAATGTGGGCCCGCCAGCATCTGAGAAACACGCTCCCCAACTATGTAGGTATTCCAATTTACCTACTTGATATTTGGTATCTAATATCAGGCAACGATATCTGTGTCTTCACGTTTTTATGTAACTGCACATGCATGGCTGATACCAAGCTGACCGTCAGACATTAGCCTAACACACCACATGGGAACTAGGTGCCATGCCAGTACCTTCCTTATTGGCTACATTGAACCAACTATGTTTTTTATCAAAACCGAGTCACATGAATATCAGAAAGAAACGGTCAAGCGTGAATGTGTTCAAGTGCCGAGGGTCCCGTCACTGGTGGTTTCAGAAATCTAGCTTTTTCTCAAAAAGCATGACGTATTGAGGAAAAGTAATTAGTTGGGGCACAACTTTAGTAGGTAACACTCGATTTTTTTTTCAAACAACCCTTAACGTGCGTGTGCCCGACAGACACCAGAGCTTCTGCGACGGGACCCTAAAAATCAACAAGAATTCAGAAGAATATGCTACGATTTTTCTCTACTTATTACGTAATGTAGAGTTGCACCGTCAACGTATCTAACCACATTTGTGCGTTATGTTAATTACAGAAATCAGCGATGTGGTTCAGCGTATTTACACATCCTTCTGTCCGTTTCCGGAAATCAATATGAAGGAACGTCGGCGTCGCGGTGACGTTTTCAATATAGAGTAATAGTAGCAAATGAGTGGCAAATTATTAGAATTATCTTTGGTAGGCATTGATTGGGGGCAGACCCTACGGAAAAAGAATCCTACGTTCTGTGGTGACAGGCGAAATAGTAAATAGTATCTCGTGCTCAAACTGGTCTAAAATTATGGAGGAACTTACTGTAAATGACCTATATTTCGAAAAATGTATCTTGATGTGAATAGCCTTCCAACTTGAAATCGTATTTTTCCTGCAGAAATACCGTTGCTAGGAAACAGCATAAAACTTGGCTTGAGATAAATCATCACAGCGCATCTGGCAACGCCCTAAATACATACAAATAACCCGATTCCGGAATCAGGCACCTATGCGTGATTTATTTCACCACTCTAACCTCTTGTAGCCGCCGAGGGCGGCTAAAACTAAAACTAACCAAAAGGAATACTAACTACCTAGTGTCAATTACCATTTTGTCCATACAAAATGTGTCAGTGACGTAAGGAAAGGATAATTCCCTCGATGCAGTAAACTCTCCTCCTCTGGCTCGAGTGCTCACAGCTGGCTCGCCGCGAGGCAGGCGAACGCGGCGCAACGCTTGCAGTACCCGGTCGCGGTACTCGCGTGCTCTATTTATATCGCGGAGTAGTGCTTGAGTTAATTACTCGAACATCCACATGAAAGGCACGAGCTGTATAAATAAATCATAAGGAGCGTGTAGCGCGGTTGGCGCAGCATTCGGGCCTGGAGGTTCTGTTGAGTGCTTTCTATTGTGATGCGTTTTGAGGCAACAATGGGAGCTCATTTTGGAGCGTGCATACAGATTTTTTGGGCCACAGAGAAAATGCCACAACGAACTATTGTTATTAAAACATATTTTTTCAATATAACTTAGTCCAACAATAGGATCATACTTAGACGGAGTTCTACTTTTGACGTCTTCCGGAGCTCAAATAATTACACTCGTTTAAATTCACGCCTAATACAAACTGTTTAATCTATGCTAATACCTATGTATAAAGTTAGACACAACCATGTTACGCACTCTTTGGGGTCTCCATGGAAACATGAAAAAAACCGTAACGAAGGTTAGTTCTAGCCTATCTACCTACCTAGGCCCCGATTGCAACAGAGACGTCACTTTTAGTGATCCGCATGGAATTGATTCGGCTCCTTTCCGTACTGTCCATGAAAAGTGACGTGTTTAATCATAAGTTGCGGTTGATTTTGAAGTTGTGTCCGTTCGTGCACTTGGCCCTCGGGTAGTTTGATTTCGTACTGAAATAAGCTCTTCTCAAGCCCAAGCCCATTGGGTTGAGAATTTGATAAGGGTTGTTTAGCCAAAATAAATGTTGTTTTTCGAGATAGATATTTCGTAGGTTTTCTGTTTCACAGCTGCACACAAACTTACTTTTGAAAGTGATCAAAATTCCGACTTGCCCGAATTTGAGATATACACACAATTTTGAACTACAACTTTCTCTTCACGTCACTATCGCACTGACAAATCTCGATAAGACAGAAGCAGCAGGCGGGTAGAAGAAGCTGGGACAGATAATTATTTCGGAAGTGAAAAATAAACAAAACCACGATCGGCAGGGGTTTGGCCTGGCGTATCGCGTCACCGCACGCTGCGCGACCGGCCGCGAGCGAATGCCGCGTTTGACTAAAAGTTTTCGCCGCCGCCAGCGATCGAGCGAGGGAGGATCGCTTGGCTTTGCCCGCTGCGGAATGGAAGGAAAACGAACTGAAGGGAGCTTTCGCTCGTGCTTCATAGTTCGTGGTATTTGTGTCTGCGAGTGCGTCTGTCTTACCAACGTTCGAAAAGACAAAGTCGATCGCAGGCACGTAGATATAGAAAGTGTAAAAGGGCTCATAACACAGTCTAATGAAAACCGAGCTCAGCGAGCGCGAAATTTTTCGATAGCAACAAAGCTAATTCAAAGACAAAGTTCATTTAAATAATTACAGGCTGTTCGGCACCTTTTGTGAAATGTCACTTGGTATTGCGATACGATTTTTTCTTTCTTTTTTAAAATTACCAAAACCCCTTCGTTAATTAAGCCCTTGTAACTTTTTTTATTTTTTTGTTTTGTCAGCACAAAATAAAATGAATTAGATTTAAAAATGTATGCTTGTTTTAGAAAAAATGTCATTTGAAGAAGTTAACACCATGAAAAGAACTTATGACTTCCCAAAGTCCAAAATATCAGAGAATCTTAATTATTATTTAAGAAAATTGACAGTAAATCAGAGCTTCGTTTTCTTTTTAAAAGATTGCCGTTTACGCCCTTTTCAACAAAGGTCGTAAACGGCGTAACCAAACGAAGGTCTAGATGTCAGTTTTTTTTATGAAATAAGAAATTAAGATTCTGTCATATTTTTATTCATACTCGAGATACGTTTAAAGATCATCAACTAATAGTTTTTACAAAACAAGGATGCATTTTAAAATCCACTAAATCCGCTCACTTATTTGTACTAGCGCGATGGGTCATTCCGGCTCCAAAAATGGAAGGCATCCCAGTTCCTTGTCCAGACGACCGGAATGAAGGGCCAGTGTAACTCCGAGAACCCGTCGAGAACCCACAAAAATATGGAATGGCTATAATTTCCACTCCGGAGTGGCTATAGGTTCACTCCGAAATGGCTCCGCCGGAATGGTGGGTACCCAAGTTTTCATTCAATATTTCGAATGAGCCAAAAAATGTCATCATTTCGACATGGCGGGTACTCCGCAAAAATAATTGATTCAGATCCAAGTTTCATTGAAAGTTTCGACGGTGCAAAAACGGTCGTTTGGATGATTTGGGTAAGATTTTTCTCTGATATGATCTGGAATGACTATTATGCGGCGTGGAATGACTATTCAGCCGCCTATACTATAAGACACCATTCTGTCTTATAAACTATAAGACAGAATGCATATAAATGGGAATAGGAGTCAATCAGGCTAATGTCAAAAAGAGCAATTGAAGCAGAGGAAGAAGGTTCTCGAAATAGGGTGCACACAGAATTACCCATCGCTAATTTGTACCTACCTGCGAGGACAGGGCCATTTTTCCTTATAAGACAACTGTGGCGATAGTAAACACGTGTCATTGGTACGTTCTACTGCGTATGGCTGCGTATTATTCTTAGCCCCGATTGCAGGAAGAGATATCAGAGTAAATCAATATTCAAACACGTCATTTCAATCATTTCAAATCAATTTTTGCAGTCATTTGACACCCATATGGAATGAGAGTTTATATAGAAAGCTATGAAAGAAAAATGGTATCTACATATGAGCAATAGCACAATTCTACATGTACAATTAAAATAAAAAATAAATAAAATAAATTACAATTCAATAAAATTTCAAAATAGTCAAATGTAAAAAAAATAAATTACTTATCCAATATTTTGAGTGTACAATCACTTCTTTGATGTCGCATCGCCGACGAATAATAGCAACTATTATTTCATTGTCTTTTCAACATTGGTACACTCCACAAAGCTTGTTCTCCGCTTCCGCATAATGGGGTAGAAGTCGCCAAGACGGTGATCGGCGAACATGCCAGACGCGCTACACCTCCAAGGTAGACCCACAGATGTCTGTGGGTAGACCCACAGATGTCTGTGGGTAGACCCAATATGCGACGAAGTGCATTGTTGAACTGTACACGCAGAGAGTTATCGTGCAATGCCATTCAAATAATAGAAATAAGTTCACAACTGACCCAGGAAAAGACGGAGTTTTAATTCCCGATTATATTATCATTTCATTCCACTGAAAGTAATTATTTTAGGAGGCAATTAATTTTAAATAATTGCATTTAAGAGGCCTACATTTAGTAACGTGAAATTAGATTTAAAAATAAAAAAATACTATTTGAAACACGTTCATCTGATATCTTAATTGTTGACGAGTAAGTAGATGTCATTCCCGCAGCCCTGCAAAACATTAGACGAAAATAATGACTTATCTCTATTCAAGCCCACCATTCATCCCTTAAGTAATTTAGCGTGATGATAAGTATCATATTATTGATGGAATTAATGAAACTACATGTCGGTACTAAACTAATTAAAATTAGGTAAGTGATTCTGAAGGTATAAGTGGCCAGACAGACTGATTATTGTTTAACCTTTGTATCTGCATTAAAAGTCTAAATTGATATGAATATAAGTACCAGATTTTCTATGTCATGTATGTCAATGTCCTACGATGAATCAATAAAATACTTAATAAATCTAGCCACTCCATACAAGAGCTCTCAATTGAGTTAGCGGATAGCTCGTGGCTGGTGACGTATGGTGACAGCGGCGCTGGTTCAACAAACTCTATGCCATCAGTCGCTCGCAAGATGGCAATGTTTGCGAATTTACTTCATCACCGTCCGAACAATACATATTTTGATAAGAAGTTCGTGAAATGTCGTGGGACACCCGACAGAAGCGAAGCTTTTATAATTTTTTCGGTTTGACTCAATGGGTCTAAGTCGAGAACTTCCCGAAGTTTCTCCTACCTATCCTGAAACGGAACGGAACTTTCCCTAATAGCGAAACAATGAGAACTTTCATTTCAATTGAAGTTCCAGATATATGACACATCACAATTTGAACATGACAGGAAAGAAGAAAGAAAGAAAGAAAGAAAATACTTTTATTCAACAATTACATAATCGATTACATGTAAAAAATATAATAAATTAACAGATATAAAAAAGTAACATATTAAATTTAAATTAATTGTTGGAAAGGATTTCACACAGCACGTTGCGATAGATATTAGTTCCATCGCAGATGGTTTTAAGTGAACTCCTGTTATATAAAAAGTAAATGAACAAATTTTGAGGTAGCGGAAATCACAAAAAAAATACAAAATGAAAGAAGTAAACTAGTATAAAATAACATATGATCAAACAAAAAAATAGTAAAATAGTAAAAAAGGAAAATATTTTAACAAAAGTAAACAACATTTCAACGCAATTTTTTTTTCACACACACAAGAACCAAATTATTAAAGAGTTTAATTACATTTCTCTGAGATTGCTAAAGATTAATCAAAACAATTTTATACTTGGTTTTAAAAACCTTTAATGGGTAGAGGTATATCATTCCAACCTTTGGTAGCAGCATATCTAAAAGATCCTTCAAAAGCCGCCCCCTTATGTTTGGCGACGGTAAAACGAATAATAAAACGGTACTTTTCAACGAGAATTTCACACTTATAACACGGATAGAGGATAATCAGGTGATCGAGCTCAATACAATGGTTTGTGTCTGTTTCCTCGGACAAATTAAGATATATATATATATATAAATAATTATTATATATTATATTATATATATATATATATAATAATAATATAATATATAATAATATATATAATTTTTTTATTTGCACATTAAGTAAATTAACTGAGAGCTACGTCCATACGTAACGTTTTTATACAGTACATGTATGAAAAAAAGTATGCATGAAAAAAAATTGCCTCTAAAAAAATTATCAAAATGATTAATTATATCATGGATATAAGTTAAATTATCAAAAAATTAAAACCTATAGACGTAGATCTCAGTTTATTTCATCTGCACAATTTAAGAAAAATGTCTCTTAATTTGAGTGAGGAAATAGGCACGAGAAATAGGAACTCGATCACCTCATTATCCAGCCACAACGAACGAAAACGGTCACCCATCTAGAAATCGACTGCGCTTAATGTTGCTAAGCCGGTGCAACATGCACTTCTTTCTTTCGTATCTGAGTAAGTAATGTAGTTTTTTTGAACCATGCTGTATTAGAGATGATAGGTTAAAAACGTTATACTAGCCAATGCGAATAGTTTAATTGCGTTAATTTCCTGATCTCTAAGGAATGAGAACATGAAAAAAAAACCTGTAAAATTTTTGCTAACGTTCTACCAAAACAAAAAGAAAAATTTAACAGAAATTTATATTTTATGCATGGAAAAAAAAATTTAAGTCAGGTCTCAAATATATTCTTTTTAAGTTTGCGGCTTATATTGATATTAGCTAATATTTATTTCAATACCATTTCAAAGATCTTAACATGTTCTACCCATTCAACGAAGAACATGTTTAACTTTTCCCAATTTCTTTAAAGAAACAATAAAAACACCGGTTTCACGTGTTATGCGGGTTGTTCACATTTAGAAAGAATTATTTCGAGCTGCTCTAACTAAGCGAGCCGGGCTCTCGCTATCTCGTTTTAATCGCAAAAATTGATCCAAAATGTTTAGGTATGAGGATGCTCTTAAGTAACCTTTCCTGCGGATCTTCTCATGAATTCTAACCTGTGAGTCACTGGTGACTATACTTTCGTACTTTTGAAATGACAGCCACGAAGAAAGTTCTGTGACTCACGGACGAGATTCTCATAAGTAGACCCGCTGGTTGGTACGGTATTATCCAAGAGACGAAAAGTCCGTCAGTAGTATTCAGAGTGGTCAGACTAACTTTAATACGCGGGTTATCGCCGGACTAAATAGCATTTTGAATGGTTAGTCCGGTACTATATTTTTACAGTTCACTCTGAATATGACTGCGTATTTTCTATTGCGTAGAGACGGCCCTGTCTTTGCTGATGAGTCAACATTTACTGAGCCAACAATAAAAAAAATCGTCCTCCTAAATGTATAGATTTAAGCGCAGCGCAGGTCTAACGTTTTTTTAAACCATAAAAAAATGTTTTCCTCCAAATATGCCAAGGAATACCAGATTAACGTTTGGACACCTTGCATGTCAAGAATAAAGTCTGATGTTGGTTAAATATGGAAACTTATTTGATAATGATCACGGTTATGTCATTATAGCTTATTGAATATCCTTCCTCATGCATGGCTATATCTAATAGTTAGTAGAAAACGGCAAACAATATTTAAATGAAATATTTGTTTGAAAGTTAACGTTCTTTTTTTTAAATGTGCAGACCCTACCTACATTCTATCTTTCACATAATATTATAGCTGGTTTAAAATTATGAAATTAGATTATTAATAAGCCGGTTAAAAGTAGCTTAGGGTCGAACCCGAGACCTTGACGTGAGAGCCAAGTATATTTTAATGTGAAGGACCAGGGTATGGTATGAAGTTACACTGATAGAGAAGAGGACGAAGTCTTTCAATTTCAAGAATACTAGAACTGAGAACAGCATACTGAACTGATCACACGTATAATGAGCATAAAAACAAAGGCAAAAGCATAAGATGTAAAAAAAGAACACGTAAACAAGGCGATGGCCGGCGAGGTGGTGTTAATGTCTATGAAGTGTTAATCTTCAGCTGGCTTGCAGGGGAATACGCTCATGGGGTATTAGTTCCTGAAGATGAGCGAGGAAATGGCGAAGGGGCCTGGTCCGCTGCTGCGTGGATGCAAAGTCGCAGATTTAATATTAGCGCTAATTTTATTTTTAGTAAAGGGGACAGAGGATTCAGGTTACAAATACCGTGATGAAAGGTCACGCCGTCGGAAGGCTCAAACTAAACCCGGAGAGCGCCACATCGCGCTGTGGTGATGCTCTGCAGCAGCCTAAAGGTCGCGTTGTCCCAAATTCACAGCATGCAGGCAGCGAGCGCCACTTCACGTCTTCAGGCCAAGAAGACGTGGAAATCTTGAAGCTCACACACGAAGCAGACTACCGCCTTGTCAAAGGTTGGGCGGCCCTGGAAGAATCTTGATATTTCCCGAAGATTGTCTTCTTCTTTTCAAAAATAACTTCCGGATCAAAAAAACGTTGACTCTTCTTCGGACAGTCTGTCAACAACTTACATCCACCGGCTAGCTTTAATTTAAATTGTTTCCTTAATTGTTTGGCTCTTTGCAAATTAGGTATGACATAATATAACGCTACAATATCCAAGCCGTCCTGACAAACCCTTTATACCCACAATAACCTGTATGCATAAAAATATGGGTCTCAACATGATCTGTGGGTGTTGGTATATTTTCGACCCAGAAAACCAACCGCAATGATGAGGTTGAAAGTGACGTTGGCCGGTGCGAGACTCTTCACTACTCAGTTCAACGGAACTCGCCGCATGACGTACGCACATCTACCGACATGACGTTTGCCGCGTAGTCGTCGATTCATTGGGAAGGTGGTAAAGGTTGTATGGCGAATATTCTAAGAAATAAATGTGGAGCAAACCTTGCTTTTGATAACTTATTTGACGCATATGATGTGTGTGTAAAGTCGACCGTGTCTTGCTAGTAGTGTCAGGATTACGGGCGGAGGGAATTTCTCAGTTAAATATGTGTTGTTATAATTATGAAACGATCAGAATAAAATACTTACATTCAAGAATTCAAGAATCAAGAAGTGAAACTTGAAATTGGCAAATTGTCTACACTGGACAAAGACCAAAAAACAAAACAAAAAAGACAGTTCAGTCCAAAGAGTTCAGAGAAGTCGCTGAGATTCTCTTTCTACGGTTAAGTCAGTTAAATTCGGAAGGCGGTGAAATTGCTAGATGCACTGCTCTATTACTTGTTCTGTATCACTGGCTCCGAAATTTTCGAGGCCAGCTTTACAATATCTCTATAAAGGTTTTCTTTTTACAAGCCTCCTTACACAATTCACGTGTCCCAGCTTCACGTCTGATTAATTCACTTCTTCATGATCATGCGTTACGTTATGCTTCTGCGTTTCATATTGTAACATACGTTAATGTATTTATTTTCATTTGTAGGCAATATCAATATCCGTATGTGATATATTTCTTGAAATATACTTACGGTAGCCTTCAGAACGATGTCAGTGCCTTTGCATACTCACAATAGACTATATATAGTTATCTACATAATGGAAAAATACACGTTTCAAGGAACCAACGGTCAAAATTCTTCTAGAAACAAAACAACAAACCACGAACATTAGTACCGTCTCTTTCTACTACTCAGCAATTCAAGGATGCTGTCTCCCTCATGCGCGTGCGCCTAGCGAACGTCAGGCGATCCTACAGAGCCTATGGGAGAGGACCACGACGGCAGCCATCTTGTTCGCCCGCCAGGCGCGAGCGCATCTCGCCGCGACAGACCGCCGACCACCGCGAGTAACGCCAGTCGTGTCCCGGGGTCTCGCCGTCGCCGCTTTCGGGCTGGCTCGGTGGAGCACAGCCGCTCCCTCCGTGTCTTCGGTGCCCATCCCGTGCTCCTTGGAGTGGGCTCCGCCAACGACTCGACCTGTGGTGCGGTGCGTCCACCACTGAGGGAGGACACACCTAGCCGCGCGGGGGCAGGCGCTATTCGCCGCCCGACCACGTGCTCCAGGCGCTTCACCCCTGAGTCCGAGTGGGCTCCTCCAATGACTCACCTGTGGTGTGGTGCGGCGGCAGCTGAGGGGACCCAGCCGCTCGAACTTCGCCGCTCGGGGGCAGGCGCCATACGCCTCCTAACCACGTGCTTCAGACATCATCTCCACTGGGTATCGTACCGAACCTTGTTTTTTTGCCGGCTTTAGAGTCACTGCGCGTAACACTTCTCAGTGTCGTCGTTCGTATTCGTCGGCGCCCTACTCTATTTCTTTACCTACTTGTATATTTTTGTGTTTATGCTCGTCCTAGAACATTGGTTGTTGTTTCTGTTTGTATATATTTAATCATTCATAATACATAGTGCATTAATTTAATTTATCTGATTTGGTTAGACAGAATTGGTACCCATCTTGTGACGTATGGTTGAGGATCCGGCCCCGCTCACCGACTGATATCCGCATGGCATTCACTTAACCATACGTCACAACTGGCGTCACGCACAGCGTTGAAATGTCCTCAGACATTCTGTCATTTAAAAAATAAAACAATTAAATAATTACCATTACAATAGATGATCTTCGTTAACGGCTGCGACGACATGACCGATATGTATCTGATAATATGATTATTAAATTATGTAATTTTCTAATAATGTTGTGCTCTTCTTAAGGCTCCAGCGGGTTTGTGCAAAAAGTGCTAAGTTATTGACATATACATAATGTAAGACATCGGTTATTACCTACTGTACTTTTACTTCGGTCAGGACTCGATAAGAAAATACCGTTCTTGAGATACCAGTTTATTTTTTATTATTTCACAAAGTACAAAGTGTCGTAACCGGGGCTTACTTCGCTTTTGTCGGTGTTTCTGGCGCACACCCTGTTGTTGAATTACTTTTACTAAGAGTAAAAAAGGAAAAAGATAGCTTTGCTATTGGATCAGTGCTGATGACTGCAGTAGTACCGAGCTGTATTCAGAGTTACGGTTAGTCCGGTGCTAATCACATACTAAGTTTTGGCAGGTTCTCTCTCAACACGACCGTTATAGACCAGTGAAGTTCCTTTGTCCGCATGAACGGGGAAATACTCGGGAAGGACGGGTACGTAGCACCCGTAATCGTACAGCATGTCAAAAGATGTATGCCTGTCGTTGATCTCCGTGTCTGTAAGAAGTATTCATACTATTCTTTTACCATTTGTCATAGGTTCTTAAATTTTATAAAGGCTTGGTTTTCAGGAGCATCATTAGCACCATCAATATAATTTTTTTATGTCGATGAGCAGCACACATTTAAGTTATTATCAGGTAATATAGATATATATATATATATTTAGTCAGCCTTGGTAGCCCAGTGGCATGACGCCTTGCGATTCGATAAGCTTGGACCTGGATGGGTGATCATTTGCAACCGTTGAGACTCGCCGTGGTTCGGATTCCACGTAAAACTGTAGGTCTCCTTTTTTACTTACTAGGTGGTAGGGTTAATACCGTTCGGGTTGGTACCACCGCGTTGAATGAACGATGGTCGAAGCGGCAATGAAAATTGTCTGTTTTTCCATCCACTTCAATGTGGCCGAGCAAAGTCCTGGCATGGCACATAGTTCCCATGTGGTGTGTTGAGCTAATATCAGACGGACAGTTTGCTATTAGCCATCCATGTCCAGTTAAAAAAAAAGCGAATGTTGTCAGTGCGTCGTCGTCGGTCCGTCGCTCGGCCATACGTCCAATGCTTCCTTAACTTGACCCAGATAACTAATTCTCTCTTCTACTTACCGTTATTACGAATGAATCACCCAGATGTCTCATAAGGTTAACCACAACTTATATTGATCGTTGAGTCTGTGACTGGCAACCTTTAAATTTGACGATAGCGTACATTTGCTCGAAACCAAATTATATAAAACAATGTATGTAGATATATTACTTACCGCCTAATATCGTATTATATGAATTATCAGCTACATCTATGTATCTATACTAATAAAAAATATGTAAGGCATGTTCCCGGATTAAGTTACTTTGTTTTGTAAGTATATTTATGTATACTGCTCATTACATAGCGAGTAAAAGTGGTTAGATTGCTGCTTTTGGATCGGCCGAATGTATTTACATATTTTTTCCTAAAGTTGTGCCAAATGTGTGAAATTTGTGAAACTGACAATTTCAATTTTAATTGATTTTTTTATAATTCTTTAGATTCACTACTTCGACGTAAATATTTTTATCGATTGATGGATTGTAACTAGCTATAATAGACTCGGTATTTAATGGTTGGCTTATGTTGTCTGGTTTTGCATAGGGTGAATTTCGTTTCGAAAAATTAGTTTCTAAACTACAACGCACATTATGCGTACTTAGAAACAGAATTTTTTAGTGTATGTGGGTTTCACCTGAATCATCGCAAGAGGCTAATTTTTATTTTTTCCTCGTGTTGACGTACCTATGTGTCGTATGATTTGTAAAGTTATGCGTCAAATTACCTACTTTACCACTTGTCGTACGACATGACTGATAGATATCGCTAAGTCCGCTATTCGACAATTTTCTTGGCGTTTCCTCCGAGTACAGTTAAGCTAAAACGCAACTCCGTAATAACTCCGATTGTTACGAAATTCTATAGTCCGCTAGCCATGCAATGTTTTACGTGGTGTTGGAGTTAATTTATAAATGATATTGGAAAATCAACCGAAAGCTGCTGACAGTGAAACTTAAATTCTAACTTAAATATCTAGAACAAAGCCAATCATGTCTATAACTTACATCTATGATGGCCCGAACCTATGCTCCCCATACAAACGTAGTTTACTAATCATTTGAAATCCGCTGCTACAATTAAACTGATATATAATATCTATTATCAGACAACAAATATCTGTGCCTGCACGCTTTTGTTTTTTTGAAAAATCCAAACCGAATCAAATGAAAGCAAAAAGAATATCTTCATACGAATTTTGTTTTCTCTGTGGTTTGGGCCAGGATACATTTACCGAAAAAACAAAGACATGCAGACACAGATATTTGTAGGCTAACATTGGATACCAAATATCAAGTACATTTGAAGAATGGTTTTAAAATTATTAGTAAACTACGTTTGTATGGGAGGCGAAATTTTCTGATGCTTACGGGCCCACCTAAAACATTTTCATACAAAGCTTTAGAGGCTTATATCATGGATATAAGAAAAGTTTTCAAAAAAATAAAACGTACAGACGTAGCTCTCAGTTGATTTATTGAATGTGCAAAATATCAGAAACATATTTCTTAATTTGAGTGAGGCATCAGGCACGAGCCATTGTATGCAAATGGATCACCTCATTATCCTCTTAATACAGTCAAGTACTTTTCCACTAACTTTTGGCTACGCCTTCGCCTTCATACGAATGAGATTTGATCGCCGCTCCCGTCCTTCCATGCTCGCTGGTAGTAACCATCATGTTACAATTCGGGAACAGATTTTAACACATGTGACTAAGGCCAATATATGTTATGTCACATGTTATGTAGGGTTTCGAAAAATCTACTTAAACTTTAACTTTGAAATCTTTAGTGGATCGTAGCGGAGACGCATCATACAGTCTAAAAAGCACATGTTCCAAAAAAACCCATACCGTCCAAAACACTTATGAATACGATTATTTATTTTCAGTTGGGTTAGGTTATTATTAAAATGTTTTCGGCTAGACAGTGTTATAAATCGCTTACTTGTTAAAGTCGACGTTTCGTCCACCGCATTGTGGACTTCTTCAGGACTTCAAGACTTTCAAGGCATCACAACTTTAACAGAGATGACAGCATGAAAATTAGCACAACGAGGCTTCAGTTGCCGATACAATCGAGTAGGGACACCGTTAGCATCGTTTGCACGGACAAATTCATCGCTGAGCAACGTGCTGTAGAACTACCCTCATCGGCGGCTGGAGCTACCCACAAGCTACAATCTTCGCAGCCGGCGACCTGCAGTTGACTTCTGACTGGACAACGTGTCGGAAGTCCTCCAGCGGCCTTATTGCCGAACAGCGTTACCGCTAGCAACGACCGAAATTTGACACCTAACGATCGAATGCGATCGCCGATGCTCGGTTTGCGAGAGCATTACGCTACTTTTCCAACCGCACTGATGCTTAAAATAGATCGACACCCATACATTTGACAGTTGGTTGCGATCGCGTAACTTTTAACGTTTTCTTTTGACAGATAATTTTAACATCTTTGCTGCTATTACAACAGTTGTGTCGAACCCTTTTGCTAGGTAAGTAACATTCAAGGTTTTTATGATTTTTCAGTGTTTTATAGGGTTTTGTGATTGAAAGAGTGGTTTAATGTGTTAAACGATAAACTAGTGACATCTTCGCCACCAATTTGCTTAATGGAAATTGTGAATATTAAATAAATATTGTTCCGAGTAGTAGTATATTTACAATCGAAAAATGTACAATTATGTTTGCAGTGCTATTTGAGTCTAGGTGGCGTGCAATAAACACAAGCGTGTTTTTGTTTTATGAATATTGTGTAAAGACATCAACTTTGACTCTCTCCGCCACTCGATCGCACTCCACTCGCCGGGACTCCATCTCAAAATGCAGTTTGAGTTGCAGGCACACCAAGCACTCACTAATTCAATGCTTTATGTTTCTCGGTACATAAAGCATTAGAAATAATTCATAAAATTCCGGCGTATCCTTTTTAAAGCAACCACATTTCATTCGAAAAGGTGGTATAGTAGACAAATAAATTACATAAGGAAAATCTTCACGTTATAAAACTGATAATAACTTTTATTAGTGCCTAGTCAAACATTTAATTAATCAAACATTTCGTAATAGTCTCTAAATTGTGAAGCGTAATATTACAATGATTGTAACAACTAAATTCTGGCTAAGTAAATAAGGACGATTAAATATTGTTCGCCAAAAATATGTTAACCCATAAAATGAACTTCACTTGGAAGTATTCTCGTTCCATCTCTCCACATCCTGTAATAATAGAGCGTGACACAACTCTTATAATGCAGAGACATGTTTTGTTCGATTGAAATGTCAAATCAAAGGAAGGTCGACACGATAGATCGACGAAAACTTTTACAATAGTTCAACATCACTGCACTTAAAAGTTAGGCAATCGCATTCTGTGTTTTATATTATCTATGTTTATCGGTAGCCGCAAATTGTTGTTTACGATCATGGAGGTGAAGAAATAACAGGAGAACTAATGGAACTAAAAAAATGGCCTTATCACAATTGTGCCGCGGGGGGCGTGTCATCTTGACAGAACCTGCGGCCATTTTAGTCTTGCGTCGCTAGCTGTCGCGGGCGAGTTTGACGTAAGATCGAATTGTAATTGAATATGCCGTCGTGCAATGTAAAATGATGCATAAACAACTTGACGAGACATAAAAACATTCAGGAATATCATATTACCTGTAAGTATACGCTAAATATTCGAAATAGTGGATATTTCACTTGAAAACATTTCTATGGGGATGGTGTTATGCCATCAATCAACACGAACTCAAAATAATCTCAATTCGCTACCTATTTTCTTTTCATGCAGAATTTCTCTATTAAGCCAGAAATAGGTATTATATAGCATGCAATTAGTATGTCTGTCTGTGTATTCAAATGTCTACTGCTGGATTTATGCTTACCCATAGAAATACTTCTTAAATTATATTTTATGTTATTTGCACGAACCAGCCTAAAATAAAACTCTTACTTGAATATACATAAGTCTGAATATGCGCGATAAAATGTTGACCTAATATATTTTTTTACAAAAAAGTTGTACCTTATATTGATAATATACTGAATCTAGCATTATGAAATGATATTTGACAAATATTTAAAAGATAATTGCGTATTTGTAGCAAACAGTGCCAACTTATTTTGGTAAAAATTTTGAAAAATTTGGCTTCCATCATTGAGACAAAATATAATAAAAATACTCTTATGAAAAGCCATTGAGGACTTGAGTGGGCACTCTGCTTGGAGCACTCAAATAACGCAAGTCTATACGATATTTATGTAAAGTTCAAGGTCAAGATAATTACGTAAAGTTAGTACCTGAAAGGAGTCCGCCTGTACCGGAATCACTAACCAAAAAACCGGCCAAGTGCGAGTCGGACTCGTACACGAAGGGTTCCGTACCATCTTACATGATTTCACCCAAAAAATCACGTAAGGGGAGCCCCCTTTAATTTTTAATATTTCAAAATGTTAGCTATTTGTTGTTATAGCGGCCATTAATATACATAATCTGTGAAAATTTCAACTATTTACCTTTTATTGTTAATGCGATACAGCCCTGTAACAGACGGACGGACGGAGGGACAGACGGGCGGATGGATGGAAGGACAACAAATGCTTAGTATTGGGGTTTCGTTGGTACCCTTTGGGTACGGAACCCTAATAAAACCGAATTCAAACATTAAGAAGTGGAAAATAACACCCATTTTTGGGTCGGTGACATAGTGATGTTATTCTTTGGTTGGTTGGCACCGACCCCAAAATTATTTTCCACTTTTTAGTGTTTGATGTCCGTTAAAAACTAAAACTATACTTATGTTGATTGATAAATTGATTTTAATTAAGGCCTCTCTGTCCTATTTTTAGACAATTTTGCCAGTGTCCAGTTGGGCTTAAATACGGGATTACTGCTACATTGGCGCATTTAACAGAGAATGCATTCCACACACTTACGTATATTTGTTAGTCATTGTCTTTTCTCGCTACAAATCCTGATGAAACAGCATTTCTTCCGAATAAATCTTTGAATGAATGCAGGAATGGTAATCAGATTTTGAAAAAACCTTTTTCTAATTATTTCAAATTCAATTGTCGCTGAAACTCAAATTAATGAAATAACGGTAAAGTCGTATCCAGTAGATACAGAAAATTATCGAATTCAGGCAGTTTACAAACTTTACATAATTGTTTAAACCCAATATACATAGGCTACGTAATCGCCTAAATTTCTCTTTTATATTTGGAGATTCTCTTTCATTATTTTTTAATTACGATGTGTTACATGTACATATAAGAACATGCAAATAAAACGCCTTTTCAAAATATTTGTTTGTAGTTCACTATTTCAGAAAAGTAATTACGAACAACACTTTACAAATGGATCCATGGACGGTGATGTTTTCATCCCGCTCAGCGCCGCGGCATTACCCCCTGCTTCATTTGCCACCACGTTGCTCTAATGAGCAATATTTTTGCTAATTTTTGCAACCAAATTATTTGTTGGCTATGGTTTGCATAACATCTTTCAAACTCATGTAGTACAATGGGTTTGACGGCCGCATTCAGCCAGTATTTATTAGATATTCTTTGACTCGGCACTCGCTGAATACATCATCACGAAGAATGACGTAACGACCATCTGGTTAATTGAAAAATAATTATTATCTTTATCTGTTTACCTACCAATTTGGGAGACTTCAAATTGGATTTTTCTCCGTTTTCACCACTGCGCTACAAATTTGTACGGCAATATAATGTTGTAAGTTGCGTTACGTCATTTTTGCGCGCTCGTTGTATGGACGTTATTTCTCCAGTTATTTCTTCATCTCCATGTTTACGATGAACTGTTAGCAGCGATAGTCGTTGTTACACAATCAGACCACAGGTCGCGCCGCGAGTCCTGAAGAAGTCCACAATGCGGTGGACGAAACGACAAGTAAGTGATTTGTAACACTGTATATCCGAAAACATTTTAATAATAGTGTGTAACAACAGTAAAAGTCTAAATAAACATAGGTTATGTTAGGTTATATTATTCGTCACGAATGCGAGTTTTTCCATGGATTTCGGAATTCATGTAGAATTTTCCGTTCCAGCTGCTAGAATGCAGCCGCCCGGATTGCCACAATCAGTTATCGGATTGCCACATCAATTTACCGTATTTTTCATCCAGTTCAATGTAGCCGTGCTCATAAAGGAAAGGTCTTGGCATGGTATCTAGTTCCTTCAGGACTACTGTGTGCTGGCTGGGCTAACGCCATCAAAGTGGGTATGGTATTAGCAGCGGTATTCACTCGTAGTTTATATTATAGTATATCAACTTAGTTGTGTAAACACAATATCTCGTTAGATTTATAGTAATTAATTTTTTTAAGCAACCTGACATGGATTGCTAACATCACACCACTACCGTTATGATATTAGGCCAATACACTGCATTCCCGAAGGAATAACATGCCATGCCAGAACCTTCCCTTTATGAGCACGGCTACATTGAACCGGACAATTCACGGACAATTTTTGATCGCCGCTTCGACCATATTTTTAACCGACTTCAAAAAAAGGAGGTCATCAATTCGTCTGTATGTTTTTTTTTTATGTTTGTTACCTCATAACTTTTGCCTGGGTGAACCGATTTTGATGATTATTTTTTTAAATGATAGCTAGTGCTTCCCAAGTGGCCCCATTTTAATTTGGTTAAGTTTTGACAATGATTTCCATGAGAAAATCATAAAAGTCTTAAATTTGTATTAAGCTGTGCGCGACAAATGGACGAATAACTCAATATAACGCCAACCGATTTCGGTGATTCTTTTTTTATTGGAAAGGACGTTTACTAATTAGTAAGTGTACTTCAGATTCACTAAAAATAAACAAATAAAAAAAAATTTAACAAAAAAAATAACCGTCTTCAAAGAAAAAGCACTAAAAAGTAAAAAGTAATTTAAATTTTTGTAGTTACGATTTCTGTTATTTTTTGAGTCGGTGTCAGCCAAGGTTAGGTTAGGTTAGGTTAGGTTAGGTTAGGTTAGGTTAGGTTCTCTTGATTGGCGCAGCGCGTGCCCGGCTGACGCCGACTCAAAAAATAACAGAAATCGTAACTACAAAAATGGAAATTATTTTTTACTTTTTAGTGCTTTTTCTTTGAAGTCGGTTATTTTTTTTGTTAATTTTTTTTTTCATCCAATGCGATGGTACTAACGTTATTAGTATTATTAGTATTAGGAAGATAAAACTATAATGGTTATTATAGTCTTATCTTCTTTCTTCTTCAAGCGAAAAACAATAACGGATTTTTTTTATTATCACTAACCAGAGATTGCGCACTCCACCCTTAAATTCTATAATTTATGAAAAATATAAAACTAGGTAGTAACTTATGAAACAGTAATTAAAATTATTATATGTGATTTGTATATTTTTTACGTCAAAATATTGACTTTGTGGGTGGAATGTATGGTAGAAAAGGAATCCTATAATTTCGACCTCAGGAACGACCCCTGAACGCGACGTGGAAGGCCGGACAGTCGATGACTGTACAAATTGTGAATAGGCCAGAGACAGAGATAAGAGATAAGATAAGGGAGAGAGAGAGAGATAATTACGCAAATCAATAATTTGCGTCTAATCGAAAAAGTTACTTTAATTTTATAGACAAGTAAGAAGTAAATGAAAGATTATTAAAGTTAGCTGCAAAGCCGCTCTCATGAGTATAAGGCTAACATTTTGTTCATTTTAAAAGATTAAACGGCTTTCTACTCACGGCATGATTTGTGCGGAGCACGACGTTTCGAGCCAAACGTTTGGCTCGTCTTCAGGTAAGCTCCCGTGTCCAGCGGCGGCCAACGGGGAACTGTCAATTTGACGTGTTCCGCCGTTGGCGAAGATTGTAGTTGTGGGTAGTTGTGGGTAGTACGTCTTGAGCGGCTGGGTTCCGGAGATCCAAGGAAAGGCAAAAGGCGCTAACTGTGTCTTGACTTTCACTGCAAGCCTTTGCCTTCCGGATTTTTAGGGGAGCAAGTACTGGATTCCAGCTAGCGCTACCAGCTAGATATGAAGTCTATATCGCACTAACGAAGTTTCCCAGCGAGATAACACATATACAACATTCAAATCACGACTAGAGGAGAGCAGCTGCGCAGCCGTGGGTCTCAAGACCTGACCCACCTTTTCATCTCTCCACACTTTTTTATGGATTCGTTTATTACTTTAAAGATATTAATATGTGTTTTAAGGTGTAAATTATTGTTTATGTATGTGTATGAACATATAAATATACTCTGGTTTCTGTCACCCTTTACGCATTACGAACTACCTACATATTCTTTTCAATTCTAATCCTCATTATCCCTGGGTTGACTGGAAGAAATCACTTTTAGTGATGAGTTCGCTTTTGTGCAGTCCCAGTTGTCACCTAAAATAGCGTTTTGACAGTTGTCACCTAAATTTAGGTGAGAACTCAGACTGACCACCTTGGGGGTCCATTCAGGTAAGAGTGAGTTCGAGTTCGGGAGTGAGTTAACCTAAAAATTGCCGGGAAATATATTATTATTTAAATAACGGAACCGTTATTTATACTTCCAACGTATTTACGGGACAGACCAGATTTTTACCTAACTGTAATGATGTTCAAGAAGTGTGGAAACATTGACTATTTAAAAAAGTGAGTTGATATTTATTGACGAATTCGAACTCACTCTTGCCCTGAATTGACCCCCTGAGCTGCTTGTCCCAGTTGTCACCTAAACTGGCGTTTACGAAACTTTGAAGTTCCGTAAAAACGTCAAACTCCATACAAGTTTTTACTAGATTTTCTGGGGTTTTACTTCTTCAAGCTGTCAAAGTCAAACTCGGACTTTCGATATGTATGAAAACTCGGGGTCGGCGTATACGGCAACGTCGACGTATTTACGGCAACGTTGAGTAATCTGTCAAATCAAACTCGGACTCGCTGCTCTTCAATTTCTCCATACATTTGAAAACGCCAGTCGATCGGTTTGCCGTAAACGCCAATTTAGGTGACAGCTAGATTTAAATGTTCTGAGTATAGTTTTTAATGTAATTTGCACAAAATAATTTATTTCTTTCTTTCAAAATATAAACCTGGATAATGTTTGAACCACAGTCGATTTTGATCAGAGGTTTGAACCATTGGTCCTGAAACTATCTAGACTACACTATCGTCCTAGTCCACCTTGTCCACAGACTACATCGTAGTCTCAATACTATCCGTCCTCCGTCATCCACCGTAAAATGCCTCCAAGAAATCATCGGTTCCCGTTCCAAAGAAAAAATCTTCCATTCAAGTTCAAATTGTTTTTTTTTATCTTTCGGAATGAAACCGGAGAGTGCCACATAGCTCTTTTTGCGCGTGGCCAAAATCGGGACTAAACGTTCATCTTCGCTGTACGGGGATGTGTTGCCATTATAACAATGCCCACCCACTGGTTATTCATTTTAAGCTGAGGGATTTTTGTGAAGATATGTTTGTGGTTTAGGTTAGCCATACATGCTTACATACATACCTTCACGCCGCGGCGTCGTTTTCTCGGAAAGGTAGTAGTAGTAGTAGTGGTTTGATGCCATCGCGAGTTGTACCCGAAAACTCCTTGTTAGATTAGTCGGAATAAAAAAAATACTGTATAAAGTCTAATCTACATTGGATGGCAAAAAATATCATTTGACAGAGTTACAACCTCCGGGATTGACGTTGGGGTTTATTTTCTTCATAGAATTCAAGAAAACAAAACTAGCGGTAGTAAGTAACCTGACTTTTACAACCCCCATTTTATATATTAAAATGATGAAAGATCAAATTTAGTTATATTTTAAATAATATTATTTACCTAAAATAGTAATTTTAATTGCCTCAAATTTTTTTCTTACAGCAGGCTGTAAATATTTTCCCGATCAATGGGGATTTTTTTTTATGTGGCAACTCTTAAAGACAGTGATTCCCTCAGCCAGACGCAAAATAACGTATGTGGGTGGGTCTGTATCATATTTTGTACTTCTTAGAATAGTTACAAGAAAACCTTGATAGAACGAGAAGTTAGTGCTGAAATAAGGCGTGCCAAACTCGTCTACATATGTCTTAGAATGGACATACGCGTTTAGTAGACATACGTCTTAGAATGGATTTATTCATTAATCATGATTATTTTCATCTTTCGATATAAAACAGGAAATTCATCGAAAAATCTAATAAGATTTTATGCTTTTATTTCTTCAACTGTCAGAAAAGCCCTTGTAGATTGATCGAGTCTATGCTGAAACACGGCGAGCCATATTATGGTTTTCGCACCGTATCGTTAACATATAAATGGAAATAGAAAGCCGCCAACACTCCCTCCGCCCTCCCCCGCTCACCGTCGGCAGCGCTTCCGGCCGACTTCCTGTGATAGTCGCTGCAACACTTACTTGAATGACTCAAATTGGCAAAATATACGATTCGCCTGTCCCTCGGCGAAGACCTAGGCTACGTAAGACAGAAAAATGCACCTTGTTTATTTTGCCTACATAAGATCCAAAAAATGCCTAAAAAAACGTTTCAGGGTTAGAATGGATTACTCCTCTGTTTTGTGTAAATGGACTGAGATGGCTTATATGACCCCTAACACTCATTGAACCAAACCGATTTGCCAGCAAGGCAAAATAGTGTTAGCTCTTTCACCCTCGCGGTAAATAGCATTGTATCTATGTCACTCCAAGGCCATCTGACGCCAATGGCAAAGCAATAGCCTGCACGGGTGCATCTTAGCAGTAACACGATTTGACGGGACCAATATTTGACAATGCCATATTTTACATCGCTGATACTACATTCGTTATTTTGTGACATAAAGCCCAACACAGGTATTTCGGAAAAGCTAACAGCCATATTATGGTTTTACCAATTGTGCATGTTACTCGACATGGATGGCTAATACCACGCCCACCGCTGTGATATTATCCCAGGGCCTTTCCCTACTTTAAGCTGGATGGAAAACCTAGCTTCTACTATAAATATATTGTGACAGGTCCTCCTGCACTGCTACATGAGCCTATTCTTCTCTCACCTCCCTCGCAGTCGGCAAGTCCCCAGCCGGCTCCAACCACCTCAGCCGCTCCCACTCACTTTCTGAGACGCACCTTCGTAGGACAGGAGGGCATCTAGCACCCAAATATAGAAACCATCCTTAATTTTATTGATAGGTTGGTAGATGGTATTTTGAAAGGTTCCCCAATTATAAAAGGTCATAGACTGCCCTATCTCTGCCATGAGCTCTCTGAGACGAGCTCTCAAGCACAATACACTTCACCACGATACCGCGTGTCAGCTGCATGGCGTCTGCCGCCAGGGAAGGTAGTGTTGAAGGTAAACAAAATTTTGAAGATATACCCGTGTCGAGTGCAAATTTCGAGTTATCTTAACCTTAAATAACCTTAAAATTATCTTAACCTATTTTTTTTTTCAAATATTATCATACAAAAAATTAAAATTCATATAAATAGTTAAAACGAAAAACATTTTCAAATTCAATTTTTTTTCTTGGCATCGACTCTTAATTGTGCACTCAACATGAGTATAAGTGCAGGAATCAAATAAAATTAAAGGAAAAAAAAAAGATTCCGACGAATTGAGAACCTCCTCCTTTTTTTAAGTCTTGTAAAAATAATTTCGGACTTTAACAAACATCGGGCTTTAACTGTAATAACCGGCCAGGGTGAAACATTTCAGTAATACAATAAATGTAGATTGTTTTAATCCTCAAAAAAAATCATTTACTAAGTCGAATGTTTTTCTAAATGATTTGAATGATACATTTTAACATTATTTTTTTTGGTTGTGTGGAGTGGAAGGTTGGTTTGTGGTTACCTACTACTCCTTTTTTTCATCGTTGTTCCAGGTTTTTAAAAGCGAAACAGGTATCTTTTATCATTATTATAACCAGTTCAATGCGGAACAGGCAGAGAATGAACGCATTCACTGTCGACAGCACTAAAATAAGAACCGATAAATATCGGTTGGTAAACTATGGAATACACTCCCTTCCGACTTGGACGTTCCAAGGTATAACTTGGGGTTCTTTAAACACGGTGTGAAGAAGCCCCAGCTGGCCTATTACTGGAATTCCGCAATCAGGAATCATGAATCCTAAGTCGAAAAAAACAGCTTTTCGGTTTTTGATTAAATTGAAATACTATGTTCCGGATTTTTTTCGTCAAGAAAATCGCTTTGAAAACCACTATAAAAGAGGATTTCTAGACTCAGTATTCCTGATTACTGATTACCGAATTCCAGGAATAGGCCTGCTGGTCGGCCGGCATGGTTTTCGCGGCCTCCGTAAAACATCGAAATGGGTGTCTCTCGGCCATCTCTTATTTGAGGGTTTGGCGTACATTATATGTGCGCTTTATATACAAAACTAGTCTTCGGGAGGTTCAACTAGGGTTGCCAGAACCCGGACATGTCAACAGGTTTTTTAAACAGTCAGTCAATTTGTAAGCCCGGACTACAAATGAAGAGCCGCCCGGACGCTCCCCGGATGCCCTCTAAACTAGGACAAATCCGGGGAAACCCGGACGGATGGCAACCCTAGGTTCAACCCACGTTCAACATTTTTTTTCCATTGGTCCATCATTTTTATTTCATTACGTTTCACGAAAAAAGTACCTGTTTAACGTGCGCTGTCTGTTACCACTAAACTCGTTATCATGATATAACAGAGTCGAGGTAAACCACAGGTAAACGGAGGTGAAGTAGAAGCGGCAAACATTTTGTAACGGATATCGAATTTGTTTAACCGCGGTTTTTGCTTTCGCGGTGAGCTGCGATGATGAGTCACTAATTTGGCCCACCGCCGTTCACTCCACAACGGGCAACTGACACGGGTCTACATATTTGAAACTTGCATGACTCAAAGGGTTTTCTTGCAGCCCTTCTCCTTCTACTCATCACACGCCACCGTAAGGTGATTCGAAATAGCATTGAAAACCATCTAGAGTATCTGTGAAATAAGTAGTAAGTGGTCTCCCACTTAGATCGACTCTTCGGTACTGGCCATTCCCTCGCATACAATATTTAGGCTAAGGATTTTTTTGAGCGTAAAATATTATGATTACCCTTGAATTTAAAAAGAAAATACCCCTCCCGAAATTCAGGAAACACTTTCGTTGATTGAACCCCACTTACTTAGGTGTTTTGTTTGAAAATGGGTTGGTTTTCAGTAAACAATTTGCAATGTCTCTGCACGAACTCGCACTTGACCGTGTGTAATAATGCGTGTATTTATATTTTTCATCGGTGACCGCTCGAGTGCACGAAAGGACAAAAACCGGCCAAGTGCGAGTCGGACTCGCACACGAAGGGTTCCGTACTATCGTACAAGATTTAACCCAAAAAAATCCGTTTTTGTATGCCCCCCCCCTTTAATTTTTATTATTTTTTAATTTTACCTATTTGTTGTTATAGCGGCAAAATAAATACACACTTTGTGAACATTTCGGCTGCCTACCTATTACGGTTCATGAGATACAGCCCTGTGTCAGACGGACGGACGGACGGACGGATAGCGGAGGCTTAGTAATAGGGTTCCGTTTTCACCCTTTGGGTACGGAACCCTAAAATTCAAAATCAACGTCAACGTATGATAAACACGTCACTTTGTATGGACAGTATGAAAGGAACTCCATGCGGGTCACTAAAAGTGACGTTTCTTGGTGCTATCGGGGCTTACCTAGTCGCTCAATTTTATGTCATGTTTATTTAATTTCGATTGAGGCCGAATTGCACCAGTATATTCCAATATCCTGCTCTTAGATATCTGTGATCTTACGGGGGGATATGGGACACTTTATTTGCAGTACAAAAAGATAGGGATGTCAAATGTGCTTATGCCGATTAGTATTGTTTGCACATTTACTTGGCAGAAATGTTTTTAAATCATTAATTTGTTGTCAATTGATACATTCTTATATATGTACTTAGGTACTTGTGTAAAGAGACGGGCGTGTGTCACGTCGGCAATGAATCACGGGCTATCGCTCAGATAAATAATTATGCGCTTTTATATATAATTACATGAAAGAATTAATGTCGGTCGACATGCGCTTGCAAGCGTACATCAAGATATTTAGATAGTTCTGTAACATAACAAGCAAACAATGTGTTTGCAAACAGTTTGGCTGACACGGCGGTAAATTGGTGCGGGTGGGCGGGCGGTGAGCTAGCTTCCAGGATGACA
The DNA here is from genome assembly GCA_946894095.1 of Incurvaria masculella. NCBI lineage: Eukaryota > Metazoa > Arthropoda > Insecta > Lepidoptera > Incurvariidae > Incurvaria > Incurvaria masculella. The sequence continues at coordinate 12,709,244 of OX335644.1, forward strand.
GGCGGGAAGAGGGCGAGCTATCGCACAAGAGATTTAGGATTGAATCATAAACAGTCCTTTGCCACCTCCGTTATTTTTGTTTATATATAATTGTGTAGCGTACGCCCGTCTCTAAAAGGATTACCCGACGAGACGTCAGTGAGCTTTATTAAGTTTCACTGGCGTTGCAAAAACTATGCCAGCCGGCCAGGTCTTCTTCACACCATGTATCACCCCAATCATTGATCACCCCAGAGCCCTTAGTCCAATTTGTCACCTAAATTGGCGTTTAGTGTTTTCAAATGTATGGAGAATTCTTCAGAGGGCGCGCAGTGGGCGAACTAACATTTTCGAGTCTAATGCTGAGATTCATAGACGTTACTCGTACTTGGCTGAGCCAAAGGATGTCTTTCGAATGTCAGTTTTGACACATGGCTTGAATGTCAAATGCGACCAGTGAGATAAAATGAGAACCAATGGCCCGATTTAGATGCGGTTTGATTCTGCTCAAAACTTGTAGGCTACATAATATAACGCTTCATTAATAGAGGGGTGAGCAGTGAGTGTTAAATTCTTGTAACTAGCGAACCGAGTAGCGAACCAATCACCCGATTTATATGCGTATTTTATCAACGTATAGCATCTCTGGGAGCAGTCAGGTTCGAGATGGATTTCCATTTCGATGTTGAGGCTGGCTGTGGTTTGGATTCCACGTAAAACTTTAAGTCCCCTTCGTTACTTACTTACACTACTAGGTATGCAATGTAGCAGTGCAAGTGCAGAAATATTTCAGCCCGACATCAACCCGAGCGGAGCCGGGTACCGCAGCTAGTTATATATAAAACCAATTTTAGCCATTTACCGCGTACTAACTTTCACTTTGTGCCGTAAGATAAAGAGACGATGTGTTGATCCGAGGGAGATTTATAGTTACGGGTAATGCATCTATCTTATCTCCTGTGAACCGCTGCTTCGTTCTTTCTGGTATATTATAACTGAATCACTCGGTCATTAGCCTAACCTGAGCTGTAGGCAAAATTAAAATGTTCCAGTAAGGTTAAAATGTTCTCAATTATGAAAAAATATTTAAATTTTTTTCGCACATGTTTTAGAGTCTCTTCACCGATAATAGGGAGGGACAAAGACATACCTTTCTGTCATAATAACGGGATTTTTTTTTCGCTAAACATGATAAGTGCAAAACGGAAACATAATATGTGTAACCCTTGAACGACCGTATTATCCGATAAGCGATCGCTTTATATTTTTATAATTTTTTATAAAAAAATGAGCACTTTTATGCAAACGTGATTATGGAAAAAACTTGGCATGAAAGCATTTTCTTCAATTTTTATGAACTGCGAGCTTAGAGCATTTATGCTCTAAGACTGCAAGATAAGGGTATTTTTAGGGTTCCGTACCCAAAGGATGCAAACGGAACCCTATTACTAACCCTCCGCTGTCCGTCCGTCCGTCCGTCCGTCCTTCCGTCCGTCCGTCCGTCCGTCCGTCCGTTCGTCCGTCCGTTAATCCACCTTACGAGGACTTGAAGTCCCGTGTGATGGATGAATGAGTTGGAAAAACACTTATAGGTGGAAACTTATAAACAAACTTTGATAAGTCTCGGATTATTTTTCGGATTGCACTCAGCGAAAACATTCGGGTTTCGCCCGAGCTAAAAGGCAGTATTTATTATGGGTACCTGCTACTTACAAGCGCCTATACACATAATTATACATTGGTATTTATACACATGCATATACATATGTATTGGCGCTTTTAATGTATCTGGAAACACTTACGTAGGCCGCACGTATACTGTGCTCTGTAATTTATCACGATACTATATTATACTTATTACGATTTAATTATAAATGTAATTTTCTTTATTTACTCTCATATTCTAATACTCATTGAAGAGAAGACTGCACACTTCACTCTATAATGCTCCGTGGCGGGTCTTTCGGCGTTACCGTAAATATTTAACTTCCGTTTTTAGAGTCAAATCTTGGTTTGCTTCAGCCCCTCGTGTCTCTAGACGAATATTTATATAGCTTTTCCTTTTTTGGCTTCACCTAAAAGTAGAATCGTTTTAATCCGAGACAAAACATTTGCGACCATTTTGCATCCAATGCACACACGCACACATTCTACTTCTGTTAAACTTTTGTTATGATGCTGTAAAGACACTGTATACTTGAATGTCACTTGTTTACCTACCTGCACGACGTTTTACAAAGCGATAAAAAAGTGCAAACTTATTATAAAAACTTATTAATCGCTGAATAAAATTCTTTGAATCTTTTTTAAATTTTTTTTTTAAATAATTTTAACACAAAATATATCCGTCCTTTTTTTCACTTGAAGAAGAAAGAACATAGATCTAAAATAACCATAACTATGATACTAACAAGAGATGGTACATTCAAGCTATGACAGCACGTTCGTTATACGCTACGTTGGGGCGGAATGTCAACTGAAAAGCTCGCTGAAAAGTTGTCGCCTGGTGAACAAGTGAGTGATGAAATCTGATGATTAGTTGCAACAAGTACCATGCTAACCGTAATACAAAGTAGAACTTTTTACCTGAAGATACCTCGGAAGATACGAAATAGAACTAAGCGTCAGATTCGGACACTCACTTGCCTGTTCACCAGGCGACTTCATTTACCATAGTAACCACCCAGATAAGTGTGTAGTACTGCAAGTAACTTTTTCAAAATAATTCAGTCACAATTAGTTTTTTTTTTATTAATAACGCATCAATGAAAATCTTACAGCTCAAGTATATTAACATTTTAAATCCAACAATATCAACACAGAAATTAAAAACTGAAATATTATACATCTAATATCTAATAAATATTATAAAGGGGAAAGTTTGTAATAATGGATGGATGGATGGATGGATGGATGGATGGATGGATGGATGTTTGTTACTCTTTCACGTAAAAACTACTGAATGGATTCTAATGAAACTTTACAATAATATAGCTTATACATCAGAATAATACATAGGCTACAATTTATGTGCCCATGGGCTTTAGAACTTTCACGGGGCTGCGAAAACGATGCCGGTAGCGCTACTTCACACTAGGGGGAGAGGAGCCGGGGGCGGTGGCGGGGAGCGGCGGCGGGGGGAGGGCAGACGTCGTGACTGTTTGGTGTCCGTTTGGCGAATTTTCAAGGCACTAGCGATTTGTAAAACTTAGTACATGTACATTTAACTACCCGGGAATTAGGATTGGCTAAATAGAATTCAGTTCCGCTTACGCTAAGATGGGGCTGTCATACAAACTGCAATGCTATGCACGGCTCGGCTTTGCGGCGGCAGCGCTTACTTTTACTGAAGTACGGCTTGGTATTTCCTGCAACTTTAGGACTACTTGGCATCACGCTAAATCGCCGGAGGAGCGACCAACAGAATAAAATCCTTGAGAACCAATTACTCGATTTAGATGTGCATTGTATCTACGTCTAGCCTGATTCTACTAAAAACTTATAGATTACATAATATAACGCTTCATTACCAGAAGGGTAAGTAGTGAGTCTTAAAGTCTTATAACATGCGAACCACTTACCTGATTTATATGCGTATTTTATCAATGTATAGCATCTCTGGGAGCAGTCAGGTTCGAGATGGGTTACTGTTTTCGATGTTGAGGCTGGCTGTGGGTTGGAGTCCACGCAAAACTTACCTACGTTACACGTTACTTACTAGGTAAGCAATGTAGCAGTGAAAGTGCAGAAAGGTTCTCGCGGCAAATGTTTTTTTTTTAAATAGCCACCAAACGTCAACGAAGCTCTTAATGGGAATTATTGGATGTTTCTCATTAAATCATGCTATTTCGGCTCGAACGATCTTGATTAAATTTGGTACATGGATACATTGTCCTGGACCAGTTTGACCCTATTTTGGACCAGTCATGTGGGCTACTTTTTATCCATGAGATAATTTAGCCGACACTAACCCGAGCGGAGCCGGGTACCGCAGCTAGTTATCCAATAAACTTATTATTATTAAGTCGAATTATAATTGTATATGTTATTTTCAGACCTGAGTCCATAAGCCCGGCTAGCTCAGTCGGTAGAGCATGAGACTCTTAATCTCAGGGTCGTGGGTTCGAGCCCCACGTTGGGCGAACACTTTTTTTTATAAACAAAGATTTACATAAAACCTACTCTTTATTTACTTCAGTTACTTCAATTATAAAAGAGAGAATAAGTAAAATTTAAGAATAGGAATAGGCAAGATTTTGACTTACAAGTTTCTGGAGAGATTTCCAACGGGGATTTCATTATGCTTTGAGTAAGCTTTGAAGCAAAAAATATAATACGCTTTGAAGTCTTTGGTTGTAACTGTAATTTTTTGTGTCGGTATAATATGGTCTGAACACTTTGATGTATTTTTTTGATATTTTCATGAATGAATTTATAAAACCGCCGCTATCGGAAGTGCTACACGTACATTATTCTAAATTTTATATTCCCTTTATTTCCAGTAGCACCAATTCCAAATGAGCATGTTCTTTTATTTGTTTCAATGGTGATGGCCTCTAGAGTTCAGTAGTCGAACTTACAAAGCATCATTACCTAAAAAATAACACATATGATCACTAGATGGCACAAATAGTAACTGCTTGGCCTGCCACCTCGTATCAGGTTCTTAACTACATTCTAAACTATTACTGTCAGTGCTTGGTAGAGGGCGCAGTCGCGGGCTAATGTTTACATTATTTGTCATCACATTACGTTTAGGAAAAAAGAGCGAATATTAATCAATGGTAAGTGTTGAAAAGTATAAGAAATTCCATGATTATATCATAGACAATGATTGCCGTCTATTAGATGCTATTAGCAATGATGCTGTGTTGTGTTCATTGACATAATATATGTAGATGGTTGTGCTATAGTTGTGCCCAAGGCACTATTAGTTATTCTGTGCCCAAGGTGTGCGCTATATGGGTTTGCAATCGCTTTTTTCGTTTTCCTTGACAGAAGCCGAAATAGCTCAGTTGGGAGAGCGTTAGACTGAAGATCTAAAGGTCCCCGGTTCAATCCCGGGTTTCGGCAATTGTTTTTATTTGATGAGTTTTTTGTCTTCTTATATGTAAAGCGATCACAAGAAATAGTGCGAAGATTATCGATGTTTACCTCAAACAAGTATGTACAATACTCATAAACACATAACATCATGCCCGGTGTTTGCCCGCAGGGATAGGATAAGATATCTGAGCCCCGGTTGCACGAAGAAACGGCTGAGTTTTAAATGTTCAAACGCGTCACTTTTAGTGAACGGCATAGAGTTGCTTCCATACGAAAGACGAATTGAGAACCTCCTCCTTTATTTTGAAGTCGGTTATTGAACCATAGGCTTAGAATGTAAAGAAATACAGAGTCAACTGACGGATGAGACCAAAATAGTTTCATACAAAATGTACTGAAATTTCTTTTTTTACAAGTCAATGTTTTTTACACATTTTATTTTTCTAAATCGCAATTATAGGAAGTTATGTTTTAAGTTTTATATTGAGAAGAATTTAAGAAATTTGATCGACAAAAAAAATCAGTGGGTCACCTTTTATTTACCATCAAAAAAGGGGTTTTGTTCGGGTTTTTTCCTCCCGTTCATTAAACAATCTATAAATGCACAAGGAAAACTAGAGAAATCATAAAGGTTTCACAAAAAACGTATTGATAACGATTTCAGAAATGGTCACATCGGGCAAATTTGTTCCATCTCCCTCTAACTCCCGGTTGAGTTGACGTCTCACTCCCACACTTTGTTTTTCTTGTAAGCACAGCGCGCTGTTATTTGGAATGAACGACAAAGCATTGTTTCTAATTAAACTGCTGTTTTTGAATAAGCTTGAATATAAAAAAAAAACAAAAAAATACTTCTGCATCGGCCGGGAATCGAACCCGGGCCGCCCGCGTGGCAGGCGAGCATTCTACCACTGAACCACCGATGCTCATGGCAGCTATGTCCAAAAAAAACTTCATTAGTCTACGAATTCAATTACAATTACGGATATCAATTCATTGTTTGATTTTATTTTGCAGAAATATGGAACGGTGGTTGCTGCATAGTCGAGTTCCTAATAAACTGACTGCCGTCGTTGCTGCTGTCGTGAGGGTAATTATTTATATTTTTTATTTTATGATAATATGTAGGTGCCCATACTTACGATTTATTAATAGATTCGCCAACGCCAACGGGATATTAATCAAATCAAATCGAATATAAATATCGTTGGATCATCGATATAGTTTTGGACGTGGACTAGCCTTCCATGCCAGGGGTCATGGGTTCAAAACCCTGTACGAGTTATTCATGCACCACTTTATTTTTCTTTCCGAGTTGGATAAGTAGATTTCGTTACGAATGCGAGCTGTTCCATGTTTTGGAAAGGTCCAATTACTTTACTAGGTGGTAGAAGTTGATACCATCGTATTGGGAAAAATATGGTCGAAACCGCAATGAAAAATTGTCCGTGTTTTCCATCTAGTTCAACAACGTAGTCATGCTCATGAAGGGAAGGTCCTGGTCCACCTTCGTAGTTTATGTGTGTCGGGCTAATACCTTGGCAGAGTGGGCTTGGTATATGATCGTATAAGAAAGTATTAGTCATCCTGTTACATAAAAAACGTATGACGAACTTAGAAAGTAACATATGACAGTGCTTTTAAAAAAAAAATTCTCCAATTGTCTCCCATTCAACTACGACATAAGATAAGTCTGCCGTGCGTCGGCGTCGTCGGCGACTTAGCACTCTGTGATACAGGACTATTATTTATTCTGTGATACAGGCATATCATTGGATACAGGTTAGAAATTGTCTTGTTAAAATATCTGTTGTTATGAACTAACTAATACATAAACATTGCACAAAAATAAATCTTCAAAAATGTCAATCTTTGAAACGCTATAACTCGAGAAGCTGCAAGTGTCCGGAAATATTTTTTCCTCGCAAGGCTCTATTTAAGTTGTATATTACGATCCTGCTAAAATGAGTTTGACAACTGTTAACAGTTTCGAGAAATAAAATAAAATATTTCACGTCCCATACATTGAAAATGTTAAAATGCTTATAAAAAAAATATACGCTTCCTATATTGGGACCTTACCTATATATGCAATGTATAGTAACTTGTCCCAACATATTGGCATACTTCATTACCCGGGAATTTCGAGTTGATTTTTAAAAATCGCTAATACTGTGAAACCCGTTTTCGCGCCTACTGTGCGCTGTTATACAGTTCCGAGCAGACTCGGTTACCGCAATTTCCATGTTTTTGGACAAGTTGTATGCTCACTTCGGCAAAAGTCAACCGATTGGCTAATGGATCGCCAAGTAAGGGGCCGGACTAATCAACTTTAATACCTTATAACAGGTGAATGAACTGACTGCGGAGGTCGCATAACAAATCGATGCTTTTGCTACAAGCATTCTATGACCATGATATGACATCACCCTTGAAACGTGCGTGCCATCCGAGATAGGTATCTAAAAATGAGTGCCAAAAAAAATAAGTTCCGGGTTCTATGGACAAGGGTATACCTACATAGGTACTCGAATTAACTTATCGTGGGTTTTAATTTGATGATTTTGGATTTTTTGATTTGATGATAATTTGATTGACTCTTCGTCATTTTTAGGGTTCCGTACCCAAAGGATGCCAACGGAACCCTATTACTAAGCCTCCGCTGTCCGTCCATCCGTCCGTCCGTCCGTCTCACAGGGCTGCATCTCATGAACTGCTGAAATTTTCACAGAGTGTGCATTTATGTTGCCGCTATAATAACAAATTAAAATTGTAAAAACCGGCTAAGTACGAGTCGGACTCGCACACGAAGGGTTCCGTACCATCGTACACGATTTAACACAAAAAAATCACGTTTTTTGTATGGGTACCCTTTAATGATTATTATTAATTTATTTTACCTATTTGTTGTTATAGCGCTAAAATAAAGACACACGCTGTGAAAATTTCAGCTGCCTACCTATTACGGTTCATGAGATACAGCCCTGTGACAGACGGACAGACGGACGGACGGACGGACGGACGGACGGACGGACGGACGGGCGGACGGACGGACGGACGGACGGACGGACGGATGGACGGATGGACGGACAGCGGATGCTTAGTAATAGGGTTCCGTTTTTACCCTTTGGGTATGGAACCCTAAAAATGAATAATGGCCCCCATAGAAAAAACGTGATTTTTCGGTGTTAAATCTTTACGATGGTACGGAACCCTATGTGTGCTAGTCCGACTCTGTCGGAATTCAACACTGAGGCTGAGATAAATAGTCGTAACAGAAACTGAACTAACGAAAAGTAGTCATTTTGCATTACTTTGAGATTTCGTCCATACAAAATGTGTCAAAGTGACGTCACAAAGTACTACTTTTCGTTAGTCTTTAGTTTCTGTTACGACTATTTATCTCAGCCTGAGAGCGGAAGCGAGGGCAGGAGCCATGTCATAATGGGTATACAACATCTCGTGTCTGTGCTGTGCAGTTCCCTCGTCAGGAGCCAACCTTGAGTGCAGTAGCCATGTCATGGTAACACTTAGAATGGGTTACCGTAATTGAATTCGCATAAAACATTTTCTGTCTGTGCTGTTGACTGTTGAAGATTTCCTTTGTCTGGAGATGTCGATTCAGGTTATGCTTACCATAAAAATGCATTGTCATCGGACTGAACCTACGTGCAAGCAAACATTCTATCCCGTAGGATAAGAGGAAGTTCAAATTCCAATTCAGCTTGCAAGATTTTACCCAAGCACCTACTTAACATACATACATACAAACATACAGACCTACATACATACGTACAAAAATTGCAAGTTTAATAATATTTCATAAAAAACATAACAAGTTCTATTATACAGCCCTGTGACAGACGGACGGACGGACGGACAGAAGGACGGACGGACAGCGGAGGCTTAGTAATAGGGTTCCGTTGGCACCCTTTGGGTACGGAACCCTAAAAAGGAATATGCCATCTAGCGCCACATGCAAACAGAATCGCAGACGTATTGGAGCATCGATTATTGGAGGCTTTTTGTGGCTGGGAACCGACTTGATGAACGCATTTGGCGGTGGCGATGTTTCGACTGTGTGGCATACGACAAGCCTCCGGATTCCCATACAATGATATTGTCACTTTGACCATGCGGCGGAGACGCGATATCGACCGCATGCAACTTTTCCTTCCTTTATGTTCAGTGATGTCAAAGAATATCTAATAAATACTGGTGATGTTTACTTCATTTACGTCATGACCATGTGCACTACACAGCGAGCACAGGGTTATTGCCACTGAAAATGCGCGGCGCGGCGAGGGTATGATATGACAATATTTGCGCGCTTGAGTTCACAAATCCGCGCTAATATATCATTATTGTGCTGTGTTTACATCGTAATTGTAAGGCTCCGTCCACACGCATACACTTTTAACCAAGTTGCATCTGTCCATTTGGACGCAACAAATAAAAACTATTTTCGAACCCCTATACATTCCAAAATAAAAAAAAAACTTTGAATAATAAAAAAAAAGGTCTGCGCCGTTCTCGAAGTATGCAAATCCACTGGAAAAGTTAGTCGATCTCAATTTCCTAGCATGTTTTGTACGAATAAATTTATGTAGGGTAATTGCGCTGGTTTCCCGACCAGGTTCAGTTTACGACCATTTCATGGTCTTGTTGCTTACAGAACAACTTAATAGGGATTTGGGGGGTAATATGCCAATATTAAATTTTTGAAACATATTTTCAATAACTATTCTTTGAGTAAAAACAAAAATCGAAACTCGCTACACTATACAGTGGAAACCACAAATTTCTCAGTTTTTCGGTTACATTGCAAAAGCGAATACGTTGAAGTATTTGCAGGAAAAATAGTGCAAGGGGATCGACGCGAGGTGAGTTTTAAGCGATTTTTACTCACTTCCGCAACGTAACTGGTTTTTTTTTATCAAGATTATGGATCAAAGAAGCCTTCAGAATGGATATTATTCATGTGTATTATCAATTATTTGTAAAAACGTGGCGGTCGGAAAGTGGAATAGGAATTCAACCAGAAATTTAGTTTTCGACCGGGTGGTCGGATTACTAACCTAAACGCAAAGAAATGTATTTGTCTTTGTCTTACAAAATAACTTCTTAAGAGCCATTTTCTTTTGCCTAGCTGCCTCCTTCTTCATTTTAAATCAATCCAGTTAGTTTACGACCACTAAATATTGTAATATTAACGAAATATATCTCACAATATCAATAGTGGTCGAATACTAGAAGAAGATGCATTTTTGTGGTTCAGTTTCCGACCTCCTCATTTTGTATGGATAATTTGGTGGTCATAAAACGGAAACTAGCTTTACTGCAATCTGGTATGCGACCAGCCAAAAACGCATTAATTTCACCTTGTATAGTATTAACTTTTAACAAAATAAAGGCGTAAGTGAAACTGAAAAGCAAACCCATAATCAAACTAGACAATTAATTAAACATCTGGAATCTACATACAAATCTAAATCTAATTTAAAAAACAATATCTACATAAAAACAATACTTAATGAGTTGAAAAACCCAAAAACGCTTTATTGAAATATCCAAGAGATCATATCACATACACGACATGATCAGAGGATCAAACAGAATCCACTATCTACAGAGGGTAAATATAAACAGGCAAATCAGTTACGTACCCAATCAGTTAGCTAAGTAATCAGAGTAATAATTGTAATTTAATTGAACTGAACTTCTTTCTGAATCCAGATCAAATTTCCGATGAAGAAGTTGAAAACTTTTTAATACCGCTAGAACAATGACCTGACTCCTTTCTCGAAACTCCATCTACATAACACATTTCACGATTTTTTAAAAAAATTGATCATTTGTGTCAATGAATGAAGCACCCACTCAAGTCATCGGGAAAGCACCAATATCATCCCATATCAGGACACTAAAGGATAAATATGATCATATCATAATATAAATAGAAACGCCAAATATATTATTCACAGCAACAGAAATACTAACAATAATTGACATATCTATTGAAGCTATGCCTCAAATTAACAAATCGACGAAAAACCATATCAGGTTAACACAAAAGCACAATCCCCGCCTCAAGACAGCGCTCCAATAACCACTTCCACTTTAGTTATCAATTCAGACGTAATATATAGTAATTATATTATGCAAACAGAAATGCCAAAACAGTTCGAATCACCTATGAAAACGTTAATTCAGATAAACACATCAACCGAAGATTTAACTCAAGTCACCGAACATGCACAAATGCGAAGCTTAGCCATCACAACGACATTAGCATCTCGTTCAAAAGCAAAAGACATTCAAGACTGCATGAATGACTATTACTTAAGGTGATGAAAACAGTGAAACTATGATACCGATTATGACAGTCCAAATCCACCCAAAATAGTAAACAGAATATATATCCATTTATTGAACATCTTTATCTTCCTGAGCTAACAGAACTTAAAAAAATACTAAAGCTCGAACTCCTGCAGTTATTAAATCAGCCGCGTGGCGGATGTACTATGATAATAAAGAGAAAGTGAATCTCCTGAAAAAAATGCAATCAAAAAAAGAAAAGCCGAATACTTTTACTTAACAAGCAACGAACTAAATAAGACAAACCATCTACTAAACAGATAAATACTCATGTTTTACAGACGATTGATACCAATATAGTTACTGAAAGAAAGCAGAAAATCAAAGATAATATGGTTCTGAAAAACCACAGAAACTGAATTGTGCACTATTTGAAAACCTTTTAATAAGTGGCTGTGAAGAAGATGGAAAATAAATCGCCTGTAAGCCGCGTTTGTAAGTACCACCTCAAATGTACCGACTTTTCAGGACTTTTCAATGAGGCAGTACAAGAAAAACCTTTTTAATGTAACAAGGGCTTGGTTAGAAGTAGTGGAGTAAAATATAATGTAACATTTTACGCTTGGGATTTGAAGAAAATGAATACGTAATTATCTAAACAAGAAAATTATTCAAACAAAGCCATGGTCGTAAACTAGAATATGTGGTGGTCGGAAACTGAGTAAAGTGGTCGAAAACTAATTTTTTGACCTTTTTTTTTGTTTGATTTTTTTATAAAATAACTACTTATTCTGCACTGATTTAATAATTTTAACTTTCAACTAAAATTACCAAACTCCTTTTATGAATACTAAAAATCTATATTTCATAAATGAAAATATTTTATATTTCAGTTTGAAGTTCGAAAAGTAACTAACTGGTCGTAAACCGACGCACCTACCCTAACTGTTCTGTGACTAGGAACAAAGGGATGTAGGCAACTTTTCTGTTTACGATCGTCTGTGCTACGAATAATGCGGTCTCTATCCCCATTTCTGCTGTCTCAAGTGCACCAGGCACGGAATGCAGCCATTTACTGCCCAAATTCCTCCTATAAGTACCACCCGATTCTATAGATTCTTTATCTGTAGAGTTAGACTGTGAAATAGGTACACTCCGATACAACGGATTCCTTAAAATGTAATCTGAAGAAGCACCAAGCTGGCCCGCATGGTTTTCGAAGTCCCCGAGAAAGTTCGAAAGCCCATGGGCGCGTCTAACGCCTCTTATTTGAAGGCCTGACGTCATTGACGTTCGATGCCTGACGTTCATAATACTTCGCGCCGAGCAGAAAAAACATTTTAAGTTTAAGTAAAAGGACCTAGATAATCGATACTATTCGGGGAAACTTTTTTGCAATTACAGAAAGTAACGACTATTCAGTTTAGTATTGTTAACCCGATGTATTCAATATTGAAATATGTTTGTATGAATGTGTCGGACAGTTTCAACATCATAAAGAGTCACCTTCGTTTTTCCAGAAAGAAAATCGAATGTCACCACTTTTTTGGCGATGACGGAAATACATTTATATGTTTGATCAATATGTCAATACCGACAATGGTTCCATTAGGTGTCCGCACTCTCTTGGAGTAATCATTTTTAGGGTTCCGTACCCAAAGGGTGCCAACAGAACCCTATTACTAAGCCTCCGCTGTCCGTCCTTCTGTCCGTCTGTCACGGCCTGAATCTCAGTAACCGTGAGAGACAGACAGCTGAAATGTTCACAGAGTGTGTATTTATTTTGCCGCTATAACAACAAATATGAAAAATTATGAACAACAAATATGAAAAATTATGAACAACAAAAAATCATGAAAATGTATACTCAATTTAGTTTTTGTTAGATTTTTGACTCCAGCGGTCGTGGTTTAATTTTAGCTAGAAGTTGTTTTGGAATTAAAATTTCCGTAAATATTACCAAATCAAACACTATGCGCGTTGTTTGCTTTGTGGATATTTTTCATACTCCTCATCACGGAGCCTGCCTTTTTCTTTGAAACAGAATACCTAGCACTGTTTTGTACCGTGCCCGCGAATGAGTTAATCCCGCCGGGAAGGGCTGTTGACACGTAAGTAGTTATTTTGCTAAGTGCATCTGATCTTCTCGTGGTCACAGATGACCTTAATCCGTCATATGCTCACCGTAACTTTAGGTCCCTTGCAAATACGGCCACAGCAAGAACGTAATAAAGGAATGGCTATCACTAGAAGCGTCACTTTCATAGATTTTAAGGGTTTTACAAAGAAATTCCGACACATTAACAGGTAAATATTCACAGGTAAAGATATAATTGGTTATGTTATTTATTTTTTATTTCTGTTGTTTTGCATAAATGTAAGCAAACTTAATCACAGATTCATTCACACATTTTTTCTTTTGTTTGACACGGGATGCATTTTTAACATTGCCTTATAGTAGATACTAAATATATCGAAATAACGAACAGCGAAACACACCACAGTCGATTTTCCATAACCGACAAAAACGCGGAAATAGTTATATTAAAATGGTTCTTCTCATGCCAAAAGCAATAGAATATAAATAGTTTAAATTCATTCATAGTTATTCAAATTACTAAAAAAAATTCAATACATAGCAATGCACAAAATGGGTAAGTTACCTTTTTCTTTCTGATTGAAGCACAAAAATACATAAACCCAGTTTAAATTTTTTGAAGTAAAAGCCTTTCTCTTCACCGTTGTGATTTTAAGCTGGGTGAAACTAAAAAGCGACACTAAAAAGAGAAAAACACAAACATACGGATTTGGCCTGCGAGAAAATGAATTTTCAGGGGGGCTAATGGTGAGTAATGTGATTCAAAGACTCAATTTGACTTATTAGGTATATCATAGTAAATTCCAAATGTTCCTTCCTTGGAACTTACCCACCATTACAATTATTTTGCTCGGCGCAGTCGGAAAGCGTGACGTTAGAAACCCCAGTTTAGTTACGTATGGTATGGATATTATTTACGACACGTAATATCACCTTTATTCGTCCTATTACCAGAGCCGGTAGTCTAAGTTGTCACCTAAATTGGCGTTACGGCAAACCGATCGACTGGTGTTTTCAAATGTATAGAGAAATTGAAGAGCGCGCGCAGCGGGCGTTAAGCGAACTAACATTTGCGAGTCCGAGCTTGATTTGACAGCTTACTCAACGTTGCCGTAAATACGTCGACGTTGCCGTTTACGTCCACTCCGCGTTTTCATACAAATCGGAAGTCCGCGTTTGACTTTGACCGCTTGAAGAAGTAAAAGCACAGAATATCTAGTAAAAACTTGTATGGAGTTTGGAGAAAACGCCAGTCGATCGGTTTGCCGTAAACACCAATTTAGGTGAGAACTCAGACTGACCACTCAGAGAAAACGTAATCTTTTTTTTTTGTTCTGGGCGACATATCTACTCTTTCCAGTTATCACGTCCGTACGTTTGGTATGTCGATGTCCGTTGTTAATTCGGTGAGATAGTGGTCCCGCCGGCCGCACTCATCGTTTGTGGTTTGTTTTGCAGTTTTGTTTAGTTGCCCGCAGTACGGCGGGCTGTCCGCACGCATGCCGACATCGCGAGCACGGAACTGGTCCGATATGTTTCCCGCGCTTTACGCTTTATATTTACGATGACATAAATAGTTTGTTTTCTAATTATTTGTAGTGGTTTATGTCTGTATTTGAGAGAAAGCACTAAATCCTGATTTCCGTGACTAGACTGATGCAGGTGAGAGATATTCCAATTCTTACTAGATTTAGCACCAAATTTATTTGATCGTCACAACAAATATATTGTTATTCAGTTGTATTTTGAATGTAAAATATATGTAAGTGCTCTATGTCAGTGGATGTAACTGCTTGCTCGCGAGAAACCACCCGACGACCATAAAATAATTCCAGAACACAAAAATAAATAATTTCAAGAAAAAAAATTAAGAAAACCGGCAAGTGGAAGTCAGTTCGCGCACTAGTGAAGTGAAGGTTTTTCAGGATGTGTCCTCCTGACTGCATTAAAAGTTTATATACATTTCTCCAGCATCTTATTGTCGTTTTATTAATTTTTTACGTTTTTTAGTTCACTTTTTGAAAGGGCAGTACCTATTTGGTGTTTTTTTACATTTGTAATAATTACCTTTTATATAGGAAGATCCTCTAGATCCTTTATCTATAGGGTCGGTAAACAATGGAATGAACTCCCTTCCGAGGTATTTCCCCCAAATTACGACCTGGGATCCTTCAAACGTGGTGTGAAGAAGCACCTGGCCGGCCGGCATGGTTTTCGCAGCCCCCCTGAATGTTCGAAAACCCATGGGCGTCGTCGGGCACGTTTAGGTCCTGGCGTACGCCATATGCCGCGCTTAACATAACAAAAAAGTAAGGAATGTAAAAGTTTTTGTTGCAATTTTCAATAACTTGATTGTTTCCGGTGCCGGTCACTGTCATACATATGAAACACATTTTTTTGGTGTAAACTTCAGTCTCACTTGTAACTTGAGGTGATGTACTTTTGGAAAGACTCAAAAAAGGGTCCGAATGGTCTTTTCTTTTGTAGGTATGTATATGGTATAATTTTTTGTGACGTCTAAGACTATATTATGCTATGTCTGTCCAAGAAAAGTCGCCTCGGACTAACAGGGCCAGGCTGTAACCACTTCAAGCAGCCTGAGGAATTGCCTCACAACGGCAGGATTGCCCCTCCAGCTGGCAAGAAACTGGTTTCAGAGCCGGTAGTCTAAGTTGTCACCTAAATTGGCGTTACGCCAAACCGATCGACTGGCGTTTTAAAATGTATGGAGAATTGAAGAGCGCCGCAGTGGGCGTTAAGCGAACTAACATTTGCGAGTCCGAGTTGGATTTGACAGCTTACTCAACGTTGCCGTAAATACGCCGACGTTGTCGTTTACGTCGACTCCGCGTTTCCATACAAATCGGTAGTCTGAGTTTGTTTTTGACAGGTGGAAGAAGTAAAACTCGTTACGATCGGCGTTACGTCTCACTTGCCCATGTGCAAGCTTTTAAAAGTGAAGTTGGGTTACCGAAAACATGTGTAGTTTAATTTCTCATGTTTTTAAAAAATGGCACTTTATTACTTTGGTTGGAGATTGAGGGAACATGCCCGACAGGAGCGACTTTTCCAAAACCAGCGTCGGGCCTACGCTCGACACATTCTGTATCCACTAGATATTCCTGATGCAGAATTCAGACTGCGGTATCGTTTCACAAAAGCTGCTTTCATTTACTTGTGCGACAATCTACGGATACATTCGAATATTCGGGCCTCCCAAAGAATAACTTTGGAGACCAAGGTAAGTACCTAATTGAAACCTTAACAACTACCTAAGTAAAGTTTTTCCTATAAGTAGCTAAAACCAGCTTCCAGAATGTCCAGACAATTTTTTAAGCTCATTTTTATAATCTTATGTTCCATTAAAATTAAAGATATCACTTTTTAACCTCAAAAAACGGTGTTGCTCAGAAACTATCACAGTGTAACCATTTAAAACATCAATCTTTTTTTGGTGTTTTTCAGGTTTTGTGTGCGCTGTTTTTTTTTGCAACCGGATCATACCAGCGCATAGTGGGTGTGAGCAAACACCTGTCGCAAAAAAGTACAAGCCGATTTATAGCGGAGGTAACGGAGGCCCTCATTTGCCCTGATGTGATAAACAGATTTATTCAATTTCCGCGCACGAGACTGGCTCGCAACATTATCAAGGGAAAGTAAGAAGTGCCTAAATTATTTCATTTAAATTTGCAGGCGCTTACATGTAAACTTGTGTTGGCTTTTCTTAATGTTTGCAAATTTGTTATAGATTTTTCAACAAGTATGGAATCCCAGGGATTGTGGGTTGTGTTGATGGCACCCACATCCGAATTACGGGACCCAGAAAAGATGTGGAGCATCAATACTATTGCCGGAAACAGTATCACTCTGTCAATGTGCAAGTGGTAAGGGTGTTAATTTACTCACTGATCAAGTCAGGGTGAAAAGTGGATGATAAAAAGTGCCTCGTTGTTAGACTCAGAGACCCTGAAAAATGTTTCGGGTGGTTACTCCAAAGCCTTGTCGAGAGAGATTCAAGGGTGTGTATTAAGTGCGATGCTGACACCATAAATTGCAGTTTTGACCTTCCAGGATACAATAACTTTGCGTTATGACTACCACATAAGGATTTTTGGTGTAGACGTGGCACCATAATGAGAATAATGCCAAGCTCACCTCCAAGCTTAATAG
The DNA here is from genome assembly GCA_946894095.1 of Incurvaria masculella. Taxonomy (NCBI): domain Eukaryota; kingdom Metazoa; phylum Arthropoda; class Insecta; order Lepidoptera; family Incurvariidae; genus Incurvaria; species Incurvaria masculella. The sequence continues at coordinate 12,726,855 of OX335644.1, forward strand.
CATGCACCTGTATTTCGCACCCATGGGCGTTGTCGGGCACCTATTCATTAGGTGAGGGCCGCGCTCAACATGAAATGTAATAATAATTGTAATCAATTTATGGTTTTATTTAAATCTTACCTTTGTGTTGATTTATATTTTTGCAGATATGCGACAGCGACTACAGAATTCTTTCAGTGAATGCAAAATTCGGAGGGGCCACACATGATGCATTTGTTTGGGAAAACAGTGCCGCAAACCCATACATGCAGGCCTTACACCGAAACAATGAAATTGTTTGGTTGCTAGGTAACTATCATCTTCATTCAAAATGTCTTGTGAAATACAATAACATCAAAATATTCCTGTAAATAAGGCAGACTTACCATTTCATTAAAATGTAACCATATTACACATTGTGCTATAAAAATGTTGTGCTGTGTGGGTTCCGGCGCTTAAAAATAATACAAGTGGTCCTAATGATGCTTGTGGCTCATAGTTCAGATTCCAATTCAAAATATAGGTTCCCTTCCTTACTTGCTCGATGGCAGGTGGTATTTGGTAGCAATCACTTTGAATGAAAATCGTCGGAGGTGAGGTCGAAGTTTCAATTGAACTTGTCCCATGTTTTCCATCCAATTTTATGCAGACAAGCAATAGATGTAATGTCCTGGCAAAGCACCTTTGTTATTTTTCCATTTGTTATTCTCCATGTCTATTTCCCCGGACCATAGTTACGGATCAATTCATCATAAGCAGATAAATAGTTTAACTACGGTGGGATATACGTAAATACAAATGTTCATACATAGATTGCTAAAATCATAACCCTACCTTTTGGCTTCACTAAGTCTGGTAAAAAAAGGCATTGGGATTAACTCAGCAAAGTGTAGAATATTGTTAAACATTTTCTAGAATAAGCTTATTGCTTAAGCTTGTGTTCATAAATTATTTCAGGGGACTCCGGATATCCATTGAGACCCTGGCTAATGACACCGGTGCAAGATGCTGTTGAGGGTTCCGCGGAAGCTAGATACAATCAAATGCACAAAGATGCCAGGGTGGTTGTTGAAAACACGTTTGGGCGCCTTAAGAACCGCTGGCGATGCATTTTAAAGGACAGGGCTCTTCATTATAAACCAGAAAAATCAGCCAAAATTATAATTGCATGTTGTGTCCTGCATAATGTCGCCTTGGACTTTGGAGCACCAGATCCCGGAAATGAGCCAGTTGGAGGAGGTTTTCAGCGCCAAGAAAATCAGCCCGATCAAGGTGGTCAACCACAAATTGTTCTGGGAAGAGCCTTGCGGAACCAGCTCATAAGGAGAATTGTGTGAATAAGTACAAGGAAATTAAAAAAAAATCTATATCACTGATGATTGACGTAAGTATTGCACATTTCTTAATTTTCAACACCGATGGAAATATTTGCTGATAAATATAAAATCAACTTATCCTAGAGTACCTGAGTGGTCAGTCTGAGTTCTCACCTAAATTGGCGTTTACGGCAAACCGATCGACTGGCGTTTTCTCCAAACTCCATACAAGTTTTTACTAGATATTCTGTGGTTTTACTTCTTCAAGCTGTCAAAGTCAAACGCGGACTTCCGATTTGTATGAAAACGCGGAGTGGACGTAAACAGCAACGTCGACGTATTTACGTCAACGTTGAGTAAGCTGTCAAATCAAGCTCGGACTCGCAAATGTTAGTTCGCTTAACGCCCGCTGCGCGCGCTCTTCAATTTCTCCATACAATTGAAAACGCCAGTCGATCGGTTTGCCGTAACGCCAATTTAGGTGACAACTGAGACTACCGGCTCAGGTCACATTTTCTGTCATTTTCCTTTTAGCAGAATATGCTCTTAATTTCGTCCAAGAGATGACAAATTGTTAAAGTATACTATAAAAAGAAATCAATTTACTTTTCAATAAAATATTCAATGGTGCAACTATTAAAACTGCATGAGTTAAGACATAAATAAGTAATACTGAACAAAGTTATTTTATGTTAATATACTTTTTTTTACTAAGCCGGTACGTCGCTTATGCCAAGGAATGTGATATGTATGTATGTATAATCGACTGTGAAACGCTGATGCCAAATACGATTTTGGTGAAGACGGCAATATGTTTGAATGTTCCATCTTTGCAGTCAATGTCCGCAATGCAGATGAAGCATTAGATAATTTTCCGGAGAATTCCAAATTATTGGTATAGAGCAGGTGGCTAAATTGGTAGACGCAATACCCGCGAATGGTATGCTTTGCTGGTTTGGGTCCAGCCTTGCAGTATATATTCAAAAAGTAGTTCTTTTTACTGGGCTCTTTCTTCAATTAATGTGTCTTTGGTTCACGGTCGATTATACACATACATATCACATTTCAAAGTTATTTTATATTTTCAGATCTACATTTAATCAGCTGTCGATTTTGTACCACTCCGAATGCAGTTGCGATTAATAGCTCGCAAGTCCATCGGTTCAACAGGATGAGGAATCTTTAAAGAATATAAGATTGATGCAACGAAATTGGGAAAAATGGTATTAGTTTACATTTTTTGCATTGCCATTTTTCTGATGGTTAGCTGTCTAGGTTTATGGGAATGGTAATATTGATGTGATTTGTTAAGAGCAGAAGTAAAACCACTAAAGATTTTTTTTTTAAATATTTAATATCTTCAATATTAGGACAATCCCTTTGAAACGGGAGAATTTAGACGACAGAGAGCTTATAAAATAATTAATCGTGTTTTTTTGGGTTTTCTATGTATGATTTTGCTAACTGCAGCATTTCTGCAAGAAGCGCAATCCACTTTTCTTGTAGATCAAGCTCTCTGTCACGCTGTCTTATCCGCTCTTCCTCGATATGGATACGCCACTTATCCAGCTCCTTGCTTTGTTTATCTGCTTTCAGGAAAGCATCAGCAGGATCCTGCGAGGTCTTCTTCTTGCGTTCCTGCCTCGGTGAGCTCTGCCATAGACGCTTTGGCGCCTTGCGGATGCCGCGTGATGGCGACAAAGTCTTAAACATATCTTGTATACCTAGAAAAACCATACAGAAAGTCAGTCAATTATGGATGCAGATGACATTAAATTCCATGCAATTTATTTATTCTGTTACACTTAAGCCGGGTGTTGATTATGCAGATCGGGCAAGAAGTGTGTCCACTGGCAGGGGTGCGAGCAGGCCTCTGCCAGTGAATGCACTTCCATATAAACATAGGTAGGCGGATTATTGCGTTGCAATCTGGTCGCCACGTTCCGCCTAATAGGCACGCTCCATTAGGTAATGTCAATAATTATTGTAATTTTTTTTCAGTATTATACATTTTAAATAATTAATAAGTTATTATTTATGTCATTTCGAAGTCAAAATATTAAGAAAACAAATTATAAGTCAAGGAATATAAAAAAAATCAATAATCGGTAGGTAAATGGAAATAATAATGCAGAGACATATGCTTTACATTTTTTGAGGTAATTGGTGGAATAGCTTGGCATTGGCAATAACAAAGCTTGTCAACATTTTATGCAATCTGTGAAGAGGAACTTGAATGAATCATACCTAAACTTTATTTTAGAAATTAGTGGTCTACTAGATTTCTCCTAGCATAATCGCAGCTTTGGAGAGCATAGGCACCTGTGAACGTCATGTTACTAGTTCACTTTTATACTATGGAAGTATGCAAAGTAAACTGTCCTTGTACTAAACATTTCTCGAATTTTTGCTAACATGCCAAATTTTTTTTTTTTGATCATGTTAAATGGGGAACAATATGCTAAGCTTATCGTAGATAGAGTGTGAGCGATTGTGTTGGTGTTATTGATAATTTTGTAAGGTCTGTAGAGTGGGTCGGGCCTCGCTTCTCATACATGAAGTTTAGTTTGAGACTTGTTGGTGGCATCACTTTCTTTCTTGTTTGGTGATAAATCCTTTACATAACACTAACTGCGTGTTCCGATTTGAACTGTAATCAATTACACTGCTAAAAGCGTATACAAGCGTCCCGAATCAGATTGCACGCTCAAAGCAGTAAACATTACAAACGATTCGAACAGTTTGTGTACGCGCTTCCGGAAACAAAACAGCAAATATGGAACAAATGACATTAATTGTAGTAGTTCATGTCAAATTTGAATCTAATCAAATACTCTAAGTTGAACTTGAATTTTCAACTGAGGTACATTCAATGGTTTGTGAATAAACACAGTAGAAAGACAATAGACTACTCTTTAGTAACGTCATAAAGTGACATTGACAGTTCCACACACGGTGCCCTACCTCCGAAGCGTGAGCACTGTGTATGGCATTGCATGACGCAGCACTAACTTTATACCATTCACGGGATGCCATTTTGAGGTCTGCAAGCATGCTTTATAATGAAGGAAAACACCGTGATGAAACCCGTAGTAGGTTAATAGAGTTGTTACCCTATACATTCCCGGCGGGAGTTTACAATACTGCAGGCGATGACTGTTTAGTGTTTTGTACAAGGTTTTTGAAATTTTGGATTCTAAAATATATTATAGAAATCTATGCCTGTATGTTTTAATTATTTTAATATACCTTTTACATTGGAAATATTAGGAAAAAGTTAACTTTTTTTGACATTTATTTTCAACATACCAACATAAAATGTAACTTTCTTAAGTGATATAAAAAACCAGCCAACCTGAACTCGCACACGAAGGGTTCCATACCATCGTACAAGATTTAACACAAAAAAACATGTTTTTTGTATGAAGGGGGGGGCCCTATATTTTCTTATTTTTTTATTTTACCTATTTGTTGTTATAGCGACAAAATAAATACACACTCCGTGAAAATTTCAGCTGCCTACCTATTACGGTTTATGAGACAGTCCTGTAACAGATGGACGGACGGACAGCGGAGACTTAGTAAAAGGGTTCCCTTTTCACCCTTTGGGTACGGAACCCTAAAAATGTGATTAAAATCTAACAATGTTTACGTGTAGGGAAACATTAGGGCCTGGAAGAGGATTTCGCTATTTTAATGGCAGTCGCCGTGCAACATTGTGCTTTGGCTAAGAGACAAAGAATGTGTTTCTTAAAATGTTCAGATCATAGATTTATTGTGACTTCACGACAGCCTTAAGCTCTAACAATAGCTGGACACAGCGATGAGCTAAAGTAGTACTGTTCCCATGGGATAGAAAAATAACTTTAATATGGTCGTCCGGTATAAAAGTACGGCATACTGACATGAATTATTAGCAAGATGCCTGGAGTATGGAAAAATAAATCTACATTATCGCTTGCGAAGCCCCAAGCAAAACCTAGTATCAAATAAAATCAATATTATTGTAACCATTTTGACATGTTTAATGCAGGTCACAATCGATACATCGGCGATAAGCATTAATTATTGTGGCTGCAAGACTTCCACTTGTATTCCTCTTCTGCCACACAAGTCTCAAAAGTGACAGATAACATTATATCGCAAAAACTTTATAGAACTGCCAATATTTCTTTTTGAATACATACTTTTAGCAAGCGATGGTTCCACTTCAACTTGGGGAGAGGCACTTTGGCTGCAGTGCGGCTGCGGCTGTGGCAATGCCGGACGAGTAGCTTGAGTGGCTGGCTGAGCAGGTGGTGTAGCTGGCCGAGCAGGTGGTGTAGCTGGCCGAGCAGGTGGTGTAGCTGGCCGAGCAGGTGGTGTTACTGCCTGATTAGGCAGTGTGGCTGGACGCTCTGTGGTACCAGATTGTGTCACGTCTGGTGATGCACCACCACCGACAAAATCTTCATTCTGGAAAATAAAATATTTTGATGAGTATAATACTCTATTTTTAACACTCATATCTTATTAAAAATATGCTATATAAAACTATGTTAAGTTTTTGAGAAAAAAAAAGTTACGAGGGTCAAGAAATTCTGAAAAAAAGACGAGATAAACTTATTTCAGTGAAAATTAATCTATTGAACAACATATTTATCTTTGTTTTTTCTACAAAGATGTACACTATAAAATACACTCAGAATAATCTCCCCGATATAAAAGACTTATCATTAATAATAATAATAATATAGTTTCAATTCAGGTAAATGTATGCCTGAAATATACATTAATGAACATGTGTTGTAGGCAGGATTTAATATTAAAAATATAGCAATAAATATTGAATAAAATGAATAGGCTATAATTCAATTTATCAGTCCTTGCTGGATGTTAAACATGGACAATTGGCGCTTAGACCACTTTTATTTGCTGCGATCATACCTACCCAGGCGGGATAAACCTTATCACCTATCAAGTCCACACATTTTATGTACAGTATGGGTTCCAAACCAAATGTGAACCACATTCTCATAAAAACCGGCCAAGTGCGAGTCGGACTCGTACATGAAGGGTTTCGTACAATCGTACAAGATTTAACATAAAAAAATCACGTTTTTTGTACGGGGCCCCGCCATAATCTTTATTATTTTTTTATTTTAACAATTTTCTGTTATAGCGGCAAAATAAATATACACTCTGAAAATGTCAGCTGCCTACCTATTACGGTTCATGAGATACAGCCCTGTGACAGACGGACGGATGGACAGCGGAGGCTTAGTAATAGGGTTCTGCAATCAAGACTGCACAACAGGGATCGAACCTGAGTACTTCTTATACAGTTGTTTTGATGAATGCATTTTTATCGACGATAGGATGGTTTGAGCGTTTGAGCATGGAAAAAACTAGGTGCAAATTTTTGAGTGGCATGAAGAAAAGGGCTCTATCTCGCGGGAAAAAGCAAACACAAATAAATTTTATGTTGTATCATATTGAATCTGAGTTATATAACATTGTAATATACATATGTGTGTATCGTACCAGCGAGAATCCGGCTTCGTCTACATTCATGCCTGTGGCGGCTTGAATACCAATTATCTGTAAGACTCTCTGCTCCAAATCCGTAAGGGTCTGCTGTATGCCAGGACCCCCTCCAGTAGCGATGGCTGACCCGTGGATTCGGGCCGCCTTCTTTTTTACATTGTTCTTTAAGTCGCTCCAGACCTTAAAGGAAACAATATAAATAAGTCAATGATCAATGATAGCATATAATATGCTTGCGGCGAGCGCAACGATAAGGGTGGTGACTTTGCCCAAACTTAAAAAAAATTTGGGTGCTGTTGTATGCTATGTAATAAGATAATTGATAACCTGACAATCGATAAATGATGTATCGTTTAAATATTGACATGGGTACTACATTGTACTATGAATTTATTTATCTACTAACTTTGGTTAGATTTACTAACTTTTATCAAAAAATATTATGCCTTTTTACACCTGTATACCTATTCATTTAGAATAAGATGCCGTTAAGGTTGTCAAGAGTTTGTTCTTCACCATCGTATATAACGTTCTTTATGAGCAGTAATAATGTATCAAACATGGTAAACTAGTTTGTAAGTAAATATCCAAGAAAAAAATATGACAAACGTTTGTTGTCGATTCTTCTTTGCCAGAGGTAAGCGAACGGGCAGAAAAAGAAAACATTTGTGTGTAATATCCATCTAATGGGGGAAATAAAAATAAACTTAAACTGTGAGGGTATGATAATGTTGGCTTAAAACCTCGATTCACTCGATAAACATGTGCATTATAAACATGTTTTCAACTCACCTTGCGCCACTTATCGCAGGTTCTCGTTTGCCCACTTCCGTCACTATTGAGAAGACATGTGAGCTCGTCCCAGGCGCTCAGTGCTCGAAGTCTTCCATTGGCTCCGGATGACGGTTTGCACAAATCGCCGTTTCTAAGAAAAAGCAAGCATGTAGTTTAGACCATGGTTGCGATGCATAATGTTCACACGTGTTATTATCTTCTAATGACAATAAAGAACGGAAAGCTTCTCTTTTGGCATTTGTGGGCATAAGATAGTTATGACGACATTCATGCAATAGAAAAAGGTACTTACCTCTCCATAAAGTCCACGAGGATTTCAAATTGGGCACCCGTAGTTCTCATCACGAAATGTTATACTTTTTGGTATGGTATATGAAATAGTCTTGCTAAGGGCTTGTCGCTGCGCTTGTCACCACCTCGTCGCCGCTCGTCGCCTTTTGCAATGATAAGATCTACGCAAACGCTTTGCTCTTGTAGGCTAACATAAGTACATAGTCTGTGTCAAAGTTTGACAGCACCGTCTACGTGTTAATTTAGGACGTGTCGCCTGCCTAAGCAAATCAACATCGAAAATCATATTTTGTCTCATCTCTCGCAATGGAAGCAAATGAGATAGCGTATTTTTTTTAAATAACATGAATTAACTTTCTCGTACACGCGACAATCACAAAATGCTAAAAACGTGACGACGGTCGACTAAACGTCATCGTTGAAGTAAACTGGGACTACCGTTTGCATGATTCTCGATGGGTTTGACGTTTTTACGGAACTTCGAAGTTACGTAAACGCCAATTTAGGTGAGAACTTAGACTACCGGCTCAGTTCAGGCGACACGCTGCGTCGCCTCCGCTCTGCCGTCACAGCCGTCTCCGCGCCGCCGCGCCCCGCCCCGCCCGGCCCCGGCCAAGCTTTGGGTCACGCGGGGCTAATGCCGATTATTAAACCGAGCATATTATCACTCTAGTACACTCAAAGAAGTTCTGCATAGGATACGGTGATTATAAGCTTTCGGCTGGGCACGTCAGTCAAGAGACCACTAACTAACACAGCATACGTAGTATTCGGCGTTTGGAAGGTTGGTCGCCACGTGCGGACCGACCATCCAATAGAATAGACGGTTGATCACGAAGGGGTCTCATTCGCTATGTGACATTTTGTTCAAAGCATACATTTTAAATCTTATTTATTAGTGCTTAATTTTGTTATGTGAGTTCCGGCAAGTAATGATAAAAAAAATGGGACCAAATAGAAAGTATACCCTTTCGAACAAAAAAAGAATTTTCCAAATCGGTCCTGGGGTCTTCGAGTAATCGGTGAACATACATAAAAAAAATTTAAAAAAAGATTCCGACGAATTGATAACCTCCTCCTTTTTTGAAGTCGGTTAAAAAGAATACAATTGGGCCCACTGCATGTTTTGCTGCAATGATAAAAGTAAACAAGGGGCGGTTAACATAACAGTTGAGCGGTTCGTAGCTCAGAGGGAAGGGGAAATGCCTTCCTTGGTCATGAATTGGGTCCCCGCCCCGTTCGTGCACCAATTTATTTCTCGTTTTGAGTTAGATAAGTGCATTTCGTCGCGAAAGCGATCGGTTACATGGTTTGGAATCCATGTCAAACTGTAGTTCCCCTTTCCCCTTCTAGGAATGCCTGGGAATGAAACGATGGCTGTAGCGGCAATGATATAAAACACGGACAGTGTTTTATATCCCAATGCAGCCGTGCTCGTAAAGAGAAGGATCCGACATCGCACCTAATTCCTCTGGAATACGGTGTGTTGGGCTAATATCATCCGTAAATAAATACGGTGGGTGTGATATTAACCATTCGTGTCTAGTTACATAAAAAAACCGGATGAGTGGACACTGATGCGAAGACTTCGTATGCTCGCTAATCGATTAGGGGTTATCGGGTGCGTATCCACCCGCATCGTTTTCGGAGGTAACGTCACTTCGTCTCGCGCTATCAGTGGATTGGGAAACCATACCCTCATCAAACAGACAACGAATGTCGGACGGCGAGATATGGAGTCAGTGGATCTGGGTAATTTCCGACGTTCGGGTACGAATTCTGTGGGTACGAGTGATTATTTATTCTTATAAGTATATCTGTTCCAGAAAGCGAGTTATCAGTCAAGACTAACCCAATTATTTAGCCAAAACGTTATGAAACCTTTTAACTTAATTATGCATACTTAATTCTATTGGAACATAGTAATTGCAGTTCCAATTTGCCTTCTTAGAATGTAGTTTGTCGTTTTTATTTAATTATAGTGTTACTAAATAAATGTGGAGCAAGCTGCTTTGCTAGACAGACACGGCTAGACAAGGAAGTGTGTTGGTGAGAGATGCGCACAGGTACGTAAGTTTGACGTAGTAGTGTGGAACCAACCAAGTCTAGTTCGTTACATGGTTTTAATGCGTGTTGCGTATTCTTTGGTTTCGGTTACATTCATGCAGTGGCTTCAGAAACATAACTACTGACTATTTTGAACGATAGCCGCAAATTCACTGGCAGATGTACGTGTAATCGAAATGTTTGTATAAGAACATTTATCATGCTAAGATTATTACTAAATGATCACGAACATAAATTCATGCTAACATCATGGAAAGTCCGAGTATTTCAACGTGAATCCATGCAAACATTATTGAACATCAGTAAGCCAAGGAATAAATCGCGGTGAGTAAGGCGGGCGGCGTACTAATAATTAGTACCTTAAACCTCTTCTCGAGAAGTAAGTAGATCACATTCCTGTTGTGTGGGATTGAATGATCCTATAGATTTTATAATGTAATAGACGCCCACATACCCATATGTGATGAGAGACGATACGGGCCTTGATGTTGATGATGCGTTTGCGGCAGGCCTTATTTTCGAAACAATAAGGATGCTGGATTTAAATGATTTAGTATCGAATTTATGCTTCGGTATTGGTGGAAGTGTCAGTCCTAAGCCGATGGAAACACGCAATCCTACGAGCGTTTGTTCACGCAAGAAATTGGGAACATAGACTCGGAAACTTATCCTCCGTAAATAAACATTCCGTTATTTCAATGGGTTTTTTGATTGCGGTCACGATTGACGTTAAGAACGGCCCGTAAGCTATTTTCCCCATACAAACGTAGTTTACTAATCATTTGAAAAACACTATTCCGATTTGCTTGATATTTGGTATATTATATTCTGCAATAAATATCTGTGTTTGCTTGTTTTTGTTTTGCTGAAAAAACTAAAGCAAGTCAAATAACAGGCAACAAAAAATGTGTGTAATTATCAAACCTGCTGACAAAATTTAACGAGAATCGATTGAGAAATGTGACCTGTAGAGTAGACCAACCGGACAGACATTCCCACATTTTTAAAACTTACTCCGCCAATTTGAAAAAAAGCTCAAAAAACTGGCTCGACTAAAATGTCTGTAAAAACATTATACCTGAAGTTAAAGTCCTCAATAGATAACACCAATTTCGAGCGTTAGCCTTATGACATAACACACAATTTGATACAATTTTGTGTGATTCCTGGGTTATCAAAAGTTTACGCGAATTGGTTGAGAAATGTGACCTGGGCAACAAAAAATTCGAACTCAATCTTACCTGATGAGGACAGCTAAACCATCGCTACGCTCGGTCACAGACGAGGGTTGTCTGATCCGTATAATTGTAATTCGGAAAATATAATTTGTCCAGCTGCAGTAAACACCTCAGCCTTTACGTCATGTACGTCATGTTTTTACGTCACAATACCGTTTACAGTTACTGTTTAGGGGCCGGATGTTGCGTGTGGGTGCGTTTCACTGCTTGTGTGTTCAGATAAAATAGCAACGTCAAACAAGCCATTCCTAATCTCCGATCTATTGACGGGACTAAACTATAAATACGGGCCTCACCGTCGCCGTGGGCCGCGGCTAGTTGGATTACACATGCAAATGGGGTCGCGTTAAGGTCGATACCCTTTATCGATACCGGTCTGCAACGTTCGTGAATATTCACGTTGATAGCAAGACGTTTCACTTTTATACTATTGTAGGTGGTAAAGAAGCAATTTTTTTTATGCAATTTGACATGGATGGGAACTACAGTTGTACATCCATTCCGAACCATGGAGCAGGTCGCATTCGTTACGAAATGCACTTATCCAACTCAGAAAGAGAAAGAAAGTGGTGCATGATCGGGGCTAGGATTTGAACCCAGACCTCTGGTACGATAGGCAAGCCGTAGCGTTTTAGAGTGAAACGCACCCACACGCAACATCTGCTACGATCCTGTGCGAGGTCCACTGTGATGTTAATTTTTTTATAAAACTGGACATAGACGGCTAAGATCACATCTACAGTCATGATATTAGCCCAACACTCCACATGGGAACCATTTGTCTTACTAGGACATTCCTTATTCTTTATTTCGACCATTTTTCATTCTGTGCCATGTACCAACCCGGGGAGGACTAATCCTACCACCTAGTATGTAAGGGAATCTACAGTTTTAAGCAAACATCCAAACCACGAACAACAAATCTCTTGTCATCTTAGAGAACCTACAGTCTTACGTAGAATTCGGACTAAGAACCTGCCTAAACGGTGAAACGGTCACCCACCCTATTTAGACCGGAGAAGCACATGAAATCCGAAATGATATTTTTTTTCTCAGTTTCATGTTCATATGCTTACATTAAGTTTGCAACATTTAGTGGGGCCCGGAAGATAGAAAAAAAATTTAAAATGTATTAAAAAATATATATCTCCTAAACAAATATTTAGAAACGGTATTAAAAAAATGTATAAGTTAAGTCTTTTAAGGCGTAATGTAAATGTGAATTTGCAACAATTTTGTAATTACGGAAATGTATTTAAAAAAATGTTTTTACTAAAAAAAATCTATGCCGCGAATCTAACTTGCTATTGCTATATTTCTTACTAGAATATGTAAAAGAAAATTAAATTCTTTAAAAACTATACAACGAACGATTTTATACGTATTTCGAATTTTTTGTTTAGCTTTTGTGTGAATGTAAAAAATATAAATGAAAAAAAAAATGTGCTTCTAATATTTGCAACATTTTACAAATTTCACAGAATATAAAAAAAATCTTTTCAGAAAATAAAATAGAATTTTCATTATTTGCTTTGCAGATATTATGAAAATAGTACAAAAAAAAAATATTTACACAGTTCCGTAAATAAGAAATTGTTGCAAATTTACATTAATATTACACCTAAAATTAGCTAACATATAACATTTCTAAATATTTGTTTAGGAGATATCATTTTTTAAACATATTTCATATTTTATTTCTAACTTCCGGACCCCCCAAAATGTTGCAAACTTAATGTACACACGTCCACATGAAATACTACGTTTATGAGAAAAAAAAAATGCATTTCGGATTTAATGTTTTTCTAAGTGCTGATTTAAGGCTAAAGTTCCTGGAGTAATTAGGATGTATCCATCCACCTAAAGGAGCCTGATCCGAATTCAAAGAAAAAAAATAACAAGATGTTTTTTTATTATTTGCATACCTATTTTTCAGCTAAGTGCATACACCATTGTTTTTGTTTTCGTGTGCACTTACTCCGAACAATATATCTCCCTTTATTAACATTATTTATGCACCATCAATATCATCATAAAATATCTATAATAAAATAAATTGGACGTGAAGATTTAAGGCCGAAGACGGTAAGTTTAACCATTTTAATGGTTTAATAAAAAAAATCAGACAATGATGACGGAAATCTACTTTAAAAGTTGGCTGTGGGGTCAGCCAGGTTGTCTGTGACATCGTCACCGATCGTCACTACGCGCCGAGACTAAAATAAACTAGGTTCAAGATGGTTCAGTCGAGCCTCGGTCACAGAATAAGTATACCTCGGTCAAAAATACCTTTTTGGTAACTTTTACCCATGTTCTTTCCCTTCTCTTTGGTATGCTGAATAACCCGGCTGCTTCCAAATAACTCACTGATCGCATAGAACCCCTTCGTTCTCATAGCCTGCCACTCGATCCACAGTTAATTTGCTTCATGCTTATTCCGGGACATATTTCTTCTTTCTACACAGATCCTTTTACTCTTTGCGCTGCACGTATGATTGGACGCACATCCTGTTCTATTCTTATATTTAAGGACCATCTCAAAAGTCTGTTCCTTACTTCCTGACTAGCATAATGTCATCAGTATGTTCTTACTGATTTTAGAGACACATTGATTTAGGTATATCTTGCGCGATTGAAGACAAATATTTGTTGAAATGATTAGCCACAGCGGGACCATTTGTAATAAGTTCGTCTCCTATTTTTAGTTCTAATTGTGTATGATTGCATTTAGGTGACTTACCCGTTTCTTCCTTTATTATAAGTTCATGCCATTTTTATATTATTGTTAGAATTTAATAATAATTTTTTTTGGAAAATTTGTTTGCCTTGATGGTAAAAAGTTTAAATATTTTACTGTATCGCGATACAAACGATCTCGGGCCTGGGCTATTATTTATTTTAAGAGACACTTTGTTTCCTTTGTGCATTGCTTATAAATTTATATATTTATATCTGTAAACATTTGCATGTATCTATCTGTCAACGTAATATACATTATTATAAATCTGTAGATTAAAATTGTTTAACTTTTTAATTTTATATATATATTTTTTCACTTATTTAAAATGTTATTACCTACGTCTCTAAGGCCTATGACATTGATTTCGCCTTTTGTAAATCATATGAGCTTGCAAACAAAGTTTTTTTTAATTTTATTTTATTTAATTTTACAAGGTGATCGCCGCAATCCCTAAAATCTAGCTTCGTTTGCTAAGGTGACAAGACAAAGCACTCGCTAACTAGCTGCGAAATGTTACCAATTTGCTTTGGTTACGTGTAACCATCATTGAGATATATGTACATAGTAGGTACCTCAAGGGTGACAGGTATTTAAATATCTCACGTAACTCCGTGATTAATTCTTTAAAAAATACTGCATAACCGCACCTATAAATACCTAGTTGAGTAGAGGGGTGGTTCGCAAGAAAAACAACCAAATAGTTAACGGAAATGACGTTACATGTAACGTTTAAATATCAGTATCGTATGCAAACTTTTGAACTGGAAAGAACTGGGCAGTTATTAGCGTAGGTATTATTATTTATTAACACATAGTCATACATTATCTAAAACATGTAAGAATTTGTCACAGTGTCAGTTTTTTAATAGTTCTTACAAATTGCCTGAAGAGGTCGGAATATTTTTTTTATGTAACCTGACATACTACTAATACCACACAACTACCGTTATTAAAATAGCCCAATATATTACATTCCCGAAAAAAATTGGTGCCATGCCAGGTCCTTACACGGTTTTTAAAAGAGACGTCTCAGACGGAATTTAAGGAATGTGGACGGCCCTAAAACAAATAACTTTGGTTCAATATGTTTAATAACACAGACCGAATAATGTCATATGTCTAATTTCTACATAAGAAATGAATTTGTGCGTTAGATCAACACCACTAAAGTAGATTATTAGGGCTTATAATAAAGGGATTATAAGGGCGATTAGGACAGAAAAAGAAAAATATTATTAACAAACATGTCACTGCTCGACACTTGCCATCTTTCGGGAATGTGATGTATTGGGCTAATATCATGACGGTATTTTTGTGTAGCTCTCCACGTCAGGTTGCATTAAAAATACAGAAGAACAGTATTTTTTCATGTATTTTAAATAATGAAACAGCTTCAACATCAATATGTTTATGCGTAAAAGCCTAAAACACGCCTTCAATATGTCATAGAGCGCGCAGCGCATTTACTGATTAGCACTGTGGCTTATATTAGTGCTGCGTGCCTTGAACTCCGTCTGGGTCTTCGGTCCTAAAACCGTATACATACATACGTATTTTCGAAAGACATTGCAGCGTCCCGCCTGAGTAGTACGCAATGCCCAGAGACATCGAGCATCCGAGGAAACGCTGCAGCGCTGTGACGTAGCTGTGACCCAGCAACTCAATATAGCGTGTCAATGTGAAGGTCGGAACTTGACTCGAAGTTCACAACCACGGAATATTGATTCACAACTGTCGACTCGGCTGTACACATTTCGTCTCGTTTTACTACTGCGCTCGCGTGGATAAATGTTGATCCCTGCAAATAGACTCGTGAATTCGGATAGTAAAAAAAAAACATAGAGACGAATTGAGAACCTCCTCCTTTTTTGAAGTCGGTTAAAAAGAACATTCAAGTCTCCATATAATATTTTAAATTTCTGAAAACGGATCACTCTGTAGGTACATGCATGATTACATGTACGGAGCGCAACCCCTCGACGCCACAGTAGGCATTGGCATTCGCAAAGAAAACGTACGTGGGAGTTTCTTGCCAGTTATTCTTCGCTGGAATTGCTGAACTGCCTAATGATAAAATATGACAAATTCGAGTGCAGTGTACTGTCTATGAGTTATGAATAAACAAAAGACAAAAATCTGACAAAAAAATATATAAAAATTCGGTCCATATTTGAAAAGTAATCTAAGACTTCTTCTGGTTTCAATTCAATCACATAATGAATGTTGAGTAATGCCAAGCCAAATTATCCCTTTCCAGTGATATGAAACAAATTAACCTACAACAAGTTAACCGATTAAAAAAATCATCATGGTTGGGTTTCTCGGGCAAAATAAAATAATACCTTATGGTCGCGGCTAACTCTTTGAGAGGACCGCAGATCGGTGTAACGTTTTGAGCTCCTCGCTGAGGAACGCGAAGGCCTCTTTTGATATGCGGTAACGCCGCTTGAATTCCGACTCAGTTAGACACCTAACTGGGTCCACTATCCATCTGAGATATGCATTATTACCCCGGTGTGTTTCACGCAGGTCTTCTTGTTCGGCTTCAGCAACAAGTCGCCACGCGAAATACCCCCGCGAACACATTTTTAATACAATACGGCCTGTGTCACCAAGAAAATGTCCAGTGAGAATCGAATCGAAAATCGAATCGAAAATGTTGTTTCGCCGAGCTGTCAAAATTGTGACTCGTGATACCGTTTTCCATACAAATGGCAAAATCGAATCGAATTCGCTAGCGAAGCGAAGGCGATTTCAAATGTCAAAAGAACTCGTAATACCGAAATGAGTTACCCTTTTCGCCCACTAGAGGCGCTGCTCAGTATCTAATACGTTTTCGATGCGATTTCGATGCGATATCGCTTTCGAAAAAACTCGTAATAGACGTACAGGAATAGGATGTTTTGGGGCAACAATGAAATAAGTACCTACCTACTAGCAAACCGAAATCCTTGTAAATTAAAAGTGTCCACAATGCCGGATTTTGTATGGAACGTGGTGCCTTTTTTGACTTTTAAAAGACCTTTAACTACCTCTATCCTCCGTGGTAAAGACCTATTAGTTGGGTACTCTGATTTGTAACTTAAATGTCTGTGGGCTTACGAACTAATACCATTTGTTGCAGAGATCAGAGCCAGATAAAGCATTCCATGCTCCTTCAACACAATGTAGCGTGTTGTTCGATGAGGTTGGCTATAGGATGCGCGGGCGCAGCTATCCACAAACGAACCCTGCCACGTCTCACCTCCGTCGATAAAAGCCGATTTCGGTCAACTTAACCGGGATTTAAAATTTCTAAACTAAACTCACCAATAGTTGCTTCGAAACTTTCTAACTTTGTTTAGGTAAATTAACGGCTTAACATTAGACTTGTCATGGTTTTAATCAAACACTCACCCATGCATCTTGCTGTCTTTTTCATCGTCAATGAAAAGTAAGTCTCTCATATCTCATAGGAAGATAAACTGTGAAAACAGGTTATAAAAGTGACTACCGTATGGACAGACAAAGTTCTGTACGGGCGACATAGCTTAGATAGTTTAGAGTAGGTACCTAAATGGTTAGGTACATACGAAGCCTGTCCATCGCGATATTAGTAATAATTCCAAGTGAGGATACATTATGTGCAAACGAGCGGTTTCGTTTTGTGTCAAGTAGGTTTGCGATGAGGTCTGCGCGCAATTTTTTTTTTTTATTTTATAATTTGTATTTGAAACATTGTGTAGACAGGTTAAACAATATATGTATACACGCTTTACATTCTTAAATATGATTAGAGTAAAAAAGATTTAAGAAGATTTATCGTGTTCTGCCACCTAAACTGGCCACATGGCTGTTTTATAGGTGGCATTTTATAGGGGTATATATTTCTGCCGTCACGCCAAGCGCGATGATGACGACACGCGGGGAAAATAGCCGGTTTTGGTTCTGCGGTTTCCGACACGCAGCGCAGGGTAGCGCCTCTGCGCCACTGCTCCCACCTCCCGCTGATGCAGCGCAGCTGTGGAACTAACGGAACTTTATGCTGATTCGCGCGATGATATCGGTACGATGTTTATGGTCCGCCAGCAGGAATTCAGGATGGCAGGATGTTTGTTGGATCCGAGCTTTTCGAGCCGTTTATTGAAGACAAACATATTTTTTCGAATTATCACACTTGTATGTATTTTTTCCAAACAATGATTTCGTATTGCGGAGGAAATTTATTTGATATAAGCCTCTGATGATTTGTATCAAAATGTTTAAGAATCAACAAAATCAAAACGTACAGACATAGGTCTCCGTGTTGGTTGATTTAATGTGCTACATTTCAGAAAACTATTTTTTAATTTCACTGAGGAACCATGCACGAGCCTTTGTATGGAATTCGATCACCTCATTATCCTCTTAAGTCTTATATTATATCTTCTAACTAACTATAAGTTAATAAGCTAACTATAGTTCTTGGTTTTGAATTATGAACATTGTTGTTTTTTTTTGACAAGAAACGATTGTAGGTAAATATTATCAGTCGTAGGCACTCAGAGTTAACTGTCATAATTTAAAACCTGGAAATCTCCAGCCTTACCATACAAAACGCGAATGAATCCTGAGATAGTTATGTAATCCACGTTTTATATTAAGCACGCAACTCTGGATATTGTTTGACTAGGAAGTTACGAAGCATCTTTGTCCACGTTGTCCAGCCAACACAAGTGCGGCGTGGGTGTAGAGTTCCCGCGAAGGGATTAGACACAAAGCAGACGCCCTGGGCCTGGACCATTGGAATCCGATGGCAGTAATGCCTTCCTCCAGGCTGCATTCCGTAAATGATGGTTTTGATTGTGATCTCTGTCACGATACATCGTTTATTCGATAATGCTGTTCGAGTCGCGTGTGAGTTTAGGAGTGTGGCAAAAAGTTGTCCGAAGCAACTTAGCGGGTCGAGTACCCCATTAATTTTGACGAGTTCGTTGGCACGATTACATCACGCAGGAGCAGTCGAACTCTTATAACCTTTTACAGGCGTCTACCTTTGGTAGGAATGGCTGAACAACATGGCCGAAAGTACGCTCATACCTATCATACGAGTACGTATGGTTTTTCTGCAAAACCTAGGTTAGGTTAAAAAACATAATTTTAGCTTTAATTCATGCTACTCATAAGTCTAACCACGGCTAAACTATAAAACCGATTATATTGAAATTTGACTTAGAGAAAGTACATCACGATTCAAACGAAGCAAAAGAAGCAAGCAAGGTCACAGAATAAATAACAACTGGGTTCCGCAGTTAGTAGAATAATTATAAAGGATATAAGCCTAGGCACTTCCCTTGAAAACCAATATATTATTTTCATATCCGATAACATGTTTTAGATCATAAGATTCCGGAAAATTTGGCGGCCATTATGGTAATACCTATGCCGACAAAATAGAAAAAAAAGATGAATCCTTTTGAAAATAAACTTGATGCAATTGTATCAGAATTTTTTGATCAAGTGACCATAAAAGTTGCATTTAGGGTTACTTCTATTAGGGAAAGAGTGCTTATTATGTACAAGCTTTTAGAACCTGCGTCTGGGTTATAAGTCTGAAAACCAGATTATTGCCTGCCAGGGAACTCCCTTCCTTTAGGGAGTCATATTTAGTACTCGCCCTACAAATTCTACCGCCAACTCTACTAGGCTTACCTATGCCTTGTCCAATCTAAGCGAGGCTGGACGTTTTGTACTAGTCAGTGAGTTCGAAAGGACCCGTGGGAAGGACCGAGTGGCGACCGAAACCCATTCGTAATGCGGCAGCAGCATATATGATATGTTCGTTGCCCTAAATGACGTGAATGAGTCACGTGTCGGTGGAACTGGAGAACATCATCAGATTTATTCTATGTCAGTAGTGAACGTATTCGTATGCGAACTGACTGTCTTACGCTACCGTCAATCTATGTATTGTTACTAAGAAGGGACTGCCGCTCCCGTTCTTCCTTACTCACTAGCACTAGTCTATATTTTCGAATTCTAAAAGTTATTATTTTGCATATGCGGGCCGTTTGTTGACACTTTTCGGCTGTGCCCACACGCTACCGGCCTACGTAGCTGTTCAGTTTAGAAATGAGTAGACTGTATGTTGAGATATGCACACGTTTAATGTTAGATAATTCACGTTTTACAAGCCACAAAACAGATACAGATTAGAAGGTAAGTACGCACGCGCCGCGGTAAGTGCGTTTTGCATGAGACCCGCACAACAACTGACCACCCCGCGCCGCGGCGCCGGAGCATGTCCTGACATGCTTCCAGAAAATTCCTCTACCCCACGAAGCCAACAGAAAACAGCGCGGAACGTCAGACAGTGATGGCGCGATGACATGTACTTAGGTGAGAGTAAGAAAGCGATTGATTGCTAAAGGTTAAAAGTCAAATTATGTTCGGTAGTATTCAGTCATTTGTAAATAATAATAAGGTATCTTTGTATGCGTCTTCTGCCGAATCCTACGCACACACTCATAAAGGGCTCGCGTCGCGCACATTCCACCCCCTAGTTGCGAAAAAGAAATTCGCAACTATACAGAAACAGGTAAAGCGACGATCTTATGTGCCGGCCGTCGGATAATACCCCCACGTGTCCTAACTTCTGCCACACGTACCCTACCATCTGGTCCTGGAAATACGTTCTCAATTACCCCACGGGGCCAAGTATTCCGAGGTAGTGTGGCGTCGTAGATGACAACTGAGTCTCCAGGTTGAAGAGGTTTTGTTTCTGCCGTCCACTTCTTCCGGGGTTGTAGGGTAGGCAAATATTCCTTCATCCACTTTTCCCAAAATATATTGGCGAGTCTTTGACAAGCTCGCCATTGTTTCCGCCTCAACAGATCTTTATCGTCGAAACATCCTGGAACCATGTCAATCAGCCCCCTTGCTGTTCCTGATCCAGAGGAAGATCCAATTAAAAAATGGTTAGGAGTCAAGGCCTCTCCATCTTGAGAATCCACAGATACGTGTGTGAGAGGTCGACTATTCACCGTGTATTCCGCTTCCAGCAGAAGTGTATGGAGAACATCTTCTTTCGGTGTCCTGTCTTTTAGTGTCGACCGTAGAGCTTCTTTTACGGAGCGTACCAATCTTTCCCAAGCTCCACCCATATGAGGACTACCCGGCGGAATGAACTTCCAGGTTATGCCTTTATTGGCAGCATACATTTCAATAGTAGAGCTATCCATTTCAGTCAACGCCTTTTTGAGTTCATTGTTGGCGCCAACGAAATTGGTCCCATTGTCGCTATATATTTCTATCGGGCATCCTCTACGAGCGATGAACCTTCTAAGAGCCATTATAGCGTGGTCAGTTGAGAGAGATGAGGCAATCTCTAAGTGGACAGCTCTGGTTGTTAGACATGTGAAAAGTGCAACCCATCTCTTTTCACGTTTCCGTCCTGAGATAATTTCTATGGGGCCAAAGTAATCGACCCCGCTAAAGGAAAATGGTCGCTGATGGTGTTGCATCCTCGCTGATGGTAGTCCTCCCATGAATGGAGCTTGTGGCTTAGCTTTAAGAATTTTACAATGTTGACAGTCTCGCGTCACCTTCTTCACGGTAGGACGAAGATGCAGAATCCAATACCACTGCCTTAGGTTATTAACGACTGTTTCATTACTGCTGTGATTGGCTTCCTTATGGTGATGTAGAACCAACAGCAATGTGTAAGGATGGCGTCCATCTAGGATGACAGGTCGTTTTGTGTCAGCGTCCACCTCGCTTGCAGCATCTATTCGCCCATGGAGTCGTAAAAGCCCACGGTTATCTAGTTTAGGGTTAAGGTGTCGTAACTTGCTTGAAGTATCAATTTCACGACCAGTCTCCAATGCTTGGATGTCTTTCTTGTAGCTCTGTTTTTGGGATTCTTTAATCCAAAGAAGTTCCGCTCTCTGCATTAAATTAGCAAATGAAAATGAGCGCTTTCTGCACCTTTCTACAAATTGCAGAACTCTGGCAGTAGAACGAATAAGTTTAAGCCACGAAGAAAAACGTATGATTTCAGGGAGTGACTGGTTACTGTCATCTCCGAGAACGTGAACTTGATGAGGTCGCAGCTCAGGATCGTCATGAGGATCTTGCACTCCACTGAGCTGGTATTGCGGCCATTCTGAAACATCAGATTTTAGAAAATCAGGTCCCTGAAACCATCTGTGATTGGCGTCGGTGAGGGCGCAATCTCCACGTGTCGCATCATCTGCTGGGTTCATCTGAGACGGCACCCAACGCCACTCACCCCGTTCGGTGATCTCGTCAATCTCACCAAGCCTGTGCGCAACATAAGGCTTGTAGTTTCTAGGATCAGCCATTATCCAAAGTAGTACAGTCCGCGAATCAGTCCATATGAATCGGTTGTCAACAGCAAAGGAATGTTCTTTAATAATGGTAGCAGCAAGTCTGCTGGCTATCAGAGCTCCCTGTAGTTCAAGCCTTGGAATTGACACCGGCTTCAAGGGCGACACTCGTGCTTTGCCACACACGAATGATGTTGTCACAGTCCCATCTGACATGGTTATACGCCAGTAGGCTACAGCAGAATAAGCCTTTTCTCCAGCATCAGAAAAAACATGTAATTGGATGTTGCATGTCTTCACAAAACCGTACCACCGGGGTATTTTTATATTGTTTAAAGCTTTAAGTTCACGGATCCAACTCAACCACATTTCAAAGTCCCGATCGTTAAGGTAATTGTCCCATTCAATGCCGCTGCGCCAGATGTTTTGAAGCAGAATTCGCGCCTTAACAGTAAATGGGCACAAGAAACCGAGTGGGTCAAATATAGACATTATAATACGTAGCATTTCCCTTTTAGTTGGTCGGACTTCACCTTCTATTAAGTCTGAGTTAACCTTTTTAAAACTCATGTCAAACATAAATTCATCCGTTGTTGGGTTCCAAATGATTCCCAGGGCCCTTTCGGTTGGTCCATCATTCATGTCGAGCTTGACAGGACCTGAGGACACGGTTTCTGGAGGCAGCATATCCAGCAGCGCTCGATCATTACTAGACCAGTTTCTGATAAGAAAACCTCCCTTGGCATGAACAGTAGTTACGTCGCTGATAAGTTTTAGAGCTTCCTCCATAGAACCAGCGCTGTCGAGATAATCGTCCATATAGTGTCGTTTGGCCACCGCGTCCACGGCCTGAGGGTATAAGTCTTTAAATTGTTCAGCATTTTTATTGAGAACAAAGATTGCATTGCACGGCGACGAAGACGCACCAAAAATAACAGAATTCATGACATATGTTTTAGGCGGCTGTGACCTATCCATGTCACGCCACAAGAATCTCTGAGCCTGCCTGTCTTCACATTTTATTTTTATTCTCAAAAACATGTCCTTAATATCACCCATGAATGCAACCTTCTGTTCTCTAAACACAAAAAGAACACCAAGTAATGAGTTAAGTTGGTCCGGCCTTGTAAGTAAGTTATCGTTAAGCGATGTATTTTTATGCTTTGCGGCAGCGTCAAAAACAAGTCTGAGTTTCTTTGGTTTATTGGGGTGCTTTACCCCAAAATGAGGAAGGTACCAAGTGCGAGGATTCGGCAGACAGTCAGATAATAGAGAAGCGTATCCACTCTCAATTAAGTTGTTAACCTGCGAACAATATGCAGATGAAAAGTCCGGGTCTCGGTCCATTTTACGCTCTATGGTCCGCAGCCGGTTAAGAGCGGCGTCGTAGTTATTGGGTAAGGCAATGTCATCGCGCCGCCACAGAAGACCTGTCTCCCAACCACCATCGACCCGCTGAGTTGTTTCCTCAAGTATACACTTGGCCCTAATCACATCAGAATTTACACGCTCCTTACTAGAGATTCCTATCGACTCAAGTTCGAAACTTTTCTTAACTAGACCAGATAAGTAAGCATATTCACTGTCTTTAAGGTGAAATATACGCTCCGCTGCCTTAGAGTCTCTACGTGACGGAACGCGCCCATGTATCACCCAACCAAGGGAAGTGAGCGAAGCAGCAGGAAGATCGTGCGCACCACTACGCACACCACGGCTAACAATAAGGTCCCAATTGTCCTGGCCTAACAACATCATGGGACTGGCTATGTTAGCGCTCACTAGTCGAATGTCACGAAAATGTTCACATTGGTCAATCACACTTTTATCGACACTTTGAGTGGGCAGCGCTAAGCCCGTCACAGTGCGGACACCACTGAGACTAAAATTGACGCCACTTGGGCCACACACACACACATTCACCCGCTTTGATGAGCTGTCCAACATGTCGGTGTCGCGCGCGCCAACCAGGCGCAACGCTTCAGATGGCCCGTCAGCGCCGACGCGCCTCGCGATGTCAGCATCGATGAGAGACACCGTCGATCCTTCGTCCAGTAAGGCCGTAGTGTCAAGGTATCCCTTCGGACCCTTGATCCGAATCGGTATTACTTTTAGTAGAGCAGTGCGTGAGTTTGTAGCACACACATTCGTAGTAACTTCCTCACTGGATCCGCTTCCGTTGGTTCCGCCGTCAGAATCGCCGCTGTTTCCGTTGCGCGGGTAGCGTTTATCTGACCCGCGCTCGGAAAGGCAGATAGGACGGCCGCCGTCACCTGCGCCGGTCCCACCTGCGCCGGTCTTGCCTGCGCCGCTGCGACCTGCGCCGCCGCCCCCGCCGTTATCGGAAACGCAGAGACGAGCGCCTCCGCGCTCGCTGCTTCCGCCGAAGTCTGCCCCGACGCTGCTAACAGTGAAGCTCTTATTTTTATTCCTTTTAAGGTGCAGGGTAGTGTGGTGAGGCCTGCCACATTCTTTGCAGCCCTTAGCGCGACACTTGGCGCTGTAGTGGGGCAACAAACATTTAAAACATAACTTTTCAGTTCTTGCATACGCCATCCTGTCTTCAGCTGTTAAGTTTTTGTATTTCTTGCAAAAGATAAGTCTATGTCCGTCTTGGCACATAGGGCACACTGAGATGTTGTTGTTGTCATTATTATTTGACATTGTCTGAACGTGGACTTTGTGTGCCGACAACTTCGATCCACGCTCCGTTTCTATTTTAGAATTGCCAATTTGTTGAGGAACTGCCCGTCCGAAACGCGTGGCCCTGTCCGATTCCTCAATTAAGAATTCGCTGAGTAAGCATAGGCGGGGTCCATTTAAGTCCGACTTTGATGCAAACATTTGCCAGTTATTTATAAGTAATGGCGTTAATTTGCTCAGTACCTCGTCTAACAATTCAGGGCTGTATAAGTATCCTGGTTCATTCAATGATTTAAGGACAGCCACTGCATTCATTAAGCGTGCATTTAGATCTTGCAACGATAATGTGTCCTTAACCGGCTTCACTTGTCGGAGTTTGAGAATAGTGGCCTTTACCACGAAATCCGGCCGGCCAAAGCGACACTCGAGCTGTCGCATAATTGTCGCAACAGGTTCACTCGTCGATAAGAGCGCAGCGACTTCCTCTTTAGCCGCTCCGCGTAAACATTTACGGAGGCGCGCAATATTTTCCGCCTCGGTAAACCCACACATTTTGGTTGACTCTTCAAAGGTTCTTTTGAACTCCAAAAACTCTAGCCCGTCACCAAAGAACTTCGGTAAGTCGCGATCCGTCGCTAATCGGCTGATAAGGCGATTGTCGTGAGTAGGTGCGGGTGCGGCTCGTGAGGCCGCGTCAGAGACGATGTTGTTCAGCGCTTGCGCCAGCCTGTCGACAACGTCGGGCTCCGCCGGTTTATTTAGTGGTGGCTCGATGGCATGTACGTCCACCCACTCTGACACTTTCTTCTCTGTCTGAGATATACTGGATGCATTCGACCTGTCGCATTGCAACCCATTGCATTCCTCTTCAGCGTCGATCTCCGCCAAGTCCGCCTGGAGTTGGGCTTCCACAAGCTTGAGTTGCGAAGCATGTTTGGCTGCTTCGATGCGCGCAATCTCTTGCGCGGCTCGTAGCTCGGCCTGTTTCCGCCGCGCCACGGAGCTAGCAGATGAAAGCACCGACCGCGAACCACACAACTCGGACATCGCGGCGGCGGCTGCGGGGGAGGAGCCGACGGCGGCAGCCGCGGGCGCACAAAGAGTTTTCTGTTTTTGTAGCTTGTCCACCAGTCTTTTACTACGACGTTGATTGTCACACATTAGTATTTAGATCACATAGGTACTGTTCATTTTGAGTAATTAGCACTGTTGTAAGTCAATAATTCGGTTACGAAGGACCATCAAATTGTTCAGTTTAGAAATGAGTAGACTGTATGTTGAGATATGCACACGTTTAATGTTAGATAATTCACGTTTTACAAGCCACAAAACAGATACAGATTAGAAGGTAAGTACGCACGCGCCGCGGTAAGTGCGTTTTGCATGAGACCCGCACAACAACTGACCACCCCGCGCCGCGGCGCCGGAGCATGTCCTGACATGCTTCCAGAAAATTCCTCTACCCCACGAAGCCAACAGAAAACAGCGCGGAACGTCAGACAGTGATGGCGCGATGACATGTACTTAGGTGAGAGTAAGAAAGCGATTGATTGCTAAAGGTTAAAAGTCAAATTATGTTCGGTAGTATTCAGTCATTTGTAAATAATAATAAGGTATCTTTGTATGCGTCTTCTGCCGAATCCTACGCACACACTCATAAAGGGCTCGCGTCGCGCACAGTAGCAATAGCAAAGATCTCGCCTGTTGGGCAAGACGGAGTCGGCCGCGTCACGAGTCACACGCGCTTTCCACATCACTTTCCTTGGCACGCCTCACTACGCCACGCCAAGGCACGCTACACCAAGCGCCGCCGCTACACGCTTCACCCGACTCACGCCACGAGTGGCGTCAATTATTTTATATCAAAGCAAGGACATTCTTAATCAAATTTCGGACGTGACTGAGGGCGCATTTACCTTATAATGTATCCTAATAAAAAACGTTTCATGCCTTTCCTTTTTCATCTAAGTTTCATGCCACAAGATTTGAATAACAAAAAAAAATACGGGTGGCTCCAATTAATTTGACGTACTTTTCACTGCTAATTCTGTCAAATCATGACGGGGAAAAAAACTACCCTTCCTGGTTGGCCATGCAGGTACACATCGCATGTCACCTGAACACAGATCACAAAAATAGAAGCTTCTGACGATCATCAAGACGTCGGAGCCGCAGGAAAAAGCTAGTTAAGGCCGCGTATGAAGCTAGACAAATTCCCGATTTCCCCCCCACCGCTCCGCTAGACGCCGTAGCAGCAGTGGCGCCGTGAATCTTAGGACAAAACTGAAATGAGATATTGTTAGAGCGACACCTATACGCCGTCGCTGGAACTTCGTGAAAGTTGTATCGATCCCGCGGCAAGTCGTCAATGAACATACGACCAATCACAAGGCTCGAGATCACCCGCCATATTATTCACATTGCTGCTAGAAAACAGCCACCATTTCGTCAGATCTCTACTTCATGAAAGGATTTACTATTTTCACATTGATCGTCAGTAGCTGGTTGGAGTAGCGCGTGAGACGTCTTATCTACAGTTATTGTTCGTTGGGGGGTGTCGGTTCGAATCCTGTAGCTTACAATTTTTTTTTTCCGGTTTTTTTTATTTTTTATTGTTAATGGTGTATAGTATATAATTATAGCGTGGGTTAGACTTAATTGATTTACACATATAAAAAAATATTACATAATAATAGGTTTTGGTAAAAGTTTTTACCTGAGAAACAATTTTAAAAAGTATAAACGTCATTTGATACAATAAAAAGTAAAATAACAATTTTAAAAAGGATAAAGGTGAGACGATGGAGAAATAATTTCCATACAACGAGCGCGCAAAAAATGACGCCACGCGACTTGCAACATTATATCGCCGTTCATAGCGCCGTAGCGCAGTGATGAAAACGGAGAAAAATCTAATTTTTTGTCTCCCAAATTGATAGGTAAATTGATAAAAATAAGAATTATTTTTCAATAAACCTGATGGTCGTTACGTCATTCTTCATTAGTAGTGAGAGCCGAAACAAAGGCCAAATTCCTCCCGCGGCACAAGCAGGTACCTACGTCGCTTATTCCAAGGAATGTGACAAGTAGTGTCGACACTTTTTAGGGTTCCGTACCCAAATGGTGAAAACGGAACCCTATTACTAAGCCTCTGCTCTCCGTCCGTCCGTCCGTCCGTCCGTCCATCCGTCCGTCCGTCCGTCTGTCCGTCCGTCCGTCCGTCCGTCTGTCACAGGGCTCTATCTCATGAACCGTAATAGGTAGGCAGCTGAAATTTTCACAGAGTGTGTACTTATTTTGCCGCTATAACAACAAATAGGTAAATTAAAAAAATATATAAAAATATACAAAAGAAACGTGATTTTTGGTGTTGATGGTACGGAACCCTTCGTGTGCGAGTCCGACTCGCACTTGGCCCGTTTTTTTAGTTCAATTTGCTCTCCTGTGGTCGCCTGGTACGCAGCATTCTCTATTTAGCTGCTATTTGCCGCGGCAGCGAGTGCCGCGTCTTTTGTCGTTTGAACATCTTTTTTTCGACGTTGGCGACGTTGTCGTCGATGTTCGTCGTTGTTGATGTCAAAAACGGAACCCTATTACTGCGTGCAATTGTATTCGGTGCGGTGCGTACCTAGTTATGCGCTGCTCGTCGATTGTGCGCGGCGCGGACAATTGCGTGAGGTCGCGTATGCGCGCTCGTCGATTGTATCTCGTTCACTCGCGTCAGTCGCGCGGTCGTGCCGCGCCGAAGTGTCTTATAATATTTGGACGCTCGTCCGCTCCGCTGTAGCGCCACAGAGCAGCGCTGTGCAACAATCGAATAATGTAGATTTGTATTCGAATGAATCGAATAACGGGAACAATCGAATAATTCGATTGTTTTTATTCGCAATCGCCTATCGCTAGTCTACGACCAGTGTTTCCAATGATATAACGAAAAGAAATTTTGACATGACAGACAGGCAGATCAGGTCGGGGCGTTTATATTGAGTGGTCGCTTGATGGGTCTACGATCAGTGTTTCCCATGATATAACGAAAACCAATTTTGACATGACAGACAGGTAGATCAGGTCGGGGCGGTTATTTTGAGTGGTCGCATGATGGGTCTACGACCAGTGTTTCCCATCATATAACGAAAACAAATTTTGACATGACAGACAGGTAGATCAGATCGGGGCGTTTATTTTGAGTGGTCGCATGATGGGTCTAGGACCAGTGTTTCCCATGATATAACGAAAACAAATTTTGACATGACAGGAAGTTAAATCAGGTCGGGGCGTTTATTTTGAGTGGTCGCATGATGGGTCTACGACCAGTGCTTCCCGTGATAAAACGAAAACCAATTTTGACATGACAGGAAGTTAAATCAGGTCGGGGCGTTTATTTTGAGTGGTCGCATGATGGGTCTACGACCAGTGCTTCCCGTGATAAAACTAAAACCAATTTTGACATGACAGGAAGGTAGATCAGGTCGGGGCGTTTATTTTGAGTGGTCGCATGATGGGTCTACGACCAGTGTTGACCATGATATAACGAAAACAAATTTTGACATGACAGACAGGTAGATCAGGTCCGGGCGTTTATTTTGAGTGGTCGCATGATGGGTCTACTACCAGTGTTTCCCATGATATAACGAAAACAAATTTTGACATGACAGGAAGTTAGATCAGGTCGGGGCGTTTATTTTGAGTGGTCGCATGATGGGTCTACGACCAGTGTTTCCCATGATACAACGAAAACAAATTTTGACATGACAGGGAAGGTAAATCAGGTCGGAGCGTTTATTTTGAGTGGTCGCATGATGGGTCACGACAAATGTTTCCCCAGATATAGCGAAAACATATTTGGTCATGACATGACATGTACAACACATGAAATTGAACTGAACCGTTCCTCCGAGATTAATATTGGAGTTTCTTTTCGTCATAGAATTTATTTTATTTTATTATATTTTAAATTTTTATTATTATTTTATTTTCGCTATTTGTTGTTATAGCGGTAAAATAAATACACACTCCGTGAACATTTCAGCTGCCTACCTAAGGCCCTGTGACAGACGGACTGACGGACGGACAACGGAGGCTTAGTAATAGGGTTTCGTTTTCACCCTTTGGGTACGGTACCCTAAAAACGAACCAACAAAACAAAACATATTATTTATGTCATTTATTCTTTTCACGGAGTTTTCCTTCTGTTCATGTTATTAATTATTCTGTGCCGCCGACAAAAACTACAAAAATCCGCCCGCCGAGCTATCTGCCAAGGTCATGTGACTTGTCCTGTTGCGACCCGTCCGCACGTTCCATGGGGAGGCGGATATTTGCGGCCGCCCCAATACTCGTAGTGCCAGCTAGGCTTGAGAAGGAGAATTTAGCATAATTACGTAACGACAGTCGTGGCACAATGGTTTTAGTGTCGTATTTTTGCTGCGAAGTTGAGAACCACACAAATCGAAGTTCGGTTCCTGGAAACATCACTTTTTTTATGTTATAACAAATATTTTATTTATTTATGATATTTTTATTTATTTATATCTTGCTAACCGAACGTTACTAACCAGTGTCAATTATTTCGGCTTTAGACCTCAATAACATTTTATTGAGAATTTTACAGCGCCATCTATGAAGTTCAGCTGATGCTCGTAGGAATTTGGTTCGGAACTTTGTTACTGTCGCGATCCCGAAAGCGATCTCCGCGTGCGGAGAGTCGTGCGGAGAGGCGTGCGCCCACTTCGAAACATCGCAGCGGACTGAGGCTACCGAAATGGCGATAGATAGTCGCCAAGAGAACGAAAGGGAAAGGGATACTTTACGGTGCTCAGAAATTTTGTCGTAAGTCCAAAATTCATTTTTTTGATGCTTTGAATGAAAAATTGTGTCCAAATGAAACAATAATCATTCAAAAATTTGAAAATCATGATGCAAATATAATGTGAGATTACTAGCACTGTAATTAATACCAATTCTGAGAAATAAAGCATAATGTGAAAAAATCGACCTATTTTCGCGATATTTTTCTATCGGGCCAATGTTATGCTATTGGAACAATAATCATTCAGATTAAGCGGATATAAGTGAAGTTTCATATAACGCAATTTTAGCATGATTAGTATAATATTCTCTGAGAAATTAAGACAAAGCTAAGTGCGATTTAGCGTCATACGGAGCCTTAATTGACCGAGGGATTAGCTTAGCGTATCCGTTTCAGATTGGGCAAATATTCACAATAATTTTATAGATTTTTTTGTCGATCCAGTTTTTTTTTAAATATTAAAAAATTACAAATGTTAAAAAAGACAGACCCGTAAGGTCTACAGCTCAGAGAGCCACTAGTAATATTTAAATGTTTGGTTGGTACTTCGAAATTACGATTTACTTACGGTATGCGACAGCTAATTGATAGCCAATGTGAACAAACATTCTTAGTACCTACCTACTTGAATTTCCATCAAAGTCCATCCATCTTGTAGCCTTTGTTTTTTTTACGAAGGCAGCTTCGAATAGTTATTTTGCCGACAAGAAATATTTATCGCTACGTTTATTGACGTCAAAAAAACCACTATCGCCATTATTGCCGTTTTATTCAGAATTCTCACTTTATCGCGTTCATTTGATTATTTTTAAAACACAATTTATCAGAAACAGGATGTGTCTTAATGAATTCAATTAATAATAAATGATAAAAGCCGTCGTGAGTATGTTTTTAAATTGAATTGAAATGGCAACGACAATATATTTTAAACAAGACGATGACATCGCGAGCCTGCATAACCTTAGCCAATGAAGTAGCAACGTGTATGTACGTTCATACATATAAGCACCTACTTGGCTAATGAATGACTCAATGTTACTTGACCGCTTAGGTCAATGCAACTAAACCAGCTGCATCCGCATAGCTGGTTCCATGGCAACTTAGGTTAGATTATTAACCGTGTACTGTTTAGTAGTGGTGAAGTAGGCAGTTGCCCACCATTTAGATATCCACCTAGGAATTCATTAACGATTCACGTAAATTCATTTACTGTCAATTGTTTTTGAAGAAAGTGAAATGGGCGTACATGACAATTATCTGTTTGTTTAAGGTGCGTCTACGCTAGACGAACCGAGCACGAGCGGAGCACGAGCGGAGCCATTCAGGTTTCGTCGTTCACGGTGTCAAGTGTGGACGTACAACGAACCTACAACGATCACTGTCCTCGAACGCAGTTTTCCGCAGTGTGCTCGCGGCTCTTGGCGAATATGGACGATATTAATAATATTGCAGCAGCCGCTGCTGTTGCAGCGATTATTATAGCGGTGGTCAGCAAAAATAGAAAAAGGCGAAGACGATGGGGATCTACAAATATATATAAAATGAGATCCAATCAACAAAATTTAGATTTGTTAACTATTTTGAGAGGTCAAGAAGCAACTGGCCAATTTAAGAACTTTCTTCGAATGACATCGACAAACTTTGAGAATCTACTACGCTCAATTGGACCGCACATTGCGAAAAAAAATACCAAATTTCAAGAGGCTATATCCATTCAACAGAGGTTGGCGGTAACGTTGCGTTTTCTGGCAAGTGGCGATTCATTCACCAGTCTCCAATATACTTTTAAAATGTCCAAACAAGTAATAAGCAACATTATTCCGGAAGTCTGTACAGCACTATGCATTGAATTAAAAAACTACGTAAAGGTAAGTAATGTTTTACTTTAATAGAAACAATATGGTTAAAAAAGTGAATTTATATAAACTCAGAAAAACCTTCCATGGTATCTGATATAGTGGATTGTGTATCGACGGAGGATGGCTGCTGATAAGAGGAGTCAATCTGATTTAGATTGGTAAACTGACGAGAGGTTGACGGTGATGCTGAATATTCATTGGACGAATAACCTGTTTGGTAACCAGTGCGATAAGTTGTTTGTCTTGCTTGAGAATGTGAAAATTCATAATGGCCCATGTCAGCTTTCATAATAATGTCAAAGATTGCATGCTGCATTGCTGTCTTTGTTTGAGCACTATAAGTGTCCATTTTTGAAGCCAAAAAATCCGTAAACGCTTTTGTGTTCTTATCAACGCAATTAACTTCTGTTGGTGCTCCAAGTTTCTTTTGTACATTGTTTAATACATCTACAGCGCTTTTAAACAATTCGTTTCCCGGTTGATTGAATCTGCGGGGTTTTTTAGATGGAATAGTCGGTTCTGTGTGTGTGTGTTCCTCTTCCGGATTATTACTCTGTTCCTCTGCCGGATTATTATTCAATTCCTCTCCCAGAGTATTACTCGATTCCTGTAAAAATAATAATAACAATTATTTATTTTTCAGCTACCTAAGACTTCTGATGATTGGCTAAAAATCAGCAAACACTTTCAAGATACATGGAATCTGCCACACTGTGTTGGAGCTATTGATGGCAAGCACATAGTCTTGCAAGCACCAATTCATAGTGGAACTGAATTTTACAATTATAAATCATTCTTCAGTATTGTTCTTTTTGCATTGGTTGACGGTAATTGCAATTTCCTATTCGTTGACGTGGGGTGCCAAGGTAGAATATCAGATGGTGGCATTTTTAAAAGTTCCCAA
The DNA here is from genome assembly GCA_946894095.1 of Incurvaria masculella. Lineage (NCBI taxonomy): Eukaryota > Metazoa > Arthropoda > Insecta > Lepidoptera > Incurvariidae > Incurvaria > Incurvaria masculella. The sequence goes on from OX335644.1 coordinate 12,760,325, forward strand.
TTATGGACAATGATTCGAAATGCTTCTTTGAATTTACCACCATCGGAAACATTACCTAACCGGCAAATAAATATACCATATTTCTTTGTTGGTGATAGTGCTTTTGCCCTACATGAAAATGTGATGGTACCCTACCGTGGAAACCATGACATGGGTTCTAAAGAGAGAATTTTTAATTATAGATTAAGCAGGGCTCGGCGAAACGTTGAAAATGCTTTTGGCATAATATCTGCAGTGTTTCGAGTATTAAGGAAACCAATGCTTCTAGAACCTAAAAAAGCTGAGTTAATTGTATTGTCCACTGTTTATCTACACAATTACTTACGTTCTAACAGTACTGATTATATCGTTCAAACATTGAATAATACAGAAGAAACTACACCTTTTACTTCTTTTTTGCCTCTCAGGCAAATTCCAATACGATCAGCATCTCATGTCAAAAAAATTAGAGATGAAATAGCAGATTACTGTATTAAAGAAGGCAAAGTTGAATGGCAGCAAGAATATGCTTAGATATGTGTTATAATAACTTTTACGCCACCCTTGGCCGTTAAGTAGGAATTACAATATTAAAAATATTATATATAATTCTAAAAACTTACCGTATTGAATCTTTTACGAGGGTTATCACGGTCATCCAAAAATTTGAGTTTATTATATGCGAACCACCTACTCACATACACTTGCGATGCACCTGTAATAATAGATAGTCAATTGTATACTAATTATAACACAAAGTTCAAATAAAATAGAAATGATTATAACATAAAGTACAAATATAACAATAGAAATGACTTTTTATTACCTTTGCCCGTGCCCTTAGATTTATCCTCCTTTTTTTTCTCTCTGCGATATGAAGCCAATAAACTAATCATTTTATTTTTGCACAATTCTACATCCTTACCCAATTCTTGGGATATACGAGACCATGCATCACTCTTCTTATTTTTTTTATAGTAATCCTCATGTTTTGGGTCCCATATCAAAGAATTATTTTGATATAATTCAATTAATTGTACGGAAGCATCTTCGGTCCACGTTTCCATGATGTTCGATTCGAGCGAACGACGTCTGTCACTAAACACGTCCACGAGCGCACTGCGAGCGCGAAGCAAAACCCTTTGTGTTCGTCAAAAAACCGACAACAGGCGGAACGCAGCCGAGCACGAACGAAATGCTCGCAGCGCGCTCGTTCGAGGCTTGTAGGTCGGTCCACACTATACGAATTGTGTTCGGCACGTGCTCCGCTCGTGCTCGGTTCGTCTAGCGTAGACGCACCTTACGAAATATTATTTTACGTTTACGGATAATCAGTGTTCAGCTTACTTATTTAGCTCGACGTTTCGTCCACCACGCTGTGGCCATCATCAGGATTCGCGACGCGACCTGGAGGACCTCTGACGCTTCGTCCAGTCAGATGTCAACTGAGAGATGTCAGAGGTCCTCCAGGTCGCGTCGGTTGTCTCGATGAACAGACCATTCTGGTCAGCTAAAAACCTGCACTTTGCGTTTATTTATTTTAATTATTCAAACAAATAAAACATAAACACTTAAAGTCGTATTCAGAGAGCACCTGTCAAAACTTAGTACGAGATTAGCACCGGACTAACCATACAAAACCGGTTTAGTCCGGCGGATTAAAGTTAAACCACCCACTCTGAAAACACGTGTAACTGCCATAGCCAGCCATCAATGCAATGGATATAATAATAATAATAATAATAATAATAAAATATTTATTGCAGACAAAGTCCATATTTTAACAAACTATAAAACTAATTACACATTTAAATTCATTTCACATCATTTGAATATAGCAATGGACACCAGACCAATACTCAAATATTTTCCCGAGTCCACCGAGGCGGACTGACAAGCGAAAATATGGAGATTTTCGCTTGTCAATGTTTATAATATGTGACATGATTCACAACTAAAATATACTATGTTAATAAATTAATAAAAAAAAAATTTTATTCACTAAGTTATTCAATAACAACTAAGCATCCTGTAAAGTGCCCTCTTGATAAATTAGTCAAAGTCTTGTTTTTTATGATGAGAAAATTACCAAGTCGAGAGTAGGTACGAATTTCAATGAAAATCTAGCATAGGTAGTTGTATCAACAGCCGTATACTGATCACCTCGCGAAAGGCACCATATTCCGATTTCTGTTGGGCCACCATACCTGCCCGAGTGCAGACTACTGTAACTAGTGCTTTATAGCTTGTTTATAGAATTTTTTTAAAAGATTAAACGGGATTTTACTCACGGCATAATTTGTGCGGAGCACGACGTTTCGAGCCAAACATTTGGCTCATCTTCAGGTGAGCTCCCGTGTCCAGCGCCGGCCAACGGGGAACTGTCAATTTGACGTGTTCCGCCGTTGGCGAAGATTGTAGTTGTGGGTAGTTTGAACGTCTTGAGCGACTGCGTTCCGGAGCTCCAGGGAAAGGCAAAAGGCGCTAATTGTGTCTTGACTTTCACTGCACGCCTTTGCCTTCCGGATTTTCAGGGGAGTAAGTCACATGGGAGATAACTTAAACGAGTCTTCTCGATTAAAGTTATCGTGCTTGGCGATTTCAATACTCACGGACGATGCGGACACGGGAGCTCACCTGAAGATGAGCCAAATGTTTGGCTCGAAACGTCGTTCTCCGCACAAATCATGCCGTGAGTAGAAAGCCGTTTAATCTTTTAAAAATGAACAGTAACCACGGTAATCTAAAAACTTACATAATGTTTATAGAACGTTTGAAAACACTCAGGTTGAAAGATAGAATTATAGACACTCGCCGGCAGACAATTCCATACCATGGATTGAGAAACGAGCAACTCTCAAAAGTATCTGATTTAGACGTTTATGAAAGCCGTTCCGCGGCGGATCGCGGAATCTAAGACCCATGGAGGATCCCATGAAAAAATAGGCGGACAATCGAGCCATTATCATGTATCAGCATGGAGGTGAGGAAATTTATTTCTTCATTGGTATGGAAGGGCCTATGTCCTTACGTAGTAGTAATTATGACAATGAATTCAAACGAAATTATTTCATGTTGCAGGTAATGGCTTCCGCACTCCACATGGGCATCGGGCTGCTGGTGCAGCTGGCGTCCTCGTCTATGTACGCGGCATCCATGCTGCCCTGGTCCGCCGGCGCCAACGAGCTGAGCGGGCCGCAGCGCGCAGCCGCCGCCGGGGCCGGAGGGAGCGGCGGAGCGCTGTACCCGCGCGCCTCCGAGACTCGCGACCTCCACACCCTCGACGGCATCTGGAACTTTCGACCATCGCCCATCGATCCCGAGCATGGCTTCAAGCTCGGCTGGTACGAGACGGATCTAGCCAAGGTAATTCCAGCCAAACTGAACGCAAGCGGTCCGTCGATGCACAACTCCACTGTGCAACTCTTTCTTTGTTGTCCGAGATTGAAACGTCCGTCTTGTTCCATACTTACTAGGTGGTTGGTGTAGTGCCAGCTTCGCCCGTTTCCCGGCGGGCCTAAATCATTCGCGGGCACGGTACAAAACCGAGCTGTCGCGCTCTGGGTCCTTCTCTGTTTCAAAGAATAAGACAGGTTCCGTGATGAGGAAGATGCAACATGTCCACAAAAAAGACAATGTGCATAGTGTATGATTTGGTAAGATTTACGAAAATTTTAATTTCAAAACAACTTATAGCTAAAAGTAAACCACGACCGCTGTAGTCAACAATCTAACAAAAACCAAATAGATTAGAAATTGTGATTAAATAAGCTATGTCTGATGACCAATCTTTTTAAGATGTTCTTACTTTATCATTGCGTAATCCACCTCCAAAGTTATTGTATAAAACGCGCAAAAAAATCAAACTTTCGGACCTTATAATTTAGAAACCAAACACAATTTTACAATGCCAATGGTCATCAGACATCTAGTTCGACCAAATAAAGCTATTTTGAGCAAATTTTGGATTGGCAAATAAACTCATCGTGATCTGCCGTTTCCATGTAACCGCGTAGCAGTGAGCACTCACTACGATGCGCGTATGGCTGCCCTTCAGCAGCGTCAGCAACGTCTCGTGTCGGTGTATGGTTCTCGGCAGAGCGGAAACGTGTTCCTGATGCCGGTGCCCTCGTCGTACAACGACGTGTCGCAGGAGGAGGTTAGACGATCATAGAGGCGCACTGAGATGCGCGTATGGCTGCGCTTCAGCAGCTAGAAGCGACGACGTAACGGTTTATGCGTATTTGCAGAGCGGCGACGTAATCCCGATGCCGGTGCCCTCGTCGTACAATGACGTTACGGAGGAGGCGGCGTTGCGCGACCACGTGGGTCTGGTGTGGTACGACCGCCGCTTCCACGTGCCCGCGTGGTGGGCGCGCGCCGAGATGCGCGTATGGCTGCGCTTCAGCAGCTAGAAGCGACGACGTAACGGTTTATGCGTATTTGCAGAGCGGCGACGTAATCCCGATGCCGGTGCCCTCGTCGTACAATGACGTTACGGAGGAGGCGGCGTTGCGCGACCACGTGGGTCTGGTGTGGTACGACCGCCGCTTCCACGTGCCCGCGTGGTGGGCGCGCGCCGAGATGCGCGTATGGCTGCGCTTCAGCAGCTAGAAGCGACGACGTAACGGTTTATGCGTATTTGCAGAGCGGCGACGTAATCCCGATGCCGGTGCCCTCGTCGTACAATGACGTTACGGAGGAGGCGGCGTTGCGCGACCACGTGGGTCTGGTGTGGTACGACCGCCGCTTCCACGTGCCCGCGTGGTGGGCGCGCGCCGAGATGCGCGTATGGCTGCGCTTCAGCAGCTAGAAGCGACGACGTAACGGTTTATGCGTATTTGCAGAGCGGCGACGTAATCCCGATGCCGGTGCCCTCGTCGTACAATGACGTTACGGAGGAGGCGGCGTTGCGCGACCACGTGGGTCTGGTGTGGTACGACCGCCGCTTCCACGTGCCCGCGTGGTGGGCGCGCGCCGAGATGCGCGTATGGCTGCGCTTCAGCAGCTAGAAGCGACGACGTAACGGTTTATGCGTATTTGCAGAGCGGCGACGTAATCCCGATGCCGGTGCCCTCGTCGTACAATGACGTTACGGAGGAGGCGGCGTTGCGCGACCACGTGGGTCTGGTGTGGTACGACCGCCGCTTCCACGTGCCCGCGTGGTGGGCGCGCGCCGAGATGCGCGTATGGCTGCGCTTCAGCAGCTAGAAGCGACGACGTAACGGTTTATGCGTATTTGCAGAGCGGCGACGTAATCCCGATGCCGGTGCCCTCGTCGTACAATGACGTTACGGAGGAGGCGGCGTTGCGCGACCACGTGGGTCTGGTGTGGTACGACCGCCGCTTCCACGTGCCCGCGTGGTGGGCGCGCGCCGAGATGCGCGTATGGCTGCGCTTCAGCAGCTAGAAGCGACGACGTAACGGTTTATGCGTATTTGCAGAGCGGCGACGTAATCCCGATGCCGGTGCCCTCGTCGTACAATGACGTTACGGAGGAGGCGGCGTTGCGCGACCACGTGGGTCTGGTGTGGTACGACCGCCGCTTCCACGTGCCCGCGTGGTGGGCGCGCGCCGAGATGCGCGTATGGCTGCGCTTCAGCAGCTAGAAGCGACGACGTAACGGTTTATGCGTATTTGCAGAGCGGCGACGTAATCCCGATGCCGGTGCCCTCGTCGTACAATGACGTTACGGAGGAGGCGGCGTTGCGCGACCGCGTGGGTCTGGTGTGGTACGACCGCCGCTTCCACGTGCCCGCGTGGTGGGCGCGCGCCGAGATGCGCGTATGGCTGCGCTTCAGCAGCTAGAAGCGACGACGTAACGGTTTATGCGTATTTGCAGAGCGGCGACGTAATCCCGATGCCGGTGCCCTCGTCGTACAATGACGTTACGGAGGAGGCGGCGTTGCGCGACCACGTGGGTCTGGTGTGGTACGACCGCCGCTTCCACGTGCCCGCGTGGTGGGCGCGCGCCGAGATGCGCGTATGGCTGCGCTTCAGCAGCGTGCACTACGCGGCACAAGTCGTGAGTCCCATTCAAATGTTACTATTATGTAGTGAACCTACTAGGTACTTTGTCAGCCTCAGTGGCCCAGTGGCGCGACACTTCGGCGATCGCTCTCCGAAGTTAAGCAACGCTGGGTCCGGTCTGGTCTTGGATGGGTGACCATTCGACCGTTGAGAGAGGCTGGCCGTGGTTCGGATTCCACGTTAAGCTGTAGGTCCCCTTCCTCACTTACTAGGTGGTAGGGTTTATCCCGCCCGGGTTGGTACCATCGCATTGGATGAACGATGGTCGAAGCGGCAATGAAAATTTTCCGTGTTTTCCATCCAGTTCAATGTAGCCGTGCAATATAAGGAAGGTCCTGGCATGGCACCTAGTTCCTAGTGTTGGGCTAATACCATGACAGAACTTGTGGTATTAGCCATCCATGGCCAGTCACATAAAAAAAAATAAAAAAAAACTTAAAACAAACAAAATGTTCTAATTGTGATACAGGAGAAGAAGCTAACTTATTATGTATTGTATTTATGTAATGTTGTAATGTTTTTATGTATTTTATCAAGGTATTGTAGGTTACGTGGACAGTCTATTAGGAAAAGTGATTGTTTTATTGGAAACCCTGAAACCCTTTGTTACTCGTATTCATTGTCTACTAATCTCAGTCCGTAGTAATATTTTTTGTAAGATTGAATAAAATAAATCTTTTATTTTTCTTATATAATTATTATATATGCAAACCTACGTTGGTAGGATTGCAACATACCGTATTTTTTTTACGAAACGTCACGCTAAGTCAAATAATCCAATGAGTTCATCTCTAACTACGACCAAACAGCCGATTGATCCCTTTGTGTTGCAATCAAGTGGGTCGATCGAAAGTACCTAACACAGGCGGAGGGTGCTCGTAGATACGGAGGTGAGGAATTACTGACCTCGCCCACACATTTTCTCGGCAGTCATTGTCCAATTTGTGTGCTTCGATGTGAGCCAGTTGCTACCGGGCGAGAGAATCGAAGCAACGCAGAGAGAACTAACTGGATTCACTCTCATTGCTTTCGTTCGCATCTCTGTGCGCGTGCAGCGCAGGCGCGGCACGATTACCGGCAGTGCGATTACGAAGCGCGACATGAGGTGTAGGTGCCGCACCTACCCCAAATTGACAGCAAACGGACGGCTTTCTATTACAAAATATGTCAGTTTTGGGTACTAACCGCACTTAATTTCGCACTTCGTAATCGCACTGCGGTTGCCGGTGCTTCCATTTGGTTATCGCAATAGCTGTTTAATACAACCTCCCCCGTTTCGTGCTTCGTAATCGCACTGCGGGTGCCTAGCGACGAATCACACACACGTGCAGAATCGGCAAAAATTTGCGCCTTCCCTTTTCAAAAACCCTCCTTGATATTGGTTCCTGGGGCTACTTTCGGAGCCAGATTTACTTTAAGAAACATATTTTTTTTTTGCGAAATTATTACTGCACGAACTTTACATTCGAAGAAGCGTTGCATGTCTTACATATGGTGGGTTGAGAGGCGCAGACCCTAAACGCTAAACCATTCACGTATCAATTCTGACTTGGGCAATGGACTTAGGTATATTTTTAGAGTTCCGTACCCAATGGGTGTCAACGGGACCCTATTACTAAGCCTCCGCTGACCGTCCGTCCGTGCTTCCGTCCGTCTGTCCGTCCGTCCGTCCGTCCGTCCGTCCGTCCGTCCGTCCGTCCGTCCGTCCTTCCGTCCGTCCGTCCGTCTGTCACAGGGCTGTATCTCATAAACCGTAATAGGTAGACAGCTGTAACTTTCACAGGCGTGTGTTTATTTTTCCGCTATAACAACAATAAAATTTGAAATATAATAAATATTAAAGGGGGCCCCCATACAAAAACGTGTTCTTGTACGATGGTACGGAATCCTTCCTGTGTGAGTCCTGCTCCATTCGCTCTCATTAAAATATATTTAATCTTGGATAACTATTTGTATTTAAAGAAGCTAAATAAATATAGTGCTGTAAGATAAGCTATCGCTCAACGGGACGAACTCGAGCGATTACGTTATGACCGACTTACCTATTACATGTAACTGCTATTGAATGCATAAAATTGCATTTTGTAAAATGGAAAAACCAATATATTTTTGAACAATGACAGCTATTTCAAATGTTCACTGCATTGATTAAATGAAAAAAAAAAAGATTAATTGAATTGCTCCAATTGAGGAAAATGCTATTTATTATTAGTTGCGACTGTAGCTAAATGATTATAAAGCAATATGGCAGCTCGGTATTTTTATGTCCTGGCTCGGACATCGACTCCTATTACCTATCGTCGGCCGGCAGGATTATGCAATAAAGATTAACGAACTATGATTATGTAGTAAATGTATGTATGTATGTAAATGTATGTAGTAAATATTAACAACAAGTTAAGGTAGCTAAGAAGTTAAGCACACGTACAATTATCCTAGAGAATTATCTAATTGTACTGATATTCGAGGCCGGTGAACTTGCCTAAAGCAAGCATAAATTGCTCGATAATGATGCACTATTTTACTAAGAGATAACGTAGAGAGTTACGACCAATCTGGTCCATTTAAATCAGTAATTTAAATACCAGGGTGTCCATGATCATTTGCCTTCACAGGGGAGTTTCTTGCGGGAAAAATATAGAAAAAACATTTCTACATTTATGCAATTAAAAATGTATCAGCGGCGTAGTTGAATCGAGAGTCCACTAGGTACCCTGAAGGGACCCATTATACGTAGATAGTAAAACAGACGATATAAAATTAAATAACTTCGAATTTGGGGTGGTTCTAGTTCGTCTTTGCTAATATCACATGCCAAAGAAACGTGTTTTTTATATATTTTTAACATTGGGTGAACGTCATAGAACTGAACTGTGAGTTTGTGCAGGCTGTACCATGTGATCGACCAATTTCTCCGTTGCCAGAATGCATGTTCATCCATACTTTCCCGTTGCATGCGACATGCAACCACTGAGCAATTTTAAGTCATGGGACCAAAATATATGGGGATGATGAAATTAGTTACGAGATTTAAATAAAATTGGATTCCGAATTTCTTGTCAATATCAAGATACCTGACGTATGGTGTTCGTCCGGCAGTGGGTGAACGGTCAGTCCGTGCTGCACCACGAGATCGGCCACCTGCCGTTCGAGGCGGAGATCACGCACGTGGTTCGCACCGACGGCAGCAACCTGCTCACGGTCGCATGCGACAACACGCTGCTCGGCGACACCGTGCCGCAGGGCGCCGTCACCAACGTCGTGCAGTCAGTACAGTTCATTTGTTGTTCATCGGGCAGTTAGTTTCCGTGCTGCACCACGAGATCGGCCGTTCGAGGCGGAGATCGCGCACGTCGTGCGCACCGACGGCCTCACCCTGCTCAAGTCGGTGGGCGAAAATACGCTACTCGGCGACACCGTACCACAGGGCGCCGCCGTCACCAACGTCGTGCAGTCAGTATAGCTCATTCGTTATTAATCCGGTAGTGAGTAAATGGCCAGTCAGTGCTGCACCAAGAGATCGGCCACCTGCCGTTTGAGGCGGAGATCGCGCAAATGGTGCGCACCGACGGCTGCAACCTGCTCACGGTAGCGTGCGATAACACGCTGCTCGGCGACACCGTGCCGCAGGGCGTCGTCACTAATGTCGTGCAGTCAGTACAGCTCATCCGTTATTTATCCAGTAGTGAGTAAACGGCCAGTCAGTGCTGCACCAAGAGATCGGTCACCTGACGTTCAAGGTGGAGATTTCGTTCGTGGTGAGCACCGACGGCGTCCACCTGCTCTCGGTCGTGGGCAACAACACGTTGCTCGGCGGCACCGTGCCGCAGGGCGCCGCCACAAACGTAGTGCAGTCAGTATGGCCCATTCGTTGTTCATACTTCGTAAATTTATGTCGCACTGTAAAGAAGCACCTCGAAAAGTTCAGTCCCAGGATTTTTTATACGCAAACGCTGTCACAACTAGGCTATAGCTCGCATTATGTGCCTACGAACCATTTGAAATTTCTCACCTTTTCGCAATTCGTAATAAAATCACTCCCCCGACAACCGAAATTTCAAAATCAACATTTCCAGCGGTTTATGAATGTAGCTTTTTACATACACATCATTATTGCTGTCACAGAGCGATAACTAGACTATAACACCACCGAGTTAGTATATTTCATCTTGAAAATATCATTTACCGTAATTTCTGGTATTTCCCGGGATTAGAAGCACAGACCCAAACCGTTGGAGATAATATGATAGGCTAACGTTTTCTAATAGATGCCATTTTGATTTTTAGAGGGAGTGATGTCCACATGGAGCAGTCGTACACGTTTGATTTCTTCAACTACGCCGGCATCCACCGCTCTGTGTTCCTTTACACCACGCCCATGCTCTACATCGATGACATCATAGTCAACACAGACATTCAAGGCCTCACAGGTCGGTCCGAGCTCACAGTCAGTACCTGCCGAAGTCCCTCGAGTTGCTAGCGCAGCATCCTTTCATAAACCTTACAATGCCTAGGAGGTCCGTAGCATAGTGGTTAACGACGTGTTTTCTAGTGTCCGAGATAGCTGGTTCGAATGCCAGTGCATGCACCTCTTTCTCTTTTAATCGAGTTTTAAATGTGAATTTTCGTTGCGAATTGTTGGGGACCCTAATTGCTAGGTGGTAGGGTCAAGCTCACCCAGGTTGGTACCATCGCAATGTATAAAGATTGTTGAAGCGGAATTGGACATGTTCCGGGTTTTCCATCCAGTTCAATCTGGCCGTGCTTATAAAGGGAATATACTGGCATGTCACCTAGTTCTTTCGGCTGATGTCTGGCTAATGTGTGTTTGGGCTAGTATCATGACACTAGGTGTGCCCAGTTCCATGAAAACAGGAAATGTTAAATTTAAACTGCCCTAAACGCACGTCACTTTTGGCCGGCATGGAAGGGCGATAGATGGAAGCTCAGAGGAAATAACGAACTGAAGCTACTTCTATTACGGTAAAACTGTGGTTATTTCACACGCAGATCCCTTATCCTCCCTTTTTCGCTCACTTCACTCTCAATACCCTCCGATCTTCATCGCCTCTTAACGCTTTCAGGGTTCGTTATATACAACGTGACATACAAGGGCCACGTAGAGGTCGACTCGGACGTCGCTTGCCTCGTGCAGCTGTTCGACAAGAACGACACCCTCGTGGTGGAAGCGAGCGCGTGCGCTGGTCTCCTCGAGGTCGCCAACGCGCACTTCTGGTGGCCGTACCTCATGAACCCGGAGCCCGGCTACCTGTACACCCTGCAGGCGTCCATAGTGGGCCCGCTCGGCACTATCATCGACACGTACAGACAGAAGATCGGCATACGGACGGTGACGTGGACCAATACCACCGTCTACATCAACGAGAAACCGATATACATGCGCGGCTTTGGCATGCACGAAGACTCGGATGTAAGTTTATTTAGGGGTGGCAGAGCGGGGCAGCCCTAGATGCCCATGTGCTTGACTGTGCCTAACATTCGTATTTTTCCCATCCTGGGCCACTGTCTAAGCCTAAGGCGTATCAGACTTTTCTTATGTATTTATTGTATTTTTAGACCGATAGGTATTACAATATAGCATACTAAAATCTCACACATACATGTATATAAAATAAAATAACATTAGGGCAAGGCAATGGCACCATTGAACAAAACATTACAATCACAGTAGTAATAATTACACACTTTCATCATATTTTTTTTAAACATTATATAAGGTGAGTTTAAAATAATCTACAAGCCTTATAGGGTTGATTCAGTATCTGATATAGAACAACTTTTTCTAAGAATGGAGGTATGGATTTTTTTTGTTCCATTTTAATTTTTGAGAAATTTATGCATTACATTCTTCCCAGTATTTTAAACAACTTTTGCGAAGAAACTATGTACCTATCGGTAATGGTTTCCAAGAAAATAAATTATTAAAGTGCACTAACTCTTCAAACTGCCTATTTGAAAAATAGGTTCCGCGCCGCGCCGGTCGGCGGCGCGGAGGCGGCGCGCGACGGCAGAGTCTATTTATTTTACCTACCCGAATAGTTTTGCCTCCTTCCCACGCTGACGTTCGCCGCGCCGGGCTATGGCAAATCCATCGCGGCTGTAATGTAGGTATGTACACAAGCATGCATGTCCTTTTTCGCCCGATCGGCACTCGCTTCACTTAAATTCACTCACGTGTGATACTCAGAGTGGGCAGTCTGAGTTCTCACCGAAATTGGCGTTTACGGCAAACCGATCGACTGGCGTTTTCTCCAAACTCCATACAAGTTTTTACTAGATATTCTGTGGTTTTACTTCTTCAAGCTGTCAAAGTCAAACGCGGACTTCCGATTTGTATGAAAACGCGGAGTGGACGTAAACGGCAACGTCGACGTATTTACGGCAACGTCGAGTAAGCTGTCAAATCAAGCTCGGACTCGCAAATGTTAGTTCGCTTAACGCCCGCTGCGCGCGCTCTTCAATTTCTCCATACAATTGAAAACGCCAGTCGATCGGTTTGCCGTAACGCCAATTTAGGTGACAACTTAGACTACCGGCTCAGGTCCGATGCGCGTCATGGACCTTGACATACTAATTGCTTTCAAAACGAAAACAAACGTCCTTCAGTGAGAGGGGCGGCGGCGGCGGCGGGGTAGATGGGGTGGCGGGGCTTCTGTCTGCGCACGCGGCGGAGGCGGCGGCGGAGAATTGTCTTGTGTCAGTGGGTCACGGACGGGTCAATGCCCCGTGGTTGACCTATATTTTTAATTAGGTAGTTGAAGAGTTAGTGCACTTTAATATATTATTTTCTTGGAAACCATTACAGATAGGTGCATAGTTTCTTCGCAAAAGTTGTTTAAAATACTGGGAAGAACATACTGTTTAAATTTCTCAAAAATTAAAATGGAACAAAAAAAATTACATACCTCCATTCTTAGCAAAAGTTGTTCTATATCAGATACTGAATCAACCCTATAAGGCTTGTAGATTATTTTAAACTCACCTATATAGTTAAGTAAAATAATAAAAAAGTCCTATAATATGAATTCATTAACAATAAAATAATTCTAGACTATAAAAGGGGTTATGTATTAGGAATTCTTTCAGATTGGCGCTAAATTTAATCACATTATCACAGTATTTAATATTAAGCGGAAGGTGGTTAAATATTTTTATAGATATGTAATGCGTACTTCTTTTCATTATGATAGATCTAGCTGCAGGTATACAAAGCTTATTTCTATCTCGAAGGTTGTATGAGAAAGTACCTACATTATACATACTTATTGCAGAAAGTAACATATTTGTCTATGTAGATGAGCGTCTGCAGTCAGGCGCATATCGTATGAGCGATGCAAGGTCATACAGCAATTTTCGAGAAAGTGACTTACTTGTTTCCTGGTGCGCAAAAACCAGGTCGTGTCAGGCTTTTCCAATTCAGGGCAAAGTTTTGCAAAGCCTGAGAACAGAGCCTCGGAGGGCAATTGCAACACTTTCTCTGGAATTAAACATAATCTTGCCTTAGTCTCTACTAATTCAGGAACCAGTTCTAGAGAACTTACGGGTGGCTGTTTCAGATCAGAGGAAAGGGTTGGGACGCGGCGCTGTGGGTGAAGAACTTTAACCTGATAAAGTGGGTGGGCGCCAACGCGTTCCGCACGTCGCACTATCCCTACGCCGAGGAGATCTACCAGCTCGCGGACGAGCTCGGAATCATGATCATCGACGAATGCCCCAGCGTCGACACCGAGTGAGTAGTCACTATCGATCATTTTCTATTACAATTCAAGACTCAATCGAACCGATCGCGAGGATCTTCTAGATCTGGTTGGCCAGTGTAAAGATGTCAGTTTTCTTTTTCCCCTAGACTTTAGAATACGTCCTTTCGCAGAACTATCACAGATGCCACGTCTCGAACAACAGCTATGTACCTGTAGCAGTTTCATGCTACAAAAATAACAAACTTGTTATTATCGATTCAATATGTGTTTGTGCAACTGTCTCAATATAAGTCGAGGCCACATGTTCGACCGGTAGACTTCTTGACGCCCAGTCGACGTTGAATGTAACTATTGAGCCCGTAGAGTGTCAAAAAATACGCCTTGGGATTCGATAAGCTTGGTGAAGCACCTCTAAGCTGTTAGGTTTTGGATGGGTAACCTTTTTCAACCGTTGAGGCTGGCCGTGGTTCGCATTCCACGTAAAACTGTAGATCTCCTTCCTTACTTACTAGGTAGTAGGGCTAATCCCGCCCGGGTTGGTATACCATCGCATGAATGAACGATGTGCGAAGCGACAATGGAAATTGTTCGTGTTTTCCATCCAGTTCAATGTAGCCGAGCAATATAAAGAAGGCCCTGGCATGGCACCTAGTTCCCATGTGGTGTGAAATCTGATGGTTAGTTTGGTATTAGCCTCCGTCCAGTTACATAAAAAAAAACGAATGCAGGCCGAGGTTGGTGAAACTGATTTCGTACACTCTCTGGATTATCGGATAGTTTTGAGTTCTCTCAATTGAGTTCTAATGCAACTGACGTTTCAGTTACTTCTCAGATGCTCTGCTGGCAAAGCACAAAACATCGCTCACGGAACTGATCCGGCGAGACAAGAACCACCCCAGCGTCATCATGTGGTCCATCGCCAACGAGCCCCGAACGCAGTACAAGGCCGCTGACCTTTATTTTGGGTAATAGTCTCGACATCTTGTTGTGGAATTCCTAACACAGTTGTTCATTTGCCAATGTCTGGGGCGGATCCAAAAGAGGAGCAATGTGTGGACTTGCCCCTTACCCTGATTCATGCCTGGGCACTTAATTGCGACGAAGCAAGAGATGTAATTACTTTTTGGGAAGGAACCCCCCCCCCCCCGTCGCAAAGCTTTGTCCTAAACTGAAAAAGCCTGGCAAGTATTTTTTGATTGTTTAATCCATTTTTTTTTGGATCCTTTAATAAAGTTTAATAGACAGTGGTACACAAACTTTTGCTCATCCGATAAATGTAAACTTTTCCCACCCCCAAGCTAAATCATGAACCATTGTCGGAACTTCGAAGTTACGTTCTTTTATAAAATGTTACTTCATCTGAACAATGCGTGAGCAAAGTATTCAATGGTTCAACTGTCTTTATTTTCAGAGAAGTTGCAAACCACGTACGCTCCATGGACCTATCGCGACCCGTCACAATAGCGTTGGCGCGCTCCTTTAGTGAGGACAAAGCCGTAAGTACCTTTCTGTTTTAAGCATAATATGATAGAATTAATAAAAGAGGCAATTAATAGTACTTGTATAATATTTATATACAGGTTGTCGTAAGTTGTTGTAATCAGAATCCAAAATTAAACCAAAATGCCCATACTTTTATCAAAAAAAATTTTTTAAGTAGAATGTTTTTTTTTTAAATTTTCAAAGATTATTATTTTTAGTTAACTTTGCCACTTCATAGCACAAAAAAAACATACTTAGACTACTATGGCAAGTTTTCACAAAAGTTGGCGACTATTTATGATTTTAAAATGATATAATACCTCCCACGTCATGCTTTATAAAAGACGCGGCACTTGCCAATATAAAATAATAACTTTCTCAGTGAAAATTGCCTTCGTATAAAATTCGTATCCCTTCCTTCTTGGATTTCCTAATGATTTTAGAAAAATGTTGTGCATCCAGTGCGTCAATATTAAAAGTTGTTTCGGCGTGGTCTCCTTAGTATTGGAGATGGTAATCGTTTGTGTCTATAATTATACATGAGACGCTTAGAACAAGCTACGCAAATAAATATTTATGAAGGCCCAATATTTGCAAGTATGGTAATTTCCTGCATATGGTTACGCTGGAGACACATTCGAATTACCTTTGTCATATTTTGACATTCAGTTGAATAGTGATTAGGTAATTCTTTCTCTCTATATTGAAGCGCAAAAACATTATTTACAGATGATTGTTCAGAAATTGCGCGAGATAAGCCTTGTATTCTGTAAATTCATTTATTTCATTCGGTGGTTGTTAATGGATATCTCTCTAAAATGTTGTGACATTCTATGAAAATAAACCCCAATACCTACAAATTGAACATTTATCATGGTATATTTAAATTTCATAAATTAAATTAGATTAAAATTAAAATAAATTTCAAAAAACTTTAATATAACTCATTCTTTGGTGTAGGTAAATGCTATCACTAATTTTTGCTGTATTCAGCTACAAATTAGAAGAATGGCGACCGAAACTTATCCGCATAGCGGCACTGTAGGTAGCGCCGGACAGTATTTTTTTACGAATTTGCTCTCTCCTAATGTTCTCGAGTTCCAACATTACGTAGGAACGGCACAAGTCGTAATTTAATCAATATTGCGCTTCCTTCATTCGTAAGTAAGCTGACTGGCCGGCGCTACCCTCAGTGTATTTTCACTAAAATGTGGTTACGTTGCCGCTTGTGAGTCGGCGCTATCGTTACTCGTTACTCGATTTTTCGAGCACTTGAACGGCATACTTTTGGAGTCTACTATCCGATCCTAAGGGGGTTGTAAGTATCGAAAAATTATGTTCAACGTAAAACGTAGTGTACTAATACATTTGAAAGCCACTATTCCAATTAACTTTTAAAGTCGGTTAAATATAAGTTAAAACATATTTGTATCTGGAATTAAATAATGTCGGAATTGGAATTTATTTCATTTCATTTAGGCCTTTGGTAGTCAAACAACACTAAGCCCCGATTGCACGAAGAGGCGGCTAAGTTAATCAATGTTCAAACACGTCACTTTGAGTGAACCGCATGGAGTTTCTTCGCAAATGTCCATACAAAGTGACGTGTTAGTTATATGTTGAAGCTGATTTGGATGTTTTGTCCTTTCGTGCACTCGGCCCTAAGTTACGTCACAAAATGACTGATTCGCGGATTCGATCAACTCAGTAAAGAGGCGGCAAAGAAACTTCACTGGTATGCATAATTGATCAGTCCACAATGTCAGTCAGCGTGTTTGCGTCCACTGCTGGACATACGCCTCTCCAATCCTTCTCCAGTCCTCCCGGCCCTCAGCGGTACGGAACCACTGCTTTCCGCCGACGCACTTGATGTCGTCTTCCCACCTCAATAATGACCAATTATGCATACCAGTGAAGTTTCTTTGCTGCCTCTTTACTGAGTTGATCGAATCCGCGAATCAATCATGTTCAGTCCACAATAATGACATACCTACACACTTAGATCTAAATGCTACTGCCAACAATTCTTTGGTAGAACAGTTTAAGATAAATTACAAGAGAAGAAACATGCAAATTCATGAATGTGTTGGTGTGCTCCAGGGCTGGCACCTGGACGTGATCAGTTTCAACCGGTACAACGGGTGGTACCGGCAGCCGGGCGCGCTCGGCATCATCACGCCCAGCGTGGTGCAGGAGGCGGTGTCCTGGCACAACAAGTACAACAAGCCCGTGCTCATGTCCGAGTACGGCGCGGACACTATCGCCGGCCTACATCTCGTTAGTATCCCCTTGCATTCTTCTCAAACCGTACTGTACACGACTGCAACGATTGTACGTACATCATAACATCGCACCGTAAATTCAAACATTTGTACAGCTCGTGGGCTAGGGGCTAGAGGAGTTGCATTTCATGCGAGAGGTTATGGATTTAAATTCTCGCTCCGGTCATGCAGCACTTTCTTTCTTTTTCCGAGTTGGATAAGTGCATTTCGGTAAGAATCTGTGTTGTTCCATGGTTCGGAAATATGTAAAACTGTAGGTCCCCTTCCCCTACTAGGTGGTAGGATTTAAGCCCACTATCTAAACTTTTTGATAGTGCATCACAAATATTGACTAGTCCTAAAATACCAATAGCATTTCGCCACATCCGTAGCTCAAGGTCGTGGGGACTTGTCTTCTATTCCAAAGGTCAAGGGTTCGATCCCCACCCTGTTCATGCGCTACTCTCTTTCTCTTTCTGAGTTGGATGAGTACATTTCGTCATGAATGCGCGCTGTTCCAAGGTTCGGAATCCACATAAAACTGAAGTTTACTAGGCGGTATGGTTGAGCCCGCCCGATTTGGTACTATCATATTGGATGAAAAGATATGATATGATGAAAGAGATCAAAGCGGCAATGAAAAATTGTCCGTGTCTATCCAGTTCAATGACGCTGTGCTCATAAAGGGAAGGTCCTGGCATGGCATCTAATTTCTTAGGACTATGGTGTATGGTGCTAATGTCATGACATTGGGTGTGGTATTAGCCATCCATGTTCAGTAACATAACTGGGCGATGGAATCTTCACCATGCTGCAGTTTTTGCAGGTACATATCTAGGATAAGTACAGTCAACCAAACATTAAAGGATACACTTCCGGTTAAATGCAAAAAATTATGGTGAAAAAATAATGTCCGATTAAATTTTGTTAGGGTTTTGTTCGCACAGTAACAACTCTTCATCTTTTCCTTCAACTGGATGTGTATCCTTAACTCTTTGGTCGACTGTACATTTCCTATTGTAAAATATCTCCAATTAAATGTTTGACAGGTGCCAGAATACGTTTGGTCGGAGGAGTATCAAGTGGAACTGATGTCTCAACACTTCAAAGCGTTCGACCTCCTCAGGCAGAAAGCATTCTTCGTTGGAGAATTTATCTGGAATTTCGCCGACTTTAAGACTGCACAGAGTAAGTAGTAAAGGAGATATGCAACCGGAGCTCCAGTGACTTTTTTGGTGTAACCGGAATGTTATCGATAGTGTTCGAAACCATCGATAATAATTTTTAATGATTTGAATTTTTAAATATTTCAACTTTCATGATAACTCCGGCTAATATAATTCGACCTAAACAGATGTTGAACAATTAGTTCCATTGCAGAAAAAGTAGAGCCATCTGTTATCAGATATTTCTACAATTTACGATTATAGAAATGTTCGTAATTCCTTACTATAATTATTATTTCAATTAGGTATGTTGTGCCACTACACGTACCATTATATTTATTTTCATAAATACATTTATACATAATACATTTTAGCTAAAATAATAATCCGATGTGCAGCGTCATCTATTGCTTAATGGTGATATGTTGTGCTTGTTTTCTCGAAATGCACATTTCTCTCAAATTACCACTTTTTTGTTTTAGATAGTTGACCGCATATCTTTTATAGCAAAAATTCGAATTTGTATATGGCGAAATCTAGTCACATGTTAAAAACGCGGTGTCGGCGTAAACGGCAACGCCAACGTATGTATATACGACGACGATGAGTAAGCTGCCAAATAAAAATTAGAATCGCAGATGTTAGTTCGCTTAGCGCCCACTGCACGCACTCTTCAATTCTCCATGCATATGAAAATGGCAGTCGATCGGTTTGGCGTAACCGCCAATTCAGGTGACAAGTCCGCCTAGGGGCTCGGTCATAAAAACTGTTCTTTCATACTACCTTCACGTAAATAACACTGTCTCGTATAAACAAGCTGTGACTGTGCGGCAGCGGTGACGCGAGTCGGCGGCAACAGGAAGGGCATCTTCACGCGGTCGCGGCAGCCCAAGGCGTCGGCGCACCACCTGCGGCGCCGCTACCACCAGCTCGCGCGCACCGACGACGCCGCCCCGCTGCCCGCCAACCTCTACAGCTACCTCAGTGACGACGCGCCCATCCGACACACCGAGCTATAGGACTCTGTTGTCATAGATAAATGATAGTAGGGAGTGATTGCTAACTTCATAAGTGCTGAATAGGGATAATAACAGTCAATAGATGGCGTTGCAATTCACATTTGAGAATACATTAAATACAAACCCATGAATATCAATATTTTTATTGACAGTTTACTGGTAGTGACGGGAGATGGCGCTGGTTAGAAATGTCAGTATCAGCGAAAATAAGAAGTATTTAGCGAGTTTTGTACATTGTATGACGTTAGCAGTCTATCCCTACTATCCTTTGCCTATGCTATTGTACACTAGCTTTTGTATTCGGTAGGACGCGAGTCTCATCAATGTGAGTCATTTTATTGTAAATATTTAATAAATTAAGTATGATTTAATGTGTAATTACTTAATGTTGCTCTCCCTTATTTATAATCAAATAAACTGACAGAAAAAGGAAACATAACTAATAACTGTGAGCACCATTACCTCACTATATGGGCACTCAAACCAAGTAAGCACAAGTTTTTGGAACGTAAATATGCTTCTTTATCTGTGATTATTTACAAAATATATCATCGATATTATCCATAATATTGAAATTAACATTACTTTCAAGAGCTCTAAATGAGCTAGTCTGGTATAGAGATTAACAGGTTGGTTTTTGTGAGGATTAGGAAACTCCACTACACCTTTGGAGCTGTAAGTATTAGTACGCAAAATATGTCTCAATGTTGACATGTGTAGTAATATGTACTCAGAATCAGATGAGATATTAAAAACTTATCCCAAGGGTAGGTTCAAGGTAAACTGAAAGACAGTAAATTCACAATAGATCTTTAGGTAACCCACCCAAGAAACCCACCTCATAAATAGGTGCATCAGTTGCACCTGTGAAACAAATGTGATATATATGTTGAATCACCTCTGAAGCAAGGACACATTATTTAAAAAGCTTAGTAAAAAAAGTTATCCTAGGACTGGCTCTAGCATCCCATGCCAAATACGATTTAGGTGACAATATGGCAATATGTTTGAACTTTCAATATTTGCAGTCAATGTCCGCATCGCAGGTAAAGCGTCAAATCAAATGTATTTATTATCTTAAATACGATGTTAGTATGAGACATTGATTACGGGAGGGACTGTAGAATTTCAAATTATGGGTATACAGCAGGTGGCGAAATTGGGAGACGCTACACACATGAATGGTATGTTTTGCTCATGTTTTGCTGGTTCTGGTCCAGCCTTGCAGTGCTGTATATTCATAAAGTAATATTTTTTTACGGGGCTCTTTCTTTAATCAATGTGTCCTTTGTCGATTCTAAATACATATCACATTTAATAAGTAAAAAAAAATTAAACATACAGTGTGAGCAAAAATTAGCACAACGAGCATTCAAATTCATACACATTTAATCATAACGTATAGGGTTGTTGCAAGTCCAAAGTTCACCACTATCAGCTCTCATTAGGATCCGTCACCACCTTGAGGCACTCGTCCACAAACTCCGTGAAGATGGGCTCCTGCATGTACTTCTTGATGAGCGAGTCGGGCTCCTCGGAGCGATCCAACCTCTCTAGAATTGTCCGCAGGTGAGGGTTCTCCAGGCATTTCCTCAATTCGCTCGAGTGTTCTGTAAAAAATCATACTAACAAAATTAATACGCTAGTAAGTACTCATGATGTCTATCTGATCAAATATTTGCATGATTTGTGTTAATTATGTAATATTTAACTGTTGTTTTCTGTTTCTGCCGTAGTTTCAGTTCAGTTTCTTGATTTCCACTGACTGATAAAAAAAACTGAATGCCCCCCAGAAATAAATCTTTTCTAGAATTTGAATTTTTTTTATATTTCAATTTTACCTATTTGTTGTTATAGTGGCAAAATAAATACACACTCGGTGAAAATTTCAGATGCCTACCTGGTTCTACCATTCGGTTCATGAGATACAGCCCTGCGACAGATGGACGGACGGACGGACGGACGGACGGACGGATGGACGGACGCACGGACGGACAGACAGCGAAGGCTTAGTAATAGTTCCGTTGGCACCCTTTGGGTAACAAATCCTAAATGCAGAACTAATATTCAAATTAAACGTCAAAGTGACAAGGCTGTTTTATCCTTCATAACGATTTATAGATATTCCTAATCTGTTTTTTTTTTGTTCTGGCATAATTTAGAAAGGGACAGAGTCCTGTCGCGGCGCTATTTCCCTTGGACCATTTTTCTCTCCTAACAATGAATAGTCATTTAGAGCCTTCTTAATAAGTAATGAAAGTTTAGTTTTATGTAACATAGAGTGCACATTCCAGTTACATAGATACAAGTTCCTTGGTTGCCCGTCAAAGAACTTTAAGTACGGAGGGCTGTGTCACTTTGTCAGTCTAGGAAAAATAGCAAAGCTAATCCACCAGCCTGGGTGGCCCAACCCGGCGGCACTAACTCAATCGCGGGCACGGTACAAAACCATGCTGTTGCGCTCTGGGACCTTCTCTGTTTCTAAGAAAAAGACAGGCTCCGTGATGAGGAAGATGCAACATGTCCACAAAAAAGATAATGTGCATAGTGTATGATGTCAATCAACTAGCTTGATACGAAAAAGAGCTATAAGGTTTGTGAAGATAGAGACATATTAATGAATATTTATTACGGGACATGGTTTTCATTTTTTGGCTCTCTCTCTCTCCTTAGATTGCAGGTTGTGACTACTAGGCCGAAACAGTACTGACCTAAGAGTTTCAATTTATCAGCAGGCACAGTATCAGCAGTGGGGTACTCGCAGGAGGGCCGGGGGCCAGGCGGGGGTGAGGGGGACGAGGCGGTGGGAGGCAGTGGCGGCTCGCACGGCAAGGTGCGGTGCGCCTTGTAGCAAGGCACGGAGCAGCTGGCAATAAATACATAATTATATACATTTAAGTCTATAAGAAGTGCAGAGTGGTGAGTCTGAGTTCTCACCTAAATTGGCGTTTACGGCAAAACGTTTTCTCCAAACTCCATACAAGTTTTTACTAGATATTCTGTGGTTTTACTTCTTCAAGCTGTCAAAGTCAAACGCGGACTTCCGATTTGTATGAAAACGCAGAGTGGACGTAAACGGCAACGTCGACGTATTTACGGCAACGTTGAGTAAGCTGTCAAATCAAGCTCGGACTCGCAAATGTTAGTTCGCCTGACGCCCGCTGCGCGCGCTCTTCAATTTCTCCATACATTTGAAAACGCCAGTCGATCGGTTTGCCGTAACGCCAATTTAGGTGACAACTTAGACTACCGGCTCAGATCTTGTATGGCAGCCCGCATGGCATGCTGCATGCTTGCTATGAAATCATCTGAGCACCAGCTTTGTGTTTCATTATTGGTTTGTGTATGCTTTGCTCGCTTGCAGCTTGAATCAGAAATGTGTCGCTGTTCTTAGAACCAAATCCTGAAATCGAAGCAAAAACAACAAATTGTTCACTAGTACAGTTTGTTTCATTATGTGTAAAGATGTGACTTTGTGATAAATTTCAACTCATTCCATCCCAAGTGTTCCAAGATTTTGATTGAGAGGAATTCTGGGGTATTTTGCAGACTCTCATAGCCTAGCGTCGGAGGGACTCGCCTCGCATTCCAGAGGTCTGGGTTCAAATACCCGCCCCGTTCATGCACCACTTTTTTTCTCTCTCTGAGTGCATTTGGTTACGAATGTGAGCTGTTCCATGGTTCAGAACACAAGTAATACTGTAGGATCTCTCCCCTACTAGGTGGTAGGGACAATCCCGGCCGGCTTGGTTCCACCACATTGGATGAAACTATGATTGAAGTGGCAATGAAAAATTATCCATGTTTTCCATCCAGTTCAATGTAGCCGTGCTCATAAAGGGAAGGAGCGGGTTTCCTCACGATGTTTTCATTCAACATGCATTTGTGTTACAAACATATGAAAATGTATTTTTCAAACATTAAACGAGAAAGACAGTTAGTACGAGAGCGGACCGTCGTCAACCCTACGTCATCGAGTAACACCATGGGACCCATTTGTGGTTGTGCGGATTAGAATAGGCTTCCTAAAAATACTAGGTTGCCTGACCCAAACCTGGAACGTTTTGTGCAGTAGGTAATATTAAATCACTTTTTTGGTAGAATTTAACGTCATCGAGTAACAACATGAGACCTAGCACAATCGGTAAAGGTCATCAAGAAAAGCTAAAAAAAAGTAGGTTGGCTCGTCCTACCCTGGCACGTTCTGAGGTTGGCCGGTTTTAAAATGTCAAAAAATAAAAAAAAATACGTCATCGAGTAACAAGATGACAATACCACCATTCGATAGTCCTATGAACATACTTCATAAAAAAATTAGGTTGGCTGCCCTCAGCCTGGCACGTTTCCTACGCGGCCATGTTGAAAGTCGGATGCGCCCAGTTCTTATATTCATCAATTGTTAAATTAATATAATATAACAGTTTTGTGATATGTCTATCTATAAACAGTGATGTTTTTATTGATCAGAACTCATCTTGAATAGGTTAAAAAAAAACAAAATGAAATATTTGCGATATAGGTATTGATTGATTACGTGATATTAGGGCATTGTCGTATCTAATTATTAACTAAGTTTAACTCAAGTTAACTTTAGGTTATGATGCACATAGTTCCGCATACTTGAAGAGTAAAAACCGGAAGTTTCATATACATATGCTTTCGGAATCTACCGTATGGATCATTCAACGTAGGGAATCGTAACTCCAGTCGGCCCATGCCTACGGCATTAGAGGAGCACGCTTTTAATTCTGCCACGGCCCTCGTTATTACAAAATTTTAATCAGATTGAATGTAAACATAACGTAATGAAGATTTTTTATTAGTCATAATAAAATAAATCGCCCCAAACTTAAACCCATAAGTGAAGTATCTCAAAGTTACTATTCTTTAATTCACATGAATTTAGGGTAAATATTCTAGAGTATATTTCCATTCTTTAAACATTTCAATGTATATGTTTTCTATAAATATATACGCAACGTTGCCGGGTCTATACAAAAGTACATGTCCACATCGTCACTCACATATTAAGGAAGTTTAGTAAGCTTTGGCGTCACTCTCTTTTCTTTATTTACGTATCTCTTTTATTTTATCGTAACAAAGTTGCAATGTATCCAAACCGAAGCGGAATTTTAAATTAACAGCTCTTAAGTCGTAGGTATAGTTTAAATAATACCTGAAAAGCTCTGTAAAAATATTTATGTATTAGTTATAGAAAACATATACATTTAAATGTTTAAAGGATGGAAATAACCATGAATATTTAACCTAAAGTCCTGTGAATTAAAGAATAGTAACTTTGTGGCGATTTATTTTATTATGACTATTAAAATTCTTCATTACATTAGGTTTACATTCAATCAAATTTGAATTATGTAATGAGGAGCTCCGTCGCCGAATGTAAAGCGTGCGCCTCTAATGTCGTATGCATGGGCTGACAGGGGTTGAAAAAAGGACCTTAAAGCGATGCACACTCCAGTGGCAACAAGAAAACATTTTAAAACCTGTGTACGATTTAGTCCTTCTGATGAGTCTAGTGTTAGATCCAGAATTTATACTATTATTTTTGTCATGAACTACTATAGTGACCTGTAAACAAAGAGACAAATTACAAAACCTTATTATTCTTACAGCAAAAAAAAACGACATAATATTAAACCTTTAAATGCTACCACCTACAAAAAAATAAGAGTACAATGGTTTGAGAACAGTCAGTCAATCCGTCAGCGTGTTTGCGACCACTGCGGGACATACGCCTCTCCAATCCTTCTCCAGTCCTACCGGCCCTCAGCGGTACGGACCCACTGCTTTCCCCGACGCACTTGATGCCGTCTTTCCACCTGGTGGGTGGTCTTCTCAAACTCCGTTTGCCTGTCCACGGCCGCCAGTGTAGGTTACTCTAACGGTCGTCATCTCGTCGGCTGACGTGACCAGCCCACTCATAACCGGGAGGACGCACTGGTCATATGTTCGGGTCTTTAAATATTGCGAAAGGTCAGACCTCAGAGCGAATTTAAGCTTTCCGAAGGCAGCCCAACCCAGTTGAATCCGTCGTTGAACCTCCAAAGACAGTCTTTGTATACCAAGCCGCAGGATTTGACCGAGATAACAATTTGTCCTCCCGTCATACCCTCAGTCGCCATGACCTTGATTTTATCCCGGTTCGTCTTCAGACCTACCTATCTTTCTACTACTTATCTTTATAAAGGTCTTCCAGCGATGTTTGAAGCTGAACTCGGGAATTTGACAGAAGAACAATGTGATCGGCGAAGCGAAGATGACTGAGGAAAATATTAATTAACGTTGATACCCATGTTGTCCCATTCAAGCGTCTTGAACACATATTCCGATGCGCTTGTGAAGAGCTTGGGTGAGATCACATCCCCCTGCCTAACGCCTTTAGCAAGAGGGATGGGTTGGGTAATTTAATGAAGCCTCACAGTCATCGTCGCGGACCGATACAGATTTCGGAGTACCTCGATGTAGCGGTGGTCGATTCTACACCTCAGGAGGGAGTTTTTGACAGCCCATTTTTCAACTGAGTCGAACGCCTTCTCGTAAAGGACTAGACAAGAAGTGGAAGGCTACAAAGAGCGGCTTGTTGTACTCCTCGCACTTCAGCACCACTTGTCTCACAGTAAATATGTGATCCATTATGCCGTATCCTTTCCTGAACCCAGCTTGCTCACGAGGCTGGTACTGATCCAGCCTCTGTGTCAGCCAACTCGTGATGACTCATGAAAAGACCTTGTATACGTGGCTTAGAAGTGAGATAGGTCGATAGTTCTTCAACTTCGCCTTATTTTTTTGAGAACTGCATTGCACAGTGTTTGCAGTTCCTGATGGTCTCCCGCCAGACTTTAGCAGTTCCATCGTTATCCCGTCCTCATCTGGAGCCTTGTGTTATTTTAGTCCTTTCAAAACAGCCTTTATCTCATAGACACTAATCTCCGGCAGATCCTCGGTGTAGTATCTAGTGAGCGGGGCACGCCTATCAGAGTCGAGTGGTTTGCTTGGGCTCGGGGCATGCATTGCTGCGGAGTACAATTCGTCATAATTTTTTACCACCGCCTCAAGTATATCCGTCTTTATTGCAGTGACAACCCCATCCGCTCGCTCGAGTTTTGAAATTTAGTTAGCGCCGGTAGAGAAGGCACGGGAAAACACTTTAGTGTCTCGATTTTCCTCTATAACGCGCTTAACCAACTTCATGTTCCCTTGGCGAATATCGCTACGGGATATGGTGCGTAACGAGGCAATCCGCCGACGTACCAAAGTAGTCGATATTGGACACCGGGTGGCTAAGCTAGCTAGAAGGAGGAGTAGCCGCTCTTTGTAGCCTTCGTGGACTACGAGAAGGCGTTCGACTCAGTTGAAAAATGGGCCGTCGAAAACTTCCTCCTGAGGTGCAGAATCGACCACCGCTACATCGAGGTACTCCGAAATCTGTATCGGTCCGCGACGATGACTGTGAGACTCCATTAAAATACTCAACCCATCCCTCTTGGTAAAGGCGTTAGGCAGGGGGATGTGATCTCAAATCAAATAAAATCAAAAATATCAAATCAAAATATTTTTTTTTCGCAGTGATTACATTACAATATTAAGAATTTGCATAACAGATTATAATATTGATACCAATCATGTGAATTCGTCGTTTTACACAATAATATTAAAATAACTTAAATCGTAGAAAGTTTGGTCAAGCAACCATGTACCTAACTTCTTTTTAAATCTTATGTTAGTTTCTTCTCGCAAGTCTCTTGGTAGCTTATTATACATATTAATACTATTGAAGTGGACCCCCTTCTCAAATTTCCATGTTGAGTGTGCAGCTTGCTGGATCACATTTTTATTTCTCGTCGAATATCCGTGTTTAAAATTATTATATGATTCCGGATAATTTCTCACATAAAAAATATTTCTTTGTACGTACACATCATATATAGTATGCAATTTTAGGTTTTTAAACAAAGGCGTGCAAGCGTCCCATTTAGAGTGTGTAATTATCCGAATTGCTTTCTTTTGTAGTCTAAATACTGAAACCGCTTCCCCTGAAGAACCCCAGAACTCAATGCCATAGGTCATGACAGAGTATAAATAACCGAAGTAGGCACTCTTAAGGGTATCCAAGTCACAGCATTTAGACAGGGTTCTGAGGCAATAGCAAGCTTTTGTTAATTTATCACAAACATGTTGAATGTGTTTGTCCCATCGTAACTTTTGATCCAACGTGAAGCCGAATAACGTGAAGAATATAGTAGATGTTGCAAACGTTATGACTTCACCGTTATAGTCGATAAACATCTCATCATTCACTTTATGTTTAATATTTTTCATCTTAAAATGTACACAGTGTGTTTTAGCACTATTTAACATTAACCCATTTGCTGCGAACCATTTACCCAACTCCTCAATTATTTTTGTTGTTTTTGTAAGGAGTGTTTCAATACTTTTATCAGTAACAATTACATTTGCGTCGTCAGCGTAAATTACTATGGTTTTCGCGAGAAGCACTAGCATAGTGTCTTTTGCAATGTCATTAATAAAAATAATAAATAGCAATGGTGCCATGATTGAGCCTTGAGGTACTCCGTAATCGGTTTCAAATAATCGTGATACAGAGTTATCGATAATTCCATTTGTTCTGTTTTTATATCTTATATTTACGTTACTTTCTCACCCACATTTTCTAACCCAAGCTCTTCACAAACGCATCGGAATATGTGTTCAAGACGCTTGCATGGGAAAACATGGGTATCTACGTTAGTGAATATTTTCCTCAGTCATCTTCGCTACGCCGATCACATTGTTCTTCTGTAAAATTCCCGAGTTCAGCTTTAAACCATGCTGGAAGACTTTTATAAAGCATCGATAAAGGTAGGTCTGAAGATGAACCGGGATAAAACCATGGTCATGGCGACTGAGGGTATGATGGGAGGACAAATCGTTATCGACGTAGAAGTGATACGTACGTATATCTCGGTCAAATCCTGCGGCTTCGTATACAAGGACTGTCTTTGGAGGTTGAGCGATGGATTCAACTGGATTGGGCTGCCTTCGGAAAGCTTAAATTCGCTCTAAGGTCTGACTTTCCGTAGAAATTTAAAGGCCCGAACATATGACCAGTGCGTCCTCCCGGTCATGACATGACGTACGGGTGTGAAACGTGAACTCTGACGGTCGCCATTGTCTAAAGGTTAAAAGTTGCCCAGCGAGCAATGGAGCGAGCCATGCTGGGAATATCGCTACGGGATATGGTACGTAAAGAGGCAATCCGCCGACGTACCAAAGTAGTCGATATTGGAAACCGGGTGGCTAAGCTCAAATAGCAGTGGGCTGGTCACGTCAGCCGAAGAGACGACGACCGTTGGAGTTACCGTGTCCTACACTGGCGGCCGTGAACAGGCAAACGGAGTGTGGGAAGACCACTCGCCAGGTGGGAAGATGAGACAAGTGCGTCGGCGGAAAGCAGTGGTTCCGTGCCGCTGAGGCCCGGGAGGACTGGAGAAGGATTGGAGAGGCGTATGTCCAGCAGTGGACGCAAAGACGCTGACTGACTGACCGACATTGCGAAAATTGTACCCATGTTCTCGAAGCACAGGGTCCATTTCGGTGAAGATATGGTCCTTGTCACACAACCGCTGTGCTCTGAGTCTCAATGCTCTTGCGACCGATTCCAAATGCACCCACACAAATGCACCAAAATGAGCATGATGCGAAGTAGCTTGTAGACAACGATTTGTGTGTGTCGGCTTGCGGTACACTGTGTGGCTTAGGATTCCATCCAATCGTCGAGCAACAAGTACTTCCAAGAACGCCAAAGTGCCTACCTTCTCACAATCTACTGTATATTTTAAATTTGTGTGAACCTAATTAAGATGAGAGATGAAAGCGTCGAGTGATTGGCGACCATGTGACCAGATTGAAATCACGTCACCCAAGTACCGTACCCAAAACATTGACTTAAGAGGTGAAGTTTGCAATGTGCGGTGTTCCAGCGGTTCCATGAAAAGGTTTGCCACCACTGGTGTCACTGGTGATCCCATTGCTACACCTTCTCGCTGGATGTAGTATTGTCCTTGCCACAGAAAGTATGTCGTAGTGAGACAATATGGCAGGAGCTTGACGCACTCAGTGTCGATGTCGTTGCTGATGACTAAGTTTCTGATGATGTCGAGGGACTCTTGGACTGGTACGTCTGTATACAGCGACTCGACGTCAAAGCTTACTAATAGATCCATGCATGCCAACTTCACTGTAGACAACAATTCCACAAAATGGGCCGAATCTTTAACGTAGGACGACGTCTTGCCAGACAGGGGTTGAAATATTGTGGCGACATGTTTAGCGAGGAGGTAGGTAGGAGCATTTATCTGGCTGACTAATGGTCTAAGGGGGTTCCCGTCTTTGTGAATTTTAGGAAGACCGTAGAAGCGCTACCACCGCATTTCCGCTACCACCTCGACCCACACCTATGACTTACGACCACGGCGAGCCTAGTTGTCAGTCGTCTGCTGCGTATGAACGTGGCGGACAACCTCCTCGACAACAGGCTGAACGATCAGCTCGATACGTCGGCGAATGTCTCCTCCCGCCGCGTGAAAAGCCATAACAATTTTCAAATATATTTAACGACCACGGTAACCCCAAAAGTATCACAAGTAACGTTATTTCTTTAGTTATAGCTGAAGATAGATCATTTGCTGTATTTAATACATCACAATTCACATTACGTATTTGGGTCCCCAGTGCATTAAACTCGTTTTACTGTCATTTAAAAGTAGGTTATTGGCTTCACACCATAATTTAAGTGAGTTCATAGCTTGTATAAAGGACTCCCGTAGTTCTGATATACGTTTTTTTGAAATTGATGATTTGTCATCCGGAAAAAAAATCATATCATTATCTGTTGCGATGCAGCTTGAAATATCATTTATTACAACATATAAAACCACGGTCTTAGAACTGAACCCTGCGGTATACCCATAGTGATTGATTCTACATCAGACTTAGTACCGTTTACTTCACAAGTTTGTTGTCTATTTAATATATATAATTTACAAATACCTCATTTATTTTCCCTAACACCATAAGTGTTCTAGTTTTCCTGGAAGTATTTTGTGACACAATCAAAAGCTTTTGATACATCACAGAAAATGAGGTGCTCATAGATTTAACTAGAGAAGTTAAAATAGATATTAACATCAAGGCAATGGCATCTCCTGTTGACCTACACTTACGAAATCCGAATTGATTATAATTAATAACACTGTGAATGTAAGGACACAGGCCGATAATTTTCAACATCATTATGAGATCCCTTTTTAAGCAATGGTATTACCCTAGTAATTTTTAATAAGTCTGGAAATGTGCCATCTTAAATACAATTCTAAGAGGTTCTATAATACTGCCCCATATGGACTTTAACAGATTAGTAGATATGTTCCATAAACCTTGCGGTCCTTTGGACTTAAGGTCTCTGTTACTTTTTGAATCTCAGAACAGCTAACAGATTCAAAAGTGACAGACTTCTTATTGCGTGGTAAAAATATTTTGAGTTGCTCTAATGCGAGATTTACAATTTATTGGATGTATTTAGTTTTATCTTGCGCGACAGAAGAAAAATATTTGTTGAAATGAATTTTTTTGTAACCATTGCACCCAAACTATCAATATATCACAAATATTTCATTTTGTTTTTTTTTACCTATCCAAGGTGAGTTCAGATCAATAAAAACATCACCGGTTTATAGATATACATATCACAAAACTGTTATATTATATTAATTTAGCAATTGATGAATATAAGAACTGGGCGCATCCGAAGTTCAACATGGCCGCGTAGGAAACGTGCCAGGCTGAGAGCAGCCAACCTAATTTTTTTATGAAGTATGTTCATAGGACTATCGAATGGTGGTATTGTCATCTTGTTACTCGATGACGTATTTTTTTTTATTTTTCGACATTTTAAAACCGGCCAACCTCAGAACGTGCCAGGGTAGGACGAGCCAACCTACTTTTTTTTAGCTTTTCTTGATGACCTTTACCGATTGTGCTAGGTCTCATGTTGTTACTCGATGACGTTAAATTCTACCAAAAAAGTGATTTAATATTACCTACTGCACAAAACGTTCCAGGTTTGGGTCAGGCAACCTAGTATTTTTAGGAAGCCTATTCTAATCCGCACAACCACAAATGGGTCCCATGTTGTTACTCGATGACGTAGGGTTGACTACGGTCCGCTCTCGTACTAAGTGTTGCTGCATCCAGCGCCAGCCACCAACAGCTAGAGGGGGGAGCAAATATTTTGTGAAATTAAACTTAGCGGGATGGATTCAGTTATTGGCAGATTTGAAAGTCAATTGCTGTTAGTCTTATATGGTCTTATCTTATAGCTTAAGGTCGGCCCGTAAGCATCTGAAAATTTTGCCTCCCATACAAACGTAGTTTACTAATGATTTGAAAACCACTGTTCCAACTTACTTGATATTTGGTATCTAATATTAGGCTACAAATATCTGTGTCTGCATGCCTTTGTTTTTTCGGTAAATGTATTCTGGGTCAAACCACAGAGAAAACCGAATTCGTATGAAGATTTTCTTTTTGCATTCATTTCATTCGGTTTGCATTTTTCAAAAAAACAAAAGCATGCAGACACAGATATTTGTTACCTGATATTAGATATTAAACATCAATTTAATTGGAATAGCGGTTCCCAAATGATTAGTAAACTACGTTTGTATGGCGAGCATGGCCGTTCTTAACAGCTGTATTCAGAGTGGGCGGACTAACTTTAATACGCCGGACTAAACCGGTTTTTGTATGGTTAGTCTGGGCTCTCTGAATATGACTGCTAGATGGTTAAAAGAAAATTAATATAAAGTTTGGTAGCCAGAAATGCTTACTCATAAAAAAAAAAATAGACAAATCATACTTTCATAAAAAAAAGCAAGTGTAGAGGATAATAAGGTGATCAAATTCTATACAATGATTTGTGCCTGTTTAGTATGTAATTTTTTAAATAACTGTTAAACCAACATACAAATCTAGACATGGGCAGGTTTGGTTAGGTCTGAAGCCTAAGCTTGGTTTTCACCAAGTGCTGATTTATTTTAATTAACACTTAAAGGGCCTTTATTACTAGAGTGCTGATTATCTTGTACTGGTATTCATTGCAAACTGCTAAGAAAGGCCCTTAATATGTGGAAATCAAGCTAATCAGCAGTAGATGAAAATGGGCCTAGTTTTCACCAAGTGCTGATTTATTTAAATCAACACTTAAAGGGCTTTTATTACTAAAGTGCTGATTATCTTGTACATGTATTGATTGCAAGCTGCTAAGAGAGGCCCTTAATATGTGGTGATTAAGCTAATCAGCAGTAGGAGAATAAGGCCCTGTCCGCTAAGAAGGCCAATACTTGTAAAACTATACATATTATTGTATAAGCAAATTTGTTAGTTAAGTAAGTTCTATAAATTTCTAATCCATTTGCACCAAGGGTTGCTATTTTTTTGTTCTTGTTCTTTGCCTTCAACTGTTCTAAATTCATTGTTTGGCTAACTGCCAATTAGATCTAAGTATGTATTTAATTACTGTGGACGGAAAACTCGTAAAGTTTCCTTGCGTATTCTTCTTTATTGCGTTTTTTTTATTTTTTTTAAGGTAAGCTCATAGTTCATTTACATAACAATAGAAAAATAAAACAAATGAAAATAACACCAATTACGAGCTCACACAGCTGGAAGAAACATAAAATAAAAACGTGATAATAACAGCTGTACGATCAAACATGAAGCACAAAAAGTTCAATATGGTTAGTTAGCAAAAATAATAACCAAACTGTTAAATCAGACAAAATATTGATCGAATCTGCGGATCAATGAGTTTTTGACGTAACTTAGTGTGGTTTGACAACCAAAAAAGTTTGACTACCAACAATGAAATGAAAAAAAAAAGAAATACACTTTCACCCCGGAATCACACAAAATTTGGTATTGACTTGGTTTAGCCTTGGCTAACGCTAGAAAGCGGAGTTATCTATTAGCAGGCTTAGGCTTCAGGTTATCTCCCCATCAAAGTTCCATCGGGGGGGTACTATAGTAAACTGAAGGTCCTCGTCTCCAAAAAACTCCAACCCCGTCCCCCCTCACCTGATCTGTCAAAAACCTAATGCACTTCCTATTTTTTTTCCCAAGCTCCAAAAGCAGCAAACTATTACCCTGTTGAACCAGCTAGCTGCTGAAAAGTAGCTCCTCTTGTGTTGCGTGCATACATACGTGGGCAATTTATTAAAATCATTGAACATTATTAAACTTTCGTTGACCTCACAAAAGGTGACCGACAACGCCCATGGGCTTTCAGACTTTCATAGGGGTTGCGAAAATCATGCCGGCCGGCCAGGTGCTTCTTCACACCATGTGGTTGTACTTTGAGGGAAAAACTTCGGCAGGGAGTCCATTCCATAGTTTACCGACCCTATACATAAAAGATCTAGACGATCGGTGGGTTCTTATTTTGGGAATGTTAAATAATCAAATCAAATTAGCACCAGACTAGGTAACCACACAAAAACCGGTTTAGTCCGGCGTATTAAAGTAATTTGGCTCACTCTGAATAGAGCTGGAAGTGTTTTTGATCAGATTTAATTACTAATTTTTGCATGTCATTTTAAGATATTGACAAAAAGAGAAAAAAGTATTTGGGGATAAAATTTGCCCGATTTTTATTTACGATTTAATACCAAGTAACCATTTGGGTAATATTTTAAACTTTAACACCTAGAATTGCAAAAGGGTCAAAAACATATTTTCTCCATGAAAAATCGCTGTTGTGAGCTCAGAATAGCTCAGAAAACAGAATATTTTTTAAATGAAGATTGAAAACCAAAACTTTTTAGTTTGAATCTAATGAATTGGCCAAGTAACACTTCTGGTTTTCAATAATTCAGCGAGGATTATTCCCAATTCCATGGATTAACTTTAACTTAACAAAATTCTTCTAGTCAATACATAAAAAATGCTGTACTTACTACGGCTGAAGACATGATGGGCACTTGTATTTGGATATTTGCTTACAATCGCACACGACGCACTCCATTGCTATTAATTAGCAAATATTATATTTCATGAGCATCAATCTCTCATCCAAATTCGTCGAGTTGGGTTCACATATAAATTTTAATATTTATGTACCATTGATGTCGATGTTATGTACCAGTTTGATAAGTATGGTATGCTGGTAAGTATCGTTCTGCAAAGGTTTTTCTAACTTCAGAGGGTGATTCGGGGCCGAGATTGAGAGGCTTTTGCGAAAACTCAAAAAAAATCCCTTACATATTGAGGAATCCTTCTTCTTCTTCTTTTTAGGGTCCTACTTTTGGGTCCCTTTTAATGGCTTTCGTGCATCTAACACATTTCGCCAATGTCAAAGTTCATAGCTATATACAAATAGTGTAAAAGGTTCTGAAATTAGTTGCCAACGAAACATAAAAGAAAATCATAATTTAAGATCATTTGCACTGATAAATGAAGCAAGTAACTTTAGAATTTTAAAGTTAGATGAAGAGAGCAAGCAATTAATATTGGTAGGAAGAGGAATTTGGAGTAGAGGAAGGTAATCGTATAAAGGAGCAGTTTTATTAATAAGAGGACAACAGAAAAATATATGTTCCAAATTCCCGTCATCAAGGCCACATTCGCACACTGATGAGTCTTTAATATGAAGTCTAGCCAAATGAACAGGGGAACAGCAGTGGCCTATTCTAAGGCGGCAAATAATAGAAGTTGAAGATTTATTAATTTTGATACGATGAAACCAAGGCTTAGCAGGGATGTTAGGCTGGATCTTGGCGTAATTTGAACCCTTAAATCTACTAGAGTTAGCCCACAATTTGGTCCAATTTTCAGTAAGAGATTTTTTTGGGAGAGCAATTAAATCATGTGGGTAGTTTCTATATGGGATTTTATCCCCTCGCAGAACAGCTTGTTTAGCAAGATCATCTACCCGGTGATTGGGCAGGATGCCTGAGTGAGACGGAATCCATGCAAAGACTATTTGTTTGTCCGGGTTATTGTAGAGAATGTCTTTAATGGAAAAAGGAATAGGATTTTGTGTGTTAGAATGAAAGGGGTTCTGAGTGAGAGATTGAAGAGCACTACGGGAATCAGAAAATATTATAAATTTATTAGATTTTTTTAATAATAATGAAAACTTGACTGCCTCCAGTAATGCCGTTGATTCACCAGTGAAAACTGATGACTCTGGAGGGCATTTAATTAGTTGGTAGATGTTGCTATTCTTATGAAATACTGCAGCTCCAACACTGCCTTCCTCCGTGAGTTTGGAGGCATCAGTAAAAATATACTCCCACCCTTCCCAGTTTTCAGATAGGATGGAATGAAAGACTTCATTAGCATTTGGAGACTCTTTTTCAATGCCAAAAAAAGGAATTACTTCTACATTGCTCGTAACTACTTGAAAAGGGTATGAAAACATTGGTAAGGAGTTAGAACGGAATACTGGAGCCTTGACATTATTGAACTTACGATAACTTTTTACAAGTCTGGTGGGAGCCTTTTTTTCCCAATATTTCGCAGTATGAGAAAATCGGGATAGTAAATTTAGTTTCGGAATTATTGGATGATGTAAGAAATAGCTTGCCCTGAACAAGAAACGATCAGCCAAGAACTGACGGCGAAAATAAAGAGGAGGTTCAACGCATTCTACTTGCAGAGCATTTATAGGACTTGATTTCATGGCACCTGTTATAATACGCAGGCATTTGTTTTGGATAATGTTAAGCTTATTAAGAGCAGTTCTATTGCAGGGTTCTAAAATATAGGAACCGTAATCCAAATGACTTCGTATTATTGCATTGTACAATAACTTGAGGTAGTATGGATGAGCTCCCCACCAAACCCCAGCTAGAGTGCGTATAATGTTAATATTTTTTTCACATTTTTTTATTACATAATTTAGATGAGAGACACCTGTCATTTTTGAATCCAGGATTATGCCAAGGAATTTAGTTTGAATATGTAATGGAATAATTGTATTGTTGTATGTGATAGTGATAGGGGGTACAATTCTTTTTCTACTGAATACTACTATAGAGCTCTTTTGGGCTGACAGTTCCAACCCATGTTCAGTTAACCATGTGTTCAAAGATCTTAGCGAGTATTCAATTTGTTCAGCTCCTTTAGGAATAGATTTATGGGGTGAGTATATTAGTAAATCATCCGCATATTGCAGGACACGTGAAAAGGAGTTTATTGATCTGTCAAGATCATGGGTGTAAATATTATAAAGTAAAGGACTGAGAACAGAGCCTTGTGGTAAACCTTTCCAGATTATTCTAGAGTCGTTTGATTGTTCCTCTACTCTTAACATTATTGTTCTTTGAGATAATATATTAAAAATATATGCAACAATTTTTTCTGGTATATGTAGATTTAGCATTTTTTGTTTGAGCTTTGGTAGGAGGACATTATCGTAAGCTGCAGATATGTCTAGGAATGCAGCCACAACAGACTCGTCCCGAGAAAAAGAAAGTCGAATATCGGTAGTGAAAATCCCCAAACTATCCATTGTACTTCTGCTTTTCCTAAATCCATATTGTGTTTTAGCAAGAAGTTCTCTGTGTTCCACGAACCATTCTAAACGGTTTTTGATTAAATGTTCTGTAATTTTGCATAAGGTAGAAGACAGAGCAATCGGACGGTAAGAGGAACCATCATTGGGGTCTTTACCAGATTTCAGGATTGGAATGATTATTTGAGTTTTCCAGGAGTCAGGAATTACCCCATAGTCAAAGAAGAAATTAATGATTTGTAAAAAGTATTCAAGGGTTGTATCTCTCGATTTAACCAGAAAAGAATAAGGAATCCCA
The DNA here is from genome assembly GCA_946894095.1 of Incurvaria masculella. NCBI lineage: Eukaryota > Metazoa > Arthropoda > Insecta > Lepidoptera > Incurvariidae > Incurvaria > Incurvaria masculella. Next base: position 12,797,874 of record OX335644.1, read on the forward strand.
TCCAGCCCTGGGGAAGAATCCTTAACATGATTCAAAACAATTTTGAGTTCTTTTAATGAAAATGGAACCTCCATGGGAGTACAACCTCCAACAAATGAATAAAGGGACGGGAGTTCATCTTCTGTAGGGGCGGATGGGGGGGCTAGCTTATTTAGGAATGAGTCTTTCCATGAAGCCGATGAAGGTATTGAAGCACTGTCTTCCGTGAAAACAGAACGGTACCTTTTAATATTGCGCCAAACTAATGAAGATGAAGTGTTAGGTGAGAGAGAAAGGCAAAAATTTTGCCATCCATTACGTTTTTTATTTTTAAGAGTACATTTAGTAACTGCTTGAATTTTGCGTAAATTTAAAAAGTTTTCATCAGTCATAAACTCTTCATATAAAGTTTCGGCATAGGAACGGTCACGAACAGATTTGGTACATTCGGAATCCCACCATGGAGGAGAAAGGCGATGATTTTTTGATGTATTTTTGAGCGGAATAATTTGATCTGCTGTGCTTATCAATAATGATGTAAATTTGGAGTAACAATGTAAAACATTGTCTAAGGTAACGATCGGCAGACTAGACATCTCCTCTTCTACTTTCAGACTGAACGTCACCCAATCAGCTTCATTCAAGCGATATTTAAGAAGAGGGGATTTATTTATGGAAGGAGGGGCCTGACAAGGAATATTTATAATAATGGGAAAATGATCGCTGCCGTGAGAAAATTTGGATATTTTCCATGAAAGACGGGCAGCCAGATCTGGAGTGCAAAGAGTCAGATCCACTGCACTCGGATTCTGATTCGGGGGAGTCCGTCTTGTGGGTGAACCATCATTCAGAAGGCATATGTTGTATTCATCTAGTAGTTCAATCAATTTATTGCCTTGGTGGTCACAATTTGCAGACCCCCACACGGAGTGATGAGAATTAAAATCGCCTAAAACCACATAAGGCTTGCGGATGGATTGAAAAATAGATTTAATAAATCGAGTGGTTGAGAGCGTAGGAGACGATACATATACCGAAACAAATGTTATATTGTCTGCCATAACGGCAACAACATTTATACCATCAACTCGGGCAGGAAGAGTGAGGGAAGAAAATGGAATTTTTTTGTTGATGAACAGGGCGCAACCCCCATATCCATCAGCTCGGTCATCTCTGAAGCTAACATATCCTGAAATCTTAAAGTGGGTTGATGGCTTTAACCAGGTTTCAGAAATTGCTATAACGATAGGGTGATGTTTATTGATAAGGTGGAGTAAATCAGATTTATTTTTGATTAAGCTACGACAATTCCACTGAATTATTGTAGAAGACATTCTGATGAAATGAAGCGAGATGAATGCATTCAAACTTGACCCTATAAAAATTAAAGAAAGCTAAGTTGCAGATAAAAAAAATTTTTGCCAAATGTTCTGCTACCATGCAGTAATAAATTTTGTGGTCGAAAAATCTGCTAGAGCTTTTTTTAATGACATAAAGAGGATTTTTTATTAAAACAATCCAAACATTGGTACAAAAATCTGCTGGTCGCAGATATATATTTTTGGAGCCAAATATTCTGCTACAACGCAGGTAATAAATTTGGATGCCGAAATATTTTTTATATATTGTCTTTTGGATAAGTAAAATAATATTGTTGAAGAAATTAAAATTTAAAGTGTAAATTGAAAAGTTCATATTGGATAAGAAGTTATTTTTTAATTTTGTCAGGTAAGCCCACTGGTGAGCGGATTCTGGAGTGTTTGAACCCATTATAAGCGTCTGGAGAATGATTAATAGCAGCGTTGGACGGTAAAGTATTGGAAGATATAAAACTTAGAAAAGCAGAAAATAATTTGTCAACATTTTCAGGGTTACTAAGGTCCATTGAAATAATTGGAGAAGAGGGTGTCAACAAAGGAGTTCGAAAAACCGAACCATTATGAGATGTTGGAGGAGTGAAATCATTAAGAAGGGCTTGATGAGCGTTGCGATCGTACCCCTGAGGAAGAGGGGCGCGAGCTCGAGGTTGCGAAAAGAATGTTTTTTTGTATGAGTATGTAGGAATGGATGGTTTATTGACTGGAGCGCTGGAGGTGACCTCTGCAAAGGACCGCTTAGAGGGCCTAAATTGACTGGCAGCCTCCGTATATGAAATAGCTTCTTCTGCCATTTTATGTTTAATATTTTTTTGTCTATTTTGTTCCGGACAAATTTTACTTGTTGCATAGTGTCTGCCTTCACAGTAAAGGCAGCTTGCATTTTCTTCTGTGATGTTGCAGTCATTGGCTGAATGGAATTCTCCGCATTTATAACAACGTGGCTGCGAACGGCATATTGTCTTGGTATGTCCATATCTTGAGCAATTGAAGCATTGGATGGTCGGATATTTGTAAAGTTCTACTTGAATAGAATTATACATTAATAGGATCTTATCAGGAAGACTCTGACCATCAAAAGTTACAACCACACTTTGGGATGGTTTCCACATAGGGGAACCATCGACCATTTTTTTGAAATTTAAGCGTCTGACTTTGAGGACTCTTCCTCCGCCAGGAATTTCAATGTCTTTCAAAAGATCCTCTTCGGACCATTCAATTGGAATTCCTTTCACCAATCCAATTCTTGTGACATTAAATGACGGAATAAAAGCCTTATATTTGGCTTCGGATAAATAATGATTTTGTATGAATAGATTGGCATATTGGGCGGATTTGAAGGTGACGGTTACTCTATTTCGTCCCACACTCTTTACCCCACCGTCTATGATACCTTGGAATGAGTTCCGTTTTAAAAATTGACCAAAATGAACTGGATGCAGAACAACTCCAGCCGATGGATTTGATTCCACCCTCTGGACGTGGACTAAGAAAGGAGCTTTGTCAAAGTCCCGGTAAAGTTCGGTATGATTTGGAGTTGAGATATCATTCGTGGAAATCCGGGATGGGCCTTGTTGGGATAGATCTTGTTGGGATAGGTCTTGTTTGGATAGGTCTTGTTGGGATATGTCTTGTTGGGATAGGTCTTGTTGGGATATGTTTAGTTTGGATAGGACTGCTTGAGGCCCAATAACCTGAGAATTGGGAGCCTGCTTTATTTCATCATGTTCACAATCTGACGAGATAAAAGATGATTGTGATGAATCAATCTTAACTTTGAGTTGAGAGTTTTGTTTGTTACTTTTGTTTTTTCTTTGATGTTCTTTTATTTTTCGTTTCCTTTTACCAATTATGGCGGAAAAGTCCATGCCTTCATTATCAGACAATCTATCGAATGAATTGTGAATTTCAATGGTATGGCTGGCCTCTGGTGGGGTTAGGAATGCATCATTAAGGTTGTCGCTCTTATCGCTAGATGCATCTTGAGCGAGAATGAACCCCGGCGGCATATGATGGCGGCCGCCGGGGTCGTCCGGGTCGGGTGGTTCATTCATCACAACATCACCCTACTTACGCGATACGAAAATCCAATAAACACAAATAGGCAGAGCAAGCCGGGAAACACGACACAATGGCTTTACGGAACCACACAATCACTGATATTATTCTTTGCGATTTGCAAAAAAATATGCACGCGACCTCATCGACAGTCTTTTGTCTTCCCCAAGGAATCCTTCGTTAGGATATTTTATGTTATGTAGCCTATCCGTTAGGATATTATATGTTCTGTGGAGTTGCTGATGTAGAGCGCAACGGTTAATATATGTTCTGTGAGCGCAACGACGTCTCCGAACTCTTTGGTAGCAAAAGAGATTTATTTTTTTGTTAATTTGTCCGTTTGGACAGGCAAGGGTTTTTTTATCCATACAGCCTTTAGCAAAACAGAAACTTAAAGGAAATTGCAAAGTTGGTATGGGCTAAAAAATCGTGACTAATTTAAGTCTTTTTGGATCGAATTACCATGGTTAAATTGTTTTGACTAAGGTGAATCAGAATTTCAGACACTGTAAACTCATAGAAAGGTCAGCAGATGTATGTCGGAGACTTTAATCTCAGTGATGCATTTACTGCAGTGATTACTATTTTCGCAATTAGAACAAGATTCTTGTTTAGTGCAACGCGCTTATAGTTATATAGCTAACTTTAACTAACTATAGGCTTCCCCGCCCCGCCGCCGCGCCGCGCCGGCGCCCACGCATTAATTAATTTGAATATTTAATTATTTCTTGGAAACCATCACCGATAGTTTCTTCGCAAAAGTTGTTTACTATACTCGGAAGAACATACTGTTTTAATTTATCAAAAATTAAAATGGAACAAAAAAAATTACATACCTACATTCTTAGCAAAAGTTGTTCTATATCTGATACTGAATCAACCCTATAAGGCTTGTTGATTATTATAAACTCACCTTATACAATGAAAAATTGTCCGTGTTTTCCATCCAGATCAATGTAGCCGTGCTCATAAAGGGAAGGTCCTGGCATGGCACCTCATTCCTTCGGGAATGTGGTGTATTGGGCTAATATCATAACGGTAATTGTGTGGTATTAGACATACATGTCAGGTCACATAAAAAAAAACAAAAAACCGGCCAAGTGCGAGTCAGACTCGCACACGAAGGGTTCCGTACCATCGTAAAAGATTTAATAAAAAAAATCACGTTTTTTAAAAAATAATAATAATTATTATCACCTTTAATTATTATTATTTTTTAATCTTACCTATTTGTTGTTATAGCGGCAAAATATATACACACTCTGTGAAAATTTCAGCTGTCTATCTATTACGGTTCCTGAGATACAGCCCTGTGACAGACGGACGGACGGACGGACGGACAGCGGAGGCTTAGTAATAGGGTTCCGTTGGCACCCTTTGGGTACCCTAAAAAGTCACTGGAGCTCCGGTTGGATATTCTATCTCCTTTGTCCCTACGTTCCGGTATGCGTATATTGCAAACATAGCAGAGAAAGCGAAAACAGTGAATACATGTTTTTCGAATTGATATCACTGGAACAAATACAGGAAGATTAAAGAACGTTACCTATTTGTACGATTTGCTAATAATACACTGGAACCCTTGACTGATTCAAGTTAGAGCGACCATGTGGTATTTAGAAGGGTTAAAGAAATAAAAATATAAAGGCATTTTAAAATTGCTTTAATTCACATTGTATAAAATTTGTACACAGAAATCATTACTAAACATACAATTTCAATCATGCAGAGCAGATCGTAATAACTCTTCAAGATTAGAGGCTTTTAAAGATTCTTCTGCCAACTGCTTTTCGATATCATTCACAGTTGCATTTATAGCATTGTATTTTACAATTTCAGTATCACAATTAGAAATTAATTCTTCAACAAGTGTTTGGTCTTTATCCTCTAAAGCCAATAGATCATCAGAATCATTTAATTTCATGCGTTTGGCAGAGTTCACAAAGGATTCATTCAAAGCATGATCAATTTCATCTAGAGTGAAATCCACTGCTTTGTGTTTTACAGCAGACAATAGTTCTATTTCATGCAGCCATTGCCATTTCCGATAGTTGCTTAAAGCAGCTTTATCATAAACCACGAGGTTTTCTTTGATTATTGAAGTACTGTTTATTTTTTCTATGACTATAACATTAACAATATCTAGGAAGTCATACCTTTCAAATAATTGAACAAATTCTGTGGTACTCAAATCTGAATCAGATAGTTCGTGAGGCAAATATGATAAAATTTTATAAGCAACTTCTGTTGGGTTTTCAAACCAATCAAGTTTATTACAAAATTCATGAATTTGTGCCTGAAGGTCAATGTAATTTTGAGGATATATCGATAAATCTATTTGAGGTAAGTACATTTGGCTAAATGCTTCCTTTATGTGATTCATATTTTCAATGTTCATCCAGTTGTTAGGGAAAAACTCGTACGATTTAGGTAATAATGCATTGTCTACAAGGAACATTTTTAACTCTGCTGGAAAGATGGGATAGTCAAATATGTTTGGATCGGTTATCAAATTGGCTAGCTTTTCTAGCGACAAATTGTACAAAGCAATAAGTTTGTGCAAGTCCTTATAAATTTCTTTCATTCTGGTCTGTCGCTCCAATTTTAGCCTGAACCATAGTTCAGTGCCAACGTACTGATGTAAGATTGATCTAAGAGTATCCATTTCTAGTGGTGGGACATCAGGTATATTTTTGGCAAGCCACCGCAGAGCTGATTTGGTACACTTGTCAATTGATTCAAAAGAATTTTCTTTGCAAACCTTAAATATTCTATAATTAGGAATAATTTGTCCATTAATAAGTTGAGTCAGATACTTCTCTACATCAGTGGTATCATTGTTTGGTGTCACAATGGCCAAAGGCAGCACATGTCTGCTGACCTTCTCTTGCATGTGGTAATTTATCCGTCTCAGTAAGTCTTTATCTTCTTCAGTTGTAAAAAATATTATGCCATTGGATCCATCTATGGGGTATTTTTTATTTTGACTTTCTGTGAGAGTAACTGATATTGCAAAGTGCATTAAATTGTTCCAAGAATGTTTTTTCAAATAGATGACACTGTCGTCACATTCGCTATTGCCGTCTTTATTGGAGAATATTCGTAAAAGCCAATCGTGAACGTTCACTTGTTTGTTCAACCATTGATTTGAGTCAGGAGAAGACAATGTTACTTTCCAGAAAAAACATTCATGATACTGAAGTTTCACTCGTCTAAGTCCCTTGAGCAATGACGACCTCACTAATTCCATAATATTGTAAGGCTGCAGCTTTAGCTCAGGTTTAGTTTTTCCTGAAAATCTGTATCCTCTATGAAAGGCATTCATTTGAGCCAAAACAGCAGGTAATACTTGCCTCTTGAGCAGGTCGGCAGTCTGTAATGGGGATTTGTTGGCAAGCCAAATGGGAGTTTCTTTTACTATCATTCGACGTTTTATGTTCCTGGCAGTATACACTCTCCAAATGTATGAAAACTTTTCCATTAACTTTTCGGACAAGAATTTCTCTGCCTTTGTTTCTGATAGGCATACATCATTTGTTATCTCTTTTAAGATCTCATCAGTGACAATATTAGCAAATTGAACCAATTCTTTCATTTTTTCCAATTCTTCAGAAACAAGTTCTACAACGGTTTCTTCATTAATTGTTAGTGTTAATTCATCCACCAGTTCTTGCGATTCTTTGTCAATTTGCTGCAAAAGTCGACGTCTTTCTTCAGCCTTCTTTTTTTCATTCTCCACTCTCAATTCTTCTGCTATCCTCTTTAAATCGGCTTGCTTCTTTTCTTCAAGTATCTTTTGACGCAATTCTTCTTGCTTTCGTTTTTCGTCCTGAATGTTCTTCATTTCTTCCTGTTGCCTCAGTTGCTGTCTTCTCATTTCTTCATGTCTCTTCTGTTCCTCCAACTTCTGGGCCTCATCATGTCTAAGCTTCTCCTCTAGTTCTTTTCTCCTAAATTCTTCTTGCAATCTTTGTTCTATCAGTTGATTTTCAACAGAAACCAATGGTTCTGAGACCTCAGACTGTTGTGTGAAAGGACCAAACGCTGCATTAAGTACCCTACTGTCGCCAAATGTCGTGGAACTGAATGGTGTTTTAAACAAGCTTTTGGGAGATTGTGGTTTAAATTGTGGAATCAACTCTTCACTGGATAATTTGTTAATTGAGCCACCAAATACTGATTTGGGATCGCTTTTATTTGCATTGGTATCTACTTGTGTAAATAAATTTCCAGTAGGGATACCTTGACCAAAAACAGGCTGTGGTGTTGCATTGATAGGTTTGAAAATGTGGGCAGGTTCTTGACCAAAAGAGATTGTTTGGGACGGTGCTTGTAGGAAGATATTTGGCCCAGGAATTGCTGCAGCTTTTTCATTTTCTAATTGCCTTGCTGTTCCAAAGACACTTGAATTATCTCTTTTGTCTTGAATGACCGAATTTTCTGGTTTGTGCAATAAACAAGTGCTATTAACTTCTTGTCCAAATATATGTTGTGGTTTATCGGTTTCTTTTAAGAATGCTTTATTCCTTTCATCCACATTATGTGTTTTGAACACATTCGAATTTTGGAGATCTTTTGCATGCAGTTGCTTTTTTTCAGAATAAAAAGTGGTGGGATTTGCGGGATGATTGAAAACATTTGTTGGTATAGTTTTTCCACTACCAAACACAGTGTTGGGTAGCTGTGGTTTGCCAAAAATATTACCAGCAGCTGTTACTAGGTTTTGAGGAATAACATTCTCATCCACGTGGCTTTGCGTTTTGTCAGACTGGTTGTTAAAAAAAATATTGGTTGAATTTGTTTTGGGGTATATGGCTTCATGTTTTATCTTCGCAGACTGAAATACGTCACTCGATTTACTTACTTTCCAAAGTTTGGATGATTCACTGGAGTCAGGATTCGAAAAAGAAAATGTGGTTGAAGAATCCTGAGTAAACAATTTTTCCGGTGAGCTTTTTATAACTTCAGGAGATACAACAGGTATTGCTGGTTTAAAAGAAAATATTTTAGATGGTGTATTGAGGACTTTGATTTCGTTTGTGGCTGAAAACAATTTTGGTTTAGTTGCTAAAGAAGACTTTGCTTCTGGTTTTATGAACAAATTATTTCTGAGTTCGTTTCCTTTAAGGGTAGTTTGCATACTTCCAAATGTAACATCAGGTGGAGGAGTTTTATCCAATTCTTTTCTTAATGCATTTAAATTTTTATTGCTTTCATTTCTAGTCCCGTAACCTTGATCTTCAGCTAGTATAGCAGAAGTTTTCAAAGTGCCATTATCATTAAAGCTTGAGTGTATGCTGTGGTTCATATAACTGATATTTTCTGTTAGTTTAGCACCAGCTATAATTTCTCCCACAGAACAGTTCCTTTTGGACTCTATGAGTTGGACAGCTCTAGAAATGGGGTATGGATCACTATCTTCTATGAATTGATTTCGATCTAATATCACAGACAGATCTTCATCATCATGTCTGCTTAGTTTGAGCCCATAATGTGATATGAATGATTTTAAACTGTCAAGGTCTTCAAAGGCCAGGTTTTCCATTAGATCTTTAACAGGATATTTTGAGCCGCCTCGAGGTGCAAACGCTTTTACAATTCTTGCCAGGCCACGAGCTCGCACATCATTGAAATATCGGAGCAGGATACAAGCTTGAAGGTATGTAGCTTTATCTCTGACAAGGCGGAAGAAACGAACATAGTTGTTGTTATCCAAGGCCATGAATATTTCAACTGCAAAAGTAATCGCATCAGACTTTTGTATTTCTTGATGTAGTTGCTTTATCTGTGAACAAAAAAAGACACTTAAACCAACCTTCAACAAAGGTTTAGTTGAAAATTTTTATGTGCCTCAAACAAAATGATGTATTATGTACATGAGTCAGTTTATAGAGGCTTCTGTAGCCAAGATAATGGAGTATGTAGTAATAAAAGTGACTAAAGATGAATGTATGATGTGCTAGATTACTTTAGGCTTATTTCAATATTTTGCTATGCAGCCCATACGTTGCGGAGTACATAGGTACAAACCGCATTGCATGAGTAATTCACTAGTTATAAGCAAACAGACAGAAGGCAGTAGTCGTGGGCGTTTCCACTGGTCTTCGAAAACGTTAGTAACTGTTAATGCTGATGCCGATAGCCGTTAGCGGAAACGGTTTAAAAAAGAAATGAAAGAAAACTCCCTCTCCCTTCTTCTCCCTTCTTTTTTTTTTTTTTTTGGCTGGACATGAATCCCCAGAAATAATATAACACAAATGATAAATAAACATATTTATAATTTATTTCATATGCCTATTAGCATTTAGAAATACTAATCGTTGGACTTTTTCTGTAAGCAAACCACAACGGCGGTCGTTAAGAATGTAGCCCCTCGTCGACTACAGTGCGCACTGCACGCGCGCATTACAGTTTCGGCGGTAACCCCAGTTGCGAGAGTCGCCGGCTACAAGCCGCAACGAAGTCATTATTAATATTACTAACTATTACTCGTAACCCCAGTTACGAGTCGCCGGCTTCAAGCCGGTTACAGCTACATTGCGCGAGCGAGACAGTCGCGGCTGGCGGGTCGTTGCGTCTAGACTACTCGCAACCTACGGGCTTTCGTTGGCGCGCCGCGTGCGCGATCCAGTGCACAACAAGAAATTTGTAGGGGCCATACTGCTCGGCGTAAAATGAATACTTCGTTTTTACACTAGTAACAGTTTACAAACCCATTTCTCATTTCTCGTCCCACGACTAGAAGGCAGACATTGGATTTAAGAAGTAGAGTCTATCAAGCCAGTCGTGAATATTGAAGACAGAAATTTTATCTTGATGGCAAGAAAACCAGCTGTCAAAAACGGTCAATGTCAAAAGTGTTTAAAAGTGTAAAAAGGCTATATGACTGAATCGATTTTGAATTAAATGTCCGAACCAACCGAAAGTTCTGCCCGAAAATTGCTGTATAGCCTAATATCAGGATATTCATACGAAATAAGTAAAGTGAAGGAGAATCGTAAAGCAATTAATGCGAGTATGAACATCATCGTGATCACAGCCGGCATATTGTTTATTTCACACCCACACAATCTAGATACTTCATTCAACAATTTAATGTATTATAATTTTTTTATTTCTTATAATTGTGCATTGAGTTAATTCAATGTTATTGTGACCCAGTATCTTTATGCTTTATACATTTACTGGTTTGTGCATGCCAGTAAATTTACATCTTTATTTTTATACATCAAACAAGATATGGCATAAAATAATTATTTTGAATCAGATGAAGAATCTACTGAAAAATGCAACTTGTAAATGTTTCCGTAGCAACAGGATTTTTGCTCACTCTTTTTTTTTATTAGTTTTTTTAATATTGTAGATGTCACAAATGTATGTATACAAATATCTGTATTTAGGCCAAATGTATGGAAAAGCTGATCATTGACGAATGCAAAGCGTTACCCCTGCAGAATGGAAATCACATGGAAAACATGTCTTTGATCTGGAAGAAAAGTATATCAAAGATGTATTGGATCGTATTGTAACGTGTGTGGAAATATATATTGAGAGTGAATCTGATGCAGAAAATGACGTAATGTGTGGTCTAGAGTATATCTCGCCCCAGATTTTGATTATGACTCCTGAATAAAACATGTTATGTTACATTTTTTACATAAATAACTAAAACATTCTTTTTATTAATATTAAAGTATCAAGATAATTTTAGTTAAATTTCCTCAATGTTTACAATGTTACCATACCATTATTTTTGACTCCACCATATTATTTGGTGAATCACAATTGATTTGACAGACTATAGTAGAGATTGAATTGCTGAATTGTGTTGCTACTTCTGCAGATTTCACTGTAAAACCTAACTGCAGTCCCACACATGCGTATGGAATGTTTTTGGAATGTTTTGAAAACTGTTTACTGCACAAAATTTTGCAGAACCTTTGTCGTACTACAAAGTTTGTATTTCCACATATTCGTGCCAAAACACAAATGACTAAATGTTTGCTAGGCTTTTCAAGATGGCGGAAAATAAACAGCATGTACGGACTGCGGCACCGCAACTGCTGCTGCTTCGGTTAGCTATATTTGGTCGTAACTGTTTCCACTCGCTTATAAAAATGGTTTCCGAGCGTCAGCGTTGCACGGAAAAGTAGGTACACATGTTCTCACGGTAGCGCCCAGTCGGCTGACTGAATGTGTGGGAGCATACGAAAAATGTTCGCACGTTCGTGTTCTTTGATGTATCTAGAAATTCACCGAATGTTGGAGCATGCGAAAGTTTGCCCAAATCATAGGCTTAGTATGTAAAAACATAAGGAGTCAACTGATGGATGAGAACAAAATAGTTTCATACAAAATGAACTGAAATTTCTTTTTTTTACTCAAAAAATAATTTAAATCGCTGTGTAGTTTAAAAATAATGATCTGCAGTTACGTTTTAAATTTTACTTTGAAATATTGGGGTAAAGTTAAAAAATTTGATCGACAAAGAATCAGTGGGTCACCCCTTATTTACCATCAAAAAAGGGTTTTGTCTGGGTCTTTTACTCCCGTTCATTAAACAATCTATAAATGCTCAGATCACCATTCTTTCTTAAAGGAAAACTAGAGAAATCATAAAGATTAAAAAAAAAAACATTTCACATTCCATGACTGCGACTCCAATGTATTGTTAACGATTTCACAAGACGTCTCATCGGGCAGATGTGTTCCATCTCCCTCTAACTAGCGGTAGTGGTACTTGGGTTGACGTGACGTTGACGATGCTAGGTCTACGGCCCAAACAGACAAACTCATTCCGGCATATTCGTTGCCCTAATAGGTAGGCTAGGTAGGGTTAAGCCCGCCCGGGTTGGTACCACCGCATTGGATGATACTATGGTTGAAACGGCAATAAAAAATTGTCCGTGTCGTCCATCCAGTTCAATGTAGCCATGCTCATAAAAGGAAGGTCCTGGCATGGCACCTAATTCCTTCGGGAATGTGGTTTATTGGGGTAATATCATAACGGTAGTTGTGTGGTATTAGCCATCCATGTCAGGTTGCATAAAAAAAAATCGTGGTGGTGGCCATATGTTCGCGTGACGCATGTGTGGAAGCGCAGCAAGAATACTTCCGTTCACATGGTAAATCTTTCAGCATTACCTAAATTATATATGTATATAGATTCAAGCGGCTTCCCCGGAGGAGAGAGCTACATATGGTACGATCAGAGCTGGCTTCTTTCGCTTTCTCTACAGACCTACCTTTTATATATGCCCTACGATTACGTGTGTTACGTTACATGTACAGCATCAATTTGGTCATCGTAACTACATCTAGGTTGCCTAAGCAAGACAGCTACACACAATTCCAATTAGTTCGTCATGCATTCGCTCTTCATATCTGAAGTATATCAAGATGCCATGCTCGATCTTCTTTTGGCTGACAATACTCTCTTATCCAACTATTGCCTAAATGTTTGGAGTAAATTCTCTTAGCTAAATTATAGAGCCATGCTCAAACATCTATATTTAATAAATCATGGGGAGGGTGAATATTTTCGCTATTATAGGCTCTTTGGGCAGCAACGTTTCGTGAAAACTGTCAATACAATTACCTCCCAGCAGAAGTTGGCATCGCCCAGGTTGAGCAGCGCGATGTAGGAGCGGAACTCGGCCTCGCAGGGCTTGCTGTCGGCGCGCAGGTCCGCGTACATGTGCTTGAGGCTCTGGAGGCACTTGGTAAGGTTGTCGGTGTTGAGGCGAGGGTCGAACGCCGAGTGCTCGAGGTCGGCGAGTCGCGCGGCGCAGTGGGCATGGAAGCGTGCGCACTGCTCCACCAGCCGCACCGACTCTGGAATACATTTTATTTATATATTTTGACAGATTGGAAATCCATTCTTTTTTCGATTCTCGACTATTGCTACTTGGACTTCACTAAAGTTCGTTGGACAAAGTGAAGCATTGCGAAATATCTGTGTTTGTCTTATTTTTATTTTGCATAAATATGGCCATATATTGTACAGCTCGTTTTCTAAGAGCTAGAGGACTTGCTTTCATGCGAGAGGCCAAAATCCTAGGTCCCCTTGCCTTACTAGGTGGTAGGGTTAAGACCGCCAGGCTTTCGGTTGCCTATGGCATCTTGATTATTCTTTATGGTGTTTTGAATAATCCCAATGGCTCTGAATGCATTCTCTGTAGATTTGTTTCTTTCTTCCTATTACATTCGGCTTTGTTCTAGTATTAATGTATTGCCTAGGGAAACGTCGTCACACATCAAGTCTGCACTCCGATTATTTTACCACCGTTCGTCCCTGGACCTCAACTAGGACAATTTACCTAGATGGTGCTGCTATGAAAAACTAAAAGTGCAAAAGCTAGTAACAGCTTCGGTAGCAGCAGTGAGTGTGCATTTCAGCTCTGGTACCATCTCAAGACTAGAGAATGGAAATCTTCCACATGGCACTCGCCGTTAAGAGTACCGAAGACATATGCTGAGACGGCAAAGCCTACGGGGCAAGGGTCTCACTGGCGTTTCAGGGAATAGCGTTTTGCTTTGCGCATAACCTTTAAGTGCATTTGAAGCGTAAAGAGCATTCTAATCTACAACACATCTGCTTCCGTGTTCCGTCCGAACGTGTTCCGTGAAACGTCACTTCTTTTAAAACATTGTTTTCCTCAACTGATTAGTAAGTTTGTCTGTGGGATTTATTATTTACCTACCTCTTATTCTCATCACCGTTGATTGGAAGAAGTACCTTTGAGTGATAAGTCCAGTCGACTTTGTTTCTTTTGTGTGAATGTTTAATGTAATTCCACACAATTATTTCATTCTTACTTTCCTTCTTTCTCGACTGATGAGATAACCAAAACCAAACTTGCAAGATACCTTCGGGATACATTTAGTATCAAAACATCCAAATATGTGTAATGAGGGATTGAGGGGACAATTCTAAAAGTGGAACTTAAAACAAAACAAATAAATAAGAAGTTAAGGAGGCTCACCTGCGCAACAGAGGGCTTGTTGAGTGATATCTTTACGGATTCCGCGGCATCGGTCCCACATGAAGTGGAACCAGTCGGCTAGTGAGACCTGCAAGCACATAACTCTTTACATATTTTTTTCCTTATGACAATATTAAGAAACCTATGAGCGGTAACCGAGTAGTACTACAGAATAGACTTAAGGCAAGGAAAAGTGATGTTGAAATGCCAGCCCTCGAGTCAGTGCTCTAAGTCCATGTTTAATTTATGTGCCATTGCTGACTAACCTGACTTCTATTGCTGAAAGAGAACATAATATTTACTACATATAAGAACTACTCCTATCTTTACAATGGAACATTTTCGCGATCCAGGAGTAATTAACATCGTTATGTCTTATCCGTTAAAAAAAAAAGGATAGATTAAGTAACTATCGAAAAATATAATATCTCACCTGCCCGAGTGAGCAGTCGGCAACCTCCCGCAGCAAGTAGTCCATGGTCATGGTGAGCGTGGCCGGTGGCCGGAGTTCATAACACATGGGAGTCTCTTGGTCCGCGGAGCTGCGGCTGTACTGCTTCACCGCGCGCCTCTCCGCCATCACGCTCCCCTCCCGACCTGCTTCCAGCTCCAGCACCATCACCTGACATTTTGTTTATTTTATTTTAAAGTTTAAATTGAGCACCTCATAGATCAGGGGCCATGCAATACCAGAAGTCTTGAGTTTTTAAATGCACTTCTTCACAAATGCGAATGAATCTTTTTACCGTCTGAATTTTTTTATGGCTTTACCCTATAATGTGGTAGGGTAAAGCCCACTCTAGTTGCTATGATAAACATTGGATGAAAAGATGGCCGAAGCGTCAATTCAAAAGGTATGTGTTTCCATTTAGTTAATTATAGCCACGGGAGTCATCCATGTTCAGTTACATAATAATTACGATGATAAAGTTTTAAAATTTGAGGTTATCCAGATCACAATCCTAATCGTCTTAAGATTGCTGGTTTATATATTAGTTTTAGTTGCTAAGCAAGTAGTTTTAGGCACCTGGATCAACTGGGCAGCAACATCTCCAAAGATGTGGGTTTTCGGCATTTTATTGAGTCCCGTTTTATTTTCACCAGTACAACTACTTCTGTACAAATCACAGATGAGACTGGTGACAGAAAACTGTAGCCACGTAGTTCCCAGTTCCCTGGGGGCTGGTACGCTGAGCGGTTCGTCTTATTGGGGACCCACAACTCACCGTTGGCCTGGGGTCCCTGAGCCACAGGTGGTTTGTGGGGTCACTCAGTCTGTTCTACAAGTACTAACATGGACGCTACTCTGTGGAACTTGCATCCCTTATTCCTCTCCATCGTACCTATATCCCGAGCACCCGTCGCAGAGAAACAGAGCACCCCTTGTGGTTGACATTAGGCTTTTGAGAACTAACCGCTTCTCAAACTCATTTCTCTGCCGCACCACCAGGATATGGAACAGTCTGAACCTGGAAGTCTTCAAGCGTAATTTGACCAAGCTCGACAGCTCAGGAATAGTACGCAAATCCACTGATATGGTGCCTCGCTGAGCGTGGTTTCGCGAGGCGAGATGTATTTGGCTTTTCTGAGCACCTTGACTCCTCAGCACAGCCACGCGTACTGGTTTTTCATAAAAAAAAAGACGTATGTGGGGAGCTTCGAAGAAAATGGGTGCTTCAAAGAAATGGGGCCTTCTATCTCTCCCGCACACTGTAACACAAAATAGGGAATGCCCGTACTACATAGTTTGCTATGGTCCCATGCTGTTTCAATCAAAATTACATTCGCTAGGTAAATGTCTACAGGGCCAACTAAACTTATATGTATTTAAGACTTATTTATCTCTAGTGACAAGAGTTACAACACCAGTCAATGCGACCGGGTCGACAAGGCTAAGACGGACCTGGTGCTCAGCCTGCCGCTGCAGCCGCTCCTTCTCCGGGCACATGTCGGGACAAGTACCGATGGTGGCGCCGCCCTCGCGCACGCGCGCTCCCGTCCCGCCCCACGCTCGCAGCACCCTGCACACAACATGCAAGCATTTACTTCTATCATAGCTATTTAGTTGGTTTGCATAGAGACTTATCTATTGTATACCAGCTGAGGTGCCCAGCTCTGCTCGGGTCAATGGTGTTTTGGACTGTTGTTGGGGGAATTATTTCCTAGATATGATATTTAACCTCCTTCGGGTTTAATTTTCGCCACCAAGCATATGTTCTCCATATGATGCAGACTATCTCCTATACCGAAATTAATCAAAATTGGTTCAGCGGTTTGGATGTGAAAACACAACTTTCACAATTATAATATTAGTATGAATTGATAGAAAACCAAAATATGAAAACCAGGAAAGCATAGAATCATCTTGTTTCTGAAAATGTACACATTTTTTGTGTATTTTTTGATCAGCCTGTGTATATTTTTGTTACCGCACTCCCACAGAACTTCCTTGGCTCTATATCTATCAATAAACATGTCGATATTCTCGCCATCCCAATTTTTTTTTTTAATTAACACATATATCAATTACATTCATATCATATGCACAGCGGTACATAAGTATGGTATGGTAGTCCTCCATGCACCAATAACGAAAACATATAAAACTAGCGATCACATCATATCGTAATGCCTTTGAACAGGGCAAAAAAATATTACGTAACACCGTAACATAACCGAAGGGACGTCCAAACTATAGCTGTTGGATTGCGACAGCGTTACGGTACAGGCATAACATAATGTGGATGCAACATTACAAATTAAAAAACACAAATTGTTGTTTGATAAGTCAGGGATTTACCGGTCGCGGGCGTCGAGTGTGCGTCGCTGTTCGTCCGGTGTGCGAGATACACGGTGCCGGAGTTGCCTGAGCTCTGCTGCCGCCTCTGCTGTGGACATGCTGGTTGGGATGCTAACGACGGCAGGAGAATCTGAAGACGCTTGTTGCAGCCTAAAATTTTAACATGCGTTAGACGCTTTCCATAACGGAAACTGTATATGCCTAGAAACAAATTATTTAATCTTCGAAAAAAAGTTCAGTAAAAACGCAAGACATTAATCATTGCCACAAAAGAGTGAGATTAAAAAAGAAAGGGGCAACATAATGTTGGCAGGTTAACATCTTACACTGCTGGTGCTGGTCCTTGTCTTTCTCTAGCGACCGATGGCCGGGCGGAATACATTTTCCTCCCTACGGTTTGGAGTGGAGGCTGGTTTTGCTGCATCGCTGAAATAATTAATGACAGAATGACAGAAAAAAAACATCACGGGCTATTCTATGAAAAACAAAACAGGGGGTAAAAAAATTAATATCACATATAATATCATATCAATATATAGGTATCATGATTATATTGTATTTTGACAGAAAACAAACAAAATTAACACGATAAAAAAAAAAACAAAAAAAAACTTGTAGTTTTTTTTATTCTGTCTTTGAAAAGTGATCTCGGGTAATTTAGCTTCAAGGTACTAAAAAAAAGACTTGTCATTTGCAATGGTTTTTCATTTCGCCTTGTGTGGTTATATATTCCAGTTTCTCTGGAACTCATTAAACTTGCAAAAATATAAGACCCTAATCTTCTGTAGTGTCATTTCTGTAGTGTTTTCCAAACTGAGTCGTCCTTGTAACACCCGAAACAGAAAACAGGTATATTTTTATTTTATTATTTATTCCGAAATACTTATTGTGATTAGTTACTTTTTGTTGATGACAAAAGTATTGCCAAAGTAAGGCTGTGGTGGTGATGGCTTACGATGGCTCATCAATAATGACGAGGGCTCTGTACACCCGAACTGTATTAAAGCATTATTTAACTGTAGGTGTTGGTCAGAATATCTTACAGGAATCTTATTCGTATATGGTTGCTCTTAAACCATTGCACTCTCTGTGCATTTAAAGGGTTAATATTATATAGTTTTTTTTAGCTGTAATAATAAAAATGTATTTTGTATATTGACTCTTTGACGACAGAAATAATCGTATTAAAACTAAATCGTATAAAGCTTTCACAACTTTTGCATGTTGCCACTGGAGTAGTGCATCACTTTAAGGTCCTTGCTTGCGGCGACGCTAGGTTCGGGTCTCCTCTTTCCCGAAAATATGGTTGATAGAGGCGATGGCTGTGCCTGGCGTGATGCTCGCGAACGGGTGCTGTTTGTGACGACTGGCTTGCTCCAATTGGCAACATGCTAGATGGCGGACATGGTCTTTACAAATAAACTGATATTTGTCATGAACTGTTGCATATGACATGAATTGTTGATTCTTGTCAATTCATATTAATTTAGCGTGTTTATCTGTGATTCTAAATACTTTTGTAAACTTAGACTAAGTGGACGTAAAACCAGCGGAATTTCTTGCCAGTTCTTCTTCGCTGGGATTGCCCCGAACTGGCTAATGATAAAATATGCCAAATCCGAGTGCAGTTTACTGTCTATGGATGATGAATAAACAATAAACAATTAAAACTTAAATCTACATGGGTCAGTGTTTTATGTGTTTTTGAGTGATTGAAAACTGTAACACCCGAAACGTTTTTGGGTGTTACAACATTTTTGCTCATGTAACTTTTAGCTTATTTCATGCATAGAAGATGCTAAGTATATTGGTTTTCATTTAAATGTAAGTCACCAATCAATACACATTAAAGATTATCTGAGTGTGCTAGATCCTGAAACGGGATCAAAGTAAAAATAACTAAAATGGACTTTGGTAAAACCATTTTTGAAGCATATCACTATATCAAGGACACAATACCCATTATTCAAAAGCAACATCACTTTTAAGTTTTGGATCATCGCAGGACCTTAGTGGAAAGAATATCTAAATTTGATTCAGTTTAAGTTTTAATTGGAAAGATAAATTCTTGGCCTGATTATATTTTACAACGGATAGCCAACCTGAGCAAAACTCTAATTAATGAAAGCGCCGAGTCTAATGTGGCGATTTGGATGGTTTGGACATTGTTTAAAAGCTGCAAGTCGATGGAACTGCACAATTTGATACTAACTTAAGGTGGCCCAACCCGCTCATCTGCCCTTACAAAAGGGGAAAGAAGATCACGCCCATATTTCTTGTCAGAGATCCAAAATTTTGCTTAAAATAGCTTTATTCGATCGAACTAGATGTCTGATGACCATTGGCATTGTAAAATTGTGTTTGGTTTCCAAGTTATAAGGTCCGAAAGTTCGAATTTTTCGCGCCTTTTATACAATAACTTTGCAGGTGGATCGTAAAAAGATTAGTCATCAGATATAGCTTATTCAATCAAGATTTATGATCTATTTGGTTTTTGTTAGATTTTTTACTACAGCGGTCGTGGTTTACTTTTAGCTATAAGTCGTTTTGAAATTAAAATTTTCGTAAATCTTACCAAATCATACACTATGCACCTTGTCTTTTTTGTGGACATGTTGCATCTTCCTCATCACGGAGCCTGTCTTATTCTTTGAAACAGAGAAGGTCCCAGAGCGCAACAGCATGGTTTGTTACCGTGCCCGCGAATGAGTTAGGCCCGCCGGGTTGCCTTAAGAACGGCCCGTAAGCTATGCTCCCCATACAAACGTAGTTTAATAATTATTTGGAAACCGCTATTCCAATTAAATTGATATTTAATATCTAATATCAGGTAACAAATATCTGTGTCTGCATGCTTTTGTTTTTTTGAAAAATCTAAACCGAATGAAATGAATGCAAAAAGAAAATCTTCATACGAATTTTGTTTTCCCTGTGGTTTGACCCAGAATACATTTACCGAAAAAACAAAGGCATGCAGACACAGATATTTGTAGCCTAATATTAGATACCAAATATCAAGTAAGTTGGAACAGTGGTTTTCAAATCATTAGTAAACTACGTTTGTATGGGAGGCGAAATTTTCAGGTGCTTACGGGCCGACCTTAAGGAATGAAGATGGACCTGGTTTTTTCTGAGGTAATCTTCAATATAGTGCTAATATGACACGAATATTTCTTAGTGTAAGTAAGTAAATTTTTATTTCATTTTTTATGTTAAGCGCGGCATATGGCGTATGCCAAGACCTCACATAAGGCGCTTGACGACGCCCATGGGCTTTCGGACTTTCACAGGGGCTGCGAAAACCATATCGGCCGGCCAGATGCTTCTTCATTCTTTGTTTGAAGGACCCCAGGTTGTATTTTGAGGGAAAAACTTCGGCAGGGAGTCGAATCCATAGTTTCCGACCCTATAAATAAAAGATCTAGAGGATCGGTGGGTTCTTATTTTGAGAACATCGACTATATATAAAAATACTAAAATACCTGGGGTTTTTGTGCCCCTCAAATTTCATCCTTAAGCTTGTCGTCAAATAAGAGAATACGGATATGACGTAATATGCCCAAAGATGATAGAGATGTATGTACCTACCTACTACTACTACTTTGAAATTAAAAGAAGATCACAACATATTACAAATTTCCATGTGATGTGATTTTTTCCGAAAAATAGGTATCTGTCATCTTAAAGAAAGAATTGTTTATGTTCATGTGTTTTTATTTTTTAAGAAACACTGATGAATAACTCATATTTCGTCTAAATGTCTTTTGTTTCGTACTCGTAACACCCGAAACGAATTCTCAGTAACACCCGAAACATACTTTTATTTCAATAAAAAAATAAACAGAACATGTTTACTGGGATTAGTTTAGTATTTTTTTGATAAATTTCCTTCTTTATGTCTATTTTATTTTAAACTATATGCTATTAAAGTAAATCGCTGAATTTTGCATTTGTTTAATATAAGTCAGCAGGTGAAGGCAAAATTGTGTAACGCCAAAAATGCACAATATTTTACCTATGTCTTAAATATACATTAAAACTGAATTATAATTATTTTGTCAACTGAAAAAAGAACTCAGAACGCAGAGTATAAAATAGTAACATATAAAAAAAATAGAATATGTAATTAAAATGGTTTTATGAGTTGAAGTGTAACACCCGAAACGATGGAATGACCCTAACAAAAACAATGGACTCTAAGCTCAAGAATCCTTAAAAACCTGTAGAATATATATATTATTATTTACAATTTTTTTTTCATTACAGGACATGGGTGCTAATACATTTTTTGTAGCACAGAATCGCTAATATAATACCGGCTGTAATGAGCATTGATACATTTAACCGGCCTGAAAACACATGATGATAATTTTACACAACTGCATCATTTTGAGATTACAACTGGGTTTCACTCACGTTGCTGGCGAGGCGGACGGTACGTGGGTACCGCACTCATGGCCGATAGCTCCTCCTCCACATCTGAATCGGGCACCCAGTCAGGGTCCTCTTCTTTACGTGCTCGTTTCCTAATCACAGAAGTTTTATGTACACAGGACTTAGCATAGTGATATTTTGCAATCATGTCAAATGAAGTGTGCGGTCAAACATCAGGGTGAATGGCTGCGTGCCATAGACGACTATAATATATATTTTTACCATAAGGAAAATAACCATTTTGGGGAACCACATCAAAGACTAACGCTGACATCATACAGCACTTCCAGTATAAAATGCGTCGAATAATAGTGGATGCCCCCCCCCCCCTGGTATGTCACAAATGAATCCCTTCACAAAGACTTGTTAATTCCCACCGTCCACGAGGAATGCTATAAAACTGTCCAAATATGTAAGAAACATATTGATAATCACCCCAAAATCCTGTCGAAGTCCTTACTGAGAGAAGGATCTTCAAAAAGATGGCCTAAAAGGAGAGTACTAGCTGACCATTTATCAACCTGTTCTAGATCTAAACTAATTGGATTCATCACCTCAAACCAATCAAAACTTTTTACTGAAAGTCTGTAACTTTGATAGATTGTAAAAAATGATAAAAGAGCTAAAAAATATGTTTTTTTTTTCGCTTTGAGGCCAGTTTTAATGTGAAGCAAATTGATAAATTCGAATTTCACTTCTTCTTCTATTGATCTTACTGTCACTTTAGTTATTGGCTTATACCACAACTACTGTCATGAAATAAACCGAACACTCAATATTCCCAAAAGAATTTGGTGCTACACCAGGACCTTCCCCATTGTAGCCATGAGCCTACATTGAACTAGATTGAAAACATGGACAATTTGTCATTGCCGCTTCGGCCTTTCATCCAATGCGATGTTTTGACCCAAGCGGGCTTACCATGCCACCCCCTAAGTAGGACCCCGGTTTTACCTGGGTTCTGAATCATGTGAGTGATGGGCATTCTTACAAAAATGATGCAATTTTGTTATAGAGCCTTTATAACAATGGCATCTTTGGCAATGTGTTGACAATTCTGTTAACCCATTGAATGCCGAACACACAATGTTGCATAGCTGTGAACTACGCTGGAGGCCCACTACGCAATATTGCGTACAACTTAAATACAGCTCTATAGGAAAGCAGAAGAAACTAGACATCAGTTTCAAAAGAGTAAATTCAAGGCAAAAAACTAAAATACAATCTTTATAGCACTAAAATCATTCTGAAGTTCTTAGACAATTAAAAATGAATGGTTTCAAGTTTCTTACAACATTAATTCACATTTTCCTACGTACAATATTACAATATCAAAAGTCTATTGAGTGAGGATCAGTATGAAATATCTTGAAACAGTTTGTGATACGAAGAGCAGTTTTTTCAGGGGAATGAATGGTGGATTTAGTTTTGTCAGGCCTGACATGGATGGCTAATACCACACAACTACCGTTATGATATTAGCCCAATACACCACATTCCCGAAGAAATTTGGTGCCATGCCTGGACCTTCCCTTTATGAGCACGGCTACATTGAACTGGATGGAAAACACGGACAATTTTTCATTGCCGCTTCGACCATCTTTTTATCCAATGCGATGGTATCAACCCGGGCGGGCTTAAGATCTACCACCTAGTAGGGGAAGGGGACCTACAGTTTTACATGGATTCCGAACCATGGAGCAGCTCGCATTCGTGACGAAATGAACTTATTGAACTCGGAAAGAGAAAGACAGTGGTGCATGTCGAATTGAACCCAGGCCTCTGGTACGCTAGGCCAGTCCCCGCGCCACTAGGCTACGAGCCGCTCAAAAATAATAATAACAACAGTAATTCATATATATGGAATAGGTCGAGTACAATATATGGAGTAGGAATTTAATGGGTTAAAACAGATGCTGATGTGGCTCGATATCTACACCAGTACCACCTCTAAAGTTAGTAAACAAGTTGAGCCATTTCCCACCTCTAAAGATATTCAACACCACTCACTTCTTTCGCTTAGTCCAAGTGACATCAAACATGTAGCCATCATATGCTCCTGCATTGAGAAGTGCCTTCTGGGCGGCGACATTAGAGTCATAGTCGATTACGCAGGCCTGCTTCTTCGGACGTAGGAGGATTTTAGTGACGCGCCCAAACTTGCCGAAGTGCCGCTTCGCCACCGCTGCATCAAACAAGCTCTCTGGCATGTTACTGCACCTGAAATCCAGATGCGGCTTAGAAAGGATTGCTAATTCCCTGTGACATGCATCATGGAGTGCCAAATATAAATAAACATTGCCCCTATAAGGTAGCACTAACAACCAATACTAACGTGATGGATGTCTTCTCTGCAGAGACATGGGTCGGGCCTATGGAGACCTTACCGCGAGAGGTCGGTTCGTCCATGGTGTTGATTAGGACGTTTCACGTAACCCCAGCAGTGGGGAACTGACGAAGCGTCACCCACCAGTTGGCGTCACATGCCAAAGATAACCTCACACATAACCACAACAAAGAAATTTAAATTGAAATCTGTGATTGAAATAATTTATAGTAAATAATTGTGTTGCAAGTCGTAGAAAATACCATCCTGTTTTACTTTCTACTATTTATTTATTTCAGCGATTTTAGGTAGACATTTCAGAAGATAGTACATTTCCTTAAGAATAGAACGTTAATTGCTGTGGTCGTTAGGATATTATATGTTCTGTGGCTGTGGTAAATTGTAGGAGCG
Organism: Incurvaria masculella; assembly: GCA_946894095.1. Lineage (NCBI taxonomy): Eukaryota > Metazoa > Arthropoda > Insecta > Lepidoptera > Incurvariidae > Incurvaria > Incurvaria masculella. The sequence continues at coordinate 12,822,243 of OX335644.1, forward strand.
CAGCATCAACTCCGAACTCTTTGGGTCGTATAAAGAGAATCTCTAGAATGAACATTAGAGTGTCACTTTGGCTATACATACCTATCTAATCTAATAATCTAATAAATATTATAAAGGGGAATGTTTGTAATAATGGATGGATGGATGGATGGATGGATGGATGGATGGATGGATGGATGGATGTTTGTTACTCTTTCACGTAAAAACTACTGAATGGATTTTAATGAAACTTTACAATAATATAGCTTATACATCAGAATAGGACATAGGCTACAATTTATAAAGATATTGTGCCCATGGGCTTTAGAACTTTCACGGGGCTGCGAAAACGATGCCGGTAGCGCTATTTCACACCAGGGGGAGCGGGGCCGGGGGCGGAGGCGGGAGCGGGGCCGGGGGCGGGGTGGGCGGTCCAGCGGGGGCGGGAGCGGCGGCGGGGGCGGGTACGGCTTGGTATTTCCCGCAACTTTAGGACTACTTGGTAAAATCCTCGAGAACCAATTACTCGATTTAGATGCGGATGGTATCTACGTCTAGCCTGATTCTACTCAAAACTTCTAGGCTACATAATATAACGCTTCACTACCTGAAGGGTGAGTAGAGAGTGTTAAATTCTTATAACTTGCGAACCACTAACCCGATTTATGTGCGTATTTTATCAATGTATAGGATCTCTGGGAGCTGTCAGGTTCGAGATGGGTTACTGTTTTCGATGTTGAGGCTGGCTGTGGGTTGGAGTCCACGCAAAACTTACCTACATTACACGTTACTTACTTACTAGGTAAACAATGTTGCAGTGCAAGTGCAGAAAGGTTCTGGCGGCAAATGCTTTTTTTTTTAAATAGCCACCAAATGTCAACGAAGCTCTAAATGGGAATTATTGGATGTTTCTCATTAAATCATGCTATTTCATCTCGAACGATCTTGATTAAATTTGGTAGATGGATACATTGTCCTGGACCAGTTTGACCCTATTTTGGATCAGTCATGTCGGATACTTTTTATCCATGAAATAATTTTGCCGACGCTAACCCGAGCGGAGCCGGGTACCGCAGCTAGTATTACATATGTATAGATGTATGTTGTGTTTTAGTGACGTCCAAAAGAAGCTATCGATATCAAATGCGGCACAGATTAGTAAAAGTATGAATTGAAAGTATCAATTGACTGCCAATGGTGAAGAAAACTGTTTATTTATCACGACAGCTGGCGTTTAAGCGAGCTCACCTAAAAGATCTGTCAAATCTGTCGGATATTTTTTTCATCCACAATAATGAAATACACACTTAGGTCTAAATGCTACTGCCAAACATTTCCTTGGTAGAACAGAATAAAACCAAGTCACAGATGAAAGTGAAATGTTTCGCTTGACGTAATTAAACGTAAAATGATATGTACATATGTGTAATTGAACTATAATTAGAATAGTTAAAAAGGGACAACACAAGGCTGACTCGTTGCTGTCATTTCATGAGTACGAAAGCGAAAGGGGACCTCCCGGTGAGTTTAAACCCCCAGATCTACTCAGGAAAGTGAAAGCGTGAAGTTCTCGTGTTCGCGTCTGAACACGAAAACTGCACGCGCTCGCTTTCCTGAGTGGTCAGTCTGAGTTCTCACCTAAATTGACGTTTACGGCAAACCGATCGACTGGCGTTTTCTTCAAACTCCATACAAGTTTTTACAAGATATTCTGTGGTTTTACTTCTTCAAGCTGTCAAAGTCAAACGCGGACTTCCGATTTGTATGAAAACGCGGAGTGGACGTAAACGGCAACGTGGACGTATTTACGGCAACGTTGAGTAAGCTGTCAAATCAAGCTCGGACTCGCAAATGTTAGTTCGCTTAACGCCCATTGCGAGCGCTCTTTAATTTCTCCATACATTTAAAAACGCCAGTTGATCGGTTTGCCGTAACGCCAATTTAGGTGACAACTTAGACTACCGGCTCTGGGGTCTACTCATGAGATTATCGCCTGTAAGTCACTACTCATTATCAACGCTTTCGCATTCATGAAAATACAGCCACGAATCAGCCTAGTGTTGTCCCTCTCTAATTAGAATAATTGAAGTGTGTGACATAATTAACGCAAGATTTTAATTTGGCGCCATTTGTGCAATAAAGTGTTTGCAACCCTAAAAAACCTATTTAACAAAAATAAAGCGTTACAATGCGATTCAAAAAAGAATAGGACAGAATCACCGCCATTTTGAATGTCAAACTGCTAAAATCCTTACTTCACTTCACAAAATTCATTACGAAGTACAAAATAAGTTTCTACAAAAAATATATAATAAACATTTTGAAAAAATCATATTTTTTTACTAAATTTTTTTTAAAGAACAGATTTTAACATAACACTCAACAACGCGATAACAAACAAAATTAACTAATAAAAAAATGCAACTGTCACACTTTCGAGGACACTCGACACAAACTAACAACGAATACACAGAAAACCGATAAACACAGCAAGGCAGCAAAGAGCAGCTCACCTACTCGTTTAGCTGTATATTCTGTGACAGGCACTTAATGTAATCCTTCCCCTTGGTCCGAATTGGATTGACAGTGCTCACAAATATATTCATGCAAACACCTGGTCCGAAACAGTATTCGCGAATACTGCAATATTTGCGATATCAAATCGGACCGATTGTAAGCGTGCTAACGGTGCTCACAAAATAACCTCAAACTATTGTTTGATGTTTATTTAACAAAAAAGAATTTTGCAGGCGGATAACTATTTACAACATTATGTGACAATGAGAGTGATAATGAAGGTTATTTTGATATGTTGATAGACATAGAATTTGGCAAACAGCCGAAATAGTAGTAGAACGACAATGGAGAGCGCGCGCATTTCTGCAGTATTGCACACGGTTACGTAGTTACTGCAGCTAAAGGGCGAGCGAAAGCGGTGACGCGATTTATTTTATATTCTGTGTCCTCTACTTACAGTACCAAAATAAAATTTGCCGCGCGATCTGTGGCTGCCGCCAACAGCTCTCACAGTTTTGCCCTGAGCACCGTAAGCACTTGAACGATGACGTCATCGGGACGTCATACCTCACAATCTTGCATTTGTGAGCACTGTCAGCACGTTTTGGACCAACTGTATTCACGCTGTCAGCGTTTGTGCGCAATTCGGACCATAGCCCTACTGTGCAGGTACATAGATTCGAGTCGTGTTATTGTCTAGTATCGCTGTCACGGCATGGCAGAGCCGCTACAAAACAAGGAAACGCAAAAGCACGTAGACGCACACGGACATACTCGGATCGAACCTCGATTCTTATGGATGGAAAAAAGCGTTAGGCTTCCTTTGATATTGTAGCAAATGTTTCCCGTGTAAACTCCCAAAAACCCCATGCGGTGGAGCCGACCGTACTTACCCGCGTAAATTCAAGTGAAGTTAGTCACGAGCCCCGACCTATTCTTATTTGAATCGCACTGTACACGATAGAATATTTAAAAAATAATAAAAGTTTGGCGGCCACAGTTAGAAAATTTCGTATTAAATCTGGTCGGAATACTGTGAAGAGAATAATGGTAATGAGGGTAATGGTACCACTTTTTTTATCTTTCTGAGTTGGATGAGTCCATTTCATTACAATGCGAGCCGTTCCATGGTTCGGAACCCATGTAAAACCCCCCCTGTAGGTCCCCCGGGTTTGTACCGGTACCATCGGATTGGACGATATTATGAGCGGCTCGTAGCCTAATGGCGCGGGGACTGGCCTAGCGTACCAGAGGCCTGGGTTCAATACTGACATGCACCACTGTCTTTCTCTTTTTGAGTTCGATAAGTGCATTTCGTCATGAATGCAAGCTGCTCCATGGTTCAGAATCCATGTAAAACTGTAGGTCGCCTATTAGGTGGTAGGGTTTAGCCCGCCCGGGTTGGTACCATCGCATTGGATGAAAAGATGGTCGAAGCGGCAATGAAAAATTCTCCGTGTTTTCCATCCAGTTTAATGTAGACGTGCTCATAAAGAGAAGGCCCTGGCATGGCACCAAATTCCTTCGGGAATGTGGTGTATTAGGCTAATATCGTAACGGTAGTTGTGTGGTATTAGCCATCCATGTCCAGCTATTCTCCTCTACAGTCGAATTTCTCAACCGATTCTAGAGTTCTTGGTGAGCGTCTAATATATATATATTTTTAGTCGAGCCAGTTTTAAAAAAAAAAACAATTTTTTTCAAAAAAGTTAAAAAATGTTAAATGTTCAAAAAGACAGACACGCGAGGTCTACAGCTCACAGAGCCACTATAAGTTTCATAGAAATAGGCGCGCATGCTAGGTCTATGATAAGTTTAGTAGTGTTCGGTATTTTTTGCATGAATACAGAGGTATTTGTCAGATCTTTTATTTTTTTACATACTTAGACATATGCTTTCATATGAAAATCTCGATAAAACAGCGCCGGTTGTTGTTAGGTGAATGGGTTTGAGCGAGGGTTTGAGCGGGTGAACGGGTTACCATTTTTTTCTGGTAAATGAAAGACCTACTGATTCTTTGTCTATCATATTTCTTATTCATTTATATTATCAAAGTGAAACTTAAAACATAACTTCAGATCGTTCAAAACTAAAGGAAAGTGTGAATTATTAATATTAAACTGATTAAAATTTTCAAGTATTAATACATTAACCATACCTTTCTTATCCGAAAATAAACATTTTTAAGAAAACTGAAGGTTCATTAAATATATCATTTTGTCAGCCCTATTGGGCGACACCTCCGCGATCGATAATCGAGGTTAAGCGACCCTGGAGGTCCTACATGGATGGCAGTTTCCGACCGTTGCGGATGATCGTTGTTCGGATTTGCAGTATGACTGTAGGTACGATTCCTGACTTACTAGGTTAATCCCACCCGGGTTGGCACTGACTTGCGACGTATTGAATGAGATAAGGTGTCAATATTAGGAATATCCTGGAATGACACCTAGTTTCCGTGTGGTGGGTGTAACGAAGCATTTAGCGCACCTCCCTCTCCCCCTTTTTTTCTAAGTTTTGTTATTACCATGTAAGAAATGAGTCACTGTTGACATAGCTAATAAAAAACAAAATACCTTACCGATTTCCTACGAGCTCGCTGGTCGCGGGTAGATTGAAGGTACATACGCACCGGCGGAGGAGCGCGGGGGACGAGTGAACAGACAATCGCGCGGGAGATGAGACGCGAACGTTTTGAAGTGCAAGAAATAGATGAACTATTTTGGAAATTATTTTGGAACGATTATTTGTGAACATTGAGTGTATTGTGTGACCGTGCTTGTAAGACCTCTGTTGTGTAAGAGTGTGAGAACAGCTCTGGAGCAACCCGCTGCAGGCTCGGACGCTGGTGTGGAATACGGGACATCGCACCTACAGGTTAGTGAGTTCGGTACCTACCTACCCCTTCTATTACGTCAATCAGTCCGCGCTAAGTCTCGTCACAGTTTTATTAACATGCGTTATATGGGTTAGGTTTATATCGTGGCAGTAGGTGTGGTATTAGCCATCCATTTGGTGGTGGCCACTCGGTTGGCACCATCGCATTTGATAAAAGGTGGTTGTAGCGGCAACTGGCGTTTTCAAATGTATGGAGAAATTGAAGAGCGCGTTGCGTGTCCGAGTTTGATGTGACAGCTAAGCTCTGGTTTCCTAGGATAGCGGTGCCGTCATAGAGCAGTCGTAATACAGCGGTGAATGACGTCACTAGAACGTTGTCTATGTAAACAAAATGGCGCGGTTACCTAGAGAGCGTTAACTGACACCGTAATGTCAAAAAGCGGTCCCGCCATTTGCATGACGGCCGAGATGACGGCCGTCTTGACGGTATCGATAGTTTCGTGAACGTTTTATTGATAGCGGTGAAGCAATTGTTTTTTGACGTACCTACAAAATGAGTTCCAACTCTTGGAGCAGCGAGGACGACGAAATTTTAATAGATTTCGTACGTAACCATGAAGCTATTTATTATAATATAAAAAGTAAAGAATACAGAAAATGTCAATTGAAACAGAATTGGTGGAAAGAACTTGGAGTAATTTTAAATAAAACAGGTTAGTGAGTGAATACAATTTAAAAAAGGTTTATTAATTATCTATTTTATCTATTTCGTTTGACGTTTGTTTAAAATGACGGTCGTGGAACTTTCCACATGTCGTCACCGTAAAAACGGCCGTCTTTTTGCGTCCGTAATATTACGACCGCTCTATCTACGTCGTCGTTGCCGTTTACGCCGACTCCGCGTTTTCATACAAATCGGAAGTCCGAGTTTGAGTTTGACAGCTTGAAAAAGTAAAACCATCTACTAAAATCTTGTATGGACTTTGGCGTTTTTACGGAACTTAGAAGTTCCGTAAACGCTAGTTTAGGTGACAACTGGGACTAGCAGCTCTAAAATTGAATAGGCGGAGAATACTTTCAAAAGTGTTATTTTCGCTAAGAATACATAGTTTTTTATAGGATTGACGCAAAATTTTCTGGGGTAGGCACCAAATGGCCCAAAGTTACATATTATATTTTCTCACAGTACGCGCCAGTTCTCCGTGTCGGTCGAGACTACATCCGTCCTCATACCTAAACATTTTGTACCAATTTCTGCGATTAAAACGCGATAGCCAGAGCCCGACGTCGTCACATAATTATTTCTAAATGTGACCAACCCGCATAACGCATGAAACCGGTTTTTTATTGTTTCGTTAAAGAAATTGGGAAAAGTTAAACATATTCTTCCCTGGAAGGGTAGATAATATTAAGATCTTTGAATTGGTTTTAAAATAAGTATTGTTTAATATCAATATGAGCCGCCAGCTTGAAAAAGAATATATTTGAGACCTGACTTCAATTTTTTTTTCCATGGATAAAATATCAATTTCTGTAACATTTTTCTATCTGTTTTGGTAGAACGATAACTGGAATTATATATGTTTTTTTCATGTTCTCATTCCATAAAGATCAGGAACTTAACGCAATCAAACCATTCGCATTGGCTAGTATAATATTCTTAATAAGCATTAAATAACATTTCTACCAATCCGATCAATCTGTTTATTTTACGACATCGCAGTCGGCTGTCGTGTCTTCAGAGCGGCGCGGCGCGGTCACGCTCGAAGGCGCGGCGCGCCGGCACGGCGACAGCGGCGCGCGGCGGCACTGCTAGACGCTCACCGCAGCCGCAGCCGTCGCGCTGCTCTGTGATGTAACGTACTCGAATTCCGCCTTGCAAAAACTCGACACTCCCGCGCAGTTCCGGCTTCTATGCAGTGGCGGATACCGGCGTGGCGCACTTTCTTTGGGGCGGCGGCGACCGCCATTCATTTCGGCACAACCTTGCTTATCTAACTATCGCACTACGCATCGATTGCGATTTGAACGGTGAAAGTTTGCGCCTGCATTATTGTCTGGTATTCGTATAGGCCGGGCCGTTGGTACGAGGCAATCTCTTCTTAGCCGCATAATTATTATGGCTATGTATGCAAGGTTTTGGAAGTATATCCGTATATTAGGTATATTAGACTAGGTAGGTACCTACCAGCGAAGTCGCTTTGCAGTTTGCTCTGGCAACGCTTGCCCCGCGCGATGATGTCAAAATTCGACGTGAAAGCATTGTATGTATGCACGTATTGTGTTATTTCTTGGGTTTTTAAATGAAATAACGAGTGATGTGAAAAAAAAATCTATCGACCAAAATATGACAAAGCCGACGGAGTTTCTTGTCGGCTCTTCTTCGCCAGAGGCAATCGGTCCGGCAGACAAAAAATGTTATTCAGGAAGCCGAGTGTGTGGAGGATTTAAAGAAACTAAAACTGATCCCACTGATACCTCAAGTTATTACTTAGTACTCTTATTTAGTCTACAAACAGCGCACGGCGACCAACTCCAAGTTGGCCCTTTTTTTATTAGAAAAAAAGATCTAAGAATCTAAACTATCACTATGCTATCACTCAACGACGATGCATCCGGTACATTGAAACTCCATGAGACAAAAACAATAATAAGTCAATCAATACGGGCCTTTCCATTAACAATTGGTTATTAAACAATTTTTACCGTGCCTGACATCAAATAAAGAGCCTATTAAATTTAAATTAAGATTGGTGTGCCGGGCGAGGGGAGGGCGGGGGGACGTGCGTTGCTGTTGCGGAGGAGGCGCGGGCGCGCGGCGTCTGTGGTGGGCTCATTCAATTTCATCGCCTTATTCATAACCTGCTCACCGGAACAGCGCGGCGAGCGCGCGTCTGTAATGCTCGTCTAATTAAAAATAATATATTATTATTAGATTCCTGACACGATTACGAGGCCTCTAACCACCAGCTAACGAAAATCGGAATAGGTGTAGGTACCTACTTTCTTTAAAATGTCGCACGCTCAAGCTAGATCATAGATATTGTTCTCTGCCCAATGAAATTACCGTTTTGCACGAAATCAATTAAAGTAAGTAATTTATTTTAGTAAAGTAATTAATATATTTTTAATTCTATTGACCAAAGCCGATGCGATGCATCTTTGCTAGTGGCAATTTATATTTGCCCTTCTTGAAAAAATCAGAAGGATGGGAGGCAACCAATTCGTCGAAGGCATAGGTAGTCGTACTGCCTCTCGGGTATTCAATTTCAAATTCAATCTCAATTTCTTCCCTCCAAGAAGTTGTCCAAATTTTGGAAAAAGTAGCTTGGAGACCGTCTGTTTTTTGTGGGGTATTTGATGACAGATACGCTACAATATAAATAGCAATATATACGGGCATTTATGAGTTTATCAATACCTAGCTTACTGTAATACATCTGTATTTAAACAGCCGCTCCACGTAAGTCACCGAAGGATTGAATATTTACTCATCTGGCACCTTAGTCAGTAACCTACAGCGATGCTTTGTGACAGAAAACCTCTATTATACAGGGTGTTAACGGGGGTATGAATTTTGTGTCTAGGTATTTATAAAAATGTATGGGGAGGGCGAATTGTTTTAAGTCGTTCAACAAAATCTTCCTTTTTTGCTCCAGATATGCCTAGGAATACTGTATAGCTCATAGCGACTAAAAGTCGTTTGCAAAATAGTATAACATATTGTTCAGTTTGAAATGCAGCATCACATCTCTAAATTTGGCACACCTTTGCAGATTCAGTATAATGCACGCCAAATAAAAGTACATTGAACCTATGCGCGGCTGCCGGAAGCATACATACATTTGTAATCAACGTTGCACCACGCGAACTTGACTGCCCCATTCCTGGGAGACTCACAAGCAGAACATACCTATAATATCACAGATTATGATCAATGTATAATATGAAACATTCAAGAGTCTGATGATCGTTTTCTGTTCATTTTTATGGACATTGCCATCTGCAGCAATGGATTTTTTTACGCCGTCTAACTTAGTGCCAGGATACTGCCCTGGCATGTTACATTAGTTCTGTCGAGAGTTCTGTGGTACGAATGGCCTGCAATGTAAAGCGCTCCATAACCCAAGCTCAGGCATGTCAAGAATTTATTGTGCGGAGGCGCAGGTTGACATTTCTAATAGGATGTGCCTAGAAAGAACACGGACACGGTCCGTCCTTCACCTAAAACGCTAATGACATCACCAGCTCTGTTCGGCCGAGCATGCATAATGAAACGAGCGGCATTCCGTCGCGTCCGCAAAGTGGTTATATAAAAGAAAGTATGGGTGTGTGAAGTAACGCGACCTTGCCGGTGAAAGGCGGCTGAATGTGGGGCGACAGCCGGATCTTGGCTTCTCCCACGGACCGCGCCGCCTCCGCGCCGCCCGCCGCCGCTCGCCATCGCCCGCCAGCGCCCGCGGCGCGACCGATCCCCCAGACGCGCGGTCGTGACAGAACAGAGCCGGTAGTCTCAGTTGTCACCTAAATTGGCGTTACGGCCACCCGATCGACTGGCGTTTTCAAATGTATGGAGAAATTGAAGAGCGCGCCTTAAGCGAAGTGACATTTGCGAGTCCGAGCTTGATTTGACAGCTTACTCAACGTTGCCGTAAATACGTCGACGTTGCGGTTTACGTCCATTCCGCGTTTTCATACAAATCGGAAGTCCGCGTATGACTTTGACAGCTTGAAGAAGTAAAACCACAGAATATCTAGTAAAAACTTGCATGGAGTTTGGAGAAAACGCCAGTCGATCGGTTTGCCGTAAACGCCAATTTAGGTGAGAACTCAGACTGACCACTCTGCTAGCTCGGTGTATAGCCGGTGGAATAGCTATGTCACCAAAAGGCTGTGGGCATTTCGATGGCAACACATTGTACACTTATGAAATAAAAAAAAATATATGAGTAGGTACTTTAGTAATTAGTAATATTAAAATATAATATAGCTTACATATGTTCGACACGGATAATGTAGCTTTCCATTGGTGAAAGATTTTTATAATGGGTTCAAAAGAGTACCTGCACAAACAAAAAAAACAAACCTCCTAATACAATAGTGTGGAAGTGTAGATTAAACATACGTTTACAGGAACAGTGTTTTACAATATATATCTCACATACGTTCTGTGAGATGAGTGTTCCTCAGTCCACCGTACATCCGATCTCGTTTGTAACATGCTTTCTTCGTTACTTGGTGGCACTGAATTGTGACAAGGCAATTGTGTGGCTTGCTATGCTATTGAGGCTTAAGGGGTTACCGTGGCTAATGAACTCGCCAGGTGAACAGGTTTATTTGCACTTTGCATCAGCTAATTGTCAAGTGACGTGTTATTCGGCCAAGTGAACTGAAATTCACCAGTTAGCATGGTACGAAATTAAACTAAACGTCAGATTGAATCACCTGGAAGTTGTTCTGTCCGATCAAGAACTGCTAGACGACCGTTATACAGGTCCAAATGTTAATTAGGGATTTGTTGCTATATTTGGAGCAAAAGAGGGAGATAACACCAATCTAGTTACATTTTGGCCAAAAGTTGATAGCATAGCATACAACAGTGCGATACAGCGCCGGACTTTACTTTTCTTTAGGCCACTTCGCTTTGTGAAAGCAAAGTGAAAAATTGGCCGCCGCCCCTAGGCCGCGGCCTATACGGCCAATTGGCAAGTACAACTCTGGTACAATGAATAAATGAAAGTAATAAGCAACCGCTGCTACGGTGATAAGGTTTTTTATGATTTCATTGGGGTGCGGTTTTCCTAGGATTCCTGCATTCGCCTTTGACTCTGCAAAGTTGCTCAGATTCGATGCAATGTCTTTATCGCGACAAAGCGTGTATGTTTGACTTTCGCTGGCGTCGATAACTCTATTTTTAGACGACCTTACATTGCAAGCGGCTCGCCGCGCAGCTTCACTTCACTTTGCTAAATGCGCGAATAATTAGTATCTGCTGCCGATACCGAACTACCTAAGACCTACTGGGGCTATGGTTAACGTGACTATACGTCCCGTCTTGAACGGGACTGTCCCTTTTTTCGGTTCTCTGTCCCGGGGATATGGAACCAAAGAAAACCGCGGTTGCTCAAAAACCGTGCTGCAGATTGTTTCCGTCGAGGAAACCGAGAGGTAACCGCTTTGACAACCGCTATAAATGCTGTTTTTTGCGTCTCCCTTTGCGTCGTTCGGAGCGCTATGCAATAAACAAGCGGAGGGATTGGGAGGTATTGCACAAAACATTCACCTATCCGGGGCTGAACCGGCGTAAGAAATGAGAAAATATGTATGGAATTCGATCAATTCTGCACCAATCAGAAGTGGATGCCAAATATTTTGCCCACTAAGAGCCCACGAGGTATGATATATAAACGCTTCTGATGGGTGTAGAATTACTCGAATCCCCTAACATATTTTCACACATCGATAACCCCTATTTAATGATATACCTTAATTAACATATAATTTAATTTTAATAAATAAATTAATTTATAAACATTTATTAATGTATGGTGTAAACCTGCGAAATCGAAGAGCTCAGCGAAATTTCGATAGATGATTTGTAACTCGCAATAGGGGGTCTGATAATATCTTTTTTTTTTTATAAATTAAAATAAAATATTTTTTAATAAATATAATTTAATTTAAATTTAATTATTACTATGTATTTAGTATAGACCGATTACCCCCCTGCTGCCGCTCTAGGTAAACTCGACTCTTATGGTGTCACTCCCACAGTATTGTTTGTTGTAATCATGAATTCAATTTATTGCACTTTTCGTTCGATTTTTTTTTGTATGTGCTAATCTCAACGAAGGAAAACGCTCATTAAGGTATTGTGGTTGCTGTAAAATATCCATATCGTGTTGTGGCTTTTACAAAAACGTCGGTAACGAGTTATGGCAGACACAGAAATACCATATAGCGAAATTCATGTCGTGGCTATCATACTATTCGGCCACAATGCGTTCTGGCCACTGGTTGTGGCAATTGGCAAGAAAAGCCACAAACGCGTATAGAATCATTATACCTGTAGAATACTACGCAAAGTTGTTTGTTAATTTAAAATTATGGGCTCTACCCTTTTAATTCTTCACAAATTCAAGCCTAAAACTATCATTAAAAATTAACAATTTTTTTAGGTAATTGTATAGTTAAAATAAAAAGATCACTGGTCTCTAAATTCTGGGATACCTCGGGTGCCTCGGGTTCACAGAAATCGGAATATCTCGGGTTTTCCTCCACAGCGATCAATTGAGTCCTGGGATCCCTGCAGGTGATTACTTGATTAGTCCCACACATCTGAACAATATTCCACGAAAGATTTTATCAGACCCCCTATTGCGAGTTACAAGTCCTCTATCTATATTTCGCTGAGCTCCTCGATTCCGCAGGTTTACACTATAGAATAAAGCAGGCATTTTACGGCTACTCTAAATCGCCCGTCCATAGGAGTTTATGCCTATATGCTACAACACATTTGTATTATTACATATTTCTACACTAATATAAAAATCCATGGACGGGCTCAACGCGTACTATCGCATTGAATGAACGATGGTCAAAGCAGCACTGAAATATATTCATGTTTTCCATTCAGATCAATGTGGGAAGGTTTTGGCTTTGCCCCCGCTCATGAAGTGTGTTGGGGTAATATCATGGCAGTGGGTATGTTATGAGCAATCCATGTCTAAGATGTCCAAAAAAATATTATATTGTGAACGTTAGAGAATTCCTTGAAGGGTTAATTTTGCACATTTGGTTCGCAAATAACTTCACATTTTTGTTTTACATTTTCTTAATATTTGAAGCAACGATATGCAGAATACTGTTCCTTTAGGACTTAATACCTATAAGGCTAAACAAAATATTGAAAAGATGAACCGTTTGAACTCAAGAGAACGATCGTGATAAAATTATATGAACTCTGCATCTTGTGCTGATTATGAAAAGATCCACATCATGTAGTTTCGATGTTATTGCTCCTGTGACCAAGAAAATCACACTTTGCAGCGACTTGACCGATTTACACTTTCTCTCAATCTTTTATAACGATATTATTTTATTTAACTAGACATCAATGGTTAGCACAACCGCCGTCATGATTTCAGCCTAACACAACGCATTACCGTAGGAATTAGGTGCCATACCGGGACGTTTCCTTTATGCATGGCTACATTGAACTGAATGGAACCCTAACAATTTTTTATTGCCGCTTCGCCCATCTTTTTATCTAAAACGACCGACTTGGGCGCTAAAACCTACTGGGGGAAGGGGAGCCACAGTTTTACATGGATTCCAAAGCATGGAACAGCTCGCATTCATGTCGAAATTCACTTATCCAACTGAGAAAGAGAAATAAAGTGGTGAATGAACGGGGCGAGAATTTGAACCCAGACCTCTGAGATGCAAGGCAAGTCCCTCCGCCACTAAGCTACGAGCTACGAGATAGAGCTACATTGGTCTAGAACAGAGGTTCTCAAACTTGATTTGTCTACCGCCCACTATGAGGATCCATTATTTTCAAGCGCCCCCCAAAATGTTCAGCTTTACCACATCTTATAAATCAAAATCTCAATCATTACTTTAATTTTGATGGATGCCACATGAGTTTACTATTACATCTCGTTTCTCAGATCTAATGAGGGCAATTAAACTAAAGTATTACTACTGCAAAATATTAGAAAAACATTAATCAGCCATCGCCCCATAAACAACGTCAATGCCCCCCAATTTCCTCTAAGCCCTTTACCGCCCCCCTGTAAGCTTCTAGCACCCACAGGGGGGCGTTATCGCCCACTTTGAGAAAGGCTGATCTAAAACATTTTATTTCATTATTAGCAAGATGGCTAGGTAGACACTGCAGGAGGCGGCGCGCGGCGCGGGCTGGGCGAGGGACGGGGAGAGGGGGGTGCGGTTACGTCACGGCGAGATCGCGACTGCGGCCACATCCGGGTTCGCGGACCCGCGACGACGGCGGTGACGGCGGCGGGCGGCGGCAAGCGAGACGCGAGCCCGAAATGCCTTCCCCGCAACACCTACACGCCGACAGTCACTTGTTTCGTTCGAAACAAATGCAGAGAGATGCATTTTAAAAAATTTAGTCGATCAGAAGTCATTGAGTCGATCTAAGATTTTTTTTATAGCCGGAGCGGCAGCAACAAAAGCAGTCATACTCAAAGTGTCTAAGGCTGAGATAAATAGTCGTAACAAAAACTTAGGCTGAGATAAATAGTCGTACCGGAAACGAATGCTAACGCAAAGTAGTACTTTGTGACGTCAATTGGCATTGCTTTGAGATTTCGTCCATACAAAATGTGTCAAAGTGACGTGACAAAGTACTACTTTCCGTAAGTTTTAGTTTTTGTTACGACTATTTATCTCAGCCTAAGACTAACGGAAAGTAGTACTTTGTGACGTTAATTTGCATTACTTTGAAATTCCGGCCATACAAAATGTGTCAAAGTGACGTCACAAAGTTCTACTTTTCGTTAGTCTTAGGCTGAGATAAATAGTCGTAAAAGAAACTAAGACTAACCAAAAGTAGTACTTTGTGACGTCACTTTGCATTACTTTGCCATTTCGTCCATACAAAATGTGTCAAAGTGACGTCACAAAGTACTACTTTTCGTTAGTCTTAGGCTCAGATAAATAGTCGAAACAATAACTAAGACTAACGAAAAGTAGTACTTTGTGACATCACTTTGACACATTTTGTATGGACGAAATCTCAAAGTAATGCAAATTGACGTCACAAAGTACTACTTTTCGTTAGTCTTAGTTTTTGTTTCGACTATTTATCTCAGCCTTAGTTTCTGTTACGACTATTGATCTCAGCATTAGTTTCTGTTATGACTATTTATCTCACTCTAAAAGTATACCTCGCTGCTTGCTCGTTTTGTATTTCAGCCTTTCGCCGTGGATACCTTTGGGCGTTGGAAAACTCCTAATGGAGAAGTCTGGCTATCGTCGTGCTAATTTTTTTTATCCGCAGAATTGCTCTCGAAATTCAAAGAGGCAACGCAGCGAGTGTTTTAGGCACTAATTGGGGGAAACATCGCAGCAATAAACGAAATATTTTACCTTTGGTGTAAAATATTGCATTGGATTGTTCTCATCCATAAATTGCCTGGTACTCGGACATTTTGGCTCCGGCTGCTGTGATCAAAATGTGTGATTAATTAAACCGAAAATAATAACAAAAACCAATTAGTAAACCGGAAAAGAAATTGCAAGTGAATTATCGGTTCAAATATTATTACATTTATTTTACCTTTATATTGCTTACCACTTGGAGGAAATAACGACAAAAGACCTATTTTGGTATTTTGTTTTTCGAGAAAATATTGCGCTATAGAAACGAAAATCATTAATATCGGTCGGATATACCTGAAGTTACGTAATAATAAAATTGACTAAGTAATACCTATAACGGCATCCGAGGATCACATATCCTGCTTCTCAGTTCCTTCGTAAAAACGTATAATATACATGCATTTTCAATTTTTATAGGGTTCAGTACCCAAAGGGTGCCAACGAAACCTTATTACTAAGCCTCCGCTGTCCGTCCGTTCGTCAGTCCGTCCGTCCGTCCGTCCGTCTGTCCGAAACTTTGATCTCTACTGTACCGTAAATTTAACTAACCATTTTGCCTACCTCTAGGGATGTAGAGTACACCAACCCCCCGACACTTCGATCTCTACTGTACCCTCAATTGAGCTAACCATTTTGCCTACCTCTAAAGATGTAGAGTACACCAACCCCCCGACAATTCGATCTCTACTGTGCCCTCAATTGAGCTAACTATTTTGCCTAGATCTAAAGATGTAGAGTACACCAACCCCCCGACAATTCGATCTCTACTGTGCCCTGAATTGAGCTAACCATTTTGCCTAGATCTAAAGATGTAGAGTACACCAACCCCCCGACACTTCGATCTCCACTGTACCCTCAATTGACCTAACCATTTTGCCTATCTCTAAAGATGTAGAGAACACCAACCCCCCGACACTTCGATCTCTACTGTACCCTCAATTGAGCTAACCATTTTGCCTAACTCTAAAGATGTAGAGTACACCAACCCCCCGACACATCGATCTCTACTGTACCCTCAATTGAGCTAACCATTTTGCCTAACTCTAAAGATGTAGAGTACACCAACCCCCCGACACATCGATCTCTACTGTACCCTCAATTGAGCTAACCATTTTGCCTATCTCTAAAGATGTAGAGGACACCAACCCCCCGACACTTCGATCTCTACTGTACCCTCAATTGAGCTAACCATTTTGCCTACCTCTAAACATGTAGAGTACACCAACCCCCCGACACTTCGATCTCTACTGTACCCTCAATTGAGCTAACCATTTTGCCTACCTCCAAAGATCTAGAGTACACCAACCCCCGACACTTCGATCTCTACTGTACCCTCAATTGAGCTAACCACTTTGCCTACCTCTAAAGATGTAGAGTACACCAACCCCCCGACACTTCGATCTCTACTGTACCCTCAATTGACCTAACCATTTTGCCTATCTCTAAAGATGTAGAGAACACCAACCCCCCGACACTTCGATCTCTACTGTACCCTCAATTGAGCTAACCATTTTGCCTAGATCTAAAGATGTAGAGTACACCAACCCCCCGACACTTCGATCTCCACTGTACCCTCAATTGACCTAACCATTTTGCCTATCTCTAAAGATGTAGAGAACACCAACCCCCCGACACTTCGATCTCTACTGTACCCTCAATTGAGCTAACCATTTTGCCTAACTCTAAAGATGTAGAGTACACCAACCCCCCGACACATCGATCTCTACTGTACCCTCAATTGAGCTAACCATTTTGCCTAACTCTAAAGATGTAGAGTACACCAACCCCCCGACACATCGATCTCTACTGTACCCTCAATTGAGCTAACCATTTTGCCTATCTCTAAAGATGTAGAGGACACCAACCCCCCGACACTTCGATCTCTACTGTACCCTCAATTGAGCTAACCATTTTGCCTACCTCTAAACATGTAGAGTACACCAACCCCCCGACACTTCGATCTCTACTGTACCCTCAATTGAGCTAACCATTTTGCCTACCTCCAAAGATCTAGAGTACACCAACCCCCGACACTTCGATCTCTACTGTACCCTCAATTGAGCTAACCACTTTGCCTACCTCTAAAGATGTAGAGTACACCAACCCCCCGACACTTCGATCTCCACTGTACCCTCAATTGACCTAACCATTTTGCCTATCTCTAAAGATGTAGAGAACACCAACCCCCCGACACTTCGATCTCTACTGTACCCTCAATTGAGCTAACCATTTTGCCTACCTCCAAAGATCTAGAGTACACCAACCCCCGACACTTCGATCTCTACTGTACCCTCAATTGAGCTAACCACTTTGCCTACCTCTAAAGATGTAGAGTACACCAACCCCCCGACACTTCGATCTCTACTGTACCCTCAATTGAGCTAACCATTTTGCCTACCTCTAAAGATCTAGAGTACACCAACCCCCCGACACTTCGATCTCTACTGTAACCTCAATTGAGCTAACCATTTTGCCTACTTCTAAAGATGTAGAGTACACCAACCCCTCGACACTTTGATCTCTACGGTACCGTCAATTGAGCTAACCAATTTTCCTACACCTAAAATGTAGAGTAACCTCCTATCAGCGACCGCGGAATTGCTCCACAGCTGGGGCAAAATAAATGAACATTTTGAATGAGCAAATCGGCTTAGCGGTACTAGAATTTTAATAAAATGGGACGAAGCGGCGAGCATTATGGCGCAAAGTGAAAAGTGAGTTAATGTGAAAGGTTGAATTAAAAAGATACAGATGCTATCCCTTTCCCATTCATTGCATTAATGATATGTTAAAGTGTCATGTAAACATGAAATATAAAAATTTGTTGCTATTTCGCTCTCTGGTCAAAGATTTGCATCGATTTAGATCTCTGCCTCTAGCTGGGGCCATCTCCATCTCCCGCATAACTTCAAACGCTTTCCAATAAATAGTTAAATTGATTGAGCCATTCGACATGATTGTGATAGAGTTTGCAACACGCCGCCGTCGCCATGCCGATCGCGTCGTCATCGCACGCAAAGCATGAACACGAAGCACGAACTTGTCTGGGTTAGAGATTTCTCCGCATCCGCCTCCGCCGCCAGCGTAGGCATCGAGTGAGACACAATATAGCTTTAAAACCCGCAATGAAACTTAGTAGGGCAAGGTATTCACGTATGTATACGAATGATAATTAGGTTATGTATGCTTGTATGTCCGGCGGACAGATCCGGCGCTCAATACTTAAATACTGAACACCCTTCTTGAAGACAACATGACCAGGGGCGTTGTGTAGAATTATAGATATTATAGATAGGGCATTATGACTGAGGGATGTGGAATTGTAGACATTATGGATACGGCATTATGATAGAGAGATGTAGAATTATAGACATTATAGATACGGCATTATGGAAGAGGGATGTTGAATTGTAGACATTACACATACGGCATTATGATAGAGGGATGTGGAATTGTAGACATTATAGATATGGCATTATGATTGAGGGATGTGGAAATGTAGACATTATAGATAGGGCATTATGATTGAGGGGTATGGAATTGTATACATTATAGATAGGGCATTATGATTGAGGGATATGGAATTGAAGACATTATGATAAAAGGATGTAGAATTCTAGAAATTATGAATACGGTATTGTAAATGAGCTAATGCGCATTTAGTGGTTACACGTCGACTTAGGTAGACAGTTATAATTATCGTAGACATCGCTTCCTTTATTGCAAGAAAGCTTAATGGGCGTGTAACTTAAATCATATTTATAATACACGATGCCATACAAGAGTAGACTTCGTGAAAATACCGTATTGATATCAGCGAACGGTTAGATTCGCATAGTCTGGAATCCTTGACGATTGGCAGGCCCCGAGTCGCGGCAGTGACCTACATCATGGCGGCGGACGGCATTCCCCAAGGCCGCGCATTCCGATGAGCCTTCATTCAGGAACTCGTTTCGCCGCCGCTCGATGCCGCTCAACGGTACTCTGCGCTCGCGCAGCTAGCCACCATGCCGGGGCGGAGGGGCTCGGGCACACAACAAATAGGACCAGAAGGGCGCATACACACAGACGCATACACTACGAGTGTGTGCGCGACTCTCGAAGTTGCCATTCGACCTTCTACTTCTGCCGAAATCGTCACACGTAAGCGTCTATGTATGCGTGCGCATGTTTCGCTAGTTGTATAGGGGCTGGCCTTCTGATCCGATCGATTTTGTGCTGAAGGGGAAGATGACCCCTAAGCTGCTGGCTTTTCTGTTTGCACACCCAACATACATACAGCATACCCATAGAAATTAGCTGCTATGCTAGAACCTTGGATTTACCAGCGCTGGATTATTTTCTCTGGGTTTTCAAGAAAAGGTGTCCATTAATAAACCCAGGACAATCGAAAAGCTGAAGGCGAACAGTGGTTTTCAAATTATTACTAAACTACGTTTGTATGGGGAGCGTAATTTTCTGATGCTTACGGGCCCACCTTAAGATGATTATACTAGCCAATGCGTATGGTTTGATTGCATTATGTTTCTGAACCTTATGGAGTGAGAACATGAGAAAAAAATGTGGTTCAACGCTACATAATTTATTATGATACATTATTTCTTTTTGAATTTTCAATACGAGATAGGTCCCTGCTCTAAATGAGCATTGAACTCATTTGAAAACAACCTCACGTTGGAATCCGATCACGCCTCGCGCTCCCCGCACCTCTTGGAAATGACTCAACACCTTCCTAGAACGGAGTGCTGTGTTCTGTCATCAATAGCTAAGTAAATAAGGAAAAACTTCCATGTTTACAGATAGGCAGACACCGTTTCGGTGGACAGGCATTAAAAAGACGCTACTTCAAAAATTTTTATGACCCTTCCGTTTACTCCGTCTTTTTTAGGGTTCCGCACCGAAAGGGTGCCAACGGAACCATATTACTAAGCCTCCGCTATCCGTCCGTCCGTCTATCACAGTGCTGAAAATTGGTTCATGAACGGGGCGGGGATTTAAACCCATATCCATTTGCCATCTCATATGATTTCCGTTGCAACAGCAACAGGTGGTCTGCTTCGCAAACTTTAATCATGGTGACGGTGTTGCCACGGTCCAGTTTTGACAAGATTCGTCCGCCGGAGCGACATTCCCGCCAACACGGAACGGCTGCTGCGCGGGCGGGGCGCTGCGCAAGCGACCGGACGTTGACCGCGCGCGCTCCCGGCGCAGCGGGGCGGCAGAGTGGGGGGGCGGGGGCAGCACCACCCCGCCCCGCCGCCGCCGGGTCGTCGACCGCCCAAACCTCGCCAACTCGCCGTTCTGGATCCGTCACGCAATGTGCATTTTATGTTTTTCCTCCGTCTCTATAAACCGGTACAGCGGCTACTAGACGCTTTAAAAATACCTGTATCGCAATTTCTTCGTCGCCCACTATGCTCAGTATTTCGGGATTTTCTAAAACGCTTCGATACTTTACTTACGCTCTGCACTGCGAAGTGCACATCGTCATAAAAGCTGATTGCGTTAATTTTGATAAGGTCGTAATGAGTAAAACTAGATTGAATTATATTTAAAGATACTACTTATAACGAATTGCGATAATATAAAAGGAAATTTGTAGATTGAACGTGTAGATTATTAGTTAAAGATAAAATTGCAAGTCTCTGGTGCACAAAGTTTTGGAAATACAAACGAATATAAAACCATAAAAACAGTTTTAATAAAGAATAAGATCGTCAAATATTACCGTTATATATTTCAAATATAGCCAGACCATTATATCTACAATCTTTTTTTAATTTCAAAATATACTTGTAGTTATTTAAAAAATATATGTAACGTACTTATGCCCTATATGAGTGCAATCAGCTGTTGATACACTTACCGAAAATGGAATGGTTGTACCGGGTAAGGAAAATTTTCACTAGAGAAGATTTTTATAGCACCAACAACAAGTACCACCAGAAATAACTGGATTTGTCCTACGGTCAAATATTGGAGGGCCAACATTTATTTTACTTTAATTTTTGCCATTTGTTGATGAAACCGCTGCATAAGACAGTTCATTGGTACAACACACTTTTTAATAGTAAATACCCAAAATGCTAAAAGTGCAAAGAAATTGTGTGCGTTTTAATGCTCTTCGCTTAAATAAAAGTCCGTAATGTTTGTTACCAATTGACCCCTATGATACGTCGTGGAAAGGTTACCAACTATTTAATATAAGTCGGTTTATTTTTGTTTCAAAAGGAACACATAGATTATTTACTGGATTGAGAATACAATAGAGTAATTAACAGCGTCAGCTAATGAATAATTTGCATCTTAAATTTAACAAAATAAAAGCAGAAATAGTTTGGCAGATATTATGAATGTGTAACTATCTCTCTAAAACTCATTAACATTAACATTTACGCAAATAAGTTAACATTAACGCAAATAAGTCATTAACAGCGTCAGTTAATCACTTATTTGCATCTAAAATTTAACAAAACAAAACCAGAAATAGTTTGGCAGATACCATTAATATGATTTTAACAGAGTCAGCTAATGACTTATTTGCATCTTAAATTTAACATAACAAAACCAGAAATAGTTTGGCAGATTAGAAGAGTTTGTTGCGTCACCTGTGTATGCATAAATTATTTGCCTGTTTTCCCGCCTTCCGCCCTCCGCCTTCCGTCTTCCGCCCTCCGCCCACCGCCCTCCGCCCACCGCCTCCGCGCCGCCCAGTCGTCTCCGCCGCCGCAGCCGAGTGCCTTGACCGGCGAGTAAGGAAATTGATCGTGTTTTCCATTCAGTTCAGTGTAGCCGTGCTCATAAAGGGAAGGCACCTAATCCTTTGCGCATTAATGTGCAATATATGTGTAAATATTTGTATGCATTTATCTGTTAATATAATATACTATAAGCCTATATTATGTACGTTAATCTTGTGAATAAATATTATTCTTCATTTAATTTTACAATTCCTTCGGGATCGGGCTAATATCATGACGGTAGTGGTGTGGTATTAGCCATCTATATCAGATTGCATAAAAAAATATAAAGGTGAGTTTTTCAAGTGGGCTTTCAGGGCCAAATCAGAAACTATAAGAAATAGCGAAAAACACTTAATGGAATCACGAGGCCGATTTTGATCGAAACCAAAACTGCATTACTCGATTTTTAGAAAAATCGTTTTCAAAATAATATCCTTTAAAACGATCATTGGTTGTTTATGTTATAACATTTTAGAAACAATATTTTTTGTGATTTTTTTAGATTTTAGATTGAGATGTTCGTCTCTCCAACCTTACACATACTATACGCTTTTTACATTTAATATTTACCAATTGATGTATTGAAAATAATCCTAAATCGTAGAAAAGCCTAAAACGATATTATTAATCGTACATATGTATTCCTCGTGACATTTCAGACGGTTCACAAAAGTTTGGTGCGTGCTATACCACTTTGAATCTATTATATTAATACTTTAAAGAGGCGATTAGTTATGCACAACACATAACAAGGAATAATAAATCCAAATTGTTGCCTAAACAGAGTGATGCAGTCGGCACCGGTGCTGGTGTGTGTGTGTGTGTGTGTGTGTGTGTGTGTGTGTGTGTGTGTGTGTGTGTGTGTGTGTGGTGGTGGTGGTGGTGGTGGGATGGGTTTTCCCCAGCGACCTCGTCGTCGAAGCAGACGCAGTTCATTGGTTCTATCTCACCTCGGCTCGTCGCGTGACTAAGCTGAACACATTCGAAACCTTAATATGCCGCTACACACAGCGCCAGATATGCTAATATCCAGTCAGACTGGATGGTGACTCCTGTTGTGCCTTAATCCTCGCATAATATCTCAGCTAAGCGTCCGAGGCACAGCGGTTGGCTTGTGCCCCTCTGAACCGAAGGCGTTGGTTTGATATTTTCTTCCGTGTTTTATTTTTGGTGAAGAATTTCCTGAGCACAGCCCACTTATGTTTTTATGTAACTGGACATGGATTCTCTATTAACACACCCAACATCACGATACGAGTATTAAGGTGGCCCAACCCGGCGGCCCTAACTCATTCGCGGGCACGGTACAAAACCGTGCTGTTGCGCTCTGGGACCTTCTCTGTTTCAAAGAATAAGACAGGCTGCGTGATGAGGAAGATGCAACATGTCCACAAAAAAGACAATATGCATAGTGTATGATTTGGTAAGATTTACGAAAATTTTAATTTCTAAACGACTTATGGCTAAAAGTAAACTACGACCGCTGTAGTAAAAAATCGAACAAAAACCAAATAGATTATAAATCTTGATTAAATAAGCTATGTCTGATGACTAATCTTTTTAAGATGTTCTTACTTTATTATTGCGTAATCCACCTCCAAGTTATTGTATAAAACGGGCGAAAAATGCGAACTTTCAGACCTTATAACTTAGAAACTAAACACAATTTTACAATGCCAATAGTCATCAGACATCTAGTTCGATCAAATAAAGCTATTTTGAGCAAAATTTGGGATCTCTGACAAGAAATATGGGCGTGATCTTCTTTCCCCTTTTGTATGGGGAGATGAGCGGGATGGGCCACCTTAAGGATGTTCCGACCCATACAATGTTTTTTTTACACAGAACGCAAAAAGTATTGCACTTTAAGGCACGAATTCGTCAAAAATATTAAATATAGCCATAGTAGTTGCAGCGAAAACATATTCACAATTTCAGGTTTAATGGTTTCGTTGTAATTGCCGATTAGAAGTTTTACACCGTTAGATGGCGCTGTTAAATAAAAATCGTATTTAAATAAATTGTAACAAAACCAGTAATCCTGAAATTGTGAAATTGTTTTCGCGGCAAGTAATATGACTATATTAAACTTTTATTATTAATTCGTTGCTCAAAGTGCAATAATTTTTGCGTTATGTGTGCAAACAACTTTATATGGGTCGGAACAGCCTTAACATAACACATCGCATTCCCGAAGAAATTACGTGACATGCCAGTGATAAATAAATATACTAGTTATATGTCAATGAATGCCGCGGCCTTTCCTTTGTGAGCACGGCTACATTGAACTGAAGGGAAAACACGGAAAATTATTGTTGCCGTTTCGACCATATTTTAATCCAATGCGATGGCACCAACCCAGGCGGGCTTAGCCCTACCACCTAGTAGAGGAAAGGGGACATACAGTTTAAAATGGATTCCGAACCATGGAACAGGTCATGAGCGGGGTGGGGATTTGAACCCAGACCTCAGGCACTTGTCTAGAATAGACAAGTTCCTGCGCCACTAAGCATAGTAGTAAGCATAGGGCGACGCCGCTGAGAGCTGGATTTGTTCTGAGAAGAGAGGGGTTCAATCGTTACAATGAGTTATTGGAAAGCAGTTGGGTTGTTAAACAACACAAAAAATACATAAATGGGGAGACAATGTGTTTATCATTTACAAGCCAAGTCTTCTTCGATTTATGATCAAACTTACGCAGCCCCATAATGCACAGATAATGCATTCGGTATGCAGCGTCGTTGTTTGAGAGCGTCATTTTAGTGCTGGTGGGAATACAGTTTGGCAAATGCCTCGCGACGGACTTCGCTGACATGCCTGGCCCAAGATCAATCACCAGCAGTGGGTGTTTGACCTCTAATTGACGTACAGTCACGTATCTTCATGTCATTACACTGTAAGAGAAATCCATAATTCCTACACCTATATAAGTCCCTTTTACACTATAAGATCGATGTGACAAAAAATTATACCGAATTTGTCTCCATTTCTGGTATGCGATATTTACTTCATGACTTCCTTCTATGCCAAACTTTTCGCAAAATCGTGATCTCGAAATGGAAATAGTGCATCTCGACAAGTGTTCATTCGACAATGTGAATAGTTTGGGGGTGAGTGACCG
Source organism: Incurvaria masculella (assembly GCA_946894095.1). Lineage (NCBI taxonomy): Eukaryota > Metazoa > Arthropoda > Insecta > Lepidoptera > Incurvariidae > Incurvaria > Incurvaria masculella. The sequence goes on from OX335644.1 coordinate 12,847,572, forward strand.
GCTACACGCGTCCCACCTCTGCCGGCCATACTATCCTCGTGTTCCGTTCACTCAACAGAAACTATCACAAAAAAGCTGCCTCAATGATTTGTCCATCTGGATACATAGATACAGGGTGTCAGCAGTTACCTACCTCAAATTGTTTTATTCCTGACAACACACTTTTCCATTTTCTTGTATTTTTTCAAGCTTTCATTCATAAAGAAGATTTCGTTCTCTTGAAACAAGTCACTTTTTATATGGAGCTCTTTCGGAAGCGAGCTGAGTCAATTCCATGTGGTTCACTAAAGTGACTTGTTTAACGTCTCTCTCTATTTGCGACGCGACGGTGGGCTGGCGGGCGGAGCAGGGCGTGTATTCTCTCGTGTATTCTTGGCATTCAGTCATTGCGGATTCAGTAGAGTTAACAGTAATGTCAAAGTAAATTCTTCTTCTGTTAACTCTACTGAATCCGCAATGACTGAATGCCAAGAATACACGTCCAGATGCGGTGCTGGCTGTCGCTGAGTGAGCTTCCAAGATAGTAAAAAAAACCGGCCAAGTGCGAGTCGGACCATCGTACAAGATTTAACACAAGAAATCCCGTTTTTTGTATGGGGTCCCCCTTTAATTTTTATTACTTTTTATTTTGCCGCTATAACAACAAATAGTTAATACAAACTTCGTGCAAATTTCAGCTGTGTACCTATTACGGTTCACGAGATACAGCCCTGTGACAGACGGACGGACGGACGGACAGCGAAGGCTTAGCAATAGGGTTCCGTTTTCATCCTTTGGGCACGGAACCCTAATAAAAAGGAGGAAGGTAGGCTGTACTACTGGCCTACGCCCAACAACGATGCAGAGTCTTTCAGATAAATTGATACTTGACAAAATGATTAATTTATTAACCGACTTAAAAAAAGGAGAATGAGAGAAAGGCGAATCTTTTTTTATATATATTTTTTTTTATGTTAAGCGCGGCATATGGCGTACGCCAGGACCTAAAGGTGCCCGACGACGCCCATGGGTTTTAGAACATTCAGGGGGGCTGCGAAAACCATGCCGGCCGGCCAGGTGCTTCTTCACACCACGTTTGAAGGACCCCAGGTCGTAATTTGGGGGAAATACCTCGGAAGGGAGTTCATTCCATTGTTTACCGACCCTATAGATAAAGGATCTAGAGGATCGGTGAGTTCTTATTTTTGGAATGTCGACTGTGAATTTGTGCATTGTCTCCCTGTTCCGCGTTGACCGTAGGTAGAAAGGGGACGGAGGAACAGCGTTATGCAGCTCCGACGAGCATTCTCCATGTGACGTTTATTATCCATGTGACGTTTATTATCGAAGGAAACGATAAGACGGTCGTTACCCTACCCATTCCCCATACAACGGCCGATAACTGTTTACGTACTATAAATGTATGTATAAAAAAAATATTTACTAGGTTTTTTTAAAATTTTGGATTCTAAAATTCAATGTCAAGACCTACGTCCGTATGTTTTTATTTAACTGTTTTTTATTAATATTTTAAATAGAAAAATGTTTGCTAAAAACATTGGATAAAGTTGTCCTTTCTTGAGTGTCAATGCAGAGTTTTTTAATGGAAATTACAGATATTACATAAAAAATATAAACATATGGTCTCAAGCTTTCTCAGCTTGATTTAAATCTGACAACTTTTAGGCTTAGAAGAAGATTTCGCTAGTTTAATTCCCAGTCTGCGTGAAAAACATTATCTCGGCCAGTGGACAAAGAAGCATGTTTTACAATTTCAAATCTTCGAGCCCAGCTTACTTCAATACTGTCTTGAGGCGGTGTCTGCTGCTACACCATGTGTATTGTCAGATGTTTGAAGCTCAGATAATATATACTGCCTGGTTAGGATGAAATAATTTCACGAAGGCCCGACTACATAGAACCCAATTGTTTCGCATATTTCATAAACAGTTTATTACGAACATTAGCTATTAATTGAGTCAGCGAGCGTGGCCAGCTCTGCTCTGCGGCAAGGTTGCGGTGGTGTTTCGCCGTGATTGGGTGGAATTTAAAATTTAATTAGCACGAAATTAAATGAATTCGGCGAGGTCCTTGACCAGCCGCGGCGCGCGAGCCTGCGGGTTCCGCCGCCGCGGCTCCGTCACGCCTTCGCCCCTGCACCCTGCCCACCGAGTACGGAAGCGTGGGAGTGGCGTGTTCTTACCTGTCGTTGGAACGCAAAAACATCAGGGGGGTTTCTATGGTAAATAAAACACAGGTGTACAGGCAAAAAGTGATTAACCGAAATACACGTCGTTTGACAGTTAGCATGGTACGAAAAGCAAGTAAACGCCATATTTAGGGCCGAGTGCACGAAAGAACAAAAATCAAAAGTATGATCAAACACGTCACTTTGTGTGGACAGTATGGAAGGAATTATACGGTTCACTAAAAGTGACGTGTTTTAACATTGATTAACTCAGCCGTTTCTTCGTGCAACCGGGGCTTAGTCACTTACGTATTCTTACCTGCCGTTGGAACTCGAAAACATCAGGAGTTAGCGAATTCGGAAGTGAAATTAGGAAAAGGAATTTGGGACGCGGAACATTGAAAGTTCGTTTCACTAAATGGCGTCCTGTGCGGTTCTTACGTGTTCTTACATGTCGTTGGAATTCGAGAACATCAGGAGTTAGCGAATTCGGAAAAGGAATTCGGGACGCGAAACATTGAAAGTTCGTTCCACTAAATGGCGTCCTGTGCGGTTATTACGTGTTCTTACATGTCGTTGGAATTCGAGAGCATCAGGAGTTAGCGAATTCGGAAGTGAAATTCGCAAAAGCAATTCGGGACGCGGAACATTGAAAGTTCGTTCCACTAAATGGCCTCCTGTGCGGTTCTTACGTGTTTTTACATGTCGTTGGAATTCGAGAACATCAGGAGTTAGCGAATTCGGAAGTGAAATTCGGAAAAGCAATTCGGGACGCGGAATATTAAAAGTTCGTTCCACTAAATGGCGTCCTGTGCGGTTCTTACGTGTTCTTATATGTCGTTGGAATTCGAGAACATCAGGAGTTAGCGAATTCGAAAGTGAAATTCTGAAAAGGAATTCGGGACGCGCAACATTGAATGTTCGTTCCAATAAATGGTGTCCTGTGCAGTTATTACGTGAACTTACCTGTTGTTGGAACTCGTGAACATCAGGAGTTAACGAAATCGTAAGCGAAATTGATTGGCCGACGCTACCGCTGTGTCTACCGACGCTACCGTGTATGTCTATCACTAAAAAGTGATAAGGTTCCTACTTATCTGCAGCAAGTCGAAACTATAGCAAACATTCACACCGTAATTTCGCCGCGAGAAGTGTTGGTGCGGGGGGTAGTTGCAGAGGGGGGGGGGGGGGGGGCGAAGGTCGAGGCGCGAAACGCGGGAGGGGTCGGCGCGGAGGCAGAAAAACGTGCTAATTGGCTGTGCACGAGTGTGCTCGATGCTTTCCGAGCCGGACCGCAAAATGCTCTTTTATAAAATTATTTCGCGAAGCGCGCCAAACTGCATCATTGTAGAGTTGTCAGCACCGTCGGCGTCGCCACTCACCGAACTAGATCGATGTTGCTAGAAATGAATAAGGAAATAGGAATAAGACAGGCAGTTAGGGTGTAGGAACGAATTCTGGAGCACATGTCTTCAACACCGGCGCGAGAATCGCCACTCGCGCTCCTTGAAAGAATTGTACCCTTGGCGTAGAGGATTCGCATTTAGCAATTGATGGCGGTCTCATCCATCATCCAGGTGGGAGTTTCGAGGAAAGATGTCCCACGAGAAGATCGGCCTTCTCTTTGGCGGAAGAAGCAAGCAAACAGTTTGACTGCTGCAGTATCGGTAAAGAGGACCAGCAGAAATCTTGATTCGACTGATTTGGCAAGGGAACAAAATTGACGGCTTCCAGCTAGTAAAACTTTAGCGTCTCAACATCTGGATCTGAATCCATCCATAATAGTCCGCGTTCTTAGAGCAACAATAGACCGCAAATTCCTTGTGAACCATGGCCTCCACTCCATTTACCTCCGGGGAAATTTGTGGATCAAGTATACATAGTTACATAGCTCCCGGGAATACCTCAGCATAAGCAACTTGATGAATCTGGAGCGGAACTTGGTCCGATTAGCTGAAAGGGGAAAGAACCGACACCTAACGGTGGGGTTAGTGGTCAGCAGAGGATCCAGCAAAGAGAACGCGTCACTTGTTCGATTCAATTTATTTCTCTTTCTGAGTTGGATAAGGTCATTTCGTTACGAATGCAAACTGTTCAATGGTCGGAATCCATGAAAAACTGTAGGTCTTCCTCTTCCCTTACTCGGGATCGCATTGGATAAAAATATGGTCGAAACGGCAGTACAATAAAGAGCCCGCATTTTCCATCCAGTTCAATGTAGCCGCAAGTTTTACGCAGGGCACCTAAATTCCTTCGAGTCTGCGGTGTGTGCGCCATTATCATGACTATGGATGTGTATTATAAGACATCCATATACACATACATACAAAAAAATAAGCCCACCTGTAGAGTTATCTGATGACGTCACCGCCGCCGCGTGACGCCGCGTCGGGGCGCCACCGTCGCGTCGCCACTCCATCTCTCTTATCGTGTTATCAGTCAACCTTACTAGATAACCAAAGGGAGTAGTAGAGTAGGGAGCAGCTGGGTTCGGTGCTTTACCTTTCTCTACTAACAGTTTTTGATATGCCTACAGATTGACTGGAAATATAAGTTTATCATGTATGATGTGTATAAATAGTATTAAATGTAAATTGAACAATAGGACCAAACAGCGAGGAATTATTAAAACCTAGTCCACATTAGTAGATTAGCGGTAGAGTGCACTAACCTATTAACTCTACTCTACCGTTTTCTGTATGTGCTCTACTCCACCGATTGCGTATAAGGGATATTTAAATTACAAAGTACTTGCCTAAATACCTACTTACATACGTTTTTCCGATCTGTTTGTTTATTTAATTTTTGTTTTTGTGTTTTGTTCAAGTAGGTAAATGTAAGTAGCTACCTACTTATATTTCTTTCTTAGCTATAGGTGATATTAATCTAACTACTTGCAGCCCTTAAAGAACGTCTACCCAAGGCACCGACTTCAAAAGATGATTAAAAATTAAGAAATTGTACATAATTAGTTATAATTAAAATAGCTTTTCGTACATTAATTAAAAGTAACCAATTATTTTTTGCTTTTTAGTTTCGGTTTTTTTGAAGGCGGTCCTTTTTTCATTTAAAAATATTTTATAAAGTAATAACTCAAGGCCTGTAGTAAGCAAAGACATTAATCATTTGTTGAAGTGCAATTCGAGTATGGTAGAGATTTTTTTCAATTATCTCTTTAATTATAAATTTATTTATCAGGTTTATTCTTATAGTGAAAATTGATTACGGTACAAAATTAAAATACAATAATAATGTAAATGTTTGAAGACTTGCATAATGCAATTTTTAAAACTATGATAGAAAAATGACATGTTTTAATTTTGAAAATGGAATTGTGTAATATCCGTCTTGATACCTTTTCTAGAGATAATTTTGATCCTTATTCACACTCGTTATCATGGATCCCATGGATTATCAGCATATTTCATGGTCACCATGGGACAACTGGCTATCGGCCTCTTGTTGGAATCTATTATGAACGAGAGACAGCGAGTGCGCCGAGCATGATATAGGCGCATTCCTGATCGACGGCGGGCGAGCGAGCGAGCGAGGTACCGCGCATTCCACCATGTTTTTACTTACGGGACCACGGGCCGACCTTTACATGCTTACTTGCAAGCCTTACCTACGATAAGTCGACGATATACCGATAGATCGACACTCCAACTATCACTAGTATAAAGTACAGAACGCATCACGGTAAACGACACGGCATTGGCACTTGTGAGGAAAACGTATGTGGGTCAAAGTAAAATGTGGCGGTTACGGTTATGCTACGGTTATGTTACGGTTAAGGTTACTGTTATCCTCCTATGGGACGCAAGGAACACTTAGCCCCGGTTGCACGAAGAGACGGCTGAGTTAATCAATGTTCAAACACGTCACTTATAGTGATCCGCACAGAGTTCTTCCATACTGTCAACACAAAGTGATCATACTTTGACGTTGATTTTGATTTTTTGTCATTTCGTGCACTCGGCCCTTAGAATCGTCAATAATGTACATTTGATAAAATGAGAGCATGCAAATTATATTAAAAACTATACACAGAACAATTCAATCTAACAGAGCAAAACTGCACAATGGCGGAATTCTCACTAAAAGTGATTTCTTCCAGTCAACCTTTGGGGTGATGAGGATAAGAATTGAAAAGAAAATGTAGGTAATTCGTAATGCGTAAAGGGTGACAGAAAACCATATTTATTTATATATATATTCATACAAATACATAAGCAATAATTTACACTTATAAAAAAGTAATAAAATAATAAAGTAATAAAATAAAAAGTAATAAATATAAGCATACATAAAATTTTACATAGATAATTTGCATTTAATGAAATAATTTTAACTAGGTCCAAAATATGTATAAGTAAATAAATGAACTCACGGATGAACTAACCGATCATCCATTTCCGAATAATATTTTTTGATGTTATTTTTAAATGCATTTAAGTTTGGAGAGTTTTGGATGGAGCAAGGCAACGAATTCCAAAGACGGAGAGCATGGACTTTAAAAGAATTAGAGTACAAACTTGGAGAGTGACGAGGAACTGCTAGGATGTTGTCACCACTTGAGCGAAGAGGAAGGCCGTGGGAAGAAAGATGGACAAATCTAGAGCGGAGGTATTCAGGGGTATTGTACAAAGTTGATTATCTGTCGTTATCATGGCAAGAGGCTCATTTAAGTCTAAATTTTTTAATAACTATACCTACACCTAAATAATACAAAACCAGCAAGGCAAGCATCAAAAGAATTGTCAAAATAAATTATTGATGAAAATATAGTATGTAATTACTAAAATTACATCAAGGAAGGCTTAGTTATAAAAAAGATTCCGACGAATTGAGAACCTCCTCCTTTCTTTTGAATTCGGTTAAAAATTGCAAGGTAATAAATATACTTTAGGGCCTGTCGGATACGGATGATGGCACCAAGTCTTCCGGCAAAGGCAGGCTGCACGAAGAAGGGTTTCTGATTTGCCACGTTCATTTGGTTTATTTTTAACTGACTTCAAAAAAAAGGAGGAGTTTCTCAATTCGTCGGAATCTTTTATTTTCTCTTTTTTATGTATGTTCACCGATTACTCGAAGACCCCTGAACCGATTTCAAAAATTATTTTCTTGTTCGAAAGAGTATACTTTCTAGTTGGTCCCTTTTTTTTATCAAAATCGGTTCAGTAGTTTGGTACAACAAACAACCAATTGTCGGAACCAATGTACCCAGAAAGGTGATTTTCCTTTACAGTAGCTTTCTTTTGGGGTGAGACTGCTGAGAGAAGAGAGGTTTTTTTAATTCAAATGTCAAAGGGGGTAAAAGAGGGCAAATTGTACACATTTTGAATCTCTAGAGCCGCTGTACCCAGAAATGTCATTGTATGTTTATTTAAGATGGGAATGCCTACGAGGAAAATATTTTTGGAAATCCTACTATTAGTGGGCTAAAACAGGCCAAAATGAACACATTTAAGCAAAAACCACTCGTGTTGAGATCTCCGAAACCAATTATCCCCATTTTACAAAAGTAAACTGTTAAGGAGATAAACGAGGCCGATATGTACGCATTTACATGCAACACTTACGCAAAAAAACAGTCTTTCCGGAACTGCTGTATCCAAAAACATGAAATATTCACAGCAGCTTTCTTGCAGGATAAGAAATTCAGAAGTTCAGCGGTTCCGGACATTCATTGTTTTGCCTTGTTAGGGTTGCGTACTCAAAGGATGCCAACGGAACCCTATTACTAAGCTTCCTCTATAAAACAATGCCTTTTATATCCAATACTGAATCCAGATAGGTACCGGTCTACCCTACGTCAGAAATGGGATTTCTCAATGGTTGCATTTCTGCTAATTCTCGTTCATTGTAGGCTAACAGTTTAGAAGGTTCTAAATCAAATAGTCTCTTTTGCTGGCCAGCGAGCCGTTCGGTCCCGCGCGGGAGCGCGACTTTGCGTTTAGGTCCCGCCCATTTCCCTTGCCAGACTGTAACTAGCTTTGTCGTTCGAGCAAGAGGCTATGATCTTGTGTTTATTAAATTTTGGCTCAATTAATTCGGTTGGTTTTATATATTTAAGGTGGCCATTTCCGAGGGGACTAACTCATTCACAAAACCGTTCTGTTGCGCTCTGGCACTTCTGTTTTAAAGAAAACAGATGAGGAGGATGTAACAGCTCCACAAATCAAACAATGCGCATAGTGTTTGTTTTGGTTAAATTCACAAAAGAATATAATTAAAAACCACTCATAGCTAAAAGTAAGTCACGGACGCTGTAGTCAAAAATCAAACAAAAACTAAATTGATTTTGATTCTTCATGGAACAAGCTGGTCAGATGACTTATATTTTTTAGATTCTGTGTTTCATCTTTGAGTAATCCACGATCAAACTTATTGCATAAAACGCGCGAAAATTTCGACTTTACGGTCCTTAAAACTTAGAAACCATATACAATTTCATACAATGCCAATGGTCATCAAACATCTTATTTGATCAAATAATTTTGGATTACCGACAAGAAATGTGCGCATGATCTTCTTTCCACTTTGTATGGGGAGTAGAGCGGGATGGCTCGCCCACCTTGAGTCAAAAAGTTACGCCACCACTAAAAATCATGTATTACTACGGGACGTTGGTCGCAAATTAATTACAACAATGGACGTGTCGCGGAAAGTGATGCCTACTTTTTTCTACGTTTTCCTCGTCGTTTCGCATATATATGTAGATATAGATATGCGGAATTATTATAGAAGCTTCATAATTATAAGTTCGATCGTAGCACTATTAGTTATTTTGTGGTTTGAAGCACTGAGATCGACGAGGCTCAATATCTCTTCTCATTTACCCCTGTTTTCACCACCGATAAGCAATTTTCGGTTACATTACATATTTACAAACCGCAAGGTTACTTTGGGATGTATTTAGCTGGTTTTTCTTCGGATCTTCGAGATCAATTCACGGAAGATAAAACTTCAGAAGACCGTGTCATGGAGTTCCGTGCTCAGGAATAAAAGAATGTTGTCGAGAAAAGAAAGATTTCTAGCGGGTTTCAAGCAATATCCTCGGGGAAAGATTCCAAAACACGGTGTTTCAATTATTCAAGGTTTCCTCCGAGAAAATCGCTTTGACGAGCTGTTTTCTGGACCGAAAGTTTCCCGATTACTGAGCACGGAATATTATGAACAGGCCTACTCAACGTGACAATACACTGAACCTTATTCTGGAATATCGGTTATTCAAGAGCGCTAGTGCGGGACTTGCGTCACGATTGTCAGGCGGGAAGACTTATTCCCTTGTACACTATTCGTGCGGCTGCGCGGTAGGCGGTAAGCGGCGGCGACGGCGGCGGCTGCGGATGCGCCGTGATAGCGGAGGCATGCGGTCGGAATGCGGTTTTCACTGTTCACACGCTGTCGCGCCGCGGGCCGGTTGCTAGGCGCTGCGCTGCCATGTGACTGCTGCTAGTACAAGGCACAGCTGTTCACATGCTCGCACACCGTTATGCTGGTCAGCTGATGGTAGGGCCGACGTTCTTGAATTCCAGAGCGCTTTCCTATTTTTTCGGTACTTGCTCCACTTTGACTACAAAGCAAATGGTCTTGCATGTCTTGTCTTCGATTATCGGCAACGTTGTAGATTGTTGGCAAAGTAAATCGAAATAACTCCAGAGACACTATTGTGGGACATATAAAGGTACGGACAGGGTAAAAATACCGAATAAGCCCTAATATTCCATCATCAATGACGAGGGTTCTGTACACCTGAATCGCAGTAAGGCATTATCTCATGCTGGAATATTATGAATACTTTATTATTGTTGAGGTTGCTTTCAAACCATTACACTCTTAATTATTCTGTAGGTTGTACAGTGCTAGATAGAGATTTAAAAGGATATTATAATATGAATTTTAACCGTTAGGGCTGGCCGTGATTTGGATTCCACGTAAAACTGTAGGTCCCCTTCCTTTCTTACAATCGTCATCCCGCCCGAGTGGGTATAATCGCATTGAATGAACGATAGTCGAAGCAGCAATGAAAATTGTCCTCGTTTTCAGTCCAGTTTAATGTAGCCGAGCAATATAATGAAGGTCCTGGCATGGCACTTAGTTCCCATTTTGTGTGTTAGGCTAATATCTTACGTTCAGTTTTATATTAGCCATCCATGTCCAGTTACATAAAAAAACCGGCCAAGTGCGAGTCGGACTCGCACACGAAGGGTTCCGTACCATCAACACCAAAAAATCACGTTTTTTGGTCGGGCCCCCCTTTAATTTTTATTATTTTTTTATTTTACCTATTTCTTGTTATAACGGCAAAATAAATACACACTCTGTGAAAATTTGAGCTCCCTATCTATTACGGTCATGAGATACAGCCCTGTGACAGACGGACGGACGGACGGACAGACAGCGGAGACTTAGTAATAGGGTTCCGTTTTCACCCTTTGGGTACGGAACCCTAAAAAAGAACAATATGTATTTATAAGCTGACTGTTTACGTGACTTTTTTTATGAAAAACCGGTATGGGTGGCTGCGTTGAGGATCAAAGGTGCTCAGAAAAGCCAAATAAGTAAGAAGTCAGTCAGTTATCGTACGATTATATCGTAGTAAGCGTAATCAATTGTTTATGTGAGCGATACCTAACCAATTTATTAGGTATCGCTTACTTGTATTCATCGAAACGTGTTATCATACTGCTTAATCTCATACGGGTCAATGGTGCGACGAGATAATCAGTTGATTAAAAAAAAGAGGGTCTTTATGATTTGTGATAGCCGATAAAGTGATGGCGAGCGCTTCTCAACGGAATCGTATCGTAATACGAGAGTATATCTAAAATTGTACAGTATAGTAGAGGATTAACGTCCGACTAAATAGTATTTTGTATGGTTAGTCCGGTGCTAGCCCGCGTACCAAATTTTGAAGGTTCACGCTAAATATACTACTGATAGAGGTTAACAGCATACATTTGGTGCACAGTCAATCTATATTTAATTTCGTTTTTATGACTACTTTAAAAGAAGGAAGCTTTCGTTAACATTAACTTCAATTTACATTTTAGCCCCGATTGCACGAAGAGATGGCCGAGTCAATCAATTTTCAAACACGTCACTTTTAGTGAACCGCATGGAATTTCTTCCATACTGTCCATACAACGCACGTTGACGATGATTTTGATTTTTTGTCCTTTCGTGCTCTCGGTCCTTAGAGTTGTATTGTTTTGTCAAACAATATCCATGTTATTTTAATGAAGCGAAATATGTCACCAGATGCAATACACAGAATACAGCTGGAAATTTGTATACATTGCCCATGCGTACCACGTTGGTAGCAAAAAGCACAACTCAGTCCGCTATTTCAATTTACAATAAACTAAGAAATCGGAAACATTTTATTTTTTTCAAATTAACTCAAGCAATGGCTTCTGACAAAAATGTACTATAACTTAGAAGAATATTTAAGGTGACCCATCCCGCTCAACTCCCCATACAAACGGGGAAAGAAGATCACGCACATATTACTTGTCAGAGATCCCAAATTTTGCTCAAAATAGCTTTATTTGTTCAAACTAGATGTCTGATGACCGTTGGCATTGTAAAATTGTGTTTGGTTTCTAAGTTATAAGGTCCGAAGGCGTTTTATACAATAACTTTGGAGGTAGATTACGCAATGATAAAGTAAGAACATCTTAAAAAGATTAGTCATCAGACATAGCTTATTCAATCAAGATTTATAATCTATTTGGTTTTTGTTAGATTGTTTAATACAGGGGCCGTGGTTAACTTTTAGCTATAAGTCATTTAGTAATTAAAATTTTCGTAAATCTTACCAAATCAAACACTATTCACATTGTCTTTTTTGTGGACATGTTGCATCTTCCTCATCACGGAGCCTGTCTTTTTCTTTGAAACAGAGAAGGTTCCAGAGGGCAACAGCACGGTTTTGTACCGTGCCCGCGATTGAATTAGTCCCGCCGGGTTGGGGCCGCCTTAAAAGAAAATAAGGGCTAAGATATTGAGGTTATGCAAAGTTTTGTTTTTAATTTTATTTTAATTGTACTATATTTTTTTTGTTTCGAGGTTTAATGTTAATGTATGTATTTTTTTTCACAAGCATTACCACACCTATATCTAGGTAGCATTTTTAAAGACCGAGTTAGACATTGTACCATTTTGTTCTTGTTGTACACTGCACTAAATGTAAAGGCAATAAAATATTTTGATTTCATTTGATTTATCTAGAGTTATAGTATGGTGCACTTAGACCCAGACCTCAACATCCAAAGTAAAAGTATCATCGCTTTGAACTGTTAATCATTTATTTGACATTGTTAACATCACGTCTACTTTTTCCAATTTAAATTCAAACATGAAAATCATTTGATTTCAGCCATATTGGATCGTATGAAAATATTTAAAGTAGTAGTAGCATATATAGGTATTTGCATTATGAGAGTCTTTACCCTATCAATTCTAATTCTATCAATGGGTGATAACTGTTTACTTCTTCTTAATGTAGAAAATTTGAATGCTAAAATCAAAAACAAAAAAATATCAAAATCTACGCCTATATGTTTTTTTTATATACCTTTTAGATTGGAAAATGTTAAAAGGAAGTGACATGTATGTTTGTATAATCGTAAGCAAGGACACATTAATTAAAGAAAGATCCCTGTAAAAAGAACTACTTTACGAATATACTGCAAGGCTGGATCCGAACCAGCAAAATATACCATTCCCGGTTATTGCGTCTAACCAATTGCGCCACCTGCTGTATACCCATAATGTTGTTTAAAAAATTGGACAATAGTTATCTTTTGTACCTTCATTTTAGATAATTTTTAACCAAAAATATAGATATTTACAAAAAAAAGGAAGCATATAATGAACCTTTCTAAAGTGATTAAAATCGGATAACTTTTAGGGGTAGGGAAATGTTAGGGCCTAGAATACGATTTCGCTAGTTTATAGGCGTGCAAAATTGTGGCTTGGCCAATGGACAAAATTTCAAATCTTAGATTTCCTGTGACTTCACGACAGCCTTAAGGAAATCACAAACTACAATCATACCGTACAAATTTATTTCAAAAAAAGCGAGCATTACACTGTGCTATTTTAGCATTTTACCGGCTCCGTTTGGGACTATATCGAAAAAAAATCCCAGGATAAAAAGTAACCTATGTCCATCCTTTTCTGCTTGTGATACCAACTAACACTCTTTTGCTTTTATAATATTTATAGGGTAATATTTTAACACAATATTCACGGAAGACGAGATACTTGAAAAATCAAATGATTATTTTCAGTTCTTTCAAACATGTCTAGTATCGGCACTGCTACCACATCTAGAAACAAGAAGTTTTAGAAAATTGGCGACAGCATTTCTCATAGTAGGCTCGCTACATGCACATCCATTTCTTTTTTATCTGAGATTTTACTGCGCTAAACTGTTTAAATATTAACATATTTTATGTTGTTTTGATAACTGTATTAATTAGGCATGCATGTATGATTTATGTAAATTTCAATTAAAGGACTTATTTTTTTGATGTAATTATGTAAGTGCCCAAATGTGTGTCTAACCCCTTCTCAAGGCTGGTATCTATTTATTCCCAATACAAAAAAGGGTTATTTTCTTTTTACTCGAGTCAAACTAAGTGCCGAGATCCAATTTTGAATCTTCGCCCTGTCTTACAATAAAACATAATTTAACTAGGTGTATCCAAGTGATACCTATGTGGCCGATATTAAATTGGATAAAGTGGATAGCAGCGTTGAAAAGGGGTTAGACATGCAATTGGGCACTGGAACATGGATGGTCAATATCACACATGCTATCATTACATGGTAAGATGTTAATACACACCGCATTCCCGAAACAATTAGGTGCCATTCCAAGGACCTTTTATTTATGAGCACCGACCTTATTCTAATCCAATGCGATTGTACAAACCTAGGTTGTCTTAGCCACCTAGCAGGGGAAGGTGACAGTTTAAATGGATTTCGAACCATGGGACAGCTCGATGCGCTTCAACTAATAAAGACTGCAACATTCTGATGGATGTTCAAAAACATGTTCAGACACGCTATATGTCGATTCCGCCTGCTTTGTTTGACCATATCCGAGCGCTCCGGTTGTAGGTGACTAATACATCTGTTGTCCGCCCATTCACTTGTTCGGTGTGGCGGGTCAAGCGAACCTTGCCAAGGTGTGGGCTGGCCCGTGCTGGGCTGATGATGAGTCAGCAGTCGGGTGCGGGCGGTAGCGGTGCACGCCCCGCCCACCGCCCCGCCCCGCACGCCCCCGCACGCCCCCGCACGCCCCAGCGCGACCCCGCGCGCCCCCGACGCGACGCCATTTTTTTACGATTTTTTTCGCTCGAACACATTGTTACAGAAATTGAACGCGGCCCCGATATCTTTGATGAAAGGCTGAATGTTGTACATACATGTACAATTTGAACTCGTCTGCATACTTTGGTTAGTTTGTAAGCATCTTTTCGCTTTGCTGCTGCTTTGTCTATTGTGACAAAAGCGTGAACCGTTCAACGTTTCTTGATGTACCGTTTTTAGGCGCGATGTCTTGCTGTTCAAATCAGAGTTCATGTTGATGCACTATGTATGTTTCTCTTTCAGATTTAGAATAGTACTCGAGCTGCTCCACGTGTAAATCTGTAGGTTCTAGTATTTAAGCTCACGCGGATTGGCATCATCGCATTGAATGAAAAGATGGTGGAAACATCAATTACAAATTTTCTTTGTTTTCAATCCAGTTCAATGTAGCCTTCATGAATAAGGGAACGCATTCCACAAATTGCGACGGGAATTCATAGTGCTGGGCTAATATGAGGATAACATCATACACTAATGAAAAAAACTTTTTTAAGATTATGAATTTCTAAAACCAACCTATCAGATGTGAGATTAAGGCGCCTATATATACCATACCGTAAAGTCAAGAATACGCGCGGCGGAATCTAGCCAGTGCCATCATGTCAGCGGGAGGTTACGCACGTTTCGCGCGCTCCCGGATATTTCGAGTATTTGATGGCAAGTTAACGACTAGTCTCATTTTGTAAATTTCCTGTATTTAGAAGTTTTTTAACAGCAAGGGGGATGTGTACCTCGTTATAGCTGAAAGGTATAAGATTTTTTTTATTTCATTCTTCTTAATAAAAAGATAACAAAAAATGGCGTTGAAAGGTAAAAATGGTCTTTTTAGAAATATTTTTTATTTCGACGATTATACATGTGTTTTGGACAAAATGGGGATGTGTACCTTCGCAAACGTACGTTCTATAAGCTCAGTATTTTTTCAATGTTTAACAACCAAAGGTTTCACTGTAATCGACTTTAGAAAAATGTTCATTTTTAGGTATTTATTCCCCTTAAGATCTGCAACAACAAATTCATGTTGGCTACTAATGCATTAGTCGTCCACTACTTCATTTAAACAAAAAAAGGCTTTGATTCTCGTATTGTATTTATTTATTTAAAAAACATTATCATATTGTATTTATTTATTTTAAAAACAGCTCATGCTCATAAGTTTTCGTTTTTAGTAGCTCGTCACATCTTTGACGATATCAGTTTGCTAATAATACGGATTTAAGAGTTTTTAAAGCTGTCACAGGAAATCTAAGATTTGAAAATATTAAGGAATGCATTATTTGATGAACAAAGAATGCATTCCTTAATATTTATTATTATTATACAGGCTGTTTGATAAGTCGATACATTCCTTCTAAGGGGTAATTCTAGAGCCAATTTGCAAAAAATTTGTCCCAATAAACTGGGGGTCGAATCAATGGTTTTTGAGTTATTTAGGTTTTAATTTTTTTTTTTATTTTTTTGTCTTGTTACAAAAAATAAATAATTATAAAATAACTACTCCGCTCTGGGTACTTAATCAGCTATTTTTTAATTAGTGACGAATGAGAGACTTCTTTAGAAAAATATGTGCCCTCAAAATATCCTGTATTTTTTGTAGGCACAATTGTTCACGGCGACTGCCATTAAACTAGCGAAGTCATCATCCAAACCCTAACGTTTCTCTACCCATAAACTTTGTCAGATAATAATAATAAAAAAAAAACGTGGGAAAGCTTATCAAAGCATTTGTAAATATCTGTATCTTTAAGTAAAAAAAACGAAAATGAATGTAAAAAAAGATAACTTTTTTCCAATGTTTATTAGCCAATAATAATAATTAGTCTACAAGGTATATTAAAAAAATACACATGTGGACATCGACAATATATTTTTAAATCCAAAATTAAAAAAATCCCAGCAAAACATTAAGACCATGGAAACGGTTATCTGCCGCTGCTGTATGTGTGTATGCCGTCCGGCGCGCCCTCGTGTGAACGTGTTTCGGTAGCTACTTCCGTCATTCCATGCTCACTGGTCCCAGCCCTCCACGACACTGTTATAAACAACGAGAAAATAACCTCGAGGTTTTCTTCCGTTGGTTATGTAGTAGGTATTTGCATATATTGATCTTATGTCCAGCTTCAAGCCGTGGCCGCGTAAACGTTTTTCAAAAAAACGAAAAATTTTTCATTGCCGCTGCAACTATAGTTTAATTCAATGCGTTGGTACCAACACCTAGTAGGGGAAGGGGACCTACAGTTTTACTTGGGTTCCGACCCATGGTACATCTCGCATTCGTAACGAAATGCGCTTATCCAACTCAGAAAGAGAGAGAAAGTGGTGCATGACCGAGCCGAGGATTTGAACCTATAACCTCTCGCATGAAAGGCAAGTCCTCTTGCCCTGCTCTAGAACACGAGCTGTACAACATGGAGTATGACAGCTACTGCTACCCTCTTGCATGGCTCGGTAGTTTTATTCTTGTTTCGTTAATTGATGTGCGATTGAATTTTGAAGGAAAAACTCTACGCGACACGAAAAACATGCTAAAGTCCACCAGATCGCGGTGGCTGTTACTAGCGAGCGACAGCCCCCCCCCTGCCTCCCCCCCCCCCGCCGCTCGCCGCAACCGCCCAGTGACGCAGCCTTGACCCTGCACGATGTTCTTATCAACGAATTGAGTGACGCGATAACTGAGCCGGCCACAGCCGAGCTCCGCCGAGCGCCCGTAACGCAATTGGTACATTTTCCGAACTCATCATTGCCACAATCAAGATGGCGAAATGGGATGGAGGGAAGGCGCTATGCAGCGAGCATGGAAATACGGTAGGAGCGATCGAAACTCATTCGTATAGCGGCACCGTAGCCACGAAGATAGTGCAAAAAGTCTTGTAGTTCGTTCGCTTATGAATTCGGGGCGCGTAGCATCGAATGTTCGTTGCACCACAGGTTGCACTAAATAGCATCCTGTGATCTAGTGACCTGATCCATGAGGGCGTAAGTGAAACCATATTTTATTATTATTAAAAATATCTGCTACTTATTTTGGAATTTAAAAAATATGAAAGATGCACTGATGGTCTAGCTATATTTGAAAGCTACAACGGTAAATATTTGACGCTCATATAGTGTGTTCAAACGTTTTTAGGGTTCCGTACCCAAAGGGTGCCAACGGAACCCTATTAATAAGGCTCCGCTGTCTCCAAACTCCGGGATTCCTGAGGGTCGTCGACACGGCACGGCGGTGCTGTATCGAGTCCAAGGTGCCAAGTATGTAAGTGCTGGGCACAACCGTCCCACAGATGCGAACAATACTGCGCGTAGGTAAATAATTTTTTTTCGTGATAAGCAAGTAACTTCGCCATTTACAACGAATTTGATATGCATGTTACATGCATATGCATGTTTACATATAATCAACCGCGAAGCAAGGACACTCCAAGGCTGTATATGAACCAGCAAGCGACCCTTTCGCGGGCAGTGTGTCTAGCAATTCCGCCACCTTTTAAATTATCAATTTTAAATTATCTGCGTGGCAGATATTGACTGGATTTTACTTAAGTCAACCTAGGACTGGCTCTAACGTCTCAAGCCAAATACGATTTTGGCGACCACGGCAATATATTTGAATGTTTAATCTTTGCAGTCAGTGTCAGCTACGCATGTAAAGCGTTAAATGAAGTAAATATAATCTTAAACACTGTGTTAGAGAGGGGGGGGGGGGGGGATTGAGCAGGGACTGCAGGAGAATTCAAAATTATGGGTAGATAGATATAGAGCAGGTGGCGGAACTGGTAGATGCTCTGCCCGCTTGGTTTGCTTACTGGTTAAAGTCCAGCCTTGGAGTAAATTACTAAATTATTATTTTTTATATTTATTTCATTATGTAATGTGTCCTCGCTTCACTTTCGAATCTACATTCACATAATTTCGTTAATCCTTGTACAGCTCGTGGTGTAACATGCGAGAAGTTAGGGCATATCCTCACCGCGGTCATGCAATACTTTCTTTCTCTCTGAGTTAAATAAGCGCATTTCGTTACGGTTGCGAGCTGTACCATGGTTCGGAACCCAAGTAAAACTGTAATCCCCTTCCCCTACTAGGTGGTAGAGTTAAGCCCGCCTGAGTTGGTACCACCGTAGCCAATGAATCTATGCTCGAAGCGGTAATTAAAAATTTTGCAGGTTTTCCATTCAATTCAGTGTAGCCGTGCTCATAAAGGGAAGGTCCTGGCATGGCACCTAATTCCTTCGGGTTTGAGGTGTAGTGTATTTGGCTAATATCATGAAGGTATGGCATTAGCTATCCATGTCAGATTAAAAAAAAAAAGGAAATCTGCGTACATACAAATTATAAGCACCTTGTAGACTAGCGGTTTTTCGATCCGGCGCGAGATACTAGACTAACGCATCCTTCTGAGGACTTCCAGCTGGTTTGAGATGAGTTTGCCTTTATCCTCGACTTCCCGGCTTTGTACGGGCATAATATAATTAAAAAAAATATTATTTGGTCACAATGATACACAAATAAACCCTTTTTACGTAGAGTTCCTGAAAAAAGAGCATATACCTACATTGAAATATTTGAAATAAAAAAAAACAGACATAATCTCAGCGGGAATGAGCCGCGCGGCTAGTTTATTTTGTGGCCTTGACTCCCCCTGAGTGACGCCTACAAACTCTAAAACGCATAGCAAGCCGAGCCAATTTTTTTTCTAATTTTTAAACTCGTGATATCTTTCGAATGGAATGTCCTAATCGAATAATTCAAAAAATAATATAAAGGTATTGATGCTAGGTACATGATACATATCATGTACCTAGCATGTATCTTAAATAATAATTTATTATTTTAAATCTAGATACAAATAAAGAGCTTTTTCTAGCCGCGGTATTTAAATTTAAATTTTAAAATAAATGCACACTTATTGTGACATAACTATAATAGTTAGATGTATACTGTCGCGACAATTTTTGTAGATAATAATGTGTTCTATAAAATTGTAGTACATAATTTTGTTCTATCGTGAATAGTTTTCGCAGCGCACGCAATGTAAGGAACATTCTTGGTAATTGTTTTGCACCTTGGGTTACGTTATCGGAGTTTTGGTAAGGATCCCTAATTTTTTTAATAATAAAATATAGCCTATGTTACTCGAATATACTGTAGCTTTCCAACGGTGAAAGATTTTTTTAAATCCGTTAAGTAGTTTCGGAGCCTATTCAATTCAAATTCACAAACAAAAAATCAAACCTTTCCTCTTTATATATTGGTATAGATAAGGCGTCCGTGAACATCCCAATGTGACTTCAATTCGCAGAGCTGTACCCTGTCTGAACAAGTATTGAAGCCTAGTGGAACAATAACTCTATTCCCAATTATTGCAGCTGTGCTACTCACAGGATTCAGGATTCAAATGAAGTTTTAAGCGATACTCATGCACACGTAATTAAAGGTTAGTTTTACATGAATACAATTCCGACGGAGAAACACTGCTGGCGAGTCGTGGAGTGCGGAGCTATGGTTTTTTGTACCTGGCATCCATGTCAGGTTGCCATGGTATGGTCCATGGCAACCTGACATGGATGGCTAATATCACACAACAACCGTTATAGCCCAATACATGGAGCATTGTTGCTCTAACGTCGCGCCACCGCCGCCGCCGCCGCTGCTGTCGCGGTAGGAAAGCGTTTCTCAATCGGCGCGGTCGCGGTCGTTGGCCGCCCCCACCGCGCCGCGCCCGCGGCGTCCGGTGCGGCTTTCACCGAAATTCGCAACGAGAAATCGCAACATGCCCTTTGGTAAATTAAATATACTAGCAGGTTTTGGATTTTTTTTTGCTTTTAGTACCTTAAATAGTAGTATGCAAACTTTAATACGGGGATTAACTCCGAACTAAAACACATTTTGTTTAGTAAAACCGGAGATAGTCTGCGCCTTAAATTTTGACAGTCAATTCTAAAAACGAATATTGGTAATTCGTTTTTTTATAGTATCTAGTCGGCGGGGCATTTGGAATTAAAGCAAAGATACCATATTCTGAGGGGTTACCATGGTTGATTTACCCGCCGGGTGAACAGATAAGTGAGTTATTAAATCTGACGTTTAGTTGCATTTCGTACCTTGCTTTTCATTCGGCTAACGCCCGTTGCCACCACTCCCAGCTACAAAAATCCCAAAGTTACTTTTCGGTTACTTCATACAATTATGCCATGTAACCGAAAGTTACTCATCGGATTTCAAGTAACTGGCGGTGGTGAAAACAGGGGTTAGTGAACTAAAATTTACCAGTTAGCATGCTACACCCGTTTATTACACGCGTAATTTACCAGAGTAACCTCCTGATTACTCAAGGTAGTTCACCGCTGTTACTGCCAATATTATAATGCACATATGTTACGCATGTTAATAAATAATGCCGAGTTAGGCAAGGTTTTTTTCTAACATGTGAAATGCTTATGTGTCAATTTTTTTTCTTCTGCTTATGGGAATATTTCCATTTCAGTTTTAAATTTTAAATGTTATTTGCCAAGAATATGCGTACATACATACATACAATATCATACTGTCCTTTCAGAAGATGCGCTCACATTATGGAACACAGGTGAGCTACGCCGTAGCACCACGTAGATGGCTCTACCGTTTGTGTAGGTAGAGTACTCACCTCAGTTCGCGGCGGCGGCGTAGCGGTGCTACGAAATAGTCGTAGGCAAATTCATTACGCCCAAAACTACCCACTCCATGCGGGCTGTCTCTACGGTGCTCTACGTCCGACCAAACCGTACAAGGAGCATCGACGACGTCTCTTCTAGTGTTGTACTTGCACATTTGGTATGCTATTGTGTTTTGAACGTGTGACGTGTCCGTTGCTACGTGAACTGCGGGTTCAAGGAGGATTTGTTGCACGTGTTGCGCACACTCCGCCGCCCCCCACCTCGCCGCCGCCGCCGCCGCCGCCACCGCGAGCCGGTGAGCGGGGAGCCTGAAGCCGCAAGGCCGCCGCTCCGCCGCGCAGTCGCCGACGGCACCTATTGAAAAGTCATCGGCGAGACGGTAATATATTTTCAGAGACAAGTGTGCGACGCCGCGCGCCGCCGCCGCCGCTCCACGCTCCCCACCCGCTCGCAGCACCGGCTACGACAGTGACCCAAATCGTCCGCCTTCGGTTCAGTCGGAGCCAGTTCAGTGCCGCGACGCGACGCCGGCGATCGTGCGCGTGCGCACCGAGAGCTCAGCGACCCGCCGCCCCCTCACCCCGCCCCTCCCTGCCGCTCCGGCCCGCGCGCCCGCGCCGATTCCCGCGAACCGGTGCAAAAGTTCGTTCGCTCGGAGTGATGAATATTTTTTGAAGTGTAGTGTCCGACGGGGCCTGCGTGGATTGCACCGTAAGTAGCGGATCGGCGCGGCGCCCGGCGTCGCTTCGCGGGAGCCTGGAGCGGCGCGGCGGCGGTGGCGCCCGCCAGAGGAGCTGCGGCGCGGCCGGACGTGCCTAGTTTTACGACGTTCGCAAAATCGCCATAAAACAAGACGGGCGTTCTCACGTTTCGACGAGAAGTAGCGTATCGAGGAATCATAATTTAGAACTATGTCCGCGCGCCAGCAAAATGGACCGGTTCCACGCCGAAACGGGCCGACATTCTCGCGTGACTCACGCCATTGTACAGTCTAATGTGCCCGATGTGAACGTGACGAGTTTTCGAGCGCCGCGTCGCCGCCGCGCGCCGCCCGCTGGTTCCGTTTCCCGGGGCGTGTTCGGCGCGGAGCGGCTGCGCTCTGGCGGCTCGTTATCTGCGGTGTGACGGCGCGGCGGCGGTGACGGCGACGGTGGCGGCGGCGGTGGCGCACAGTAACAGCTATCTCCACCTCTCCACCTCTTCACCTTGGCGGCGGCGGCACCTATCGTTCGATGTGCCAGCGAGGCGGGGCGGCGGCGCGGTGGTGGTTTGAAAATGTAATTTTCCCTCACCGGAAATCGACTGAAACGAGAGTCACCAATAAAAATCACAGTCAAGTAGGTATGGTACCAACATTTAGTACGTATTTTTTTCTAAGCGACAATTAATTTAGATTTTTTGTTGATTTCTTAATAAACACAACAATTCAATAACTTTTAAATTATAGCATCTCAAGATGGAAATGACAAAATTTACATGGGTTACGCCCGGTTCCACCAACTCCAGTTACAAAAATCCCAAAGTTATATTTCAGTTACACCATACATATATGCAATGTAACCGAAAGTTAACTATCAGATTTCAGGTAACTGGAGGTGGTGAAAACAGGCGTTAGACTTGCCTTGCATAGGCCGCGGCCCAGGGGCGGCGGATTTTTAATTTGTATTTAAAAAGTGAAGTGGCCTGTATTTAATACTAAACAAAATTATAAGTCAGCGCTGGGTTTAAGATAAATAAAATATAGGCGTTGCATTTTGCGAAGTCATATTTTGATGCATCTAATAAGCGTGTGTTTTTCATATATTTTTTTCTGTATCGTTGCAGATTATATAAAAATACGTCATGCTACTAATGCACAAAATTGTTGTCGGTTGTAACCGAACCAATCAGGCAGCTGGAACAAGTTCAGACTTGCCTTTGCCAGTATGTGATGTGCTTCAAATAGTTGTTTGTTTTCTTCTACGGATTAAATGAATTGAGAATACGAACAATGCTCACGGAAGTTATACAGATAAAAGTACTTAAGTGATATGCATATAAATACCCTGATATAAGTGATTATTCTTAATTATTTCTGAAACGTCTTACTGTGCAACAGTATTTTAAAGAACCAAGTGAAGTGATGGGACCAATGGCTTACTGTGGTATGTAGACTGTCAAATATTTCGTTCATGTAAAAATATATAATTGTCTAATTTTAAAAATTAGGTTCTACAAGACATTACTTACAAGAAATCTAATAAGTTTACGTCTCGATCCAATCTTTAACCAACCAGAACGAACGAGAGAACGATTTTAGATCTCGATCCTAGTTTTTGCGTGTCACTGTACATGGACGGTTAGCACTCCCACCGTCGTGACATTATCCTATCACATCGCTTTTCCGAAGAAATTAGATGCCACGCCAGGATATTCATTGAACTAAATGGACAACACGGACAATTTTTCATTGCCGCTTCGACCATTTTTTCATCCAATGTGATGGTAACATCTTTAGCAGGGTTAATCCTATTACCTAGTAGGGAAGGAAGTTTTACATGGATTCCGAACCATGGTACCACTCGAATTTGTAACGATACAAAAAATACAACTCAGAAAAGGGTAGGAAGTGGTGCATGAACGGGGCTGGGATTTGAAACCATGACCTCTGGTATGGTAGGCATCTTGTCTCTTTTTTTTATTTGTTGTTGTGTTCTTGTCTAACGTTTGGTTAGACTAGCAGCCATTTTAAATACGTGGGGAACAATGTGTTCTTCCAATCACGCGAAAAAACAAAAAACATGTTGGGTTTCGAAGAAAATTTTAACTATTGAACCGGAAGCATTTGATTTTGAAAAGAAACCGAAATCTAAAATTATTTTTGTCGTTGAAATTATGCTATGAATTGAATTTTTAATAAGTTATGGTATAACTATGACGTGAGAGCTACATATTGGCCAGTGGGCGTGGCTCGTCATGGCATTAGCACTAGAGTGGTGGGCGTGTCTAGAAATACAATACGCCCACCTATTCGTTTCACGCGTGAGTTTGCCGTCGCCCGCATCACCGCTACGAGAATATTTTACCAGTGGAAAATGTTCTAGGAATTGCATTTCTAGAGCGAGCTTTGTAATAAAGTAGGTTGACGATTTTTTTTCGTTTCTTATTCAACGCAGATAACTTTTAGGTTTTCAATAATAATAAACCTGAAACTGAAAACAATAACAATTATAAATCATCAGAATTTGTTCGTATTCAAAGCTATTTAATCTTGCTGATACAAAAAAATCGGACTCGTACACGAAGGGTTCCGTACCATCGTACAAGATTTAACACAAAAAATCACGTTTTTTGTATGGGGGGTTTATAGAGGAAAATTTCAGGTGCCTAACTAGTACGGTTCATGGGATACAGCCCTGTGACAGACGAACGGACGGACGGACAGCGGAGGCTTAGTAATAGGGTTCCGTTGGCACCCTTTGGGTACGGAACACTAAAAATGTAAAGAAAATTAGGTGCGCGGAATTACAAAGTCTTCTATCCATATTCTAATTTTACCTTTAAAATACTGTTGGTACATTTAATTAGTAAGCTAATCTTTATTTCTAGTAAGAATTATTAGTTGTTTTTTTTTAATTTTGGTAATTGGGCCCATCCTTGGATTGAAATTTTCAAATGTACTTTTTTGATTATCGAAATTAGTTGGAACTTATTTTTAAATAAAAATAAATGTTGTTTCACTTACGCCCTTATGGGACTTTTTTTTTTATGCAACCTGACATGGATGGCCAATACCACACAACTACCGTTATGATATTAGCCCAATACACCACATTCCCGAAGGAATTTGGTGCCATGCCAGGACCTTCACTTTATGAGCACGGCTACATTGAACTGGATGGAAAACACGGACAATTTGTAATTGCCGCTTCGACCATCTTTTCATCCAATGCGATGGTACCAACCCGGGCGGGCTTAAACCCTACCACCTAATAGAGGAAAGGGGACCTACAGTTTTACATGGATTCCGAACCATGGAGCAGCTCGCATTCGTGACGAAATGCACTTATCGAACTCGGAAAAATAAAGACAGTGGTGCATGTCGGTATTGAACCCAGGCCTCTGGTACGCTAGGCCAGTCCCCGCGCCACTAGGCTACGAGCCGCTCATTGTGAGCCGCTCAACTGAATGCAATCAGATGCTAACACCTTAATTTACGAATTTATTGAATGGCAGCTGGTAAGCTACGCACATAGATTAGAACATAATAAATCTAAAGATTATATGCTATGTATGCAAAAATAGTTTTAGATAGTAAAAGTTAATTCACGAAATGCGAAGGATATAGTATAACAGAGAAATTTAAGAAATTTAAATTAAAATCTTTAGTCAAAATGCTACTACAGGAAGCCTTATCAGACTGAAAGTTAGTTTAAAAACACTTAGGAAAACATAATTGATATCGAATGTCCTTACCCGAGTCCTTACCAAATAGTTTTCTAATCATTTTCAAAATCTGATTCCACACCACAATGCACAGTGTGCACAATCTCTAGTTATTATTATGTAAATTTATGGTTATTTTAGATCTATATTCTTTCTTTTTCAGCCAAAAAATAAGGGCGAATACATTTTAAATTTAAAATTATCACCAACCAGAGATTGTGTACTCCAATCTTAGAATATCTGAAATTTACGTGTTTTTATTACCCCAGAACGTATCGGATAAGCTATCGTTTTATATTTTTAGTTTTCTTAATAGCTAACCCTTTTCATTCAAACATGATTATCGAAAAATCTGGAATAATGTGCTTTAACTACTACAACTAAACGGTAAATAAAAATATAAAATAAACCCTTCTTGTAATTTTATGATATTGCTTAATCGATCCTCTAGTATCGCGCTTGGAAATATATTTTTGTGTTCGCTTTATAGTAATTTTAATTAATTAAAACATGAGCGATTCTTAATTTGCTCAGAATCGTTTAAGTTTTAATTAATTGTAATATATGTACAGCCTAATTAAAAATATTTCTTAGAGCGACGCCAAATAATCGATTAGTAAATTTAATTAAAAAACATACCGCTTATCATGTAGGTGTTAACACTCATCCATTAGACCCTATATCGCTTCGGAGTTGGAGGGTCTCTAAATTCAGACATAACTCGGGGTCGTCGACGCTGTATCGAGTCTAGGGTGCCAAGCCGTCATGCGGCAGGTATATTTGTCATGTTTTGTTTAGATTCTAAATTATATTATTATAATTCTAAACGCACTCCTCAACACCAATTGATTGCTATTGGTAACATTACAAATAGAAAGTCCACCCTAATGGGATTTGCCCATTATAAGATTAGCACCCTATTTAGAAGATTTGCCAAACTATGTTTATGAGTAAATTTACAAGTTATTTAGTACCCATTGCTACGGGGGCAGTGTGGGGCGCGACGCTCTGGGCCCTTAGCATGCAAACACGCAAAGCTCTCGCTATCGAAAAATTCGATATCGGATATGAATTCGTGATCGTGAAGGTTTTCGATTTCACCGCGATCATGCTAATTCGATCAGGGGCGGGGGGAGCCCAATCGAAAAGTAAAATCGAGGGACGATAGGTCGACACTCGATCTAAAGGCATAGACAAAACAATGGCTCATCCCGCTAGCTAACCTTTTTAAGTCGATCGGTATTTTTGCAGAAACCTGCATTGTTTTGATGTGTTCTTGATAGATTTAAATATTTTCTGATAATTTAAACCTAAAAGATGTCATAATATAACGATAGGAAGGAAATAAAATTAAATTACAGAAACCATAGACTAAAAATCTGAATCCATAGAAGAAATAGGTCTATTGTACGATAGCACAGAATATATTGTTACAAGCATTATATTCTCTTTGGTCACCAGCTGTTCTGTGATGTGTTCATACTCTCGTGGTAGATTTAGCTGAAGAATAACCCAAGTTCCAAGGTGATTAGCTGATGTACCCCACACTAGCCTCTTCCCGAAGACGATGTGGATCATAAACAGCTTCGTGAACATCCCGAGCGCATCGCCGCGGAGGCGTCTCGGCCCGGCCTCCTCGCCTTGTCGGCGGTCACCCTGAGGAGGTGCAGACACTTGCCAGGGCCCCTGCGGCCTTTCTTGCGAGCTGCGTGCAGTTCTTTGACCCTTCAAGAGCACGAGGGTTCCATACAATAGGTACCTACGGTTTTAATTTTTATTCTTCCCGTAATTCAATCTAGCTGCTCTCACTACACATTAAACCTAGTTCATTTGGAATTTAACTCTTTGTAGCACTTATTTTGATAACATTACACCATATTTGAATGTTCAATAATCAAATGAGGCATACATAAAACGAAATAAACGCAGTTCTTATCCAAACATTAAAACGTCAGTTGAATAAACTTCTAACTTGAGGATAGGGTTTCCATTACATTAGCAATCTTGAAAGTTAGCTTTATGGATAGGGAGAGTATTACGACATACAAGCCATTATTGATTAAATGTTACTCAAAAATGCAAACCGGCGTGGTTATGTCAGATTAAATTAAGGTCTTTAAATATCAAGAGTATTTCTGGCGACAAAACTTCATATTGAGACTATATTATTGTTGCTCTAAGATCCTAAACTGTAAGACATGTCCACCTGAAATTTGCCGTCGAGTCTTCGAATTTAGAATGCAATCGGTATGGAGTGGATCACAGTTCTACATTTGGCATGGGTATTTGTAAGTTGTGCCTTTTGTACCTTTACGTTGTGGAAATATCGTTTTTGATCCGATCACAAGACTAAACTTGAATTTTTCAGGCATTTTTGAATGGTATTGTAGCATGGAAATATATGGTTTTATGGTGTACAGTTATTATTTAAAAACTTTTTGCGCTAATGTAATGGAAGCCTCTTCTAAGCGGTAATGTCGTTTATCCTTAATCTTGTTTGTTTATTTATTTATTTATATAAAGCAGGGTTTCTTAACCCGAGGTCCATGGACCCCTTTGGGGTTCGTGCCATCAGTGCTGGGGGTCCATGTATATTTGATATGATGACATAAAATACTGTGCATAATTGATAAAAAAAGTATAGATGTCTTTGCTTTTTCTTTGGTAACAAACATAGTAATTTTTTCGAAAAGCCTTGTATGATTTCCCTTCAAATGAGTTCGGATGGGCTCCGTAATCATTTTGAAATTCCGCAAGGGGTCCATGGCTATAAAAACCGGCCAAGTGCGAGTTGGATTCGTACACGATGGATTCCGTACCATCGTACAGGATTTACAAAAAAAAATATTTTTTTTTGTATGTTAATTTTACCACATAATTTTAATTATTTTATATAATGTTACCTATTTGTTGTTATACGGCAAAATAAATACATAATCTGTAAAAATTTCAGCTTCCTACCTGTTACGTTTCATGTGATACAGCCCTGTGACAGACGGACGGACGGACAGCGGAGGCTTAGTAATAGGGTTCCGTTTTTACCCTTTGGGTACGGAAGCCTAAAAAGGTTAAGAAACCCTGATATAAAGGAAACAATCATTTTAATGAGATGCAGACTCTAATCTTGTGATTTTTTTAAATTGCAGGTGAACAACAGTACACCGAGCGACAGAATTTAAGAATATGGAGTTGTGCTAAAGGACCACTCGTTCGGGATCACCAAAGAAGACAACTGCTACGGTTGCAATTGCTACCGGTTTCAAGCTTCAAGCTACATCCAGCATGTGATGGATGTTCAAGTTGCCGTTAGATCGTTAATTCCCAGAACTGATGTATAGAGAAACAACCTAAAATAAAGTGTACGATCAGCTCTCTCTGACTAAAGGCCGTCGCCCACGGAGACTCGACTCCACATTATTCCAACGCCTAACGCTAGATAATTTACCGTGTGGGTTAAATCTCACTGTGTTGAGTCCCGGAATAGTTTGGATTTTAAATCATTCCGAAATCCATGAAGCCGCGACACCACTGGCCATAATCCAACTCATCGTGTGGGAAGATTAGAATCAAACACTCTGCCCATTATTTCACGGTTGGTTCAGTATCTGAAAAATATTTTTCTCAAACAATAAAAAAAATATAATATTTACTTTGACGGCTTACCGCACGTGTGAGGAGCAGCACGTTCTGCTCCTCACACGCACGGTAAGCCATCAAACTAAATAATCTAGTTATGTCCCGCGTAAGTTTTAAAATATTATTAAAAAAATATTTCAAAACTCACTCACTCACAGTTATTCAATAACTGGACATAAACAGCTAATACCAATCCAACCGTTATGATATTAGCCTACCACACATGGACAATTTTCATTGCAGCTTCGACCATCGTTCATTCAATGCGATGGTACCAACCTGGGTAGGATTAACCCTACCACTTAGTAGACTTACAAGTTTACGTGGGGTTCGAACCACGGCCAGCCTCAACGGTCGAAAACTTCGACTGCAAAATAGAATACCATTCTATCTCCAACACAACGAAAGCTCCGCCGATTCTTGCCACCGAATGATATATCACACGGGTATTTTTCAAAGAATCTTTAAGAACGATCAATGAAACGAAGAAGTGCAATCAGCTTTTGATGATGTCGCACTTTCTTTGAAAACGAAAGGAAATAAGTATGGCGTCTGCTAAACAGCAAATTTTCATTATTATTGTCATTCGCCGACTCGCAAGCAATTTGTCCTAAATCCCGAATAGGGACAGTTCTGAGACCACAGAGCATGAAGGTCCGGGCGGCCGGATGGCCAGGGCTTTGGCCACTGCAATTTCGATTCTGAGCTGTCAATTACAAGATGGCGTTGTAATTTACATTTCAGAATACATAAAATGCAAACCCATGAATATCACTGATATTTTTTTACTTACAATAACATTACTTAATTTATAGTTAAAATGTAACATTTCCTCATGCCTATGTGCCGGTTAGCCACAACAGAAATCCGACGCTGCAGGTGCAGCCATTGAAATTTTTCAGACAAAATTCAAATTCAGCTTAGGTTAATGACGGTGTAACTAGTTCTAGCAGATAATAAATAATCTAGCAGATAAGTGAATTGTAACTTTCATTGTATATCATCAGTCGATTCAATATTAAGAATCTTTTATTTACAAGATGGCTTGAAGCTTTTAAGTTGAGGCGAACTCTGAACTAACTATTATTGATTACTCTTTTATTTTATTAGTAAAGTATTTCAGCACGGCAAAGTCTGTCAATATACTAGTATTTTGCCCCAAACTTTCTAGCATGCTGCGTTTGCGTCACGGAACCCTGAAAACTAAAAATTATGGTAGAAATAAAACTATGTAAGCAAGAAGCATGGACATTTTTATTTGAAGTTATATACTAATACAAAATATTTTATTCAAATTTATGTTGAAATTTTATTAAATGTACCCACAACATTGATGTATGCTGTCGATTGCATGTTTTGTGGAAACTTGAAACATATTTTCTCAGAATTTGGATACAACGAAAAGATCGGTTAGACCAATATATCCTAAACATTTTCAAGAAATGTTGGTGACGGCTGCCGCTGCATAGATGTCAAGGGGAGACGAAACCTGTAAAGATGGAAAATTATGCACAGTTAAGAGGTTACATCAGTTTATTTATTAACAAAGGTTTGTCTCGAATTTAAAATTATAAATAAATAAATAACCAGTACTCCGGACTCCGCTATGAAGCGCCTGGCTACACCCATGACCACCAATTCGATTTTTCACATTACATTTAAAGGACCCCACGTTGTAGTTTGGGGGAAAGACATCAGCAGGGAATGCATTACCGAACCTATAGTTATAGAGGGTCTATAGGATCGGTTAAAATTATTTTATCTATGTAGACGGCTATGTGCATTTTGTGCATATTGCACGTTAAGCGATGGAAAAAGATGAAAGTAAAGTGGATGGGTTTGAAAAAAATTGTAGGTTAGGACTGTCCATGCAACAAAAAACCTTTTGTTTCAAATAGGTACACATCGGCGTGTGCTGACTGAGATGGAATTTGTAGGTTATGAATATATTTCCAACAATTGATGTTACTTTGAGGTTTTTTAATGTAAATGGACATTGATAGCTAACACTAACTGTCATAATATAAGCTTAGCACACCGCATGGGAACTAGGTGCCATACCAGGACCTTCCTTAGATCGCTTGGCTACATTGAACAGGGTGGAATCCACATACAATTTTCATGACCGCTTCGACCATCGTTAGATCAATGTAGTGGTACAAACCCAGGCGGGATTAACTCTACCACCTAGTTAGTAAGGTTGAGGACCTACAGTTTTATGTGGAATCCGCACCACAGCCAGCCTCAACAGTTGCTAACGGTCACCCATCTAAAAACCAAATGGCTCCAGCTTATCGGACTGCAAGGTGCCGCATCGCACCACTGGGCCGTCCCAAATACGGAGAAAATCTCAATATGTAAGTAAATTAATTTAATACTATGTAAGTTTGGGATAATTAAATATTACTAGGCCTTTACTGGTTTAGGTTATTCAATTTCACCTTAATGTCCGGTATTATGGTGTCTTTCTTCCTTGGTTGTCCCAGTGCTGGTTCGAGGGTGGAAAATTAGGTCATTCAGATGGTTTGTCCTCCATAAAACTGCGCACAGATGCCAAAATGGTTGTTATCATCTTAGCTTCAACATTTTGGCCCACGGAGCGTTGGCGGCTGCTGCTTATACAATACCTAAAAACCTGTAAAGATAAAAAATATACTTGTATGATGTGGGCTATAATCTTAGTTACATAGTTAACTTTGCCAACATAAACCTCAAATAAAACAAGTTAACTGCCAGGATGTGCATTTGTTTCTTCTGCGCTGGGCTCACTGTATCAGCAAGAGCGAGTGAAAGAAAAAAACTAGTTTTCACCATTGTACATTCAACCAAAAACAGTCTGTTTCTCACAGACTCGGCTTGTACCTACTGTAACTGCACCTTAATATGTGCTGGAATTTGTAGGTTATGTACCAATGATTTTCGGAATATTATTGAATTTCGATTTGCCGTTCGGCTAGCAAATGTCTATTTTTCTTTTATAACAAGTAGCTAGAAGCTCCGAATACTAAGAAAAACGAATATGTAGCCAACTAAACTGTGAATATTGTCCCAAATTAGTTAAGTAGGTACCTATGTCTAGGATGTCGTTCTATTCTAAAATGTATACATAAAATTCACCTTGGTTGCCGGAGTTATCGCGTCTCTCTTCCTTGGCCGTCACAACAGTGGCTCGAGGCTGGAAACGAGCTCCTCGTATAGGGCCGGAGTCAGGCGGTACACCTGCCGAAACTCCTCATCTGTCGTCATGAGCGGGTGCTCAAGACGTATGATACGTCTTCTGCGACGTCGAGCACGGTTGTCTTCGGCCCGAGCGGCCGCAAACACATCCTCTAGTAGCCACAAACGTGCCATTTTGCGGTGATAATCTTTTAAACGCTTCAACAATGGCCGGCGTGATAGATAACGCAAACGATCTCAACTGACAGCTCCAATCGAATTTGGAATTCGTTTTGAACTGTCAGTTTTGAGCGAATTCGAATTAGCATGCTGCCGATTGTAGGTTTCGTGCGAATATTCCATCGAGTTGACCTAACGACGATCGTTTCAAGCCGGCTCGATCGAATACGTTTGCGTGATGTCACGTGGTGTTAAACGCAAAGTGAATTCGAATTTGCATGCTACCGATTGGACGTTTCTTGCGAATATTCTATCGAATTTTTCGATATCGAATTAGCATGCTCGCCCTTCTGGGGCTGGCGGACGGGTAGGGGGGGGGGGGAAACACGAGCCAATACTATTTTAAGACTATGATCACTATTACTTACTCTATGTCCATTCCTACTGTCAATACGTAGGCATTCGTGGCGCCAACCGGGGACACACTCTGAATAGATCACAATGCATGCACATTATTGTTTTGCAAAGCGTTATATGCCGATTTCGCGTGATACCTATATTGTGTACAGTTTATACAAATTCTGTACCTCATCACTACTTACCTACATTCTTGTGCTCAGGAATCAGGAATCTTTAAGTCGAAAAAACCGCTTTGCAAAAGCATGTTTCTCGGCGGAAAGTTTCCGGTGCATGGTTTTCCAAAGATTCAAAGTTTTCCGACGAGAAAATCGCTCTAACAACTTGTTTTCTCGAATGAAAGATTTCTAATTCCTAAACACTTTATTACAAGAAAAGGCCTACTGATCTCCTGCACAGTCATTGGTTGCAGGTTTTTGGTATTGTACAGGTTACCCTGTGCACAGAATAAGTAATAGTGATAAATGTTTGAGCACTTGTCCCCCTAATTCTTAAATTAGACCCACAAGTCAACTTACTCGTTTTAAGGTGGCCCATCCCGATCAACTCCCCATACAAACGGGGAAAGAAGATCACGCACATATTACTTGTCAGAGATCCCAAATTTTGCTCAAAGTAGCTTTATTTGATCGAACTAGATGTCTGATGACCCTTGGCATTGTAAAATTGTGTTTAGTTTCTAAGTTATAAGGTCCGAAAGTTTGGATATTTCGCACGTTTTATACAAAAACTTTGGAGGTAGATTACGCAATGATAAAGTAAGAACATCTTAAAAAGATTAATTATCAGACATAGCTTATTTAATCAAGATTTCTAATCTAACTATTTGGTTTTTGTTAGATTTTTGAATACGGCTGTCGTGGTTTACTTTTAGCTATAAGTCGTTTAGTAATTAAAATTTTCGTAAATCTTACCAAAGCATACACTATGCACATTGTCTTTTTTGTGGACATGTTGCATCTGCCACCTTAAGGCGGCCCAACCCGGCGGGACTAACACAATCGCGGGCACGGTACAAAACCGTGCTGTTGCGCTCTGGGACCTACTCTGTTTCAAAGAAAAAGTCAGGCTCCGTGATGAGGAAGATGCAACATGTCCACAAAAAAGACAATGTGCATAGTGTATGATTTGGTAAGATTTACGAAAATTTTAATTAAAAAACGACTAACAGCTAAAAGTAGACCACGGCCGCTAAAGCCAAAAATCTAACAAAAACCAAATAGATTATAAATCTTAATTAAATAAGCTATGTCTGATGACTTATCTTTTTAAGATGTGCGTAATCCACCTCCAAAGTTATTGTATAAACGCGTGAAAAATTCGAACTTTCGGACCTTATAACTTAGAAACCAAACACAATTTCACAAAGCCAACGGTCATCAAACATCTAGTTCGATCAAATAAAGTTATTTTGAGAAAAATTTGGGATCTCTGACAAGAAATATGGGCGTGATCTTCTTTCCCCGTTTGTATGGGGAGTTGAGCGCACCTTAAGGCTACTCTTAAGGGCTATTATCCCAAAATCTCCATGGAAAGAAAACAAAATTGCACTAACATAAACGTGTTTGATAACATTATTATGTATTAGATCTAATCTTCAATCTTGTGAAAAATACGAGAGAAAAATAAAGCAATGTGACAAGAATCGATTTGATAAGGATTTGTTATATTACTCAAAAATAAGGTAAAAGCAATTTATAATTTTAGTCGATACTATTTTATAAGGAAATTTTATCCTAGAACGAGCTACTTAGTAAGTCGACTAAATGCTTTGCATTTTTGTTTAATTTAACGACCGCTAAGTCTCAATATATTTTTTTGTTAAAAAATATTTTTAAATCGTTTCGGAGCGGGGAGGGACAGAATAGCGCTAGCTAAGTTCTATGGAATCTCGAAATAAACGTTTTATTATCAATAAAAGGTTGGACCACCGGGTCTACCGGGCCACTCGAACGTTCGAGTCAGACTCAACCAATCACAAACGAATCTCATAATGACATAACTCGAATTAGCGGTAACGTCCAATTCTGATTGGTGCAAAATTGATCGAGTCGAACTCAAACGTTCGAGTGCAAAGCGGTTGGCTCGCCGGTTGAACAGGAAAATGAATAATGGCATTTCTTACTCACCATGCTAACTGATAAATCTCAGTTAAAAACTAAATGTTATACTTTGTTTATCGTACGTGCCGAAACAAATACATCAATAGAATGAACAAATGTGCCCGCGAGTGTGCCAGGTCTAGAATAGCGACGTTGACTGATGTGCACCCGCTTATAGATAGCACACACTCGCTTGTCATTTTAAAATAATCTCGTAAAGGATGTAACGCCATCAGCACTGTAGAGTCACTTAACTGTACGGGCGGTCGTCACTAGCATACGTTGTATGAATTATTATGTGTATAAGTGACATTAGGATTGATTTAATAGATACAAATTATTAAATGATTTTATTAAAACATAAAGAAGCGTTTCTAAAACAATCTGTAATCAACATTTCAAATCCTACTGCGCATGCGTACAAAGCTACAATATCGTTCTAACGACATCTTTATTTTTTGTACTACCATTATTTGAGAAGGCTACGCTCATGCATACCACGTTGAACATTGAAAACTTGGCTAAACATTATCATGGGAGATCGTTGCACTAAATGGCTTCCTGTGACATTCTTAAGTGTTCTCACGTACCATTGGAAACCGAGAACATCAGCACTGAAAACAATAATCAGTGAATCTAACTATAATTCCTATAATAACAACAGGGTTCCAACTTTAAAATAGAGCCAACTTAGTAAATTGGTTACTCAACTGAGTGAAATAGATAACCTTAAACATTTAATGTTACTGTATCTTTTCATTGTTTTTTAACCGTGTGCAATAACTGTTTTCTCTTGCTGTTTCCCTAGCTGTGTGAAAACTGTTTCTAGATTTAGTATTTTTTCCATATTTACTTACGTCTTATTAAAGTGAAAAGTTTCTGTCCAATCTTTTAAAATTCTCTTACCTCTTGAAACTGGACACTTGGATCACTAATTAGTAAAATCATATGATCTTTCACAAGTGTTATTTGTATCAAGTTGTTAAAATAACTGTTTAATATTAACTGTTTTGGCTCATTAATACATACTTACCGTAATACATTAATATTACTGAGAAATACTTTACCATAAATGACTGAATTTAAACTGTGCTAAAACAGTCAAAAGGTGCACATATTTTTTTTTCAGTGAGGAATGAGAAAATCAGTAAGCGAACTGATTGAGCAGCGCTACCTTCAGTGTATATTTTGGCTGCGTAACAAATTAGTGACATGATTCAAAAGGGAAAATCAGAGGAAGTTGACATCATAGATGACAAGTTGTGATCGTTTGGCACGATTGTCCGTAATCTCTGCCTGAGTCTCCGAGGAGGCGGCGTGAAGGTGCATCGAGTGACCCGAGCCCGCTCGAGCAGATAACGCGTGAGTCACGATGCCCGTGGCTCGAGTGACATCATGCTGTGGCCGGCCGCGCGGCCGGTGGTGCTGAGCTGAGCGTGATGCATGTACGAAAATACAGTGTATCGATGGAAGGTCGAATTCTGCTACACTGTTTCTCATTAGTAACGTTGGGCATTTATTTACCAGGGGTCTACCATGGCAAATTAAATCACCGGGTGGACCAGACAAACGAGTAAAGCGGGCACGAAATTCAAAAAACGTCCTCAATTATCACTCACTTGTGTAGAAGGTCTGTTGACACCGATTAATAGTTGGGGTATATTAATAGTTGGAGTTCCACAAGGATCCCACCTGGGACCTCTATTATACATAGCTTTTCTTTATGATATTTACACTTGCTTTACACATACCAAATATTGGTTATATGCTGACGATAAAAAAAATTCTCTAAAAATTAATGAAAACTCAGATTGTCAGCTACTGCAGGATGACCTGGATGCGCTATCTCGGTATTATGAAAGGAATAGAATATCCGTCAATATTAGTAAATGTCTATGTATAAGTTACACACGGCGTAAAAAACCTCTAACTTTCGCTTACTCCTTTAATAATATTGAGATCAGCAAAACGAATGCTGTTCGGGATCTTGGAGTTATATTAGACTCTAAGTTAAATCTCATTGCGCATAATGAATCCATTGCTAAGAAATCGTATAAAAACCTCGGATTCATTCTAAGAGTTTGCAAACCATTACAAAGTGTAATCTGTCTAAAAACAGTCTATTGTGCATATGTGCGTAGTACCTTGGAATATGCAAGCTCAATTTGGTCTCCTAGGTATGAAATTCATAAGAAGAGGATCGAGCGTATACAGAAGCTGTTTATAAAGCATTTGAATTTCATAGCTAAAACATCAAACGAACGCTACATTGATAGCTGCAGGCATTTTAGACTTTTAACACTAGAAGAAAGAAGGCTTTTAGCCGATGTAACTCTCCTATTTGATGTGGTTCGAGGGCGCCTCGATAGCATGGATTTACTGGGTGAAGTGGCGCTCAATGTACCACGACGCCGCACACGCCACACTGCGCTCTTTCACGAGTCCACGCACCACACCAACTATGCGAAAGATTCTGTCCTTACTCGGATTGTGTGCTCGTATAATGACCTATTTAATTCTGTCGACATATTTCATTTATCGAGAATAGACTTTCGAAATAAAATCATCAAAACAATTACCCAAAGCGAATGACTTACCCCCCCCCCCCCTTCTTTACCCCCAATTTCTCATCACATGCACACTTAAATATCCTCCCCCTTTTTTTACACACACCCTCCCCACCGCACACACCTTACACAACACAATTCACACTACACGCTCTTGAAATTGATTAACATAATGTACGTAACCTTAAAAACAAAATGCTGAACGTCCGAACTCATCATTCCAAACTGATCAATGGAATTCTTTTATTGGCCCTAATGTTTAGATTAAGAACTATTGTATAACTGTATTGTATAACGCTGTTGAATTCCTTAATACGAAATAAATAAATAAATAAAATAAATAAATAAAGTAACCGGTGTGGTCCGCAAAATCCGGTGTAAGGGCTGTAAATCCGTTGGCCTATCGAGAACAGAACTATGATTATTTCAAGAAAGAGTTCTATAATTATAACTAATGTTGGAATGTGATTTATTTTCATTTCAATAATATGAAAAGAATATCAATATTTCAAACACGTATGTGATCGGTATTATTAGGGAAAAACTTCAGGAACAAATTACTTTTGATTCAGACATTTCTTTGAATCTTTATATTGGTTAATATAGGTTGGGGAAAAAGTTTCTTCGCATTTTTTAAGAAAATTCAAAACATTTTTTAATATGGTTTATTTACATTTAACTAAAGTAACGTGATGCGGATGTCGGACGGGCGCTGGACGAGGATGGCGACCGAGTGGACGCCGTTAGATGCTCGTCGCTCTGTCGGGCGACAACGACAACGCTGGCGTGACGAACTAGACAAACATCAACCCCTCTGGTGGCGGCACACATACAACAAGGAACATTGGACCTCTTTGGGGGAGGCCTTTGCCCAGAAGCGGGCGTCTCCAGTATAAATAAAATATCAATCTTCTTATAGATTAAAAACTAGCATGTAAAATAAATAGGAGAAATAAAAGGGTATTATTATTATGTAGGTACCATTTTGTTCGATAACTTTTTGCCATCTTGTAGGTAGGGACATGATCCCATTGCTATAGAAATATTGGGACTTCTGATCAATATACCGCGACAAGTGGTTTTGGCAGTCCTCTCGTGATGTTAAACTGACACTGCCTAAAGAATTCTGAAGAGACCTATACAGGTGGAAATCTGAAGGTGCAAGGTCAGGACTATACGGCGGATGTATTAACACCTCCCAGCCAAACTCTCTTAGTTTTTGCTGAGTGGCTAAAGATGTGTGAGGTCTAGCGTTATCATGATGAAAAACCACACCCCTTCTGTTGATTAATTCCGGCCGCTTTCTCTCAACTTCTTGCTTTAATCTCATCAGTTGTTCGCAGTAGAGTTCAGAATCGATGGTCCTGCCTGGTGGTAACAGCTCATAATGAATAATGCCCTTCCAATCCCACCACACACACAGCATCACCTTGTCGCGAGTTAACCCGGGTTTCGCCACAGTCTGTGAAGCTTGACCGGCCTTTGACCACGACCTTTTTCGCACGTTCTTGTCGTACGTGATCCACTTTTCATCACCAGTTATCAGCTTCTTCAAAAATGGTTCGGTTTCATTACGTCGTAATAAAGAATCACAAATGAGTACACGGTTCATTAGGTTTCTTTCAGTGAGCTCGTGAGGTACCCAAATATCGAGCTTTTTTGTGTACCCAGTTTTTTTCAAATGCGCCAAAACTGTTTTGTGGTCAATTCCTAGTTCTTCAGCTACGTCGTAACTACTGATATGCCGATCTTGCTCCACTTTTTCAAAAATGGCATCCATTTTATCCGTAATAGGGCGACCAGAGCGACGTGCATCTTTGACATCAAAATTTCCGGATTGAAAACGCTTAAACCAAATTTGTGCTACTCTCACAGACACTGCACTAGGTCCATAAACATCGCAAATTTTTTTCGCGGCTTGCGTTGCATTTTTACCTTTTTTGTAGTAAAATTTTAAAATGTATCGAATTTCTTCATTAGATTCACTCATTTTGACAGTACGAAAAACAAAATGAGAATCACACATTTTCCTAATTTGAATTTGGAATTATGTTCTTTAAAATTTAAACTTTCGATGATACCAAAACCAGCCAGATACAAATAGTATAGCCAAAGAGATTTTATTACAAGTTCATACATACTATAATGCGAAAAGACTTTTTCCCCGACCTATTATTACATACACAGTATATTTTTTGTCTTACAGCGACCTATAGATATTGTTAAATCAAAATAAAAAAGGGTAAAATATAATATATAATTAAACTAATGAGTTCATTAATAAATTGTTCTAACATTAATTAATTTGCAATTCGGGAACCTCCAAAATCAAAAATCTGGAAATCAGTGCAGATGTAATCATTAAAACATATAATATTTGATGGCTTAAACATATTTTTTTACGAATGGCGGGCCTTTACCCGAAGTAATAGTGTTATTATGAAATGGTAGGTTAAATGTAGCGAGTCGTTTTTATATGCCACTAAATAGACGTAAAATTTGGGGCTAACCAAAACACAAATTAGCCCGTCCATAAAATCCGCCCGTACAAATATAGGTTTTAAAAATGAATGACTGAGAATCCAAAAATGGTTTTTTTCAAGCAACTTAGGAATTTTGGCCAAAAATACAAAATATGCTGCATCATTTGCAGCAAACATGTGTGTTCAGGAATCCAACAAATGTATTACACGAAAACGGTTTTTTTAGTGCATAGTTCACGCTCTCATAAGCTCGGCAAAATTGTCCCATCCAATCTATCGCCACACATTGTTTTTTAATTCTAATCAGATCTATAATTTCAACGCATCCAAGCCCAAACTTATGTAATGGTTACTATGTTTATTCAAATTTAGTTTTTATAGTTATTTCGTCTAGCTTAACTTTTATGATTCAAGTTAGTTGCACGTTAAGACTATTCATTGGTTTTTGAAACTTGGAGCCAGTATACTTATTATCAGGACGTAGTTTTATGCTAACGAGAAACTCATTTTCGTATGCGGTGAGTAAAACCCAAGTTTTTTTTTCGGGAACTCTACATTGATGGCATACCATGTGAACGTCATTTTGTCCTATCACAATTCCCGTAGGAATTGTGTGTCACACAGGGACCTTCCCTTTTCCTTCCTTTCCCGGAATTTTTTTGATTGCTGCATCGATCATGTTTTTATCCAATGTGAAGTACCGACCCGGGCGGGCTTAACCTTACCACTTGCTTATGATACCAACTCGGGCGCAATTGCCTTCACCACCTAACCTAGTTGGAAATCGACATTGGACTCCTAAAACTAAGGAAAAGGACCTAGAATTTAACTTGGATTCCGAACCGATCCTATCTAATAGGTCGGGGAAAAAGTCTTTTCGCATTATAGTATGTATGAACTTGTAATAAAATCTCTTTGGCTATACTATTTGTATCTGGCTGGTTTTGGTATCATTGAAAGTTTAAATTTTAAAGAACATAATTCCAAATTCAAATTAGGAAAATGTGTGATTCTCATTTGTTTTTCGTACTGTCAAAATGAGTGAATCTAATGAAGAAATTCGATACATTTTAAAATTTTACTACAAAAAAGGTAAAAATGCAACGCAAGCCGCGAAAAAAATTTGCGATGTTTATGGACCTAGTGCAGTGTCTGTGAGAGTAGCACAAATTTGGTTTAAGCGTTTTCAATCCGGAAATTTTGATGTCAAAGATGCACGTCGCTCTGGTCGCCCTATTACGGATAAAATGGATGCCATTTTTGAAAAAGTGGAGCAAGATCGGCATATCAGTAGTTACGACGTAGCTGAAGAACTAGGAATTGACCACAAAACAGTTTTGGCGCATTTGAAAAAAACTGGGTACACAAAAAAGCTCGATATTTGGGTACCTCACGAGCTCACTGAAAGAAACCTAATGAACCGTGTACTCATTTGTGATTCTTTATTACGACGTAATGAAACCGAACCATTTTTGAAGAAGCTGATAACTGGTGATGAAAAGTGGATCACGTACGACAAGAACGTGCGAAAAAGGTCGTGGTCAAAGGCCGGTCAAGCTTCACAGACTGTGGCGAAACCCGGGTTAACTCGCGACAAGGTGATGCTGTGTGTGTGGTGGGATTGGAAGGGCATTATTCATTATGAGCTGTTACCACCAGGCAGGACCATCGATTCTGAACTCTACTGCGAACAACTGATGAGATTAAAGCAAGAAGTTGAGAGAAAGCGGCCGGAATTAATCAACAGAAGGGGTGTGGTTTTTCATCATGATAACGCTAGACCTCAAACATCTTTAGCCACTCAGCAAAAACTAAGAGAGTTTGGCTGGGAGGTGTTAATGCATCCGCCGTATAGTCCTGACCTTGCACCTTCAGATTTCCACCTGTTTAGGTCTCTTCAGAATTCTTTAGGCAGTGTCAGGTTAACATCACGAGAGGACTGCCAAAACCACTTGTCGCGGTATATTGATCAGAAGTCCCAATATTTCTATAGCAATGGGATCATGTCCCTACCTACAAGATGGCAAAAAGTTATCGAACAAAATGGTACCTACATACTTTAGTTAAATGTAAATAAACCATATTAAAATTTTTTTTGAATTTTCTTAAAAAATGCGAAGAAACTTTTTCCCCAACCAATATTTTACTGCACGGAATATTGGTTGGATAAATCCATTGAGTAAGTAAGGGCGGAAATGGCGACTCATGGCAGCATCTCTACACTACGTACACTGGCGGTAGCCTCGGTCGGCCAGTCAGTTAGCTAAATAATTTGGCGGGTTTACTCATGAAACTCTCATGGTGATTATAAAAACTGTCGTACTAATGTAATGACAGCCACGAAGACATTTCTGCGACTCACCAGTGAGTTACCGGCCTCTCATAGATGAGAATCTCATGCGTAGAAGCGATGGCTTATACTCACAGATTAAGTATCAGTGCTTATGCCACACCTATAGTGGTGATATTTCCCAACCAACCGCTAGCAAAATTGAACTAGGTGCCATGCCAGGATCTTTCCTTTATGGCTATATTGTACTGAATGGAAAACGGAAAAAATCCAATTTCATTCAATGCGAAACCTAGTATGCAACGAACCTTCAGTTTTAAATTTGTGATTTAGGTACGTGGCTCGGTCAGGATTCTGAACGGGGATGCGGCGGCATATTGCCCCGGGGCGGCGTGATCGGTAAAGTTATATCGTATTTTAAGTTTTCATTGATCCAAAAGCTCTTGTTGCAGTGTTGAAATTGTTGATATTAAATAAAGAAGGAATGCTATGTATGTTAACTGTAAAATATTTTATATGAGTTTCAACCAAGGACATACATACATACAAACATAAACATGTGGTAACGAGACCAAACATTAGGACATAACGTTCCTTGTAATGTGGGCCAAAGGTTTACGTTAATTTGTATTGCGGAATTTGTTTTTAAGGTTCTGTGCCCAAAGGGTGCCAACGGAACCCTATTACTAAGTCTCCGCTATCCGTCCGCCCGTCCGTCCGTCTATCACAGGGCTGTATCTCATAAACCCTAATACTCGTAGGTAGGCAACTGATTCACATAGTGTGTATTTATTTTGCCGCTATAACAACAAATAAATTCTAAAATAATAAACATGAAAGGGGGCCCCCATACAAGACGTGATTTTTTTTTGTTGAATCTTGAACGATGGTACGGAACCCTTCGTGTGCGAGTCCGACTCGCACTTGGCGAGTTTTGGGTTTTCATTTATTTAGTACTGACCTTTTTTTATGCGACAATAGTAGGATCATTAATTAGCATCTAGGACGACAATGGCGCCCATAAACATTCGAGTATGCGTGACGGGAACCTTTTCTTCCATGTTGTATAGAATAGATGTTCCAACTATAGACGCAAGGAGTGCCTTTCAGAATTTAGCAGTACGAAACATTTTCGATCGGAATCAAACCAGAAACACCTCAGAATGTTTATACCATGTTTTGTCTTTTGCATTGACGTGCAGCTTAAAATTAGATCGAAAGGGAAAAAACATGGTATAACAATTCGGAGGTGGATCTGGGTTTATTAGTAACAGGGGGAAGGCAGAAATACATGAAATAAAGTGCACATGTAGTTCTTGAGTGAAAGAAGATAGCGGAATCATGCCGAACAATTCCTCAGAGCACTTGTCTTGAGTCTGTGAGTGGATCTAAGTTGTCTGACCCAGAGAATTTCCTGGAGGAACAATACAATATTTGTTCATTTTTTACCGCACATACATACATACCGCACATAAGTAGCATGTGTAAGCACTTACCTCCTTGAGCGTTGGATTACAGGTATATCACAGGAGCATCACAGGTGTTTTGATGAAATGTTCGATTCGCAGATACCAATAACGATACTGTAAACCAATAAAGCCATATTAAGGAATTGCTAGGTTACATAGCCATTGTTATATTGTCCAACACGTATTTTTTTTGCTTACTTTTTTTTAAACCGATATGTCGGTGTGCCAAAAGACCAAAGGCACTCAGAAAAGCCAAAAACACCTCACCTCGCAAAACCACGCTCGGCGAGGCACCACCTGCGGGCTCGTTTGAAGACTCGCAGGTTATTAGGTTATACGTTTGAGGAAAGCCACCCACCGGCAGACAGTTCCATATCCTAGCGGTGCGGCAGAGAAATGAATGGTCGTCGAAAACTAGAAAATTCGAAAATGAAACTGAATGTTCATCAAAAAAACAAAAAAATCTAATGAGCGAAAAAAACAGCTCGTGCAGCTGCGCGCGCATGCTAGGTCTATGAGTAGAGTGGTCAAAGAGGACAATGCCCAAATCCAGGCCCCTTTTCGATTTTGGATTTGTAAATAATTCGTGTCTTTTATTGACACATATGGGATAATTTATATTTGTTACTAGCTGCGGTACCCGGCTCCGCTCGGGTTAGCGTCGGCTAAATTATTTCATGGATAAAAAGTATCCGACATGGCTGATCCAAAATAGGGTCAAACTGGTCCAGGACAATGTATCCATCTACCAAA
The DNA here is from genome assembly GCA_946894095.1 of Incurvaria masculella. Taxonomy (NCBI): domain Eukaryota; kingdom Metazoa; phylum Arthropoda; class Insecta; order Lepidoptera; family Incurvariidae; genus Incurvaria; species Incurvaria masculella. The sequence continues at coordinate 12,892,260 of OX335644.1, forward strand.
TTTAATCAAGATCGTTCGAGATGAAATAGCATGATTTAATGAGAAACATCCAATAATTCCCATTTAGAGCTTCGTTGACATTTGGTGGCTATTTAAAAAAAAAGCATTTGCCGCCAGAACCTTTCTGCACTTGCACTGCAACATTGTTTACCTAGTAAGTAAGTAACGTGTAATGTAGGTAAGTTTTGCGTGGACTCCAACCCACAGCCAGCCTCAACATCGAAAACAGTAACCCATCTCGAACCTGACAGCTCCTAGAGATCCTATACATTGATAAAATACGCACATAAATCGGGTTAGTGGTTCGCAAGTTATAAGAATTTAACACTCACTACTCACCCTTCAGGTAATGAAGCGTTATATTATGTAGCCTATAAGTTTTGAGTAGAATCAGGCTAGACGTAGATACAATCCGCATCTAAATCGAGTAATTGGTTCTCAAGGATTTTGCCAAGTAGTCCTAAAGTTGCGGGAAATACCAAGTCGGACCGCCCGCCTAATCACGAACTAAACAAACACTAACTAACTAAACACTCTGCACGAAACACGATATACGAATTTGTTTCGTGTATCAGTTGACAAAAGCAAACTCAGTAGATTAGGTAACAGACAACTTTTTTTTTTTTAAACTTGATATGACTTGAAGTCAAATCCTTTTAAGCCGTACGAATTGTTTTATTTATTTAAAATTTGGATATTAAAAATAATAAAACACTGTTGGTAACGCGATTTTTGTTTGACTGATGTAATGACGTGGAAACTGATGCAGTTTATCTCGCGTGCCGAAACTAATACAAAAGAAACGCGAGTTTCGGAACGCGACATTAAACTCCTCCAACTATGTATTCTGTGCTCCAACGCACACACGCACATTGTTTTGATAGATATGATCTTTGACGTTAGGAACACACCTACATTACTTAGACAACTGTGAGTGCTTGTAATTTAATATGAACTTTATACCATAGCAATAAAGCTCAAATTGACTACGTTTTAGTTACAAATCATTTGTATGGGAAAAAGAAAAGGGCTATTTTTAGGGTTTTTCCAGCAATAATTCTAATTTTTCTCGCCGTAAAAACCATCCTTGAACTTCAACGAACATTTAAAAAAAAGATTTGGCCAAATTGGTCCAGGCGTTGTTGAGTTATGCGCTTACCAACACATTTTGCGATTCATTTTTATATTATAGATTTAAACATATTTTAAACTATCTGAATCCCCATTTTTCACGGGCGGGTAATCGTTAAATAATTAAAAGAATTCATTCACAATTACTTCTTTTCTACTAACAATATGAATAAGAGAAGGACGGAATATTGCGTAGTACTTCCATTGTTACAAGACGTGTTCGGGTAGCCCGCTCCATGTCATTCCGTCCGGTAAGGGAGAAAAAAGGCGTAAATACGTTTGTAAAATTATCTCTAGGACCCATGTGAAGGATTGTTGCTTATGAAATATCAAAGAGAAATTAAACTCTGTCCATTTTTTTTTTCGTTTAGACTGGAGCATTTCGCTCTACGCTGAGCTATCTGGTGTCTCTGAAACATTAATAACCTCAAAACCCCATTTTGTCAATAACTTTAAATTGGCAATGAATTTGGTCTCAAAAATTCATAACTTGAAAACAAAGTCGCTTTCTCTGTCCCTATATCCCTATGTATGCTTAAATCTTTAAAACTACGCAACGGATTTTGATGCGGTTTTTTTTTAATAGATATTGTGGAGTATAGTAATATCCATTAAATAGTGGAAAAATACTGTTATTTTTGAGGTTTCTAATGTGATGTCGTAAATAATTAATTTTTTTCCGCTTACATTGCAAACGCAGGCTGAATCCTACGAGATTTATCAAAATAATGTACTAAGTATTGTACACATTGAAAAGGTCTACAGAAAACTCCGCGATGGTATATATATATATCTCTTATGGATATCCCACAATATTTTTTTTTGTCATTTACTTTTTACGACAAATAATGGCTAATTTTCGAAGCGATTTTAACCAATACAGCATTAATCCTTATCCAATTAAATACCTTAAATTCAATATAGATCTATATGGCCCATTACAGCATATGATTCAAATGAATATTTTCTAAGATATTACAGATTTTAAAATTGCGGGACGTAGCATTTGCGGCGGTACCGGCCGGCCGGGGCGGCCGCGGCGGGAACGTGCCAATAAATAGCGCTAAAAAACTTTCATAATAGAGTGCACAATACTCACAGGATGTGGTACCAGAGAAGATGTATTGATTCCCCGAATCCCTCTGATACCATCGGATTCACCCTTCCAATTTAAACGTTTACAGTTTCCGGTAAAGACATCTTTTGCAATGACCATTAATAAATCGAAGGGTCAAACCTTCAACGTTGCAGGCTTAGATTTGAGCGTTGACTGTTTTTCACATGGCCAACTGTATGTCGCTCTTTCAAAAGTAACCTCTAGAGAAAACATGTTTGTATTGTCTAATGACAAGAAAGCTGTGAACGTTGTATATAAAGATTCTGTAAAATAATAATTGTTGTAAAAATAAAATAAATAGGTAAAAATATAAAAAGTAAATAATTAAAAATGTAGTGTATGAATTTAGATATTACAAAGTTAGCAGGAAATCTTCATGGTATAGGGAATTCAGTAATGAATAGATTAAAACTTCTGGATCGATTTTAATTATTTTTTAGTGAGTGACTAAATATTTTATACCCGTGCGAAGCCGGAGCGGGCCGCAGGCCCTAGCCTACTGAGCTGGAAAATCCGCTCTTCTCCCTGCTGCCGCCCATAGTCCGCGGTTTATACGACCTATTATCAAGTCCTGGCTTACGTACTACGCATGCGTCAATCCAAGTAAACTAAGGATTGCAACAATGTGTGAATTATAATTAAGCTTCAAAGCCACCTACATTTTAAAAAGGTATCCTAACCCGCATGCCCGCATTCGTAATGGTTGCGATAGCGCCGTAAATTATTATGGTGTAACATCACAGCAAACAGCTCGTGGTGTAGGGGTTAGAGGACTTCATGCCTTTCATGCGAGAGGTTATGAGTTCAAATCCTCGCCCCGGTCATCCACAACTTTTTTTCTATTTCTAAGTTGGATAAGAGCATTTCTTTACGATAGTGAGCTGTTCGATTGTTTGGAACCTATGTAAAACTGTAGCTTCCCCTACTAGGTGGTAGGGTTAAGTCCACCCGGATTAGCACCACCGCAATGGCCGAAACTATGCTTGAAGCGGCAATGAAAAAGTGTCCGTGTTTTCCATCCAGTTCAGTGTAGCCGTGCTCATAAAGGGAAGGTCCTGACAGGGCGCCTAACTAATTCCTTCAGGAATTTAGGGTGTTGGGCTCGGGCTAATATAGCTATCCATCTCAAGAAATGTGACATGTATGTATGTATAATCGACCGTGAAGCAAGGACACATTCATTAAAGAAAGATCCCTGTAAAAAGGACTACTTTACGAATATACTGCAAGGCTGGACCCGAACCAGCAAAACATATATATCATTCGCGGGTATCGCGTATTCGCCACCTGCTGTATAACCATAATTTTGAATTGTCCTACAGTCCTTCTTCCCGTAATCAATGCCTTCTACTAACACAGTATTTAAGATCATACCTACATACATTTCATCTCTATACATATCCATCTAAGTTAAGAGTAAAAAAAACTTAAAGCTCAAAGCAGCCGTCATCAGGAGCTATACTATAGTCCTGTAACTTCTATAAAAGGCATCATTCAGGAGAACTCTATGAAAGAGCAAAAAAATACTATTTAGTTGGTCGAAGTTACTGCAATATGTATTCAAAATTTAATGCAAAATGGTTTCGAAATAATGATAGGATATTAATCCAAGCGTCAGAAGTGATTAGTGGTGGAGGCGAGGGTCCGCTGTTGGCGGTGTACCGAATATGGCCGTTCGTCCGGCCTGTCCTTGCCCTGGGGTCCAACTGCAAAGGTCGATGGTCGACGCAGTTCTTTGTCGCTCGAGACTCCGGGCTCGTTGCCCTGCCGCTTCACGATCGATGAAGATAGATTGACGAAATCAATTGTGAGTATATTTTTAATGGTCTGTGGATGCGAGTGGTTCCATTACATGTTTGCAAGCAAAGCCCCGCGAAAACTATTTGCAGTTATGGGCGAACACAGCAAGCCTTGAAACGGTCATGCTTAGCATACAAACATTCTATCTGGGAGAGAAAAACAAAAAGCAATAACAAATGCAAACATGTTGAAGAATATAATTAAAATTAAAATAGAATGATAATAAATAACATATAATATAAACATATAAATATACATAATATATACACATTTACATAGCTTTAGAACGTAGTCTCCGTTTCAGATTGGCTAAAAATGATTTCGTATGTCCGGTTGTTCTCCTCTACAGGTCGCACAATTGTTTAGCGGAGCGGAGGTTTTTGAAAATTTGGAAAAATGTTTAGGCAATATCAGGCAACAAATATCTGTATCTACTTGTTTTTGTGTTTTTGAATAATAAAAACCTATACAAATGACAGTAAACAGAAAATCTTCATATACATTCTCTTTTCTCTGTTGATCAAAGTAATAAATATACCTTATAGATAACACTGTGTTATTATTCCCTAATATTTTAATGTCTTTGCTGTTGATTGACCCAGGATACATTTCAATAAAAATTGGCAATTGAATAAAAATCGAGCAGCGTTATGAAATTACTAGTTACAGTACCCAGCTCTGCTCGGGTGCAGTTCGTCTTTTTGTAATTTTTCCCGTGAAAATGTTTGAATGGCTAAAAGTTTTTATGGGAATCGTCATTTTCTGATATTTACAGGCGCACCATAATCGAAACCATCCCAACAACGCACACACAACCCTAGCTGAGGACAGACTTGGCAAATTGTATGAAATATAATTAACCAATTTGATTGCGGTGAAATTAATGACGTGACGTGGGCGGCGTCGGCGACGGCACGACATCCGATGCAGCGGCGACAAATCGCCCCAAAACTTAATGCTAATGAATTCTCGTCAACCTCAGCTTTATTTTTATTTATCACGACACACTTCTATACAATTGTAAATCATTGCTAGTCAGGAATGCACTCCCTGCTGAGGTATCTCCCCTAAAGTACAATCTGGGGTCCACCTAACATGGTGTGAAGAAGCGCCTGGCCGGCCGGCATCGAATTCGCAGCCCCCGTGAAAGTCAGAAAGCCCATTGGTGTCATCTGGCACCTCTTAGGTGATGGTCTGGAGTGTACTTCTATGTTCACTTTGTAAACTCTTTTCTCTGTTCTATACGACTGTTTGGAGTGAGTTTCGAATTGCAAGGAACATAACTTACAAGATTTGATTGCAGACATTGGAGACAGGTGAAAGTAAAAAAAGCTTGTAACATTTCTAAGGAACTCTTTTGACCCTTCATGATGTTGATAACTACATAAGTATTGTTTAATTACGTTTATATCTATGAAGATTAATTTCTGCAGTCCATTGCTTCTGATGGACTTTTCATCATACAAACCAGATTTCGCATTAGTAGCAAAAGTTTCTTTGTCAATACCAGTGTTAGCAAACATTGTGGGAGAATGAACTAAATCTTCATATGGTGCTTCAAATAAAGGGAGGGTTTCAGATCTATATGTAGGAGCAGTTCGGTGTTCAGTAAAAAGTTTTCGCGTTCCTTTCGGTTGTAAATCTTGTCTCATAGTCTCTTGACATATTGTGAAATACCTAGGTACCTAGGTTTCGCAGTACACAAAATAATTGTATGTTTTATAGAGTTACGCCAATCATCCATCACCACACAGCGTACGAACTGTAGGTAGGTCACATCCGCCATTTTGGCGATAAAAATGATAATTGGCGCCAGAACTACCTACTTGTGCTCTTGCGCGAAACGCGTTGCTTATCTGCGGGTAGGTAAGTATGGCGGCGCGAGCGGCGAAATTAGCTGCATTCGTTCGCTTTTGTGTTAATTAGCACTCGTCACAGAGCATATTATAATACCCTGACTCGTCTCGCCCGACGCATTCATTGGGCGCACGTAGGCGTAACGTAAATGACACTAAGAATATTTGAGAAGTTTCTTAACTTCAGCTGCATGATTTAATTTCGAGCATCTTTCTTTGCCTGCGCACATTTTCTCAATCTGCAATGCCAGCACGGCAACGCGTCGGGTTTAATAAATAAACCCATGACAATACAATAGTGTCAACTTTGTCCATGTAACATAGGCGTGATCGCGCTGGTAAGAGAGAGCGTCTACATCGCATTCCATGACATCCGTCGCACGTCATCACTACGCGCCCCGCTCCCCGTCGCCGCGCCGCCCGCGCCGCCGCGCCGCGCGCCGCTGTCTCCTCGTGACATCGCTCCATGCTCCTCAATATTCTGCTGCTCCATGTCTATCCAGTCTAGTCGAATGCGTTTTACTGAATCAACACTCGATGACTAGTATTCAAATGTCTCATCAAAGGCATAACCCTGAAAATTGCAGGCTCAGCCATAACAATAAACACATAACAGTGCTCTTTAGTGAAGGATTTGAAAAGATGAAACACCTTTTCAGCATTTTCGCGTCGAGGCCGAGGTAGTCTTAAAAGTGTGCATCGGAAGGCTATTGGCTGGTAGCGTTTCCCGCCCTCCGGGTTGGACGTCTGGTTGGCTGGCGCTGACGTCGCGCTGCCGCGCTGAGTCACGGCTCACCGGCAGCGGTGGCGGTGCGGTGGAGGCGGCGGAGGCGGCGCGGGCGCGTTGTTTGTCCTCTGTCTGCAGTCGTCGACCGTCCTCGCTTCTCGCCGCAGCCATAAACGTCCACCAACCTACGTGAGTAATATTTGAAATTAATTATGCATGTATTCGTATTTTTATGGACATCGAGCGGGTCATCTATTTACTGGTTGATAAATGTTAGGCGCATGCACAATTCGGTTATTTCACGTACAAGCCTACGCGCATTGCATACAATATTGTAACACAAAATGCACGTGACTTTTGAACACGACCTCTTTTTAATTCAAAATCCCTTATTCGGATTCTTACCTAAAACTACTCCCTGGGTCCATTTCCTTACTCACTAAGCGGTCTGGGTTGGTATCATCGCAATGAATGAACGGTGGTCGAAGCGGTATTTTCTTCATCCATTTCATTGTAGCCGTGTAATATAAGGATAGTCCTGTATGGCACATAGTTCCCATGAGGTGTGATCTAAGTCATCCATGTCCAGTTAAAGAAAATCCTAGAGTTTATAATGTAACTACAGATTATACAATTCGATCATACAAAATATATTCCTTATTAGGTAGAAGATTCTTGAGAATGTTTCATATCCATCCACTTTTTATGTTTGGCTCACATGCGAATTTTGTTTACCTTAGCGTAGAAGACACTAGGGTCCCTTTTGATAGCTTTTGCGGAGAAGATAATAGGGTAAATGTTGATATCTTTATCGGAGATGATACTAGGTTAGATTTTCATAGCTTTAGTGGAGAAGATACTATGGTAGATTTTGATATATTTTGAGGAGAAGATACTGAGGAAGATTTCGTTAGCTTTAGTGGGGAAGATACTAGTGCAGATTTTGATAGCTTTAGCGGAGAAGATACTATGGTAGATTTTGATATATTTAGCGGAGAAGATACTGGGGAAGATTTCGATAACTTTAGTGGGGAAGATACTAGGTCAGATTTGGTTAGCCCTATAGCAGAGAACATACTAGGGTAGATTAAGATAGCTTTAGCGGAGAAGATAATAGGGCAGATTTCATTAGCCCTTGCGGAGAAAATACTAGGGTAGATTTTGTTTACCTCATCAAGGTGCTAGCGTAGATATCAAAATTCGAAACCTGATCTAGAAGCAGTATTGTATTGTATTGTATTGTATTGTATTGTATTGTATATCATTTTGTCAAATTGGTAGACAAGCTACACTCAGACAGGTCATTTTTTCTTATTTTAGGGCATACAGGCAAACATAGATTCAGCTTACAATTTCTGGCATATACCATCGTCAAATTTACTAAATAATTAAAACTAAGCTAAATATGTCAACTTAATAATGTGATATCTATATACCTAATTAATATCTACACTTGCATACTATAACCGCTTCAATATAGATAGAAAGATATATTGGTTTTAGCAAATGGCCAGTAAGTATTGGCGTCACAATATTAAAATTGCTGTGTTCACTATGAATCATTTCGCTAAGAAAAAGTGGTTGGGGCAACAAATCGATGTTAATCAAATAAAAATTAGCTCGCATTGTAAGACTGAATGCTTAAGGTGGGCCCGTAATCATCCGAAAATTACGCTCCCCATACAAATGTACTTTACTAATAATTTGAAAACCACTTTTCCAATTTGCTTGATATTTGCAACTTAAAACCAGGCAACACATATCTATGTCTGCAAGTATTATTTTTTTCGAAAAATGTATCCTGTGTCACATAACAGAGAAAAGACAATTTGTATGAACATTTTCTTTTGCCTGTTATTTGACTTGCTCTAGATTTTTCAGCAAAACAAAAACTTGCAGACACAGGTATTTGTTGTAGAATATTTATTTATTTATTTATTTATTTATTGGTTCACATACAGGGTTATACATTATAGACATTGAAATAAAAAAAAAAGAACTTATAGTAATACAGCAATGTACACCCTACTACGTTGTGAACACTGCATGCTTAATTTACGACTATCTATTTAACAAACAAAAAAGAAACTGAAATTAAAGCTTATATATAATAAAACAGAACAATTTGTAAAAAATAAAATACTATAAATAAGAAACAAAAATATTATTAATAAAATACAAAAAAAAAATCAGTCAAAGCAAATCATTTGGAAAAACACTACTAAACTTGTATATTATAATCTATTTTAACATATGGAGTTTTCCCTTTTTTATTTTGGTGAAAGGGTCCGCGAAAATGTCGAATTCATCCTTGCATGCATTGCATCGCGTACACATTCTGGATATTGGTGAATGTGACCCAACATTTGTTCGACAACGCTCAATAAAGAAAGGGTTTTGACCTATTTGCCTACAATTCAACCTGGGAACGAATATGTTTATTCGTTGCAGTAGGTCTGGACAATCTATAACATCATTCATAATTTTGTTTATAAAAACAATATCAAACTTTGATCGGCGTAAGGCTAAAGATTCCAGGTTGAAATGAGACAGACGATCTTCATATGTAACTAGCTCATGGCAGAGGTTTTGTTTGAACGTCAAATTATACAGGAATCTTTTTTGAACACGCTCTATTCGGTTAATGTGAACTTGATACATTGGACACCAAGCTGAACTACAATATTCCAAAATGCTTCGTACAAGTGACGAATATAAAACAGTGAAAGTCTGTGGTTTCCTAAATATTCTCATCTGACGAGTAATAAATCCTAACATTTTAAAAGCTTTTTTGCAAATTTGGTCGATGTGTAGATTGAACCTCATTTCTTTGTCCAGTGTAACTCCTAAGTCACGAATGTTGCTGACTTCCGATAGTGTTTGACCTCCAATATTGTATTGTATCTGTTGTGAAATTTACCAAATATCAAACAAATGGAAACAGTGTTTTTCAAATGATTAGTAAACTACGTTTGTATGGGGAACATAGCTTACGGGCCGTTCTTAACGACAATAAGGGTTACCATGGTAAATAACTCGCCAGGTGAACGGCAAGTGAACAAAGAAAGTACTGATCGTCACTCAGCCTGAAATTTACCATTTTTCATTCTCAACTGAAAATTACCAGTTGGCATTGCACAAAATGCAACAGATTTAATCACGCTCTTGCTCACCTTCTGTTCACATTGAGAGTTGTTTACCATGGTAACCCCCCTGATAGCCATCCATGCGAGATCCATATAAAGTTTCAAAGAGCTGTAAAGCACTATGTTGAAGGAGCTGAAAGAATAATTATTAACTAACATAAAAGTATTGGAAACAGCATCAGAAAAAAACGCTCCTCATACAAATGTAGTTTACTAATCATTTCAATGAATACTGTCTCAATCAACTTGATATTTCAATTGATATTTAACAAATAACTTGTTTTGATTTTTTTATGAATGTATTCTGGAGCCAAAGACTTTACCTGGATGAAGCTATATACGATTAGGAAAGAAAATGGGTATCAACTCTAAGATTGGAATGTAGTTTTCAAATGATTCTTAAACTTTGTTTGTACGGGGAACATAAATTACAGGCCCGAGTATGTAGAAAAATACGATTCTTGTAGCTTGCATTTTATTGGTCAGGAGTAATATAGTTTTGGTTATTATAGATCTTTCTTATTTCTTCTCAAGGCGAAAAATAGGGACGGATATATTTTAATTTTAAAATTATCACTAACCAGATATTGTGCACTACACGCCAAGAGCTTATCAACCATTAGAATATGATGAATAGTGTCCGCATGCTGCAAGTGGAATACGGTGTTGCCACGGAGATCGACGAGATGTTGCCCTTGCTCCGCATATTTCAGTTATTTTATTGAAATTGACTTCCGGATACATTTCGTACTATAATGATATTTCTAGAACCTATTTATCTTAACGTATGTAAGTATGCACATTCAGAATATGAACTCGTTTGCGCCTACACTGTGCTTTAGTTTCACTTCCGAACTGATTATTATGAGAACGTGGATAATTTTATATGACACACATAGGACTCATGCTGCCGAATCAGATCCGGATATGATGTCATTGGCAGTTTTACGAATAATCGGCCCGGCGCTGTGATATAACGCCGTTTTTTTCAAATGCGTGCGGAAGTGAGTGGGCGTGGCACTATGGCTCTATACAACTAGAAAAAAACCTTTGCTCGTTGGCTCTGCAACTCTACAGTGAATGTATAAAGTTTTGGATATGTGCAATATGTCTGATTATACTATATATACTATACCTGCTCACTAAAAATCCTTTGTATATTATGGTAAAACTAAATTGTGCTATAACCTCAAATTATGGAATAAATAACTTTGCCATGAGATCGATTGATTACCGCTGGGGCTGATCCCGACTACAAGAAAAAGGTGAAGTCATTTATTGGTTTGGGCTGAACCCTGTCACAGACATTAGAAGTGTTAGAAGGATCGGCATGCTAACGAAATGAGGCTGTAACAATAAATTAATGTCATCATTTATAATCTTAAAAATCTGTAAAATAAAGCTTAGATGGCAATTTCTCTATATTTAGTGGAACCGGTTACTTATTCTTCTGATAATAACATAATAGTCAAAACATTGCGGGAGTATAATGTTATCTATCAGTTTCCAGATTGTCCGGTAACATAAAAAAATATGTTTACAGAAATAATTTAAAAATACTAAAATGATAATGCTTTCAATTTATCAGTGAAAACACTTTCGTTAAAGAAAAGTCAAATAGTCTTGTTCGGTTCTTAAACAACAATAATTAAATGTAGAAATGCTTTGTACAATATTTACTTACATTATCTATTGTACCTAAATATGTTGCGTTACTGATAGTGTTGGTTTTGTTACTTACTACAATCAGTTATTTTTAGAAACTTAATTTTAGGTTTATTTTGAGCTCAATAATTTATTATATTGTTTGTCTAAATAATAAATCTACATAGGTATTTCACCTAGAGTTTTTAGAACTCTACTGTTGTCGACGGAACAGTGAGAGTGCTAAGTGACCCGCCACGTAGGTGAAAGACAAGCTCTGCCTATCGTGAGCGGTAGTGAGTGCGCTTTAGTATCTGTATATGTGCTTTACAAAATGGTTCTGACTGTATGATTTGATTGATTGATTTTATCATAGGATGTATAGCGCTTTAAGTTAGCATGTCAAAAATAGGTAAAATAAACTATGAAACATGCATCTTTCATTTTTTGGGGTCTCTGGTCCGCTCGTTCAGCCGCCCCTCCACTCCGCCCCGCCATCTAGCGGACGTCCGCGGAGTGAAGGGGCAACTGTTATATAAAGAGGCCAAAATGGCCGAGCCCGCAGACTAAAAGAAGACGAGCCAGCGGACACTTGACCCTGAAGAATAGAAGAACTGCCTGCCTGCAAAAAATAATCAAGAATTTCATTTACTGTCCATCACAAGATAACGAAGGTCGTCTGCCGGGCCATCGGAGGCTGCCGCGCCCCGACCCCGAGGCGACATTGTTTGGTCCTTCGCCGCCGAATCCTGACTTCACTTCGAGATCAAGACGCCGCTCCGCTGATCGCTCGTCAACCTGCCCGCCTGGCGCCGCCTGCATCAAGACCGACGCAAGCCACACGCCAACATTGGCATACGCCCGTGGATACTTAACGGTGCCAACGAAGCGGTGCGTGGTGTTTTGCGACTGACACCAGACGGACCGTCCTGTTCAGGACGAGAAGTCAAATTCTGAGTCGAGCCGTGTCGGTATGTTCACTTGCGCAAGCCATGCCTCCTGGAAGGCACCGTCTCGCACCCTTTCCCTGGTGTGAGAGAGCACTTGGCCCGCTTGTGTTTCTCTGCCGAACGGTATCCCATTAACCCTTCCGCCTCCTACTTCCCTCCAGCAGATAAGGCCCGCGCCCCTCAAGACTCTGCTTCCTCCGGTCGCGAGCGCAGCGAGACTAGTGCACCGTGCGCCTGTCCGCTGCGTGCCCGCCTCGTTCCGCCACACTTCGCGTTGTCGCGTCGCGTCGGTCGCCGTTCCGCGCTCCACATCGCTAACGCTGAGAGCAAGAACACGACGCGAACGTCACAATGGTTAAGACAAGAAGTACCAAAGCCGACGGAACAAGCGCGGATGCGCAGACAGCGCCCCAGCCGAGCACCGCGGCCGACTCGGGAGTGCAAACACATCCGGAAATAGTCAGACTGGGCCCACCGGCATCCCCGACCGACCCCCTCAATGTGTCCGTCGGTGAGAGAACGATTATCGAAACCGCACCGAGAATCGACCGCTCGCCCGCCGCGTCGACCACGCACTCACGCCTTTCTGCCCGAAAACGCCGCGCCGCTGAGTTAGCGGCAGCAGAAAAGCTGGCCGAAATCGAAAGAAAAAAGCTGGAGATCGAAAGCGATTTAATACAAAAGAAATTGCAGTCCGATTTACAAGATATTGAGGAAGAGGATGACCGCTCGAGGGAAGCCGACGACCTTGAAAATATCACAATGCAGCGCACCAGCGAATGGTGCGACAGCCAAAGAGCGCCTCCCCCTTCACCCCCCGCTTCGCTAAATGAAGAGGTGAATCATGCGACGGTGGCGCCACCGCTCGCGCGCCCCGCACCCCTCGTCCCGCCGCCGACTGCAGCGCCACCGCCGCCGCCCGCAAACGACACGGACGTAGGAGCGCACAACACATCGGCTGCACACCCGACCACGAGAGTGGGATTGAGCGACATAGCATTATTGGCGCGCGAATTAAAAGGGCTTGCGACAAATAAAGATAGATGCTGTACATCGAAGCTACCCGACTTCTTTGGTGCAACGAGTGACTGGCTCGCATTTAAGGCCGCTTACGATGAGCAATCTAGACGATTCGACAAAATAGAAAATCTCGCTCGACTGCGACGATGTCTTCGCGGAGATGCAAAAGCAACCGTGTCGCACCAATTACTGACCGGCGGCGATCCAGATCGAGTAATGAAGTTGCTGGGAAAGAAGTTTGGGCGCGATCACGACTTAGTTATGCATCAACTACGTCGATTGAGAAACTTGCCGACCATCACTAACGTCCCACGCCAAATAAATGACTTCGCGTGTACGATTGAAGATGTTATCGCAACGATATCAAGCATGAAGCAAGATAAATATCTACATAGCGTCGACGCAGTACAAGCGATAAAAGAAAAAATGAAAATACTGATGCACAACTACGCCGACTACGTACATACGCATCGAGATGACAACAAGCCCGAATTGACGATGATAAGTGAATTTTTGGAATGCGAGAGCGAGAAGATTACTTACGCATGGGCAGTGGAGACAAAAGATGTTGCCGCGAGTACCGACGCGCGCGCTACGACTCAACAAGGCCGAATCAACAACGCGCGTCAGAATCAGCCTCCCGCCGCCGCCGCCGCCCGACAGAAGGGCTCACGTACACAAGCAGTACACACATCAGCCGCGGGGGGCGCCATCTGTCTACAGTGTGAAGCTACAGACCATACTATACACAATTGCGCGAAATTCAAGGCACTTTCCGAAGATGAAAAATGGAACGCCGCCACTGCGCTTCGGGCCTGCTTTCGTTGCCTAAAAAGTGGCCACCGCTCACAAGTCTGCCGCACGAAACAAGGATGCGCGATGGAAGGATGCGGCCGGCGACATCACACGCTGCTGCACAAGTCATTTCCCCCACCCACTAGGCCACTGACGATGTCTAATGAAAGGGAAGAGGCGAATGAAGAAAATGCCGCATGCGCACGAGGAAATAAGACGCGAGCCCTGCTAATGATAATCCCAGTGACTGTCTACGGGCCAAAAGGCAGTGTACGTACTCACGCGCTACTTGACAGCGGGGCTACAACGACGCTAATAAAAACAGAATTGGCCGATCGCGTCGGAGCTGTTGGTCCAACTGAACGACTGATGCTCTCAGAAACCACGACGAAAGGTGTCCACACGTCCCGACTTATTGACTTGGAGATAGCGGGACCTACTCGCACCAAGTACCCACTGTGGGGCGCCTACACAGTGAAAAAATTAGAGCTGATAGCACAAACCGTGCCCGACTACTCGCATCTACCGCACCTAAAGAACCTACCGTTGCGACCATATACTGACGTCGTGCCAGGAATAGTCGTCGGGCAGAACAACTTCCACCTGCTCGCCGAGAGAGAGAGACGCACAGCCGGCCTCGGATGGGAGAGCCCGTCGGCCGTCCGCACCCTGCTCGGCTGGGTACTCAGCGGCTCGACCGGGGGGAGCGGCGCGACCAACCGACGACGCGGACAGCAAGCGGTTCACTTCGTGGGACACCTGACGCGGGACAACGAAGAACTGCACTCACTCATCAAGAGTCACTACGATCTGGACGCGTTGGGCGTATCTACGAAAGAAAGAGAAAAGCCCACTGACCGGCAAGCTATTGACATACTGAACACCACCTGCCGACGCACAGATAATGATGACCGGTGGGAAACCGGTTTGCTGTGGCGAACTGACTCGACGGCGATGCCGCCGAGCAAGGGGTCCGCACTTAAGCGCCTACGTTCACTTGAGAAAAAGATGGATGCTAACAGAGACTTCGGTGAAGCGTACGCGAAACAAATGAAGCACCTCATAGATTCTGGATACGCTCGACAGATGGCGCCAACCACCGACAAAAAATTATGGTACTTGCCTCACTTCGCTGTGACTAACCCCAATAAAAGAGGCAAGGTACGGATTGTATTCGACGCAGCAGCGCGGGTGGATGGACGCTCACTCAACGATGCGCTACTGACGGGACCCGACTTACTGCAACCTTTGCTCGGCGTATTGTTCCGGTTCCGGGAGGGGGCGGTGGCAGTCTCAGCGGACATCAAGGAAATGTTTCTCCGAATACAAATAAGGCCTGCGGACCGACCCGCGCAACGTTTCTTCTGGCGAGGACTGAACCGAGACACGCCGCCAGCAGAGTACGAAATGAGCTCGATGATCTTCGGCGCCGCCTCCTCTCCAACAACCGCCATCTACGTCAAAAATAAAAATGCAGAGGAGTTCGCACACCTGTACCCGGACGCCGCAAAAGCCGTGGAGCGACAATTCTACATGGACGACTACCTGCAAAGCTTTCCCTCGACCTCGGAAGCGGTGAAGATTTCATCACAAGTCAAAGAAATTAACAAGCGCGGTGGCCTCGAACTAGTGGGATGGGCGTCAAACAGTAAAGAAGTGACCGAGCACGTCAATCCAGGGGGGCGCCAGGAAAACATGCGCGATCTAGACCTACAAGCAGATCAAGAGAAGACATTGGGACTTCGCTGGGACACCGGTGACGATACGCTGGGATTCAATCTGAGCCTCGCACGCATTCCGAATGACATAGCTACCGGCGACAGCCGCCCGACGAAGCGACAAATGCTAGCCGTCGTCATGTCCGTCTTCGACCCCCTCGGACTCCTGGCCCCCGTCATCATACAGGCAAAAATAATATTGCAGTACGTCTGGAGATCCGCCATAGACTGGGACGACGAGCTGGCTGATGCCGAGGCGGCCAAATGGTTCGACTGGGTACAACATCTGCACGACTCCTGGACGTGCCGAGTGCCTCGCTGCTACTGCACTGACTCCGACATACTCGCAATTGAGCTTCATACGTTCTGCGATGCGAGTGAAGACGCTTACGCCGCCGTCACATACTTGAGATTTCAACTGAGCAGCGGACGCGTACATACATCGATCGTCGCGAGCAAGACAAGAGTTGCACCATTGAGACCAACATCGATACCGCGCCTCGAGTTACAGGCCGCGCTGCTCGGGAGTCGACTCGCGGCTACTGTCATCAGCGAACATTCAGCGAACGTCACACAGAAATACTACTGGACGGACTCGCGCACGGTCCTGGCATGGATACGAGGAAACCCACGTGACTACCGAGCATTCGTATCGCATCGGCTCGGCGAAATAGACGAGCTCACTCGACCGGAAGATTGGCGCTGGGTGAACACCACAGAAAATGTAGCGGACGACGCGACGCGCGCTCAACAGACATTCAACACCGAGCATCGCTGGTTCGTCGGACCCGCCTTCCTGCGACTACCAAAAAACGCGTGGCCGATACAACCCGACGACAATCGTACAACGACGGAAGAGAGAAAAAATACGGCCGAAACAGTGACAGTGACTGATGCGACGCCCGCAGCCGACTGCCTACCGGACGCCTCAAGATTTTCAAAATGGATGAAGTTGGTACGCGCGACCGCCTGTGTCGTGCTCTTCACTGAAAAATGTCGCCGGCGACACACCGGCGCTCTCGATCGGCGACACATGGACGCAGCGGTACGAATGTTACTCAGAAGAGTACAGGAAGATGCATTCGGGATGGAGCTGCGAGACTTACGCGCGAACCGACCAGTCGCATCAAGTAGCCGCCTACAACATCTGTCGCCATACATTGATAACGATGGATTACTGCGCCTGCGCGGACGCGCGAGCGCGGCGCCGGGCATCGACAAGGAAGCAGCGGAACCAACGATTTTATGTGGCCGGCACCGCATCACCCGCCTCCTGGTGCACCATTACCACGTGACTGCGCACCACGCCTACCCTGAAGCGGTGGTGAACCACCTCCGACAGAAGTTCTGGATTCTGCATCTCCGCCCGACCGTGCGAGCCGTCGAACGCGCCTGTCAGGCGTGTCGAGTGCGACGCGCGACCGCGCTCGCACCTCCGATGGGCGACTTACCTATCGCCCGCCTGAGCCACCACCACCGACCGTTCACGTTCTGCGGGCTGGACTACTTCGGCCCAATGGACGTGACGGTCGGACGCCGCAGAGAGAAGAGGTACGGCGCGCTCTTCACATGCCTTGTGACGCGCGCCGTGCACATCGAGATCGCCCACAGCCTGACAACGGACTCCGCCATCTGCGCCCTGCGCCGCATGATTGCGCGCCGGGGTGCTCCCGCCGAGATTCACTGCGACAACGGCACCAACTTTCACGGTGCCGACGCCGAGCTCCGCCGTGCCTGGGCCGAGCTGGACCAAGATATCATCAGAGACTACGCGCTGAACCGCGGAGCCAAGTGGCGGTTCATCCCTCCCGCCGCGCCATTCATGGGAGGCGCGTGGGAGCGACTCGTGGGCTCCATCCGGAAGGCGCTAAACGTGACACTACACCAACGAGCGCCCACCGACGAAGTGCTCGCTACTCTGCTCGCCGAGGCCGAGCACTGCGTGAACGCCCGGCCTCTGACCCACGTCTCGACGGAGCCTGGGGACCCGGAGTCACTGACTCCCAACCACTTCCTGCTGGGAAGCTCGTCCGGCGCGCCGACTCCGGGCGTGTTCGACGACTCCGACCTCTTGCGGCGGCGCCAGTGGCGCGCTGCGCAGCGCCTGGCAGACCTGTTTTGGACGCGCTGGGTGCGCGAGTACCTGCCGACGCTCCTGCCACGGCCTCTTCCCGGCGACGGCCGCCCTGAGCTACGCTCGGGCGATGTCGTGCTCATCGTCGACGGGAACCTGCCTCGCAACGTTTGGCCGCGAGGGATCATCGAGAAGGTGCTGCCCGGCAAGGACGGACACGTGCGCGTCGCTGACGTGCGCGTCGCCGGAGGAGTGCTGCGTCGCCCGGCGAGGAAGCTGGTCCGTCTCCCCACTGATCGAGTCGACGTGGACGACCGGGGGGAGAATGTTGTCGACGGAACAGTGAGAGTGCTAAGTGACCCGCCACGTAGGTGAAAGACAAGCTCTGCCTATCGTGAGCGGTAGTGAGTGCGCTTTAGTATCTGTATATGTGCTTTACAAAATGGTTCTGACTGTATGATTTGATTGATTGATTTTATCATAGGATGTATAGCGCTTTAAGTTAGCATGTCAAAAATAGGTAAAATAAACTATGAAACATGCATCTTTCATTTTTTGGGGTCTCTGGTCCGCTCGTTCAGCCGCCCCTCCACTCCGCCCCGCC
This sequence comes from Incurvaria masculella, assembly GCA_946894095.1. Lineage (NCBI taxonomy): Eukaryota > Metazoa > Arthropoda > Insecta > Lepidoptera > Incurvariidae > Incurvaria > Incurvaria masculella. The sequence goes on from OX335644.1 coordinate 12,910,842, forward strand.
ATCTAGCGGACGTCCGCGGAGTGAAGGGGCAACTGTTATATAAAGAGGCCAAAATGGCCGAGCCCGCAGACTAAAAGAAGACGAGCCAGCGGACACTTGACCCTGAAGAATAGAAGAACTGCCTGCCTGCAAAAAATAATCAAGAATTTCATTTACTGTCCATCACAAGATAACGAAGGTCGTCTGCCGGGCCATCGGAGGCTGCCGCGCCCCGACCCCGAGGCGACATCTACATAGGACTTTGACCTAGAGTTTTATACAAAACATCTTCCGTTTACTGTGTGTAGCATTTATAAAACTTTTTTGCGAAAATTGTTCCATTTCATCACATGTTCCACGCAAGATAAACGTAATATGTGATTATTCAAAACGTATGTGTTTTTTACTAATATACGATTAGGCATGCATCGCTGCATCGAAATTATACTATCAAATCTATGCTATGCAAAATCTTTAAGTATATAAATATTGTAGCATTTTTTATAGTAGCATATGGGCCTACGTACCCTATGTACCCTAACTTGAACCCAACTGAAGGCGACTTGTGACAAAGAAGAAAGAATGAAACTAAGAAGTCAGAAGAGAGCGGAAGACGCGTCGCTCCTGGTTGTTGGAGTCTATCGAGTGCTGCGCCCGGTCGAATTTCCCACGTCGACTGATATTTGACTGGTCGGTGGGATCTTCGTCCGTTTGCGTCACTCTTACTTGACATCAACACCGCTGCAATGGCCGCCGCTACCGACGCCGACGCGGGTGCCCTTGTCACCCGTGCTTGTCACCGTCGCCGCCGTGCTCGCTCCGCCCACGATCAGCTGCCACCTGACTGCCACTTGTTACCCCAACTCATGGCTTTGTGAATTTGGTGAAGACAATGACGTATTCGCAGCATGAAGGACATATACATATTGGTGGACATTAAATACATTAAACATAGCCTTGCAAAACGTATGGTCATTAGGATCTTCTTACGCTGATTTATGTTTTGTTATTTGGTGATGATACCCAGTTTTTTAGACGACTGTCGAAGTATTTCCCCCAAAGTACAACCTGGGGTTGAGTGGACGCGGGATCCGGTAAGGCAAACTCACCGGATGCCGCAACTGCAGTATGGCTGGCCAGGAATCGAGCACCGGAGCGTGAGAAAGAGCACACCCAGGAGCAGACAGAACACGCTGCAGGCAACACAACTCCAGCTTGGGACGCTGCGCCGCCATTACCGGTGAGTCTCTAGCGCAGCACTGGACTTGTCAGTAGGCCGTATAGGCCGCGGCCTATATAGGGGCGACTGTAGTGGCAGGACGGCAGATTTTAGACAGAATCTCACCAGGGACGGATTTCCCATAAGGCGAGTAGGTCTGGATCTAGGGCTCCAAATTTTGAAGGCGGCAAAAGTTCTTTCCGAAGTCTGCGAAATGTTTTCCGAAACTTTTTTTATGATTAATGATTACATTAAGTAAAGAATGGTACAAAACGAGAAGATGATCATAAAAACATATCAAACGTATGCATATATGCCCCTCTTTTCTGGGGCATTGCAAAGCGTTGTCATGCACAACCGATGTCCCATAATCTCTAAGCCATTCTGTTTTACAGACACTACCATGAACGCTGTTCTGTGGAATTTGCATCCCTCATCCCTTTCCATCCAACATATATGCGGAGCCAGCAGATGCAGCTGAGCAGCGCAGCAGAGCAAATGCGTGCTCTAATGCCAGCAAAGAATTAGAGCACGAATTTGTAATGGAGATCAGGCTTTTGAGAACTCACCGTTTCTCTAAATAGTTTATCTTGTCACCAGAGAGGGCAGTGGGCCTATTCTTGGAATTCCGTGCTCAGGAATCAGAAAAAAGTAAATCGAGAAAACAGCTACGGACGTAGGATAATATGCCGTTGCAACGCTCGCTGTTCGCAACAGCTGGGTGGTCAGAGCCTATTACGAGTTACAAATCACTTATCGAAAAATCGCTAAGAACATCGATGCCGCACGTTTACATCATTGAATAGAGCATGCATTTGAGGGATACACTTAATCCCCGTCCACGGATTTTATATTAAAAATATTAAATAATATAAATATGTTAAAAATCTACACAAATTAAAAAATCCGTGGACTGGCTACTTATGTTATGTAATTATGTAAACCTGCGGAATCGATGACCTTAGCGATTTTTCCATAAGTGATTTAAAACTTGTTTTGTAGCGAAGTTCTTTCTAGCTCTTGGTTTATTTATATTTTGTATTAAATAACAAAAAAAATATGTTTTGTTTCGGAATGGGGTGACTGTGTATACGAAACTAAGCATCTTTTGTTCCACGACTCTTGTTTTAAAAACCGAAAAAGTCCCATCCTCCCAGTCTTATCCCCAAACAATTTAGTGCGTAGCACAAATACACGTGCGTAGAGCAAGAGATGTTCAGTCGTGTGTACAGAATCGCCCCATTTCGGCTCCACTACCTATATTTGTAGACCAGTAAACTAAAACTGTGTTCTAAGTACCTATCTAGGCAAAACATTGGCTAATTTTTTACTGGCTTGCCACCGCTTCCCCCGCCTCGCAGTCCGTGCAGACAAAGTGTGACCTTGAAAGTATCTTTAAAGTTTTTAAGCAGATATATATGTATATTTATCAGATATCTATTGTATGCATGCAAGCATTCGATTTTCGTTAAAATTCTAACCAGAAAACTTTGGTGGAAATCGATTTTGCTTATTTTTCTTCCTGTGGGCTTCACACTAGACTTGGGTAACTACGTGTATTTAACGAAAACATTTGTCAGTAAAAGCCAAGCATGGTGTAAGTAGACGGAAATTAGCGTGCGTTAATATCCCAGATAGCAATGTAAATTGGTTTACACTAACAACTAGATTGAAGTAACACGCAAGAAGGAAAATGCGGTGTATTGGGCTAATATCATGACGGTGGTTATGGTATCGCCATCCATGACATTAAAAAAACATAGGACCAAGTGGAAAATAAATACTTACACAAAATGAATACTCTAATTTCCCTGAGGTACCCGGCTCCGCTCGGGTCAATGTCGTTGTGAACTTATGTCGGACTGAATTATATCCTAGATAAATAGTAACCCAAAGGATTGGTCTAAAAGGCTAGTCGACACTACTTTACGAACAGATTAGACAATATATCTACGAAAATTGATCAAAATCGGTTGAGCCTGCTTCACGGGACTGCTTCATTGACATGGATGAACATCACTGCCACTTCGACCATATTCCATTCAGTGCGGTTGTTGGTAACTCAGGCGGGAGTAACCCTAACACCTAGTTATGTAGTAAGAAATGGTCCTAAAGTTTTACGTGGAATCCGTACCACAGCAAGATTTAACTCCAAAACGGTCACTCATCTGAAACCCGAACGCGCCTAGACATCCCATACGTAGATGCAATTCGCACATTAATCGAGTGAGTAGTTCGCAAGTTATGAGCATATTTAGATTTATGTACTCTGCTAATTTATATTATGATTGTACATACAGGAGCAGTCCACTTATCATTTTGTTAACAATATGGAACCCTCGGTACTTATTCATAAAATTGTTTTCTCATTGTCTATATAAGCTTTATGTAGTAATACATATGTAATTTGTAAGATTTTTATTATGTATGTAAAATGGCTTCCTGACATAAACATTTGTGTTCGTTTTTGTATTTGTATTTTACTTCTTCAAGCTGTCAATGTCAAACTCGGACTTCAGATTTGTATGAAAACGCGGAGTCGGCGTAAACGGCAACGTCGACGTCTTAACAGCGACGATGAGTTTGACTTTGACAGCTTGAATAAGTAAAACCACAGAATAAGTAGAAAACATTTGTATGGGGCTTCACGTTTTTACCTAACTTCAAAGTTCCGTAAACGCCAATTGAGGTGAGAACTCAGACTGACCACTCAGTGTATTATATTCTTTGGAGCACACTCACAACTGCGTAGGCCCGTAGTGTAATATATGAATACTTTAAAATATGAATCAGTTTGTTAAAAATAAAGACTTTCATTGAGTTTGCCGTATAATATTATCGCACAGAATTTGTTCCTTATGCGCTATTGGTTGGTGCAATCATACTGGTGTGTTATTTCAATATATAATATAATCAACAAGTTCGATTTCCGGTTGGTTTTTTTTTAAATATAATAATGCAGTTTTACTTGTTATCAAATTAGGCCCCGTGACTCCTTTGAGTGTTTTTTATGTTTTCTTACTTATAGTTTCAAATTTGGTCATGAAGGCACACTTGAAAAATTCACCTATATACAGGTGGTATCCCGGTTCTCCCCATATTTTTTTATAAATTCCGACACACAAACTGTATGGGGATGACAAATCGTTTTTAAGGTGGGCCATCCCGCTCAACTCCCCATACAAACGGGAAAAAAGATCACGCCCATATTTCTTGTCAGAGATCCCAAATTTATCTCAAAATAGCTTTATTAGATCGAACTAGATGTCTGATGAACGTTAGCATTGTAAAATTGTGTTTGGTTTCTAAGTTATAAGATCCGAAAGTTCGAATTTTTCACGCGTTCGATACGATAATTTTGGAGGTGGATTACGCAGTGATAGAGTAAGAATATCTTAAAAATATAAGTCATCAGACATAGCTTTTTTAATGAAGATTTATAATTTATTTGGTTTTTGTTAGATTTTTAACTACAGCGGTCGTGGTTTACTTTTAGCTATAAGTCGTTTTGTAATAATTTTTTTCGTAAATCTTACCAAATCATGCACAATGCACATTGTCTTTTTTGTGGACATGTTGCATCTTCCTAATTACGGAGCCTGTCTTTTTCTTTGAAACAGAGAAGGTGCCAGAGCGCAAAAGCACGGTTTTTTACCGTGCCCGCGAACGAGTTTGTCCCGCCGAGTTGGGCCACCTTAAGTCGTATTTACAATTAAATGTTTACCTTCATGCTCCATTTATATATGGCTAAGAATTACCTCCGTTAACTCCCTATATATTTTTATATTTCAAATGAATTGTCTCAGTCTTACCAATTCTTAAGACCGTGTACCACACTTATTGCGAGATTCATATACGTTTTCAGTCTGTTACAATCGGAATAGTACTCGTGTGTATTTCACGCAGCCGCCGCCAAACTCCACTAACCGTCCTGAACCATCAAGCTTTTCATTTTGGCTCCAACCTGCTGCAGTAGACCACCCGTGGCGGAATCAGCAACGTCTGCCTCCAACTTTCGAAGGCCGGTCGCTGTGTACGACACCCGCTCCAGACCAGCAACATTCGAAAATGTTCGTATTTTACATCTAGATCGAGATTTTACCTTTCTCACAAAGGGAAAGTCCTGGCGTGGCATCTAATTCTTTTGGGATTGCGTTGATTGAGCTAAAATCATGACGGTGGTTGTGGCCGCCCATTTCCAGTGACATAAAAAAGTATACAGTGCACTGCCTTATGTGGATACTTAAATAATAAGATTATGAATTTAGGAGTGAAAAGGATTTTGCGAAAAGGTTTGACACTGCAAACATTACAATGCTGAAGATACGGCTGCTTTAACACCTGTAGGGAGTTAGGGGAATCAGAGAGTATTAATAATGACACTAGTCCGGCGCGGGGACGAGGCCCGTTACAACAATATTCCAATAAATTTCTATAAAAGCGTTCACCAGGCACGTAGATATAGATACACGTAAGGGATGGGGGGGGGGTCGGGACCGGGCATAACATAACCTATGAAAACGCGAGTGAAGGAAAAGAAATTTTTCGATAGCAATAAAACGAACAGAATGACAAAGGACATTTATATAACTGGGGGTGGGCGCAACTCAACGATTGGACCTTTATAGTTCAGTTAAGGTGGCCCTTCCCGGCGGGACTAAATCATTCGCGGGCACGGTATAAAACCGTGCTATTGCGCTCTAGGACCTTCTCTGTTTCAAAGGAAAAGACAGGCTCCGTGATGAGGAGCGTGCAACATGTCCACAGGCAGACAATGCTCAGTGTGTTCAATATAGTTCTTCATGTTTGTGTCTTGTCTGAACATTGCCGAAATTAGCGTGATGATTATTCAGTGTTGGACCTTATGCCTGCTGCATAAGGTCTGCTGTCGGGTTGAGCAGCCGTAGCATATTGCATATCGAGACTTGCTTCCCGACGTGTGCCGGTATGTTTGCATACCCGCAAGACTTGGCGAGTACGTCTAGCTGCTCGCCTTTTGGAGAGTACCCGCTCTTCACTTCTGTTTAAAACGTTGGTGAGTGAGCCTGCAATTTGCTACTCATCCTATGTGGAAGTCCTGGCTGTGGAGAAGAAAGTGATTGGCGGCGGCGGCGGTGTACAAAGCTGAGTGTCTGTGGTGGCGACTGCCGGCTGCGTGGACGGTGGTAAGCTCTCAGGATCGGTGTGTTGCGGCGACACTAAAAGACTATTAATTACAGTCCACACAGTGTTTGATTTGATAAGATTTAAGAAAATTTTATTTACAAAACGACTTATAGCTAAAAATAAACCACGACCACCGCTTTAGTCAAACATCTAACAAAAACCAAATTGATTATAAATCTTTATGAAACAAGCCTAACGTCTGATGACTAATCTTTTTAAGATGTTTTTATTTCATCAGACATCTAGTTCGATCAAATAAAGCTAATTTGGCAAAAATTTGGATCTCTGACAAGAGATAGGGGCGTGATCTTCTTTCCCCGTTTGTATGGGGAGTTGAGCGGGATGGCCCACCTTAAGGCACTTTTCTACTGAATTCAAACCCAGCAGATGAATTGCACCCAGCTACTTTTCCATCTGAATTCATTTGGAGGCGTCAATGTACAGGACAATCCATTTTTCTCCTTATTTATTAAGGAATGGTCCACGGAACCAGGCAGCAATATCAATGAAGTTGTGTGCATATTGAATAATATCATAAAACAATTGAGCTAGTTTTCAAGGCTGATATACATATTGCAAGCAGGAGGCTGAATACTGAGCCTCGAGGAAGCCTTCCTATTGACTCTGTTACACCATTAGACCCCTAAAAAAAGAAATGTGTCATGTTGTGTTAGTCTCTTATTAGTGATAGTTTCGGTATTTTTCCCGTTTCTTTGTAAGATTTTTTTGTAATTTGCGTAATGAGTCACTGTTGACAAACCAAATAAATAAAAAAAAAAGATGGTTCTTTGAAAAATGTATGAGCACGGCTACATTTAACTGGATGGAAAACACGGACAATTTTTCATTGCCACTTCGACCATCTTTTCATCCCATGCGATGGTACTAACCCGGGCGGGCTTAAACCCCTACCACCTAGTAGGGGTACCTACAGTTTTACATGGATTCCGAACCATGGAGCAGCTCGCATTCGTGACGAAATGCAAAAAAGACAGTGGTGCATGTCGGAATTGAACTCAGGCCTGTGGTACGCTCGGCCAGTCTTCGCGCCACTAGGCTACGAGCCGCTCACATGCTTTTATGCTTTTGCTTTTGCGCAACATGCTTTTACTGAGGTATCGAAAATTTTGGGATTACCGTCAGTGCTCCTGTTCAGTGAAAACTATATCCTTTATGAAAAATAAATACACTACAAAAAAGAAAATCTTTAATCCCAATAGTCACACTATTTCTGGTTTATACTGTGATGTAATTCATGTTTGCCCATTTTCATATATGAACCCGGATGTTACAACTGCAGAAGGTACAGGAAAAATAAAACTGCCAACTAAATAAACAAATCAATATTATTTCCATTAAATTTTATCAGTACATCCACATTGAACATTTCAATTTACGAGTCCAACATAAACCCTCCGACGCCAACTAAATACAAAGTAAACAACTAAAGATAAAATATATTTACATTAAAGTGTTCATATACAAATTAAATACAGAAAAAATAACAAATCAGTGCAACAAGAAATAAAATTAAATACATATTTAGACATTCCTATCCGGTTTAACATAGTATATTAATTTGTTTAAATCTAAGGTTAAAAATCGCAATAACTATTACAAATTTTATATTTCATTCTATTGGCCTTTACATCACAGTGCTATGCTGAGGATCTATTGTTCATAGGACCGAACAAAACTAGTAGCTGGCGCGACGTTGCTACCTTCCAGAGGCACCAGAGGCAACGGAATGCGCCAGGCCGACCCAATGTGTAGCAGCCAATATCGAAAACGAAAACTCTTGCGACCTTCACTCCTGGTGCATACAAACGCGGCTCACATACATCAAAACTTCATAGAAAAGACTCGACAATACAAAAGTTAGTTTACAAATGCTATTTAGTATTGACCCTAGAAACCCAACGACATTTCAATCAAAATTCATTCTCGTTTCAATAAAAGCTTCGCTTCGGTCAAATGTTCGGCGCCAACGCCATTCAATAATTAATTTAGTATGGAACTGAAGAAATAAATACCATCCCAATTTTAACACATGTTGCATCGAAATAAATATAAATGCATTGTTCCCACGTCGTTACCGAAGGAAGAGCACTGGTGCACTAAAGATAATCTAAGCGATGTACTTTGACAAGTTAACATGTACAACATTATGCATATTTATTGTCACTCAGCGCGTCACACCGAAAAGCTAAGAGCTACAGACGAGCGACAGAATCATAACTGAAAGCATCCAATATACTCGCATTAACAACTATTCCCAGTATGTTGAGTTGCGAGTTGTCAATGGGACCCGAAGAACTACCGATGCAGAATGAAATAGGTATTATTTCGAGGTACATTTCTTGCCACCGTCGTGTGGGGCCCACGGTACAGTGTGTGCGACAGGTACATTGTTGTTGTTGTTGTTGTCGACGAGTGGCTGCCGACGCTTGAACGCACTTGACACCACGCCACAGGTACATATAGCTTAATTACTGCATCTCGAGAGCTAGTGACATGTTTCCCCAACTCTCGCTGCGACTAGACAAACGCCATCCTCACCCAGCGGGAGCGTAGTGTGTTAACAAATTCGCCGCTTCAACATTTTTTTTAATCGTAGATGTAGTCAATGGCTTTTTTCGTTGGAGTCTTTAATCACATTTAGTCGTCCATACTTCCGCGAAACTCTCTAATGTCTTGCAATGCAACTTTCCAACCAACGCCATGCCAGGCGAGAAAAAACATTTGAAAGGCTTTTGGTGAGCCCTAAGAATACGAATAAATACTGGCACGCTACTATTCAGTAACTCCCATGCCGTTTGTCGATATATTGATTCCAGCAATAAGTGGCTAGCTCAATGCTGGCTCAATAAATGACCACAAAAGAAAATCTATCCTACTAAAGTTGATATGTGTAGCACTAAGAAATTAACAACTTGTCTGGTTGCAATGACGAAATTTAAACTTTATAAATGTCTAACATTATCAGAAAGTAGTCTTTGAACATTATTCAACAGGTAAAATGATGAAATCGTAGACAACTTCTAAAATGACCTACCTTTGAAAAATCTCCAGCGACTAGCGGACGCCATGAAGCCCTATGATAATTTAACTAAATTTTTATCTTACAACAGTCGTTAGGCCTCACCGGCACGGTTACAAATTTACAAATTTATTATGGCAGATTTCAACAATATAAACTTTACGGCTACTTAACTTAGGAGCGCGGGAGCATTGTCGCCGGGGCCGTGCTGGAGGGTGGGGTGGGGTGGGGTGTGGGGGGTGTTATGCGCGGTATCCGGGCGGATCCCACGTGGCCGTGAATCAGGAGAGCTGGCGATAGAGCAGGAGATAGAGGGCGGCGGCGAGCAGCGCGACGGCGACGGCGAGCGCGCGACCCGCGCCCGCGCCCGCGCCCCGCACCGCCCCCTCCCGCGCCGCCGCCAGCCGCGCGCACTCCGCCGCCGCCTCCGCCCAGCGCTCCTTCGCGCGCACCAGCTCCTCCTGCAGCGCCAGCAGCGCCGCCTCGCTCGCCTCGCGCGCTGCCCTTTCCGAGAGGGCTCTCTCGACGACTTCCTTTTCGCCCTCCTGCGACTTCTCCTCGCTCGCTCCCTTCTCCTCGACCGAGTCGTCGAGAGCTTCGTCCTGCCGGATCCGAGACTCCTTGAAAGCTTCTTCCTGGAGAATCTGCGATTCCATTAGCGCTTCTGCCTGTTGGATCAGCGAATCCTCGGAAGCTTCTTCCTGGAGGATCTGCGATTCCATGACCGCTTCCTGTCGGATCTGCGAATCCTCGGAAGGTTCTTCCTGGAAGATCTGCGAATCCATAAGAGCTTCTTCCTGTCGGACTTGCAACTCCATGAGAGCTTCGGCCTGTCGGATCTGTGACTCGTCGAGAGCGTCTCCGCTCTGGTTCGACGACTCCCCGAGGGCGTCTCTATCGCGTCTCCACGACTCCTCGAGTGTATCGTCGTCCCGGTTGGAGAACTCATCGCGGGCGTCCTCTTCCCAGTCCGAGCTGGAGTTAACCTGGGTCGAGTTCGCCTCGCCGGCGTCGTCGGGCTCGCCGTCGAGCGCGTCGAGGGCGGCGTCGAGCTCGCTTAGCACGCTCGCCTCGTCGACGACGGTCTCCCGGTCGGAGGCGGAGTCAGAGTGGTCGCGCTCGCGCAGGCGCGCGCGCAGCTCGCGGCACGTATCCGCGAGGCGGGCGTGGTCGCGCGCGGTCGGCCGCACCGCGAGCTCCTCGGCCAGCGCCCTCTCGCCGGCGAGCGCCCGCTCCAGCCGCGCGCCCAGCTCGGCGACGCGCTCCTTGTGGCTCTCCGGGTCGTGTTTCTCACCGTCCGCGTCCTCGGCGCTCGCCAGCTCCAACATGCTCCGCTCGTTCAACTCCTCCTGCACCTGCGACAAAACACCCCACATCTACTCACATTTGTGAATCGGAAATGTGAAAAGGACGCAATGAGTATTGAAATGGACTAAAAGAAGTTAAAGAGTAAAACTAAATAAGCTCATCGTGACTATTAATGTAGCACAAGCTATAACTAATGATCAACCCAGGTGGCTAAAACCAAAATCAGTCATTAAAACAGAATTAAAAACTGGATAAATTGTCTGTAAGGACAATGGAATCCCTGAAAAAAACCGGTGTGTGTCGCAGCATGAACACCTCCTTCATCAGCCCCAGGACCACCATCGACCAGTTGCTGCAATCTTGTTGGTCGGTTTGCGTGCATGTGTGTGCGTACCTCGAGCTTGACGGAGAGCAGCTGGTCACGCACGTCGCGCAGCTTGTCGTTGTCGGCGGAGAGGTCGGCGAGGCGCATGCGCAGCGCCGACACCTCCTCCTTCAGCCCAGCCACCACCACCAGCCAGTTGCTGTAATCCTGCTGGCTCTTTGTCATCTGGACACATCAAACACGAAATGAAATAAAAATGTAACTATAACACAGGTGTCATTACTGGCAACCGAGAAACGGGGCCTCAGGTTTCCCAGCAGCTGTGTTATGTCAATCTCCTAACAAAAAAAAGTTGCAACTGAAACTAAAACTAACAAAAACTAGTACGTTCTTGCACCATTTTGACACATGTTAATCCCTATTAAGGTGGCCCAACCCGCTCAACTCCCCATACAAACGGGGAAAGAAGATCACGTCCATATTTATTATCAGAGATTTTGTTCAAAAGAGCTTTATTTGATCATCGTTTTAAAATCAAAATTTTCGTACATCTTACCAAAGCATACACTATGCACATTGTCTTTTTTGTGGACATGTTGCATCTTCCTCATCACAGAGCCTGTCTTTTTCTTTGAAACAGAGAAGGTCCCGGAGCGCAACGGCACGGATTTGTACAGTGCCCGCGAATTAGTTAGTCCCGCCGGGTTGGGCCGCCTTAATCATCGCATTGAATGAAAAAATTGTCAAAGCGGCAATTAAAATTGTCAGTGTTAATCATCAAGCTCCATGTAGCTGTGCAATATAATGAAAGTATGCCACCTAGTTCCTATGTGGTTTGTTGGGCTCATACCACGACAGTATAGGTGTTCCAGAAAAAAGAGGGGTGGGTACCGAGGTTTCATTGTGGTTCTCGAGCGTGTGGAAGGAGTTGGCGTTGTTGTCGGGCGGATGGTGAGTCGAGTTCATGTCGCGCTCCAGCACTATAGGGCTCCGCTCCGAGGACTCTGCAACTGTACACAACACTTCATTCAATTGGTATAAAAAATACAAAGAAATCCGGTTCCTATGTTAGATTATCAATGTGTTAATATACGATCGCAGAGCAACCTTCACTTGAATGAGCGGAAAAGTGAAACATTTGTATGTCGCTGCCTGACTTACCACCCTGACAAAACCCGCATTGCAATAAACTGAGCATGTCGATGCAGTTGGAGTGATGATACATATTTTTTTTATAAATATAGAACTTTACACGGATGGCTAATACCACACCTACTGTTATATTAGCCCAAAACACCACAAAGTAACTAGGTGTTACGCCGGGACCTTATATTAAGGTGGCCCAACCCGCTCAACTCCCCATACAAACGGGGAAAGAAGATTACGCCCATATTTCTCATCAGAGATCCCAAATTTTGCTCAAAAGAGCTTTATTTGAGCGAACTAGATGTCTTATGACCATTCCGTTTCGACCATTCTTTGCTCAATGCGATGTTTAACCTTACCACCTAGAAAGTAAGAAACGGAAATAACAGTTTTACAGTAAACACAAACAACGGCAGCCTCAATGAACCAACCGTCACCCATTCAGAATCCGACAGTGCCCATCTTTTAACCTCAATAACGAAACCCGAAGAGTCTTTCCACTGGGTTACCGAAGGCTGAATGTAATTTCTATTAATATTTAAACTCAAGTCCAAACTGCCAAGCAACACACAGCGCGTGTAGTTCCCAGCGAGCGTGTACGCACCGTGGTTGAGGCAGCCGTTGCTCTCGTCGTTGGCGCTGGCGACAGTGGTGGTGTCCAACTCTCGGCAGTTGTCACTCACGCTGTCCTCCAATGATATCCGATTCTCTGCAACGCCATAACACGTGACAACAAAACATTCTATGATCTTAACCCTTCATCTGCTATCCTTAGTTTCAGTTATAAATGATTTCGCTTTCAAAAAAAGGTTGGCGTAAACGGCAACGTCTACGCATTTACGACGATGATGCGGTAGCAAATAAAAAAATGGCAATAAAAAAAAATGGCAGCTCATATCAATGTTAGTTCGCTTAACGCCCACTGCACGTGTTCTTTAATTCTCCATACATTTGAAATGCTAGTCCATCGGTTTGGCATAAAAGCTATTTAGCTGACAAGTCAGACTAAGGGCTCTGATATGTAACTTTAGTCAATGATTTATGTGTCATGCTGTTATGGGGAAAATATAGGTACACAATATTATAATAGAAAAGTGATATTTTTTGTACTCACCTTTAGTGCCTCGAATTTCTAAATCGTTTAGCTCATTTTTCTTCAGTATTACATCAAATTCTTTTGCATTCTTCCCATCTATCGTAATCATCTTGATCCCAATCTGGAATAGAATGAAACATACTTTACTGTAAACAGCCATTTCAATAACTAGCTTATATTCAAAATTATGTCTTCTATTATGAATGAAAATTTACAATACTGTTAACAGAATTATGGCTATTGAAATAAGCTATCTCGTGACGCTTTAAGAGCGAACTTAGTTCATTGTGATCATTGTAACCCACCAAAAGGCTGGTCCAGGACTATGTATCCATCTATCAAATTTAATCAAAATCGTTTTAACCGATATGGCATGATTTAATGATAAACATCGACATATTCCCATTTAGAGCTTCGTAAACATTTAAGAGCGAATTTTAAAAGCATGTGCCGCCAGACCCTTCCTGCACTGGCACTGCTACATGGAAAGTGATACAAAAGCAACAAAGGCGGGATTAACCCTACCTTCCTTACTTTTACAAAGTTTTATGAGGAGTACGAACCACAGCCACCTTCAACATCGAAAACGGTAACCCATCCGGAATCTGACTGAGCCCAGAGTTGCTATACGTTGATAAAATACGCAAATAAAATCTGGCGAGTGGTTCCAAGTTATAGCTTTACATGATATCGTGGAACTTTCTGTAGGCCTTTTTAACACCTACAATTTTTGTATTAAATATTTAAAAATTACATACGCAATCCTTGCTCGTTGATCGCTCCTTATATTAATGAAAACCGTATCAAAAAGTCCGTTGCATGGCTTAGAAGAAGTAAACAAAGAAATAAAGTGACTACCCCCCAAGCCGCCGCCGCCTCAGGGCATTTCGGTTTGTATGACAGCTACATCTTAACGTAAGCGGAACTGAATTATATATAGCCTATCCTGTGTTCCATGTATTTACATGTACGTATAGTAAGTTTCATCGAATTCGGATAATCGGTTTAAGAGTTATGGAGGAACATACATACATACATACAGAACTGATTTCTAAAAATCATCAATTTAGTCTTAGTATCATACATAAAGTCTACAAACGAAGTATCTTAGGATATCTTAGAATTAAGCCGTAAAGGATATGATAATATTTCTACAAATATTTTAAAACGATGCGTGGATGAAATTGCGGAACCATTGGCATTCATCAAAAATCTATCTCTAACAGAAGGTATTTTTCCTGAAATAATGAAGAGGTCTATCGTAAAACCATTGTTTAAAAAAGGAAATAGAGATGACCTCAATAACTACAGACCAGTCACACTCATACCAATTTTAATCGTATTTGAAAAGGTAATGTTCTCTAGACTCAACAGTTTTAATAATAAATTTAATCTCATCAGACCGGAACAGAATGGGTTTCAAAAAAACAAATGTACGTCCCTTGCTATATTCGACTTACTAAAAAGCGTTACAGAAAGTATTAACTCTAAAACACTAGTCACGGTACTGTTTATGGACATGAGCAAAGCTTTCGACTTTGTATCTCATGATTTATTATTGCAAAAATTATACAGATATGGAATTCGGGGACCAGCATATAATTGGTTGAAGTCTTACCTAGGGAACCGCTCACAATGTGCCGAGATATCAAGATACTCAGACACCTCTAGAAGTTTGAAGCAGTATAGATCTGAATTCAAAACCAATGCTCATGGCGTGCCGCAAGGCAGTATATTAGGTCCATTGCTCTTCTTATTTTATATTAATGATTTGCCTGATTCAATTAATCACCAATGTGTTCTATTCGCTGACGACACATCTATAATAATTAAATGTAGTGATACTAGTTCTTACGAAAAAGACGTTAACACGGCACTGGCTCAAGCAATAAATTGGTTAAAGATAAACAATTTAAACGTAAATATAGAAAAAACAATCTTCATGCAATTTTTAACACATCAAAGTCATCCAAACCGACTAGACATTAATTATGATGGTGAACAATTAAAAGAGGTAAAAGTGGTAAAATTTTTAGGACTAAACCTTGACTGTCACTGTAATTGGAAGGCTCACGTAGACTCGGTTTGCTCAAGAATAAATCGATTTGTATATGCTCTCAAGAGGCTACGTGATGTCGCTTCAAAACAAACTGCGTTGACAGCATATAATGGCTTGTGCTACAATATGGTCTTTTGTTATGGGGCACACAAAGCGTTTATTGTTCAGAAAAAATGTGTAAGATCGATATGTAGAGCGGATACATTCGATTCTTGCAAACCATTGTTCAAAGAATTAAATATATTGTCTTTACCTGCACTTTATATTTATGATGTATGTTTGTTCGTCAAAAGGTATCCAACATATTTTGAAAATATAATTCCAACCCTCAATTATAAAACAAGAAGTATGTCTTGGAAAAAATTATGTTTCACGCGCCCTCGAATTGCACTTTATCGCAATAGCGTATTTTTTATGGCTCCAAAATTATATAATTGTATTCCTAAAGAATTTAGGGACCTAACCTATGATTTGTATAAAGGTAAATTGTACGATTGGTTAGTAAAACAAAGCATTTACTCAATAGAAGAATTTATACACACTAGCAAGTTTTAAGTTTCAAAATTTTGTATTCTCTGTCCATATTTTAACAATGTTTTCTTTTGTACGCCGTAACTGGCAACTTGTGGAGATACTGATAAAATGTGTAAAGACTTGTTTACCCATAAGTACACAAATCAATTTCATTTCATTTCATTTCTTAGAAAACCAAGCAACTTACTCCATGAACACCCCTAACACATTTATTATTAGTATATAGATTTATTATCTTCTATTTTAGACTAGCAGCTTATGCTGATGCATTTATATCACAACACTTGTAATTTTATTGTGTTGCATATTTATCAAGTCTGTTGGTTAACGGATTCATTGCTGTTTGTGATAAAGTTACTGCAAGTGTTTAACTTGGCGGAGGTACATCATTGATCATTGCACACACTTGATCATTGAATGGTCAAGTGTGTTTTGAATCAAGTTCTATAAAGCAGAGCTCAAAAGGCCCCGAGGTCTTTATGTAATTCGGTGTAACGGTCTTATACCATGGCAGCTCATATCAACCACTTGGCCAGCAACATAAAAAATGTCATATGTCACCATACATTATGTATAGGTACCCCACGACCAGACTCAACAGTCAGGTTACCCAGATCGAACTATACTAACCTGATTCAAAATATGTTCTGGCAGCATCATCTTGACATAGTCGGGCAGCGAGCGCACGGCGTCCTCCAAGGTCTGCATCTCCTCCGGGTGGCGGAGGGAGCCGTCCGACGCCACTACCAACATCCGCGACTCGCCGTTCATCTTAGATAGCTACAAAAAGAAAGAGTAAATGTTGAATGTACTATATTCTTCGGCAACCTTATAGTTATATACATAAGTCACAATTATTATCATTATTATTTATGCTGCTGCGTGTACTTCAGATTTTGTGTGCGCGTTTTAGATTTTTTTTTTATGTAGATATTACCATCAGATATAAGCCTAACACATGACATAGGAACATAGGTTCCATGCCAGGACCTTCCTTATATTGCTCGGCTACATGGAACTGGATGGAAAACACGGAAAATTTTATTGTCACTTCGATCATTGTTCATTCAATGTGATGGTACCAACCCGGGCGGGATTAACCCTACCACCTAGTAAGTAAGGCCCCTTCCTTTTACCTACAGTTTTACGTGGAATCTGAACCACGGCCAGCTTCAACGGTGTAAAATGGTTCAGAGCCTAACCGCACTCATAAGTGCTTCCCCAGCTGATCGATTCGCAAGTCGCACACTGAGCTGACAATGATGATGATGATGATATGAAGATGAATGATATCTTATTTGAATGATATTGTTATATATTCAAATACTTGTCAAGTGGATTTTTAAAACCGTTCACTTAGATAGCACTTTATTACTTCTTGTGGTAGCTTGTTCCAAAAGTTCACTACTCGGTCAGTTGGTCATCAATAGTGAGATCCACGAATATTTGCAAATTAACACTGTCAAAGAGAAAATTCGGTCCACTGGAAGCACCTATCAGACTAGTCACCCCAACGTCCTGGCAGCCATGCACCAAGGCTCAAACGACATAACATCCTGAAGCTAGAAAATCGGCAGCAGCTTCACAATCACAGAGAGTTCTGCTGCCAGAGGGGGGATCCTCTTCACGACATTTGCTCTCAAAACAAAGTAAATTAGTCTCAGGACTGATCACAGATGTTACACAAAAACAAACTCTGCTAGCTAGAAAGTACTTAATTGGGTTGGAAATGAAACGGGTGCACTTATTGCTTTCGGCTCATAAGTAACTTATCAAATATTCAAAGAATATGGCGGCCAGAATGCACAAAGTACAGTAGTATTATATTCGGATAAACTGCATCGTCTCTTTTGCTAGAGTAAATCTAAGTGTCATGCGCATACAAACCGCAGAGTTTCACTCGTACCTATCATTGTGTATTTAGTAAATGTAAACATTTCATTATGAAATAAATGCCACATTGTGTGGCATTGAATCTGAATCCAAAATGTTGAAATTGAAGTGAAAGTTGAGGATGGCAATCAGTGCTGCCAATGATTCCTGGGCATAGACAAACAAGGAGTTTCTAAACACTTGCTTTGCGCGTATTTCAGTGACTGATATTCCATCGCAGCACTAGGTACCTGCGGTACCGCCAGCGAGTTGGGAACATTTTTATCACTGCAGCACCGCTGGTACTGTCGCCTGGTTAAGCTAGATCAAACAAACTGTGTACTGACGGCTAGGGGCAAGCGGGCGCGCGTTTCCGCCTCGCGCTCCTCTGCCGTGGCGATGGCAAGTCGGGCGGCGCACATCTTCCGCTCGCACCGCGCTGCAAGCTTCTGAAAAACAAATGCACCACACAATAACGCACAGTACGCCTCCACTCTTCATCCGATTCACCTTAGATTTATTTCAGCGGGAAAAAAATTAATGAATCAACCTATTCAACATGTATTACCATAAGTCTGTCCTGTTTATAATATGGATCTTTCAGGTGCCGTGGCAAGCAAAGGGAAATTCCGTGTTATATTATATTTACATGCCACTGGGAATTATTAAATGTCAATGCACACCTACGATGTAAATGCAAATTTCCCTCGCTTGTTTCCTTTGTCCCATAAATTTGTGTGCCTGCAGGTTCGGCAATCTTCGTCTTAACAATAACGGCGCAAGGCCAGGTCTGACTGGCTAGTTCACTCGGAGTGTCTCTTCTTATACCCACATTTATGCTATCCCTCCAGGATGGTAAGTATTTATTTATTTATTTTATGTTAGACAGGCAGCCTAGGCTGATGTGTCTAAATCATGTTCAAGTATGGTTTATCACTTTTCATGTTCATAAGTTTTTTTTTGTCCTAATGGTAGTTCACTTAGTCACGCGTGTCTTTGAATATTTGAAACTTTTAAGCACGACAGCCATTTTGTAATAAAAGGCCTACAGCATTATTCTGTGGCAAGAGGGGTTTATGTAATGTGATGGCAACCTGCAGCTCGGCGAGCGCGTGGTTGGTGGTGAGTCGCAGGTCGCAGTTGTGCTGGTGCAGCGCGTGCGCTTCGCGACTCTTCTTCTCCAGCGCCTCCTCCAGTGCCAGCCGCTGCTCGTGCGCCAGCCGCAGACTCTCTTGCGCCACTTCCTGCGCACCACACATAGGTTACGTTGTGACGGTAACCATTTAAAAGAGCCCTTCCCGACGGGACTAACTTCGCAGCACAAAATCGTGCTATTCTGCTCTGGCACCATCTCTGGTTTAACAACTGGTGCAACGTATCTATGTCAACTAGCTTGATGATATGGATCGAAACTGTTTAGCTGAAATTTCAAATCAACTTATGGCTAAACGTAAATCAAGACTTAGAAAACAAACATTATTTTACATAGTCTTTAAGCATCTAATTCGATTCAATAAAGCTGTTTTTAGTATAATTTTGGATCTCTGACAAAAATGTACGCATGATCTTTCCTCGTTTGTATGGGGAAATGAATGAGGAAGCCTCGCCTTGAATTGAATTTCAAACAATAGATTATTTTCATAGGCCATAATGTTTACACATAAATATTATTGTAAAACTAATTCTAACATATCTCGGTTAAACTCTTTATTCATGAAATAAAAACCATTTGAATCATCCTGGACAGTGTCAGATATAGTCACCTGATAGTTGTGCTTGTCCTCGAGCAGCCGCTCGAGCGTGTCGTGCTGCAGCGGCTTGCCGGCGGCGATGGTCGCCTCGAGTGCGTGCACGCGCGCCAGCAGCCGCTGCTCGCCCACCAGCAGCTGCCAGCCGCCAAGCGCGGCGGCGCGCGTGCGCTCCACGCACTCGCGCAGTGTACGCAGCCGCGAATCCAGCGCCGCCTCGCGGCCCATCGCCTCCTGCGACACATCAAGCTCTACAGTCAGTGGCTTGCCGGCAGCAATGGTCGCCATGAGCGGGTTAGGACTATGATAGGATGTCTTCAGTGAGGTTAGGACTTTACAGGAGACTAGGTTAGTGCCTCGGCTGCCCTATTTAAATAACTTGGCCCCTTTTCAGTCTTTTGACCAGTTTTGAAGTGTCCCAACAGCTCAGCGGCAAGTGGGTGAGAAGCCAGGCGATTCGCATGCTGTTTCTGTAGCAACAGTTGGTGCATTAAAGTATTCGTGAATTTCGACGTTTTTAGCGAACCATGGAACATTCACGATTGCCCGAAACATACATTTTTGAGCTTGCTTAGGTAAGATGTCATTTCCGAGTTTCACGGTAGGGCTATTTTTAGAATAATAAAAATACATTATTTTGTCACTCTGTTTCATTGACATGAACCCATTTTGTTAACAACACAAATTGTTCTGTTTATTGGTCATACTCAGTGCTCGACAATGGTCAGTCCATAGCGTCAGTTGCATGCATGGAAATCTATAGTATGACTTCACTAATGCACTGATGACATTCAGTGTGCATACGCAGATGCAATGCGTGGATTCATCTGCATGTACACATTTGAAATCTCAATGACAGTTTTCAGACATTGCGCTGTTATCACATGCCGTGATCGGGATTAACCCTTGGGAATAGGTAGGAATGTTTATAATCAGAGGATTCTGTTGTCAAAACATGTTTGCTCTTTACACACTTTTGTTTGTTGTAGACTTTTTTTTTTAAAACCAGAGTCTAGGGGTCCATCAATGTGAACATAATCTATTGAGTTACTTATACAAAAAAATTAGATTCATTATTTTATTAGTAATTATCAGGAGCATGCTAGAAAAGCACTGAATCCGAAACATCAGCCATCGATCATCTCACACGGCCAGTACCAATGTTTCTGTCCTACTGTCAATTGAGCACTAAAGTAGGCCAGGTGCTTACCCTTCACTTCTAGGTTTCAAGTTAAACGATATTACTTTCACTTTAGGCATTTGTGTCTATATATATATAACACCCGGTATATATTTTGTATCATATTCCATACACGAAATAACATCAGATATGTCGGATTGATATGTACAACGATTCTTAGTCAGTTATTTTAGGGTAGTTGGATAAATTAAATTCATAGTAAATAAATAAAACAAAATAGGTTGTTATCAGCAGAGCCACTAACGGTAAACAGTGTGGGAAAGACAATGGTATCAGGTTGTGTGCGTGTACCTGGAGAAAGTTGTTGAGCTGGTAGAGCTCCTTGAGATGGAGCGGAGTGGTCATGGCCGGGTTGAACGTGAGCTTGGCTTCCTTGCCATCTGGGTGGTACAGCTTCAGCAGCGCCACCACCGGTAGAAATGTATTCTGCAACCATACACCACACCCAGGTTCACAATTATATTTTTCTCTTACAAATGCAGTATTCGAACGGAAGTCGTTTTGATAAAATCGTTTTGTTTTCGTTAAAAAGTTTCACATTTTAATGATTTTATATCAATTCAGAATTGTTTTTTTGTAAACAGAAAATTACAACAAATATTAGTATTTGGAATGCACCTCTATTTATAAGGGCATTTATTTTTTACTTATAACATCTTCATATTTAAATGATGCAACATCAAATGAATCTTGGTTTTTTTTACAGAAAAGTCAACACAGTAAACACATCGCTAACAATAATTCTCTACTTCAATTTTTATTATTTTGTAATAAAAAAGATTACACTCATGAAACAGCTGCAAAACAGCACTTTCAACAAAAATACCCTAAATAAATAAATAAAAAAAACATTCAAAATATCAATACTTGCATATTTTTAATTAAAGGAAGTAAAACCTATTTACATAACAAAGAAATTTTACAAGTATTAATGGAAACATCAAATACAATCAATTCAAACATTTATTGACTCCAATAAATGTTTCCGAAGGCAAGAAATGTTACCTATGTCCTTGTTGTAACCTTGTAGGTTACAAATGACCAGTGTTGATCAATCGATTTCAATAAAAAGATAAATTATAATAGCAAACAACCTTGGCACCTGCAGCATACATGAGTTGCAGTCTTTACAAAGGAAATGTTTCCTCTGTTAAGGAACACATTAACATCTAAGAGTGAATCGATAAAACTGTATCTGCATACCATATTCGTCATACAACAGTGCTTTGATAAACATCTAGCAAAGGTATGTGTGTGTAATCGACATTGAATATGTGATATAGTTTGCCGTGACACTGAACTCACAAATGGTTTCAAGATTTTGAGAAATTAAGAAATTGTACAATCCCAATTCACATTACATAAGCGTGTGTGGTGGGTTTTTTTACTCGCAACTCGAACTCGACGAGTAGAACGGACGAGCGGCCATTTTGCAGCATCGGTCAAATGCGCAAAGTTAGTGAGACCAAACACGAGTTGTAAATTCAAATGAACTCGAAGTTCGTGTTTGTGCTCACGAACTTTGCACTTTTGACAGATACGACCATGCCAAAACGACCGCTTATCCTTTTTACTCATAGACTTAGAATATACAATGCCACACAGCGTCAACTGACGGATGATACCAACATTGTTTCATACAAAATGAATTGCAATTTCTTTTTTGTTTAAAAAAAATCTAAATCGCCATGTAGTTTTGAAATAATGATCTGAAGTTCAAGTTGTGTTTCAAATTTTACTTTGAAACAATGAGGAAAAGTTAAGGAATATGTTCGACAAAGAATCCGTGGTTCACGTAGAAAAAAGGGGTATTTGTCCAGGTTTTTTACACCCGTTCACTTTGCAATCTACAAATGCACAGGGAATATTTGAGGGTAACTAGAGAAATCATAAAGATTTTACAAAAAACCATTTAACATTACATGTGTGCAAAGAAGTTATAGCAATTCGAAAATTTGTCTCATCGAATAGGTGTGTTCCATCTCTCACCAACTTGCGGTAGTGGCACTTGAATTCATTTCTCACTTTCACACTGTGTTCGTCTTGTAAACACAACAACGCATGCTTGGTCTGTGGTTTACTCAAACTCGGAATTGCGAGTAAACTAAATAGTATAAACGGCCCACTGGATTTCTGCCCGCGCATGTCTTTTGAGGCGATCAAGGGGATTCGTCGATCGTGGTTCAGATTCTACAAAAAATTGTTACCCCTCTTCCTTGCTTGCTCAGCTAGCAGTAGAGTTGTTTCCGCCTGGGTTAGTACCATCGTATTGAAAAGAAGACGGTTGAAGCGATAGTATTTTTTTTTCCATATTTTCCATTTAGTTCAATGTAGTCGTGCAACATAAGGAAGTTCCTGGAATGGCACCTAGTTACCATGTGGTGTGATGGGATGATATGATGACAATAAGTGTCCATGTCCAGTTCCATAAAAAAATAAAAGTTCAGCTCTACAGGATGGTAAAATAATGGAGGTGTGACTTATGATATGATAAAATATGAGAAATCCGAGTGCAGTCCACTGTCTATGAATGATGAATAAAAAATAGACAAGAAGTCACCTTCTCCTGATTGGTTTGGTTCTCGACGACCGCTATGCCGAACTGCAGCACGTCGCCGGAGAAGACCTCGTGCGGCTCCGCCTCCTTGCTGCTCGAGCAGCGATTGTTGTTGATGAACGTGCCATTCGAGCTCTGATTGTCCTGCAACGAGCGAGGCCGCACATCCTTCAAGTTAGCCGTCTCGCTCCCACACCGAGACACCCTCATACAAACAGTAGTAACTGCTAAGCGTAATTAATCGACATTACGGTGGGCCTTCCCACTCATCTCCCCATACAAACGTGGAAAGAAGATCGTGCACATTTCTTGACGGAGATCTAAAATTATATTCAAAACAGCTTTATTTGATCGCAATAGATGCTTGATGACCATTGGCATTGTAATATTGTGTTTGGTTTCTAAGTTATACGGTCTGAAAGTTTGAATTGACGTGGATTACTAAACGATAAAACAAAAAAAAACTAAAAATCCTCCATGTAGATTCAAAATCAGTTTTTGTTTGGTTTTTTGACTACAGCGATCGTGATTTACTTTTAGTTGTAGTTTTATAGTTAAAAATTTGCATTGTTTGCTTTGCGAGCGTGGTGCATCCTCATTACGAAAACTGTCTTTCCTTGAAAACAGAGACAGTCCCAGAGCGCAATTTTGTGCCAAAACGATTTTGTGCTGTGCCTGCAAATGATTTAGTCTCGTCGGGAATGCTCAGGCAACTCAAGTATATATTTTTTATTTCGCTTCTATACGTGTGCGGCGAAGGAAACAGCTCTAAGCTGTGAGTAAGGCCTACCCCTCAATGGTAATACTTACACGAAAGTTAAACCTTATTAGCTGACATTTATACAGTGTAAAAGCAACATATCTGGACCTGAAGCATCTTTTTTCTTAAATTTACCGCAATGCTCTTTTAATTTATATGATTCTTTAAAACTTACTGAACGTACCAATCAACAATAATAAAAAAAAATTACGAGTCAATGAGATATAAAAAGAAATTGTTTCTATTATTTGTCCTTCTGATTGAGCCAAGCGAAAGTGCGTCAGCGCACGTCACCGACAGATGGATGATGGTTTGCACATTATCCTTCTCTTTCACACAGCATGTTCATAATAGAGATAGAAGTTGTTTGGTAGTTGGGTTTTATCCTCAATCTTCGCCACCAGCGCAATCAATAATTTGATATGCTTCACATTTTCCGGTAAACGAGGTTTAAAAATTCTTTATCTACAGTTCCCTGAAGCGATTATTTTTAAATAAAATCCATTAAAATTTGTTGAAACATACAAAATAATTATATTGGCTTTATTGAAATCGGCAGCGCTTTTTTTAATCACAGAATAATGGTCATTCAAGCAACAAAACAAAGAATAAAACTCATCTGCCTGCACGAAATCCATTCAAGTTACAACACCACAAACACTGTTCATAAAACATTCACATTGGGTTTTCCCCTTACTCAGCGTAAATTAATATTGAACTATGTATGAAGATTTTTCGTCATGTGGCATAGGAGTGAAGACAGTCATGGGAGCTCCAATATACATCAACCACTACACTACCAACTTGGTATTTTCCAGTCATTATACAGGTTGTTCGGCACATATACCCACAAAAACTTACTTTTTTTACTTAGTGGGATATTTTGCAAGGTTTTTACACATTAGACCTTTTGTCAGATGTCACTTGGTATTGGGACATTAATAAAAAAAAAGTTACAAAGGCTTAAAGCTGGTATTTTGGTAATTTTTAAAAAGAAAGAAAAAAAAACGTTTGTCCATACCATGTGATGCTTGACAAAAGGTATCATGGCCCTATGGCAAATAACCCCACTTAGCTGTAAAAAAAATAATTGTCGGTCGATGTGCCGTGTTTGTACACCTGTATAACTAGAATATAGTAGTAGTCAAAATCCTGACATTTGACAAAATGGCCTAGACGTCATAAAATTTACGCAAGACAGTTTATTTTAAATTTAGTTACTACTTTGCACGCATTTTCGTATGTCCAAAAAGTCACCCTGTATATGAGCATGTTAACAAATTGAATGTATTCTTACAAGAATGTCGTTTACTGCTCGCATCAGAGCAGTTTCTCAAGGGACCATGAATCCGATATGGACACTAGGGTCTCCTGAGACATGTGCCCCATTATTGTGTCTTGATTAAGTTACGCTCAGACAGTTTGGTAATCTAGAACTAAATATCAATATAGTTTTTTCCATGGTCTTGTGGACTTGTGCAGTAATGGGAACAACATTCATGAAATCTCAAGTTAATAGATTGATATAAATTCACAATAAGGAAATATTTATCGTTTTGTATCCAAAAACGTTTGGATTACGGTCAAAAAGTTGAGCTATTGGCACATTACATTAAATTTCACTAAAACAGTAATCGTTTCTATTGACAATTTTATGTATTTAATGGATACAATGTTACCGTTATCTCATTAATTTGAGTTTCAGCGACATCTACATTT
Source organism: Incurvaria masculella (assembly GCA_946894095.1). NCBI lineage: Eukaryota > Metazoa > Arthropoda > Insecta > Lepidoptera > Incurvariidae > Incurvaria > Incurvaria masculella. The sequence goes on from OX335644.1 coordinate 12,936,571, forward strand.
GAAACATTGTAATCAGGTTTTGAAAATAATCTGAAAAAGTATTGGTCGTGTGTAACTGTTTCATTTCTGTTATTTTTATATATTGTGTCCAATACGTTTCAATTCTGTTAAAGCCTCTTACTGTGCCATATTCGAACGTTTTGTGGATCAAAGCTAACCGCTTCAACGGTCATTCGGCGTACACGCACCGACAAAAGGATGCCGCCCTTTGGCGTCGCAACAATTTCCAACCGACGAACGTGCTCGGACCTCAGTCAGCTAAAGGGCTCGGAGCGAGACGCACGCGTGCGATGCGCGAAGGCGGCCGCGATCGCGCTTCGGCGCATCGCGCCCAGTAAATGCCATATAGAAGCAGCACGATGGCCGCGACCACTTGAGCAGCTTCGACCCTTGCGCCCATTTCTTCTGTCTACAACACGGCGTGTGTTGCGCGTCGCCGTTGCGGCGCGCGGCCAGCTGACTCCACGCCGTCCTTCTCCATCATGTAAAGGCGTCACGCAACGCCGCGCACCCATGAGCGCGGCAGCAGTTTGGTAGCAGTTCACGTCATGCAGGCTGCCGGCGTCATCTTCTTTGTGTTTCCCATATTACCATTTCAAGGACTGATGGCAGTGCGGGCCCATTAAATAGTGCACAGGACTCGAATAAGACATTCAGTGCGTTCAACCGTGACAAGCGTTTCGTTTCATCTTAGTTTCATCTGGACTCCTCTACGTCTTCAGGACCATGCATCGTCTTGAGGTTATCACTCTCTTTCTAACATCGGTACTGTATCTTCTTGTTACTCGTCAAAGTATTGTAATATATTTCTCGAATCATATTTGTGTGTATTAATTGCCTGAAACCTGTTTAAGCCATTTATAGGTATCGCTTCTCGATACCTAAATATTAAGTAAACTCCTTGGTGAAAAAGGTGAGATCTTTATACTTATTTTTTTTGTAGGTGACCTTAAATTAGCTTGAACCCTGGCCCCGACTGAAGCTGAATCCGGGGTAATAAACCTCAATTCATTTTCTTTAATTAAAAAATAAATACCTACACGTGACATTCGTCGGAAGCGCCAGATTATTTTCAAAATCTGATTACTATGCTTCAAATGTAGATATCCCTGAAACTTAAACTCATCGTTTCTATTGCCACAAAGTGCACAATATATTGCGTGCACTTGACCAATTTATGCAATTTTATTACGGAAACCACTTTCAGTACAAATTACATGGCAGCTAAGTCAATTAATGCAATGTAATACACACACCAACGAAATACAGCGATAAAATGCATACATAGGTAGTTATTGTTTCTTAATACCACGCCTACCTATCTGCATGCAGAGATGGAATGACACGCATGAAAAAACAGTCCGTGGGCGTCCCAGTTAAGACACAGACGCATGTACATACACATTATGTATAAACAAAGCACCATACTCAGCAGTGAGTTTGCAACAGCAGTAATACATATTCAAACTATAAGCTCATATGTTGTAACTTAAATATTTTCATAAAATATTTGGTTTCATGACGAAATCTAAATGATGTACCTACTCTTATTATTTTCTATGTAGGTTATGTTTTACATAAATACGAGTAATATTCATTAACGTTCATTTCATTGCGAGCATTGGTATAGGTTTTAGCCAGGGTTGTTTTAGCTTGTTAAAAGAACTCTCTGGACGTACTTACCATGATGTAGAAGTGACCCTTCTCGTACCAGAGTGTAGCGTGATGACGGGACAGCACTCGGCACTCAAAGATGGTGTTGGTGGGACACGGCACCGCTCGGTAAACATTCCGGCCAATCTGCAATGCACATTTCATGTTCTTTAGCTGGCTGTCTGAGTATGCTATAAATATACATGCATATATCTTTCCTAGTAAGTAAGCTAGTAACAACTAAGCCCAAACTCGGCGACGTTGGCGATTGTTATGTCGGTGGCTGGTGCAGCTGAACTCTCCCAAATTTAATTTGGATGCTTAGCGTGACATATGGCGTACGCTAGGCCGTCGACTAAGAGGTGGCCGACGACGCCCATGGGCTTTCGAACTTTCACGAGACCATACCACTCCAGTGAGGCAGATGCTTCTTCACAATAGTTTTAAAAGGAGAGCCCACATACTTTGGGGGAAATACCTCAGCAAGCAGTGAATTCCATAGTTAACCAACCATATATGTAAATAAAAGATCTACAGGACTGGGTGGTCCTTATATGAGGAATGTAAAAAGAGAATAAATGCATTCCGTCTATTGAGTGTTCAGTGACAGTAGAATGGATCAAGGGTAAAATGAAATGGGCAGAGTGTAGAATGAGCCAAGCAGGTGCTCAGCTGATCCCTCCGACAGATGGGGAGAATACTTTATAGAAGACCTTATGACCTCCGTAAGACCGTAAGCTCAAAGGCAGTTTTTGGTCCTGCGTGAAACACTGATATCACTTTTTAGGTGAGTTTGGTTTTATCCTCAAAACGGCGTTCAAAGTTCAGATCATGCGTCAGGTCGAAACTGAGTTTCCACTGGGGCTGTCAATACATAAAATAGTACTATGGAAGATTGGAGCTGTAGTGAACGATGTCCGCTTCGCAATAAATGCACACGCCTGTGTCTTACTCGCGTTCAAGGTGACGTGGTCCTGGAAACATTTTCCAGAATATCTTCGAGTTTAACGGGGTGCCGCCTATCCACTTCCACTGAACGCTGCTTCTAATCGAAAAAAAAAACGAATCGGAGATGAATTTGGTGATTTAATGAGATAATAAATATTTTTCTAAATGGACGGTTTCTCACATTTTGAATCGTGTTTCTGCCTCCAGCTAATGAACGTTTCCTAAGTTGGTTAACAGTTAAATGTTTACATTTGAAAATAAACACCAACATACCTGTTAAATCGCAATCACTAAGGCAAGCCGACAAGGTCAGCATTCAGTATCAAATTTAAAGTAGCGCAACACACATCAGCACATCACGTGAACCAAAGAGACAACCCAGCTTCATCCCTCAGCAGCAGCCGCTCCAGTAGAAATAGCACAGTTTAATCTTATTAAGTCTAATTGGCATGCACAATTGAGCAATGGCTCCTCGTTCAGTGAGTCAGAAGATGGCCAGACCGCTCCAGACGCTGCCTACATTCGCCGTTGACTGATTAAGTGCTATCGGTGCGGTGTTACTGCGCACGAGAGCTTAAGAATGTCGCTCCGAAAAGCGAAAATATCTAGATAAGATTTCTTTCGTTGGTGGCTGATAAAGAGCCTTGCCTTTCTCAATGGTCGTGCACAATTCATATGAAGCATATTTTTTAAAAGCTTGGGTTGATAAGCTAAACAGCCTGGAGTATTTATTTGTTTACTACATATTCCAAGCATTGGTTTAAATTAGTTATTGCTTGTAGTTGTACTTGGCTCAGCTAAAGAATTACTTTCGACACCTTGACAGTAGATGTAATCGTTTTCTTTACATACTTTAATCCTGCCCGGGTTAGTACCATCGCATTAAATGAGAGATGATCGAAGCTGAAATGAAAATTGTAAATATTTCCATCGTGTTCAATGTAGCCATGTAACATAAGGAAGGACCTAGCATTTGAGCGGTTCGCGGGGACTTACCTTCCATGCCAGATGTTATGGGTTCAATCCCTACTCTGGCTCATGCACTACTGTTTTCCTCTTTTTGAAGTGGATAAGTTCATTTCGTCATGAATGCAAACTATTCATAATTACCTAATCTCACTTTCAGCATATTCAGTATTCCCAGTACTTGTACTTGTACAAAGGTGTCAGAAAAATCTTACTATCAGTATTGCTTTCAGTAAGCAACAAGCTTGCCAATATTTTTTATTAGAAGTCAATAAACCTGACCCCTTTGATTTGTGTGATTGATGTAAAGGTTATAGAACAGTGGCGGCCAAAGAGTTGTCAGAGATGTGGATTGCATAGAATGGAGGGATATGAAACGTAATGACGTAGTTAGTAGTCAGCCCCGGGGATTTTTTTGTGGCATAATGCTTCTTTTCTAGAGGTTTAATTTCTGAAGGAAAGTATTTTAAAAGACGTGCTGTAAAACATTTTTATTTGGAATGATGAATCCACTGAAGAGAAAGGAAGAAGAAGTGGCATGCGGTCGATAATGCCTCTCCACCGTATGGTCAGTGACCATATAATTGTATGGGAATCCGGTAGCGCGTCCTATGCCACACAGTCAAAGAACGCCACCGTGCAAATGTGCGCTAAAAGTGTGTTTGTCAAGTCAGTTCCCATCCACACAAACCCTCCAATACGTCTGCGACTATGTTTGCATGTGGCCTGTAAATTTAAGTTGGGTTGGTAGTTTTTAAAAATTGGACAGCAGGTCTTATAGCAGACGCGCTAGATGGCATATCTCCGTCCTTTTTATCTATGGATGGATCTAACGTTCAATTAATACAGTTTTAAGTTGATCTTCAAAATGTATAAGTACAGCTGGTAAAGAAGATAATTAAGTTGATATGAAATAAGGTACCAACTCTGCTCGAGACAATGTCGGATTAATCTGATTTTGGCAATACCATTTTTTTATGATATAAAGTCACAAAACATTCAAACCATCCCATTTACAACAGTAAGATGAATGTTCAAACCAAATAGTAATCCACCAGCTAGTTACTTCGTATATTACCTACAGAATGCAATTAATTCAAATAATATTTTATTGCACAACTTCCAAGTTATGAAATGGATGTTATGAGTAATGAATGCACACTCAGCAGTGAGCAGTTATTTTGTTCTGTTGATACTTCAATCTGCCCCAACCACAACAAGCATTGTGCAGACATACACTCAGTCAATCGCATGTCAGTATGACGCACAAGTCATTGCAGCATATTCATGTTCCTAAATAATGACTAGATAATCAACAATAATCATGAACTAATGCATTATTTTCAGAATCATAACTGGATTGGTAAGTTTTCCTGAGTTCATGAGTTCCTAGGGAGGTAAAATTTCACCCTATCCACCCAATTAGCTGCTAATATAACTTTTCTAATGGAAACCCCATCCTAATTTTGAATATCTGTTTGTGTAATAGTTGATTTTTTCTGCTTTTTACATTAATAATTATTATGAATATGGCATGCAAGTTGTCATGTTCCATAAATACTTGATCCATGCTCAATTTTCGAACCTTGCATACTTAGATATATAACTTTGTTTTATTATTAACCTACATCATATTTTTCATACATTAGCGTGATTATGTATGTTTTTATGTTCTCCTGTTAAACAATTAGCCCTATTAAAATTTTATATTATTTGCGAAATATGGTGCTGGGCACTTGTCTAGTTAAATAGTTTTTAAATTGTCTTTTGTATTTAAATTGTATCTGTTTGAGTTTCCAAATAAATAATATAATTAAAGTTTTTGAACGCGCCCCATGTGTATCGATCGCCACACACGTCGATAATGTAAATCCTAGACTAAGGTGTCCTTCAAGTTGCCAAATCGTCACAAGTTTAAGTTCTGATTATGCAACATCAATCAAACTTGTCGCGACTGTTTTGGTGCTCAGGTGGTAGGTATTCATTGCAAATCTTTCACTTGCATTCATATTTTCAATAAGTAACTATAATTTTGGAATGGAATGGAATCACTTTCTAAAGTAGGAAAATCCAGCTGGCCACAACCATACAGTCCTCACGCTCTGACTCATTATACAGGGTGTTTCGGGAAAGGTAGGAGAATCTTTGGCAATAGAAAGTTCTCTATATTGGAAGAAAAGATCCGTAAGAGTGATAAATCGAAATGTCTGTGCATTTTTTTTTGTGGTCTAATGAATGTGTTCAATTCACTCGAATAATTTATATTGGGATTGCGTAAAAAAAGATCAAAATTTAGATTTATGCAATAAGGATTGTTTTTTTTTTATAAAAATAAGTACATTTTATTCCTGAAGTTTCTGTAACCTATCTTGAAACACCTAGTAAATTACTGAGACTGCTATTCGCTATTGAATAGCTCGAACTGTGCATAATTGTGAACTGGTAACACAGCAGTACTGCCTTACAGTATTGGTTTACTATATTACATTTTCATTGGATAGAATGGATAGAATGACTAACCATTACAGAAATCATGCAGTTTGAATGTTGATCGTCATAGCAACACCCACCCAGAATTCATTATTTCTAAACACAAAGAGACGGATAACAGGCGCAGGCAAAGCAGTGTGTGTGGTTGTACAAATGTTCAAGAACAACTTTTATGAAAATTATTGATGACACTTTTTTTCTTCGTTGGTAGTTCTGCGCAGATGCCATCTGAGTGTTGACTGCAATAATTATCTAATTTGAGTGCATTAGGCTGTTTATTTTTCTCATCATAGGCCGAGAGAGACTCAGCAGTCTCTTTCTTCTTCGTGTGGTTCTAAACCAAAAAAAAATATGACAATAAACAAAAAAATGTGGTGCATATAAAATGTCAATGGTCAAAATGAGCTTGACATTAGTCACAGCTGGGAACCATGAGACCGAATATCGGCTGTCAGGAGCCAAAAAGGAAGCCCGTGGTGATGTTTTTAATTTGTCATAAAAATTTTGTGTTGGGTCACATACGGAGACAGTTCCGACCCGTAGCATCAAGGCAAAGTTTGGTTTGGTAGTTTTGCAAAATAAGTTCAGTTCAAGTCCAATTTTAATGAAAATATAAAATAAAAATGTAAGCGTTTAGTAAGAAAATAATATTCTGAAACAACTAGGGATAATAATGCTACTGTATGATGAATGTTTCTATATTTCCGTTTGAGAATACATTGGATCACCTACAGCTGAGGGAGGCTCACCTTGACAGGCTGCTCTAGCGACACACAACGCTCCTCGAAGGGCAATGAGTTGGCATGAGGCAAAAACATAGCCCGAGGCACCCCGGGCTCGGCGCCGGGCCCTATGGCCCCCGCACCGGGACCTTCCCCGCCCGCCGGCCACCCGTGCGCCATTTCAGGCACCTCAACTGCCGCCAGCTTCAACTGCGCCGAGCGGCCCTTGCGAGCTAGTACCATCGCCCCGCCGCACCCCTGCCGCCGCGAGCACTTCGAGCCCGCTCGCGCATCACCCTTCTAGCGCGTCCACATGATTTCACTGCAGCGCTCTCCACGGACCTTTACCCGGGCAAAAGCACGGAGTCCCGTCTCCCCCGGGTCCTTCTCAGTACTTCACGAGAACAATCACTTCCACTTTTACAGATATTTGCAGCTCGGTGTTTATTAAAAGTTTAGTGCCAGAATGGACGGAGATTACGGAGTTCGTTCGTTCGTGCTTATTTCTAATCCAGAGAGTAAAACAGCCAAGCCCAACTATAACATCGCGAATACAAGGGCGACCGAACTCCTCCAACTATGTCCGACATTTGTTTTGTTGGTTTGGTTGCACTTCATCTGTTTCCGATGTTACCACACGGCTTACGCAACTGAAAGTAAACGTTCACTAGTCTATGGAAAAAATCATGCAAGGGTCTACTCAGGTAATCTCACCTGTAAGTCACTGGTGACTCCCTGGTGAGTCACCACGCTTTAAACTCATTAAATGACAGCCACGAGTCACCCTAGTATTCTCCCTTTCTAATTATTCTAATTAGAGTGCGATGGCACAAACATCACATTTGCATATCTACTCAGGGGTCTTCTCATGAGTTTCTCATCTACGTGTCAGTGGTGACTTACCACTGAGTCAAAACGCTTTCGTACTCATAAAATTACAGCCGCGATGCAGAACATAACATTTGATATTTGATAGACGAAAGTGTCTCATTTCATCTGTAACTAACTCGTTTTCGCTGTCCTGAGTAGATATGCTGGCAAGCGAAAACAAGTTAGTCACAGAAACGCTTTCGCCTGACTTTTCGGCATGGAGGTGAGGAAATTACTCACCGCCATGATTCCATGAGTCCAAATTTCCAAAATATCGTCAATAAATCTTACCCAACAAAATGGTTTTAAACATTGTTAATTTTGAAAATATATAATTCGTCTATTAGTATAAATCATTTTACATACGGTTTTTTTTTGTTTGTTTTATGTGTTTATGTTTATGGACAAACAGCTGTTGCTCATAATTATATGTTAGTCGTAAATGTGTTCGGACCAGCGTAAAATCAGCGCTGTAGTTCACTCATCAAGAGGGATCTGCAAAAGAGCACTGCGATGCATGCTAGGCATGAGGACGAGAGATTCCCGTAGAAAGGTGTTTGGTGACGTAGGAATCTTAACTTTGCCAAGTACTTACGTTTTTCAAAACATCTGCTATGCAAGAAAACATATAAATGATTTCACCCTTAACTTTGATGTTCATAACTATAACACAAGGCACAAGAACAATGTTAATGTAATTAGTCATAAATTAGCCAAAACATCTAAGAGTTTTATATGTAACAGTGTTAGATTTTATAATAAATTGCCCAAAGAGGTGAGACATTTATGTGAAAATTCTTTTAAAGTTAAGGTTAAGAAGTTGCTAACACAGAAGGCTTACTATTGTATTAAAGATGCTCTAGCTGATAAATTTGAATTTACTGAGATTTTGACTGCCTTCTCACTGGGTACAAAAAGTATTCTATTTTTATTACTATTTTGACTAATTTTATTTTTACTAATTTTTGACACCCGATACATTTTGCATCTTTACTACTTTTATGATAAGTACTACTTGTAGTATGAAATTACTAACCAATCAATTTTTATTTGAAACAATTTCGTATCAATAATGACGAGGGCTCTATACACCCGAATTTTATTTTAGTTTTTATTTTAGTTAGGCATTATTAGTTTCTCGGTATTGGTCAAAAACTCATAAAGGAATCTATTATTACTTTATTGATAGGGCTGCTCTCAAACCATTATACTTTTAATTTTCTGTAGGTGGTAGCATTTAAAGGGATATGTAACTATGTGATCAGCTGACAGTAGTAGTTTTTGACAAAACTAATAGTATTAAAACCTAATGTGCAAGTGTTTCACAGTGTTGTGTTGCCACTGGAGCAGTGCATCGCTTAAAGGTCCTTGCTTACGGTGACGCTTGGCTCGGGTTATCTCTTTCCCTAAAATATGGTTGAAATAGGTAATGGCTGTGTCCGGCGTGATGTGATGCTCGTGAACGGGTGCTGTTTGTGGGGACTGGCCTGCTCCAATTGGCAACATATTAGTTGGAGGGGATTGTCTTTGCAAATAAAATGATATTTGTCATGAACTGTTGCATACGGCATGGATTGTACATTTTGTGTATTCATGTTAATTTAGTGTTTTACCTATGTTTTTGTTAATATAATTGACAAACACTTTTGTAAACTTAGACTAAGGCCGGAGTGCACGACGCTTCGTAAAATGTTATCCGTTACTGATTACATTTGACGATGATGTTACGGCTAATCGCCCATCATATGAAATTGCGTTGCACGTAACATATTTTCGTCAAAGTTAGCTTGCCAGGAGTCAGACCACAAATAGTCCCTCGAAACAATCGGCAAAAATGTTTGCTATATGGCAACTCTTAGCACCGCCTGAGCTGACATAGTACTGCCCTTCTCCCACAGTACATAAACAGAAAGGGACAGGCACAATCGAAGCACCATCTAGCGTCAACCATTCGTACTAACAAACAAAACAGTTGCTCTTGGAGCCGCGGGGTGGCGCTACTAGCGCCCAATATGTCGGCTTGCTATCAGCTGTTGGTAGCACCACAGATTACATAGATATGGCGCCGAAATTTTTAATCTGTGGAACCGAGTGCCAGGCTAATAATTATGAAAAACAAAGCATTGCATTCCATTAATGGCGACGTTTGCCTCTCATTTTAAGGTCCAATAAGACTACAATAATATAAAAATAGTAACTTATGATACTTTGAATTATTATCTGATCGTGATTTTGACGGTGATCGATGGGTCGGGAGTGTTTACGATTAGCGGTTAACACCAGCAATCAACGTAATGTTTAAGTTTCGTGCAACGCAAATTTTGACTATCTGTCTTTAATCATACGTTGACGGTGATGTTGACGTGCAGGACGGTACGTGCAACCGGGGCTAAGTGGACGTTGAAAAAAAAAACAGCGGAGTTTCTTTCCAGTTCTTCTTCGCTGTGTTTTGTTTTGCTGAACTGGCCAATGCTAAAATATGACAAATCCGAGTGCAGTGTACTGTCTATGGATGATGAATAAATAATACAATACAATACAATTAGAAAAATTTGAAAGGGAACACACTAGGGTAACTCGTGGCTATGATTTAATGAGTACGAACGTTTAGCGACTCACTGGTGATTCACCAGTGACTCAGCTGTGATTTACAAGCGAATGTAAATTTCATGATGATTTCGCATGAAAATCTGTCAAATTCTATGCCTACTTCAAAAGATGCCTACTTTTTTCCATATAGCTTGAACATCTCGCAAAGGACTCATCAACGGAAGTCAGATTCAAGTTTGAAACTGCCATGATTTTAATTTTCTCGTGTGCCATAAACAAAGTAGCCGCTTTACCGACCGGCTAGTTAAAGTATTTTCCGCTAGATGTCGCGAGACATTTTTTGGTCGCTATTTGATCTATCAACATCATTTTGATATGTGTGTTTCTTTCTTTTACACAAGGCAATATGAGAAGTAACTAGTACAAGCGTGATAACAAACAAGCCAACTCATTGACGTAAAAGAAAAGAAAATCGAAACGAAACTATACATGCATTTCATTTCATTTCTTTCAATCAGTCTGTGTGAGAATATCGGTATATTGTGTACTGTCGCGCCGCGAAATTAAAGCTCGTTTCGTGTCTGCCTCGTACTGGTCGATAATCTAAGAAATTGTGTCGGTGTGAAGTGCACAGTGTAACGGAACTGCCCGCGATAGCGCGGTTTCCAGTGTAGTTGACTCAGGTAAGATAATCTCGGCCTTCGTACACTCAATATGGCCGTTCCTTGATTCTTCGGTGTTCTGTGACGTTCTCTGGTAGTCACATTCGTCGCCTGTTACGGCACTCATCTACTTTCTGTTTCCTTGGTTTATCAAAAACGAATAACCTCGGCGTTCCCGTTGATTTCTGCAACGTCGACTCGATTGACGGTTGACAACTGACTCACTGCCTGCTCGTAACAAAATGTCTTGCTCTGCATTTTTTTGTGATGTCTGCAGGCCATTTCTTGTATTTTTACTGAAATAGGCATTGCTTACGCATAAAACCGAATGGGTTGTTGCCGAAATAAAAAAAATTTTGACAAAATTTTGGATTTTATAATATACCTTATAGGCCGCAGCCTAGGGGTGACAGCTTTTCACTTAGCTCATACAAAGTGAGGCACTCTTGACTCAATACAAATATTAATACGGCGCTGCTTCTATCCCTAACACTAACCGTCTCAAATAAAACTATTACTAGATCAAATGTGATCTCGTTCCCTCTCGGAGAACCCGTGCGATCAACAAACATGGCACGGTGCTGTTGCAGTCAGCTGATGCCACAGCCGTGTGCCGTTTGGTAATACTTCGAAATTAAAGATTTAGGGTCTTACAATGGACGCTTGATCTTTGATAGGAAACTCCAAACAACTTTTTATTATTATCCTTATTCATATTTTGACATTGGTTGACTGTGTCATTCTGGCATTTTGTCTTATTAAACTGTTATGATTTTAGCCTTTGCTCAGACGTTTAGTCGACCATAGACTAAAGTTAATTAACCCTACGTTCCGATATGCGTGCACAGAGAAAGTGAATACTAGTGTTCTGAATTGATAATACTGCTCTTAGCCACAATTGCACGATATTAAATCGGAACGAATTTGAGCAGACATGTGTCAAGAGGCTAACCTAAATACTTCCATAAGTCACGAGAGTGGTTATTTCAGACCTAGAATTGTCTAACTAAACTAACAAACGGCGAAAGGCCTTCGTTATTTCAAAGTAGTCAGTCTCAGTTCTCACCTAAATCGGCGTTAACGGCAAACCGATCGACTGGCGTTTTCTGTAAAACTTAAAACTCGATACAAGTTTTTACTAGATATTCTGTTTGACTTTGACTTTGACAGCTTGAAGAAGTAATCAAGCTGTCAAAGTCAAACTCGGACTTCCGATTTGTATGAAAACGCGTCGACGTATTTACGCCAATGTTGACTAAACTGTCAAATCAAACTTGGAATCGCAAATGTTAGTTCGATTAATCCCCACTGCGCGCGCTCTTTAATTTCGCCATACATTTGAAAATGCCAGTCGATCGGTTTGGCTTAAATGCCGATTTAGATGAAAACTGGGACTACAGGTTCTGAACACAAGTGCATATAATCAGAGAACTACAAATAAACACACTTAATGACAGCTCGATGACAGCCATGTGCCAATGCTTCTCTGTAGGAAATAATGCTATGTAATTGCAGTAATAACATCATTTAACATAAATAAATAAGTCAGTTTCATACTTTATTTTGGTACTATTTTTACATTATGTACTAGATGCATCAAAAAGTCCTTTCCTGTATCTGGTATAATATTAAAAAATGCAAGACTAGGAAAAATATAATGTGAGAAAAATAACTACAAGAGTCAATGGGTTAAAGAACTTGGATCATATAAAAAGGAAAACAAAAAAATTAATAACCTTTTTTTATAACTTTCATTGAACTGCCGCCACCCTCATCGCAAACCATGATCTGTGAAATGGTGGAATAGTGGTATCTAGGTAATAGAGAACCACATATTTAGGACTAGGGGTGACAACCCTCCATCCCGCCCGACTCCCCATGCAAACGTCGAAAGAAGATCATGCCCATATTTCTTGTCAGAGATCCCAAATGTAGCTCAAAATTGCTTTATTTGATCGAACTTGATGTCTGATGACCGCTGGCATTGTAAAATTGTGTTTGGTTTTTAAGTTATAAGGTCTGAAAGTTTTTAGAAAAAAAAATCACGTGTTTTATACAATAACTTTGGAGGTGGAAGAACATTACTCAAGAACATCTTAAAAAGATTAGTCATCAGACATAGCTTGTTTCATCAAGATTTATAATCAATTTGGTTTTTGTTAGATTTTTGACTACAACTGTCGTGGTTTACTTTTAGCTAATAAGTTATTTGGTAATTATTTTTTTTATAAATCTTACCAAATCAGCCACTATGCACACTGTCTACTTTGTGGACATGTTGCATCTTCCTCATCACGGAGCCTGTGTTTTTCTTTGAAACAGTAAAGGTCCCAGAGCATAATAAAACAGTTTTGTACTGTGCCCGCGAATGAGTTAGTCCCGCCGGGTTGGGCCACCTTAAAGTGCTACTGTTGCGGCTAGCTTCAAGCATCTTCAACTCCATTTTATTTTGTTAATAATGCTAGCAAGCTATAAGCTGATGCGTGTGCATATCAGGTTTTAGAATTATTTAGTGCACTTGTTTTTGTTTTTTGATTATTTATTTATGTTTTAGTATGTCATATACACGGTGTTAATTTTTTTTCCCGACATTTCTATTTTAATACCGATTATTTAACTATTTCGTATACTGATCATTTTGTGGTATTTAAAAATTAAATCTAAAATAGTAAAAAAAAATTGCAGATTTAATCCAAACTTTTACTTCAGCGACAATTTCCCTTTGGAATGGTGTAAGCACGCCATGTGTACGCGCCACTGCCAAGGTCACGCGTTTGCTGCCTCCCAATTTTATCGCGTCGATCCGAATGTAAATTTTCACATTTATTGTAAAAAAAATCCTAACTTTAAAACTTTTTGTTAATGCAGTGCGATTCATATTACTAAATACTATGTTTTCATACTAGTATTAGAAATCGAAAATTTTAAAACAAAAGCTTAAAAAAAGAAAAATCCTTCTTTTTTGGAATCAGTATGCGACCCAAAATAACCCCCTTTCCGGAATGTCGCCAACTTGTTTAACACCGTGTATATTTATATTTGTCTAGTCAATATAGACTTGGAGCAATACCAGCAAAATCTGTACAGTTTCTTAAAAATTTAGGGCAGCCAAAACTGGCTGTAAGATCATGTATGGAGGGAGCTGCGAAGTCTGTCACTGGAAGCATTCTTCAGAATAAGGATAGGGAGAACAAAAGCATTCTGCCAGTTAGTGAAGGCTAGGGGCTTGCTGCCTGATGTGAATATAGCATCTTCCCTCAAGTCAATTTCTGAAGTAGCATACAGCAGGGTACATTGCAAATAGTTTCTTTGCATATGCTCTGTAATTTGTTTGTGCTGCTGACAGCTTCTTGAAAACATCTTCTGGACCTGTGTATCGGCATCAAATCGGTACAAAGGTCAGAAAGACGTGCACCGAAATTATCTACTATCTATAGCGATATGCATGATATAGGACAACTAAATCCAAAATTTCTTCAGTTTTGCTGGTGGTTCAAGAGAATGAATAACACACCATGTATTATACATTCAATTATTTCATCTGAACTTTGTTAATCACTTTTTTGGGTTAACAAAAAATGCATTATGATTGCACATGTTGAATTTTGTTACCTACTGTCACGTAGTAACCAAAGTCTGCTTCGTGTTAAAGTCATAAACTGTGCAGGTTGCTTTATCTTCTACCTTTGCCTAAGGTAGCCCAATCTTAATCCCATTCAGTTGTAAGTCCTAGCTCAGAAGCCTAAGTCCGCTAATATATAATTCCACTTTCGAGCATTAGTGTAATGAGATAACCCTGGAATGACACAATTGTACCAAATTTTATGTGTTCTGTTAGCGCTAATGCTCCAAAGTAGAGTTATCTATTAGCGGACTTAGGCTTCTGGCGATTATCTGAACTTCAGAGTCATACCATTGCTTTAAGAACTTTCAGGTGCAACCTAATGGATTGCTAGATTGGTTAACATTGATTACTATGGTTTTTGGGATTATCATTATGGTTATATTGCACACATTGTGATATTTTGAAATGCCTATTGTAAAGAACACTAAGGGCCGAGTGCACGAACGTACAAAAAACTCTGGTGCTTGTTAGCACTGTACTCTTTTTGTGTGGCTTCTGTTTGATTAATGAGTGTAGTTGTGTATAGTCTGACTATGGTTGAATGTAGTTGTTTTGAGCTTAATTAGTGGCCACCCTACTGGCCAAGGGCACCAGTATTTTATTGGCTTCACTATTAAGAGCAGTGTTTCCAAATCTCGAAACTCCTGCTCCCGATCGAGATTCATGCGGCGGTGAAGCGAGCAGCGAGTGGCATGAATATATGTAAAATTGTGGTCCCTGTTTTCTTAATAACTGAATTTTTCCGTAAAAAATACATTTCATTTTTTTATCAGATAGTTCTGTTTGTTGTCAATCTCGAACAGGGCACATTTTATTAAAAAAATCGTAAAATTATCGAGAAATTGCCAATTTTCGAAGCTATTATTTCCTAAATAAAAGCAAAGATTAAAAAATATCTGCTGCGTGGCTTCGTCCAAATCATTTGATTCCACTTTTATGCTAGATTTAAAATAAAGGTGTGGAGAAATATGGAAACACTCGTCTGTTAATATTTTTATGGATGAAGTTAAACAGTCGTGTCCTTCGACCGCTCATTTTGAATAATGTCTTTAAAATGGACTTTTCCATGATTTTTTAATCAAGGGAGTCTGGTCTAGTCAGCCAGTCAGTCAGCGTGTTTGCGTCCACTGCTGGACATACGCCTCTCCAATTTCCCTTTAGTCCTCCCGGCCTTCAGCGGTACGGAACCACTGCTTTCCGCCAACGCACTTGATGTCGTCGTCCCACCTGGCGGGTGGTCTTCCCACACTCTGTTTTCCTGTCCACGGCCCCAGTGTAGGACACGGTTACTCCAACGGTCGTCGTCTCTTCGGCTGACATGACCAGCCCACTGCCACTTGATAACGATTTGTTCTCCCGTCATAACCTCGGTCGCCATGACCTTGGTTTTGTCCCGGTTCATCTTTAGACCTACCTTTACCGATGCTTCATAAAGGTCTTTCAGCCTGGTCTGAAGTTGAACTCGGGAATTTGACAGAAGAACAATGTCATCGGCGAAGCGAAGATGACTGAGAAAATCTACATTAATGTTAATACCCATGTTGTCCCATTCAAGCGTCTTGAACACATCTTCCAATGCGTTGGTGAAGAGCTTGGGTGAGATCACATCCCCCTGCCTTACGCCTTTACCAAGGAGGATGGGTTGGGTATTTTCATGGAGCCTCACAGTCATCGTCGCGGACCGATACAGGTTTCGGAGTACCTCGATGTAGCTGTGGTCGATTCTGCACCTTAGGAGGGAGTTTTCGACGGCCCATTATTCAACTGAGTCGAACGCCTTCTCATAGTCCACGAAAGCTAGGAAGAGCGGCTTGTTGTACTCCTCGCACTTCTGCACCACTTGTCTCACAGTAAATATGTGGTCCATGGTGCCGTATCCTTTCCTAAACCCAGCTTGCTCACGAGGCTGGTACTGATCCAGCCTCTGTGTCAGCCGACTCGTGATGACTCTTGAAAAGACCTTATACACGTGGCTTAGAAGTGAGATAGGTCGATAGTTTTTCAACTTCGCCCTATCCCCCTTCTTGTGAAACAGGACAACGACACTATTTCGCCATGCGGCCGGTACCACGCCATTTTCGAGAACTGCATTGAACAGTCCCTGCAGTTCCTTCAAGATGGGTCTTCCGCCAGCCTTTAGCAGTTCCGTAGTTATCCCGTCCTCACCTGGAGCCTTGTGTTTTTTAAGTCCCTTCAAAGCAGCCTTTATCTCATAGACACTTATCTCCGGCAGATCCTCGGTATAGTGTCTAGTGAGCGGCGCACGCCTATCAGAGTCGACTGGTTTGCTTGGACTCGGGGCAGGAATTGCTGCGGAGTACAATTCGCCATAAAATTCCTCCACCGCCTCAAGTATATCCGGCTTTCTAGCAGTGATAACCCCACTCGCTCGCTCGAGTCTTGTAATTTGGTCGGCACCGGTAGAGAAGGCACGGGCAAACACTTTACTGCCTCGATTTTCCTCTATAACGCGCTCAACCAACTTCATGTTCTCTCGGCGGATATCACGGCGAATGGACTTGCTGATCGTCTTGTTGAGGTTCCTGTGGACGACACTACTCCGGGTCTCCGTTTTCATATTTCGTCGTGTTTCCAGGAGTC
Organism: Incurvaria masculella; assembly: GCA_946894095.1. Classification (NCBI taxonomy): domain Eukaryota; kingdom Metazoa; phylum Arthropoda; class Insecta; order Lepidoptera; family Incurvariidae; genus Incurvaria; species Incurvaria masculella. Next base: position 12,953,658 of record OX335644.1, read on the forward strand.
TCAACGTCTCTGCGGATAACTTGCTGCGGTTTGCTTGTGGACTTTTGCTGAAGTGCTTTTCTGCAGTGTCCGTTAGTGCGGATACGAAGCTGGTATATGCCTTGTCGATGTCGGCATCCTCATCACGCGGCGCTAAGCTAAAGGCATCCTCGAGTTTGGCTTCAAAATTTTCGAGCATCTCGTCTGGTATGTTTAGCTTGGCCAGTGGTTTGTGAATGAGTTTGCGCCGTTCCATCTTAAGGTTTAGCTTCAGCGTGCCACGCACTAGTCGGTGATCGCTGCCAGTATCGAAGCGGTTAAGGACAGTAACATCTATACACGACGATTTACTGTCTGCCAGTATGTAGTCGATCTCGTTTCTCGTGCAACCGTCAGGGCTGGCCCACGTCCATTTCCTCTTTTCCTTTTTGAGGAAAAAGGTGTTCATGGAGTAGAGCTGGTTAGCTTCGAGATAGTTGACCAACATCTGGCCTCGTCGATTCCTGGCACCGATACCGTACGGACCTACTGCTCTGTCTCCACTCAGAGGTTTGCCCAATTTAGCATTAAAATCTCCCATCACGTACTGGAAGTGAGATTTATTAGTTTCTAAGGCTCTCGATACATCTTCGTAGAACTGCTCCATCTCTTCGTCAGCGTGGGAACTCATGGGAGCGTACACCTGCACCACCTTCAGCTGGTAACGTTTATTCAGCCTGATGATGATGTAGGCCACTCTATCTGACACGCTGTCGATTTCGATTATGCTGTTGACGAGGCTTCGCCTCACCATAAATCCCACTCCCCCTATCGATTTTTGGGGATTTCCTCTGAAGTAGAACAGGTTGCCAGAATGTAGCACTTCAGTCTCTTCGCCCTTCCTTCTGACCTCGCAGAGACCCAGGATGTCCCATTTTATATGAGCCAGCTCCTGCTCTAGCTCGACCAGTTTTTCTTGGGTTCTCAGAGTCCGTATATTATGGGTAGCCAAGTGTAGTTGGGTGTGGCAGCCAGAACTAACCCAGGGATTCTTAGCACCCCTCACCCCGCCGGAACCTAGACCGCCGCCACGATGATCCGGAATAGCGGGGCCGCTGGGAACTAGGGGCCGAGGCTTACTTGGACTTTTCATTTTGGAGGTGTATGGCCATAAAACGCCACGTTGGCCAAACGTCTTGGCGAGTCTTCCGCTCTCGTCAGCCTTAGGATTGTAATGCCTACCTGAAGAATTACGCACCTAAGTTGAGGAGTTAAGTAAGAGGAGGTGAGAGTCGGAAATTGAGGAAGGAATTTCTCTCCGCTACTACTTCCCCATCATACGATGAAGCAGCATTTGCAGGAGATAAATTCAATCCTCCGTTTGTAATCTGGTCTAGTACTTATTAGTTAAAATGTTTTTGGGACTGGTATTTTGTTGCTGTTGGTAAGTTGTGTTGCAAGTGGCTTGCATTTTTTTTTATTTTACATTTTTCTCTCCTATTGTGTCTAATAGGATTGTGAAGTCTCATTTTGCTTGCTTTGAGCGTTTGTTCATTGCGCATGTTTATTGCGTCATACTGTGAGATACCGCTGGAATGGATGCAAACCATACTTGCTTTGGTTCAATAGCTGTACTTCAATAGTAGTGGTTTCTTGTGGCGTATATTTCTAGACCTAAAGTTGTATTATATCAAGTTATTATTAATAAATCCCCTCTCCATTTGTGACATAATAATTCATAATAATTAAATAAAAAGAAAAAAAAAACAAAAGAAAATAAAAAACCACTTGGCAACTAAATTTATCAGGTAAAACACTGGATTTAGACGCATCAGCATATGCTGCCTGTCTAACCCCTGTTTTCACCACCTCCAGCTACCTGAAATCGGATAGTTAACTTTCGGTTACATTGCATTTTTGTATGGTGTAACCCAAAGATAACTTTGGGATTTTTGTAACTGGAGGTGGTGGAACCGGGCATTAAACTTATTAATAAATAAATAAATAAAATCTTGATTTGAGGAAATCATTTTGAACTATAGTATGCATGGTTTTTGGGGCTTAAATATACATGTGTATTAATGTACAAAACTCGCCCTATAAATATTACAGCATAAATAATAAAGAAGTATAATATTACCCTGTAAGCGAAAAACTTGAAACCAGCCCGCAGCTGTACATCAATGTTTTCAAGCATTCATGCATACAGGTATGCATCACGCTTGCTGGAGGGCAATTACTCCTTAGAAGTTCTCTAGAAGCCTATTTGTGATGAGCACCCGTAACAGCTTGTCATGTTTGCCGGCAGGTGTGATAATGGGCGCAGAGTGCTCGGCGCCAGAGTGAAGCTTTTGTGAACCCCGCCGTAGACGTCGCCCCGGAGACGGGACCCGCCGCCCGTGCACCGACCACGATGAAAATGGTGTTGTCACAACGGCAACGCGAGGAGCTGTAAGTACCACCTTGCTGAACACTTAAAACATTATGCTTACCAAGGAGGAACACATGGACGGGCAACCAATGGACGGGAAGTTAAAGTGCCGTTGAATGAAAACCGCTTGCGCTGCTCTTTGCGGGGAGAAGGAGGCCTTCACCAGCAAACTCATCGTGATCATGTCACAAAGGTCAATGGGGTTGCATTGATTTTGTTTAACTTACAAGCAGCACAGGTTTCTGTCCACGTTGATTATGTTTGTCTTGTCTGTGCCCAGGAGGAGTAGTAAGCAGGTACAGTTGAGAGAGCTAACATCATTCTTTTGGACAAAATTATCTCTTATTCTCTTATCTCTATCTCGTATACTCTTCTGTCAGAAGCAGTGCTCCGAAATTACATAAACATCTACTTACCTCTCCAAGTCACACCCATGTACTCATTTATCCAAACATTAAAGTCATCATTACGTCACATTCATTTTCGTACTACATATGTATTCGCGTCACGCCGAAATAACCGGTTTCTGCTATAACGACTGGTGTGAACAGTTTCAGTGTAGTGTGACGCGTGTGCAATATTCTTATGCAGTGGTAGGTCGATCAATATATGATATCATTTCCCAGCAAAATAAGTTATCTCTGATTTTTGACATGTTTCCTCTACACAAGCTCAATTTGGAATTTTTTCGTTTTGAGCAAGTACGTCGCTTTTTTATGGATACGGTATTAATTTTAAGGTTAATCTTAGTCAATGTGCGCTAACGCAGATAAAGTTTAAATCAATGTATGCATAATCTTAAATACCTCTTCTATGTTTCGTTTGTTTTTAGGCATGTTGAGGGAATTTGTACGCCTTGGAATTAGTTAGCTTTGTCATCATTAGATCGAAGAATCAACTCTATGCTCAGAAATGTAATTTTTCGCTCGTCATTTGGGACGACAGATGAATGATACCGAATGCCAGGAAATAAATTGATGCACAATACAATTCAAATAAGAATAGGACGGGATTTGGAATGTCAAACTACTAAAGTCAATTAATTAAGGGGGCGTGTGCGTACATGTAGATGGCGCCACAGTCGTTCGTCACTATTTCTGCTGTAACTCCCCAAAAATAGGAAGTTACTACTAATGTAATACACATAAAACAGATAACCACAGATAGCAAAGTACAGCCTCCTTACTTAGTTAACTGTATATTCTGTGACTGGCACTTAAGGTGGCCCAACCCGGCGGGCCAAACTCATTCGCGGGCACGGTACAAAACCGTGCTGTTGCGCTCTGGGACCTTCTCTGTTTCAAAGAATAAGACAGGCTCCGTGATGAGGAAGATGCAACATGTCCACAAAAAAGACAATGTGCATAGTGTATGATTTGGTAAGATTTACGAAAATTTTAATTTTAAGACGACTTATAGCTAAAAGTAAACCACGACCGATGTAGTCAAAAATCTAACAAAAACCAAATAGATCATAAATCTTGATTAAATAAGCTATGTCTGATGACTAATCTTTTTACGATGTTCTTACTTTATCATTGCGTAATCCACCTCCAAAGTTATTGTATAAAACGCGCGAAAAATTCGAACTTTCGGACCTTATAACTTAGAAACCAAACACAATTTTACAATGCCAATGGTCATCAGACATCTAGTTCGATCAAATAAAGCTATTTTGAGCAAAATTTTGGATCTATGACAAGAAATATGGGCGTGATCTTCTTTCCCCTTTTGTATGGGGAGATGAGCGGGTTGGGCCACCTTAATGGCACCCTACACTGTGTAGATATGTATGTTGTCTAGTATCGCTATCACGGCCAGGCAGAAACACTACAAAATAAAGAAACGCAAACGCATGTACACTCACATACTTGAATTAAACCTCGACTCTGACGGATGGAAATAAGCATCAGGCTTCTTTTGATATTGAAGCGAATAATTCCAGTGTAAATTCGTGCAGACCTGCCGACCGTACGTTTTACGCGCTAATTCGAGTGAAGTTAGTCACGAGCCCCGTCCTATTCTTATTTGAACCGCATTGTAAAAATGTTTATATCAACTTAACCTGATGTGATGCACTCTTTTAAATAAGTTCAACACCAAAAACAAGTGGACAGACAACTCAAGTTCTCAGGAATGGGCAGCGCCCATTGTGAATTGAACGATCTTGTAATCGGACTGGCTGTGTGACGAGGCTGAGATTTTAACTCAGTTGGGAACTTTTAGTGAGTAGTTAGTAAAATAATTTTGTAGAAAACTTCAAGTATCAATGTTTCCGTGGCCAACAATCTGCTATTTATAAATTGATTTCCATTTATCATTGGGTACGGTTTTTTTTCTAATGGTAATTTGAGTCATGATCAGTCTAAACCGTTCCCCGCATTTAATTTTTATTTTAATCTTCAATCAGATTTATTTGGAATTTTTTATTTAATAAACATAATATAATACCATTATAAATGCGAAAGTAACTGCGGGGTGAAATAGGGAATTGAAGTTTGGATGGGGAACTGATATAATATCCAGGAAATAATTCGGCCTGACATCAGTCCAAAAAGACCCAAAGGGGCCGGGTACCGCAGCTAGTCTAAAATAAAACAATGTCAACATGGTTTTCCCAATATTTAAAAAGTATGGAGATCAATTATCCGATTATAGGTGCCAGCCTTGCTTCACTTGTTTGTAAAACCGGATTGCTTTACGTGCCTGAAAAAAATTGATTTGTCGCTGCGTTGTAAGTACCATTGCATTAGGTATGCCGTAACAACGTGGTCGCCTGCTCCCGGCCGCCGCCGCTGCCTCCTCGACGCGGAGAGGAGGCGAAAGCTGCCCAGCCACATTGCGGTCTTGTTTGCGGCAGCTTACGTTGGACTCGGATAGTCCAAAAAGAAAAGCAACCCGCCGTTAATATTGGACGACATGACATGTCGCTTATAATGCTATTACATATTATATCGATACTATCACCGTTACATCACTTGGGCCGGTTTCGCGGGATTTCTTATCTCTGTTGCGAGAGGCGTGTGACGGTTGCTGAAGCAATTTCTTTCTGGCCGCCCAGTCATACACTCCCACGATGCTTAGATTTGTATTTGTTTTCGCCGCTTCTCATTTGCTCCGCTCCGTTGGTATTCCTTGAAATGTAACTTGGGATTTTTGGATTTTACGTTATGTTGACATAATGCAATTGGAACTCATTTCAAACAATTAAAATCTTGTAAAATGTTTGTGAATGCTAAACGACTTTTCTTTCGCTGTTTATTTTATAGCGCGACCGAAGATCAACCGTTAGGCTATACCACTGAAGAGAATGGAAGAAGTGATACGAGGTCGATATCGCGTCTCCGCCGTATGGTCAAAGTGAACATATCATTTTACGGGAATCCGGCGGCGCGTCGTACACACACTGTCGAAACAACGACACCGCGCGCGAATGGGGGGAACGGCATAACGTATAATATGCAGATCGTATAATGTCATATTTTAACAAAACCGACTTTTCGACCGTCTCAATTAGCGTTGTAGCAAATTGTTACTCTTCAACAGATATCGATTCGTAGCAATTTCAGCCTTAAATGTATCGTTGTTAGGGCGCTTTATGCAGTGCTTCTTGGCATATTATACGTTCTGCATGGTTTTCTTTTTTTGTGAATTCATGTTAGGAATATTATACGTTGTGACTATTATACGTTCTGCATGATGCAAAGAGTTTATTTTATTTTTAAACTCATGCACAACGTATAACATTATACGTTGTGAATATTATACGATATGCATGGTTTTAATTTTTTGGAAAAAAATACTATTATACGTTGTGAATATTATACGTAGTGAATACGACTCCGCGAATGTACTCTAAAAATGCGTTTATAAATCTAGTCAGTTCCCACCCACAGAAACCCCCCAATACGTCTGCGAGTATGTTTACATATGGCATGTACGTTTAAGTTGGGTTGGTAGTTTTAGAAAATTGCAGACAACAGCGGGTCTCATAGTAGACGTGCTAGATGCCATAGAACGCCCAAAAACAGAGTGTGTATTTAATTTGCCGCTAAAAAATTAAATGAATTGAAAAAAAATAATTTAAAGGTGGGCCCCATACAAAAAACGTGATGCTTTGTGTTAAATCTTGTACTATGGTATGGAACCCTTCATGTGCGAGTCCGGCTCGCACTTGGCCGGTAATAGAACCAACAAGAAAACCTTTCGCAGGCAGTGCGTCCACCAACTCCGCCACCTGTTCTATACCCATAATTTGGAATTCTCCTACAGTCTTTCCTCTCGTAATCATTGCCCCTACTAACCCCTCATACTAAAGTATATTTTACTAAAGATACCCTTGTAGATGTGCCCCAGGCCTTGGTTTAGGTCACACGGCGCACGTCTGAAAGACAGAATTGGCATTCGAAAATTATTTCCGATCTTCGTTTGCATTGGCAGCATAGTTTAGTGACCCACCGATTTTAGTCAAAGATAAGGCCGTTAACGATGGCAAATATTTGTAAACATTTTTCTTCTGAGGTGTGTGTGTGTGTGTAACTGAACTCCTAAACGGTTAGACCGATTTAGATGACATCTTTTGTATGTGTTTAAGTGGGGTCCCTAGATGATATATTCACAATGGGACTCGGTAGTGACGCTGCGATCAAGTTCTAGTAAAATTTCACCATTCAATGGGCGGTGGGGGCTATATTTAATGGAAAAATCTTGGTATTCTTTTAATTTCAACGTTCGGGCATGGCGACGTCTGTCGGGTCCGCTGGTTATTTACATATACATTATTTGATTTCGGTAAGTCTCAATCGTTCAAAATAGACTCGTACGGTAATTGGAGTTGTCTATGTTGAAATTAACGACGCTCGATCAAAGCGTCCCGTCTTGCTCCGTCGCCTCGCCTCCGCATCAAGTAGGCGCCTGCAGTTTATCTCGTCGGAATTTGGGCTAAATGGGCGATCACGGCGTTTCCGGTTGTGTGCATCTGTCTGCCTTCAAAGGTGAACGGAGCCCCTAGTTCGAGTTGAAAAATCCGACTAGGGGCTCACACAAGTTCTCGACGGGTGGCGCTTGTTGGCAGCCAACATTGAGGAGCTTAATGTGGTCAGGCGATGAATGTTTCGTTCTCAATCTACAATACATGACCGCAAAGGTACCAGTACTATGGATCTTGTGCTCGAATCCCAGGGTTACAACAGCTCGCATTCGTAACGAAATACACTTATCCAACTCAGAAAGAGAAAGAGCGTGGTGCATGACCGGGATTTGAACCCATAATATAGAGCACCTAATTCCTTCGGGAATGCGGTGTTGGGCTCATATAATGACGGTGGGTGTGGTATTAGCAACCCATTGCCAGTTACATAAAAAAAGATGTTGATGTCGTTTCGAAATGGACGCTGCTAAAATGTATCACCTCGTTGCACATTTTGTCGGCTGAAGACGTCGAGCAAAATATCCGCGTTCACCCAGAACGATTAAAATTGTTAAAGATCATTTAAATTACGCCATCGGATAGCCGGCTCTTCGCTCATTTCCGAGCGACGTCTACGCCGCCGGCGGCGGCTGCATAGGCGTCGCGTGCCGCTAATTTGAACGAGAAGTGATGGTGTCGCCGGAGTCGAGCGGCTGGATTCTATCTCGGTCACTTCCCCGCGCGACCTGCGAGTACGCAGCGCTTGAATCACATCATTCCTTGTTTTTCGATTGTTTTATGACATTTCGGTATTGGTGGTTGTGCTGAAGACCAAAGCTAGACAGTGCAATACCGCAAGTAAGTCTAGCTTGGTTTTCACGAAGATTACTGAAGTCCTGATTACCTTGTACTAGTATCGATTGCAAGGTAGTAAGAAAGGCCCTTTAATGTGAGGATTAAGCTAATCAGTACTTGGTGGAAGAGACCCTTAGTGTCCAAACTACGCTAGGGGACTGGTTCCAAGTTGTTTCATCTTACCGTCGTACCAGAAGCACAGTGAAAGCCCTCACTCCATGTCCCGTTTGCCACGAGACTGCCGCCAAGTTTCGCTTTTATTTTGCAAATCATGTTCTATGATCCGTTTTTCTCAGAGCTAACTGTAATTTTTCGTGATAAGATGAAAAGGTTTTATTTTTTACAAAATAAAAATAAATTGGTTTGAAATTCGCAACGATTTGATAAATTGAGAAGCATATTTTTAACACGATTGCACCATCTTCCTCCTTGCACCATCGCCTCCTGCCGAAACTGCCGGCTGACGGGTACGAAACTCGTGGAAAACTATAACAGTTAATAAAAAAAAGCTTGGTTCTATTTTCATGCTTTCAAAATTACTCTTTTGAGCAGGATAGTCATGAAACGTAATATTTTGAGACTGGCTAAAAATGACGACTCGGTTGGCTTCTGGATGGAAGACCGTTTTCGACAGTTGTGGCTTACTGTTCGGATTCCACGTAAAACTGTTAGGGGGGACCTAACAGTTTTACTTTTTGGTGCGGTAGCTTACTAGGTCGTAGGGTTTATTCCACCCGAGTTGGTACCATGAAATTGAATGAACGGTCGTCAAAGTGGTAATGAAAATTGACCGTGTTTTCCATCCAATTCAATGTAGCCGTGAAATACAAATAAGGTCCTGGCACGAGGTTATTTTGGCGTGATAGCATGTTGATTTGTTTACGCATGTCGCGCTGAGAGAGCCTAAACTTCTCACACACGTTCGCTAGTTTATCCCTTTGATCGACTTTCTAGTGTTCGCGTTATACTAGTAGATGCCTACCATGCATTAGAAAGTTTCGAACGTTTACTTCTCGTAAATCATTTGTGGTAACCATTTGTGTGGGCATTCGTTATTGGAAGTAAGATCATGCGATCTATTTACATTTGTGGCATAAAATGTAAATCCCACTGTTTGTAGATCATTAATCTTAATTGATGATTCTTATTTATCTATTTGTAAATGTGTATTGCCATTGAATACCAAGATAATGGAACTTGTACGACGTCAATGCTCTGTGGGAGTGGTAGTGGCCTATGCACCACCAATCGTTGAAAGCCATGCTCACGTCGGCGTCGTCTGGAAGAGCGCCGCCCCCACGGCCTGCGCCCATCGGCGTGCTTGGAGGAGGTCCTCTCTCCGCCGCCGGTGGAAAATAATCCTTTAATTTATAAATATAGCATATTATATATAACTTTTTTTAAATTTAAAATTTAATTTAAAAAAAAACTGCAGCTTATTTTGATAGTAAAAAAGTAAATTTGTTTAACAAATCACAGAGGGTAATCGTAAAAGTTAAATTATCTCTATCTATGGCAGTAAACATTTACAAATTGAAAAAAAAAAACAATTATCAAAAGAAATGTATTAGGGCGTACGTGATTTTAAGAAATAACTACAAATATTTTAGTTTATTTGATTTAAAAAACATGAAAGGTAAATTAACGGTCTAGCTTTATTTGAAAACTATTTTGCCAAATTATGAGGGTCAAATTTTTAGGTAATCCTCATCCAAAGTAATTTTATAAAACGCGCGATAAAATCAAACTTTCGGACATTATAACTTAGAAACCAAACACAATTTTACAATGCAAATGGTCATCAGACAGCTATTTTGAGCAAAATTATAGTTCTCTGAGAAGAAATATGGGCATGATCTTCTTTCCACGTTTGTATGGGGAGTTCAGCGGGAAGGCCCACCTTAAGGTGGCCCAACCCGGCGGGACTAACTCATTCGCGGGCACGGTACAAAACCGTGCTGTTGCGCCCTGGGACCTTCTCTGTTTCAAAGAAAAAGACACGCTCCGTGATGAGGAAGATGCAACATGTCCACAAAAAAGACAATGTGCATAGCATATGATTTGGAAGATTTACGAATATTTTGATTACAAAACGACTTATAGCTAAAAGTAAACCACGACCGCTGTAGTAAAAAAACTAACAAAAACCAAATCGATTATAAATCTTGATTATATAAGGTATGTCTGATGACTAATCTTTTTAAGATTATTTTACTTTGTCATTGCGAAATCCACCTCTAAAGTTATTGTATAAAACGCGCGAAAAATTCGAACTTTCGGACCTTATAACAAACAAAATTTTCAATGACAACGGTTATCAGACATCTAGTTCGATCAAATAAAGCTATTTTGAGCAAAATTTGGGATCTCTGACAAGAAATATGGGCGTGATCTTCTTTCCCCGTTTGTATGGGGAGTTCAGCGGGAAGGCCCACCTTAAGGCGGAAATAATACTCGGAAGTGGCCATACTAAACTAGAGTCGACAATCGCGTGGCAAAAACCGTTCAATGCATATCAAAACGATGAACGGTTCTCGTGATCATTAAATTTCAATGTAAATTGCTCTTTACGTTTGCATTTTTTGACACCTTCTCATTGTTAATTTTTTGTTTACAGCTCGTCTGTCTACGAATAAATCGATCGATTGTTTTACACCTTTTTAGTCCTGTTCCCGCCTTAATGCCGGAGGTGTTTCTTATGACCTTTGAAAGTAAGAATGTAACCCAAATCGATGTCGATGAACTCATAATGGTCTGTCGGCACAGTTCATCAGCGTCTACCTGCGCTGTCAGTGTATCGAGGAGTTGATACAGCTATTTGTACGAAAATAAAATATATTAAAATATATAAAATAAAATAATATATATAAAAACGCCACGTTCCTCCTACCTCAGTGGTTTAGGCATATGGGATTGCTACCTCAGTAGTTTTAGGCATATGGGCTTGTCGGCGTTATTTTAGGTCGAATATTCGAAGAGGTAATGAACCATGTTTCGCCCTTTTTCATCAGCAGTTTACGATCATAAAAAGAAGCTTGGTTTTGATCATAGATTAAAAAGGAAGGAATAGATGGCTGACGTCATGCAACATACAAAACTCTCGATTAAAAAGAAAGTCATAGATGGCTGACGTCATGCAACATACAAAACTCAAAACTGCCTATTTTCACTGGTACTATGACATTTCTAACCAGCGCCATCTCCCGTAACTACCAGAACTAGTTACGCCGTCATTAAAGTAAACTTGACGCCTAGGTTGGCGTGATAAAAACGTTACGTTTTAACTATAACATTAAGTAATGTCATTATAAATAAAAAAATATATCATTAATAATCATTGGTTTGCATTTAATGTATTCTGAAATGTCAATTGCAACGCCTTTTATTATCCCTATTCAACACTGGTATGACGTTAGCAATCTATCAATTCCTCTTTAATCTATGGTACGATGGACTATACTAGTCCCGCTGTGGGAAGTCATCTGAGAAAATATCTTTTTCGTGTGATATTAATCCTTTTTATGCGTATAAGTGTTAATAAACACAACAAAATACATTAATAAAATGATCTTAACAATTGTAAATTTTGTAAGAGTTAATAGTAACGTTGTTTCTCAAAGGACTTCCTACAGCGGGACTAGCATAGTAGGATTTTTAATTATAAATGTGCGCTTTTATACTCAACTATGGTCAGCCATTCCGAGTTGCAAGCGAAGGTGTGCCGTGTGCTCAACCACTGTCAGACCTTTCACGATGTTAGAATTAGGTTACGTGTAGTGTAGAGTTATAAGGTTTTATCGTTCCCACGATGCGCTCCGTCCTGTCCGTTGTCTTCGCGGATCGGACGTCGCCGGAACGTTTAAAAAACCGGCCAAGTTCGAATCGGCCTCGCACACGAAGGGTTCCGTACCATCGTACAAAATTTAACAACAAAAATCACGTTTTTTGTGTTTTCATTATTTTTTTATGTTACTTATTTTTTGGTATAGCGGCAAAATAAATACATATTCTGTGAAAATTTTAGCTGCCTACTAACTTTAGAGGTGGCTTAGTAATAGGGTTCCGTTGGCACCCTTTGGCTACGGAACCCTAAAAAACCGGCCAAGTGTGATCGTGCTCACGCGCCGAGGGTCCCGTCACTGCTGGACGTGGAAGAAATTCGCCCTCGCCTGATGATTATTTTGCAATTTCACACAAAATTAATGCTTCAGAAATGCAACTTTTTCTCGAAGAGTATGACGCTTTGAACAAAATTAATTCGTTTCTGCACGTGTGCTTAGATTGGTATTTGTTTTCTGAACAACCTTTTCAAACAACCGTTAATAGGAGAACAATTCGGGACAAAATGCTTGTGACCTTCAGACACCAGAGCCAGACCATAAGGGTTCCTTTTTTGGCTTTTTGCTACGGGACCCTAAACATGAAAATATCCTTTCTGACGTGGCAGATGTGGTTGTTTTTGAGTATGTTGCCAAAGTGGGACATATCTGACACAGAAAATGTCGTATGGGATATTCATATGGCATACTGGACATGAATTGGTAATACCTGCTGTCATGTTAATTCTTAGGGTACACACCACATGGGAACTAGGTGCCATGCCATGACCTATCTTGTATTGTTCGGCTAAATTGAACTGGATGGAAAATACGGACAACTTTCATTGCTGCGTCGACCATATTTTATTCAATGCATATCAATCGGGGCGGGATTAGCCCTACCACCTAGCAAGTAATGAAGTGAACCTACAGTTTTACATGGATTCCGGGTCGTGGCCATCCTCGGCGGTCGAAAAACGGCCACCCATCCAGAATTTCGTCACGCCTAGAGTGGCTTGACGTTGATTTATCGAACGGCACGGCGTTTTGCCACTGGGCTACTGAGGCTGAGAACATTACTCAAGCTTATGTCCGGGTTTGAGGCACGCTAACACGTTTTTCTATATTCAATCACAAAAACTTGATACAAAATCACCTGCATGATGCGCGCGCAGATATTTATTATTCATCAATATCCAGTTTTAAATAAAAATATTTGTCACCACAGTCGAAAAGGAAAATAAAACACGTTTAAATACAGGGGGAACGGCAGAACGTCTAATATGCAGATCGTATAATGTCATATTTTAACAAAATTTTAAAACCATGCACAACGTATAATCGGCAGATCGTATAATTTTATACGTAGTGCATGAAGAAGTTTAAAAAATAAAATTACTTATTTCTCCATGCATAACGTATAATAGTCACAACGTATAATATTATGATCTTTATTTAACAAAAAAAGAAAACCATGCATATCATATAATCCAAAAACTTTTCATACGATAAGCGCCCTTATGAATATACTTTTAAAGCGTATACTCGCACGTGACGTTTCGACCGTCTCAATTAGCGTAAGGTGGCCTTTCGAAATTGTAGCAAATATCGATTCGTAGCAATTTCAGCCTTAAATGTATCGTTATTAGGGCGCTTTATGCAGTGCTTCTTGGCATATTATACGTTCTGCATGGTTTTCTTTTTTTGTGAATTCTTGTTAGGAATATCATACGTTGTGACTATTATACGTTCTGCATGATGCAAAGAGTTGATTTTATTTTTAAACTTTATTCATGCACAACGTATAACATTATACGTTGTGAATATTATACGATATGCATGGTTTTCATTTTTTGGAAAAAAATACTATTATACGTTGTGAATATTATACGTAGTGAATACGACTCTAAATACAAACCGAAATACACTCAAAAATGGCAGGCCCCAACTTATGAGAAAGGTCACTTAATCTAAGTATTGGCAACTATAAGTCAAACGTAAATATGAGACCCTCCACCACCGAAAGGTTGTTGGGTCTCCCTCTGTATTTTATCGCCTGTACCACGGATAATGCTCGCCCGAGTTGCATAACACTATCTTTTCATCCTTACTCTACTATAGTTCGAAATGCTCAAAATAAAAACCAACCGATCATCTAGATCCTTTATTTATGGATTCGGTAAACTATGGACCTGGATTTTCCGACTCTACCTGAAGCCTGAGTCCGCTAATAGATAACTTCACTTTCGAGCGTTAGCGTTATGAGATAACACAACATTTGGGAAACCCGGAATTACACAAAGTTGTACCAAATGTTGTGTTATCTCATAACGCTAACGCTCGAAAGAGGAGTTATCTTTTAGCGGACTCAGGCTTCTGGAGTCCATGGCGGCATGGTGTTCGCAGCCCCCGTGATAGTTCGAAAGGGCATGGGTTTTATTGCAAAACTCTTATGTGAGGGCCTTGCGTACGCCATATATCGCGCTTAAGGTGGCCCAACCCGGCGGGCCTAACTCATTCGCGGGCACGGTACAAAACCGTGCTGTTGCGCTCTGGCACCTTCTCTGTTTCAAAGAATAAGACAGGCTCCGTGATGAGGAAGATGCAACATGTCCACAAAAAAGACAATGTGCATAGTGTATGGTTTGGTAAGATTTACGAAAATTTTGATTTCAAAACGACTTATAGCTAAAAGTAAACCACGACCGCTGCAAACAAAAATCTAACAAAAACCAAATAGATTATAAATCTTGATTAAATAAGCTATATCTGATGACTAATCTTTTTAAGATGTTCTTACTGTATCATTGCGTAATCCAACTCTAAAGTTATTGTATAAAACGCGCGAAAAATTCGAACTTTCGGACCTTATAACTTAGAAACCAATCACAATTTTACAATGCCAATAGTCATCAGACATCTAGTTCGGTCCAATAAAGCTATTTTGAGCAAAATTTTGGATCTGTGACAAGAAATATGGGCGTGATCTTCTTTCCCCTTTTGTATTGGGAGATGAGCGGGATGGGCCGCCTTAAGGTGGCCCAACCCGGCGGGACTAACTCATTCGCGGGCACGGTACAAAACCGTGCTGTAGCGCTCTGGGACCTTCTATGTTTCAAAGAAAAAGACAGGCTCCGTGATGAGGAAGATGCTAAATGTCCACAAAAAAGACAACGTGCATAGTGTATTATTTGGTAAGATTTACGAAAATTTTAATTACAAAACGACTTATAGCTAAAAGTAAACCACGACCGCTGTAGTCCAAAATCTAACAAAAACCAAATAGATCATAAATCTTGATTAAATAAGCTATGTCTGATGAATCATTTTTTACGATGTTCTTACTTTATCATATATCAAGCTATTTTGAGCAAAATTTTGGATCTGTGACAAGAAATATGGGCGTGATCTTCTTTCCCCTTTTGTATGGGGAGATGAGCGGGATGGGCCACCTTAACGTAGATAAACTGCTATAAACAGCTACAATACTAATTGCATGGATGTCCGACAGTTTTCAGTTATGCTAGGTACAAAAAAATACCACAAAATATCACAATAACGAAGATAAGCATTCCCCTGAGTTACTACTGTTCTGTGTCCACTACAATTTCGTAATTACCATGTATTGAACTCTAACTTAGGGTGGCCCATCCCGCTCATCTCCCCATACAAAAGGGGAAAGAAGATCACGCCCATATTTCTTGTCAGAGATCCAAAATTTTGCTCAAAAAAGCTTTATTTGATCGAACTAGATGTCTGATGACCATTGGCATTGTAAAATTGTGTTTGGTTTCTAAGTTATAAGGTCGGAAAGTTCAAATTTTTCGCGCGTTTTATACAATAACTTTGGAGGTGGATTACGCAATGATAAAGTAAGAACATCTTAAAAAGATTAGTCATCAGACATAACTTATTTAATCAAGATTAATAATCTGTTTGGTTTTTGTTAGATTTTTGACTACAGCGGTCGTGGTTTAGTTTTAGCTATAAGTCGTTTTGAAATCAAAATTTTCGTAATTCTTACCAAATCATACACTATGCACATTGCCCTTTTTGTGGATATGTTGCATCTTCCTCATCACGGAGCCTGTCTTTTTAATTGAAATAGAGAAGGTCCCAGAGCGCAACAGCACGGTTTTGTACAGTGCCCGCGAATGAGTTCGTCCCTCCGGGTTGGGCCACCTTAAGTAAAATGACGTGGCATGCACAAATCGGCGCCAAGTAGTTCAATGAAGTCAAGTTTTTTTATTGAACTTACTACTTATTTATAACGATCGGCCTAGGCTTGCAATTGAGTGGCGTATGCAAGCACTCGACGCCGAACTACATAGCACCACAATCGACGTTTACAATCACACGGTTGAATGAACTTTGGGCCGTTAAATTAAAAATAACGTAGACAAATTAAAAGCTCTTAGACAATCTGTCCTACTCTCACGGTGACCCACATCTGTGACACCAGCCGGATCATATTCATATCTCTACTAGCGGAGATTCCTGGCTCCGCTCGGGTCAATTCGACATCAACCCGAGCGGAGCCCGGTAAAACGTGATTAGAAACATTCGCCGGTGTTACGGTCCTTTATGAATGAATACAAAAATATTTAGAGGTGCTGCGAGGCTAAAAATTTGGGATTTCATATGGTGTTTTTGACGTAATATAAAAAAAATCTTGTCTTAAAAAAAACCATCTGGATATAGACAACAGCGCCACCTAGAACCATCCAGTTGATAAGTACAAGAAAAATCATCATAATCGGACAAGCCTTTTACGAGAAGAATTACGCACACGCGCATTCCGGAATTTTATAAGAAGATACAATGCAACACACCTTTATAAGCTCGCGTAACCCTATCCAAAGCCCCCATACATATTGAAGCAATTAAACTTTTATTTTCCATGCACGAATGCAAGCGATTCGAGGCGCACGCGCGCATCGTCGACCTGGCTGGAAGGGAGTTAAGTTGTGCAACCGATCGTAATGGGATACTCGATGGTTTTGTATTCGACTACTCCGAGTGAGAGGTGCCTTTTGACTCGATCAATGATGTCACTAACTGTGCATGTTGACAATCCGAAGAACAGGTCTACCGCTCTAAAGCATAGCAAGCTGATTTATTTCTACTTAATCGTTGTAAAATATAATCAGGTTGTATTTTTTTTAAAATTCTCTGACATGGGTACTACGTTGTAGTATGAATTTTTTTATTTACTAACTTATACTTGATTTGATATTACCTTGTATCAAAAATGACGATGGCTTTTTACACCTGAATAATTTAGATCATAATTCCTATTAATTTAGAATAAGATGGCATTATCGTAGTCAAGAGTTTGGTCTTCACCAATGTGTATAATGTTCTTTGTGAGCAGTAGTAATCAAGTAATCACTGCAAACTAGTTTGTAAGTATCAATGGAAAAAAATATAATGCAACGGAAGTTTCTTGTCGGCTCTTCTTCGCCAGAAGTAATCGAACCGACAGGAAAAAAAATGACGAATCCGAGTGCGTAATATACATCTAATGGAGGAAATAAAGAAACTGAAACTGAAATAGGCAACAAGCGAACCTTTCGAATGATTCTAGTGTTGGCGCAGTCCTCGGCAGAAGGCTGGATGCCCAAAGACAGGTGCCAGACGCGACCGCATTGTGCAGGTGCAAGCGAGCTACCCAGTGTCTTAGTCATGTTTTATTGGACCGAGCCGCTCTGCATTTTTACAACGATGGATGTTGCAGGATGTTTCGAAAGATGCCGAGCTACTACCATTATCTCCCGGAGACTCTAAATTACGTGATGTGTTTGTGCATGGATGTAGATAACGTATGCCCTAATTTGAGGGTCGTCGTTAACCTAAATTGGAATTTGACGTAGTAATTTCTCATAACGAACGTTTGTGGATGTTTCTTTTCATTTATTTAAACTTTTGTAGTCAATCAACACTAAGTTACGTCAAAAGCTTATAGATCCGCGGATTTTATCAACCAGTAAAGAAGAATTTGCAAAGAAACTTTACTGGTCCGTCCTCAGTAATGAAATATTTACTTAGATCTAAAGGCTACTGCCAAACAATTCTTGGTAGAACAAACAAGAACACAAGAAACAGCAACCCATGCATGAGAAATGAATGCGAGGGTTCCGGTGCAGCAGAGACACGCAAGCAGAGAATACTGAGGCCCGGGGGTACGTCGATATACCACCCCTGCTGCTGTATACACATACATATAACTAGTCGCTGCACCGGTCATTACTGCGCTCTTCACTGCAGTAAACTTTGCGCCCGGCGTTGTCGCACTATCTGCATTCCACAACAATTAATGCCATGCCCCCGCGCCATTTTACCTCACTTTAGATAACTATTCAGAGCCCCTAGCCCCAGTTGTCACCTAAATTGGCGTTTACGCCAAACCGACCGATTGGCGTTTTCAAATGTTCGCAGAAATTTAAGAGCGGGCGCAGTGAGCGTTAAGCGAACTAACATTTGCAACTCCTAGTTTGATTTGACAGCTTACTCACTGTCGCCGTGAATACGTTGACGTGGCCGTTCACGCCGACTTCGCGTTTTCATACAAATCGGAAGTCCGAGTTTGACTTCGACAACTTGAAGAAGCAAAACAGCAGAATATCTAGTAAAAACTTGTATTGAGTTTGACGTTTTTACGTAACTTCGAAGTTCCGTAAACGCCAATTCCGATGAGAACTCGGACTGACCACTCTGAGTTTAATCGAGCGGCGTACTCGGTAAGATTGGTTAACAATACAGATTCTCACAACAAAAGTGAAACGTCAGAGTTGAGGCAGTTGACTGACATCGACGCGCCGAGCCCATTCTCGGACGGTTCAGCTCTCGCCGTAGACGAATGGCCCACAATCAGCGTACAGATGGCCGCCTGGTCCCTAGTGAAAGCTATTTGGGCAGATTCAACGCTTTGTTATTTAAATCACCAGTCTATGATAGCGATCTTCTCAGCCGCGGATGTTATGTGGCTTCGGCGCGTGGAGATCATATCGCACACCATCGCCTCATTGTGCAATGTTTGGTATTTTTGCTTGCTCGCGTTTGTTAAGTAACTGGATTGAGAATTTGGCCTCGTTTGATATCGAAAGACATTTGCATTTTTCAATATTTCTGATAAATACAAGTATATACCTGCAAAATCGAAGCTTTTTTGCGGTTAGAAAACTACGAACTCGTTGCCCAGTTTATCGCAAACGAACGCGTTACAAATATTAATTACGACGAAATCTTCAAAGATGTAATGATAAACCGATTATGCATACTCTTATTATGAGATATTATTAATTCACTCTTAGATAACTATGCAACTGTATCTTGGGAAATAGTTTCTAGACTTAAGCTTTGCTCTATGATATCGGTTGAGAGGGAAATATGTCGGCAAAGCACCTGACGAAACGTCAGGAATTGGCAATAGGTACTAAATAAGAGTCAGAGTTGCGTGTCGTTGAATGCTTAGAAAACATCTGTCATTTTAATAAGTGCTTATAAAGGGATTTGCCTGGCATGACAACTGATTATTTCGGGAACGTTGTATGTTGGGTTATTATCATGACGATGGGTGTAGTATGAGTCATCCAGTAACATCGTTTTTTTTATCATGCCAACGACATTAGCGAAACCTATCCATGACAACGGGCCGATGCTACGGAAACCTTATGTAATGTGCATTCAATGTATGATTGGAGAATTGGCGACGACGAACGGCGCCGACGATGTCACACTGGCAACGCGAACACTCACGACATGGAGATAAGATCGACACATGGTTTTGGCGAGAAGTAGCTACATATTCTCGGAGCATTATTTATAGCGAGGCATTTTGTTTTGGAGCGACGTCAGCGTCTGTCAGGTACGCCAGGAATAAACCTATCGTTGCCCGAAATAGTTTTCTCACGTCCTTGCGGCATCGACGCTGTTCACATGAACCGAGTGCCGTGGGAGATGAGAACGACGCGTGCGTCGCCCCGACTCCGCCCCGTCGTCGCCCGCTGCGTTTGATGATTGCTCTCCTAACAATTCGTCATCGTCTTAACCTCCATCACAGCAATGGTCTTAAGAACGAAGCACTTCTATCATAGGGACGTCTTTATCCCTTCTTTGTGGAGCTTGTGTGTTGGCCTTGTTTAGGTGTCCTTATGATCGAATCACTGCTGTCACAGGAAAGATTTAGTAGCTTTATCCCTTGTTTAGGTGTCCTTATGTTTAAATCACTTCTATCACTTGAAAGGTTTCGTAGCTTTATCCCTGGTTTAGATGTCCTTATGTTTCAATAACTTCTATCACAGGAACTAGGGGATTTCGTATCGTTATCCCTTGCTCGTTGACCTCGTTTGGGTGTTCTTATGATTTAATCACTTCTATTCCAGTAACGGTTTTTCTATTTTTATCCCTTGTTTGTTAGGCTTGGAAGTACTTTGCGTTCTTCTTTATATATTTTTTTTGCGCCACCTCCGCCGCCGCCTTGCTTGCGTCTTGCTTGTTCACAATCGTCGACCTAATCTAGGATACAATGTATTTAAGGACAATACCTTTTTGTTGTGTTATATTAGGTGGTAATTTTATCTTCATTTAATCGAAAAGTATTTTAAATATTTTAATTTTTACCTTTTTTCAAAGTTGATATCGTATTTTTT
Source organism: Incurvaria masculella (assembly GCA_946894095.1). Lineage (NCBI taxonomy): Eukaryota > Metazoa > Arthropoda > Insecta > Lepidoptera > Incurvariidae > Incurvaria > Incurvaria masculella. The sequence goes on from OX335644.1 coordinate 12,974,280, forward strand.
ATGTTTTATCTCATTTAACGTATTCACTAATAGATGCGGTTTCGCCTGCATTAGAAACAGAAAAAGAGAAATTTTAATTTCCCGGCTTTTCTCATGTTAGATCCAATTCCAGCTATCAGGTAATTCAGGTAATTTAGCATCAAGGTAAGACTTTAATTGCTGGGAAGAATCAAACCCATCTTAAACCACATCACAATCTGATAAGTGGTTCTCACGTTATAAGCGGATCGACAAATAGGAATACTTGACAGGGATATTTTTTGACTCGCCAACTAGAAAAATTATAGATTTTTACCGTCATTACCTGGAAAAGATGTGTTTGATTCTGCGGTGAAAATGCTTCAAGATGTCAAATAGATAACCATCAAGAGGAAGTAGTGACGACAGAAGTTTCGTTTGATGCTAGTGATTAGCGGCGGTGGGCAAGATTAGGCAGTATCTTCGCAGATATGACGTCTTGCATGCATCACTTCTAAGGACAATCTGCAGTGGCGCGGGCGCCGAGTGTATCCGTTTCTTTTACACGTCGCTAGATAATACCTTTCAACCGTGATAAACGGCGAACGTTTGTCTAAAGATCGTTAGCGGCAAACCAAAGGCGTATGGCCCCAATATTATATTGTACGTTCGCCTCTAACGTCCATGCCATAGTGCTTTGACAGGTGGAGGCATAGAGGATAGACGTGATATAAGTGGTCGGTCACAATATTCCTCAAGCGACGCACAATGCTTAGCCCCTGATATATGTACATTCTTTAACGTTTAACAAACGCGTACTACGTGTCCTACGTGGCCGAACTAAACGCTCGACTAAACGTGTACGCAACGCGGCGGCGCGATGCGGCTCCATCCCTACACTAGCTGAAGCCGTTTACGCGAATATTTTTCGGTAAAGGAAATACCGTAATCCGATAAAATCAGAGCACCTCCTTGTGGTTGACATTAGGGCCTTTGAGAACGAACCGTTTTTCAAGCTCATTTCTCAGCCGCACCGCCAGGTTATGGACCTGTTTGCCGGCGGGTGCCTTTCCTCATACCTGTAACCTGGGAATCTTCAAGCGTAATTTGAACAAGCTCGATAGGTCAGCGATAGACCGCAAATCCGCGTGGAGCGTGGTTTCTCGAGGCGTGGTGTTTTTAGCTTTTCTGAGCACCTTTGGTCCTTAGCATAGCCACCAATACCGGTTTTCATAAAAAAAGGTCCACACTCTCTCTATGCCGAATTTAATCAAATTTGGTTCAACGGTTTAGGCGTGAAATTTAAGTGACAGAGAGTTTTTTTTTTCGCATTTATAATATTAGTATGGACTTCATATTAATTTCCGGTTCATCCCAAACACCGCGCTGCACCGAATTCGCGTTGAGTCGCGAGTGGGACTCTCGGCCCAAGTTCGCGGCATTTTGGTGATATCGGCGATTACGCGAGCCTTCTCGACCGTCGATCGCCTACTTGAGCAATGCAGGTCTCGTGCGCGGGAGAACGGCTCCCATGGAACTTCTCGCGCGTTGCGACACGGCCATTGTCTGTCGCCGAGTCGTCGCCGCATCGGCGCGAGTACCGTTCCGTGGACTCGCATGGAATGCTGCTCTCGCCCCGTCGCCGACGCTACAACCTGCGCCGCGGCTATACTATTGTAGGTAGGTACCTACATATCGTTTTCGCCGGAGACAGCGTGGAGAAATAGATTTTGTCCTCGTTCTACGTACTCTAATGTACAAACGGCATCACCCTACGCCACATATTGGAATTTGACACATACGTTTTCCATACAAATGCCAATGCCATCTGTGGCGCCGAGGGTGATGCGCTCTGTACTGCTACGTCGAAATCCATACTAATATTATACATGTGAAAGTAGCTCTGTCCGTCTGTTACGTTTCTCGCCCAAACCTCTGAACCAATTTTGATGAAATTTGGTATAGAGTCTGTAACGTGGTAAAGTACATAGGCTACCTTTTGTGGCGAAAATTACACTCAGAGGGTGAAAATAGGGATGAAATTGTGTATGGGAAAAGAAAATGTGAGGTTAGGTTAGGTTAGCCCTAAGTCCGAAACGAAATTGATCCGAGCAGAGCCGGGTGCCTCAGCTAGTATGTACATATATCAAATTCATAATCTGGAACGTAAACACATACTCTAGTCAGTTCCGGCGAATCATTTGGCGTAGCACATCCACAATTTGGCAACAACAGGCGCGGTATATGGCGTACGCTAGGACCTCTTAAGGTGCCCGACTACGCCCATGGGATTTCGAACTTACATGGGGGCTGCGAAAACCATGCCGGCCGGCCATGGGCTTCTTCACACCATGTTTAAAGGACCCTAGGTTGTACTTTGGGGGAAATACTTCGAAAGGTTATTTCGTATGTACGGAGGTACAGTGTTATGCGGCTCCGACGAGCATTATCCATGGTAAAGACGATATAATGCAGAAAGAGACCCAACATCGTCGACGACGCTGTATCGAGTCCAGGGAGCCAAGCAGGTGGTTAGCTCAGCCGTCCCGCAATACTCCACGCAAGAACATATCTGCGCCTTGTAAAGGAGCAGTATTTGTTAAGATGGTTATACTAGCCAATGCGAATGGTTTGATTGCGTTAAGTTCCTGATCTATATGGAATGAGACATTGAAAAGAAAAATGCTACAGAAATTGATATTTTATGCATGGAAAAAATTTTTGAAGGCAAGTTTACGTCTTTTATGGACTAATATTTATTTTAATACAATTTCAAAGATCTTAACATTATCTACCCATTCAGCGAAGAACATGTTTAACTTTTCCCAATTTCTTAAACGAAACAATAAAAAAACCGGTTTCACGCGTTATGCGGGTTGGTCACATTTAGAAAGAATTATTTCGAGCTGCTCTAACTAAGCGACGTCGAGCTCTGGCGGCTATCTTGTTTTAATCGCAAAAATTGGTCCAAAATGTTTAGGTATGAGGAGGCTCTTAAGGTTATGAAAGGGTTTTTCAAAAATTTCCAACGCGCTACGGCGGATGATTATTATACAAGCTGTGTTGCTGTAAACTCTTCTGCGCCGCGCTCGTTTAGCATTACCCGTTGTTGTGACATCAGACAGATTTTTTCACGAATATCGTAATCAGAATATTCTTATCACAAGCTGTTCTTTAAAGCGTCGTCGTTACTTTATTTTAATCAAATCACAACATTTTAAATTATATAAAAAATGACATTTACACCCTTTTGTCGTACTGTTGCACCGAGAGTCGAATCTCCTATTCGATAAGGTAGATATATGTATAAGGTAGATATATCGATAAGGCTTTCTACTCAAACGATTTTCTGTTTGGATAATTCCCTACTACTTTTTAAAAAAAATCTAATTCAATTGCAGTAATGTTTAAACACTGAAAAGTAAAAAATAATTGCCATTTTTGTAGTTACGATTATTGTTATTTTTTGAGTCGGCGTCAGCCGGGCACGCGCTGCGCCAATCAAGAGAACCTTGGCTACCTTGGCTGACACCGACTCAAAAAAAAAACGATAACCGTGACTACAAAAATGGCAATTATTTTTTACTTTTTTGTGCTTTTTCTTTGAAGTCGGTTATTTTTTTTTTTTGTAATTTTTTTTATTTGTTTATTTTTAGTGAATCTGAAGTACACTAACTAATTTGTACACGTCTTTTCCAATAAAAAAAGAATCACCGAAATCGGTGGTCGTTATATTGAGTTATTCGTCCATTTGTCGCGCACATCTTAATACAAATTTAAGACTTATATGGTGTTCTCATGGATATCATTGTCAGAACTTAACGAAATTAAAATGGGATGCCGATTTGGATTAATGCTCAGATTTTTTTTGGAACGCTAAAATAAACGGGCCAAGTGCCAGTTACTTAATCTGTTTGCCAGTCGGACTCGCACAAGAAGGGTTCAGTTAATTATTTTTTATTTTACCTATTTGTTATTGCGGCAAAATAAATACACACTCTCTGAACATTTCAGCTGCCTACCTATTACGATTTATGAGATACAGCCCTGCGACAGACGGACGGGCGAACAGTGGAGGATTAGTAATAGAGTTCCGTTGGCTGGCACCCTTTGCGCAAAAAGAAAAGCGCACAAAATGTTTGCCGCCCTAGGCCCGAGCCAACTAGGCCTATAGGGAAATCTGCCCTTGCGCCCAGCCGTTGCTGCCTTGACAATTCCAACGCTGCAGAATCCTCAGGGGGGTTACCATGCTAAATGAACTCGCCGAGTGAACAGGCTAGAAGTGATTCACCGACGTTTAGTTGAATTGCGTACTATGCTAACCGTCAAACGACGACGTGTTATTCGGCCAATTGACGAGCGCCGTGGTACAGTGGTGAAACGTCCGCCTTACGTGCCAGAGACGTGGGTTCAAATCCATCCTCCGCCCACTGCATGACGTTTCAGGGTTCTCTGTCCAAACGGTGCCACCCTGCCCAACGGTGTCCGTCCCTCCATCTGTCAGCGGGCTGTAATAGGTAGACAGCTGACACTCCGAGCGACTATGCAATACAATACAATATAAATAGTGTGTATTTATGTTGTATTTGTATTGTATATTATTCATCCTTTGGGACACTAAGAACATAATGAGGTGATCATGTTCCATGGTTCGTGCCTGATTTCTCAGTCAAATTACGAAATATTTTTCTGATATTTTTCACGTTAAATGAATCAACTGAGAGCTACGTCTGTACTTTATTTTATACATAACCTTATCTCCGTGATATACGCATCTAAAAATAAAGTATGAAAATACAAAACGGTGTATATCATGGATACAAGTTAAGTTATTAAAAAAACTGAAACGTACAGAAGTAGCTTTCAGGTAATTTGTTTAATGTGCAAAATATCAGAACAATGTGTCTTAATTTGAGTGAGGAAACAGGCACGAGCCATTGTATGGAACTGGATCACCGGTCGTCAAAATGCTTCGATGCTTGCGCCTGCGCATGTGACATATTCAGCTCTACTGGGGCAACTGGGGCGTGTACGCGAACGGTGGTGGTGGTGCGGTCGGTGTGGCAAACTCGTGTGTTTAGTAATACTAGTGCGTAGGCGTAGGATAGCGCACGCGTGCGCGGTGCATTCGTTGACTCACGCCGATGGAGTTGCCCACCGTCGTCGTCACGTCCGCAGTCCCCCCCTCACCCGTTACCCGCGCCCTCTCCGTCCGAAGACCAAACAACGTGACATTACGCGGATTATGTCGCTAGGTATTACATACATAGAGATGGCGGTAGCGATAACCGAGAGGAGTGTTTATGTTGGTAACCAAACTTGTACATCACAAAGACGAAGTTTCTACCAACGAACTTGCGTCAGACGGCCTTCGGATGGTCATAGGTCTGCCCCACGGAGGATTTGGTCTGCCCGGACAGCTGTGACCACTATTATCTACCTAAATATCACTAAGATGATGACTAAGCCCCGGTTGCACGAAGAGACGGCCGAGTTAATCAACACGTCACTTTTAGTGAACCGCATAGAGTTCCTTCCATGCTGTCTATACAAAGTGACGCGTTTAATCGTACGTTGACGTTGATTTTGATTGTTTGTCCTTTCGTGTACTCGGCCCTAAGATAGACAAAGATAACATGCAACCGAAAGGCGGGCTACTAACACGATTTTGTTTTTGATTCGTCTATCGATCTGCTACTGGATTTGTTATTCTGTGGTACTGGCATTAGTGACAACACGTGCAAAAGTCATCTGACACTGAGGGCTCAGGGCTCAGCCACGTGTGCACTTCCTATGCGTGGCAGAGCTCTTAGTATGATCATCTGATCTGGCGACGACGCGTTCAAATGCAAACATCTGTGGTCTAAATGTTAATCTCTTTATACTCTGGAAAATATGCACAACCTTACATGTCGGTTCTTTGACGTAGGTCTGAAATACAACCACCAGGCAAGAACGTTTTCTGATAACATTTTTGTACGCTTTGGAATATGTTACTTATTTCATGCTTGAAGTTAAACCTCATGATAGTCCTATGACACTTAACAGGTGTCGAGTCAATAGTATGATGCTTTACTGGCAATCGCTAAACGTCAGGAATAGCATAGTCGTCTATGGATCGATTGGTTCCGGGCCGGTAATCCGCTAATTATAACCTCACCGGGCGGCGGTGGAGGAGATGGCGGGGCTGATATACCTGTATATACCAAATATATACCGTAATCACTCGGAATTATCGTGACGAAAGTTTAAACGCAGCCCTCGTTCAGGGATTTCCTTTCATTTTAGACGATTCGCTTGCTTGTCAACGGTATTTGTTAACATGAGCATTGTAATCACAAATTGTGCAACTATTTCCTCACGATTTCTCCCTATGATAGTCTCATTGGACTCGAAGACTCGTGTTGACTTGGGTGCTCTTAGTGACAACTCCGTCAGAGCAGTACTTTTATCTATGCTTCTGTGGAAGCAGGATTTTATGAATACATCTAAGTCCGCCGTTGCAGTTGTAGACATTTCTTGAGGGAAGCGGGTGTATGTAGATTTTAGACGCCCTCTTTCCTCCCATAGATGGAACAAATGAATGTATGTAACATTTTAAACGAAACCGTATTCTGTTTCTCAATAAGTATTAAATATTGTTATGGCAAGTTCGTTATGATTGACTCATGTCATTATTTGCGCTAATAACAGCTGACTGGAATGGGGTTACGTACTAAAATATACATGTAGGCGAGAATATATGATTACGCACACTTTTACAGTTTAATTAGTGGGTTTTCTTCTGTTAGGTTTACCAAACTCTTTTATTCGTCAATTTACAACACATTTTGATTACCAGTCTATGCGGTATTTACCTAATTTACAACCTGGGGTCCTTCAAATCAGCCCCCTGGTATGTAAGTTTGTAATCTCATGGTTGTCGTCGGGGACCTCTCATGTGAAGGCTTGGCATACGCCATTTTCTTTACAAAAATACTAGAATGTCGACGTCCGACTGGTGGTTCCTGCCTTGAAAAACCGTCCGAATTTCTGATTAGAATTCTCTGGCACGTCGTTCGCCCCTGCCTCGCCCAACGGCGGCGGCGGGGACGGTTCGTGATGGCGCCGCCGCCAGTCGGGGAGCAGATGCGATGACGTCGGCGGCAGCAGCGGGGGTGGGCGGCGACGTGACGGCGGCGGCGGCGGTCCGCAATAGAGCGGGGGCGGTGGCGCAGGGAGGAAATCAATACCACGACGCTGGCGTGGTCGGTGGGGGGAGGAGGAAGGGGCGACCACCCCGTGCCGCCTCGAGCCATCTTGAACCCTCTCGCGGTAACACACGGCCGCTTGTCGCACGACTCTCCACAACAGGTCGATCCAACGAGGGTTAATATCGAACTCGGTGTCGTCAACTTTACAAGGTAATGAAAACGAGTAAAAATGGGGATATTTCCTAGGTTAATTGATTTGGCGCCATCCGTTTGATAGCATAACGAGTTGGCCCCTGTGAGCGTTCCTAATTGATTCAGCAAACACGTGGATGTGTGGCATGCGCGATGATGTTGACTATGTCGTGCTTTAAAGAAACTGTTGTGGGTGGGAAGGTCGCGGGCGGGCGACATCGCGACACTTGACCATGGTGTAATATTATCGATTCTAAAGTTACCCAAGTTTGTCTTTCAACGTCAGGTGCCAATCGTTGAGTTTATCGGTGATGATTCCTGTCATCTCTTTGATCGCTGGTAATCATGTTTGGAGTTCAAAATGAAGATAAATTTCCGAAATCAGTAAATTGTTCGCATTGTGATCGTACGCGTTGTGAACCTAAGCGGTCTACCCGAAGTGCGAAGGTCTCGGAGCTCAGCGGCGCGGGAACTTGCTGTCCATGCCAGAGGTCATGGGTTTAAATCCCCACTCCGTTTATGCACCACTTTCTCTTTCGGAGTTGGATGAGTCGATTTCGTCTCGATTGCGAGCTGCTCCATAGTTAGAATTCCATGTAAAACTGTAGGTCCCCTTCCCCTCCTAGGTGATAGGGTTAAGCCCGCCTGATTTGGTACCATCTCATTGGATGAAAAGTCAAACTCGAAACGGGAATGTTTTTTTTCCGAGTTTTCCATCCGTTCAGTGTAGTCGTGTTCATAAAGTGAAGGTCCTGGCATGGCACCGAATTCTTTTGGAAATGCAGTGTGTTGGCTGATATCATTACGGTGGGTTTGGTATTCGATATCCTTGTCCAGTTACATAAAATGAAATAAGGGCATAGCCGCTGCTCCGTGCCGTATTATGTCATCGCATGAACGCCAGCTACGATCGCCTACATTTTAGTTGTGTACTGCGGCCGAGCTAATTAGTGAATTTGACTCAGATCGCGTATGTGAGTAGAGGCTATGCTAATGTTTGACTAACAAGGTCGACCCTGACCGTGCCGCGACGGCGCGCGGCGTGCGTCGTGCGTCGTGCGTCGTGTCGTCACCGGAGGAGCCGTAAATGTTTAGGTGTCACTCGTTTTGTATTCTTCTTTTCTGCCACGCTCGAGCTCAGCTCTAGCCTGAGTCCCTGTGTTACGTACGTTTTATTACAACTCGTTCGTACTGATTATGTTAATTGTTATTTAATTTAATTCACGCAATGAACGACCCAAACAAGATATTTATATTTTCACATATATCTGCTACTGGTCGAGGTTCCCGGGTTCGCGTGTCGCATCGCCCGGCGCGCCCGCCCGCGCATTACTTCGTTTTCGCATGTTTTCGCACAGCGTTCTTTCTGACTTATTTTCTTATTTGGCTCCTAAGGGTCGTAGCGTTAAGTTTAATAGTTTATAACCTTCCTCAAGGTTTGGGTTATTAAACGCAAAAAGAATTTTGCAAATCCGACCGTTAGATTGAAAAAAAAGAACTGTTCAGTTTTCTTATATTCATATAGATAAGGGTTTCTCAACCTAGGCTTCATGGACCTCTGGGGGGTCCGTGACATGAGTGCTGAGGGTCCATCTTTGATATGATTACAATAAATACTGCGCGTGATCCATAAAAAATACGTATCTTTATTTTATCAGTAGTAATTAATATAAAGTAGTTTTTTCATAATGCCTTGTTTTCTTTTTCTTCAAGTGAAAAATCCCGCAAGGGGTCCATGACTACAAAAAGGTTAAGAAACCTTCATATAGATATACTATGCTGTAATGTTCAAAATTAGTTTGATGATTGTACCGGACATGTACATCGCCAATAGCATTATCGCCGTCATATAAGTTCATCACACCACATTACCTATTATCATTTCATTATTATTATTTCATTTCATTCATTCAATTCATTCATTTCAGTCGTTTCTTTCATTTCATTGAGATTCAAAGAGTTTTTGGTTATTGAGACGATCCCAAGTCTTCCGACTGTCAATTTTGACATGAAATCAATGAAAGTAGCTGTCTTTGAATCTCAGCATGAGAGACTACCACAGGAAAAACCGTCATCGGTGGGTGGACGAGTCCATTGCGCAATGGACTGGGAATGGACTCGTCTACATGATCATAGCTTTTCTCAAGGGGCCCGACGCCAATTTTTTTGTAAAATACATTTTAAAATTAATAACATTAGAATTCAAACATGGCCTGCGGTTGGTTGATCAAAAATCTAAACGTCGAACGCTTCCCGCAACCAGTGTTTGGCGAATATAGTTTAATGAACAATAAGTAATGTTGGCGGTCAGGTGAAGCCAGCCGAGGCGAAATGCCTGACCGTATCGGGCGGGAACTCCTTCTAGGGTAAAACGACTTGCGACCAGCACCGACCGCCCGGTTCGGTGGCGGCGGCGCGGTGCGGCGCGGGACGGCGCGGCGCGGCGCGGCGCGGCGACCGCTCCGCAGCTGATAGAGACGTTTCCGTGACTGGGTGCTTCCGCCTCGACGACGTACATACATATTACGTGCGTGTGTAACTATGTCGGTGCCTCCTATGATCTGACATTAGAAACAGCTAATTTTTTTTTAAATTTTTGCTTTCATAAAAGCACTATTTCGCTCCTGGATTACATTTTTTGCTTTTATAAAAGTGCTACCGTGCCTGGCTTACATTTCTTTTGCACTTAAAAAATAAGCCATCTCCGGCCTGGATAAAATTTATTTTTCTCTCAAATCGCGAAAGACAGCTCGTCTTTCGCCTTGATGAAATTATTTTGCTCTCATAAAAGGCGCAATTTTGCACCTGAATTACATTTATTTTGCTCTTATTAAAACGCGTTAGACATAATAGCAGATTTTAAGTTGTTGGATTGCACAGGTACAGGTACAGTCCCGCGTATGTTGTCCGTGGTTTATCATTAATCTTTCTATTGTACGCTAATAGTTCACTACGTTTCACGTGTATCATGTTGTTCCCACTCTATTTTCGAAATACATTTAAAATAAAAAATAATATTAGGGTCACCAACGTTTTCTTAAAATTGACGAAAAAAGTTTCCGCACTAGAATGCTGTTATTTTAAAATTTTCGTTAAACTGTTTACAATTGCGCAAACTAATAATTTTGCTCACAAAGCAAAATATTGCCGTTTTCTGTTTATGTTGCCCGCCTTATTCATTCAAGTTTCCTCTTTCATATTACATATTCTTGTCAGCTTTCCGTTGTAAACGACACCGATGTATGAAACCAGATCATGCGTTGGATAAGCCGTGAGAACGATGCGGAGACGGCGGCGGCGGCGCGGCGGCGCTGAGCACTCTGGAGCAATGTTGCGTCAAAACCAATAAGGACAAGTGCGAGTCGGACTCGCGCACGAAGGGTTCCGTGCCATCGTACAAGATTTAAAACAAAAAAACACGTTCTTTATATGGGGCCCCCCTTTTATATTTATTATTTTTTAATTTAACCTATTTGTTGTTATAGTGGCAAAATAAATACACACTCTGTGAAAATTTCAGCTGCCGTGTGACAGACGGACGGACGGACAGCGGAGGCTTAGTAATAGGGCTCCGTTTTCAACCTTTGGGTACGGAACCCTAAAAATGAAATTTCGCACGTCCACCCCGCTCGACGTGCTCCGAGTCACTCCGCTAATGAGCGTAGATCAAGGCACTTTACACTATGTCATAAAAATACTTAAAGAGGTGCAAACATTGACGTACATAAAGTAAGGTGCAAATTATATTGTGATTGATGGTTGATTATAATTGAAGGTAATCGATATCTATTATTACTGAATGGCTGACGATAAGCCGCGTGAAACTTATTAAAGCATTCAGACGTAACGCCAGAGTTTGTTCGGCTTGAATAACGCGTTTGGTGACATTGTTACGGCTTCTGTCAACGTCTATGTGTGTCCCGCTGCTCGCGGAATTCAGAAGGCGAACGCACGGCGGCGAGTGGCCCGCGCCGAGAACAATATGAACATGAACCCGATAAGAAAGCAAACGGAAATCAGTGTACCGTGAAAGTTATTTTCTCAGGCGCGTGATTGCCGCGGCTACCGAGAACACTTTCGCCGCTGCGCTGGGTCGCGTCGCCGCCGCCGCCGGCTGCGCGCGCCATCTCGCGTCACGTGACACGCCGCCGCCGCCCCGCCTCCGCCGCCGGCGAGGGTGGTGACCTTCCGCGCAATCGCGTGGACAGAACAGCACCGCTGATTGCGGTTGCGTCACTTACGCAACCCTAAATGAGTTACCTCGTCTGGCTTGCACCAGCCAGAATACTCGATATCTCGGGCGGCGTTAGGAGGCTCGAAACGAATTGGTCTCGTTATATCCGTTTCATAAACCCCATAAAACACATGTATTGTTATTATTCGCGTCATTAATTTGTGAGTCCATGTACGTATATATGGCGCCATTGTCGTTCGTCGTAATTTTTGCTGTAACTCCCCAAAAATACGTTCCTAACTATAACTGCATTGGCGAGCACATGAGATGATTATTAGGCAAAGCGCAAATATTTGCTAATTGTAAATGGCAATTTTTGTACACATCTTCACCATCATCTAAAGTCCAGTTTATTTTTGAAATTATTTTATAAGATAATGTTTAATGTGCTCTCCAATACCGCTATAGTTTGGACCTTCATATTTGTAAGGAGTTATAGCAGAAATATCTACGAACGACCGTGGTGCGATCTACATTGACAATTAACAGGTCAGCGTGTTTTTATACTATAAGTTTTTGTCAACGAGCTGTTCGAATCGTGTCATCTGCTTATATTTTCACCTCCACCGCCTTATGATTGACAGGTTATTTAACGATACGTCCATTGAGCTAGCATCGCCGGACGCAGTGGTAATGAAATAACGATGATGTATTATCATGAGTCATTGAATAGTATGGACGCGTCTCCCAATGCAATGCCGACAAATTAGTGTTGGAAATCAACGAGCATCCTCCTCGATTTGAGGTAATATGATTCTTCAACTTTTGCTACCTAATAAATAAATCCCTAGTGGATCTATAACTGACATTTGAAGATGCCTAAGGGCCGAGTGCACGAAAAGACAAAAAATCTAAATCAACGTCAACGTATGATTAAAAACGTCACTTTGTAAGGACATTATGGAAGGAACCGTCTCTTCGTGCAATCGGGCCTAAGAGTTACTTTGTTACTTTGTTAGAAGTAACTACTTCTAGGTACCTGCTTTTTTATGCAACCTGACATGCATGGCTAATACCACACAACTACCGTTATGACATTAGCCTAATAAACGACATTCCCGAAGAATTTAGGTGCCATGCCAGGACCTTTCCTTTATAAGCACGGCTACATTGAACTGGATGGAAAACACGGACAATTTTTCATTGCCGCTTTGACCATCTTTTCGTCCTATGCGATGGTAACAACCCGGGCGGGCTCAAACCGTACCACCTTGTAGGGGACGGGGACCTACAGTTTTACATGGATTCCGAACCATGGAGCAGCTCGCATTCGTGACGAAATGCACTTATCGAACGGCGAGAAATTGTCGGGGCCCATGTCGGGGCGAGAAATTGAACCCCGACCGCTGGTACGCTAGACCAGTCCCCGCGCCACTAGGCTACGAGCCGCTCAAGTTGGAAATATGTCGGATTCTGGAAGCCTGATTCAGCGTTATCTCTTGGCCATGCTGTATTCATCTGGAAGGTCTGTTAAGTTTTCTACGGTACGTATAATATACTGAACATGGAGGGATACCGAATCTGTCATTATGTTAGGCTTTATATGCGGGCACATTAGAATGGAAGATTCGGACAATTCATTATTGCCGGTTATTACCATATTTCAACGGTATCCCCAGGCACGTTTAACCTTACGTAAGTACTAGTTAGCTGTTCTTACTTAGGGAACAGGTTTTCCATAGAAGTTCAGGCCGCTCACCAGTCATGAGCTAAGTTTCTTCAGGTCGAGGCTACGACAGCACACTAATCGACCATACAGAGCTATTGATTGATCGGCATTGACACTTTCTTTGTCGCCATTGTGCCGGCTGACAGATGGTGCGCCGCGGTTCGTCGAGGTCGGTGTGCTTTTTATCAAATTGGGACAAGTTTAACGGCTCACTGTCCTCGTTCCCTCAGCCTCGCCAGCGTGAGCGTCGGTTCTACATGCGCTGTGACGATGCATGTGTGTACAGTGTCGGACGGACCAAACTATGCGAACACGACTTGCCGTTGGGCATGTCACTCACTGGTGAACAGGGTGTTTTTGAGGGCCGAACGTGAAGACGTGAACGTAAGAAGAAGAAACCGAGTTGCAGCTCGTGTCAGGAGAGCTCAATTAGCGTGGGAAACGGAAAATGCCAACCAGCACGCGTGTGTTGAATTTATCATTGCACTACGTGCTAGCGCGAAATGAGTAACATGATGATATTTTACATTTAAGGATGTTCCGAACCATATAAAGTTGTTTGCACACATAACGCAAAAAGTATTGCACTTTAAGCCACGAATTAATAATAAAAGTTTAATATAGTCATATTACTTGCAGCGAAAACAATTTCACAATTTCAGGATTATTGGTTTTGTTACAATTTATTTAAATACGATTTTTATTTAACAGCGCCATCTAACGGTGTAAAACTTCTAATCGGCAATTACAACGAAACCATTAAACCTGAAATTGTGAATATGTTTTCGCTGCAACTACTATGGCTATATTTAATATTTTTGACGAATTCGTGCCTTAAAGTGCAATACTTTTTGCGTTCTGTGTAAAAAAAACATTGTATGGGTCGGAACATCCTTAAGCTAAATCGTCATTTAGTAGCTGCAAAACAATGATCTCAAGTTATGTTTCAAGTCTTCCTTTGAAATAATAAGTAAAAAACAAGAAATGTGTATGATCGAGAAAGTAGTGGGTCACCTCTTATATACAAAAAAAGCGTATTTGTCCGGTTTATTAAGCCCGTCTCTCAATTTACAAACTCACAGGTCACCATGGCTACAACACATGCTTTCTTTGAGAACTTAAGAAAAAATAGACGGTAGGAAAAATGCATTTCACATTTAATGAGCATACATCGACTCAAAAATATGACGCATGGGGCCGATATGTTCCATCTCTCTCACTCGCTGTAGTGGTGTTTAAGTTGACTTCTCACTCCCACACTGTGTTCGTCTTGTAAGTGTAGGGTTGCCATCTCTAAAAATTTGGCTACCAGGACAAGACGTGAAAATACGCGTGAAAACCCCGGATTTTACAGCCCAGAACCCGGACATGTCAACAGGTATTTTAAACAGTCAGTGTAATAAAAAAACAGTTGAAAATATCATTAATCACCTTTTTATTTATTTTCATACCTTAAAATTAAATTTAGTGATCTTTTATCATAATTTTAAATGTACTTACTTAATAAAACAGAATATTATTACAGTTTGTTACAAATTGTTTTACAAATTAGTTAGAATTTTTTAACCCGGACTACAAATGAAGCCCCGCCCGGACGCTCTCCGGATGACCTCTAAACTAGGCCAAATCCGGGGAAACCCGGACGGGTGGCAACCCTATGAAAGTGCAGCGCAGTTCTGCGGGGTAGCGAACGAACGCTCAAGCGTGTAAACACATTTCCGGGCTTTTTAGGGTTCCGTACCCAAAGGGTGCCAACGGAACCCTATTACTAAGCGTCTTCTGTCCGTCCGTCCGTCCGTTTGTCACAGGGCTGTATCTCAGTAAACGTAATAGATAGACAGCTGAAAATTTCACAGAGTGTGTATTTATTTTGCCGCTATAACAAATTACAAATTAAAAAAAATATTAAAATTAATAATTAAAATTAAAAATTAAAATTTGTAATAATGGTACGGAACCCTTCGTGTGCGAGTCCGACTCGCACTTGGCCGATTTTTATTTATACCTCCACGTGTCTACTACTGTACTTTAAAGATACGAGGAGCCGCGTATCGGTGACTCAGCCTGTACGCGCAGGGCTTCCCTGTAACGAGCTTCAACTTCGCTGATTGCTTCCTCCTCGGTAATCGGTGAGCTATTTGTGGGTTTTAGCTAACTGTGCTAATTGTATTAAGACCTTTCGGTGACGTCGTTACGACGAGTTCGCTTAGCGCGAGTATAGCGGAACAACATAAGCCGCGATTTAGAGGTTTTTTCTTTTGTCGTTTGTGCTTTAAATACTTGAAAGGCTTCAACCGGTGAGCTTAAAGGTTTTCACCTATAATAACAGAAATACAAATCGGAGTTCGTTGACTCCTCAGACACGATTATCAAACGGCTGTATTGGAAGGCAACTATATTATATTAAAAAGTACCAAACCGAACCTAATCAAACCCAATCAAACATTTCCGTATTAATAAGAGTTTTGGATGCTATGGGTTTTGTACTTTATGCTTTTTGGACTTTATGATACGTCCCCAGACCTGCAATTAAAGGGATTCTTTGCACCTTTCTCAGGATATAAGGCCTGCAATTGCCTTCGATTGGTCGCATTCCTAGTTCAAATTCCGATCCGTCACTACCACAGAATTGGATATAAGCTAGACATGCCTGTCCTCTCGCTTCACTAATAAACTAGAAATTACCCGATTTCTGAAGTTTCGTTCAACTCTTATAAGCATCTGGACGGGTATGTTAGCGATGGCTTGGGGGCAACGTAGTGACAAGAGAGGATAGTCATTTCTAGCCTATTTCCAAATCTGTGGTCACACCTAATGTCCCGTCAGTTATCACCTCCGCAGTTTCGTCGCTTCGATTGACAGATCGATTGACGTGTGCGGCGTTGTTGTTGCAGCAACAAGGCGATCGCCGACTACCTGGGTAGCAATGGCTACACGGACGCGCTGGAGGCGTTCAAGAAGGAGGCGGACATGTCGGGCGAGATGGACCGCAAGTTCGGCGGGCTGCTCGAGAAGAAGTGGACCTCCGTCATTCGCCTGCAGAAGAAGGTGATGACTCCTTCCAGCTTCTCGCAGGTCCTAGATAGTCCAACCGACTCCATAATAGAATAGTATGGTGTTTGAACAGACAGTATCGGAAGACATTTGAAACATAAATTTTTCCATTATTTATATTAACAATCACAAACAAACGGACCATCGTGAACTGATGTGCATCTCGATCTATCAGACCCAAGTCTTTTCCGTTTTTAACCGGTAGTAAAATCAGGGGTTAATCGCCAGGAGAGCTCAGCAGTGGACATGTAATACAAAGGTCGCAGATTCGAAAATTACTTCCGACGAATGTCACGACTAAAAACGTTTTCTGATTGTTTTCAAAATCTTATTAAAATCCTTCAATGCAGATGTCGTTGGTTAACCTTAAAAAAATGATATGACGATAATGTCGCATCCATTAAAATACATAAAAATAATGTGTACAATGTCTATCTATTGCTTTCCCAACATGCATCCATATCGAACAGCTATCGTTATCAGTCAGTTCTGTTAGAATGGCGACCTTCGCCTCGCTGCCATTGCATTTACGGAATTCATGCAGAAGCCTTTGTTGTGCGGCCAACCTTGTCACAAAGGTTGTTTTGACTTTGCGTTATCCTTTGCAGACATATAAGCTGAATTTAGAGGCTTATATGTATGTAAGGAAAATATAATAAGATGAACCCTCTTGTTAGTCTTATTACAATGTGTAATTTAGAGTAATAGTACATTACTTATACCTTATATACTAACATATAAGATCCTTGTTCATATAGTTCACTTATAAATTAGCAATCAATCTAAAAGCAAAATCGACACAAAATATATCGAAATAGATCTCCATAGAGCAATGAAGGGGGTGTGTTGGCACGAATACAAAGATACGAGCGTACACGATGGTGTGTCCGTGACGCAGGTGATGGAGCTGGAGGCGAAGCTCTCGGAGGCGCAGAAGGAGTTCATCGAGGGTGCGCCCACGCGCGCCAAGCGCTCGCCCGCCGAGTGGATCCCGCGCCCTCCCGAGAAGTTCTGCCTCACCGGCCACCGCGCGCCCGTCACCAAGGTGCGCGCACCTCCTCTACGCTCTCCTATCTCACCTCTCCTCTCCTATCCTCCCCATCCCTCCCTACCCTCCCCTATCCTATCCTCTCCTCTCCTCTCCTCTCCTCTCCTCTCCTCTCCTCCTGCCCTTCCGCACAGAACCGAACGGTCAGACTCACAGCTGCCGAGTTTCTGAAACAAGCGATATCTAGCTCGCTTTATAAGACGGGTATGAGGCAACCGTCGCTGCTCTGTCGCGTTCACCCTAATGAGCCTGTTTGAGTAAAAATAAAATCATTTGAAAAAAAAAACACAGAGCCCCTCATTTTCTTAATTACTAGTTACATGTGGACCTGGCCACCAAAGTTGCGCGAAGCCCTGGATAACTCCAAACAGAGTTTCAAAAGCTCTTTATTTGGCACGATATGATGCCCAAGCGGTCTTTAGTGAAAATAATAATATAATGATATACCTGATACCTAATACTTTTCAACGACTCTATCTAACTAAATTACTATGCTCTCGTTTTTTTCTTTTGTTTTTAATGTCATTAAATTTTCAGTAATGATTCTTCCACCCGAAATTATTTTGCTACGTAAATATTTTGAATATTTTGTTTAACAAGCGTTGTATATTTTTATATTGGCGTGGCCTATCTGGCTGACAGTGCGGATTCTATTTTATGCCTTCGTCACCAATCCACAGTGGCTAGGTTTTGTTTTAGAATGTTGTTTTCCAATGAGAGAAACATGCTCTTGCGAAGACAATAATGAGGTCATACTTTAGACGTTTAGACAGAGTGGTGTGCCGATGTAGTTATCTGGTGATCTTAATAGTTCTACAGGCGAGATGAACAATTGATTACTTTTAACTTTCACCGCTGCTGTGATGGATGAGTTTCCCATGGCTTAATCACTTACGATTGTTCATTGTCGTTTTTTTTTTTTGTTAAATTTCCACATCTGCTTAGAATGAATCAACTCGACGTAACGTTAATTAACGTAAATGAACTATTCATATTAATTTTCATTTGTCTTACGCTCTCTCTATTTCACACTTAAGTGCAAATGGATATATGTTTATCTAACAATTAATATTATGTTTGAAGTTAATCAAATTCTGTTATTTTTAAGCATATCAATTGTCGGAGCTTCCGACAGTGGTTATGAATTAAAAATGTTAAGAACCTCTAGCTTTGATGACCTTGAAGCAGGCAACTTTTGCGCAATTACACAGGCCATGAAGGAAGGGTCCTGGCATCCATCCTCTGTTAAAGCGGTGTGTTGGACCAAATATCATGACGGTGGCTTACAAAAAAAAACAGCAACTACATATAAAATTGGGCATTAAATTATACTTATGTCTGATATTTGATAACCACAGTAATTTTTCACGGACTTAGTAGCTGACGTTTCTAACTGACTCGTGCAGTCCATCTTCAGGGCGAGTGCGGGCGTGCGAAGATGGACATCACGAGTTAGTTCGAAACATTGGCTATGAAGCCATGTAGATTGATGATGTAGCTAAAATTCAAAGATAAAACTGCAAGTCGGGTCTTTGTAGTCTCAAAGTAGACAAATATCCATAAACTTTTACGAAAGTTTTTAAAAGAAGTTTGAACACAGAATATGAGCGTCAGATATTTACCGTTACGGTTACGACCTTATGGAACTGAATGCAATCAGGTGTTATCGAGTAGTTACATTATACTCTGTTGTGTCATATAATGTTGTCCAGGTGCTAAAAGTTTTGCACGGAGAGTGAAGCGTGTGCGCATGGCGTGTTGGCAGGTGATATTCCACCCGGTGTTCAGCCTGATGGTGTCGGCGAGCGAGGACGCCACCATCAAGGTATACGACTTCGAGACTGGCGAGTACGAGCGCACTCTCAAGGGACACACCGACTCGGTGCAGGACATCGCCTTCGACCACCACGGCAAACTGCTGGGTCCGTACCCACAACATTTTCATTAAATATTGTAATTACATATAAGTTATTACCTTCTTGACAAAAAAAAAAAACTGGACGAGTACAACTCTGACTAGCGCACCGAGGGATAGTGTGTAGATAGATCATTCATAACGAATTTTTTTGCTTCAAATTAACAATTTTCGGATGTTTTCCTGTATACCTCGATTGTTTTAAAATCAAAAACTTCTCAAATCTCAAAAACAATATGATTCTTTGTAAAAACGATACGGTACGGTACGTTTAAGCACATTTAATGAGCACATTTCGTTGTCGCCATGCTGGAACACGCTTACTCTAGGAGGGCAAAAAAATTAGTGTTTAGCAATGATTAAGTCCACGGAACTGTCGCCCGCATGATAACCGCGCGAAAAACGAGACACTACATTCCTCTTCGTTCGGATGTTGCCCTTTATATTGTTGCAAAAACAAACTTTTAATGTGTCTTTGTAAGTCTAAGGCAGACAACCTATGGGCGATGGGGTCGCCATATCGTATCAAGTTCGTTCTTTAGTCCGTGGCATGGACATAATATTGTGGGTAGATGTGTGCGTGACCTCAACTTAAATCAATCAAGTTATACTTGCGGTGTGAGACCCTGCTTCTTGCCAATTTTTATGATTCTAGGCTAATGGGAAGTACCCTATAGGTTTTGATGACAGACATTTTATGGATAGTTGGCAGATTTTGCGATACGAAAGTTATTTCATCGAACACTCTAAATCTAGTATTTGTAGTTAATTTTTTTAATATTATTGCTCCGATGCACAATGAAGATGAGTGCTATTGTGGTTGCAGTGTCCTGCAGCGCGGACATGTCCATAAAACTGTGGGACTTCAACCAGACGTACGAATGCGTGAAGACGATGCACGGCCACGACCACAACGTGTCGTCGGTGTCGTTCGCGCCCAGCGGCGACATCGTCTACTCTGCCAGCCGCGACAAGACCATCAAGGCGTGGGAGGTGGCCACCGGGTGAGTTACACTTAACCAGACGTACGAATGCGTGAAGACAATGCACGTCCACGACTACAACGTGTCGTCGGTGTCGTTCGCGCCCAGCGGCGACATCATCTACTCTGCCAGCCGCGACAAGGCCATCAAGGCGTGGGAGGTGGCCACCGGGTTAGTTACACTTAACCAGACGTTCGAATGCGTAAAGACGATGAACGGCCACGACCACAACCTGTCGTCGGTGTCGTTCGCGCCCAGCGGCGACATCGTCTACTCTGTCAGCCGCGACAAGACCATCAAGGTGTGGGAGGTGGCCAACTGGTGAGTTACACTTAACCAGACGTACGAATGCGTGAAGACGATGCACGGCCACGACCACAACGTGTCGTCGGTGTCGTTCGCGCCCAGTGGCGACATCGTCTACTCTGCCAGCCGCGACAATACCATCAAGGCGTGGGAGGTGGCCACTGGGTGAGTTACACTTAACCAGACGTACAAATGCGTGAAGACGATGCACGGCCACGACCACAACCTGTCGTCGGTGTCGTTCGCGCCCAGCGGCGACATCGTCTACTCTGCCAGCCGCGACAAGACCATCAGTTAGTTAGTTAGTTAGTTGGGCAAAATGTTTTCCGCGCTAAGCCTACTTCACAGAGAGGCCATTGTGCGTAACAAAGGTGACTATGTAAGCCATCCCAGCTCGTCCCAGAAGTCCAGCATACCCTTTACATTACCACAGGCCTCTGCAAGGGATCCCGGTGCTCCCAGGGTCTGCGCCCGATGGTCGGCCACACTCTTGCACTCCAACAGTACATGGGCGGTTGTTTCCGTTGTCTCCATGCAGCCACGACATAGAGGGCTGTCCGTCACCCCCAGGTTATGGAGGTGCTTGTTGAGTGAACAATGTCCTGTCATTGTTCCCACCATTGTGCGTAGATCATTTCTTTTCAGATGCAACAGCTTGTGCGTGAGGCGCTTATTGAGGGATGGGATGACCTCTCTGGCCTGCCTGCAATCTACCAGGTGTTTCCATCCGGTATTGTGAAGCATCTTGGTTCTATCTTGTAGCCAGTTTTTAAGTTGACTAAATGGTATAGGCACTATGGGTTCTGGACCCATTAGTACTGTACTGGATCCTCGTTTGGCCAGTTCATCTGCAGCGTCATTACCCACAGAGCCACTGTGTCCTCTTATCCACTGCAAAGTTACGTGATTGTTTCTCGCTACTTCTTCTAGGGCGCAATGACATTCTAGAATTAAGCCCGAGTTAACTTTGTTATTTTTCAGTGCGTTTAGTACAGATGCGCTATCTGAGATAATTCTTATCTTATAGTCGTGCATCTTCCTGGTTTTGATTGCCTCTGCGGCTCGAATTATTCCCACACATTCTGCCTGAAATATGGTGTTAAAGGCGCCTAGGGTTGTTGAGATGTTGATGTTCGCATCTCGGGAGAAGACACCCGCTCCAGTTCCCGAATTTGTTTTTGATCCATCTGTGTAGATTCGGATTTCTCTCACCCCTGATTGGTCTGCGAGTTCTTCCTTCAGTTGGATGTGATAGTTTCTTTTAAAGATATGGTTGGTAGAAATCTTGTCACAGATTGCCGAGAGCATGGGTACATGGCTCATGAATTCTGTCATAATCCGTGCGTGAGGGACTCCATGATTTTGTTTCCAGGTTCCTGCGGCTCTTAGCCGGAGAGCTGCTGTAGCGGCTTCCTGCTGAACATGCAGGTGTAGAGGTCTTAGATCAAGTATTACCTCTAGTGCCTGTGTAGGAGTTGTTCTCATGCAGCCTGTCGTTGCAACGCATGCAAGGCGTTGCAGACTTTGGAGTTTTGCTTTTACGGTGCTCAGTTCCGTCCTAGGCCACCATACTACTGCGCCGTAGGTTATGGTTGGTCGAATTACAGCAGTGTATAGCCAGAGTGTTATGGAGGGTTTTAAGCCCCATTTTTTCCCGAGCATTCTCTTGCACTGCCAGAAGGAGATGCACGCCTTCTTTGTTTTGTCTTCGAGATGTTTGTTCCAGTTCATCTTGCTATCAAGGATTACACCCAGATATTTGACTTCTGTTGATAGGGATAATTCTATGCCAAAAAGTTTTGGCAGTTTTATGTCTTCTAACTTCCTCTTGTTCGTGAAGAGAATAAGTCCTGTTTTGTTTGGATTTACTGAGAGTGCATTCCCTTCACACCAGTTCTCTACGATTCTTAGAGCCGATCTCATTACGTTGAAAAGTACTTTTTCCGATTTGCCACTAATCAGAATCGTGATATCGTCTGCATAGCCAACAGTCTTATGTCCCTTTTCGTTTAGGCTCGTGATAAGGCTGTCCACCACGATATTCCAGAGCAGGGGTGAAAGAACACCTCCTTGTGGACAGCCTTTCGCCACTACTCCCCTCGTGGTACTATTTATTGTGAACTGTATGGCTCTTAACATAAGGAGATTTCTTATCCACCCCGAAATGGTCGGTGCAGCTCCAAATCTGTTAAGCGCCTGGCTTATGCTGTTAAAGTTTGTTTTGTCGAAAGCCCCTTCAATATCTATGAAGACCCCTAGGGTGGAGCTTTTGTTTGAAAGTGCCAGTTCTATTTTGGTCACTACCTCGTGTAGAGCTGACTCAGTTGATCTTCCTGTTCTATATGCATGTTGGCTGGGATGAAGTGGTATGTCATTTAGAGTACCGTCCCTGAGATGTCTGTCTATCAGTCTTTCCAATGTCTTCAGCATGAAGGAGGTAAGGCTGATGGGTCTGTATGACTTTGCCTGTGTGTAGTCACTCTTTCCAGGTTTAGGTAAAAATACCACTTTCACTTCTCTCCACAGGCAAGGTATATAATTATGGGCCAAGCAGGCTCTGAAGATTTCCACAAGTTGGTCCGTAATTGTTGGTAGGCCCCATTGCAGTAGTGCAGGGCAGATGCCATCCAGGCCTGGTGATTTGAACGGTTGGAAGCTGTTTATTGCCCAAATAGCTTTCTCTTTTGTGACTACTTCGTTGGCTATTTGCCAGTCCGCGGTCTTTGGCTGTTTAAAGGTCTCCCCTGCCCATGTTTTGTCATCTGTTATCTTGCAGCCTGGGAAATGTGCTTCAAGAAGTGTTTTGCTGACTTCTTCATCATTGTTTGTATAGGATCCATCTGGTTTTTTTAGTGTTCCTATAGAGTGGTTTCCTTCGCTTGAGAGGAGCTTTTTTATTCTACTGGCCTCGCTTGTAGAGTTTATGTTTTCACAGAATCGTCGCCAGGTTTCCCTTTTGCGGAATCTGATCCGTTTCTTGTAGAAGTATTGGGCTTTCTTGTACGTGTCCCAGTCTTCTTCCACTCTAGTGTTTTTTGCCCGGTTGAACAGTCTCCTCAGGTTTTGCCTCAGCCTCTCAAGTTCTGGCCCCCACCAGTGATTTTTTCCCCATTGTTTGGGAGGCGTGAGTGGACATGATTGTTCATAACAGGTTGTTATATAGTTGGTTAGAATTCTTACATTGTGCTCAATGTTGCTAGCGTCATGGGTCATATCTTTATGAGAAGATCCCAAGATTTGATGAATTTGGTCATTGAGAAGAGTTTTATACCTGGTTACGTCGGTCTTACGGGGGTTTCTCCTAGGTACCGGCTCGTGTGTATGTGCTGTTATTGTGTAACAGATTCGCCTATGGTCCGAGAAGGATGGCTCCGGTGAAACTTGCCAGTCTGAAACAAGCTCTGCCGCCCCACTCGATGCCAGCGTGATGTATATTATTGTTTGGTATCTGGAACTGACAAAGGTTGGCTCGGCGCCCACATTCAGTATTGACAGATTGGTGGTGAAGAGATACTCTGTGAGATGCTCACCTCTTTTGTTGGCTGATGCGCTGCCCCAGAGAGGATGATGGGCGTTGCAGTCTGCTGAGATGACGATGTCCCAGCTGTTCTCTTCGCAGTGCTGTACTAGCTCGGCCAGTTGCTTGGAGGGGATGTCCTCTTCTCCGGGCATGTAGACCGAGGCTAGTACTAGCGAGGGTGTGTTCGGGCTGTTCTCAATTTTTACCGCTGTAATGTCTCTGGAACAGTACTGATTAATGAGAACAGCAGTTATATTACGAGGCATGTAAATACAAGTTCGTGGATTTTGTACGGCGGTATTTAGCATTAACTTACCACCGATGTTGCCGAGACCACATATTTTGTCCTTCCTAATCCACGGCTCTTGAATTAGGGCTATGGTCTCTTGATTTACCTCCAGCGTTCTGCGTAGTGTAGCCGCCGCGATCTGCTTGTGCTGGAGGTTGGTCTGTATGACTTTAATGGGTTGGTGATCCGAGGATGCCATCTTCGTCCTCAGTTTCCACCTCCGAACCCATTTTGTTGTCACTGGCGGTAGCGCTAGCAGCAGGCGCACCGTCTCCGGATGTTGTGGAAGATCTGGCCGTTTCGGTGGATGTGGCCTTCTTGGTATCAGGAGGGGTGTCGCTGAGGCCGCGGGCAGTGAAGTATCTGACATATACACTACCCATGGCAAACGCAACACGCCTGTTCCGTTTGGTGATCTTCTCGATCTCAGCCTCCGGTATGTTGAGAGTGAGGAACAAACCTTTCTCTTCTTGGATGCTGGCGCTGGTCAATGTCCAGGTCCTGATATTGTACCAGGGATTCTGCGCACAGAGGACCCTGTGTATTTCGGTGATCTCGTTGTGATCCGTGGGCAGCAGAAGGCCGGCTTTCACCTGCTTTGTGATCTCCGACTGTGGTATGACCGTCAGAGAGATCCCTTCGCTGATCTGGGGCATCTTCGCTACCGTTGATTTCAGCCACTGCAGTGACTGGTCATCTTCGCACCCTACCTTAAGCACGCCCTCACTGAGTAAGGGCTTACCTCGGAATGCTGGTGCAAAGGCAGTCATGGCGTTGTCCTCGGGAACACTCAGCACCGCTTCGAGGATTCTCTTGTACAGAGATTTCTTGAGCAGGTCTGCGTGTGCTTCGGTAAGGGCAATGGGAGGTTTGGTGGTAATGGCTACAAACAAATTTGATTGCATCATATCTGCGTAGCCCAACGAACCTGCTCTGGGTGCTTCGGTTTTAGCGCGCTTTGAGTCACCTCTTGGCGACGATGTGTCGTCCAGACGCGCCCTCTTTGCTGCCTTCCGCCGAGCTCGCTTACCCTTTGGTGTCACAGTTTGCTGGTGCTGGGCTGCGTTGGGTGATCGCTGCCGGTGGCCTTCCGCGTGGGTATTTGATGGTTGCCTGAGGTTGGGCTCCCGGTTGGGTGCCTCACGTCTCGAGGCGACGTCCCCGCGGCTGGCTCCCGGTTTGGATCCCTCCGTCGTCCGCTGCTTTGCCCCGCTGCCGGTGTCCGTGGGCCCCAAGGGGCCACTGCGTGTTCTGGCTGCGTGTGATTTTCTGTTTCCGGCGTCAGCGGGTCCCGAAGGTCCACAGAGGGCACCGGCAGCAGGTGTGTTTCTGTTGTCGGCGTCGGCGGGTCCCGAGGGACCACAGCCTGCGCCGGCAACAGGTGTAGAGTTATTGTTGCCGACGCCAGCGAGCCCCGAAGGGCCACAGAGGGCACCGGCAGCAGGTGTATTTCTGTTACCGGCGTCGGCGGGCTCCGAGGAGCCACAGCTTGCACCAGTAACAGGTGTGGGTGTGTTAGTGCCTGCTCGAGGTAAACGCGGTTTCCCCCGTTTACCCGTCGCAGGGTGTATGTCAGCAGACATTGTGGCGGGTGGGGCCGGCGGTCCTGACTTCGCTAACAGCGCTCGTCTGGCCCGACGCTTTGCGGCATGGGACGGCACAATCCGCCACAAGTCTGACGCATGTGTTGTTGTTGATGTGTGTGGCAGGCTTTCCGCCAGACCACTGACATCCAGGAGCGACGTTGAGACGCTCCTGGATGTGTGCGAGATGTTGCCCCCCCCCAGAATACGAGGGGCAGCCCTACACTCCAATCTGTGCTGTGTGGGTTCCGGCACGCAAAAATACAATCGGGCCCACTGGGTTTCTTCCCGTGCATGTCGTAATACCCGACAAAGGGATTCGTCGTTCGTAGTTCGGATTCCAAGTTAAACTTCAGGTGGTAGGGTTAATCCCGCCTAGATTGGTACCATAGCATTGAATAAACGTCGGTCGAAGTAGAATGTAGTTGTGCAATAAATGGAAAGTCCTGGCATGACATCTAGTTCTCATGAGGTGTGTTGTGCTAATAATCTGTCCCGACCGAAGGTAGAAACCTTCGGTCAACGCGGAACAGGGAGAAAATGCACAAATTCACAGTCGACATTCCAAAAATAAGAACCCACCGATCCTCTAGATCCTTTACCTATAGGGTCGGTAAACAATGGAATGAACTCCCTTCCGATGTATTTCCCCCAAATTACGACCTGGGGTCCTTCAAACGTGGTGTGAAGAAGCACCTGGCCAGCCGGCATGGTTTTCGCAGCCCCCCTGAATGTTCGAAAACCCATGGGCGTCGTCGGGCACCTTTAGGTCCTGGCGTACGCCATATGCCGCTCTTAACATAAAAAAAAACATGACAGCAGGTGTGGTATTAGCCATCCATGTCGTCACTTAAAAAAAAACCAGACGAACGAATGTGTGAAGATGATGCACAAAATGTCAGTGTCGTTCGCTCCCAATGGTGACATCGTCTACTTTGCCAGCCGCCAAAAGTGAGAATTACATTTCAACCAGACCGTTGTTGTTACCACAACATTATTTTGCGCTTTGTCGGTTCAAGGGTTTCATTATTACCTTCTGAATAGTGCACCATAGCCACAAAAGATAGCCAGTCATTGGTGGCATTAAAAAAAGGAGTTTAAACTGTGTACAAAGTCAAATCAGCAATAATATTTACAACCGATGGACAATATAGTTTGCCAACATCATAACCAAACATTTAAGACATGTTTTCAAAATCACCACTTTTTCATGAATGTATAAAAATTATATAGAACAGTCTACTCATCGTCAGTAAAATTGCAATATTTATAAATATTATTGCAACATAATATAATCTAACTTCATTTACTTTATTTATATTTCATTTGATAAATACCAAAATGACACATTACGTGATTAGTATTGTTTTCGAAAATAATTTCAACATTTCCTAGTTAAAGCATTCCTAAAATATGAATAACAAGAATGCTTTTTGATAAAAGATTATGGACAAACGGCATCACCCTAGACGCCACACATTGGACTTAGACACACATACGTTTCCCTGGAAATGCCAATACCTACTGTGGCGTCGAGGGTGATGCTGCGCTCTGTACACTGACCACAATAAATTCTTAAGATTCACACAAAAAAACCATTAATCAAATGACCTGTGTCGTTTTTGGGCAATTCTTACTTGACAAGTGCTGTCACGTCAAGTGCAAGAATCAAACAATGGTTTTGTTAGTTTTGCGACTGATTAGGGCTAATTTCGTCAAATCGAAATATGAGGAAACATGCAGGCCGGCCCCAATTAAAGGTACACATTAAATTCAAATTTTCATACAAAATTGGCGAGTGCGATTTTTAAAAAGATGCCTTCAATTGATTGTACACCATTATCAAAAACACTTAGGCCCAATAGGTGAGGCGTCCAGTTGCTGGTTATATTATACCGAACCACTACACTTTTGTCTTCAACACTTGCTCAACGCTGCCAATTTCCCCTTCCATTTCAGTAACCTTAATAATGTAATCTTTACCAAGATTCCAAAGGACTAAACAAAACAATGTTATTTGATGCTAATATGTGCACTATGTACCGCAATGTTTAGGTTTTTCATTTGGGAGGGCCTGGATATGAATTTTAGTATGTTTCTTCCTACCTGCTTGAGCTTATTTTGGTGAAACCATCATTCATTTCGTAATATTACCACAAAAGTGACGCTGTTTGATGTTGCGTTGCAGCTACTGTGTGAAGACGTACAAGGGCCACCGCGAGTGGGTGCGCTCCGTGCGCGTGTCGCCCGATGGCTCCATGCTGGCCTCGTGCTCCAACGACCAGACCGTGCGCATCTGGAGTGCCGACTCCAACGAGTGCAAGGTAATACATCCACTCAATAATTTATTCATAGAATAATTTATGTTCCACTTGTTACAAAATATCTGCCATCATGGGACATGAACGTTCGAATTGCGTACATTGCATAGACAACAACTATGTTCGCATTCACGATCATTCTGAAAACTGTTTAGCACATGTACCAAGACTTTGTGCCCTCTGCAGATGGAGCTCCGTGAGCACGAGCATGTTGTGGAGTGTGTAGCGTGGGCGGCTGAGGGGTCTGCGCCCGCCGTGGCCGAGGCGGCCGGCGGTGACAACCGGCGCGCGCACCACTCCGGGCCTTTCCTCGCCAGTGGCTGCCGCGACAAGTCCATCAAGGTACGCCCACCCTCCAAACATTATCTATACATGTCACACGAACAAGTTGTGAAGTGCGTGGCCGAGGCGGCCAATGGCGACAACCGGCGTGCGCACAAAGGGGCTTTTGCTCGTCAGCGGCTACCGCGACCAGTCCATCGAGATACGTCCACCCTCCCCACTTTATCTATGCATCTCTCACGCGAGTAGAGCATGTCGCATTGACAGCCAAAGAGTCGTGGTTCCACGTCAAGTCCATCTAGGTATGCCCACCCTCCGCACATTACCTTTGCAGTTTACGTGAGCAGACACACACTTTGCCATGGGCAGCCAAGGTGCCGCGCTTGCCTTGGTGGAGGCAGGCCCTTCCTCGCCAGCAACTGCTACAACAGCTCCATGAACGCTAATGTTCCATAAACCCCAACGCTCCATGAACGCCAACGCTATGCGCTTTACGCTCATGCCTTGCCCCAGTCATACTAAAAACCTTCCTTGTTCCTCGCCAAAGAATTACTTCAGTCTGCCAATTTTGACAATATAAATTACTGTAAACGGTTACGAATCAATCATGTTTTTATTACATGTGTACATTTCCTGTTTGTTAACTAATACGTGAACTAGTGTCAAATTACACATCTTCATGTGTTTAATGCTAATATTGAAATGATAAAGTATTTTTTTTTTTAGTTTAGGAAGTTGAGACGAATAATCACTGAAAAACAAGTTATTTCAAACAAACATGTTTAGGTAATGGTGTAACTGGGTAAAGTGGGGTCACGTTGCTGTTATAAATGTGACTCCTCGTTATAGATCTGGGATGTGTCGACGGGCCAGTGCCTCGCCACACTGGTGGGGCACGACAACTGGGTGCGCGGTGTGGTGTGGCACCCGGGCGGCCGCTACCTGCTGAGCGCCTCCGACGACAAGACGCTGCGCGTGTGGGACATCGCTCACAAGCGCTGCCTCAAGACACTCTACGCGCATCAGCACTTTGCCACCAGTCTGGGTAAGTTGGCTACGTTGCTGACTGGTCGCTGCGTCGGGCTGCTGTGGATGCTTGATAGACTTTTTGTCTTGTCTTGTCTTTGTCTTGTCCCTGTGGAAGATTTGTGGACAAAACTATTCGGAAATAAAATACTCCTTGTTTCACAGCAATTTTACACATGTTGTGCGTTTCATAGTTTTGTGATTAAAATAAGTGTGTGATGTGATGGATATAGAATGGACCGTGGAGCAAGGACACATTAATAAAATAAAGAAAGCTGTAAAAATCATTACTTTATAACTTCACTGTAAGAACTTGACAACTTGACAACTTGAAACATACCTTTTACGGGTATTACTCGCTTAGTACGAAAAATTATATTTTATCATATCTGTGTTTGTTTTATTCAAATAATAAATGAATTACCGTAATTGTTTTTATTCAAATAATAACGGTAATTTGCATTAAAATTTAACTCATTATAATAAATTCATTAATAAATGTCAATTTGCTTATTGAAATGGTGCTCTGTTTCAGATTTCCACAAACTGCAGCCGTACGTGATCACGGGCAGCGTCGACCAGACAGTCAAGGTGTGGGAGTGTCGCTAACTTCACTCCCCGGCCCCGCTACGCCGCGCCCTCGGCTCACTTCAGCTCACCGCAGTTACCCCACACACAGAACACACACACACACACCCCAACCGATCACGTATATTATCACTATATATTTCATTTAGAGTAAAAGTGTTTGGATAATTTATTACTTACTATAGGTTTATGGGTCTTTATTCTGCTCTGCTATCTCGTGCGTCCGCTCTCCGGCTAGCACTCGGCGCGGGGAAGTGGGGGGGGGGACGGGACCGGAGAGTGGGACCCATGACGATGCTATGTTGGGTCTACTATAGTCGCGCTTCTCTCTTGCCTTTTCCAATTTTTGCTTAATTCTCTTAGCGGATACGGCAACATTCCAAATGAAGAAAAACTTACATTTTCCCTTTTTATAAGTAGTTTCCTGCCTCGAAAGTGGATCGATTGATTCCCACTCTAACTGTATTAAGTATGTAGTAGTAAATTAAATTAATCGGGGAAGTATTGCTAGACTAATAAGCAGACGGACGCGCATAGCATTCGTCTGATGGGGAAGCGCGGAGATACATTCAATCTGTGTTATAATATAATTTAACATAATATTTTGATTAATCTTGTGTTAATTTTTTATTGAATATTGTTAATATTGTAAGAGCGTTTAGAAATAAAGTTTATTTTATAACACTCCATTGGGTTATTTTTTTATGTTTGCCTATTAAAACCTTGATAGACCAAATTTTATAGAGGCCCGTTCAGTTAGTGCCGTTACATGATTTGCATTCACAATGATGTACTGGCTACAATTACTCTGTATCGGCTCTGGTTTTATATGACGAAGTCAACTTTTCTTCTATTTGTACATGCAGGTTTTGGTTGGACAAAATATTCAAGGTACCGTTAAGTTATAATGGTTATTTTAATAGGATGTAGTGGAATGTGGCTCAGTTGCGGACTGAGAGCTCACGGTGTGTGTTGGCGGCGCCCAACGCCTCCCGCAGAGTCGGGGTAGCCCGCGGGGGAACTGTTTCACCGTTTCCCAACTTATTTTGAGTTTTGCCGGTTTCAAAACTATAAGTATAAGTTAGCTGCGATAGCCTTCTATCTTAAATGTATTTAATTTATTGTGCGAGCCCTTAGCACTTTCAGTCACATAATTGTATAATGTATGTACCCGTAGCTATTGCATACATTTACAAAAATATGCTTTCGTGTCAACATCAAATGTCCGAAAGAAACTTAAACGAGTTTGCCGTGTCGTATGTTCTCATCAAATTGAAAAAATTACTATGTTACATCTAGCCGTCACGACAGTCATCTTAATAAACTTTTCCAGGCAGTGCCTAGTGGTAATATGATTGGGTATAGACATTACATACCATAAATAATTGTAAACGATGTAATCTTATAACGCTGTTAGGAAAAATTATATTTGAATGAAGCAGTTTGGCGAACCCGAGGTAACATTAACTATAAGTGCATTGTAGTCTCTTAAAACGTATTCTATCAAAAATATGGTGTTATTCTATGATGTTACAATTAGGGCTAGTTGCATAAGGAAGAAAATACTAATTTTCTACATATGATTAAAAATCTTCACTTCTATATCTAAAACGAAACTGTTCACTTGAAAGTATAATTTCTTATAAACTTTTGATCTCGATTGAATAAAATAAGAACTTTTATTCACTATGCGCTTGCCTCCACAACCATATACAACATTTGTATGGGGAACTTGGACACAATTATAAAAGCAATGTCAAGACATCGACATAGTTGTTTCAATTAAATGTGTGATTTTTATGCTACTAAAAAATATGCAACTAGCCTATTCTGAACTGTAGGACACTCAATACAAGTCATCTGACTTTATGAACCTACTTACTTTAATTTCGATTTACTTTGTGGTTACCGATATCGAAAATCACAAATTAAATAAGTTAAATGTTTAATATTGCCTCAAATACCCCCTAATTTTATTTAATGTAAACCTTTGAACTGAGTAATAGTAATAAATGGTTCAAATTCATGCAACAATCGGAAGCCTCTAAGTTTGGTTATTGTGAGCTAGATGATATACAATATTTAGGGATATGCTAATGTTTATGGATAATTAATAGTAAATAGTGTTTGGTTTGCCTCCTACTTTCTAGATTAGCGAGTATTATGTAGTTACTATGTGAGGGCTTCATTGTATTCTTGATATTGCACCTGCTATAGAATATCTAATTATGTATTACAACATTTATCTCTACGTTCGGGATTGAATACTCATGTGAATGTTTACACCTCACTGTCTTAGTGGCCTGCATAGTGCCAACATGGTCTAGAAACGAAAGGTTTGCATTGAAAGACACATTTCCCTTCACGATTTCCAAAATAATATGTAACCATATGTTTATAGTGCATTGGCCCACGATAATATTGTAAAAGTATTAGTAATCAACAAATTTGTATTTTATCAAATCTGCTTCACTTAGATTGTCAAAACCGCTTCAATCTGCCACGATATTATGTAGTTGCCAATAGAATTCTCGTTTAAATAAAATTTAGTAATAAAGGATAATGAGAACATTATTACAATGAATAATGAAAAAAGTGATGGGGCAGGAGAAATGATCAATAGAAAGGTTACATGTGCTGCTACATTTTATTTGCACGAGAATGTAACATGTTATTATCCCATGTATGTACCTTTATTAACATTTATATGAATGGGGAAACTACCAAAATGTAATAGGATTTCGATAAATAACTTTTCTGTAAATAAATTGATGTATTTATGGCTTGATTTATTATTTGATCTACTGTTGAATGCACCTCACACAAAATGATATTCATGTTTCGCATGAAAGTTCTGTAAACTTACAAGTATCCTTGAAAACTTGCAATCACAGGAAACAATCTTGGAAAAGAGTAATTTGCTGATTCTGTGTTTGGTTGACTTAGGTGAGGTTAAATAACAAGATTTCTAGGATGTTTGTTTTATAACTCTCTCGTGACATGCACTTTATATGGCTACATTAAATGTTAGGATACGAGGAGCGTTCAATAATTTATCTACCTAAGGGTAAAGAGCTCCCCTGAACAAGTTGAGGCATGTTTATATGTATATCCTGGTTCAATAAAGAAACTATATAGAAATGGCGGCTTGTACTTGCGAATCGCATGCTATCTCGCTTCCACTATATAGCTATCTATACTGACACAGTGCGGTACCGACTGCAAAACAAAATATCAAATCTGAGCACGCAGTGATATGTACTGAGTTGCGTTGTTAGGTCGGTATAGGGTTTTACTGGTTGAACTGAACAGAACTTTTTTTTTTTTCTCTGGGTATGTATCATGCAATCAGTCTCTAGACTATGAGCAGATGTGTTGCGTGTGGTTTTGTCTTGTAGAGTTAGTTCCCGATTGGGAGCTTCTAATGCTTCGGGGACGTTGTTTACGCCATCTAGGTCTAGTATGTTACGCCTCTTCAAGCGTCGTAAGCAGGTGGGGACAGTAAGCTGCACTGCCAGCTGGTTTGGATGCTTCATAAGTCGCTTCTTGTATTTTGCAGCAACTGTTTTTGTTTCTTCCTTTATTGTCTTGATTTGAAGATAGTAATGGACCTCACAGTTTCTTATGAACCATGGGGTATTTGCTAGCTGTTTCAGTATTGAGTCTTCAGCTCGTTGCATAATTTTTACGTTGGAGTCACAGGCAGAACCCCATAGCTGCATGCCATAGGTCCAGATAGGTTTGAGTACTGTCTTATAAATAAGGAGCTTGTTGTCAATCGACAGCTTACTATTCCTGTCCAGCAACCAATACAGTCCCCGGTACCTGATGTTGAGTTCATATCTCTTAGTTTGGATATGTTTTTTCCATGTTAGCCTGCGGTCCAGATGCATCCCTAGGTATTTAACCGAGTAGGTTTGCGGAAGTGTTTGATCACCTAACTTCACAGGTGGGCAATCTCCCCTTTTCAGAGTAAAGGTTACATGGACAGACTTTGAGGCACTTGCCTTGATTCTCCATTTCTTCAGCCATAGTTGGATACTTGACAGACTTCTTTGCAGAGACTCTGAGGCGGCTGCAGGGTTTTTGCTTGATGCAAGTATTGCAGTGTCATCGGCGAAGGTAGCCATGGTCACCCCTGGGATCTGCGGCAAGTCCGCGGTGAATCGTGTACAAGACTGGGCCAAAAATGATGCCCTGGGGTACCCCTGCATGTATTGTGTAGAATGAAGATGTAGCATCGCCTTCTCGAACTTAAAATATTCTTTCCATTAAGTAGGAGTTTAGGATGCTATAGAATGAGTGCGGTAGAAGTGATTTTATTTTATATAGCAATCGTTTGTGCCATACTTTGTCGAATGCCTGCTGTATGTCCAGGAAGGCGGAGGAGCAATATTCTCTGTGTTCAAATGATGTCCTAATAGCTTTGCACACTCTATGTATCTGTTCGATCGTGGCATGTTCCCGTCGAAAGCCAAACTGGTGGTCTGGTATAATGGATAGTTCCGAGAGAGCATTTAACAGCCTTTTCAGCAGGATCTTCTCGAATAGTTTGGATAAGATCGGCAACAGACTGATTGGTCTGTAAGAGGTAAGCTCCTGGCTGGGTTTTCCTGGTTTCTGTACCATTATAATTTGTGACACTTTCCACAGGGCTGGGAAGCATCCTGTTCTGAGCATGCCGTTAAAAAGGGATGTTATAAATACTAAGGCTTTTCGAGGGAGTTCTTTTAGTACCTTTTTGTCGATCAGATCGAAGCCTGGAGCCTTTTTGTTTACTAGGTTATTAATTGTTCTAATTCATTCTTGTGGAGTTGTGGGCTTTATGGGAACATCTAGCTGAAAGTCTTGGTTGATAACTTCATCAATATCTGATTCATCTACGTCAATTTCTGGTTCATTTGGGATAAAAATCTTTGCTAGGTGATTTGCAAAGATGTTCGCTTTATCCTGATGTGTTCTAGCCCATTTTCCTTCCTGAGTTCTTATTGGAGGTTTGGGTATGACAGGTCAAGTGGTGTTTTTGCATGCCTTCCACAAGGAGTAGTTAGTGTCTTTTGAGGCGGTTAGTGATTCTACGTAGGCTGCGGTGGTTTCGTTTTCAGCCAGCTGGATAATTTCCTTTAGCTCGCATATAGCTTTGTTGAACGCCCGTTTGTCTTCTTGATGCCTGCTATTTTGCCAGACTCTTCGTAGTCGTCGCTTTTCGAGAATTTTCGCTCTGATGTTTTCGGGCACCACATTATGTCTTTATTGGAAGTCTTGTATTTCAGGTGTACATCTCCAGCAGCTCTCTTGGATTATTGTCGTGAGTTCTTTAACTGCTAATTCAATGTCATTATTTTTTTTAAAGCTATTTTAAGCTGTAGATTTTCTTGCACTAGTTCTCGAAATGATTCCCAATCTGTGTATTTGTTGTATAGGGTCGGCCTTGTTTCATAATGTGTAACTATGGTACTTACAGTCAAGACTACAGTAGCGCTACCATGAGTTTTAACGTTTAACTTTTTCGTACTACGAAATAGTTGACCGTAAGCTATTTAGTATGGGAAAAAGTGCAGCGCCCCTAGCGGGCGATATTGAACTACATTTCGGTACCATGAGTTTGTTTGACGTTTATGCGAAAGTTGAAACGGAACGAATTTCTGTTGCGTCTAACGTTGGCAAACCTTTTCCATACATTTCGGTACCACGAGTTACATTTTGACAGACGTCAAACTATTTTCGTTCAACTATTATCGTAAGCATCTATCACTTGTGCAACTCTCGGTGAAAGATTGTTTTTAACGCATCGAAAGTGAAAATAAAATGTGTTCACGGAATTATTTCGCTTGGAGAATGGTCATGGAGGCTTACGAAGAAGACCTACGTGATTCGCACAGGCGAAATGAAGCGACAATGCGCAGCTTCATGGATCCTGCAAATGATCTGCCCGAAGCTGAATTTAAGAATCGATATCGGCTTTCCAAAGCCGCATTTGTGTTCTTATGTGATGAACTAAGGCGCAATACAAATTTGAGATCGTCTCAAAGAGTTAACATGGAATTTAAGGTGCGTTTTATACAAGTACCGTACTCCTACAAGAAGAACTTAACTATTCTTTGACATCACTAGAATAGCCTGCAAATATAGTATAATATTTTGCTCTTGGCTAATTTGCCATGTGAATTATATTTTTAAACTTTCGAATTTTCATGGCAATAAAATTTGTATTCTATTAAAAATGTTTTCTGACACAACGCCGCCCGGGCATGAAACCATGTTTTTTTCTTCTGGAACGGAGCGATATATAGTGTTTAGGTATTTTTTTAATTTGCATGTTAGGAAGCATGTCAATGATTTATTTATTTTATGCATGTATACCCTTTTAAATATAAATTTAGGGACATGCTATTCAACATAATCATCACAACAAATGAAATGTTCTATATTTTTAGGTCCTAACTGCATTATCATTTTATGCAAGCGGGTCATATCAGCGTTTAGTTGGTGAAAGCAAACACTTGTCACAAGAGGTTGTCAGTAACTACATTCAAGAAGTGACACAAGCCTTAAACCATCCACGTATTGTGCGAGAACTTATCGAATTCCCTACCACCGCTGCTAAAAGGGATCAGATCAAAAGAAGGTAATCAAATATAATACATAATATGCTTTACTAGCTAGTTGAATTAAGTTGCAACAGAAGCTCAGTGTTAGGTGAGTAAATGGATGAGGTAAAAAACGGAACTAGTTAGTTAGAACTAGAACTAGAAGATTTTTGAAATAACAAACCTGTTTTTTTAAGGTTCTATGAACGGTATGGCATTCCCGGGGTGATCGGGTGTATCGACGGGAGCCACTTTCGCATATACACTCCAAAGAAGAATGTGGAACACATGTATTTTTGTAGAAAACATTTCTACTCCTTGAATGTACAGATGGTAAGCATTAAACATGTTTATTTATTGGACCTGCCTTGTGGGTTAATACCACCCCCACTATCAGAATATCAACCCATCGCACCACATGGGTACTAGGTGCCACAGTAGAACTTTTCTTCTATTGCACAGCAATATGAGTTGACGAAACTTGACCATTGAGAAAACTGACAATTTCTATTGCCATTGCAACCATCATTTATTCAATGCAGTGGTACCAACCAGGGCAGGATTAACCTTACCACCTCATCAGCAAGAAGTTCAACTGAGCATGAATGATAAATCCCTTACATGTAAATATTGTGCTTGGTAGAAATTATTAACTTTTTTATTCTTGCAGGTCTGCGACAGTGAATGCAGGATATTATCTGTCAATCCTAAGTTTGGAGGTGCTTCCCATGATGCATTCATCTGGGAAAACAGTTTGGTAAACGATTACATGCAGAAATTGCATCTAACTGATAACTCCTGTTGGCTGCTAGGTAATTTGCCTTGATTAGCATTTATACAGTGCAGTACATCGTTTTATTCTTTGGTTTCCTACCAAACACAAAAATTATGATGCTTTTATAAACTTTGAGAACATTAACTTTGTATTAGAAATAATATTTAGGTATGTTTGCAGGTGATTCAGGCTATCCACTTAGGCCTTGGATGATGACACCGTGCCAGGAAACAGGTCCTGCTGAAGCACATTTTACATCCGTGCATGGCAGCGCCAGGGTGGTGATCGAAAATACCTTTGGCCGGCTAAAGAACCGTTGGCGCTGTTGCATCGGAGAAAGAGAGCTACATTATTCACCCGAAAAGTGCAGCGATATAATAACTGCATGTTGTGTATTGCACAACCTTGCACTTGATTTCGGAGTGCCTGAGCCTGAAGATGATACCCCAGGTTTTTAGACACCTATTTTATTATAAAATGCGTAACTGCATATATTTTTTTTATCAATTTTAATAAATATGCTACTAATGCAAGAAAGATAATATTATTGGTTGAATCTGGAATTCAAAATCAAACCAATTCAATCAGTGATCTTCAAAATCTAATTAATTTCATTTAGTGTCGGTAGTCAAACTTCATATTGTATAACTATACTTTTTTTTCTCTACAGTTGTGGAAGTGTTTCGGCGCAATGAAAATGTCATTGAAGGAAGAGGCGCTACAGATTTGCTGAGAGGACAAGCAGTGCGAAATAATTTGATTAGGCGCTTACAAAATAATTTATAATTGGTACTTCGGTCAATATCCTAAAAGGCCTAAAATAGTCATGTCATAATGTGAATCTGGAAATTTTTGCAAATCACTCCAGAAAGAGAATTTTTTTACGGAGCAATTCATTCAAAATAAATATCACATTTAGAGGTAAATTTGCAATGATTGTCTATCGAGAAAAGTTTCATCAATCGTGTTTTGCTCTGGCACATCGCTCCAATATACCCCTAACTCCAACATTCTATCCAAGCCTATTCAATGTATATTTTGAAAATTGTACAGTACAAAATATATAAGGCTCTTAATGACATCAGTTTTACATTTTAAATTAAACTTAAAGTGAAAACAGGCAATTATTTTTTATTTCTAACAAAATGGCAGCCAATTCACATTATGACATTACTGTTGCCCCTAGTGAAGGGGCTTCAATAAATGTAAAATAAAACACAGCTGAATTATCGTACATATTTAATTGAAAAAGAAATAAAGTGCTGTAAAATAAAACTGAATTTGTAATAAAAAATAATATAAAATAATTTTAAACTTATTAACACTAAAACAAAAAGAAAATAATTAAAATTTATCAACAAATTTTTCGGCCGCTGCAACGAGCCGCTCAAAAAGAATTTGCCATCCGGCTTCTAATTGCTGCGCACGCACCTGCCGCTCTTCTGCCCTTATCTCCCTCTCTTCTGCTCTGCGCTCCCTCTCCTCAGCCCTGCGTTCCCTTTCATTAGTTTGTTCGCGCCATTCAGCGTCCGAACGCACAAACTGATTTGTCGCCGCTTCCAAATGGGACACTTGCTGCCTCATCCGCCTGCGGAGCTGTCCAGGTGGTGAGCCGATGACACCACGACGACGAAAAGAACGTGGGGTGCCAGGTGGGAAGAGAGTTCGGCTCGTTCCTGGCACGGGTTCAGCTGAGCGTGCAGGAGGCGCCGATCGAGAGCTCTGCGCAGGTGGTGTCGCACAGACAACTCGGCTCGTCCCTGGCACAGGTTCAACCGAGCGTGTAGGAGGCGCCGATTGAGAGCTCTGCACAGGTGGTGTCGCACCGACACCTCGGCTCGTCCCTGGCACGGGTTCAACTGAGCGTGCAGGAGGCACCAATTGAGAGCTCTGCGCAGGTGATATCGCACAGACACCTCGGCTCGTCCCTGGCACGGGTTCAGCTGAGCGTGCAGGAGGCGCCGATCGAGAACTTACACCAAAAATCTCATCTGAAATCAAAAAAGTGCAACGATATTACAATGTAATCCTAAGTTAAACTGTTTTTTAACCTAAAACTTTTTTTTTGTTTTTTATGGAACCCCCACATGATGACTACTGCCATAACCACTGTCATGATGTCAGCTCATAATACCCCATGAGAACTAGATGCCATGCCGGGACTTTCTTTATATTACACGGCTATATTGAACTGGATGCAAAACGCAGACAATTTTCATTGCCGCTTCGGCTTGTATTCTTTGTACGTGCCGGACCTTTACTGACATAAAAGCGAAGCAAGTTAAAATGAAAGCTAGTAAAAAAAGCAACAAATGGGATTATAGGCATCAATCATTGTTGTGTGTATTGCAGTAATCCGACCCCTAATATTAAGAATAAGTAGGACACAGTGGTGTTTTTCATGATCGGACAAGGATGGCTAATACGTCACCCATTGTCACAATAATAGCAGGGAGCTGGATTCAATGCTAGGACCTTCTCAGGAATCCTCTCCATTACAGGCCCAGCCGAGCGCAGAAAATATAAAACTTAGAACCGTTTCATTATTTTCATTTATTTGCTTTGTAATATTACGATATAATTAATAAAATATATTTGAGTTTTTACTGCATGGCTAATTGAAATAAGTGCAAAATTTGGACTCTGAACCACGCCAGGCTTCACAGGCGGCACGGTCACCAAATATAAACCGACCGTACTAACATTGAGGTGTCGCACTATTGAGGTGAGAGCCGGAAGGACTGGAGAAAAATTGGAGAGAGGTGTATGTCCAGCAATGGACGCAAACACGCTGACTGACTGACTGACTATTAAGGCTGATAAGTCAATAAGTTTGAATAATAACATAAATTTAGTTAAAATTTTACCACTGTCCATAACAAATGAAGGCTCTTGGGAGAAGGGCATCGGCTCCAGCTGCGAACTTGAGGGCTGGGGCTCAGGCGGCTGCACCTCTTGTATCATTTCTGTCTGTATAAAAAACGAAAATATTTTTCTTTACAAAACCCCTAACACAATGAATCATATCTATGAACACTCAATAAAATAACCTTTCAAATAACAAACTAAATTAATATCAGTTCATCCTTTAAGGAGCCACAAAAACATGTTTTCAACTAGATATTTATCTATGATAAAAAAAAATTAACAGGCATGGATGGCTAATACCACACCCACTACCATTATATTAGCCGATCACACCTCATGGGGACTACGTACCGTGCCAGCAGATTTCTGTTATAGTACGGCTACATGGCACTGAATGGAAAACACAAATACTTCTTTTACTGCCACTTCGACTATCGTCCATTCAATGTAATGGTAGCAACCCGGGCGGGATCAACAGTTTAACCACGGCCAGCCTCAACGGTCGAACAGTCACCCATCCATACCCACAATATAAAAGGTCTCCCTCCTCTAGCAGGATATTTGGATCATGACACTAATCGCGACCTGGCCCCATAAGTAAAAAATGTTAGAACCAGAGAATTTGCTTAAACTGTGAGATTTAGATGTAAAATTGTAGCACAGCATTATTACCTCAAACCCAATCTCAGGATTCGGCAGACCCACGGCAGAGCGAAGGTCTATTATAGCAATTACCCGCTCTTCCAAATCACTCAGGGTGATTTGGCAAGCAGGTCCTCCTCCCGTCCTAGTAGCCTCTTTGTGCATTTTGGCTGCCTTCCTTTTGGTGTTATTTTTTAAATCGCTCCATACCTAGTGCAGAAAACAACAATCTATACCACAAATTATGTTAAGAAGAAATTTCTTATGCACATTAGACAGCGTGCTAACTTTAAAATGAAACTTTTTTTATCCTATACTTACATAAATCAATACTAATGACATAAATTTATATCGAGTATTATTTTTATTTTTATAACAGAATTATGAGCACGATCATATTTGCACGTTTGTGGTAAATGGCTTGTTGGTGCCAGCAAGGCTTCTAGTTTTTGATCCAACTATTAAATAAAGTCTTTAAAAATAAGTCAGTACAAACTTTTTTCCACTTTTCAGCTGTCCGATTCTCACCAGATCCCTCGCTGTTGAGCGCGGTGGTGAGCTCGTCCCACAGCTCAGCGTTTTTCAATTTGCCACGGGGCCCCGATGTTGGCTTCATTATGTCGCCATTTCTTAAAAGATAAAACAATCACCCAACATTAGTCTTAGAATTGTTGAAGAAAAATGCGGTTTCGTACCGAGAATGGCCAAATATCGATCGTCAAATTAACTTACCTCTCCATAAACGAAACCATTACTTCAAATTGAGTCGGCGAGGTTATTCGTCGGTTCATTTTCTTGAATGGTTATAAATTTATGAGACAATCTACCGCAACTCCGCACGCACACACACCGCGTTGAAAGAAGCAAAGAATATTCAGGATTGCCAACTCCCGGAAATATTAACCCCCAAATGAACAAAAAAATTAAATCTCGCACGACCAAATCGCTCCAAAATTTTTTATTAAGAATTAGCAAAAAAAGCTTCGTGCAGCCAAATTTCATTCCGAAATCTCGTAAGTGCACCTTCATGTTCCTCAAAAAATAAACCCTAAGCATATTGAGTCCTATAAAAATCTTATCCCAATTATTTACCCCCTAAATTTGGGGTGAAAGCCCCTAAGCTGGCAGCCCTAAGATTATTTTCCTTTGAAGGAAATGTCAAAATCACATATGTCAATTTGAACGCAGCTAATGTGTCACAATAGTGTCGTCTCCGCTAAAACAGCGTGAAAGAAGGAGAATCACCATTGAAGCTTAAAGAACTACTTTGGATGTTTAGCTAAAATCACTCCTGTCTATGGTTATTTATTCGTATCCGGTTTCGTTTCAACGAAACGATAACTATTACCATACGATTACGATTGCTGTAACTCATGGTACCGATTGTGAAGCTAACTTCGTAGTTGGCGTTTGTACGATAACGTTTAACGTTATGAACTATCAAAACTCATGGTAGCGCTACAGGAATATGGTTGGTTGAGCTATCAAGACAGCACTTTATTGAGTGGAAGAGCCGGGATAGACCCTTAGTGATGAAGAAGTCTAGCACATCCGGTAGCCTCTTGCGATCAGTTGGCCAATGTGTTGGTTCAGGCGTTGATATAGGCTTAAGAAAATAACTGTCCATACATTTTTTGAGTTCTCTGCTCCTTGTTGTTATTAATCTGGATCCCCAATGAGTATGTTTAGCGTTTCAGTCGCCGCCAGCTATGAACCTCCCTCCAAGTGTCCCGAAATGTTGGGTAAGTAGGTCTTCCGTTATTTTATATCTAGGGGGGCAGTATACTCAGGACACATTGAAGTGGCCATGCCTGTCTTCAACCTGT
This sequence comes from Incurvaria masculella, assembly GCA_946894095.1. Classification (NCBI taxonomy): domain Eukaryota; kingdom Metazoa; phylum Arthropoda; class Insecta; order Lepidoptera; family Incurvariidae; genus Incurvaria; species Incurvaria masculella. Next base: position 13,017,142 of record OX335644.1, read on the forward strand.
ACAGTGGTCGCCTGAATATGGTTGGTTCTGAACTCAGGGAGAAGATGGTGTTTTAAAGAAGATTTTATTATAACGGCGGATCCTCCGTGAGCAGTTCCGTCCGGGTGGTTTGTATTGTAAATATTGAAGTTCCTAATTTTTATCAGGCTATTGGCTGTAAAGTGGGTTTCTGATACGAGTAGGATATCAAGCTTGTGGAGGTTAATCAAGGTCTCGACTTCACACTTATTTGCAGCCAGCCCATCAATGTTCCATGTCGCTATTTTGAGTGTATCTATTTCGTCATTGTGCTGACAAGTGTTGTTATGAGACTCATTAAGGTACCCATTTGTCGTAGGAGGATATCAAACTTTTCAGATTGTTTTATAAGCATATCTTCTAGAGAGTGTATGTTTGTGGGTGTTTCTGTGCTACATGTTTCAGTATTCTTGTTATGGTTTTTCTTTGTTGCTTCGGCATATGATGCCCTACTCGGTTTATGTTCTGTGTTGTTCTCCTTTTCGCCCATCATTGTATTTCTGGGAAAGTCTCTTTTAAAGTTATTTTGGTTAGATAACCTATCTATTAATTTTTTGTTTTGCATAACATTACTTGACAGGATTTGTTTCTTGTAAGCGACACTATTGACTGGCGCAATAATACAGGTTGTGTTATTTTTTTCAAAATCAACGAGTTCGATTCGCAGCTAGGGAAACAAAAAAAATAAATCTAATAATGCATTTTTAGTTTTTATCAAAATCCGTGAGAGGAGTGTTTTTCCCTATTTCTTATAGTTATCGGATTCATGCCCACTGGAAAAGTTTACCCTGTATACCCCTTAGCCACGCTTGGTTCGAGAACCCATTGAAATCTCCAGACATGCAAACTTCAACAGGGACGACAGTATCAGACTCTCGCCGTCTTGGACTCCTCTTCTTGCTCAACATAGACCGAAGGGCACACACGTCACAGTGGCACCAGCTGACACCGTTAGCTATGTGTGCACGGAGCCCTATATGTCTATGGTGCAGCAAATTGACCACCTACCCGCATCCACGAGGCAGCCCGAACCTACCCACACCTAAAATCTTCGCAGCCGACGCCCGCCAGTTACCGTTTGATGAGACGTAACTCCGGGGCAACGAAGTGGCCCTGACGATGCTTCCGTCGTGGGAGGCGAAACATGTCGGCCAAGCACACCGGAAAACCGTAAGTTTTCAAAACTTTAAGGATTTTTAAGTTGGAGTTCATGCTAAATAAGACTACCATAAACGATACCTACGATATAAATTATTTTTATTCTAAGGTTTTTTTTCTTGTCTACGTAGATAAATTATTGAACGCTACTCGTACATGTCAAATAGATGGCACAAGTGTGCCAGTGCAGGAAATAATTTATCAAATTCATCAACCCTGAAATCATGGGCAGTCTTTTTTAAAACCCTTTATAATTGTGTAGCTGACTTCTACTGCTGACTTTTTCTTCAAGATGGGTTTTCCGGAAGTGAAGAGGTTATAGCACACTTAAAGCTTACCACCTTACCTACCACCATAGCCTACCATGATAAGTGATGAAAAAGGTGACCAATAATTTTATCGCATTTGGCTCTCTCCCTTTTTAGGGTTCCGTACCAAAAGGGTGCCAACGGAACCCTATTACTAATCCTCCGCTGTCCATCCCAGGTTCTCTCTGAATTCAGAGTGAATCTTTCAAAAAATTCGTATGGGATTAGCACAGGACTAACCATACAAAAACCGATTTATTCCGGCGTTAACCCGCGTATTAAAGTTAGTCCGACCACTCTGAATATTGCTGTAAGTGAGTCGGTTTTATATTTTTTTTTCTGCTGCACTAAATAATTCAAAATTAGTTTCTGAAAAAGTATATCTTAGGGGACCCATGGTGAAAATATTTCGAAGCGTGATCGATATATTACAACATACCAAAAAAAAACCGGTCAAGTGCGAGTCAGCCTCGCATACGAAGGGCTCCATACCATCTTATAAGATTTTAATAAATCTCATTTTTTGTTTTAATTTTTATTATTTTTAAATTTTACTTATTTGTTGTTATAGCGACAAAATAAATACACACGCTGTTAAAATTTCAGCTGCCTACCTATTAAGGTTCATTAGATACAGCCCTGTGACAGACGGACGGACGGACAGCGGAGGCTTAGTAAGGTTCCGTTGGCACACTTTGGGTACGGAACCCTAAAAATGCGCTCGCACCCTATTTACGTCTGCTGATTAGCGGTTGTTGCGTTCGCACGGTTTCTGCTGTGTAAGGAGTTAAATGTGACATTTAAGCTACATTTTGTACGTAGAAAGAGAATCTCAGCGACTTCTCCGAACTCTTTGATTTTGTACCATGCTACCTTGGAAACGCTAATGTGGCGCCGAGGGTGATCCGCTCTATACATTCAAATATTATTGAGAACTTTGATAATTACAGTTATCCGTTAGGATATTATAAGTTCTGTGATTCCAGTTTGACCCAAAACTCAAAGAATTGCAAGGAAAATTCTATTTAATCACCATTATATACTACTTTCTACCGAAGGTATATGCGTTAACTTTTGGTTGACGTACATTTAATATGTAGACGGTTTTAAAAGAACCTTTCTGAGAAAAGGGTTTTACAGGTTGTTTCTAAAACCGGTGCAGAAAAACATCCGACCGGTTTATAACAGTTTTTTTCGCAAACAGTTTCGGTTACAACAATAAACTTACAATATTTTTTGACTGGGCTGTATGGCTTCAACTCCTTGCTATTCCAAATTGATTAATGTCACAAAAACATTTTTAATGACAGGTGTCGCTTCTGCGTCTGTCGGTTTGTCAAAATGCCTTCGTCATTTTTCCCACTTTTCAGTTTTCCTTCCATTTCCTTCAATGACGTGACGTGAATGACGGATCGACATTGAGAAAAAGCGGAGCTCTTCGTGTTTGTGGGCGAAGGCGAAGTAATTTGTGCGTCCAATAAATGTTGTAAGTAGTGGCCAACGGGCGAAAGTACAATGGACGTGGACGAATGCGTCAAGGACTGGGAGGAGCTTCTCGCCGAGTACAAAAATTTGGAGGTATCATCACTTTTAGATGTTAAATGATTGTAAATTTTTGTTTTCGTGCCAGGTGTGAATAAGAATTCATTCAGAGAAGATGACTCTACTCCCTGTTCTAACCTGAAATGCGCAGTTTTCCCCGTGCCAGGCAGTGTTCAAAGTCAAATTGTATTAAACAAAATCATTCACACATTGCCGAATGTTCATGGATTCCATCCATATAAAAAAACTTTTTGGTTATACAGATGTTGATCATCTGAATGTTGGTCATGTCTTCCAAACGGTTATCCAAAAGTTAATCATCAAACATTGGCCATTAGAACTTTTTCTGAATAAAGTCAAGTGCACCATGCATCCGATCCACACAGAGAGAGCCCTCATCATCTCAAAAGGCAGCCCAAAAGGGGACGACGACATCAAGTGTGTCGGTGGAAAGCATCGTTCCGTGACCGCTGAGGGCCGGGAGGACTAGAGAAAAATTGGAGAGGTTTATGTCCAGCAGTGGATGCAAACACACTGACTGACTGACTGACTAGGGGTGGTCTCTGCCTGCACTTGGTCCTTCGTTGGCTGGTCTTTTGTATACTATAGATAGGCTAGTATCATTACACTAGATGTGATATATATGTCCAGTTATACAGATGTATTGGAAAAAACATTCAAATTTGCAAAGAATTGCTGGTACTTTTTCATTGGTTTACCATTTAAAGAAGGCAAAGAATTCATTACATGTTAGTACTAAAATTGCTGGCCTTGAAATTGTGTTCTTTCAAGTTAAAATAAATTCCAGTTAAACCTTGGCAGACATTTTCTTGATTTACCTTAAATTGTTTACTGCAGCATTCATGCTAATCTACAAGATAAACATAGAAATGCATCATATATGTATGCATTTTGTCATCCATTTACATTACATTTTATTTCATATGCAACGGTATTACTTCAAGCCTCCCTGCATGAATTATAAACCACCATTCGATTTGAATAATAACAATATAGTATATATAATACAGTGTACTGTTGAATATAATAGACAGTGTATAAGAAACAGACCTACAGTTTTACATGCAATCCGAACCACAGCCAGCCTCAATGGTTGAAGGTTCCCCCATTCACTCCCTGACTGCGCCCTGTGTTGGTTAACTTTAATATGTTGGTTTGGATATGGTGGTAGGGTTATCCTGCCCGGGCTAATACCATCACTTTATATAAACAATTGTCGAAGCGTCAATAAAAAAATATCTTCTTAGTTCAGTGTATAATATTTAGTTTGATGGCTTACTGCACGTATGAGGAGCATGGCATAGACGTCCTGCTCGATCAAAATAAATATTAGAGTTATGTCCAACGTAAGATTTAACATAGTTCAATCTAGCTGCACAGCGAAGGTTCTGGCATGGCCTCTAGTTTCCATGAGGTATGGGCCGTGCCATTCATGTCCAGAAACTAGAAAAAACTAGTCCTAATGCGTCGCGACACTGGGCCGCGTCACGGCATCTAGGCTGACGACTGATGCTCGGAACGAAATGCACTTATCCAACGAGAGAAAGAAATTGGTGCGAAAACGGGACCAGGATATGAACCCATGACCTCTGGCATGTGAGGCAAGTCCATGCGCCCCTGAGCAACGAGCCGCAGAAATTACTTTCCGTCATTTATATTTGAATAGTCTTTTCAACATTTTTTATGGAGGGGAATTCGGAAGTTGGCAGTAATAGGAAAGTGTGAACATGGTTGTTTTCAATTAAGAAACGACATTGTCGTGTAGCTACTTCTTGAGGAGTAGTCGTGGGACGAGAAATGAGAAATGGGTTTGTAAACTGTTACTAGTGTAAAAACGAAGTATTCATTTTACGCCGAGCAGTATGGCCGCTACAAGTTTCTTGTAGCGCACTGGATCGCGCACGCGGCGCGCCAACGAAAGCTCGTAGGTTGCGAGACGTCTAGACGCAACGACCCGCCAGCCGCGACTGTCTCGCTCGCGCAATGTAGCTGTAATCGGCTTGAAGCCGGCGCGACTCTTGTAACTGGGGTTACGAGTAATAGTAATATTAATAATTACTTCGTTGCGGCTTGTAGCCGGCGACTCTCGCAACTGGGGTTACCCCCGAAACTGTAATGCGCGCGCGCAGTGCACACTGTAGTCGAAGAGGGGCTACATTCTTAACGACCGCCGTTGTGGTTTGCTTACAGAAAAAGTCCAACGATTAGTATTTCTAAATGCTAATAGGCATATGAAATAAATTATAAATATGTTTAATTATCATTTGTGTTATATTATTTCTGGGGATTATTTTGTCGAGGATAAAAAGTTTTGTCTGACTTCTTAATTGTTTGCGATAACTACATAGTAACAAAACGTCATTCTTGATTCTGATTTTTGGATTTTTTCTCTTTTTCTTGTTAGGGTTCCGTACCCAAAGGGTGAAAACGGAACCCTATTACTAAGCCTCCGCTGTCCGTCCGTCCGTCCGTCCGTCCGTCTGTCCGTCTGTCACAGGGCTGTATCTCAGTAACCGTAACAGATAGACAGCTGAAATTTTCACAGATTGTGTATTTATTTTGCCGCTATAACAACAAATAGGTAACATTATAAAATAATTTAAATTAAAGGGGGCCCCCATACAAAAAACGTGATTTTTTTGTTCGATGGTACGGAACCCTTCGTGTTCGAGTCCGACTCGCACTTGGCCAATTTTTGAATACAGATCACTGCACTCGAGATTCAGAATTCATGTGAGATGATCGAACCGTGCTAGATGTCATTTTACCCATTCATGTCCAGACAGCCAAAAAAAAAAAAGAAAAAAAAAAAGGGAGAAGAAGGGAGAGGGAGTTTTCTTTCATTTCTTTTTGAAACCGTTTCCGCTAACGGCTATCGGCATCAGCATTAACAGTTACTAACGTTTTCGAAAACCAGTGGAAACGCCCACGACTATTGAGGAGACAGATTATCAAGAACAAATAAATGCTTGCATTTTGACTTCCACTTTTACCAATCACATGTCACATCAGCACGTTAACGCTCATCACCTACAGATGAATGATTAGGATGATCCTATTACACGTGATCATTCTCTATGGCACAGCATTTTTATAAGAGTTGAATGGTTGAGTTTGAGTCCTGTTGTTGAGTTGAGTTCCGACTGCGCCATCCATATGATGTGTTTAACACCTTTATTTGTTAAATTATGGCCTGGCAATTACAGTCTGCAAGTTTCTTCTATTAAAACGTATTTTCAAAAATATATATCTGAGATAAAAAATGGTTTCAAATTTTATGAAATATGTGTAACAGAACTGCGTTTTTTATTGTGTAACCTGGTATTGCATTAGACTTGGCACCTGTTTTCTTGCCCATAGAAGAATGGTCATTGTTCTTTAATTAACTTTGGATCAATTTACAAAACGTTGATAGACTACATATAATGCCCCCAGACGGTGAACAAGGAGTATGTGGGTAAGCTGGAGGAAATTGGGGAGCTCCAGGCGCGCTGTCAGAAGGAGCTCTCGCACCAGCGCTACCGCATGTCCGTTATCTCTTCCGCGGTCAAGAGGTGAGTCTCCGATGCGGTAGTGCATGAAGCAATGCGGAACTGCATTTTGACCTAATTATGTTTGTTTATTTAACACTCAGTAGGCCATTAAAAATTAGTTTAATGTAGAAAGCACTCTGGTTTTATTCTCTAAACGTTCTGTTGTTAGCCTTGGAATGTTTTGGCTAGATTGGGTTTTGAGTCTTTATCATTTTGCATGCTAAGGTTTTCTTATGTAAAAAAATCGGAAACCCCTTTACCGTGGCTATACATGTCTGTCAGTGGTCCCAGTCCATAACAGCCATGGAGCTAAATTTCACGTAACATTTATCTTGTTGTCCTTAAAGGCAAATGTAATATTGTAATTTTTTAAGTAAACATTTTTGTCCTGCTGTCTGCAGTGCGTTGTTTGCGGAAATAACTAATCTCAGTCAGTTTTATGTGATGGTGTTTTTTATCATTATTTGATTCGAAATTACTGATTGAAGGCTGACAAAAAATACGATCTGTCTAATGGTGCATTCACTTACATATATGTAGTTACGGTTATAGTCCAAAATGGTAGCCAATCATGTATAAAGGCCATTAATTAATGCTCGTCGTGCAAGCGGAGTTTAGAAGTGATTCGAAAACCATTTTGCCCATTAAATTTAAACTGGAATTACAATTTATGGGTAGCGAAATTGGAAGATGGAATACTCGCGAATGATATGTTTGTCTAGTTAGGTTAGGTTAGGTTAGGTTCATAAAGTAGTACTTTTTACAGGGCCCTTTAACGCATGTGTCCTTGCTTCACGGTCAATTTTACATCCATACATATAATGTATACATATTTTTAGTTTTTAATCTTTGAATTTTTCTGACATTGCAGGTGGACAGACGAGACAAATTTTAGTGGGTCCCCAGCTAACGTGCAAAATTAATTTCACATTGTGTTTAATTTTTCACACCAATTAGTTTCAATAACCTTCAATTGACATATTATCTTATCTTATTGAATATCATGTCACTATGGCATGTGTGAGTAATGTAATCATGTAATATTTTTGAAAACACACACTGCTTCATGCAGTAGTCAATTATTGGTTGTCGCATCATACAATCTGTTCATGCTGGAAATAACTTAATCAGTACCCAACTTTGTGTGGAGAAGCCACGCAAACAAACTTGACATTTGACACACAAAACAAAGCAAATGTCTTTGTTATGTGATCCTACTGTGCAGCATGAACTTTGCACAGCTTAAAGTTAATGCAGTAGTGTTCTACTGATGTACAAGCAGTCACATTGGTTGCTGTTCCGCATTTTTGAAGAATGTGAATTCAAACTTTGAAGGGTTTTGGGACACCGATTATTTTTGTATGGTGAAGAAAAGCTTGAACGTTATTCAATTAACATATTAGATAAATATGATTATGTAACACGAATTATGTAAACATATATTTAAAATACAGAACCCGGCGAGGAAAGAAGGATAGGAGCACCTAAACAAACTCGTTTGTACGGGGGTGGCGGCTGCCCACTATACATACAGTGGCGGTAGCGCCGGCAAGTGACTTCGATAACGAATTCGCTACTGATGTTCTCGAGTTCCAATAACACGTAATAACATCACAGGACGCAATTTAGTGCAACGATCACCCGCGACCCGAATTCGTAAGCGAACTAATAACAGTCAGTGCACTAACTCGCACAAATGCTGGTGTAAGAGATCCTGTTAGACGAATGTGCCAGCTGTACAATGAAAAGATGATTAACTCAGATTTGTTTTTCGATTCCACACGTACATTTAAACATAATGTCAAAAATCTCAAGCTGTTGTAAGTAAACTTATGTACCAACTATATATCTTATTCCTATTTATATGTATGTTCCTAGTTTGTAATTCCGCATGCACCACCTTTTCTTTAATGTTTTCTTATGTTTTTTTTTTTTATGCGACCTGACATGGATGGCTAATACCACACAACTACCGTTATGATATTAGCCCAATACACCTTATTCCCAAAGGAATTTGGTGCCATGCCAGGACCTTCCTTTTATGAGCACGGCTACATTAAACTGGATGGAAAACACGGACAATTTTTCATTGTCGCTTCGACCATCTTTTCATCCAATGCGATGGTACCAACCCGGGCGGGCATAAACCCTACCTAGTAGGGGAAGGGGACCTACAGTTTTACATGGATTCCGAACCATGGAGCAGCTCGCATTCGTAACGAATTGCACTTATCGAACTCGGAAAGAGAAAGACAGTGATGCATGTCGGTATTGAACCCAGGTCTCCTACGCTAGGCCAGTCCCCGCGCCACTAGGCTACGAGCCGCTCTAGATGCTCTTATGTATCAGTGAGCTTTGGATACGAGCAAATTCTAAATATTTGTTATTGTTACTGCTTTCATTGTTCGTGTCTGTATTTCCTCCTAAATGAATAAATAAAAATAAATAAATAAACTCTTGGCTACGCTAGCGCCATACGAATGAGCTTAGATCGCTACTGCCTTGCTCGCTGACAGAATCTTAGTATATATTTTAAAGAAATTACTCGATAAATGAAACTGGCAAATTGTCCCAAATCGGAACAGAGACCATGATTTCAGATCTTTTTATAATGTAACATCATAGATGGTACTTCTCCATGCAAACATCTGCTCCAACCTATTCAACCTTCACCCCCTCCGAAGTTATAGTGTTGCTAAGTTATTACATTAATATTTGCACACACATACTTTTGTTTCATAAAATTTTTCTTTATGTCAATTAGTCTAACCGAACAAACCGAAGCATTCTAGGTCGACAACCCATAGCTGCTATGCACGTACAATAGAACGCAAAATAGCACATACATATGGACAGGTCCTAGGCCAAGGGTCACAATAATATACGACGTGTGACTTTGATCTCGGGTACATGGTACCTGACCATGGTCTGTCAGGTTTGAATGTGCGCAGGGCAACGCGGAGCGGCGGCGCTGTGGACGAACGGCTGACGCGGCTCGAGAAGGAGATGATGAAGCGCAAGGCGATGCTGCACGAGATAGAGGAGACGCTGCCCAAGCAGAACTCGCTCTACCTCAAGATCATACTCGGCAACGTCAACGTCTCCATACTCAACAAGAACGACAAGTCCGTATATATTTTATTTGCCGTTGGGTAGTGACATCTACAGCACAATTTTTGTGTTTAATTTTTTTTTTTAAAAGTTTAAACCTGACTCTGATTGGTCTGAGTCGTGCTTCACAGAACCTGTATATTTTTTAACTCGACTGAGTGAACTATGCAGGTCGCACTCAATTCTCTTGCTCACTATCTGATCCCACAAATGGTGTCCCTGTTAACTTATGCATGTGCATCCAAAATTACTAATTTCAGATTCGTATATTTTATCACTTCATGTGTTATATTATCTCACTATGTTTATTATAGTTTAGGGGTTACTTAACAATCACTTACATGTTTCAGATTCAAATACAAAGATGAATATGAAAAATTCAAACTGGTACTCAGTGGAATCGGCTTTGTGCTCGCCGTCATCAATCTGATAGTCAACTTCAGGTTTGTATACAACTTTGAAAAGTTGTTGTAATTTTACTTTTATCTCGACATCAATCGATGTTATAATCCTCTTCTGTGATTACAGTAATACAGTGTGTATCTAATCTATTGTAAAACTTAAAAGAACTGAGGATTTTTTTATCTTAGATTATTTATGACGGTAAAAAAATTGCTCATTCTTTTTTTAACTGGACTACTACTACTACACCCACCGTCATGATATTAGCCCCACACATCGCATTCCCGAACCTACAGTTTTACATGGATTCCGAATCAGGGATAAGCCCCCCTTGGTCCCTGAGCTATTAGGCATAGAATGTACATATGCATCTGCATTCATTATTTTAACGATTACAGATTTTTTTCGGATTTATTAAATTTTTACTGGACATCGATGGCACCCAAACTGGCCATCAAACCTTGTACCGTACACCATGGCAGTATCACGGTGTATGTGTACAAGGTTGGAAATGGTACAGGGACTGCAGGAGAATTTTCAGTTATGGATTACAAAGCAGATGGTGAAATTGGCAGATGCGCTCCGTGTGGTTAGCTCGCTTTCTGGTTTTAGTCGAGCCTTCCACTATGCATGTAGTTATTTATGCAACTTTAATTTTTAAATTTATGTCTGTTTATTTCACATTGTATCTGTTTTTTGATAGCTAATCAGCATAAATATGACTTGTCTAGTATAAGGATAGAATCCAAGAGTGTTTTTGCACCTAATATAGGAAGAAAATAAATGATTATGCGTAAGAGCAATGTTCATTAATTGACCGATGTTAAGGTCTGCTTTTCAGCTTGGGCAAAAATGCTTTTGTATGTCCGGCTGTGCTCTACAGGTTGATTTTCTCAACCGATTCTCGTGAAATTTATGAGCAGGTTCGATAATTATATGGTTTTGTTTTGTCGATTCAGTTAACGGTTTTTTTTTAATTGGCGGATTTGACAATTTTAGCCATTTCAAAAATGTTCAAAAATGTCACAAAACAAGTGTTTTAAGATAAGGTCCAGTACACAGTGGAAAAAATACAAGAAAAATAATACTTTTTTTAAGGTGAACATTTATTTAGTTTTCAGAGAGAGAGAGTAAACGAGTCGTGGTAATGTTAATGTTGCGACAGGCCGCTCGAGTTGATCCTGATGTTCCTGCTGGTGTGGTACTACTGCACGCTCACCATCCGCGAGTCCATCCTCAAGGTGAACGGGTCGCGCATCAAGGGTTGGTGGCGGCTGCACCACTTCATCAGCACCGTGGTGGCGGGCGTGCTGGTCGTGTGGCCCCAGAACCAGCCCTGGGACCAGTTCCGGCACACTTTCATGTGGTTCAATACATATATCAGTGAGTCAACCCATTCATTGCTCATTAAAATTTTGCATAGTTGCTCTGAGCTTCGTCAGATAATGAAAACTGAAAAAAAAACTGTTTCTATGGGTGTGGGCCCTAACTAGATGACAATGCAATAAAATGTATTTTTTTTTTGTAACTACAATTTTAAAACTTTCAGTTGCTTAGTACGAAAACGCTTTCATTACTAAAGATGTTTTTCTCCCTGTCCTTTTTGGTTGTGATTTATCCACCATACAATCCGTTTACACTATGATCAGGTATTTTTTATGTGTTTTGTGACATGTGAAGACAAACTTCTATCAAAGATTGTCCATATATGGGTGCATTACAGTCTATTGTCGAGTTCTAATACTCTAGAACGCATGATTCGATCCGTCCTTCTAGAAGGGTTTAGTAGCGCAAGCGCTAGTTCATTGACACGTGATCTGAGTCTTCTCTCGTATGCTACACATTGGAGACGCACGTCATTTTTTATTCTAGGGACAATGAGGTATTCGTGGATTTCTTTATTGCAAGCAAACCATTGGGCATTGCTTATTTTTCAACCAACTTCAAAAAAGGAGGAGGTTCTCAATTTGTCTGTATGTTTTTTTGTGTGTATGTTACTCGATATCGCCGCAAATTGTCACCCGATTTTATATTTATATATAAATTCATTTATTTATACTTATATTTATTTACTAGCTGCGGTACCCGGCTTCGCTCGGGTCAATGTCGCGTTGGATTGATTTCGATCTGAATTATTTTATGGCATTATTAAATGATAAACATCGACATATTCCCATTTAGAGTTTCGTAAACATTTGATATGAAAATCTATTAGTGCACACTTCTGCGCCTTCTCAAGGGTACGAATAAACAATCATATTATTTAATACCACTTAGGGCCGATTTTTCAATAGTTTAATAATCAGTCAGCTGCTTTTTTTTTATGCGACCTGACATGGATGGCTAATACAACACAACTACCGTTATGATATTAGCCCAATACACCACATTTCCGAAGGAATTAGGTGCCATGCCAGGACCTTCCCTTTATGAGCACGGCTACATTGAACTGGATGGAAAACACGGACAATTTTTCAATGCCGCTTCGACCATCTTTTCATCCAACCACGGGCGGGCTTAAACCCTACCACCTAGTAGGGGAAGGGGACCTACAGTTTTACATGGATTCCGAACCATGGAGCAGCTCGGATTCGTGACGAAATGCACTTATCGAACTCGGAAAGAGAAAGACAGTGGTACATGTCGGTATTGAACCCAGGCCTCTGGTACGCTAGGCCAGTCCCCCCGCCACTAGGCTACGAGCCGCTCACCCATACGTTGTAATTAAGCCCATATTTTATTAGCATGGAGATATAATTATCCGGTAGTGACTATCCGCCTTTTGGTGTAAGAAAATTTTGCTGATAGGGCCGTTAAGTACTATCTGAGGATTAAAAAATCGGGTCTTAGTGTCTGAAATCGGTTCAATGTTTACTTAAAACTGTTGTTAATTTTGCATTGTTTATCATCCCACCTCGCTGTTGACTCATCGGCTTGCCCTCCGCGGCGCGCGGTGCACCGCAGGTGTGGTGCAGTACATGCAGTTCCGCTACCAGCGCGGCGTGCTGTACCGGCTGAAGGCGCTCGGTGCGCGCCACAACATGGACATCACCATCGAGGGCTTCCACTCGTGGATGTGGCGCGGCCTCTCCTACCTGCTGCCCTTCCTGTTCGGCGGCTACCTCTTCCAGCTGTACGTCGCCTTCACGCTCTACCAGCTGAGCTCCCACCCCGACGCCACCTGGCAGGTACGTCCCCGACCTCCGCACCACCTGTCGCACCGTCCCGCGATCATACATTTCAATCATTTTAGTTCGAGTTTAAAGAAATTATATGTTTTTTCAAACTGTTAATGACAAGGAATGTGACATCTATGTATGTATGTATAATCGACCGTGGAGCAAGGTCAAATTAATTAAAGAGAGATTCCTGCAAAAGAACTACTTTACGAATATACTGCAAGACTGGAATTCGTAAGCGAACTAACTACCATCAGTGCATTATCACTAAAACGTGGCAATGCTGCCGCTCTACAAACGAGTTTCGGGAAACACTCCTGCCCTTCTTTACTCACTTGCCCATAAGCTTAAAAAAATACGCTCCCTATACAAAACAGTTTCATAATCATTTATCCAATATTTGGCATCAAAATATCAGTGTCTACAAGATTTTGTTTTTCAAAAAATGTATCATCCAAACCATAGAAAACAAAAAATAAGTGTCACGATTTTATGTTTCTGTCATTTCAACAATCAATTGTTTAAAAGTCCAAAACGTGCAGACATAGATTTGTGGTGTGACATTAGATACCAAATATCAAGTAAATTGGAATAGTGGTTTTCAAATGATTCGTAAACAACATTTGAATTTTCTTAATGCTCTTCTCCTATGTTACCGAATCTATATTAATAATATACCAACTTTAAATGTATTTGCGTCACTGCCATTAACATTCTGATATACATTCCCAAAATTATTGATTGACGAATTATAGGCTGAAGAGACGGGGATTAGGTGTTCTGCTACCCACTCCACCGATTGCTATTTCCCCCCTAATTTCTATATACCCCCTCTTCCCAAATTGCATTATGTCATTTGTGTACACCGTAAGAAACATGGCCTTATTTAGAAAAATGTGAACACATGTATTGAGTACTGTAATACACTAACTACAGACAATGTAAGATGTTGATGTTAACACAGAGAAAAGCGTCTTTGGCCGCTTCAATTCATTTCACATATATAAATATTGAGCGCCTTCGCCCCGCTAATCCCCCCGGGCGACCGGATGCCAGGTGCCTGCGCTGAGCTTGTCGTTCCTGCTGCTGGGCATCGGCAACACGCTCACCACGCTGCTCGTCATCCCGCAGAAGTTGTCGCAGCAGGTAGACGACAGCTGAGCACCGAGCCAGCGACGCGCGGCTCCGTAGATTTCGTTTCACACTCGTGGACTGTTGCTTAGAACTGGAAGCTGTGCATGGATGGCATTGTGGTGGCATATTTACCCTACGTTCCGAAATGCGTATATTGCAGAGATTGCAGAAATATGCGCGTACACAACTGTTCCGAATTGGTCATATTCACTCCCGTAGACGTCACGTTGACATAAGGGACTTGACTCTAGACCACACACGGATCGTACAAAGCGCGCACGGTTGGGGGCATGTGCGCCATGTACGGTTGTCATTAAGCGTGTTTATCTGTAGTTCTCTGATCGTATGCACTTGTATTCTGAAATAACGAAGGCTTTTCACCGTGCGTTATTCTAGTTAGACAATTTTAGTCCTGGAATAACGACTCTTGAGGCTTATAAGGAATTTTCGAGGTAGTTAGGTTAGGCTTAGCTTAATTCGGTCTGACTTGATATCGTACGATTGTGGCTGTGAGCAGTGATATCAATTCGGAACACACATATTCACTATAACCGCTTCCTCCGCAATCTCTGCAATATACGCATTTCAGTACGTACAGTTAGCGTAGCGTTCCTTGTGCCGGGGTGACGCCCCAAAATGCCATCGAAGTAAGTAAATTAGTGCAATCGCTATGATATGTTGTTGAATATGCCATATTTTTTAATCACAATTGTTAGTTTTAACCTAGGAGAATGTCGATTTCGGTAGTGACATTTATATTTTTTGTAGTGAATTATTGATTTGTGTACCTTTTGAAATTTCGAATATATCTGAAATCATCTTTTCACTTCAATCATAATTTTACTCCACTTACGCTCTTTATAATTTTGTCAGAACTGCCTTATCATTTCATCCCTTAATAATGTAATAAAATTAACAAATATATTTTGGTTCCAATGGGACCCCACTCCAAATGGGACTCCATTTTTAGTGTGTAAAAACGAGTTCTGATATATTCATATCTTCATTTTCGTTAATTTGGTACAGCACAAAATTAGAACTTCTGTGAGAGTCGTATGCTGAGATAAATAGTTGCAACAAAAACTAAGACTAACAAAATGTAATACTAACTATTAAAACTATATATATATATATATATATATATATATATATATATATAACTATAAAAGTAGTATTAAAGATGACATTTGGGCAATACAAAATGTATGTGTTTTCGTTAGTTTTAGTTTCAGTTATGACTATTTATCTCAGCCCGAGAATCTCTCCCTAATTGAATTGTTTTGTATATGATTATTGGCAATAGTTTTATTAACATTGTGCCGTGTTTTAAGTTGATTCTGAACCAAAAAATCATAAAATAATTAAAGAAACAGGCACTGAGCTAGATTTCACGCCTTGAAGTTCCAAAAAACAGCCGCCAAGCCGTATGCAATATCACTAGTCAGTATATGCTGTGTCTACCTGTGATGTGATATTAGACAGTGTTAATGCATGTAAGTGTGTGTAATGTGTGCATGAAATTATTACGATGATTATTTTTACACAGTACCATATCATGTGGTCTTGAAGTGTATTAATGCAATTACCTAGCTCATCTGATGTACGTGTGGTGTACATGTGTGAAAAGGCATTTCTTAAACCACTTTCTCTGTACATAAACGATGTACTTTGTATGTCACAAAAATATTAGAATAGCGATCTCATCAGCCCACTTAAAACCCTTATTACATTTTGCTTAGTTTTTCACTATAGTCATAACAACCCGAAACAGTTGAATTTATTCTTTCATTTTATAATGTTTAGCTGCACCCTCCAAACTTGGTTTTTCATCGAATACCCTATTCAATTTTACATAACACCTTTCGTCACCATTGATGTGATTTAAAAGTAATGGTAGTTTAAATGTAGAGTCTATCATTCGTATTGAGAGCACTTGCCAAAACTTAGTACGAGATTAGCACTGAACTAACCATACAAAAAACCCGTTTAGTCCGGCGGATTAAAGTTAGTTTTTTTTTTTATGTTAAGCGCGGCATATGGCGTACGCCAGGACCTAAAGGTGCCCGACGACGCCCATGGGTTTTGAACATTCAGGGAGGCTGCGAAAACTATACCGGCCGGCCAGGTGCTTCTTCACACCACGTTTGAAGGACCCCAGCAGCGGGAGCACAAATAATTTTATCTGGCCGACAAACTTACGTACATAGTCTTTATCTTGTGTGCGGGACACTTGTCGCCAACTGATAGCATAAACAATGTTATGTCGAGTGAGGTTGTCAAAATAAACCCACACCATAGACAAATCTCGACAAAGAATAAATTTTGTCCATTTGTGGAAACACATTTAAATTTAATCCTACTAATTTGACGTTTGTTGAGGATAATTTTGTCACCACCACCGGGACGGTGTGTTAAATCCTAGAAGGAGGTGTTTGTTCGTGTTACGAATATGTGCGTATGTAGTGGCGATGGCACAGGCGTTTCTTAACGTTTTCATGGTTCAAAGACATGGGAAAAGCGGTAATAAGAGCGAAAGATGGATGGGTTTGTTTGGGCAAAGACGTTTCCATTCCATCCTTTACTTTCCGTTATAGGAAGTAATCAGGCGGAACGGCTTAGAGCAACGCTTCAGCTGAACGGGAAAACTAAAAAAGTGCAGAGATTAACGTCACATTGACATTAGATAAACTACAATCCTTCTAATCTAATAAGGCAAATGCGCTAAACCAAGCAATTTTTATCTAAATTCATTAAAAACGTACTTAATTGTGCATCCATACGAAATTCAATTCGAAATAACTTATATGTAGGCGATTTGTAGAAAATGGCATTTTGTTCGCCGCTATTCTGTAAAACGCTATTTCTTGCTCTTTGCACTGAATATGATAGAGCAGTCTGCGTGAACACAGCCAGGGTCGGGAGGTTTAAAGTGACAGTTCTTGTGGACAAAACGGTGGGTGTTGCCACTCTCTATCGAGTTAACACTCGATCTCGATAAATTAATCGAGCTCCCCATTTGTGATATCACAGTGGATAAAAATCCTCGACAAAATTTCTTATCCCTCTAGCTCGACAAGTGTCCACTTTCATTTGTGATCCCGCTGCAGGTCGTAATTTGGGGGAAATACCTCGGAAAGGAGTTCATTCCATTGTTTACCGCCCCTATAGATAAAGGATCTAGAGTCTGCCCACTCTGAATACACCTCTATGTAATTTTTCAATGTCTTATAACATTTGGCTAGAATAAATTGGAAAAACGATTTTATAGTCAAAGCAAAGATATGAATTTGATTCTATACAATATAAAATATTAAGGTTATGACTAAATTTTTGTGCGGTTTGGCATTCGGTTGTGCGAATAGTTTGGCCTTAAGCGTTTTAAAATACATAATTGATTTTGAAGATTTGGTAGTCATAGGTAAAACTAAGAACCCTATTAGAGTTGTGTCTGTCCATCACTCCGTCTAATTACACCATGGCTGATAGTACCTTATATGCCTTAAATTTTAATAAAATTGGAAAGTGTATTATTTAGGTTCCATACATATAATTTAATTCAACATTATTTAATTAAATTGTTTAGTTGATGACGGGTTGTTAAGTGTAATATAATATTAGGGAGTATAGAGACCAACATAGGGAACCATTTAAGACCACTTCCTGAGTTCCATTTCATTGATTACATAATTTAAAAAAACTCCTCAACAGGCACGATATGTGTACCTCTAGTTAAATAAAAAATCTAAACCGTTTAAACAGGTAAATCAATTTGAGAGAAGAAAAAAAGGCTAATTGGCCTTGCACGATTTCATCTTGTTTGATAGTGAAACATATCAAAACTATCGTATTGATACTTTTCAATATTCATTCAAGTGGTAAATAACTGTGAATTGCGAGTATTTATATTTAAATCGTGCCCATAAAGGGAAGGTCCTGGCATGGCACCTAATTCCTTCGGAAATGTGGCGTATTGGGCTTATATCTCTATCGGTCAACTATCGGTAGTTGTGTGGTATTAGCCATCCATGCCAGGTTCCATAATGGCATGGATAATTATGTGGACGAAATTTTACCTCATATTGGAAATATATGAAGAGTGCGCTTAAAAATTCACCAGTATAATGATAGGAAAAACACATTTTTCAAAACTCAATTAGAAAAATATTTAATTTAAGGACTTGAGATAAAAAAAAAAAATCAAGTCTTTTGAATTTCAACCCCACTTGAAACGATATGGGTATAATTATTTCTCTTTCAAAAGAAGAACCGACTTAATGACCTAATGCTGAGATTCATAGACGTTACTCGTACTTGGCTGAGCCAAAGTATGTCTTTCGACTGTCAGTTTTTAGATAAAATGTTTGGACAGAATGTCAAATTTCACATCAAAATTTCAATCTCAAACTTTAATATGAACCTAACTTATGTAGATGCAATTCAATCACTTTCGTGGTAATCAGATACCATTATTGCCATATTTTAATAACACTATACCTTCGGAGTCCATGATCCGATCACTATCTTTATGAGATCACCAAGAAGTAATTTTTAACTAAAAATAATCCCAGTCTGTCAAGGCAATAGAAAGTTATAACAAGGCCAAACCAAATAAACCTGTGCGGGCCCATCCAATATCCTCCTATAGAAATAGAAAACGTCCTCCTTAAAAAATTGCCGATAAAGAAAATATTGGTGGATATTCGCGCTCAAACTACGATAATAGTTTGTGGAAATATTTCAGGTTGACTAAAATCATAATCGCGCACATTATTAACCAAACACTAATTTCTACTATGTCTACCTCTAATTTCTGCACAACTACGTTTCTACTCATAATGATTGATTATATTAAAGTACTTACCAAACTACAGATATAGTTTATGCATTTCAAAGTAGTAACTAATAAGCTTTTGCAATTCTATGTAAGGGTCTAAAAACCCAGGGCAAATCTGTTGTTGGATCAGGCTTTGTTTACGACAAGGATCTTTATTTTATGGCTAGGTGGTGTGCTGTAGCAATTTATTAAATTAGATTAGAAGCGGGTAATGCTATTACAAAATAACTATACAATATGTATTAATTTATTAGTAAAGCTTGTAAATAGGTAGTCGCAATGAAATCTCTTAACTTATATCAAATATAAAACTAATGTTTATGTAGGAGGGGTGAAGCATTTGATTTTGTAATTTAATGGTTTTTGTAACATTATTTTCAGCTTTACATTTGTTTCCACTTTAAAAATTATGAATTGTGATTTTTTAAAATAAAATTTAGATCTTTTCCTTTCATTTTATTTGTTATAATTTTATTGATGCTCTGAATTTATTTTATGCCTGAATGCTTTGTTTTGGTGGTCTGCAGGTGCCAGCCCTTGCCATCCAATTTTTCATGTTGTTCTCTGGCAACACACTGACGCTCGTAATAACATTACGGAAGAAGTTGCGCGGCCAGCTAAAGCTGCAGTACCGGCTGCGCGCTATTGGCATTAAACTGTCGAGCGAGTTGGCCGCTCTGGTACGTTCTCACTAGCAATGCACGACCACTCGCTTGAGTATTTTGTATAGTATGCTGCGACCGCGTCTCCATGTCCGGCTCATCGTACTCATTGTTTTATTGTACATGCTACAGATGATATGACACTGTTAAGTTGGAAGACTGGTGATGTAGATATTTTTAAATATTTTCATGATCATAAAATTATACAATTATAACAAAACTATATAAAAAGAATTTACATGTGCATATTATTAAGCAATATATGAAAGGGCTTCTGTCAAACAATAAATATCTCTTTTTTTAATGAGTTAATAATTTTTAATGAGAATTAATCTTAATCCGATTAAAACATGCTCTAGATCGTTTTAATCGGAAGATTAACATGCTGCCAATTTTACTGAATATCCAT
The DNA here is from genome assembly GCA_946894095.1 of Incurvaria masculella. Classification (NCBI taxonomy): domain Eukaryota; kingdom Metazoa; phylum Arthropoda; class Insecta; order Lepidoptera; family Incurvariidae; genus Incurvaria; species Incurvaria masculella. The sequence continues at coordinate 13,037,453 of OX335644.1, forward strand.
AGTAAAGTACTTTTTTATTCCTTTTATTCTTTTCTATATCGAATAAAAAAAAATATTAAGCGATAAAATGGTGTCTACTTGAAATAAAAAAAAATCCGAATCAATTCCGTTTTTGATACAGAAATCTCCCTCGAGGAAGAAAAGGGAACTACAAAACATCCTTTGCATAATAGTTCCCTCTATACTATGTACATGACTTGCCTGATTTGCCATGACAAATGCTTGATGCATGAACGCTGCCCTCCTTATTAAAAAGGTGGTAACTACATTTGAGACACATATGTAGTTACCGCCTTTTTGATAAGGAGGGCAGAACACTATTTAATACCTAAGTATAAAGATAATCATTTAAAAAATAATATGAAAGTAATTAAAACTTAACGAAAATGGCCAATGGTTCTCACACAACAATTACTTAATTCAAAATGTAATACGATGGCATTGCAGTTGTCTACATTCATTACGGGAGTTGAAGTTGGTGATGGTAAGTTTGAAATTTGTGACTTTTGTACAGCAGAAGCAGTGTTCAGGGGGTAATGGAATGTGATTTTGTGTACTTGTTGTGTGGATAGCTTTGGTGTTGCCTGCATGAAACTGACTTGCTGCTTACGGCATGAATCTAAAGCATGTATGTTTTTTGAATTTCCTAGTTATTAATTCATAGGTTGTGTTTAAAGGTCATAAGTTCAAGCATCACTTTATTTCTCTTTCTGAGTTGCATTTCACGATTCGGAATCCATGTGAAATTATAGCCCGGGTTGGTCCAATCGCATCGAATTGAAAAAAACTGGACTCGCACACGAAGGGTTCTGTACCATCGTACAAGATTTAACACAAAAAAGTTACGTTTAGGACCCACCTTAATTTTTTTTATTTTACCTATTTGTTGTTATAGCGGCACAGCCCTGTGACAGACGGACGGACAGCGGAGTCTTAGTAATACGGTTCCGTTTTCACCCTTAGGGTACGGACCCCTAAAAATGGTCCTGGCTTGGCACCAATTTCCTTCGGTGTTGGGTTGATATCATGACGGGTGTGGTAATAACCATCCATGTTTATTTTTCATTGACGTTTATACCATCTCTCATACAATGACTTAAATAAAGACTCCCTGAGATACTCATATAGTACCGCAGCTTCTGACAATATAACCATATTCGCCTGTTTTAAAAAATCTGTATTTTATAGAACTTGTGTTACGGAAAGCAGGTTCACAACTTACCCGATTCGCGCTGACAGCTCTCAAAATGGCAACCCATAAACGGTATGACGTCATCGATGTCACTTCATGCCGTACACAGAGCTCACTCTTTGGAGGTAGAGCACTGTGGGTGCAACTGTCAGTGTCACATTTTGACGTTCCTATAGCGCTATTTATCGTCTTTCGACCGTGATGTTTCAAAGAAGGTTGAATGACTCTCAGGGGAAAATTCTAATTCAGCTTAAAGGGAATTTATTAGATTGAATTTATTTTAACTGCTACAACTAATGTCATTTGTTCTATGTTTGTTGTTTTGTTTCCGTAAGCATGCACACAAACGGTCTGAGTCGTTTGTAATACTGAAAGCTTTGAACGTGCAATCTAAATCGGAAAGCTTTTATTCACCGTGAGTACTGTAATCGTTTACAGTTGAAATTTGGAACACCCCCTTACAGTCCAATCCATATCAGGCTGTCAAAAACCTGCAATTTGCCACTAACCACATTACCACGACATACCACTAATTCGGGTTTCCAACCACTTTGTAAAATCTTTTCCCTAACCAAATAATGCCTGCCTCACTAATAATTCAGCTGTTGGGACGCTAGTGAAGCAATTATTGTATATAATTACTAATTTGTGCGATGTTTTCCACAGGAAAGAAAATTCAGGCCACAAGTGAAAACTCCAGAGCTGAAGACCGAGTGAATTTGTCAAATTCATCTTTTCACATGTTTATTAATATACACCCATAGATTACATTGCGTAATGAATTAGAATGGATTTGTTACTTCAGTATTTATAAAAAAATGTGCAAACTATATTTTCATACTTATAAAAAAAATTAAAACTTTCTGAACATGTAAAACCTTTGAAAATTTTATTATTATTAAATGTTGGTGGATATCACCTTAAACGGTTTTTACGACTATTTTGTTTGCAATGTAAAAGTGCCTAATTTTATGAAACATGAATGAAAACTGGGGCTACCAGGTAAAGGTGGATCTCGATTGCCCCTTTCATTCGGGTGTGACCACTGATTTTATCTATGCGTTTAACTGAATGGTATCACCGAGAGAGTATTGTCTTAAATTGATAAAGATGCAAAAGTGTACATTCAGAGTATAAAACGACATATGAAAGCGGTAATAGCACCAAAAGGGGTAACCAAATATTAATATGTTTAGAGAATGTTAAAAAAAACCAATATATTATTGTTTAAATGTTTGCAATTGAATTATTTTATAAAATAAATTTTAAAAATATACCAAGCCTAAAATCACAAAATGACCCGTGAGATATTAGCCAAACACACCACACGGGAACTAAGTTCCATTCCAGGACCTTCCTTATATTGCTCGGCTACATTGAACTTGATGGAAAACACGGACAATTTTCATTGCCGCTTCGACCCTCGTTCATTGAATGCGATGGTACCAACCCGTGCGGGTTTAACCCTACCTCCTAGTAAGGAAATTGTACATACCCACTATTTTACGTGGAATCCGAACCACGGCCAGCATCAACGGTTGAAAATGGTCACCCATCCAGTAACCAACTGCGATCAGAGGTGCTTCACCCAGTTTATCGAATTGCAAGGCGTCGCGCCACTGGGCTACCGAGGCTGACATTTACTGTAATTGTTTTTTTTATTTTTATCAGAAAAACAATAAAAAAATTTTTTTACTTTTACAAGATTGTTAATTTTATATTATTCAATGATTTTGTGTATAGTCTAAATTTCAGATGTTAAATTAAATTAAATAAAACTCGAAATACTTAAGATTCTTTTATATTCACATCTTTTGAACTTGTCACTATTCATGGTGTAAAATGATCAATTAATTTAGTAAAATTAATATATTTCACTTCAATAAATAGAAAATAATGTTGGCGTAACATTAAACCAGTAACCTAAAAAGGGGAAGAAAAAAATTATATACCTCACAATTTTTGTTAACAGAAATTTGTTTTCTTATACATAATGTGATGCAACACACAATTTATGTACGATAATGTAGAATAATACAACATATTGGTGCATATCACAGCGTGAACATTTTACATTTTGTCTTCAGTTCTATCAAGGGAAAAAAAAAATCACATAAAATTGCTGCGCTGAATATTTAGGATAATTTTGAACCGACTCATTGACAACAGCAGTTCATCGTCTGTTTTTACACTGTGTTCCGTTTCAAACGGTCAACTGGTTCCTGTTGACCCACAATACTAACTTCACTCGTTTTGTTTAATTGTGATACCCTTCTGTTAAAATCTTTACTTGCTATCCACCACTTTTAACTGTTAAACAAGGAGGGTCAGAGGTCGGGGGGGCTTCAGACGATCCCTCGTTGTCTAGCTTCGGCTTCTTCACGAGTAGACCTTGCTTCTTTAATTTTTCTAAAGCCTCCAGCGGCAGACTCTTATGTTTTTGGCGGTTGACTTCCGACTGATGAGCGACACCAGGCGACAGTTTTGTGGTCGTCGCTACCGCGGTGCTACTCTTCATGCTGCTGATGGAAGTGGTTAAATTTACTTTAGTGGACTGCGAGGCCGTGCTGACGGCCAGCTCCGGCCGAAGAAGTTCTGCAATGCCCGGCACGTCTGAGATGGGAATGAGGGATTCCTTGGGTTTTTTGAAGCAGCTGAAGGGGCCCGGCGTCGACGCGTCAACATCGACGGGCTTGTTACCCGGGCCGGGTCGTCCGGGTGGCCGGGCCAGGCCCGGTGACACCTTGAGAGGCTTGCTGGCGGGTGGCGCGGGCGGGGCGGGCTGTCGCGGCGCCGGAGGTCTCATCACCTTCTTGAGCATTGGCCGCACCGGCTGGCTGAACCTTTGAGCCTGCTGCTGTACACCTGGTGCTATTTTAGGTTGTAACGATACTCCCGTCGCTATTCTAGGACCCGGACTGATGCTCGTTGCTACTTTAGACTGCTGTCCTACACTCGTGGCTATTTTAGGTTGCGGCCCAACATTCATTGCTATTTTAGGCTGCTGCCCTAAACTTGTTGCTATTTTAGGTTGTTGCCCTCCACTTGTTGCTAATTTAGAAAGCTGACCTACACTTGTCGCTACTTTTAGTTGCTGTCCTACATTTGTCGCTACTTTTAGTTGCTGTCCTACACTCGTGGCCACCTTAGGTTGCTGTACGACACTAGCCGCTATTTTAGGTTGCTGTCCTACACTCGTTGCTACTTTGATTGGTTGGGCGGCCCCTGCAGCTTTTGCCGGTTGTATTGTTCCTGGTTTAGTTTGCTGAGTTGCCCCCGCTGCAATTTTAATTAACCTACCGATCGCAACACCATTACTCGTGTTCACTTTATTCCCTTGCACAGGTTTCTGGTTCGGTGACTTGACTTGGACGACAACACCTTGTTGCTTGAGCCTCTGAAGATTGTCCATGGACATGACCTTGGTGCCAGGTTTGATGGTCGGCTGTGGTCGTTTCTGCGGCGGTCTCTTCGGCCGCAGTTGTTGAGCCACCATCTGTAAACAGAATAAGTTGAAAATTAGATTAAAAATCACTATTATATATTACACAACCATGGAAACATCTAATTCTCAGTTCTCTCCATCGGTTGTAAACACACATACATTACGAGATCAACACAATGGTGCTTTTATTTATGTTGATAAGATAATGCTACAGTAATCCTTGGTAAACAGAACTTGTGGCTGTTCGGTAAACGCGTTTATACGGACAGCTGGAGGTGGCGCTTAAGAGGATAGGCGGCCACTTGCCACTAACCAATAGTCTTGCCTAGGGTCAGTATTTTTATGTAACTGGACATGGATGGTTAATACCAGACTGACAGTCAGATATTGGCCTAACACACCACATGGGAACTAGTGACCAATCTGGGGTGAATGAAATTAGAATGAATGAAGATGGATCAAAGACAGAGAAAGGAACTCGAGGAGGTGCCTTCTCCCGGGATGTGAACATCAACATCTCAACAACCCTAGGTGCTCTCAACACCATATTCCAGGCAGTAGAAGCCATAAAAACCAGGAATATGTGTGGCTACCAGATTCAAATAATCTCAGACAGTGCGTCGAAAATGCATTAAAAAACAGCAAAGCAAACTCGGGGCTAATTCTAGAATGTCATTTCGCCCTGGAAGAAGTTGCAAAGAACAACCGAATAACTCTTCAATGGATAAAGGGACACAGTGGTTCTTTAGGCAATGATGCCGCAGACGAACTGGCCAAAAGAGGGTCCCAGCACAGTACCGACAGTTCCAGAACCCTTTGTACCCTTACCCTTCAGCCAAATTAAAAACTGGCTAAAGGAAAGAACAAAGATGCAATACAATACCACATGGAAAGGCCTGGTAGACTGTAGGCAAGCCAGAGAGGTCATCCCCTCCCTCAGTAAGCGCATCACGCACAATCTATTGCATCTGAAAAGGATTGACCTACGTACAGCAGTGGGAACAATGACGGAACACTGCCCACTCAATAACCACCTCCATAAACTGGGGATAACAGATAGCCCTCTATGCCGTGGCTGCATGGAGGCAACAGAGACAACCGCCCATGTACTGTCGGAGTGCAGGAGTGTGGCCAATCAATGAGCACGGACCCTGGGAGCACCGGGATCCCTCCCAGAGGCCTGAGGGAACTTTAAAAACCTGCTGGACTTCTGGGCTGACTGGGATGGCTCATATAATCACCCTGTTACGCACAATGACCTCTCTGTAGCAAAAGGTTTAGTGCGGACAACAGCCAAACTTACTATGGGAACTAGGTAATAATAAGTGCATCGTCAGTAAATGTTTTCAAAAACAAACTGGATCTTTACTTAAAATTAAAAAAATATATATAAATTAAAAAAAAAATCAATGCGATCCCGGGCGGTATTAACCCTACCACCTAGTAAGTAGTAAGTAAGTACAGTTTTATGTGGAATCTGAACCACGGCCAGCCTCAACGGTTGAAAATGGTTACTCATCTAGAACCCAACCGCACTCAGCCCAATTCGCAATGCGTCGCGCCACTGGGTTATCGAGGCTGACAACTTTATTTATTTATTTATTTATTTATTTAGGAGAAAACACAGAGAGAAATACAGAAAACATAAAATATAACATTATTAATAACAAGTAATTTCCCTCCACTACGTTTAACTATAGTAATGATAGTAATATTGAATTACAAGTATGAATCACATTGTGGTTTTGAAGATGTTTGGAATGATAAATCCACCGTGGCCGATCCGCTACCGTGGGGCATCATTTGAGGTATATAGGTAATCAATTAGATTAACTGGGTACATAAATAGGGTCACCTTTACAATGTCCAAGAAGCATAAGGTCCGAAACCCGGAAAATCCAAAAGTATGTACATATTTATTGCGTATTATAAAATGCACATTATCTAACCTAACCTAACCTAACCAAATTGAAAACATCCATTATCAAAGTGTTTTGGACGGTATGGGTTTTGGTCCTTGTGCTTTTTGGACTTTATGATGCATCCTCCCTACATACATATGCCTACTTGCAGTGTACTGGATATATTACTTGGGAAATGTACATTTACTTATTTTACATTTATTGATTAATGTACTCGTTTGTGTCGCACTTCGCCCTGCGCCTAGTGCTGCGTGGTGCGTTCGTATGCATTTACTTTGTTGGAAAATAGTAAAGTTGTGTCGCACAAACAGATCATGCGTGAGTTCTTTTTGCCGTGGGGCTGGTTTTGCATAGGAAATTCGACACAGTGTCGTAGGTGTCATACAATGAGCTCATAGTTATTTTGTCTATGCGGTAGACTCACTGTAATATAAAATGAAAGTTGGTTGCATATAAAAAAGAAAAATGTCAAAAACGATTATGGCAAGCTTTTAGTAATAGCAAACCATAAAGATTTTGCATCCACTACGTTTTCTTGTTTCTAAGACCCCATTTCCGCAAGAATGTAAACTTCCAGACTGTCAGACAGTAAATCTGTCTGTGTAAACACGTCTTGCAGATGCGTTTACACGGGCGACATTACACTGTCCGACATTTCTCGCGGACGTTTACTTCCTCGTGGAAATGGGGCCTAACACTGAAGGTAGAATTGGTAATACCCATGGCATATCTACCTGCGAAGGCACCTCTTCGACACCGTGGCAGTTGAAGACATCTCCGAAGACGTCCTTGTTCATGCTGAGGAACTGGTTGAGGGTAATGGCCTTGCGCGGCGCCGGTCCGTTTTTGGGTTTTTTGTCCCGGCTCGACTCCGGCTCCGGAGACGGGTTGGACACCTCCTGGCTGCCGTGCGAGCTCGACAGCTCCAGGTCAACCGCCAACATCTGGTCCTGTAACACAATTTACTATTGAAGGGATCTAGACCCAGTCTAAATATTTTTTAAACTTATTTCCGCACTTTCCATTTGTACCAAACCTCTGTTTTGCTATATATAACATTTAATGTTATTATGTATGCCATTTGAAGAGATTATTATTGTTCTATCAATTAGGCAACACAAATATTTAAATCTCATGTATGTCAATACTATTTCAAAAATCTTTTGGATTTAGATGTTTACTACATATTTAATATTTACTTACAATGTCCATTTGCTCCGGCACTTCCATTTTCTCAATAATCGGTGGCACTGTTTCAATGTTGAATTCCGTGATTTCAGGCAAATTTCTGGGAAAAAAAAAAAAGTTATTTCAAGTTTAATATATTTTTATGTAATGCAAATAATAATGAAATACATTTTTAAATAAAAATAAATCGTTTTCCTTCTGCTCGTACAGTCGTATACAGAGAGCACCTGTCAAAACTTAGTAGGAGATTAGCACCGGACTTACCATACAAAAACCGGTTTAGTCCGGCGGATTAAAGTTAGCCAGCCCACTCTAAATATGGCTGTTAGTAGTTAGTTGAATTATTTACCTATTATAGCTATCCTATTTATTTCTAATATCGCAGTAATTTTAGATCCGTCTCGAGAGGTTTGAGGGAGTCGTACTGTACCTGCACAAGTTCGGACTCGGCGTGTGTTCAGATTGGCCATCAATATTTGCATCTACTGTACTAAAAAAAAAGGATACATTTGCAGGGAAAAACTCAGAATTAATTTATAGTATAAATAATCATGACAATCGAAAAAAATTAATAAAAGAATGAGCTTGCATTCGAAATATTAAAGCAATGTTGAAGGGGAGAACTAGTCAATGTGAGCATTTTCATCATATTCGTCTTTGTGTCAAGTTACCTGTTTTGTTCAACGTGTTCATTTCTAAGCATTTGAACTTTTGCAAGAGTATGCGTAGTAACATTGACTAGTACACGAGTAATGAGATTATGGATAGTATTATGCTACACTGCATAACTATTGGCTAGCTACATATAAACAATTGGGTTTTATTTTGCTTTGGTTAAAATGTTATCGAGCATCAATTAAAGTGAGTATCAAGCCTTCACCCTTACAATCGAGTTTATTGGGGTAGGATGTTCTGCAATACGAATCTTAAATGTATTGTGCGAGGGCACCCGCTTCTAATATTACATTTTATCGAATTTATATCCAGTATAATTGGTCGGGAAGAATGTACTAAAAAATAAAGTACTAATCCATGGATAAAAAACACCAGACAAGCTGTTTTTAGGGTTCCGTACCCAAAGGGTGCCAACGGAACCCTATTACTAAGCCTCCACTGTCCGTCCATCTGTCCATCCATCTGTCACGGGGCTATATCTCATGAACCGTAATAGATAGGCAGCTGAAATTTTCACAGAGTGTGTATTTATTTTGCCACTATAACAACAAATAGGTAGTAAAAGTTAAAGGGGGCCCCATACAAAAAACGTGATTTTTTCGTGTTCAATCTTGCCTGGTGGTACGAAACCTTTCGTGCGTGAGTCCGAATCGCACTAGGCCGGTTTTTAATGTTCCTACAAAGGCTAAAATGAGAAAAAGTGGATAAAGGCTTAAAAAAGAGCAGATCCTCTCACAGTTACAAGTCATCTCCACTGTTGTGAAGATCACTTTGATGTTAGTTTTATTGTTAAGTACTTAATTATAAACTGAATACTATGTAGTTTTATAGTACACAAAGTTTTATTGGAATAAGCAATCAGAGAACTGCAGACATTATGCTGTTTCTTTGGTAGATGATGTTGGAACGAGATAATGTTTGACAGGTAGGTAAGTCTTATTGTACATAAGTGAACGGAGCAAAATTTAAAGCTTAATTTCTATGTACTTCTTTCTTTCTCTGATAAATCATTGAATGTTAACTTTTATTTTGAAAATGTATTTCATTAACTTACTATGTTATTATCTGTTTTAATAATGATCTGAGCGATTTACGGTAAAGCCAGAATATTTACTAAATAATTAAATAATTGTAGACTAAACAAAAAGCGTCGCCAGTCAATGGGCCGAAGAATGCTCCCGTGACGTACGTACTCGTGCGGGTGCGTGTAGATGTCGTTCGGCGAGTGGTGCGCGAGGTGCGCAGCGTAGGCGGCGGGCGAGTGGAAGATGGCGTCGCAGCGCGGGCAGCGCAGCACCTCCTCGATCAGCTCCAGCCACTCGGGGCCCGTGTGCAGCTCCGAGATGTGCCTCTGTAATGCATACACACCCAACCGTGTCAAAATATTCAGAAAAAGATGAGCCAACCTTTACGGCAAGTATCTTTTCAGGAGCTGATTTCGATAAGCACAATTTCATGGTGCAATAAAAAAAAGTAGTTTCATTTTTTTAAATAATATTTTTGTTCCGTCGATTGTAAAGGAAGAAAGTAGGGCAAATCTGGCATGCGGGAAAAAATCCTGAGGAATTCAATCGGTTAAAAAAACCACTGAAATTTCTACTTAGAGTAACACAAGCTTAGCCAAATAACTTGTGGCATTTTTATTTTTTTCCATCAAAAATAAATACATCAATCTTGGCAACAATTTCGCTACTAAATCTGTTCACATTTTGTGATGTGATGTAAGGAATTAATCTAACAACTCGCCTGCAGGTTAAAACTGTTGATGTATTCGTCGCCGCACAGGTGACAGTAGAACACCTGCACCAGCTCCTTGTTGAGGAGGCGGTAGTTCCGCGAGCCGGCCACGGGGAGGACGCCGGGCGCCGGCGCGTCCACCCGGTGGAACGAGCGATTGTGGTAGGAGACGGCCGCACACGAGTAGAACTCGAACTGGCACTCGTCGCACGCGAATCTCTCGGACTCGGCGCCGCTCTCCCTCGACGCGTGCACCACGATGTGCTTGTCCAGAAGGTGCTGCAGGACAATAGTAAAGTGTAGTAATAAGTGTGGTAAGAGTTAGTGGTAATAATTGTGCAGAAATTGTAAAACACATAAAAAAAAGGATTTTTTTTTATTTCGTTAGGATTGCGAGCTGTTCCATGGGTCTGAATACATGTAAAACTGTAGGTTCCCTTCCCTTTCTAGGTGGTAGTGTTAAGCCCGCTCGGGTTTGTACCATCGCATTGGATTAAAAGATGGTTGTAGCGGCCGTCTTGGTTGAACCCCTGCTTAACCATTTTATTCACATACACACATTATTCACCATAGTTCAGCTGCAATCTCTTAATGAATGAACGAAGGTAGAAGGAAGTGTCATTCAGTGTCCCACCAGTCACAATCACTCAAAAACATTGTTACTTAGTCACTTTTTGTATTGAAATATAATAAAAAACTTCTTAATCTTGGTAAAGAAATTGTTTACTGCAAGTTATTCATAATTTGCAGAGGTATCATTCTGAGCCCTCAGTCCAACTTGTCACCTAAATTGGCGTTTACGCTAAACCAATCCACTGGCATTTTCAAATGTATGGAGAATTTAAGAGCGTGTGCAGTGGGCATTAAGGAAGCTAACATTGCTTACTTGTCGTCGCCGTAAATATGTTAACGTTGACGTATATGCAGACTCCGCATTTTCATACAAATTTGGTAGTCTGAGTTTGATTTTGAGAGGTTGAAGAAGTAAGACCACAGAATAAGTAGTAAAGCTTACGTGGGGTTTGACGTTTTTACGTAACTTCTAAGTTCCGTAAATGCCTATTTATGTGAGAAATCTGACTACGGGCTCTGAAGTCAAATGTCCCAACATTCACAATGGAAATCCACCTGAATGAGATATGTATGTCATTGGTTGTTGTTGTATGTTATGTCAAATCAAATGATTTGACCTATATCGGCCGAGAAATCTACGGGAAAGAAAATCACAGTGCAAATGATAGTAAACACATTTTGACAGTACATAATTCTCCGACTGGTAAATGGTATATATTGTTAAATCAATGGATTACAGACATTGTGCTGTTATTTTTAAAAAGGAAGGCTCACTGGCATTTAGCAATATGAGACAGCAATTGAAAATTGTAGGTTATTTAAAAAAAAGATGAAGTTGTTTTAATAAATATATGCATATAATTTTGATTTTCTATCTACTCCAACCAAAGTTTTTTTTAACCAATAAATTGTTTACAATCCAAAACATTGGTGGGTCAAGATTGACAATTAATTTGAGCACAAGCAAGGGTACTAGTGGCAACATTCAAAGAGCATGTGGCCACTAGCACTGGTTGCCACACTGGGTCAGATATTCTTTAGCTTTGCTCAAACTACCTGCCAACAGCCAAAACAAATATTTAGGTGAGTTTATTTAACCAAACCAAACTAAAAGTATCCAAAACGATCATAAAGCGGAGAGGTTATGGATACTTCGACGAATGAATTATCCGTTTTACCTTTATTGGGAATAATTTCCCGCACCACGGACAGAAGTTCTTGACGTTGTGATCGCGGTGGAACTTGTGTTTGTGTGTGATAGCGCGAGCTACGCTCGGAAACTGCTCCGAGCACACGTCACAGCTGACATCCTCCGACCCTGCGGCCGCTGCGACTGCGATCCCGCTCGCGCAGTCAACACCGATAGCGCCTGGCGCGCGTTTCTTGCTGGTCTTGAGCTTTGCGTGCAAGTTGGGGTCACCGTGCTTCCTGCGACCATTCACATATATTATTTTCTGTAGGTTGACTGAAATGACAGACGGACAGGACAGACAGGACGTCTTTGGGTGCACTATTTATTTCGACTGTCAGTGAACAAGTTGCCAACACTATGTCGGCGCCTAAGCGAATTATATTTAACTAAAAGCTATTTTGCGTGCCTCGCGGCAAAAATAAACTACTTCAGCTTTTTTATTCAATAGGATAGATGGTTTACGCCTCCTGAAAACAATGCGTTGGGTATCCAGAATAAAAATACATTCACATATTTATTATTATCGCAAAGTTGACTGAGGTATAGTGCACGCATAAGATGGAAACCAGCTTTTGTACACCTACTTACTGCATTCTTCATGCAATATAAAGATTGAGGTTGAAAGTACGTGATGACTACCTGAAATGCACCTGTAGCGTCTCCCGTGCGTCGAATGACTCCGTACAGAAGATGCATTTGAACGGACCGCTCGACATTTTCACACTGTACCAAAACACGCACAACAGTTTTATTCGCTATGCAGACTTCACATCATTTGCATTTCACTCTCACTTCACTATGCGCCCATGAAATAGGTTCTATTAAACGATATACAGGTTTCAAAACACGTCCCATTCATCTTGATTTACGTTGATTCGCAAAAGTAACCCGGCACGCAGCGTCAACACAAAAGAGAAAATCAATCCTAATTTCGTATCGCGCGCCATCTGCTGGAAGATTCGCCCATTTCCGTCGCGTGCGACCGCAAATGCGAGTCCGTTCGCGGCCATAGAATATAGAATTTCCTGTTTTGCTATCTAAGGGTTTGCGGCCTAGGTAGTTCGGAGGATTTGAACCATTTTGTTTCAAAGTAACAAAAAAGCGAAAAAAGCTGACCTTCACGGGACGCTCGGAAGATGTGAAACGATTAGAAAACAATAAACTATTAAAATCGAATACTAAAAGAAATATACAGTAAAATCTAAGTAGATTTAAATCTTTAAGGAAGATAATAAAAAATAATGGAGTTTCGTTACATAATAAAATCTATTGAATTTTCAATAACATTACAGAATATAAGTATGTAGACTTATGCTGAGATTTTTTTTATGCGACCTGACATGGATGGCTAATACCACACAACTACCATTATGATATTAGCCCAATACACCACATTCCCGAAGGAATTAGGTGCCATGCCAGGACCTTCCCTTTATGAGCACGGCTACATTGAACTGGATGGAAAACACGGACAATTTTTCATTGCCGCTTCGACCATCTTTTCGTCCAATGCGATGGTACCAACCCGGGCGTGCTTAAACCCCACCACCTAGTAGGGGAAGGGGACCTACAGTTTTACATGGATTCCGAACCATGGAGCAGCTCGCATTCGTGACGAAATGCACTTATCGAACTCGGAAAGAGAAAGACAGTGGTGCATGTCGGAATTGAACCCAGGCCTCTGGTACGCTAGGCCAGTCCCCGCGCCGGAAGGGACTAACTCATTCGCGGGCACGGTACAAAACCGTGATGTTGCGTTCTGGGACCTTCTCTGTTTCAACTAAAAAACGACAGGCTCCGTGATGAGGAAGATGCAACATGTCCACAAAAAAGACAACGTGCATAGTGTATGATTTGGTAAGAATTACGAAAATTTTAGTTACAAAACGACTTATAGCTAAAAGTAAACCACGACCGCTGTATTGAGAAATCTAACAAAAACCCAAATAGATTATAAATCTTGATTAAATAAGCTATGTCTGATGACTAATATTTTTAAGATGTTCTTACTTTATCATTGCTCAATAAACCACCAAAGTTATTGTATAAAACGCGCGAAAAAATCGAACTTTCGGACCTTATAACTTAGAAACCAAACAAAATTTTACAATGCCAATGGTCGTCAGACATCTAGTTCGATCAAATAAAGCTATTATTAATAAAATATTGAGATCTCTGATAAGAAATATGGGCGTGATCTTCTTTCCCCGTTTGTATGGGGTTGAGCGGGTTGGGCCACCTTAAGTGGCACCATTTGAAAAAGGAAATGATGCCTAGAGGCTGTCGTGAATTCACAAGAAATCTAAGGTTTGAAAATTTGAAGAAATGCATTCTTTGTCCATCCAGTCACAATTTTGCACGGCGACTGCCAGTAAATAGCGAAATCGTCTTCCAGGCCCTAACGTTTCTCTACCTCTAAACGTTCTCAGATAATGATCAAATTGTTTATATCCCTTGAAAAAGCTTCATCGTATATTTTGACTTTTTGGAAAAAGCACCTTTCCTTTAGAAATTTGCTGGCACAACGGAGGAGGGAGGTAGCTGGAACCCGACCGGGTTTCTTGATAGACAGACGTCTACGCGGCCTGTAACACGGCTGGTCTGTGGCACCTTACCTTTAGAAATGGGCTGGAACCACGGACAAGGCAGTTCCAGCTACCTAGGTAGCTGGAACTTGAACCGGGTTCCTGAATAGAAAGCTTTTTAACGGATTCGTAGTTGCACATACCTAAAATACCACACGTAGGTACATACCTAAAAAATGACAAAACAATGTTCATATCCTTATCAGTTTTGTTATATCCTCGCTTTTTATCTCGATCATTCGCGTGTAGCCACATCACCGAGCGGCTCGCCACTGTCGTAACTGTTGATAACAATTTCATGTATAAATAGTAATTAACCTTATTTAAACTTTTTTTGGTTGGCTTAGAAAAGTGCGGTTGATTCACAAGTATACGAAATCACTCTGCGAAATAATTGTTGAAAAAAAAAATTAAGCAAGCGGCGCACCGGGAGTGAGTTACCAGCACCTCTCATATTATGAATCTCAAAGTTGGTGCTTGATCCATACGTCTTTATTTTTATAAGGTTATTTAATAATTCTGAAACCAACCAACGTATCGGTTACCGGTTTGCGAAGTGGCAAAACAACAAAGATAAGTTCCTTCTGGATTTTGTTTGTTATATGTTTAGCCCGCATGAGCCCGAACACTAATAGTTATTCTGTGCCCGAACTTACAGGGCGCCTGCGAAAACCATGCCGGCCGGCCAGGTGCTTTTTCGCACTATGCTTGAAGGACCCCAGGACGGGGAGGTAGTCTATTACATAGTTTACCGACAATATAGATAAAGGATGTAAAGGATCAGTTGATTCTTATATTTTTTTATTTCGTCAGTGAATGGGTGCGTTCTCTACCTGGGGCTGAACCGGCGTAAGATGTCAAAAATATGCTAGGGAATTCGATTAATTCTGCACAAATCAGAAGTGGAAGCCAAATATTCTATCCAACAAGAGCGCAGAAGGTATGACATAAATGCTTCTGATTGGTTCAAAATTGATCGAATTATCTCTCACATCTTATGCCGGTTACCCCCTAGAAAGGGGAGGGAGGGACAGCGTTATGCAGCTCCGACAAGCAGTGAATGCTGATAGAACACAGAGAGAGACCCTACATCCCCTCGGATCTTAACACGATACAAGAAAAGCCGGGTATGAGAGCTAGTAATTAATTACTCACTAGCAACTATATCGGCCAATCACGTTTCGTAATAATAATCGATCAGATTGTGCATAGGTGGTCGTGATTGTCGTCGGCGGCGCAGGCGCAGGTGAGGCGAGGTAAAATGGCGCGCGCGGGCAGCCTGCTGGGAGTGGCTCGGCGACTGTACTCGAGCGCGGTGGGCGACATGGTGCGGGCAAGGAAGTACATGCTGGTGAAGCACTTCAAGGGCGAGCCCAAGGAGAGCGACTTCCAGGTGCTCGACGAGGAGCTGCCGCCGCTGAAAGATGGCGGTGAGTGTTGGCGCCAGGAACTTTAAACGACGTTCTTGGTTGGCACAATGGATGTTTTTTAGATGCAGCACCATCTCTGGTTAGTGATAGTATTATAATTAAAGTATATCCATCCTTATTTTTCGCCTGAAAAAGAAAGAAGATAAATCTATGAAACTACAACTATATACTAACCAGGGATGGCGAGATCCAGCTTTTGTCATTTTTCAAATGTATAGAATAGGGTGTTCAATGCCTCGTTGTGGTAAATGACCATTTTACATGAGTGATGAAAGTTAGTTACAAAGATGAATTACAAAATTAAAAATTTTGTAAAAAAAAAGAATGAGTCTAACATATTTGGGATATACTATGAAAAGAGTGGTCAACATGAGCTGCACTACTTTTACAATGATAATTTGTTTATTATATCATGAACACCTATATGGGCTCGATTGTGAGTTCCTAATTATGACATCATAGCGTGTGCTAACTAACAGCTCGTTGCTTAATGAATAATAAATAAATAAAATGTTTATGACTTTAACATTACTTCTTAACTCTTGTTAGCCTCGGCACCCAGGGGCGCGCCTTTTTGTTCGATAATCGAGGTGAAGCAACTCTAGGCGCGGGTGGTTTCGAATGATTTGACAGATGAGGCTTCCCGTGGTTGGTAGATCCTACAGTTTCGTAAAATTGTTTTTTTAATAGGCACTTACCACCAACTAGGCCGGGATTAACCCTATACTAGGGATATCCCACCCGTCCATCCAATTTACAAAAAAATACCGCATTGATTCAAATATGGTTGAAGCGATAATAAAATTTGTCCCTGTTTTCCATTTAGTTCAAATGTATCCGTGCAATATAGAGCAGGTTCTGACATTTGTCACCTAGGTGAAATGTGTTCTATTAGTAGGTGTGACATTAACCATCCATGTCCACTTCTATAAAAATATATAACAACTTATCAAATTAGATCACTTGGAAAGTCTTCGAATAGCTGCCGATAATTCGACGAGATTACGATAAGATACCCACCACGAAATAATTGATCGAAAAACATTCCATGGGACGACCCTGAACGACACGTCTTCTGGACGTCGGAATAAAGGGCGCGCGGCAGACTAGGTACTCTGCGTTTCAAATGACCATTTCATGCCATTCTGGTGTGTCAGGCCACAAGGAAATCAGGAAAGCAGAGGCGTACGGGATAAATTGTCCGGTAACACAGGCTTATTTTGATGTTCTATTCGGTGCTTGGGCTAAACATGCCGGGAGCATGACTTGCTTTTTTGCTGAAATGGGTGCAGGGGCATCGCCAACCGATGGCTCAGGATGGCCAAGGGGTGCAGCAAGTCCTAGGAGGCATAATACGGTAATTATTGAAAATGCCCGACCAAATACAACAAGATAGAAGATAGAAGATATTACCTAAGTATCATCACACCACACCACACCAGACGACTCTGCTCGCTAACCCACATAACATCACATCACACCACAACATCATATAAAACACAATACACCATAGTCATTGTAACATGGAGGTGAGTAAAGATGAAGGTGAAGAACACATAAAATGTATTAGTGTAGCGACCTGACCCGGCTTCGCACGGGAAACACTAAATTTCTTTAGCTAGATGACTTCTGGTGGATGGGTCATGTCACAAAATTATAAACTGACACACGCTAAATCGCAATCGCAATCCGTTCTTTCCCTGTCACGCTTTCGAAGTATGAAATGACAGTTCGGATTTGAGTAATCTTTGAAAGGACTGAGAGAATTTCATTTTGTGCTCGCCCTGCAGTTTGAAGTCAGTGATATGAATATAATTATATATCAATGTTTAAATTTGATTTTCACCCGAACAAAAAAAACTTTTGATCTGATAGCTACGAAATTTCACAGGATCATCTTGCCTAAAATGTTTCATTTTGGAGTCCATACGGGATCAATAACGCGGGAAATATGATATCAGTCCGTAGTGAGCAGTTTACGCGGGAAAACATGTGTTGCCAACCGCACGACGCTACAATATATGTTGCCGCCATAGAAATAGGATGTTAGGTCTATGGTTGCCGCCGTTGACATATAATAGGTCGGGGAAAAAGTCTTTTCGCATTATAGTATGTATGAACTTGTAATAAAATCTCTTTGGCTATACTATTTGTATCTGGCTGGTTTTGGTATCATTGAAAGTTTAAATTTTAAAGAACATAATTCCAAATTCAAATTAGGAAAATGTGTGATTCTCATTTGTTTTTCGTACTGTCAAAATGAGTGAATCTAATGAAGAAATTCGATACATTTTAAAATTTTACTACAAAAAAGGTAAAAATGCAACGCAAGCCGCGAAAAAAATTTGCGATGTTTATGGACCTAGTGCAGTGTCTGTGAGAGTAGCACAAATTTGGTTTAAGCGTTTTCAATCCGGAAATTTTGATGTCAAAGATGCACGTCGCTCTGGTCGCCCTATTACGGATAAAATGGATGCCATTTTTGAAAAAGTGGAGCAAGATCGGCATATCAGTAGTTACGACGTAGCTGAAGAACTAGGAATTGACCACAAAACAGTTTTGGCGCATTTGAAAAAAACTGGGTACACAAAAAAGCTCGATATTTGGGTACCTCACGAGCTCACTGAAAGAAACCTAATGAACCGTGTACTCATTTGTGATTCTTTATTACGACGTAATGAAACCGAACCATTTTTGAAGAAGCTAATAACTGGTGATGAAAAGTGGATCATGTACGACAAGAACGTGCGAAAAAGGTCGTGGTCAAAGGCCGGTCAAGCTTCACAGACTGTGGCGAAACCCGGGTTAACTCGCAACAAGGTGATGCTGTGTGTGTGGTGGGATTGGAAGGGCATTATTCATTATGAGCTGTTACCACCAGGCAGGACTATCGATTCTGAACTCTACTGCGAACAACTGATGAGATTAAAGCAAGAAGTTGAGAGAAAGCGGCCGGAATTAATCAACAGAAGGGGTGTGGTTTTTCATCATGATAACGCTAGACCTCACACATCTTTAGCCACTCAGCAAAAACTAAGAGAGTTTGGCTGGGAGGTGTTAATGCATCCGCCGTATAGTCCTGACCTTGCACCTTCAGATTTCCACCTGTTTAGGTCTCTTCAGAATTCTTTAGGCAGTGTCAGGTTAACATCACGAGAGGACTGCCAAAACCACTTGTCGCGGTATATTGATCAGAAGTCCCAATATTTCTATGGCAATGGGATCATGTCCCTACCTACAAGATGGCAAAAAGTTATCGAACAAAATGGTACCTACATACTTTAGTTAAATGTAAATAAACCATATTAAAAAATGTTTTGAATTTTCTTAAAAAATGCGAATAAACTTTTTCCCCAACCTATATATTACTTCGTAACATTGACTTATATATTATTGGTTGCCGCGGAACTTAAATGTTCGGTTATTTTTTGAACAGACGGCGTATGCAATGGATCAATTTTATCATAAAATACCTAAATGCGGCTAAAATATAAATAACACGTAAGTCATCCGTACATAGTCATTTGGACATATCTCTAACCTTTTGGTCAGCGTACAACGATGAAGCGGTCAAACAGCGCTTAATTTTTGGACTTGGTTTAGTAATATTACATTTTCGAGATAGAAACCTATAATTATGATAATTAAATTATAAGCCTAGTTATGTTAGAAACGGATAATGTAGATTGCGGTCCACGGTCACGGATTAGTGAAAATATTTTTTAGAATCGCTTCCATTCTTCCAAAGATTACCCACCCTGGCAAAACAAATAAAACAAACATTGCCTCTTTATATAATATTGTAGATAAGGTTGAAATCAATGATTTCAAAGGTATATATATATATATAACTCAATGGTTGAAATACTCGTAGGTATACTAGGTGGCTAATTAATTAAGTTTACTATATAATCCTGATTTATGTTTACAGCCTGTAAAGCTAGTTTATGGGAGAGAGACCGCATAATTTGTGTATGTGTATCTTATATCCAATAAGCATTGCATTTCATTTCATATAATCAGGTATGTTTAAATAATGTGTCCACCCCTGTGTCTGCACTCTATTTTCATTGTCCAAGAAGCACGTCGCGTGCACAAGCCCCAGTGAGAAAAGGGCGTTTGTTGTTCGGTCTAGGGAAATAGTGTGTTTGGTTAGGAAAGTCATGGAGGTTCATGGTCAGGGGTTTTCCTGCTGCAATTGTGACTATGTCGTAGACTTGACTAGCAGAGGCAGTTTATGTGCAAGTATAGGCTTTGGACCGAGTTGATATTGAAATTCGTTGCAGAATTCCTGGCGCAAGCGGAGTTCCTCAGCGTGGACCCCTACATGCGAGCATACATGATTAACTACAAGCTGCCAACCCTCATGATCGGCGGACAGGTCGCCAAGTCAGTACTAACATGTGTATATCTACGTGCTGTAATTGCGTATCTACACACCCATATATCAGGGAACCTCATTCGCTATCACATGCTATCATATTCTATCGTAGAATATTACAAGAAGTCTTAGTTCATGTCTGACTGGTGAATTAAGGCGGCCCAACCCGGCGGGACTAACTCATTCGCGGGCACTGTACAAAACCGTGCTGTTGCGCTCTGGGACCTTCTCTGTTTCAAAGAAAAAGACAGGCTCCGTGATGAGGAAGTCCACAAAAAAGACAATGTGCACAGGTAGTGTATGATTTGGTGAGATTTACGAAAATTTGGATTTCAAAACGACTTATAGCTAAAAGTAAACCACGACCACGTAAAAAATCTAACAAAAACCAAATAGATGATAAATCTTGATTAAATAAGCTATGTCTGATGACCAATCTTTTTAAGATTTTCTTACT
Source organism: Incurvaria masculella (assembly GCA_946894095.1). NCBI lineage: Eukaryota > Metazoa > Arthropoda > Insecta > Lepidoptera > Incurvariidae > Incurvaria > Incurvaria masculella. The sequence continues at coordinate 13,058,230 of OX335644.1, forward strand.
TTATCATTAAATAAAGTAAATTTATATTTAATATTTAATAAATTTAATAGTTAAAATAAAGTTATATTAACCAAAGTTATTTTATAAAACGCGCGAAAAATTCGAACTTTCGGACCTTATAAATTAAAAAATTAAACACAATTTTACAATGCCAACGGTCATCAGACATCTAGTTTGATCAAATAAACCTATTTTGAGCAAAATTTGGGATATCTGACAAGAAATATGGGCGTGATCTTCTTTCCCCGTTTGTATGGGGAGTTGAGCTTGTTGAGTTGGCCCACCCTAATTCACTAGAATTCTTAAACAGTTCTAAAAAGTAGCTGCAGAAATTCCCGAAGAAATTTGCGCCCTTTATTGAAAAAAAAAAATGAAATGCTGCCGATGCCATCAGGATCCTCAAACTCTCGGTGGGTAAATGCAAATTGTCAAGTAGGGTTGTTGGTGTTGTTCGCTGCCTACACTTGGTCCCACGATGAGTTCCCTTTGAACAATGCCCCCTGAATTCTTGCTACCCTAGCCAGCCAATGTCGTCTATGAAGGAGACGAGGCGGCCTGGGTTTCTGCAAACCTGCGCAAGCGATGTGGGCGAAGGGTGAAAAATACTGTATGGGTGATGTTTCGTTTTCCAGGATCACGGAGAGTAAGAACGACAAATTCCCCGTGGGCGCGCGGGTGACCGGCTCGCTGGGCTGGCGCACGCACACGGTGATCGACCCGAGCACGTACGACGAGGCGGGCCTGCTGCCGCTCACCGTGCTGCCCGACCTGGGCGAGCACTCGCCGTCGCTCGCGCTCGGCGTGCTCGGTATGCCAGGGTGAGTATTAGTACCCCCCGGTGGCCGGGTGTAGCTCGCACATGACATGAGGCGGGCCTGCTGCCTGCATCTCAAATCTGCTGCGCTGACTATACTATAATACTATATATGAAGGTTTCCTTTAAATATAAATATATACAAATTACGATGAAGAAAAACATCGTGACTGGGCAAACTATTTTCTTTAGAAATTGGTACGTAAGTTTAGGCTTTCGCATAGCTCATGACAGCAATGATCTCGCCAAAATATGGGGATCGCCATTTTATATTCTGTGCCTTGAAAAAAAACATTGGACACAAGATCGGAAGCATGGTTGCCGATAGGCAAACGCTGAGTACCCTGCGACCCAGTTTCAGTTTTGATTCATTTATTTCTTTCATTAAATATATGTTACTCACTCGGATTCGTCTGTCTGCCAATTCGATTGCCTCTGGCAAAATATTAAGAAACTTCGCCTTGTTCTTATATATATTTTTTTTAAACTTACAAACTATTTTAAAAATAAAGAAAATTAATTTTATATGAAGGTTGAGAGCAAAGCCTTGGCCAGAAGGACCACCCATTAAGAAGTTTGTCCAATGTATCCACAGCAATACGGCATACTTCGGACTCAAGGAGCTGTGCACTCCCAAAGCCGGCGAGACGCTGGTCATCACCGGAGCGGCTGGCGCAGTCGGCTCGCACGTCGGTCAGATCGCCAAGAATATGGGTGAGCGATTTCTGGCACTGGCACATACTTGGTTTAAAATGATCAATGCCTATCAATACGCATCTTATAAGAAGATAATAACATTAAAACTGTACTAATTAACCTTTTCTTTTACCGTTTCGATTACCTTTAGGTGAGTTTTTATTGTTTCTCAAAACTTAGCAACATGTCCATTTTCATATTTAAGCGGGATTAAAAAACCTATGAAATTAATTCATAAAAAAATCCGTGAAACAGAAATTCCCCAGTTTTTGTTAATATTGTTTTTTGTTTTCTAAATTAGATTTAGAGAGAGTTCATCCAAATTCTGGAAGCAACCTTAAGAAAAAAACCATATTTATCCTTACTATTTTAGAAATATAGCATTTTTATAAATGCATACTTTTATTTGCATAAATGTTGTGAAATAAAAGAGCAAATTATAAAGTTAAAATGTTTTGGCATAGGTTAATGAAATAAATTATAACACGATAAAAAGTACACTTTTGCTTCCAAGGAGGAACCTACTTTCCCGAATGTGATTAATTTAATTTCATGTTGGTTACAAGAAACTGGTCAGTAAGAACACCATCAGCACGCTAATCCATGTAAATGTATAACAGGTCTTCGCGTAGTTGGCTTCGCGGGCTCCGACCTCAAGTGCCAATACCTCGAGAAGGAGCTGGGCTTCGACCACGCCTACAACTACAAGAAGGTCAACGTGGGACAGGCGCTCAAAGAGGGTGCACCCAACGGTGTTGACTGCTACTTCGATAATGTCAGTTACTTTACCCATTTGAAAGTTTATTTCGTCAGGGATCTCACATGATCCCCATTTTATATTATGTTGATTGATATGTGCTTCTATTCCGTCATCTTAGGCTTTACAAAAATAATCTTCTTGCTACTTCGGCAGGGACGGGTGAGAGCTCATATAATTGCGGTGTGTGACTTCAGGTGGGGGGTGAGATCAGCTCCGTCATCATGAGTCGGATGAACCGGTTCGGGCGAGTCGCCGTGTGCGGCTCCATCTCCTCATACAACGACGATGTCTCCCAGCTGCCGAGAGGTTCGTTACAATTCCTGAGATCTGGGCAGACAAAGTCAGAGATGAGACCAGATTCTTTAGTAATTTGTGTTTTGTCAGTAGTGTTTTCCAAAAAGTATTGAAGGATTAATTTCAATCAAATCTCTTTTTTTGGCTGTTTCAACTTTTTTAAGATTATTAGGACAGAGTGGGCGTCCTAACTTTAATACGTGGATTATATCCGGACTAAATTTTGTGTGGTAAGTCCGGAGATAGTCCGCGTTTTTAATTTTGACAGTTAATACTAGTATACCTATAATATTTGTTTAATTTATGCAAGGCTGGTTTCGCAATATGTTATTTGTCTTGGTTCGCAGTGCCGATCCCGCAGCCGACGATCGTGTTCAAAGAGCTGAAGATCGAGGGGTTCATCGTGCGCCGCTGGGCGGCGGCGGGCCGCTGGGACGAGGGCATCGAGGCGAACCTGGCGTGGCTGCGCGAGGGCAAGCTGCGCTACCGCGAGCATGTGTGGGAGGGCTTCGGCAGCATGGTCGAGGCGCTGGTCGGCATGCTGCGCGGCGAGAACACCGGGAAGGCTATCGTTAAAGTCTGAATACATTCATCCGAACTGACAACGAGTTTTGTTTATATTTTAATAATTGTTTTTTTTTTTCGTTTATTTGCCTTCGCTCGCAGTGCCGCTCCTGCTGCCGACGATCGTGTTCAAGGAGCTGAAGATCGTGGGGTTCATCATGCGCCGCTGGGCGGCGACGGGCCGCTGGGACGAGGGCATCGGCGAGGGAACTGACAATGACTTTTTATGCATAAAAAACGTAAAAAAACTTGTCAGTTCGGTTCAATGTTTTTTTTTATGCGACCTGGCATGGATGGCTAATACCACACAACTACCGTTGTGATATTAGCCCAATACAATGTATTAGTAACTGGACATGGATGGCTAACACACTGAATTCCCGCCTTTATGTACTTGTATGTCCTTTATTAGCACGACCACATAGAACTGGATGGAAAATACGGATAATTTTTCATTGTCGCTTCGACCATCTTTTCATCCAGTGCGATGTTACTGTACATGGCAAAATGTCCATGGCCAAATGCCAGCTCTATTCAATAACATAAAGCTGAGGAATCGAAGAGTTGAGCGAAATTTCGCTAAGTGATTTGTAACTCGTAACAGAGGCTCTGAGCACTGTCATTGCGATTCGGACCAACCGTGCCAGGGCATAAAAGGGTTTCTTTTTCTTTCGATGAACGGAAAAAGATCGAGGCAGGAAATAGTGTCCAATATATCGTTCCCACTTAGAAATACGCATTTACGTCACGATAATGAGGGTTTAACATATTAAAATTGTTACACTTAGAGAAAAGCCGTTCAGAAATTTGAACGTCTGTTAAGATTTTTTTTAAGAAGGTCAAACCAAGGGCACTTAAAAGATAATTAATACAGAATATGCGTAAAACATTCGTTGCAAGAAAATTTCAATCAGAATCAATAAGTATGAAAATTTAACATTTTATTAAAATACTCTCTTTTAATTAACCATCAGTACACACTCTCTGAATAGTTTATTGTAAATCATCTTTGCTTTTCACACGACTACCACGAAAATAAATCATCTGACACCGACGATGCCGACGGATAAGAGGCCTTATCAAACTTTGACGACGGCTTTCCCGACGTTGTCTCCGCGCAGCATCCCAACGAACGCCTCGTAGAGGTTGTCGAAGCCCTCCGTGACGTGCTCCTTGGGCTTCAGTTTGCCCTCCTGGATCCACTGAATGAGCTGCTTGTAAGCGGCCGACATGTCCTTCACCCAGCGCCACACGAGGAACCCTTCCACCTTCAGCTGCTTGAACACCAGCGACGGCTGAACGATGGTCGCTGCGGGAAGAACAACCCTATGTCAGAGGCAATCAGCACAGACATTCTTTCACATATCATATTTCTGGTGGCAACAAAACCTAAACAAAAATATTGTTTTTTTAAAAGCTTTTTTTATGTAGGGACATGAATGGGTAGTACCGCACCTACCGCCCAACACACCGCATTCCCGAAGGAATTAGGTGCCATGCAAGGCTACATTGAACTGAATGGAAAACACCGCCCTTTTTTTTATTGCCATTTCAACTATCTTTTCACCCAATGCGATGGTACTAACCCAGGCAGACTTAGCCCTAGCGAAATTTAAGGGAAGAGGGGATCCACGTTTTAACATGGATTCCGAACCATGGAAAAGCTCGGATTCATAACTAAATGCACTCAACCAACTCAGAAGGAGATAGAAAGTAGTGCATAAACGTGGTCGGGATTTGAAATCAAGACATCTGGCATGGAAGGCAAGACCACACGGCCCTGAGCAACCAGCTGCTCAAAACGAACTATTTAGGGAAGTAACCTTTGGGCAGCTTGGAGACGTCCTCGTTGTAGCTACTGATCGACCCGCAGACGGCCGTGCGTCCAAATGTGTTCATCTGGCTCAGGATGACGCTGCTTATCTCACCACCCACCTGCACACATACCAGCAGGTAACGTCGTTGAAACAAGCCTAATTATATGTTGCCGGACCCGGGCTAAACCGGCGCAAGAGGTGAGAAAATATGTGAGGGAATTCGATGAATTCTGTACCAATCGGAAGTGGATGCCAAATGTTCTACCCAGTAAGAGGGCAGATGTCCCGTTGTTGATGTCCCGGGACGTATTGACCTCCATGGTATTGATGTGGCTAAAAAATATAATTATGTCCGCCTCCTCAGGCTATCGTTGTTCTACCAAACCAAAATGTCCAAATATGTATATTTGTTCTTTATCCTTGTGTAACCTTGTACAATTTTAAATATTTCTGTGTAACCTATATTTTTATCTTTAGAGGTTTCATAGTGCTTCACACTTAAGGAAAACATTTTACATTCATGGTCCTCCAGATAAGCTGCGAATCCTTGTATTATTCAAAATCCGGCGCACTGACTGGGGAACTGACTCTGTAAATATGTGCGTCGTCACTCATTGGCTACGGAACGAAAAGGGAATGACGTCGGGTGCTCGTGCACAAGCCTAAACTTACATTAAAATTCTTTGGATGGACGTATAGTAAAATGAAGACATTGGGACCTAAGGAATCATATAAATCTTACTCACATTATCGAAGTAGCAGTCCACGCCGTTGGGTGCAGCCTGCTTGAGCGCCTGCGCCGTGTCCGTGGTCTTGTAGTTGAAGGCGTGGTCGAAGCCGTACTCCTTCAGCAGGACCTGCACCTTGTCGTCGCTGCCGGCGAACCCGATCACCTTGCAGCCTGGGGCACCGACACGCACAACAGTTCAGTGCACGCATAAACACTATCAAACTCAAGTACGGACGTTTACGACGAGACAAACTCGAGATCCCATTCTGTGATATTGACGTCAACTACCTATATGAGTAAAAGTTATCTATTTCTAGTGTCTACGTTTGATTGTATTTTAGCGCTATGCAGATATTTCTACATGCTTATATACATTATATATCATACTATACATTATACATCTGTATAATTTATGATTTGCGCTACGAAATAAGGAGTCATTTATCAAATGCAGAATACGTTACAGGTTCGTCTCGTAAACTTAAAACGTGTCATATATTTGTGCCTACCAAATGCATGCTCATAACTTTACAGGTTCGTCCCGTAATTTCAAACGTTTCAGATATATTTATTCCTCCATGGTGATGTATGTTTGCACACGCATTCATCTTTTTTGTATTCGTTCTAAGACAGGTTCTTCTTGATTATCTTTTGCAAAGTGTTTATCAAAAAACTAGAGTTATGATACCTATCACTACATAGTATAAAACAAAGTCGCTTTCTCTGTCCCTACATCTCCATGTACGCTTAAATCTTTAAAACTACGCAACGGATTTTGATGCGGTTTTTTTTTAATAGATAGAGTGATTCAAGAGGAAGGTTTATATGTATAATAATATCCATTAAATATTTGAGAAATACTGTTATTTTTGAGGTTTCCAATGTGATGTCGTAAAAATATATTTTTTTTCCGCTTACATTGCAAACTCAGGCTGGAACCCTACGAGATTTATCAAAATAATGTACTAAGTATTGTATACATTGAAAACGTCTACAGAAAACTCCGCGATGGTATTTATCTATCTCTTATGGATATCCCACAATAACATTTTTTTTTCATTTACTTTTTACGACAAATAATGGCTAATTTTTGAAGCGATTTTAACCAATACAGCATTAATCCTTATCCAATTAAATACCTTAAATACATTGTTGATTTAATATAGATCTATACGGCCCTTTACAGCATATGATTTAATTGAATATTTTCGAAGATATTATAGATTAAAAAATTGCGGGATGTGGTGCTTGCGGCGGTACCGGCCGGCCGGGGCGGCGGGAGCGTGCCTCGGAGGCCGCGGTTCTCCCTGTAGCACTTTGAATTTATTATTTCTCTAATATCTAATAATCATGTATTAATAATATATAAGTTTTTTTTATTTCAAATTTCTCAATGTAGGAACTCTACGTAAAAATGGTTTATTTGTGTATCATTGTGTCAAAATAATATTTTTTTAAATGACGTTATGCCCGTGCAAAGCCGGGACGGGCTGCTAGTATTATATAAAAAAGAACCACTCTTGATTATTGCAGATGACAATAATCAATAATACCCGACGAGAGAGTCAAAAGCAGCACGCGTCACCACTTCGGTCGGTTGGTTTTCGTAAACCTGCCGAACCTTTATCCTGGCGATTTCCACGACGAGAGAGACGAAGGCACCACAGCGACCACGGAATAAAGTGTTCTGTGACAGCGACCGTCACCACTGAGGTTTGTTTGAATGTACATATACATGCGTTTGAATACCAAGAAGGCTCACCCTTGATCTTGGCGATCTGTCCGACGAGAGAGCCGACGGCTCCCGCAGCACCCGTCACCACCACGGTCTCGCCGGCCTTCGGCTCGCACACGTTCAGGAAGCCGAAGAATGCCGTAGCACTGTACGCACACACACACACACATAGCTTAGTCATGTTATACGCTGGGAGGAGGGAGGTTATACGTGACATACTAACTCTCTGATTTCCCGGAGGGGTAAGCAAAGTATCCCATCATGTGTGGATACGAGACTTGGGTTTAGCGGAAGAGGCACAAATGGTTAATAAATGGAGAATAAAAGCGTTTACGCACGATTATTTGGAAATCTAATAACAAAACGGTGGTTGTCTGTGAACATTAAGCAGAACAAACAAATTCAAGAACAGATTAAACGTAGAGATATATTTGAATATGCAACTTACTTATGTAAACCTACATATATCAACCGAACTCCCAAAAGTGGCCAACAAGCAACACCAACCATCACATGATAAGGTGTTCGTTGTCAAATGATAAGATATTGTTGCGGTTTTTTTGTATTTACATAAATGTTAACCTTTTTGATCGCATCAAACGTGATGTCCAATAAATAATTTTCAGGGTTCCATCACATTCAAGAAGTCCGGGGTTAAAAAATGCCCGTGAACTAAACATCTACCAATCAGCATGCCATCAATATTATATTTACAAGTTAAAGTTAAATTGTCTGTCAACTTTCAAGTTTCCTGTAATCATAGATCTTTATGGTAATTTCTTTGTTTATTCATCCATGACACTGACTGAACCCTTAGATGAAAAAGGAAACTGAACACGGATTGGTCATATTTTAATATTTGCCAGTTCGGTAAACATAGCAAAGCAGAACTGGCAAGAAACTACTACTTCTAAACTTACAAAAGCATTTGTAATTTTTTTAAAGAAAAACACTTGTAAACACTAAAATCAATAATAATTATAATAATCAAATATAATTCAAGAAATCAACAATTCATGTCGTATGCAACATTACAGTTCATGACAAATACCAGTTTATTTGCAAAGCCTAACCACGCCATCTAACATGTTGTCAATTGCAACTGGCTAGTCTCTACAGACAGCACCCGTTCACGAGCATCACGCCGGGCACTGCCATCACATCTCTCAACCATATTTTAGGGAAAGAGGTAGACGAAACAAGCGTCACCGTAAGCAAGGACCTTCAATGCCCGTTATGATGCAAAAAAGATCTCTTATTACAAGTTAACTGAGGAGGGTCAGACAACTTACAAGTTTTCTGAATTCTCCAGTAAAGATGTAACATTAAATGCCTTTTGATATATTTTACAAGTTTCTTGCGACATGAATAACTGACTGCGACTGAGTTGGAAAAGAGCATTTCGTTACGAATGCGAGCTGTTCAATGGTTAGGAACCCATGTAAATCTGTAGGTCCACTTCCCATAATAAGAGGGCGGACTTAGGCAGGCACTTAAGTCCGCCCGGGTTGGTACCAACGTATTGGAGGAAACTGTGGTTGAAGCGGCAATGAAAAATTGTCTGTGTTTTCCATCCGGTTCAATGCAGCCGTGCTCATAAAGGGAAGGTCCTGGCATGGCATCTAATTCCTTCGGAAATATGGTGTAATGGGGTAATATCATGACGGTAGCTGTAAGCCAAAATTCTTCGTTATCTACCTACTCAGAAATGATGAAATGTAATGAGCAGTGAGGTTAATCTACAGAGTTAAGAATGTATGCATTATTTATGTAATCTTCCGATAGATAACCTCAACTCTTCTAGATAAGCTTAAGCAAGCCGTGCTCATAAAGGGAAGGTCCTGGCATGGCAAATATTCCTTCAGGAATATGGTACATTGGGTATATATCATGACGGTAATTGTGTGGTGTTATTAGTGATTCATGTCGTTCCATAAAAAATATACTATACCAAAAGTCGTCGCTCAGAAATGATAAAATGTAATGAGCAGCGAGGATAATCTACAGAGGCATTAACTAAGTTTGGTGGTAAGAATTTATGCATTAGTTATGTAATCTTCCTGTAGATAAGCTAAACTTGTTATCGTTAAAAAAATGCTCAGATATTTTTTGTTATCTAGGAATAAATAAATTAAAAATTCTAGCTCCTGCATGCACCTCTGCAGGGCCTCCGGCAGCGTATAGAACCGGGCGGTGAACTCGTCGCTCTGCACGTGTAGTCGCCCCGACCCGTATGCGATTCACCACATTATGTGAGTAGTCATGCAGGTGATCGCTAGCACTACTGACCCCGGTATGCCGACTGCGCTGAACACGTGCGAGGTGGAGACAGCCGAGCTCCGACAGCGGCTAGGGCGGCCTGCCTAGCTCGTTGTCTTACGACTTGTCGAGCACGCTGTTAACGAGTCAGACCGTATGCGCCGCTGCTGTGTGCATTCCTGCAAGTGATCGCTAATACTGACCCCGGCATCCACCACTTGCGAAGCAGAGAGGAGCCAAGCTCCGGCGGGGGGTAAGGCCACAGGTAAGGCTCGCCTCTGAGCTCGTTGTCCTGCGAAGCGTCGGGGATGCCTCAGACGCAGCCTATTTGTGCTCTCCCCAACTGCTGTCGCCATTCCTGCAAGTAATGGCTAGCACTACTGACCCCGGCAAGCTGACGGGGTGTCGACGTCGTGCCAAGCGGAGATCCCTAGTTCCGGCGGCTTGCCGCTGAGGTCGTTGTCCTGCGAAGTGTCGAACATGCTGTAGACGCACCAGCCCGTGTCCCCCACCAACTGCTGCATGCGTTCCTGTAGGTGATCGCTAGCACTACTGACCCCGGCATGCCGACGGCGCCGACGCCGTGGGAAGCGGAGAGGGAGCCGAGTTCCGGCAGCGTGTAAGGCTTGCCGCTGAGTTCGTTGGTCTGCGACATGTCAAGCACAGTGTAGTCGCGCCATCCCACGTGCGACACGACACGTGAGCCTACAGGCTGCTTCGGGTCTTTGCTTTCCACTACTCTGAAAAGTATAAATTTTATTGCAGCTTAGAAATATTATGTTTAATCACGTGTACACTCAACTTTGCGTGATCAGTGATTAGCTATCAGATCATATCTGTTGGTAAAGTTGTCCATTATTTTTTTGGGAATAAAATACTTTTCTGATCTGGGTGGTTGCCTACGATTACTAACATGTAGCAGTCATACTCAAAGAGAACCTGTCAAAAGTTCCTACGAGATTAGCGCCGGTCTAACCATACAAAAACCGGTTTAGTCCGGCGTATTTAAGTTAGTCCGCCCACTCTGAATACGACTGTAATACTTTTACTACGCAACCAATATAAGCCCCCCGTTTATCCTTTTTAAACAGGCAAAAACAACGATTCAATCTTCTGTGTATCCGTGTCGCAGCATACTTGACGATAGCTGCCTCAAAGCCATGCCAGTGAATGTCGGCATACCGCAGGGCTCTGTTCTGTCCCCAACTCTTTTTCTGTTGCAAATGAATGATCTGCTTAATTAGGGCGACCTGATTGCTACGCAGATGACAGCTCGGTGCTAGCCAGGTACACTAGTCACCAGACCGCAAGCCAGGCTCAAGCGGCGCCTCGTTGTTATACCCGAAGAGACCTTGGAAAAGTTTCCGGATGGGGCCCAAGAATATCTTCGAGTTTAACGCGAGCAAGACAAAGACATATGTAGGCAGGTAGGCACAGGTATTCAGTGTAAAGAGGACTCTGATTAGTAGGTACGGCTCCGACCTTCCTCTGCGTATTGACGACAACATTGGGATTGTTGCTGTCGACCTGATGCATGACCTTAATTTCGGACGCCTTATTTTAGCCTAAGATAGAGCCAAGATCGCCACAAAAAAGCTGCCTGTACTAACCAGGTTGCGTCAGTATCTCACGCCTGATCAAGCGTGGAGCATTTGTATTTGTGGAACGGTTCTGCTAAGTACCTACTTGGCTCTCTGGACTCGATACCGCGTCGAGCCGTGCGTCTCGTCGACGCCCCCGAATCATACGATCGAGGTATCGAGGTTTCGGTCTCCCTCGTGAAAATACTCGCCGGAGCTGCATAACGCTGTTCTGTTGTTCCATGCCCTTTCTTCCTTCGCTCGACGCGAAACAGGCAGGGAATGCAATAATTCCCTTTAAATATTCAAAAAATAAGAACCAACCGATCCTCTTGCATTTCGGCAGGGATGCCGAAGTATTTATCCAAAAATATAACTAGGGGCCTTCAAATATGGTGTGAAGAAGTACCTGACCGGTCGGAAAGTTCGAAAACAAATGGGCTCGTGGGGCAACTTGAGATGTCCTGGCGTATACCATGTGCCGCGCTTAACAATAATAAATATACAAAAAATATTCAATCGTATCTATACCACGTGACCTTCAGTGATCGCGGCAACGCGGTCACTCTGGATGACTGGCCGGTGGGTAGACTAAGGGCCGAGTGCACGAAAGGACAAAAAATCAAAATCAACGTCAAAGTATGATCAAACACGTCACTTTGTGTGGACAGTATGGAAGGAACTCTGTGCGGATCACTAAAAGTGACGTGTTTGAACATTGATTAACTCAGCACTCTCTTCGCGCAACCGGGGCTAAGGCTCGGAAAATACTTTATTGCATAAAATGCAGTCTTCAATATTGTGTTACGTACTTGGCGACTTGGTATCCAAACTGGTCATAGGGTACGGTTTTTCCAGAAGCGTAAGCACGCATGTAGGGATCCACGCTGATGTACTCTGCTTGCACCAGAATCTCTGTGAAAATATTGAGTGCATGGTGAAAACCTATTTTTTTACCCGACTGCGAAAGAAGGAGGGTTATTTTGTTTTTATGAAAAGTTTTTGTGGGTAGACTTAGCTTCACGACACCACTCCCACATAACCTGGTTCCAAAATCAGGCATGCATACCTGCAGCCCCCGATGGGCTATAAGTTAAAAAAAATACACGTAAATAACGAACCTCATCATAAGCGGGTAAGTCAATAATATATAAGTCAATGGGGTAAGTAGTAAAACCGGCCAAATGCGAGTCGGACTCGCGCACGAAGGGTTCCGTACCATCGTACAAGATTTAACACAAAAAAATCACGTTTTTTTTTTATTATTTTTATATTTTACCTACCTAACTATTTGTTGTTACAGCGGCAAAATAAATACACACTCTGTGAAAATGTCGGCTACCTATCTATTACGGTTAATGAGTCACAGCCCTGTGTCAGACGGACGGACGGACGGACAGCGGAGGCTTAGTAATAGGGTTCCGTTTTCACCCTTTGGGTACGGAACCCTAAAAACAATATTTTCTCAGTTACCTCCATCTTTCAGAGGCGGCAGCTCTTCCTCCACGATCTCGAAGTCACTACGCTTGGGAACTCCCTCGAACTTCTTCACGACGACGTACTTGCGGGCTTTAACCATTCTTGCAGTCGTTTCGATAGTCTTCTCGCCGGATCGCACGTCGCGCGTCGTTTCAAGTTCGAGGCAGACGGATACTGAATTTGATTATTTAGGCGAGCCGGCCGGCCGGCTAGTATCAATATGCGAGGGTGTGTGTGTACGCATACTGTTGATAATTTCGTTCGATTGTGTGGCAGCCGACACGTGGGAAGAGCGTGATGACGCGTGTATAATATCTACCTACCTATGTTCATAAACCCGAACCGTCTTCCCGCGTGTTGTCATTGCGCGCATCTTTTCTCTATTTTTGGAATTTGTACAGGTACAATTTCCGTAGTACTCTAAAGTAGATGAGAAGAAGTAAACTAGTCGAAGAGAAGTTATACCATAACAAGACATTAGGTTTTTATATGTAACCTGACATGGATGGCTAATACCACAAACTATCGTTATGATATTACCCCAATACACCACATTCCCGAAGGTATTAGATGCCATTCCAGGACCTTCCCTTTATGAGCATGGCTACATTGAACTGGATGGAAAAAGCTTTTCATTGACGCTTCAACGATAGTTTTAACCAATGCGGTGGTACCAACCCTACCACCTAGTAGAGGAAGGGGACCTACAGTTTTACATGGGTTCCGAACCATGGAACAGTTCGCTTTCGTAACGAAATGCACTCATCTATCTCAGAAAGAGATTCGAACCCAGACCTCTCGCATGAAAGGCAAGTCCTGTTGCCCCTAGACCACGAGCTGAAGGTTTGGTGAGGTTCAGTAGTAGGCTCGCAAGAACTGGTGCCCTAGGCGTAGGTCATACTTAACTTAAAGATATTGTGCAATTGCATATGCATTGCAGAGTTTCAAATATTGTATCTCGACCAATTATCTAGACATTACCCCGTGCTGGTCAATCAGGTATTTTTGGTTTTAACATCCGCAACAACAACAATTGAAAATACATTGCATTATGATACCTATATAGCAGCACCAGCGAGTACAGAACTGGTAATCTGTCCCTTAACCAGCTTGAAGTCGCATAACCTAACATAACTTATTCTGAACCCCGCAGATATAGTAGAACAAACTCGTATTTTTAAGGTGGCCCTTCCCGGCGGGACCAACTCATTCGCGGGCACGGCACAAAACCGTGTCATTTCGCTCTGGGACCTTCTCTGTTTCAAAGAAAAAGACAGGCTCCGATATGAGGAGGATGCAACATGTCCACAAAGCAGATAATGCGCATAGTGTTTGATTTGGTAAGATTTACAAAAAAATTAATTATAAAACAACTCATAGCTAAAAGTAAACCACGACCGCTGTAGTCAAAAATCTAACAAAAACCAAATTGATTATCAACCTTCATGAAACAAGCTATGTCTAAAACCTAATCGTTTTAAGATGTTTTTATTATAGTGTTGAGTAATTCAAGCCAAAGGCATTGTATAAAACGCGCGAAAATTCGAACTTTCGGACCTTATAACTTAGAAACCAAACACAATTTTACTATACCAACAGTCATCAGACATCTAGTTCGATCAAATAAAACTATTTTAAGCAAATTTTTGGATCTCTCACAAGAAATATAGTCATGATCTTCTTTCCACGTTTGTATGGGGAGTTGAGCGGGAAGGCCCACCTTAAGCGAGGTCTTTATCGTGCCTATATTTGCCTATGCTTAGTTTCTGTGTTTGGGTAATTTCGCGATATCACTTTTTTTCTTTGTGGCAACTCGGATAAGTCAGGCAGCGCGGGCACGCATACTCTATCCCTAACTCTAATCTAAGTGTGGGTATATTCCAACATCGAGTGTGTGGTAAGTCTCGATTATCCGGAATAGGTTTAATTTATTATGTATATATGTTCATTGCAGGGCATAAGGTACAACTTAATGACTTACTTGCAGCCGTATTAAGAAACCTCCTGTCAAAACTTAGTGAGATTAGCACCGGACTACCATACAAAAACCGGTTTAGTCCGGCGGATTGAAATTAGTCCGCCCTCTCTGAATACGGCCCTACCAGTCAGGCCAGGTTAGGTTAGGTTAATCATAAAATTAATAAACTCCTATAAAATAATCTCGTTGATTAAAATAGCGATGTATTAAAAATAAGTCAAGGACGGTAACCGAATTATCGATCAAATAGATACCTATAATATTTATACTGACTTGCAATATTGATATAGATAGGAGCCAATAGTATAGTCCAGTCCGATACGATATACGATCCATTCACGATATGTAACAATGATTTGTGAACGGGCGCAACCTCGGGCGAAATTAAGCATAGACAGTCGTATTCAGAGAGCACCTGTCAAAACTTAGTACGAGATTAGCACCGGACTAACTATACAAAAACCGGTTTAGTCTGGCGGATTAAAGTTAGCCCGCCCACTCTGAATACACCTGGTAATTATGTTTTAGTAGGTTTAACTAAATAGAAAGCGCCTACTAATTTACGCTCACTAATTTAAAAAAACTACCAATCCAACTTAGGGCCAATTTGTCAATCCTCAGATAGTGCTTATCGGACTGATAGTACAAATTCACGTTTGTCAAAAGACGGATAGTCATTGCTGGAGAATTATATCTTCTATCACAATTATCTGACTATAATTTTACTAATAAACAAATAGACTGATCATATGAGATGGATAAAATCAGCCCTTTAAACGTAAATAACACAGGCAAACATAGTCACAGACTGTGGGTTTATGTGGGTGGAAACTGACTTGACGAACTCTATTTAGAGCACATTCGCGCAAGGTGCTATGGCGCGGTGGCGATATGTTTCGACTGTGTGGCATACGACGACGAACGCGCCGCGCCGGTTTCCGATTCAATTATATGGTCATTTTCAGACGCGATCACAGAATAACTAATAGTGCTGCGCACAGAAGTTGCACTGCCCGACAGTAATTTTTAAATTTTGATCCTAATTGTCGTTATGCTAAAGTATTTATTACGTCGCTCATCGCCGGCGCCGGCGCGGCGGCGAGATGAAACGCGTCGTCGCTCACCCGCCCCTCTACACAATATTGTCGCTGGAATGCTTCTTCTCCTTCTCCACTCCCTACCTACTAGTCGTGGGACGAGAAATGAGAAATGGGTTCGTATAACTGTTACTAGTGTAAAAACGAAGTATTCATTTTACGCCGAGCAGTATGGCCGCTACAAATTTCTTGTAGCGCACTGGATCGCGCACGCGGCGCGCCAACGAAAGCCCGTAGGTTGCGAGCCGTCTAGACGCAACGACCCGCCAGCCGCGACTGTCTCGCTCGCGCAATAGCGAGCGGCAGTAGCTGTAACGGTTGAGGCTTGGAGCCGGTGGTGACTCTCGTAACTGGAGTTACGAGTAATAGTTAGTAATACTAATAATTACTTCGTTGCGGCTTGTAGCCGGCGACTCTTTACCGCCGGTTACCGCCGAAACTGTAATGCGCGCGCGCAGTGCGCACTGTAGTCGAAGAGGGGTTACATTGTTATCGACCGCCGTTGTGGTTTGCTTACAGAAAAATTCCAACGATTAGTATTTCTAAATGCTAATAGGCATATTAAATAAATGATAATTATGTTTATTTATCATTTGTGTTATATTATTTCTGGGGATTATTTTGTCGAGGATAAAAAGTTTTGTCTGACTTTTGTTGAGAATACAGGTAACTGCACTCGAGATTCAGAATTCATGTAAGATGATCGAACCGTGCTAGATGTCATTATACCCATTCATGTCCAGAAAAAAAAGGGACAGGGAGTTTTTTTTCATTTCTTTTTGCAACAGTTTCCGCAAACGGCATCAACAATAACAGTTACTAACGTTTTCGAAGACCAGTGTAAACGCCCACGACTACTACCTAGTAATAATTTAGGTACAAAAGCAAGTTCGGATAATAGTGGCTATACATATAGGTACATATCAATGTTAGTATACTCGGGTATCGAAGCAGTGGTACAGGTGGTAGGTGATACCGCACATAAATATAACTCGAAGACGTGTTTGGTGTGTGAAAATCCTCTTGTTTTCTTGATACAAGGTTCATAGTTTCGGCAAAGAATATATAATACATACTGTTTCGGGCGTCCAACTTTATGGAGTTACATTAATAAGAGTCTTAGTACTAAATTATTCATAAATGTGACCTTGAAAATAACAGTGTACACTTAGGTACACAATCCCAGTAACATCGATATAATCTTACGTCGATGCCCAGTAATTTATTATATAGATACGTACTTCTACCAGTGTCAAGATAAAGAAGTGCGCGTTGAGAAGTAGTCCGATAAGTTGTCGAGTAGGTGTTAAGTAAGGTGTTTATCATCAACTCTGACAACGTTTGACTGTTTTGAATTAACAGTGGCCTATGAATCGTTTTTGATAAAGGAAAATATTGTCGCTTTAAATATGGTTGTGTCAAAAAAGTATGTGCTATTGGAGCCTTTCGTCGGGGAGCCGAAAAAGGAAAATTTCTCTATTGTGGAAGAGACGTTACCACCAATCAAGGATGGAGGTGAGCAATATTATTATTATAAATGCAAACTTATGTACATTATGTATCTTCATTATTTTTATTAGCTTTAAATGTTACATCCGGGCGCGTAAAGTGAATGTTTGTTTGTTTTTTGTGATAAATAAGTATATTAATTCGGTTAGTCAAAATAAATATTAATATAAACATGATACGTGCAATGAAACATAACTTACCAGCTGCTATCGATTTTCAATTTCCCACCATTAAAGATGTACTTACTTATTAAATTTGAAAACTACCTCAGTGTCAGTAAGTGTGTAAAGTACTACTAAAAAAATAATGTAAGTTCAATTGCGTTAGAATGGTGGTTAGCCAAAGTTAAATGGTGGACACATGGGTCATACCGGCCCAGATAGCAAAAATAACTACCAAAATTAATAATAAAAATAAAAAAAATATTCAAATTAAAATAAACTTAAAATTAAATCAAACCCAACAATTTATTACATCGTACAATTTATATGATTTAAGGCTGTCGTGAAGTCACAGGAAATATAAAATTTGAAAATTTTAAGAAATGCATTCTTTGTCCATTTACCAAGGCACAATGTTGCACGGCGACTGCCATCGTCTTCCAGGCCCTAAGGTTTCCATACCCCTAAACTGTCATAATTTAATAAAAACTTGAGAAAGCTTCATTCTATGTTTGTATGTTTGATTTTTTTGTAAATATCTGTATTTTTAAGTAAAAAAATGATGTGAAATGAACGTAAAAAAAGACAACTTTTTTCCATGTTTATTAGCCAATATTTTCCAAACTAAAAGATGTATTAAAAAAATGCATATAAAAAACATATATTTATATAATATATTTTAGAATAAAAAATATCAAAACCATAGTAAAACATTAAGAGCATGGAGACAGTTATCGCCCGTAGTATGGAGAATTAATAGGGGCTTGTCGCATGATTTACAGGTGTAAAAAAACAATAACACAACATGTATGTAGGTAACTGATCTTCAGACCTTATATATCATATAAATTGTATAGCATTGAACATAAATATTTTTTCTATTTTTTTTTTCAGTTTGACATGTTTCTAAGCGGTAGAACCGGCAAGCATTATTGAATGCAAATTAATTGTATATGTTGATCGTTGAGGAGTTCCCTTGTTGCAAGCCAACCTTGGATCTATTAGCCATTTCATAGTGACACTGACAAGGGTAATCATCATTGAAGGCGTATACAAAATATCATGTTTCTGCTGCTAACCATTGAAGAGTTCCCTAGTCTGGACCGAACCCTGAGTGCAGCAATTATTTCATGGTAACTTTCAAAATTGAAGCCAACCTTGAGTTCAGTAGCCATGCCATGGTGACACTAGAATGGGTTATTATAGGCAAATGCGTGTACAAGATGTCATGTCTGTGCTGCTAACAACCGTTGAGGAGATCCCTTGTTAGAAGCCAACATTGAATGCCGTAGCCAGTTATGGTTATATTGATACCATATAATATGTGAATATGATAACCATATGCGTACACATACTTCCTGTTGCAACTCCACGTGCTGTTGACTGTTGAAGTGTTCCTTTATTTGGAGCTAATCTGGTTGTCAAATCAGGTCATCCTTGCCATAAAAAATAATTGTCATCGGAACTGAATCAACCTCTAAAATTTCAACTCCGATGTAATAGAAGGTGGGTCAAATCATAGGCTTAGAATGTAAAAACATACAGAGTCAACCGAAGGATGAGACCAAAATCATTTCATATAAAATGTACTGAAATAAATTTTTTTACTCAAAAATATTTCTAAATTGCTGTGTAGCTTCAAAATAATGATCTGAAGTTATGTTTTAAGTTTTACGTTGAAATATTGAGGAAAAGTTAAGAAATTTGATCAACAAAGAATCATTGGGTCACCCCTTATTTACCATCAAAAAAGGGTTTTTTTCCGGGTTTTGTACTCCCGTTCACTAAACACTATAAATGCACTGGTCACCATGCATTCTCCAAGGAAATCTCGAGAAATCATAAAGATTTCACAAAAAAACATTTCACATTCCATGAGCGCGACTCCAATGTTCATTTTTTCTACATAGAGTTTGACAGCTTCTCACGTGAGACCTTCCCGTGTTCGCTTCCCGAGTAGACCCAGAGCACTATGCGATAGGGCATGGGCCATAGTTCCCGTATGGTTGGGTGTGGTTTTATTTATATATTTTATTTAATATTTCAGGTTTGCCAATAGACTACACAATACATTACATATAACACAATTTGTTACACATTTTATTAGTCAGCCCAATAACAGGGGAATATTTAATTGATTTTACTATAAAATAAATGGTAAAAGCAATAGGTGAAATATTTTGCTATAAAATGATTGGTAAAGATAGGTAGTAGAAAGAATGGTGCTCACTCCATAGAGCGCGCATGCTAGGTCTATGGCTCACTCCCAGTTTTATACAAAGGAGCAACAAGTTATGAAAGATTCTAGCTCCGCAGGCCACGGAACTCAGTAAATACGATAATATATTTTCGTATTCAACTACCATTTACAAGTTATAATATAAGAAAAAACGTATATAAATAGATAATAAAAATAAAATATTGCATGAAACATTTATTAATGTCCAGTTCTATAAAAACAATCTCAAACATTTCAATCCTTTTTGGTTATTATTTATTTGTAACTGGCTATTATTTATTTTATCATATGTAGGTATCTTACATTTCTTTAGTAAGAATAAAACCTTCCAATATTCAAACAAAACCATCTAGTTAACAACAATTACAAACCTGTTCTCTAGATTTATTTACCCACATGAAAACAGCTAAAATATCTGTGTCTATTTCAGAAATTCTTACTGAAGCGCTCTACCTCAGCGTGGATCCCTACCAAAGGGTAAAACAAGGCTCTAGCTACCCCTGTGACATGATAGGTGGTCAGATTGCCAAGTAAGTACCTACCGACAGCGACGCGCATTCATTCCTGCACGGCCTGCCGCTATATTGATTTACCAAGAGCGCCAAGCATCGATATAATTGCTTTGGTACGTCGATGGCGCGGCGAGTACCCGGTGGGCGCGCTCGTGATGGGCCATTTCGGGTGGCGCACACATGCGGGACGCGGCTATGTCGACGGCGGCATTCCTCTCTGTACCGCCTGCCGCTATATTGCAGGGTGATAGAGAGCAAGAGCGCCGAGTACCCGGTGGGCGCGCTCGTGATGGGTCATTTCGGGTGGCGTACACATGCAAGACGCGGCGATGTCGACGGCGGCATTCCTGTCTGTACCGCCTGCCGCTATATTGCAGGGTGATAGAGAGCAAGAGCGCCGAGTACCCGGTGGGCGCGCTCGTGATGGGCTATTTCGGGTGGCGCACACATGCGGGACGCAGCGATGTCGGCGGCGGCATTCCTTCCTGTACCGCTTGCCGCTATATTGCAGGGTGATAGAGAGCAAGAGCGCCGAGTACCCGGTGGGCGCGCTCGTGATGGGCCATTTCGGGTGGCGCACACATACGGTGACGCGGCCCGGCGACGACGCGGGTGCGCGCAGCCCACAGCAGCCCTTCCTGTATCGCCTGCCTGAGCTCGGTGATCTGCCGCCCTCGCTCGGAATCGGCGTGCTTGGCCGCGTCGGGTGAGCCACCCAAAACATGCCGTATCTAATCTAAGAGTTCATTGTTGCCCTATGCCGCCCACAAGGCTGTATCATCCGGGCGGCCCATGTCCGCCTCACGATTAGGTTTGGTGATTTTAAAAACTTTTTTCCAACTTTGACACATGAGGGCCACATTCCAGCAATACTACTTGTTGTGGAGGGATTAAAGCCTTTGCTCTCGTTTATTTGAATAAATTATATTTGCTCGTAATGGTCGCGGTAACCACAAAACCTCCTCAATCCACACTCCAGTATCAACAGTACGCTAGTACATCTTCTATTTAGTCTACATCATATTACAATTGTCTGAGCCACAAAGTTAGTCAAATAAAACAGCCGGAGGCTCGGCTTAGCCAGCGAGCAAGGAAAGGCGGGGGTGGCAATCGAAACTCATACTAATGGCGACAGCGTAGCCACGATTTAGTGAAAAAGCACTGACTGTAACATTTGATCGCTTACGAATTCGGGACGTGCCCTATTACGAACTCTATCGAGCAAGCGCAATCGGGGGCAATATTTGTATGCGTTTGACAGATGGTAGCGAAAGCGATCTGTCAAACGATAGCGTTCGTAGTGAAGTTATTATGTATCGTTGGATGTCGAGAACACAGTATTGAGCGAATTCGTAAGCGAACTGCCTCGCACTAGTTGCATGTGAAGGTGGCTGGAAGGCGCATGCGAACGAGTTTCGGTTGCCACGACTTTAGGTGTTACTCTCCGAATAATGTTTTGTCCTCTGAGCCGGATAGCTTCAACCCGGATGGCTATTCATAGTGGATATATTGGACGCGCAGGAACAGTGCGTATTTCGGACTGCGGGAGATCTGCCGGCCGGTTGCTGGCGAGACGGTTGCGGTGACGGGCGCAGCCGGCGCTGTCGGCTCGCATGTGGGGCAGATCGCCAAGATACTGGGTACGCGCTACTATGGTTAAGAAGTCCCAAAATCATATAGTCTAAGACGTTACGCGCTCGAATGAAGCCCCCATAGACCTAGCATGCCTCCTATTTCTATGGAAGCCCCCACCCTTTCATCACCCTTGGTGCTTCGTCAATTGAAAGATACCTTCCCACAAGAGAAAAGTTCCAAAACATTCTAAAATGAAAAACCGGCCAAGTGCGAGTCGGACTCGCACAAGAAGGGTTCCGTACCCTCAACACCAAAAACTCACGTTTTTTGTATGGGGACCCCTTCATTTTTTATTATTTTTTTTTTCACCTATTTGTTGTTATAGCAGCAACAACTCTATGAAAATTTCAGCTGCCTACCTATTATGGTTAATGAGATACAGCCCTGTGACAGACGGACGGACGGACGGTCGGACAGCGGAGGCTTAGTAATAGGGTTCCGTTTTCACCCTTTGGGTACGGAACCCTAAAAAGTAAAGCAGAAGCAAAACTATATCGGGTTTGGTTTCGTTTCTGCACAGCCACTGCTGACATGGCGATTGGAAGAGGTAGGACTCCGTAACACGATGTCATCACTACACATATTTGATAGTCTTTACGGGTACCTACATAGCTACCACATTTGAATACATTGTTCATTCTTATTTTTAGGCTGCAAGGTAATCGGTTTCGCTGGTACCGATGAGAAATGCCAGTGGCTAAAGGAGGAATTGGGATTTGACTACGCTATCAACAATAAAACTGCTGATATAAAGAAGTCTCTTGAGGAGGTTGCCCCAGAAGGAATAGACTGTTATTTTGACAACGTAAGTATTTTTAAGATTAAGGATTTAGTACATCATTCTCTTCAAAAAATAATCTTCTACTTGGTGGAACTGGACATGGATGGCTAATACCAAACTGACCGTCTGATATTAGCCTAACACACCACATGGATGCCATGCCAGGACCTTCCTTATATTACTCGGATGCATTGATCTGGTTTTAAAACGAGGCCAATATTTATTATTGCCGCTTCGACCATATTTAATCCAATTCGATGGTACCAAGCCCTGCCACCTAGCAAAAAGGGAAGTGTAAGTCCCAGATTACTTGGGTGCAGAATCACGGAGTGAAATACATTATAAATGGAAATTACTATTATAGTCAGATAAAAATAGACACACATGCGTATCGTGGCGTATAGACCCACAACTGCCTTGAGCAAGAGAAGTTCTCAAACAAGTAGGCACCTGTCATCCTCTGTAATTGAAAAATGTGCATATATTTTTCCTTTATATCACACCTCCTCGTGTAAAAACGTATCGTGTTCGTTCCATGAGTAATTCTACTGGTTGTAGTTAGCATCAGTGATATGGCTATGTGTATATACATATACGGCATTATATATAGCATTTTTCAGGTTGGCGGGGAGATCAGCAGCACTATAATATCGCATATGAACACTTTTGGTAGAGTAGCGGTTTGTGGTGCAATTTCCTCCTACAACACCACCAGTGGACTACCTAAAGGTACCTTTGTCTAGAACTATTGTATTGTTTTAGGACTGCAGGACCGTTGATTCGTGCCACTAGTTGAGCCAACATTAATTTCAGCTGCTCTGCATGAAGGTGCGTGAGGGTAAAAACATCGAGTAAGGACTGGGGTGGCTTCCGTAACTCATCCATATAGCGGCAGTGTAGCCATGTTTTAGTGATATTTTTTTTTATGCAACCTGACAAGGATGGCTAATACCACACAACTACAGTTATATTAGCTCAAAACACCATATTCCCGAAGGAATTCGGTGCCATGTCAGGACCTTCCCTTTATAAGCACGCCTACATTTAACTTGGTGGAAAACACGGACAATTCTTCATAGCCGCTTCAACCATCTTTTCACCCAATGCGATGGTACCAGTCTGGGCGGACCTAAACCCTACCAGCTAGTAGGGTAAGGGGACCTACCGTTTCACATGGATTCCGAACCATGGAGCAGCTCGCATTAGTGACAAAATGAATTTATCCATCTCAGAATGAGAAATAAAGTGGTGCATGAACGGGGCGAGGATTTGATCCCAAGCCTCTGGTATGCGAGGCAAGTCTCCGCGCCGCTAGGCTACGAGCCGCGGAAAAATACACTTACGGTTGCGCCGGCCAGTCAGTTTACTTATTAATTCGCTCACTCCTGATGTTCTCGTGTTGCAACGACACGTAAGAACTGCACAGGATTTAGTGCAACGAAAATTGTATGCTGCGCATCAGTGTCGATAAGGATTGGCGAGGATTCGGATAAGTTCCTAATTTTGTAACTAATGATGAAAAAGCACTATTGAGGGGTGTCGAATGCTCTAGACCATTTTTGCCGAAATTGAGTTATTTCTTCTCAGTTATTATTATTTTTATAAAAAAAATATTTTATAAATATCTTTGTCCAATGATAAACCACTTTCAAGGTCCCTAACCTGATTAAGAATCAGAAAGCACTATTAATGAATGAAATGTTTTTTTAGTGAACCGAAAATTCACCACGGCGGATAGATCTGCCTGTGATTTTACACCCCTCTAGTTTCTAGTTGCCAGTTGCAGCTAGCTGACCTAAACAAATGACCTCCTTAGAGCTAGGTTATTATTTTCAGCAACATTCATCCAGCGCAACGTGACCTCCAAGCAACTGCGGCTGGAGGGATTCCAGGTGAACCGGTTCGCGGCTCGCACCATGGAGGGAGTGCTGCAGAACTTGGAGTGGGTGCAGCAGGGCCGCCTCCGCTATCGCGAGCATGTCGTGCAAGGCTTTGAGAATGCAGTGGATGCGTTCATTGGCATGCTCCGAGGGGATAACACTGGCAAGACTATTGTCAAAGTGTAAATAGATGTTGTATTATCTCGTCGGAATTATATTGAAAATGTGGTGTTTTTAAGAATTAAAATGATATTATCAAAAATTGTGTAATTACATAGACCTTTAGTGATTTTTTTTGTGATTACTGGGATTGAACCTTTCAATTTACAGAACTAAAATAGATTAGTGATTTTTTGGTAGCACCTGAATTAAATTGGAAATATATTGCTACCCACTGTGCTCGAAAGATTTTTCGAATTATTATTTTTTTTTCATTTGATGTAACCAATTTTGCTATTGTGTGGCAGCACGTATGCATAGTGGGCCTAACCGCCGAGCCATCAGGGGTCACCCCTGTAGTGAAAAGTTAAAATAAAGGAGCGCCATATTTGAATATTGGTCCACACAAGGCCAGCACTCATAATAGGTGTAATAGGACATCAGGGATGAAGAACAATTTCGATAAAAATCACCAAATTGGTCCATTAAATGTATCACAGCTCATTAAATTTTCAAAACGTCCAAGTTCTGACAGTTTTCTTTAAAAAAAAAAACCAAATGCAATTACTGATGGAATAAAAACAATTCAGCTGGGGCTGATAGAATATAGCCACCCAAAGATGATGTCTCCGATGAAGAGATTTGGTATTGCGCTGCCACTGGTCGAAACACCATCAGTTGAAGTAGGTCACCCCAGAGACCGATTCGATATGATTTTCTGTTACGTCTTGAAGTCAGTCAAAATTGGAGTAAAATGGGAATTAGAACTTATTTCACCTGCACCTGTACATGCATAAATGGTAATTCAATCTCCAATCCACTGTAAAAATTTGACACATAATAAGGGGCTTATGTTCATTTAATAAATAAATAGTATAGCCCCTGGAACACATGATTCTGTACTTATATAACTCCACTTATGGCTTAAGCATAATAGTTCATTCTCTATTGTAACATATAAAAAAATAGTGGCAATCAATCGCAAATACTTATTTTTTCACTTTCTGTCTTTTAGATGAAACAGAACTAAGAAATAACTCTTCGTACACAGAACTTCTTAGAGAAGCACTCAAGTATTGCGAGATTTCACGAAAGAGGTACTTCTTTTTGCTATCCTCGCTCCATTTAGTGTCAGTCTGTTGGTCCACTTTTGTCGAAGTCTTAGGGGCAATAACGGGCCGCCCCAGTAAAATCCTCTTGATTTCGGCGATATCACGCTTGTTTTCTTCCACTGCAGATAGAAGAGTGCTACTAACGCTGGATAGCTCTTCTTGCGTTGTGTGTGCTTCATTGCAGCCGGCTGAACGGGAGGCCTGTGTGTCCAAGTGTCTGCTGAGGATAGCTGGAGCGGAGTCAACAGAAGCCGAGGGGGTAGGAGCGGGAACGTGACACGACTTGTCCACACCTTGAAGCGTGCGCTCCACCACTTCCTTTAGGCTCATATTAAAGCTTCTCTTTTTCTTTATTTCAGCCAGTTTTTCTGCTGAAACCTTGATGTTGGATTTGTTAAGCAAACATCTGCGCAAGGGGCGAACCGTGTTTTCTATTACTGATGCATTTTTAATAGCAGCCACTTTATCAGGGATTGTTTCAGTTATGATTGGAACTATGGGTGGGCACACTGTGAAACTGTTGCTGTCGGTTTGTGCATCGGCCACTGGGAGGACCGGTGGACAGAAATCCTCGATAGCGAGTGGGTCACAGACGACAGGGTGCAGCACTCCCTCAACAGCACCTGGCTGCTCTGGCATCAAAATGTAATTTGTACATTCTGAATGCTGCCCTTCCGACTTCTCTATAATAGTGTCAGAACTAGAAGTGTTATTTGTGATATTTTTTTTTGGTTTCTTTATAACGAAGGAAGGTGATGCTTTCTCAAGTGTCGGAAGTGGTACTATAGGCAAAGGAGGCGATATTTTTTTTGCAGATATAATGACCACATTATTTGCTGTATTGCTCGACTTATTTTGAATTTCAGGGGGTCCACTTTCTTGTTTGACAGGCGGTTCCACATTATCTGGATTCCTGGTTTTAATTTTCTTTCTGGCACCATTAAAGACTTTGGGGCGCGCTAAACGGCCAATCATGGTAGTTTTCATTTTGGGACGCACCCAGCGGTTTGTTGAGCTAGTCTTACTTTTGGGGCTCGGTAAAGACTTCCTTAATTCAGGATCATTCAGTGATTCAAGACCGCTCTTTTCTAAAAAAACCTTGTAAGGGACAGAAAAAGTGGCCGCCTTTTCACGTACCGTGTAATATTTAGTCTCGTCTTGCCCTGATATTTTATTATCTGTGACTGGGTCATTTGATTGCTCTGGAGAATCATCAAACAAAACTGGCCCATCTTCAGTTGGTACTGCACCGCAAGTCAATCGGTC
This sequence comes from Incurvaria masculella, assembly GCA_946894095.1. Classification (NCBI taxonomy): domain Eukaryota; kingdom Metazoa; phylum Arthropoda; class Insecta; order Lepidoptera; family Incurvariidae; genus Incurvaria; species Incurvaria masculella. The sequence continues at coordinate 13,085,287 of OX335644.1, forward strand.
TTTCTGCAAGAAGATTTTTTTAAAATTATTATCGGAAAACAATACATAAGAGTTACTCAAGTAACTTGCCTTAAAGCAAACATAGTTGGGGAATATTTAAATCGTTTTTATTTTGTAACTGGACATGGCTGGCTAATACCTCACCCACCGTCATGATATTAGCCCAACACACTGCATTCCCGAAGGATTTGGCTATTCAAGAATTTTTTTATGCCGCTTTAACCATTTTTTCATCCAATGCGATGGTACCGACCCAGGTCTGCTTAAACCTACCACAACAATTTACGATAACTACAATTTATGGAATGTATGACATACCATTGGGAATTTGCAAATGTAAAATGGAATTTATGCCAGTCAAAAGACGCCTTTTAATGTAAATCATGGAAACTTTTGGGAACAGAACAGACAAAGAAAATGGGGGTAAGTTGATTGATACCTTGTAATTCATGAACATTTCATCTCGAAAGTGGCGTTGGCAAACAACTCGGTTTTTGAGCTGCGACAGCTTTAGGTTGAGCAGGTCGTAGCGGCGCCCATTGGCGATCCATTGATGGCAGCGCACCTTATCGAAAACAGGGTAGTGGAAGAAGTGAAGGCCGCCACCGGTCGATGCTGGGCAGTTGCGGTACGTGCACCGACACCCGCCCATTATTAAAAAAAAAAAATATTTTCAAATATCCAGTAGATAAGTAGGACGTTCTGCACTCGACGCTGCCAATGTAGCCAATGTGAGTCAAGTACACTGCAATGGAGCAATTGATTGCAGCAAAGCTTTATTACGTTCTGTCCAGAGCTGCACAACACAACTATATTCTATGCAACGAAGGCAGACCATCAACTGCCTTGGGTAGCAAGGTAATCCTTTGGTTCGTTATTGTTGGAAAGGATAGTTGTAATTTCCGTCACAGATTCTTGTTTTGGATTGGTTGATTGTAGGTACTGCTCAGCTCCATAGAACAGAATTTATAATATCCTGCTCGGCTCGCCTGCGGGAATGCAGAAGAAAGGTGAAAAGGTAACTTCTTCTTTTTACATCTCAAGGAAAGAGAGTCCCACTTCTTTTCAAAACTTACAAAGTACTCGCACCCAGAAACCTATATAACGTTTGTGTATGGACATATTTTTGGAATTTGCCTCGGAACAAAAAAAAAATACAATTGGGGTTTATTAGGATCACTCGCTTCTCACACAATCACAGATAACTAACAAATAATTCACGCGTCAAGAACCATTGCAGAGTATGTAAAGATGGTACCAGTATTATCAAAGAACACTAATAAAATATTCTGTGCTCATAGATGCATGTTGTAATTGTTACATTGCACTCTAATTAGAATAATTAGAAAGGGACAACACCTCGTGTCTATCAATTCACAACAGTTGTGACTCACCGGTGGTAACCGTTCGTATGGCAAAAATTTTACTTAAACGCTTATCTTTTATCTGTGACTTGAACTCGTTTTCGCTTCATGAGTGGAAATATACTAATGAAACTACAAGCTCTCATTTACGAGTGATCTCTGAGAGAGAATTTTATGAGTAACAGCGATGGGCGATTGTAATAAAAAAAAACTAGCCAAGTGTGAGACGGACTCACACACGAAGGGTTCCGTACCATTGTACAAGATTGAACACAATTTTTTTTTTGTATGGGGCCCCCGTCAAATTTTGTTGTTTTAGCGGCAACATATATACACACTCTGTGAAAATTTCAGTTGCCTACATATTACGGTTCATAAGATACAGCCCTGTGACAGACGGACAGACGGACGAACAGCGGAGGTTTAGTAATAGGGTTCCATTTTCACTCTTTGGGTACGGAACCATCAGTCATGTATTCGATTGTCGATTCATTCGTCACCGTGAAAAAAATATCCACTATAATCGGACAATAATGGCCCACTATGCACGCATTTGCGAGTCTTGAGCGCTGTAGCGCTGTTCAACAATGGAATAATTTACATTTGTATTGGAATAAATCGAAAAAAAGGGAATAATCGAGTAATTCGATTGTTTTCATTTGCAATCGCCCGTCGCTATTAGCTAGATATGCAAGAGGTCTACTCATGAAAGCGAACACGAAGTGTTCTTCTGTTCGTCCTGAAAAAAAGTAGACATCTTTTTTCTACATAGAGTTTGACAGAACCGAACACGAGAACTTCTCGCTTTCGCTTTCCTTTCTTCTCCTTCTGACTTCACCTGTGAGTCACAGAACTTTCTTTGTGGCTGTCATTTCATGAGTACGAATGTTTAAGACTCACAGTGAGAATCTCATGAGTAGACCCCCACGAGTTCTCGTGTTCGGTTCTGTCAAACTTTGTAAAAACCAAAGAGTTGTGAGAAGTCGCTGCGCCTTTCTACGTAAAAAAATATGCTTTTTTCAACTTTTTTCATCATACAGCCCATCTACTCGGCAAAGCGAAAACGAGAAGTTCTCTTTTTCGGTTCTGTCGTACTCTATGTAGAAAAAAAAGATGCCTACTTTTTTCAATATTTTATTTGACAGCAGCGAACACGAAAACTTCTCGCTTTCGCTTTCATGAGTAGATATGACGTTTGAGAGAAGACAACCAGGATATTCTATATTCTATGAAGCCAACGCGAGAACTTCTCGTGTTTGCTTCTGTCAAACTCTATACAGGCTGATGCAACGGCCAATAAAGAAATTTCGGGAGCATTATCCTCTTGCTTTTCAAAGAACAAAAAAATTTTTTCAAAAATTTCGCTAAGTGTCTAGTTATTGAGATATATTTTTTATGTATTCATCTAGTTTCATTTGACGCGACGTTTTAACCGTGAAAAGGAAGGTCTTGACATGGAACCTAGATCCCACGTGGCGTGTCAGGCTAATGTCATAACAGTAGGTGTGATATTATCTATCCATGTCCGAGTACATGCAACGTTCCCACGTTCTTACGGAACATTAGATTCTTTTTACGCAAAATAATGTATTACTTTGTATGGAAAGTCTATCAACAGTCATATTCAGAGAGGACCTGTCAAAACTTAATACGAATTTAGCATCGGACTAACCATACAAAAACTGGTTGAGTCCGACCTGAAAACGCATACTTTTAATAATAATAATATATATTTATATATATATATATAAATAAAGTTGGTCCGCCCACTGTGAATAGAAATGCCACTTTTTGTTTAGAGGATTTTCAGAAATGCTCCTATATCACAACAATTATTATTACACTATTGTATTTTTCATGTTTTATTTACAACTCTTTTTGTCAACGTAAAATGATTTCTTTGAAAATTATTTTAATTAATTGAAACACAACGTTAATTTTGTATTGGTTTTAATAAATAAGTAGAAAAAAAATTTATTTTTAAGTACCTTTGGACATTTAAACTATAAATTCAACATGTACAACAAAAGTAAAAAATTGTCCACCGGGTCTTTAGATCCTTGAACAATCATTCTTCTTAGTTTACGTGTTGATTGTGACAATAGCTATCTACTAGCATGGAAGGTATACAATTTGCTCCTAATAATGATTTGTTCCTAATATTAATAGGCACCAAGTGCTTATAAGTTCAAAGATACTTGTAATTAAGTTCTCAATAAACAATTTACTAAAACTTCGTCAATATGGATGACAAAAAAAATGGTTTTATGGCAACAATATTTTTTTTACTGAAAAAGAAAAACAAATACATATGAACATCCCCTGGTCAAATAATACTTATTGTTAAGGTTATCGGCGAGAGGTTTTGAGTGACAGGGCTCTGGTGCAGAACACAGATTATGTTAGCATCCCGTAGCGTCGTGAGGTGACATATTACAAGTAGCTGTTTTGATAGAGTTAGTAGTAGAGCCCCCCATTGGTGAGAACTGGGAGTGGCTCCCGATTTCGCTCACACGGCCCCGGTGAAGGACACAGATCATATCTGCGTTTTGTGGCATCATAAAGAGATGTGTTACGATTAGTTGCTGTATTGGTAAAGTCCCTCCTTGGTGAGGAGCAGCGAGTGGGTTTAGACTTCGGCAATATGTTCATAGCAATTTGGCCCTGCTGCAAGACACTGGTCACATCCGCCTCCCGTAGGGTCATGAGGTGAAATGTTACGAGTAGCTACTTTGGTAGAGTTTGTAGTAAAGGCCCCTTTTGGCGATGAGCTGCGAGTGGGTCCCGATTTCGCCCACGCGACCTTGGTGCAGGACACAGATCACATCTGCGTCCTGTATAGTCGTAAGTCTGTGCGCGATCGTGATGCACGTGCGTCCCTCCTTCGCTGCGTCCAGCGCTTCTTGCACCACCTGACACAAAAGGTATAAAAGGTATAAAGGTATAATTTTAGCTTAGAGATCCTCAGCTTAGCTTAGAGATCTTTGAGCGGAGTTTCTCAAGGTCTGTTGTGGCAATGACTCTCTACAACTTTTATGTATGTTACCGTTAACGTTCGAAATAATTTTTTTCCTTGAAAGTAACAAAGATTTTCAAGATATACCTGTGTCCAGTGCACTAATTAGAAAAAAAGTTCTATTTTAGTCTGACTAATTGATTGAAAATTCATGATTATCCCTTGAAGAGATTTCTTTGAGACGACCTTTAGGTGTTTGAGAAGTTCAATGGGGATATGTTCGTTCATATAAATATTACGGTTAAGCCTGATGTTGGTTGAAGTCCGAAATATTTTTTTACCAAGTTTACACTTTTTGACTTGGAACTGGTTTTTTTATTTTAAAAAAATTGCTCAAGGTACATTCATAACCAATCAAGTGGTGGAGTCCCTACACAAACTCCCGGAATAATTATTTAGCGCTATAAACACTATTCACTTAATAAATACGGGAGCAAGAAATAAATAAGATTAAGACGCATCAGCCCAGGCTAATTCACCTGACTTCCAGAATTGCTCATGTTTATACGTGAGTGTCACCTTTTCACTCTCTGCGTCGAGAGCGGAGGTGGCCTCGTCAAGAAGAAGGATCTTGGGGTTTCTGATGAGCGCACGCGCGATGGCGATGCGCTGCTTCTGCCCGCCCGACAGCTGCGTGCCCTTGCTTCCTAGGCGCGTCTCGTAGCCCTGCAGGACACCCATGTGTAATTTAGCAAATGGCAATTGCCTAACAACTACATTTCATTCTTGCCATGCATTTGTTTGTTTGGATTGTAATAATTTAAGACTATGTTCATATCTATTGTTCTCTGCAAGCCAAAGCAGGCTAGCTGAGGAGTTTTATCGCTAAGTGGAATGATCATAACTATCCGCATAAGGTTGGCCACGTTATCATGCCGATTTCCTGTTTGCAAGAGGCTCGGACGTATTCTATGAAACCATAGTATATCTTTGCTTTTTTCTTGTAACCTTTTGTTTATTTATTTATGCATGCTTATTGCACTAAAAAAGAAATTTGGGCAAAATGTACAACTTAACGCCGGAGGCATTCTATACCAGTCTACCTTTGGGTATCGTGAGCAGTAGTGCGAGTAGCAGTTATGAAGAAAATTATATACTTTATTAAATCAAATATAATTCCTTAAGGTGGCCCAACCCGGCGGGACTAACTCATTCGCGGGCAAGGTACAAAACCGTGCTGTTGCGCTCTGGGACCTTCTCTGTTTCAAAGAATAAGACAGGCTCCGTGATGAGGAAGATGCAACATGTCCACAAAAAAGACAATGTGCATAGTGTATGATTTGGTAAGATTTACGAAAATTTTAATTACAAAACAACTTATAGCTAACAGTAAACCACGACGGCTGTAGTCAAAAATCTAACAAAAACCATATAGATTATAAATCTTTATTAAATAAGCTATGTGTGATGACTAATCTTTTTAAGATTTTCTTACTTTATCATTGCGTAATCCACCTCCAAAATTACTGTATAAAACACTTTCGGACCTTATAACTTAGAAACCAAACACAATTTTACAATGTCATCAGACATCTAGTTCGATCAAATAAAGCTATTTTGAGCAAAATTTGGGATCTTTGACAAGAGATATGGGTGTGATCTTCTTTCCCCTTTTGTATGCGGATTTGAGCGGGTTGGGCCACCTTAAATACACATTTTACTTAAATATAAATAAATACATACAGATAGATAAATACTATATAATAAATAGATTACTCATAAAAATAAATATATAAAAATAACCTTGAACCAGAAGTTATCTCATGTCACCCAATACACCGTGAGATTGTGTTTATTTGCTAATTTAATCGAAGAGTGGGCTCCACGGTCGTTAGTGGGGTGTTGAGCCAGACAAGTCGGTGATGAAAGTGCGCAGTTACCAGAGGCAGGGAGGCGATGAAGTTGTGTATGTTGGCGTCGCGCGCGGCCTGCACGATCTCATGCGCGGTGGGCGCGCGCGTGTTGTCCCCGTAGGCGATATTCTCGCCGATGGTGCGGTCGAACAGCACCGGCTCCTGCTGCACGAGGCCGATGCCGCGCCGCGCCTCCGACACGCGCAGCGCGCGCAGTGCCACCCCGTCCAGGTACTGCCGGGGAGGACCGAAACTACTAAGTGAGCAGCGCGGAGGGTTTTTTTTATGGAACCTGACATGGATGGCACACACTACACACTACACACCTAGAGTCAAGATATTAGCCCAGTACAACGCATTCCCGAAGGAATTAGGTGCCATGCCGGAACCTTCCCTTTATTGCGCACGGCTACACTGAAGTAGGGCTGAACCGGTGTAAGATGTGAGAAAAGATGTGAGGGAATTCGATAAATTCTGCACCAATAAGAAGTGGATGGCAAATATTGTACCCAGTAAGAGCGCAGAAGGTATGACAAACAATTCTGATTGGCGCAGAATTGATCGAATTCTCTCTCATATTTTTCTCACACCTTACGCCGGCTACCCCCCAGGATGGAAAACACGGACGATTTTTCATTGATGCTTCAATCAGTTTCATACAATGCTTACCACCTAGTAGGGGAAGGGGGAAATACATTTTAGCATGGGTTCCGAACTATGGAACAGCTCGCTTTCGTAACGAAATGCAATCATCACTGGGAAAGAGATTGAATGTGCACCACATTATATCTCTTTCCCAGGGCCGAGGATTTGAACCCATAACCATAACCTAGAGTGAAAGAAAACTCCTCAAGCCCCTACACCACGAGCTGTGCGAGGTATGTGGTCTCCATCGTGGATTCGAGCCGCAAGGAGTGGTAACTTTATGAAGTGAAAGTTCTTTAGGTGCGGAGGGCAAATTGACCCGGAACTGACAAAATTGAAACACTTCTCCAGCGGCGAATTAAACCGGCAGTTGAATCAAAGGAAAGAGTGGAACAATAGTTTCTACTCTTTCTGTCAAATGCGTTATACACACTATACACATATGTGTAGTGCTCACACCAACAAATGTTGGAACCTTAGAAGTTTCTCAAGTAAAGGGAATCTGATTAGGTCTTAGTTTGCTGATACACCTACACAGAATTCGATTTCGAGGTCGCAACTGGTTGCACACTTACTTCATGATTACAAACATCATGTACATTTTTGGGCCCCGTTTTCTACTTATTAAGTGGAAGGTTTTATAGAATGACATTACATACCAGGAGCCGCATACTGTTGTTTGAATGCTATGGTGTACGCGGTATCTATGATACTCTCAAACAAAAACATGTCATGCATATCATAACGTTGCCCTTTTGAGTGCGCTGTTAAAAGCTTTCTACCGATCCTGACCGAATTGCTTATTCGGAAGCTTAACAATTTTGGATTTAGAGGGAGATTGCTGTTTTGGAGCCTTTCTCAATAAAATAAAATATCACTTCTTAGCGGAGTATTGCAGGGTGCCCTGCTGGGCTTGTAGAAGCGCTGCAGCAGCGCTCTTGTCTGTGTGGTCCAGCCCGTATCCACCCAGCTGCCGCACGCATAGGGTACGCGAGGTTTACGTATAGTTACAGGCAGTTGCTCCACCGACCACGGTGCCTGCGCTGGGCTCGTAGAAGCGCTGCAGCAGCTGGATGACGGTGCTCTTGCCGCAGCCGCTGGCGCCGACGAGCGCGACGGTGGCGCCGCGCCGCACGTCCAGCCCGAGCCCGCGCAGCACCTGCACGGTGGGACGCGTCGGGTACGAGAAGTGCACGTCCACTAGCGCTGCGTCGCCCGAAGCGTTCTACAATCAAGGCATCGTCAAAATTAGTATGTTGTAATGTGTTCATGCATAAATACCATCAAACCTATATCATTGATTGGGTTAGGAAGCTGGTTAAAGGGTACAATGCTGCTCCAGTACAGCATTGTAACCCACTTTTAAATAAGAGTAGGACAGAGGCTAAGGCACTTGCTTTCTGCATAATTTTATCAGTTAGGACAGTATTTAGAAATTTTTAGACTACAAAGGGCATACCTACGTTTTGTTATGTCATTTCAGTCAGTAGCAGGAAAATAAGCCTCCACTAATTTAATGACTCAAAAAACAGTTTCCATTATCGCTCCTCATTCTCCAGTCCTCCACATACTCCAGTCTTCAACATTCTCCAATATTATATTACATTCTCCAATTAATATTATATTATAATATTCAGTCTTGACTAAGTTAGGATCATTTGAAATGCTGCAAATTTTTCAATGGAGGCTAGATTGCCGCGAAATGTTTGCTTGCGTTCACACATTGTGACGTTACTATTGTTATTGAACAGCGCTACGGAAATTATTTAATAATTTGAAGTATAGTCTACATGTGAGCGGAATGCTATGAAGGAAGATGTCAATTTGTAAAATTAAGTTGCAAAAGCTCATAGTTGTGAGGTGATACAATGATACCTTACATTGAAGTATTATTGTAATCAAACAATCAGAAACTTAGTTGGTCTAAGAGTTTTTTATTATGTGTGTTATCGTTTAGGATAAGACTGTTTGTTTCATAAAAAAAAAAAAAGCAGGAACCGAACCATTGACCTTTGAATAACATCCCTGTATAACCTCAAATTTATGAGAAAACTGTAATGTTTAAATTCAATTAAGTAAATAAAAAACAAAAAATATTACAGCTATAATTAAAATTTTGCAACTTTAAAAAAATGTGTCGCAATCTCGACTCCACCGAACTAATGAGTGTTTTGAATCATTTTCATAACAAAAGCGAATAATAATTTGATGTAGTCACGGTATAGGTATGCTTACAAAGATTTCCTTCTCGGGCTTGATTGGGTCGAGTATCTTGGGCACCCGCTCGAGCAGGTTGATGATGCGCGCGGCGGCGCGGATGCCCTTGTCGAAGTTGGGCGCGAACGCGAACATGTTGCCGATGCTGCTCGTGCTCATGATGAGCGCCTGCGTCGTCCTGTCGCCGACCACAACGACTCACACTATCGCAGCGGCTCATATCAGGAGGCACAAGGATAGCACAGTATGTAGTAGGTTAGGGTTTAGTTAGATGTTAAACACCAAAACAGTAACAATTTTCGTTTTACTCATAAAATTTATTAATAAATAAAATTTTATTGCACGTTGATACGTTGCTTTGAACACTAATCTCCAAACACTTCAACTCAAAAACTATTTCACTAAAAGAACTAGATCACTTCTGTTGCATCTGAGAATGTCTCCTTTTGCTGGTGTTGCTTGCATGGCATCGCTTGTTTTGCATAAAAACAATTAATCGATTTCCCCAGCGCTCGGGGACCTTTTATATCAGTGGATCTTCTTTCCAGAAAACTTCATCGAATTCTAGGTGCCACCTCCGCATGGCACACCAGTACTAGCAAAGTACGATGGAAGAAAAAAGACCCTAAATTAATGTAAATTCCCAAAAATCAAAAATGTTTGCGGTACGCACAGTTCATGTCAAATATCAGATTGTTTTGTTAAAACTGTGCACGCCACCTAACATTTTGCCAATTGAAGCCATTCAGTTCATGTTCATGGCTTCCTCTGTCTTAAAATTTGAAAATCACCACTAAGAGAGTGCCAGTAGGTACGGAGCGGTCTCAGAGTTGCGAATACACTATTCAAGCTTTACATATATTAAGATTAATTGTAGAGTTGGCTGCAGTACCGCTAGCCGCAAGTTATGACTGGAAAATAGGGCTATAGACGGGATACAACTCATAGAATTTGGGACGACCAAGTTCAGAAGGAAGACTTACTTGAGAATGTCGGCGTATTCGACGCCGTCGTTGACGACGAGGTACCCGCCGTAGTACATGGCGATCGCGAAGGTGAAGTTCATCATGGCGCGCGACGCGGCGTAGACGACGCCACGGATGTGCGTGCCGCGCCGCGACAGCGCCAGACCCGGCGCGAGCTGCGCGCGGAACTCCTCCACGAACACGCGCTGCCGGCCGAGCGACGCGACCGTGCGCACGTTCGACACCACGTCCACCGCGAGCTGGGGATGGTTAACCAGGGTGGTAATGATCCATTATGCGACAGGGTTCGGTATCACGATAAATCATTTACTATTATTATTTTTTTATTTTTGATAGACTAGCAGCTTGCGCTGGTATAACGACACTTAAAGTTATGATTTATATACTCTACTCACAATGATTTAATAATTTTCGGCTTGTTTTTGCAATTGTTTTATAAGATTAATACACAACTGCTTAGTGTGCTTGTCAATACAGTTATAGTAAGTAACGTTTTATTTTTAAGGAGTTATAGGCAGAACGACCGTGGTACTTATTTGACGGAAATATCCCCTTAAGTAACAGCCGTGGTCTTTTTTTTTCTTTGATCGCTTTGTCATCCAAGTCATCATTTCTAAATCTAATTACACCAAAGTTATCAGAACGTTTGCGAAGACCAGACCAGTTATGGAAAGTAGGGATAACCTTAGTACTGTCTTCCATGGTCTTGGATGTGCCGACGGCCTGCTGCTGCGACATGCGGATGGACTGGTAGGCGAGCACCACGATGAGCGGCGAGATGGCGAGCACGACGAGCCCCACGCGCCACTCGTAGTAGAGCCCGATGGCGGTGCCGAGCCCGAGGCTGCCCACGCCCTGCAGCACCGTGCCAATGCGCATCCCGGTCGCCTGCGACACGAGCCCCCTACACCGTTACACTTCGGGCCCACCAGTGCTTTTTTATTTATTGTGTTTCGCATGAAACGAAGATATACATATTTTATAGGTAATGGGGTATAAATAAGACTAAGGATGAACACATTGAAAAGTCCAGGAGCACATCGATAGCTGTGAAGTGAACCGAACTAAGCGTTTAATACGCACCCCCTGCACGAGGCTCGCGTCGCCGGAGAGCTTGGCGCACAGCGCGCCGGTCGAGTTGCGCTTGTCGTCGTAGAAGCCGACCTCCTGTCGGAGCAGCGCGCCAAACATGAGGTGGCGCATGCGCTCCGTCAACTTCTCGCCCGCTACGCCGAACAGGAATGTCTGTACGGAGGGGCAGATTAACTTTAGCGCTTTATGCTCAAAATAAAGATAAGGTTCTGGCACTTATTAAGTTCCTTCGGAAAGGCTGTACTGCAGGCTAATGTCATGGATCTGTTACGTCAATGACCTGAAAAAGTAATAAGTAAGTAAAACGAGTAATAAGTCTTTTGATACAAGAAAGAGATTCATTACAGTAGAGAACCTCTTAGGGTGAATAATTAAAAATAATTAAATTCTCTAATTTAAGAGTATTGAAATTGTTGGAAAAAGATAAAAAAAAGGCCTATATAAAAGAACACCTGAGTTCCTATGGTTTCAAAACTATTTAAAATATTACTTAACATCGAGTGGCTTTTCTGAGTACCTCTCTCAGCACCGGCTGACCATATCGGTAGTTCATACTGAAAAGCTTTTGATCTTTTGAAAAACTTTTGAAATTAATAAACAAAGGGCAGGTTTAATGATTACCGGGATCTACTGTTATCTTTTTAATAAAAAGATTTCTTAGGTTTTCCTAAAATAACTTTTAAAGTCAAGGACTAAACAATTCATAATCACAGCATGGAACGTATAGTTACACTCAACGGATGGTATTGTTTGGCCGTCATTAAAAAGTCAGGCACATAACAGGGCTTTACCTGGAAAAAGGTGGTGAGTCCGATGGCTGTGCCGAGTCCAACAAACACCAGTCTGAGTCTAGAGAACAAGCTGCTCATTTACAAGGCCATTCTCAAACCCATATGGACATATGGTATTCAGCTGTGGGGTACCGCCAGCAATTCTAACATCGAAATTCTGCAAAGGTTTCAAAATAACGTGCTCAAGCAGATAGCCAAAGCTCCCTGGTTCACTCGGACTACTGAAATACACGAACATCTTGAGATTCCTACGGTGAAGGATGAAATAAGAATGGTCTCTACCAAATACAAAACCCGACTTAATAACCATGTCAACGTACTTGCATCAAACCTACTAATCCCAGATCACAAGCAACGACGACTTAAAAGATATGACATACTGGATCTTGACAACCGGTTCTGATTGATCTAAGTATGGAGGAAGGTCTAATGTTATTGGACATGTTTGACCTACAAAACCACGCACACTCAAGAGATCTGATTATAGTCTGAAGACTGATCGCAGATGGACGTACCATTAAAAAAAAAAAAAAAAAAGGACTAAACAATTCATAATCACAGCATGGAACGTATAGTTACACTCAACGGATGGTATTGTTTGGCCGTCATTAAAAAGTCAGGCACATAACAGGGCTTTACCTGGAAAAAGGTGGTGAGTCCGATGGCTGTGCCGAGTCCAACAAACATCAGCGACAGGGTGTTGGTCTGAGCCGCCACCACTGCCGGGTCGCCCGACGACAGGTTCTGTTGATCATATAATATAGTTCAAAATAGTAAATATTTGGCTCATCTAAAAAGAGATATTCAAATCCAAATTATTCTGTTTCCTTCAAACAACCCTAGTGCAAATCTACTTTCTACACTGCCTAGCATTTGAGACTAAGCTGTTGTAGATAAAGTGTTAGGGAGCTGGCGAGCATTTAGTTACGTCATTTGCACATGTTCCACATCGATAGGTATTGAAGCACGTGTGATACGAATTGATTTCAATTGATAAATAAAAGTCAGGTGTCGCTTCATTTTGAAGTAAATTTGTGAGTACCGATATTAGGAACTAAATGGTAAGTATGCGCTTTCCTTTCGATTTTTTTTCCCAATAGTTAGTTGCCCCTGTCCTGAAAAAAATAATAATAAAAACGCTGTGCTATCATGGTAATTAGTTCAGTTATCACAGTGATAATTTAACACTTAATAGCTCCGCCTTTTGGATGACTGCTTAAATTTTTTCAGTTTAGGGGCAATGTTACAATAGCAACAACTGGAAAGGCAGACGTGTAAACATAATTTAGTACCTATGCAGCGACACCCGACTTATAATGGGTGACTGAAATCGACTCCTATCAACCAGAGCTTCAATACCCATTGATAAGAAACATGTGAAAATTACTTGAATGGAACCTTTTGTTATCAGAGTGGTCAGTCTGAGTTCTCACCTAAATTGGCGTTTACGGCAAACCGATCGACGGGCGTTTTCCGTCAACTCCATACAAGTTTTAGTATATTCTGTGGTTTTACTTCTTCAAGCTTTCAAAGTCAAATTCGGACTTCCGATTTGTATGAAAACGCGGAGTCGACGTAAACAGCAACGTCGATGTATTTGCAACGTTGAGTAAGCTGTCAAATCAAGCTCGGACTCGCAAATGTTAGTTCGATTAACGCCCACTGCGCGCGCTCTTCAATTTCTCCATACATTTGAAAACGCCAGTCGATCGGTTTGCCGTAAACGCCAATTTAGGTGACAACTGAGACTTCAGGTACTGCTCCCTAACCATAAGAGGTGTTGATTCCATTAGAGTAAGTGCTTTCATTATTTTTTAGCTTCGAAATTGCATTTCAAGTTATTACAATGCTTACAGTGAAGAATAACTTCATACTCTGGAGGTGTTAGAACTCGATGACGCAGTGATGGAGTTCTGCGTTAGTTCCGTGCGCCCTTAGAACTAGTAATCTCCCCACTGCACACTGACAGAGGCAGCTCACCCCGACGAAGTCTCCGAAGAGGATGGCGAAGAGGGGCATGCCGAAGCCGACGGCGAGCGAGCAGAGGCAGGCGAGCGTGTTGGTGATCAGCTCCGGGCGGCTGTAGCCGAGCACCTCGAGGAACGTCACCTCGCGCCCTTCCTCGTCCTTGTCCTGCTCTCCCGCCGCCTGTTGGTGCAGAGAGTGATATGTTGCAAAAGGGGATTTCTTGAAAATGTACAAGAAGGGAACCTTAGCGAATAACGCTTATTCATACATGGAACAACACAAGTAGTGCCTAAAATCTAAAAAAACCGGCCAAGTGCGAGTCGGACTCGCGCACGAAGGGTTCCGTACCATCGTAAAAAAATGTATGCAAAAAAATCACGTTTTTTGTATGGGGACCCCCTTTAATTTTTATTATTTCTTAATCTTACCTATTTGTTGTTATAGCGGCAAAATAAATACACACTCTGTGAAAATTTCAGCTGTCTATCTGTTACGGTTACTGAGATACAGCCCTGTGACGGACGGACGGACGGACGGACGGACGGACGGACAGCGGAGGCTTAGTAATAGGGTTCCGTTTTCACCCTTTGGGTACGGAACCCTAAAAAATATGCTTTTGTTTGATTTTTTTTTTAAAGTAAGGATCTGTGGACATAGCCATGATGTGACGCTTTTCCAGTTGTGGGAACCATAAAAACTACCTTCGACTCCTTCATCAAAATGTAACAACAAGGAGAATAAAAAGACAAGTAAATACCCGCGGCTTCGCTCGCGTTATATTAAGACGACAAACTCCTGGGCCCGTTCCTTTCCTCTAGTCCGTCTCTCGCCGGCGTGCGCTAAGCGGCATCCGTTTAATACAATCCGAAACTAAAATTAGGATAAGAAACAATTGGCGTTGTTTTAAATGACCGTACAATCAATATTCCCAAAAAAAAAACATTTAATTTATGTTTAAAATTCCAACAACCTTTCCAGCTCACAAAACAAATTTAACAGCATAATTATTGCTACTAAGCTGCAACTAACATATCATCACTTTTATTTTGGGCATTGTCCTTTACATTTTCAGATAAATAATTATTTTTTTCGAAACTTCAGCAAATTTATTTCTCCTTTAACTGCTTTAATGTAACTGGACAAAGATGGCTGAAACCACACCCACTGTCATGATATTAGTCTAACACATCGCATTCCCGAAGGTATTAATAGCCATGTTAGGACCTTCCCATTATGCGCATGGCTGCAATTAACTCGATGGAAAACACGACAATGTTTTATTGCCGCTTCGGCCATATTTTCATCCATTGCGATGTAACCAACCCAGGCGCGCTTAACCATTCCATCTAGTAGTGGAAGGGGATCTACAGATTTATTGGATTCCCAACCATGGAACAGCTCGCAGTGATGACTAAATGCACTTATCCAACTCAAAAAGAGAAAGAAAGTAATGCATAAACAGGCCGGAGGAGAGATGAACCCTTGACCTCTAGCATAAGAAGCCCCCGCACCCCTAATTGATCATATGCAATTGTTTATTCATTCAAAGATGTTTATGGAGGCATTGAAAATGTTACCGTGTATTTCATCAGCTATCAGTAGAAGTACCTACAGTAGCTTTACCTATCGCTAAAATAAATTATCAGAATTATAATCGGAAAAATGTACGCACTCACCATCTTATCATGCCATTGTAATATTTAGGTTATAAACGGTGCAGTCAATTAGAAAAGTTAGTTCACTGAACTTTTTGTTCAGTAGCAGTTATCACAGTACAGTTCGTAGAGTACAGTTACCAATTTCAAAATGAATTAGCGAAAATGAGCTTTAAACAGCTTGGTAAATAGTCTGTTCAAGAAGCGCTGACTGAAAAGCGGCGACATCGCATGTGATCCACCTGGTTGCAACAACTTATTTCATTTTTGTGGTGCATACAAAAAAAAATTATAAGACTTCCAGGATACAGGGGTATTTTCTTTGGTTGAAGATTGGCAGCATACAATTCCAATATGGCTAGCTATTTACTTACTAGGTAGGGCCACATGAGAAAGGCAATGGAAACCGCTTGTGTTTTTTATCCAACATGGCTAGTCCAAGTTCTCACCTAAATCGGGGTTTACGGAACTTCGAAGTTACGTAAAAGCGTCAAACCCACACGAGTTTTACTTTTTCAATCTGTCAATGGCATCAGGTAATTAAATCCCAAAATTATTTTCATCGCAATATACAATCAAATCGTCGCACTCGGGACATACAGGTGTATCTCACAATTATGGCTTTTTTATAGATATATAGATTACAAATATGAATTCATTATTTGCTCTATTATTTATGTTTACACTCTTAGCAAAGCTTCATACTAGGTAAATAAAATATTAAGATTGCAGAAAAAGGCTGTTCAAATTATTATGGGATCAAAATGGAATGATACTTGCAGGCCTCTTTTTAAGCAAATGGAAATACTGACTGTAATAAATTTATATATTTATATCATTAGCCTAGAGGCATACGCTGCTGCCCCAACAAGATCGATATGGACTAAGAGACAGAAGAAAGTTTACATTGCCACAAAGCAGATTGTCATTGAGGAAAAAGGACAATGAGTATATGTCCATACTAATATTTAATGCACTACCAGACTATGTAAAGGAATCTTATTAAAAAAATATTTTAAAAAGAAACTAAGGAAATTCTTAATTGATCGGCCATTTTATACAATTGATGAATTTTTTTTAGAATGTAAAAATAATAATAAGAAATCAAAATAATAAACATTTTTGTGTAATGAGGGTTAATGTTTGTATTGAAAAGAAGAAAATGTTTGTATTGTATTTAATTTAATTTAATATTAATATAATAAGTAATAATTTATTGTAACTGTAATTAGATCGTCATACCATTGTGATATGGTGTTACCGACGAATTTGAAATAAATAAATAAATAAATAATTTTTTTCAGCATCACAGAAAAACGTGAAAGAAAACAGAGAAACTATCACTTTTTCAACTCTACTGCAATTTTAATAAAAATGATTTACGCCTGTTTGTCCCGGGTGCGACGAAATGTCATAGTGAGGTTGACACCTAATAATAATCGTTAAAAAAAAGATGACTGGCGCGAGGACTTGCCAAGCATACCAGAGGTCTGCGTTCAACTCCTCGCTCCGTTCATGCACGACTGGCTTTCTCTTTCTGAGTTGGATAAGTGCATTTCGTGGCGAATGCGAGCTGTTCCATGGTTCAGAATCCATGTTAAACTGTAGGTGATAGAGTTTAAGCCCGCCTGGGTTGGTACCATCACATTGGATGAAAAGATGGTCGAAGCTGCAATAAAAATTGTCAGTTTTGCATCCAGTTCAATGTAGCCGTGCTTATAAAGGGAAGGTCCTGGCATGGCACCTTATGTCTTTTTTAATGTGGTGTATTGGGCAAGTTCATGACGGTAGTTGTGTGGTATTAGCCAGCCATCCATGCCAAGTGGCATAAAAAACATTGCCAATATTGAATCCAAGGCTTGAGTGGCTTTAAGCCATTCATGACCAAAAAGTGGGCCGACTGTAACAAGTTACAACTGGTTTGTAGCGTGACTTCTTCATGGTTAATATATGTATAAGCTTATGGAAGACACATACAAAACAGCGCACATTCCTAGAAAATAAATAAATTGTCAGTGAATAATAATCGATTGTAGCCGACTGTCCTTCTTCCCAAGCTCAACAATTCTATATTGCACATTCTTATGCACACAACATAGAATTAGTTTTTAATCACACATACTCAATGAGGGACATATTCAGCGATGCATAACGCAAGGTCCAATGTGTAGGTCATGCACGAAGGAGCGACTACAATCAAATTGCCAATACCACCCAGCGATGCTAGACAACAATTAAAGTGATTGAAGTGTACATAGTAGGTACACATACATAAGCTTGTGATGAAAATTCTTATACGGACAAGTTTACAGATTTGCTAGCAAAAGAAACCGATACGCTTGCTCATGTATTTTTAGAACATGAATGCACTATTTATAGAATATCTAAGAGAGAAATATTTATGTTCGCAATGCTTGAAGAAGCGAGATCAGATTTATTTGGCAGATTGTTTGAAAAAGTAGATCTGGGAGGAAACTAGATCGGAACGAAGATAATGTAATTGAGTGCTATGCAATATTTCGTAATTAACTCTGCAACTAAGACATTCGAGGGTAATATGAGGGCGCCCTTTTGTGTGCTCACCATCGGCTCCTCTGGTACAATCTCCGACGCCTCGCTCAGCTTGCTGATGGTGGACTCCTGGCGGTCCAGGGGCTGGTGGCCGGGTTCTGAAATGTATGTTTAGATTATTCATGTTTTACCTAAGTAGGGGATAACTGTATTTTAGTCTCTTAAAAGGTAAGGGATCAAATTAACTGAATTAGTTTCAGGTCTCTTTTTTCAGAAATGGTGTTGCATTATTTTGGTTTGAATTAAGCACTAAATATCTGTATTAAAAAAAATGATATTAAATTAATCAGAATTAAAAATGTACATAGATCTATCGAGCGAAGGAGAGGGCTTGAGACAGCAAGGAATTAAAATAAAATAATTTGTGGTGCACCGAGCGCGGGCAGGTCGGCGGGCGCTGTCTGCAGTGCGACCATGTCGTAGTAGAAGGCGCGACGCGCCATGAGATCGCCGTGGGTGCCGCTCTCCACCACGCGGCCGTCCTTGAACACGTAGATGACGTCGGCCGAGCGGATCGTGGACAGCCGGTGCGCCACGATCACCGTCGTCCGGCCCTGGCGAGCCTGCCGACAACCGTGAAGACCTCAACTACTGGTAGTGTACAGGTAGACCGCTTGAAGGAAAGAACCAGCAACGATGGTGAATAAAAGTTAACAAAAAGGGATCACATTCCTGGAACGAGAATTTTAGTTTTAGATTAAAACTGATCTCGCATTAGCTAGATTTTTAAAATTAACATCATGCGTGAAATAATCAGTAATCAAATATTTGGAAACGTTTAGATTATAACAAAACACAAAAAAGTATTCTAATGTAAAATATTTAAAAGTGTCATTGTAGATAAAGTGAAACAAATGCCCAACATTTTCATGACAATGAAAATTTTGGGCATTTATTTGTTTGTGGGCAAGCAGTTAATGTGAAAAGTGCCGTTTGGAACAATGAAGCTTAACAAATAGGAGTAGCCCAGTGCTCTACATTAGGTTCCTTGTTGTTTATAATCGACATTCAAGTGTTTTGTTTAGCACTATCAGAAGTCAAGATAAAAATATTTTATATCAATTTAAAATTACAAGAATACCATATACTTTTTGATAACAAATGACAAAATACAATAATTTTTTTTTCGTGCGTGGCCAAATTTAGTTGACCTGTAAACAATTGCATACCTGACCTTATCACTTTATCAGACAGTAAACGTCTGGTGATAATTATTATACTTATCATACATGAATTTATTTATTAGCCTAAATCTCTTTGCATGAAAAAAAATACAAGTGAACATTATTGTTTGAGTTTTTGCAAAGTTTAGTATTACGGGAGGTCACGACATTTTTGGTCACAATAAGGTAAATGGCTGAATCTGGGTTCACTATCTCTGGGTTTGTCGCAACCTCCTAGTTGATAAAAACTGAAGAATTAGAACTTTCCAATCTAAGTTTGCACAGTAGAAAGTAATAGTAGTTCTACAGTAATGGCAGTTCTAAAGTAAGTAATGTATCTGACAAATAAAATCTCCAGAATTGCAAGTGTTTATAGAAAAAAATATTACAGCTGTTGCAAAAAAATTATATCACTTTGAAATGCTGGAATGGGGTAGGTATAACTTGATACTTATAAGATAACTACATTGACTCAAATGATAATAACACATCAATTCATATTAATTTAGTGGTTTTACCTGTGATTGTAAGCAGTGGGAAATAGTTTTGTAAACTTAGACTAAGTGGACGTTGAGCTTGGTTTGACGAGCAGCTTTACTGCGGATGCCAACTATGTGGGGACCCCCCACCTTATCGAGGGCCGCCTGGACTATGGCCTCGGAGGTGTTGTCCAGAGCGGAGGTGGCTTCGTCCAGCAGCAGGATGGTGGGGTTGCGGACGAGCGCGCGGGCGATGGCGATGCGCTGCTTCTGGCCGCCCGACAGCTGCGTGCCCTTGTCGCCCACGAGCGTATTGTAGCCCTGTACGAGTTCAAAATAATTTTAAAACAATTTTCGGATGAAATTCAGACTATAGAAAACTAAACACGTTATGCTAGTCAAATAGAAAGTCACTGACACATCACACGTGGAAGAACAGCGGATCCTATTCCTTGCGTCGGTCCTTCCTAGATCTGGTCTATCCTTAATTATATTAGATTGCCAACTGGCCTGCACAATGGACAATGGACAAGGGGCCTTCCAGCTTAGCAAGAAGAAGAAGAGATAATCATCACGAAATCTTCTATACTATATACTATAATATAATATATAATAATATAATATAATAAAGCTGAAGAGTTTGTTTGTTTGTTTTTTTGTTTGAACGCCCTAATCTCTGGAACTACCAGTCAGGTTTGAAAAAATATTATTAAATTCGATAGCCTAATTCTTAAGGAAGGCTTTAAGCTATTGAACATCACGTAACGACCCTTAGGAGCCGAACAAAAAGAAAAATAGTCAGAGGGCGCGGAGCGAAAACGAAATAATAGCGCGGCGAGGACCGTGACGGCGGTGGCCACCCGACGAGGACCGAGTATTGCCGAGTCGAGCCGAAGGTACCTACGCGCGAGCGCGCGAAACGGCAAACAGCGTTGCCGATAACCACTCCTCCAATTCCCCAAAAACGTTCTTAGGATTCCCGGAATTCCGTAAGAATCCGGAATAGGAACCAAATTTTCATCGAAAATTTCGAATGACCAAAAAAAAGGTCGTGCAGTCGACGGCCGTCCGAACAACTTTCGGGAGAAGATAAATCCAAAGTTGCCCCGATTACTTTAATGTTCGATATATTTTTCGAATGAGCAAAGAAAAAATGGTAAATATAAAGGCAAAAAAACTAAATTCCCCACGGATTGGCCAATTCCCCGCAAATTTCCCAACGCTTGCATTCCCCACCATTTTCCCCGCAATACCTCAAATTTCCCGTGATTCGGGGAATCGGGGAGCGATCGGCGACGCTGGCACAGAATAACTTGACGCTGGCGACGAACGTCTCGCCGGCCGCGGGTCCCGCGCCGCCTCAGTCAAGACGCGCAGTGGCGCTCCGTGGTCGTGTGGTACACGGATTAGTATGAGATTTTTTACGTAAATTCTTTGTATTCTTTTTACCAACCCGCGCGGTATGCTAACTTAGCGACAGCCGTTCCTAGCTACACGCATTTGTTTGGGCTTTTTAGGTTGATTGTTTAAACGCGTATTGTAGGATATTACGGTTTCAGTTGAATGGTTTCTTAATTTTTGTTTGGTAGATTAGTAGGTACTAAGCCAAGCGCGGCATTTCGAACTTTCACGGGGGATACGAAAACCATGCCGGCGGGCCAGGTGCTCTTTCACCCCATGTTTCAACGACCCCGGGGGACTTTGGGGGAAATAAATCGGTATGGAGTCGATTCCATAGTTTAGCGACCCTATAAATAAAGGATCAAAAGGATCGGATGGTATTTATTTTTAAGTGTCGGCTGGGAATGGGCGCGGCGGCAGCGCTTACTTTTACTAACTGTACCGAAGTACGGCTTGGTATTTCCCGCAACTTTAGCACTACTTGGCATCACGCTAAATCGCCGGAGGTGCGACCAATAGAATAAAATCCTTGAGAACCAATTACTCGATTTAGACGTGGATTGTATCTACGTCTAGCCTGATTCTACTAAAAACTTATAGGCTACATAATATAACGCTTCATTACCAGAAGGGTGTGCGTATTTTGTCAATGTATAGCATCTCTGGGAGCAGTCAGGTTCGAGATGGGTTACTGTTTTCGATGTTGAGGCTGGCTGTGGTGAACTTACCTACGTTACACGTTACTTACTAGGTAGGCAATGTAGCAGTGAAAGTGCAAAAAGGTTCTGTCGGAAAATGTTTTTTTTTTAAAAAGCCACCAAATGTCAACGAAGCTCTAAATGGGAATTATTGGATGTTTCTCATTACATCATGCTATTTCGGCTCGAACGATCTTGATTAAATTTGGTACATGGATACAATGTCCTGGACCAGTTTGACCCTATTTTGGACCAGTCATGTGGGCTACTTTTTATCCATGAGATAATTTAGCCGACACTAACGCGAGCGGAGCCGGGTACCGCAGCTAGTCTAGAATAAAAAGATAGCATGATAGGAGCAACTATAGAATGCAACACCTACACTAGTAGAAGATTATTGGGTCACACTGAGGGTGGGGATTAGACTGCGTCAGAAGGGAGGCTTAGCGATGAACTGCCGCCTGCGTCACCTGTTTCGCTCGGTCCTCAAGCTCATAGCGGATGTTGTAGCGCAGGAGCATGATCTGGCTGCGTAGCCAGCACACCGAGGTCGCATAGGTCGTTGGATCTGAGCCCAGTTAAACAGACTATGGGTAGTTTACCTGTGGCAGCTTAGCGATAAAGTGGTGCGCGTTGGCGGCGCGCGCGGCCGCCTCAACCTGCTGCGGTGTGGCGTCCTCGCGCCCGTAGCGGATGTTCTCGCTGATGGTCGTGTTGAACAGCACCGGCTCCTGACCCACGAGACCGATCTGGCTGCGCAGCCAGCCCACCGAGAGGTCGCGCAGGTCGTTCTCGTCCAGTTGGATCTGAGCCGAGATTTGGCGAAGAAGAAATTTATCCGAATTGTTTATGTTTATTTATTATTACTTAATTATTTTACGTATTCACAACAATAGAAAAAAGTACGGAACTCTATAAATCACATCGATCAGTTTCTAGGTTGCAGCGTGAAAGAAGGACGGATCAACAAACAGACATTTTATAATAATAATAGGGATTGTAAGGCTGCATTCAAACCGGCAGTAAACCTTTCGCGGGCAGAGCGTCTAACAATTCCACCATCTCCTCTACACCCATAACTGTGAATTATCCTACAGTCCCTTCATCCGTAATCAATTTCTTCTACTGCCACAGTGCTTAAGATTCGACATACCTTGTTATAAAACTGCGTTGCAGACATGTCATTTAATTGAAAATTCAATTTTAACATTTTGTTGCATTAAGGGATGCACATGTTTAGTACGAAAAGGAATATATTCTTGCAGATCAGATTCCGTAATGGATCAACCAATCAATCGAACACATTCATAATGGAATAAATAAGAAAGGATATTCACTGACGCTGCCCTCCGCGGGATCGTAGAAGCGCGACAGCAACTGTACTATCGTGGACTTGCCGCATCCGGATGCTCCCACCAGCGCCACCGTCTGGCCACGCTTTACTGTCAGATCCACTCCTTTCAGGACCTGTCGTCAGTACAGTTGTATTTGTAAGGATTTCCTTAAAAACAAAATTCAAATAAGAGTTTTCACACAGTTTTCCGTGCTTAGGTAAAAAATATTAATTAAATCTTATCAATGCTTGAGACGGAAAAAAAATCATTCAAAATTTTAAGTTACCTATTTTTCATGGAAGGCAATTGATAGTAACGAGGGCCTACTTCAAGAAAGCATTAAGTCAGAAAATGTTGCATTAAAATAATTAAGTTTTAAAGTTTACAAAAAAAAAAGTTTTACGTATATATAGGACTAGCTGTGGTAACCGGCTCCGCTCTGGTTAGTATCGGCTAAATTATTTCATGGATAAAAAGTAGCCCACATTACTGATCCAAAATAGGGTCAAGCTGGTCCAGTAAAAGGTATCCGTCTACCAAATTTCATCAAGATCGTTCGAGCCAAAATAGCATGATTTAATGAGAAACATCCAATAATTCCCATTTAGATCTTCATTGACATTTGGTGGCTATTTAAAAAAAAAGCATTTGCCGCCAGAACCTTTCTGCACCTAGTAAGTAAGTAAAGTTTAAAAAGTTGGTAAGTTTTGCGAGGACTCCAACCCAGAGCCAGCCTCAACATCGAAAATAGTAACCCACCTCGAACCTGACTGCTTCCAGAGATTAAATACGCACATAAATCGGGTAAGTGGTTCGCAAGTTATAAGTCACCCTTCTGGTAATGAAGTGTTATATTATGTAGCATATAAGTTTTGAGTAGAATCAGGCTAGACGTAGATACAATCCGCATCTAAATCGAGTAATTGGTTCTCAACGATCTTATTCTATTGGTCGCACCTCTGGCGATTTAGCGTGATGCCAAGTAGTCCTAAAGTTGCGGGAAATACCAAGCTGTACTTCCCCCCCCCCCCTCAACCGCCGCGCGTCGGACCGCCTGCCCCGCCCCCCCCCCCCCCGCCCCCGCCGCCGTCCTCGCCCCCGCTCCCCCTGCTATGAAGTAGCGCTACCGGCATCGTTTTCGAAGCCCCGTGAAAGTTCGAAAGCCCATGGGCACAATTATAAATTGTAGCCTATGTGTTATTCTGATTTATAAGCTTTATTATTGTAAAGTTTGATTAAAATCCATTCAGTAGTTTTTACGTGAAAGAGTAACAAACATCCATCCATCGATCCATTATTACAAACTTTCCCCTTCATAATATTAAGTACGATAAAGTAAGTTTTTTGAAGATTTTGGCACAAAACATTTCAAACTAAATTGCATCATTAAATGCATTAAGCCAAAATGTACTTTTTTTTACTTAATGCATTCTTGAAGTAAGCCCTCGGTAAGAGAATTATGATAAACAAACATAGAAGATCCCTATAACTACCACAATATGGATTTCAGGTTCTGCCGTCGAAGGCGATGGGATGCGTGCGGCGGTCCAGCAGTAAGTTCGCGAGTGGGATGTAATCGATGAGCCGTTAGATGTTAGAGGTACCAACCAGCACAACAGATCTGGAGGGGTAGGTGAAGTGGACGTTGTTGAGTCGCAGGTTGCCTTCGACGGCGGCGGGCCGCGAGCCACGGTCCAGCAGCGGATTTATGATCGGCACGTTATCGATGAGCCGGTAGATATTAGAGATACCAACCGGCACATCAGGTCTGGAGGCGTAGGTGAAGTGGACCTTGTTGAGTCGCAGGTTGCCTTCGACGGCGGCGGGCCGCGAGCCACGGTCCAGCAGCGGATTTATGATCGGCACGTTATCGATGAGCCGGTAGATATTAGAGATACCAACCGGTACATCAGGTCTGGAGGCGTAGGTCAAGTGGACGTTGTTGAGTCGCAGGTTGCCTTCGACGGCGGCGGGACGCGCGCCACGGTCCAGCAGCGGATTTATGATCGGCACGTTATCGATGAGCTGGTAGATATTAGAGATACCAACCGGCACATCTGGTCTGGAGGGGTAAGTCAAGTGGACGTTGTTGAGTCGCAGGTTGCCTTTGACGGCGGCGGGACGCGCGCCACGTTCCAGCAGCGGATTTATGATCGGCACGTTATCGATGAGCTGGTAGATATTAGAGATACCAACCGGCACATCAGGTCTGGAGGGGTAGATGAAGTGGACATTGTTGAGTCGCAGTTTGCTCTCGACGGCGGCGGGAGGCGCGCCACGGTCCAGGAGCGGATTTATGATCGGCACGTTATCGATGAGCCCGTAGATGCTAGAGATACCAACCGGCACATCAGGTCTGGAGGGGTAGGTGAAGTGGACGTTGTTGAGTCGCAGGTTGCCTTCGACGGCGGCGGGACGCGCGCCAAGGTCCAGCAGCGGATTTATGATCGGCACGTTATCGATGAGCCGGAAGATCTGCGCGCCGGCGCCTCGGGCCACGCCGAACACCTCCATCAGCGGCGTGGACATGCCGAAGTTCATCGAACCCATCATCACTCCAAAGAATACCTGCAAGTCGACATCGATTTGAGACCCAGTAACAATCTTGCATCGTTTGACTGTTGGAAAAAAGACAATTCTTACTGTGGCAAAAATATATTTCTCTAGCGGGGCCATTAAAATGGTGTTGCCAACTAAAAGGTATATACAGGTGACTTAAAATAAGGTCCTGTTACGATATACATTATAAAATAGCATTGTCTCTCACAGAACTTACGAAAAATCATACATGAGAATTTTTACGGTAGTTTAGATGACATACTCTTTATTAATTAGGTTAAGAACATTAAGTGGCAGTTCATGAAACATCTAGTGATTTCATCACATGCACTGATAAAAGCTAAGACATAAGCAGTGATCAAGAAATTCATTAGAAAGACAGCTAATCAAAAAGTTACTCCATTAAATACAGGGTGTTCCAAAAGTCATGGATCAAACGAAAAGTGGTGATAGAGGAGGTCATTTGCAATCAATTTCACCCCATATGTAGTTACCCCATTTTCAATGGTTTAGGAGTTAGAGCAAATTTAATTTTTTTTTTTAAATTGATGATTACGATGAAAACATATAATTTACTATTGTAATATGAAAGTGATGATCATGAAGTCATGTTTACTAGAAAGAAGCATAACTAGTAAGCACAAAACTTTGAAAATTTTTTTTAGAAAACAAGTGGTTATGGTGCTGTCTCTACAACAAACACAAAAAAACAACAATCGTTGTTATTAATATTATGTCTGCCTACAGAACCAATACCGTATTGGTTCTGTAGGCAGACATAATATTATAGAAAACAACATTTTCTTAAAAAAAAATTTTTTGTTTGAGCGGGAAGAAATTAAAAAAAAAAATTAAATTTGCTCTAACTCCTAAACCATTGAAAATGGGGTAACTACATATGGGGTGAAATTGATTGCAAATGATCTCCTCTATCACCACTTTTCGTTTGATCCATGACTTTTGGAACACCCTGTATATGTGTGCAATCTTTCAGACAAACCACCAAGGACACCACCAACTCAGCCAGGGTTACTATTAATACGGATTTATCAGAACAACTTAAGACTGTTTAAAGGTGTTTTTATTAAATACAGTAAGCGGCCAAAAGCCTGACTTGCCTTCATGTAATATGAAGGCAAGTCAGGCATCTGTCCGGACTTTTCTTATTCCCTTATGGTAACCCTAACTCAGTCCAACCGAAGCGAAAATTGTGATAATGTACATCTATCAGTTGTTTAATCCAATACCCGATGCATGATCCTTAGGTTAAATATTAAATACATATGTACAGCAATTGTAAAAAGCAGTTTCACACCAACAAAACAGCGGCAGCTAAGAAGGGACCTGCAGAAAAAACAGGTAATGGTGATGACGATGATTTGTGATCTTTCAAAATTATGTAACGGACCGCCATCATCGTAGAAGGGTCGTAGTTCTCTGAAGGGTCTTGCAGGAGCCGCACGCCATACCAGAAGGACAGCGCGTACGATGCGTAGATGCAGAAGAACAGAATTCCCATCATGCAGGCTGAGAAGAAACCTGCCCAGATACCAAATGTTTCTTGCAATCTAAGAATGCCATAAGTGTATTAGGGACAATGGCAGGCTCGGATAAATTTAATGAAATTTTCTATTTAATTTAATTTTAATTTCTTATTCTATTATTAACCTTGTATATTCTCTATATTTGCAATAAAAGTGCATTTGTATGGCGCGAGTAGTTGGCTAAAAAAAAAAAAAAAGAACAGCCTCATGCACACATAGACATCTTTGGAAATCTAGTATCTGCCTCTACTTAATAATGATAGGATAAAATTTAATTTATTCAAGGCTTAATGTACATCGACTAATAAAATACATGCTGGCATGTTGCAGGGATGCACAATATCAAATCTAAAGTTATGATTACTATGCTCCTATTTCTGCTGACTAAAGAGTATACAGTGCGCACGGCGCTTACCGCATCTTCTATCTGAAGCTTGCCACGCGCCCGTAACACCGCTTCTCGCCGGCAAAGAGCTACGTACGTCGCTCCAATGAGAAGAAACTTACTGCGCTTGATGTTGATGCGTTTGGCGTCACTCAGGTTGTCCAGGAAGCGTTGCTCTTCCTTCTGTTGGCCGCTGAAGGCGTAGACGGTGCGCATAGCGCTCAGTACTTCCTCTGCGATGCTCGCCGGGCGCCGTAACACCACTTCTCGCCGGCAAAGAGCTACGTACGTCACTCCAATGAGAAGAAACTTACTGCGCTTGATGTTGATGCGCTTGGCGTCACTCAGGTTGTCCAGGAAGCGTTACTATTCCTTCTGTTGGCCGCTGAAGGCGTGGACGGTGTGCATAGCGCTCAGTACTTCCTCTGCGATGCTCGCCGCGCGCCCGTAACACAACTTCTCGCCGGCAAAGAGCTACGTACGTCGCTCCAATGAGAAGAAACTTACTGCGCTTGATGTTGATGCGCTTGGCGTCACTCAGGTTGTCCAGGAAGCGTTGCTCTTCCTTCTGTTGGCCGCTGAAGGCGTAGACGGTGCGCACGGCGCTCAGTACTTCCTCCGCGACGCTTGCCGCGCGCCCGTATGCCTCCGCTTCCTGTTTCGCTAACTTGGATGCTACCTGTCGGTCCCAATAAACATTATGCAACGAGAATGTATTGGTGTTTAAAGGGTAAAATACAAACAAAAGTGCAAGCGCATAGTGGAAGCAAACTGTTTGAAAACTATAGACCTTTAAAGTGTGATCAAAAAATCATCATAAATAATATACAATAATTAAATATTATAACAAATAAAATAAGTAAGCATTGGCTACATGTTTAAATAATGTGGATCATTATCTATAGGATTGCTAAACATTGGGGTATTTCCCTCAAAGTACAAGTATTCGTGCGTCGAAAAAGTTATATCTACTGTTTAATAATTAATTTTGGGATTCCGAGAAGGGTAAATAATAGTCACAAGCTAGTCCTACAATAATTAGTTTTTCAAATTATATCCACCTCTGCGCAAATATTACGGAATAAAAGCTGATCCCAGACTCCATAGTAAAATGTACCTTTTAATTAAATATTGATTAGGTATCTATTTCTAAATATTGACTCGAGTGACACGCGAAGCGCGAGTGTTGCGTCTTTGTTTCAGTTGGAGAAAAAAACATTCGTATGTCTGTCCGGCGTCCGGCTGTTGTCCTCTACAGGTTGTATTTCTCATCCGATTCTCGTGAATTTTGTATGGAGTTTAGATAATGCCAAATAAATATTTTTTTCAAAAATGTCAAACATTTTTGTTTTAAGACAAGACCTAAAATATTGGGTAAGCACCAAGTAAGAAAATACAAGAAACATAATAGGATTTTGGTGAACGCAGGACAGACTCGTTATTAGTTTTGGTTAGGCTTCAACCAACCTCTTCAATCAAAGCAACAAAGATGTATTCATTTGCATGTTTTTGTGTAGGTACCAAACTGTGGACTTACCATAGCTATAGAGCCGACGAGGATAAGAGTGACCGGGAAGGAGCAAAGGCAGACCAGTGCCAATTTCCAGCCTTTAACAAATGCCATGATAACCGAGCTCAGGAACGCCGCCATGTAGTAAAGGAACGAAGCCACCTTCTCATTAATGCCCTCCTCGAGCTTTACAAGGTCTCTGAAATAAAATTCAAACACTTAAAATTGTATTTACATGCTGTGTGGGTTCCGGCACGTAAAAATAATACGATTGGGCCCATTGCATTTCTTCCCATGCATGTCGTAAGAGCCGACTAAGCGATTTGTCATTCGTGGTTCGGATTGTAACAGTTTAGAAACCGTTGGATAATTAAGCGTCTAATATTTACAGCAGCAAAATTAAGTAAATATTATTATGCTTACTCTGTCATTTTCGAGGCAAAATCGCCAGATTCGTGCAGATCATACCAGGAGTTATCTTGATTTAGAGCTGCCTGCAGATACTCTTGTCGAATTATAAAGACCTAAAAAATGTTAGAATTAAAGCATTTCTTTTTTCAATGAACATGAAATAGAAAACTAAGAAAAATTACAATGACTTCAGATTTATATTTGATTTTTAACCGACTTCAAAAAAAGGAGGAGGTTATCAAGTCGTCTGTATGTTTTTTTTTTTTTTTTTTTTTATGTTTGTTACCTCATAACTTTTGCCTGGGTGAACCGATTTTGATGATTATTTTTTTAAATGATAGCTAGTGCTTCCCAAGTGGTCCCATTTTAATTTGGTTAAGTTCTGACAATGATACCCATGAGAAAATCATAAAAGTCTTAAATTTGTATTAAGATGTGCGCGACAAATGGACGAATAACTCAATATAACTCCAACCGATTTCGGTGATTCTTTTTTTATTGGAAAGGACGTCTACAAATTAGTAAGTGTACTTCAGATTCACTAAAAATAAACAAATAAAAAAACAAATTTAACAAAAAAAATAACCGACTTCAAAGGAAAAGCACTAAAAAGTAAAAAATAATTTCCATTTTTGTAGTTACGATTTCTGTTATTTTTTGAGTCGGTGTCAGCCAAGGTTAGGTTAGGTTAGGTTAGGTTAGGTTAGGTTAGTTTCTCTTGATTGGCGCAGCGCGTGTCCGGCTGACGCCGACTCAAAAAATAACAGAAATCGTAACTACAAAAATGGAAATTATTTTTTACTTTTTAGTGCTTTTCCTTTGAAGTCGGTTATTTTTTTTGTTAAATTTGTTTTTTTATTTCAAAGATGTTCAAGGACCGTGGTAATATAAAAAGAGTTAAGATTTATTTGACACCATGATAACGCCTACTAAATATTTTGTAGTAGGTAAGCCACGGAGTAATTGACACTTACTTGACCTTACATATCTATATCATGGAATGTCCATAGCTTTGTACCCAATTTGCTCAATGCATTGATTGGCGTCCACAATTTTAAGACATTTGGCGTAACCCAATAGCACATACCTAGGACCATTTAGCAATCGTACAAATTAGTCCAATTTTCTAGACTGCTTCACCAAATGTTGAGAATAATCTGTTTTTAATTTTATTCAAAAAGTAAATTAATGTGTTTATTTTGAATTGTGTTCATCAAAAAGTAATAATATAACTAATTCATTATTGAGACTACCTGAATAGGTAATTAACAACCAACAAAAAGTAAAGTAAATGACTTATTGTTGAATTCTTTTAGATATAGATATAACCTGTTGTGACATGTAGTCAATAATTTTATCACTTTTCATCGACAAGCAACTGCTATTAACAGATTATGAGCCATCCCCCCGAAAATGTATGTTTGGTAGATAATGGTTGGATTGCGTGCACCTATGTGTATTATAAGTCACTACCAAAGTATAGCTCCTGTTGCTACGGGGGACGTTTTATGAAAACGCCAACCAGCTTGGACTTGCTTTGCACCATAATTCTGGTACCTTTGTATATTTCAGATAGGCAATTATTTATTGGACCTTAGGCTGGTAGGTAACTGGGACAGATCATCATTCAAATCACAATAAATCTATAATATACCATACGAAGAAGATGCAACAAAGAAACTCGGGATGATCTTTTTTTATAGTGCAATGGACAGTTAGTCTGGGCAAAGGTTAACATCAGAAAAGATTGCCTTCTGTTGGATTTAATGAAATTACAAATATCTGGACTTGGATTATGTAAATCAGAATTTTCGTAAAAAACGACATTGCGCTGCGTAATCATGACATACAATTAAAATAGCATGGATTTACAAAAACATATCAGATCTTGCATCAATAAATGGTAACGATAATGATAATGACGTTACCGAAACTAAATAACACAAAGAAGACCAGTGTTTTATCAGCTTTTACTCGTTATCAAAATATGTATACCTGATTGTAGGCAGTTTGATTCATCAGAACCGTGGCGATGTAGACGAAGACGAGTAATATGACACCAAATATTGCATTCCATATGAAGAACCACTGCACTTCCTGCATGAACGTGTCGGCTGCGTTGGGGTCTATGCCTACCGTTGAGCCGTACGCCACCATCGCGTTCAGCACGTTTGCGAACACTATGGTGTTGAAGGGGGTGACGCAGCCCGCGATGGTCGTGGATATGAGCGCTAGGACGATCAAAATTCTGTCCTTCTTTGTCGCGTATCGAAACTTAAAGAAAAAATATTAAACTTATTTTAGTAATTTAATCTCATTGTTAAATAAACATATTACACCTCATTGTAATGTTGTATTATTTCCCATCTTTGATATTAGAAATTGGATTCCAACATTGTATAAACTTATTGACCAATATATATGAATGCCAAAATATAACATTGTTAAAATAAAGGGACAGTCTTAGCCTGGCACCTAGAAGGCCTAGTTTTTAGGGTTCCGTACCCAAAGGGTGCCAACGGAACCCTATTACTAAGCCTCCGCTGTCCGTCTGTCCGTCCGTCTGTCACAGGGCTGTATCTCATGAGCCGTAATAGGTAGGCAGCTGAATTTTTCATAGAGTGTGTATTAGTTTTGCCGCTATAGTTAACCACAAATAGTTTAAAAAAAATGGTGCGGAACACTTCGTGTGCAAGTCCGACTCGCACTTGGCCGGTTTAGTGAAAATACACAGCATTTCCAGGCTAATATTTATGAAAATAGATGTGATCATTTTATTTTTCTAACAATTCATAACTTTTGGAATGGGGCTTGAAGATGACATTCCAACTTATGTTTTATTTACAAAAGTACAAGTCTTGTGAAGTTACTTTACAAAAATATACTATTCACAAATGACTAAATAAACCTAAAGTGAATTCAGCGAAGCCTCCAAGGTTGTTATCCATAACAAGTTAACGAGTGACAAGGCAGATTTGGTTTCTGGTGAGAACATGATGTTGATTTAGACAACTTTTCTAGGGCCTGCCGCACTGTTGTGGACATACTACATATGTGGGTGTGACTAAATAGAAATATTTTAACTTATACTTTGAAGAAAATCAGAGAATTTAATTTTAGACGAACAAAAAATAGTTGGGAAAGAAAATGTTTGCATATAGTATTTAATAATGGATACATACCAGAGTAAAATATGAAATTGATGGTGCTGGATCATCGTCGGGCTCCTCTTTTAATGATCTGTACAAGAAAGAAAGATATTTAAGGTTGGAGGTAACATGTAGCGGATGGAGGAGGTGGGACCAGCAGTGTGGTGGCATACAAGCTGATTCCTGCGGGCTTTCCGACACAAGTTCAATCAATGTATGCAGGTATAATCTTAAACACTGTGTTAGTAGGAGGCATTTATTACGGGAGGATGGACTGTAGGAGAATTCCAAATTAGGGGTATAGATCAGGTGGAGAAATTGGAAAACGCTATCGATTTTGCTGGTTCGGGTTCAGCCTTGCAGTATATTCGTAAAGTAGTTCTTTTTACAGGGTTCTTTGTTAAATCGATGTGTCTTTGGTTCACGGTCGATTTTACATACATAAATATCAAATAAAAGGTTTGAATTAATCTCTCCATGCAGAAGACTGTAATGGCTGATGGAAGATGATCAAGACTAAGCCTTTACAACAAACTTCTCATGTACATAGCCATATTAAAACCGGTTTGGACCTATGGCATACAGCTGTGGGAGACTGCCAGCAATAGCTGTTGTAAACTAATTTCGAAACACAACTTTGAAGCACGATGGGCAAAATGTAAGGTACCAGAGCCCGTAGTCTAAGTTCTCACCTAAATTGGCGTTTACGTAACTTCGAAGTTCCGTAAAAACGTCAAACTCCATACAAGTTTTTACTAGATATTCTGTGGTTTTACTTTTTCAAGCTGTCAAAGTCAAACTCGGACTTCCGATTTGTATGAAAACGCGGAGTCGACGTAAACGGCAACGTCGACGTATTTACGGCAACGTTGAGTAAGCTGTCAAATCAAACTCGGACTCGCAAATGGTAGTTCGCTTAACGCCCACTGCGCGCGCTGTTCAATTTCTCCATACATTTGAAAACGCCAGTCGATCGGTTTGCCGTAAACGCTAATTTAGGTGATAACTCAGAATGACCACGCAGAAGTCCGAGTTTGACTTTGACAGCTTGAAGAAGTAAAACCACAGAATATCTAGTAAAAACTTGTATGGAGTTTGACGTTTTTACGGAACTTCGAAGTTACGTAAACGCCAATTTAGGTGAGAACTCAGACTGCCCACTCTGGTACATCCTCCAACAGTTATGACATATATGTAACTAATATATATAACTATCATTGTGACAGCTTTGTTGTAGTAGTTGTCCATTCGGAGTTATAGGTACCAATATGAAGTAAAAAATTTTGTTTTTATTTAATGATCTCAGAATTATTTGGGGGAAACATATTAACAATAATAAAATATATATAGACAACAAATCATACAAAAAATTATACCTATTCTTGAATGGGCGAAAAAAGCGGTGTTAACTAGAATGTTCCTCTATAAAACAAGTGAAATTCGTTTGCACATCTATACTAATAATAAATCTGTAACGGGTGTTCATGGAGTAAGTTGCTTTGTTTTCTAAGATACTTCGTTTGTAGACTTTATGTATGATACTAAAACTAAATTGACGATTTTTAGAAATCATTTCTTTATGTAAGTATGTATGTTTCTTCATAACTCTTAAACCGATCATCCGAATTAGATGAAACTTAGTACACGGACATTTAACTACCCGGGAACTAGGATAGGCTAAAAATAATTCAGTTCCGCTTACGCTAAGATGTGGCTGTCATACAAGCCAGAATGCTCCCTGCGGCTCGGCGAGAGGGCGGCGGCTGGAAGGGGGGGGGGGGGCGGCGGCGGCGCTTACTTTTTTTAAGCCACTGAACAGTTTAACTAATAGGAAGAGCGATCAACGAGGTAGGTTTGTGCTCATAATTTGTAAATATTTTATACAAAACTTAGGAGAACAATGAAAACTAAGTAATCGAAAATTATTGGTGTTAAAAAGGCCTGCAGAAAACTCCGTGATATCATGTGTATTACCTCCTAAGGTACACACAATACAATTTTGAATCGATTACAGATTATTAAAAAATATAGGTTATTTTTAAATTTTTTAATTAGGTTCATCAACAAGAACACCACTCAAACATCATGCGAAGCTTTTTTCTACAATTCATTATTAATCCTTATTCAGATAAATTTGTCCCGTACCTTTTGCATTCAATATTAGATTTATTTTTTCTTTTACACTACTAAATCATTCAAAAACTTAGTTTAAAAGATATCAAGTCAGGGATGGATCATTAATCGCTCATATTTAGGCATTTGCTACCACTGATCCGATTTTGAGCTGTACCGAAGTATGTATGGCTTGGTGTTTCCCGCAACTTCAGGACTACATGGCATCACGCTTAATCACCGGAGGTGCGACCAGTGGGATACAATGCTTATTACTTGAGATCCTATAACCGATTCTACTCGAAACTTATAGGAATGTAGTGTAGTAGTGGGTGTTAATTTCTTATAACTTGCCAACCACTCACTTGATTTATATGCGTATTTTATCACCGTAAAGCATCTCTGGGAGCAGTCAGGTTCGGGATGGGTTACCGTTTTTGATGTTGAGGCTGGCTGTGGTTTGGAGTCCACGTAAAACTTAAGATCCCTTCGGTACTTACTTACTAGGTATGTGATATTGCAGTGCAAGTACAGAAAGGTTCTGATGACACATGCTTTTAATTATTTTTTTGAAATAACCACTAAATGTTTTGTAGATGGATAAATTGTCCTGGACCAGCCCTTTGGGCAACTTTTTATCCTTGAAATAATTCAACCCGAAATCAACCCGAGCGAAACCGGGTACCAGCTAGTATTTAATAAATATAATTGATTGTTTCAGTCAGTTTCCGTGAAGATGGAAAACTACAGACATCAATTTTTGAAATAAAAAAATTCTAATAAAATTAAAAAGTCTAATATATTTTGCCTACTCCGTATAGCTGATATATGAAAAAGTTCTCTTCAATTTTTAACTTTACCATGCTTTAATAAGAACTATGTGGTAATATTAATATTGTTCAAGTAATGTAAACTAAGCAATTTTTTTCCTCAAAGAGTTATTTAACCATTTCAACAAAATCAATGAAAACAGCTTGATGCGAGCAACATCTTTTAGAGACTTGCATAATCGCGGTTTGGTTGGCGCAAATGGAAGTCAAATCACAATTTAATTAGCAAATATTTTTACGTAATATTTCTGCAATGAAACAATCACACCATAAATCTCCCTATTCATTTAAAATTCCAACAATTAAGGGATATTTTGGGAACAGTTTACTTAATATTCAGCTCCGCTTTTCAAACGGGCATTGTCCTTTATGTTTCGGTCTAGTGTAATTTGACACTATGTTATAACCGTGCATAAGGAAGGTCTTGGCATGAAACCCAAGTGGCTTATGTCATGACAGTAGATGTGATATCAGCCATCCATGTCCAGTTACATGCAACGTTTCTACATTCTTAAGGAAAATTAGATTCTTTTTACACTTAATTAATGAATTACTTTGCATGGAACATCTCAACTTTTTATTTAGATATTTAGAAAAAAGTTAGTTAACTTTTTTGTTTACTTTCTTTTCCCAAATTTTCTGTAGTGGCTGTTGCAACATGCTGTATAATATAATAATAAAGTTTAAATAATAAAAATAACAAAACACTTTGACATTTTTTTTCTACAACGTACTTTTTGTCACTGCCGAGCTCCTTTACATCCTATCCACCGAGGTAGTTGATAGAAATGCGTCCGTCTTGGAAACCCTACCCGATACAAATATTCAAATTAATTTTTCACTCGATGAAACCTCAGTGTGCAGGGCCCCTACGTAGCCTCATCATGGATAATCCGGCCCTGGATAGAGTGCCAGTAAATTATACTTTGTCATACTATGTCAAATCACAGAGGTATTTTTAGGATACTTATCTATCGTTATAACTGATCAAATAAACTAAAAGGTGAGATAAGTATCAGTTATAATTCTCTAAAATAAAGTGGACACTTTTTACCTGCAATGATGTAATTGCGAAAGAAAGTGCAAGTCTCAAAACATCTGAAAGCAGATAGTAAATTGTCATTGTCCGGCTGATTATTTTTTAGGTAGGTACTTACTTTTTAAAGTATTCCTTTTTGTTTGTTTGAATAGCGGCGACCTCATCTGTAGGCTTTAATAAGTTTTCTTCTTCGGCTTTTTCGTCGTCGTTAGGAATATTCCCATTTTTCGCGCGAATGAAGCCATTTCTTTCATTATCCTGCGTCATTTTCTACTATCGTAAAAGCAAGGCAATTATTGTCCGCGCAAACATATTCCCATAACACAACTAAACCGAGACATGCGCTGGATCGGTACTGACAAACTAGACTGACACTCGTACTAGAACCACTTATTTTGTGCTACAACATAGATAATTTTGCACTTAGATGGAAACAAGTAAAAACAAATCAGGTGAATGTGAATGTTTCAAGTGGCACATGACCAAATCGGAAAGGCGATAACGAAGAGAAAAAGCGAATAACTTCAAAGGAGTTATGAGGCTGATTTTGATAGCCACGAAAACTACTTTATTAAATTAAGGTGAGCCTTCCCGCTCAACTCCATACAAACGTGGAAAGAAGGTCATGCCCATATTTCTAGTCAGAGATCCAAAATTTTGCTCAAAATAGCTTTATTTGATCAAACTAGATGTCTGATGACCGTTGGCATTGTAAAATTTTCTTTTTTATGTTGCAAGGTCCGAAAGTTCGAATTTTTCGCCCGTTTTTTGCAATAACTTTAGAGATGGATCGCTCAACGATAAAATCAAAACATCTTAAAAAATTAGTCATCAGACATAGCTTGTTCCATTGTGATCTATAATCTATTTGGTTTTTGTAAGATTTTTTACTACAGCGTTCGTGGTTTACTTTTAGCTACGCTAGTATTTATTAGATATTCTTTGATGTCGTCTTGTAATAAATTTTTTCGTAAATCTTACCAAATAAAAAACACTATGCGCATTGTCTGCGTTGTGGACATGTTGCATCCTCATCATCACGGAGCCTGTCTTTTTCTTTGAAACAGAGAAGGTCCCAGAGCGCAATAGCACGGTTTTGTACCGTGCCCGCGATTGAGTTAATACCGCCGGGAAGGGCTACCTTAATGAATAATTTTTTTTTCTAGCTGGGAATCGAACTCGTCGATTTTGAGAATAATAACACTTATTTATGCACCAACCAATAGCGTCTCTTACAAGGAACATATTCTGTAAATACATTTGAAACGTGACACCAAGGAAATGGTGAATTTCTAATAAAATGATTCATGTTTTCGAGCATGAATATGTTACCTCCTCAATATTCCGTGATGTTACCTGTAACCCTCAATAATAAAATTGGCTGAAATTTTTAAATAGGTAGTCTAACAATTACAATTTTTAATTAAAATCGGCTCCGTGATTACTTTAAGTGTTTTCGCTATTTCTTTTAGTTTCGTATTAACCATGAAGGCACAAGTGATAAAGTCACCTGTTAATACAGTAGCTCAGTTTTAGCTGACATTCAAGGCATAATTTAGTTGGTATTAGTTGATCGCAAAGTGCAAAATAAGCTATAGCGTAGAAAAAGAACCCGATATATTTTTAACCGACTTCAAAAAAGGAGGAGGTTATGATATTACCGAACCAACAAAAAAACTGTAGAGGTAACTTAAAATCAGTCATCGTGGGCGGACAAACTTTAGTACGCTTACTAAGGTTGGACTAAACCGGTTTATGTATGGTTAGTCCTGCGCTAATCTCGTACTAAGTTTTGACAGGTCCTCTCTGAATACGACTGAGTCACTTTAACTCCAATACCGACGTGAATATTTTAATGGAAGGGACTATTACGACGAATTGGGAAGAGAAAATTGACAAAAGAGGAATATAGTCTCTTAACGACATTAAAATACGTGACTATACAAATACATAGGTACATAAATTCCATTACAGACAGATATAAATATTTGAAAGGATGCAAAAGTGGTATATTTTAAGTACTTACTTAGATTTTAAATTCAAATTATTTTATGTGCACACATCGATGCAATAATTGTGTAGTGTAGAAATGTATTCTTGAGGCATCGTCAATTTAAACACAACAATAAGTGCACAGAATTTCATAACGGTCAAGTCCATCCGACGTATTCCACCCGCCCACGAGGTTGCAGCTGAAGTCTTACATTTCCACAGAAAGCTGTTTAAATTCATATAGAACGCAAATTCATCCGTATTAGAATTATGAACATCGATTTTACCATCCTTTTCCCGAAAGCTAAACATCAAAACTTGAAATAATCAATATTCCACCTTTCAAAATATGCGGGCAAGATAAACCAGCAATTCATTGAACATTAACTCACCCTTCTGTTGCAACACCATTCTTCTTTTCCTCCATCACTCCGAGTTTTTCGTTCTTCAGATTGAAACTGTTTCCTCGGAACTCAGACACGTCGTCATCACCTTTCATTATTGATTTTTTTCGTCTGCGGAAACGATTGCGTCGGCGCTAGGCCTTCAATTTAGGGTGAGCAAACTATGAAATCACTCAATAAAATGGGATGTTGTCTTGTATCCTGAGAGGGGACTGAGTGGTCTTGCAACAGACCAAGCACTGATGCGCTGTTTCGGAACATACTGATAACACCCTGATATTGTCTCGATCAATGTGATATTACGTACTGATACTGCAAACAGGGCGTCCTGTTTGTGACATCGCGAAGCTGATCTAGGTAGCATGAAGATATTTGGGTTTAAAGTGACAGTAATGCAGCTGGTCTGTGTGCAAGTAAATCTCAACGCCGCGGCTGTCCTTTCTTTCTTTGTCTCCCTTATTTCTTGTTTCTTTATTCCGCTTTCCTGAAGGTATTTCAATAGCAGCAGGTCTATTCCTGGCATTCAGTAATCAGGAATCCTGAGTCTATAAAACCGCTTTTATAGTGATTTTCAAAGCGAGTTTTTCGACGGAAAACCTTTATTAATAAAAAAAACTATGCTCTGGAATATTTTCGTTAAGAAAATAGCTTGAAAAATCGCTACAAAAGCGGTTTTCTAGACTCTGGATTCCTGATTCCTGATTACGGAATAGCCTAGACTAGAACAGAAATCCTGAGCACATCATTTACAAAGTGTCATAACTGAACAATCAATAATTTTAATATGATTGGGGTATTTTGTTTGTGTGTGTGTTGGCATGCATCTACAGACTACCACAAATGAGTAAAATTGTCTAAATAATGTTTATGAAGTTTTCAAACACAACAATTTGTTATTATCTACGGTATGTTTTGATGTGCACTAGAATTTTTTAGAGTCCTCATATTCAGCATCTTCTCTCAACATCTAGTGACACGGGCGTTCAAAAAAATAAAACGACAATTCATGTCAAAATATATGAAAAATGTGATTGTGTGCATTCATGATATGAAATGGGTAGGGGGGCTTAACCGATGAGGTTAGGTTAGGTTAGGTTAGGTTAGAGGTTAGGTTAGACACCTCCATGGGCTTAATAAAATCCGGACAATTTTTCGTTGCCGCTTCAAACATCTTTTCATCCAATGCGATGGTAACAACGGAGCAGATTACCCCTACCACCTAGTCGGAGTAGGGGGACCTACAGTTTTACATGGATTCCAAACTCATTCGTAACGGAATTATTTTTTAAAGAAAGACACATATTCCGTGATTCTACATATATTTTCCTTTTTTTTTAAATCTTGACAAAAAGGTTTATATTAATACGACCACGCCCAAAGTTCGAAACTTTCTATCCCCCCCTGGCTGCGAATCCATGCTGGCCCGTCTGGTGCTTCTAGGAAAATGCAGGGAATGCATTCCACAATTAAATCAAGCCGACGAATCTGCAGAATCGGTTATTTCTTATGTGAGGAATGTGAACAGCGAATGTGTGTGCCCTCTCGACGGAAATATTTCGGAGGTCGAATTTGATCGATTCAATGTTTTCCGGAAATTGCCGAAAACAAAGCATGGAAATACCCGTCTCTTCATCTTAATTAATTGTTAAATTGTTAGGCACCTCCCATAACCCGCGAGCATAAATGACAGGAGTAGAACCGAATTGTAACGCCGAAAGCGACAGCGTTCGTTTGAAAATTCGGTTTATAACAACACGTAAGAACTAGGAATTTCACCGGACACTGCAGTTAGAAGTTTTCCTGCTGCCATATACGAATGAGTTTCGATCGCTCCTCCCGTAATTCCAACCTCGCTGCTCATATAGTTAACCTCTATAAGCGCATTTAGGCGGGAGTGCACCTTCTCCGGGTTTTTTTATGGAAGCTTACATGGATAGTTAATACAACACAACTACCGTAATGATACTACCCAATACCTTACATTCCCAAAAGAATTAGGTGCCATGCCAGGACCATGTATGGATGAAACCGTATAGGTTTCATCCAGTGCGGTGGTACCAACCCAGGCGGGTTTAACCCTACCACCTAGTAGAGGAAGGGGACCTGCAGTTTTGCATGAATTCCGAACCGTGAAACAGCTCGCATTAATAACAAATTGCATTTATCTAATTCAGAAAAAGAAAGAAATTACCGAGGCGAGGATTTGAACCCAGATCTCTTGCATGAAAGGCAAGTCCTCTAGCACCTAGACCACGAGCGGTACAAATTGAGTACATAATTAATATGTTTCGATTTATTTATTTATAATTAGATCTATCTTCTTTCTTCTTTAAGCGAATATATTACTGAAAGTGGGCGGGCGTGCTAACTATAATACGCGGATTATCTCCGGACTAAATCGCATTTGTTTGATGAGTCCGGAGATAAACAGCGTATTGTAAACATTTTTTACGGTTCACTGTAAATACGACTGACACTGTTTAAAATTGTATATCCCTTGGTTTTTAACCTTCAAACGAAGTGCCAACATGTAATCTTGAAGAACCTATTATTCTCTCAATCATCCTGTTTTTAGTTGAAATAGTCCTACGCCTCTTATCGACACTGATAAGATACAAAG
This sequence comes from Incurvaria masculella, assembly GCA_946894095.1. Lineage (NCBI taxonomy): Eukaryota > Metazoa > Arthropoda > Insecta > Lepidoptera > Incurvariidae > Incurvaria > Incurvaria masculella. Next base: position 13,127,075 of record OX335644.1, read on the forward strand.
ATCGATTTGTGTCCTGTTCGAACGCATGTTACGGATATAGTCGAGTCAGATTCAAAGAGCTTTCACAACCATAATTACTTGTTACAGACAGTGTATTATATTATTTGATTACTCGTTGGTTATTAACTTCAGTTAATATTTAGATAGTTCTGATTTTGTTTTATGTTAGCGCGGCATAAGGCGTACGCCAGGACCAAAAGAAAAAACCTTATAGATTTCATGCAAAACAATTTGTAAAAATATCTAGGAACCCGGTAGGGTTCCAGTAGCAGGCGCACAAACGCAACGATACGGCTGTATCGATCGATAACTGTGTTTTTGTTTCGCTTTTCGTGCGAGCGGAAACGAGAAAGATATAAGTTTATCGGTCGGTATTTATCGTGCCAGAACCCAGCCGTTTTTCTCTATCAACAGGTAAACGCCGTGGTTTTGATCTGTCAAGTTGAACGTTTCTATGTGCAGTTCACGTTTGCTGTACCACCGCATTGGATGAAACTATGGTTGAAGCGGCAATGAAAAATTGTCCGTGTTTTCCATCCAGTTCAATGTACCGTGCTCATAAAGGGAAGGTCCTGGCATGGGGGCACCTTATCCCTTCAGTAATGTGGTGATTTGGCTAATACCACATGACTACCTTTGGTATTAGCCAATCCTTGTCAGGTTCCATAAAAAAAATCTAACAAGAATTCAAACTATACACTAACGTAACTTGAGTTACGGCGACATCTACATTTGTCACGAAGTCCCGCTTCCGACGAATGTCACGACCAATACTTTTTCAGATTATTTTCGAAATCTGAATACAATGCTTCAAATGTAACTCAAATTATGGATGCGACATTACCGTTATCTCATCTCATTATCTCATGATAACGGTAATGTCGCATCCATTAAATACATAAAATTATCAACATACGTGTTTGGTACCTACTTTTAAATACAATATTTAGAAAACCGTTAATCATAATATGAAACAAATTCCATAGTAAGATTAAATATTAAATAAATAATATTTGTATAAATAATAATATTTTTTAACCAGCCGCTGGTTAAAAAAAATTACCGATTAAAAACGTCAATTTAACGCCATAAACGAGCAAAGTAGGAATTGCTATCTAAACCAAACCTGACCCAAAACATTTCAGTATTGCCTAATCCCAACGATGTACATAGTACAATATCTTTTTATAGTAACTTTTACGTAGATTAATTTAGTACGTATTATTCATTTATTTAGTACGTACCTATTATTGCGTATATTTTTTCACGAAAAACTGAAAAAAATGTGACCTTTACACCCCCTCCCCCCCTTAGCTTCACCTCCACGCATCAGTATTCCTAGAACTGATTTTTCTATAGTCTGATAAGCAGCCAGATAACTGGAATTCGACGGAATTATTTACGCCTATTCTACTGTAAGTCCATATTTCATAAGTAAAATTACATTCAGTTAATTGTGGTAGAAAATATAATTCTCCGGTAATGACTCTGTAAACCCGCAAACGTAAAAATCGGCCCCTTGTATGTTATTCAGGACACCTTCCTCTGCAACTTTGCCAAAATTAGTTTATACACGAATTATTTTCCCTCCAAAAGTATACCAAAGTAGGTACCAAACATCAAAACTATAATTTTCTCACCTTGCGCACCGCAGCGGCACCGACAAGTTACTTCACTAGATATTATATATAAGTACCAATCAATCAAGGCGATTGGACCTATCCTAAATAATTTAAAAACTTTTTTCTCAGTTAAATTTTGTTTAGTTTGTAGAAAAAAAATGTTAGATTGAAAAATAATAAATATTGTTAATATTTGAACCAAAAACCTTAAATTTAAAGGCACAAAACTACCTAAGTAGATGAAAGGTAAATATTATTTTTGTCTGAATCAACCAAAATATTAAGGAGTGCCTGGTCGGTGCAGAAGTGCCCTAATATACGAATTTCTACGAAGAAAAAAGCACTCTGCGTAATTGGATTGAATAACCAGTGGAATAACCCGTAGTGGATTGTTAATTTTTCGTAAGTGTTATGTGTTTAGAGGCTTGAGTTCGCACTCAAGGAATCGAGGGCGCAGTCACCTTTGAATTGAATGCAAATTAGCCTGGAACTCAATGTGACCATAATAATTTAAAAATCTAATTACAATGCTTTTATTAGATAAAAATGCCGATTGATCTCAAATTAATGAAGCCTACCTCTGGAATGTGTGGGTAGATGAACGTGAATTTTTGGATTAGCTAGCAACTCACCTAAAAAAAGTTACTGTTATGCAGGGCAATAAGCAAACATAAAAAAAAGCATTAAATTATTTATATATATTTCTACGACTGGCCAGGGTGAAGAGGGACCCGCGCTGGGGAGGTTGGACACTCTCCATCCAACCAATACTGACTCGAGGACAACCACTACAGGAGGTTCGAGAAACGACGTGCTTCTTGGAATGTATTTTACTTTGTGTAAGCTTTTCTGGAGGCAAAATAAATCATTTTAAAATATATTTAACAGCATGCATCGTTCTCGAAACAAAAAAAGTTGTTTTCTGTTTTATTCTCATATCTCACGAATAAACTTGTCAGACCAGCAAAAAGTTAATTGTTTAGTCAACTAGAGAGCCGAGATGAATCCGAAGATGGCCTGGAGCGGTCAGGATCTGAAGTCGAGGAAAATAACTACAGAGACCGTGATTAGCTTTTGAATGCCCTCAACGAGGAACATGATAATGACCTGCCCCTATAGGTGTTCCAGAAGTCCCAAATGATGCAGATCCTCTGCTTGGCGAACCCCATAGAGATCATGATGGTGTACCTGTTACAGGAAACGCATCTTAGGTTGGATGGGGAGGAATAAGGGATGCAAGTTGCGCGGAGTAACGTCCATAATAGTAACTGTAGAATAGACTGAGCGAACCTACAAACCCTCTGTGGATGAGGGATTCCAGGCCAACGGTGAGTAGTGGGTCACCAACGAAATTATTTCTCAACACTCCCAACCTCTTGAACTTCTAGCGCTTAATTTTCTCCTAAAACTTGAGGCCCCATTGTGAAACCTCAAACGGCCTAAACTCTGCAGTTGCACCAGGCAGCGTGCGAAGGCACTGGGAGCGAACTGAGAACGGATTCTCTTTCACATGATCAGTTCAATCAGTTTTAGCACACAGGTCACTTCAGCTTTTTTTTATATTCTGATTGTGGATGCTGAAAATTGGGGGGTTTTAATAAGAATATTTTTGGGTTGGCAGACTCCCATGTGTCTAGTTCTGTGTCTGCATTCAGCTTATGATCCTTGCGTTGTGTCTCTGGTATATGTTTGCAGATTCGAAGAGTAATGCTGAGTTACAAGTATTTCACGTAACGTCTTGGCGGTTGCTAAAAGGAACTACCTAGGCGTCATACTATCAATGGCATATTTTTTTAAAGAATCATGTTGTGATTCCACATCCAGAATGAAATTGCGAAATGTTTTATGTAGGTATCAATGTAGACATATCTTGATTATTTATTTTAATTAAAGATCCAAGTTGAAATAGTTCGTAACCTATGTAGGGTAAACCGTCCAGTGAATGAACGGTTAAGGATTTTTCCCACTTCAAAAATTGTTTTTGGTATGATGTAATGTCTCTGGTATAATCTAAGATTAGTTTTTGTAATCCTTGATTATTGGAAAATAAAATAAAATTAAGTATGTTGATATATCCGGTCTAGATGTTAATTAATTGATTAATATATGAGATATGATCCAAATAACCAGTTAATGAACACTATTTCTAGTCAATGAACACGACAATACCCAGTCAATGAACATTTATTTATGTTATTGAATTGTCTTGGATACATTCAGAATCATGCTCTTACTCTTGAAAAAAATCTATATTATTAGGACATACAATATTGTAAATTATTTATTGAATTGGAGACATAAAAAAGGGTTAATAAAGTCAGCAATCGTTTATCCAATGAACGAAAACAATGGTTGTTTCTAATATTATTTTCTTGCATTTTTGTTTGTAATTTATAAATTTAACTTTTAAATAAAAAGGACTAAAGATATTAATTTACATAATTGTTAATTAAATTTTAAAAAATCGCCCTATTCTCTCCATTCGTGATCTGACATTATTCTCCTCTTTTTTCTAAAATTTTTCATTGCGATGATATTCCTTCAACTTTATTGTTATCTAATCTCATTGTATTTCCTGGAGTTTTTTTTCTAATCTTCTATTTTTATCTCGTTCTTATCTTGTTTTGTGTATTTCTGCATCTTTATTTTTCTTTATATTCTTAATATGGTTTTTTTTTCTCATATCTTAGTTTTCCCTTAATTTTTTCGTTTTTGTGATTGATCTTTCTTTTCCATTTCTAGTTTATATTCTTCCCTTCTTTTTCGTTTTTCTCTAGGTCTTGTTTTTTAAAATTTTCTCGTTTTATATGAGATTGTGGCCATCTAAAAAGATTAACGCTGTAATACAGTTTGTATGTAGACAAAAAACGTTGTTGACAACGCCGCCCGATATCCGATCTACCTGTGAAGCAAGAAGCGGGAAATTTATTTCCTTTGCCTGGAGGCATACTCTTATGAGGATAAACCATAAAGGGGGTTTACTGTTACCGATTGCGGAAAATGTGCAGAGGATAGTTATCGACTCCAAGTGTTTTTTTAGTTTTTAGTTCCTTAAATTATTCCTGTAATAAGACAAATAACAACGGTCTCATCCGTATTAAATGATGATGATGAATAAACAATAAAAAATATGCAAAGCACTTTCTTCCATCAAGAATTCATCTAATTCAACAAACAATTTCCTTATTCCTTCCTTAGTGAAGGCAGCTCTAGCTTTTGATATAATTTCAGCATTTCTTCGGGGGTTTTGTTCATACTTTGAAGAACAGTGAAAGCCACTTTTCTCCAGGTCGGTGGTTTTTAAATTTAGTTTCTCGATAATTGCTATTCAAAAAGTTTTCATCAGTATCATATGAACATATCATCTGGGTGTATAAGAAAGCCTAGTTTTGCTTCATTAACAATCAATTTTGAAAGTTCTGCTTCTTCTTCTTGCAAGTTTATTGTGTGTGCATTTTGGTATATTATTTCTTTGTTTTATTTAATGTGATTTCACCCTTTCTGTCATAACCGGGAGGACGCACTGGTCATATATTCTTTCTTTAAATTTTGCGGAAGGTCTAACTTCAAAGCAAATTTAAGCTTTCCGAAGGCAGCCCAACCCAGTTGAATTTGTCTCTCGGCTTCCTTAGTCAGCCCTTGTCTACCAAGCCGCAGAATTTGGCCGAGATAAACGTACTCTTCAACCTGTACGATCACTGCTCCGTCGATAGCGATTTGTCCTCCCGTCAAAACCTCGGTCGCCATGACCTTGATTTTGTCCCGGTTCATCTTCAAATCTACCGTTATCGATGCTTTATAAAGGTCTTGCAGCATGGTTTGAAGCTGAAGTCGGGAATTCGACAGAAGACCAATGTCATCGGCGAAGCGAAGATGACTAGCCGGGTGGCTAAGCTCAAGTAGCAGTGAGCTGGCCACGCCAGCCGAAGAGACGACGACCGTTGGAGTAACCGTGTCCTACGCTGGCGGCTGTGGACAGGAAAACGGAGTGTGGGAAGACCACCCGCCAGGTGGAACGACGACATCAAGTGCGTCGGCGGAAAGCAGTGGTTCCGTACCGCTGAGGGCTGGGAGACCTGGAGATAAATTGGAGAGCCGTATGTCCAGCAGTGGACGCAAACAAGCTGACTAACTGACTGACTGACTGACTGACATCCTTTCTGTTGACATTTTATAGATTCTGAATAAATGTTAGAAATCGTCTTTGTATGATTTAGTAAAATATGATAATGAACGTATGTGAAAAATATTAGTTCATTCAGTGGAATAAAAGTACCAGTTAATGAACACAACATTTTAAAACGCAAATTCACTAGTTCATTCACTAGATTTTTTGCACTAATAAAAAAACATGATTGTTCCAACACTGGCTCCATAATCCGAAATCATTTTGTATACCTATCCTTAAAAACCGCCCTTCTTGCAATTATAAGAAGGCGCAATAATCTCAAATTTTCAAAATTTAAGAGGTACCAGTGAATGAACACCCATTTCATTCATTGGATTCAGATATTTTCGTGGACCAGTTATGGAACACTCAGTAATTTACTCCAGACAGCTATAAATCTAAGCGAAACTAAATTTAATCGATAATTTTGGCCTTGTTCTACTAAAATAATGATTAATTTCATTATTTTTACGTCAAACATCGTCACCAAGCTATCAACAAAAACACATGGTTCTTAACTGAGATCTATTTTTTCCATACAAACTGTCACATACCATAACACATGCTTTTTAGAATACTGCAATGCGGCCACTCATAGATGACAGATGCAGAGAGTTTTACCATTATAAAGATAATAATGTTATTAACCTGGCAAAAAAACACGGTTCAGTAGAAATATACCGTTTTCTTATTGTAGAAGAAAGTATGCTTTTTGTTCATTTACTGGGGGATGTTCATTCACTGGACGGCTTACCCTACTTAACATTTTACCAGTTCAACAGTAAAACAGTAGCTAGTTTTTGCCCAATTACGATGAGATTAATTCCATTTTAGGTCTGCTCTGTGACTATACTATTGAGGTTGAGCAATTTGCTGGAGGCCAGTTAATTAAATGTAAGTGCCCGGTGTTTGGCCTCTCACTCATAACATCGCGAGCTTTCTTCGCCACTACCCGGTGAACTCACACGTGAAATTTAATTTCCATGTATTGAAAATGACTGTTGATATCTCGATATTTGAAACTAAAAATTATGCTAACAGTAACAGTATTACACCCGTAAAAAAGCTATCGTCACAGCAGAATGCTTACGCAACTTTAGAAAATCTCTACAGCTTCTTGAATGTATTCGCTCTCAAGTGTGTGCGGCGCGGGAAGAACGGAGTATGAATGAATGAATGAATAAATTCTTTATTGTGCAATAGAAAACAAGTACAATTACAAAAACAATTCGAAACAACAACAAAATTGCACAAAGGCGGACTTATCACTAGGAGTGATTTCTTCCAGTCAACCTTTGGGGTGATGAGGAGAGACAATCTAAAATATCTGTAGGTAGGTACACAATAGCAATTTGAAAGGAAAATAATAAAGCAAATAAAATAAAAATATATACATACAGTATAAACATACATAAACCATAATTTACATGACAATACAAGCATACTTTGAATAAAATAAACTAATATATATAATACAATATACTAAAATATATATTGTATATCCACAATTTAGGAACAAATTAAAACAAAACAAAAATATATACCTATTTCTTTGATGATAATAAAAAGAAAGATGTACGAAGTGTAGATGTATGTATGAAGAAAGAGTATTGGAGTCACATTACTCGATAATTAGGAGCGTCCTGGCTGGTACCATTTTGACCGCCATAAGTCTGGGCACCCTGTACGCGAGGGTCCAATACTCGTATTCTGGACTATCAATAACAATAAAAGCGACGGATTGCCTCCAAAGCCTGAGCGACTACGCGGAGTATGCTCTGAGCATTTACTCATGTTTCACTTGTGGCCGTGTTTACCTCAGTCATTACTTCAAGCAGTACGAGGCTGTCGATGCCATTTTACAAGTAAGAAAGTATTGGGCTGCGAAGAAAGCAGTCAATAAACTTATGATCGGGTTCACAGCAACGTTTTTAGTTATTTGCGTGGTGGATTTCACATCCTGGGCCGTCGTGCGAGGGTTATTCCAGGCTAGCGTATTTGCGCCTGCTTATATCTACATGTACATTCGATTGCTGGTTGTTTTGGAGTTTTCTTCCCATGTTCTAATCCTGAAATGTCGTTTAAAATTCCTCGCAAATAAATTGCATGGGCTCTACTGTGATGGCGTTTTCGATTCCGAAGATGATAAGACCGAAAGCGATCCTCTTGTAAACGAATTTTGCTTGAGCAATCAATTTTATTTCCGAGCAATGAAAACAGGAAAATGTCTCACGAGTGAATGCAAGAGAAGCCCTAAATTCATCCGTCAACTGACCCGCTGTTACTTGCTGCTGATGGAGCAACGGGATTACTTAAACAAGGCCTACGGAACACGAGTAAGCAAAATCATCTGGATTGGGTATCTGTTTCACTTTTGTTTCATCGTATCCTACCCTCTAAATATATATAGTAAAAACACATGTGTGCAGTTCATACACGGTAGAAGTGCAACCCACAGAACATATAATACCTATGCAACCTTTAGAAAACTAAACTTCGAATTATTAAGCCGAATGCAGATGTAGGTACATGTACTAGGTATTCTTCTTCTTCAGACTTTAAAATATCCCTGTAAAACATACTAGCTGTGTATAAGCACCTGGCCGTTCGGCATGGTTTTCGAAGAACGATATACGTTGAAAAGTCGAATCTTTTAACTGTAAATCCGTAAATTAGTATGTCAAACAACAGTGAACATCTAAATAAACATGCTTTTATTAAAAAAAACATGTTAATGTCAATTGTAATTAATTGATTAGTTATTAATAACTGACTAATTAATTACTATATTAACTACTTGATTGCAAATTGTAAAATATAAATTATTAACAGCGATTTGATTTTTATAAAATAAAAAAATATTAATTAGGTACTTCTTTTACTTTTCAGATACTGATGTGCCTTTTCAACTTATTCGCAGATATGATAAGATGGATAAACATTGGATTTTTAGTGGCAACCCAATGTTGGGTAAGAATATATCAGGCAGAATTTGAATACACCAACAATGTGTTTCGGTATCAGTAGTAGACACTTCTGGATTATCATGTACTTACTATAGAAGAAAAACGATGTTTTTTTGCTTGGTCCCCATACAAAGTCACGTGACTTCAACAAAATGTTTAGGGACCAAGTAAAGAAAAAGTAATTTCGATTTGTGTCAAAAGCGTTTTCTTGTTTTAATATGAGTAATTTAATATTTAAATTCCTCAAGTATTTGTAACCTATCCCGAAAAAACGTGTGTTATGGTTACTGGTCAAAGATTAATAGAGGAAATAGGCACAGATAACATACCTACATAACATGTAATACATGCAATGAGAATATAAACTCCGTTGAATGCATGTATGTATGGATTCTCGACATTACATATAATTTATGTATTATGTAATGCATGTAGTCTGTGATATGGGCTAGGCCTAGAGTACCTACCTACAATTTATTTATCCCTGTTTTCACCACCTCCAGGTACCTGAAATCCAATAAATAACTTTCGGTTACTTTGAATATTTACGTGGGGCAGCCTAAAATTTTACTTTAGGGCTTTTGTAGATGGAGGTGGTGGAAACGGGGATTAGTCAGGTAACGAGTTAGATGTCAGCTTCGTACTTGTAGCTCACTGTGTCCCAAAAAATAACGCTCCGTTGGTCTACGTTATGAGAGCAGCGAGATGATTTTATAAATCAATGGATATCAGGTAAATATCTATATTTATGAAGTTTACCGGAAGACTTATTATGAGCCTTCTTCAGAATGCAATTCTCGTAGATTCATACATAATCTTCACACAATTTCTTAGTCGAATTGATTTTGCTCAATGTTTGCAGCCAACAAAGTACCCGGATCTTTTTGTTATGCCCGTGACATCGTGCGTCTTGCACATCCTCCTCAGTGCAGCGCTCCTGCACTGTCTGGTCATGCACTGCGAACAGAGCTACAGCCAGCGCAACCGAATCATCCGGGTTCTCGACTACACCCTCATAAGCAAGCCACTAAGTAAGTGCCGTCGCTGCCATAGCCTGTAGCTCTCTTATACTCTAGTTATGCACTGCAAATGTGTGCAGAGCTACAGCTAATTTTACTAATTGTACCGAAGTACGGATTGATATTGCCCGCAACTTTAGGACTACTTGGCATCACGCTAAATCGCCGGAGAATAAAATCCTTGAGATCCAATTACTCGATTTAGATGCGGAATGTATCTACGTCTAGCCTGATTCTACTCAAAACTTATAAGCTACACAATATAACGCTTCATTACCAGAATGGTGAGTAGTGAGTGTTAAATTCTTATTGTTGTATAAGTTATGTCAAATGCCCTGAATGACAGTTCAATAAATGAATCACACAACATGGTGTCAGAATTTTTTCTCAAATTAGAATTTGTGAAGTTTTTGTGTATTTTGGGCACATGAGATGAGCTAAAATATAAAAAAAATGTTGGCAGAAGACCAAGATACGCGTGGGGAAACGCAGGTTTCTGCGAAGCAAAATTGTAGCAAGAGAGTGTTGGAGCCTCTTAAGATAAACGGAAATTTGTCAATGAATTGGAAAAACTGGATCATGAGGTTCAAGATCTACCTCCGAGCTAATGAATTGCAAGACGTGAAGAATGAATGAAGAATGGCATTATTTTTGCACTACATAGGAAATGACGGGATACAAATTTTCCAGTCATTAAACCTTGATGTAGATACTGTAAAGTATGAAGACTTGGTGAACAAGTTTGAGCATCACTGCACGCCGGTAACGAATATCACTTTTGAGAGGTATAAGTTTCTTTCTAAACGCCAAGAAGAACATGAGTCCACAGATGATTTCGTGACTGAAATAAAAAACTTAAGCTTGTCGTGTGAATTGGCACAGTTGCGAGAAGAATTGGTACGGGATGTTTTCATTGTTGGTCTCAACTCACATAATGACTACATACGCGAAAAGCTGTTGCAAGAGGAGAATTTAACATTGGAAAAAGCTTTAAAGATTTCAAGAAATCTGGAATTATCAAAAATGCAAAACTTATCTGTGAGCAAGAATAAAGAGAACTCTACGGAGAAAATTTACAAAGTTAAATCAATGGAATCACCTGTCAATACAAGTACTGTTACGAGTCAAAAGGATACCCAGGCTAAGTATTATACTCCAAAATCAAATGAAAAAGAGTCGAGAATGACTTGTCGAAAATGTGGCAGAGGACACCCGCCTTTTAAATGCCCTGCCTTTGGAACAACGTGCTTCAAGTGCCAGAAAAAAAATCACTTTGCAGCTATGTGCGTGAGAGAGTCAATTCGGCTGCTTGATTCTGCAGAGATGGAAGATAGGAAGCTTTTTATTGAGTCAGTATACCATCCTACAAAAAAACGAGAGTAGAAAAACATGTTGTTAAGTCTCTTTATCGCAACAGTACAAATAAAATGTGGACGGTAGATTTTGTAACTAACAATAAAACTGTTAAATGCCAGCTCGATACTGGAGCCATGGTTAATGTTATGTCAGAAAGCACTCTAAAATACCTTAATATACCTAAGGTTGTAATCAATAACAAAATATTAAAGCTAATTGATTTTTCAGGTAAAGGAATACCGATTCTGGGTGTCTGTAGTTTCAAAGGAGAACTTAATCAGAAACCAGTTGAAGTCGAGTTCGTGATTACAGGTATCGCTTGTCAAACGGTTCTAGGACTCCCAACATGTGAAGAACAAAACCTGGTGAAAGTAGTAAAAAGTGTAAGTAGTTCTGATTTATTAAATCAGTTCAAAGATGTCTTCAGTGGTTTGGGATGTTTACCAGGTTCATATCATATTAGTACAAAACCAAACTCAGAAACTAAAATCGATGCACCAAGAAAAGTTCCTCTAAAATTAATGGATAGGTATAAAATAGAACTAGAAAGAATGGAATCAAAAGATGTCGTTGAAAGAGTATCTGAGCCGAGTGAATGGGTTTCCTCTATCGTATTAGTTGAAAAAAAAGATGGTTCTCTCAGAGTATGTCTGGATCCACGGCAGTTAAATAAAGCTATCCAGAGATGTCATTTTCCATTACCAACCATAGATGAAATGAGACACAAATTAGACGGTGCAAAATATTTTTCAACTCTTGACGCTCATTCTGGTTTTTGGATGATTAAGCTAGACGACCAAAGTTCCCGCTTGTGCACATTTGGGACGCCATTTGGCAGATATCGGTTCAAACGTCTTCCGTTTGGCGTTTCTTGCGCGCCTGAAATATTTCATAAAAGTATGATTGACATTTTTGGTGAAATTCCTGGGGTTTTAGTTTATCTAGATGATATACTTGTGTTTGCTGATACAATTGAAAATCATAATAAAATACTACAGGAAGTTTTAGAACGGTCAAGAAAAATGAACGTAAAATTTAACGAAGCGAAGTGTAAATTTCTTTTGACTGAAACAAAATATTTGGGTCATCTTTTCAACGCAGAGGGAATGTCGATAGATTCTTCTAAAATTAAAGCAATTTCAGACTTACCAGTTCCAAAAGATGTCACGGAACTTAAGAGATTTCTAGGAATGATTACATATTTGGGTGAATACATAGAACAATTATCTGAAAAGACAAAAAACATGAGAACTCTTTTAAAGAATGATGTGGTGTGGCATTGGTCGCATGAACATGATAATGAATTCTTAAAACTAAAAAAAATAATAACAAATGCACCAGTTTTGACGTACTTTAACCCGAATATCCCTATAACATTATTGGTTGATAGCTCGAAGTCAGCAGTAGGTGCATCTATCTTACATAATAAAAATCCTATAGCATTTGCTTCCAAATCACTGACACAATTGCAATGTCGATATGCTCAAATAGAAAAAGAGTTATATGCGATAGTATATGGTTGCACAAAATTTCATCAATACGTATACGGACAAAAGATCATGGTAGAGACAGACCACAAACCTCTGGTGACCTTATTCAAAAAGCCTTTAGCAGAAGTTCCTGCACGGTTACAAAGAATGATGATGGTCCTTCAGGCTTACGATTTAGATGTATTTTATACACCAGGTAAAAATCTTTTTGTAGCGGACACACTGTCTAGGGCTCCGGTAGATACAGCTGAGGAATGTGAACCAGTAATTACTGATGAGGTGTTAAGAATACATGCTAACCTGTTAGTTTCAAATTTAGCTGTGTCCTCTGAGAAACTAGAACGACTGCAGCTCTTGACCAAATCGGATGATACATTACAAGCTGTAATAAAACACTACTATGAGGGTTGGCCGATATCGAAAAATAAAGTAAGTGACATGGCGAAGCCATATTATAACATCAGTGTGAGAAAACGAGAAGGGGTGGACTGTATAGGTTAAACGAAGAAAAAACGATTTATAATGACGAAAAAGGCGACGAATAATTAATTAGTGCAGACAGTACCTTTGCGGGGGCTCGGAGTTACCTTACACTGGCGCCGTTGAGGTGCAACGCCGCAACTCTCCGCCGGTTAGGGATCCCGCCGAGGATTATATTAGCTGCTGCACTTCGCGAGGCTAACCAGGGCTTAGTAATAGTAGCGAAGGCACTGTCCTTTAGCAATTGTCGAAATCTAACGAAAGCGAGAAAATCAAGAGATGCTGCTTCTAGGAAGCTCAATGAAAAAGTGGTCAAATGTCAAAATGGCAGTTTGAGTTTAAAATTTGAATGGGGCCATAGACAATAGAATTTGTATTATTTAAATCAAAAGGTCCAGTCATAAGCAAAGTGTGACAAGCACATTTGGCTTTTACGAAAACTAAACATTCCGCCCACCAAAATACACGGTATTTTAACACAGCTACAAAATAAAACTTAAATAAATAGAGAAGGGATAAGAAAATCCATTACATTTAGGTAACTAAATTTTCTACAATAAATAAATAAAACCACCACCGAAAAATACAAAAATAATACAAGAGTAAATTAATATATCAGGAAGATAAAGGAAGCGGGCACAACTTCACAACAGGTCTTTGAAGCTGTCCTGAAGCAGTGCGCACTGTAACAACACGACAAATACCATCGGATCCAAGATGTAACTGTATGATCCGACCGACTCTCCATTTCATGGGAGGGCTAAGTTCATCAACAATTAGAACGATGGTGCCCACCTTTAGGTTGGGGTGATCCTTATTCCACTTCAACCGTTGTTGAAGTGTGTGGAGATACTCCGTATGCCACCTTTTCCAAAAGTCCTGATGCATACGTTGTATCAGTTGCCAACGATCAAGTCTATTAATATTGCAGGTGCTAACATCTCGTTCTGGCACCGAAGATAAGGGTTCCAATGTCAAGAAATCTCCTGGAGTTAATGTGGACAAGTCCTGAGGATCTGAGCTTATTGGTGTCAGAGGACGTGAATTTAATAAGGCTTCGATTTGTGTTAATACTGTATAAAACTCCTCATATGTCAAGCGTTGGAGACCGATCACTCTAGCTAAATGTGTTTTAACCGACTTTATACCTGCCTCTGCCAGCCCTGAGAAGTGAGGACTACCTGGTGGGTTGAACTTGAATGTAATTTCTTCCTGTTCAGCCGCACTGGCCATTATTGTCTGCAAGGTATTACTGGCGCCAACAAAGTTAGTACCACGATCGGAGACCAGACTACTGACTCTACCACGACGAGCTACAAAGCGACGTAGTGCAGCTAAGAAAGCGTCGGTAGTCAATTCCGATGCCAATTCTATGTGGACAGCCTTGGTTGATGTGCAAACAAATACGCAGACATACGCTTTATATGACTTGGCGCCTCTATAGCGACCGAGCGAAATTGTGAATGGGCCGCCATAATCCACAGATGAAGACGAGAAGACTTTAAGTTGATTAATCCGATAAGCGGGGAGGTTGCCCATAAGCGGAAGGGGAGCCAGCTTAGGAGTGGCACGGAAACATTTATGGCAAAGCGAAATGACCGAACGAATGGCTCTCTTTGGCGACAAAATCCAATAATTTTGGCAAAGCAAATGATGTAGAGTTTGCAGGCCTGGGTGCAAATATTTTTCATGATAGCCTTGGATTATGAGAAATGTTAAGCGATGTTTTCGAGGAAGTAGAACAGGGTGCTTGCTGTCATAATTAATATTTGCTTGCGTAAGACGACCGCCCACCCTCAAAAGACCTGCCTCATCAATAAAAGGCATTAGTTTACGAAGAGATTTGGGAAGCTTGTTAAAGCATGATTTTGCTATAGCAGTTCTTTCTTCAGAGAAAGCGACTTCTTGAGTGTATTTGATCAAGAAGTTCAATGCATTATCCCGTTCAGTGGCCGAAAGGGGGCCAGTAGCTTTCTGGCTTGGATGGTTAGCATTAAATATGAAACGAGAGCAATATGCTAATACGTTCACGATAGTTCGGAGAGAAGAATATTTGTTCAAGAGGTCTTCAATAAAATCAAAGTGAATAGACGAGGAAAGAGTACAAATTTTCTTCTCACATTCAATGGTGTCATGATCATCAATCAATAAGTCGAACCGGGGCCAAGTTTCGTCGGGTTCGATCAACCAACTGGGACCGGTCCACCAAATATTATGATTTAAGAGTGCATGAGGTAGTAATCCACGAGACCCACAATCCGCGGGATTATCAGGAGACCTTACATGTCTCCAACTTTGGGGAGGTACATGATCTTGAATATGGCTAACTCGATTACTAATGAATGTTTTCCATTTTGCGGGAGATGATTTAATCCAGGTCAAGGCGACACTGGAATCTGACCAAGCCTGTATATTTTCAATGACACAAAAAGGTGTTAAAGCAGCCATCACTGAGCGTATTAGATCCGATAAGAGCACCGCTGCACACAATTCCAAGCGGGGAACTGTGATACGTTTCAATGGTGAAACCTTGGATTTTGCACAAACCAGTCGTACCGAGCATTTATCATGATCTTCCATACGGAAGTATACCACAGCGCAATATCCTCGTTCGGAGGCATCACAAAATCCATGTAATTGGAACGTTCCTGAATCAGAAACGATTCTACGAGGAATCGATAGAGACGATAAAGATGATAATTCAGATACATATTTCTCCCACTGGTTAACAATGCTGGAGGGAGGGGCATCATCCCAAGAGATGCCCGCTGTCCAGAGCAGCTGAAGCAAATATTTAGCGAAGAATGTGATGGGAGCTAAAAAACCAAGGGGATCGAAGATTCGAGCAATTTCAGAGAGGATGGTTCGCTTGGTGCATGGCCTTTCCATGACTGAAACACTGAACGAAAAGTAGTCCATAGTCGGTTGCCATTGCAGACCCAAAATTTTTAATGAAATGTCTACGTCATCAAAATCATGGAATTTGTTGCCGAACAGATCCGACGGTTCTAGATCTGCAACAAACTCTTGTGTGTTTGTCGTCCATTTTCGAAGATGGAATCCCGCTGATGTAAACAATTTGGTCAGCTCACATCTTAATTTTACGGCTTCAGCAAGATTATTGGAGCCGGTAACGACATCATCGATGTACAAATCACGTTCCAAAATAGAAGCTGCGGCGGGATATTGATCTCTACCATCTCTAGCTAGTTGAGCGATGGTTCGCAGCGCTTGGAACGGAGCAGAAGTCACCCCATAAGTCACGGTCAATAACCTATAATCATGAACCGGTTCATTCCGTGTTGCTCTCCATAAAATCCGTTGGTAATCTGCGTCCTCAGGATTCACCAAAATCTGTCTATACATTTGCTTCACATCAGCCGTGAACACGACTGAATGCCAACGAAAACGTATTAACAAATCAAAAATGTTTGTTTGTAGCTTTTCACCTGGAAGCAGACAGCTATTTAGAGAAGCACCGAGACTATCCTTCGCACTGGCATCAAAAACTACACGAAGAGGTGTGCTAGTTGATTCTGGTTTTAATATGCCATGGTGCGGGATGTAGAAGAAGTTACCATTGTCAATTTGTGGTGGCGAAATCTTTTCCAAATGTTTATTGGCGGCGTAATCATCCATGAAGGCAACATAACTTTTACGAAAATCTGGATTTACTTCAAGACGTCTCTCCAGCGAAAAAAGCCGTTTAAGGCCGTTTCAACCCGAAAATGTTGGTTTTGGTTCTGGATTACGAAAAGGTAATGGAACAACATATCTGCCTCCATTATCACGAGAATAATTTTCAACGAAAGATTTTTCACATAAAGCTTCCTCTGGCGATAAAATTTTAGAAGACGGAGATGGTACACTCTCAAGCTCCCAAAACCGTTTTAGTGATTGGTCGAGTGAAGTATGGAGTGAGACGAAACATGGGTTTGACGACAAAATTGGGTTTGCACAGTGAGCACCACCCATTAAAACCCAACCGAATATAGTATTAATAGCATTGGGCTGCAATGCATCACCCCGCACCAAACCTGGTAGCAACGAAGACGAAAAAATGTCTACACCAAGTAGAGCATCGATAGGTCCAAGATGGGCGAAATGGGGATCAGCTAGTTTTAAGCCTTGTATAAATTTCCAATGTGAAGCATCGAAACGAGAGCTGGGAAGCTCTGGACAGATTGTTGGCAACACTAACATGCTGACAGCTATATTGGTAGCATGTTCAGTTTCAGTAGGCCTGATTGAGCATGATAAACTGCCAAGTGGCTCGGTTGTGGATCTACCGATACCGTTTATTGATACACTATTTTTGTGAAGAGTCAGACCAAGTCTTTTTTGACAAGATTCGGACAAGAAACTAGCTTCTGAACCACTGTCGAGTAATGCTCTAATTTTCAAATATTTTCCCATTTTGTCCATAACTTCAATTTGCACAGTCGATAGAAGAACAAGGTGTGTGCGTGATGTGGGAATGTTGCTAGTCAGCGCGACAGGTTGAATCGACAAGGGATTTGGTTTGACCGGTCCTGTCTCGGGCTCCGAGCGAGTAAAATGCAAGGTACTATGATGCGAGAATTTACAAGTCGAGCATCGAGAGTTGGATGGACAATTTTTTACTGAATGTGACGATGACAGGCAGTTAATACACAGCCTTTTTTCTTTAGCCAAACGATAACGAGCAGGGGGATCCAGCTCTAGAAACTTGGGACAGCAATAAACATTATGTGTTTCCGAACAAATGATACAGCTAGGGGCAGTAGTGATGAAACATCTTTTATTTACGCTCGAAGTTCCCTGATGAGATGTAACCTTTTTTTCACTGTCTTTTCTCACTGCTTGTGCAGGCGGAATAGTAGTGGGGTTAGCCAATATTAAGGCGTGAAAACGTTTTCTTACGAAGGATTGTAACTTTTCAAACAAAGGCATCTCATCAGACTGGTGTTCGAGTTCAAATAACTCCCGAGTCACTCGGTCTAACTTGGACCAAAATAAATGCACTAGCATGAAGTTTTTGTCTGGCAAATTGAACTTTTCGAGAATCGCTAGGTTTTCTACAAAATTATTGTCTAGTCTTTTTAGCTCGATGGCATTAGAAACTTTGACAGGCTCGCATGAAAGAAGTTTTTCATAAACGGTGGATGCGAGTTGGCGTGTGCGGTTATAATGTCGATAAAGGGTGTCATAGGCATTTTTATAGTTGGCGTTGGTGATTGGGAATCCTTTAATGAGACTGAGGGGTTCATTTTCCAAGGATGAAATCAAGTAATGTAATTTTTCAACATCGGACATTTCCTTATTGTTGTGCACCAATGAATTAAAAATTTCAATAAAAGGCAACCAATCTTCTAACTTCCCATTAAATGTTTTAAGAGTTATTCGGGGAAGTTTTAAATTAGTGGTCGTGGTATGAGAGGTGGAGATGGGCGCCTGGGAAGTCTTGAGGCATTTTCTTACAATGATTACATTATTATCAAACTGTTTAGTCACCTGTAGTTCATGATGCCTCGAGCCAATATCACATCTGGTCACCAATTGTATTTGTGCACTGTGAAAACTGGAAATAATGTCCGAAAGGCCTGTGCATGCAACTTCGAAATCCACTAAATCTCCGTGTGATAATTCCACTAAATTCTCCATACGAAGCACTGCATAGTCTCGCTCCACACGCCACTGATCTTCACCCTCACTATTCTTACCACCCATTTTATGTTCAAATGGAATAATACGAAAATAACACAAAGATAATTGCTTAGACGAAGCTTGGGTTGATAAGAACTGTAATGTTATAAAATAAAAATGCCAGTCAAATCAAATTTCGAATCGAAATAATTTGAGAGTACCCACAAATATTTGATGTTGTGAAATTTTATAATTTGAATAAATTTAACTGTTGCCAATAAGCATTTAGTGTTTTAAATATAAATACGTATACAATTATGTATTTATGTACGAAAACGATAAAGATATATCCATATAAATATACCATGAAACAGACAAACGATAATTTTTGCTAAAAACTGTGTTAAAACTTTTTTAAATTTGATGATTTTACTAATGGAACCAATGAATAATAAATACAAAAACCACTGTAAATGTAGGTTATTTCAATAACTAGCCGATGGGTCAATTATATTCGGCCGAAGGATCAATGTGAGAAAACGAGAAGGGGTGGACTGTATAGGTTAAACGAAGAAAAAACGATTTATAATGACGAAAAAGGCGACGAATAATTAATTAGTGCAGACCAATGATTTCAAAGGTAAGGATACGCCCTTATATAGAATTGAAACAAATCTTCTCCATACAAGCAAAAAGTAGCGCCATCTATCCAAACTCGGAAGAACTACGTGAGCGCCGTGTCAAAGTCGTGTTGACAACTCGCCGCCATGTTGCATTAGGTCTAACGATGTAACCTTGTACCTGCGTACTTAAATGATTTCTTTTTAACCGACTTCAAAAAAGGAGGAGGTTATCAATTCGTCGGAATCTTTTTTTTTTTAAGTTAAAACTTTTAAGTTCATTTAGTACAGTCGAAAAGAAAATTCTACTAACAAAAAACAAATTATGAATGAAAAATGTTTTTTCGTTCAAGGTATTCAAGTTAAATACAATTTGAATTTTATCTTGTACCTGCTTGGTCTGTGATCTACCTGCCTGTCATGTCAAAATTTGTTTTCATTATATCTTGGGAAACCCTGGTTGTAGACCTATCATGCGACCACTCGAAGTAAAGGTCCCGACCTGATCTACCTGACTGTCATGTCAAAATTTGTTTTCGTTATATCTTGGGAAACACTGGTCTTAGACCCATCATGCGACCACTCGAAGTATAGGTCCCGACCTGATCTACCTGACTGTCATGTCAAAATTTGTTTTCGTTATATCTTGGGAAACACTGGTCGTAGACCCATCATGCGACCACTCAAAGTAAACGCCCCGACCTGAACTACCTGCCTGTCATGTCAACATTTGTTTTCGTTATATCTTGGGAAACACTGGTCGTAGACCCATCATGCGACCACTCAAAGTAAACGTCCCGACCTGATCTACCTGCCTGTCATGTCAAACTTTGTTTTCGTTATATCTTGGGAAACACTGGTCGTAGACCCATCATGCGACCACTCAAAGTAAACGTCCCGACTTGATCTACCTGCCTGTCATGTCAAAATTTCTTTTCGTTATATCTTGGGAAACACTGGTTGTAGACCCATCATGCGACCACTCAAAGTAAACGTTCTGAACTGATCTAACTATCTGGAATGTCAAAATGTGTTTTCGTTATATCTTGGGAAACACTGGTCGTAGACCCATCATGCGACCACTCAAAGGAAACGTCCTGACCTTATCTAACTATCTGGAATGTCAAAATTTGTTTTCGTTATATCTCGGGAAACACTGGTCGTAGACCCATCATGCGAACACTCAAAGTAAACGTCCCGACCTGACAGGCAGGTAGATCAGGTCGGGGCGTTTACTTTGAGTGGTCGCATGATGGGTCTACGACCAGTGTTTCCCAAGATATAACGAAAACAAATTTTGACATGACAGGCAGGTAGATCAGGTCGGGGCGTTTACTTTGAGTGGTCGCATGATGGGTCTACGACCAGTGTTTCCCAAGATATAAAGAAAACAAATTTTGACATGACAGACAGGTAGATCAGGTCGGGACGTTTACTTTGAGTGGTCGCATGATGGGTCTACGACCAATGTTCCCCAAGATATAACGAAAACAAATTTTGACATGACAGGCAGGTAGATCAGGTCGGAACGTTTACTTTGAGTGGTCGCATGATGGGTCTACGACCAATGTTCCCCAAGATATAACGAAAACAAATTTTGACATGACAGGCAGGTAGATCAGGTCGGGACGTCTACTTTGAGTGGTCGCATGATGGGTCTACGATCAGCGTATCCCAAGATATAACGAAAACAAATTTTGACATGACGGGCAGGTTGATCAGGTCGGGACGTCTACTTTGAGTGGTCGCATGATGGGTCTACGGTCAGCGTATCCCAAGATATAACGAAAACAAATTTTGACATGACGGGCAGGTAGATCAGGTCGGGACGTCTACTTTGAGTGGTCGCATGATGGGTCTACGACCAGTGTTTCCCAAGATATAACGAAAACAAATTTTGACATAACAGGCAAGTAGATCAGGTCGGGACGTTTATTTCGAGTGGTCGCATGATAGATCACATTAAAAAAATTCTTTGATGACCCACTCATACTCATATCCACTCCAAAATAAACCAGAAATAAAAAGGACGCCCGTACAAGGTTAGTTCACCTACACGTGCGACGCGCGGCATGGCGTCACTTGCCCGCTTATGAACTTTGGTAGTTAATTAAATTATCGATTGAAAATGCAATTATTCAATTGTTAAACAGGAAAAAATATTATCTGAGTTTACTTATCGATGATACGTTATTCCATGTGTCTTTGTAACTTTCGTATCGTATTTTATGCACCCTTTTACTATGCAACTAGGCATTTTCACGACTCAACATCACTCTGCCGCGGTCCGCAGACGACTGAGTCGCGTTGGCCCTAAAACGAATATTTTAGGGCCAACGGAATGGTGCCATTAGTCGTGCGCATTGACCGGGTCCTTACGAAGTAATATATAAGTCAATGGTGCAGACAGTACCTTTGCGGGGGCTCGGAGTTACCTTACACTGGCGCCGTTGAGGTGCAACGCCGCAACTCTCCGCCGGTTAGGGATCCCGCCGAGGATTATATTAGCTGCTGCACTTCGCGAGGCTAACCAGGGCTTAGTAATAGTAGCGAAGGCACTGTCCTTTAGCAATTGTCGAAAACTAACGAAAGCGAGAAAATCAAGAGATGCTGCTTCTAGGAAGCTCAATGAAAAAGTGGTCAAATGTCAAAATGGCAGTTTGAGTTTAAAATTTGAATGGGGCCATAGACAATAGAATTTGTATTATTTAAATCAAAAGGTCCAGTCATAAGCAAAGTGTGACAAGCACATTTGGCTTTTACGAAAACTAAACAATCAGTCATGATTTACATGTGGTAGATGGGTTGCTATTCAAGGGAAACTGCATAGTTGTGCCAACGATATTAAGATCAGAAATGTTAGACATAATACACGAAGGGCACTTTGGAATAGAACGATGTCAAAACCAAGCTAGAAATGTGTTATATTGGCCTAATATGTCAGTTGATATTAAAAATAGGGTAGAAAGTTGTGCAACATGTATTAAGTATAGAAATGCGAATCCTAGTGAACCTCTAATGCCCCATCCACCAGCTGAATACCCCTATACCATACCCCTGGCAAAAAGTAGCTGTAGACTTTCTAGAATATAAGAAAAATATTTACCTTTTAGTTACGGATTACTTTTCAAAATATTTTGAGATATCCCCGATGTCGTCGGGTTATACGGCTCAAAAAGTTATAATATCACTTAAATCTATTTTTGCGCGACATGGCATACCGCAGATAATGGTAGCTGATAATGGACCGCCATTTAACTCCACAGAATTTCGAAACTTCTTATCTAAATGGGACATAACACCTACATTTATTAGCCCACGACATTCAAAATCAAACGGTCTTGTAGAACGAACCGTTGATATTATAAAGAAAATTTTTCATAAATCTGATGAAACGGGAACCGATCCGTATTTAGGATTACTGCAGTACAGAAACGGGGTTCAGGCGACAGGTTTTTCGCCGGCTCAGTTATTGATGTCCAGAAATTTAAGAACGGTCTTACCAGTTAGTGAGGAAAGTTTAAAATCGAAATTAATTGACTATAAAAAGTATAAAAGCAACATAGAATCCAAGAATGCAAAGATGTGTTACTACCACGATCGAAGAGTAAAAGAGTTGCCAGAAATAAAACATAATAGTAAGGTATTTTTTAGGAAAACACCAAGAGATAGATGGACCCCGGGTACAGTTGTTGAAAAATGTTCTCAACCAAGAAGTTATATAGTGAGAAATGAAGAGGGTGTACATTACAGAAGAAATAGACAGCATATATTAGTACCAGCTCCGTCTAAGAAGAATAGTGAGGTAGAAGAGGAAGAAATAGTAGAAAGCGATAATTCGATAGAACAGGATAGTTCGATCTCTGATAACGCATCAGGACTCTCGCATCCCTCACCACTAAAAACATTTGAACCTGGAGCCGTTCCTAATCCACCTGACAAAAGAAACCTGAGTCCAGGAGTGACATGTTATACTCGTTCTGGTAGAGCTGTACGACCACCCAGCCGGTTAACCTTTTCTTGAAGTACAGTTCTAATCATTATTTAGTTAAATTTATGTTATCATTTATTCATAAGTGTTGGTGTTAAACTATTAATGTATGTTTTCTGTTAAAGTATAGGAGTAGAAGTATGCTCATTTTAATTGTATTTAAATTAAGTCTATTCATAAAAAGGGGCATGTTGTATAAGTTATGTCAAATGCCCTGAATGACAGTTCAATAAATGAATCACACAACACTTATAACTTGCGAACCACTTACCCGATTAATGTGCGAATTTTATCAATGTATAACATCTCTGGGAGCAGTCAGGTTCGAGATGGGTTACTGTTTTCGATGTTGAGACTGGCTGTGGGTTGGAGTCCACGCAAAACTTACCTACGTTACACGTTACTTACTTACTAGGTGCAGAAAGGTTCTGGCGGCAAATGGTTTTTTATTTAAATAGCCACCAAATGTCAACGAAGCTCTAATTGGGAATGATTGGATGTTTCTCATTAAATCATGCTATTTTGGCTCGAGCGATCTTGATGAAATTTGGTAGATGGATACATTTTCCTGGACCAGTTTAACCCTATTTTGGATCAGTCATGTGGGCTACTTTTTATTCATGAAATAATTTAGCCGACACTAACCTAAGCGGAGCAGCTAGTATCTTTAAAATTTCAAAATTTCTTTTATTATTTCAATGTATCATTTGTTGTTAAGGTCCTCGTTACCGGAGTGCAATGGTGGAAATGCGCGCACTGGTGAGCTCGCGGACCTTAGAGCTGACGGCGGCTGACGTACTCCGCCTGCGCTACCCGCTGGTGCACGGCCTTGTCTCCGCCATGGCTACTTACACCGTCATCATCACCCAGGTGGCTTCCTCCACGCCTCCGCCGCCACCCAGTCCTTGAGCCATAGCAGCTACCGGCCCAACGCTCTGCCTAAAACTACTCGCCGATGCACGGCCTCTTCTACGCCATGGCTATCTGCATCATCGTCATCAGGTGGCTAAAAGAAATCAAAATCAAGATCGACGATTGTCGATCTGTCAATGAGTTCTGTGGATTTTTGTTAGTGTTGGCAGTACACAACACTTTGAAACGGATGGCGTAAGTGTGTGTATTGTATTGTAAAACTATTACAGGTTTATTAATTTTGTTGTAATAACAATTGTTTTAGGGTCTTTCTCACATTTTTTTATGTAACTGGACATAGATGCTAATACCAATCTGAATGTTAGATATTAGCCTAACACAACACATGGGAACTAGGTGCCATGCCAGGACCTTCCTTATATTTCTCGGCTGCATTGAACTGGATGGAAAACACAATTTTCATTGCCGCTTCGATCGTTCATTCAATGCGACGGTACCAACCCTGGCGGAATTAACCGTACCACCTAGTTAGTAAGGAAGGGGACCTACAGTTTAACGTGGAATCCGAACCACGGCCAGCCTCAACGGTTGAAAACGGTCATCCATCCAGAACCTAACCGCGCTCAGAGGGTGCAAATTGTCTTATAAAATTGCTAAAGATATTTAATATCTTTAACATATATATATTAATCAGTGCCTCAAATATGTATGTAATCTGTGGTATTACTTTTTGTGTTTTGTATGAAAAAATACTTTGTATGCATCGGACAAGTTGGGAACCCTGTGAATTAGTGCACAAGTAAGTAAGTAATATTTTTGTACGTCACAACTATTATATATTGTTTTCAATATAAGAAAACAAAAGAAACATCTTGGTTAGAAGAACAGAAAATATTTAATAAAATAAAAACCACCTGGACAATTATATGTTATTTATTACATAGGTACATAACCTTATAAAGATGCGATGACTTGCCTACAACTCAACCACTTCACATTTACAATAAACTCCCAGTTCCATAAAAACATAATATTATAGTGATTTGAGTTTGTAACGAAGTTTTTGTGAAACTAGGAATTTGTGTGAATCAATCGTAGGCAAGTGATGTGTCTACCTAATACATACAAAATAGATTTAGTCACAATAACCTATTTCATTATTAAAAATCAAACTATGATGAATGACCGTTATATAACAAAGTGGTAGAGTCAGGGCGGGCGTCCCTTGCGGAAGACGAAGGAGTGTCATTAGAAAGGTATTGCTTTTCAAATACACTAAGCAAAAATGCTTCCATAAAATTAATGAAAATAATTTCTAAAATTAAATGTTGGGACTGACCTCTTAATATTATTTTAATGCAATGTTTTTTTTTCATTCTTAAAAAGTTTACTAAAAAGAAAATTTCGCTCATCGTTTGATTTTACGTAAGGGATGGAATATGGTTATTAACATGGGAATGAAATTAATTAGTTAAAATGATATTTGGTATCTTTTGAGGATAATTCCTTTTTTTACTAATTTGGAACAAAAGATTTTTCAAATCAGATTACAAGACTAATTTTAAAAAAATTTACGGCTTTTCACACGGCGGAAAGAGACATTCTCCAACGTTTCGAGCTAATCGTTCAGCCCGTTGTCAAGGAGGTATCCGCCACGTTCGTACGCAGCAGGCGACGACGACGACGACGACGAAAGAATCATACAATACTAATGTTGATTTTCCCTATTATATATTTAAAAACAAACATTCAAAGTTCTCGAGGGATAACATTTTTGAAACCCTTCTAATTATTTATACTGCAGGATTTAAAAACGATTTGGTCATAAATCGGACACTAAACTAGGCGCAAATTGTTTGAACTCTTAAAATTATTTTAAATGCAATTTAAATACTTATTTATACCAACAAGTTACTAAACTGAGTATAATTGAGATGGGATAGCTTCGAAACTCCAGTGGCATTCCTATGAGTAAATACTTAAGGCCTGTTTATTTACAATACATCTTTAGGCACTGGAATATGTCTCGATTTGATATAAATCAGTTATATTGTTTATCATGACCAAATACTTTATCCTGACCTTGACGTAAGCTGAACATTTAAAAAAACATTTAAAAATAATAAAACCGGGCGCTATGATAAAAGAGAGACGTGCAACTAATGGAGGAAATAAATGAACATAGAAATAGTTAACATTTTAATTCTAATACCTCTCCTCCTCCTGCAGCGACCCCGGCCCCAAGTTACGCAGTACTCAACGCCTTACAAAACAACTCATCTATCACTTGGACTTATCAGTAAGCGCTCACAGCGACTCGATGTCGCCCACGTTGATGCGGTTCTCGGCCGCAGTCACGGAGAAACCCAAGATCCTCGTGTCCACCTTCAGCATCTTATTCTTCTTGACCTTCTTGCCCTTGCCCTGAAATTATATCGTAAAATAGTCTTCGTAATTATCCTGTTCCAGTAGGTCTGTTCCAGTGCTCCAACGACTGTCAGTCTATACCGTCAATTTGACCATGAGCCAAATTTGGCAGATTTTGTGCAGCCTCCTTTTTGATGCTATCTCAGTTAAAATGCCTTCAGTTTCTAAATTGAACTATTCCCTGATTTTGGCTACGCAAAAATGTTTTCTTGTACGCACGCCGTACGCAGACCAATATGCTGGTATAGGGCATCCAAAATAACTCTTAAACTCTTAAAAAGTGTTCAAACACTTTTTAAGAGTTACTGGTGCTCTGTGGCACGTTTTCAAGTTCAGTGGAGATGTGTTTGGTGATGTGCGTGGTGTGGAGATTTTAATTAATATTTAACCCGTAAAGCGCGAACGACGCCGCATAGGCGTCCTCTGCCGCGCTCCCGCTATCTGCGCTGATTGGCGATTTTTTGTGTGGTCATAGATTTACTGGTCTATGATTGGCTTTTTCAAATGGATAGAGGAGTGTAGGACGCTTTTGATTGGCTAAACCGCGACCCAATAGCTGCAACTTCGTAAAACAAAATATTTTTTTGAAATCCGCGCGGCTCGTCTCGCTGGCCAGTCGACCGAGATACGTTTGCGCGCGTGGTTCTGTGCCGGCTGAAAAGGATGATTGACGAAAATATTACGTAAGTATTGTAATTTTTTTTATATCAATGAAATTGTAATATATTCAGCTATCTATCAATGCAGTGGTTATAGGTTTTTGCAATTTCTGTAGGCAGCAAAAAAATCAAATGTTTTTTGGCATGTTCAGATTTCAAAGATTTATCACATTTGTTCACAAAATTTGTTTACAAAAAATTACGTTTGCTTGAATGTAATTAGTCCGGATTGTGGCAAATTTTGTGTAGAATCCGGTGATGTATCACACTTGATATGTTTTCTTACATAAAAATGGAAAAAAGACCGAAAATCTAGAAAATCATATTTTGTAGTATAAACATTGTCAGTGTATTGGTGTCGGCCGCACGGCCGCTCGGCCGCCCGCTGGCCGTTGGTCAAGTGTGATTCAAGTCATTTGTCGAGATCTCAGGAACTTCGTGAGCGTGGAGTTATAATATCAAATTTTGTTGCTTTGAAATCGTTTGGTATATCTAATAAGTAATCCCATTGCATCATCTGCATACATTTCCATAGGGCAAGACGCATCTGGTAATAGAATAGAATTAAAAATATGTACTATTTGTTTCTGTTACATAGTATTCTTGTTAGGGTTCCGTACCCAAAGGGTGAAAACGGAACCCTATTACTAATCCTCCGCTGTCCGTCCGTCCGTCCGTCTGTCACATGGCTGTATCTCAGTAACCGTAACAGATAGACAGCTGAAATTTTCACAGAGTGTGTATTTATTTTGCCGCTATAACAACAAATAGGTAAAATTGAAAAATAATTTAAATTAAAGGGGGCTCCCATACAAAAAACGTGATTTTGTTATGTTAAATCTTTTACGATGGTACGGAACCCTTCGTGTGCGAGTCCGGCTCGCACTTGGCCGGTTTTTGGTTACTAGTCACACTGGGTCAATTGCCGTGCATGCTGTATTACATTTCGGCGAATTCTGCCGTGCATGTCGCACCTGTTCTCATGCTAACGGGTGGTGTGTGGACACGAAAGATGCCTAAAATATACTTGCGACATGCACGGGAGCAATTGCCATGCATGTCAAACAACTTCAAAAAATTTTTTTCGTCATATCTTGGGAAACTCTGGTCTTAGACTCATCATGCGACCCCTCAAACTAGATGGCCTGACCTGATCTACCTACCTGTCATGTCAAAACTTGTTTTCGTCATACATTGTAAATTTTGTAACTTCAATAATAGGAGGAGGTGTCTGACAGACGGACGGACAGACAACGCACAAACTCTACTTCAGATATAATCATTAGGTGTTTTTTTTGACCATCCGTCGCTAATTCGAATTTCTATTCATTTTAGGTTTCACTTTTACAAAATTTCTATGAACTTATATTTACGTGTTTTATTTCAAAGACCATGTCACCAATGCTTCGTGTCACGGAAGCCTGCTTCTACTCCAGCAACAAGTTTCGACCTCGTCACGCTGAGTAAGTGCCTACCTATATAGATAGAACGCGCGCGCCCACCTATCTATAGATAGAGCGCGCGCTCACCGACGTGTGTTCAAGTGGAGCGTTTGCATGTATGAGTGCGCTGAGTGCAATTTTATAGCCGAATTTGAATGTTCAAAATAAAATGTTTTTGATTACATATTATAACATTATCTTACACAAAAAAATTGTGTATATATAACAGTTTATGATGATATAAAATCTAACTCGATTCTAATTAGATTAGATTCTAATTAGACTGTTAGTAATGTAGAGAGATTTTTCGGGTTTTTCCTTTACTGAAAATGTTATGTAAACTTTTTCTTTACAAAAATTTTATGTGAATATTCTTCCATCATTATTCAATAAATTTAAAATAAATTCAACTGAGATAATATCGTAAATAATTTATAATAAATTCTAAAATATTATTTTGAAAAACAATAAGTGTCGCTTTTGTTCGCGATGTTTGGAACCAAATTATTATTATTTTTTGTATGGCGGGGTCATTAGTTTTTGACACAATGTTATAGCAGCTATCATAAACTACGAAATAAAAAACAAATTTGTTTCATAACTTTATCTTTTTTACCCTAAACCTCGAGTAACATCACAAAATATTTAAAAAAAATCTAAAGTCAATGTTATATGATTTTTATTATTTTATATTTGAACCAAACTACTACAAAAGTAACGTAAATAAATGGAGGCACTATCTAGCTACATGGAACAGTTATTATTTTGAAGATACCTTGACAAGTGTCTTAGATATAGATTTTTATTCGATTCGGGAGCGCGGTACAGGACGCCGATGCTGCGTCGTTCGCGCTCCAAAGGTTAAGTCGCAGCATGTCCAATGAATGACTAAGCCCCGATTGCACGAAGAGGTGGCTGAGTTAATCAATGTTCAAACACGTCACTTTTAGTGAACCGCATGGAGTTCCTTTCATACTGTCTATACAAAGTGACGTGTTTGATCATATGTTGACGTTGATTTTTTGTTCTTTCGTTCACTCGGCCCTAGGTCTTAGTGTGCAACAACAATGAGGGTGAAGTGTTGACATGATTAGTTAAGGGATAAAGACCTTGAGTTCCTGGAAGTCGACGGCGGCCCCGGAGGCGGGGTTCTTGGCCGCAGCCGGCGCACTCAGGTCATCCACGCATTCCGATTGCGCCCCGCGCAGCAGCTTCGACCTGCACACACCATGCGAACGACTGAAACTGGCACGGCGGCTGCGGTAGCGACCCTAATGTGAATTCCCCTAACGGCTGTTGAAGTTGAGTTTAAGGTTGTGATTTGTACATATTTAGTGAGTATATATAAATACGTATCAGTAGTAAAGTAAAACTGCCACACCAAAGGCAGGGATTCAAATCCACCCTCCACACATTAAACGATATTACTATTACAGGAGAAGCATAGCTCACATGGGAGCTCACTGATATTAGATATGTTTCTTCGAATTCAGACTGGGTTTTTTAGACAGAATTTCAAATTTGGAAGGATAGCATGTTTTCTTATTTAGGAGAAATTAAGCGTGGAGTACACAATCTCTTATTAGTGATAATTAAAATATATCCGTCCTTATTAAATTATTATTTTATGTAATATTTATTATTACATAATATATAATAATATTTATAAATTATAATATACATTTTAATTTTAATTTAAATTTATTTAATTTTTATAATATTATTATATTAAAATAGATCTAAAATAACCATAACTATAATACTAACCAGAGATTGTGCACTCCAGCCTAAACATACACATCATAGATTAGAAGGAATACACCTAAAGTCACTAATCTAATGTATTTCCGTCACATACTGGAAATGTCACACAGTCAGCCTCGTTAGCCCAGTTTGTCAGGGTTTGATCATTAGTTAGGTAACACTGGGCAGAGTCAGATTCTGAATGAGTGACCGTTTGAACATTGCGGCTGGCCCTGGTTCGGATTCCACGTAAATCTTTAGGATCCTCACTTATTCGGTATTGAATGAAATATGATTGAAGGAAAACGAAAATAGTTCATGTTCTTCATCCTTTCTAATGTGCCCGTGTAATAAATGGAAG
Organism: Incurvaria masculella; assembly: GCA_946894095.1. NCBI lineage: Eukaryota > Metazoa > Arthropoda > Insecta > Lepidoptera > Incurvariidae > Incurvaria > Incurvaria masculella. Next base: position 13,157,917 of record OX335644.1, read on the forward strand.
AAACATAATTCAAAGTAGGTGTGGCATTAGCCATTCATGTCCAGTTCCATTAAAAAAAATTAACGACTTCAAAGAAAAAGCACAAAAATTAAAAAATAATTGCCATTTTTGTAGTTACGATTATTGTTATTTATTTAATCGGCGTCAGCCGGGCACGCGCTGGGCCAATCAAGAGAACCTTGGCTACCTTGGCTGACACCGACTCAAAAAATAACAATAATCGTAACTACAAAAATGGCAATAATTTTTTACTTTTTAGTGCTTTATCTTTGAAGTCGGTTATTTTTGTTGTTAATTTTTTTTTATTTGTTTATTTTTAGTGAATCTGAAGTACACTTACTAATTTGTACACGTCTTTTCCAATAAAAAAAGAATCACCGAAATCGGTTGGCGTTATATTGAGTTATTCGTCCATTTGTCGCGCACATCTTAATACAAATTTAAGATTTATATGTTTTTTTCATGGATATCATTGTCAGAACTTAACCAAATTAAAATGGGACCACTTGGGAAGCACTAGCTTTAATTTAAAAAAAATAATCATCAAAATCGGTTCACCCAGGCAAAAGTTATGAGGTAACAAAAATAAAAAATAAAAACATCCAGACGAATTGAGAACCTCCTCCTTTTTTGAAGTCGGTTTAAAATGTCACAGAATGTTTCAGGCTATATTTTTGGCACTGTTAAATCACATTTAATCAGACCCAATATTAACCCATTACTAACCCAAAGAAACAAGGTGGCATACTAGTACCTACAAATTAAAGACTTCAGAGCTCTTATGTGTATAATTTTTTTTTTGTGTACATGGATTTTTTAGGTTCATCCATCTTCAACTGGATTTAAGCTGGTCATAGTAATATCATGTATTTTTATTTAGGAAATGTTACCGATTAACAGCTCACAATTATTATTATATTGTAATGCACTAACGCGATGTTGTTAATTACCTATTTTCAAGATGTTATGATTAAGAAGATATTACGTATATGCCTGTATCAACTCACCTCTTTTCCAGGAAATTTCTCGCGAAATCTATAGACTCCTTCGTCTCACCGAGGTAACCCTTGACGTAGTCTTTGACTTCGTACGCAGATTCGATGTCCTTCAGGAAACTAACAAATGTGGGGACTGAAACAAAATAAAAGATTTTTAGTTCATTCTGTCGCTTCAGAATTAGGGCAGTACTTATGGTTGCTCGGATATCCAGGCGATCAAACACGCACACACTTTCGTGTTGTCAGTGTTTATGAAATTAAATACATATTATTTGTTTTAGTGGTATCATCAAGCTGAGTCATAAGCATGCTTTTCGAACAGAGGCTTTCATCTTCTTCCTGTTTTCTTATTTATTTGGATTCTCCAATATTTTTTTATGTACTATAAAAAGTATGGTGGTAAAATAACAGAGCATAAAAAAAGGTTAATTACATTGCCTTTATGAAGTTTTATACCAATAGCGATTGCTCACAAACAGATAGTTTGGTGGAAGAGTACGAAAGTTACAAAGTGGAACATTAGAAACAGTACGGACAATGTCCCAATAGTGAGACTGATTTCCTTCATAGATTGCTAACCTCTTTGCAGCATTTCCTTTATAGTATGATTAATAGTGGTTGCTTGTGGTTGGTTGCTGAGATGGGCCTGTGAGCTATGCTTCTCATCTTCTACAATATTGTGTAAAGATGTATTGTTTGTAAAATTTTTTTGGTTGTTTGTACAGGGTAATCTTTAAAACTACTGAACCGATTTTAAAAAATATCTCACGAATAGAAAGCTGCATCCTTCCTGTCGCTATATTTTATTTTAATATTTAAACGTTTACATTTATAAATTGCTATATTTATAAACGAAGTCGAAAAAAAACCGTTGCTTGGCTGCTTCATCGGTGCACGCTGCCCAAATGGTTTGAGATACGTGCAATTTATTTTAATTTTAATGTTAAGCGCGGCATATGGCATACGCCAGAACCTATCGAGGTGCCTCACGACGCCAAAAGGCATTCATACTTTCAGTTATATCTTGGGAACACTGCTCGTACACTAGTCGTGGGCGTTTTCAGCTAATCTTCGCAACAGTTTGTAGCTGTTCCTGCTTATGCGGAGAACTGGTTGCACAAACTGTTACAAAAAACAAATATTTGTGTCTGTACTGTTCACCGTTGAGGAGTTCCTCATTTGGAGCCAATCTTGCGTGCAGTAGCCATGTCATGGTGACATTTAGAATGGGTTATTATAATTGAATGCATATACAAAATTTCGTATCTGTGCTGTTGACCGTTGAGGAGTTCCCTCGTTTGGAGCCAACCTTGAGTGCAGTAGCCTCGTCATGGTGACACTTAAAATATGTTATCATAATTGAATGCGTATACAAAATTTCGTGTCTGTGCTGTTGACCGTTGAGGATTTCCCTTGTTTGGAGCCAACCTTGAGTGCAGTAGCCATGTCATGGTGCCACTTAGAATGAGTTATCAAAGTGAATGCGTATACAACATTTCGTGTCTGTGCTGTTAACCATTGAGGAGTTTGCTCGTTTGGAGCCAATCTTGAATGCAGTAGTCATGTCATGGTGACACTTAAAATGGGTTATCATAAGTGAATGCGTATACAAAATTTCGTGTCTGTGCTATTCACCGTTGAGGAGTTCCCTCGTTTGGAGCCAATCTTGAGTGCAGTAGTCATGTCATGGTGACACTTAAAATGGGTTATCATAAGTGAATGCGTGTACAAAATTTCGTGTCTGTGCTATTCACCGTTGAGGAGTTCCCTCGTTTGGAGCCAATCTTGCGTGCAGTAGCCATGTCATGGTGACACTTAGAATGGGTTATTATAATTTGAATGCGCATACAAAATTTTGTGTCTGTGCTGTTGACCGTTGAGGAGTTCCCTCGTTTGGAGCCAACCTTGAATGCAGTAGCCATGTCATGATGACACTTAGAATGGGTTATTATAATTGAATGCGTATACAAAATGTTGTGTCTGTGCTGTTGACCGTTGAGGAGTTCCCTCGTTTGGAGCCAACCTTGAATGCAGTAGCCATGTCATGATGACACTTAGAATGGGTTATTATAATTTAATGCGTATACAAAATTTCGTGTCTGTGCTGTTGACCATTAAAGAAATTCTTTGTCTGGAGCTAACCCTCGATGTCTATTCAGGTCATGCTTATCATAGAAATGCATTGTCATCGAAACTGAACCAACAAATTCAACTCCGTAGTAAAAGAGAAAGTGGTTCTGATTCAGATTGCAAAATTTCACCGACACACCTAAATACATACACTAATACATAAATAAAAACATGGTAAGTTAAATAAAAGCTTGTGAAAAGGAATGTAACTATGATGAAAAACCAAGATTATTTTTGTCATGAACAGAAGAAAAAGAATCGTATCATATTATAGCGTAGCAATTATATTTTTAATCTAAGTTCAACCGTACAGTTGTCGCAATAATGCATTCAAAATTTACGAAAAAACCAACTAAAGTAGGCACAAACGCGTTCCGCAAAGTGCTGGGGCGACGTAACATTCCAACCTCGAAAGAAACGCGGGAAGCGCGCGCGGGCGCAAACACACCCGCGCCAGCCTCGTGCAACTGGCAACCGGCGGCGGCGGCGGCTGCTCGAGCGAGTCAGTCGCACCTGGCGCGTCGTTGCGTCTAGACGGCTCGCAACATACGGGCTTTCGTTGGCGCGCCTGACAAGACCGCGCGCGCGGCCCCGTGCGCTAAGAGAAATTTGTAGCGGCCATACTGCTCGGCGTGAAATGAATACTCCGTTTTTACACTGGCAACAGTTACACAAACCCATTGCTCATTTCTCGTCCCACGACTATTGTACACCCATCGTGCGACCACTCAAAGTAATTGCCCCGACCTGATCTACCTAGCTGTCATGTCAAAATGAGTTTTGGTTATATCTTGGGAAACACTGGTCCTAGACCTATCTTGCGACCACTCAAACAAAACGCCCTGACCTCATCTACTGCCTGTCATGTCAAAATTTGTTTCGGTTATATCTTGGGAAATGCTGGTCGTAGACCTATCATGCGACCATTCAAACAAAATGCCGCGACTTGAACTACCTACCTGTCATGTCCAAATTGGCCTGGTGCTTCTTAACACAATGTTTGATGGACCCTTTAAGGTGCCCGACGCCTATGGGCTTTCGAACTTTCAGGATGGCTGCAAAACCAAGCCGGCCGGTCAGGCTTAAATTCAATTCAAATTTTTTTTACATTACAATGTTGTAAATAAGCTTAAAATCAATATTAGTTAAAAGGAAACTAATTTACGATATAAATGGGATATATTTTTTAATATATAAATATATAATATATAATGGCTATATATTATTTAAAACCTAATGGGGGTGAATCGGGGATTTAAAGTATTTATGGAAAAAACAAAATTTTTTTTTGTAATAATTCAATGGTTTCTAGCGTGAGCGAAGCTAGTTACATATAAAATTCCGGTTTGCATGTGTTCATAATGCTTCTCCTAAATGGCTTGACCAATTTTTAATGATATTGTTTTTCGTACATATGGGGTCACCTGTATGGTGACTCATAATTGGACTGGGTCGCTGTTGTCGAGATCCAGATTTGTTTTATTTTCTAACCAATTATTTTTATATCTTCAGTAAAAAACATGTCTGAAACTATATTTACACTCAGCTATACTATTTGTACATATCCCTTAAATATAGTTTGAAAAGAATGCTTGTTATTTTTTAACCAAGGAAAAACAACACAATTTACTGGTGAGTGATGTGAAAAAGTGGTATGTGGATTTTCGAAAAAAAGGAACCAAAGTTCAGTTCACTGACCGTCGAGCTTAGACGACCAGGCGCCCAGGACCTTCAGGCACCAGGAGTCGAACTCGGCGGTGGGCGAGGTCTTCTTGGGCTCCTTGGCGGGCGACGCGGCGGCCTTGCTCGCCTTCTTGCTCTTGCCGGGCTGCGGCTCGGCGCCGCCCTTCCGCGGCGACGCGACCTTCTCCTCCGGCTTGTTGCCGGCCGCGCCCGGCGACGACTCCCAGAAGCCGCCCAGGTACGCCGACCCTGATGGTATTGCTCAGTGGTTAACAGGGGTTCATGTGAGGGATACTGGACAGTGCTTATCTTTTTTTTTTATGCGACCTGACATGGATGGCTAATACCACACAACTACCGTTATGATATTAGCCATTATACATTATACCACACTCCCAAAGGAATTAGGTGCCATGCCAGGACCTTCCCTTTAGGAGCACGGCTACATTGAACTGGATGGAAAACACGGACAATTTTTCATTGCCGCTTCGACCATCTTTTCATCCAATGCGATGGTACCAATCCGGGCGGGCTTAAACCCTCCCACCTAGTAGGGGAAGGGACCTACAGTTTTACATGGATTCCGAACCATGGAGCAGCTCGGATTCGTGACGAAATGCACTTACCGAACTCGGAAAGAGAAAGACAGTGGTGCATGTCGGAATTGAACCCAGGCCCCTGGTACGCTAGTCCAGTCCCCGCGCCACTAGGCTACGAGCCGCTCATAATTAGTTAGTTAGTATACCGTTAGTTAGTTGGGCGGTTGTTGTCCGCACTAAGCCTACTGCTACAGAAATCATTGTGCGTAACAGGGGTGACTATGTGAGCCATCCCAGCTCAGCCCAGAAGTCCAGCACCTCTCTCCAGAAGCAGGGTATGTAGTTATGTGCCAGGCAGGCTCTAAAAAATTCTACTAACTGGTCCGCATGCTTATCCCGTTTGGACACTTCAGTGAAGAGCCAATGAAATTAGATGACCCCGCAAAATCGTACCGACATTTTTCCCAGGAAAATTAAACTGTTCACTAACGAAAATATATCGTATTGTAAGTATTATAACTAATACGTGGCTACGATGCCACTATACTGATGAGTTTCGGTAGCCAGTCCAGTCCTTCCTTAAGGTGGCCCAACCCGGCGGGCCTAACTCATTCGCGGGCACGGTACAAAATCGTGCTGTTGCGCTCTGGGACATTCCCTGTTTCAAAGTATAAGACAGGCTCCGTGATGAGGAAGATGCAACATGTCCACAAAAAAGACAATGTGCATAGTGTATGATTTGGTAAGATTTACGAAAATTTTAATTAAAAAACGACTCATAGCTAAAAGTAAACCACGACCGCTGTATTAAAAAATCGAACAAAAACCAAATAGATTAGAAATCTCGATTAAATAAGCTATGTCTGATGACTAATCTTTTTAAGATGTTCTTACTTTATCATTGCGTAATCCACCTCCAAAGTTATTGTATAAATCGCGCGAAAAATGCGAACTTTCGGACCTTATAACTTAGAAACAAAACATAATTTTACAATGCCAATGGTCATCAGACATCTAGTTCGATCAAATATAGCTATTTTGAGCAAAAGTTTGGATCTCTGACAAGAAATATGGGCGTGATCTTCTTTCCCCTTTTGTATGGGGAGATGAGCGGGATGGGCCACCTTAAGGTACCCGTACACGGGCAACTAAAGTTGCTCGTCTTGCAGCAATCTCTGTCGATGTCGTCGACACGACAACATCCAGCAACCTCCAGCAACAAGGTTTATGGACAAGTATGGAATGAGCAATCAATTACCTGCATGAGCCAGCAAGTACACGGATACGTGGCAATTCGATAAACAACTCACCGGAGACACGAAAAGTATGGAGCGATGTGGAGCAATATCGCTGGGATGGTTGCCGAAAATGTTTTGGAGTTGCTCTATATTGCTTCATCTATTGCTCCAGTATGTTTTGCAATAGTTGCCCAGCAATGAATTGCCTCAACAATTGCCCGTGTAGAGGCACCTTTCCTCGTCGGCCGGACGGTACATTACCTCCGTTGGCCCACGGCGTCAGGTTGGCGGAGGCGGCGACGGCGGCGGCGGGCGGCGGCGCGGCGGGCTCCTGCCGCGCGATCTCCAGCATCTGCCTCCGGCGAGTCTCTTCCTGCGGTTGCCACAAACATTACCATCCGTCCGTGACAAGACGCGTGCGTCCTGCAAGATTGAAAGCTCATCGCTTCGCCGGGTGCTTTCTATGCCATACCACAAAAACCTTTGCGGTATCTTTCGGCGGGTGTGTCATGTGGAATGTAACCTTGGAGTCTTTAAACGTAAAATAATTAAAGATTACAACAGATATGGCATCATCGGCAAACACATGTCAGCCTCGGTAGCCCAGTGGTGTGACGTCGATGGGTAACCATTTTCAACATTTGAGGCTGACCGTGCTTCGGATTCCACGCAATACTGTAGATCCCCTTCCTTACTTACTAGGTGGTAGGGTTGATCCCGCCCGAGTTGGTACCATTGCATTGAATGAACGATGGGCAAAGAGGCAATGAAAATTGTCCATGTTTTCCATCCAGTTCAATAGCCGAGCAATATAAGGAAGGTCCTGGCATGGCACGTAGTGCCCATGTGATATGTTACGTTAATAATAATACGGCCAGTTTGGTACTAGCCATCCATGTCCAGTTACATAAAAAAAAACTTTACATTATTTTTACATTGCAAAGCTTCGAAACCCTCTTCTACTGCTAATCGGTTAGGACATGTTCGGTAAACTCATTGTTAGCTGAGCTCCTGACCTACTAGGAGAATATTTATAGGTTAAAGAAGAGATGGGGTACGAGACGTCAAGACTGACTAAAAACCCCAATCTGCTTGCAAACATTTGGGTTGCACTTGGTGATGATATACATTATTCTTTGTTGCTAGAACATTGACCGTGACTTGCAATTCAGGAGGACAGGTACCTACCTGAATTTCAGCCAAGGACTGCACACTTTCATTGTCATTATTCCTATTAGGTTTGTACTTTGCCCAGTTGTAGCCAGTAGTCTGCTGAATCTCCTGAAACGAAATATATCATAAGGTAGAGCAAAGAGCAAGGCCCATGCCAAAGAAAGTGTGAAATTTTATACCCAAATGTGGGTAGTGGTATGCAGCATGCACCCAAAATGTACAAGCCACATCTGTTTTTAATAGAGGTTAAATCAGGGTCGCCATACTGCCAAGAGACAATGTATTATTTCAGTCCCATACCTTGCAAACATTTAAAGATTCAGTCCAAACATTATGCATCGTACGAGGACGAGACAGCTAATGGAGTTGTCTTGAATACTTTTATGTCTCAAGTATTTATCTCTACTTACAGTTGTTTTCCTCCACTGGATATCACCAAAAAACTAAACCACGGATTACACTTTTGCATTACTTACTTATATTTTCTATTGTATTTCGTTTCGTCAAATTGGTAGACAAAATACACTCAGACACGATTTTTTTTCTAATTTTAAGGATAATCGATAATTAGCATTTATATTAAGGCATAAAATAGAACAAACCGCACACATACATTAAACTTACAATTTATCGTATAAACCATCGTCAAACTTACGAAATAATTGTGTAAACTAAATATATCTAGGTAATAATTAGTCTGGGGATTTATGATAATCCAGATAATATCAAGGAACTTAAAAAGTACTAATAATAAATATTATGCATCTGTAACAAACTATGACTAATGTACATATACAGGGTGTAATTACCTATGGGTAATTGTGGATTTTAATGTGCCCGAGTGCCAGGATGGAGTCGTCTGAGAAATTGTCTTTGTAATGGTTTATAATGTGTATCTGTGTTTAGTAATCGTATTCTGTAGTGAAAAAGACATTTATGATTTAATCTTTTAAAAAATTCTAAAAGAACAAGAATGATAAATATCAAATATGTTCCTACAGCGAGAGAAGTTAAATTGTTTTGAAAAGATATGTGCACTAAGATCGAATCAATTAAAACAATTCATAAAAACGCCCGGAGCGCTAACTGGAATTTGAAAAAAGAACTTTATGAAAAAGGCATCTATAAATGGGCTAACGAGTGATATGTGTAATAGAATCAGAGGAATCAGTTGGATGTATAGGCGGAGGTACGAACCTGCTCCCTCGCCAGCGCCGCCTGCTGCTGCTGCGCGATGAGCTGCATCATCTGCTGCTGCTCCTTGATGGTTTCGAACTTCTTCTCCCGCTCCAGCCTGCGGCACGAAACTCTGTTTTAAACTCTCTCTCCGAAAACCTTTCGTTTATATTCGCTGATTTGTGGTGAATAAATATATTTATGGGCTACTAATTGGGTTTGAGGATGTATACAGAACACTATGGGAAATATAAAAATTGCATGGAAGTCAATACAAGTTGGAATACAAATATTTTATTTAGGTTAGCTCTTTGGTCCTAATTTTAATAGGAGTTCAGTGCTTCATAAGGACCACTTGTATGGGCTTGGCCACATTTAGCTGCAAGACGAAGAAAATTTCAAGGCACCAATAATTTAATTCACGGTGATATTGGCTGATTTTAATCTTTTTTTATATGGTTGTATGTACATTAATAGTATGTTTTTTTTTTTTTTTTTTATGTGACTGGACATGGATGGCTAATACCACAAGTTCTGTCATGGTATTAGCCCAACACACCACATGGGAACTAGGTGCCATGCCAGGACCTTCCTTATATTGCACGGCTACATTGAACTGGATGGAAAACACGGACAATTTTCATTGCCGCTTCGACCATCGTTCATCCAATGCGATGGTACCAACCCGGGCGGGATAAACCCTACCACCTAGTAAGTAAGGAAGGGGACCTACAGTTTAACGTGGAATCCGAACCACGGCCAGCCTCTCTCAACGGTCGATTGGTCACCCATCCAAGACCAGACCGGACCCAGCGTTGCTTAACTTCGGAGAGCGATCGCCGAAGTGTCGCGCCACTGGGCACATTTACAAACAATTAGGGGTATGTAAATATACTTTTTCGTACTAAGCAGGTACGTCGCTTATTCCAAGGAATGTGACATGTATGTATGTATAATCGACCGTGAAGCAAGGACACATTAATTGAAGAAAGAGCCCAGTAAAAAGAACTACTTTACGAATATACTGCAAGGCTGGACCCGAACCAGCAAAACATACCATTCGCGGGTATTGCGTCTACCAATTTCGCCACCGGCTGTATACCTCCTCCCGTAATGAATGCCTCCTACTAACACAGTGTTTAAGATTATACCTACATACATTAATTTAACGCTTCATCTGCGTTGCGGACAGTGACTGCAAAGATTGAACAATTAGGGATATGCCCGTGATAGGTAAGCTTACTGTTTGTTTCATTTGCAGTATATTTATTATGTTCTTGTACAGCTTTATTTCCTTAAGGCCCTGGTACTAGCCAAATCGCAAAGTTAGACGAGGCACTCCAAGTTAACTAACTAAGTCTGACGATTATAAGTGTCATTCTTACAATATATGATTCCTTGTCTAGGAATCGACCTATTTTCGTTAATGTATGTTTCCTTTTTCTATACAAAATACATTGCGGAAACGGTGTCCATTTCCGAACTTTTTTGACTAAATGTAGAAATCTAAAAGCAAATCGAATTTTTTGTTTATGCATATATGCTGTTTTTGCTTATATCTAGAAATCGAATTACTTTCAGATTTCTAACGAGAAAAATCAACTTTTTTATTTTTATTATTATTTAAATAAATGATGGAATAAAAAAATATTAACAATCCATTATCAGTCTGGAGTTCTATTTAGATTTGCTGAAGCGTTTCACTACATATTATTACATTTGTTAAAAAGTGCATTTTTATGGCGCGAGTAGTTGGCTAGTCCTAGCGCCTTTATTGATAATTAATGGCCTTGATTCACGGTCAATTCTACATACATATCGCATTAATTGAAAAAAACGACGTACATACTTCAATCATAGTAATGCTCTCAGAGCAGTCTTAAAGGGTTGGGTTACTGTAAGATGCTCACTGAGAACCCTGAAAACTTTGACGAGAACCCGGACAACTTTTACGAGAACCCAGACTATGAGATGCTCGAAGTATGGCCAACAATTCTCTCCAGTACACCCAAGCTCAATGTGGAAGAAGGTTCAATTATTTAAAATTCTTGTATGACCCACCGGAAGAACTCTTGACTTACAGAGATTCATCAGCTTCAAAGCGAAAAGTTTGCCATATTAGCCTAAAAAACCACATGAGAATCAGGGGCCATGACAGGACCTTTCTTAGACATGGACAATTTTCATTGGCGCTTTTCCAGACTTGCTGCCTCACTCCTGTTACATTTAAGATTGTTATCAATATTCGAATCGATAAGCTCATTGCTACATAAAGTAAATGTGAATACAGGTTCAAATACGTAGTCACTTACTTGGAGGAAATACTGGCATATGTGGATAACATTATGCAACCAACACACAATCCAAAACGAACTTGGGTACTTCTGAAGGTGGTAGATCTAATAATAGTCTAATACGAATGGGTCCAAGGGATCAACATTAAACCAGCAAACTGTTACTGTTTGTACTGGAAGGGTACAAGTGTTGTTTGACCATTGACTTCTTCTTCTTCTTCTTTAAAGGCTTCACACCAGGCTGGTGGGTTAGCCTTTTTGGCAATCACGCTTGAGTTTTGCGTATTTCTGCCAGTGTCGAGTAAAAGCAAAGCACGGTATAATCGGAATAAATGTAGAAATTAAAAAGGATTTTTGAATTTAGTGTTGATTTATTAGGTTACTTTCGTGAGCTCTATGTTGTATAAAATGTGTTAAAAATAAATAATCAATACCATTGAGCAGGCGCCAGGTAGAAAATAAATACACAATATTAATTAACTTCTATGAGTAGGTTAATAATTAAAGTTTAATATTGTTTAATTTAATAAATTTTAAAATGAATCTGATAACACGCATATTTCTAGTGCAGAGAATAGTTTCGATATTAGTAGGAAGAGGCATTTTCAAGGAGGGTAAAGCTACGTAAAGGGGGGGAGAATTTGGAGCTAGGGTAATTGGGCAGCTGACTGTAGAGCTCCTTTTTTTACTTGTCAAATGTCATCTCGATGACAGTTTAAAAAGCCATAAAATAGTGTTTTTGCTCAAATACCAGTCCAAAATCTTAGATGAAAAAAAAGTAAAGATAGGGGACTAATCAAATTTATTGGTCCAGCACACGTACGCTCGCCTAGAGCAGTTGCTCTCAGTCGGTGTCAGACGTCAGTCCATGCTTGTCATTAATTTAGTTGGGTGAGATTTCAGAGTATCAACAAAATGCCGTATTGTGTTGTTGAAAAATTTAGAAATAACACCATAAAGGACTACAATCACATTTAGTATATTTTTTTCATTCAGCTGACCTTAAAGCTTTCATGTACAGCAAAGGCGCAAACAGGGTTGGCACAAACAATGATAAAAGGTTTGTTCTAATAATTTTTATTTCGATTTTCATTTAAATATTATATTGTACTAAACGTTATTTTAAAACAACTAGGGCTGTCGAAAAGCAATAGTCTACTGTTTGTTAATTTGTTTTTATTTTTATTTTGGGTTTAATTTATCACATACTCACGTGTAAATGATAAAAAAATTAAAATATGTTTATTATTTTAGATTTCCACAAGATGAAATCCGGAGGCATTTATGGATTTTGCTATGAAGAAATCAATGCCAAGCGAACGACTGGCTTTCCACGGAATGGAGTTTAATTTGTTCTGCCCACTTCTATGTAGATGGTTTTCATATAATGACGAAGGGAAGACGAATTCTCAATTTTACAAAATCAGTGTTCCACGTATCAATCCATTTTCTTAGTATCAATATCATGTTAATTATGTTTAAAAAGCCATATGTGATAGTGTCCAAATTAAGTTAAGTTGAAATAAAAAAACAGAAAATATATTTTGTAAATTTAGGGTGGAGTGCAACAAATCTCTGGTTAAAGAAAAAATTAAAATGTATAATCTATATTCTACTTGGAGTCTTTTTTATCCTAAATATAGTCAAAGAAAAAATATTTGGATTGGAAAATCATTAATTTGGAATGAACTTGTTTTGAAGAACTATTCCATAAATATGTTTTAAATTTTCCTGCTTGCAAACTCCCGAAAATATTATTCAATGCGTTTTGCATCATACCTGCCCGAAATTAACCCGTGAAATTATTGATAGCTCCGACCGGACCGTTACCTTAATAGAAAAGCAATGTGTGTCTATAAAAAAATATTTGCAACATGTAATCATATTTAAAAAGATTTTTCAATGCCTTTTTAACTTAACAATAATGATGCTACTGGCTCTAAACATTTTGAATGAATGGGAATTAAACTTCATCTTTTATTGTACTTACAATACAACATATTATTTTTTATTTTTGTGCGCATTTTTGGCAACTGCTTTATCTTTCAGTTTTGATGCACAATTCTGGTCTAAGGGTACAGCATGCGCGCATCGTTGATGTGTCATGATGGATTAGGTTGACTTTTGCACTATTTCTATGACCAGTCGTCGCAAATGTCACCTTCCTTCTTTTTCATGCTATAAACAATTCAGTTTCACAGAAATTTTGTCCCATACTATTCTTCCGCGATTAGATAAATCGATTTGTGTGACTTTTTTGCATGATACTTCCGTAAAGCTTGGTCCTGCTCTATTACCCTTTACGTTTAAAGAGATTAGTGTGTATGTAAAATTATGAGTTTTTAAAAATGTGGACCGCCTTTGAACTAAGTCCAAAAAGCGTAAATTTTACTAAATATTTTATACAATTTGATAGCTAATAAATGATTTTATAGATTTTCGACTAAGATCGAAGGATGCCTGAAAAGCTCATTTAGTATAGCTACAGGTCTGGTTCAGATGAATGGTTCGATGGACAAAACATTTCTGCCCCTTTACAAATTCCCAATTATAAAATACATAGATGTCGGTGTTCATTCAAACGGGTTAATTTTTTTTATGCAACTTGACATAGATGGCTAATACCACACAACTACCGTTATATGTTTGAAAAATGTTACGGCTTTTCACGCGGCACGGAAGAGACATTCTCCGACGTTTTGAGCTAATCATTCAGCCCGTTGTCAAGGAGGCATCCGCCGCGTTCGTACGCAGCAGACGACTGCTGTGTACGAACGCGTTTATTAGCTCGAAACGTCGGAGAATGTCTCTACCATTATGATATTAGCCCAATACCGAAGTTATTGGTATGCCAGGACCTTCCCTTTATGAACACGGCTACACTGAACTGGATGGAAAACACGGACAATTTTAAATTTGCCGCTTCCACCACAGTTTTATCCAATGCGGTTGTACCAACCCTAGGCTTAACCCTACCACCTAGTAGGGGAAGAGGGCCTACAGTTTCACATTGGTTCCAAACCATGGACCAGCTCGAATTTGTAATGAAATGCATTTATCTAACTCAGAAAGAGGACGAAAGTTGTGCATGACCGGGTCGAGGATTTGAAGCCAGACTTCTCGCATGAAAGGCAAGTCCTCTTAGCCCTAGAGGACTTGCCTTTCGGGCCCGCAAAAAACTGCAATAACAATCGACTACGGCAATGAAAAACTGCACTGCCATTGCCATAGTTAAGGCGGAAACATACTTCTGGATCTCGGCGAGGGTGAGCCCGTCAGTGTTGGCGGCGGGCGCGGCCGGGCTGGGCGCGCTCCACGGGGCCTTCTTGTTGGCGGCGGGGGAGGAGGAGTTCGCATTCGGCTGCTGCCGAGCCTTGTCCAGCTGCGCTTCCATTTGCTTGTATTTCTTCTGTAGTGTTAAAACAAGTAGCCACAGATTTTTATAAGGTACACAAGGCGACAGCTCATACGTCAGGGACAGGTAGAACTTGCCTTACATCCAAGAGGTCTGGGGTGAAATCCCAGTTCATACACCACTTTCAGTCTCTTTCTGAGTTGGATAAGTGGACTTCGTAACGAATGCGAGCTGTTCCATGGTTCAGAATTTATGTTAAACTGTGGGTCCCTTCTCTCACTCAGACTAGTACCATCGCATTGGATAAAAGGATGGTTGGAGTGGCAATGAAAAATTGTCCGTGTTTTCCACCCACTTCAATGTAGCGGTGGTCATTAACTGAAGGTCCTGGGATGGCACTTATGAATGCGGTGGGTTGGGCAAATATCACGACGGCGGGGGTGGTATTAGCCACCCCCGCCTAGGTATTACCATATCTCCTCACTAGTCACTTATTCACAGAATTTTTTACTACTCGGTTTCTACCACTGATTACCCCTTCCCCAAAAACGGATTATACAGTTATTTCACAGTTGTGCATGAATTATAGAGAAACAAAAATCTTTACCTCAAGGTTATTGATAAAGTAAGCTTCTTCCTTCAAGTCCTCTACAATTTGATTCCTTTGAAGCTCTTCTTTCCTGTAAAAGACACGATGGATATATTTTGCTAGACCATACATAAACTGCTTTTCAAACACAATATTTTTTTATCTCGATACAAATGTACAAAAAAATGCGATTAAAAATGGCTTTACACCAGATATTGTTACCAAATCTAAATGCTAAAGTAGGTTCAAGCTACAAGTATGTTCATATTTATAGACACTAGCAGCTTAAAACTGATGCGCGTACGTCATTGGTTGAGTGCACTATTTGTTGATTAAATGTCTCTTCATTTATATTTCAAATAAGTGTCTAATTGGTTCTTGAAACCGTTCACTGTGCTTGCATAAAAGTGCAGAGTATTTCAGATTGGTCTTAAGTTATAAGAATCTTAATAATAAAAAAATATATATATTTATAATAAATGCAGTTACCGTCTTCGTTCCACCTCTTCTGTCGCTTTCACTTCCTCAGACTTTTTCTTGTCTGCATTTTTCCTTTGCGAGGCCTTGGTGGCGGCCGGGATCTCCTGTATTGCCTCCTTTTTTTCCTTTTTACTTTGCTTTTCTTCCTTTTTATTCACTACTTTGGTAAATCCAGGCATTTCCTCGACTTTTGTCTGAAAAGAAAAGTATTTTTTTGGATTTTTTACATTTTTTTTTAATTAAATGACCAAGTCAAGAGAAACAATGCACATTTAAAATTTTAGACTTATGAGAGTGTTGATACCAACTTAAATATTAATTTAAGAAAATGAAAATGTACCTCATTTTTACCGGAATCTTGCCGTTCAGTCTTTCTATCTCCAGATTCATCTTGCCTCTCTTTCGTTTTGGAGGATTTACTTTTTGCCTTGGACTCCTTCGGCTTGGTTGACTTTTCTTTGCTATCAGTAGAGGATTTCTGCTGCTTTGGCTCTACTGTTAGTGGACTCGGTTGTTTGATGCCAATGGGGTCTCCTTCCTTCTCCACACCGGCATCCACCTTTTTGATTGCAGAATGTTTTGGCTCCTGCAAAGTAAGAAAACACTTTTAAGATATCTCTTGAAAGTTTCTTTTTTAAGTTTTAGTGCCACACATTTGGACTGCTCAATACCTTTCAATTAACGTGACATACACATTTGGTATTACGACCACTGCGGTGCTAAACTATTAATTAGTTCCTTAAAAGTTCGAAAGCTCATGGGCGTCGTCAGGCATCAACATAAAAAAAATCTTTACCTCTCTCACAACCGTAGCTTTTGCGCTTTCAAAGGGGGCCTCCGGAACTTGATACAACACCGAGTCATCCAAATATACAGGAGCACTCTCCGTGGCGTCAGACACGATTGGTCCCCGCGCCGGGTGCGCCGCGTCCGGGAGGTCAGCCTGAACGCGTGTGCTGATGGGCGGCGGCGGTCGGCTCAGGAAGCTGAAGTTGTGGGTGGTGGCCGGAGGAGCGGGCGAGATCTCACGGTGGACACTCTCCGGTTGGCTCTTGACTTCCGGCAGTGGTGACTCTGGTACCGGTACAGGCGTCTACAACAGTAGTTCGATTATGTATTGAGAGGGACTATATAATCAATACATTTTAACAACATTCTCATTTTCTCTTCCTTGCTCTGACGTAAAGTAATTTATTTATTATATTTTAAGGCTGTTTGAGTGAGCGTGTATTTTGTCGTTTTTAACATCTCTCATTCAAAGCTACGGTTCTAACTAGACGAGTCTAACCTGGTAAACAAAAACAGCAGCATACAAATCAAGACTCGATGAACACCCAAATAAATTAGCCTCAAACTTGATGAACCCGAGGAGGGTCTTCACTAGACTGAAGAGAAGGGCACCCCAAGATCTAATAACTGCATAGTCTTATAAGTTGTGTACTTTTGTGGAAATGTCATTGGACATTTGCCACACTCAAGACAACTATTCCTAACAAAAAAACTGATAAATGTCTATAAACTGACAGATGGCAGTTTCAAATAAAAAAAACTAAAAAAACCTGGTAGGGTTGATAGTCAGCAGCCTAAAATTTTACATAGGATTTGACCAAAGACCCACATGAAAACAACTGAAACTCTGAAGAGAAAGAAAGATCGATCTTTAGGGTTAGATCCGTGAGTACAGACATAGAGTCCACTGATAGTGGAAGGAGCCACAGAGAACAAACCATTTTATTTCAGTTTTCTTCTCGGTTATTTGGTGGTTGACAAACACGAAAAATAGTTAGAAAGTTGTAATTGATAGAATGAAACATTTACGTAATTAAAGCACACGGCGAGCAACTACAATTAGTGGACCAAAGACTGAGACCGGTGAAAACCATGAAGTAGTATAATGGATTAGTCCAATTAAAATACAAACAATTATATAAAAAGGAATGCTACAATAGATATTTACGAGTTTAGGTGGCTCGTATATCAAACAAATAATCTGTGTTATAAAACAAAAACTTACTCTTTGAGGCTGTATGAGTTGCTCCAAGAAAGTGCTGTGTGTACGGTTGCCAAAAGTCATAATGGGTGTTGGTGGGGCGGCAACATTTGTTGCCAACATTGCCTGTTAAATCATAAAGAACTCTGAAATGTATTCTGTGTACCTAATTTATTATGAGAAGTTGCAGGAGACAATACTGGTAATGTTAAGCAGATTTAAATGAAAACAAAAAAAAAATTACTTTCTACTGTTACTCTTTATAGCTGTACCATTTGTAAATGGTCAGCAAGAATCACTTTTGCAGGTAGGTATATTTACGAGTATTTAGGTATTAGCCAAAACGAAAAGTTTGACAAGGAACCTCAAGTAAAGTAGTAATATCTGACAATTAGAAATCACATTATTAAGATAATATATAATTCCTATGATAGCGACATTAATTCGAAAGGAGATTTTGAGTTGACTAGTCCTAGCGCTTTAACAATTAACTTTGATTGAAACGTAAACTAAATAGAATTAAATGTATATTTGCAGCCCATAGATAGACAGCAAAAAAAGCATTGAAAACAACACGACATATTTTTTAAAATATTTAAGCTTTTACTCACTGGCGATGCGAAGGGATGGGAAGTGCCCCACTGGGCGGGTTGGGGCTGCAACGGAGTTTTGTTCATTAATATATCTTGCAAAGACGGTTGTGGCAGTGGCATCTGGTTAAGCTTGGACTGTGGCAATTGCGATTGATGCATTGACGTTTGCGGGAGCTGCGGTTGCGACAACAGCGACGGTTGCAACGTCGCTTGATGTAATGGCGTTTGAGGTAGCAGTGGATTCTGAAGCTGTGATTGCTGAAGTTGCGATGGATGTAGCTGTGGTTGATGAAGGTGTGATTGGTGAATTTGGGTTTGCGGCATCTGCGGCTGCTGCAGAAATGATTGCTGGACTGACGTCTGATCCAGCTGCGACTGCTGCAGCTGTGAATGCTGCAGCTGTGACTGCTGCAGCTGTGACTGCTGCAGCTGTGACTGCTGAAGTTGTGATTGCTGTATTTGTGATTGCTGCATCTGCAATTGCAGCAACTGGGATTGCTGAAGCTGCAGTTGCTGTCTGTGGGATTCCTGAAGCAGTGATTGGAGCATTTGCGATTGTGGCATTTGATTCTGAGGCATTGGTGATTGCGGTATTTGCGGTTGTTGCTGCGACAACAGCAGTTGCTGCAACTGAGTAGTCTGTTGCAAGTTCGACTGGTTCGTGTGCGCTTGTGCCAGCTGCGGATGCTGCAGTTGGCTTTTTTGCTGCTGCAGTGGGTCCAACTGTTGCACGTCTGGCTTTTCCTGTCCATCATTTTCCGTCATCATAATTTTTCTGGTTAGGAATGCTAGCAATTCAGAAACATTTTCAGCAAATGGAGGGATTTCCCCAAATGATCCTAGAGAGCGCATTTCCTTATCACAAGCACGTCGTATCATTAGGTCGGGACTGAAGAAGCCGGCCCTGTACCACTGACGCATTTCCGAAGGGGTGAACGGTCCTTGGACGTTTTTCTGGAACAAATTAAAAACATGGTAAATAGGCCAACAGTCACATGCCAACAGAGTTGTACAGATCATGAAAGAAGAAGAAATACCTGAGGATCTTCATAGTACCAAGTGTTGCTATCGTTGACCATTTGTAAAGCAGCTTTCTTCAGCATATCTTGTGTGTCTACTCCGCTATTGTAGGGGCTTGCATCGTTAAGGTTGTGGGGACTAGGTTCAGTATATGGCTGGAATGATGCCTGGCTAGAGGCAACATCGATAGGCATCTGAAATCATTGAAGAAAATTTAAGAGTTAGTGCCTGCTGGAGGCGTTTATCCTGGGCGCCCAGCGGCGGAGACAGCGGCTGTTCTGCGTCAGGATCTGAGCCCCTAATCTGACTTGTCACCTAAATTGGCGTTTACGCCAAACCAATCGAATGGCATTTCCAAATGTATGGAGAATTGAAGAGCGCATGGCATAACACTACAAAAGCATGTAAAATTTGGCAAGTCTTTACTGGAGGCATCCTACAATACTATATGGAGAGAGAGAGGTCTAAACAAAGAGGCTCGACGCGAGCCGAAACGCTAATGCCAGTGATAAGGAGGGTGTTCACCCATAGTTCTGATCTCTATTGATATCCTCCTCTACTACCAATGGGCCAAAATATGTTTGGTAAAGCTGTTGAAAGCTATGTTAGGACCTACAATGACCTGGGCTCCATCCATGTGAGGCTCCGAAACGTCGAGCAGCACGTCCTGCTCCTCACACGCGCGGTAAGCCGTCAAACTAAATATTGTAGTTATGTCCCGCGTAAGTTTTAAAATATTAATATGTTAGGACCTTTTATTTAAACTATGTACGTACCATCTTACATAAAAGTTTCAACTTCTAATTTCTTGTACCATAAATATGTTATTATAGTATCTTAATGCTGCTATGCTGCATATAAAATTTGTTTAATAATGTGAACAAAAAATATAATTTATAAAATGCATGAGTCCGTTAGTGACTGTTCGTGTAATATATGTATACGAGCTATTCGCTTTCTTGCAGATAATAACAGAACACTTCTAGAAAAATTTGTACCAGCCTGAGACGAAAAAAAACTCAAACAATGGCATTTACTCACTGATGGAAGTCCAAAGGCAGAAAAGGCATCCAAGCCCCTTGAACGGGCACCGACGCCCACGCCCTGCTGCTTGGCACCAATATCCTCTGGCTTCGACAATCTGGGAACGACAGGCAACACCGTCTCCATGAACGCAATGACGCATGACGTGGTTAGCACGAAACAAACTGAATCGTTTTTTTAATTCACATTTAGGTGTATTTGTATTCACAAATTGTTATAGGTGATTACTGACAGGTTTGACAGACCCTTTAGGACGTGTCGCCTGTACTCGACCTGTCGTGATAAATAAGTAGGATTTTTCCACGTTGGACATAACACATTTTTATCTTTGTGAAAAAAAATACCATGTCCTTTTTCCCTCAAATATCTTAACAACTTGCAATAAATGAGGTCATCTGACCTGTTCACGATGAAGATGTAGGTTACCATGATCAAAAGTGATATTTATTGAGTACACCCTAACTATATCCGTACATCAGGTGTTGGGATCAATATACGCACACTGTCAGATGTAGACAGAGAGCTTAGGGTCACAGCATACTTCCTTCACTTTTTTACAGATATTTATCTTTATACATGTTGTTCGATTAGGGGTGCTACATACTTGACCTTTACAAAGCATTTCACCAATCTGTTAATGGCAAGCCCTATGCCAAAATTATCTCCTTATCATGTCTTCTTTCGGTTAACAATACTCTCTTGCAAATATTGCTCTCTCGTTTACTCATTACGATCAAACTCTATCGTGACAATGTATCGATTTCCATCTAGGAACATTGCTAAAATTGGTCTCAATTTACCTAACTGGATTGATCTTAGGAAGGACTTTCCGGTCGGGCAGCGGAGGCTCCGGTTGTGCGGGGACCGGCTGCGGCTGCGCCACGAGGTCCTGATGCTTCTGACGCAAACTGTTGTTTGTGGTTATGATAGTAGAGTTGAAATTCCCCCGTTCATCGATCGCCTCGTCGGCTTGCATGTTCATCCTCATCAATGCATCGAATGTCTTACTCTGACCGAACTTCTCTTCACTGAACGACACCATCTTCTTTTTGGGATCTGACTGATGGTCGTCGACTTTGAGATGTTTTGCTTTTGCAACAGCTTTTTCGAATTGATCGTCAGTATTTTCAAAAGATGATTCATTCTTGTCCGATCCAGATGTTTCCTCATTGGCTGGTGGTGGCTGGAAACAAGTAAAAAAAACCATTATAAGTACTATGGTTCCAGACACAATCCAAAAAGTTGTAGGCTTGCTCAGGTGGGGACAGTTTATTCATATTTACACCGAGTCCCAGCCCATATGAACGCAAAGCATTCAATTCAATCAATGGCGACGTTTGTCTTGCATTGAATGTTTAATGGATGTGCAAAAATAGTATTTTTGGAATTTTGAAATTTGATGAAATCGATGGGTTCAGAGTGATTTCGATTAGGGGTTGAAATCAACGAACAATAATATGATTAACTAAAGTGCAATGCAAATTTTGACAGATCAGGTTTTACTGGCATGGTGACATTGATGTTAACATTGAGGTCTCTTTGTGCAACCGGGCCTAAGGCTGCAGATCGCCCCTCTTGTCCGTTGCCTTATGTCCGCACACAAGACGTTTCTTCGTAGATGACTGCTGACTGCATGCAGCGATCCAGCGACACGGCTTCACTTGTCAGAGAAGGCAAACCGAAATAAATGTAGCCAGTTATAAAATGGTGTACATGATAAAATTAAAATTAAAAATGTATTGAGTTCTTTTAGTTAACTTACTTATAAAACTGAAAATGATGTTTTTCGTTTTCATATCAAAAAACTGCTATTCTTAAATTTTTTACTCGCACATTTACGTACAATACACTACATTTCAACAAAAGAAAAACACACACACAATCGTTCCAAACAAAATGTGTGGCATTGGATTGTGGGGTACGAGAATGTTTATCATATTTTTTTTATTTGAGTTTATGCCATTGTTGCATTTTGATAATGTTTCAAATGATAAAAAACACTGCTTCAACCAAAATGTTTACTACAATACGAAAATAAAATAAAAAGCACACGGCAAAATATAGTGAAAGTAAATAGCTATGTGTATTTTAATGAATTCAGTAACAAGTGTTCTAACATTCCAGCATCACAATAAAACCATAGATGCACAGAAACAAATTCAGGTTCAAGGCCTGCTTATTGGGTAAAGGGTAAAAGTAAGTTACCTTTTTAAACTTGATGTTAGTGGCATCGAATTTTTTCGGCGGTGCCTCCGAGCCCTTATCAGTGTTCCACCAGCCCTGTTGGGGCTCGCTCGCAACGGGATTCTCGTCGTCGTGGGAGCGCGAACGGGTCCCGATACTCCCTTGCGTGTGTGATCGGGCGAGACCTATCATTACATCATATTTATATACAGAGTAAATTTTTCAAGTGGGCATTCGGACCCAAATCCGAAACTATAAGAAAAAGCGAAAAACACTCAAAGGAATGAAGAAAAAAATGGTTTTCCTAGCCGGGAATCGAACTCGTTTATTTTGGCAAAAATAAAGCACCTGTATTCATCACCTGTACCATTTAAGCATCATTTGAGATTAAATAGGGAAATCTAAGATTTTCCATAACATATTTATGTTTTTTTGTCTTATTATCTGCTTACGGGCGAAGTCAAACTACAGTTTATTGAAGAATTTAGGCTTGTCAACGTTAAACTCAGATACGGAAATAGCTGCGAAATCATCACTGGAGGCATTGTACAGATCATGGATAGGTGATTTCCATGTCCTAGTTCCCAGGCTAGCTAAAGGGGCTAGAAGTGAACCGAAACATCTGCACTAGGTGAGGGGGTGGCCACCCCAAGACACTCAATAGGAAGCCTACTGCCAATGGGCGACGATATGTTCGATGAAGCCATAAAAAGTTGAGTTCAAGGCTTTCTAAATATACAAATGAACATGAAATGTATTTATCCACAAGTTACTGTAACAATAACATAAACTATCTGAAGGTAAGAAGGAACAACCTAGAATCTCGAAACAAAATTTATCTCCCATGCATGCCCCATTCTCGATGACATATCCAGTGTGACATGACTTGTCCACTCGCTGAAAAAATCAGACAGGAATCTTCAAATATTAGGATGCTAAAGTTATGGCAGTGACTGCTTGTATACGTATAATTCATTTGTATATTGGTAGAGTAGCGAACCTACCGTAGAAGGAATCTCCAGGTGGACGTCGTGCAGGAGCGTCGACGTCATGGAAGGCCCCCGAGGAGTCGAATGTGCCCCCGCTTGCTTCCGTATCGCCCTCCGTAGCCCTGCAATCATTAACACAGTATCCGATGATGGAGAATCTACTAAGAGATATCTGAATTTTGTAACTCTAGAAAAATAATTATTGATTTTCAAAATCAAGATCAGAAGAGAGATTATACATGAACCCAAATTTAATTAAAAAGTAAGAAACATTGTGAAAATTGTTACTTTTCAGAATGGTTGTTGTTGATGTCATGGGGCCACTTTTTATCTCGAAAATAAATCAACCCAACATCTTCCCTAGCCAACTTTTGCAGCTAATAGATTTAAATAGAGGAACCAGTGATCTTGAAATTTTACTGTTAACATTGGCACAAGGCGAATATCTGTGCAGGATAAGAGAAGGATTTGTAGTTTGAGGATCGTAGTTCAGTTATACCCATCAACACATAATCTTACCATTCTGGTAGATTATCTTCAGAAAAGTGTTGCTCCCCGGTCCACGCTCGACGGGAGGCTGCCCACGAAGTAGGCCGATCGCTCTTCTCTTTGTCTGTTCAGCAAACACACAACGTTGGATTAAGGGGATAAATGGTTTTTAGCACCCAAAAATACACAACAGCACATTAAAGGCTGACACTTATGCAACGAAATATTTTTACATTCAAAAAGTTTGCGTGCCGGGCACAGGACGTGAACGAGCTGGGACTTCAGCGAGATTAATTATTGGCGTAGATATTGCCACTTCCCTCTTCCACACACCTTACAAATGATATAAAGGTATATACAGCACAAAGAATACATGCTGCCTTTATCATATTATTTCCTTAAAGTTGAGGCTTATAGTGTTAAGCTCTGTCATGTTGATACTACAGCAATTAATAAAAAACGGTTGAAGCGGCAATGAAAAACATCCATATTTGCCATCCAGTCCAATTCAACCGTACTTAAATCATGGGAAACTCATCGCAAGGCACCTAGTTTCTTCGGGAAAAATGTGATGGGTAAAAATCATGACAGTAGGTGTGATATGTCCATAAACAATCTCTTGCCCGTATGTTTTGTTTATTGTACCGTGCGTATGGAGTGTATGAAGTAAGGGGCACCTCTCTTGTCGAGCGGCTGCCGCGGCCGACCAAGCGGCACCAGTACGCGCCGTGCCGGCTCATTCTCCTCACCGTACGCGCGTCCCGTCTGACTTCTCCAGTTGGGCTCTGGCCACCTGCTGCAAGTTACACCAACTACAGTTTTGGCCTCCTGGCCCCTAAAAATATTCTATGAGGAACTTCATCTTTGATCTTAAAGGTAATTTTCCACAGTTCTATAAGTGATCATCACAAGTCTTAAATCAATTGATAAAAACCTTCAACAAACAAAATAGAACTCCCAAAATAAAAAAAGGTGCACACTAGTAAGTTGGATATAAAAGTAATCATATAGTATACAGGTTCTCAGAATTAAAAAAACATTATAGTGTGAGCTTAATAAATGATGAAATGATAAGAGCGATTTGAGCGGCTCGTAGCCTAGTGGCGCGGGGACTGGCCTAGCGTACCAGAGACCTGGGTTCAATACCGACATGCACCACTTTCTTTCTCTTTCCGAGTTCGATGAGTGCATTTTCATCACGAATGCGAGCTGCTCCATGGTTCGGAATCCATGTAAAACTGTAGGTCCCCTTCCCCTACTAGGTGGTAGGGTTTAAGCCCGCCCGGGTTGGTACCATCGCATTGGATGAAAAGATGGTCGAAGCGGCAATGAAAAATTGTCCGTGTTTACCATCCCGTTCAATGTAGCCGTGCTCATAAAGGGAAGGTCCTGGCATGGCACCAAATTCCTTCGGGAATGTGGTGTATTGGGCTAATATCATAACGGTAGTTGTGTGGTATTAGCCATCCATGTCGGGTCACATAAAAAAAAAAAGATAATGATGAGCAAATAAATGGTTTCTGGTCATGTCAACCTCTGATAAGTTACGACATAATTAGATGGAATAGTTATAGAAGTAGTATTCTTCTCTATGTTACATCTAGACTCTATGTTAGAGATAGAAGTAGCATCTATGAAAGGGTATGACAACCAGATTTTAATTTTAAACCTATGATGGGAAATATTACAGAAGATTTTGTAAGTTTCATTTATCAAGGCTAACTTAATAGTCCATATCTAAAGTTCCCCACTATCATTTTGTTTTTAATAAATTAATAAAATATTTTTCTTTTGGTCAAGCCCGGGTCTCAGGCCTCCAACCGCTGCGCGTACTGTATAAAACGCGTAAAAAGCTGAACCCAGAAAATAACTGAATATTTACACATGAGCTTTTGTTATAAGATAAAAATACCATGATAAATATAACAAGCACAAGGTATAGTTAAAACACCGAACGCCGCAACAAGCAGCAAGTTCAACATGGTGCTCGCTGAAGGCATAACTTGTGAAGTATATGTATGCTAATCTTACTAATATCTATCTAACTAATCTTTTTTATTTCATGACTACACTTTGTAGTATGACTATGGACTATTCAAAATATTTGATTATATGGTCAGTTCACACTAAGAAGAGACGGGGTACAAGCTAATTAATTTTGCAAACATCTTGTTTACTAAGATACAAGGTTCCAATGATTCAAGGTGTGCAATGCATCATATCAGTATATACGCCTCTCCAATTTTCCTCCAGTCTTCCCGGCCCTCAGCGCTACGGAAGCACTGCCTTCCACCGACGCACTTGATGTCGTGATCCCACCCGGCGGGTGGTCTTCCCACTTCCGACGCACTTTTCAACGCATCATGTCTCGGTGGAAAATTTCCACAATTTTGTTGAATTTTGACATCGAGGCATGAAAGGGGCAAACTGATTAAGTTAGCAAATACTTTATTTATAAAGTTGCAAGGCCTAAGTTACACGGGCGTCGTGTCTCGATGCAAACTGACCATAAAGTTGTTACCAAATCATTACCTCTTGTACGGGCGATTTTGATTCCAGTCTGGATTGTCAGAGGTGCTGCGGCCGAGTGGTGCGTTAGGGCCGCTGCTCCAAGAGCGCGTGAGCCCGGGAGCCGGTGGCTCGCCGTATGGATTCTCCTCCCGGTACGAACCCGGTCTGATGCACATACATTCCAATTTTAATACAATTGGTTTTAATGGCAAATGTTTAGGCTGTTTTTAAAAAAAATGCAACCTGACAAGGATGGCTCATACCATACAACTACCGTTATGATATTAGCCCAATACACCACATTAGGTGGTGGAGGAAGGAATTAGGTGCCAATCCAGGACCTTCCCTTTATGAGCATGGCTAAATTGGACTGCGTGGAAAACACTGACAATTTTTCATTGCCGCTTCGACCATATTTTCATCCAATGCGAAGGGTACCAACCGAGATGAGCTTACATAAACCCTACCACCTAGTAGAGGAAGAGGATTCCGAACCATAGAGCAGCTCGCATTCGTCACGAAATGCACTTAGACAACTCAGAAAGAGAAAGAAAGTGGTGCATGAACAGGGCGAGGGTTTGAACCCAGTCTTCTGCTATGCTGGGCAAGTCCCCACGCCACAAAGCTACGAGCCGCTTCTATCCACAAGCAGAGTTAAATCAATGTACAACATGAGGGCTTGATTGCAAGTCGTTTTTTCTTTAATTTATTTTCAGACACTGAAAAAATATGCTTCAACTTCGGCTCAAATAAACAATATTTCAAGGACATACCAAGACAATCTGACGACACACATTAATCTATCGAGTGTTAAGCATTGATAAAATATCTTTATTTCATCAATACTACTACTCCACTCGAAAGTTGAATGAAAGCTAAAACTCTTTATCTGCTGTAAAAGATTAGCGATATAGGTAAAAGAACATTTGTTTATAACATGGATGGAGTATCCTTGTATACTATGGATCTGATCCAAAGCCAGGTTCGTTGCTATGTTTTTTCTAAGAAAACATTACACAATAACCATATGTCTCCTGCAACGAAATTAGAACATGATTGAATAATTTTTATTTTAGTCAAATCAATTTGGACAAAGAGACGTGCTTAGGTAGTGCTGGAAGTTTGAATTTAGTGAAAAGAACCGATTCCCTCAATCTTAAAATATTTATGAAGAAGAGCTTCATAGTGAAAATCGATTTGGAGTGGACATTTTTTTTTCGTGGCTCGGAAAGTGATTTGAAAATTTTGTCATCTAAATGACGAAAATCAGAGGGCGGCACTTTGTTATTCTGCCGCATTTAAAGTTTTGTGTTCCACTAACATTGAATCCAAAATTACCATTCTCTCTCTAAATAAACTGATGAAAACAAATGTGTTTTCTTGATTAAAATCAACAGAGGTGATGAGCAACGAACGTATGCATTGGCTGAGCGCAACAAAAAAATGTGTTTCCTCTCTCCTCTCATGCAGGCGAGCATAGGAGGAGCATCGAGGACGGGTTTTCTATCCTCGATGGCAAACCAAACAATGTTTGTATGTTTTTATTTGATGAATTAATTTTTTTGCATTTTCGAATGCACAATTACTGTCTAGCCTAATAATAATTGATATTCATGACCAATATGTTTACAGTGATGATGGATATTTCTGGCTAAATAAAAATATATAAACCATGCATATCCATCATTTCGGGTTTACCTACCTAGTACAACTCCATTTCACCAGATAGGCGAGTAATATGTCACTTTTAGGCCGCTATCTTAACCGAGAATAGAAAAGTCATCTTCTACTGAAATAACAAAAAAGAAGATAGAAGAAATATATCTGAATTCTTATCATAGGTGTTATGCAGGCAATAATGCTTTGTGCAATGCTTATCATATCGCAAAAATTTAGATAACATTAACCAAGCACCGATCGTTCTCTCTATGTCAAGACATAATAACAACAATGGAATTACCTTTCAGAACTGGTCAGGGTGTATGGCTGATGCGGTCGGCCCCTACCCCGTGACAGGTCCGACAGCCCTCGACCAAAGCGCTCCATAGACGGTGGCCCTCCACCCGAACCGGCCACACCAGCATTACGATTCAAACCCACATTTCTAGCATGCTCGCGCTGTCGACAAAATGTAATTATTTCGTATTAGTACCCTGAAAGTATATTAAATCCAGCAAAGGTGACAGCTAAAATTTAAGCACCAAGCAATCTACTTTGCTTTCTATATTAGCAACTCACCACTCTAAAAGAACGAAGAGAACGGGAGATCTGTTTGAAATGTTTAAAATTCTGATCTCGTCTTACAACTCTTGCAAGATACGAGATATGTGCACCCTTCTCTAACACTACAAACCTGAAATTACCCTAAAACCTTGTATCAATCGGTCGAAGCAGAACTCTCGAGGCTTGCTTGCCAACAGAGTAATAGAATCTTGGAACAGTCTACCCAGTGAAGTTGTAAATTCTGTCTCCGTAACTCTTTAAAAAAATAACTGGATAACCATATAAAACATAAAAAAATACGATACTGTTGTGATATAGGAACGGCCCGTAAGCTCTGTTCCCCATACAAACGTAGTTAATTAATCATTTGAAAAGCACTTTTCCAATTTGCTTGATATTTGCTATCTCATATTCGACCACAAATATCTGTGTCTGCATGTTTTTGTTTTCCTGAAAAATCTAAGCCAGTTCAAATAACAGGCAAAAGAAAATCTTCATACAATTATTTTTTTCTCCATTGTGTGACACAAGATACATTTATCGAAAAAACAAACACGTGCAGATATAGATATTTGTTTCTTGATATTAAATCCCAAATATCAAGCCAATTGAAACGGTGGTTTTCAAATTATTAGTAAACTACGTTTGTATGGGGAGCGTGATTTTCAGATGCTTACGGGCCCACCACTATTTTAGAGCACCAGAGGCCATGCAACATTAACTCTAGCAATCAAAAGTCATTTCGTAAGTCACAACCAATCAAAAAGCTATGACCCATTCGGAGATGATTGACTTGAGCCCATAATGGTACTCTGTACTATGAGTAGAAAGGAGGAAAGCTCACAGGCTCGTCTTCGACGGCGTCGGTGGTAAGAGCGAGCGGGCGCTGGTTGTCTGGCACGTACAGTGGCTCAAATGCCTGGAGCCCCGCAGGAGGATCCAGATCATTCTCATAGAGGGCCAACATCTCCTCTCTGCCATAACTGGAAATAATAAAAACACAAACATCGGTTTGACTAATATGGAGTGGCAAGTCAATGGCGAACGAGAGGGTTCCCTTACAACGGTTATGGTATGTTATGTGTTTCGCAGTAAAGTTAAAGTTTCCAGATATTTGCCAAAAGGCATCCCAATGGGAAAGAAGACTCAAAGCCTATTGTAGATGTTGCATGAGCGACCTCACGTTAAAAACGTCAAAACTGTCATTCCTGTCAAGTTTTATTTACCAGTTTTTAGATGTAGATGTACTCCATGATGCAGTTAGAATAAGGTTTAGAGGAAAAGAGCTTTTGTTTGTCTTCAAACTAATTTTAATGTCATTGACCAGCACAAAGTATGAAAATAAATATTATAGGTTATGTTTTTGTGATATTTTCTTTCCCAAGACTTCTTTTGACTAGCATAATTAAGAACAATTTGTTTTCAGAATAACATGGACAAAATTAAGTCATTTTAACTACACAGATAGAGTAAATACAATTTTCAAATCTATTCTGTTTGATTTTGTATGGTATCTGACAGCTTTGATAGATCTGTTAGGTGAGCTCGCTTAGACGCCACGTGTCGTGATAAAGCAGTTTTCTTCCCCATCAACATCTTTCTTGAAACAGCAAGTTGGTTGACCCTTTTAGGGCACTTGCAAGCTAAGATGTTTTGTACATCTTTACGAGCATAAAGAACTGATTTTTTAGGAAACTTACAAGCATCCCTTGAGTCACCAGGATAGTTGTGAGTAATAATAAGACGAGAAGTTTGCAGCAGTAAACTAATGAAAATGTTCACCCCATTAAAATGCCGATTTGTACTACAATTAGATGCAAAAACAGGAGTAACAAAATTATGAAAACTACATAATTCGGGCGTAAAATTCTACCTATAAGCATTTATTTCTTGTATTATAAATGATAATTAAAACATAGTCTCAAAATATAATATACATAGTAAAACCAAATCTCCACTCAATTTTCTATGAAGCACTCGCCAAGCTGCGCCACTAGTGAAGTCATGTGGCAGTGGTTGACATGTTTTATGTTGGTATCCCACAATTTCACCTAATTTACCTTACCTTAATTTTACCAGAATTTTTATTTTTAAATAATTTACCTTATTTACCTAGTATTAAATTTGTGATATTCAAAATGGGAATTTCAATAATAAATAAGTATTTGACCGACAAAGTTAGAATAATAAATTTCATAAGCCAATAAAAAATATAATCAGATGTGCTTATTGTATAAATCCAATTGCAGTCGGCTCAATCACAAAAAATAAGTTTATTCATGCGAAGCATGAATATTATTTTTTTATTTATTATTTATTATAAAACGTTTATTATGAAACGGGTTCTTCAACATAACTGGGTGCCATGCCAGGACTAAGCCAGGCAACATTTTATTGCCCATTGCCAACTTTCACTAACTGTATGCCAGGTGGGTGTAATAAAAACTGAAATGCATGTATCACACGCCAAATGTTTTTATTTTCATTGCCAATCCTTCCTATGCTATTTCACATGCCTGATACAATGCATTAATTTACCGATATTGAGCCAGCTTGTACTTGGTGGGCTGCGGCTGCGGGCGGTTGCTGGCCGAGGGTGGTGGAGCGCCGGTAGTTGAGCCTCCCGACCCCCCCGTACCCCCTGAAGCACCCGCGCTCCCCTCGCGGGAAAAGGTTCTTAGCCATAATGGCCCAAACTTTATTGGATAATCTTCGACACGGCGTTCCGACATGATCGTTGAACTGGAATGATTAAAAAAATATATTACGAAAGGTGTTGTGGGACGCCCGGTAGGTACAATTTTTCTTCTGCGAGATATTATGTAGATATTATGTTATGCACAGACAGGGCCCAGCCACAGATCGGTTTTACAAAACTTTAACACATTTACGATTCATATTAAAATGTGACTAATAATAAATCAATGAGAAGGAAATGAAGAGAATCAGAAACTCTAGAGAATTGTCTCCTTTACAATACAGAGGCCACAGGAAAAAAACATTTCTTTTTTGGCAGCCTGACATGGATGGCTAATACTATTATTATTGAAGTGAGACAAAATAATTTAAACTGCAACTAGTACGATAATGGTATCCTACCAATATTCTGCGAACAAACCATCCACTACCCACAACAGGTCCAGATGTTCCATGGTTAGCGTAGATCTTACCCTTAACTCTTAGGGCTAGTGGTAAAGAGGTCAACACGCTAGATGGGTTCATTGGTTTAAGTTCGGTCTTGCTCTTTATAATAGATGGTACTGAGCCCCGACCTATTTAGGCTGGACCGTATTGGTGAGGTAAATTTATTTTCGTTTTTGATGGATTGCTTTTATTTAAGTCTCTGGAAAGACTAAGCGAGCTGTAACTATGGAGCCTTGAATTTGAAGACTGGGATTATTATTAGAACTACCTATTGAAAACTAGGTTAGATTTTTTATAATCCGTATGTTAATCATTCTGTTCTAATAGCTATAGTCACCAGAAATGTAACGCAGCGTCGAATTAAGTAAAAAATATACTGGAACTTGCTGCAGGTCGTGCTGGAAACGGGTCACCTGTTTGACATTTTACAAAGAAAGAACAGGATCTGTGGTGGTGCAACAAAAAGGATTGTTTTGTAGGTATACCTGTTTTTATCAATTTTCACTCAAGGAAGGCAATGCGTCAGATTGACGTCGTCGAGGTGGAATTGTGGCACAAAAATCGTAAGTACGACCGAAGCGAAGCGAAAGCGAATGCGGAGATCGCGAGCACGGACGGATGCAATATCAGTCACGTTCACGTTCAATTCACGGGCTGCATTCAAACATCTACAATATATAGTGCAATTTAAGATACATGCTAGTTCTCTCTTTGTCTTATATTTATAAAAAATAGTGACAAAATATTGGCGTGGGCGACCAATACAGCAAAGTTTCTGGCTGTCAAAACGGAGAAAACATTTTTTTAGCGTGGCAAAGCGAGTGGCGAGTTTGAACCATTCTAATTTTTCATTTTTGTTGTTTGTGTCTTCGGCTGGGGGTCTACTCATGAGATCTCACCTGTCAGTCCCCGGTGAATTTACATTAGTTTCTTCGTAGCTGAAATTGTGTGAGTACGAAAGTATTGTGACTCACCGGTGAGTCACCGCCCAAATTACTTTACGGGCGGAAGGTTGACTTAAAATTTTCACAAAGAAAAACTCAAGAGAAGAAAGAAACAGGTAACGGGGTTTGGTCATAAATAAAATTAAGCCCATCTATGTAATTTATTATACAATTTATATATGATACTAGCTGAGATGCCCAGCTCCACTCGGCTCAATTTCTCGAAAACAACGTTATCTACTGTATCAAATTGTAAATCTAAGCCACCCCAGTACTGATAGACCTGTCGAAGCGGATCAAATTGGCATGATAAGTTATGATAATTCTGAAGTCGCTGATTTTTTTACAGGCGATGTAGTTTCCTCATAGAATGTTGGGTGCAAAAGATTAGAAAATTTGGACCGGTGCGTTTGGAATTATTTAGGTATTTTCAATAATTTGAACTAAAAGATTGAATAAAATATTTAAGTCAAATTTTATGATTGTATATTGCTTAAAACTTTATTTCCATGTCTTAAGAAAAAGTTTAGAAAAATTCCGTTTTGGGAACATCGCAAAACAAAAAAATCGCTCATTATAATTTACAATAAAATATTTAAGTCTCTAAATTTTTGTTTTCCATATTCGGAATAAACATTAGAACCTCTTATCAAAAGTTTATATAAATATTTCTAATCTTTTGTATGCTGATAGAGTGTTTCGATATGGTCATTTGCCGCCGACTCTAATAACTTAAATATTTTATTGATTGAATTAAAGATAAAAACATAAATAACTTTAAAAGCCAACTACATAGATTTCTAAACTTTTTATAGCAGGTTCTAATGTTCATTCCTAGTATGGAAAATAATAATTTAGAGACTTAAATATTTTATTGTAATTATAATGAGCGATTTTTTGTTTTGCTATGTTCCCAAAAAGCATTTTTTCTAAACTTTTTCTTACGACATGGAAATAAAGTTTTAAGCAATGTACAATCATAAAATTTAACTTAAATATTTTATTCAATCTTTCAGATCGAATTATTGAAAATACCTAAATAATTTCAAACGCACCAATCCGAATTTTCTAATCTTTTGCACCCAACCTTCCATAAGGAAACTACATCGCCTGTAAAAAAATCTGCGACTTTATAATTATCGAACCCTTTATTGCTCTAGCTGCTGGGCTATGAGGCGAACAAAAAAGTTACAAATCGGTTGACACGTTCTCTAGTTTTAGCGAGACAGAAGAACGGCAATTGATTTTTATATAGAGAGACTGGCAGAAATGCCCGGCTTCACTCAGGTCAATCTGTCGACAACAGCGCAATCTACTGGGTCCAATTGTACAAAAAAAAACCACACCAGTACTGAGACGAACAAAACAAAATAAAAACGATTCAAATCGGTTGAGCCGTTCTCGAGTTTTAGCGAGACTAACGCACGGCTATTTTCCCTAAATTCCCTTGTTAGGAGCCAACCGTGAGTGCAGTAGCTGTCATGGAGGCATGGAATGGGTTATCATTATCATAATCGAATGCGTATACAACATTTTGTGTCTCTGCTGTTCTTCTTTGAAGAGTTCCTTTATTTGGACCTGATCCGTGATGTCGATTAAAGTCATGCTTACCAATCAAATGCATCGTCATCGCAACTGAACCAATCTGTAAGATTTTAACTCCGTAGGATGAGAGGAAGTGGGTCAATACTTTATGAATGTGTTATATTAGGGTAGTAAATGTGACTTTAACAGTGCGTGTCCAGTCACTTAATAACAACGTGGAAATCGAACGCCAAAAACATGGGAAGTGGTTTTTTTTACGGTAATTTTTAGATTGCTTGAAGGAATTGAAAGTCTGATTGAAAAAAAATTAAGAGCCGAGTGCACGAAAGCACAAAAAATCTAAATCAACGTCAACGTCCGATTAAACAGGTCACTTTTATGGACATTATGGAAGGTACTCTATGCGGTTCACTAAAAGTGACGTGTTCGAACATTGATTAACTCAGCCGTTTATTCGTGCAACCGGGGCTTAGCCCCAATTGCACGAAGAGACAGATGAGACAGTTGATCATACTTTGACGTTGATTTTGATTTTTTGTTCTTTCGTGCACTCGGCCCTGAGAGCGTGACATGAGATCTAAAAAATCGATGCCCTTCATAATCTGCGATAAATATACAAATGCGAACGCTTCTGATCTATCACTGTCAGTCAAACCAAGGTGTATTCTGTGATCAGCCAGCACGCGCCAAATTCAGAAAATATTTTTTTGTTTCTACCCCACTCCTGTGTTGTGAGTTCTGTGATTTGTGGATAGTTTGTTGGTTACTCTGTGACTTGCATCCATATCGCAACCGTCGCAATAGTCCATGAAAATAAACAGTGATATGTGCGTAATGAAAATAAACAGTGATATGTGCGTAGTAATATTTGTCAGTCAATCAGTGCATAAAAAGGCGACAGGGCGACAGCAATCTGTGTGTGAATGATAGTTACTGAAAAAGATGGTGATGAATCGTTTTTCAGTTCCGGCTCCATTTTCTGCAATCGAAGATCCACCACAGTTGATAGCCGGTTTTCAGCATGTTTTGCCTCCTCCCTCTGTACCACCAGCAACCTTCACGGAGCCACCGTCGAGCATCACCGTGCCACCACCAGATTTCACAGTGCCACCACCCATATTTACGGTTCCACCACCACAATTCACGGCACTATCAAATGCTGCCATAGTTCCACTTCTGAATTTGACTTTACCACCACTGGATATGTCATCACCCGCACTTGTCCCTGTGCCAGATTTGACACTACCAGACTTAACAGTGCCACCGCCTATCTTGCTTATGCAGTCACCTACTTCAAATAGTAGCTTGTCATCAACAACTATACCACCATCGTTCCCACCTAACCATATCTTATACTACAATAATTTAAGTCAAGAAAGCCAAGTATCTTTGAAAAGTCATCTGAACAGAACAGAAAGCAATATTCAGGTGCCTGTAAATCACTCTGATGGTAGGGATGATAAAAGAAAACGATTTGTATTCAGTCCCGAAGAATCACATTGCCGCTATAGTCAATGTAGCAGTCACTCCCTAAGAGCTAAGCGTAATCGCGATCGGAGTTACTCATTTGAAAAGCGAATAGATGGAATAACTTTGCGGCATGGAAGCAATTGCGACACCCACAAAAGATCCAGAAGTGTAAAATCGCAAGAGACTTTTAGCAACCGAGTGCAGTCCCCTGCCTACCTGGAAGACAGCAGTCTTGTAAAAGAATCACAGCGGTAAGTACATACAGGATGGAGGCAAAATCCTCAAAAAATGGAGTCACCATACAGGTGCTGGGAAATAACTAGAATCCTGGCATGGCAGCTCAATCTGCTCACCCTATGCGGCCCATAAACACACTTGATGTGCCCGGTGTGTCACGTGGACTTTGTGCACGTGATATTGTGTTCTAGGTAGTTGCGG
Source organism: Incurvaria masculella (assembly GCA_946894095.1). Taxonomy (NCBI): domain Eukaryota; kingdom Metazoa; phylum Arthropoda; class Insecta; order Lepidoptera; family Incurvariidae; genus Incurvaria; species Incurvaria masculella. Next base: position 13,194,156 of record OX335644.1, read on the forward strand.
ACCTCGGACGACTTGAGTCACAGTTTCTGGCGAGGCTTAAGCTGAGCCCTTGTCCCCTACAATCATGCTCCGTCCACCTTCAGGGATCTATTTGCTCATTTCACTTAAGCCACCTTCTCTCAACTCCGATATTTTTAAAGTCGTGATTGTATAATATCACTAGTCATTTTGTAATTTCACTGTCATATTTTCAAACACTTTTATACATGTTTATAAATCTATCCTAACCTAACCAAACCTTACTTTGTCCAACCTCATTATCTTATACCAATAGTTATATTGTAATATTGACAATAATCCTTGAAATGACAAGTAATCATATAGTGATATTATTATCAATAGACCTCCCTGGCCACCCTGTGGGTCATAATTTAATTGATATTAAATACATAAAATTTCCGATTTGCGCTCCCCCAGGCCAAACGCTCGTTACGCATGGTGACAAATACAGTTTCCATGGTATTTTGTCTTCCTACTTATTATTATCTTGAATATTTTACCACTGTTCCCAGAATTATTGAAAATAATATGGTAGTTGCTGCATATTAAATCAGTTAAAACCACCAATTTAAGGTATTTGGTTTCATTTGTTGCTCGTTATTTTCAAACTGGACTAAATTAAAAAAAAAAACAAGTTAAGCATCATAGCGAGACAAGCTAGTCGAGACAAGCTAGTCCCACGCTGTTCTGATCCAGACCACTATTCATTTAGGGGCTGACGTTTAGACAGTTCAATACATACATTTACTTAAAGCAGGCACAAAATTTAAATGCCGCTGTATGTACCTGCGCATTAGCCGAATTTAAGGTCAGCGCGGTGTGCGTGCGGGACGCCGGGCGGGAGATTATATTACTTTCGGTACCTACAGTTTTGAAGTGTTAAGTTTGTGAAGTAACATAGTCTGTAACATTTTTCTAGTTCTCATAAAAAAAAAATTGTCTAAGTGAGAACTACAGGACAAGTCGGATTTAATTCATGGACAAAACAAATCAGTGCCATACAACCATACAAAGTGGATTTCCAAAGAATTTTTTTTTCTTGTATTCGTCGCAAGTATTCGTTTAAATGAATAATATGTCATGACCATGTATTTGTAAAAAAATATCTAAAGACATGGTTTAAAATATCCTTGAAATTAGTTTAATATACATTTAGTTAATATACTTTTTAGAACTAAGTGAGTCTGCTGCTTATTTCAGTGAATATGATGAAAAATGATGTGTGAGTATAATAAAGCATTAGCAAGCACATATTTAGGAAAGAAAGAAAGCTGTAAAAAAGAACAAATTTCTAAGCGTACTGTAAGCACTAATATATGTTAATACCATATACGATAAAAAAAATTATTATGCACTTAGCTTGACTGTACATGTGAAAGCTTAGCGATCAAGCGGCATTAAAGATTTGCGCCTACTGTACAATACTTTATCCTTGGTAGGTCTCTTCCAACACACGCCGATGCGATAAAAGCTTGAAGTTGTAAGTGCAGAAAACTTTGTGGTTAAAAAAAACACTATTTCTAAATTTAATCATATATGTATAAATTCTACCCGTATATTTGTGCCTGGTATACGCCTGGACTGGATTTGTAACAATGTAATTTCCGATTCTTTGAGTCCAGGAGAACCCTCAGATAACAGGTGCTTTTCTCTGATCCAGTTCAAAATGGCGCCAAATTTTTTATTTGGCATTTCAACTTCCAATTTGGGTTTAGTTTGATTTTTTACTACAGCGGTCATGATTTACTTTTAGCTATAAGTTTTTTGTAATTAAAATTTTCGTAAATCTTACCAAATCAAACACTATGGACATTGTCTGCTTTGTGGACATGTTGCATCCTCCTCCTCACAGAGTCTGTCTTTTTCTTTGAAACAGAGAAGGTCACAGAGAGTAATAACACCGTTTTGTACCTTGCCTGCGAACGAGTTAGTGCCGCTGGGAAGGGCCACCTTAATCGTGTCCTGCTTATGGGTTTTGTCGGTCATTTGTGTTCTCTGAAAAATTTACTCAGGGAAATACCTTAGAATCACCCTTCCTATAGCTAGTTGAGAGACGTGTGAAACATTGACTAGATTCTCTGTCGGCGTCCACGTTTCGGCTCTTACGGATGTAGTTAGTCAATGCTTTCGTTTTCAATCAATTGAAAAATCTTAATGAAAATGTTTATATATTACTGGAGCTTACTTATCAGAATATTTTGTTTTGTTTCAGAACTGATCAATATTCAAAAAAATACAGTAATGAAGAGGAAAAAAGTAACGATTTTTGTGTGGTAAGTATTGTTGTCCATTGCAAGAATGCTGTAACACTCATGTCAATGCACAGCACGCTTCAGTAAAATTCAACAAGATTTACGACCTAGTGACCTGACATTGTCATCAAAGACTGGAGATATAACAACTTACATAACATGCGGTGGTTGCTTGGTAAAACCACCGTTAAGAGTTGAGGAAATATTTTTTTTCTAAAGTGATTTTCATTATAAACACCAAGTATCATTCCAAAAGATAGCTGTACTGTAATTGATTTGTGTTTAGCATGAAACATATAATCGTGGTGGCATTAAACTGAAGGATCCACCAAAATGTTGGTCAGCAAAGAGTAATGGCGATGCAACCCAAGTCTCGATGCAACCCGAGCTGCCGTATCATCGTGCTCACACCTGGACGGACATGACTCATTGATATTGCAACAACTGTTTAGGTTGTCTCAGCAGAATTGACCATATTACTGGTAATGTAGGTTTTATGTGGTAGCTAATATGAACTTTTAGCAGTTTTCTAATTTGTCTGAAAATAAAAAATCCGTCTATTCAGGATAGAGTGATGTGACAGCCGCTTGGTCCTACCCCGTGCTGCTACGGCTTGAAATGACATTACGTTTATTTACCATAACCAAGAAAAATACAATTATTTCTTCAGTCCGCCTTCTTGTTCTGGCCGCTCACCCTGTGCGCGTCATGGGGGCGAGTTTAATAAAAACTTAAAATTAAAATAAAATAATCTTTTTTAGACGGGAATCGAATCCGTTGATCTCGAGAAAAAGAACACTGTCTATATTATGAATCCAGCCAATAGTACCACTTATAAGAAACCATTTAAAACATCAACAATGCCAATGAGTACTATGTATTTGCACGATATGGGAACGAAATAGTTAGCATAATGTTTTATGATTATGTCGAACCGGAGACAAATAGCTGATGGGACGTTATGCTCTCTCTCCTTGTATGGGGCATATGCACACTACGGCGGCGTCAACCTAACGAGTTATGTTTTCAGAGTTGTACATAGCTTGTCGTTTCACACACGTTGTTTTGAGAGAGGGGCGGGGAGTGTGCATTCTAGTTCACTTTATTATTCTATGCCTTCGGCACGTACTATGACCAGCATTCATAGTAAAATTATTTAATAATATTAGAATATAATTTAGCAAGGCACATGCTCTAAGTTATGTCACAAAGATCCACGGATTCGATCTACCCAGTAAAGAAGAACCCGCAAAGACACTTCACGGGTTTACATAACATATTTTTTCTGTCCACAATTATGAAATACACACTTAGATGTAAATGCTACTGCCAAATAATTCCTTAGTAGAACAGATTAAGGCAAAGAACAAAGAACAATAGATACAGCAACGCTCAGTTTAAATTACTTACAACTAGCAAAGTCACTAATGCAATAATATAAATTAATGTAATTTATAGCATTACAAGTATTCTCTGTTGTAAAAGCCGAAATAGTCTACCAAATACAAAACCCGACTTAATAACCATGTCAACGTACTTGCATCAAACCTATTAATCTCAGATCACAAGCGTCGACGACATAAAAAATATGACATACTGAATTTGACACCCTGTTCCGATTGATCTAAGTATGGAGGAAGGTATAATCTTATTGGACATATTGACGCACACTCAAGAGATCTTATTATAGTCTGAAGACTGGTCGCAAATGAATGTACCAAACAGGAAAAAAACAATTTAATCCAACAGTCGCAGCCAACATGGTACCGCAGCTCTCCAGCCGAAGTGTACTACACGCGCATTGGGAGCGATCTCGTGCAGGGGACACCTAAACTCGAGAACCTATGCGCGGTCTTCCGTGACACCCTGCTTACCCGCCGCCCCCTCCCGGCTCCCACCGGCGAGCAGTCGCCGCCGCAACGGCGCACCGAACCTCTACAACCAGATTGTGAGTGTGTACTCAATGATATTATTAGTTAGGGGCAGCCCCACTAAAAGCGCCGCAAGCAAGCCCTCATATAGGACTATATTTAAAGAGGTTCCACATTGCTTTATGATTCAGAATGTACAGAATCATATGTTTTGTGGCATAGGTTCAAATCCCTGCTCCATTCATGCTCCACATTCTTTCTAAGTTGCATTTTGTTACGAATTGCGATCCATGTAAATGTAGGCCCCCTCCCCTACTAGGCGATAGGGTTATAAAGTTGAGGTCTTGATATGGCACTTAATCCTCCAGTAATGCGGTGTGTTGAGCTAATATTTTAGTAGTATATGTGATATCCTTGTTCAGTTCCATAGACCAAATATCAAAACTCCTGTGTGCAGTGGACGAGTCACAGTCGGAGGAAGAGGGGGCGCTACTGCGGCGGGTTACGGAGCGCACGGCGGCGGAGCTGCGCCGCAAACAACGCCACCCGCGTCGCCTGCACCCTGATCTCTGGTCACTTTCCACTTGTTTACGTTCTGTTATTTACACGATTTGACCCCCTGATGACATGGTCATTGTACACATTATGCATTGTTAAATCCATCCTTTACATTTTATAGGCCTCAGGCTTCATTCACACAGGATGGCAGTGGCCGCCAGCGCGTGTAAGAGGAGGCCAGCCTGTCTGGGCCTATTGGAGAGTTTGCAATCTACATTTAACAACAAACTCGTGTGTACCCCAAAAATAGGGATTTTGGACTTGATGTTATTGCACTGATATATGAAACTGAAGAGGAAGAGCAGAAAATTGGAAACTGAGCCAGAGACAAGCACAATCTGGGCGACAAAACGCAAATGTCGCTCGCAGCCGCCCGCGCCGAGTGCAGTCGCACGACTGCTCGCGTCGCTGCGGGCGGTCCCTCGGCCATTTGTAGCCTCTCAAGCGATATTATTTATTTTAGAAATGAATATGAAATTTGAACTCCTTATTAACACTGAAACTGCTTGCCTCGTCGGTGCCATCTCAGCGTGAATTGAATCTTAGAATCATAGGTTAGAAACATAACCTAACCTAACCTAACCTAAGAATTTCTGTGTAGTCCTCGTATTCATATAAAAAATCTTAAAATATGTCGAGCAGTTTAACAGGTTTTAGGTAGTTGATGATGATCAATCTGGCTTTCTCAATTTAAAAGTAGATTTCAATTCATTAGTATAGCCCCAGGGCGAGCCGAGTCCTTCCCCTTCCAAGCGCCAGCGGCTGCGCAAAAACAAAAGTTTACCAGATTTGGTTAATTCGTACCGTTGGGGCTTGGAAGGGGAAGAACTTGGCTATCCGTTATATATATAGTTACCTTCAACGTCAACATTCATTAAAGTCGAAACGAAAAAGAAAGCTGTTAAAATTATGCACACTTTTTTACATTTAATATGCATTATCACTAATGATCTTCCCTGGCTACTTATCATCAAGCTTAATTACCTAGGAGGTGAGCAGTGACATTAAACATGATAGAAGTCAAGGAAAACAATTCTTATCGAACTTAAACCTGGGCGGCTCTGCTCGCATCTAATAGTTTTTTAAGAAAAAAATATAATTCATGAATATATATTCATAATCAATCAGAATGTATCCGCAGGTACAACGAAGAGGGCGAGCTGAACAGTGGTGCGGAGTGCGGCTGCAGCCGGAGCGCTCGGCGCGCGGGCATCCACCACGGGGTGTTCCCCGGCGAGCCGTGCCACCCGCCCTGTCGCCCCTGCCGCAACAACCTCGACACGCTGCACCACTACAGGTTCAGCTCTCTTCATGGATGCTCTTTCAACAGCTTCACCAATTCAGGGAGGAACTCTTGCAAAGAAAGGAAATTGATGGTGAAAATGGATTGAGGCCCGGGGGGGGGGGGACGGACTTGCCGGCCCATAAGTCCTACCTCAGTAAAAGCTTCATTTCATTAATGATTTTAAACACTTTGCACACATTGTATACTATCAAACCAAAAAAAAATTACTAAAATGTAAGGAAATAAATGATTGCAAGTGTACAGAAACCTGCATGACCTAACAAAATTTGCTATTCACTCGCATTTGTTATAAATGCTTTTGTAAATGCTGAAGGGCAATCTTGTGTGTCAGCTAAAATGTTTATGCTCCGATTGAAATAGGAACATTGTTCACAAGTTCATTACCTACCATAATTGCAATTTGCGACGTTGCTATGGTGCAATCACTGAGTAGGTAGTTCAAATCGTGAAACTTTGCACACATTGTCACAGTGTCATGGCTGAATGTTTGACATTCACCGATTGGTGGGGCATTTATCAAATGAACTCCTTTATTTTGCGGTAATTTTTTCCCACGAAGTTTGGCAATTTGTACAAAATACCCTCTCACCTCTGGCTACACAAGCCAGCCAATGACGTGCTTTAAGGCTACGAGTCGTCCGAAAGTGTCTGCAGACCTACACGATTATGTAGGCGCAAACCCATTTGCACTTCAGAACCATACGCTCAGCGGTTTCCTTCTCGTTTAACTATCTATAACTCCAAGGGTGTATAAGTGTGTGCTTAGTAGCTAGCGTCCCGTCACCAAAGTTCTAAGTTCTATATTAGCCTACCACACCACATGTGAACTAGGTGCCATGCCAGGACCTTCCTTATATTGCTCGGCTGCATTGAATTGGATGAAAAACACAGACAATTTGTTATTGCCGGTTCGACCATCGATCATTCAATGCCATGGTACCAACCCGGGCGGGATTAATCTTACCACCTAGTAAGTAAGGAAGGGGACTGTTAGGTATTCGGAGGGGGATAACAGGGAAGAAATACAACACACGTCCGTAGGTTAGCAAGATATATTCTGACTGCCCGCATACAATTTGTATCGTGCCGCTACACGCATGGAACATACACACAGCGCTGCGCCACGCACGCACATACATACATATGCAACAGGGACCTATAGTTCAACGTGGAATCCGAACTACGGCCAGCCTCAACGGTTGAAAATGGTCACCCATCCAGAACCCAACCGCGCTCAGAGGTGCTTCACCAAGCTTATCGACTCGCAAGGCGTCGGGCCACTGGGCTACCGAGGCTGACAAATCCAATCTTATTGTTTTGCGGCCAATTCTCAGTTTTAGGTTAGGATGTTCTAGACTGCTTACAGACTGAGTGGTTGGCCCATCCATGTGTACTATTCAGATGTTGAAAGATGCAACTAAGAACATTGCATCCCCTCTAAATAGCTAAACCATTGAATGACATAATTTTATTCCCTTTTTTGTTTCAGAATCACAATTTCTCCCCCGACCAACTTCCTCGCCAAGGATCCAACTGTCATCGTCTACGATGGAAATGAGTTCGTATTCTGTGGGTTCTCTATATTCTCCCACAGCGAGCTCAAAGATATCCCTCCGTGCAAGTTCGTAAGGTACAAGATTGAATACACCATCTACTTGGAGGAAGAACCTGCTGCCATCAATTTCACCATCCAAGAGCTAAGGCTGTTTCGTAAGTATTTCTACATAAGTCTGAATTCTCTACCATATTCCCCAAAGATTACAACATTGTAAAACTAAAATAAAAGTTCAATAATACTCCTGGCAAGTTTCATACCTCCTTTTATGCATATTCATTGCGTACCTCGCACTACTAAGGCCGAAGGCCATAGGTGCACTATGGTTGTCCTGGATACTGAATGTGCAGTTTGTAGGTAGAGATGATAGAGGCCCATGCAGCAAGAACACAGCATACTTCTATCGCTTCTTCAAGAGGCATGTATCTCTTCATGCATTCTCTCTAAGTATGCGTGCTACGAATTCGACCTCTCACATGTGCGGATTCACATATGACCTCTCCGGTCAAGGTAAGCTCTTTTCTGTCGTGGGGGCATGCCAGTTCCACCCAAACCCACTCTGGAAATTTGCTTTGTAATCACTTATTCATTGTACATGTCCAAACTATTATATCAAGGGCCCATTTTTCAATCCTCAGATAGTACTTATCGGACTGATAGCACAAATGAACTTTTGTCAAAAGATGAATTGTCATTACCTGAGAATTATATCTTCTATCACAATTATCTGACTATAATTTTACTAATAAAAATATGGACTATCTAAAACGGATGGATAAGCAGCGGCGTAAATAAATCCGTCAAATAGTTATCTGGCTGATTACCAGACTATTGAAAAATCGCCCTTAAAATTAATACATTTCGTGCAAATAAAGAAAAAATTCAAAACAATATTTTTCTTAGAATTAGAACTTAAAGAGGACCCATGTATCCGTCCTAAATCTCCGTGGAAAATTGAAGCAAGTTAAAATCATTTCAGTTGATATCACTATGATTAAGGGCTGATTTTTCAATGGTCAGATAAACGGCTAGATAACTATTTGACGGATTTATTTACGATTCTGTTTACCCATCCGATATAGTAAGTCCATATGTTTATTAGTAAAATTATAATCAGATAATTGTGATAGAAGATATAATTTTCCGACAATAACTATCCGTCTTTTGACAAACGTGAATATGTGCTATCAGTCCGATATGTACTATCTGAGGATTGAAAAATCGGCCCTAAATGGGATAAATTTTGCATCCAACCAATGGTGGCACCAACATCATATTACTTTCAGAGGATTATTTGTTCATTGAAATACTGGAGCTGGTCGACTTTGCGAGACGTGGTGACACAAGCTGCCGGTACCACTTCATGCCGCGCTTCACCAGGAGAGTGGCTGGTGGCGGTTGCGAGGTTACTCTTATTATAAGATTATTCTGACTGTTCCGAGGTACTAAGGAACCCTTATAGTTTCGTCCTGGCTGTCCATATATAGCAGCCATATATACCATACTAGCAGCCCGTCCCGGCTTTGCACGGGTATAATATCGTTTAAAAAAATATTATTATGACACAATGATGCACAAATAAACCCTTTTTACGTAGAGTTCCTACACTGAAATATTTGAAATAAAAAAAAACTTAGATATTATAATTAGGTGATTATTAGATATTAGAGAGCTCCGATAATAAACGCATCCGATCGCTGCTAAATTCAAAGTGCTAGAACCGCAGCCTCCGACGCACCATTTATAGGCACGCTCCCGCCGCCCCGGCCGGCCGGTACTGCCGCAAACGCTACGTCCCGCAATTTTTAAATCTGTAATATCTTCGAAAATATTCATTTAAATCATATGCTGTAAGCGGCCATATAAATCTATATTAAATCAACAATGTATTTAAGGTATTTAATTGGATAAGGATTATTGCTGTATTGGTTAAAATCGCTTCGAAAATTAGCCATTATTTGTCGTAAAAAGTTAATGACAAAAACATGTTATTGTGGTATATCCATAAGAGATAGACATATACCATCGCGGAGTTTTCTGTAGACTTTTTCAATGTGTAAAAGTACATTATTTTGATAAATCTCGTAGGATTCAACCTTGCTTTTGCAATGTAAGCGGAAAAAAATTAATTTATTACGACATCACATTGGAAACCTCAAAAATAACAGTATTTCTCCACTATTTAATGGATGTTATTGTACATATAAACCTTCCTCTTTAATCACTCTATCTATTAAAAAAAACGCATCAAAATCCGTTGCGTAGTTTTAAAGATTTAAGCGCAATTTAAGGGCCTGGTACTAGCCAAATCGCAAAGTTAGACGAGGCACCCCAAGTTAACTAACTAAGTCTGACGATTATAAGTGCCATCCTTACAATATATGATTCCTTGTCTAGGAATCGAATGATTTTCGTTAATGTATGTTTCCTTTTTCTATACAAAATACATTGCGGAAACGGTGTCCATTTCCGAACTTTTTTGACTAAATGTAGAAATCTAAAAGCAAATGGAATTTTTTGTTTAGGCATATATGCTGTTTTTGCTTATATCTAGAAATCGAATGACTTTCAGATTTCTAATGAGAAAAATCAACTTTTTTTATTTTTATTATTATTTAAATAAATGATGGAATAAAAAAATATTAACAATCCATTATCAGTCTGGAGTTCTATTTGGATTTGCTGAAGCGTTTCACTACATATTATTACATTTGTTAAAAAGTGCATTTGTATGGCGCGAGTAGTTGGCTAGTCCTAGCGCCTTAAGGGACAGAGAAAGCGACTTTGTTTTATACTATGTAGTGATATATTAGGTCCTCCTGGACTTAATACTAACCTTAGGACTAAAACCTAACCTTACCTACGAGAATACCAATTTTAAATACTGTCTATTGTGAAGATATCTTTCATTCTACTAAAAATTCCAAATTGCAATTAGTTTTATAATATAGCTATGACATTTCTTTAAAAAAAACATCAAGTTCATTTGCTGTCCCGTCGTTCGATTTTTCTTTGATATTTTTGTTTCTTCCATCGTGGCACCCACATATCACAGAGAGCTCCAAAATTCAACGACGTGTGTAGATCAGGTACCGCAAGTGATCGCATGTTATTGATTTGAGTGCTTCCGTTCTGGAATGTTTTATCTTAACAATAACCGGAGAGGAAACTCTAGAACAATGAATTGAAAGCCATAGTGGAATCAGATTCATCTGCTTTCGATAAACATTTTTTACGAACCTTTTTTATTGCATACCGGCAATAAAAAAGTCATTATATTTGTTTCAGATATTGGCAATGTCAGAGGTGTTGGTCTATTTGATGGCTACATCGGAACCCCTGATAGTGCAAGACGACGGCCACTTTCGCCAAATGGACGACTCCTCCTGGGAGCATTTCCTAGACAAAGTTAAAGGTGAATTTATGTTACTCGAAAACTTGATTTCACAATTCATGCAACTTAGGTAACAGTGGTTTAATTGCACACACCCGGATCTTAGGCTAGTTCGGGAGAGTTGGGATACTGTACATCATTACTAGGTAAATCACTTGGTGCAGAATTGATCAAATTCCCTCACAAATATTACAAAAAGTTACACCGGTTCAGCCTCTGGTCTACACTTCTTATTAGTAATATTTTTAGGTTACTTTATATAAATAAACTAGCTGAAGCACCCGGCTCTGCTCGGGTCAATGTTGTTTTGAACTGATGTCGGGCTGAATTATATCCTGGATTGCTGGAAAGGGTACAAAAGGCTAGTCGACGAATTGATTGTAAAACATTTGGGTCGATTTCTTCCAAGTATTTTAAAGCATTTGCGGCCGGACCATACTGCACTGGCACTGCTTCATTGGCATGGATGGAAAAATAATCGTCATTTTTCATTGCCGCCTCGACCATCTTCCATTCAGTGAGATGGTTGGTAACTCAGCCTGGATAAATCCTATCTAGGTGGTAAGAAAGGGGACCTAAAGTTTTACATGGAATCAGCATCATAGCAAGCCTCAACATCCAAAATGGTATCTCATGAACTGTAATAGGTAGGCAGCTGAATTTTTTTACAGAGTGTGAATTTATTTTGCCGCTATGGCAACAAATAGATAAAATTAAAAAATAATAAAAATAACCCCCATACAAACAATGGATTTTTTGTGCTAATCTTGTACGATGGTACGGAACCCTTCCTGTGCGAGTCCTTCTCGTACTTGGCCGGTTTTTTTTGTAACTGGACATAGGTGACTAATACTATATGCATTTTAGCTCAAAACTAGACAAGCCTAGATTTTTCTTATATTGCACGAGTACATAATAATGATCTTAATTTATTTGCCAATGTATTACTCAGTGTAATTTGAAAGCTAAAACTACTTTTCTAAAGTTTCGTTCTAAAGGGAGTTAAATGTGTTTACACATACAGGTACGATCGTAAGGAACCCAGAGAAGAAGCCGACCTCGCTGCGGTTGGACTACGTGGACCGACCGGCTCGCGGCGCGTGCGTCGACTTTTCGGCAGTGCCCCAAATCGTGCACTTTGGCGTGCGGCCTGCACAGCTTTGCCACCGCGGTGATGTTCAGTGAGTATCACCATATGTCTGAATGTGTGTTGGACGCTCGGTGGTTCAAGTATATACTTCACACCGGAAGGCATTGGTTCAATACGTGTTCGTATGCACCACTTATTCATTGTCACTTTTAATGAATACATTAATATATAACTCGTTATTGCCCGTCCATCTTGAAGCCGAAGAAAGACAGTCAGCTTTTCCCCTACTTCTCTCTCATTAAAATGCCCAAAATGTGGACGAGTAAAAACAGATAATTGCGGGTTCTTCTTCACTTAGTTCAATCAATCATTTTGTTACATAACTGTTGGTAGTTCACTACCAGTAGTTGATAAATGAAATTAAATGTAACTGCTCTGACCTCAGGTAATTGCTTGTCAGTAGCCAGCCGGGAGAGTGTTAAGTTGTAAGGTAGGTTCTAATCTGGGTTATTTAATGGAACAACATAGATGCCTTTTAATATACGCATTATAAAATGATATAAGCATGACGCACTGCATTCCCTAAGGCGTTCGATGCCACGGCATGCCAGAACCTTCCCTTGTATAAGAACAACAAAAATATTTTTATGTAACAAATCCCAACATTGTTTATGAGGTTCGACCTTCTTTTAATCCAACTCAATCGTCTTACCCGGGCGGACTTAACGCTACCTCCTAGTAGGGTAATGATCCATGTAAAAGTGTACTTTTACATGGATTTTACTGAACCATGGCACAGCTCAGATTCATGACAAAATGCACTTATCCAACTCTGAAAGAAAAAAAAAATTGTGCATGAATGGGGCGGGGATTTAAACCCTGAACTCTGGCATGCCGGGCAAGGCAAGGCAAGGGCTAAGAGCCGTGCATATTGAGTCAGCGTACGTCAATTCTTCGCACCCGGGATGTACAGGCGTGTCTAATTTTTATTAAATTTGCAGTAGAGTTGAAAAAGTGATAGTTTCTCGGTTATCTTTCATATTTTAGTAAATATACTGCAAAGGATGCTGTAAAAAATGACCTGGTAAGAAGGTTTTCTAAGAGTTTAAACATAAATAATAGAGCAAATAAATTAATATATGTATTCTATATTATCTATATAAAAGCTATAATTGTGAGATAAGCCTGTATGTCTTTGAGTGTGACGAATTGATGCATCATTCAGATTCAAGATTCGGTTCGTGTGCTAAGCAGGTACCAGAAGGCGTGGCGCCAGTGGGCGAAGTATCGCAAAGCTGTCGCGAAAATGCCCGACCCCACGGCCCAAGTCAAGCGGAAACTACGCGAGGCGGAGGCGAGTCTCGCGGCTCTCCGGCAAACGGACGAGCTGAGGCGTGACGTCACCGTCACCGTCTCCTCTGTTGGCTTCCGCATGACAGGGATCAGGACCGACGTTATTCAGGTACCTTTCATATTCGTTGCATTGTCATAGTGTCATACTCAGTGGCCCAGTGGCGCGACACTTCGGCGATCGCTCTCCGAAGTTAAGCAACGCTGGGTCCGGTCTCGTCTTGGATGGGTGACCATTAGACCGTTGAGAGAGGCTGGCCGTGGTTCGGATTCCACGTTAAACTGTAGGTCCCCTTCCTTACTTACTAGGTGGTAGGGTTAATCCCGCCCGGGTTGGTACCATCGCATTGAATGAACGATGGTCGAAGCGGCAATGAAAATTGTCCGTGTTTTCCATCCAGTTCAATGTAGCCGAGCAATATAAGGAAGGTCCTGGCATGGCACCTAGTTCCCATGTGGTGTGTTGGGCTAATACCATGACAGAAGGTGTGGTATTAGCCATCATGTCCAGTCACATAAAAAAAAAAAATTAACCTCTTGGCTTCAGAGCCTGTAGTCCGAGTTGTTATCTAAATTGGTTTTTACGGCAAACCGATGGACTGGCGTTTTCAATTGTATGGTGACATTGAAGAGCGCACGAACATTTGATTACGAGTTTGATTTGACAGCTTTGACGCCGTAAATACGTCGACTTTGTCGTTTACGCCGACTCTGCTTTTTCATACAAATCGGAAGTCCGTGTTTTACTTTGACAGCTTGAAGAAGTAAAACCATAGATAGATAAAAACTTGTATGGTGTATGACATTTTTACGGAAAACGCCAGTCAATCGGTTTGCTGTAAACCCCAATTTAGGTGAGAACTCAGACTGACCACTCAGTTTGGTCGATGTTGACCGAGTTTTTGGCGCCAAATACGCCTAATTGAAAGGGAAAAGTAGGTCTCTCTGGCATGCAAGACAGATACCTATTGAATTCAAAGGGTTTCATATGCAAAAGCACACAATCCTTCGTAATTGGGTGAATTTGGGCTCAAATCTTTTAACGAAATTAGACATTAAATAATAGCAGAATAAATTATAGAAGCATCGATGGAAGCAAGTTCCACATTGCTTAGAAGTTTTGTTCCATAAAAATCATCATTGTGTCCAACAATATAGCAACGAGCTGTCACTTTAGTCTATGTAGAATGTCGTCAGCTGAACAAATGATAAAATCGGGGAGGAGATGAAAAGGTGATAAGGGCATCGTCTTTTCAGCACGCCATGCTAATCCCGGTGCTGGTGAAGCACCTCCGGTTCCACGCGTCTCTGGCGGCTCTGGAGGCGCGCCTGCACTACCGCTTCCGGCGGCGCGCGCTGCTCGCGACCGCGCTCGCGCACTCCTCGCACGCCGCGCGCTACGGCACCAACGCGGACCACGCGCGCAACGCGCTCGCCAACTGCGGCGCGCGCCGCCCGAGCCGCGGCCGGTGGCAGATACCGCACGCCGGCGCCAGGAAGAGAGGTGGCCAACTTAACAAATGTTAATAGCCGTGCTCATAACGGAAAGTATAAAGGATGCACAACGTTTGTGTGGCCCCACATGCGTGTGGACTTGCCATCCATGTCAGAGGTTCAAATCCCGGCCTCGTTCATGAACCACTTTCTTTCTCTTTGAGTTGGATAAGTGCATTTCGTTATGAATACGAGCTGTTCCATGGTTCGGAATCCATCTAAATCTGTAGGGCCTATTCTCCTTCTAGGCGGTAGGGTTAACCTCCCCGGGTTGGTACGATGTTACTAACAGCGGCTCTATAAAAGGATGGTTGAAAAAGCAATGAAAATTTTTCTGTGTATTCTATCCAATTCAGTGTAGTCATGCTCATTAAGGGAAGGGTCGGTAATGCGGTGTGTTGGACTAATATGACGGTCGGTGTGGTTTAGCCATCCATGTCCAGTTAAATAAATAAAAAATTGTCTATTCTGGCAATCAAATTCGCATGTACAAAATGCTGTAAAGCAAGCGTATTTACCATCAGCTCTGCTGAGGATTTGATAAAAAAAAAAATGTCCAGGATTGAAGATGCAAAAGTTGAGTATGGCGGACACAGGCTCCGACTACGAACGTATGTCGACTGCTCCCCACAATGAACGGCTGGAATATCTCGGCGATGCGGTGCTATGCTTCCTCACCTCCCTCCACCTCTACACAATGTTCCCGGAGCATGGGGAGGGCGTACTGTCCACCTACCGCACCGCCCTCGTGCAAAACAATCACCTAGCTGTGTTGGCACAGGTAAGTTGCCTAAGGCTAATCGCAGACAAACGACACAACAGTTGGCCGACTGTCCAGTCGTTGTCCGATGTAGCTCATGACAGTTTAAGGACACGGCTGTTTAGTCATTTGCCCTGCCCACAAAGCCGACTAAACAGTTTGCCGACTGTCGCTTTCCGCCCTCCGTCGTCTTAGCAATGTCAACAGTTCATCAATACTTTGTACATTCATTCGGAAGTAAGAAAATTATTCATCAGGATAGTTTTAGAGCATTTCAACCATTATATCAAACATTTCCTTTTAAGCCGCTCACTGTAAAGATGGTACACCCAATAAGATCTTCTTTTTAGGGTTCCGTACCCAAATAGTGCCAACGGAACCCTATTACTAAGCCTCTGCTCTCCGTCCGTCGTTTGTCTGCGCCCAGCCTTACCCGGAAAAATTAGCATGCCCGTGTTTTTGACATCATGGCAAAACTGAGACATAAACATAAATATATGTGTGATTGTTATAACTAGCTCAACAACTTGAGTGTTCTTTGGCTCATCCAATATCGTTCACGTACATTGTCTTTTTGGATAGGGACTGGAACTGCACAAGTACATGTTGGTGGCGCACGGGCCCGACCTGTGCCAGGCAGCAGTCATGCGCCACGCGATGGCTGACTGCTTCGAGGCCCTCGTTGGAGCTGTGTACCTCGATGGAGGAATAGAGGTGTAACAACAAATTTTAACCGTTTATTTGTACTTGTATTTTCGATTATTTGGACCTCGTCCCTTTCCTCTCATTATTCTCTTCAACTTCTTGATTTGCTTCAACTTGAGTCACTACTTAGCATCAAACTGATTTGTATTGAGAAGAAGATGTATACTATATATACCATATGCAGCCTATATGACTTTCCTTTCGTTGTTTATTTTGTAGTGCTCCCTATGACTAACCGCTATTCCCACTGTAGGTCTTCGTTAGGACATGCCGCCTCCGCATATTGTTTTGGTACTCTTACTGGCCAGTGCCATGTTGAAGATGTTAAATTCCTAGTTTCCAGATAGGTAGCTGTAATGTACCGCCCGCAACAGAAGCTACTAACATTTCAATTCACGCTCGGGACGACAGATAGGCTTACTCTCATATCTCCAGTGTTTACCGGAGTTGTTCGTTTGGCAGACTCACTTCCTTATGCACAGTAAATATTTGGAGCAGTTTGGACCTATGTAAGCCACATTGAATCGCAGGCGGCGGACGATGTGGTGGCGGCGCTGCTGTGGCGGGGCGGCGCGACGCTCGCGGCCTGGTCGCGTCGCCGCCAGCACCCGTTGTGCGCCGACGAGCCGCTCGGCGACCGCCCCTACATTGACCGCTTTCAAACGC
Source organism: Incurvaria masculella (assembly GCA_946894095.1). Classification (NCBI taxonomy): domain Eukaryota; kingdom Metazoa; phylum Arthropoda; class Insecta; order Lepidoptera; family Incurvariidae; genus Incurvaria; species Incurvaria masculella. Next base: position 13,211,157 of record OX335644.1, read on the forward strand.
TGCAGAGGCTGACAAAACTCGAGGAGACAACAGGTTGGCACTTGTGTTAAGCCGGACCACCCTTTTAGTCTAGCCACTTTAGTCATACCCAGCGGAATCCGGATGGAACGATCTTCGAGAGACCAGCGGGCATTAGGTCTTATATTGCTGCACAAAGCTCCCTGATTATGTAATCCCTGTTTTCGTCTTTTATTAATGTTATGATACTTATCCTGATAAAATAATAGAATGTGTAATGGATTAATAATAATATATTTATTTTCTTTAATTGAGACACATTTTAGATACATGCAAGTAAGTTAATTTAGTGACTGTTGGGTGACGACACACTGCCACTGGTTTACGGGGAGCAATCAAACATGCGTTGGTCGCTTTAATCAGAATAGTGTATTAATAAATGGATATACTTTCATAACAACAGAAAATCCAATTTGAGCATGCATCTATGTCGCTAAATTCAGTTGGTGATTATAAATGTAGTCGTAGTAAACGGAATCTACTGAAATTATAAGTTGTCTCCGTCCAGCTTGAACTTTATGTCACCAGCTTTATTTCAAACAATTTTCAATGACATTATTCCAATCCCAAATTGATTGCGCAGGCATAAGGTTCCACCACATCCGTCTGCTGGCGCAGGCGTTGACGATGCAGTCGGTGGGCTACAACCACCTCACCATGGGCTCCAACCAGTGCCTGGAGTTCCTCGGCGACGCGCTGCTGCAGCTGCGGGTCAGCGACCACCTCTACCGACACTTCCCCGACCATCAGGAGGGGCATCTCACGGTAAGCACCGACCTTGTGACCTTGTGTGTGTTGACAAGCTTGTTGCAGCCAACTTAATAACTACGATATTGGCAGCAATTAACATTGTATTTTCCTAAGAAAATTATAAATGTGAAAGTTTGTATGTTTGGATGTTTGTTACTTAATCACGTAAAAAGGGCTGAACGGATTTAGATGATATTTGGCACATTGATAGTATTATCTGGATGAACAAATATGCTACTTTTTATAGTTTTCACAAGAATTATTATAACAAAAGATGAACAGCACCTGAGCGGAGCCGGGTAATGCAGCTAGTTTTTTATTTATTTATTTATAAGTTTTAGACAGGCAGCATATGCTGATGCGTCTAAATCCAGTGTTTAACTTGATAAATTTAGTTGCTAAGTGGTTTTTAATAAAAAAAAAAATGATTTTTTTTTTGTTATTTTTCTTTACATTCGATTTTGTTTGACATGGTTATCCAGTCTATTTTTGAATTGGTTGGTGTTCGTAGCGTTAATCACGTCTTCTGGGAGTTTATTCCATGCCTCTACTACTCGGTTGGTTATGTAGTTTTTGCGAGTATTCGTTCTAGAGGCCGTGACTTGCAGTTTCATGTTGTGCCCTCGAAGATGAACATTCTGGTTGCGTGCAAATATTTCAATGAGTTCTGGGCAGTCGTACTTAAAGGTGAGAATTTTGTAAATTTCGATTAGGTCCCCTCTTTGACGGCGTGACTCCAGAGTAGGCAGGTTTAGAGCTTCAAGTCTCTCTTCGTAGCTCAGGTTACGTAGCTCAAGAGGGATCTTGGTGAATCTTCGTTGTACTCGTTCCAACTGCTGGATGTCTTTGGCAAAGTAGGGTTGCCAGATCTGGAAACCATATTCCAGAAGCGGCCGTACAAAGGTTTTATAGATTTTGAGCATAACTTCTGGGGTCAGCATAGTAATATATATATACTTATACATATATATACATAGTTTAATAGCATTCCTCGCGGACGGTGGGTTTATATGTCGTACAATACTGGCACGGTCGTGCGGGACTGGTGCGTGGCCTTGCATACTTCTCTATATTATCCATCTGTTTCCACTTTGCCCGCCGTGACGTCAGCAAGGGCTGTCTTATCAGTAGGGTGAGCAAAAAAGTAAAAGTATACGAAAAACTCGAAACAAACTATGCAGGGTTCTTCACAAGTGATAAAATGTAATTAACAATACAGATTATTTTTATTAGAATTGTAGTTACATATATAGAAAAGAAAATGACTTAATTTTTTTTTTTGGACAGATCAATGTGAAAAATACCTCTTGCTTGACTTTAAATAAAAGAATAATACCGCTGCTGGAGGAGCTACACACATATACACAATCAAAAACGTAAATAACTACATATCATCCATACAGTCAATTCATACTTCTTCCTCGGCCCATGTCAACTAAAATAGATTTACGGCCAACAGAACACAAAGCTCAACTATACTTTTAATATAATAAAAATATCACGGTTTATAAACAATGAACCAACTGAATGACAGCTTTTTTTTTAACTTTACTTTAAAGGGCTTGGGTACACGAAGTGACCATGTCAGCCCTGTCAGCATGAACGACTGCTAATGAGTAACAAATACCGAGAATTTACGGCGAATACAATTGAAGTGTATGGTGTGCACTTCGCGGCGTTGTTATCCGTACCATACAGGGCAAGCGGGGTGTGCGGCGAGAGTCTGGAGGAGGGGTGCATAGGGGACTCGCCGGCAAAGCTGAATCAGACATGTAATATAAACCGACATCCATCTTGCCATAGACTGGTGCGTTTTTCGACTTGTGCTTTCCTAGCCTAAATAAATGCAAGTGATCCGTGTTCCAGCTGCTGCGAACTTGCCTCGTGAACAACCACACGCTGGCGAGCGTGAGCGATGAGCTCGATTTGGGTGCTTACGCCATCTCCTCTGACCCGACGTACCGGCCCGGCGTCGCTAAGCAGAAAGCCGATCTGTTTGAGGCGTTTCTTGCAGCTGTTTACCTTGATAAGGTTGGTACATTTTGGAAATATCAAAAGTCAGCATAATCATGGGTACGCTTCCCGGTAAACAAACTCAGAAAGATGAAAACTCCTATAATTCTTGTGTTTTGTTTAAAAATGAGAAGGAAATTTTGGATCTACCAGAGGAAATGTCTTGTATTCTGAACAAGAAATGAATGATCATCTTTGTCAATGTTTTATTTTACTTAACAGCCGCTAGATCAATATATTTTGAATAATTGTCTTAAAAAATTACAAGCACTTTTGATATGTTTATTATTTACCGCAATAGGGCATGGACTATGTGGATGGCCTACTGAAGGTGTGCCTGTACTCCAAGTTGCCGGATCTGATAGCCGAAGGCACGTGGAATGACCCCAAGACACTGCTGCAACAGATTTGCCTCTCCCTTCGCTCTCTCGGCAGCCCCAAGCCTGAACTTCCTCGTTACAGGTATGTATACCTGAAGGGTTTTTAGTCACCTATCTAAATGATTGGTTTGATGATCAACATCACATTCAACTGTTTTTATAGAATCTACAAAGTGTTGACGCAAACCCTACAATGCGATGGTATAATCTAAAACTGGGCATATCAAAAGTTTGAGGACCAGTTCAGTAATTATGTAGAAAATGGCATTCCTTTATATATTAATAATTTATATATTACTGCCCTTTACGACCTGTGCAATGTGCCTTCCCTTGCTGCTTTCTATTTTGCTGCTAATTGCTGTTGACTGCTTGATTTGGTTACTCCAGGTCTCTCTGACAGATTACTTATTGAATTAAAACTTCTTTGCCCGACCATCGAAACTTTCTAAGTGTTGCGAAATATTGAGATTTCTTGAAGGGAGTGAGGAGCGTGAGCCTCAGCAGCGTCTCCCCTCTAACGGATACAATAGTGGTGAAATGTATTGTTTTAAAAAGTCCAAAAGAGGATCCTTACTGTACACAGCTAAATACATTGTGTGAATCATGAACATCTACTGTCACACAGTATATTCTATTAATGAAAAAGTTCTTTACAGATCTTGAAGTGCTCTATCAAACTATTTTATGGGAATGCTGTGAAACACTCGTGATTTTTTATGCAGTGCTTTCGGTGCCATTACAGGGTGGTGGGGGTCCAGGGCCCTACCAACACCCGCCAGTTCACGGTGGTGGTTTACTTTGGTAGCGAGCGGTTGGCTACTGCCACCGGGCGCACCAAAATTAGCGCCGAAATGGCTGCCGCGCAGGCAGCTATAGACATGTGGAACAACCGTGAGTATGGGATATAAAACGTATAGCTCGGTGCAGACAACTTGGATCCTCCATCCTTGGATGGAGTTTATCTGTAAGGTTTGTGCAGAAACATTCTTAGTAGGTATGAAATGTGCAAATAAACAAACGAGACGCCAGTCATCATGGTTTACACGAAAATTCCCCATATTCCCCAAGTTTTGCCGCCTTTGTGCGCTTTGTTTCGTAACATTGCCTAGGGCCCTTGCACAGAACCATTCTTGAACAATATTCTGAATAATCTTTCCAATGCTTTCCTGGAAACGTTTTCCCTGCAGGCATGCACCGATGCCCTCACAGGTCCAAGGTTATTGAAAAGGTTGTATACTAATTTAACTGTAAAAAAGGAAGGTGTGACAAAGACGAGAGAGAACCAATGAAAGTAGGTGCAGTTTTATGTTACATGTTCATGTGCAATGTTTTTGTTGTTCCCTGTTGACATGTATCCTCAGAACAGAAAAACTGAATATGTGTAAAACTGTATACTATACCATAATTTTGTACTGAGTTTTGAGTAATTTCTGAATAATTCATTTTTCCTAATGGAATCTTTAGTGTAGCAAAATATGCATGCATTGGCATCAGGAATCTTTCTGTTTTTAGACGACCGAAGGATATTGAAAATACTAAAGCATGAATCCGAAGAGGGGCGTAATAAAACAAGGGAATCAATCGCAAGACGAAACTCTTACAGAATTGACAAGCGACGCAGCTCATCTGACTCCAGCAGTGACGACTCCACTGATGAATCTGAGTGCGAAAATATTTCGATTGATGAAAATTTGAACAGTCAGTTTAATAAAGTTCAAGTAACCATAACTAAATGAGGATGGACAGACAGTAACGACCTTTTGGGAAACAGACATCTAGCTACTTCTGGGCTGAAAGTGATATTTCTGCTCAGAAGTCTCTACCTTAAATAGATATCAAGGTGCAGTATGACTAGCCTCAGCTAAAAATAGGTTATTCTTTGAGCTACTATTGATTAATGAATGGAAATTTTCTATTATTTACCATAAGCAATAAAACAAATGAAATATTGGTGTTTTTAATTTATTAATCGTAATGAGAATTCATAAGGATATTTAAAAAAAATATTGTAACATAGGAGTACAAACGGCATCACCCTAGACGCCACGACTTTGACCCACATACGATTTCCTTGCATATTCCAATGCCTAGTGTAGCGCCGAGGTGATGCGCCTCTAATGGACCTGAGACTGAAGAGATCCCGTGTTTTGTTGAAACCGTGAAATTGTTTTGTCGGATGAAAACATATTTACCGTGGAGGAGAGCTACACTAAAAAAAGATAAGTTGTATGCCCACAACAGTGATGAAACGAGCAGCCGCATATTGCGTATCCAGTGAAGCCATTTTCCATTGACACTCATGGTTTTGCTGGATGTGTGCAATATTCGGGCTTAAGTGAGGTATATTTTCGTAGGATAGGCATAAATACGCATGCAGTTGTATATCAAAATACATTCCTGACAAACCTTGTGGAACCTGTTTCTCATCCCATGTTCAGTAACATTGGGTGCACGCAAGATTCTGCGCCAGCTAATAGAGCGAAAAGGACGCAAAACTAGCGGCTGGCACGTGAACTTGACTTCATCCGACACGAAGACCTGCCCTCCTCCACTCCAGACTTAAACCGTTGGATTATAATATATGGCACACTTGCAGGAAAAGGCACGCTCAAAGCTTCATCCTACTCAAGGCATCCTTGATCAAAGCAGACATAGATATTTTTATATGGACCTCGTTCATGCTGATACAGACGACTGTTAGGTTGAAGGCTTGTATTTAAAATCAGGGTCATTTTGAATAAGCTTGGTTAGCGTAAGTATCATGTTTTCGTAAATTCATTTTGGTATATGAATGGTTACAATAAAAACAAACAGGTCCCAATTATTTCACAAAGAACATGTGACAGAAATTATGACCAGACTCGGTCCTTATGTAGATACAAAAAGATAACATAACTTAAAAAAGACTTGGACACAAATAAAAAAACAACATAAAAACAAAGTAACATATTAATTATATCTTATAAATAGTTTACAATCTAACATTACGTACTAGGACAAAGCAGTAAAATCGTATTGCTTGAAAATCAATTCTCATGGAATGCTTCAGGTGTGATGCTTGTAGCGAGGGCTAGTCACTGGATTGCTTCGCATCGTCGACAGTCACTTGCAGCAGGGCGGCCGTAGCAAGGTGACCTGTTGTGTTCACATCGTCGTATAGATTTTCAGGTAAAAATTAATGAAAGTCAACTGCCTCGCCAAATGTTTACGTAAACAATGAAAATCATATCATGTTGTTGTTGTTGTGCTTCGGGCTTGTTTCCGCACTTAGACGGCAATACATCCATTGTACGTGTTAAGAAACTCCACCAGCTGTCACGTCAGCCAGCCAAGCTCTTCCACGAAGCGCAGCAGCCTTTTTGGACTCTTCCACAGTTCCTGGGCAGAGTCCAAGAAGTCCTGTGGTTTCAAGGAACTGGAGTCGTATGTTAGCCACCTCTGGACAATCCAAGATAACGTGAGCGGCGGTCTCTTCCTCCTCCATGCAAGCTCTACAGAGGGCGCTGTCGGTGACACCAAGAGTGAATAAATGCTTATTTAGTGGACATTGCCCCGTTAGGAGGCCTATCACAATACGTAAAATCATATCATGTGCATTTAGCCTACAGTAATATCGACTGAGCTGCAACTCGCTATGATGAAAATTTTAAGTTTGTTATATGTTGGATATTGCATTCTGAACCATGCAATGCAGCTTGCGTTTGTGACGAAATGCGAGCAGTTTCATGGTTCGGAATGTCCCTTCCGACAAATGGTATTTGTGAGATGTGTAAAGTTAATATAACGGTGGGTGTGGTATTTGCCATTTATGCCCCGTCACATATAAAAAAAATCATTCATGTAAACTTTTTTGGTAGTCAAACAACACTAAGTTATGTCAAAAACTGATAGATCCGCGGATTTTATCAACCCATAAAAAAGATTCCCCAACGAAACTACTGGTTTTCCGTCCACAGCATTGACGTACATAATGTCGATGGTCCACAGTAATGAAATATAGACTTAGATCTAAATGCTCCTGCCAAATAATTCTTGGTAAAACAGCTTTTGGCAAATAACAAGAACAAAATAAACTGCAACCCTCAATGCAAATGGATTAGAAATATAAATTACTTAAATAACAAAGTTGCTTACACAATTATATGGATAGTATTACAAGTATTCTCTGGTGTAAAAGCCGTCCTCAACTAATAACATATTTCAGGTGTATAAAGCCCTCGTCAAGTTTGATACGGACGCGGTGTTTTGGGCTAATATGATGGTGGGCATCAGCAAAGCGAACGGCTGTCAGTGTACCGTTGTGCGCGGCGAGGCGGCGGGGCGATGGGGCGGGCGTGCGGGGCGCGGGGTCGGCGCCGCGGCTCAGCAGCCAGCGCACCGCCGCGCCGTGTCCGCGCGCCGCCGCCAGGTGCAGCGCCGTGTAGCCGCCCGCGCGACACCCGTTCACGTCCACTCCTGCACGCGTTCATTGCATTCCGCGTTAGGTTAGGTTAAGTTCATTGAGGGCATTCCGCGTCACCACTCGTACAAATGAATTGATATGTTTGTCTGGCCTTTCCGACCACCCGTGTCTTCAGACATTCATTTATTGCATCATTTAAGGCCCCTCAATTCCTGTTTTATTTATAGGTAAATAGCCACTAGCATAGAAAATATAGTAGGGATAGATGGCTATCATCATACCAGTGTTGAATAGGGATAATAACAGTCAGGTGGCGTTGCGATTCACATTTCGGAAAGGTGAATTGCATAATGTATTAAATACAAAAAAATAATTGATTTACAAAAAAAAATAGATTTACGATTACTTAAGGTGGGCCATTCCGCTCAACTCCCCATACAAACGGGGAAAAAAGATCACGCCCATATTTCTTGTCAGAGATCCACAATTTTGCTCAAAATAGCTTTATTTGATCGAACTAGATGTCTGATGACCATTGTACAATTGTGTTTGGTTTCTAAGTTATAAGGTCTGAAAGTTCGAATTTTTCGCGTGTTTTATACAAAACATTTTGGAGGTGGATTACTCAACGATAAAATCTATACATCTTAAAAAGATTAGTCATTAGACATAGCTTGTTTCATAAAAATTATAATCAATTTAGTTTTTGTTAGATTTTTGACTACAGTGGTTTACTTTTAGCTAGAAGTCGTTTTGTAATTAAAATGTTCTTAAATCTTACCAAATCAAACACTATGCGCATTGTCTGCTTTGTGGACATGTTGCATCCGCCTTATCACAGAGCCTGTCTTTTTCTGTGAAACATAGAAGGTCCCAGAGCGCCATAGCACAGTTTTTTACCGTGCCCGCGAATGAGTTAGTCCCGCCGGGAACGGACACCTTAAGTTATAGTTAAAATCTACTGTTATAATCACGCCTTCCTAGACATAATTTGGATTCAAGCTTAGCGCAATGATAGTGTAACTAGTACTGGAGGTGACGGGAGATGGCACTGGTTAAAAAAGTCATAGCATCAGTGAAAACAGGTAATTTTCGGTGAGTTTTGTACGTTGTATGACGTTAGCCATCTATACCTTCCTCTTTGATCTAGACAGTAGTTATGAAGCGTTGGGTTCACAAACAGCATGAGCGCACTATGCTTAAGAGATGAACAAAGTGTGGGTGTGAGACGTCAAATTGATGATCATTACCGTGAGTTGGAGAGAGACCTACCCGATGAGACAACTTTTAGAATTTTCATCATGAGCGCAGACCCTATGCTCATGTAATGTAAACTGTTTTTTCGTAAAATCTTTATGATTTCTCTAGTTTTACTTAAAGAAAGCCTCGGTGACCTTTGCATTTATAGATTGTGAGGTGAATAGGCGAGAAAATCCAGACAAATACCCTTTTTTCTAGTAAATAAAAATGACCCACTGATTCTTGGTGGATCATAGTTCTTAACTTTTCCTCATTATTTAAAAGTGAAACCTAAAACATAACATGCAGAACATTACGATTAAGATTTTTTTTGTAAAAAAAATGTCACAACATTTTGTACAGAAAAAATTTGGTCTTTCATGGTTGGGTCATCAAGTGGCATGTTGATCAGTTAGGACTTTGAACCAGGATTGTCTCACCCATACAGCGAGCATGGAAGGACGGGAGTAGCAACCGAAATTCCTTTGTATGGCTTAACCACTTTTAAGTACAAAAACGGCTTCTTGCGCTTCCCGAATTCGTCAGCGAACGAACTATGCTGCGGCCATACGAATGAGTTTCTATCGCTCCTCCTATCTTTTCATGCTCGCTGCACCCATATGTGCATTGTAATTTATTAATAACATATAAACTTTACATTTACCAGCTGATATTAATTGCTTCAGCGTATTAAATGTACCACCTCTTCCCGATACGATGCTGTCAATGGCTAAATATAATGCATTGTCTCCCATTGCTGACTTTGTCTTCACGTCTGCACCTGGTATTCAAAATGTAAATTACCTAATTTACTTTATCAACTTAATTTTGAGGGTAGGTAAAACCGGGAACGCTCGTAAAGTCTTGCCGTCCATATGTCAAAGATTATTGTATCTTATATACAACTTTAAATTTTGAATTGTGTTTATTGAAAGTTATGAAATTAATAATAGCTTTAATATTAAGTTATTTTTTATTTTTTTAACTATGATAGATTTTGTTTAAAAATTAGTAACGAGACCATTGTTACTCTGGCCTCAGGATATACCAGGACTTATGCCGGTGGGTTGAACCCCTGTGGCCTGGTTCGACCTGACATTTTTTATTGGTTAAGCGTTATAAACTCTGGTGAAAATGGCGCTGAGCGATGGCCAATGAAAATTTACATTTTTGGACCACCGAAATATATTTCCATAATGTGTACACTCAACAAATTAGAAGGAATTATTTAGATATCATTATTTCTTCAGCAATGTTTGCAAACCTCTCGAATACTGGGTACACGAGTCCTACTCGAACTTGGGCAATTTATTGTATTGTTACAAAATGAGCACTCCTTGCGGTTCAACTACTGTGGTTCGCAAAACCCTTACGCTGCAAAGGGCCTGGTAACCTTAGTTATTTTTAATCTTACGTTTTATGCTGAAATTGGGCCAGTTTTCTTTTTAATATCTTAAATCAAATCTATGATAAAACTTACCAATTTGCAACATGTAGGTAATTAACTCTGGACACCCAATGTAGCAGGCTCTCTGTACACATAAAATAGCATTTTAGGGCATAAAATATACCTATTATTTTATGATATTTCTTCATGCTACCAAGCAGCATGCTACCAAATAACACAAAAAATCAAGTGTCAAAATCAAATCAAATGAATGCTATTTAATAGCATGTTATGGAATAGCATAGGGATACAAAGATTAACATACATATTTTATCATTAGCTTTTCTTCTTATAGATCTTCCCAGGTCTAGCTACATCAGCATGACACCAGCTTTGAAAAGTCACAATTCGATTGTTTCGGACGGATATACCGATTCGGAAATTTTCAACACTACACCAGCTTTGAAATAATAATGAGGGCGCAACTGCTCCATACAATTGTACTTTTTTAAATTAAAGCATCAAAATTTTACATTTTGCCGCCAACCCTAATAAGTCTATCCTATGAACGTAAACTGCTTTTCTTACGAATGTGTCCTGTTAATAAATTATAAAGTTATGAAACTTCATTTCTATTTCATAGTTTAATATAATGTGAAATGGGCATCGATATAAAAAAAAACATTTAGATCCGTTCTGAGCTTTCCCCTGCGTGTCAAGTCAGGTACTCTAATTCGAACAATTTAGAGTACCTGAGCTGTCAGTTTCGATACACCCGTCACGGCGTCCGCGCGTGTTTGCCCATTGTATAGGTGCTGCTCTATGGTAGAAGAAAGAAATAATTATGCCGTCGTTTGTAGTGTAAACATGTAAAAATGATAAAAAAGATGGAATCACATATCAGAGGTTTGCTATCAACATTTTATGATCTCTGAGATGAGGATTAATACGAAAGTTGCAATGTTAAAATACCTGATCTGCGTAATGTTTTGTGTGTCAATTGAATATTCCAATTTTATATTTGGTTATAAATAGTAATATGAGTATGTAATGAATAATGTAAATGGCAAAACGTTTGCTGATTAAAAATTATAACTGAGAGCGGGAAAATAAAAATTTCATGAAGGCAACACCATAGGCTAAAGGAAAAAACGAATTGAAACGATCACTTGTATGATGTTTGACTCTGATGGACCTTCTTGTTGTTTTTTTAGTTCAATGGAAATGGGCCTAAAAGTTAATTTAACTAGAAATAAATAAGATGAATTTTGGCTTCTTATTTTTTCATCTGTTGTTTATGTTCATATACATTCTTCCAAGAAAACACTTGCTGAAATCATGGCGTAGCAAGAATTTTGTTATGGGGCCTGACAATAATACGTTTTTTTTAATTTTGTATTTATCTAGGGGTCGGTCCGGTCACAAAAAAATTTTTTTTTTCAAAGTTTTAATAATTTTTTTGGACGCGGCAAACAAACACCAAATTCAAAACTGGATGGAAAACATGGACAATTTTTCGTTGCTGCTCCAACCATCTTTCATCTAATGCGATGGTACATTTATTACAGTGAAGAAGTGAACGACCATAACAAATGTTAATCATATCACATGGAAAATAGGGAAGTGGACTTTTACATGGATTTCAAACCATGCACACCAGGTGAGGACACAAAAAGTAAAGCAGTATAAGTACCAGGAATGGCGTAAAGCCATCGGTTTGCAGCGGCAGGTTGATAGCGGAAGGGAACCTGCTTAGCAGCTTCATGCAGCGCTTTATCATAGCCGGATTGTCACCACAGCGCTACAAAAGAACGCTAACATTGTTTCTCACATTACAGCTAAGACATATATGAAAAAATACTATTAAGATTTTTCACTGTAGTTAAACATTAACTAAAAGCCAATTTATAGACAATTTTATTGAGTCATAAATAAAGATGCTCCAATTATATGAATCCTACATTTCGATAGGTCAACGTCACACTCCGCATAGGCTGTAAAAATATTAAAATCTTACAGAAACTGCATAGTGAACCTCACGCAGTAATTGCCTTTCTCCATGAATCTCATGGACGGGACGGTCACCAAGTATAACTCGCTTGTGGGAACGCTGTCGAAACTCACACATGTCCTTTGCATTACACTCTTTCGCACCCAGGGTAAGGAAAGTGTATGTAATCATAACAATCAGAGCAAATATAGCTATATGATAAGTATAATACTCTCCATTTTGCAGAATTTCCCTCAGTGAGGAAAGGATGTCTTTGTAACTGTAAACAAATAGTTGTTAACAAAAAATATTGTAGTGCTGAATTAATTGGAATTTCTGAATGAATATATATGGATCAATGAATTTGCTCTCTAACGTAATTTTGTAAAGTTTAATTTAAAGGAAAAACAAACAAAATACCAAACAGAAGCATACAATCCAATCATGGTGTACTAATAAAAACTTAAACCATGGTCTCACTCACAGCATGTTTAATGTTTTTATCACCTTATATATTTTTAAGTAAGCTTAACAACGAAAACAGGTGCAATCATTATTTTCAAGTATTGCCGCCAAAAACGGACATGTCATCCATATCACCATCGCCAGTAACTCCATCCCTAATATATATTTCGCCTAAATCTGTTCTCCAATATTTCCGCCTCCGGCAATAGGCATTTTGGTTAGGTCATTTCCGACTTTCTTTGTTTTTTCGAGATCTCTCTGTGGGTCTGTCTACTCATGATATTCTCACCTATGAGTCACAATAGTTTAGTACTCATGAAGTGACAGCCACGAAGAAAGTTCTGTGAATCACATGTGAGAATCTCATGAGTAGACCCGGTGCATCAAGCCGTGAAGTATAGCGCAGCGTCGTCGTTCTGCACGATTTTGTGTGCAAGTACGGGCCTGAAGGTATCCCCTATTACCCGGACTGCTTCTCGGCATGTGCCGGTCCTTGGCGGGCTAGGCATCATTTTATCGAGACTTCGGGCATGCGCTGCGTTCAACTACGTCATTCCTGACCGAACGACGGGGAGCACAGCAGCAGCTCTCAGGGCAGCGAATGACCTTCGGGCGGCCTTGCGTGCAGGGGAGCAAGGTTGTTGAGGTGTGGATGTGGCGAAGCATCGGCGCGCTCGAACATGCGGCGCGCGAGCTTCACAATAAATCCTTCCACTGGTGGCATCTGCACGTCGTTAGCGATTACGTCATTTCTGACGTAGCGCCCGGTTCACACTACCATACGGAGGGTGACGTTTTGCTGGACCTGGATTCTCTTCCTCTGAGTGGCTGAGCTTAGCACATACCACGCTTGGGCTGCATAGGTGACTCGCGACCCGACGTACGTTTTATAGATCCTCAGCTTCGCTCGCAACGGCAGGAACGGCAGTCTTGATGAGACTACCGGTCTCAGGAGAGCGCGTGCCGCCTTGGCTTGTCGGATGACATGGTCCACCATAGGCGTCATGCGTAGTGACCGTCGATGGTACAGCCGAGGTAGCGTACTGAGGATTGCTACTCTACGACCTGAATCCGGACCTGCAGGTTGCGTAGATATGTGCGCTGTTGGCCACTTAAGATGGCGGCCGTTTTCCCGACATAATCGGCCATCTTACACTTATCCAACCAGTCAAACACACAGCAGGTCCAGCAACCGCTGCATTCTGGCTGCTATGTACGCTCAGCGCGATTTGGCGAAGTGCGCGTTGTTATCCGCAAACAGCGCGAGTGCCACGTCTTGTTCCCACTTCTGTGGGATGGGAATATAGTTTTTGTTGGCCGCATAGAGGAGCGGTGGAAGGTAACTGCCCTGTGGCACGCCTGCCATGATCGGTTGCGTTTGTGAGTCATGTCCCTCTACCGAGATATAAAACCGGCGTCTTTCGAGGAAGGACGGTACTGTCCTCAGGATTGCAAGTGGTGTGGTGGTGTCCAGCATCTTATGCAGGATCCCCACGTGTCATACACGGTCGAATGCCTTCACGATATCGAGAAAGACACCCACGGTGTAACGGCCACGGGGAGCTGGAGAGTAGTGGATTGCTGACTGCGGAAACCAAACTGCTCATCACGTAATGGGATGTTTGGTTGGATTCTCAGAAGTAGCAGGCGCTCGAAAAGCTTTGCAATGTGAGTAATGCGTCGATAGCTCGCAGGTGGACGGCGGTCTTTGCCGGGAAGTGTCCGGTTCAGAGGATGCCATTGAAGATCCTGGTCAATGCGACCGAGGATCTTCTAGGCATCTGCAGCAAGGCCATTGTTTGGATCCCATCTGGCCCGGGCGTCTTTCGCTTGGGAAGGCGAGTGACAGCCTTCGCAAGCTCGACGGGGAGATGTATAAGCCAGTTTACTAAAGCAACTATATAGAAATGGCGGCTTGTACTTGTCAAACGGACGGTACGGTCAGCATACTATTGTTACAAAGTATACATTTATGTTTTGAGATTTTTGTAATATTTCACGATACAAAAATATATTAATGAAATTAAACATAAATACATACCACATTCCTTGGAATAAGCGACTTACCTGTTTAGTACGAAAAAGTATATTTACTTATAATGTTAACTAGTTCAAGAGGTAGGAAAAGGTTAATAAAACTGTGGGTCGTTTAAATGTACTTATTTATGTATTAAAATTAATTATTGCATTCCAGAAGATTCATCTGAACCAAGTTATTAACTTAAGGTGGGCCCGTAAGCATCAGAAAATTACGCTCTCCATACAAACGTAGTTTACTAATCATTTGAAAACCACTGTTCCAATTTGCTTTATATTTGGGACTTAATGTCAGGCAACAAATATCTATGTCTGCACGTATTTGTTTTTTCGAAAAATGTACCCTGTCTCACAAAACAGAAAAAAGAAAATTTGTATGAAGATTTTATTTTACCTGTTATTTGACTTGCTTTAGATTTTTCAGCAAAACAAAAACGTGCAGACACAGATATTATGTTTCACAGATATTTTTTTGTAGAATATTAGATACCAAATATCAAGCAAATCGGAACAGGAGTTTTCAAATGTTTAGTATACTACGTTTGTATGAGGAACATAGCTTTAAGTCTCTGTGTGTTTTTATTTTTTGTAAATATCTGTATTTTCAGTAAAAAAATAACATAAAGATAGACAAATTTTTCTAATGCTTATTAGCCAATCAATATTTTCCAATCTAAAAGATATACAGGGTCAACTTTTCCAATGGGCCTTCAGGGCTAGATCCGAAACTAAAATAAATAGCGAAAAACACTCAAAGGATCACTCCTCTCACGGATTTTGATAAAAATGAAAAATGCATTATTCGATTTTTTTTTTTTTGTTTCCCTAGCCGCGAATCGAACTCGTTGATTTTCAAAAAAATACCTGTATTATTGCGCCAGTCAATAGTGTCGCTTACAAGGAACAAATCCTGTGAAGTAATGTTATGCAACAAACTAAAGAAAAGTGTTGACTTTTAATAAACTGATTAAAATGTTCCAGTATTCATACATCACCCGTTTCCAGAAAATAAAAATTCAGACGTAGATTTTGACAAAATATTTTAAAATCCAAAATTTCATAAGCATAGTTAAACATTAAGAGCATGTAAACAGTTATCACCCGTAGTCATATGATAGGTTAACGACTCTCATAAACACAATTTCTCGGGCGACACTCCAAAGTATCTTCCGGCGGTTTTTAGAAGTCATAGTACTCTTCAGTTCAACCAGTGAAACACTATACCGACCTAACAACGCAATTGAGTACATACTACTGCGCGCTTTGTAAACTGTCGTTTTGCAGTCGGTACCGCACTGTGTGAGTATAGATAGCGATATAGTGGAAGCGAGATAGCATGCGATTCGCAAGTACAAGCCGCCATTTCTATATAGTTTATTTATTGAACCAGGATATACAGGTTTTCCTGGAGTAGTGGAAGCTGGGCCGACAGCGCAGCGGCAACGACGTCGAATTTTAAGGTGGCCAACCCGCCGGGACTAACTCATTCGCGGGCACGGTAAAAAACCGTGCTGTCGCGCTCTGGGACCTTCTATGTTTCAAAGAATAAGACAGGCTCCATGATGAGGAAGATGCTAAATGTCCACAAAAAAGACAATGTGCATAGTGTATGATTTGGTAAGATTTACGAAAATTTTAATTACAAAACGACTTATAGCTAAAAGTAAACCACGACCGCTGTAGTCTAAAATCTAACAAAAACCAAATAGATTATAAATCTTGATTAAATAAGCTATGTCTGACGACTAATCTTTTTAGGTTGTTCTTACTTTATCATAGCGTAATCCGCCTCCAAAGGGCTTGTATAAAACGCGCGAAAAATTCGAACTTTCGGACCTTATAACTTAGAAACAAAACACAATTTTACAATGCCAATGGTCATCAGACATCTAGTTAGATCAAATAAAGCTATTTTGAGCAAAATTTTGGATCTCTGACAAGAAATATGGGCGTGATCTTCTTTCCCCTTTTGTATGGGGAGATGAGCGGGATGGGCCACCTTAACTGTCAAACTTGGGCTTGCTCCTTTTTCGATTTTGTGCCCAAGGGCTTGGTTGGAATGATTTGAGTGCTATGCTTTCACACACATAACTGTTAAAATAGGTAATCAAACGTTGATATACATGACACGACTTTACTGTTCATATGTAAAGTGGGCTATGTTGTAGTTTAATAATGGAAAAAGTTGATCATAGTCAACGCATTCGACCTGGAGTCGTATTCAGAGAGAACCTGTCAAAACTTAGTACAAGATTAGCTCCGGACTAACCATACAAAAACCGGTTTAATCCGGCGTATTAAGTTAGTGCGCTCACTCTGAATACGGCTGATATTTTCTTAACCCTCAGAGACGGAGATATCGGCGTTGCAGATACTGGCGTGTTAACACACATTGTTATGCCCTTACCTTTCCATTTACCTGAAGAGTGAGATATGTCACAGTGACATATTTGACATAAGACCTTCGTGGATATTTTAGATCATTTTTATTTTAATAAAATTTTATTTTCTGCAGAAATATTTGTTTAAGGATTCTGAATAACAGTTTTTACGAGTAAGTAATTATTTTATTTAATGCGACATGATCCGTTTTCAAACTCATCGCGGCATAATGTTCCCGCCGTTTATTTATGCACGTCATTAAACCGTCTAAATGTTATCTAAATTTTATCAATTTACGCTTAAAAGTAGTCTTGTGTAAGTATCGCATTAATCTCGCAAATTTCTAGTACACTTGTGACTTGCCATTTCGTCAGGTGCGTGAAGAGGACCGATGCACCATTATCTTTTAAGACTTCAACTTTGGACTTGTGGTTGATTGCAGGTACGAAGTGAAGTCACGTCATGTGGAGTGAGAGCGCCTCTGCGGCTCTGGTCATTATAATAATATCTGTGCTATTAGGATATCACTTATTCCATCATACAATACAAGGTTTTAATGCATTTTTCATAATGAAAATATCCCATCAAGATATTTTATAGTTTATTATTTTATATAAGTATATTATTTTATCCTGCATGTAATATTTTCCTTACTTTGGTCCTTACGTAAGAAATGTTTGCACCAAAATCTATGTAAATATCAACCTTAGTTAGTTAGTTAGTTAGTTGGGCAAAATGTTTTCCGCGCTAAGCCTACTTCACAGAGAGGCCATTGTGCGTAACAAAGGTGACTATGTAAGCCATCCCAGCTCGTCCCAGAAGTCCAGCATACCCTTTACATTACCACAGGCCTCTGCAAGGGATCCCGGTGCTCCTAGGGTCTGCGCCCGATGGTCGGCCACACTCTTGCACTCCAACAGTACATGGGCGGTTGTTTCCGTTGTCTCCATGCAGCCACGACATAGAGGGCTGTCCGTCACCCCCAGGTTATGGAGGTGCTTGTTGAGTGAACAATGTCCTGTCATTGTTCCCACCATTGTGCGTAGATCATTTCTTTTCAGATGCAACAGCTTGTGCGTGAGGCTTATTGAGGGATGGGATGACCTCTCTGGCCTGCCTGCAATCTACCAGGTGTTTCCATCCGGTATTGTGAAGCATCTTGGTTCTATCTTGTAGCCAGTTTTTGAGTTGACTAAATGGTATAGGTACTATCGGTTCTGGACCCATTAGTACTGTACTGGATCCTCGTTTGGCCAGTTCATCTGCAGCGTCATTACCCACAGAGCCACTGTGTCCTCTTATCCACTGCAAAGTTACGTGATTGTTTCTCGCTACTTC
The DNA here is from genome assembly GCA_946894095.1 of Incurvaria masculella. NCBI lineage: Eukaryota > Metazoa > Arthropoda > Insecta > Lepidoptera > Incurvariidae > Incurvaria > Incurvaria masculella. The sequence continues at coordinate 13,229,558 of OX335644.1, forward strand.
TTCTAGGGCGCAATGACATTCTAGAATCAAGCCCGAGTTAACTTTGTTATTTTTCAGTGCGTTTAATACAGATGCGCTATCTGAGATAATTCTTATCTTATAGTCGTGCATCTTCCTGGTTTTGATTGCCTCTGCGGCTCGAATTATTCCCACACATTCTGCCTGGAATATGGTGTTAAAGGCGCCTAGGGTTGTTGAGATGTTGATGTTCGCATCTCGGGAGAAGACACCCGCTCCAGTTCCCGAAATTGTTTTTGATCCATCTGTGTAGATTCGGATTTCTCTCACCCCTGATTGGTCTGCGAGTTCTTCCTTCAGTTGGATGTGATAGTTTCTTTTAAAGATATGGTTGGTAGAAATCTTGTCACAGATTGCCGAGAGCATGGGTACATGGTTCATGAATTCTGTCATAATCCGTGCGTGAGGGACTCCATGATTTTGTTTCCAGGTTCCTGCGGCTCTCAGCCGGAGAGCTGCTGTAGCGGCTTCCTGCTGAACATGCAGGTGTAGAGGTCTTAGATCAAGTATTACCTCTAGTGCCTGTGTAGGAGTTGTTCTCATGCAGCCTGTCGTTGCAACGCACGCAAGGCGTTGCAGACTTTGGAGTTTTGCTTTTACGGTGCTCAGTTCCGTCCTAGGCCACCATACTACTGCGCCGTAGGTTATGGTTGGTCGAATTACAGCAGTGTATAGCCAGAGTGTTATGGAGGGTTTTAAGCCCCATTTTTTCCCGAGCATTCTCTTGCACTGCCAGAAGGAGATGCACGCCTTCTTTGTTTTGTCTTCGAGATGTTTATTCCAGTTCATCTTGCTATCAAGGATTACACCCAGATATTTGACTTCTGTTGATAGGGATAATTCTATGCCAAAAAGTTTTGGCAGTTTCATGTCTTCTAACTTTCTCTTGTTCGTGAAGAGAATAAGTCCTGTTTTGTTTGGATTTACTGAGAGTGCATTCCCTTCACACCAGTTCTCTACGATTCTTAGAGCCGATCTCATTACGTTGAAAAGTACTTTTTCCGATTTGCCACTAATCAGAATCGTGATATCGTCTGCATAGCCAACAGTCTTATGTCCCTTTTCGTTTAGGCTCGTGATAAGGCTGTCCACCACGATATTCCAGAGCAGGGGTGAAAGAACACCTCCCTGTGGACAGCCTTTCGCCACTACTCCCCTCGTGGTACTATTTATTGTGAACTGTATGGCTCTTAACATAAGGAGATTTCTTATCCACCCCGAAATGGTCGGTGCAGCTCCAAATCTGTTAAGCGCCTGGCTTATGCTGTTAAAATTTGTTTTGTCGAAAGCCCCTTCAATATCTATGAAGACCCCTAGGGTGGAGCTTTTGTTTGAAAGTGCCAGTTCTACTTTGGTCACTACCTCGTGTAGAGCTGACTCAGTTGATCTTCCTGTTCTATATGCATGTTGGCTGGGATGAAGTGGTATGTCATTTAGAGCACCGTCCCTGAGATGTCTGTCTATCAGTCTTTCCAATGCCTTCAGCATGAAGGAGGTAAGGCTGATGGGTCTGTATGACTTTGCCTGTGTGTAGTCACTCTTTCCAGGTTTAGGTAAAAATACCACTTTCACTTCTCTCCACAGGCAAGGTATATAATTATGGGCCAAGCAGGCTCTGAAGATTTCCACAAGTTGGTCCGTAATTGTTGGTAGGCCCCATTGCAGTAGTGCAGGGCAGATGCCATCCAGGCCTGGTGATTTGAACGGTTGGAAGCTGTTGATTGCCCAAATAGCTTTCTCTTTTGTGACTACTTCGTTGGCTATTTGCCAGTCCGCAGTCTTTGGCTGTTTAAAGGTCTCCCCTGCCCATGTTTTGTCATCTGTTATCTTGCAGCCTGGGAAATGTGCTTCAAGAAGTGTTTTGCTGACTTCTTCATCATTGTTTGTATAGGATCCATCTGGTTTTTTTAGTGTTCCTATAGAGTGGTTTCCTTCGCTTGAGAGGAGCTTTTTTATTCTACTGGCCTCGCTTGTAGAGTTTATGTTTTCACAGAATCGTCGCCAGGTTTCCCTTTTGCGGAATCTGATCCGTTTCTTGTAGAAGTATTGGGCTTTCTTGTACGTGTCCCAGTCTTCTTCCACTCTAGTGTTTTTTGCCCGGTTGAACAGTCTCCTCAGGTTTTGCCTCAGCCCCTCAAGTTCTGGCCCCCACCAGTGATTTTTTCCCCATTGTTTGGGAGGCGTGAGTGGACATGATTGTTCATAACAGGTTGTTATATAGTTGGTTAGAATACTTACATTGTGCTCAATGTTGCTAGCGTCATGGGTCATATCTTTAAGAGAAGATCCCAAGATTTGATGAATTTGGTCATTGAGAAGAGCTTTATACCTGGTTACGTCGGTTTTACGGGGGTTCCTCCTAGGTACCGGCTCGTGTGTATGTGCTGTTATTGTGTAACAGATTCGCCTATGGTCCGAGAAGGATGGCTCCGGTGAAACTTGCCAGTCTGAAACAAGCTCTGCCGCCCCACTCGATGCCAGCGTGATGTCTATTATTGTTTGGTATCTGGAACTGACAAAGGTTGGCTCGGCGCCCACATTCAGTATTGACAGATTGGTGGTGAAGAGATACTCTGTGAGATGCTCACCTCTTTTGTTGGCTGATGCGCTGCCCCAGAGAGGATGATGGGCGTTGCAGTCTGCTGAGATGACGATGTCCCAGCTGTTCTCTTCGCAGTGCTGTACTAGCTCGGCCAGTTGCTTGGAGGGGATGTCCTCTTCTCCGGGCATGTAGACCGAGGCTAGTACTAGCGAGGGTGTGTTCGGGCTGTTCTCAATTTTTACCGCTGTAATGTCTCTGGAACAGTACTGATTAATGAGAACAGCAGTTATATTACGAGGCATGTAAATACAAGTTCGTGGATTTTGTACGGCGGTATTTAGCATTAACTTACCACCGATGTTGCCGAGACCACATATTTTGTCCTTCCTAATCCACGGCTCTTGAATTAGGGCTATGGTCTCTTGATTTACCTCCAGCGTTCTGCGTAGTGTAGCCGCCGCGATCTGCTTGTGCTGGAGGTTGGTCTGTATAACTTTAATGGGTTGGTGATCCGAGGATGCCATCTTCGTCCTCAGTTTCCACCTCCGAACCCATTTTGTTGTCACTGGCGGTGGCGCTAGCAGCAGGCGCACCGTCTCCGGATGTTGTGGAAGATCTGGCCGTTTCGGTGGATGTGGCCTTCTTGGTATCAGGCGGGGTGTCGCTGAGGCCGCGGGCAGTGAAGTATCTGACGTATACACTACCCATGGCAAACGCAACACGCCTGTTCCGTTTGGTGATCTTCTCGATCTCAGCCTCTGGTATATTGAGAGTGAGGAACAAACCTTTCTCTTCTTGGATGCTGGCGCTGGTCAATGTCCAGGTCCTGATATTGTACCAGGGATTCTGCGCACAGAGGACCCTGTGTATTTCGGTGATCTCGTTGTGATCCGTGGGCAGCAGAAGGCCGGCTTTCACCTGCTTTGTGATCTCCGACTGTGGTATGACCGTCAGAGAGATCCCTTCGCTGATCTGGGGCATCTTCGCTACCGTTGATTTCAGCCACTGCAGTGACTGGTCATCTTCGCACCCTACCTTAAGCACGCCCTCACTGAGTAAGGGCTTACCTCGGAATGCTGGTGCAAAGGCAGTCATGGCGTTGTCCTCGGGAACACTCAGCACCGCTTCGAGGATTCTCTTGTAGAGAGATTTCTTGAGCAGGTCTGCGTGTGCTTCGGTAAGGGCAATGGCAGGTTTGGTGGTAATGGCTACAAACAAATTTGATTGTATCATATCTGCGTAGCCCAACGAACCTGCTCTGGGTGCTTCGGTTTTAGCGCGCTTTGAGTCACCTCTTGGCGACGATGTGTCATCCAGACGCGCCCTCTTCGCTGCCTTCCGCCGAGCTCGCTTACCCTTTGGTGTCACAGTATGCTGGTGCTGGGCTGCGTTGGGTGATCGCTGCCGGTGGCCTTCCGCGTGGGTATTTGATGGCTGCCTGAGGTTGGGCTCCCGGTTGGGTGCCTCACGTCTCGAGGCGACGTCCCCGCGGCTGGCTCCCGGTTTGGATCCCTCCGTCGTCCGCTGCTTTGCCCCGCTGCCGGTGTCCGTGGGCCCCAAGGGGCCACTGCGTGTTCTGGCTGCGTGTGATTTTCTGTTTCCGGCGTCAGCGGGTCCCGAAGGTCCACAGAGGGCACCGGCAGCAGGTGTGTTTCTGTTGTCAGCGTCGGCGGGTCCCGAGGGACCACAGCCTGCACCGGCAGCAGGTGTAGAGTTATTGTTGCCGACGCCAGCGAGCCCCGAAGGGCCACAGAGGGCACCGGCAGCAGGTGTATTTCTGTTGCCGGCGTCGGCGGGCTCCGAGGAGCCACAGCTTGCACCAGCAACAGGTGTGGGTGTGTTAGTGCCTGCTCGAGGTAAACGCGGTTTCCCCCGTTTACCCGTCGCAGGGTGTATGTCAGCAGACATTGTGGCGGGTGGGGCCGGCGGTCCTGACTTCGCTAACAGCGCTCGTCTGGCCCGGCGCTTTGCGGCATGGGACGGCACAATCCGCCACAAGTCTGACGCATGTGTTTTTATTGATGTGTGTGGCAGGCTTTCCGCCAGACCACTGACATCCAGGAGCGACGTTGAGACGCTCCTGGATGTGTGCGAGATGTTGCCCCCCCCAGAATACGAGGGGCAGCCCGAGCGAAGCTCGGGGAGGGATTCCCCCCCACCAGAGGCGGAGGTACCCTCCTGGGGTAATAATTCTTTACATTTCGCTTCCATTATTTAGTTGGAGTTGTGTTTTTGTGTTAGTGCTTGTTAGTGTAAATGTGTGTATGTGTATACAAGTGTGTGAGTGATGGAATGCAAGTGTTTGCTGAGTGAGTGATTGTGTATATGTATGATACGTGTTATGTATGTGTGTGTACTTGGGGAGAGGAAGGAATAAGGAGAGGAAGGTGGATGAGGAACATGTGATATATTAAGCATATTTATTATATAGTTGGAGGATTTCGGCTGGTGGTTTCCGTTATACCCGTTTCGGAGGGAATCGAGCCTGAACAGGCAGCAACCTCGAGAAGGTTAGTCCAATCCAGCCTTGCCTTAGGGATCTACACGACTGTTGCGCTCTCTCCTAAGGCCATTCGCCAAGACCTTCACTGGGATTTGTAAAGGAAATAGGAAAGTTTTAATTCTGTGTGGTCTTATTGATGCCCTTGCAAAATTAAATGCCGTCCCGCCCAAAAAAAAAAAATATCAACCTTACTTAACTTAACTTTGTAACAAGACATTTTTATTGTGAATGCTGACTTTGACTTTTACGATAGGTACACATTGTATGTCTGTGGTTTAGAAACTTTCAATTAAATTACATCTTAAAGACATACATTGTGATTATATGTTTGCTCTTACATCCTCTAAATAATAAGACACTGTTAATCTAGAAATCCCTGTTTTCTGAGGTTCCACTGAACTCAAACTTTTCTTAAGGATGTTCCGACCCATACAATCTTTTTTTTACACAGAACGCAAAAAGTATTGCACTTTAAGGCACGAATTCGTCAAAAATATTAAATATAGTAGTTGCAGCGAAAACATATTCACAATTTCAGTTTTAATGGTTTTTTTGTAATTGCCGATTAGAAGTTTTACACCGTTAGATGGCGCTGTTAAATAAAAATCGTATTTAAATAAATTGTAACAAAACCAATAATCCTGAAATTGTGAAATTGTTTTCGCTGCAAGTAATATGACTATATTCAACTTTTATTGTTAATTCGTGGCTTAAAGTGCAATACTTTTCGCGTTATGTGTGCAAACAACTTTATATGGGTCGGAACAGCCTTAAGCAATATTTGTTTAAATACAATAATCTATGTAGGTACAAACGGCATCACTCTAACCACCACACATTGGACCTTGGTCCACATATGGTTTCCTTGGAAATAACAATTCACACTGTGACGTTTAGGGTGTTATGCTCCGTAATTTTATATATTTTAATTTTGTTTATACATTTTATTTATCAATTTGATGGTTCTGTCTGTTCCTGTGCAATAACTTAAACAAGCCAAAATTGATGGACAAATTGAAGTTAGATGGAAACAACTATTTTCTCGGAATTCATTATGCATTATCGCAACCACTATCTCAAAATTGTAAAACATTAATACATTTCTTTAAGGCCTCTTTAGCTTTAAGAGGCTAAGGAGACCTTGAAATTGTTACAATAGTTACTATGGGACTGGCATAACCGCAATGCGGCTAAAGTCCTATCAAAATCTAGAAAAAAAAAAAATGCCTCTTCTCAGAAAACTCAAACTTTTAACTGATACAACAGCTTAACATATACATAAATCTCTTTTCAACTTGGGTCTGTACTCTTTTGGTAGCATTGGCAGATTCTAATTGGGTATCTTTACCAGGTTGGTCGGTTCATTTTAAATGATTTCTTCACATTTATCAATATTTGTAACCCATTGAAGGGCCTATGTACTTCTGACATTTAGAAAAGCAGATGATGGCGCGGACGGGTCTGCTGGTGGTGTCGAGTGTGGCGCGAGCACACGCGGCGCTGTCCCGCGCGGCGCCGCATGTCACCAGCACACTCTACATCAGCGTCAGCAGCGTTACCGACAACCTGCTACCTCTCTTCAGCAAACAGATTGTAAACATCTACACCAAGGTACATTTTCATTTGTCTCCCCTTTTTCTTCAACTACAATTCTCATACCTAACTTGTATAACAAACAAATTTTAAAGTCAATGTCACAACTTAATGTAAGCTTGCATGACATAAACCTTGACCCTATAAAGGTTTTAGGCCATTTATTGCATACATTCAATTTATCCGTTGTGTACATTATGTAAAAGAAAGGTTTTATTAATAATTCTGTACCCTTGTTAATCTATAATCCAATACTATTAATTTACGATAGTCCCTGTGATTCTAAATGAGTTGATTTTGAACTAAGGAATATTTGTAGCTCATTTGGTTGTATTAAGGGAAACCATGGTTGGCTGTTAGTCTTCCTTCATTCTGTCCATAACATAGTCTGCACTCCACACTTTAGAATCAACTTCCTTTAGATTGATAACCACGTTCTTACGACAGTCAACATCGGTGTGCAGCTCACTAGACGTCCGACTGCTGTTGCGGCCCCTGGATGCCAGGATACAGACGAGGGACCCGGTGCAGCTAGTGCTGCTAGAAGGTGCAGCCGAGCCCGATGTGGAGTCCAGGGTTGATAACCTGGAGGCTGGCTACAAAGTGTTGAATTTGGGTAAGCATAAGAAATTGAATCAATCCAAATTGTTTACTGGTATTTTTTTTTGTAAAATTAGATATTATTTGTTTATGTCAGCCCCATAATGACTGTTTTGTGTTTATTTTAAAGAATGATTTTAGAATCTGTCAATATTACAATGTTGTCTTGCTTCACTGTTGCCGTGTAAGACTAGGCAACGGAAATAGCCATTGGTTCAACCGCAATGATTGGTAATTGGCAATATATGGACCCTAGCATTTCAAATGTGGTTAAATAAATTATAAATTACCCCTACTACTACATATGTGTTCAAAGAAATATTCCTTATCACCAGTCACCAGAAATTGTACTTTTATTAAATCTTTGGATCATCTTTATGATACTATTTTTATTTGGTTTTTTTATATGCATCCTGACATGGATGGCTAATACCTTAAAACTACCGTTATGATATAAGCCCAATACACCACATTTCCAAAGGAATTAGGTGTCATGCCAGGACCTTCCCTTTTTGGGCACGGCTACATTGAACGGGATGGAAAACAAGGACATGTTTTAATTTCCGCTTCAACCATCTTTTCATCCAATGCGATGGTACCAACCTGGGTGGGCTTAGAGAGAAGGGGAAGGGGACCTACAGTTTTACATGGATTCCGAACCATGGAGCAGCTCGCATTCGTGATGAAATACACATATCTAACTCAGAAAGAGGAAGAAAGGGGTGCATGAATGGGGTGTGAATTTGAACCCAAAACTCTCATATGCTAGGCAAGTCCTTGCGCCACTAGGCTACGAGCTGCTTATGGTTTATGCATATACATCTTTAGGGGTACTTAAGTACTGCTGCACCTTTCACGTTAATATTGTGTGTATGTTGTATTTATGTGATAAATTCTATTCAGATTACATGTCAAATAGTAATGTTTTACAAAAAAAACTATGCCTAAAATTCCCTGCCGGATACACCAATGGTCACAATGGTCTGACCACAGATGTCCCCGAGTGCTCTCCGGTGGAGGCGGCCGGCGAAGTGAGAATGTACGACTATGTGGCGCTCGGCGGCACATTCGACCGCCTGCACAACGGGCACAAGATCCTGCTGTCAGAAGCAGCGCTGCGTGCAAGAAAGCACCTCACCATCGGCGTCACAGATACAAACATGATTCAGTGTGAGAATCTTAGCCTAAAATATATTATATACAATCACAGTAATCCGAATTTATTTAATAGGCTTTTTTAGTGCAAAATGGTAAGAATGTTTTTGTATAGCACCACCTGTGATGCTCATAGCATAGGCTATCAACGCATATCGTTCCTTGCGAGTCATACCTCAGGGTATTCTGTCTTTCTTATCTGACCTAATTCAACAACCTTGACCTCCTGTACGCCGCCATTATGAGTGCAATCAGTCCAAATCACACCGGGGCTATAAAGTGGGTGACCAAAAGCTCTTGTGCAATGAACGGCGCATTATCGTGGTGCAAGATCCAGGTGGTCATTTTTACGACGCCACTAAAACGTTGCTTTGGAAGAACACACAAAAAACGAACGAAGCGTGCCATTTCCTCCTCCTTTTTCAGCTATATGCTAGATTATCCTTACATATATGACGTGTCCATCCTGACGTGTGTTTGTCACCTTACTCCTCCAAAACAGCTGGTCCGATTTTATCGTTTTTTTTTGCACAGAATCGTTACATATTGAATCCTTTTGTCAGTTAACTGCATGGTAAAAACCTTATTACCTCAAGGCACACGAATTTTTTTTCCTATTCATTAGGCGTCACTTCTGACGTAGTCAAAAGGACATTCCGTTCAGCCAATTTAGTCTTAACCAAACAAACATTTTGAGAAGAAGAATACAAAGATCATCATTGAAACAAGCAGAGGTGGAGCCGAAGTGAAACTTTCGATCCGTTGCAGCGAAGAAGCTGTGGGAGTTAATCGAGCCGCTGGAGCAACGCATGCGGACGGTGCGCGAGTTCTTGCAGGACGTGCGGCCTGGCCTCGAGTACAACATGGTGCCACTCCACGACATGTACGGGCCCACGCGCGACGACCCGCGCCTGCAGGTACCATTCCCTTACTCGCGCCCTTCGACACATCGTCATGCAACAGAATTATTATTAATTTCGAAAATTATGTTGTTTAGGCGTAATAAAAGTTCTTCGAATGAGGTGTTTTTATATATGTTTTGGTATAATTTTGAATTACAATGAATTAAGATAAAATGAGCCGCACGTACAGCGCTGAGCTTCGTTCCGACGTCACTAGTGTGCGGTAGGAGGAGGGGCCGGTCCCCCTTGTCCAAATCGTTTTCAGCGCCGATTTGCTGGCACTAACAATTTGATAGGTATACATTTTCTAAAAAAAGGTTTAAAGCTGGGTTGGTTCAATGTAGGGAAGCTCGGAGCCCGTAATTATTACGGAGTCTCGAAAGGTGAAATACATTATTGTATCAGACACAAATCAATCTATAAGCAAGATACACTGTATAATATGTATGCAACGGTATAGTTTAGTCGAATTATATGTTATGACATATTAAAACCGCGGGAAAGCAAACAATTATTTGAATAGTCACAAGGCATATTGTATGAGAGATAAAATTTCAGCATATGACAGAAATCGTTTCGTTTAACTATGTCAGGGTTCAGAAATATTATTACAGTGTTTAGAGCATAGAAAACATACTGAATGAGGGTCGATGCACCTCAATTTTACCAGAGCGGCAACTTTAAAGTTCTACCACGGTTAGTCTATAGAATTTCTCTGATAGTCCAAAGCTCAGATGGGTTCCATCTACTACTAGATTGCTACAGTGCGATGACAGGCAAGTGGCGCCATCGGTTGATGAATCGGTCATGTTTAAGCAAATTTGAATAAAAAAGTGATTAATAAACAAAGCGCACTGGCAGCTGCTGGTGGTGAGCGAGGAGACGGCGCGCGCGGGACCGAAGATCAACGAGAAGCGAGCGGAGGGAGGAATGCCACCGATGGACCTGTACAGCATCGGGCTAGCGCCAGACGCGGCCTCCGCGCCCGAGGAGGAGCTCAAGGTTAGCTCCAGCAACCGGCGCATGCGGCTGCTGGGCACGGTGCTGCGGCCCCCGCGCGTAAGTTTATGTTTGGTTCTTTGCTCTTTTTTCGTAATCGTAGATCATGTATAAAATGATATATATCTCTAGAGGAAGCAAAAGAATTATGCTGTCATCGTACCTCATGGTGTTCTATCATCTGAGGAAGTGTATGTGAATGATAAGTAATATTAGTAAAACCAATTAAACATTTTAAATAGAAAAAGTGCACTCCAGGAGAAATAAAATCCACCCACACATCAGCTTCAATTATTATATATGATTATTATTATTATAATAAATATAATAATAATAATTAGCTTCAAGCTGCTTTAGTGATTTAAATAACAATAACTTTTAACATAATATTCCTACCTGGACCTCCCCCTCCCTCCAAATCTGTGTTCATGTGTTAACTCTTGCACTTTCTTGGGTTTCTTTTCAATTCAACTTTTTTGGTAGTCAAAGTACACTAAGTTACGTCAAAAATTAATAGATGTGCGGATTCTATCGACTAACAAACTTTACGAGGATAAGAAAACTTTACTTATGTGTTTGAGAAAAAAAATACACGTGAAGTTTCTGCCAATTCTTTGCTGCTTATTAATTTATAACGTAACTTAGGTGTTTAAAGAAATTGAAATTTTATTTAAAGAAATTTAATTTTGGTAGACATCGTTCCATTTTGTAAATGCATGGGTCGGGAATTGCTGATAGATTTATAAAAATTCTAAAAATTCTAAATGTAGTTTTGAGTTTGGTGGAATTTAGCTATGTTTTTTATAATAAATTATAATGTGTGAAGTGTGTCAGAGTGTGTGTGAGAATTTTCTGATTCAAAGTGCCCTTTAATTTTCTTCGGTATGTAAATTTTTTCAATCGGACTGAAAACATAATGCTAGAGCTTTTATGTCATTGTTTTCAGCCGAACCCTCACATCCCAGAGCGGCCATACATTCTAGGGCTGACGGGAGGAATAGCCAGTGGGAAAACTAAAATAACTGAACGCTTAAAGTGAGTCTTGTTAGCATTTTTAATATCAAACGTTGTTGGTCTTTATAAAAAAATATTCAGTTTCATCGTAGGTAAATTATAGTAGGGAAAGATTGCTAACGTCACAAGTGTTGAATAGGGATAATAAAAGTCCACAAATGAGGTTGAAATTCACATTTCAGAATACATTTAATACAAAGCAATGAATATTAATGATATTATAAATCTTAAGCTTTCGCGTTTTTCACACATTATTAATGTTCTTAAGCGGGGCTTACACGAACAATTTTGAAGAAAGATAACTTTTAATACCTTTCTTAAACCCGACGTTTCCGACCGTGGTGATGAATTCTGAAGATTATGACGGAAAAATACGGAGTTTGTTAGCGGACACTAATGTGTACAAACCAGTTTCATATAACCCAACGGCTAGAATAACGCGACGCACACGTAACCTTATTAAAAATCATCAGAGCCTATTCACAGAAGATGAGTTTAATCGGTTGTATAAGCCTAAGAATGTGCAACCACCGAAGCTTTATGGACTCCCCAAAGTACATAAACCCAATGTGCCGCTGCGTCCTATCGTAAGTCAAATCAACTCACCTACTTACGATTTAGCAAAGCACGTTGCGGGAGCGCTACAGCCACTTGTGGGAAATACATCATCATATGTGAAAGACTCCCGCCATTTTGTACACATAATCAAGGAACTCAAACTAGAACAGGACGAAACAATGGTGAGTTTTGACGTTGAGTCACTGTTCACTAATGTTCCTTTAAAGGACTGTCTCGAGGTTGTTCGACATAAATTAAGGACACACAATCTGCCCGAAGAATATATTGTTTTACTGGAACATTGTTTAGAGGGCAATTATTTCGTTTACCAAGGTCAACACTACTTACAGATAGATGGCGTAGCCATGGGAAGTCCTGTGGCTCCAGTTATAGCCAACATCTGGATGGAACATTTTGAAGAAAATGCATTAAATTGCGGACCAACCAACATAAGACTTTGGAAACGATATGTTGATGACGTTTTCAGCATATTTAAAGGAAACAAACAAGAAGTAGAACAATATCTGCAGTATCTCAACTCCATTAATTCTAAAATGAGTTTCACCTACGAAATTGAGTCGGACAGATCTATAGCATTTCTAGACGTCAAATTAATGGTGGGACCAGAAGGATCTCTGGCTCATTCTGTGTACAGGAAACCTACACACACGGACAGATATCTGCATGCTTCGTCACATCACCACCCTCGTCAATTAACGTCAGTTGTTACTTCACTTACGAATAGAGCACACGCACTTTGTGACTCTGAACACTTAGAAAGTGAACTGACACATGTGCGGAAGGTATTGGCTCGAAATGGGTATAATGTGAGTGACAAGCCCACGCGACGTCGGCGTGCACCCAGGGTAAGACAGCCAGAGGTAAACAGGATGCCGGCGTTTATGCCATACGTAAAAGGAGTGACGGATAAAATTGGAACAGTACTAAAAAAGTGCTCCATTAAGACTGTATTTACTCCGTTCTCCAAAATGGCTAAACACGTACGCTCACCCAAAGATTTTATTCCATTACAGACACCTGGCGTATATAAGATTGATTGCAGTTGTGGAAGTTCGTACATTGGCCAAACCAAACGCACCATTTCCGAACGGGTCAAGGAACATATTACAGCTGTAAGAAATCGTCAGTTGGACAAATCAGCCATCGCCGAGCACATTATTGACACCGGAACAAACCATTGGATCGAGCTCCATGACCCAAAAATCCTCTCCACCGAGCGTCATTACTATCCACGAATTGTACGGGAAGCTATTGAGATTAAAAAACATAAAAATTTCAATAGGGAAGATGGATACAAATTATCTACGGCATGGAATCCGGTAATCAGTCAATTTAATGCGCATAGAAAAAGTGGTTCGAGTGCTGTAAAACCTGTCGACGTGATCAGTGTTGTGTGTAGGGACATCCCTAGCAATGACTTAAATATAAATGTGAGGGTAGTTGGAGAAACTGCACGAACTACTCGGTGGCGAAGGCGAGCTGCTTCAGTTCTCCCGTGACCACGATTGGATGCAACTCCTTTCGAAACGTCGGGTTTAAGAAAGGTATTAAAAGTTATCTTTCTTCAAAATTGTTCGTGTAAGCCCCGCTTAAGAACATTAATAAAATTAATGATATTAATTTATTACAATTTATAGTTATATAAAATGTACCATTTTTATCACGCCTATGTAATTAGACCAAATTTTGAATTAGGCTTAGTTTAATAACGGTGTATTTCTGGCAGCTACAGGAGATGGCGCTGGTTAGGTTAGGTTAGATGACGTTAGAAATCTATCCCTACTATTGATTTGTCTATGGTTTCGTGCACGGAATCCCTGTCTTACGGTTCTGACTACTGATTTCTGTGCACAAAGAACAGTTAAAATATATTTTTTAGGTTGTAACTACATAATTTAGGACTTCAGTTACGTTGTTTACATGAATCATGTTCTTTTAACAAGGTTCTTCAAGAAGAATACTACCCAAACATTCGTCAACAAAAATAAAAACATAGGAAAATAAATTGAGCGCATTAATAATTTTATCTAAAACTAATATTAAAGGAGAATTGCCCATACATTTTGGGCCCCTCAAATATTTGCCAAACCAGTGTTTGGAAAATAGAAACATTTCGTCATTTTTGAAGACTGAATTCTTTGCCACACCAGAGAGATCAGCTCAGAACAAAATATTCCAGTCCAACTGCAATAAAACCGTGATCAGCTTCAGTGGCTAAATATTCGACGTCGAAGACAATTGCATGTCCTTTCTCTTATACACAGTCCTCAACAACCCACATGCTCCCACATACCTTAGAGATAAATTCAATTTCTTGTCCTCCCATGGTTTACCACTCAGGTCAATCGATAACCTTCTTCTACTGATACCGTCACACAATACCACTTGTTTTACGGATTCATTTACAGTAAATTCAGCCCGTCTTTGGAATCAATTGCCACTTGACATCAGGGGCTTTCACTTTAATGTATGTATTTTATATTTTACCAATGGTATAATTATTATTTAACTATTGTATATTTTTAATAGAATTTTATATTTTTAAGTTTATATAACTTTTTTTTCTCTTTAGCTGACATTTGTCTGCAGATATTTTTTTTTCAACATATAATTAATTTAGAGTATAAATAGGGCACAAGAAACTATCTTACGTTACTTTTCTTTTGTTGCTACCTGAATATTTTTGTCCCATAATCGGGTTGATTGGAAGATATTGACTTTAGGCAATATTCCTCCCTTGCATGTACCTATGTGTATGGAAGCAATAAAGCATATTATTATTATTATTATATAAAAAAGGACAGAGTTTAATGACTAATGTCGGTAGCAATGTATGGAGAAATTGAAGAGCGCGCTTTGACAGCTTAAAGAAGTAAAACCACAGAATATCTAGTAAAAACTTGTGTAGAGTTTGACGTTTTTGCGTAACTTTGAGGTTCCGTAAACGCCAATTTAGGTGAGAATTTGGACTGAACACTCTGATGATGACTACAGTATCTCCTGTAATGAATACCGCCTGCTCTAGTGTTTAAGGTCTTTAGACTGCACAGATTGAATATTGCTTCCTGTCTTTGGCGTCAGATGATAGGCGTCATTTCTGTGTTATAACACTAACGATCATGAAATGTTGTTACAGAGCGAAGGGTGCCGCCGTAGTGAACTGTGACCTCATAGGGCATGACTTGTATCAGCCCGGACTCCCGCTCAACGCAACCATAGCGGAGACCTTCGGGCCTGGCGTTATAGCAGCCTCGGGAGAGGTGGACCGTAAGAAGCTAGGCCAGATTGTATTCAGTGACAAGGTTAGGTACTCATTAGTTTATTATTATTATATAATTTTTGATAGAATAGTAGCTTTCGCTAATGCGTCTATATCACAACACTTAAAGTTTTTTTTCTTTTATATACTTGTAGTCTGTATTCAAACTAATTTATGTGGCCACTGGTTCTTTGTTGGAAGTGTGTTATGAGTCTATGTCTGTGTACCATTCCATATAACTTAACACATTATAATAATTAGGCAAGAATGCAATCGCAGTCAGGTTTTGACATAACTGTATTACTCTCGGATTAGTTCTACCGCTGCAACAATACTATTACTTACAGCGGCTAGTAGTCCAGAATGGGGGCCTTGCTTCTCATGCTAAAGGTTGTAGTTTCAATCCTCGCCCCTTCATGCACTACTTTATTCCTCTCTTCGAGTTGGATAAGTGCATTACGTCACGAATGCGAAATATTCCATGCTCCAGAGTCCATGTAAAACGGTAACTCATCTTTCACTAATAGGTAACATCTTGCAACATCGTATTGGATGAAATTGGCCAAAGCGGCAATGTAAAATTGTTAGTGTTTTCTATCCAGTTCAATCCCTCATGAAGGGAAGGTCCTATCAATTCCTTCAGGAATACTGTGTGTTGAGCTAATATCATGACAACAGGTTTAGTAGCCAGCCATGTCGTCACATAAAAAAAAAGTTTGCTACATAATTTTATGTTCCCAAATTATTGCCAGATACTGCCTAAAATCCTACCCCAGTTTCGCTCCGCTCCCATTCCGTCCATTATTCGTGTGTGCAGTGATCTTTAATGTAATCTTCAAAACAGGCAGAGCTGGAGAGACTGAACCACCTGATGTGGCCAGCGATCATCGCGGAGGCGGAGCGGCGCGTGCGCGCCCTCGGCGCCGCTGGCCACGCCGTGGTCGTGCTTGAGGCGGCTATCCTGGTGCAGGCGCGATGGCACGAGCGCGTCCACCAGCTGTGGGCTGTCATCGTCCCGCCGGACGAGGTACGTACGCGCTCTCACTGTCGTCATCTCGAAGGCGAAGCGGCGCGTGCGCGCTCTCGGCGCCGCCGGGCACGCTGCACGTTGGGGCCATATTGAAAAAACCGGGACATTAAAAAGTCAAACGAATTTGAAATGAATATTTAACCAAAAAGAGCACGTAAGAGCAGTCCAATTTAGTGCAATAATATCCGGGATGACTTGTATTAATAGGGTTTATGTAGCATAGGACAGGCTCTTTTAAGCGTTTTGAGAAAAACTCTAAAGTTTGAAACTTTCCATAGTAAAATATTTTCAAGGTTATATATCTTGAAAAGTAAGGCCTTTGGAATAATACATTTGCAACAAACGTTCATTCTAATGATTGACAGAATAATATAAGGAACGTTGTATGCCCAAAATTCACGATCGAGTTCACCAATGTTGAATGTCCCGGTTTTTCAATATGGCCCCAACGAGCTCCGTGGTCGTGCTCGAGGCGGCTATCCTGGTGCAGGCGCGATGGCATGCGCGTTTACAGCTGTGGTCTGTCATCGTCCTGCCGGACGAGGTACGTACACGCTCTCACTGTCGTCATCTCGGAGGCGGAGCGGCGCGTGTGCGCCCTCGGTGCCGCATGTGTCAACTTAATAAAAACTTTAGCTGCGCAGAAATTAGGTTCAAAATATAATAATTACGTTGCACAGTGATCCCTCTGTACTTACTATTACTTATTCTATGCTCAAGATCAGTTTGTGAAAAAGTTATCGTGTTACTTGGTCAGATTATCTGGAACTGTATACGTAATTAATCTCCGACGTGAGACTTCTGATGTGTCCAGTTGTTTCAAAGTTTTTCACTCTCAATAGAAACGCCAAATCAAATATCTCGGTAACTTCATCAAACTCAATAACATATTATTATAACATTTACTAAAAACTATTCCGTCTTTTCGGGACCGTTTACGGTTACAGTTTTCATTAAATCTTTACTAAAAATCATAAAAATGTAAAGGACCACCACACCGTAGTGTGTAATTTTCTTGTCTGTTCTATATCAGTGCGAATGAAGTTTTTGGAGTTGTCTTTCTTTATTAGTTTCAATAAATGTTGCTGATTCTCTTTTGTGAAATAAAATAAATAAAAAAATTTACACATTCTAGCTTGAAATGAAATTTAATAATTGTTGCGAGTTTAAAAGCTAAGAATACCACAGAAACCGAAAAGTGTGAACTGCACAGGCTGTGAAGCGCCTCATGGAGAGGAACGGGTTGTCGGAGGAAGAAGCGCGCGCGCGGGTCGAGGCGCAGCCCCCCAACTCGGCGCAGGTAGCGGAGGCCAACGTCGTGTTCAGCCCCTACTGGAGCTACGAGTACACGCAGGCGCAGGTGGACCGCGCCTGGGAACACCTGCAGCACTACCTCAACGTGTCTGGGTCGTAACGCACAATACAGAGTGTGGTGATGGAATCTGTTTAGGGCTCCCAACTATAGTTCTTAAAATATAGCTCGAGTTCTGTGACAGCTGTCTTCGAAATCACGCATATCAAGTTGGGTTTTTTGTGACAACAAAATGTATGTGAGACAATGTCATACTTTATGGATTAGGGGCATATAGTGACAATCCTTTAGGTCATCTTAATCATAGATTATAAGTTATCGATCTTGGAAATAAAATAAATGGAAAAAAATCTATGATACTTCTCACGCCGAGTATTAAATTAGACCCTGAGAAAAAATCTGATTAATTTCAAAATCTAGATCAATATAAGAAATAATTATTTCTAAATGTCGATTATTCAACCAAAATATTTATTTCTTTTACCGATAAAAGATTACTGTGATATTTACTTTTTTTTATGCGACCTGACATGGATGGCTAATACCGCACAACTACCGTTATGATATTAGCCCAATACACCACATTCCCGAAGGAATTAGGTGCCATGCCAGGACCTTCCCTTTATGAGCACGGCTACATTGAACTGGATGGAAAATACGGACAATTTTTCATTGCCGCTTCGACCATCTTTTCATCCAATGCGATGGTAACAACCCGGGCGGGCTTAAACCCTACCACCTAGTAGGGGAAGGGGACCTACAGTTTTACATGGATTCTGAACCATGGAGCAGCTCGCATTCGCGACGAAATGCACTTATCGAACTCGGAAGAGAAAGACAGTGGTGCAAGTCGGAATCGAACCCAGGTCTCTGGCACGCTAGGCCAGTCCCAGCGCCACTAGGCTACGAGCCGCTCTAAATACTTATATAAACACATATTGTGTTGTCGTATCTAGAATGTATTATTAATCTGCAGGACTGCATTGTCAAAAACTTCTTTAAAGTAATAGTAATATAAAGAAACAGTTAAAGAACTGACTCGTGCAGTCCATGTTTAATCAATATCAGAAAATTATTTAAACACCCACAATACACTTAATGCTCCTATTCATCTTATTTGATTCCAATGTGATATTGTCCTAGCCCTAGTCATGACACTCTGACAGCTGTCCCGGGGCTCAAGCTATGTTTTACGAACTATGAGTACACATCTGACCTAATGCCATAATTTTTTTATAATGTAAATATTTCCTGTAAAATAATGTTGATTTTGATTGTTTTTATAAAGGTTACTAAACAGGAATTTAAGCCATGTGGTAGGCAATAAACTTTTTAACTTACAGCCATCCAGGTTTTTTTTCTTATAAAATACAAACTGTGGTACCAGGCTCTGCTCAGAATAATATCGAAAATAAATTTTCTGGTATAAAAAGTTGCCTATTGTCACTCCCTGCCCATAAAAACGTCTGCATTCCGGGTCCGCAAGTATAAAATATAATATATGAAAATTTGCCATTATTCAATAGAGTAATGGCAAAGTATACATTATTTTATGATAGACAATATTATTAAAGAAGTCAACATGTAAAGAATAATACCTTTATTTTTTCTGTTATTACCATCTACACATAAACACATTGATAACATTCACTTTTGTCACTTGGTAACATCAGTTGGTGACCTAAATATTTCTATTCGCTTACATAATTCGTTTATTTTCTAAAGTGAAAAATTATGGAATTTTGTAAAATTCTTGCACTTATTGACATAATTAATAGAAATTCTTTAAATCATTCTATATAAATTTCAGGTTATGCATGATTGTTATAAAATAAAGGTTGACATTTATCAATATTTTTTATTGCATCACAATGACTCTTTGGGTTAGATTTGGGGGCATGGCAGATATAATAAGGTGAGCAAAAGTTCAGTTCATTATTATGGCTATAACGGCTTCTACATAAAAAGTAGATATACTGTCGCAGACTGTTTTTGGATCTATACAATCGCGCCATAGATTATCTTCGATAGCTCTCAGATTGCAAGATTTTTCTGACTTGACACTTATAATTATATTTTGGCCAATTTACACAATATATTTATAACTTATAGCCTATATGTTGTCAAAGTCGTAAAAGTATTTTTCCACTGTCTCACTTTATCCAATACTTATGTTCTCTTCTGATTATGATTTTGTAATATACACAGGTATACACGGTGTTCGGAAATAGGTACTACACCCCGAAAACCTCATGTACAGTTTCATGAAGGGAATCGTTTGCGGTATGTCTTTTTTTTATTAAAGGTTTTTTTTTACCGCTTTCAAAATCATAAATCCAGATCAATTTATCGTGTCAGTGTACTAAGATTTGCCCGCGTTTTATGAATGGACACACACCTTTGCATACCTTGCGCGCCTAAAAGTGCGCCTGGTAGGGAGCTTGGAAACAGCGCGCCTCGACACGCCGCGCAAGCTACAAGTAGGTAGTGCCTATAGGTTTCCCATTAACAACATTCCCATATAACGACTCAGGGTAGGTGCATACAACACGAAATTAAGCAGGGAGGGGCAGGGGGGCCTATTTTATCATCATTTGTCCCACTCCCGACCGACTAGGTCCATGGTATTTCTAACTTTTAGGGGGGCTGCTTATAACATAATAATACACATTCATAAGCGTCCGATGCGCACTTAAACTGCTTACCTAGGTCATATCGTCCGCCATTGGAACTGCCGATTCATCCCTACACATAAAAAGCGCCCAATAATCCTGTTATGATCCTGTCCGACGCGCGACGGCGTAAACATAATGTAGGTACTTACAGTCTCATTCACAGTGACCGTGTCAAAACTTAGTACGGGATTAGCACTGGACTAACCATACAAAAACCGGGTTTATCCGGCAATAATTCACGCACTAAAGTTAGTCCGCCCACTCTGAATACGACAGTAGGTATGTCATTTGCAATTGCATACCTACTCAGGTAATTTCTGTTATTTGTTAAATAAGCTTCTAACATAGGTATTAATTAATGGACTATGAGCATTTGATATGAATAATGAATAATCACAAGGCTCATGGCTTAGGGGCGCGACGGGTTTACTTGCCTTCCATCCCAGATATCTGGGTGCAAATCTCCGCCCGGCCCCTTTAATTCTTTCTTTCTTTTTCTGAGTTAACATTTGTTACGAATGCGTGCGAGCTGTTCCATGGTTCGGAATCCAGGTAAAACGACAATGTGAATGCTTATGGGTAAGCAAGAAATTTTCTACCACTTTGGTTTGAGACTTCTGTTAGTCAAATTACACTAATTTACGTTACAAACTGATTCAGTCCGCAGATACGATTGGCCCATCCCGCTAACTCCCCATACAAACGGGGAAAGAAGATCACGCCCATATTTATTGTCAGAGATCCCAAGTTTTGCTCAAAATAGCTTTATTTGATCGAACTTGATGTCTGATGACCGTTGCCATTGTAAAATTGTGTTTGGTTTCTAAGTTATAAGGTCCGAAAGTTCGAATTTTTCACGCGTTTTATACAATAACTTTGGAGGTGGATTACGAAATGATAAAGTAAGAACATCTTAAAAAGATTACTCATCAGACATAGCTTATTGAATCAAGATTCATAATAAATTTGGGTTTTGTTAGATTTTTAACTAAAGCGGTCGTGGTTTACTTTTAGCTATAAGTCGTTTTGTAATTAAAATTTTCGTAAATCTTATATCATACACTATGCACATTGTCTTTTTTGTGGACATGTTGCATCTTCCTCATCACGGAGCTTGTCTTTTTTTTTAAACAGAGAAGGTCCCAGAACGCAACAGGACGGTTCTGTACCGTGCCCGCGAATGAGCTCGTCCCGCCAGGTTGGGCCACCTTAAGAAACTTCACTCTAGCAATACTCTTATTTTCGTCCACATTCTAGACTAGGAGGTTGCGACAAAAATAGTAACGATAACGTAAATGGCTGAAACTGGGTTCACAGGATAAAGACCAACCCTCTGAAGCTAAATGTGTCAGTCTGCCTGTGCCAAGTGGTTGCGTTACCTAGATAATGCGCCTGAAAAAGTAGTTATCTATACAACAAAAATATATGAAAAGGTAAATGGCTGCAAATAATGCAGCATGAAAGTATCAGTACATACTTACTTAGTAATACCAAAACTGAACAAATCCTTGTTTGCATTTCGTAGTTATAGGCGATTTAGGTTACAGATAAAACTTTACGTATATTTAAGTATTTAATTGAAAAACCGACTGGTTATTGTTGTATAATTATTGGCTATCAATATTCCTAAACCATCAGCATATTCATCAGCAGGTACATACCAACTTCTATTTTATATAGCCAATCTAGATAACGCAACCACTTGGCGCAGCAGACTGACTTATTTAGCATCGGAAGGTTGGTCTCTAACATGTGATCCCAGATTCAGCCATTTACCTTATCGTGACCAAAAATGTCGTGACCTCCTGGAATATTCATCATTAGAGTACATTTCTGTCCAAAATCCTATCGCCAAGCTTAATTTTTGGTAAAAAAGAAAAAAATTAAAAGAAGCAACCCTCAATGCGATGGGCTTAAAAATACAAATTACTCAACCTAATTAAGTCTATAGTGTAATAATATGCATATTAAGTACTTGCCTCATTTTGACCCTGGCGTCTTACATTCCTCTTTTGCAATCTTGCCAGAGGAGTTCTGGTGACCAAAGTGGCACGATTCGATCTTCCAGATTTTTTTGACTGCTTTGGAGAGTCCTTATTGTCCGAATTCAGAAAATTGTCTTGGCTCGCCATTATTCGCAAGCTTCTTCTAACTGGGCGTTTGTTTACCGGTGAACGATCACTGTCAAACATCCGTTGCAGTGAGTCATCGGGCTGGAGCTTGGATTGTCTTCTGGTCGAGTAGTTTTGGGTATTTTCCTTATCATCATCCGGGTTTAGTGCGCTTGATTTTCGTGTACCCTTTCGCTTGGGATGTGTTTGGCCAATTGGTAGTTGGGGAACTTTAAAAACTATGTCCTGAAATATGAGCATGTGTTGTAGACATGAAAATTTTACTTTCCCAATGTATTTAAGCATCACAAAATATAATTACTAACTATCCATGAAACCCAAGAGTTTTAATTCGGAATTAATTAAATTGAGCATATTCAAGACTGAAAATAACGACAGAGGTTAATGCAGGAGATACGCCTTAAATATAAGAGAGCTGGACATAGCATAGAGCCTGGTTGCAGAAAGAGATGTCAGTCAATCAATTCAGCTTCCTTGAAGACTTTTCATAAAGGTGATGTTTCATCATATGTTACAATAATTTTAACATTGATGTCTTGTTCTGCATGCGGTTTTTATGGCCAAAGAACGTATTCTAGTCATACTCGGTACAACTTTTTCACTATAGTAACATTTTTTTCAACCTATGTTGACTGGGAGAAGAGTGTAGATATCACATTTGTAGTTACCTGCGCTCGGATTGTTTGGGTCAGCTTGTGCACCTCTGCCCGGAAGTGGCTCATCTCCTTGTGTACGCGCCAAAGTTCCTCCGAACACATTTCACTCCAGTCGGCAGTGGCCACTAAATGTCTGTTTTCTTCATTTGGAATCGTCCATGTGCGAGTGCTCTCTGGGATGCTTGAGTATCGGGTATTCCTTCGGAAGCTCTTAGAAGTGCTTTCTGCATCTCCAGTGTTGAGTGGAATGGCGGCGGGCGTGGGTGCAGAGGGCGTTGCTAGGGAGGGTGCTACAGTAGCAGTAGGAGAAGGTACTGAGGTGGCAGTGGAGGTAGAGAAGGGTGCTACAAATACAGCGGCCATAATGGGTGCGGTGGTGGTGAGGGCGGATGGAAAAACAGTGGGGGCAGAGGCAGTTGCGAGGGACGGTTTCGTCGCGATGGCAGGGGAGGAAGCTGCGGTGTCAGAGGAGGGTGTTACAGAGGCAGTGGTGGATGCAGAAGTGGCGGAGGTAAATGGAAAGGCAGCGTGTATGGGTGTAGCGGTGTTTTCAAAGTAGGTGACTGCGGGAAAGGGGGCAACAGCCTGCTGCTTTGAAAGAAACTCTGGTATTCTGGCTACAATGGTTTTCTTGCATTCCTCCTTTATCTCAGTTGCAGTGTGGGCACTGAAATAATAATAGTTTGGTTAAAATTATTTCTAAATAATCATCTGATAAATTCACATACTTTCTTCTGAATTTACCTTAATTTCGTAAACCTACACATTTCATACTTGTGTATCATCAGCATCAAGAGATGTTACTGATTTAATGTGCAAATCATGAGTCTGGTTTTGTTGTAGATGCAGACCTAAAAATAACCTTAATTAAATCTTTAATCAGAAAAAAGTAAATAAAGCTATTTGAAGTTTATGCTCATCTGTGTTTAGTTGTATACTACTTTATTTCTATTGCCAGAGTTTAGGGTAGACCCTTCTATTTTTTTTTTTTCGCAGACACTATTTTAGTACACAGTATTTTATTCAAAAAAGTCTACATCCCAAAATCTTAGAAAACATTACTTGTATTGTCTTGCTGGGGTTCCATAGTAAAACAAATAAAACAAACAAAGTTTTGGCCAAATCTGGCTTATTAAAATTACCTGTACTTATTTTTAGGAGTCGGTAATAAGCTTCTTGTGCTTTTAAGGCAGGAACGTGGAATTCTGAAAGATAATTTATAGATTATGTTCGGATTCCTTAATTTTTTTATAACTAGTAATATATCACCAACTGTCATGATGTGATTGGATGCCAATACCATACGTTGAACTGGATAGAGAAAACAAGATTTGCGTTGGCGCTTTGACCTACCCCATCTTTTATCTAAGGCCATCTTTATTTATGGTACCAATGTGGTCTGGTTAAGTCCTACCACCTAATTAATAAGTACGGCCAGCATCAGCCGTCGGTCGCCCATACTGCCCAAATTTGCCACCGGGCTAGCGAGGCTGACAAATGCATAAAAAAAATCAATTATAATGCCCTTATTTATGATCGCAAAAGAAAAAAGGACAAAGTTACCTAGATGAAGTGATAGAAAGTGACGGTCTCGGAAGTCGCAATGGCGTCGCAGGCTCCGCTCGCTCCCGGCCCAATGACTGTCAAAACAAATAGAATGGAACATGAATATAGATTCCAAGCCTAATAACAAGACAAAGGCACGTGAAAACAGTTTGCTTAAATTTTCCAACAGTGTTCCTGTATCCCCGAATGAGCCCCCTAAACCTGCGCATTGTGAGGTATGTATAAAATATAGTTGTAGCATAGTCATGCACTAGGCAAGATCAACACCATTCACTATTTATAGGAGTTAGGTGGCTAGCGGTTTCGGCCGCGCTTGTTATCCTGGGAAGTGTTGGTTAAATCCCGTGTGAATAATATCAAAGTAATTCGTCCCCACACTAAGCTAGCTTTTTATTATATTACGAGCTTAACTTTTATTAGGGTACATATGTTTTTTTGCTGCAATCAAGTAATTAAAAGCGCACTGTGATGCGAAGAGTTCTGAGCAATCCAGCAATTTAGCAATTCGTGACATCGACAATTAAGGACTAAGGACTGA
The DNA here is from genome assembly GCA_946894095.1 of Incurvaria masculella. Lineage (NCBI taxonomy): Eukaryota > Metazoa > Arthropoda > Insecta > Lepidoptera > Incurvariidae > Incurvaria > Incurvaria masculella. The sequence continues at coordinate 13,254,631 of OX335644.1, forward strand.
CTGGCACTGAGCGTTTGAGCGGCAAAGTAATTTGCTTATCTATAACTAAATAACCTGAATATCACCTTTGGAGGTGGGAGTGGAAGAAGTGGGGACTCCCCACCGCACGCGGCGCGCCGGGCGCTCTGAGTGACGTCATGGCAGGACATGTCGCGACTATCCAGCACCGAAATGCACCAACCACTCTTCAAATCTTCTGCAATACAAATATTTCAGACCGATTACACATTAACTTTGCAAAGTTTGGTTAGAGGAGGTTCAATTTGGCCAGTTGTGAATGGGTTTGTTTTTTCATGTCATTTCACTTTTTGGTAGTAAAATTACACTAACTTACACCACAACCTGTTAGATCTGCGGATTCGATCAATTCAGTAAAGAAGAAACCGCAAAGAAACTTCACTGGTTTACATAAACATTTTTCCTTCCACGATTATGAACACTTAGACCTAAATGCTACTGCCAAACAATTCGTCGCACTCGGGACACACAGGCGTATCTCACAATTATAGCTTTTATATAGATATATAGAATACATATATTAATTTATTTGCTCTATTATTTAAGTTGAAACGCTTGGCTAAGATTTTTACCAGGTTATTTTTTACAGCATCATTTGCAGTGAATATACACTAAAATATGAATGAAAACAGAGAAACGATCACTTTTTCAACTCTACTGCAAATTTAATAAAAATGAGATACGCCTGTACGTCCTGGGTGCGAAGAATTCTTTGGTAGAACAGATTAAGACCAAGAACGAAGTAAAAAATAAATAACAAACCCTCAAAGTAAATTACTTATAACTAAGAAAGTCATTAACACAATATAATTTATTGCATGTTATGATAACAACATACCCATCAAATGTATTGTGTCCACTGAACATTATCATTATAAATCATGCACGGACAATTCAATAATATATAGGGTTGGGCCTTTATGAAATCATGCTATTTAGCGAAACAAAACATTTAAACTAACCCTTTAACAGTGTGACGAGAGCATCGTCATGGTTATGGGCAGTGGTAGTCAGTAGATGTGACAGTACATCCTGGCTGGAGTACCCGCTCCAAGCCGGAGTGCAGCCCGTGGGGACGGCAGTGCTGCCGAGCTCCACCACTCTAAGGCGCCACGTGTCGCTGTATTCACACATTCCTGATATACTTGTGTCGAGTTGATAAAAATATACTTACGTTTATTGGCTGAGCGCATTAATTTAAAAAAAAATAGTCGAATCGATTACCTTTACAGGTACAAACTCCTTTAACGTATGTGTAAAGGAGTTTGTTTAAAAAGTATGTTTTTTTCCAGATTAAGTACAAAATAGCAGTGTTTCGATTTTTCTAATAATTAACATATTTAAAATCATACATAATGTAAGGGGCGCCCCCAGTACAGCGTTCCATAATTTCATTTATATATAGCTCCAGAAATTCATAAACCTTTAGGCACGCACAGTGGTTAAGATGCAAAATTAGGGTGTGTAGGTTCCAGAATGTATTGAGAATTCAATTGGACCCGCTGCATTTCTATCCGTGCATTTTGTAAGATATGTCTGAGAGATATACCATTTGTAGTTCGGAAGCAACATAAAACTGTAAATGTCCTTCTTTACGTCACAAAAAAAATACATGGTACCATCACATTGAATAAACGACGGTTCAAGCGGCAATGAAATTTATCCATGTTTTCCATCCAGTTTAATGTAGCCATGCAATATAAGGAAGGTCCTGGAATAGCACCTAGTTCCTATGTGGTGTGTTGAGCTTATACCATGACAGCGGTTGAGGTATCAGCCATCCAGGCCGTCACAAAAAAAATACATACATGGAAGCGTGTGGCGTGTAGTGTAGAGTGAAGATCGTGTGAGCGGCGGCGGAGGGCACGGGCATGCGCGACGCGCGAGCGACCGCTCCATGCGCGAGCAGCGACGCCGCCTCCCCCGCTGACCCCACCACCACCCCCGCACTTACCCCCGCCCCTGTCATGTTAAACGTTCACCTCAATGCACGTCAAACTAACGCTAAATATTCCCACGCGTAAATTTAAAATATGCAACCACCATTGGCTCGGTGACTTGACCGAGCCAACAATGCATATACTTACAGAAATAAATTTCTGTTCAACAACGACAAATACTTACTGATGTACGGAGCCAAAATCTAATATGATTTGAAATACTGATTTCGTTTGGGGTGGCCCATCCCAGTACAGTTAAACCATGATGCCAAATCGAGTATATCGTGTTGAAACATTTTGTAATAATTTCCATATAAAACATACTCCACTGTGGCGCCAAAACCAAGTGTACTTTTGAAGAGAATTTTGCTAAAATCTCCGTAAAAAAATAATATGCTCGACTGTGACTCTATGGGGCGGCGCTGCATTTTATATTTTCACATTAAGGTTATAATGAGAGGATAAAGTTCCATACAATGGTTCGGGCCTGTTTCCTCAATCAAATTAGGAAATAGATAAGTTAAGTTATATCCATGATATACCCCTCTAAAAATGTGTACACAAATACAAAAAGGTGTAGATCATATACCAAATGCAAAAAGAGCGAGTACCTACTAACCCCTTATTTCACCACCTCAAGCTACATGAAATCCGATAGATAACTTTCGGTTATATAAAGTTTCAAAGTTTTTTATTTCAGGAAGCCATTACATGAATGTCTTATAATCTAATACATATATAATAATACTCTAAATATAAGCAGGTAATACTAACCTATAACTGATTTGTACTTATTACAATTACAAGTATTATTAAAACCGAGATAACTTGGGATTTTTGTAGCTGTAGGTGGTGAAAACGGGCATAACTCTACTAATATGAACTAGGCTTAAGAGATGGTCCTTGATAATAATCAATAAAGTGTAAGATGCGCAAAATTATAATTTATTTAAATATCACTACCATGCCATACTAAATTTATAATATACTAATGGCAACTATACCCCATAACTTGCCGAAAATAGGTAGTTATAAAAGACACCATCATTTCAGCCCCTTTGCCATCCACTGTTGAGCATACCCTCCTCCAACTTGCTCCATTTCGCCCTATCAGTTTACCGCCAACAGCATTTACAACACGATTCAAATAAGAATAGGACGGGGCTCGTGACTAACTTCACTCGAATTCGCGAGGGACAGTACGCAGTACCACGGCAAAGTACTGAAGTTTGTGAAGTGAAGTGAGCTTTTTAGCAGTTTGACATTCAAAATGGCGGTGATCCTATCCAATTCTTATTTGAATCGCATTGTATCTACTAGGAGGAGACTAGGAGCGAAACAAAACGAGGTGTAGGTGCTGCCCCAATCTAACAACAAACTTACAGATATCGTATGCTAAAACTGTCAGTTTAGGGTAGGTGCAGCACATAACACCATATCACATTCTGCGCTTCGTAATCGCTCTGCCGGTCGTCTGTCTAACGAACATGATACAGTTATCGCAAGCGACATTCAGGCCCGCAGCCCTGACGCTGCAGCAGCAAGACAAGGCGGATGGTGCTAGACGACGTTAGGAGAGCCGTCAGTATGCAGCAATTTAATATAGAAGCCTTAGTTTAGATGACAAATTGTATTCAGTATTCATCATAGACCTACCATCCGCGCATCTACATAAAATAGACGCATTCATGTTTTTGTCTATATCGATGACGCTGTCTGATCTGGACTTTTTACTTATGATCAATGTACTTCGAACTTGGATTTACGAATAGCTAATCTATAGTTTAGTTTAGTCAATTATAACCATCGTGCACTTATCAAACAAACAAAATTCTAACGAGAAATACAGTGCTGCATGCAACGGGTATCGAACCCCCGCTTAAACCCAGTTGAAAGGAAACCCGTAAGCTAAAATAATGCGCCCACTACAAATGTCATATGCATTATTACATCAAAGTATTGCCTACTTTATGTAATTCAGCTAAAAGGACGCATTGGAGTCAGGTTATTTCGTTTACTAATAGACCATATTTTATATATCGAAACATCACAATCTATGTAATAGCATAATGGTATTATACCTATTAATCATAATGTAACAAGGGAGTTCTCATAAATGATAACTTCGCCAGCATTGTGTAGTGAAGAAGTAGATCCCACTAGAATCAGAATCAGAAATTTATTTGTGGTGCAAATATAAAGAGGTCTACATAATTACACAGCACATTTAATTCAATGAACAAAAACTACAAAAAATATACAGATTAATTACACACGATGTTTCGGATAGCATGCACTCTGCTGTACTTTTTATGGGTAATCACCGTGGTTATTGGAAACATTAACGATCCGGACGGTCCAGATGACTCTAATATCTACGAAATAATTGTAAGTACATAAAATTCATTACCTAACTTTAGTTGAGGGGGTGTGAGCCGATTGCGATCGGTTTGATGAGGGCGTAAGTAAAACAATATTTATTTACATTCAAAAATAACGAATTTAGAAAAAAAAAAAGGAAACATGTAGATTGATGGTCTCGCTATAATTTAAATATAACACTGTAAATATCTGGTGCTATGTGTTCTCAAATTAGGCAAATATTAATTAACCATTAAAAAAAGTTTGAATATGGCTATCAGATATTTAACGTTATAGGTTTCAAATACACCATCAATGCATCTTTCATCTTTTTGAAATTCCAAAATAAGTAGTAATTATTTTAAAAGACAATAAAATGGTTTCTCTTACGCGGAGCTGATTCCCATCAGGTGCTATCGCACCCTTAAAAGCAGAATTACTTGTTAACTACTCTCTGCATAAATGTCTACAAAAAGGGCAACATTGAGCGAGCATCGAAGGTCGTGAGTAGCGATCGAAATTAATCCGTATGGCGGCAGTGTAGCTATGAGTTAGTGGAAAACGCAATTAGTTCGCTTACGAATTAGGGACGCGCAACATAAAATGCTCCTGTGTAGGTCTTATGTTGCCATGGAACTCGAGAAATCAGTGGTAAGCGAATCTCAGTCGCCGGAGCTTGCGCCGTTGTATATACAAGTGGCTACGCTGCCCCCATACTAACAAATTTCTGTTCTCCCATCCTTCCATGCACGCTGGCTACATTACATTTGGATGTAACATTTTCTTATACCAGAATTGTATTCAGTGTGGGTTATTGAGAGTTTTTTTTTTTTATTATTATTTGAAACTGCAATCTGTCAGTTTATAGACATTTATCAGTTTTTTTGTTAGGAGTAGTTGTCTTGAGTGAGAGTTTGTGCGTGTTGTTTTGTATAGTCTAGTGTTGTTCGTGCTTATTTGTGTTGCGAAAATCAATTTGCACCATCTTACACAATGCTCCTAATTGTGGTTTATTTTTTATTCATCATCTTATTAATGTATTTTTATTTATTCACGAGCAAATCACTTTCTAACCACGCGTTACTTGCACCCGTGCGATGCCAGACCGGGTCGCTAGTATATAATAATGGGCGACTTTTACGGTGCTTCATTCTGACAGAGTGAAATAATCCTGCTGAACTACGAGGACAACGGCTGGTCGGGCATGCTGACGTATGGAGCGGTGCCCGACGAGTTCTATCGGCGGGTGAGCTGCCTGCAGCTGACACACCTCGCCCTGGACGCCGCCTACACTCCCCCTGTGTCCACCACGCAGCTCTCGTTCCTCCACAAACTCAACACCATCACAATAATTTGCAATAATTTCTCTGATTACACCATCGCTTTTGATAAAATCGTAAATTTGCATTGCTGGAATCCACACGCTAATATTGTTGTGTACATGAAGAAATTTATGGATAACTCGATGGTGGCTAAGATATTCTACACTTTTTGGTGGCAGCAATCTCTCAATGTCGTTGTCATACAGCACTGTGAGCGTTCAGGGACAGTGGATATTATAAACTATAATCCATACACTTACGAAGGCTACCAGCTAGAATATACTGCCATGTGCTGGTCGAAGAAACGTTGGACTCCATTCTTCATAGGAAATGTAGCAACTTTTTCCGAGTGTGAGATGAGTTGTAAAAACGTCGTGAAAACAATTAAACAAGCTAGAAAGTATCTTCCCACATGTTTAAGCTTCGGTAAGCAAGCTGTGACTATTAACATGACTCACCGACCGCATCTCTATCGGATGACAGATCAGACTGTGAATATGCACGGTTTTCCATTAAAGACATTCGCAGGTCAGATCCCACCGTTTCAGCGAGTAAAGTTCTACGATAATGGCAGCTACGAGCTGCGGGGGCGCGACGGAGAGGTGTGGAAGACGCTCGCGGAGCGGATGAACTTCACGATCAGGCTCTCGCACTTGGACAAGAGCGAGCCTCTTGCTTATTCGACCATTACAAAAATGTTTATGGACATGTCCTACAGACTTCTCGATATTATTGCGTTTCCTATTTATCAGCTCGACTTGGTCGTGGCACCGACAGAGTTGTGCGCCACCCTGCGGGCGAGCGGTGTATGCATCATGGCGCACAGGTCCGGCTTCGAGACCAGCTGGATGAACTCCGCCGACTTGCAATACTCTACCGTTGCAATTTTTGTCGCATGCTTAATGGCAGTATGGGGAAACATAGCAATCTTCAAGTACTTTGAACTAGGGAGTTTGAGCCTTGACCAAATCGGAAAAGACTTGTGCAACACCGTAAGAAATCTGCTGTCGGTGAATCTACATCGGCCCCCAAGTCAAGGATCCTTTAAGATATATCTCTTTGTCTCTCTGTGGTGCTTCTTTGTCATCAACTTCGTGTTTCAAGCTTCCATTGTGTCTTTCAAGACAGTTGCGAAGCGCGGCAAGGAGGTGGAAACATTTCAAGACATCGTGGAGCGCGGATACCCTGTTAAGGGCTTCTGGTCGCCCGACATGTCGCTTCCTGAGGATGTGGAAGTGTTCAAGAAGTTTAATGAGCTAAAAGAGCAGACGGCAGACTTCTTCTCATGCGCAGACGAACTGGAGCACAACCCGCACATCTTCTGCCTGCTGGATTGTACCATCGCCCAGTACTTGGAAAAAAATAAGCTGAATCGGAAGGGGGAGCAGTACATTCACGTACTCAGAGAGAGAGTTCACAGCCTCTTCTTAAACATGATGCTGCAACACAAGTCACCCCTGAAGCGCACCATGAATAAGTATTTTATGGTACTGGTTGAGGGGGGTTTTATCAAACAATTCGAAGGCTATCGATATGAGAAGATTCATGATGCCGCACCCGAAGTCAAACCGATAAATTTGAACGATTTGAGGGGTATATTTGAGTTACAATGTATGGCTTACATATTCATTATATGCATTTTCCTCTGTGAAGTCATAATCAGGGACTCTTGGACAATGGTAAGGCGTTTAAAAGACAATTTTAGACATTTGCATTTGCGGCCTTTAGAAACAAGGAAATTTAAGAAAAAGAATGTGGCTGCAGTCACCATAGACGAGTCTACTCAGACTAAGGACAATGAGCTGTTTTGCACGGGGACTGGTACCAACCCATAAAGTGCAGGAAATCCTCTAAACAAGATAGCCAATTTCTATTTTTTCCTTCTTGACACCAGTTCATTCTAGTGTCATATCGTATAATCGTATCCAGTCTGTTGTCTATAAATGCTGGATGGAAACTAAATAGTTTTCATCCAGCATTTATAGGTTAAAATAAGGTTAAAATAATAGGTTAAAATAGTAGGTTAAAATAAAATAAATTAGGTTTATAATAAGGTTAAAATAATGAGCCATTGAAATTTAATGTTTATTGGTCGAGAAAACGATTCCAAGAAGATACAAAGGGCAAACATGTTTTGATGGAACGTAATCCTCGGAATGAAAATAAATCAATGTATTCCGAAGGGTAAAAAAGATCGACCTCTACTGCCAATACCGAGCCGAAATGGCTTTATTTGCTGGGTTGTGTTAGTGGTCAGTTGATTTTTATTACTACATTTTGTAGACGCATTGCGTATTAGCGTAACCAGGCAGAATTCCTGCATTCCACAGCCCATAGTAGCTTGCAATAAACGATATAGATTCGAAACAAAAGAGTTATCTTAAGATTTCCATCAGTTATTGGTAACGTCATTTACATTGGTAACGTCATTTACACAAATATTACTGTACTATTATCACAGCTCCCTGATAATAACAACTTATCCATTTATGTGTGGGTTAAGGCTGGTAGGTGGTACCAAAACCACTTTATTGCCCTTTATTTGATTTTGCAAGTGTCCAAATATAGTGTCATGTGCACAAAATGTTTGCTGCTTCTGTTGCTATTAGAGCCCGTTCCGAAAAAAGCGAAAAACACATAAAAAATCAGTAAGAAAAATCAGAAAGAAAAATTTTAAAATATTTTGAGATTTATTTCTTTCTCCATTAAGGTCGTGATAAGAGCCGATTGCGTTCGTTTGATCATGAATTAAGTAAAACCACATTAAATTATATTTAAAAATAACCACAACTAATTTCGATAATCAAAAAAGGAAATATGTAGATTGATGTCCGAGCTATAATTTAAAGATAAAACTGTAAGTCTCTGCTGCTTTGTGTTCTCGAATTAGAAATATATTCATAAACTTTTGTGGAGAGATTAAAAGGCGGGTCAGGTCTTGAGACCCACGGCTGCACAGCTGCTCTCCTCTAGTCGTGATTTGAATGTTGTATAATATTTGTTAGTGCGATATAGACTTCATGTGTTTTTGACATCTTGGACGTTCTAGCGGGTAGCGCCACCTAGCGCCATGCCAATGCGCCAATACATACTTGTACATACTTGATTACAGAGGATTTTACCTCAGCTATTATTGACGCGGACACGGCTCGCAGTTGTAGGTTGACCGCACTAACTCTACGCCCGGCAGGTGCCTCATTGTTTATTGGACTTTTTCAATTTTGATGTATATTTAGAGAGAGCTCGTCAAGACCTATAAAATGAATGTAAATACATAGCAGGGGTTGTAGCCAGTAGCCTAATCAAATGTGAAATAATGACATGGTCGACGAGCCTGCGCGCTCGCAGGCCTATTTTGCCAACACTTACCTACAGCTACAGAAACCTACACAAGTAGATATCTCAACGAGACAAATTTAATCGTATAAATAGTTCTAAGCTAAGATGTTAATAAAGATGCACTATAGTAGAACATTAGTATAGTCTTAACCTAGGGAAAGCTATCACGGATCCCTGCGTTAAATAGGACCGGTCGTTTAGTTTATTACTTACGAAAGAGGGGAAGGGTTTACCTCGAATAAACAGAGCAATTACGATCTTCTACAACAAGTTTTATTTCCTGGCTTGACCTCGCTCTACAAGTTCTGGAAGCCTCCAAGCATATAGTCCACAAGCTATCTTTATACCTGCAAGCTATCATCCACAGGTGTACTTCCTGCTTATACCATTGTTATTTGGATACTGCATTTTAGCGGCATGAATCATCATAATAATTTCGTTGAGAGTATGGAATTGCATTATTAATGGTACTCATCGCTGCATTCTTCCATTGCGATAGGCCTGAGCACCTACTTGATTATTTCCTGCATCCATTAATGAAGCTTGTTAAGAGCATCTCTGAAATCAAAGGTCATAGTCGCGTGTTTTTTTCAGAAATGGAAGTATTAAGTATATTTTTCATAGCTAAATCCATAGAGTTTGACTGTCATTTTTGGTGTTTCCATTTTAATATTTTAAATGGTCATAAAATATAAACGTAAACCTGCTCTACTTTGTGTTTGGAGATGGTAGAAGATTAGCAAAAGATACCTGTGGAATGGGTTTTGCATTCATGGGTTTTTTTGTGTGTTAAAACAAAAATATATTTCACAAAATAAAGTAAAACAAGCGCATGCACTAAATACGAAAAAAAAAACTTACTCCTCATATCTTGGTTGGGATTTCCCAGCAGATCAAATATCTTGCGTCCATAACTCTGTAGAAAGGAGATGGATATTTCTGGTGGAGCTGCCTGTGCTGATTTGTCACTGAACACTTGTTCTAGAAGATACGTTATAATCCCGCCTTCTGAACTATTTTCTTCCTAAAAGACGACAAGACATTGTAAGATATTTTTAATTTGATAAACGACACCTACTTAGGGAGTGCTGAGCGGCATGTCAGCCTCAGTGGCCCAGTGGCGCGACACTTCGGCGATCACTCTCCGAAGTTAAGCAACGTTGGGTCCGGTCTGGTCTTGGATGGGTGACCATTCGACCGTTGAGAGAGGCTGGCCGTGGTTCGGATTCCACGTTAAGCTGTAGGTCCCCTTCCTTACTTACTAGGTGGTAGGGTTTATCCCGCCCGGGTTGGTACCATCGCATTGGATGAACGATGGTCGAAGCGGCAATGAAAATTGTCCGTGTTTTCCATCCAGTTCAATGTAGCCGTGCAATATAAGGAAGGTCCTGGCATGGCACCTAGTTCCCATGTGGTGTGTTGGGCTAATACCATGATAGAACTTGTGGTATTAGCCATCCATGTCCAGTCACATAAAAAAAAAAAAAAAAATGTATAATTAAAATTTTAATTTCTTGGGAAATACATAAAGAAAAAAATTTCCTATAAATCTTTAGTTAAGGGGGGAACTAAACGATGAACGTTTCATACAAAAGATTGTTGCTCGGATTTTGCTGTACGGGAAGGTTTTACACATTAATGCAACACCAAAAATAAAAAAACAAAAAATTACTATTATTACCCTTTTGCCAAACTTCATGCATGCAAGCATGGATTTTTAAAAGGCAAATCAATTATAACGAATCTCACTCAGTACACTAATTACATAATAAAACATATTCAAGGTGGTGGTCAGGTTGATGTGATCTACACCGATTTTGAGAAAGCGTTCGATCGTGTAGATCACACCATCCTGTTGCATAAACTTAAATGTTTGGGTATACATGGTGACCTTCTAAGATGGGTGGAATCATATTTATCTAACCGATCACAGGCTGTTGTCATGGGAGGATTTAGATCTGACTTTATAGCAATACCTTCTGGGGTGCCGCAGGGTTCACACCTTGGCCCATTGTTTTTTAATGCTTACTTATTTGACATAGGCACTTGTCTTTTTTCCTCAAAATACTCTATGTATGCTGACGACAAAAAGGTCATAAAGGTAATTAGGGATTTAAATGATTGTGAACAACTCCAAGGGGATCTCAACCTTCTTCAGGAATATTATAAAATAAATAGGATCCAAGTCAACAGCAGTAAATGTCAACAAATCTCTTTCACTCGCAGCTCTAAACCTATAATTTATAACTATATTATGAATAATATCAGTATTGAAAAAGTTAACACAGTGCGAGATTTAGGCGTCCTATTAGATACGAAACTGTTATTCACCAACAACCTGGAAGCTATAACAGATAAAGCATATAAAAATCTAGGATTTGTTATGCGGATTGGAAAGCCTTTTACCGACGTCGAATGCTTAAAGACAAGACTTCTTTGCTTTTGTGAGAAGTATTTTGGAGTATGGCTTGTATCTGGTCAACTCAGTATGAAACTCATAAGGCACAAATCGAACGTTTACAATCCAAATTCGTAAAATTTTTAAATTTCAAAACTAATAGTAATTCTGACTCATATCTAAAAAATTGCAAATGGTACAATATCTTAACGTTAGAGGAGAGAAGAACACTATTGGATATGGCGTTCCTATTTGACCTGGTAAACAGCCGAATAGACTGTCCAGAGCTAGTCGGGGAGATCAGCTTCAACGTTCCAATCCGTCGCACACGTCACACACACCTCTTTCACACACCACTGCACCGCACAAATTACGCTCAGAACTCAGTTATTGCACGACTCTCAAACACCTACAATACCAGTTTTAGTGATGTAGATATTTTTATACCAAATAAACTGAAATTTAAGAATGATATAAAAAAACAATTACTAGCTAATAGAAACATCCACATCGACCAGTAAAGATCCATATTTTCAGACATCTCAAAAAACTACACCTACACACACACACACACCCTCTCATACAAACATACACACCCTACCTCACACACATACATGTTAAACTTGTTTAGTATAGCGCTTTCTAACTTGTAAAACTGGAGAAAATCTTTTATTGGCTTTATTCTAGATATTTAAGTTAGAATTTAAGTTTTACTATGTAAGCTGTTGATTTTCCTATGAAATAAATAAATAAATAAATTTTAGTCAATATGAAGAATCCAGACGTGGTCATCAATACGCAAAGCACTAAACATGCACGCCTGTGTCTTGCTCGCGTTAAATTCAACGTGGTTCTGGATTTAGAAATTTCATTAATACAGTCTTTCCAGTATTTTAAACAACGTTTACCAAGAAAGTATGGAATTATCGGTAGTGGTTTCCAAGAAATAATTAAATATTCAAATAGAAAATGGGCGCGAACTACACTATAGCGGCGCCGCTACCAGCGCGGGGAAGTGGCAACAGAGCTACTGACTTCCCACTCTGACTCCTCCGTGGCTGACCTATTGTGGTTAAATTAAAAAAAAATCTTGGAAACCATCACCGATAGATGCATAGTTTCTTCGCAAAAGTGGTTTACAGTACTGGGAAGAATGTACTTTTAAATTTATCAGAATTTAAAATGGAACAAAAAAAAACCACATACTTACATTCTTAACAAAACTTGTTCTATTTCATATACTGAATCAACCCTAAAAGGCTTATAGATAAATAAAAAAATACCTTATATACTACATGAAAAAATGTACCTGTATCGTCAAACCAATAGCGTCGGTTGTTCTGATGCTGGCAGGCCTGGAAGCGATAAGGCAGCAATTGCTGCCAGCGCGCAGTCGCTCTACAATCGGGCGTATCACCGTGTCGCACACGTGCGGCTGGTCTGCATTCGCGTCCGGAACACCTCTACATTGTTCCTCTCCCATCCCAATTATCTGATTATAGAGACAGATTGTTTTAAAGAATAACATTTTACTGATGTAACCTAGCATTACGCCAGCACCGTAGAACTGTTTTATGTGTTCATTGATTGCTGCGAGGCACAAGAGACTCATTAAAGAAGTTGGTCACAATTTTGAATTCTTTACTCTGTGGTTAACATAGGGCTTCATGGATTTTAAAAAATAGATTTAGTCTATCCATGGATAAATCCATCAACAATTTATTTCTCAATGCTTGGTTCCGGACGCAATCCAACAGTAAGTGTAGCTGATCCTCTGCTTGTTGACAAGCAGAACAGTTGGGTGAATCGACAATTTTCATAAAATGCAGTGTCTTATTAAGTGTTGTATGTCCGGAACGTAGCCTGAGGCCTGTCACTATGTTAGATCTTGACAGTTTGCAATTGAGAAGCCATGGTGTTGCAAGTGGTTCACATTGAATTGTCTTATACCATATTCCTTTCTATACCGACCTTTTATCGTCATGCTCTTTCCAGAGAGTTCGGCATAAGCTTTTTAAATTTGAGAGTATATCTGTAGAGCAAGGATCAAAATCGATTTCAATGCTTTATGATGACATGACTGCTTGCTTAGCCAACCTGTCTTCCATTTCATGATGGACATGAGATGGAATCCACTGTAGTTAGATGTTTTTGCCATTTGACTGAAGCGCTAAGATAACATTTAGAATAGTGTATGCTATGCGTCTACCCCGACTATCTTTCGTAGCCATAACAAGGTGTCAAAGAGAATTAGTAATTATAACAATGTTGTGCTCATTAGTTGTTGCTGCGTACGAGAGGGCTTCGGAAATGGCTATAAGTTCAATCGTCATGATCAGTAATAGGTCACGGTTTACTTTTAACTCTAAACCATGTGATGCTAACATATCCCAAAAAGATGCTCCATTTCCTCTTAGATCCTTAGAGCCACCCGAGTAACAAATATATTTAGACATTAATTTTGTTTATATAAAAGATAAAGTATATTGACTTGATACACTTGATAAAATAGTAACTTGACGAGGGTTTATACACCTGACATAGTTTGTTAAGTTGACAACGGCTTATACTGGTAATGGTCAATACTGGTAATGCTATGTTTTATTTTATTTATGAATGAATTTATGAATAAATTCTTTACTGCGCAACATAGAAAAACAAGTAAAAGTACAACAATTTAAAACAACAACAAAATTGCACAAAGGCGGACTTATCACTAAGAGTAATTTCTTCCAGTCAACCTTTGGGGTGATGAGGAGAGACCATCTAAAATATCTGTAGATACAATAGCAATTTGAAAGGAAAAATAATAAAAAAAGATAATAAAATCAAAATATAAACACAAATCAAAATACAAATCAGTATAAACACACATACACCATAATTTACATAACAATACAAACATAACTTAGGGTCGAGTGCACGAAAGCACAAAATATCAAAATCAACGACTCCTATCAAACACGTCACTTTGTATGGGCAGTATGGAACCGTCCCGTGCGTTTCACTAAAAGTGACGTGTTTGAACATTGATTACCTCGGCCGTCGCTTCGTGCAATCGGGGCTTAATCTGTTCTATCAAAGAATAGTTTGGCAGTAAGTATCAATTAGATCTAGGTGTGTATTTCATTACTGTGGATTATGAAGTGAAGTTTCTTTGCAGGTTCTTCTTTACTGAATTGATCGAATCCGCAAGACGTTACTAAGTGTAATTTGATTACCAAAAAGTTTACATAAATTTAATTGAACAATAAAACAATTTACAAAATAGCTCATATTATATTTACGTTTACAATTGAATTTGAAATTTGAAAAAAACATGTAGGTTGTTCTCAACGCACTTCGTCCACTATGTGAACATTTATAACGCTATTTTACTTACATTTTCCGTAGGCTTCACACAAGCTTTGTGGGGTGCCTTTATGGTAATCGCTATTTTTGCACGTCGAAGCTTCCTACAATAGTATAAATATAGAACTCCTAAATTGTACGAATCCAATCATAGAATGAATCCAATTGAAGGAAAACTTTAGATAGCAACTGAAATTTAAATTAAACCACTGACCTCTGAAAACAACAGAAAAAATAAAAAGTTGACAAGATTATGTTATCTGTGATGTTGACCATAATGTTACTGCGCGTTCAGTTTTGAAATGTAAGCGATTACAGTGATTAAGGTGGCCCATCCCAAAGAGGGAAAGAATATCACGCCCATATTTCTTGTCAGGGATCCAAAATTTTGCTCAAAATAGTTTTATTTGATCGAACTAGATGTCTGATGACCGTTGGCATTGTATAATTGTGTTTGGTTTCTAAGTTATAAGGTCTGAAAGTTCGAATTTTTCGCGTGTTTTATAGAATAACTTTGGAGGTGGATTACTCAACGATAAAATCTATACATCTTAAAAAGATTAGTCATCAAACATGGCTTGTTTCATGAAAATGTATGATCAATTTAGTTTTTATTAGATTTTTGACTACTGCGGTCGTGGTTTACTTTTACCTATAAGTCGTTTTGTAATTAAAATTTTCGTAAATCTTACCAAATCAAACACTATGCGCATGGTCTGCTTTGTGGACATGTTGCATTCTTCTCATCACGGAGCCTGTCTTTTTCTTTGAAACATAGAAGGTCCCAGAGCGCAATAGCACGGTTTTGTACCGTGCCCGCGAATAAGTTAGTCCCGCCGGGAAGGGACACCTTAAAGCATATACGAGCGTCCCGAATCAGATTGCACGTTCAAAGCTGTAATCTTCACAAACGATTCGGACCGTTTGTTTACACGCTTACGGAAACAAAAGAACAAACATGGAACAAATGAGTCGTAGTCTTAGCGTATAATATTCAGAACGACTAAAAATATGTTTTTAAGAAATCTTATGCATATCGTCGAAAATCCATTTGTATGCATAGCGACATTAGTTGTAGTTAGTATCACAAAGGAGAATGGGCCCCTCAAAATGTTAGTGTCTATCTTCCAAACAAGTGTTATAAGTTAGAAAATAATAAAACTTTTCTAGTTAGGATTTTTCTGAAAACCAACATTATTGCCATTTTAAAGTTATTGACCAAATGCGTTTTTGAGGTTATGAATGTTTTATAAACACGAGAGAGATCGGCATAGAGCTAAATGCTCCAGTTCAAACGCAATAAAAATGGAGATATTTTAATTTATCTTTGTTATTTCATAAGCAACAATCCTTCAAATTGGTCCTAGGGATAATTTTACATACGTATTTAGGCCTTTTTTCTCCCTCTCCCTCCGTCAAGTAGGCTACCCGAACACGTCTTGTGACAACAGAAGTACTATGCCTTCCATATTTTCATTGACTTTTCCATATTTTTAGAAAGAAACGAAGTAATCGTGAATGATTCCTTTTAATTATTTTTAATGGGATAACATATTGATTATTGATGATTCATTGATACGGATTGCATTGTCTTGCCGCACGGTGGCGTATACTGGACTGGAGAACTATTACTTATTCTGTGACTGGAGAATCACTCGGCTTGTCTGCGCTAGCGTTTGTGGACGCTGGCATTAGGTCGATGATGGAACATTACCTCTGACAGTCGTATTCAGAGTGAACATGTCTAAATTGAGTACCGGATTAGCACCGGACTATCCATACAAAAACCTGTTTATTCCGACCTTAAAACGCATACTAAAATTAGTCCGCCCACTCTGAATAATGTTGTGAAAGTTTTGAGCGTGCATTCCTTGAGAAGAAACCGGCCAAGTGCGAGTCGGACTCGCACACGTAATTATGCACTTTGCTGCTGCGATGCAATTGCAATATGATCTGTCAGCTTAATACATTCTGAGCTATCAAAACACGGCGTTAATACGCCGTCCCGCCCGCCGTGCAAGTACCGAAACACCGATCTACCACAGAAACGTATACTGTGGTAGTGCCGTGTTTATTGGCTGTTGTTAGATAGTGATACATTTTGAATAATTTTGGTTTTGACAACAAAGACATTATTTTTGCTCATACATTCACTGCATTCCGAAATGCGTACATACATTGCAGAGAATGCAACAATGTAAGAGTACAGTCAACCAAAGGTTAAAGGATACACTTCCGGTTAAACGTAAACATGAATGGTGTTCAAGTACAGCCTCTGATTCAATTTTGTTAGGGTTTTGTTTATTCAGCAGCTAGTAGACATCCTCAACTATGTTTCAATCTATACTCAACACTATAATTGTTTTCAAAAGTCAAAGTATTTCGACTGTTCATCTTTTCATTCGACCGGATGTGTATCCTAAACTCTTTGTTCGACTGTACATGACTGTTCCGAATTGCTTGTATTCACTGCCGTAAGGGACGTGACTCTAGACCGCACACAGATCGTGCAAAGCGCGAACGGTTGAGAGCATGTGCCATGTGTACGCTGTCAAATGGCTGTCATCGAGCTGTCATGAAACTTGTTAATCTGTAGTTATCTGATCGTATGCACTAGTATTCTGAAATAAGGAATGCCTTTCCACTTTGTTAGTCTACTTAGACAATTCTAGGCCTGAAATAACCACTTTCGACACTTACAAGGCATTTTTGAGGTAGATAGGTTAGACTCTGACACATGTGTGTGTTCCGATTTGATATCGTGCGATTGTGGCTATGAGCAGTAAAATCAATTCGAAACACAAATATTCACTATAGTCGCTTTCTCTGCGATCTTTGCAATGTATGTACGCTTTTCGGAACGCAGGGATTATCTTCCTCTCTGCGAATCTTGTCTATGGTTATAATTAGGTCACAAAATTTGTTCATGGATTACATTTCGTAAAATTGTAAAAAGGTTTTGCTGGGCAAAGCAAACCTATATTTTTATTGTGATTAGTAGAAGCACGTTGCCCTTGCTGACCCGCTGCCCTGCTGGTAGTCAATACATGGGAAACACGAGCGCGCACTCCCAGCACCAGCAACATCGCGAATTTGATCCACAAACATCTAGTCAGGTACCAATCAGCTGCGTCGTCTCTACCAGATTACCTCGGCAAGCATCCTGAGAATACATTTCCCTATTATCCTGCCTTTTCACTGATATTTTGAAGTTATTACGTGTGTATTTCGGTGTAATTACATGTTATTTTTAATTTGTATGCGATTGGTGCGGGGGTTTTCGGAAACAAAAGATATCTCAAGTGATTGACACCCGAATTTAGCTGGAGCGTACTAACAACAATAAACTCAATATTGCGATTCATGCTGCTTTGGTTCTACTCGTGGTCTTTATTATTAGGTCTTTCGTCTTAGGTTGAAAGTTCTCGGTGGTAAAGGTGTTATTTCTGACGCAGTTTAGCCTGTCCAACTTATTGGGGGGCTCAAGTGGACGCTCACTACTGAGTGTTGGCAGCAACCAGACCGTGTGCAGCGCCCAGCGACCCTTCTCTCGCGTCTCAAGACGCAGGTAAGTTTCCACTCAATTTAAATGTTTTCATTAAATCCTTTGTATTATTAGCTTTATTTATACAAGTTCATACACTTTGTGCTGAATACCTGTTTCTTCTACACCATGGCTGCTTCTGGAGATGGTTGATAGCTTGTCACACTCTTGGCATGTCTTTAAATTCATCATTGTAAGCCACAGGTTCTGTAGGCTGTTCAGGAAACTGCTGTTTAGTTATGGAATAGGAACAATTCTCATTTTGTTAAGGATTCTTGTGAAAATTTGTTGGTTTTAGAAAGTGTTTGGTTAAATACTTGCCTAAACATGGTTACAGGTGGTGCAACTCTACTCTAAATAGTCCTCTTGGAGCTAGCAAGACTGCGTGGCCCGTACCACGCGTTGAGGCTCTTTTTCTGCCTGAGTTCCCCATCACAACAGATTTGGCACAGAAGGACTTCTCTGTAGAGCAAACAGTGGCTAAAGGAGCCTTCGGGGAAGTGTACAAAGTACGTCGCGCAAGTGACAACAAGGAGTATGCCCTGAAAGTGCTGGCTAAGGCCCAGGTGAGGGACCTAATTAATTTTATCATCTAAAAATGGTGAAATTTTTGTTGGAATGCCGGTAACAAAATTATTTACGACTGCTAAAATAATTATAAGTAAAATAAATAGCATTGCATATGTTAAGAGATATTGGCAAATAAAACATTTTTACAAAGACTGAACAGCATGATTGCCACTCGTCTTGTCTGAGTACTGCACATGTAATGTAATAGTTTTTCTCATGTAATAGTTTTGAGTAACTAATCGAAAGAATATGCTGCCTCTATGTGGAATGTTGACTCAAGATGATTTCTTCATCGAAGACTGCACATATTTCATGACATGTTAATAAGTAGGCTCGGTTCAGTTAAAACTTTTTCAATGCATGAGAAGGATGCAGATAATTTTCAGAAGACAAAACGTTTATTGAGAAAGGCATATTTGCAGTTGTAGGAAGTAAGCACGCGGTTTTGGAGTTACCTTATCAAGTTGGCTTGCCTTATCAAGTTGACCCAGTTGCTCATGTTTTATTGACTTGAAGAAATTTTATTAAATTTACTTGTTGCTCTACCATGTGCAATTTATTCCAAAACAGACATAGTGACTTGAGCCCCTTTAGTGATCCCTTAATAAAATTATCGGGAAGCAATGTGCCAAATGTACGCAGTTTCAATCTTAATCCTCACCGTATAAGTTAACCTGATGGTGATACTAGTAAATGACCAAATTTAAGCCGTGCGTCACTCGTAGGTGGTGAGCGAAAATGCGGTGCGGCAGGTGAAAGAAGAAGTTAAGATCCAGGAGGCGTGCGGACACCACTCGTTCATTGTGGGTGCCGTGTCTCGTTGGCAGACAAAGAAGCGTCTGTATATACGTGAGTACTCCTGAAATCTTCGAACTATGTAGGTATGTTTACCGAGGAAACTTTAGCATCGAAACATATTCGCCCAATGCAATAAGGTTTTTCCAATAGATTAATCTTTCGAGGATGATCGTTGGATTCATATTACTTTACACTAATTATAGTTAACACCCTGACTTCTGATTGGTCAATATTGCCAAAGTCTTTTTTGGCAAAATCCGCCTTATTGAATGGGCAAATTTAGGGTAAATCAGTCATGCGGGACAAATGCATATGAATTAAACACCAGCATGTATATTGGATCATTTGAAATTCACATAGGTGCACGAAAGTGTCTGTCTAGACATGCTTAACCTCAAATATGTAATTTTGAAAATTGTTGTCTTAACTCTAATAACCTTATAACTTTTAACCATACAGCCACAATCTGAGCTGCAATAACTTGAACCTAGGCTGAAGGTGTCATAATGAATATGTAATACTGATGACTAATGATACGAAAAGGAAAATAACCTTCATAGAATTTTCATCATTCATATTTACGTACCACTTCCAACTTTATTAATAATTTAAATCCAGTCAGCAAAGTACTCATGTCGGGGCTTAAGGTGGCCCAACCCGCTCATCTCCCCATACAAAAGGGGAAAGAAGATCACGCCCATATTTCTTGTCAGAGATCCAAAATTTTTCTCAAAATAGCTTTATTTGATCAAACTAGATGTCTGATGACCATTGGCATTGTAAAATTGTGTTTGGTTTCTAAGTTATAAGGTCCGAAAGTTCGAATTTTTCGCGCGTTTTATACGATAACTTTGGAGGTGGATTACGCAATGATTAAGTAAGAACATCGTAAAAAGATTAGTCATCAGACATAGCTTATTTAATCAAGATTGATGATCTATTTGGTTTTTGTTAGATTTTTTACTACAGCGGTCGTGGTTTACTTTTAGCTATAAGTCGTTTTGAAATTAAAATTTTCGTAAATCTTACCAAATCATACACTATGCACATTGTCTTTTTTGTGGACATGTTGCATCTTCCTCATCACGGAGCCTGTCTTATTCTTTGAAACATAGAAGGTCCCAGAGCGCAACAGCATGGTTTTGTACCGTGCCCGCGAATGAGTTGGTCCTGCCGGGTTGGGCCACCTTAATTAAGGCCCCTTATACACTAAGCCCAGAAGTTAATGCGAGTTGCTGTTTACTTGGAGTTGATTTCTTTGCAAGTACGTCTGCCCCGACTATGCTCATGCAACCCCTCCGCTCCCCCCTGCAACGGATAAGGGTCCAAAGAAACTCACGCTGACACTCGTGCTATGTTATTCTACTAAGTCTTCTAGAATTAGTACTCTCTTGATGTTGTGAACATATTTATACTTGTGTAAAATAATAATTTAATGCTTTCATTGAATAGTTAATTACTAATGTAGCATGTTTTAATTTTATCTATTACATAAGATTAAGGACAGGTTTTCATATAATTCTATTTGTTTACCGGTTTCTGCCAATAGTGAAGGTCAATGAAAACTATTCGTTCTATATAGAAAAAAAATTTCGACAGGTAATATTGGTAGAAAGGAATTTTCAGCACCATTGTATGTGAACCAACCCGTGTCTACCGCTGTTAATGTTCCTTCCTACTATTGCCAGGTTTTTCCCACAACCAGAGTCTCTTCTAGGCGACATTGCGCTCAACTCCCCATACAAACGGGGAAAGAAGATCACTCCCATATTTCTTGTCAGAGATCCAAAATTTTGCTCAAAATAGCTTTATTTGATCGAAAGAGATGTCTGATGACCGTTGGCATTGTAAAATTGTGTTTGGTTTCTAAGTTATAAGGTCCGAAAGTTCGAATTTTTCGCGCGTTTTATACAATAACTTTGGAGGTGGATTACGCAATGATAAAGTAAGAACATCTTAAAAAGATTAGTCATCAGACATAGCTTATTAAATCAAGATTTATAATCTATATGGTATTTGTTAGATTTTTGACTACAGCGGTCGTGGTTTACTTTTAGCTATAAGTCGTTTTGAAATTAAAATTTTCGTAAATCTTACCAAATCATATGCACTATGCACATTGTCTTTTTTGTGGACATGTTGCATCTTCCTCATCTTGGAGCCTGCCTTTTTCCTTTAAACAGAGAAGGTCCCAGAGTGCAACAGCACGGTTTTGTACCGTGCCCTCGAATGAGTTAGTCCCGCCGGGTTGGGCCACCTTAACACCAGTTTATAGAAATTTCATATTTTTATCATGGCTTTGAGAAGTGATTCTAAGCTGGTTGTTAGGGTCTAAGTCGCCGATGGCCTAAGCATAAATTTAAAATTCTAATAGGCGACTGAACTGAATCCGCCTTTGAACAGATCAAATCTTAGTTAATTTTGTAAAAAGTATCTGTTTATTAACAATTATGGCTTAGTGATGCCCTAGTCAGGTTATCAATTCATTACACTTCTACTTCATGAATGGTGAAGAAAACTCAAACCTCAAACTCAAAAAAGGTGTCGCATGGTCTGCCAAACTGTCATTCCTGTAAGTTTTATTGACAAGTTTTTAGATGCATGATGTACATCACAATGCAGTTAGAATAAGGTTTGGAGGAAAAAAAGAGCTGTCTTCAAACTAATTTTAATGTAATAGACCCGGACAAAGTTTTAAATGAAATATTATAGGTTATGTTTTTGTAATATTTTCTTTCCTACGACTTCATTTGATTAGCATAACTTGGAACAAACATTTTTTTGATTCTTAACGAGAAAATTTAGTGAATTTAATTACGTAGGTAGAGTAAATCAAATTTTTAAATGTATTCTGTTTTATTTTGTATGGTATTTGACAGCTTTGACAGATCCTTAGGTGAGCTCGCCTAGACGCCACCATGATATAATATGATATGATAAATAAGCAGTTTTCTTCCTCATTACATCCCTGTGTCCAACCATCGAGTACTGTTTCCCTGCACAGTATATGCTCAGTGTCAGTGCCCCCCGCAATTTTTTTCTCAGGTACTTAAAGCACTACTAGCGAAAAAAGGGACCCTTATGGTCTCGCTCTGGTGCACCAAATAATTACTTTACTCATAACCTCATACTTTTTAAGTAAAACTAGATTTCATAATAAATTGTACATTGATGAAATTGCATATAATAGACATCAGGCGAGGGTGAATTTCTTTGTTTCGCACTTTGTCTCGTAGTGCCATTCCCAACGTGACCCATGTCCTATGTGAAAGCAAAACGAACATAATTTCACTGCACACCATATCCAGTTCCACTCACTTCCATCTAGTAAGCAAGGTCCTAGCATGGCACATAGTTCCCATGAGGTGTGTTGGGCTAATGCCATGAAAGTAGGTGCTGTGTTAGTCATCATGCCCTGTTACATAAAAGCATTGAGATTCTGTATTATTGCTACTAACTTACCTCAGCGAGTGCTTGACCACTTTTTCGTTATTCAGAATTCAATTTGTTTGCACACATGTTAATAAATTAAACAATAGAATTCATTATAGCAACTACCTGGCCTCTACATCTGCAACTTTTTGTTATCTTTCTTATCTAAAGCCAGTCATGAGAGCACTTTTTTACCCTAGTTTTTGTTGAGAATTATTTGAATGTGTAATATTATTGGCAAATTGGTATTATTCCAAATACGATCCAAGTACATCACAAATCAGTCAACTTGGGGCCAAGTGGAAGTGAGATCTGTTTTAAGAGTTCCATACACAAAGTGTGCCAAATGGAACCCTATTACTAAGCCTCCGCTGTCCGTTCATTCGTCCGTCCGTCTGTCACAGGGTTGTATTTCATGAACCGTAATAGGTAGACAGTTGAAATTTTAATTATTATTATTATTATGTTATTTATATCACTAGCAGCTTGAAGCTGATGCGTGAATAATTTTTTTCCCGGAGTGCACTTGCATATTTTTAAATTTTTTAAATTGGTATTACTAATATTAGACCAGTTACCAATATTAGAGTATGTATTTCTATTGCCGCTACAACAAATAGTAAAAAATATAATTATATTAAAATTAAAGGGGTCCCCATACAAGCAATGTGATTTTTTTGTGTAAAATTTTGTAAGATGGTACAGAACACTTCGTGTGCCAGTCCGATTCGCACATGGTCGGTTTTTTGTAGATGAGAGCTAGACGGGAAGATACGTCCCAACACTTCAAAGAGGCATTGAGACCAGAGCTTCAGTCTTCCCGTCAATCTCCTGTTTAGCTTAACATTTTTAGGCAATAAAGCGATGGGGTAAAGTTTGCTAGCGATCGAATTAGCAAACCTTTTTTTACTCGAGTATGGCAAAGCCAATGCGAAGGGTTATGATTTTAGCAGTCTATGTATGTATATTTGTATTTACGTATGTTTCACCGTATTGCTTAAACAATTCGTCCGATATTTATGAATAAGGTGTCAATCGCTTCCTTATTATGGCCCGGGTAACATAGGCACGGAAAATATAAAAACGGTAACCCGACGTAAGAAACGAGGTAGGTACTGTTTGATAAAACCGATAAAACAATGATATCAAAAGCACCTACCTTGCTTCTTACCTTTTACTAGTCGGGTTACAGTTTTTTTACTTTTTTGTTTTAAAAAACCCATGTTAATAATATATGGCGAATTTTTTTTTCTTTCGTAATTTTTGTTTCATGATTGGAGTAATGTTCTGCTATTTATTGGTTATTATTTATTAAATGTAGATAATTTAGTAAATTTGGTTATCAAAATACAATCAAATACATTTAATAGGTTTTGAGCATTTTGGTGGTGTTTTTGTTTGACTTGTGTCGAGCAGCCGTTGCGGTGTAAATGGAAGTCAGTCCAAATATTGTGTTGATGTTTCATTGTGAGGAAGGACAGTGCAATGGAAGACTGTGCAATGGAAGACTGTGAGGGTTGAGGACAATAAACGGCAAATAATATTTTTAATATTTTTTTTATGTTATATATAATTTAATTTTTTTTATGTTATATAAATATATAATTTAAATTTAGTTATGGAGTTTAATAATTGTATAACACTTGAATCCCGGCATTGTTATTAGAGATTTGCAGATGGATACACCACCATTCCCATCTTGACCTCTCGATGAGCAATGTTAATATTATGTAAATGTTGGTATCAAACACTGTCCTCTCTGATATTAGTGGAATATGATTTATTTTTCGATTTAGTAACTTTTCTAATTTTGGTATTGATTTGGTTTTGGCTTTAGCCACGTTCGGCTAAGCCAGCCTCATAGTAACTATTCGTCTTTTAGATTGCTTATAATATTCTACTTCTATCTTTTTGTTTATGTTTTGTTTTATGTTCTTCACTATCTCGCACTAACTGTGCATTTAAAATACCCTGGCCATTGGCCCACTTCAAATCTTTAGTTTGCAAACTTTCCTGGAAATTGGTTCATGCGAGCGGCGGTTATTGTGAAATTATCGGTTACTGTGAAATTATCGCACGCAGGCAATCAGATGTCTATAATAATGAGGTATTAAATAAAGTTACAGCGCACTGACGGCACGCGTTGTGCTGATGCGCCGATCACTCGCTGCCTCAGTGACTGCCTTATCATACACACTAAATAAACAAACCCGGCACTCTCTACTTTGACAATTTGGCCAAATTTTGAGCTACAGGTTTGGGGCCTTCTAGAAAAGGTGAGCTTGGAAAAAAACATGTGTAATGAAGTGTTTTTATTTGCATGCATTTGCAACTTTATGCATTGTTTATTGTGTTTAAAAATAGACTAGTATTTTTAACTGGCGGTCGTTACGATAAAGACATCCTCTGGGAGTTTGTATCATTTCTAGCTGTTTGAGATTTTTTATTAAAAATATTATATTAGAAAGATGTACGACATTGAATGAACATATCTAATCAAATCATTAATGTGGCGTCATCGTCGCCGTCTTATCATCTGCACTCATTATCTTTTTTAGGTGAAATTCCTTTTACTCACTGTTGTGCAAGATCAGTAAATAAAAAGACATTCCATATCCAATGAAACCCTAACCATAACAAATTTATCTATCATACACTGCCCAAATTCTGTATGATAGAAACTGGACCAAAGCCTTTTTTACTAAAAAAACGTTTCCACCCTCACCTTCGATCTAATTGAATAGTAAAAAGTACCAAAACACTAGACTCATTGTTTTAACAGTGAAAGAAAAATCGGTGTATATTTCTGTTATCTTATCTCATGCAATGCAGCTGCACGTACGTGCGACGGAACATGTATGTATTAGCGGAGGGGACTGACAGGAGTAAGGAAGTGGAACGTGTGCTGAGTTCACTGATCTTGGCTCGACTCCGTCAATAAATGACTCGTGCAAATGATAACCTGTTTGTGCATTGTATGGACCATGTACAGTTTTAAGAAATAATTTGTTTGTTGAGCATATTTCTTGTGTGAAACTCGCGCTATTTATATGACACGAAATAATGATTTTAAAATGAAGTTTTTTACCACGTAGTCATTCAATTTGTACGTCCGTTAGTGAATGAAAATGTACTCCTGTATTTAGTTTAGACCACCGTTTAGTTTCTTATTTTGGAGTTACGTTTAAGACCCGATTGCATGAAGAGACGCTTAGTTAATTAGTGTTCAAACATGTCACCTTTAGTAATATATATAATATACTGTCCATAAAAGTGACGTGTTTAATCATACGTTGATTGTTTGTGTCCTTTCATGCACCCTACATCTCATACATTACGCGTAGGAGGTGACTACGTAAGCCATCCCAGATTTTGCAAGATGCCACAGATTTTGTTGCCGACAGACGGGGAGGGATCCTGGTGAAGCCAAATGTTTACGTATTCCGTTTGCGTTCAGTTTCAGAGTATGTGTCTGGCGGGGAGCTGCTAGCGTTGCTGGAAAAGTACCGGAGACTGCCCGAGGACCTCGTCAGAGTGTACGTCGCTGAGTTGGCGCTCGCACTGGGTGAGTCAGCATCTAGCTCCACCCAGACACGTTGGAAGCTTCACTAATTTGACAGCCTCAAGCTAACTAACAAGTTTTTTATGGACCTTGACTGTGGATGCCTAATAACACACCTCCTGTCGTGATATGAGCCCGACACACCACGTGGGAAGTAGGTGCCATGCCAGGACCTGCTTTACATTGAATTGGATGGAAAATATGAACAACTTGAATTGCCGTTTTGACCATCCATCCTTCAGTGCCGCCTATCCTTGACCCCGGTGATGCTGAAGTATTGCACTTGTGGGTTTCTGAGGCTGAAAATGTCATAAGCACCTATGACTCCAATGACTTAACTCTTACACGGCACTCTGCAGCGCGGGTTCCGGGATGTAAAAAAAATACAAGTGGGCCCACTGCATTTCTTCTCGTGCATGTCGTAAGAGCCGACTAAGGGATTCGTCGTTCGTGGTTCGGATTCTACGTTATACTGTAGGTCCCCTTTATTACTTATTATGTGGTAAAGTTAATCCCGCTCAGGTTGGTACCATCGCATTGAATGAACGATAGTCGAAGGGGCAATGAAAATTGTCTGTGTTTTCCATCCAGTTCAGTATAGCTGCGCAATAAATTGGAGATCTTGGCATGGCACCTAGTTCCCATGAGGTGTGTTTGGCTAATATCATTACAGTAGGTGTAGTAATTAGCCATCCATGTAAAAAAATAGCCATAATATCTGTATCCGCGACACGCTTTTTCTAATAGTTACTTCTTCTGTCCTGTCACCAGGGGCTTTACCACGGTAATTTAACTCGCCAGGTTAACAGGCAAGTAAGTGATTAAAGATAACGTTTAATTGCTTTTCATACCATGCTTAATGTCAAACAACGTGTTATTTGGCCAAGTGAACATAAATCTGCTTATCATAGTATAAAATGCTACTAAACGTCAGATGTAATCACTCACGTTCTGGTTCACCCGGCGAGTTAGTTTACCATGGTAACCCATAACTAAGGTCTTTTTCACTCGTGGCCCCTGTAGGTAGAGTAAATTCTGAGAAATTTATTAATCATGAATTACCAGCACCATTTTAGCTCACAGCTAGCTACAATGTGTTTAATGAGGCCACACTCTACCACGATTACTGAACAACACAGTCAAAGTGTTGGCCCTAATAGCTGACATTAGGACAGTACAATGTAAAAAATTATGAGGAGACAAGATTGTACTACATAGATATCCAGTCGGGCTAAATAATTTGTTGAGTGAACTAGTAGCTAAATGACAGAGATACTATTAGATAGGTATTCCAATTAAACAATAAAAATAGTCATTGTGCGTGTGACCTTGGAGTTTGTGGGTATATTGTTGACAAGGTCGCACCTATTTACCTACTTCCATATTGTTTCATTCACTGCAGTCATTTGTGGTTAATTTATTGCAAATAATGGACTTAAAGATGTATCAGATTTTTTTTCTCTTAATCCAATGGCATATTAGGCACATAGCGGCCTATTCTTGGAATTCCGTGTTCAGGAATATTTGTGTCGAGAAACACCATTTTACAACTGGTGTCAAACGGTTTTCTCCGGTGTGGAAAAACTGGGGAAACCTATAAATGCATCAGTCAGTCAGCGTGTTTGCGTCCACTGCTGGACATACGCCTCTCCAATCCTTCTCCAGTCCTCCCGGCCCTCAGCGGTACGGAACCACTGCTTTCCGCCGATGCACTTGATGTCGTCTTCCCACCTGGCGGGTGGTCTTCCCACACTCCGTTTGCCTGTCCACGGCCGCCAGTGTAGGACACGGTTACTCCAACGGTCGTCGTCTCTTCGGCTGACGTGACCAGCCCACTGCCATTTTAGCTTAGCCACCCGGTGTCCAATATCGACTACTTTGGTACGTCGGCGGATTGCCTCGTTACGCACCATATCCCGTAGCGATATTCCCAGCATGGCTCGCTCCATTGCTCGCTGGGCAACTTTCAACCTTTGGACAACGGCGACCGTCAGAGTCCACGTTTCACACCCGTACGTCATAACCGGGAGGACGCACTGGTCATATATTCGGGTCTTTAAATTTTGCGGAAGGTCAGACCTCAGAGCGAACTTAAAGCTTTCCGAAGGCAGCCCAACCCAGTTGAATCCGTCGCTCAACCTCCCTAGACAGTCCTTGTCTACCAAGCCGCAGGATTTGACCGAGATATACGTACTCTTCAACCTGTTCGATCACTTCTCCGTTGATAACGATTTGTCCTCCCGTCATAACCTCGGTCGCCATGACCTTGGTTTTGTTTCGGTTCATCTTCAGACCTACCTTTATCGATGCTTCATAAAGGTCTTCCAGCATGGTCTGAAGCTGAACTCGGGAATTTGACAGAAGAACAATGTCACCGGCGAAGCGATGATGACTGAGAAAATCTCCATTTAGGTTGATACCCATGTTGTCCCATTCAAGCGTCTTGAACACATCTTCCAATGCGTTTGTGAAGAGCTTGGGTGAGATCACATCCCCCTGCCTTACGCCTTTACCAAGGAGGATGGGTTGGGTATTTTCATGGAGCCTCACAGTCATCGTTGCGGACCGATACAGATTTCGGAGTACCTCGATGTAGCGGTGGTCGATTCTGCATCTCATAAGGGAGTTTTCGACGGCCCATTTTTCAACTGAGTCGAACGCCTTCTCGTAGTCCACGAAGGCTAGGAAGAGCGGCTTGTTGTACTCCTCGCACTTCTGCACCACTTGTCTCACAGTAAATATGTGATCCATTGTGCCGTATCCTTTCCTGAACCCAGCTTGCTCACGAGGCTGGTACTGATCCAGCCTCTGTGTCAGCCGACTCGTGATGACTCTTGAAAAGACCTTATACACGTGGCTTCGAAGTGAGATAGGTCGATAGTTTTTCAACATCGCCCTATCCCCCTTCTTGTGAAACAGGACAACGACACTATTTCGCCATGCAGCCGGAACGACACCATTTTCGAAAACTGCATTGAACAGTGTTTGCAGTTCCTTCAAGATGGGTCTCCCGCCAGCCTTTAGCAGTTCCGTCGTTATCCCGTCCTCACCTGGAGCCTTGTGTTTTTTGAGTCCTTTCAAAGCAGCCTTTATCTCATAGACACTAATATCCGGTAGATCCTCGGTGTAGTGTCTAGTGAGCGGCGCACGCCTATCAGAGTCGACTGGTTTGCTTGGGCTCGGGGCAGGAATTGCTGAGGAGTACATTTCGCCATAAAATTCTTCCACCGCCTCAAGTATATCCGGCTTTCTTGCAGTGACAACCCCATCCGCTCACTCGAGTTTTGAAATTTGGTTAGCGCCGGTAGAGAAGGCACGGGCAAACACTTTACTGCCTCGATTTTCCTCTATAACGCGCTCAACCAACTTCATGTTCTCTCGGCGAATATCACGGCGAATGGACTTGCTGATGTTCTTGTTGAGGTTCCTGTGTACTACACTACTCCGGATCTCCGATTTCATGTCTCGTCGTGTTTCCAGGAGCCTCAACGTCTCTGCGGATAACTTGCTGCGGTTTGCCTGTGGACTTTTGATGAAGTGCTTTTCTGCAGTGTCCGTTAGTGCGGATACGAAGCCCGTATATGCCTTGTCCATGTTGGCATCCTCATCGCGTGGCACCAAGCTAAAGACATCCTCGAGTTTGGCTTCGAAATTTTCGAGCATCTGGTCTGGTATGTTTAGCTTGGCCAGTGGTTTGTGGATGAGTTTGCGCCGTTCCATCTTAAGGTTTAGCTTCAACGTACCACGCACTAGTC
Organism: Incurvaria masculella; assembly: GCA_946894095.1. Taxonomy (NCBI): domain Eukaryota; kingdom Metazoa; phylum Arthropoda; class Insecta; order Lepidoptera; family Incurvariidae; genus Incurvaria; species Incurvaria masculella. The sequence goes on from OX335644.1 coordinate 13,285,021, forward strand.
GGTGATCGCTGCCAGTATCAAAGCGGTTGAGGACAGTTACATCTATACACGATGACTTACTGTCCGTCAGTATGTAGTCGATCTCGTTTCTCGTGCAACCATCAGGGCTGGCCCACGTCCATCTCCTCTTTTCTTTTTTCAAGAAAAAGGTATTCATGGCGTGGAGCTGGTTAGCTTCGAGATAGTTGACCAACATCTGGCCGCGTCGATTCCTGACACCGATACCGTATGGACCTACTGCTCTGTCTCCACTGAAAGGTTTGCCCAATTTGGCATTGAAATCTCCCATCACGTACTGGAGGTGAGATTTATTGGTTTCTAAGGCTCTCGATACGTCCTCGTAGAACTGCTCCACCTCGTCGTCAGCGTGCGAACTCGTGGGAGCGTATACCTGCACCACCTTCAGCTGATAACGCTTATTCAGCCTGATGATGATGTAGGCCACTCTGTCCGACACGCTGTCGATTTCGATGATGCTGTTCACGAGGCTTCGCCTCACCATAAATCCCACTCCACCTTCCGATTTTTGGGAATTTCCTCTGAAGTAGAACAGGTTGCCAGAATGTAGCACTTCAGTCTCTTCGCCCTTCCTTCTGACCTCGCAGAGACCCAGGATGTCCCATTTTATATGAGCCAGCTCCTGTTCTAGCTCGACCAGTTTTTCTTGCGTTCTCAGAGTCCGTATATTATGGGTAGCCAAGTGTAGTTGAGTGTGGCAGCCAGATCTAACCCAGGGATTCTTAGCACCCCTCGCCCCGCCGGAACCAAGACCGCCACCACGATGATCCGGAATAGCGGGGCCGCTGGGAACTAGGGGCCGAGGTTCGTTTGGACTTTTCATGGAGGTTTACGGCCCTAAAACGCCACGTTGGCCAAACGTCTTGGCGAGTCTTCCGCTCTCGTCAGCCTTAGGATTGCAATCCCATAAATATATATACGATGCCATAAATATCTCACGATGCATAAATGCATCGTGAGAGTGTATTTTTTAAAATTAGACATGAATGGATCGTACAACAACTGTTAGGATATTAGTTCACCACACCACATACTACCTAGGACCTTTCTTGTATTGTTCTGCGACATTGAACTGGATTGAATACACGAACAATATTTATCCTCTTTTTGACCATTTTTCATTCATTGGGATTCTGCAAATCTGGGCGGAATTAGCCATATCTCATTATAAGTAAGAACAAGGCCGTAAATATTTACGTCGGATCTGAACCACGGCCAACCTCTATGGTCGAAAATGGCCACTCATCCAGAGCCCAGAGGCACGCTCAGAGTTGCTTCACCTTGATTATCGAATGGCAAGCTGTCGGGCCACTTGATTACCGAGGCGACAGTTTATTTTACTCCTTAATTCCACTTGTCTTCAATATCTATCCTCCGAAAATATTTTCTCACATTACATCACAAAAACCTGCCAAGTGTGGGTTCCGTACCAACATACAAGGTCCCATTGGCACCTTAAAAATTGCTTGTTAATTCAAAAGATACCTTGCCATAATTCGAAAGGCAATTTTAACCAATTTATTGTATCTGTTAAAACAAAAGCCTTCATGCCATCATTCACACAAATACTTCATATTATGCCTATTTTTCTTAAAGTTATCAATACCTTTTCTGTATTCAGTTCCGTTTTACACTTAGGTATTTACGCATGCTGAAAAAATTTAGTTACTATGCTGTGTGGGTTTGGGCCCGTAAAAATATTGAAAGTTGACCCAATGCATTTCTTCCGTGTTAAACAGCAGGTCCGCTTCCTTAGTTGTATGAACGATGGTCGAAGCGGCATTGAAAATTGTCCCCTTGTTTTCCATTCAGTTCATTGTAGCTAAGCAGTATAAGGGAGGTCCTGTCGTGGCATCTAGAACCCATGTGGTGTGTCTAATGTCATGACGGTCGGATTGGTATTAGCTATCCATACATTGCATAAAAAAACAACTGATTTGTTACCACAAGCATAGACTAAAGAGGAAGGGATAGACCGCTAACGTCATACCAATGTTAAATAGGGATAATGAAAGTCCGCAGGTGACGTTGCAATTCACAATTCAGAATAAATTAAATAGAAACCAACCAATATCAACTATATTTTTTATTTACTATGACATTACTTAGGTTTTACTTACAATGTAACGTTTTCATCACGTCTACCTAGGCAACATTTTAAATCAATCTTAGTTTAATGACGGTGTTACTAGTTCTGGCAGTGGCGGGAGATGGCGCTGGTTAGAACTGTTATAGTACCAGCGAAAATAAGCAGTTTTCAGCGAGTTTTGTATTTTGCATGACGTTAGTCTATCCCTACTACTTCCTATTAAGCCCACCTGTTGTAACCACTGTTCAAAGATGTACAATAAAGAATTTTATTTTTATTATTTTCCTAATATAAACATTTATTATTATTATCATATGATTATGTAGAGTTCCTGCACGGCGCCGGTGTGGTGTATCGCGACCTCAAGCCAGAGAACGTGCTGCTGGACGCGGCGGGCCACCTCCAGCTCATAGACTTCGGCCTGTCCAAGTGGCTCCCGCAGGGCGCGCGGACCACCACGCTGTGCGGCACGCTCAACTACATGGGTCAGTGCGTTGGCATCGTTGCGTCGCATGTGCGCTTTTTAATTTTAACCCTTAAGAACGGCCCGTAAGCTATGTTCCCCATACAAACGTAGTTTACTTATCATTTGAAAAAAACTGTTCCGATTTGCTTGATATATGGTACATAATCTTCTTAAATAAATATCTGTGTCTGCACGTTTTTGTTTTGCTGAAAAATCTAAAGCAAGTCAAATAACAGGAAAAATAAAATGTTCATACAAATTTTCTTTTCTCTGTTGTGTGACACAGGATACATTTTTCGAATAGACAAACACGTGCAGACATAGATATTTGTTGCCTGATATTAAGTCCCAAATATCAAGAAAATTGGAACAGTGGTTTTTCAAACGATTACTAAACTACGTTTGTATGGGGAGCGTATTTTTCGGATGCTTACGGGCCCACCTAAAGCCTGGTTCATGTTAGTAGAGTTGGCGGTGGAGTCAGTAGGGCGAGTAATAAATATCCCTCTCACTATACCAATGTAGATGCAATCGGTAGAGTAGAGTATATACTGAAAACGGTAGAGTAAAAAAGCAAGTCTCTACGCTAACGCTAACTCAACTAATGTGGACTAGGCTTGAGGCATTTGTCTTGCATTTCAGTCTTGGCCCTAGTTTAGAACTTTGTCGTAAGGCACAATTAGGCGATTTTTGCGCCAATTTCTCTGTCAACATCGTCCTTCATTCGCCCCCTGCAAAACAAGTGATTTTTTATTTAAAAAACTTACGCACGGTGCACATTAGCTTTAAAGTGACGCGCGACGATATGATGCGCGTTCCTCAATGCGAATGCACACTTGCGTCAAATCAACGCAAATGTTCAGTCGGTGATGCTCAGCCGTCTAGGACAGTCGTATGCGCCAACATGGAGTAATGAATTTTTAGGTTTTTTCAATTACTAGGTACCAAGTTTCTATGAATTCATAAGACGAGTTGCAGGAAAACCTGGAAAGTTGTGTAAAGTTTCTAGAAACTAAGATAAGAGAGTTCTCCTGGCTTTATCTGGAAATGTCCATTACAATTACATATGTTTTTGCATATTTTTAGTCATGCTGTTCTTCTTTACCCTGTCCTTACAGTCCTTTAGACTTAAGTGTGGAAACCGAGCCCGACTACAAGGACAAGGACAAGGACAGTCCTTTAGACCTAAGTCTAAAGAACATTAAAATTTCCCACTTCTTAAAGTTCTCCACGTCAATTTCGTCCTCCATGCTAACGTGCGACAAAACCCAATGCAGATGTGAACAGTGCGGTAGCCACATGTGCACTGGCCTGCCACCGCGCATCGGCAACTTGAAGCGCAGCATCACGCGTCACTTCAACGCAAATATGTACCCTGCAATTGCGTTCAGAGCCCCTAGTCTCAGTTCTCACCTAAATCGGCGTTTACGTAATTTGGAAGTTCCGAAAAACGTCAAACTCCATACAAGTTTTTACTAGATATTCTGTGGTTTTACTTCTTCAAGCTGTCAAAGTCAAACTCGGACTTCCGATTTGTATGAAAACGCGGAGTGGACGTAAACCGCAATGTCAACGTATTTACGGCAACGTTGAGTAAGCCGTCAAATCAAACTCGGACTCGCAAATGTTAGTTCGCTTAGCGCCCACTGCGCGCGCTCTTCAATTTCTCCATACATTTGAAAACGCCAGTCGATCGGTTTGCCGTAAACGCCAATTTAGGTGAGAACTCAGAGTGCCCACTCAGTACTTGCTTGTGGTTTCCTTCACCACGCGTCGCGATGACGCACGACAAAATGACGCAAATGTGCAGCGGGCCTTAGTCGATTCGGAAACCGACAGGGTGGAGGCTGTCATTGTAAATTTAGTCGCTGGTTAACAGGCAAATGAGTGATTAAATCTAACATTTAGTTTCATTTTGTACCATGCTAACTGGTACATTTCAGTTCACTTGGCCGAATAACAGGTCATTTGACATCTAGCATGGAGCATACACACAAATCCTTCGTCTCACAAATCCTACGAGTGCCAATTTCAAAGTGAAAAGTTCTGATTTAAATCTTACTAGTGACAATTAAGGGGGTCGACAATGAGTGGAATATGGTTTTTATTATAATTATTATTCTTATATTAAAGTTATAGCTTTAAATTTGAATTTACGTTTCACAGTATGTGCATTTCTTTGCTTTTCATGGTTCCTTGTTACGCTTGTTTTTTTTTTAATTTTACCACGAAAAGTTCTGTTTTTCAATCAATAAAATCGAAACCTTATTAGTAATTTCTCCATCTGTGTAAAATTAAAAATAAAATTATATGGCATCATAGTTCAGTATTTTGTGGTTGCTTTTCTATTTACATTAGGTTTTATCACGCTTCGACTGAACCTTTTGTTGCGTGCTCAGAAGTCGATTTTATTGCTGTTTTGCTTTGTGCAGTGTTAGTTCCTCATAATGTTTTTATTTATATCCATGCATGTTGCACGGTAAGTTCATTATTCCATCGTTAGCTATTTTTGTTCATTTCATTATGCACTAACTATACTTATTTTGCTCGTCACAAATTAACATTCAAGCAAAGAGTAACTTTCCTCAATTTCCAATTGCAGCCAGTCAGTTCTCGAAATACGTTTGTTGACGGAGCACGGAAGTGCGCGATCGGCTCCCTGCGGCCGCGACGAGGATGATCGCGTGCGGGCCGAGCGCCCTCTGATATCGGAGCAGGGCGGGGCGGGGCGGGGCGGGGCGGGCACCATGAACGCGCGCACGATGGAGATCGACGTGAAGATGGAGGGCCGGCAGGTCGACGAGGTGGTCGCGAGCCTCTTCCACACGGTGCTCTTCCACCGGTCGTGCGGCAAGTTCCTCTACAGCAGCGAGGAGAGCTACTCTATCGGCACCGTCGGCTACATGGACGTCGACTGCGACTACATCGACTTCACGTACGTGTGCTGCTCGTCAGAGGCGCTCGGGCGCACCGTCCGCCGCAACGTCTCCGGCTTCTCGGAACTGCTGCGCGCGAAGGAGGGCTGCATCCAGGGCGCGATCAGCCTCGAGTTCTTCCAGCGGCGGCGCACGCGCTGGCCCTTCCAGGCGGAGTGCGTGCCGTGGGAGGTGTGGACGGTGCGCTGCGCCGTGCAGACGGTCAGCGGCGAGGACGAGCGGCAGAGCGCGCGCGAGACCGTCTCCGAGCTGCTCCAGGAGAGGGTGCTCTTCATCACGGAGATCGTCAACCAGCACGAGTACGTGCCTAAGATGCCGAGCCGCTCCGACGTCGACCTCGTCTTCGACACCACCTACGACGACATCCAGCCATACCTTTTCAAGATGCACTACAGCCTCGGGCCCGGCACCACCACCACCGTCGGCAACACTGTCAAGAAACTCATCCGGGAGACGCTCGCCTTCTGATTGGACTCCCGCTACCTTCCGTGCTCGGTCGGGGATCACCGTGCAGCGTACTCTGCAAACATTACCGTTAAATAGAAACTAATTTGATACGGACTCTCTGAATATTGTGATGCTAAATTGAACTTCTTGAAATAATTATGCGGACAATCGGGTGGAATATTGATAGTGATTATCTAGGAAATTTGCTAAAAGTGGGGAGTGAAGTACAGATTTTTTTGGTTTCTTAGCTGGACTAATTCAAAATTAGTTGCAATACTGAAGTGCATTACTACCAATAATTTATTACGTAGATTATTTATATTTGTCATGTAGCATGACACATATGTATTTCATTTAGTGGTGATAAGGTCTTGAAAGTGTAAATAATTTTATCGCTTGAGTGGTTTTAATTACAATTATATTTATAAATTAATATTGCCTTTCATGTGTAAATAATTTAATTAAAATAGTTTTTGCACATTGCTACACTTTGCTGAGAATGATATGGATATATGTGGTGAATGTAGACATGTCTGTAATACATATGTATATGTATATCCTGTAAATAACATGTGTATGTTAAAGTAAAAGGTAACAGTAAAATAGAGTTTTTATTAAAGTGTACTTTTCATTCGAGGACATTTCTTTAATCAATTTAACACATTGTGTTTTTAGACTTAGCGCATCATTTCAAATATGGAATGCTATTCAAGCTTTCTGTCTTATGTATGTACTCCTCTTTTGGTATTTATTCTCTGAATCATTGAACATGCCCAAGAAATAATATGGCAAGGCCTTCTAACATTAATAGTATATTAGAATAGATAACTATGTGTGTACATATAATTTTAGTTATTTTATTTAAGGCTAACAAAGGAGGGCTGGTTGATGTGACCATTTTTTAATATAATTTCTTTAGATCTTGCGATGACCGCTATCTTAAGATATTTTAAGTTTCTTGAGATCTTTCAAATTAGTTGTAATATATTGTCACGTAAGAAAGTTTCGACTGCTATGTGGAAGCGCCACGTAGTGGGTGTGACCCGGATCTTTCAAGACCATGAACGATTGAGATAGTGGATATGACCATAAATGCAGACTCTCATCAGGTGAGGTATCGATAGAGTGAACACAAATTTGTACATAAAATAAATTTTGTACAAAGCATTGTTGTACAGTAAAGTTAAGTTTTGTTCGTCGACAACGCTGTACCGGCACGAGCAGGTTTGCAGAAAGGCGTTATTAGATTAGTGATATTTTGAAAGGTATAATAACCCACTTTGTAATACTTATAGCTATACGTTATTGTAACAGTTTTAAAATAGTCTCAGTGATCGAGTACCTAGTTAAGTGACTGACGTTCGAGCGGAATTTGACAATCATACAATACTTTGTAACTGCGTGGCTGTAAATATGGTGTTCCATGCAGGTAAAATAATATGTATAAGTGTGCGCATAGCTGTAGTTAGATCTGTGTTCTTGCAAGGCATACCCAGGTGTGTCGACGTTCATCTTTAGAATGTGCCACACATACTCGAGTAGATGTGGATATTGCTTAGTTTGATATCTTAGTCTTTTATTGAAGTAACGTTGGTGCACTTACATACTAGAAATAATATTGATATCTATGTATAAGTAAATTTTGTTCACTGCAGAGTTGTAGAATGCATGATCTAACTGGTTGCGTAGCTTCTTTGTTTATAGTGTATCGATGTCAACATATAAAACCACCTGAAAAAAGTACCTATATTTTGTGATTTCTTATGTGTTTCAATGATTAATAGTATAATAAAGAAAATTATTACATCGATATGTTTATTCCATCCACATGTCATGAATATGATATCTCTTTTCCTACCTCATTTTGATTTTTTTTTATTTAATTTAGGTTTAGTGCGTTGACGAGGTGGATTCGTAGGCATTAAATTGGTGTTTTCCCTGAAGTTTTCACTCAAACAACAAAATGTTATTTCTCACCAAAGACTAGGCTGTATGCGTTGAGGTCTGTCCTTTTATCTGTTTTATTGTGTATTCGAAATGTTCAAATGTATTGGTTTGAGTTCACGTAAGTTACATACCTATCCTATTTGATAAAATGTTTCATGAATAGATTTTTTGTTTATCTCACCCTGAATTACCTGTGGATGGATAAGATAAGGAAATTACATGGTATTCCGCTTTATTACATACAGGATAATATTTTTAAATTATCGATTTCCATGTAAAGTTGCAGAAAATGTTTTTTTAACCCGTACATTATTATTTTTGTATCCGTTACATTATAGATAATCTATTTATAATGTCATCTCACATGATTCACATTTTATTTCGCTGTGGATGGAAAATTACTTCAATTGTAATTCTTGTATCAAAGTTTATGACTTATAAAACTTATCAAAATAGTTTTGTTTTTTGCTGTGATTAAGATGTTTTAGTTTGTCTAAAATCATCTTTTGTGTATTTTATACTAACATGAATGACTGTTCTCAGAACGAAGAAGCTTTTTTAAACATATTTGAGGATTACACCGGGAGACATCCCTGGGGTTCTGGTTCATTATTATTCTATATTTTTTCCCTCATGCATGGACTGGATTCATGCATTGGAAGGTACAGATCCATCTAAGGACGGTTGCATTTTGTCTCTAACTGGAAACTCGAACTTTGAAACGTTTGTCTTGCTCTTGTGCAGATAGTGAGTGCTTTGAACAGTCATTGGTGTTGAATTGATTTGGTGTTTTTAATGAAATCTGCTCTGCCTTATTTGAAACAGATGTCTAGTTTAAAATCAACAATATGTAAAATAATTGCTCGTAACGGCTGTTAGATATTATTATATATTTATATTGCAATATGAAGGCAGATGTGGATTTAAATGTTGTGATTGATAGTGCAAACGAAAAAGGAAAAAAAAACGATTGTCTATTGTGATGATAATTTATATAAAAATAAAAAAGTTTTATCAAAATAATAAAAAATAAGTATTTCCAGTGTCAGTTTCATTTTTGTGTGAAGTTATAGTAGTTTTTCTTAAATGACCCATCAAATGGATTAAATACAGTAGGTTGTGTCAATACGACGCCAATATTGCACGTTGTATAAAATAGTTATTCACTAAGATGGTTCTTGTAAGTCTTTTGCAACACATCCAACTGAAATAGTCACAGCAATTGAAGAGCCATAGGTACAGCTCTATTGACCTTTGTGAGTTTATTATGGTTTTAAATCATGTGAGGTAAAAGCATTGCAAAGCAATATACATATGATTACGTAATGCTGCTGTATTGACGGTCTACATAGAGTACTTACTCTATGCGGTCTATGGCAATAAGAACCTAATCGAGGTAAAAACGCCATTGCAGCATACGTAAATATTACCATACAACATCAGGGCAACACAATGACAAAGAGTATATAATCCACCTAAGCAGATATCAGAGAGGTTCACATTGGTAAATTCTTCTCAATGTGAGAAAACCCCCCTAAGTGGGTCCAAACTCTAAACTTCGTGCTTTCCACTCTACGAGCAAATTTGGCGCCAACAACAGTAAAAAGGAATGGACCAGAGACACTCCGCAACAGCATCGGGGAGTGTTTGCATAAAGAGGCAAACGTCACACAACGAGCCCATACTAATGCCGTATATGCGACAACGCGCAGTAATGTAAATTTGTGATCATGGATGTTTTTCCATGAGTTTAGAACTATGAGCAGTGTGATACATTACAAAACTATCTTATCATCTGTGAATGTTTCAATGAATTATTTTCTGTATCAGTATTTAACCAAGCTATGAACAGATCTTAAATCCTTGAATCTTACTATCTAAGCACGACGTCACTGGGGAGATTTGATAGATGTCTAAAAAATTATTGCCCCTATTTGAAAATAATGTTTGCCCTGAACCAGAATGAACACCTCCAAGGCCATAGCATAAAATTGAATCCCACTCGAAATATCAACCAATCAAATATCAACCTTCGCAAAAATGTCATAACCAATTAGGTCGTAGAGTCCTGTAATCAACTTCCGGAAGAAGTTAGCGCTACAAGCACTAATCAGTAAATAGACTGGATAAACACCTGAAACCACAAACAAAAATAACTAGAAATCATAGCAAAAGAAAATAATCATACAATAATACAAAAAAGAGTGCACATCTTGAGCAACACAAAAAATATAAAAAAAAAAAACTGAATATTATCAGCAAGAAATGAATAAGATTTAGACACGTCAGCCAAGGCTGCCTGTCTAAAATAAATAAATAAAATTTGGCAATAGCGAACTATGAACACCTCACGTCCATTCCTTTTTTCTTTCTTGTTTGGCGCATACTGTAATGTTTTCTCGGGAACGGGTAATCATTTGTGCTACGACGGTTGACAGCGTGATTAAGGTTTTTGTCGCGTCTCGGTATGGCCTGAGTGATCGGTGCCCCCAGACTTGTGTGCTACGCGACATCGGGACTCCCCGACACGGCGAACGTAATTATTGACATTTGCATTATTTGTAATGTATATAATGGCCTGAGCGCAGGGTGAGAGATGCGTGGAGCACAAGAAGTCTGTGTGAACGGTTGTTGCGTTTTATTGTATTAGTGGTTTAACATTCATTAATGCTGTTTTTTGTAAAAAAAGAAAATTTGGTTAACTATACAAGTAGATGTGCCTTTGGTATTGAAGAATTAATTTTTATTCCAGGCATGAATTTCTCGTTATTTTTGTAATTTTGCAGTCACTTAAGAGGAGATCAAGTTCCATACAATGGTTCAAGCTAGATTCCTCAGTCAAATTATGTAAAATTATTCTTAAAGGTTGCACATTAAATAAATCAACTGTTTATTTTTGGTAACCAGTGCAAAATATCTCAGGAATCAGGCAAGAGTCATTGTGTGAAACATATTCACCTTATTATCCACTCGAAAGTTGCGAGTCTTTTTAAATAATTTGTGCTAAGAGGACAGTCAAATATGTTCGTAAATTTTTGTTTGGTAAATTTTAAAATGAAAGTTAACGTTCTGAAATGATTCTTATTGTGTTTCACTTTGTGTATGGCTTTGCTGTCTTTTGACAAATAATTCTGATTGTTGTAGCGCCCGAGGTGCTGCGCCGGGAGCCGTACGGGCACGCCGTGGACTGGTGGTCGCTGGGAGTGGTCGCGTGTCGCATGCTTACCGACGAGGTAGGGTCTAATATGTACTAGTAGAAGCTACGACCGTCCGTACAGAAAACCTCATTATTTTGTATTGTTAGATTTTTTTATGCAACCTGACATGGATGGCTAATACCAAACTGCTGCCGTAGCCCAATACACCTCGTTCCCGAAGGAATTTGGTGCCATGCCAGATCCTTCCCTTTAAGAGCATGGATGCATTGATCTGGACTATAAAAAACACAGACAATTGTTTATTGCCGCTTCGACCATCTTTTCATCCAATACGATGGTACCAACCCGGGCGGGCTTATACCCTGCCACCTAGAAGGGAAACGGGAACCTACAGTTTTACATGGATTCCGAACCATGGAGCAGCTCGAATTCATGACCAAATGCGCTTATCCAACCCAATGATTTGAACCCAGACTTCTGGTATGCAAGGCAAGTCCCTGTGTCACTAGGCTACGAGCCGATCGACGGTACTACAATGTTTCTATGATAAAGTTTTCTCATCTTCAGCTTGTTGTGGTGTGGGTGCCATACATTGAGGTGTTTACAGTTAACCTGTAATCGGCGAACTCGGTATTTGTTTTGAATTATTAATAAATAATTGAACTAATTATTATTGAAAAGTCTTTTCAGCACGGCGCAAAGTCAACAACTCGTAAACAAATTAATGTTTTGCAGCAATCTTTCAAGCATGTTTTTATCTTGAATTGTATCTATCGGTACCGAGTTCGCCTCACCTTAAAACGCTGTGGGCCTATATTATAGCCCAGTGGTTCCCAAAGTGTGCGCCGTGGCGCCCTGGGTTGCCGCCGCTAGCCCACAGGAGCGCCGTGAGGAGTCCCTGAGAATTTTGAACTATCGGGAATTGATGGAAAATATTCTGAATTCTAATGGGAGCCTCATAGTAAAAAATCTAGGAATCCATAGTCTAGACTGTATTCTGAGTACGATCCTCGGCAATGCATCAGCTCTCTGTGATCTCAAGTAAGGAAATTCACATTCTGGTTCCCCAGCAAAGAGGCTCGCTTGAATTGGTCGATATTATTAACATCCTAGAAACAATACCATGACGTTGATTGACCATGGGGTGGGTTTAGTAAGTATTAAATGCTAACCCAACAAACGCTACAATTCAAACGTAGTTTCCAAAACATTTTAACACCACTCTTCCGACTTATGGGCCCGCCCACGTTAAGACTGCCCTTCTTATTAAAACGGCGGTAACTACGTATGGGCCTCATATGTAGTTACCGCCTTTTTAATAAGGAGGGCAGAAGAATGACCCATAAGCCAAGTTCCCGATACAAACGTAGTTTACTACATATTACTTTATATTTGGCATTTAATGTAAAGCTGAAAATATCTGTGTCTGCACATATTTGTTTTATTTTTTATCCAAACCAAGTCAAATGAAAGGAGAAAGATGTTAGGTGTAGACACACAAATATTTATTGCCTGACATTCAATACCAAATATAGAGTAAATTGGAATAGTGGTTTTCAAATGTTAGGTAAACTTAAGAAAATATACTTTTTTATTCTAAGTAAGTATGTCTCTTCTTCCAAGGAATGTGATATGTATTATAATCCACATTGATAACGGGAGAAGGGGCTGTAGGAGAATTCCAGTCAAAACCCACACTTTTAGTTTTATATTTTTTTTAGCTTGCCCTGTCAAATCGATATTGGTGTTCTTCTGTTAATAACTTAACCTTTCTGTGCATCGTAAAATTGATAGAATTTTATAGTAATAATAAAGCTATTACAGAGCCATCTGTGAAACTTCAAAGATTGATTCCCACATATCAGTGCTGTTTTAAGTGCCATTTCGAGTCCGGGCGCTCATGCTGAGATTCATAGACCTTATATAGAATATATTTTCGGCTTTTATTTGTGTTTAAGTACCTGCATCATATAAATTAAAACATGACCACAGCATTTCTCTGGCGCTACAACCTTACTCGTGCTTGGCGTAGCCAAAGTATAGCTTCCGACTGTCAAATTTGACATTCCTTCCATACATTTTATGTCAAAACTGACAGTTGTAAAGCGTACTTTTGCTTAGCCAAGTACAAGTCATCTTTATGAATCTCAGTATCAGTGTCCGGGAGAATGAGCATCGTCGCCGCCGATATACAATGACGGAATTTACATATTGCAAACATACAATTATTCTTTTCCAAAATATATTAATAGGGAATCTAATCATGTAAAAATGTTTCCATGACAGTGAAGTTAAAATAAGACCTCTATTCAAATCATTTTCTTCTTCATCTAGGTTAATTGCAATTACATATTGCCCAATATGTATTTCAAACGATCGCACCAAACTTTCGGTGCTTGTCAAAAATCACTGACGGGAAACCACTGAACTTCACTGAACTCACAGGCCTCTATTGCAGATGACAACTATCACGGCTTGGACACTTTCCGGACCCGGCTCCGACATTTGACGACGGCCTTGATATGTGGGAATCGACTTTGATTTTACAAAATGTTATATTTTTTTGTATTAAGTTTGTTAGGCATTGGTCGCTTCCGGTTTTTTCGTCTTTTAATGGGCTAATGCTGTCTGCTTAAGATGTGCGGGGTTGGGTTTGCATAAAAAACTGTAAGAACTATATTTGCGTGCAATTGGATAAAACATTTAAGATTGTATCCCAAAATAGCGCGCTGTGAGTGAGATGTCGAGTCAAGTACCACTACTGCGAGTTAGTTTCTTTTCGGATTCTTCTTTACAGAGTTGATAGAATCCGCGGATCATTCAGTTTTTGACGTAACTTAGTGTAGTTTGACTACCAAAAAAGTTTAAATAAATGAAATAAAATGAAAAAATAAGATGGTGTTTCACAGTATATGCTTGGAAACTATGAGTATATTTTTTATTTGCAGCTCGGAAAGCATTTTTATTATATCAATTTGTTTTTAAAAAAATATTTGAAGGGCCATGCTAAATAATTTTTTATATTCATCAGACGCCTGAGCCCGCTAATAGATAACTCCACTTTCAAACGTTATGACAATCACACAAAATTATACCAAAATTTGTGTTATCTTATAATGCTAACGCTCGAAAATGGAGTAATTTATTAGCGGACTCAGGCTTCAGGTTAATAAAATATCCGTTGCACAAAGAAATCTTTCAACTGGATTTATGTGAATCATGAACATAACAGATTTTTCTGCCAGTACTTATTGTGCTCCATAGTTATCGCCAGGGATCTTGTTGAATTTTTTGTTTATTGATGGGCAAATACAAAACGCAATAATGTATATTTATAAAACGTAATTTATTAATTACAGTTCTATCATAGACTAACTTAGCTTAAGTTGAATAATGTAATTACAGATTTCAGTATTTCAGTGGATTCAGATTTTAAATACCTATTCGTAAGTCCCTAGAAACTACAATGGAATTTATGAAGCCTTATTACCTAAGCGAAATGTCGGCGAAAGTGATCTCGCTCAACACCCACTGGCACACTCGACTGACTCACACTTTCTCATATTGGTAGCTCTGATGGTGCACATTGACTGATAATCATGTCAGCTCGATTGCTTTGGCAGCAGCACTCGATGATGGCAAACTTCAATCACGCGAACTTTCAATATGTTACGGTCCACACCTACACCTTTACGTCATATTGGGGCATGTCGAGGTGGGTCGACATGCGCCAACCGACGCTATCGGCGGCTGCAGAAGGCATTACTCCTTTCTAAGCAATCGGCTTCGGCGCTGGCGCTCCTTTCTTATCTTCCTTCTCGGAACTCTCTTCCGACGAGTTGTTCTCTGAACTCTCCGAGCTTTCCTGAGAACTGGGCTCCTTCGATGCTTGTGCTTTAGGTGGCTCCTGAGAAGCTTCTGCTTTCGGTGGCTCTGGCGCCTTTGCAGGCTCCTCTGACTTAGCGACGTCGCTCTTCACGGACTTGTCAGACTTCACAGCCTCGACTGATTTCGCCGGCTCCTCAGCTTTCGTAGGCTTCTCGGCCTTCGTGGGCTCCTCCGATTTAGCAGGCTCCTCAGCTTTTACTGGCTCTACGGCTTTAAGAGATGCCCCTACTTTCGCAGGTTCTTCGATTTTTGGTGTTTCGTTAGCTTTTTCTTCTCCCTCAACTATCTTGGTCTCAGCCGCTTTCACTGATTTTTCCTCGACCACTGGCTTTTCGAATTTTTTCACCTTGTCGTCGACGGTGTCCCGAACGACTCTGAGACTGTCCTCAGCTGGCTTGGGAGCGACAAGTACTGGAGGGGTTATGTCCGAAGAGGGTACTGGAACCGATTTAGCAGATTCAGCTGAGGCAGCCTTGGGTTCGGCAGCTGTTTTTTCTTCTTTCGGAACTGAAGTCTCTGCAACAGTGACCGCAGGAGTTGAGATTGTCTGGGCTTCCTTATTATCGGATAAAGTTACTGTTTTGACCTGCTCTAAAATTGGCACAGATTCAGCACTCTTTCCAGCTATGACGGGCAAGTCGATTTTCTTTTCCGGTTGTGGGATAAGGGATGCACGATCGATTGAATCGTCAGCGATGCCGGGCATTTCGTTCGCGGCTTTGACAATGTCCACTGGCTTTTCTGTCACTGTCTTAGCTTGCTCCTTAGAAAGTTCGACTACGGTAGCTTCCTTTTCGCTCTTCTCTTCAGGCTTAGACTCGATGGGTTTCTCTGCCGGCACTTCGGTTTTTAATTCGGGTACGGTTTCGCGCTTGACTTCAACGTTTTCCGATTTTGTTTCGGGGATTGATTCTGCTTGAACTTGCGCTACTGCTTCAGGCTTGACTTGGGGGACGGTTTCAAGCTTGTCTTCGGAAACTGGACCTGATTTTAACTGCGGGGTATCTTCAGGAGCTTTTTTTTCAACTGCCGGCTCGGGTTTAGTTTCTACCGGCTTGGATTCGACAGTTTCTGGTTTGCTGGCTTCTGCTTCCGGAGAAGCAGTCTTTATTGAAGGTACCGCGTCCGACTTAACTTCTGGGTCGGGTACTGCGTTCGTTGCGGTAGGAACCAATGTTTCAGCAGGTTTGTCGGCAACTGGAGACGGCTTCGCATCAGCTTGTGGAATCTCCGAACCCTCGGTCTCTGGCACGACGGGTGCCACTCCAGCCTCCTCGGCGATTGGCATGGCGAGCGCCGCCCCCGCAAGCACCAGACATAGCAGCAAACTCTTCATCCTGTAACAAGATTAAATATTTTTCTGTTAAGATAAGCTTGCAGATCTTTCAGTGTCGATGTAAACTGTGAAGCAATTATTGTTGGTGGTGGTAAGTTAGGTACGAATGCAGCATCGATGCGGTTGCGGTCGGGGACCATTCGCGGTCCGTTGGATATGCGTCAGTTCGTGCGCAGAGATCGTGCCGACCTTAAGGCCAATGTTACGCGACTCCGCCGCCGCTCGTCTGCAATCGTCTGCAATTTTCCTATTAAGATCGTAACCGTCTAAGGGCCGAGATCATTTCTTATAATTCAAATTACCGCGAGTATGTGTACATACTTGAGTCGGTTAATGCCCGTGCGAAATTCCGGTGGATTTATAACTGTCATCAGAATACATGTGATAAAACCGAGTGCAAAGCCTTATTTATACCAATGCCATATTTATAATAATAATAATATATTAATAAAATATTTATTGCAGACAAAGTCCATATTTTAACAAACTATAAAACTAAATACTAATATGCCATGTTTATTTATTCCAAATTGATAGATATGTTTATTATGCATACATTTTGATTTTGATATAGAACTTGCTGCGGTACCCGGCTCCGCTCTGGACAATATCGAAAAGAATGCTTTTTCGTGAGAAACTGTCAAACTAAACTAGCCTTTGTCACAGAAAGAAACCCCGATCAGTTGCTCCGTTGCTGCGTAAAAGAAGAACAAACCAACAAATTCTCTTTCACATTTATATAATTAGCAGGGATAAACTTTCCGGCGGAGTTTATTTGTGGCTTAATATTCTTCGCTGGGTAAATACAAATGACTGATTAAAACTATAAATTATACTTAAAATTTACGTTTCCAAGTGTAGGTACCCACTGCGAACCAATAAATACATCAAACAAGATAATCATCACTAAGTAGCAGTAGTTGGACAAAAAGTCTGATATTTATAATGAGACTAACTTATTCCTTGCAAATAAAATAGAGGCATTAAAAGGCATGTCTATTAATATACTAGATGCGACCGTAGAATACGCGATATAAAGTACGTCGTAGCATTAATATTAATGTCCTGGAAACGCTGCATCCCTTTCTTGGGAGACGGCTCCGAGTTCTGCATGAAGTTATGTCGCGGGCGGCGGGTTCAACCACCCCGCTGGACGCTCCGACGTTACGATCGGCGGCGGAGGGCGTCCCAGGGAATCGCCGCGCATTCTATTTTTACCTAAGTGACGCTTTACTTAGTAGGTAGGGCATTAAGCCAGGCCTGGAGGTTGGCAAGGAATGTGGAATGACCGCCGTCGGGGCGCCGCTCCAGAAATAGATAGACATTCGCATTTTATGGGCGATAGCGAGCCTCCGCCGTAATTGGATACCAGTAAAATACTAACTATTATTCCTATAATAACTATGTGGAGGATGAGCCAAACGAATTTGAGCGAAGCTGGCTGGCGAGTAATTTAAATCTCGTTAATCCATTAAAAGTGCATGAAATAATGCGGTAGTTTTATTAAGAGACATTACCTTTATGCAAGCCACAGTAACCGAATGAAAACCCTTTCTATTTGCTTTTTAGGGATCCGTACCCAAATGGTGAAAACGGAACCCTATTACTAAGCCTCCGCTGTCCGTCCGTCCGTCCGTCTGTCTGTCACAGGGCTGTATCTCAGTAACCGTAACAGGTAGACAGCTGAAATTTTCACAGAGTGTGTATTTATTTTGCCGTTATAACAACAAATATGTAAGATTAAAAAATAATTAAAATTAAAGGGGGCTCCCATACAACAAACGTGATTTTTTGGAATTTTTTGTTACGATGGTACGGAACCCTTCGTGTGCGAGTCCGACTCGCACTTGGCCGGTTTTTATGAAACGCGGGTTGTACTTTGCGGGAAATACTTCGGCAAAGTTAACCGACCATATAGAACCCCGATCTTTAGGATTGGTCGGTATGATATTGGGATTGTCGACAGTGAAACCGCTCCGCGTCACAGGATAAATAAGAGTTTCGCGTTTAGCGATGGTAGAAAGGAGACGGAGCGATTACGTTAGGCCAACGAGATGTTTCTATGCTGTCCAAAATAACCTTACGGTCTTTGCAGCCTCTTGCCATCCGGTTTATTGACAATTCGCGATGGGTGTTGTTGGATCCTTCCTATTGGCACCACTGCCTGCGTGGCATGCCATGGCGTCCTCCCATTGAGAGACACTTCCTACCTGCGCGTTCGCCTCGCACTTGCAGCGATGCATTTTAAAGAGGGCTCCTGTACGAAATCGTGCAATAAAGATGCCAACTAGACGCTCCGAATGAGGTATCTAGCGTCGTTGGTGAATTGTAATGTCGCTATTGTCGAAGCATTTCAAGTGGCGATGATTTTGCAGCATGACTGTACTGCTAGGTAATGCCTTCGACCCTGGATTACAATAGAATTGGTGGTTTTCTGACATCTGCCACTATAATTTGTTCCCGTCGCATTTGTTTCTAAAAATTTTATTTTGCTAAAACAGCGATATAAATGGGATCCCCTTTTTTATCGCTGACTAAAAATAGTCAAAAAGAGACTAACTGAGATCGGTAGAAATAATTGCTGTGTTTAAATGTCGATACATGAGTTTAATCTATTTTCTAGCTCCTGAGATAAATCTTTAGCGTCATCCATTAGGTATTTTTGCCTTTCCGATTATTCCGGCCAAGCCATCCTAGGATCAAAACTTACACAAAACCACTGTAATTAGACACCCACCTAAAGCGGGACCTTCGCTTCAATCGATCTTCGGACGAGGAGAAAGCCTCGAACCAGAACTTACACAAGGCCACGGAAAAAAGACAAATAAAATCATCCACCTAAACCTGAACCTTCGCTTCGCTCGGTCTACAGATGAGGGCAAATCTTCGAACCAGTTCTTACACAAGACCACGTAAATTAGATAAAAATAATCATCTACCTAAAGTGGGACCTTCGCTTCACTCGGTCTCCAGATGAGGGCAACGGTCCGCGCGCGCTGCGATGTCTCGCAGGCGGCGGCGCGGAGGGGAGGTAGCGGCACGGACGCGCGCAGGGCGAGGAGAATAATTTTCAAGTTCAATACGTAATGGCGGACAGGTTTCGCAATGTTTTATTTTATGCTGCAGTTACCAGTTATTACGCGGCGAGCAGACCATTTCTTACGTCGCGTCGTTCACATAATCTGCACCGCCGCCCTGAGCGCCAATCTCGGTCTGTGAGTAGCGCGCCAGCCATATTGCGATGCTTCATCTGCATTGCAGGGTTGCCTCGGATCGTTTTGCCCTTGCTGATACGTTGCACATAGATGCGTATAAATTCCGGCAAATCCGGGTAGGGCATCCTCCTTGTGCGCATGGCTTAGTAGTCTGGCATTTAGTTAGCTGCCGGGACCAGCGGGCGAGCGTCAAGCGAGGATCCAGGATTCGCTCTAAGGCAATATTTAGGCAATTTTCGAATGGACAAACAAAAGCTCAAGCCAGGCTATTCCACTACATGGCAAAGCTTGCAAATGCCGTAGAAAGAGGTTGTCCCTGTTCACAATTTGTTTTACACTGCTTACCCCTTTTTTGGAATTCATCGAAATAAAGTGCTTCAGACTTTGTTAATTGCGCTCATTGCCAATGATCAATCCAACATGGGTCAGATAAACTACCACTTATGCACAGTGTTTTGGTAAATGGGCTCGTAACTTTGAGAAGTTTAACGTGAAGGGAGGGCTAACTGAAGAAAAAAATGTTCAGAAAATCTAAATTCAACTCTGTGCTATTAAAAACAGGGGTCCTCGATATTGAGCGAGTTTATTCGAATTATTATTCCTAGCATAGTTAAACGAATCATTGCACCCAGTCAGCCCTGGCAGCGCGAGTCGCGAAGATAAAACGACTAAAGAGAGAAACGGTGGTCGTTGGCCGCGGCCGCGAACGGACAGATGAGGAGGAACTTGTTTCGACCGACCGAATTGCATCGTTTCGTCGGCGAGGGCAGCAGAGTTCATCTTTAAAGGTTCTTTAGGAGAAAAGTACGATTCTTGACGGCAAGTGAAATTGGTATGAGCGCCGTGGTACACTGGTAAAGCGTCCGCCTTGCGTGCCGGAGATGTGGGCACAAATCCGGCATCCCACTTAACACATCGCTTGGGCCCGCCAAGGCAAGCGTAGCTTAGTTAGGGGTTTCTTCTTTAAAAAAAACAGCTTATAAGGGTGATATTATTATTTTGTAAAATCGATATAACGTAAATTGGAACATCTCCGGCAGAGATGGGACTTTTATTAATCTTGCTCCAACTATGTATACACCTTTACAATAATGTTTGTCCCTAATTTACTTCAATGTATAAGTAATTAACAGTAGGTGCCTAATTTATAGATTTTATTTTTACAAGTTTAATTTAAATGCTCTTAATATAAAAACTGGTATCTAGATGCCCGCCGCACTGTCAGTTTTCCGCCGAATTCTCTCATCTTTAAACCCACTGTTTACGTGTTGATCAGTAGCCTATAATGTATGGGAAGAATAGCTATGCGCAGATATGAACCGCATCAAAATTGGGTAAGCGGTTCTCTAGTATTATTACTTGAGAACCGTCAAGATTTCCGAGAAATCTTCCTACATGTGAGGTGTCCCACGTCTCGGGGTGTATAGATGGTCCTCCCACGGCGGCGCGGGGGGAGCAGGGGGGAAGGGGCACCGCCGCTGTCGCAATCTTCCAATTGAAGGTCTGAATGGAGATGTAAGAGTGTCCGCTCACTTCATTGCGCCAATGAAAAAAACGGCGGGAAACCGCGGCCGACATTCGCCGGACTTGGCGCTTTTCACGCCGACAACCTTCTTAGCGCCGAACACATTTGGAGAGTAAAATGCATAAATATGCGTCAAATGTCACCAGCAGTTTGACTTTTATCTGCATCAAGGCTATGCAGCTCGTGTTGAAACTTTTGCAAAACAAGCAGAATGACCTGCTCCTCTGCATTGCTTCTGGCTGTTGAAATTTAGCCCGAACGTCCATCCGAGACGGCACTGTCCTCAATGGTACCGGGCACCGCAGCTAGTAGTGAAATGAAATCAAAACAATAAAGAGAAAAATCTGTTAACGAACCGTGAATATCGTACATGTACATGGTACAAGTCCTGCACCTACTTTAATGACTCAAGATCGAATCAATCAATTTACGCGTAGTTTTCTTCTGTTATCATCATTATCTCTAGGTAATCTTATAAAATCCGAAGCTGTCCGCTTTTAACTCGAGAATCACTTACCCGACTTTAATGCGATTTTTTATTTTTGTCTATGTATAGCTTGATTCTTTCTATAGTTATAGGCTGATAGATGTTAGGTAAAAATCGACTGAATTGCCGCGGTCATATATATGTGGATGGTTTTTTAACCGACTTAAAAAAAGGAGGAGGCTAACAATTCGTCTGTATGTTTTTTTTTTATGTTTGTTACCTCATAACTTTTGCCTGGGTGAACCGATTTTGATGATTATTTTTTTAAATGAAAGCTAGTGCTTCCCAAGTGGTCCCATTTTAATTTGGTTAAGTTCTGACAATGATATCCATGAGAAAATCATATATAAGTCTTAAATTTGTATTAAGATGTGCGCGACAAATGGACGAATAACTCAATATAACGCCAACCGATTTCGGTGATTCTTTTTTTACTGGAAAGGACGTGTACAAATTAGTAAGTGTACTTCAGATTCACTAAAAATAAACAAATAAAAAAAAAGTAACAAAAAAAAAATGACCGACTTCAAAGAAAAAGTACTAAAAAGTAAAAAATAATTGCCATTTTTGTAGTTACAATTTTTGTTATTTTTTGAGTCGGTGTCAGCCAAGGTAGGCAAGGTTCTCTTGATTGGCGCAGCGCGTGCCCGGCTGACGCCGACTCAAAAAATAACAAAAATCGTAACTACAAAAATGGCAATAATTTTATACTTCTTAGTGCTTTTTCTTTGAAGTCGGTTATTTTTTTTGTTAAAATTTTTTTAGCTCTGATAATGTAATGTTTGTCAAGATCTAAATTTCCGCGGACAGAGATACCGCTAGATAGTAGAGAACTAGTAAGTGTATAATTTCGGAAACCCATATACCTAATATATATATTTTACTGGGGTGTTATAAAATGCGGAGACCTAATGTATAAGCTGAGCCAAGGGCTCATAAATTAGACGATTTGCGGATATAATGGGTCAGTTATATGACTAATGAGTAGAGGAATAAGCTGTAGGGCATAATTTCAGATTGTTCGATCATAGGAATAATGAGACTGCATTTTTCCTAGAATTTATTGCAAAATTACTTTGTAAGTAACCAATTTTCTTTATTGGAGAAGATATGACGGACGAGTATCTCGTGCATATCGATAAGTAGCAGAGAAACACCTCAAACATTGGCATATATTACTTATATTTACCAAAGCGTAATAAATTGACGCTGACGCTTGTAACCGCAGTCTTGCTTGTAGGTCCACGGACTGACAGGTCGAACAGCTGAGCTTTTCGGTATGCTAATAGCTATAGGTCAACATATAGATACAATCGGCATCACCCTAGACGTCACATATTGGACTTTAAACCACGTACGTTTTCCTTGCAAATACATTGGCCTACTTTGGCGCCGAGGGTGATGCGCTGGAAACATTTCAGAACTTTAAAAAAATACGTCCAAACTATGACTGCTGAGAACAAGGTAAACATGGCCTTGCCAAAGACATAATCGGTCGGTAAAGGGCCGGTAAAGACCTGCCAGTCTTGATTATATGCAAGTACGATTGCCAACATGTTCGGCCCTGAGATCAACTCCCCTAAAGGAAATTCAGTTTATCGCTTTATTTATCTATTATAAATCTTATTGTAGTGTTTCATGTCAATATCGAGCAATTCAACAAAGGAGACACTTCGATCTGAAACGGTTTATCGTAATATTCGTGTTTAGGTGTCTCGTTTCGCGACACCAAGTAAACGGATGATGCAAACATAATAATAGCGCTGAAGGAATTAATTTATGCTTTTGAGAACGTGCGAAACAATTTGGCAATGCCCAGTCGACCGATGGAAATTAACCAACGTCGAGTCATTAAAGTCAAGTAGGTACAGTCGATGCAAAGAAATAAAAGTGCTCGAAACGCAAGTAAAATAATATAGTAAACGTGGGATTTTATTATTGCAACCACGACACGTCTTGATCATTAATATTTGATGACTATTATGCCAAAATAGTCCGTGCTCTATTTTTCGCAAAACAACAAACTTAGGAAGGCAGGGCCCTGTGCAGGCCAAGGCTCCGGTCGCAACCAGTCAGCCTTCGGGATGAATAATGGTTTGTAACGGAACGGTTGTATATAATGCATGCAGTTAGATTTGATTAGTGTCGAAATCCGTTAGTTTGACGAAGAGTAAGTAGGCTGCAGTGGGTTGTGCAACGAGTCGGGTACAGGTTGTGCGGAGCGGCATGGAGCGGGCCGCCCGCGGCCTGCCCACGCGGTTCATTGTCGCAACCTCCAGTCTCCAATCGCTACACCAAGAACAAAGCAACAGCTCAACGAACAAACCTATCTGTGCAGGGGGCATGCTGTGAAAACGTTTGTAAACCTTGTGTTATCTATGACTGTTTGCTGGCGCGCATGATGTCTACACTACCCCTTAGAATACGATTCTGTACAGGAATACTGGCGTCTAAACTATTTTGGTCGCCAAATTGAAAGTATTTCAAGCGGAGGCGGGTAGCTTCGGAGCACATATCTCCTTACTTTAGAGTTAAATGTGTCTGGATTAAAGACGGTTTGAGTCTTTCAACTTCTCTATTGATGCGACTTCCCGTTTGTTCTAGGGATGGGCAGCAACCAATATGCACACCGCGATTCGATTCAAATACCTACTCCTTCAGAGCTTTGCACAGAATTCTATACAACCATTGCAGATCAATGATGCAAAAAACAGACTCACCGAAGCAGTTAAGAAATCAATCAACATTTTAGAACTGACTGTGCCCGAGAGCAAACGAAAAACGAGAGAACATGTTTGTTAACTCAAGGCACTTTGTAGATATAACGGATTTTACTCGAGAACTTGCGTCCTAACATCGACGATATACAAAATCGTAAGAGTCCGGTCTTTTAAGCTGTGAACCAACGGGTAAATATATTGCAGGTCATAAACTGTTCAGATATTTTGGACATGTATATATAATGGGTGACGAGAGAATAAAAAAACATATTTACAAAGCAGAAGTGTGGAACGTTCGTGCCCGGGCGGCCCAGGGGGTCCATTCAGGGCAAGAGTGAGTTCGAATTGGTCGCTAAATATCAACTCACTTTTTCAAATGGTTAATGTTTCTACACTTCTTTAATATCATTACAGTTAGTTAAAAATCAGGTCTGTCCCGTAAATACGTTAGAAGTATAAATAACGGTTCCGGTATTTAAATAATAATATATTTCCCATCTATTTTTAGGTTAACTCACTCCCGAACTCGAACTCACTCTTGCCCAGAATGGACCCCCAGAAGAACGTACAATGTCCATTCAGAGCATGAGTGAGTTCGAGTTCGGGAGTGAGTTAACCTAAAAATAGCTGGGAAATATATTAATTTTTAAATAACGGAACCGTTATTTATGCTTCCAACGTATTTACGGGACAAACCAGATTTTTACCTAACTGTAATGATGTTCTAGAAGTGTGGAAAAATTAACTATTTAAAAAAGTGAGTTGATATTTAGTTGCGAATTCGAACTCACTCTTACTCTGAATGGACCCCCAGATTGAAATTCGCAAAGTACCGGGACGTATCCGGAATCATAGTTTATGTATGTTATATGTATATGTTATAATTGTATGTTTGTAGAGGACGAAGTATGATGTGATTATACCGCATGGCGCCCTATCTGCTTACACCTCCGGAGAAGCGGCGATGTGTCATGTATAGCATACACGTACCTACTCAAACTTTAATAATTATTAAGCAACATGAAAATTGATGACATGGCTTGAATACTCTTCCATTCATAGCAATAAAACATAGAATAGCGCCATATTGCAAACGTAGGCCAAGTTTTAACAAGCACAATCCTCGCGACACGAGGCAACTCACTTGCAAAGCGCAACTAATTTTGAACGGAACAATCGATTTAAAGAGACACGTTTTTGCTTGATTCCTCCATTGACCTCAACCTTAACGATTTTTTACGTAAACACTATATTCTAAACAACAATTTCCTGTTTTGCGCTAACGGCTGATGTCCCGATCTTGACCTTACGTGCATCACGGTCAATTATGGTTTTCATTCTCGTTGCTAGAGTTAAGTAGTCCAAATTATGTAACCGCAGTTTGACCGACGGAGACACAATGCGTGTTATCCATTTTTATTGTAAACTAAGGTCGGTACGTACATACTTAGGGTATTCTCCGATTTCCGGTTGCAGACAATGTTGACAGCGAAACAATTTGGACAATGGCAGCAATTGGAGTCCTGGCGTAAGTGCACGTACTCGCATAATGTCCCATATAACTCGTCTGTCTAGTGCTGCGTACGTGAATCGTTATTTTCCGCAAGTTCTGCGTCACATCATCGCTCTTGGAAGGACTGATGCATGAATGAGACCTCAGATACTAAATTATCTAGACAACATTGACATGGTAGACAATCAATGGTTAAACTATGTTTTATTAGTAACTTTACCACTATTTTACTGTCAGGGTTTTATGGCTTTATTCCGTTCTGAGGTGTATCTGTATATTAAAAATTTAGCTCATCTGAAGCTATTGTATGGAACCAAGTATAGGACTACTCTATTTTATCTATAGTGTTTTATGAATATTGGCTATTTTTTATTTGAAAGATCGATTGGTATCGACACATATCTCCTTGCAGTAGATTTAAATGTGTCTAATGGATTAAAGGCGGTTTTAGTCTTGCATCTCCTATTCTATTGGACTTCTACCTAGAGATTATTTTGATTAAAGGACCCTTTTGAAATGTTCATCCGTTATTGAGTTATTGTCGCAGACATTATTTTTCCACTGCATTAATTATTCTTCAATTTGTGCATGCATTCAGCAGTTTTAGCGGAACAACCGCAAACACTCAGTCGAATACTAACGATCGAATCATTCGTCACAGATAATGGTCAGGTAAAGTGTGACTCAGTGCGTGCTTTTAACAGCGAAAAAGATTCTACGAGTAGATTTGTTTTCATGGTCAAGGTTAATCTTGTATTTTTAAAGGAGCCTTTGGTCTGGCTGGTGTCTGCTAGATCCTCAGTGGCTAATCATTTAATTATGAAAGTTTCTGAAGTGTCTTCTTTCTTAGATTTAATTATAATTGATTCTGTACTTAAACGGTAAAATCAGGAACCAATAGCAATTTCTGTTTGTCGTTTAGCTGTGTCCACAACAGCTCTATGCGCATATCCTTAGTATTTATTTTAACAGAATCAAGCCGGTTGGATCTGAAAGATTTATTTATTTATTCAATGCTATCTCCGCATGGATACAGTGTTACATATAGTACGGTTTGTAATATTAAATGTAAAATATTAATTGTAACATTCATCGACGCGTCTATGTAACAACCATTATTATGATTGGCCTATTGTTCATTTAATGAATTATATTATTTATCCACAAAGGTATGAATGTTACATAGCTGAAGTCGAATACAATTTTACGTTAAACCATGTAAAGTATTTATTGAGACTTTGATTTAAAATAGCACTCGGCTACTTTGGAATTTGGAAAAATTTAATTTTAAGATCGCTTAGCTCCAACACGTCAATCAAATATTAGGTCCAATGAACTAATTTGATAATGTTGCTGAAACATGATTATAAGACCTCCATATTCAGGCACATTTGAATGGTGTCAGTAAAAAAGCTATGAAAAATATATTTTTTATGAAAAACCGGTATGGGTTAGGTTAGGCTATGTCAATGAGTCAGTCAGTTAATCAGTAAGCGTGTTTGCGTCCACTGCTGGACATACGCCTCTCCAATTTTTCTCCAGTCCTCCCGGCCCTCAGCGGTACGGAATCACTGCTTTCCGCCGACGCACCTGATGTCGTCCCACCTGGCGGGTGGTTTTCCCACACTCCGATGGGTGGCTATGCTGAGGACCAAAGGTGCTCAGAAAAGCCAAAAACAGCTCGCCTGGCGAAACCACGCGAGGCATCATGCCAACCATTGACGTACATAAAGCAATAGACGCACCTTCAGCTTTTCCCCGCGTACCACGTAATATATACCCTATCCGCTCGCTGCTGCCCTACTGCCTGTCAGTCTGTGGTCGACTCGACATCCGAGCGTGCGCGCCATCTACAGGCTTTGCAATGCGACAAAATGCCGATACCCAAGGTCAAAAGGTATAAAAATCGGATTGAAAGGAATACAAAGATCCGTGGAATTACTTATTACAAGCAAACGTACATATTACTACACATAAATCAAGAAAACATTTCGTCCGAAATAATAATTCGGTAGCGACCGCGGTGGCTGCAACCGCCGCCACAGTGGGGCGAAACCGTAAAATCAGGGACATCCGATTTTCTTGTACAATTGAAGAAAACGAAGTATGCCAAAGTCTTCTTCAGCCTATTACAAACGTATTTTATTCTTGACGAATTTCCATTTTATTAGTTGTTTTAAGAGTTACAGTAATTTTTCATTATTTTACTACGGACAAATGAGGACTTAATGGTTTTTCTCAAAATGCTTGATAGAGCCTTTGCTCTTTATACTAAATATTAATTAAGCATACCATTAAGTATATAAATTTGTTAAAATCGTGTCCCCGTGCGTCCCCGTGTTTGTTATATTTACATTTATATATGTTTTTAATATGTTGTCCTAAAACGGTTTCATTTCGATATATTTGATTGTTTCTGCCATGAATACAATCCTCCACAACGTTTTTTACAAAACCTAAAATACCGACAGCTCCGCCCGCGTTAATGTCGGATGAAAAACTGTGGATGTATTTTCCCAATTTCTCTTACATTTAACCCTAATGCTCACCGCTTGAAGTAACTTGCCATGAAGTTAAATGGCCTATAATTGATAGGAAGAATGAACCTTTACATAAATTGTAAGCGAAAAGACGGACAGAACAACGCCAGATGTAGGATTTTGTAAGAATTGGTAATGGTTATTCGGTATTAAAAGTTATCTTGATTGTAGTAAATAACATTTACTATGAAAAATAGCAGCACCCGCCGCGGGTAGTCAGAGCGCCCCCTTGTAGTTTACGTTAGGCTTTTGGAAACGAACCGTTTTGCAAACGAATGGATATGGAAGTGTCCGTCGGCAGGAGGCTTTCCTCAAACCTATACCCGGGAGTTTTCAAACGTAATTTTGCTTGATAGATCAGCGATAGTACGCAAATTCGCTCATAAGGCACCATAGTATGTTGAGAGTACCTTTGGTTAGTCTACAAATTTTATTTTCGGCCTCTAGGGTTGCTATTTCATTTTTGACTATTTTAGTGGTCTCGTTCACGAACTTGAGGAAATAGGCAAACACAAAATAGTCGATGAAGGTGTCTTATTACTCCATAACGCTTAGCAGTCGCAGGCTAATTGAATGAGTAAGAAATTTACCAAAACAAAGACAATGCATTGTCGTCCTCTTCATCACCATTAAGTGGTTGATTATAGGTACTCTGACCATCTAGAGTCATTAACACCCTAGATACTAGCAGCGTCTGATAAGTTCCTACTAGATCCCTGCTAACAACATTTAGAATCTTACTTGCTGTATGGTCTAAAAGAGTGTTGCGGCATGATTATAAACGCGCGCCCGCATTTATTCAGTGAATATACGCCCTTCTACCAGTACGCACGCGTTTCACTCCGGCCTAGCGAGTCGACATTCCATCTGGCTAAAAGAGCTTGAAGCTGGATTCTTGCTTCTGTAGCGACCGCACAGCACGCGCGACACCGCCATGACGTCGGCCAATGAAATGAGAGGTGTTTCACGACGCGCTCCGTATTTATGCAAGCCGTGGCCGCTCCATAGCATATAAGTATGCGAGCACTGGTTAATAAATCGTTCAGAATACAACAAGTCTTTCAATACATCAGAACTCCTAAACTTCTTTTAGAATTGAAATTTTGCCCATTTTACTTTGGAGCATAATGGACATAAATAAGAACCCACTTCTATAGCAATGACTCTCTGTGTTATATTTTGTCATCGTTTTCAAAGTTTTAACGATACAGCCAACTCAAGATACATTGTTTTCTATTTTTTTTCCATGAACGGTTTGAACTTTTCTATTTCATCAAGATGTTTTGCAAGTGATCCAGTATCTTTCTCAGGTCTATGTTTTCACTGGCTTTTAACTGCAATTCAGTTGAATTTGGGGGTTATGACAAACCTTAGTCACAGCCTCCACCTGACAAGAGCTCCGTATTTATTATACGTATTATATTATGAAAATTACCGTTTTAATAATAATTTGTTTAACTAAACTTTGAGAAGTGCGGATTAGCGGTTTAAAGTATAACAAAGAAGAAGCTGCGATAAGACCCAAGCCATTTTCTGGAAATACTATAGTTAGCTGACATACACTATGCGATGTAACTAATACTTCCAGAAAATGGTATGAACACCGTCATAAGAAAACTCAAAAGCGCTTACTGCCGAAATATTAAAATAACAACTTAGATTTTTCTGTAAGAACTATGTTGAAAACCATTTACCATTTGAATTTACGAATGCCAGCATAGTGAAGGATACTGCACTATACCAATCCTTTGAGGATGGAGCAGCAATTTAAATGTGTGTAAGTCTGATTAATATAATCTGCCTGTATGGCCGCGACGCCACAGATGAGTACTCTGCCACGCTTTAGATTAATCGTGTGAACCAAGATGGCTACCAAGCACATTTAGTGCCGTCAGTACAAGTTTGATATAATAAAAAAACATTGTCACATTTTATTATATTCAAGCATTCTCTGGTTTGTGTGGATACATACAATTATTTAATCACACGCTTTGTTCCATAATTTCTTGAATAATAAATTGTTTACGGGTTGAACATTATATGCGTAAGTACATCAAATTTTTATTTTACTTCCAAATCATAATTTTTTATTGTTAATTTGGTTTACGTTAAACAAAAATAATCATATATCGAATCATATACAAAATCTTGTCTTTTCGCTCATTAGTGAACAATTGCCCACCTGATTTTGATTCCATATGTATCTACGTACAACTTCATTCTTCCTATCAATATAGGCCATTTAACATCACGGTAAGTTACTTCAAGCAGTGAGAATTATGGTAAATATTCGAGAAATAAGAAAATATTCACGCGGGCAGAGCCGTGGGTATTAAATGTTTTGTAAACAACGTTGTTGAGGTTTTTTTTCATGAGAGAAACAATAAAACATATCTAAATATAACATTTTTAGAACAACATAATAATATAATTTATAAATGTAAATATATTAAAAACGGAGACGCACGGGGACAGGATTTTTACAAAGTTATATACTTTAGGGCTGGCATAATGAATAATTAGTAGCCACAGCTCAGGCTCTTTTAAGCATTTTGAGAAAAACCATAAAGTCCTAATTCCTCCATAGTAAAAAACGTAAAAAAATAATGGATAAAATAGAAATTCGTCACGAATAAAACACGTTTGTATTAGGTGTAAGAAGACTTTGGCATACTTCGTTTTCTTCAATTATACAGGATATGAATACAATCGGATGTCCCTGATTTTACAAATTCGCCCCACTGTGGCGCACGCCGCCATGCTTGCGAATATAAGCGAGCGTTAGAACACGAAAGCGCGTGTTCAGCGAGAGATAATGAGACGACCAATGTTAGGGACTTGCTTCCGTGGTCTGTGATACCAGAATTGAAAATAAAGTTATTTGTTGCTTTTCGGAATTGTTTCTTCGTAATTTGCCCGGTGTTTGCCATCTTTCATTTATTGAATTTGATCTAAAACTATTTTACTAAAGTAATTATAACGAATATCACGTATTTAAGCAATCGTGTTGATAATTAAGAAAACCAAAACGTATTCAATAAGCGGGGAAATTAAAATGGAATAACAGCAACACTCGTACGTTTCCCAATGGTGGTACGGACGTTTGTATGGAGATCGACTCTGATTCTCGGTCTATTGCTTTGGTTATGTCGATGATGCCAACGGATTTGCGCACTATCGACTTCTAAGTATTCTTTCAATAACAGCGTGTACATATTAGTGCCGATTTTTCAATCCTCAGATAGTACTTATCGCACTGATAGTACACATTCACGTTTATTAAAAGACGGATAACATTTGCCGGAGAGCTATATCTTCTATCACAATTATCTGACTATAATTTTATTGATAAACATATGGACTTACAATATCGAATAGAAAAGCAGAAGCGTAAATAAATCCGTCGAATAGTTATCTGGCTGTTTATCAGACTATTGAAAAGTTAGCCCTTAGTGTGATGTTTTTGTACTCATTGTCAAAGAATAAATACACTTCCCATTGTATCGATTGCCATAATTATTATTTTTTAAATTGTCAGTGAACCTTTTTAAGTGTTTAGAAGTTTGGTGCAAACCCCGATATGGTTCATAGCTAGAGATGCAGCCAAATTAGAGATTACATAACTTACTACTTATGAGGATCGGCACATATAATGAAAAACAGATGAATAGCAATAAATTCTAAAGTGCAAAAGTATGTTGGTAATATGATCAAGTCACTCTAACTTCCGTGTTTGTCCGTAACTCTAGCCACATGGCCGTATTTATGACTTTTGCACACATTTTCTTGACGGCTGGCTTCGAGAATATGACACTGAGGTTCTCATCTCCGGTGTCTACTGCAATGCGTTGCATCGCCGGCTAGAGCCTCGGAACCACACACCTACCACCATTTCTGGCTCCCGAGATCCTTATATTCGGTCTCAAGGTTCTCAATGGTTAACTGTTATGACAATCTGCACAGAAATTGTATTTTTTCGTCTACAATTTGCTGTCGTGCTACAGTATAGCACATGTGACGTTAGCCAGGCCCTCTCCTAATATAAGAGGTGTCCGAAGACTTCCATGGGCTTTCGACCTTTCTCGGGACGAGCATGGGCAACGTTGCCGTCAGGCCGGCCAGGTTCTTCTTCAGACACACCAAGTTTTAAAGGATCCCAGGTCGTCATTTGCGGAAAATACCTCAACTGAGAGTTAATTCCACAGTTTACCGACCCTACAATGATGACTGATGACAAATTAATTGATAAGCCATCCATTTCCAGTGTTCAAGTTCCAGCAATCGATTCGAATCAAAGGATATTGTAATAGGACGTGTAGACAGCCATGGAAAAATATGCACCAACCAACGAAGCGGACTAAATGGATGCAAATGCTTGTCTCTGGTGTCGAATGTCTCGTGGTCCGCATCTTCGCTGCGACAAATCGATTAGCGCGACCGTCGTCGTCGCGTCGCGTCGTCGCATAGGCTCGCTCGTCACGGTGGCGTGAAGGACGCCTTATTTTGTTTCCGACGCTTTAATTATGCACTTTTTGTACTCATTTGGCAGTCGGGGGAAGCACAAAAGATTAGGAAAAAACACTACGATTTCCAAGATCACAACAGGTTTTTAGCTCAGTTCTCGAGTTAGGTGAGGTTCGGAGGATTGGTTGACGCGCTATTTTATCTTTTCCCATTGTCGGCTATGTCAAAATTTACTTTACCAGTAAACATTCAGTATGTTGATGAAATAACTACATTCACTTCGGTAGGTTAACTTAAAAGCAAAATGAAACGTTTCCTCTTCGATGTTTTCAAATAAAAAAATCGTCTCCAGTGGAAAAGCTAAACTTTTACCATCTTTGCATTATAATTGTTTTTATTCGATATGACTATTATACGGTATTCAGATACCAGCAGTATAAATCTAAAGGGAGTGATTCTGTGCTCTTGACGACTTTTCTTTTGGACAACCTTCCCCATTAGTTTGATAGATCAACTTAATATATTCAATGTTTTATATAAACTTTCTGAATCTATAATTTTATAAATAATAAAGTATTGGCAGCTGTATTGGTACTTTGCCCCTACAGTAATTTGTTAGATTTTACCATGAATCTGATTTCTTCAAATATTTATTTACATAGGTACTAATAGTAATAATCAATTCAGAAAGTAAATTTTGATAAGATCTTTCAAATTAATAGTGGGAAAACTAATTTGATTTTTTTTTATCTTAATCAGTTATTCAAGTAGTGTTGTTCTGCAATAGTTGTTCAATGCAATGTTTAATAAATCAAAGTTTATTTAATTAAGTATTAGTTGACGAATTAACAGTCGGGGTGTTACCGTTATCAAAATGAGAATAATGTCCAAGAAAAAAAACAAGGTTAGACATGTTTTTTCAAACTCTGAATCAAAAACCAAAAGTATTGTCAGAATTACTGATGAAACTGTATGAAGAAAAGAAACAGTTTTAAAAACATTGAACCAACTTCAAGCACCCAGAGTAGAAGACGGTACATAAGCACAGAAGGGGTCCATTATACATTTTCAAGTGTGCTTTTATACGGCCTTCTACACTAGGGTGCTCGGAGTCGTTTCATTGTTTTTTAAAACTGTATTTTTTTACTCTTTTTAGTATTTTCCACCCTTAGGAGTGGTATTCTTTCATAAAATGTATGAAAGGACTACTCCTGAGATATACCCTACTGGTGAAAAAAATAATTATTCAAATCGGTTGACAATTCGCGGAGATATCGAGTAACATACACACAAAAAAACATATTGACGAATTGATAACCTGCTCCTTTTTCGAAGTCGGTTGATTAGGGAGACGTAGTCACATAACGTTGCGAGAAACTATATGTTCAGAAGAACCAGAACGAAGGTGATTTTCACTCATACAAGAGCTCTAAGAACGGTCCTGACCATATCAAAAGTGAACTTGACTTTCGATAGAAGTATTTCTTTTTATATAATTATTGTCACATTCTTAAAAACTATATACTATAAAGTGAATTATTTTAGATAATAACTAGAATGTCGGTTTAAGGCGGAAAAGAGACTCGAGAAGTTGTCATACGAGTAGTAAGTAAGATGCAAAGTCGCGTGGCGAACAGTTTTATGCTTGGAAAATATCTGTTTTATTAGTTTCCGCGCTATAGAGACATAAAGTAAGAAAACGCACACGCACCATCGTACAAGATTTAACACAAAACAATCACGTTTTTTTGTATGGGCCCTCCTTAATTTTTTTATATTTTTTTAGTTTTACCTATTTGTTGTTATAGCGGCTAAATAAATACACACTCTGTGAACAACTATTATGGTTCATGTGATACAGCCCTGTGACAGACGGACGGACGGACGGACAGCGGAGGCTTAGTAATAGGGTTCCGTTTGGTACCCTTTGGGTACGGAACCCTAAAAACTAAAAAGTTACGATTGTAAAGAACATTAAAGTCGATACTTTGAAACTAATTTCATATCGAAACAAGCTGTTATGAAAACAATTGCCGTTTAAAGTAAATGACGCTTAATTTCTGGATTTTTTTAACATAATTTTAAAATAGTTATAAAAAATTACCCTACATTTTTAGTTTTAAGATCAGAGTATGACATATATTTTTTACATGTTGTTTGCCTTGATGACTAACTCAACAAAATTTTTTTAAGCCGACTGTAGATACGTTTCATAAAGAAAATTTTGTCTTGGTGTTACGACTGATACAAGTACACAAAAAAACCGGCCAAGTGCGAGTCGGACTCGCACACGAAGGGTTCCGTACCATCGTAGAAAAAAAAACCAAAAAAATCACGTTTTTGTATGGGAGCCCCTTTTAATTTTAATTATTTTTTAATCTTACCTATTTGTTGTTATAGCGGCAAAATAAACACACACTCTGTGAAAATTTCAGCTGTCTACCTGTTACGGTTACTGAGATACAGCCCTGTGACAGACGGACAGACGGACGGACGGACGGACGGACAGCGGAGGCTTAGTAATAGGGTTCCGTTTTCACCATTTGGGTACGGAACCCTAAAAACCGGCCAAGTGCGAGTCGGACTCGCACACGAAGGGTTCCGTACCATGGGCACGTAAAAAAATAAGTTTTTCGTATCGAGGCCCTCTTTAATTTTTATTATTTTTTCATAAAATTATTAATTTTACCTATTTGTTGTTATAGCGGCTGAATAAATACACACTCTGTAAAAATTTCAGCTGTCTACCTATTACGGTTCATGAGATACAATCCTATGACAAACGTACGGACGGACGGACGGACGGACGGACGGACGGACAGCGGAGGCTTAGTAATAGGGTTCCGTTTTCACCCTTTGGGTACGGAACCCTAAAAAAGTAATGAACTTAAAAACACGAATTAATTATAAACGTTAAACACTGCCATAGTGGTTTCGGCGAGAACATTTAGAATTTCTTGATTTTTCTTTGGTTGTAATGATAAATTTGAATATTGAATACCGTTAGGTGGCGCCATTAAAAAAATCCTTTTGTAATACAACAAAGCTAATACACCTGAGATTCTGAAAATGTTTTCGTCGTATATGTTATTGCTGAATTTAAAATGTATAATTAATTCAAGTTACAAACTATAATTGTTTATGTCCTGAGTACAATAAACATTGTATAAGTCGTAACACTGTTAAATTGAGAAATCTCTAGTTTACGTATTAACTAATAAACAGTTTGATGCTAAACACACTTCAACCCTCTGCAATCAATGGTGAAGAGTAATGGTACGTGGAGAATTTTAATTTTCCTATTAAAAAGATGGTTTGTATGTTTCGATAGCTCTTCGTAGTTTATGGTCCATTGGAGCTTTAAACAAGCGAGCTTCTATAAGTCAACGCAATCGAAAAATAAGCAATTTAAGCATATTTCGACGCTATACTCAACTCATGAAAGTCAAGAAGCAAGGTCTCAGCTTTAAGAAAACATACGAAAATTGTTATTTAGTAGCAAAATATTATCACGTAAACATTGTGATGGAATAATTATTTACATACACTTTTGTACGGAACCCCTAAGTGTGCGAGACACTCGCAATTGGCCAGTATTTTTTATTTTTTTTTATATATTCATGTAAGGCATGCTCTTTTCGTTTGATTTAGTTAAGGGCGTGATAAGAGTCCATTGCGTCAGTTTGTTAACGGCGCAAGTAAAACGACATCTAATTATTTTTTAATATAATCATAACGAATTTCTGCAATACAATTTCGATAAACAAAAAAGTAAACATGTAGAATGATATACTGTAATACTGAGATTCATAGACATTATTCGTACTTGGCTGAGCCAAAGTATGGCTTCCGACTGTCAATTTTGATATTCGGTCCATACATTTTATGTCAAAACTGACAGTCGAAAGACGTACTTTGGCTTAGCCTAGTACCAGTAACGTCTATGAATCAAAATATTCTCAAATTGGACAAATATTTATAAAGTTGCCTAAAAAAAGTTTGAACACAGAATATGATCGTCAGATATTTACCGTTATTGGTTCCAAATATAGCTAGACCATCAATTAATCTTTTATCATTTGAAATTCTATTACAAATATTAGTAATTTAAAAAAAAATGTTTTACATACGCCCTTTAGAACTAAATGCAATCAGATGCTATCACGGCCTTAAAGGTTCCGTTCATCTGATCTTTTTTTCACATGATTTGCACTGACGCCTAAATGTTAAAAGGACGACATAAGTGAAGTTAGTATGCACGACTTACCTCAGGGCGTCTTCCCTTCCCGATAGTTCACGTCACTGCCGGACCGGAGGCTGTGCTAGACTCGAGATTTGTTAAAAGATAAGTCCAATGCGGTGCGTCGGCGCTGTCGCAGTCTCGGCCGTCGCTCGTGTTGTGGTGCTGGGTCAGCCACTCCACTCGTTTTATAGCGGGCGCGCGGGAGGCGACGACGCATGCGCACTCGCGGAGATGCGCCAGCGCCGCGGGCCCGGCCGATGGGCTGCCGTACTAGCAGGCTGGTGTCCCCTGCATACGTGCTGTGGGTTCCGGCACGTAACACGAATACAAGTGGTCCCGCGGAGTTTCATCGTTGGTGGTTCCCAGGGATTCGTCATTCGTGGCTCCTTCCTCACTTATTAGGTGTTAGGGTAATCCCGCCCGGATTTGTACCATCGCATTGTATGAACGATGGTCGTAATGGCAATGAAAATTGTCAGTGTTTTCCATCTAGTTGGATGTAGCCAATATAAGGAAGGTGCTGGTATGGCACCCTGTTCTCATGTGGTGTGTTGGCTCATATCAGGTAGGTGTGGTATTAGCCATCCATGTACAGTTACATAAATTAACGCGCGTGACTGTAAAAAAATATCCTTTTGTAAAACTGCAGATGCAATACTTTCTGCATTGTATCGTCAGTACAAAGAAGAATGCTCCTGGTACTGAATGGAATTTAATTCCTCCGTCTCCATTCTACTATACCGTTCAACGCGCAGTGGGTAGTAAATGCACACATACACTGCCCACGTTCCTGCTATTTGAACTAATTGATCCTTTAGGTCCTTTATGTATAAGATCGGTAAACTGTGCAATGAATTCCGGCAGAGTAATTTCCCGAAAGTACAACCTGGGCTCCTTCAAACGCAATGTGACACTTAGGGCCGAGTGCACGAAAGGACAAAAAATCAAAATCAACGTCAAAGTATGATCAAACACGGCACTTTGTGTGGACAGTATGGAAGAAACTCTATGCGGATCACTAAAAGTGACGTGTTTGAACATTGATTAACTCGGCCGTCTCTTCGTGCAACCGGGTCTTAGTCATCATGCTATGTTGAACTCCCCGCCCCGTTAATGTACAACTTTAATCCTCTTTCGGAGTTCATTAAGTGCATTTTGTCACGAATACGAGCTGATCCATGGTTCGGAATCCATGTAAATCTGTAGGCCCTAGTACCTAGTAGGGTTTAGCCAGTCCGGGTATTCGAAATCGTTTCAGTAGTTTTGGCGTGATTGAATAACCAGCATCCGAGCATCCAAACTATAATGTAAATTACTAGCTACTAAATAATACTAGATAAATAATACTAGAGCTACGCTCGGATCAATGTCGTTTGGACTGATGTCCGGCTAAATTATTTGCTGAACCATATAATTTCCATATACGGAAAAATCTGGGTCTAGATAACAGCTATCGGGTTCAACTATGGCTAAGCACTCTCGAGGTGAACCCATAAAAGTACGAAAAAATCATTCATCAAAATCTGTTAACCGTTTAGGCCAAATTAGAATTAATA
Organism: Incurvaria masculella; assembly: GCA_946894095.1. Taxonomy (NCBI): domain Eukaryota; kingdom Metazoa; phylum Arthropoda; class Insecta; order Lepidoptera; family Incurvariidae; genus Incurvaria; species Incurvaria masculella. The sequence goes on from OX335644.1 coordinate 13,323,569, forward strand.
ACATGCACAGCGGAATTTTGTACTGGGAATAAATTACGTTTTTTGGTTATTTTAATTGTCTTTTATTACTAGTGTTGGGTGTTTTGCCTGTCCTCCATTACTAAGATCGAATATTAGAAAATTATGGCATGGCATTATTTTCTAATCTTTTAGTTTGCAAATCAATTATTTTTTATTAGGTTCAGCCTCAGTGGCCCAGTGGCGCGACACTTCGGCGATCGCTCTCCGAAGTTAAGCAACGCTGGGTCCGGTCTGGTCTTGGATGGGTGACCATTCGACCGTTGAGAGAGGCTGGCCGTGGTTCGGATTCCACGTTAAGCTGTAGGTCCCCTTCCTTACTTACTAGGTGGTAGGGTTTATCCCGCCCGGGTTGGTACCATCGCATTGGATGAACGATGGTCGAAGCGGCAATGAAAATTGTCCGTGTTTTCCATCCAGTTCAATGTAGCCTTGCAATATAAGGAAGGTCCTGGCATGGCACCTAGTTCCCATGTGATGTGTTGGGCTAATACCATGACAGAACGTGTGGTATTAGCCATCCATGTCCAGTCACATAAAAAAAAAAACTAGGGTTAATATCAGAAAGCCTAAAATGTTTTGTCACTCGTATGTATATTCATGATTCCTTTACGAACAGGAAGTCAGAGCCAAAGGGGGGTGCCTCTGTACACGAAATTTAACATCTTTTGTTTAACGACTATGGTTTTAAAGACAAAAACATCCTCCCCTTGCACTATGTTGTCATAAAAAAAAGTATGGGGTTGATGAAAATGTTTTGTATTTCAACAATGTTGACAATAGTGAAGCGCCGTACCCTGAGACCGTATATTGGTGTTCGGGAGCCAGAAATGGCACCCGTGATGATGAAGTTTGTAAAACAAAATTGTAGAAAAAACTAGTTTAATTCTGTGCAAAAATCACATACTTTTGGATCCAAATATGTACAAAAAACGTAATTTTTTGGTGTTAAATCATGTACGATGATACGGAACCCTTCGTGTGAGAGTCGACTCGCACTAGCCGGTTTTTTTTCGATAAGTTGAACCTCGGTTGCGTATTTTTTTTTCAAAATCGTCGGGTTCGAGTCTTGGCAAAAAAAAATTCTTTCGAAAATCGCTAAAATGTGTGCTGAGTGTTTATTTATTTTGCCGCTATAACAACAAATAGGTAATATTAAAAAAATAAAAAATAAAGAGGGGGTCTCCTTAATGGGTAAATAAAAAAAAAGGGGGCCCCATCCAAAAACGTGTTTTTTTGTATTAAAACTTGTACGATTGTACGGATTTGGATTTTCGGATTTATTAATGGTAACGAAATGTAATCAGAAAATTTTAAAATGTTAACATTTCGCCAATGAATGCCCGTCTTATCTATTGGCATGTTATACACTCTTTATCTCCTTCGTGATCCCAACAATTAGGGTTGTCTTCAAGTCCTCTAATGACACAGATTACGGTTCTTTGGTGATCTATGCTAATGGAATCTTTACCTTTCTGAACTTTCGTACGCGAATGGTGGATACAAAAAAAACCGGCCAAGTGCGAATCGGACTCGCACACGAAGGGTTCCGTACCATCGTAAAAAAATGTATACAAAAAAATAACGTTTTTTGTATGGGGACCCCCTTTAATTTTAATTATTTCTTAATCTTACCTATTTGTTGTTATAGCGGCAAAATAAATACACACTCTGTGAAAATTTTATCTGTCTATCTGTTACGGTTACTGAGATACAGCCCTGTGACAGACGGACAGACGGACAGACGGACAGACGGACGGACGGACGGACGGACGGACGGACGGACGGACGGACAGCGGAGGCTTAGTAATAGGGTTCCGTTTTCACCCTTTGGGTACGGAACCCTAATAAAGCTAATCTCACCTACATACCTGGGTAGACTCTTTGTTCCATTGGAGCGGTGCGCTTATAGTATAAAAGGTTCTTCTACGTATCTCGTTAGCTTCATTGCTACATACTTTTGGTTTTATCTAACTCTAATTCACCTATTGAAGCGATGTTCCATCTGGTGTCTACGGTTTTCATGTTTGGTTTTATTGTGTACACTTACGACGGGATAGTTTCTGTTTTATTGTTAATGGGAGAATACCTTTTGTCAGCCTCGATAGCCCAGTAGCACGACGACGCCGTGCCACTGGTGTCATTCGAGGCTCAGCAACTATAGGCGTTTTGGCGTTACAATTCACATTTGAGAATACATTAAAATACAAACCCATGAAAATCAATGATTCAATGATGTTGCGCGCGGTGATGATGTTGCGGCGCATTCCCATACAATTATATGGGCACTTTGACCTTACGACTGAGTCGCGATATCGATCGCATGCCACTTCTTCCTTGAAAATTTGAATCAGTTTATTAAAAATCAACATTTTCCTTTAGTTTGCCTTATAAAATTACTTAACAGGATTTATACTTATATTTTATTATTTGAGTGTACGGCCTCATCACTAATTTGAGTGTTTTTCGCTATTTCTTATAGTTTCAAATTTGGACCTAAAGGCCCACTTGATAAATTCACCTTATACAGGTGAAGAGCAGAGGCAGACCTACACCTGATTTCGCGCTTCGTAATCGCACTGCGGGTTTGTAGGATCCTCCAGAATAAGAAGGGTTCCAAGAGTGGCACCCACTAACAATTTGACCCGCCTTCTCAAGAAAAGTCGATCTTTCATGAACATTTCTGGTACTGAAAATAGACAGGTACTATTTGTTTTTATTGGGCCTCAGATCGGAAACCTGCCTGGGACACTTTCAGAAACAAATCACAATTTAATCTTACACTTAATTAACTTTACAGTGAGAGTCGTTACCCTATCCATTCCTCATACTCTGGCGATAACTGTTTACATGCTACAAAGGTTTTACAAGTTTTTTTATTGTTTTGGATTCAAGAATTTATTCTTAAAACGTACGTCTGCATGTTTTTATTTTATCAACACCTCAATTACCTTTTAAATTGGAAAATATTGGCTAATAAACATTGGAAAAAGGTGTCTTTTTTTTTCTTTTTTTAAGATTTTTGTTACTGAAAAAAAAACCGATATTTACATAAAAATAAAAACATTCGAATATAGAATCAAACTTTTTGAAGTAATTGAAAATGTATACTTAAAATTTGACTACTTTTAGGGGTAGCGAAACGTTAGGGCCAGACGATTCCGCTAGTTTTATTCACATTCGGCGTACCTTGGCCAATGAATAAAGAGAGTATTTCATCAAATCATGAAATCTCAGAGCCCCGTTGACTTCACGACAGTCTTAAGACCAGATATTAAATACACGTCTGATAAATGCCGACTTAGAGTGGTTATAAAATCCTATAGCCCCCATAATGTATGGACATCGTTTGGTACTCGAAAGTGTAAATTATTTCCAGTAAGCCTGTTATTGGGTCTTATGTTCGGAGATGATTTCTCTGGACACACCCCACGCGTCACTGTGACCTTGTATGCAAGAAATGTGGCCTTACGTTATTCGTGGAGCACAGTTCTATTGTTTTGGTATAGAAAACTTATCCACAAGCATAGAAAGAAATATGGCCAGAAAGATCTTATCATAAACTCTTATTTTCTTAGATATCATTTTCATAGAACCTAGAAATAATATAAATATCCTCAAAGTAAAATCTTTGCTTTGAGGATATTTCTCAAAGAAAACAATTTTGACCTAAATTGGCGTTTACGGTACTTCGAAGGTACGTAAAAACGTCAAACCCCATACAAGTTTTACAACGTATTCAATGGTTTTACTTCTTCAACCTGTCAAAGTGAAACTCGGACTGCCGATTTGAATGAAAACACGACTCCTGCACAGATTGCGGGGACTGGCCTAGCGTACCAGATGCCTGGGTTCGATACCGACATGCACCACTGTCTTTCTCTTTCCGAATCCGATAAGTGCATTTCATCACGAATGCGAGCTGCTCCATGGTTCGGAATCCATGTAAAACTGTAGGTCCCCTTCCCCTACTAGGTGGTAGGGTTTACGCCCGCCCGGGTTGGTACCATCGCATTGGATGAAAATATGGTCGAAGCGGCAATGAAAAATTGTCCGTGTTTTCCATTCAGTTCAATGTAGCCGTACTCATAAAGGTAAGGTCCTGGCATAGCACCTGATTGCTTCGGGAATGTGGTGTATTGGGCTAATATCATAACGGTAGTTGTGTGGTATTAGCCATCCATGTCAGGTCGCATAAAAATAAAAGAAAAAATACGGCAACTTCAACGTATTTACGGCTACGATGCGTAAGCTGTCAATTCAAACTCGGACTCGCAAATGTTAGGGGCGCGCTCTTCAATGTTCCATACATTTGAAAGCGGTAGACGATTGGTTTGGCGTAAACGCCAATTTAGGTGAGATGTCGGACTACGGGCTCCGGGTGTGATAAGTGCATTTCGTCACGAATGCGAGCTGCTCCATGGTTCGGAATATATGTAAAACTTGACTTTAATGAAAATCTTGCCGAAAGGGCAATGTAAATTGTCCTTGTTTTCGATCCATAAAAGGGAATTTCCTGGCATGGCACCTAACTCTTTCAGGAATGTGGCTAATTTCATGGCGATAAGCTGTGGTTTAAGGCCCTGGTACTAGCCAAATCGCAAAGTTAGACGAGGCACCCCAAGATAACTAACTAAGTCTGACGATTATAAGTGTCATTCTTACAATATATGATTCCTTGTCTAGGAATCAAATGTATGTTTCCTTTTTCTATACAAAATACATTGCGGAAACGGTGTCCATTTCCGAACTTTTTTGACTAAATGTAGAAATCTAAAAGCAAATGGAACTTTTTGTTTATGCATATATGCTGTTTTTGCTTATATCTAGAAATCGAATTACTTTCAGATTTCTAATGAGAAAAATGAACTTTTTTATTTTTATTATTATTTAAATAAATGATGGAATCAAAAAATATTAACAATCCATTATCAGTCTGGAGTTCTATTTGGATTTGCTGAAGCGTTTCACTACATATTATTACATTTGTTAAAAAGTGCATTTGTATGGCGCGAGTAGTTGGCTAGTCCTAGCGCCTTAACCACCCACGTAGAACTAGGATGATATCACGAGAACATAACTAGCATCTGTATTCTGCGGTTGACAAAATATTTGATGCTTAGTACTACATTAATTACTTACGTGATTTATTAAATATTTAAGTAGGTAAATACGCGTATGTGGTAAATGTAATATTTTCGGACATCAATTAAAATGTGTGACAGATGAACAGAAGTAATAACATAGTTATAGCAGTAATGATAAAAGTATTACATAGATGTAGTCGTTTATAATGACTATTATTTGAATAGTGTGTAGTTTCAAGGAATTCATTCAAGACGCTATCACGGAGGCCACGTCATTACGCAGACCAGTCATTACATTTTGTAAAAACGGGAATATCCTCATCAATATTTGCTCAACTATCCGTGCCGCATCACCCCCACCTCCTGGCTTTTTAGGGTTCCGCACCCAAAGGGGGTCCGTCCGTCCGTCCGTCCGTCCGTCCGTCTGTCACAGGGCTGTATCTCAGTAAGCGTTACAGATAGACAGCTGAAATTTTCAGAGAGTGTGTATTTATTTTGCCGCTATAGCAACAACTAGGTAAAATTGAAAAATTATTAAAATAACAGGGGGCCCCATACAAAAACGTGATTATTTGTGTTAAATATTTTACGATGGTACGGAACCCTTCGTGTGCGAGTCCGACTCGCACTTGGCCGGTTTTTAAAAGCATTTGCCGCCGCGTCGCGCCGGGACGATCCTGCACTGACATTGACATGGATGGTAAATTTCTCCCTTGACTGTGGTTATGGTATTAGTCGTCACATAAAACATTAAGGTCGTGACAACACCTGATTGCATTCAGGTCCATAAGGGCGCGGGCGTAAGTGACACAATGTTTGGAGGTTTAGAATAGGGAGTGGACTGAATACATTTTCTTTTAATCGGTACCTCCAAATAATCCAGGTGCTGGTCTCCTGTCGTCTTCTCGATTTGGTTTTCCTTGAAAAACCTTGTGCACAGGCCCAGGGTCGCCCTTGCTTGAACGATGGAGCACTGAGCACTGAGTAGCACTGCAGCTACTCTCTTAATCCTTGATGATTGAATGCTTGTACAATTCTTCTTTATTGCAACAATAACCACTTTTTTGTTGAGTTTGATGTTGCTGCACCGAGGTCGTCTATCTATGTTTCAAATATAACGGTAAATATATGATGCTCATATTCTGTGTTGAAACTTTTTTATGAAAGTTTATGAATATTTGTCTAATTTGAGAACACAAAGCACCAGAGACTAAACAATTTTATTTTTAAATTATAGGTATTCTAGCTAGACCATCAATCTACAGATTTACTTTTTGATTATCGAAATTCCTTGTGATTATTTTTAAATATAATAATATGTTGTTTTCAATCGATTTTTTTCAATTTTATTGTTATTTAAATATGAAATATTCTAAGTTAGTTAACGACACTTATTTTTATGTCTTTGCACCGGTGCAGACACGCACGTTGCAGATTTGTTCATTGAGAGAAGTATCGTCAACTTTGGTGTAAAACAAGGAAATGTCCAGTCAATTAAAAATAGGATATTATTTCTCTTGCCACTAAACACGTAACTGTGCGTATTCGCTGTTCATTGTATATTGTTTTTTTATTCACAAACAAATATGCCGTTCCTTAAGTATTAAACATTTATAATTTAATTTGCAAAAACAAAATGTGCTGAATACATAATGTTAATTTTGTATCTACTTCGACTTGATTCTCTTGCTTTATCCGTATCTGACTCTCTGTAGCATAGATATAAATATGAATGTGCATGACTTGGCACAACGCTACAACGCGACGGAGCGGACCGCTAATTCGGCTCGCATTCTCATCGGGGGTATAACTCAGTGGTAGAGTGTCTGCTTCGCATGCTGAAAGTCCTGGGTTCAAATCCCAGTACCTCCAAACTTTTTTTACTTTATAAGTACCGTTCATTTTTATGTTGCTCGGTACTTTTTTATGGAACTCGACATTGATGGCTAATAACACAACTACTGTCGTGATGTCAGCCCGACATTAGAACTTCCTAAAAATGGACGGTATTTATGGCCGACAACGCATAAAAAAGAAAGCGCGGCCGGCGGGTTATTTCCAGCCTTGACCGCGGCTGACACCCACCTGTGAAGGCTGTACATTGACCTTAGAGGTAAGGTGGATCAAATAGACCGGTGCGTAGCGTTTTGCTTTGATTTTCTTCATAATGTACTACCTATAGGTATAAAATTTAATGTAACAAACTATGTTTCCTATCAAAACCAGTTAAATATAAAGGAATAATGATTAAAAAGTTCTGGATTTATATGGATTCACATATTTTTTCATTGTATTACATTTCGAAAGAACTCCCGGTTTACTGATCTATATGACAGCTGTATTCAGAGTGGGCGGACTAACTTTAATCCCCCGGACTAAACCGGTTTTTGTATGGTTAGCCCGGTGCTAATCTCGTACTAAGTTTTGACAGGCTCCCTCTGAATACGCCCTCCCTCTGAATTGTGAGTTGATTGCGGCCAATCGTGCACAAATGTAACTTCATTTATTTCTTAGGTAAACGCTAACATTTAATTAAAGCTATACCAATTCGAATCTCCATAAAATAACAGTCTTTTTATATTCATTTGTATTATAATTATTTCGGTAATAAAGCAATGTATTTTGAGCCGGCAAGGTAACCTAGCGACCTCGAAAGACTCATCTTGTCGTGTCATCTTATTTCTGTACCTATTCGTCGCATCGCCTCCGCTGCACAGAAGCCTAATAATGCTTGACAGACACAGCAAGACACCCACTTGAAGACAAAGATTGACAGTAAGAATACGTTGTCATTTGTCAACTATGCCACATCTTAGCGTAAGCGGAACTTAATTATATTTAGTGCGTGTATTTATTTTCATATAATTCGGATGAAGGTACATACATACATACATACTTACTTACATACATGCATACATACATACATACATGCATGCATACATACATACATACATACATACATACATACATACATACATAAAAGATCAGACATAGACTCTACAAATGCAGTATCTTAGAAAACAAAGCAACTTACTCCATGAACAAGGGTACAGATTTATTATTAGCATAGATATAGATGACTAATGCAAAGCTAGACTTCAGCAAGTAAACGTCAAAAGTTTTCCAACCCCGCCACCGGTCTATACTATAACCCATGAAATTTCTCCTGCAGTCCCTTCTACTGTAATTCATGTCTCCTACCAACATCATTTTAGATTCTACACACTTTTTTACCTTTTATCTGCGATACGAACTTTGTTTGCAAATATCATTACAAAAAACTGAATTGGCATCGGACCCTATAGTCAGCCCTAGGTTGACTTGAGTTAATTAATACTTAGTTAACTTTCATACCAAAAAATACGAATTTTAACAGAGATTTTGATTTTGATCCGAAAGTATATAATCTGCCTCGTAAACTACCTACTAACCCTAAAATCAATCAAATAACATTTTTAAAATTCCCTGGAAAATGCATGTGTTGCACAAAATCCGCCCATGTTCAAACACGGGAGTTAAATTCGAAATGCATCGACACAGGTAAATACATTGTTTTTCAACCTAAGATAAGTGTAAGTGCAAACTCAAAACAATGGGCTGTGATTAGCTCTCCACGCTGGGTTTTGTGCATCCTGTCTGCGAATAACGATCATCAGTTAAGGATGTTCCGACCCATACAATGTTTTTTTTTACACAGAACGCAAAAAGTATTGCACTTTAAGCCACGAATTAATAATAAAAGTTTAATATAGTCATATTACTTGCAGCGAAAACAATTTCACAATTTCAGGATTATTGGTTTTGTTAAAATTTATTTAAATACGATTTTTTATTTAACAGCGCCATCTAACGGTGTAAAACTTCTAATCGGCAATTACAACGAAACCATTAAACCTGAAATTGTGAATATGTTTTCGCTGCAACTACAATGGCTATATTTAATATTTTTGACGAATTCGTGCCTTAAAGTGCAATACTTTTTGCGTTCTGTGTAAAAAAAACATTGTATGGGTCGGAACATCCTTAACTTGTCTTATTACTACCTAACTACATACTAACCTAAACGGCTAGTTTCGGGTAGTTCATATATCGTGCCTAATTAGGAAACGACTAATTCTCTCCAATGCTCTTTACACTTTCTTCTATCCAATTAATCGTAGGTTTCTGGAGTCGAAATAATATCCTATTTTTAAAAATATGCCGTTGGCAAAATTTGTAAAACGTTTTTGCAACATATGCATACACAAACACAGTACACGAACATATTTCTTGGTTAGGCTGTTAGCTTTTTTAAGGTTTTTAAAATTTTAATCTTTCATGAAAAATTTTCTTTTTCCGATGCAGATTAACTCTTTCAAAATACCGGCCAAGTGCGAGTCGGACTGGCACACAAAGGGTTCCGTACAATATTACAAGATTTAACACGAAAAAATCATTAGAGAAATTAAGACAAGCTAATTGCGATTTAGCGTCATACGACCCCTTAAGGGTTGGTATGTAAATGTGTATGAGTGTTGATGTTTTTACGGCCAGTATATCCTGTACATTTGCAATTCGACTAGAAACAGGAAAATAAAAAAAATACGTTCTCCAAATATTACTAATTTACTAACATCACATACATCATGTGGTGGATACGTATTATAAGTACGAATAACTCCATTGAGTTAATCTACATATTAACTCAAAAATTACACTGATTGAGATTCAACCCGACAGGTGTTTTTTTTGCCATCACCTATGTCTCTTACCTAACCGGACACAGCCTACATGACATAGCATGGACAATATGATATTAAAAAAAGGAAAATAATCATTATTAATAAAACCTCATATTTAATATTATTCCTCAGAAGGTATTTACTTAAACCAAGCGCTAACTTATTATTTCAAGTTTTATCATTGGCTTGACGATGGCATCACCAGAAGAGCATGCCAGGCACACCGGCAACTCCGGCTACAGCAAAGCAGAAGAAAGAAGACCTTTCGTTATGTTTCTTCTTAGTAAAATGCTTTGAACCGCACCAGACCGTGAATGGTACTTTTTAGAAGAATGTAAGAGAACAACAGACGGTCGACCTTGGATTCGGTGACGATGCTCGGTCACATAGAAGCTGTTTACGTACTGCCCAACTCCTTATCTCGGTTGTTTCCGTAAAGCATGGATACATCGTTGGAATATTACTAGCCTCATTAGAAAACCACATGACTGTGGACCTATTCATTTTCTTTTTCTGTATTTTTGGTAGTCATTTAAAACTTTAAAACCTACATTCCAACGCGATTGCTAGGTAAAGGGTTTTCGAATGAGTAAAATCAGTTTTTATATCAAACTGTAACATCTAAAAATATTAAATCAACATACTTATTTATTATCGTAACACAAATGTCTTTTTTATTGCAGATAAAATATTTAATAATAAAATCATGGAAATATAATAATAAATGACTACCGCTATTAAGATTACCGTTTTCTTGGTGCTAAAAATATTGTTTTGCTGTTTTTGTAAAATAAGAAAAAGTGCTGATGCTGATTCTAAATGCGCTTTCTGTTCATTGCGACATATAATAAAAGATCCCTTTCAGATACATGTTGACCTTGAAGTGAAGGGGACCAGTCGTTGCAAATGGATATCTACCCTCGATTCCCTAGTAGTGCAGTGCAGTACTTGGTAGGACTAGTTTATTGGGCCGAGGGTTTTTTTTAGTCTTATTTTTTGTTATAGTCTGTTTTAATTTTCGTGTGCGTGAACCCTTCGTGTGCGAGTTCGACTCGAACTTAAAAATAACAGTCTTTTTATATTCATTTGTATTATAATTATTTCGGTAATAAAGCAATGTATTTTGAGCCGGCAAGGTAACCTAGCGACCTCGAAAGACTCATCTTGTCGTGTCATCTTATTTCTGTACCTATTCGTCGCATCGCCTCCGCTGCACAGAAGCCTAATAATGCTTGACAGACACAGCAAGACACCCACTTGAAGACAAAGATTGACAGTAAGAATACGTTGTCATTTGTCAACTATGCCACATCTTAGCGTAAGCGGAACTTAATTATATTTAGTGCGTGTATTTATTTTCATATAATTCGGATGAAGGTACATACATACATACATACTTACTTACATACATGCATACATACATACATACATGCATGCATACATACATACATACATACATACATACATACATACATACATAAAAGATCAGACATAGACTCTACAAATGCAGTATCTTAGAAAACAAAGCAACTTACTCCATGAACAAGGGTACAGATTTATTATTAGCATAGATATAGATGACTAATGCAAAGCTAGACTTCAGCAAGTAAACGTCAAAAGTTTTCCAACCCCGCCACCGGTCTATACTATAACCCATGAAATTTCTCCTGCAGTCCCTTCTACTGTAATTCATGTCTCCTACCAACATCATTTTAGATTCTACACACTTTTTTACCTTTTATCTGCGATACGAACTTTGTTTGCAAATATCATTACAAAAAACTGAATTGGCATCGGACCCTATAGTCAGCCCTAGGTTGACTTGAGTTAATTAATACTTAGTTAACTTTCATACCAAAAAATACGAATTTTAACAGAGATTTTGATTTTGATCCGAAAGTATATAATCTGCCTCGTAAACTACCTACTAACCCTAAAATCAATCAAATAACATTTTTAAAATTCCCTGGAAAATGCATGTGTTGCACAAAATCCGCCCATGTTCAAACACGGGAGTTAAATTCGAAATGCATCGACACAGGTAAATACATTGTTTTTCAACCTAAGATAAGTGTAAGTGCAAACTCAAAACAATGGGCTGTGATTAGCTCTCCACGCTGGGTTTTGTGCATCCTGTCTGCGAATAACGATCATCAGTTAAGGATGTTCCGACCCATACAATGTTTTTTTTTACACAGAACGCAAAAAGTATTGCACTTTAAGCCACGAATTAATAATAAAAGTTTAATATAGTCATATTACTTGCAGCGAAAACAATTTCACAATTTCAGGATTATTGGTTTTGTTAAAATTTATTTAAATACGATTTTTTATTTAACAGCGCCATCTAACGGTGTAAAACTTCTAATCGGCAATTACAACGAAACCATTAAACCTGAAATTGTGAATATGTTTTCGCTGCAACTACAATGGCTATATTTAATATTTTTGACGAATTCGTGCCTTAAAGTGCAATACTTTTTGCGTTCTGTGTAAAAAAAACATTGTATGGGTCGGAACATCCTTAACTTGTCTTATTACTACCTAACTACATACTAACCTAAACGGCTAGTTTCGGGTAGTTCATATATCGTGCCTAATTAGGAAACGACTAATTCTCTCCAATGCTCTTTACACTTTCTTCTATCCAATTAATCGTAGGTTTCTGGAGTCGAAATAATATCCTATTTTTAAAAATATGCCGTTGGCAAAATTTGTAAAACGTTTTTGCAACATATGCATACACAAACACAGTACACGAACATATTTCTTGGTTAGGCTGTTAGCTTTTTTAAGGTTTTTAAAATTTTAATCTTTCATGAAAAATTTTCTTTTTCCGATGCAGATTAACTCTTTCAAAATACCGGCCAAGTGCGAGTCGGACTGGCACACAAAGGGTTCCGTACAATATTACAAGATTTAACACGAAAAAATCATTAGAGAAATTAAGACAAGCTAATTGCGATTTAGCGTCATACGACCCCTTAAGGGTTGGTATGTAAATGTGTATGAGTGTTGATGTTTTTACGGCCAGTATATCCTGTACATTTGCAATTCGACTAGAAACAGGAAAATAAAAAAAATACGTTCTCCAAATATTACTAATTTACTAACATCACATACATCATGTGGTGGATACGTATTATAAGTACGAATAACTCCATTGAGTTAATCTACATATTAACTCAAAAATTACACTGATTGAGATTCAACCCGACAGGTGTTTTTTTTGCCATCACCTATGTCTCTTACCTAACCGGACACAGCCTACATGACATAGCATGGACAATATGATATTAAAAAAAGGAAAATAATCATTATTAATAAAACCTCATATTTAATATTATTCCTCAGAAGGTATTTACTTAAACCAAGCGCTAACTTATTATTTCAAGTTTTATCATTGGCTTGACGATGGCATCACCAGAAGAGCATGCCAGGCACACCGGCAACTCCGGCTACAGCAAAGCAGAAGAAAGAAGACCTTTCGTTATGTTTCTTCTTAGTAAAATGCTTTGAACCGCACCAGACCGTGAATGGTACTTTTTAGAAGAATGTAAGAGAACAACAGACGGTCGACCTTGGATTCGGTGACGATGCTCGGTCACATAGAAGCTGTTTACGTACTGCCCAACTCCTTATCTCGGTTGTTTCCGTAAAGCATGGATACATCGTTGGAATATTACTAGCCTCATTAGAAAACCACATGACTGTGGACCTATTCATTTTCTTTTTCTGTATTTTTGGTAGTCATTTAAAACTTTAAAACCTACATTCCAACGCGATTGCTAGGTAAAGGGTTTTCGAATGAGTAAAATCAGTTTTTATATCAAACTGTAACATCTAAAAATATTAAATCAACATACTTATTTATTATCGTAACACAAATGTCTTTTTTATTGCAGATAAAATATTTAATAATAAAATCATGGAAATATAATAATAAATGACTACCGCTATTAAGATTACCGTTTTCTTGGTGCTAAAAATATTGTTTTGCTGTTTTTGTAAAATAAGAAAAAGTGCTGATGCTGATTCTAAATGCGCTTTCTGTTCATTGCGACATATAATAAAAGATCCCTTTCAGATACATGTTGACCTTGAAGTGAAGGGGACCAGTCGTTGCAAATGGATATCTACCCTCGATTCCCTAGTAGTGCAGTGCAGTACTTGGTAGGACTAGTTTATTGGGCCGAGGGTTTTTTTTAGTCTTATTTTTTGTTATAGTCTGTTTTAATTTTCGTGTGCGTGAACCCTTCGTGTGCGAGTTCGACTCGAACTTAAAAATAACAGTCTTTTTATATTCATTTGTATTATAATTATTTCGGTAATAAAGCAATGTATTTTGAGCCGGCAAGGTAACCTAGCGACCTCGAAAGACTCATCTTGTCGTGTCATCTTATTTCTGTACCTATTCGTCGCATCGCCTCCGCTGCACAGAAGCCTAATAATGCTTGACAGACACAGCAAGACACCCACTTGAAGACAAAGATTGACAGTAAGAATACGTTGTCATTTGTCAACTATGCCACATCTTAGCGTAAGCGGAACTTAATTATATTTAGTGCGTGTATTTATTTTCATATAATTCGGATGAAGGTACATACATACATACATACTTACTTACATACATGCATACATACATACATACATGCATGCATACATACATACATACATACATACATACATACATACATACATACATACATAAAAGATCAGACATAGACTCTACAAATGCAGTATCTTAGAAAACAAAGCAACTTACTCCATGAACAAGGGTACAGATTTATTATTAGCATAGATATAGATGACTAATGCAAAGCTAGACTTCAGCAAGTAAACGTCAAAAGTTTTCCAACCCCGCCACCGGTCTATACTATAACCCATGAAATTTCTCCTGCAGTCCCTTCTACTGTAATTCATGTCTCCTACCAACATCATTTTAGATTCTACACACTTTTTTACCTTTTATCTGCGATACGAACTTTGTTTGCAAATATCATTACAAAAAACTGAATTGGCATCGGACCCTATAGTCAGGCCTAGGTTGACTTGAGTTAATTAATACTTAGTTAACTTTCATGCCAAAAAATACGAATTTTAACAGAGATTTTGATTTTGATCCGAAAGTATATAATCTGCCTCGTAAACTACCTACTAACCCTAAAATCAATCAAATAACATTTTTAAAATTCCCTGGAAAATGCATGTGTTGCACAATATCCGCCCATGTTCAAACACGGGAGTTAAATTCGAAATGCATCGACACAGGTAAATACATTGTTTTTTCAACCTAAGATAAGTGTAAGTGCAAACTCAAAACAATGGGCTGTGATTAGCTCTCCACGCTGGGTTTTGTGCATCCTGTCTGCGAATAACGATCATCAGTTAAGGATGTTCCGACCCATACAATGTTTTTTTTTACACAGAACGCAAAAAGTATTGCACTTTAAGCCACGAATTAATAATAAAAGTTTAATATAGTCATATTACTTGCAGCGAAAACAATTTCACAATTTCAGGATTATTGGTTTTGTTAAAATTTATTTAAATACGATTTTTATTTAACAGCGCCATCTAACGGTGTAAAACTTCTAATCGGCAATTACAACGAAACCATTAAACCTGAAATTGTGAATATGTTTTCGCTGCAACTACAATGGCTATATTTAATATTTTTGACGAATTCGTGCCTTAAAGTGCAATACTTTTTGCGTTCTGTGTAAAAAAAACATTGTATGGGTCGGAACATCCTTAACTTGTCTTATTACTACCTAACTACATACTAACCTAAACGGCTGGTTTCGGGTAGTTCATATATCGTGCCTAATTAGGAAACGACTAATTCTCTCCAATGCTCTTTACACTTTCTTCTATCCAATTAATCGTAGGTTTCTGGAGTCGAAATAATATCCTATTTTTAAAAATATGCCGTTGGCAAAATTTGTAAAACGTTTTTGCAACATATGCATACACAAACACAGTACACGAACATATTTCTTGGTTAGGCTGTTAGCTTTTTTAAGGTTTTTAAAATTTTAATCTTTCATGAAAAATTTTATTTTTCCGATGCAGATTAACTCTTTCAAAATACCGGCCAAGTGCGAGTCGGACTGGCACACAAAGGGTTCCGTACAATATTACAAGATTTAACACGAAAAAATCATTAGAGAAATTAAGACAAGCTAATTGCGATTTAGCGTCATACGACCCCTTAAGGGTTGGTATGTAAATGTGTATGTGTGTTGATGTTTTTACGGCCAGTATATCCTGTACATTTGCAATTCGACTAGAAACAGGAAAATAAAAAAAATACGTTCTCCAAATATTACTAATTTACTAACATCACATACATCATGTGGTGGATACGTATTATAAGTACGAATGACTCCATTGAGTTAATCTACATATTAACTCAAAAATTACACTGATTGAGATTCAACCCGACAGGTGTTTTTTTTGCCATCACCTATGTCTCTTACCTAACCGGACACAGCCTACATGACATAGCATGGACAATATGATATTAAAAAAAGGAAAATAATCATTATTAATAAAACCTCATATTTAATATTATTCCTCAGAAGGTATTTACTTAAACCAAGCGCTAACTTATTATTTCAAGTTTTATCATTGGCTTGACGATGGCATCACCAGAAGAGCATGCCAGGCACACCGGCAACTCCGGCTACAGCAAAGCAGAAGAAAGAAGACCTTTCGTTATGTTTCTTCTTAGTAAAATGCTTTGAACCGCACCAGACCGTGAATGGTACTTTTTAGAAGAATGTAAGAGAACAACAGACGGTCGACCTTGGATTCGGTGACGATGCTCGGTCACATAGAAGCTGTTTACGTACTGCCCAACTCCTTATCTCGGTTGTTTCCGTAAAGCATGGATACATCGTTGGAATATTACTAGCCTCATTAGAAAACCACATGACTGTGGACCTATTCATTTTCTTTTTCTGTATTTTTGGTAGTCATTTAAAACTTTAAAACCTACATTCCAACGCGATTGCTAGGTAAAGGGTTTTCGAATGAGTAAAATCAGTTTTTATATCAAACTGTAACATCTAAAAATATTAAATCAACATACTTATTTATTATCGTAACACAAATGTCTTTTTTATTGCAGATAAAATATTTAATAATAAAATCATGGAAATATAATAATAAATGACTACCGCTATTAAGATTACCGTTTTCTTGGTGCTAAAAATATTGTTTTGCTGTTTTTGTAAAATAAGAAAAAGTGCTGATGCTGATTCTAAATGCGCTTTCTGTTCATTGCGACATATAATAAAAGATCCCTTTCAGATACATGTTGACCTTGAAGTGAAGGGGACCAGTCGTTGCAAATGGATATCTACCCTCGATTCCCTAGTAGTGCAGTGCAGTACTTGGTAGGACTAGTTTATTGGGCCGAGGGTTTTTTTAGTCTTATTTTTTGTTATAGTCTGTTTTAATTTTCGTGTGCGTGAACCCTTCGTGTGCGAGTTCGACTCGAACTTGGCAGATTTTCGGTCATGTTTTAGTCATTACCAAAGCCAACAAGTTATCAGAGGACCGCCACGCCGAATGTTCTGAGAAAGGTAATCGGGTAGCCAATTGATGTTTCTGGAAGTGACACCTCGCTTCGAGTCAAATTAACGCGCGCAAAAAACAGTGTGTGATTGTGTTTGGGCCTTTTAGTGCTCTGTCACCTAAGGAAGTGTCAAATTGAACCGATCTATTTTAAGGTTATTATGAAATTTGTTTATATTTTGTCACATAAGCACGCCCCAAATAAGGGAAAGGTACTCGGAAATATCAATCCATGTCGGGTTAAATATGTTCAACCCTAATTTACAGGGCTGAGATATTCTTTTTTAGCAAAGATAATATGATTTAAGTTTAATTTAATTCAAGGATGTATCAATGAAATCACTGTTACTGATAATGCAGCCTTTGTGCTGTTTTGATTTTGTATGTATGTAGACTACTGTGTTGATATTAGCCCCAACTTTACGAGGCTGGTCTGTGTCGTTCTTGTATATTTCTTTGTTGCACCCATATGTTTAGTATGCGACGTATGGGGTATGCCAGACTCTCAAAATGGCTCCCGATGCCCATGATCATTCAACTTTTACAAGGGAACATATTGTTACTTTGTGGTAGATAGATAGCCACGTAAAATTTAACTCTACTTGCATGTAAAACGAAAAAAAAACTATCATCCGTACATTAAGGTTTCGAGTTAGTAGGAACCCTTATGATTTCGGGATGTACGTCTGTCTGTTCGTCTGCATGTCACAGCCTTCATTTTGGAATATTTTAGGTTTAATTTAAGAAAATAATTTGATACGTGTTATCCAGCATCCACAGACATGTGTAAGCAGATTGCTACAAATAATTCTTTTCCATCGTAGGTACCCACAAAGCTTGGACAAAACCACACTTAAATTGTCTCAAGAATATTGCTTGATACATTTATATGATTTTACAGTAAAGAAAACGTGTATGATCTAATGAAAATTCCTGTGATTCAGATTTATGGTTTATAAAACATATTTATACCGGAACCAATAAATCGGATATTTCGGGAAGTTATTTTTGAGGTCAATAATATTATTCTGATGCCACAGTATTTTCAGTAGACAAAAAGTTATACATCTGTATTCAGAGTGGGCGGACTTAATTTAATCCGCCGGACTAAACCGGTTTTTGTATGGTTAGCCCGGTACTAATCTCGTACTAAGTTTTGACTCTCTGAATACGACTTCTAGTCTTTATAGGTACAGTTCGTCGTAAATTCGCATCATGCATTTTTACACAATTGATAAATCTATATTTACCACGGAGGATAGAGGTAGAGAGGAGATGGTCTAAGCAAACTGGGTCAGTGTCCACCAAGTGGGTCGCTACGTCACAGCCCACGTGATAAAGAAGGCGTGGCTTAGCGACATTCGCGACATGGCGCTGACGGTGTTAGGTTGTGGGACAATATTATGGTCTGCGGCGCAATTTTCGGCGAACAGTCGATTACACGATGAGATTTTGTGTAAAATGTTGCCAACATTACACAGGACAAAATAATCTAAAGTTTGTAGGGGGAATTACGTTTTATTTGCCAGTAAAACACCTCATATTTTATAATTTGAGTCAATATTCGAGCATTGTATCGATGTATCGCTCTTGCTATGTGCCGATAGATGGCGCGCAATCGTTTTCGTTTTACGATAAGAAATGTTGATCTCATGGTGCAAATTTCAATGACATTTTTAAATTAAAATTATTTGAATCCACGCGAAGGCATGGATTTCAATTTCTAAGGTTTTTATATAGAAAAAACACTTAGTAAAATTTAAAAGGCGCCATCTAGTTGTAGTCTTGTAACCACTAAGAATAGCTCTCGGAATAGCTGCTACCAGAACATCGATTCTTCCGGTAGATGGATTTCGCAAAAGTGGGCGGTGCATGACCCCACCATGAAGCGATTTTTCCGCCGCTTCCCCGCACAGTGTCACGCTGCGATCCTTAGGGCCAGTATTTCAATCGTCCCTCTTCCTACCCTCAACTTTAAGCGAAGCTTGCAGCATTTGAAACAAAACTATACGGTAGCCGAGGCTTTAAGGTGTTATAGGCCTTTGAAAATAGATTGCTGGGGACATTATAAAACTTCGCTTACCATTTAGTTTGTAGCGTATGTCTCTGTCAAAATAACTGTTAACGTAAAACATAATTACTCGTCTCGTTGGGGACTAACCGTGAAACCAAAGAAAATAATAATAATAATCTAAACACTAAATGAACGGTTTTAAATATTATAGATGGCGCCCGTAGCAGCGAAAGTTCAAGGAATCAGTTTGACAGCGCTAATGTAGCGCCTTCAGAATGTAAAAGCCCCTCCGATCGTAAAACCAGGGAGGATCCTTGAGTTTTATAGCTAATCCTTTTTTGTGTCATAATTAAGAAAAGGTTTAAAAATAAGAAGGAATTACTCGATTCTGCAATTGAGATTATTTTCCAGTAAACATAAATTTAATCGACCATCATTATTAAAAAACATGTTCTAAAATTTGTTGTTTTAGGTTTTAAAAAATTCTGTGCGTACCAGCCATGGAGGAGGTCCACATACTCCATGGTTAGGAACCCATGTAAAAAAGAGTAGGTAGATCCCCTACTTACAATATATTGGTACCATACCGTAGGTCCCGTTCCCTACTTACTTTATGGTAGTCCTAAACCGGGCCAGGTTGGTACCATCGCGTTGAATTACAGATGTTCGAAATTGCAATATAAATTATTCCAGTTTAATGTGTAGAAGTGTAGGTGTTCCTGGATTTGGCTCTCTGTCTCCAGTTGTATAAACAAAACACCCTAATGGTACTCAGTATCGACACATGAAAGATAAATACATAATACAGATAAGTAGGTATACTATAGCTGAAAACAATTTTATGCAATTCGGAGACAAGCCTTCACCAATCTTTGTTGGATTTGTTCACGGATTAGACTTTCTTCCTCGGTGTGCAATCTTTTGTACCTACTTACCTATGTCCTCGTGTGATTGCTCAATTTGCATGCTCGCATTGACGTACATTATGTCGATGCATGCTCGGCATTTTATCAATATCCACGCGTATTAACATCACCATTAACCCCACTATTAACTCAGTTTAATCTATTTTCTGCACCGATGTGTAACATCTTTACGGAAGTGAACTAGAACGAGATTAAATAACTTATGTGCGGGCAAGTTCGTGATGTTGCCCGCGCACGCATTCGACGTTCCGGTAATAGCATTAGGTTGATATTCTGTGGCATTAGTGCTGGTAATGGCAATGAATTTGCATGTCTAATGACAGCCGGCCGCGACAGTGGCGCCGCCACCGCCGCCGCCGCTGGGGCGCGGAGGCGGCTGCGGCCAGGAATACGATGAGAAATCCGTAAATAGACGTTGGAAGCGGCGACACGTCAGTATCCTGCTTTTTAATGAAATGTTGCTGGAGGCGGACGTGCATCTCGACGTGCATGCTTGCGTGTAAGGCCCGGTACCTGTCTGAAAAAACAGTCGTGTTCTGCGCTGCCATACCGAGGCACTTGGTCTTTTCCACGTCTTTTATGTCATTGGATACGGATGCTACTGTCGTAACTAGCCCAACGTACACATATAAACTAGGTGCGATATCAGGACCTAAATTTCACGGCTACATTGAATTAGATGCAAAACACGGACAATTTGTATGGTCGCTTCGACCATCGTTCCCTTCAAACAGGAACGTATTGCGCGGTAATAAATTATTTTTGACAGGAAAAATATATAACACATAAATGCATAAAATATTAGAATTTATAACTAGAGATTGAATGCGGTCGAGGTTATTTTCAGCGTTCTGAATATTTTTTTAAATAATTCATAATTATAAAAGGTCCTAATAAAAACAAGACAGTGACAGGACCCTTCGTGTGTTTTGATGGCATGGCGTTTTATTGTATTCACTGCCTGATTACCCCCTGAACCTCCATTCAGAGCTTTCTGTAATGTACTGACTTGACATGAATCTGTACCCAGGTTTTTGTATCATAATCTCGTACGGACACCCTGCCTCAATTGAATTTCGACAGGATCACTGGCAACTTTCTGGTCACCGACCGCGGTAGGATCTGTAATATTTCCAGAAGTAGAATTAAAGAATTGATCCCGTATGCTTCACTGCATTCAGCTCTCGTCTGCTAAATGGAAGGAAGTTAATTATTGACTTGAGCGGTCGACAATTTCGCAATTTCGCAATAACCGTTTGCTGATCCATTAATACATGTGTCATATATTTTCAAAGCATATTCTTGCAAAGAGCTGCCAGCTGTAAAATTATATCTAATTTAACGCTACAATACAATAATAGTGTATAGGTAATCAAGCTCTCACAATTTCAAATATTATAAATTTATTGACAGGTACTTGCTGAAAACCAGCACCTTGCAGTCAGCTCAACTCAGGTAGTACTGGCCGCTTAGGAATTATGCTGAGCTAGCACCTTTTGGTATACGATTACCTCATTAGGATGCATCAAATGTATAGTAGTTTATTTTTAAACATTACTAAATTGTACCTAAGTGTTGTTTTTGTTGCCCATAAAGAATTTCAATTAGAATTTGAAAATATTCCTCCATTCCGTGTCTTTGGGCCTTTCGCATAGTCCCAATGACAGGGCGGCATTTTTTCGCTGAATTGCCAGGCTGATGTTCTGCCTAAGGAACCTGTGCGGGCGCGCAGTGGTATGCAAACGACTGAATGAGCCGTTGCCCAGGTTTTATGTCGATAATTTTGTATCTGAGCAGCAAGTCTTAAAGGTTTCCATGGTAACGGCGATACATTCGTAATTATCCTTTATGACTCTGTACTTGTGCGGCGTAGCCGGCTGCTCGAGAAGAACCCTCCACATGACTGAGGGCAAGTATTTCCCCTCCACACGTTGCGTCCTAGATCAAAGCCCTCCCTTACTTCCAGGGTAGGAGTTTGTTACCGTCTAGCCTCTTGCCATTGTCGCGGAATAAACCAAGTGGTTCAAGGCTACCCGGTATACGCTTGGTATACTCTATTTGAGTTTGTTTGCCTTAATGATTTCCTTTTAACTCAACATAATGGCTGTGTCCATGGATTTACGAAATGCTGCGCGCACTCTAATAACTTTACGATCGTGAATGCTGGATGTGGCTGTATACTGGCCGTTTTATCTGCAACCTTTTCGTTATCTTCGCGCCTTTATGTCCCAAATAAATACAAGAGTCGAGAAGGAGCACTGTACTATTTACAATAGCTTACTACGGCATGATTGATGATGTCCGGACCTAGTGACCGCAATACCATCTCGCTCGACACCACGTGTCGCCCGGACAAGAGAAAATCAAAGTCTTGGGAAATGCCACTGTTGATCCGTCTGATATGCTGCGCAACAACTCATTCATATTAGCAAAACCATAGAGTTAGAATGTAAAGACACACTTCCATTGAATTCCACTGACGGATGTTACCAAACTGTTTCATAGAAAATGTACTGACATTTCTTATTTTAACTGCAAAGATCTAAAGTTATGTTCGGGTTTTTCTTTGAAATAAAGAGATCAGACATACCCATCATCGATAAAATGTGTCATCTCTTGTTCACCGAAAAAAAAGTGTATTTGTGCGGTTATTACGCTCGTTCACCTCACAGTCTACAAATGCACAGGTCGCCATGGTTGTAACACATGTTTTCTTTACCTTAGAAATAATAGATAGCTTGCAAAAATGCATTTCATATTAAATGAGCCGTGGCACTGTGTCGTTACAGCGATTCTAATAGATGAAATCATTCTCCAACTCGCGGTAGTGATACCTAAGTAGACTTCTCTTTCCCAGACTGTGTTCGTATTTACTTGCAGCGCGCTCATGCTAGGTCTGTGGGCAAAACACATAGGTAAGTCAATGTCGGTGCTTCCTTTAGAAATTGAGAATTCTTCTTCTAATCGTCAAGGCTGAAGTCCGATGTTGTTTGAAGTTCGATCGGTAGGTATCCAATGATTACGTTTATTGAATGTGGTATCTCAGACATGGTTGTCTAGAAGTAAATACGACATTATTTTATGGCCAAGACCAACGGTGCCAATTCGATGGCAATACCTCGTAATACAATTAGACACATTTTAATCAATAACATAAACCTTTTTTTCCAAATAAGATTTTCGAAAATTCGTTTTAAAATTTATATTGGCCATAATTTGAAAAATATAAAAGTTCAACATTACATACCTATCATAGATAGCGCCATCAGAAGAAAAGTTAACCATCGCGCTTCCATCTCTATTTTTATGGTAAAAATGCAACCATTTATTAGTTATTGATGAGCCCATGTTACGAAAATTAGATACTTAAATACACAAAATAATTGGTTACTTTTAATTAATGAACGAAAAGCTATTTTTATTCTAACTAATTATGTACAATTTCTTAATTTTTAATCATCTTTTGAAGTCGGTGCCTTGGGTAGAGTTCGCTTCGCACGCTGCTGACCGAACAGACACTATTTCAGCCGAACACACCTGAAGTCTACGAGAGCGTAAACAACCTGAGTCAGCAATGATTGGTCCACAGAGCATTTTAAGCGACCGTTCGTCTAACTGGAGATGCCCTTAGCGTTGGTTTACGTGCAAGCTGATATCGATACAGCGCAGCGTCTGAAATTGGGTTTCAATGATTATTAGTACTTTCGGCTTTATAAAGGCACGCACTGGTGAAGGAGTACGTTAATTCGCTGCTCTGTGTTGATTGGTACTTCCCTGCGACATCGTTGTCTGAACGAGACGATTTCTGCCGAAATTGGTGAGATATGTACTAAACCGGACACTCGTTTTGACACGTAGTTGAGAGCAGACACCTCAAAGTCGCTACCTATTGTTTTCTGTTCTTTTTCATATTTGTATTTTTTTTTGTTTTGTATTATGTATGTATTTAGGTAGAATAAAAAGTACAAGCTACACCTACCTAAATATTTATCATATAAGTGGTCGTTGTTTTTATATTGGTTTGTTCGTAGGGTTTTTTTGTAAATATTTTGTTTTTACTGTGTTAGGTATTTAGTTTAAGTATAAGGCATATTTAAATTACAAAGAACTTGCTTAAATACCTACTTACATACGTTTTTCCGACATGTTTGTTCATTTAATTTTTGTTTTTGTGTTTTGTTCAAGTAGGTAAATGTAAGTAGCTATCTACTTATATTTCTTTCTTAGCCATAGGTGATATTAATCTAACTACTTGCAGCCCTTAAAGAACGTCTACCCAAGGCACCGACTTCAAAAGATGATTAAAAATTAAGAAATTGTACATAATTAGTTAGAATAAAAATAGCTTTTCGTTCATTAATTAAAAGTAACCAATTATTTTTTGCTTTTTAGTTCCGGTTTTTTTGAAGGCGGTCCTTTTTTTATTTAAAAATATTTTATTTTTTGCTTTTTAGTGGTGGCGTAACTTTTGACTCAAGGTGGGCGAGCCCTCCTGCTCAACTTCACATACAAAGCGGAAAGAAGATATACATACACATATACAATACAACGAGCATTAGCAGAAATGAAACCATTGAGAAATCTCATTTCTGACGAAAGGTAGACCGGTAACTATCTGGATTCATGAGTTCACGGTTGATACGTACGATAATTGATACGATGAGATCACGTGAGATAGAGTGCTGTGACAGACGGACGGACGGACGGACAGCGGAAGCTTAGTAATAGGGTTCCGTTGGTGCCCTTTGGGAACGGAATCCTAAAAAGACAAAACAACGAATGACCGGAACCGCTGAGCTTCTGAATTTCTCATCCTTCCATCGTTCCGGATAGTCTGTTTCTTGCGTAAGTTTAAGTTGTATGAAAATGTGTACATATCGGCCTCGTGTATCCCCCCTTAAGAACGGGCCGTAAGCAAGTGAAAATCCCGCATCGAATCTGCCTGCCAAGAGCGGTATCTATTGCTATTTCATTATGTGTGAGACAGGGCGTGAATACGAGAGCGAGAGCGCGTCATCTACCACGCGCCGGGTACCTATTACCTTCTACTATCGGGCCGCGCGCCTCCGCTTCGCAGTGAAATTATGACTACCTATTATCTTTGCCCGCATGATGCCACCGCACCTGCACTGCCTATGTATACATATGTAGGTAGGTGGATGGATGTATTTCATGTTTTGTGCAATGGTTGGGTAATTTTGAGGCGCGAGTGCTCTACGCTCCGTGTTGTCAGTGCCCGGGCCAGTACCTACAAAATGTTCTCGCAGGAATTGCGCACGTAGATCAATGGGTTGCTAATAATGTACCTACATCTAACTTATCATTGTCAAAATATTTTATATGGTTAGGTTCTATACAACAGAACTAAGTCTCCAATTTTATTGGTAATCGTCTATCGGGATATATTATAGTATATATATATATATATATATAAGGTGAGTTTAAAATAATCTACAAGCCTTATAGGGTTGATTCAGTAGCTGATATAGAACAACTTTTGCTAAGAATGTAGGCATGTATTTTTTTTGTTCCATTTTAATTTTTGAGAAATTTAAACAGTACGTTCTGCCCAGTATTGTGAACAAGTGCGAGTCCGACTCGCACTTGGCGGGTTTTTTTTATTTAATTGGACATGGATGGCTAATACCAAACTGAACGTCAATTAGCCTAACACACCACATGGGAACTAGGTGCCATGCCAGGACCTTCCTTATGTTGCTCGTCTTAATTGAACTGACCGGAAAACTAGGACCATTTTCATTGCAGCTTCAACCGTCGTTCATTCAATGCGATCGTACCAACCCGGCCGGGATTAACCCTCCCATCTAGTAAGTAAGGAAAGGGACCTACTATTTTACGTGGAATCCGAACCACGCCCAGCCTCAACGGTTGCAACTGGTCAGCCAGCCAGAACCCAACTGCGCTCAGAGGTGTTTACCCAGCAAAGCGTCGCACCACCGGGCTACCGAGGCTGACAAACTAGGTTCCCTTCCTTACTTACTAGGCGGTAGGGATAATCTTGCCTGCGGGTTGGTACCATCGTATTGAATGATCGATGGTCTATGCGACAATTAAAGTTATCCGTGTTTTAAATCCAGTTTAATGTAGCCGAGCAATACAAGGAAGGTTTTTTTATGCGACCTGACATGGATAGCTACTAACTACCGTTATATTAGCCCAATACACCAAATTCCCGAAGAAATTAGGTGCCATGCTAGGACCTTCCCTTTATGAGCACGGCTACAATAAACTGGATGGAAAACACTGGCATTTTATTATTCCCGCTTTAAACATCTTTTTATCGAATGCGATGGTACCAATCTGGACGTGCTGAGCCTACCACCTAGTAGGGCAAGGTGTCCTTCAGCATTACTGAACTATAGAACATTTAGATCTAAGTATGTATTTCATAATTATGGACGAAAAATATGTTATGTAAACCCGTGAAGTTTCTTTGCGGGTTCTTCTTTACTGGGTTGATCGAATCCGCGGATCTTTGTGACGTAACTTAGTGTAGAAAGAACTACTTTACGAATATACTGCAAGGCTGGACCCGAACCAGCAAAACATACCATTCGCGGGTATTGCGTCTACCAATTTCGCCACCGGCTGTATACGTACTCATAATTTAGAATTCTACAGTCCCTCCTCCCGTAATGAATGCCTCCTACTAACACAGTATTTAAGATTATACCTACATACATTTATTTAACGCTTCATCTGCGTTGCGGACATTGCGGGCTCTTTCTCTAATTAATGTGTCCTTGCTTCACGGTCGATTATACATACATACATACATATCACATTCCTTGGAATAACCGACGTACCTGCTTAGCACGAAAAAGTATATTTACGTAACTTAGTGTAGTTTGACTACCAAAAAGTTTAAATAAATGAAATGAAATGAAATGAAAGAACAGCTCGCATTCGCTTGCAACTCAGAAAGGAAAATAAATTTGTGCATGAACCGGGTGATAATGGAACTCATGACCTTTGCCATGAGAAGCAAGTCCCTGCGCCCCTGACCTAAAAAAGTGGTGCATAAACGAGATGAGGATTGCACTTACGGTCTTTGCCATGAGAAGCAAGGCCCCGCGCCCCTAAACTAAAAACAAAGTGGTGCATGAACGGAGCGTGGATTAAACTCATGGTCTGCCATGAGAAGCAAGGCCCCGCGCCCCTGAGCTAAAAAACCGGCCAAGTGCGAGTCGGACTCGCGCACGAAGGGTTCCGTACCTTCGTACATCATTTAACACCGATTAATTACGTTTTTTGTATGGGGGCCCCTTCATTTTTTTATATTTTTGTATTTTTACCTATTTGTTGTTATAGCGGCAAAATAAATACGCACTCTGTAAAAATTTCAGCCGTCCACCTATTACGGTTCATGAGATACAGCCCTTTGACAGACGGACGGACGGACGGACAGAAGAGGCTTAGTAATAGGGTTCCGTTTTCACCCTTTGGGTACGGAACCCTAAAAAGTAGTAGATGAACGGAGTGCGGATTGAAATCATGGTCTTTGCCATGAGAAGCAAGGCCCCACGCCCCTGAGCTAAAAAAAAGTGATGCATGAACGGAGTGTGGATTGAGCTCACGACCTTTGACATTAGAAGCAAGGCCCTGCGCCCCTGAGCTAAAAAAAGTAGTACATGAACGGAGTGTGGATTGAACTCATGGTCTTGGTCATGAGAAGCAAGCCCCACGCCCCTGAGCTAAAAAAGTGATGCATGAACGGAGTGTGGATTGAACTCACGACATTTGCCATGAGAAGCAAGGCCCTGCGCCCCCGAGCTAAAAAAGTGGTGCATGAACAGGGTGAAGATTAAACTCATCATCTTTGCTATCAGAAGCAAGGCCCTGCGCCCCTGAGCTTAAAAAAGTGGTGCATGAACGGAGTGTGGATTGAACTCATGGTCTTTGCCATGCGAATCTAGCCCCGCGCCCCTGAGCTAAAAAAGTTGAACATGAACGAGGTGAGGATTGAACCCATGACCTTTGCCATTAGAAGCAAGTCCCTGCGCCCCTGAGCTAAAAAAGCGGTGCATAAACGAGATGATGAATGAACTAATGGTCTTTGCCATGCGAATCAAGGCCCCGCGCCCCTGAGCTAAAAAAGTTGAACATGAACGAGGTGAGGATTGAACCCATGACCTTTGCCATTAGAAGCAAGTCCCTGCGCCCCTGAGCTAAAAAAGCGGTGCATAAACGAGATGATGAATGAACTAATGGTCTTTGCCATGCGAATCAAGGCCCCGCGCCCCTGAACTAAAAAAGTTGAACATGAACGAGGTGAGGATTGAACCCATGACCTTTGCCATGAGAAGCAAGTCCCTGCGCCCCTGAGCTAAAAAAGCGGTGCATAAACGAGATGATGAATGAACTAATGGTCTTTGCCATGAGAAGCAAGGCCCCGAGCCCCTGAGCTAAAAAAAGTGGTCCATGAACGGAGTGTGGATTGAACTCATGGCCTTTGCCATGAGAAGCAAGTCCCTGCGCCCCTGAGCTAATAAGCGGTGCAAAAACGAGATGAGGATTGAACTCATGGTCTTTGCCATGAGAAGCAAGGCCTTGCGCCCCTGAGCTACATGACTACACGACATTTGGTATAATCGATCGCATCGCCACACGGAATGAATGACACGAAATGAAACATTTTCAAGTGTTTCCGAATCAGCGCTAACAAATTAAAAATATGCTCCGTAAATGCGCCAAAATAGGTCGGAAGCTGCTGTGAAAATTCAGGAGTGTGTATTCCGTATGTCAACTAATTAGCGCAAGAATCGGAAGGCTTACACTCTGACTAGGTACTTCGCGTGAGGCAAAAGTGCATCAAATGCAGGCTATGCGAATAGAGGTACCTACATATAGGCTGTCTTGTAAGTACGATGTTTTAGGTAACCTCTCTTGGAACCCCTCCTCTCCCGCCCGAGTCAAAACTAGGTACCTACCTACCTAGTTAAGTACTTCTAGTCAAAACGATCACTCAATGTAAAAATTTTCCAATTTTGTATTTGCCAATATAAAATATTCCATACAGTACGACGCAAAACCAAAACGCAAAGTAAATCGATTTCGTTATTCAGCCCAAATGATTAGATTCCCTAAATACACAGTAGGTCGTACTTCGGACCGCTAAATCAGAAACGCAACTCGTATGCTAATCACCTCAGCTGACACCAGCCGAAAAACCGACCTACACGCTTCCCGTTCGCACCTGCACTGATGACTAAAAAGCAAGCAGTAGTAGTGTAGGTAATGTAGGTAACGTGCTTCCCTGCCGCCCGGCCCTTCCGCTCCAAGCCCCACACACCCGCGTGCGAAGCGATCGACGCCGAAAGCGGCCTAGATTTTAGTCGATTTTCGGTCAATTTTCGTAGTCGACAAATGCTGTAAAAACTCTAATACCTAATTCAAATTTTCTTGTTTATTTTTAAATATGACTATATTACGGATGTTTGCATGCTATTTATATCTCACACGAACGTGTATAATGAAGCTAATAACCCTTCTGAATATTGGTCGATTTACCCCCAAAAACGGCAAATTTTGTTCTTGCTGTCATTTGTAAGAGGGTTGATTTTTTGAAAAAACAATAGCATGCAGACACAGATATTGATCCATAGATACAGGGGAAAAAAACACAGGTAAATCGCAACAGCGGTTTTCAAATGATTAGTCAACTACGGATGTATGGGCAAAGTCGCCTCCGGGGGCACCTTAACAGATGAATTTTGTAAAATCCGTTGTGAGCGAGCCTTTTCGTCTTAACAAGAAGTCACTGAACATTTTAAGTTTCGAGGATAATTGGTTTCAGAAATCTCAACATGAGTGGTTTTCGCCTAAATGTGTTCATTTTGACCTGTTTTACCCCCCTAATAGTATAATTTCCAAAAATATTTTCTTCTTAAGCATTCCCATCTAAAACAAAACATACTCTGACATTTCTTGGTTCAGCGGCTCTAGAGATAGAAATGTGTACAATTTGCCCTCTTTTATCCCCCTTGAATACCCCTAACAGTTGAAGTAAAAAAAAACCTCTCATACTGAGCAATCTCACCCGAAAAGAAAGCTACTGTAACTAAAAAATCACATTTCTGGGTTCGCGGGGTCTAGAAATTCGATGTTTGGTATAGTTAAGTACCAAACTACTGAACCGATTTTGATAAAAAAAAAATGGGACCAACTAGAAAGTATACCCTTTCGAACAAAAAAAGAATTTTCCAAATCGGTCCAGGGGTTTTCGAGTAATCGGTGAACATACATAAAAAAAAAAAAAAAAAAGATTCCGACGAATTGATAACCTCCTCCTTTTTTGAAGTCGGTTAAAAAGTGTTTTATGAAATTGAAATTCCAGCAACTAGTTAATTTTTCTATTACTATTTGCAATCTCGCCTTTGCTTTTATTTTGGGAATTCTCTTTTGCAAAGCACAATGCTCGAACATGATAACGGAACAAGCTAATTAGTTGGCTGTTACAGAAAATTGCATAGGTTTTTTAGGGGAACAAAACTGTTTTTAAGGTATATATATAAGGTGTATATAATGTTATTGTAATCTTCAATATTAATAAAATACTGGCCAATTCTTTGATACAGTTGAGCACAATTTTGTGCAGCAAGTTCGATATTACCTTAGGTACTTTCAACCTGTATACATACACACATTTAACATTTTAATTTGCTGTCAAGCTGACGAGGCGCTCACGACCATTCTCGACAGCTAAGTGCATACAGGCTGTACATATTTAGTTAGCTATACTCCTTGAACTTCGTTTTGTAGTTTTGGTTTCCACCAGCTCTCAGCTTATTTATTATTTTTGCTAAAACTTACCTTATTTTTACGCCTCCCGCCTCATTGGCAAAAATAATATATTTTTTTTATT
Organism: Incurvaria masculella; assembly: GCA_946894095.1. NCBI lineage: Eukaryota > Metazoa > Arthropoda > Insecta > Lepidoptera > Incurvariidae > Incurvaria > Incurvaria masculella. Next base: position 13,354,804 of record OX335644.1, read on the forward strand.
ATTTATTTGGAGAATAAACAGAGGCAAGTACATGCAACAAAATATTATATAACTACAAGTATAACACTTTACCTGCCTCCTCAACCATCCTCACCAAAACACTAATAATATATAAACCAAGTTTACAATCAATTAATTTAACTACCTAGTAGACACATGTAGGTGTATTATACAACATAATACAAAGCAAGGGTAAGTAACTAACAATATTGTGACAATCCTAATGGACGAAGAACAAAGAAAGAAAAGAAAAGAAAAAAACGGAAAGTACACTATAAGACTTTGTGTTACTATAACTGACTCTTATAAAAACCGAAGTCAGTGGGTCTGTCTGTCTGTTTAAAACTTGAGACCAGTCTGTCTGTTTAAATGACCAGGAGCTGGACTAATCCTGGAATTCCGTAATCAGGAATCCTGAGTCTGGAAAACAGCTTTTATAGCGGTTTTCATAGCAACATTTTCGATAGAAAACCTTGAAATAATATTCTTCGGAATTTTTTCGTCAAGAAAATCGCTTTGAAAACCGCTATTAAAGCGGTGTTCTAGATTCAGGATTCCTAATTCCTGATTACGGAATGCCAGGAATAGTCATGCAGATCTTCGCTTGGAATTCCGTGCTATGGAATCAGAACTTTTTCATCGGTTGTCAAGCAATTATTTCAACGGAAAGATTCCAGGGCACGGTATTTCAATGGTTCAAGGTTTTCCGTCCAGAAAATAGCTTTGAATGAAATAACTTTGCATTCTCTCATCACGAATACTGTCTTTTTCTTTATAACAGAGACGGTACCAGCGGAATAGAACGATTTTGTACTTTGCCCGCGAATAAGTCAGTCCCGTCGGATGTATGGTGAAAACACTGATTCGTCGAATTTAAAAATGAGGGTTCGTGGGCATCTACTAGTAAGTGTGTTAAGTACTTTTTATAACTTTTCAAGTGACCATGGCCGTCAGTCACAGCACAGGTATTTATTTTGTAAATGAGTAAAATAAATACTAGTCGGAAAAAGAAAACTTTTGAACATCGATCGCCATTGGTTACACATTTTGCAGCTTCGGTGGTAGCCCAGGGCCGCGACGCTTCGGCGCGGTTGGGCTCTGCATGGCTGGCTTGGGGTTTGGTTTTCTACCGTTGAGACTGGGCATGGGCTGGATACCACGTAAGTGTGTAGGTTTTAGGTTGATCCCTCCCGTGTTGGTACCATCGTATTGAATGAACCATGCTCGAAGCGGCAATGGATATCGTGAGTGTTTTCCATCCAGTTAATAATAAATTTAGCCGTGCAGCATAAAAAAGGTCTTGGCAAGGCACGTAGTTCCCATGTCGTGTATTAGGATAATATCGTGACAGTTCATAATAATCAAGGACATGCTGTACATTTCCTAGGCTCCAAAATCTAAAAATACGCTTTTAAACCGAGCGACGCGTGCATAACGGCAGTATAAACTGTTTTTATTTGAGGCTGCAAACTAATAAGCAACTGTATTAACTTCTTTGCATGCAAGATTGATTTTTTTTCGACGGTAATTGTGCACATGTTACACGGGGAAAGTTGATTGCCAAAAGTCTAGATTGTTCTCGTTGAGCTGGCTGGAAGACCAGTGCGAAATTATAATCGCAAATAGAGAATAAATTGTTCGAAATGAATCTCAGCACACCTAGATTCGGCATCACAATATCGTGTTCTAATTTTATTGTACTATTTCTTCGCGGTTAAAGGCCATAATAAGAGAAAAAAAAAGTTTAATGTAAATACTTAATAATAATAAAATTCTTTATTGTACACCTTTTAACAATGTTTGCAATAGGCGGGCTTAATGCCGAACGGCATTCTCTACCTACCAACCTTTGGGATGTAGAGAGAGGTACATGGCTCAGACAGAAATAATTTATAGCATTTTAAAGATATATCAATATTATTAAAAATATAAATATTTTTTATCTAACATATAAACATATATATATATATACTACATAAAATAATAAATACGCAAATTGACAGAGATAAATGTGTCTCAGGGGTAAGATATCATCATGAGAGAGAAAATTTTAATTTTCAAGTTTATAGATAAAATGTAATGGTTCAACTGACTAGAATGACTTCAAGCGCTTTTTAAACAATTGAATAGATAAGGAGGACCTAATTTCGAGAGGAAGCAAATTCCATAAACGCGGGGCTTTGACAGTGAAGGAGTTGGTGAAATAAGAGCTGTTATGTTAAAAACCGGCCAAGTGCAGGACGGACGGACGGACAGCGGATGCTTACTAACAGGGTTCTGTTTGGCACCCTTAGGGTACGGAACCCTAAAAATAATTTTTTTTTTCTTTAGTTCGCCATATGTAACATTACTTCATAGAATGTGTTCCTTATAAGCGACACTATTAACTGGTGCAATAATACAGGCATGTCTTATGGCTCTGAAAATCAACGAGTTCAATTCCCGGCTAGAAATCATATTTTTTTAAACCGGCCAAGGGCGAGTCGGACTCGCACACGAAGGGTTTTTTGATGATTATTTTTTTAAATGATAGCTAGTGCGTCCCAAGTGGTCCCATTTTAATTTGGTTAAGTTCTGACAATGATATCCATGAGAAAATGATAAAAGTATAAAATTTGTATTAAGATGTGCGCGACAAATGGACGAATAACTCAATATAACGCCAACCGATTTCGGTGATTCTTTTTTTATTGGAAAGGACGTGTACAAATTAGTAAGTGTACTTCAGATTCACTAATAAAAAACAAATAAAAAAAAATTAACAAAAAAAAATAACCGACTTCAAAGAAAAAGCACTAAAAAGTAAAAAATAATTTCCATTTTTACCCGACTGCGCAAGAAGGAGGGTTATTGTAGTTACGATTTCTGTTATTTTTTGAGTCGGTGTCAACCAAGGTTAGGTTAGGTTAGGTTAGGTTCTCTTGATTGGCGCAGCGCGTGCCCGGCTGACGCCGACTCAAAAAATAACAGAAATCGTAACTACAAAAATGGAAATTATTTTTTACTTTTTCTTTGAAGTCGGTTATTTTTTTTGTTAAATTTTTGTGTCTTTGTTCACACGGAAAGGCAAGGACTTTCAGTATAGAACCATAAATATATTTTTTTCTATTAATTACGAAAAAGGCATTTAAGTTAAATTATAATTAAAATAGTAGTTGACGAATAATTACAAACGTGTATGTTTGTAGAGGAAGCGAAATCAGTATGCTATGATCGAACTTATGGTTGTAAACCTTAAAATAAATTGATCTGGCTGATAACCTTTTCCTTCCGATCTAAAGGAAAACATTATAGCGATAGCAGCGCCAGTCGGTTCTCCGTAAACTATTGAAGACGTACTGACCGTACATACAATCTGTCATGATGACGGCTTGTCGCGGTCGGAGCTGCCAGATATTGGTATAGAAAATAGACCCAAACTAAACCGGAGTATAATGATAAAATATTTTATATCATATATATACGGAGTGTATTTAGTTTAGATTTTTATTGCAGAAATCGCAAGATAGGATTAAAATGTCGTTACCTATTATAACACTGAGAATAACATGTTGTGTACTTTTTTAAAAATAATAATCCTTGTGCGCTGGGAATTTCATTAATTAGTAATTGAAAAATATTATTTTTAATATTAATTTTCAATCCCATGTTTGCCTATTGGAATCGGTCTCTGTGAATGTAGGTACTCTTTAATGCGATTTTGATTTCGGCATTGTCCTTTTACCTAGTTGTTGTTATAGCGGCAAAATAAGTACACACTCTGTGAAAATTTCAGCTGCCTACCTATTATAGTTTACGAGATACCGCCCTGTGACCGACGGACGGACGGACAGCGGAGGCTTAGTAATAGGGTTCCGTTGGCACCCTTTGGGTACGGAACCCTGAAAACCGAATAATGCAGTCTAAGTTTTTATCAAAATCGACCTCGTGACTCCTTGGAGGGTTTTTCTTTGTGTGTGTAATTTAAAAACTGGTAAGCGCGAGTCGGACTCTCACACGAAGGGTTCCGTACCATCGTACAAGATTTAACACAAAAAAATCACGTCTTTTGTATGGAGCCTCCTATATTTTTTTATTTTTTATTTTATCTATTTGTTCTTATAGCGGCAAAATAAATAATACACATTCCGAGAAAATTCCAGCTGCGTACCTCGGTACGGTTCACGAGATACAGCCCTGTGACAGACGGACGGACGGATGGACGGACAGCGGAGGCTTAGTAATAGGGTTCCGTTTTCACCCTTTGGGTACGGAACCCTAAAAATCACAAAACCAAGCCTAACATAACCTTACCTAACCCAATCGAAAATTTCCGTATTTGCATGCGATGGGTTTTGGACCATGATGCGTCCCCGAGTCGTGTTTGTCATATGGAAAACCATCATCAATGAAATGTATTATCGATTTATAGATATCAAGAATATTGTAGGTAATGCACCAGTTATTTTTCCTCCCTTCAATATAATATCCAAGGTAACTGTATGCATTTTTGGGCTGTGTACGTGAAACCTTTCATGTTGACCTAAAATGGCGTTTACGGAACTTCTAAGTTAAGTAAAACGTCTAACCCACACGAGTTACTTACTTCAACCTGTCAAAAACAAACTCGGACTACCGATTTGTATGAAAACGCAGAGTCGGCGTAAACGGCAACGTCAACGTAAATACGGCGAAAATGCGTAAGCTGTCAAATCAAAGTAGGACTCGTTCGTTCGCTTAAGGTGGCCCAACCCGCTCATCGCCCCATACAAAAAGGGAAAGAAGATCACGCCCATATTTCTTGTCAGAGATCCAAAATTTTGCTCAAAATAGCTTTATTTGATCGAACTAGATGTCTGATGACCATTGGCATTGTAAAATTGTGTTTGGTTTCTAAGTTATAAGGTCCGAAAGTTCGAATTTTTCGCGCGTTTTATACAATAACTTTGGAGGTGGATTACGCAACGATAAAGTGAGAACATCGTAAAAAGATTAGTCATCAGACATAGCTTATTTAATCAAGATTTATGATCTATTTGGTTTTTGTTACATTTTTGACTACAGCGGTCGTGGTTTACTTTTAGCTATAAGTCGTTGTGAAATTAAAATTTTCGTAAATCTTACCAAATCATACACTATGCACATTGTCTTTTTTGTGGAGATATTGCATCTTCCTCATCACGGAGCCTGTCTAATTCTTTGAAACAGAGAAGGTCCCAGATCGCAACAGCACGGTTTTGTACCGTGCCCGCGAATGAGTTAGGCCCACCGGGTTGGGCCACCTTAACGCCCACTATGCGCGCTCTCCCATTTTCCATACGTCTGAAAACGTTATCTGCTTGGCGTAAACCCCTATTTAGGGAAAAATTCGGACTACGGGTTTTACCACCTTAAAAGACAAAGGACAAAAAACTTGTAATTCTGAGAGAAAGTGTAATGTTCCAGAATTTACCATATCTGAATGTGATGATTAGTATATGATGTCACATGAGTTCAGATAAGACTGTCTTCAATGATCGGCGTCAAAACGCAATGGACACCCGTGTCTCATGTCGTGCAAGGGAACTTGTCTCGCGTTATTATCTCAACGGGAGCCGATCACAAACCGGCTCGGACGCTGCGTCTGCCGACGTCCCCCCGTAGGTCAACCTGACGTCTCCCGTAGGTCACCCGTCGACTTGCGGCCGAATGATGATTTGCCTCTAGCGGCACTAGTTCGCTTACAAATTCGCGCAACATCGAATGTTATTTCCACTAAATAGCATCCTGTGAAGTTCTTACGTCTTATTTTTTTTATGGAATTTGACATGGATAGCTAATACCACTCAACTACCGTTATGATATTAGCTCAATACACCACATTACCGAAGGAATTAAGTGCCCTTCCGTCATTTTATGAGCACGGCTACGACAATCTTTTATTACCGCTTCAACAATAGTTTCAACCAATGCGGTGGTACTAACCTGGGCGGACATAACCCTACCACCTTGTGAGGGAAGAGGACCTACAGTTTTACATGGATTCCGAACCATGGAACAGCTCGCTTTCGTAACGAAATGCACTTATCCAACTCAGCAAGAGAAAGATAGTGGTGCATGGCCGGGGCGAGGATTTGGACCCAGACCTCTCACACTAAATGCAAGACCACGAGCTGTGCGCGCGTTACGTGTCGTTGGTAATCGAGAACATAAGTAGTGAGCGCATTCGTAAGTGAAGTGACTCGCTGGCGCTACCGCCCCCACCAATCAGTACCCGAAGTCTCAGTTGTCACCTAAATTGGCGTTTACGGCAAACCGATCGACTGACGTTTTCAAATGTATGGAGAAATTGAAGAGTGCGCGCAGTGGGAGTTAAGCGAACTAACATTTGCGAGTACGATTTTGATTTGACAGCTTACTCAACGTTGCCGTAAATACGTCGACGTTGCCGTTTACGTCGACTCCGCGTTTCCATACAAATCGGAAGTCCAAGTTTGACTTTGACAGCTTGAAGAAGTAAATCCACAGTATATCTAGTAAAAACTTGTATGGAGTTTGTCATTTGTACGGCCAGTCGATCGGTTTGCCGTTAACGCCAATTTAGGTGAGAACTCAGACTGACCGCTCAGAAGTGAATGCCGAATATTCTACCCAATAAGAGCGCAGGAGGTATGACATAAACGCTTTTGATCGGTTCAGGATTGGTCGAATTCCCTTGCATATTTTCTATCATCTTACGCTGGTACCCCCCTATCCTTCCTAGCTGGTTCCAGACATTGATGCGTGCGTATAAGTAAAGTCGATGTGACATGTTGCGCCACCCGTGGCTCGAGTCAGCAGCCAGCGTCGCGTCGGGTCAGCCCAGCGGCCGCAGCGGTCATCGTCCTTGACACTGTGCTGGCGCGCGGCGGCATCCTAAATCCACACGATCTCGTATGTGGATGCCAACCACATTCCGCCAAAGAAAAGGTGTCATAAATTCGATGCGAGCACACACTCGCAAATATTGTCTCGCGGGACGCTAAAGACGGACTGAGAGACCGGTTATCCCTAGCAACGGATTTGCACGTAAGTTGCGCAAACTGAGAATGCTGAATACATAAGAGCGGACTCAAATAATATGTAATAATACAACAGAAGTAATGATAATACTTAGGAGACATGGATGCGATCACTGAAGATGGCATGATGCATGCTGCATGTATTTCTGATGTTACGGCAGGGGTTTGTGTCAATGGGTTTGAAACTTTATGTCAACGTTTTGCCGATTCCGACAATGTTTTTTTAAGTAACTGGACATGGATGGGGCCCAATAGGGCCCAACATACCGCATGGGCTCTAGGTGTCGTGCCAGGACTTTTATTTGAGATTAGCTGCATTAAACTGGATTGAAAGCACGGGCAATATTTGACTGCCACTCCGACCACCTACATAGGATGGTATAAGTACCGGGCGGATTCAGGGGGGGTGCAAAGGGTTCAAAGGGTTCTTGAGGCACTTATTTTGGACGGACTAATCTCAATTCAAGGTATGAATACTAAAGATATAGCATGAATTAGAAACACTTGACACGAACTTTTTTGGAAACCAACCAAGATTTAATAGCCCAAAATTTGTTGGGCTATTTAATCTAAAATGGCTGCATGAGCTTTTTTGCGCACTCGCATTTTATTTAAAAAACCGGCGCATGCTGCATTGATTGGACCCTTAATTTTGGAAAAATCCGTTAAAATTATAGGAAATTTAGTTCGTTGGGGCAATATGCGTCTCTCCATGCAATCTCCGTGCAATCCCAAGTTGGAATTGCATTGCAGTCTCGTTCTGCGACAGATGAGAACGAGACCATGTCGTGTTTGTGTTGTATTCTTGTTCCAGAACAAAAATCTTTTTATAGTTACATTTCCTTAAAAAAACTGGATAGACGGTACGTATTACTTTCTATATTCTAAAATCTCAAAATTATTTCGAGCGAAAAATTAAATGCTCTTTTTATCCATGAAATATAATTTCGTTACTCATAAACATCTATTTCGAAGGCAAATGCCTTGCCTTCATGAGTGCTATTAAAATATACCCACTCATACTCTTATCTGCGTAATTAAACTAATGGGTTTAGCATACCAGCGAGCTAGTTGACTGGAGATTATTTTGACTAATGCTTTATTAGCCCAAAGGGGAAACCGGACCGATAGATTAGCGATGTGCCGTTAGTCAGATTCTGTCTAACCTAACTCATTGTTTTCACTGTTACGAAGTTGTGGTGAAACGTCGAAATGTCAATAGGTCGACAGAAATTTATCCAGCGTCTTCTAAGAATTGAGGACGCTTTGGACATGTAGAGTGGACCGAATGGGTAACGAAAGTATGAAATTTACAGAGCAGGACTGAGTGGAAATATCGTGTCATGAGCAGATTGATGTAAAGGTTTGTACCCGTAATTGTAGAGCGTGTAAGAAAATATGTGTCTGTAGAGGAAGCGAAAGAAATATGCCGTGATCATACTCTTAAACATTTTTAGAAAGAAGTGGTGTTGGATTGAAGATTAAGTAATAAAACGATTATAGCTACCAAAGAGGGGAAATGTTTATAACTTGAGAAAAAGATAACTCGGTCGTCCATATTTCGCAATTACCCAAATTTCAAAACGTGAGTCGACCTGCAGCCTGAGCACCCAAAACGTCGCAAAAGGCTTGCCATACAAAAATTTAACTTATCAATAAGAAAAATATCGCGAAGACCTATAGTTCATAATTACTCCTTGAAAGCATATTTTGCTGAAATTGTGATGTGATAATTAAGATAGTGAATATACAAGTGGGTAAAAGAAAAGAAAGACATAAAAGATAGAACATAAATCATAGTTTTCTTCCTAAATGGTAATAATGAGTTATAAAATAAATCTATTTCAAATAAATACTTGTTATAGTTGCTCAAACTACGTCTAACAAAAGTGTGTTGGTTGTCAGTGCAAAGCATTTGTATGTTTTCGAGGTCGCGTTGCAACTGGTTGCATTCGTCACTGGAAGATTTCATTTTGAGATTTTGCATCATCATCGTACAAAAGAAAAAACGTTTTTCTGACGAAACTATCTAAATCGTTTATGTATAAAGTAAAAGTAAGGGTCCCAAATGGGATCCTTGAGAAACTCCTGAGCTGATCCGGAGTGAGGAACTCCGGGATTGAAACTAGAAATAAAAACTTTTATTGAGACCGCCTGAGTTCTGTTTGTAAGCTATGATTGAATCCATCTGCACAAGTCTCCGTGTATACCAGTTCTTAAAAGTTTTTTTTTAACAAAAAAATATGGTTTATCTTGTCAAACGCTATCGAAAAATCGGTGTATACTACATCGGTTTGATGTTTTTCATCCATATAGTTTAATATATAATCTGTAAATGTAACTAGATTTGTTTCCACGCTACGACCACGGAAGAATCCATGAATCTATCGCGAGTTACAAATCACTTATCGAAAAATTGCTAAGACTTTCGATGCCGCAGGTTTACATAATTGAATAGAGCTGGCATTAAAATGATACACTGGAGAAAATATGAAATAAAAGATATGTGTTGTATCTGCACAAATATTAAAAAATCCGTGGAAGTGCGATTTAGTGTATCATTGTAATGCCTGCTTCATTCAATGATTATGTAAACCTGCGGCATCGATGACCGTAGCGATTTTTCGATACGTGATTTGTAACTTGTAATAGAGGCTCTGTCCAGTTTTGATGTATTTGTGATCGCATTCTGTCGACTCGCCCAATGTTATGTCGCGAGTGCGTAGAATTCAGACTAGGGCTTCCATCTAATTACAACGCGTGTTGTAGCAAGTAAAGATACCTACACCTCAAAATCGTTGCGACGTTTTAGGTGCTTGGATCGTCGCCTAAGCTGGAATCGATGGGAATCGACCATATGTAGGGTTATTTGTACGGTACCTCGTAATAGAGGCGCCAACTCGGCGAATGAAAAAATCTGGTGAATCAATCTGACGTCGGATAGTTCCGATGGAGTCGTGACCGGTTTGGTTAGTTTCCAAAGAGTTTCGTCGCTAGTTGATCGATGGTAATTGTTTGTGTTTGTTTATAAGTATTAAGTCGTTGTCTTTTAATAAGATACCGTAATGCCTGATAACATTAGCACAGATGCATTAACCAGAAGATGTTTACTCACTAGATGCGGTACCCGGCTAGGAAGTGTCGGTTTGGACTTAGATGAAAATGGTTTGGACTGATTTCGGAATAGGTATATTAAGATCGAAAATAAAAATACGCTATGTTTTTTATGTTACCTACTGGAATCCAAACCGAACGACCAATCCCTTAGTGGGCTCTTACGACATGCGCGGGAAGAAATGCAGTGTGGCCAATTTAATTATTTTTACAGGCCCTACATGGTTTTGTTCCCCTTTTCCAAACGAATTCATGACGATATCACAGGAAATTATTTACAGAAATTATTTACGCTTTACAAACATCAGTCCTGTGAGGATGTAAGCGTGCCTGAAAGTTCAACTGTGCAACTTCATGCTAGGTCTATGATTGTTTGAATCATAGACCTAGCATGCGCGCGCAGCGACATCCTATTTCTATGGTTTGAATGAGGTTAAGAGGAAAAGAAGAGCTTTTGTTTGTCTTCAAACAAATTTAAATGTCATTGACCAACATAAAGTATGAACCTAAATATTATAGGTTATGTTTTTTAACCGACTTCAAAAAAGGAGGAGGTTATCAATTCGTCTGTATGATTTTTTTTTGTTTTTTTTGTTTTTTTTTTATGTTTGTTACCTCATAACTTTTGCCTGGGTGAACCGATTTTGATGATTATTTTTTTAAATGATAGCTAGTGCTTCCCAAGTGGTCCCATTTTAATTTGGTTAAGTTCTGACAATTATATCCATGAGAAAATCATAATTAAGTCTTATATTTGTATTAAGATGTGCGCGACAAATGGACGAATAACTCAATATAACGCCAACCGATTTCGGTGATTCTTTTTTTATTGGAAAGGACGTGTACAAATTAGTAAGTGTACTTCAGATTCACTAAAAATAAACAAATAAAAAAAAATTAACAAAAAAAATAACCGACTTCAAAGAAAAAGCACTAAAAAGTAAAAAATAATTTCCATTTTTGTAGTTACGATTTCTGTTATTTTTTGAGTCGGTGTCAGCCAAGGTTAGGTTAGGTTAGGTTAAGTTAGGTTAGGTTAGGTTAGGTTAGGTATGGTTATGGATGGGCCACCTTAAGGTGGCCCATCCCGCTCATCTCCCCATACAAAAGGGGAAAGAAGATCACGCCCATATTTCTTGTCAGAGATCCAAAATTTTGCTCAAAATAGCTTTATTTGATCGAACTAGATGTCTGATGACCATTGGAATTGTAAAATTGTGTTTGGTTTCTAAGTTATAAGGTCCGAAAGTTCGAATTTTTCGCGCGTTTTATACATTAACTTTGGAGGTGGATTACGCAATGATAAAGTAAGAACATCTTAAAAAGATTAGTCATCAGACATAGCTTATTTAATCAAGATTTATAATCTCTTTGGTTTTTGTTCGATTTTTTAATACAGCGGTCGTGGTTTACTTTTAGCTATAAGTCGTTTTTAAATTAAAATTTTCGTAAATCTTACCAAATCATACACTATGCACATTGTCTTTTTTGTGGACATGTTGCATCTTCCTCATCACGGAGCCTTTCTTATTCTTTGAAACAGAGAAGGTCCCAGAGCGCAACAGCACGGTTTTGTACCGTGCCCGCGAATGAGTTAGGCCCGCCGGGTTGGACCACCTTAAGGGCCTGGTGCTAGCCAAATCGCAAAGTTAGACGAGGCACCCCAAGTTAACTAAGTCTGACGATTATAAGTGTCATTCTTACAATATATGATTCCTTGTCTAGGAATCAACCTATTTTCGTTAATGTATGTTTCCTTTTTCTATACAAAATACATTGCGGAAACGGTGTCCATTTCCGAACTTTTATGACTAAATGTAGAAATCTAAAAGCAAATGGATTTTTTTGTTTATGCATATATGCTGTGTTTGCTTATATCTAGAAATAGAATTACTTTCAGATTTCTAACGAGAAAAATCAACTTTTTTATTTTTATTAATATTTAAATAAATGATGGAATCAAAACATATTAACAATCCATTATCAGTCTGGAGTTCTATTTGGATTTGCTGAAGCGTTTCACTACATATTATTACATTTGTTAAAAAGTGCATTTGTATGGCGCGAGTAGTTGGCTAGTCCTAGCGCCTTAAGAACAATTATTTTCTGAATAACCTGGAGAAAATTGTGTAATTCCAATTACACAGATTGAGTAAATACAATTTTCAAATCTATTCTGTTGGATTTCTGACAGCTTTGACAGATCTTATAGGTGAGCTCGCTTAGACGCCACCTGTCGGGATAAATAAGCAGTTTTCTTCCCCATTATCCTTGCCTGTGGTGTAAGTCCGTCTGAATAAAGTGAAGTGAGGATGTAATGTGGCAGGGAAAACTATGAGTGAGTGAGTGGTGTGGGGGAAAAGTATAAGGCCACAGGCCACAGGTAGATACTATTCGGCATCCTTTTATGTAATAACAATGAATAAGCTTTCATTTTGGTCATAATTTAGAGCTTTCAGCAGATCGTTTTAATTTTGTTTTCAGTTGTAATATAAGCGAAGGTTGTATGTTGTAAGTACTTAGCATCTGAAGCCAAATGTGTAGGATAATTCCAGATGATTGTTATAGAGCTGGTTGCCGAATAGTTAGACGAAAGGTGTTACGCAGGAAAGGTATCTTTGCTGGTTCAAGTCCAGGCTTGCACTGTATTCATAAAGTAGTTCTTTTTGCAGCTTTATTTAATGAATGTGTCCTCGCTTCACGGTCGTTTATACACGCATGTCACATTTGTTTGTATACATTTGTCCCGCAGTATCCGACGCATGCCGTCGAGCCCGCGGAGGACGCGCGCCGGACGCTGCCGGCCGGCGCCGCGGCGCTGTCGGGCGGCGCGCGCGCGCTGCTGACGCGGCTGCTGGAGCCGGAGCCGCGACGCCGCCTGCGCAGCGTGCTCGAGCTGCAGCGCACCGCCTTCTACATGCGGTTCGACTTCGACGACGTCCGGGCTATGAAGGTTAACGTCGCTTTTGGCCCAAGTATTTAAAGCTGTCGTGAAGTCACAGGAAATCGAATTAAGAAATGCATTCTTTGTCCATTGGCCAAGGCACAATTTTGCACGGCGACTGCCATTAAAATAGCGAAATCGTCTTCGAAGGTCCTAACGTTTCCCTACCCCAAAACGTATTCAGGTTTTAATCATCTATTTTTTATCTCTCGAAAAAGCTTCATTCTATGTCCGCATGCTTTGACTTTTTTGTAAATATCTGTATTTAAGAGTAGAAAAAATCTAATACGGACGTAAAAAAGAATACTATGTGCCAATGTTTATCAGTCAATATTTTCCAATCTAAAACATATATAAAAAAAAATTAAACATACAGACATAGATTTCTACAATATATTTTAGAATCCAAAATTTCAAACACCTAGTAAAACATTATGAGCATGGAAACAGTTATTGCCCCTAATATAGGGAATTGATAGGGTAACGACTCTCTTAATAACGGCCCGTAAGCTGTGTCCCCCATGCAAACGCAGTTTACTAATCATTTGAAAAGCACTATTCTAATTCGCTTGATATTTGGTATTTTCGACAATAACTATCTGTATCTGCACGTTTTTGTTTTGCTGAAAAATCTAAAACAAGTCAAATAACAGGCAAGAGAAAATCTCCAAACTGATTATAGGTATTTTCCGAGGTATTTTCTTTGTTGTGTGACACAGGATACATTTTTCGAAAAGGCAAACACGTGCAGACGTAGATATTTTTAGGTATTTGTATTTAGATACCAAATGTCAAGCAAATTTAAACGGTGGTTTACAAATGATTAGTAAACTACGTTTGTATTGGGAGCGTAATCGCCCAGTGCCAGCGCTTCTTACTGAAAAGGTTTAGCGAAAGTAAAACTCATACTGAATCAGACTTGGCCTTAAAGTCCAGTTTAAATGTTCCTGCGATCGTATTCGTAAGTTGCAAAATTTCCGTGCTCATCATGCACGGGTGTAGAACAGTAGCTTGTGCTAGTCACGCTTTGCATCCACCATGTATAAACAAGGCTCCGTCTATGCCTCGACTAAGTAACGGTGAAGACGTGTTGCAAGGGGGGTAATTTAACTAGGAGATAACTTTTTCCTCTATTTATCACCCCGCGTGGCATGAAGGCCAGTAATAATGATCATGACGGTGTCGAGTATAAGATTAATGTATGCAGTGGAAATAACCTATAAAAGTATACAGACCGACGACGTTTCATGTAGGTACCTCACAGACCGCAACTTGGTACTATTAATTCCTGCAAAATTCATATTTAGAGTGTTCGGACTGGACGCGTTTTAAGGTCGGACGAAACCGGTTATTGTATGGTTAGTCCGGTGCTAATCTCGTACTATGTTTTGACAGGTTCTTTCTGAAAACGACTGTAAGAATGCATCCCACCAAAAACGTAATAAAGTCCCCAAGTTCGGTATAAAGAACGAGTGGGCTTTCAGCTTGGCGGACGAATTATTTGGAATGTAATGTTCCGCGAGGTCACGATAATGTAAATGGCTGAATCTGGGTTCACAGGTTACAGACCAACCCTCTGATGTTAAATAGGTCGGTCTACCTGCGCCAAGAGGTTGCGTTAGCTAGATTGGTCATACAAAATAGATGTTGGTAGGAACGTGCTGATGAATATACGGATTATCTGGACATTATGCAACAATAATATACCTAAAGTTAAATCTGTAACCTAAATCGCCTTTAACTACGAAATGAAACCAAAGATTTGTTTCTTTTTTCAGTCGCCTTTTCTAGGTAACGCAACTTCTTGGCGCAGGCAGGCCGACACATTTAGCTTCAGAGGGTTGGACTTGTATCTTGTGAACCCAGTTTCATCGTGTTACGTTATCGTTACTATTTTTGTCGCGACCTCCTAGTATTTCCTTTTTCATCTAAGCCTAGTATACTATAAGTAGGTGCCAAGTTTGGATTCAGTTTTTTGAAAACTCCGTGCACAAATACTATTATTGTATTGTTTACTAGCTTTCGCCCGCGGCTTTGCTCGCGCTAGAAACCGTCGAATGACATCGAAAATGTATAGTGTTTGACTATAAAATATTTTAACCACCGATTCTCATGGAGGTGAAGAATGTATTAAGAATGGTATTTCTTCACCTCCATGCCTATTCTCCTTTATTAGGTTTGTAATGACATTTAGATATCTCAGATTTCATAATTGATCTCTTTTGTAATCACCTTACTTAAGGTGGCCCGACCCGCTCATTTCCCCATACAAAAGGGGAAAGAAGATCACGCCTATATTTCTTATCAGAGATCCAAAATTTTGCTCAATATAGCTTTATTTGATTGAACTAGATGTCTGATGACCATTGGCATTGTAAAATTGTGTTTGGTTTCCAAGTTATAACGTCTGAAAGTTCGGATTTTTCGCGCGTTTTATACAATTACTTTGGAGGTGGATTACGCAATGATAAAGTAAGAACATCTTAAAAAGATTAGTCATCAGACATAGCTTGTTTAATCAAGATTTATAATCTATTTGGTTTTTGTTAGATTTTTGACTACAGCGGTCGTGGTTTACTTTTAGCTATAAGTCGTTTTGAAATTAAAATTTTCGTAAATCTTACCAAATCATACACTATGCACATTGTCTTTTTTGTGGACAGATTGCATCTTCCTCATAACGGAGCCTGTCTTATTCTTAGAAACAGAGAAGGTCCCAGAGCGCAACAGCCCGGTTTTGTACTGTGCCCGCAAATGAGTTGAGGCCGCCGGGTTGGGCCACCTTAAAATCCATATCAACTGCACCCATACCGACCTAAAGATTTGAATTGAATTTATTTCAAGTAATTCTGCCCTTTTAACCCCTTAAACTGTAGAATTTTAGAAAATTCGTGAATATTAATTATATTTAAGAGCATTAAGACTCAGTTTTAAGTAAATCGGACCACAAACAAAAATTTCCCATGCAAATGTTTTCCCTTTAAGGGGTCGAATTTTAGAAAATGCTACAATAGGTATATGATTACTCAGTTTCAAGTAAATGACCAAAAAACCACAAATAAAAATATTGCATGCAAACTTTGCCACCCCTTTTCCCTTTGCCACCCCCTTAAGGGGTTGAATTTTAGAAAATGCTGAAATATGTGTTAGATTAGGTGAAAGAGCATTAAGACTCAGTTTCAAGTAAATCTGACCACAAACAAATGGTTGAATTTCAAAATATCCTTTCTTAGTACTTGTAGACATCAGACTAGGTACATCTGCGCTAATTTTAAACTTCCTATGTTTTGGGCGTTGATGAGTCGGTGAATCAGGACCCTTCTTTTTAACCGACTTCAAAAAAGGAGGAGGTACTCAATTCGTCTGTATGTTTTTTTTTATGTTTGTTACTTCATAACTTTTGCCTGGGTGAACCGATTTTTATGATTATTTTTTTTAAATGAAAGCTAGTGCTTCCCAAGTGGTCCCATTTTAATTTGGTTAAGTTCTGACAATGATATCCATGATAAAATCATATAAGTCTTAAATTTGTATTAAGATGTGCGCGACAAATGGACGAATAACTGAATATAACGCCAACCGATTTCGGTGATTCTTTTTTTATTGGAAAGGACGTGTACAAATTAGTTAGTGTACTTCAGATTCACTAAAAATAAACAATTAAAAAGAAATTCCGACTTCAAAGAAAAAGCACTAAAAAGTAAAAAATAATTGCCATTTTTGTAGTTACGATTATTGTTATTTTTTGAGTCGGTGTCAGCCAAGGTAGCCAACTCTTGACTGGCGCAGCGCGTGCCCGGCTGACGCCGACTCAAAAAAATAACAATAATCGTAACTACACAAATGGCAATTATTTTTTACTTTTTAGTGCTTTTTCTTTGAAGTCGGTTTTTTTTGTTATTTTTTTATACTATATGTATATAGATATGGAAATGAATATTGCTTGACTACTACTAAATATTGAACTCGGCATTTTTCAACTCCTTTGAATTGGCCTCAATTGGTTTAAACTTGAGATTGAAATGCGCAGTTTCCTTCATGGTTCGTAATTCGTGTAAAACTGTAGGTCCCCTTCCTCTACTACCTGGTTTTAGATCGCCCGGATTGGTACCATCGCATTCGATAAAAGATGGTCAAAGCGGCAATGAACAATTTTCCGTATTTTCATCCAGTTCAATGTAGCTTTGCTTATAAAGGGAAGGTCCTGGCATGGCACCTAATTCGGAAATGTGGAGCAGTTCACATTCGCGACGAAATGCACTCATGCAACTCAGAAAGAGAAAGAAAGTGTTGCAGGATTCATACCCAGACCTCTTGCATGCAAGGCAAGTCCCCGCGCCACTAGTTTACGAGTCGCTCATCGCTCAAGTGATTTGTAATTCGCAATAGAGGCTAGAACTAGTTCAAAGTAAACGCACAAAGGTTAGTTAGTATTTATAGATAAGTAGGTACCTAAGTATAGTTTTGTTTTATGTAACTGGTTGGTTGGCGGACATGATGGTTAATACCAAACTGATTGTCAGATATTAGCCTAACAAACCACATGGGAACTAGGTGCCATGCCAGGACCTTCCTTATATTGCTCGGCTACATTGAAGTGGATGGAAAACATGGACAATTTTCATTGCCGCTTCGACCATTGTTCATTCAATGCGATGGTACTTACCCGGGCGGGATTAACCCTACCACCCAGTAAGGAAGAGAACCTACAGTTTTTACGTGGAATCCGAACCACGGCCAGCAACGGTTGAAAATGGTCACCCATCCAGAACCCAACCGCGCTCAGAGGTGCTTCACCCAGCTTATCGAATCGCAGGGCGTCGCGCAGCGGGGCAACCGAGTCTGACAAATGATACGATGTCGAACGAATGTTCGCGCACTTTTGCAGACGTCACCGAAGGCCCTTCTCGAGGAGCTCTCCCCGCCCTCACCGCCGCCAGGGGCCGGCGAACCCGACTACTCGGAGGAGCTGCGGGCGGCCAGCCAGCAAGTGTTCGCAGATTTCGACCACGTCACGATCGTGTGAAGCCTTCTCCGTTCCAACGACCATTCCAAGATGAAGCATTCTCCGTTCCAACGACCATTGAAAAATAACCGGGCGGGACTGTCAGGGAGCCGCATTTGGCGCGGATTGTGCGTTTTCGAGGAATCCAACAAAGGGTGTTTTAGTTATCTTGTCATAATACTCTATATCCGCGTTTGTTCTACAGATCTGGCCGCCTATTCTTGGAATTCCGTGCTCGTTAATCAGGAATCTTACAGCCGAGAAAACCGCCTTTTATAGCGGTTGCCAAAGCGATTTTCGCGACGGAAAACCTTGAATCATTCAAATCTTTCCGTCCAGATCACTGCTTTGACAACCGCTATAAAAGCGGTTTTTTCGACTGAAAGATTCCTGAGTTCTGCGCAACATTACAAGAACAGGTCTACTAAGATGTTTACGTTTGTATAATATAATATTATTGAACGAGATTGTGAGTTTGATTTATTCAAATATTCCTATTATGAGATGTGGCTTTGTATCTCGGTTTGTATATCTCACTCATTGTCAATTATTTGTATTAACATATTTCTTTATTGCTTAACATACAGAGTTATACATTTGAGAGATCTCAATACATAGGTGTGTATTTTTGTAATATAATAATAATTTTTACAGAGTGTGTATTTATTTTGCCGCTATAACAACAAAAAGGTAAAATAAAAAAAATATATAAAAATTAAAGGATCACTTTATTTTTATTATTTTTTTATTTTACCTTTTTGTTGTTATAGCGGCAAAATACAAAAAAACGTGATTTTTTTGTGTTGATGGTACGGAACCCTTCGTGTGCGAGTCAGATTCGCACACGAGGTGCTATGCCAGGACCTCCCTTATATTGCTCGGCTACATTGAACTGAATGGAAAACACGGACAATTTCATCGCCGCTTCAACCGTCGTTCGTTGGGCGGGATTAACCCTACCACATAGTAAGTAAGGAAGGGGACCTAGAGTTTTACGTGGAATCCGAACCAAGGCCATCCTCAACGGTTGAAAATGGTCACCCAACCAGATCCTAACCGCGCTCAGAGGTGCTTCACCAAGCCTATCGAATCGCAAGGCGTCGCGCCACTGGGCTACCGATGCTGACAAAAAACTGTTAATCTACACAACCTGATCGGCTTCCTGCAGAGGGGTCCAGCTGACAGACCCGTTACTAACTCATGCCATGCACCGCTTCCTTGGAGCTCTCCGAGAGGGTTGTGGTGGTGGCCCACGTGTCTTATGTTACCACCCATCTTTCGAGACACACCGGCGGGCTTGCAAGGGTAATCTTTTTCTTTACTTTAATTTTGTATTTTGTGTGAAAATAAATAAATTTGCATAATAATTTAACATAATCAGTATTTCCTTAACATAAAGCTTCCTTTCTCTTCAGTATACCATGCATGTGGTGTGTTCGGCTGTCGGTCCCTTTTTTAAGCGTTTGGAGTTATTTTTAATGGTGAAAACATCATTAAAATCTGATTGGTAATTTAAGACATATTTGCATTTGAATACTGTCGAAACAGTACATTTCCCATACATTTATTTTTCATTTCATTTTTGAATGTCATATTTTTAAAGGTATTTTGACGAAAAAAACGTGAAAAATTGGTTTAATATTGAATATAGATTACTTCAGTCAGTCAGCGTGTTTGCGTCCACTGCTGGACCTACCCTCTCCAATTTTTCTCCAGTCCTCCCGGCCCTCAGCGTACGGAACCACTGCTTTCCGTCGACGCACTTGATGTCGTCTTCCCACCTGGCGGGTGGTCTTCCCACGCTCCGTTTTCCTGTCGCGGGATCGATAGTTATATGTTTCAAGCATAACATCGACGTTCAAGGAGTGCTTCCCGTGCCCGCTATTGATTTAATTTTGTTTGTGGTGACCAAAAGTCGGAACTTTTTGGAAAATTTCAGGCAGGTCTTGTAAGAATTTCAAAATGGCAACCCTTATTAATGGCAAGGGGAATGCAGGGAATTTTATTTATTTTGTTATATTAACTCCATTGAATTCAATCAATTTTTATTGTTTTTGTTATGATTTTAATCCAGACCCTGAATTGTGTATTTTAATAATTTATTTAACACTGGAATTGTATCGACATGTCTGTATGATTATGTACCAAAAAGACTTAAATTAAAATGAAAACGATGAATGCATTGGGGTGCTGCCAGAGTGAAAATATTCTTGATATGATCTATATGGCCCAAATGCAGTCCGACTGCATTGCAGACGAAATACGGAGGACCTAAACACCGATGATGGAAATACCGATAGCCATGATACGCGAATATGATAATGTTGGGGACGAAGAACAGTTTTGCAGGCATTGATTTTTGACAGCTATCAAGCTTTTGGATGGAACTATGGATACAATGGGTTTGTTCGGGTAAAGATGATTCCATTCCGCCCTGTACTGTCCGTTACAGAATGGAATCAGGCGGAACGACTCAGCAACGCTTCAACCCGGGCTACGCTACGGTCCGAATTGTGCTCAAACGCTGACAGCGTGGATACAGTTTGACCTAATTGCGCTGACAGTGCTGAGAAACGAAAGATTGTGAGGCATGATGACACGATGACGTCATGGTTCAAATGCTTACGGTGCTAGGGCGAAACCTGCCAGAATGCATATATACCCCCGTTTTCACCACATCCAATTACCTGAAAACCGATAAGTAACTTTCATAATAGCATATGTATACGGTGTAACCGAAAAGTAACTGGGATTTTTGTAGCTCGTGCGGTGGTGGTGGAACCGGGCGATAAACGTTACTTTGACTTGATAATTTTATGTATTTAATGGATACGACATTACCGTTACCTCATTGATTTGCGTTTCAGCGACATCTATATTTGAAGCATTGCAATCAGATTTTGAAAATAATCTAAAAAGGATTGGTCGTGACATTCGTCGGAAGCAGGATAGACATTGAACTTACACAAACTGTAATCCTTCTAATCTCACAAGGCAAACACGCAAAACCAAGCAATTTCTGTCGGAATTCGATACGAAACTCAACTCGGATTGCGCGGATGCCAAAATTACATCAATCTATGCACTTTTTTCGTTTTGGCGTGTTGGTCTGCGCCCGTGCCCGTTCCGCCTGATTCCGTTCTTGAAGGTACAGGGTGGGATGGAACCATATTTGCTTGAACAAACCCATTGTGACAGTTGTGCGGTCGGTAATTGACGTAAGACGTAGCGTAACGACCGATTGTTTACCGATATATGTACATAGTAGCATCGAGGTGTGCTCGGCTGTTTTTTTGTTAGGTGTTCGTTCCAACGAAATTATCGTTTGTGAATTGGGTTCGTAATCCGTAGGAAGAGATGGCGACCTACATCACACGTGCTGCGATGCAATTCGCTCGCACTGGTGTGCGAACAAATACCGGACACGCGGCTACAGCAGGCGGACATGGCGGTGAGTAGTGCATCTATATCTTTGTTACATAACCTTCGCGGCTACTGTTCTTTACTTCAGAAAAGCGCCCATTTGGAGTTTAAATAACGATTAAGAGTATGTGCCGTACATGCACCGCTCAATTGTTCTAGAGCACTTACCTAGATTTTGATCTTGTGAAATATTCAGAACCTTTTTGGTTGGGCTACGGCAGCTAAACAATATATACTGTGAACAGGTGGTCACCAGCTGTGGATGAAACTGACGTTCTTCCTGGGTTTCCCTGCCATTGGTCTGGGCATGATCAATGCGTACCTCGCGCATCAGGAGCACGCTGCGCACCACGATCGCCCCGAGTTTGTGCCTTACGAGTACATGTGCGTACGCACCAAGGTAAACTAATCATGCATCACTTGATAAAAAAAACTTTCCAAATTCAAAACATTGTAAATGTGTCCACTATAAGGTTTAATTAGGGAGAAGCAGATGTATAAATTGAAACTCACCTAGTAGCAAAACTATATTAATACATTGATTAAGCATGAAAGCTTAAGCAATAAAGTCACAATTACTATTCAAGCATCGTAGCCTAGTGGCACAGGGCGCCTTGCATACCAGGGATCTGGGTTCGAATCCCCGCCCCGCTCATGCACCACTTTCTTTGTCTTTCCGAGTTGGATAAGTGATTTCGTAATATATATGAGCTGCTCCATGATAAACCATGTAAAACTGTAAGTCCCCTTTCCCTACTAGGTGGCCCGCACGGGTTAGTACCATTGCATGGATGAAAAGATGGTTGAAGCAGCAATGTAAAATTGTCCGTGTTTTCCATCCAGTCCAGTAGCCATGCTCATAAAGGGAAGGTCCTGGCATGGGACCTATTTCCTTCGGGAATGCGGTGTATTAGCCATCAATGTGAGGTTGCATAAAAAAATTATGCCATACTTCGAAAAAAAAAAAAGTTTTTTTCATGTAACTGGATATAGAAACACTGAACTGGATGGAAAAAATGGACAATTTTCATTGTCGCTTCGACCCTCGTTCACTCAATGTGATGGTACCAACCCGGGCAAGTTTTACGTGGAAGTATGAATAAAGAATCAAAAGAATGAAGAAAGGAGACAGATATGTGTAAACTCTCTTTCGAGGTATTTCCCCCAAACTATGACCATTATGACCAACGTGAAGAAGTATCTGGCCGGCCCGCATGGTTTTCGCAGCCCCTATGAAAGTTTGCCCGTAAGCTATGCTCCCCATACAAACGTAATTTACTAATCATTTGGAAACCGCTGGGGGTCCATTCAGGGGAAGAGTGAGTTCGAGTTCGGGAGTGAGTTAAACTCAAAAATAGCTGGGAAATATATTATTATTTAAATACCGGAATCGTTATTTATACTTCTAACGTATTTACGGGACAGACCTGATTTTTAACTAACTGTAATGATGTTCAAGAATTGTAGAAACATTAACTATTTAAAAAAGTGAGTTGATATTTGGCGACCAATTCGAACTCACTCTTGCCCTGAATGGACCCCCTGTTCCAATTAAATTGATATTTAATATCTAATATCAGCTAACGAAATATCTGTGTCTGCACGCTTTTGTTTTTTTGAAAAATCCAAACCGAATGAAATTAAAGCAAAAAGAAAATCTTCATACGAATTTTGTTTTCTCTGTGGTTTGAACAAACTATGGTTATTTACCGAAAAAACTGCAGACACGGATATTTGTAGCCTAATATTAGATCCCAAATATCAAGTAAGTTGGAACAGTGGTTTTGACATTATTAGTAAACTACGTTTGTATGGGAGGCGAAATTTTCTGATGCTTACGGGCCGACCTTAAGAGGTCCATATGCCGCGTTTAACACTACTAGGATAGTTTTCAAATGTGGTTCTTATTACATCTTTCTGCTCTCCAAAACACTCGAAAACACACAGTGATGTATCGATTGCCGATAACCTATAATAAAAAAATTCAATTCTTAAATGTAGATATTGCTGTTTTTAAATTGGGTTCTTCTTGCAGCGTTTCCCGTGGGGTGATGGCACCAAGTCTCTATTCCACAACCCGAAGGTAAACCCTCTGCCCACCGGCTACGAGGATTGAATGCTGCGCTTACAGAAATCCATATTAGTCATTAACATTTTGTGATTTTGTCGGCAATTTACTTTCATCTGAGGTCTGGGTGTGCAAGAAATTGTATTGAATTAGATAATTTTCAGTTTAAATAAATTAAAAAACTACACTTTGTTGTTTAGTTGTCAGTCAAGGATACCTTTTAATCTCACGCCAGGCGGTAACTATAATTCAGTAAACTTACATTCCTGCTAGGCACAAAACGGATTAGGGATGCTATTATTTTGGACACTATCCAGATAATGTCCAAAAATTTTTTGTGTTCTTGTAACCCCAGTTCTCCACATATTCAAAAAGATTTGTAGGAATATATGCGGCAACATTTGCATTGCAATATCACAAATATAGGCCTGCCAGACATATCTCAGTCAGTCAGTCAGGGTGTTTGCGTCCACTGCTGGACATACACCTCTCAAATTTTTCTCCAGTCCTCCCAGCCTTCAGCGGAGACATATCGAGCAATTGAATATGCAATGTTATTTGTGGCTGGCTGGCGGCTAACTGGCGAAACGTGCGTCACATTCACAGTCACAACTAACACTCAATGTATGGGAAACTACGCGAAGGTTTGAGGTTCACGCGCTTTGATGTGCATCAAAAAACCGCCACAGCTAGTAACTGCACGAATGTTGTGAAAACTTTGCAAATTCGTTTGCGAATGTTGTTACACTTCGTGTATCTTGAGGGACTGGCATAATTAAAAATAAAAATACACATTTAATGCTTTAGTATATTTATTATAAACTTTGAAAATTTAAACATGTTCATAATCTTATTTTCTATGGGAGTTTTGACTCTAATACTTAATAATACTATAAGCATCGCCTTGCAGAGTACCAGCTATCACAGGCTGTAATCACATTGCAATGATATTGGTTGCCTCAATCATACTAACCACTTACTTACATACTTGTGCTATAAGATCTAGTACAACATATTTATATGGGTCACTGGGGTTCGCATGACACTCGACAATTCGACAATTTTCACAAACGATTTCGTCTGACTTGCAATGACTGAGAGAGGCGGTAATTGCCATATATAATAAACACATATATAAATGTATTGCAACCTGGCAAATGTACATGGCACCTGCTAATATAAATATACCTTTGAAAGAGTGAACCCAGAAACTACAATGAAGAATTGCTTTTTCTCCAATTACAGACACGTTATAGGTATTCCGCCAGAAGATGTCTGACATTTATCGCGGAATTTTACTTCCTCGTGGAAATGGGGCCTTAATCAAGTGCTTGTTGCAGATTGATACCGGGTGTGTATCAAAACAACATGTACTTGCTTAGAACTCCATAATGTGTTACATCAGCAATATAATGTCGCCCATAAGGGATGGTGTTAATACAAATTTTGTTTGGAAATATTTCTATATAAACTGTGTCAATTTGATTTTTAAATTGGTTTTTCAAAAAAATAAAAACTGAGGTGAAGTAAAAATTTTTTTTATGTAGATTTTTTAGCGGGCCATTAAGGTGGCCCAACCCGCTCATCTCCCCATACAAAAGGGGAAAGAAGATCACGCCCATATTTCTTGTCAGAGATCCAAAATTTTGCTCAAAATAGCTTTATTTGATCGAACTAGATGTCTGATGACCATTGGCATTGTAAAATTGTGTTTGGTTTCTAAGTTATAAGGTCCGAAAGTTCGATTTTTTCGCGCGTTTTATACAATAACTTTGGAGGTGGATTACGCAATGATAAAGTAAGAAGATCGTAAAAAGATTAGTCATCAGACATAGCTTATTTAATCAATATTTATGATCTATTTGGTTTTTGTTAGATTTTTGACTACAGCGGTCGTGGTTTACTTTTAGCTATAAGTCGTCTTGAAATTAAAATTTTCGTAAATCTTACCAAATCATACACTATGCACATTGTCTTTTTTGTGGACATGTTGCATCTTCCTAATCACGGAGCCTGTCTTATTCTTTGAAACAGAGAAGGTCCCAGAGCGCAACAGCACGGTTTTGTACCGTGCCCGCGAATGAGTTGGGGCCGCCGGGTTGGGCCACCTTAAGGGCATGAAACTCAGTTTCACAAGGACGTAAATGAAAGAACAATTAATTATTTTATAATACTTGTTTTAAATTAAAAAAAGATACATTGATGGTTTACCTATATTTTAAACGTGGTATACATATGTTTCATGCTCACGCTGTTTCACGCTATAGCTATTTGATAAATCTTTTTTCCCTTATATCACCAAATACTTAGTTTTACATTAAAATTATGGCTAGACCATCAATGTACAAAATTAACTTTTTTGACTATCAACATTGTTTGTAGTTATTATCCTTATAAAACTTAACGCAATCAGCATAATTTCCTTTTAAGGCGCTAGGACTAGCCAACTACTCGCGCCATACAAATGCACTTTTTAACAAATGTAATAATATGTAGTGAAACGCTTCAGCAAATCCAAATAGAACTCCAGACTGATAATGGATTGTTAATATTTTTTTATTCCATCATTTATTTAAATAATAATAAAAATAAAAAAAGTTGATTTTTCTCATTAGAAATCTGAAAGTCATTCGATTTCTAGATATAAGCAAAAACAGCATATATGCATAAACAAAAAAATCCATTTGCTTTTAGATTTCTACATTTAGTCAAAAAAGTTCGGAAATGGACACCGTTTCCGCAATGTATTTTGTATAGAAAAAGGAAACATACATTAACGAAAATCATTCGATTCCTAGACAAGGAATCATATATTGTAAGGATGACACTTATAATCGTCAGACTTAGTTAGTTTACTTGGGGTGCCTCGTCTAACTTTGCGATTTGGCTAGTACCAGGCCCTTAATATGTAAAAAGAAACAAAACCATGCAGACCAGAATAGATATTGATTGACTGATGTACTTTACTATAAATAAAGCTCATAGGTACAGTATTTGAATGATGAATTAATTAAGACATTATAATATGTTTTTTCGACATTTTATGTTTAGATTTCTTTATTGATTCATTTTATTGTGGACCTTAAGTGAAGCTGCTTAAGGGTCCACCATAAACGTTTTCTATAGTATAATATATTCACTATGTGTGGCACTCAGCGAGCATCGATCAGACACGGCAGCAATCGAAACTGATTTGTATGGCGGCAGTGTAGCCACGAGTAGTGGAAAACGTGTAACTGTAGTTACTTCGCATACGAATTCGGGACACGCAACATTGAATACTCATTGCACTAAATACGGTCCGGTTTAGTCTTACGTGTTCTCATGTGTCATTGCAACTTGTGAAAATTATGAGTAATCATTTTTATAAGCGGACTGACTCGCCAGCGGTTCCGCCATTGTATGGCCCCAGAAAGTGGCTAGATGTTGCTACTTCCGTCGTCCATGCTCACTGGCTGCACTAAATGACACAAGTATCTTAGATACGTCAAACCTGCATAAACATAATTATTTAATCGCAAGCTAAACATATTTGACATTTTAAATATCAGATCTCAGATCAGATGCAATGAAAACTAGCTAACGTAGCAATCTTAATCAATACCAAAGACTTCGCCCCCTTTTCTGTAGTCCGCGTTTCCGTAAATGGCCGTTGCATTCCTGAACAGAGCGCACACTATAGAGCCCCGGTCACGGTAGCGCGTTACGTTGTGGCCCAGCGATTTCAATCCGTCCACCACATCCTGTAGGAGTACATGACATTATATATTGCAGTCAGGCGAATTAGCTAAATATAGTTTTACCTACTTTTCGGCTGATAGGACATTTAGGCATCTAACTCGGGACTAACGGGACCTAACTCAGTAAACTAATGAGGTGAATTATCAGAACACACTCATTTTTGAATGGATGTTGTGATGTTCCAAATTTTCAAAAGTGCCTACCATGGCAACCAGGACAGCGATATTGAATGGCAACTGGAATAACAATCACAGATAGTTGACTGTTGGAAACAGCTGCCATTTATCTGCTATCCATAGATGGATTTAAGCTGTCTTTACTAAAAAAAGTTAGTGATCATAAATATGATGGTAATTGTTTTAGATTAATAGTTAAGTTAGTAGTAATCAGATAATAGTTAACAATTTAGTACTTGATCGAAATTAAATTATTTTTAAAACACTTTCATTCGTTTTCAGAGTGAACTGTCAAAATTTTGTACGCGGACTAGCACCGGACTAACCATAAAAAATGCTATTTAGCCTGGATTTCACCAAGTGCTAATTTATTTTAATCAACACTTAAAGGGCCTTTATTAATAAAGTGCTGATTATCTTGTACTGGTATTGAATGCAAGCTGCTAAGGCACTTAATGTGTGGCGATTAAGCTAATCAGCAGTAGGTGAAAAAGACCCTTAGTCTGGCAATAATCCGCGCACAAAAGTTAGTCTGCCCACTCTGAATACAACGGTAAGTCTCCGAGCCAAGAAATCTATGCCAAACAAATCATAGTGTAATGTGTAGACAGAACCGAATCCTCCGACTGTAAAAATACCTATGTTTTCGAAGGGTTAATCAATATCCAGTTATCTTATAAAGCGCAAGATGCTTTGCTTCTGTCGATTGTCCCATGGCACGACACATCCTTTTTTTTCCGGATCTGGATTATTTACTCCTGGATGGCGGGGAAAAGCAAAGCCTTATTTAAGTACTTACTTAATAGCAAAATTTTCAAATATTCTATGTATGTAATTCAGACATACTTTTGTAATGCCATATTGGTACCCGATGGTGGCTGGCAAGAGTTGGTGGTGTAGGCGCGGGGCGTCCACTGCCTCCTTGATGGTCTGTCCGAACCAGATGTTCCTCATTATCACCTGTGCAACACCAATGCATACACTATATTAGAAACATACACTTTTATTACTTATAAAATTATTACTAATTAGTGGGCCCTCGCTATTACCAGCGGGGATGGAAAGACGGGAGTGAAAACCGAATGTAAGTGGCTACATACATTGGCAGTTGGTTATACTGGTGAGTGAGTTCGCTTACTTGAGCGGAGAGTAGGAGTGGGAGAACTTCACAGATGCTATTTGTGCAACGAACATTGGAGCTGGCGCGTCCCTAATTCGTAAGCGGACTAACCATAGTTAATGGGTTTCCACTAACTCGTGGCTACTCTACCGCCATTCGAATGAGTTTCGATCGCTACTCCCGTCCTCCCATGCTCGTTGGCATACACACAGTTGATACAGGTTTGGGGCAGTAAAGTAGTAAGGCACATAGCGTGAATCACATTTTATCAAAAGATCTATCGCATCAACATATTAATCAGGGCGCCAAATAAGAAATGATAGAACCGACAAAATACGTCCCTGCCAACAATCTGCTCCCTGCATATTGGCATTAGGAACATATAATTTTTTTAGTGCCGTTTACACTTACACAGGTTAATTGTGTTTATGCTATGAATCCTCACAACTCAAATTAATTTTTGATGAACTACAATGTTGGGTTATGCCTTTGAAGGCATCAATCAAGTGACTGTTTAAGTAAAAGTGTCTTAAAGTAGTTTTAGATGCAGAGAAGTACTAAGGATCACTAGTGTGGGTCTGAATAAGAGCGGGACAAGGTTTATATTCTTTTCTGATTTGTGCATCCATTTAGTTGCACATTTCGCCTAACCATAAAATAAGGACATGTTGTTGTTGTCGGCGAGTGGCTGCCGACGCTTGAACGCACTTGACACGAGGCCGTAAGGACATACCAAAGCTATGGCGGTGGTGATCCTGCTGCCACCGGACGCGCCGATCACCATCTTGGCGTTCTTGTTAGAGTCCAACAAGATGGCGGGGCTCATGGAGGAGAGCGGACGCTTGTGAGGCCGGATGAAGTTGGCGGGCGAGGGCGGGATGCCGAACGCGTTCTCGAACGTCGGCGATGAGAAGTCGTCCATCACATTGTTGAAGATGATGCCAGTGCGGGAGCCCGAAAAGCCCGCTCCGAAGCTGCCATTTTAATTTAGTCAGGATATAGATACCTGTACTATATAATTTGCGCAATCTAACTCTGCCAATGTAAACCGAATGGAGGTCAAAGACCAATGACACAATATACATATTGTGTAACCAAATAAGTGTGTAGCGGCGCTTCAAGATATTGAATCCGGGATTCCGGGTTTTACTTTATCACAATACCATGGAGCAACAAGCAATTTTGGCTCGAAAAACCTGCGCGCTATCCCCACTGAATTTTGATATTTTATTTAATACCGTGGAATTCTATCCATTTGGTATTCTTTTTATCTTGATTTTGTACCAAAAAAACTTAAAATGATACTGAAAGACTTAAAATTCTACAGCCAGAAAACAACCCCAGAGAAAAACCTATACCTGTTAAAGGACCTGAGGAAGAAGACTCATTTGGAGTGTGGTACTAACCAGGAAGATATTTGGCAATAGTTTAGGCATTTTTTAAACATTACAACACATTGCTTCTTGTAAAATATTTCAGTTGCTTGCCATAAACTGTCAGATGATAGCGTTGGGTGGATTCCACTAATGTCCTTACCGAGCAGCTGTTGGGTTAACCAGTTTTTATCATCAATTATATAAACTGACAATGCTATCAACCTTTTTACTTGGCATCTAACACAGTTAGTTTCTTGAGGGAGTAAGGACTCTATGGCTGCCTTATTGTTTATCGTGTGACTCACTAGTAGTTGACAGAGCTGGTGACGGAGACGGCGTCGCCGTTGGGCGCGATGATGGAGATGTGCGCGGTGCCAGCGTCGTCGACGCCCGCGAACTGCGCGCCGTAGTGCGCCGGCTCGCCGAACGTGCGGTTGTCGACGATTTTGCCGCGCACGGTTGCAGCGTACTCTCGCGACTTCACCTTCTCTATCAGCTGCAAAATGTTAAGTTTCCTTTTAATGTATTATGGGCGGGCATTGAATTTATTTAAAAAACCGGCCAAGTGCGAGTCGAACTCGCACACGAAGGGTTCCGTACCATCGTACAAGATTCAACACAAAAAAAAACAGGTTTTTTTTTGTATATGCACCACCTCCTTTAATTTTTATATTTTTTTTAGTTTACCTATTTGTTGTTATAGCGGCAAAAAAATACACACTCTGTGAAAATTTCTGCTGCCTACCTAATACGGTTCATGAGATACAGCCCTGTGACAGACGGACGGACGGACAGCGGAGACTTATTAATAGGGTTCCGATGGCACCCTTTGGGTACGGAACCCTAAAAAGAGAATATGGGTCAATATTTGAAAAGTGCAAATTTGGAAGATTTAAATTGTTTTATTTTTTTGTTGAGTTCTGTAATAATTTTTATTTTTTTTATAGCATAGTAGCTGCCTATAAAATTAATATGCAGTTCTGGGATGCTTTATATTTTAATTTATATGAATTTAAAAAAAAGTGTTTCCAGGGTAATGTGATAAGATGCCAGGGGAATGTGAATTAAAATCAAAATTGGTTTCAACATTTTTTATTACTATTATTCTTAGACAACGACATACGCACACGAATTAAGCATACAATTATTTGGTATACCTACATTCAAAATCACAAGCTCTATGTAAATTATCTTCAGAAGACTTCAGTAAAATAAATGAAACCATGTTTTAAACATACTAATATGGACAGTTTAAACATTCTTTTCACAATGGACTTTACACTTAAGCCGTTACTTTTCAAATACTTGCACGCTGCTTTTAAAGACAAAACGGATTGGGTAGAATGGTAATTATTTGGTCAAGCGTTATAGCAAAGACATCTTTTTCGACCACCGAAAATTCTGTAGCTGACTCGTTTTCGCATTTAAGACCTTTGACAACAATTACACCATCATCATTGTCAAGAGATTGAATGCAGCAACAGTACTTAAAATGAACGCCTTTGAGATGTTCACTTGGTATTTTGACGAGTACGTATGTATCTGGTTTTAGATTTGACTACGCAAGGTCCTGATCCTTGTAATATTAAGACTCGTGCTAGCTCTACAGTCTCCAAAGTTGTTTGAATGTACAGGATCCTGATCTTTATATTTAATGTATCCCAAATGAAAATGAATACATTTTTTACTGCTGCAGATAAAGTAGCTCAATGCCCTCAGCTGTAAGGTCATTGAGTCTGTAATGCACCACCAAGTTTGGTGCACTTTCATCGTTCCAATAAAGCCAGGGACGTCTTTCGTGGTCAAGTTTGGAACATCTGTAATGTCATGGTCATTTATTATATGTATATTGACTTTAGTGTGTAGTCTTAAGGTGTCAACAAAACTGTCGAAGTTGCTGATGTCTTTCCCCGAAGCAACGACTCTATTGGCAGTTCTCTTTAGTACCCCACCAATACCATCAGGTGCCCCTTTTCCATGCCCGCTTCGCTGTTCATGTTTCAGGTCATGTTCAATCGACTGTCTGAATATCTTCTTCTTATTAGCGGGAACCTTTTCAAAAAATTTTGTAAGTATCTCATGGAACAAAAGTCTACGTTTTACTTCGTTGACTTTCGCATCGTCTTTCAGTAAATTTGATACTGTTTTCAAAGTTGGCGACTCATCCTTTTTTGGTAGACTTTTATATCGATAGAGTTGTGTTCAGTACTTTTTGACTTTAGAATCACTTTGTAAAAATCTTTTTTTTTTTGGTTGCTGCATCTCCCTGTACAGCTGACTTCTTTCCTTCCTCCAACGCTTACTAACTCTTCGTGGTGATGCTACTCTCACTATGAGTCGGGGTGGTGGAGTCCCAGGTTGTGAAGAAGGAGGAGATACGTCCATAATGCGCTCGGCACATTCAGCAACGTGCTTCTCATTCTTCTTTCTTGTATAGTAAGTCTTGGAGCTCTTGCGCGACTGCTGTCTTTTTTGTCTCTGCTCTCTAGGTGTTCAATCTGCAATTGGTTTAATTTTACCTTTTTCCTTTCGTTTTTGATATTTTCTCCTTTCCCTCTCACGTTGTAGTTCATGTAGTTCTGGATTTTCGTTTAATTCTCTTGTAGCGTTCTTTTTCTGCAGCCCTCTTCTTTTCCAGCAACTCCTCCCTGCTAAGCTTTTTCTTTCTCACCATTTTTCTATAAATAAATATTATGGTCTTTAAAAATTAAGATAAGACAGGAGTTTACTCTGAAGAAAGTAGAAGAAAGAAAAACATGCTCTCTGCAGGAATTAAATCACCGTCCACCTACATGAAAGCGATTTTCTAGTACAGCAGTACCATTACAATTTAGGTAACAAATACAAAAAACACAAATTAATGTGCGAGTAGTATTGGTGCGGTGGGAAACTGAAAAGGGACTCGCTCACGGTTTGTAGACGCCGCGGCGATGGAGGCTGATGGTTCGGTCGCTGGGCTTAGGCCTCCGTGTCTCCTCTTCGTTCCACCGTCTTGTAGGATGGGGGTGCTGCGGCGCGCGTTGGTCGCTCCGGCGCTAAATCGCGCCCCACGGGGTGCACTCAACCACAAACTTTCGCAACACGGTCGCGGTACGATGGGAGCACAGTACAGCACGGCGTAATAGCAGATTTGGAGACTCGCTGATGTTCTTTTCGATATTTTCCGTCGGGAGAGCACGGCTCGAACCACTCAGGAAGCAGGTTGATGGATATCTCATTTTTGAAAGGTAGATTGGAAGAAAAATGGAAGGGAATATATGGGGGTAGGTAGCAAATTATGAAATACCGCGAAATTTAAATCTAATTGATCGCAAGATCAACCATACCGCCCCCCAAAGAGCTGTTAAGGTCTTTAATACCAAAGACACAGTAATTAATGCTTCAATAATCGAATGCAATGGAATCTGTGCATGAATAAATGAAAAGGTAGAATAAATGTGAAAAACAAATGAATGTATAAGATAAACTAAAAGTAAGCTGCTAAACTACATATAGAGGCGCTAATCTGATTGAGGATCAGGTAGTGGGCAGACCTTCACAACCGGTCTGAGATAAGTCCCTGTGGATGTTCTTAATTCTACCACGCGAACTACTCCGTCTGCGCCAGGATGCAACTCAGTGACACGACCCATTCTCCATTGTAATGGTGCTGCATTGTCTTCTTTAATGAGGACTAGGTCCCCCACCTCTATATTTTTTATTGTTTTTTGCCATTTAGGGCGTTGCTGTAGAGTATGAAGGTACTCTGCATGCCAACGCTTCCAAAAATGTTGAGAAATTTGCTGAGTAAGTTGCCAGCGGCTCAGACAATTCACAGGAGTGTGATCAAATTGATACTCTGGTAGACCGACAAGCGGTTCACCGATGAGGAAATGACCGGGTGTTAAGACATTCAGATCTTCTGGGTCGCTAGATACTGGACAAAGTGGCCGTGAGTTTAGAACGGCCTCTATTTTCGTGAAGATGGTAGTTAATTCCTCAAACGTGAGGATTTGTTCTCCGATCACTCTTTTAAGAAGTAATTTTGAAGACCTTACTGCGGTTTCCCACAAACCGCCCATATGCGGAGCATGTGGAGGATTCATGTGCCATTTCACCTGGTGGTTGCGCAACGAATCATGCAATTTACCTTGAATGGCCGAGTTCATCAAGAACTTAGTTGCTTCATCCAGATATCTTTGGCCACCCTGGAAGTTTGTTCCGCAGTCAGTGAAGATATCAGTAACTAGACCACGTCTTGATACCATTCGACTGAAACTTGCAATAAAGGCATCGGTTGTGAGGTCAGAGACGACCTCCAAATGAACCGCCTTCGTCACAAAGCATACAAAGACGCATAAGTATGCCTTCTGAGTTTTTGCACCACGGAGAGAGGACGATTTTATGAAAAAGGGCCCAGCAAAATCAGCGCCGACCCTTTGAAATGGTCTGGCCTGACTGATGCGGCTTTTTGGAAGTTCTCCCATGAAAGGCTCTATGGGCTTTGCCTTTAACCTGTAGCAGCGGAGACATTTAAAAATTCTGTGACGTATTGTTCGTCGAGCCGATAAAATCCAAAATCTCCTCTGTATTATAGACAGTAAAGTCGATTGGCCAGAATGGAGATAGACTTGGTGGTAGTGATCGACGATTAAATGTGTTAGATGATGTGCCCTGGGCAGCAAAATTGGATGCATGGCATCGTATGGCAAATTCGAATTAGTCAACCTGCCGCCAACTCTTAAGATGCCTTGAGAATCTAGGAAAGGAGTTAGTCTAAGAAGATTTCCTTTGATTTGCCTGCCAGCACCTAGAGCTGCAATAATATCCGGGAACTCAGCTGCTTGCACGCTTTTGGTGGCAACAAGTAACGAATTCTCTAATTCACGCACACCGAGAGCACCCTTATGTTTATCATTAGGGTGACGTGC
Organism: Incurvaria masculella; assembly: GCA_946894095.1. Taxonomy (NCBI): domain Eukaryota; kingdom Metazoa; phylum Arthropoda; class Insecta; order Lepidoptera; family Incurvariidae; genus Incurvaria; species Incurvaria masculella. The sequence goes on from OX335644.1 coordinate 13,389,700, forward strand.
ATTATGTACAAATCGCAGGCACCACCCTAGAACGACTTGTAATTTCGACAATGAGCTGTACTTTTCTATGAGAGAGAATCCCTCGACAGCGGCCACGGACGACGCTGGAGGGATGCGTAGCCCCGGCAGTACTTCCCTGCTAACTGAAGGACAGTCAGCGGGCCAAGACTCAGCCGGTTCCACCAACCATAATGGGGCCCACCATAGGGGATGGTCCACCAGCTCCTGAGGATATAAACCACGACTGGCACAATCAGCAGCATTGAGTGCTGATGGTACGTATCTCCACCTGTCGGAAGATAGAAGGCCCTGAGCCTGAGAAACCCGATTGCCCTCATATGTTTGCAGCTTGTAAGGTGGGGTACGTAACCAGGTCAGCACAATGCTGGAATCGCACCAGGCAGTCACGTTGCCTAGTGGCATCCTCGATGAGAGCACCTTTAGCACATGATCCAGAAGGCGAGCAAGGAGCACGGCTCCACATAGCTCGAGTTTTGGAATAGTTAGTTTCTGTTTCAGAGGTGCTATCCTTGATTTGGCCAACAAGAGATGCACCGATACATCACCGTTGGCATCTTTGACTCGAAGGTACACCACAGCGGCATAACCGCGCTCTGATGCATCACTGAAGCCATGAAGATTACATTTCTCTGGACGTTCCGAGAGGATGTGTCTGTTAATACGTATTTGATTAAGTATATGAAAGTTGGCAACGAAAGAAACCCATTTGTCAAGAAATTCTATAGGCAGAGTGTCGTCCCAGGAGAGCTCTAATAGCCATAAATTTTGCATAAATGCTTTTGCAAAAAATGTTACTGGTGCTAAATACCCACAAGGATCGTACAGCCGTGCGATGTTTGATAGAATTCCACGTTTGGTTTTTGCATTCCCAATCTCCGAAACCTGATATAGAAATTTATCACTGCAGGCGCTCCATTCTAAGCCTAAAATTTTGAAAATGTTGTCTCCAGCCTCCTCGAATCGGAGTGGAGTTTCACAGTGATCTGGGGGGAGATGCTCTAGGACTCCGGAATGGTTGCTCGACCACTTCCGTAAATGGAAACCACCCTGTTCAAGGACAGCTACAACTTCGAGCTGCAAGTGCTTGGCAGACTCCAAACTGTCGCTTCCGCTTACGATGTCATCCACAAAGATGTCCTCCTTCAGCACGCGAGAGGCGTTCAGATATGGAACCTCATTTAGCAATGCGAGCTCGTGGATAACCCTCATTGCCAAGTATGCAGCACTAGAAACACCGTATGTGACAGTTGTCAGCTCATATTTCAGAACTGGACTGTCCGGTGATTCACGCCAAAATATTGTCTGAAATTTACAATCTTCTTCGTGCATGCAAACCTGTCGATACATTTGCTTCACGTCGGACGTGAAGACAACCTTGTGCACTCGAAACCGTAGAATAATATCTTCAATATTTTGCTGCAACTTTGGTCCAGGAATCAAGATGTGATTTAGGGCTATACCTGTCGTGCTCGGCATTGAGGCATCGAACACAGCTCTTAGTTTGGTAGTGCTACTGGACTCCTTTAGCACTCCATGATGTGGTATATGGTACCTGTCAACACAAGGTCTGGATGAAATTAGTCTCATATGGCCCGCAGACAAATAGTCGCGCATGAACGCTACGTATAGTGCTTTCAGTTTTGGGTCACGTGCTAACTTCCGCTCCAATGAGTAAAAACGCTTCAGAGCAATAGCATGCGTCTCACCCAATTGTTTACAACCTGACTTGAAGGGAAGTCGAACCGTGAACCGACCAGTTTCATCACGGGTGTGGGTTTCCATAAAGTGCCTCTCACACTGAACATTCTCTGGATCCTGGATTGGAAGGTGAGGTGGTTCCTCTGCTTCCCAGAATCTGTTCAGCGCAAGATCTATGTCAAGTGTACATGTTAACGATGTGACCTGGTCACATATCGTAGCAGAGATAGGGGCTCTACCCATGAGAACCCATCCAAACAAGGTGGAGTAAGCCGTCGGCAAACCATCCCCAAGCTTAAGCATTTTGCCATCAAATATTTGATCGTAAAGATCGACTCCGATCAAAATGTCAATGGGACCAGGCAGGTTAAACTTGGGATCTGCCAAGGTGATGTTACGGCATGACTCGTGTACTTGAACAGCTACACTTGTGGATGGCAGATTGTTAAGAATATGGTTAAGTACAAGAGCACGAGTAGTGAGTATGGCCTGTGAGCCCTTCAAGCACGGCTTGATGGTACACAGTACACTACCGTTAGTGCGTTGCGCACTTGATGTACCTAAGCCGACGATCGAACCAGATGTCGATCGACGTAGGCGTAGCTTTTGAGCAATGTTCTCAGTCAGCACTGACACCTGCGAACCGCTATCCAGCAACGCACGCACACAATGATATCGACCGTCGATATCCATAATGTTGACTAGAGCAGTCGCTAGCAACATCGTGGAATTGGCGTGGACGCTGCTAAATGAATGAGATTGAACTGTGGAGCTTAGTGTCGGCACAGCAATCTGACCTTCACACGATGGGTCACAGGTGAGATTTGACGATGAGGTTGGAATGTGTAGTTTTGTGTGGTGACGACCTCTACACACCTGACATAAAAACTTTGAATTACACTTTGAACTTAAGTGCGGACGTAAGCAGTTAAAGCATAATTTATGATCCATGACACAGACCTTGCGTTGCTCTGGTGTCATGGAATTGAATTTATCACACCGATAAATTGCATGATCGCTGCCACAGCAGGGACAGGTTTCGTTGTTAGATGTAAAACAATTATTACTGCCCGTGGGTACTTCCTTGTTAAGTACCTTTATGGGTGAGGAGACATTCTCCAAAACCCGAAGCTGACTTTCCAAAAACCCTAATAATTCATTGAATGTCGGAATATCCAATGAGTCATGCTTTAACTCAAACCTGTTCCGCAAGTCTGTAGGCAACTTCCGAGAAATTATATGAAATAAGATAAAGCTCCACGAATCTACATTGAACTTAAGCGCATTGAGTGCCTGTGTATTTTCTTTTAATGAGTTAACAAGTTTGCGCAAATTAACTTGATTGGTTTGACTGAAATGCTGAAGCGCGAGGATAGCTTCAAGATGTTTATCAGCGATCCGACGTGTATTTTCATATCGATCAGTCAATAACTTATATGCTACCGCGTAGTTATCATCAGTGATTGGCAAGTGTCGTACCAAACTCAATGGCTCTTTGTCCAGTGTGCCAACTAGATAGTGCATTTTTTGCACACCAGTTAGACTTCCATTATTGTGAATTAAGCTGTTGAAAATGGATATGAAATTAGTCCACTCAATAAGTAGGCCGGTATACCTAGATAGCTGTATTTTTGGAAGGCTGAATTGATTTGTTATGACCTTCACTGAACTTTCTTTCACATCCTTAGAATCGTCCTCTAACCGACCGCAAATATCAGAGTAAAGGACATTAATAGAGTAAAACATTTCGTAAAACTCATCGTAGATCGTGTCACTGTTTGCGTCAGGCTCGTCGGATACGTTGGACGCAATGTATAAATGAGAAGTTTCGAAATCTAACCTCATTTTGGTTAAGTCCAAAAATCGCACTTTGAACTCTTTCACTTGTTTTTCACTTTGAGAGACGGCGATGGCCGTGGCTAATTTATATAATTCTTGCACGGCCTTCATCGCAAGCCTTCTTTGCAAACGGGAACTCTGAATAGTTCTTTGAGTAGGCTCCATTGTTTACAATCTGTTTGTTTACGTTTTACCAATGACACTGACAGCTGGTGACAGCTGGTGACAGCAGACCAAAGACAATATTTATTGCCAGTGGAGAGAAGAGTGAGAATAAAAAGCAAAACCTTTATGGTCAGAGACCAAAGACCACAGATTATGGAATTTTTAATTTTCCCGCCGATATGGGGAAGGCTTGGCTGATAGCAGACGACCAATGAGAGAGCTGCAAATCAAACAACGAAAAAACGTAATGAAGAAAATTTCAAACGTGACTTTATAGGTTAGAAAGATCGAGAAATGCAAGAAAATGATGATTTTACTTAGAATTTGCTTTAGAATACTTTAAGGAAACCGGGAATTCGGCTGAAGGACCAAATGGTGCGGTGGGAAACTGAAAAGGGACTCGCTCACGGTTTGTAGACGCCGCGGCGATGGAGGCTGATGGTTCGGTCGCTGGGCTTAGGCCTCCGTGTCTCCTCTTCGTTCCACCGTCTTGAGGATGGGGGTGCTGCGGCGCGCGTCGGTCGCTCCGGCGCTAAATCGCGCCCCACGGGGTGCACTCAACCACAAACTTTCGCAACACGGTCGCGGTACGATGGGAGCACAGTACAGCACGGCGTAATAGCAGATTTGGAGACTCGCTGATGTTCTTTTCGATATTTTCCGTCGGGAGAGCACGGCTCGAACCACTCAGGAAGCAGGTTGATGGATATCTCATTTTTGAAAGGTAGATTGGAAGAAAAATGGAAGGGAATATATGGGGGTAGGTAGCAAATTATGAAATACCGCGAAATTTAAATCTAATTGATCGCAAGATCAACCAAGTATTACAATAATAAAGTACATAGTTTTCTTATAACAATATAATAATTCATACATCTTTTCACATTCCCCTGGCCAACTCACATTCCCCTGTCACTTTTTTGACAGGGGAATGTGAACCAGGGGAATGTGAATTTTTAGGTTATGTCATAATTTTTCAAACACCTGTTATTTCATTGAGGAATTAAAATAACCAATCTGTACAGAAATACAAAGCCTACATATAATGTACATAAACATAATTTTACCCATAAAGTACATACCTTAAGTTTTCGCCAGATGACTGTGAATTCAAAAAGATACTCCACGAAATTTCGGCATATACATCTTCCTCTAGCAATGAGGTGACAATTAAACCAGAGTGAAGTTAGCCTCGAATGAAGTTCACTACAAGTCTGTTCTAGCACACCTAACTTGGCATTGTTTGTTGGTTTGTTTTAGACCGAAAAATTGTTTGCCAAAACCTCCAGGGGAACTGTGAGGTACACCGTGGGACAAGATTAAAACATTTATATCTCAATGTGTACTTGTAGAAAAAAAATGTTGTTTTCTCATTATATTATATCACCTTAATTAAAATAAAAAAAACATATGCTATTTGAAGATCGGAGTAAAGGATAATGCATACAATATTTATCAATTTATATTTTGGAGGATGGGACAACTGTGAATCAAGGGATTTAACGGTCAACTTAACCTACTAGGCTTTGATCTATTTCATTGATGTTTATGGATGTGAGAAGTAAAAATTGTTATCTAAATGAATAAAATTACTTTATGAATCTATTTCATTGATTTCAGTAAAAAAAATGCCTGGGACATGGAATTTGCACTTTTCAAATATTCACCCATATGCTTCTGAATCAATGTACTAATCAGCGAGCATGGAAGTTGGAGTTCAATTGCGAATTTGCTTATTACAAATTTTCCAAAGTTCCAACGAAACGTAAGAACACGTGTTGTTGCATGATGCTGCGTCCTGATTTTGCAAGCAAACTAACTATGTACAGTTAGACATTTTCCACTAACTCGTGGCTACGCTGCCGCCATACAAATGAGTTTCGATCGCTACTCCCGTCCTTCCATGCTCACTGGCATAATGCACATTGTATGATATGGCTTTTGGAACCGTGAGACATGACATATGTTTTATGTGATGACAAGTGGCCAATTTATATTAGGCAGGTACTTAAACCAACAGCCCGGAAACTTACCCCTGTCAGATTGAGGAAGTCCATATCGCCCAGCATGGTTCTGGTGGCATAAGCGTACTTGAACGCCTCCACGGTGCGGTGAAAGGTGAGCACGGCGGATGCGGCGTCGGCCACGCTGGCGCCGGTGAACTTGTACCCGCTGAGGATGTTGAGTATAAAGCCGAGCAGCACGCCGCTGCTGGGAGGCGGCGGAGTGTATAGCGTATCGCCGTATGGGAGCGGCACAGCTATAGGCTCCAAGATCTTTGGTCTGGAATAAGAATAATGTATATAGTACCTTTTCATAGATGTTAGAGCAATTATCACATGATAAGGTTTTCACTGACCAACTTTCAAGTTTTATGATAAATAGCTACATAGTAGTCCGCCAGTCCTTTTTTTTAACCATTTAGTCTATGTGTGTATCAGGATGTATTTCAATTCGGGCATTACGGCCTGATATGTTGTCCTGTGATAAATATCACAGGACAACAGCATTGCATTAGAAGTTGCTACTAAAATTTTGAAAGACATTTATTTATATATATATGTTCATTGAAAAGGTGGCATTCTCTACCAGTCTCACCTTTGGGTACCATGAGCAGTAGTGCAAGTAGCAGTTATACAGACAAATTAATTTACAAAATCAAACATAATTCCTACATTATACACAATGTACTTACCAACAATAAATTATGTGCTCTGTGATTTTTCCGTGACATTCAAGCTACTCAGCATACCAATGGTCCCCGGGCATGTTCTGTGAATCCATAGTTCTACACCTCCTCCCTAATTAACTCGTTGAATGCACTGATTATATGGATGCACGGCTCTCTAATGTTGGACACTTCATTCAATAAAGTCTTTTTTTATATATCCCCACAAAAAAACGTCCATTGCTGTTTAGTCTGGTGATCTTCGCACCGGCATGGAGGTGAGGAGATTTCCTCACCTCCATGGCCACCGGCCCTAGCCGACCAATCCACCATTCAGGGTGTTTCCTGTTTAGGCTGGCCTTCACCATGGAATTTTGAAGCGCCCAGAAATGAGAAATGTATTGGTTAAACATGCCTGCCTTTCGAAGACACGGCAAAGCGAAACGTTTACATACTCTTTGGAAATGGCGATCAGGTAAAAGTTTTTGGTTAATGTTAAACTCGCGCGAGAAGCTGTTATTTATTTTTTTTCATTGAGGAGGTATTCGTTGTAAAAAAAATTTTGTTTTTGATTTACGAGCGCGTACAATGTTCGTTGTTCTTGACGAAACTGTTGCAAAATAAAATAATCGAACAAAAGCATCTGTGTATAGTCTGTGAACAAAAGTAAACGGAGGGTCTTCGTACGGTTAAAATGTCACCATGCAAACGTCAACACAGCGTTTACATACTCTTTGGTCAACACCACACGCGTATTCGTATTCTGTGGCACTAGTTATGTTCAACCTGGCTGCTCCGTACAGTTCCTACCAGAAAATAACTAAAAAGAATAGAAAATTGCACATTTTACGCCGCGCGAGTCTCCTTTAACTCGGGCAAAGAAAATTGATAGGAAGCGAGCGACGATAAAGAATCGAAACGAGCACTTAAAGTAGCTCACTCTAGTTGCTCGCGGGAATGGAAACGTGTCTTAAGGTGGCCCAACCCGGCGGGCCTAACTCATTCGCGGGCACGGTACAAAACCGTGTTGTTGCGCTCTGGGACTTTCCCTGTTTCAAAGAATAAGATAGACTCCGTGATCAGGGAGGTTGCAACATGTCCACAAAAAAGACAATGTGCATAGTGTATGACATGGTAAGATTTACGAAAATTTTAATTTCAAAACGACTTATAGCTAAAAGTAAACCACGACCGCTGTAGTAAAAAATCGAACAAAAACCAAATAGATTATAAATCTTGATTAAATAAGTTATGTCTGATGACTAATCTTTTTAAGATGTTCTTACTTTATCATTGCGTAATCCACCTCCAAAGTTATTGTATAAAACGCGCGAAAAATGCGAACTTTCGGACCTTATAACTTAGAAACCAAACACAATTTTACAATGCCAATGGTCATCAGACATCTAGTTCGATCAAATAAAGCTATTTTGAGCAAAATTTTCTTATCTCTGATAAGAAATATGGGCGTGATCTTCTTTCCCCTTTTGTATGGGGAGATGAGCGGGATGGGCCGCCTTAACGGAAAGTACAGGACACAGTAGAACCGTTCAGCTTGACCAAACCTAACAGCTGTTACAGGTGTCAACTGTCAGTCAACACAAAGTACCTGAATTATATTCTGTGGTCAACACAAATTTCTGTCCCGCAATCGCAATGAGAAAAAAATAGGGAGAATTTCAATCGCCTGGCCTGGCTTATATCAAAAATACACCATTGCCGGTTTCTCAGGGAGCAAGTCAAGATGTCGACAGGCATAGTGCGCGACTTCGGTCGAGATTGCTGGACCGAGGTTATGAACCGTGTGATTGGTGCCTGCGTGTTTTTAGACGAACCAAGCGCCGAGAGTCTTCACTGGCACGGCGGTTTGCTCGCATTGCTGGATGCTGGTGCTGTAGCGGTCAAGAGTTTGTCGCCCTTTGAGGTTATTTTTTATGTTTTGCTGCTTGAGATTTTCAGAACATCAGGCTTTATGTAAAAAGGATTTTAACCTTTTATTTTCCAAAGGTCTTGTCCTGAAAGCCAGATTTCCCCTAATTTTGCCAATTTTGCAATAACGCCATTTTTGCACCAACATCTCCATCAGTACGACCTTACTTATAAAGAATGGGGTATTTCGGCTCGGTCGATATCGACAAAACAGAAGCCAGAAAGTTAGCTCATTGAATGCCGACCTAGCCCAGACATTAATTACTGGATCCACCATACATTGTCCTTAAAACCACTAAGTATGTATCAGAAACTGTTTTAAGATATTTCATACTGATCCTCGCTTCATATTGTTTTTTATATCTAAAAAAGCTGATTTACATAGTAAAATGACTATGTTAAAGTGGAGGCTAAGTTATAAATCTTTTTATATAACTAGGTAGCATAAATGTATACGATCCTGCACTCCCTGCACCCCATTGCAGCTCCAGGGGCGATCCGCATAGGGACGGCGGCGCCGGACACCAGAGGGGGCGTTCAGCTACATACATCCAGATGAGCTGTTTCCCTTATTTATTTATCATATAAATTCTGTAGGCAGACATAATATAAATGTATACTGTTACTCTTAATATGTTTTAGGTCAAAATCTTCTTATCGTTAACTTATCTGTAAGTGTTTTAGATTGTGTGACGATGAATGAGTAAATTAAACTAGCAGTTTGTGGCAATATGGTATTTAGGCTTAAAACATAGTGTAAGCAAACATAATAAAAGTTAACTGCAAACAATACATTGAATTGTCTCCAGCTTGCAAAGCCAGAGCACAAAAAGGGTGTGTTCATTTCGGAATGCACATCCACGCAGCTGTCAACGATACGGGAGATCATCCAGCACAGCAGCTTCACGCACGCCATACTGGTGGCAACGGCAAGCCTCGATGTTCTGTATGCGGAGCTCAACCCGGACCTCGACGTATCTGACGCTCTCGCCGCGGGACGAGCTCAACTTAATGCCGCTAAGCAATTAGAGAAAATGCTCTTGGAGTGGATCGATAGACAGGTACCTATATATTGATGTAAAACCATCAAAACAATTTGAGACAGCATTTGCTAATGTATGTATGTGTGCATAAAGTGAAAAAGCATAACAACCAATGAAATCAATAACATACTAGCACGAAGTGAACTACGATGAATATAAGAATTTTATTTTATGATTTTAACATAAATTATTGAAATTGTTGAAATTGTCATCAGTTTCTGGTTTATGGATGGAGTGTGAATCTAACTCGGAAATTATGTTTGATATGAAAATACCTTAGTTTTGGTGCACTCTATCATTCTAATTGGAATAGTATCTGTGCCTGGAATGTACAAATTATAGTCGAGCCGTTCTAAGAAGCGTTTTTTGACAGGTGAGGGATAGGGAAGGGTAAAAACCAGAGTTTTACTTTTATATCGATAACATTCCAATAAGGAAAAGCAAAAATCTAATAATAGGCATAATAGGCTTCTCTAAAATCAAACACATTCATACAGATGGACAGGTGATTATCTGATTTCGGAAGGTGTTTCATAAGCTAAATACAAGATCTTTTGCACATATACAGCTGAAACGGAATAATTTTCCAAACATTAACCATTGTATATTTGGAGAAAAACATTTTAATAACATTTTGCTGTACACCTTAAAAGGAGCCTCGGAAAAAATTTACAAGAGTGCGCCTTTCTTAGCTTCTAGCTGGATATCAGGGATGGTAGAGTGGATTTTTAGAAGCATTTTTGGTCAAGGAACATGGGCGCGGAAACGAAGTTTTCTATCTAAAATATTTTTTTGAAAATATGAAATCCGCTTAATAATTTCCACCCAATTGCGCCACTCACTAATCACCTGTCAACATTGCAACCGAAAAGTGTTGCCAGACGCCAAATGATATATTCCGTGAGGTTCTAACTCTAATATAAGCTAAATAAGCTTAAAAAAAGCCTTTTTTAAATGCACCTCGAAGCCCAGGCAGGTAAGTTGATGGCTACGCCGAAAGACTCGCTTGGTCGGCCCTTTCGCTACGCGAGCGCATGAGTCCTCGCTGGTTGGGCAGGTCGCCGGCTCGCTACGCTCGCCACCTCCCCCCCCACAACCAGCTTCGGTCTCATACCTCTCGCTCCGCTCAGGACCTCCTGCGCGAGCTTTCGTCTCCGCACTTCTAAAAAACACTCTAGGGATGACGCACACCAACATGTAATGTCGGGGCAGCTAAGTCGGTTTTGGAGCAATACGAGTACAGCAATTGTTAATTTTACCCTAAATTATGGGAAATTACATATTGGCAACATTTTACCTGCAATATGAATTTGTCACTTGACCACAGACTATAGAGAGATACTACGCAGTTGACCTGTTCGCGTCGGAATACAGAACGATTGCATCGCGCGCCGCCATCGTCGTCGCATCGACGCATATAGTATCGCGTCGGAATACAGAACGAACGTTAATATTGCTGACGGGATTTCATATTTTCAAAAAAATATTTTAGATAGAAAACTTCGTTTCCGCGCCCATGTTCCTTGACCAAAAATGCTTCTAAAAATCCACTCTACCATCCCTGATATCCAGCTAGAAGCTAGGAATGGCGCACTCTTGTAAATTTCACCCGGAGCCTCTTCCACATACATTTTCGTGAGTAGTCATTGACAACTTTCGTGGTGAGCACCACTTTTTTAGTCGAAAAACAGTATTGAGGACCGAAAAAAGGAAAACATAACCACCCAAATTGAAAAACAAAGGGCGACGTACAAATATCGTGAATCTAAACCGATTGTTATTATTCTATTTCACATAAGATTACTTTCAGTTTAATTCGACTGATTTGACTTTCTTCTTCAGCGGTGTAAAGTTAACTGACTAGAAAAACCGGCCAAGTGCGAGTTGGACTCGCACACGAAGGGTTCCGTACCATCGCACAAGATTTACAAAATAAAATACCTTTTTTGTATGGGGCCCCCTTTAATTATTATTATTTTATAATGTTACCTATTTGTTGTTATGGCGGCAAAATACATACATAATCTGTGAAAATTTCAGCTTCCTACCTGAAATCCCGAGACCGAATATTCATTCTCACAAGCCAACATTGGTAATCGTGATGATATCTATTTGATTTTCCTATATAAGAATATTTAAGTAATAGTTATGAAAATTAAAGATATTAAAACTTAAATGGTCGATATTATTTTGCAGGTTCACATCCCTATTGCAATTTACTCCCAGTGCTGGTACTGTACCATTATTTTGTTCATAATTATATTATTTAATACATTGTTAAGTAATTAATTGACACAATATAGAATAAAATATATTCTACAAGTCATAATAAAAAAAAACACATCAGCAAGCTGTTATTATTTGGTCCCAAAAATATAAAACGTGGGGTAAAGTGGTCTGTTCCATAATTTAGTAATTAGCTTTTCTTCCACACTGCTGTTTCAAAAAACGCTTCTTAGAACGGCTCGACTATAGGTACTAAATTACACCCAGTTAAGTACACACCAATTACATTTTATAAAATAATAAAAAAAACATTCTTCTGATTCAGAGCAACTCGGAGCAGAGTGATTTAAAGTATTACTTTTTGTTATTTTCGATTCTGCTAAATATAAATATATATTTACTCAATATAAAGAGCTTGATTTTTATTGTAATTGTCTACGATTGTTTTTTTTTTATTCTTGTTAAAATGAATTTCCTTCTTTCTCCAGCAAAGTGCAGTAGAAGTGGTCCACATCCCGATCTTCACAATTTCACTGACAGGGCTCACGTTCGTGATGCCCCCGTTCAGTCGTCTACACCCGTCATTCGCGGGCCGCCTCGTGCCGGGTGCGGGCGGCGCCGAGTTGCACACGCTGGCGCCCAGCGAGCGCGCGGCGGTCCGGCGGCTGGCCGGCTGCCTCAACAGCATGTTGGAGTCCCTGGGCGTTCGCGAGGACGTATTCTACGTGGGGCCGTTCAGCGCCATTTTGGCTGGGGTGCTGGAGTATTCGCCGGTCTGCATAGCACGTCGACGGGTGGGTGTAAATTTTAACTATCGTGCGTCAATTATCCAAACTGAACGATTGACCTGTTATCCGGATCGCCTCAAAGATCCAAAAGCACAAATGGTTTAGCTAGAAAATTAACGCCTAAGAAAAAACGCCAACCAACAATCCGAATGCTCATATGAGTCTCTAACATTTCTTTATTTAATTATATCCATGTTAGCGTAGATACTTGTGTGGATAGTCAGTATTTATTTCTATCCCCATTGGTATTTTATATGTAATTTATATACCGCTATAATATTGAATGGTACTTTTCAGAAATGTTCGCAGCCCGCTTCGCTTATTATTGTAGACCGTACGCTAGACCTCTGCTCTGTGACATCTCACGGTTCCGAGTGTCTCTTGGACAAGATCATGACGCTGCTACCGAGGTTTCCCGGACATTCAACAGATGTCGCTGTCGACATGTCACCACTGTGTGAGGCTAATGTGTAAGTATTCTCGAATAATATGTTAAATTTATTAGTATATTTTTATTTATTTTATGCTTGCCACTGAAGCCATGACACTACCATTTTTTTAATTAAACAGGAGTTTAATTAGTAAAACGTATTTCTTTAAGTCATTATTCTAAGCGATTTGTGCCTTTTCACGGAGCAGTTTTATTCTTCCAGAACGTCTGTGGTTGAAGACATTCAGCTCAGTCCCGGGTGCCTGTACCACGCTGGCGAGGAGACATGCGTACAGACATTTGAGCACCTCATCAACAAGACACAGAAGGAAGTGCTCTTCCACCTCCACAACCGGCTGTCCAGTCTCAACGTACCACGCTCGCCGTCGCACTCAACGTTGCGCATCACACCGCAAAGCATCGAGAAGATAGTCACAGCTGCTAAAGGTTGCTTTTGATAGAACATCTCATAAGGTCGTCTTTATCAATTGAAGCTCGTAAGTGAAGCACACAAATGTTTCACCACTATTCGTGAATCGAATCATGGTTATTAATTAATTACTAATCGTAATTAATTAATAGTTACTTTTTATGGAACTGGACAAGAATACCACAACTGATGTTGCGATATTACACCTCATGGGAACCAGATGTTATGCCAGGTCGTTCCGTATATTGCACTGTTACGTTAAACTGGATGAAAATCATGAACAATATTCACTGCCACTTTCCCGATGGCCCATCCTCGTTAATTCATCGCGATGGTAAAAACCCAGGCAGATTTTACATGGAATTCGAACCAAGAAAACGAATCCCTTCGTTGTCTCTTACAACATACACAGTTGAAAAGTAATTGAGCCATTTGTCTTATTTTTAAGTGCAAGACCCACACAACACTTTACAATTCGTTCCTTTTGTTGCACCTAGGGAAATACGAGATGATAGAACCGCACCTGGGCCTGCTTCAGCAGACTCTGGGCGTCGTTCAGACCCTCAAGTCTGTGCAGCATTCCCAGCTGGAACTGATGCAGAGCCTGGAGAAACAAGCACTACAGAACATTGTCACTAGCAGGGATTCCACCAGTGTTCTTAACCAGGTATCCTAAAGTAGTACATTTTCATATTAGTTGAACTGTCCAACAATATTCCATATATATTGTTACCGTAACAAGAACTTCACACAAATTATTATTTGTTTAATTTGTCTTTATTGCTAAAATGATAAGTTACTATATAAATAATGTTTGAGAGTTTTTTGTTTACAAGAATTATTAATGAATTTCATTGTTGCAAATATCCCTGTCGAGTCGTTGCTCCTATTACTTCAAATACAAATCTTAAACCAATCTGGTAAGGTCTGTTTTTAACTGTATAATATGCTCAACGCTAATTTCTCTTGCATGATATTATCCTACTATAAATTATCATTAAAATTGTTCAAAACTGCATTGAGCCGAGCAGAGCCGGGTACCTCTGCTAGTAGGTTTAATAATTTCAAACCTATAGCTCCATGAGAAGAAGCATGCCTTCAACAGAAGTCACTTGAATTACTGCAACGATGATAGTTCCTAAATTGCGACATCAAAAGTCACTCAAAAAAGAAGACTTCCAATCGTAAGCCGTGGATTTCCAGGCCTCAACTCATCGATGAAGGAATTCTCATTTCCAGATAAGTCACCTTATCAAATCGCGTGTTGAACGCGGCCTCCCGCTCGAGCGGCTCCTCGCACTGGCCGTGCACGTGTACTCGCTGGCCGGCACCGACGTGGCCTTCAGTGCCGCCCACGAGGGGTCGCTCGCCGCGACGCTTAGCCGCGCCCTGTTCGAGGAGCACCGCACACTGCTGCCCGACGCCGACAGCCGCATCGTCACGCCGGAGCACTGCGAGGCGCTCGCCGCTGACGTCATGCAGAGGCTGCGGGATGTCGGTCAGGCGAGGAGGATTCTTTCCAAGTGAGTGATCCATTGATGATTTTACGGTGGCATAGATGGCTAATACCAAACAACTACTTTCATGATATTAGCCCAATACACCACATTATCGAAGGAATTAGGTGCCATGCCAGGACCTTCCCTTTATTTGACTTTGCCTTTTCAATCATAATTTCATCCATTGAGGTGGTACCAACCCGTGCAGGCTTAACTGTACCACCCGTTAGGGGAAGAGGACCTACATTTTTACATGGGCTCCGAGCCATGGAACAGCTTGCATTTGTAACGAAATGCACTTATCCAACTCAGAACGAGAAAGAAAGTGGTGCATGACCGGGCGAGGATATGAACCCATAACCTCTCACATGAAGGCAAGTCATGCCAATCTTTTGGCATAGAATCACCGCTTATCCTTGAAAATACGTCACCCCTCACCTGTTGCTAAAGTCTGGCCGTTGTTTGCCATAAACTAGCCAGTTGGGCCGGTGTGTTTTCGTTTGTGCCGCCGCTGCGTCGTCATTGTTAAGATGAAGATTGTCAACATTCACGACATGAACATTGACTTGCGTGTGTGAGTTGTTTTTGCTGGCTTTTCATAGGAAATTCTGAGCTTGTCGTATGTAATTGTGTTTTCGGTCTGCTTCTGGTCATATCTACATGTGATCGGGATGATATCATTTATTACAATCTGAGCACAGCTTCTCTATTTTATTTTTGGAAAATTCTTTATTTCCGGGTTTGTTGCCACCCCGCTTGTATTCTCACTAGGCGCTCCCTTTTTACTGATCGTCTCAATCATTACCAATCGTCATGGTTATCATAACTTTCAGGTGATTTTTTTCTCCACTCAAATATTACTTTTCAGATACAACTCAGTCCTGAAACCGTCGGATACTGGTTCCACGTTGGAGTACAAGGGGCTTCTTCAACAGCTGGTGGAAGATTTAGTGGACCCGGAGCGGCCCGAACTGATGGACCTTAAGCACCGAAATGAAGGCATCAAGGACCTGCTCCGGAGTGGCCTGAAGTAAGTAGGCAACGATGGTTAACAAGCTCTGTGGTAATCCAATCAGTTTAGAGTGTTTCTCGTTTCTCACGTTGCTTGCTTTTCCAAATCACTGAGAATTCCATGTTCACGTGTTACTTCTAGGCCACAAACCCTTCACAAATTGTAATGTTGGTATCCGGTATGTATAGATGTGAGAATTTACTAAGTAAATATGTACCAATCACAACCTAAAACTCCCTGAAATACTCTCTGAGATATTGAAATAACCGCCATTTGCACAACATTTCAATACCGGCCGAAGATTCTTTAGGACTTCCGAGGACTTTACGTCAAGCATTCAACTTGTGTTGACTTCAGTATCTCTTGCCCCTTCGTACAATGTCGCAAGACTTCTGAGGATGTTCATTGCATGCCCCAAAATCGATTCATGTTAGAGATCTACCTGTTCACTTCTCGGCCCATCTTAAGAGCCATGGTCTCGTCATTGGTTTTTGTGCCTCCAAAATTGGCGAATCCTAGGCTGACATTATTCAGCTGTTGGAAACACTGAAATCAAAATATTCGGTTCCCAGAAACCAGTACAAATATTAATAAAATTGCAGTATCCTCATAAGCAGCGGTGGCAAAAAGTCGCGCACGTCGAAGCACCCCCTGGACAGCCCGCTGGTGGTGGTGCTGGTGGTGGGCGGCGTGACCGCGGAGGAGGCGCGCCGGCTGCAGCGCGCTGCCGTCGCGAGCGGCACGGACGCGCGGCTCCTGCTCGGCGCCACGCGCCTCGTGCCGCCGCTCGACGCCATGCGCGAAGCGCTCGCGCTCCGCTGACGGTAGGCATACTCCGGGAATTCCGATTCGATGATTTTACTATGATGCACTCAACAGAGGAATTTCGCTTTGACATTACTTCGCCAGTGCGAGCACCCAATAAGTTGCAACGATTTTGAGTGGAGTGTCTTCACTCAAACTTGCTATGCGTTGCAATTGGATTAAAGCCCCTAGCCTGAGTACTTCGCTAATGCAAAATACCTGTCGACTGGCAGTTTAAAATTATTTTTAGGTTTCCGTACACAAAAGGTACCAACGGAACCCTATTACTAAGTATCCGCTAATGGTTCGTCTGTCAGCAGGGTGTAACTCATGAACCATAATATGTAGACAGCGGAAATTTTCACAGAGTGTATTTCTATTGCATCTATAACAACAAATAGAAACAATTAAAAACAAATGGAGGCAAATGGGAACAAGAAATATTTTTTTTGCAGCTAAATCGTATAAGATGGTAGGAAACGATTCATACCACGACGATTTTTATCAAGTTATAGACGATCAACAATTTCAGAGTTATTATTCATATATGTCACTGATGATCATACCAGGAGCGGCATGAATGTAGCATCAGCGACTTGGCTGTGTGTACTACATATGAAAAACTGAGACCCATTTTCATTTTACCTACCGAAAATATTTGGAATGTGATCTGCACCTTTATTTGTGTTCTTCGGTATGTACATATTATTTAATTTTACTCTTTAATACATACATGTAATGGGCGAGCTTATTGCAAAAAAGCAATATCTTACAACTAACCCTACCTTAAAATAAAGTATATAGAAATTAAACTAAAAATAAAGTCAATAGGACTGGACCATTATTACTCAGATGTATTTTATTTTAAGTCATGTCGATTGTATGTACCAACGTATTGTACATACTTAGTGTGTATATAATCTAATGCAATCTATTGAATTTTATACAGCTTCAATAAAATTTGTAATCATGTGAACCAGATTCAAACGAAATATTCGTAATAATGCTGATTTCATAATTTTTTGTAAATAATTAAGAATAGTACCAGTATATATATAATATACTGGTATCCATACTAGGCATGGCATTAGATCGCAGAATAACTTACTTTTGTGTTTATACATTCCGAAAATGCTATGAAATAAATATAGGTATTGGTTTTGTTATTTTTGTTTTAAAGTTTTAGCGTTTTAAACTCAGATATTTAATAAAATTATGTATGATCATGCAGTATGACTGCCATAATAAAATAATAATTCACATAATAAACTGTGTTTAAATAGCGAATTTGTGAAAGGGGAACTAAATAGATATGCTGAGGTGACCCTTGGCTGGACTGCGGAATAACACTGGACCGATACTGTGACCCGTGACCGACCCTGTCTGTCCGCCGATACATTGTATGCTACATTTACGAGCGTCAGAGTATTTATGCACTTATAAGCAAGACTTTATCAAGAAAATTAGCCACAATAGGACTTGAGATATTAATAATTCCAATGAACTTGTGAAAAACCTGCTATGACCTAACTTTTTTATAGAACTGAACATGGTACCATGCCAGGACCTTCGCTTTATCAGCACTGCTCTGTTGAAATGGATGGATATCACGGACAATATTCCATAGGTGCTCTGACCATCTTTCATCCAACCCAGACGAGCTTGACCCTGTCACCTAGTAGAGAATGGACCTACAGTTTAACAGATCCCAAACGCAGTGTCTCCCATTCCATTTGCATTTTTGGCTGGAAAAAAAATAAAATTATATTGAAATAGTGGCACCAGAATCTTGGCCCTACAATCAAAGTAGCCTCTGACTTTGTTGTAGCAATAACATCAAAGTACGTGCGGAAATTTCCTATCACAGTGATCACCAAAGGCATTTAAAAACATGGAAAATAAAACCTTGTTCGTATAGAAATGTATTAAACATAAATGTTACACAGTAGGAATTGTAATTTTCAAGGAAAAAATATATTACGGGTTAAATGTATGGCGGGTACAGTGATGACATTTCTTCAAGTTTGTTACGAAGATTACTCTGAAGGAGTTTTAGATTCTGTATAATAATTTAAGAATAAAGGGTGTAAACGTTTTTTTTTTATTCCTTAATTCAGATTGGAAAAAATTAACATGGTGTTAACCACTTCGGGCATTTTTCAAACATAGTCAAATCATAGGATTGCAAATGAA
Source organism: Incurvaria masculella (assembly GCA_946894095.1). Classification (NCBI taxonomy): domain Eukaryota; kingdom Metazoa; phylum Arthropoda; class Insecta; order Lepidoptera; family Incurvariidae; genus Incurvaria; species Incurvaria masculella. The sequence goes on from OX335644.1 coordinate 13,408,445, forward strand.
AAAAGGCTATCTTTAACTGAAAAAAAAACGACACATTTTAACTAAAAAGCTTGCTATTTTATGTTATCAGAAATTTGACCTTTTCAAACTTGTTTTTTCACAATTTTCCCGAACATTGTGCTAGAAACAAAGGAAAAATATATATCATCATTTAAAAATAAAGACATGACAATACACCGCGAGCACACGGATTAATAATGATACGCCATCTTGAACAAATAGGAATGAGCAACCTACTTGTTCGGAGCGTTGCACAATGAAATACTGAGTCACCTGGCACGATTACACAGGTGTTCGATTGCTTTGAATCCACTGGAGGTACTTGCTGAGGAATGAATACGAAAATGTATATTTATCGTCTACATTTTTAGCATTTGCGAAAAGTTCAGATTAAATCCACTGGACATAATCGATTTGCGACCGAGCAATCGCGAATCTGAAATTTCCGAAACGGTGTAATGTATGATAAGGTCTTGACTGAATTCAAAGATTTCTAAAACTTTTGTGAATGAAGGCGATAAATTCACATCACTATGGTAATTTAAACCATGAAATTATGTATATATGATTATGTAATAATTATGTTGTCAGCCTCGGTAGCCCCTTACTAGGTGGTAGGGTTAATCCCGACTGGGTTGGTACCATCGCATTGAATGAACGATGGTCGAAGCTGCGATGAAAATTGTCCGTGTTTTCCATTCAGTTCAATGTAGCCGAGCAATATAAGGAAGGTCCCATTATGGCACCTAGTTCCCGTGTGGTATGTTAGGCTAATATCTGCCGGTCAGTTTGGTATTAGCCATCCATGTCCAGTTACATAAAAAAATGTAAAAAAACCCATCAAGCCTGAATGTGTTCATGTGGTGAGGGTCCCGTGACATGAAGAAATTCGCCCTCGCCTGTTTTTTTTGCAATTTTATACAAAATTAGTGTTTCAGAATTCCAAGATTTTTCTTAAAAATTATGAATGCGTAAGTGTACCTATATGCCTATAAAGTTAACCAGCTGAGGTTACTCGGCTCTGCTTGGGGTAACGTTGTTTTGGGCTGATGTCGGGCTGAATTTTTACCTGGATATTATATAAGTTCCCCATACAAACTTTCATCCCCTATTTCACCCCATTTGAGTTTTATTTTCGCCACAAAAGGTAGCCTATGTCCTTCTCCAAGATCCAGACTATCTCAATACCGAAATTCATCAAAATTGGTTTTAAGCGTGAAAACGCAACAGACAGACAGTTACTTTCGCATTTATAATATTAGCATGGATTAGTATGCATTTTTTTCAGAATATTGAAACAACTGTTAATAGACAGACACCAGAGCCAGACCAAAAGGGTCTCTTTTTTAGCTTATTCAACGGGACCATAAAACATAAACATTTTCACCGGTGCCATGCGTTTAACAGTAGCATATACAGACAATGTAAATCAAATTAGTACATTTTATCATAATATGATAAGGCTGACCTATATTTATAGTCTCCAAGAGTCTATCTATGTACTTCCTAGCAGCACCTACTAAACTAAATGTGTATGGAATCTTAAAGTTCTTATTATTTAATACTAGCCTTAAGGCTGGTCGCGGCCTAAAAGACATCTTACTAAAAGTATTGTATTATTTTAGCCATATCAATATTAACATTGTATTACTATCTGAATTTTTCGTTTACCCATGACGTTAGGATATGTTGGCTGTTGCCATATAAAAAAATGGCTGTTTGGAATCATCACATCGCAATACGATGGTCTCTTTTATAATGCAGCATAACACGCTAAACTAACAAAAGATGGTTGCAACACATTGTGCGATGCGATGTAGCAGAATGAGTACAATCATCACATTTTATGATTCGAGACTGCGGAGAAGTTATCAACTGTAATCAAAGTTTCAGTTCCCGTTTTTTATTTCCTATATCCACACGCACACACTAGGATTCGTCAACAATATTGTCTGCCGATTCCAGTACACGTTTTTAAAAGTATGAGCATTATATTTAGGCGCTAGGACTAGCCAACTACTCGCGCCATACAAATGCACTTTTTAACAAATGTAATAATATGTAGTGAAACGCTTCAGCAAATCCAAATAGAACTCCAGACTGATAATGGATTGTTAATATTTTTTTATTCCATCATTTATTTAAATAATAATAAAAATAAAAAAGTTGATTTTTCTCATTAGAAATCTGAAAGTAATTCGATTTCTAGATATAAGCAAAAACAGCATATATGCATAAACAAAAAAATCCATTTGCTTTTAGATTTCTACATTTAGTCAAAAAAGTTCGGAAATGGACACCGTTTCCGCAATGTATTTTGTATAGAAAAAGGAAACATACATTAACGAAAATAATTCGATTCCTAGACAAAGAATCATATATTGTAAGGATGACACTTATAATCGTCAGACTTAGTTAGTTAACTTGGGGTGCCTCGTCTAACTTTGCGATTTGGCTAGTACCAGGCCCTTAAGCTGATGTGTTCATGTCTGAGTTCACTGGTGCTTTCTTATTACGGTTACTTAGAAAGGTTTTTTGGGTGTTTGTCAAGCATGTTTTTAAAGGAATTGGTGGTGGGTGCTTGAACAACATCTTCAGGAAGTTTTCCACATTTCCACTGCTCAATTTGATAGGAGGTGTTGTCTCAGGTTTGTTGAGCTGACAGTGGCATTGAGCTTTAGGCTATGACCTCGGAGATGACTATTTGCGTTTCTAGTAAAGAGGTTCTGCAGTTTTGGACAGTCGTAATGCTCATTGAAAACCTTGTATGTCTCTGTGAGGTCGCCCCTTTGTCTACGTTGTTCCAACGTTGTCAGCTTGAGCACTTTTAGTCTTTCCTCGTATGGTTTCTTCTTTAGTACTTCTAGTCCCTTGGTCGCTCTTCTTTGAACTCGTTCTAGGATAGTAATATCTTTGAATAAGTAGGGATTCCATATTCGGAAGGCATATTGCAGGAGTGGTCTAATGTTAGATTTTTATATTTAGATTAATGTCTCTATGGTCAGGTTCTCAAATGATTTCCATATGACGGAGAGTAGGGCATTTAGTCGTTTAACTATAGTCTCTATATCAAACACAATACAATGGTGATTTTCGTATGATATACTGAACCGTCATGGCTGGGTTCCACCTGGACCCAAACTCGAACTAGATTTTTGCAATCAGAATTATTCTTCCTAACAAATTTGGGTCTGGAAAAAGGCTTAATACCTACATAATTTTATATTTTGTTATTTAGATCAAGCAGTAAATAATTTGATAAACGCTTAGCAGTGCAGACGGACGAATTATCTATCTTAGTTATCGTCTGTCGATAAATACTTGTAATTACTGTAATACCTACCTTCTGATTGATTTGTTTACTGTGGCTTATCGGGGCAGGTTTGAGTTTTGGGTTGATAAGGTCTTGCGCAATCGGCACAAACAAATGAAACATTTTTCGAATATTCGGGTGAATAACATGCTGCAATAAATAAAGGTGTCACATATCGTCTTGAAGGCACAATGGCTAAGCTTTGGGTGCATGCTGATGTATTATAAAAAAAAAAACTGAGCATACACGATATTGACGCAGGCCTTACCTGCGATCACCCAGAACTTTATTTGTAGCAGGTGCTACTGATCTGCCAGCACATCTTGTCGCAGTAACAGTGTGGAACTGATCCCTGCTTTTTTCTTCCACTCCTCCTAGATAACAGGTGACACTCACTGGTCGTCAGCTTTTCTTCTACTTCTCCTAGATAGAAGGAGGCACTCACTGGTATCTGCTCAGATCGTCAGCCGTGATGATGCCGCCGTGGTCCCGCAGGTCTGCCAGCACGTCCTGCGACAGTTCTCCCGTGTAGAACTCCTCTCCGCCCTTCTCCGCCAAACGCTGCAACGTCCGGCACAGCGTCTCGTGTGGCAGCACGTGTTTGCCTTGTTCGTAGAACTTGTTCTTACTTTCGTCGTAGAAAGCTTTTCTGCAATCAAGAGGATTTTTTTATTAGAAAAATTAATCTAAAATAGGACAACTACATGTCGAAAGGACCGATGCAAAAATAAAACAATTCAGTATGATGTACGCTTCCTCAACCTTTTTAGAGGTTTAAGATAATATATCAAAAAAATTTAAACGTTCAGACGTAGCTCTCAGATGATTTATTTAATGTGCAAGGTCTTAGAAATATATTACTTAATATGACTGAGGAAATAGGCACGAGCCATTGCATGGAACTTCATCACCTCATTATCCTCTTAAGGGCGACCGTATTTCCAAGATGAAATCTCTTTCTGTTTTTCACGTACCATCTGACTCTCACGGTAAGTAACCGGTAAGCGCTGCTCACCTCAGCTGCGGATCGCCCATGACTTGCGGGTTCGTGCGGAGGATGTCGTTCAGGACGTCGGACACGTTGAAGCCGTCGCGGCAGAGCTGCACGGACGGCGACACCAAGTCCCGCCACGGCAGCGCGCCCCAGCGGCGGTGCGCCTCCCACATGCCGCGGACCTCGCCCGGCACGCCAACCGCCAGCCCGCCTGCGGGCAAGGCGCACTCATTCAAACTGTCAATAGTAAGGTGGCCCCACCCGGCGGGACTAACTCATTCGCGGGCTCACACGGATACTGTGTTTGACTTTTTTGCACGCAGCCTGGTCGCCATTTAAAGTGTATCCTCGCATTCAACACCTGACCACTGTCTTGTCAAGCTCATATGTCAACTATTTACAACAACGTAACGAGGGTTCCGAATTTTAAGGTGGCTACGAAAGCCATTCCGGCCGGCCGGTCAGGTGCTTGTTCACACTATGTTTGAAGGACCCTAGGTTGTACTTATGGAAACTACCTCAGCAGGGATTGCCCCACGGCGAATCCCTATCAGGATGTCGCCAGGGGGAAGCAGGGAGGGGCCGCTGACCCTAGAGTGTCATGCCTCAAACTGTACATACAATTAATACTTTCCCTATCATCCATGGCTATCCTGGACTTTCGGCTGGCGAGGCCCCTGGAACCGATAGGTCATATAGACTAGAGGATCAGTTGGTTCTTATTTTGCTTAAACTCGATGACCGACTACCGAGGCGGCGCCCCACTGGGTTACCTAGCCTTTTTTATGTAACTGGACATGGATGGCTAATATGTACCAAATTGAACGTCAGATATTAGTCTAACAAACCACATGGGTACTAGGTGCCATGCCAGGACCTTCCTTATATTGCTCGGCTACATAGGAAAACACGGACAATTTTCATTGCCGCTTCGACCATCGTTCATTCAATGCGATGGTACCAACCCGGGTGGGATTAGCCCTCCCACCTAGTAAGTAAGGAAGGGGACCTACAGTTTTACGTGGGATCCGAACCACGGCCAGCATCAGCGGTGGAAAATGTTCACCCATCCAGAACCTAACCGCGCTCAGTGGTGCTGGGCTACCGAGGCTGACAAAACGTACCTCTAAAGGCGTCCTTGCGGTCCTTCTGGTACATGTCCTCGCTGGCGGCGCCGGGCGCGGCCTCGCGCGCCACCACGCTGTAGGCGCGCTCCTCGTCGCGCATGTACACCGTCATGAAGAAGCCGCCGCCGACGCCCATCGACGCCATGTTGACGAGCCCGTTGCAGAACATGGCCGCCACCGCCGCGTCGACCGCCGAACCGTTCCGGTTTAGGATGCTCCTGCGGTGACGTTTTAGAAGTCATTATGAACATAAAAACATAAATATGCGGTTTAGGGTTTACGGTCTGGTGACCAATTTGAGACTTTTAATTCGGGCAAAGGCGTACCAAAGACCTTGTACACGTGGCTAAGAAGTGAGATAGGTCGATAGTTCTTCAACTTTGCCCTATCCCCCTTCTTGTGAAACAGGACAACGACACTACTTCACCATGCAGCCGGAACGACACCATTTTCGAGAACTCCATTGAACAGTGTTTGCCGTTCCTTCAGATGGGTCTTCCGCCAGCGTTTAGCAGTTCCGTCGCTATCCCGTCATCACCTGGAGCCTTCTTGAAAATTATATTTCAATATTTCGAGCAAATTGAGAACCGCTGCTGCCGTAAAGGATTCGGATACATATGTAAATGCACTTATCGAACTTTACCAGTGTGAGATGAAAAATAAGTATGCGAGTATGCATTGACGTTAAAAAAATTGGGTACCATTCAACTTGCAAAAACATAATCTAAAGGTTTTCCACAGTTGCTTAACCAGGCTTCGTGTTCGTATATTTTATTTAGGCGCAGGCCTATACAGCAGTATTCAGAGTTGGCGGACTAACTTTAAAACGCCGGACTAAACCGGTTTTTGTATGGTTAGTCCGGTGCCCACGTACTAAGTTTTGACAGGTTCTCTCCGAATACGACTGTTAGGCTTTATCATCTAGATATCATCCTAACATGATGAACTTGGAAATATTGAGTTTACCTAACCTAACCTATTGTTCATAAACAGGGTGAGTTTGTTTCGACATTAATTTCAAAAAAACTATTCATTGAGATGAAAGAAGTTAAAAAGCTGGAAACCATTTCGCGGAAAGCGGTTTGATTTGAAAGTTTTCATTTTCATAAAAAACTAATTCATGTTGCTCCGCGCTGCCTCCGCCTTCACACTGCACAGCATTGGAACAGCACCCAGATAATACGTGGCTTCTTAATACCTTCAATGATTATAAACGAAGACTTAGCTGTTGAAAAGAAGTTAAACGATATGGTTCCAGAAATGTTCGCACCATTTTTTTGTATTTAAAAATCGTATTTCTTCAATGCACCTAGTTACAGCTATAACCTCAAATGCTTTCGGTACGGAACGTATAGACTCAGTTAAGCATCCTTCAATACGCGCGCAAACGGGCCTAAATGGTTTTCCTCCTTCCAGCCGACATCACGCATGCGCAAAGCGTAGCAGCGCGGCAGAGCGCGACAGCTGATACCGACACAGGCTGAGGTCGATCTCAAGGTTATATTCTTTGTTAGTAAACACCTACCGGCGGCGGTAACGACGCCATTTAATGTTTTCATGATAAGAGATTTTCTCAGTTACATCATTCTCATCTATTTTAATTCGTTGACCGGACTCCGACAGAGTTGCTTTTAATTTCGGCTCACGGAGATCGTCGATATCCGTGTTTAGGCTAAACAACATAACCACAATAAGCAGGGATCTCATTCAATTGAGTTTGTTAGACTACCCACATTATTTCAACAAATACGACCTCGAACCATGTTAATTTTGTTTAAACCTACAGTAAGAATAAAACAACAGACTTGAGATAATTTCATTCATTTACTGCTAATACATTAAAATCTTTTTTATTTTAAACATCAACTCAGACTTGTCTTGTCGCAGCAAGACGATGCTCCGCTCAACGAGCCGCTAATGTACTTAAAACGAACTAAAACAAACATTTTCAATATCAACACACAGTTCCCGAGCTCAGCTACGAGCTCGCCATCGAGATCAGTGTCCGAGATCGGCGGCGCGGGCCGCGGGAGGCGGGGGAGACGAGGGGCAGCTCCGAGGCCGTGACCGCTCTATTTTAGCGCGGCCTCGTTCGCCACCGGAACCTGTTCTGCGCCGCCGCTCCCCCGTAGAACGCCTGCGTGACGAGCCAGCGGCGCGGGTGCTCCACGCGCGCCGCCGCTGCCTCCGCGGACCGCGACGCGCCCGAACCCTCCTCCTCGATCCTCCACAGCGTCCTCTTGAACACGCAATCACTCCGTTTACTTGCCATTGTTCATCACATTCAATCAACACGAGGAGAGCCGGCGGCTCAGTTCTTCGCCGGCGGCGGGGACTTCTTGTGGTTCTGCGTGTTCTGCAGCTTGGTGACGATCTTCCTCGAGTGTCCGGAGGGGTCCGTGTGGTTGGTGTGCGTGCTCGCCTCTTTCTTGGTGCGCTGCTTGCCGCTGTGTCCGGAGAATATGTGCTTGTCTTGGTCGTAGTTGTAGTGTTCGTACTCGTCGAAGTGGGCTTCGGACATCTTTCTTGTTGGTTATTTGCGAGGAAAGGTTATTTCACGAAGTAGCGCAAAGACAGTGCTAGACGTATCGGCTGCGCGGGTGTGATCGACGTGCGACTGCGTGCGGGCTTTTTATAGACGAGGCGCGGGTCGGTAATCGCATGCGCGACCGATAAATTTTCCCGCGCTGTGATTGGTCGCGGTTCGCGCCTGACGCATGCGTGTGTTTGTTTTGTTGGATGTTGATATTTACGGAACCTGAGATAGTGTGCAGTCTGTGCTGTGTGCTCTTGTAATGTATTAGTGATGTTTGTATACAATTCATGATAATCGTTTTTAATATCGCCTCTAATTAATTACTCCCTGTGCCCTATTCCTATAATGCCGACGAGGTATCTACCACAGAAAATATACCCCTAGCAATCGTAACAAGTATGTGCAAGCAAAATTATCGTTGCTCAAGTTGACTTTTCGATGTGTGTGAATAAATGGCGGCATCATTACATAATTATGGTTCGAAAAAAAGCAAACTCACGAGACGTAGCTTAGGCTTCCTTTTGTAAAAATGCGCGTTGAAATCTTTTCAACGAAAAGTCGGACCCCATAAGATACGATGTTTGTTAGCTGTTTGACCACAGGATACCATACCATCGTTGTTTGACCATACCAAGAGAGGCAGTATTTTAAAATACAAAAATAAATTATTTCATTACATCCTATCTAATCAATTGTAGTATATTGTGTCCCTTTTTTTGGAGGTTAAGAATAGTCAAAGAATACGGTGTTTTTAGGATTGCGTATTCCTTCTATTGATTTTGTTTTATTATTAATTTTTTTGTAGCCTACTTGGACTAATGTATTTAATGTAGTAATTTTTTATTACTTTTCTCTTTACTAGTAGCACCTATTTGCTAGTTGTAATATGTACTTTGACCATAACATAGTAGTTAAGTTTAAGCAGTGTTTTGTCTCTTGTGCTCTTGGTGTTTCTATTACATAAATAAATAAAAACTTAGGATTAATAACTAGATAATGCCCCCTTGTCCCATACCCCTGATAAAGATGACCACAAAATATAGCAATCAACCTTGTTGACGCAGACGTATGATATCAATATTTGTATGACGCAAGAAAATGATATAAATGCAATTAAATGTCATAAATGTGTTGGGGTAAAATTAGATGCTTGTATGGTTTGTTTGAAATTTCAAATGGATGAACGAAATACTTCGTTTTGAGCCAACACGAAAATTCACAGGTTCGCCACAAAACAAGTAATAATCTACATGAAGCTATAAAGTCTGCATGCCTATATCTCAATAACAGTGATTTTACTTTGATTGACATGTAAATATGTATGCATGTATGTATAGCTAAATGAGATTTGACTTAAAATTATCAGCTACAATATAACTTTACTTGCTCGCTGCATAAAATTAGAGTAGTGAACATGCGTTCAATACGAGGGTCGCAGGTTCTAATCCTGTTTCAGATTTAATTATCATTATTTTTTTTTGTTAATAGTGTAATATAATTACAAAACTGTGACTGTATTATAACTGTTTAGCCTCAAATTAGTCAAGTTAAACTTCCCGTACTTAAATTATACAATTATGGCATGGTGATTTGCTCTAATGTATGTATAATTATGACTTTATTGGTGATAATGTTCTAAATATACCTATAGATACCTATACTCACGGTTTACGAGCTAGCTATATGATGTAACACCCAGAAACGATTCGCTAACAAAGCAACGTTCAAGGCTGCTGAATACACTTAGTTGGGTGCCGCACGACCGCAAATGAACCAAGAAACTTCTAGAATAATCAAGACGGAGAAAAGAATACAATATTTTTATATTGGATTTATAATACCGATAGAGTAGAACGCTATCAGATATATATTTATTTCGAATGGTAATTAACATGTTGAAATTCGTTAATGTGATGAAATAGGGATGTCTGTGCGTTGAATTGTTGTCCACTAATTTATATGCAAATATAAGTCCTTAATTTGTTACCATTTGTCTGTTTATTATTTTACAAAACTGCAAATATTGATGCTATGCTATGTGGATACCGGAATCTTAAATAGGTTCAAATAGCACAGTATGTACTATAATAAGACGATGATTAGAAGGGCTCATGTAGGCCATTTGTTTACTTTCTGGCCGATAATAGCGTATCGATTTGTCTATAGTCTGGGGAACAAAAGTTTGGGGTAACAAGTACGTAGGTGATTCCCTCTGTCCCTGCAGTATGAAATCATCGCAAATGAACTATTAATTCATGAGAGACTTATTGGCGGTGGCGGGCAGGTCTCCTCCAAGCTGCTGCGCGGAAACCAAATCTGACGTTGTTTTGGTTCTGCGCAGCCGCTTACGCTTGGAGATGACCGACCAAGGTCCATCTCGCCAATTGTAATCTGCATATAAATCTGCAATCAATTTAAAAAAGAAGAATAAATGTGACCAAACGGTTCCTACGCACCCCCATGCCAGTGACACTGATGGTGTTATATCATGACTGGAAGGATCTTATCATCGGCCGGGGAACTGTTAGGAGGCCGCACTCATATCTTTCAGCCCGTGTCAGTAGATAATCGTTGGCACGGACCTGCCGATGTCGGAGCAGGGCGGGCCGTCCGTGCAGACGGCGGCGCGGCGGTAGGTGTGCAGCCGCGAGCCGGAAGGCGGCGGCGGCGCCTCCGGGTCGGGCGGCTCGGCGCGCGCCCGCTCGCCGCGCCCGCGCCCCAGCAGCACGCCGCACAGCACGGCCGCCACCACCAGCGCAGCCGCCGTCGCACCCCACACTATGTAGCGGGTCCTGCGGGAGACACATACACGTCTTAGGAATGATTTTTCAATGGTCTGATAGACAGTCAGATAGCTATTTGACGGATCTATTTACGCCTGTGCTTATCCATCCGTTATAGTAAGTCCATAGTATTATTAGTAAAATTACAGGCAGATCATTGTAACAGAAGATATAATTCTCCGGTAATGACTATTCGTCTTTTGGCAAACTTTTTTTTTACTATCAGTCCGATAAGTTGTATCTGATGAGTAAAAAATCGCCCCTCAGGATAGTACTTAAGAACGGCCCGTAAGCTATGCTCCCCATACAAACGTAGTTTACTAATAATTTGGAAACCGCTATTCCAATTAAATTGATATTTAATATCTAATATCAGGTAACACATATCTGTGTCTGCATGCTTTTGTTTTTTTGAAAAATCCAAACCGAAGGAAATGAAAGCAAAAAGAAAATCTTCATACGAATTCTGTTTTCTCTATGGTTTGACCCAGAATACATTTACCGAAAAAACTAAGGCATGCAGACACAGATATTTGTAGCCTAATATTAGATACCAAATATCAAGTAAGTTGATACATTGGTTTTCAATCGGCGTAAACGGCAACGTCAACGTATTTACTGCGACGATACGTAAGTTGTCAAATCAAATTGAGACTCGCAAATGTTAGCGCGTTTAACGCTCACTGCGCGCGCTCTTAAATTTCTCCATACATTTAAAAACGCTGTCGATTGGTTTGGTAGTGGGACTAGGGGTACAGATAGCACAACGGAGAAGAAAACGGTTTATTTATCACGACAGGTGGCGTCCAAGCGAGCTAACCTAAAATGTCTTTCAAAGCTATCAGATACCAAACAATATAAAACAGAATAGATTCTTAATCTTTATTTACTCAAACTACGTAATTAAAGTGACCTAATTTTCTCGTTACTATTCTAAAAAATATTTCTTCTAAATTATGATAATCAAATGAAGCCTTGGGAAAGGAAATATCACAATAACATAACCTATGATATTAAATTTAGAACCTTGTGCTGGTCTATTACATTATAATTCGTTTGAAGACAAACTAAAGCTCTCCTTTTCCTCTAAACCTTATTCTAACTGCATCTTGCATCTTAAAAATACCTAAATAAAACTTGACAGGCATGACCGTTTGACATTTCTAAGGTGAGGTCGCTCATGCGACACCTACAGTAAGCTTTGAGTTTTCTTCCCCATTTTACGTTTGTCAAAAGACAGATTGTCAAAATAATAAATGTTTATGACCGCTTGTGGTGTAGGGGCTAGAGGACTATGGACGTTATGAGTTCAAACCACAACTTTCATTCTCTTTCTGAGTTGGATAAGTGCTTTTAGTTACCCGCCCGGCTTAGTACCAACGAATTGGATTAGAAGATGGTCGAAACGGCAATGAGAAATTGTCCATGTTTTCCAATGAAATTATGACTTTATTATGGACTATAATGAGGCCACGGCTTACCATGGCTATTTTAAATAAACAGTTTATGGCAAAAAAAAACACCGCTGCCTTACTATCAAATTCCTTCAGCCAAAAGTTAGTTCAAATCTAGCTTTTATTGTTATACGGGGCCGTTATCAAATTCTTTGTTACGAATTTAGGGAACTGCCCTCCATTCATAGTCTTTTATTAGTCGGCGAGGTTGATAAAGAATATTTTAGTAATGCGAAGGAAAAAATAAATTAAATTGGGGAAAATATCTTGAAGTAGCGTAACCAATATCCATTACTTATAATACCAGCTACCACGTTCCAGTACTAGGTATTACTTATTCTGTGATACCACTTCAGTATTGGCATATTCACCTACGAACAATGTAATAATACCTACGTAGTTTGACCTGCCACCGGTCATTGCTCTCTAGCTCAAAGTCTACGAGCTGATACCCTTTGTGTCTTACTAATAAACATTTCTTATTCCACTGCTCATCCTCGTAGCAGTTATACAAAACAAAAATATGTCATAGTATTTATTAGTAAAATCTCTGAATAGAGGTCACGGATCTTTGTGACGTAACTTGGTGTAGTTTGACTACCAAAAAGTTAAAATAAATGAAATGAAAAAAATTAAATGAAGAGAAGGAATAATTAAACCTGAGCTCACCACGTTTTTTGCATTCGTCATACGAAATGCACTCGAATCAATAGCCGCCATACCCTGGGTACGTATTATAAACTATTCGATCTAATGGATCGTCAAATTGTTAACACTTATAAAAAGTTAATTAAAAATAAATGGTAGCATAGAAATAGGGTGTCCGCAGACACCCTGTGGGTGTCCCATAGACCGCATGCTAGGTCTATGGGTACCACAAAGAAAATATTATTTTGTTTCTACTTCTTTTAAGGGCATTTTTGTATATGTTTTCTAAATAAATTTCGATTTTTCCGATTGTGTTTATTCTATGTTTATAATTGTGTAAATTATGAATTGGTGTCATGGGTATTAATTTTTTTGTTTAAGATTCTGTAAATGCACTGTCCCGGGTTTGTACCATCGCATTTTATGAAACTATCGGCAATGAAAAATGATCAGTGTTTTCCATCGTGTTCAGTGTAGCCGTGCTCACAAAGGGAAGGTCATGGAATGGCACCTAACTCCTTCGGAAATGGGGTGTATTGGTCTTTCATTATGTGTTTCATAGCCGTCCAATTGTAATACTGCCTGCCTGCCTAGTACCTACCTACTTTACTATTTTATAAGCCTATAATGTAAAGTCGATAAGGTAAAAATACTTTGCTCTGAACCAGTTATATTATTGTAGGTAATTGAGGTCATGAAAAATACACACGCGACTTCAGTCTATTACAGAAAATGTCCGTGTTGAGATTGTTCTTAGTGGCTGTTTTTATCCAGTCGTTTCAAGTAGCATGTGCTGCCATCTTGTATCAACATAACTAACACATTAGCTGCAAAATAATTCACTCACACCGAATTAAACGTTCTTAAAGTATCACAACTGTAGGTAGATGGCGCTGCTGCCCGCGGCAAATACGAAAATTACCGCCTCGGTTTATTTTACGGGTTGCGACCTTGCGGCGGAGGCGGTGCCTCTAAAATCAATTCACACACAGAAATCGAATAGATGGACATACAAATGGAGCGGTGTTTGCCTATTTCATATACATAGTGTAGTGTACACTGCCTCAGGAAATAGGGAAAAACCCGGACTGCAATAGTTTATCTGCACGCACCGAGCTATCAAAGACCCTGCGCCACTGTATGGCTGTCCAGTTGTTACAATTATGGTTGTCTTTGGCATGACATAACTCTGGCTGTAAGTTTTATAGGTAGTTTCGTGTGCTTCTGTACGCCTATTCTTGTAATTTCGTGCTCAGTAATCAGGAATATTTCAGTCGAGAAACCCACTTTAGATTTTCTCGCCGGAAAAAATAGGAGCACGGCATTTCAATGATTCAGGTTTATCGGTTGAAAGATTACTGATTCCTTAGCACGGAATTCCCAGAATAGACCTACTGTACTGCACAACACCGACTGCCTTACTAATAAACATTTATACCATTGCTATTTAATTACTCCGGTATTTTTTGCCATATATTAGTATTGTATTCTTTCTTGCTGTCCGGTGCTTCGAGCTAGAAATACCGGAGTAAAAGCGATCGTAACAAATGTTTATAGGTAAGGAAGAGAAACATTTATAAATGTCTTACGATTTCCCCCAAGGCCACGGCAAGGATGTCGACCTCGCAAGCGTCGGCATGTGGGCCGGCACCAGGCGCGCGCGGTCGCCGCCTCCTCCCGCCCCGCCGGGGGCTCCGTCCCCGCCGCACGAGCCCACGAAGCCCCGGCGGTGCAGCGCGGCGCGCCGCCACACCACCGCCTCAACCGCAACCGAATTGTTCATCTAGCTGATCCCCGACCCGTTTACAAATATAAACATTGATGGAGAATATTATTTATATGTACTGACTGTGGCGACGGGTTTAAGTGTAGAGATAAAATAAGTTATTAGCGTAGCGTAGGCGTACAATAATAATTTGAAAACCACTATTTTAATTTGCTTGATTTTTAGTATCTTATGGGAGGCCACGACATTTTTGGGAATGATAACGTAAATGGCTGAAACTGGGTTCACAGGTTAGGGACCAACCCCCGATGCGAAATATGCCGGTCTGCCTGCCTCAAGTGGTTGCGTTAGCTAGATATGGCGCCTGAAAAACTCGTTATCGTGACCAGAAAAAAATCATAATGTAAATGGCTGAAATCAGTATGGAACGCAAGTACTAGTTGTACTCATGTGAATTACGCAAAAACTGAACAAAAATTTGGTTGCGTTATGAAGCATATTTCGCATTGGGGGGTCGTTCCCTAACCTGTGAACCCAGTTTCAGCCATTTACGTTATCATTCCCAAAAATGTCGTGACCTCCTAGACTATTAGGCAATAAAAATTTGTGCCTGCACGTTGTTGTTTTTTTTTTCGATAAATGTATGTTTTGCCTGTTTACTTGGTTAAGATTTTTCAGCAAAACAAAAACGTGCTGACACAGATATTCGTTGTTTGATATTATTGATATTCCGTGTACCGAATAATCGTACTACACGATGCACAGATATCTTTTATCTACCGCTTACTCGCACCAACGCAGGTAAAAGAAAACCTCTATATAGAATAAGTCATACTTATAATGAAGGATTCCGTAGTGTAGATATATTTAATTGCAGCAAGGGAAAATTCAAGAGGGAAACACTAAAATTATTATTTTATCATTTTGAAAAAGCAGCGATATAATAGTTTTTTTTTAAATATATACCTGTATTTTGTATTCTAAGTTAATTAATTATAATATAATAATTAAAGTGTATTTAAAATTAACAAAAAAAAATTCTTTGTAAATCGCAAGACATGTCTAGTTTTAGATTTAAGTTTTAAGATTTAGTTTCAGCATTTTCTTACATTTATTAGCGATTTTGCAGCAACCGTTGTTGTACATAGATAAATCTTTTTTTGATGTGTCTGTCACGTGTGTTTTTGTATTCTACTGTATGTTTGGTTGTTCTATAATAAAAAATTAAAATTAGATATTAAATATCAAGTAAATTGAAACAGTGGTTTTCAAAAGAATAGTTAACTACGTTTGTGTGAGGAGCACAGCTTACGGGCTGTCTTAAGATGTCAATGTGCCATCACTCTATGGTTTGATTTTGCTTCCCGATTATCGATGTGTAGTCAAATAAATGCATTTTATCGACTTAATTCAGCTCTATTTTTAGCTGTAAACGCTTCGGTAAACGTTAAAATGAGCGATACAAATCATGTATGTACTGAATTTATGAAGGTTGGTAGAAATTTAGTAATAATTAGGTCATGAATAAGTAATCAGTATATTTCCTATGAGTTCACATTCGAACATTTTATTAGAAGAAAACCAATATAGTGATAGGTAGAGTGCCACATAGTTCTTTTTGCGCGTGGCCAAAATCGGAACTAAACGGTCGCCATCTTTTTTTTTTTTTTTTTTAATTAGGTTTGTCGACGTAAACTTGTTTCAAAAAAAATGTTTTACAAAACAAAATACATTAATACTATCGGAAACTATCTACAATTAAAGACAAACACAGCATGCTTGAATGGTCATCTTTGCGGTACGGTGATGTGTTGCCATTATAACAATGCAAGTTATTGGCTAAGCTGTGGGTACTGCTTATTAATTTTAAGCTGAGGGTATTTTTTTTTCGGTAATTATGAATATAGTTTGTGAAGATATGTTTGTGTTTAGATTAGCCATACATACATACATCCATACCTTCACGCCGTTTTCCCGGAAGGGTATTAGTAGTAGTGGTTTGATACCATCTCGAGTTGTACTCGAAAACTCCTTGATAGATTATAACGAAATAAAAAAATACTGTATTAAGTCTAATCGAATTGGATGGCAAAAAATATCTTTTGACAGAGTTATCCGCGATTGACGTTGGGTTTATTAACCGACTCCAAAAAAAGGAGGAGGTTATCAATTCGTCTGTATGTTTTTTTTTTCTTCATAGAATTCAAGAAAACAAAACTAGCGGTAGTAAGTAACCCGACTTCTACAACCCCCATTATTCTTATTAAAATGATGAAAGATCAAATTTAGTTATATTTTGAATAATATTATTGATAATAATATTATTAATAATAAATATTTTCCCGGTCAATGGGGGATTTTTTTTCACGTGGTATCTCTTAAAAGACAGTGGTGCCTTCAGCCGGGCGCAAAATAACGTGTGTGGGACTCCATAAGCAAGATTTTTAAAAAAAGGTCCATTCCTTTCAGAATTATGATGTTCATGTCAGTTACTAAATATAACAGGAATCAAGATGTAAGAGTAGTTCACTACGCTATGAGGTGTTAACCATACAGCTTGCACGCATATAGGTATAGCTAGGTACAAAAAAACATAAAATAGGGTAGGCACAATAATGCAGTGGTTAATTAAATCTTGTCAGGTGACACTTCGCGTTCAATAAATGTGATCGACACGTCCATCACTACCGCACGACATTGTCAAAGGTTGGAAATGTTCAGCAATTTTCCAACGCAGAAACCGCGTGTGTACTAAACAGCAGACACTTCGCAGAAAACGTGCCGGGTTGGGTAACGAATCAATAAAGTGTCAGGTAAGGTGAAGTTCGGGCATGTAACTACTTACTTCTGGCTGAAAAGTGTAGATGGCGCTGCTTGATAAAGCAGTTTTGTTCCTGAGTAACCATACAGATTTACAGTATTGAGAGTGGGTGGATTTATTATCACCGGACTAAATAGCACTTTTGTATGGTTAGTACGGTGCTAGGCCGCGTAATAAAATTTTAAAATTCACTCTGAATACGATTGATAGACATTATCTAGGTAAGTCAGCAAATGACTTTGGAGAGGTCAAGGTTTATGTGGCCCTTGATAATAATTATATAGTAATATTATTTATTTTGTCCCTTTCAACAATGGATACAAAGCAGAGCAAATTAGAAATGTAAATTAAAAAGAGGTTTTTAAACATTGTAAATGGGAATTTCAGGATTTTTTGTTGCAAAAATGTTTTAGGACGCAGTAAAATAATTAGCTACCGCTGGCAGCCGCCGCGTGTCGTACTTAGCTGTCGCAGCCGCCGCCGCCGGCGCCGCGTGTCGTACTTAGCTGTCGCAGCCGCCGCGTGTCGTACTTAGCTGTCGCAGCCGCCGGCGCCGCGTGTCGTAATTTCGTGGTTAGGGTTACCATCCGGCCGAATTTTAAGGCTCCATATGTCGCTAAATTCCAATAATTTGGTTTTATTTTTATTTTATATCAACGTTGGTTAAGAATAAACACGGGTGTAAAAATCGAAATATCAACAAATGAATAAATTTTTTTGTGATACAAGATTACATATAGATATGTAATAGTAGTAGATCTATAATAGTAGTGAATAAGCGTGAAACATATATTAATTATCTTTAGAAAGTAGACTTTACAGGTCAAAAACCTAAATTTCGCTTCATCGCGCTCGATTTTCCGCGCATACAACATTGAACCCTAATGAAAACTCAATGCTTCCGGAGATCGCCATTATCGTTTGCCGAACGCTGGAGTCAGTTGGAGCCTTAAGACACGGAGTAGTTGGTATAAAAGAATAAAAATAACTTACTATAATAAACCCTTATTATAATAAAAAAAAACAATTTTCGACTCCTAAGTAGGATATTATGGCTGCAACCCTTTATTTTGTTTTCATTTCATTTATTGATTCGATTTCTGGTAGTTTAGTCATGTCACAATTTGATTGATCCGCGGATTCGATCGAAGAAGAACCCGCAAAGAAACTTGACTGATCTATAAGTTATGTTTTTTTTGTAATTTTTTTCGTCCACATCAATGATATAACACAATTATGATTTCATACCCAAATGCTAGCCAAACTTACATTAGTAGAACGGTCTAAGGCAAAGAACTAAGAACTACGAGGGAACAACCACCCACAAAGTGAAAAGTCTTAAATTATAAATTACTTTAACCTATTAACCTAATAATTATACATATTGAGTATTAATTGCAAGGTTTTTCGGGTGTATACGCGACCTTAAACAGTTACTTGTCGATCGATAACGCTCTTATGGACAAAAAATGAGAAGCGTTTTTTGAAGTTACCCAACAAATAATAAGGTTTTTCCCGGGGGTTTTTCTTACTTTGACGAAAATTAAATATGCCATTTAAAAAAAAAAGGGATTGATAATGTTCAAACTACTTTGAGGTTAACAATGGTTATATGAACAAAGACAGTTACCTGAGAGTAACAATAAGGATTGTTACTCTGAGGGTTACTCAATCACAAACATAATTTTAAATCCATTGTGCCGATTTACTTGAATGTTTAAATAATTTTGTCAGTATATTTGGTTTTTTTAAACGGTAATTGAAACAAATATTGTTTGCGGTCTTTGGACTAAATTGCATTTGTAATTAAATCCAGCTTTGTTCTCGTTTCGTTGAAAGATTTACTTTGTGATTTGACATTCTCGAGAAGGAATGTAATCACACGAATCTTTCAAAGAATCGTTACAAGCGATTATTAAAGCGAATAAGTGAGATGTCGCCTTCAGCTCCTTTGTGAATGCTGAAAGTTTGGATCTCTTTAACATGGTCACATGGTGTGAAAAAGCACCTGGCCGGCCGGCATGGTTTTCGCAGCCCCTGTGAAATTCCAAAAGTTGTTTTGTGAGGTCCCGGCGTGGGCCATATGCTGCGCTTAATGTTCGTTCCAGTTTGGTATTAGCCATACATGTCCATGTCCAGTTACATTAAAAAAAAGTAGAAAAAAACCAATTCAACGGTCATGTATTAACCATGGAGGTAAAGACTCCATGGTATTAACTTATTGATCTGAAACATATATCTGTCGGATTAAGATGAGCGCCATCTAGTAACGCTCGATGGTATTACTCGGATTACGACGCAAGCGCCGCGTACGGCACTTGAGGGAGTCTACGGTAGAGGGAGCGGGCGAGCGCCGGACACATTGTTTCGCCGGCGGTCGCAGCGTACAGACGTAGAACCCTCAGCGTTCCGTATCCGAAACTACCTACATACTTTTGGTTTGTGTCTGCCTGTATCGGTATTGTGAATTGGCTCTTTTGATTGGAATTACATCCTGTATTGGTGAGACTGGTGCTTTATTTACACACGACCTAACATTACCTACGTTACGCCCACTGGGAGATCGTTAATATGGACAATCCTGAAGACGGTGCCGACCATGATACGTTATCAGGCGTGGGATCAATGTTGGGTCGAAATGAAGGCAATGATAGCAGTAATTGGCGTGTCATGTTTGAACAACAGAACGCGAACATGCGCGCGCTAATCGAAGCCCTGCAGGTGCCTCAACGGAGTTTTGATGGACGTCTGCCGGAGTTCGCCCCGACAAGACAGATACGGACGCAAGTTCTTGGTGCGCGACCGTGGATTTGTGCTTCGCTGAAAACCCACCACAAGGAGGACAACTTGTACTAGCAGTGAGTAAGGCGCTGAAAGGTGAAGCGTCGACTTGGTTATCTCGAGTAGCCTACCAAGGAATGACGTGGATCGAGTTCAAGGCACTTTTCGCGACGAGATTTGTTACCTCCGAGACTTTAGCGGGTACCCTCATTAACCTGCGCGGCGAAAAACCGAGTGAAAAAGAATCGCTAGCCGCGTACGCGAGTCGGTTGGTATCTTCGTTAACTAATCGCTGGAAAGACGTGACAAAGGAAGAACTCGTAGTGGCAACTGCGCTCGCTCACGTGTCGCAGTTTGATTCGAGACTACAACGGTTGGCGTTCACTACGAACATTACTTCTAGGGACAAGTTGCAACAAGAACTCAGTGCTATTTCGTGCTTGAAACGCAAGATTGATAGTCACGGTGAGTCATCGAACGCGCTTAACGCTAAGCGAACCAAAATAACATCATTGATTAGATGTTTTAACTGCGGGAAAACTGGACATAAGCGATCTGAGTGTAGGAGTAAGCGTATCGAAGTCGGAGGACGACCTGCGGAATCTACAACGACGAGCCAAGTAGCACAGCAGCCTTCTACGAAGCCCCTAATTTGCTACAAATGTGGCAAGCCGGGACACATCGCGATCCGGTGTACGAGTGGCGGCAGTGGTGGTGGCCACGGCGGCGGGCCCGGCGGCGGCCGAGGTGAGCGGCGCGTGGACGCCTGCGTCGTGCAACCACCTTCGGGTGTGATGAATCATAAAGGAGACTTGATTCGGTTTACTTACGATTCTGGTGCCGAATGCTCGCTAGTGAAAGAAAGCGTTTCATGCAAATTGAGCGGCAAGCGTATAAGTGATGTTATTACGATGACGGGCATCGGTCAAACGGAAGTACGCAGCACAGAGCAGATTTTAGTTTGTGTAACGATTGATGACTACCCTCTAGAGATTTTATTTCATGTATTGCCCGACAATTGCTTAAAAAGTAACGTTATGGTAGGTCGCGAAATTTTAAATCAGGGTTTTTCTGTTAACATGACGGCGACTCAACTCTCGCTTAAGAAAGTTCTTTGTGTGAATTCGGTGAGTGACGATAGTGCACGGACACTTGATTGGAACGCAATTTCCACAGATGCGACGGGCACTGATAAGCGCAGACTATTACAAACGTTAAATAAAATTTCCGATTTTTTTATTACCCGTTTACCTACGACGCGCGTGACCACGGGTGAGCTTAAAATTAGGTTGATTGATCCGAACCGTACAGTACAACGGCGACCATATAGGATGTCCGCAGAAGAGCGTGGCGTTATTCGAGAACGCGTAAGAGAATTGTTAGACGCGAATATCATTAGGCCGAGCTGTTCTCCGTTTGCCAGTCCTGCGCTTCTTGTAAAGAAACAGGATGGTTCAGATCGCATGTGCATCGATTACCGCGAACTTAACAGTAACACGGTTTCTGATCGTTTTCCGCTACCACTCATATCGGACCAAATCGCACGTCTCAACGGAGCCAACTACTTCTCTCAGTTAGATTGCGCTAGCGGATTCCATTTGATCCCAGTACATGAAGGGTCGATAGAAAGCACGGCTTTTATTACCGCAGATGGTCAGTACGAGTTCCTTACGATGCCTTTCGGCTTGAAAAACGCGGTATCGGTGTTTCAGCAGGCTATTATGAAAGCTATAGGTGACTTAGCTCATGACTATATCGTGGTTTATGTTGACGATGTGTTGATTGTCTCTCCCGATCTAGAGACAGGTATTGAGAGGCTTAACACTGTGTTGGAAGTTTTAACAAAAGCTGGGTTTTCCTTAAATCTCAGGAAATGCTCCTTCCTCAAGACGAAGGTAGAGTTCTTGGGATTTGAGGTGGAGGCTGGCCAAATCAGACCCAATCGCAGAAAAATAGAGGCGCTAACGCTGTTACCACCCCCGAATACCGTGACACAGTTAAGGCAATTTATTGGCCTAGCTTCATATTTTAGGCAGTTTGTTAAAGATTTTTCTCGTAAAATGGCCCCCTTGTACCGACTTACTTCACTGAAAGGTGATTTAACGTGGAAACAAGAATACGAGAACATTCGTCAAGATGTCATCTCTACTTTAACGAGTGACCCTGTGTTAGTGATATACGACCCTGAACTTTCGGTTGAGCTTCACACAGACGCGAGTAGTTTAGGCTACGGAGCCATTTTGTTCCAAATTACGAGTGACGGTAAGCGAAATGTAGTAGCCTACTTCAGTAAAAGAACATCTCCAGCGGAAAGCAATTAC
Source organism: Incurvaria masculella (assembly GCA_946894095.1). Taxonomy (NCBI): domain Eukaryota; kingdom Metazoa; phylum Arthropoda; class Insecta; order Lepidoptera; family Incurvariidae; genus Incurvaria; species Incurvaria masculella. The sequence continues at coordinate 13,430,949 of OX335644.1, forward strand.
CACTCGTACGAACTCGAAACTCTCGCCGTTGTAAACTCTATCAAACAATTCAGGCAATACTTGCATGGTACTAAATTTACCGTAGTGACCGACTGTAACTCGCTGAAATCGTCTCAAACGAAACTTGAATTAACACCTCGAGCGCATAGGTGGTGGGCCTTCATCCAGTCTTTCGATTTTGATGTCGTATATAGGGAAGGCAAACGTATGTCTCACGTAGATTTCTTTTCGCGCAATCAAATTCCGACTGACACTAGACCGGTAGACTGTGGAATAGAGCCGAAACGCGTTGACGTTACGGAACTCAATTCAAACTGGCTTCAAGCCGAACAGAATCGCGATGCTGAGGTGACTCGGATCATAGTCGAGTCAGAGAACGGTGAAATGAGTGACGAAGTAGCAAAGACGTATGTGCTACGGTCAGGAATACTCTACCGAAAAATTCAGCGAAATGGAAGGACAAGCCTTACTTGCCTCGCGCACTCAGATGGTCAGTGGTCAACAATATTCATGACTCTATAATTCATCTTGGTGCCGACAAAACGCGTGAAAAACTTTGCGATTTTTATTGGTTCCCGGGAATGGCGCAGTTTGTCAAAAAATTTGTAGACAACTGTGTTACGTGTAAAGTCGCGAAATCTCATTCCGGGAGAATGCAGGCTGAATTGCATCCCATACCGAAGGTAGCTGTCCCATGGCACACGGTACATGTTGACGCGACCGGTAAACTTAGCGGCAAAAATGATAAGAAAGAGTACGTTTTCGTGCTGATTGATGCGTACACTAAATACGTCCTACTCTACCATACGACAAACATAGACTCTAGGAGTAGCATAAACGCGATAACTCGAAGTGTAACGCTTTTTGGGGCTCCTTCTCGTATAATTGCGGACCAAGGTAGATGTTTTGCCAGTAAAGAATTCCGTGATTTTTGCGAGAGCAAGAACATAAAGTTGCACCTCATAGCGACTGGCTCATCTCGCGCTAACGGGCAGGTAGAGCGCGTCATGGGTATTTTGAAGGGAATGTTAACGGCAGTAGAGACTAGCGACAGGTCGTGGCAGGACGCTCTGGGTGAAGTTCAGCTCGCAATAAACTGTACAGTAAACCGCGTTACAAAAGCTTCGCCTCTCGAGCTTTAAAGCTCGAGCGGAAAAGTAGGAAGACCCTTATCATTGATGTGTAGCGATGTAGATACCGAAGTCGATATTGATGACTTTCGGGAAGCCGCGTCTGAAAATATTCAGAAGTGCGCAGATTATGATAAGGCGCGATTTGACAAAACAAAGGCGAAAGTTACGAATTTCGAGGTCGGAGATTTGGTTCTGTTGAAGAATGAGGAGAGAAATCAGACGAAATTAGACCCGAAGTTTAAAGGCCCATTTAAAGTGACTGAAGTTTTGGAGGGTGATCGTTACACATTAAAAGCGTTAAACTCTAGACGCACTTACAAGTATGCACACGATAGATTGAGAAATATGCCAGTAGGTCATGTACCAGCCGACGAGGACGTTGACAACGTCAGCAAGTAAACTTTGGGAAAGTTTGAGTAAAATCATGGTGGAAACTCGAGTAAGGACTCTAACAGCCGTATTTTGTTCGACCATGCCAGTAGCTATTACGTAGTCGTAGCCCGGTGGAAATCGGTGTCTCTTGAGGTAACTCAAGTAGTCCGTGGGTGAGCGGTGCGCGTTTAGCTCTGGAGGGAGGTCGTGGTCTGTTGAGACCGTAGTGTGTGGTGATGCACACGTGCTATCCATGAGACGGATATGCGTATGGGAGATGCGATCCACGCGGTGGATGGGCATGTGAGAGAGTCGCGATCCACGAGATGGACAAGCGAGGCAGCAATGCGATTGCTGGTCGGCTGTGAGCCGTGGCGGGTCAGAGGGCAGTTTACTCGGGTAGTAGTAGTGAAGTTTCAAAGTTTCAGTTGTGTGATTCTTGGATTGATACAAATGGCGGTCGTACATGGCTCTACTTGGTTCAGTTTAATGTAACTTCAGAGTAATGTGACCCCTTTAATTGCTTAACAGCAAGCAGCAATCAGTTATAAAGTCCTGAGTTGTGACTAGAATGTTGCGAATTGACTTCGTTCATTTCCGGTAGAAACCCTGTGATGAGGTAGAGAGATGGTCAGGAAAGGCCGAGTAGAACAAGATTCTCGTGCGTTGTTTGTTCCAGGTGTAGCTACACACGAGGACGTGTGCTAGCAGGATGGCCGTGTCGGATTAAGATGAGCGCCATCTAGTAACGCTCGATGGTATTACTCGGATTACGACGCAAGCGCCGCGTACGGCACTTGAGGGAGTCTACGGTAGAGGGAGCGGGCGAGCGCCGGACACATTGTTTCGCCGGCGGTCGCAGCGTACAGACGTAGAACCCTCCGCGTTCCGTATCCGAAACTACCTACATACTTTTGGTTTGTGTCTGCCTGTATCGGTATTGTGAATTGGCTCTTTTGATTGGAATTACATCCTGTATTGGTGAGACTGGTGCTTTATTTACACACGACCTAACATTACCTACGTTACGCCCACTGGGAGATCGTTAATATGGACAATCCTGAAGACGGTGCCGACCATGATACGTTATATCTATCTAATGGCGCATCTTGGTGGTAAAACCGATGCATTGCGTGGTGAAAAACGACCAGATGACGCTTATTATGCCGTCGTCGAGAACGAGAAAATATATATTGATCACAACCCGGCACCGATCAGCCGCCACTGCCGCCAGCCAGTTCTGGCATTGCAATAACTATTTTATTTTACTCCACATTAATTTGATTCGCATCTGCCGGGCGTCCCGTGACGGCCAACTTATAAAATGTTTTTCAATTACAAGAGGGTTTAAAAACTTGAGCCGCTCAGACAGCGACAGCGCCCCACGCTCTCCCCTCCTGCCAGGAGGGAAGCGAACGATCATCGATGGCTCGCAGTCTACAGACCGCCGCCGATCTCACGCTCAGGGCGCCGCGCCACGTCTCATCAACGCGGCTCAAGACTGACTCACAGAGAGTGAATCGTTTTGCGAAGAGCTTACTATAGAAATGATCCTATGAAGTAAGGTCTTGACCGCAACATCAAAGCGAAGAGTATTTGTATAACATGAGCACGCTCACTTCCCTCGCGTTGTACAATCTGTAGCAAAATTGTAGCAACGCCATCTCTTGAAACGGTTTCATTAATTTCTGTTGCCACTTCCCTCTGCAGCGCGCCGCTACCGTAGCGGCACAGAATATGTTAGCGGTGTCGTATTGTGCTAGGGCAACAAAAAATACCAATACGAGCCTCTGTCAATCCTCAGAAATGTTCAGGCTCTATTGATATCGATTAATTTCACGGACAGGAATTGTCAAATGAACAGCCAAACTAGTTGCCATGCCTCGACCATCCTCAATTTTAATAAAGTTTTTTTTTAAATAATTTGTAAATATTTTATAGTATTGTAGCCCTTTCTATAACGCATATCATCATTTTAATATCTTCATAATTGAGGACGCTATCCCCCGGTCGCACTTTTCTTGAAAACAGGTTGAAGAAGGAAGAAACCGTTTCAGTGTTAAAAAAGGAAAACACCAAAACTTGCAAGTTTGACTGCAGAACCTATATAAAACATTTTTAGGGTTCCATACTCAATCCCTCCGCTGCCCGTCCGTCCGTCCGTCCGTCCGTCTGTCACAGGGCTATATCTCATGAACCGTAATTGGTAGGCAGCTGTTTTTTTTACAGAGTGTGTATTATTTTTTCCGCTATAACAACAAATAGGTAAAATAAAAAACAAATAAAGGGGGGGCATATAAAAAATGTGGTTAGTTAGAACCCTTCGAGTGCGCGTTTGACTCGCACTTGGCCGTTTTTTTTCCCCCACTGCGATAACATTTAAGTTTCAGTAAATTATCCCTCCAGTAACTGATTCCAAACCTACAATTAAAATGTGTTTTTGAATAATTATTTATTTTCCAAATTCGTCAGTAACAAACAACCAATGGTAACACCATGTTACCAAAGTATGACGCTCTAATTACAGTCAATATTTCTTCTATTCAATTGTTGCAACAAATAATACATGAGTCTCAGGGTCTCTTCCCACCAAGTACTGTTTAGCTTAATCCTCACATTAAAGGGCCTTTCTTACCATCTCGCAATCGATACATGATAATCAGCAATTTAGTAATAAAGGTCCTTTAATTGTCAATTAAAATAAATCAGCACTTCGTGAAAACCGGCTTAGGACCTTTTTCAACTACTGCTGATTAGCTTAATCGCCACATATTAAGGGCCTCTCTTTGCAGCTTACAATCAATACCAGTACAAGATAATCAGCACTTTAAAATAAATGCCCAAATGCTTTATAAAGGCCCATAAATCACCACTTGGTGATAACCAGGCTTACAATAATTAATTCAAATTACAATTCTAGATATTTATATAAATACTACACAAAATTACCGTCTTTTTTATTCCGCATTTCACAGCCATATCTTAGAATAGCTTCAATGTATGCGAAATGTACAAGTTTCATAGTTTATGTTTTCTTAAGCGTTTTCAAACCATAACAAGCAAGTTTTTTAGATACCCTATCAATTTGACTTTTCCAGTTTAATTTAGTTTCAACTTCTACTCCCAAAAATGTTACACATTCTGTTATATGTATCTAATTGAATACTAGTTGTTTGATAATTGCTACTATTGCATTTTTTTATGCAACCTGACATGGATGGCTTGTGTTGTGTGGTATTACACGAGGTATTACACAACAACCGTTATATTAGCCTAATACACCACATTCCCGAAGGAATTGGGTGCCATGCCAGGACCTTCCCTTTATGAGCACGGCTAAATTAAACTGGATGGAAAACACGGATATTTTTATATTGCCGCTTCAATCATAGTTTTAACCAATGCGGTGGTACCAACCCGGGCGGGCTTAACCCTACCACTTAGTAGGGGAAGGAGACCTACAGTTTTACATGGGTTCCGAACCATGGAACAGCTCGCATTCGTAACTAAATGCACTTATCCAACTCAGAAAGTGAAAGAAAGTGGTGCATGACCGGGCGAGGATTTGAACCCAGACCTCTCGGATGAAAGGCAAGTTCTCTGGCCCCTAGACCACGAGCTGTGTTAGCATGTGTATGTTATATATATATACTTTTGGCCATGTTTAGTTTTAATGTATTGCTCCTAAACCTGTATGTTATTTCCTTTAGTGTGATCTCAAGATTTGCAATCAATTGATTTGCCATCTATTATACAGCTTGTATCATCAGCAAATAAATGCATACTACATCGTGATATATTGCTCGGTAGATCATTAATATAGATCAAAAACAGTAGCGGACCCAGGATAGATCCTTGGGGCACACCATATTTTATGTTAAGGTACGAAGTAATTGATATATATTTTAGAGAGAGCATTTAGTATATACCCCTTTGAGGGTATTAATCGTCTTAACATTATGGCGTCTGAGTACTGCAAAGGAGATGCATTCCTAATTCGCCTTGACAGCTCAGGGGGTCCATTCAGAGATAGAGTGAGTTCGAGTTCGGGAGTGAGTTAACCTAAAAATAGGTGGGAAATATATTATTATTTAAATAACGGAACCGTTATTTATACTTCCAACGTATTTACGGGACGGACCAGATTTTTACCTAACTGTAATGATATTCAAAAAGTGTGGAAACATTAACTACGTAAAAAAGTGAGTTGATATTTAGTGACGAATTCGAACTCACTCTTGCCCTGAATGGACCCCCTGTACTTATTGTTTTTAAGTTTCTCGGAATTTGCTGCCGCATAGCTGCGGCTACCCGAGAAGAGCCTTCCACATAACTAGTATTAACTAGGCACACCAAGTGGTTCAAGCGTACTCGGTATATTTGTGGAAGCGAGGGATCGTTTATTCATGTTGTTTATATGGCATGGCGAGAAAACCTGCCCGTGCACCGGGGTCAAGATAAACCGTGGTGGCCTAGCGGATTAATAATTAATAAACAATGGATTAATAATTATAAATGAACAAAGATCAATAATTCATGCCGTATGCAACAGTTGATGACAAATATAAGTTGATTTTCAAATGGCCGCCGTTTAACATATTGCAATTTGAGCAGTTTCTATAAACAGCTCTCGAATAATAAGAAGGCTAGCACAGAACATGAAATCATGGTGCTGACTAGAGAACAACCATGACAACAGAATTACGTGCAGTACCTACCTACAGAATTCGAGCATAAATAATCGCTTTTTTATCGCCGAAAGGATAATTTGTACTCTCATCATGATATCTATGATGTAACATGGAACAGATAACAGATTAAAAAGACGATCTTATCTACTGTTTGAGCTTTGCACACGTCAAACGCGCCAGCAATGTGCCAACAGTGCGCACGTGTCTCGACGAATGAAGTGAACTCAGTATTTAAGCAACAGTTGTCTAAAATATTAAACTATAATTTATCTTTCAGCCATGACTGGATAATTTAATTAATTTATAAAATAAAATCATCGACTAACGCGGCGGAGTAAGATAAGAGTTCAATATTGTGGAGTGTGGGCGCCATGTGGCTTCTACAGCATATCTTCGTGCTGAGTTGGATTCAATTGGCGCTTTCGGCTCGAATTTTGGGCGTATTCCCGACGCCGTCCCTCAGCCACCAGGTGGTGTTCCGCGCGCTCACGCTGGAGCTGGCGCGCCGCGGGCACGAGCTGGTCGTGCTCACCACGGACCCCGCGCGCCACCACCCCAACATCACGGAGATAGACCTGCACGACGTCTCCTATCCGCTGTGGGAGACACTAGTCATGAATAAGTTCTTCGAAGCCGAACGCAATGGTCAAAGATCAATGCTGTCACAGTACAATATATTTGTGAACTTCCAAAACGTTAATTTCGAAAAACAGATGCATCTCCCTAAAGTACAAAAGTTCATCAAAAGCGAAAGCGAACAATTCGATCTAATATTAGTGGAGAGTCTAGCGCGAGCTTGGTTTTCGTTCCGACACAAGTTCAAAGTCCCACTTATTGCAGTGAGTTCATTATCCGGCATGACATTTACCTACGATGCTATTGGCATTCCTACACATCCTATTTTTTATCCTGACGCAATGAGCACCAAAATCAAACATGCCAACATATTAGAAAAAATAGTAACCATTTACGAACATATTTTCAAATACTACTACGCCACACAAGCACGGCAACGGATCAACGAAGTTACAAGAAAGGTTTTCGGCGAGGATACTCCAGACGTGGCCGAACTCGAGGCGCAGACTGATATGTTGTTCTTGAACGTCAACCCAATATGGGATGGCATTAAAGCAACGCCTCCTAATGTATTCTATATGTGGGGCGTTCATCTGAAACCGGAGAAGGAGCTACCTACGGTAAGAGAATACAGCAACAATATAGTTATTGGATCAGATGGATCTAAATATTTCGCAACGTACGTATTATACAATAACAAATATATTTTCAGAATCTTAAGAACTTTTTGGACAGTTCGCCAAATGGTGTTGTGTACATGAGCCTCGGTTCTAACATGAAGTCGACGGCGCTGTCGGCGGACAGATTGAGCGTGTTCTTGGAGACGTTCCGCCGCCTGCCGTACGACGTGCTGTGGAAGTGGGAGGCGGACGAGCTCCCAGGGAAACCTGACAACGTGCGAATTGAAAAATGGCTGCCTCAGGCTGACCTACTGAGTGAGACTGGTTATATTAAAAATAGCTATGTTGTTTTATTTTCAGATTATGTGAACATATCACATGTTTAAATAATCCATTCAAATGCAAAGTTGCGATTAAATGCAATTGGCAACGATTAACGAAATGGCTTGTCCATTTCTTGGGATAGGGTCCACATTGATTTAATAATAGATAAGATGTAAATGAGTGTGATTAGCTAATCAAAAAAAAAAAGTAATTTTAGCCATTCATTATAGGTAGGTTACGTAATATTTATGTCTCTATATGTCTGGGTTTCAGAACACCGAAATGTGAAGGTTTTCATAACTCAGGCAGGTTTGCAGTCAACGGACGAAGCACTTATGGCCGGGGTACCACTGATCGGGATTCCATTGTTCGGCGACCAAGAAACAAATGCAGAAAGATACGAAATACATGGAGTCGGAGTATCATTAAACATAAAAACACTGACAGTGGACGAACTAGAGAAGACGATCAATTCAGTTATACAAAATCGAACGTAAGTATCGCCACACAACTAATTTAAAAACATCCTTTTTAACAATATCAATTTGATTGGGAATTATCAGGGGGCTCCCTAGATTTTGAACTTGAGACTAAAACTGATGGCGATTCCAATATCAGAACCTACAATAAGGAGCATATCTATAATTATACCAAGAAGCCATTTCTCAATAGTAATAGAAAATGATGTTAGTAATCTATCAACATTTTCTATGCGGTACGATCATATCATTTGGTCAAGGTTCGCTTCTTAAACAGAAAAATCATCGCTTCGTACTTGATCGTGCTGCTCCTAATGAGAAGCTGTCAAACTATGTGTAGAAAAAAAATAGGCATATTTTTTCTAAATATAGTTTGACAGCTTCGAACACGAGAACTTCTCGTGTTCTCCCTGAGTAGACTCGCAGGTACGCTACGATGACACTAGGTACAGATATGTACATATATAATCACTTTCATGGGCGATTAGTTCAGCGGAAGCTTGCTAGGTGGCTAGGTGATTTAGCTGGGATAGTAGATGAGGTTGGCGAGTGATACAGAGAGTGTGAATGTTGGGTGCAGGTACCGCGATGCTGTGCAACGGGTATCTCGGCTACTGGCGGATGAGGGCGTGGCAGGCGGCTTGGACCGTGCTGCGTGGTGGGTGGAGTACGTGATACGGCATGGCGGCGCGCAGCACTTGCGCTCGCCAGCTGCGGGAACCTCCGCAATTGAATATTTCATGCTGGATGTTTTAGCAGCAGTCATACTCGCCACTTTATTGGGGCTAATGCTCGTCATAGCTACTGTTTATCTTATTTATACTTTACTCACGTCGAATAAGGGCGGCAAACTAAAAACTCAATGAAGAATGTTTTATGATAAACTAAAATAAAAATACAGTTTGTGTGTTTGTTACTTCATTCCCAACCACTGAAGAGAAAGGAAGTAGATTAAGAAAGGAATATTTATATGCAGATGATACTACCTGCATAGTACACGGAAACACAGCTCGCGATTTGCATGACAATATGTACATAACATGAAACGAACTTATTGTTTATACCACAATAAATTATAATTAAATAATAATTATTTTATTCAAAATCAAAAATAAAATTCTAGAAGACAAAGAAATAGATAATGTTCCATTCATAAAAGTTGACAAAATAACATCCCTAGGAGACAGTTGAAAGCAATCTAAACTGGAAGTCACAAATAGAACAAATATAAAAAAAACCTGCTAACAGCTGCTATGTACTGCAAACCGACCAAATGCCATCCATGTTCCGTACCATCGTAAAAGATTTAACACCATCAAATTATTTTTTAGTTTTACCTATTTGTTGTTATAGCCGCAAAATAAATACACACTCTGTGAAAAAATCAGCTATCTTCCTATTACGGTTCACGAGATACAGCCCTGGGACAGACGGACGGACGGACGGACGGACGAACAGCGGAGGCTTAGTAATAGGGTTTTGTTTGGTACCCTTTGGGTACGGAACCCTAAAAAACAACCTATATTGATTTCATATGACCGTTAACTGTTTTCAAAAGCATGTTGTTGTTTCTTATTACGAAGTTCTACATACATAAAAAAAATATGCGATCACAATACACAATCAATTATCAATTCATTTTGACGACTATTCATTAAACAGGTTGGCAATTAGTGAAGTGTAGTCTGTAGTTATTTAAGCAATAGTTGAATCTCTAACCATTTAGTTACAAATAATAAATCTGTATGTCTGTCTGTCCGTTCACATCTTGAAATCCAATATATATGTAGGTATTGCTTAGTTCTTCCCTTTTATCACACTTAAAACGTGGGTGAATGAAGGTTTTACATCGAGTAACAGATTTCGCCTATAGGTTTAAGAAGATTTGCGGTTAAGAGCAGTAAAAGGCTGTGAATAAATTGGATGTTGAAAAGCATTATGTAGAATTTTGTTTGCAGGATAACAGAACGCACTTTGAATCAGCACTCAGAAAAGCGAAAGCGAGAAGTTCTCGTGTTCGATTTAATCAAACTCCACATAGAAAAAAATATACCTACTTTTTTTTTCTTCTTTCATGAGTAAACCCCCTGCTTCAATAACTATTTGTCTGTGGTGACCATAGATAAAAAAGAAGAAGATAAGCCATCCAGCGCCACCAATCTTCAAAAACTACCAACCCAACTTTAACATACGTACCACATGAAAACATAGTCGCAGACGTGTAAGAGGGTTTGTGTGGGTGGGAACTGACTTGACGAACGCCTTTTTAGAGGAAATTCGCGCACGATGGCATGTTTCGACTGTGTGGTATGCGACGCGCCGCGGGATTCCCATACAATTAAATTATTTCTTTTACTCCGTTGAATGGGGCATTTGAGACATGCATGAATTCGCCCGTCCATGAAATCTTCAGAATGACTCAGAATCTAACATTTCTTTTCCCGGAACTTAGGTATTTTGGCCAAAAACACAAAATATGCGGTATCATTTGCTGCAAAAATGGCCCGCCAAATTTCTTTTCAATGTCTAATAAAATGGGTTAATAGGTATATATGTGTTCAGGAATCCAACAATTTTTTTACACAAAAGCGAGTTTTTTTTTAAAAATACACAGTTTTCGCTCTCATAAAATCGGCAAAATTGGCCAGCCCAATCTGTCGTCACACATTGTTTTTTAATTCTAATCAGATCGATAATTTCAAAGAATCCAACAAAATTGTTACTGGCAACACATATATTTTGCAAATGCCCAAATAAAGTGAACAGCATAATTGGCCCGCGCACTTTTTGAAATATAATGACAATAAAAGATATAATCGAAGATACTTTTAACAGAATCCAACAAAAAAGTTACACGCCCGTCAGTTTTGCAGCGTTTAACGCAACTTTGAATTTCGCGCTAAAACGGCAAGATGAGCGCGGGTGGTAGGCTGAGGCAGGCCGAAGCGGGACGGCAGCGATGGCTGAGGCACGTGTTTCAATATGCGTGATTGCGTAAGTGTGCGTGTGCGCCGACCTTTGCTCGAGGCAACGAAACGCTCGAGGCGCGGGGCTTTGGAGTGTGGTGGCAAAGATAATACTAATAATTACTTTGGTGGTGCATAATCGAATGTACCTAAAGCGAGCGCGTAGTTGGGAGCTGGCGAGCATTTCGGATGATTTTGGTAAATAAATTGGTCATGTACGTGCATAACTCGTGTATGTTTTCTATGGCAAGTGACACATCTTTATAACCGGCTCGACTCGTAGATTCTAGCAGTTGTATTCAGAGTGAACTGTAATCATTTTATACGGATTATCACTGGACTAACCATGCAAAATAATACATAGGACGGACATAATCCGGGTCGTCAAGTTAGACCGCCCACTCTGAATACTATTTTTTTAGGGTTCCGTACCCAAAGGATGCCAACGGAACCCTATTACTAAACCTCCGCTCTCCGTCCGTCCATCCGTCCGTTTGTCACAGGGCTCTATCTTATGAACCGTAATAAGTAGGAAGGTGAAATTTTCACAGAGTATGTATGTATTTTATTTATTTATTACTTTTTAGGGTTCCGTACCCAAAGGGTGAAAACGGAACCCTATTACTAAGCCTCCGCTGTCCGTCCGTCCGTCCGTCCGTCCGTCCGTCCGTCCGTCTGTTCGTCTGTCACAGGGCTGTATCTCAGTAACCGTAACAGGTAGATAGCTGAAATTTTCACAGAGTGTGTATTTATTTTGCCGCTATAACAACAAATAGGTAAGATTAAAAAATAATTAAATTAAAGGGGGATCCCATACAAAAAACGTGATTTTTTTGTTTTTTTTTCTACGATGGTACGGAACCCTTCGTGTGCGAGTCCGACTCGCACTTGGCCGGTTTTTAATATGTTGTTATATTAGGTTGGGGAAAAAGTTTCTTCGCATTTTTTAAGAAAATTCAAAACATTTTTTAATATGGTTTATTTACATTTAACTAAAGTATGTAGGTACCATTTTGTTCGATAACTTTTTGCCATCTTGTAGGTAGGGACATGATCCCATTGCTATAGAAATATTGGGACTTCTGATCAATATACCGCGACAAGTGGTTTTGGCAGTCCTCTCGTGATGTTAACCTGACACTGCCTAAAGAATTCTGAAGAGACCTAAACAGGTGGAAACCTGAAGGTGCAAGGTCAGGACTATACGGCGGATGCATTAACACCTCCCAGCCAAACTCTCTTAGTTTTTGCTGAGTGGCTAAAGATGTGTGAGGTCTAGCGTTATCATGATGAAAAACCACACCCCTTCTGTTGATTAATTCCGGCCGCTTTCTCTCAACTTCTTGCTTTAATCTCATCAGTTGTTCGCAGTAGAGTTCAGAATCGATGGTCCTGCCTGGTGGTAACAGCTCATAATGAATAATGCCCTTCCAATCCCACCACACACACAGCATCACCTTGTTGCGAGTTAACCCGGGTTTCGCCACAGTCTGTGAAGCTTGACCGGCCTTTGACCACGACCTTTTTCGCACGTTCTTGTCGTACGTGATCCACTTTTCATCACCAGTTATCAGCTTCTTCAAAAATGGTTCGGTTTCATTACGTCGTAATAAAGAATCACAAATGAGTACACGGTTCATTAGGTTTCTTTCAGTGAGCTCGTGAGGTACCCAAATATCAAGCTTTTTTGTGTACCCAGTTTTTTTCAAATGCGCCAAAACTGTTTTGTGGTCAATTCCTAGTTCTTCAGCTACGTCGTAACTACTGATATGCCGATCTTGCTCCACTTTTTCAAAAATGGCATCCATTTTATCCGTAATAGGGCGACCAGAGCGACGTGCATCTTTGACATCAAAATTTCCGGATTGAAAACGCTTAAACCAAATTTGTGCTACTCTCACAGACACTGCACTAGGTCCATAAACATCGCAAATTTTTTTCGCGGCTTGCGTTGCATTTTTGCCTTTTTTGTAGTAAAATTTTAAAATGTATCGAATTTCTTCATTAGATTCACTCATTTTGACAGTACGAAAAACAAATGAGAATCACACATTTTCCTAATTTGAATTTGGAATTATGTTCTTTAAAATTTAAACTTTCAATGATACCAAAACCAGCCAGATACAAATAGTATAGCCAAAGAGATTTTATTACAAGTTCATACATACTATAATGCGAAAAGACTTTTTCCCCGACCTATTATGATTAAAAAAGTAAATAAAATGTTATACCCACCGGATTTTTCTTTGAATTAAAAATAATAAGTGCATTTTATGTTTCCTTCATATTGACTTTTATGTGGCTAGAGAAAATTGATAATGTATTCAACTTATCAGTATATTCAATCTATTAGCATGAAAAAAGATCGTCGGTGCATAAAGTATCGGTGAAAATGCTTCTTAACAATGTTTTAAATTTTAAATGTATGGAAATACAAATACCGTCCATCTTTTTTCGCTTATGGAGTTTTTGACTTGCTATCTTTAATGGTGAAAACCTCATTTCAATCTGACCATTAATTTCCGATATATTCGCATGTCAATACTGTCAAAATTGTACAGTAAAATTTCAAAAATATAATTAAAAGGAATCTTTACCGATTTAAAAAAAACATGAAAAATATGTTCAATATCGAAAATAGGCAACGTTCAATAGGTGAAAATGCCTTAAACAATGTTTTAAATTTAAAAGTATGGAAAATTTACTGTTTTGAGTGTATTCAAATGCGAATATCTCGTAAATGAGTCGTCAGATTTTAATTAAGTTTTCATCATTTAAAATAACAGGTTGAAGACTCCATTAGCAAACAAAGATGAACGGTATTCATATTTTCACACATTTAAAATTTTCAAATTTTTTTAAAGGAATTTTAAAGAAAGAGGCATTTATACCGATACAAATGTTTATACCGTATACACAGATTTAAATGAGGTTTTCACCATTAGAGATAGCTCGGCAAAGACTCCATTAGCAAAAAATATGGTACCAAAAATTATGAAAATTACATACAAAACTTTTTTGTGTTATATCTTGTACGATGGTACGGAACCCTTCGTGTGCGAGTCAGACTCGCACATGGCCGGTTTTTCATGCCCATGGAGTCGTTGAAGTGTTATTTAAAATGATGAAAACTTCATTAAAATCTGACGACTAATTTATGATATATTCGCATTTGAATGAGCTCAAAACAGTACATTTTCAATACCTTAACATTTAAAACATTGTTAAAGGCATTTGTACCAATCTTACGTTTTCTATTTTCGATATAGAACATATTTTTCATGTTTTTTTAGACCTGTGAAAACGCCTTTCAAAAATTGTTTTAAGTTTTAAATGTATTGAAAATGTACTGTTTCGACATTATTCACATGCGAATATCTCAGAAATTAATGGTCAGATTTAAATAAAGTTTTCACCATTCAAAATAACAGGTTGAAGACGCCATGAGCAAACAAATAACATATTTAAAATTTTCAAAAATTTTTGAAGGAATTTTAAAGAAAGAGGTATTTATACCGATACAAATGTGTGTACCGTATATACTGATTTCAATGAGGTTTTCACCATTAGAGATAGCACGTCAAAGACTCCATAAGCAAAAAATATGGAATTAAAAATAGTCAAAATTACATACAACACTCTTTTGTGTTATGTCTTGTATGACGGTACGGAACCCTTCGTGTGCGAGTCAGACTCGCACATGGCCGGTTTTTCATGCTCATGGAGTCGTTCACGTGTTATTTTAAATGATCAAAACTGTATTAAAATCTGATGACTAATTTACGAGATATTCGCCTTTGAATGCGCTCAAAACAGTAAATTTTCAATACCTTTACATTTAAAACATCGTTAAAGCCATTTGTACCGATCCAACGTTTTCTATTTTCGTAATAGAACACATTTTCTTTAGACCGGTGAAAACGCCTTTTAAAAATTCTTTTAAGTTTTAAATGTATTGAAAATGTACTGTTTCGACAGTATTCACATGCGAATATCTCGGAAATTAATGGTCAGATTTAAATAAAGTTTTCACCATTCAAAGTAATAGGTTGAAGACTCCATGAGCTAACAAAGATCAACGGTATTTCTAACGGTATCTCTACGCCGACGACTTGCAGCTGTATAGACACTTTCGTATTGATGACCTTGCTACTGATATAAGTCTTATGAATGTAGATCTTGATTTGGTACTAAATTGGGCTACGAGGTTTGGCCTTCTAGTCAATCCTTCTAAGTCGCAGGCAATCATTATTGGTACTCACAAACTTCTAGCTAAGCTGAATCGAGACGAGCTACCTGATCTTTTATTCAATGGCACTGTCATTCCTTACGTTAAATGCGTGAAAAACCTGGGACTCATGATCGACGAAACTCTGTCTTGGCAACCACAAGTAGTCAAGTAAGCCGCAAAATGTTTGCTAGCATGCATACTCTGAAACTCTTAAAGAACTTTATTCCTTTCGCTACCAAAATTACGCTTGCACAATCCTTGCTTCTCCCTTTACTTGATTATGGTGACGTGTGCTATCTTGACCTCAATCAAGAGCTCCTTAACAAACTCGACCGCCTCCTCAACGTGTGTATCCGCTACGTATTTGGGCTTCGTAAATTTGATCACATCTCTGAATTCCGAACTCGTCTTCAATGGCTCGATATTCGTCACCGAAGGAATACTCATGTCCTTTCACTTCTCTACAGCATCCTTAATGATCCCAATGCTCCCTCGTACCTTCGTAATCGGTTTTCATATCTTTGCTCACATGGTCTCCCACTTAGATCGACCGGCTCTTCGATACTGGCCATTCCCTCGCACACATCCTCCACGTATTCAGACTCCTTTACAGTGCACGCTGCGAGGCAGTGGAATCAGCTACCTCCCCATTTACGAAATTGCCCCTCTATCTATGTTTTTAAAAAAAATCTCAAAGCTTATTTTCTGTCTTTATGATTTCTTTAATTTTCTCCCTCATACTTCTTTAAGTTGGTCAGTATTTATTTTTATTTTTTTATTTCTTTTGCCAATATATATATTTTTTTCCTTAAAATTATATTGTATTAAGTATCATCTTTTATTTGTTTTTATAATATATATATGTAGTATTTAGTATTTATTTATTGATATTTATGTAGTTATATTTATGTACGGTTATATAAGTTATATATTTAAGTTTAAGTACAATGTGTATTTGTTGTATATTATGTAGGAATTATGTTTCCTCTAAAGCTATTTCTCCATAGTTACTACACGCACTACTGCTCACGATACCCAAAGGTAGACTGGTAGAAAATGCCTCCGGCATTAAGTAGTACCTTTTGCCCGAATGTTTTTTGAGTGCAATAAACTTATATAAATAAATAAATAAATAAATAAATATTTATATTTTCACACATTTAAAATTTTCAAAGGTTTTTAAACGAATTTTAAAGAAAGAGGCATTTATACCGATGCAAATGTATGTCCCGTATTTACAGATTTAAATGACGTTTTCACCATTAGAGATAGCACGTCAAAGACTCCATAAGAAAAACATATGGAATAAAAAAATAGTTAAGATTACATGCAAAACTTGTTTGTGTTATGTCTTGTTCGACGGTACGGAACCCTTCGTGTGCGAGTCAGACTCACACATGGCCGGTTTTTCATGCTCATGGAGTCGTTCACGTGTTATTTTAAATGATCAAAACTGTATTAAAATCTGACGACTAATTTACGAGATATTCGCCTTCGAATGCGCTCAAAACAGTAAATTTTCAATACCTTTACATTTAAAACATCGTTAAAGCCATTTGTACCGATCCAACGTTTTCTATTTTCGTAATAGAACACATTTTTCATGTTTTTTTAGACCGGTGAAAACGCCTTTTAAAAATTATTTTAAGTTTTAAATGTATTGAAAATGTACTGTTTCGACAGTATTCATATGCGAATATCTCGGAAATTAATGGTCAGATTTAAATAAAGTTTTCACCATTCAAAGTAATAGGTTGAAGACTCCATAAGCAAACAAAGATCAACAGTATTTATATTTTCACACATTTAAAATTTTCAAAGGTTTTTAAACGAATTTTAAAGAAAGAGGCATTTATACCGATGCAAATGTATGTCCCGTATTTACAGATTTAAATGACGTTTTCACCATTAGAGATAGCACGTCAAAGACTCCATAAGAAAAACATATGGAATAAAAAAATAGTTAAGATTACATGCAAAACTTGTTTGTGTTATGTCTTGTTCGACGGTACGGAACCCTTCGTGTGCGAGTCAGACTCGCACATGGCCGGTTTTTCATGCTCATGGAGTCGTTCACGAGTTATTTTAAATGATCAAAACTGTATTAAAATCTGATGACTAATTTACGAGATATTCGCCTTCGAATGCGCTCAAAACAGTAAATTTTCAATACCTTTACATTTAAAACATCGTTAAAGCCATTTGTACCGATCCAACGTTTTCTATTTTCGTAATAGAACACATTTTCTTTAGACCGGTGAAAACGCCTTTTAAAAATTGTTTTAAGTTTTAAATGTATTGAAAATGTACTGTTTCGACAGTATTCACATGCGAATATCTCAGAAATTAATGGTCAGATTTAAATAAAGTTTTCACCATTCAAAATAACAGGTTGAAGACGCCTTGAGCAAACAAAAAACACATTTAAAATTTTCAAAATTTTTTGAAGGAATTTTAAAGAAAGAGGCATTTATACCGATGCAAATGTATGTACCGTATATACAGATTTGAATAAGGTTTTCCCCATTAGAGATAGCACGTCAAATACTCCATAAGCAAAAAATATGGAATAAAAAAATAGTCAAAATTACACACAAAACTTTTTTGTGTTATGTCTTGTACGACGGTACGGAACCCTTCGTGTGCGAGCCAGACTCGCACATGGCCGGTTTTTCATGCTCATGGAGTCGTTGACGTGTTATTTAAAATGATGAAAACTTCATTAAAATCTGACGACTAATTTACGAGATATTCGCATTTGAATGCACTCAAAACAGTAAATTTTCAATACCTTTACATTTAAAACATTGTTAAAGGCATTTTCACCGATCCAACGTTATCTCTATTCGATATAGACCACATTTTTCATGTTTTTTTAGATCGGTGAAAATACCTTTCAAAAATTGTTTTAAGTTTTTAATGTATGGAAAATTTACTGTTTCGACAGTATTCACATGCGAATATCTCGAAAATTAATAGTCAGATTTAAATGAGATTTTCACCATTAAAGATAGCACGCCAGAGACTCCATAAACAAAAAAGATGGACGGTATATATATTTTCATACATTTAAAATTTAAAAAAATGTTTTGAGACATTTTCACCGGTACTTTATACACCGACGATCTTTTTTATGCTTATGGAGTCTTCAACGTGTTATTTGAATTGATGAAACTTCACTAAAATCTGATGAGTAATTAACTAGATATTCGCATTTGAATACGCTCGAAACAGTAAATTTTCCATACTTTTAAATGTATGGTCAGTATTATATGACCGGTGCAAGCGAATTGCGGGGTATTTCACAGGCGTGCTCGGGTCTAGCGCTTTCGGCTCCTATTTGCCCTGACGCCCAAGGCACAACATAATTCAATAACTGAATCCAAGAACGTGATATATCACGTTCTTAATTCATGAATGTATGTATAATCCACCGTGAATCAATTTGTGAATTATAAATATGTAGTTTATCTAATTTCAGTGATTTATCTTCGCGGAATCATCTTGCATAAAAATAAAATAACTCAAATTGTATTCAACCTTTACCAAAGTATTTTACTCATTTACATGTGTATATTCGACGATCACTAGCAATTACAAAAGAATAATACCTTTATCAAATTGGCGAATTAATTAATTTAAATTTCACATCACACTTTATAAACTCTTGTCCATTATGCAGGTACTACGCATGAAAACGAACTATACATAAGTATCACCAAAGATAATACTAATAATTACTTCGTAATCGGTATCACTAACACAGGCTAAACCCTTTCTTACCGCCGCCACCGTTCCCACGCCACCGCGCCGCACTGCCTCCGCACCGCGCCGCCTACCACCCGATTTCGCCAAGCTATTTTAGCGCGAAATTCAATGTTACGTTATACGCTGCAAAACTGACTGGCATGTAAATTTTTTGTTGGATTCTGTTAAAAGTATGTTCGTCTATATCATTTATTATCATTATAATTAAAAAAATGGGCGGGCAAATTATGCCGTTTACTTTATTTGGCCATTAGCAAAATATATGTGTTGCCAGTAACAAATTTGTTGGATTCGTTGAAATTATCGATCTGATAAGAATTAAAAACAAATGTGTGACGACAGATTGGGCTGCCCAATTCCGAGTTTATGAGAGCGAAAACTGTGTATTTTTTAAAAAAAACTCGCTTTTGTGTAAAAAAATTGTTGGATTCCTGAACACATATATACCTATTAACCCATTTTATTAGACATTGAAAAGAAATTTGGCGGGCCATTTTTGCAGCAAATGATACCGCATATTTTGTGTTTTTGGCCAAAATACCTAAGTTCCGGGGAAAAAAAATGTTAGATTCTGAGTCATTCATTTTTAAAACCTGTATTTGTACACATTCTGAAGATTTCATGGACGGACGATTTAGTGCTTTGGTAAGCCCCAAATTTTAGCTTCATTCATTGGCCTATTTGGCCAAACGGCGGAGTCGCAATAATGACCGCATGCCACTTCTTCCTTTCTCTTCAGAGATGGTGACGGATAATTCAGAAGCACATTTTCAACGTTGCGTAGTTACGAAGGCATGATAATTCACTTACCGGTGTGACTTTTGTTTCCGGTGGCGTGTTGTAGCATTGTTCCTCCTGCCCGTAACCCGCGCATGATGGGCGGCGCACCTCGGGGAAGAATTTCGCAGCAAACTTTCCTCAGTCATCTTTATAGATTTTTTTCACTCAATATTTTTTACACTTAACGTCAAGGTATAGCAAAATAATCACTGATTTGGTTTTCCAAACGTTTAAGAATGCGGCGTCTTATTGAGAACCATCCTCCCTTTTAAGAATGCGAAATTAATTAATTGAAAACCCTTTAAAATTGTATTATTCTATAGGTTACCAAAGAATGGAATTAATGCCAAGGAGTCTTGGCTGGACAGAAATGTCTTTCATCTTCATCTTCATGGTAGCGCATTGGATGAAACTGAGCGGTAATGAAAAATTGTCCGTGTTTTCCATCCAGTTCAGTGTAGCCGTGATGCACAAAGGGAAGGTCCTGGCATGGCGCCTAATTCTTTCGGGAATGTGGTGTATTGGGCTAATATCATAACGATAGTTGTGTGGCATTAGCCATCCATGTCAGGTTGCAAAAAAAAGATATTGTCATTCCCAGCATTCAACCATAGAGACGTAGAAAAGGGCTCAATAGGTAAGACAGACCAAAGTAAATGTCTAAAAAAAATTAGGGAAACCGAAATAGACTCAGATTGTTTGTGTTTAACAAATGATAAATTGATAATCCTCATTAACCAAAACAAGTTTAAAAATATCTAGG
This sequence comes from Incurvaria masculella, assembly GCA_946894095.1. NCBI lineage: Eukaryota > Metazoa > Arthropoda > Insecta > Lepidoptera > Incurvariidae > Incurvaria > Incurvaria masculella. Next base: position 13,451,652 of record OX335644.1, read on the forward strand.
TAATCATTCGTTTGGCTAGAGATATATCTTAATTACCCGCATAATCAAAATAAACCTAATTTTCCGAACAAAGCCGGTTTTTTTTTGGTTCCGTATGCGTTCCTAAACGATTGGATTGCGATGAAAAAATAATGTGAAGAAGCACCTGATCAGCCGGCATAGCTTTTGCAGCCCCAGAGAAGAGTTCAAAAGCCCATGGGCGTCGTCGGGCACACCTTACGTTGGCGGAAGCGAGTGTTTCTGAAAACAGTTCTACCTACTAACTGCAGAAAGATTTGCAGGCAACTTCTTCCCGATTGATTTGACCGTTCTAACTGGTTCAGCAGGAAATGTATTTGAGATACTAATGAATGAGGACTACCGAATAAACCGTTTTAATTTTTGATCAGTGACTATTGTTATTGTGTGCAAGCAACGAGTGGTTATAAAGTAATTTGCTGGCGATAAAAAAAAAACTCTTGATCTGTTTGCTACCAAACTTCACAGGATCATCCGCTAGGCTAATCTTTGAAATGCATGAAAACTTCATTCAAGTTGGTCACAACGGCTTTATTTCATTTCGGACATTCACCCTAGCGGAGCTTCTCAACTTCCAAACTGCACAGGATCACCCGCTGGGCTAATCAGAATATTGCCTGAAAATTTCACCAAAATCGAAAACGAAGCTGTTATTTCATGTTGCACATTCACGTGAGCAGAGCTTCTTAACTTCCAAACACTAACCCGAGCGGAGCTTCTAAAGAGCCAAACTACACAGGATTAACCGCTTTGTTAATCAGAATATTGCTTGAAAATTTAACCAAAATCGTTTACGATGTCGACATGTTGGACATGCATGTTGGACATGTTCCAGTTCGTTCATGTTGAACATTCATGCAAGCGGAGCTTCTAAACCACCAAAAACTAACCCGAGCGGAGATTGTAAACGTTTTTGCAGTGCTTGTCCCAAGAGGGGGCTGAGCAATAAACACACGTTATCGTGCTAATGGGTGACAAAGTGAAATATATTGGCTTTCTGAAAAAATACGAGTAGGTCAAAAAGAAAAAGAAACCAATTGGTAAAATGTTATTTGCCGCTATTTTTCATTTGTTTTTCTTGCTGTCAAAATGAGTGAAATAATGAAGAAAGAAAAGAAGAATTATTTCTTCACCTCCATGGAACAAATTCGATACATTTTAAAATTTCAACGCATGCAGCTAAACAAATTTGTAAAAATTGTGTCGTTTATGGACCTAATGCAGCGTCAGTAAGAGTAGCACAAAGTTGGATTAAGCATTTTCAAACCGGGAATTTTGATGTCAAAGATACACCTCGCTCAGGATCCTGTTACGGATAAAATGGACGCCATTTTTTAATAATAATAATGTATTTAAATCAGGTGCATTGTCCCATAAAATTATAAATAATATTAAAACTAAGTCATACATTAATAAAATCCTTATAATAAATTCGTTCCAAAATATTTGCTACTATTCTATTCTCACTGATGGCTGAACGGCGAAGGAATGCCGCCTTCTGTTTGCACAGAATGTGTATTTATTTTGACGCTATAACTGTAGGTAAAACTGAAAAATAATAAGAATGAAGGGGGGGGGGGGTTTACCCATAAAGAAAGCTGATTTTTTTGTGTTAAATCTTGTAAGATGATACGGAACCCTTCTTGTGCGAGTACGACTCTCACTTGGCCGGTTTTTCATCACGATAACGCTAGACCCACACACATCTTTAGCCACTCAGCAAAAATTAAAACGGTTTGGCTGGGAGGTTTTGATGCATCCGCAATATAGTCCTGAACTTGCGGCTTCAGATTTCCACCTGTTTCGGTGTCTTCAGAATTATTTAGGCGGTGTCAGGCTAACATCAAGAGATGCCAAAACTAATCGTCGCGTTCTTTTAATCAGAAGTCTAAATATTTCTTCAGCAACGGGATCAAATTACTACTTACAAGATGGCAAAAAGTCAACGAAGAAAATGGCACATATATACTTTAGCTCAAAGTAATCTATAATAATAATAAATCTGTAAGGGGTGTTCATGAAGTAAGTTGCTTTGTTTTCTAATATACTTCGTTTATAGACTTTATGTATGATACTAAGACCAAATTGATGACTTTTAGAAATCAGTTCTGTATGTATGTATACATGTATGTATGTTCCTCCATAACTCTTAAACCGATCATCCGAATTCAATGAAACTTACTACACGTATATGTAAATACACGGGACACAGGATAGACAATATATAATTCAGTTCCGCGTCATACAAACCGGGATTCTCCGCGCGGCTCGGCGGGAGGGACGCGGCTCTAGGGGGAAGGGGGGGGGGGGCGGCACTGTCTGCCTTTATTTCTTCGTTTACTTCTTCATACGGTTTTTATTAATATAAGGAGCGATCAACGTGCAAGGATTGCGTAAGCAATTTTGAAATATTTAATACAAAGTCTCTTCCACCAAAGTACTGATAAGCTTAATCCTCACATTAAGGCGGCCCAACCCGGCGGGCCTAATTCATTCGCGGGCACGGTAAAAAACCGTGCTGTTGCGCTCTGGGACCTTCTCTGTTTCAAAGAATAAGACAGGCTCCGTGATGAGGAAGATGCAACATGTCCACAAAAAAGACAATGTGCATAGTGTATGATTTGGTAAGATTTACGAAAATTTTAATTTCAAAACGACTTATAGCTAAAAGTAAACCACGACCGCTGTAGTAAAAATCTAACAAAAACCAAATAGAATATAAATCTTGATTAAATAAGCTATGTCTGATGACTAATTATTTTACGATGTTCTTACTTTATCATTGCGTAATCCACCTCCAAAGTTATCGTATAAAACGCGCGAAAAATTCGAACTTTCGGACCTTATAACTTAGAAACCAAACTCAATTTCACAATGCCAATGGTCATCAGACATCTAGTTCGATCAAATAAAGCTATTTTGAGCAAAATTTTGGATTTCTGACAAGAAATATGGGCGTGATCTTCTTTCCCCTTTTGTATGGGGAGATGAGCGGGTTGGGCCACCTTAAAGGCCCTTTCTTACCATCTCTCAGTCGATACCAGTACAAGATAATCAGCGCTTTAGTAATAAAGGCCCTTTCAGAGTCAATTAAAATAAAACAGCAGTTGGTTAAAACCAGGCTTAGCCTGTAGTTGGGTTGATAATTTTTGAAAATTAGAGACAACGGGTCTCATAGTAGGCGCGCTAGATGGGATTTCTCTTTCCTTTTTGTCTATGCTCAAAATCATTACGACGCGACATTTTGGGTGCGCGGTTCCCGGGATACATAAAGTTCAGACACTTTTGACTTTTATGCCTCGCTTTCAAAGTATTCGATCATTTATCTTGTGTTTACGTGGTTTCTGTGTGTAGTTGTGATGGAGTGTTCGATTAATATAAACGTACACTCACGCATACCTATGTTGAAACTTGGCGGTGGTTTTGAATTAGATTCACGTATTTGATAATTGAAAACTGGTTTCGCGATGCGTAAACGTATGTGTTTTCAAAATATTCTTAAGATGAAAGTGTTCAAGCATTACACATTTTCATAGAATGCTGTTTACATAAATCGAGATAGGCATCGAAATGGACCCCCATAATTTTATTTTTGTCATTTAATCGAAGAGAAAGGGTTTATCAGTTATGGTCGAAGAAATATCATGCAGGATATATTCATAAGATTATCCGCCAATAAAAAAACAATTAAGCAAATATTGCCATGGCCGATTCCAAACCTTCATCACTAGATAGTATAAAACAAAGTAGCTTTCTCTGTCCCTATATTCCTATGTATGCTTAAATCTTTAAAACTACGCAACGGATTTTGATGCGGTTTTTTTTAATAGATAGAGTGATTGAAGAGGAAGGTTTATATGTATAATAACATCCATTAAATTGTGGAAACATACTGTTATCTTTTAGGTTTCTAATGTGATGTCGTAAATAATTACATTTTTTCCACTAACATTGCAAACGCAGGCTGAACTTGACCAGCCCGCAATCAGTCAAAAAAGACATTGACCCGAGAGGAGCCGGGTACCTCAGCTAGTATGTAATAAAACCGTTTAATAATGAACTTTTTATTACTAAGTAATATGTACATCTAATGTAAAGAAGGAAAGCTGTAAAAAGAATTACTTTATGAATATACTAGTAGGCTTGGACTTGAAAAAAATAAATAAAAAAGGTATATTTTTTACCTTTTTTATTTATGGGTATTTTCTTATGGAACCTGACATGGATAGCTAATATCACTTGTTATCAAATTAATACATTTCTGACTTGAACCAACATCGACCAACACGCCATGACATTACAAACTGTTTTGGAGTGCCAATTATCCGAGCACAAAGGGAGGATGTTCTCAAACAGACTTACATTGTTTCCAAAATACGGTAACAGAATCTTTCCACAGGTTTCCTAATTAATGACACTCGAAACAAGCACAAAAATGACGGCGCTGATTAGCAGCCGCGGGGGAGTACCGTCCGCAAACACACGCGAAATAAAACTAATTTGTCATCTTTGCAGTTGGCAGCACAGCACAGAAGCAGCTCATGTTCAAGAGCGGTGTCTGCAGACCGTCATGACATGCGTGCGATCGAGTGCGGCCGGCGTGAATTGTCGTGCTTGTCAAAGTTTCTGGAAACTTTTTGGAACATTTTGACCATGCGCGTTCGGAAGTATAGATCCTTGCTTTGGTTTGACAGGAGCAAAGGAGAATGCCCATTACAAAAGCGCTAGCAGTTAGCATGTACACCAATGAATCCACTTAGCTTTTATTCCTCGCATCATAAAAGTAAAAATGTGTGACTTTCAATTTTTTTCTATAATGGGGATAAGTCAGTAAACACTGCTAAAGATGAACTTTGAGGTTATTTTTGCTCAGAACAGCGCGCGCGCTCATGGAGTGTGTTATGCCTACATTGTACCTTGTACCTACATACCATCTTTGGTTGATATTTATTTGCTACACCACTTTTATGAGTCACAGTTTGAGATAAAAAGTCGTAACCGAAACTGAGACTAACGAAAAGTAGCACTTAGTGACGTCACTTTGACACGCAGGTTGTATGGATGACCCCCATTATCCCCTTATCCCCATTATAGCAAAAGTTAAATTTTCAGATTGGTACTTTTATGATACAAGGAATAAAATAAAATTGGTTTCATGTCTGTACATGAAAATTTTTAGCGCTTTTCTAGCCCATACTGGAATGGGCATTCTCCTTTACCCTATGTCGTAACCTGTGGAATGGAGGCAGGAGGGCATTACGGATTCGAGCAGCAAAATGAGCGACCTTTTAGTTTTAGTAAGACGATGGAGACGATTAAACAACTCCTCGGAGCAATATCCGTGAAGGTGACACAGCTGCGGGACACACTTAGGATGAGATAAATATTTGTTGCTGAATTCGAGACTAGCCAAAAGTAATACTAACTAGTGTCAATAGTAACTGTTCGTCCTTGCAAAATGTGTCAAAGACTTTCGTCAGTTTTAGTTTCAGTTACAAGTAGTTATCTCACTCCTAGGCCTGGACCACATGATCGGAATAAAAGGGACGGACGGAATTCATTTTATGAATCGCCTATGAAAGTGTATGGGTCAGGCCATAGATAAAATTTAGGTGATATGCCATCTAGCGCGGGGGCGTTGTACAAAGGACAACTGAACGTGGGACCAAGTGCAGGCAGCGACAACCCCTAAACAACAACAACATGCCTTCTAGCGCGTTTATTATGAGACCCGCTGTCTCCAATTTTCAAAAACTACCAAACCGTACATAACACATGCAAAGATAGTCGCGGACGTCGCGGGTTTTTAACCGACTTCGAAAAACGAGCCGGTTCTTAATTCGACTGTATGTTTTTTTATGTTTGTTACCTCAGAACTTTCGCCTGGGTGAACCGATTTTGAAATTAAATGTTGTAGGTGGAAACTGACTTGACGAACGCATTTGTAGAGCACATTCGCGCACGGTTGCGATATTGTGAGTGTTTGGCATACGACGCGCCGCCAGATTCCCATACAATTATATGGTCACTTTGACCATACGTCGGCGACACAATATCGAGCGCATGCCACTTCTCTTTCCTTTCTCTTCAGTGCATCGGACCCTAGTGCAATCTCTGATTCTGGAGTACCCAACAAGGGCGAAATTCCGTCAGTCCGATTTTAATGCGATCATGCTGTCCAGGCAATGGGTCCAGGCATTAGATAGTCAACATCCCTGTGTAGTTGCAGTGTTTCTAGATTTTCTTGCACTACTCGTAAGTAGTGCAAGGTTTATTTTGACTTTTAGTGCGTCGTTATAATTAGTTGAATACCCACTTTTAATATCTTTTCTAAAAGTAAAATTTGAGGCATGAAAAACAGATTTTTCTAGGTTGGTCCTCGCTTATCTTATCTGATCAAGCGTTTTCACGAGCCTCTGGGGAATTCTGTCAACATTTGCCGGACGCGTCGTCCTTCACATTCACGCGTAGGTACTTCCGGATAAAATCTAGCGCAGGATCTCGGCAACTTATTGTACATTCAAAATATCGTCATTGTGGCCATTCTGGTTATTACATGTCACTCCGCTTTGTGGATGGAAAACAATGAAAGATTATAAACAAAGAAAAGTTATGGAATTGACATGGATGCATTTATATCAGTGGCGAACATTATAAAGGTAATTCGCGTTCGACAGACCGGTGTGATATGGTCTTTCATAAGGGCATAAAGATTAACTAATAAGACGGTAACTTTTTAAGGGGGTGTGTGCGTCTATGTAGATCGCACTACATCGTTCGTCGATATTTATGCTATAACTTGATTTACTTTATATGTATCAAAATTGACGAGGGCTCTGTTAAGTTGACGAAAGCATTTACACCCGAAAAACCTTGCAATAAATACTCAATATGTATAATTATTAGGTTATTAGGTCTAACCTGGTTTTCACCAAGTGGTGATTTATTTTAATTTTCACTTAAAGGGTATTTATTAATAAAGTGCTGATTATCTTGTACTTAGTATTGACAGCAAGCTGCTAACGAAGGCCCTTAATATGTGGTGATTAAACTCATCAGAAGTAGGTGAAAAAGGCCCTTAGTGTAGTTTGACTAGCAGAAGTTGAATAAATAAATGAAATGAAATGAAATAACTCCCCAATAATAGGAAGTTATTAGCTAGACCTATATTTTGTGAGCACACTACGCAGTTATGTATTTCATCATCGTAAAAAAAAGGCTATCTCGTTGATCATTTGATGGATAATTATAAGACAAAGTGCAAAAAGTTGCTAATTATAAATGACAACTTTTTGTACACACACTCAGAATTATGTTCGCGATTCCAACTTATTTTCGTAATTGGTTAATGAGATAAAATACATAAACGAAGAATGTGCTTGCCACAACAGCTATAGTCTGTAACTTCTAAAGTTTGAGGAGTTTTAGCAGAAATAAACTATGAACGTCTGTGGCGACATCTACAAAGTAAAAACTAGGAAGAAAACAATATTATAAGGTTGTGAGACACCTAATAATATTTTGTTGCATGTTTAAATGTCATCACTAACTCCATACATAATTGTATAAAATTGGAAATAAAACATTAAATGGATCGAGCTGGAATATACTGAAGATTGTTTTGAATTTAAATCAAAAACGTGCACGAGGTAGTTCATAATAGTAGCCATAGAACATATTTTAGGTCCTTACATATTAAATTGGCGTTTTATACTACATGGAAAAAGTCTCGGTTGTTTAACGGCTAGCTTTTCCATAATGGTTTGCAATTGTTGACCATACAGATCTGCCATAATCGTCTAGGTAGCAAGCTAAAAAAAATTAACAAAAAAAATAACCGACTTCAAAGAAAAAGCACTAAAAAGTAAAAAATAATTGCCATTTTTGTAAGTACGATTTTTGTAATTTTTTGAATCAGCGTCAGCCGGGCACGCGCTGCGCCAATTAAGAGAACCTTGGCTACCTTGGCTGACACGTACTCAAAAAATAACAAAAATCGTAACTATAAAAATGGCAATTATTTTTTACTTTTTAGTGCTTTTTCATTGAAGTCGGTTATTTTTTTGTTAATTTTTTTTATTTGTTTATTTTTAGTGAATCTGAAGTACACTTAATAATTTGTACACGTCCTTTCCAATAAAAAGGAAATCGATTGGCGTTACATTAAGTTATTCGTCCATTTGTCGCGCAAATCTTAATACAAATTTAAGACTTATATGATTTTCTCATGGATATCATTATCAGAACTTAACCAAATTAAAATGGGACCACTTGGGAAGCACTAGCTTTCATTTAAAAAATAATCATCCAAATCGGTTCACCCGATTCTTTTATACTAGCTTCCCCATATACATCATTGATCAGTTCTGCAGCACTGGTGGCATGGTAAAACTCGTATTCGTAAATAACGCGATATTCCAAATCCATTGTCGAAGAAAAAACAAATGTTTCGAAAGGAAATTAACCACTAAGGCCTGGACCACACGATCGGAATAAAACCGGACGGGCTTAATTCATTTTATGAATCCTTAAGGACGTGTATGGGTCCGGAGTGTTGTCTGGCCCATTGATAATAAGGGAGGAGATATGGCATTGAGCGCGCCTAGTATGGGAGCCCCTGTCTTCAATTTTCAAAAACTACCAACCAAACATAGTCGCAGACGTTTTGGAGGGTTTGTGTGGGTGGGAATTGATTTGACGAATGCTATTTTAGAACACATTCTCGCGCGGTGGCGATATTTCGACTGTGTGGCATAGCGCTGCCGGATTCCATACAACTATATGGTCATTTTGACCATATAACGGAGATATCGAGCGCATGCCACTTCTCCTTCCTTTCTCTTCAGTGGTCCGGCCACATGCACTCACTGATTCCGGAGTTCCCAACATAGGCAGACATTTCGTCCGTCCGGTTTTATTCCGATTATGCGGTTCAGGAGGTTTTTTCTCGTTGGGGCCTAATTACACAAGCCTAAAAATAATTGACAATAATTGAATTAAAAATAAATGATATATGAGATCAAAGTGGCCAGTTTGACAAAACGCCAATTTCATATGCAAGGATTAATTTAAAAATTAAACGTAAACATGCATACATTTTTAGGAATTTGGATTTACCCACATACATAACGCACGACAATAATTTCACACACCCATTCACACAAACACACCCTCTCACACACCCTTGTTCGCGGGATGCGGATCGTGCGGACCTTGACAAATTTACCGATTGTGCGGGCTAGGTGTTCCCGACTAGTTACGCGAGTGTATTTCGGAAGACTTTGTAGCGCCATCTCCCTCGAACACGGCAGTCTATCCGGAATATCTATACACTCGATAGAGACAGATATATACGTAATTAAAAAACGTGACAAAAATCGGTCTTCTGCGGGTCTCAACGTTCGTGCGGTTCGACCGCATATGCCTCAATACATACGTTTTAATACACTGACCGCATAAACGTTTGAGAGTACCTTTTTACACTGGCCCGCATAATATTAAATGCCGTACTTATTTACACAACGTCCGCATAAAACATTAGGCGTACTATTTTACACTCGCCCGCATAATATTAAATGTCGTACTTATTTACAAAACGTCCGCATAAAACATTAGACGAACTCTTTTACCCTCGCCCGCATAATATTTAATGTCGTACTTATGTACACAACGTCCGCATAACACATTTGACGTACTTTTTTACACTCCCCGCATAATATTAAATGCCGTACTGATTTACACAACAACTCCCGCATAGGTGATCGAGTTCCATACAATGGCTCGTGCCCGTTTCCTCAGTTAAATAAAAAAAAATTATCTTATACATTTTTTGTTTCTCACTTCATTCTAATTTTTAACTTATTAAAAAAATCTAATTATATTGAAATAGGTAAGTTCCTCTTATAAATCTTTATCAAATTAACATTGCTATAAAAACATGTTTTTTATTTTAATTTTCAGAGTAGAAATGCATAAATTATGAAAATATTCATATAGATATTAATAATGCCATCAACGAAATGCAAAAAAAAAAGTATAGAAAGAAATCATCGCTCCAAATATGTACTCAGATAGGACTTATAGGACTGATAGTACAAATTCACGTTTGTCAAAAGACGGATAGTCATTGCCGCTTATATCTTCTATCAAAATAATCTGACTATAATTTTATTAATAAACGTATGGAATCACTTTATCGGATGGATAAGCAGAAGCGTAAATAAATCCGTCGAATAGTTATCTGGCCGTTTATCAGTCTATTGAAAAATCAGCACTTTAATTGAATGACCATAATATATCCTAGGTTCAAAAAAAGATAGCAAAAGAGCCCACAATTTGGTCCATATTTTAGGCTCTAAATTATTTGAATCATCCAAGATTCAAAAATATTTCTTCGACAACGGATAGCACTTGCTATTCAGCGGGGCAATGCAGCATGCAGCTTTCGGAAAACTTAAAATAAAAGAAGAGGAGATATTTTTCTTAGTTTAATTTTATTTCAATAGTTTTAGTTACTTTTTGTTAATTACTTTGAAAAAAGGGTGTTGCTCAATTGTATTGTCACATGTATTTTAAAAATAAATTATCATACATATTTTTTTTATATAAGATTTTTTTTAATTGGTTCGGGTAAACTGTGACAGGTCAGGTTTTAGTTAATGCCAGTAAGAAAATATGAGTGTGCAGTCTGATACCTTTTGTTCCTTCGTACTTGAAGGATATTTTAATAGTGCTACCTACATAGAATAAGGATAAGAAATGCTGAAGTTATGACAACATTGAAATAGAGATTACTGTAGCCACATATGAGAAGGTAGTCGCCAGTAACTGTTGGCGGCCTTGGGTTCAATTCAGCGCCGAGCGGTCCGTCTTATTAGGGACCCACAATTCACTGCTGGCTTGGAGTCCCTGAGCCACAGACGATTTGTGGAGTCGCTTAGTCTGTTCTACATGTACTAACATGGACGTTACTCTATGGAACTTGCATCCCTTATTCCTCCCCATTTTCATTCAAACTCATTTCTCTGCCGCACCGCCCAGAAATGGAACTGTCTGCCGGCGGGTGCCTTTCCTAATACCTATAACCTGGAAGTTTTCATGCGTCATTTGAACAAACTTGATAGCTCAGCAATAGTCCGCAAATCCGCTGGTATGGTGCCTCGCTGAGCGTGGTTCGCGAGGACACGGATAATTTATCATTGCCGGTTCAAGGATATTTATCAAGTAAGCGGTTCATCCAATGCGGTGGTACCAATCCGGGCGGGTTTAACCCTACCACCTATTAGGGGAAGGGAACCTACAGCTTACCATGGGTTCCGAACCATGGTACTGCTTGCATTCTACTTGGTACTACTTACTGTCTTGGTACTAATAGTTTTAATAGCAGGCAGTTAATAGTTTTAGTTAATTTTGATTCAAATTAAATAATGATGTTAAGATAAATAAAATATTTACTCATTTATTCGTTTTCATTTATATCTCGCATATTTATTATATTCATTGCTTAAATACGCAAATTTTGTAACTCACTACACACTCCTCCAGTACCGCTTGCAAATCAAGTGCGGACGTCTCCAGACCTTACCAACCGTACGAAAATAAATTTATTTACCTACCTTAACATACCCCTCCTTTATCAACTGCAAGTAAAGTGCGGACGTCCGCACAATCTGATGAGCGTACGAACATTTACACACTTGACATTAACAAATATACGATACTTTATTTTTTTACCTACTTCAACACACTCCTGCTGTACCAACTACGAATAAAGTGCGGACGTCCGCATAATCTGATAAGCGTACGAAAATTTACACACTTTGGACTGGTGGCGCCAGTTGCGGACACACTCTGGAACAAAAAATTTAGCGTGTGTTAACCAAACTAGACCAAAACAAGTATTATGCGGACGTCCATTTGGAAACGCCCATATTTCACCAGTGAACCAATCAGAGCCTGAGGATTCGATCTATATATTTGAAACAGCACCTTAAAATTGTGCGGACGTCCGCACAATCTTCCGGCCCGCATAAGCGTGCGTTCTGTCAAGCTTGCGCCCGCACAATACTTGACACGCGAACGCACCCTCACACACACGCACACACACACGCCCTAATACACTCTCTTTCTCTTCATATCTTTCCCATGTACTATAGTTAAGAGCGATCAATAGTTTCATTTATATTTGTGAAAACTTGTTAGGCTTATTTTTTTATTTCTAGTGTATTCTGTGTAACTTGTTTTTTAGCTGTAAGTTTTCCTTTTAATAAATAAATAAATAAATAAATAAATTATGTCTTGATAGTATAACAGATTGATGGCCCTGCTGTACAGATAATCCATAGAAAGACTTCCTTCGTTTTTTTCTGCACTTTTCCGGGGCTTCATAGAAACTAAAAGATCCCATAATTTATAAACTGAATTCACTAAAATGTTGTCATGGCGACACAACCATGGCAACATTTCACACGGGTTTTACCATTCACCTATGCCTCGATAGAACCCCGAAGTTTCCAATTCGCGATGGCAGAAGAACGCGTTCGGACTCTCCAATGAGATTCAAGCTAGCTAATATGTTAAGTGGCCAATCAATGATTTAAGAATTGGGTACAATGGGCGTTTTGGTACCTGAAGCTATCGATCTAAAGCGATGTCTTAAAAAAATATTTACTCAATTATTATAGCGCAAAGATTTACTCGAACCAGCAAGCAAATTTATCACGGCAATGCAATGCATCCAGCACTTTCTTTATGTTACATATATTTCTTCATGGAACATAAGCGTTGATTCTATGCAAATACCTATTAAGTAAGGAAGGGGACCTACAGTTTTAAGGCCCCTATATACCATTGCGTACAGTCAAGAATACGCGCGGCGGAATCTAGCCAGTGCCATAATGTCAGCGGGAGGGTACGCACTTTTCGCGCGCTCCGTCCCCGCTCGGCAAGGTACGACGACTAGTCTATTTTTTGTCAAAAAAAAAGAAGATTTTTAACAGCAAGGGGGGATGTGTACCTCGTTATGGCTGAAAGGTATAATATTTTTTTTATTTAATTCTTCTAAGTAGAAAGATAACAGAAAAAATGGCTTTGTAAGGTAATAAAGGTCCTTTTAGAAATATTTTTACTAGCTGCGGTACCCGGCTCCGCTCGGGTTAGTGTCGGATAAATTATCTCATGGATAAAAAGTAGCCCACATGACTGGTCCAAAATAGGGTCAAACTGGTCCAGGACAATGTATCCATGTACCAAATTTAATCAAGATCGTTCGAGCCGAAATAGCATGATGTAATGAGAAACATCCAATAATTCCCATTTAGAGCTTCGTTGACGTTTGGTGGCTATTTAAAAAAAAACATTTGCCGCCAGAACCTTTCTGCACTTTCACTGCTACATTGCCTACCTAGTAAGTAACATGTAACGTAGGTAAGTTCACCACAGCCAGCCTCAACATCGAAAACAATAACCCATCTCGAACCTGACTGCTCCCAGAGATGCTATACATTGACAAAATACGCACACCCTTCTGGTAATGAAGCGTTATATTATGTAGCCTATAAGTTTTTAGTAGAATCAGGCTAGACGTAGATACAATCCACGTCTAAATCGAGTAATTGGTTCTCAAGGATTTTATTCTATTGGTCGCACCTCCGGCGATTTAGCGTGATGCCAAGTAGTGCTAAAGTTGCGGGAAATACCAAGCCGTACTTCGGTACAGTTAGTAAAAGTAAGCGCTGCCGCCGCGCCGCATGGACCCATTCCCAGCCGACACTTAAAAATAAATACCATCCGATCCTTTTGATCCTTTATTTATAGGGTCGCTAAACTATGGAATCGACTCCATACCGATTTATTTCCCCCAAAGTCCCCCGGGGTCGTTGAAACATGGGGTGAAAGAGCACCTGGCCGGCCGGCATGGTTTTCGTATCCCCCGTTAAAGTTCGAAATGCCGCGCTTGGCTTAGTACCTACTAATCTACCAAACAAAAATTAAGAAACCATTCAACTGAAACCGTAATATCCTAACAATACGCGTTTAAACAATCAACCTAAAAAGCCCAAACAAATGCGTGTAGCTAGGATCGGCTGTCGCTAAGTTAGCATACCGCGCGGGTTGGTAAAAAGAATACGCGCGTCTTGACTGAGGCGGCGCGCGGGAACCGCGGCCGGCGAGACGTTCGTCGCCAGCGTTTAGTTATTCTGTGCCAGCGTCGCCCATCGCTCCCCGATTCCCCGAATCACGGGAAATTTGAGGTATTGCGGGTAAAATGGTGGGGAATGCAAGCGTTGGGAAATTTGCGGGGAATTGGCCAATCCGTGGGGAATTTAGTTTTTTGCCTTTATATTTACCATTTTTTCTATGCTCATTCGAAAAATATATCGAACATTAAAGCAATCGGGGCAACTTTGGATTTATCTTCTCCCGAAAGTTGTTCGGACGGCCGTCGACTGCACGACCTTTTTTTTGGACATTCGAAATTTTCGATGAAAATTTGGTTCCTATTCCGGATTCTTACGGAATTCCGGGAATCCTAAGAACGTTTTTGGGGAATTGGAGGAGTGGTTATCGGCAACGCTGTTTGCCGTTTCGCGCGCTCGCGCGTAGGTACCTTCGGCTCGACTCGGCAATACTCGGTCCTCGTCGGGTGGCCACCGCCGTCACGGTCCTCGCCGCGCTATTATTTCGGTTTCGCTCCGCGCCCTCTGACTATTTTTCTTTTTGTTCGGCTCCTAAGGGTCGTTACGTGATGTTCAATAGCTTAAAGCCTTCCTTAAGAATTAGGCTATCGAATTTAATAATATTTTTTCAAACCTGACTGGTAGTTCCAGAGATTAGGGCGTTCAAACAAAAAAACAAACAAACTCTTCAGCTTTATTATATTAGTATAGATTTCGATGATATATTCGAAGTGTTTTGGACAAAATGTGTACCTTCGCAAACGTACGTTCTATAGGCTCAGTATTTTTTCAATGTTTAACAACCAAAGGCTTTACTGTAATCGACTTCAGAAAAAAGTTCATATTTAGGTATTTATTACCCTTAAGGCTGTTCCGACCCATATAAAGTTGTTTGCACACATAACGCAAAAAGTATTAATAATAAAAGTTTAATGTAGTCATATTACTTGCAGCGAAAACAATTTCACAATTTCAGGATTATTGGTTTTGTTACAATTTATTTAAATACGATTTTTATTTAACAGCGCCATCTAATTGTGTAAAACCGGCAATTACAACGAAACCATTAAACCTGAAATTGTGAATATGTTTTCGCTGCAACTACTATGGCTATATTTAATATTTTTTGCGTTCTGTGTAAAAAAAACATTGTATGGGTCGGAACATCCTTAAGTGGAACTCGAACTTATTGCAGCACCAGATTGCACTTCGGTTATAAAAGGTAAAGGCAAAGGGCACCTGTTTACGATCTCGATATAATGCCTGGATGTAATTTTAACTTATAATTATGCAAGCCACTGCACGTGTTGGTTCATGAATTCGAGTAAAAGCTATTCGAGTTAACCACCGTCGAATTAAAGCCTGTCCCGCCGGCGTCCCTCGGGTGTTTCACGATGCCAGCGACTGGATAGCGGGGTGTGAGATGACCCCGGGGAAGAGAACATTGCGAACCGATCGCAATGATTTCCCCAAAGAAATCTGACCGTACATATATGGCGAGCAGCGCTATCTAGTGTCGCCTAAGCGAAGCTGCGTGGCGGCTGTGTGTTCACTTTCACGGCTGTCTGTCTGAACACCCACAGCCAGACATCTAATGATTGCATGCAGCCACTTACAGAAACTCTGTTACCTTCCGCAGATGTGTTGGACACATATACATAGAACATTAGCAGTGATCTGTTTGCCCTGATATTCATCTGAAACCGGATTCGAAGCGAATTCGAACATGCATGTCCGCTAGAACTAAACCAACCATAGGTGCATCCTTTCTAGTGCAGCACACAGCGCCTCCTCTCTCGACTAGATGGCGCTGGTTAGAAGGAGAACGCAATAAGACACAACCACTTCTCTGGAGAGATTGATCAAACAATATTATGATCGTTTTAAAAAAAATGTTAAAACCCATCTCAATGTAGATAACTAAATCATGGAAAAATAAAGTCTCGTCACAAGGGGAAGAATACACAAAGCTCGTTATAGGTTTCGCATGAGCGACCTCACCTTAGAAATTTCAAAACTGTAGTATTGCATTGCTAGTTATTTGCGAGTTCTTAGATGACCGATGCACTTGGAGAAAAATAAGAGATTTTTAACTAATTTTAATGTTATTGATCAGTAAAACATTTGAAATGAAATAGGTTTTGATAATGTTGTCTCTTTTTGAAGCAATTTATTTTTTGGAAAACATACACAGGTAATATCCAGGAGAAGTCATTTCGATCAATTTTTTTTATGGAGCCTGACACCACACAAATACCATTATGATATTCGCCCAAGACACCACATTTCCGAAGGAGTTAGGTGCAATGCCAGGACCCTCACTTTATGAGCACGTCTACATTGAACCGGATGAAAAACACGGACAATTTTTCATTGCCGCTTCAACGATAGTTTCTAATCACTAATCCAATTTAGAAAGAGAAAGAAAGTTGTGCATGACCGGGGCAAGGATTTGACCCAGACCTTTCGCATGAAAGGCAAGTCCTCTAGCCCTAGACCACGACCTGTACAAATGGCATCACCGCAGACGTCACACATTGGAATTTGACTCATACGTTTACTGAGGCGCCGAGGATGATGCGCTCTATACACATGGAGGTGAGGAAATTGAGGTTATATCTTCACCTCCATGTCTATACATGAGTCAATTAAAAAAAAAAAAAATTTCTGTTTTATTTTGTAGGGTCTCTGACAGCTTTGACCGTTCTTTTAGGGTAGGTCGTATAGACCGTAGATGGTATAGACGCCACTTTTCGTGATAAATATGCAGTTTTCTTCCCAATTAAAACATATAAATACTGACCTGCAACGCCGCGTCGCCACCGCCGCCACATCCACCGCCTCGGTCACCGTCATGTTCTGGATGGTCATATTATGGTCACTGCACCCTGCAACGAGGTTGAACCGGGGTTTGAAAGAGACCGCCAAAAATTTAGCGTTGTCAATTATGTACAATGTATAGCGAGGAAATTACACCTCCATGGTGTCAATTGACTTGAATGAATCTATCACCATGGAGGTGAAGAATTTACCTCCACGCATCCCTCCACGTCTATCACATATTTTACTGTCGTGGAAAAGGAAAATAAAGGTTCCTGGAAAAACAAATAAGGTTAACTAGGCAAGATTGAGTGCAAATTTCATCTAAAAACTCGCAAATAAACAACAATACAAACAAATCTATGAATTACAGTGTTGACATTTCTAAGGTGAGGTCGCTCATGCGAAACCTACAAGAGCTTTGTGTTTTCTTCTCCATTGTACCGAGATTACCTTTTTCCGTGATTTAGATATCCACATAGAGATGGGTTGCAATATTTTTTTTTATGTTCTCCAGAGAAGTTAAAAGGTTTTAGGAAAAAACACCCACCGGCAGACAAATCCATATCCTAGTGGTATGGATTTTTAGAAACGGTTTGTTCTCAAAAAGTGTAATGTCAACCACAAGAGAGTGCTCTGATTCTCTGCGGCGGGCGCTCCGGGATATAGGTTCGATGGGGATGCATAAGGGATCCGCAGAGCAACTGGGGCGACGTGCATAACACGTTAAAGGTCATGGGTTCAAATCCCCGCCTCGTTCATGCGCCACTTTCTTTATCTTTCTGATTTGAATGAGTCACAAGTGAGAGATGTTTCATGGTTTGGAAGCAATGTAAAGCGGTAGGTGCCATTGTCCCACTAAATGGTAGGATTAAGACCGTAAAAAGATTAAATGATCCAATGCCATATGGTACCAACCATATCGCATTGGATGAAAAGATGGCCCAAAAGGCAATTAAAAATTAGTGTTTTCCATCCAGTTCAGTGAAGCCATGCTCATAAAGCTAAGGTCCTGGCATGTGGCTGGAGTGTTGGGATAATAAATCATGACGGTGAGTGTGTTATTCTAATATCTAGTACATAAAACATGTATAATCTTTAACACTAAGAGATAATTTATAGATGCCAAACACTGTCATTCATTATCTTGCCGCTTCAAACATGGTGCCCCAGTAATTAAGGAAGGTGACCACAGTTTTACCTGGAACCCAAACCACAAACAACAAATCCCTTGCCACCTTTAACGACATGCACGGGAAGAAATTCAGAGCCCACCGCGCACTGCGACATCAGTCATAAATTATTCACTTTATATACACATAAATGTTCGTTTCACTTATATTTTTTTCATAAATTGAATTAGATTAGTCCTATCTATGCCACGGAATGTTTATGACCCTAAGCACGGAAGGACATTCATCTTAATTCAGCGGAAAGGGCAGACGAAAAACGTTATTGGGAAATAAATGTCGTATTAGGATAACGTTTTAATTCTATAGAAATTAAATTACATGCACAGAATAACCCTTAGACTGGATAGACCACTAGAACTTTACAACTAAAAGCATGTTTTTTGAATAAAACCTAAGATTGATAGCATCAGCACACGAGTTATGCTGGTTGGCATGCCCAATAGGGATGAACAGGGGTTGGGACAGTTTGTATGGAGAAATGTTTTGTCGCAAGCCCTTAAAGGTTTTTGACAACCTAACCTAACCTTACCCAACCTAACCGTACTATGTGCGTCAATGTCTAGTGAAAGCTAAAACTAGTAATATTTTATGAGCTATAAACCGAGCTATAAACGATTGTCAAATAATTCATATTCGTAAAGTTTTCCCAACATAAAATAATAAAATAAAGGCTTTCACAATATTATTTGGTTTATGTTCCGGTTGGCTAATGGCCCGCGATAGGCGAATAGTACCCATATTAATATGTCGAACAGAAAAATTTCCTTTTTTTTCAAAATTATAAAAAAAAGAATGTTTGAGAGAGATGGCAAATCTGTGGTCATTGGCCTGTTATTGGAATTCCGTGCTCGCACGAATCGGAAATCTTTCAGTCAGAAAACCGCTTATGCTCGGCTCCTATTATATTATTTCGCGGAACAGAAATATTCCGGACAACGTAATTTCAATTATTTAAGTTTTCTTGACTTTGACAACCGCTATAAAAGCAGTTTTATCAAATGAAAAATTTCTCCACTACTTGTAATATATTAAACCTATGAGCGGCTCGTAGCCTAGTGGCGCGGGGACTGGCCTAGCGTACCAGAGGTCTGGGTTCAATTCCGACGTGCACCACTGTCTTTCTCTTTCCCAGTTCGGTAAGTGTATTTCGTCACGAATGCGAGCTGCTCCATGGTTCGGAATCCATGTAAAACTGTAGGTCCCCTTCCCCTGCTAGGTGGTAGGGTTTAAGCCCGCCCGGGTTGGTACCATCGCATTGGATGAAAGATGGTCGAAGCGGCAACGAAAAATTGTCCGTGTTTTCCATCCAGATCAAAGTAGCCGTGCTCATAAAGGGAAGGTCCTGGCATGGCACCTAATTCCTTCGGGAATGTGGTGTATTGGGCTAATATCATAACGGTAGTTGTGTGGCATTAGCCATCCATGTCAGGTCGCATAAAAAAAAACCTGGTAATACCACAGACCTTAGATGAAAAAGAAGAAAAAGATTCATTTTCATCTAAGACACATACTAAGTAATTGTGTAATACCTTATGATACATGCTCTGTGGATGACGGCGAAGTAAACTTTGCGGTAGGTCCTCCACCGCGAAGTTCGGTTCGTGGGAGCTACAAATGGCACCCGTATTGATTGCTATTCATACTTTAAAATGTCACAAACATTTTGATCCAATTATTTTAATAAAATCCGTAGCTTCTACTAACACGCGGAAGAGGCCGCAAATTGGTGGCTGTTGCATTTGTTTTTCATTTTCAGTTCAGTAACATATATAACTATATCTCATACCTATTTCCTAATGCTAAACGATGTACCTATTTACTTACTTTGTAACTATAGACGCAGTGAGTCAACAGCGAGTCCATGGTATTATTAGGAACGTCCCAGCTGCAATTACTTCTCTTATCGGAATAGGCGAGGAGGTTATAGAAGGAAAATATTGAGGAAACTTTGCACGATTTGCAAAACATTCCAGCTGCCTGTATGACCAACGCAGCGCAAACCAAGACAAGTAAGCAACATCATCGAACATACAAACAACGTTAAAGCAACACTGATATCGTTTTATCGTTTTGTTCAAGGTTTAGTACTTAGGTTTTTTCACGTTGTTACGTAGGTTGTGTTGTCACGAGGAAACATATTATGTTCGCGACTTGCTTAATTCAGAGAGGAGGAAATGAAGGAGAAGTGTCATGTGCTCGTTACTCGCTTCGCATAGTGAAGGGTTCCGTAGCTTAGGTCAAGAACGCATCCGAAAATATCCCATGTACCATCCCATTACACGACATAGCCCGGGATAGATACGGTTTGAGAAGCAATGAAATCCGAAATGATATTTTTTTTCTCAGAAATATATAATTTCATGTTCATATGCTTACATTAAGTTTGCAACATTTAGCGGGGCCCGGAAGATAATTTTTTTTTTAAATGTAGTAAAAAATATATATCTCCTAAACAAATATTTAGAAACGGTATTAAAAAAAATTATATGTTAAGTCTTTTAAGGCGTAATGTAACTGTGAATTTGCAACAATTTTGTATTTTGTTTTGTATTACGGAAATGTGTTTAAAAAAATGATTTTACTAAAAAAAAATCTATGCCGCGAACCTAACTTGCTATTGCTATATTTCTTTTTAGAATATGTAAACGATAATTAAATTCTTTAAAAACTATGCAACGAACGATTTTATACGTATTTCGAATTTTTTGTTTAGCTTTTGTGTGAATGTAAAAATTATAAATGAAAAAAAAATCTGCTTCTAATATTTGCAACATTTTACAAATTTCACAGAATATAGAGTTTGCGGTCAGTTTCCAATTTCAGAAAATAAAATAGAATTTTCATTATTTGCTTTGCAGAAATTATGAAAATAGTACAAAAAAATATATTTACACAGTTCCGTGAATGAGAAATTGTTGCAAATTCACAGTAATATTACACCTAAAATAAGCTAACATATAACATTTTTAAATAACATTTCTAAATATTTGTTTAGGAGATATCATTTTTTAAACATATTTCATATTTTATTTCTATCTTCCGCACCCTCCAAAATGTTGCAAACTTAATGTACACACGTCCACATGAAATACTACGTTTAGGAGAAAAAAAATCCATTTCGGATTTAATGTTTTTCTAAGTGCTGATTTAAGGCTAAAGTTCCTGCAGTTACATCTTATTATTCGAAAAAAACTTATTTGAAATGTTTTTTTTTTATGTTCTGCTTGAAGTTTGTTCAGAATGTTTTCAGTAATTTCCACTGATTGCTTGAATAGTTAAATTGGGGAAGGGGGACCCATTTTTTTATTACCGGTGAAGCGCATATCTTGCTAACGATTAGCTTTAAACAGGCTCTTTGAAATCTATTTATGATTTGTATCGTTAAGGCTGTTCCGACCCATATAAAGTTGTTTGCACACATAACGCAAAAAGTATTGCACTTTAAGCCACGAATTCATAATAAAAGTTTAATATAGTCATATAACTTGCAGCGAAAACAATTTCACAATTTCAGGATTATTGGTTTTGTTACAATTTATTTAAATACGATTTTTATTTAACAGCGCCATCTAACGGTGTAAAACTTCTAATCGGCAATTACAACGAAACCATTAAACCTGAAATATGTTTATTTATATGATATATGAATATGTTTTCGCTGCAACTACTATGGCTATATTTAATATTTTTGACGAATTCGTGCCTTAAAGTGCAATACTTTTTGCGTTCTGTGTAAAAAACACATTGTATGGGTCGGAACATCCTTAAACGTTGCCACGCACGCTCATATGACCTGGGTTATTTTTTTACTCCTCAGCTACACGTATAGTGTGCCATTTTCTCACTACGTCCTTGGGTACCGGGTCATAGACATTCCAAATTTAATTTATATAGCTACTAGGGCCAACAGTCTTTGAGTAAAATGGCCATGACATACGGACAGACGGACAGCACGAAATACATGTTTGCCATTTGGCTACGGAGCCCTAAACACAAAGCCAGATGTCGTGGTCCACTTTATAATTTTCATTAACATGATTGAGGAAACTTTAATTAACTTTATTAAAACAACCCCGGTGTTTGTCCGGTCACGTGGCAAGCGCTAATTAAATTTTAGCATTGCGACACAGGTGTTTAGAGCAAATTAGAAGGTTGTAATTGTGCACTTACTACAGATATTCACAAGGGTCATTTCACATTGGAGTAACATCATATCTGATTTTAGTGTTTTGAAATTTAACCACCCTATGTGCTTACGTTGCTGACTTTGATTATAAATGAATGTTTAGTATATAGGCATTACTTTTTTATCTTTTCTAATTTTGGTTCTTGCCCACGTGCCTCAAGTGGTAAATATAATATAAAATATGCAAGTACCTATTCTATTGGTGAAATATTTCTTAGTAATATAGGCTATAATTACTTTTCAAAATATTAGGGATACCTACGAAAACTCTAATAATGTTACTGGAGGTGTAAAAATACCTACAGTATCGGGTCGCGACCCTGCATTTACGAAACGCTGGTCAATACAAACCGATCGGCTCGCACGTACGGTCGTTTCCTCTCAATTCGTAAACACTGGAAAGAGAAGGAATTCCAAAGTCCCTTTTACTCTGACAGAAAGAGATCTAAAATTTGTCTCTATTTCCGGTGTATAGATTTCAGACAAAACGACCGTACATTATTTACCGGGCCATACCCACGGAGAAGTGAGGTAGTCCTCTGTGGCCATACCGCTGCTGTCACGACAACAAAGAGAAATGATAACCACATCCGACCTCGCTCTTACGCACACTTCTCACCTGAGTGGTCAGTCTGAGTTCTCACCTTAATTGGCGTTTACGGCAAACCGATCGACTGGCGTTTTCTCCAAACTCCATACAAGTTTTTACTAGATATTTTGTGGTTTTATTTCTTCAAGCTATCAAAGTCAAACGAGGACTTCCGATTTGTATGAAAACGCGGAGTGGACGTAAACGGCAACGTCGACGTATTTACGGCAACGTTGAGTAAGCTGTCAAATCAAGCTCGGACTCGCAAATGTTAGTTTGCGTAACGCCCGCTGCACGCGCTCTTAAATTTCTCCATACATTTGAAATCGCCAGTCGATCGGTTTGCCGTAACGCCAATTTAGGTGACAACTTAGACTACCCGCAATTGACGTTTACGCCAAACCGACCGACTAGCGTTTTCAAATTGAATGTTGTCAATTGAGAATTGAAAACCGCTCGCAGTGAGTGTCAAGCGAACTAACACTGAAATTTGATTTGACAGCTTACTCATCGCCGCCGTCAATACGTTGACGTTGCCGTTTACGCTGACTCCGCGTTTTCATGCATCCGATTTTGACAGGTTGAAGAATTAAAACCACAGAATAAGTAGTAATTCTTTTTTTTTACCGACTTCAAAAAAAGGAGGAGGTTATCAATTCGTCTGTATGTTTTTTTTTTTTTGTTTTTTTTGTTTTTTTTTTATGTTTGTTACCTCATAACTTTTTCCTGGGTGAACCGATTTTGATGATTATTTTTTTAAATGATAGCTAGTGCTTCCCAAGTGGTCCCATTTTAATTTGGTTAAGTTCTGACAATGATATCCATGAGAAAATCATAAAAGTCTTAAATTTGTATTAAGATGTGCGCGACAAATGGACGAATAACTCAATATAACGCCAACCGATTTCGGTGATTCTTTTTTTATTGGAAAGGACGTGTTCAAATTAGTAAGTGTACTTAAGATTCACTAAAAATTAACAAATAAAAAAAAATTTTACAAAAAAAATAACCGACTTCAAAGAAAAAGCACTAAAAAGTAAAAAATAATGTTCATTTTTGTAGTTACGATTTCTGTTATTTTTTGAGTCGGTGTCAGCCAAGGTTAGGTTAGGTTAGGTTAGGTTAGGTTAGGTTAGGTTCTCTTGATTGGCGCAGCGCGTGCCCGGCTGACGCCGACTCAAAAAATAACAGAAATCGTAACTACAAAAATGAACATTATTTTTTACTTTTTAGTGCTTTTTCTTTGAAGTCGGTTATTTTTTTTGTTAAATTTTTTTTTTTTACATTTTACGCAACTTCGAAAGTTGTTCGAAGTTAATTCTGCTTGACTTTGTAGATTGCAAGAACTGCAAAGTTGACATCTGTGACTGTTGGCATTAATCTAACTTTTTTGCATCACATTTTTTTCTGCAGCAAGAAAAATGTCTTCGATCAAGTTCAACTCTGCAATGGCAACATTGATAGCCTCTTGCGTCATGATGTTGCACCTAAAAACGTACCTTACAAAAGATACAGTCACGTTTTATTTAATGAGTGCTAATAATAATGTCTTGTTTTTTAGAGGCACGTTTTGGGTATTTTTATTTTTCATGTAAATTAATCCCTGCATGTTTCAAGTTTAAATGTTGGTTTTATTTCTTTAATACGTTTAACCATTATTATTTCTAAATAAAACACTCACCGGATGAGTTTCACAAGGACCTTTTTCACTTAATGCTGATTAGCTTAAGGCTGTTCCGTATAAAGTTGTTTGCACACATAACGCAAAAAGTAATGCACTTTAAGCCACGAATTAATAATAAAAGTTGAATATAGTCATATTACTTGCAGCGAAAACAATTTCACAATTTCAGGATTATTGGTTTTGTAACAATTTATTTAAATACGATTTTTATTTAACAGCGCCATCTAACGGTGTAAAACTTCTAATCGGCAATTACAACGAAACCATTAAACCTGAAATTGTGAATATATTTTCGCTGCAACTACTATGGCCATATTTAATATTTTTGAAGTGCAATTCTTTTTGCGTTCTGTGTAAAAAAAAACATTGTATGGGTCGGAAAATCCTTAAACGCCACTTAGCAGCTTGCAATCAATTAATTGATCCTCACTTTAATAATAAAGGCCCTTAATGTCGATTAAAATAAATCAGACTAGGTGAAAACCAGGCTAAGTGTAACTATACTAACTGGTCAAGAAAAAAGAACTTGCAGAAGAAGTTGAACATGCAGGAAACTCTTACATTCAATGCTTTCCTAGCAACCGGGTGGGATTAACCCAACCACTCAGTATGAAATGGAAATGACATGATAAAGTTGTTTATTTGCAGACCAATATAAGGATTTAATAAGTTTTAATGTCATAGGGTATTCTACAATACATATATATATTATGAGAGTTGCAGCAAGAGGAAGAAAAAGTCCACATAATGACAACACGAAAAAAAAATTAAAAATAACTTTAGAACTTGAACCGTTAAGTAAAGTTTAGTCGTCAATAATATATAAGCAATAGTTATATGTTCTAGTACCTTAAGTAACTAATATCACACGGGGAAAGTTCCAAGTACCATGGAACTTGGATCTGTTTTAAGGAAAATAGCTAGTGTAGTTACAACTGTTCCAGATAATTGTATAATCGTGTGTATAGAAGATGTATAGAATTGTATGAAGGTATAATCTTAAATACTGTGTTAGTAGGAGGCATTCTTTACGGGAGGAGGGACTGTAGGAGAATTCCGAATAATGGGTATACAGCCGGTGGCAAAATTCGTAGACGCAATACCCGCGAATGGTATGTTTCCTGGTTCGGGTCCAGCCTTGCAGTATATTCGTAATATAGTTAGTTTTACTGGGTATTTTCTTCAATTAATGTGTCCTTGCTTCACGGTCGATTATACATACATACATATCACATTCCTTGGAATAAGCGACGTACCACACGTTTAGCGGAAAAAAAACGATTTAAAATAGCAATGGCACTTAGAACATTGGAATTTCCACTCTTCATTAATGTTCTATTTTTTTATGTAACTTGACATGGATAGTTTATCACCAATTAGACTATATTACTTAAGTTACATGTTTATTCATAATATTTAGCTGGATACATACATCCCATTTTATTCGTCAAATATTTGATCTAGCAATGATCAAGTGTTAATTTTTTTTATGTTTGCATGAGCACGCAGTGATATCCCACTGAATGTGTCTAAAAAGGAAATATTATTTTCGTCCTCATTTTCGTATCTCATCTATCCGATTGATCTCTGTGCGGCCATTTTTCTGCGTATTTTAATGGTAATAAGTTACATGCAAATCGGCTTATTGGTTGCGACGGAACCCTATATGTTGAACCTTTAAAGATAACTTCTAAACAGAATATTTCATAATATTATGAAGCCACACGGATATTATCTATGTGCCTTGGAGTTCAAATACTCATGTATATATATCACATATAATTTACAAACATCTACTTAATCAGAAAAAAAATCCTACATTTCAATAAACGTGTATATTATTTACATACTGACAACACCTAGCCTTCTTACCGGCTGCTTGACATTGACATTGGCCTAACACTAACCCTACAACTAATAAGTTCAATATTTTAGTAGAATCTTAAAATATATAAGATCAATTATTCCTGTATTAACGAATGTTAAATATAATAAAAATATGAATTATGAAACCATTCCTAAGTTAACAGAAGTAGCATTTCTGTACCAACGTACCTTTTTCGAATCGAACCGAAAATCATTCACTTTGCAGCCTTATTATACACCTCTCCTTCTTGTTTAATACACAGAAAGAGAAACCACTATTCCATTAAAAGGTAGGACAATAAACGAACACTGCACTATCCTCAAACCAGGACAGACGTTTTTAACCGGCACGCCATCAAGCAAGAATTCAAACACTTAACTGGTGATGTTTGAGGAGTGATTTAATGTCGGGCCGAATGCGATCGAGCACCGAGGGAGTGAAACGGCGACGTCGGATTGGTCGAAGCAGCGGCTCTGTGTGTGTGATGTGCAAGCGCAAGTCAGGAGGCCAATTCTTGCGCTAATTAGTTTACACACTGAATCCTTACTGAATCAGTAAATAACTTCCCACCTATTCTGGTGCATTTACGGATCTCTTATGGAAACACATATATATGTATTCGTTAGCGCCGAATACGAAAACACATGATTATTTTGCATTCCGTTGCATTTATTCCGTGTGGCACTGCGATCGATTACCAGAATACCAAATTGCATTACTTTAAGTCAATTTGTGTTCCTCTCCTGAGCACACTCCTGATTAATCAACTCGGAATTGACAGAATTTACCTCTACAATGAAGGCCCACGGCTGAGCCCGCTGCTGTCAGTGCCGATGATGCGGAACGCAGGATAGGAAACGGTACCGTCTACTCATTCGTCTACTCCACCTCCGCCGCGCCGCCGCAGTCTCGCCGCCGCGCGGGCAAAACTTGTTTATAACTTTCGGAGAATCATTGTTATGTAAGTACTCAGACGATTGCGTGGGAAGTGCCTATATCTACCACACGTCGCGTGCGATCATCATTGAATCCGCGCGGGATTCCGGAAGATTTAGGTAAATGGGTCACTTCGTTCGTAGTCGTATGTCGGCTAGTGCAGTCCATTTAAGTGGGTCTACAGACCCATAATATATACATATCTGGTATCTATTATCAGACAACGATGTGCGAAAGTCTGTGTTGTCACCCAGCAAGCCTTTTAAATAAGTTTATTAAGCTAGAGCATAGTGCCCAAGATTTGAAATTCCGATTTAGCTCCTAAAAAATACTTGTTTTGAAGAATTTTAGACTGATCTCTGCATTTTCAGTTAAAATATAAAAAACTATTCTCAAGCAATTACATGCAGCTTTGAAAAGCTCTCTCAGAGGTCGGCCTACGGTCAGTAACTTACTGCTACTATCAGAGTATGTCTCGATGTACACTGACCGTAGAAAAGCATTTAATAAATTACCCACCCAATTCTAATATCTAAAGTCACATTCGCGGGTATACATTGCGATTTATTTCGATGGTTTTGCTCGTATGTTATACTGTTTCAAATGGCCGCACATCGAATTGGGTACATGCTACTTTTGGCGTTTCCCAGGGCTCGCTTTTCGGACTTACGGTTTTTATTATTATATGTATATCCATGATATCCAGAAGTGTAATAAACCTAAAAAGGTTTTTTCACCCCATCAAGTAAATTGGAAGAGGGGTTTTAAATTCGTCACTTTTTGCGAATATTGAAAAATTGTCCCAAAAAAATTACGTATTTAAACGGTTTTTTAACTGATTAATTAAAGAAAAAAATCATTCTAATGAAATCATTACAATTTTTAATCACAATTCGCTCTTCGAGTCAAAGTAAGTCGTGTGTTACAATATCGAACAGGGGTAGTCTGTGCGTACATAAGAAACAAAATGAATGCTATTTTTATTATGTTTGTCAGTCAGCCAGTCAGTCAGCGTGTTTGCGTCCACTGCTGGACATACGCTTTTCCAATTTTTCTCCAGTCCTTCCGGGCCTCAGCGGTACGGGACCATTGCTTCCCGCCGACGTATTTGATGACGTCATCCCACCTGGCGGGTGGTCTTCCCACACTCCGTTTTCCTGTCCACGGCCGCCAGTGTAGGACACGGTTACTCTAACGGTCGTCGCGTCGTCTCTTCGGCTGACGTGACCAGCCCACTGCCATTTCCACCAGGCTACCCGGTGTCCAATATCGTCTACTTGAACATGTCCCGAATAGGCAGTTCCAAAAACATATCAACAAATACAAAAAGGAGTACAAAATGATACAAGTTGATTTAAAAAAAAACGTGCAGACGTACCCCTCAGTTTATTTATTTCGTGAGCAAAATTTCAGAAAAACATTAATTTGACTGAGGAAACAGGCACGCACCATCGTGTGGAACTTGATCACCTAATTAACCTCTTCAGAAAGAAATTGGTGCACATCTTGGGTCTCAAACACTGTGTACTAGGTACCGCTTTAGTTCAAATGCCTAATTCGTGGCGATGTTCGTGGTAAGTTCGCATTCCATGTCCATCCTAATAATTACGTTTCATTACCAGAGTCGTGCGTGAGGTCGTGCGTGTCCCCATCTTAATTCCTCGGAATAAATCGGCTAACGAACAGTTAGTTCAATGTCATTAGGGCAAGCAAACGTTCTCATTCATTTGTAAGCAGATCATTATCTAGTGTCAACGCATGTTCACTAAGACCATAGGTCCAATACCAATATAAATCTGCAGGTCTCCTTCCCTACTAACTTAGTGATAGGGTAAAATACCTGGTTTGAATGATAAGTATGAGGTTCGATTAAAGGATGGGTGAACCCGTAATATAATTTTCCGTTCGTTCCTTTCAGTATGTATTGCACTGAATCTGGTCACATAACCGTAATTTGAATATTGTGCGGCCCACCTATTAATCTGTGGTAGGGCCATTTTTTAAAACCCTAGGGAGTGTTCTGTGGCGTTCATCTTTACATATTTTATAATTCTTCGACGTGTGTGTGTCGCTGAACTCCTCCTAAACTGCTGGACCTATTTTGATGAATTTGTTTTATGTATTTGAATGGGTAGGGGGCGCTGTTTTCGAGATAAATACCCGAGCGGAGCTGAGCACCTAAGGTAGTATAGCATAGATACAGTTGTTAAAAATGTTAGTCGAAAGTATATTTTTTTTGTAAGTTGCAACAAAAAAGCGCAGGTATTGAAGACGAAGTTGAAGTTTATGATAGTGACATGTGATAATTTTCCCAAAATATATGAAGTTTTTGCAGGGACGTTTTCAAAATAACGAGAGAATACTCGTATGCGTCTTGCATCATCCACCGCCGGTATCGTGTTTTCATTTGGCTTAACACAGTTGTATTTTACAGTCATATTGGCCGACGTTTAGGACAGTTGCTTGCGGTATTCATTAGGGCGTGTGGGCCCGCGGTCGGAAGAATACTTCTAATAAGATTACAACGATGGCTGTGGGTGGTCTGCAAACGATTTTCTTGTTGATATACAGAAAGCATACACACAATGTTCTCCTGCGGTTGATGGCGTGGACGATTGAACTTATGATATCGTAGAGCTGCAAGAACCGAATTCCTTGCTGCTCTCCGTTTACGAGTCTTCTCTATTCAAGTTGGCATCTTTAGAGATTTAGATGGACTCACAAACTATTCTCAGGTAACGTTTTTCAGTAGGTACAATTTTTAGCTGATCGAAACTTATCCGATGATGTGTTTCCGAGCAGACTTGTTTTGTCCATTTTCTTCACAGGACATATTTATTTTAAAATCCGTTGAGTAATGTTTCGTTTTGTTTGGTGATGTATGACATCCTACAGTTGCTCTTAATTTCGTATACAGCTGGCGACTGCAGTTGGTGTGAGGCGTCTTTCACACGTGTGTGGCCAAGTTATCCATAATAGGTGGTTTAAAATCCCACGGTAGACTAAAAAAGTTTATTGATAGTTTTCTTTAATGGTTTATTTCTATCTAATGCTTTCATGTTCTATTGCTTGATCGACTGCGAGGCAGGAAAAGGGTCGCAGTTTTGTGTTTATTATATTGTTTATTGTGTTTTATTGTTTATTGGTTACTGTTTATTGGTTATTGTTTATTGGTTATTGTTTAGATGATGTACGCCCTTAAACATTTTGATATAAACCTTTAGAGGCTAATATTATAGATATAAAATATCATAATATCAAAATATAGTTATACAATATTTCCTAATTTTGTATGGAACTCGGTCACCTCATTATTCTCTACGTATAGGCGCCAAACTGTGTCAACCACACGTCTGCGTTTGCGGCACTAGTGTCGATGCTTTCGGACACCACGGACTGTCGTGTCAAAGGAGCTCTGGTCGAATCCCTCCTCACTGTGGTGTTAATAGTATTATTAAAAGATTCTTGGCCACAGTGAATATTCCGAGCCTCCTGGAGCCACCAGGAATTAGCCGCTCCGACGAAAAAGACCAGATGGGCTCTAACTCTAGTACCGTGGTGTGGAGGCAAAGCACTGGTTAGGGACGCCACGTGTGTTGACACACTGGCTCCTAGCCACGTTTTAGCCTCCTCCAAGTCGGCCGGGGCCGCCGCTAATACTGCCGCAGCAAGTAAAATTAAGAAATATGCGTCTGTGCGTGACCACTTTGATTTCCTTGCGTTCGCTGTGGAAACGCTTGGCGCATGGTCATCGAATGCGAAAAGTTTTTCAGGCTGAGTTGGAAAACTGCTCATTGAGAAATCCGGTGACCATCGCGCTAAGACATTTTTTATACAACGAATTAGCATGGAAATTCAAAGAGGAAACGCACAGAGCATTTTAGGTACTATGGGCAGCTCGGCGGGCATGGAGGAAATTTTCAATTTAGTTTAGGATAGTATTAGTTGTTAGTTTATTTCAGTAAGATGCTGGTTTAATTTTGTTTAGGTATTATGTTGTTTTTGTTCAAACCGTATGTATTATTTCATTATCTCCTTAGGTATCTGCGTAGATGTGGTGTAGCTCCTAGCACTAAAAGAATTGGAAGGATTTGATCAAATGAGTGTCGTTATAGCAGTTTTAGTCCCGGCTGTAACATTGTGGCATAGCAGGCATCATGAAATAATTACATTTACTAAAATTACATATACCTTCTAAATATAAATAAAACTAGACTGCGTAAACAGCTAAACGATAATTTTTTTATATTAAATCTAAAAAATGTATCATAGCAATTAACTAGAAAAAAATTTTTTTTTTCATCTTGTCTCCATCTTTTTAGTTCGCATTTAACATGCGTTTTTAATTTTTTAACCATTAAAAGAAAAAAATGTTTAAATATTTGCACAAATAAAACTGCTCACATTGTTGCTCGGTAACATTTTTTATTCCATAAATTCTCTGATAATGTAACATTTATGAAACATGTTCATATATTTTTTAAACATTATATTTGCCTATTTCTGCTTTTTATTTAAGATTTTTTATTTTATTTATTTTAATTTAAGAATTAAATCAAATCCTTAAACTTTTCTAATTTAACCTTTACAGTTTTACTTGATTCTAGTGAAGGAATCTTCGTTGGAAGGAATATTGTATCTTCTTTTAGCGACAATACAGATATTTCTCAAGTTTTAAAGGAGATGACCAAGTTTTTCCCGACTTCTTTCCTCTTGTGAAAAAGTAACGTTCATGATTAAATCTGTACTGTTTTAATGTTCTCATATTTTTTCAACACAGTTGCTACCCTTAAATTATTAATACATCTGACTAGAGTTGTTGATGTGCTGTATTGACTTCATAATTTATTACATCTCTTGACTAAATTATGACGTATTTCCTCATTCGTCCTCTTTATCCTAACAATATAACCGTTTTCCCATATAGGGAAATCTAAATTAACCAACATGTTGACAATAAGCATATTTCTTTCTTGTCTGAAATATAAATCTACTAAACTGATCACATATTGTACACGCTGTGCCCGGTAGCTGCAGGTGATTTGTCCGTTTTTTTATTTTGAAAATGTGATACGGATTATTTCTGAATGTAAGCTATATATACTTAATGTTTTAATGAAGCAGGAATTGGTACCACAGATTTGTCTAAACGTCCGAAACAAGACTAGGAATGTCCGTGTGTGTTGTGTGTGATGCATCTGAAGCTGAATGGAGAAATGAATTCGAGAGATTTATCTGAAGCAGAACAGACGGAGGAGTATGTGTCACGGATTAATCTGAAGCAGGACGGAAGAATCTGTGCTAGAGATTGATATGAAGCAGGAAGAAGGAGCACAGACTGCTTTAAATGAATGTGTCAAACACACATGTATCCGTTAAATTTGAAGGCACAATTGAAATGCTTCTTATGTAGTCGGCGCTGTTTAACCTCATGTTAGGTATTTTATGATTTTGTAAATAGTTTCAAATAAGTCTCAGCATATAGACCATTGCCCATTATATCATTGTTTCCTGCACTCGTGTTTTCCTGCATTTAATCTGCACATTCTTCCGAGGCAATCTGAATGTAATAATGGTTTATTGTTTTACGGCAAACAAAATCTATTTCTTAGCACATAAATGTCTCGTCACAGTGATTACAATTGATAATGGTAAAATCGAAAACTACAAATCCACAAATCCGAGAAAATTAATGACATCTCAATCATTAATTTTCTGAGTTCAGATCAATCTTATTACGACATACCGAAATATACAAATTTATTGAATTAAACAAAGTTATTACTTGGTTAGCTTGATTTTTTTCCAAATGCTGATAATGTTTAATCGAAAATTGAAGGGCATTTATTACTTAAGTGCAGATTATCTGGTACTGGCATTGATAACAAGATGGTGTAAGAGAAGCCCATTAAGCTAATCAACATCTTTAGTCAAATTTAAATTGAATTTTAATAATGCCAATTTTATGCGCATTTTTTAATCATCATTTTATCGTGAAAGTTATTGGTTTTGGTAAAAATAACTTAAAAACCACCGAAAAATAAACCATTTTCACTGGAGTTACATTTGGTCACTCGTTCAGGCAATTGGTCATTTTGCCAGTGCCTAATTATTTAAATTGACTATAAGTATTTCACGTAGGGCTTTATTCAACTACTACAGATTAACTTAAACGTCACATATTGAGGGCCTTTCTAAGCACCTTGCAATTAATACCAGTACAATATAATCAGTATTTATTAGTGTCGATTAAAATAAATCAGCACTGTATGAGTATTAATAAATTAACAATGTACTAGTTAAAATAATTAAAAAAACAAGCAAGAATGAAACAATCAGTAACTTTGATCACAAAAGTAAACAGTATATAAAATAAATGTGTATAGTTTTTTTTTCATATAGAACTCTCATTATATCAGTCTAAAAATATTGACATATCGAAAATACAGATTTATGAAAAAGTGGTCGTTGCCATGGCTTAGAGAAACAGTTTAATATCATGATAAATCTGTCACATAATTTGCTTAATTTGCTATTAATAACATAAAAAAGCAGTGATGAGCCATGGTGATGCCATGGCTCATATGGGGAGCATATATCATCCCTCGTGCTCAATTACCCTTTATTATAATCAGAGTATTTGTCAATAAAAGTCGTCTATGACCTAAAAAATATTGAGTGATTAAGGTTAGTGGTTTTTTTTTATTTCTATGACATTTCTATGAAAACTAACCCAAGAAATGCAATTTATAAGTGAAACATGTGGTTTCAGAAAGGCTTTACATGATTTCAGTTTCGAATACATCTTATGTTTAAAAATACTATGTAAAGTCTTACAGTCCTAATTTCACAAGTGTCAGAGAATTATGCTCATTATTACTCTGTTACTTTGAAGCGACAACATTTTTTTAACTACTACATTCGTCACAATAGAAATCATTGTTTAATTGCGATAGTGTATCAATTATCTATCCATCATTATTACACACGCCTTGTTAACTAAAATTCACAAAAAATAATCATCAGAACCAACCAAAAAAACCAACATCTTCACAACTATAGGTACTAATATTCTACAATAATAACACTTACAAGCTATGGAATTCGATTCGAAGTACATATCTTGCTTTAGCTAATTTCGCCAAAAAGCGGCTGTAGCAAGAAGCAAGTTTACAATATACTAGCTGCGTTACCCGGCTCCGCTAGGGACATTTTTTCGGGATGAAAATGACCCTGTTACTTTTCGGCCCGAAAATTATTTCTATTAAAAATCAA
Organism: Incurvaria masculella; assembly: GCA_946894095.1. Taxonomy (NCBI): domain Eukaryota; kingdom Metazoa; phylum Arthropoda; class Insecta; order Lepidoptera; family Incurvariidae; genus Incurvaria; species Incurvaria masculella. The sequence continues at coordinate 13,486,397 of OX335644.1, forward strand.
GTCGATCCCTTTGCTTTGTCAAAGGAAAAATCAATAAACTCACTTTCCCATTTATAATATTCGTAGAAAAGTATAGAGAGGAAGGATAGTACTTGTCAACATGACGCAGTGTTCTTTAATTCCAGCCCATTTCGTACTCTGTCGTTTACACTCTTCGTAAATTATTCACCTTAACGGTTTATAGATTTTTTTATATTTTGTTAATTGTTAAGCATGGGTAAAAAATTAAGTTAGTGAGAAAATTGTCGCGGCTGTAAAATAATTGCTATTGTCAGGAGGATTCCGAATAAGAAGAGTGGCATTGAGCGGCTCGTAGAAAGGGGCGCCGGAACCTTTGCTCGTTATGGAGAAGGGCCAAAATTGACACTGAGTTTATCGTTTTCGAGTCGTTTAAAATCGAGAAAATCAGTAGTAAGCGAATTAGTACCCGAACTCGATCGCCGGCGGTGCAGATTTTGTATGTAAAAGTAATGCCGCGCCGCCGCCGCCATACGAATGAGTTTCGATTGCTTCTCCCATCCTTACATCCTCGCTGGCCGTAGCGGAAGTGGTTCTAAAAGCAGGACTAAAAAAACCGGCTAAGTGCGAGTCGGACTCGCACACGAAGGGTTCCGTACCATCGTACAAGATTTAACACAAATAAATCACGTTTTTTGCTGCCTACCTATTACGGTTCATGAGATACAGCTCTGTGACCGACGGACGGACGGACAGCGGAGGCTTAGTAATAGGGTTCCGTTTTCACCCTTTGGGTACGGAACCCTAATAACTAAAGCTAATGCAAGGACTTTCAAGTTCGTGGGATGGTTTTGCTTTCTCGGAGAAATTTGAATTTGTTTTAATGGTCTAAGTATTAGTCTTAAAATGACTAGTAGTTAATAACACTGTGACGGTATAAATTCGCCACATCAATTATCTTATACGAATTATCCTATATTCAACATATAACAATGTACCACATAATAAATTAATAGATATAACCTAATAATAGAAAACACGTTACCATACAATTTGGGCAAGTTAAGTGCGAAGGATATGACTAGAGAACCCTGTAGTAGTTAAACAGTAATTAAGAGAAGGGATGATCGATAAAATGTTTTTCTTTGGTCATCTTTATTAATATCATCTGATCCTGTGTATTTCTATATCTACACATTACGATTCAGTGCCATCGTTGTCCCATACGATTTTCTTTTACAAATTACAGGGAAGGTTCACAATTTTCCACCGTACCGAACGCGGGGGCGCTGCCCTTCCGTTGCGATGACAGCCGAGGTACGAACGTACGTCGTGCCTGGAGCCTGCCTGAGCGTGTTAGTGAATCCTTCCATCAAATATTCAACAGGCTCGGCACGGTAAAGCGTGAATCAGCATTCAAGCGGCGTGGTTGGCGCACGCGGCCGGCGCCCACGACAGCAGCAGCTGCTCTTCCCCGCACCCGCCCGGCGCCGCCGCTACCTCGCCCGAGCTCGCCGGCGACACGCCGCCGCCGCACGCGAGCGCGCCGCTCGAGCGCGACTGCTGCCGGCACAACGGCGCGCGCACCGGCGACTCGCTCTCGTCGGACATGGCGCGCGTGACGGTGATGCGCGGCGAGCGGCGCCGCCGTCCCGCCGCCGCCACGCGCCGCGCCTCCTCGAGGCCGAGCGCGCGGCCCAGCAGCACGTGCGGCGGCGCGCGCAGCACGGGGATGGCGCAGGTGCGCGGCGGCGGCGGCGGCGGGTCGAGCTCGTCGAGCGCGCCGCGCAACGTGTTGCAGGAGGAGGCGCGCGGCGTCGGCCGCTCGAGGTCGGCGCGGCGGCCGGCGAGCGCGGCCGCGTCGGAGAGGCGGCGCGAGGGCGGCGCGCGCGACCCGCCCGACCCGCCCGACAGCGAGGGCCGCCGCGAGCCGCAGGCGCTCGGCGTGCGCGCCTGGATCTCCTGCGTCACCTCGCTCTTGGTGAGCCGCTTGCGCCAGTAGTTGCGCAGGGACGTGCGCAGCGCGCGGCTGCGGAGGCCGTACAGCACGACGTTGGCGGGCGGCGCGGCGGCGAGCAGCGCGACGGCGGCGGCGGCCAGCGGAGCCGGCGGAGAGGCCGCCGCGCGCCCGACGAGCACGCCGTAGTACGGGAAGTAGAGCAGCACGAGGGAGCAGAGCGGCTGCAGCGCGGAGGCGAGCGCCGATCGGCGGCGGCGGCGCGGGGGCGGGATGGCGAAGGGGTTGCGCTGGTGCGTGACGGTGACCTGCGCGGAGAGGGTGACCTCGTAGATGGCGGCGGCGATACGGTGGCGGTGGTAGCGCGCGATGCGCAGCACCTTGAGCGTGCAGAGCAGGACAAGCGCGGCCGGCAAGAGGAGCGTGAGCGCGGCGTAAGTGAGGCAGTAGGCGAGGGCAAGGGGGCCGGCGTCGCAGGCAGGCGCGCAGGAGGCGAGCGCGGCGCTGTAGTGGAGTGGCGGGTGGGCGGTGGCCAGCGGCGCCAGCAGCGCGAGCGTCACCGCCCAGCCGCAGCCGAGGCACATCAGCGCCTGCCGCACACAACACACAATTCAAGCTAAACCATTAATACATTTCTCAAATAGAAAACTATTGAGGTTAATTGGCCTAGCCAATTATTACCTATGCTGCTTTTTTATTTAAAGGTTCGTTCACATATAGTCTCGTTTCTTAATATTTATACATATTACAAGAAAGAAAAACCACACCGAAACTATCAACAATTAAGGACAAAAACAAAATGAACAAAATTACTTGCTAACTTAATAAAAAAAAAGAAACCAATTAAAAAACAAAAACCACCATATAACCACAACGCAAAAGTAAGAATAAGAGTGAATATAAAAACAATGACATTAAAAGGGTAACCAAACATTTACAAACCAGAACCATTCATTGCCATCGATGATATACTTTGTGAACACAGGTAGTTTCTTTTTATTTATTTAATTATTTATTTTACAAAAGGTACGCCAACAGTGTGCACACGAAAACTTTATATAATAGCAAACATAGTGGGGGGCACATTCCTGGTGTGCATACCAATTATAGGCGAACACAACATTTCAGAACAGTGTCTAACATCGAGTGCACAATTTAAACATATTTAATAAAAAAAAAAATATAATAAGTTGAAAACATCATAAATGAGAGAGTCTAGAATATAACAACAAAAGTAAAAAACCAAAGTAAAGGAAAAATAATGACAGTTGAACAGCAGTTGAATGACGGTTGAGATTTAATCACAGAACAATTAGGATTTAATGATTTAATGATTCACAGTAATGCCTTGTAAGTCAATGCATAACGCTTAACACTACTTAGTTGGTCTTGAAATATGTCCACATCTGTGTTATGTGTGAGTTCATTAAAATCTTTTATTATTCTAGGAAGAGTTGCATGCCGACCTAAATTGGTGTACGTTCTGGGAACTTGGAAGATTCTACTATGTGTTCTTGAATTGGTGCGTGGTACTGTAAAGTTCAGCTCAGTTACTAGATTGGGACAGTCAATAAGGTTATTAGCGAGATTGTATAGGAAAGTCATATCCAGCATAAATTTGCGGCTAGAAAGAGTGTCAAGACCAAATCTATCCAAGCGATCATTGTAGCTTGCTCTGTGACTGATGCCCGTAGTGTGAAAAGCTAGGTTAGGTTAGGTTAGGCCTTCTTGTGAAGGCGCGTTGGAGTTTTTCTATTCTGTTCCCGTACTTCTCATAGGTCGGGTTCCAGACAACACAAGCATACTCCAACACACTTCTTGCATACACTTGATAAAGCCTTACTTTTGTTTGAGGATTTCTAAAATCCTTGCTGTTTCGTTTGATGAAGCCAATCAATGCAGTTGCTTTTTTTATAATAAGTTCGATATGAGAAGATAACCTAAGTTGACTATCTACTATGATACCTAGGTCACGAATTTCATTGACTTCTTTTATAACCTCGTTTCCAATCTTGTAACATGAGTTAATGTAGTTGCGATTGCGCGTAAACTTTATATGAAAGCATTTGCTTGCATTAAGTGACATGTCATTTAGGGTACACGAGTTTCGATTGCTTCTCCCATCCTTACATCCTCGCTGGCCGTAGCGGAAGTGGTTCTAAAAGCAGGACTAAAAAAACCGGCTAAGTGCGAGTCGGACTCGCACACGAAGGGTTCCGTACCATCGTACAAGATTTAACACAAATAAATCACGTTTTTTGCTGCCTACCTATTACGGTTCATGAGATACAGCTCTGTGACCGACGGACGGACGGACAGCGGAGGCTTAGTAATAGGGTTCCGTTTTCACCCTTTGGGTACGGAACCCTAATAACTAAAGCTAATGCAAGGACTTTCAAGTTCGTGGGATGGTTTTGCTTTCTCGGAGAAATTTGAATTTGTTTTAATGGTCTAAGTATTAGTCTTAAAATGACTAGTAGTTAATAACACTGTGACGGTATAAATTCGCCACATCAATTATCTTATACGAATTATCCTATATTCAACATATAACAATGTACCACATAATAAATTAATAGATATAACCTAATAATAGAAAACACGTTACCATACAATTTGGGCAAGTTAAGTGCGAAGGATATGACTAGAGAACCCTGTAGTAGTTAAACAGTAATTAAGAGAAGGGATGATCGATAAAATGTTTTTCTTTGGTCATCTTTATTAATATCATCTGATCCTGTGTATTTCTATATCTACACATTACGATTCAGTGCCATCGTTGTCCCATACGATTTTCTTTTACAAATTACAGGGAAGGTTCACAATTTTCCACCGTACCGAACGCGGGGGCGCTGCCCTTCCGTTGCGATGACAGCCGAGGTACGAACGTACGTCGTGCCTGGAGCCTGCCTGAGCGTGTTAGTGAATCCTTCCATCAAATATTCAACAGGCTCGGCACGGTAAAGCGTGAATCAGCATTCAAGCGGCGTGGTTGGCGCACGCGGCCGGCGCCCACGACAGCAGCAGCTGCTCTTCCCCGCACCCGCCCGGCGCCGCCGCTACCTCGCCCGAGCTCGCCGGCGACACGCCGCCGCCGCACGCGAGCGCGCCGCTCGAGCGCGACTGCTGCCGGCACAACGGCGCGCGCACCGGCGACTCGCTCTCGTCGGACATGGCGCGCGTGACGGTGATGCGCGGCGAGCGGCGCCGCCGTCCCGCCGCCGCCACGCGCCGCGCCTCCTCGAGGCCGAGCGCGCGGCCCAGCAGCACGTGCGGCGGCGCGCGCAGCACGGGGATGGCGCAGGTGCGCGGCGGCGGCGGCGGCGGGTCGAGCTCGTCGAGCGCGCCGCGCAACGTGTTGCAGGAGGAGGCGCGCGGCGTCGGCCGCTCGAGGTCGGCGCGGCGGCCGGCGAGCGCGGCCGCGTCGGAGAGGCGGCGCGAGGGCGGCGCGCGCGACCCGCCCGACCCGCCCGACAGCGAGGGCCGCCGCGAGCCGCAGGCGCTCGGCGTGCGCGCCTGGATCTCCTGCGTCACCTCGCTCTTGGTGAGCCGCTTGCGCCAGTAGTTGCGCAGGGACGTGCGCAGCGCGCGGCTGCGGAGGCCGTACAGCACGACGTTGGCGGGCGGCGCGGCGGCGAGCAGCGCGACGGCGGCGGCGGCCAGCGGAGCCGGCGGAGAGGCCGCCGCGCGCCCGACGAGCACGCCGTAGTACGGGAAGTAGAGCAGCACGAGGGAGCAGAGCGGCTGCAGCGCGGAGGCGAGCGCCGATCGGCGGCGGCGGCGCGGGGGCGGGATGGCGAAGGGGTTGCGCTGGTGCGTGACGGTGACCTGCGCGGAGAGGGTGACCTCGTAGATGGCGGCGGCGATACGGTGGCGGTGGTAGCGCGCGATGCGCAGCACCTTGAGCGTGCAGAGCAGGACAAGCGCGGCCGGCAAGAGGAGCGTGAGCGCGGCGTAAGTGAGGCAGTAGGCGAGGGCAAGGGGGCCGGCGTCGCAGGCAGGCGCGCAGGAGGCGAGCGCGGCGCTGTAGTGGAGTGGCGGGTGGGCGGTGGCCAGCGGCGCCAGCAGCGCGAGCGTCACCGCCCAGCCGCAGCCGAGGCACATCAGCGCCTGCCGCACACAACACACAATTCAAGCTAAACCATTAATACATTTCTCAAATAGAAAACTATTGAGGTTAATTGGCCTAGCCAATTATTACCTATGCTGCTTTTTTATTTAAAGGTTCGTTCACATATAGTCTCGTTTCTTAATATTTATACATATTACAAGAAAGAAAAACCACACCGAAACTATCAACAATTAAGGACAAAAACAAAATGAACAAAATTACTTGCTAACTTAATAAAAAAAAAGAAACCAATTAAAAAACAAAAACCACCATATAACCACAACGCAAAAGTAAGAATAAGAGTGAATATAAAAACAATGACATTAAAAGGGTAACCAAACATTTACAAACCAGAACCATTCATTGCCATCGATGATATACTTTGTGAACACAGGTAGTTTCTTTTTATTTATTTAATTATTTATTTTACAAAAGGTACGCCAACAGTGTGCACACGAAAACTTTATATAATAGCAAACATAGTGGGGGGCACATTCCTGGTGTGCATACCAATTATAGGCGAACACAACATTTCAGAACAGTGTCTAACATCGAGTGCACAATTTAAACATATTTAATAAAAAAAAAAATATAATAAGTTGAAAACATCATAAATGAGAGAGTCTAGAATATAACAACAAAAGTAAAAAACCAAAGTAAAGGAAAAATAATGACAGTTGAACAGCAGTTGAATGACGGTTGAGATTTAATCACAGAACAATTAGGATTTAATGATTTAATGATTCACAGTAATGCCTTGTAAGTCAATGCATAACGCTTAACACTACTTAGTTGGTCTTGAAATATGTCCACATCTGTGTTATGTGTGAGTTCATTAAAATCTTTTATTATTCTAGGAAGAGTTGCATGCCGACCTAAATTGGTGTACGTTCTGGGAACTTGGAAGATTCTACTATGTGTTCTTGAATTGGTGCGTGGTACTGTAAAGTTCAGCTCAGTTACTAGATTGGGACAGTCAATAAGGTTATTAGCGAGATTGTATAGGAAAGTCATATCCAGCATAAATTTGCGGCTAGAAAGAGTGTCAAGACCAAATCTATCCAAGCGATCATTGTAGCTTGCTCTGTGACTGATGCCCGTAGTGTGAAAAGCTAGGTTAGGTTAGGTTAGGCCTTCTTGTGAAGGCGCGTTGGAGTTTTTCTATTCTGTTCCCGTACTTCTCATAGGTCGGGTTCCAGACAACACAAGCATACTCCAACACACTTCTTGCATACACTTGATAAAGCCTTACTTTTGTTTGAGGATTTCTAAAATCCTTGCTGTTTCGTTTGATGAAGCCAATCAATGCAGTTGCTTTTTTTATAATAAGTTCGATATGAGAAGATAACCTAAGTTGACTATCTACTATGATACCTAGGTCACGAATTTCATTGACTTCTTTTATAACCTCGTTTCCAATCTTGTAACATGAGTTAATGTAGTTGCGATTGCGCGTAAACTTTATATGAAAGCATTTGCTTGCATTAAGTGACATGTCATTTAGGGTACACCATTCGCATATTTTAATGAGATCTTCCTGCACGAGTCGAACGTCATCAGATGAACAGATGTTTCTATAGATCTTAAGATCGTCAGCAAAAAGAGAGCAATTTGAGTGTTTAACAACTTCCACAATATCGTTTATAAATATTATAAACAGGATAGGACCCAGATGTGAACCTTGCGGTACCCATGAGGTGGCAACATAGTGCATTGAGTCATACCCATTTATAACTACTTTTTGTACTCTGTTTGTGAGGTAAGATTCAAACCACCGATGAAGAGTTCCACATATGCCAAAGTTAATGAGCTTGTTCAAAAGAATTTTGTGATTTACTTTATCGAATGCACTGCTAAAGTCCGTATGCACAGTGTCTACTTCAATGCCTCTGTCGACGTATTTGGTGATGCTGGCTAGGAAATTAACGAGATTTGTTGCAGTGGATTTGTGATTTTGAAAGCCATGTTGTGCAGGGTTAATTAAGTGTTTGGTGTACCAGGTTATTTTTGGACAGATGAGGGCTTCAAATAATTTTGAAAAAGTTGAGAGTATTGATATAGGCCGATAATTTTTCACTTCTTCAGCGTTTCCTTTTTTTTAAATGGGCACTATTCGTGCCTCTTTCCATCTTTGAGGAAAACTTCCTGACTCGAGAGATTTATTAAATAATAATGTCAAGGGGTAGGCAAGATATTTGGCGCACCGTTTTACAAACAAGGGCGGGATATCATCGGGACCAGAACTTCTGTACACATCTAGGTTTTGTAATATTTTCAATACTTCACGCTCGTGAATCGAGATGCGATTGAGGCATATGGAGTTTGGTATATTTGGGAATGGCTCGGAGATTCTAGGGGTATTATTACCAAACGTAGAAGAGAAATGTTCTGCAAATAAGTTTGCGACACCTTCACCAGTAGATGATTTAGTTTCGTTGAAAACCATCTCGGCTGGAAACGAGTTAGATTCCTTGCGTTGACTTTTGAGGTAACCCCAAAAAGCTTTGGGGTTTTTCCCGATATCCTGTTCGATATTATCTCTGTAATTCCTGTAGCATGAGGAAAAAAGCTGATCACTACGATTTCTTAGAAGGATGTATTCAAGTTTGTCACGCGGATTTTGGAATTTTTTAAAACGTGTCCTGACCTTCTCCTTCTCTGACAAGAGCTTTATTAATGCTTTATTAAACCAGGGTGGATATTTTTTTGATTTTTGTTTGCGAATAGGCACGTAATTATCAATCACGCACTGAATGTTTGCATAGAATTTATCAACCATGGATTCCACATCGGGGCAAGAGGAAAACTCTTTAAGCCAGTTTAGCTGGTCTAGCTCAGAAAAGATTGATGTATAGTCAGTAAAAAATACGGGTAAAAAAAAATGTGAACATTTACTGACGTTCAAACACATCTTATCACCATTTAACAATTTCGTCGATATCTCTCCGAAGCAAAAGTTCAAGGTGTCAATAATTTTATACATGTTACAATCATCGGCATAAAGACTAATTTCTAAATTTACGATAACATTATAAAAGTAAACTGAGGGTTGTTTTCTCTTTTGTTGTTTGTTCTTAACCTTAATATGTTCTACCAAAGTTACGTTTGGCATTTAGATCTAAGTATGTATTTCATAATTGTGGACGGAAAAAATATGTTACGTAAACACGTGAAGTTTCTTTGCGGGTTCTTCTTTACTGGGTGGATCGAACCAGCGGATTTTTATGACGTAACTTAGTGTTGTTTTACTACCAAAAAGTAAAAAAAAATGAAATGAAAGAAAATGACAAAGGAAATTTATTTATATCTAAAACTAAATAGGCCCTAAATGTGAGCCTGGGGGAACTTTAAACCAACGCGATTCCTATCCGTCAAAACTAGGTAGGGGGTGCAAGGAAGCGTACCTTGCGCGGCGAGACGAGCGCGGCGTAGTGCAGCGGCGCGGCGATAGCGGCGCAGCGGTCGGCGTGCAGGCCGCACACGGTCCACAGCTGCAGCGGGTGCAGCGCGGCGAGCAGGTAGCCGCGCGCGACGCAGCCGACGCCGGCGCCGTCCGCGCGCGCGCCCAGCGCCGCGCCGCTCGCCAGCGCGCCCACCGCGCCCAGGTGCAACAGCAGCACGACGCTCGCCGACGACGGCTGCGTACAATCCGACAAATAACGTATGTATAATATTTTCCGTTTTGGGATAAGTACAACGGCATAACCCTAGACGGCCACACATTGGATTTTGACCCACATACGCTTTCCTTGCAAATGCCAATGCCTACTGTGGCATTGAGAGTGACGCGCTACGTACATGCCACAAAGATTCGCTTCTCGGCACCAATAAGTATCTTTCTCATTCGAAAATCCTTTTTAGAGCCCCGTCGCAAAAAGCGAAAAACTGATGTCTTCTTTATGATCTGTATGTATGAGCTCAGGGTGCCATGTCTGTCGGTCACACGCACTTATCCCGAATTGTTCTCATATTACTGGTTCGTTCAAAATTCAGAAATAAAATACCAAAATGTATGTAGTTTTAAATCAACTTGTTACTTTTTTGCTGACAACTTCATACTATTTGAGATAAAGCTAGAAATCTTCACTCTAATTTTGTAGCAAATGCAAAATAATCATAGTACGTCTGGAGCCCCACGTCCATCTCCAGCAGTGACAGGACCCGTGAAGACGTTTTTGTATGTGACTAGACATGAATCGCTAATACCACACGTGCTGTCATGATATAATCCCAACACCTCATAGGAACTAGGTGCCATGCCAGAACCATTATTTTATTGCACAGCCATCCTTTCATTAAACTGAATGGAAAAAAACGAACAATTTTCATTGCTGTATCGACAATCGTTCATTCAATGCGATGGTATCAATTTGGGCGGGATTAACCTTATGTTGGAAGGAACCTACAGTTAATCTTGGAATATGAACCACGATCAACGAAGCCCTTAGTCGACGACATGAACGGGAGGGAATGCAGTGAGCCCAATTGTATTCTTATTATGTGCTGGAACCCACACAGCACAAGTGGTGGATGATTTAAAATAAATGTTCTTTGATAATGTTTGAAGCGATCGTAAAATAAACTGAGGTCACGTATAGTATAAGTAAGCAGTAGGAACTTTCAAAGTAATAGGAAAGCAGTAACAGTAATCAGTAAATAGGAAAATCTGCACTAGAAAAAATTAATCTAAATAAAATTAAATATTTTGATCAACTTTATTTTCGCTAAGTTTGTAAATGCAGTTCACTAAAATAATTGCTTTTGTTGCTTGCTTTATTCAAGATTTTGCATCAAATATTAGACTGAAAGAAACAAAAGAAGAGCAGAAGAACTATTTTTAATTACAAAAGAGTTGTAGGGGAAAGTACAAAGTTTTCTACTTGGTACGTGGGGAATCAGATTTCTTGAAGCGATAATAAAAGGTGGGAAGAAGGAGAGGAGCATAGGAAGAATAGAAGCATCGTAGGGTGAAAGAACTCAAATAAAAGAAATCAATTGGCGTTTCGTGTCGCGTGTCGTCACGTCGACGCCGTAGATTGGAACTCTAACCCGAAACTTTGCAACAAACTTCCGTAACGAACGCGCCCCAGGAGGATGGCACGATTTTGTGAATTATTACAATAACAGCAAATATTGTTTTATTTAAGGATTTACGAAGCGGAGAGGAGGGAAGAAGAACACAACCGTACGTAAATCGAGCGAATTTGTTATCGGTGAATGTATCGGGACGGACGGAAACGGACGGTTTATGCAATTAATTTTAATTTATCCAATTGGACCTGATCAGTAACCCATTACATACTTGAAACATTTCTGAAAAAAAATCTTAGAGAATATTGCCGACAATAACGAAGAAAGGACTTACTTTGTTATTATCATTTCAATACAAGCACCTCAAAGTTAAAACTATGTATGACTACGAAACATTTCAGTATCACAATAACCTTCTGCGAAAAATTACAGCTAATGGAATATTTGAAAAACACTTTGCTGGTATTTCAAATGCATCTTAAAAAAGATAATGAATGACAATTAAAAGGTAAACGATATTTTATTCAATACCCCTTTGATGTCTTTTTGTGTATTGTATTGTATTGTTTATTCATCATCCATAGAAAGTACACTGCACTCGGATTTGTCATATTTTAACATTGGCGAGTTCAGCCAATTTTTTTACAAAAACGTAGGTAAAATACTAAATTAACATGAATTCACAAAAAATAACAATTCATGCCGTATTCACATGAACAACAGTTCATGACAAATATAATTTTATTTGCGAAGACTATCCCCACCAACTAACATGTTGCCAATTGGAGCAGGCCAGTCCCCACAAACAGCACCCGTACACGAGCATCACGCCGGGCACAGCCATTACCTCTCTCGACCATATTTTAGGGAAAGAGATAACCCGAGCCAAGCGTCACCGTAAGCAAGAACCTTAAAGCGATGCACTGCTCCAGTGGCAACAAAACACTGTCAAACACTGGCACAATAATCTACTACAGTGATCACTGTTACATATCCCTTTAAACGCTACCACCTACAGAAAGCAGCCTTATCAATAGAGTAAAAATAAGATTCCCGTATGAGATTTTGACCAATACCGAGAAACTAATAATACTTAACTAAACTAAAATTCGGGTGTATAGAGCCCTAGTCATTATTGATACGAAATTGTATCAAATCAAAATTGATTGGTTAGTAATTTCATATTACACGTAGTACTTATCATAAAAGTAGTAAAGAGACGGGGTCTTCGACGAGACGCATGGCACGACGCTGTATCGAGTCCAGGGATCCAAGCAGGCATTTAGCTGAACCGTCCCACAAATGCGAATAATACTCCACGCAAGACCTTATCTGCGCCTTGTAGAGTAGCAGTTTTTGGTCAGGCGTGAAATGCTGACGCACCATGTCGAGGAAGCCCTGTTTTATTGAGTCGAGCTTGGCTTTATCGTCGATATGGCGTCCAAAATTAAGATCTAAATGCTTATGCCAAAACATTTTTTTAACGACAACAACGAAGAAACCAAGTGCGATATCTGAGATCACAAGATAACATACCTGTATCCACCGAAATAGGTTTCAATGAAAAAATTTAAGTGGAATTGGATAATGGTAATTGTGTTGAGACCACTAACGTCGGTGCCGAATTCACATATGCCGTTCACGTGGCAATCAGCATGAATGCAATTTTCTTTTAGCTAATGACAGTGTAGAACGATCTTATAATAGCGCTCCAGTTGTATGTTTTATCACCATAAATGTACGCGTAATTACGTCTTTACAACCCCTGAACGACATTTCCCGAGATTGGAGCGTGGCGAGGTACCAACGTCGGAGGAGCACGACTGTTCAAAAGCCTTCGAGTTTACGGGCCCAACGTTTATGGAGATATTCACGTGGGTATTTACGATCCAATAAAAAAGTGTGGCTGTCATAACGGCGAAGGTCTTTACTTTAGCTCCTATCGATTTACCGCCGCTTCGAGCCTCATCTACATCTACAATCTACACACAAACATATACTATACATACAATCACGCCGGTTCCCCGGAGGTGTAGGCAAAGGTTATAGAGCGCCACACCGTAAGATCACAGCATATTTCAACCTACAGCCTATACAGTCAATAGAAATGCATTTTTTCATCTGCACTATAAAGAGGTAATGTTTGTTTGTTTGTACAGGGTAATCTTAAAATTTTAAAAATTCTTTCACAAATTTAAATCTAAATTATTGTGGTTTTACATAGGCTATATTTTATTTTAATATTTTAAACGTTTTCATTTATAAATTGCTATATTTATCAACAAAGCCGGAAAAAATACAGTTGATTGGCGGCTTCAAATGGTTTCAGATTAGTGCAATTATCTATGTACCCTTACCTATGTACACCCACACACCCACGCCTATCACATAACATAGTGCTTCGGTACCGTCTGCTAACTAAGTCCAACGGAACCTACACCCTGTTGTGCAGAATCGTATTCTTTTACAGGATGTAGGAACTATTAGTACCATCAATGGCACGTTTCAAAAAACCTGATGTAACATGGATTATATAACTGTACTTGATTTATGAAACGAAATAAATAATTTTGAATTTGAATTGGAATATGAATTTTTTATGTTTATGTTAGGCGAGGCATATGGCATACGCCAGGCCTGTTGAGGTGCCCGACGACGCCCATGGGCATTTAAACTTTTCTGTTCTATCTTGGAAAACACTGGCCGTAGACCCTTGCGACTACCTGCCCCGTAAACGCAGATCTACATACCGGCCATGTCCACATTGATTTCGGTTCGATTTCAATTACATAAATGAATACCAATTTTCTATATAAATACAATACAAACATTTCCTTCTTTTCCATACACACATTAACCTTAATTAAACAAAATTGTTTATTTAATTAATTTCTTATTATTATTAATACATTTTAAAAAATCATCAATTGTATAAAATGGCCGATCAAGTAAGAATTTCCTTAGTTTCCTTTAAAAATATTTTTTATTGACATTTTTTTACGTAGTCTGGTAGTGCATTATATATTATTAGTATGAAAATATTAGTATATCTTGGGAGACACTGGTCGTAGCCCTATCATGCGACCACTAAAACAAAACGCCCCGACCTCATCTACCTACCTGTCATGTCCAAATTTGTTTTGGTTATATTTTGGGAAACGCTGGTCGTAGACCTATCATGCGACCACTGAAATAAAACGCCCCGATCTGATTTACTGACCTGTCATGTCCAAACTGGTTTTAGTTATATCTTGGGAAACACCGGTTGCAGACCTATAAACGCCCCAACCCAATCTAACTACCTGCTACTCTAACTTTCAGGGAGGCTGCGAAAAGTATGCCGGCCGTCCTGGTGATTCTTCACACCATGTATGAAGGGCCCATTGAGGTGCCCGACGGCGCCTATAGGCTTTTGAACTTTCAGGATGGCTGCATTCAAATATTTGTTGCACTAAAATTTTGTAAATAAGTCTAAAATCGGTATAGGTGCAGTTTTTGAGAATTCAAAGGAAGTTGATTTTCGAAAATGGGATAATCTCAGATCTAAATCTCAGATGGCTTAAATGGTATTAACCTTACGGGGGTGAATGAGGGATTGAAAGTATTTATGGAGAAACAATATACATTTTCGAAATCATTCAATGGTTTCTAGCGCGAGCGAAGCCGCGGGCAAAAGTTAGAGTGAAGTATATATTTTCTATTTGTTTTATTTGCGAAACAAACAGTCTACATAACTAAAATAAAAGAACACATGAATATACACGAGCAATTTCGACAGAAGCATAAAGAATAAACGGTATAAAGAAGAAAGTAAAACAGAATACAATATTGAAATCTAAATCCTAATCCTAATAATATTATAAAGTGAACGTTTGTATGTTTGGATGTTTGTTACGGAGTCATGAGAAAACGGCTGAACGGAGTTGGATGAAAATTTGTCACACAGATAGTTTATTACCTGGATTAACACATAGGATACTTTTTAGTTTAGTTTGCTCTGCATATCCAATCCATCTTAACATACCTTCTCAATTATCTTTTTCATCTAACTACTTTCAGTTGACAATTCTTCTTTTAGATTACTATTCCACCTGTTGTAGAACGCACTATGCAAGCTTTCCCGTTACTTAACACTAGCAAGCTGGCCCGCGAATCGCCATCTTACCTGCAGGCGTAATCGCCCGCCTTTTATAACGGAGTTCATCGCGTCGTTTTTTTTTTATGTTAAGCGCGGCATATGGCGTACGCCAGGACCTAAAGGTGCCCGACGACGCCCATGGGTTTTCGAACATTCAGGGAGGCTGCCAAAACCATGCCGGCCGGCCAGGTGCTTCTTTACACCACGTTTGAAGGACCCCAGGTCGTAATTTGGGGGAAATACCTCGGAAGGGAGTTCATTCCATTGTTTACCGGCCCTATAGATAAAGGATCTAGAGGATCGGTGAGTTCTTATTTTTGGAATGTCGACTGTGAATTTGTGCATTTTCTCCCTGTTCCGCGTTGACCGAAGGTAGAAAGGGGATGGAGGAACAGCGTTATTCAGCTCCGACGAGCATTCTCCATGGTAAAGACGATAGAAGACAGAAAGAGACAGCGTTTACTCGGTTTCCAGCATTCACTCTTCTTTCAATGTTCATATAACATTCTCCATCACAGAAAAACATGATTCACAGATGCACAAACTTATTTGAGCCTAAAAATGCACATATGACAGAGCCAGCTTCTACCATTTGTAACGCAAAATAAATTAATGAATAATAATAAAAGTTAGCAATAACTTGTTTAGTTCGTATGCGCCTATATCTGATTATGGCTTTGATTTACATATTCACTCTGGTAAAGTGGATCCCGAGTCTTTATGGTAGAGTAGTCTGTATATACATTGGAACGAAGCTTCTCAGACGTAAACACCTTTTGTGATTGTACATTAATTTGAAGGCAACTTATAATATTAGGGAATAACATGATGGCAACCTATACATATTTACAACGCCAAGCTGCTTCCCTAGTGAGGTAAGCATAGATTTTAAAGCAAGTTTTCAAAGTGATTGCCTCAAGTACGGCAATCTTATTTGAATATTTTATTTTATTATAATGTATTTTTAAAAAGCTTTGAAAACTATATGGGCTCAGAGAAGGTGGCGTTTTATCTCCATACAATATTTTACCATATGGCAAGCGATAATTTTAATGCTCTATAGCTCTTAAATCCTGTCCTATTTATAGATATCATAATATATATTTAGTAAACATCACAACATTAGTAAATCCAAAGCAATTATTAAAGAATAACCAAAAAAACTTCGATTACATTTTCTTATTTTCAATTAATGACGTCCCACTTACCCTCAAATTTAATTATTAAACTAATATCATAACAATAAAAATTAAAACAAATAAAAACATATTTAACAAAAAATAAAATGTTAATTCATCAAGGATGTCATTTCTGACTCTCGGACAACAGAATTTTCAAGAAAAGAGAAAGCACGTATTATCCACTCAAACTATTACGAATGAACAGATTTGTATCAGGGGGTTACCATTCTAAGTTACCTTACCTTAAGTGAGTACCTAGAGAATAGAAGAAGAACAGGCAAGAGAGTGATGCAATCTCACGTTTAACTGCTATGCCATGCTAACTGTGAAACGACGTGTTATTCGGGCAATTTAACTAAAATTTACGTTACGAAATTCAGCTAAACGTCAGATGTAACCACTATTTTGCCTGTTCACGTGCTATTCACCTGGCGAGATTACAGGATTACCCTGGACTGGAGGTTGATTAAATATTTCTAACGTTTTTTTTCGCAGAGGAACAATTCCATTATTGTTTTATCCGGCTATTGCCAGAAGGCCTAGTCTACCGCTACTTGATCTTAAAATTTTCTTCACCCTTTCATCGAACATGTAATTCTTATAACCTGTTCCATAATAAAGACACTAAGCCTGGTTTTAACCGACTGCTGATCTATTTTAATCAACACTTAAAGGACCTTTATTACGGTGCTGATTATCTTATACTGGTATCGACTGCAAGTTGCTAAGAAAGGACCATTAATATGTGGCGATTAAGCTAATCAGCAGTAGGTGAAAAAGGCCCTGAACCCATTTTGTTGCTGAAATAATTTCACTTTTCTGGGAAACCCAAGCATCCGCTTCCCATGCAAATCCAAGCAAATCCTTACTTTCATCTTACTTCAATCCTTACTTCATTCTTATGTTTGGTTATTAATTTTAATAGGTACGTGGATAACGTCTGATCTTAAACGCGTTTGTATGGTAACTCCAGAGATAATACACGTCTAAAAATTTTTAACTTTGAATACGACTGTTAGTGTTTAGTAACCAATTAAAAAAAAATATTTTGAAGGTGAACCATTGATGGCAACTGAGTCAATATCTAGTTCATACATTATACTATAGAGCTCCATCCATCCAGTTCAATGTAGCCGTGCTCATAAAGGGAAGGCCCTGGCATGGCACCTAATTCCTTCGGGAATGTGGTGTATTGGGCTAATATCATAACGGTGGTTGTGTGGTATCCATCCATGTCAGGTTGCATAAAAAAAAAACGTGCAGACCGTGTTATTTTACTGCATTTATTCACAAATCGGTAAAGGGAAACGAGTCAACAAATCTTCATATTTTCATTAAGGTGGCCCAACCCGGCGGGACTAACTCATTCGCAGGCACGGTACAAAACCGTGCTGTTGCGCTCTGGGACCTTCTCTGTTTCAAATTATAAGACAGACTCCGTGATGAGGAAGATGCAACATGTCCACAAAAAAGACAATGTGGATAGTTTATGATTTGGTAAGATTTACGAAAATTTTAATTACAAAACGGCTTATAGCTAAATGTAAACCACGACCGCTGAAGTAAAAAATCTAACAAAAACTACATAGATTATAAGTCTTGATTAAATAAGCTATGTCTGATGACTAATCTTTTTGAGATGTTCTTACTTTATCATTAGGCCCGTCCCCGGACGGTTTGAGAAACACATGAAATCCGAAATGAATTTTTTTTTCTCAGAAATATACAATTTCATATTTATATGCTTACATTAAGTTTGCAACATTGAGTGGGGCCCGGAAGATAGAAAAAAAAATTAAAATGTATAAAAAAATATATATCATCTCCTAAGCAAATATTTAGAAATGGTACTATAGAAATGTATTTGTTAACTCTTTTAAGGCGTAATGTAACGGCGAATTTGCAACAATTTACTAATTACGGAAATATATTTAAAAAAATGTTTTTACTAAAAAAAATCTATGCTGAGAACCTTACTTGCTATGGCAACCTTTCTTTCTAGAATATGTAAACAAAATTATATTCCTTATCTTGTAAAGTTTTTAGAATGTTGCAAGTCTTAGAACAGTATTTTTTTTTAATCCAAACTTTCTAATGCTATAAACGGTAAACAAAAAATCAGAAATAAGATTTCCGTCATTCAGTGTTAACATAAATCAATTGTAAACATTTCCCTAATTTTGCAACATCGCAAGAAGCCTGGAACAAGGTAAAAATGAATTAAATCTGCAAGCGTTTTACAGGTGCCGCTCTCACAGGTGTATTTGTTGCGCAGCCATATGCAGACACTTATCAGTTGTAATTGTATGAGTGAGTAGGCAGCGGCACGGGGAGACGGACGGAGGACGCTATCGCCGGGTGGTGCGGGGCGGGAGTGGCACGTGCGTGCGACAGTTACATGTGTAGGTACTTTCGGGTATTACGTCTTGGAAGACGCAATATCCACGAATGGTATTTTAGATGGTTCGGACCCAGCCTAGCAGTATATTCTTACAGTAGTTATTTTACGGGGCTCTTTCTTTATTTCATATGTGCTTGCTTCACGGTCGAATAATAGATATTTATTTTATTTATTTAGCATGAGTGACCCTTGCGAGCCGTGCACATTTTATAACATAAATTAATTATCTTAGAGTTTATAATAAAAAATAATTATAAATACATTATTAAAATTCACAATATATTTTCAATACATAATCTGGTTCAATAAATGTCAATATTAAATTATTCTAAATTACAATTAAAATTATTGAAAAATTCTTCTATATTATAAAACGGGTTACTTAACAAATATTCTTTTAAATTAATAAAAAAATTGGTTATTGTTAAAAATTGTTTGATGGAAATAGGTAAATGATTGTAAATTTTTACTCCAGTATAAAAAGATTAATTCTTAAACAATAAACATTTTGGGCCTTTTGGTCGAAAACTGTCGTTATTTGTTAAGTAATATATCTGCAATTCCTTCACTTTATCTAAGTATTAGTTTTTCTTATATACTCCAATGCATATTATATTACAGTCATGATTTTTCAGGGTTCCGTACCCAAAGGGCGAAAACGGAACCCTATTACTAAGCCTCCGCTGTCCGTCCGTCCGTCCGTCCGTCCGTCCGTCTGTCCGTCTGTCACAGGGCTGTATCTCAGTAACCGTAACAGATAGACAGCTGAAATGTTCACAGAGTGTGTATTTATTTTGCCGCTATAACAACAAATAGGTAAAATTAAGAAATAATTAAAATTAAAGGGGGTCCCCATACCCTGTTTTTTTTTATACATTTTTTTACGATGGTACGGAACCCTTCGTGTGCGAGTCCGACTCGGACTTGGCCGGTTTTTTATTTTACGAAAAGGGGTCGGCAACTTTCGTCATATTTTGCTCCACAAATAATTCGTATAAATTTCTTTTGAAGGATGAGAATACTTTTTTTAACATTACAATTGTTTCCCCACACATCTATTCCGTACCTTAAAATCAATTATTCTTAAAGTTGATATGTGTACAGTGTTTTTTATTGATCTTATCGCATAACATGCACTGGCTATCTTCCATACATATCATAATATAACATACATATCACACTCCTTGGAAAAAGCGACGTACTTGTTTAGCACGAAATATTATCCCTGTTACTAATAAACCTAGATCATCAGCTGAATCGTTATACAATGTTTTGTCCTTTGCATTGACAGGCAGTTTCTAATTCGATAGAAAGGGACAAAACATTGTATACCTATTCAGACGATGATCTGGGATTATTAGTAGCAGAGTTAATGTACATATTTACTGAAACTGCCTGGTTTAATATTTGTTCATAACGATATCTTAATCAAAATTTAAATATTTATACGATCGTTTTAGTTTGAGTCGGTATTGTAATGATTTTTTTAAAGAACTATAAATGGATGGCTAATACCAAACTGAACGTCAGATATTAGCCTAAAACACGACATGGGAACTAGGTGCCATACCAGGACTTTCCTTAAATTGCTCGGCTACCTTGAACTGGATGAAAAACACGGTCAATTTTCATTGCCACTTCGATCATCGTTCATTCAACGCAATGGTACCAACCCGGACGGGATAAACCCTACAACATAGTAAGTAAGAAAAGAAAGAAAAGAAAAGAAAAATACAGTTTATAAGTAAGTTAATAAGTAAGGAAGGGGACCTACAGTTTTACGTGGAATCCGAACCACGGCCAGCCCTAATGGTCTAAAATGGTCACCCATCCAGAACCCAACCGCTCTCAAAGCAGCTTACCCAGCTTATAGAATCTCAAGGTGTCCCACCACTGTGCTACCGAGGCTGACAATGATAAAAATCTCTTTAGGGTGGCGTAGTTTGTCTTCGAAAGAGTATTTACTACTTCACGTTTCATGGTAGTTCGGATTAAAATAAAACTGTAGGGGCTGTACTATCGCATTGAATTAACTACGGTCAAAGCGGCAATGAAAATAGACGATATTTTCCTTCCATTACAAAGTAGCCATGAAATATAAGAACGTTCCTGGCATGGCACCTCGTTCCTATATGTTGTTTTGGGCTAATATCATGACACTAGAGGTGATTATAGCTAAAGATGTCCACTTTTTTATTTTGTAATTTGCTGATTTTGTAAAATTTAAGTGGGGTTATAGTTTATTTAAAAATCTAGACTTAAGGTGGGCCTTCCCGCTCAACTCCCCATACAAACGTGGAAAGAAGATCATGAGCATATTTCTTATCAGAGATCCAAAATAATACTCAAAATAGCTTTATTGGATCGAAATAGATGTCTGATGACTGTCGGGCATTGTAAAATTTTGTTAGGTTTCTAAGTTATAAGGTCCGAAACTTCGAATTTTTTGCGCGTTTTATACAATAACTTTGGAGGTGGATTACTCAACGATTAACTAAAAAACCTTAAAAAGATTAGTCATCTGACATGGCTTGTTTCATGAAGATTTATAACAAATTTGGTTTTAGGCAATTTCTTTGATGTGTCCGTTGATTCTGCATTAATAACACATTTGTTGAACAAAGCGACGTATGTAATTTTAGTACTAAAATTTATATTTTATTCAAATATTTGCTTATCCGTCCTGAAAGAAAATAATAATAATAAAGAGTTTACTTACACCCATTTTCACTACCATCAGCTACAAAAATCCCAAAGTTATCTTATGGTTACACCATGCGAATATGCAATCTAACTAAAAGTAAGCTAACGAATTTCAGATAGCTGGAAATAGTGAAATCAGGGGTTAGTGGAGTGGCTGCTCTATAGACGGATACCCCCTTCTTCAGCCACTGGCCGTATTTACTTACTTATTTATTTATTCATACAACAATATACCTAACATTACAGCGTAATGGCCAAGGCGTTAGGCAATTTATAGATAAAGTACACACTTTATTTAAAAATTATGCAGCTTCAAAGTAAACAGCAACTGCCTTCTGGAACTCGGCCAGAGTGCAAGCATAGATGTCTATTTTGTCAGATATATCATTTAGAGCTGTAAGCGCATGGGTGAGCGGCGCGTGACGCAGCATGTTGGTGCGCGAGGAGGGCAGCGCGAAGCGAGGATGAGAGCGCGCGCGACTGTAATTTTCTGGGGCGAACAGATTAACACTCTCTAGCACTGAAATATTTTGCACGTGTCCAATTACTAATTTAAACACATATTTTGTTAACTGCGATTCGGATAAATCGGATAAAAATTATAATTATTTTTATAAGGGAATCTTAAAAACTTTTTTTGCACTCTTTCAAGCATGGCAGTATATTAAGCCTCATGAGGGTTCCATATCATTGCATTGCATTCTAGCTTGTTTCTCACAAATGTGTTGTACAGGATTTTTACGCCATCTGTACTGCGCAAATGGTACGCTTGTCTCAATATTACACCCAGGGTCCGAAAGGAGCTTTTGCATAGTTTGTCGACGTGATCATGAAAAAAGACAATTTGGTGTCCATGATGACACCTTAATTTTTCTGACTTGTCACTCTCGAAAGCAAGACATCACCAAGTCAATTTTGGTATTGAATAGGCTCTCTGGAGTGACTCAATGTCAATATAGCGCACTTGTCAGTGTTGAAATAGAGCTATCGCCAGTTATCGCCCGTAGTATAGGGAATTGATAGAGTAACAACTCTCTTTAGAGGTTTTTATGCTAGTGTGTCGAGATCAATCTCGTTTAAAAAAGGCCGAGAACTCGCGAAAACGAGATCTTGCGAGATCGGGATTGCATTCTTGGTATTAATCTAATCTAATTAATAATCTTGCTATATCTCGCGGAGTTAGGGTGGTTAACCTTAAAACTCAGAAGGGAAAAATAAAAATACTAATATTGAGTCAGCGATTTACGTTTTTTTGTTACGATACGGGGTCATATCAAAACTTCTTGTTATGTTTTTCGCTTTTCTGGTAATTTTTTCGTCGGTTGAATTTCTTGAAAAAAATTTTTTCCTGGTTCAAATCTTCCTATTATTTCAGATAATGACTATGCGTGGCGAAATCGGTAAAAAGGCGAAATTATTAAGGCGAACAATTTATCATCCAAAATAAAAATATAGATAAAACAAGCATACCATAAGCATACTAAGAATGTTAAAAATAAAAGGACTAGAGGCACGGTCGGCATCCCGTCAAAACATTCTTAGTAATTGCCAATTATGATCGCATCAATTCTATTCCATTTTCATCTCAACACACCGCATTTACGATGGAATAAGTGCCATGGCAGGACCACCCCTTTTATGAGCACGGCTTCATTGAACTGGATGGAAAACACGGACGGAAAATCCGTATGATGGAACCAACCCGGGAGGGCTTAACCCTACCCCCTAATACGGGAAGGGAACCTACAGTTTTTCATGGATTCCGAACCATGGAACCGCTCGCATTAATGACGAAATGCATTTATCCAACTCAAAAAGAGAAAGATAGTGGTGCATGTGCATTGTGGGGATTTGAACCCAGACCTCTGTCGTGTAAGGCAAATCCACCCGACACTGTGGCACGATCGCTCTATCGCAAATGTCCACAGCCATTCTGTATTATCAACAATGTAAATCAATTTACACATGAAAATTGCTCCCGAACGAACACAAAATAAATGCGGCGATGTTTAGGTAGCAAGGCGGGGAGAATCTGTCGAGCCGACCGGCCCCATCCCCCCGCGTCCACCGCAGTCTTCCTAGCTATGTTTACACGCGCTACACTCAAACAGATAAGTGGCTTTACGTCCGTGTACGAGTGAAAACTGGTAATTATAGTAATGTTTTAATTGAACCTAGTTCCGGACGATTTGTATTGTTGCAAAATTAATAGCATATTATTGAAAGATAAAACTACAAAATGAATGATTCAAACCGCATTTCGAATTTTTTGTTTAGCTTATATTCGAATCTAAAAATTATAAATGAAAAAAAATGTGCTTCTAAGTTTTGCAACTTTTTAAATTTCTCACAGAATATAGAGTTTTAGGCCATTTACATATTCCAGAAAATAAAACTGAGTTAGCAGTATTTGCTTTGCAGATATTACGGAAATAGTACAAAAAAAATATATTTACACAGTTCCGTAAATAATAAATTGTTGCAAATTTACAGTTATATTACACTTAAAATTAGTTAACATATTCGATTTTGAAATACCATTTCTAAATATTTGTTTAGGAGATATCATTTCTTAAACATATTTCATATTTTATTTCTATCTTCCGGGCCCCCCAAAATGTTGCAAACTTAATGTACACACGTCCATATGAAATACTACGTTTCTGAGAAAAAAAATTGCATTTCGGATTTAATGTTTTTCTAAGTGCTGATTTAAGTCTAAAGTTCCTGGAGTACATTGAGTAATCCACCTCCAAAGTTATTGTATAAAACGCGCAAAAAATTCGAACTTTCGGACCTTATAACTTAGAAACCAAACACAGTTTTACAATGCCAACGGTCATCAGACATCTAGTTCGATCAAATAAAGCTATTTTGAGCAAAATTTGGGATCTTTGACAAGAAACATGGGCGTGATCTTCTTTCCCCGCTTGTATTGGGAGTTGAGCGGGATGGCCCACCTTAACTTACATTTTGATCCCAACTCACGAGGTGTCCGTTAATTTGCTGCGATGTCGAAAGCGGCGGAAAGGGGCGGCCACGTCGTGTCAATTAGCCAGGACTTAGCACTCCGATTTACGGCCTCCGAGGAGCTGGCGAGGGAGATGTCAGAATTGTGGATTTATGAAGCGTCCCAGGGTGTCTGTATGAGTATCGCGTGCAGTCTTGTTTCGTTTGGAAGGAGTTGCAAGCAATTTCTTTCTTTTTACATAAGTCTTGTTCAACTCGGAATTGATGTTATTTCTTCATTTGGGAATGCGTCGGTTCTCTGATGGACCATATTCTTTTACCGGCCCCCACTGGTGTTTCCCCGAGACGTTAGTGGGAATAGCCCCTTACTCCGCAATATCCTCACGGTTGGTGATTGGAAGTGCTATTTATTTTAGCTAAACTCTTCTACTTGGAAAAACCTTGATATTTTCGTTCCAAATTAAGTCGCCGCTCCTTTAGCCATCCACTGTATGTATATGAGTATGAGTACAGTACAAGTAAGTCCGTTCCGCACCGCAGCCACCCGCAGCCGTGCAATATGTCTCCAGTCCGCCGTCACCTCCCCCTGTCGCCATGTCGCCGCCGTGCCATCGGAGGGCGCTGGCGGCGGTAGTTAGTCACACCTGAAGCGTCCTGAAACTCCATTTCCAGGTAAATTGAGCCGCAACGCGCGTCAGAGCCAGCCACAGGAGCCAGCCGGAGTTTCGAGACGGACACACCGCCGAACGTACACGGAAAAAAATTGTGTTTAAAATAGTCGGAAGATTTTTTCTTAAAATGAGTATATAATTATGAGAAAACGTGAGAATAAAGAAAACTGTCGCTTTCGTTAAAGAATGTTTTTCTCAAATCAATTGAATTGAAATCCAGGAAACACTGTTTTCTCATTTCATATGATTTTTTTTCCGTTTAGTGTAGGAATTCCTTTTTCATCCAAGGTAGCACCTACATCTTTCACATCGGCACAGTGGCGTGCACTGACAGGCGTGCATACATATGCATAAGTTTTTGAAAATAAAATTATTGCATATGGCGTACGCCAGGATCTCACATAAGAGGTGCCGGACGACGCCTATGCGTTTTCGAATTTTCACGGGGGCTGCCAAAACCATGCCGACCGGCCCGGTTGCTTTTTCAAACCATGGTTGAAGGACCCTTTGGGGGAAATACCACGGCCGGGAATCCATTTCACAGTTTACCGACCCTTTACCTCAGATATAGATATATAGCTTATATCTTTTTAACGATATTAGATCTGAATACCTGGCTTAATACTAGAGATATACAAGAAAAGCAGTGTAATTCAATTTGGTAAATAAGCAGACATTGTTAACTTTAAGCAAGACTCGAACCAGCCCATTGTTGTTCATGTTCCACTTCAATCTCCGTTTTCATAAAGGTAAGGTCCTTGCATGGCACCTAAATTCTTCGGGAATGCAGTTTGTTGGGCTAATATCGTGACTGTGGATGTGGGATTAGCCATCTATGTCCAGTTACATTAAAAACTACTTTTTTATATTCTGCTGATTTTCTGAATATAATTACAATCATTTAGCTGTGGTTAAAAAAAATTGTAAATATATGGTTTCAAAGAGACAGAAACCTAAT
Source organism: Incurvaria masculella (assembly GCA_946894095.1). NCBI lineage: Eukaryota > Metazoa > Arthropoda > Insecta > Lepidoptera > Incurvariidae > Incurvaria > Incurvaria masculella. The sequence goes on from OX335644.1 coordinate 13,512,476, forward strand.
CTGTTTGTGTGTATTTATGTCCGCTAAAAAAATCAAATTCGGCGAAGATACATCATAGTTTTCCAGATTAGACTATAGGTCGAAGACTATGAAGAAACATCGATTGATAACGTAGACAGTAGAGATGGTACTATAATGTTCTTTTCCTTATGAGTCGTAAAATATGTTTCCGCACAAAATACAACTTATTAGAACAAACGAGCCTGCCATAATATCCTAAGCCTGTACTCCAACTTAATTGTCACCAAAATTGGCGTTTACGACAAACCGATCGACTAGTGTTTTCAAATTGAATAGTACGCAGTGGGCGAACTAATATTTGTGAGTCCGCTCATAGATTAGCCTTAGATGAAAAAGCATGGTTTTCACCAAATGCTGATTTATTTTAATCGACTCTTAAAGAGCTTTTATAACTAAAGTGCTGATTATCTTGTACTGGTATTGATTGCAAGCTGCATGTGGCGATTAAGCTAATCAGCAGTAGGAGAAAAAGGCCCTAGTCTTTTTAAGCAATGGTCCGCATTTGATTTTGACAGGTTGAAGATATGTAGTAATACCACAGAATAAGTCGTAAAACTTGTATGGGTTTGATGTTTGACGTAGCTTCGAAGTTTCGTAAACGCCAATTCAGCTGAGATCTGACTTCCCATACTGAAAAAAACCTAATCTGTTTGTCTGTCTTTATGTCCGCTAAAAAAAATCAAGTCAGCGAAGAATCGTTTTCCAGTTTCGACTCCGGGGCCCTAATAATGACTCAATGAAGATACACGATTGATGATGTAGACTCAATATAAACTGTTAAGAGTTGTTGATAGTACTATAATGTTCTCTTCCTCATGAGTCGTAAAATATATATTTCCGCACACAATTACGACATATTAGAACAAACGAGCCTGGCATAATATCCTGAAAAGGCCACGCCGCAAACTGAACGGACTGCGGGGTAATGTAGGCCATTAAAAGGCCACTAAGTCGTAAATGTACACAGGACTGTTCAGTAGAGGTCGCAGAGGGAGGAGGGTTGAATTCCCGACACCGCATATATGAAGGATTCATTAAGATTATCTTTATTTGAACAGAACTTTGTAGGTTCCGTTTGCTTTTATCTTGTGGAACTACTGTGGTATACATAAACGTCACGCTACGCTAATGTTGGAAAAACGTTAAACTCTAGCAGCCGTATTCTGAGTGGGCCGAACTTTAGTACTCGTATTAAGATCGGACTAAACAGGTTTTTGTATGGTTAGTCCGGTGATAATCCCGTCCTTAGTTTCTACTTCACCTGCATTTTGGACGATATTTGAATCAAATGGTTCAACTCACAATTATTCGCACTTTGTGTTGGCAAGAACCTCATCTCAGAACACTATGTAATTTAGCGCAATGGCTTGAAGGAAATTGTCGCATTACATTTACACATTTTCTTTCAAAATATCTACCTAAATACGTTATTATATTATAATTATTATATATTTACCTTATTATATATATTAAATACCTTATGCATTCATAAACCATTGATCCGATTGTGATGGGTTGCTGTGCGCAAACCAGTGAAACTTTATGCACAAAACATGGCCCTACATTCGTCCGAAGCGACATTGACGCGAACGAAGCCGGGTAAATCAGCTAGTATTATTATAAAATGTGACCGCGACACACAGACGTCCGGACGTATTGCCAAGGTCAGTTCAACACCTGCGTCCCATTTGCCGGTTCCAGTATCTAGAAACGAGACGTATCGAGGTGATTCCAAGAACCATTAAAATTAAGTGTTTTGTTGATGGAGGCTAAGCCCGTACTGCGAAATTTCGTAGCATGTTTTTTTCCAAACGATTTGAAATCCACTCACTGAAACTTCTTCAGTAGTTTCAGTACGTAGGTTGTAGTAGTACGTGGTTTAATTTGGCTGCACATAGGTGAAATTGTTAGGACATGCATACATACCATCAGGCCCCTTCAGCGGGAAGGGTAGGCAGGGTTCATGTAACCCTTTTTTCGCTTTCTCTACAGACCTACGTCTTTTCATATAAATGTCCCTTTTTAGGGTTCCGTACCCAAAGGGTGAAAACGGAACCCTATTACTAAGCCTCCGCTGTCCGTCCGTCACAGGGCTGTATCTCATGAACCGCCGCTATAACAACAAAAAGGTAAAATTAAAAAATATTAACAAAAAACGCGTTTTTTTATGTTTGATCTTGTAAGATGGTACGGAACCCTTCGTGTGTGAGTCCGACTCGCACTTGGCCGATTTTTCCTGCCAGTAGAGGTGATTATTCCAGTCAGACATTCTGGTGGCCACCAATCACCACCGTGGTTGAAAATTTTGCAGTGGGTACGTCCACCCAGCATCAAACAAGTACCTACTTAAATTCAATAAAATACTGCTCACTATTAAAGTTTTTTATTTCTTACAAAATTTTAGCTTTTTCTGTGCGTAAGTTAAGTTGAATTTTGTTCTCTTCTATTCTCGACTATATCGCCAGGACATTTCCAACCCTTTGAAAATTAAAGTAACGGTCTATCTCCAATGAACTCTTTTAATATTATGTATTGAAAGGTCTAGGGATCGGGTTAGATCTTTCCGCTCAGAGTCACAGTCGTCGACTCGGTAGGACAAGCGGTCTCCACATCGCTTCTCCTTGGAGCGTACTCTGGCCGACGTGCATTTGTTTCTGCCGGACTGAAGCAACATTGACCCGCGCTCCTCGTGACCGCCCGAGCTGGACTCGGACGCCGTCAGTCCGCAGCCGGTGAGCTCGTTGATCTCGTGAAAGTTCGCCGAGATCGCCGAGAACGATCTCTTCAGGTCGTACTCGCCCGGGCGCGGCTCGTGCGCAGCGCTGGTCGACTCGGTCGCGATCTGCGACTGACAGGCTGCTTCGCACAGTTGGCGCTGCGTTCCGCACGGCGGCTGTGAAGTGGTGGATTCGTTTAGTGAGAAAAGGTTTTTTAGGGTTCCGTACCCAAAGGATGCCAACGGAACCCTAGTACTAAGCCTCCGCTGTCCGTCCGTCCGTCCGTCCGTCTGTCACAGGGCTGTATCTCATGAACCTTAATAGTTAGGCAGCTGAAATTTTGACAGAGTATGTATTTATTTTGCCACTATAGAAACAAATAGGTAAAATTTAAAAATAATTAAAGTTAAAGGGGGCCCCTATACAAAAAACGAGATGTTTTGTGTTAAATCGTGTACGATGGTACAGAACCCTTCGTGTGCGAGTCCGACTCGCACTTGGTCGTGTTTTAAAGGACAATATTACTGCAACAACTTTAAACTCCGGTCTACCCAATCGTATATTAGTAGACCGATATTTAATTGGTTCTCTTAAGCACGAGATTAGGATCTATTTAAAAATATATATTCTATTTTTGACGCTAACCTGTGCGTGAGTTCACTGATTTACAATACGTTCAGACAAGTAATTAAATTATCAATTTTCATGATCGTTTCAATTAGTGTATTAGTAAATTCGTAAGAACGGGAGCAGCAACTGAAACTCGGCGGCGTAACCACTTTCACACACAAACACAGTAGCGCCGGCGAGTGAGTTCGCTTACGAATTCGCTCACTGCTGATGTTCTGGACTTCCAACTTCACGTAAGAACGTCACAGGACGCTATTTAGTGCATCCTATGGTGCAACCAATATTCGAAGCGGTGCCTCCCGAATAGTAAGCAAACTAAAAACATTTTCCACTAACTCTAGGCTACACTTCCGCCATACGAATGAGTTTAAATAGCTATTCTCGTTTTCCCATGCCTATTTTTTCTTATATAATGAGACAAAGGGACAACCCGAAAACTTGTTTAGAATTTTTATCTCCTGTTGATAACTACTTACTGAGATGATGTTGTTATGAACGTCAAACTAAAATAAATTTTAGTGTGAGGGCGATGATATTAACGCAATAGATCACACAATATAGTAGGTTTGTTTTGTTTTTTTTTTATCGAACCAATCGCTTTTACACATGAACGAATTCCAAGAGCAACTTCCCGAACTATATCCTTTGGTGGGCTTTTCCAAGAAAGTAAGATGAGATGAATCTCCGCGATCAAAGCAAGATTTACAATTATAATGGAAAACATTAAGTTCTGACGGCTGAGCTTACAGGTTGCTTAGGTACGTCTTATATTACGTCGATAAATGAAATTAAAAAATATATCCTCCCCGAAATTGTATCAAAACCAACTTCCTAAATAACAAGACAGGAATTGTGTTAAAAACTGTGTAACTTTTGAGGCCATGGAGAAGACAAGGTTTTTGGTTAGGTTAGGTTCAGTTGAACTAAATTTTAAGCTTTACACCTTTCGAAGCCAGCCAAATATTCGTTTTTAGGGTTCCGTACCCAAAGGGTGAAAACGGAACCCTATTACTAAGCCTCCGCTGTCCGTCCGTCCGTCCGTCCGTCCGCCCGTCCGTCTGTCCGTCTGTCACAGGGCTGTATCTCATGAACTGTAATAGGTAGGCAGCTGAAATTTTCACAGAGTGTGTCTTTATTTTGCCGCTATAACAACAAATAGGTAAAATAAAATAATAATAATAATTAAAGGGGGGTCCCATACAAAAAACGTGATTTTTTTTTGGGTTAAATCTTGTACGATGGTACGGAACCCTTCGTGTGCGAGTCCGACTCGTACTTGGCCGGTTTTTGTATCAACGGCATATTGTCTGGCAGGGATTGTCTTTCGTCATTCCTTTAACCCGGTATTCTACAAGCTCGATAGCTCTTATACTAACTAAATCTTTCTAAGCTTTTTTTTATTTTTTATTTTATATATTTGGCATAACAAACAGGAATGTACAAAGTTTAGATAATAGAAGAAACTTAGACAATAACTAAATACATTCCCAGCACCGTAATGCACGTGGAAATAATAAAAGTCGACTAATAGCAAAATTACAGAGTAAAAAGATCACAAATAATACAAACCAGAAAACATGTACAGTTAAACAATGCAAAATAAAGAGATTATAGAGAGTAAGTAAAGTAAATTAAGTCATTAACATAAACATTATCTAAGGAAACACAATAAAAGAAAACAAAAGAAAACCTATGTATTTCCGTAACCAGCTTACAACATATTAAAGTAAAGTAGAACATACTTGTTTGTTGTAGAAATGTTTGTTAATAAAAATTAAATATCAGAATCAAAATTATAAAATTGACAAAACTGAGGTGGATCAGAACAAAGGAAACACAAGAAAATAATAAAATAATAATTATAATAATAATAATACATAATTGAATATACCTATAAATAGATTACCAAAGCAATAGCAGTATTTGCAGTTTATATAAGAAAAAATGAAAATAAAAAGTTAGTAAATAGTTGCATTTCAGAGGATCTAACGTGGTTCCGTACTACATCAGTCTAATTTTAGTTTCAGTTTAGCCACTACTTCCTTCTTGAATCGATGAAGGTTGAGTGTATTCATATCTAGCTCGGTAAATAGTGTGTTGTAGACATCACACATGCGATGAAGTGGTGCACGGATGCCTGCGTTAGTGCGATGAAGTTTTAAATTAAACTGTGCACAAAATTTGGTAGGACGGCGTGGAACGTGAAAATCAATCTGACCTAATAGCACCGAGCAGTCAATAATGCCAGTGCACACTTTGTAAAGGGTTACAGTATCGAGCAAAGTGCGCCGATGACTGAGGCTAAGCAGTGAAAATTTTTGGAGGAGGTGGTTGTATGACATATATGATCTGAAGCACCTTCTGGAAACGATTTTAAGAAACTTACGCTGAATCATTTCTACTGCAGAAGCATACCTGTCGTACAGTGGGTTCCACAATGATGACGCATATTCTAACTGAGATCTCACTAGGGCTGTGTAGAGCAGTAGGAGAGTTGACGGGTTTTTGAAACGTTTTGTGGATCTCAGAACGAATCCCATCATTCGGTAGGCCTTGTTTGTAATATTATCGATGTGTAAGTCCAAATGGAGCTTACAATCAAGAGTCACACCGAGATCCAAAATGGAGTAGACTCTATTCAAATTGTGGTCCCCAAGAGAGTATGCAAAATCAATATTATTTTTTTTCTTGGTAAATGTGATATATTTACATTTTGGCAGACTAAGTTGCATTTTATTTAATATCGAGTATTCGAAGAATCTATTTATATCTCTTTGAAGCTCAAGGCAGTCATTTAAGTTACGAATAATTTTAAAAATTTTAATATCGTCAGCATACACTAAAAAAAAGGGAAGAAGTGAAGCAATTAAAAACATCATTTAAAAAGAGTATAAATAAGAATGGACCAAGGATGGAGCCTTGAGGTACACCTGAAGTGACTGTAATAAAGTCAGATGCGTAGCCATTGACAACAACACATTGCTTCCTATTAGAAATGGAAGAGGCAAACCACCGCAGCAGATTACCCTTTATGCCGTTAAAAGACAGTTTTTTAAGGAGCATTAAATGGTCTACCTTATCGAAGGCCTTCTTGAAGTCAGTATAAACAGCGTCCACCTGAACACTATGGTCCATACAATCGAATAGAAAATTGCCAAAGACAAGTAGATTGCTGGTAGTGGACCGTTTCTTGACAAATCCGTGCTGCTCGGGTATCAGATGGTGATGGAAATGTGGATAGATGGACAGGTGAACGAGTTTCTCGAAGAGCTTCGAAAAAGCAGACAGTATCGATATAGGCCTATAGTTTTCAACATCTGACTTAGATCCATTTTTATGCACTGGTGTCACATTGGCGACTTTCCATTGATCAGGAAAAACCCCTTCGATTAGGCATTTATTGAACAAAATGTATAGCGGGCAGCAAATCGTATCGACAGTATGGACTATGAAAAAGGGATCTATTCTGTCAGGACCGGCACCTTTGTTTATATCCATGTTCATAATTTCTTTGCGAATTGTCTCAGATTCCAGATGAACAGAGCTGATATTTACAATGTTGTTTGAACAATCAGGGGCTGGAATCCAGTTGTTCAGATTTACATGTGATGGTTCATACACAGATCTAAAATAATCTGAGAACATGTTCACACGTTGAACACGTTTAAAGCTCTAAAGCTTTCTTAGCTTTCGCGTTTTACACACATTATTAGAGTATGCAGGGCTTACGCGAACGATTTTTAATCTAATCGATAGCTCTCGTTCGTAAAATGGTACCTCGCTGAGGGAGGTTTCGCGAGGTAAGGTGGATGAGGCTTTTCTGAGCAATGTTGGGTTCTCGACACAGACGACAATACCGGTTTTCATTGAAATATATCGAAAGTAAGTAAATAAACATTGTATGAGTGATCAATCCGTAAGCATCAGAAAATTACACTACTCATACAAACGTAGTTTAATCATCATTTAAAAACCAAATGGGAAATTTGCCATGTTTGGTATCCCATATGCCACATAGGCAATAAATATTTATATATATTTTAGTTATTCGAAAAATATATCCTGTGTCACACACAGATTAAGTTAGTAATGTCCTAGACAACAGATAAAAGAAAACGTGTATGAAGATTTTATTTTGCCCGTTATTTGACTTGGCTTAGATTTTTCAGAAAACAAATACGTGCAGACCATTGGTGCAGAACATTCGTTATCTGATATTGATACTAAATATTAAGTAAATCGGAACTGCTGTTTTTAAATGATTGGTAAATAACGTTTGTTTGGGGAACACAGCCTGCGGGCCGTCCGCAGCGTGGCCGGCCGCAGGAGTCGCAGACCAGCAAAGCGGGTATATGCTTCGTAACCTCAGATCAAACTAGATCAAACCTGGACTGTTTCATACTAATGTGAGCATCTCGTTGCCACTGCGACATCGAGGGATACTATGGTAAATTCACACGCAATGGTTAGCCATCCTTGTCACCAAGGTCAGGCCGCCATAGCAAGCTAGGGCTTATCTCACTGGTCGTGACTCTTACATCCGTGGGTGGTGCCGGCGGCTGTCTCGCAGCCATGGACGCGACGATGTCCCCGAGCAGCGTCGGCGGCACGAGGCGGGCTGGCGGAGGGCGCGGCGCGGGCGTCGCGAGCCAGCGCCGCAGCTCGCCGCCCGCGCCGCCGCCCCGCCGCCGCGCGTCCCCCGCCACCGCCCACGCCATCGCCGCGGGGAGGCATCTCGATCATAGCTCGACTCGACACTTTGCTTCGCTGGCGGAAATTAGATTAGTTGTGCTTGGGCACATTGCGATCGATGTCACAATCGGTTGATTTGAAAATTATTATATTTTTCACTGTTGTGGTAGGAAAACGTCATCCAACCATAAAGTCATTATGACAATTGACATACAATGTCATTGGGAGCAATGGCTGCAAATCATTTGCGGTCAAATATATAAATAATATTTTAGTGTAGGTATCATATGATTTTTAAAACAAATTATATGTATTCCGGTATTTTGAAAATTGTTTATTCGTTTAATATGACTTACATACAGGATAAATCCGTATCACATAAAGATAAAAACATTTCTAATTTAAAATAAATAATGAATCAGGTAGTGCGCACAGCCTGTAATTATAGAGTCAGCGAAAAAACATGTATCTGCTGCCATCAAACAAAATGTTAAAAAAAATATAATATAAGGAAACTTAAGATAAAATAAAATTCAGAGGAATAACTTGATGAAAATAGTGACCAATTAATATAAAAGAAGCAACATATAAAATACAAGAACAGAATGAACACAGAAAACACATTATGGAAGTATTTATTAATAATAAAATAACTCTCCAGAGCCATAGAACAAGAAATAGCACAAATCACAGAAATGAAAATTACAGTATTCACCTACAATTTCTTTATTCTTTTCTAGGTTGATTTTTTCCGAGAAATTTAAATTTCCATGGTCGTATTATATAAATAAAAATATGAAATGAAGACTAATTGTCTTACACAAAATGTAAAAAACAAGGAATGTCTTTTACAGAATCCTTATTATGTCAACAAGCCTGCTCGCCTTTGAAATTTATTTTCCGAATCGCAGGGAAAAATCTCTTAGCGTGAAAAGCCTCGAATAAACAGTGGAAAAATTGCCTCTGAAAGATGACCACACCTACGAGTATATGGCAGGCCCAATGTGTGTTGCTCACAAACAAAGCTAACAGGCTAAAAAACGGAATCGGAGATCTCGCTAATAGGTCAATTAGAATGTTTATTTTATGAACTGGATGCGATCAAACGGAATTTCACACTAGATTTTATGGTTATTTGTATACGAAATTTCCACATACGCTACAAATGGTAAATTTTAACATTTTCCGTTTAATATTTCAAATTAATTATTTCTCACTCTTCTAATCTGCTTTCGATTTGGTTTTTAGGGTTCCGTACCCAAAGGGTGCCAACGTCCGTCCGTCCGTACTTCTGTCACAGGGCTGTATCGCATGAACCGTAATAGGTCAGTCAGTCAGCGTGTTTGCGTCGTACATACGCCTCTCTAATTTTTCTCCAGTCCTCCCTGCCCTCAGCGGTACGGAACCCATAATTTCCGCCGACGCACTTGATGTCGTCGTCCCATACGAATAGGGAATACAGCTGTTAGATACTGCCTTTTGCAATAAGCTCACCTCTTGCATCCTATCTACTAATAGTGGTAAGCAATAAAAGATATGTTCATGTTCACATGTTCATTCAGCGGGTACAAGCAGCCAAACTTGTCGTTTCCCCTGGATCCAATTATTTATTCATCCGTAGGTACATACACTCCGTCGCAATACGCATCGTGCGACGGTATTTATAGAAATAAATGGAGTCGATCCTGAAGTTAGCCATAAAGTATTTATTCTACGGCATTGCCTCATTATGGCGGCATATGAAGGTCACGCTAACTGCAGACGCCCATACCTCGGCAGTGAGCTCAATCCCTGAATTATTGAGAATCCACCTCGGCGCGGAGGGGCACAGGGTGGTGCGAAGTCGCTCGAGCTTTTACCGGTATATTATAGGGTTTGTTCGGGCAAAGATGGTTCCATTCCGCCCTGCACTGTCCGTTACAGAACGAGGCGGAACGGCTCAGAGGAAATCTCATAATGCAAACGAGCAAAACCACGCAAATCAATTCATTACATTATTATTTTGATTTCCAGTAGATAGGTACGAAATTCAACTCGAAATAACGTAGCTGTAAGCGATTTGACAGTTGACAGATCTTGCTCCGGTACCGCGTTCCACCTCGGCGAGGTGCAACAAACTATTCGGGTGATTCCGAACCGAAAAAGGCCGAGGTAGGTACACGGAACTGTCATTCTGTAAGTCAAAACGCTAATTCTTGGTCCTTCTTGCACCGAATGGCACGGAGCAGTGTGCGCGAACACAGCCATACCAATTCATTCAATCCACGGTACATGATCTGCTTCAATCGACAATCGAGTATTCTAGAATAGTGGGTGGAGGGAGTCATATTGAAATACTTACTTACGCATCGCCAACCGAAACATTTAGTCGCACTTGTATATTCGCACGGATTCCATTATTCAAAGCAGAGTGGGAATTCGTTCGTGCGAGAAATGTATTTCCAAGACTAGAAAAATAATAATGTAGTGCCGGAGCGATTTTTTTTTCAGATGTTAGTATCAATCTTCGGCGCGTCATGCGAAGGAGCGATATATCCGTGAACTGATGTTATTAACATATTTTTACGAACTCGCTTTCTCGTATGGTCTGTTCACTAGCTAACGACATGAAATATTAAACATGGCTCAGGATTTGATAATAATAATTTCTTAAAATCGAATAGTTTTTCGAAAACAAGAAACGTGGGGAGCAACTGATAATGATATCAGATAACAGGTAAGGGATGAACGAAATCAATCCGTTTTGAAAACGTATAGACTATTTTCCTTTACATCTGTTGGTAACATAGATTACCATTGCTGTGTGTCTGTATTCGGTACCAGATCTCGACTCGGTTATACACTTTCTCGCCGTTTTCCAATTCAAAATGTAGGTACTTGTATGTGAACAAATGGCAAATGAATTAAAGAAATCGGCATCAATATCGGCTGGAGAATCGAATATCAATAAATAGTATTGATTCTTGTATTTTTCTCCAGCATATTTCAATTTGCATTTTTGTAATATCTTTAAAATCGTCTTCTTTTCTTGTTTTCCTTGTTATAAAATCCATCTTTAGCGTCCATCTTTCTTTAGGTTAGGTTATGTGAGGTTAGGTTAGGCAGTCTGTCCTCTTATACAAAACCTGAGAACCACTAATCCGATTATAATGCTGTTTATATTTACGTATTGGTAGCTGGATTATTCCCATTTATAAATAGGCAATATACCATTACGTTAAATTACCTTATATACTAAGATAAATTCTGATATATATGGGAGAAGTCTTATTTTCGTGGAACTTTAACGTGGGTGAAATCGCCGGCATCCATTTTCTTATAAAGTTGAATTAATATATTTGTATAGAGAGAAGGAAATAGAAGATGGGTCATAAAATAGCGTGGTCGATATCTGCTAGCAAAAACTCTTCCTACAGCACCGACCGATATGCTCGGTGAAGCCTTCACTGCATTAAGGCGCTAGGACTAGCCAACTACTCGCGCCATACAAATGCACTTTTTAACAAATGTAATAATATGTAGTGAAACGCTTCAGCAAATCCAAATAGAACTCCAGACTGATAATGGATTGTTAATATTTTTTTATTCCATCATTTATTTAAATAATAATAAAAATAAAAAAAGTTGATTTTTCTCATTAGAAATCTGAAAGTCATTCGATTTCTAGATATAAGCAAAAACAGCATATATGCATAAACAAAAAAATCCATTTGCTTTTAGATTTCTACATTTAGTCAAAAAAGTTCGGAAATGGACACCGTTTCCGCAATGTATTTTGTATAGAAAAAGGAAACATACATTAACGAAAATCATTCGATTCCTAGACAAGGAATCATATATTGTAAGGATGACACTTATAATCGTCAGACTTAGTTAGTTAACTTGGGGTGCCTCGTCTAACTTTGCGATTTGGCTAGTACCAGGCCCTTAAGGATGGCCCGTCACCAATACAAACATAGTTTACTAATTCAAGTTTCAATTTAATTTATATTTAATATCAGGCAGCAAATATCTGTGTCTGCACGTTTTGTTTTTTTTTAACTAAGTAATCCAAATTAACGAACTAGCAAAAATAAAATCTTCACACATTTTATTATCTCTGTGGTTCGACCCAAGATACATTTGACTAAAAAAAAGAAAATATGCAGACACAGATATTTGTTGCCTTATATTATGTAGATACCAAATATCATCGACGTGACGTATCAAAGCAAAAAGTTTTATATTATATCGATGCCAAATATAAAATAAATTGGAACAGTAGTTTTTAAATAATTAATAAACTACAATTGTATGGTAAGCGAAATTTTCTGATGCTTACGGGCCCACCTTAAGAAAACAAAGTACACATGAGAGAAGTTCCAACGAACTTGACACTAAACTGCAATTTATGTTTGAAAGTCTGGTTAATAGTGTTTGGTGTTTGCCGGGTTGGCTAATTGAGTAGCGGCAAGCTTTTAGCGGCGGCACACTGAAACATTGCGCTGAAACCAGCGCTCGGGGTGCTACCGGCGGCCAAACTGGAGGCCAATTCTTGCTCTTATTAGTTTACATAAGGAATGCACACTCCTGAATCCTCACTGAAGCAGTTAAATGCAAGAAATGTATATGGAAATGCAGGAAGCAGGAAATCTCGCAGGAAATGGATATGTAAGTTGCGTTAGCGCTGAATTCGGGAACACATGGAAATATTTCGTTTCGTACCATTCAGCCCATGTAGCGCTGCGATCGATTACCAGAATATGAAAGTATTTTCGAAAGCCTTTCCTAAGCCCGCCCGGGTTGGTACCACCGCATTTGATGAAAAGAAGAAAGAAGCGGCAATGAAAAATTTACCGTGATTTCCATTTAGTTCAATGTAGCCGTGCTCATTGGTGTATTGGGCTGATATCATAACGTTAGTTGTGTGGTATTAGCGATACATCCAAAGTTACATTAAATCTTGAGCACAGCGAAGCAACTTTTTAAGCACGAATCATGAAACTTGTGATGGAAGAATTGATGGAAGCAACAGATTTAGTGATTGTAAGGGATTAGTAATGGAAATCTCTTACGGGTGCGACGCCTTGCGATTCGATAAGATTGGTGAAGCGCCTCTGAGCGCAGTTGGGTTCTGGATGGGTGACCATTTTCAACCGTTGAGGCTGGCCGTGGTTCGAAATCCACGTGCAACTGTAGGGGCAGCGTCGGTAAAGCCTCACAGATAAATGGAAGTATGTTGACATAGAATGGATTTAGAATATTTTGAATTATATTTAAATATTCAAATAGGTAAGCAACGGTTGGGAAAAATTTCGAAGAATATTGTTTGTTACAGTTGTAAATTCTATAATAAAGTGCCAGACTATGTTTGTAATGTGTGCAAACGAATTTAAAACATAAAATAATTCCATCTTAATTAATAAAAGTTTCTACACGGTTAAACAATCACACTGTCTTAAAATATTGTCAATAATAGTGGTTTTTTAGTAATTTTAGTTTTTTAATTTTATCACTTTGTTTCTGACCAGCATTTTTGTTGTTGACTTACACATTGACTTCTTTTATTGTGTATAATGCTATTTTCATGTTTTTGATTTTTTTTAAATAGTTTTTATTATTTGGTTTTGGATGTTGTTGCATGTTTTTATTTTGACGAAGCCTATCTACAGCATGAGGTGAAGAAATTCACCTCCATGATCTACAGCTGACACTAATAGTATTTGTTATGATTGGCGTATCTAAGCCCCGGTTGCACGAAGATACGGCCGAGTTAATCAATGTTCAAACACGTTACTTTTAGTGATCCGCTTAGAGTTCCTTCCATACTGTCTACGCAAAGTGACGTGTTTTGATCATACTTTGACGTTGATTTTGATTTTTTGTGCTTTCGTGCACTCGGCCCTAAGTGTATGGAAAAAACCGGCCAAGTGCGAGTCGGACTCGCACAATGGTACGGGACCATCGTAAAAAAAAACAAAAAAAACATGTTTTTTTGTATGGGAGCCCCCTTTAATTTTAATTATTTTTTAATCTTACCTATTTGTTTTTGAAGCGGCAAAATAAATACACAATTTCAGCTGTCTACCTGTTACGGTTACTGAGATACAGCCCTGTGACAGACGGACAGACGGACGGACGGACGGACGGACGGACGGACGGACGGACGGACGGACAGCGGAGGCTTAGTAATAGGGTTCCGTTTTCACCCTTTGGGTACGGAACCCTAAAAAACCAAAATGATGAATAAAAAAATTTAATGAAACAAGTTCAATATACATATTCAGCGGTTTTACCGTTAACTTATTTTTTTAATCAGTCAATTAAGGACGCTTTTGTCATGGCACCTATTATCTATATGGTGTCTTTGAGAGTAGGTGTGGTATTAGCCATTCATGTCTAGTTAAATAAAAAAACAATCAAACATTTTATAATTTTATTGAATTATCTGATGGTTCGGGATGGTATCAACTAACAACAACAAACACTTTCCCATTCTGTCCACATTACCTACTTTGTTATTGACGACCCTGGTCTTATTCAATTTAGTGGGGTATCACGTTCATCGGGTACCACTTTTATTATTCATTTGTACTATTTCTGAAACAATTGCTTCGCACTAACAAGAGAGCTTCGGTACTACGACGGTCTGGGCAGTGCGGGGCCAATTCTAGCGGGACTCTGATAAAGTAAACACACAGGGAATGCACCCATTCACTGTTGATATAACAAAAATAAGAACCAACCGATACTCTCGATCATTTATTTATAGGCTCGGCAAACTAAAGAAAAGAAATATTTTCGTCGAAGTACAACCTCGGGTCCTTCAAAAATTGTAAGAAGAAGCACCTGGCTGGGCGGCACGGTTTTCCCAGTCCCCTTGAAAGTTCGAAAGCCCATTGGCGTCGTTAGACACCTCTTATGTTATGTCCTGGCGTACGCCATTTGCCGCACTTAAGGTCGGCCCGTAAGCACCTGAAAATTTCGCCTCCCATACAAACGTAATTTAATAATAATTTGAAAACCACTGTTCCAACTTACTTGATATTTGGTATCTAATATTAGGCTACAAATATCTGTGTCTGCATGCCTTTGTTTTTTCGGTAAACGTATTCTGGGTCAAACCACAGAGAAAACTAAATTCGTATGAAGATTTTCTTGTTGCATTCATTTCATTCGGTTTGGATTTTTCAAAAAAACAAAAACATGCAGACACAGATATTTGTTACCTGATATTAGATATTAAATATCAATTTAATTGGAATAGCGGTTTCCAAATGATTAGTAAACTACGTTTGTTTGGGGAACATAGCTTACGGGCCGTTCTTAATATAAAACAATAAAAAGGGCATACTCTGATCTCGTCTGGCAGTGTTTCAATACACCATTTGATACATATTAATGAGCAATTTATCTTTATGAACGGTATCTAAGTTTTGGATTACTATCTTTGTTTTGCATTAGTTTTTTGATCAAAAATTGGTCCATCAGTCGCGCGAATTACGCATTATGTTTAACAGGGAAATCAATATCGAAAATGTCGTGATTTGCGAGACCCAGCATACATTAAATATTTAAAACTTTTTCCCAATAAAAAAATATCAACCAATAAACAAATAATACAATGAACAAACTGTATGTAGATTTTACAATATATCAGTATTTATCAATGAAAATATATTTTCAAATATTACTTTTAAGGTGAAGTAGCTCGTAAGGAACATTTCGGAACTAATATACAATAAATAATGTTATTCAAATTGTTTTTTTTTTTTTACCTTTGAGCTTTTTTATTGTTATAAACACAGAACACATGCAAATACACAACAAGAAACAGATACATATGAAAAAATTAAAATAATATGACAATCTACTTAACCCTAACAAACAGTAATCATAAATAAAAAAGTTCTTCAAAGTCAGCTGAAGCTGCTATGGTCCCTAAGACACTTATTGCGTTACCCCTTTGGATCTCCAGGCTAATGCGGCGAATAAAGAAAGCTTTTGAGCGTAAGTCACCTAGACAGTTTACCTAGACTGTAATTGTAATTTAGGTCTAAAACAAATTACAAACAGTTTAACCTATAAAAAGGCTTAGGTTAGGTTAGGTTAGGTCGGTTAGTAGGGACAAATCCTTTTTGACCGCTCCGAGCTACCTCCGAACCTAATTCCGAACGAGTTTCATGTTCAAGAGTGCCCATGCTTAATATCGATATATCTTTTATAGTTTTTTTTGCAAATTATTATGATTTGTTATTACTTTAGACATAGATCTACAAGAACCGATCTCTTGAATTATTAAACCGCAGGTCGTGTGGGGCCTTGAATCGCAGTATGCAGGTACTTGGGCTGAAGTCGTACCTTTTCAGTAACGGGGCCAAGCGCCTTTGAGAATCGAGCATTTTCCTTGTATACACACATAAAAGTAGCAGTTAAAAGGCTGATCATGTGATCATTTTATGTTTTTAGAACGCACGACCAAATCACACGTCAGTGTCAATAACAGCGACTATGCCTATGGGTATTCGACAACTACAGAAAGGGTTACCATGGTAAATTAACTCGCTGGGTGAATAGTCCCGTCCGTGAACAAATTTGACGTTAAGGTGGGCCATCCTGCTCAACTCCCCATACAAACGGGGAAAGAAGATCATGCCCATATTTCTTGTCAGAGATCCCAAATTGTGTCTGATGTCCGTTGGCATTGTAAAATTTTGTTTGGTTTCTAAGTTATAAGGTCCGAACGTTCGAATTTTTCGCGCGTTTTATACAATAACTTTGGAGGTGGATTACGCAATGATAAAGTAAGAACATCTTAAAAAGATTAGTCATCAGACATAGCTTATTTAATCAAGATTTATAATCGATTTGGTTTTTGTTAGATTTTTGACTACAGCAGTCGTGGTTTACTTTTAGCTATAAGCCGTTTTGTAATTAAAATTTTCGTAAATCTTACCAAATCATACACTATGCACATTGTCTTTTTTGTGGACATATTGCATCTTCCTCATCACGGAGCCTGTCTATATATATATAGCACGGTTTTGTACCGTGCCCGCGAATGAGTTAGTCCCGCCGGGTTGGGCCACCTTAAGTTGTATTTCGCACCATGCTGCCAAACGATGTATCATTTGACCATATATCAGTTCGCATGGTACGAAATGCAACTAAAGTCAAATTGAATCACTCACCTGCCCGTTCAACAGGCAAGTTAATTTACCATTGTAAGCCCCCAGGTTGCAATTCATATGTATTTATTACTAAACTTTTCGAGCTGGAAAGATACGAGTCGTTCCCGATAAAACTGGGGATGTGCACACCAATGATCGACCTATACTTCTAAATAAAATCATCTATCTAAATCTATCTAAAATTATTGATTGATTTAAGATAAATATTTTTAAAAAATATATTAAAATGATTAAAAAAAAGCTGATGAATTCTTAATGAACAAATAAATAAAGAAATAAATAAAAATTGACCTAAATAACAACTCAAATATTATTCAGGCCCTGCAAACATTTGTGAGAAGAGTAGTGTGTTTATGTCTAACAATGTTGCCTGCATGTTGTCATGATAACTTTCATCTCTTTGCCATAACATAAAACATTTACTGAATACTGAATGAAGATGCCACTAATCGAAGATGGAAAGGCTTGCATCCATGCACTAGACTCCTTTTCCGTAACTGCAAATATTGTGGCGTATGATAAATCAAGTAGGTTTTGTAAAATAGATATTATTAAAGGGTAATCCCATTTTTTTTTATAGGCATTCTTCACGAACAAGAATGTGTCCTCATTTACATGTCAATCAGTCAACGTGTTTGCGTCCACTGCCTCTCCAATTTTCCTCCAGTCCTCCCGGCCCTCAGCGGTAAGGAACCACTGCTTTCCGCCGACGCACTTGATGTCGTCGTCCCACCTGGCGGGTGGTCTTCCCGTTTTCCATGACACGGCCGTCAGTGTAGGACACGGTTACTCCAACGGCCTTCGTCTATTCTGCTGACGTGACCAGCCCACTGCTACTTGAGCTTAGCCACCCGTTGTCCAATATCGACTACTTTGATACGTCGGCGGAACGGCGGTGCCATGCCAGGACATTCCTTACTATCCACTTTTCACACATTAAAAGACGAATCCAACCGGATGAAAATAAACGAATGAAAATCTGGTTTTATTTGAATTATGGATCTTTTCTTTCTCTTGTTATGCCTTCAGTTAAGCCCGATGATATGTTTAATATTGCATACAGAAACGTATAGGCGAGACCCTGTGTTGACTGCAAACCCACCGCGAAAAGCAGACGGTGAGAGCGCGGTGCGGTGGCGGAGCGGCGGCGGTCGCGGGGCCGACGTACTTTGATATAATATTTACGAGCCGACAGCGCACGGACGAATAATTCCATATTTCTTTGTGTTGACAGAGCCGACGGCGTTGCTGTTAAAGTTGGGTTAATCTAGCTTAAGTAGCTTATTCAGAAGTGGAAACATGTGTTTTATGGTATTTGTTTAAACACAAGTGAAAGATTAATCCAATAGTACTATTTTAGATGTACACGAAACATTTCAGGTAGATACAAATGGTATGAAATCATTTAGGTGAGTGAAGTGTGTTTTACTCATTGAGGTAATATAAAAAATAAAACATACGCAATCTCAGACGTATTCAGAGTGGACTGTCAAAATATAGTACGCGGACTCGAACTGGACTGACTATATAAAATGCTATACTATAGTAAGTTACTCCGACCTCTCTGAATACTACTGCCAGTAATATGTTTGCTATATTTTTTCACATACAGAGGTACTCTGCTCTCTCTAAGCCTACATTATCACTGCTGTATGATTATATATATAATTGTCATATCACATATGTTATATGACAATTAAGTGCATTTTATTTATCTTATTTAATTTTACTTATGAAGAAGAACATGCAGAATGCACTGTTTTTTAAGTTTTGAAATGTATTTATTTTCTACGTATTTCTCTCTGTATAAAAACTAAAATTGCCGCTCTTAGTTTTATTAAGATTTTATGGATGTATAATAGTAGTTTATGGAGATAATAATCCTCCTAACTAACTACCAAAATTAATACTAAAAGGCACGTCGGAACCCTAATGCGGCTTCAAAGCTGTTAATATTTTTTCGTTTTCTGTCGTAGCCTTTTCCCGCCGTCACCGGAGCAGGAATTTCTCGTTATGGCGGCTTTTGTTTCCTGCCCCGGATATTGTGCGTGACACGCTTCCGGTAACCCCCTGCCCCCCCACCACCCACCCACCACCCGCCACCCCGCCGCCCCAGCAAGTTTGACAAGCTAAATTCAGTAAGTTGGCCACATTGTTATTTTTGTTCACTTGCGAATGATTGTGTGTTTAACTTTTTTTTTAAGAAAAAGAGAATTGAAATTAAATCGGGACTCAAACATTCTTAAAATACGTTTGAGAGTCAGCGCGCGAAAATGTGGTTGAAAACGCACTTTTATTAAAGTATTCTAACTTTAAGATATTTAATAGATTAGAGAGCGAATGGTTAACGAAAGTGTGACGACGCAAATTTACAGAGCAGAAGCGATTAGGTACATAGTGCCCGGGTGGCTTGGGAAACTATACTACGACCAAGGGGGTAACCGGCTTAAAATTTGAGGGAATTCGATTAATTCAAATTTGAGGGAATTCGATTAATTCTACACTGACAAAAAAGATCACTAGACAAAGCTGCATTTTTACATTGCGGGCGAAAAATTGCGAGATTGACAATAGAAAATAGGGAGAACGACAAAGGGCCCGTTGCGGGCGCAACAATGCCAAAATTGTCGAACGCAATAGTTGTTAACGCCACAATGTAAAATTGCGGCGCTAACAACTTTTTTTGACATTGTTACTACCGCAATGTCCAAAATTGCGGTGTTAACAAATTTTACAAATGTTTCGGAAAGTTGTTATCGCCGCAACGCATAAAATTAACATTGTGGAACTCACAAGGTTAAAGTTTGTGCGTTTCACAATGTAAGCAGAACATTGATTTACACGTTGTGGCGAAAACGCACTTTTATTAAAGTATTCTAACTTTAAGATATTCAATAGATTAGAGAGCGAATGGTTAACGAAAGTGTGACGACGCAAATTTACAGAGCAGAAGCGATTAGGTACATAGTGCCCGGGTGGCTTGGGAAACTATACTACGACCAAGGGGGTAACCGGCTTAAAATTTGAGGGAATTCGATTAATTCAAATTTGAGGGAATTCGATTAATTCTACACTGACAAAAAAGATCACTAGACAAAGCTGCATTTTTACATTGCGGGCGAAAAATTGCGAGATTGACAATAGAAAATAGGGAGAACGACAAAGGGCCCGTTGCGGGCGCAACAATGCCAAAATTGTCGAACGCAATAGTTGTTAACGCCACAATGTAAAATTGCGGCGCTAACAACTTTTTTTGACATTGTTACTACCGCAATGTCCAAAATTGCGGTGTTAACAAATTTTACAAATGTTTCGGAAAGTTGTTATCGCCGCAACGCATAAAATTAACATTGTGGAACTCACAAGGTTAAAGTTTGTGCGTTTCACAATGTAAGCAGAACATTGATTTACACGTTGTGGCGATAACAACGTTCCGGCACATTGATAAATTAGCAACGTGGTAATCTGTGATATTCACAAGTCGAATGTTGTTAGTTTCACAATGTAAGCGGAACATTGTTTTTTATATATTGAGTTGATAAATTAGCAACGTGGTAACTTGTTGAACTCACAAGGTTAAAGTTTGTGAGTTTCACAACGTAAGCGAAACATTGATTTTAAACTTTGCGGCGATAACAACTTTATGTAACTTTGATAAATTAGCAACGTTGAAAATTGTGAGTTTCACAACGTAAGCAAAACATCGATTTTACACTTTGCGGCGATAGCGACCTTCTGGAACTTTGGCAAATTAGCAATGTGGTATTATATACATTTTTAATCATATATATTTATATATAATTATATTAACTATGTAACCGTTTATTTACCGCACTTGTGTATAGGTCCTTTTACTATTTGACATATGAGTGACGTCATTGGTTTGAAAGTTGATTGCAATTAATAATTTTACATTCATTTATCATATCGTTGGTCTCTAGTGGTTAATAGCCTTGGTTTTTTACAAATAGTGGTTTTTTTGTTACAAGTACCCGGGTTCGAGCCCTGGTTGGAATATTTTTAATTTTTTTTTATCAATAATAATTCGTTTTTAATACATAATTAAGGCAGTATCTTATTTAAAGCATTTAAAAATAGGGCCGACTTGGTGCCCCCAAGATGCAATATCTAAATGGCAGATTTGACAGGCCGTTTGACGTCAGTCAGTCAGTCTCGCCGTGTACTACAAAGTTGTTCACTATTACGTTTCCTACCATAAGGGTAATAAAAAAATTCGAAATCTCATTAGAAAGGCCGCCAAGCGTCGATCAAAATTTTACTGAGGGGGGGGGCAGCAGGGGGGGGGAGTGCATTTCGTTCGCAGCCCCCCGATCTATCTGAATCTGAAGTTACAACCTACGACAAAGTTTGTGTAAATGTCGTTTTTAAAATGTTATTAAGTCGAATAACTGACTATATGTTTTTCACTAGACCGGTTTTAAATAAATAGTTTCGGTACGACAACAAGAGATCTCGATATCGCAGCGAGACGTGCCGTACCTCGTTAGAATCGGCTTGATGAGTGTTTTGACATATTTAAATTTCGCGAAAATTTTGAGAGCCGTTTTCGAGTTACGGATGTTGTAAATTGTAGGCGGGAAATATTGAAATCCTTTCCAGCGTCCGTAAAGGTAGTCGGATCGAGCTGATATTTAATTTGAAGATAGAGAGCCCCCCCCGCCCTCAATTCGCCGGGGGGTGACCTTCTGGAAAAGTATAGAACTCGTCGAGATCTATTTGAAGACAGCACGTGTGGGGGGGGGGGGGTAACTCTAAAGGGGCGGAAGTTTTATGCGTTTGAAGGTACTATGGGGGGGGATGTTCAGTTGTAGGTCTTTTATACATAGATTATACATAATCTATGCAAAAAATCTGTCAGATGTGATACATCAGTACGCTGCATTATATCTTACATAAATTAGAAGTTTGTGTAATCCCAAACTTTTTCATGTTTATTATATTGCGCGAAACCGGGTGCAAACATTCTATTTATTATATATAAAACCAAATTAATGTACATTTAACATGATTTGACACGCTTTTTCGTGTGTAAGTACAATCTTACTTTAATAAAAACGCAACTCTATGATGGGAAAATCACAATGTTCAATTCTAAAAAATCTTAAAAATCATATAAGTATAATCACTTATACTACAGTTTCTCAGAAGTTAAATAAGTTGTGAAAAAGACAACGTTGTCGTATTTTCTCAATGTTCACATTGTTATAAATACAGCGTTGATGTTGTACTTTTCTCAATGGCAGATACAAGAGTTAAGAAAAACTCAACTTTTAGATTGTTGAATTCACATTTCACAACGTTTCAAGTTGGTAACATTGTCGAATCATGTTACGACGCGCTCGTCCGTGGCGTCATTCTGCTGTCGGCGTCCAAGTGAGTCACTCGCGCGCGCGCGCCACGCTTTGGTTAATGCGTCGCAGACGCATGTTCACGGCAGACGAGAAACTAAACGCAGAGCGCTCTCTACACGTGCAACAAGTGAGAAGTCGAAGAGGCAACATCACGCAAGAATGGAGAAGGAAGATCAGCTTCAGGAGTTCTTACTCTCCTACACCTGCTGTCAACGCTCAACGGTAAGTTACTTGTACTATTTATTTATCGAGTCTGTGAGAGACATCCATGTTCACAGCGACTCCGCTTTATCGCACCGTGCGACGGCGCGGGGTATGGCTTAATTTTTTTGTCTCATCTAAACGGCAGCCATTTTGATGGATGCCACGCCACGCCACATATATAAACTCGCGTAAAAATCTATGTATCATTATTATTTTAAATATGTAACAACAATTGATGGTTTTTGTTGTGCAGCTCGCTGACGACTTCGACGCTATATACGCAGAAGCAAGAGGCAAATTTCAAGAAAGATTCCCCGTAGTGAAGACTCGTCTGCTCACGTTGTTGGACGAGAAAGCTCAAGAGTTCACCCGCAGACAGGATATCCACTCTGTCTTGGATCTCGCAACCCGTAAGAATGTTTCATTTTAAATAATACCTTCACTTCATCTACGTCCATGGCGAAATAACTCTGTAGAATGCCACGGTGAGCAGGGTTTGAACCGACGACCACTCACTTGGAAGTTGACGCCCTGTCTCAAATGTTTACTTAATAGAAAATATTTATAACCTATAATTATATAATATCTCCTAAACTAACCCCGAATATAATATTTTGAGTGCGAGAGGAACGGGGAGAGTGATGATATATTTTAAATATTTTTTTAAATGTATGTTTGCAGTGGGAGAAGAACCAGCGAATGTTGCGGCCTCCCTGTCAATTCCGCTGCTGATCAAGCAGATGCTTACGATACCGGTTAAAGGCGCCAAAAAGCAGTGGAACCCCTCGCGTACAGAAGTAAGCAGCGCCTTCGTAAGGAATGTAATTTTAGTTTTCAGTGTGCGATATGTAAAATATGTATTCATCCACTGTATGTTCAATTGTGAATAAATAAACATTTTATTTTGTCGAACTGTTGTTTTTATGTTTTAGGTTATTGGATATACACACACACACACACAATTGGTTTTCCTGTGCAACCGCAGTATAATATTACAGGAATGTAGCAATAATTCATTGCTATATCCCTGTTATATAATGCTGTGGGAGGAGCAATACTAACATTGCTTTTCTCGCAGTGTTACATTGTGAGAAAAGCAATGCTAGCATTGCGTTTCCCGCATTTTAACATTGCGAGAAAAGCAATGCCAGCATTGCGTTTCCCGCAGTGTAACATTGTGAGAAAAGCAATGCTAGCATTGCGTTTCCAGTAATGTAACATTGCGAGAAACGCAATGCTAGCATTGCTTTTCTCACAAGGTTGAATCACAACATTGTTAGATACACAACTTGAAAGTTGCTAATAAAGCAACTTGGGCATTGCGTGATCCACAAGGTTGGATCACAACATTGTTAGATACACAACATGAAAGTTGCTAATAATGCAACGTGGGCATTGCGAGATCTACAAGGTTGGATCACAACATTGTTAGATACACAACTTGAAAGTTGCTAATAAAGCAACATGGGCATTGCGAGATCCGCAAGGTTGGATTACAACACTGTTAGAAACGCAACTTGAGAGTTGCTAATGAAGCAACGTGGGCATTGCGAGATCCACAATGTTGGAACACAACACTGTCAGAAACACAACTTGAAAGTTGCAAATAAAGCAACGTGGACTTTGCGAGATCCGCAAGGTTTGATTACAACACTGTTAGAAACACAACTTCAGAGTTGCTGATAAAGCAACGTGGGCATTGCGAGATCCACAAGGTTGAATCACAACATTGTTAGATACACAACTTGAAAGTTGTTAGTAAAGCAACTTGGGCATTGCGAGATCCACAAGGTAGAAAGATGGAATTGATTTTGAATCACAGTGTTAATCCAGGAACCAAGAGTTGTGAAATTGGCAATGTGCCAACATTGCGAATTTTTGACAACGTAACGTTGTGCAATACGAGCCAACAGAGTAAAATTGTCGAAAACGTGCCATTGTGAAATTAACAACGCTAAGACTAGTTATATTAACAACGTTTTTCGACAATTTTGGCGTTGTGGCGCCCGCAACTTAACCTTGATGGCTCGTATTGCACAACTTAAAATTGTTAGATTGACCATGTTTTTTTCTGCGTGTACACCAATCAAAAGCGTTTACGTCAGACGTTTGAGCGGCTCGTAGCCTAGTGGCGCGGGGACTTGCCTAGCGTACCAGAGGTCTGGGTTCGATTCCGACATGCACCACTGTCTTTCTCTTTCCGAGTTTGATAAGTGCTTTGATAAGTCACGAATCCGAGCTGTTTCATGGTTCGGAATCCATGTAGAACTGTAGGTCCCCTTCCCCTACTAGGTGGTAGGGTTGGTAAGATAGATAGTCGAAGCGGCAATGAAAAATTGTCCGTGTTTTCCATTCAGTTCAATGTATCCGTGCTCATAAAGGGAAGGTCCTGGCATGGCACCTGATTCCTTCGGGAATGTGGTGTATTGGGCTAATATCATAACGGTAGTTGTGTGGTATTCCTTGTAATGCCATCCATGTCAGGTCGCATAAAAAAAAACCTTTTGCCCTCTTACTGGACCGAATGTATGGCAATTACTTCTGATCGGTGCAGAATTAACGAATTCCCTCACATATTTTCTCACATTTTACGCCCATTCACCCTAAGATCGGTGCAATATTTTGTAAAGGTCACGTCAACGTAATCGTCTACTTCCGAAGTATTTTAGGGTCCTTCAAACGTGGTGTGAAGGGGCATGTTTTTCGCAGCTCCCTCAAAGTTCGTCGAGCACCTTAATATATCCTGGCATACGTCATATGTCTGTTCTATATAACTGTTCTATGCTATTTGTGGTAATTGTTGTCAAAAGCGCAGTTTTATCAGAATATTTTCCGAGGAAATTATTTTCCTTTGAAAATTTTCTATAAATTCCTTTCAATATACATATTTGATAGCAAGAATACAACGACGATGTTTATTCTGGTGCCAGCACATTTAATTGTATTCTTGTTAATGATTCTGTATTCAATATCTGTAACTAAACATTGTTGTTGGTTACCGCGAAGAGCTGCGTAGCACGTCTACGCGGAATTCAACATGTGGTCGTAGCAGCGCTACGAGCTTTCAGCGCTCCAAGCCAGAGCTGCCTCGCCCGCAAAGGCCACCGCATATCTCTGGCATCCGCCCCAGCCCCCCCCCCCCCCCCCGGCCGGACGTCGAGGGCGGAGGGCGAATAGTCAAACTCAACAAGTGCCGCGCCGACTGGATTATCCTAGTGATTCGTGACGCTCGCTCGATTAATGTTCAACAAAACGCAGAAAGAAAAGTTAAAAGGTAACAATTTTAACCGAATTCATGAACAGAATTTTAAAAATTTTGATAAACATCTGGGGATTTGCAATTTGTGAAATGTGGTTAGAAACATACGCGGGCGTGCGCCATCACCATAATGAATGATTTAGGAACGCATACAAGATAAAATACTCCCTTTATGGGGAGAATTTTAGTAAATCCCTCCTTAGTAACCTGTCAGGTACTCAAGGAATATTCCCTCCACATTTAAAGTTTCTAGGTCTAGCGGTTGAGGCTGTGCGTTGCCTGTCAGTAATGGTTCTGTTTTACAGGTATATATAATATTAAAATACATCGTATTTTATAATATGTCAGTATGCGTAACTAGCACACCCACGTAGAAGGTGGTGTACTGGTCTGGCTTATCCAAGTCTCTTTAAATAAAGGCATGGAAAGAGTTCTATCAGTGTGAAATCAATCCACAAAACAAGAACGGTACGTATGTTTCAAAACCATCAAAGGAAAGAGAAAGGAAGGAAAAGTGGCATGCGCACGATATCGCGTCTCCGCCGTATGGCTAAAGAAGCCATATAATTATAACGGAATCCAGCGGCGCATCGTATCCAATACAGTCTCAACATTTCCACCGCGCGCAAAATAAATCCATAAGTATATATGATGTTTCATCCTATTTTCTACCACTAGCTCGTACCCTGAACCTGAGGAACCTGAATTTCGAAGCAAATGCTTGCCTACAATTTGAATTAATATCACACGGTATAGACAGAAATCCGAAACTTGCATGAAATCTGCTAAAAGTTACGATATGGGGAGGGCTTACACAAAGCATTTTCCTATGTTTCACATAGATATGCATGGAAAGATATATGTTTTATATATACAACCGCAAATATCTTTGGGAGAGTTAACTCTCGTTGTAAAACACAACCTAAAGTTGTGAAATTTTCCACAAAGACATTTACATCCTGTACACGTATGCTACTACATTTGGTAATATACAAATAGGTATTTATAGTTTATTATCTGTATTGTTGCTAATTAAACACCGGTTATAGGTTTATTGACATTTGGCCCAAAGCATGTATACATACAGGGTATTAACGAAGGTATGGTCCAAAAGCTAACCACGTATTCCTTGATATATTCGGAGCAAAAAAGGTAGAAGACATTTTATTGTTCAACTTAACATTGACATTCCCATACATTTTTATAGATACTTACACACAAAATGTATGGGGAGGACGATTTTTTTTTCAGTCGTACAAAAAAAACAATCTACATTTTTTGCTCCAAATATGCCAAGGAACATGTGGTTAACGTTTGGACCTTACCTCCGTTAAGACCCTGTAAATATAATCTCTATAATTTCATATAAAACTACGAATTTCACTCAATAATGAGGCATGGACAATTCATAGTAAACATTAACATTATCAGGAATATTTCATTAAAGGATAAAACGCCAGATTCTTAACAGTTTTTATACCCGTGAATTAATAAGATATACAGGCAGAACCTTCGAAATAACGTTACGTAACGAAATATTTAAGCTTTACTGGCAGAGAATATTTTTTTTTATTTTAAGAACTCTCTACAAGGCACAGATAAGGTTTTGAGTGGAGTGTTGTTCGAATCTGTGGGACGGTTTAGCTAAGTACCCGCTTGATTCTTTGGACTCGATATAACGCCGTGCGGTGCGTCTCGTTAACGACTCCCGAGTCAAGAACGCTTTAAATGTTCTTACCCCGAGGTATCCTTGAATTTAGAGAACCGTAGGGATGCAGTTTCTCTTGGTATTATATCGTCCCTACCACTAATTATTTTATTCAACGCTGCATAACGAATTCCGTAAATCCTCTTTCTACCACTGCTGAACGCGGAACAAGCAAGGGATGCATACTTTGACTGTCGATAGTCCCAAAATAAATAAAAAACAACCACTACTATAGATCCTTAATCAATAAGTTCGGTAAACATGGAATGCACCGAGGTTTTTCCCTCAAAGAAAAATCTGAGGTCGTTCAAACATGGTATGAAGGAGCGCCTTGCCGGCAGGCTTGAAAGTTTGAAAGCACCAAAGTTCAGGTGCCATAAATTCGGATTCGGTAAATTAAGGCGATTGTCCGTACGGTCCGGGAATTATATCGATTCTGTACAAATCAGAAGCGTTTATGTCATAACCTTCTGCACTCTTACTGGGTAGAATATTTGGCGTACACTCCTGATTGGTATAGAATTGATCAAATTCCCTCACATATTGACTCACATCTTACACCGTTTCAGCCCCTGAACTCGTTTCATAGTTTGCGACTATGAAAACGAGTATTGTCTCATTTCACAATTGTTAATGTTATGCAATGCCCAATGACATTAATCCCGTTATACTGAAACAATTTAGTGTGCAAATAAATAATTATCATATTGATTTATGGCAAGACATAAGCAATCATTGCGTATTTGAACAACTATCGGAGCCCGAGGGAAAGCCGCTCCGTTATTATTGAACAGATGCTTCGGATTGTTCATCGCTTTCTATCCACTCAGACATCTGCCAACGCCGGCATTTATATTGCTCGCGTAACGTTAACGATAGGATGGATATCTGCTTGACAAATTATAAAATAGTAAAATATATCTATAGCGAAGCTGCGAGCAACAACCAGAAAGCGTTCCTAAGATAAGTTTTCTTACTTTTAGGGCGGATTTTTCAATCCACAGATAGTACTTATCGGACTAATAGTCCAAATTTACGTTTGTCAAAAGACAGATATTCATTACCGGAGAATTATATCTTCTTTCACAATGATCTGACTGTAATTAACCGACTTCAAAAAAAGGAGGAGGTTATCAATTCGTCTGTATGTTTTTTTTTTTTTGTTTTTTTTTTTTTTATGTTTGTTACCTCATAACTTTTGCCTGAGTGAACCGATTTTGATGATTTTTTTTTAAATGATAGCTAGTGCTTCCCAAGTGGTCCCATTTTAATTTGGTTAAGTTCTGACAATGATATCCATGAGAAAATCATAAAAGTCTTAAATTTGTATTAAGATGTGCGCGACAAATGGACGAATAACTCAATATAACGCCAACCGATTTCGGTGATTCTTTTTTTTTGGAAAGGACGTGTACAAATTAGTAAGTTTACTTCAGATTCACTAAAAATAAACAAATAAAAAAACAAATTTAACAAAAAAAATAACCGACTTCAAAGGAAAATCACTAAAAAGTAAAAAATAATTTTCATTTTTGTAGTTACGATTTCTGTAATTTTTTGAGTCGGTGTCAGCCAAGGTTAGGTTAGGTTAGGTTAGGTTAGGTTATGTTAGGTTAGGTTAGGTTAGGTTCTCTTGATTGGCGCAGCGGGTGCCCGGCTGACGCCGACTCAAAAAATTACAGAAATCGTAACTACAAAAATGAAAATTATTTTTTACTTTTTAGTGATTTTCCTTTGAAGTCGGTTATTTTTTTTGTTAAATTTGTTTTTTTTTTTTACTAATAATAATATGGGCTTAGTATAACGGATGGATAAGCATAGGCGTAAATAGATCCGTCGAATAGCTATCTGATTATTTATCAGACCATTGATAAATCACCCCTTAGGCATTTATACCTCAATACCTTAGCACAGTACATATCTTCTACCTATTTTCTTTATGTAATAAAAATGTATGACTAAACTTTGCTACCGGCACAACTTGGGAACGGCTCGACCAATTCGGCTATTTTTTTTTTCAAAATTATTTGAAGTATAATTGAACGCGGGGAAAATCGAATAACACGCCTACGAAGCTGAAACCACTTTTACCGGGCTCCGCTCAGGTGAATATCCAATTCTAAATCGGCCCGAACTGAGCCGGGAACCTCAGCTAGTTGTTTATGAAATTCCAGTGTGCGTGTGTTCGTAATTCTTCTCCTAAACGGCTTGGCAAACGTCAAACCCCTGCAAGTTTTAATATTTATTCTGTGGTTTTACTTTTTCAATCTGTCAAAATCATACTCGGACTACCGATTTGTATGAAAACGCTGAGTAGGCGTAAACATCAACATCAACTTATATTCTCGAAGATGCGTAGGCTGTAAAATCAAACCTTCGCAAATGTTAGTTCGCTAACGCGCGCTCTTCAATTCTCGATACATTTAAAAACAAATGTAGATCGGTTCGGCTTAAACGCTTATTTAGGTGACCAGTCGGACTAACGACTCTGAGCTTGTAGTCCCGGTTGTCACCTAAATTGGCGTTTACTCCAAACCGATCAAGTGGCGCATTCAAATGTATGGAAAAATTGAGGAGCGCAGTGGGCGATAAGCGAACTAACATTTGCGAGTCCGAGTTTGATTTGACAGCTTACTCACCGACGGCGTAAATACGTCGACGTTGCCGTTTACGCCGACTCCGCGTTTTCATACAAATCGGAAGTCCGAGTTTGCCTTTGACAGCTTGAAGAATTAAAACCACAGAATAAGTAGTATACATTTGTATGGGATTTGACGTTTTTACGTAAAATCGAAGTTCCTTCAACGCCAATGTAGGTGAGAACTCTAACTCTAACTCAAACTGAAACTATCTACTGCGGTTGCTTTGGATGTCCTAAGCAAGATGGGGAGGAATAAGGCATGTGAGTGCAGGGGGTAAGATGTTGGACATATGGATGTGTGGCGAAGCATCAGCGCGCTATGACGTTTGTCATGCGAGCTCCGCGACCGACTCCTCCCCGCACCAAAGGCTCAACGTCGCCGGCGATTGCGTCATTTCCGACGCAGCGCTCTATAAATTTGCTCCCGTTTTGGCGTCGTCTTTTTTTACCGCGGCAAACTAAACGCGCGGCGCTGGAGCGACGAGCGCGGCACGCTTTATTTTACTAAGGCATCCGCGCTGCAGAGAGAATTTTCCTGGAAGCCTGCTGTCAAACATTCTCTTTGTTCAATTAATCCGTACGGATGCTTAAACTGGGGTAATTCTACAAGCCTTCTCGTTCCTTTGCACGGAGATAGTCGATCTCCGCGTTCCTTTGTATCGAGGAAAAATTAAGCGCCCAGTGCACAATCTCTGGTTACATCCGTCCTTACTTTTCGCTTGAAGAAGAAAGAAGAGAGATCTAAAATAACCATAACTATAATACTAACCAGAGATTGTGCCAACGGAGGTTATTTTCTCGTTGGATTGTGTACTCCAACCTCATCAGGTCATCATTATATATAGACAATTTGTGTCTTAAGGTTTGTAAAAAATGCGTATCCAACTTCCAAAAATGCGTATCCAAAAATGCGTTGCGTGGTTTAGAAGTTAGGAGCGGAGAAACAAAGGCAGACAGCGAAGTGCCCCGTACTTCGGGGCACTTTGGTTTGTATGACAGCCACAT
The DNA here is from genome assembly GCA_946894095.1 of Incurvaria masculella. Taxonomy (NCBI): domain Eukaryota; kingdom Metazoa; phylum Arthropoda; class Insecta; order Lepidoptera; family Incurvariidae; genus Incurvaria; species Incurvaria masculella. The sequence goes on from OX335644.1 coordinate 13,543,895, forward strand.
CTTAGCGTACGCGGAAAATTAGGATAATCGGTTAAAGCGTTATAGAGGAACATTATAGTTACATACAGAAAATATTTCTATAAATCGTCAATTTAGTTTTAGTATCATACCTAGAATCTAGGTATCTTCTAAAACAAAGTGACTTACTCCATGAATATCCGTTATAGATGTATTATTATAGATAGAGTACATTAATTTTGGTTCGTGTTGACGTAAACAGACGATCTAGGTTTCATATTGTAAGGAGAGAGGTTTTAAGTTGTTATGTAGGAAATTATAGGGTTTACCCGTACCAATCATAATACTATCATATCCGTACCAACCATATCAGGATACTAATCAAATTGTCTAAAATATTTTTTTCTTTCGTTTATTGTAGCTGTAAACCGCGAAGAGATAATACAATTTTGAAATTCTAATTTCAAAATTATATTATCTCTTCGTTCGTGTATATACAGGATGTCCCGTAAGTAGTGGATCAAACGAATAGTGGGGATAGAAGAGGTCGGTGCCTATCAGAAACACCTACTTTAGATTTTAAGTCATTCCTAGTTTAGAAGTAATTAATTTATTTCTGATTATTTTTAAATTTTCTGAATGTAAAATAAAAAAAATATGTTTAAAAAAAGTTCATAACTTTTTCTAATTTTTATTTAAATTTATTGTTGCCGAATATCTTACCTTTTTAATAAAAATACATTTGCATCTAACTAATACATTATTTTAAATTTTAAATATGTTTTTCGTAAAAAGTTTCAAATTTCAATAAATTCAACGCTAATTCCAACATTCCTGGTGCAAAAAAAATGTACTACCAAAAGTTTGCCCATGATATCAAAAACTTGTACACTTTATTCCGCTTTTAAAAAGGTATAATAACCCGGACTTCCCTTAAACAAAATCTTTTTTCAAGTGAACAACCGAAATGAGTGGTAATCTTCGAAAAATCTGACTGCACGAAATGCAAAAAAATAATACCTAATATGACGGAGCTCCCGCTCATAATTCGCGCATTGTAAGAGAATATCTTAATCAGACATACCCCGATCGATGGATTGGGAGGGGAGGAACTTTACACTGGCCACCGCGCTCACCGGATCTGAACCCATTAGATTATTTCCTGTGGGGATATTTTAAAGAAGCAGTGTATGAAAAGGAAAATTTGAATGAGCTAAAGTTACGACAAAAATTACATGCAACAGCTGGTATCGTAAAAAATAACCATCGTGCGCTGAGAAGATTGAGAATAAATTTTATTAGAAGATGTCGGTTGTGCATTCGGGTTGGTGGGAGAAATTTTGAGCACTTGTTGTAGTCGATGAATAAATGAATTAGAGAACAGGCATTTTTGTTTTTATTCATAATAAAATCCATTTGAAATGTTGAACTAACAAAATCTATTTAATTTTAATTGCAGGCAAAATAATGGTCGATTGTCATGAAAAAATTTGTTTTTACACAAATACCAGTATTTTAAATATTTTCAGAACTATCATCAAGCATACAATAAGTGTCTGATAAACAATATTAATATTTCTTAGAATATTGTGCAGTCAGATATTTCGAAAATAACCACTCATTTCGGTTCTTCACTTGAAAAAAATACGTTTTTAAATGAAAGTAAAATGGTATTATACTTTTTTAGAAGCGCAATAAAGTGTACAAGTTTTTGATATTATGGGCAAACTTTTGGTAGTACATTTTTTTTGCACCAGGAAGGTTGGAATTAGCGTTGAATTTATTGAAATTTGAAACTTTTTACGAAAAACATATTTAAAATTTAAAATAATGTATTAGTTAGATGCAAATGTATTTTTATTAAAAAGGTAAGATATTCGGCAAGAATAAATTTAAATAAAAATTAGAAAAAGTTATGAACTTTTTTTAAACATATATTTTTTATTTTACATACTGAAAATTTAAAAATAATCAGAAATAAATTAATTACTTCTAAACTAGGAATGACTTAGAATCTAAAGTAGGTGTTTCTGATAGGCACTGACCTCTTCTATCCCCACTATTCGTTTGATCCACTACTTACGGGACATCCTGTATATGTTGTGATGCTGAATGCAGGTGTGTTGAGCTACATTTCGAATTATTAGATTTGTGATGTTACGGGTAATCTATGAATGCAGTTTTAGTTTTTATCAAAATTGGCTTCATGACTCAATTGAGTGTTTTTAGTTATTTATTATAGTTTCCTATAATCTGAAGGCGCTCTTGAAAAATTCATCTTGGATATGAAATACCATGCTATATGCCTTCCTTTCTACCAGACACGCAGGAGTTATCTTTATAGCCGTCAAAACAACAGCATGTAATCTTATCATAGCTACTATGAACATTTATTCACACGAATTTAACTAAACTAATAGGTATTAGGCAACAAGGAATTCTGTATATTCAATGTTTTCATTTCTCCTCCGCGTAATTTATACAAATGTAATACGGTCTTCAACAGTATAACTAGATTATTATATACACATACGTTATTCCACTGTGAGGAGTATAATTTGAAAACCTGCATCTGATTTGCATTATATTAGTTACACCGGTACCAATTATTATTGAAAATAAGATGGGATTAGGTTTTATAGATTTTTTATTGCCAAGCACCCTATTTTTTTTTATGCGACCTGACATGGATAGCTAATACCACACAACTACCGTTATGATATTAGCCCAATACACCACATTCCTAAAGGAATTAGGTGCCATGCCCTTCCCTTTATGAGCACGGCTACATTGAACTGGATGGAAAACACGGACAATTTTTCATTGCCGCTTCGACCATCTTTTCATCCAATGCGATGGTACCAACCCGGGCGGGCTTAAACCCTACCACCTAGTAGGGGAAGGGGACCTACATTTTTACATGGATTCCGAACCATGGAGCAGCTCGCATTCGTGACGAAATGCACTTATCGAACTCGGAAAGAGAAAGACAGTGGTGAATGTCGGTATTGAACCCAGACCTCTGGTACGCTAGGCCAGTCCCCGCGCCACTAGACTACGAGCCGCTCAAATGACTTTTTCTTAAATCTTATAAACTATAAAAGCAAAAGTAAAGATGTAGTGCTTGCCAATAAATGTAATGTTAAACTCAAGAGGGTCACAGTTATTTTTATTAGCAAATTGGTTACTACACCAAATTTAAAATGTTTATTTTACCTTGCTAACTCCCAAATTTAACATCAGACACAGATTTCAAAGCAAGATTTGCATCGATAATTCATGAGATTAACGAGATCACAGTTGCGTCGACCATCGTTAATTCAATGCGATGTTACCAACCTGGGCAGGTGGGTTACCACCTAGTTAGTCAGAAAGGGGAACTGTTTATCTTGGAATCCGAACCACTTGGTATGAATACCTACACTTGCTGCTCTTATGACACGCACTGGAAGAAATCCAATGCATGCCGGAAACACACATCACAAATGCTAAAGATAAATTGGCTGTCTTCAAACTTTCTCCCGACACAGTTGCGCGTAAAGAAACCGACATGGCATCTCGCTCGGCAATCCAATAAATAAATAGTTTTTCTTTTTTTTTATGCAACCTGACATGGATGGCTACCACACATTTTTTCTCTAGTTAGTGAGATATTAATTTTAAAATTTATATTTTCGCCTAGTATAATTTAACGCGAAGTTGTAACCGTGAATAAGGAAGGTCTTGACAAAGAACCTGCATCTCACGTGACGTGTCAGTGTAATTCCACGACAGTGATATTAGCCATCAATGTTCAGTTTCATACAACGTTCCCTCCCACGTTCTTACGGAATGCTATATTATTTTTACACTGAATTAATGAATTAGTTTGTATGGAAGGTTTTTAGATATATAAGGAACTTTTTATTTAGAAGATAATTAGGAAATAAGTTAAGTAATAAACTTTTTTGTTCATTTCAATGTCAATAATCATTTCCCAAATTGTCTGGACTGGCCGTTGCAACACCTGTAGATGCAAAGACCTATCCACATAAAAGTCTGGCGATGCTTACTTTGAAATACATAACCCGTACGCTGTGTTGAACAGACTTGATCGCAGCGCCACCTACTGGGTCCGATCGAGAATTAAAACTATTCCAACCGACTCCGTGCATAAATGCAAGACGCAAATTTAAATGACTTGTTAGAAATAATATGACAGTAAATATACATTGAAATACTTGGTAAACTTTGACTCCAAGGTCTCGCGAGATGGTATTTTTTTAAAGAAAATCGTTATTCATAGAATATTCCCGTTCGACTGACTTCGGTGAATTTGATAGATTTACATTTTTGTCGGTTCCCTTAATGCTTGTATGATGTCAATCTCATTTTTAGGGTTCCGTACCCAAAGGGTGAAAACGGAACCCTATTACTAAGCCTCCGCTGTCCGTCCGTCCGTCCGTCCGTCCGTCTGTCCGTCTGTCACAGGGCTGTATCTCATGAACCGTAATAGGTAGGCAGCTGAAATTTTCAGAGTGTGTATTTATTTTGCCGCTATAACAACAAATAGGTAACATCATGAAATAATAATAATTAAAAGGGGGGCTCCATACAAAAACATGATTTTTTGGTGTTGATAATACGGAACCCTTCATGTGCGAATCCGACTCGCACTTGGCCGGTTTTTCAAAAGCTTTTGATTTAGAGAAGTTCTTCGAAAAACATTATAAATTGCTGTTCAATTCATAATTAAATGCGAAAAACATAACGAAATCCGTTTTTAAAATGGGTGAAATATGAGCAAATGAATTGGAAAATTGTTATTTACAGTTTATAACAACTTATTGGAAATGAATGATTGTTTATACATATATTACATACACCCATAGGCGTCGTCGGCACCTTTTTGGTGAGATCCTGGCGTGCGCCATATGCAGCGCTAGAAAAAAATACACCATAACAAAAGAAATAATGCTGTGAAATGAATAATATAAGAAGTTGTATACTAGTAAATATACTGTTTCGTACTACGCAGGTACGTCGCTTATTCCAAGGAACGTGATATGTATGTTTGTATAATCAACCGTGAGGCAAGGACGCATTGATTGAAGAAAGAGCCCAGTAAAAAGAACTACTTTACAAATATACTACAAGGCTGGACCCGAACCAGCAAAACATACCATTCGCAGGTATTGCGTCTACCGTGAAACAGCTGTCCATAATTCGGAAATCTCCTACAGTCCCTCCTCCCGTAATGGATGTCTCCTACTAACAGAGTGTTTAAGATTATACATATTTACAGATTATAGATATAATTAACGCTTCATCTGCGTTTTTTTACTACATTTCCCTAAAAATTATTTTTAATATTTTCACCAAGCTCTGGCTGGCCAATGTAAAGAGCTATTTGAAAAAAATATATTTTTGGCATCTCAGCTGAATTTCATTATATGCGTCAGAAGGCAGCGCGTTAGCAATACTTGAAATGTCTAATGTGTGAAGGACTAATTTAAGACACCAATCAAGTTGTGTAATGTTTAGGATTTTTAAGAAAAAGGCGATTGTTCATACATCTAAATCAGAAAAAGTACGTATTTTGTTACCAGTTGTTAAATAATGTGCTGCCTCTTTAATATTATTAATCTTCTGCTCGGATTTTTTCAAAAGTGAGTTGAATTATATCGCTGGAGGTGAAATTACATTCTTTACCTCCATGATTATATCACGCCATTGTTTAAATATATAAACATATTTTTTACCGTCGCTAAAAAGTTACCTGAAAAGGTATATTGAAATAAATTCACTTCCAAGCTACATATCATAAAAACTATCCTGCAATCATTTAGTTTTTAGATTTTTAAGAAAAGGCGATTGTCCATACATCTAAATCAGAAAAAGTACGTATTTTGTTACCAGTTGTTAAATAATGTGCTGCCTTTTTAATATTATTAATCTTCTGCTCGGATTTTTTCAAAAGTGAGTTGAATTATATCGCTGGAGGTGAAATTACATTCTTTACCTCCATGATTATATCACGCCATTGTTTTAATACATAAACATCTTTTTTACCGTCGCTAAATAAATAAAATAAAATTGAAATAAATTCACTTCCAAGCTACACATCATAACAACTATCCTGCAATCATTTAGTTTTCATGTGAAATGCCTGCAACCTACTGATTAGTACCTGTAAACACGTTTCTGAAACAATCATAATCATACAATACATAATTATTCGGGCACAATACACTCGTGGGATTTTTATTATTTAAAAAAATAATAGTTATCCCACTATCTGTTTTTTTTATGTTCATTTATAATTAAATGCCTTTCCTTTTTTAAATCAACAAAAATAAATAACAAAAAAAAACGAACAAAAACATGATGTAATTAAATAAAAAAATCAATTATAATTAAGGTAATTCTCACAGTCATCCGTAAATTTACTGCTTTTCCATTCCATTGTTTCGTGCAGACTGGTGACGTGCTTTCTGGTGTGTGTCGTGTGCTGCACGGTGGGCGTCGCGCTGCTGTTCGCTGTGCTGACTGGTCTAGCACTCGGCTACAACTACTCGTTAGCGAACTCCAACAGTAAGTGTGTGGCTGCTTATGTATGAAATGCTGGTGACGTGCTTTCTGGTGTGTGTCGTGTGCTGCACGGTAAGCTTCGGGCTGCTATTCGCTTTACTGACTGGACTCGCACTCGGCTACAACTACTCGTTAGCGAACTCCAACAGTAAGTGTGTGGCTGCTTATGCATGAAAGACTGGTGACGTGCTTTCTGGTGTGTGTCGTGTGCTGCACTGTGGGCGTCGCGCTGCTGTTCTCTGTGCTGACTGGTCTAGCACTCGGCTACAACTACTCGTTAGCGAACTCCAACAGTAAGTGTGTGGCAATGCATGAAATACTGGTGACGTGCTTTCTGGTGTGTGTCGTGTGCTGCACGATTCGCTTTACTGACTGGACTCGCACTCGGCTACAACTACTCGTTGGCAAACTCCATCAGTAAGTGTATGGCTGCTTATGCATGAAAGACTGGTGACGTGACATCGTGCGCTGCACCGTGGGCGTTGTTCTGCTATTCGCTGTGCTGACTGCTCTCGCACTCAGCTATAACTACTCGTTGGCGAACTCCAACAGTAACAAGTGCGTGGATGTTTATGCATGAATGACTGGTGACGTTGTGTTGCTGCTCGTTGTGCTCACTGGACTCACGTTCAGCTACAACTTCTAGTTGATGAACTCAAACAGCAAGTGCGTAGCTATTTGCACATGAAGACAGGGGGTATGCTTTCTGTTGTTTATCTGTGCTGCAAAGCGAGCATCGCGCTGCTGTTCGCTGTGCTGACTGGTCTTGCACTCGGCTACTACTACACGTTGACGAACTCCAACAGTGTGTAACTGAACGCGCATGGAAGACTGGTATCGTGCTTTATGGTGTGCGTATTTGCTGTTATAGCGGCAAAATAAATACACACTCTGTGAAAATTTCAGCTGCCTCCCTATTAAGGTTCATGAGATACAGCCCTGTGACAGACGGACGGACGGACGGACAGACCGCCGGACAGCGGAGGCTTAGTAATAGGGTTCCGTTTTCACCCTTTGGGTACGGAACCCTAAAAAACAATAAATTACATCCCATTCATGATGACTAGTATCTTGTCTAAGCACGCTGTATGTTTTTTTTCCAGAGACTTCGGATCACGCAGGGATGGCGATAGTAAAAAAATTGGACTTTGGACAAAAGCTCTCGAATTACTTGGGACCCTTTATTCGTAAGTTGAATATTTTCCAGTTTATTCTGTCTTTCAGATCCTTTTATTAAACTTCAGCATTCTTAAGATTTGTTTAAGATGTTTCAAAGTACCTGAATCTATTTTCCAAACGGCGGGATTTGCCGTTCGCAGTTCGGATTCTCACCTTCCTTGCTGACTAGGTTGTAGGGTTAGAATCCCGCCCAGGTTGGTCGCATTGAATAAACGACGGGGGCACATACAATAACAGTAGCACCGGTGAGTCAGTTCACTTACGAATTCGCTCACTACTGATGTTCTCGATTTTCAACGACACGTAAGAACACGCAAGGACTTCGCAATTAAGTGCAACAAACATTCGATTCTGCGCGTCACGAATTCATAAGCCAATTTACTACACTCAGTGCATTTACACGAACTCTGCTGCCGCCACCCAAATAAGTTTCGATCGCAACTCCGGTCCTTCCTTACTCATTGATTTAGTAGGTAAGGATTGTAAGGATGTCAATTTCAAAATAATATTACGAAATATTTATGTATTTACAGGTCGCCGTCCAAGTATCAACGAAGTCATGAACAATAATGGGACGCGACGGGTCAAAGTTATGGAACAAACCGACTACCAAGATTACTCGAATCTTGATTCGACAATAAAATATACCTACGATGACAGAGTGGAGATACTTAATGACGAGTCAACCAACAGTTTACCAGAGGATCCTTTCGGGCGGCCGCCACTCGAAGACTACGAGAAGTTATCGCCGAGAAGAATGAGAAGCTGGTATCCTCAGCTGAAAACTGTGATGACCGATGCTGGACGGAGGCTTGGGGAGTCGCCGGTGACTATGGGTCAGGAGCCTGCGACAAAGCTGCTGAGTTCCTGGACTCGACGGTCTCAGGTTATGGGATCGCAAGGAGGAAAGTTAGTATTCACTGTCGATGTTCCCATACAAACCAACCAATCTTCAAGATCCTCATTTTCCCTCCATTCCATGTCGAGGTATTTCCCCTAAAGTAAATCCTGCGGTCCTTCAGACGTAACGTGAAGCAGCTTCTGGCCGGCCAGCATGATTTTCGCAGCCCCTGATAGAAAAGCCTATGGGCATCGTCATAGTAAACAAATAAAAAAAATGCTGATGTCGCCATTCTTTCAGAAACGCATCAAGAACCCAATACATGTGGTGGCCGCTTCCCGTTCAGACCCAACCCTCGAACACCCCAGCTGAGGACGCAATGTTCGACGAGGGGGACATCAACGAGGAGAGCCCGCTGGTGTATAGGCGGGTGCGGAGGCAGCTCCCGCCAGCGCCGCGGCGGGTGGCGTCGGCGCGGCGTCGGGCGCGCGGCCTGTTCGCTACACCTTTATATCTTCAGACACGTGTTCTTTAAATTGTTTACAATGTAACAATATTAAAACCTTTTGATGACGACGGATTGGTTTTTTTTTCCTTCCTGCGCGCCTTCGGGGCCCTGCGCAAGCATTCGTAAATTATATTTTGCTAAAAAGCTGTTTTCTATCTTTCTATATATAATCTATTTCAAATTGCTCTCAAGTTGAAACACATCTGATTGCTAATGTGCTTTCTAATATGGAAAGAATCGGGAATGATAGTGGAAAGGTGACCAGCACCTCTCCGCATGTATTATGTCGGCGCGTATGAGAATTTTCCCTACAAATATTTTAATATTGACTCATGGGTACAACTCTGTCTAACTGTAAATCAACCTGACGCATAATTTTCGGACAACATATCTGAAAAAATCTGGGAGTCCTCAACAGGCTGCGCCCGTTTGTCCACGCTGCCGCACTAAAGAAGGTGCTCTTCAAGGCGCAGATAAGGTATAGCGTGGAGCATTGTTCGTATCCGTGGGAGGGATCAGCCAAGTACTTGCTGACTCGATACAGCGGCGTGCCGTGCGTCTCGTCCCGGAATTTTGAGACCCTTCAACTCCGAAGAGATGTAGGGGAGATATGTAACCTATCGAAAACGGTTGAGCGATTATCGAGTTACAATGCTGAGACGATAGTAGGATGGATAAACGATCGGTTATGAGCAATTATAGGGGATCCTTACTAACTCTGAATCCTGAAACTGCTTTGAATTTTTTAATTATTCATAAAAAGAAAATATATGGAAGAATAATATGAAATAAATCATCGATCCAAAAATAAAAATAAATTACATCAACGTCAAAAATTTGCAGACCATTGATTACATTTGACCTGTGTGGCAGTCAAAATCTTTGTCCATTTGAAAATTACAAATAAATGGCGTGAATTAAAAATACCAAAATGATAGGTTAAGTATAAATTCAAATCCGTTGTGAGGTAAGCGGCCATTAGTAAGTTTTGATCGCCAATTTCGTTTACTCGCTGTTAAAGCTCACACTCGCGCAATTGAAAGAATTTGGGAAGTTTTTAATTGAAAGTTTCTCTAAGAAACTTTGCAAATTGATTTGACAAGAGAATCTTTGGATTGCAGAGCATTGTCAAAAAGATATAGTAACGGGAATTGAGAAGGGTTACTTGTAAAGTGAATGAGCGACTATGAATGCCGAAACCGATTTACGGAGCGGAATCAAGTCGATCTGTCGTGCCCGGGCGGTATAGAGGAACCAGATTGACGAAGTAGGTCGTAAAGGTCATTTACATAGCACGCGTATACATGCAGAGATGTAGTCTGTAGAGGACGAGAAAAATAATGTAATGGTCGTTCTGTATCCCGTCGTATGTTCTCTGCCGGCCGCTCCGGGCAAGCGGGGTTCTGGTATGTAGGTAAATTGTATTTAAATCTTATATTCCATTCTTCTATGGATAAAGATATAGAAAGAATAGTGTGTGATACCTACCAGCTGGCAGGTAACATAACCTAATCTAACGTACCAGCTTAGTTTACGATATGGAGGCATCATTTCGTTGGTGACACTCAAAATAGAAAGCAAAGTAGGGATTTTTATTGTAAATTGGTTGAACAAACTATACTTAATTTCTATAGCATTGACAGCTTGATGATTGATTGTCCGGCTCAATACTGCTAGTCTGATGGCATTGATGGCTCGCTATATGTAATGCTATGTGTATAAAAAAAACTTACCCATACAGAATGTATGGCTTCTCACACATTATTCTTATTGCATGACCCACAGCTGCGTTTCACAGCTGTGTGTTGATCTCATACATTTGTTTTTTATTTCAGGACAATAATGAATTTACAATGTGTTGTATATTCAATTTTATGCAGTATTTTCTCGCATTCCTTCACAAGTAAGTATATTTTTAGCGAAATTTAACACCTATTCTATAAAAGAATGTACTTCTATTCACCGTTTTTTGAATAAAAAATGAGAACTGTTAAGACCGTCGTTACCCTATCAATTCCCCTATACTACCGGCAATAACGGTTTAAATGCTCTCAATTTTTGTTAATGTTTTACTTGGTTTTTGAAATTTTCGATTCTAAAATATATCGTCAGAACGTACGTCTGTATGTTTTAATTTGTTTTATTTACCTTTTAGATTGGATAATATTGGCTAACAACAAAAAGTTGTCTTTTTTTCTGCCGTATTAGATTTTTTTTACTAGAAAATACAGATATTTACATAAAAAATAAAAACATAGAGACAGAATCAAGCTTCCTGATATTTTTTTTATTAAAATCAACACTTTTAGGGGTTCGGAAACGTTAAGGTCCGGAAGACAATTTCGGTAGTTTTATTCGCAGTTGTCGTACAAAATTATGCATTGGCCAATGGACAAAGAGCATTTTGTCAAATATCAAATCTCAGAGCCTTGACTTGCCGTCAGCCTTAATAATTACATAGAAAACTTGGCAGTCTTTACATCCGTAATCATACGAAATGCTGAAATATGAAAGACGGCGTAATGTCAAACAATAAAAAAAAATACAAAACAGGCTTATACATAACAGTGAAATTCCAAAACATATTAGGTATGCAATATCGGAAAATTTGGCATCTAAATCATCCTAGAAACTAACACAATAATTAGTGTCTAATGTACTCCAAAATGGATTTACTAGACATATTGGTTTTATTTTCTGTGAAGATGAATTCACAAATATTAATTTAGCTATTTTAAACTCAATATGTGTGCAGATATTAACACACTAAACATTTATAAATTGTTACTATTTCCTAAAGCATGCCCTCGGGAGTCGCTACCTCGCCAGTATTTTTTTTTCTATACGTTTCATTGTGCATAAATTAAACTCCCAAAGCTTGTTCCAATACATTTTAAAATTATGTTTCCTTAAGGTTCGTGACTGCAGTGTTCTGCTGCATGGTGGCGTACGCCATTTGCTTCGTGATGATGTTCGCGGTGGTCGCGGGCGTCGCGCTTGGCTACAATTACTCCGTCTCGGAATTCATGGAGCACAAGGGTATTTATTCCACTCGCACTCTCTTTTATGCATTCCACTAATATTAAAATGCTTATCTCTGTGTTATCTTAACCGATGGTTAATTTACGGGCTGATTCTTCTTATGATCAGCAGCCCTAATCCTGGAATTCCGTAATCAGGAATCCTGAGTTCGAAAATCCGGCGACATCCGTTTTACAGCAAAGTAAAGGAACTTAAAATAATAATATTTGTTTTTTATAATTTGTTTGAGCCAAGATTCAATCTGAGGCCTAATTGATAAAAACATGGTATGTATCAAGTTGTACTAAATGTTTAGACTAGACACACTTAACTAATTGTGGTGTTTTATTGTCTCTAGATACGAACGTGTCGGTGCAATTGCAGCGTGGTATTTTTCCGGAGAAAGAAACAGACGAAAAGAGGCGCGCCGGCGGCGGCGAAGTCGGTCCTGACATGCGTAAGTATATCACTGGAGCTTTTGAAAAACAATTTTGAGTACCTGGTGAGGTTAAAGAGACAGCTACGATTTGACGGAAGAGGAAACGTAAGATTGCACATCACTTATTTAGTTATCAACTCATTTAAGAACTAAATTAGTTAAAGTTACTGTGTACAAATGCTCATGTTTGTATAGTATTCATAATGTCTCACGCAGACAAACTGTAAGGTTTCGCGTATACAGGTTCATGTATGTATATATTATACAAAAATCAGTTGAATAAATGCCACTACGTGGCACTGAATCTGAAACTGACGTGATTCTTTGAATATTTGTTTGCATTAATTTTAATGTTTTTTTGACTTGCGATATCGATAGTGTGATGCTATGATTTTCAGCTGATATTGGTGCTTTAGAAAATGCGGATTTGCTAAAAACTCGCTTAAATCAGTTGGAGTCCGGTGAATCATATGAAAGAAAACTTCAAGAAATCACGAGTTTGAAATATGAAGAGGAAGTTTACGATAAAGACGAACAGGACGAAAAAGATGTACCTGAAGTAAACATTTCAAAACAAACGCTGGATAATAATCTGCTTTTACATGATTTGATAAACACATTAAAGAAAGTAGCTCCAAATATAATAGCCCCAAAAGATAATGAGAATATAACACAAGATCAAGGGAAAACAATATCATTTACTATTGCTGACTCTATCGAGAATGACGTATCTATTGTTGGTAAAGTTATGGAAAGGGATAATAAAATAAATATTTTGACTGATACCACCAACAAAATGAGTTCCGAAACTCATACTCGTACAGAAAAGCCTTTTAAGAAAAGGGCCTACAGCAGTAATTTCAGTCTAGAGAAAAAATTGAGACAACTTGTACTGGATGCTGAAGAAAATCTTAGGGGCGAGGGAACGAATTATTTCAAAAGGATTAAGGAATTCAAAGATGTGAAGGGCGAGATGAAAGCGCTACATCTTCCAGCTGGTTCGCTTGAAATCGTGAAGAGGTATAGGAGTGATCTGGAGGAAGAACTAGCGCCTTCATCAGCTCCGAGTGACGAGTTTGATGACGTGGACGAGGAGAACCCGCAGCACTACCGGCCCGTGCGCAGGCGCAGGAGGCGTGCTCTGGCGGCACAGAAGAATACTTTACATGCATTATTTTAAAGAATGTATTATTTTTCGTTTAAGCATAGGTAGACAATATCCATATAAAATTTTACCACTCATCAGTTAGTCAGAAGCTTTTTTCGATAATGTAAAAAGTATTCAAAGAAATTATTAGATTTACTTATATTGTCAATAATATTCAGGATCGTTCGTGCGAGTGTATTCGTAAATGTTAAATGCGTTGGTTTATATGGTGAATAAAACATTTTTAAATTACGTCTCAAGTTTGAATAAATGTAAGTTATACATTAAAATTTTATAACCAAATAAAATCATACTCCTACAATCATCAACCCTCCATGAACAAATTTTTAATTATTAATTGTTTAAAAAATGCCTGTTGTTTGAGTCCCTGTACGATTTAAATGTAAATTAACAGAAGTATAATATATGTCATGGTAGTATAGATAATCATACATTAATATTGTGACTACTGAACAAGCATGGAAAGCAAGCAATTTGTAGCTTCTATATATTTATTTTTATTTATTTATAGTATTGAGACATATGTATTTATTATAAATTAATTAATACAGAAAAAGGAATAAAACACAACTAAAGATTAAAATATTCCTCCATCATCGGCGCAATTGAGACATAATTACAATAATTTGATGTAGGTCTCTGTCTAAGTTATTTATATCATTTGCATACACAATTTCAAGACTGTACTGAATGTAATTTTTTGGCAGGATTCTTATAAAATACCTTCTCAGAGTATGGTGGGTGGTAGATAAACTCAAAAGTGAGTTTTAATTAATATTCACATTTTGGACAAAATACTAATTATCCAGTAAAGTATGTGCATGTCGATAAACATGCTTGCAAAAATTAACGGACGGCTAAATTAAAACCTTTATCACAGAATAACTTTAGTATACACGGAGGTATATTCTATTGTAATATTATATTGTGAGCGTCAAGAGGGATTCGGTCCAGTACCCTCCGGAAGCCCTGGAGGATTCCGTGCGGCGCCTGTTACAAGTAAACTTCATTTGAGAGGTCATTCAGATAGAGACATTGACTACAAATACTTATCCCCAAAAAGAAGGTGACGCAGTATGGCGTGGATCATGACACCCTATGCATCAGCGATATAGATTACCTAATCAAATTTCCGAGTCAACGTTCGCAGTAAATTTTAAGGAAAGTATAGCTAAGTATACCTAGTGACTCTCTGAGCCGTAGACCTGGGAAGACTTGTCTTTTAGCTCTAAAGTAAAGCTCTTTAAGTTTGTGATAAGAAGTCATTATTGACCTAAATCCGCCAACAAAAATGTTTTTGTAAATTATAAGAGATGGTAATTTAAAATTTGAGACAAAGAAGACAAATTAAGCGTGGAAAATAAAACAAAACATTTATGAATAGAACCAAATATTAGGGATTAGAACACCCAGCTATTGACTAATGTCGATCTCGTGGCAATGATGTATTCAGACGTATTTAGTCTCACATTAAGTTAAAATGGGTTAATTTTATTTATTGCACATGAAAGTTTCTTAATTAATGGGACAATTAGACTTACAAAATATAATAGATTTCATCCAATTTTCTCTACAAAGCAATTTGGTAGACGCCATTACGCTCGCTGCATTTCCTCGCTGTATAGCCAGTCCGACCCTCTGTCTAAAATATTTTCCAGATCGGTAATCGCCTGTACATTCTTTTAGTTTAGAACCCAAATTTAGAACATAATTTTGTATCCTTACTCCAAACACCTAAAGTCTCGACCGCAAAAGCAACGAAATTATAATTTACTTTAATTGCCGAATATATTGAATGATTTAATCTTGCAGCAGTTTCTGCTGCTGCTCCTGACGTGCGAGCGGTCGAACTAACATATGAGGCCGCTAATGTATCCACGCATGTGACGTCCCACACCAGAGCCCTGCCTTTGTCCCATGGAATTATGGTCATGCCATCTGGTCTCTTTCCATCATCCCTACTCAGGCCCACCATAAGTTAAAATAAATATGCGATATCTATAATAATAATAATAATTCTGTAAGGGATGGATTAAGGGAGTAAGTTGCTTTGTTTTCTAAGTTACTGTGTTTGTAGACTCTATGTATGATACTAAAACCAAATTGACGATTTTTGGAAATATTTTCTGTATGTATGTGTGTGTGTTCCTACATAACTCTTAAACCGATCATCAGAATTCGATGAAACTTAGTACACTTCCATTTATTTACCCGGGAATCAGGATAAGCTAAATATTATTCAGTTCAGCTTACGCTAAGATTTGCCTGATATACAAACTGGAATGCTCCGCGCGCCCCCGGATAAAATATTTTCAAATTAAAACCTGATTTTAATGTCTGTCTCTATTGCTTGTATTGTAAGAGCTGTAAAGTTGCTTGCTTGCGCAAGCAAAATTCTTTACCGTCTCCTACCTCCCCTATCTCCGACCTAATGCACTTCGACGCAGCATATTCCGACTAAGCTGAGCAACAGAAAAGTTGTCTGTCGCCAAGTAGGTACATACCTGCTTAGTGAGAACGATGACGACGAGCAGATAGGTGTTCAGCAACAGTCCCACGCCGGAGAGCGCGGTGAGCGCGACGCCGAGCGCCGCCGCGGCCGCCTCCTCCGCGGCGCCGACGTCGACGTCGCGCGTCGCGTTGCCGTCCATGCGGCGCCGGCGTCACGTCGCGTCCACCGACCACCTCCCCATCTTCTCCGCCTCCCCTGCGCCGCCGCCTGACGACAGACAATACTCTTTTTACTATCGGGAACCAGAAATGCCACCAAAAAACAAATTAAACATCATCACGGGTGCCATTTGTGGCTCCTCGGCACCGTCCCAGTCCCCGGGTCCCCGCAGTGTAAAACAGTTGACTATTGTTAAAGCTCCTTTCGAGAAATGGCACCAGTGGACGATATGATATTCCTTTAGTTTTTAACTAAGCAATATTTGGTTCTAGGTTTCGGTCAGAATCTCATACAGATACTCTTTGTCGTCGTTGTCACCCCTAGACGATGATTTCAGCTGAATTAATTAAAAGAAAGCTTCTTTCGGCAGGTACGCAACGTCCGTTGGCGCCTCGGATTCGCATTTTACCTTTACATCCTGTAAAGCTCGCCTTTCACTAATAGATGCGCGTCACCCTCTAGTTAGCTGCCCTCGAGCCCCGGAACCAACCCGGGACCCTGCCCTCTGACAGTTCGGTCGAGATCAGTTTTCCTCGCCTCCGCAGCGCGCAATTTGCAACTCATTATTGCCGTCTAGAGTATACAAGAGGCCAGGGCCGACGAATGCGAGGTAATTGCATTTGCATCCCGGGTCGCATGAGGTAATGATGTGACCCAGCCAGATAAAAAATGTCATTTACATTGTAGTGGTCATTTACAATATTAAAGGAATAAAATTATTTTTTTTGTAATCTCTTTACAATCTTAAAGCAATACAATTGGATCTTAACTACCGCTTTGCAATGTTAAGGAAATATAATCACAAAATTAATAAAAGTGTTTTTTGTGTATACAGTGTATATTAACAATTGTTTAAGTCTTAAATTATTTATATAAAGTCTTTATTAATTTTAAAACTCTACTATAAAATTTCACCATCATAAATAATACAATCTGGTCCCAAAGCATTTCTTCCAGTGTACGTCATATAAGCTGACTTTTAATTTCATGTGGAATTGTAGGTTACCTTTCTTCACACATTAATTCCGCTTGGATTGCCACTATCGTATTGATTGAACGATTTTAGAAACGGCCACGAAAATTGTCGGTGTTTTCCATCTCGTTCAATGTAGTCGCGCTATGTAAGAAAGTGACATATCACCTGGTGCCCATGATGTGTGTTTGGCTAATATCATGACAATAGACATTGTATTAGCCATTCGTGTCCAGTTACATAAAAAAGGGATCAGAAGTCATGTAGGAAATTAAACTATTGTTAAAAAATAAAAAATAAAAAAATTACCTATTCAAAACACGAAGAAACATCACAAAATAGTTTCACTAAAATCCTTACATATAAATGGTATCATCTTTTAACATATTAATAAATATTAATAATAAATAAATCATAGATAAATAATAAATAATAATTATGATCTTAAAATTATGCATGTCGATTTTTTCGGTTGGACTGCCGGCTGTGGCAATCGACATTTCCAAAGTATAGGAACTATCCTAATTAAAAAAATAAATATTTCCTCTCAGTAAATTCCAGTCTTCAATATTTAGGGTGCCTTATGGCCTTTTTTGCGACGTCCTACACTTCATTCGTATACTATTTGTTGACCAATTTATTTTAGGCCAGAGGGCACAATCCAACATATAGTAAACATAATATTTTTATTTTTAAACATAAACTTTTTTAATTGAAAATTACCTCTCTAAGTTTCACTCACGACATTTTGGAAAACCTATTGAAACTTATCGAAACAGTTTTTTAGTTAAGTTTTCACTTTTCACGAAGGTTTCGCTTGAAAACACATTTTTTCCTGAATGCATCAACCACGAGGACTTTGCATATTGGAAATTTGGTGTCGAATAACCAATTAATCGAAGTTTATATATTATGGCTCGCTCCGACGCAAGAAATTAATCCTAGCCCTGGCTTGCTGTCGGAATTAATTACGAAGATCAGCACCCGATACGTTAGAGCATGAAGAGAGCTTCACAGAAAGTGGATGCTAAGACCCTTAAGGCTTATGTATATAAATATATTATGTTCAACATATTTATATACAAATAAATTTGTCCTCGAGGAAATGGAATGGATAACGATATCCTTACACGTTACATTCAGATCTAAATAAGGTTCTACGTTCCAGTGATATAAGTTTTTTATTTTACTGGACATCCTACTTCATGCCTTACATGCCAGGACTTTCCATTTATGAGCACGGCTACATTGAACTGTATGGAAACACGGATAATTTTGTCATTTGCCGTTTCGATTAGAACGAAATCCTCCCATACACCTCAGAAAGAGAAATAAAGTGGTGCAAGAGCGGGACGGAAAGAAACCAAGGCCCCGCGACCCCACACTACGAGCACTGATGGAAGAAAAGTCCATTGAACTTTTTTTCGATTATTCGTATCGTTCGTTCAATCAGAATGGCTTCCTTTTTTAACCGACTTCAAAAAAGGAGGAGGTTATCAA
This sequence comes from Incurvaria masculella, assembly GCA_946894095.1. NCBI lineage: Eukaryota > Metazoa > Arthropoda > Insecta > Lepidoptera > Incurvariidae > Incurvaria > Incurvaria masculella. The sequence continues at coordinate 13,562,723 of OX335644.1, forward strand.
TTCGTCGGAATCTTTTTTTTTTTTTTTTTTTTTTTATGTATGTTCACCGATTACTCGAAGACCCCTGGACCGATTTGGAAAATTCTTTTTTTGTTCGAAAGGGTATACTTTCTAGTTGGTCCCATTTTTTTTTTATGAAAATCGGTTCAGTAGTTTGGTACTTAATTATAACAAACATCGAATTTCTTAACCTCGCGAACGCAGAAATGTGATTTTTTAGTTACAGCAGCTTTCTTTTCGGGTGAGATTGCTCAGTATGAGAGGTTGTTTTTTACTTCAACTGTTGGGGGTATTCAAGGGGGGTAAAAGAGGGCAAATTGTACACATTTCTATTTCTAGAGCCGCTGAACTCAGAAATGTCAGAGTATGTTTTGTTTTAGATGGGATTGCTTAAGAAGAAAATATTTTTGGAAATTATACTATTAGGGGGGTAAAACAGGTCAAAATGAACACATTTAGGCGAAAACCACTCATGTTGAGATCTCTGAAACCAATTATCCTCGAAACTTAAAATTTTCAGTGACTTCTTGTTAAGACGAAAAGGCTCGCTCACAACGGATTTTACAAAATTCAACTGTTAAGGGGGGATACACGAGGCCAATATGTACACATTTTCATACAACTTAAACTTACGCAAGAAACAGACTATCCGGAACGATGGAAAGATGAGAAATTCAGAAGCTCAGCGGTTCCGGTCATTCGTTGTTTTGTCTTTTTAGGGTTCCGTTCCCAAAGGGCACCAACGGAACCCTATTACTAAGCTTCCGCTGTCCGTCCGTCCGTCCGTCTGTCACAGCACTCTATCTCACGTGATCTCATCGTATCAATTATCGTACGTATCAACCGTGAACTCATGAGTCCAGATAGTTACCGGTCTACCTTTCGTCAGAAATGAGATTTCTCAATGGTTTTATTTCTGCTAATGCTCGTTCATTGTATTGTATTGTATATGTATGTATATCTTCTTTCCACTTTGTATGTGAAGTTAAGCAGGAGGGCTCGCCCACCTTGAGTCAAAAGTTACGCCACCACTAAAAAGCAAAAAATAAAATATTTTTAAATAAAAAAAGGACCGCCTTCAAAAAAACCGGAACTAAAAAGCAAAAAATAATTGGTTACTTTCAATTAATGTACGAAAAGCTACTTTAATTCTAACTAATTATGTACAATTTCTTAATTTTTAACCATCTTTTGAAGTCGGTGCCTTGGGTAGACGTTCTTTAAGAGCTGCAAGTAGTTAGATTAATATCACCTATGGCTAAGAAAGAAATATAAGTAGGTAGCTACTTATATTTACCTACTTGAACAAAACACAAAAACAAAAATTAAATAAACAAACAGGTCGGAAAAACGTATGTAAGTAGGTATTTAGGCAAGTACTTTGTAATTTAAATATGCCTTATACTTAAACTAAATACCTAACACAGTAAAAACAAAATATTTACAAGAAAACCCTACGAACAAACCAATATAAAAACAACGACCACTTATATGATAAATATTTAGGTAGTTGTAGCTTGTACTTTTTTAACCGACTTCAAAAAAGGAGGAGGTTATCAATTCGTCGGAATCTTTTTTTTTTTTTTTTTTTTTTATGTATGTTCACCGATTACTCGAAGACCCCTGGACCGATTTGGAAAATTCTTTTTTTGTTCGAAAGGGTATACTTTCTAGTTGGTCCCATTTTTTTTTTATGAAAATCGGTTCAGTAGTTTGGTACTTAATTATAACAAACATCGAATTTCTTAACCTCGCGAACGCAGAAATGTGATTTTTTAGTTACAGCAGCTTTCTTTTCGGGTGAGATTGCTCAGTATGAGAGGTTGTTTTTTACTTCAACTGTTGGGGGTATTCAAGGGGGGTAAAAGAGGGCAAATTGTACACATTTCTATTTCTAGAGCCGCTGAACTCAGAAATGTCAGAGTATGTTTTGTTTTAGATGGGATTGCTTAAGAAGAAAATATTTTTGGAAATTATACTATTAGGGGGGTAAAACAGGTCAAAATGAACACATTTAGGCGAAAACCACTCATGTTGAGATCTCTGAAACCAATTATCCTCGAAACTTAAAATTTTCAGTGACTTCTTGTTAAGACGAAAAGGCTCGCTCACAACGGATTTTACAAAATTCAACTGTTAAGGGGGGATACACGAGGCCAATATGTACACATTTTCATACAACTTAAACTTACGCAAGAAACAGACTATCCGGAACGATGGAAAGATGAGAAATTCAGAAGCTCAGCGGTTCCGGTCATTCGTTGTTTTGTCTTTTTAGGGTTCCGTTCCCAAAGGGCACCAACGGAACCCTATTACTAAGCTTCCGCTGTCCGTCCGTCCGTCCGTCTGTCACAGCACTCTATCTCACGTGATCTCATCGTATCAATTATCGTACGTATCAACCGTGAACTCATGAGTCCAGATAGTTACCGGTCTACCTTTCGTCAGAAATGAGATTTCTCAATGGTTTTATTTCTGCTAATGCTCGTTCATTGTATTGTATTGTATATGTATGTATATCTTCTTTCCACTTTGTATGTGAAGTTAAGCAGGAGGGCTCGCCCACCTTGAGTCAAAAGTTACGCCACCACTAAAAAGCAAAAAATAAAATATTTTTAAATAAAAAAAGGACCGCCTTCAAAAAAACCGGAACTAAAAAGCAAAAAATAATTGGTTACTTTCAATTAATGTACGAAAAGCTACTTTAATTCTAACTAATTATGTACAATTTCTTAATTTTTAACCATCTTTTGAAGTCGGTGCCTTGGGTAGACGTTCTTTAAGAGCTGCAAGTAGTTAGATTAATATCACCTATGGCTAAGAAAGAAATATAAGTAGGTAGCTACTTATATTTACCTACTTGAACAAAACACAAAAACAAAAATTAAATAAACAAACAGGTCGGAAAAACGTATGTAAGTAGGTATTTAGGCAAGTACTTTGTAATTTAAATATGCCTTATACTTAAACTAAATACCTAACACAGTAAAAACAAAATATTTACAAGAAAACCCTACGAACAAACCAATATAAAAACAACGACCACTTATATGATAAATATTTAGGTAGTTGTAGCTTGTACTTTTTATTCTACCTAAATACCTACATAACACAAAACAAAAAAAAATACAAATATAAAAAAGAACAGAAAACAATAGGTAGCGACTTTGAGGTGTCTGCTCTCAACTACGTGTCAAAACGAGTGTGCGGTTAGTACAGATCTCACCAATTTCGGCAGAAATCGTCTCGTTCAGACAACGATGTCGCAGGGAAGTACCAATCAACACAGAGCAGCGAATTAACGTACTCCTTCACCAGTGCGCGCCTTTATAAAGCCGAAAGTACTAATAATCGTTGCAACCCAATTTCAGTACGCTGCGCTGTATCGATATCAGCTTGCACGTAAACCAACGCTAAGGGCATCTCCAGTTAGACGAACGGTCGCTTAAAATGCTCTGTGGACCAATCATTGCTGACTCAGGTTGTTTACGCTCTCGTAGACTTCGGGTGTGTTCGGCTGAAATAGTGTCTGTTCGGTCAGCAGCGTGCGCAGCGAACTCTACCCAAGGCACCGACTTCAAAAGATGGTTAAAAATTAAGAAATTGTACATAATTAGTTAGAATTAAAGTAGCTTTTCGTACATTAATTGAAAGTAACCAATTATTTTTTGCTTTTTAGTTCCGGTTTTTTTGAAGGCGGTCCTTTTTTTATTTAAAAATATTTTTTTACATATTGGTATGTGGTATTTTCCATACTCAATTCCCTTATTTATAATTTTGCTAATGACAGAGCTGAACATTATAGTAATGTTTGGTGAAAATAGCACGTGTGACTGATCAGATGATTTTGAAACGATTATCTTTACTCATTTAACATAACATTACGGCTGATTCCAAATCAGGCGTGCAACTGTCAAGTTTCTGTCAAGTCTTCACTGAAAATAAAACGTAAATTAAAATGAAAACATAATAAAACTAGAAGCAGTTTTCACAGTTACCGCACACAGTTAAAAACAATTAAAAGATACAGGAACATTTATTGTTCGAGGTTAACTGTTTTCATTCAGTTTGAATAACCAATTTACTGAGTTGGCTGTATTTTTTTATCGGTATTAAGTAAAGTAATATTCTCTGATATTTTTAGTGCACTATTGCTTAATGTTTCGTTTATTGTTCGCCACAATTCCTTCAATTTCCCCAGCGCCTGCGAGTATGTCTGTTTGTGTGTCTTTGTGGGCGAGCGAGCCCACCGCCTGAACAGTCTGTCCTTCTCCCCAATACGCTAGAGCAGCACTGGGGTGACCCACTTCTTTGTTCGCCGCCCTCCACCGCTTCCCGGTGGTAGTGTCCTCGGCTCGGTCCTCGGTGTTCTCGCACGAGAGCTGAATATTTTTATAAAATTTTATTTAACTTGCCGTGTTAGTATGTATGGCTCAAATCTTGCAACTGAGTCTTGAACTAGCTATCCTCAACCGATTGAACAGAAATGTTTCATAGGTATTCGATTAGTTTGGATGACAATTCATAGTGACTCACAAATATGGCGGACCAGTTATTTTATGTTGCCCATCACATGTGTATCATATGAAAGCGTTCGCTGAGAAGAATACGAAAAAAATAATTACGGCACACCAAACTCTATGTGGTTCTGGTAATTCAAGATGAAGGACAAAATTTTCATAGCACATACAATCGTGATTTATTTATTTATTTATTTATATACACTAGCAGCTTAAAGCTGATGCGTGTATGTCATTGGTTGAGTTCACTATTTGGTTATTTAACGTCTGTTTTTTTTTATTTAAATAACTGTCCAATTGGTTTTTAAACCCGTTCACAGTTATAGCACTGATCACTTCTTGTGGCAGTTTGTTCCAAGAGTCCACCACTCGGTTAGATATGAAATGTTTTCTTGGGTTAGAGTTGAAGTTACTTTGGTTAAGTTTTAAAGAATTTCCACGAAGTCTTTCATTAGTATCCATAGTAAATATGGTTCGAAGGTTGGGTACATCGTAAAGTCCATTTAGAATTTTAAAAGTTTCGATCAAGTCACCGATGATGTGGGCATAGATGAGATTAAGGTTCTCTTTTATGTATCTATGATATGGGTATCCCGAGAAGAAGAGAGATGGTTGAGAAGAATACGAAAAACGCACATATAAGTACGAAACTAAAATGTTTCAAATATAAAATTACAATTTAAAAAAAACTTTTAGTCAATATTTTGGTTGCATTCAAATTAAAATAATAATTTGATGCTAAGCCCTTACCAAGTATTCTGTTGCATTAAACCAAGCTTAAAGATAAAAAAGGGGGAATTTAAAACTACTTGCGCGTTACAAGCTTTTGAAAGATTTGCTGCATCAGAATATAGTACAGCTCTTGGTTAAAATTATTCTTTGCATCTTAGTGCAACTGAAATATTAAATAAAAGCTTATTTTTAAAAAGTTACTGGTTTCCTAGGACAGCAGGGGGGGCAATGAGTCTGAAGGGGAGATAGTGCGACCGCCTCGGTAAAGTTTTAATTGGGTTTTTTTGCAAATGTCGCATGGTCGACACGGGTAGATATATAAATAGAGCCGTCTGAACACATACGATAGATGCCCTCTTTGCGGAACGGAATATTTTTTTTCTGCAATTTTATGGAAAACAAACATTATGAATGAATGATGAATTTCTGCCAAAACCTATCATCCCAACGCAGTGCGACTGGGTGACGAAATAATGACGAAACAAATCGTGCCTGAGCGACTTTTTTTATGTAACTGGACATGGATGACTTTATACCAGTCTGAACGTCAGAAATAAGCCTAAGACGCCACATGGGAACTAGGTGCCATGCCAGGACCTTCCTAATATTGAACTGGATGGAAAACGCGGAAAATTTTAATTCCTCTTCGACCATGTTTCATTCAATGCGATGGTACCAACTCGGGCGGGGATTACATAACCACCTAGTAAGTAAGGAAGGGGACCTACACTTTTACGTGGAATCCAAACCACGGCCAGCCTCAACGGTTGAAAATGGTCACACATCCAGAACCCAACCGCGTTCAGGGGTGCTTGTACTACGTAGCACCCGCAATCGTGGAAAGCAGTATGCTATAATCTTACCGTATGGAGCTCTATCATCTCTGCATACCCCTCTAGGGCGCCGGTGTATTATGCTATTGCCATATTTTTCCATTATTTTGATTGCCCGCTGGAAACCAAACCCTTTCATAACCTATCATTACCTCCGTAGCACGCGAAAATCTCACCGGCCAGGTGCTTCTTAACACCATATTTAAAAGGACCCACGTATGTAGTACTTTGGTGGAAATACCTCTGAAGGTTCATTGCATTGTTTACCGAACCTATTGATAAATCTATGTTGTTGTTCTAGCAACTTTTAGGATACGTAGACGGTTGTTAATGTTATATCTTAAAGTTGAAGACTGGGGTTATACTCCAGGAACTTTAGCCTTATATCAGCACTTAGAAAAACATTAAATCCGAAATGCAATTTTTTTTCTCATAAACGTAGTATTTCATGTGGACGTGTGTACATTAAGTTTGCAACATTTTGGGGGGTCCGGAAGATAGAAATAAAATATGAAATATGTTTAAAAAATGATATCTCCAAAACAAATATTTAGAAATGTTATTTAAAAATTTTATATGTTAGCTAATTTTAGGTGTAATATTACTGTGAATTTGCAACAATTTATTATTTACGGAACTGTGTAAATATATTTTTTTGTACTATTTTCATAATATCTGCAAAGCAAATAATGAAAATTCTATTTTATTTTCTGGAATTTGGAAACTGACCGCAAACTCTATATTCTGTGAAATTTGTAAAATGTTGAAAATATTAGAAGCACATTTTTTTTCATTTATAATTTTTACATTCACACAAAAGCTAAACCAAAATTCGAAATACGTATAAAATCGTTCGTTGTATAGTTTTTAAAGAATTTAATTTTCTTTTACATATTCTAGAAAGAAATATAGCAATAGCAAGTTAGGTTCGCGGCATAGATTTTTTTTAGTAAAAACATTTTTTTAAATACATTTCCGTAATTACAAAATTGTTGCAAATTCACAGTTACATTACGCCTTAAATGATTTAACATATACATTTCTTTAATACCGTTTCTAAATATTTGTTTAGGAGATATATATATTTTTTTATACATTTTAATTTTTTTCTATCTTCCGGGCCCCGCTAAATGTTGCAAACTTAATGTAAGCATATGAACATGAAATTATATATTTCTGAGAAAAAAAAAATCATTTAGGATTTAATGTGCTTCTCAAACCGTATCTATCCCGGTCTATTAAATTTGAGAGAAGTCAAATATGACTGTATTCCATCGGCGGAGCCGGGCAGACAGCTAGTAAATAACTGTTAAGAACGTTAACGTCCAAATTACATTATATATTTCTATTACGTATGCATGAGTAACCTACGGATCATATTTTTTAATCCATAGGTTGACATCTCATTTCAAACATTTTTAGCTGCATATAACCTTAGCCTAATTCAAATGTGCATTCCAATCACCCCATTAGGCTAGAGTGGAGAAGTCCCTTGCAAAGGAAACATGATTGATATTGAAGCAAGCCATTTCCCCTTTCATATAAAAGAAGTAGCTTCTTTTTAGGATTCCGTACCCAAAGGGTGCCAACGGAACTCTATTACTAAGCCTCCGCTGTCCGTCCGTCCGCCCGTCTGTCCGTCAGTCACAGGGCAGCCGTAGGTAGGCCGCTGAAATTTTCACAGTGTGTATTTATTGTGCCGCTATAACAACAAATAGGTAAAATAAAAAAAATATATTTAAGGAGGCCCCAGAAAAAAAACGTGATTTTTTTGTGTTAAACCTTGTACGATGGTACGGACCCGTTCGTGTGCGAGTTCGACTCGCACTTGGCCGGTTTTTATTTCGTGTAAGTCCGCAAGCAAGCTTTAGGTCATTAGTAAGTATGTGCGTAACTTCAAATATCTACAAAGCAAGTCTGGGACCCGAGGGAATACCTAAACAAGCCAGTGGAATTTCCAGAACGCTCTCTCTGCTTCCCCTAAATATATTTTCCTTGTTAAATAACTAAATGTACGCACGCTCGCGTCGCCGTGAATAACTTTACACCAGAAAATCTGGTGTCCATGCTTATATGTGACTCGACTACTGTAACTGTGTAAAAGAGGGCAAATTGGTCACATTTTAAATATCTCGAACCGCTGAACCCAGAAATGTCAGAGTAGGTTTTTGTCAGGTAGGAATGCTAACTCAAAAAGTATTATTAGAATCCAAATATAAGGGGGGTAGAACAGGCCAAAATAAACACATTTAGGTGAAAACCACTTACGTTGAGATCTCCGAAATCAATTATCCTAGCAACTTAAAATTTTCAGAGTGGCTTCTTTTTACGACGAAAAGGCTCAATTACAACGGATTTTACAAAAATGAACTGTCAAGGGGATAAACGAGGCCGCACACACATTTCCATACAACACTTACGCAAGAAATAGATTCTCCGGAACCGCTGTACCCAACAATATGAAATTTTCACATTAGCTTTCTTTTATCCCGTTGCCGAAAGGTTGAAAGTTGCCCAGCGAGTAATGGAGCGAGCCATGCTGGGAATATCGCTACGGGATATGGTGCGTAACGAGGTAATCCGCCGACGTACCAAAGTAGTCGATATTGGACACCGGGTGGCTAAGCTCAAGTGGCAGTGGGCTGATCACGTCAGCCGAAGAGACGACGACCGTTGGAGTAACCGCGTCCTGCACTGGCGGCCGTGGACAGGAAAACTGAGTGTGGGAAGACGGCCAGGTGGGACGACGATATCAAGTGCGTCGGCGGAAATCAGTGGTTCCGTACCGCTGACGGCCGGGAGGACTTGAGGAAAATTGGAGAGGCGTATGTCCAGCACTGGACGCAAACACGCTGACTGACTGACTTTCTTTTAGTATGAGAATTGAGAAGGAATGTGAAATGTATGCATGTATAATCGACCGTGAAGCAAGGACACATTATTTTAAGAAAGATCCTTGTAAAAAGAACTATTTTACGAATATCATACCATTCGTTATACCATTCGTTAGGTACGCCATCGCGTCGGCTGGCCCGTGCTCTCACTAACTTCGGCAGCGTTTGCCTGAAATCGTCTTGCTCAGACAACGGTGTCGTAGGAAGGACGCAGCGAATTAACGTGCCTTTCCACCGCGGCCGTTAATTCCGTTTGGGTGTTCGGTCCTAAAAACCGCCTTATACCTTTCAAGCTCAGGTGCCTGGCTCCGCTCGAGTCAATGTCGTGTTGGACTGATGTCGGAGCGAATCATTTCATCGATATTATATGATTTTCCCATACAAATTTTAATTTCCTATAATCCTCGCCAGATAAGGTGGCCTATGTCCTTCTCCAAAGTCCAGACCATCTCTATACCAAAATTTATCAAAATGGGTTCAGCGATTTAGGCGTGAAAACGCAACAGACAGACAGAGAGAGTTACTTTCGCATTTATAACATTAGTGTGGAAGTATTTATGTAATGTTTTCTTTTTAAAACCGTCCTGAAACTCGGCCGCCTGGAGCCATTTGATTTTGGCGGTCGACACCCACACCGAGAATTCGCTTTATTGTTTCTGAGGGGATTTTTAATATAATCTTGTTCGAGAACTTTCCTCCATTGCTCGGACGGCCCGAGGCAACAATTTGCCAAAACACGATTTAGTTTGAGAAAATCTTCGCGAGATGAAATGCCGTAATAATGTATTGTGTTTCTCTTCATCTCTTCTTTAATAGAATTTGGAGTGACCCTGTTGTCTTATCAGCGGTTATAGATAAATTGTTAGTACAATAATAGTATTAGTGTGAAAATTGGGTTAATTAAGATTTGAACGAGACACGTCGGCCCGCGGAGGCTCTGTTTTCTTCAAGACCGCTTTTGTGTTGAGTTTGTAAAGGAAAACAGATGCTAAATAACAGTTTAGTAAAAATCGGCCAAGTGCGAGTCGGACTCATACAAGAATGTACATCATACAAGATTTAACACAAAAAATCACGTTTTTTGTATCGGGCCCCCCTTTACTTAATTTTTTTTTATTTTACCTATTTGTTGTTATAGTGACAAAATTAATACACACTCTGTGAATATTTCAGCTGCCTACCTATTACAGTTCATGAGATACAGCCCTGTGACGGACGGACGGACGGACCCTTTCACCCTTTGGGTGAGGAACTCTAAAAATCAATTTCTTTACAGTAGAGGTTCTCAAACTTATTTTGTCTACCGCCCACTTTGAGAATTAATTATTTTCTAGTGCCCACCCAAAATGTTTAGCACTCGGTTTAGCATCATCGCGTTGCAAATCGCAGTACTTTAATAACTTTAGTTTAATTATTTATTTACAGGGTTCAAAATAAGTGTACTATTCTTGTTATGACCCAGAGAATGGCCCAAAGAAAATTCGGGGGCATTGAAACGATTTTGGCGGCTTATTTGTGTTTTTCTTTATTCTATAGATTTATTCTATGCAATCAATCTGGACCGGAATAAGAACTAAATAATCGATGTAATTTAGTAGGTAAAATTTAAAGTAATTAAATTCTTGGAAATCAGAAATCGCATGTCTTTAGCGCCCAGGCCATAGGGCGATAACGTCCCCTTGATAAAGACTGCTTGACTATTGAAACTCCCTTAAACTACATATCCTGGATCGATGGACAGAGCAAAGGCATAATGTGCCGTATTATAAGATCCAAATGCTTATTTATTAGCTGCCATTATAGTCGTTTAAAAAAGATCGTAATTTCTTCCCCTTTCCGTCCGAATCCGACACATACGGGCTATGTGGTGGACAGAACCCAAATAATTTTCTGTCACTCTGTAGAACGTATTGCTGGCTTTTGTGTTTCCACAGTCCTATAAGAGCGCTAATAAACCCACTCCGACGCAATTGTCTGAACAAATTGTCCCGACACGTGGCACCGCGCGGTGCAAGGTAGAGTTGGCAGCGTCTGAATGTTCTAATTAGGCGCTACCGTGTTTGTGTTCTTGTGATTTACAGCGGGGGAGTTTCGAGAAAATGCCAGCGAGTAAACTTAATGCGTAAATATGGGCTTCGTATCCTGCCAAACTAGTGAATACCCTAAAACCCTATTTCAAGGAATGTGACATGTATGTTTAATCGACCGTGAAGCAAGGATAATTTGAAGAAAGAGCCCAGTAAAAATTATTACTTTACGAATATACTGCAACGCTGGACCCGAACCAGCAAAACATACCATTCGAATTCTACAAATTTCGCCCCCGGCTGTATACCCATAATTTGGAATTCTCCTACTGGCCCTCCTCAGTAAAAACAAGTCAGTCAAGTAAGTCAAGTCAGTAAGAACCTGATTTAAATGATTAAGGTGCGTATATATAATGATATAATAATATAATGATAAAATATGACAAATCCGAGTGCAGTGTACTGTCTATGGATGATTAATAAAAAATAAACAATATAAACGTGTAAAGAAGATCATGCGATCCAAAATCATACTCAAAACCGCTTATTTGATGAGTTGTAAAATAGTGTTTTATTTTTAAAGTATAAGATCCAACAGTTCGAATTTTTCGCGCGCTTTATACAATCGACGATAAATCTTAGGCATCAAGCCTTCAAAATCAACTCACTTTTTGTTACATTTTTTACTACAGCGTTTCGTAATCATATTTTTTTAATCCAACCAAATCAAACATTATGCGCTTTGTTTGCTTTGTGGACGTGTTGCATCCTCCTCATCACGAAGACTGTTTTTTTTCTTGAAAACACAGACAGCGCTAAAGCGCAATAGAACGATTTGCCCGGGCATAAGTTAGTAGTTATCTTAAAAATACAGCTAAAAATTCCTCAGTAGATTTAAAGGTAGACCTCGGTACACTTAATATGGTGGTGGAAATAAAAATCTCTTTTGGTCCAAGAGAAGTATGTAGGTATTGGTTACCCAAAATAACACCTAATGCCTCCCTAGAGATCAAACCCCTATACACTTCTGGTAACCGGCTAGTCGCTCGCTTGCTCTATTGCGTAATTGGTTTGTTAGTGTGTAATTAGGTTTATTCTCCGCAGCGGGTGACCCGTTACCGTCTTAATATGCAATATAATTAGTGCAGGCCATCGCATTGCTTCTGAAGAACAAAAAGAACGGAGGGCGAAAGAGGAAAGTTAACAATGGAGTCTATTTTTAAATACCTTACAATTGAACAAAGAGTTGAGCAGTTGAAGATTGTGTGATTATTTTTAGATATTCCTAGATAAGAACTGAACAGTAAAATTTATGATTTTTTGATGCTTTTAGATCTATGAATTTTGTATCTATCTATTTATAGTACATGGATGGGTAAAACTACACTTACTGTCATTATAAGAGCCTCATGAGAAGATTCATGATTTTCATTGTCTATTCGACCATCGTTCATTCAATGCGATCGATGATACCAGAAGGCATTAACTCAGCTAATAAGCTAGGAAGGACGGAAGTAGCGACTATATAGTGATATTATACACTGAATGTAGCGCCGGCCCGTCAGTTCGCTTGCGAATTTGAGAGTGTTCTCGAGTTCCAACGACAGGTAAGTAACACATAAGAACTTCACAAGACGTCATTTAGTGCAACGAACATTCAATGTTTTTCACCACCTATAATTAAAGGAACGGAATACTATAGTTTCACATTGAATCCGAACCACCGAATACAAAACTTATTCAGCTCTTACGACGTGCGGTGTAGTGTGCGTGTAGGAACAATTTTATTACACTACTAGCTGCGGTACCCGGCTCCGCTCGGGTTAGTGTCGGCTAAATTATCTCATGGATAAAAAGTAGCCCACATGACTGGTCCAAAATAGGGTCAAACTGGTCCAGGACAATGTATCCATGTACCAAATTTAATCAAGATCGTTCGAGCCGAAATAGAATGATTTAATGAGAAACATCCAATAATTCCCATTTAGAGCTTCGTTGACGTTTGGTGGCTGTTTAAAAAAAAAACATTTGCCGCGAGAACCTTTCTGCACTTTCACTGCTACATTGCTTACCTAGTAAGTAACGTGTAACGTAGGTAAGTTTTGCGTGGACTCCAACCCACAGCCAGCCTCAACATCGAAAACAGTAACCCATCTCGAACCTGACTGCTCCCAGAGATGCTATACATTGATAAAATACGCACATAAATCAGGTAAGTGGTTCGCAAGTTATAAGACTTTAAGACTCACTACTTACCCTTCTGGTAATGAAGCGTTATATTATGTAATCTATAAGTTTTTAGTAGAATCAGGCTAGACGTAGATACAATGCGCATCTAAATCGAGTAATTGGTTCTCAAGGATTTTATTCTATTGGTCGCTCCTCCGGCGATTTAGCGTGATGCCAAGTAGTCCTAAAGTTGCAGGAAATACCAAGCCGTACTTCAGTAAAAGTAAGCGCTGCCGCCGCAAAGCCGAGCCGTGCATAGCATTGCAGTTTGTATGACAGCCCCATCTTAGCGTAAGCGGAACTGAATTCTATTTAGCCAATCCTAATTCCCTAAAATAAGTTTTACAAATCGCTAGTGCCTTGAAAATTCGCCAAACGGACGCCAAACAGTCACGACGTCTGCCCTCACGTCCCCCCCCTCCCCCCGCCCCTCCCCCGCCGCCGCTCCCCGCCGCCGCCCCCGGCTCCTCTCCCCCTGGTGTAAAGTTGCGCTACCGGCATCGTTTTCGCAGCCCCGTGAAAGTTCTAAAGCCCATGGGCACATAAATTGTAGCCTATGTGTTATTCTGATGTATAAGCTATATTATTGCAAAGTTTCATTACAATCCATTCAGTAGTTTTTACGTGAAAGAGGAACAAACATCCATCCATCCATCCATCCATCCATCCATCCATTATTACAAACTTTCCCCTTTATTAACCGACTTCAAAAAAGGAGGAGGTTATCAATTCGTCGGAATCTTTTTTTTTTTTTTTTTTTTTTATGTATGTTCACTGATTACTCGAAGACCCCTGGACCGATTTGAAAAATTCTTTTTTTGTTCGAAAGGGTATACTTTCTAGTTGGTCCCATTTTTTTTTTATCAAAATCGGTTCAGTAGTTTGGTACTTAACTATACCAACATCGAATTTCTTAACCCCGCGAACCCAGAAATGTGAATTTTTAGGTACAGTAGCTTTCTTTTCGGGTGAGATTGCTCAGTATGAGAGGTTTTTTTTTACTTCAACTGTTGGAGGTATTCAAGGGGGTAAAAGAGGGCAAATTGTACACATTTCTATCTCTAGAGCCGCTGAACCCAGAAATGTCAAAGTATGTTTGTTTTAGATGGGAATGCTTAAGAAGAAAATATTTTTGGAAATTATACTATTAGGGGGGTAAAACAGGTCAAAATGAACACATTTAGGCGAAAACCACTCATGTTGAGATCTTTGAAACCAATTATCCTCGAAACTTAAAATTTTCAGTGACTTCTTGTTAAGACGAAAAGGCTCGCTCACAACGGATTTTACAAAATTCAACTGTTAAGGGGGGATAAACGAGGCCGATATGTACACATTTTCATACAACTTAAACTTACGCAAGAAACAGACTATCCGGAACGATGTAAGGATGAGAAATTCAGAAGCTCAGCGGTTCCGGTCATTCGTTGTTTTGTCTTTTTAGGGTTCCGTTCCCAAAGGACACCAACGGAACCTTATTACTAAGCTTCCGCTATCCGTCCGTCCGTCCGTCTGTCACAGCACTCTATCTCACGTGATCTCATCGTATCAATTATCGTACGTATCAACCGTGAACTCATGAATCCAGATAGTTACCGGTCTACCTTTCGTCAGAAATGAGATTTCTCAATGGTTTCATTTCTGCTAATACTCGTTCATTGTATTGTATTGTATATGTATGTATATCTTCTTTCCACTTTGTATGTGAAGTTGAGCAGTAGGGCTCGCCCACCTTGAGTCAAAAGTTACGCCACCACTAAAAAGCAAAAAATAAAATATTTTTAAATAAAAAAAGGACCGCCTTCAAAAAACCGGAACTAAAAAGCAAAAAATAATTGGTTACTTTTAATTAATGTACGAAAAGCTATTTTAATTCTAACTAATTATGTACAATTTCTTAATTTTTAATCATCTTTTGAAGTCGGTGCCTTGGGTAGACGTTCTTTAAGGGCTGCAAGTAGTTAGATGAATATCACCTATGGCTAAGAAAGAAATATAAGTAGGTAGCTACTTACATTTACCTACTTGAACAAAACACAAACACAAAAATTAAATAAACAAACAGGTCGGAAAAACGTATGTAAGTAGGTATTTAGGCAAGTACTTTGTAATTTAAATATGCCTTATACTTAAACTAAATACCTAACACAGTAAAAACAAAATATTTACAAGAAAACCCTACGAACAAACCAATATAAAAACAACGACCACTTATATGATAAATATTTAGGCAGGTGTAGCTTGTACTTTTTATTCTACCTAAATACCTACACAACACAAAACAAAAAAAAAACAAATATAAAAAAGAACAGAAAACAATAGGTAGCTACTTTGAGGTGTCTGCTCTCAACTACGTGTCAAAACGAGTTTGCGGTTAGTACATATCTCACCAATTTCGGCAGAAATCGTCTCGTTCAGACAACGATGTTGCAGGGAAGTACCAATCAACACAGAGCAGCGAATTAACGTACTCCTTCACCAGTGCGCGCCTTTATAAAGCCGAAAGTACTAATCATCGTTGAAACCCAATTTCAGTACGCTGCGCTGTATCGATATCAGCTTGCACGTAAACCAACGCTGAGGGCATCTCCAGTTAGACGAACGGTTGCTTAAAATGCTCTGTGGAATGACGATGTCTGTAGACCAATCATTGCTGACTCAGGTTGTTTACGCTCTCGTAGACTTCGGGTGTGTTCGGCTGAAATAGTGTCTGTTCGGTCAGCAGCGTGCGAAGCGAACTCTACCCAAGGCACCGACTTCAAAAGATGATTAAAAATTAAGAAATTGTACATAATTAGTTAGAATTAAAATAGCTTTTCGTACATTAATTAAAAGTAACCAATTATTTTTTGCTTTTTAGTTCCGGTTTTTTGAAGGCGGTCCTTTTTTTATTTAAAAATATTTTATATTATTTATTAGATATTAGATTGACATGTTTTTGTCGAAATTGAACTACAGTCTTGTCCTCTTCCTTTCCGAATTCCCGGACACTCGCTCGCTGCAATCCCGCCCCGCACCAGCGCCACCGCCTTGCTCGCCGTCAGCATAACCGCGTTAGTGTAAAATGCCAGGGACCGATGTTGTCTTACCGCCAATAAGCGCCAGCGGCTGCGCTGAACCGAGTCACCGAGTGGAGGGGACCGACCAACATCCATCCCGACAGTTCTACTTTCACAAGCAGAATTAGCAACAGCGGTGTCAACATCGAAGATGAGTAAATGTGTTATAATTGGCAATATATATAAGTTGCAATAAGCAACCTGGAGTCACGAAACGAAATGATTGCTGCTTCGCGTGCAAGGAAACCATGAGCAGGCGAGGTCTTGAGTTTGCTAATTCTCGCTTATTGACCCTTGACCTTGATGGGCGCGCATTTGCTTGAGGTCACTCAACCCCGATACTACCTCGCTAGACTCGCAGAGCATCCCCGAACGGTTTTTTAAATGGCAGTGAAGATCATTGGTGATACAACCTTCCTACTTAAAGTAGTTAAGATACATTATGTACCGGATTTCGGCAATCTTTAGTTGTAAAATGATTAGAAACGCTAAAAGGCATTGTTGAGGTAAAACATCTATTTTCGCACCTTGGCAGTAAAACTGACTTGCATAGGGTGAAAATTGCTAAGCTAATTTATTCCATATTTACCTTACTTAATACCAATATTATTTTAATAACAATATTAACATAAGAGTAACATAAGATTAATTTCACATCGGCCAGGCGTCCATTACCGGCCAACTTTTTTTTTTCTTTGGATCTCAGTGCATAAAACGTTTGTACTATATGTAAACATACATGTCAGTTTATGACCTGCCACAGAAGAAAAAACCGGCCATGTGCGAGTTGGACTCACACACGAAGGGTTCCGTACCATCGTACAAAATTTTACATAAAAAATCACGTTCTTTGTATGGGGTCCCCCTTTAATTTTTATTATTTTTGTATTTTACGGACGGACGGACGGACGGACGGACAGCGGAGGCTTGGTAATAGGGTTCCGTATTCACCCTTTGGGTACGGAACCCTAAAAAGGTAAAAGAAGTGTCAAGCTCGTCACTCGCCACATCTACGAACATATAAACTGCTCGTGAATGTGCTCCCGAAATGCGTTCGCAGTCATTTCCCACCCACAAAAACTCTCTAATACGTCTGCGACTATGTTTGCGTGTGGTATGTATGCATGGTATGTATGTAGTTTATAGTTATGTAGTTAATATGGTATGTAGTTTAAGAATATTGGAGACAGCGGGTCTTATAGTAGGTACGCTAGATCGCCTTTTTTGATTGATTGATTTATTATTTTACTTATTTACACAAACAAATGCAGATACAACAGTTTACAGGAACTTAAAATACTAACAATAACATATGCACGCAAATAAGGTTCGACAATTGATTAGTTCTTGTACGACGAATGATTCCTCCTAAACTGGCCTTGCGGCTGTATCATAGATCTTTGAGGTATCTGCTCGCCACTCGGGGTGCCCACGGTGTACATCTTTATGTACATTGGTGAGTCAGAATAATTATCAATACGCTAACTAAATACGTTAAAGAAATTCCGTGCGAACCAAAGAAGTTTCCCGATTTTTTAAGGTAGCAGACTCTTTCAAGTCTTCGAGGGAAGTTTACAATTTTACATAATGGAGGTGGGCGAGCGTGCTCCGACGCCACGTGACCCATTTTAACGAGTTCCTTTTGTAACATTTAGAAGCCTTAATAAGCTCGCTTCAAACGTTTTTTTTTCATCCAGCCCTTGAAGAGTCACGTGACTCTTCATTACTTATAAGAGACTATACCGACTTATAAGAGAGAAAAATCAATTCCACCTGTATATGTTCATTATTTCTGGCCTTGTTCAAGCGTAATTTTCTATTTCCTGCGAACTCACTCGCCACCGCTGCAAATCTCGTATGTTAAAGTGGCTACGCTGAAATGTTTCGGTTTCTACTCCCGTCCTTCCATGCTCGCTGTCAACAGTCAATCGCTGGCACTTGTAACCACTGGGTACCTGAGACCGAAATCACCCAGGTCACGCGTTTTCATCCGGTATGGATGAAAACGTCAACGTCGTTGACTGACATCGCACATAATTTCAACGGCGACTGTTCGCAATAAGTTATTGAGAATTTTATGTAATATCAATCCACAAACATATTCTTATCTGGTAGAGTTAATAAAGCAGCTTTAGATTTTTTTATTATGGTTTTTTTATTTTTTTTTATGCGACCTGACATGGATGGCTAATACCACACAACTACCGTTATGATATTAGCCCAATACACCACATTTACCGAAGGAATTAGGTGCCATGTCAGGACCTTCCCTTTATGAGCACGGCTACATTGAACTGGATGGAAAACACGGACAATTTTTCATTGCCGCTTCGACCATCTTTTCATCCAATGCGATGGTACCAACCCGGGCGGGCTTAAACCCTACCACCTAGTAGGGGAAGGGGACCTACAGTTTCACATGGATTCCGAACCATGGAGCAGCTCGCATTCGTGACGAAATGCACTTATCGAACTCAGAAAGACAGTGGTGCAAGTTGGTATTGAACCCGGGCCTCTGGTACGCTAGGCCAGTCCCCGCGCCACTAGGCTACGAGCCGGTTTAAAGCATATTATGGAAACTGTAGTTAATGAGAGCTTTATTAAAGTATTGTAAAAAAAACTTCATTGTTGTATAAGCTTGTTATAAAGCGATATTTACCACGCTGTTACTTGCAAGGTTAAGATTGGATGAAGAGATTGACATCCAGACAGGTCCAGTGATTCGAAGGTTACCGCAAGGAGTCTCTTAACTAAATTGAATGTCTATGGGAACGAGTGGCCGAGATATGGATGAAGGCACGCTCGACCAACTAATCACCGTCTGCGAGTGGGAAAATATATCCAGGTTGATCCAAAACATAAGAGTTTTGCACGAAATAAGACCGAATGTTGACTTCAATGAACACTGGGGGCTACCATGGTAAGCTAACTCGCCGGGTGAATAGGAGGTGAACAGGCGAGAAAGTGATTGTTGTATTTCTTACCATGCTAACTGTCAAACCAAGTGTTTTCGGCCAAGTGACATGAAATTTAGCAGTTGGCGTAGTACGAAATGCAACTAAACGCGAAATTGTAAATCTCAATTTAATCACTGTTTGGCCTGTTCACCTGCTATTCACCTGGCGAATTATTTACCATGGCAATACTCCCGTCCGTAGACGATGTCCGTCGCAAGTCAATGGATCATCGTTTGTAGCTACATTTGCAACTATGAATGCTGTTCGGCATACACTGTTCCGTTCTGGTTGTTCAGGTCCTGTACGTGGAGGTCACCACGGTTAATTAACTCGCCGGGTTATCAGGCAAGTGATTGCTTGAATGTGACTTTTTGCATTTCGTACCAGGCTAACTGATAAATTTCAGTTAACATGGCCAAATAGCACGTCGTTTGACCATGTTCGATGTTTACACCAAACTCAGGTAGAGTAGTAGTAGGTAGAGTTTGGTGTAAGCATCTAACATTCTTGAGCGGTGTTGTGAGCTTAGAACGATTTACGGCCCTTACATAAATTAGGTACATTTTGCAATAAAAACGGGTTTATATTTAGAATGAAAAAAAAACATTTTGTTGTGTGGGATTCGGCACGTTAAAATCTCTGCCAGTGCACGGCGTACAAGGCCACCAAGGGAATCGTCTTTTTTTTATGCAACGGACACAACTACTGTTATGATATTATGATGTGATATTATTCGTTCATTATTCGGTTGCCACGTGACAATGTAAGTACCTTACTTACTAATTTAATAAACAATGGTCTCAGTGTTCAGTGTCAATGGAGCCGTGCAATATAAGGAGTTCCCAGCATGGCCCCTTATTCATCCAAAAAAATACTAATTCGTTCAAAGTGCTGTAAAAGTGCATAAACCGATAACTGCATAGTGATCAAATTAAGAAATCAATCACACAAGATGATAACTTGATATTTTCACTGAAATAGTTGCCTTCAAAGTGCCGCACGGAGTCTGCACTGAAACCACCTGTATTTCCACGCTTCCCTCGCCCAACACCATTAAGTAACTATATGGC
The DNA here is from genome assembly GCA_946894095.1 of Incurvaria masculella. Classification (NCBI taxonomy): domain Eukaryota; kingdom Metazoa; phylum Arthropoda; class Insecta; order Lepidoptera; family Incurvariidae; genus Incurvaria; species Incurvaria masculella. The sequence continues at coordinate 13,583,044 of OX335644.1, forward strand.
ATGTAGATTATGGCGTCGAGAAAGATTTTCGGTAGGGACTTATATTCAGCGTTGACACCCTCTAAGTAAAGTGGAGTAAACTACGGAGGTTGAGGCGTTTTGCTGATCGAGCGGAGTGCTGCGAGATGTTTGGGATATTTGCGCTACTGAGTTGTACATATAGGTATTTAGGAAGCGAAGCGGAAACTTGCTGAATTGAAAAGTTGATATAAAAAAAGTAAAAAAATCGACCAAGTGCTGGTCGGACTCGTCCACGAAGGGCTCCGTAACATCGTACAAGATTGAAAGAAAATCACGTTTTTTGTATGGGGCCCCTTGTCCATTTTTATTATTTGTTAATGTTACCTATTTTTTGGTACATCGGCAAAATGATCTGCATCATCAGTTTTTTTTATTAAATAGTTTTAAAGATCACTGCATTGTCAACAATTGATTGAACCTCACAATGAAGTCACAAGTGCAGAAGTCTCATATAATGCATTCATTAATTCATGTACCCCTTCCTATTCCTAGTAAGTGGTTGGTACTATGACATTAGTCGAAACGGCAATGAAAAATTGTCCGTGTTATCCATCCAGACCTGATTCCTTCGGGAATGCGATGTGTTGGGCTAATGTTGAGAATGAAAGTGGCATGCGGTCGATATCGTAAATCGCCTTCCTTTTTATATATGATCATACATGGTGCTGAAAATAATGATTTGCAACTGTTTACTGTTTTAGCACAGTTGAAATTCAGTCATTTATGGTAAAGTATTTCTTGTACTAGTCATGCATTACGGTAAGTATCTATTAGTGAGACAAAACAGTATTCAACAGTTATTTTAACCGATTTAACAGTACCGCTTGGTGAAAATAACACGTGTGACAGATCGATTGATTTTGAAACGGCTATCTTAACTGATTGAATATTACGGCTGCAATTAGGCGTGCAACTGTCCAGTTTCAGAAGGAACAGAATTTTTTACTGATTGGACAGCACCTTTTCACTGAATATAAGGCGTATGTAAGAATGGAAAAGTACTAAGGCTAGAAACAGTTTTTACACAGTAACGGAAATAGTGAGAGAAAACATTTATTGCACACAGTTAAAAACAATTAAAAGATACAGTAATATTTAATGTTTAGGGCTAAACAGTTTTCACTCATAGTAGGTAACCGATTTACTAAGTTGGTTCTATTTTAACGTTGCAAGATGGTTGTTGTTATTGGAATTACAGTTAGATTCACTAATATTTTTCCAGTGATTTGGGTGTGGTATTAGACATCCATATCAAGTCATATAAAAAAAAGACAGAAGGATCTCTGGACAGAAGACAAAACGGACGCTTGAGTAATATTTTAACGATTTCAAATTTTCGTATTGAGACAATTTCGTATTGTGATCTAGACTTCAGATATTAGAAATCTAACAAGTAGATTTATTTCTCGAGAAACCGCTCAACATGTTATTTTATTAGCACGTGCCAGCACTGAAACGTAGCAGCAGGCTGTAGCTACAAAATCGCGGGACTATAAAGTATCCTCTAGAGAAAAAACACATTATTAGTTTGCCTGCTGCCTCTATCATCAATCCAAGTTAGGTGGTCGAAAGGTCGGACGGCTCCGGCTTGTAATAAACTTGTAATGTCCTAGTAAGTGCCTCTCCAGCCCTGACATGACCTCATTATGTTTGCGTTGCGTGGTATTCTTTCACCGGGCTTTGGAGATGTTTCTCCAAATGTCTTTGCGACAGAGTGTTTACGGTTGGACTTAAGTTGGCTCATTTTGAAGTCTTCGATTTTTTTAAATATTGGTTTCAATCTTGTCCGACCCATACAAAGTTTATTGTATGCAAAAGTAAGGGACTTGTCCACGTTTGGATTAGGTGCTTGCCCACTTGTCTAACGCTTAGGTTAGAATCCTGCTTCAAACGATATATTAAGACCAAAAACGTTTTCTGAATATTTTCAAGAACTGATTACAAGCTTTCAATGGAGATGTCGTGGTATTACCTAAAAGAACTATATAATAATAGGTTTTATTATTAATATACAGCCTGCGCCGATCGGCGTCTCATGTCATATTTTTGACATAAACCTAGCATAACGATTTTGACATGTTTAAATGTAGGTTACTTACCTATTAATGCAATAAAACAATACAATACAATATATGAAAATGCTAATTTATTCCCTCAGGTAATTTCTAACAATCGACCATAGAGAAAATAGACCAAAATCGACATTAGAGAAAATTTACATCTCAGGGTAGGTATGCAAAGAAAAACAACTTAATAATAAGAAACAGAACAAACTGATCCAACATGATAACTCGATCCGTTATATTAAAAAACCAAATGTATTTATTTTAATTTTAATCGCCTCTAACTACACATACTTGCAGACAATAATGAAAAGCACTATATATATACAACAATATGCAATCGACGAAATAAAACCAGCCGCTATTACCGCATCAAATCAAGAGCAATATCATTGGAAAATTGATCGCTGGATATTTTTATATCCCCCAGACGATCGCCGCATGTCAACCGAGGAGCTCTCGAAATAAATATTTATCGATCTGATCGCGTGCTTCACTGCACAATATCGGTGGCATGTCTACCTAACTTACTGTCTTGCTCGTATCAAACATACATATCTACAGGCAGCTGTACTCACGTAGATTACGCGATATTCCGATACATAGATGGGACCTGGAATTGACAATTTCCGGCACTGATTGCACACATCGAACGAATTTGCTAAGACTAGGCTAAACTAATCGTTTCTCAAACTCATTTCTCTGACGCACCGCCAGGATATGGAACTGTCAGCCGGCGGGTGCCTTTCCTCAAACCTACAACCTCGGATTCAAACTTAATTTGAACAAGCTTCGACGTCCACGAACGAACTGGTATACCGCCATAGAATCAAGTTTCGCTTGCCCCTGCAGTCCTTTCTTCATCGCTGGCCCCTAAGCACTAGACAAGACGCTCCACATACAAAGTTACTTTACTCATCATTTAATAAAGCCACTGTTCTAATTTACTTGACATTTGGGACCTATATCAGGCATTTTTTTAGTAACATAACCTAAACTAACCTTAGCAACCTAACCGGAGATCGTGCGCTCCAACCTTTATCTATTTTACCAATTATAATTATGCTGTAGTGTTTTCATAACGCACAACATCAATCATTGCGGGATGATGCCGCAGAACAAGTAATAGTGATGATGCATGATGGTCGTAGACGTAATTTAAAACTACTAAGAGGATGCAAACAGAGACCAAAACACAAACAGTAGTATTCAGAATGGGCGGACAAAGTTTAATACGGGGATTATCGTCGGACTAAATAGCATTTTGTAAGGTTAGTCCTGTGCTAGTTCGCATACTCAATTCACAGTTCACTCTGGATACGACGGAAAGTGCACTAAACACTCAAGCAATCACTAGTAATAACAGAAACGTATAAGAGAGGGCCCTTATTATTTACATTATTTCATGTTTTGTATTTAGTGTAAAAGTGAACAATTCCTCTATACATTATTACAGTTTTTTCCCCTTTGATCAGTAAATTTAAAGTATGTATTTGTATTTCTACGTTTATTCTTTAGCGGCTTTAATTGGCCCCACAAGAGCAAGAACGGCCTCAATACGTGCCCTAAAATTCTCAAAGTATTTTATAATAGGTGCGACATTGAACTCAGGAGCATCGTTATCGATTACTTGACCCACTTCGAAGGCCTGTGAACGATTCATCTTCACCTGAACGTCGTCGGTTCTTCGAGTTCAAGTATATCTAATGATCGGGCCAAATAATGTTGCTTTACCTCATCATTCATTTAGTCACAACTTCTATGCAGGCTGTGGCAATGCCAGTAAATCTAATTTGGCAAATGATTATTCGATTGAAATGAAGTCAAAAAGTTTCATAACTTTTTTCTGAATATCCTCTAAATAAAAATTTAGACTGTCCATACCATAGAAATAGGATGTAAGCGCGCTGCGCTAAGTAAGTAAGGTCTATGGTCCATACAAAGTAATTCGTTAATGTAGTGCGAAAATAATGGAATGTTCCGTAAGAACGTAGGAACGTTGCATGTTTAGGACAGGGATGGCTAATTTCATTTCATTTATTAATTGAACTTCTGGTAGTCAAACTACATGTAGCCCCGATTGCACGAAGTGACGGCTAAGTTAATCAATGTACAAACATGTCAATATTAGTGAACCGCATGGAGTTTCTTCCATACTTTCCATACAAAGTGACGTGTTTAATCATACGTTGACGTTGATTTTTAGGGTTCCGTACCCAAACTCATGAACCGTAATAGGTAGGCATCTGAAATTTTCACACAGTGTGTATTTATTTTGCCACTATAACAACAAATAGGTAAAATAAAAAAAATAAAAAAATTAAAGGGGGCCCCATACAAAAAACGTGATTTTTTGGTGTTGATGGTACGGAACCCTTCGTGTGTGAGTCCGACTCGCACTTGGCCGGTTTTTAGGGTTCCGTACCCAAAGGGTGAAAACGGAACCCTATTACTAAGCCTCCGCTGTCCGTCCGTCCGTCCGTCCGTCCGTCCGTCTGTCCGTCTGTCACAGGGCTGTATCTCAGTAACCGTAACAGAGAGACAGCTGAAATTTTCACAGAGTGTGTATTTATTTTGCCGCTATAACAACAAATAGGTAAGATTAAGAAATAATTAAAATTAAAGGGGGTCCCCATACAAAAAACGTGATTTTTTTGTATACATTTTTTTACGATGGTACGGAACCCTTCGTGTGCGAGTCTGACTCGCACTTGGCTGGTTTTTTGTCCTTTCATGCACTCGGCTCTAAGTCACATTACAATTGGACTGATCCGCGGATTCGATCAAATCAGTGCTTTTAAAATTTTTCTTCGTTTTTCTTTCGTCTACATAAATTAAATATGACACTTATGAATACCTACATGCTATTGCCAATACTACTGTCACATGACATTACCTGAAACGCACGGTCGGATCTAGGGGCCATGCCCGGTTACAACATCGCGTAAAATTACACTAGACAAAAACAAAACATTCAAAAATTGATATCTCGGTAACTAGACACTTTAGAGATTTGAATTCCTCTAGGGTTCCGCACATAAAGGGTGAAAACGGAACCCTATTACTAAGCCTCCGCTGTCGGTCCGTCCGTCCGTCCGTCTGTCACAGGGTTGTATCTCATGAACCCTAATAAGTAGGCAGCTGAAATTTTCACAGAGTGCGTATTTATTTTGCCGGCTATAATAACAAATAGGCAAAATAAAAAAAATATTAAAATTAAAATTAAATAAAAAAATTAAAATTTGTGTTAAATCTTGTACGATGGTACGGAACCCTTTGTGTGCGAGTCCAACTCGCACTTGGCCGGTTTTTTATATTAATTTATAAAGTCCACAAAAAGGACTAATAAATAAAAATAAACAAATTATGTCATACTAGTAATATTCAACTAGATTATACATTGATCATTAGATTATACATATTTAATTATTAATTTTATGCTTGATCAAACTTGAACACTGAAAAGAGAAAGAATTCCTGTCGTCATTATGACAGAATGAAATCTGGAATTTGTATCTAAGTATTTCCGCTATACCGGTTTCAGAGTGTATGTCCGTACGATATTAGGCACCGTTTAAATTAAACTGCGACATCTACATGTAATCCGATTTTGAAAAGCAGGACATTCAAATGAAACAGAATTCGTACTTGCGATTTTTAAACTACATGCTGCTCTCGCCAACTAAGCTACCCAGATGATTATGTATTCAAACTAATTTACCGGGCTGACTTCAATTCAATGCCACAGCATACTAAATAATAAATCGACGTTGGCTATGAAAGCTATTTCGGATGAAAAGACAATAATGTCTATCAAAATTCTAACGTAACCTTGCATAAACCGATTATGGCGGTCAGAATCGCAAAGCTTGTTATCGATAAAACAATTTCCCTTGACATGGTGTACATACGCGACCTGTATAATAGTTTATAAAAACTGCACAATGCTCGCTCTTCTCGGGGGATACAAGCTTTCTGCTTTGAACTGGCGTGCCCCTCCCTGTACTTGTAGTACTGGTGTATAGACGTGCCTAAACATCCTACCGCCCCTCACTCACATGAGGGCGGTGCCACGTGGCGCCTTATTGTCCTGTCGTGTTTAACCTTGATTTGTATCGTTTACCACCGATATGCCAGCTCGCACCACCGCGCCACGCCGCCCGCTTCTTGTGCCGTATTGATTGTGATACGAAAAATAACCTTGTCACGCGATAAACAGACACGTATATTATCATATCGACTCCAACGGACTGAATAAGCCAAGTTATTTAATCATCTACAGGACAATGACCAAAATTAAACCCGAGGCGAAGTTGTAAGTTGGCAGAATTAAGAAAGTGTAAACGTGGTTTGAATTTTAAATTAATAAAAGACATTTTCGTGTTAGTAGCTAGTTCTCGAACAGTCGGATTATCAAGAACATATAAATGGTTGCACTTTGACTTCCAATTTTGGCAAGCACATCTTCTTCAGCGTTCCGAATTGCGCTCAAACGCTGGCAGTGTAAAAACAGTTGGTCCGAATCGCGCTGACAGTGCTCGAATCCGCAGATTTACACCATTGAATAGAGCTGGCATTTGGCCATGAACATTTCGCCAGATTTATTCAATGATTTAAACCTGCGGAATTGTAGAGCTCAGCGAAATTTCGGTAAGTGATTTATGATTCGTAATAGAGGCTCTGAGCACTGTCAGCGCGACTCGGACCTACTGTATTCACGCTGAAAGCGTTTGAGCGCAATTCGGATTACGGCCCTGAAATTTAAATTTTTTTGTTAAAAAAACATCGAATTCCCATTTAGCATCAAAATAATGATCTGAAGTTATGTTTTAAGTTTTATTTTGAAATAATGAGAAAAAGTTAAGAAATATGATCGACAAAGAATCAGTGGTTCACCTCTAATTTTTCAGAAAAAAAGGGTATTTTTCCGGGTTTATCACGCCCGTTTACTTAACAATCTATAAATGCACAGGTCACCATCGTTTCTTTAAGGAAAACAAGATCATAAAAGGATTTTTCACATTGCATAACGGAAAAGTTGTCTCTCGCATAAGTGACGCTTGAGTTGACGTCTCACTCCCACTCACTGTTCGTCTTGTAAGCACAGGCACGCTAGTTATGTTAAGTTTTCTCCTGACCGCGCCATCTATGATATGATATGACTAACAGTTTATTTTTTTTAAATTAACCCTGGCATACTTACATACTGTATGACCGTTTCATTTATTACATATTTTTTTCAAAAATCAATATCTACATTTTCCTGCGATGAAAAAGAGTTAATATTATTGATAAAATTTTGTCTAAATGTGTAAATCAGCATTACCAGGTATTGCATTAATGTTGGCCCCGGATAGAACAATAGTCAGTGTCCTTTCTATTTAATTATTATAATATAGGAAATGAAGGAAGGAAGCAGAGCATAACAGAGAACAAGACCAATATACGCAAGTACTTCATAAATAACCGAACTGTGAAGGACTGCAACAGATTCCCAGAAGCCTTATTCTGCTAATTGATAACTGCGCGCGTTATGTTTGTGTTTTCTCAAAACCCCATGTTTCCGCGAAATGGTATTCTACCTACTAGCGCAGTTTGCAAAACGCATGCGTGTTTGGGTTTTGTTCCCAAACTCGCGCGCTCCGTGTTCTCGTGGGCCGTGTGTTTTGCCGAAAACTTGCCGTTTTGAGAATTGTATTTTTCAAATTCAATGGTATTGATACCTATAAATCAACGTTTCCTTCAAAATTTTAATGAATTTGTGTTATAAGATTAAAATAATCTTTTTACGTAGGTACATAAATCTACACGAAGGAAAACTATTTTGTCACTATTTTAATCACAATATTGGCATTATCTAAAAACCTACGGGTAAATAAATCTCATCGATATATTTTGTACTACATGTAAGCATGCACGTATAGGCAAGGCCGTCTTAAACTAGGCCGGGGCCCTTGGGCACACAAGAATTTGGGGCCCTTTTGGAACGTAAAAAAGCTAATTATAATAACATTTTTTGACTAAGTAAGCATGATCATTTATTATAGGTAATCAAATTCAGATGATATAATATGTCGTTAAAGATATTAGAATGCTACTGGTTTTTAGGGTTCCGTACCCAAAGGGTGAAAACGGAACCCTATTACTAAGCCTCCGCTGTCCGTCCGTCCGTCCGTCCGTCCGTCCGTCTGTCCGTCTGTCACAGGGCTGTATCTCAGTAACCGTAACAGGTAGACAGCTGAAATTTTCACAGAGTGTGTATTTATTTTGCCGCTACAACAACAAATAGGTAAGATTAAAAAATAATTAAAATTAAAGGGTGCTCCCATACAAAAAACGTGTTTTTTTTGTTTTTTTTTACGATGGTACGGAACCCTTCGTGTGCGAGTCCGACTCGCACTTGGCCGGTTTTTTTATTACGATTACGGTTTCTTCTGGGATTTCTGTTGAGCAAAATCTTCTATTATGTCCTTAAAGTAATTTTTTTGAAGGATGTCACTATCTATGCACATAATTGAGAAATTGCTCAGTCGTTCTTGTAACATTGTTGTTCGAAATTAATTTTTTATTCTCTTAAGCTGCGAAAATGACCGTTCTCCACTACAATTGGTAACCATTAGGCAAAGGAATATTCTTGTAGCAATTTTTGTAGCAGTTTGGAAAAGTTTCTTCCAATTATCTGATTTTATTAGGGTATGTTAGGTTGAGATATTTAAATCCGCTGACTGCTTTGCTATGTTTTTTAAATACTGGCTTACATGAAAACATAATATTTTGAGCTCATCTGCATTAATGTCTTCATGATAAAATTCTGCAAATTCTTTGCATCTTTTGGTCAACTCACCAGATTCGATTGTTTTTAACCGACAAGGAAAACTAAATCGACATCATTTTTCATTTTTTTCTTTTTTTTTATAGGCTTTGGGCTTCCTTTCTAGTGTCTCCTGGTTGATTGATGTCACTTGCGATTGAAGACAATACTTCAGAAATATTTTTATTACCATTAATAGCATTGGCGCGTGCAGACCATCGTGTTTCCAAAAGAGACTTCCGGGCTCTATTTGCACCTAAATGCTCTGTCAAAATTTTCCATCGTTTTGTCGAAACCGAGAAAACAATTAAAACATTTTTGTACAAATTGAAAGCATGTTACTGTATTCAGTAACACACTCAACAGCCTGAACACCCACAACATTTAGCGAATGTGCCGCGGAAAAAAGGTAATGTGCCCGACAAATTTTTTTTGAGAATAAATTTTTGAGATAAATTGTCGGTTCTTCGGGGCCCCCTGAGAATGGGGGCCCTGGGCACGGGCCCCGTGTGCCCTTATGGTAAAGACGGTACTGCGTATAGGCAAATGAAAGGAGTCGAGCGCCTCTCTCGCAGGTTTATACTTGTTTCGAAGCATCGCGTTGCCGAACTGCGAATATCACTTTCCTACATTACGTTGGTATATCGCTGTCTCTTTCTTTTCGTATGTCATATTTGAGAGAGAAATTAACTGTCAAAATCATGACAGGTTATTTTACCCTTTAGGCGGCGCGCAAGTCAAACCACTTCATAGACAATAACAAAACGCGTGCGTGAATTAGCTGAATACCGATTTTTGGAAACCGCACTCCAAACTTAGCGTGTTATGTTTGACCGAAACATAACTCATCCGGAATGGTTTGAAAATGGACAAATAGCAGAATCGGGCTTCAGAGGATATAATACTGAACAGCAAATTATGTAAATTAACTCAACTCCCCATACAAACGTAGAAAGAACATCACGCCCATATTTCTTGTCAGAGATCCCAAATTTTGCTCAAAATAGCTTTATTTGATCGAACTAGATGTTTGATGACCGTTGGCATTGTAAAATTGTGTTTGGTTTCTAAGTTATAAGGTCTGAAAGTTCGAATTTTTCGCGCGTTTTATACAATAACTTTGGAGGTGGATTACTCAACGATAAAGTAAAAACATCTTAAAAAGATTAGTCATCAGATATTATAATCAATTTTGTTTTTGTTAGATTTTTTACTACAGCGGTCGTGGTTCTCTTTTAGCTATAAGTCGTTTTGTAATTAAATTTTTCGTAAATCTGACCAAAAATACACTATGCACATTGTCTGCTTTGTGGACATGTTGCATCCTCGTCATCATGGAGCCTGTCTTTGTCTTTGAAACAGAAAAGGTCCCAGCACGCAATAGCACGATTTTGTACCGTGCCCGGGAATGAGTTAGTCCCGCCGGGAAGGGACACCTTAAGGCGCCAACTGAGTCCAGCGTAAAATCGATTATTAGTGTTCTGAAAAAATAGAGCTGGGCACGCCTAGTCAGGCATCATCCAATAGCTTTCATTCTCACGATGTCGCTAGCTGCAGCAAGATCCTTTACGACGCGCTATGGTCGTTCGACGCGCCAGAGAGGTGTAAATATTTCAGAGGTGGCGAATTAATTCAGATCTGATTAATTTTGTATTACACTTAATGAGGTTGGTGTTTTATTCAAACCACCATCGGTTCATGATTATACTATACCGATTGTAGAGTTTTATTTATTAATACTGCTTTTTATGTTTTATCAGTTTTTTTAATGTTAGGTTAAATAAAACAATATTAAACACATATTAAGGGGAATAAATACCTAAAAATTAACGTTTTTCTGAAGTCGATTATTTTTCAGTGCAGCTGGCATTTTCGTAGTTAAACATTTTTGAAGTTATGTTGTTGTGTTATTATATTGATTTATACTATTACAATTAACGGCCTAGGCTTCCAATTGAGTGGCCGTACTCGGCGGCGACAGTTCTACATTTTATCCGATTGAGTGGGTGGCTGCTGGGACGTTATTCGCACCTGTAGACATGTGGAATTGAAAATTTCCTCGTAACATCCTAAAAGTATAGTGGATTTTAATAATTGAAATGTCATATCCTAAACCCAAAAGCAACCACTTGGTGTAACAAGTGGCAAGATATTTAAAATGGAGGAGCCACCGTGGAGGTAAAGTATTGCTTCTTATAGCATCTACTTTTTTTGTAACTGGAAATGTATGGCTAGTACCAACCATAGCTACTTTCGTAATTATTCTAACCCAACACACCGCATGGGAAACAGGTGCCATGACAGGACCTTCCTAATATTTCACGGCTGTATAAAAATGCATTAAAAACACTGATATTTTATAGTTGATTAGACCATCGTTCATTTAATTTGATGGTAACAACCCGGGTGGGATTAACTCTGCTACCCAGTATGTAGTAAGTAAGGATATGACATTTAAAGGGAATAAATTAAGCGTATTGTGTGTGTTTTAAAGTGGTGGTAGTTTTTAAGTGCGGGCATGGAGATAATAGCATAGATAATAGTCATTAAAGGCAAAAAAAAAAAAAAATAGGAAATATTTTTTTTTATTAGTCTTTATTTTGGAAATATAATCACCGGTACTTAGATAAATCAAGAATCCGTTTAAATATTTTAACAATCTAACAATAACATTTTAAATTAATAATCTAACATCTAAAAGTAAAATTTAAATTAAAACTAAAACTTAAGAAAAATGTGGATCGGAGAGCGATCCAATGAAATATGTTGCATTTTTCATATTTTTCATTGAAGGCAGCCGATGTTTGCCCCAAAGTGCCTAGTAATTATAACCCCAAAGTATATTAAATTAGGAAAATAAATTAAGTTTGTTAAGAAAAATATACACTAAAATGACTTTAAATAAGTTCATAAAACTTAACTACTCTATAGAGAACTCAATTATTATCAAAAAAGTAGAAATTGAAAAAAAAAACATCACTTGCGCTTTAGAAACAAGATTGAAACTACAATTTAGATATGTAAAAACATATTTCTGCGTAATCTGATTCAAATGAAAATTTTTATTATTTGTGTCTTGTGTCCATCGGTTTAGCTAGCTTTTAAATCTATCGAGTATTTTTTTTTTACTTCTCAACCTAAAATTGTCTTACTGAATATTTTACAAAAAAAAATACACACAGTACATATATAAAGGATCTTCTTCAAAATTTAGGGAATATTGCACCTATCTTTTTTGATACCCATTGGCTGCACTACTTTCTTTCCAGTGAGTTTGATTAGTACATTATGCTAGGGCCATGCCAATATATCATTCATGTCCAATATTTCAATCCAATATTGAAACGGCCGGATTGAATAACTCAATTCACACATTACTTACACGTGCCTATTCATTTGCCGCACACGGTGACACGACACCCCGGCTTAATTTCATCTTGTATTTCAAAAAGCATAGCATGAAATGAATATTTGAGGAGTTCGAGCAAACGGACCGCGGACTGACTTCGCCTGACCCAGTTTATGTGTGTGCCCCTAATCAGATCCCAACGGGGCTCCGGAGGCATAAGAGAATGTCCTCGATTCACTTTTAAATTAAATACTTTAAATTATAAAGGAAAAACATTGTAAGGAAACTCACTACTTTGGTGGTCTTCTAGCAAATAGCTAAATGGGAATGCTCCACCACGGTCAACAAATCAACCGCTGGATACCCTGAGTCCATAAATCGGTGCTTAAGAGCAAGCACCCGTGATGATGTTTACGTTATTATAATTATAATTTGTTATTATATATTAATAATTAAAAGCCACCTTAACATACTATTTTAATTGTTCAAAAGTAAATTGACTAAAACCACCTTTTTTGATGTTACAGCGTCCGATTTCACAACACTACTACTTCTTGCGCTATTCTTTTACATACGTAATACACAGTGCTAAATCATCACTGAATCAGTTAATAACTTCCGACCTATTATAGTACATTTATGAATCGCTTATGGACATGAATGTATGTTAGCCACTCCTCACTCCGTGTGGTGCTGCGATCGATTACTAGAAATCCAAAGTAATTTCAAAGTGAATTCCTCTCTTGAGAACACTCCTGATTCATCAACTCGGAACACCAGAGTTGGCCTACTGCAGGTCTATTCTTGGCATTCAGTAATCAGGAATCAGAAATGCTGAGTCTAGAAAACAGCTTTTATAGCGATTTTCAAAGCGGAAAACGCGGATTAATTAATTAAATTTTCGTCGGAAAACCTTAATTAAAAAATCTATGCCCCGGAATATTTTCGTCAAGACAATCGCTTTGAAAATTGTTACCGAAACAATTTTATAGACTGAATGCCAGGAATAGACCTGCAGGCCTATTCCTGGAATTCCTTAATCAGGTATCAAGAATCCCGAGTCTAGAAAACATATTTTATAGCTGTTTTCAAAGCGATTTTCTTTACGAAAAGATTCCGGAGCGTAGTATTTCAATTTAATCAAGGTTTTCCGGCAATACTTATGTAAAGAAATCACTTTGAAAACCGCAATAAAAGCCTCAGGATTCCTGATTACTGATTACGGAATTCCAGGAATAGGCCTGCTGGTTGACATATCTTTTAAAAAGAAGTTATGTGAAATCTTGTCTAATTAAAAAATGTCACTATGCATCTCTCACCTCCATGCTATGCATGCTGTAATGTGCATTCGAAGATAAGGTTTTCTGTTAGTATTCCGACGATATAATAAAGAACTTTTATTATACTAATCTAATATATCGACCACAGATACCTTAGTATCTCCAAAAAATATGACATCGATTAAATTATAAATAGTACTCTGCTCTTCGTTACTTTGCGGTTATGTAATACGATCACGAATATAATAATAGTATTAAAAGTGAACGGCGCCAGAATGACATAATTGTAAAGTATATCCGGAATGTTAACCTGGAATTCTGACATATTGTTCCGTGCAGATTTACGATAAATTCGTTAATGCGCGCCTAATACCACAGCTTTGATTTCAGTTTTTTTCTTTTATTTGTGATTTTCTTTTGTATTTTTTTCCAAAATTAAAAAATCCTATATCTCAAAAATCAAGGTCAGGATACCCCATGTCTACAGAAAAGCTACTTAATATTTTAGAAAAAAAACTGTATAACTATGTGTCATTTGTCCAGGCTAAAAGTATTTTCGGAATTTTCGTTCACATTTAAAAAAAAAATCCTATCCAAAAGCTGTCGGATTCTAATTCACGTTTGACAAAATAATTTAATATGGTAGAATTACAGTAAGTGTTACTGCCTTTGAATGGTCTAATATTTTTAATGCCGAAGAACGCCATTGCTACTACTAGTAGCTAGTCTGCTATGTTTTCATAAATAAGTTTTTCTAGTAAATTACTTAGTTAAAAGCAGTTTGATTTTGCATTATTTTTCATTCTAAAAAACTTTGATAAAATTTAAAAACATAGCTAGCGATTACGTACTGCTTAGATGATGGTGTTGGCATAATTTAAAACAAATATCCTCAGAATTGGAGTATGAAATAACTCCCCCTTCCTGTATGAGCCAACACGAAAAATTCACCCTAACAATTTTAACAAATAACCTACAAATTGTAACAATCATGAGTCGGGGAGTCGCACTTTAATGAGGGCGTATATTTCGAAGCTGGAGAAGACTTTAATGAGGGCGTATACGTACTTAGAGGCTGCAAGGCACCGGGATGTGGGCCCGAGGGACTGCCCGGAGTCAGCTAAAGCCTCCATCTCGCACAATAACACAGATGCAAATACAGAAGGCCTCGACGAACCGAGCACCCCTAGCCGGCTCGTTTGTAGTCAGCCTTTGTCATTGTTTCTTAGAACCAACGTGGGTCTGTGGTCTTTGACTGTCTGAATCCTGCGTAATCGTGTTATCTTTCTCGTTGTCAGGACTTAAATGAAAAAGTTTCAATCTCGAGAGGATATTAGTGTAAGTTTTTTTTTATGCGACCTGACATGGATGGCTAATACCACACAACTACCGTTATGATATTAGCCCAATACACCACATTCCCGAAGGAATTAGGTGCCATGCCAGGACCTTCCCTTTATGAGTACGGCTACATTGAACTGGATGGAAAACATGGACAATTTTTCATTGCCGCTTCGACCATCTTTTCATCCAATGCGATGGTACCAACCCGGGCGGGCTTAAACCCTACTACCTAGTAGGGGAAGGGGACATACAGTTTTACATGGATTCCGAACCATGGAGCAGCTCGTATTCGTGACGAAATGCACTTATCGAACTCTGAAAGAGAAAGACCGTTGCAACAGGTGCAAGTTGGTATTGAACCCGGGCGTCTGGTACGCTAGGCCAGTCCCCGCGCCACTAGGCTACGAGCCGCTCAAAATTATAACGTTATAACATAACAAAATGTTATATAGTTATAACAAAATGTACGATTAAATTACATTACTTTACTGTTTCCTGATAACTTTTTACGCTATGCTAGCCGAGAGAAATCGAGAGCTAAGGCTTGCTAACAAAAGATTAATATATTATAGGTGAGTAAAGATTAAAATATTGGGCAATTTTAACTTTGTAACTATTAAAACAACATTTGTTCGTATTCAGGGGTTTTTTTTCTACGAAAATGCATTAAAACGGTATTCAATGCGATCATATTTAATCAAACAATCCATTTAATTCATATACTTTTATGAGTACGAGGCAGCGAGCATGGAAGGACGTTAGTGGCAACTGAAAATCGTTTGTATGGAGACCTACATACAATGGCTGTAGCGCCGGCAAATGCGTTCGGTTACAATTTCGCTCATGACGGATGTTGTCGAGTTCCAACGACAAGTAAGAACGTCAAGAGCTCGGTCAAGAGTCACTATTTAGTGCAACTGATTATGTTGCGCGTCCCGAATTCGTAAGCGAAATGAATACAGAGCCGAAATTGGCGTTACGGCAAACCGATCGACTGGCGTTTTCAAATGTATGGATAAATTGAAGAGGGCGCGCAGTGGGCGTTAAGCGAACTAACATTTGCGAGTCCGAGTTTAATTTGACACCTTGCTCAACGTTGCCGTAAATACGTCGACGTTGCCGTTTACGTCGACTCCGCGTTTTCATACAAATCGGAAGTCCGAGTTTGACTTTGACAGCTTGAAGAAGTAAAACCACAGAATATCTAGTAAAAACTTGTATGGAGTTTGACGTTTTTACGGAACTTCGAAGTTACGTAAACGCCAATTTAGGTGAGAACTGAGACTACCGGCTCAGTTAGACGTTTTCCACTAACTCGAGGCTACGCTGCCGCCATACACATAAATAGGTTTCTATCGCAACTCTAACACAGACGAAATGCTAAATATTGTAACGAGCGCGCCATCTGAGAAGGCATAACGCCGAAATATAAACCGAATAAACCGAAGCGCACAAAGTTCCCGAGTTGGTCAATAGATGGCGCTACCGAGTACTTCCATCGCGAAGGCGAATACAATGCTGTGCACATAGATGTCCGCAATACAAAATCTATAAAAAGTGTGCAATTCGAAACAGTTCTATACAACATGTTATTCTCAGGAAAAAGTTAATAAAGGTATTTATGACAAAAAACATCGAGTTTTGTGAGTCCTTTGGTTTTAGTTAGAGCCCAGCTACCTAAAATCCGATAGATAACTTTTGGTTACATTGCATGTTTGTATAGTGTAACCGAAAGGTAACTTTGGGATTTTTGTAACTGGAGGTGGTGAGATGAAACCGGGCGGAAAGGGAAAGAGTATAACTTTACCAATTAAAATTGAAGCTAGGTAGGGTATTTCTAGCCTCAAAAGGACGGAACTCTCTTGTCGGTTCTTCTTCGCCAGAGGTAATCAAATCACCAAAAATAATTGTTGGCGACTCCGATTGTATAATACATATGCCTATTACATTTGATTTCAAATATTTCAACTTTTGGTAGTCAAACTACGTCGTAGTCAGTCAGCGTGTTTGCGTCCACTGCTGGAGATATGCCTCTCCGAGTTTTCTCCAGTCCTCCCGGCCCTCAGCGTCCGCCGACGTACTTGATGTCACGGAATATCTCTAACCTCCTCAATATTCCGTGCTTGATGTCGTCCCACCTGGCGAGTGGTCTACCCACACTCAGTTTTCCAGTCCACGGCCGCCAGTGTAGGACACGGTTACTCCAGGATACATAAACGGCTATATTGAACTGGATGGGCAATGGACAATTTTCAGTGAAGCTTCGACCATCCAACATGGACAAGATTATGCCTACCACCTAGTAAGTAGGAAAGGGACCATTTTATGCGGAATCGGTCACCCATTTAGAATCCAACCGGACCTCGAATATTGAAAGGCGGGGCATCGCGCGACTGGGCTACCGAAGCTGACATGAAAATATTTAGTTGTTTTAGTATTCTGTCCAATTTTATTACCATTTTCACGTATGCGTCATTAAATCTAAAAACAGATCTGCCAATATGACGCTTTTTAATCAAATACGACTCACACGCAAGCAGAATATATTTGGAAACTAATGTACGTCATAGCTTCAAATTTCGTCATTTGAAATGTCGTTGACACATGACTTAATATTACATGAATTACATATTTTGTAAGTACACAATGAATTAATGAATTAATTTATTACATACAATAATTAATGTATTGTTTAGCTTACAATACTATTTTTTCCAATAATTTGAGTTTTAACAGCGACGTATACCTACATTAAATCCTAGGTACTTATTTTATTTTTAAACACCGTAACCCATACATTAATTATTTTAATTCAATTTCAAATTAAATCTAATCATTTAAATTATCCAATCACTCGTGCAATCGGCAGTTCTACGCGTTTAAAATTACAATAAAGCCCTCTCCCATGACAACCTGGGGGTCCATTCAGGGCAAGAGTGAGTTCGAATTCGTCACTAAATATCAACTCACTTTTTTAAATAGTTTATGTTTCTAAACTTCTTGAACATCATTACAGTTAGGTAAAAATCTGGTCTGTCCCGTAAATACTTTGGAAGTATAAATAACGGTTCCTTTATTTAAATAATAATATATTTCCCAGCTATTTTTAGGTTAACTCACTCTCGAACTAGAACTCACTCTTACGTGAATGGGCCCCCTGAGTTGCCAACAGGTGGCGCGACTTTATCATCGAAGTCGTGACCGGTTTGCAGGAAAGGCCGTGAACACTGAAATAGCATTATTAGTTTACAGTAAAAAACAACTGTGTCGTGTGGTAGCCTCGTCGCCTGAAAGTTCATAGGTGTAGTACGGTCGCATTCAAAAGTCCAGTAGCACATTCCAACGCGATTGCTACGAAGCGCTCGCATCGCACGTAGGTGAAGCGGGAGGAGGGGATCGCACCACCCGCGCGGGTTGCGGAAGGCCGGCGGGGGAAGGGACACGCCACATGTGCAAAACAAACCCGACCGTAGGGTGCTACTGGAGTTTGTCGTCGATGGTACGTGCGGCTAGTTTGAGTTTGTGCATGTATTTTTTAATGCGGATAAGCTCCGATAGCGCACAGCGGATATACTGCAAGGGTCAGGCGACATCAAATTGTATACATACATCGAGCTCATGTCGGCGAGCATGGAAGGACGGAAGTAGCAACCGAAACTCGGTTGTATGGGGGCGGCGCGTAGCCACTTTTACATATAAAACCGGTTGCGCGGGCGAGTCAGTTCGCTTACGAATTCGCTCACTACGGATTTTCTCAAGGTAGCGTAACGATCATTCGATGTTGCGCGTCCCGACTTCCTAAAGTCATTGTATTATATTGTTAGTATTATTCATTTATCATCCATACTCTCGAATTTGTCAGATTGTATTATTACTTAGATCGACAAAACGTACCAGAATTGAAATATGGCAAATCATTCCTGTATCTAACATGTGTGTTACTTTTAATCTGTTATATTCTGTTGTATAAATAAATTGTTTAAATTTGTATGTGCCTCACTACGTTTTTTATACCTACGTGAAGGGATGTAGAGTGCCGCCGCGTCTCCTTCTTCTTGCGTGCCGCTTCTATAAGGTCATCGCGTAGGTTTCGGGACGTACATTTTGCAATGATATTGCGTGGCCTTGAGTCCTTCGAATCCCGGGACTCCACTGTGCAGCCGAGGGTCCAGCCGACTGATGACATTAGCTGGCGTAAATTTCCTCTTTTCGTTCCGTGACATTATGCACGTCAATGTTCCATTCTCTTGCAAACCTCTCAAACCTTGGCACCTGAACTTGACTGACGCCAGCGAGTTTTTTAGTGTATAGCAATGTCAGTTTTCTGATGATTGATTTGTTTGGGCAATTGAGCAAAATGTTTTTCGAAGTCGGACACTTTGTCAGCTGCAAAACAGCGTTTCGTTTCACCACAGAGTTTTGTACTATTTTGACATTTTCCTAAGTAACTTTCAGTTCTTTTCTCAATAATCTACATTCCCGCTCATCGTTTTCTTTGACTTGTTGACTCGTACTCTGCTCTCTAAATGCCCGCTCGCATCCAGATGAGGTATCCAGCTCGTACAAAATAGTAGTAGTTATAGTTTATTTAAAAATCTAGACTTAAATGAGCCTCTTGCCATGATAACGACAGATAATGAACTTGTTATGCTCTAATTTTAATTGTATTTAGTTGTAATTGTAAATGTTTGATGATTCCAAGTGTTCCTGCATCCCAAAGGAAGATTTATAAATACAAATAGGTACCCTAAATTGAATGTTCCTATTTTCCTGTTTTCATTTATTTAGTCTCCATTAATGCAAAAAAATCTTTATTCCTCTCCATAATATAAGAAGCGCATCACCGTAAATGCCACAATAGGCATTGGCATTTGGAACAAAAATGTTTATCAAAGTACAATGGCAATGGCGGTTATGGTGGCATGCAATTTTAGATTATTCATTTTACACCTTTTATTTTATATACCCTGTTGTCAAGATTATATGGCCAATGCGCAAATAAAGTAATTTAAATTTATTTAGAAAATTCAAAACATTCGATCACATAAGGATTCTTGGTGAACTTAATTTCGGACCCATATCGAGGATAAAGCCAAGCTCGTCTCAAAAAAGCTGGGAGTCGTCAACAGGGTTCGTCAGTATTCCACGCTTGGCCAAACACTGCTCCTATACAATATAAGGTCTTGCGCGGAGTATTGTTCGCACTTGTAGAACGGTCTAGCTAAATACCTACTTAGCTCCATGGAATCGATACAGCAGCATCATACATACCGTGCGTCTCGTCGACGACCCCGAGATAGTCCTGAATTTAGAAACCCTCCAACTCCCAAGGGATGTAGAGAATCTCTTACTAGATTATTTATGTACAGAATCGGTAAACTATAAAATCGACTCCCTGCCAAGGTGTTTCCCTCAAAGTACAACCTTGGGTCCTTCAAACATTGTGCCAAGAAGCACCTGGCCGGCCGGCATGGTTTTGCACAGCATCCGTGAAAGTTCGAAAGCTCATCGGCGTCGTTGGGCATTTCTTATTTTGTATTGGCGTACGCCATATGCCGCGCTTAATATAAAAAAATCGTATCTACTTGGAAATCCTGCAAACATGCAAATAACAGGGTGTATCTCTCTTCCTTTGCTTTCGTGGATTATTATCAGTACGTGCAAAGCTAAACTCAACCTGTTGTACACCCTGACATCTACTGGTAACTGACTAATACCTTGCCTATGCGAAGTATGCGACACGTGGCAGTACTAGAACATGAAAAACCTGTGTATTCTATGCTGTTTTAATATTTGACGGAGGCTTTTACGAAGGCGCGCGTTTAGTTGCGCAGGTCTCTTCGGTGTTTTTGTGCTGTCATTAAGGAGAATGTCTGTATTACAGAAGCTTATTCAAAAATATGCTTTTTTATGCAACCTGACATAGGCAGCTAATACCACACAACTACCGTTATGGTATTAGCCCAACCCGCAGTGCGATTACGTAGCGCGGCATGAGGTGTAGGTGCCGCACCTACCCCAAATTGACAGCAAACTGACGGGTTTCGAGTACAAAATATGTCAGTTTTGGGGTACTAACCGCACCTACACCTCATTTGGCGCTTCGTAATCGCAATACTGTTGCCGGTGCTTCTATTTCGCAATCGCAATAGCTGTCAGATGCAACCAACCTCCCCCGTTTCGTGCTTCGTAATCGCACTGCCGGGCGGGCTTAGCCCTTCCAGGTTGTAAGGGGAGGGGACCTACAGTTTTACATGGGTTCCGAACCATGGAACAGCGAAATGGACTTATACAACTCAGAGAAAGAAAGGGTTTATGGACTTGGTGGGGATTTAACTCATCCTTGCTTCTCCTTTGGCATGAATCTCAATATTAACATTTTTCTCAAGATATAGCAATTATAAAACAGGCCCATGCTCATCGGCGCGACATGCGGCTAGCGAGTTGCCGCGTTCTTTACCCACAGGATCAGCACCGCCATCCAGATGAGGAATGTTGCCAGCATATTTGGAACCATGCCACCTGACAGACTAGAGATTTTTTTTATATGGAGGTATATTTAAACTATTTTTCTGTATTTTAGTCAAGTTATTAATAGATTCATTTGCCATGTGTTGTTATGAATATTACATTTTTATTTGTAAGAATTTGATCTGTTTCTCACGTTATTTTCAGTAATTTCCTGTAAAAAACCTGAATAATTCTATGATTTGAAAAATGCTGGACAGGTTTTATAATACACTAGCAAACCCGGCGAACTCCGTTTCGCCACCAGATGGCTTCATTTTATGTAACATTTCATTTTATGTGATTAAAAGATGAAGAAAATTTTTTTTTTTTGTTTTATATTTGAAAAGGAAAAAAATTATTTCATTTCACAACAGTAATGAATTCATTTCGATGAATTATGCTATGTATCAGAGATGGCGCTGTATGTAAAAAAATATTTTCCCGCTTTTTCAGTAATGAGTAGCTGTCAAACAATGTATCACGCACCGGCGCCATCTACTTAAAATATTGGTTTGTAGTATATGCTATGTATCAGAGATGGCGCTGTATGTAAAAAAAGATTTTCCCGCTTTTTCAGTAATGAGTAGCTGTCAAACTATGTATCACGCACCGGCGCCATCTACTTAAAATATTGGTTTGTAGTACATGCTATGTATCAGAGATGGCGCTGTATGTAAAAAAAGAATTTTCCCGCTGTTCTGTTGAAATTTTTCCTGAATTTTCTTTGCTGTAAACCTCACGGAGCCCGAGACCTTTTCAACGAATGCAAAACCGTGGAAATCGGTTCGTGCGTTCTGGAGTTATAGTGTCAGGAAGGAAAAGCCGACTTATTTTTATATAGTAGATAAATAATTTTCCGTTTTCATTTATATTTCTTTCGCGCCTGGAATTAATGGCTTGAAAACAATATTTTCAAAGATAAATTTATTAAAATTTGTGGAAAGAAACAGTCCATACATTCACATGTTCCTTGTATCCTAAGGCGCTAGGTAGAGAAAATACCTAGAGTGGCATAATCACTTAATTTTATAGTTGAGTCTACTAAAACTGTAATATTTAATCAAAATATAGTTTTTCATCTGTTTTCATCAGTGCAACAAACGAAGTTATTATGGATTAGTTGTTGGTGCCGAGAAACCGACGTTAAGGTGGCCCATCCCGCTCATCTCCCCATACAAAAGGGGAAAGAAGATCACGCCCATATTTCTTGTCAGTGATCCAAAATGTTGCTCAAAATAGCTTTATTTGATCGAACTAGATGTCTGATGACCATTGGCATTGTAAAATTGTGTTTGGTTTTTAAGTTATAAGGTCCGAAAGTTCGCATTTTTCGCGCGTTTTATACAATAACTTTGGAGGTGGATTACGCAATGATAAAGTAAGAACACCTTAAAAAGATTAGTCATCAGACATAGCTTATTTAATCAAGAAATTTTAATCTATTTGGTTTTTGTTCGATTTTTTACTACAGCGGTCGTGGTTTTCTTTTAGCTATAAGTCGTTTTGAAATTAAAATTTTCGTAAATCTTACCAAATCATACACTATGCACATTGTCTTTTTTGTGGACATGTTGCATCTTCCTCGTCAAGGAGCCTGTCTTATTCTTTGAAACAGAGAAGGTCCCAGAGCGCAACAGCACGGTTTTGTACCGTGCCCGCGAATGAGTTAGGCCCGCCGGGTTGGGCCACCTTAAGTGCTGTTTATTTTTGATAACACATTTCTTAATATAATTTACCTTACCTTTGCTACTAATCAAGTATGAATGTTTATCACAAAAACTTGTCCAACCCACGAAAGTATTGCAAGATGACTCGACAAATGTAAGCACTAATATCAGTCACATTCAATTAAAATTTTCACTTTTCACACGGTCCATAGCCACTTAACAACGGGGAAAAGTAGGCGATGCATGTGAGTTTTAAAGTCCGCGCGTATTCTAAGATACGCAGCCAGTCCGCGTAAGCCACGTGTGCTGAATCAGGCGCGAGCGCTCTCACCGGAAGCTCCTGTAACGTCCGCCCCGAGCGGCCGGCGCGCCACACTGAAGGAAAGCGCAGGAAAGCCCCGCAACAACTTTCGCGAAGCTTTTGATAGAGTTATGCCTAATCGCGCCGTCTCGCAAGTTTAATTAGTTTTTAATGGGCCGCGGCCGCTAGCGATTTTATTTCACGCCAACCGCTTGGGTGAGGTGCCAAAAGCGAAATTTATTTTATTGTCATCTGTCATCCGTTCCCTATTTACGAGTGATAAATACGCGTTTGTGCAAACGTGACTGTGAGTGTGACGTTTGCTTCAATGTTTTGTTACGTAAATGAAAAACAAAATTAAGTGGGAAAAAATGTTGGATGAAAAATATATCCACGTTCATGCCATAGAAATCCGCCGTAACATTCAGTAAAAGAATGAGCTGCAACCAAAATTCAAACGGTCTTACTTTGAAATGATAGACTCGCACACGAAGGGTTCCGTACCATCGTTATGATTACATCGTTACGTTGGTACACAATAAAATCAGGTTTTTTGTATGTATTTTGTGTGCCCCCCCCCCCTTAATTTCTTTCATTCGTTTCTTTTGGGGTTTTGTACCCAAATAGTGCCAACGGAACCCTATTACTGAGCCTCCGCTGTCCGTCCTTCAGATCATTATTTTAAAGTTTTAAAAAGAATTTTAAGCACAAAAAAGAAATTTTAGTTCATTTTGTATGAAACGATTTGGGTCTCATCCGTCAGTTGACGTTGTACGTCTTTATATTCTAAGCCTATGGTTAAAACAGGAATGTCGTATTTGGACACTTGTTCTGAACATTACTTGGGCAGTTGTAAACAAATATTTATTGTAATATTGCAAGAAAATCAGCAATTGGGAGGTTCGATGCTTAAAATCTTTGCTACCTGGAGCTCATGCTGGTGAAGTGTTTGTCTAATAAATAAAGTGGTCCAGAGATTTCCCAGGTGGTTTAGGCGGACTTTGAGGCCGCCAAGAATCTCCTCCCGGAATTGGGTAAGAACCACTTCGTCAGGCGGCCTGTGCCGGAATTAGCATATTTTACCTGCGTCCTCGGGATATTGTCTTGCAACACCGAAAATCAATAAACAACACATAACAGGATAAATTGCAGATAAGTTATTATAAATAAATAATTTTGATAGTTGTGTTTGTATTTTAATCGACTTTAACAACCATGGGCGGCGGCAGCGCGTGATAACCCTAGCGCAAGCCGGATTCGAGCGACAATAGCAAAGATACAATAGTGTGGTGTAGTGGGGCGGGCGAGCAACGACGCGTTTCATCTCGCCGCCCCGCCGGCATTGAGCGAAGCAATTAATACTTTAGCGAGACGACAATTAATTCCAAAATTGAGTACTTTCTGTTCGGCAGTGCAACTTCTGTGCGTAGCACATTAGTTATTCTGTGGCTATGTCTATGGGCAATACATACCTGTGTCTGCTAGTTGGTTTTTTTTTTGAGAAATCCAAACCAAATTAATTGAAATAAGAAAATAATCCTCATAAAAACAATATCTGTAGTTTGAACCTGTTGGTTTGTGTTGGTGTGTGGTAAGCGTGAGCGTGGCGTCTCCGTTTCAGATTAGGCAAAAATGCTTTCGTATGTCCGCTTGTTCTCCTCTAGGTCGCATTTCTCAACCGATTCTCGTGAAATGGTGTGAGCAAGTTCGATAATTATATACTTAGATAAGTTTTAGTCGAGCCAATTTTTGAAAATAATTCAAAATTTTGAACAATGTTTAAACATTTTAAATGTGTCATTTCAGTTTGAACAGCGAACTACTAGAAGCATTTTGTTCAAACTTCATTTCAGAAAAAAACCGGCCAAGTGCCAGTCGGACTCGCACACGAAGGGTTCCGTGCCATCGTTATGGTTTAACATAATAAAATCAAGTTCTTGTATAACCCCCCCCCCCCCCCTTTAATTTATTTTTTTATTTCACCTATTTTTTGTTGACGCGGCAAAATAAATACACACTCTGTGAAAATTTCAGCTGCCTACCTATTACGGTTCATGAGATGCAGCCCTTTGAGAGACGGACGGACGGAAGGATGGACGGACGGACAGCGGAGGCTTAGTAACAGGGTTCCTACTAAATTGCTTCGATCATCGATTTCGCTAGCTTATGAGGTATACCTACACGAAATCGCCCGGCCATGGATTTTAATATTTGTTTTGAAGATTTATTTATTTATTTATTTAATAAGGTAAACCAACAGCGTATATACAAATAAGTTTAGAAAAAGCTTACGTCTATGAGTAACGCCAATAACAGGTTTACACGAAGTATCCATGAACGTGTGTAAGATAACATCTGAATAAGTACAAATAACATATAAAAGGGTGTATGTTTGTGTGTAATGTATAGTGATGTTTGCAAGTGAATACTGTAGTGCAGTGTAAGTGAACGATAGAGTTGAGATTGTGTAGTGTGTGTGATATGTAAAATACCTAATATGTAAATACCTAAAATTAAATAACCTGAAATAATTATTAAAAAACAAATTAATTGTTTGCTTGACTTAACTACCTGTTAGTGATTGAATATTTTTTTTCTTTAATTTGTGCTTGTAGTCTAAATATATATCGATTTCGTGAAACATTCTATTGTATATTCGAGGTAACCGTTATTGCATTTTGAGCATAGTTAGTGCGTTGAAGGGCTCGTGAAAAAGGTTGGTGTGGCGAGTACGACGAACGGCCCGTAAGCTATGCTCCCCATACAAACGTAGTTTACTAATAATTTGAAATCCGCTGTTCTAATTAAACTGATATTTAAGGCTACGCCGTCTACCCGTGGGAAAAAAATATTGCCCCAACACATAGACACAACGTGCTCACTCACACAAGTGTAAGACATTTACACGGCGCACATTGGATCACGATGCACGGTGGACTTGGACTATGTATTTTTTAAATATTCAATATTTATTACGTATTATTTAATTGTTATAATCCCATATGTTTGTGATTATTACAAGTGAACCTGGATATAAATCGTTTTCTTTGTAAAATCATGCTACCATATCTATCTGAATCGTAGAATCCTAACGGGTTATTAGAGTGATTGTGAAGTTTTTTTAAAAGACACAATAGGGCATTGAAATATGTATTTCATAGCAAAAATGTGTGCACTTTTTTTTTATGCGACCTGACATGGATGACTAATACCACACAACTACCGTTATGATATTAGCTCAATACACCACATTCCCGAAGGGATTAGGTGCCATGCCAGGACGTTCCCTTTATGAGCAGCGCTACATTGAACCGGATGGAAAACACGGACAATTTTTCATTGCCGCTTCGACCATCATTTCATCCAACGCGATGGTACCAACCCGGGCGGGCTTAAACCCAACCACCTAGTAGGGGAAGGGGACCTACAGTTTTACACGGATTCCAAACCAAGGAGCAGCTCGCATTCGTGACGCAATGCACTTATCGAACTCGGAAAGATAAAGACAGTGGTGCATTTCGAAATTGAACCCAGGCCTCTGGTATGCTAGGCCAGTGCCCGCGCCACTAGGCTACGAGCCGCTCAAAGATTGAAAAAGATGTTTAAACGAGGAGGAAGCGAGTGGTTTGATTTGAAAAATATGTTGCAGAGCTCGGTCTCGTGCGTTTTTACGGCAGTAAAGTACATTGCCGACCGGCGCCGGCCGCCTTTAGTTCGTGATATTTTATGGCACGCAGCTGGCCTATTCTTTTGAAATATGTTACAAATTCACATTTGTATTATCTATGCAAATACCTTGGCCTTTTGAATACATCTAAAATAAACTACGTACATAACTTACGAATTATCTCCTTACGTTTATGTTTTTATTCCTAGCCCGATCAAGTGGATCGGTGATAATTCAATCAAAAATATGTAATACTAGCTGAGGTACCCGGCTAAGCTCGGGTCAATTTGGTTTCGGGATGATCAAACATTTTATGTTATAACAGAAGGGATAAAAGTATCTATTTTTATTTAGGAATCAATTTATTACTACCAAATGTGCATTAAAAATAAATTATCCATTTTTATTGTAGTTATGGTTCACTGTTTTGGCTATAATGGCTTACACATAAGTTATAGATGTATACTGTGGCGGACTTTTTTGTAGGACTATTTAAGATAAATATTTCCATCATGCATAACATATGTGTAATTTTAGCGAATATCTCGCAGATGGTAAATTGTTTCCTACTTACTTGATATTTTGGACAATTCACACAATATCTTTATAAATTGTAGCCTATGTGTTATTCTGATGTATAAACTATATCAGTCCATCCATTCAGTAGTTTTTACGTGAAAGAGTAACTAACATCCATCCATACTTACAAACTTTCGCGTTTATAATATTAGTAGGATGCACTAGAGCAGAAGTGATCGGAAGTGTCGTGCACGGGCGGTCTAGTTTCGAGTTGACTATAAATGTGAAGGGTTATTTAGTTTTTGTATTATAAGCTAGCTTAGTGGGAGGATCGAGATTTTTCGATATTACTTTATAAAATTAAAAAACCTGAAACGTATATCGATGAGGGTACCTGCTTTACTATTTTTTTAATCTGCAGGGATCGAAAGTGATACATTCATTATCTTTTTTCTAGGATTTGTGTGTTTTTTTTCACTTTGCTCACCGGCAGTGCAACAAAGCAAACCGATTGTACCTCTTCTGTTTCAGTTAAACCGGTTTTTTTGGTCAGTGCGCGCGCTGGCAATAAAAAGCAGTTTGGTTGCAGGGTGGATTATTTTTTTGTCGCGTTTCGAAGCGTGGTGTTTTGAATTACAACGTTCACCATTGCAAAATGGTGTGTTACTACACTATGAGCCTTCAGAGTTTTAGGTAAAACCTAACCTTACGGATCCATAAAAACAGCACTTATTTTGTTGGAAATAAAATAATAATTTCCTCTCATTTATTATTATTGACATAGTTATCTAGCGGCGGCGCGTGATTTCACGCATTCGACTATAAGCGTCGCTATATTCGGTCGCCCAGTGACGCGACGCCTTGAGATTCAATAAGCTTGGTAAAGCAACTCCGAGCGCGGTTCGGTTCTAGGTGGGTTAAATTTTACCACCGTTGAGGCCAGGCGTGGTTCAGATTCCACGTAAAACTGTAGGTCCCCTTGCTTATTACTAAGTAGTAGGGTCAATCCCGCCCGGGTGGGTACCATTGCATTGAATGAATTTTAGTCGAAGCGGCAATGAAAATTGTCCGTATTTTCCACACAATTCAATGTAGCCGAGCAATATGAGGAAGGTCCTGGCATGGCACCTAGTTCCCATGTGGTATGTTATGCTAATATAATGACGATCGATTGGTATGAGCAATCTATGCCCAGTTACATAAAAAAAAGCCTTCAGCTGTTATATTAATGTACCTTCCAATCTCATTGAGGCACATATATAACGCTAAAATTAAACTGACAACTTTAATTCTATTCAAATCAAGTTATCTCGCAATACTAATTATAGAAAAATAACATAGTTCTTGCGAGACTTCACATTGTGCGGTACACCGATGAGAAATCCTTTTCATAACGAAAGGTCGTAAGTACAAGCGAAATATCCACAGACCCCACGTCGCAAACGTCCACGCGGCAGCTCCGTCGGGACGGGACTGGCGACCCGCTCGCTGGGCGCGTAATATGTATGAACGTTTGTATGAAAATTTGACGCCGCGCGGTACATTTACGTTGTTTAATTAATTTGAATGAAATATTTTGAAATTTTGCTAGTTTAGAGGTATGGGGTCACAGTTAAAGATATAAGCAATCTAAGATAATAAAAATATCGTCACTTTTTTAACTGAATATATTCGTTAAACTTGCACAAAGTTAAGCTGTTTTCAAGAAAATAGACCGGTTCCGATTTTTTTTTAAATAAATCTAAAAGATCTATTAAAAAACCAAAGGTATGGGGTCCGTATGTAAGAGTTGCTCTTTCAAACACACATTTTTCATCATGAGTTATCTTTTTGCATGTGCTATAAATCGGGGTTCAAAAAACTACAATTTCACAAAATCGGACGATAGGCTCTTAATATCACAACTGTGTCTGCATGCTTTTGTTTTTTTTTGAAAAATTAAAACCGAATGAAATGAAAGCAAAAAGAAAATCTTCATACGAATTTTGTTTTCTCCGTGGTTTGAGCCAGGATACAATTACCGAAAATACATAGACATTCAGACACAGATATTTGTAGCCTAATATTGGATACCAAATATCAAGTACCTTGGAACGGTGGTTTTCAAATTATTAGTAAACTACGTTTGTATGGGAGGCGAAATTTTCTGATGCTTTTTTAACAGTATGTTCTGAGCAATTGAAACTGCCCCGCATTAATAGGTAAAGGAAATTCATATCTAACAGGAGTCTTCTTTGGTCGAGGGTCAGAATTTTGAAATGGCGGCAGCATGCTTCATAATTTTCGAACGGTATTCGAGAGTTGTAGCACAATTGTTATAGGAATTTTCTTTGAATACGTTCGATCCTCTCTTTATATGTAACTAGCTGAGGTACCCGGCTCCGCTCGGGTTAATGTCGTATTTGACTGATTTCGGGCTGGTCAAGTTCAGCCTGCGTTTGCAATGTAAGCGGAAAAAATGTAATTATTTACGACATCACATTAGAAACCTCAAAAATAACAGTATTTCTCCACTATTTAATGGATGTTATTATACATATAAACCTTCCTGTTCAATCACTCTATCTACTAATAAAAACCGAATCAAAATCCGTTGAGTAGTTTTAAAGATTTAAGCGTACATAGGGATATAGGGACAGAAAAAGCGACTTTGATTTATACTATGTAGTGATGTACTGAGGTGTCCAAATCGAGCTTGCATACTCGAGTGTGCACCTCACGTAGGCAAAGAAAACTGTTTTAAAGCTAGTGGGATTCGAAAAAGGTTTGCAAACACCTGTGACAAATCCGAGGTTTCTTCAGTGGCCTGGCTGATGTTTTGAAAAAAATATCTATCTACAC
The DNA here is from genome assembly GCA_946894095.1 of Incurvaria masculella. Classification (NCBI taxonomy): domain Eukaryota; kingdom Metazoa; phylum Arthropoda; class Insecta; order Lepidoptera; family Incurvariidae; genus Incurvaria; species Incurvaria masculella. The sequence continues at coordinate 13,613,417 of OX335644.1, forward strand.
AAATATAAAAAAATCCATGGACGGGCTATTTAGGGCCTCTCCCACCAAGTAATGATTGGCTTAATCATCTTGCCATCTCGCAATCGATACCAGTAAAATATAATCGGCACTTTAATAATAAATAAATAAATTCCCTTTAAGTGTAGATGAAAATAAATCAGCACTTGGTGAAAACCAGGCGGTATCCTTCGAATGCTTGTGCGGTGTAAGCTAGCGTAATCGATAAGCGAAGCGATTAAGTGATAAGTTAGCGTATATAAGCCTTCTGTAACCATTTTAGATTATATATTAACGGGGCGTATGACGCTAAATCGCACTTAGCTTTGTCTTAATTTCTCAGAGAACATTGAACTAATCATTCTAAAATTGCGTAATATGAAACTTGACCTATATCCGCTTAATCTGAATGATTATTGTTCCAATAGCATAACATTGGCCCGATAGAAAAAAATCGCGAAAATAGGTCGATTATTTCACATAATGCTTAATTTCTCAGAATTGGTATTAATTACAGAGCTAGTAATCTCACATTATATTTGCATCATGATTTTCAAATTTTTGAATGATTATTGTTGCATTTGGATACAATTTTTCATTCAAAGCATCAAAAAAATGAATATTGGACTTACGACAAAAATTCTGAGCACCGTAAAGTATCCCTTTCCCTTTCGTTCTCTTGGCGACTATCTATCGCCATTTCGGTAACCTCAGTCCGCTGCGATGCTTCGAAGCGGGCGCACGCCTCTCCGCATCGGCGCGGGACGCGGCGCGTGGCGGCGGTTTCGAAATCGCAACTCTAGCTGGAACACAGTTCCGAACCAAACACCTACGAGCATTTAGCTCAACTCCATAGATGGCGCTGTAAAATTCTCAATCAAATGTTATTGAAATCTAAAGCCGAAACTTTTGACACTAGTTAGTAACTTTCGGTTAGCAAGATATAAATAAATAAAAATATCATAAAAAAATAAAATATTTGTTGTAATATAAAAAAAGTGATGTTTCCAGGAACCGAACTCAGATTTTCGGTGGTTCTGAACTTCGCAGCAAAAATACGACTCTAATACCGTTGTGCCACGACTGTCATTACGTGTTTTAGCTAAATTCTCCTTCTCAAGCCTAGCGGGCACTACGAGCATCGGGGCGGCCGCAAATATCCGCCTCCCCATGGAACGTGCGTCCACAAGTACCTAATACGTCCGTTGCGTTCGCAACAGGACAAGTCACATGACCTTGGCAGATAGCGGCGGGCGGATTTTTGTAGTTTTTGTCGGCGGCACAGAATAATTAATAATATGAACAGAAGGAAAACTCCGTGAAAAGAATAAATGACATAAATAATATGTTTTGTTTTGTTGGTTCGTTTTTAGGGTACCGTACCCAAAGGGTGAAAACGAAACCCTATTACTAAGCCTCCGCTGTCCGTCCGTCCGTCCGTCTGTCACAGGGCCTTAGGTAGGCAGCTGGAATGTTCACGGAGTGTGTATTTATTTTACCGCTGTAACAACAAATAGCTAAAATAAAATAATAATAAAAATTAAAGGGGGTTTTTAACACAAAAAACGATATTTTTGTGTTAATACTTGTACAATGGTACGGAACCCTTCGTGTGCGAGTCCGAATACCACTTGGCCGGTTTTTTTTTTTCAGAAAATGTGATAATAATAATATTTATTTCATTAAATAGTTCGGGTGGGTAGCAGTCGGGCTTCGACCGCTAGTTTTTAGGGTTCCGTACCCAAAGGGTGAAAACGGAACCCTATTACTAAGCCTCCGCTGTCCGTCCGTCCGACCGTCCGTCCGTCCGTCCGTCCGTCCGTCCGTCCGTCCGTCCGTCCGTCCGTCTGTCCGTCTGTCCGTCTGTCACAGGGCTGTATCTCAGTAACCGTAACAGATAGACAGCTGAAATTTTCACAGAGTATGTATTTATTTTGCCGCTATAACAACAAATAGGTAAGATTTAGAAATAATTAAAATTAAAGGGGGTCCCCATACAAAAAACCTGATTTTTTTCTATACATTTTTTTACCATGGTACGGAACCCTTCGTGTGCGAGTCCGACTCGCACTTGGCCGGTTATTAACATATTCTATGACGAAAAGAAACTCCAATATTAATCTCGGAGGAACGGTTCAGTTAAATTTCATGTGTTGTGCATGACCAAATATGTTTTCGCTATATCTGGGGAAACATTTGTCGTAGACCCACCATGCGACCACTCAAAATAAACGCTCCGACCTGATTTACCTTCCCTGTCATGTCAAAATTTGTTTTCGTTATATCATGGGAAACACTGGTCGTAGACCCTTCATGCGACCACTCAAAATAAACGCCCCGACCTGATCTAACTTCCTGTCATGTCAAAATTTGTTTTCGTTATAGCTTGGGAAACACTGGTCGTAGACCCATGATGCGACCACTCAAAGTAAACGTCCCGACCTGATCTACCTGTCTGTCATGTCAAAATTAGTTTTCGTTATATCATGGGAAACACTGGTCGTAGACCCATCATGCGACCACTCAAAATAAACGCCCCGACCTGATCTACCTGTCTGTCATGTCAAAATTTGTTTTCGTTATATCATGGGAAACACTGGTCATAGACCCATCATGGGACCGCTCACAGTAAACGCCCCGACCTGATTTGCCTTCCTGTCATGTCTAAATTTGTTTTCGTTATATCTTGGGAAACACTGGTCGTAGACCCATGATGCGACCACTCAAAATAAACGCCCCAACTTGATCTACCTGTCTGTCATGTCAAAATTAGTTTTCGTTATATCATGGGAAACACTGGTCGTAGACCCATCATGCGACCACTCAAAATAAACGCCCCGACCTGATCTACCTGTCTGTCATGTCAAAATTAGTTTTCGTTATATCTTGGGAAACACAGGTCGTAGACCCATGATGCGACCACTCAAAGTAAACGTCCCGACCTGATCTACCCGTCTGTCATGTCAAAATTTGTTTTCGTTATATCATGGGAAACACTGGTCGTAGACCCATCATGCGACCACTCCAAATAAACGCCCCGACCTTATCTACCTTCCTGTCATGTCTAAATTTGTTTTCGTTATAGCTTGGGAAACACTGGTCGTAGACCCATCATGCGACCACTCAAAATAAACGCCCCGACCTGATCTACCAGTCTGTCATGTCAAAATTAGTTTTCGTTATATCATGGGAAACACTGGTCGTAGACCCATCGTGCGACCACTCAAAATAAACGCCCCGACCTGATCTACCTGTCTGTCATGTCAAAATTTGTTTTCGTTATATCATGGGAAACACTGGTCATAGACCCATCATGGGACCGCTCACAGTAAACGCCCCGACCTGATTTGCCTTCCTGTCATGTCTAAATTTGTTTTCGTTATATCTTGGGAAACACTGGTCGTAGACCCATCATGCGACCACTCAAAATAAACGCCCCAACTTGATCTACCTGTGTGTCATGTCAAAATTAGTTTTCGTTATATCATGGGAAACACTGGTCGTAGACCCATCATGCGACCACTCAAAATAAACGCCCCGACCTGATCTACCTGTATGTCATGTCAAAATTAGTTTTCGTTATATCATGGGAAACACTGGTCGTAGACCCATCATGCGACCACTCCAAATAAACGCCCCGACCTTATCTACCTTCCTGTCATGTCTAAATTTGTTTTCGTTATATCGAGGGAAACACTGGTCGTAGAAACATCATGCGACCACTCAAAATAAGCGCCCCGACCTGATCTACCTGTCTCTCATGTCAAAATTTGTTTTCGTTATATCATGGGAAACACTGGTCGTAGACCCATCATGCGACCACTCAAAATAAACGCCCCGACCTGATCTAACTTCCTGTCATGTCAAAATTTGTTTTCGTTACATCATGGGAAACACTGGTCCTAGACTCATCATGCGACCACTCACAGTAAACGCCCCGACCTGATTTGCCTTCCTGTCATGTCTAAATTTGTTTTCGTTATATCTTGGGAAACACTGGTCGTAGACCCATGATGCGACCACTCAAAGTAAACGTCCCGAACTGATCCAACTTCCTGTTATGTCAAAATTTGTTTTCGTATATCATGGGAAACACTGGTCGTAGACCCATCATGCGACCACTCAAAATAAACGCCCGGACCTGATCTACCTGTCTGTCATGTCTAAATTTGTTTTCGTTATATCTTGGGAAACACTGGTCGTAGACCCATCATGCGACCACTCAAAATAAACGCCCCGACCTGATCTACCTTCCTGTCATGTGAAAATTTGTTTTCGTTATATCATTGGAAACACTGGTCGTAGACTAGCGATAGGCGATTGCGAATAAAAACAATCGAATTATTCGATTGTTCCCGTTATTCGATTCATTCGAATACAAATCTACATTATTCGATTGTTGCACAGCGCTGCTCTGTGGCGCTACAGCGGAGCGGACGAGCGTCCAAATATTATAAGGGGGAACGGCATAACGTATAATATGCAGATCGTATAATGTCATATTTTAACAAAATTTTAAAACCATGCACAACGTATAATCGGCAGATCGTATAATCTTATACGTAGTGCATGAAGAAGTCCAAAAAATTAAATTACTTATTTCTCCATGCATAACGTATAATAGTCACAACGTATAATGTTATGATCTTTATTTAACAAAAAAAGAAAACCATGCATATCATATAATCCTAAAATATTTCATACGATAAGCGCCCTTATCGATATAAGATTAAAGATTATACTCGCACGCGACTTTTCGACCGTCTCAATTAGCGTTGTAGCAAATTGTTACTCTTCAACAGATATCGATTCGTAGCAATTTCAGCCTTAAATGTATCGTTGTTAGGGCGCTTTATGCAGTGCTTCTTGGCATATTATACGTTCTGCATGGTTTTCTTTTTTTGTGAATTCATTTTAGGAATATTATACGTTGTGACTATTATACGTTCTGCATGATGCAAAGAGTTTATTTTATTTTTAAACTCATGCACAACGTATAACATTATACGTTGTGACTATTATACGATATGCATGGTTTTAATTTTTTGGAAAAAAATAAGATTATACGTTGTGAATATTATACGTAGTGAATACGACTCTATTATAAGACACTTCGGCGCGGCGCGACCGCGCGACTGACGCGAGTGAACGAGATACAATCGACGAGCGCGCATACGCGACCTCGATGCAATTGTACGCGCCGCGCACAATCGGCGAGCAGCGCATAGGTACGCACCGCACCGAATACAATTGCAAGCAGTAATAGGGTTCCGTTTTCGACATCAACAACGACGAACAACGACGACAACGTCGCCAACGTCGAACACAAGATGTTCCTTTTCGAGTAAAGAACCAACTACAACAACGCACAGTAGGTACGACAAAAGAACGCGGCACTCGCTGCCGCGGCAAATAGTGGCTAAATAGAGGTTACTGCGTACCAGGCGACCACAGGAGAGCAAATTGAACTAAAAAAACGGGCCAAGTGCGAGTCGGACTCGCACACGAAGGGTTCCGTACCATCAACACCAAAAATCAGGTTTTTTTGTATGGGCCCCCTTGATTTTTTATTTACCTATTTGTTGTTATAGCGGCAAAATAAATACACTCTCTGTGAAAATATCAGCTGCCTACCTATTACGGTTCATGAGATAGAGCCCTGTGACAGACGGACGGACGGACGGAGAGCAGAGGCTTAGTAATAGGGTTCCGTTTTCACCCTTTGGGTACGGAACCCTAAAAAGTGTCGACACTACATGTCACATTCCTTGGAATAAGCGACGTAGGTACCTGCTTAGTACGAAAAAGTAAATTTACTTCACTTGTGCCGCGGGAGGAATTTGGCCTTTGTTTCGGCTCTCACTACTAATGAAGAATGACGTAACGACTATCAGGTTTATTGAAAAATAATTCTTATTTTTATCAGTTTACCTATCAATTTGGGAGACAAAAAATTTGATTTTTCTCCGTTTTCATCACTGCGCTACGGCGCTATGTACGGCGATATAATGTTGTAAGTCGCGTGGCGTCATTTTTTGCGCGCTCGTTGTATGGAAATTCTTTCTCCATCGTCTCACGTTTATCATTTTTATTTTTTGTTATTTTACTTTTTATTGTATCAAATGACGCTTATACTTTTTAAAATTGTTTCTCAGGTAAAAACTTTTACCAAAACCTATTATTATGTAATATTTTTTTATATGTGTAAATCAATTTAGTCTAACCCACGCTATAATTGTATACTATACACCATTAACAATAAAAAGTAAAAAAACAGAAAAAAAAAATTGTAACCTACAGGATTCGAACTGACACCCCCCCGAACGATAACTGTAGATGAGACGTCTCACGCGCTACACCAACCAGCTACTGACGATCAATGTGAAAATAGTAAATCCTTTCATGAATTAGAGAGCTGACGAAGTGGTGGCTGTTTTCTAGCAGCAATGTGAATAATATGGCGGGTGATCTCAAACCTTGTGATTGGTTGTATGATCATTGACGACTTGCCGCGGGATCGATACAACTTTCACGAAGTTCCAGCGACGGCGTATAGGTGTCGCTCTATCAATTCAGTTTTGTCCTAAGATTTACGGCGCCACTGCTGCTTCGGCGTCTAGCGGAGCGGTGGGGGGGAAATCGGGAATTTGTCTAGCTTCATACGTAGCCTTTTAGGTCCGGATATTATAGACGGATGTACATTGCAGCGACACTAGAACTAACAGGGTTCCTAGTCCACGTGAACATTCGGCAACATGCGAGCCGGGTAGGTCAGCATTCTCATTAGCGGAGTGACCGAGTGAGCTCTTATGTTGCGGCGTAGGTGAGAGTCAAGATCCGTAGAAGTTGAACTCAACATAAGTACTCGAGCTATATTCTCGACCGTTAGTCTGATAACAATGTGGGTAGTAAATATCGTCTAAAATAAATATAGTATAGTAAATTCCGTCCCTCTGGAAATCGAGTTAGATATTCCCGGTAATCTCGACTGACATTTAAGGTCGGCCCGTAAGCACCTGAATATTTTGCCTCCCATACAAACGTAGTTTACTAATAATTTGAAAACCACTGTTCCAACTTACTTGATATTTGGTATCTAATATTAGGCTACAAATATCTGTGTCTGCATGCCTTTGTTTTTTCGGTAAGTAAATGTATTCTGGTTCAAACCACAGAGAAAACAAAATTCGTATGAAGATTTTCTTTTTGCATTAATTTCATTCGGTTTTGATTTTTCAAAAAAACAAAAGCATGCAGACACAGATATTTGTTACCTGATATTAGAAATTTAATATCAATTTAATTGGAATAGCGGCTTCCAAATGATTAGTAAACTACGTTTGTATGGGGAGTATCCCAAACTATTACATTTTGCCTTGCTGTAATGGTATAGATTTATATATTTATTTATTTTTTAGGAAAGATGTCTGAGGGACTCTGTGCGTGACACCAGTTGTGATGTATGGTTAAATAAATGCCATGCGGATATTAGTCGGTGAGCGGGGCCGGGCCCTCAACCATACGTCACAAGATGGGTATTAATTATGTCTAACCAAATTAAAACCAGATAAATTAAATGAATGCACTATGTATTATGAATGATTAAATAAAAAGAAACAACAACCAATGTTCTAGGACGAGCATAAACACAAAAATATACAAGTAGGTAAAGAAATAGAGTAGGTTCCTAATTGGGCCCCCTAATACGAACGACGACACTGAGAAGTGTTACGCGCACTGACTCTAATGCCGGCAAAAAAAAAAGGTTCGGTACGGTACCTATGTGGTGATGATGCCTGGAGCACGTGGTTGGGCGGCGAACGGCGCCTGCCCTCGAGCGGCTTGGTCCCCTTAACTGTGGACGCACCGCACCACAGGGCTTGTCGATGGAGGACCCCACTCGGAGCACGGGGTGACGGGGCGCCTGGAGCACGTGGTCGGGCGGCGAATGGCGCCTGCCCCCGCGCAGCGAACCTCGAGCGGCTGAGGGTGGCTCCCGCAGTGGACGCACCGCACCACAGGGCGCGTCGTTGGCGGAGCCCACTCCAAGGAGCAAGGGGTGGGCGCCGAAGACACGGAGGGCGCGGCTGTCACCCACTCCACCGAGCCAGACCGAAAGCAGCGAGCGGCGAGATGCCCTCGCGCCGTGGCGGGCGAACAACAAGATGGTTGCCGTTGTGGTCCTCTCCCATTGGCTCTGTAGGATCGCCTGACGTTTGCTAGGCGCGCGCGCATGAGGGAGACAGCATCCTTGAATTTCTGAGTGGTAGAGAGAGTCGGTACTAATGTTCGTAGTTTGTTGTTTTGTTTCTAGAAGAATTTTGACCGTTGGTTCCTTGAAACGTGTATTTTTCCATTATGTAGATAACTATAAATTTTCATTGTGAGTATGCATAAGCACTGACATCGTTCTGAAGGCTACCGTAAGCGTAGTTTAAGAAATATATGACACACAGATATTGCCTAATAATTAAAATAATAAAGTAACGTATGATACATTGCAACGGTCTGCTTGTCAGCATGAAATTTAAAAAAGAATGAAAGAACATTGAAACATTTAAATATTCACTGACTCCTGTTTTTATATATTTATATCAAACATTCTAATTGTACCTTATAAACTTAGTACCTTACCTATTCAATAAATGTATATTAACCAAATATATACCGAAAACTGTGCCGAAAACTTTATTTGGTGACCAGGAAAAGATACACCGCCCGAGCACCAAAATTTGGGTATGGCAACTTTTCAATGCGTTTGGTTTTTTTCTTTTTATGCAACCTGACCTGGATGGCTAGTACCACAAAACTACGGTCATGAATTTACCCAAAACCCCACATTTCCGAAGGTATTCGGTGCCATGCCAGGACCTTCCCTTTTATGAGCACGGCTACATTGAACTGGATAGAAAACACGGACAATTTTTCATTGAACATCTTTTCATCCAATGCGATAATACAAACACGGGCGGGCTTAAGCCCAACTACCTAGTAGGGGAAGGGGCCCTACAGCTTTACATGGATTCCGAACCATGGAGCAGCTTGCATTCGTGACAAAACGCACTTATCTAACTCAGAAAGAGTAAGAAAGCACACCGACCCACAGCAAACTCAGTCGCATAATTCGCACAATAAGTTCATTCGATTAGAACTGATATTTGTATTATTCAGGATGTACTCAATATGTTTTAAAATATATATGAACTAATTAAGTTATCTCTTCCCCTCAAACAGGAATGTAACTGTTCCGCGTTAAACACAGTTTTACTGCAGCACTTACATTGAGGAAAGTGGTGCAGCGACCGAGTCGCATCAGAGACCATGCGACCGCGCGTAAACCAAGAAATTATCGACGGAGATATCGATCACCAATGTAACGTCACATTTGACAACACCACACTAATATACTACGGCATGGATTATTTTAACTTTGTGAAATCTTAAATCAACAAATTCCAGCAAAAATAAACTACAAAGGTCAGTAATAAGAATTATATGACTGCGTCTACACAGAGTTTCTTTTTAATCCTATAATTGTGTTGTTTTTCCAAGATATTTAGGTAGAGAAGCCCTAAGTTTAAAATAATGTATGTAGCAGTATACATTTAATTCATTGTCTCGACGATCGTGCATCCGTGTATAAAATTATCACCTTCGTACTTCGTGCATCTTGTCTTTTTTTTATATAATTTCCATCATTTCCGTATTTTAGTCATGTTGTGATGATACTTTTATCAATCTAACATTTCCAGATATGATTTTCATACTGATTCATTATTATCAGAGAATATTGCTGCTTTCGGAATTGAAAGAAGCGCTTCGGAAACGTTATCTCACAACGTCAACATAACCTAAAAACACAGCCCAAAATGTTTTTTAGTTTATTTTACAATACAATAACCTCTCTTTGTTATCGTTTCAGTAGTTGATATTCCCTTCTGTATACAACAATAGTAATGATGGTGGTAGTGGAACGGTAGAAATGAGTTCCACCGAGGAGGAGTTGAGTGAGAGAGAGACCGAGGCTGCGCTAGCTGAGGTACTGGCTCGGGTCGGGCCTCAGCTGCAAGATGTCATCAAACGGGTTCGTGTATTTATTTATATAATATGCGAAACTAAGCTACCAGTTAATAATTAATTTGTAAAAAATGTTTTATTTGCACGATGGTATGTAGTTACAGATGTTAAGGTTTGACGGTGTGTTAACGATTTATCATATTACTATACTTTGTTATACTAAGAGATATTGGCTACCTCGCTTCTATTCTAACTATATATTTTTTTTTATATTTTGAACTTTTCTTGGAGACACCATTACAGCAAAATTACACCTCTTCGTCTGGCATTTTAGACTATTATTTCAAAAGAATTAGGTATAAATTGACCAAAAGTTTGTAAGTGAAAGACTTGGCATTCACCTGAAGCTTGTGTGTGATACAGACAATTGTAAACCTACCTGTCCGACTACCTATATTATTCCAACTGTAAAAAAACGGAATAATAATGTTAAATTCAAACTATGAAATAATATAAAGTAAGCCAACTTTTGGATTTGAAGCAACTTTTAGTGTATTTTAAGGATAAAACTAATCTAGATTGATGGTTAACTATTGTTGAGCAATCTCAACTATTTCTAGTTACTAGGTATTTATCGTTTTCAGTTTGTCATTATTGATTGCTTTTTCAGGGTTTTACGAATGTTGCTATACAGCAGTCAAAAAATGGTGAAGATGTGAAACCAGATTTAATTGGTGACTTGTCTTACTCTTCCAAGAACACCCAAGTGTAAGTACCTAGGGCTCTGCTGCATGACATAGACTTGCAACAAAGTCTGCAATTAAACTTTTTACAACATAGGTATACAATGTAATAAATTCATTATAAAAACAGGAAGTCAAAATGACCGTGTTTAGTTTGTGAGTAACTCTGAGAGACTGTGATCAGCTTACTTACTTAGCTTAACGTTTTGTCCACCCCGCTGTGGACATCATCAGGATCTAAGTAAGGATCACGTCAAACTAAGTAAGTAAGCTGAACACTGTTTATCCGTAAACGTAAAATAATATGTCGAACAACAGTGAAAATCTAAACATACACTCTGAGAGACTGTTTTTAGATGAATACACTAAATTCAAGTATCACCATGACAAAATTTAATAAATCTGTGATAGCTAACTATGCGGTGGGTTTTGCGGCTGCAGCAATCTGGTGCGCCTGGAGCTGGTGAAGCGGGTGTCGTTCCACGTTCAGCGCGTGTCGCTGGCGTTGGAGTCGCTGGGGCTGGCGCTGCGCTGCTCGCTCGGGGAGATTGCCTTCAAGGGGCTCTACCGCGCCTACAATGAGAACCTCTACAACCTGCTGCCCGTTATGTCCGAGGGGCACCTCCTGTGAGACATGTCTATTTGATAAAGACGACCTTTCTTACCTGTTTTTTTTTTATATTGGTTTTATTTTAAAAGGTTGCATTTGGTATGGCAATATCTACTAAAATTTAGAAATGTTTACATACTTACTTGATTTGAATTTCCCATTTTTATTTTATACGAAAGGCATTACAATAAAAAGTGTTAGTTATCAAAATATTCAAACATATATTGAATGAGAATCTTAATCAAGATTTAGCTACTATCAAAGGAGGGACTTATTTATTGTGACAGACTATCTTTAATACATTTAAAACAGTGAAGTTAGACTTAATACATTTAAAATTGTGAAGTAAGTCTTTAAGGCCCTGGTACTAGCCAAATCGCAAAGTTAGACGAGGCACCCCAAGTTAACTAACTAAGTCTGACGATTAGAAGTGTCATTCTTACAATATATGATTCCTTGTCTAGAAATCAACCTATTTTCGTTAATGTATGTTTCCTTTTTCTATACAAAATTAATTGCGGAAACTGTGTCCATTTCCGAACTTTTTTGACTAAATGTAGAAATCTAAAAGCAAATGGAATTTTTTCTTTATGCATATATGGTGTTTTTGCTTATATCTAGAAATCGAATTACTTTCAGATTTCTAATGAGAAAAATGAACTTTTTTATTATTTATTATTATTTAAATAAATGATGGAATCAAAAAATATTAACAATTCATTATCAGTCTGTAGTTCTATTTGGATTTGCTGAAGCATTTCACTACATATTATTACATTTGTTAAAAGGTGTATTTGTATGGCGCGACTAGTTGGCTAGTCCTAGCGCCTTAATACATTTGAAACCGTAAACTATTGAGGCTAGTTGCGTGAACCATGGACTCTTAATAGTGTTATTTTGTGATAGTTGTGTGACAAACAGTGTGGGTGTGTTTACAGGGTATCGGTGTCTAACGTCACAGCCGACGTGACAGTGGGTCTGGTCGTTCACGACGACACGCTATCACTGATCAACCCTAGCATCGAGTTTGCACACGACGAGGTGCTTGTCCGGGTAAGATGGCCTTAACAATACCAAAGGCCCTAGTGTCGACTTGCAACCACCAATAGCAGGGCCGTAATTTGTAATCTCATTGTTCTGACTCGTCGTGGTTTAAGTAACATCAATCTAATTATCGTTAAAAATCAATAGCCAGTTTTCATGTTCACGTCTCGTTTTAAAGCATGAATCATCAATCAAACTTTTAATGATTTTCTTTGGATTCGGATGTTTGAAGACTCGTAAGAAAAAATATTTATGTTAAGCGCGGCGTATGGTGTACGCAAGGACCTAGTAAAATGCCTGACGAACCCCATGGGTTTTTTCATACAATGTTTGAAGGACCCCAGGTTGTACTTTGGGGGAAATACTTAAGAAGGGAGTTCATTCCATTGTTTACCGACCCTAAATACACAGGATCTAGAGGGTCGGTTGGTTCTCACGTTTGAAATATTGGCTGTGAATTTTTCCATTTTCTCGCTCTCAAGCAAGGTAGAAAGCAGACGTAGGGACAGCGTTATGCAGCTCCGACGAGCATTCTCCATGGTAAAGACGATAAAAGACAGAGTGAGGCCCTACATCCCTTCGGAGTTGAAGGGTCTCCAGATTCAGGATTACCTCGGGGTCGTCGACGAGATGAATGGCCGATGTATCGAGTCCAGGTAGCCAAGCAGGTGCATAGCTGAGTCTTTCCGCAAATTAGAACAATACTCCACGCAAGACCTTCAGGAGTGAAATACTGATGCAACCTGTTGAGGACTCCCAGCGTGTTTGGCTTTATCCTCGATATGGCGTCCAAAATTATGATCATGCGTCAGGTCGACATCAAGAATCCCAATGTGGTCGTCAATGGGCAGAGTGGTCCCCTGGAAGGTCGGAGCCACACTGAACGCAGTACGCTTCGCACTGAATACGTGTGTTTTGCTCGCGTTAAACTCGACTAGGTTCTGGAGACCCCACCCGGAAACTTTTTCCAGGGTCTCTTCGAGTCTAACATAAACAATATTTATTACAGAACACACACAATTACATATGTTGTGTTTGAAAATTAAGAGTAAAAAATCATGTGACGTTTTGATTCCAGTTATCATGGCCGTCGCCCCAGCGTAGTGGCGGCTATGATTTCACAACAACAGAACAACTGGCAAAGCATATGGGTGGGTTTTTATTTTAACTTGATTTTAAAAAATATTTTGGAATTTTAATATCCAATATCGGTTATTTAGCTTAAGGTGGCCCAACCCGGCGGGCCTAACTCATTCGCGGGCACGGTACAAAACCGTGCTGTTGCGCTCTGGTACCTTCTTTGTTTCAAAGAATAAGACAGGTTCCGTGATGAGGAAGATGCAACATGTCCACAAAAAAGAAAATGTGTATAGTGTATAATTTGGTAAGATTTACGAAAATTTTGATTTCAAAACGACTTATAGCTAAAAGTAAACCACGACCGCTGTAGTCAAAAATCTAACAAAAACCAAATAGATTATAAATCTTGATTAAATAAGCTATGTCTGATGACTAATCTTTTTAAGATGTTCTTACTTTATCATGCGTAATCCACCTCCAAAGTTATTGTATAAAACGCGCAAAAAATTCAAACTTTCGGACCTTATAATTTAGAAACCAAACACAATTTTACAATGCCAATGGTCATCAGACATCTAGTTCGATCAAATAAAACTATTTTGAGCAAAATTTTGGATCTCTGACAAGAAATATGGGCGTGATCTTCTTTCCCCTTTTGTATGGGGAGATGAGCGGGATGGGCCACCTTAAGTTGTTTGGGCCATACAATAATCTCAGGTCAAAATAAATAACGGGGTGCCATGTCTGAAATTCCCCTATCGCTAATGATCCAATTTTTAACCAGATAGAAAACACAATCATTTTTTATAACCACTTTGACCATCTTTCATTCAATACTGTGGTACCAAACTGAGCTTGTTCGAACCTTCTAACTGATAAGTAGGTAAGGTACCTGCCGTTTTACATATATTCCGAAACATTAAGTGATACTCTCAACAAAAATTCACATTTTCATATGTAATAAGAAAAAAGTTTTTGTGCTTTTGCATGCATGCAAGAAGTTCTTTGGCATGAATAAAACCAGATTGTTTCGTGCATTCAAACAAATGTAATCGGAGTCAAATTACCAATAGACGGCAGCGCCGCGGATTCGGGGGATTCTATATTCAAATGATTGATGTGTTACATCGGCGCGCGCAACTTGGTTATGAGCAAAAAGTATGCCCTGATTTGTTTCCCCAAATGCGCCTAAACACGTATAACTTAAACTTAAACTAAACTAAAAGTGTGCACACCTCATGGACGAGAGAGGTAGAGAGATGTCCGAGGGGTACTATTAATGGTTACAAGACTACAACGAGACGGCGCCTTTTGCATTTTACTGTTAGTTTTATCAATAAAAACCTTCAAAATTTACATCTATGCTTTCGCGCGGATTCTAATAATTTAAATTAAAAAATGTCAGAAAAATTTGCATCATGAGATCAACATTTCCTACCATACAAAGAAAAGTAATTGCACGACATCTATCGGCAAATAGCAAGAGCTATACATCGATACAATTTTTTTTTTTTTTTTTTCGTTCGAATATTGACTGAAATTATAAAATATGTGGTGTTTTACTGACAAATAAAACGTAATTCCACCAACAGACTTTATATTATATTTTCCTGTGTGATGATTTCAACAATTTACACAAAATCTCATCGTGTAATCGACTGTTCGCTGAAAATTGCGCCGCAGACCACAATATTGTCCGACAACCTAACACCGCCAGCGCCATGTCGCGAATGATGCTAAGCCACGCCTTCTTATCACATGGGCTGTGACGTAGAGACCCAGTTTGCTTAGACCATCTCCTCTCTACCTCCCTCCTCCATGGCACATCCTTTGTACCGGGATTCGCTACAAGAGGCCACAAGAGGTGTTGAGCTAGTGTCAGAGGCTGACGGTTGTGAACGCGCAGATGACCTGCCGCTGACGGCGGCGGTGACACGGCCGCTGCATGCGCTGCTGCGGCGGCGGTTGCTGGCGCACCTGGAGCTTGTGCTGCAGCAAACGGCAGGCATCAGCGAGATGCTCGGCTGCAACCAGGCACTCGTGCGCGCCTACAGGTAACCGCGGGATGGATGTAGCTATTGCCGAAGGCTGACGTAGGTGAACGTACAGACGACCTGCCGCTGACGGCGGCGGGGACGCGGCCGCTGCTCGCGCTGCTGCGGAGGCGGCTGCTGGCGCACCTAGAGCTCGTGCTGCAGCAGACGGCAGGTATCAGCGAGATGCTCGGCTGCGGCCAGGCACTCGTGCGCGCCTACAGGTAACCGCGGAATGGATGTAGCTATTGCCGAAGGCTGACGGAGGTGAACGTACAGACGACCTGCCGCTGACGGCGGCGGGGACGCGGCCGCTGCTCGCGCTGGTGCGGCGGCGGCTGCTGGCGCACCTGGAGCTCGTGCTGCAGCAGACGGCAAAAATCAGCGAGATGCTCGGCTGCGACCAGGCACTCGTGCGCGCCTACAGGTAACCGCGGAATGGATGTAGCTATTGCCGAAGGCTGACGGAGGTGAACGTACAGACGACCTGCCGCTGACGGCGGCGGGGACGCGGCCGCTGCTCGCGCTGCTGCGGAGGCGGCTGCTGGCGCACCTAGAGCTCGTGCTGCAGCAGACGGCAGGTATCAGCGAGATGCTCGGCTGCGGCCAGGCACTCGTGCGCGCCTACAGGTAACCGCGGAATGGATGTAGCTATTGCCGAAGGCTGACGGAGGTGAACGTACAGACGACCTGCCGCTGACGGCGGCGGGGACGCGGCCGCTGCTCGCGCTGGTGCGGCGGCGGCTGCTGGCGCACCTGGAGCTCGTGCTGCAGCAGACGGCAGGTATCAGCGAGATGCTCGGCTGCGGCCAGGCACTCGTGCGCGCCTACAGGTAACCGCGGAATGGATGTAGCTATTGCCGAAGGCTGACGGAGGTGAACGTACAGACGACCTGCCGCTGACGGCGGCGGGGACGCGGCCGCTGCTCGCGCTGCTGCGGCGGCGGCTGCTGGCGCACCTGGAGCTCGTGCTGCAGCAGACGGCAGGCATCAGCGAGATGCTCGGCTGCGACCAGGCACTCGTGCGCGCCTACAGGTAACCGCAGGATGGATGTAACTAGTGCCGGAGGCTGACGGAGGTGAATGTACAGACGACCTGTCGCTGACGGCGGCGGGGACGCGGCTGCTGCTCGCGCTTCTGCGGCGGCGGCTGGTGGCCCACCTGGAACTCGTGCTGCAGCAGACGGCAGGCATCAGCTAGATGCTCGGCTGCGACCAGGCACTCGTGCGCGCCTTCAGGTAACCGCAGGATGGATGTAACTAGTGCCGGAGGCTGACGGGTGTGAACGTGCAGACGACCGGCCGCAGACGGGGGCGGTGATGCGGCCACTGCTATTTGCACTGATGTTATGACAGTTTTCTACACGAATATAAAAATCCATGAACTGGCGTCAAATGCTTTATTCAAAGAAGTATGATAGCAAAATCGAAAATCATAGCGATTTAGTGATAAGCATTACGTAACTCGTGTTAAACCAACCATAGATGAATAGATAGCAATAGGCTCACCAGTTCAAATGGGTTGTTGTGAAAGCTTATACCTTTGATAGGTAGACATTAAGTCAAAGAATGTCAAGGTATTGCCGTTCAATACATTTTTATAGATCGTTGAAAGAAGTTGAAATGATGTATGTTATAATAAAAGAAATATGCGTGATGAACTTACCAAATACACTTCATGAGAAATGATTAGCATTAAGCAAGTGACTAACTGTCAGGACTTCATATTAGAGGTCTAACTGATTAGGTCGGTCATTCGTGCTTTTCCCACCCAAAAATAACTTCTAAGATCAACCAAGCACTACTAATGTGTTTGTATTGGCACTTCAATAAACTCGGCAACGTAATATGTATTGCAGCTCCACTATTGAGGAGTTGGCGGATTGCGGCAACAAAGCTCTCGATGTTTTGCTGATCAACGTGCGGAGAACACTGCTGCAGGGCGAGAGGGAAGTCCTGGAGCTGCCCCCGCTTCATGCCAGCTTCACTCACAAGGTTAAATTCACGATGGCTAGGAATACTGCGACTCGTATTGATCATACTGTTCTGTTATTCTGAGCAGAATTACCCTAAAAATTGCATTATGCCTAAGGTTAAGACAGTTCCTTTTACTTACATGGTTTGATATTTTTTCTATGACTAGGTACATATGTATGTACCCCTCCCCTCCCCCATCCCCCCTCCCCCCAAATCGGTCACATGGTATGGGAACATTCCTTAATATAGGGTGCAAACGAGACCCCATCCTTTCTTGAAATCATGGACAGTGCTCGCTAATGGGTGTAAATTTGAAAGTTTCGATTAATTACTTAAAAAATTGTTAACACAAAACTCTACATAGAGATCTTGACAGATCAGTTTTACCTGTCTCGCAGTCGTGGCGTCAACATAACTTTTACGCACTTTATCAAGTGTTTGCCTAAAGGCATCATTTTCTCCCTCTGTGACCAGTCCAAGATGGACTACTGGCATAAGCAGGCTTCTGTTTCAGATAGGTCCGATCTCATTCGTGGGCAAGTTCGAGACGGACAACGGTTGGATTAAAAACCTTGCCAGCGTGAACCGCATCAACGATGTCACTGTGTGGCCAGGGCACGGCAAGGTCACCATGCTCGCTTCGCTGCGAATTCGCGACCTCAAGGTCAGTAAGTTTTTGACGATAACTAAGTATCTGATTTCTTTATTTAAAGATGAGCTTCTTGGCACTGCCAAGTCACTACTTCGTATAAATGTTCCTGGCTGACACACTGGCCACAATTATTGTTGTAAATCAAAATTGTGCTTGTGTTGTTTAAATGTCTTCAAAATAGATTTTAGAGTAGGAACAAAAATCTTAAATGTTGTTTTATTTTAAATTAAGGAGGCTCTTTGAATGATTTACGTATTTCAAATCTTCATATATTTAAAAACTATTAATATTCTAATATTATTCTTCATAGACATATAACTCAAATAACTTTTCAATGTTTTTATGGGGAGATGAGCGGCAGTGCGATTACAAAGCGCAAAACGTTGTGTAGGTGCTACCCTACCCCATACTAACAACTAACTGACAGCTTTTGCTTACAAAATCTGTCAGGTTGGAGTAGTCGCCGCACCTATACCGCGCCTCGTTTCGCGCTTCGTAATCGCACTGCGAGAAAATTATGAGCCTTAAAAGCATTTCTCATGGTTACGACGTGTTTGCATTCATTAGACATTTGCTATCGCTATACTTCGCTTGCTTGTGCTTTAGATAACGGTTATTAACATCATAAATGTTTTCTGTCAAGCTGCTAAAGCCGAAGTATATTACATTATCGGTGAGTTCTTGTAGTTTTTATTTTGTTTGATTATAATTCTCGTCATAAGATAAGTAATCTAAGTAAGATAAGTAAAATACACCAGAGAATATTCGTAATGCTATAAATTACATTAATTTATATTATTGCATTAGTAACTTTGTTAGTTGTAAGTAATTTAAACTGAGGGTTGCGGTTTCTATTGTTCTTTGTTCTTTGCCTTAATCGGTACCCGAAGTCTCAGTTGTCACCTAAATTGGCGCTACGGCAAACCGATCGTCTGGCGTTTTTAAATGTATAAAGAAATTGAAGAGCGCGCGCAGTGGGCGTTAAGCAAACTAACATTTGCGAGTCCGAGCTTGATTTGACAGGTTACTCAACGTTGCCGTAAATACGTCGACGTTGCCGTTTACGTCCACTCCACGTTTTCATACAAATCGCAAGTCCGCGTTTGACTTTGACAGCTTAAGGCGGCCCATCCCGCTCAACTCCCCATACAAACGGGGAAAGAAGATCACGCCCATATTTATTGTCAAAGATCCCAAATTTTGATGAAAATAGCTTTATTTGATCGAACTAGATGTCTGATGACCGTTGGCATTGTAAAATTGTGTTTGGTTTCTAAGTTATAAGGTCCGAAAGTTCGAGTTTTTCGCGCGTTTTATACAATAACTTTGGAGGTGGATTACGCAATGATAAAGTAAGAACATCTTAAAAAGATTAGTCATGAGACATAGCTTATTTAATCAAGATTTATAATATATTTGGTTTTTGTTAGATTTTTGAATACAGCGGTCGTCGTTTTGTTTTAGCTATAAGTCGTTTTGTAATTAAAATTTTCGTAAATCTTGCCAAATCATACACTATGCACATTGTCTTTTTTGTGGACATGTTGCATCTTCCTCATCATGGAGCCTGTCTTATTCTTTGAAACAGAGAAGATCCCAGAGCGCAACAGCACGGTTTTGTACCGTGCCCGCGAATGAGTTAGTCCCGCCGGGTTGGGCCACCTTAAAGAAGTAAAACCACCGAATATCTAGTAAAAACTTGTATGGAGTTTGACGTTTTTACGGAACTTCGAAGTTACGTAAACTCCAATTTAGGTGAGAACTGAGACTACCGGCTCTGTTCTACCAAGGAATTGTTTGGCAGTAGCATTTAGATCTAAGTATGTATTTCATAATTGTGGCTGGAAAAAATATGTTATGTAAACCCGGTTTCTGTGCGGGTTCTTCTTTGACGTGAATTAACTTAATGTAGTTTGACTACCGAAAAGTTTAAATAAATGAAATGAAAAAAAAATCATCAATCATCTTTTTACGTACTGAAATTTGAGATTACGATCAAATTATTTTGCATTTGTATGACTAATTATATATACTTAATGTCATTAAACATACAAAAAGAAACACTATCTCTTCTAAAAACTTACACATTGTCTAAATTTAAGCCTTATGAGAGTGATAAGAGCCGATTGCGTTCAGTTCAGATATGGTCAGTCAGTCAGTCAGTCAGTCAGTCAGCGTGTTTGCGTCCACTGCTGGACATACGCCTCTCCAATCCTTCTCCAGTCCTCCCGGCCCTCAGCGGTACGGAACCACTGCTTTCCGCCGACGCACTTGATGTCGTCTTCCCACCTGGCGGGTGGTCTTCCCACACTCCGCTTGCCTGTCCACGGCCGCCAGTGTAGAACACGGTTACTCCAACGGTCGTCGTCTCTTCGGCTGACGTGACCAGCCCACTGCCATTTTAGCTTAGCCACCCGGTGTCCAATATCGACTACTTTGGTACGTCGGCGGATTGCCTCGTTACGCACCATATCCCGTAGCGATATTCCCAGCATGGCTCGCTCCATTGCTCGCTGGGCAACTTTCAACCTTTGGACAACGGCGTCCGTCAGAGTCCACGTTTCACACCCGTACGTCATAACCGGGAGGACGCACTGGTCATATATTCGGGTCTTTAAATTTTGCGGAAGGTCAGACCTCAGAGCGAACTTAAGCTTTCCGAAGGCAGCCCAACCCAGTTGAATCCGTCGCTCAACCTCCCTATACAGTCCTTGTCTACCAAGCCGCAGGATTTGACCGAGATATACGTACTCTTCAACCTGTTCGATCACTTCTCCGTCGATAACGATTTGTCCTCCCGTCATAACCTCGGTCGCCATGACCTTGGTTTTGTCCCGGTTCATCTTCAGACCTACCTTTATCGATGCTTCATAAAGGTCTTCCAGCATGGTCTGAAGCTGAACTCGGGAATTTGACAGAAGAACAATGTCATCGGCGAAGCGAAGATGACTGAGAAATTCTCCATTTACGTTGATACCCATGTTGTTGTGTCAGATATGGACTTAAGTAAAACAACATTTAATTATTTTAAAAAATAACCAGCACGAATTTCCATAATAAAAAAAGTTTATGTGTAGATTCATGGTCTAGCTATAATTTAAAGATAAAACTGTGCTTTGTGTTCTCAATCTAGATAAATATTCATAAATTTTCATAAAAAAAGTATCACCACAGAATATGAGAGTCCGATTTTTACCGTTATAAGTTTACAATATAGCTAGACCATCATTTTTTTTTTATTTTTTTTTTTATGTAAAGCGCGGCATATGGCGTACGCCAGGACCTCTTAAGGTGCCCGACGACGCCCATGAGCTTTCGAACTTTCGGGGCTGCGAAAACCATGCCGGCCGGCCAGGTGCTTCTTCACACCATGTTTGAAGGAACCCAGGTGGTACTTAAGGGGAAATAACACGGCAGGGAGTGCGTTCCATAGTTTACCGACCCTATAGATAAAGGACCTAGAGGATCGGTTGGTTCTAATTTTTGGAATGTCTACAGTGTACGGGTGCATTTCCTGCCTGTTCCGTGTTGTGCGATGGTAGAAAGGGGACGGAGGGACAGCGTTATGCAGCTCCGATGAACATTCTCCATGGTAAAGACGGTAGAACACAGAGAGAGACCCAACATCCCTTCGGAGTTGGAGGGTCTCTAGATTCAAAGACACCTCGGGATCGTCGACGAGACGCACGGCCCGACGCTGTATCGAGTCCAGGGAGCCAAGCAGGTGCTGAGCTGAGCCGTCCCACAAATGCGAGCAGTACTCCACGCAAGACCTTATCTGCGCCTTATAAAGGAGCAGTTTTTGGTCAGGCGTGAAATACTGTCGTACCCTGTTAAGAACTCCCAGCTTTTTAGAGGCAAGCTTGGCTTTATCCTCGATATGGCGTCCGAAATTAAGGTTATGCGTCAGGTCGACCCCAAGTATCCCTATATGTTCGTCAATACGTAGAGTTGCTCCCTGGAAAGTCGGAGCCACACTGAACGGAGTACGCTTCGCACTGAACACGCACGCCTGTGTCTTGCTCGCGTTAAACTCGACGAGGTTCTGGAGACCCCATTCGGAAACTTTTTCCAGGGTCTCTTCGAGTCTAACAACGAGGCGCCGCCTATTCTCCTCCACTTCAGCCCGGCTTGCGGTCTGGTGACTGGTGTACCTGGCTAGTACTGTGCTGTCGTCTGCGTAGCAGTCAATGTCGCCCAAATTAAGCAGATCATTAATTTGAACCAGAAAGAGGGTCGGGGACAGCACAGAGCCCTGCAGCACGCCGGCATTCACAGACATGGCTTCGGAGCAGCATCCGTCAACCAAGACTTTTATGCTGCGGCCATGCAGGAAGTCGGCGATCCAGTCACACAGCTCGGGTGGCAGGCCATAGGAGGGCAGCTTGGAAAGCAGTGCCTTGTGCCAGACCCGGTCAAATGCTTTCGCGATATCCAGGCCGATAGCCATACCTTCGCCATGATTTTCGAGCGCATCACCCATCTCATGTGAGACGTGAACTAGGAGATCCCCAGCAGATCGATTCCGACGGAAGCCGTATTGACGATCGCTGAGGAGTTCATTGCTCTCTAGATACTTCATCAGCTGTGAGTTAATGATGCGCTCCATCACTTTGCAGAGAAGAGAGGTAATGGCTATGGGACGGTAGTTGGCCGGGTCTGATCGATCGCCTTTTTTAGGCACGGGCTGAACGTTGGCCGATTTCCAAGCTGCGGGCACACATCCAGTGGAGTACGATAGGCGGTAAAGGCGGGTAAGGACAGGAGCTAATTCCGGAGCACATTTCTTCAACACCAGCGCAGGAATGCCATCAGGGCCACTCGCCTTCCTGGAATCTAGGGCGAAGAGCTCACGCCGTACAACTCCTTGGCGGAATTGTATGCTCGGCATAGAGACTCCGCACCCAGGAATGGCAGGCGGAATGGAGCCACCATCATCCAGGCGAGAATTCGCCGAAAAGATGTCCACCAGAAGGTTGGCCTTCTCTTTGGCGGAAAAAGCGAGTGATCCGTCAGGCTGCTGCAATGGTGGAAGTGAGGAGCGGCAGAAATTCGCTTCGACAGATTTGGCAAGGGACCAGAATTGACGGCTCCCAGTCGGGTGGCTGATCAACTTCTCGCCAATCCTGCCGATATGCTCGAACTTCGCTCTGGCAATTGCTCTCTTACTGGATCTGGAGGCTACGTTAAGAGCTTGTTTCAGCGCTTTTACGTCTGGGTCACGCCGTGTTCGCGCACGGGACCATGCACGGTGGGCCGCGTTCTTAGTAGAACAAGCGGCCGCACATTCCGCGTTAAACCATGGCTGGCTTTTGCCACCGAGGGATTTGGTGGAGCTGGGAATAAAAAGCTCCATAGCTCCCGTGATCACCTCGGAAACGGCATTCGCACAGCTCGACGGATCCATAGCGCTGAAACAGAGCTCTCTCCAAGGGAAGGAGGAGAAGTGTTCTCGCATTCCGTCCCAATCTGCCGACTCATAATGCCACACCAGACGCGTGCCGGGCGCACGTTTCTCAGTCTGGGTGTGTGGCACAGTTGACCTCACCAGGCAATGATCAGATGACCCCAAGGGGGCAAGCACCGACACCTTATACCCGGCGGGTTTGGTGGTCAGCAGAAGATCCAGTAAGGAGGACGCATCACCTGCTCGATCTGGGACACGCGTATGTTGCGTCACCAATTGAGTCAGGTTGTGCGCCAAGGCGAAGTTACGCACAGCCCTACCAGCAAAGTCAGTCTTCTCGGAGCCTAGCCACAACGCATGGTGCGCGTTAAAATCTCCCAGAAAGACCAACTCCGCTGAGGGGAACCTTGCCTGTGCATCGTCTGCCGCTTTGCTCATGTACTCGAGAAGTCGAGTAACCTCCCTGTCCCCGTTGTGCGGTCTGTACAGACACGCGTACAGCCGCGTGTCCGTCCCCATGTCAACATGGACCCAAAGCACAGAGTGTTCGGGGTCCTCCATGCAATGAAGACGGCGACAACAAATATCAGACCTGACGAACAGGCATACCCCGGCCTTCGGACGGAAGGATTCCTCCAGAGGAAAACCGGGATAGTGCAGGTACGACGTGTCGGCAGGTCGTGATATTTGTGTCTCCGTAAGAAAAAGCATGGCCGGCTTCGTCTGTTCCAGGTGCAGGTGCACGGCATTCAGGTTTGTGTGCAGCCCCCGTATGTTCGCGAAATCTACGCGAAAAGTGCCGGGGTTGTGCACCGCTGAATATACGTTTTTCTTTGTTGGTGTCATTGCATGGTTGTGTGGTGTGAGGTTGCACAGGGGACAAGTAGCGAAGATTTGTGGTCAAAGCGCAACTCTGTGGCTTCGTCACTGTCTGCCTGGGATGGTGAGAAACCGACACGATGGACGGAAGGGCCCCCGGTCCCCCCCGGAAGTGGCCGCCGGGACCCCGGCAGTCCGGTCACCAACCGGCACGACGGACCACTCCGAGATTATGCGCCGAGTGATGGTGCAGCCTTCTGTGTTGGTTAGACACAGACCGGGCCCTGAACTACTCGGCGGGCGGGCAGCGGGACACCCGTTTCACCAGGTCTCCCTGGCCATCGTGTCGATCACTTA
Organism: Incurvaria masculella; assembly: GCA_946894095.1. Classification (NCBI taxonomy): domain Eukaryota; kingdom Metazoa; phylum Arthropoda; class Insecta; order Lepidoptera; family Incurvariidae; genus Incurvaria; species Incurvaria masculella. The sequence continues at coordinate 13,638,153 of OX335644.1, forward strand.
CTCCCAAGCAGTGATTTAGCTTTAGAGTCACTGGACCACTCCTCTTCGCCCCTAAATCCCCCTTGCTACTGGGTCCTCGGGATTCACGCCGGAACACAGCGAACTGCTTGGCGGTGCGACTTATCACCGAGTGTGGTGGCGTACCCAGTCGACCTGGCGGTCTACCACACGCTGGATCCCTTAGTCGCCTCTTACGACATGCACGGGAAGACATGCAGTGGGCCCATTTGTATTCTTTTAACGTGCCGGTACCCACACAGCATTGCATCTTTTATCTTTTTTGAATTCCAAAATAAGTAGTAGTTATTTATAAAAATAATAAAACATGGTCTCACTTATGCTGTTGTGAAACTGAATGCAATCAGGTGTTAACACGCCATTAAGTCCTAAAACATGAGATATATTCTTTTACTTTCTTGGATTGCTGGATATCTATGTAATTAGCCTATAGATTCTTATCTATAAAATATGTTTTTCCGTTTTTGACACCAGAAACAATAAATAAAATAATTGAACATTTCAGATAGGTTTCGACGAGTACCGCATCAAGCTGATGGGCGTGGGTCCGTCGGGGCGGCTGCTCGTGACGGTGGGCGACAACGCGCTGCTGCTGGGCGTCACGAGCGGCGTGGCGCAGTGGCGCGCGCCCTACACCCAGCTCGACCAGCTCACCATTGAGTACTTCGAGTGAGCACACTTTCTTTGGGGCCTTCTCCAATTTCTTGTGACTCTGTGCATCTTGGAAAACGACTAAGAAAGGGCGGAAGTGGCTACCGAAACTCATCCGTATCGCGGCAGCGTAGTCACATATTAGCTAACTATTAGCTGCTAACGTCATACAACGTACAAAACTAGCTAAATACCTCTTATTTTCTCTGTAACACATTTAAAACCGGCGCCATATCCCGTTACTCCCAGAACTAGTTACACCGTTATTAAACTAACCTTAATTCCACATTTTGCCTAGGCAGGCATGATGAAAACGTTACATTTTAACTAGAAATTCTTTGTCTGTGGTCTCAGCCGACTTCACCTCCTGGTGTTCTGTTGCAGCAAGTTGGACGTGCACATCACGGGCCTGGGCCCACTGAACTGGCTGGCGTCGCAGGCGGCGAGCTGGCTCGCGGGACACGTGCAGGCGTACGCCGTGCCGTACGTGCAGCGGCAACTCAAGGCCGAACTGCAGCGAGCCTTCGATGAGATCAGCGTCTGGGATATTGTGCGAGGCAAAGCGCAGCAGTAAGCTTATTTATGCAAAATATGATTGATTTAGTTATTAAGTCTTCGTCTTCAATGGGAATGACGTCAATAACTGAAGCACACAAGAAATAAGAGCTGCTTTTTATTCTTGATTGAATAATGGAATAATTTTAGCTGGACAAAATAGTTGAAACCCTATTTGTTTTGGATTGCGCCAAATTATGTATTTATTTCCGTGTGACCTTGACCAGATAAAAAAAAATTATGACTGCTTTCGAATGAAATAAATAAATATTTTTCAAGGTCAATACCGCGGGTTAGAGGGAGTTGGGTCACCCCTACCCGATGAGAAGACTTTTTGAATGATTAGAGGTACACAGTGTCACGGCTCATTATATGTGAAATGCGTTTTTACTCATGCTTTAATGTTTCTTGAATTTTCCTTAAAAATGGCATGTGTGGAAGCCATGGTGAATTGTCATGTCAGACAGCATGTATAGATATAACAAGGTGACCTACTGAAACTTTATCGACCATATTTCTTATCTTATCCTGATTGTTTCATAGCAAAAATTATCATAAATTAGGTCATTATTTTGAAGCTACAAAGCTACTTCGAGATGTTTTTGAGTAAATTAAGAAAGAACCCCGCACAAATCGTATGGGAATTGGCTCCCGGTCAAATTGGCTGAAATTTGGATATGTTGTTCGTTTCGGCATCCTGAACAAAAGTCTCAATGGGCACAAAGCCCAATTTTGCTTATTTTGGCCGCTACGGGGCTCCAAAGCTCCACGGGTTGACCATTATTTACTACTCAAAACGGCGATCTTCTGGCAGTTTAGTATTTGCTACGCTGAGGAAAAAGTACCCTCTCATGTTTTTGGGGGGGCTAAATTCAAATCCAATGTCAATATGACAATATTGACAGTTGACAGCTGTCAATTAGTTGTCAACTAGCTGTCAAACAGCGAGAAATAAACAAAATCGATAAAATCCACATGTGAATGTAGGTTTTTGAGGTTGCTGAGTTCAAAACTGATGGCCAAAAGACAATAATGACAGTTGACAGCTGTCAACTAACTGTCAAACAGCATTTTACAACCAAAATGGATGCAACCCACATGTCAATATACGTTTTTGAGCTTTCTGAGTTCAAAACTGATGTCCAAAAGACGATATTGACAGTTGACAGCTGTCAACTGTCAATATTGTCATATTGACATTGGATTTGAATTTAGCCCCCCCGAAAACATGAGAGGGTACTTTTTCCTCAGCGTAGAAAATACTAAACTGCCAGGAGATCGCCGTTTTGAGTAGTAAATAATGGTCAACCCGTGGAGCTTTGGAGCCCCGTAGCGGCCAAAATAAGCAAAATTGGGCTTTGTGCCCATTGAGACTTTTGTTCAGGATGCCGAAACGAACAACATATCCAATTTCAGCCAATTTGACCGGGAGCCAATTCCCATACGATTTGTGCGGGGTTCTTTCTTTTTATAGTCCAAGTTAGAATGTATGGTAAAATCGCCTAAAATAGGCCCATGTGCACATATTGCCTTGATGAATCCTGTAATAGTTTGGTACATTTTTGTCTTCCTTTTCATTATGTATTTTATCGTCTATTCTATCGACCTGAACTTCACTTTAGTCCACACAAGGTTTTTTTTATTGGATTTGGTATAGAATATGTTGTTAATACTATTCAAGTGGTACTGTTCTCGAAATAATAGACTGATTACGAAGTATTAAAATTATTAAAATGTTTGCAATAAATGTTCATAAAATTAATAAACAGGTAAATTCCTCGCCTGGTGAACACATCAATAAGTGATTAAGAGAGCCGTAACCCTATTAATTTCCCATACTACGGGCTACAACTGTTTACATGCTCTTAATGTTTAACTAGGTGTTTGAAATGTTGAATTCTAAGATATGTCGAAATCTACACCAGCATTTTTTTAATACAACTTTTAGAGTGGAAAATATTTGTCAAAAAAAGTTGTCTTTTTTATCTTCATTTTCTTTTTTTTTTTACTGAAAAATACAGATATTCACAAATAATTACAAAGATATGGAAACATAGACTTTTTTTATTAATATCTGACAACTTTTAAGACTAGTAGGTAAACGTTAGGGCCTGGAAGACGATATCGCTAGTTTTATGGCAGTCGCCATGCAAAATTGTGCCTTAGCCAATAGACAAAGAATGCATTTCTTAAATGTTTTCAAATCTTAGATTTCCTGTGACTTTACGACAGCCATCGGATGTTTAGTTGCATTTTGTACAATGCCAACTGGTAAATTTCAATTTACTTCGCTGAATAACATGTCGTTTGACAGTTACGATGTTATGAAATGTAACTAAATCTCAGATTTAATCACTCACTTGCCCGTTCACCGGTCGAGCTTGTTTACCATGGTAACAGGATACGTTTTTGCTGCAAAGCAAGTTTTTCCTTGTCGCAGATTGGAAGATTATTTATTGTGTAAAGGTTCATTTAATTAAAGTCTTGCTCCCAAAGTACTGTAAAAGACTGCATGCCGTTAGTGCCTTTTTAAGTGATTGCTATTTTAAACCATAAAAATATTTTTCCATGTTTGTATCCAATATTGTTAACAAAATTATTTATCAAGTTAAATGTTTTCAACATATTAAGATTAAAATATTTATGACTGCAACATGTTCATATTTTATACTGGGTTGTGAAAAAAAACTTTATAAAAATATACTAAAGTTGTTAACCTGTAAGAGATAAGTGTTGATAAATAAAGTTTTATTAATAAACGAAATCTTTCTCTTAAGTTTGCAATCTTCAAGTTATTAATTTAAGTTTCAGCGACATGTACATATGAAGCATTTTAATCGCATTTTGAAAATAAGCTGAAAAAGTTTTTTTTCGTGACATTCGTCGGAAGCAAGTCATGTCACGACCTTTTTAGATTATTTTCCTAATCTGATTACAATGCTGCAAATGTAGATGTCGCTGAAACTCAAATTTATGAGATAACGGTAATGACGTATCCATTAAATACATAAAATTATCTTCAAGTTAGTATAAGAAAATATGGAAAGCAATTTTTTGGTTACTTTTCTACTAATCCAAATAAATCGCCTTTCCCACACTTCCTGTGAAAACCTAAAATTACTTTACCTTCTTTACATTGAATATAGGGAATGCAATCCCGACTCGAGATTGCAAATTCGAGATCCCGCGGGATTAGAAATATCAATCCCGCGGGATCCCGGAATTTTCAGGATCCCGTCTAGTTTTAAAAAAAATTTAAATTCGGATGACTGAAAAAGCTAATAACTGCTTGTTTGTAATAGTGAGGTTAACTAAAATAACATATTACTCGAAAGAAAATAAAAACCTTTATTCTTTAATCTTACCAACTAAATAATTATCAGGTTTTAAGGAAATTAACATAGGTAATTTAGGTAATCAAAACAATAAGCATATTTCAAGGGAATTAGGAAGTAGTTACCTACGAGTGATTTTGAAAATGAAAAAACAATCACTACAACTGCACAAGTAAAACAATGACGAACGTAAACAAACAAATGACTGCCTCTCCGCGCGCATATACTTCTTTCTCAATTACTCGACACAGTTCTATATTATCTGTCCCACTCGTCACTTGTCGCTAATATTCGGAAATAGTCGGAATAGTTTTCTAACGCTGTTTGGCGTTCCTGCCGCTCGCGGCCGTCAGTCAGCGCGCCGCGCCGCTTGCGCCCCGAGTGGACGTGTGTAGCGTCGCTGACCACTGCCGCCCAATCCCGTCAATCTCGAACGGGATCTCGTCATATGATGCGTCGGGATTGATCCCGAAAAATTACACGAGATCTCGCGAGATCGGGATCCCGCGGGATCGGGATTGCATTCCCTAATTGAATATCACCCAATAGAGAGCATAGCACTTAGTTGTCTTGTTGGGCTATTATCTATTATTTGAAGTTGAGCTGCGAGCTTTTTAGCCTCGCTGTCACTGCGACCTTTCCAGACCTATTGTGGCTTTTCCCTTCTTACAGTTCACCCTCTGCTTCTTTCAGGAAGTGCAGGATTTTTGGAGGTGTGATGACTATGATGTCATCTGGGTCTAGTAAGTAGTTATCCCCCAAGGATGGCATTTCTTTTGTGAATTAGTGGACCACAGTCGCTCAGAAGGTGGATCAAGACAGAACCTGCATAAATCTGTATCTGTCAACCTCTCCCTGTGCAGGTGTTTGTTAAGTTTACAGTTGCCTGTTAGGGCTCTGGTAATTACTCTGAGTTGATTTCGGCTTAGGTTAATTAGCTCGAATGCTTTTCTGGGAAAATTCCATTCATTTTTTATTTTTACTATTTGTCGTTATAGCGGCAACAGAAATACACACTCTGTGAAAATTTCACCTGTCTACCTAATAGGTTCACGAAATACAGCCCGTGACAGACGAACGGACGGACAGCGGACGCTCTGGTTATGGAAGCCTAACGAGGGGATAACCTTGAAATGAAAAAATATATCAAAGTAGGATCCAAGATTTGTTTTTTTTTTTACTTAATTATGCACTCTAGTACACCGTGACCACAAATTAATTTTCATCGGTTTATTGTTGTTATAATATTGAACATTGACTGTGCCAATTTAAAAAAAACATATATATATAATATTGAACATTGACTGTGCCAATGATAAGCAGTAATATGATAAGGAAAAAAAATTTTTTTCTTTGATAGTTTTTCGTCTGCTCCTAGACTAGAGGATCAAACTTCTACCCTATTATTAATATTTTAATTTTCATCAAATGCGACTCGACGAGAAAGGTGTTGGTTATATAATATTTAAAAAAAATCTGGCTGTTGTAAAGAAGTTTGTTCATTCTGTCACTGGCATTCTGCGAGTCACCTATGCACTGAAGAAGAATATAATATGTCACAATCAAATTAATCACAACACAATTTCTATTATTTGGTTTGAATGTTTTCATCATTGAAATATATATGTAAAACGATATATTTCCTTTATTTTCCTCGATAATTTTCTTGGCAAATAAATATACAGCAAACTTAATGCTTAAATTAGTTCATCTGATAACATCATGTGGTAAGTAATTAAAAACCGGCCAAGTACGAGTCGGACTCGCACACGAAGGGTTCTGTACCATCGTACAAGATTTAACACAAAAAAATCAGGTTTTATTAGGTACTTTAATTTTTATTATTTTTCAGTTTTACCTATTTGTTGTTATAGTGGCAAAATACATACACACTCTTTGAAAATTTCAGCTGCCTACCTATTACGGTTAATGAGATACAGCCCTGTGACAGACGGACGGAAGGACGGACAGCGGAGGCTTAGTAATAGGGTTCCGTTGGCACTCTTTGAGTACGGAACCCTAAAAAACCATGGAGGTGAAGAATGTGAATGGTGAATAATTTCTTCACCTCCATGAAAAAAAAACCTCTAAAAATGTGTATCTAAACTAAGTATCTAAATATTTAAGGCGGCCCAACCCGGCGGGACTAACTTAATCGCGGGCAAGGTACAAAACCGTGCTGTTGCGCTCTGGGACCTTCTCTGTTTCAAAGAAAGAGACAGGCTCCGTGATGAGTAAGATGCAACATGTCCACAAAAAAGACAATGTACATAATGTATGATTTGGTAAGATTTACGAAAATTTTAATTACTAAACGACTTGTAGCTAAAAGTAAACCACGACCGCTGTATTAAAAAATCTAACTAAAACGAAATAGATTATAAATCTTGATTAAATAAGCTATGTCTGATGACTAATCTTTTTAAGATGTTCTTACTTATATATATATAAAACGCGTCAAAAATCCGAACTTTCGGACCTAATAACTTAGAAACCAAATACAATTTTACAATGCCAACGGTCATCAGACATCTAGTTCGATCAAATAAGGCTATTTTGAGCAAAATTTGGGATCTCTGACAAGTAATATGTGCGTGATCTTCTTTCCTCGTTTGTATGGGGAGTTAAGCGGGATGGGCCACCTTAAGGGCGTAATATCAAGGATATGAGTTAATTATCAAAAAAAAGAAAACATACGTACATTTCTCAGTTGGTTTATGAAAAATTTCAGAAAAATATTTCTTAATTTGACTTCGGAAACAGGCACGAGCCATTGTATTGAACTCGATCACCTCATTATCCTTTTAAGGAGTAATAAAGCAAGTAGGTGTGTTCTCCGAACGGGGTGGACTCGGAATACCCATCGCTGGGAAACACCACCCGAACTGCCGCACGCAATCAACTAATAACTTGCCCGCAGCTGCCTATCGGGATGCATAAGCCAGCTCATCTCGGTATGTATTGTCGCCGCCCTGCTGCTGTTGGCTCTGGTGGGAGCGCTGTACATCTTCGGAGTATATTGACATCATCACATGCCCTCTAGCAAGCAGCTGGGTGAGTATAGCAGCCCCTAATCGCAGTCAGATATCAGTTTGGACAAGCTGAATTCCCTGGACGTGCCGTCAATCAGCTCAGCTCAGAAATCTGCTTTTGGATTTTTTCCCATTCACAGTTCGTTAATTTTTATATAGCACCTTTTTGTTTGCATGTCTTGAATTTTTACCAAAGGAAGATTTAGCAAGGTCCAGGCATGGCATCTATTGCCCATGTGATGTGTAGGGCTAATATACAGTAGGTCTGGTAATGCCATTTGTGTCCAAATCCACAAAACAATCTCTTACGGGAAAATTAACGCCTGAATGTTCATGCCTGAAAACATTTGCCTACATAGATCGTTATCTTAAATACTTTTTTTAAAAAGTAAATAAACTTAAGAAAATAACAGCAGGGTTGCAATGGTAAATTTACTAGACTGGTGAACAGGCATGTGAGTGATTACATTTGACTTTTAGTTTCATTTCGTACCATGCTTACCGGTAAACAAATATCCGTCGTTAAATAGTTAGCAGGTACGAATTGCAACTAAACGTCCGATTTATTCACTCGCTTGCCTAATCAGTCAAATTACCATGTTAACCCACCAGGTCAAAAACATTAAATTAACACAAATTTGATTATTGCAAAGAAAAAAGTTTGTCCTGTCTCTAGCCTATTTTAATGTTCAACTCCTACTAATATATTTGGTCTTGAGCTTGCAGATATACTTAGATGAAAACACGGGCCAAGAATTAAAGTGAATCAAGATGGGATTAGTTACATCCATATTCTGCACCATGACGTTCTGCATCGAGCGGTCAGTATAATAATTAATCGATCCCACTGAATTAATCGGTCCCACACAAGTAGGTACCTCTCCAGATTGGTACGTTTTCATTAAATGAAAGATGGTCGAAACGGCAATGAAAATTGTCCGTGTTTTCCGTTATTTTATATAATTATAGCAGCACGTTATAAAACATTTCTTTACATGGATCTAATTCCCATAAGGTGTGTGTAGGGCATATGTCATGACAGTAGGTGTGGTAGGTATTTGCCATCCATGTCTAATTACATACATAAAAAGTATTCATTACTTATCTACTTACCTTTATCGTATTTTACTAAAGTAAAATTTTGAATATAAAACCATTTATTTTGTTGTTGTTTATGAGGCCTTAAACCCTAACAGCGGAGAAGTGATCTATTACATCCAGTGATATATTAGATCAGTAAAGTTCATCATATAAGTCAGATCTAGGTGGTTTTTGGGATTGACATCCATGACGGATCTTACCCTACCCACTCCAAGCGCCAGCGGCTGCGCAGAAACCAAATCCGTTATAGTTTTAGTTCTGCGGAGCCGTTTGCGCGCGGAGGAGACCGGCCTTGTTCCATCCCGCCAAATTCTAATCGCTATGGATTGGGTGCTGAGTGGAATTTGAAGCAGCGATATAAAATAGGAAGATATGGTATTGGCAAATATTGGTTTCATCAAATCTTGCTACTGCTACGATTCACACGTTCGGACCATTGGCGATAGATGGCCTTGGAGTGCAAGGGCAGATACAATGCTATTTACCACGAGAGTAGAAGAAGAGAGAAAGAACTAACAATTTTGCCTTGTTAGCAATTCAGTGACACGTTCTAAGGGGCTTTGTCCAACTTGACCATTTATATTTGCTGATTGGAAGGTTGTAGATAGGTAACGGGCCACGGCTTGTGCAGTGTCGCATGTCTCCAGGATCATGACGTGCGTGTGCTGCGCGTTCTTGCTCATGCTTATGCTGTTCGGCGTGCTCGTCATGCTGGTCTACGGCGTCTCCATCGGCTACCACTTCTCGCAGAAGGAGCTGGCCAGTTACGCAAGTACGCGGCCAGCTTAATGTTTACATTCCCTTTTCCCGCTCTCTTCAATCTTCAGAAACATCTGGTTCGATGTAGCATGATCTCTGTTACCCCGTTCTTGAGCGAAACCTTATCACCGCGGCGCTTGTCGGTACGAAGATCTCCAGTATAAAGCCATTCTGCACCATAAGGCAGGGTGGCTATTTTCAGTAGCAGGGGTCCTGCTCGCTTATTCGCATTCATATTCTACCCTATCACTGGCCACTACCCTATAACCTGGTCCCTTACTATAGAACATTTTAATTGAACTGTTTCAGGGGAAATGATTTGATTAAAACATTAAAGTATATTTAAATTTCATTTTGATATGCCAGTGTTCTTTGTAATGAAGCAAGTAGGTATTATCTTGAGTGGGCGCTGGCACAGCCCACATCAAGGCCAAGTGACACAGCTGTTCACGTACAGACGACAGAGCATCGCACTTTTAGCTGGTTTTCTGTCATCTTTCTATATTTTATAGACTGAGCATTTATTCAACTATCTACTTGTGTAACAGCCTATCAGGAACGGCTGGCCTATTTTTGAAACGATTGCTACCAAATTTGCGATTCTGATCTTTAAAAACCGATTTTTATTTTTTTAATGACGTTTGGATAGCAGTGCCCGGCAGCCAGTGGCTGTTGCCGAGCGTTTACGATTGCATTGTTAATCGCTGGCTGCAAGCGATTGCAAAGTATGTCAAAAATAGCACGGCGGATTTCCAAAAGGCAATGAGGTGGCCTTATAACGTTATTTACAATCGTGCTAAGCAATACAATATTGTTTCAGTTCAGAAAGGAGACACCAGCGTGGCACCGATTTTGGATCGGCGTCGCTCAGGAGGCGGCGAAGACGAGGACTCCGCGCCCTACGTCAAACTAGTCGCCGTCAACGACTCCGCGCGTAAATAACATTTTTTGTTTTTCATTTGCGAAGGTTACACATATTATTTAACAAAATAGCGTAAACCAGTATCATACACACATTTACACTGCCTACTGCTCCTCGGAAGTGTATGACAGGAGGACGGACCTCGGATCGGCGTCGCACCCTGCACCCTAAATCAAGCTTTTCCCCGTCAACAATTCCACAGATGAGCGACATATAATGAACTCTCTTCAGGTTTCATAGGGATAGGCAAGAAGGACAGATCTTGAATAGGCGTCGCAAAACGAAGGGATTGCACACTTGTCGCCGTCACCGATAAGCGAAATCGACGTAACATACTTATTTTGTGACGTAAGCAACAACGTCATAATATACACAGAAAGTGCCGTTGGTTTTGTCAACCTGTGAATCGGATTAAGATAACATACGACTCTGGCAAAACCAGCAGACGGCCTGCCGAAGAGGTAGGAAGATATGACGGAGGATATCACGTGTTCACCAGAGAAGATATTCTCTGGTGAACACGTGGACGAATTCCTCGCCCACTACTGACAAATCAGCTAAAGTCATAGTCAAGTGCATACTCATCTATTTCCGGCACTAATCGATATGGTTAGTTTAAAGACTCAATATTACTTAATTTAATTTATGGCTAATAGGTACATCGACTTGTATACGCAGATCAAAGAAAAATATCTTGAGAATGTGTGTAGGTACATCATTGATTTTGGAGAAACATATTTTTCATTGGGCCCAAAGCTGGTTCTAAGCGACTACATCACGTGCAATTCGTGCGACATAGCTAAGCTAAGAAAAGTTGATGAGGAAATGGGCATAACAAACTTTTCGCTCTTACGTACTCTGCTTTTAACGTAGTTTTTTATCGTTTCGTGAAGTAACTTTATCAATCTAGAAATTACAGATAATGCACTGAAGCTATTCCTTATAAAAGACAATGTCTATATAATTAGCTACATTTTCTAACAGTTCTAATCAAATCATTCCTGTATAGTTTATAAATCCAGCTGACTAACGGCACTATTTAAATTTTGTCATTACTTACATATCGGTGCTGACCTTAGATAAAAAGGAAGGAGACTAGAAGGAGCCTACTATGAGACCCAAGGAAATAGGTGCTATGCCACCGTCTCTTTATGAACACGGCTAAATTGAAGTGGATGGAAAATACGGACAATTTTATATTGCCGCTTCAACCATAGTTTCATCCAATGCGGTTGTACCAACCCGAGCCTTCTAAACCCTACGACCTAGTAGGGGGAGGGGACCTAAAGTTTTACATGGGTTCTGAACCATGGAACAGCTCGCATTAGTAACGAAATGCACTTATCCAGCTCAGAAAGAGAAAGAAAGTGGTGCATGTCGGAGGCGACGATTTGAACCCAGACCTTTCGCATGAAAGGTAAGTCCTCTAGCCCCTAGATCAGGTTATGTGCTCACCTTTATTTCCTCAAGATTCTAGAGTACTCGACAAGTAGATAAGTAAGTTCTAGAGTCTAGAGCTTCAGCATATTTACGTGAGATTCATGCGGTTCTACCTTTCTCAGGCCGCGTTCATACCAAACGGATTGTGAGCCGCCGACTGTGAGCGCGCGTTACGCAGTTTACAGATTTTCCATACATATTCTGACATTATATATTATATATTATATATATATATATATATTATGACTCTCGGCGGCCGATTATTGTGCTGCCACAGAATAACTAACAGTGTGCTGCGCCACTACGCAACACGGAAGCCGATTGGCCTACGCAACCACGGAATACCTCCTAATTGTTCTGTGTACGCAACGATGCGTATTGTCGGCATAGCATGAACGAAAAATGGAGTTTGACTTTACTTTCACACTGGGACTCACAGTGAGCCCGCTCACAGTCAGCGGCTGACAATCGGTTTAGTTTAAACGCTGCCTCTTGATGACCGAATATTACAGCGTGATTTTGTCACCAGGCGAGACCTTGCGGCGAGCCGGCCTTGTGGAAAAACCTAAAGATGTGGAACTGGTGTTTGCCAATGAGCCACAAATGCCAATCGTGAATGAGTTAGTACCGACCCGTTATTTTGCGAGGTCTACAGATCGCCCCTGATAATTTAATCCCAGTCGGCCATGTCAAATGTGGCTGCATAGCTGCATTTAATTATTCAAATCTTTATATTTCAGCGCTATTCCGCCGCCGAATTCTGATGAGATGATGAAACGAGTAGAGAGATCCAACGAAGAAATGCATCAGAGGGAGGCTTCTCAAGCATCAACAGAAATGCAGAGGCCGCTTCTCGATGTGTTAAGTTATCTGCGGCCATTGAGTAGGCTGATGCCATCCGAGAATGCAACGAAAGAGCGGACGCCGAGTGAAGAGACACACATTCGAGACTTGGGATTTATCTCTCGGATGAAGAGAGATATTGGTTGACTAAATAATGGGGGATTTTGTACTAGTGGCAGGAGTAGGAATAGCGTGTATGTAGCATGTGGCACTAGCAGTACTATCTTTCTATCGTCTGTGTTTTTTATTCACAGGCCGCTCATACGCCCATAAAGCCTCAGATGTAGGGTTACACTAACGTGCTAAATTAACTCGCCGAGTAAACAGGAATTCGGGCGATTCAATCTGACGTTTATTTGCATTTCGTACCATGCTAACTGGAACATTTCAGAAGATTGTTTACGAAAGTCGACTAAACGACAGATTGACTCACTCTCTTCCCTTTAACCCGGCGACTTAATTTACCATGGTATACCCCAGGTTTACATTCTCAAGTAAGATTAATGATTATCAAGTTACGCAAAATATACATTAGCAAACTTTTTAACGGGGTTTGCAAATTCTGCAAATACAATATTGAAAATAATAGTAAATAATATTCTTGCATCTTGTCTTATTTATTTTAAACTAGCTGGGGTACCTGGCTCCGCTCGGGTAAATGTCGTCTTGAACTGCTGTCGAGCTGAATTTGTCCTGGATATTATTTTATATATAACTTTCATCTCCTATTTCACCTCCTTCTAATCTAACTTTTATCACAAAAGTTTGGCTTCTGCAAGTTTCATAGTACTTCTTTATCTTCTATACAGGAATTCATCAAAAATTGGTCCGTGGTTTAGACGTGAAAACGCAATAGATAGACAGAGTTACTTTCGCATTTAAATTATTAATATGAATTTATACATACTTAAAATTAACATAATACGTAACAAAATGTATTAATTTATTCTTATCTCAACAAATTTATTTCAAATTAAATTCTGGTTCTAATAGGAAGATAAAGTTTGTTTATTTGAATAAACATTGCCTTTACATCTCAAATCCACAATATTTTTATGACTTTTCTGTTTTATTCCTAACTAGCAGCCCGTCCCGGCTTTGCACGGGCAAAATATCATTTAAAAATATATTATTTTTACCCAATGATACACAAATAAACCCTTTTTACGTAGAGTTCCTACATTGAAATATTTTAAATAAAAAAAAACTTAGATATTATTATTAGATGATTATTAGATTTTAGAGAAATAATAAATTCAAAGTGCTATAGGAACTGCGGCCTCCGACGCACTATTTAAACGCTACGTCCCGCAATTTTTAAATCTATAATATCTTCGAAAATATTCATTTAAATCATATGCTTTAGAGGGCTATATAGATCTATATTAAATCAACAATGTATTTAAGGTATTTAATTGGATAAGGATTAATGCTGTATTGGTTAAAATCGCTTCGAAAATTAGCCATTATTTGTCGTAAAAAGTAAATGACCAAAAAATATTTATTGTGGGATATACATAAGAGATAGACATATACCATCGCGAAGTTTTCTGTAGACCTTTTCAAAGTGTACAATACTTAGTACATTATTTTTATAAATCTCGTAGGGTTCAGCCTGCGCTTGCTATGTAAGCGGAAAAAAAATATTTTTTTACGACATCACATTGGAAACCTCAAAAATAACAGTATTTCTCCACTATTTAATGGATGTTATTACACACATAAACCTTTGTCTTCAATCACTCTATCTATTAAAAAAAACCGCATCAAAATCCGTTGCGTAGTTTTAAAGATTTAAGCATACATAGGGATATAGGGATATAAGGATATAGGGACAGAGAAAGCGACTTTGTTTTATACTATGTAGTGATATTCACTATTTGATGTTCAAGATCAAAATAAGGATTTTTAATGCATTTTCAACTCGGGCAAAAGTTTCTGTCCTGAGTCCGCCTGTCCGGTTGTTTTCCTTTATAGTAGGGGAGCCCACGATGCTAAATGGGGATTTACTCGAGCGTCGTGGAGACCTATTAAATTTGAAAGATCACGTAATAAAAAAAAAAAGTCATATGTTTACCCGTTCACCGGTGGGGGGAGCGTCTACGGGGGGTCAAAGATGTAAAAAAAACAGTCACATAGACATCCGAGCGCGTCAGATAATGATAGGGCGTATCCCCACGTATCCCTGATAATGGAGGTATAATAATCTGCCGGTTTGCATAGTGGGGGTGGCCGTACGGGGGGGTACAAAATAATAAAAAAAATTACTCGAGCGCGTCAGATTTTTAGAGGGGATGTTCAGTGACCCCTCAAGATGCTCACATTCAAAAATCTGACGATTTGGAGGTGACGCAAGCTGACGGGAGCTTTTCAAAAATGCAAAAAAAAATCGACATTTTCATTTTCTCGAGCGCGTCAGATTAAGATATGGACGGTTCATCTTGATGTTCCAGATCTGATGACCAATAATCTGACGATTATCTAGAGGGGTTTTCTTAATCTGACGACTTGAAAAAAATATATATATGAATGATTTTTTTTTTTTATTTCTGCATTTTGTCACCTAAAACGTACGAAAAATAGCATGCAAACAAAAATAAACGGTGCGAGAGATGAGAGATAGGGAAAGAGCGAAAGGGAAAGACAGGCGCGGAGTGGGGGATACATACTCTACCGCGTCTGCACAGTCTGCACGCACTCAACGTTATTAACGATTTTCGTTCCTTCGGCTTGTGGAAAACGGCAGATTATGTTATTCTCGATATCCTGGAATAATTTCCTTCAAATTAAAAAAAAATCAACCGCGCTCGAGAATGTCCAAGTGACGTTTTTTTTTTGCAAGTTTGTAACCCTCCCACTCCTTTTCGTCACGCTTAAAACGTCAGATTATTGAAATGTACACATTTCAGTACATAATGAACTCACCATACCTTAATCTGACACGCTCGAGTATTTCTAGTGATCAATTTTTTTTTACTAATCTGATGAGCTGCCCTTGACGCGCGGCTCTGCGTCGAGGTCTAATATGAGGTGGGGGTACTCAACAGGGTGCAAGGTATCCCCCCACATATTAATCTGACGCGCTCGAGTAAATCCCGAAATCCCCTATTGGGCTCCTCTACGATTACAGGTCGCAGCTCTCAACCGATTCTCGTGAAATTTTGTGAACAAGTTCGATAGTTACTTTATGATTTTTTCTGGTCGAGCCAATTTGTGAAATGGATCAGCCGTTTAAAAAAAAACCAAAAATTTCTCAATAAAATTGTTTCCATAGTTTCAAAAAATTTTCAAAAATTTCTCAAGAAAATTATTTTGTGACGAGACCTAAAGCGTTAGGTAACCAAGCCGTAAAGATACAAGAAAAGCAGTAATGAGGCGCACTCAGCGCAAAAAAATCTGACTCGCGAGGTCTACAGCTCAAAGAGCCACTAGTAAAGTTATTTCAAAATACCTACTACTATTTTTTACCCCATTTGCACCACTGAATTGAGTGACTTCATCATTACACGTGGTCGTGATTGATAAATCATTGCGCTGTGTCATTATTCTAAGCATATTTTATGAACTGTGTTAGAGGTATATAAAGACAACGACATTCATCTGTTATCATTAAAACGGTTCGTAAAACAGTGATACATCATGTCAGGGACTCGAATAATGTCCGTTTGAAGCAATTGGGCAAGAAATAGGTAAATATGTAGTTTTGTTTGCTTAGGTACCTAAGCAAGGTAACTGGCTAGGTAAAGTTAATGGTTGAAAACATATAAGTATAGTGCAATGATGCTTATTCGCATTGCAACGGCGCTGTACTTGATGGAGGCAACGCTGGCAGCTCGAATTCTGGGCGTATTCCCGACGCCGTCCATCAGCCACCAGGTGGTGTTCCGCGCGCTCACGCTGGAGCTGGCGCGCCGCGGGCACGAGCTGGTCGTGCTCACCACGGACCCCGCGCGCCACCACCCCAACATCACGCAGATAGACGCGCACGACGTCTCCTACCCGCTGTGGGACGAGCTATTCATGAAGAAGATCTTCGAAGCCGAACGCAAGGAGGAGCGATCGCTTTTAGAGCAGTACCGGTTATTTATGAGAGACGTCCTAGTAGAATTGCTCGACGCCGAAATGTCCCTTCCGGAGATGCAACTTTTAATCAAAAGTGAGAGTGAGCACTTCGACTTGATACTGGTGGAGAGTTTGGCGCGGCCTGCATTCGCATTTCGGCACAAATTCAAGGCGCCAGTAATCGCAGTCAGCTCGACGGCTGCGACGGGGTTCACGTATGATGCGATCGGCGTTCCTACCCATCCTCTGCTGTACTCGAATTTGATATATGGGCAGACCACTGGCTTGAGCCTGATTAAGAGAATTGAAACTATATTTTTCCATCTGTACACGATGTATTACGACGCAGCTGGATTGAAAGTTGCGAACGCATTTGCGCGGCGGCTTTTCGGTGAGGATACTCCGGACATAGCTGAACTGGAGGCGCAGACTGACATGCTGTTTCTGAACGTGAATCCAATATGGGACGGAATAAAAGCGACACCTCCTAACGTGTTCTATATGTGGGGCACTCACCTGGAACCGCCCAAGGAGCTACCGAACGTAAGACCATAGATTAATACTCAATGGGCCTTACTAATAAACCCAAATCAACCTCGGAATAGTCATACTGTTTTTCCTTTGCATCATAGGATAGAAAGGGACAAAACATGGTGACTATTTCAAGGATGTTTTGATCATGGATGTTTTGGGTTTATTAGCAACAGCATTTATTCTCATATATAAACATGGATACCATCACCCAAGGTAGGCAGAAATAATATGGATGTGATGCCTGCCCATATAGTATGACCACAACATATTTCTTTCGCTTTCTGCACAGACATAAACTTTCTCATGAATGCTCTACGATTACGGGTGCTGCGTACCAGACCTTTACGAAGTACTGAAGCATACTGGTAGTTTACCATGGTAAATTAACACGCCGAGTAAAAAGGCAAGTGAGTGTTACAATCTGATGTTTAGTTTCATTTTGTACCATGCTAACTGTCAAAAGCTAACCGGCCAAGTGAAATGAAATTTACCAGTTAGCATGGTACGATATGCAACTTAACGTCAGATTTAATAACTCTCTTGCCTGTTCACCCACTACTTAATTTACCATTGTAAACCACTCTCTCCTAGGCCGTCAGGGCACGACAAATCTACTCACTTCCGCTTTATAAATCGGTTTCGATATTCTATCGTCAATCATTCGCTCTTCCTGTCCAAACCACGTTAACATACCCTTCGCAATTATTGTCACTATGTCTTCTTTCAGTTTTAACTGCTTTTTGTAGCTATTCCGGTAAACTCACTCCGGGGAATGCATTTCTTCGGCTTTATTCTATGTTCGTGCCCCTTCTTCGATACCCAAGTCTCGTTTCCATGCGTAAGTGTAGGCACGAGAACATCGTTCTGAATGAACATCTTCATCACATGCTCACAAAATAAATAAACTAATTTGCGTACCTAAATATACCAGACTTCTGACACTTGACACTTTTCTTGACAGAAAAACTTATGTAATTGACCAAACATGTTTGTAGGATCTGAAGAAATTCTTGGACAGTTCGGAAAATGGTGTTGTGTACATGAGCCTGGGTTCCAACATGAAGTCGACGGCGCTGTCGGCGGACAGACTGAGCGTGTTCTTGGAGACGTTCCGCCGCCTGCCGTACGACGTGCTGTGGAAGTGGGAGGCGGACGAGCTCCCGGGAAAACCTGACAACGTGCGAATTGAAAAATGGCTGCCTCAGGCTGACCTGCTAAGTAATAATATGTTGCATTTAATTCATGCATTTCATTGATTCGTGCAGCTCTTAAAGCCACATTTCCGAAGGAACTAGGTACACCAGGAGGTTAACTTGATTCGAGTGACGCCTGCGGGACACAATAGGGTAGATCAGTTCAGCGATCACCAGTTAAGCTGACCATATTCTATTTTAATTTCATTATATATGCTTTTTTTCGCATAATGCTTGACGATTTCCTAGATTATTAAAGATAAAAAAACTTGCTAATAAATATAATAAATACTTGACAATGAATCAAGTATCTCTTGATTCTTTCTTTTCTCGAGTATCTATTCAGTCCTCCGTTTTTTTTATAACAGTGTTGGTAACGTCATGAAATAGAAATAGAAAATTAACAGAATCCCAAAGACGGCAAGTACTAAATTGTTAACATTTTTATTTAAATATTCGAAGGCTCGTCTTTTTGTGTTAGTAAAACGCCTTTTTGATGAGGAACGCTTTTATAATTTACTAATGACGAGTGATGTAGCGTCAATAAAAGGGTCCTTTATTTGAATCAACCTATAGAGGGTTGCCTTCCTTTACTGGGTTGATCGAATCTGCGGATCTTTGTAACGTAACTTGGTGT
The DNA here is from genome assembly GCA_946894095.1 of Incurvaria masculella. Taxonomy (NCBI): domain Eukaryota; kingdom Metazoa; phylum Arthropoda; class Insecta; order Lepidoptera; family Incurvariidae; genus Incurvaria; species Incurvaria masculella. The sequence continues at coordinate 13,657,235 of OX335644.1, forward strand.
AGTTTGACTACCAAAAAGCTTAAATAAATGAAATGAAATGAATCATGTTTCATGTAAGTATGTTTTTGGTTAACAGGACATCCAAATCTAAAGGCCTTTATCACGCAAGGAGGTCTGCAGTCCACAGACGAGGCGCTCAGTGCCGGGGTGCCGTTGATTGGAATTCCAATATTCGGAGACCAAGCAGCTAATACTGAGCGATATGTAACACATGGGGTCGGCGTTGCACTGGATATAAAAACCCTAACTGCGGCCATCCTAAAGGAAGCGGTTACATCAGTGGTAGGGAGTGAAAAGTAAGTTCCATTAATATTTACAGACCCACCTTTTTTCCACCATGCTGTGCAACACAGACATTTGTCGAATTGCTGTCGCGGTTACTGACAGACGAGGGCCTGTAGTGGAGACACCACAAACAGTGTCTGTATTGAAATTCGGAACATGGCGCGACGGAAGGTATGAAGCTGACTGTTAAACACACACATTGATACAATTATTTGGTGCAGGAAAGGTGCTGGCAAGGCACGGCTGTTCGCCGATGGGGGCGTGGAAGACGGTATGGAGCTTGCTGTGTGTGTGTGCTGCTAGGATGGCGGCATGCATGGTTTGTGCAAGGCGCGGCTGCTGGCGGATGGGGGCGTGGAGAGCGTCGTGGTGGAGTCACTGCATGTAGTGATAGTACGGTTGTGTGCAGGTACCGCGCGGCGGTGCAGCGCATGGCGCGGCTGCTGGCGGATGGGGGCGTGGAGAGCGGCGTGGTGGAGTCACTGCATGTAGTGATAGTACGGTTGTGTGCAGGTCCCGCCGGGCGGTGTAGCGCATGGCGCGGCTGCTGGCGGATGAGGGCGTGGCTAGCGTCGTGGTGGAGTCACTGCATGTAGTGATAGTACGGTTGTGTGCAGGTCCCGCCGGGCGGTGTAGCGCATGGCGCGGCTGCTGGCGGATGAGGGCGTGGCTAGCGTCGTGGTGGAGTCACTGCATGTAGTGATAGTACGGTTGTGTGCAGGTACCGCGCGGCGGTGCAGCGCATGGCGCGGCTGCTGGCGGATGAGGGCGTGGCGGGCGGCGTGGAGCGAGCGGCGTGGTGGGTGGAGTACGTGATCCGGCACGGCGGCGCGCAGCACCTGCGCTCGCCGGCAGCAGGAGTCTCCGCAGCAGAGTACTTCATGCTAGACGTTGTAGCGACTCTTACACTTATCACTTTCATCGTGCTTAAACTCGCCGTGGCCGCTTTCTCCTACATGTTTAATGTGTCGAAAAGAATTCGATTCATAAAGAAAAGAAAAAATCGTTAAGATATTTGTTTTTTTATTCGGGCAGTAGGTATGAAAATTTATCTATTATGACGTGTATACTGTATACACCTCCTTAGCCTTACATACGGGTCATACACGAGGAATGGTTTCCAAAAACCGATTATAGCTGAAATGTGGGAAATTAATATGGGAAATCAAGAGAATGGGGTAGGTAGTGATGAGTTTTTTTTTATTTGACTGGATATTGTTTGCTAATACCACACCAACCTTCATGATGTTAGGCTAACACACCGCATTTCCGAAGGTATTAGGTGTCATGCCAGGACATTTCCGACTATTAACGACTACATTGAACTGGATGGATAACACGAACAATTTTTCATTGCCGTGTCGACCATCTTTTCATCCGAGGTGATGGTGCAAACGTAGGCAGGCTGAGCAGGTGAGAAGACGATATCAAGTGCGTCGGCGTAAAGCAGTGGTTCCGTATCGCTGAGGGCCGGGAGGACTGGAGAAAAATTGGAGAGGCGTATATCCAGCAGTGGAACACGCTGACTGACTGACTGACTGACTGATAAGCAGCGGCGCAAAAAAATCCTTCGAATAGCTTCTGATCATCGACGTACCAAAGCAAATTATATCGATGCATCTGACTGATTATTATCAGACTATTGAAAAATCAGCCCTAAATACATAACTACTTACAGTAGTATTTAAAGTAGGCGGACTAACTTTGATACGGGTTTACCGCCGAACTAAATATCACTTTTTTATGATTAATCCATTGCTAGTCCGCGTACTAAAATTTGACAGTTCAATCTGAATACGACTGACAGTGTGCTCGCTAATTCAGTTATAGTTAGTAGGAGAAATATCTATGAAAAGCCGTGGGGCACACAGGTGTGAGCAATATCCCATCCAGGAACGAGTTCACGCATCTTGTTGATGACAATTTTTAGGGTTCTGTACCCAGCAGAGGGTGCCAACGGAACCTTCGTGTGCGAGTCCGACTCGCACTTAGCCGGTTTCTTTTGTACGCAAGCTTTTTTTTTTTATGTGACTGGACATGGATGGCTAATACCACAAGTTCTGTCATGGTATTAGCCCAACACACCACATGGGAACTAGGTGCCATGCCAGGACCTTCCTTATATTGCACGGCTACATTAAACTGGATGGAAAACACGGACAATTTTCATTGCCGCTTCGACCATCGTTCATCCAATGCGATGGTACCAACCCGGGCGGGATAAACCCTACCACCTAGTAAGTAAGGAAGGGGACCTACAGCTTAACGTGGAATCCGAACCACGGCCAGCCTCTCTCAACGGTCGAATGGTCACCCATCCAAGACCAGACCGGACCCAGCGTTGCTTAACTTCGGAGAGCGATCCCAGAAGTGTCGCGCCACTGGGCCACTGAGGCTGACATAATTGGCATAATAGGCATAATAGACATATTAGATGGCATAAATGGCATAATAGACATAATAGGCACAGCTTGGCCTCATCCTTGATATGGCGGCGATGTGAAAGATCTACACCTATGTATAAAACCTAGAGGCGGTCGCTCACGTTATGTGGTTTAATTAAATAAATGAGCAGTTTAAAATGAATTATTCCTATCAGTAAATGCAATATCGAACAGTTCCGGCAACTCGAAGATCGCCGAAAGGGTGTTTGGCTTTAGACACTCTTTTTCCAACTTTAATCATAACTTCAAAAACTTTTGTCCCAGCCTAAAAATAATACTAATTATTGACTGTAAGCCTGGAGCCTACTCGGAATATATGGACACGCCTAAAGTCTTGTAACTTTTAAGTTTTAAGCTGTTTCTCTTTAAACCAAGATTTTAGAAGGTTAATTTTCAGGACTAGAAATACCTCTTTAAACTTTCTTCGTTTAAATATGCACATACCAACTTTTATTCACTTACAAGGGTGCATATAAAGGGTTATTTCCATTACTGATAGATCTGATTTAAATTTGATACCATCGCAATCTATGTAATAGCATGATGGTATCATACCAAATAATGACTATGTAACAAGGTAGAAATCCCCTCTTTTTCATAAATAATTCTCTAGCAACAGTGATGAAGTAATTCCCATTATTTGGTGAATCAACATCACAAAATGGTAGAATTTTAATATAAACTACAAAAAGTGTAAGTTCCATGCACGATGTCTAGGATCCCAAGTGTTATGCTGCACTTTGTGTGGGTAATCGCCGTGGTTAGTGGAAACATTTACGTTCCGGAACGTTCAAACGACTCCGACATCTACAAATTAATTGTAAGTAAAATTTATGAAATGTACGATGAAACTAAAATAAAAAAGTGCAGAAAAAAATGTGAATTGAAATGTGAAATTTTGAGATATGTTGAAATAATTCTCTGATAACCAAAGTTTCCTTGGTCAAAATACGATTCATTACTTTGAGTTACAGCGACATCTACATTTGCAGCATTGTGATCTAATTTTGAAAATAATCTGAAAAAGTTTTTGGTCTTGACTCAAATTAGTAATATGATATGATAGAAGGAATGTGATATGATAATAATCTACAGTGAAGAAAGGACATTAAAGAAAGAGCCCAGTAAAAACAACTACTTAACAAATATACTGCAAGGCTGGACCCGAACCAGCAAAACTTACCATTCGCGGGTATTGCGTCTGCCAATTTCGCCACCGACTGTATACCCATAATTAGGAATTCTTCTACAGTCCCTCCTCCCGTTATCAATGCCTTCTACTAACACAGTGCTTAAGATTATACCTACATACATTTATTTAACGCTTCATCTGCGTTGTGGACATTCACGGTCGATTATAGGTACATACATAAATATCACATTCCTTGGAATAAACGACGTACCTGCTTAGTACGAAAAAGTATATTTACTTAATGAGGTAACGTTAATGTCGTATCCATTAAATACATAAAATTATTAAAATATGATTCGTTATGTTCGCGTGTTTAATCCACACAAATACCTTTGGATAGGTATAACAGTGAGCGAAGTTATGTTTGGTTTTGACAGAGTGAGTTAGTCTTGCTGAACTACGAGGAAAACGGCTGGTCTGGCTTGTTGATTTTTGGAGCGGTCCCCGACGAGCTCTACCTCATCGTGCGCCGCCTGCAGCTTACGCACCTTACGCTGGACGCTGGCTACACTCCCCCCGTGTCCACCACGCAGCCCCCCTTCCCACATCAACTCAACACCATCATCATAATCTGCGATAACTTCTCGGGTTACACCATCGCTCTTGATAAAATCGTAAATTTGCGTTACTGGAACCCACACGCTAATATGTTTGTGTATATAAAAACAATAATAGACGATACTATGGTGGCTAAGATATTCTACACGTTTTGGTGGCAGCAGGCCCTTAATGTGTTCGTTCTACAGCACGATGAGCCCTCAGGGACAGCGGATATTTTCAACTATAATCCATACACCCACGACGAATACCAGCTGGAAACGACTGCTATGTGTTGGTCAAAAAAACGTTGGACTCCATTCCTCCTTGGTAATGTTGCGACTTCTTCCGAGTGTGAGATTAGTTGTAAAAACTTTGCTAAGCGGATTAAACAGCCTAGAAAATATCTTCCCACTTGCTTGAGCTTCGATAAGAAGACCGTGAATTTGAGTTTGACTCAGCGATCGCGTCTCTTTCTGATTACAGATCAAACTGTAAATTTGCACCGCTTTCCATTAAAGACATTCGCTGGGCAGCTCCCACCGTTTATGGGGATACAGTTGTACGAAAACGGTAGCTTCGAGCTGCGGGGACGCGACGGTCAGGTGTGGATGACGCTCGCGGAGCGAATGAACTTCACAATGAGCCTAATACACTTTGAAAAAGGCCAGCCTCTCGCTTACGCGGCAATGACGAAAATGCTTGTGGATATGTCCTACAGACTTCTCGATATAGTCGCCTTCCCTATTTACCAACTCGACTTGATAGTGGCGCCGTCAGAGCTGTGCGCACCCTATCGGGCGAGCGGTGTCTGCATAATGACCCAAAGGGCCGGATTCGAAACTAGCTGGATGGACTCCACCGATTTAGACTACTGTATAGTCGCTATTTTTGTCGCGTGTTTAATCGCAGTATGGGGAAACATAGCCATCTTCAAGTGTTGTGAAATAGGGAGGTTAAGCTTCGACCAACTAGGAAAAGACTTGTGCAACACCGTAAGAAATATACTGTCGGTAAATCTATACCGGCCCCCGAATCAAGAGTCCTTCAAAATATTTCTCGCCGTCTCCCTGTGGTGCTTCTTTATCCTCAACTTCATGTTTCAAGCAGCCATCGTATCGTTTCAGACAGTTGTTAAGCGCGGCAAGGAGGTGGAAACATTTCAAGAGATTGTGGAGCGCGGATACCCAGTCAAGGGCTTCTGGTCGCCCGACATGTCGCTTCCTGAGGATGAAGAAATTTTCAAAAAGTTCAATGAGCTTAAAGTGCAGACCGAAGACTTTTACTCGTGCGCTGACGAACTGGAGCACAATTCGCACCTCTTCTGCCTGCTGGATTGTACCATCGCCCAGTATTTAGAGAAGAACAGGCTCAATCGGAAGGGAGAACAATACATTCACGTGCTCAGAGAGAGAGTTCACAGCCTCTTCCTAAACATAGTACTGCAACACAAATCACCCCTTAAGCGTAACTTGGATAAGTATTTTATGTTGCTGGTCGAGGGTGGATTTATCAAAAAATTCGAAGACTATCGATACGAAGTAATTCGTGATGCTGCATCTGAAGTCAAGCCGATAAATTTGAATGATGTGGCGGGTATTTTTGAGTTACAATTTATGGCTTATTGCTGCATTATTTGCGTATTTCTCTGTGAAGTCCTAACCGGGATCTCCAGTTGGATAGTGAAGCGTTCGAGAGAACACTTTCGACCTTTACATCTGCGTTGGTTCAAAACAAGGAATCTTAAGAAGAATAATGTTGCTGCAGCCACAATAGACGTGACTACACAGACTATTCCATAAAATTAATAGTTTCGAATGTACCTATTTTCACGTACTTATACCCCGAGAAGAATATTGTATTTTTTATTCAGGAAGTGCTGAGCGATTCTCTATCTTTTTGCGATCATTATTATTATCCTTTTAGTAGCATTTTACCCGATATCGGCAGGAGTATACGTTTACATTTTATTATGAACGTTTACTTTACACATACAACTTGACTCGGTATGACTGTGAGAGTTCTGCGATAGGGCGATCGCAGTCTGCCCTAGCAAGGAATAGAAGTGTCCTAATAAAAAAAGTCTTGCACATTGGATATGGCCCTGAGTGCACATAGCATTAAACACACTGCGCGAAAATTTGCTAAGGCGATAAGGACATAGAGACACTTTACCCCAAGACGCTATTGTGTGCCTTTTTTTTTCATAGTTTTAAGATTAATCAATGTTACAAGGTCCTGCTAGCACGAGTTTCCTTATTCATTATTTGTCTTGGTCACTGTCTCAAAATGAAATATACCTATGCTGTGATAAAAGAACTATGTTTACCCATTAGTAGCTAAGGTACAGTGGCAATATTATGTATAAAGATATCTGGTGGCAGAATTCTTTTATTTCAAAATTAAATAAAAATATACTATAATGCACATTGTTTTTCAGTTAATCACGATTTTTTTTAATGTACATACATAATTTATTACACCATGTGCTCTAACAAATATACATAATTCAGATTTGAAATATTGTCGATGGAAAGGCAAATTGACATAAATAACCGCTAACACCCTAGTTTCGAGCAAGGGAAAAAAACCGGCCAAGTGCGAGTCCGACTCGTACACGAAAATTTCCGTAACATTGTAACCGTACATACAAATTCACGGTTTTTGTTCTTTAATCCCCTTCTAATCTTTATTGTTTTTATATTTTACCTATTTGTTGTTATAGCGGCAAAATAAATACACACTCTGTAAAAATTTCAGCTGCCTACCTATTACTGTTCATGACATATAGCCCTGTGACAGACGGACGGACGGACAGCGGAGGCTTAGTAATAGGGTTCCGTTTTCACCCTTTGGGTACGGAACCCAAAAAAAAATTATTCAGTTACTGCAGTAACATATTTTACCACAGTTAAAATATAATTAATTGTAATAGATGTTTTTCGACGAGTTAGCCGGCATGTTTCGTTTCCAAAGTTTGGCAAAGGTTATAACTAACCGTCAGCCAAATGTATGTATGTACAATCAAATTATCAGATAAAAGTATCGGAATGCCTAAATGACATCAGCATATATACATAAATACTTCCATGAATCGTTTCACAGAAAATAAAGTGACTTATTGAACCCATATTTTTTATTTTGTAGACCGCAAGCAACCACTAAACCACTATTACTTGTTTATTTAAGTGATATTAAAATCATTGCAAAACAATTATGTTTATAAGTTAAAGATATGTATATGTACTTGCAATACCTAAATGGTGGGTTTTATTTGATGTAATACTTTCACTAACGAGTCGTTCACAACTAACCGATCGCGATCTACAAGATTATTTGTTTTTTTCAGGACAGTATTTGTGTGTATACTCTACATTACCTGCATGCTTAGTGCTTACGCGTAAAGCAATGTTAGAATAGATACACAGTACAGAAAAAGTATGCAGCTCCGAAAAGGAAACCAAAATCCCTTCGGAGTTGGAAGGTCTCCGAAATTTTGCGTTGCATAGAATTCAGGGTTAATTATAATAAGTTACTTAGCTGATCCTTCCTACAGATCCCTTCCTCCATGCAGGACTTTACCTGCCCCTGCGTAGCAACGAAACTCATTTATTTCTAGCAGAAATAGTGTTGGGGACAGCAGTGAATCTTCGGGGGTTAGCGTCCCCGAGGGTACTGACATAGCTTCGGAGCAACACCGGTCAGTAGGTCTATTCCTGGCATTCAGTAATCAGGAATAAGGAATACTGAGTATAGAAAACCGCTTTTATAGCGATTTTGAAAGCGAGTTTTTCTACGGAAAACCTTGATCGATTAAAAAAACTATGCTCCGGAATATTTTCGTCTAGAAAATAGCTTTGAAAACCGCTACAAAAGCGGTTTCCTAGACTAAGGATTACTGATTATTGAACGGCAGAAATAGACCTGCAGATAAGACTATTTGTTGCTAATACAGACCGTTGGCGATTCATTCTCACTAGTGTTAGGTGTAAGGCCGAAGGATGGCAGCTTGTAAAGTCATACCTTGTGCTTCAATTGCTTTTGCGATATCCAGGCAATATTCATAGAGCCAAAGGTAAAATATTCGGACTCTAACCGATTTAGGGCTTCCGCCTTGTCACATTTTGCTTCGATGAAAGTTTTTGCATATGTTTATACACATTTTGAATACCTAGCGCGAAAATTACGCTGCCCTATACCATTTAAAACCACTGTGCATATGTTTTAGTTTTTAGGGTTCCGTACCCAAAGGGTGAAAACGGAACCCTATTACTAAGCCTCCGCTGTCCGTCCGTCCGTCCGTCCGTCCGTCCGTCCGTCCGTCTGTCACAGGGCTGTATCTCATGAACCGTAATAGGTAGGCAGCTGAAATTTTTACAGAGTGTGTATTTATTTTTCCGCTATAACAACAAATACAAGGTAAATTTAAAAAATATTAAAAATGTAAGGCCCCCATACAAAAAACGTGATTTTTTTGTGTTCAATTTTGTACGGAACCCCTTGTGTGCGAGTCCAAGTCGCACTTGGCCGGTTTTTTTTAACCTATCCCGGGTCAAACTTAAAAAAAAATGCTTGACGATTTTCTGTTTGCTGTCATTTAACTCAGTGTAGTTTTTAAATGGATTTAATATAATAAAGATCGTGAGCAAACCTACTAATTCGGTGGTATAACCTCTATCAATAGATGACACAGCAATTGGCTCAACACACGATTTTAGTCAACCGCTGGGAAACCTGCGACTGAATACGAAATAATCGCTAAAAAACACTGCTAACTCAATAATCTTTCTTGACACAAATATTTTACTCTAGTAATAATAACTAGCTAATCTAGCAAACATTATAGCTATGGATCCATTGACGTACATACCAAAGCAAGTTTTAGATTATATCGATGTATGGATCACAATCACACTAGCCCCATTCTTAATGTAGTTAAAAATAATGATAATAGGACCAATATAACTCAAAAACTGTAAAAAAACTGGCCAAGTGCGAGTCGGGCTCGCACACGAAGGGTTCCGTACCATCGTACAAGATTAAACACAAAAAAATCAGGTGTTTTTGTTTGGGGCCCTCCTTTATGTATTTTTTTTCTTTTTACCTATTTGTTGTTATAGCGGCAAAATAAATACACACTCTGTGAAAATTTCAGCTGCCTACCTATTATTACAGTTCATGAGATACAGCCCTGTGACAGACGGACGGACGGACGGACAGCGGAGACTTAGTAATAGGATTCCGTTGGCACCCTTTGTGTACGGAACCCTAAAAACGATTGCATTGATTGTATGGTTTCGATTAATTCGAAATCGAGTACACAGGATGCCGGTTGTGCTGAAAAGTTCACAAGTTTCATGCCAGAAGGCTGAGTGAACGAAACAACCTTGAGAAAAACGAAATACACGAAGTGTCGTTTACTCAAGTGTGTTCAGCCACGAGTTGAAGGCACTAAAAATAAAATTTAAATAAAGAATTTACTTGTCAGAATGTATTTAATTAAAGGTACGGATACACGGCGACACTTAGGCTGGAGTGCACAATATGGTTATCGTTATTTTAGATATATCTACATTGTTCTTATGGCGAAAAAAAAGACGGATATATAATAACCATAACTAGAGCAATATCCAGAAATGGGGCACTCCAGCCATCCTCCGTGACTCTACCCTAAACATTTACATTTATTGCGACACCATATATCATGGGCCGGCATGCGCAATGTTACTAATGAACGTCCTCGGAATAGTCATACCATATTTTTTCCCTTTCTATCGAATTTCAATGCAAAGGACAAAACATAGTATAACTATTCCGAGAATGTTCTGTGTTTATAAGTAATACATCGACACATATATCGAGTGTTTACAATTTCGCAGTGTACCCGCACCTTAAAAGTCAACAGGTGTTGTTCCGTACCACGGTTTTTAGGGTTCCGTACCCAAAGGGTGCTAACGGAACCCTGTTACTAAGCCTCCGCTGTCCGTCCGTCCGTCCGTCCGTCCGTCTGTCACAGGGCTGTATCTCAGTAACCGTAACAGATATATAGACAGCTGAAATTTTCACAGAGTGTGTATTTATTTTGCCGCTATAACAACAAATAGATAAGATTAAAAAAATAATTAAAATAAAAGGGGGGCCCTATACAAAAAATGTGATTTTTTGTATTCAATCTTTTACGATAGTACGGAACCCTTCGTTTGCGAGTCCGAATCGCACTTGGCCGGTTTTTTTTAATATCATTCATTTCAATACAGTGGTAATAAATAAGCGCTACGAGTATGTGGTGGCCGCAGCTCGTGATGACGATCGTGTGTTTAGCAAAGGTGACGATGGCAGCTCGCATCCTGGCCGTGTTCCCGACGCCTTCCCTCAGCCACCAGGTGGTGTTCCGCGCGCTCACGCTGGAGCTGGCGCGCCGCGGGCACGAGCTGGTCGTGCTCACCACGGACCCCGCGCACCACCACCCCAACATCACGCAGATAGACGCGCACGACGTCTCCTACCGGCTGTGGGACGAGCTATTCTTGACCAAGATCTTTGAAACAGAATACAATAGCCAACGATCGCTTTTAAACCAATACCGCTTGTTTTATACGGAAGTCATACCAACGTTGTTTAATGCTCAAGTGACCCTTCCGGAAATGCAAAAAAATATTGAAGACGGAAACTTTGACCTGATACTCGCGGAAAGTTGTGCTCGACCTGTCCACGGAATCCGACATAAGATCAAGGCGCCGCTCATCGCAGTGAGTTCCTTGGCAGGACCTGGTTTCGCTTATGATGCGATCGGGTTGCCGACCCATCCTCTTTATTATCCAGACTTAATAAGCAGACAAACCTATAATTTAACCTCACTTGAGCGAGTAGAAGCAGTGTTTATTTATCTTTGCAAGTTATATTATGACGAAATTGCATTAGAAAAAATAAACTATGTTTTGAAAATAATCTTCGGTAAAGATACTCCGAACTCAGCCGATCTTGAAGCGCAGACCGACAAGCTGTTTGTTAATGTAAATCCGATATGGGACGGCATAAGACCGACGGCAAATGTTTTACATATGTGGGGAAGTCACATACAACCAGCAAAGGAGCTTCCTATGGTAAACATGCAATAATATATTAATATATAATATAGTATTACACGGATAACTTAATACATTCAAATTATATTTTAGGATTTAAAAATACTGTTAGACAATTCTACCCGCGGTGTTGTGTACATGAGCCTGGGCTCCAACTTTAAGTCGACGGAACTGCCAGAAGTCAAACGAAATATATTCTTGGAGACGTTCCGCAACCTGCCGTACGACGTGCTGTGGAAGTGGGAGGCCGACGAGCTCCCGGGGAAACCTGACAACGTATATATCGCTAAGTGGCTGCCGCAAGCTGACTTGCTAAGTAAGAACGTTTGTTAAATAAAAAAGATATTTAGATGTTATAAGCATAGTCATGTTTTAATTTTAGTTTTTCCATAATAATACCTAATATTTTTATCAAAGGTGCTGTTTTAGAAATGCTTCCACTAATAGTACCCAGTATTCGTAGTAATTTTTATTATTTATTTCTAAATTGTGTGCCATGTGGGTTCCGGAATGTAAAAAAAATACGTGAGCCAACTGCATTTCTTTCCGAGTATGTCTTAAGAGGCAAGGCGACTAAGGGTACTCGCTTCCACAATTGTGGCAGCCTGATAATTTTTTCGTCAAAGAGAAGGCCGGCCTTCTCGTGGCCTTCTTTGCGGCAAACCCCCGCTTCTATAATAGCGGTTGCATTCCTCCATCCTATCCCTACTTTCTAGGAAGGCGATAATAGATCGTATTCCTGCGCTAATATTAAAGATATGTGCTCTAGAATTGGTTCCTATCCTAACCCGAGCTTACCGCCTATCGTATTCCACTGAATATGTGTCTGAAACTGGGAAATCGTCTAACGTTCAGCTCGTACCGCTAACGACCCATAGTCGACCCACCACCTCTTTCACTGCATCGTGATGGAGCGCAACAATAACTCTAAAGAGCAATGAACTCCTCAGCGATCACGAAAATGACTTTCGTTAGAATCGATCTTCTGGTAATCTCCTAGTTTAAGGGCCGAGTGCACGAAAGGACAAAAAAACAAAATCAACGTCAACGTATGATTAAACACGCCACTTTGAATGGATGGACAGTATGGAAGGAACTCCATGTGGTTCACTAAGAGTGGCGTGTTTGAACATTGATTAACTCGGCCGTCTCTTTGTGCAATCGGGGCTAAGTCTCACATTAGATTTTCTAAAATCCCGGCGAAGGTATGGCAATCGGCTTAGATATCGCGAAATCGTTTGATCAGGTCTCACAAGGCACTACTTTCCAAGCTACTTCGCTACTACGGTCTTTGCTGTGTGTCTAGATCCCCGACTTTACGTTGACGATTGTTGCTTCAAAGCCATGTAAGTGAATGCCGGCGTACCGCAGTGCTCTGTGCTTTCTTTTGAACGCAACGCTTTTTTTGCTGCAAATTAATTATTTATTCATGGATACAAATCAAAGCTGACCTCAAAAAAGCTGGGAGTCCTCAACAGCGTGTGTCAGTATTTTATTTATGTTCTACAAGACTCACATAAGTTCCTGCGATAGTTCAGATGTTAACCTCGATACTCGATACAGCGCCATGCCATGCATTTCGTTGAGCATCTAAAAATTTAGAGATCCTCTAACTCCGAACGAATTTATTTCATCCTATCTCTATAGTTCATCGTTTGCACCGAGGAGAATAACTATATTCCCCTATCCCCTTTCTACTTTCGCTATACGTGCAATTTGCGTGCAAATCCTTTGAGTCCTTAATTTATAGAGTCGGTATGCAATCCCCGCTGAGCTATTACTCCAAAAGTAAAACCAGCGGTCCTCTAACAAAGTGTGAAGAAACATCTGACCGGCCGGCATGGTTCCGCAGCTCCTGTGAAAGTTCGAAAACTAATGGTTGTCGTTGGGCATCACGGACACCTCAGGCCTAGCGCCTTACGCCATATTAGCAATATGTATTTTCTACCAGCGAATGTGTGAAGACTGAAGGCATAACATTTGATTGTCTTATTTTAATTTGTCTTAACCAGGGCACCCAAATGTAAAGGCGTTCATCACTCAAGGCGGTCTTCAGTCTACAGACGAGGCGCTAAACGCAGGGGTACCGCTGGTTGGGATTCCTTTCTTCGGAGATCAAGAAGCGAATGTAGATCGATACAAGACACATGGAGTTGGGGTAGCTCTGAATATCAACACCCTCACCTCTGATCAACTAGAAAAAGCCGTCATGTCAGTGGCACATGAGAAAAAGTAAGTGAGAAATATGAGTATAGCGTATGCCACTAATTTTAAAAAGGAACTAAGATGTTTGGATGTAATGATGATTCTTATTGAGCCTTAGAGGCTGATCCAAACGGTAAAGTCTTCATATCCGTCAGCCTCGGTGGCCCAGTGGCGCGACACTTCGGCGATCGCTCTCCGAAGTTAAGCAACGCTGGGTCCGGTCTGGTCTTGGATGGGTGACCATTCGACCGTTGAGAGAGGCTGGCCGTGGTTCGGATTCCACGTTAAGCTGTAGGTCCCCTTCCTTACTTACTAGGTGGTAGGGTTTATCCCGCCCGGGTTGGTACCATCGCATTGGATGAACGATGGTCGAAGCGGCAATGAAAATTGTCCGTGTTTTCCATCCAGTTCAATGTAGCCGTGCAATATAAGGAAGGTCCTGGCATGGCACCTAGTTCCCATGTGGTGTGTTGGGCTAATACCATGACAGAACTTGTGGTATTAGCCATCCATGTCCAGTCACATAAAAAAAAAAAAAAAAAAAAAATCTTGCGGATACAGAAATATAACCCTATCACTATATCCTGGTTCAATAAAGAAACTATATAGAAATGGCGGCTTGTACTTGCGAATCGTATGCTATCTGCATAGTCTGTTCTCTTGCGCCTGTTATATGCGGCGATAGCCGGCCAACCGGTCTGCGTAGCATCCAAACTCATAGAATATATTCATCTCGCTTCATCACGGTGGGTTTGAGTGTTGCATATCTCTTGAAATATTACTGCATTTCATGTTGTTTACCCAACATTGTCATATTTTCATCTTGGACATATCTAACTTTTTGCCTCAGTCTTTAAATAATAATTATCATATTCGACTTTTATATATTTTGTGAATTATCTGTACTATTATATAATCATTTAATTGTTACGTTAAAGAGCTAACTGTATATTATCAGAATGTCAGAGGTCTGCGTACAAAAACTCATACTTTTTTAACCAGTGTCATAAACAATGACTATGAAATTTATTTGTTTAACGGAAACGTGGCTACTGCCAGGCATTTTTGATCACGAACTATTTGATGAGCGATATGTAATCCATCGTTGCGATCGTCGATATGGAGAACTTGGCCAAAAACTTGGTGGTGGAGCTCTCGTCGCGTTGCGGCGCGAGTTGCCGATTTGTGCTTCGCACGACGTCCGGCTTCCGCCTCCGCTGCCGGGAGCAGAGATCGCAGCCGCCACCATTGCGATCGATCACGGTTCACGCGCATGTAAGTTGAGAATCTATTGCGCCTATTTTGTACAGTGCGCTGATCAACTTTCCTCCCAGTTAGAGTTCTATGACTTCCTTTCCAATATCTATATTGATAGACCGAGCGACATGTTCCTAATTTTAGGTGATTTCAATATAAGAAATGCAAACTGGGTACGATCATCACACGGAGAATATTTTTTAACAGCTAGTAACCCACTGGACGACCCTCTACTTACTAATTTATCATCTTTTTTAGAATTCACTGCTATGAATCAATTTAATGACCAGTTAAATATTAACGAACGTATACTGGACCTTGTAATCTCAAACAACAAAGCATGCGTAGTTAGTGACTGCGATCAACCAATGGTGCCTGAGGACGCACATCATAAATCATTATCGATCCGCATAGATTTGGCAAGTGATCCCTACTTATCTGCCTCACCCCGAATTGTCCGACGGTTTCACGCTGCTGATTACAATATTATTTGCCAATCATTGGAAGAAATTGACTGGCATAATGAATTGTCAAATCATAGCATAGATTTCATGATTCAACGTTTTTATTACATTATCAATAACATAATAGCTTGTCATGTACCAACTAAAACTTTAAAATTCTCTTCTAAATATCCACCATGGTACAGCCCTGCTCTTAAAAAAATTATTCAAGTAAAATTAAAATATCACAAAAAATATAAAATGTATGGCCGAACCGCCGACTATGATACCTTCTCATTATTACGCTCTCGACAAAAACATGTAGAAAAATCTTGCTATGACACTTTCATAAGCAGATCTGAATATAATATTCACTCCAATTGTAAAACTTTTTGGTCTTTTGTTAAATCGAAACAGCAATGCAGTAGTTTGCCTTCTAATATGTTTTACTCAGACTTACATGTTTCAAATGGTCAAGACATAGCCGACACCTTTAACAAATTCTACCATTCCGTGTTTGAGCCGGATCGGTCCCACGATGACCAGCAAAATTCGGATAGCAGTTCACACTCCCCTGTCAACATATCTGATATGTACGTGAGCATAGAATGTGTTACCAAATACCTAAAGTCGATTAATGAATCGAAAGGCACAGGTCCTGACGGCATACATCCACTATTTCTTAAACGCTGTGCCGAATTTATAGCCATTCCAATCCACATTATATTTTCAAAATCTCTGTCTAGTGGTATATTTCCTCAAGAATGGAAGAAGTCTTTCGTAGTGCCCATATTTAAGAAAGGGGATAAGCATGATATAGCCAACTACCGTCCGATTTCAAAACTTTCTGTTTTGCCCAAATTATTTGAGAAAATCATCTATGATAATGTATTTCCTCTGCTTCGCCCGCATTTTATTCAAAATCAGCATGGCTTTTTAAGTAAGAAATCCACAGAGACTAATTTGTGCGAATTCGTGGATATGGCACTAAAAGCCATGGATCAACACCGTCAGGTGGATGTAGTTTATACAGACTACTCCAAATGTTTTGATAAAATACCACATGGACTCTTAAGGTGGCCCAACCCGGCGGGCCTAACTCATTCGCGGGCACGGTACAAAACCGTGCTGTTGCGCTCTGGGACCTTCTCTGTTTCAAAGAATAAGACAGGCTCCGTGATGAGGAAGATGCAACATGTCCACAAAAAAGGCAATGTGCATAGCGTATGATTTGGTAAGATTAACGAAAATTTTAATTTCAAAACGACTTATAGCTAAGAGTAAACCACGACCGCTGTAGTAAAAAATCGAACAAAAACCAAATAGATTATAAATCTTGATTAAATAAGCTATGTCTGATGACTAATCTTTTTAAGATGTTCTTACTTTATCATTGCGTAATCCACCTCCAAAGTTATTGTATACAACGCGCGAAAAATTCGAACTTTCGGACCTTATAACTTAGACACCAAATACAATTTTACAATGCCAATAGTCATCAGACATCAAGTTCGATCAAATAAAGCTATTTTGAGCAAAATTTTGGATCTCTAACAAGAAATATGGGCGTGATCTTCTTTCCCCTTTTGTATGGGGAGATGAGCGGGATGGGCCACCTTAATTCGAAAAATTGAACTGTTCGGTATTCACGGCGATCTGCTTCGTTGGCTGACGTCATATTTGGAAAATCGCTCTCAAGCAGTGACAGTTAGTGGATTCTGTTCTTCTTTTGTACCCGTCACATCTGGGGTCCCTCAGGGGTCCCATTTGGGCCCCCTAATGTTTAATATATTTATTAATGACGTCATTTACTTTATACATACCTCTAAATTTCTTCTATACGCTGACAATGCAAAAATCTTTAAAGTAATTACTGATAACCAAGATTGCCATGAACTCCAACATGATCTAAATCGGCTGGGTAAGTACTGTAAAGATAATTTCCTACAACTAAATGTCGATAAATGCTGCGTTATATCATTTACCCGTAAGAAACATTTATTGAACTATAACTACAATATATACAATAAATCACTTAAAAGGGTTGACGAGATCCGCGATTTAGGAGTATTTCTAGATAATAAATTAACTTTTAAAACTCATGTCGAGTATATAACTAGCAAAGCATTGAGAATGCTAGGTTTTATTTTTCGTACGTGTTCTGTGTTCAAAAATCCTTCCACATTCAATCTACTTTATTTTGCTCACGTCAGACCTCATCTCGAATATGCATCAGTAGTCTGGAATCCACAATATTCAATATATATCAATGAAATCGAAAAAGTGCAAAATAAATTTAGGAAATATGTACGCTACCGAACTCACTATGATGAATCGACTAACGATCAGGTGATCGTTTCTCTTCACTCCTTAGCAAAACGACGAGAGGTAAAAGACATCGTATTCTTACATAAAATTATTAATGGTTTTGTCGAATCTCCCTACTTATTAGGTTCAATAAATTTCAGGTGTCCTATGCAAAACACTCGCTCACGAGACTTATTTTTAATTCCAAAATCTCGATGCAATTATTGTAGGAACGCATTTTTAAAACGTAGTTGTAAAATTTATAATGATAAATATGCAGATATAGATATTTTACAATGTTCTTTACATCAATTTAAAAAACTATGTTTAAAGATGTTGTGAAATATATTAAGCACTAAGGATTTTTTTTTCTTCTTTGTTTATATATATATATATTTTCATATTTGATGCATAATTTAGGGTTTTGTTTCTATTTAACTAGGTTTAGCTTTGAATATGTATAAGCTTCTGTTATGAATATAATGTTTTGTGTTTCCTAACTGTGTAATCTGTTTTGAAAATTGTTTTATTTTGAACTTTTGTTAATTTCGATTATTATTATTTTTTACTGTCTTATGTTGAACGCCATCTTTATATGATATTATTTTTATGTGGAAATTTCATTGGTTCTATGTCATTTTCTTTATGCTCTTTTCTATGTTTATTTGTAAAACTGTATATTTCCCGAATAAAATAAAATAAATAAAATCTCACTTCCACTATATCGCTATCTATACTCACACAGTGCGGTACCGACTGCAAAACAAAATATCAAATCAGAGCACGCAGTGATATGTACTCAGTTGCGTTGTTAGGTTGGTATAGTATAGGGTTTTACTGGTTGAACTGAACAGAACTATGACCTCTAAAAACCGTGGGAAGTTTCTTTGGAGTGTCGCCCGTGAAATTGTGTTTAAGAGAGTCATTATACTATCATAAAACTACAGGCGATAACTGTTTACATGCTCTTAGTGTTTAACTATGTTTATGAATTTTTGGATTCTAAAATATTTTGTCAAAATCTACGCCTGTATTTTTATTTTTTAGGTACGGGTAATGTATAAATACTGGAACATTTAATCAGTTTAATAAAAATCAACACTTTCCTTTAGTTTGTTGCATAACATTACTTCACAGCATTTGTTTCTAGTAAGTGACACTATTGACTGGCGCAATAATACAGGTATTTTTTTTTAAATCAACGAGTTCGATTCGCGGCTAGGGAAACAAAAAAATCAAAAATCTAATAATGCATTTTTCCTTTTTATCAAAATTCGTGAGAGGAGTGATCCTTTGAGTGTTTTTCGGTATTTCTTATAGTTTCGGATCTAGCCCTGAAGGCCTACTGGAAAAGTTTACCCTGTATACCTCTTAGATCGGAAAATATGTATTGGCTAATAAGCATTAGAAAAAGTTCAGTCTATCTTTATGTTAATTTTTTCATTTATTTTTTATTTAAAATCTGTTAAGTTTTAGGGGTAGGGAAACGTTAGGTCCTGGAAGACGATTTCGCTAGTTTAATCGCAGTCGCCGTACAAAATTGTGCCTTGATCAATGGACAAAAAATGAATTTCTTAAAATTTTCAAATAATAGATTTCCTGTGACTTATCGACAGTCTTAAATTAATTATTTGGTTCAGATGAATCTTCTGGACCTATTGGCATGCAATAATGCCTTTTAAAACCTACATTTACACATTTAAACGACCCTCAGTAGTATTAACCTTTTCCTACCTCTTGAACGAATACATTATAAGTAAATATACTTTTTCGTAATAAACAGGTACGTCACTTATTCCAGGGAATGTGATATGTATTTATGTTTAATCTATATTATAGAAGATATCATAGAATAAATTAAATTAAATATTACAAAAATCTTAAAACATAAATGTATACTTTGTAACAATATTATGCTGACCGTACCGTCCGTTGGACAAGTACAAGCCTCCATTTCTGTATAGTTTCTTTAATGAACTGTCTTATATATGTAGATTATTTTTTTATCATTTAACTAGTATGTGGACAAATTGCTCTTAATTTTAATTCGAACAAAATCCTACAGATGGCTGCACTTTAAAGTTTCGCAATTACCTGCAAAAATTAAGTATAATATAAACTGAACTATCCATATTTTAATTTGCTCTTTGGCAGCTTTTCTCTCATATAATCTACTCTGCCAACAATATATACTATTTATATTACAAATACACTTCGATCCTAACGTGCATACCTTGCCTAATAAATATATGCCGGTTCTTCGTGTCACCGTTCACTGAATATACTTGAAATATCGATGCTTGAAGTGAATTTAGTGGAATGTGCGCTTGCGTGCTGTGTGCGACCCCCGCAGAGTAGCTCTCGCGCTTTTTCGAAAAACAACAAAATAACACTCAGTCGGTAAGTCTAGAGCGGCTTGGGCGCTCACAATAAGTTTCTATCATTTTGGTAATTGTCATGTTATCTTATATTATGGTTAGCCAACACCGTTTAGTTTGGATTAAACCCCCATTTATGTACCAAAACGCGGCTGTGGTTCCGCGACACGATGGAGGCGGCGGCGTGGCATAGTCACTGCATGTAATGATAGTAGGTTGTATGCAGGTACCGAGCGGCGGTGCAGCGCATGGCGCGGCTGCTGGCGGATGGGGGCGTGGCTAGCGACGTAGTGGAGTCACTGCATGCAGTGATAGTACGGTTGTGTGCATGTACCGAGCGACGGTGCAGCGCATGGCGCGGCTGCTGGCGGATGAGGGCGGGGCTAGCGTCGTGGTGGAGTCACTGCATATAGTGATAGTACGGTTGTGTGCAGGTACCGCGCGGCGGTGCAGCGCATGGCGCGGCTTCTAGCGGATGGGGGCTTGGCGGGCGGCGTGGAGCAAGCTGCGTGGTGGGTGGAGTACGTGATCCGGCACGGCGGCGGCGCGCAGCACCTGCGCTCGCCGGCCGCAGGAGTCTCAGCAGTTGAATACTTCATGCTAGACGTTGCAGCAGCTCTTGCATTCGCCGCTTCCATTTGGTTTGCTCTCTTTGTAACTGCCGTTTATATATTTTTTTATTTTTCTAAAACAATATTAAAATTAAAGAAGCAATAAAACGTTTATCCGGTTTTCTTATTTCTTGTTATATTATTGATTATAACATAACTACAGCTGCTCTACATATAAGGTCTACATCGTTCGCGGAAGTGGTGGCAGGGGGAGTCAAATTCCCCCCTAAGGGGGAATGGGAGGGGAGGGGGGCGCGCCCTTGAAAGAAGGGAGAAGGAAGGGGTAACGAAAGAAGCTTGGTCCCTCCGTTATGGCGTACTTCCGTGTTTGCTGACGGTTTATCGTGGATAATTGAGTCGCATCTGTGGGACCAATCAGCTAAGTACCGGTTTCGTTTCTTAAAATAAAAAAACGCCGGTCTTTGCTTCTCATCGGCAACTCCGAGCATTCCCGAAATTTAGAGCCTCCAACTCTGAAGAGATGTAAAGTCTCTTTCTGTGTGATATCGCCTACACCACGGAGATCTCTATTTGGAGCTGCATAACGTTATTTATTGGTCTTCCTTTAACCATTTATCTACGCGCTTGCACACATCCACCCATATTAATGAACCGATCCTGTAGTTCATTTATGCAAAGGGTCGGAAAATTGTGCAACGCACGTGAGTGGAAAAACACCTACCAATTATTGTGAGGTCAGTGCATGTAGTGACATCTGGCATGGTTTTCGCAGCCCCATGGGTTTCGACCGGCGCCTATTATTTTTCTATGTAACCTTACATGGATGGCTAATTACCTACCACCCAACTACCGTTATGATATTAGCCCAATATAACACATTCACGAAGAAATGAGGTACCATGCCAGGACCTTCTTTTTATAAGCACGGCTACATTGAACTGAATGGAAAACACGGACAATTTTTAATTGCCGCTTCAACCCTAGTTTTAATCCAATGCGATGGTACCTACCCGGGCGGCCTAGTGGAAGAAGGATTCTCACTCTCACTTATGCACTTATGCACTTCTTGTGGGAGTGACACTAGTGACAGGAGCACATAAGTGGAAAAAGAACCCAGAGTTTTACATGGATTCCGAACCATGGAGCCATCGACATACCAAAGCAATAGACCGACAATCAGAGTACTTCTGCATACAAACGCCCGTGCCACCGTTACGAAATGTTTCAGTGTTGCTGTTGTTCTACTTTAATTTTCCCGCTTATTGAATACAATTAGGTTTTCTATAATCAATACGATTGCTTAAACACGTAAAATTCGTTATGTATGTTGGTAAAATAGTTTTAAATTAAATTCAATAAATAAAAGATAACAAATACCGAACTTTTTAGGAAGAAACGATCCCGGAAAAGAACAAATTAATTTATTTTCCATCCTGGTATCCCTCACCACGCAAGTCCCTAACAATGGGCGTCTCCTTCTCTCTCGCTGAACACGCGCTTTTGTGTTCATACGCTCTATCTCGCTCGCCCATACTCGCAAGCTCGCACTCGTGGCCCATTCGCCATCTTGTTCTTTCCTAATGATAACGCTTTCGGATCTTTCAGTCGCGCATTAACCCGGCACTCACACGTACAAAGAGTTCGGAGATGTCGCTCACATGTATGCATGGTTAAAAGTATGGCGGTTGCAGCCACCGCGGTCACGGCTCCGTCAAGTTAGAAATCCCCAAACAAAAAATATTATTTTTCTGATGCAGTCGTTTAGTACTAATTCTGTACAGATTTGTACACCTCATTGTTTATTTTGAACGGTTAAGATTGAGTAAATACAGGCCAAGCAACGTGGGTTTCTAACTTGACGCTCAGACCGCCAACATTTAATTTCGCCTACTTTTAATATCAAATCGTTTAATACTCATTTTGTACTGATTAATTGATTTGGTACTGATTAGTACAATGAGGTGTACAAATTTGTACAGAATGTGTACTAAACGACTGCATTAGAAAAATAAAATTTTTCGTTAGGGCGTTTCTAACTTGACGGAGCCCGCGGTCGCTACCGTATTATTATTTCGGACAAAATGTTTTCTTGATTTATATCTAGTGTATCTAAGGGCCGAGTGCACGAAAGGACAAAAAATCAAAATCAACGTCAACGTACGATTAAACACGCCACTTTGTATGGACAGTATGGAAGGCACTTCATGCGGTTCACTAAAAGTGACGTGTTTGAACATTGATTAACTCGGTCGTCTCTACGTGCAATCGGGGCTAAGTATGTTTGCCTATGATACGGATCTTTGTGTTCCTTTCACTCCGATTTTTATACCTTTTGACCGCGTATTTCGGCATTTTGTCGCATTGCAAAGCCCGTAGATGGCACGTACGCTCGGATGTCAAGTCGACCACACACTGAAATGCAGTAGGGCATCAACGAGCGGATAGGGCGCATATTACGTGGTAAAAACTGATGGTGCATCTTTAGTTTTAGATTATATCGATGCATGGAGTATTTCGCATTTGTGATGAAATGCATTTTTACAACTCAGAAAGTGAAAGAAAGTAGTGCATGAACGGGGCGAGGATTTGAAGCCAGACCTATGGTATGCAAGGCAAGAAACAGCCGACTTGTACGGTTTGTGTATAGGTTCAACTGAATTCTTTCTTTGAAGCATTTAACTCTAGCAAGTTCTGGTCGCATAGCATGTTTTAGTCTAAAAGGTGAGACCAAAGCTTAAGAGCCATATACTTTGATGTCATCTTCTTAAAATACCCGCCAATAATATCCTAGTAACGCATTCCACGAATAATATATATTAAAGTATACCCAGAGTTTAACAACTTTAATTCAGTTAGAAGGGTGAATGTAGGTAATTTTTTTATCACTGATAGACCTGATTTAAATTTTGATAACATCATAATCGATGTAATAACATAATGGTATCATTCCTTATAATGACGATGTAACAAGGGAGCGATCTCCTGATTTCATAAACGATTCTCAATACTAGACAATATCGATAAAGTAGACTTGATGAAGTCGACTAAAGAGCCGAACAAACTACAATAAAATACAAGTTATTTTACAAGATGTGCAGGATAGTATGCATTATGGTGCACTCTTTGTGGGTAATCACTGCGGTTAGTGGAAACCTTTACGTTCCGGAACCTTCAGATAACACCGATATCTACCAAATTATTGTAAGTAAGATCCATGGGTTTATTAGTTGTGAAATAAAACATAAATTATTGATACTTTTAAATGAAAATACAGGAACGCATGTATTTCAAGGAAGTGCGTATCGTGTCGCCCCAATCCCAAAGGCATAGATCTGACTTTGTAACGAAATTAACATTTTTATGTGGCTGGAATCAGAATTGTAAAAGCACGAAATACTAAAAATAAAATAAAAATTATATCTATACTTTTGGGTAGCTATGACATATTCACCAAAGACAACTTCGATTCGAAATACTACTTAAAAACATGTTAAATACACAAATTGGCAACTTGGAAGAATGCCATCACATTTTATTACAACATTGCATAAATATTTCATGACTTGACCCTGTAAAAATATTTTTAAATAAAAAAGGACCGCCTTCAAAAAAACCGGAATTTAAAAGCAAAAAATAATTGGTTACTTTTAATTAATATACGAAAAGCTATTTTAATTCTAACTAATTATGTACAATTTCTTAATTTTTAGGGTTCCGTACCCAAAGGGTGAAAACGGAACCCTATTACTAAGCCTCCGCTGTCCGTCCGTCCGTCCGTCCGTCCGTCCGTCCGTCTGTCCGTCTGTCACAGGGCTGTATCTCAGTAACCGTAACAGGTAGACAGCTGAAATTTTCACAGAGTGTGTATTTATTTTGCCGCTATAACAACAAAAGGTAAGATTAAAAAATAATTAAAATTAAAGGGGGCTCCCATACTAAAAACGTGATTTTTTGTTTTATTTTTTACGATGGTACGGAACCCTTCGTGTGCGAGTCCGACTCGCACTTGGCCGGTTTTTTAATCATCTTTTGAAGTCGGTGCCTTGGGTAGAGTTCGCTTCGCACGCTGCTGACCGAACAGACACTATTTCAGCCGAACACACCCGAAGTGCGTTGGTTTACGTGCAAGCTGATATCGATGCAGCGCAGCGTACTGAAATTGGGTTTCAACGATTATATTATTAGTACTTTCGGCTTTATAAAGGCGCTCACTGGTGAAGGAGTACGTTAATTCGCTGCTCTGTGTTGATTGGTACTTCCCTGCGACATCGTTGTCTGAACGAGACGATTTCTGCCGAAATTGGTGAAATATGTACTAACCGCACACTCGTTTTGACACGTAGTTGACACAAAGTCGCTACCTATTGTTTCTGTTCTATTTTATATTTGTATTTTTTTGTTTTGTATTATGTAGGTATTTAGGTAGAATAAAAAGTACAAGCTACACCTACCTAAATATTTACCATATACATAAGTCGTCGTTGTTTTTATATTGGTTTGGTTGTTTAGTTTGTAGGGTTTTCTTGTAAATATTTTGTTTTTACTGTGTTAGGTATTTAGTTTAAGTATAAGGCATATTTAAATTACAAAGAACTTGCCTTAATACCTATGCACATACGTTTTTCCGACCTGTTATTTTATTTATTTTTTGTTTTTGTGTTTTGTTCAAGTAGGTAAATGTAAGTAGCTACCTACTTATATTTCTTTCTTAGCCATAGGTAATATTAATCTAACTACTTGCAGCCCTTAAAGAACGTCTACCCAAGGCACCGACTTCAAAAGATGATTAAAAATTGAGAAATTGTACATAATTAGTTAGAATTAAAATAGCTTTTCGTACATTAATTAAAAGTAACCAATTATTTTTTGCTTTTTAGTTCCGGTTTTTTTGAAGGCGGTCCTTTTTTTATTTAAAAATATTTAATTTTTTGCTTTTTAGTGGTGGCGTAACTTTTGACTCAAGGTGGGCGAGCCCCCCTGCTCAACTTCACATACAAAGTGGAAAGAAGATATACATACATATACAATACAATACAATACAATGAACGAGCATTAGCAGAAATGAAACCATTGAGAAATCTCATTTCTGACGAAAGGTAGACCGGTAACTATCTGGATTCATGAGTTCACGGTTGATACGTACGATAATTGATACGATGAAATCACGTGAGATAGTGTGCTGTGACAGACGGACGGACGGACGGACAGCGGAAGCTTAGTAATAGGGTTCCGTTGGTGCCCTTTGGGAACGGAACGCTAAAAAGACAAAACAACGAATGACCGGAACCGCTGAGCTTCTGAATTTCTCATCCTTTCATCGTTCCGGATAGTATGTTTCTTGCATAAGTTTAAGTTGTATGAAAATGTGTACATATCGGCCTCGTTTATCCCCCATTAACAGTTGAATTTTGTAAAATCCGTTGTGAGCGAGCCTTTTCGTCTTAACAAGAAGTCACTGAAAATTTTAAGTTTCGAGGATAATTGGTTTCAGAGATCTCAACATGAGTGGTTTTCGCCTAAATGTGTTCATTTTGACCTGTTTTACCCCCCTAATAGTATAATTTCCAAAAATATTTTCTTCTTAAGCATTCCCATCTAAAACAAAACATACTCTGACATTTCTGGGTTCAGCGGCTCTAGAGATAGAAATGTGTACAATTTGCCCTCTTTTACCCCCCTTGAATACCCCCAACAGTTGAAGTAAGAAAAAACCTCTCATACTGAGCAATCTCACCCGAAAAGAAAGCTACTGTAACTAAAAAATCACATTTCTGGGTTCGCGGGGTTAAGAAATTCGATGTTTGTTATAGTTAAGTACCAAACTACTGAACCGATTTTGATAAAAAAAAATGTGACCAACTAGAAAGTATACCCTTTCGAACAAAAAAAGAATTTTCCAAATCGGTCCAGGGGTCTTCGAGTAATCGGTGAACCTACATAAAAAAAAAAAAGATTCCGACGAATTGATAACCTCCTCCTTTTTTGAAGTCGGTTAAAAATAAAAAAAGAACAGTTCACCTATTCGTTATTTTCTCGAACAATACAGACAGTATCAATATTTTAATTATTATGAAGAGTGTTCGGCACATCGAACGAAAACGTTGTATTGTAGGTAATGACCATAGATAAAAAGGGAGGAGGAAAGGAAGGCATCGAGAATATGGGACCCGATGTCTCCAGTTTTCAAAAACTACTAACGTACATGCCACATGCAAACATAGTCGCAGGCGTATTGGATGGTTTGGTGTGGCATATGACGCGCCGCCTGCGGATTCCCATACAACTATATGATCATTTTGACCAAATACCATAGACGCGATATCGAGCGCATGCCACTTCTCCTTTCTCTTCAGTGGTAATTACCCCATCATTTGCAAGGTTTTGACCCAGATGTCACGTGGTATCGTAATACTCGTACATGTGTAACACATGAAATGACATGGTCCCGTTGCTGTAGAATATTTTGGAATTCTGATAAAAAAACGCGACAAGTAGTTTTGGCAATCTTCTCTTGACGTTAACCTGACACCGCCTTAAGAATTCCGGCTGCTTTGGCAGTATAGATCCGAATCGATGGTTCTGCCCGGCGGTAAAAGCTCATAATGAACAACGCCCTTCCATTCCATCACCTCACCACAGCATCACCTTATTGCAAGTTAACCCGGGCTTTGTGTGCCATACATAATTGTAAGACTATTTTGACATGAATACTACGCTGGTAGTATTTTAAATAATTATTGTAATATTTAATTATTTTATACATGATATAATGACTTGATACACTTCATTCGTATTAAAACTTGACGAGGGCTTAATACACCTGACATAGGTTAAGTTGACGACGGCTTTTACACCTGAGAATACTTGTAATGTTATGTTATTGCATATAAGTAACTTTGTGAGCAATTTGAACTGAGGGTTACTGTTTCGATTGTTCCTTATTCTTTGCCATAATCTGTTTTAGATCTATATTCTATAT
The DNA here is from genome assembly GCA_946894095.1 of Incurvaria masculella. Taxonomy (NCBI): domain Eukaryota; kingdom Metazoa; phylum Arthropoda; class Insecta; order Lepidoptera; family Incurvariidae; genus Incurvaria; species Incurvaria masculella. The sequence continues at coordinate 13,684,919 of OX335644.1, forward strand.
TTAGATCTAATTGTATATTTCATAATTGTGGACAGTTTTTTTTAATTTATTTACACACACCAATACAGATAATCATCGATATTAAGAAAATGGCAATAGCTTAAATGTATACAATATATAATAAATACGAAATTCTTAACTGTACTAGCGAGAGGCTGGTAAGATTGATTGTATTCTGCCACCTAAACTGACCACAAGGCTGTTTTATAGGTGGCGTATATCATGGCTCAATACGTTATGTAAACTCGTGCAATTGCGGGTTCTTCTTTACTGGGTTGATCGAATCCGCGGATCTTTGTGAAGTTACTTAGTGTAGTTTGACTGCCAACAAGTTTAAATAAACGAAAAAAATAATGAAGATTGATGTCGTCACCTAAGTCAATTCTGGTATCTTTTAACTAAAAATTGCCCAAGTTCGAATCGGACTCCTACTTTACTTATATGCAGCACACCAACAAACACGCTTCGAGCTGCGTTGCGAGGATTTTGTATCTTATATCGTTACTTGTGATGAAAAATTGATCCTGTACGACAATCTCATCATAATCGTTGAACCCAGGAGAACCGGCCAAATCCTTAGCTTTAGCTGCTGCTTCAGGATAACGCTCGACCAGCACAACAAACGGTCGCTAAATTAGAGGAGCTGCGATTGGAATGTCTCCGACACCCACCATACTCCTCGGACCTTGCTCCAACATCTTACCAACTTTTCCAGAATTTGGACAAGCTTCTTGCAAGGAAATATATGGTTCATAATAAAAATATGGAAGGTTTAGAGCCTTACGGGAATGGCCGTAAGGCACTAAAACCGCCTTCTAAGATTGTATTGACTCTCGCTCCTACATTTTTTTCAGCAAAAGAATCAATGAACTATCTTTAAAATGGCGAAAGTGTATAGATAACAATATTTTGATTGATCAAATATTAAGCTAATTTTTTTGACAAAAACGAAGCAGCGTCACATAAACTGCAATGTTTAAAGAAGTTATAGTAGTGATCCGTTTGAAAAGCAGCTTCGCAGTTTTCTGCGAGACAGCAGAGTTGGATCCCATTTGTCACACACAAGAGAATGCAATGTTTAATAGTTTTTAATTTAGATTAGATTTTTCATGTTTATTACTCTTTTGTACTTATGTGTTTTGGCAAATAAAATGTCTAATTCTTTTTCTTATATTTAGTTTCCTATTTTTTTTCTCGTACTTTTTACATATTTAAGATCCTAAATGACAATGGTTTTAATCATTTCGGTTGATATCTATTATCATGCTTTCCTAAAACATTGAATAACTTAAGGTATTTCTATTTCTTTGGTTGGTTTCATATAAAATGAAAGTTGAAATATGAATGCTTATTCTTGGTTTTCACAGGGTGACATGGTCCTGCTGAACTGCAAGGACAATGGCTGGTCGGGCATGCTGATTTATGGATCGGTGCCCGACGAGCTCAACCGCCGCGTGCGCCGCCTGCAGCTGACGCACCTCACCCTGGACTCTGCCTACACTCCCCCCGTGTCCACTATGCAGACTCCCTTTCCCCACCAACTCAACACCATCATCATCATCTGCGATAATTTCTCCGATTACACCATCGCTCTTGATAAAATTGTAAATTTGCGTTACTGGAATCCACACGCTAATATGTTTGTGTATATTAAGAAAATATTAGACAATACTATAGTGGCTAAGATATTCTACACGTTTTGGTGGCAGCAGTCCCTCAATGTGTTCGTTCTACAACACGATGAGCCCTCAGGGACAGTGGATATTTTCAACTATAATCCATACACACATGACGACTACCAGCTGGCAACGACTGCTATGTGTTGGTCAAAAAAACGTTGGACTCCATTTCTCCTTGGAAATGTAGCGACCTTTTCCGACTGTGAGATAAGTTGTAAGAATTTTTCGAAGCTAATTAAACAACCTAGAACGCATCTTCCTACTTGCTTGAGTTTTGGCAAGCAATCTGTGAGTTTGAAAATGACTCAGCAATTGCGTCTCTTTCGGATTACTGATCAGACTGTAAATATGCACGGCTTTCCGTTAAAGACATTCGCTGGGCAGCTCCCGCCGTTTCAAGGAATAAACTTTTACCAAAACGGCAAATCTGAGCTGCGGGGGCGCGACGGGGAGGTGTGGAAGATACTCGCTGAGCGAATGAACTTTACGATCAGCCTTATACATTCCTCCAAGGGAAAGCTACCCGCTTATGCAGCGATGACAAAAATGGTTATGGACATGTCTTACCGACTTCTCGACATAATCGCCTTTCCTATTTACCAAGTAGATTTGATCGTTGCCCCAACAGAGCTGTGCGTCCCCTTACGGGCGAGTGGTGTCTGCATCATGGCGCAGAGGGCCGGCTTCGAAACGAGTTGGATGGACTCCACCGACTTGGAGTATTCTACTATAGCTATTTTGCTTACGTGCTTAATCTCAGTATGGGGAAATATGGCAATCTTTAAGTACTTCGAACTAGGGAAATTAAGCTTTGACCAACTAGGAAAAGACATGTGTAACGCCATAAGAAATCTGTTGTCGGTGAGTCTTCACCGGCCCCCGAGTCGAGGGTCCTTTAAAATTTATCTCGCCGTCTCCCTGTGGTGCTTCTTTATCCTCAACTTTATGTTTCAAGCATCCATCGTATCGTTTCAGACAGTTGTAAAGCGCGGCAGGGAAGTGGAAACAATACAAGAGATTGTGGAACGTGGATACCCAGTCAAGGGATTCTGGTCGCCCGATATGTCGCTTCCTGAGGACGTGGAAATTTATAAAAAGTTTAACGCGCTAAAGGTGCAGGTGGAAGACTTCTTCTCTTGCGTAGATGAACTGGAACACAACTCTCACGTTTTCTGCCTGCTGGATTGTACCATTGCCCAGTACTTAGAGAAGAACAGGCTTAATAAGAAGGGAGAGCAATACATTCACGTGCTCAGAGAGAGAGTTCACAGCCTCTTCCTAAACATGGTACTGCAATATAAGTCACCCCTTAAGAGCACCATGAATAAGTATTTTATGGTGCTGTTTGAGGGTGGTTTCATCAAAAAATTCGAAGACTATAGGTACGAAGAGATTCATGATGCTGCACCCGAAGTGAAACCGATAAATTTGAACGATGTGGCGGGTATTTTTGAGTTACAATTCATAGTATATATTTGTATAGTTTGCGTTTTTCTTTGCGAAGTCTTGATCGGAGTATCATGTTGGATAGCAAAGCGTTTAAGAGAAAATATTAAATATTTTCACTTGCGTTGGTCCAAAACAAGAAATCATAAGAAATATAATAAAGCTACAGCCACAATAGATGTGTCTACTCAGAGTTTTTCCTAAAATTTACTTACTTCTTGCTTGCTTTATTTTACGGCCAAGGTTCCTGTGTCACATTCATGAGTTCACAAAACATGTGCGATTCAACTAATGAAACTAATAGATTTCTGATTAGGGATTTCGTAAAATTAAGTAGGTTTGAGTAAAAATAGGCACCGCCGTTTACATATATCCAGAGACAACATGGATGAGAAATCAAAGCAATCACAGACTGTATTTTAGGTTTAATAACGGCCCGTAAACTATGTTCCCCGTACAAACGTAGTTTACTAATCATTTCACATAACACTGTTCCGATTTGCTTGATATTTCGTATCTAATATCCTACAATAAATATATGTGTGTGCATGTTTTAGTTTTCCTGAAAAATCTAAAGAGTCAAATAACAGGCAAAAGAAATCGTCATACACATTTTATTTTCTCTGTTGTGTGACACAGGATACATTTTTCGAAAAAACAAACACGTGCAGATATAGATATTTGTTGCCTGATATTAAGTTCCAAATATCAAGCGAATTGAATCAGTGGTTTTCAAATGATTAGTAAACTATGGCTCGTGTCTGTTTTCTCAGTCAAATTAAGAAATATTTATCTGAAATGTTGCATATCAAATAAATTAACTGAGGGGTACGTCCATACGATTTTATCCATGATATAAGGCTCTAAAGATTTGTACCAAAGTGCGTATGTCATGGATATACGTTTAGTTATCCAAATCAAAACGTACGGACGTAGCTCTCAGTTATGTTGAATGAGAAAATTTCAGTGTTTTTTTTTATTTGACTGAGGAAACAGGCACCAGCCATTGTTTGGAACTCGATAACCTCATTATCCTCTTAAGAACGGCCCGTAAGCTTTGGTCCCCATACAAACGTAGTTTACTAATCATTTGAAAACCGCTGTTCCAATTTACTTGATATTTGGTATCTACGGGCAATCCACAAATATCTGTGTCTGCACGTTTTTGTTTTCCTGAAAAATCTTAAGCAAGTCAAATAACCGGCAAAAGAAAATCTTCATATACATTTTCTTTTCACTGTTGTGTAACACAGGATACATTTTTCGATAAAACAACAACGTGCAGACAGATATTTGTTGCCTGGTAATAGATACCCAATAACAAGCAAATTGGAAAGGTGGTTTTCAAATGATTAGTAAGCTACGTTTGTATGGGGAGCGTAATTTTCGGATGCTTACGGGGACATATGGACACCTAAGGGGACATATGACCCTAGAACGACCGTATCCGATAATTTATCGTTTTATATTTTTAGTTTTCATAATAAGCACTTATTAGCAAACATGATTATCGGAAAACCTTGACATGAAACCATTTTACCTTCTTGAAATATGCAATAACTCCTGCAACATGAGCGGTGAGAGTATATTATTTTAATTGTATTATACACAACATTATTAATTGTGGCCTTATATTAATTTAAATGAATAAAAATATCAGTGATTCTGGAGGAATTCGTCCTTAATTTGCTTAGAATCGCTAATGTTTTAAATAATAGTAATTAGTATATAGCCAAAATGAAAAATGTTTCCGAGCGACACATTAGATAATCGATTACTGAATTTAATTAAATAAAACAATAATACTCTCCACGCTTATGTTGTAGCAGTTATCGTATTTCGAAAATCAATTTAATCAATCAATTTTGAATGGCAATGCACAATTTTATTAGTCTTAATCATAAATTAGTCCAATGTTAACTTTTTACAATAACTTTGTTTGCAGAAAAGTGCTTATTAAGAAACTAATTACAAAACGAACGCTTATCGGAAACGGTCGTTCAAGGGTCATATGTCACCTTAAGCTACATACAATGCAAAGGTAACCGCTATTTGTACTATCGCGAACTTCATAAAACGCTGAGGCATCTGAGGCAGGTTTTTTTGCTGAGGCGATCAGGCAGAGTTCGCCATAGAAATAGGATGTAAGCGCGTTGCGCGCGCATGCTAGGTCTATGGAGTTCGCAGCCCAAACTACGGATCTGACCTTTTGGTATTTAAAAAATGTTTTCGGACGCTTCAGATATTTGCCCGTTTGAAAAAAATAATGCGAGCGCGGGCTACGGTCTTGTCTTCAATTATTAAGAAAGACAAATGTAAATGGTATCAAAATATGCATTACTAAAAGGGGTACAATACTGCAAACACAATTTGTAAAAGGTTTCTAATTTATTAATTTTTTTTTTCAAAGAAAACTCAAATTTTCGATCGTTTATTTTAAGGACTTTTGCAAAGGCTTTTGAAAAATATCCTCATAAACAAAAATAAATATAGGTAAAAAAATCCGGGAGAATATTAAGGTTTCGATATTTACCGCTTTCGAAGACACCTTTTTGGTGATTTCACATATTTCGTTCAGAATCTGGTCATGTGTCATATCGAGACTTTGTCTGTAAATTAAATAAATATGTTATTATAATAAATAAATAGTCAGCTACTTCTTCATGTTTTGATGATTTTTGCCCTATTTTAAGTCTCCTCTGATTTTTAAATGCCATTTGTCAAATAAAAAAAATTCAGTACACCGAAATGTTATGGGGCCATGAGTTCTGGGGATTTATTCCTAGGTACAGGTACTCCAAAAAAAGGTAACCAATTAAACAAACTGTATTGTTACTTCTTTATTGTAATCTTATAAATTTGAATTATCTTTGGTATTTTAATATTGTTATATTTGTTTTGTGTATTTTGTTCATTTTCATTACTGCTGGCGCATGCTGTGCTTACTACTTCTATGATGTTTCATAAGCTAGTGTTGCTATACATGTTTTGTTGTTTTTAATGTGATTCAATCCTGTCTGTAAGTCAATAAATAAATAAACAAATATATTGTCGTTGCCCATCAGTCGAAAATGACATTGACCCGAGCGAGGCCGGGTACCCCGGCTACTATACATATATGAGATTTGTGCACTCCGCGGAATCCGACATATCAAGATGCCACTCATCACAGTGAGTTCCTTGGCAGGACCGGGGCTGAACCAGAGTAAAATGCAGAGATCTAAGAGATCTAAATCGATAGATGAGTGCTCCCCATACCAGTCAAATTAAAAACATGTCATGTACGAAAGGTGAGTAAGAGCACCTTTCGTAGCACATCAACGTCAGATGGTGACAGACAAGCGTGTTGTGAGTTCGTGGCGTGCTCTCGTTCCGATTGCCTAAACATCAAAGAAATGTGTGTGAAATATGCCCACCTGCCCGTTCCGCGACTGCAGAAACTCTAATCGGAATACCAACAAATCAAAAGGAATCACATTTCATCGGTGAGTTTGTTATCTGCATTAATTTACTAGCAATAAAAATATTCTCAAGTGAAATCCGAAGTGAGAGCAGTAAGGATACTATTATGTGCGAGAACGACAGAGACAAACGGTGTTTGTGTTTTTGTCTTTGTATCATAACACGTGTCAATGACGACAGCTGCCGATTCCGATAGACCTCAGCTCACATCACAGTAGCGTCAGCTTCTCAAATAAGTGTACAAAGTTTTCAAATTAAAATCGAATGAATTAAGAACCCAAAGTTTGCTTTATTTATATGTGTTTAATAGTTTGTGTTTGATAATCTTGCTTAACTTGTTTAGTACCAATATCAAAGATATTTTCAAAATAATTATTTGATTTTACAGAGTTCCAAAAGACGCAACACTTCGCCAAAAATGGATAAAAATAATACAAAATCAGCGAAAAGAAGAATATTGGTCATGCAAAGAGTACACCAAAATCTGTTCGGCGCACTTCAAAGAAGACGACTTTTATGCTACCGCAACTGGAAGACGGAAATTAAAACTATCTGCGTTTCCGTTCAATCATGAAGAACAATTAAAAATACAAGACGAACGTGCCGGATCACCACTTAGTCGTGTATACGTTTCCGACAACGATTCAATTTTTGACACTCCCAGAAAAACAGCATTAAAAAGAAAACTAACATCCATGAAACTTAAAACTAAACAATATCAACAAAATATCCAAAAACTAATAAGAAAAAACAAAACTCTAAATAAGCAAAACACAAATCTTAAAGAATTAATAAAAACTTTAAAATCAAAAAACTACAATATCCCACAAGAAAATTTCAATGAGATCCGGTTCAAGGCCGACGAGGCAAACGACGCTCTTAAAATGTTATCACGCAACAAAAATATACACGCCAAAATACCACCATCGTTAAGAAAATTTGCGCTCACCTTACATTTTTACTCTCCTGCGGCTTATAAATATGTTCGTAGTAAGCTAAATAATGTCCTTCCACATCCCAGAACCTTAGCAAAATGGTATGAGAGCTTACATGCTGAGCCTGGATTCACAAAAAAAGCTTTTGCAACCCTTGCTAAGAAAACAAATTCCGAAAACAAACGAATCGTTGCGACCCTCATGGTAGACGAAATGGCCATTAGACTTGAAACTGAATGGAATGGTCAGAAAACTTTGGGCCTTGTAAACGTAGGAGTGGGGAAGAAAGGTGACAAAGCAGCAACACAAGCCTACGTGTTTATGATTGTTTCGAATACCGAAAATTGGAAGGTTCCTGCAGGATATTTTTTTATAAATGGTTTGGACGCCGACCAAAGAGCAAGTTTAATACAAATATGCTTACAAAAATGTTACAAAGTTGGAGTCGATATAATTTATTTAACATTTGATGGCTGTGCGGCCAACATTGCTGCCGCTGAACTCCTAGGTTGCAACTTTGATGATCTAGACAACTTGAAAACTACCTTCCCGCATCCTTCGTGCAATAAAAGAGTGGCTGTATTCTTAGATGCTTGCCACATGTTAAAATTGGTACGAAATGTCTTTGAGTCGAAGAGAGTACTTTTTGATGACAACAATAACAAAATAGAATGGAACTATTTGGTCCGACTTCAGAAGTTACAGGAATCGGAAGGGCTACAATTCGCTAACAAATTAACGATAAGACATTTAAATTTTCGCAATCAAATAATGAAAGTAAATCTAGCAAGTCAGCTACTGAGCAGAAGTGTAGCGAAAGCATTAGAACTTTGCACTCAGGTTCTTCAGGGCTGGCAGTTTTACGGAGCTGAAGCAACAATGCGGTTTTTGAATAATTTTAATAATTTATTTGATGTTTTCAACTCCCGTACATATCAATACGGATACAGACGTCCTCTTTGTGAAGAAAATGCTGCGGAAATATTCGATTTCCTCAAAGAAGCGGAAGAGGATTACATAAAATCTCTAAAAATATATAACAAAATACGTTTTACACACCGACGCCAAATAAAAATAAAAATAACAAAAAAAAAATTAACAACTTCTCAAAGTAGAACAGGATTTCTTGGTTTCCGTATATGTATTAATAGTTTGCGATACATTTATGAAGAACATGTACAGAAAAACCAACACTTGTCGTACATTTCAACCTACAGGTTCAGCCAGGACCATCTGGAACTGTTTTTCGGTAAAATGAGGCAACATGGTGGCCACAATAATAATCCGACAACAGTTCAGTTTAAAGGCATTTACAAAAAGTTGCTTTGTCACCTAGAACTTAGAAGCTCGTTTACTGGAAATTGCCTTCCCCTTGATAACTTCCCCATACTACAATGTTCATCAGCTATAGATGTCGTAAATAGCACTTGTCCTGGCTATAAAGCCAGTGATCCAATAAACACTACATGTATAATAAAAGCAGCATCCTTTGAAGACGACGAGTACACACAATTTGATGCCAACTCACAAATATTAGCAGATTCCCTAAACAATGAAAGTGACCCAAATTTCACCGAAATATCCAAACAAGTAGTAGGGTACATAGCTGGATGGGTAGTCAGAAAACTTATGAGAAAGTTAAAATGTAATAGTTGTGCTGATGCTCTAATGACGGCTGAAAAATTACCGTTCCATAAGTTGATTACCCTTAAAAATATGAAAGGTCTTATATTTCCATCGCTCGATGTGTTTAATGTATGCCTAAAATCAGAAAAGTTCTTAAGACTCATGATAAAACAACAGGGTAATCACCACATAACTTCTGCAGGGAGCTTCGAGGCCAATAAAGTACGAATTTTAAAGTCATTTTTAAATACACACATATTCGAAACTATAATCAATCATTCAAAAGACCAACCCGTCATACTTAATCATAGGGTTCATTTAATAAAATCCATAATAAATACCTACACGGATGTTAAACTTCACCGTCTACATAAAGATACCAAAATAACAAATCGTCAAAAATTAAACAAACTCATTCTCTTTCAAGGAATGTAATCGCCTTTGAACTGTTCTTTTTAATGTTATGATACTAGTTCGTGAAATTTTGTGAAAAATAAATGTATGCTAAAATCTAGTATCTTTCTTTTTTGTAGTGAGTACTTGCACCTGTCAGACATAAAACACTAACACAAAACTGTCTCATGGCGCGAGCGCGAACGCTTTCTGCACTTGTATAATTGTGGACATGAGGCTTGTAAATGGTGCACTATTGACTCATTCCCTCACATACTAATATTTGACGCCAGTTCAGCTCCTGGTTTCGCTTATAACGCGGCGAAGTGCCGACTCATCCTCTTTGCTATCCTGACTCGATAAGCTAGCAAACCTTATAATAAAAACACGCTTGAGCAAATCAACTTTGCAAGTTGCATTATGTTAGTATTGTACGAGAGAGGATTAACGATGTATTGAAGAAATAGTTTTATGCAAATATATTTCGAACTTATCCGAAATTGAAGTGCAAACTGACAATCTGTTCCATTCACCGGTGACATGGAGTATGTGTATGTAGACGGTATGCATCTAGGGTCGCTCAGCCTAGTCTGAGTCCTACCATTGCCGGTTATCTTTGTAACATGCATCCCTTATTCCTCCCCATCCAATGTATAACCTAGTCCGGTGCCTCCATGCTGAGAATCAACCGTTTCTTTTTCATTCTCTACCTTTCCTTACTATTTCAACCTTAAAAATAGTGTTCGAATACAAAATGTTCACTGTTGTACATTTTGGAGGTGATTTTTCTTACTGGTTCGAATCCTTACAGAATCGTTATCTGAAAATCCATATGGTGGAAATATATGAAACTAATGTGAGATAAACAAACATTTTAACAAAAAAAAACCGACTTCTCAGAAAAAGTATTCCAAAACCAAATAAAATGCACTAAAAACGTAGCCAAGGCTCAAAAAATACAATAATCGTAACTACAAAAACAGGAATTATTTTTTTCATTTTTAGTGCATTTTAATTGGTTTCGGAATAATTTTTTTTAAATGGTTTTTTTTGTTAAACTTTTTGTTTGTTTGTTTATTTTTAGTGAATCTGAAGTACACTAACTAATTTGTACATGTCCTTTTCAATAAAAAAAGAATCATCGAAATCGGTTGGCGTGATAATGAGTTATTCGTCCATTTGTCGCGCACATACTTAATGCAAATTTAAGACTTATATGATTTTCTCATGATTGTCACAACTAAACCAAAATGGAACCACACGGGAAGCACCAGCTTTCAAATAAAAAAATAATCATCTAAATCGGTTCACCCAGGCGAAAGTTCTGAGATAAACATAAAAAAAATAAGTCAAATTGAGAACCTTCTCCTTTTTTGAAGTCAGTTTAAAATTACGTACAAAAAAGCTACCTTTTTATTAAAAATACAACATAATGTGTAGAAACTGTGCAGAGTGCTACAACGGTGTTTGTTTACACAATTGAATGTTTTATTCAACCTACTACGTCAGGAGAAAAACAAGTATGTATAGCAATGTACCTACAGAAGTAATTCATCTATGTAGTTGTTTGAAGAATTCCGTTTATTCAATATATTAGTTTTCAACAGAGAGGACCAGTGAAATGTGGTTACCACAGCTTGTAACGACGGTGTGTTTGGTAAAGGCGATGATGGCAGCACGAATCCTGGGCGTGTTCCCAATAGCATCGTTCAGCCACCAGGTGGTGTTCCGCGCGCTCACGCTGGAGCTGGCGCGCCGCGGGCACGAGCTGGTCGTGCTCACCACGGACCCCGCGCGCCACCACCCCAACATCACGCAGATAGACCTGCACGACCTCGCTTACCCACTTATTAATAAGATCATATTGAGCAAAATCTTCGAAGCTGACGCGGGTAAACTAACAATTTTAAATGAATACCCGATTTATATGCAATATCAGCGAAGCATCTTTGAAATTATGATGACTCTACGGGAAGTAAAAGATTTGATGAAAAGCAATTTTGACTTGATATTAGTGGAAACCATATCGAGACCGGTATATGCGTTTCGGCACAAGTTCAAAGCGCCCCTCATCTCTTTGAGCTCGCTGGCTTGCTTCGGGTACACCTACGATGCCATCGGTGTTCCCACTCATCCCACATTGTACCCAGACATGTTAGTAACAAAAAGTAATATTAAAAATATGCTCGGGAAAGCATTTGCGTTATACGAATTTCTGTTCAAATATTTTTACTCCGTGCATGATGAGAAAAAGATCGAAGCGCTGACGAGATCTTTCTTCGGCGGGGACACTCCACGCGTGGCTGAGCTCGAAGCGCAGACCGACATGCTGTTCATGAACGTGAACCCTATTTGGGACGGAATCAAAGCGACGCCCTCTAACGTTCACTTCATGTGGGGCAGTCACTTGACGCCTCCAGAGGAATTGCCAACGGTAAGACTACGAACTTTAAGTTCCTGGCATGAACCTCCGCCGAGCATCGCTTTTGATGAGCATGAGCACGTAGCAATTCGGGGAATAAAGTATCGTACGGAATGCTAATAGTATAGAGATCCTGACAATCAGTTAAAAAAAACAAAAACTACATATTCAAAAGACGTTGCATGGTAACGGATATTATGTGACAACAATGAGCCTTTCGTTTCTCGCCTTGGTCTCTGTGTTGTTCTTTTACATTATGTTTTAAAGAAAAGTTTACCTTGAGAGTGTGTATAGTATAGAGTGCCACATAGCTCTTTTTGCGCGTGGCCAAAATCGGAACTAAACGGTCGCCATCTTGTACTGTCATCTTCGCGGTACGGGAACGTGTTGCCATTGTAACAATGCAAGTTACCCACTGATAATTTATTTTAAGCTGAGGATATTTTTTGTTAAATAATTATTAGGTTGTGAAGATATGTTTATGGTTTAGGTTAGCCATACATACATACATACCATACCTCGTTTTCCCGGAAGGGTAGTCGTAGTAGTGGTTTGATACCATCGCGAGTTGTACTCGAAAACTCCTTATTAGATTATAACGAAATAATAAAAACTGCATAAAGTCTAATCTAAATTGTATGGCAAAAAATATCGTTTGACAGAGTTATAACCTCCGGGATTGACGTTGGGATTTATTTTCTTCATAGAATTCAAGAAAACAAAAATGATCAAATGTCAAACCCGTTATATTTTGAATAATATTATTAACCTAAAATAGTAATTTTCATTTTCTCAATTTTTTTTCTTACAGCCGGCTGTAAATATTTTCCCGATCAATGGGCTATTTTTTTTCATGTGGTAACTCTTAAAAGACAGTGGTACCCTCAGCCAGGCGCAAAATAACATATGTGGGACTATATGTACATTGCACAGCTCTCTTCAGTTTGTTGCTTCAGCTGCTCAAAGAATGTAGGAACGTACGTTGAATTGGAGGTTCTACGGTTCTTCCTGAAACAATGTTGGGCATGTTCGGTGTGTATACTAAGCATAGGCTGTTACCTAAAAAAACGTTAACATATTTTTTTCGTATCCAACGATTCTTTAGGTTATTGCAATCAACGAAAACAATCGGAAATAAACATTTTAGGATCTGAAGAAGTTCTTGGACAGTTCGCCTAATGGTGTTGTGTACATGAGCCTGGGATCTAACATGAAGTCGACGGCGCTGTCGGCAGACAGACTGAGGGTATTCTTGGAGACGTTCCGCCGCCTGCCGTACGACGTGCTGTGGAAGTGGGAGGCGGACGAGCTCCCGGGAAAACCTGACAACGTGCGAATTGAAAAATGGCTGCCTCAAATTGACCTGCTAAGTAAGAACGTGCTTGTTTTAAACATATAGGCATATTTTTTTGCATCAAAACCCACCAAATATCGCTGAATCCTAGAAATGAAATATCAACCGTGCGTGAGATCCTTGACCCGCGCAAGATAGGAATATTCGGTCTCATTAGGGTTGCGATCTAGTTTCGTAATGCTCAAATGTTATTTAAGTATGCTATGCTTGTGCTAGGATCGGACGTGGTGAAATAATTCGGTATCTACCGTATACTACGCCTACACTGCGAAAGGTAAGCAATCAAAACATTTGTGTGGCATACAAGAACATATTTATTTTTTAATCCAGATTGAAATGCGCATTTCCGTTGAGAATCCGGGTCATTGCATTGCTCGAAATCGATTTACAACCGCAGGCCTCTGAGTAGGCCCCGGGTTGGAAACATCGCATTGAATAATAGATGGTGGAAGCGGCATAGAAAATTGTCCAAGTTTACCATTAAGGTTCTAGCAAATCAGCTACTTCCCAATTGGTGTGTAGGGATTGGTCAACATGTCTAATTACTTATAAAAAGTGTAACTTTAATTGTTACTAACATTAAAGGTACTTAAACTTAAGGTTGTTTTTTTGCCTGTAAACTTGTAAATAAAAAAGATTACCTCATTGCTTAACATGCAACATGTTCACTGAGGCTTGAGGTCTAAAAAGCCTAAAGCCAGACTTCACGCTGGTGCGGAGCTCATAATTCGTAATTTCTCTCTACGCCCACCTTCAAGACGGGCTCCAAACTCCAAAAGTCTCCACAGCAAAGGCGACGAACTCGTAGTTCGATTTTGCTGTACTTTATGAATGAATTAAGTAATAAATTAATTAACCAGTCGATTTTTTCATTAAATACTTAAATATACCTAAAGTTATATCTATAACCTAAATCGCCTATAACTAGGAAATTCAACCGAAGATTTGTTCAGTTTTGATATTACTAAGAAAGTATGTACTGGGGGTCCATTCAGGGCAAGAGTGATTTCGAATTCGTCACTAAATATCAACTCACTTTTTTAAATAGTTAATGTTTCCACACTTCTAGAATATCATTACAGTTAGGTAAAAATCTGGTCTGTCACGTAAATACGTTGGAAGTATAAATAATGGTTCCGTTATTGAAATAATAATATATTTCCCAGATATTTTTAGGTTAACTCACTCCCGAACTCGAACTGACTCTTACCTGGATGGGCCCCCTGATACTTTCATGCTTCGTTATTTGCAGCCTTAAAAAATGTTTTCACGATAAATACTTTTTTATAAATCTGATTGCAATGCTAATAATAATTAGATCAGGGGTCGTATCCGAGGTCGTATCCCCATTAAATGCATACAATTTTCAGGTATGCAGCGATTGAGGATTTGTCCCATCTATTCATACACAATAGCTATCGTTTAATGTTTACCTTGCTTATTTAACCAGGACACCCGAATGTAAAAGCGTTCATCACTCAAGGAGGTGTTCAGTCTACAGACGAGGCGCTCGACGCAGGAGTACCGCTGGTTGGGATTCCATTCTTAGGAGATCAAGAAGCGAATGTAGAAAGAAATAAGATGCTCGGTGTTGGAATCGCTCTGAATACCAAAACCCTTACTACTGATCAACTGGAATTTGCCGTCAAGTCGGTGGCACAAGAAAAAAAGTAAGTGAACAATTGATTACCAAAGGTACAGAACGCGACTATTCCCGACCTTTTGTGGTAGTTCCTGGCTAGTTCTGAAGTGTGGTGTGGTGGGAGGTGTAGGTGCTAATCGGTTGGGTGCAGGTACCGCGATGCTGTGCAACGGGTGTCACAGCTGCTGAGGGATGAGGCGTAGCGGGGACGGGGCTAGACTAATCTAGATAAGATCGCCGCCCCGTTATTTTAATGAAAATTTCGAATGAACCAAAAAAAATCTCATGCAGCCGATTTGGGTAAAATGCTCGGATTTTTTTTCAAATGAACAAAAAGGATCAGCTTTTGCCGCCCCCCATATTTTTTGTCGCCCTAGGAGAGCCTGCTCGACCGATAGGAAAATCAACGGTTACGCCCTGCCGCTGCTGCCGCCCTAGGATGCGGCATATTAGTTATTCTGTGACCGCGGCCTGTACGACTTATTGGAGATCGGGATTTGCTGCGTGGTGGTGCTTGGTGGCGTAGCTCACCACACATGGTATGAGTACTGTTTGGTGCAGGTACCGCGATGATGTGCAACGAGTATCACGACTGCTGGCGGAGAAGGGCGTGGCGGGCGGCGTGGAGCGAGCGGCGTGGTGGGTGGAGTACGTGATCCGGCACGGCGGCGGCGCGCAGCACCTGCGCTCGCCGGCAGCAGGAGTCTCCGCAGCAGAATATTTCATGATAGACGTGATAGCTGCTCTAGCACTTGCCGCTTCTATCAGCATTACACTCGTCGTGGTCGCATTCTACCACATATATTTTTGTTTTAAAAAAATAGAGTACTAATTGCTTACTACTAATTCTATTCTAGTACTAATTCAGCAAAGCAATTAATAAAATATAAAAACCATTTTTGTGATGCTTGATTTTTTTAGCAATCACTACGGACCTCGTATTAATTCTTGCGTCTTACTTGTGTCTAACTGTTTATAACTTGAGAAATACCCGGTTTTGATGCCGTTTGTGTCTACTACTCTATACAACGAGAAAATAACCCGTATAGCTGAATTATTCCCATCAATGATAGCCTACTTACCATCAGGTAAAAAGAGGTGAGCAGTGGGGATGGATATGAGAGAAGCGTTGGAAATTACTAACTCTTATAATATATCTTATTTGGTATTACTCTTGCCTAGAATGTAATTCATGTTAACTTCATGTCTTTCTCATGAAAACTTAATTTGTTTTTCCGGTTTTTTTTTATCTCGCATGTAATTATAGCATGGATTCGACTTAATAGATTTAAATTGTTTTCTGGTTTTACTACGTAATAGTTTAATGGCAAAGCCATTTTCCTAAGGAACAATTTTAAGTCATGGTACCTAGTCAGTGCGAGAAATTTTGTTCCCGAGTCGGTCATTTGATACGAAGTACGGCTGAGTTAATCAATGTTCAAACTCGTCACTTTTAGCGAGCCGCATAAAGTTCCTTCCATACTGTCCATGCAAAGTGACGTGTTTAAGTTGACGATGATTTAGATTTTTTGCCCTTTCGTGCACTAGGCCCTATGCGTTATAATACCAAATTATTTAATTACTTTTCGATATTGTTTAGCTAAGTGGGCAGATCCGACAACTTATAGTGTGCCCTATTTATTATAAATGGAAATGTTAGAATATTTCTTATTTAATTAAGCTATATCGGCTCCATCCGTTATGATTAAAAAGTAGCATATAGATTACATCGTTATTGACCAGCCTTTTCGACTAGCCATTTTTACTTACTTTTTATCTAGGAAATAATTCAACTCAACATCAGTCTAAAACGACATGGACCCGAGCGGAGCCGGGTACCGCAGCTAGTCAATGATATAATTCTCCTAGTAAATGACAGCAAGTTGGTCATACATGACTTGAAGTTATATAGATATTACAAAGTGACTTGGATGGAATTACTCAATGGTGTTTGTTTTGAGCTCTACGAGAGTAAGTGGACTGTATTGTTTGCAATTTGATTGAGGTTTGACTTACTAACATTTTCGAATAAACCTTCCACGAACGTTCATCCCGCGCACTGGCTCAGGTTGGCGGCAGCGGCGGCGGCACCGGTGCGGTGCAGTCTCTCCGAAGTAACATGGCTGCATTGACTTATATATTTGAAATCATTGCATGGCTGATAGTCACTGAGATCACTGTTCTAGATAAACGTAGTCTATACAAATAATGTTATTGGGTTTTGTGGATCTGCGACACGGCCAAGTTGGTTCGCTCACGCGCGAAAGTCAGTTGTCACTGCTTGTTTGATGCGCGCCGGCGCGCTATGGTTAAGATGAATGGACCAATCAGGACGCCGAATTTCGGCAGCAACCCATACGCTGAGACTTCGGGTCGTTTCGAGCGTATTTTAGGTCGCGGTCCGATTTAAACCATCGTTACCAAAAGCACGCTCAAAACTGGTCCGATTCGCGCTTACAGCCCTCAAAATGGCGTCGCGTGAACGGTATGAACTTAGCGCTGCGTCACGCAATGCCGTACACAGTGCTCACGCTTCGGAGGTATGGCACCGTGTGTGGAACTGGCAATGTCACTTTTTGACGTTTCTAAAGAGTAATCATCGTCTTTCCGCCATGTTTTTTCAGAAATCGTTGAATGTCCCTCAGTTCAAAATTCAAGTTCAGCTTAGAGTAATTTATTACTTAAATTCATATTTGAGGTGAAATACGAGCACCAATGTTATTTATTTCATGTTTGTTGTTTTGTTTCCGCAAGCGTGTAGGTACACAAACGGTCCGAATCGTTTGTAATGCTTACTGCTTTGAGCGTGCAATCTGATTCGGGAAGCTCGTATACGCCTTTAGCCAATGAACGGAAAATACTTGAAATTGTGCAATCAGGTAAGAATTGAACCTTTCCGTACGGAACAGTATTCGCAAAATGGCATTCCGTTGAATGTTAGTAAATGCAGTTATATTAATTTTTCCAGAAAACGCAAACCAATTAATTTCAAGTATATCATAAACGGGAAAAAATCTTATCTAGGTAGATCGTATTAGGTTACCACACAAATTATGTATAAATACTGCATTTAGCTTCGATTAATAAATACTTAAAACCATTATGTTTCAATTAAATAGTATTTATATTGACTACTCGGTTTACTGCGCAGGCGCAAAGGCGCCAGCTTATGTCAGAGCCATTGTTTTTGGGAGAAATAAAAAAGGAGATGTGTTTTATAAAAATTATCAATTAAAAATTATAAAAATCATTGTGAGAGTTGATTATCTTGTTGCTGGATTAAAATAAGGTTGCTATTCATATCAGATGTTATTACAAGTTTTCACCCTGAAATTATTGTAGCGTAAATGGAGTTCCTGTATCACGTTTTGATTGAAAAGTTTGTTTTTATCATAGACCTAGAATGTACATCCTATTTCTATGGTTTTTATTAAATACTAGCAGCCCGTCCCGGCTTTGCACGGGCATAATATCATTTAAAAAAATATTATTTTGACACAATGAAACACAAATAAACCCTTTTTACGTAGAGTTCCTACATTGAAATATTTGAAATAAAAAAACTTAGATATTATTATTACATGATTATTAGATATTAGAGAAATAATAAATTCAAAGCGGCCTCCGACGCACTATTTATAGGCACGCTCCCGCCGCGGCGCCGCCCCGGCCGGCCGGTACCGCCGCAAACGCCATGTCCCGCAATTTTTTAATCTGTAATATCTTCGAAAATATTCATTTAAATCATATGCTGTAACGGGCCATATAGATCTATATTAAATCAACAATGTATTTAAGGTATTTAATTGGATAAGGATGAATGAAAATCGCTTCGAAAATCAGCCATTATTCGTCGTAAAAAGTAAATGACAAAAAAATTTTATTGTGGGATATCCATAAGAGATAGACATATACCATCCCGGAGTTTTCTGTAGACCTTTTCAATGTTTACATTACTTAGTACATTATTTTGATAAATCTCGTAGGGGTCAGCCTGCGTTTGCAATGTAAGCCGAAAAAAATTATTTTTTTACGACATCACATTGGAAACCTCAAAAATAACAGTATTTCTCCGCTATTTCATGGATGTTATTATACATATAAACATTCCTCTTCAATCACTCTATCCATTAAAAAAACCGCATCAAAATCCGTTGCGTAGTTTTAAAGATTTAAGCATACATAGCGATATAGGGATATAGGGACATAGGAATATAGGGACAGAGAAAGCGACTTTGTTTTATACTATATAGTTATTAAATATGAATAAATTGTAATAATTTCGTAAAATGTTTGTTTTCCTTTTAACTGTATATGAGATCTAGGTGTAATTGTGGATAAACAATGCGTTTTCACAAGAAAGTAGATCACGTAGCCAAAAAGGCATCGAGGATGCTGGGATTCATAGCCCAAAAAGCCAAGGTTTTCAAAAGACGCATAACACTGATGTTACTAGCACTGATGAAGTAGTCAAGAATATTGTTACACATCGTGGTGTCCAGTTTATGGAGTACACAGCGATCGAATTGAGCGTGTTCAAAAACGATTTCTCTATCAGTTATCGTTTGCAAATAATCTTTGTTGCACTCTCAACGCTTACGAGGACCGCCTAAGCCCATGGAGGTAATTTCCTCACCTCCATGCCTAAGCCATTTCAAAATGGACAGTCTTGCCTGCATGGAGGTGGTTATTTCCTCACCTCCATGCTTGCCTGGCGCAGATCTCAGGCCGATGCGATCTTCGCGTTTAAAATTATAAACATTATGATTGACAGTCCAGCAATGCAGTCCAGCCCTTTAAGACAGTTTTAATTTTAAGGTACCACGACTCGGTTCTAGAATTTAAAATCATATTCCATTTGAAATAAATCGCTGCCGGACCCGGACAGAAATATTGGTACCATTCTCCCATTAATCGTATAATGAATACGTGCAATATATGGAGCAAAAATATTGACATAATTTCCTGCTCTATTTCGGCTCTAAAACCAACAACATTTTCTAATCTTAAGAAAATTGTCTTTACAGAATTTTATTGAATTTAATTTATATGTTTCATTTTATTTAATTTCATTTTATATTATTTCAAATCCAAAGGACAAGTAATTTAAAAAAACTAGTTAGAATTTTATTTATTTGTTTTTTTTGCGAACATAAAGGGGATTTCGAATGTTTATTGTGTGCATGTGTACATACTATTTCAAGTCTTCGCATATACAATCGTCGTATTATCAAAAAGTAATAGTAAAGCACACGTTGACACAGCAACTTCAGCCAAGCTCTTGCTCGTGGGTTCTGATGCTGAAGATACCAGCACTATCTTCAAATCCGGCGCTTTGCATCTTATTTCTTGTACCTCTTATTCTGGATGACACTGCTCTTATGACCGAAATTTGCACTTTTGTTGCATGTATGCATTTGCATGTTTTGTTTTGACCCATCCTGCTATCTATGAATTCTGGCATCTGTGAAATGGCTTGTGCCATTTCTCGTTTAAACGTGTGGCTGTTTTCTTTATAAAGCTATCATATTCTACGCCGACCGCCCATCACAAGATATTATTAGTGGTTTGAAAAAAGCCCTGAGGTCTTCTGCTGCTCTGGTGTATTTTTGATACTTCTTCGAATGACTCTGTGAGGTATTGGACCAGATGCGGATGTGGTACGAGGCGGCGTTAGCATTAACAAAGCGAACGTCAAAATACGCCTTCCTCGCCGGTTACCGGACACCGTGCAGCATCAGGTCACCTATCAAAGCCGGTTGCGTAAGAGTTGCAAAACGCATAGGTAGTAGAGACGCTAGTTCAACCATAGCTGCGCCCCATGCAATTTCTGACCATTCTTTGCAGTCATTTCTGTGGTGGTTGTGGCCTTGTTTATTTAACATTTTTGTCGTTTATTGTTACTTCTTTATTGTAATATTATTAATTTTAATTTTCTTTGATATTTTGATATTGATACATTTGTTTTGTGTATTTTGTTAATTCTAAATGCTGCTAGCACATGCTGTGCTTACTACTTGTGGGATGTTTCATATGATATTGTTACTATACGTGTTGTTGTTGTTTTAAATGTGATTTAATCCTGTATGTAAGCCATTAAATAAATAAATAAATAAATTTAATTTTATTTTATTTGAAATTCAAAGCACAAGTATTAAAAAAAATGTTATATAACGTAATTTTAAATGGGATTATTTATCGTTTTTATATGCACGCTGTGTTAGGATACACCATATTCTTAAACGGCATAATTTTATTGGCTATCATGTATTGTTATGAAATTCTTTTGTTGTTCTGTTCGTGAAATTAGCAAATTATCTAAATTATTGTTACGATTGCGCGAATTATAAATTAATTCAACTTCAAAACCATTCAAAAAAATAATTGGGGAATTGGCCTTATCGTGGAGAAATACTATCAGGACTAACGTATTTCTAGGACCCTAAAATGGATATCAGTGACTTTTGTGTGGTCATGACCAATTCTGAACCTAGTAAACGGGATGCAGGTTGTGCTAAAAGTTCACAAATAAGGCTCTAAATCTTGTTAAATTGTATCTTGCCAGAAGACCGATTGAACGTAAAAACATTAAGAAAATTTAACAGCACAAAATGTTTACTCAAGTGCATTCAGCATTCCAAAACTAAAGTCACAAGTGGAAGGCTTTGAATACAATAATGACTCGAGGAAAAGTGTTTTGTTATGTCAATGAGTAAAAGTATATCCGCCCTCGGTTTATTTAATATAAATATCAGTGGAAAAAACTAAGCGCTATGTGGTGGCCGCAGATCGTGATGACGATCGTGTGTTTAGTGAAGGTGACGATGGCAGCTCGCATCCTGGGCGTGTTCCCGACGCCTTCCCTCAGCCACCAGGTGGTGTTCCGCGCGCTCACGCTGGAGCTGGCGCGCCGCGGGCACGAGCTGGTCGTGCTCACCACGGACCCCGCGCGCCACCACCCCAACATCACGGAGATAGACGCGCACGACGTCTCCTACCGGCTGTGGGACGAGCTATTCATGGCCAAGATATATGAAGCCGAACGCAAGGGCGAGCGATCGCTTTTAAACCAGTACCGGTTATTTTATACGGAAGTCGTCCCAGAAATATTTAGTGCTCAAGTGAACCTTCCGGAAGTGCAAAATTTGATTGTAAACGAAAACTTTGACCTGATACTCGTGGAGAGTTTGGCGCGACCTTTCCACGCAATTCGACATAAGATCAAGGCGCCAATAATCGGAGTGAGCTCGCTGGCAGCTTCCATTTTCGCTTATGATGCGATCGGGGTGCCGACTCACCCTATTTATTACCCGGGCATTATGAGCACCCAAACCGCAAATTTCACCCTACGCGAGCAAATAGAAGCTGTATTTGTCCATCTTTGCAAGTTGTATTACGGCGAGATTGCACTAGAAAAGTTAAACAATGTATTGAAAAGAATCTTCGGCAAACATACTCCCAACTTAGCCGATTTTGAAGCGCAGACTGACCAGCTGTTCCTTAATGTAAATCCGATCTGGGACGGCATAAAACCGACGGCAAATGTTTTATACATGTGGGGAAGTCACTTGCAGCCTGCGAAGGAGCTTCCTTTGGTATATAAATGATAAGATGTAGGTATACATGACATGTACACCTAAATCTTCTCAATGATAATATAAAATATTTATAAGTTTTTCTGAAATACCGAGCTATCTAATTAAAATCATATTTTAGGACTTACAGATGCTCGTAGACAGTTTTACCCGCGGCGCTGTGTACATGAGCCTGGGGACGAACATGAAGTCGACGGAGCTGTCTGAAGACCGACTGAGGGTATTCTTGGAGACGTTCCGCCGCCTGCCATACGACGTGCTGTGGAAGTGGGAGGCCGACGAGCTCCCGGGGAAACCTGACAACGTACACATCGCTAAGTGGCTGCCACAAGCCGACTTGCTGAGTAAGAGATGTGTGTTATAAATGGTCATGATTTATATAAGATTCAATGTAAATCTGAAAGGAAATATTTTTTATGTAGGTGATTACTGTAATGTCTTCAAAATCAGTAGACCATTTAAGAACGGCCCGTAAGCTATGCTCCCCATACAAACGTAGTTTACTAATAATTTGGAAACCGCTATTCCAATTAAATTGATATTTAATATCTAATATCAGGTAACAAATATCTGTGTCTGCTAGCTTTTGTTTTTTTGAAAAATCCAAACCGAATGAAATGAAAGCAAAAAGAAAATCTTAATACTAATTTTGTTTTCTCTATGGTTTGACCCAGAATACATTTACCGAAAAAACAAACGCATGCAGACACAGATATTTGTAGCCTAATATTAGATACCAAATATCAAGTAAGTTGGAACATTGGTTTTCAAATGATTAGTAAACTACGTTTGTATGGGAGGCGAAATTTTATGGTGCTTACGGGCCGACCTTAATAAAATATATTTTAAGAAATAATTTCGTTACTGTATGTAGTTACGAAATGAAGTATTCTCCCACCACCAGTAAGAATATTGTTGAAATAGCCAAAATCGGCTGTATCTTTACATGCCCGATAGGAAAATTTCAAACTTTGCTTTATCCGCCCGTCCCCGATATAGGCGTCTTTTTTTAGCATTGAAAATGCATTTTCGATCGCTTCAGTAGGGTAGATTTAAACGTTTTCAAGAAAAGTGCGATCGCTGGTTCAATTACTAAGATAGAGAAATGGATGGAAATGCGTATTATATATAGATATATATAAAAAGCTGTATTTTAGTGCAGCTTTTTCTTCTATCAAAAAAACGGCAATGTGTTGTTACGGTTTCTGTTGGGACTTTTTTCAAAGAATCTTAAACTTCTCTTAGACTCGAAAACGAACAGTGATATTGAAAAAAAATGCGAAACAAAAAAAAGCGGGTGGGCATATCCGTCACCTCGCAATTTAGTAGTGACCACCTAGTAATCCTGGTCAGGAGACTAACATTTTAAATGTTTTCCGAACCCTGGAATGATCCGGATTACTACTGTATAAATTAAATTCTCATTCAGTGTTTCAGAACTGATCAACGTTCCCATTCCAAAAGTCCACCATCACACCACTTTGGGTGTGATAATTTGAACAAAACGAGAGAATATTATCAAATTTGATTTTTCCAAATCTAAAATAAATAATTCTTGCATGTTCCACAACATGTAGCTTCTGCATATTTGAGAACAACACATTTCCGAAGACGAAGGGATACCAACCGCCCGCGCCCGAGCCTGCAGTTTGACCAAGCCACGGAATATTTCTGTGGACCGAGCACTAAAATGTATTTGCTTTTTTTTATTGACACCAGGACACCCAAATGTGAAAGTGTTCATCACTCAAGGAGGTCTTCAGTCTACAGACGAGGCGCTCGACGCAGGAGTACCGCTGGTTGGGATTCCTTTTTATGCGGATCAAGAAGCTAATGTAGAAAGATACAAGGCACGCGGTGTTGGGGTAACTTTGAGTATCAACACGCTCACCTCTGATCAACTGGAAGATGCTATCAAGTCAGTCGCACAAGAGGAAAAGTAAGTGGGAAATATGAATACAGCTAAATTAGTAATATTATAAAATGGGGAATATTTGAGTGCAGGGTATTAGTCACTGAAACAACTAAATGTGGTTCGTAAACGAATTGATATAATGTGGTAAGGGCGTTTTTCACCTACTGCTGGTAGCTTAATCACCACACATTAGGGGCCTTTCGTAGCAGCTTGCAATCAATACCAGTACACGATAATCAATACTTTAGTTATAAACGCCCTTTAAGGTGTCCCTTCCCGGCGGGACTAACTCATTCGCGGACACGGTACAAAACCCTGCTATTGCGCTCTGGGACCTTCTATGTTTCAAAGAAAAAGACAGGCTCCGTGATGAGGCGGATGCGACATGTCTACAAAGCAGACAATGCGCATAGTCTTTGATTTGGTAATATTTACGAACATTTTAATTACAAAACGACTTCTAGCTAAAAGTAAACCACGACCGCAGTAGTAAAAAATCTAACAAAAACTAAATTGATTATAATTTTTCATAAAACAAGCTATGTCTGATGACTAATCTTTTTATGAAAATCTATTGATTTTATCGTTGAGTAACCCAGCTCCAAAGTTATTGTATAAAACACGCGAAAAATCCGAACCTTATAACTTAGAAACCAAACACAATTGTACAATGCCAACGGTCATCAGACATCTAGTTTGATCAAATAAAGTTATTTTGAGAAAAATTTAGGATGTATGACAAGAAATATGGGCGTGATCTTCTTTCCCCGTTTGTATGGCGATTAAAATAAATCGGCAGTTGGTGAAAACCAGGCTAAGTCTTTATTTGTTGTTTTATGCACGCGTTAAAACGTTAATTCCACAGCAGTGACTCCACAGGGGCAATGAACATATTCATAGTCGATCTGCATGACTAGGATAATACGTAAAACTAAATCCTTAATACGGCGAATCTTATTTTTACTCGAAAAATTGACTAGAAGATATATGTTTTTGGGATAAGCCCGCCTTTGTGCCATTCATATCAAGTTTTTCTTTTTTTATGCAACTGGACATGGACAGCTTATACCCCACCAACCATCATAATATTATTCTCAACACCGCGCATTCCCAGAAAATAGGTACCATGCCAGGACCTTCCCTTTATAAGCACTGCACTGGGTCTGGGGGACTAAACCGAAAATACGGACAGTTTTTAGGGTTCCGTACCCAATGGGTGAAAACGGAACCCTATTACTAAGCCTACGCTGTCCGTCTGTCACAGGGCTGTATCTCAGTAACCGTAACAGGTAGACAGCTTAAATTTTCACAGAGTGTATATTTATTTTGCCGCTATAACAACAAATAGGTAAGATTAAAAAATAATTAAAATTAAAGGGGGCTCCCATACAAAAAACGTGTTTTTTTTTTTACGATGGTACGGAACCCTTCGTGTGCGAGTCCGACTCGCACTTGGCCGGTTTTTTATTGCCGGTTGACCATCCTTTCATCAAATTCACCTAGTATGGGCAGGGAACGGCGGATCCCGGGGTCATTCTGGACTGGGTCTGATGGACTAACCCACCAGGTTTGGAGCAGTCATTGGGCTCATATTACCCTCACTGGATGAACGGAGCGGGCATCGAACCAATGGCCTGTAGCTGGAAAGTATGTCTTCGTCTCTGGAAAGTACGAGCCTTATATTTGTGTTAATATTTATTGTGGCGTACTAAGCAATTTCTTTATTTTGCATCTGTTTAAAAAAAATCGTCGTTGTGATGCGTTGGAAACTAGCGGATTCGGTGTGCGAGATGCAGAGACTGCTAGGGACTTTAGAGACCTTAGGGATAAGAGGATGTTAGCGGGCTTCGAGAGAGTACGGTTGTGTGCAGGTATCGCGCGGCGGTGCAGCGCGTGGCGCGGCTGCTGGCGGACGAGGGCGTGGCGAGCGGCGTGGTGGAGTCACTGCATGTAGTGATAGTACGGTTGAGTGCAGGTACCGCGCGGCGGTGCAGCGCATGGCGCGGCTGCTGGCGGATGAGGGCGTGGCTAGCGTCGTGGTGGAGTCACTGCATGTAGTGATAGTACGGTTGAGTGCAGGTACCGCGCGGCGGTGCAGCGCATGGCGCGGCTGCTGGCGGATGAGGGCGTGGCTAGCGTCGTGGTGGAGTCACTGCATGTAGTGATAGTACGGTTGTGTGCAGGTCCCGCCGGGCGGTGTAGCGCATGGCGCGGCTGCTGGCGGATGAGGGCGTGGCTAGCGTCGTGGTGGAGTCACTGCATGTAGTGATAGTACGGTTGTGTGCAGGTCCCGCCGGGCGGTGTAGCGCATGGCGCGGCTGCTGGCGGATGAGGGCGTGGCTAGCGTCGTGGTGGAGTCACTGCATGTAGTGATAGTACGGTTGTGTGCAGGTCCCGCCGGGCGGTGTAGCGCATGGCGCGGCTGCTGGCGGATGAGGGCGTGGCTAGCGTCGTGGTGGAGTCACTGCATGTAGTGATAGTACGGTTGTGTGCAGGTCCCGCCGGGCGGTGTAGCGCATGGCGCGGCTGCTGGCGGATGAGGGCGTGGCTAGCGTCGTGGTGGAGTCACTGCATGTAGTGATAGTACGGTTGTGTGCAGGTCCCGCCGGGCGGTGTAGCGCATGGCGCGGCTGCTGGCGGATGAGGGCGTGGCTAGCGTCGTGGTGGAGTCACTGCATGTAGTGATAGTACGGTTGTGTGCAGGTCCCGCCGGGCGGTGTAGCGCATGGCGCGGCTGCTGGCGGATGAGGGCGTGGCTAGCGTCGTGGTGGAGTCACTGCATGTAGTGATAGTACGGTTGTGTGCAGGTCCCGCCGGGCGGTGTAGCGCATGGCGCGGCTGCTGGCGGATGAGGGCGTGGCTAGCGTCGTGGTGGAGTCACTGCATGTAGTGATAGTACGGTTGTGTGCAGGTCCCGCCGGGCGGTGTAGCGCATGGCGCGGCTGCTGGCGGATGAGGGCGTGGCTAGCGTCGTGGTGGAGTCACTGCATGTAGTGATAGTACGGTTGTGTGCAGGTCCCGCCGGGCGGTGTAGCGCATGGCGCGGCTGCTGGCGGATGAGGGCGTGGCTAGCGTCGTGGTGGAGTCACTGCATGTAGTGATAGTACGGTTGTGTACAGGTACCGCGCGGCGGTGCAGCGCATGGCGCGGCTGCTGGCGGATGAGGGCGTGGCGGGCGGCGTGGAGCGAGCGGCGTGGTGGGTGGAGTACGTGATCCGGCACGGCGGCGCGCAGCACCTGCGCTCGCCGGCAGCAGGAGTCTCCGCAGCCGAGTACTTCATGCTAGACGTTGCAGCGTCTCTTGCATTCGCCGCTTCCTTTGGGTTTTTTCTCTTCGTGGGAGCTGTCTACTTTTTTGTTTCCAAAACCACAAAATAATAAAATAAATATTCAGTAATGTTCTCATATTTTAATTAATTCAAACACCTACTACACCTACATTCATGCATACTTTCCTTGAGGCAAGATTGCGAAATGAGTTTATGGATAGATTCCGCAATAACTGGCCACTCGAAAGAAGATATAGTGAAGGGAATTATAAAGGGTATGTTGCGGTCGTTTTAACATGTAAAGCAAATAAGTGACAAAAAAATTTAAAAAATTTTTTTTAAAGAGTACTTTTATTGCCGAGCGGTCTAGATAACGACAGTTCTTAGAAATCTGTGCTCAGGAATCAGCAATATTTAAGTCAGAAAACCGCTTTTATAGCGGTTGTCAAAGCTATTTTCTCGACGAAAATATTCCGGAGCACGGTATTTCAATGATTCAAGCTGCAAAAATTCAAGCACGGAATTTCAAACATAGGCTTACAGATCGACTTAGTTCATTTCAAAATTTCAAGCACATATCACTTGTAATCGTAGAGCATTTATGTCTGTAGAGGACGCATGAGAAGTACGCTGTGATCATGAACAAAAAAAAAAAATAGGGTAAGCCGTCCAGACAATGAACATCCCCCAGTAAATGAACAAAAAACCGGCCAAGTGCGAGTCGGACTCGCACACGAAGGGTTCCGTACCATCGTAAAAAAAAACAAAAAAAAACACGTTTTTTGTATGGGAGCCCCCTTTAATATTAATTATTTTTTAATCTTACCTATTTGTTGTTCTAGCGGCAAAATAAATACACACTCTGTGAACATTTCAGCTGTCTACCTGTTACGGTTACTGAGATACAGCCCTGTGACAGACGGACAGACAGACGGACGGACGGACGGACGGACGGACTGACGGTCGGACGGACGGACGGACGGACGGACAGCGGAGGCTTAGTAATAGGGTTCCGTTTTCACCCTTTGGGTACGGAACCCTAAAAAGCATACTTTCTTTTAAAATAAGAAAACGGTATATTTTTAATATTTTATGGATAGATTACGCAATAACTACTAAACTAAATATTGTGGTATATTTTTACTGAACCGGTTTTTTTTGCCAGGTTAATAACATTATTTTCTTTATAATGGTAAAACTCTCTGCATCTGTCATCTATGAGTAGCCGCATTGGAGTATCCTAAAAAGCATATGTGACAGTTTGTATGGAAAAAATAGATCTCAGTTAAGAACCATGTGTTTTTGTTGATAGCTTAGGGACAATGTTTGATGCAAAAATAATGAAATTAATCATCCTTTTAGTAAAACAAGGCCAAATTAAAACTCGTTTCGGTTACATTTATAGCGGTCTGGAGTAAATTACTGAGTGTTCCATAACTAGTCCACGAAAATATCTAAATCCAATGAATGAAATGGGTGTTCATTTACTGGTACCTCTTCAATTTTGAAAATTTTAGATCATTACGCCTTCTAATAATTGCAAGAAGGGCGGTTTTTAAGGATACGTATACAAAATGATTCCGGATTTTGGGTCAGTGTTGGAACAATCATGTTCTTTTATTAGTGCACAAAATCTAGTGAATTTGCGTTTTACAATGTTGTGTTCATTAACTGGTTTTTGTATTCCAATGAATGAACTTATATTTTTCAATTACGTTCGTTTACATATTTAACTAAATCAGTGAATGTACAAAGAAGATTTTTAACATTTATTCAGAATCTATAAAATGTCAACAGATAGGGAGTCAGTCAGTCAGTCAGTCAGTTAGTCAGCGTGTTTGCGTCCACTGCTGGACATACGCCTTTTCAATTTTTCTCCAGTCCTCCCGGCCCTCAGCGGTACGGAACCACTGCTTTCCGCCGACGCACTTGATGTCGTCGTCCCACCTGGCGGGTGGTCTTTCCACACTGCGTTTTTCTGTCCACGGCCGCCCGTGTAGGACACGGTTACTCCAACGGGAGTCGTCTCTTTGGCTGACTTGGCCAGCCCACAGCTACTTGAGCTTAGCCACCCGGCTAGTCATCTTCGCTTCGCCGATGACATTGGTCTTCTGTCGAATTCCCGAGTTCAGCTTCAGACCATTCTGCAAGACCTTTATAAAGCATCGATAAAGTTAGGTTTGAAGATGAACCGGGAGAAAACCAAGGCCATGGCGACCGAGGGTATGACGGGAGGACAAATCGCTATTTATTTATTTATTTATTTATTTATTTCTATCTTTCTATTTTTATTTCTTATATTCTCTTATTTCTAGCTATCGACGTAGCAGCCAAATTCTGCGGCTTGGTAGACAAGGTCTGACTAAGGAGGTCGAGAGACAAATTCAACTGGGTTGGGCTGCCTTCGGAAAGCTTAAATGTGCTCTGAAGTCTTCCTTCCGCAAAATTTAAAGACCAAAATAAATGACCAGTGCGTCCTCGCGGTTATGGCAGAAAGGGTGAAACCACATTAAATAAAACAAGGAAATATTATACCAAAATGCACACACAATAAACTTGCAAGAAGAAGAAGCAGAACTTTCAAAATAGATTGTTAATGAAGCAAAACTAGGCTTTCCTATACACCCAGATGATATGTTCATATGATACCGATGAAAACGTTTTGAATAGCAATAATCGAGAAACTAAATTTAAAAACCACCGACCTGGGGAAAAGTGGCTGTTCTTCAAACGACATCCCGAAATTATGAACAAGACCCCCGAACAAATGCTGAAATTATATCAAAAGCTAGAGCTGCCACCACTAAGGAAGGAATGAGGAAATTGTTTGTTAAATTAGACGAATTCTTAATGGAAGAAAGTGCTTTGCATATTTTTTATTGTTTATTGTTTATTCATCATCATCATTTAACACGGATGAGACCGTTGTTATTTGTCTTACTACAGGAACAATTTAAGGACCTAAAAACTACAAAAACACTTAGAGTCGATAACTATCCTCTGCACATTTTCCGCAATCGGTAACAGTGAACCACCCTTTGTGGTGTATCTTTATAAGAGTATGCTTCCAGGCAAAGGAAATAAATTTCCCGCTTCTTGGTTCATAGGTAGATCGGATATCGGGCGGCGGTGTCAACAACGTTTTTTGTCTACATACAAACTGTATTACAGCGTTACTCTTTTTAGATGGCCACAATCTTATATAAAACGAGATTTTTTTTAAAAACAAGACCTAGAGAAAAACGAAAAAGAAGGGAAGAGTATAAATTAGAAACGTGTTACATAGCAGATCTAAAGATCTGCTGTAACAATATTTCTTTCCCATTTACGAGATATGCTAACAATAAAGTACGCGCAAGCGAAGTACGGTCACCTAGAGTGTGCCTCGCTTGTCGCATCGGGTTTATTCATATCTCAATAGCTTAGATAAAAGAATAAAGCATAAAGACACTTTAACAATTTAATTTTTAATTTTTGATTATTAATGCCGTTAACAAAACATCTTAAAGTTGTCTTTGTCAAAAGAATAATATATTAGAACGTGTGTCGATGGCGGGAAGCTAGCCGCAAGCGACAAAACGTCAGAGGATTGAGGGTTTTTTCTTTTGCTTCAGCGGCGGCGACGAGAGCTTCCTCACATAATAATTTTGTTATCATTAATTGTCATTCGACGATTGTATTTCACTCGAAGCCTCGTAGCTTCGAGCGTACATCCTCCACAGCTGTGGGTAAGGACTTCATTAATCACCTAACCTAACCTCGCCGATCATAGGGCCGCTTCACGGCGTTGAACCCCGGCTCACATAAATCTTGATCGCAGAGTCTGGTACGGGGCAGCGTATCGCGACGACGTTGCGAGCGGCCGTTCGTAGGAGTGGCCTGTAGCCACCCACGCCCAGCCGACTCGTCCGGCATCGGGAACGAGATCCGTCTCGACGCCTCGCCCGACGCCTCGTTGCGACGGTAGCGCACACCACATCGCACGGCGCTTCAGCTGGCCTTCCATCCGGAGGTCCACACGGAGACACCAAACGGACCCCAGCTAAGTGTTGCAAATTTAAAGTGACGGTGACCTACCTACCCTCAACAGACAATGAAATTAAAGGCGCCCAACCCATCGATTTTCTAAAGGACCCTAAGTGTTTTCGTGTCTTTATATTGTGTGTCCAGAGGTCTCGGGTGATACTGCCTTAGAACCAGAGCTAGCCGTGTCAAAGTAAGGACACTTGTAATAAACCATTTTTCTCAATCAAATGAAATTTTATTTCCTTCCTGGGAAAAAGCAAGTGTAACACTGGCGCCCAACGTGGGGCCGCTAGGCAGATCCCTGAGGCCTCCGAGAAATATTGAAAATCGTGCATACCCGCGTGGGGACGGGATTAGAGACCGTGATCTCCACAGGTCCGCCAGCACCTCTCTGTACGAACCCG
The DNA here is from genome assembly GCA_946894095.1 of Incurvaria masculella. Classification (NCBI taxonomy): domain Eukaryota; kingdom Metazoa; phylum Arthropoda; class Insecta; order Lepidoptera; family Incurvariidae; genus Incurvaria; species Incurvaria masculella. The sequence goes on from OX335644.1 coordinate 13,717,087, forward strand.
AGTAAAGGCTGGGACTGCAGAATCACCTCTGGACTCTGAAAAAGTTGTCCGAGGCGAGGAAGCGAAGAAACAGGTGGGCGCTCGCGGAAACAAATTATTTAAATACTTTTAATTCAATTAACGTTTTTTTTAGTTTCCACGAGCGCGTTACGTTTGTTTTATATACATTTTAAATTTTAATTTCATGATAACTAGCTACCTTCAGTCAATTAATTTTAGTTGTTGTACAACAAATATTTAAGGTGTCGAGTATATTTTTAATATTGCCTTTTGAATATTCGTAGTTCACAGACAATCAGTTGCACCTAGGTGTCAACACTTTTACCTTCGATACCCATATAGTATAGTAACTGATAGGTAGGTAGTAAGCTCAAGTCAATCTTTTGTAAAGGTTCTCGTCGTCGCCATGTCACATAAAATTCCTTTCGGTTTACTACGAAAGGATGAACTCCAGTATGAAGTTTCAATTCGTGGTGCTACACCGACAACTACGGTTGCTGGTCTTAGACAACAGATATACGATCTCCTAAAGGTTTTTAACGATATCGATGAAACGGATCTCTCTTTTAAAGAGGAATTTCCTATAATTTCAAAAAAGTTGGCCGAGGCGGAAGCAGCATCGAGCGAGACGCTCGCACCTCGAACCAAAGCTCTGGTAGCACACTTGGGGCACAGAGTTAACCGTCTAATTCCTTCAACGGAATCTGAAGCTGCTAAGACTTTGGAACTTCAATCAAAAATAAAAAATTTGTTTAAACTTTGCAGTGCGAGCAGTGCCGCTGAAGCGAGCGACCTGCGGGACAACGCGCCGACTCCGGACGTCAGCACAGACTGCCCGGCAACGGTCACGGTAGATTGCTCCCACAAAACAAATGCAGATACGTTGAAATTAAAATATGATGGTACCTCGTGTGTGCGCACTTTTATAGAAAAGGTAGAAGATATCAGGAGTTCCAGAGGCCTATCACAGGACAAAGTCTTTAGAATGGCAGTCGAAATATTTACCGGTCCTGCCTTATGCTGGTTCAAGGGTAACCAAAAACAATTTAAGTCATGGCAGGACGTGGTACTTCTCTTGAAGGATGAATTTGGTGTAGTTGATTACAATTACAAATTATTAAAAGAGATTCGTTCTCGCACACAAGGAAAAGAGGAGTCCATTTCGATATATTTAGCGTGCATGAATTGTTTATTCGCACGCCTCGAGAAACCTCTGTCAGAAGAAGAGAAATTGGAGATCATTTTGCATAATGTTAGGCCCACTTATTTAAACCAGTTAACACTGGTGGACATTACTAGTTTGTCTAAACTTAAGGAGTTGTGTAGGCACATAGAAGCGACCCACTCCAAATCCGAAATGTTTGTCGAACCTTCTGTCGCGGGACCGCATACCTTGGCTCCGGACCTTGCATACCAGCCACCGAAGACTAGTAAGCAACCAGAACTTAAGGTTAGAGTAGCAGCTGTAACTCAAAGTAAGTCCCACTGTTTTAGATGTGATACGGACACGCACTCTACCTTCAAGTGCAAGAAACCAGGTGAGATACTATGTTTTGGTTGCGGAAAGGTAGGCGTTAGATCGACGTCATGTCCCAAGTGCAGTAAAGGCTCAAAACAGCGTAAGCCTGACAATATGTCAAAAAACTTGTAAACGAGCCCAGAAGTCACTTTGATGCGGACGGCTGGCGCTCATGGTTAAAAACAATATCGATATTTTTTAAAACTTATCACTCAGCTTCAATTTTATTTGAAAATAATTCCGATCATTCGAGACCTTATGTCACAGTGGAGGTAAATAACACACAAATGTGTGGCTTATTAGATTCAGGGTCATCTTCTTCTATTATAGGGAACAATGCCCATGTTAAGTTATTAGACTTAGGCTTTCATTTGTGTTCGTCTGATAAGTTACAGGTTTTTACTGCCGATGGAACGACACAGAAAGTCATTGGATGTATGTACCTACCTATTAAATTTAATCACAAAATTCAACTTATTAATTTCATGATAATCCCTGGAATTAAAGACAAATTAATACTAGGTGTTAATTTTTGGAAGGCATTCGACCTTGCACCTGAATTACTTGCTAATGTTGTTAGTTTTCATTCTGGTGACGAATATTCGTCGACGGTCACAGAAGCGACATCTAGCGGGAAGCTGTCACATTACCATGCCCTTAGCACACAGGAAAGAACCTTAGCGGACAATATCATTGAACAATATAATTCAATATCTGCCGAACGTGTTGGTTTAGGTCGAACCTCGCTGGTCGAACATAAGATCGATACTGAGGGCCCGCCCATCAGGCAATGTTATTACCGATTGAGTCCAGTTAAAACTAAGGCCTTGTATGATGAGCTTGACAAAATGTTGGAATTAGACGTGGTTGAACCAAGCGAGAGTCCATGGAACTCGCCCGTATTGCTGATTCCAAAGAAGGACGGCAGATGGCGTTTTTGCTTAGATAGCCGTAAGCTTAACTCTGTAACTAAAAAAGATGCTTACGCGCTCCCAAACATTACACATATCCTAGATAGTCTTAGGGACGCTAAATACTTATCCAGTATTGATCTTAGTTCTGCGTTTTGGCAAATACCGATAGCTAAAGAGGACCGTGAAAAGACTGCCTTTTCAGTGGCCAATAGGGGCCTATTTCAATTTAAAGTTGTTGCCTTCGGACTCACAGGTGCGCCAGCGCGACAACAAAGACTAATGGACAGATTATTTGGTCCGGAATTTAATAATAAAGTGTTTTGCTACCTTGACGATATTATTATTGTGTCAGAAAATTTTAAGGAGCATTTGCAGCTTCTCTTAAGAGTCAAGGATACCTTACATAAAGCAAACCTAACTATTAACAGGGAAAAATCACAATTCTTCAGAAAGGAACTTAAATACCTTGGGTTTTTGGTTGACGAGTATGGCCTACGCCCAGACCCAGAGAAGGTGCGAGCCATCATCGACTATCCAGCTCCCACCTCAAGAAAGGAAGTAAAAATATTTTTAGGTACAGTCGGTTATCACCGACGATTTATTCCAAACTTTGCGACCATTGCTGGTCCATTAAATAAATTAACCTCCACCAAGAAAGGTTCTCCTACATTTCACTGGTCGGAAGCTGCTGAGTCAGCTTTTCAACAACTTAAAGTCGCTCTCTCGAGTGCGCCTGTTTTGTCTTGTCCGTCCTATGACATGCCATTCAGTATTCATTGCGACAGTTCTGGGTATGGATTAGGCGGAATGTTGTGTCAGACCATTAAAGGCCAAGAGCACCCAGTGGCGTACATGAGCCGCTCCCTCAGCAAGCAGGAACAGAATTACTCCGCTACTGAGAGAGAGGCACTTAGTGTGATCTCAGCACTCGAACACTGGAGGTGCTACATCGAAAATGGACACAAGACAACAGTTTACACAGACCATTCCAGTTTAAAGTGGTTCCTCAACCTGGACAGCCCAACTGGCAGACTAGCCAGGTGGGGCGTCAGGCTATCATCTTTCAATATTGAAATTATTCACCGTAAGGGTACCCTTAATGTAGTTCCAGATGGCCTGTCGCGTTCTGTCCCGGTCGCGGCCATTTCAGCCGGTGGCACAGACGCTTGGTACAACAACTTAATTATTAAAGTCCAGCGGTCACCCCATAGCTTCCCAAACTATACTATAAAAGATGGCAAACTCTATCGATACTGCGCGGGAAAGTTTGGGCTGACCGAAGAGTTCGACTGGAAACTTGTTGTTTCGGCGGACGAGCGCACGGACATTATTAACGAAAACCACTCAGTACCTACTGCTGGTCATTTGGGAATTTTTAAAACCCATAAGCGTTTGTCACTAAGGTACCATTGGCCTGGAATGTACCGTGACGTCGTTAATTTTATTGGCAAATGTGATACCTGTCAGGCACACAAACACTCTAAGCGGGCCCCACTAGGTCTTATGGGAGACCCGAAAGTTTGTACGCGTCCCTGGCAAGCAATCAGCATCGATCTTATTGGCCCATTACCAATGACGAGACGTCGTCATCAACACATACTTGTAGTTACGTGTTGTTTCAGTAAATATTGTGAAATATTTCCCTTACGTAAAGCTGTAGCTTCAAAAATAGTTGAACATTTGGAAAATGAAGTGTTTTTAGTACACGGTATTCCGCGTACCATAATTTTGGACAATGGTTCGCAATTCATCAGCAAACAAATGGATAACTTTCTGAAAGCTTATAGGGTGCCACAAATTCACTTTACGGCTCGTTACCATCCGCAAGTGAACACAGTGGAACGGTACAACGGTACTATTGTTGCAGCCATTTCCACCTTTGTAGGTGACGATCACCGCTCATGGGACGAAAACCTTACCAAGATTAATTTCGCAATTAATAATTCCGTAAATGAAACCACAGGGTTCACTCCAGCCTTCCTTGTTTATGGTAGGGAATTGGTCATAGACGGTTCCATTTATGGTAACTCACAGACGGACGAGACGGACATAGTCTGTTCGCCTCGCGATATATATGCGGAAAATCTTGGTACTCTCTCGGTTATTTTCGACCAGGTGCAAAAGGCATTGCATACTGCGCACGATAGGAGCAAGCAGCGCTATGACTTAAGACGCACAGTAGCTGAATTCAACGTAGGTGATGTAGTTTGGAGAAAACTGTATAAACAGAGTGACGCAGGAGCGTACTTCACTACAAAACTGGCTCCTAAGTACGAGAAGTGCAAAGTACTTCAGAAAATTACGCCTCTCATTTACGTTCTTGCGGACATGAATAATAAACCTATTGCCGGTAGATGGCACGTAAAAGATTTAAAGCCTCCTGCTATCGGCAGTAGAAGGATTTAAATAATAAGTAAAAAATATATATATAAATATATACATATATTTTGTTTCAATATTAATTTTAACTTCATTTTTATTATATTAAATACATTACATAAAAAACAATGCAAGAAGATATCTTAGCAGATTTGTTTAGGTATATTTATTTTAGTACTAGCGTAGTGGTTAGGTGTCTGTCGTATAGTCTACAGGTAGGCGGTTAGTGTAGTACCTACCTTAAAATATAGAAGCCTTAACTACCATTACCACATGGCTGGAGGCTATTGTCCTCTCAGTCCAGGTGGCTTATAACACTCTGTCGCTGTCCCTAGCTTCGACGTTTTCTTTGGGGGGGGATCGCAGCGGCAGGCTGAATTTTGCAGGCTAGACATTCATCGACCCACACAATACACATAGGCAAAAATCGCTTAGGTAGTTGTACGTCTTAACCGAATACGTGGTTAAGCCAGACAGAGCGAAATGAAACTTCTTCAGCGACTATAGCCAAAGAGGGCACGATCAAAAGATGAAGGATAGATGAGAAGAACGAAAGCGGAAGAATGAAAGAGTAAAAGGCTACCTTGAACTGCAAATACCACTCATTTCTGCATTGCATTTGTTTGTCGGAGTAATTGTCCCGATGAATTTTTTCCTTGAGAGAAAATTCATCTTTTTTTAGGAAGGAGGTATTGTTACATAGCAGATCCAAAGATCTGCTGTAACAATATTTCTTTCCCATTTACGAGATATGCTAACAATAAAGTACGCGCAAGCGAAGTACGGTCACCTAGAGTGTGCCTCGCTTGTCGCATCGGGTTTATTCATATCTCAATAGCTTAGATAAAAGAATAAAGCATAAAGACACTTTAACAATTTAATTTTTAATTTTTGATTATTAATGCCGTTAACAAAACATCTTAAAGTTGTCTTTGTCAAAAGAATAATATATTAGAACGTGTGTCGATGGCGGGAAGCTAGCCGCAAGCGACAAAACGTCAGAGGATTGAGGGTTTTTTCTTTTGCTTCAGCGGCGGCGACGAGAGCTTCCTCACATAATAATTTTGTTATCATTAATTGTCATTCGACGATTGTATTTCACTCGAAGCCTCGTAGCTTCGAGCGTACATCCTCCACAGCTGTGGGTAAGGACTTCATTAATCACCTAACCTAACCTCGCCGATCATAGGGCCGCTTCACGGCGTTGAACCCCGGCTCACATAAATCTTGATCGCAGAGTCTGGTACGGGGCAGCGTATCGCGACGACGTTGCGAGCGGCCGTTCGTAGGAGTGGCCTGTAGCCACCCACGCCCAGCCGACTCGTCCGGCATCGGGAACGAGATCCGTCTCGACGCCTCGCCCGACGCCTCGTTGCGACGGTAGCGCACACCACATCGCACGGCGCTTCAGCTGGCCTTCCATCCGGAGGTCCACACGGAGACACCAAACGGACCCCAGCTAAGTGTTGCAAATTTAAAGTGACGGTGACCTACCTACCCTCAACAGACAATGAAATTAAAGGCGCCCAACCCATCGATTTTCTAAAGGACCCTAAGTGTTTTCGTGACTTTATATTGTGTGTCCAGAGGTCTCGGGTGATACTGCCTTAGAACCAGAGCTAGCCGTGTCAAAGTAAGGACACTTGTAATAAACCATTTTTCTCAATCAAATGAAATTTTATTTCCTTCCTGGGAAAAAGCAAGTGTAACAAACGGAAAAGAAAGATCAATCACAAAAACGAAAAAATTTAGGGAAAACTAATATATTAGAAAAAAAACTATATTAAGAATATAAAGAAAAATAAAGATGCAGGAATACAACCGCAAAACTAGATAAAAACGAGATAAAAATAGAAGATTAAAAAAACACGAGGAAATACAATGAGATTAGAAAACAATAAAGATGAAGGAATATCATCGCAATGAAAAATTTTTGAAAAAGGAAGAGAATAATATCAGATCACGAATGGAGAGAATACGGAGTATTTTTTTTAAATTAATTAACAATCACGTAAATTAATATCTTTAGTTATTTTTATTTAAAACTTTAATTTATAAATTACAAACAAAAATGCAAGAAAATAATAAGAAACAACCAATGTTCTCGTTCATTGGATAAACGATTGCTGACTTTATTAACCCTTTTTTATGTCTCCAATTAAATAAATAATTTACAATATTGGATGTCCTAATAATATAGATTTTGTTCAAGAGTAATAGCATAATTCTGAATGTTTCCAAGACAATTCAATAACATAAATAAATGTTCATTGACTGGGTGCTGTCGTGTTCATTGACTAGAAATAGTGTTAATTAACTGGTTATTTGGATTGTATGAGCCACAGAGGACTCTAAGAAATGCGGTTGTAGCATTTTATTGCAAATAGATAGAAAGGCGGGATGAAACAGAACCACTTCTAGTCTTCGACACACTCAAAAATACAACAAACCAAAAGAAATCGTTGGAAAACACTCACTGGTTGATGGCATCAGTTCTCAGCACACCAAGGCCTTGGGTTTCTGATGAATATGGGCCAACACACCGGCGTGGTGGCTCGCGCACTGCAATCCAATGTCTTTAGCATAGGTTCACTGGATCGTTCCAATACTTCTTTGTTGAGAGGTCACAAAACACTCCTAGGAGGTACAAACGTCAAAAATTATAATGTTCAAAGAATACGTTCACTCGAGGACATGTGGCGCGTCTCGCGATTCAAACGGAACAGGAAGCACTGGCAGCGAGCTGTATTCACGCGCTGCTTAACGTTTTTGGTAACTGTCACATGCATGCGGTAGTTAAAAAATTAAGTCCATGCATGCTGAAGCGTTTCCGGTCAATTGGAATGCCTTCTTTTAAAATGTGAGAAAGATTTTGAAGTGGCCCAAACATGGATAATTTCTCATATATTAATTAATTAATTAACATCTAGACCGGATATATCAACATACTTAATTTTACTATATTTTCCAATAACCAAGGATTACAAAAACGAACCTTAGATTATACCAGAGTCATATAATCATACCAAAAACTATTTTTAAAGTGGGAAAAATCCTTAACCTTTTATTCACTGGACGGTTTACCCTACTTACGCTACATGAAAATGTATCAGATGTTTTTTATCTACAACCATATCTATGAGTATGTATTTCATAAAATTAACAAGCTTTTATAATGTACATAAATGGTGTTACGTTATAAGTTAATGGGTTTGATTTTATTTAAAGTTTATTTTCTTTTATTAGAACATTTAAATAAAAGCTTGTGTTTAAAAAAAACTTTTAATTTTTCACTTAGGTTTTCTAGCTTTAGACACGCGATAACATACTTAATAGGCGAATCGGTGCCGGGAGTGTATTGCTAACTATAGTAGATCAATAGTTTTGTACTTGCCTATGCATAAATGCCTGTTTGTGTTGCCAAATAAATAAAATAAGTTTTTTGTAACCTGTATTTGTAACCTCTATTTAATAAAAAATATGAGAGCTAATGCTGCAGAAAGCTCGACACGTTTGCCAGGAGCGTCGCGGTCACGTCGAGGTCGCGCTTGGAGCGGCTCCGCAGCACCCGGCCCGGCGGCGGCGCCCGCCCGAGCGTCACGCGCTGCCCGGCGGGCTCGCGGGGAGCGCGCGGGTCGGGGGGAGAGCGGACGCTCGCGGTGCCGGCGACGTGCAGCGAGCGGCGCCGGTCGGAGCTGTCCAGCACGTACGAGTCGGGGCTCGGCGCGGGGTAGAGCTGCCCCCCGGCCGGCGCCGAGCCGGACCGCCTAACCGTATCCAGCTCCGCCGCTCCAGGCGACAGGTCCCCCATGATGGCTTTGTCTGCGAGCAGAGAGTATTCCGATTCTTTAGGGTTTACGATACTCAGGGTTTGCCATTGCCACGGTCCATTCCCAAAAACTAGCCAAGTACGAGTCGCACTCGCACACGAAAGGCTCCCTGCAAGATTTAACAAAAACATCACGTTTCTAGTATTTTTTATTGATTGTTATTTTTAACTGTGTGTTGTAATAGCGGCACTAGAAATACATACACTCTTTGCAATCTTCAGCTGCGGTTACGTATTACGGTTCATGAGACACCCCACCCGCCGACGAACGGACGAACGAACGGACGGACAGCGTAGGGTTCCGTTTGCACTATCGTTTCTTTCAGTTATTACTAGTGGCACCGCGGGGGGCGGATCATTTACAGTTACACTATTATATTAAGAGGTAATGTTTGTTTTTTTGTTTGTTTGTAGGGGGTAATCTTTGGTTTTTCATACTCAACCGATTCTAAACATTATTTCAACAATGGAAAGCTACATCGGAAAGCTGTGTCTAACATAGGCTATATCATAATGAATTATTTATAAATGTTCACATATATTTATAAACGAAGTCGGAAAAACTGTTCGCTTCATTGGCGTGCGCTGCCGAAATGGTTTGAGATACGTGCAATTTATTTTTATTTTTATGTCGGTTACTACCGGATGGTACCATCGCATTGAATGAAAAGATGGTCGAAGAGGCAATGAAAAATTGTCCGTGTTTTCCATCCAGTTCAATGTAGCCGTGCTCATAAAGGGAAGGTCCTGGCATGGCACCTAATTCCTTCGGGAATGTATTATTTTGGGCTAATATCATAACGGTAATTGTGTGGTATTAGCATGTATTAGCCAGCCATGTCAGGTCGCATAAAACAAATTAAGCGCGGCATATGGCGTGCGCCAGGCCCGAAGATGCCAATCGGCATGAGAACTTTCAGGGAGGCTGCGAAAACCATATCGGCCGGCCAGGTGCTTCTTCGCACCAAGTTTGAAGAACCCCTAGGATGCACGATTACGTACATGGGCATTGATTTGTGAGCGTGTCGACGTTACCCATGACATTCGCGTTGTACTCCACGACGCAGAAGTGGTAGCCGAGCGCCACGCCGAACACGCACGCCACCACTATCGTGAACAGCATGCACGCCACCAGCGCGGCGCACGCGGCGCACGTCGACACCCTGCGTCCGTCCACCGATATGAGACAGTTATTTAGCGTGAGAAGTGCCATGCGTTCGATATCGCGTCCCAAAATATGATCAAAATGACCATATAGACCATATGACCATATGCATGGGAATCCGGCGGCGCGTCATATGCCACACAGTCGAAACATCGCCACCGCGCGCGAATGTGCTCTAAAATAGCGTTTGTCAAGTCAGTTCCCACCCACACAAACCATCCAATACGCCTGCGACTATGTTTGCATTGTGGATTGGTAGTTTTTGAAAATTGGAAACAGCGGATCCCATATTAGGCGCGCTCGATGCCATATCTCCTTTCTTTTTATCTATTTATGCGTCTACGCAGCGACGTTCCGTCTCCAGAGATGAATGCTTTCCTATTCCTACTCCACAAGTCCGGAAGGAAGTTTTTTTGAAGGTGACCTACAGTTTTACGTGGAATTCGAACCACGGCCAGCCTCAACGGTTGTCACCCATCCAGTCCAGAACCCAACCGCGCTCAGAGGTGCTTCACCCAGCTTATCGAATCGCAAGGCGTTGTACCCACGGAGGATAGAGGTTGCACCACTGGGCTACCCAGGCTGACAATCTGATCAGTTGTTTACTGTTACTTCCGGTCATAATTTCACTGCCGGAGTGTTTATAATTTCAACTCCGAAATGGTTTTAATTTCACTCCGGAATGGTTATACCGAAATCACTGAATAACGAATAGTGCTAACCGGCAAACATCCGGAATCGGATCCAAGATTTAATTGAGAACTTTGAATGAGAAAATAAATGGCTGACACGGACATAGAATGAAACCTTCTCAAGTGAATCTTTCATTTTTCTGTTTTCTTCTTTTAAGGGTAGGGAAACGTCTACCACGTTTCGCTAGTTTTATGGCAGTCGCCGTGCAAAATTGTGCCTTAGCGAATTCATTTATTTATTTACACAAACATATGCTGATATGAACAATGGACAAAGAATGCATTTCTTAAATGTTTCCCATCTTACAGTTCCTGTGATTTCACGACAGCCTTAATGAGGGGTGGGAATGGGAACAGGAGTACCTACGTGAGGCAATAAAAGCGGGGGCGGTTCTCGGAATGAGGTGGCCTCGGAATAACTAATCGCTGTGTACCTATATATCCGTATTCGCGGGCGGTGGCGATGTTTCGACGATGTGGCATACGACCGCGACGCACCGCCGCGCCGGATTCCCATACAATGTTTCAAGTTTCAAAGTTTCAAAAAAGTTTTTTATATAAAATAGTAATGTAAAGACAGAGAGCGAAAATAAAAAATATATAAAGAACATAATAAGGGAACCACGGCCTTTAGTAAGTCCTGCCCCGTAAACTAGTCCTTAGACTGTACTATAGGGGGCAACGGTATGGTCACTTTGACCAAACGGCGGAGACGCGATATCGACCGCATGCCACTTTTACTTCTTTTCTCTTCAGTGGGCCCTACAAATACATGGTTAGGCAAGTTGTTATTATGTAATCGTTGGGCCATTATGTATTTCTCACAAAGGCCCAACTATGATGGTCCCACAGCACCGGTTCCCGCGGTGACAGAAATAACCGTTGGCCAACGGATTTCCTAACGTAGGCACAATAACCAGCCAACCCAAAATGCTGCTAGGGATAGCGCCACACCGGATAATAAATTTCACCGGTAATTCTCAGGTGGGGTGAATTAACACAGCATTCATATGAAAACTGTATCATTTTCACGTGTCGCCGAGTTGGATAGCTTTTGATTTTAGCCTTAAAGAAAATATAATATTCAGGCTGTTGCATTGGCCAGTAGTTGCCAGCTACATTACTTTCGCCAGTATAATTTATTTTTTATTTCATTCCCAATAATCTTTCTCAAATCGAATGTAGGTACCTACTGTATGGAGGTGAAGAAAGTGTTGCAACATTCTGTATGATGTTAGCAAAATTTATAGGTGCAATCACTTACCTTTCGACCGCATAAAGGAGGGAAGATATAAAGGATCCTAGTGGACAGCAAATGCATCCCATTTATGAGTAGGTAAACAGTGATATTTCAGATTTTCAAGGTTTTATTGGAATGCGGTCAATTTGTCGAAATAAATTCTAATTTTTACAAATGTTGACAGAAACGTTGGTATTCTTTTTAATAAAAATGACGGTTTATTCTTTCCTTCTAGATAGAAGGATAAAATAATTAAGGTTGATTCACGCTAGACCGGCGGTGGTACGGGCCGGCGCGGGAACGGGGCCCGTACTCCAATCAACGCAAAAGCAAGAACAATGCGCGTACAGTAGCACTAAATGCCCGACTTGCGGCTTGCTCGCTATAAGCGCAATTTTGTGCTTATGCCGCCGACACGATCCCGTGCGCTTTAACCCATCTAGCTCTTATTTACTTAATCTGTGGCGTGACGTGTGGCGTCCACTGTTTGTAGACAGTAAAATCAAGTCACAAATATTATTTCGGACTATCATAGTTACAGAGAAAAGAGACTAGTTACAGAGAATATTACCTTTGTAAATAAACTTTTATGTAATTTACGTAAACGCTTCGCTTTACAAGTCAGTCAATTAGGAGTTCAGAGAACGCACGCACGCGTTTATTCATGTATCTTTTGATTTGCTAGTTTCGTTTTGTCGCCTACATATGTGTAAATAAGTACCAGAACCTTCCAATTAACCAAAGTGGAGGGTAATTTTAGTACCTGAACTAAAACTAATGATAACATCCCTTTCTTTGACTTTCTGAGTTGACTAAGTGCCTTCAGCAGAATCCGAGCTGTTCCATGGTTCGTAATCCATGTAAAACTGTAGGCCCTTCGCCTACAAGGTGGTAGAGCCCGCCCAGGTAGGTTCCATTGCATCGGATGAAAAGATGATCGACTCGATAATGTTAAATTTACCGTGTCGATCTAATTCGATCATTTCTGCACCAATCAGAAGTGGATGCCAAAAATACCTAATATTTTTAATAATTTACCTATGAAAGTGTAAAATATAAACATTTTGGTTATTTACCTAATCAAAGTACTGGCCCAAACTATTTATATTATTAACCCCCTTAATTTTATTAAAACTTTTAATTTATTAAACTTAAATTTTAGGTTATTAAAACCCTTGCCTTTCCATAAGGATACATTTAACAAAAAAAAACTACGCTTCAAATCTCTCAAGCCACACCACAGACGTAGAAAGAAAGACGCTGGCATAAATACGCAACACACACGCGTTATTGCCAAAAAGGCCTTCCACCTGTGGTGTGAAGTCGCCTAAAAAAGAAGAAGAAGAAGAAGAAAGAAAGAGAATCTCAGCGACTTCTCCGAACTCTTTGACCACAGGACATATAATATCCTAACGGCATAGAACCGTTAATTATCTGTATTGTGTTCTGCACAGAACATATAATATCCTGTGTTCTGTGTATATCTTGTCTGTGCTGTGAGTAAAATCATGGGTGATGAAAGCAACCCCCTAAAGTTAAAAGAACGCAAAAAAGTGGCAAAACGCGCCCCCAATAAGAACTATTCTCTGAAAAAACGCACACCGGCGAAGCCCATAGATGGTCACAATGTAATTTTCATCACTAAGAAGACTCCCTTCAAGGTATTTAGGTAACCTTTCAAATAATGAATTCTTGAGTAAAGTTTCGTCGTTCCCGGAATCCTATACATTTTTTTGTTGGTTGGTGGTATAGGCTCAGCTGGAAAAGTGCTGCGAGCTGATTACTAGCGGGGAGCGCGAGGTGGTAGTGCACGGGCTGGGAGCAGCAGTGCAACGTTGCTGCAACCTCGCCCTGCAGCTTCAGACTCTGTTCACTGGCACCTGTCAGATCGAAGTCAATACGGGCACCGTAGACCTAATCGGTAAGTTACAAAGAAAAATTGATACCTACTTCAATAATCTAGTAAATCATGAGCGAGTAGTTGAATTGCTATTCCATAGCTTTTTCTAGGTGCCTTATAATAACTCTACCTTGTCCACTACTAACTTTTAGTTCACTTAATTTGTTCATGATATTATTTGAAATCTTTATAGTGTGAAAATGGAGTCTTCTGGTATGTTTCAATTTGTAACAGTTTTTGGTGAAATTGTAGATTTGTGAATATAATTTTAATGCAACAACAGAAAAGTAAGTAAAATTGCAGATAAATAATTTCATCCTACCAGCCCATACATGAAAATGTAAAAAATAATACCTAAAATACTGAAATCAGTAACTCAGTGAATCAGTTTGGGGTTGGGCTGACCATGGTATTGGTTACTTTGTCGTTCGTTTCATCCCGGGTCATTCTTAATTAAAATTTCCCCTATTGTATTTGTTGGAAGTTTGATTACAACTCACTCAACCTACACCTATCCTTACATCAACCCACACAATCAATTGATATGACATTTTTAAGTTCAGTTAGGAATCTCAATGCACCGCGTCGCCTTATCGTCACACGCGCGCCCCTGGTCTTGCGGTCCGGTATTCTAGAACCATTGAAAATATTTTGTTACAGTTTGCACCAATGTAAAGACTAGGCGTTGAGGCTCACTACATGTAAGAGACATGATATCACACCTAAGTGTTCAGCAGTATCAAATAAAGTATGATAGCATATAAATAATAGATCAGAATGAAAATGTGTATCTCGACGCCACGTGTATATTTATCTCACATTTATTGATTTTATAGCCAATGTGTAGAAAAGAAATTGAAACCATAAAACATTTTCTTCAATAATTTTTCAGTATTTATAATTGTTAATCTTTCTCAAGATGACAAATGATGTTAGTTTGTCGTTTTATAATCATTCTCTCCTACTGCCCCATAGATGGCGTAATAATTACTGCAAACATTAATTATTTTACTATTATTAAAGTATTTGTTGAAAAATGGCGGGTATGACCAATTTATTTCAACTGTCTTGCGCCATCTCGAAGGGAAAAGCTGTACTAATAATAATGGTTCCGGATGGGTGAGGTTTTTTGTTGAGGCTGCTTGTGATTTGGATTAAACGTAAAAATTCAGCTCCCTTTTATAATAATAACCATTTATTGGATGAAGAAGACATAAGTACACAGAAAACAAAAGAACAGTAAAACATACAATGCAGAGTACATTTCTGAAAAGATAAAAAGGAGAACATAAAAACATATTATAAATGTTAGCTACCTACTGCATGCTTTCCTTCATCCAATGGGTGATGTTATTGCCTTATGGCAATCTCTTCCACCTCACCCATTAGATATAAGGGCATAGTGGTGGTTTGCAGCGAATAAAAACTAAAATAAAATAAAACAATAAAATAAAACAAAACATAAAACACATAAAACATAAAACAATGGCAACCGCAGACGGGGGTCGAAAGAGAACAGATCACTCTTGCGACAGGTAATGTTCCTTCAAGCGTGTTTTAAAGATAGAAACACTCTGTGAACGGCGTATGGGCTCAGGCAATGCATTCCAGAGCCGCGGAGCGTGCACAGAGAAAGACCTTGACATAAAGTCGGACCTGTGTTCCGGGATCAATAACAGGTTGGTTGATGTTGACCTCAGAGGGACACAATGGCCAGCAAGAAGACTGAACATAGTTCTTATGTATATGGGCGTAAGAGTAGTAAGAGTTTTATACAGAAAAGTCAAAATGTGTAGACTGCGTCGATCCCGTATTTTGAGCCACTTTAGCTCTTTCCGGTAAACTGAGACATGATCATATTTCCTCAGATTAAAGATATAGCGAATGCAGGCATTCTGCATTCGTTCCAATTTGTCCACCAATTCGCTCTTTAGATCCAGATAACAAATGTCTGCATAATCAAGAAGTGGTAGAATATAAGCTTGAGCAAGTTGAATTTTGATGTGTTTGGGTAGGAACCTTTTCATTTTACGTAAAGAATGTAAGCTGTAGTATACCTTTTTGCTAACATTATTGATATGCTCCTGCCACGTAAGATTTTCATCCATGATGAGCCCTAGATTTTTAACAGATTTCGAGAAGGGAATTGGTGTGGATTCAACAAGGAGTGGTGGCAGGCTAGATTTATCAATCTTTTTTGTTAACTTTCGACTGCCTAGAATTATTGCTTGTGACTTTAATGGATTAATCAAGATACTTACCATCGCATGGAAGGAAAAATGGTCGAAGTGGCAATGAAAATTGTCCGTGTTTTCCATATGAAGGGGGGATTTATGGGGGATCATACAGGATAGCCCAAAAATCTATTAAGTCAAGGATGTTTATATATGTTTGTTATTAAATCACAACATATCGGGTCAACCGATCCAGATTTTTGGTAAATACATACATTGTCTTGGACCGGCCTTTTTGACCAGCCCTTTGGGCTACTTTGTCTACAGAAAATCGTTCAGCTCGACTTTAGTCCAAAACTATATTGATCCTAGCAGAGCCGGGTACCACAGCTAGTGACGATTGATTGACGTATTTCACAGAGTCATTTCTCTGAACCCTAAGTTAGTCACACTCGAAATGTTTTCTACCTTAACCAGATGTAGAACTATCGAGCAGAGAACTAACTAGTTGTTTTGCATTTAATTGCAAAAATGTTGTGCTTTTCAGACGACCTCGAGCCACTCACCGACGATCTGGAGTTTGGGGCTCAAGTACGCCAGACCTCATCCGTGCACATCCGCATTTACAGAACGGCTGTGCTCGGAGCTAACCAATGAACACACAGCAGTGCGTTTTCCATCGAGAACCATGTTTTTCACCCTAAACGAAATTGTGCAGTGGATTGGTCTAACAGTTTTTGAAATATGGATCAACCTGTTGACAATAACTTTGTTCTCCGTGCTGCTGGCTCTCAAGTTGGACGGTGTAGTGGACAAATCGTGGTGGATAATATTTACACCGCTTTTCGTAAGCGACGCCATGAATGCATACTTCTGTGCGATTATCTTCATTCGAATGAACCGAGAGCACTCCTACAAGGCGTCGATGTACCGCGCGTTGTGGAGCGCCATCTTTCTTGGTCTCACTTTTGAGTTCAAGTTCCTGCTTTGCAAGAAGCTGATGGGGCAGTCATCGGTTGAATACAGTGAGGTGTTTGCGCCACTTTTCATATTGCTGCAGTTGATAGCCGTAAGGGCTTGCCAACTGCATCAGTAGCTGGCGTATTGCACTACTTAGAACCAGCTGGCCGAGTTTGTTGTATGTATGTCTTCCATCTCTTATTATAACACCTAACAAAATCTCAAATTGCAAATTTTTCTTACAAATGTCAATAGTATGGATCTGGCTTGTGAGATGCTGTTGAGTTCCCATGACATACATGGTCCCATCAATTTATAAAAATTCCATAAATCATGATTAAGAAATTGTCACATTTATGTATATGGTTATTTTTATCCTGGATCAAGTTTTTAATCAAACGTGATTTTACATACATTTGAAGTTTTCGTGAAATTCCATTGCATAAACGGTAGTTCAAATTTTACTCAAAGGCGATCATCGCTATTTATTGGAGTCCTTGGATATTTTCGCTTTTAGGGTACAGCTTTTTTTTCATTTGTGCAATAAAATATTTGACATAAAAATCTAAATGATTTTCTGACCTTTCCTGCTGTGGTAAAAACATAGAATTTAATTGTATTGTAAATAAACATATTTTTAAGAGTAGTATACATTTCCTATTAATTATTAAAATCCAGTTATTGCTGTCATGTTTTTTATTATAACCCATTATAATGTATCAAAGGTTTGAAAAAAATAATGAAAATATTTACTTCAAATTTACAAGAAATAATGAAATGAAAATAAGTTCATTTTTAAATGAACGTTTAGAACTTTAAGAGACAAATATCCCTCGCCCTGAGTGAATGTTGTTTTTAGTTTGAATCATATCCTTCAAATTGATTCAAAGCAGTAAAAGTGAAAGAACAATTTAGCAAATAACTTTCTCCTCATGTGTGCAAACCTATGACGGCACTTTAATTGAATAAGCTAAAGAAGCCACCCTTTTTCTTCGCCTGAAAGTTAAAGTTGAACCCTTGCTCACTGGCGGAGGCGCCAGTGCTGGGCTCGCCGGTAGGTGGAGCGGTGGCGGAGGGCCCGGGGCCTGCGGCGGGGCCGAACGTGCTGAACGAGGGTCGGCGGAGACCTGTAGACGGAACGACCACTCGGTATTTTGTCAAAATGGTGTGCTATGTTTTTGGGCTTTTTTATGTAACTGAACATGGTTGGCTAACGTCCAGTTACGTAAATAAAATAACACCAATTCGACATCAGTCAGCGCTGGAAACCTTCCAGAAAATATCTTCTTTCAAGAGCATTTTGTTCTCGGGAACCAAAAGTGGTACCTGTCAAGTTAACATACCTGTGAGTACATATTCCTGTATATCTGGCATGTATTTGCCTGGGTCGTATTAACATAATTACTATTTTCCTTTTGCTCAATTCATAAAATCATTTCGGAAAAACAGCCAGTGAAGGCTAATAGATTTTTGAATATGTTTCTAGAGAAGTAAAAGTCCTCACCAAACATTGAGGCAGGCGGTTCGGCTGCGGCGGGCGCTGGATCGTCTGCCCTTGGTGAGAGCAAAAGAGAAGGTGTACCTGGTGTGAACATCACATCAAAAGTCTTACGTTCTAGTAAAATGGGTAGGTACCAAGTTCAGTGCCATCACTCTACAATGCTATACTTTAATTTCTAATTCTAGACCATGCAATAAATGCCAGTAACTATTCCTCATGTAGCCTACTATTTAATCCGTGGCGCTACTTAGCTGTTTCACATTACTAGACATTTGGATGATGCCATGAACATACTTACCCAGCATGTGGGTGAAGTCATAGGTATCGTCGAGCTCCGAGTTGTCAGTCAAGTTGAGACTTAGCGCAGGTCCGTAGTCATACGGCCTTGATTCTATCGCACCATAGCATTTTTCTGGAGGCAGAAGCTTTCCTTGCTGCTTCCCAATAGAAACATAAAAAATTACTGTCAAGTATGAAAATATATTTTCCCAGAAATTAAGATTCCTTTCGATTATATTCACGTATTCCTTGAAATTAAATGGGCTTTAGTGTAACGTCATAGAGATAAGTGACCATATTTCATATCAGTAAAGAGAAGGCCACCTGAAAATATACGTTACCTACCAGCACAGCCAACCAGGGTCGAACTACTGCCACTGGGAGTCAAGTGCGTTGGCCAGATGCTTGCGCTCAACACTTTGACCAAAATATTTTGTCTAATACCTTCTATTCAAATGTTACGGACGATTTTATATTGCATGGTAATTCGCAATCTTTATAACATCCAAAATGTCTTTATGCGCGATAAATGTGGAAAATGGTGCCATCTGGTTGATTTTCAGCTAATCAGATCATTATAAGCTAAATTATAAGTCATACATTGGCCTGGATATCTAAGTCGCTTGTTGTAACAGGCCTGTAATCTGACAGTCGTCTCCTCTTTTGTGTAGGACCGAAAAATATATTAAAAATAGAATTAGATGTCCTTAACCAATCTCAAATTTGTGTTTACATATTACACATTTTTTCCTCACATAACCTAAACTATTAACTTAGCGTGGAGTGCATAATCTCTGGTTAGTGATAATTTTAAAGTAAAAATGTATCCATTCTTATTTTAGGCCTGAAGAAGAAAGAAGAGATAAATGTATAAATAACCATAACTATAATATTAACCAGAGATCTTGTCATCACTCACCACGGGGATGTCGCCCAGAGGTGGCGGCGGCGCAGCGGTGGCGGCAGTGGGCGGTGGCAGCGGGACGGCGGGGGCTGACGGCGGTTGGCTGCAGCCGGCGTTCGCCACGGTCTCGGTATCCGAATGTGCGATGTTCGCCTCGGTATTGAAGAACTTTGAAGTCACCTCGGTATTCTGCAAACACGACAATAAGTGTCTGTGAACACTTACGGTTGACCGGTGGAGAATCGGTTTTTAGCCGGAAGACATTATGTGTAGCGACAGTGTTAACTTAAAAACGTACATAAACAAGTAGAGTAATCAAAAAATACCGGTCAAGTGCGAGCCGGACTCGCACACGAAGGGTTCCGTACCATCGTACAAGATTTACTTAAAAAATAACACGTTTTTTGTATGGGGCCCCCCTTTAATTTTTATCATTTTATAATTTTACCTATTTGTTGTTATAGCGGCAAAATAAATGCATAATCTGTGAAAAATTCAGCTTCCTAGCTGTTACGGTTCATGAGATACAGCCCTGTGACAGACGGACGGGCGGACAGCGGAGGCTTAGTAATAGGGTTCCGTTTTCACCTTTTGGGTACGGGACCCTAAAAAGCAACAAAAGTGCATCTGTATTGGTGGCGCTTTTGCAAGAAACTGCGAAAACGCCACCACGTTAAATGCACCCATTTCAATACCAAATAATTTGGCCTTTTCGTGTCTAGTTTTTCCATGGCACATTATTTGTTAGGTTCCATTCTTTTAGAACATTGAAACTACCTTCTTCGCGTACGTAAACGTAGGCGAGCAGCTTAACTTCGTCAACTTCTCTCTCAGGTCTCGGTAGTTGCCTGCCGCTGCCTCCTCCGCGGCCGTGCTCGTAGTCTTGTCAAAAACTTGGACCCCTCCCTCTTCGAGAAAGTGGCTCAATTTGTTTTCCTTTTTCACGGCTGACTCATTGCCGCCCTGCATGTGACAGGCAATGTGAATTGTCGAAATAATGTTTCGACTATATTATTATTATATTGAGAGTTGCATGACCAATGGATGTATTTAATGGATCGAATCCTGTTTCTGACGAATGTCCACAACAAAATGTTTTCGGATTATTATCAAAATGTATAATGTATTGTTTAAACTCAAATTGATGAAATAATGGTAATGTTGTATCCATTAAATACAAACAAATATCGAGTAAATCAGGACTAACTAGTGTCCAATACGAAAATCGACTTTGATGATGACTGCAAATAGAAAAAAACAGAATTATAAATATTATGTAAAATAATCACACAGACTAGAAACATGGTAAAGCGAAGAGTGAGCCATAATATGTTTAATAAGTTACAATACCTGCGTGTCTTGGAACTGAGAGGGTGGCACTAGCAACCCCTCATTACTGATAGCCGGTGAAGCACGTGAGGTGGGGTAGCTGTTCAGCAGCGAAGCGAATGAACCCTGGAAACATTGAATATTGATCAGGGTGGGAAAAATCATATAAATATAAATCTATAAGTACAAGTGATGACAATTTATTTGAACTAGTGCCCTAAAGTTTCTAACTATTTTCATGTTCATGTTGACATACTTCCTTGTAGTCTTGTTGCATGTTGGGACGCGTCGTGATGACGTCCACAAACTTAGACTTGTCGAGCTGCGCCGCCTGCACTATTGCCTTTGCGGCTGCCGCATTTACAGGCACATCCTCAAGCACTCGTATCTTGCGGCTAGGCGCCATTTTCATTGCTACATCATCCATCACCCTTGCCTTTCCAGCTGTCCCCGATTTCATAGCGACATCATCCATCACCATCTTGTGAGTGGGCGCCACTTTCATTGTTACATCGTCTGTCTCGGCGTTCATAGCTATGTCGTCCACCACTTTCTCCTTGTGTGTGGGAGTCTCCTTCGTGGCTACGTCGTCCTTCCCTATATTCTTGGGAGCGGGTGCCGTAAGAACAGGAATGTTTTCCATCACTCTCTTATGAACGGCCGCATCATTAGCTCCTCTTTCGCAGGCATCCTCAATGCCTGGAGGTTGGTTTTCGTTGGGCATTTTGCGCCAGAATCCGTATTTGAGTTTCGTGCCACAGGGTTTGTGAATTACGGCGGACATGGTGAACTCCATCTCCATGAAGTTGTTGGGATTGGTGTAAGGTAACGAAATGTTTTCGCGGCGCGGCGGAGGTGGTGCCCTATACTTGGCTACTTTTGGCAGCGAGCTCTCTCTTTGCTAGAAGAAAATATATCTTGTCAAAACCTTTCCTCAAATGTGCAAATCCACATTGAACTTAATAATCCAAGCGACTGTTGTAGACCCTCCCTGGTAAATCTGTATTAGAAACGAGCTCAAACCACATGGATTCATCTACCCATCGTCATGATATTAGCACAACACTCCGCATTCCCAGATGGATTTTGTGCCATGCCAAGAACTTGCATATATAATGTTTCATTGTCAAAAACAATATTTTCATCTAATGTGATAGTATCCTTCTGGTAGCCCTACCGCGGGTAAGCGGACCTACAGTTTTACATGGATTTCGAACCATGGAGCAGTTCGCATTATTGACGAAATGCACTTATTCAACTCAGAAAGAAAAAAAAGCGGTGCATGAAAATAACTTTTTACCAAGCTGTCCACAATGATTAAGTAGATATCGGTCAGAAAATCTATGGGAAAAAAGCCTTAGCGAAAAAGGCGAAAACAAAGTTTGATACCTATCGGTCTAAAAATTGATTTCATATCAGTCAAGCCTTCGAAATATCAAAATGAAGTTTTGTATGAAGTCAAATTGTTTTTTCAACCTTACATTTTTATTTGTATGCTGTGTTCAACACGCACACACACAGTGTGTTGATTCCGGCACGTAAAAAGAATACAAGGGGCCCACGATTTTTTCCCCGTTCTATCGTAAGAGGCGGCTAAGGGACCCAGGTTACTTACTAGGTGGTAGAATCATGCCCGGGTTGGAACGATGGTCAAAGCAGCAATGAAAATTGTGAAAATTGAAAATCGTCATTTAGTTCAATGTAGCCGAGCAGAATAAGGAAGGACCTGGCATAGCACCTAGTTTCCATGTGGGTTGTTAACTAATATCATGACAGGCGGTATTAGCTATCCGCGGATTCGATCAACCCAGTAAAGAAGAACCTGCAAAGAAACGTCACGGGTTTACAAACATATTTTTTGCATCCACAATTATGAGATATTCACTTAGATCTAAATGCTACTGCCGAACAATTCCTTGGTGGGGCAGATTGAGGCAAAGAACAATAGAAACAGCAACCCTCAGCAGTGGCGTAACTATACCATTTGGGGCCCGTGGCAAATTCTTTTGATGGTGCCCTATCAGTAAAAATCGTCACATTCCTCCAAAAACATTCGTCCTAAACTTCCAGATTTTCAGCTTACTCAATTACACGTTGTATTATGTCCCACTAATGGCCATAGGCCTCCTCTCTTAGGCGAGAGGGAATGGTCTGTAGTCCCCACGCTAGCCCAGTGCGTATTGGAGACTTTACATTCATCCATAGAACAGACTATCTCATTGCAATCATCATCTGTTCGCTAGCTTTTTGGTGAAGGAACAACATCGTGTGGAAACCTGCATACATTTACAATGAAATAAAAATATTACAATTTAATTTCGATAAGATATTTATTAAGAAAAATCTTTTTTTCCAGCTTTCGGTTCCGCAAAAGTGTCTATAACATCATCAAAGTTTAGGTTGGTAGAAATTAACGATTAACCTGGAATTGTATTATCGTCTTTAGTTGTCTCACTTTGGATTTTAAGCAGAACTTACAAAAATATACTTTTCATATAAAATGAAATGCTCAGGTAAAATGTAAAAAAAAAATTTGTTCGGGGGTCGGGTCGGGGGCCTGTGGCATTTTGCCAGCCCTGCCACCCTTTTGTTACGCCACTGACCCTCAGTTAAAATTAATTGCAACTAAGTTACTAATGTAATTTATAGCATTACGAGTACAGTAAGGACTTATTACTTAAGGATGTTCCGACCCATACAATGTTTTTTTTACACAGAACACAAAAAACATTGCACTTTAAGGCAAGAATTCGTCAAAAATATTAAATATAGCCATAGTAGTTGCAGCAAAAACATATTCACAATTTCAGGTTTAATGGCTTCGTTGTAATTGCCGATTCGAAGTTTTACACCGTTAGATGGCGCTGTTAAATAAAAATCGTATTTAAATAAATTGTAACAAAGCCAATAATCCTGAAATTGTGAAATTGTTTTCGCTGCAAGTAATATGACTATATTAAACTTTTGTTATGAATTCGTGGCTTAAAGTGCAATACTTTTTGCGTTATGTGTGCAAACAACTTTATATGGGTCGGAACAGCCTTAAGTGCAGCAAAGTAACGTTGATATTTTTAATTGCAATCATGGTTCGTTTAAAAAATATATTAAAAACATTTTGGAATGACAGTCATCTTTATTGTTTGGTTATTTATAAAGGCGTACATATTATCATATTATTATCTTTATATTTTCTTTTTTTTTTTTGGTTTAAATATATCAATAATAGTATAATAACAATATGTATAAATATACTATATAATCTTTATATGAATACTTATATGTTTAGTGGTTACATATACAAATGCATCGCAGTGTTAATGTTTAATGTTTTCTGCATGTTATCGCAGGTATTTTATTCAGTGCACAAGAAAAAAATAATAATACATAGACACCTAGGTACTTTGTCAGCTATTTAAATACCATATTTTTGAACTCTGTGGCATCTGGTGTTGTGTAATGACTTGTTGTGTATTTTATTGTAATACTATGCTTGTTTTTGTGTCATTACATGTTAAGATGCTCTAAATAAAGAAAAAAAAAAAAAAGAATTACAAGGACAGCAACTTACACAGATTTAATTCACAAACGTGAATGCATTGTTTGACATGTTTTTAAGAGGATAATGAGTTGATCGAGTTCCATGCAATGGCTCGTGTCTGTTTCCTTAGTAAAATTAAGAAATACTTTTCTGAAAATTTGTACGAGAGCTACGTCCGTATGTTTTTCACCTAATTATCCTAATTGTTGTTACCTCAATGCGGTCCCAGTCAATGTCGAGTGATTTGACGCCGACGGCGCACGCGCTCCGCGCCCTCTTCCGCGATCGCTCGCGCGCGCGCTCCCGCGCTAGGCCGACGAGGCGCGCGTGCGCCGCCTCCACCGCGCGCACGCGCGCCGTCCGCTCCGACATGCCGCGCGCGAAGGTGACCAGCAGCGCGCGGTCGCGACGCCGCTCCACGTCGACGCGCGCGACGGCCGCCGCCCGCGATCTCTGCCCCGCGGCGCGCTCGAATCGTTGACGCAGCTCCTCCTGCTTCACCTGGGCCTCGGTCGCAGACACCTGCCAGAACGCGATAGCCTCGTGTTGCTTGCAAACATTACAGCCACTGAAGAGAGGAAGGAGAAGTGGCATGTGGTCAATATAGTTTCTCCGCCGTATGGTCAAAGTGACCAGATATAATTAAATGGGAATCCGGCGGCACGTCGTATGCCCCACAGTCGAGCAAGACATTTCCCACCCACACAAACATGGCATGTACGTTTAAATTGGGTTGGTAGTTTTACACAGTCAATCACAAAAATCTTTTAACTAAATTATACTCTTTAGCAATTCACGGGTCCCTGCTTCGATGGTGCTGATGGATGCATTGATTGCAGCGTGTTACAGTGAATGGTTACTTTTCTGATTGATTTTTTGTCTCATCTGGCGTGCCTCAGGGTTCCCATCTTGGGCCTCTTTTTTTCCTAATTTATGTTAATAATCTCGGTAAAAACATTCGTCATAGTAAATTCATAATGCATGCCGATGACCTTAAATTATATCACATTATCAAAAGTACAGACGACTGCAAGTTACTTCGAGAGGACCTGGTGGACAGGAAAACAGAGTGTGGGAAGACCACCCGCCAGGTAGGACGACGTCATAAAGTGCGTCGGCTGAAAGCAGCGGAAAGCGGTTGAGGGCTGGGAGGACTGGAGGAAAATTTAAGAGGCGTGTGTCCATCAGTGGACGCAAACACGTTGATTGACTGACACCATATAATAATTACGCATAATAAACACGTGGTAACTTGATTGTGTTGCTGATGCCACTAATGTCACTGAGAGCGGCTGGGTGGGAGGTCGCCCGCGATCCAGTTCTAAAAGGTAATATCCTAAACTGATTTCGGACAGATTTTGCCACAGATTCTATTCAAATCGGGGATTTGGTAAAATATTTAGATAGTTTCCCTGTAGATTAGATGTACCAAAGCTAGAAAGCTCTGATTTACGGGGACAATCATGGAATTGCTGGGTTTCCATGATTTATAATCTTTTGTTATAAACCTTTTGTGACAGAATCGAGCTACTGTACTCTGCCGTGAACTGGTTCCAGACATCTCCGACGAAGTGACTCTCCAGCTCTTGCCATTTTACAAAATGTGCTCGCTCTCTCTGCTCTACTTCAGCCTTGCTTCTTAACAGCTCTTCCGCAGTCCTTTTTGTGTCCATAAATGTATACTCACAACTGAAATGGTAAAGATAAGAGCAGGTTTTTTCTTTCTCTTCATCTTGCTGCAGGTAACTGGCCTATGTTTGGTTCACTGAAGATTATGAGAGGGTCATCAAACTACTTAAATGCACTCATATTTTTTTGGTTGATTAGATACGCTCACTAGTTCTTAAAGTATAGAGCCATTATTTTTAAATGCCAAATGCATGGTTATACCGGTTCGATTGCATTCACATTCCATTTTTCACACACGTTTATTATTTTGCAAAATCTAGACAAAGTCTAGTTTTTTACATTTTTGATTAACAATTCATGCCGTAAATATTACACAACCATTCATACAAATGAAAGAAGTAAATAAATGTTTTAAAAACATTACCTTACCTTTGTTATCGTTGTGAAATGAACTGTTCGTAGGTACTAGGTAGGTATTATACTATCTATACTGTACTGCTAACCTCATACAACGTACAAAACTCGCCGAAAACTGGTTATTTTCGCTGGTACTATGACATTTCTAACCAGCGCCATCTCCCTCACTACCAGAACTAGTTACACCGTAATTAAACTCAAAATTAGTTCCTAATGTTGCCTAGGTAGGTGTGATAAAAACGTTACATTTTAACTAAAAATTAAGTAATATAATTGTAATAAAAAAATATCATCGATATTAATTGATTTTTTTTCTGTATTCTGAAATATTAACTGCAACGCCATCTGTTGACTTTTATTATCCCTATTCCCCTATTCAATACTTGTATGAAGTTAGTAATCTTTCCCTACCATCATTTATCTGTACCTATGTGTAAATCGACTGTGCTACTGTTTGACTTCAACCCACCTTCGGTCGGAAGAAGTCAAGCCACGGCAAAGACCTCCCATTCTACTGGTATGGGCCCAATCGTGCCTAGACCCTCCATCTATTTTCTTTTTTTGTGTTTGCAGTGCGTCATTAATGCGGTGTTGGCCTGCAACATACATATTTTTATATTACTTACTTGACATAGATGAATTAAATCACTCCTGCATGTTTGAAAATTTACGGCTTTTCACGCAGCGGAAGGAGACATTCTCCGACGTTTCGAGCTGATCGTTCAGCCCGTTGTCAATCGCGGTAATCTCAAAAGTATCTTAAAATCACTCCTACCATGAAGACATAAGTACCTTTCCACCACTTTCCAGAACCGTTGTGATGTAATGTTCTATGCAGAAACAATGTATTTATATTTTAATCATGTGTTTATTTACGAATAAAATGTTTTCGTACCGCACTTTAGTCTGAGTCACTGTAACTCAACTTTCGAGCTTTAGCCTCATGAGATAACACAATATTTCGAACGATTTTGTGCAGCGCGGATTTACACATTTGCCGCCAGTAGGCTATTCAAATGTTGCCGCCCTACAGACCTTTACAATTCGATACCCTCTTAACCATTTATTTGTCAATGAACTTTTTACTTTTATATTTGTGTACTATCTTTCTAATTACACAACCTCTTTCCCCTAATTAATATGATTGTGAACTAGGCGATTGATGTGTCAGTTCCTAAAATATTTTTTTCAACCCAACGACTTAGTTAAAACTCCACAAGCAATCGTTTTGTAAGTTTTGTAAGTGCAATAAAAAAGAAATGGAGTCGAAGACGGAGAGTCTGATACTATCGTCCCTGTTGAAGTTTGCATGTCTGGAGATTTCAATGGATTCTCGAACCAAGCGTTGCATATAGTACTTTTCTGCTGCCAAGTAACCACACTATGGTTACTTGGTCGAATCTTATCCAGTGATTACTCCCGCTCTCGAGGACATGCTCACATATGGCTGACTTGTAACGTTCGTTATTCTTCACCGCCTTGATATGCTCCGTTACCCTTGTTTGAATACTTCGCGAGGAGGCAAAACATGTCGGCCAAGCACGGCATTGCACACCGGAAAAGTATCAAGTTTTCAAAACATTATGTACAGCGACGGTGTAAATCTAAGAACATATCTCAATAAATAAATAAAAAAATACCTCAGCCTAAAATTAATAATCAATGGGTAACTTGCATCGTTATAATGGCAACACTTCCCCGTAGCCGCGAAGATGCGCCTGGTAACGTTTTGAAATGGAATTAAAGCCAATTTATTTCCTTTGCGTCCTTGAAGAACTTTCGCACCTTAAAAAAAAACAATCTCTCTAACTCCACTTTTGTAGACCTTAGGTATGATTTAACGCGTTCAACATTCCGAAAAACATTCGACAAAGACAGAGGACCGCATATGGGGAAATCCGTTTGCCGAATTATTTCGAAGAAATGAAGTGCCCTTGCCAGGATCTTCCCTATAAAGGACACGCTCACAATAGCACGGTTACATCGAATTGAATCCCCTTTTCATTTAATATGATGTTACCATCCGGCCAGGCTTACAATGGAAGGGAAAGAGATTATAGCTCGCATTCGTGACAGACCTCACGAGGTCTCGACGACTTCTCGTTTGAGGAGCAAGGACCCGAGCCCTGAGCTTCGAGTCGGTGTATTGAAACTAAACTGAACTGATAACAAACAAATATTTATTTTGGGAAGCTTGCCTTAGAAAGGTTTCCATTATTTTTGCTGTTACTATGAATGGGACACGTGACATTACCGTGCATTGAGAAAATAGCCTTTCAGTGGCATCTGGCAGCATTGACATATGTGTATTTCAGGTCTAGTTCACGATAAATAAGAAGTTCCATGATTGCTTTTATCCATACAATGTAATATTATAAAAATATTTTTTTCAACCCAACGACTTAGTTAAAACTCCACAAGCAATCGTTTTGTAAGTTTTGTAAGTGCAATAAAAATAGAAACTATTCCGATGAAAATCCATGGAGAAAACATGCGGAGGAACATGGGGCTGTGCATAATGGCTGGGCAATCGCAACCTTAAAAAAACACTGTTCGAGTTTACACACGCGTGAAAATTATTACGTATGTACTTAACTGCTTGTTTATCAAAGGTCCAATGTTAAGTTCTAATTATTCAACTCTGGTTAGAAAAACATGATTTGTGCGTAAGGTTTACTCACATTTATATGTTTCCTGGTGTATTGTTAGTTTAACGTTGACCAGTTTAGCGCAATCCGCAGCATTATCTAATTCTTCTAACCCATTACTATCTGGATTCATTTTAAATCTAGAAATTATGTTCTTTTAGTTTTACGATGATTTCATCGACAGATGATTCAAACTCTTCCTCACAGCAAAGTGTCTGGAAATGGCGGGAAACGGCAAAGACAATGCTCAAGTATCAAACTCTAGTCTATGGTTATTACTTTTTTAATTACGGCTGGAATAAGTCCGTTTTGCCAATACAGTGTACTTCAAAGTAAATGGTCATTCGGCAATCTTTCTGCTATAGGAAGTTCCAAACTCGTTACAACAAATTCCATTAAATATCTATGAAAGCATTCAAAGTAGACAATACACGACTCGGCAACGGGCGCGGGCATAATTAAATTGAGAGCGTGCGTTTTTGAAACGCATAAACAACGTTCACAAATTTCAAGTTCACACATAGTGAACCTGTCAAAACTTAGTACGGGTTTAGCACCGGACTAATCATACAAAAACCGGTTTAGTCCAGCGTATTAAAGTTAGTCCGCCTACTCTGAATACGGCTGTTATTCTTTTACATCAATGACAATGCAAATACTGCCAAATCGACTCGACGAAATCGTTTACCGCTACAAATCCCGTACGGGGCACGTCCCGCCTGGGTTCATCTTGGGGTCTACTCATGAAAGCGAACACGAAAAGTTTTCGTGCTCGCTTCTGTCAAACTCTATTTATATATTCATTTTTTCTACAAAGATTGACAGCAGCGAATACGAGAACTTCTCGCTTTCGCTTTCCTGAGTAGATATGCTGCATAAAGGATAGCATGTAGATATGCTCAGGCAAGCGAAAACGAATTAGTTACAGATGAAACTGAGACGCTTTCGACCGACATCAAAATTGTATGAATAATTAGAAAGGGACAACTCTAGGTTGACTCATAGCTGGCATTTCATGAGTACGAAATCGTTGAAACTCACCGGTATGTCACGAGTGATTCACAGGTGAGAATCTCATGAGTAGACCCCCTGCCCGTGCCGTGAATCATCCTTCATGTATTGCCAACAAAACTTTTACTGTAAGCAACTTTTTGCCCTATTATCTAACAAATGCTAGCATTAAATTAACTTTTTAGTGAGTTATAGCCGATATAGCTACGAAGGACTGTAGGAACTACACCATATACTTTGACGCATACGCACACTTAATATGGCAATAGTCCCGGCTTTTTTTTATTGTGTTTTATGCAACCTGACATGGTTGGCTACTACCACACAACTACCGTTATGATATGAGTTCAATACACCACATTCCCGAAGGAATTAGGTGCCATGCCAGGACCTTCCCTTTATGAGCACGGCTACATTGAACTGGATGGAAATCACGGACAATTTTTCATTGCCGCTTCGACCATCTTTTCATCCAATGCGATGGTACCAACCCAGCTGAAAAGACGATAGACTTGTTTTTAGAAACGTGGCTTTGACAGTTTCACACACGGTGCACTACCTCACAAGCGTGAGCACTGTGTATGGCATTGCGTGACGCTGCGCTAACTTCATGCCGTTCACGGGACACAAATATATCTCCACAAACTAATAATTACTTACCTCAATAAATAATGTTTTGAAAACTTACGGATTTCCGGTGTGCAATGCTGTGCTTGGCCGACATGTTTCGCCTCCCACGACGGAAGCATCTTCAGGGCCACTTCGTTGCCGCGGAGTTACGTCTGACAGCCTGGTTCGTCAAACGGTAACTGGCGGGCGTCGGCTGCGAAGATTATAGGTGTGGGTAGGTTCGGGCTGCCTCGTGGATGCGGGTAGGTTGTCAATTTGCTGCACCATAGACATATAGGGCTCCGTGCACACATAGCTAACGGTGTCAGCTGGTGCCACTGTGACGTGTGTGCCCTTTCATCTATGTTGAGCAAGAAGTGGAGTCGAAGACGGAGAGTCTGATACTATCGTCCCTGTTGAAGTTTGCATGTCTGGAGATTTCAATGGATTCTCGAACCAAGCGTTGCATATAGTACTTTTCTGCTGCTAGTGTGGTTACTTGGTCGAATCTTATCCAGTGATTACTCCCGCTCTCGAGGACATGCTCACATATGGCTGACTTGTAACGTTCGTTATTCTTCACCACCTTGATATGCTCCGTTAGACTTGTTTGAATACTTCGCGAGGAGGCAAAACATGTCGGCCAAGCACGGAATTGCACACCGGAAAGGTATCAAGTTTTCAAAACATTATGTACAGCGACGGTGTAAATCTAAGAACATATCTCAATAAATAAATAAAAAAATACCTCAGCCTAAAATTCATAATCAATGGGTAACTTGTATCGTTATAATGGCAACACTTCCCCGTAGCCGCGAAGATGCGCCTGGTAACGTTTTGAAATGGAATTAAAGCCAATTTATTTCCTTTGCGTCCTTGAAGAACTTTCGCACCTTAAAAAAAACAATCTCTCTAACTCCACTTTTGTAGACCTTAGGTATGATTTAACGCGTTCAACATTCCGAAAAACATTCGACAAAGACAGAGGACCGCATATGGGGAAATCCGTTTGCCGAATTATTCCGAAGAAATGAAGTGCCCTTGCCAGGATCTTCCCTATAAAGGACACGCTCACAATAGCACGGTTACATCGAATTGAATCCCCTTTTCATTTAATATGATGTTACCATCCGGCCAGGCTTACAATGGAAGGGAAAGAGATTATAGCTCGCATTCGTGACAGACCTCACGAGGTCTCGACGACCTCTCGTTTGAGGAGCAAGGACCCGAGCCCTGAGCTTCGAGTCGGTGTATTGAAACTAAACTGAACTGATAACAAACAAATATTTATTTTGGGAAGCTTGCCTTAGAAAGGTTTCCATTATTTTTGCTGTTACTATGAATGGGACACGTGACATTACCGTGCATTGAGAAAATAGCCTTTCAGTGGCATCTGGCAGCATTGACATATGTGTATTTCAGGTCTAGTTCACGATAAATAAGAAGTTCCATGATTGCTTTTATCCATACACTGTAATATTATAAATGCGAAAATAACTTTGTCCGCCTGTTACGTTTTCAAGCCTAAACCGCTGAACCATTCTGATGAATTTCAGTATAGAGATAGTCTGCACCTTGGAGGACATAGACTACCTTTTGTGGCGAAAATAAACTCGAAAAGGGTGAAATAGGGGATGACAGTTTGTATGGGGAACTCATTTAATATCCAGGAAATAATTCAGCCCTTCAGTCTAAAACAACATTGACCTGAGCAGAGCTGGGTACCTCAGCTACTTAGGTAGTTATAATTTTCCAATGCTATGGATAGCTGCTACGAGTAACACGAGGGATGGACACAAAAGTAAGTAAATAATGTTCAAAGTATTTAAATACCTAAAATTTATTAACAAAATAGTGTCATACGGTTATTTAAAATAACAGATAATAAATGAATCCTTTTAATACAACCTAGCATCCTAATTTAAACCAGGTACTTTCGATAGTGTTACTCCTGCTAACTAGAATACAACTAAACATCAGGACAGTTACAACACAATCACGAATGCAGCACTAAGGAATGTTGGCTCAGCTATCCGAACAAACGTCGCGTTGCCCGCGCGCCGCAGAAAACATGGCCGACGCACCGCGGCCAGTTTCCTCTCTTACATCACCATACTTTCCATCCTCACAATACGGAACTGTTCTTTACGTTATCTTTTCAAATAGTCATTTTATTTCTGTCAAGTCATATACACGGTAATTCCTAAAAAGTGCGCTTAGAACCTCATTAACAAGGATGTTGTTTTAAATAACGCATTGCAATCATTGAACATGCAAAAATATTTTCATTTTACGGATGAGTCAAGAAGAATAAAATTTTTCAAAATTAAAGAGACTCAGTCAGTTTCGTTTAGTACGAATATTATTTAAGACATCTTCAATACTAGCATGTACGGTGAGTGGATGAGATAGTATGATACCCGCCCCCTCCCTCTCTATGTTCGTGTACAAGAAATAACTAAAACTCAAACAAACCATATTTAAAATCGAGGGCCATCAGACAGATTTTACCCTTACAAGTGCCGAAATAATACAAAACACATTCATTTCATTGAACAAAAGTATAAACAACTCATAAAATCAGTAACTACAGTTTCTGTACATCATAATTTTATCAGCACTTATAAAAGATACCTACATCAAATGTTGGTAAATCTAATGACATTTAGCGAAAATAGGGAGTATAATGGCAGTACATTTTAGGTACATAATAATATTTTGTACATCGACATGTGTCCCACGGAGTAACTAAAACCAATAGAATTTTCTATAAGATCTTATGTCATGTTGAGATCGAAAGCCTTGGCCTTGTCAAAATTTTTACAAGAATGTGTTGGTTCAAAATCATTTCCAGGCGAATTAACTGATCAAGTCGGAACAGACATTTGGGAGTATATGGTCTTATGAATATTTACATTTTGGTTTTTTTTTTGTTTTTAAATTAGGTGAAACGCAATCTCAGAGACCGCTTAAGTTAGCGTGAGAGCCCAATTCACTATGAAATACTAAAAATAATCATATTTAAGTTCTAGGAATAATACTACTGGGTCCCGTTTTAAATGAAGACTTACTAAAAATCAAACCAAATTAATATAATTTGTACCGCCAACATTCTCCATGTGCACTTTTCTAATACAATTCAATTGTCTAACCTAAAGATAAATCATCAGTCGAATTCATTTTTGAGGACATTACAACACAATTTGAATTAACTCAAATGTCTGAGAGGGCGCTCTCGCGTGTACGGTGACCCGCCGCCACGCTCTTCGCGCGGGTGAACTCGCCTTCCTCTCTGTCGTCACACTCGACGCGGAACAGGTCGCGTCCCAGGAGGCCGGACAGGAGGGAGTCGAGTGTACGTGTGGAGACAGTCGCACGGTGTCGCGGCCCGCGAGGAGTCACGCGCGCAGCAGCTCGGTGAGCAGTCGCTTGAGGCTGTCGATGCCGGTGAGGAAGCCGCAGTCAGGCCCGTGGTGGGGCGTGGCGCTCGCGAGCGGCGACGCGGCCGCCGCGCACGTCGTGTGCGCGAAGTCGATCATGCGGATGTCGAGCGGGTCGAGGTCGGGCGGCGGGCGCGGCGGCGGCGGCACCGCCCGCCGCGCGCTCCACGCCTCCGACTTGACGCGCAGCCGCTTGCCGCAGCCGCCCGAGTCGCCCGAGTCGCCGTCGCCGTCGGCGTCATCGGCGCGCTCGCCGCGCCCGCGCCACGACTCGCTGCTCGTCGACGAGTACGCCATCCAGCTGTCGGTGGAGGCGGGGCTCGAGGCGAGCGGCCGCCCGGCGCCGTCCTCGGTCTCGTAGCCGCCCATCGTCTCCTCGCAGTGGGGGCGGAAGGGCTCGCGGAGCGGCGCCACCGCCGCCGGCGGCTCATCGTCGAGCGAGTCGGTGGAGATCTCGTCGTTGAGCGTGGACATGTCGAAGTGTCCGGGCGAGGGCGCGAAGTCGGCGGAGCTGCTGGAGGCGTCGCCGTCGTAGCCGGCCGCTGAGCCGGCTGCCGCGGCGGCGACGTCGTGCCGCGCGCGCGTGTCGCCTTCGTACACGATCAGCAAAGAGCTGCCAACAAAGAAACACATTAGGTTTAAACAAGTTTACAGTAGTTTAAAAAAATATAGTCTATACACCAGTTTCTTTGTGAATTCTTCTCTACAGAATTAATCTAATCCGCAGTTCTATTAGTTTGTGACGTAACTAAGGGTGGAGTGCACCAAATTTCATGGTTAATAACAAAATTAAAACCAAATGTAACCATGGTAAGCTGTCGAATGGTAAATCGGCGTACACAATCTCCAGTAAGTGTTAATATTAGATTGCCAGTCAACAAAAGAGTACTTAATTATTGTGTGTTTACATGAGATAAAAACTTAGGATTGCGACTAAAATATAAGTTACTTTTCAAGGCTTTGATTCCAAAATTACTACAAAAGTTATGCAATGTAATGAAAAAAGTTATGATGTTTGTAATGAATAAAACAACTTTACCTATTATGAACATGGCAAGTACAAAATATGTTTTTTTTTATGTGACTGGACATGGATGACTAATACACAAGTTCTGTCATGGTATTAGCCCAACACACCACATGGGAACTAGGTGCCATGCCAGGACCTTCCTTATATTGCACGGCTACATTGAACTGGATGGAAAACACGGACAATTTTCATTGCCGCTTCAACCATCGTTCATCCAATGCAATGGTATCAACCCGGGCGGGATTAACCCTACCACCTAGTAAGTAAGGAAGGGGACCTACAGTTTAACGTGGAATCCGAACCACGGCCAGCCTCTCTCAACGGTCGAATGGTCACCCATCCAAGACCAGACCGGACCCAGCGTTGCTTAACTTCGGAGAGCGATCGCCGAAGTTTCGCGCCACTGGGCCACTGAGGCTGACAAAAAAACTTGTTATCGAGACCATCAGGTTTGAGTAGACGTGGTGTAGTGACAGCTCCGCTGACATTGACAGATGTCAATAACCGCCATTTCTATGTTTAACCGCAGATAATCGAGTGGTTATGGTTAGTATTTGGGTATATCGTCATTTGCGGGTTGTGAATGCCGAAATTGTGTGCTTGTATGTGAATGTCGTGTCATGATCGTGGAGTGCGCGGCGCACGACGGAGGCGCAGCAGGCCGCTCTCGCTGAGCGTGCGCCCCCAGTACTTGTTGTAGTGCGGTGAGTAGTTACCAGGAGTAGAAGCGGTAGCTGCTTTGCTTGGCGACGGCGCGGCGCAGTGCGTCCAGCTTGTGGAGCGCGCGGCGCACGACGGAGGCGCAGCAGGCCGCTCTCGCTGAGCGTGCGCCCCCAGTACTTGTTGTAGTGCGGTGAGTAGTTACCAGGAGTAGAAGCGGTAGCTGCTTTGCTTGGCGACGGCGCGGCGCAGTGCGTCCAGCTTGTGGAGCGCGCGGCGCACGACGGAGGCGCAGCAGGCCGCTCTCGCTGAGCGTGCGCCCCCAGTACTTGTTGTAGTGCGGTGAGTAGTTACCAGGAGTAGAAGCGGTAGCTGCTTTGCTTGGCGACGGCGCAGCGAAGTGCGTCCAGCTTGTGGAGCGCGCGGCGCACGACGGAGGCGCAGCAGGCCGCTCTCGCTGAGCGTGCGCCCCCAGTACTTGTTGTAGTGCGGTGAGTAGTTACCAGGAGTAGAAGCGGTAGCTGCTTTGCTTGGCGACGGCGCGGCGCAGTGCGTCCAGCTTGTGGAGCGCGCGGCGCACGACGGAGGCGCAGCAGGCCGCTCTCGCTGAGCGTGCGCCCCCAGTACTTGTTGTAGTGCGGTGAGTAGTTACCAGGAGTAGAAGCGGTAGCTGCTTTGCTTGGCGACGGCGCGGCGCAGTGCGTCCAGCTTGTGGAGCGCGCGGCGCACGACGGAGGCGCAGCAGGCCGCTCTCGCTGAGCGTGCGCCCCCAGTACTTGTTGTAGTGCGGTGAGTAGTTACCAGGAGTAGAAGCGGTAGCTGCTTTGCTTGGCGACGGCGCGGCGCAGTGCGTCCAGCTTGTGGAGCGCGCGGCGCACGACGGAGGCGCAGCAGGCCGCTCTCGCTGAGCGTGCGCCCCCAGTACTTGTTGTAGTGCGGTGAGTAGTTACCAGGAGTAGAAGCGGTAGCTGCTTTGCTTGGCGACGGCGCGGCGCAGTGCGTCCAGCTTGTGGAGCGCGCGGCGCACGACGGAGGCGCAGCAGGCCGCTCTCGCTGAGCGTGCGCCCCCAGTACTTGTTGTAGTGCGGTGAGTAGTTACCAGGAGTAGAAGCGGTAGCTGCTTTGCTTGGCGACGGCGCGGCGCAGTGCGTCCAGCTTGTGGAGCGCGCGGCGCACGACGGAGGCGCAGCAGGCCGCTCTCGCTGAGCGTGCGCCCCCAGTACTTGTTGTAGTGCGGTGAGTAGTTACCAGGAGTAGAAGCGGTAGCTGCTTTGCTTGGCGACGGCGCGGCGCAGTGCGTCCAGCTTGTGGAGCGCGCGGCGCACGACGGAGGCGCAGCAGGCCGCTCTCGCTGAGCGTGCGCCCCCAGTACTTGTTGTAGTGCGGTGAGTAGTTACCAGGAGTAGAAGCGGTAGCTGCTTTGCTTGGCGACGGCGCGGCGCAGTGCGTCCAGCTTGTGGAGCGCGCGGCGCACGACGGAGGCGCAGCAGGCCGCTCTCGCTGAGCGTGCGCCCCCAGTACTTGTTGTAGTGCGGTGAGTAGTTACCAGGAGTAGAAGCGGTAGCTGCTTTGCTTGGCGACGGCGCGGCGCAGTGCGTCCAGCTTGTGGAGCGCGCGGCGCACGACGGAGGCGCGCAGCACTCCCGCGCCGCCCGTGAAGAACACGCGCAGCGCCTCCAGCAGGCCGCTCTCGCTGAGCGTGCGCCCCCAGTACTTGTCTCTACGCACGCAAGTGTCGCTATCCGCGTTGTACACCTAAAAGAAAGGACATGAATTGTCAAATATATGTATAGGTATAGGAGTTTATATGTGTTTGTCCAAACATTTTAAAATGTTTTGGGCAAAATCTTCGGTTCAGTACTCATAGATATCACTTGAGAATTGCAGAGTTCATGTCGTGGCAGGTTGAACGTTGAATGATTATAGCATAACAGACCTGGGGCTGAACCAATCAGAAACTTTTGATTGGTTCAGAATTGGTCGAATTTCCTCCCATATTTTCTCACATTTTACGCCGGTTAGCCCCCACAAGTTAGACCTCTGCGGAATGCTCGGCACTTAAGGTTCAGCTCAACAAGTCAATGTCACGACAAGGGAATAAGAGACTATCTGTGAAACCGTTTTTATTTAAAAAATGGCAA
This sequence comes from Incurvaria masculella, assembly GCA_946894095.1. Taxonomy (NCBI): domain Eukaryota; kingdom Metazoa; phylum Arthropoda; class Insecta; order Lepidoptera; family Incurvariidae; genus Incurvaria; species Incurvaria masculella. Next base: position 13,754,995 of record OX335644.1, read on the forward strand.
TTTAAGATATGGGATCTGTCAATGTGAGCGGATACGAGGAGAGAACGCGGAGTTGAAGATGAGGCTACGAACCTGCATGCCACAGAGGCGGACCCCGAGCGCGGCAGACGTGCTCGCCGCGCACTTGGCGATCTGCTTGGAGCGCTTCTCGGCGGACGCGTCGTCGCCGTGCTGCCGCGTGCCCATCTTCAGGTCGAGGATGCACGGCCGCTTGTACGTGGACGTTATGTTCTCTAGCATCAGAAAATCTACCAACAAGAAGTCCATCCTCAATTATTGTCATCTAAAACACAAGGCACGTTTACAACATGACATCGCATAAGTAACTTGCCATCAGAGTACGGCCGGGACCATGCTCAGGGGGCTCAGGGGGCGCTCGGCGCTGCGGCGCTCTGAACGGCGCCCCAATAACAAACTTCAAGCGAGCCTTCTGGAAACAACGAGTTCGCTAACATTCTCTCTACACAGCCACACTACTCAGCACAGAGACAACGCAAATACAAAAGATACTTACATTCTTTATTCGAATTGTCCTTATGAGCTATGCTCTTCACCACCTCTGTGGCGTTTCCGTTTCTGTGCACTTTAAATCTGAAAGAGAAACACATGAAATTGTTACTCGCGACGTTACATTTTCCAACTAGTACACGTAAAATGTCAGAATGAAGTGTGAATTGAAACACAAGGTATATGGAATCAATTCTTATTATCGTTTTACAAATCATAGAGAAAATTTTAATAGAGGTCATAATAATAAAATAATGTAACAGTTGAGAAATATTATGTTAGTGCGAACATGTTTACAAAACCATTTTGAACACCAAGTCTTCATTGTTCTTAGGTGACGGTTTTTTGACATTCAGTATTTTTATTATTATTTTTAGAAAAGCTTTCGCCCACTGTAATAATGCCATTTTTCCATATGAGTATTTTTGGCCAATATCAGCCCTATCGTAGAGGAACAGTCAACAAAATTGTAAGGCGACAATGACTGACTTGGTGTTAGTACTTTATTGTCTGCTCATAAACCAGCGATTGCGTGACTTTGGATTTTCCCGTTGTGATTCAACAATCATCCGATTAGAGTGGCTCATTCATCGATAACACAACGCTCGATACCGCCGAGGGCCAGTTTATGACTAGGCATACGGTTAGATAAGAACGAGGCATGGTAAGGCACGATTATGAACAGAACATCCGTCCGCGGGCAGGGGATGCAGGCCGCACGGCGCGAGCGCGACGCACGTAGCAACGCGTCTGAAATTGCACAAACCACACTTCATACACACAGCCCAGAGGCGCGGGACTGTCCGTGTATCGCATGCTAACCCAGACTAAACTATTTTTAGTAAACATTTAGACAAAAATTGAGTCCATTAAGATTGACACGCAGAAAGCTATCAATGAAGTGATATGAGGCAAACGTCGTTGACACAAAGTAAATACTCGCTACATCTTTTAGCCACCCAAGCAACTCACCACTATTCATATTCAATTAACATATCAGGCAACAGAATCTTCAATTGCGTAATTTAATATTTTTTTTACATTTATGAAACATATTTGGACATGCAGAAAAAAATATTAACACACCTTTTTCTAGACCGGGAACTAGTACCAGCGGGGCTACAGAGCATATGTCTCTACCTTAGGAACGAAGCATTTCTATCTATGCACAACCTCATTGGACAAGAGCTTTTTGATTTGATTCATAGCATTATTTGAGTTGAAGACGAGCCGACACGGACAACCCTCAACAGTATGCACACAGGTAGTGAAGCTGATGTAATGTCGCGGTGAAGACGGTGGGTGGATACGCACTTGAGCACGTCGTCTCGCTTGCGCTTGGCGGCGAGCGAGTGCTTGCGCGGCGCCAGCTCGTCACGCTGGAAGCTCGGCGAGTATCGCTTGTCGAGCTTGTCGGCGCCCGCGCTGCTCGCCGGCGTCGCCTGAATCACACCTGCAACAACGGCCGCGCGGCGCTGTAGTGCCGCTCCACTCTCACACTTACTCCCTCTACCCGCTCGACTATAGTCTGTTGAACCATTTATTTTACTTTTGACAGCTCGAGTAAACTGATTCGATTTGTCATAACAATCGACTTTATTTATGAAGAAACTAATGATTTAAAACATTTAACTTAAATTTTTGCTTAATTATGAAGTATTTTTATGTCTATCGTTGCCTGTCAATCATTATTGAACGTCATAGGCGTCAAAAGTGAAATCAATGGTTGGATCGACTGTAGGCAGGGCCGCCAGCCATCCTCGGTCACTTTCTGAAGGAATCATTCACATTTTACCGTGGACCACCTGGCAACCCCGTTCTTAGTCCAATGTTTTTTTGCCTGCTCGAAAAGTAATGGGTAATGACTAACATAATTAGGAAAGGCAAAGTCGAAAAATCATTTTATCTAATTCTTTTAAAGAGCAATTCAAAGTAAACATCATTTCAAATAAAATTCAATAAAAACTTATGTTTTGTGATTGAGGTCAATTTATAACGAGAACCTCAATACTTACCCACAAATAAAATATCACTTTTCCATAGGATCGCGATCATAAGGTTTATTGACAGTGATTGTTTAATTAATGTATCGATTATGTCGGCGTGTGGTGCAAAATAATTATGGCTGAAGGTATGTATGCATTAAAACGAATGCCTATACAGTTTCTGCTGATCGTGTGGTGTTGTTCAAGTAAAATGTTACAAACCCATAAAGTCAAATTACCGATATGCTAAAGTGGCGTTGTGTTCGCGCGTGTCGCCGCGAGCGCCTCCGCCGCCGCACCGCCGCAGCTCTGTGCCTTGTCCCTTGCGACAACAAGGAAACTAATTGTTTCGTCCCCTCCCTCACCTCCACCCTCACATAACCGCACATCCCCTTCGTATCCAGCATCCACCCCTCTCACACCGTTAATGACCCGCCCCCTTCCATTTTAATATATTAAAATGCTGAAAAGCAGCGATAGGCTTTTGCGACCCAGGTATGACCAAGCGGCCCGGAAATTGAATGGGTCTTTTGGATCCGTTCCGTCATAAAGGAAGAAACGCATAGAAAAATCAGCAAAGACCACAGATTGAAAACAATTTATTTTTTTATAATATAATAATATATTTGCAATCTGTAGTCACAGATTTCAAATAATTTTGGGATCTGTAGACCCATTTGTTCGCGAACTGAGCCGCGAACTGAGCTCACTGGTCAGTCGGTCGGTCCAGTCATCTCAATCAGTCGTCCAGATTGGTACAAAGTACGGGTCGCAAAGAAACTATTATTTGCGACCGATCGGTCGATCAGTACAGAAATTCGGGTCTTCTGACCAGTTTGTTCGCGAACGACCTATCGCTACTAAAAAGTACCTGCTAACCCAATCAGACTAAAAAAACACTAAAGAGCATTCATCACACATGCGTAACACTTCAACCTTGTCAAAACATGCAACGTTTTTAGCAATTCAGGCTTGAAAAAGTGCTTTAAATACTTTTAGCTCTCAAAGATGTGCTCTAAAAGGAAACCAGAAATAAAATAGAACATAATTTTGCAACATAATGGCGAAAAATTCTGACACCCCACAATCAAGGATAATTTTTGATGACAAGTTAAATAGGGAAGAAAACTCAAAGCTCATTTTAGGTATTGCATAAGCGACCTCACCTTAGAAATGTCAAACTGTCATTCCTGTTATGTTCTATTTATATTCCGGGAGGTCACGACATTTTTGGTCACGATAAGGTAAATGGCTGAATCTGGGTTCACGTGTTAGAAACCAACCCTCTGATGCTAAATATGTCGGTCTGCCTGTTCCCAGTGGTTGCGTTATCTAGATTGGCTATATAAAATAGATGTTGGTATGTAACTGCTGATGAATGTATAGATTTTCTAGAAACATTGATACCTATAAATTATGCAACAATAACCAGTCGGTTTTTATTAAATACTTAAATATACCTAAAGTTATATCTGTAACCTAAATCGCCTATAACTAACAAATGCAACCAAAAATTTGTTCAGTTTTTGTATTGGTAACTAATCGTCCTTTGCATTCATTTATCTTATCATATATATTTTTTGTCACCATAGTTACTTTTTCAGCCGCCTTATCTACGTAACGCAACCACTTGGAACAGGCAGACTAACACAGTTAGCTTCAAAAGGTTGGTCTTTATCCTGTGAACGCAGTTTCAGCCATTTACCTTATCGTTACCATTTTTGTCGCGACCTCCTAGTCTATTATAAGTTTTTTGATGCAAGATGTACTCCATGATGCAGTTAGAATTAGGTTTGGAAGAAAAGCAGAGCTTTATTTGTCTTCACTCATTTTAATGTATTAGACCAGCACAAGGTTTGAAATGAAATATTATAGGTTATTGTGATATTTTCTTTCCTACGACTTCATTTCATTAGCATAATTTGGAAGAGATAATTTTCAGAATTATTGTTATTATCATGTTATTAACATGAAAATTCAGTCATTTTAATTACGTAGGTTGAGTTAGTATTTTTTTAAATATTTTCTGTTTTATTTTGTATGGTATCTGATGACAGCTTTGACAGATCTTTTAGGTGAGCTCGCTTAGACGCCACCAGTCGTGATAAATAAGCAGTTTTCTTCCTCATTGTCAGGTGCGAGTGACGTTATACCGGCACCTGATATTTCTATCTTTGTTAATTAAATCAACAGTCTCCGCCTTATTTCTGATAAAATTTTGCGCACCGAAGGTAACATTTAAATTAATTTTTAAATTAAGACACAATTGCATTGGTTCATTGGTGCATTCAATTGGATGCGGAGAAAATATTTGCAACCGAAATGGACGAAAATTAAGAGCAAAAGACCTCAAACCTAAGCATTTGTGTTCTCAAACGGTGATTTCATCAAAAAACTATTGAGAGTAGGTAAAGCACTTTTTAAACCCAGCCCAGGCAACTCGGCTAGTACTCTGTCTCACTAACAAAATTCGTTTGCTAACGGGTTTATCTTTTTTCTACAAAGTCAGTCATCAAAAGAGCATGTGGCAACTAGGCAACTAACGATCGGTAACAGCTTCCAGCTCCAGCTGCAGTATAATGGTTGTTATCTATATTTTTGGAAGATTTTATCCCCTAAAGCAAATTATTATGCTATATTTGTATGTTATAATATATAAACTATATGTATGCAAACCACATTTAGTAAATGCACAAGATGACATTTCAGGAATAAATTTTGCATGCCTTTTCAGCAACCTATAAATCTGCAGAGATAAAAACAGGTGACATGGATTTATCTGTATTTTTTTTATACTTAAATAATGAAATAGACTAGGTGAGACATTTAGCACTTCCATATTAGGCCAGCTCACTCAAAAAAGGCTTGATGATGCAAGATTGCATAAGCCGGGCAGATAGAGAATTGGATTGAAAAAATTGGCTACTTGTACTAAGTCAACGAATGGGACGGTCAGCATAACTTCGAAATTGAAGCCGTGAGTGAATATAATTTTTGATAACAGTTTAATAAAGCTAAATAAATCCCAATATTACACGACTCTCTTCTGACTCACAATTCTGGAAAAAATATTTTATAACCAAACATTTTATCGTCCTACCAAGATCCACGTCAATGCAAATTGAACAAAAAGTGAACATGTCAACTATTTACTAGTGCATGCCTGTTGACGTGGAAAGATGGCTCGTTTTGAAAATAGTTTTTGTAAACATCTTAGTGAATCCTATACTGAACGTACAGGAATGTGCATGGAATAGTGTCCGAGATAGATACGACGCCATTTTCGGTACCATTCTCTGTCTGCCCGGGTTGTTGGGACGGAAGGGGGCAAATCTTAAAACTCTCTCATGTCATCGCATTCCCCGGAGGACAGGCGGCACACTCTATACTCACACGTGTACGCACAATGGTGACACATTGACAACGATGCAACAGTTGTAGGGAACTCCCGAAAATATCCACCAGTCGCTCGAGAGCACGTCGTCCAGAGCCAGTGTTCGAAAATTGGCAACTCGCCATTGTTCCATTAATTTTATAAGCTAAATGCAACTTCTGAAGCATTCATTTCTGATATTTAAACTCCAATGGCAACGGACCGATTGCTCACGCCGAAATCTTTACAAAAGCTCTGCACGATGTTTACTCTAAGAACTTTAAAACTTTTTCTCGAAATACAAAAATGGTCAACCTAACAAGCGATTGCCACAAATTTAAACTAATAGGCAGGTAGATGAAGCAACAAATATTTTTTTAATAATATAATTTAAATTTATTTTTTAATAATATACCTCCTGTATCCCCACTATCCTGTCCCCTGCATGGATAGCGGTAAAACATTTATTGGGGAAGATCAGTAAGTTTTAAGACTTTCCCAGGCACTGAATAGTAGTGATGATTAATTAAAACTTATGAATTTATGAAGATGCCGATCATTCAAAAAAATTATGCACTTAATGTTAATAAAAATATGAATAGTTACCTGGCTGGTATTGAACCGCACATAGCGGCACGAAGTAACTTCAAAAACATTTAAACACAAACTAAACAATGACACAACATAAAAGCATGTGTAATGATATGTAGGGCAACGCATTGGAGGTGGTGGGAGTGAAGCGTACCTTTGTATCTAGGGACGAAGGCCTGAATGTCCTCTGGAATGTTCTGGTAGAAGTGCAGCTCGCGGATGTTAAGCGGCTTGATGACGGTGCTGTCACTCATGACGAGCAGCCGCGTGTGTCCGCCGACCTGTAAACAGAACCCCGCATACCACGCTTGTCAATCCGGCTCAATGACACACACATCTCGATGGGGGTAGCTTCTATAACGATTTTTTTAAATGTTTTAGTTGGTTAGATATTGCCAGTTTTTTATTTATCAGTATTTATTTGTTTAGACTGTCATTTGCTTACACCTTGATTCATCATCATGGTCGAAACGGCAAGGAAATATGATATGTGTTTTCTATCCCGTTCAATATAGCCGTGCACATAAAGTGAAGATTTAGCATGGCAGCTAATTCCTCCGGGAATGCAGTGCGTTGGACTAATATCATGACGGTGGGTGTGGTATTAGCCATTTCATGTTAAGTAAAATAAAAAAAGTTTACAATGATCGCTAATTTTAACCGCTCATCGTAATTACTAACTGCCGACCCATCGGTTAGAATTAGCTGACACCGGGTAGCAAACCGACATATCGGACGCTACAAGCACCGCCCTGCAGATCCCAGAAAAAGTTTTTTTGTGTTTGCAGGAACAGTTTGATGAATCGAGTCACTAGGTGGCCAAGTGCTTTCATTCCTTAACTGTTTTATTATCCTGTGGGAATAATAACACCACTATGTCAGCTTAGACGCTGCTGAGAGTTGCCATGAACAAAATTTGTTTGACGATTGTTTTGAGGAACAGTTTGTTTTCTTATGCATGGTCTTGCAATCTAACTTTTCTCCAGTTATTAAACATGCAATAAGTCTCCTGGCTGTGAGTCATTATGAGCAGACGCGTGTGTGTGTGAGATGTAGTTCTGTTGAGTAGAGTTAGTCGTAATTTTGATGTTGCTTATATCTGAACTTGCATAAGTGGTCAGCGCCATCTATCGTAGTATACGCTGACTAGTTTCTGCGCATCTGTGCGTGTTGCGTTTGGTAGCTACTAGCTCTATGATGAGAGCGCTACGGTCGCTACACGGATGGCGGACGATTATCTGTTACATCATCTTTAAGTGTAATAACGAATAGGTAGCATTTGACGATTAGCACCCGTCGTGCCTAATCAAAATTTTCCTAATCAAGGAAACTCCAAAAGATGAACTGGACATCGATGGCTCATATTACACCCACTGCCATGATATTAGCTGATTACATCACATTCCACAGGAGGCATGGCGGCTGCTGGCTGCGCTTGGGCTTGGAGCCTCGCCGCTCCGGCTCGCCCATGCCCCAGCCGAGCGAGTACTTTACCAGAGGCACGGCAACGCTACGCACCTGATTGTTGAGGGGCAGCACGTCCACCTCGTGGTCGTCGTCGGGCGGCGCGAGCGGCGCGGTGGCGGCGCAGGAGACGGCGCAGGCGGAGGCGAGGCACGGCGGCTGCTGGCTGCGCTTGCGCTCGGAGCCTCGCCGCTCTGGCTCGCCCATGCCCCAGCCGTGCGAGTACTTTACCAGAGGCACGGCAACGCTACGCACCTGATTGTTGAGGGGCAGCACGTCCACCTCGTGGTCGTCGTCGGGCGGCGCGAGCGGCGCGGTGGCGGCGCAGGAGACGGCGCAGGCGGAGGCGAGGCACGGCGGCTGCTGGCTGCGCTTGCGCTCGGAGCCTCGCCGCTCCGGCTCGCCCATGCCCCAGCCGAGCGAGTACTTTACCAGAGGCACGGCAACGCTACGCACCTGATTGTTGAGGGGCAGCACGTCCACCTCGTGGTCGTCGTCGGGCGGCGCGAGCGGCGCGGTGGCGGCGCAGGAGACGGCGCAGGCGGAGGCGAGGCACGGCGGCTGCTGGCTGCGCTTGCGCTCGGAGCCTCGCCGCTCTGGCTCGCCCATGCCCCAGCCGTGCGAGTACTTTACCAGAGGCACGGCAACGCTACGCACCTGATTGTTGAGGGGCAGCACGTCCACCTCGTGGTCGTCGTCGGGCGGCGCGAGCGGCGCGGTGGCGGCGCAGGAGACGGCGCAGGCGGAGGCGAGGCACGGCGGCTGCTGGCTGCGCTTGCGCTCGGAGCCTCGCCGCTCCGGCTCGCCCATGCCCCAGCCGAGCGAGTACTTTACCAGAGGCACGGCAACGCTACGCACCTGATTGTTGAGGGGCAGCACGTCCACCTCGTGGTCGTCGTCGGGCGGCGCGAGCGGCGCGGTGGCGGCGCAGGAGACGGCGCAGGCGGAGGCGAGGCACGGCGGCTGCTGGCTGCGCTTGCGCTCGGAGCCTCGCCGCTCCGGCTCGCCCATGCCCCAGCCGAGCGAGTACACCATCACTTCGGCTGAGTCGCCGTCGTCGCTGCCCTTCTGCAACAACAACAAACTCCACCTTTACAATTGATTCGGCTATTCGATCGACTTGTTATCGGTTATTTCTCACGCATTCCATTATTTCTACATTCGTCTCGCTTCCATACATAAGTGTTGGCACTAGCACACTAATCGCCATCTGGGTTGTAGGTGTCATCGCCCGGTGTTCATAGCGCCGTTCACACTGTTCCCAGCACTCACTCTTCTTTCCTGAGTGCCAAACCAGCGAGGGCGCGTCTGTTTATAAAGTATGCAGATGCTGTTCGCGGCCAGACGGCACAAAATAAATAGCTACCTATTTATACCTAATTACTTAAAGCAGACTGGCGGCTCGGCGGCTGTCCCAGCGTCTTGACGGATAAACTACACGCACCCGTTTTATGAATCGCCATCCGAGCTGTAGATGTATCACCTGGCTTTTCATTGGTTGATGCGCCATTCACTCTGTTCCTAGCACTCGACTCCTATTTCAATGTCCCATATCAATCATCAGGGTAAAACACGCTTCCTAGATCAAACATTTATTGACCTAACTTATTCAACGGAACCTAATTTATTGTTCTAATCTTGTGCGGGACGAAACCCTGAAATGCTCAACCACTTATAGTTGAACTGATTTGACAGTACGCTATGTTTTCAATGTGGTTAGGTAAATTCAATGTTCCAACCTTGGGAACATAAAATGCTTGAAATTCTTTAGTTGGCTGGACTTGGGAAAGTTTTTGCGTAAGTGCCGACGCGATTCGAAACTTTGCTTTTACCACACAATGGAACGAGGTTGTGGCATTACGTAGCCGATATAAAAATAAAAAGACCAAGGAGTTGCCAATCATTGAAGCCCTCCAACATGCAGTAGTGAGTTTTTACCGTCTTAAGTAATTATAATTGAGATGATAAAATAGATGTTGAACATGGTAATAATATATGTCCCAATTTAATGTAACAATTTAATAATGATTAGATTGAGGTTTCCTAGTTCATGATTAGCTTTCTAGTCAATGTTAGGTGAAGCTGTAAGAAAGTACGTAGAGTGTTCAAGGAAGTGACGCATGTTTCATGTAATAAAGATTGATTTTGTTTATTATATTGAGCTTATCTGGTTTATGATTCCCTTTCAATTCAATTCTAGGTGAAACTGTAAGAAAGTACGTAGAGCTTTCAAGGAAGTGACGCATGTTTCATGTAATTAAGATTGATTTTGTTTATTATATTGAGCTTATCTGGTTTATGATTCCCTTTCTATTCAATTCTAGGTGAAACTGTAAGAAAGTACGTAGAGCTTTCAAGGAAGTGACGCATGTTTCATGTAATTAAGATTGATTTTGTTTATTATATTGACTAGCTGCGGTACCCGGCTCCGCTCGGGTCCATGTCCTTTTGGACTGATGTCGAGCTGAATTATTTCCTAGATGAAAAGTAGGTAGCCCAAAAGGCGGTCAATAAATATGTTATTTATCTGCTACTTTTTAATCATAACGGGTGGAGCCGATATGCATTAATTAAATAAGAAATATTCTAACGTTCCCAATTATAAAACATAGCTGAGGTACCCGGCTCCGCTCGGGTCAATGTCGTTTTGGACTGAGATCGGGCTGAAACCCAAAGGGCTGGCCCAAAAGGCTAGTTGAACTACTTTACTAACAGAAGATTAAACAATGTATCTAACAAAAAAAAACTGGATCAAAATCCGTTGAGCCGATGTGGCATGATTGAATAAGAAAACATCCAAATACTGCCATTTATAAATTCAGTGGAAGAAATGTACTTGAATATATTGCAAAATATTGGGGCCAATTACTGAATTGTTTTTTAAAAGCATTTGCCGCCGCGCTGGGGCGATCCTGCACTGGCACTACTACACATTGCCATGGACGGAAAACATAGACATTTTTTATTGCCGGTTCGACCATCCATCATTCAGTGCGATGGTACGTAACAACTCGAGCGGGATTCACCCTACAACCTAGGTAGTAAGAAAGGGGAGCTATTTTTTACGTGGAATCCGTACCACAACCAGCATTAACATCGAAAACGGCCACCCATCCAAACCCCGACCGCGCCCATAGGTCCTGTACGTAGATGCAATCCACATATTAATCGAGTGAGTAGTTCGTAAGTTATGAGCCTTTAATCGCAACAGTCACCCCTCTCGTGATCTAGAGTGATGTACTCTGCCAAATTTCACATGCAGGAGCAGTCCACTTATTGTTTTGTTATAAATATGTAACCCTCTCTTCTCACTCCTCTGGTAAGTTAGCGTGATGCCTATACGGCTAGACTCAGATACAAACCTCATCTAAATTGGGTAATTGGTTCTCATGTTATAAGCATTTCATACTACTGGTCCCCTCTCTGGTAATTTAGCGTGATGCTTAGTAGCCCTAAAATTGCGGAAATAAATCGAGCTATACGGAGGTACAATTATCAGCTAAGTATCTGCTTGGCTCCCTGGACTCGATACAGCGTCGGGCCGTGCGTCTTGTCGACGATCCCAAGGTATCCCTAAATTTAGAGACCTTTCAACTCCGAAGGGATGTAGGTTCTCTCGATGTATTCTATCGTCTTTATCATGGAGAGTGCCCTTCGGAGCTGCACAACGCTGTCCCTCCGTCCCATTTCTACCACCGCACAACGCGGAACAGGCAGGGTATGCACCCATTCACTGTCGACATTCCCAAAATAAGAACCCACCGATCCTCTATATATTTTTTCTATAGGGTCGGTAATCTATGGAATCGACTCCATACCGATATATTTCCCCCAAAGTCCCCCGGGGTCGTTCAAACATGGGGTGAAAGAGCACCTGGCCGGCCGGCATGGTTTTCGTATCCCCCGTTGAAAGTTCAAAATACCGCGCTTGGCTTAGTACTAATCTAAGAAACAAAAAATAAGAAACCGTTCAACTGAAACCGTAATATCTTAACAATACGCCTTTAAACAATCAACCTTAAAAGCCTAAACTAATGTGTGTAGCTAGGACACGGCTAATTGCTAAGTTAGCATACCGCGCGGGTTGGTAGAAACAATACAAACAATTTACGTAAAAAACCTCATACTAATCCGTGTACCACACGACCACGGAGCGATGATCTCTGCAACCGCGTCTATCGTTAGCAATCGCGGGAAGCCGACCGGCGAGGGGCGCGGGCAGCATTGCCGATCGCTTGAAGCAATCGGGGACTTTGGATTTCATCTTCTCCCGAAAGTTGTTCGGACGGCCGTCGACTGCACGAACTTTTATTTTGCTCATTCGAATTGAAAATTTCGTTCCTATTCCGGATTTTTACGGAATTCCGGGAATCCTAAGAACGTTTTTGGGCAATTTTGGTAATCGGCAGCGCTGGTAGCCGGTCGCGCGCTCGCGCGTGGTACCTTCGGCTCTTCTCGGCAATACTCGGTCCTCGTCGGGTGGCCACCGCCGCCGTCTCGGCCCTCGCCGCGCTATCATTTCGTATCTGACTATTTTTCTTTTTGCACGGCTCCTAAGGGTCGTTACGTGATGTTCAATAGCTTAAAGCCTTCCTTAAGAATTAGGCTATCGAATGTAAAAATATGTTTTCAAACCTGACTGGTAGTTCCAGAGATTAGGGCGTTCAAACAAAAAAACAATCAAACTCTTCAGCTTTATTATATTAATATTATATATATATATATATATATATATATATAAAATATAATAAATATATATATAAAATATAATAAATATATATATATCTATCTATATATATTATATTGTAGTATATAGTATATAGTATAGATGTTATCTGGTTTATGATTCCCTTTCTAGTCAATTCTATGTGAAACTGTAAGAAAGTACGTAGAGTTTTCAAGGAACTGACGCATGTTTCATGTAATTAAGATTGATTTTGTTTATTATATTGAGGTTATCTGGTTTATGATTCCCTTTCTAGTCAATTCTAGGTGAAACTGTAAGAAAGTACGTAGAGTTTTCAAGGAAGTGACGCATGTTTCATGTAATTAAGATTGATTTTGTTTATTATATTGAGACTATCTGGTTTATGATTCCCTTTCTAGTCAATTCTAGGTGAAACTGTAAGAAAGTACGTAGTTTTCAAGGAAGTGACGCATGTTTCATGTAATTAAGATTGATTTTGTTTATTATATTGAGGTTATCTGGTGTATGATTCCCTTTCTGGTCAATTCTAGGTGAAACTGTAAGAAAGTACGTAGTTTTCAAGGAAGTGACGCATGTTTCATGTAATTAAGATTGATTTTGTTTATTATATTGAGGTTATCTGGTGTATGATTCCCTTTCTGGTCAATTCTAGGTGAAACTGTAAGAAACTACGTAGAGTTTTCAAGGAAGTGACGCATGTTTCATGGAATTAAGATTGATTTTGTTTATTACACTGATGTTATCTGGTTTATGATTCCCTTTCTGAAACTGTAAGAATGTGCGTAGAGTTTTCAAGGAAGTGACGCATGTTTCATGTAATTAAGGTGGCCCATCCCGCTCATCTCCCCATACAAAAGGGGAAAGAAGATCACGCCCATATTTCTTGTCAGAGATCCAAAATTTTGCTCAAAATAGCTTTATTTGATCGAACTAGATGTCTGATGACCATTGGCATTTTAAAATTGTTGTTGGTTGCTAAGTTATAAGGTCCGAAAGTTCGCATTTTTCGCGCGGTTTATATAATAACTTTGGAGGTGGATTACGCAATGATAAAGTAAGAACATCTTAAAAAGATTAGTCATCAGACATAGCTTATTTAATCAAGAATTATAATCTATTTGGTTTTTGTTCGATTGTTTACTACAGCGGTCGTGGTTTACTTTTAGCTATAAGTCGTTTTGAAATTAAAATTTTCGTAAATCTTACCAAATCATACACTATGCACATTGTCTTTTTTGTGGACATATTGCATCTTCCTCATCACGGAGCCTATCTTATTCTTTGAAACAGAGAAGGTCCCAGAGCGCAACAGCACGGTTTTGTACCGTGCCCGCGAATGAGTTAGGGCCGCCGGGTTGGGCCACCTTAAGATTGATGTTGTTTATTATATTGATGTTATCTGGTTTATGATTCCCTTTCTAGTAAATTCTAGGTGAAACTGTAAGAAAGTACGTAGAGTTTTCAAGGAAGTGACGCATGTTTCACGTAATTAAGATTGATTTTGTTTATTATATTGAGGTTATCTGGTTTATGATTTTCTTTCTAGTCAATGCTAGGTGAAACTGTAAGAAAGTAGGTAGAGTTTTCGAGGAAGTAATACATGTTCTAATGTCATTTAATTGTTTTTGTTTATTAGACTGAGGTTTCCTGGTTTACTCGTATTACCCGCTGCATGAAGTGTACTCACTAATAGTTGACTAACGCCGTCGCTAGTTGCATTATTGAAAGATAAAATTATACTAAATTAATCGCAAGGTCGCTTGATGGGCATTTGGTAATGGGAACACCACTGGGTAGCACAGAAATAGCATCAACTTACGCAACACTCCGGTAACTTCAAGAGCAAGTTGTGAATGAAGGGAATATTTAGTCACGGTGTGTCGATAATATTTCACGACGTTTCGAACCAAACCTTTGGTCCATCATCAGGCGAGCACCCGTGCCGGCGGCGGTCAACAGGGAACTAACCTAACCTAACCTAACCTAACCACGGTAATCTCAAATCATATATTAGGAATATTTTGTTTGAGAAGGGTGTGAATAAAGCTCTTCATTCAAATGATGGTACCTACCTAACCGATGGTCATACTCGATCGGAAGATAGGATTCAAGAGGACTTTGTGAATGTAGGGAAAATTTAGTTTGAGAAGTGAAACAGTTCATTCAAATGATGGTACCTACCTAACCGATGGTCATACTCGACCGGAAGATAGGATTCAAGAGGACTTTGTGAATGTAAGGAAAATTGAGTTTGAGAAGTGTGTGAATTAAACAGTTCATTCAAATGATGGTACCTACCTAACCGATGCTCATTCTCGATCGGTAGATAAGATAGGATTCAAGAGGAAGTTATGAATGTAGGGAACATTGAGTTTGAGAATTGTGTGAATAAAACTGTTAACTACGAACTAACCTAACCTAACCTAACCTAACCACGGTAATCTCAAATCATATATTAGGAATATTTTGTTTGAGAAGGGTGTGAATAAAGCTCTTCATTCAAATGATGGTACCTACCTAACCGATGGTCATACTCGATCGGAAGATAGGATTCAAGAGGACTTTGTGAATGTAGGGAAAATTTAGTTTGAGAAGTGAAACAGTTCATTCAAATGATGGTACCTACCTAACCGATGGTCATACTCGACCGGAAGATAGGATTCAAGAGGACTTTGTGAATGTAAGGAAAATTGAGTTTGAGAAGTGTGTGAATTAAACAGTTCATTCAAATGATGGTACCTACCTAACCGATGCTCATTCTCGATCGGTAGATAAGATAGGATTCAAGAGGAAGTTATGAATGTAGGGAACATTGAGTTTGAGAATTGTGTGAATAAAACTGTTAATTCAAATGATAATACCTACCTACCTACATTCTCGATCGGTAGATACTGCAACCATATTTTAGTATGTCGGAAATCTATGCAACAGGCAACAGTCATTCATATGTTATGAGAACGAAACTGAAAAATAGACTGATGAAATAGAAGAAATAAGAAAATAGTTAACATGTATTGCAAACCTACTGTGTTGTGTATAACCCTGGCGTATCGGGTGGTTACAGTGTAGTAGAAAAATTGGCTAAACTTCTAAGCGATTGCATCAAGCCGCAGCAACAATCTAAAATATAATTGTAGGAGCGTAAACAATGGTCGGTAATTGGAAGCGCGCGAAAGTAGAACGACGCACTATTTGTGTTTTCCAGATTTAGCGCGTACGATTGCGGTCGAAGAAATAAACGCTATAGTGATCCCGTCACGGCTGCGACGTGAAAGTGCACGTCACCCTCGCCGCGGGGCGAATGAGAGAGCGCGACGCGTGCGGCCGACGCTGGCGTCGCGTCGGCGCGGTGACGCCGACCCGGCGTGACGCCGGGTCGTGACGCGGAGACACGCCTCGCTAGCCGCCCGCGCATCGTCGCGGCGGCGCGGCGGGACGCGCGGCTGGAATGCGTTAAATTTGGCGACGATCGAAACAAACGTGCCAAGAGAGCGCGCCGACTCTCGCCGAGAGCGGATGTTCCGGCACGCGCCTGCGTCGAACGCAGCTACATATCGCGCTCGGTGATCATTCGCATTCATCTTTCACGACCACAGAGCAGAGCATAGCATAGCTCGTTCAAGCAGCGGAGGCAAGGCCAGCTGGACAGTTACAGCAGTATTCAGAGCGGGCGGACTAAATGGAATTTTGTATGGTTAGTCCGGTGCTAGTCCGCGTATTCAATTTTGACAGTGCATTCACAATACATGGTTTTGTGCTTTGTGACAATAATAAAATCTATGCTTAAAAGGTTACTGTGAGATTGCTTACAAATACATCACATGTAACTGCGTCAGATACGCACACGAATTAGTCTAAAACATGTATGTAACTGAGTAGCTAATAAATAATCACTGCATAAAAGCTAGACCACTTTGACCGTTTTTCCGTGTTTTCCATCCAGTTCAATGTAGCCGTGCTCATAAAGGGGAGGTCCTGGCATGGCATCTAATTCCTTCGGGAATGTGGTGTATTAAGCTAATATCATAACGGTAGTTGTGTGGTATTAGCCATGTCAGGTTGCATAAAAAAATCCTAAAATCCCTAATAAATAAAGGGCAAAAACTATTTATAAATTAAGTATAGTGGGTCGTGTAAGTTTCAAAACTTTTTGTACCAAAAAACTCGAAGTCTTCTCAATCAATTTGCATGTAGTTTTCACTGGTCGATTCCGGTCTCCTATAGGTATCTAAAGAGGTGTCATCTTATTAAATCACAGAACACGTACATGTTAATGAAAACGCTGGCAACATCTAGTAGGAATGTTAATTGTTAGTCAGTTTGATGAGACCAAAATAAACGGAAACAAGATAGCCAGTCGGCGTTATTTCGGCTCGAGCGTTCGCATAAATATAAAACCTGTTACCTACATCACGTTTTGTGAACCGAATCCGATCGGTCGATGGCGGCTCTTGGAACATCGTCGCTCGTGCAGATAATAAGGTCAACGGAATCAAATAACCGGAATGAACCGGTTTTGCTAAGGTTAAACGTATGTAATACGCAATGTTGGACAAGTTCCCCAGAATAAATTTATTCGGACGGTATCCACGGTGTGCATTGACTTATATTTACAGTGTGCTTATATGTAGTATGCTATTACTCTATCGACATAATTACTATGTTGGCGTTTCATGGACTGTTTAACCATACTAGACGGATGCCGCATTTCCAATCGATACAGTAGGCGACTCAAATTGATTACGCAGCCGAGGTTGTCACAGCAGGTACCACCTACATATGTGGCAGCACTTCTTGAAATGTCTGGACATTTCATGAAGTGCACAACCAAAGTGGTTAATTTGAGGTTAAGTAGCGTTGTACCAACCCGAGGAAGCCCGTGGTGAAGAAATAATTTGGAAATCGTAACCTTTTTTTTCGCATTCGAAATTATGGGTCGAATTCTAGTATGGCAGTACTCTATCCAAATCGGGCAGGATGAGTTTCACTTTCGACCATCGTCTGCATGACCTTTTTTTGCTCATTCGAAAGGAGGAATCATTAGGAATCTTTGACAGTCCTTGAAATCTTACAAAGTCCAGAATCATTGGTAACTCTAAAATGTCATTCTTTTTGAGAAAAAGCTAAATTTCAGGAGCACTTATTTTGTATGAGATTGCAAAAAAATCATCAGGCGAGGGCTGATTTCTTTCATGTCCAGCAGTGACGGAAGTTCTTCTAGGGCGCCTTCTCTTATACATGGTCTATGTGACCGTATAGCTGCTACCAGGGTAACGCCAACCGAAGTATCGGAAAGGGCTCCAGCCGATAACGGTAACGGTCACTAACGGAGTCGTCGCCGTCGCTCGGACCCGCGCCCCTTCGGCCAAGCCGTCAAGGTCGCGGCGTCACCTCTCGGATATTGCCCTCGGCCTCCTCGGACGGCGAGCGATCGCTCCAGATTTATTCAAGAACTGCGCACAGCCGGGGGAGCCGATTTGAATTAACTTCGCAAGAACTCTTTGCACGCATATGCACACTGACAGCCGTAACAGGTTGCAGGACATCGAGGCCTGCGAACCCAAGTACTATGCCAGTTTTTTTTATGCAACCTGACATGGATGGCTAATACCACACAACTACCGTTATGATATTAGCCCAATACACCACATTCCCGAAGGAATTAGGTACCATGTCAGGACCTTCCCTTTATGTGCACGGCTACGTTGAACTGAATGGAAAACACGGACAATTTTTCATTGCCGCTTCGAACACCTTTTGGAAACGGAAACGTGATTCGCACTCTACCTAAGTACTACGTTGATATGCCAATAATGCCAATATATTCCGCAGCCGACAGAAATATTATTAAAATGGGTTTTATTGGGTTTCACTTTTTTTCCAAATTTAAAAATAATGGCCCATGGATGCCTATCACCTACAGACAACAGAAAAAACCTCTTCTCGTTGCCTACGGAACATCGATTGCTTTGGTTGCCTGGCTTTATCTGTTCTGTCTATGAATTTTACCGCCCGAAGTTGTTGAAGTAGTGATTTGAAGTGAAGTTTGCAATTTGTTGTGACGATAACCTAGCTCTCAATATTCAGAAAACATATACATATCATTGATAATAACAATGTAATTTCCATCACATGATAGTGAATATACTGCGAAATAGTTCTTAATAAAATTAAATCTATCTGGGAATCAACCAAGGGTAAAACTGTCCGGCCTCGCGTAATTTCTCGTTTTCGTCCGAAGAATTTCATTGACGTCGTCACTGGATATTTCTGGTTTTTACAGCGCCACCGCGTCGCACATTCAAACGGTCCTGATTCAAAAGTGGACAATAAAATACGTATTTTTAACTCTCAACGTGACTAGCATTGCAGTTGTGTCGCGCAGCTTAGCGGCGTGTTTTGGACTCCATATTACATATTTTATGGCTTCGCTATGGGTCTATGGTGTTTGACAGATGACGCTGCGAGTGTCGCTAGCATTAAGGAATGACAGACAAGAGTGGCGACGGGAACGTATGTCTATAGCGGCAGCCTGGCCACGTTTAGTTATAATACATACACTGATATTAGCGCCGGCCAGTCAGTTTGCTCACACACTCCTTGTGTTCTCGAGTTCCAATGACACGTCAGAACCACACGGGTGCAATGAACATCGCGCGTCCCGAATTCGTATTAGCGAACTGTCTGGCCGGCGCTACTGTCAATGTATGTGTTATATTACTGGAACGCGGCTAGGTATGCTGCCGCTATACTGATGTGTTTAGGACCCCACTCCAGTCCTTTTTTACTCGATAGTCGCTACGAATGGTAGAGTGTTCGGGCACACACTCCCGTAGCTCTATAGAGGTGCTGACAGCTGCTGTCAGGGACGATCGAGTGGTGGGGGATGGCGGCGGAGGTGCGGGGGCCGAGGGAGGGGGCATCGGGAGGCCGCGGAAGTAGGTTGCGAGGGAGAGGTCACCGCCTCCGCCGAGGAGTCGCAATAAACGTTTCGACTCGCAACGCAACGCAACCATCCAAACAAAGCGACAAAACAAAACAAATGATGCAGGGAAATAATATGAGAGCTACTTCTGTAGGTTTTTTTCTGAATAAACACTGTAGCCGTGGTAGTGGTACCTTTACTACTCATGGCTGCAAGAACAAACGAAGCAATACCTCCCAAGTGTAAGACTTTTCGAAGCTGGATACTGCGCTTAGTGCAGCAGCAGAGCTAGATGCAAGCCTTACCAGACCTGATTCCGTCTTGGCACCTGTTCCGAGTCAGTCTGCTCGAATCGTTCTGCAAGATAACCAAGTACCTATGCACCCACTACAGAGATAATGTTTACGTGAGCAATACATGTTTATGCATTGCTCATTCATTGAGTTATCTCGAATGGGACGTGGTGCGACAGGAGGGCACTGACAGCGCGCGGCCGCGGTGCGCTCGCGCAGCTGATGTGGCGTGATGCGACGTGACTCAGCCATAGAACTCAGCTGAGTACGACTGCAGGACGTTTCAGCGCCGCCGCCGAGCTGTCAGCGCTCCGGGCGGTGGCGTTCGCGAGAAATATGCTCAAAACAAACTATAAATAAGTCGCACATTTATTTTGGGATCGGCCGCTTCTGGAGCGGGAGCGAGTTACCGACAGCACATCTCCTCCGTCCTCCTACCACGCCTCCGCGCGCCGCTCTACACATACTAAAAAAAACTATAATTTAGCAACGGCGTTTACGCACAAACCGTCCAGCCGGAGTGACAACCAATTATAATTCTTTGTGAGCTAGTGCCTAATCACCAGGTTTTTTTTTTCAAATTTTAAATTAGTAATTCCTTTCATGAGAGATATATTTTACATAGATTTACTACATACATAGTTAAGATGCTATGATAAAACCAACCTAAGGGGTTTTTGTAAATGGGTATCAATTTAAAAGCGGCATTATTTTTTCCTTCTCTTTCCAGTAATCTCGACATCTTTTTCAAGATTTAATTTACTTGATACAAACTCTATCTCGTCTTGCTTTTGGGCACAAAAGTATTTATTTTTACCAGCATTGTTGATTTCATTGAAAGGCAAATATCAAATACCTATATGGAGTTATGACGTCACGTCGATAAACACAAACTTGACAAACAACATATTTTCCCATAGAATTATCCAATAATATGTGCGGAAAAGAACATTGTTTCGGTGGTGTTTGAGGTAATATTTCCAGGTTGTCCGGGTCGAAAAAGGCATGGTGAAACAATGGGAGGATTTAGCTAAAAGCAGTGTCTCCATTTAAAACTTGAACTTAGCTAATTCAGAACATTAGTACTGCGTCGATGTGGTTAGGACACGCGATTTTCATAAATACAATATTCGTGAATTGTACCAAAACCAACACACCCATAGTGCGAGCGAGCTAATGGCAGATAGCGTTATCGCGCCTACGACAACAACAAACTTTACATTGGAACGTACTCGTAACATTGACCAACAGAATTAGTTGAAGAAAGTGACCTCCTTTCACTCTGGCACTCATGCAGAGGCCATTCCGCCGATTGCATGAACGCTCCGAAAACCCCCACAGTGAACTTGTGTAATGCATGTGTTTATGAATTCTCACCTTAGCTGCATGAAATAAAAAGGTTAATTAAAACAGTATATACTTTTATTGTCATGTGTTTATGCATGAACACACATTGTGAGAAACGGTCATCAATGAGCAAAGAAACCTTGACGCTACTATGGCTGCACGTCACCGCTAATGGGTAAACCGTGTTACTTATTATCATTAAGGTGGCCCAACCCGGCGGGCCCAACTCACTCGCGGGCACGGTATAAAACCGTGCTGTTGCGCTCTGGGACCTTCTCTGTTTCAAAGAATAAGACAGGCTCCGTGATGAGGAAGATGCAACATGTCCACAAAAAAGACAATGTGCATAGTGTATGATTTGGAAAGATTTACGAAAATTTTAATTTCAAGACGACTTATAGCTAAAAGTAAACCACGACCGCTGTAGTCAAAAATTTAACAAAAACCAAATAGATCATAAATCTTGATTAAATAAGCTATGTCTGATGACTAATCTTTTTACGGTATTCTTACTTTATCATTGCGTAATCCACCTCCAAAGTTATTGTATAAAACGCGCGAAAAAATCGAACTTTCGGACCTTATAACTTAGAAACCAAACACAATTTTACAATGCCAATGGTCATCAGACATCTAGTTTGATCAAATAAAGCTATTTTGAGCAAAAATTTGGATCTCTGACAAGAAATATGGGCGTGATCTTCTTTCCCCTTTTGTATGGGGAGATGAGCGGGATGGGCCACCTTAACTTAGTCAACTAGAGAACGAGCCGTAATCGAAACGTTCCCAACGAAACGCTCTACATGCAACCAAGAAAAGCGCGCGCAGCTTTGGAACGGCAAAAAAGATGGCGGCCGCAACGCGGCAGAAGGAAATGTTGCACGGAGCGGCGGCGCGACGACGCGGAGCGGTTGCGACACCGGGCCTCGGCACAAGGAGACTGCCCGCACTTTCACTAAACCCACCAGCTCGGCAGAGCACGCGCCACCTGTGCTGTGCCACTTACAAGCAAGTGCCCAATCGATGCCCATCCAAAAAGCAAAAAAATATGAGACATTACAATATTTCATGGAAGACTTGCGAATGTCTTGATGGAATATACGTATTTTCTCTATCAACTCTTGTCATTGATTGCATACACAATCTACCACCTAGTATTATGAGCTGTGGTTGTGATTACCAAATACCGCAGAAACTAGATGGTTTCTGAGGATTAAAAAACTATACGGTTCGTATGTTATTACTGCCTTAGTGCGAAGTGCACAACCGCTGGTTTGAATAAAATACGCCACTTTTAGTGAAATGTATGGAGACATTTTATTTGTATAGAGTTAACTAAGTTTCCTTTAAAACTTTTCACAAAAAGTGACATGTTTATCCGATAATAATGTTTAACCAGCGGCAGATAAAGAAATGATCTGCCACGTTCTGCGGGAGGTGCCAATAGAGCACAATGCAGGCACCTAACCAAGAAGAGAAGGAGTGCTCGCCAGTCGCCACTCCGATTCGAGCCTACGATGGATAAACAGCTCCAAAGAGGAACGCATGTCGAATCCTACAGAACTAAACACTGTATGGACCAGTCATAAAGAGAATCTTAATGGGGATTAAGAGTAACAAAACCAGAGGAGACGGGCCGAGAAACGGGGTGGACTCGGAATGATCTGTCGCTGAGTCGAACCCATGATGGGTTCGAATCAGCGATTTCATCTTTGGAGATCTCAGCATAGATACCGTATTCTTGAAAGCAAACCACTCTTATAGCCAGCCCCTGTCAATACGAAAATAATTGTATTTTCCATTTGCTCTACGTAAAACTAATAACAAGTCTAGAAAGTTCCACCTTAATGCAAGAACCAACACTTGCAATACCTTGTCGTTTAAACAGAAATATAATAGGTCGGGGAAAAAGTCTTTTCGCATTATAGTATGTATGAACTTGGAATAAAATCTCTTTGGCTATACTATTTGTATCTGGCTGATTTTGGTATCATTGAAAGTTTAAATTTTAAAGAACATAATTCCAAATTCAAATTAGGAAAATGTGTGATTCTCATTTGTTTTTCGTACTGTCAAAATGAGTGAATCTAATGAAGAAATTCGATACATTTTAAAATTTTACTACAAAAAAGGTAAAAATGCAACGCAAGCCGCGAAAAAAATTTGCGATGTTTATGGACCTAGTGCAGTGTCTGTGAGAGTAGCACAAATTTGGTTTAAGCGTTTTCAATCCGGAAATTTTGATGTCAAAGATGCACGTCGCTCTGGTCGCCCTATTACGGATAAAATGGATGCCATTTTTGAAAAAGTGGAGCAAGATCGGCATATCAGTAGTTACGACGTAGCTGAAGAACTAGGAATTGACCACAAAACAGTTTTGGCGCATTTGAAAAAAACTGGGTACACAAAAAAGCTCGATATTTGGGTACCTCACGAGCTCACTGAAAGAAACCTAATGAAACGTGTACTCATTTGTGATTCTTTATTACGACGTAATGAAACCGAACCATTTTTGAAGAAGCTGATAACTGGTGATGAAAAGTGGATCACGTACGACAAGAACGTGCGAAAAAGGTCGTGGTCAAAGGCCGGTCAAGCTTCACAGACTGTGGCGAAACCCGGGTTAACTCGCAACAAGGTGATGCTGTGTGTGGTGGGATTGGAAGGGCATTATTCATTATGAGCTGTTACCACCAGGCAGGACCATCGATTCTGAACTCTACTGCGAACAACTGATGAGATTAAAGCAAGAAGTTGAGAGAAAGCGGCCGGAATTAATCAACAGAAGGGGTGTGGTTTTTCATCATGATAACGCTAGACCTCACACATCTTTAGCCACTCAGCAAAAACTAAGAGAGTTTGGCTGGGAGGTGTTAATGCATCCGCCGTATAGTCCTGACCTTGCACCTTCAGATTTCCACCTGTTTAGGTCTCTTCAGAATTCTTTAGGCAGTGTCAGGTTAACATCACGAGAGGACTGCCAAAACCACTTGTCGCGGTATATTGATCAGAAGTCCCAATATTTCTATAGCAATGGGATCATGTCCCTACCTACAAGATGGCAAAAAGTTATCGAACAAAATGGTACCTACATACTTTAGTTAAATGTAAATAAACCATATTAAAAAATGTTTTGAATTTTCTTAAAAAATGCGAAGAAACTTTTTCCCCAACCTAATATGATCCAATATTTAAAATTCTCAATATTAATTAAACATTATTTTCGTTTGCAGTGTTCAAAATAATTTGTTTAGGTCAAACGATACGAACAAGGGCGTGCGCCCTTGTTCGTATCGTTCAGGTGCCTGCTGTCATGTTTCGGTACCTGCTATAGTTTAAGTTCTCTACCTAAACATAGGTATAGGTAAGTAGATACTTATTATGTAGCCTGTAGCAATACCGCGATATGAGTTCACATCACATCCCTTAGCCAAAAACCAAGTAACTCCCTCAGTGTAAAATGTATTTAAGAATAGAGGAATCTAACTCCACATATGCAAGTGCCTACACACACCATCACTGTTATCTCGACAATGACAAGCGTTCATCGAGGCGATAGCACACAACAACAAGATAGTAACACCACCGAAGTAATATTACTCTTTAGAGCAATAGTAAACACCAACGATAGGTGACGTAAATGTCACACAAGTTGAGCAAACTGGGAGAGCGACAGGTGGTTGTTGGGCGGCCTCGAAAACGCGGAAATCACAAAAAATACACATCGTTCACGTCAAATTCAACGTGCAGATTTTAGGACGAGTTCACTAAAAAAACCGGCCAAGTGCGAGTCGGACTCGCACACGAAGGGTTCCGTACCATCAACACTAAAAAAATCACGTTTTTTGTATGGGCCCCCCCTTTAATGTTTATTATTTTTTTATTTTACCTATTTGTTGTTATAGCGGCAAAATAAATACACACTCTGTGAAAATTTCAGCTGCCTACCTATTACGGTTCATGAGATACAGCCCTGTGACAGACGGACGGACGGACGGACGGACGGACGGACGGACGGACAGCGGAGGCTTAGTAATAGGGTTCCGTTTTCACCCTTTGGGTACGGAACCCTAAAAATAGACTATGGCTAGGTGTGTTCGAGTCGATTAGTAGACACATATCAATACAGAACTCGGTAAGGCTGAAATGCACAATCTCTGGTTAGTCATAATTTTAAAATTAAAACATATTCTTCCTTATTTTTCGGCTGAAGAAGAAATAATGGAGATCTATGATAACCATAACTATAATATTAACCAGAGATGGTGCACTCTACGCTAATAACGAATAATTAAAGGACAAAGCTCGTTTTAGTATTGACGAGAAAGGCGCTCGTAACTCGCAACTATGAAAATTAATCTAAATTGCTGCAATCGCTTGCATCATTAAGTAAGCATACGAAAAATAATTTAACTTTTTGTCTTACTGGGAAAAAGTTGGATGTCAGTCTGTCTCACTGGAATGAGGGTCTATGAAAAATTAAAAAATCAGAGCTATATGTTAGCAATCTGATTTATTATTTTACCGACTGAGATATAATAACAGACGACTCTAACAAAAACCATGAAAATAAATATTCGCAACAAGAACTAACACTAGCCGAAAGCAATACTAACTAATGGCAAAAGTGACAATTCGTCCATACAAAATGTGACAAAGTGAACTAAGAAAATAGTGCTTATCGTTAGTTTTAGTGTCCGTTACGACTTTTTATATGTATACTATAATATGTTGACTTGATACACTTCATTAGTATCAAACTTGACGAGGGCTTTATAAATCTGACATAGGTTGTTGACGACGGCTTTTACACCAGACAATACTTGTAATGCTATAAATTACATTAATTTATATTATTGCATTAGTAACTTTGATAGTTGTAAGCATCGACATACCAAAGCTTTAGATTATATCGATGGTTGTAAGTAATTTAAACTGAGGGTTTTTGTTCCTATTGTTTTTTGTTATTTGTTATTTACCTTAATCTGTTCTACCAAGGAATTGTTTGGCAGTAGCATTTAGATCATAGTGTGATTTAATAATTGTGGACGGAAAAATATGTTATGGGAAGGGTTGTAAACAGTTTACAAATCAACTAAAAATATCGGACAGGCAGGAACTTTCCTGTTGTCTATTCACCCAAATAACTCGAAAGTTCCTGTCTTACCGTTGCAAATAAGATGCAAAAGATACTTTGTTATGCTACATGATGTGCTGTACTTATGATGCAGGTACATAATCAACTCACGAGCTTGCAATGCTTGTTTTTAAGAGTGTCGTGTAGTCAGGGCGCTGAGATTTGATAATTTGAAATAATGCTCTCCTTGTCTATTTAATTGGTCAAGGCACAATTTTTCAAGCCGACTGCGAATGAAACTAGCGAAACCGTCTTCCGGGCCCAAACGTTCCCTACGCCTATAAGTTGTCAGATTTTAATACAAACCCCATACAAACGTGGAAAGAAGATAATGCCCATATTTATTGTCAGAGATCCAACATTTTGCTCAAAATAGCTTTATTTGATCGAACTAGATGTCTGATGACATCATTGTAAAATTGTGTTTGGATCCTAAGTTATAAGGTCCGAAATCCCGCGAGTTTTATGCAACAACTTTGGAGGTGGATTACTCAAGGGTCAAATAAAAACGTCTTAAAAAGATTAGTCATCAGACATAGCTTTTTTCATGAAGATTTATAATCAATTTGGTTTTTGATAGATTTTTGTCTACAGCGGTCGTGGTTTACTTTTTCTATAAGTTGTTTTGTAATTTAAAAAATCGTAGGAAATCGTTTTTTGTAAAAAATATTCGTGGCCGGGAAGGGCCACCTTAAGTATCTAATCATCACCCTAGCGGTAGGCCTACCCTTACAAGGCTCACAGCGCCAGCGCCCTCAATATAAAAATACACCAAAAACCCACCAAAAGTGGTTAATTTTCTAGTTATTTCAGATGGCAGTCGTAGAAAATTATAAGAAATGTTCGCCTTATTCCCTTATAAACATCTGATGAAATTACTGTTATTATCTTATGAACGACGGACAGTGCACGCAACGTTCATAGTTAATGTGAGTAGCCCTGAAACACCGTACACGTACTGTTTGGATGGCGACGTCACACGCAAACATGGCGACGACGATCGTTGCAATGTCGCAATGTTACTGTTTAACTTGTGACTAGGTAGTCTACACAAATCATTTATTCAGGGCTACCACAAACGGTCGACTGACGCGACGACGACGACGCGTCCGCTTCAATGTAGCCAAACCATAAATAAACAAGTGCGAGTCGGATGCACCCCTATGACAGACGGACGGATTAGGAATAGGGTTCCTTTGGCACCCATTGGGTGCAGAACCCTAAAAAGGAAGGTCCATGCATAGCCCTAATCCCTTCTGGATGCAGTGAGTCAGGCTAATATTATGATAGTTGATGTGGTATTATAGCCATTCATGTCGGGTTCCATAAAAATATATTGATAGGTAGGTACATAAAATAAATTGTTTCACAAATCACCTTAAGGTGGCCCATCCCGCTCAACTCCCCATACAAACGGGGAAAGAAGATTACGCCCATATTTCTTATCAGAGATCCAAAATTTTGCTCAAAATAGCTTTATTTGATCGAACTAGATGTCTGATGACCGTGGGCATTGTACAGTTATGTTTGGTTTCTAAGTTATAAGGTCTGAAAATTCTTGTTTTTAGTTAGTCTTGTGGTCATTGCATGTTTTATGCAATAACTTTGGAGGTGGATTACTCAATGGTAAAATCTATGCATCTTAAAAGATTAGTAATCAGACACAGCTTGTTTCATAAACATTTATGATTAATTTAGTTTTTGTTAGATTTTTTACTACAGAGGTCGTGGTTACTTTTAGCTAGAATTCGTTTTGTAAATAAAATTTTCGTAAATCTTACCAAATCAAACACTATGCGCATTGTCTGATTTGTGGACATGTTGCATCCTGCTCATCACGGAGCTTGTCTTAATGTTTGAAACATAGGTCCTAGAGCCCTTGCCCGCGAATGAGTTAGTCCCGCCGGGAAGGGACACCTGAAAAGATCGATAAAGTTTTATCTAAAAACACACATCAGAGAGCATTAAATATAACAAAATACTTACTCGTATGCTTTGAGAAAATTATTTATTTCATCAAACCTTCGAACTTCGTATGAAGGTATGCTTGTCAGAGGATTATGTTCTGTTAAAACATGTTTTCTCTTTACACTATGTTTCATTTCCCTTATTATATTTATATATTTCTCGCCGATATCGGCCGAATCAGAGACTTATGCCTCACGGTTCCGGTCGGGTCAATGTCCTTTCGGACTGATGTCGTGTTGAACCTGACATTTTATTTTACGTGAGTTCCTCATACAAAATTTAATCTCCTTTTTCACCCCCTTTGAGTTTAATGTTCGCCATAAAAGGTAGCCTTTGTCCTTTCCCAAGGTCCAGATTCTCTATATAAATATTTTCATCAACATTTCGGCTGTTTAGGCGTGAAAACGTAACAGACTTTCGCATTTATAATATTAGCATAGATTATATACAAAGTGTAGAAGAAAAGGAAAAGATGACAGCGTTAACGCCACCGCGACGAGGCAAACTTGATCGCTCTTCTGGCTTCCGCGCAAGGCAAAAACTTTCCAAGCCGATTTGCAATGAGCAAAGAATCGCAAAGTCACGGAAGGGGTCCATTTCCTAATTGAAAACCTCTAGATAGACACTTCCGAGGTGTTAAAAACATGATAAAAGAAACGCTGAGAATGTAATCATCGATCAACAGCATTGATTAACAGCAGAAAGAGACCACAAATTAAAAGTTAAGGAAATAATACAATTTCTCGCCCTGCGGGTTTTTCGAACGCGATTAGTTCTCCTGTTCGCAGCTGTGTCAAACTCTACGAAAGAAAGAAGTAGGCATCTTGTTTTTCACGTGTTCGATTCCCTGACTCTAGACCCGCTGATATCGGAATTCGGACTTCGTAAGGCAGCGCGTACACTCATAAACTTTTCATATTGTTTGCATAACATTTTAGAAAACTGAAAATCCCTAACATTGTTTTTACGCAAACGTAAGATGTCGTTAAGTGTAACTAGAATCATTAGAATTCAGGAAGGCTATCCCCATTCCTAACAACAAACCTAATTGAGCGCTTCTGTACGTCATTGACATGAGCAATGGACTCAGGATGATCATTCCGAGTCCACCCCATTCCAAGAATCCGCCTCCTCTCTTTTTAAAACTCCTCATCAGCCTTACTTATTAGTATTCTCATTCCCAATCCTAGTCAAACATCCATTTTGCTTATAACCGTCATACCATTATTGTGGAGGCGGAGGAAGCCGATTTTTTTTTATTAACCGACTTCAAAAAAAGGAGGAGGTTCTCAATTCGTCTGTATGTTTTTTTTTATGTTTGTTACCTCATAACTTTTGCCTGGGTGAACCGATTTTGATGATAATTTTTTTAAATGAAACCTAGTGCTTCCCAAGTGGTCCCATTTTAAATCATATAAGTCTTAAATTTGTATTAAGATGTGCACGACAAATGATTTTTTTTATTGGAAAGGACGTGTACAAATTAGTAAGTGTACTTTAGATTCACTAAAAATGAACAAATTAAAAAAAATAACAAAAAATATAACCGACTTCAAAGAAATAGCACTAAAAAGTAAAAAATAATTGCCATTTTTATAGTTACGATTTTTGTTATTTTTTGATTCGGTGTCAGCCAAGGTAGCCAAGGTTCTGTTGATTGGCGCAGCGCGTGCCCGGCTGTCGCCGACTCAAAAAATAACAAAAATCGTAACTATAAAAATGGCAATTATTTTTTACTTTTTAGTGCTTTTTCTTTGAAGTCGGTTATTTTTTTGTATTTTTTTTTTTAATTAGAATGTCTCATGACATTGTACCGAAACTGCCGACAGAACCTTTTTGTCAATGGCGTTTCGGATTGATGTTGGACTGAACCTAACATTTTATGTTATACTAGCTGCGGTACCCGGCTCCGCTCGGGTCAATGTCGTGTTGGATTGCTTTCGGTATGAATTATTTCCTGGATTAAAAGTAACCCACCAAAAGGCTGGTCCAGGACTATGTATTCATCTACCAAATTTAATCAAAATCGTTTGAACCGATATGGCATGATTTAATGATAAACATCGACATATTCCCATTTAGAGGTTCGTAAACATTCGGGAGCGAATTTTAAAAGCATGTGCCGCCAGACCCTTACTGCACTGGCACTGCTACATAGAAATTGATACAAAACCAACAAAGGCAGGATTAGCCCTACCACCTTCCTTACTTTTACAAAGTTTTATGAGGAATACGAACCACATCCACCTTCAACATCGAAAACGGTAACCCTTCCGGAATCTAACTGCGCCCAGAGTTGCTTTACGTTGATGAAATACGCAAATTAATCGGGCGAGTGGTTCGAAGTTATCGCTCTACATGATGTCGTGGAACACTGGCCTTTTTAACACCTACAATTTTCAAGTACATAGTTTTAGGTTTGTATTAAATATTTAAAAATTACATACGCAATCCTTGCTCGTTGATCGCTCCTTATATTAATGAAAACCGTATCAAAAAGTCCGTTGCGTGGCTTAGAAGAAGTAAACGAAAAAATAAAGACAGATAGTAACTACCCCCAAGTCCCCACCTCGGGGCATTTCGGTTTCTATGACAGCTACATCTTAATGTAAGCGGAACTGAATTATATACAGCCTAACCTGTGTCCCGTTTATTTACAAATACGTGTAGTAAGTTTCATCGAATTCGGATAATCGGTTAAAGAGTTATGGACAAACATACATACATACAAACAGAACTGATTTCTAAAAATCATAACTGATTTCTAAAAAGCTTAAGGTGGCCCAACCCGCTCATCTCCCCATACAAAAGGGGAAAGAAGATCACGCCCATATTTCTTGTCAGAGATCCAAAATTTTGCTCAAAATAGCTTTATTTAATCGAACTAGATGTCTGATGACCATTGGCATTGTAAAATTGTGTTTGGTTTCTAAGTTATAAGGTCCGAAAGTTCGAATTTTTCGCGCGTTTTATACAATAACTTTGGAGGTGGATTACGCAATGATAAAGTAAGAACATCGTAAAAAGATTAGTCATCAGACATAGCTTATTTAATCAAGATTTATGATCTATTTTGTTTTTGTTAGATTTTTGACTACAGCGGTCGTGGTTTACTTTTAGCTATAAGTCGTCTTGAAATTAAAATTTTCGTAAATCTTACCAAATCATACACTATGCACATTGTCTTTTTTGTGGACATGTTGCATCTTCCTCAACACGGAGCCTGTCTTATTATTTGAAACAGAGAAGGTCCCAGAGCGCAACAGCACGGTTTTGTACCGTGCCCGCGAATGAGTTGGGCCCGCCGGGTTGGGCCACCTTAAGGAACAAAATGCAGCAATTTAACGCAAATGAAATGGTAAACGAAGTTTTATAATGTGCCCAGCAATCTATTTTCAAAGGCCTACAACACCTTAAAGCCTCGGCTACCGTATAGTTTTGGTTCAAATGCTGCTTAAGCTTCGGTTAAAGTTGAGGGTAGGAAGAGGGACGATTGAAATACTGGCCCTTAGTATCATACATAAAGTCTACAAACGAAGTATCTTAGAAAACAAAGCAACTTACTCCATGAACACCCCTTACAGATTTATTATTAGTATAGATGAGTTCCCCAAACAAACTTTCATTCCCCTTTTTCGCCGCAAAAGGTACCTATATGTCCTTACCCAAGATCCAGACTCTCTCTATCCCAAATTTCATCAAAAACAGTGAAACGCCACAGACAAACAGAGTTACTTTCGCATTTATTATATTAGTATGGATTATGACTATATTTATATACAAGGTAGACTACAGAGTATTATTTTATATTCTGTAAACGTAGACTTACGCCTGTTCCCACCACCTCCAGCTACAAAAATCCTTGATTCAGATTTTTAATCAGATAAAGTACACAGAATGTATAGTAAAAAAATTCTTAGCATTTACCTTTGTCGAGTTTGAAATGAGTATAAAGTACCTACATGTGTATAAACAATTAAATGATGCCTATTTTATATAAAGTTCAAAAAATCTTAATTTAACTTATAATTCTGAAGTAGTTGGGATTGTAAAATTAATTGATAAGCAGCCAGTCATGTATTTGTTTTTTTTTATATTTATGATATTTATTTCTGGTAGCTTATTATAAATATTTGTGGCCTTAAAATGTAAACCAGTTTGATTTTTTTTGTTTTGTACTTTACTTGCTGCAGCTGACTTTTATTTCTTGTATTTTAAATGTGTTGTAGACAGTCAAATTCCTGAGGTTAGTAATAGGGTTCCGTTTTCACCCTTTGGGTACGGAACCCTAAAAAAATATAAAAATTTAATAGGGCCATACAATATCGGTATAAGGACGTTACATGCGGCCCGCAGATATGCATGCGTCGATTTCAAATATTATGGCATACCTATGTCCCGTGTGTGATACCCACAAATGCTATAAGTTATTATACGCAGAGCTCGCAGATACAATCTTATAGTATCTGTCCCGTCTGTGACAATCTTAATTTGTGTAGGAGGGGTTAACCTCTCGGTCCAAAAGTAGTTTAAAATTTGTCACGTGGTTTACGAACACTTCCTTACCCAAAAAAAATAAATACATTTTTAAAAATTCCAGTGAATTAGGTACGAACTAAGAATATATTCGTAGGTATCAAATAATTTACCAACCGCAACATGTGCGTTTATTTATTTATTTGGAAAAGCAAACAGATACAGACAATTTAATATTAATTTACTAGATATGTACCCAGCACTGCATTAGGCCATAGAAAAAAATACATGAAACATTGAAAAATGGCTATTAACGTAGGTATACACAATTGACGATTCATTTAAATCTTTGGTTGATACCTATTCATTGCTTATAGTGAGATACCTAGTTTAAAAAGTCGCCCAAGTCAGTTAAAACATAATATAATAATACGCAAAAAGAAGACAATGTAACAAAGGAGTCAACATTGACAAAGCGATAAAGGAACGCACTTGCTTCTGCATTGTATTCGAGATGCAGTGCTGTCAAAATGTTTATTTTGTAGAGTTTTGAAGATATCTATATGGCTGTTTGGTGCGCGGCTGCAAGCAGCTGATCTGGAGTTAGGTAATATCTCTCGATAGAAGTGATCGTTCGAAATGATATTGATTTAGCATGACCACGATAAGAAAAGCAAACAAAAATAAAGAAAACAATACAAACAATAAAAATGTAACTCCTTACTTGGCAGTATATTCCCTTGGTTCCGTTCGTGGTGAAATCCTTGCAACTGATCAGTTGCCACTGTAGCACAAGAACTTCGGATCACGTTCGCAATCACAAAATTTTAGATTCAGTATTATTCAACTTCACGCGCGGTGGTGCTGTCACTTGCCTGGACCTACCTACTGGCGCAGAGCGCTGCTGGCGCGCCAGCGCGAACACAGCTCCCACAAATTCACACAAACTCCGTACGCCGATCTCGTCCGAGACGAATCTCGCCAACATCAAACTGGTTTTCCTTTGTCGAAGCACAACCACTGTTTTTGCCACGGTTATTTTAAAACAAAACGAAACATTAAAATAAAACTAAAAGAGTAGCGATCTACGCAGCACCCTAGCAGTATCGGACGATGCGAACAGCCGACTGAGCTGCTGAGTGAGTGAGCGAGCGGCAGCGCGGGGATGCGGTGCGGGTGGCGGTGGGAGGGGGAGGGCGAGCAAATCAATGTTCCGCGCAGCCGCCGTGTGTGTGCGTGCGCGTGTCGTCTATGTACCAACTAGCACCAGCAAGCCCGCTAGGCACTAGCAGCTAGGTACGAACGGCATCGCGACGAGATGAAAGATTCCCACGGGAGATGGCAGAGGCAGGGCAGGCAGGAGGAAAGTCCGATCCACACAGACAGCGAAGAACATCGTGCGGTATACTAGCTACCTGCGCGACCTCTTCGGTATCGCGAGGTCGTGGGGGCGAACCGTTCATTGAGCTCTCGATAAAGAACGCAACGGCGCCGTGAGAATTTTCAATGTTCTAGAAACAGCGCTAACCAAGGTAATGTATGCCGATGACGCGACCGCTACGCATGACATGTGGAAACACTGCTAAATATGACAATAACAGGTCAGGAACGGGGCAAACAAATGCTTTGACAAAACCAAGAACACCTGTGCTAATGACCGGTTTGTGTTAATACACTTTGCATTTCGCTATGTATCTTATATAAAACTTGTATTGAACGACGCCATTAACAGATTGTAAATATTTCCAAAGCTAAAGTATCTTCCATTACTTAAATTCCGCTTGGCAATGCATGATGTTATTGATTTATACCGAGGGGTCAGTCACTAGAGCAAAAAGTGTACACCGAGATAGTCAACATTACCAGGATTACCTTGATATCTCTAGGATTCCCAAAGTCTACCAAAGACTCTGGGTTTTGGTAATATCGAATAATAAAAAAAAAATTGAACAATGCTTTGAGAAAAGCTTTTAAAAGAGCTTAAAAAAGACATGCAGACGATGGCCTTCCAAAATGAAACTTATTCTCCCGATATGTGTGGAATAAAAGAAAAAAAATTCACGGCCCATGCTTTCAAACAAGTAAAAAAATTAATAAACAAAACAAGATTCCGACGAATTGAGAACCTTTTTTTTTGAATGCGGTTAAACAAGGTTCAAGATTTTCAGATTCCCTGGACTACCGGTACTTACCACGAATTTGATAGGATTGCCAATGATTTCCTTAGGATTTCCAGATTCCTAGGACTTTCACCTAGGATTATCTGATATTACTGAGATTACCAAACAATTGTACACCGGATTCCCTTAGTGACTTACCCCTCGATTTATACAATCAACATCACCATTTGGTACTTAGAACTCTACATAGCAGTATTTCTCTACATTTTCTGAAACTCTATCAAGGTTAGGTCCTGTTCTTTCTAAACCAAGGTTTTCTTAAATATTGTTTTCCGACAATCGCAATTTCTACAACATCAGAAAGTAAGTTGGCGAGGCAGACCATAATTTTCAGGCCCTTTGCGACAGCAGCCACAGTTTCTGCCAATTTAATGAAAACCGATGTCAGTTAGAAGAGGATAATGAGAAATATTTTTTTGATATACGCATCTAAAAATGTGTCTGCAAATACAAAAAGGCTACGAGATTATGGATACAAGTTAAGTTACCAAAAAACCAAAACGTACAGACGTAGCTCTCAGTGTGAAAAATATCAAAAACATATTTCTTAATTTGACTGAGGAATAAGGCACGAGCAATGATTTCAAAGGTAGTAATATATAAGTCCATGGGCACGAGCCATTGTATGGAACTTGATCACCTCATTATCCTCTCAACGGTTGCTATTTACTCACGTTGCTTGTGTGCATGATTTTTCCAGACTTTAAAAAACTTTTTTTTTAAACTTGAATATTTTTCTTCCCAATGACACGGAACTTACAGCTCCAGGAACTCTACATCTCGCTTTTCTCGTAAATTATCTGATCCGAGCGCGGAAGTGACGTTTGAAACTCTTTCGTAGGGTAGCCACATATTAGTTATAAAAACCGGCCAAGTGCGAGTCGGACTCGCACACGAAGGGTTCCGTACCATCGTACAAGATTTACCAAAAAAATAACGCGTTTTTTGTATGGGGCCCCCCTTTAATTTTAATTATTTTATAATTTTACATTTGTTGTTATAGCGGCAAAAAAAATACATAATCTGTGAAAATGTCAGCTTCCTACCTGTTACGGTTCATAAGATACAGCCCTGTGACAGACGGACGGACGGACGGACGGACAGCGGAGGCTTAGTAATAGGGTTCCGTTTTCACCCTTTGGGTACGGAACCCTAATAATACTGACGGTGGCGCGCCGGTCAGTCAGTTCACCTGGAAATTCTGAATTCGCTCACTCCTGAAGTTCTTCCGCTACCGTCAATGTCTCGTACATTATCACTATTACGTGGCTACGCTGACGCTATACGGACGAGTTTAGGTCGCCGCTTCCGTCCATCCTTACTCAAAGGTATATTCCGTGATGTTCGTTCGTTAGTTCGATTCACAAAAAACGAGTGAAACCACAGAATAAGTAATAGTGCTGTGAAACCCTTGACCCTGACTGGGCGCCGCCGCGCCGCGTTCAACGCTCGATATTTTCTGCAACGGCTAAATGTGTCGGGTCGCCAGGCGAGGCGGCACGCGCCAGCTCCTCCGCATCCGTCGCCTGCCGCCGCCGCGCCGCCGCCAGTGAAATGATAGTAAATCGAATAAGCCGAGCAGCGCGAATGAGTGGGACCATCTGTTTAGATGCGTACAAAGGCAACTGCGCAATAACAGACACTTCCAGCACCAATATAGACACGGACGTTGTCCTCGTTTATTCACGCGAATGTGCTATACGACCCTCGGCTCCGACATTCCAATGCACACACTTTATCAAAATAATAAATTATATCCGTTTGTTACTTTATCACCTCGACTGAATGGCAAGGTAAAGAGAATTCAAAGTCGCCATCGGTCGGTCTACCAAATCTAATTATTTTACCTAAAAAACACAATAACTAAATTAATATGCATAAATACATCTTTATGCGTATTCATTTATTTTTGATAATTTATACTTGATTCTTGATATTGTTTCATATATGCCATTTTCACTAATCGAAACACGGAGTCACTTGGCTCACCTCCGAGCGAGGGACAGGATATTTCTACAAAAATCTCATATTTTTAAAACGACTGGCCTTCAGTTTACCCAATAGTCGCATGCCCTCATTTGATTTTATTCATCGATGCCGGAGGTACCTCAGCTCCTAAGATGGTAATCCTACCAAATCAAACGCCAATGTCCCACGCCAACGTGAGAGTTTTACCTTTTACGGCGCATGTTGACGCGGTACGCGTGGCATACTGTATGATCGATATCAGAGCCGGCTGCAGCCACCGTAGCAACGGGCGCAGCGGCCATTGTCCTGCCCGCAACGCAAAACGTCCAGTCGCCACCGCGCCGCCCGCACCACACGCGCCTCCGTGGCGCGATGCAGGGAGCATTCACCCGTCGGGCGACGACGCTACCTGATGCGACTCCAGCACAAACCAATCTCTGAGCCGGTAGTCTCAGTTGTCACCTAAATTGGCGTTACGGCAAACCGATCGACTGACGTTTTCAAATGTATGGAGAAATTGAACAGCGCGCGCAGCGGGCGTTAAGCGAACTAACATTTGCGAGTCCGAGCTTGATTTGACAGCTTACTCAACGTTGCCGTAAATACGTCGACGTTGCGGTTTACGTCCACTCCGCGTTTTCATACAAATCGGAAGTCAGCGTTTGACTTTGACAGCTTGAAGAAGTAAAACCACAGAATATCTAGTAAAAACTTGTATGGAGTTTGGAGAAAACGCCAGTCGATCGGTTTGCCGTAACGCCAATTTAGGTGAGAACTCAGACTGCCCACTCGGGCCTGGATCCATTATGTACGTCCTTACGTTCGCTTCTTGTTGGCCACATCGCGTAGAAAAATAAACCTCATTTGCGATACGAGGCGTTATACATACGAAAATGGTTCACCACGTTTCTACATTGCGTAAGCAAGCGAGATGCAGGTAGTTGTATGCCGTGCTGGTCTTTTGAACCCTGGGGGGTTACCATGGTAAATTAACTAGCCGGGCGAACATGCAAATGAGTGATTAAATCTGAAGTGCAGTTGCATTTCGGACCTACAGTTTTACAAGGGTTCCGAAACATGGAGCAGCTCGCATGCGTGACGAAATGCACTGATCCAACTCAGTAAGAGAAATAAAGTGGTGCATGAACGGGGTGAGGATTTAAACGCAGACCTCTGGTATGCAAGGCAAGTCCCCGCACCACTAGGCTGCGAGGCGCTCACATAATAACAATAATACAATATGTAACTTGATCTTGACACAAAAAGAACAAAGAAAGGTGTCGTTCGGACACTTTCTCTCGTGTAGCTCGCATATACGTCAAATGTTCGATAAAGAATACAGTTCCAAACATTACTGAAACTTTAGTAACAAATTATAAACATCCATTTGTTACTCTAAATCGGCGAAGAATTGACTCGGAGATTTAAAATAGCCCAGTGTTGGCTTGGCGTTGGCTTTGGTCGCGGTAAACCAAATATTTTCACGGGCACGCGCTGAAAAGTATTGCAGTGGTCCCTGTAGTTCTCGGAAGCGATAATGGTATTTATTTACTGTATCGCGTTTCCGCCACCAATGTCAATGTGTGCCGTGCCAACTTCGTTTCCATTTCCGTTGTTTTCCGCCACGAGTCTTCTGTGTTGGGTAATATTGGTGTCTTCTGTCTGCGCATCTTTCCTAAAATCTCGAAATACACCTGAAGCAAGGTAAGTGTTTCTGTGTAAAAGAAGCTCAGTTCAGCAATGGTTCGCAAATCGGCTGGTATGGTACCTCGCTGAGCGTGGTTTTAATATTCACGGATGGTTTGAAAATTTGGCTTTGGCCTAGCTACCAGGAAAGGCGAAGGAAAATGTATACACGCTCAACGCACTCATTCACTTTCAATTTTGTTTCTAATTAGAACCAGCCGATCCTGTAAATCCTACAAGGTATTTGGTCGGTAAACTGGAATGAGCTCCATCCCGAGGTATCGCCCCCAAAGTTAAATCTGTGGTCCTTTAAAGATACATACCGTTATAAAATACATGCGGCTGGCATGGTTTCGTAGCCCTCAAAAAACGTTCGGAAGCCCATGGGCGTTGTCTGGCTCCTCTCAGGCGCAGGCCTGGGGTAGGCCATGTGCCGCGCCTGACATAACTTCTTTCCAACCGAGAGTTTGCGTTTCGCGTACTCAAATGTAACATATTTTTCAGTCTTACTTTGTTAGCTCACGCGGAGAAGTGATAAATCATATTCTTCGCAGTACACCGTGCAGATACTAAGTGCGTTTCAATGGATAAATCGTGCATTAGATGTGATCGCTTCCAATGGGCTAGTTGACGTCAGTAAAGCAATTACGACACCCAACGTCATGTCACTTTATAACGTTGCCACGATAGCATTTGATCGATCTAACTGTTGACATTGGATGTCCTGCCCAATTTGTGATCGTCCAAGTCCCGTCCAGTGATCGCATGATAATAATATGCGACGCTTCACGGCTTTTATCATAACAACAACACAATTTAGTCACACTTATTTTTATAACTTGATATCGGATGACATAATGAGACGTTTTAAGCAAGTACGGGTGTGACAACATTGCGGTTGTCTAATTTTGTTTTCCAGAGAGCCTGTCTGAGGCTGAGATAAATAGTCGTAACAGAAACTAAGGCTGATATAAATAGTCGTAACCGAAACGAATGCTAACGCAAAGTAGTACTTTGTGACGTCACTTTGACACATTTTGTATGGACGAAATTTCAAAGTAATGTAAATTGACGTCACAAAGTACTACTTTTCGTTAGTCTAAGGTTGAGATAAATAGTCGTAACAGAAACTAAGACTAACGAAAAGTAGTACTTTGTGACGTCACTTTGACACATTTTGTATGGACGAAATCTCAAAGTAACGCAAATTGACGTCACAAAGTACTACTTTTCGTTAGTCTTAGTTTCTGTTACGACTATTTATCTCAGCATTAGTTTCTGTTACGACTATTTATCGCAGCCTAAGGGCCGAGTGCACGAAAGGACAAAAAATCAAAATCAACGTCAACGTACGATCAAACACGTCACTTTGTATGCACAGTACGGAAGGAACTCTATGTGGTTCATTAAAAGTGACGTGTTTGAACAGTGATTAACTCAGCCGTTTCTTCGTGCAACCGGGGCTAAGACTAACGAAAAGTAGTACTCTGTGACGTCAATTTGCATTACTTTGAGATTGCGTCCACACAAAATGTGTCAAAGTGACGTCACAAAGTACTACTTTCCGTTAGTCTTATACTCACGTCAACCTAAGTTTGAAGTTATGTATTGAAAAAGTGTCAAATCCATCGGCAATATGGTCTCGATGGGAGCGGAGCAACTATTTAGTCACGGTTGGTATTCCGATCACAGTAACGCTTAATCTACATATTTTAAATCTCCTCTCCCCGCTCTTTAAAATCTCCGCTATATGTAACGCGACTCGATCGGTATGGCGTAAATCGAAAACACAGAGTAGCCACCCTAAACTTAATTAAAAACACATTTAGGCTAGTCAGGCTATAGTTAAGGCCATCAAGTTCAAGGTAAATAACAACACGATAGCGAATAACAGCCGAAACAATAACATCACCGCAACCTACCACGTATCCGACTAATTGAATTTTAAATCACATGCTAGACCTTTCAATTGTTTGTTATGCAAATGCATTGGTTATACGTATACTATTAAAAAGTAATTAATAAACTAATAAGTTGGTTCCTTAAAAAAATGCAATCAACTGATTTCCTGAATACGTCTATTACCTAGGATAATTGCCAGTTTTCCTGAAAAGTTTAGAAATCATTACATTAAGCTAGATTTTTGGGACTATGTTTTCGATACAAAATTTCACAAATATATATAGAAATGTTTCTTCTTAAATTCTTACACGTTTTTTTGAGCATTCGAAATGTACGAAGATGCGTACCTTGCTGTACCTTTATGGCAGTATTCTAATTGGAATTTCTTCTCTTTAACGGGTTTTGCGATAATGTATGTTACTCATGGTTACTAATTACTACCAATTAGAAAAAATACGAGCCAGTTGTATCACTCGAACAATCACTGCACGAACCTCACAGCACGTAGCATAAGATCTTGCGACCTCGCTGATTTAGAATTGAGAGGACTTATCATTTCAGATACCTATGTATATCTAAAAAGCGTTTATCTGAGTTCGGATGGCTCATGCTGCACTGACCTTTCGACTTCAAGATATGTGACGATTTGGCTTCCTTACTTTCGTCATCTTGCTGTAATCTAGGAGACGAGTGTAAAGAATGTTATGAAAAAATGCCTAGCGTGTAGGTGTAAGGAGCGCATCACCCTCGGCGTCACAGTAGGCATTAGAATTTGCAAGGAAAACGTATGTGGGTCAAAGTCCAATGTGTGAAGTCTAGAGTGATGTCGTTTGTACATGTGCATGTGATAAAAGAGTCGTATTCACTACGTATAATATTCACAACGTATAAAAGTATTTTTTTCCAAAAAATCAAAACCATGCATATCGTATAATATTCACAACGTATAATAATATTAATAATAATATTAATAATAACGTAATATTATACGTTGTGCATGAAGAAAGTTTAAAAATAGAATCAACTCTTTGCACCATGCAGAACGTATATAGTCTCAAGGTATAATATTCCTAACGTGAATTCACAAAAAAAGAAAACCATGCAGAACGTATAATATGCCAAGAAGCACTGCATAAAGCGCCCTAATAACGATACATTTAAGGCTGATATTGCTATAAATCGATATTTGTTAAAGAGTAACAATTTGCTACAATTTCGAAAGGCCACCTTACGCTAATTGAGACGGTCGAAAAGTCGCGTGCGAGTATACCTTTAAAAGTATATTCATAAGGGCGCTTATCGTATGAAAAGTTTTTGTATTATATGATATGCATGGTTTTCTTTTTTTGTTAAATAAAGATCACAATTTTATACGTTGTGACTATTATACGTTATGCTTGGAGAAATAAGTAATTTTATTTTTTAAACTTCTTCATGCGCTACGTATAAAATTATACGATCTGCCGATTAAACGTTGTGCATGGTTTTAAAATTTTGTTAAAATATGATATTATACGACCTGCTTTTTAGACGTTCTGCCGTTCCCCCTGATAAAACATATTAAAATATGCAAACATCGATACAATGTCGTAATCTTAATTCAATAATATTTCTGTCTCTATAGTCTTTCGGACGCGCACTACCGGGCAGACTCGATTATTGTTTTTTACGGTATTTTTTTATTATTATCTCTCCGCACTCGACGTCAAAGTTACGCACCGCGATGAAAACATTCGCATGACGTACGCAGCTACGACGCAGCATTCTGGCTTCGTCGTCCTGTCCAATCCCAGGTAAGGCGGAAGACCGATGTTTGCCGACATCACAGTGCACGTCGCATGGCGGGCATGTGCCCACGACCAGCACATCTAGTCGCTATGCGAAATAAGCCGCCGCATGCCATGTATCCAAACGCTACTAATAGCACAGCTAATATATTCATTAAGCCCTAGACTATTAATAGTTATAGACCATACCTTAATAACGATGTAATACGTTTTTAATTGAATGGCTAATCTCGAATAACATGTCACTTATACGTTAAAGCCACAGAGGAGAAAAGGGAGGATAAGTGTTAGGTGGGCGTTTTTGAAAGGGAAGACGGCGGCGGCCGCGCGTCTCGTATGCCACACAGTCCAAACATGGCCGTTAAATTTGGGTTGGTTGTTTTAGAAAGTTGGAGACGACGCCATTCAATTTCATAAACTATACGATAAAAAAACAATTCCCCAATGTCCCACTTTTTTCGGTATCGTTCCAACGTGCGACGCGACGGGTCTGCGGGATGGCATATCTGCTTTCTTTTTTGATCTGAGGTAAAAGCTATTTGCGAACTACTCCCAATTCACTACGCATTGTTGTTCTGTCGGCTGAGCGCGGCAAGCCACCATTTAGTTAACACGGGTAGAGTCGCGGGCGAGTAACTGGTAGAGTAGAGTAGGCGAGCGAGGAATAAAAGTCGGGAGAGCTGCTCTACCACCGTGTTATCAACTCTAATCTACAACATTCTAGTATTCTACTCCACTGTGTCTCTACATGTGTACAGTGAAAGGGATATTTAGTACTCGCCCTACTTACTCTACCGCTAACTCTACGAATGTGAACTAGTCTTACAAGAAAACGCCCGAGGGGCAAATAGATCCTACATATCTATTTTTATAAACGTAGGCCAACAAGACGCCGAGTTGTGTGCGGTCGCTGTCTGTAGGTCACGCCTGCCCGCTCCCAAAACTGTTATCTTGTCCAATATTTATGTTACGATGGCCTCAAAAACGGAGGTGCATTTTCTTTGATCAAACAATATAAACCACCGAACGGAACACACTGCGTCTGCCCCAATTGATCTAGCATACAAACCTCAGGGCCCATCATGTACACACGGATGCTCAATCAGGGCAACGCGGAACAGGCAGGGAATGCACCCATTAACTATTGACATTCCGAAAATAAGAACCAACCGATTCTCTGTAGGGTCGGTAAGTTATGGAATGAACTGCCTGCTGGCTGAGGTGTTTACCTAAAGTAAAACATGGGGTCCTTCGATAGTGTGAAGGAGCACCTGTCCGCCGCCGGCATGGTTTTCGTAGCCTCCGTTAAATTTCGAAAGGGGTCGTAGGGCACCTCTTATGTCAGGTCCTGGCGTTCTCCAAATGCCATTATCATATTTTTTTATTAACGAACACTCCGCTTGCCCCAATAAATAGATACTTTGGTATAGCAAATGGAAAATGGACCAAATCATCGAATTCCGGTATAGCACTTAATTCCTTCGGGAATGAGGCGTATAGGACTAATATCATGATGATGGTATAAGCAATCAATTTCGAGTTACATAAAAAATAGCACTACTGACTAGAAATTGTAGACGAAAATGTATTACGAGTCTACTCCCCAACGCTGAAATAAAATGTGCATCTGTGTGTGCGTGTGCCTATTGAAAATTCAGTTCGGGCATTACGTAGCATCGCTTCCAAACCATCAACCAGCACCTCAGTAAACATACCCGACGCGCTGCAGAATCGGGATATTATCAAATATTTTGGATGTCATTCATGCACATGCGTAAGATATATAACGCCTACAATAGCGTCATAATCGGCGCCTGGCGATCATATAACTAGCAAACTCACCACCAGCACTCGCAGCCGGGTAACCGTATAGTAACTCGTACGGGCTCACTTGCGCCGCGAAGTCTAGCGAACGACTCTTCCGCCGCGGCTCGACTGTCCGGCTGCGGGCGACGCGTCCGCAGATAAACCGCGCCGATACACGCCGTGTACACATAACAACACGCGATAAGCCGCGTAATCCGCGGAGAGAAGCAAGGAAACGCCTTGGAGTAGACCTTGTGTTTAGGTACTTGCGGAAAATTAAAACGGTTTAGCTAACCCAC
Organism: Incurvaria masculella; assembly: GCA_946894095.1. Classification (NCBI taxonomy): domain Eukaryota; kingdom Metazoa; phylum Arthropoda; class Insecta; order Lepidoptera; family Incurvariidae; genus Incurvaria; species Incurvaria masculella. Next base: position 13,799,397 of record OX335644.1, read on the forward strand.
TGGGGATCCCAAAGATTTGGTCATCGATAGTTTCATTTTTTGTATGCTACTAGATCTAGTTTTCGCTAGATCGCGGCCTTTTTTAGCGAGACTGATCTCGGCCGAAAAATGGGCGAGATCTCGCGAGTTTAACGAGATTGCACTCGATGACTATAACGATAATGTACCGCTTTCATCTCTTTCTGAAACGCACAAGAGTATTTCATTGCAAAAAGAACTTCAGGAAACATTGTCTTCTGCGTTCAAAGAACCTAGAGACAGAAAACTAACTACGAATTCGTTGGAGTTATTATTCAAAAAGGAAATTAATTTATACGGGGGGTCAAAAGGCGAACTTTTACAGTTCGCGGATGACTGCTTGTGATCTGTGGTTCCAACTAGCGTTGAATCCGAAAGGGCCTTCTCAGCGGCTGGTTATCTGCCCAGCAAAAAAAGAAATCGTTTATAAACGCAGACGATTCTTTGGACATTTCGTGCTTCTTAAGGTGGCCCGCTCATCTCCCCATACAAAAGGGGAAAGAAGATCACGCCCATATTTCTTGTCATAGATCCAAAATTTTGCTCAAAATAGCTTTATTTGATCGAACTAGATGTCTGATGACCATTGGCATTGTAAAATTGTGTTTGGTTTATAAGTTATAAGGTCCGAAAGTTCGAATTTTTTGCGCGTTTTATATAATAACTTTGGAGGTAGATTACGCAATGATAAAGTAAGAACATCGTAAAAAGATTAGTCATCAGACATAGCTTATTTAAGGTGGCCCATCCCGCTCATCTCCCCATACAAAAGGGGAAAGAAGATCACGCCCATATTTCTTGTCAGAGATCCAAAATTTTGCTCAAAATAGCTTTATTTGATCTAACTAGATGTCTGATGACCATTGGCATTGTAAAATTGTGTTTGGTTTCTAAGTTATAAGGTCCGAAAGTTCGCATTTTTCGCGCGTTTTATACAATAACTTCGGAGGTGGATTACGCAATGATAAAATAAGAACATCTTAAAAAGATTAGTCATCAGACATAGCTTATTTAATCAAGATTTATAATCTATTTGGTTTTTGTTCGATTTTTTACTACAGCGGTCGTGGTTTACTTTTAGCTATAAGTCGTTTTGAAATTAAAATTTTCGTAAATCTTACCAAATCATACACTATGCACATTGTCTTTTTTGTGGACATGTTGCATCTTCCTCATCACAGAGCCTGTCTTATTCTTTGAAACAGAGAAGGTCCCAGAGCGCAACAGCACGGTTTTGTACCGTGCCCGCCTATGAGTTAGGCCCGCCGGGTTGGGCCACCTTAATCAAGATTTCTGATCTATTTGGTTTTTGTTAGATTTTTGACTACAGCGGTCGTGGTTTACTTTTAGCTATAAGTCGTTTTGAAATTAAAATTTTCGTCAATCTTACCAAATCATACACTATGCACATTGTCTTTTTTGTGGACATGTTGCATCTTCCTCATCACGGAGCATGTCTTATTCTTTGAAACAGAGAAGGTCCCAGAGCGCAACAGCACGGTTTTGTACCGTGCCCGCGAATGAGTTAGGCCCGCCGAGTTGGGCCACCTCAAAATAATTCGTAACCCAGCCTTTCGTTTGATTGGTATATTTTGTTAATTAATCTCTTATTTCTAATAGATCTCTGAGTAGGTATAGTTTTCTTTAATTGATAATAATATCTCAGTTTAATAGTCAACTCAACTTAGTTAATAAGTTTCATTTTAGTTGTTTAGTTCTTGTTGTTTTGTTATAAAAGAACTATTTTATTATCAAAAGACTTTTGTTTGATATAAGAAGAGAAGAATGGTTTTTATTTCATTTCCTTTTTGATTAGATACGTCAAAGTTTACTACTTAAAAGTTTATTTAAAAAAAATGATTGATAGATACGTAAACAATGATGAATACATAAAAGTTTATTGAAAAAATTCGTGAAAATAAATGTTCATTTCATAATACCTATAATTCATACATGTAATTTGTTTCATAATTTATTCAAATATTGTGATTATTTGCAAGAATAAACACACAAAACGGCTAATCTCGAAATTGGCGAGATCTCGCGGTATTGTTATTCACAAACTCTCGAGATCTCGCCTGAGCCCCAATCTCGCGAGATTGCATTCCCTATTCATGCCCACGGCTACAATTAACTGGATAGAAACACGGACTTTCTATCATCCAATGCGATGGTAACAACCCAGTAAGATCGCCTACAGTTTCACATGGATTCCGGAACTCGGAACAGCACTCTTTCGTGACACAATGCACTTATCCAACTGGAAAAAAGAGAATGCCTGCCGCCTTTCACGTTTTCATCTTCAAGTTTTAAATAAACATGCCCTGGTTAGAATAATAATAACTTAAGGTTTTTTTAAGCCCGCCCAGGTTGGTACCACCGCATTGGATGAAACTATGGTTGAAACAGCAATGTTATCAGTGTTTTCTATTACAGCGTAGCCGTGCTCATAGAGGGAAGGTCCTGGCGTGGGACTTAATTCCTTCGGGAATGTGGTGTACCGGGGTTATATCATGAAGGTAGTTGTGTGGCATTGGCCGTCAATGTCAGGTTAAAAAAAATAAAGGCATGCTATTTATAAAATATCTGATACAATTTATGAAACTGGTTTATTACTATTACATCGATAGAAAACTGCCTTACCTGCACAAATTGATAAGTAGTGAGATAAATACCTGTTTGCCACCGGTGTATATGTTATTTATAAAATCCAAACATTGATAAGAAAACGCATTCTGTTTGTTGAGTGTAATTTTCCATTGAGTGTCGTCTGTGATGTCACATGTTTGCACATACATAACATATATATAGAAATATATATATATAATCTACACTTGTAGATGTAACTTGTAGATCAAATGCATAATTTATACAGGTCGAATGCTTGCTCAGAACTATTTAAAGAAACGCTTGTTATAACATTGTGAATCAAAAGAAAGCAACCGACCAACAGAGTTCCCTGGTGTATGTAGTTTCGTCAAAAACAAAAGCGTAAAAACTATAGACTCAATGAGTGTTGACAGTTGTTCATTTCCTGCATTTTGATTAATAACAAATGGTGTTTTTTGTGTATTTCGTAAAGACAATACCTATAAACGAAAGATATAATGATTTATGATTAGGCAACTACTAGTGAAAATCGGCATGCAAATGATTGTAAACGAGTGATTATGTAAATAACAACATAATAATTATTGTGTAAACATAGAAACACAAAATCGATTGCAAGCAGTATCTATTGAAAACGATCTCCGATAAGTTCAACTAATTATAGATCGCGTGATCGTCAACCTTTACTAGTGTACGCCAGTTGAGTAGCGTTCACCTTTCACGACACTCCAATGTCACGAATTGAAAAGCCGTCAGGAACAAGCCCTACAAATGCGTGTCACATTCACATACGAGGCAGGCATTCACGGAATCCCAAGGTTTCGAGAATCGAAAGCTCTCGGTGTATTTGACAGTTGAAAGGGCGCAGCGTTCTGGCGGGACGCCAACGACGCGTGCTCACGCGAACACGCAATTTACACGCACGCCGTTGTCTGTTCGAGTTCCACATCCGAACACAGAGTGGTCAGTCTGAGTTCTCACCTAAATTGGCGTTTACAGCAAACCGATCGACTGGCGTTTTCCGTAAAAACGTCAAACTCCATACAAGTTTTTACTAGATATTCTGTGGCTTTACTTTGTCAAGCTGTCAAAGTCAAACTCGGACTTCCGATTTGTATGAAAACGCGGAGTGGACGTAAACGGAAACTTCGACGTATTTACGGCAACGTTGAGTAAGCTGTCAAATCAAAATCGGACTCGCAAATGTTAGTTCGCAAGCTATGCTCCCCATACAAAAGTAGTTTACTAATCATTTGGAAACCGCTATTCCAATTAAATTGATATTTAATATCTAACATCAGGTAACAAATATCTGTGTCTGTACTAGTCGTGGGCGTTTCCACTGGTCTTCGAAAACGTTAGTAACTGTTATTGCTGATGCCGATAGCCGTTTGCGGAAACTGTTGCAAAAAGAAATGTAAAAAAAACTCCCTCTCCCTTCCCCCCCCCCCTTTTTTTTTGGTCTGCAGTAACCTGTATTCTACAGGTCACTGCACTCGAACAAAACTGCACTGAACAAAAATCAAAATCAAGAAAGAGGTTTTGTTACTATGTAGTTATCGCAAACAATTAAGAAGTCAGATAAAACTTTTTATCCTCGACAAAATAATCCCCAGAAATAATATAACACAAATGATAAATAAACGTAATTATCATTTATTTTATATGCCTATTAGCATTTAGAAATACTAATCGTTGGACTTTATCTGTAAGCAAACCACAACGGCGCGCGGTCGTTAACAATGTAGCCCACTTGCTACATTATTTTATGTTAACAGCTCTTTGACTACAGTGCGCACTGCGCGCGCGCATTACAGTTTCGGCGGTAACCGGCGGTAAAGAGTCGGCAGCTACAAGCCGCAACGAAGTAATTATTACTATTACTCGTAACCCCAGTTACGAGAGTCGCCGGCTCCAAGCCGGTTACAGCTACATTGCGCGAGCGAGACAGTCGCGGCTGGCGGGTCGTTGCGTCTAGACGTCTCGCAACCTACGGGCTTTCGTTGGCGCGCCGCGTGCGCGATCCAGTGCGCTACAAGAAATGTGTAGCGGCCATACTGCTCGGCGTTAAATGAATACTTCGTTTTTACACTACTTAGTAACAGTTATACGAACCCATTTCTCATTTCTCGTCCCACGACTAGTCTGCACGCTTTTGTTTTTTTGAAAAATCCAAACCGAATGAAATGAAAGCAAAAAGAAAATCTTCATACGAATTTTGTTTTCTCTGTGGTTTGACGCAGAATACATTTAACGAAAAAACAAAGACATGCAGACACAGATATTTGTAGCCTAATATCAGATACCAAATATCAAGTAAGTTGGAACAGTGGTTTTAAAATTATTAGTAAACTACGTTTGTATGGGAGGCGAAATTTTCAGGTGCTTACGGGCCGACCTTAAGGTGGCCCATCCCGCTCAACTCCCCATACAAAAGGGGAAAGAAGATCACGCCCATATTTCTTGTCAGAGATCCAAAATTTTGCTCAAAATTGCTTTATTTGATCGAACTTGATGTCTGATGACCATTGGCATTGTAAAATTGTTTTTGGTTTCTAAGTTATAAGGTCCGAAAGTTCGAATTTTTCGCGCGTTTTATACAATAACTTTGGAGGTGGATTACGCAATGACAATTAAGAACATCTTAAAAAGATTAGTCATCAGACATAGCTTATTTAACCCATTAACAGCCAAATGAAAGTCAGAAAGGTTATATCAATGAAATTTATATTTTTTCATTAAACTTAAACCAAACAAACATGAACATAGGAAAAAACCGAAAAAAAATTTGTTTACCCCCCTCCAGAGGGATGTACTCATTTGAGTACAATGGCGTATTACAGGTGAAAATATTCAAAACACTGCTTTTCAACAGAAAATGTTTTCAGACACTTTTTACATGGCCAGCGGACTCTAAAATGACCTAGAACACATCGTAATTGTTTTTCAAGTTTCTGAGGATAGCGTCCTACCCCATCTCGAGGTAAACCTTGTATCAAAGAAGGGGATTGTCGAGCGTGTTTTGTCGTTAGTCGTATCTCGCAATATTCTGGCGAAACAGCAACTGATCCATACTTTCAATGTGACTCATGACATGTAAACGCCAGGCATTTGAAATAGCCATATCGATCATGCATGTCAATAAAACCCACCACCACTTTTTTTCCATAAATTGCATTTCTATAGAGTAAAATTGATTGGTCAAGTTCGTATCCACCACCCATGTTTTTATAATTCTGAAATCGTTTTCAGGTACCAAAATAAATTTTATTTTTACATCTCCCATAGGTTCAATAGCATCCATAATAGTCACCATAGTGCAAACACTTTTATCTTTCCATCTTACTAATAATATATCCTTATGTTTGCCAAACCTGCAAATCATACGAAGCTCGGTCTTGATTTTTTAGGTCTATTGCTTTTCAGAGGACATTTTTAGCCCTGTTTTCTCTGAAAGTCCCAGTCGCACGAAATTCTTTTCTTGAGATCAGCCAAGAGATCATAACTAATAAATAAGTTGGCAAAAAAACACTGCATGATTCGTTGGATGTGTGTCCAATTTCCAAAGTAAACTTTTAACAACTCTAGAACTCAAGGGTACGGTAGAAGGTTCAGTTGCTTTCAACAGTAAACATCAAAGACATAGCAGTATCCCGGCAAGCTTCCTGCTACCCAGCATTTGAACCCAAATCTTACTGGTTTTCCACGAATGACGTTCACGAGATGGATATTCTTTTTATGTCGCGAAATCTTGGTCTTAGCATAGTATCACGAACTCGCTTTGCAGCCAACGGCTCCTCATCTCTACTATCACTATCAACACTTGGGATGGTGTCCTCGTTGCTTTGAAATATTTCTATACTACCAGGTATATCCTGTGGCAATTCAGCAGTAAACACATCTTCGCCAGTACCTTCTTCTTCATCTGTCTCGACGATGGGTTCTGGTGGTATGATTGCTAAATCATATTCGGGGTTGATGTCACCCTCTTCTATAATGGAATTACAAGTTTTCTCTAAGCCTTTTGCAGTTCTTGGAAATGTTGAACCACATTGAAATCATTATAAAGCACCTGTAATATAAAAAGTCAATTACTGTATGTATTCGGCCGCTGTACCCAACTGAGTACAATAGGATTTCAAACCGAATATCTTGGTATATACAGTTTTTCAAACCCTCATTAACCCTTTATTTTATAAATCAGGATATATTGGATAATACTAAATACAAGTATCAATATTTGTTTGTCAATTAGTAATATAAAATATTGAAATATTAAGCTTACCGGTACAAACAATGTTACTGTGTAGTTCTTATCCTTTCTGCGACATAAATTTTGCATTTACCCACTTTTCTTGTCCTTATTTTAGTAAACCATCATCCTTCCAATAATTTTAAATGTAAATAATAACTTTAACTTCTAACAGTTTTGTCCTACCCTTAAATGTTTAACTGTACTCAGTTGAGTACGGCAGCGCCAAATGGGTCGAGATTTATAATCTATTTGGTTTTTGTTAGATTTTTGACAACAGCGGTAGTGGTTTACTTTTAGCTATAAGTCGTTTTGAAATTAAAATTTTCGTAAATCTTACCAAATCATACACTATGCACATTGTCTTTTTTGTGGACATGTTGCATCTTCCTCATAACGGAGCCTGTCTTATTCTTTGAAACAGAGAAGGTCCCAGAGTGCAACAGCACGGTTTTGTACCGTGCCCGCGAATGAGTTAGGCCCGCGCGCCGGTTTGGGCCACCTTAAGTGTCAGATGCATCAAAAACATCAGTACTATAGTGGCAGTAAATGATGCACAACACTGCTCAAAGTCAGAACGTAATTTGCGTTTTGTCCTGCCAAATATTCCTCACTTGGCGCAACTCCTCCGTTGGATGCGTCAGCTTCCTTGTTCCAAAAGTGTCGTGGAAATTTTCCACTATCCTCGTTTTTGGGAGCAGCGCGCGGCTATCTGTGATTCACCGGCCGCGCTCCGAGTTTTATTTTTCCGAATGGAATTCCGGATCAGGTCAACGCATAAATCTGGTACGATTTCCGATAAGCGTTGATTTAAATTCGTTCTGGAATTTTTGCGACTCGTTTAAAAGTTTCCATTTAAAATTCTGAAAAAATGGGATTTTGGGTCGGGAGTAGAACTTAACTTACAAATGCCTATTACCAGCGATATCCACTACTCATCGAAGAATACGCTGATACATTGTTTGTTGGCGGTACCCAACGCCGATCAAAGCGCCGTATTGCGCCGACGCGTCGGAAGGAAACCCTACCTAGCCTGGTACCACCTAGCTTTTTAGGGTTCTGTACCCAACGGGTGAAAACGGAACCCTATTACTAAGCCTCCGCTGTCCGTCCGTCCGTCCGTCCGTCCGTCTGTCACAGGGCTGTATCTCATCAACTGTAATAGGTAGGCAGCTGAAATGTTCACAGAGTGTGTATTTATTTTGCCGCTATAACAATAGGTAAAATAAAAAAAATAAAAAAGTTACATTTTTGTGTTAAATCTTGTATGATGGTACGGAACCCTTCGTGTGCGAATCCGACTCGCACTTGGCCGGTTTTTTTATTGCAACCTAACACCACAACGCTATGATAATAAATAAGCGCGTGAGAATTTCACAGCGGTTACCATCATAAATTAACTCGCCGGTTGAACAGGCAAGTGAGTGTTTAAATATGACGTTAGTTGCATTTCGTACTTTGCTTACTGTCAAACGACATGTCATTCGGCCAAGTGAATTAAACATTTCCAGTTAGCATGGTAAGAACTGCTACTAAGCTTTATATTTAATCACTCACGATCCTGTTTACCCGGCGAGTTATTTTACTACCCAGGACTAGGGTTGCCAAACGTCCGGATAAAGCCGGACAGGGTCAGGCTTTTTACATGCTTGTCCGGCCAAATTAGCCAGTGTCCGGTCCGTCCGGTTTTCGTTAGGTTTTTCCATCTTGGTCCACGACTTTGTTTCTTGCGGGTTTTTTTTTATTTTTTTTTATTTAAATAAATTAAGAGGCTTTGATTGATAAGTCTTTGATTGGACAACAATGGTCTAAAGAAAGAAACAGACTCAATGTGGAAAAATGCTGGTCGTGGAATTTAATCGAAGACATTTGACGTGCAAAGAGTTCTACGAGATTATTTTAACAGACGGAGCTCTTGAAGGGGTTTCCTCAAACGAAAAATATTAATTATTTTTGTTTTTATCAAAGATGTATAGAAGATTCAGACTAAAAGTCTGAACACGATAATATCGTGTTAATTGTTCGTTAAAGAAGAAAGACAGAAAAAGAAATAAAAAATACAAATGTATATGAATTTTAAAAAAAATATATAAGAATGAAAAGTTTAAAGTGTTAATGTCGATTAAAGAAGACTGATTACAAAAAATTGTAAATAAATGGTTTTTATTTTATAATTAAGGGATAAAATCGTTGTATTTAAGATGTCCGGCTTTGATACCGAAAAGTCCGGGTAAACTGCCTGGCCAGTCCGGCTTCGCCGTTTTAAGACCTGGCAACGCTACCAAGGACGCAATTAAGTGCAACGAACATTGGATATCGCTCGTCGAGAATTAGTAAGCAAACTGACTGGCCGTCGCTACCGTCAGTGTATGTTTTTTATTACTAAAACGCTTCCGCTATACGGATGCTTTTCAGTCGCTGCAGTCTTGCTAGGCGGTACGGTGGATACAAATAGTTCCGGCTAAATTTCGAGACAGGGCTAGGCAGCTAGGCCGGACATGTGATGAAATTAAAATAGTTTTACAAACTCACTACGGAATATCACCTAACACTTCAGTCACTTTCATCTAGTGTTCGGAATAAGATAATATACAATCTGGCAGTGAAACGGACACGATGTCGTTAACCTTCTGCAAAATGTAAAATTCTCAATACGTGCGGGTAAACATTACGCTTGGAAGCTGCATGAGGTTATTTCAGGGCCGGTTTCCTATACACATGTAGAGTTGTCTGATTTATATCGATACACACTTGAGTAAAGGTTGTTTTGTATGTATGGTGCCTGAATTCTCAACATACGAGGGTCTTAGAATGGTGTTAAGAATTGAAATCTACAGAAAAAAACCGGCCAAGTGCGAGTCGGACTCGCACACGAAGGGTTCCGTACCAACAACACCAAAAAATCACGTTTTTTGTATGGGGCCCCCTTTATTATTTTTTATTTTTTTATTTTACTTATTTGTTGTTATAGCGGCAAAATAAAGACACACTCTGTGAAAATTTCAGCTGCCTACCTATTACGGTTCATGAGACACAGCCCTGTAACAGACGGACGGACGGACGGACGGACAGCGAAGGCTTAGTAATAGACTTCCGTTGGCACCCTTTGGTTACGGAACCCTAAAAAACGGCCTAGTGCGATTCGGAATCGCACACGAAGGGTTCCGTACCATCGTACAAGATTTAACACAAAAAAATCACGTTTTTTGTATGGGACCCCTCTTTAATTTTAATGATGTTTTTTCATTTTACCTATTTGTTGTTATAGTGGCAAAATAAATACACACTCTGTGAAAATTTCAGCTGCGTACCTATTACAGTTCATGAGATACAGCCCTGTGAGAGACGGACGGACGGACGGACGGACGGACAGCGGAGGCTTAGTAACAGGGTTCCGTTTTCACCGTTTGGGTATGGAACCCTAAAAAGAAGTGCCTTTCGGAGTCTCACAACGATATCCCGCCGTCTCCATTCTACCACCCCTCAACCCAAAATGGGAAGAAAATGCAATCATTAAATGTGCACATTCTTCGAAATATAACCAACAGATCTTGTAAATCCTAAACTGTGGTAAACCGGCGAGAAAGATCGAAAGAACATTAGCGTCATCGAGCCTTGCATATGTCGCGCTTAGGAGGGTCGTTACGGTATCAATTTCGCATGCTACGGGCGATAACTGATTACATGCTCTTAATGTTTTACTAGGCTTTTGAAAAAATTAATTCAAAAATGCCTTGTCGAGAATTACAGATGTGTGTTTGAATTTGTTTATTTTACCATTTAAATTCGAAAATAATTTTACTGTTACAGTTTTTTTTTTTCACTGGAAAATACAAATATCTATAAAAAAGTGAAGACATACGGACATAGAATGAAGCCTTTTCAAGTGATTAAAAAACACTTGATTAAAATCAGATAACTTTTCGGGGTAGAGAACCTTTACGGCCTGGAAGGCGAGTAGTCGGCGCACAAAATCGTGCCTTGGCCAATGTGCAAATAAAGAATTTCTTCAAATTTTTAAATCTCAGAGCCCCACTACCCACCACGACAATCTTAACATAAAAAAACAAAGGAGTTTGCAAATTGGAAACAGCTCATAATATCCTCCGGTAGCAAATGAACAATCAACTTGCTAGGTATGTGGATAAAAATACTTCACAAATCTGGCAATGGTTTAATCATGGACATGTGAACGCACATTATATTTATAAAAACCGGCCAAGTACGAGTCGGAGTCACACACGAAGAGTTCACGTCTGTACCCTCCTATGTACAAGATTAAACAAAATCATCACGATTCTTGTGTGGTGACCTTTAATTTTTATTTGTTTTTAATATTGTATATTGAACAACAGATATAGCTGCAAAAGAAATGATAATAATAATAAACATATTTGATTAATAAATATATACGGTGAAGAATAATAAAATTCTTTATTGTACACCATTATAAAAACAGTTTAAAAAAGGCGGGCCTAATGCCAACAGGCATTCTCTTTCTAGCTACCCTTGGGATGTAGGACTTACACACTATGTGAAAAAATCAACTGTCTACCTATTGTTACGCGGGTAGGGTGCAGATTAGAGAAGAAAACACCAATACTTAACACTCTTCCTTTATTTCAAATAATTCACAAGCAAACTCACAAATACAATTTCACACTAGGTTAATCCAAACACTAATTTACAAACTATATCACTCACTTCACTGATTCACTTCAGAGCTAGTTCACTGCACTTCTATATCGCTTGTTGTCGCTCACTTCGCTTCCAAAAATAGACTGCCGCCCTCAGCGCCTTGGGCGCCTTTTATATCGGTGGAGCTTCTTTCCAGAACACTCCACCGATTTCTAGGCGCCCATGTAGGGCAGCAGTCGAGAACAATCTCCCTCGAGACATTACTAGAATGTCCGAGATTTGTTTCTGAAGTCAGCTGGACGAGGCGTCACTTTATATGGGACGACAGTGATGCGATAGCCTGCGCAATGCAATAAGACAAGTAGCGCCATCTACTGAAATTCGAAGGAACCATTTGGCGCACTTTGGTAGTGTATCAGCGCTATGTCTTCGCAGCGGGGCGCGCTCGTAACACTATCATGGTTTATGAGATCACACCCCGCTGACGGACGAACGGACAGCGAAGACTTAATAATAGGGTTCCGTTCGGCACTCTTTGAGGACGGAACCCTAAAAAAATGTTTTTGTGTCGATTACGACAGGATGTGTTTTATCAAATTAATTTATATTTTATCTTGAGTGCTGCGACCTCAAGAACGAATGACCTCACGAGCTGATACTAATCAAGACAGCGACATATGTAGCATATCGCGCTATCTAAATGAAGTTGAAATGGCAGGTGAAGCGAGGCAGCAAGGGCGATACCGCGGATTATCCGGGTACGAAAGCGTACCTTCACCTTGGCTCGCTGAAAATAATTCTCCGGCCATCGCCCCCTAAGCCTTGTTTGTTTTTCAGTATATTTGTAACTAGCTGAGGTACCCGACTCCGCTCGGAGCAATGCCGTTGATGACGGGCCGATTTATTTCTAGGATATTATACACGATGTTAAACAAGTTGGCGACATTCCCGAAAGGGGGTTATTTTGGGTGGCATACTGATTCCGAAAAAGAAGGACTTTTCTTGTTTTGAGATTTTGTTTTAAAATTTTCGATTTTTAATACTAGTATGAAAACATAGTATTTCTTAATAGGAATCGCACTGCATTAACAAAAAGTTTTAAAGTAGGACATATTTAAAAATAAATGTGATTTTTTTTTATTTTTTGTTAATTTTAAACGAGTATTCGGTATAAAATGACCGGTTTGCCATTAGCAGAGTGAAAATCGTGTTTTGCTAACGGTCCGTTTTCTCAGTGAAATATTATCAAAAAGTCAATGGTTCGGAAATCATGTAAAACTGTGGGTTAGTATATAGTGTAGTTATGTAAAAAAGCTAATAGGTATTAGAGTTAATCCCGTCCTGGTTGTTATCGCCGCATTGCATGAAACTATGGTTGAAGCGGCAATAAAAAAAAATCCATGTTTTTCATCCAGTTCAATGTAGCCGTGCTCATAAAGGGAAGGTACTGGCACGGCACCTAATTCCTTCGGAATTGCGTGGTGTTCGGCTAATATCATAACGGCAGTCATGTGGTATTAGCCATCCATGTCAGGTTAAAAAAAATACCACTTTAGCCGATATACGCGGTGGCCGAAGCACAGATCCCAATCTATCATCATATAGCATAGCCACAGAATAAGTGCCGTGTTTTCCGTCCAGTTCAATGTAGCCGTGCAATATAAGGAAGGTCCTGGCATGGCACCTAATTCCCATGTGGTGTCTTGGGCTAATACCATGACAGAAAGTGTGGTATTAGCAATCCATGTCCAGTCACATAAAAAAAAAGTAATGAAATCACCAAAGTTACTTCCTCGAATAGCGCAAAGCCGTGTAATCCTTGTAAAATGTTAAGGGCGCTAGAAACCCTCCGCATACAGATTAGCTAAGTGGGAGTCTGCCTACACCACCCCACCCAGCGAGAATAAAAGGACGGGGGTAGAGATCGAAACTCATTCGTATGGCGGCAGCGTAGCCACGAGTTAGTGGAAAACGTCTAACTGTAGTTAGTTCGCCTACGAATTCTGGACACGCAACTGGCGCAACATCGAATGTTCTTTGCACTGAACAGCGTCTTGTGAAGTTTTTAAGTTCTTACGTGTCGTTGGAACTCTAGAAAACCAGTAGTCGGCAAATTCGTAAGTGGAGCTCACTCACAAGCGATTCCGTCATTTATGATTAAAAGTGGCTACGCGCCGCCTGGGCGCCCCCATACGGAGGTTCGGTTGCTAGTCCCGACCTTCCATACACAACCCAAAGCACTCAGCTCGGGGCGTCGCGACGCCCACGCAACAACTCTCGGTTGACCTTTCAGGGAATAGATGGATTTTATTTAATTTAAAAAGAGATTAGTTTAAGAGGTGGGAGTGGCCTGAAAGCTTTTTAAAAGGATATTACCTCTTTAGGGTCACGTCGCAAAAAGCGAAAAAGACGATTTTATTAACCTTCTTGCCAAAATGTTTATTTCTAAGAATACAATATGGTGTACGTATGTATATACCCAAGGAAGCATAAATAAATAGTTTTCAAAAAAACGCTGTGAAATAGTCGACAAGATAAGGTTTCCCTGAGGCAGGTATGTTGCGGACCCAATTATATCCAAAAGTTATATGCGAGCAAAGACATTATGCGATATATTTAACAGTTATTTGCAATCAAAATAATCTGTAACAACATTAAAACGTTTTTACATCAATTATTTAAAAAAATATCTCTCAAATTTCATTTAAAAATGTTCTATTTGTTAAAAAAAACCGGCCAAGTGCGAGTCGGACTCGGACTTCGGCGGCGAAACGGCAACGTCGACGTATTTATGGCAACGGTAACTCGAACTCGCACTTGACGCCCACTGCGTGCGCTCTTAAATTTCTCCACACATTTGAAAACGTCAGTCGATCACTTTGCCGTAAACGCCAATTTAGGTAACAGCTGGGACTAGGATTTCTGTGATGGGCGGACAGAGGATGCTTAGTAATAGGGTTCTGTTGGGACCCTTTGGGTACGGAACCGAAAAAACCGGCCAAGTGCGAGTCGGACTCGCACACGAAGGGTTCCGTACCATCGTACAAGATTTAAAACAAAAAAATCACGTTTTTTGTATGGGGCCCCCCCTTAATTTTTATTATTTTTTTTTCTTACCTATTTGTAATAGCGGCAAAATAAATACACACTCTGTGAAAATTTCAGCTGCCTACCTATTACGGTTCACGAGATACAGCCCTGTGACAGACGGACGGACGGACGGACGGACGGACGGACAGCGGAGGCTTAGTAATAGGGTTCCGTTTTCACCCTTTGGGTACGGAACCCTAAAAAAGGACGTGCATCGCTCTGGTCAACCGTTTTGGAAAGTATCTATACCCTAACTAATCCATTTAATGATCGTATTCTTTACGGTAGCGACATACCCATACCCATGAACGATTTTGTTCAACAATTATTTATACACTTGAGAGAAGCTGAAACGTCCAAAGCGTGTCAATACCGATCCCATGTTTTCCTTTGGGTTTTCAACGTTTTAGAGGTCAAATAAATAATGTTTTTCATTAATCAAAAGTGCCAGTTGGCAATTGGCCACGACTCTCGCGTCCTTGAAAACGCCCCAACGGACAAGGTCGCACCACTCATGGCCGCCAAGCCTGCGCAGGGAATGGGGCATTACGCGTGTACAGTGCCTGCCAGGTTCCGAGGCAGAAAAGTTGCACCCCGTTAACTTATACAAACAATCTTCACTAACAAAAACTTACGGTGAAGTAATATAATCGTGAAGGAACTGGGGGGCTACTCAGGAAGCCAACACGAGAAGTTCACTCATGAGAAACTGGAAAAATCTATATAGAAAAAAATTGGCCTACTTTTTAGGGTCTCGTCGCAAATAGCGATAAAAGGGGACCATTGTGGTCTGGCTATGATGGTCTGTCGATCACACGCATAAGTCCCGTGTTAGCCGGGAGTACATATTTCAGAAGAACGGAAGTCCAAGTGTGGGGGTACGTCTGGAGACCCCACGTCGATGTCCAGCCAGTGACGGGACCCTCGGCACGTGAACACCGGTTTTTTTCTATACAGCGGATGACGGCTAGCCAGCGACTCAACGACGGAGATTGATGAGTAGGTACAACACTGACTGCTTCGATGCATGCGACGAATGTAGCTGCTCTATAGTATGTAAAACTGTAGGTCCCATTCCCCTACTAGGTGGTAGGGTTTAAGCCCGCGCGGGTCATAGATGGCTAATACCACACAACGATATTAACACAATTCACCACATTTCCGAAGGAATTCGGTGCCATGCCAGGACCTTCCCTTTATGAGCACGGCTATATTGAGCTGAATGTAAAACACGGACACTTTTTCATTGCCGCTTCGACCATAGTTTCATCCAACGCGGTGGTACCAACCCGGGCGGGCTTAACCCTACCACCTAGTAGGTGTAGTAGTAGACCTCCAAATCATGGAACAGCTCGCATTGAATAACCCCCACATACCACTTTCCCTTCCTTTCATCTTCTGGAGCTCTAATAATAGCTACATGGGGCTTCAATGGACATGCCATGCCACATTGTTCTAAACAACAGACATATTTTTAAAAGCCAGTGAAACCAACCATCTCTTTGTGGAATGATTTCTATAGTCGGACACGATCTACATTATGTATAAGGTATGGTTATTAGGAGTATCGTTTCCAAACAATTGCCTCAATACAAAAGTAAATACGTGCTTACTTACGTCAAAGTTCAATAAGGGGGGTTACCAAGGTAAATTAACTCGGCGGGTGAACAGCCAAGTGCGTGATGCAATCCAACGTAAACCCGTCTGTTGTAACAACTGATAAAAGGAGTACAATAAAGATTTTTTTTATTATTGTTATTAACAATAGTGCCTGCTTAACGCTTTCTCGCTTTCTGGCCCACAGGGTAGGACAGGGTTGGGGTCGGTCGGACTAGGCGGCGCCACTCAAGGACATCTGGAGGACATGTGCCATTACGCAGGACGATTTATTTAGTGACTTTCGGATTACGGATATTCTGGCGTCTTGCCCATCTTTCCCGGCTAGCGCCCTGCCAGAATACACTTCTGAAATTGTAGAAAATATATATGTAATCAATAATGCGGACATTATCCGTAGGATAACATATAAAGTCGAGTAGTTGGCCCAATGAGCTAGTACAGGAATTTCGCATTCATGAGATAGCTCTGTACCAGGGTTTCCTAACCTTTTGTAGTCATGGAACCCTTGCGGAATTTCAAAATTGTGACGGACCACTCCCGAAATGGGTTCGAAAGAAGGAAAAGGAAAAGAAGGGAAAGAAAACGAGGCATTTTGAAAAAAACTCCTTAAAATTGTATTACCACAGAAAAATAAAAGATACCTAATTTGTTTTGATCGATCCACTGGCACTGTATTCTCTTCATATCAAACATGGACCCTCAGCATTCATGTCACGGACCACCAATGGGTCCGTTCACGTTAAGAAACCCTAGAACGTGTTGCTACGGCAGGATAGTTCAATGTTTGGAAAAGATTGCAACACCTAACCTTGAAAAATTAATTTATTAAGGTCGGCCCGTAAGCACCTGAAAATTTCGCCTCCCATACAAACGTAGTTTACTAATGATTTGAAAACCACTGTTCCAACTTACTTGATATTTGATATCTAATATTAGGCTACAAATATCTGTGTCTGCATGCCTTTGTTTTTTCGGTAAATGTATTCTGGGTCAAACCACAGAGAAAACAAAATTCGTATGAAAATTTTCTTTTTGCATTCATTTCATTCGGTTTGGATTTTTCAAAAAAACAAAAGCATGCAGACACAGATATTTGTTACCTGATATTAGATATTAAATATCAATTTAATTGGAATAGCGGTTTCCAAATGATTAGTAAACTACGTTTGTATGGGGAGCATAGCTTACGGGCCGTTCTTAAATGTCTGAAACAAATAGTGTAAAAAGAGTAGTTATATTATATGTGCATAGTACAAAATATTGACTCCAGCTGGGTGATTTTGGTACTGGTGATTCTGAAGGTAAATCACAATAAAACTTATTTTCCTCCATTTTTTCAAAACTTCAATTACAATCTAATACATGAGTAATTCGATAAGAGGTATACGTTTATTCTAACAGACGACTGAAGCGGATTCAATGAATGGCATGGAATGGAAATGGAATTAGAAAAAAAGTTTCCAACGCATATAGGTGTGGGCGAAATATATGGAAGCGAAGAGAGGGCGCTCGATATTTCAAATGCACTATTGTAACCACAGATCAAAAAGGAAGATGTGCCATTTACCTAACGCGCCTACGATGAGACCCACTGTCTCCTATTTTCTAAAACCATCAACCCAACAAGTAACAACGTACAGGCTACCCTGCCTCACATAGTCACAGGGCTACTTGAATGATTATGTCGGCGGGGACTGACTTTGCGAACTCATATCGGGAGCACATTCGCGTGCGGTGTGGATGTTTGGACTGTATGGCATTCGACGCGTGGCCAACTTCCCATACGGATTATATGCACACTTTGTCCATACGGTGGAGTCGCGATACCGACCACATACGACTTCTCCCTTCTGTAAGTGCAACATAAAAAAGGGAAAAAATGTTTAACCCGCCTAAAAGGTAAGAAACAAGGTAGGCGCATGTTGATTAATCATATCAAACAGCGCCTAACTTGTTTCTTACCTTTTAGTGGGGTTAAAGTTATTTTTAAACATATTTTTCCTACGTTACCCCCCTTTGTGCCTATGTTACCCGGGCCATAATTACGAATCGATTGACACCTTATTCATCAACAACAAATTAATAGTTTAAGCATTATTGTGGAACATACGTAAATACAAACATACATACATAGACTGCTAAAATCATAATCTTTCCTTTTATAATACTTCCTTTAGGCTTCGCCGTGGTCGGGTGAAAAGAAGCAATCGCTCTCATTTCTCGCTATAAATCACGTCTTTCGCTCTTTTTGCCGAGGCTTTAACAGCCGGCAAGCACAGCGGCCGCGGTGGAAGCGGCGCGCGGGGAGGGCGGTATCGAGCGGCGGCGCCGCGCCGTGCGGTAGGGCGGGCGGCGTGACGTCACGCCGTCAAGGCCGCCGCCCACCCCCGCCCCGCCCCGCGCACTCAATGAACCGCCACCTCCCCGCCGGGGACAGGCTCTGTCGCAGGGTGGGGTCGCAAACGAGTCACTGTGTCGCACAATCCAGGCTAGAAAACGTTTTATTAAATAAATCAAAAGCACACGATAACAAATGTGCACACAAAATAAAAACGGCTAGAAAAATAAAATATACTACTATATCAAAAACATAAAAATAATGCAGATAGCACAAAAACGCATTAAAATTAACAAACATTACAATAGAATAACATGAACATAAATAGAGTAGTTATAGGGTCTGGGGGTCCATTCAGGGCAAGAGTGAGTTCGAATTCGTCACTAAATATCAACTCACTTTTTTAAATAGTTAATGTTTCCACACTTCTTGAACATCATTACAGTTGGGTAAAAATCTAGTCTGTCCCGTAAATACGTTGGAAGTATAAATAACGGTTCCGTTATTTTAATAATAATATATTTCCCAGCTATTTTTAGGTTAACTCACTCCCGAACTAGAACTCACTCTTGCCCTGAATGGACCCCCTGTATAGGATTTATTTGTGCGGGAGTGTAGTCTTCTGAGACTGTGGGGGTGTAGTCTACGAGTTTGTTATGGTGTGGGTGAAAGAGGGTGTGAGGGTAGTGACTTTGTGAATGTGAGGGTGGGTGCGGGTTATTATTATTTCAGAAACGTAGGAACATAACTTAGGCGTGTTGTTGGACAGTATGAGCTGCTTAAAGTCGCTAGAGGGAGTCACCGAATATGTAAAAACTCGACTGCGAACCGCATCGGTCAGTGTTACCAATATATTTGCACAATAAAGTTGTACTAGCGACCGCCTCGGCTTCGCACGGGAAGCACTAATTATCTATAGCCAGATTACTTATGGTGGATAGTTGGGGGGGGAGGGCGGTCATGTGACGAATTTTAAAACTGACATACGCCATAGAATAAGGCAATCCGTTCTGTCATCCCACAGAAGTGCACGCTATATTGTATGGGATGACAGTTCGGATTTGATTATTCTTTGATGGGACTGAGATAAATTGGTTTCGTGCTCGCCCTGCGGTTTAAATGTGATTTGCTCGCGAATAACAAAAAAGATTACTCAAGATTACCTAAGATTCCTCGGACTTCGGGTCTATGTAGTTATGGATATTTTTTTTGATAAGCCATCAGGAACCTAAAAATTATCGGGAGAGAAAGTATTATATGTGTAAATCCAGATAATAAACTATATACTGGCCATCCCTATAAGCAGTTATGTTGCGCAGGTGTTCCATATATGTGAACAAATTCGACTCCGTTAAGCCCGTTATCGCGTGATTGAGTAACAAACATCCAAACATACAAACTTGAACATTTATAATATTAGTAGGATAAGCTCAAGCTGGTAAAAATAATTACACGTGGCATTTGTACAGAACCATAAAATTACACTTGTAATTCAACATACGCCACGCGCGATATATGCTAGACTAGAGGTATGCAGAGGTGAAGAGGTAGCGGCTATTATTAGTCCATATAATGGACTCAGTGTGTTTTCACAGAGCAAAGTAAACGGGCGCCCGGCAACGTCCACAGAAGAGAAACGGGCGGAGAAGTCGTAAATAGACGCATGGACGACGTGGGCATATTAATTGTCTAGGTCGCCGACCACTACACATGGCATATATCTTTCTTTTTTTATTTTAGGCAGCGTCAAACATTTGAATGAGCTGCCTGACATGGTCGGTGTGGTGCCGTGAATGCCTTTCTGTTAGAGCAGTTATTGAGGTGTCTATGCTAATTTCTCACGCAAATCGAAATATAGCAGGTTTAACCAGCACCAGATATTTACATATTATATTTGCTCTCTGAGATTAGAGTTCTGTTGCAAATAGGTTAGCTATCATAATATTTACCCTTTGGATCTACGTAAACATCAACCTAGCTGGGTAAAGCTCAATTCTGGCCAATGTATTTTTTACAATTAACATTGAATTTTGTTCTACATTAAAACGACAATGTAATCGTAAAATATGACTCTCTAAGCAGGGATCACCAATTAGTTTCATTTGGGGTCCGTTTTTCACAATGATATGACCTCCGCGGTCCGTTTGGTAGACAGTCGAAGTTCGGAATAAGCCTAATTATATTCGAACCTCTCCTCCTCGCCCTTAATATTATCGCGTGTATTTAGTTAGTTAAAAAAATATAATAAACATAAATATGTTTATCAATAAAAAAAAATAGAAGAAGAGAAACCTGAATATAATTTGATTAATTAATAAACGATTTTTTTCTTTGAACTATGTGTCTGAAGTTTGGAGTAAAGTTGGTGCAAGTTATTGCCATTAAACCCTGGAGATGTTCTTCATCGGTAAGTCGAGATTGAAATACATGTTTCATTAAATTAATCTTAAAAAAGCTGCATCATAAATATATGTCAAGCCAAACATAGTACAAAGTTTGAAAGCATTTTTTTAGTTCAGGGTTTTTAATACCACACATAAATTTTACCCAGAAAGCAAAAGAACGATATATCTAACGATATTAGATAAGTTAAATCATAGATTGTTAAATAATGAAATAAAAAAATTAAACAGAGGTTTCAAAGACACCTGTTATGCCTAATTAATTAAATCGATAATAAAATAAGCAAATAACAGATTTCTGATAATTTCTAAAATCGTATAAAAACACACAAACTCTTTAACTATGATGAAGATGACAATTTTTTATATCCACTATGGAGCCCTTCAGGCGTACGACCGCTTTTTTCTACGACCTCACGAGTCGAAATTACCTCTGACCCAACGTTTCAAAGAGCTCATGTCACGGTACGGTTTTCTTTGATAAATTAATGATGACCGCTACGCGTTCTGAGAACTTCTCGTGTTCTCTCCAAGTAGTCGTGTGAACTCCTCGTGTTCGATCCAAGTAGTTGTGAGAACTTCTCGTGTTCGCTCCAAGTAGTTGTGAGAACTTCTCGTGTTCGCTCCAAGTAGTTGTGAGAACTTCTCGTGTTCGCTCCAAGTAGTTGTGAGAACTTCTCGTGTTCTCTCCAAGTAGTTGTGAGAACTCCTCGTGTTCGCTCCGAGTAGTTGTGAGAACTTCTCGTGTTCGCTCCAAGTAGTTTTGAGAACTTCTCGTGTTCGCTCCAAGTAGTTGTGAGAACTTCTCGTGTTCGCTCCAAGTAGTGCTGCACATAAAGGCAAGACACACACACGTCTAAGCGAATGCATACAATGGCGGTCGCGAGATAAGCGGTCGTTTCGCTATTTGCGCGGATCCAGTGCTGTCCGGATCCACCACGCTATCGTCCATTGTTCTTTTCGAACTTTTCCACGGTCGATATCAGAATCAAAGCAGAGACCAATCTACAGCAAGTGTACAGAGTTGATACAATGAAATGAAACGTAGAATACCCCGGCTGTACATATTTGATAATATCTTAGGTGTGTACACACACTCATACAATAAATGTAACTAACTCTTAGGGGATATGCAAATTGTAATGATAGTTGTATGCCTCAAATCAACGTGACGGGCCGGTTCTGTGGTAGTGCCAATGTTATGTTTCAGAGATATTGTAAAATTTTATCACTACTGACATTAAAAATACCTACTTCAATTAGTATCTTAATAAGTCAATAGCATCTTACAATAATATGGGAAATGTATAATGTCACTAGTGAGATCACGACAATAGCAGAGCGACACATAACAATCTCTCAAAAGTGAAATGGGCATAAAAACGTATTCACCGAGTTGCTGAAACCATTCATTTCATTATTTGTTCAAGATTTGATCTTTGCAGAAACATAGTCACTGTTTTTACAACAGCAAAAGATGTTTTGATTACCTTCATAAGTAAAGATTAGTAAAGTTGCTCATAAAGGGAAGGTCCTGGCATGGCACATAATTCCGTCGGGAATGTGGTGTATTGGGCTAATATCATAAAGGTGGTATTTATCCATCCATGTCAGGTTGCATAAACAAAAAGTGTAAACCACGGGGATGTGAAGACAATAAAAAGATAATATTTGACTAACATCATACACATACCTTACAAATAAATTAATTAGTTCTATGTTGGCGATCTTTTTGACTAAATAATTCAAATACGGGATGATTACTGCATTTCGTCCGAATAAGTTGACTTTTGCTTAAACTCTGTATATTAGTACTTCACACACTGAAACAAAAAAAACACACTAAATAAAGGGACAAATACCGTAGAAGTAAATGGTAATGTTTATCACGTTAAGTGCGTGCCTACATATTTGTCAGGTCCAACCTAATTCTATAAACAAATAAGTATGTACACGTGGAATCGATTAGCATATCATATCTATTTTATATTTGCTTACCAATCTGACTGCATGAATGATGGGCCCAGGACCTTAACGTTATCAATGACGTAGAGGCTATGTTGGATATTGTACACATGTTATTTTCATTTTATTGTTGCAATGTTATTTTGTCAATGCTATTTCTTATCTGAGTTGGGTGTTATTGGGAACATTTCGATTTTTCACTTACATTCGAAATAATTCAATTTTATTGTAGCAGTCTAGAGACAAAACGATTCTCTACTGACCGAGGACTGAACCTCATTGACTGACCCTCATAATTTCATCGTATCCGTCAGGCTATCCGATTGTCAGAGACTTGTAACCGTTTTAGGTGAAATTTTAGTATTGTACGGATATTATTATCGCAATAATAGAAGCATTCATCTGTTAGGCATCAAAATTGGGTTCCAAATGAATGAAAAATACACATGATAAGTAACAACAACCCATTACTCCTCTCTTGATCAATCGTATTTCTATCCAAACCACCTCCTATGATATTAGAGCCACACATGAATAATGAACAAGCACTGGAAACAGAAGCCTGAGTTCGCTTATAGATAACTACACTTTCGAGAGTTAGCGTTATTAGAATCACAATTTGGTACAATTTACCAAATTGTGTGTGTCATAACGCTAACGCTCGAAAGAGGAGTTATTTATCAGCGGACTCGGGCTTCAGACAAGTGATTGATCAAATATGACGTTTAGTTGCATTTCGTACAATTCTAGCTCGTACATTTCAGTTCACTTGGCCCAATAACACGTCGTTTGAAAATGCACCTACACGTCAGATTTAATCATTTACCATATAACCCCCGTATAACCCCCCAGTACCACGCAGGAGGGTCGATGGAGGAGACGTTCCGCCATGGTTCTAGTTATTTGCCGGCATTTATTTACATAACTGGTCAGCTAACGAAATATCCGCAGTGGTATTGAATTCTAAGTATTTGGAGGGCAAATGGCAAGCCATATGCGGCGGTGGCGGCGGCATGGCTGTTATGAAGATTGATCGACATGGCTGCCGATCGCGCCGCGGTGATGTAACCCTGTGACTCACCGCCGGAACCACCGCAGCCAGCCAGCCAGCCAGCAAGCCAGCCTGTCTGCCGAAGTTTTTGCGCACGGCTCAACAAATGGAAACACACGGTGCTGTGTGGGTACCGGCACGTTAAAAGAATACAAATGGGCCCACTGCATGGCTTCCCGTGCATGTCGTAAGAGGCGACTAAGGGATCCAGCGTCTGGTAGACCGCTAGGTCGACTGGGTACGCCACCACACTCGGTGATAAGTCGCGCCGCCAAGCAGTTCGCTGTGTTCCGGCGTGAATCCCGAGGACCCAGTAGCAAGGGGGATTAAGGGGCGAAGAGGAGTGGTCCAGTGACTCTAAAGCTGAATCACTGCTTGGGAGTAAGTGATCGACACGATGGCCAGGGAGACCTGGTGAAACGGGTGTCCCGCTGCCCGCCCGCCGAGTAGTTCAGGGCCCGGTCTGTGTCTAACCAACACAGAAGGCTGCACCATCACTCGGCGCATAATCTCGGAGTGGTCCGTCGTGCCGGTTGGTGACCGGACTGCCGGGGTCCCGGCGGCCACTTCCGGGGGGGACCGAGGCCCTTCCGTCCATCGTATCGGTTTCTCACCATCCCAGGCAGATAGTGACGAAGCCACAGAGTTGCGCTTTGACCACAAATCTTCGCTACTAGTCCCCTGTGCAACCTCACACCACACAACCATGCAATGACACCAACAAAGAATAACGTATATTCAGCGGTGCACAACCCCGGCACTTTTCGCGTAGATTTTGCGAACATACGGGGGCTGCACACAAACCTGAATGCTGTGCACCGGCACCTGGAGCAGACGAAGCCGGCCATGATTTTTCTTACGGAGACACAAATATCACGACCTGCCGACACGTCGTACCTGCATTATCCCGGTTTCTCTCTGGAGGAATCCTTCCGTCCGAAGGCCGGGGTATGCCTGTTCGTCAGGTCTGATATTTGTTGTCGCCGTCTTCATTGCATGGAGGACCCTGAACACTCTGTGCTTTGGGTCCATGTTGACATGGGGACGGACACGCGGCTGTACGCGTGCCTGTACAGACCGCACAACGGGGATAGGGAGGTTACTCGACTTCTCGAGTACATGAGCAAAGCGGCAGACGATGACGATGAGTTGGTCTTTCAGGGAGATTTTAACGCGCACCATGCGTTGTGGCTAGGCTCCGAGACGACTGACTTTGCTGATAGGGCTGTGCGTAACTTCGCCTTGGCGCACAACCTGACTCAATTGGTGACGCAACATACACGTATCCCAGATCGAGCAGGTGATACGTCCTCCTTACTGGATCTTCTGCTGACCACCAAACCCGCCGGGTATAAGATGTCGGTGCTTGCCCCCTTGAGGTCATCTGATCATTGCCTGATGAGGTCAACTGTGCCACACACCCAGACTGAGAAACGTGCGCCCGGCACGCGTCTGGTGTGGCATTATGAGTCGGCAGATTGGGACGGAATGCGTGAATACTTCTCCTCCTTCCCTTGGAGAGAGCTCTGTTTCAGCGTTATGGATCCGTCGAGCTGTGCGAATGCCGTTTCCGAGGTGATCACGGGAGCTATGGAGCTTTTTATTCCCAGCTCCACCAAATCCCTCGGTGGCAAAAGCCAGCCATGGTTTAACTCGGAATATGCAGCCGCTTGTTCTACCAAGAACGCGGCCCACCGTGCATGGTTCCGTGCACGAACACGACGTGACCCAGACGTAAAAGCGCTGAAACAAGCTCTTAACGTAGCCTCCAGATCCAGTAAGAGAGCAATTGCCAGAGCGAAGTTCGAGCATATCGGCAGAATTGGCAAGAAGTTGATCAGCCACCCGACTGGGAGCCGTCAATTCTGGTCCCTCGCCAAATCTGTCGAAGCGAATTTCTGCCGCTCCTCACTTCCACCATTGCAGCAGCCTGACGGATCACTCGCTTTTTCCGCCAAAGAGAAGGCCGACCTTCGGCATCTTTTCGGCGAATTCTCGCCTGGATGATGGTGGCTCCATTCCGCCTGCCATTCCTGGGTGCGGAGTATCTATGCCGAGCAATATACAATTCCGCCAGGGAGTTGTACGGCGTGAGCTCTTCGCCCTAGATTCCAGGAAGGCGAGTGGCCCTGATGGCATTCCTGCGCTGGTGTTGAAGAAATGTGCTCCGGAATTAGCTCCTGTCCTTACCCGCCTTTACCGCCTATCGTACTCCACTGGATGTGTGCCCGCAGCTTGGAAATCGGCCAACGTTCAGCCCGTGCCTAAAAAAGGCGATCGATCAGACCCGGCCAACTACCGTCCCATAGCCATTACCTCTCTTCTCTGCAAAGTGATGGAGCGCATCATTAACTCACAGTTGATGAAGTATCTAGAGAGCAATGAACTCCTCAGCGATCGTCAATACGGCTTCCGTCCGAATCGATCTGCTGGGGATCTCCTAGTTCACGTCTCACATGAGATGGGTGATGCGCTCGAAAATCATTGCGAAGGTATGGCTATCGGCCTGGATATAGCGAAAGCATTTGACCGGGTCTGGCACAAGGCACTGCTTTCCAAGCTGCCCTCCTACGGCCTGCCACCCGAGCTGTGTGACTGGATCGCCGATTTCCTGCATGGCCGCAGCATAAAAGTCTTGGTTGACGGATGCTGCTCCGAAGCCATGTCTGTGAATGCCGGCGTGCCGCAGGGCTCTGTGCTGTCCCCAACCCTCTTTCTGGTACAAATTAATGATCTGCTTAATTTGGGCGACATTGACTGCTACGCAGACGACAGCACAGTGCTAGCCAGGTACACCAGTCACCAGACCGCAAGCCGAGGAGAATAGGCGGCGCCTCGTTGTTAGACTCGAAGAGACCCTGGAAAAAGTTTCCGAATGGGGTCTCCAGAACCTTGTCGAGTTTAACGCGAGCAAGACACAGGCGTGCGTGTTCAGTGCGAAGCGTACTCCGTTCAGTGTGGCTCCGACTTTCCAGGGAGCAACTCTACGTATTGACGAGCATATAGGGATACTTGGGGTCGACCTGACGCATAACCTTAATATCGGACGCCATATCGAGGATAAAGCCAAGCTCGCCTCGAAAAAGCTGGGAATTCTTAACAGGGTGCGTCAGTATTTCACGCCTGACAAAAAACTGCTCCTTTATAAGGCGCAGATAAGGTCTTGCGTGGAGTACTGCTCGCATTTGTGGGACGGCTCAGCTCAGCACCTGCTTGGCTCCCTAGACTCGATACAGCGTCGGGCCGTGCGTCTCGTCGACGATCCCGAGGTGTCTTTGAATCTAGAGACCCTCCAACTCCGAAGGGATGTTGGGTCTCTCTCTGTGTTCTACCGTCTTTACCATGGAGAATGTTCATCGGAGCTGCATAACGCTGTCCCTCCGTCCCCTTTCTACCATCGCACAACACGGAACAGGCAGGAAATGCACCCGTACACTGTCGACATTCCAAATATCAGAACCAACCGATCCTCTAGGTCCTTTATCTATAG
Source organism: Incurvaria masculella (assembly GCA_946894095.1). Lineage (NCBI taxonomy): Eukaryota > Metazoa > Arthropoda > Insecta > Lepidoptera > Incurvariidae > Incurvaria > Incurvaria masculella. The sequence goes on from OX335644.1 coordinate 13,826,871, forward strand.
GGTCGGTAAACTATGGAATGCACTCCCTGCCGAGTTATTTCCCCTTAAATACCACCTGGGATCCTTCAAACATGGTGTGAAGAAGCACCTGGCCGGCCGCCATGGTTTTCGCAGCCCCGAAAGTTCGAAAGCTCATGGGCGTCGTCGGGCACCTTAAGAGGTCCTGGCATACGCCATATGCCGCGCTTTACATAAAATAAAAAAACCTAGACGATACATAGTCTCAGAACAGAAAGTGCGATGCTCTGTCGTTTGCACGGCAACAGTTTTCTCACTTTCCTTGACCTTGAGCAATCTTATGGGCTGCGCGCTTGCCTCTACCCCGCGTCACCATACCGACACCCGCCATAGTAAGGTTTTGATAAGCAACGATAAGCAATTATTGCACTCACACATCCACCTGTACAGCAAGATGGTTCTTTATTTTAGATTTACATTCTTATCGAGGTAAAGTTCAATATTATATCGATGCATACATTATTTATGATAGGACAGCAATAATGTGAAAAAAAAACAGGCAACAACAAAGACGAACTAAAGAATATAGCTGCTGGACTCTTCCATGAATAGTATTCTTTTTTTATGAAAAACCGGTATTGGTGGCTGTGATAAGACGAAAAGGTGCTCAGAAAACCCATAATTCAACTCACCTCGCATAACCACGCTCAGCGAGGCACCACACCAGCGGATTTGCAGACTATCGCAGACCTATCGAGCTTGTTCAAATTACGATTGAAGACACCAAAGTTGTCAATTTTGAGGAACGATGATTTCTTATTTTATCAAAAGCCTAATGTTAACCAGAAAGGGGTGCTCTAAATCTCAGCGGCGGGAACTCCGGATAAAGGTTGAATGGGGAGGAAAAAGTTCCACAAAGCAACGTCAACGCTCATCTGCATACTGAACAGACTGGAGGGACCCTACAAAACTTCCGTGGCTCAGATAATTGGAATATTTTCAAGTAACGAGGTTTTTTTGCTGTGAATTCATACACCGTTACCTTGAATTTCGGGAGCTGCTTCTAAAGGAAGTATGTAGTGTCAGAATCATCAGAATCATCGTAACACCAGGATAGGTAGACACTAGACAGCTAAAAGAGCCGCAAGGAAAGCAAGGAAAGCAAGCAAACAACTGTTCAATTTATTATATTCATTGAAGAACGCGTCTCAGAATTCACAAAAAGATTAGGTTGATCTTCACCGCGCACCGCTGGTTCAATGAGTGAGTCTTGCGTTAGTAATTTATCCCCCTTAACAACTCGTTAAACCGTGACTAGCAATTATGTGCGTCTCTTCCTAGAACTACTAGACGAAGAAGGCGGCTGCGACGATGTGCATAGAAATACTGATGAATGCGTAAAGTTCCTGGTCCACATTTAATTAACAGTTGGAAGTGGACATTTTAGCGGCAGTACAGAAGACGCGTGGAGTCTTTTGCCTGTATCAGCGATGGGTAATTCTGGCTCCAAAAACTAATGCTACAAAAGTCGGGAATTAAAGGTTTAACGATACTGGAAACCCCGCAAAAATCCGGATAATCAGGAATTATGAATGAATCATAATTTCACTCTCCGGAATGGGTTTCCTCCGGAAGCGCCGGACTCCACGTCCTAAAACGAGCGGCATTATGATTTCCATAAGCCTATTCCGAAATGTTCATAAGCCCACTTCGGAATGGTTCTAAACCGGAATGGATGTTGGTTGGTGAGGAGTAAGAATGGGAGAGGAGTATGTAAACTTGATGAGGAATGTTTAAAGGATTAGGTGAACTCGCAATGACCCGCCAATGGTATAAATGTGGGTGAACTCTATGGACTGCCATAGTGGTGTGTACTCCTGCCATCTATACAAAATGCACAAAGGGCAAAGTCTGCCAACGAGACCCATTTATGGGGGGGGGAGTTGCCATGGTAAAATAACTCAAATTTACCAGTTAGCGTGCACGAAATGCAACAAAAATTCGATGTAATCACTCACTTGCATGTAACATGGTGATACCGAGAAATATATGCTCGACCTCATTCACATCCATTACCTATCATTAAGGCGGCCCATCCCGGTCATCTCCCCATACAAAAGGGGAAAGAAGATCACGCCTATATTTCTTGTCAGAGATCAAAAATTTTGCTCAAAATAGCTTTATTTGATTGAACTAGATGTCTGATGACCGTTCGCATTGTAAAATTGTGTTTGGTTTCCAAGTTATAACGTCCGAAAGTTTGGATTTTTCGCGCGTTTTATACAATAACTTTGGAGGTGGATTACACAATGATAAATTAAGAACATCTTAAAAAGATTAGTCATCAGACATAGCTTATTTAATCAAAATTTATAATCTATTAGGTTTTTGTTAGAATTTTGACTACAGCGGTCGTGGTTTACTTTTAGCTATAAGTCGTTTTGAAACTAAAATTTTCGTAAATATTACCAAATCATACACTATGCACATTGTCTTTTTTGTGGACAGGTTGCATCTTCCTTATCACGGAGCCTGTCTTATTCTTAGAAACAGAGAAGGTCCCAGAGCGCAACAGCACGGTTTTGTACCGTGCCCGCAAATGAGTTGAGGCCGCCGGGTTGGGCCACCTTAAAGTAAATAATTGGGCATTTTTTGTTTGTATTTTGTTGTATTTTAAAGTGGATTCCATGAATCTTACCAATTACCTTTCTGGGGAAACCATGTAGGTAAAGCTTGCCAACCAAATGTTATTTCGTTATGAATTCGGGGAAAGATTTGCAATTAAATGGGCTGGAAATAAGGAGCCGAAATAACCTATCACAATCGAAAACAATTCGAGATACTTGTATTCTGACGTCACCGCCTCCGCACCGTGGCCTCGTCTGGCCAAGGTTAACTTAAGGTTACTTGCCGATGGCGGACAGTATGCACGGAATGATTCAGATAGGATTGTTTGCACTTTTCTAGATAATTGAGGAATATTGAGAAAATTATAATTCCACCAAGCTGTTCTGTCACTCTGCACAATCTGCATAATATTTCCTTTTCCATTTTTCCTTTTCCTGGACCGTTCCTAAGTTCTGTTCGGTCGATATCGCCCGAGTTTTCTGCCTTATTGCATAGGGCGAAATATGTAAGGTTGTTAAGGGCGTGATAATAGCCCAAGAGAATGACAGTGATTTTCGCGCATGATCGCCTTAATGGCCCCTTATTTCAAAGATACCTAAAAAATACCTATACGATATATCTAAAAAAACTATAATTTGTACACACAAAACCTCAATAATATCGAAAAGTAAAAGTATTATAAAAATCGGTCAAGTATGAACGTTTCCACGTGCCGAGGGTCCCGTCACTGTAGGATATAGGAGAAATTCGTCCTCGCCTGATCAAAATTACTGCTTCAGAAATCTAGCTATTTCTCAAAAAATATGACATTATGAGCAAAAGAAAGTACATAAGTGTACCTATATTGGTAAGTTTTTCAAAATTTTCAAACATCCGCTAACAGGAGAATAATTCGGGACAAAATTCGTGTAACCGGCAGAGGCCAAAGCTTCTCTCTTTTTTCACTTTTTGCAACGGGACCTGATATCTTTCACGAGTAATTCGAGTCTGAATTCTCCTCCTGAGAAACCTCTTTCTTTCTTATCAATTCCACATTATTTTCGTGTAACAATGCGGGTCACTGCCCCTAGATCCCGTTCCCTTCCCATTCCCAAAACCTGCCCGGGTACGCTACTATTTAATAATCTTTGCCGCATTGGTCCCATCGCATTGGATGCCGCTTCGACCATCGTTCATTAACTGCAATGGTACCAACCCGGACGGGATTAACCCTACCACCCAGTAAGTAAGGAAGGGGCCTACAGTTTTACGTGGAATCCGAACCACGGGCAGCCTCAACAGCTGAAAATTGTCACCCAACCAGAACCCAACCGCGCACAGAGATGCTTCACCCAGCTTATCGAATCGCAAAGCGTGTCGCGCCACTGGGCTACCGAGGCTTACAAGATCTTACCGATAGATCGATAAGTGATGCGTAACCCGTAATAAAGGCTTCGGACCTGACTATGAATCTCGGCCCAAGTTTTTGGGCTCGCGGAGAAAAATGTGGTATCATATTTAAACATGCCGTTTTCTTTACTTGCAAGATAAGCTAAGAACAAGGCATACAATTATTGCGTGTCACATTTTATTATGTTGGTACCATTTTATGGGTGAGTTTACGAGCGTAAGTAAAGAGTGGGTGAATATTTTGTCAAGCATAAATAATACCATAGATTAAAAAGATAATACCAAGGCAGGTTCCGTCAGCTTTGGAAAATCATTGTAGGAGAAAAAATATTTTTGTAACGGTTAACGCAGATAGAATAACCACATCATATATATAGATCAGTCGGATTTCGATGGAAACACACTAAAGTCACAAATAACGATCGTGGTGTCAATTTAGTATATTTGTCTAGTGGAAGACAATAATGATTATCTTGATGGGGTGTGTGCGTCAAAGTAGATGGCGCCACAGTAGCTCGTAGTTATTCCGCTATAACTCCTTAAACATAGAAAGTTACAAAGTATAACTGGATTGGCGAGCACATTATTCAGTTACATATTTAATCTCATGACACAATGTGGAAGAAAACTGCTCATTTATCACGACAGGTGGCGTCTAAGCGTGCTCACCTAAAATATCTGTGAAAGCTGTCCGATACCTACCATGCAAAATAAAACAGAATAGATTAAAAAATATTTATTTACTCGATGTACGAGTATGTAATTGAAATGACTTCAAAGTAATTCCGAAAATATTTTATTTTTATTATGCTAATCAAAAGAAGTCGTGGGAAATAAAATATCACAAAAATATTTATAATTTATGCTGATATTTTTTTTATGATTCTTTCACATCGTAGAGTAACTTTCGGTTACTCTACGATGTGAAAGAATATTTATATGGTGACCGAAAGATAACTTAGGGATTTTATTAGCTGCTCCAGCTACGTGAAAAAGGGCGAATGACATTTTAATTTGTTTGAAGACCAATAAAATCTAGTCTTTTCCTCTAAACCTTATTCTAACTGCATCAAGGAGTAAGTGCATCTTTCATCTGAAAACTCGTAAATCAAACTTGACAGGAATTACAGTGCTGACGTTTTTAAGGTCAGGTCACTCATACGACACCTAAAAAGCTTTGAGTTTTCGTCCCCATACAAAAATAAGCTGAAATCGCTTAGATTATTCTGAGGATGTGTGCAAAAGTTGCACTTTGTCTCATAATGATCTCACAATGATAGCCTTTTTTTCAAAGTTTTGTGAGAGATTAAATACATAACTGCTTAATGTGCTCGCCAATATATATTTATGGCTAGCAATATCCGATTTTTGGGAAGTTATAGCAGAAATAGCTACGAACGACTGTGGCGCCATTTACATGGACGCACACACCCCCAGGAACAGACGCAAAGTACCGATAGCGAAAAAGAGACCCTGTCTATTTTTGCGGTTTTGTTTCTTTCGTCCCGCGTTCAGAAAACCTCACGAGTTGGGTGATCTTCTTACAACCCCGCCTCCGCCCGCCTCCGACACAGTTCGTGTCGCTGTGCCAACACGTCTATGCGGTCGCCATGCGGCAGTTCGCTAGCTGAGCTGGCCCGCATCTGTCCTTATCTCCGTCTCACTCGCACACAATCTCCGACCTGATTTATGTAATTTACATGCACAGCTGTGTACTTACTGGCACAGTGGCTTTCTTTTAACGCGGAGGCGGGCGACACCGCATGCACGCATTCACCCAAAGGGTGAAAACGTAACCCTATTACTAAGCCTCCGCTGTCCGTCCGTCCTTCCGTCCGTCTGTCACAGGGCTGTATCTCATGAACCGTAACAGGTAGAAATGCAAAAAAAACAGCTGAAATGTTCACAGTATAAAAATAAAAGGGGGGTCCCATACAAAAAAACCTGATTTTTTTATGTTAAATCTTGTACGATGGTACGGAACCCTTCGTGTGCGAGTCCGACTCGCACTTGTTTCACCATAAAAACATGCTGTCGGAATTCCGCGCGGAAAATCTCGCGAAATACTTGTGAAACTCTGCAGGATTAACGTTCTGAAATTTTAGTAACCTAGAAATGTGTGCATTACACTGTGCAATAACATGGTGAAATGAAAATTGTTGTTTTTTTTTAAATCTATAAATCAATAAAGTTTCTTTGCGAGTTACACTGAGTTCAAGCAATCCGTTTGGAAGGAAATTTGGTTTAATTTGACTAACAGAAGTTTAAAATTAGGTACACGCGGAATTATTTTGAAGCTTCGGTGCATTTACGGTCTCAATTCTTGCCAGCTAGCAGATAAGTATTCTGGGTCTAGGGCGTAACTGAGGGATCGCTGAAATCCGAGCAAACGATCGCGCCGGGCATAGGGCACACAAATATCTTAGCTCGCAAGGAATAATAGCGATATTTCGCCAGCGTTTCGCACGGATTTATGCGCGGAAATTCCGAAATGCGGCGAAACTATATCTGTCCGGGCGAGCCTTTACTTCCCGTTCGACTGACCACCGCCAACCTTTTACATGCCTTTACTTTTAAAATATTGACAAAAACAAGCGATATTTCGCACCTATTTTGAATCTGAAAGATAAATTAAATGTTAAATTATTATGTTCCTTTCTATTTACCATTCAAGGTAATGATGAATAGTAATAATACATAATATGTCTGTGAAGTTATGTATTATTTTCGACTGATTGATGATATGCACATACGCTTAGTTAATGACTATAACGATATGTGCCCGGCTGGCTTCTTTATTTATTTAAAGAAGACGGATTTTTCATCGACAACTAAGATTTATTAAAATGTTCATGTGTATGTAATTCCAATTATTGGTATTAAAACTTCCCACTCACAAAAAATGTTACAAAATTCTTGGAAATAAAACAAATGAAAAGCAATACAGCTGTCTACCGACATTCATCTTACACACATCGTTGTGACTATCGAAATAAATTACCTAGTTGGTGCCAAAAATATGTGAAGCAAAATAAATAATTGTGGTCACTGCATAGTTGTAACTAGCTACAAAATCACCAATCGCAAGTCACACTCCGGATGGCAATATTACTTGATAATAGCACATTACCGGATGTTAACATTACTTGATAACAGCACATTATCCGATCAGACCACGTCCCCAATAAACTGGGTGCCATGCCAGAACCTTCCACTTATTTGCACAGCTCCTACTGCAATAGTCAACTGGACTGAAAACACAAATAAGTTAAAATATATCAAGTAATGTGAAGGTTTTATAAAATGAAAACTTTTCTGGTGAAAATATTACAATACATTTTAAAGTGTGGTGCGGTTTTTGGGTACCAATTGCTGGGACGTTTTAAACATAAAAAACCAAAAAATTATGAACATTTGACAGAAATAATAAACATAAAAAAATAAAAGGCATTCTAATCATGGAGGTGAAGATCACCTCCATGATTCTAATATATGGACACAAAGCAGTATCTTTTAGAATGGAAAATTGAAATAACATTTAATGGCCTAGTTTGTCCAAAATATGAACCTAGATGTATCTGTTTCTTTTAGAAAAGTTGGACCCTCATTTTATCCTAGAAAGGACATAGATTCCTTTGTAGGATAAAATAGGGGTGGTGAAGGCGGGCTCTAGAGCGGGTTTGGATGATAAAATGGGGCCAGGAACTGCGTTGTGGTGCTACAGGTTATATAAGGGTCCCTTCGAGTGAGCTTTGAGGTTGAAGTGGTCGTCAGTCCAACTCTGTCGAGTACACATTTTATACTTTACTTAATATTTTAGTGTAGGTTGTTGTTAGGTAACTGGACATGGATAGCTAATACCAATTTTCATGATATTAGCCACACAACACACTGCATAGGAACTCGGTGACATGCCAGGACCTTTCTTATATTGCTAGGTTACATTGAACTAGATGGAAAACACGGACAATTTTCATGGCAACTTACTTCGACCATCGTTCAAATATGACAAATCCGAGTATCCCAAGCGTTCACTCTTGAAACAGGTCACCCATCTAGAACCCAACCGTGCTCAGAACTTCACCAAGCTTATCGAACCGCAAAGCGTCGCACCACTGGGCTACCGAGACTGAAAAATGCGTGGTTACAAAATAATCTTATCTTTACTTTTGAGTAACTATGACATTGGTGGATTTAAATCTCTTTTTGTCTTTTTACACAAATTATTTTAAAGAATATAAAAGCATCGCATTCTGTAACTAAAAATAATGTCAATTCGACATGAAAACAGACAGTTTTAATGCATGAGTGAAATAAAACCCTTTTTCCTTTGGTTTTTCACGCTCATTGATGTTACATGGAGTAGGGAATGAATCGCTTCCTTTTCAGGCGTGGCAGCTGCGGCGCCGGCAAATACCTGGAACCCGGCCAGACTTGCTGCTCACAAATGTCAAGCGGACGGAGATGAGCACACTACGCTGGACCACTAGCCTACTTTGCTTCTAGTCTTCGTCCATACCTATATTATAGGTGTGTCTTTAATGTATTTTCTCTTAGAAGTAACTCATTAGGTTAAGTAATTAATATTCTTACAGTAGTATTCAGAGTGGGCGGACTCACTTTAATACGGGATTATCGCCGGAATAAATAGCACTTTTGTATGGTTAGTCTGGTGCTAGTACGCATGCTAAAATTTGACAGTTCACTCTGAATAGGACTGTTAGACTGATTACCTTGTGGTTTGTTGTTTCTTGGTTCTCAGTTCTTTGCTTCGGACTGCTGTACTAAAAATTTAAGTTGTACAGCAGTATTTAGGTATTCATTTATATGTGTATTATAGCATATATGTAAACGAAAAAAATCAAAACCTATAAACCAGTGAAGTTTCTTTGTGGTTCTTCTTACGATAAGTTAATTGAATTTGCATATCGATCATATTGTAACATGGCATGAATTGTTGTTACTGAAACTAAAACTAGCAAAAAGAAGTACAGTAGACACTCGGGAACCCGGCACCCAAATTCTTTTGATGGAATTATTGGATTTGTATGGGAAATAAAAAGCAATACGGAGCGGGCGCTCAATAATTGCTTCGACGCACAAAGGAAAACCAAGCGGATCATGTACGTGCTGGGGGCATTTGGTTTACTTGGGCGTTCTTTGATGTTGTTTGGTGTTGTCTGGTGTTATGTGATGTTCTGTAGTATTTTTTGGTGTAATGTGTTCTTTGCACATCAAATAACACCGAAGAACACAAACACCAGTGACACAGTGTCTATTGCTGAAAGACCCCATATTAAACTTTAAAAGCATACCATAAAAGCCCTGAGTCGGACTTCTCACCTGAATTGGCGTTTACCCCAAACCGATGGACTGGCGTTTTCAAATATATAGAGAATTGAATAGCGTACGCAGTGGGCGTTAAGCGAACTATTTGCGAGTTTGAATTTGATTTGACAGCCGACTCCGCATTTTCATACAAATTGATAGTTCAAGTTTGATTTAAACAGATTGAAGAAGTAAAACCATAGAATAAGAAGCCAAACTTGTTTGACGTTTTTATGCAAGTTACAAGTTCCGTAAACACCAATTTAAGGTGAGAAATTCGACTACCCATACAGGGTACTTTGGCTTACTGAGTGGATAGGATTAATATTTGAGGGACTAGTGAGCACAACATAGAAATATATTTTCTTGGAGAAACAATTAAGTTTTGTTCTAGGCATGCCTATGACTACGGACACGGGGTATCGCGTTGACTGAAGAGGCGACCTCCAGAGAAAAAATCACTGTGTATAAAAACATACTGTGCATAGGTAAATTGTAGGCAAATATTTTTTTTTCTGAATACCAATACTTGTCCTAAGTTCTAGAAAAAACACACAAAATCTATTTTGTTATTATTTTCAAGATCAGATTACAATGCTTCAATGTAGATGTCGTTGAAACCCAAATTGATGATGTTGTATCCATTAAATACATGCATAAGGACTCTAGTGTCTGATACCAAAATCAACTTTGGTGACAACTGCAATTAGGTTGTTTTATTTACATAGACATAACTATATTCATAGTATCATGCCTACCTAGGAAAAATTTGGAATCAAGCATAGTTTAATCATCTATTTCTGGCAGTGACAGGATATGCACCCGTAAAATAGTTCATGGTACCAGCGAAAAAATGCTAAAGTTTTGTATTTCGACTTCATTGTACCTGATGACCCACCTTCAAAAGTGACAGTTGACAGAGCCCCTAGTCCCAGTCGGCACCTAAATTGGCGTTTACACCAAACCAATCGACTGGCGTTTTCAAATGTATGGATAAATTAAAGAGCTCACGCAGTGGACGTTAAGCGAACTAACATTTCCAAGTCCGAGTTTTAGCTTACTCACCGTCGCCATAAATACGTTGACGTTGTCGTTTATGCCAACTTCGCGTTTTCATACAAATATGAAGTCCGAGTTTGAAATTGACAGCTTGAAGAAGTAAAACCACAGAAAACCTAACCTACATTCCGAAATGCCTTAAATGCAAAGATAGCCGAGAAAGCAAATACAGGGAATACTTGTGTTCCAAATCGATATCACTGTCATAAATTCGAAACAAATTTGAGCAGACGAGTGTCAGAGCCCAGCCTAACTACCTACATTGAAAATTCCTTTTAAGGGTGTTCCGAACAATACAAAGTGGTTTGTACACAGAACGCAAAAAATATTGCACTTCAAGCCACTAATTAATTATAAATGTTAAATGTAACCATAATTGTTATGGCGAAAACATTTTCACAATTTCAGGTTTAAAGGTTTTGTTGTAATTAGCGACTAGAAGTTTTACACCGTTAAATGGCGCTGTTAAATAATAATCTTATTTTAACAAAATTAACAAAACCAATAAACCTGCAATTTTGAAAATGTTTTCGCCGCAGCTACTACAGCTATATTTAGCATTTATAATGAGTTCGTGGCTTAAAGTGCAATACTTTTTGCGATATGTATACAAACCACTTTGTATGGGTCGGAACAGTCTTAAGTCTTGAGACTAGACTAAGGAAAGGGTGAAAAGCCTTCGTTATTTCAAAATATAAGTGCATATGATCAGAGAACTACAGATGAACACTCTCACTGACAGCTCGATGACAGCCATTTGACAGCGTACACGGCGCGCTTGCTTTCAACCGTGCACGCTTTGTACCATCTGTGTGCGGTCTACAGTCACGTCCCTTATATCAACATTACGTTCACGGGAGTGAATATGAGCAGTTCGGAACGGTTGTGTACGTGTACATTGCTGCAATCTCTGCAATATACACATTTGGGAACAGACCCCTAGTAAAAACTTGTATGGAGTTTGACGTTTTTACGTAATTTCGAAGTTACGTAAACGCCAATTTAGGTGAGAACTCGGACCAACCACTCAGATCTTGCTCCGTTCCCGTGTTCCACCTAGGAGAGGTTGAGCAAAAAGGAGTGATTCTGAGTGATTCCAAACCGTTCTATGGTTATTGAAAACGGCCAAGGTAGGTAATGGAACTGTCATTCTGTTAGCCAAAATGCTATTTCTTGCTCCTTCTTCCACCGAATGGCTCAGAGCAGGTTGCCTGAACACAACCATTGAAAAAGGGCAAATTTTTATTTGAATTTTCAAAAAAACAACTGTTTAGTACCTAAAACTGTAATTCCTGTCTTCGAGTGTTCGATAGGTTTTCTGTTCACCGTGTACTTATAGTAGGTATAGATATAGTGTAACTTCTGACAGTGTGTATGGGTCCATCAACAGGTCCAGCACAGAGAAATAATCTCCGTTTATGTATGATGTATGATAAAATATAAAATATAGTACAGCATTAAAGTTTTTTGTAGCCAATATTAATAAAGAATTATTCTAGCCAGATATGTTATGCCACGAGCATATGTGGCGGGGTATCGAAATCATTGTGACATTAGTTAAACATTTACAGTGGGCAGACTAAAATTATTCCGTCGGACTAAACCGGTTTTTCTATGGTTAGTACGGTGCTAATCTTGCACTAACTTTTGACAGGTGCTCTCTGAATACGACTCTAGAGGTACTCACTCAAAGCAGCTGCAGGAGCGCCGATCAGCTGATTTGTTGTCCCTCTTGGAGACGTCACACCGGCATCTACACTCACAACACAACACGAAACTGAATGCAACAGTATTTAATATCCACTAAACATTTTGGGGGCAACCAAGGGAAAGCTAACGCACAAACCACAAATTATTATCACAAAAAATAAAAAAACGAGTGCGATTCCAGCCGATCCGGTTATCCGTTGGTTGTGTGTGACCTAAGAAACTCAATCTATATTTATTTTCACCAACATTTTATAAATTGTATTATGTATTATTCAAGTAGGTATGTACATAAGAAGTCATTTTTCTTTCGTTAAAAAAATATAACCAAAGAGCATGTAAGCTTTGTTCACAGACTATTATAAGTAAACTTCTATTCTTTGGCCAATTTCTGTCAATCAAAGTGTAGAAAGCTCAAAGAGAGAAGCTGTCAAATTTAACGCCGGTTCTTCACGAGAATTTCTCGTGTGCGCTGCTGTCAAACTCTATCTACAAAAAAAAAACTATTAACAGTTTGACAGAACTGAACTTTGGGCGTCTGTCAATCGTTCGTGACTAGTGACGGGCAATAAATAAGTAACTCTCATATTATAAAAGCTGTATTCAGAGTGGTTGCGCGTTCGCTAAGTAGGCTAATGATAAAATATTGACAAATCCGAGTGCAGTGTACTGTCTATGGATGATGAATAAACAATAAACAATAAACAATACTAAACTAACCGGTATTTGTATGGTTATTCAGGTGCTAATCCCGTACGGTCGTTTCCTCTCAATTGTATACCCTGGAAAGACAAGGCATTCCTAAGTCCCTTTTACTCTATGGTTGACTTCAGCATAACAGAAAGAGATCTCAAATTTGTCTTATTTCCGGTGTATAGATTTCAGACAAAACGACCGAACTAAGTTTTGACAGGTTCACTCTAAATACGACTAATATTTTTACCAGATTAATAAAAGTATTAATAATATTATATATTATGCAACTCGCGTTCGTTTGTAGGTCGTAACCATAGTGATCAAATAGTCTCACCTGTGAGTCACCGGCGAGTATCTGGTGACTCACCAGTGAGCCATAATACTTTCGTACTTTTGAAATGACAACCACGAAGGAGGTTCTGTTACTCACCAGTGAGTTATTAGTAACTCGCCTGTGAATTATCAGTGACTCACAAGTGAGAATCTCATTATTTGTTGATAGTGTCGCTAATATTGCCAAAGAGTTCGGAAAAGTATCTGCGCTCGCTATCGCATACTGCATCCGTGCTAAAGCAGCGATCTCATTTGTTCGTTTCTTCGATCGTTTTTAGCGATTCCTCAAAAAGGCCATCATTGATTGATGTCACACACGTTCGTTGAAAACGAAAGGAAAAGAAAATTCTGTGGGAAAATACTTGAGAAAAGATGGCGCCCGGTCAACAGCTGTTTTAGTTGACTTTGGGAAAATCACTCTAAGCTTAGCTTTGAAATAAAATTAAAAGAAACAAACTGCATAAGTTGACATATGGTATTTTACTTATGCATTTTAGTTTTATTGTTAAACTGGGCGTATTCGATTAAAGCATTCTGCCCTACATCCCGAATGCGGATACTACAAGAGAGTTTCCATGGTAAATGAAGTTGCCTGGGTGGGTAATAACCAAGTGAGTGATTACAAAATGCAATTATGTTTCATATGTAATCACTCACTTGCCTGTTCACTCGCCGAGTATATTTACCATTGTGACCCCAAAGCATAAGATTCGGGCGGCGCGCGGCGGCCATTTCGGACGCTTCATGCTAGGCTTAAGAATTTTCGTGAATCGATGGCGGACTAACTTTATTCCAGCGGACAAGACCGGTTTTTGTATGGTCAGTCCGGTGCTAATCTCGTACTCATTTTTGACAGGTGATCTCTTAATACGACAATTCAGAGTGGTTGGACTAAGTTTAGCACGCGTATTATAGTCGGAATAAATCTGACAAAACAAAGAGAACCTGTCAAAACTTAGTACGAGATTAGCACCGGACTGACCATACAAAAACCGTTTTAGTCCGGCAAATTAAAGTAAGTCCGCCCACTCTGAATACGTAAGAACGTTTTTGAGGAAATGGGGCAGTGGTTGTCGGCAACGCTTTCTGTTCTGTGGTTTAAATAAGTTTAAATACTCTTTGAATTTTGCTATTCTCTCCTTTTCTCAGGATTTTCTTTCGGGTCAAAGAAATATTTCCTTCCTTTCCTTAGCTTTTAAGCTTTTAAGTCGAGGTACCTCACCTCTGTGGTGCTGGTATCATCAAATTAATTCAGTCGAGTCGCGGAAGGGACGTGCTAAAAGAACATTGCGTCAATTATATCGTAGGCATACCTACACGCAAAGAATAAAATGCTGGTCGAGCTTTTAGACGAGGACAGCGGGATGGAGTCCTTAGGAGCTAGCAAGGACGAAACTCCGGAGCGCAAGCCTGACGATACACTCGCCACAGCCTCGCCCGTCGTAAGATAGTGCCTCATATTTGCGCTGCGCATGAAGTCCCTTATCCCATAGTCCCATATCTATTAGATAATTTCGCCCCTTTAGATGTGACAGCCGTCGCATAATTTCTTGATTTTGATTCACAGGACACGGTTTGCTTGCCTGGATGCACCGGTAAAGACTATGATGATGTAAGTGACATGCGTTTACTCTAATTAACAACCTAACCTATAAAAAAAGCTTTGACAGTAAAACGAACAAATAAAAACAACGTTGCCGCCTGTTGGTTCCACAGATCACATTGTCGACGTAACATGGTCAAGGCCTACACACTGGACTTGTTTGCTGTTAAGAAGAAGAATAAAAAGAAGTTCTATCTAAATCTGTATGCAGTCTATTCAAAATCTTCGACTTTAAATGGCATCGGTAAATTATTACATGGAAACATGAATTGATATTCAAGATTTTTAATAAGCTGTTTACTGATTTAGCTTGAAGATCTCTTGTTTAAACATCAATAAGTGTCAATAATTCTATTAGCCCTTGTTATTATGTTTTTACAAATGTACGATTTTAAATTAAACTTGGGTCACTAGAATTCTGCTTCATAAATTAGTTGTTAATCTTTAGGGTGGTCTGGAATCATTCCATTGCCATTCATTATTGATGATTGTCTTGTAAACTAAAAGATTGCGGGCAAACCACACCTTCCAACATGGTGTCGTAAATCACCCGGCCACATAGCATGTTTTTGCAGCTCTTGTAAAATTTAGAAAGTTAATAGGTATTGTTGGCCACCCCTTTGGGACCCTGGCAGATGTTATCTTTTGCGCCATGCATAAAAAATGTATGTACTAAACATACAAAATAAAACTGTATGCTATTTTATCTTTATAATTTAAAAAAAATTTGGATCAGTTTCCTGAAATATGGACTGAAGTTTTGATACTTAGCTTTTGGTTTACTATATGTAGACAGGTAAAATTGAAACCACAAAATACTTCCCTAATTTGAAAGAGTTTTTAAAATAGAGAAATAAAAAAAAAATCAGGCATACAATTTAAGTTGATATTTGTAATCCAGCAGGTGGATTACAACAGGATGACATATTACACTCCACAAAAACACCCTTAAGTAATTCCTACAGATTCAATGAAGTAGACCTGGTTGCAGGAGCCGGATGAGTCGCTGTCGGAGCGTATATGGGGGCTCACAGAGATGTTCCCGGAGCCACTGCGCAGTGTGACTCACTCCCTCGCGGCTAACTTCAGGTTACTGTTTTTGTGTTGATATGCCTCAAACTAGTTTAGGTTTGCACATTCACTAGGCATTGGTTCGATACTCATAGGCAGGTCCGCTTTTGTCTACTTGCTTGATAACTGTATATGCATGTTAGGAAGCAAATGGTAATTTCGGACTGGAAGCACTAATGTAACGGAACACAGCGCACAGCTGAGATTCGCTAGCAAAGCCAGACACCACAAGATCTCGGGTAAAATAATATTAATAAGGCCATTTGATCCTACTATTTGTGTTCAATAGTCACAGCCCAACATTTGTAGGACGATCGCTTATGGTGAAAACTGAGGAAAAAAAGCACTACTTTGGCGATGTTAGCTAAATAGTGAAACCAGGTTAAACATTGGTCAGCCATGGTCAAACTAAGTTAATCATGGCCTCCTACGACCTCTCGGCCAGAAATACCACCTGTATTATGTATTATTTGTATCCTAAACTCTTGATGATGCTCTTTAAGTGGGCCTTCACGCTCAACTCCCCATACAAACGTACCCGTATTATGTATTATGTGTATCATTAACTCTTGATGATGCTCTTAAAGTGGGCCTTCACGCTCAACTCCCCATAAAAACGTACCTGTATTATGTATTATTTGTATCATTAACTCTTGATGATGCTCTTAAAGTGGGCCTTCACGCTCAACTCCCCATAAAAACGTACCTGTATTATGTATTATTTGTATCATTAACTCTTGATGATGCTCTTAAAGTGGGCCTTCACGCTCAACTCCCCATAAAAACGTACCTGTATTATGTATTATTTGTATCATTAACTCTTGATGATGCTCTTAAAGTGGGCCTTCACGCTCAACTCCCCATACAAACATACCTGTTTTATGTATTATTTGTATCTGTGAGAACCCTTTGCAGTTTCTTGTAAATATTAAATTTGAAGGCTTAAAAGAAGAGTACCAGCTGACCTGTTATCAACCTGATCTAGATCTATATAACTATTTGGATGCATCACTGGGCACATACCAAGCATGCCAAACTCAAACGAATCAAAACTTTTTACTGAATGTCCTGTAACCTGGACAGATTGTAAAAGATAATATATGAGCTAAAAACAAAAAAAAAACAAAATTGAAATTATTTGGGATGTTGAACATAAGGGTGATGATGACAAAACTTTCTTCGCCCAAATTTATATACCATTCTTAATTTATACATATTAGGTTGGGGAAAAAGTTTCTTCGCATTTTTTAAGAAAATTCAAAACATTTTTTAATATGGTTTATTTACATTTAACTAAAGTATGTAGGTACCATTTTGTGCGATAACTTTTTGCCATCTTGTAGGTAGGGACATGATCCCATTGCTATAGAAATATTGGGACTTCTGATCAATATACCGCGACAAGTGGTTTTGGCAGTCCTCTCGTGATGTTAACCTGACACTGCCTAAAGAATTCTGAAGAGACCTAAACAGGTGGAAATCTGAAGGTGCAAGGTCAGGACTATACGGCGGATGCATTAACACCTCCCAGCCAAACTCTCTTAGTTTTTGCTGAGTGTCTAAAGATGTGTGAGGTCTAGCGTTATCATGATGAAAAACCACACCCCTTCTGTTGATTAATTCCGGCCGCTTTCTCTCAACTTCTTGCTTTAATCTCATCAGTTGTTCGCAGTAGAGTTCAGAATCGATGGTCCTGCCTGGTGGTAACAGCTCATAATGAATAATGCCCTTCCAATCCCACCACACACACAGCATCACCTTGTTGCGAGTTAACCCGGGTTTCGCCACAGTCTGTGAAGCTTGACCGGCCTTTGACCACGACCTTTTTCGCACATTCTTGTCGTACGTGATCCACTTTTCATCACCAGTTATCAGCTTCTTCAAAAATGGTTCGGTTTCATTACGTCGTAATAAAGAATCACAAATGAGTACACGGTTCATTAGGTTTCTCTCAGTGAGCTCGTGAGGTACCCAAATATCGAGCTTTTTTGTGTACCCAGTTTTTTTCAAATGCGCCAAAACTGTTTTGTGGTCAATTCCTAGTTCTTCAGCTACGTCGTAACTACTGATATGCCGATCTTGCTCCACTTTTTCAAAAATGGCATCCATTTTATCCGTAATAGGGCGACCAGAGCGACGTGCATCTTTGACATCAAAATTTCCGGATTGAAAACGCTTAAACCAAATTTGTGCTACTCTCACAGACACTGCACTAGGTCCATAAACATCGCAAATTTTTTTCGCGGCTTGCGTTGCATTTTTACCTTTTTTGTAGTAAAATTTTAAAATGTATCGAATTTCTTCATTAGATTCACTCATTTTGACAGTACGAAAAACAAATGAGAATCACACATTTTCCTAATTTGAATTTGGAATTATGTTCTTTAAAATTTAAACTTTCAATGATACCAAAACCAGCCAGATACAAATAGTATAGCCAAAGAGATTTTATTACAAGTTCATACATACTATAATGCTAAAAGACTTTTTCCCCGACCTATTACATCCTCGAATTTGTTGGGGTCAAAACGCATATGTCAATTATTTCTACCATTTGCTAAATAATTCGGTACAGATTTTTCCAATTCCACTGACCTTGACCTAATTTGGACGACAGTTCTGCCTTATGTATTACATTATTTTTTTAAATTTAGTTAAATAATAATTCTTAAAAAAAATCTGGTGTTGAAAATACAAATTATTTCGGGTCCTACTTTTTTGGGGATATTCCTACTTGTTTATCAATTTTATATTGAATTTTATTTTATGAAAATGGTTTAATTTCCTATTTCACGGATGTGAAGGGACACTTTCACACATAATATATCTTCTCATTATTTTAACTATTTATATCTGTTCAGGTGCGCCGTGAAGAATGCATACGGCCTCTCACGCACCGTGGTGTGGATCGTAGCCAGCTCATCTGTAATTCTGTTTGCCCCCGTCATATTCGAAGTGGAGCGCGCACAGATGGAGGAGATGCAGAAATCCCAACAGAAGCAGGTGTGACTTTCACATGCATACACGTCATCATTACCATTAAATCACCTCACCCTCAAAATAGACAAGCGGTTCGTCTTGTTGGTGAGTCAGAACTCACCGTTGGTCTGAAGTGCCTGAGCCACAGGTAGCCTGTAGAGTCGCTCAGTCTGTTCTTCAGGCGCTGTCATGGATGTTGCTCTGTGGAACTTGCAATTCTTTATCCTCCCAATCCAACCTATATCCGGAGCACCCCCCGAAGAGAATCAGACTACCCCCTAATGATTGACATTAAGCTTTTGAGAATGAACCGTTTCTCAAACTAATTTTTCTGCAGCACCGCTAGGAGATGGAACTGTCTGCCGGTGTTTGTCTTTCCTCAATCCTATGACTGTAACTTAACAAGATCGATAGCTCAGCGATAGTCCACAAATCCGCCGGTATGGTACCTCGCTGAGAGTGGTTTTGCGAGTTGAGGTAGATTTATGTTTTCACCCATACCAGTTTTTCATAAAAAAAACTAAGAATTCTGCATACTTCCAAAGCACTTTGTGGCTGAATTTACAGCGGATAGGTTGTCTTGTGTTGTCGGGAAGATATGACATATACTAGTCTGGTTTAAGTGGAAGTGGCGTTAACTCTCCACTACATTAAAATTATGTAAAATGTGTTCTGAACAGAAAGCAAGCTTGACAACCGTATTATGCAATATTAGCAACCACAGAAAACTATAGAAAAAGGATTGTTATTCATCCGAACCGACTAGCCAGTCTCATGGCCTAAAAATGACAAGTTTGTCGCTTCAGGAAATCCTGGCAAACACAACAATGTGAATAAAACTGGTTGCTCCAATGGAGCCATGCCTGGTCAACCTCATAAGCTATACATTTTAAAAGATTAAACGGCTTTCTACTTACGGCATGATTTGTTTCGCCAAACGGCCACGACGAGTCGAGCCAAACTTTTGGCTCATCTTCAGGTGAGCTCCCGTGTCCAGCGGCGGCAAACGGGGAACTGTCAATTTAACGTGTTCCACCGTTGGCGAAGATTGTAGTTGTGGGTAGTATGAACGTCTTGAGCGACTGCGTTCCGGAGCCCAGGTAAAGGCAAAAGGCGCTAACTGTATCTTTACTTTCACTGCACGCCTTTGTCTTCCGGATTTTGGCTTTGGCTCGAAACGTCGTGCTCCGCACAAATCTTGCCGTGAGTAGAAAGCCGTTTAATCTTTTAAAATGAACAGTAACAACAGTAATCCAAAAACTTTAATTTAAGCTATACTATTTACTGATACAGACTGAGTAATACTTAGCATGTGTGTAGCTAATTTATTTCAAAATGCAATCAATACCCCTGCAGCCTTTACATTATTCTGGATATTCTAAACCTTAGTCTATTCGTAAAAAAATGTGTGTGTGTTAGTTCTCTATCTTTCATCTAAAAAAAAACTTATGGTCACCGAGCACTAATTAGTTTAATTTATTTTCACTCTTCTTAATTGTTAACAAATTTATTTCTTTACAGGTTCTGCTCGGTACCAATGCGGCCTTAGCTGGACCAATGCCGCCGATGCCCCGATAAACTTCTTCCGGATTGGCAAATTAGAATAGCGACATCATAGCTAGTACTAACTATCCTCGTCACTGAATTAACATGAGGGTACCACACTAGTGCTAACTTATTGTTTTTAACATCTATTCATAGTATAATTCACTATAAATTCTAACAAAATTATATCGGTCTCTTTCTGTGGCTGTCTAAGCCAAAACCTATAGGGAATTCCACATAAATGGTATCATGCATAAGTGAGTACTTATCTCCATATACAAAATGATACATCCTTACATTGTATGAATGAATTCACATCATAATTGCAAGAAATATGTACAGATCAAACATTAATCTTTACTATGCATTTTCCTGTATTTAGGCTTTTGACACTGTTCTCAGCTTGATGGCAGTTGGGAGTGGTAGATAAAGGTTGACATACCCAATGTCATATGAGTATGTATAGAAAATAGTGTTATTTGATAATGATTTGTTAACAACTTGAACTTCAATGAGAATAAACTGGTTGAGTTGAAGACTTTATTTATTTGAATTAATACATTAGAGAAAAAGATATTGTAAGACCAGGTAAAATTTTATGGACGCACCGAAGAGACGGTTTGATAAAGCTAAAATAAAAAAAAAATATAACCCTTGCCATCTCTTGGATCTTGGTGTTATTTTTTTCCTACATTAGTCAGATGTGTGTGCAAGACGACTTAACCGTTGGAAAATTCTCCAAATCTAACCTGTTACAATTTTTACATTAAAATGTTGCGCTATATTGCGTCTAATGTAGAGGACGCCCGCATTGCCTTGTAACGTCCGTAGTGTCTATTGTACTGGACGCCCGTCGTTAAAGGGTTAATAATGAGATTTAAGTTTTATTTTCAATTTGCTTATGAATTTTGGCAAAACCAAACGAAGCCCAATGTAGTGTGGCCGTGGGTACCCCACGGTAGTGGTAGGTTAGAGAACACCAGTTCTAATGCATACATACATTATTTTGTCGCCTTATTTTGTGATAAAACCACAGGTTCCTCATTATCTTTTATTAAATCAAAAATTATCTATTCTTTTTTTTACTTTCTTGCTCGTAACATATCTTACTCGTACTATCTCTTTGTAATTAACATCCTTATGTAGGCCATGTTGGCCCATGTAAACATGTTTGTTTGGTCGGGCACTATCTTCCCTTGTCGTAACATCACTTTTCCTCTGATAGGTCAGAAGTGGTTCCGTTCTAGGCAGGCTCCCTGGACTAGATACAGTGATGCACAGTGCGTCTCGTTGATTTAGGGAACCTCCAATCTCTTCTCTCTTTTTCACTGTATAATATTGTCTCTACTATGGAGAATGTCATCAGAGCTGCATAGCACTGTCCGTTCATCTTTCTGTCATCAGACATGCAGGGAATACACCTATTCACTGTCGTTATTCAATAACTATGAACCAACCGAGCTTCTCGATCCTTAATCTACAGGTTCGGTAAACTAAGTAATGGACCTGCCTAAGTTATTTCCTCCAAAGCATAAACGTATTATATCACTGCTCCAAAGTATAACCTCGAGTCCTTCAAACATGGTGTGAAGAATCACCTGGCCGTCGGCATGATTTTTGCAGCCCCCCTGAAAGTTCGAAAGCTCATGAGCGTCGTCGGGCACCTTAAGAGGTATTGGCGTAAGCGATATGGCGCGCTTAACATATTTTTTTTTTATAAAAGGGAACATCTGTCTGAATTTTTACGTAAACTCTGTAACCACCAGCTTGCACCAATTATCAAATTTATTACGAGATTATCACCGGACTAACCATACAAAATGCTACTTAGTACGGACATAATCCGCGTATTGAAATTAGTCCACCCACTCTTATTACTGCTGCTAGAGTTTAATCCATGTAGAAGTTATATATTATTAATTTGTGAAGTAGACACGCAATTCTTTCAATTACACTACAAGTGATAGTGAGTGTTGAAACAGTTTTGTATAACCAAATGAGTTCTATTTCCAAATATTATGATTCCTTTTGAAATATTGTTGTTATGGCAAAGTTTGGATTTTTCTTATTTTAATCATCAAAAATAAATTCGGAACGCAGTGATGATCGGCTACCGAGATGTTGTTTGCCATAATGGCGTTTACCATGAAATGTCGCTTTCGTTCCGTCAGAAGTGTATTCTGTGATGGTTTCCTTCCACTTGAGTCGGATTGCATTGCACTAACTAATGTTAATCTCAATCTAAATCAACCAATGATACCGTATTTTAAAGTTTAGCCACTAGGGTATGATTGGCTGGTTAGTCAAGAAGTGGTTTAATTCGATAAACGTAGTTGGCGCAATCTAGCCTAAATTGTATGCCATTGTTATTGTGTGATTTAGGACTTAGTGCAATGTTTAGTAGAAAAAGTATCCTAATAAATTAAAAAAGACTGCGTTTCTTCACGATGGTGGACACTGGACTGCTCCCTTTCGTCCGTGGAGTCGACTTCACCAGCAACGACTTTAGCGTAAGTTCACAATCCGTGCAAAATGAGATCATTATAACCTATTTTTTTTACCTTCCACATTAGAACAGTGCGTATTCTTTACGCACATATTAGATTCTTAACTTTTAATCTAGCTAGGGTAAGTCTATAACCGTGAGAACAATATTCTTTATTGATCTTCCAGCTTAGTGTAATTAACTTCCTATCTGGTTTCAGTCCCTTACCAAAGATTATTGATATGTAAATATGTAAAACTCTTCCTTTTGTTTGTGTATTCCAAGTCAATTACTTTTTAGCAACCAGATTGTTGGTAGGAAGAAAGTTAGACTCTATAAAATAGAGATATGCTTATATTATGAGCATTTTTTACCCTAAATAAATCACAAAATATTGCTAATCTGTACAGTTGCTGTTCCATAAGTGCCCATGAAGCACTTTCTGAGCAATATTTTTTTTTATTCCTGCGATTGCATTTCCGTATTGCGCAAATTTGGCATTAGGGTGCTTAGATTTTTTAAGTTTTCAGAATGCTTTAAGGATAAAATTCCACCCATTAATTTGTTTATTTTATGTAACTGGACATGGATGGCTCATACCACACCCATTGTCATGATATTAGCCCAACTCACTGAATTCCTAAAGGAATTAGGTACCATGCCAGGACTTTCTCTTAATGAGCACGGCTACCTACATTGAACTGGGTGGAAAACACGGATTTATTATTCATTAGATTTCCAGGATATTGCAAAGCTCTATTTTTGACTATATTTTCTCTTTTGCCATATGGCAACTTTACCATTCTCCCTGCTCCTAATCTCCTGTTCGAGTCCTTATCTTGATTCTGCTGGTGTGTTTAGGATGGCAAGTTCCCGGATGCGATCCGGCACATGACTGGGCTGCAGTGGCTGCGGCTGGACAAGACACGCCTCACGCATGTTCCCGAGGAACTTGGCAAGCTGATGAAACTTGTAAGTATCATAAAGATTCAATGAGAGATATAGTTTAGGTCCCCTTCCTTACTTACTATGTGTAAGGTTTAATGCCGCCAGGTCGGTACTATCGCATTAATCAAACGATGGTAGAAGCTGCAATGAAATACCCTCTCAATCCTTGTCACACACCATAACATTGGTGTAGATCCCCTACTCCCTCTACCAACTTACCGTATTAAATTAATCGCCCCCTGCGATTCGACAGACTGGCCAGGTATGCTGTGGAATAATTGCAAAGTGCGAAAGCAGGCTGAAATTGCCTGCGGAAAAATACAAGACAATTTAAAGATATGTGCAATATCTATAATAATAATGAGTGGTTCAACGGGGTGAAGCAGCAACTCTAAGTGTCGTTGATTTCTAGGTGGAGTACCGTTTTCGACCTATGATTCCACGTAAAATTTTAGGTCCCCTAGGAGCCCCCGCATCCTTACTAGGTGATAGGGTTTATCCTGCCCGGGTTGGTACCATATCGTATTGAATGAACGATGATCAAAGCGGCAATGAATATTGTCCGTGCTTCCCTTTCAGTTCAATGTAGCCAAGCCATAGAAAGAAGGTCCTAGCACGGCACCTTGTTTCCTTTTGGTGTCTTAGGCTAATATCATGACGGTCAGTTTGGTATTAGCTATCCATCTCCAGCTAAATAACAAATATATGAATCATATTTTTTGCTGTCTATAATGCTGTCATATTTTGTTACGCAGTGAAATTGATACTACGATTTAACGTACAAAATACACTTGCCATTTGAACATAATTTGGAAATCACCATTTTTTGTTGTCATTTCAATAAATAATTTAGTCTCCACGTTTTTGACTTTTTGAAAAAGCAACCTGTAAAACCATAACAAAAGAGTAATCTGACTCAGTTCAGAGATGAAACAAAAGCATTCAGACATAGACGTATCATTGACTGAAGTTGCACACAAAAATTAGACCGGCACAGTTGTTTTTAAACGATTTCTAACTACGTTCGTATGAGGAATATTGCTAACAGGCTGATTTAATACTAATGAATTGAGATGCGATGCAGCAATGAATCAAACTTTATGAATTGTTTTTTCTAATCCGCAGCTCAAACTTTCACGATCATTTATTCTTGAATGTCTGACATCACGCATAATAATGCAGTGTTTTGCATCTCATTGGTTTATAATGATCATACCTGGCGGCTGAAAACCAGCGGCCATTTTTGCTCACTTTTACTAGTTATTTAGTATCCCTACTTTAACTTTAAATAGCATAAATGTCTTTACTGTAATTGTGTATCCATTTAAAAATGTGCATAAATATA
The DNA here is from genome assembly GCA_946894095.1 of Incurvaria masculella. NCBI lineage: Eukaryota > Metazoa > Arthropoda > Insecta > Lepidoptera > Incurvariidae > Incurvaria > Incurvaria masculella. The sequence goes on from OX335644.1 coordinate 13,851,945, forward strand.
TTGTCTTTCTATCTTTTCTTCTGGCATTTATAAGAGGTCCTTACCTATATATATTTAAACATTCCAATTCATTGATAATTTTATGTATTTAATGGATATGACATTACCATTATCTCATTATTTTGAGTTTCAGCGACATTTACATTTGAAAATAATCTGAAAAAGTTTTTGGTCCTGACATTCGTCGTACGTAATTGTCGGGATAACTCTGTTGGTTAAAGCCGTGGGCATGTAATCCAAAGGTCGCAGGTTCGAATCTTGCTTTCGACGAATGTCACGACCAAAAATTTTTTCAGATTATTATCAAAATCTGATAACAATGCTTCAAATGTAGATGTCGCTGGAACTCAAATTAATTCCACCTATGTTTTTACATTGATTCATGCTTCGAATAGAGATCTTGGGATGATAATTAATTCGTTATCTGAAGGGTTTTTCGCTTTGTTATGGGATTGATTTTTTTCTTGTGAAGGTATTTCCAAAAATGGAAATCAGTAAGAGTCAGAACACTGGTGACAAGCACAGAAGAAAAAAAAAGAAGTGGCATTTGGTCCTGCGGTTGGACACCCACTGAAGCCATAGTTTATGCTTAGGCACATGCACAATTTTATACAATTAAACTTGGCACTTGGGTTAGGGGGATTTTCTAGCCGCTTCTGGTATTTCATTCAGTGTTAATTTATAACTAAGGATAAGTGCTAAGTTTTGATGGAATGAATTTACAAACATATTCGCTAAGCCAAAGGGCACTTGATGGTACCTGATAAGTACACTTTCATTTGCAGGAAAACCTCTCGCTGAAAAAGAACGACTTGGAGAAGCTGTTTGGCGAGCTGACGGAACTGAAGTGCCTGCGCTCGCTGAACATCCGCAACAACCGCGTGAAGAGCTCCGGCATCCCGGCGGAGCTCTTCCACCTGGAGGAGCTCACCACGCTGGACCTCTCGCATAACCGCCTCAAGGACGTGCCGGAGGGTCTCGAGCGAGCCAAGTCCCTTCTTGTGCTCAATCTTAGTCACAATACGTTAGTACATACCTTTATTACATCTGCAACTATCAGATGAGCCCAACACACTGCATTCCCGAAGGAATTAGGTGCCAAGCCAGGACCTTCCTTTTAAGAGCACGCCTCATTGAAATGGGTGGAAACCACGGACATTTCATTGCCACTTCCACCATGTTTTCATTCAATACGATGGTATGTACCCGGGTAAGCTTAACCCTACCACTAAATAAACGAACATATAAACACATGTACGCCATCAATTTACCAAAACAGACATTTGCAGGTTTTTTCGCAAGGAGAAAGAAACTCCTCTTCACATTTTATGCGACGCATGCAAAAGTAGTATCCACCTCGGGACCGCCTAGGTGGATATGGATATATGATGCACCTAGATGAGATAAAATCGATCGCTCTTCAAAAACTACTACATTTCATAAAAAGGGTAGATTTAGAGAGCGTTATAAGGGTAGTAAAGTTAAAATAGATCTTTTCAGGTTGCAGTGACGTCGAGTAACAATAACGAGTCAACACCGATCAGGGGCTGTATGGCAAGACATCCAGTTCAAATAATAACCACCTAGTAAGGGCCGCTTCCCCTACAGTTTTACAAGGAATCCGAATCATGGAACAGCTCACATTTGTAACGAAATTCACTTCTCCAACTCAGAAAGAGAATGAAGCATGAACGGGGCGGGGATTTGCTATTCCTCTTGCATAACCGGCTTAAGCAGGTGCCAGTCTTTCCTTCTGCTCATTCTTATTCACTACAGGTGAGGAAATACTATATGCATAAAGTTTCCCACGTAACTTAACAGAAAGATGCATGCTTCCCCAGCATCGAGAGTATTCCGGCACCGCTGTTCGTCCAGCTGACGGACCTGCTATTTCTGGACCTCTCGCACAACCGACTGGAGACGCTGCCGCCGCAGACGCGCCGCCTCGCCAACCTGCAGACCCTCGTCCTAAACCACAATCCGCTTGGACTCTTTCAGCTGAGGTTAGTATTTTTATTGTTTATTCATCATCCATAGATGCTGCACTGCACTTGAATTTATCATATTTTATCATTAGCCAGTTTAACATTCACAGCTAAGGAGAACTGGCAAAAAACTTTGCTGGATTTTTTTTCAATGTCTATTTGGTCTAAATTTACAAAAGTGTTTACAGATATACGGGTTATTGGTACCCGTTCGTGTGGTTACTAACAAAAAGTTTAATTTATGTCTGCTGTTTATACGGTGAAGGTGCACAGAAAAGATAACTTATGGCATGGTGGTATGGCTTATCATATGGTATGTTACAGGAAAGAATTCAACCATCAAATGCAATCCCTGTCTTTTAATTAAAAGAGATTACGACTGAGCTTTATTTTACCCCAGGATTTAGGCAAAACAAAAGTAAACATATTTGGACGTAACAAAGTCTTCTGATGTAAACCATGAATTTTATTATTACAATGATGATCGTTGTAATAGTGTTATGTATTACTTCCATGCTAAAACATACCTTCTTATTCGGAAGGGTTAACCATACAAATATAAAATACAATACTAATACCAGCCTTTCATTCTATAACCCAAGCATAAGTAATAGAAGTTCTTCGAACTTTTTGTGAAGGTTTGTCTATTTTGATGCGGACATTTTATGGTCCGCAGGCAACTACCATCGCTGGTGTGTCTGGAGACACTGCACATGCGCGCCACGCAGCGTACACTTTCCAATCTGCCCTCGTCCCTCGACTCACTGTGCTGCCTCTCCGATGTGGACCTTTCTATGAACGCTCTGCCGCGGGTGCCCGACGCCCTCTACTCCCTCCACAACCTGAAGCGGCTCAACCTGAGCGACAACGAAATCACGGAAATCTCCTCAGGTGAGTGTGAATGTGCCTGTATCAATTTTGTCTATTTTGGAGGAAACTCTACATTTCACAAGTGTAATTGATTGATTGATTGAAAATTAATTATTACGCCACAAAAAAAAAACAATTTACAAAAGAAAGTATAGTGCAAAAACAACATAAGTGGGGCGCAAAGGCGGGCTTATCCCTTAGTGTACATTTCTGATCAAAATTTGATCAATGGATGTGAAAAGTACCACCACAAAGATATGTTCACAAACTAATAATTACTTAACAAAAACATACCTCAGCCTAAAATGAATCAGCAGTGGGTAAATTGCATTGTTACAATGGCAACACATCCCCATAGCCGCAAAGATGAACATTCAAGATGGCGACTTTGGCCACGCGCAAAATAAGCTTTGTGGGACTATCACTATTTGAGCCACTGTTTGCAGTTAAAAACACAAATGAAAGTTAATATATATATATAAATAATAACATGTCACATTTCAGCCGTTGACATGTGGCAGAAACTGCCGACTCTGAACCTGTCACGAAACAAGCTGATAGTTCTCTCGGCGGCACTGTGCACCCTGCGCCCGTTGCAAATCAACGACAACAAATTCGAGCTAAACGGCATTCCTGCCAGCTTAAGCAAGCTCGTTTAGAGCCATCAAAATGAACAGTAACGTGTTGGTGTTTCAGCCATGGACATGTGGCAAAAACTGCAAACACTGAACCTGTCACGCAACAAGCTGACAGCGCTTCCAGCAGCACTTTGCAAGCTGCAGCGGCTACGGCGGTTGCATGTCGACGACAACCAACTCGAGTTTGACGGCATTCCTGCCGGCATTGGCAAGCTAGGCAACCTGGAGCTGTTCTCTGCCGCCAATAACGCCCTTGAGATGATACCGGAGGGGCTGTGCAGGTAGCTTTTTAGCTTAAATGTTTTCTTTCAATCTGAACTGATTGAAGTAAGTTTTATTAGGTTGTCAACAAGTCTTTTTCCCCTTTTTACCTACCTTTGAGCACAATTAAATTAGTGGCTCTATGATCAAACATTTTATGACTTCAATTTTTTAATATTGTTAATTTTTTGATATGTCTAACAACAAATACTAAGAAGTTCTAGATGAAATGTAAATTGACGATGCCGCAAAATATAATTATATGCCTTTTGTAAAAATTGTATTGATGTGTGCAAATAAAAGTATTTGATTTGATTGCTAGTACATTCGATTATGATTCTTACATTTAAATAGATTTATTTGATACTTGTCACACAACTGCAATATTGCTTGCAAGATACATATACATACATCAGGGTCGATATTTTCAACAGCCAGCAGTAGTTTAGTGGTAAGAAATATGGCACTCCAGCACAATCTCTGGTTAAGGTAAATGTTATTGTTAAGATATATGACTTGATTAATGACATAAGAAGAAAGATAGATATACATATCTTAACAATATAATAACATTAACCAAAGATGGTGCACTCCAGACTTAGTAATATTTGTGGCTATTGCATATTTTTTGAAGCGGCCGATTGGCCACCATGCTGCCATGTCTTACTAATACTAGCCATAAGGAGGGTGGCCACTCCTAGTCCCGACCTCAATTGAAACCCCTCTTTACTGCCAATATATTTTCGGTGAAGCCATTTAAAGCTGAGTTCAACCCCATCACCGGCTATGATCGAAACCGATATGAAGCTGGGCATCGACCCCGGGCTAAAGCTAGAGCCAGTCCTAGGTTGACTAAAGTAAAGATACTTTTTCGTACTAAGCAGGTACGTCGCTTCATCCAAGGAATGTGTTATTCATGTATGTATAATCGACCGTGAAGCAAGGACACATTAATTGAAGAAAGAGCCCAGTAAAACGAACTACTTTACGAATATACTGCAAGGCTGGACCCAAACCAGCAAAAAATAGCATTTGCGGGTATCCAAACAACATTGACCCGAGCGAAGCCAGGTACCTGAGTTATTTATTGTTAATAATATTAATAATAATAATAATAACGGTCCGGCACAGGTGCGGCTCCCTCAAGAAGCTCAACCTGAGCTGCAACCGGCTGATCACGCTGCCGGACGCGATCCACCTGCTGGGCGAGCTGGAGTGCATGCAGCTGCACGGGAACCCGGCGCTGGTGATGCCGGCGCGGCCGGCGCGGGCGCCGCGCGGCGACGGCGTGCAGTTCTACAACATCGACTTCTCGCTGCAGACGCAGCTGCGGCTCGCCGGCGCCGCCGTCGCCGAGCAGCTCGCGCCAAACAGTCGGTCCCTATTTTCCTCCATTAAGAGTCTAAATTTGTTTTTACCTCTATCGAATTTATGTACGTATTTATGTATTAGTACATCTATTTAGATGTTCTATAAACATATATTACGTGTATCTTATGTCTATTAATATGTGTAAATTTATGTATGTATTTTAATTTAATTATTTTTTATAAATCAATCTATATTTTTAGGTTAACTCATATTTCCTGTTATTCATTTTTTTCACATTTTTTTTGCCCGCCTTACTGCACCTCTCCTACATCTTTAAGGTTGAATGTTAGAGAATGCCTTATGGCATTAATTTCCGCCTTTTGTACAAATAAAGTATTTTTTCATTTTAAAAATGAAACGCTCATTATTTACTTACAAAGATGTCGCGCAGCCACCCTCAGGCGAAACCTGTTTTCTGCATTAAAATATGTCCGATTTAATATTTTTTTCTTGAATATAGTTTTAAATCTAGTTAACTAGTCTTTAATTAGTTTTTCTCGTAAATTACTCAGTTAAAAGCAGTTTGATTTTGCATGCTTTTTAATTCAAAATGTTTCATGTTAAGCATTTAGTATTCCAGTAATTAAAAAATGTTCATACAATTTAAAAACATAGAATACCCTGCACTGGTTAGATGATGCGGTTGGCATAATATTAACCAAATATCTTTAGAAATATGTAGATTAGGCAATAGCTTTCCCTTTTTGCAAGGGCCGACACGAAAAATATACCCTCTTAAGCATTGCATAACAATCTTGGATTTGTAACTTTACAAACTTGTTCCTTACTGGTTAATATCCACTTGACCAGTTACCAGAAATAAAGTTGTGCAAGAAAGCCTGTATCAAACACATGTCCTTCTACATAATAGATCTCACTTGGCTAAAAATATTGGAATAGTAAATATCTATCAATATTGTGCAAAAATTCCCATGACTCATCATACCATATTTCCCAAGGAATTATGTCCCATGTCAGGACCTTTTCTTAACCGGGAACTGGATAGAAAATATGAACAATTTTTCATTGCTCCTTGATGATTTTTTCATCCAGTGCAATTATACCGTCTCGGGAGGGCTAAACTCTGCCACCTAATGGCATTTTACATGGAGACAGAACCAAATTATAGGGGTGGGTATTGAACCCATAAACTCTGCCATAAAAAGCAAGGCCCCGTGGCCTGAGTTACGAACATTTTTGTAACCCATACTTTATTTCTGATCTTTGTAATAAGTAAGCTGGCATTTGTCTATACAAAATTATTGCATGTTAAAAGTATGTAGGTACAGTGTGGTAGAGCTCCATGAGGCCAGGGATTTTTTTAATAACCAATGTCATTAAAATAATGATAGCCTGACCTAAAACTGATATGCAGTGAAATCGGGTCTCCCGTTGACACATCATCGAAGCACTCACATCTGCAATGTGTCGCTGTCAATTTTGCAGACGCGCGCGGCGACGCAATCGCGCGCAAGCTGCGCCTGCGCCGTGGGCGGCCCGAGCCCGAGCAGAAGGACTCGGCGCTGATCCTGCGCGGGATGCAGGACCAGGCCAACACGCAGCACGGCGGCGACGCGCCCGACCTTACCCCGCAATCGCTCAAGTTTGTTGCCACTGACAGCTCGCTCCACTTTCCGACTCCACGCGACTTACAACATCATATTTGTAGCGCTGTGATGAAAAAGGAGTAAAATCAAATTATAATTGGTCTCCCAACTGATAATGATAAGAATTATTTTTCAATAAACCATAAGGTATTTACGTCATTCTTCATTCGTAATGATGTATTCAGCGAGTGCCGAAACCAAAGAATATATGCCGGAACAAAGGCCAGATTCCTCCGGCGGCACAGTTGACGTGTCGACACTTTTTTAGTTTCAACAGTTCTGTTATTTCTTCACCTTCATGTGATGTCATCTGCCACTCGCTCCAGTTATTTGCCACCATTGGCTCGCTCCAGTTTGTGGGAGCCTTCGTCAGCTCCCTATAATATGTCCCATATTTCGGGTCACACATGTATGTAGCTTTTGTCGACTCAGTCTAGTATGTACTTTCAGAAGGCTCACTAAAGTATATAGCTTCTGTCAACTCACTCCAATATGTATGCCGTCTGTGAACTTGCCTTGCTTGCAGCCTCCATCAACTCACTAAATATGTGCCGTTTATTGGCTCACTTTATTTGTAGCTTCTGTCTGATCGCTTCAGCATGTGCTGTCTGTCGGCCCACTGAAGTACGTTACGATTCCCAACACTGACCCGAGAAGCTAAACGTTCGAAGCCGCAGCGAGCATGATAGGGTAGCGATCACACATTCATAATTCTTATTGTTACTTAAAAAAGATTTGCCAATATGTTTTATCGTTTCGGTGTTTCTTGGCCTCCGTGCACTAATAAAGCACTAGAAGTTGGCGTAAATAAATGATAAAGGCACTCTTTGGATTTTCTGCAAGTTTATATGTTATGCGTGTACTTCAGGCCGAAGCGGTGGGAGGAGTCCCTGGAGAAGCCTCCGCTAGACTACTCTGAGTTCTTTGAGGAGGACACGGGTCGCACACCCGGTCTGCTCGTGTGGGAGATCGAGAACTTCGTGCCCGCACCAGTCGAAGAGGTCCGTTTGTGCACTTACTAATTTGTTTGCAATAATTGCACAAGATTTATGACAATTGTTGATAAAAATACTATTCTCCGATCCTTAGCAAATATTCTGTCATTTATTACTAACTCTGAGATCCAGGAACACTTTTTTGCAGAGAACATGGTAGAAGATGAAATTTGTTCCACCGCAAAGAATGAAGAATGCTACAGAATCGCCCCAACGTGCTGACGAACCAAAATTCCCCAAACAATTTGCAACCATAGAAAGAAATTGTTCCCTGGCAAGGAACAACGTTTATTTATGCGGCTTTATACTATTTTTGGCTATGACTGAATATACCACATCAAGTCAGTCAGTCAGTCAGTCAGCGTGTTTGCGTCCACTGCTGGACATACGCCTCTCCAATTCTTCTCCAGTCCTCCCGGCCACCACATCAATCTATGTGAGAATCGATTTATTGGATATTAAGTCAGTCGGGACTTAAACAAATATGCGCTTATTTCTTCTGAATACTACTGTGAACTCATAATGTCATTTTACAGCAATCTTCTGGCTTTTTCAAGTAAAAAACATTTGCGAAATCCACTGTGACATTCTGTATGTTTTTGAAATTATCGAAATTGTTTAGGTGGCTTATGGAAAGTTCTTCGAGGGCGATTGCTACATCGTCCTAAAGACATCCCTAGACGAGCAGGGGGCACTCACCTGGGACATTCATTTCTGGATCGGCGAGAAAGCAACGGTAACTGTCTTAAATAATATGAATTAAAATTCCACAAAATGTGAAACACACACATTAATTTCACAGATGTGCTTCTAAAACATAATGTACGCACACTATGTACATGGTTTCTATGTAAGCAGAACCTACTGCTCTCTGATTACGAAAGCACCTAAAAGATATTTTTTCTCTATTTATTGGCCATATTAGGCCCATGAATACCAACTGCTTATTCTCTTTTTATTGGTTTCGAAATTAAAATAAATTTATAAAATATTACAGGCTGACATGGCTTATTTGAAGTAGGAATGACGTTCAAGTTTCATGAAGTTCAACTTTTCCTATACAGACACACCTGTGTCTGTATAGGAAAAGAAGGAAGTATCCTGTGCTTAAATTTTATGGCTCTCTATCATCTCTGCCTACACCTCCAGGAAAGCGACTGTATTTATGTATGAATGTTAAAATTAAATGTGTAACCTCAAAATCTAATTGCAGCTAGACAAGGGCGCGTGCGCAGCGATGCACGCGGTCAACCTGCGTAACTTGCTTGGCGCGCGGCGCACACAGCGCCACGAGCAGGGCGACGAGTCTGCCGAGTTCCTGGCGCTGTTCCCCACGCCGCCCGTCTACATTCATGGCAGCCACACGCCCTCCGGTTTCTTCACCGTCGACGAGCCGGTTCGTACGCGCTCATGCACGTGGTCAGACTGCCCAACTTGAAGGGCGCCTCGGGCAGGACGATGAGTTCGCCGCGTTCCTGGCACTGCCATCTACATTAATGGCAACCACACGGTTTCCCAATTCCTCAACATCGAAGAGCCGATAGGCATGCTTTAGTTGAGCAAATACGGAATATGGAAACTTATAGAATGATGATTGAAGTAAACGTCTGTGTCAGTGGTTATTTTTCTAGTCTGTGCTTTCTCTGTAGGCTTTGACGGATCAAAGTTTAAGTTCGGTGCTAAGTGTATTAGTGTGCCTTTTGGAAATCGTCGATTGAAGTGTTGATAATCTCGAGAGCCTCTAACAGCCTCTAGCCCCAAGGAGCATCAAGAGGAGTAAAAGCCCTAATTCTTGTTGGTAACCATCGCCCGCAATACACATGCTGTCAACCTGGCAACCTGCTGGGTGCCCAGAGCACGCAGCACCAGGGTGGCGAGTCCCCTTCCTCTCCTTCCTTGACGCATTGCGTAATTTATTCATGGTATTTACGGAAGTAATATTATAATGTTAATTGTTTCTATCTACAGCACTACGTAGTGCGGTTGTATCGAGTGCATGCGGCCGGCAATAGTATACATCTGGAGCCGGTGGCCCTGGACGCCGCCTCCCTCGACCCGAGATACGTCTTTATACTGGACGCCGGTCTTCAAATCTATATTTGGTTCGTATATCGTCGTTTGTACGCAGTAATAACGGAATCACCCTAGGCGCCACACATTGACTTTGACCCACATATGTTTTCCTTGAAAATGCAATGCAGGGTTATTAATGTTGATACTCCTGGATTAATTATTTTGAATATATTTTGCATGACTAGGATAAGAGAGTATTGTAAATAGCAAGATGTAGTGACAAGAATCGAGAAAGTTATTCGTCACATCGAGAGATGATTGGAGCGAATTTATGATTCAACTAATTTTTATTTGAAACCGTTTTTGCTAATTTTAATAATGTAGCACACATTTAAAGAGCATGCAAAAATAAATTATTTTTCCCAATTATTTATATCTATATAAAGAGCAAAGAGGTATGTATCCTTTAATCGTACTGTATGGTGGGCTCGCATCCGATAGTATTTCTTTATGTATGTAGAAACATATTCTCAGGTTTGGTAAAAAGTCAAAGAACACGCTCAAGTCGAAGTCGCGGCTGTTTGCCGAGAAGATCAACAAGGAGGAGCGCAAGAACAAGGCGGAGATCCTGGCGGAGGGTCAGGGTAACGAGCCCCGGGGCTTCTGGCGCGCGATCGGCCAGCCCGAGGCCTTGCCGCCGCTGCAGCCCCCGCAGGTACTCGCTCACCAGTGCTGGGACAAAGTGTTCCCTTTTATATTCTAGTTATACATTGCTAGTATGGGATGTAATGACATTTTAGACCATCCACACCACATTTCAGAAAAAAATGATTTTATTTTTAATTACCTTATTTTTGAGCAGCTTGTAGCTCGGGTTTTGCTTCCCGGTCATGGGTTCAATTTCCGCCCTGTCACCATTCTCTTTCTTTTTCTGAGTTAAAAAAAGGAATTTTGCCACAAATGTGATCTGTTCCATGGTTTGGAAACCATGTAAAACTGCATCTCATCGGGTGAAAAGATGGTCAAACTGGCAATAAATAAATGTCCGTGTTCCATCCAGTTTAATGTAGCCATACTTCTAAAAACCATCATTTAATTCAATGGCCAGCTTAAAGTTCTTATTAAACTAATTATTTCTGGCAAAACCTAAAACTTTCTCTGCTATAAATGTTTTCAGATTAGCGGATTAGGTTATAAGTTTGGTTATAGTTTTGTCAACTTCTTTATTACAACACACATGTGTTAAGTAATGTTTATTTATGTTAATTATTATTTTTTAAACAAACTATTACCATTGGATACTTCATGTATTACTTACAATGTACATGTGAATTTTTCGAGTTCATGGCCAAATCCGAAACTATAAGAAATAGCGAAAAACATTCATATTTGTACACAAGAACAGTATCCGTATAAAAATAACTAAAGAAAGTAAACTAATCGAAACTGTGTATCACAATATTCAGGAGCATGTGCCGGCGGAGTTCAGCTGGCTGCCCCCGCGGCTGTACCGCGTGGAGCTCGGCATGGGCTACCTGGAGCTGCCACAACCGGAGGCGGCGCCCCTCACACGGAACTGTCTACTCACTAGGAACGTCTATATATTGGACGCGCATAATGATGTTTTTGTCTGGTGAGTGCTGTTAAACACCGGCGAATGTGAATTAGCCCCCAGCTTAAAACGGTACTGGTGGAGGTGTATTATTCAAGTTATGAATTTCTTATTAACACCTCAAGTGCATAAGTACCCTTTTCCGCCCATACACTTTTTGAATTTATTTATTTATTTGGTATGCCAACGACATTATACCACACCACACAACAATGATTACATAGCTGAACTACTAAAATGAACTAATTTTGACTGTAAATTTCAATTATAATTCTACACAGGTTCCTTACAAGTAAAGACTACATAATTAATTTGAAGAAAGAGTTTGCACAAAAAAAAAAAATACCAAAAAATTGTAATAGTGTAAAAAGAGAAAACAATCACTGAATTAAAGAAACATAACCAAACAGCGAAACAGTGGTAAACATACCCAAACGCCTACCAAATTTGGAGCCCCTACTTCAAGAATATAGATTTACTTGAAAAAGTCCAAAGACGAGCAACAAAGATGGTAGTCACCATGAAAAACAAAACATTATGAGGACCGACTAAGGCTATTAGGCCTCACAACACTGGAAAAACGCAGACAGCGTGGGGATCTTATCGAAACATATAAAATACTGCATGATTCCTATGATGTCAATAATTTCAAAACAATGTACACATTTAACACTAACGAAAGGCTACTCGGTTACTCGCTAAAGATAAATAGCACCCAAGCATCAACAAATCATTTCCTAACAAACCGAGTTGTGGATAATTGGAACGGCCTAACTGAGGAAATAATAGGTGCATCGTCAGTAAATGTTTTCAAAAACAAACTGGATCTTTACTTACAATAAAAAAAATTGTAAAAAAAAATTAATAATTCATAGACAAGACAATAAATAAATAAGTGCAAGTGCTTAAGGTCGGCCCGTAAGCACCTGAAAATTTCGCCTCCCATACAAACGTAGTTTACTAATCATTTGAAAACCAATGTTCCAACTTACTTGATATTTGGTATCTAATATTAGGCTACAAATATCTGTGTCTGCATGCCTTTGTTTTTTCGGTAAATGTATTCTGGGTCAAACCATAGAGAAAACAAAATTCGTATGAAGATTTTCTTTTTGCTTTCATTTCATTCGGTTTAGAATTTTTCAAAAAAACAAAAGCATGCAGACACAGATATTTGTTACCTGATATTAGATATTAAATAAGCTATGTCTGATGACTATTTTTTTTTAAGATTTTCTTACTTTATCATTGCGTAATAAACCACCAAAGTTATTGTATAAAACGCGCGAAAAATTCGAACTTTCGGACCTTATAACTTAGAAACCAAACACAATTTTACAATGCCAACGGTCATCAGACATCTAGTCCAATCAAATAAAGCTCTTTTGAGCAAAATTTGGGATCTCTGATAAGAAATATGGGCGTGATCTTCTTTCCCCGTTTGTATGGGGAGTTGAGCGGGTTGGGCCATCTTAAGAGTGAAGTGACGATAAACGGGCACCGGTAGGTTCGGCAAGAAATCATCGCGGCTGGTGCGTGCGGCTGCTGTGAAGCTGGCGCAGGAGCTGTTCAACATGGTGGCGCGGCCGGAGCACGCACTCGTCACCCGCCTGCAGGAGGGCACCGAGACGCAGGTACGCGACGATCGGAGCGCTGGTACCTACCTGAAGCTCTAGGTGTGATGCTGGGTCCGGCTGCCACCTCAATAGATCTTCCTCTTAAAAAAATCTTTCAAAATGAAATGTTGAATGCTCTGTTTGATTTGTGCTTGTTTCCCTTTTTTTAATGTAACAACATAGATGGCTAAAACCACACCAATAGTCAAGATATTAGCCCAAAACACCTAATTATGTATGAGTTCGCTACCATGCTAGGACTTGTTGTTGTTGTTGTTGTTGTTGTCGGCGAGTGGCTGCCGACGCTTGAACGCACTTGACACGAGGCCGTTGTGCTCAGTAACCCGACTTTTGGCTCACTTCAGCCAGCCGAGCTCTTCCACAAAGCGTAGCAGCCCTATAGGGTCTTTCCACACTTGCGGGTCGCTCCTTTCGAAGCTAAAGACCCCCGTCCAAAATGTCTGCAGTTGTCTACATTCCATGACTATATGTGCCGGTGTCTCCTCCGCCTCCAAGCAGGCCCTGCAGAGGGGACTGTCCGTGACTCCAATTGTGTGAAGGTGTTTGTTGAGCTGGCAGTGGCCCGTGAGTAGGCTTACCACCTTTCTCAACTGTGGTCTGTGCAGCTGTAGGAGTTTCCTTGTTAGGTGTGGATCCGGTGCTGGCACTGCTTCCCTTGATTGTCTGCAGTCTGCTGTAGATGACCACCTTGCAGTGTGAGCCCGTGTCATTCGTTTCCTCAGCCAGGTCTTGACTTCACTGAAGGGGGTTGGCATGAATGGCTCTGGTCCGACGGGCTTTAAACTCGAACCCGCCTTGGCGAGATCGTCGGCCGCATCGTTGCCATGGCTCCCGCTATGTCCCTTTATCCACTGGAGTGTGATCCTGTTGTCGATTGAGATGTCCTGTAAAGCCTCATGACATTGTTTAATTAGTCCAGAAGTGAATGTTTGATTGGCAAGAGCCTTCAAAACAGATGCACTGTCGGTTAGTATTCTGATTGTATAGTCTACCATTTCACGCTGTTTTATTGCTGCGGCTGCCTCAATTAGACCTACACACTCCGCCTGAAAGATGGAGTTTCCGGCGCCCAGCATAACTGTTCTTTTGATATTGAGGTCTGCTGAGAAACAGCCAGCTCCCGTACCATACTCGGTTTTAGAGCCATCCGTGTATACCCTAACTTCTCTTAGTCCCGAGTAGTCCTTTGGACCCTCAGAGAGTTCAATAGTGTACAGTCTGTCAAAGTTATATGTCTTAGGTATCCTATCGCATCTTACCCCTAGCAAAGGGTTCTCCTCCAGAGCTAAACTGAGAATTGTTGTGTGCTGTGCCCTAGTCTCTCCTGACCAGAAGCCTGTCGTTCTAAGCCTAAAAGCTGCGGCTGCCGCCTCTCGTTGTATTATTAAATCAAGAGGGGGCAGTCCCAGCAGGACTTCTAGTGCTGTTGATGGGGTGGTCCGCATGCAACCAGTGATGGCCGTGCTAGCTATACGCTGAAAGCTTATCAGCTTGTTTGCAGCTGTTTTAAGTTTGGTTCTGGTCCACCATACCAATGCCCCATATGTAATCATAGGTCTGATGACAGTGGTATAAAGCCAGAGCGTGAGTCCTGGTCTTAAACCCCAAGTTTTGCCCATTAGTCTTCGACACTGCCAAAAAGATAAGCGTGCTTTATTTAGTCTCTGTTCTAGGTGACGACTCCAGTTCAACTTGTTGTCAAGTATGACCCCCAGGTATTTCACCTCGGTTGATAGTGTTACTTCTACCCCAAAGAGCCTCAGTGGTTGCATTTGTCCTATGTCTCTCTTCCTGGTGAAGACTACAAGCTCCGTTTTAGTTGGATTGACACTCAGAGCGTAGTCTTTGCACCATGCTTCTACAATTTTGAGCGCACCTTGCATTATATTGCGCATTACATTTGCAAATTTTCCTGCCACTATTATGACAATGTCATCTGCATACCCTATCGTGAGGTATCCTGCTGCATTGAGTTTTGTAATTAGGTCATCTGCCACTAGGTTCCACAGTAGGGGCGACAGTACGCCACCCTGTGGACATCCTTTGGCTACTATGCCCTTGATTGGACTCTGACTATCAAAAATAAGTGCTCTGTTCCTAAGCATGTTGTCAATCCACCCACTGAGAGTGTTGTTGACGCCGTGTTTACACAGGGCTTGACTTATGCTATGAAACGTCGTTTTGTCAAATGCCCCCTCTATGTCAAGAAAAGCACCCATAGTCATGCATTTCGTTTCCATGCTTGCCTCTATTTTACTTATTACTGAGTGTAGGGCAGTTTCAGTGGATTTCCCTGACGTATATGCATGCTGGTGTTTATGAATGGGATGTCGGGGCAGGATTTTATCCCTAATCTCCCTGTCTATTAACCTTTCAAGAGTCTTTAGTAAGAAAGAAGTTAGGCTTATGGGTCTGTAAGCTTTTGCTGCAGAGTAGTCCTCCCTACCTGGCTTGGGGATGAAAACCACTCTTACCTCCCTCCACGCTTTTGGGACATATCTGTGTGCTAGACATGCTCTCAGTATGTCCACGAGAAAAGGCGTGATAAGGTTACTACACCATTGTAGTAGGCCCGGGAGTATCCCATCGCACCCCGCCGATTTGTAGGGCTGAAAGCTGCTTATGGCCCATTGTACCTTATTGTCAGAAATTACATTGTCGGCCACTCCCCAATCCTGTATGGTCGGCTCATGATGTCCGATATTGTCCCACCTTACTTCTGAGACAACATCAGAGCCCGGGAAGTGTGTTTCTAAAAGTACTCTATATGTCTCTTCTACTGATTCAGTGAGAGTGTTGTCACTCCTTCTAACCAAACCTAACTCTTTGTTTTTGTCAGCGGATAGAATTTTCTTTAGCCTTGCGGCCTCTGCTGTAGACTCAATGCTGCTACAAACATTCCTCCAAGCTTTCCTCTCTCGGTCCCTGATCTTATTCTTGTAGTTCATTAGGGCTGCCCTGTACGCTTCCCAGTCCGTGTCTAGTCTAGTGTTCTTAGCTTTGTTAAAAACTCTCCTAACTGTCCTCCTTATTTTTTCCAACTTTCTTGTCCACCAAGAGTGTTTCGGGTTAAACCTATGAGGATCCCGCAGTGGACATGATTCATGATAGCTGTCAATTATACTGGTGCTGATAGTACCGTTCCACGCCTCCACCTGCTCAGTGGTGGTGATGCGTCCCGGCGCTCTCAGTACCTCCAACCTATTTTTTATATTGTCGTAGTATTGTCGTTTGTTGGTCATTCTAGGGTTTCTTCTCAGCTCGGGTCTGAGTGGGGCCCATTCATATCTAAACTCTATCCTTCTATGGTCCGAACAGGATGGCTCATTTGATACCTGCCAGCCCGTAATGTGATGGGTCAGGTTTCCAGTAGCAAGAGTGATATCTGGAATTGTCTGAAAGCGCTTGGTGACAAAGGTGGGTTCTGCTCCCCTGTTAATCACACACATGACTGTTGAGCATAGAAATTCCACCAAATTCTCACCTCGCACGTTGTTCTTCTTTGACCCCCACAAGGTGTGATGGGCGTTGGCGTCTGCAGCGATCAGGAGATGCTGTTCGCGGTCTTCACAGTGTCTTATTAGTTGTTCCAGCAGTGCTGGCGGAGCTTGCTCCCCTTCCGGCATGTACACTGATGAAATTAAAATGTCTGGGGCATTTCGTTTAGGGTCCCCGAGTAGCCTGACTGTGGTCAGGTCCCTGGAACAGAAACGTCTTTCGATGTTAGCTTTCATGTCCCCGGAGACATATATGCATGTCCGGGGGTGTGTGTCAGTATTGATATCTGTGAACAAATTTCCGCCAAGGTTCCGTAATCCGCAAACCTCACCATGGTAGTGGTAGGGTTCTTGGACCAGGGCGACCGTCAACTTACTGGCCTCCAACCTGCGCCGCAAAGTGGCTGTAGCCACCTTGCTGTGCATGATGTTGGCCTGCAGGAAGGTAATTACCTTATTTGCGGCGTCGTCTTTACTTGGAGCCATCGGACCGGTTACTGTGTGACGGCGCGAGTGTGCACTCGAGCGCCGTGTCCACCTCCATGTCCTCGAGTTCCCTCTCTGTCTCCTCATCCAGGTCGCTGTCACCTCCCAGTTCCGACTGCGACGCGTTGTCCTCACCGAACAGCGCTAGGACTTACCGTTATGAGCACGGCTACATTTAAATAGATAAAAAACGCAGAGAATTTTTCATTTCCGTTCCAATCATCTTTTCGTCCAATGCGATGGTACCAACCCAGGCGGACTTAACCCTACCAACTAATAGGGGTGGAAGACTTAGAGTTTTACATGGATTCCGAATTCTGAATTTCCGCTTCTCCATAGCTAGCATTCGTGGAGAAATGCACTTATCCAACTCAGAAAAACAACGACAGTGGTGCATGAACGGGGCTTGGATTGAACTCATGGAAGCAAGTCCCCGAGCCCCTAACCTACGAGCCATCTTATTTTTATTTATTTGTTGTACACAGCAATCCTTGACTTATTAGTCTAAGGGTCGACTTTTTCACCATCGCCGATTAAACTTACAGTCAATTGACAAGCGAAAAAATTTCTTCCATGGTCAATCCTTTGGTTATCAAGTAATCGCATTCGCTATAGGATTTAATCTGTGGATTAATTAACTGCTAATTTTCGTGATCAGTCTCATTAAAATAAGTTCGAAAAGCTTCGTTTTAGCCATTACTGTAATATTGAAATTCACTACTTCATAAAACTGGGAGTCATCTTTTGACTCACCGATCAATCTTCTGTTAACTTTTAATTCGGTTTGACTATCAGTTGACCCTGTCAGTCAAAAGCGTTGGTGGAGAGTCTTTTTTTTTAGTTAATGTGATTTTTATCCCGTCATATATAATCATCACGGGTGCCATTTCTGGCTCCCAAGTATGAATATTTGTCCCAGGGGACCCAGCAGTGTTTTTTATTAGTTTATATTTTCAAAGGTACATTTGTATTGCGCTATGATTGAACTCATCCTAGCGCCTTACCTCATGTGTGAAGTTGCACGCAACCACCGATAATGTCATAAATCGTATTGAATGTTTATACCTTTATTCCTTCAAAAATAAACTAGACAATAATATAAAACATAAAAAAACATATAATCAATAAATAAGTGTTGTGATATAGGCGCATCAGCTTTAAGCTGCTAGCCTATCAATAATAATATAAATAATCAATTATAATAATGTGCGCAGGTGTTCAAGACATACTTCTCTGGCTGGGAGGAGGTGATCGCCGTGGACTTCACGCGCACGGCGGAGTCGGTCGCGCGCACCGGCGCCGACCTCGCCACGTGGGCCAGCAAGCAGGAGACCAAGTTAGTGTCAATCCTATACATAATTTGATCCCAATGCCACCTTTTGAGTCAGGTCGGTGATATTGCGCTTGGTTTATGTACATTCATGTCTCTTGATGTCGTTGCCCTGGAAAGAAATAATTCCAAAGTCCACTTTCAACCATCGATATGAGGAAGTGAGCTTTAATTTGTCTCTATTTAACAAATGAGTAAATGAACCTTCAGGTGCTGTGCCAGGACTTTCACTTTTAAATGAGCATGCCTGCATTGAACTGGATGGAAAACAAAGACATTTTTTTCAGTGCCGCTTCGATCATCTTTTGCTTATCTATTCCATAGAGTGACCCACCTGCATTCTTTCAAATTACAGTCCCTGTTAAGAAAGAATATGGTGCATAATAATTGGAATTCGAAACCGCAGTCTTTGAACGTAAGTCATTACAGGCATAAGCGTGGGCGTACGCTCGGGTCCGGGGGGGTGGGCACACACACCAGCAAATAACTCTATCAATTCAAGCAACTATGGAATAGACTCCTGAGGTATTTCTACCAAAGTCCTGGTCCTTCAAACATGGTGTGAAGAAGTGCCTTGCCGGCTGGCATGGTTTCCGAAAGCCCATGGGTTGTGTGATGTCCTAGCGTATGCCATATTCCGCGCGTAACAAAAAAAAACTGTACTAAGTAACATCACAAACTGATAAATCTGTGGATTCGATCCCTAGTAGTCCCTGCAGACTAGATCCCTGTAGGAACGCCTCCACTCTGCGCAGTGCAATCCTGCAAGCTTGTATTGGAAGTTTGGAGTGGTTCGTCTGATCAAATTTTGTCAATGTGGAAGAAAACTGCTTATACATCACCACAGGTAGCGTCTAGGTGACCTACCCAAATGTTCTGTCAAAGTTAGACACTCTACAAATTAGAACAGAATAGATTTGGAGATTGTATGTACTCAACCTATATAATCTTAAATCGCACCCAAGCATCAAGAAATCCTCGAAAACATTTCCTAACAAACCGAGCTGTGGATAATTGGAATAGCCTACCTGAGGAAATAATAAGTGCATCGTTAGTAAGTGTTTTTGAAAACAAACTGGATCTTTACTTAAAATAAAATAAATCATACACAAGACAATAAATAAATAAGTGCAAGTGCTTAAAAACAAAAGTGCAAGTTCATAAAAACAAATGCATCCATCAGCAGGATGCTTCTAGTGCATTACAATATAATAATTGAAATGACTAAATTTCCACAATATTATTCCGAAAAGAAATTGTTCCAAATTATGCTAATCATTGGAGAAAATATTTCGATAATATAACCTATAGTATTTCATAACAAACTTTGTGCTGGTCTATTACAATTAAACAAAGCTTATTCTAACTGCATCATGGAGTACATTTTTCATCTAAAAACTTGTAAATCAAACTTGACATGACAGTTTTAAAGGTTCTAAGGAGTGTTCGCTCACCTGACACTTGCAATAAGCGTTGTGTTTTCATCCCCATCGCGTCAGGGCCGAGCTGTCGGCGCTGTTCACGGCGCGGCAGGCGGCGACGCCGGCGGCGGAGGCGCGCGCGATGGCCGCCGAGTGCAACGAGGAGCTCGAGGCGATGGAGGCGTTCGTGCTGGAGGGGCGCCACTTCGTGCGGCTGCCGGACAACGAGCTCGGCATCTTCTACAGCGGCGACTGCTACGTCTTCTTGTGCCGATACCTCCTGCCCGCACCCGAGGTACGGTAGCCTCCCTATATTTTGAATGCTATAGACGTTGGCTTGGGACTTCCACAAATGTGTCCTACAGTCGCCACTCAATAGACTCATTGACGACTGAGTCGCGCGGTATCCGTGCCGCTAACGGCCGAGTAGGCAGCGCGTCATCAAGTAATTGGTGATGAAGAAGTAGGTCACATTTGTGGATGTTTGCCCAACATAAATTTAATCATTTGACTCTTACTTTTCTAATTTTAGAAGGTTTTTAGGAATACATTGTTGATTGGCGGTAAGACCTAATGAATTTGCTTTAGGGAAAATATTTTTTTTCCAAATTTAAGGTAGCTCAGTTCTCACTTGGAGTAATAGAACATTAGCTGGGGGTATACGTGGTGAATTTTTCAAGTGTGACTTCATGGCCAAACCCGAAACAGACATACATATAGACATAGCTAAAAACACTCAGTGGAACTAGATTACAGAGGAATTAGATATATATTTATGACTAGCTGAGGTTTCCAGCTTGGGCCAATATCTTGACAACAAAGCCACCTATCGGGGTTCAATTATGAATGTTAACCATCTAGGGATTCACTCAAGCACACACCATAAAAAGTTATCAAAATCGGTCCAACCGTTTAAGAGTTCAGTGTCACACACGTCGAATAATTATGTGTAAAAATAACCTAATTATATTTTACACTTACAAATATTGCCAACACTTGATGTGTATGCTACTGAGATTGTAACGGCGAGCGTGTTGTCGGCACAGCCGGAGGAGGGCGAGGGCTCGGCGGAGGAGGCAGAGGCGGAGGCGGAGGCGGAGGAGGCGGCCACGTGGGTCGTGTACTTCTGGCAGGGCCGCCGCGCGCCCAACATGGGCTGGCTCACGTTCACGTTCGGGCTAGAGCGCAAGTTCAAGTCGCTGTGCGCGCGGCTCGAGGTTGTGCGCATGCATCAGCAGCAGGAGAACCTCAAGTTCATGGCGCACTTCCGGCGGCGGTTCGTCGTGCGCGACGGCAAGAGGAAACTCGACAATAAGGTAGCGAACGCGCTGTTTTGTTTGGTTGATTCAGTACAGGAGCCCAACTACGAACGCTATGGAGTACGCACTATCGAGAAGGCGATATCGCCTTTTAAAAATATTGTATGCGTTTGACAATTGGTATCGAAGGCTCTTCCGGAATTGAACTGGAAAATAAAAGCGGCTCGTGGCTTAGGGGCCGGTGGACTTGCCTTCCATCCCAGAGGTCTATGTTGAAATCCCCACCCCGTTCATGTACCACTTCTCTTTCTGAGTTGGATAAGTCCACTGCCCTGGAATCCATGTAAAACTGTAGCATCACCCTCGGCGCCACAGTAGGCATTGGTATTGCAAGGAAAATGTGTGTGGGTCGAATTCCAATGTGTGGCATCTAGGCTGATGCCATTTGTACACAAAATATGCTTAGTTTAAGAGATATTAAGCGAAAAACTGAAAAAAGTCAGAAACATTTTGAGGTTTTTGTGCTCCCCAAAGTTATGACAGGCTCCTCGAGGTCGAAAACTTAGGATAGTCATCCTAGTGTACCCCAAAACAACCTGTAAACGTTTAACTTCGGAATATTTTCCCCACCTTTTTTCGACATGTCGAGTGGATTATAAATTAATGGTTTGACGCACAGTCCACTGTTGTGGAACTTGGGAAGCAAAGCAAACAAAACCATAATGTGCGATGTCTTAAACACAGATCTGAGTTTTACATTTAGAATGTCTTAAAAAAAACCGGCCATAGCATTTTAATGAATCGGTTGGGGCAGGTGAATGGGCGCGCGCCGGTGGAGCTGTTTGAGTTACGCAGCAACGGCTCGGCGATCTGCACGCGTCTCGTGCAAGTGAAGGCAGATGCCACGCAGCTCAACAGCTGCTTCTGGTGCGTACCTCCCGTGTATATTTCTGGACTTCTTTACACACCTGACATAGGTCATTAAGTTGACGATGGCTTTTACACCAGATAATACTTGTTAGACTACATATTATTTTATCAGCAACTTTGTTAGTTAAGGCCCCTATATACCATAGCGTAAAGTCAAGAATACGCGCGGTGTAATCTAGCCAGTGCCATCATGTCAGCGGGAGGGTACGCACGTTTCGCGCGCTCCCGGATATTTCGTGTATTTGATGGCGAGGTAACGATTAGTCTGATTTTGTAAAATTCCTGTATTTAGAAGGTTTTTTTAACAGCAAGGGGGATGTGTACCTCGTTATGGCTGAAAGGTATAAGATTATTTTTATTTTATTCTTCCAAATAGAAAGATAACAGAAAAAATGGCTTTGAAAGGTAAAAATGGTTCTTTTAGAAATACTTTTTATTTGGACGATTTTACAAGTGTTTTGGACAAAATGGGGATGTGTACCTTCGCAAACGTACATTCTATAAGCTCAGTATTTTTTCAATGTTTAACAACCAAATGCTTTACTGTAATCGACTTCAGAAAAACATTCATTTTTAGGCATTTATTGCCCTTAAGTAATTTATATTTCTAATCCGCTTGCACTGAGGTTTGCTGTTTCTTTTGTTCTTGCTCTTTGCCTTAAACTGTTCTACCAAAAATTGTATGGCAGTAGCATTTAGATCTAAGTATGTATTTCTTTACTGTGGACAGAAAAACGGATTCTGCGGATTCTTTACTAACTGGATCGAATGCGCAGATCAATCAGTTTTTAATGTAACTTAGTGTACATAGTTTGAATACCAAAAAAGTTTAAATAAATGAAATGAAATCATAGTTGGGAATCTAAAAGTAAATCGAGAAAGAATACTTTTCTATTTCAATGGAAAATATTCCATTACAAATCTATGTATGCAGTTACATCTTGAACGTTCCGCTGGAAGGCGCGGACGAGACGGAGTCGGCCATCGTGTACGTGTGGCTCGGCGGCAAGAGCAGCGCGGAGGATGCGCGCCTCATCCAGCAGCTCGCCGAGGAGAAGTTCAACTCGCCCTGGGTCAGCCTGCAGGTGAGCTGCCCTTAGTTTACCGATGAGTCTGCGCCTACCAAAGCGGTACTATTGGCGGGGTGGATCTTGGCCGGTCCCGTTCAAGTGCAAGCGGCTGCGCAGAAACCAAATGCGACATAGTTTTGGTTCTGCGAAACCACTTGCTCTAGGACGGGAATGGTCAAGTTCCACAAGGCAATATTTATTAATATACACTTGCAGATCAAAGCTGATGCGTTTACGGCATTAGTTGAGAGCACTATTTGTTAATTAAATGTCTGTTTTTTTATTATTGAAAGTTGTCCTATTGGTTTTTGAACCCATTCACTGTTCTAGGACTGATCACTTCTTGTGGCAGTTTGTTCCAAAAGTCCACCAGTCGGTTAGATATCTGCTAAGTTTTCACTGCAGTAAGTGGGTAAAATGTATTCATATGGTGATACAAACTTTTTTTATTTGTATGTTTTATTACAAGTTCTCCATCTATTGGTTGGTCATGCTAGGGTGGGAATGGTTTTATTAAAAAAAAAACCATTGTACACTGCCTTACAGTTGGTGACCTATGAGAATATTGTGACATTAGATTATCTGTTTCTACCCCTATGATTAGACAGCCGCTCAACACTCCTTGTATTTCCCCGCTGGGTCAGGTGCTGAACGAAGGCAGCGAACCAGACAACTTCTTCTGGGTGGGTCTCGGCGGGCGCAAGCCGTACGAGACCGACGCCGACTTCCTCAACTACACGCGCCTCTTCCGCTGCTCCAACGAGAAGGGCTACTTCACCGTCTCCGAGAAGTGCACCGATTTCTGCCAGGTCCGTACGCTTACATGTGTGTTGCTATGGGTTTCGCTTTCTGGATAGGATGGGAAAGTCAGGAAAGTTTGCAGGTAAAATAAGTCAAATTTTTAGGGTGCACACAGGTGGGCATCGAACTAGTAAAGTTGGTATGCCGGGTTTTAATTTAGAATTTCATCTTATCACTTCATGGTTCAGAACAAAAAAAAATGTCCCTGTCCTTGCGTGCCCAATGACAAGGGGATCCCTGCCCAGGCGCATTAAACGAAAGTGGCAATATTGTTCTTTTTTTCTATCCAATTCAATGTAACCGTGCTCATAAAGGGAAGGTCCTGACATGGCACCTAATTTCTTCGGGAACATGGTGTATTGGACTAATATCACAACGGTAGTTGTGTTGCATTAGTCGTCTATGTTAGGTGGAAAAAAAAAAAACCATGCCTGTTGGAGAGTTAAAACCCCAATGCATTCAAATGTACTGCATCGGCAGGACGACCTCGCCGACGACGACATCATGATCCTGGACAACGGGCAGCAGGTGTTCCTGTGGCTCGGCGCGCGCTGCTCCGAGGTGGAGATCAAGCTCGCCTACAAGTCCGCTCAGGTCAGCGCACAGCGCAACCCCCGCCGCTGTTCTAGCGATTGTGTCATCTTGTGGGCGCGATTTTTTTTTTATTTATATTATCACAAAACCTGAACATCTACTGGGGTTTGAAAAATATTGCGGTTGAAAATCTGTCTGGCTGTGTTGGCAAGTTCGAATTCCGAATAATAAATATCTTTATTATAAAAAAAATATGTGTAGAGGAGAATAAATTGCTTTTTCTTGTTAAAAAAATTATTATTTTCTCTTAGAATACAGAAAAAGAGAGAGAAGAGAAACAAAGGCAATCTCGGCTTGTTCTGACTAGGTGCATTTGAATACTTCTTAGCGATCTGTAAATTAATATTGATGAAAAATAATTCCCACACTTATTTAGTCAGCCTCGGGAGTCCAATGGTGCGACGCTTCGCTTCGACGGGAAGCAACTCTGGATCCGGTCGGGTTCTGCATGGGTAACCGTTTTCGACCGTTGAGGCTGGCCGTGGTTCAGATCCAAAGTAAAATATGCCTCCTCTCATTCTTAGCCGGTGGAAGGGTTGGTCCCGCACAGGTTTATAACATCTCATTGAAAAAATGATGGTCGCAGCAGGAATGAAAATTGTTCGCATTTTCCATCCAGTCTAATGTACCCATGTGATAAAAGATAAATCCTGGCACTGCTCATAGTTCCCATGTACACTACATATTAAGCTAATATCATGTCACTAGGTATGGTTTTAGCCATCTATGTCCATACAAGGAAACAATCAGACTTTAGACTACAGGAGTATCAATCAATGTTCCTGAACATAAAATCCTTTTGTGTCCAGGTGTACATCCAACATATGAACACGCAACAGCCGGGGCGCCCTCGCAAGCTCTTCCTCACGCTCAAGAACAAGGAGTCCCGACGGTTTACCAAGTGCTTCCACGGCTGGGGCGAGCACAAGCGGCCGCCCGGTTAAAGGCAAGATAAAAGCCAATTAGGTTCTGTTTGATGAGGACGTAAGTCAAAAAACATTTAATTATGTTTAAAAATAACCACGACAACTTTAGATATTCCAAAAAGTTTATAATTAGATTGATGGTCTAGCTATAATTTAAAGATAAAACCTTCATTCTATGAAAGTCTCGGCCGCTTTGCGTTCTCAAATTAGACAAATATTAATACATTTTCATAAAAAAAGTTTGAACACAGAATATGAGCGTCAAATATTTACCGTTTTAGGTTTCAAATATAGCTAGACCATCAATGCATCTTTTATCTTTTGGCAAGTCCAAAATAAGTAGTAGTTATTAAAAAAAAAAAAAAAATATGGCTTCACTTACGCCCTTTGGTATGGAACTTAATACAATCAGAAACGATCACTCCCTTAGACCGCTTTGTATACTTTCGTGTGAGTGCAATATTGAGGTTGGTATATATTTGTTTTATTGTGATTTGTGTTTGCTCAAATTGTGAAGGTTATTTTATGAAATACTTTTTTGGTTCCGCGCCGTCCCTCATAATATTTAGAGAAGTCAGATCGAACCAGAGCAGCAACATTGCGCTCGCTACCTTCGCACCAGAAATCCAACTTCTCTAAATATGATTTTATTAAATGTTGCTACGGCCATTTTCTGTCGTGCTGACATAGCTTGTCCCGATTTAACTTAACATTTTTCTTTTTTGATCAATTTCAATTTCTTAGTGCAATTCCGAAATATTTTAGTATAATTTATTATGAACAAAATACAATGATATGTAAAAGTGTATCCTCTTTCATATACATTTTGGTAGATGGCTATGTAATATATATTTTTTGTATGTTAAATCACATGTTCAGTCTTTTGACTATGAGCAGATGTGATTATGAATGGCTATGTAATATATGGAGATTATTCTATATGGAGATAATGCCTAGAACATAGATTTGCAAGTAAAATATAGCTTAGATATGTGACAGGAAGCATAACTCTGCCACCTCATTAGCAA
Source organism: Incurvaria masculella (assembly GCA_946894095.1). Classification (NCBI taxonomy): domain Eukaryota; kingdom Metazoa; phylum Arthropoda; class Insecta; order Lepidoptera; family Incurvariidae; genus Incurvaria; species Incurvaria masculella. The sequence goes on from OX335644.1 coordinate 13,878,276, forward strand.
GGACGGTATTTTTAACAAGTTTAAATGAATATAATAATTATATATGTCACAGAAAGGGGCAAGCTATGATGTTGCCATCCCCGCTGGTCAGTGACAAGATGAGATCGCAGTGGGTAAATAAACTGCCTTAGAAAGCGTGGCGCAGGCAACTTGGCTGACAAACGCAATCTCTGCACTGAAGCGTATTCTTAGTTAAGTGTGCTGTGTGGGTTCTGGCTTTTAAAAATAATGCAATTAGGCCCACTGCATTTCGTCCCGTGCATGCCATAAGAGCAAACTAAGGGATTCATTTTTAGGGTTCCGTACCCAAAGGGTGAAAACGGAACCCTATTACTAAGCCTCCGCTGTCCGTCCGTCCGTCTGTCACAGGGCTGTATCTCATGAACCGTAATAGGTAGGCAGCTGAAATTTTCACAGAGTGTGTATTTATTTTGCCGCTATAACAACAAATAGGTAAAATAAAAATAAAAAAAAATGAAAGGGATTTTTTTGTATGGGACCCCCCATACAAAAAAACGTGATTTTTTTTGTGTTATATCTTGTACGATGGTACAGAACCCTTCGTGTGCGAGTTCGACTCGCACTTGGCCGTTTTTTGTGGTTCGGATTCCACATTAAACTGTAAGGTACTAGGTACCACCTAGTGAGAAAGGAAGGGACTTTCTCACAAGGTGGTACCATCGCATTGAATGTCGTCAAAGGGGCAATGAACATTGTCTGTGTTTTCTATCCCGTTCAATGTAACTGTGCAATAAAAGAAAGATCTTGGCATGGCACCGTGTTCCCATGAGGTGTGTTGGGCTAATATCATGACCTAGGTGTGTTATTCATGTCCAGTCACTTGAAAAAAAAAAGAGGTAAAAGACAAACACGACTGAGGAAAGTTGTGTAATTTCTAAGATTTACTTAAATCAAGGGAAAGCAAATTCATAAGTATATTTGCACCATAAATTGTCTTTATAAATTGAATATAATTTTCTTTTTGATTTGTAATGCTGAAGAAGTGTAGATAATGGTACTAACATACAGGGTGAATTTTTCAAGTGGAAAAATTTTTTTTTTCTTGTCGGGAATCAAACTCGTTGGTTTTGAAAAAAAAAACACACCCTGTACTTTTATTATTATATCAGATGATAGTGTCGCTTATAAGGAACAAATTACGTAAAGTAATGTTACACTGCAAACTAAAGGAAAGTATTGATTTTTTATTCATATTTTCAAATATTCATACATTACCAGTACCTTCACTAATCAAATTGTCTAACATATGTTTTTTTCGTTTCTTATGGCTTTGAACCGCGAAGAGATAATACAATTTTGAAATTAGAACACGATTTCGTGATGCTGAATGCATGTATTGAGTTACATTCGAATTATTTGATTTTTTATTGTATGGGTAATGTAAGAATGCTTGAAAATATAAAACAGTTTTTTAAAAATCAACACTTTCCTTTAGTTTTCCGTATAACATTACTTCACAGGATTTGTTCCTGATAAGCGACACTAATTGACTGGTGCAATAATAAAGAGGCTTTATTTTTCTCAAAATCATCGAGTTTGATTCCTGGCTAAGAAAATGATTTTTCCAAAAATCGTATAATGCAGTTTTAGTTTTTATCAAAATCGGCCTCATGACTCCTTTAAGTGTTTTTCGCTATTTCTTATAGTTTCGGATTTGCCCCTTAAGGCTCACATGAAAAATATGTACATGTTGTACATGTTTCAATTACAGAGACAAGTGACGTACCTGCTCAGAAACTTAACTTTGGAGCGAATGAAATGATTTATACTTGTGAATAATGTCATGGTGGTCTCGTATTAATTTTATTAATTTGTTATGCAACTAAAATGTGTGTTGGAATTGCGGGTGTGTATATTTGCAAAGGTACTCAATAGTATTGTAAATTCATAAATAAGCTTAAGATGAATTATTTATAATATCTGTAATGCATTTTATGAAAATTGCATTTAAACTGAATGATCCCCAAATATAATGATTTACCAATTTTTCAGTATTTTTAACATAAGTCATTGAAAACAGATTCTTCTGAGAGTTCTCTCATCCACAATGTAGACAATAATACTACATGTAAGATTTCCATAAGTAGCCTTTATTTACAATATTTCACAAAGAGTTACAACATAATAAGCAAGAGAACTTATAAAGTAATAATTGTAATATGCGACTAGTTTCGAGGCATTCGAGATATTTCAGGCCATAAGCCAGGAATATTTTGCATATTCAATTTTTACAACTAAACTACAGTCTTGGCTATTCGGTATAAAACTTAATGATGCAATGCATTAGTCTAAACATAAACTTAAACAACCGGCTTGGTATTCATGTGAATCTAGTCTAAATTGAGTTGACGTTGGATTAGGAAAAACTCCGGTCTTATGATTATTGAATAGCACACTATACAGTGAACATAATTATTATAAAGACTGCAATATTTTGATAAATTTTCTTTGATAAATTGTTATTCTTAAAATTAAGCATGTATTCTTACTGAATTACCGAACCAAGTTTTGTATCAAAATGTGCTAGTAAATAAATAAAAAATTAGCAGATTTCTAATATTTAATCAAATGTAAATATAATATTATTCCTTGAGTATTTGGTTTCAAACTTTCTTTACTGTTTAGTAAAATGTTTTAAGTTTTTATTTCAACATTAAAGAATATGTACGGGGTTTCCACAAGTTAGTAAAAGTCTTGAGCTTGGGGTGTTGCATGTACTGACACCAAACAATTGTGACTCATATTATTCATATTTTTAATTTTGTATTGTCCAATTACTAATTTTACACCTGATGGCAAATGTTCATATTGTAACTCTTTGTTGAACAAGAAATGAGTCAGGTCTTCCAAATTTGTGATATTTCTCTCTTGCACCTTATAAAACGCATCCCATGCCAATAGCATTTATGTTTCCCAAACCAGTGGAAACCACGTACCTAGTAGATTTTATATTTCTTCCATGTTTGAAAATAAAATGAGCACAAAAAATTGTAAAATAAATATTTTTACCAAATAAAGAAGTCTAACTAACCATTTTAGTATTTCTTTCTATGCACTTATGTGTCATTTCCGGTTGCTCCAGATAGGGGACCTGAAAATAATTGGACAAAAACATTACATTTGCTTGAGATTCAGAGATATCATTTTCAATCCACCCAAACTTAACATGCCATTTTAGTAACTATTGCGTGCAAATTTATAAACAATCATAAAAATAAAAATTGAGGCTGAAGGAGGATGAGCACTGGTCTACCAACTCGTGAGTCTATCCAACTAGCAATTTGAATATGGTATTATAACTATAAATTGGTCTGACCCTCAGATTTACAAAAACATGTTTTTCCCTGAATTCACGGGTTTATGTTTCTATTATATTTATAATTGCATTTGCCTGCCTATTGTCTGCTATGTAGTATGTAGTAACATGTTTAACTATTTACATCTCGCTTCTCTCAAAAATTTAAACTGAGCTTCCATAATAAGAAAGGAAGTAGATAATGATTCCTTTCAACATCTACATCAATTTCGATCGATAGTTTGCTAACATAATGGCAGAAAAATGTTTCGTGCCACTGCTCACAACACTCAAGCCAGATAGGTGAGGCGTTGCAAGTGCAAAACTCAGTTGGGACTACGTCATACCGAATCCCTATATTTCTGTTTTTGACAATTGCCCCGTCAGACTCCACCTTCCGTTCAACTCAAAGTTAGTGTGCACTGCACCTAACAAATGCAATATTGTAGAATATAATAATCAAATCAGGATGGAATTATTTTAATTTTTTATTTATCAAATTAAGGCATGAATTCCTTTAAGTGATTTAAGCAGTCAGGGGCGAACAAATATTGACTGAAATGTCGGAGTCTAATGACAGAAGAGCTCAAAGAGGTGTTCAAAAGCATAAAAAAAGTTATAAAACGTACGCTAAATTCGTTTTTGAACACAAATTTGAACAAATACACTTAGGAGCATTTTAAAGAGTTTTTGAACACACCCATAATATAAAAACATTCCAACAAACATCGGCAAACAGTTATACGGACTACCGCTGAGCTATCGAGCTTGTTCTATTAGCGGACTTGCCTTCAGGCAATTTTAGTTTTGACATTGTTAGGTATTTTCGGGCAGGCTATTAGGGCCTTTATTCGCTTCTAGCAATCAGGTGATTTTCCCACAGTTATCCCCACCAAATCATAGGGGGTAAGTTAAATGAACATAGACAAATGTATAATGTTAATTTACGAAGGACAGCATACATGTGTGACAAATGTACAACAATCAAAATTTACATATAACAGCCTAGCTTCTCAATCATTGGTACTATATAAAACAAAGCCTCCACAAGTTTCAGATTCATCATTACGTATACTTACCTCGAAGCAGGAGGGTATCTATGGTTGCTCTCAGTCGTCATCGTCGTCATCATCTGATGGCACGAAGAGTTCGTTTTCCTCCAAGAAATTGGCGATGTTCTTGCTGATAGCTGCACCTATGAGTAGCCCGGGCACAACTGCGCAAATCAGACCTATCAGACCGAAAGGCTGCTTCTCGGGCTCCGGTAGAATCGCCCCCGATGGCGTGGTAGTAGCGGGCCGACGCAGCACGCTGTATATACGCACGGGTTCTTCTGAACGAACTCGTGCAAGAATTGTTCGCAGCAAGGACATTTTGGTTTTTGGACAATTTGTACACAGAAATAGCACGCGGACGGAGCGAGCGAATCACCAAAATCCACAGATGAAATTTCACGTATTAGATAGATTCACAGACTATAGAGAGATAGATTTGATAGTGACAGCTCCTTTTTTTTATATATTTTTAAATTAGGAAAAGCAAAACAACTCCATATCCAACCATCATGTTCGTACCATCTTGAAAACCAAAACGATACGTCGTATTAAATATTGGTTTAATGCTGAGGATTCCAAACACTGGACGCGAGCTGAAGATGAAGAAGAACGAAAGAAGATTGATGTATGCTGCTGCTTAGGGTTGAAGTAAGTCAAAAACATAATATGAATTCATAGAAAAACAGTAACGGTCGTATAAGAGTGGGAAGCCCAGCTTTAGTGCGCGGATTATTGCCCGACTAAACCGGTTTTTGAATGGTTGAAGTTTTGCCGGGTTCACTCTGAATACGACTGGCAAAATTTAGTACGCGGTCTAGCACCGGATTAACCTTACAAAATGATATTTTATCCGGCGATGATCCCAGTATTAAAGTTAGTCCGCCCACTCTAAATACTACTGTAGGTACTGGGTTAATCCAGCTTGGGTTGGTACCATCGCATTGAATGAAAAATGGTCGAAGCGGCCATAACATTTTCAATCCAGTTCGATCTAGTCGTGCAATAAAAGTAAGTTTCTGGCTTGTGTTAGGCTATAATATAATGATTGTAAGTGTGGTATTGTGTGGTATTAGCGCTGCCCTGAAGAGCGACCCTACCCGACAAACACTGGCCCTACAGACGTTAGTTGAATGGAACTCTGTCGTCTGTGGAGCCACAGAATAACTAATTGGTGGGGGCGGCCACCAACCAAAGTGTTCGGAGAAGTCGCTGCGCTCCTGCCCCCACCCCACTTACATGAGTGAAATTAGCCACAAGTTGACCAAACAAACAAACATGGCCGCAGAGCTGATGAACTGATGATGATTGACAGCCGTCTCCAGCCAGGATGAACGTTGTTTTTACAAGTCTTGAAGCCCTTATATGTGAGTAAAACGTGCATTTCTGCTATCCCAGCCTTCTCTAGTTCTTATTATTTCGTTGGTCTAGGTTTCCACTGTTTCTGTGCGATGGTGTTTTTTAGAAATCACTAAAAAGAACTTGGAAGTCATCCAATCAATTGTAAATCTTCATCATTCCATATCATGCAATTGCAAGATTGCGTCTGATACGATGATCTCAACAGTTTTTAAAATATACGTAATATTTTGTATTGATGGGTACAGTGAAGGCAACGCTAGAATGTTTGCCGACACCGGACCTGGCAGCGCTGGACGCCTTCTGCGCCGTAATGCGCGACTCTGCAGAAGGGCCGGCACTGGCGGCTCGGGCGCTAGCGGCACGTGTGCATGCTGGCAGGTATTCAATCACATTCAACATTAAGTTGTTCCACTTGGTATGAAAGGTACTGATCCCTCATCCATTGACAGACAGTGTCGTGTCTGTTCTGAAATACACATGAAAAAATCGGCTGGCCTGTGAATGCCTTTTGAATTATTAACTCAATTTATTAAGGAAATTTCTTCCGTAATCAAATCGTTTTCTCTTCTGGCCTGTTGCCCTGTCAATTAATAGTTTATGATAAGAACTATTAGGTGCCAATGCATCTTTCGGAAATGTGACGTAAGAGATTAAATGTTAATAATGACTAGTTAAATTTTACGTGGAATCCGAACCACAGCCAGCCTCAACGGTTGAAAACGGTCACCCATATAGAACCCAACCGCGCTCACAGTCGCTTCACCGAGCTTATTAAACCGCAGGGAGTTGCACCACTGCGCTAGAGGCTGACAACATTATGCAATGCTCGAAGTTTCGTGGATTGTACTTGTGGCAGCAATTATGTATGCTGGCCGAACCGGCCGGTAATTCAGATTAATTGCAATTAAGTTCGGAACCTACAGATTGACGGACCAATGTTTTTAGAGCTTATAACCACTAAAAAAATATTATCTACTCACACCAAGCCGACACAGTCTGTCTGGTAATGACATCACTGGGAAGAGTTGTAACATAGTATGCAGTTACGCACTATTTCGAGTAATATGTACAATAGTCATTAGGTATCCAGTACCGATCCCGAAAGTACCAAAATTTTACACCAATTTGTCACAGCTGCTCGGATGTAGATCTATGTGTCGCCACAGAGATGCAGCTGGCGCTGCGTAGAGATAGGGAGCTCCACCAAGTTTCTAGTTGTTCCCCCTTTCTAGTACTTTAACAGCAATTTGGTTTCCTTATTTTTTTATCAATTGCGATGACTTCTTGTTTAAACCCATATGAAAAACTATCTTAAAATGTTGTTGGCCATGAAATATTTCACATTTAGAACATTCTTGTTGGCAATTGTTTGAAACATTTTAATTTTTCAGTGCACATGAGTCTCTATTGGCTCTGTCAGCATTGGATCAGTGCATGCGTCGGAGCGATGCGGCATTCCACGCAGAGGTGGGCAAGTTCCGGTTCCTCAACGAGATGATCAAGCTTGTCTCGCCCAAATATTTCGCGGCCCGCACCCCGCCTGAAGTACAACTGCGGGTCAGTTAAATCATTTTACCATTTTTTTTTTATCCTAAACTGAAATCTGTCAGTTCATAGACATTTATCGGTTTTTTTTTTTTGTTAGAAATATTTGTCTTGAGTGTGGCAAATGTCCAATGACATTTCCATAAAAAAACACACTAAGATAATTAAGTCTTGCTGTGCCTTTCTCTTCAGTCTGGTAAAGACGCTCCTCGATTTCATCTAGTTTGAGACTAATCAATTCATTTGGGTGTTTATCGAGTCTTGATTTATATGCTGCTGATTTTGTTTAGCTTCCTCCTTAACTGTTGGGATTTGAAGTTCCGGATGAAGTGTTACCTATATGCATACATAAACAATACTAATATTAACCAGAAAAAATAATATAGACTGGTGGTAATAAAAGAAAGATCACATCTTTTTAACCGACTTCAAAAAAAGGAGGAGGTTATCAATTCGTCTGTATGTTTTTTTTTTTTTTGTTTTTTTTTATTTTTTTATGTTTGTTACCTCATAACTTTTTCCTGGGTGAACCGATTTTGATGATTATTTTTTTAAATGATAGCTAGTGCTTCCCAAGTGGTCCCATTTTAATTTGGTTAAGTTCTGACAATGATATCCATGAGAAAATCATAAAAGTCTTAAATTTGTATTAAGATGTGCGCGACAAATGGACGAATAACTCAATATAACGCCAACCGATTTCGGTGATTCTTTTTTTGTTGGAAAGGACGTGTACAAATTAGTAAGTTTACTTCAGATTCACTAAAAATAAACAAATAAAAAAACAAATTTAACAAAAAAAAATAACCGACTTCAAAGGAAAAGCACTAAAAAGTAAAAAATAATTTTCATTTTTGTAGTTACGATTTCTGTAATTTTTTGAGTCGGTGTCAGCCAAGGTTAGGTTAGGTTAGGTTAGGTTAGGTTAGGTTAGGTTAGGTTAGGTTCTCTTGATTGGCGCAGCGCGTGCCCGGCTGACGCCGACTCAAAAAATTACAGAAATCGTAACTACAAAAATGAAAATTATTTTTTACTTTTTAGTGCTTTTCGTTTGAAGTCGGTTATTTTTTTTGTTAAATTTGTTTTTTTAACACAAACGTTTCCATAAATCATCTGTGTAAGAAAACAAATGTTTATGTATTCTATCCTGCCAACTTCATGACAACTGCATTTTCGCGATCTGGATATCAGCAATGGCATGTTGCAACAATTAAGAAATACTTCTTAGTGTTTGTGAGAATTGCTTGAATTCAATGATGGATTTTATATCTTTTATTATCAATTTAATTTATATAATTCCCATAAGCTAACATAGTCCGTAAATAGTAATTGTTGTAATGCTTTGCTACCCAGCATCTCTCCGACCCTGAAAAATCAATTGTGACCCACATAGCATGTTAAGTTTATTGTGATATTAGAATTATAAACACAGTCGTCTGGTTAGTGATATTTATTCAAGATTAATACACATGTCACAGGAGATGCAACTCGGCCGATGCTAGATCGTGAACTGACTGCAGTTCAATCCACTGGACTGGATTAAACGTTTATATACAAACACATCTGCTTCATTTTTAACCGACTTCAAAAAAAGGAGGAGGTTATCAATTCGTCTGTATGTTTTTTTTTTTGTTTTTTTTTTTATGTTTGTTACCTCATAACTTTTTCCTGGGTGAACCGATTTTGATGATTATTTTTTTAAATGATAGCTAGTGCTTCCCAAGTGGTCCCATTTTAATTTGGTTAAGTTCTGACAATGATATCCATGAGAAAATCATAAAAGTCTTAAATTTGTATTAAGGTGTGCGCGACAAATGGACGAATAACTCAATATAACGCCAACCGATTTCAGTGATTCTTTTTTTATTGGAAAGGATGTGTACAAATTAGTAAGTGTACAGTCGTTACTTATCAAATGTATACACTGGAAAGAGAAGGAATTTCTAAGTCCCTTTTACTCTATGGTTGACGTCAGCATGTCAGAAAGAGATCTCAAATTTGTCTCTATTTCCGGTGTATAGATTTCAGACGAAACGACTGTACTTCAGATTCACTAAAAATTAACAAATAAAAAAAAAATTAACAAAAAAAATAACCGACTTCAAAGAAAAAGCACTAAAAAGTAAAAAATAATGTTCATTTTTGTAGTTACGATTTCTGTTATTTTTTGAGTCGGTGTCAGCCAAGGTTAGGTTAGGTTAGGTTAGGTTCTCTTGATTGGCGCAGCGCGTGCCCGGCTGACGCCGACTCAAAAAATAACAGAAATCGTAACTACAAAAATGAACATTATTTTTTACTTTTTACTGCTTTTTCTTTGAAGTCGGTTATTTTTTTTGTTAATTTTTTTTTTATTAAACTAACAGTTCGGGAGGTTAATTGAATCATCTTCGCAATTGATACATGAATTATTGATAAACTTAAACTTAACTTGAATGTGAGCAATTAATATGGAATAGCACTTGTATGTTATTGTGTTATCAGTTCATAAATTTGCCTTTAATGAACGAACCAACATCAATGTTTTCCCTTAATTTTTTTCTTGGGATACGTAAAGACTTAGGGAAAGTATACAATTAATATCCTACTATCTTCATTAATAAAATTACATGTATTTTTCGTCCATATTATGGTTAATCCAGAGCCATATTCCCACAGGTCTTGCAACTTCTGCACGCGTGGACTATAGAATACCCAAAGGAGACCAAGTTCAAAGCGGCCTTTGACATGCTCCGGAGCCAAGGTGTTGTCAAGGAGACTCCCCCACCGCTGCCCCCGGAGCCGGGCGCTGGCCCAGCCTTGCCGGCCAGGCCCCGCACAGCTAGCTTTGAGGATGACGAGAAGTCCAAGCTTCTGCAGAAGCTCCTGCAGAGCAAGAACCCCGTCGACTTGCAGTTCGCTAATAAGCTGATCAAAAATATGGTTCGGGAGGTGAGTCTGCCTATTTGTCATTAAAGTTGTTCAAGTTTTATTTTCAGTTATATTATTTCCTCCATTAGATGTTCTTTCACTCCGATTCTTCAATAATATTTTTTCTGCCGTTTTGAAGTTCCGCCGCCCTCTGGCGAAGAAGAACCGACCAGAAATACGCCTTAACTAGCTTACAATAAATGATCGATAACTACCACTCACAAAGAAAATATTTTTATGTACATATAATATGACGATAATAAGTGTATGTCAGGCTGTTCTGTACAGCTTCAATACCATGACCTAGATTTTTCGGGCAGGCTATTTTGGTGCTTTGCAATAAGGCAATGTTCCCACAGCGAACCCAGCCGAATCGTAACTTGATGGGGCAAGTTTTGGACGAAATTACAGGATTTGTTTTGTGATTAACATTCAAAGTCTCCATTATCCCTTCGTCTGCTTGCCTTTCTTGCGCACAAGATACACAAACAATTAGGCTATTTTGTGTTTTTATTGCAAAGTTAGAAATGATTAGTGAAGTAGCAACAATTAGTGCATTTTTTCATTGCCACAAAATGGCGTTTATTTTCATATTTTAGAAACATACATGATTACATTATGCTGTACACGCGAAACCTTTCGGTTTGTCTGCGTGTGACTATACGTGGGCTATTTAATGTTTACATTCCAAGCAATTTTTGTTCTTTTACATTGCACATTTATATTGCATAACATGAAAAAAAAACCAAAAGAGATAAATATATTAAAGTAGGAATGATAAGGTTTACATAATTTAACACATATTTAGATGGGTATATATAGAGGTAACATACAAAACAAATAAAAAATTTAAACTTAACTTAAATTATCCAAAAGATAATCTTTAATACATTTTTTAAATTTAGATTCGGGAAGGTCTTTCCGTACACGCAGTGGAATAGAGTTAAGTAATTTAGGTACAGTATATTCAAGCGTTCTTCTTCCATAGTAATTTGTGGTTTTGGGTATTACATATTGTTCCTCCTGCATCAATCTGGTGCAATGTGAGTGTTGAACCTGTATCTTGTGAGTTCTATCGTAATATTGTCTGGTGAAAATGTTATGCTGACACATGGCCTTAACCGGCAACACTTTGAAATAACGAAATAAGTGATTGTGGTTTCCGCTAGCTTTTCCTCTTTCTGCCGGAGGTGCGATTGCCTTGAGCAATCTATACTGTAAATTATATACTTTTTCAAGGTGTGTGGCAAAAGTCAACCCCCACACCTCGACCCCATACATGATTATCGGTTCGACAAGACATCTATACACCATCAACAGAACTTCCACCGAAAGTTTACTTTTAAGGAAAAACATGTTTTTGAGGCACAACCTCAGCCTCGCGCAAACGCTGTCCACCTGCGGCTGCCACGAGAAGCTACTGTCGACAATGAGCCCTACGTACTTATGGTTGTCAACTTGCTCGAGTAGGACACACTCAGTGCTACCTGAGCACGGCTGCGAAACGTGTATACAGCTATGTGAGTGGGCCACCACCCTCACCGACACCCCCGCCCCGGTTGACAGATGCGGCGACCGCACGTGTAGGACCTTAGTCTTGTTACTGTTCATACTTAAACCATTATCGTGCGACCATCTGACTATGTTATCGAAATCTCTCGACAGACTATCGACGGCAACTTGGAGATCATCATTCACTGAAACGAGTACTGTGTCATCCGCGAACTGAAAGATAAGGCACTTTTTGACGACTGAAACCATATCATTACAGTAGATGAGGTACTCTACTGGGCCCACGCAGCTCCCTTGTGCGACTCCCGATCTCATAGTCACTTCCTCGCTTGTCACTCCTTTAATTTTAACCTGTGATGGTCGATCCTGCAAGTAGGAGGTTAGAAGCTGTAAGGACTGGCCGCGGACGCCACTGCGCTCGAGGGCCTGAACAAGTTTATTGTGATGTAACGTATCAAACGCTCGGCTGTAGTCAATCATAACCATTACTGCGTGCTTACGTTCATTGAGTGCTCTGTTGATTGTGTCTGAAAAAATTGAGAGTAGATCAGATGTACTTTTTTTCGGTTGGAACCCGAACTGCTGGGGTGAAATAACATTATTAGCACTCATGAAGGATGTTAGATGAATAGTAAGAAATTTTTCAAATACTTTATTTACCGTGGACAAAATAGATACTGGTCGATAGTTAAAACAATCTGAGTGTTTACCTTTTTTGTATAAAGGCCTTACGATCGCCCTTTTTAATAAGTCGGGATATATGCCACAGTCTAACGATCTGTTAATAAGTTTAGACAAAATGGGGCTGATGAGGTGTGAGATGGACTTCAAATATTCTGCCCTAATTAATATTGTCTTCCCCCGCAGCTTTATGGTTTTTCAGTGCCTTAATTATTTTTGATACCTGATGGGTTGTGCAGGCTGGAAATTGTAAGGTTTCTTTGACACTGTTGTGCTCCTGTGTTATTGTTTTTATGTCACACAAGTGGGTTATTTTCTCAACTTCTTTTTGGAAAGTTTCTATAAACTTATTAGCTATTTGTTGTGGTTGTTCTTTCATGTATCGAATTATAGTATCATCCACCGATTTCTTGGAATTACCTAATATGTCGTTTATTAGCTGCCACGTTTTTCGCATGTCATTCTTCGTTTTCAGAAATTGGTTGATATAAAATAAGTTTTTTGCCGTTAATGTTTCTCGTGCGAGTTTATTTTTAGCTCTATTGTAGGCTTGCTTATGTCGCTCACATGTCGAGCAGCTCTGCCAGCGCCTAAACATTATATCCTTTTCCCCCATCAGTTTGAGTAAATGTGGAGTAACCCAAGGCTTTGTCGCTCTCCGAGCTAGGACCCTGCAGCTGGCGTCTTTTTCGCATGACCTGTATATGTTTCTGAATACGCCAACGATATTATTACATAACTCATTAGGATCGTCATACTGAGTTGATAATGTTGGCCAGTCATATAGTAGCAGTTTTCTGGTAGCTTCGTTGAAGTTTACTTTTACTGAATTTAAAATATGGGCATTCTGTTTATGAACATACTTGTCTAATATATTAACGCATACTATATAGTGATCTGAGATTTTTGTTCTTACTATAGCAGATGATAATTCTCGGTTAGTGTATCGGACATAGATGTGATCGAGACAGGACGCGACACATGCTCCATTGACAATTTCCTCCCTAGTATAATCCTGTATGCATCCGTCGAACCCATGAGATGCGAGTACATCCTCATAATCGGTTATGTTTTTGCATCTCGATTTCGTGTTAAGGGAGTTCTGGAAGTGAGCCAAGAGTAAGTTGAAATTGCGGTGCCATATACATCATTAGAAAGCATGTTAAATTTCCTAAGATTATTTAAAGTTACTTCTTTATATGCAAAATCACAGAGTTTAAATAGAAAAAAAATAAAATTGAGTACTGATGTTGCAGGAGGAGCGACGTACGGAGGCGGACAGCCGTCGCGTGCTGGAGGTGCGGCAGGCGGTGGAGTCGGCGCGACTGCTTGGCTCCCTGCTGGAGCAGGCGGCCGGCGCCGGCGAGGACGAGCGGCAGCTCATGCGGGAGCTGGACGAGGCGTGCCGTCGCCACCACGCGGCGCTGCTGCGGCTAGCCGCCACCGCACAGGGAGATGACGGCGCCCTCGGTGAGTGAGCTGGTTTTGTATGCAAGAATGATAAAATACGACACATCATATAATATCATAATAAATAAGAAGTCACAATATTTAACATATTCATCATAACCAGAGATGGTGATCTTCAGCCTAAGTGAAGCATGACTTATTTTACATACAGTTATAGGTAGAGTGAGTCAAAGCTTTATATTTTCAATATTGGGTTTTTTTATTATGTAACTGAACATGTATGGCTAATACCTCACTCACCGTCATAATATTAGCTCAACCCACATGATATTGGAATTGGGTGCAATGCCAGTTTATTCCCATATGAGCATTATAGATTGAACTGGTGAAAAACATGCACAATTTTTCATTGACATTTTATCCTTTCTTTTTCATCCAATGCCATGGTACCAACCCAGGCGGGCTTAACCCTACCACCGAGTACGGGAAGGGGACCTACAGTTTTACATGAATTCAGAACTATGGAACAGCTCGCATTCGTAACTAAATGAACTTATCCAACTCGGAAAGAGAAAGAAAGTGGTGCATAAATGGGGCCGGGAGGCAAGTCCCCAAACCAACGCTTCTACAACTGTTCGACTGGTCCAAGGATTTTGAATCTATGAATTATCTTGCAGCATAGCTCATTTTACGTTGCCTATCCAGGTAAACTAAATTGTGAATAAGCTATAGATAATTTCCCTGTAAAAATTTCTTGACAAAAAATTTTTGACATTGTAGATGAGATACTGCAAGCGAGCGACGAACTGACCGAAGTTATTGGCAAATACCAAATTGTGATGGCGCCGAGGACGCAACCGCCCGAGCAGATGCTTCAAGAGGCGCGGACGGTGAACGGCACGGAGAGCCTTCTGGACTTCGGCGGCACTGGCGCAGGGGAACCGCAGCGGGGATACACGGACCCGCTCAGTGATATATTTTCCACGGAGAACCGAGCAACTGGGGCGGTGGAGCCACTTAAGCCATTCAGTCTGTTATCATCAGGTGGGATACTTGAACAAATTGTTGTATATTTATCACAAAAGTCACAGCATTGGAATTTTTATTTTTTTTATTTTTATTGTATTTCATTAACTTTGTTTGCAGCTGTTCAATGGGAAACCAAAATTAATAATAAACGCGAAATGTATGTCCTATATACAGAACAATTATTTTGCATTATGCAAGCGTCAATCATTGTGAAAATTTAAATACACTTTCTAAACAGCTAATATTTCTACACTGAGGCACAATTTCATTAGAAAAAAACATTGACCATTCACTTAATTTAAAATTATATGGACGTATCATAAAATAGTAGACAGAGTCCACAGACGCCGAGGAGGCGAGCGGGTCGATGGCGCTGGCGGGGGTGGGGGCGGGGGGGCTGGCGGTGCTGGACACGCTGGGGGCGGAGCTGCTGCAGCGCTCGCTGGCCGGTGGCAGGGCCGGCGACCCCTTCCCATCGTAAGTCGACGGTCATGAATCTTTATGTGTTTAGAGCAGGTTTTATTACCCTTTTTTGTCATCATGGATCTCTTGAGAAATTAAAAAAATATGACAGACCCAAACTTAATAATTAAAATGAAAGAAAATGAGGCATTTTGAAAAAATACCATGTTTGTCTACATTTTGAGATAGATCATGCGCAGTATTTATCATAATGTATCAAACATGGACCCCCAGCACTCATGCCACAGATTAAGAAGGTTAATTGGCTAATGTTAAAATACGACAAATCCGAGGTCATTGATGATGAATAAACAATACAATACAGTAAGAAACACTGGTATCATACTTTTTCCATTGCACAATTTTTTTTTACATGCCACGCTAGGCAGAGATATGAAAGCGCCGTAGAGTGACATCACGCAAACTGCTTTTCCTTCCTTTATGATTACTTTATCATCTACTACACAGTTACTTCTTTAACTTCTTACCCTTACCTGTAATGAGGTTGTATGTAGTCTAGTGTAGGATGTACGTAAGGCATTTTTTGTGATTAGCATAAACTTTTAGAATCATTATATATATTCAATATATGATTTTCTGTGTAAAGTTTTGTATAAAATAAATTAAATTAATCTTTCCATGATGCATACCTGGGCTCCACAGTTCTACATGTCTACTCTGTAAAACTGTTTAGTCATTCTTTAGTCACTCATTATCTGTGCATGTCGAAACCATTTTAACGTCAATATTTTGTCATCACTATATATTTTGTAAAAATATTTGCAAAAACGTTTTTTCCATGGCTCTTCTTCAAACGAGTTAAACTATGAAAACAGGATTTTAATTTGATCTACTAAATACTCTGTTGTTTACCAACATTATCATTACTATTTACTGTGTAAATTATTATTATTATTACGTTATTTATATCACTAGCAGCTTGAAGCTGATGCGTGAATTTTATTTTTCCCGGAGTGCACTTGTAAATATATTTTTTTAATTTTTAAATTGGTATTATTAATATTACTTATCGTTCAAATTATATATTCATATTGATTATTATTATGTTATTATTCAAATTATATGTTGTTATTTATTATATATATATATATATATATGTTATATTATTATATAATGTTTGTATTGTAGCCTTTTGTTAGCAGAAAAATGTGTAGCGACTTATCAGCGTACAAAATTAAAGCGTTATATTTGGACCTGCGCTTATTTTATTTACTCCGTTTTCCTGTCCACGGCTGCCAGTAACCGTGTCCTACACTGGCGGCCGTGGACAGGAAAACGGAGTGTGGAAGACCACCCGCCAGGTGGGACGACGACATCAAGTGCGTCGGCGGAAAGCAGTGGTTCCGTACCGCTCAGGGCCAGGAGGACTGGAGAAAAATTGGAGAGGCGTATGTCCAGCAGTGGACGCAAACACGCTGACTGACTGATGACTGACTGACGACTGACTGACTGACTGACTGACTGACTGACTGACTGACTGACTGACTGACTGACTGACTGACTGACATATTTTATTTTGATAAGAACAAAACATTTCAGAGTTAAATTTTTGAACACTACGTGGGTACATGGTTATTTAATATGTGGATATTAGGGTTTCTGGTCCTATTTAAATTGTAAATAAACTGTGTTAAAATATAACCTACCCAGTAGGGTTGATTAGTTGATTTTTATTTACTTATTTATTTATTTGTATATACTAGCAGCTTAAAGCTGATGCGTGTACGTCATTTGAGTGCATGCAATATTTGTTAATTAAATGTCGGTTTTTTATATTTAAAATAATTGTCTAATTGGTTTTGAATCCGTTCACAGTTATAGCACTGATCACTTCTTGTGGCAGTTTGTTCCAATAGTCCACCAGTCGGTTAGATAAGAAATGCTTTCTTGGGTTGGAGTTGAAGCTACTTTGGTTTAGTTTAAAATGTTTATAATTCAATAATATAATTATTTCATAATGATTGGGATACATAGTCTGCTTGAGTCGTATTCACTACGTATAAAAGTATTTTTTTTCCAAAAAATCAAAACCATGCATATCGTATAATATTCACAACGTATAATTTTATACGTTGTGCATGAAGAAAGTTTAAAAATAGAATCAACTCTTTGCATCATGCAGAACGTATAATAGTCACAACGTATAATATTCCTTACGTGAATTCCCAAAAAAAGAAAACCATGCAGAATGTATAATATGCCAAGAAGCACTTCATAAAGCGCCCTAATAACGATACATTTAAGGCTGAAATTGCTACGAATCGATATTTGCTACAATTTCGAAAGGCCACCTTACGCTAATTGAGACGGTCGAAACGTCACGTGCGAGTATACGTTTCATACGATAAGGGCGCTTATCGTATGAAAAGTTGTTGGATTATATGATATGCATGGTTTTCATTTTTTGTTAAATAAAGATCATAATTTTATACGTTGTGACTATTATACGTTATGCATGGAGAAATAAGTAATTTTAATTTTTTAAACTTCTTCATCTTCGTTGTGCATGGTTTTGAAATTTTGTTAAAATATGATATTATACGATCTGCATTTTAGACGTTCTGCCGTTCCCCCGTCTGCTTTACCTTTCACTAAAGTCAATGTTTATATTTGCACGGAAAGTAAATGCTTCGGCCTCTCTCGTACTCTACTTCATATAATTATTACTAACCGGTTCGTAGCTCAGGGTGTGGGTCTCGCCTCTCGTTCGAGAGGTTGTGTGTTCAAATCTGGTCCGTGCATCCACCACTCTGAGTTGGATAAATGCATTTCGTCACCAATGCAAGCTGTACCATGGATCGTAATCCACCTAAAACAGGTAATATAATTAGGTAGGTGTTATCCATCCATGTCCAAATACATAAAAAAAATCACATATCAGTTTGCCCACTTATGATATGCATCGTAAGAATCTTGGCAATGTTTTGGAAAATGTTGAGAATGTTTCACATTTCAACCGCAACTGATGGACATTCGTTCTCATTATACCTTTGTTCTGCCTCAGCAAATCCGCGAAGAAGATCCCGATGAACTCGATCGAGACTGCGTCACCGCCGCCCGACGTGCACCTCGACCTCGACTTCCTCGTCGGGAGGAGCCGCGTCGCACCTCTCCCCGCCCCCGCACCCGCCGCCCCCACCCACGACGACCTCATGGTTGACATATCTATGGACGCCGCCATCAACCACTGTGATAGTAGACCAAACGCCTCGACATACAAACAAATACACTCCAAGCTGGACGAATGCCCCAATCCGATCAGTATGAAAGAGCTCGAAGGTATCCTCGAAAACGAACTGACTTCGCCGGCGACAAATAAAATTTCTGTCAATACGATCAACAGCACACCGCATCCGATACGTTTGACAGATTTTAACAGTATTTTAAATTTTAACAAACCCGAACCGCCTTCACCCAAACGGACAACGCTGCTAGATAAAACATTAGAACTCAATAAGGATACGACGAGCACCTCTGCTAAGGAAGTAGTCAAAGAAATAAACCCCCCCATCGCCCCGAAGGTGGAAGTTCCCGGGTTATCGGATATCGACGTAACGTTGGCCAGCGTTCAGGCGAGCTCCGTGCCGCCGCTGACGATCCTGGAGGAGGAGGGGGGGCTGAAGGTGGTTCTGCATGTTGCCACGAACAGGCCGAGGCCGGATGTCAGTGTGCTTGTGCTATCCACCACAAGCCGGCACGCGTCGCCTGTCTCCGACTATAAATTCCACGCTGTTGTGCCTAAGGTGAGGTCTGCCTTTTGTTATCTTTCAAACATAAGAATTTAGGTGTGTGACCAGTTTTCGCATGGCGATATAATAAAAAAAAAATTTGGTTTAAAGTTACGTATTTTTTCTCAGATACCTTACTTATAATGCTTACACCTTTCTTACGTTTTAGTATTCAGAAACTAAAATAGGACACGATGTATATTTCTTTGTTATGGATAAAAAAGAAAAGTCCATAAAAACCTTTTCTGATTTTATTGCGCAGTAAATGATGGAATAAACACAGGATATTAGATCGAAAAAAAAATCTGCATTGTAATACATCAATAGAGAGCACGTTGATTATGCTAACGATGATGTAATTAATTTTTTTAAAGTTACATCTTCATATCCAAACTCACAGAGTCAAAACAGAAAACTATAAAAATTTTGAGGGTGTCATTTTTTATACTTCAACTTTACCTGTAAATGTCGTTCAAGATTTTAATTATTTAAATACATAACCAAATTATTATTCGGATTGCGCTTTTAACAATGTATATATCGCATTTCCACACTTATTTCGCCTTTTAAACATTTACGGAATATGGCACGAATCTGAAGTAATATATTTGGAAAAAAAAAATCAATTGCATAAATGCCAACCTTCCTAGCCATAGACAAACAAGGAGTAGTTTCTAAACTTTTGCTTTGCTTATATTTTGCCTCGCCTGTACACCTAACTAGTCAGATTTTTTTATTGCCGTGGTACTGCCGGTGGCACTGCTGGTAGTCGATGTGTTAAAATACTTTCCATTACAAGTAGTTTTACACAAAAGGTGAATTTGTAACTACCTGTTTAACATATTCCCAGAATAAAAAAAAAATCTAATTTAATTTTACCTTTTTTTAATGTTCTTTGATTGGAATTCGATGCTATGGGTGATGGACTGAGAATAACATAACGTTAGCAGTCAGAGCCCCTAGTCGGACTTGTCACCTAAATTGGCGTTTACGGAACTTCAAACTTACGTAAAAACGTCAAACCCCATACAAGTTTTACTACTTAATCTGTGGTTTTACTTCTTCAACCTGTCCTCAATGTATACAATAAACCTCAATTTTGTAAAACTGTGTATGTGTAATGTAAACTACTCAAAATTGTAAGTGATAGTATTGAAAATGGGGCAACTAAATGTTTAATTAATTTATGAATGAAACTTGTATGTCTCTTCTCGAGCCGACAGATTATTAATGTGTCCAAGTGTACGTATCCTACCTATAGATAAGAAATAAAATGAAAAATGTCAAAATTAAACTCTGACTACAAAATTTGTATAAAACGGAGGAGTCGGCTCAAACGGGAACGTTTAAGTATTTACGGCTACGTAAGTAAGCTGTCAAGTCAAACTTAGACTCGAGATTCCTACTGCATATGCATGCACTGCTCTTCAATTCTCCATACATTTAAAAACGCCAGTCTATCGGTTTGGCGTTGACACCAATTAAGGTGCCAAGTCGGACTAAGGTCTCTGGACATTATTCAGGTATGAATAAATGAATGCAGCAAATTTCGTTTTTGCTTGGAACCGAATAGTTTTGTAACAAAGATGATTTTAGTGATGATCTTGATAAACTTTAATACGTATGTGTGGGCCATCAGGGTTGCAAGGTGCGCCTGCTGCCCGCATCCGGCACGTGCCTGCCGCCGCACTCCGCCTTCCTGCAGCCCGCCGCCATCATCCAGCTGCTGCTGGTGGCGCGGCCCCCCGCCCCCACACCCCGCGCGCCCCTCGCCCTCAAGTTCGTCGTCACGTATGGCTGCGACGGAGACACACTCACCGAGATGGGAGAGGCCACCCTGCCGCTCGAGCGCGCGTGAGCAGCAAACGAAGAGAACAGGACTCGCAGTCGCAACTCTTACTCTGTTGTGTTTATCAGATTATTCACGGAGGCTTGTGCTTCAGCATCGCTTCCACACTTAGGTCACGTTCACACTATGGACTAAACGATTGCTCCCTGTTGTCGGAAGCGTCTGTTCACACTGTACGACAAATATCTGGTTATTAGATGACATATAACTCACTAAGGCTGTTTTTTACCAACTCTTGATAAAGTTCTCATTAGCTATTGAGGACATAAATGTGTGAACCCAGTAAATCGGTTCAATATTAGTCCAGATATTTTATTATATAATAGTCCATAAGAGACTATATTTTATTGATACAAAATCTAAAATATTTTTACAGCCAATTATTTCTTGTTAAAATAATTTGTTGTTATCTCTACACTGTTGGCATATCTGGCGCATTAAGGAAGCTTGCTATTAAAGCGACTTGCAGCGTACATCCAATTATGTGGACGATGGCTATTAACAACTTTATCGAATAATGGATGCTAGTTCCACTCCCTGTGAAAATGCAGTTTGGGAATAATTTGAACACCACTGCACCAATTTAAAACTTCAGCCGATCAATATTGGTGTCTGTCTGCACGTTTCTTATGAATCCTGGTGAAATGTTTGCTGTGAATGTTCGCAATATTAATTTTATTTTTCTGTGATTTTGCAGACACAGATATTGATCGACCAAAGTTAGATTAAAAAAAAATGGGAATAAGGACAGTGTTTTTGAATTTGTTTCCAAACTTCTTTTGTATGGTGAACCTACCTTACTGGCCCACCCTAATGTTTGCTATGAAGGTAAACACCAATCTAGTCAACAAATTCAATTTAAAATGTCATTACTATGAAAGGATATTGGTGAAAAACTTGATATTATTAATTTTCGACCTCATACTTGTATTTTAAACATTTTGTAGTGCCTAACTGAAATGTACGTCAACAGAGGACTATCTCTCGGGGTTTTGTAAAATTTCAGTACGAAAGATTTCATACGTACTATGATAAACGGGCACTTTTTCAGTAGGCCAAGAGAACACACAAACTTTGCCAAATAATTCATTGCCTTGGAAACAGGTGACATTTAAATATTATATATTTTTATATTATGTTATTTAAATATAATCCTGAAATTATCTGACAATTTAGATACTTTAGCAAATTGGTAAGCAGCCGTACAGTTAAGAGTTGCTACTGTGAAGCATTCATATGTAAGAGACAATCGATCTTTATCTGACGAACCGGACAGATATTTCGGGAAGTTTGCTCCGTCTCTCCGTCTCTCAGTTTTATAATGATGTTGTTAAGTTTATTTCCAGCTTCTGCTTCGCTTTATAAGAATCTCTATGCTATGCTTAAGGTGATCTGAACCATGTGTACTTACCTATTATGTTTTTATAAAATCTCAAATTATGTGCCCTCTATAGAGCTTTATTACTTTGTTTCTTTTATTAATGCGAATATATAGGCATATAATGTTGACTAGAACACCGATTTATTTATATGTTGCTTATTGAAAAAACGCTAGACCAAGGAATTGTCTAAAAATTTTTCGACAGGTAGGCGAAATTGTAGAAAATGTGATAATCATTTTGATTGTATTACTGTATTGTATATGATGATTCGGGTTACTTCAATCATGTCGGCTATATTCAGTTTGGTGAATCGGTGTTCTTCTGTAAACAGAACTAGTCGTAGAGATACATAGGATAGGAAAATATATAGAAATATTTTTGGCATTCCAAATAATAAAAAATAACTGGTCGTGGCGAATGAAACAATGGGGAAGAAAATTGCTTAGTATATCAGGTGGTGTCAAGGCGAGAGACCCTAAAAAAAATCTCTAAACAATCTATTCTGTTATAATAATTATTTTTTATATGTGAATTCTAATGTAATCATGTAATTGAAATTACTTAATTCCGAAAGTAAATTGTTACAAATTGTGCTGATTAAATGAAGTTGAGGGAATGAAAATATTACAAAAACATAACCTATAATATTTTATTTTAAACATTGTGCTCGGCAATTACATTAAATTACATAATTTCTGTTAATCTAAACCTTATTCTGACTGCATCACTGAGTACATTTTCATCTAAGAACTGTCAAATAAAACTGTGAATTACAGTTGTTTCTAAAGTGAGGTCGCTCATGCGACACCTACAATACGCTTTGTGTTTTCTTCCCCATTGATTTTCCATGAATGTGCTCAGTCCACACATGTGCAATGATGAACACAGTTCAAATATCTTATTCTCGTTACTTAAATTGTACTGATTTTATCAAGAAACTTAAAAATATTTTCATTTTTTGGACCACTACTTAACACTTTTGGGCCATAACGGCACACACAGGCCTATAGGCTACGACATAACGTTCATCAATGGCTCCTGTAAACCTTAATAAATGCAGCAACACTGAAGAGTGGCAGACCGCAGTACAAAATGTAGGACATATTTGTATCGCATTTTGAAGTCATATATGCACGCAAAGTAGCCTTCTCGCACACATACAAGCATGCACTGGGTTGTGACACGTCACGGGACTCAAGTGTGTGTGCGCAGTACTAGGCAGTCACGTCAAGAGACGTCGTCATATCATACGGCACATATAGTTCATGATAAGACACATTGTTGTCAGAAAGGAAGACAGAATATGTCCTTTTGGCATATTATACGAGCCCGTCTATTGTTGTGTCCCAGAACGTGTTAAAAATATAGTATGCCATGTTAAAATAGAAAGATGTAATTGAATGTGTGCTTAATTTCTGCAAATGATTATGTGACTATATTTTAGTTAATTAATTGAATGCTACATCGCATTGCCTGAACATAAAATGTTAATTATTTTAGATTTTACGTGTTCTCATTCCCAAAAAGTACTTATGTCATTATTCCATGTTTAACACCACTACTGCATCACACATACAAATATTTGTGCGAATAAGTTGTAATTAGTGGATCTGAATTTCCTAACCAAACACGCTTTTGTATACAAGTTGTGTGTATTGACATTATACCAAGATATTGTTGCATTTATGTTATTTGTTACACAAAATAAAAGTATGTACGTATTAACAAAAATTAAAATCAATTGTTTTTAAAACAGCTAATATAGCTGTAACAATAAATTATGTTTGGTAACATTAATAAAACTCGAAAAACATACAGCAAATAATATTATGATTATTCTAATTCCGACACATATAACTAGACATACGGCTAATATATTAATCCAACAAACCACGTTGGAACTAGGTGCCATGCCATTTAATTGTAATTGATGAAAAATGTCATAGATGGAAAACACGGACAATGCTTATTGCCGCTTCGACCACCGTTCATTCAATGCGATGGTACCCATGGGTAAATTAAGCCTACCTATTACCTGAATACATCGACCTAAGGAAGAGGACCTACAGTTTATGTAACCACAAAATAAGTATACCTTATTCGGCTCTTACAACATGCATGGGAAGAAATGCAGTGGACCCAATTGTATTATTTTATGTCCCGAAACAAAAAAGCATGGTATTATTTAGTATTTTGTGATATATGCGATATATGTAAAACGATTCGGTCATTATTAATATCAGCTAGCATCTTGCAGGGGAATGTTTTAAGGTTTTTGTCCAATAATTGCTTATTGCTTATTCAACGGGCAGACCTTAGTGACACGACGTAATTTCTGAACATTCTTAAACTTTGCTCAAAACATTCCCATTAGACAAACAGATGGGGTGAAATTCAGGAGTTTTTCGCTATTTTGCCCTTTTAACTAACTTACCTTTCCATTCATAGTTGAAGAACTAAATTAAAAGTCAAACGAATGCAATATTTGAAATAGCATTTATTTCTTATAAATCTTATTGTTCTATCAAGGGATAGGTTTAACACCTGAATGCATTTGGTTTCAAATTAATTTTTTGAGACAAATACTAAAATTATTTTTTAAAATTTCAAAAATGTTCCTTAACATTTTGAAGATCTAATAAAACTGTATAAATTTGACACTCTTATTGATTGTTGCGCTGTTTATATGCACTTTATGCATACAGTAGAATCCGGATATAACAACCTTCAAGGGACCGGCGATACTATGTCGTACTACGACAACCGGATGACGTACAAAACGGCAGGATTATTTCTTAAGTACATATGTACTTAATTTACGAATAAATATGTATGTATTATAATTGCGAAAGCTTGATTTTCCTATCAATGCAAATAAAGCATTTTGTAGGATATAAGTACTATAATCACATATGCTTTATTTTAATGGTTCTTACACATTTCAAATTACAAACATAGATACGTAATGTACTGTAATACAAAGAGATAAATTATATACACAAGCACTACACGAAAAACTCTGTTACTAATTAACGTAGAAAGTCTGTTATTTGAGTTGGTATTGACGAGCTTTTGTTCAGTAGTAAGAACTTCGTTAACAAAACATTGCGCGCCGTTTTAACCGGACATATTATCATAATGAATGGTCGCTATAAGCAGTTAGTCGCTTAAGGATGTTCCGACCCATACAATGTTTTTTTTACACAGAACGCAAAATGTATTGCACTTTGAGGAACGAATTCGTCAAAAATATTAAATATAGCCATAGTAGTTGCAGCGAAAACTTATTCACAATTTCAGGTTTAATGGTTTCGTTGTAATTGCCGATTAGAAGTTTTACACCGTTAGATGGCGCTGTTAAATAAAAATCGTATTTAAATAAATTGTAACAAAACCAATAATCCTGAAATTGTGAAATTGTTTTCGCTGCAAGTAATATGACTATATACAACTTTTATTATTAATTCGTGACTTAAAGTGCTATACTTTTTGCGTTATGTGTGCAAACAACTTTATATGGGTCGGAACAGCCTTAAACCGGAGTCGCACTAAACGGTTATATTTTCCCAGTACCTAACTATGAAACGTAACTTGAGTAAACGTTATCG
This sequence comes from Incurvaria masculella, assembly GCA_946894095.1. Lineage (NCBI taxonomy): Eukaryota > Metazoa > Arthropoda > Insecta > Lepidoptera > Incurvariidae > Incurvaria > Incurvaria masculella. Next base: position 13,904,140 of record OX335644.1, read on the forward strand.
TCGTTCAAACCGGTTAGTCGTTACAAGCGAAGTCGTTGTACATGAATTCTACTGTATATGCCTAACTTGATAAACCAAAGCATCAAATACTTAGGGCCGAGTGCACGAAAGAACAAAAAATCAAAATCAACGTCAAAGTATGATCAAACACGTCACTTTGTGTGTACGGTATGGAAGGAACTCTATGTGGTTCACTAAAAGTGACGTGTTTGAATATTGATTAACTCAGCCATTTCTTCGTGCAACCGGGGCTTACAGTTTTATCTTCACATTATAGCTGGACCACAAATCTATTTTATTTTTATTTACTTTTTTCATTATCGAAATTTGTTGTAGTTATTTTTAAATATAATTCAAAGTTTTATTTTCGCCCTTATTGATTAGCAATCAGCTGTTATCACCCCCTAAGCTGTTAACTTAATCTATTTTACAACAGAATATTAATTAAAGTACAACTTGCAGAAACCCTAGCTCACTTATGAACCCTCATCACTTTCTTCTATCAATCATATTTTATTTACATAGTCTTTTTTTGGGATAAACCAACTTCACCAGTACAAATTTACACAAGGTATGGTACGTACATTTTACGAATTCAGTTCAATTGAAATTTTCAATACATTTCAATTTACTTGAGACTTTTTCCCATGAAAATTTATTTCTTAAGAACGGCCCGTAAGCTATGCTCCCCATACAAACGTAGTTTACTAATAATTTGGAAACCGCTATTCCAATTAAATTGATATTTAATATCTAATATCAGGTAACAAATATCTGTGTCTGCATGCTTTTGTTTTTTTTAAAAATCCAAACCGAATGAAATGAAAGCAAAAAGAAAATCTTCATACGAATTTTGTTTTCTCTATGGTTTGGCCCAGAATACATTTACCGAAACAACAAATGCATGCAGACACAGATATTTGTAGCCTAATATTAGAAACCAAATATCAAGTAAGTTGGAACATTGGTACATTGGAACACTAAACGTAGTTTAGTTTGTATGGGAGGCAAAATTTTCAGGTGCTTACGGGCCGACCTTAACATTGCTTTATAGTGAATTTAAAGTTTCGTAATTTTGGCCTTGCAAAAAAAATCCCTGCACGCACAAAATATGCAGCAGTCAACAGCAGTGATGATGTTTGCCCACCGTTCCCGGCGCAGAATGCGTCGGAGACTCAAAAATATATGAAGAAATTTTAATAGTAACAGGTGTACTTTCTATGAATTTTTTGAAGTTTGACAAAGTGGTACATATGCAAAAAAACAATTTATTATTGAAATTGTTTTCCACTTTACGAGCCCACTGTGTTGTAAAGTGGTTATCTTTTTTAGTTTTGCAATGTGCAATTTGCAAAAAAAGCTGGCCAAGTGCGAGTCCGACTCGCACACGAAGGGTTCCATAACATCGTTCAAGATTTAACACAATAAAATCTGGTTTTTTGTATGGGGGGGGCTTTATTTTAGTTTTTTTTTTACTTTACTTATATTTTGTTATAGCGGCAAAATAAACACACTCTGAAAATTTCAGCTGCCTACATATTACAGTTCATGAGATACAGCCCTGTGACAGACGGATGGACAGCGTACCCTTGGAACCCTAAAAATGTGCAAGACGAAGAGAGTGTCGGAGCGAGAGTCCATTTCAAATATCACTACCAATGAATTAGAGAGGGATGGAACATAATTACCGATGAGACCACTTTCATAATCATTATCACCACGTATTGTACAAACACAATAATTTGTGGTGCCTCAGAACAGAACATTCGATCTGAGCGAACAGCAACAGTTGACTAATGTCAACCTTGTCTCGCCAATATTTTTATGCCACTTAAGTGAGTTTTCTCAGGGTCTATTCCTTCACCATCAGCATTCGTGTAACAATATAATGTATTGAGGGCTGGAACCACCAAACGACTTAATATTGTTAAGCTGATCATACTGCACAATCAAATTGATTTAGTGGGCACTAAACCATATCACTTGTTAAACAATCTCATCCCGGAAGGCGAGCGCGGTGATGGGTTTCTGGTGGCCGCAATACTCCCGCTCCAGCGCACCTGTCTCCACGTTCCACAGCCGCGCGTAGCTGTCCGACGAACCTGCACACCAACCGACACCGTCAATACTCACGTCAAATATGTATGTAAATGTATTTCATTTCGTACTACACTCAGACAGGTATTTTGTTCTTATTTTAAGGCATAGATATTAAGCATTTCCACTGGGGCATAAAACAGAACAACAGCAAACTTACCATTTTCAACCGTGGAGGCTGGCCATGGTTCGAATTCAACGTAAAACTGTAGGTTCCTTGCTTACTAGGCGGTAGTGTTAATCCCACCCGGGTAGGTACCATCGCATTGAATGAATGATGGTCGAATCAGCAATGAAAATTGTTCACCAAACATATCCGGGCCCAGAAGCTGTAAAGGAAGGTTTCGAGGTCGAGGTTGGGACTAAAATTAGTGGCAACTCGACTCAACCAAGGCACCAATGAGCCTGCGAACTATATCTCTTTCCTAACTATCCATAGGATGCCTCCAGTGAAGAATTTGCAGCCCTGCCTCGGTACGCACCAGTGAAGAGGTACCGCGAGTCTGCACTGAAGGCGGCGTCCCACACCCAGCGCTGCGTGTCGGTGCGCAGTTCCCGCATCAGCGTCCAGTCGTCCGTGCGCCAGAGGCGCGCCGAGCAATCCCCTGACGTCGTCACCAGCACACTTAACACATCACATAAACACACTTTTAGTTTATTCGTTTATTTTCCTCCGTTAAGTGTAAACACATTCTTGGACTCGTAATTTTTAGGGTTCCGTACCCAAAGGGTGAAAACGGAACCGTATTACTAAGCCTTCGCTGACCGTCCGTCCGTCCGTCACAGGGCTGTATCTCATGAACCGTAATAGGTAGGCAGCTGAAATTTTCACAGAGTGTGTATTTATTTTGCGGCTATAACAACAAATAGGTCAAAAAAAAAAATAATAAAAACCAAGAGGGGTCCCATACAAAAAACGTGATTTTTTTGTGTAAAATATTGTACGATGGTACGGAACCCTTCGTGTGCGAGTCCGACTCGCACTTGGCCGGTTTTTATAGACCGTACGATTATCACGATAATGAAGACGCGACAAGAAACATCGCCGGATGTCAAAATACAAGTGCATCTCCATCCTACCTAACCACCCCTAGCAGACCCCAATGCTCCAAAACCAAAAGGGACAAGATAGCAGAGAAACGTAAAGCTAGGAAACTGTGGCAGCAATCATGTTTCCCAGCGGTTAAGAGAAAACTACATTTTCTAACTGCTCAACTTAAGAAGCTGCTTAGCAGGGAGAAATATCAGAGAGTCGAGAAATACCGCACTCACCTAGACACGACAGCTGAAACAATTTACTTACTCTGGAAGGCTACGAAGTGTCTCACACGTCCCATTACTTTAAACCTCCAATTCACAATGTTGACAATACGTGGGCAAAGACTGACTGACACCAACAAAGCTGAAGGTTTTGGTAAACACCTGACTACAGTATTTATCCTGAATCCAAACGAAGGTCCAGCTCATGTTAAAAAAGAAGCCTTATCAATACAAAACGAAACGTATCAATTACACTTGCCCATTAGTAAGTTCACAAAAACTGAATGCCGGCTAGACAACCACTTCAAGGAAATTTTTTTTTTTACAAATAATGAATAATAATAATAAACAATCAATAATCAATAAATAAAATCAAAATAAATATATAATGTGAATGATAAGTCATTAGTAATACCAATTTAAAATAAAAACAAGTGCACTCTGGGAAAAATTAAATTCACACATCAACTTCAAGCTGCTAGTGATATAAATAATAATAATAAACATTAAAAGAAATTTAGGCGATCATCTAATAATGACATAGCGTAGACATGACGTATTTATTGGGTTTGTGATTTCGGTTTTTTTTTATTAAACAATTATGTAAAGTTTCTTTAAAAATACAAACTCCCTGAATTAATTCAAGGTTTCCCATAGACCTAGCATGCGCGCGCAGCGCGCTTACAAGACGAACAGAGTGTGGGAGCGAGAGTCCATTTCAAATATCACTACCGATGAATTAGAGAGGGATGGAACATAATTCCCGATGAGACCACTTTCATAATCGTTATCACCACGTATTGTACAAACACAATTTTCTTTAAAGAAAGCAGTGTTGAAGCCATCGTTACCTGTGCCTTTGTGGATTGTGAGGTTAACAAGCGCCATAACCGAGAGAAATACACTTTTCAAAGGTAAAAACAAAATACCAACCTAACCCATTTTCTTGTAATATAAGCCGAAATTCTGCAAATAAAGTAACTGTAATTGTAAATTACGCTTCCTTTTATCAATATTTATATAATTTATAACATTTCCTGCGTACATTTAGGATATTTAAAATACTTGAGAAAATATTAGGTTGGGGAAAAAGTTTCTTCGCATTTTTTAAGAAAATTCAAAACATTTTTTAATATGGTTTATTTACATTTAACTAAAGTATGTAGGTACCATTTTGTTCGATAACTTTTTGCCATCTTGTAGGTAGGGACATGATCCCATTGCTATAGAAATATTGGGACTTCTGATCAATATACCGCGACAAGTGGTTTTGGCAGTCCTCTCGTGATGTTAACCTGACACTGCCTAAAGAATTCTGAAGAGACCTAAACAGGTGGAAATCTGAAGGTGCAAGGTCAGGACTATACGGCGGATGCATTAACACCTCCCAGCCAAACTCTTAGTTTTTGCTGAGTGGCTAAAGATGTGTGAGGTCTAGCGTTATCATGATGAAAAACCACACCCCTTCTGTTGATTAATTCCGGCCGCTTTCTCTCAACTTCTTGCTTTAATCTCATCAGTTGTTCGCAGTAGAGCTCAGAATCGATGGTCCTGCCTGGTGGTAACAGCTCATAATGAATAATGCCCTTCCAATCCCACCACACACACAGCATCACCTTGTTGCGAGTTAACCCGGGTTTCGCCACAGTCTGTGAAGCTTGACCGGCCTTTGACCACGACCTTTTTCGCACGTTCTTGTCGTACGTGATCCACTTTTCATCACCAGTTATCAGCTTCTTCAAAAATGGTTCGGTTTCATTACGTCGTAATAAAGAATCACAAATGAGTACACGGTTCATTAGGTTTCTTTCAGTGAGCTCGTGAGGTACCCAAATATCGAGCTTTTTTGTGTACCCAGTTTTTTTCAAATGCGCCAAAACTGTTTTGTGGTCAATTCCTAGTTCTTCAGCTACGTCGTAACTACTGATATGCCGATCTTGCTCCACTTTTTCAAAAATGGCATCCATTTTATCCGTAATAGGGCGACCAGAGCGACGTGCATCTTTGACATCAAAATTTCCGGATTGAAAACGCTTAAACCAAATTTGTGCTACTCTCACAGACACTGCACTAGGTCCATAAACATCGCAAATTTTTTTCGCGGCTTGCGTTGCATTTTTACCTTTTTTGTAGTAAAATTTTAAAATGTATCGAATTTCTTCATTAGATTCACTCATTTTGACAGTACGAAAAACAAATGAGAATCACACATTTTCCTAATTTGAATTTGGAATTATGTTCTTTAAAATTTAAACTTTCAATGATACCAAAACCAGCCAGATACAAATAGTATAGCCAAAGAGATTTTATTACAAGTTCATACATACTATAATGCGAAAAGACTTTTTCCCCGACCTATTATTTTACTACGCTAGGGCTTGACAAAGACCTTTGTTTGACAATCGATATTTTTTGACAGATCACTACACGATTCAGACGCCGCGCGCCGTGCGGCTCGGTCGCCACTCCTTTCACGGAATAATATATATTGAAACTATTTCAAGGTTTTTTTTATGACGTCATTCCAGTACCCTGCTGGATGAGTTTTATGCAATTGGGCTAATTATTAAGTGGCTAGAGTCCACGTAACAGATTAAAAAAATCTCTATTGCTCAGAGCTCTTTTAATTTTAGATGGTCTTTTAATTCCTTAAATGTAGTAATAAATCCTATCTGACTCCCATTAAACGTTATTGATAGACGTTAAAGCCAGCAATTTTTCGAAATGAGTAAAAAATTTTTCGTTTATTTGGTATTGCATTATTTCGAAAACTACCAATTACTTGAAATGTTATTGGAAGAGGCTACCTTTTTACCATTTGGTAATCTAGAGAAAAGTACCTTTTTTTTAGATCGAAATTGATGCATTTCAATTAATTTTCTTTACAAACTTTATTTTATTTTATTAAAAAAAATCTTGCCGGCCAGTATAACTAAGAAACTGATTGTACTTCAATTGTTGTAGTTTCCTACACCAGGTATTAATTTTAATTCGGAATTTTCCTATTCCCTAAAATTTCTATGTCCAATTATTTGTATTGAATTGTTCGTGCGAAAAAAGCGTAGAACTGGATGGAAACACTCTTCATTGCCGCTTCGACCATCTTTTAATGCAATGCCATGGTGCCAACCCGGACGGGCTTAAACCCTACCACCTAGTAGGGGAAGTGGACCTACAGTTTCACGTGGATACCGAACCAGCTCATTTCTTGACTAAATGCATCTATCCAACTCAGAATGAGAAATAAAGTGGTGCATGAAAAGTGCGAGCATTTGAACCCAGCATTTGGTATGCTAGGCAAGTCCCCACGCCACTAGGCTACAGGCGTTTGCACAAAAAAAAGTACCGGTCATCAATCAAAAAATAATAGTAAAAAACGTTTTTAGAAACAACCTTGTACTAACAAGATTTTGAAAATAATCGCTTACAACGAATGTCAAAAATCCTGCTTCCAACGAATGTCACGACGAAAATTTTTAAAACATTTTCAAAATCTGATTACAATGCTTCAAATGTAGATGTCGCTGAAACATTTTTTTAAATTTTATTTTGTCCTGATAACATCACAAAACAAATAAGTTGCAAGGGTGCAAAGCCAGAACTTCGGAAAATTTCCAAAATAAATAAAAATCTTATCTCGTTAACACGTGACATCTGACAAAACATATCATGGGTCAAAACCTTACAAATGACCCCACTTACCTAGAAATAAATTTTGTCGGCCGATGTCAATCAATGATGTTGTACTAATAGCCTCGGCACAATAACTTGGCAACGGATTTTTTCTATGGGATCAGGGCAGCATAAGTTTTAATGAATCCGAAAAATTATAACTTTTAGGCATATTGGCATTGATTGTAAAGTGATAAGGTAACTCATTGTTTAAGAAGAAAACATGATTACGTCTTTTATTTTTCTTTGATTTCAATTTAAACAGTTTGGAATACATTAACCACCATAATAGCCAAAGATACTCAGGGAAGCGAAAGCGAAAAGTTCTCGTGTTCGCTTCTGTCAAACTCTATGCAGAAAAAAGATGCCTAATTTTTTCTATAAAGATTTTACAGAAACGAACACGAGAACTTCTCGTGTTCGCTTTCATTAGTAGAACCCTGTCCTTGTGCTCATGAAACGAACACGAGAACTTCTCGTGTTCGCTTTCATTAGTAGAACCCTGTCCTTGTGCTCATGAAACGAACACGAGAACTTCTCGTGTTCGCTTTCATTAGTAGAACCCTGTCCTTGTGCTCATGAAACGAACACGAGAACTTCTCGTGTTCGCTTTCATTAGTAGAACCCTGTCCTTGTGCTCATGAAACGAACACGAGAACTTCTCGTGTTCGCTTTCATTAGTAGAACCCTGTCCTTGTGCTCATGAAACGAACACGAGAACTTCTCGTGTTCGCTTTCATTAGTAGAACCCTGTCCTTGTGCTCATGAAACGAACACGAGAACTTCTCGTGTTCGCTTTCATTAGTAGAACCCTGTCCTTGTGCTCATGAAACGAACACGAGAACTTCTCGTGTTCGCTTTCATTAGTAGAACCCTGTCCTTGTGCTCATGAAACGAACACGAGAACTTCTCGTGTTCGCTTTCATTAGTAGAACCCTGTCCTTGTGCTCATGAAACGAACACGAGAACTTCTCGTGTTCGCTTTCATTAGTAGAACCCTGTCCTTGTGCTCATGAAACGAACACGAGAACTTCTCGTGTTCGCTTTCATTAGTAGAACCCTGTCCTTGTGCTCATGAAACGAACACGAAAAGTATTCATCCGAGTAGCGGTCATCCGCTATGTGTACATTTATGTATATAAAATGTCTACATCTTTTTTCTACTTAGCGGATGACAGATACTCGCCCTCAGATGAGTCGCATGCTTACCAGTTAAAGAAATTTTAAAATTGTTTTATTTAATATTTTATGTTACAAATGTCGGTGCACATGCAAATCCAATAAATATCGATATCGATAATTTTGGATGCGGGACTTAGCAACACTATTTTTCACCAACACATTAACAGTGCACCTATACTGTTGCATTTCGATTTTTGTCTCGCCAGCTATCAGACTTTGTTGTTCTTGTTTCTTTCTTCTGAGGTTTCTTTCCTTATTTCTATGAGGTTTCCGCAAGACTTAATAACAGCTTAGTCTTTAAGCTGTGTACATTTGTGGAAATGTACTTGGACTCAAGACAAATATATCTAACAAAAAACTGATAAATGTCTACAAACTGACAGATTGCAGTTCCTAATAATAATAAAAAAAAAATATATTTTAATTATTACGGCTAATATTACACTATCCTTTTAAACGCTACCACCTACAAAATAATTAAGAGTCAAATGGTTTGCGAGTAACCTAAAAAATAAAGTATGAATAATATTTCTGCATGAGATTCTGATCGATAACCAAATAAGTGCTTGCGGGGCACGGGGTGAGTGGGCTCGCCGCTGCCGCCCGTCGGCGTCCACACGTAGCAGTTTCCCTTGTTTTTGACGGCCGCCATCAGCTTGTATATAGTTACCTGGAGTCGGGACTGAACTTGCAGCGCAGCGCGTACTTGGTGTGCGCATGGATGTGCTTGCGGGGCACGGGCCGCGTGGGCTCGCCGCTGCCGCCCGTCAGCGTCCACACGTAGCAGTTGCCCTTGTTGTTGACGGCCGCCATCAGCTTACCCTCCGGGTCCACCGCGATGTCTTGGATGGACGCTTCCGCCTCAGGTATCTGAAAATCGTCAGGACTTAACTTATGAAAAAGTTCAATTTGTCGATGAGATTGAGGCAATCCAAAATTCTTTTCAATCTTCAAATAAGTTCAAGGAATTACTGTTCCGTATTGAAGATGCACCATGGTAGCAAAAAAACTCAAAAATAAACAAATACCTACTGAAAAACAATCTAATAATGTAATTTAACAATAAAAAGAAATTAGGGAGCGTCCGTGACAGATTTTAGACCACTTTTGGACCCCATCCCCTCATGACCGAGAGGCTAAAACCCCCCAAGAAATGTGACATTCATAAAATCACATTTTACAGAACTATTCGAAAATCCTGCTATTTCTGATCAATGCAAAGGGAAGGAAGATAGTGAATAGGCTAATATTGCATTCTTTTAATATACAACAAAATGTCACCTTAGATGACTCAGGGGTATAAGACGCAAGAGAAATCACAATGGGTTTATGAAAGAGTAGGGTCAAACAACTGTATACAGCTTGTGGTGTAGGTGCTAGAAGACTTGCCATTCATGCGAGAGGTTAAGGGTTCAAATCCTCGCCACGTACCATTTTCTTTCTCTTTCTGAGAAAGAAAGAAAGCACTGGTAAGTGCATTTTGTTACGAATTAAATGAAACTATGGTTGAAACGGCAATGAAAAATTGTCCGTGTTTTCCATCTAGTTCAATGCAGCCGTGCTCATAAAGAGAAGTTCCCGACTGGGCACGTAATTCCATTGGGAATGTGGTGAATTGGGCTCATATCATGACGGTGGTTGTGTGTAGCCGTCCATGTCAGGTTTATTAAAAAAAAAAGAACAATAAACTTATCTATATGAGTACATTTTTAAAATAAGTAGCTAAGTGAACTGAAACCGAAGTGAAAAAAAAATCTGTTAATACATCAATGAACTATGTACTCGATTTAGACGCATCAGCCTAGGCTGCCTGTCTAATATAAAAAAACTGACGAGCTGGTCGTTTTGGTCAGTCTTGAGGTCCCACACGTGGATGGTGCCGGCCTGGTCCCCCACGAGGATCTCCGCTTGGTTGGGGTGCAGGCACACCGCCGTCACCGGCGCTGACACCTGGAATATCCGCTGGCACTGCAGCTGGCGGGACCTGCAGACACATTCAGGGCGCATATTAAGTTCTCATATTCACATTTGGAAGCACAGATTAAGTAAATAAGAGCTAGATGGGTTAAAGCGCGCGGGATCGTGTCGGCGCGAGCAAACCGCAAGCCGGGCATATAGTGCTACTGTACGCGCGGCGCGAGCGCATCGTTCTTGCTTTTTTCTAAATGCCGATCTAGGCGGTGAAAATATGTAAACATTGTAGTGAACATGTGAATATCCAAACACATAGAACATCGCATCACATGTAAGTGCACTGTAATTGTTAATATTCTAAGTTTAAACAATTTCTAAAGGTCATCACGAGTAGTCTGCGTGAGAAATGAGTTAGTGATGTGACCATGTCGCAGTATGTATCGACACATTGGAATCAGATAGCTTATGAAACCCACAATCTCCACGATTGAACAGTGATGACTAATATCAATATTACACCTACTGTCATGCTTTAAGCCCTTAACACACCACAATCCCAAAGGAATTAGGCGACATGCAATGACTTGTTTTCATTTATATGAGCAAAGGTACATTAAATTGAATTGAAAACAAGAACATTTTTCGTTGCGGATGCAACCACTTTTTCTCAAATGCGATGGTACCAACCCGAGTGGCCACCACCAACTAGCATAAGGCAAAGTATGTTTTATGGAACTGGATATGGACGGCTAATACCACACCTACTTTCATGATATAAACCTAACCTACCACATGGAAACTAGGTGCCATTTCAGGACCTTCCACATATTGCACGGTTTCATTAAAGTTGACGGAACCTTCAATTACAACTTCGACCAACTCTCATTTAATACGTCGGTTCCAAACCGGAACTATTACTAAAATATCTGTATTTAATATTCGTCCAAATTCATGTACTCCGTCTTTCTGTTTTAAATAAAAGTAAAAAATATATATATATGACGTATCGTGGGCTTTATGGGGCTAACCAGGATAATCACCATCCTCTCCTGGTACCTGATGCATCATGGGTTTTCTTCGAGCACAGTGAATTCAACGAACTCGTTACACTAGGCACAAGTTACACAGCAAGGAGCGAAACCGACAGGTTGGATCTGCCTGTCTGGTGCGGACGAATATCCAATAACAAGTGCGAGGCTTGTGTAAGACTTTTCAAACCTGTCCAGGCGTGACAACTTGACATACTCAATTCTTATTGGTCGCTAGCATGTCATTCGGTTGGCACGCCTGCGTTTCCTCTTAGTAGCGCCATCTGTCTTGATTAAAACGCACATTGAAAACAACAAGGTAAACAATGCTAGAACAGACACCTTCCGGTAGTATGAAAATATAACGAACTTCCGTCATAAATAAAAAACTATGAACTTAAATGATTATTATCGATCACTGCGACACGGCCAGAACTGACAAGTCACACGTCCTCGTGCGTACCTGTGAACAAGAAAAAAACTACTTGGCGTTAACTATTCACTGTTCGGCCTGCCTGACCAAAAAGTTATAAAAATAACCAACTATTTAAACGGGAAACTAACACTCATTCAAAGATCACGGAAAGCCAAGTTCCATTGCAGATCAAAGCACTCTCTTACAAATACTGCAAGCGTGTAGTCTATATTCATACTTGCAGGCGTGGCCCAGCTGTCCCTGACAGCAATAGTAACTATCCAGTTACCCAGGTTGTCGTCACTCTCTAGTAACTAAACCACATTAGGTTCACATCAGTGAACCCCAGGCTCCTTCAAGGCAGCCAACACACTAGTCTCTCACGAGACCCAGGTCCCCGCCACATCACTTGCCGCCTTGCGACCCAGTGCATGTGGTGCGACCAATAGCCACCCTGCACGCATTTCACTCTGTAGTTTCAGATTCAGCATCTGACTATGTACTAGTATTGCTAAATCATCTGCTGGAACTTGACTTTCAGGCATCTTGAGGAGTCTATCGTGAGCATACTTATGGCTCCTGTTTCCCATCAAGCGTGAGCATACTTATGGCTCCTGTTTCCCATCAAGCCAAAAGGCTTTAGATCATAACGGTCAACATTTAGTTCCTCGACAAGTTTAAAGCGGTCTTTGAACTCGGCATCTTACTTGGTCTAATTTCTTTCATTTTTCTAAAGTAACAAAGAATCTCCAACGTTAAATTTTACAGTTTTAGCTTAAGTTAGATCGAATCTCAGTTTGTGGTACTTAATGTTGTTTTAAAAATTCTTAGCCGCCTGTTCTCTCACATCAGAAAGGTCATTCCAGCTTTATCTGAGTTCACTAGAATGAGTGGTCTAGCTCTAAGAAGCTAGCCTTAGTGACCCTACTAAGAGTACAGTTTAGGGCCAACTGCACGTCACCTAGAGCATACCGACACTTTCGAGGTCCGGTCTCCGCGGATGTTGGTATCCGTCCTGGCCAGTACCCATTAGATACAGTTCTGCATTGAAATGTGTGTACCGCAGAACTCTATGTATTCGGTTCAGGCAAAACACCGGTCTTAGTCAGTAAAATCACGAACTGATGCGCCGAATAATGAACACTAGATTGATTGCACTAACTTTAATCGCTTCGAAGAGTCTGATGAAGCAAAACCAATTTTGTAAACGTATCAGTCAATACAATAACATGCTTCAGGTCGCTATTACTACTAAGTTTACCCGTAATATCAACGTGGACAGTCTGCCACGGAACATTGATCTTCGGAATGGAATAAGAGTTCTGCCCGTACTTTTCCCTAACTAGATTTTAAAACTGTACACGTGACGCAATTTTCGACAAACTTGCAAACATACTTGGCCATTTTCTTAAACCAGTAGTCTTCGTATACGCATGATGAACTCGTGCACTTTATTAATCACAGACCATCTAGATTTACGCGGTACAATGAGACAACGAATGCGACCGTTTAGCTGAATTTTACGGAATAGGACCCCCGACCTTATTTCGTAGGTGTTAGTAATATTTGCGGGTAGTTTATTATCAATCTTCATTCGTGATTGAATATCTGAATCGCGTAGAGATGTCGGGATGGATGTTGGCCGGTCACCTCCACTCGTAAACGGGGAGCAGCTGCGTATTAGAGTACCTACTTTTTGCATCCCATCAATCTTAGCTCTGACTAACTGCCTCTCGTCTTGACCAGAGCCTATACGTTCGTCGCTGAACCGTGTGGCTCGAGTCAATCACGCGAATTTTAAGTTCTCCGGTTCTTACACGCGCTTGGTGTAAGCCGACAATAAAAGCGTCTGAGAATTATTTTAACAGTAGAGTTAACCTCGTTTTGTGCGATAAGAAAATGTTGACGTCCTCAAAATCATTTGATTAGAGATACTAAATCTATTTACAACTTTGACTTTAGAAATTGTGAGGGTAGTTTCAGTCATAATGACGCTGAATGCTAGCTTTATAATTTCACAGCCAAACATTAGGTCGTATCTGAGACATTCATCTGGTAGAACGTGATATGTGTTATCCGTCGATAACAATATCAATTTGAATTTTCTAAGTACTACAATATCCGTTCGAACTGCCTATACCGATGAAATGCACAGGGGTATCGTAACGAAGGCCAGATCAATTTATTTGACACTCTTTCTTTGATGAGAGAACATTCGGTACCGAAATCGTAACAAAATGGATACGACTCACCGGATTATTGTAGGCGAGAACAAAGCGCAAGCCGCGGCTTTCGCACGGTACGTGCTACTCGACCGAAGTATCGCCACCGCCGCTGCTTCTGCCAGCGTGTTCAGACGTGCCCGCTCCGCGGCTACCGCTGCCACTTGCTTGCCGCGGTGCACTGCAGGTGGTCGCGATGTTTCCCTTTTCTCTGCACTTGTAGTACGCAACGATTTTCCCGACCTGTGATGGGGGCCTTCTATGTGCTGCTGTTGAGAGCTAGCGTCTTATTGCGATGTTGTGACTCCAGGAGCACACGCCTTGGTTCACCGTCCGCTGTCTCTTGAGGTGCCCGAAGCGAATACCACTTCTGATGACGTATCGTGGGCTTTATGGGGCTAACCAGGATAATCACCATCCTCTCCTGGTACCTGATGCATCATGGGTTTTCTTCGAGCACAGTGAATTCAACGAACTCGTTACACTAGGCACAAGTTACACAGCAAGGAGCGAAACCGACAGGTTGGATCTGCCTGTCTGGTGCGGACGAATATCCAATAACAAGTGCGAGGCCACCGCGCATGTCCCCCACCAGTAAGACTTTTCAAACCTGTCCAGGCGTGACAACTTGACATACTCGATTCTTATTGGTCGCTAGCATGTCATTCGGTTGGCACGCCTGCGTTTCCTCTTAGTAGCGCCATCTGTCTTGATTAAAACGCACATTGAAAACAACAAGGTAAACAATGCTAGAACAGACACCTTCCGGTAGTATGAAAATATAACGAACTTCCGTCATAAATAAAAAACTATGAACTTAAATGATTATTATCGATCACTGCGACATATATGTTTGTATTAAATATAACTTTATTGATAGTTATTTAACATATCATATTCGTGACACAATGCACTTATCCAACTCAGAAAGAGAAATAAAGTGGTGTATAAAATCGGCGACGATTTGAATCCAGATCTCTGGTATGTAAGACAAGTCCCTCAAACACATTCTTCCTGGCATTGCACAAATTCATTGTATTTTCCAACACGGACAATTTTAATTGCAGCCCCGATCATCTTTCATTCGATGCGATGTTATGTTAGAAACATTAAAAGAGTTTTTATTCCTGGCTTATGGCTCATAATATGATGAGAAATTTATTTTAAGTATCAATTAACTTTTAGGAAAGAAACTTTTTGGAAACAAAACTTTTAGGAAACTTTTTTTTTCTTTCTTAAAATTTCATTATCACTGATTATCGTGGTTTAGATACTTTTTAATGTCTCCGAATATTATTAAAATGTTAAAGAACCACAAGGTCGTGCAACACGGACGGACGTGTGAACGGAAATGGCCAAATGATAACGTTTTCCTACAAACTCGGAACCATTAAGAAATACTTGCAATACTAACGTCTAATTACAAACATAATAAATTAATATAATAGCAAAACATTTCTGAAAAGTAGCTCACGGGATAATAATTGAATATAAGTAGCTAAAAAGCAAACATCCAGACATTCACCAGTGTATGTCGATACACCTATCGATGTCGATTAAAGTTTGTCAATCTCTAGCGTAAATGTAAAATTAAGCTTGTGTTCGTGCTCCGGCCACGGCCGCGACGCAACTCCCTTTCCGTTCCCGAGCCAATGAGTGACGAAGGGATAACGTTAGGCGAGCCAGTCCCCACCAATGGAAACCGTCCAATATGTTTACGACGGCGTGTGCGTGCGGCATGTATGTATAAGCTGGGTTTGTGGTCGTAGCAAAAATGGAGACAGCAGGTCTCGTTGCTGGCGCGCTACATAACAAATCTCCTCCTTTCTTTGATCAGTGTTTGGAAGGTAGTATGAGCTGGCCGCCCTCGCACAAACTGTAGTAGATTTGTTTGCCAGGTGTATTTAATTTGTAAAATATTTTTTACAGGCTGTTCCATAAGCTATGGAAAAATCTATATGTAGAGTTGATATTTATGTGAGTATATATATTATTTCTTATGAAATACTTCCAGTAGCACAAACATTACAGTATAAAAAACACAAAATGGACAGTCCGTAACCACAGTAAGACTTTTTTAAAAATCACTATAATCAAAGTGTCGGTCAAATTGAAAAAAAAAAACCATGTAGACATGTTAATTTCCACAAAAGAATGATAATGAAACAGTGAAATACGAAAATTAGAGACCACCAAAAAATGATAAGCGTAACTGTAGCATTACAAAATTTCTTGCTATTAAATCCATTTGCATTTCACCATTCATTCACAAATGGATGGTGTATTGATTGCGAATATTGCCCATACATTAAAATTCCGTTTTCCTTACCTCAGATCCCAGATTTTGGCTGTTCCATCTTCTCCGCCTGTGTACATCCACTTTCCGTCTTCCTGAAACACAATTTGGTTAACCTTAAACATCATATATAAAGGAATGTGACATGTATGTATGTATAATCGACCGTGAAGCAAGGACACATTAATTAAAGAAAGAGCCCAGTAAAAAGAACTACTTTACGAATATACTGCAAGGCTGGACCCGAACCAGCAAAACATACCATTCGCGGGTATTGCGTCTACCAATTTCGCCACCGGCTGTATATCCATAATTTGGAATTCTCCTACTGGAGAATCCTCCCGTAATGAATGCCTCCTATGTTTGATTGTTCAATCTTTGCAGTCAATGTCCGCAACGCAGATGAAGCGTTAAATAAATGTATGTAGGTATAATCTTAAACACTGTGTTAGTAGGAGGCATTCATTACGGGAGGAGGGACAGTAGGAGAATTCCAAATTATGGATATACAGCCGGTGGCGAAATTGGTAGACGCAATACCCGCGAATGGTATGTTTTGCTGGTTCGTGGCCAGCCTTGCAGTATATTCGTAAAGTAGTTCTTTTTACTGGGCTCTTTCTTTAATTAATGTGTCCTTGCTTCACGGTCGATTATACATACATACATGTCACATTCCGTGGAATAAGCGACGTACCTGCTTAGTACGAAAAAGTATATTTAATCATATATAAACATCGTATATATCAACAGATACATACACATATCTAAAAGATCAGAAAATAGCAGATAAAAATCTCCTTCAAAAATGATATAAGTTAAAATTGTATTACTTTTGACTTATACATGAATAAATGCGCATTGCACATCTTAACGTAACCTTCTCAACTCTAGTCACTATTATTTTATTTCAGTTGACAATTGTCTCTAAACCATGGCTAATGCACACCTTCATACTAACAAATATAACGAAAAAATTACAAATAGAAACATGGAACTCTATGTTATGGCCGAAACAATAAAGAGGCTTGACTTATGATTGCTTCAGCAAACAAGTTCTTCTTTGGCGAATACCTGGAAGCCAACGCGCGAGACATTCTTGGTGACGGAGTCGTAGTTGACGACGGGGTCTGGGTTGGCGGTGGCAAGGTCGTACATGCGGATGTGCTGGAAGCCACACGCCGCCACCAGCTGATTGTCCGGCGTGATGTCGAGTGCGTTCACTTGCTGGAAATAAGTCCCCTATGCTGATTGCCATTTTGTACACCATTCCTTTCTGAACTGTTTTAACCCTTTAAATCAAGGGTAAGGTTCCCACTGGTTTGTATACTATAAATAGGAAAAATATTTAAAAGTTTTGCCCTTTGCAATAAGGCCTTTTTGCCAAAATCGTAGAGGCAGGTTCAAACTTACTTATTCATCCTTTGGATATCTCTGAAAGGAAGTATTAAGTATTCTAACAAATATAAAATGATGGGCACTTTGGCATGTCATGTTTGATGGAGTTGTCAAGTATTGGAGATGCGAGATATCTGACTTACAAACCTAAAGTTAAGTCAATAAGGCAAGGATGCAGAAAATATAAAAGAGGTATATAATATGTGTTCATTATAACTATTTTATGCAATTATAGATATGATCCCTCCTCATTCCCTCTCGCTCTTACATTATTTTTGAGTTGTGGTTTATAAGAACTTAATTGTCACAGCTGCATGTATATCTCTAGTTCATAGTTAGTTTATTGTTCATTTATTTGATAGAGTTTTCTACACGTCACAATTATTTTGATTAGCAATTCTCAATTCTCACAAACATAGGTTTTGTCGCTTCTGTTTTGTAATATTAGCCTCCCTAAACAATCACAACACATATTTGTACGTACGGACTCCGGATGCTGCATGGTACGCATGCAAACACCACTGTGCGCCTGCCACAGCTTGATGGTGTGGTCGTAGCCACCCGTCACCAGCACCACCTGGCCGCCCGCGCCGGCACTGCCCCCCGCCGCTCCTGACTCACCCGCCATCACGTCTCCCCCGCTCCGCCTAAAACAAGACACATCTATGTTGTACAATATCGTTCTATCGTCGTAGTAGTAACCTAGTAATATAAGTATGAGATGGTCAAACAATTTTATTGGTGGACATTTCTGCTTATATGATGGACTTAACGATTCCGTGAAAAAATTAAAAAAAAATATTTTCCACTTTTATGGGTTCCACACAGTAAGCCTGGCGCCCAAACTATAGTATTAATAAAACTAAGAGGTGGACAAAAAAAAATAAAAAATGGTTAAATGGATAAACACTTGGCAAATATTTCAACTCTTAGGGTGGCAACTTTATGGAGCTTCACTTAACTGGGTTATTAAAGTTTCAGTTAATTTTTTTTAATATACTTAAATGTAAGAAAAAACAATCATTTTGACTAGTCAGTTAGTTACGACATCTACATAAAGAAGACTGCGTTGCATGTGAGAAGGAATCCACCAGAATTTAATGAAGAAACACATAAATATGAAACTAAGCTAAGTGTAATGTACGACTGAAAAAAACATTACACAAGTAAATATAAAAAAAGCCTACATTATAATAGCATTAACACCTACAATAAGGTTCCAAAACAAATCTGGCAAGAGTTGGATTATGGAAAATTATGCCCTCGCTTACACAACTGGCTCCTAGAAAACATTTTCTCCAACAAAGAATTTTTTTTAGGTAGTGGTAAGATAACTGTTCCAATACCTTATTATGTAAAAATAAAGAATTTGATTTGATTTTGACTTGATTTGTCTTTTTGGATAAATAAAGTATTAAAATTTGTATTTATCGTATTAAAAATGTCCTCAAGTTATAATTAAATCTCGGTTTTTTTGTATTTATTTTTCTTTGAAATCAAATGTTACCACGGGATTTTTTTATAAATATTTTAAAATTAAACATATTATTGCTATTAATATTTTTTGCATCTGAATACTTTTCACTCTTGCAATTTTAGAAAGGGACACAGGACTTGTGTCCATGGGTTAATTAAATTCTAACAGTCGTATTCATAGAGCACCTGTCAAATCTTAGTACGAGATTAGCACCGTACTAACCATACAAAAACCGGTTTAGTCTGGCGTACTAAAGTTAGTCCGCCCACTCTGAATACAATTGTATATCCAATTCATAATTCCATATTAATCAAGCAACATGTTTATTGTTAAAGTATACAAGTAAACAGAATAATGTTGAGATTCTTTGATGCTTTCCAAACGCGCCATAACAAAGATTGAATTCAGAAAAACAAGTTTAATGAAGTATGTTTGCACTAAAAGACACCTCGGGCTCGGTTCGGTCGAAGACTTTTTTACGGAGCAAGTTTTTACCATTAGTACTAGAAAACAGTTTTTTATAGCCTCTGTTTTGATATAGGACAATTAGCCATTATCAAGTTTTACTGTTATAAAGACTTTAAAAAGATACCGGACTCCGCTCGGGTCAATTTCGTTTTAGACTGATGTCAGGCAGAACCCAGGATTTTTACGGAATAAAAATCACCTGTGCTAATCCAGGTAATAAACTATCTGTGCCAAAATCTACGGTTAACGTTTCAGGCCGTTGCTCGCGTCGGAAATATTGAGTCTACACAAGTTCCAGGGACATTAACAGATTCTTGCTATAAACTTATTTGGTTAGATTTTATATATTTTGATAAAGCTCTAACAACAGGAGGGTTTGGAAAGTGCTAGTAAATTGTGCATGCTTGATGGTAGAGCGATGTTGTTTTCTAATAATAAGTTGTGAAGGAATGGTTGATTATTTAGTGGGCAAGAAAGTGATTGCAAAAATACGCTAGTAATATATACGTTTATCTATCAAGGTCTCCGTTTTCAAGACTATACTCGCAAACTGATGAAGATATCTTTTTTTTTTATACTGTGACCAAAGCGAAGTCGGCAAATAATTGAATTGTTTTTGTGCCAAGTGTTGCATTACAAAAAAAGGTTTTGTAAGTTCTGTAGTGTTTTCATAATAGCATTTTTTTTTCGTTTTATTGAACTTGACTTAACCCAGGCCCGAGATAGATAACAGTTATTGTACTTACAATCTATTTCCTTATATATTGGTAATCTGTGTTTTCGATCCAAGAAAACGAAAACACCACACCATCATACAATTTCCGCGCCCCAAACCTCATACCCCTCCCCCCCCGTATTCAACCAGTGTTGCCGATAGCCAGTCCCTCAATTCCCCAAAATCGTTACTAGGATTCCCCGATATCCTTAAAAATCTGGAATAGGAACCAAGTTTTCATTTTACGAGTTTCAACGACATCTACATTTAAAGCATTGTAATCAAATTATTTTCAAAATCCAATTACAATGCTTCAAATGTAGATGTGGATGAAAATCAAATTAATGAAATAACGGTAACGTGGTATCCATTAAATACATAAAATAATCACAGCTAATCTGTTCAAATATGCTCTTCCTATTTTGTGCAACAGACCATTTTTCGCATTGACAGATTATCCGTTAACTATAATGTAATCTATTCTAATAACTCTAGTCTGAAAATTGTGGCATTTCAACATCGCATTGTGGCATTTCAGCATCGGGTTGTTCCGATTGACGCGACAAACGGTACACCATAGATAATATAATATTACTGCGGTACACTTGCCCCACGTTCCGAAATGCGTATATTGCAGAGATCGCAGAAAAAGCTAATAAAGTGAATACGTGTGTTCCGAACCGTCCTTTTAAATCTCAAGAGTGGTTATTTCGGGCCTAGAATTGTCAAGCTAGACTTATGACAACATGACGGTCACAGGAGTGAATATAAGCAATTCGGTATGGTCTTGGACGCATATATTGCTGCAATCTCTGCTATATACGCATAAATATAACCTAAAACTTATAGATGCACAATCAGCTTTTCCCCGCGTGCCACGTATTATGCGCCCTATTCGCTCGTTGATGGCCTACTGCGTGTCAGTCGCTGTGGTCGACTTGACATCCCAGCGTGTGCGCCATCCACATTCTTTGTAATGCGACAAAATGCCGAAATGCACGGTCAAAAGGATCTGAGTTAAAGGAATAAGAAGATCCCTGAAATTACTTGCCACAGGCAAACGTGATTGCACACAAATCAAGAATATATTTCGTCCAAAATAATAACAAGGTAGCGGCCGCGGTGGATGCAACTGATTAACAAATGCATATATTGTGTAAGTTCTGCGCTAATGTGCGAGTAAAACATGGCGAATACGTACTCATTAGGAAGGACCTAGATGGCGAACCTGATTCCTTTGTTTGTATGCGGGTGCGAGCTTGCGAATATGTTTGAGCGAGATAAATCGCGTGAAACCGAAGGCGCGTATTCAGCGAGGTATAATCAGACGCCCATTGTTAGAGACTTCCTACCGTGGTTAGGGATACCAGGATGAAAAAAAAAGGAATTTGTTCTCTTCCGGGATTGTTTCTTCGTATTTAACTTGGTGTTTGTTACCTTTTATGTATTGCATTTGTTCTAAAACTATTTTATTAAAGTAATTAGTACGAATATAATCTATTTAAACTATTGTGTTGATAATATAGAAAACGAAAACGTATTTAATAAGGGGGCAAATTGAAACAGAATAACAGCAACACTGATATATTTCGCAAAGGTGTTACGCATGTTTGTATGGAGAAGTACTCTGATTGTCGGTCTATTGCTTTGTTACGTCGTCGATGGATATACGCATTTCGGAACGTGGGGTTGGATCTTCAGAAAAAATATGGTATATTGGCGACTTCCGCTAGCACGGCAGCCTTTCGTGTTCGCAAATGACGTCACCGGTTCGTTAGAAAAAGAACTCAAGGTTTGAAAAGATGGGTTAGGAGTACACTTTTGACAATGGCTCTGTTCGGGCAACGTGCTCTGAGACATTCGATGCATGAAAGCAGCAAGAAATAACGTTTTGACTAACAGATTGACAGTTCCGTGTAACCCGGCGGTTTTCGCTGACCATAGAACGATTCTGAATTCGATTTTTAAGCTATTGCATAGCTACTATCGAGGGCCTTGAGCGCGGGGACCGAATCCAGAAATTCCGTAACGTAAAAAAACCTCACGCTCCCCACTCCGACAGGCACGGAGGTGCGTGCCGGTAGCGCTACTTCACACCAGGGGGAGCCGGGCCGGGGGCGGCGGCGGGAGCGGCGGCGGGGGCGGGGCGGCATAAGTTGATACAAAATGCAATGCAATAGCTTTACCGCGGCAGTCCCCGAGTGCCAAACGTGTTTTTTCTTTTTGAAGTGAAAACTTCTTTAGCGGCGCTGAGCACTTTTTGTTGGATGGGTAAAAACTTCCAAACTCGCGTCAGGGTCACGTGATGCTGATCGAAAAAGCGTAAGATTGAAGTGAAAACTTCTTTAGCGGCGCTGAGCACTTTTTGTTGGATGGGTAAAAACTTCCAAACTCGCGTCAGGGTCACGTGATGCTGATCGAAAAAGCGTAAGATCGAGGGTAAGGGAGAGGAACTAGTATCTCCCACTCTTTCTACCGTGCCTGAGTGTGCTGCTCCGCTTAGGCAGCACAGCATGGCGATTATAATTAAACACAACGTTAATACTAAAGTTTTCACTTCTGCCGGCACTCCCGGAGTGCTACCGGTGTTTTTTTTTTCACTCCACTTGATTCCAGAATCAACCGGAGCAAGATCTGTCATTGTCACTTTGACGAGGTCATCAACTCCATCCCTACGTTCCGTTATCCGAACGTTTTTAAGCACATATATGTGTAAGAGCCTAACCTAACTACCTCGAAAATGCCTTGTAAGTCTCGAGAGTGGTTATTTAAGGCCTACATTGTCTAATAGACTAACAAACGGCGAAAGGCCTTCGTTATTTCAGAATACAAGTGCATACGATGAGAACTACAAATAATAACGCTTAATGACAGCGTACACGGCGCACATGTTCTCAATCGTAAACGCTTTGTACATACGATCTGTGTTCGGTCTAGAGTCACGGCCCTTATGTCAAAATGAGGTTCACGGGAGTGAATATAAGCAATTCAGAACGGTCGTGTACGCGTACATTGTGAATTCTCCGCAATATACGCATTTCGAAATGCAGTGATGATCTTCACGGGAGTGACTATAAGTAATTCGAACGGTCATGCACGCGTAGTACACTGTTGTTCTCTGCAAAATACGCATTGCGGAACGCAGTGATGGACCACAGCTACTTGGTACCTAGGGACAATCCATCCCGGGTTGGTACCATCGCATTGAATACGCTTATGATGGTCGAAGCTGCAACGTAAATTATTTTTGTTTTCCATCCTGTTCAACAATTAGCCGTGCAATATAAGGTCCCGGCATAGCTCCTAGTTTCCATGAGGTAGGTTAGGCTAATGACAGGTGTGGCATTAGCCATCAATGTCTAGTTACAGATAAGAAAACGGGAACACTTCACATTTTCAAAACTAATATTGTTGTATCGATTATTTTTTATTTTATTTTATTAACTGATAGATCGAAAAATCTACTCTCTTAGTATAAATACCAAAAGCTAAACATGAGTCCAATTACCCCTGTATAAGCATATGTACTAATAAACCATTTCAGACCGTACCAGTAGGCAAAAATGCAACTTGGTTCTAACCGTAGACGTACAGATTTAGATTATATCAATGGTACTTACCCTCCATTTTTAGTTGCATATTATAATCTATGATGTTATTTATGGCTTTTTACGGCCACTGGACATTGTACAACTAATTCAGCAATCACTTCGTATTATGACTTCCTGAAATAATGTCTATGCTCTTTTTAGGTTAAGACTGAATGTTTTTTATAAATACTAGTAAATCAGTAAATGGTTTTCTACAATGATTACCAAACTAAAATTGTATGGTCAACACAGCTTGTTCTTTGATAATCATTTGCAGATTTGGGAGTTTGAAATTAAAAAACAATTTCTTAAAAAATATCCCTTATATTTATATGAAATTACCTTTATTGAAACATGTAAAAATCATTCATTTGACATGAGGAATGCTATTTCTCATTTACAGAATAACACAAAAAAGTAAAATCTGAGAGACAAATCACTTCCAAAACCTACCTATGAATTAACTAAAAATAGGTACAACATACACATCAATTTTACTAAAGTTCATGGCGATCGAAGCAAACGACCGCTCTCGACTTACTTAGCGTACAATGTTTGGTAGTAAAGAAGTGGATTTTACACATCAAAGAGGTAGGTTCAAGCAAGTCTGCAGACTTGTTATGTTATGAGATGGTCTCTAATTTTACTCGGCGCAGATGAGCCACACGGGGCGGCCAACGAGGGAGGCTAACTGTACAATCCCTGGACACGCTAACACTTAACATTAGATATTTTTTTTCATTTTTGTAGGACCTACGAACGAAGGTCCAGTTAATTTGACGTAATAAATTAAGTCGAAGAATCAATATGAACAGGTAGGCGGCGGACGGCGTTGGGGGCCGCGAGATCAGTCGCTCTCATCCTCCTCGTCATCATCTTCATCTTCAGACTCCTCCTTCTTTTTCTTGCCCTTCTGTGGACAAACCATTTCATTAGCTTACGTTCAGCAACAATTTCATATTCGCATTCGATGAAAAAATGCTCTAAGAGGCAATTCATGTTTGACATCCAGTTCAATGTAGCCGTGCTCATAAAGGGAAGGTCCTTGCATGGCACCACATTCCTTCGGGGATGCGGCGGTTTGTGTTATTACACAAAACACCCGTACCATCTGTCGTGGTGGTATTAGCCATCCATGTTCACTTACATAAAAAAACTTTATGAGATAATCAAGTTGAGGAAGCAGTGAAATCATTTACAGCAGAGTGCAAGTGAGAGGTAAAGGTGTGTTAAGGAGTTGAAAACACATACCGGCGCTGGCTTCTTGACGACTGCCGCCTTCTTGCCTCGCTTGCCCGCCTTCTTGGTCTCGCCACCGCCGCCATTCGCGTTGAATGACTCCAGGTCCTTGGTGTACTGCTCCTTAGCCTTGGCTGCCTTCTCCTCCCAGACCTGGTGAAGACAATAATAATTAATTTCTAAAAACTTTCCTGGCAAGGGTTGCATGAATTCAGGTCCTTGCTGGTCTGCTTCAACAGTGACTGCCTTCCGTTACCTAGAGATTAGAATGGACACTGCACTCCTTCAGCGTGGCTGCATTCCCTTACACCTAGTGATGACAATGGACACTTCACAGCATGCAAAATTACGTGTCAACAGTGAAACATACGAGATGCTATACTTACACTCTTGTCCTTCATCCCCCTCCATAATTCTCCGCCCTTTTTCGCGATCTCGGTGACTTTGAGGCCGGGGTTATCCGCTTTGATCTGTTCCCGCGCACTGTTCAGCCACAGCATGTACGCAGACATGGGACGCTTCGGCTTGTCCGTCATTTTTTCTTTTTTGCTGCAACAAAAGAAAAAAAATATTACAAAATATTTCAAAACTAAAGATAAATGAAACCTCTCATAGCAATGCAGCGAACGCGTGGGGCTGATATCGGCTAACACGCCGTAATCCGCGGTAGGAGAACCGAGGCAAGGCACCATTTTGGCGGGAAATGAAATTAGGGCGTTTCTCGATAAAAATATTAGAAAATAAATACTAGAATTGCTATCCTCCATCGAAACAAACAAGAATAGATAGATTTGATCATATTAGGATGCAAAAAAACTAACTTCGTACTGGCGTCCCATATAACGAGTTCACCGCCCGAAGCTTTATAAGAGCCATTTTGTTTTAGCGTTTTCCGTGTAAAATACGACGCGTCACGCGGTGCCAACGGCGTGGCTCGAAGCCCGCGTTCCTATTCTTCAGGTCCTAGAACGACCGTTTCTACCTCGCCGACCAAAACATTCGAGAAATAAATTCTTTTATGAACGCCTTGTCCCAGTACCGACGCGCACGGCCGCCATACAAAATGTATGGCGGACGCGATACTGAGAATGGCCACGTTTGACGTCGAATGCTGGCGTGGATACACAAATTGCAATAGAAACTGATATCAAATAAGCTTGATTAGTTAAAGAGCTACATGCTGGGATAATAGATACAGGCAGGGGGCTCACCGTATGGAGAAAATCTTGAAGTATTTTTGAACTTGTCCGCGACCGACCCGCAGCGCGAAGAGCACAAGAAGAAAATGTATGGAGCTCGAGCGAAGTACGGAGCCGCCGGGCCGAGAGCGATGCCAGCGCTCGCTCTCATTGGTCGAAACGAGCAGGGCTGCCAACCTCGCCACCCTAATTTGCGGCGTGTGGCTATGTCTGACTGTACTTACTTGTGCAATATTAAACCTAAAATTTTACGTCTTAAAGTCTATAATGTATCGATTATATATTTTCCATACAATGGGGATTAATATTATCTTGGTCTTTTCTGAGCCTATTTTCGGGATTTTAACGATAAGAAATGAATGAATAAGACCAGATATAATAAAAGTAATATTTTTTAAAGGTTCGCCAGTATAAAAATCTAAAAAGAGTATATCAAGTAGGAAATGGTAGTATGAGGCCCCCGCCATATAAAGCGTTCGAACCATCGCCGCCACCGCTACGAAAAACCGCGGGAAGTTAGCGCGAGCGGGATGCAATACACGCGGAGGGCGAGATGGATGAGTTTTGTTTATTTACGACTCGTCGGTTACTGGATGGGAACTTTTGATTTCTTCTGTGAGACCACTTGGCAATTCCGTACATTTAAATAAAACAAGTAAATAATAATATAATAGGTCTCAAACCTAATTAACCGTACTAGGCTCCTAAAGTCAGAAGTTTCATTTAGATACAACATAAGCCAATTTTTTTTTATTCAAATTAGGATATGGCTTAGGCAAGTAACTTAGGTATGAATATACTTTGTACTAACTAAGAGGCAAGTATAACCTTAGTAGGTAATATGTAGGTAGGTAGCCTAGGTATCTATGTTCAGGAGAACGTTTTCGGTGCAGCAGTGCATAGCAGAATGCAATTAGGAAATAGGTAGGTAGGTGCCAACAATTACATATTGAAACAAAGGCAATGATATTCGGAAATTTAGGTAGGTAGGTACATAGGGACGTACTTACTGTTGAGCAGTGGATGATGAGCGACATGATTTATGATCGGTTATTCCTAGGTGTGCAAGAAAAGTTGGTAGCCTATAGTAGCTACCTATACCTACCTCGTAAAGGAGAAGGGATGATAGAGCGTCATCTGTAGCTGTAGGCACAGAGCAGACAACCAATGTAGTATGATCACAGCGTGCCAGACTAATATCACTTCTCAATTGTCATCTCTTCATTAGACCCTCTGATTTAAAACTCTAGAAGCGATTAAGCACATATACCTACCTACCTAATATGACTAGGTTCATAGCCAGTTCTTCTCGGTCTTCCGCAGCTCTAGAGGAGGCAGCAAATATCAAGTATGTTAGATTGATAGGTAGGTAAATAAAAAAAATCGCTTTGCCATTTACGCGAGAGAAAAAGGCTTTCTAACTCTCGTTCTTTCATCAGTCATCGTTCTTTATGAGCACGGCTTATTATCTAACTCTAAAGGGAAAGAAAGTGGTGCATGAACGAGACGGAGATTGAACCCATGCCATGACTTCTGATAAGTGACTTCTCGCTGATACCATCACAGAAATCGGAATATTTGATTTCTGATTTCTGTGGTTACCATAGTCAATTTAGAAGGGTGAACAGGCAAGTGAACGACGTTTTGACGTTTTGTTACATTTGCCAAATTCAGTTCACTTGGCATAATTACACGTTGTTTGACAGTTAGCATGGTACGAAACTCAATTAGACGTGAGATTTGAGCACTCACTTGTATTTCCACCCGGCGAGTTTTTTACCATTGGTAACGCCCCGTGCAGTGCGCGCCCTGTGCTTGATGATCATTGGCATTATGAAAAACTGTGTTTGGTTTTTAAGTTATAGAGGGTCCGAAAGTTCCAATTTTTCGCGCGTTTTATGCAACTGGTTTGTACGTGGATTACCTACTCAACGATAAAACTAAAAAATCTTAGTTATCAAGCCTAGCTTGTTGTTAGTTGCTTGTTGCGTCCTCCTCTTCACGAAGACTGCCTTTTTCTTTAAAACAGAGACAGTGCATGAGCGCAATATAACGATTCGTGCCGTGCCCGCAAATAAGTTGCGCCACCTCTGGTTACTAAAGCATCCATAATTATATAAGATATTTTCACATATCTATCCTTTTTTATGTAAAACGCGGCAAATGGCGTACGCCGGGACGAATGAGCTAGGCTGCGAAAACCAGGCCGGCCGGCCAGGTGCTTCTTCACACCATGAAGGGTTGTACTTTGGGGGAAATACCTCGGCAGGGGGTGCATTCCATAGTTTACCGACCCTATAGATAAAGGACCTAGAGGATCGGTTGGTTCTGATTTTTTTGGAATGTCAAAAGTGAATGGGTGCATTTCCTGCTTGTTCCGTGTTGTGCATGTCAGGTTAGATATTTTTAACTATAACGGGCTATGGTGCACTTCTGCATTAGAGTTCCTTATTTGTTTTATGAGAGTTCATCGTAGGGTGGTAATGGTAAGGGAATATATGGGCAATGGTCTATATATCGCTGAGCTACCTATGTGAGGACTGGCCAGAAAGGTTAATATCGAATTCTACATTATGAAATACGATCATAAAATTTAAAAACTAAATCGTCAAAAAATATATAGGTAAATAATTATCAAACCTGCTCACAAAACGCGAGATTCGGTTGAGAAATGCAACCTGCAGAGCAGGACAGCCGGACAAAAGAATTTTTTTTTGCCTCTGACACGGAAATGCTTCGCGCTTTACTCGGTCAATGAATAGACAAGATATTTCAAGAAATGTTCTTGTCTGATTTCAGAGTCTTGTCCACTTCACCAGCAGCAACAACAACGAACCTAAAATAGTTAGGTCGTGTATGAACATCACCGTTACAGCATTATCCCATCCCCGTGGTTACAAAGAACGTTGGGCATAGAGCATGCAGCTGCTACTTCTAAGACGAGGGAGAATCTATTCTTTGTTTGCCACGAAATGTATAGGGCGCCGAATCATTTCTTACCAGCAGCGGTATAAAATAGGTTTCTGAGGATGCACCCCACAAACCATATTGTTATTCGGAGCTTCCTTGTTCCCCTTTCCCTTACACTGGGACACCTACATATGTGTGCAAAATCTCTAAATTACGTGCATTGGTAATTTAGTCGATAATTTATAATTATTGAGATATCAAAACATATGATGTTAGTTTTCACAGTCACAGAAATAAAACTTTGATTTATAGGTATGATACGTAGCAAGGAAAAAACTAAATAGCACATGTTACAGAAAATTTTATCTGTGCACTAACAACTATGATTGGTGCACGAATCATACAGGTTGTTTACGAGACAATGAAATTGAATAAGGGTTAACAATAAAAAACCCTTCTGTCGTATTTAGAGTATGGGCGGACTAACTTTAGTGCGCGGATTATTGCCGGACAAACGGGTTTTGTATGGTTAGTCCGGTGCTAATGCCGTACGAAGTTTTGACAGGTTCACTCTGAATACGACTGATAGTCTTTTTCTATGGAGTTATTTTTTTTTGGAACGTGACAAATGTGAGGAATGGGAATGGCCAATACCATACAAATACCGTTATGATATTAGCCCAATATTCTCGAAAAAAAATAGGTTCCCTTTATGAGCACAGCTACATCGACTCGCATCGAACTGGATGGAAAACACCAATGAAGGGAAGGACAAGTGGCATGCGCTCGATATCGCGTCGCCGCCATATGGTCAAAGTGACCATATTATTGTATGGGAATCCGGCGGCGCATCGTATGCCACGCAGTCGAAACGTCCGAGACTAACACGCTAATAAATAAGTAATGCGCACCAAGGTCCTAGTACCTACCGTGTTTTTATTCAAGATTGCTAGGCAAGGAATCCCATCGCGCGCATGCAAGCAACCGCCTATTCCTTATCAGTCATAGGGTCACAAAGGTGCAATACACAAGCACACAAACAATACACCCCTATGATCACTTTAATCCCATTCATCTACTTTCTTATTTTAAGTTTTAATTTATTAGTGCCAGCTGAGAACTGTATTTTTGTAACCAGCCTCGAGCAGTGTAAATTCGTAACGTAGAAAAACGTGTTATGTATGGTTGTGCTTTGCAATAATGTTTGAAATGTATTGGCGCGGATACAAGAACTAGGTGCAATCCAAAGATTTTGGGAGTAAAGCTCTTTAAAATTCTTAACTGAGAGAAATCCTGTATCTGGGCCTACAGGGGTAGGTAGTTATGTTAAACTTTATGTCGAAAGGGACTTTTGGGAAGGGAAGGGAAAATGATTTTCAATAGATTATCATAGTAAACACACTTAATTTTTGGTGAAGAGCTCAAAATAAACGTTAAAAAAATTATTAAGTGTAACTTCGGGTAAAATCAATGTGAATTTCAGCTCTCAGGGTCAAAAGGCTAGTATGAGTTTCCGCCACCGCTGAACCTATTTTTATGAAGCTGGTAACAAAGTTTAGCAGCGACGATTTTTAGGTAGTAACCTCAGGTCTTAGATGCTCTAAGCCTCAGGTCAATCTAAGTTCACATTAGGTAGAGTTGGCGGTAGCGTTGGTAGCTTAGCTGGAGACGAGCTACCTACTACCACGCTCGAATGAATGATCGTCAAAAATGTTATTTTCCACCCTGCTCACTTCACCAATGTTGACGCTATCGGTGGAGTAGAGCAGGGATAGCCAGAGCGAGTCTCTCTAAACAGAATACGTAATTAGCAGGCGGTCAGTAGAGAGTGGTAGAGTTACTCGAAGAGTGATAGAGGTAGGTAGATACTAATATACTCTACCAAATTCTAGTACTCTCTTCTACCAACCGATAGCTTCTAGGCCAGCGGTACTCAACCTTTATTTGTTGGGGGCCATCACGAAATTGTATGAAGGGCGATTTTGTCGTGTTTGCGTCCTGTGTACTCTCTGGGTGGGTGACTCGGGCATAACGGGTAACAAGGAAAGTTTGGCTATGCATGAGCTCAGTACGGAGCGCATCACCCTCGGCGCCACAGTAGGTATTGGTATTTGCAAGGAAATCGTATGTGGGTTAAAGTCCAATGTGTGGCATCTAGTGTGATGTCGTTTATGCAACTTCAATTAAATTAACACGTGGAGGACCATCCTGTTCACTACTACCTTACTCTACCCACCTCTACCAGTGTAACAGCAGTCACTGCTGTAACTTCGGCATGAAGAACTTTACACCTACTGTTAGTATTTCACCTCCAGTTCTTGAGATCCAAATTGCAGTACTCTAATGGAGGCCAGACAACACTCCCAGAAGGTCTAGTCAGCCAGGGAATTAAAAGACTACACCTCATGCCCGCAAGCATGAGAGGCCATATAGCCCAACTGAGGGTGGCACAAACAAACAAAAAAAAGATATAAATATATAGTTAAGTATGTTATTGTGCGAAACATGGCTTAATAATAATAATGGAGGCTGCGACCCGTTGATATACGATCTTACAACTCTTGTTGGGGCTAACCACAGAAATCGGAATATACTAAACGAATTCTGATTTCTGTGGGGCTAACCTGGGGCTAACGGGGGAACGGCATAACGTATAATATGCAGATCGTATAATGTCATATTTTAACAAAATTTTAAAACCATGCACAACGTATAATCGGCAGATCGTATAATCTTATACGTAGTGCATGAAGAAGAGTCGTATTCACTACGTATAATATTCACAACGTATAATAGTATTTTTTTCCAAAAAATGAAAACCATGCATATCGTATAATATTCACAACGTATAATGTTATACGTTGTGCATGAATAAAGTTTAAAAATAAAATCAACTCTTTGTATAATGCAGAACGTATAATAGTCACAACGTATAATATTCCTAACATGAATTCACAAAAAAAGAAAACCATGCAGAACGTATAATATGCCAAGAAGCACTGCATAAAGCGCCCTAATAACGATACATTTAAGGCTGAAATTGCTACGAATCGATATTTGCTACAATTTCGAAAGGCCACCTTACGCTAATTCAGACGGTCGATACGTCACGTGCGAGTATACGCTTTAATTGTATGATGATAAGGGCGCTTATCGTATGAAATATTTTTGGATTATATGATATGCATGGTTTTCTTTTTTTGTTAAATAAAGATCATAACATTATACGTTGTGACTATTATACGTTATGCATGGAGAAATAAGTAATTTTATTTTTTGGACTTCTTCATGCACTACGTATAAGATTATACGATCTGCCGATTATACGTTGTGCATGGTTTTAAAATTTTGTTAAATTATGACATTATACGATCTGCATATTAGACGTTCTGCCGTTCCCCCCATGAAGAAGTCCAAAAAATGAAATAAACGTATAATGTTATGATCTTAATTAACAAAAAAAGAAAACCATGCATATCATATAATCCTAAAATATTTCATACGATAAGCGCCCTTATGGATATAAGATTAAAGATTATACTCGCACGCGACTTTTCGACCGTCTCAATTAGCGTTGTAGCAAATTGTTACTCTTCAACAGATATCGATTCTTAGCAATTTCAGCCTTAAATGTATCGTTGTTAGGGCGCTTTATGCAGTGCTTCTTGGCATATTATACGTTCTGCATGGTTTTCTTTTTTTGTGAATTCATGTTAGGAATATTATACGTTGTGACTATTATACGTTCTGCATGATGCAAAGAGTTTATTTTATTTTTAAACTCATGCACAACGTATAACATTATACGTTGTGAATATTATACGATATGCATGGTTTTAATTTTTTGGAAAAAAATACTATTATACGTTGTGAATATTATACGTAGTGAATACGACTCGGGCTAACTATCCCGCCATCTTTCCTTTCGCCATCCTGGACGCTCCGCATCGCCAGCCCGCCCAGCAGGAGCGCCATCAACTTGCCCGCGTCAGACTAACCCTGTTAGTGTTATTTTTTTTCAACGCAAAATGGAATCAAAATTTATCATATCAAACACGTTGTATTGAAAAATAATTCAAATGCGTTGACCTGCAGAATCATCTCCAAAGCTATGACAGTGACGCTGTTAATGCTACTAGTTAAACCATGTATAGCCAACAATTAATTTCTATATTACATATATGGTTCTTACTTACTAGTTGCAAAAATATAAAAAAAAACATAGGAACATAATTAAATTTTATTATTTTCGCTTTATAAACCCTTCTGTAATTCGTGTGGGCATCAATAAAGCATTTCCTATTTCACACATTACCATAGTACGCAATTGTAGGTAGAGTGTTTTTTGCCTTGCTTTTAGCAGCAGACGTTGTAAGGTACGTTCCAGGTATGACTAGCCCGCCCCACTCGGGACTAGGTCCCTAACCTAACCCTACCCTACATTATTATTACATATCTTTGCTGCTATAATATAGCTAGAAACGTATACCTTGGTGTCAAGAAAATAAGTACAGACGTGTTGATTGCTAAACCTAGGCACACCTAAGCTAAGTAGTAGGTTTATTTTAGGTAGGTGTCATGGGGTGACTGCATATCCGCAGAAGTACCAATCTATTTTCTAACATATTAGTAACTACAATTTCACGAACTCTTATAAAAATATCCCAATGCCTAGCGTGTGTAAATGTCTCTTTAGATAACTTGAGAACCTCTTGCCCGATTTCGATATGGTTTATGTCTAGATATAGCTTGCTTCTTCTCATGTAATATGAGGGACTGACCACCGAGCTCAATTCCTAACGGATGAGCAGTAGAGTTAAATATAATAGAAATCGGGAAAAAACAAGTCCGCTCGTAAATGGGTATCCTGAGAACCATTTGCACGATTTTAATGCGATTTGTAGTGTAGATACAAATCGAATATTTCCGAATCGGGATATTTTTCTTCTTCACATTGATTATAAGTCACTGACTATCGCGCCAGCATGATGCTTGTGAGCTGTAGGGATAAATGATAAAAATGAGAGAAGTCGGAAAAACCGACCATTTATGGCGAATGGAGCTATCCGGTGGAGTTCACTAGGTAGGTGGGTACCTATCATACATAAATCAATCATTACTTCTAAAATCGAACGTCTGACTTACTAGTAAAGTAGGTATATTTGTTTTCAATTTTCAATATGTACATATAGGTAGGTACCCGATTACAGGTAATAGGTACCTCATCGACATACAAATTTATTTACAAACGTTTTAGATTATATCGATGATGTACCTACTGTTTATACATTAAAAAAGATACGATAGGTATTCCTAATATGTACCTACCTACCTAATTAACAAAAGTACTTATTTAACCTTACCCAAACTATTATACCTACCTATCTGCTTTGTACGGGGCAAGGTAGGTACGCGTCGCTGCACGTACACATAAAATACACGCAAGCTTTCACCCAAGAATAATGCAATATTTACATAAAAACATCTACTTACCTAACTACGAAAAGTACCTAATTGGGATATTAATATTATCAAACTAAAATAGCGCAGGCATCTGTCCCCGATATCGAGCCAAGCAACCGCTGCTGGTTGTAGTTCCCATCCTACCCTATCTTTTATGTGTATCGTATATCTATAACGAAGCAAGCGACCGAAGCGACGACGACCGTTGCGCTGTTGGAGGGACGCGCGCAGGCAGGCGTACCTACTCTATAGGCAATTTGTATAGAGCCGCGCGTACCTCGCTTGGCGCGTCGCGCGTCGCTTGGGTCGGTGTACAAAAAATAGGACGCCTTCACCGCGCCGCGCCGCGTCGCGGTCGCCGCCGCGCGCCGCTCGTTTCCCGCCAATTTGCCACACGCTCTACACTGTAGAGCGGGGCTGGGCTGGGGGTGAAATGAAATGGGTGCATTGTATGCAGGTAGCAGGCAAAGACAAAGGTGCCAACTAAATCACTTATTTTGTTAGACTGACAGATGTCTTTTACTACTTAGAACCCTAGATATAACGGGAAGTTAAATCCACCGCTATTTTTTATGAATAACTTATAGATATGTATGTACCAGCTCCGCTTGGGACAATGTTGTTTTGGAGGGAAGTCGGGATAATAATTTTTCGCGATTCAAGAACCATAGCTAACCAATCATAATAGATGGATATGAAAGAAGCCTTGTGGCATATCTATTAGCGACATATCTACGCTTGGGCCTAGCTACCTATTGCCTACATAGATTCTAGTTAAGATGGTTATACTAGCCAATGCGAATTGATCTCTATGGATTGAGAACATGAAAAAAAAAAATGTATAATTCCAGCTAACGTTCTAACAAAACAGACAGAAAAATGTTACAGAAATTGATATTTTATGCATGGAAAAATATTTTGAAGTCAGGTCTCAAATATATTCATTTTCAAGTTTGCGGCTTATATGTATATTAACTAATATTTATTTTAATATCATTTCAAAGATCTTAACATTATCTACCCATTCAGCGAAGAACATGCTTAACTTTTCCCAATTTCTTTAACAAAACAATAAAAAAACCGGTTTCACGCGTTTTGCGGGTTGGTCACATTTATAAAGAACTAGCTGCGGTACCCGGCTCCGCTCGGGTTAGTGTCGGCTAAATTATCTCATGGATAAAAAGTAGCCCACATGACTGGTCCAAAATAAGGTCAAACTGGTCCAGGACAATGTATCCATGTACCAAATTTAATCAAGATCGTTCGAGCCGAAATAGCATGATTTAATGAGAAACATCCAATAATTCCCATTTAGAGCTTCGTTGACGTTTGGTGGCTATTTAAAAAAAAAACATTTGCCGCGAGAACCTTTCTGCACTTTCACTGCTACATTGCTTACCTTGTAAGTAACGTGTAACGTAGGTAAGTTTTGCGTGGACTCCAACCCACAGCCAGCCTCAACATCGAAAACAGTAACCCATCTCGAACCTGACTGCTCCCAGAGATGCTATACATTGATAAAATACGCATATAAATCAGGTAAGTGGTTCGCATGTTATAAGACTTTAAGACTCACTACTTACCCTTCTGGTAATGAAGCGTTATATTATGTAATCTATAAGTTTTTAGTAGAATCAGGCTAGACGTAGATACAATGCACATCTAAATCGAGTAATTGGTTCTCAAGGATTTTATTCTGTTGGTCGCTCCTCCGGCGATTTAGCGTGATGCCAAGTAGTCCTAAAGTTGCAGGAAATACCAAGCCGTACTTCAGTAAAAGTAAGCGCAATCCAAATTCCCGGGTAGTTAAATGTACATGTACTAAGTTTTACAAATCGCTAGTGCCTTGAACATTCGCCAAACGGACACCAAACAGTCACGACGTCTGCCCTCCCCCCGCCGCCGCTCCCCGCCACCGCCCCCGGCTCCTCTCCCCCTAGTGTGAAGTATCGCTACCGGCATCGTTTTCGCAGCCCCGTGAAAGTTCTAAAGCCCATGGGCACATAAATTGTAGCCTATGTGTTATTCTGATGTATAAGCTATATTATTGTAAAGTTTCATTAGAATCCATTCAGTAGTTTTTACGTGAAAGAGTAACAAACATCCATCCATCCATTCATCCATCCATCCATCCATTATTACAAACTTTCCCCTTTATAATATTTATTAGATTATTTCGAGCTGCTCTAACTAAGCGACGTCGGGCTCTGGCTGTCTCGTTTTAATCGCAAAAATTGGTCCAAAATGTTTAGGTATGAGGATGCTCTTAAAAATCTGTTCAGCACACATACATATACTTATTTTAAGATGTGTGGTTTTAGTCCAATTCTTTAAACCTTAATGATTTCATTCTTTGGTTCAGCCGTTTCGACACTTTCTTACCTATTTAGGTAGGTATAAGATAGGTAATTACGTTTAGATCTTAGATGAATAAAAAGGAGATAATAAGAAGTATTTTATTCATCTAAGGATGAGGACGCGGCGGTAGGTCGCGGCCGCTGGCAAAAAACAAGGGGCATTTCAGGATCCCGAGGATACTTATTCTGTATCCAAAGAATAGAATAGGTATGAATGTTTTGTAAGGAACGATATTCGCATAACGGATTCATGGTCGACCTTTTGTTCGCAATGTTTTTCAAGCTCACGGAATGAGTGGCGAGTCTATCGTCTTCCCTTATATGCAGAGTGTTAACACAACAATGAAACAAAGTAAAGCAATTTTCGGATTACAAATTAAAATCCGGCCAAGTGCGAGTCGGACTCGCACACGACGGGTTCCGTACCATCGTATAAGATTTACCACAAAAACATCACGTTTGTTGTATGGGACCCCCTTTTAATTTTTATTAATTTTTTATTTTACCCATTTGTTGTTATAGCGGCAAAATAAATACACACTCTGTAAAAATTTCAAAGTTCATGAGAACAGCCTTGTGACAGACAGACGGACGGACGGACGGACAGCGGAGGCTTAGTAATAGGGTTCCGTTTTCACCCTTTGGGTACGGAATCCTACAAACACCAAGATAAGTGCTATGTCATTTTGAAAAACACTAATCAGTAAGGTGTTGCCATTAATTTTGGGGCACCTATATATTATGGGTGCTACTTACATTAAGACTTTTTCGAAGGCTATTAATGAAACATATACTAATGTGTACGCATTGACTATAATTTTATAGTATACCCTAATATAATGGTTATTGCTGTGAGGCATGGGAGAACGAATGTAAAGGGGCTCATTATTTAGTCTGCCTATCAGTAAAAATACTAGATTTCTAGATACACCTAAATCATCTGACCATTCGAAATGTGTTTATCAAACCCAACTGTTTGGGGTTCATAAAAAATCTTTTTTGTATAAAGTGGTTGTCATTGACAAAATTAAATTTAAATGCGCTACAACTCGGGAACCCCATTACTTAAATTTTTTAATAAGTGTCCATTACATTAGACATTTATATTAATCGATTACCATAGGTTTGGTTTGAAGTCACAAACTTACCCTGAGTTGGTAAATTTTAGCCAATGTCCTTCAAGAGTTGGATTTGTTTCCATCGAATTCAATGTACGCGAGCAATGTAAGGACGGCCCCGGCATAGCACCTAGTACCCATGTGGTGTTTTAGGCGAATATCTCAGGGTCAGTTCGGTACAAAAATAGTCATTCATATCCAGCTACTAAAAAAATCTGTATACACCAGCGAACTGCACAGGCAATTTATCTTTCACAGAGCATACCATATGATAGATTTTTCCGTAGGGTTTCAAAACCGTACCGATGCTGAGTTTTTTAAGTTTTCTACTGATGATGTCCATCACCCCCCCTCAGGTAAGGAAAGAACGCTGTCTTTCCACGATATACATTAACTTAAATCGCGATTTTGGTTGATGCAGAGCCTTCTTGCTGAATCCATTTTCCTTACGTATTGCAATAAAAAATGTTTTCGTTTCGCAAATGCAACGTCGTGCTTCGCACAAATAATGCCGTGAGTAGAAATCTGTTAATCTTTTAAAATCAAAAGTGACCGTGGTAATCTAAAAATGTACAAAATACCTAAGTCATGATATTAGGCAAATTTAATATGGGTGGAACGTATAGTCAATATATAGCAAAACGAATAGTTTTATGGTTTTTCTATTCAAGAGAAACTAACCAAGAGAAGGTAATTCTGCAAAGCAGTTTGTTTTCAGTGTAGCATTTGTTTGTCTCTACAGTTCACTCCCCTGACCAATACACCCGATGTAGATTATCAACCCAGTGTCCGGATGTCCGCGCGTATATGTCTCAAGGGGTCCGAGGACACATCTCAATGTCTAAGCTTTACATATTTTTTATGCATAATGGGAGTGTTCAAAAACTTATAAAAAGGTTCCAAGTGTTTTTGCTCACATATATGTTTAAAAACTCAATTTGGCGTTAGAACATTTGCTTCACGTTTTTTAACACCTCTTTGAGCTCTCCTGTCATTCGACTGTCCCTGACTTTGAGTGGAGGAAGGTGGAGTCTGACGGGGCAATTGTCTAAAACAGAAATATAGTATTAATATATGTTAATAATAATGTAGTCCCAACTGACAGTTTTACTTACAACGCCCCACCTATCTCGCTCAAGCGTTTTGAGCAGTGGCACATCACAATATTTGCCATTATATTGGCAACCTATGTCATAAAGTTAATTTTGATTGCTGATTTGACTTTTTGACCAAATCACCAAATTATATTTAATATATTCAAATTCTAGCTTGCGCGATTTATATTTTCGACACAGTATGAGTGGCTCTTTGAGCTACAGAATTCACGATTCTGTTTTTGCATAGATTAAAACTCAATAAATGTTCACTTTAAAACAAAATCTCAAAAAAAAATTATAATTCAAAATGCAGTCTTGTCACTTTTTTTTTTTAAACTAAATCGACAACAAAATTACATATAAATTTAACTTGCTTAAAAAAATTGTCGAGAATTGCTTGATAAATGTGACCTGTACAGAAAAACGATGCACATACGAAAGCATTTTTGCCTAAGTTAAAACGGAGAGTCTAACCAGGTCCATTATTTCATGTTTCTACACGAATATAAACATTTATAAACAGAGCAAGAGTAAAAAGCCTTTCTTAAATAATACTACATCCATAGATCTGTCTAGGCAATAAAAGATAAAATAAATGAAATAAAAGTAAATTTAATTATCTTATAAATAACTGAGACAACAACTTAACCTAAATTATTTTATAGCAAGTACCGTGGAAACATTACCGTTCCGACACTTCATGAAAAGTATAACAACAAATGTACTTTTATCACTAATACATTCTCAAAACTATTTCACGCCTGAGTGGTCAGTCTGAGTTCTCACCTAAATTGGCGTTTACGGATCTTCGAAGTTACGTAAAAACGTCAAACCCCATACAAATGTTTACTACTTCTTTTGTTGTTTTACTTCTTCAAGCTGTCAATG
Organism: Incurvaria masculella; assembly: GCA_946894095.1. Lineage (NCBI taxonomy): Eukaryota > Metazoa > Arthropoda > Insecta > Lepidoptera > Incurvariidae > Incurvaria > Incurvaria masculella. The sequence goes on from OX335644.1 coordinate 13,944,142, forward strand.
TCAAATTGGACTTCCGATTTGTATAAAAACGCGGAGTCGGCGTAAACGGCAACGTCCACGTATTTACGCCGACGATGAGTAAGCTGTCAAATCAAACTCAGACTCGCAAATGTTAGTTCGTTTAACGCCTACTCCTCGCTTCTCAATTTCTCCATACATTTGAAAACGCCAGGCGATCGGTTTGGCATAAACGCCAATTTAGCTGACAACAGGGACTACGGGCTCTGAATCGAGAAACTCATGATGATCAAGGCTCTGAATGAAGAAAATTACACTTTCCATGTAAACATAGTTTACTAATCATTTGAAAACAAATGTTACGATTAAGTGGATTTTTGATATCTAATGTCAAGGCAATAAATGTCGGTGACTGCACATAATAGTTTTTTCGAAAAACTCAGACGTGAAAATTTACATAAAGTTTTTATTTTGCTGTCATTTGACTTAGTTCTCAATAAAAAAAAAAAACAAAAGTGTACGGACACGAACATTCGTTGCCTGATATGATACTATATTAAGTGAATTTAAATAGTGGTTTTCAAATACCCGGTCGTTGATTGCGTGAGGCGCTTTTAGCGATTTTCCCACTCCTCTTGTAAGTCATGAGATTTGGCTCGACTCCCTTTCCCTTTCTTATCTCATGTCAGATTATAGAAAATGCGTATTTTTAGTGTAAATAAGTTAATATGTGGTTAATTGTAATGTGACTGATTTATTCAAACATATCATTTATCTCATGTTTATTTAAGAGAGAAGCTTCTATATTTTGCAAGAAACTTGTTTTACTTAATTTTACCCAATTTTCTCGCAATTTTACACTGGTTCTTGCGGAAAAATACATTACGTGTTATTTGCAGAGAGAGAAGGGGGGTCTCCCGAGTCCCCCACTTGGACAGATTGGGAAAGATTTGGCGTGACCCCCTGCGCCCCTAAATGCCTCACGTAGTTAATGGACACCCCCTAATTAGTAAACTACACTTTCATTGGGAGCACAATTTTCACAATATTTTGGAGCCTTATTCGTACTTCAATGTAATCATCCTACTTCATTCGTTTTTGTTTACATTTATACTAATTTCTAATTAAGGAATGTGATATGCATGTATGCATAATCGACAAATTCAGTAAAAAGGACTACTTTGTGAATCTACTCCAAGAATTTCAAATCGGTAATGTTTCAACGGTGATGGTACAACACACATGCGTAGGCACTATGAAGATTCCTCCTCATAATTCATACGGTGACTATGTACAATACTTGACAAACTCATAAATGTTATTAAACATCACACATCATATTGGGATGCATTTAAGATGCTTCCACATTGACGTTAAGAAATGAAGGTCTCCTTCCTTGTGGTAGGGTTAATCCCACTTGGATTGCTACGTTCACATTGAATTAGGATGAAAATTTACCATGTTTTACATCGGTTTTCATGTACCTGTGCAATTTATGGAAGGGTCCTATGTGGTGGTGTATTGGGCTAATATGACAGTAGGTGTGGTCCATGTCCAGTTCTACAAAAATAGTCTTAAATGTTTACTAGCAACAATCTTTTTTTTTAGTTTGTCATAGAATTAACACCATTACCACGTTGAGGTAAATCTTTTAAGACAAGAAATTTATGACATGCTTATGTTTCGTTGATCGGTATGGGGGAGAACGAAGTTCTCAGTTTCAAGAGTTTCAGGGAAGGGTAGTCTTTCTTAAGACAACAAAACATATTTGGCATCCCTAATTGTATTTTTCTGGTTCACTGTTGTTATAAGCTTTATGGTACAAAGATAAATTTAGATATAGAAAATAAGATTAATACAATAATTCATAGTTATTCTAACTGGGAATTAATTAAAGTACTATTAATAAATTGTTTTTATATCATAGTTCAGAGTTTTTATATCACTGTTGGTATATAACAGAACTCATCGGATGAATTAACTATTAAATCAATCAGTGTGGTGGCAATAATTTGAGAATGCATGTGCGATACAAGTGTGCGACGTTTATGTATTAGTATTTAAATTGTATCGTTAAACATTATTATCACGCTTTGCATGGACCCCCTAACCCCCTTTCCAGCCTGACATATTAAATGGATCCCCCAGTGCTGACACACATTGAAACGACACCTTCCTAACATTTAATTTAATCTTCAATGTGTGTTAGTAGCACTTTTTTTTTATGCAACCTGATATGGATGACTAATAACACACAACTACCTCTATATTAGCTCAGTACACCGCATTCCCGAAGGAATTAGGTGCCACGCCAGGACCTTCCCTTCATTAGCACGGCTACACTAAACTCGATAGAAAACATGAACAATATTTCATTGCCGCTTCGACCATCTTTTCATCCAATGCGATGGTACCAACTCGGCCGGGCTTAAGCCCTACCACCTAGTAGAGAAAGGGACCCTACAGTTTTACAAGGATGGTCCGAACCATGGAGCAGCTCGCACATCCAACTCAGAAAGAGAAAGCAAGTGGTGCATGAACGGGGCGAGTATTTGAACCCAGACCTCTGGTATGTAAGGCAAGCCACTAGGCTACGAGCCTAGCAACACTGGTCGCACTGAGTGCACGTTTCGTAGTATAAGAAAATGCCAACGTTGTGGTGGTCCATTTTTGATCTAGTCGCTGGCGTCGTCGCTGCCGGAGCCGGAGCCGGAGCCCGACGCCTCCGCCTCCTCCTCCTCCTCCTCAGACGAGCCGCTCTTCGCTTTTTTGCTCGTTTTCTGGAAAATACGACGATTGCTTTGGTTAGAGCACAAATATACACCGACACTTGTGAAGATGTTGTCCATAGCTCCATATGGATATGCTATGGCATGGATACTTGACTACAATCAATGTAAAAACCTGTGTTCAATATTCATTGCAGCTCATACATTCACGCGATATGCGAATGCATTGATGGAAAACACAGACAATTTTTTATTGCCTCGATAACCATAGTTTCATCCAAAGTGGTGGTAGCAATCCGGGCGGGCTTAACTCTACCACCTAGTGAGGGACTACATTTTTACATGGGTTCCGAACCATGGGACTGCTCGCATTCGTAACGAAATGCCCTTATCTAACTCAGAAAGAGAAATTAATTGGTGCACAACCGGGGCAAGGATTTGAACCCACACCCTCTCGCATGAAAGGCAAGTTCTCTAGCCCCTACATCACAAACCTCCATCATCCATAGTGTACTCGGATTTGTCATTTTTATTATTAACCACTTCAACAATCACAACGAAGAAAAACTGGCAATAAACTTTTCTGAAATATTTATTTCAACGTCTAGGTTTATATAAAAGTGTTTGCCACTGCTTAAAGGATACGATTTATTAGTACCTGTTTGTGTAAATAAGTAAATGACATAGTCACAATTAAACAACTTTGTCGAGTGACTTCGTTTCGTGGATTCATTAGTACGGGTAATGCATGAATGCTAAATAACCTCATATTCCTCCTACATATTCCTCACCTCAGCCTTCTTGGGCTCCGGCTTCTTCTTCTCGCCGCCGGAGTCGGAGCTGGAGTCGTCCTCGATGAACTCCTTGCTCTTGATCTTCTTGTCGTCGTCGGCCGGCTTCTTGGCGCTCGGCTTCCTCTCCGCCGGCTTGCCCTTCCTCTCCGCCGGCTTGCCCTTCCTCTCCGCCGGCTTGCCCTTCCTCTCCGTCGGCTTGCCCTTCTTCTCCGCCCGCTTCTCCTCCTTCCGCTTCTGCGCGAAGTCCGCCGCGTCGCCGCTCTCCTTGTACACTTTCATCGCCTCCGTATACTCCTCTTTGGCTTCCGCCGCCTTCTTCTCCCACTCCTGCGAATTCGTGTGCCACGTCAGACGCGGCAACAAACCATAAATAAAAGAGATATTCAATCTAATAAAATTGTTATAACAATTCTACAAGAATTAATAATCATCATTTATAAATTATGTATGTAGCGGCCTAGCGCCCTCTACTGAGAGCTGCTAGTTTCACATGCCACACATCAACAAAACAGATGCACAGAAGTAAGTTAACATGGCAGGCGCTAGATGGCGCTACCAGCCAGATATGAAGTCTATATCGCACTAACGAAGTTTCCCAGCGAGATAACACATATACAACATTCAAATCACGACTAGCGGAGAGCAGCTGCGCAGCCGTGGGTCTCAAGACCTGACCCACCTTTTCATCTCTCCACATGTATAATAAAATAAATTATAAAAAAAAATATCTTAAAGTACCTAATTAAAATAACCTAAAATAAAAAATCATATATTTGACAAAACAAATCAATATTTTTATTTAAATTATTTATGTAAAGTCAAAGTCGAGCAGCACGTCCTGCTCCTCATACGGGTGGTAAGCTGTCAAACTAAATATTAAAGTCAAAGAATTCTAAAATAAACCTTAAAAATAAATATATTCAAAAGAACTCAATGTAATATTTAAAAAAAAAAATCACGATAAACTCCTTGATAAAATCTATAATCTCCATTATTATATTCTCCATGTACAAACCGCATCACTGTACCACCAAACATGGAACTTTGACCCACAAAATTTTTTCTTACAAATGCCAATGCCTTCTGTGGCGTTTACTGTGATGCGCTCCGTACATGTACTACCAGATAAGAACTGATAATAGTTGCCTTACTGTGAAGTTTCTCTAAAAAAAATCACTTCCCATACTTACGTAACTTTTTTATGTGACTGGACATGCATGGCCAATATATCACACCCATCGTCATGATAATAGCCCAGCACACTAAATTACCAAATGCCATGTCAGGACCTTCCCTTTGTGAGCACGGCTACATTAAACTGGATGGAAAACTCGGACGATTTTTCATTGCTGCTTCCATCATATTTTCATCCGAATGTGATGGCACCAGCCCGGGCGGGCTTAACCGTAACACCTAGTAAGGAAGGCGACCTACAGTTTTTACATGGATTCCGAACCATGCAAATGCACTTATCCAACTCGGAAAGGGAAAGAAAGTGGTGCATGAACAAGCTGATAAGATGATGCAACAAGCCGCTCTGTTAAATGTCCGGGGAAGCAATGTCAAGGTGACGCACCGACTTGTCCTTGAGCTCGCGCCACATCTCGCCGGCGCGCTTGGCCACGTCCGTGACGGAGATGCCCGGGTTCTCGTCCGTGATCTGCTTGCGCGTGTCGTTGAGCCACAGCATGTACGCGGAGGTCGGCCGCTTGGGCGCGTTCGCGTCCTTCATGCGCTTCGACGATTTCTCCTTGCGCTTGCGCGGCGTCTCCGACTGCAACAGACAATGGGTGATACTTTGGGGACATAAAAGTAAAATGCGGATTTGCTGACCTAATAATGTAAAATGGAATAATGAGTGGGAGGGTGGACTGACTCTAGAAATTAGGACCTGTAAAACATATATTACATAGGGTGAGTTTGTCAAGTGTGCCTTCATAGCCAATGAGAAACTATAAGAAATAGCGAAAAACGCTCAGAGTAGTCATTGGGATGAATACTTTAGTAGATGAATTCCTTAGTCGGCTTTTACGATATGCACGGGAAGAAATGCAAGTGGCCCAATTTTGTAAAAGTTAAAAAGAACAAGTTATCTGTCAAAATATACTAACAACAGTCTTGGCCTTCTTTGGTTTCTTCTCTTTCTTTTCCTTCTTGCTGGAGGAGTCTCCGGACGCCTCTGAATCCGATGTGTCCGCTGCATCCGAGTCAAACCTGGAAACAACATACATTATCTTTACAAGTCTACAACTCACAATTTAAAATTACAATCAAATTCAATTTATAAATTTTCCTTCAATTGACTTCATATTTCGCAGGAGAGTTATTATGTCCGTAAGCAAGTACAATTACCCCCAAGGATAAGATAGGATCTAACGAAATAATCATCATATTGGCTGATTACCTTTGGTGAGGTAGTAACTCGGGTTAGCATATTATATTATTAGATAATGGAGAACAAAACATAACTTTGAAAAATAGATGAAATATAAATTCAAATATTTCGTAAACCAGCAGAGACATGGGACTTTTATCCACTGGTAACAAATCGCTTGTCATGAAAAAAAAAAACATTTATGAAACAAAAGCAACAAAAGCCGATCCGTGTAAGCATCATTGTGCTATGTATGCACATAGAGAAATACACGCAACTGCCACAAGGTGGCTATATGCCGCGACACGAGAGTGAAAGAAAAAGGCGCGAAAAGGAGAAAACATGAGAGATGTGCATGAGCAGCATGCTTATTGACTGAGTGGCGGCTATTTGATACCCAAGGAGGCTCGGTCCTGTAGTTACCATTACAGCAAGTTAGACAGAGATGGAATATACCTACCCGATGCGAATATTTTTCGAATCGCTACAAGTACACAGTGTCCGGGCTCATTAAATGTGAAATGAGTTTTTGTAAAATCTTTACGATTTCTATAGTTTTTCTCATAACCATGGTGATATGTGCATATGAACATGGTGATGTGAAATGGGTGTAATAACCTGGACAAAAACCCTTATTATTCTCAAGTAAATAAGTTCTGTACTATTGATTCTTTCTCGATTAAATTTTTTATCTTTTACTCATTATTTCAAACTAAAACTTGAAACATAACTACAGAAATTTATTTTGAAGCTACAGGGCAGTTAAGAGATATTTTAGAATATAGAAATTTCAGTACATTTTGTATGAAACAATTCTGGCTTCATCTGTCAATTGACTCTGTGTGTCTTTACACTAAGACACTCTTACGACACACCAAATCCCTGCTGCTCAGGCAGAGCGGTGACTCACAGTCCTATTTTTACACGCTTGCTTACAGCCACACACTATCGAGTACGTCGCCGGCCCGGTAGTACTCACTCCTCGGCGACATCGCTCTGGTTCGCCTTGTCCGGGTTGAAGTCCTCGTCGGTGCTCTCGTCGTCGTCGTCCGAGTCCGAGTCGCGCTCCTTCGCCTCGGCCTTGACGCGCGCGAGGTACGCGTCGGGCTCCTTCTCCGCGTCCGAATCGTCAAAGTCGCCCGAGTACAGCTGCTTGTCCTGCAAGCACGATCGTCTAATTATATGCGGGTGCTCTTATAAACTACTGCAGGGGCGAGTCTGTAGTAGGAAACGAGCTACTTCTTCTCTTACATTTGATAAAAAAAAAATTTTAGTCACTTAATTTTTATGAAATGTGTTGATGGTGATTTTTTTATATTTAAAATCATTTTGAGAGGACACCATGGGCCTGTAGGGCATTTAACTTTGTTTATACTCATTCAGCTTCTTTTTACATTTTCATCATTGTAACTTCATGACCATCGTATTCTCTTTTGGCACGTTCAACATACATACATCAAAAAAAAAATTATAAAATGTACTGAAAAATGTAATAAGATTGCATCAGCAGGGTGGAGGTGTTTGCTTACGTTCTTGCCGGTGTTCTTTACGTGCAGCTTCTTGGAGGAGATGTAGTCGTACAGCTTGGCGTACTCGCCCTTCTCAATGTTGCTGAACGTGTGCACCGTGTTGCCCAACTTCAGCTCGATCTCGAAGTCGAATGACCTGAAACGCGTGTACGGTGATTTATTCAATATTTTTTCGTGTACTAACTTATTGGCAGACACGACACAAAAACAAACACTCGGGCATCACATCTGGTTAAAAAAATGCAGGCTTCGTGATAAGGAGGACGCAACATGTTCACAAAGCAGGCAATGCATAGTGTTTCATTTGGTCAGATTAACATAAAAATTAATAACAAAACGTATTTTAAGTAAAAGTATATCATGAACTGTATTTAAAAAATTAAACCAAAACTAATCTCATTTCGAATCTTTATAAAACAAGCTAGGCTCGATGACTACGTTTTTAGATGTTTTTCTTGACTAATCCAAGTTCGAAGATTATGTACAAAGCTTGCAAAAAAATCGAGCTTTCGGACCTTATAACTTGGAAACCAAATACAATTTTACGATGCCAATGGTCATCAAGCATCGGTTCGATTAAATAAAGCAGTTTTTAGAATTATTTTGGATTTTTAAAAATAAATGTGCGCATGATCCTCTTTCCACGTTTGTATGGGAAGATGAGCGGGAAGGCCCACCTTAAGCGCAACATATGAAGTAGGCAGTCCCTCTACTAAGAGGTACCCAACGAAGCCTGTGGTCCTTCGTCAGGGGCTGCAAAATCCATGCCGTCGGCTAGGTGCTTTTTACATTACTTTTAAAGAACCCCAGGTTGTACTATTGACAATCACTTACTTTTGACACCTTGATTTTATTATTTAAAAAAGTAAACGGTCGAATGTGCAAAACCATGTCAAACTTTGTTATGTTGGAGCAGAACTGACTTGGTGGAGGAGGTTCCGCCGCGCGCGAAGTTGACGGAGGCGATCTCCTCGAAGCGGATGTGCACGGGCGGCTTGTGCACGTAGATGAAGCCCTTGTCCAGCGGGTACAGGTAGCCGGCCGCCGCCTTGTATGAGCACGCGATCGCCGGCGTGTTGTGGTGGCTACCGGTGAAACGTACGTGTTACATTTAAGAGAGTCGTTACCCTCGACGAGAGTAATTTCCTATACTACGGGCGATAATTGTTTACATGCTGAAAGCATGTATCTTTAACTAGGTCTTAGAAATTTTGATTTCTACAACATACTTTTGAAATCTACGTCTGTATGTTTTGATTTTTTAATATCTTTGACATTGGAAAATATTGCTCGTAAACATTGAACAAAATTGTGGTATTTTTTCCATATTTTTTAATTTTTTTACCGAAAAATACAGATATTTACAAAGCAATCAAATATATACGGATGTAGAATGAAGCTTTCTCAAGTGATTTTTTTTAAATTAAAATCTGACAACTTTTAGGGGTAGGGAACCAATAGGGCCTGGAAAACGATCTCAATAGTTAACTGCGCAAAATGGTGCCTTGGCAAATGGACAAAGAAATCATTTCCTCAAAATGTTTATATCTCGGAGTTCTGCTGTCGTGACAGTCTTAATTCGCCTCGGTGAATAGTTTCAAACCACAAACTGTATAATTAAGTGTGAGAAATAATCATGAATAACATATATACATACAAAAATATGTATAATTGCACCCTGACACATCAGCTTTAAGCTGGTAATGTTTCAATAAAGAAATCAATATATGCTGTGAGTATTGGTTCAGTGTCGTCACTTATGAAGCTCACCCCATGAAGTCTCCAGGGCCGGTGACGCGCCGGTTGATGATGACCTTCATAATCTTGGCGAGCACCTCGTACGTTGGCCCCGACACCTCCTTCTTAATCTTGTCTTCATACTTCTCCTTCAGCTCCTCTCTGTGTTACAGATGCCAAAGTTACTTCGTTGTTAGCATGACATTGTTCAGTTAAAGCTTCATTATGTATAATTTACAAAAAAAATGGTACCATCCCGGGCAGGCTCAATGGTATCACCTAGAAACAAGGTAACCTGTCTTTAGTTTTACATGGTTTGCGAACAATGACATTACCTAAATCTTAATGAAAATGTATATTTAATCTCATAAGCTATGACAGACTCATCTTAGGCACATGTACATTACGAAAAAAGGATCGCAAGTCTATAAAAAAAAAGTATTCCCGTAAACAAGCCATGATGAAAAGATTTGGTTGGTCTCGCCCAATGAGAATGGAGGTGCTGTCTTTTGTTTTCGTTTTGCTTACTTTGCAATAAATTTGATTTTGGAATGTACTTAAAGATATTGAAAATGTAATATTCATTGGATGCAGTTTTATATTTAAATTTTGATTCAGTTTGGTTCAGAGCACCCCTAGTCGGCTTCAGATGTGTATCTGTCGAAGCAGAGAAATATGTATGCAGTAATCGCCATGAACCACACAACTAGTAACATACTGATTACCATGTGATGCAACATGACTGAAACAAATTAACTCACTCGGAGAAGGGAAGCTCCACGCTGGTCTCCTCCTCGATTCCAAACAGCAGCACGAGGTAGTGGTAGCGGGTCTGGCCCTGCTTGATGGGTGGGTCTAGCGACACCACAAAAAACATCTGACGCATGTCCTTGTGGGGCAGCAAAAACAACCGGAGCACGGTCGACATTGGAATCTTGTAATCGAACGTCTTTCCGTGCAATTGGAAGAATGACTGGAAGATTTTGATGTCGTAGCGACCACTGCAAGAAAAGAGAACTAGTATTAATTTATCATTGAATGGTGGAATATTGTATGGATGTGCTTTTATGGGAAGAAATACTTATCTGGCCTAGTGCCTGGGATTTCCATTTTTTTTGAGTTTCAGATAGAATATTTTCACCGTTCCCTTTGTCATGGATCCGATGGAAGTCTTGAGTGTTCAGGGACATCTTACTACCGCTACGCACTAGGCCAAGGTTTCGGTGGATTTAACATAGATTATGAAATAATTAAAATAATATAAAATACTGAAAATAATGAAAATAAGAAGGAAGCAAGTATGAATTTTATGGGAATCAAACATGGCTAGTTGCTTCCACCAACCAGTACAGGAAAATAAAATATGTGAACATGTGATGGATCAATTCAGTAAAGAAGAATCCGCAAAGAAACTTCACTAGCTTCACATCCACAAAAATGAAATACATACTTTGATCTAAATGCTACCACCAAAACATTTTTGGTACCTACATCATAAACCATGGGAAGAACTTTCAATTCAATATAACCATGCAATGTGAGGAAGGTCCTGGCATGGCATCTAGTTCCCTGGTGGTGTGTTGGTCTAATATAATGTAATATCATGAAAGTAGATGTGGTATTAGCCATCCATGTCCCATAATATAAACTTTGTTATGGTGGATCTTCAAAACTAATAAACATATTTCCCATGAATCCCAGTATAGTGTGAATGTGAACGCACCGAGGAGTGAGGCATTGCAGCTCTCTGAAGATTGCAATCGCGTCGCCAGAGACAGAGATGACGCTCGCCTTGTTCATGACCTGCTGGTGGAATGCGTCCACCGGGTCAAGGTCGCCCGCCATTTCGCTCGTCGGGATGTGGAATCGCATCTCCATGAGGGATATGGGTGTCTCGTCGTTCTGGAAAGAAAAAAAGTCACCGTTAGGGGCGCCATTTCTGGCTCCCGAGTACCAATATTCAGTCCACGGGCATCCAGCATTAACAAAAACCCAAGTCATTTTGATGTTTTAAGGAGTTTGTCATTAAATCAAGTGTCGTTATATCGCGTCTACACTGTATGTATGTGCACATTATGTCAGTGACTTGATTTCGAACATTTTGATTGGCAAAATATTCATTACATTCAAAATGAACAATTGAATACGTTGAATGAAGTGGTAATGCCATAAAGCAAGTTATAACCAAAACTCTTATCAGCCTCATTCAGGAGGAGGTTCTCGATTCGTCTGTATGTGTATGTTACTCGATATGTCCGCAAACTGTCAACAGATTTGTATAATTATTTTTCTCATTAGTAGTCTATAATTTCAGGGGTGGTTCTTTCATATATATTTTAAAGAACACCACTTCTAAGGGTTGGAAATAAAAAAAAGTGTGAAAAAAAAATTGCGTGTATGTGCTTTTGTATCATCCCGTACTCCATGTTTTTTAAAGCGGTTTTTTTTAGGATACAAATAATTGTAAATTACAAATGAACTGTACCCTTCACTGTCTTACCTGATGGAACTCGAGTGTGACTTCATTCTTGCCGGTATTGCACTGCGATACATAGTGTAGCGGGATCTCGAAGGCCGTGTTGGAACCCACGTTGAAGCTGAGGACGGCGCCGTTGAACTTGGCCGTGCCCCAGTTCCAGCCCTTCAGGGAGAGCTCCTTCTCCAGCATGTCCTTGGAGTAGTTGGACTTGAAGAACTTTGCAACTTTCTCTTGCTCCTGGAGAAAAAACCTGAATAAAATGTTTTGCCCAAGGTTGCTTGACCTTGATTTTTTCTTATGGAACCTGACATGGATGGCTAATACTACACAACTACTATTACGATATTAGCTCAATACACCACATTCTCGAAGAAATAAGTGCCATGCTAAAACCTTCCCTTTATGAGCATGGCTATATTGAACTGGATGGAAAACACATAAAATGTTTCATTGCCGCTTCAACCATAGTGCACCACTTAGTAGGGGAAGGGGACCTACAGTTAAATGGCTTCCGAACCATTGTACAGCTCGCATTAGTAACAAAATGCACTTATCTAACTCATTAAGACACAGAAAGTAGTGCATGACCGGGACAAGATTTTATAATCATACATCAAGGCTTCAATTATCAATGATCCGAATGTCTGCCCCCCAATCCAACACAAAGTCGACTTATCATCATAAAGTATATTTATGGATTCCTAAAACTTAGATCATTGGTATTAATTTTAATTAAATAATCAGAATACTTTTTTAGGAGATTTCAATTTGTATAAGAGTGGGAGTCATCAATTTTGATTCTCTTTATGAAAACACACACTATACCTGTCGAAGCGGACCAAATTGGCATGATAAGTTATGATAATTCTAAAGTCGCTGATTTTTTTACAGGCGATGTAGTTTCCTCATAGAAGGTTGGGTGCAAAAGATTAGAAAATTCGGACCGTTGCGTTTGGAATTATTTAGGTATTTTCAATAATTCGAACTAAAAGATTGAAAAAAATATTTAAGTCAAATTTTATGATTGTATATTGCTTAAAACTTTATTTCCATGTCTTAAGAAAAAGTTTAGAATAATTCCGTTTTGGGAACATAGCAAAACAAAAAATCGCTCATTATAATTACAATAAAATATTTAAGTCTCTAAATTATTGTTTTCCGTATTAGGAATGAACATTAGAACCTCTTAAAAAAAGTTTATATGAATATTTCTAATCTTTTGTATGCTGATAGAGTGTTTCAATATGGTCATGTTGCCGCCGACTCTAATAACTTAATATTTTATTGATTGAATTAAAGATAAAAACATAAATAACTTTGAAAGCCAACTACATAGATTTCTAAACTTTTTATAGCAGGTTCTAATGTTCATTCCTAATATGGAAAATAATAATTTAGAGACTTAAATATTTTATTGTAATTATAATGAGCGATTTTTTGTTTTGCTATGTTCCCAAAAAGCAATTTTTCTAAACTTTTTCTTACGACATGGAAATAAAGTTTTAAGCAATATACAATCATAAAATTTGACTTAAATATTTTATTCAATCTTTTAGATCGAATTATTGAAAATACCTAAATAATTTCAAACGCACCAATCCGAATTTTCTAATCTTTTGCACCCAACCTTCCGTAAGGAAACTACATCGCCTGTAAAAAAATCTGCGACTTTAGAATTATCGAACCCTTTATTGCTCTAGCTGCTGGGCTACACCCCGCCTTAAGGTCGGCCCGTAAGCACCTGAAAATTTCGCCTCCCATACAAACGTAGTTTACTAATCATTTGAAAACCAATGTTCCAACTTACTTGATATTTGGTATCTAATATTAGGCTACAAATATCTGTGTCTGCATGCCTTTGTTTTTTCGGTAAATGTATTCTGGCTCAAACCATAGAGAAAACAAAATTCGTATGAAGATTTTCTTTTTGCTTTCATTTCATTCGGTTTGGATTGTTCAAAAAAACAAAAGCATGCAGACACAGATATTTGTTACCTGATATTAGATATTAAATATCAATTTAATTGGAATAGCGGTTTCTAAATTATTAGTAAACTACGTTTGTATGGGGAGCATAGCTTACGGGCCGTTCTTAAGGAAACGTAGCTAAATCGAAATCATAATCGGATATGTCGGCAGTCACATTTTCTGTGGCTTCTAAATCTGCGTCTTCTTTTGCCATCCAATGTTTCATATTTCTGGCAGTTATAAAATGGTGACGTAACACAAACCTCTTGACAAATTATGTCAAGTAATTTGCGTACGGCCCCCAACTCTAATATTCACTGCAAGGTAGGCTGGTAGAAAATTACTTTAGGCGTTAAGGTTATTTACCCCTTCTTTAAAGCCAGTGTATCTGTGTAGTGTTCCATTCTTCATGAATATTCGCAGTCCCCAGTGTCCCACAAACTTCTGGAAGTTGACGAGGTCTACATCGGATGCCGCAATCTGTTCCACCTTGCCCGTCTTGCTGTTCTTGAAGATTATGTTTTGGTCAGTCATCTTCAACCGGCCTGGCACCTAAAGATGTTGCAATATTGTGAAATAATTTTAAATAATATCATAATCTCACTAGGTTTATTCCTCAAGTGACCTGCATAGTAAAAGATGAAATAGGTAAAAAATACAATTATTTATTCGGCATACATTTTGTCAAAAAAAAAAATACACAACTGGCACCGCCTACTGTGTTCAAGAACGGTTTGAGTGGTTTTTATATATATTCATATTATATATGAGCATGCATCCTATGACTTTGAAATATTAAATGCCCAAAGGGCTTCTCACTGAGAAAGGGGCAGGACAAGTGTATCTAATACAATAATTTGAGGACAATATGGACATCTAGGATTTTTAAATTGCGGAATTAATTCATATTGTGAAAGCATACGAAGATGTAAGAGTTTTACTGAGATTTTGTTGCGATGGAGAATTGCTTTACATAAAGGGCGAAAGTAGGTAAAATCTCTCATTTCAAAATCATGGCTCGATTATGATTACACAAGGTAAAATGGTCTAGTTTTTATATCAAAACTAAATTCAAAATAAGGAAGAACCGGTAAAAGGCTGACAATAAAAGTCGTATTTACCATAGAACCACTGATCTCAGATGAGATGTCATTGTACTCAAGGAATTCCATTATAGACAGTCACCAAGCGCCAAATTAGATTGGAAATTCAGTTTTATCTAGCAAATTAAAATAAACCAGAAAATCTAAGAATTCACAATAACCTCACACACATTCATGCGCGTAGATTTTTTTTTTTTGTTTCTTTATCCAATGGACAGGCAAAAGCTTTCGCTATACAGCCTTCTCTTTATTGTATCTTATGGATTGTAGTCAATTCTGGAGTGTCATGTAGTTAAATACTTTCTATTGTCTCATGTATATATAGAAATATGGGTTCAAAGTTGGTCGGTTGACTTAATATCTTTTTCAGGTCGAGCGGGATTTTTTCTCTTTCTTTGTATGTAATTTCTAAGCATTTATATAGTTTTTCTCTTTGCTCATCAAAAGCACAGCAATGAAAGAAGAGGTGGTCCAGGGATTGATCAGCTAAGTTGCAGTGTGGGCATACGGCGGTGTCGATAAGGTTTAATCTGTAAAGATGGGATTGAAAAAGACAATGTCCGAAACGTAGACGACAAATTGTTGTATAATATTTTCTTCTTTTTGGTAAGGTTTTATTGAACCAAGGTGTTTTCCCAACTAAATCGTTTATTTCGGCGTACCAACGACCCGTATTGGACATTTTCCATTGTTCGGTCCATTCGTGGATAATTTCCTGTTTTATTTTCGCTACAAATTCCGATTGCGGTAGGGCAACATTCTTAATATGGCAAATATTCAGGTTGCTGTCAGCTATCGTTCTAGCTAGATAATCTGCTGAGTCGTGTGGCTTCAAATTTATGTGGCCGCGAATCCAGAAAAAACATATTTCGTAGCCTTGCTGTATCAAGGAAAAGTGTTTATCCCGTATTTGGTGTATGACATAGTGAGTATTGGCATCTAGTTTCGTATTCTGTAGGGCTCTATGAACGCTCATGCAGTCGCTTATTATTATCCACGTATAGTGTTGTTGAACTTCGATGAACTCGAGTGCGATTTGAATTGCCAAAGCTTCAGAAGTGTATATTGATGCAGAACTAGGAATCTTAATGCCATAACCTCTCTTGGTTGTCTCGTCATAGATCGCGCAGCCGACCCCACGAACTGTTTTCGAACCATCGGTATATATTCTTCTGTAACCTCTGTAACTTGAAATTTGTTCTAAAAATTCTTCTTTGCACTCCAAGTTTTCGTCTATTTGAATTGGAATTCCGTAGAATTTGCTGTCATATTTTCCCAAATAGCAAGGAAAGTTGAAATTGGCTTGTATTTCATATTCATTTTTGTAATGTAATATATTTGAAAAGTCTCTCAGGATGTAAGGATGATGACTAGGATCGGATGGGATGGAAAGGAGATGTTGAATTTTGGTAAACAGAGGATGATTTGATATGGATAGAAGCTTTAACAAAAATTTTAATTTCAGATATTTGAAGCGGATTCTCAGTGGAGGAATGTTACATTCTACTTGCATGGATACTATGGGAGTTGACATCATCGCTCCAGTTATTAAACGTAAGCTTTTATTTTGTATTTTTTCCAGTTTCTCTATAAGTTTCCAATGATGAGAAAAACATAGAAAACCATATTCAAAATGGCTACGTATCAAAGATTTAAAAAGCATTATTAGGATTTTCGGATCCGCGCCCCAATAGGTGCCCGCTAAGGACCTCAAAATGTTGTATGATCTTAACGCTTTGTCTGCTATGCCATCGACATAAGAGTTCCAAGATAAGTTACTGTTAAATATTATTCCTAAAAACTTAACGGTTTCAACTACCGGAAGAAGAGTGTTATTGTAGAAGACTTCGGCTTTTAATTTGTATTTATTTTTACTAAATATAACAACTTTGCTTTTCTCTGGGCTTATATCTAAATTTAACTCAGTAAAATATTTATACAAATTCTCCATGGCTTTATTTATACAAGTCAATGTAGTCGCTCTATCACCAATGGAACAATAAATAACCAAATCATCTGCAAATTGGAGGTTATTTACATCAAATCCTAGTTTTGAGTTTAATTTGTGAATATAAATTATAAATAAGAGGGGACTTAATATCCCACCTTGAGACGTTCCCCTATAGGAAAATCTGGGACCAAAAAGAGAGTTGCTGTATTTCACATATACTTCCCTGCCATTTAAAAAATTATATATCCAATTAATTAATTTTGCTGGAATGCCCAAAGAGTTCAAGATCGATGCAAGTGTAAAGTGATCGATGTTGTTAAATGCGCCGACGACATCTAAAAAAACACACACGGTATCGTGATTTAATGAGAAAGCTTTTGAAATATCCAGATGTAGATGGCTGAAACTTTCTCTAGCGGATCGACCCCTCCTAAAACCAAATTGATTGCTAGGTAAAATGTTGTTTCTTTCTATAAAAAATTCTAAACGTTGTTTAATTAACTGTTCAAAAATTTTTCCAATGCACGAAGTCAATGCCACAGGTCGATAAGAATTTGCATCGTCTTTACTTTTGTTTGGTTTAAGTATTGGGATGAGACAATCTATTTTCCATTCCCATGGAATTATGGAAGTACACCACAGCTTATTAAGCGTGTTTAAAAATATTACCAGACTGTTGTGGTTTAAGTGACGTAGCATTTTATATGGAATCATATCTAATCCACATGCAGTATCTCGTCTAGAATTTAAGGCAGATTTCAGTTCTTGTAAAGTAAAATATTTTGTAAGGTACTCATTTTCATTATTGTTAGGAACAGAACTATTGATTGAATGTAGTTGATTTTCAACATAATCGGGTGTATACTTTTGCAAAAAATCATTAATCCAGTCATGATTTGTGTTGTGACTATTACTTTGGTAGGTATTATTAAATTTTTTAATAGTGTTCCAAATTTTAGAAACGGGTGTATATCTGTTAAATGATTCACATAACCTTTGCCAGCTTTCGCTTCTTTCTCTTTTTAAAATGAGTTTTTTAAGTGCTTGCAATCGTTTGAATTCTATGTAATTTTCGTCATTACAATTTAGTTTAAATGTTGCATATGCTTTCCTGGAATTTTCTACAGCTGAGCTGCATTTTTCATTCCACCAGGGAACAGAAAGTTTGGGTTTTGAATGCCGAAAAGTGGAGTTAGGTGTGGATGAATGCTTCCGTTTGGGTATAGACTTCTCAATAGCTGCATTTAAAATATTACAAAAAGAATCATAAGATTCTATTGGGTTAAGATTATCAAAGTTAAAATGTTCGAGCTCTCTCGAAACTAAATCTGAGTATATTTTCCAATTTACGAGTCTAAAGTTTGGATGCTTTGGAAAATTGTTTGCAGTCTCTTGATTGTTGTATGTGTTGTTGGCTAATAATATTTTTGTTATTGTTGGCAGGTGATAACTTCCGAGAGGGTCATCATGGACCGTCCAGTTACAAGACAATGCTAAAGAAGAAGATACCATTGTGAGATCGAGTGCATTTGGCCGCCATCTACTGGAACCAACTGTTGTCACTTCACCGTTATTCAAAAGAACAAGATTGTTGTCATCAATTATTTCCAAAATGTCCCTTCCACGTGAATCAGTGTTATTGCATCCCCAAAAAGTGTGATGAGCATTAAAATCGCCCGCAATAATCGTTGGCTCAGAGATATTTTTTACTAATCTATCGAACTTACTTTTTGTGAAAGGTGGAGTACAATTCTGGGGACTGTATAAACTAACTATAGTTACAAATTTGTTGTTGTAAGATAATTTGATAGCTATATTTTGTATCGAGTTGTCACTTGTGGTGATAATTTTTGTGTAGCTTAGACTATTATGAATTAATATTGCTACTCCATTGTGTGAATTTCCAGAATCAGATCTTTCCAATTGATATCCTCTAAATTTACAACGTTGTTGTGGTTTTAACCAAGTTTCAGAAATTATTGCAATATGTATATCATTTTCATATAAAAATTGAGTGAGAATATGTCGATGACATAGCAAACTTTGCGCGTTCCATTGTACAACATTCAAAGTAGACATTATATAACAGGTTTATTTTTTCTAATAGAGTCGTGAATAACGCTTTTTATGTTTTGCGCAGAGATAGGAGCCTCGCCAGTTTTGCTCATTGTTATAACTTTTACAATCATTTCGAGAAGTATGTTCATTGCCTTTTCAGAGTTTAACAAATTATTCAGGATAGAGTCGACTGAATTTTCTTTATTCGTGTGTAATATTTGGTTATATTTTAGTTGCGTATTATAATTTTTTTCTGTTTGATCTGTGTTAGTGGTAGGTAAGGAAGGGAATGACTTTTCATTAAATAATTCATTGTATTGAACTTTTCTGGTTTTATTTTTGTTTTCTTCAATTTTCTTCTTTTTTATAGGGCATAACCCTGATATAGCGACATGATTACCTTGACAATTATAACAGGTAGCATTGGCATGCTCCGTAGAGCAATTTCTATAATTGTGCCCTTCGCAACTGCATATTGAGCACCTCTCTCCGTTTTTACAATATTTTGATATGTGCCCAAAGCGCAAGCATCGGAAGCACTGTTTTAAACGGGGTGTGTATTGAGCCACTCTAAATCTCCATAAGTTCATGTCAATATAGTCCGGTAGAGTATTTGATGCAAATGTAATGGAAATAGTAGGAGTGGGTTCTAGTTGGAAACCATTTTCATTCTTTACTTTACGCATGAATCTTCTTACTGATATAATTTTTTTTGTGCTTGTTATGTTGGTAAAAATTTTATGATTGGATAAGTTGGTAGGGACCGAGGTGATGACACCAGTGGTTTCAGTTGCAGATGCAGGTATGGAAGCCTTAAGCTTGAATTGATCCAAAAAAGTTTTGTTACCGAGAGCTGCATTGGCTAGCTCTGGTTTTTCAAATATTGCGCCTATTTTGTATCGATTTATCCTCTTGAACTGTTTGATGCCCTTAATGTATCTTTTGAAAGAGTTTGATAAGCTCATAATATCTCTGTCTCCAATCGGCTTGTTAGGTTCTGTGCTTTCTATGAATACGATAAAATCCAGTGCTCCCGAATCCTCAGGGTATGCACGGGTGTAGTCTTTAATGAAGAATGGTTGGTACTTATCGAGTGAATTCAATTTTGATGTAGTAGCTGTGGTGTTGATGTTGAGCTCAGTAGTTCCCGCCTGTTCCACAAGATCATCTTTTCCCGCCAAATTTTCACAGTCCGATAAATCGGACGAAAGTGACTCCTCTGGAGACCTCTTGTCTTCCTTTTTCCGTTTCCTCTTCGCCTTCATCTTCTCGACCGGTTTTCCGCGAAGAAAGACCACAAACAAACGAATTGGCAAATAAAAACTCGATAGCAAAAAAATCTCGACTTGTTCGGATTCCCGCCAAAACCGAACTCGCGTTGACATACGCATAGAATCAAAGAGTATGTAAAAGCCATGATTATAGAATATCCGATGCTGCCAACATGACGAGCGAAATGTCAAACATATGTTTCACAAATGAAAGGCCAATGCTTTTCGCAACTGGAAGACAATAATTATACGTTCCAAATTGCGTACACAGCCTACACACTAAAAGCTGTATTCAGAGTTGGCGGACTAACTTTAAGGTTTTTGTATGGTTAGTCTGGTGCTAATCTGGTAGTACGAGATTAGCATTTGGACATGTGCTCTCTGAATGCAATTGTTAATAAATAGTGTAAATATGGATATTCCGAATGGAGAAAAATATATATTTTTTGCGGTTTATCCGAATGAACAGTATAATAAATCTAGAAAAATACTATGTTTTAAAAAATATATGTGAGATACGAAGCGTAGAACTCGTTACTACCACTACTATGTCCAAATTTGAGCAGAGATATTTGGCAGTACCTATTTATCTACCTCGGGAATACCACTTCAGTCTCTAGAGCAGTTTTTCCAGACATGAATGGTCTAACTCAGTCTTTCTCAAAGTGGGTGATAACGCCCCCTTGGGGGCGCTAGAGACCTGCAGGGGGCGGTAAAGAGCTCAGAAGAAATTGGAGGGCGTTGAAGCGGCTTAGAGGGGCGATGGCGGATTTGTGATTTCCTATTTTTTTAAGTACTATAAACTAAAATGAAAACATACCCTCTACACTACAACGTTTATTTCGTTCTTATTACTGTCCAGTTTGGTCCTCAACACAGCCATCCTTTACCACCATACCTGTTTTAAATTCAAAAAATAAAGAAAAATATATAATATAATCTGAATTTGTTGGTAAATCGCAAGTAAAAAATTTTTTCTGTATTTTCGTTGTCATTAATTTTATTTACAAAGCATCCAGTTTATAAAAACATAAACAGACGAGTTTATAATAAATCTCATTACTCAAGAAAAATATAAAGTGTGACAAAAAACAGAATTATTGAGTTATCCAATACATACATAAACCATTAACATCATTAAAGGAGAATGCCCATTCCAGTATGGGCTAGAAAAGCGCTACAAATTTTCGTGTTCATACAGACATGAAACTAATTTTATTTTATTCCTCGTATCATAACACTAACAAGCTGTAACTTTTACTATTTTCGATAATGGGGATAAGTCAGCAAACACGGCGAAAGATGAACTTTGAGGTCATTTTTGCTCAGAACAGCGCGCGCGTTCATGGACTGTGTTTTGCCTACATTGTACCTACTACATACCATCTATGGTTGATATTTATTTGCTACACACTTTTTTGAGTCACAAGCTGAGATTAATAGTCGTAACCGAAACTAAGACTAACGCAAAGTAGTTCTTAGTGACGTCACATTGACACAGTTTGTAAGGACGAAATCTCAAAGTAATTCAAAGTGACGTCACAAAGTACTACTTTTCGTTAGTCTTGGTTTATATTACGACCATTTATCTCAAACATAGAGTGCATAACATTTGACGCCAGTCCAAAGTGGGGTGCTAACCGCAACGCCATCTCTAGTTACTTATAGGTACCTACTTATTGCTTTTTTTGTTTTACAAATAAACAGATTTAACTTCTGGACTGGTCATACCGAGCCTCGAATACCTTAATCGGCTCGTACAACATGCACAGGACTTAATACAGTGGAAAAACTTGCATTCATTTTCAATGGTTGAGCCCACACAGCAAGGAATCTTCACCATTTTAAATAATTCTTAACTCTCGTAGATCATTGTGACGTAACTTGGTGTAGTTTGACTACCAAAAAGTTTAAATAAATGAAATGAAATGAAAAAATGAAATTAAACCAGTACAAATGTATGAGTCATACCACTCTAAGACGACCCGCAGATAATGTAATACTATACAAATGTATGACGACCCCTGACAAGTTTACATATACCCTGGAGTACTCACTATAACAATAATAGTGCCAACTATCTTTTCACTGATACTCTTTCAGTAAATTCTTGTAATGAGGCCTTGTATTTATTTATTTATTTTATTTATTTATTAAGCAGTCATCTGGTAGTAAACTACACTTGTAATGTAACCATTGTGACAGCAACACATATTAAAGTTGTCTAGCAAATAAATATCCACCACCGATGGTACTTACAATGTGGGAAATAACCTCAAAGTTCATCTTTAGCAGTGTTTACTGACTTATCCCCGTTATAGAAAAAACTGAAAGTAACACATTTTTACTTATATGATACGAGGAATGAAAGCAAAGTGGATTCATTGGTGTACATGCTAATTACTAGTGCTTTTCTAATGGGCATTTTCCTTTGCTATAAATTGGTCTTATTTGATAAAAAAGATTTAAAAGTGTGAAACTGCCCTTTGCGCGCCTGCCTTTAAGCGTTTTGAGTAATGGTACTTCATATTTGATTTGCCATTATGTGGTCATAATGGTAAAGGAGAATGCCCATTAGAAAAGCGCTAGATTAACGAAAAGTAGTACTTTGTGACGTCACTTTGATACATTTTGTATGGACGGAATCTCAAAGTAATGCAAATTGACGTCACAAAGTACTACTTTTCGTTAGTCTGAGGCTGACATTAATAGCCGTAACAGAAACGAACACTAATGAAAAGTAGTACTTTGTGACGTCAATATGCATTACTTTGAGATTTCGTCCATACAAAATGTGTCAAAGTGACGTCACAAAGTACTACTTTTGGTTAGCCTTAGTTTTTGTTACGACTATTTATCTCAGCCTGAGTTTCTGTTACCACTATTTTTCTCAGCCCTAGTGTCCGATACGAAAATAAAGTTTGGTGAAGACAGCAATAAGATTTATATCTCAATCATTGCAGTCAAAAGCCTTTGCGATACGCGAAAAATGCAATACGTGAAATCATTAGCGCCATCTAGTGAAGATAGGGGGGAAGTATTGTCTCGATTCGAATATACTCAACGTAGCCTATGTAGAATAAAATATAAGTCTAATTTGCTTTTTCATAGCGCATGACAGCAACTCGCTTTCGCAAGCGAGTTACTGGCGGAAGTGAGTTTCCTGCTTGAAAAGGTAATTTATGTCTAGGGATCTACTCATGTAGTTTCTCACCAGTGAGACACCACTGACTCACTGGAGAGTCACAAGGCTTTCGTACTCATGAAATGACAGCCACGAGTCACCCTAGTGCTGTCCCTTTCTAATTATTCTAATTAGAGTGCGATGACACAAAAGTACATTTTATGCTTGATGACGTCAGGCGAAAGTGTTTCACGTTCATCTCTGACTTACTCGTTTTCGCTCACTGAGTAAATATGAAAGTGATTCGGGTCGTGCAAGCTTTATTTTTTTGGCAACATTGGCAATGTCAGTGTCATTTTTTTCTGTCAGTCACTTCGTGTCAAGCTTTCGCATCGCATGTAGGGTGTTTGGTGGGTGTATGTTTTGTGTTGTTGCGAAAAAAGGTTTTATTACCTGCATTCGTTTTGTTCAGTTGCGACAAATATATCGGTGGAAGTTGTACACGACAGTTCGATGGCGTCGCTGTCCTTGCCTCGGGTGCTTCAGTTAAAGAAGAATCCATTGGACGCTGAGCGCGAGAATTTCGAAAAGTTCCAGGTGGGTAAATCATTAATAGGTTCTGTCTGCTTTCAGGCCATATTTACAATTTTATAATTATGATTACTTATGGCTCTCGCGGATAGGTTTTCCAATCGCTCTTCTAGCAAATAGCTGGTGGCATAGGGAGAAAGCGTGACTTTGAAGGTACTCGGCAGGGAATACTTTGTCGTATAGATTACTTTGTCTCAGGATTTTTTTTTAATTTCATTACGTAACTTAATCATTAAAACTGACATGGACTGCCTAGATTAAATCTGTAGACCCGTGAATCATTTATAGCATCAAATTTTTTGTGCAATTAGTTGATTATGCTATGAAGCTAAGTTTAATTACATTTCCAACGAAATCCGAGGAGTGCTGATGCTGCACCATTTATCAAACAAAATGAGTTTTCAAACTTTGGCTGCTCCAGTCGCTCGCTCGTCCTTATATACATTTCGCAATGTATGAGACTTTTAAGAAAACTACTAAACTTTCGTGTTGACAATCTTGTACCTACATAAACGTGATTACATGCCCTATCCTGCTATGCAGGGTTCAATGTACATTGCAAAATCATTAGTGGAAGAAAACCATCGAGAAGTTAGGTGATTGTTTGTGAAAAATCTGTGATCGGCCTTTGCATATACAAAAAAAATCCTGTGTTTGTATATTACTGGGACATTAGTAGCCATGGGTAGTGACTTTGTGACAGGTATATTTAATTGTAATGCTATTTACAAACTGTATGAAATGAAATAAAAAGATATACCTATAAAAAGGTTTGTTTTTTTATAAAGTTCAATAATCAGACCCTAATATTTTGTCATCCATCAGAATTGAGGTTCAACCCAAGCATGTGCGTCTATAGAGTCTGTCAAGCTAGTCTTGAATATTGGAGAGGGGAATTTTATCTTGATGGCAACAAAACCAGCTGTCAAAAACGGTCAATGTCAAAAGTTTTCAAGATTTGTTCTACGTTATGACCGTAACGGTTTCGAATTCAAATGTCCTATCCAACCGAAAGTTCTGCCCGAAAATTGCAGTATAGCCCAATATCAGGACATTCATACGAAATAAGTAAAGTGAAGAAGCATCGTAAAGCAATTAATGCGAGTATGAACATCATCGCGATCGCAGCAGGCATATTGCTTATTTCACACCCACACGATCTAGATACTTAAACTATTTAATTTACATATTATTATTTTTGAATTTCTTATTATTGTGCATTGAGTTAGGGTTGAAAAATCAATAGTATTATGAATAGTCTTTTTATGCAGTGCATTTACTGTTTTGGGCATGCCAGTAAATTTATACCTTTACTTTTGTAGATCAAATAAGATATGGCATAAAATAATGACTTCGAATCATCTTGTATACTATTACCGGATCTCTATTGTAGAATCTACTGAAAATTTTAACTCGTAAATGTTTCCTTAGCAACAGGATTTTTGCTCATCCTTTTTTTAATATGGTAGATGTCACAAATGTATGTATACAACTATCTGTATTTAGTCCAAATATATCGAAAAGCTGATCATCGACAAATGCGAAGCGTTACTCCTGCAGAATGGAAACCACATGGGAAACATGTCTTCGATCTGGAAAAAAAGTATGTCGAAGACAAAATGGATCGTGTCATAATTTGTCTTGGGGAAATGTATATTGAGAGTGAATCTGATGCAGAAAATGATGTAATGTGTGGTCTAAAGGAAATCTCCCCCCAGATTTTGATTATGACTCCTAATACAATAAACATTACTCCTGAACAATATAAAACATGATACTTTTGAGATTACCGTGGTCGTTGTACATGTTTGAAAACTTTACGGTTTTTCACTTGGCTGGAGGAGACATTCTCAATTTTGGACGTTCTCTTTTTTTGAACGTGGCGGCTACCTCCTAGACAACGGGTTAAACGATCAGCTCGAAATGTCAGAGAATGTCTCCTCCCGCCGCGTGAAAATCATTCAAATTTAGAAACAAATATAAAACATGTTACCTAAGTTACATTTTTGACAAAAGTAAATCAAACATGTTCTCCTGTGTTACCATACTATGTTATTTACTCCCTCGTATTATTTGGGGAATCAGGATCGATTTGACAGACTCTATGCGTTTGCGTTTCTTTATTGTTTTTTTTATGCGTTTCTGCTTTGTTTGTTTTGCTGAACTGGCCAATGTTAAAATATAACAAATCCGAGTGAAGTGTACTGTCCATGGATGATGAATAAACAATACAAAACAATAAAATACATAAAAAACAATATATACTACCCTAAGAATGTAAAGTAAAATTTGATCTTATAAACAGTTTATTATTTATTTATTTTTTTATTGACTCTGAAGCCATACCATTTATGGCCCTGAATGACTGACCATTTGGAATGAATGACCATTTATGGCATTTATATGACCCTGAAACTATGGCGATAATGGTACCTGATGTAGCAACAATTTGTGTATTGCAGATATAACTTATGCAAATAGGTTCAAATGAAAGTTTTTGAAATTATAAGGAGCTTACAATTGAATAGGTCAAATAAAAAAAAATAATTATATTGTTGACTCATTCTGTCTGCCTCAAAACATTTCCAAATTAATAATAAAAAAAAATTTTACTGCAAATTGCATGTTTTTTTTAAATCTTATGATATTTAATTAAATTTAGTCTGTTCGATGATTATCACTTTAAACACGACTCGAATTATTTCACAGGAAAAAAAACAAATCATTCAGGGCAGCAGCTTTGTTTTAAAAGCAAACAAATGGATGCTACACCAAAGCCAATATCTATTCCTGATAACTGATAAAAGTCACAGTGATAAGATAATGTGTATTCATCGCCATTGCAGGTAAAAATGTCACGGTGACTACTTGTGAGATCATACATGTTTTTTCATGAATATTGTGATAACAAATACATCCTAATTAATATTCGATTGTGCACTAACTCGGTTCGAAAACCCTTTGGATTTTTTCCTGAATTTTGGTGAGTCCACACACTTCTTTGTCTATTTCTGTTTTTGTGTTAAATGTACCTACATATAGCTTTGGACATGTTAATAGGCCGTATAGGATGATTATTTTTTAGATGATTGTACCGAATAGCTCTCTATCATCTTTGCAAACTTTTCCGGAGAAACGATGCAGTTAATACCAAGTCAAACTCGGACTAAACAGCAACGTCGACGTATTTACGGCAACGTTGAGTAAGCTGTGAAATCAAACTCTGACTCGCAAATGTGTTAGTTCGCTTAACGCCCACTGCGTGTGCTCTTCAATTTCTCCATACATTTGAAAACGCCAGTCGATCGGTTTGCCGTAAACGCCAATTTAGATGACAACTGAGAATTCGGGTACGGGTTCTTCATACCTAATAATCATTTTACTATATTTAAAAAAAAATCTAATTGCAGAAAAATATTGAGGTCAATAAAATTGTATTTGAACCATATTCACGCTTTCTATCTATTTCTTACAAGCTTTTTTCCTTTATTAATTTAAATTTATTGTAAACTAAAGGAAATTGGAATGCTGACCGCTGTCCGTCCATCCGTCCATATGTCACAGGGCTGTATCTCATGAACCGTAATAGGTAGACAGTTGAAATTTACACAGAGTGTGTATTTTTATTGCCGCTACAAGAAAAAATTAATCAAAATTAAATAATAAATAAAATTAGAAGGCGCCCCCATACAAAAAACCTCTATATTGTCATAATTCCCTTAAATCTATAATGGCACGGAACCCTTCGAATGCGAGTCCGACTCACACTTGGCCAGTTTTTTTATGTATTTTCAATGTGACATATTGCATATGCGGGCCCCCATATAAGAGGCGCCCATGCCCGTGGGCTTTCGAGCTTACAGTTAAGTAACAAAATCAACATAAATGAAACTGTTTTTGCAGTTTAATTTTGTTCTCCAGAGTTTTACACTCGACTATGTATGTCTACATATCCGCACACATGTAGGTGGATCCTTGAATGGGTCTGTTATTAGTCCACCCCCACACACACACTACCAAGCTACTCGAGACAGTGATTTAAGACCAACTCGAGATAAGCTGTGAATCAAATTATCAAGTCACTGACTCCACTCCTGCCATTATGTTGCCGATCCAGTGCTAAGTTCTGTTCAAGAACGTTAAGAGGATAATGAGGTGACCAAGTTCCACAAAATGGTGCATGCCTGTTTCCTCAGTGAAATGAAGAAATATTTTTCTAAAATTTTACACAATAAATAAAAGTTTGTTTTTATAACTTACACCTGTCGCAGGCTTATGCTATATTCAGGCTTTCTATGAAAAACCTAGGCATTTACGAGTATGCCGAAAAATACAGGCTGTAATTGAATTCATCTATAGCCTTAATCAGTGTCGAGAACTTATTCATTGCGCTGCATCAGTTGATGTTTCCGTTGATAAAAAAAAACTAACCATCCACGATCATTGGCAGTATAGCATATGGCACTAGTGTCGTGTGGGATGTGGGCACTTTATTTAATTCAGTTATGGGCGAGGTTCATGCATCTATTGATTAAGCGTGTGAACGGTTTTCACTTCTGTGGAAGAGATCTTGTGTCAACTTGCTTTCTCTGTGGTAGTTGTATTATATTTTGCCGACTCAAAAAATAACAAAAATCGTAACTACAGAAATGGCAATTATTTTTTACTTTTTATTGCTTTTTCTTTGAAGTGGGTTATTTTTTTTGTTAATTTTTTTTTGCATTAAACATACTAATACTTTCTTTGCCGTAGGTCTAAGAGATCTAAAAAAATCTTCAATTGTAAAAAATATTACAGTCTATATTATTAATATTAGGTTCAAATTTTATTGATGTGGACCTTTTTATACCAAATAATAACTTGAAAGAACTATTATTGGCTAGTAAAAATATCCACATCGACCAGTATAAATCCATATTTTCAAACATCTCAAAAATCCACCTCACACTCATACATGCACGACATAATTACTGATGTTTTTTCATGTTGAACTTGTTTAGAATAGTGCTTTCGGAATTGTAAAATTCAAGGAAATATTTTATTTTGACTTTGGGCTAGATATTTAAGAACGGCCCGTAAGCTATGCTTCCCATACAAACGTAGTTTACTAATAATTTGGAAACCGCTATTCCAATTAAATTGATATTTAATATCTAATATCAGGTAACAAATATCTGTGTCTGCATGCTTTTGTTTTTTGGAAAATCCAAACCGAATGAAATGAGAGCAAAAAGAAAATCTTCATACGAATTTTGTTTTCTCTATGGTTTGACCTAGAATACATTTACCGAAAAAACAAAGGCATGCAGACACAGATATTTGTAGCCTAATATTAGATACCAAATATCAAGTAAGTTAGAACATTGGTTTTCAAATGATTAGTAAACTACGTTTGTATGGGAGGCGAAATTTTCAGGTGCTTACGGGCCGACCTTAAGGCTGTTCCGACCCATATAAAGTTGTTTGCACACATAACGCAAAAAGTATTGCACTTTAAGCCACGAATTCATAATAAAAGTTTAATATAGTCATATTACTTGCAGCGAAAACAATTTCACAATTTCAGGATTATTGGTTTTGTTACAATTTATTTAAATACGATTTTTATTTAACAGCGTAATCGGCAATTACAACGAAACCATTAAACCTGAAATTGTGAATATGTTTTCGCTGCAACTACTATGGCTATATTTAATATTTTTGACGAATTCGTGCCTTAAAGTGCAATACTTTTTGCGTTCTGTGTAAAAAAAACATTGTATGGGTCGGAACATCCTTAAGTTAATAATTAATTAATAAATAATTAAGAATTTTAATTTCACTACGTAAGCTGTTGATTTTCCTATATAAATAAATATCAAAACGATGTTTTAACTTTTTTTAACACCAACAAGTACCTGCTTATATTATATCTTTACACAGCGTAATCGGATAGCGTGGAGGGTGATGCTGGCCGTCCATATCATATTATTATTACACAGTTCGTGTGTGCAACAAAAATGAAAGCCAAGGTCGGCAGGTGAGCAAATATGCCTTCATACATAATACAGACTCTAAGCTCAGGTTCATACATTCCATTACGGCACTCGATTCCCAGAAGGCAGCCAATATGAGCGTTCGCGTCGTGAACATTTCGATCGGGTATAGGGTTGCCTGCTCGGTTGCCTGCCAGGCACACAATCCAAACATGCCGCCCGCCGCGCGCCGCCGCCCCGCCGCGTTGCGCGCGAATGTGATCCCAAAATGCGTTCGACAAGTCAGAGTGGTCAGTCTGAGTTCTCACCTAAATTGGCGTTTACGGCAAACCGATCGACTGGCGTTCACCCATTTATGGAGAAATTGAAGAGCGCGCGCAGTGGGCGTTAAGTGAACTACCATTTGCGAGTCCGAGTTTGATTTGTACAAGTTGCCGTAAATACGTCGACGTTGCCGTTTACGTCGACTCCGCGTTTTCATACAAGTCCGAGTATGACTTTGACAGCTTGAAAAAGTAAAACCACAGAATATCTAGTAAAAACTTGTATGGAGTTTGGAGAAAACGCCAGTCGATCGGTTTGCCGTAAACGCCAATTTAGGTGAGAACTCAGACTGACCACTCAGTTCCCACCAACACAAACACTGCAATGATCCAGCTGCGAGACTACATATATTTGCGTGTGGCATGTTGTGTTGTGTTTTAGTTGAGTTGGTAGTTTTAGAAAATTGTCGACGGCGAGTCTCATAATAGGTCGATGACATATCTTCCTTTTTCCGGCCCGTCGCGAAAAGCGAAAAAAGGTCTGTCGGCCACACGCATTTTGGATCAATTTTTTTCTCCAATCAACGGTTATAAGAAAATTCTGAAAAAAAAAACCAACGTGCACCAACTAATTACTTATGCTCGAAACGTCATAATTTTGAGAAAAAGGTAGATTTCTGAAATGCTAATTTTGTATTAAATTGTAAAATAATCCTCAGGCGAGGGCAAATGTCCATGTCCAGCAGTGACGGCATTCTCGGCAAGTGAAAAAGTTCACGCTTGACCGGTTTTTATCACTCCACTGATTACAAGAATTGATTCTGATGCACATTCCCCTTGTTTGGCGATCGGCCCCATAATGAAATGCTACAAATGTTCAGCTACTATTCGGTGTTCGGATTCTTTTTTAATATTATTCGGCCAAATGTTCCATTCTATTCGGCTGAACACCTAATCATAAAAAAACCTCACATTTCACTCATAAGATAATTTATTTTTATCACAAATATATTATACAAATACAGATACATTGAATACCAGATGGCGATGCATGAAAAGCTTTTTTTACAGAATTTGTTGAAAGCAAATGATTGCAATTTTCCTCCTAAACTATATCGGCTTCTGAAAATATTCTCTCACTTTATACATTACTGCCGGGAGACGATAGATAAATCTGAGCAAATAATACCAGGCTAGGATACTATTATCCGTTTGCTGTCTGTTCTAGGCGCACAGTTTTCATATAAAAATCAATCTCATTTGCAATAATTGGTCCGTTCCACATCCTCATCATATTGCATATTTATTTGCATAGTAGCGAAAAAACCTTAAAACAGTTCCAAAAACTGTCGTGAATTTGAATGATTTTATAATTTTCATAGAAATATTTGTTTTTTGTCAAAAAAATTCCAGCGCTTCTAAATTTGTTTTTTTTTACCTGCGAAATGTACACAAATTTTGCCGAACATTTGCCGAGTCGAAGCGCCAAGTGTTTGGCGCTTCGACTCGGTATTCGGGAGAGAGTAGTGGCAACCAATACTTTTGTAAACATAGACTTAGGCTGAGATAAATAGTCGTAACAGAAACTAAGACTAACGAAAAGTAGTACTTTGTGACGTCACTTTGACACATTTTGTATGGACGAAATCTCAAAGTGATGCAAATTGACGTCACAAAGTACTACTTTTCGTTAGCCTTAGTTTCTGTTACGACTATTTATCTCAGCCTAAGTGGACATTGAAAAAAAATTTAGCGAAGTTTCTTACCAGTTCTTCTTCACTAAGATTACTGAAGTGACAAATGAAAAAATATGACAAGTGCAGTCTATGGATGATGAAAAAACTCTAAAAAATAAATAAAAGCGAATATCTTTCTCGGAGTTACCATTTTCACTTACAATGGCTGTAGCGCTGGAGAGACAGTTCGCTTACGAATTCGCTTACTTCTGATATTCTCGAGTTCCAACAATAAGAACTTCAAAGGACGCTATGATGGGCTTCCCGAATTCGACAGCAACTACAGCACTGACGGCAGCGCGGGCCAGTCAGTTCGTTTAAGGCTGTCGTGAAATCACAAGAAATTTAGGATTTGGAAATTTTAAGAAATAAATTCTTTGTCGTTAGACAAGGCACAATTTTGCACAATTTTGCCATTAAACTAGCGAAATCTTCTTCCGAGCCTTAACGTTTAATTAGCACTTAAAGTTGTCAGATTTTGATAAAAAATATATCACTTAGGAAAGCTTCATTCTGTGTCCGTATTATTAATTTTTTTCTGAAATATCTGTTTTTTTCGGTAAATAAAATTCTAAAATGAAGGAAAAAAGACAACTTTTTTAAATGTTTTTTAGACAATATTTTCCAATCTAAAAAAATTATTTGAAAATTTAAAACATACAGACAGGTTTTGAAAATACATTTAAGAATCCAAAATTTCAAAAACGTAGTAAAACATTAAGGGCCGTATTTTTAAACCTCAGATAGTACTTATCGGACTGACAGTACAAATTCAGGTTGGTCAAAAGACGGATAGTTATTGCCGGAGAATTATACATTCTATCACAATTATCTGACTATAATTTTACTAATAAACATATGGACTTACTATATCGGATGGATAAGCAGAAGCGTAAATAAATCCGTCGAATAGTTATTTGGTTGTTTATCTGACTATTGAAAAATCAGCCCTAAGACAAATAAACAGTTATCACCCGTTAGTTAGGTAATTGATAGGGTAACGAGTTACTCAAGCGAGTTAAGAACCTGATCTTCTCGAGTTCCACATTACGTTAGAACTGCACACTACTTACTAGTTCCTACTCGTTGTTGCGCCGCGCCGTGAGCCCGGGATAATGAGCGTAATGGTTAAACGGTGTTTACGAGAGCGCCTAAAGTTGGCTAATATCCCCTTCCGGTTATTGTGCCGCTCGCTGCGCCGCCGTGTTGCCGCTGTCGCGGCCACCACCAGCGGGAAAACTGGCCGTTTCCTGCCAGTGGCGAGCCCGGTTTGTCACCAGACAGACCAGTCACCATTTGCCACTTGCGACTAATTACCTATAGCTCTACATTAATGTTTATGTGTGTTTATGAAATGTTTATTATTTTATAATTTGGCAATAGAAATAGACACTATGTGGAAATTTTAACTGTCTACCTATTACGGTTTATGAGATCTGAGCCCCTACTCCCAGTTCTCACCTACATTGGCGCCATTGACGCCAAACCGATCGACTGGCGTTTTCAAATGTATGACGTTAAGCGAACTAACATTTGCGAGTCCGAGTTTGATTTGACAGCTTACTCACCGTCGCCGTAAACACTTTGAGGTTGCCGTTTACGCCGACCTCGCGTTTGCATACAAATGGGAAGTCCAAGTTTGACTTTGACTGCTTGAAGAAGTAAAACCACAGAATATCTAGCCACTACCGTTTTCAAATGTATAGAGAAATTTAAAAGCGCGCACAGTGGGCCTTAGGCGAACTAACATTTGCGAGTCCGAGTTTGATTTGGGAGCTTGCCTATCTTCGCCGTCAATACGTTGACGTTGTCGTTTACAACCGACTCCGCGTTTTCATACAAATTTGGTAGTCTGAGTTTGATTGTGACAGGTTGAAGAAGTAAAACCACAGAATAAGTAGCAAAACTGGTATGGGGTTTGACGTTTTTACGTAACTTCGAAGTTCCGTAAACGCCAATTTAGGTAAGAAGTCCGACTAGGGGCTCTGACTGTTGAAGTTGAATGCCGCCGCGCCGGTCAATAACACCGCCCGTTATCGTAACGTGACCGATTTGATCGTGTGATAATGACGTGAAATTATGTACGGGGCCACCTACATGCCCACGTTCGTGTCTGATTAAATTTTACGGTTTTGCAATCTTGCGGCAACATGGCTACCTGCTACTGCTGAGAGCGGAACACAATCGACAATAGCCTGCAGTGGAATGTGTCCTTGTGTTGGCAGTTTTTTTTCTAAGCGGTCGTCGATGCACCTTCGGAAAACACCAATGCTAAGTGATTTTCATAAGTCAATAAATAAAGCCTTAAACATCGATTAGAGCGTATGATTTGACAGAGTTTCTGCTCTATATATTAAACGCCGCACCAAATTCGATTTAGATACACAATAAATGATCAATTAATTATGATTGATAAGCTTTATTTTACTAGCTCCTTTTCTGCTCTAGTAAGAGCTTGTCCTTATGGGTGGTGGAATGTCATTCCAGCGTTTGGATGCTGCATATTTGAAACTGCCTCTGAACAAAGCAGTGAAGTGTCGCGTAATCTGTAGCGGTGAGTCATCGGTGCCTGTGAATCACCGGCGAATGTGAATTTCAAGATTAACCCCACAGGTTATGAAGCGGCTATCACATGCTCGTATGTGGTTTCGCTTTACTAAGGACCTAATTTTACCGCATCATACCTGGTTCTAATTTTAGGGGCCCCAGGCTTTTACGTATTCAGCGGTAGCGTGTGCTCTTGACCTAATATCTTAAGCCGCTTACTTCCTTCGACATTTCAAGGATGGAATCACTACAAGTTTATGCCATTTATGCTCTCACTAGAATGTTGCCGGTCTATAAATATTGCTGATTTATAAAATAAATGAAGTTTTCTTGAGTGCAGGAAATGTGTATGTATTCATTTAATGATTGAGTGATTATCTACCATAAAAATTAACTTATTTTTTTAAGGAGATTAATTAAATTTATTTGCATAGTAGAAGTGTTCACATTGATGTACAATTAAATTTATGCCTTGTATTAAGTCCAACAGCAAGATTAAAAACACTTAAGTATTGCGATCCAACAAGGTGTGGTTATCACTTGTGAAATATGATCGTAATTAATGGCGATTGAGACTCAACAATATTTTCATCCATATTCCTGGTTTTCTTGAACTTTATTTAGAGCGCAGTGGGATGATGGAGTGTTAACCTGGGTGCCTTAAATAACCATGTCTTCTTTTTGTATTGCAAACATCTCTGGTGAATACTCGTTAAGGGCCTGGTACTAGCCAAATCGCAAAGTTAGACGAGGCACCCCAAGTTAACTAACTAAGTCTGACGATTATAAGTGTCATTCTTACAATATATGATTCCTTGTCTAGGAATCGAATTATTTTCGTTAATGTATGTTTCCTTTTTCTATACAAAATACATTGCGGAAACAGTGTCCATTTCCGAACTTTTTTGACTAAATGTAGAAATCTAAAAGCAAATGGAATTTTTTGTTTATGCATATATGCTGTTTTTGCTTATATCTAGAAATCGAATTACTTTCAGATTTCTAATGAGAAAAATCAACTTTTTTATTTTTATTATTATTTAAATAAATGATGGAATAAAAAAATATTAACAATCCATTATCAGTCTGGAGTTCTATTTGGATTTGCTGAAGTGTTTCACTACATATTATTACATTTGTTATAAAGTGCATTTGTATGGCGCGAGTAGTTGGCTAGTCCTAGCGCCTTAATAAGGCCGTCTTGGACTTTTTTCGTCCAAATTTCTCAAGGAATATCAGATTATATCTACTCGCATCAGCCATTTATGTCTGGTCTGCAGCTAGTGTTAAAATGTCATGTTTTCGTCATATCTAATGAACGTTCTCTTTTGTTTCAGGTACGTTTGGAAAAAAAACCGTTTCGGCACTTACAAATGTCCATTTACATTATTAACTTTTGCATGTTCACATATTAAAACTTTGAACTAATCTTTTCACGCTTTTTTCCGTACATTTAATGCATATTCTCTTTGGTTTCGCATAGCCTGAATATCCGAAACTGATAATATGGTACATAGCTGCAGGCTTTGCCCAAAGCGAAGTGTGCCATATTCCTTACGGGGCTGATACTCTATTTCAGTGAGGGCCAGCGTTGCACGGGCCTGTCACTAAATGCATGTTGCAATAAAACATCGCTAACATGGCAACACCGGCCGACAAGAAGTTTCAGCAGCTGGTAAGTTTCACTTTCATAACATTAATCCGATTATTCTGTCTTCTTTTTTAACTTAAATCACTAACCAACTTAACTGGACATGGATGGCTAATATCACATCTACTGGAATGATATTAGCCTAACACACCGCATGAGAACTGGGTGCCATGTCAGGACCTTCTTTATATTGCACGAGAACATTTTTTTAGTTCATCTTTTCATCTAAGCTATGTTTATACCTTTACTCGGTTGGGAGCTGCAAATTGTGGCTCCCTGCCTTCATTTGATACTGGCCTTGTCGTGGCGGGTAAATCAAGCTATATGTAGGTACAAACCACATCGAAATCGGTTGTGTGGTTCTCTAGTCTATGCGAACCACTCTGAGACAACCGAGGAACTCATGAAAATAAATTGTACGTCAAATTCGTCAAATCCAGAAAATCCTCATTCCTATTAGGCCAGTCAATTCGGTAGACTAGTATTTCGTTACTATCGATGTTTTTGTGTTGTAAACAAATGTTTACAGGCGTAAATCATGGATATAATTTAAGTTATCCAAAAATCTTAAGGCTGTCGTAAAGTCACAGGAAATCTAAGATTTGAAAATTTCAAGAAATGCATTCTTTGTCCATTTACCAAAAAATAGCGCTCGTCTTTCAGGCCCTAACTTTTTCTGCCCCAAAACGTTGTCATCTATACTTATAACAAATCTGTAAGGGGTGTTCATGCAGTAAGTTGCTTTGTTTTCTAAGCTACTTCGTTTGTAGACTTTATGTATGATACTAAGACTAAATTAATGATTTTTAGAAATCAGTTCTGTATATATGTATGTATGTATGAATGTTCCTCCATAACTCTTAAACCGATTATCCGAATTCGATGACACTTACTAAACGTATATGTAAATACACGGGACACAGGATAGGCTATATATAATTTAGGTCCGCTTACGTTAAGATGTAGCTGTTATACAAACCGAAATGCCCCGAGGCAGCGGCGGCTTGGGGGGTAATCACTATCTGTCTTTATTTCTTCGTTTACTTCTTCCAAGCAACGCAACGGACTTTTTGATACGGTTTTTATTAATATAAGGAGCGATCAACGAGAAAGGATTGCATATGTAGTTTTTAAATATTTAATACAAACCTAAAGAGAAAAACCGGCCAAGTACGAGTCGGACTCGCACACGAAGGGTTCCGTACCATCGTACAGGATTTAACACAAAAAAAATCAGGTTTTTTGTATGGGACCCACCTTTAATTATTATTATTATTTTATTTTACCTATTTGTTATATATATATAGCGGCAAAATAAAGACACACTCTGTGAAAATTTCAGCTGCCTACCTATTACGGTTCATGAGATGCAGCCCTGTGACAGACGGACGGACGGACGGACGGACGGACGGACGGACAGCGGAGGCTTAGTAATAGGGTTCCGTACCCAAAGGGTTAAAACGGAAAACTACGTACTTGAAAATGATAGGTGTTAAAAAGGCCTACAGAAAGTTCCACGATATCGTGTAGAGCGATAACTTCGAACCACTCGCCCGATTTATTTGCGTATTTTAGCAACGTGTAGCAACTCTGGGCGCAGTCAGATTCCGGATGGGTTACCGTTTTCGATGTTGAAGGTGACTGTGGTTCGTATTCCTCATAAAACTTTGTAAAAGTAAGGAAGGTGGTAGGGTTAATCCCGCCTTTGTTGGTTTTGTATAAATTTCTGTGTAGCAGTGCCAGTGCAGTAAGGTTCTGGCGGCACATGCTTTTAAAATTTGCTCCCAAATGTTTACGAAGCTCTAAATGGGAATATGTCGATGTTTATCATTAAATCATGCCATATCGGTTCAAACGTTTTTGATTAAATTTGATAGATGGATACATAGTCCTGGACCAGCCTTTTGGTGGGTTATTTTTTATCCAGGAAATAATTCAGACGGAAATCAATCCAACACGACATTGACCCGAGCGGAGCCGGGTACCGCAGCTAGTATTTTAATATAAAAAAAACACTTGAGAAAGCTTTATTCTATGTCCGTATGTTTTGATTTCTATGTAAATATCTGTACTTTTCGGTAAAATAAAACGGAAAAAACTTAAGGCGCTAGGACTAGCCAACTACTCGCGCCATACAAATGCACTTTATAACAAATGTAATAATATGTAGTGAAACGCTTCAGCAAATCCAAATAGAACTCCAGACTGATAATGGATTGTTAATATTTTTTTATTCCATCATTTATTTAAATAATAATAAAAATAAAAAAGTTGATTTTTCTCATTAGAAATCTGAAAGTAATTCGATTTCTAGATATAAGCAAAAACAGCATATATGCATAAACAAAAAATTCCATTTGCTTTTAGATTTCTACATTTAGTCAAAAAAGTTCGGAAATGGACACCGTTTCCGCAATGTATTTTGTATAGAAAAAGGAAACATACATTAACGAAAATAATTTAATTCCTAGACAAGGAATCATATATTGTAAGAATGACACTTATAATCGTCAGACTTAGTTAGTTAACTTGGGGTGCCTCGTCTAACTTTGCGATTTGGCTAGTACCAGGCCCTTAAACAAAATAATTTTTAAATTAAATTAAAACATACAGACATAGATTTCTAAAATATATTTTAGAATCCAAAATTTCAAAAACCGAGCATAGAAACAGTTATCGCTCGTAGTATGAGGTATTGATAGGGTAACGACTCTCTTAATCGTTCAGGCGTAGCTCTCAGTTGATTTATTTAATATGCAAAATTTCAGAAACATATTTCTTAATTTGACTGAGGAAACAGCCATGCACCATTGTAAGTAACATTGTCACCTCATTATCCTCTTGACATAAAGAAATAGTGCTGACCCTACCTCTGACCGATGTCAGTGGGAGGTCAGTTGTAGAGGAGGAATACGTGATGAGGTCGTACCTCCATAGTAGTTTCGCGCGGAATGTAGTTCTTATTTATCACTATTTTAACACTTACGCGGGACATAACTATAATGTTGTACGTCCTGCTCCTTACACTCACGGTAAGCCGTCAAACTAAATATTGTAGTTGCTCTCCTATTTCTTGCCATCTAAGAGATTTGTGTAATAGGAGGTTTGTCCGGTGCGAACGTTCGCTCGAATTTCCGTCATTCCGCTTTTTGCGCTTAGCACTTGAAGTTCACGTTGAAGTCCACGAAATGTACACGGATTTCCGTAATGCATTTTAAACAGTCCATTACAAAAATTTTGTAACTAAATTACACTTCTTCAATAGATTGCAGCGCGTTACTGTAAATGGTTACGTTTCTGATTGGTCTTTTGTCGTATCTGGCGTGCCGCATGGCTCTTATCTTGGCCCTGTTTTTTTTAAATAATATATTTAATGTCATATTTTTGCACAAATTACTGAAATTGTAGCATCGACTGCCGTGAACTTCTTCTATAGCAGAAATCCAAATCGACTGAATTTTGGAACCCACTTGCCATTAGATATAATGTGCAATGAATTCGCAACATGTGGCGTCATATTTTTTTTGCATATTTTAGATATTTTTGCAGACCCCCACGAATAACTATTTGTAAGTGTGTAAATAGTTCATTTTACTGCACTCATAATGTAGAAATATTTTTCTCTTGTTCCAGAACTTTTCTATCTATGTAACTAAACTATCTGTGTAAATTTGCAAAATAGAAAAAGACAGAATTGATTGCTTCTATTTTTTAGCCTGAAATAAATAAGAACGGAAATTCACCGTGATATGCGCGGCATTATTGCGATTTGCTGACGGATTTTTGATCTTATTTCTTGCACTTTAAGAGTTGCTTGCCGAAAGAAACCGAGTGAGGCAACAGCAGAAACTAAATTGGTCATACGTCTTGTTTCTGCGCAGCTTCCAATTCAAATCTGCTCATTGAGCACTCGAGATTTATAGAGAAAAAACAGATTTTTGCAAACTAACGAATGCATAAAAGCAAATACAGCGGCTCTTGGCTCAGGGGCGTGTGGACTTGCCCACCATTTTAGAGGTCTAGTTTTTTAAACTCCACTCCGTACATGCACCTTCTTTTTGAGTTTCTCTTTACGAATGCGAGCTTTTTCATAGCTCAGAATTCATGCAAAGCCGTAGGTCCCCTTCTCCTACTAGGTATAGCGTTAATCCCGCCCGGGTTCGTACCATCGCACTGAATGAAAAGATGGTATAAGCGAAATATTCCATGCTTTTCATCTAGTTCAATTTAGCCTTGCTCACAAAGAGAAATGCCTGGCATTCACCTATTTATTGCGAAAATGCGGTGTGTTGGGCTAATATCCTGTCGGTGGGTGTGGTATTAGGCATCCATGTCCATTCACATAAAAAATGGTAATACTTAATTTGTATAAAGCTTTTAAAAATATGAACAGCGCTCAGAGATAGTCCGCCAATCCGCTGGTATGGTGCCTTGCTGACAATAGTTTCGCGAGGTGAGGGGATTTGGCGTTTCTAAGTACCTTTGGTACACTCAGCAAAACGGTTTTTTCTTTAAAAAACCTCTTATTTAATCCAATCCCCGCGGCGTATGTTATGTCCACCTGTGGTCCGAAGTCTCTTGTGTAGAATATCTCTTATCTGAGAATAAAATGCGAATTATGTACCTCATGGTTTGGAACCTATGCAAAATTGAAGGTCCTACCCTACTTACTTACTAGGGTCAAGCCCTCCCAGGTTGCTGCCATCGTATTTAATAAAATATGGTCGAAGCGGCAATGAAAATACTATGTTTTCTACTCGGATCATTGACTCCGAAATGAATGCCCAAATTGAATACACTGTTTGCAATTCCGTAAAAAGCGCTTTGCTCTAATATCTTACCATGAATGGGTTTTTGGATTGTTCGCAAATTGTCTTTGAGAATGCCCCTCAGTGGATAATATTATTCTGAAAAACAACGAAGTGGTGACGCGGGGCGATGCTCCCACAAGACATTTTTTTTTAATCGCTCATTCACAAGACTTTTAACGGTAATGGTAGTCACTAAAAACAAATATTTTAGCATACTTCGGACATCGAAGCATTTAGGCTAATGTTATGTCTAAGTACACTTTTCAAGCAGAACGTTCGTTTACTTGTCGTTATACATTATTTAAATACCTTTAGGTGAGGAGCAATGGCGAAGGAGTTTAGAAAAAAAAAGACTATTTTCTCTTCCACTCTAATTAAATTGTTCCAGAACCATGTTATAAATCCTGCTAAATCCTCGGTCTGAGTCGGAGCGCGCACCGAAAAGGATCAAGCAGCTTATTTATTTGTCCTTGCGAGAAGCCAATGAATCTCCAGGACGTACTCGAAATAGCTCGGCAGCGGTAAACAATGAAGTTTTTTTGGAGTTCGGTTTCTGTTTTCAATTTTTAGGGTTCCGTACCCAAAGGGTGCTAACGGAATCCTAATACTAAGCCTCCGCTGTCTGTCCATCCGTCCGTCCGGCCGCCCGTCCGTCCGTCTCTCACAGGGCTATATCTCATGAACCGTGATAGGTACGTAGCTGAAATTTTCACAGAGTATGTATTTATTTTGCCGCTATTATCAGTTTGCGTTCACTGCTGGACATACGCCTCCCTAAATTTTCTCCAGTCCTCCCGGCCCTCAGCGGTACGGAACCACTGCTTTCCGCCGACGCACTTGATGTCGTCGTCCCACCTTACTCCAGGAACTTTAGACTTAAATCAGCACTTAGAAAAACATTAAATCCGAAATGCAATTTTTTTTCTCAGAAACGTAGTATTTCATATGGACGTGTGTACATTAAGTTTGCAACATTTTGGGGGGCCCGGAAGATAGAAATAAAATATGAAATATGTTTAAGAAATGATATCTCCTAAACAAATATTTAGAAATGGTATTTCAAAATCGAATATGTTAACTAATTTTAAGTGTAATATAACTGTAAATTTGCAACAATTTATTATTTACGGAACTGTGTAAATATATTTTTTTTGTACTATTTCCGTAATATCTGCAAAGCAAATACTGCTAACTCAGTTTTATTTTCTGGAATATGTAAATGGCCTAAAACTCTATATTCTGTGAGAAATTTAAAATGTTGCAAAACTTAGAAGCACATTTTTTTTTCATTTATAATTTTTAGATTCGAATATAAGCTAAACAAAAAATTCGAAATGCGGTTTGAATAATTCATTTTGTAGTTTTCGCTTTCAATAATATGCTATCAATTTTGCAACAATACAAATCGTCCGGAACTAGGTTCAATTAAAACATTACTATAATTACCAGTTTTCACTCGTACACGGACGTAAAGCCACTTCTCTGTGTGAGTGTAGCGCGTGCAAACATAGCTAGGAAGACTGCGGTGGACGCGGGGGGATGGGGCCGGTCGGCTCGACAGATTCTCCCCGCCTTGCTACCTTAACATCGCCGCATTTATTTTGTGTTCGTTCGGGAGCAATTTTCATGTGTAAATTGATTTACATTGTTGATAATACAGAATGGCTGTGGACATTTGCGATAGAGCGATCGTGGCACAGTGTCGGGTGGATTTGCCTTACACGACAGAGGTCTGGGTTCAAATCCCCACAATGCACATGCACCACTATCTTTCTCTTTCTGAGTTGGATAAATGCATTTCGTCATTAATGCGAGCGGTTCCATGGTTCGGAATCCATGAAAAACTGTAGGTTCCCTTCCCGTATTAGGGGGTAGGGTTAAGCCCTCCCGGGTTGGTTCCATCATACGCATTTTCCGTCCGTGTTTTCCATCCAGTTCAATGAAGCCGTGCTCATAAAAGGGGTGGTCCTGCCATGGCACTTATTCCATCGTAAATGCGGTGTGTTGAGATGAAAATGGAATAGAATTGATGCGATCATAATTGGCAATTACCAAGAATGTTTTGACGGGATGCCGACCGTGCCTCTAGTCCTTTTTTTTTAACATTCTTAGTATGCTTATGGTATGCTTGTTTTATCTATATTTTTATTTTGGATGATAAATTGTTCGCCTTAATAATTTCACCTTTATACCGATTTCGCCACGCATCGTCATTATCTGAAATAGTAGGAAGATTTGAACCAGGAAAAAAATGTTTTCAAGAAATTCAACCGACGAAAAAATTATCAGAAAAGCGAAAAACATAACAAGAAGTTTTGATATGACCCCGTATGGTAACAAACAAACGTAAATCGCTGACTCAATATTAGTATTTTTATTTTTCCCTTCTGAGTTTTAAGGTTAACCACCCTAACTCCGCGAGATATAGCAAGATTATTAATTAGATTAGATTAATACCAAGAATGCAATCCCGATCTCGCAAGATCTCGTTTTCGCGAGTTCTCGGCCTTTTTTAAACGAGATTGATCTCGACACACTAGCATAAAAACCTCTAAAGAGAGTTGTTACTCTATCAATTCCCTATACTACGGGCGATAACTGGCGATAGCCCTATTTCAACACTGACAAGTGCGCTATATTGACATTGAGTCACTCCAGAGAGCCTATTCCATACCAAAATTGACTTGGTGATGTCTTGCTTTAAAGAGTGACAAGTCAGAAAAATTAAGATGTCATCATGGACACCAAATTGTCTTTTTTCATGATCACGTCGACAAACTATGCAAAAGCTCCTTTCGGACCCTGGGTGTTGTATTGAGACAAGCGTACCATTTGCGCAGTACACATGCCGTAAAAATCCTGTACAACACATTTGTGAGAAGCAAGCTAGAATGCAATGCAATGATATGGAACCCTCATGAGGCTTAATATACTGCCATGCTTGAAAGAGTGCAAAAAAAGTTTTTGAGATTCCTTTATAAAAATAATTATAATTTTTATCCGATTTAT
Source organism: Incurvaria masculella (assembly GCA_946894095.1). Classification (NCBI taxonomy): domain Eukaryota; kingdom Metazoa; phylum Arthropoda; class Insecta; order Lepidoptera; family Incurvariidae; genus Incurvaria; species Incurvaria masculella. Next base: position 13,987,800 of record OX335644.1, read on the forward strand.
CCGAATCGCAGTTAACAAAATATGTGTTTAAATTAGTAATTGGACACGTGCAAAATATTTCAGTGCTAGAGAGTGTTAATCTGTTCGCCCAAGAAAATTACAGTCGCGCGCGCTCCCATCCTCGCTTCGCGCTGCCCTCCTCGCGCACCAACATGCTGCGTCACGCGCCGCTCACCCATGCGCTTACAGCTCTAAATGATATATCTGACAAAATAGACATCTATGCTTGCACTCTGGCCGAGTTCCAGAAGGCAGTTGCTGTTTACTTTGAAGCTGCATATTTTTTAAATAAGGTGTGTACTTTATCTATAAATTGCCTAACGCCTTGGCCATTACGCTGTAATGTTAGGTATATTGTTGTATGAATAAATAAATAAATAAGTAAATACGGCCAGTGGCTGAAGAAGGGGATATCCGTCTATAGAGCAGCCACTCCACTAGATTGCATATTCGCATGGTGTAACCATAAGATAACTTTGGGATTTTTGTAGCTGATGGTAGTGAAAATGGGTGTAAGTAAACTCTTTATTATTATTATTTTCTTTCAGGACGGATAAGCAAATATTTGAATAAAATTTAAATTTGAGTACTAAAATTACATACGTCGCTTTGTTCAACAAATGTGTTATTAATGCAGAATCAACGGACACATCAAAGACATTGCCTTACTTTACGAATGTGGAACTAACTCATTCACGGGCACGGTACAAAACCGATTTATCGCGCTCTGGGACCTTCTCTGTTACACAGAAAAAGACAGGCTCCGTGATGAGTAAGATGCAACATGTCCACAAAGCAGACAATGCGCATAGTGTTTGATTTGGTAAGATTTACGAAAAATTGTATTACAAAACGACTTATAGCTAAAAGTAAACTACGATCGTTATAGTCAAAAATCTAACAAAAACCAAATTTGTTATAAATCTTCATGAAACAAGCCATGTCTGATGACTAATCTTTTTAAGGTTTTTTAGTTAATCGTTGAGTAATCCACCTCCAAAGTTATTGTATAAAACGCGCAAAAAATTCGAAGTTTCGAACCTTATAACTTAGAAACCTAACAAAATTTTACAATGCCCGACAGTCATCAGACATCTATTTCGATCAAATAAAGCTATTTTGAGTATTATTTTGGATCTCTGATAAGAAATATGCTCATGATCTTCTTTCCACGTTTGTATGGGGAGTTGAGCGGGAAGGCCCACCTTAAGTCTAGATTTTTAAATAAACTATAACCCCACTTAAATTTTACAAAATCAGCAAATTACAAAATAAAAAAATGGACATCTTTAGCTATAATCACATCTAGTGTCATGATATTAGCCCAAAACAACATATAGGAACGAGGTGCCATGCCAGGAACTTTCTTATATTTCATGGCTACATTGTAATGGAAGGAAAATATCGTCTATTTTCATTGCCGCTTTGACCGCAGTTAATTCAATGCGATAGTACAGCCCCTACAGTTTTATGTTTAATCCGAACTACCATGAAACGTGAAGTAGTAAATACTCTTTCGAAGACAAACTACGCCACCCTAAAGAGATTTTTATCATTGTCAGCCTCAGTAGCACAGTGGTGGGACACCTTGAGATTCTATAAGCTGGGTAAGCAGCTCTGAGCGCGGTTGGGTTCTGGATGGGTGACCATTTTAGACCATTAGGGCTGGCCGTGGTTCGGATTCCACGTAAAACTGTAGGTCCCCTTCCTTACTTACTATGTTGTAGGGTTTATCCCGTCCGGGTTGGTACCATTGCATTGAATGAACGATGATCGAAGTGGCAATGAAAATTGACCATGTTTTCCATCCAGTTCAATGTAGCCGAACAATTTAAGGAAAGTCCTGGTATGGCACCTAGTTCCCATGTCGTGTTTTAGGCTAATATCTGACGTTCAGTTTGCTATTAGCCATCCATTTATAGTTCTTTAAAAAAATCATTACAATACCGACTCAAACAAAAACGATCGTATAAATATTTAAATTTTGATTAAGATATCGTTATGAACAAATATTAAACCAGGCAGTTTCAGTAAATATGTACATTAACCCTGCTACTAATAATCCTAGATCATCGTCTGAATAGGTATACAATGTTTTGTCCCTTTCTATCGAATTAGAAACTGCCTGTCAATGCAAAGGACAAAACATTGTATAACTATTCAGCTGATGATCTAGGTTTATTAGTAACAGGGATAATATTTCGTGCTAAACAAGTACGTCGCTTTTTCCAAGGAGTGTGATATGTATGTTATATTATGATATGTATGGAAGATAGCCAGTGCATGTTATGCGATGAGATCAATAAAAAACACTGTGCACATATCAACTTTAAGAATAATTGATTTTAGCTATATAGAATCGATTTTAAGGTACGGAATAGATGTGTGGGGAAACAATTGTAATGTTAAAAAAAGTATTCTCATCCTTCAAAAGAAAGTTATACAAATTATTTGTGGAGCCAAATATGACGAAAGTTGCCGACCCCTTTTCGTAAAATAAAAAACCGGCCAAGTGCGAGTCGGACTCGCACACGAAGGGTTCCGTACCATCGTAAAAAAATGTATAAAAAAAATCAGGTTTTTTGTATGGGGACCCCCTTTAATTTTAATTATTTCTTAATTTTACCTATTTGTTGTTATAGCGGCAAAATAAATACACACTCTGTGAACATTTCAGCTGTCTATCTGTTACGGTTACTGAGATACAGCCCTGTGACAGACAGACAGACGGACGGACGCACGGACGGACGGACGGACGGACAGCGGAGGCTTAGTAATAGGGTTCCGTTTTCGCCCTTTGGGTACGGAACCCTAAAAAATCATGACTGTAATATAATATGCATTGGAGTATATAAGAAAAACTAATACTTAGATAAAGTGAAGGAATTGCAGATATATGACTTAAGAAATACCGACAGTTTTCGACCAAAAGGCCCAAAATGTTTACTGTTTAAGAATTCATCTATTTATACTAGATTAAAAATTTACAATCATTTACCTATTTCCATCAAACAATTTTTAACAATAACCAATTTTTTTATTAATTTAAAAGAATATTTGTTAAGTAACCCGTTTTATAATATAGAAGAATTTTTCAATAATTTTAATTGAAATTTAGAATAATTTAATATTGACATTTATTGAACCAGATTACGTATTGAAAATGTATTGTGAATTTTAATAATGTATTTATAATTAATTTTTATTATAAACTCTAAGATAATTAATTTATGTTATAAAATATGCACGGCTCGCAAGGGTCACTCATGCTAAATAAATAAAATAAATATCTATTATTCGACCGTGAAGCAAGAACATATGAAATAAAGAAAGAGCCCCGTAAAATAACTACTGTAAGAATATACTGCTAGGCTGGGTCCGAACCATCTAAAATACCATTCGTGGATATTGCGTCTTCCAAGACGTAATACCCGAAAGTACCTACACATGTAACTGTCGCACGCACGTGCCACTCCCGCCCCGCACCACCCGGCGATAGCGTCCTCCGTCCGTCTCCCCGTGCCGCTGCCTACTCACTCATACAATTACAACTGATAAATGTCTGCATATGGCTGCGCAACAAATACACCTGTGAGAGCGGCACCTGTAAAACGCTTGCAGATTTAATTCATTTTTACCTTGTTTCAGACTTCTTGCGATGTTGCAAAATAAGGGAAATGTTCACAATTGATTTATGTTAACACTGAATGACGGAAATCTTATTTCTGATTTTTTGTTTACCGTTTATAGCATTAGAAAGTTTGGATTTAAAAAAAAATACTGTTCTAAGACTTGCAACATTCTAAAAACTTTACAGGATAAAGAATATAATTTTGTTTACATATTCTAGAAAGAAAGGTAGCCATAGCAAGTAAGGTTCTCAGCATAGATTTTTTTTTGTAAAAACATTTTTTTAAATATATTTCCGTAATTAGTAAATTGTTGCAAATTCGCCGTTACATTACGCCTTAAAAGAGTTAACAAATACATTTCTATAATACCATTTCTAAATATTTGTTTAGGAGATATATATTTTTTTATACATTTTAATTTTTTTTTCTATCTTCCGGGCCCCGCTCAATGTTGCAAACTTAATGTAAGCATACAAATATGAAATTGTATATTTCTGAGAAAAAAAAAATCATTTCGGATTTCATGTGTTTCTCAAACCGTCCGGGGACGGGCCTACCTGGCGGGTGGTCTTCCCACACTCCGTTTTCCTGTCCACTACCGCCAGTGATTATTTATATGTAACTCGACATGGATGCTAATACCAAACTGAACGAAGGATATTAACCTAACAAACCACATGGGAACTAGGTGCCACGCCAGGACCTTCCTTTTATTGCTCGGCTAAATTGAACTGAATGGAAAACACGGACAATTTTCAGTGCCGCTTCGACCATCTTTCATTCAATGCGATGGTACCAACCCGGGCGGGTTTAACCCTACCACCTAGTAAGTAAGGACGGGGCCTACAGTTTTACGTGGATTCTGAACCACGGCAAGCCTCAATGGTTGAAAGTAGTAGTAGTAGGACACGGTTACTCCAACGGTCGTCGTCTCTTCGGCTGACGTGACCAGCCCACTGCCACTTGAGCTTAGCCACCCAGTGTCCGATATCGACTACTTTGGTACGTCGGCGGATTGCCTCGTCACGCACCATACGTAGCGATATTCCCAGCATGGCTCGCTCCATTGCTCGTTGGGCAACTTTCAACAACGGCGACCGTCAGAGTCCACGTTTATACCGGTATCCGGTGCCGCTATAAAAACAATAAAATAATAACAATTAAATGGGGGTACCATAAAAACGAGATTGTTTTGTGTTTAATCTTGTGCGATGATACGGAACTCTTCGTGTGCGAGTCCGACTCGCACTTGGTAATTGGGATGTAGGCTTAGGGCGGTGTTGTGGGTAGGGTGTAGGTGTAGATAACGTTGCTGTTTCTATATTATTTTTTGTCCTTTTTCTTGAACGAATCTACTGATCTGATTTTGAAAAGTGTGCATTAAAAATTGTTTTTTTATGGAACCTGACATGATGGCTAATACCACACAATTACTGTCATGATATTAGCCAAACACATCACATTCCCGAACGAATTAAGTGCCATGCCTCCTTTTATTAGCACGGCTAAACTGAACTAGAAGGAAAACACGGACAATTTTTCATTTCCGCTTCAATCTTAAATTTCATCCAATGCGGTGGTACCACCTAGCAGGGAAAGGGGACTTAGAGTTTTATTTGGGTTCCAAACCTTCAAACAGCTTGCATTCGTGACGAGATACACTTACCCAACTAAGAAAGAGAAATAAAGTGCTTGCAGGAATAGGCGGGAATCGAGCCCATGACTGAAAGTCATGGAATGAAAGTCCCCGCGCCCCTGAACTATGAGCAGTTAAAATGTGTATGCAAAATGTATAGCCTATGTTATGGCCGAATTTTAAATTTCGGCTTGATATGATTAAACATTACCATGCAAGACTTGTAGCAGACTGACAATAAATAGCCATATTATTTTTTTTACATTTGAGCCCGCCGGGGTGGTTCCATCGCACTCAATGAAAATGTTGTCGAAGCGACAGTGAAAAATTGTCCTTGTTTTCAATCTAGTTCAATGTATCCGTGCTCATAAAGAGGAAGGTCCTGGCGTTGCACATAATTCCTTCAGGAATTCTGTGTGTTGTGCATGGCGGTGGGTGTGGTAATGGCCATCCATGCCTTAGTTAGATGAAGGGACTCTTCGGGTATTTTTCACTTACTGTTAATTAGCTTAATCCCCCTTAAGGGCCTTTATTAGCAGCTTGCAATCAATACCAGCACAACAAAATCAGCACTTTAGTTGTAAAGGTCCTTTAAGTGTCAATTAAAATAGATCAGTACTTGGTGAAAATCAAGCTTAAAAAAACTAAATAGGTATATATAACAAATGAAGTATGTATTCAAAATTAAATACAACATTAAACATACAAACGTAGATCTTGACAATATATTTTAGAATATATTTCTTAGTTCTGTATTTGAGGCGGTTATTTGACCTTTAATTTTTTATTATAATATGTAATTGTTACGCGTTAAAAGTGTATATGAATACATAGTATTACGCAAATGTATGCATTCAATGTGAGAAATAATGTTAACTTCATACTGATATACATACTTACCTACCATTCATCAAGGTCGATGCGTATCGTTCTTCCTGTCATGCTGTGACAATATGAGTTCGAATGATATAATGACCTCGAATTCAGCCATTCCTGTATTTGATTACCAGATTTCGCCTGCATTTAAAAGCACAGTGTGTTTCTCTTAATCCTCAATATTTAATTAATATCTTCTGTGGGGGATCCCAGACGAATGACTCACTCGCTAATTTCAAAGAAATTAACTATGAAAATACCACACAAACAAATCAATGAAATTCGTAGTAGCAGGGATTAAGACTTCCGTGAAGGCAGCAGAAATCTAAGAGTTTTAGAGTTTTAAGATATGCATTATTTGTTAAGGCACATCGTCTTCGAAGCCTAAAGGTCTACGTAACCGCTTAAAGTTGCCAGATTTTAATGTTTTTTTTAATCACTTGAAAAAGCATAATTCTATGTCCGTATGTCTGTTTAGTCTTAAGGTGGCCCATCCCGCTCATCTCCCAATACAAAAGGGCAAAGAAGATCACGCCCATATTTCTTGTCAGAGATCCAAAATTTTGCTTAAAATAGCTTTATTTGATCGAATTAGATGTCTGATGACCATTGGCATTGTAAAATTGTGTTTGGTTTCTAAGTTAAAAGGTCCGAAAGTTCGAATGTTTCGCGCGTTTTACACAATAACTTTGGAGTTGGATTACGCAATGATAAATTAAGAACATCTTAAAAAGATTAGTCATCAGACATAGCTTATTTAATCAAGATTTATAATCTATTTGGTTTTTGTTAGATTTTTGACTACAGCGGTCGTGGTTTACTTTTAGCTATAAGTCGTTTTGAAATTAAAATGTTCGTACATCTTACCAAATCTTACGCTATGCACATTGTCTTTTTTGTGGATATGTTGCATCTTCCTCATCACGGAGCCTGTCTTATTCTTTGAAACAGAGAAGGTCCCAGAGCGCAACAGCACGGTTTTTTACCGTGCCCGCGAATGAGTTAGGCCCGCCGGGTTGGGCCACCTTAACTAAATATTTTTTTGATTGAAAAGGTATATTGAAACAATTGAAACATAAAAACGTAGATCTTGACAATATATTTTAGAATCCAAAATTTCAAAAACCTAGTAAAACAGTAGCATGTAAACAGTTATCGCCCATAATATTTGGGAATTGATAGAGTAACGACTTTCTTAATATATTGATTATTTATTAAGCAATGTAGGTGAGTGCTTTTAGCTGAAAACTCAAAGGTTATTGTAGATGTCGCATGAGCAACCTAACCTCAAAAACGTCAAAACCGTAATTCCTGTCAAGTTTGATTTACAAGTTTATAGATGAAAGACGTCCTTCATGATGCAGTTAGAATAAGGTATAGAGGAAAAGAAGAGCTTTTGTTTGTCTTCAAACAAAATGTGATTGACCAGCACAAAGTATGAAACGAAATATTATAGGTTATGTGTTATATTTTCTTTCCCACGACTTCTTTTGATTAGCATAATAAGAACAATTTTGTTTTCGGAATAACATGGAGAAAATTAAGACATTTCAATTACAATAGATCAAGTAAATAAAATTTACTTAATGACAGCTTTGACAGATCTTTTAGGGGTGAGCTCGCTTAGTCGCCACCTGTCGTGATAAATAAGCAGTTTTCTTCTCCATTATCTTACCAAAACAAAAGCTTAACCTCTGTATGCCTCCATGTCGCGGGCACTGTGATATTCATAGTAATCAAAAGTTATCAAGATCAAGCACCTCTGTAGAAGATAAAAGTGATTCATGCTTTGTTAATCTATTCAACGTCAACGATCATGAGGTCATTTGTGTTGAAGTGTTCGAAGATCCTTCTAGGCGTAATCTCGTCTCGATTCGCGGTAGTCTGCTTCCTTGTGGTCTACTCTGATCTCGACCTTGTCGGCATGCGCCAGGCCGCTCGTGTGTGGAATGACCACTGAATCAGTCGAGATATTTATTCTAAGGCTGTTGTGATATCACAGGAAATATAAGAGTTGTGAACGTTAAGAAATGCATTCTTTGTCAATTGACTAAGGCACACTTTTAAACGGCGACTGCCATTAAAATAGCGAAATCGTCTTCCAGGCCCTAACGTTTCTCTACCCCTATACGTTGTCAGATTTTAATTATTTTTTTATCACTTAAGAAAGCAACGAAGGTGCGGTTGTGGTCGACTTCTGCCTTTCACGATGGACTTGTCGCGAGTTGAACATGGAAACGGAAATACGCGCCGGCACATGCAATTCAGTCAATGCACGTTAATAAAATGTCGTATGTAAGTTTTCAGATTAGGTACCGTAGTCACTGTTCGTTTAAAAAAATATAAACGGGTTTTTTTATGAAATCCCGGTATAGGTGGCTGTGCTGAGGACCAAAGGTGCTCAGAGAAGCCAAAAATGCCTCGCCTCACGAAACTACGCTCAGTGAGGCACCATACCGGCGGATTTGCGGACTATCGCTGAGCTATCGAGCTTGTTCAAATTACGCTTGAAGACTCCCGCTTCACTGCCGTGAGCAGAAAACGTCGTAAAATTATCTCGTGTGTGTGAATTTGTGTGTCACCGCAATCCGTCCCCCCATTGGACTTCATCCCGCATCCTTTTTACCGAACCCCCCTCTTGCCTCGCGGGTTCATTTACCATGCGTAGTACTTACCTGTATTTAGTTCGGCTAGAGTGGACCCAGGGCCCGAATAAATATTGTAGGAGTTGTAGACATAAGAGAATAGGCACGTGCCGTGTGTGAAACTAAAGAGCTTCACGCACATGTATTGAGTTAGTCTACTTCAAAGGTCTACCGATTAACCTTGGTTAGCAGTCGCGGGACAAGCACGTATTTTCCTGTTGTCACATTGAAGAGATTTTCCCGAGATCAGCTTAATTTGTCTTATTGAAGTAAAAATAATTGATATTAGGAATTGCAGCGGATATTTTATCCGAAGGTCGTAGGCTCGAATCCTGCTTCAGTTCAATTGTGTCCATGCCTAAATGTCGATGTCGCGATTTAAACTTTAATTCATGCGAAAAAAATAATGTCGTTATCATTAAATACATAACAATTGTATGTTAAATCCGGACTGACAGGTGTATGATACCAAAATGGGCTTTTGGGTGATTGGACGAGGCTCTGTTGAAATTTCGTAACATTCGTAAGTACATTTTTTTTTCGATATTTCCAATAAAGTCATGTATGTATCCAATTGGGATACTGTTCGCTTCGAACAAACACTACAGGCATAAATTGTGTGATTTTTAACTTTATAATGCTACATACTTCAAAGAAATAACGAGAAATGTAAAACAAAAGCCTATATTTTGCTGCAACACATGTAAAACACAAACAAACAATTACAAATAATTCATACTAGTATTATAAATGCGAACCGCTGAACCAATTTTGATGAATTAGTATAGAGATAGACTGGACCTTGGAGAAGGACATAGGCTACCTTTTGCCGGATGCATGCCTACTGGCCATACGCTCGACATACAACACGGCAACGAAAGTCTGTTTGCATTCTTGCGGCGGCGGAAGTTATCTGGCGCGTATGTTGGCGTGTGTCGGAAGGATGCACGCGTGGATGAAATCCCGGAGTTGCATTCTATTTACGTCGCGGTGTTTACACTGAGAAGCGCGGCGGAGACGTCGATTCCTCGCGCCGTCCGTCACCGCATCCGGCGGCAGCCCATGCAATCCTAATTCCAGCCCGCATCCTATTTACCCACATTTGGTTTGGGCAATTCGGGTACTCACCCGGCGAGAGAAATCCGTGTTTCGTTTATCGAAAGTCAGCGGTAGAACATGTGTTCCTAACACCTCCTTCCATTCCATTATAACATCTAGGGATGTATTGTTTTTATTTATGTCATGCGCGGCATACGGCGTACGCCAGGACCTCACATAAGAGGTGCCCGACAAGGGCTGTCGAGCTTTCATGGGGGTTGCGAAAGGCCGGCCAGATGCTTCTTCAAGGGGTATTCTCCTCAAAGTACTTTGAGGGAAAAATCAGCGTCTAGCAACTGGGGTGAAAGCATACACATAGTTTATTCCAGAAAGCTTTTGTAAAAATGATGGGAATGGTCTTGAAGCTCGTTTTGAAGGATCGGCTGATTTATGAAGATTATCGCGTCTTTGGCTTCGGCCATCAACGCCTTATTGGCTACCCACTTTAACGCGCGTCCAAATACACTTCTATAGGCGACAGCGAGCATGGAAGGGCGGGAATAGCGATCGAAACTCATTCGTATGGCGGAAGCGTAACCACGAGTTAGTGAAAAACGGTTAACTGTAGTTATTAATTTTAGTTTCAGCGACATCTACATTTGAAGCATTTTAATCAGATTTTGAAAATAATCTGAAAAAGTATTGGTCGTGACATTCGTTGGAAGCAGGATGTCGTATCCATTAAATAGATAAAATTATAATTGTAGTTAGTTCGCTTATGAATTCGCGACGCCCAACACAGCATGTTCGTTTTCACTAAATAGCGCGTTGTGGAGTTGTTACGTGTCGTTGGATCTCGAGAAAATCCAGAGTGAGTTAATTCTTAAGGTATCTGATCCGCTTACGTTTCGGTTGCCACTCCTGTCCTTCCATGCTCGCTGACAGGCGAGGAGGATCTTACGTTAGCTTACGTGTACAAATGGAGCCTGGCCTGACCTATTTGTGTGGTTGTGGTTGCAGTCGCAGTCGATCAGCAAGGCGATCAATTCGCTGGAGACGCCCGTGAAGGAGAAGCATGTCCGCAGCACCATCATCGGCTCCTTCCAGGAGCAGGGCGCCGTCACCTACTGGGTAAACTGCTGCCTTCACCTTTTTTATGTACTGGACATGGGTGGCTAATACTACACCTACTGTCATGATATTAGCCCAACAAACAACACATCATGGCATGACGTTCCTTTTATTGCACAGCTACATTGAACTGGATGGAAAACGTACAGTTTTCATTGCCGCTTCGATCAACGTTTATTCCATGCGATGGTACCAACATGGGCGGGATTGACCATACCACCTGGTAGGGGAAGGGGACCTACAGTTTTACTTGGATTCCGAACCATGGAGCAGCTCGCATTCGTGACGAAATGCACTTGTCGAACTCACAGAGAGAAAGAAAATGGTGCATATCTGGGCGAGGAATTGATCCCAGACCTCTGGTACGCTAGGCCGGTCCCCGCGCCACTAGGCTACGAGCCGCTCACAAAACTACCATGACCCCATTGGTACTAGTGTGTCTAGGTATCCATCCTTTGTCACGTTGCTTCAACGGTTTCTTGAACTACTTAGTCACGTCTGTGCTTCCTTTATCTCCTCTGTAAAGTAAACATGAAACATTCGCGGCATCTATCGATTGATTAAACAATGAGGCATCAAACATGGCGTGTGTGCAGGTGGTGGCGACACGGCAGCCGCTGCAGGATAACCGCATCGTGGCGTGGAAGTTCTGCCACGTGACGCACAAGCTGCTGCGCGAGGGGCACCCCGCCTGCCTCGACGACTCGCAGCGCCACGTCGGCATGATAGAGAACCTCGGCAAACTGTGGGTGCGTACAGTGTTACTAAAAAATACGCGCAGCCGGTTGTGGCTACTGCTGCCGCTGCAGAAGCGCCGAGTGATGTACAAGCGCCGAGTGACGTACAAGTGCCTGCCTCGGAGCGCCACGTCAGCATGATAGATGATTGCATCCCACCTGCCTCTCCGCTTTGCACTCTCAGTGCCACTGTTGTGTTGCCCAATGTTGTTACATGCCATGGGCTGCAGGCGGTAATGTCGCGCTGCGTTTCCAGAACAATCTGATTGTGGTATCGGAGCTGGAACTCACAAGGTCTGGGATTGCAATATTGGATAGTTAATAACTCAGTCAGTCAGTCAGTCAGCGTGTTTGCGTCCACTGCTGGACATACGCCTCTCAAATCCTTCTCCAGTCCTCCCGGCCCTCAGCGGTACGGAACCACTGCTTTCCGCCGACGCACTTGATGTCGTCTTCCCACCTGGCGGGTGGTCTTCCCACACTCCGTTTGCCTGTCCACGGCCGCCAGTGTAGGACACGGTTACTCCAACGGTCATCGTCTCTTCGGCTGACGTGACCAGCCCACTGCCTTTTGAGCTTAGCCACCCGGTGTCCAATATCGACTACTTTGGTACGTCGGCGGATTGCCTCGTTACGCACCATATCCCGTAGCGATATTCCCAGCATGGCTCGCTCCATTGCTCGCTGGGCAACTTTCAACCTTTGGACAACGGCGACCGTCAGAGTCCACGTTTCACACCCGTACGTCATAACCGGGAGGACGCACTGGTCAAATATTCGGGTCTTAAAATTTTGCGGAAGGTCAGACCTCAGAGCGAACTTAAGCTTTCCGAAGGCAGCCCAACCCAGTTGAATCCGTCGCTCAACCTCCCTAGACAGTCCTTGTCTACCAAGCCGCAGGATTTGTCCGAGATATACGTACTATCATAACTAGTTCGCCCGAACTGTGAACTCCCTACTGTTTTAAGAAATAATAGGTACCTAATGAAAAGGTATGTTTGGTATGGATATTATGAAATAATATGGTTGGTATAAGAAGTTTTAACTTTTTAATGACACATGTTTTCCATCGAAATAAAATTATAACTTTACAGCTTATATTTACACTTAAATAAAGATTTCGAAAGATTTTGGTCTGTTGAATGGAGGCAGCGCCATCTAGTTTTGTTTAGAAAAACTAAGTTTAAGCTCATTCAACAATCTCCGCAAGGCAACGATGGCGCCTATCAAATTTCATGTCGTTCCGATCAAAAATACTCGAGTTATTGTCGGACAAACCTTTATACATACATACAAACGCCGGACTGTTCGAGTAGACTTGGAGAACTTCGCTTCGCTCTCTCATTCAATAATTTTATTTAATTGAAATCATGGCCACAATTTCCCTTATATTCTCAAATTTTTATATTTATGAGTATTCCTTGCACCCCTGCAGGTGCACTTGCGCGAGGGATACGGCCGGCTGATCAACCTGTACACGGCGCTGCTGGCGGGCAAGCTGCGCTTCCACGCGCGCAACCCGCAGCTGCCGGGCAACATGGCCGTCACCGCCGACGAGCTCGACGCCATCGCCGAGGGCGACGTCAACAACTAGTTAGTGACATACCTACCTTTATTGCGTAGGACCATAAGCAGGCCGTTTTTTTCAGATTCGACATTATGTAATCGGACCCGAATACGTAAAGTTAAGCCCAGTCTTTAACTTTTTTCGACTCTAGGAAAAACACCTTACCGCTGCCCGTAATAGCGGAAATACCTTGCGCTATGCAAAGCCGACATGCTTCGCCAGAACCAAAGAATTAGTTTCATTAAACCATTGGTTCCTAAAAAAGAAAAAAAAAATGTTTTGATTTTATCTACTGGTACTCCCATTTCTACTCATAACTACTAGTCAGTGTGTTTGCCTCAAGTAATTTTAGTCCTTTAAAAGTATATTGAATTCTTCCAAATGCCTTGTACATAATTTAAATAAGAGAACTCCCTACCTGGCTGGGCTAACTGTGAGTGGCAATACTATTCAATTATTTGGTTGTGATAAATGCAGGTGGTAGTGGAATCCCTGATGTGGCTGAATCTTGGAACTTGTTCACGTGTCATGTGTCGCCGTTTGCCTTTAGAAAGCACGTACAGTCGTATTCAGAGAGCACCTGTCAAAACTTAGTACGAGTTTAGCACCAGACTAACTAAACAAAAGTTTAGTCCGGCGGATTAAAGTTAGTCTGCTCACTCTTTAAATGGCTAGTAAAGTTTTCTCTAAGCCTTATTTGTTCAGCTTTATTGCAACATGCCCATGTTTGGTAACAAGCTTAAGGTTATTCACAATACTCGCTTGTTGCTCAAGGGGGGTACATAGGTGCCAGTTAAAGTCGGAATAAAAATCTTGTATATATGTATTAATTAAATATTATATATTTACATGCCCGGAATCTGGACTAATTTATAGGTTCTTTTCATAAGGACACTCGATTCTTAAATGAAAGTAAAACAAATTGTGTATAAGATATCGTTAAAATGTCCGCCGTGGCTTTGCTTGTTGGCACGTATTCTGGAGGTCCAATTTTCTATGACTTTGTGGCATAAATCTGGCTTAATTAGCTGGATGGGTGCTATTCGGATTTTGAGGTAATCAAATTATTTAAAAGGAACTAGTAATTAAGTTAAGTAATTAAGTAGAGATAGAAGTCTAGTGGCGTCAAATCACACGATTTCGTCTGCACTTAAAGACCTTAATTTACTAAGGTATCAGTATCTGCTCTAATGCTGAGATAAATAGTCGTAACAGAAACTAAGACTAACGAAAAGTAGTAGATTGTGACGTCAATTGGCATTACTTTGAGATTTCCTCCATACAAAAAGTATCAAAGTGATGTCACAAAGTACTACTTTGCGTTAGCATCAGTTTTGGTCGTATCAGAAACTAAGACTAACGGAAAGTAGCTGACGTCACTTTGACACATTTTAATGGAGGAAGTCTAAGGCTCAGATAAATAGTCGTAACAGAAACTAAGACTAACAGAAAGTACTACTTTGTGACGTCACTTTGCATTACGTTGAGATTTCGTCCATGCAAAAAGTATCAAAGTGACGTCACAAAGTACTACTTTGCGTTAGCATTAGTTTTGGTCGTATCAGGCTGAGATAAATAGTCGTAACAGAAACTAAGACTAACGAAAAGTAGTACTTTGTGACGTCAATTTGCATTACTTTGAGATTGCATCCATACAAAATGTGTCAAAGTGACGTCACAAAGTACTACTTTCCGTTAGTCTTAGTTTCTGTTACGACTATTTATCTCAGCCTCAGAAACTAAGACTAACGGAAAGTAGTACTTTGTGACGTCACTTTGACACATTTTGTATGGAGGAAGTCTAAGGCTCAGATAAATAGTCGTAACAGAAACTAAGACTAACAGAAAGTACTACTTTGTGACGTCACTTTGCATTGCGTTGAGATTTCGTCCATGCAAAATGTGTTAAAGTGATGTCACAAAGTACTACTTTTCCTTAGTCTTAGTTTTGGTTACGACTATTTATCTCAGCCTAAAAGTTATGCAAAGTGACGTCACAAAGTAGTACTTTTCGTTAGTCTTAGTTTCTGTTACGACTATTTATCTCAGCCTAAGAGTACTTAAAAAAATGCTTTGCGAATAATTCCTTATTAGGAAAAGTTGCTTACAGTTTAACAGCATTGTCTATCCCATATTTGGGATTTACATTCATTCGACTTTATACTTTCTCGCTTGTAATAGATTAAGCTGTCTGTAGTTGTGTAAGCTTTCCATGTTGTATTATAGATTTTTATATGTAGATGGCAATGCTTTGTTGCAGTTTCCAGCTGTGTGTGGAATTGTTTGACTACATGGATGACATTCTTAACCTGCAAGCCGCAGGTACTAACGTAACTACTTTTATCATCATGAAATACCATTCGTTTTAAACCAGCTTTATTAAGTTTTGAATTTTATAGTATGCGTCCTAGAGTTTTGAAATAATTTGGAACTTTTGCATGTGTCCTTGTCATTACTCTTGTACAAAATTTCGCCATTATTACTTGCATAACACTTAACAAATGTTTTCTTCATAATGAGTGTTCCTTTGAGTATGACTGGATTTTTAGATGATTCCAAGTGGTTGAATTCGAGTTCAAGTAATCAAAACATGGGTTTAGGTTAAAATTTTTACAATGATTGGCCTGGGATTTCTGTTAAGTGACCTACTACCTAGAAGTTCAATAGGCTTATTCTCGAAAATATCAAGTGCTAGGCCAGTTAATACTAAATTGGCATCAAATGTGTTCTTCAGCTATCTAGAATCTGGTCTGGTAGAACCAGATTCTAGATAGCTGAAGATAGATAGATTCCGAATATGGAACCCAAATTTTGTATGGAATTGGTTTTTGAATAATTTATTTTGTATTTAATTCAATTCATTTATTTATACTTTTGGTAGTCAAATTAAACTAAGTTAGGTGCAACACAGTAAAGTAGAACACAAAGAAACTTTTCTTATATTTGTAGATGTTTTCCGTCCACAATAATGATGTACTCACTTCGATCTAAACGCTGCTGCCAATTTTCTAGGTAGAAAGAACAAAAGAACCAGCAACCTTCTGTTCAAATGGATTAAAATGTATGTGTTATGAAATTAATTTAAATTTATATACTGATTGCCTCTTTCAAGAATGCGGTAATAAGTTAACAAGCACCATGTGTACGATTGACTATAACTCGAGAACAGCTTCCAAGAAGATATGTGGAGATTTTCTCCCGACACCTTCAATTGATTTGGTCGCAGTGTTCGACAGCCTGGGCAACGCTCGCGCGAACTCGATGACGGCGTCGGGGCAGTGCCGGCTGGCGGCGCTCATCCCGTGCGCGCAGGACTCGTCGCACATCTACGACTGCAACGTGCGCCTGCTGTTCCGCCTGCACGCGGCGCTGCCGCCGGACACGCTCGCCGGCCACCGCGAGAGGTACGCCCGCCGCCTGTCACGTCGTGCGAAACAGAGGGAAATGTGTATTTTTTTAGGGTTCCGTACCCAAAGGGTGCCAACGGAACCCTATTACTAAGCTTTCGCTGTCCGTCCGTCCGTCCGTCTGTCACAGGGCTGTATCTCAGTAATCGTAACAGATAGACAGCTTAAATTTTCACAGAGTGTGTATCAAATTCTAACCCCAGGAAACACTTCTTGGTCAACAGAGTTGTAGACTCTTGGAACAAGCTGCCGGAGGAGGTCATTAGTGCTGAAACTGTAAATGGATTTAAAAACCGACTAGACAAACATTTAAAGGCAATAAAAAAAAAACAAATAACGATAATAATAATAAACAATCAATAATCAATAAATAAAATCAATATAAATACATAATTTGAATGATAAGTAATATTAATAATACCAATTTAAAAATTAAAAAAATACACAAGTGCACTCCGGGAAAAATGAAATTCACGCATCAGCTTCAAGCTGCTAGTGATATAAATAACATAATAATAATAATAATAATTTATTTTGCCGCTATAACAACAAATAGGTAAAATTAAAAAAATAATTAAAATTAAATGGGGCCCCCATACAAAAAACGTGATTTTTTTTTTGTACTAAATCTTTTACGATGGTACGGAACCCTTTGTGTGCGAGTCCGACTCGCACTTAGCTAGTTTTTATGTCTGTATTTTTAAATTAAAATGGCGCTATCGGAATTGGCTGGCTTATTTTACCACCATTCCATAAGGTAGTCATTAGCTATAGTATATGCGCCCTGCAAATTCCTTTAATAGCAAGCTATACGCCAGATATGCCAAAAGTGTAGAGAAAAAATAAGTTCATATTTTAACGGGAACTAATTGGCTATTAAACTATAAATTGATGCTAAGGGACTCTACTCTAGGGGATTATTTTATAGGAAAAATTCAGATACTATTGCATTCTTAATAAAGTAATTACAATAACATTGAACAGATTTACAGTATCCATACCTTTATGTGCTCGATAGCTAATGAGAACTTTATCGAGAGGTGGTAAATAACGCTTTAATTAGTGTAAATGGATGGTGCTGGTTTAACACATTAATTCTACACGTAGGACTTTTTAGACTCTAATATCGATTTTATGAACAGCATGGTTACATGTTTCTAATGGATCCAGCATTATCGCTTTCCCATTAATTTTAGGGTGACCAGCAATAAATTTATATTAATGAGGAAAAAAATATGAAGCAGGATTCGAACCAGCGACCTTTGAATTGCATAATTGTCATTCGTAATCCAAGAGTATTTATGAAAAGAGGTATGTCTGTGTAGAAGAAGGGAAAGAAGTAAACAATGATCACCTTATGGCGATAGATTTTTGTTTCACTTATCGTGGGAGCCGAACGGTGAAAGATATACTTTTGTCGATAGATATAGCTGTATCATTCATTAGCGCTCACTCTGCAGGGACCTAAGAATGTAAGGCATGTAGATATAATTTCTAATAAATACAGTTTTAATTTGTTTGTATGAATATTAAAAAAATATATAGATCCGATCACGAGCAAGTGTTGTTTTGCCAGATTCCGGCAACAATTCAAGAAGCTGAGCTCGTTCTACAAGCACGCCAGCACCATGCAATACTTCCGCAACCTGCTCACGCTGCCGCAGCTGCCCAACAACCCGCCCAACTTCCTCATACAGGCGAGTGGGCCTATCATTTTACTTTCTGTTCATAATGTTGAGGAACTTTTCACATTTACGAAGACCCAAGGGATATGGTTGAGGTTCAGGAAGAAAGCGCATATAGAAAAAAAAAATGCGTCCGGACTGACTGCCTCCGCATTGCATTAAGTCCCGCCTCCCTTTTATGCATTGCATTTTCAAATAGAGGTGTTATATTGCGATAACTGATTTTTCAATATGTATGGGCAACCGATGCTCTCAATGGAGACTAGCAGCTGGCTTGCCAGATTTAGTAGACCATGATCTTATTAATTTTGCTTTCGTATCTGAACATCAGCTTTGCTTTATTACATTTTTCTTTACTTGGTCTAGCTAAAACAACATTTTCCAATAAGTAAATATACTTTTTTCGTTCTAAGCAGGTACGTCGCTTATTCCAAAGAATGTGATATGGATGTATGTTACGGGAGGAGGGACTGTAGGAGAATTTCAAATTATGGGTATACAGCCGATGGCGAAATTGGCAGACGCAATACCTGCAAATGGTATGTTTTGCTGGTTCAGGTCCAGCCTTGCAGTATATTCGTAAAGTAGTTCTTTTTACTGGGCTCTTTCTTCAATTTATGTGTCCTTGCTTCACGGTTGATTATACATACATACATATGACATTTTCCAATAACCTCGGCACATTCAAATAGTATTTTTATCTATTTACAGGCATAAGTATTTCATTTAAACTAACACTTGGCGATATGAAAGTAAATGTTGGTAACCAGATAACCGTCAGAAATCTAGTTCCTTTAAGTGGTGCGCAAAGATTTCTGATAAATAAGCTAGGTTTAAAATCTGCAGTTAATACCTATCAGTAATATGCTGCCCTTAATACTTTTATTATACCTTCATAAATGAAATTTTGGCTATGTCATTATCATGGTATGTTTTTAATATTAATTTAGGTATTATTTTAGGTTTCAATAAAATAGTTTTGATTGATGTACCAACATAGCATATAATTTATCTGTTCTATTTTCTAAAACAACGATAAACACTTCTTATTTCTTAATTACCCAAATCGGCCGTAATACCATAGGAGAATTTGTTTGTTGTACCCTAATAGCGTTGCGCAGATTCTTAAAATCTACGCTAACCCTACGAATTGCTCATGAGGTTTTTTTTTCGCGTACGACGTGCAGAGTGAGTTGGGCACGTACGTGGCGCCGGTGGTGATGATCCCGGAGCCGGCGGACGAGCCAGACGCCGTGGGTTCCCTCATCGACACCTCCGACACCATCAGCATCAGCCAGGTCTGTATACTCCTACTCACTCCGTCGCAGACAGCATTGATGTGATTCATAGCAATAAAGGTACCCGTACACTGGTAACTAAATTAGCTCAACTTGGATCAATCTCTATTTATCACGAAAACATCCAGCAATCTGCAGCAACATGGTTTAATGGCAAGGTTGGAAGCATTGATGGAGCAATTAATTGCCCGCATGTGGCGAGCAAGTGCACGGATACGTGGCAATTCGAAAAACAACTTACCAGCGACATGAAAAGTATGGACCCGTGGGCACCTTTAGGATGCCAGGAAAACGTATGTTGCTTCGATCTCGGCAGCTGTTCAAGTCATACCCACACACCCATAACCTCTGATAAATGCTCCAAAAGCAAGCTGATTGCAGAGTAATAAAACACACGAAAAAAAAAATCCTCCAAATACTTTTGTTTTACTGGAATGTCCTTGTATTTTCACATCAAACAACATCAAAAGTAACATCTGCGAATACAATTATAATACTTAAAGTTGCAACCATAAAACAAGATTACACTTGGATTGTAAGCATAAACTGTTTTATCTACAATTTTATTAACCTGATTTTGTTTGTCGTAATCAATAAAAATGTTTTACCTACATCCTAATATTGTCCCACAATTCGTCGCACTCGGGACATACAGGCGTATATCACAATTATAGCTTTTATATAGATATATAGAATACATGTATTAAGTTATTTGCTCTATTATTTAGGTTAAAAGTCTTAGCAAAGCTTCTTACCAGGTTACCTTTTATAGCATCATTTGCAGTATGTTCACTAAAATATGAAAGAAAATGGAGAAACTATCACTTTTTCAACTCTACTGCAAATTTAATAAAAATGAGATATGTCTCTACGTCCCCGGTGCGACGAATTGCTGTGGATGTAAAAAGCAGGCTTCACTATGGAGATCTTTGCTGGTCCATCCATGGGATTTTATTTACCCTTTTATGGCTATATCGGTCTCACTATTTTTCATTTTGATTGCCATTAAAAGCTTGAAAAGTATGAATTTCTTAGGGTACAGGGAGGACAGAGAGATCACTCCAATTTAATATTTCGGAGAAATATTTGAGGTTATTCAGCATTCAGCATTCGACTCCGGCCAGGCAGACTATGTACTTTAGAAATCTTTGTTTTGGAAAAAGATTTATTTCTCGTCTAGATGACCAGTCCCGACAGCTCATCGGAGCTGATGGATAGAGAGAGCCGCGCGACGCCGTCGCCGCAGCCCGACCTGGTGCTGGAGCGGGACCGGCTCATCGAGCACCTGCAGGCGGAGCTGCGGCGGCAGCGCGCGGAGCTCGCGCAACTGCTGGAGGAGCGCGCCGCCATGATGACCTCCATGCGCGACCACTGCACGCGGCTCGAGGCGGAGCTCACCAACACCAAGGTACGTGCCTCCTTCACACCTCGACTGGTGACCGACCTGGTGCTGGAGCGGTACCGGCTCATCGAGCACCTGCAGGCGGAGCTGCGGCGGCAGCGCGCGGAGCTCGCGCAGCTGCTGGAGGGGCGCGCCGCCATGATGACTTCCATGCGCGACCACTGCACGCGGCTCGAGGCGGAGCTCACGAACACCAAAGTACGTGCCTCCTTCACACCTCAACTGGTGACCGATCTGGTGCTGGAGCGGGACCGGCTCATCGAGCACCTGCAGGCGGAGCTGCGGCGGCAAAGCGCAGAGCACGCGCAGCTGCTGGAGGAGCGCGCCGCCATGATGACCTCCATGTGCGACCACTGCACGCGGCTCGAGGCGGAGCTCACCAACACCAAGGTACGTGCCTCCTTCACACCTCGACTGGTGACCGATCTGGTGCTGGAGCGGGACCGGCTCATCGAGCACCTGCAGGCGGAGCTGCGGCGGCAGCGCGCGGAGCACGCGCAGCTGCTGGAGGAGCGCGCCGCCATGATGACCTCCATGTGCGACCACTGCACGCGGCTCGAGGCGGAGCTAACCAACACCAAGGTACGTGCCTCCTTCACACCTCGACTGGTGACCGATCTGGTGCTGGAGCGGGACCGGCTCATCGAGCACCTGCAGGCGGAGCTGCTGGAGGGGCGCGCCGCCATGATGACCTCCATGCGCGACCACTGCACGCGGCTCGAGGTGAAGCTCACCAACACCAAGGTACGTGCCTCCTTCACACCTCGACTGGTGACCGACCTGTTGCTGGAGTGGGACCGGCTCATCGAGCACCTGCAGGCGGAGCTGCAGTGTTAGATATTCCATTTCCAGTTACGTGTGAAATAAAACCGGCAAAGTGCGAGTCGAACTTGCACACATAGGGTTCCGTACTATTGCACAAGATTTAACACACAAAATCTCATTTCTTGTATTTGTTATGGCGGCAATATTTTTATTGCCACTCTGTAAAATGTTCAGCTGTCTACTTATTACAGATCATGAGATTTAGCCCACTGACAGACGGATAGACGGACGGATGGAAAGCGGAGGCTTAATAATAGGGTTCCGTTGGCTTTGGGTACGGAACCCTGAAAATTATCATAATGTTTCAGATAATATCGCCCGATAACATTTTCTGGAGATACAATTTAAATTCAAGCTCCAATGACTATCTGTAGGGGTGTGAAACTGGCCTGGATGATTTTACTTTTTTTGTTCAATCTTTTCGTAAACAGAATGAACGTGAAATTTAATGAAACTCTCTTTTGACAGATTTGTACTCTGACTCTGTGTGCTGTCATTAAGTTGATTCTTTAAAATATTTGTTATTTCTAAATCTTGATAAAATATTGCAGATGCAACTGGACGAAGAAAAGCAGAAAGCGGAACTGCTGGCAATACAGACTCCTGAAATAACCCGTAAGCTTTAAATTGATGTATCCCTTATCATTTTGCCTACTCCATTTTAATCTTGAAAGTCGAATGCTTAGGATAAACACAACAAAAAAAGTTAAACCAACTATTGCATATAATTAATCGGAAGAATTAAGCTGCATGCAAACCGCATCAAAATGAGGCAATTGGTTTTCAAGTTATAGCCGTTGTAACATAAATAAAAAAGTTTAAATCACTAACTACACAATTCCACTAACACTGTACCCAATTTTTCCATGTGCTATCAATTTGGTGATCCGGATAGGGTCAGGAGAACACTGAAAGCAAAACACTGATGTCGAGATTTGCAATCATATCAGAACTGGCTGTGCAGACCGACCGCCAGCCGAACACTGAAACAGATCTTTCTGTCACATAAATAAAGTTAGCCAAATAAAATTTCCTTTAGAGAAGCTGACTGCGCTGGAGGAGAAAGCGCGCACGACAGATGAAAAGTTCCAGAAGTTGAAGGGCGCCTACACCCAGCTGCGGGAGGAGCACATCGGGCTCATCAGGCAGGTCGGTCAACCTACACTTCACTTGGTCTAATTCTCTTATATTATAATGACTAGCTGAGTTTCCCGGCTCCGCTTGGGTCAATTTCTTATTGTACAATCGCCGGAGCAGAGCCCGGCAAAAAGTGCCCACGACCCCGATCCACCGCTTCGCATAGTCCGCACGCTATTACTTCGTTTTTGCTTAGTATTATTTCTGACTTTTTTTTGCTGTGTTAAATAGCCTATAGATCTCCTCAAGAATTGAGCTATGAAATAATAAAAAAAACGAATCTAACTGGTACTTTCAGAGGTTAGCCTGTTTAAACAAAAAGCAAACTCTTTGGCTTTATTATATAGCTTGACAGTGAGTATACAAGGTGTTGAACTCCAATTAAAATGGCTTCACTGGTATTGACCAGGCCCATTGGCTCTAGAGCATGGTTTCAGCGAGCGTGGAACTAGACGTGGCCTAATCAACTAACATGCACTTAACCATGTTTCGTGCAAGTTCCTCCTGTATTTGTTTAAGGGTGTGATAACACCTGATTACATTCAGTTCCATAAGGGCGTAAGTAAAACAATATTTTTAATTTTTTAAAGTAACTTTTGAGAATTAAAATTAAAGAAATTAAATTTGAGAATTTTGAAACCTATAACAGTAAATATCGGATGCTCGTATTCTGTATTCAAATTTTTTTGAACACAAAAGATAGACTTACAGTTTTATCTTTAAATTATAGCTAGACTTTTAGGATTATCGAAATTCATTTTGGTTATTTTTAAATGTAATTAAATGTTGTTTTACTTACGTCCTTATCAAACTGAACGCAGTCGGCCCCTATCACACCCTTAATAAATCCCACTGATCTGTTCATCTAAATATATATGCATGCATTCTGCAAGGGAAGTGCAAGAGGCCAGACGATGTTCAGTAAATCCATTGAAATCTCAGATAGTTGCCTACCCTCTGACAAACACCCTCAATATGGTAACAGAAAGCAGAAGTGGACAAGACCGCCGCCGGATTAAGAAGCGTTGCGGCGGAACATGAGAGTGCAAAGGTGGCGCTACAGCAGCAACTCAACGACAGGAGTCGGTGAGTGTGAATGTTTCAAGTTGACTTGGAATCATCTCTAAAATCATGTATCATATCGTCACGCCAATAATCCGAATTGCCTGGGTAAGCAGAGTTTTTAATTCTGTGTTCCATATTATCAAAATAATGACAGTTCAATGCCTAAGAATATTTTAAGTAAAATAATAAAAAACCATCAGTAGGTCTTAACTTAAAACAATAAATTGATGTTTTTATTAATTATGTTAACACTTTTCTAGGTCTATCATTGATGAAAGGTACTACCAATGGGTTGAGACCATATTTTTTCTATGTGCGCTAGAATTCCGACCCACCATTGTGACAAGTTTTTTGTTAGGTCTCGAATTGTTTTATTTCAATGTTTAAATTAAGTAATTTAAGATAAATTAAGTAATTGATTAGCCCCCGATTTCACCACCTCCAGCTACCCGAAATCCGATAGTTATCTTTCGCTTACATTGCAAATTTACATGGTGTAACCGAAAGATAACTTTGGGTTATTTGTAGCTGGAGGTGGTGAAACCGGGCGTAGTATAAGTTTGGTTCTGACTGATGCTTGACTTGATTGTAAAGTAACTACATTTGTAATATTCAAGCGTCCCAGATGTGTATAAGATTTTCTTTGAGCTAATTATGAAAAAGGTTATCGACATTTTTATCTGAATACTTGTAAAATATACTTTTCTATACTAAGCAAGTATGTCGCTTTTTTGAACGAATAAAACCACTGTTCAGCCTTGCACTATATTCATGTAGTAGTTCTTTTACAGTTTTCTTTCTTTAATTAATGTGTCTTTGCTTTACCGTCGATTCTTAATACATATCACATTCACTGAACACTAGTTATAACTTTTTCTTTCCAATCAGGGATGTGGAACAGCTGCAGCAAAGCGCATCACACAGCGAAGCTGTAACCAATGAACTAGAAATATTAAGAAATGAAGTAACCACACTGCGTGTTGACTTGGTTAAATCAAGAGAAAAAGAGAAGGAACTAGAAGAATTGAAAATATCATTAGAGGAGATGCAACAGATACACAAAATTAAATCAGTAGAGGCACAAGAACAGATTTCACTCATAGAAGAACAGACTAATCAGTTGAAAGAATCACTAGAAAATTCTAATTTAGAAAAATTAAACAAAGAAACAGAATTGCAAAGGTTAAGAGAAGAGATAGTTCTTCTACAAGACAAAAGTGGAGAGGAGTTGAGTAAAGTGGTTCAGCAGAAGGAGGCAGCCTTGCAGCAAGTTTCAACTCTTACGCAACAGTTTAACCAAGAAAAACAGGTGCGGTAGAATATTTACGTTTCTTGAATGAATCTGACATATATTTTCTTACCTATTTGTTTTTATTAACAATCTTAATTAATTGTAACTGTGCATGCTAGAAGAGCATGTAGTTGTAATAAATTTTATGCATGAAAATGTAATTCTCAAGTATTTTACGCTGACATAATCTGTGTGCTTACTAATGGGGAAAATTTAATATACGCAGGGTGTTTGCCACTCAATGAACCACCCGGAAACCATAAATCCCTAGGATTTTTTAGAGCATGGTGGTATATAACGTGAGTTTTTCGATCAAACTACACCGAATCTTAATATTTGTAGTACAAAAAGGTTGTTTTTTAATGTTTTAATTTTTATTCTTCTTCCATTGTATTATTTTAACGCATTCTTTGCTGGTGTATATTGAATGTTATTCATAGCTATAAAATGTTTTTTTAAATACTGTTTGATCCCCTAATAAATAAACAAAAAAGTGTAAAAGCACCCGATGCACCAATGGTGGAGTGCGAGTTCATGAGAGCGGTTGAAAGCGATCAATACCACGCCTGATAATGCCTGTTAGGTGTTTTAACACAACACCGAAAACATTAGCGGGAAAGGTTAATGAATCAGTAACTATAAATTTGGGTCTAGGTTTTTTTTTATTTTGTGATACCAATAAGCTCAGGAATCTATGGTATCCAGGTCACATTGAGTTGTGGAAGCCAAGTATTTTTCTAATATTTTCTGCTTTTGTTAACTAGGAAATGGAACACCAATTTGAGATATTAAAACAAGGCCTAGTAGAACAGCATCTACAAGATACCAGTTATAAGGAACAAATCATCACATTAACAAATGAAATTGACACTAAACGTCGCCAATTAACAGATTTAATAGATATGAAAGTGAACCAAGCCACCGAACTTAACAACGCTGTTGTGATGTTAGCTAATGCACAAAAGCAGAAAGATGAAATTCTTCAAGAAATTAGTGTGAAGCAAGAACAAATTGAAGAATTAAAAGATATTTTAAAGCAAACTGAAGACAACGAACAGGTTTACAAAACAATGAATCAGGAACTACAAGAAAAATTGGACAAGTTTAACCATCTTAATTCTGAGTGTAAGCGTTTGCTTGAACTGTTGGAAAATTCGAAGAAAGAAATAAATGATAAAGATTTGGAAATAGAAATGGTTAAAATTGAGTTTGCTTCTTTGAAATCTGAAGCTAATGAGCAAACAGACACAATAAAAAAGTTACTCGTTGAACAAAGTGATAAAGAAGATGCTCATCAAAATATAATACACGCTAAGGAAGCAGAAATAGAAAACATGAAAAAAATATTTAAAAAGAGTTCTGTGGATTTCACTAATTTACAAGAGGATCTTCAAATTAAAATTGCTAAAGTAAATGATCTTACTAAAGAGCTTGATAGTTTGTCAGAAAATTTTGAAGATTTAAAAAATGAAATGATCGAGAGGGAAGCTGAGTTGGAAATTACAAAAAATGAGTATTTTTCATTAAAAAGTGAATACGAGGATTATGAATTGGAATCAGAAAAAAAATTGGCTAAGCAAAAGGACACTCTAAGAAATCTTGAAAATGATTATGAAAGTATAGCTGCCGAGAAGAATGATTTATCGAAACAAAATTCTGAGCTTCGTGAAGAATTACTAAGGAAAGAAAAGGTGCGCAAGTTTTTTTTAGTTCCCAAAAATACCTGAATTGATGAGTAAATTTTTTAGATTAATTTTGCTAATTTTTCTTTCTGTAGGAGCATGGTGAACAGATTTCTAATCTACAAAATTCACTTGAACAATTACAAGATGAATACAATGATATCCGTATTGGGACCAGTACAACAATATCAACATTGTCCGAAAATATTAAATCTATGACTGCTGAACGAGATGAAATAAAAAGCATAAAGGAAGCGGAAGTTGAGAAATTGAAAGAAGAATTACAAAAAATTGTTACCAGGCGGAATGAAGAAAATAAAATATTTGAGGTATCAGTATTGCAAAATCAGAATGAAATACAACAACTTACAAATTCACTTTCCGAAATATCCAAAGAGAACACCCAGAAAGATGCTCTACTAAGAGAGTATGAAGGAGAGAAAAAGGTTAGGAAATGTGGGAAGTGGCGTCTGGTGTGTGCTACTATTGTGCAAGTTCAAGACTTTTGTTGGTGGTTCGTTGTTTTCTTGATAGACTATCAAAGAGCTCTAACATCTATGATCATTACAAAATGTCTCGCTTTTGGGTTCTTAATTGTATTGGCCTTTGGTCCTGTTTTTATTTGTTGGTAATGGTTGTGAAAAGTTTCATCAAATTGTTCTTAAATCCATGTCAGATGCTTTAAAAATGTCTTGCTTTGTAGTTTAAATGAATTCGCCATTTTTTTATGTTTTTAAATGATGGTGGTGGTAAACGTAGTTGTTTATTATTATTTGGGTAGCTGCCCAAGAAAGCATTATTTTAAGTCAAAGTCAAAACACTTTTAAAAGTGAGAATGTGCAAAACATACACATCTGTTTATTATTTTATGATCCCCCTTTATATTATGTACATCCCGTCAAATATTTGGACATTCAGCTGTATTTTTTTTCTTTTTATTTTTCTGTAATAAATCATTTATTTGTAGTTCATTGAGTTATGAATCATTAGTTTTCCTGCCTTCATTTTGTCCAAATATTTTAACTTGCTACTCGTCAGCCTCAATGGCCCAGTGGCGCGACACTTCGGCGATCGCTCTCCGAAGTTAAGCAACGCTGGGTCCGGTCTGGTCTTGGATGGGTGACCATTCGACCGTTGAGAGAGGCTGGCCGTGGTTCGGATTCCACGTTAAACTGTAGGTCCCCTTCCTTACTTACTAGGTGGTAGGGTAAATCCCGCCCGGGTTGTTACCATCGCATTGGATGAACGATGGTCGCAGCGGCAATGAAAATTGTCCGTGTTTTCCATCCAGTTCAATGTAGCCGTGCAATATAAGGAAGGTCCTGGCATGGCGCCTAGTTCCCATGTGGTGTGTTGGGCTAATACCATGACAGAAAGTGTGGTATTAGCCATCCATGTCCAGTCACATAAAAAAAAACTCTGTTACTGTCTAATAAGTAGAGTAGTAAATACTGTGTAATAAGGGCTGTCATCACACATGGGTATATTCCACCAGAGGCACAGCTCTATAACAATGAAAAATATATATATTTATATCCATTATAATCCAAATTTACGATTAGTTGACTGTTTTTGCAAACAAGAAAAAGAGAGAAAATACATTTTGTGAACAGAACACTCTGCACCTAGAGTTAAACTCGAATGTAATTGTTAAAAGTTGAGTTCGTAGGTACTTACTTGACTCAATCTCGGGTACGAAACGTACGATTTTTCTTCCAGACATGCACATAGTGCATGAGTTAGGTGCGTTCAATTGTTTTTATGATTTTCTAATTTAACTGCATCAACATTTTTATTTTAACATATTAACTGTCCATTCGTTGCGTAGAATGTCACGAGACATCGTTGCGCTATGTGTAGTACCTACAGCGGACCACTTGCATTGAGCTTTGCCTCTTGTGGAACATATTTATTCGTGTGCTGTCGTAGCATTCTTCTCCTTCGCCAGCCATTATTAGGAATATATTCATATAGTATGAAATATAATATGTGCATCACGGTATATTATATTACTCTAAATAGGCACAAGAATCTATAGTTCATGGCTAATCTCAAATTTTCGGAACAACCTGTGCATGGGATTCCAGTATTACAGTAAAACACGCGATTTAGTCCGAGTTTTCAATTGTTATCAACTATGAATAAGACTGTTTATAGTTAGTAGTGCTAACAGACTGAGAATTACAATTAAAAAATACTAGGTACAATAGCTTTACCCATTTTGTCCTGCACCTTCTACATTGTGTGGTTTAGTCGTAGTGTGCTGCGTCTAATATGCATGTTTTTTTTCTATTTCCCTTCTTTCCTGGACAACTTCGGGTTCCACATCGGGCGACCTCAACGGATCCTACTGCATGGTTCGAATTATCTATATGTCCTACAATCGCATGGAATGCCGTCACGTTAAGTATGGTTTCAATTTCTTATATCCTTGGCTTGGGTGCTGTGTTATGTTTTTGTGAAATCTTATGTTATAATGGAATAGCAATTGGAAAGCAAGTTTGAGTACAGCGAGACGGAGAGACTGACTGCAGAGTGTGAATTGCAGGATCTCCTCCAACACAATACGAGCTTAGAAGACAGTTTGAGTGCATTGAAGAATGAACTCCAACAAACGCAAATGGAACTGGAAAAACGTAAGTACCGATATAATTCAAATAATATTTTATTGCTTTTTTAAAGGACCAAGGTGTTACCAATTATTACAATATTATACAATATTATATTATACAAAATATACAATATTATTATTTTTGTGTGCACAAGTTGTCCCACTGCATTTCTTTTCGTGCACGTCGACAGAGGCGACATCTTGGGGTTTTCAGTTTGTAGTTTGGGTTCCACTTAAAACTATCTTCATAGGTGGTAGGGTTTATTCCACACCATCCTTAGAGCAACGCGCACCCCGCTCCAGGCCTTGCTCTTTGACACCATCCCATTGAAAGAACGATGGTCGAAGTGGCAATGAAGTTTGTTCCGTATTTTAATAGTTTATACATTGAAGGGGTTGTGTTCCACGAGAGGTTGTTTCATATGTGGCTACGTACATACATAGATTAAGGAGGAAATTTTGTAAAAGTGATTTCAATAATATTGTATTAATGAAAATGGGAAATTCACGGGCCAAATTCGAAGACCCATTTGTGTTGCCATTCCAAAGAAGAAACTTTGTTATAGGATGGTTAGATGATGTTAATCCAGCCAGAGGGACAAAAATGTTTTTTTCAACAAGCATTCTGTGCATGAATGAACACACGTGTTGGGTACGACAGAGCGCGCGTGTGTGGTGCGGAGCGCGGCGGCGGCCGGCGCGGAGCTGCTGCGCACCGCGCTCGCTGAGCTCGAACGCGGCGGCGGGCAGGAGGGCGGCGCCTCCGCCGCCGAGCTCGCCGCGCGCGCCTGGCAGGACCTCGCCGCGCCACACTCTGACCTGGTGCGTTAACGTGGTTCGGTTATCTTTGAGCCTACATCCAGAGCATCCGTCGTTAACATCAGGCGTTTCTCAAACTCATCTGCGGCACTGCTAGGATATGGAATTGTCTGCCGGCGGGTGCCTTTCCTCACACCTACAACTTGGATGTTTTCAAACTTAATTTTAACAGGTTTGACAGTCTGCAATAGTCTGCAAATCCGCTGGCATGGTGTCTCGCTGAGTGTGGTTTCGCTGAGGGTGGTCTTCGGTCTCTTGGCACAACTTCCCATATCGGATTTTAATAAAAAAGAGCATCGAAATCATAGCGTCGCAAATTCGTCGCAGTGGTCGCTTTCACTCAAAAACTGAGCCCAGTCTAAACTCAGTCAGGGTTGATTCCTTATAAAGATGTATATTTCATTTCATTTGTATAAACTTTTGGTAGTCAAATTACACTAAGTTACGTCACAAACTGACAGTCACACATGGATACAAATTATATCATAGAGGTAAAAATTATTCTTGCAGTAGCAATAGTTCAGTTCTTTGCAACGTGCCAATACTTCCGAATGATGAATGCGAAAGAATTTACTCGAACAAAGACTGATGCCTTGATACTAGTCAGGTAATCATTTTAGCTAACTTGCCAAAGAGATCGATGTCAAGGTAATTTTAATGTAGATCGATTGTGTACAGAAGGCAGAGGGGGAGAGGGAGGCTGCGTTGGCACACAGTGCGGTGTTGGCATCACACCACACGGCTCAGCTCGCTACATTCACTACGGACATGGTTGCCGCGCTTGCCGACAGCGAGCTTATTGATAGTGAGTAATTCATTTTTCGAGTCTGTCACGTTTACATGCAACATTCTTCAAGCAATAATTTTCTAGTTTGTTAGCGATTATAGCATCCTTTTGCGTTCTCTACAAACATCTCTTCATACCTGCTGCACGATTAGGACACCAGACCTCAAGTGGACTCAATTGATTTATGCTTATTTTCAACACACATTTGACAACATGAATCAAAAAATTTCTGCACAGGCATTTATGGTGACTTTTAAACGGAATTCTTAATATAAATGAACTACTAGAAATAATTAATTTAAATATTGATATCTAGATTGTAAAATAATTCACTACGGATGGTGTTGCCGTCTGTTGTGTCACAAGGCTCTCACCTTGGACCTCTATTTTTAATTATTTAGTATTTCCTTGATTGCAATTCTATACTTTATGCTAATGACTTAAAAATTGGTAAGTGCCATGATTCTGATCTTTTTAAATACTTAGTTAGTCTTATGATGGTATGTTTATCTTGGCCGCCTGGGTGCAATAGTTCCCAGATGTATAAACTCAAACAAATAATACATAAAAACAAACGACGATGGCAGGTGTGACGAGCGACACGCGGACGATGCTGACGGTGACGAGGCAGTGCATGGAGGGTGTGTCTCGGGGCGAGGCGGGTGCGGCGGCGGCGGCGGAGGAGGCGCGCGCGCGCGTGGCCGCGCTGGCAGAGCGCGCGGCGGCGGCGGGCGCGGGCCGCGGCGCCGTGCGCGGCGTGGACGATGAGCTCGCGGACATGGACCGCGCCATTGAGGAGGCTGCCGACAGGATAGAGGTACTGAAAGATAGGAGGTACTGGATAGAGGTATATGCGACTGGCATAACGGAGGTACGTCCATCGGGGACATGCAGGATAGAGCTATGTCCAGGGGGGACTAGCATAATAGGGGTACATCTATCGGGGATAGATAGGATATAGGTATGTCTAGGGTAGACTGGTATAATAAAGGTACGTCAGTACAGACAGTATGGATGGATGTCCAGGTTTTTTTTTTCGTGTAACATCCTCGGACTATAATCAGATCTATTTTGAGATATAAGGTCGTGAGAAGTGTGCCCCCCACTGGGAGCAGCTAATCTCTATAATTGTGAAGCTACTGCCGATTTTGTAGCTCCAGGATGTTGTGTCGTTTGAGCCTTTTAAGGTAGCCTTGGTGCGTCAGCTGAGCTGCCAGGACGTTGGGGTGATTAAACAGTATTTTCTGATATGTGCATGCAATGAACCGAATTTCCTCTTTAACAGTGTTAATTTGCAAATGTTCGTGGATCTCACTGTTGGTGACAAACCACGAAACATTTGTTATGGATCAAAGGATTATGTTTTGCAGTGGTTGCAGCATAACGATGTTGGTGTTACTGGCGCTTCCCCAAAGTTGTACACCGTACATCCACGCGTGTTTTAAAATACTTTGGTATATGAGCAGCTTGTTGTCTGTCGATAGTTTACTGTTTCGTCCAAGCAGCCGGTGTAGGGTTCTGTAGCGTATATTCAGTTCTTCTCTCTTAGCCTTGAAGTGAGCTTTCCATGTTAGTCGACGGTCGAGGTGTAGGCCTAGGTACTTCACACTGTCGCTGTCGGGTAGTAAAGTATTTTCAAGGGATACTGGTGGACAGTTTCCTTTTCTAAAAGAGAACACGTAACATGAACTGATTTGCAGGCACTAGCTTTTATTTTTCATGTTTGTAACCATTTTGTTATTTCGTCTAA
Source organism: Incurvaria masculella (assembly GCA_946894095.1). Lineage (NCBI taxonomy): Eukaryota > Metazoa > Arthropoda > Insecta > Lepidoptera > Incurvariidae > Incurvaria > Incurvaria masculella. The sequence goes on from OX335644.1 coordinate 14,020,821, forward strand.
TCCGTTTTGCAGTGTTTTGGAAGCAATTTTGGGATCTTTGTTGCTGGCACGTATGGCTGTGTCATCAGCGAATGTTGCAGTAGTGACCTCTGGCATTACTGGGAGATCTGCAGTGTAGATCGTGTACAGTATTGGTCCTAGAACCGATCCCTGGGGTACTCCTGCCTTGATTTCGTGGAATGGCTATGTTGCTCCTAATTCCTTAACGCGAAACAGTCTCCCAGTGTATGTCCAGGATAGAGATATATTCATTGGAGACTGACAGAATAGTCCATTGGTTTAGAGATGGATTTCTTCTTAGGTTTTTAAACATAACCTAAATCAGCTTAGGCCTGTCTAAAATAAAATAAATAAATTAAAACAAAAGTATCTCAATATCGCCTGGGGTTGCTGAAATGAGATTCGACATTAGTAGACTATGTCTATCTAGAAGCTTTATTTCCAATAATTCGATGCCGCCTGCAGGAGATGCTGGCGGCGAGTCGAGCGGCCGACTCGGGCGTCAAGCTGGAGGTGAACAACAAGATCCTGGACGCATGCACGACGCTCATGGGCGCGGTGAAGGCGCTCGTGCGCGACGCGCGCCGCCTGCAGGCCGAGCTCGGCGACCCCACCGCGCGCCTCCGCATGTACCGCCGCAACCCACAGTGGTCGCAGGGGCTCATCTCCGCAGCCAAGGCGGTCGTCGTCGCCGCCAAGCTGCTCGTGTGAGTAGCAAGAACATTCTGGATGGGCGTATTAACAGGCAGTTTCATTTGGCCGTCGGAATGAGCCCCATCCTAGCATCCAGACCTTTGTTTATTATTTATTCATCATCCATATTCATTTCAAGATAAAACTCCAAGTCCCTGGTGCATTATGTTCTCACATTATACAAATATTCATAAATTTTCATAAAAAAAGTTAGAACCCAATATGAGCATCTGATATTTACCGTTTTCAATTAGCTAGACCTTTTATGAATCTTTCATCTTTTTGATTTTCAAAAAAGGTATTAGTTATTTTTAAAAATTATAAAATATGGTTTCACTTTCGCCCTTATGGAACTGAATGCAATCAGGTGTTATCACGCCCTTAATGATGTCCGTGGTATGATCAGGTCGTCGGCGGACGAGGCGGTGTGCGGCGGCGGCGCGATCGAGGGCGTGAGCGCGGCGTCGCACGAGGTGGCCGGCAGCACGGCGCAGCTGGTGGCGGCGTCGCGCGCGCGCGCGCCACCCGCCTCGCCCGCACTCGCCGCGCTGGCGCTCGCGAGCCGGCACGTTGCCGCTGCCACGGGCGCAGTGGTCGCGGCCGTGCGCGCCGCGGCGGCGCTCACCCGCGACCACGGTGCGTGCACGCCGCCCAGCGACGGGACTCGAGACGGCTTGGACCATAGATAATAAGGAAGGAGATATGGCATCTAGCTCATCATGGGTCCCGCTGTCACCAGTTTTCAAAAACTACCAACCCAACTTAACGTACATTCCACATGCGAACATAGTCACAGACATATTGGAGGGTTTATATAGGTGGGAACTGACTTAACGAACGCATTTTAAGCGCATACACGCGCAGTGGCGATGTTTCGACTGTATGGCATACGACGCGTCGCCGGATTCTGGCTTGGATGGCTTACCACACAACCACCGTTATGATATTAGTCCAATACACCACGTTCCCAAAGGAATTAGGTGCCATGCCAGAACCTACCCTTTATGAGCGCAGCTACATGGAACTGGATAGAAAACAAGGATAATTTTCATTGCCGTTTCAACCATATGGCGGGCTTAACCTGCCACTTAGTAGAGGAAGGGGACCTACTGTTTTACATAGATTCCGAACCATGGTACAGCTCGCATTTGTAACGAAATGCACTTATCCAACTCGGAAAGAGAAAGAAAGTGGTGCATGACTGGGGCGAGGATTTGAACTCATACGCCTTGCATGAAAGGCAAGTTCTCTAGCCCCTAGACCACGAGCAGTACTGTAAGATAGTTTTGATTTAAATAATTTGATGTTGAATAATGGAATGTTGAATGAAGGTAATGTCTTGCCGACAGATGACCTAGAGACCTCGGCGCTCACGCTGACGGCGACGCGGCGGCTGGAGATGGAGAGCAAGGTGCGCTCGCTGGAACTGGAGAGCGCGCTGGACGCGGAGCGCGCGCGGCTCGCGGCGCTGCGCCGCCGCCACTACCAGCTCGCGCAGCAGGAGGAGGTAACCCACCTTCTCGCGTTCACTATCCGAGTACGACTTGAACAGAGCCTGTAGTCCCAGTTGTCACCTAAATTGGCGTTTACGGCAAACCCATCGACTGGCGTTTTCAAATGTATGGAGAAATTGAAGAGCGCACGCAGTGGGCGTTATTCGAACTAACGTTTGCGAGCCCGAGTTTGATTTGACAGCTTACTCAACGTTGCCTTAAGTACGTCGACGTTGCTGTTTACGCCGACTCCGCGTTGTCATACAAATCGGAAGTAGGGGACCCCCCCCCCCCCCCGAGACCACGGCTCAATGGCTGCCCTAATTTAAAGGTCCCTTAATTTAACCTTTGGAGCGCGAACGACGCAGCATCGGCGTCCTGTACCGCGCTCCCGAATCGAATAAAAATCTATATCTAAGACACTGATCAAGGTATCTTCAAAATAATAACTGTTCCATGTAGCTAGATAGTGCCTCCATTTATTTACGTTACTTTTGTAGTAGTTTGGTTCAAATATAAAATAATAAAAATCATATAACATTGACTTTAGAATTTTTTTAAATATTTTGTGATGTTACTCGAGGTTTAGGGTAAAAAAGATAAAGTTATGAAACAAATTTGTTTTTTATTTAGTAGTTTATGATAGCTGCTATAACATTGTGTCAAAAACTAATGACCCCGCCATACAAAAAAATATTATAATTTGGTTCCAAACATCGCGAACAAAAGCGACACTTATTGTTTTTCAAAATAATATTTTAGAATTTATTATAAATTATTTACGATATTATCTCAGTTGAATTTATTTTTAATTTATTGAATAATGATGGAAGAATATTTACATAAAATTTTTGTAAAGAAAAAGTTTACATAACATTTTCAGTAAAGGAAAAACCCGAAAAATCTCTCTACATTACTAACAGTCTAATTAGAATCTAATCTAATTAGAATCGAGTTAGATTTTATATCATCATAAACTGTTATATATACACAATTTTTTTGTGTAAGATAATGTTATAATATGTAATCAAAAACATTTTATTTTGAACATTCAAATTCGGCTATAAAATTGCACTCAGCGCACTCATACATGCAAACGCTCCACTTGAACACACGTCGGTGAGCGCGCGCTCTATCTATAGATAGGTGGGCGCGCGCGTTCTATCTATATAGGTAGGCACTTACTCAGCAGCGTGACGAGGTCGAATTTTGTTGCTGGAGTAGAAGCAGGCTTCCGGGACACGAAGCATTGGTGACATGGTCTTTGAAATAAAACACGTAAATATAAGTTCACTAGCTGCGGTACCCGGCTCCGCTCGGGTTAGTGTCGGCTAAATTATCTCATGGATAAAAAGTAGCCCACATGACTGGTCCAAAATAGGGTCAACTGGTCCAGGACAATGTATCCATGTACCAAATTTAATCAAGATCGTTCGAGCCGAAATAGCATGATTTAATGAGAAACATCCAATAATTCCCATTTAGAGCTTCGTTGACGTTTGGTGGCTATTTAAAAAAAAAACATTTGCCGCGAGAACCTTTCTGCACTTTCACTGCTACATTGCTTACCTAGTAAGTAACGTGTAACGTAGGTAAGTTTTGCGTGGACTCCAACCCACAGCCAGCCTCAACATCGAAAACAGTAACCCATCTCGAACCTGATTGCTCCCAGAGATGCTATACATTGATAAAATACGCATATAAATCAGGTAAGTGGTTCTCATGTTATAAGACTTTAAGACTCACTACTTACCCTTCTGGTAATGAAGCGTTATATTATGTAATCTATAAGTTTTTAGTAGAATCAGGCTAGACGTAGATACAATGCACATCTAAATCGAGTAATTGGTTCTCAAGGATTTTATTCTGTTGGTCGCTCCTCCGGCGATTTAGCGTAATGCCAAGTAGTCCTAAAGTTGCAGGAAATACCAAGCCGTACTTCAGTAAATGTAAGCGCTGCCGCCGCAAAGCCGAGCCGTGCATAGCATTGCAGTTTGTATGACAGCCCCATCTTAGCGTAAGCGGAACTGAATTCTATTTAGCCAATCCTAATTCCCGGGTAGTTAAATGTACATGTACTAAGTTTTACAAATCGCTAGTGCCTTGAAAATTCGCCAAACGGACACCAAACAGTCACGACGTCTGCCCTCCCCCCGCCGCCGCTCCCCGCCACCGCCCCCGGCTCCTCTCCCCCTAGTGTGAAGTATCGCTACCGGCATCGTTTTCGCAGCCCCGTGAAAGTTCTAAAGCCCATGGGCACATAAATTGTAGCCTATGTGTTATTCTGATGTATAAGCTATATTATTGTAAAGTTTCATTACAATCCATTCAGTAGTTTTTACGTGAAAGAGTAACAAACATCCATCCATCCATCCATCCATCCATCCATCCATTATTACAAACTTTCCCCTTTATAATATTTATTAGATTATTAGATTAGATAGAAACATAGCAGCACAAGTATATTTTTTAACATTTTGTAAAAGTGAAACCTAAAATGAATAGAAATTCCAATTAGCGACGGATGGTCAAATAAAAAAACTTAATGATTATATCTGAAGTAGAGTTTGTGCGTTGTCTGTCCGTCCGTCTGTCAGACACCTCCTCCTATTATTGAAGTTACAAAATTTACAATGTATGACGAAAACAAGTTTTGACGTGACAGGTAGGTAGATCAGGTCGGGCCATCTAGTTTGAGGGGTCGCATGATGAGTCTAAGACCAGAGTTTCCCAAGATATGACGAAAAAAAATTTTTGAAGTTGTTTGACATGCATGGCAAGTGCTCCCGTGCATGTCGCAAGTATATTTTAGGCATCTTTCGTGTCCACACACCACCCGTTAGCATGAGAACAGGTGCGACATGCACGGCAGAATTCGCCGAAATGTAATACAGCATGCAAATAAAAATAAAAATAAAATAAATTAATAAACAAAAACCGGCCAAGTGCGAGCCGGACTCGCACACGAAGGGTTCTGTACCATCGTAAAAGATTTAACATAACAAAATCACGTTTTTTGTATGGGAGCCCCCTTTAATTAAAATTATTTTTCAATTTTACCTATTTGTTGTTATAGCGGCAAAAAAAATACACACTCTGTGAAAATTTCAGCTGTCTATCTGTTACGGTTACTGAGATACAGCCATGTGACAGACGGACGGACGGACAGACGGACGGACGGACGGACGGACGGACGGACGGACAGCGGAGGATTAGTAATAGGGTTCCGTTTTCACCCTTTGGGTACGGAACCCTAACAAGAATACTATGTAACCGAAACAAATAGTACATATTTTTAATTCTATTCTATTACCAGATGCGTCTTGCCCTATGGAAATGTATGCAGATGATGCAATGGGATTACTTATTAGATATACCAAACGATTTCAAAGCAACAAAATTTGGTATTATAACTCCACGCTCACGAAGTTCCTGAGATCTCGACAAATGACTTGAATCACACTTGACCAACGGCCAGCGGGCGGCCGAGCGGCCGAGCGGCCGACACCAATACACTCACAATGTTTATACTACAAAATATGATTTTCTAGATTTTCGGTCTTTTTTCCATTTTTATGTAAGAAAACATATCAAGTGTGATACATCACCGGATTCTACACAAAATTTGCCACAATCCGGACTAATTACATTCAAGCAAACGTAATTTTTTGTGAACAAATTTTATAAACAAATGTGATAAATCTTTGAAATCTGAACATGCCAAAAAACATTTGATTTTTTTGCTGCCTACAGAAATTGCAAAAACCTATAACCACTGCATTGATAGATAGCTAAATATATTACAATTTCATTGATATAAAAAAAATTACAATACTTACGTAATATTTTCGTCACTCATCCTTTTCAGCCGGCACAGAACCACGCGCGCAAACGTACCTCGGTCGACTGGCCAGCGAGACGAGCCGCGCGGATTTCAAAAAAATATTTTGTTTTACGAAGTTGCAGCTATTGGGTCGCGGTTTAGCCAATCAAAAGCGTCCTACACTCCTCTATCCATTTGAAAAAGCCAATCATAGACCAGTAAATCTATGCCCACACAAAAAATCGCCAATCAGCGCAGATAGCGGGAGCGCGGCAGAGGACGCCTATGCGGCGTCGTTCGCGCTTTACGGGTTAAAAGACTTTTTAATCCATATAAAGTTTTTTTATTTCAAAATGTTTAAACAGTCATACATACTGGAGGATTTACAACCAAAATGTGAGATTAATTTGAGTTTCAGCGACATCTACATTTGAAGCATTGGAATCAGATTTTCGAATGTCAAATGTCACAACCAAAAACTTTTTCAGATTATTATAACGGTAATGTGATATCATATTAAATAAATTAAAATGAAAATGCGCGAGCTCTAGAACAAATATTCATCACATTAACATTAAAAAAACACATGTGTTTTTTCTTCTGTATTTCTGTATTTTTATTGCTTGTGTAAGTGTGATGTTTCCATACAAATTATGTTTGTTGCAATTTTTTACGTGAAATAAATACTTTGACTTTGACACATTAAAAAAAATGTTAAAGAATATATAAAAGTTGTAATAGAAACGTGGCTAAATAGCTCTAGGTCCGATATACTCAGATAGACATATTTGAAACCACATTTTAGAAGGGATCGGCCTAATAGTGCCGGCCTTTAGGCTGGAACGTGTGTGAGTTATTTTGAAAATAAATAGATTTAAATTAAAATGAGTATGGCATACAGAGACACCTACTTATTTGTGCAGTATACTTGCCTCCCTCACCTTTTCTTAATCCACTTGAATCACTTTTGCAAAATATCGATAGGGGTCGGGACCGCAGCGCTGATGGCTCGCAAACAATCATACTTGGCGATTTCAATCATGAATTTATCCGATGGATTCAACTTAGAGCCTGAATACGCAATAAATTTTACAACTTCGTCTTAGGTCACCTTGTAGTCGGTTTCCTTTTCATTAAGCAGTTAGTTCAATTTAATGAAAATAACAAGAATACGGGGCTGACATGACGGGTCACTTTGTGTACCCGAGCCCTTTAAAATAAATATTAAAAAAATACTGGGTAAAGCAAGAAATTGGCAGGTGAATTCATACAGCTGAACTCTATAATTTTTGGTGGGGCCATTATAAATCCAACTTAAGAGAAACAGTCGCCTTTATATTCAGTTTGAATGGTTTATGTTTTTTCCTTTCAGAATGGCAACATGACAAATGGTGGGCATTGAGAAAAAAATGGAAGAATCTGGAGCTATTTTTTTCAATATCTGCAAGCATATTTTTTCTTGCGTGTACTTTTTGTATTTAGATTATTTATCAACTAAAATGTCTGTAGACCCACAAGTCACATGTTTGTCAAAAATTCGGCCTAGTTAAAATTCTATGAAATAAAAATAGTTATAGTAGAGATCTCCAATGGACTTTTGATGTGCCAGGTCCAATGGTCGAAATTGTTTTTTTGTTAATTTTTATCAATGTAGATGTAAGCTCCATGCAAACTATGAAAATTGCTCATTATGTAATGAAATGGGCCTGATACAGAAGTAACATATGTAGAATCAAACATTAATATTATGTAATGGGCTAGTTGCATTATTTTGATAAGTAAAAAAATACATAAAAAAATCACATCATGCAATAAAGTAAAAGAAATAAGAATATCATGATAAATTCAAACATCCTTTTCAATATGCAAAATAATGTGATTGCCCAGCGTTCATTTTAAGAGAACTAAGCTAGTAAACTTATTGATTATGATAAATTTCCAAAAAAAACCCAAGCCAGCTTACAGTCCCCATACTAATATTGCATGGGTGGAGGTTGCGGATAGTGAATTGTGACGTGACAATTCCTATTTGATCATCAACATAAAAAAATCATAAGAAAATAAGTACAGGTATGAACATAATTATGTATTTCACGGTATTTTTCATAGAAAATTAGGATTTACTTTCTTATGCAACTAGCCCATTATTCTATGATAGGATAGACAAAAACCATTACATGCACGTGACAATCGTGTCAATTAAATCAAGCCACGAATGTTTTATGCAGCCTTTAATTTACAATAACATGAAAATAGTGCTATTTGTATTGTGTACATAGGTTACTTTATTACATTTAGGGGTTTCTACATAAATTTCCATTTGTAATCTTCACAATATACTACTGTATATTTTTGTTGTTATAAACTGTTATGTCCACGCTTCTGCCTACTATTGAAATGTATCAGTTTTAGTGGCCGTAGAAGCCAATGTATATGCCATTGACATTTCCGCAAATGAATTAACAGCTTTCCATGCTTTAATGAAGTCTTGCATTTTCTGTCTCATTAATTATTGGCTTTATCAAATCTGATCCCAATTTTTTGGGTGCTGAGCAAGTCCCACTTTGTAGAAGTCAGTTCTGGTTTAACATTTTCTTTTAAGGTGGCCCAACCCGGCGGGACTAACTCATTCGCGGGCACGGTACAAAACCGTGCTGTTGCGCTCTGGGACCTTCTCTGTTTCAAAGAAAAAGACAATGTGCATAGTGTATGATTTGGTAAGATTTACGAAAATTTTTATTACACGACGGCTTATAGCTAAAAGTAAACCACGACCGCTGTAGTCAAAAATCTAACAAAAACCAAATAGATTATAAATCTTGTTTAAATAAGCTATGTCTGATGACTAATCTTTTTAAGATGTTCTTATATTCCGGGAGGTCACGACATTTTTGGTCACGATAGGGTAAATGGCTGAATATGTCGGTCTGCCTGTTCCAAGTGGTTGCGTTATCTAGATTGGCTATATAAAATAGATGTTGGAATGTACCTGCTGATGAATGTATTGATTTTCTAGAAACATTGATACCTATTCATTATGCAACAATTACCAATCGATTTTTTAATTAAATACTTAAATATACCTAAATTTATTTTGATTATTTGATATTTTATTAATTTTGATATGCAATCAAATATTTGTTCAGTTTTTTTATTGCTAACAAAGTACGTACTGATACTTTCATGCTTCGTCATTTGCATACATTTACCTTATAATATATATTTTTTGTCACCATATCTACTTTTTCAGGCGCGTTATCTACTTAACGCAACCACTTGGAATACGCAAAATGACACATTTAGCTTTAGAGGGTTGGACTTTATCCTGTGAACCCAGTTTCAGCCATTTACGTTATTGTTACCATTTTTGTCGCGACCTCCTAGTCTATTACTTTATCATTGCGTAATCCACATCCAAGGTTAGTGTATAAAACGCGAAAAATTAGATCTTTCGGACCTTATAACTGAGAGCCCAAACACAATTTTACAATGCCAACGGTCATCAGACATCTAGTTCGATTAAATAAAGCTATTTTGAGCAAAATTTGGGATCTCTGACAAGAAATATGGGCGTGATCTTCTTTCCCCGTTTGTATGGGGAGTTAAGCGGGATGGCCCACCTTAAAGGGCAGAGTTACACGTTAAAAATATCAAATTCATTCTGGTATCATCTGCGTTAACGTCAATTTAGTTCTTGATTGATATCGCTTGTGAAGCACCCAGTGTTACGAACTGTTCGAACGAATCGGATTCGCATGCCAGCGACGAGCGTAGCGAGCACGGCTCCCCCCCGCCGCCGCGCACCTCCGACAGCATCCCACTCCGCGCGGCGCGGACAAACCAGTCCGTCTACATACGTCGAATTAGAAGCTACCTACATACGCTGCTATAGTTGTTATTTAAGTCTTGTTTTACGGTGCAATATACGCAATATCAAAGTTACAGTCCACATTCATTTATTATCGCCACTCGACAACAACACCCAGTTTTGTGTAATATCGCTATATCTGTGTTATTATTGATAAGTGAGCCATCTTCCACGAACTACACACATTTTGATTGCTTCCACCCTAAGGGTAGATAGTACAGTTTGTGTGGGAATTTGTCCATTTGGATATTCTAGGTACTTTGTTGAAACTATAAAATAGCTTTAACAGAAATCATGAGACTAATTTTAAGAATTAACATTACTGTTTTGTGCAGATTTGTGAGGTAAGAATTAGTGTATTTCTATTATTACAAATTGCACTATTCATATACTTACTTTATAGTTTGTAAGTAAACATGTATAATTGCGTTTATTATACCAAAATAAAATTTTACAAAAATATACAAAGGTTAATTCATTAATTGGCATTGCCAAAACAGCTAATTTTCTATTTTTTATTATTAAAAAATATTTGATAAATATTAAAAGATAATTATGAAACATTAGGTAGGATTAGGCAGTTAGGATATGTATCAATGAAAAAATATGTCTAGTACCCAGTTTTATTACAATGTATTACCTATGATTACCAAATTACTGCTTAGCCTAACCTAGCCCAGTTCTAGCATGTATTTACGTACAATAAGTTTTTTTAGTCAAAAATCCAACGAAAACGTTTTGTCTTGTATTATGTGAATGACCCACCATGATAATCTGTTTGAGTGCCCATGCAATTCATTTGCAGCTAAGAACATTCTGAAATGATATCAGTATTTTGTAATTATTGAGTAAGTTATGCTTTTTGTTTATAATGGCTTTGTTTTTCATACTGAAGACATACAATTGTTTTATGATTGAAATAAATTTTATTAGCATTATATCCATGTTGTTTCCGTGTCTAAAGATATAATAACAAACCTGACAGTGTCAATATTAACTGCACTTTGATCCTCTACTCCTATTCTAATCCTTCACCATTATTTGGCATTTTCACACTTCACATTTGGTTAAATTCAATGTTGCTTACTTCCTGCGAAAATAACACTTGTTACAATTCTTGCGATCTACGAAATCTAACAGGTTTTACTAGTAAACACGTATCTGTAAAACAAGCTCGGATATAGTTAGCATTAAAACAATGAAGAGAAATGCTCGACAAATGAATTATCGCTCGTATGCAGATATTTGTTTACCAAAAGTAAAGCCTGCTAGACTACATGGATTGTAAGAATGGTTGTATAGATAACCATTGTTCCTAACAGAGGTAAGACTAGCCATCTTCAAATGCCATGTTTCATTTACTGTGATTTCTTTTTGCTGAAGAGTCGTATCCAAACAACTCTTCTGTAATATCCCCAATAGTTTCTTCTCAGTCTGGTAAAAACTACCAAACATGATATATCATTATAAAAAACCAAATCCAGAAATAACGATATTTGCAAGTCGCATGTAGTCGTTTCCTCTCAATTGTATACACTGGAAAGAGAAGAATTTCCTATGTCCCTTTTACTCTATGGTTGACTTCAGCATGACAGAAAGAGATCTCAAATTTGTCTCTATTTCCGGTGTATAGATTTCAGACGAAACGACTGTACTGTCATGTTGTCGTTACCTGTATTAACATTGAATTGCAGAGAAGTTATCATGTATATGAGTAAATAAAAACACAAAGCTGTTTGTATTGTATTTAAGTACATTTACATATTTTATTTCTCGTTTCACATAATACTGAATTTGTTGCCTTAAGGTCGGCCCGTAAGCATCAGAAAATTACGCTTCCCATACAAACGTAGTTTACTAATCATTTGAAGACCACTGTTCCAATTGGCTTGATATTTGGGTCTTAATATCAGGCAACAAATATCTATGTCTGCACGTGTTTGTTTTTTCGAAAAATTTATCCTGTGTCACACAACAGAGAAAAGAAAATTTGTATGAAGATTTTCTTTCGCCTGTTATTTGACTTGCTTTAGATTTTTCAACAAAACAAAAACGTGCAGACACAGATAACAGTTGTAGAATATTAGATACCAAATATCAAGCAAATCGGAACAGTGTTTTTTAAATGATTAGTAAACTACGTTTGTATGGGGAACATAGCTTACGGGCCGTTCTCAGTCGGAATAACTAAACACAATAAGCAGTTTGACTACATTAATGGAAAAATATTCACGTCAATAACCCACTCACATTGATTGGAATGCTATACTCTGTATTAGGGACACCTTCACAACACAATAAAAATGTCATAATATGACTACAATTTTGATTGCCAAATTTGATTGTGCAAAATAGGATCAGCAAAAGCAGCAATGGTACAGTATTTCAAAATATGTTTTAAACTGAATATTTTGGGGAACTATGAAATATTCTGAACAAGCGTGCACCTGTGACATGGATGAATGCCTGCTTTGGTTAACTAAATACAAACATGTGCAGCTTGATGTCAAATCGTAATGTCAAGGTTCATGAGAGTAACACAGCCCTTTAATAATCTCGCTTATCACTCTCTCAGCTGGACGCAAAGTTGTGATGTTTTTCTGTCCTTCGGAATAGTCGTTTGAATGAGCAATAATGTACATGACTATATTTCACGATAAACAGTCTCTTTCATAACATGTCTACAAAGATATAGCATACACAACCAATGGCACATTTACAAAATATATATCTATACATTCAATACATACACCTACTAACCTCGGAAGTCAACTCAGACAAGCTGGAGATTCAAAAGACAGACATTTACAAAATAAATGTTCAAGTAAATTGAAAGTGAGTTGGGTTTACCAAATTGCTGGCAAGATAAATCACAGTTTTAAAACAAAACCAAAAGCCTTCTATAGAAAAAGTTAATTCTAGTACTTATACATAATATAATTTTTAAATTAGGCCATGCTCGATGTGTTAAGATTTTTTTCAATTACTGTATGACGTGATTCTTGAATTGACAACACTGTATACTTAAAATTTGTAAATCCCCGACATTATCGTATAAAGAAAACTCCCACTATAACAATCCTTATATTTTTCTTTCATTGGTTTTAAGTTTTTACGATTGTATACAAGCTTAATAATAGCAAAAAACATGCAAAACTGTGCGTTTTTAAAAAAAACCTTAAACTTTTTAGCACCGTCCTAGTTGGCTCTCGAAATATCCTGACAACCCATTACAATAAAACATAATTTGCAGATAATTTTGTTGTTAAAAATGCCATTATACAGAGCTACAATAACAAGCCTGATAAAAAGCATCGACAATTTGTGCTACCTAGCCAGGTTTCATTAGTTAACATTTTGTTTTTTCTGTTAATATGATGTATCTGCAAGTATATTCATATTGTTATCATACTGATAAATCTGATGTTATCTAAAAGTGTGTGTCATAAAATTTTAGCAATGTGATGAAATAAACGATAACATAATGGGACCAATAAGTGCCTGAAATTGCAGCATGTCCAAGAATTTCAATTGAAGTGACATGTCATGAGCCCTGACATCTATGGGAATGTTGCGAAATCAGTACATATCACATCATAATTGACCGAGCGAGCGTGAAGCACGAGAGGTTCTCAGTTTTAGTTTGGGCAAAATGCCTTCATATGCCTGTCCAGCTTCTCCTCTACAGGTCGCATCCGTCAACCACCGATTGTCATGAAATTTTGTGAGCAGGTTCGATAAAATTATATAACTCCAGGGCACTATAAGTGGTCCTGACAATGCCTCCGGCGCAGCATTTGAGGCAAAACATGTCGGCCCAGTGCGGCATCGCGCACCGGGGAACCGTAAGTTCGACCGTCTAATCTGCACATTTTGTTTGGTTGAAAAATAATGTAAAAAAAACGGAACAATTTTCAATTTTGAAGCAAACATTTTATTGTGTTATTTTATCAATTCGTAAGGACAATTTTTTTTCTATTTTTGGTCCTGAAGCTAATAAGGTACCAGTGTTTCACTGTTGTAGTTTTCAGTGTTACCTCTCAATTTTGATTCCTCATCAGAATTCCTCCTTTTTGATCTTAACGGCAGGAATTCTATATCTTTAAACTGAGTTGTACGTTTCACATTCAATACATTTTTGTAATAAAATTGTGCAAAATAATTTCACACCAGGTTTTGTGCAAAAACAGACATTTTAATAGAATAAATTAAAACTAAAATATATTATTATCAATATATATAAAACAAGTATCCCTATTTATAGTAAATGAATGATAATCAGAGGAACTTAAAACATATTTATAGTATACTTATTTGTACAGTAGTCTCAATGGAAGCTGGCAAAAGCGTTTACTCTGCTCTATATGTGAATGTACAGATATCACATGCCTAAGTAATTTTTTTTTTTAATTTCTTTGATACTTTCACATCATTTAGGTCGTAGAAATATTTCATGTCGAATTTTTTCGCCCTTAGGTAAAAGGTCCTCTTTACACATTTCTTTGTAAAATATCCTCTTAATGTACACACGGATCACAGTTAGCGCCACAACTTTGAGAAACATACAGTTTCCTTACAAACGAGGATACTGCGTGTGGTGTTCAGTGTCATGCACTTCGTACTCTATAGGCTGAAAACGAGAAAGGGACTATACAAACGTAGGGCGTTTCACCCTAAAGGCTAAACAGCAGCTACATGAAACAAGTTACCATTAAAGGTGATCTTGGTCGAAACAACCATCGTTCCAACCGTTATGCATCACTGGCGGTCAACCAATTTATTATTATTATTAGTTTGACTAATACTTCTATGGTCTGAGAAGATTTAGGTAAGAAAATATCGACTCCTAACGACGGAGATTGATCTTTCGTCATTTTGGTCGTGTGGACGATAACCATTTTAGTTTGCAATGACCAAGGTCACCTTGAAAGAGTTTCCATTAGTAAGGCGTACAATGTATTGGGGTAAGACAACATATCAAATTGTTTACCTTGTTTCCAGCTCGCATTGAGACATGCACCTTAATCTAAACATAAAAGCTCTAGTAGGTAAGCTTGCTTCTAAATTATGTTAACTCCTTTATAAAAACTACCCAAGATATTTAAGATATTAGTCAATTTGTGGCACAAGAACTCTACATGTAGCCCCGTCAGAATAAGTAATAGTACTAAGCACAGAATATTGACTCCACGGATGTAAGTATGCTATTTTGAACCTCATTGTCACATGGCTAAAGTTTTCATTACTTCGCTGCCTTTGGGCCGGCTACTTCAAACACACCAATCGCTCATCTCCTATGCTTCACTCTGCTATTGCTCTGATAGGCCATCTATAATTTTAGAAGTAAAATATGCAGTGGGCACAAAACAATACCTACACTGCAAAGTGAGACCTGGCTGGACCCGCGCTATTCCACCACTGCTGCTCAATTAACTACGGAAATCGAAACATAACAGTTTTCAATCCTATTAATTTGGGCTCTAAATTGTCTAAGTAGAGTAAGACCTCGACCAAATGTGGACCAGACCTAGGTCGGATAATCGAAAGTATCGAGGTTATTAGCAAAGCTTTGGAAAAAAATAGCGATGTATGTAGTCGTCCGGTATTCGGCAGTCAGCGCATACGACGCACGCAAGAGCTAGTGAGCGACGGACTGACTGTACTGGCGCGGTTGCGACGGGCAATGGACGAAGGACGAATCGCGCGCAGCGCCGCACCACGTGGGATCAGGCGGCGTGAGTCGGATAAAATGGGTGTTGGTTAAACTGATGACGGTTTATCCCGGTTCTACTGAAATGTAATTTTTGTTTTAAAAGTCATTTTGAGAACGTTTGTTTTGAGACTCGAATTATATACAACAAAGCAAATCAGGGGGGGAAGGACACGACAGAGCTCTTGTTTCACATTTCAACTCACATTTTTCCATCATTACTGAGTCGGGAAACGATTCTATGCAACCACCCATCCTAACATTGTTCTGGGGCTGCCCCTAGTCGTGGTGCGTTCGGTGCGCCCGTTACAGCGGCGGCTCGTCCCACTTGAGGTGCTTCTCGGGCGTGAGGTGAATGATGCGAACATGGACCGCTTGGAACTTCTCCATCTTGGGTGGGATGGGGCACAAGCGATACGTCACCTCGTCGCCGGTCAGCGGCACGTACTCACCTTCGATACTGCAAAACGCACACAAATGAGCATTTGTTTTTTTATTATAACGGATTTATGGCGCCCAAAGATATCTGTATCCACGGGCAATCAATTGTTTGTAATAAAAACATCAAGAATACTTATTAATTTATTGACTTGTTATTTGTTAACGCTATTGTTATTACTATACGTTTGTAGTAAACCAAACACAAGGAGGTAAAAACAAATTAAGTTCAAAGTCTAAGCACCTCAGAATAAGAAATAAAAAGTATTTTTTTCTTACTAAAGTGTCTAGTTACGGAGATTTTAATTTTTGAAATTTATGTTTTCTTTGTAATGTTTTTTGCCGCAATGTTGCAACCGTGCATAAGGTCTTGAAATGTAACCTAGATCCCATGTGAAGTGTCAGGATAATGCCATGTCATAACAGTAGGTATGATATTAGCCATCCAGGTCCAGTTACATACAACGTTCCCACATTCTTACTGAACAGTAGATTATTTTAACACTACATAAATTTTGTATTGAAAGTCTAACTACAAATGTAATGTATGGCCGTTGCAACTGTATATAGTATGACTATATGAATATTATGTCTGCCTACAGAACCAATACGGTAAAAATAAGTAAGTAAATAAGAGAAACAGCTAATCTGGTTGTATGTAGCTGAACGTCCCCTCTCGATGAACGTCCCCTTCCCTATATGACTATATGAATAAACAGTGCCTCCTTGATAACCTCTTTTATTGGCCAAAAATGGGCTAGATGTTAGTCAAGGGACAAACTAGACAAACGGTATGAATCATGTAATTTTTTTATAGAACCTGTTAGCCCCACTATAATATACAGTAACCAACACACAAATGTGAAACATGGCTAACACTAAATGCATTAGCATCTTATCACATCACGTGTGTCAACATCCAAAAATTCACATTGTGCCACTGAAAACGAGTCAAAAGAACACAAGAACCTTAAATGTTGCGAATGATGATGGAAAATTCTACATATTACGTTTATGATATCACAACTGCAGAGTAGAAAATCGATGTTCACTTTATATTAAGCCTGTGCCATTTTACATAACAATATTAATCAATGGCAGAACAAGTGTGTACATAATGATTTATCAACTGTGTAAGATAAATGTGTTTACTGTTTCAACCTGTATGTTTACATTTATCAACTGTTACCTTGGCCAGAAAAAATATCAGTTTATAGACTAAATAAAACAGTCAGACTCGCACATGAAGGGTTCCGAACATGAAAAAAAGGGGTATCAAGAAAAATACATGTTTTTTGTATGGGGGCCGTTAATTTTGTATTTCTATATTATTTGTTGTTCTAGCGATAATATAAATACACACTCTATGAACATTTCAACTGTCTACCTATTATGTTTCAAGAGATATAGCCCACTAAGAGACAGGCTGTATCTTAGCGGAGGCTTGGTTATAGGGTTGGCACACATTGGGAACCGAACCCTAAAAAGGTTACAACCATAAGGAATGTGATATGTACGCATGTATAATCGACCGTAAGGCAAGGACACATTCATTGAAGAAGGAGCCCAGTAAAAAGAACTACTTTACGAATATACTGCAAGGGTATACAGCCATGCAGTATATTCTTCCACCCGAACCAGCAAAACCATTTGCTGGTATTGCGTCTACCGATTTCGCAGCCGGCTGTAAACCCATAATTTGTAATTCTCATACAGTCCCTCCTCCCGTAATGTAGGCCTCCTCCTAACACAGTGTTTAAGATTGTACCTAAATACATTTATTTAACACTTCATCTGCGTTGTGGACATTTCACTGTCTATTATAAATACATATGCACATATCACATTCCTTAGAATAAGTAACGTACCTGCTTAGTACGAAAAAGTATAGTCAAAACCATAGTCTGCATGGGTGCATGGCAAATCAATCAATGATTCTATACTTTCTGTACCATCAAACGTAGCGAAACAATTTTTTTAGGATTACTTAACATCTAGTAGACTTACTCAGAGATGTGCACGAATAAGTCGTCGCCTCCCTTGTCACGGGATATGAAGCCGTGCCCCTTGGAGCGGCAAAATGACTTGATCTTCCCGTTTTCCTGAGGGTTTCCCAAAGCTCTCTCTGACCTGCAAAAAAAAAGCGATTTTACTAAAATGTAACTACGTCACAGATCAATGAATAGTCCAAGGACAGATGATACACTCCGTGCAGACATTTGAATTAATAGTGACTGCTCTGATGCAATAAAATACAATTTAGCCCTCAGAGTGTTGTGTGCCTAATATTATGTTCACCTACAAGTCGCTCACACTGCGTGGAAGCTGTTTATTGTAATAGTGATACAATAAACAGCTTCTTTTACTCTATCTGTCAATTTCTCGATCGGTAAGGTTGTGTAAGATATAGCTTTGATTGCTGCCCATCTAAATTATAGCCCAAGCACTTTGATGAGTAGAACAAAACAAAAACCAGAATTTCATACTCGATAAGGAGCGGAAATAATTTGAATGTGACAATACGTAATATGTAAGTATCAAAAGTAGCTAACAATTCTAATAGTATTTGAGGCCTGTTAGTCATCAACAATGCATTAGATTAGAAGTCCTGTCAAAACTGGAGCGCACGGTGAACATTAATGATTAAAGGAACGAAAACTTTATGTAAGTAGGAAAATACTTTCTTGGTAGTGCAGGGTGCAACGTGACTGCGTAGGGAAGTAGTCTCCAAATGAATGCCAAACAGCTTTATACATAATGTGCAGAGTTTGCTTAGATCTGTATACATTTTAGAAAACCAGAAAAATTACTAGAAAAGCATTGTCACGGGTACTATTTCTGCCTCCCAAGAGCAACAAAATGTTAGGTCTTAGGACTTGCCGGGGTTAACTCGTATCACCCTGGTTTCATCAATGATGTATTAAGGGGTCTGTATCAGTGGCCCTCATGGCTGCGTATATTAAAAAAAACGCCTCCAAAGCAGTGAGTTAAGGCTCCAAACTCGAAAACTTGAAAGAAAATGGCAAGTAGAAATTATCATATCGACTATCAGAGCGAGAAATGCCGCTCAACTCGTGAGGTCACAAATGATGCAATATTAGCAAACTCAAAAGATGGAATATTTCCTTTTTTACTTTGAAATTTTATTTTAATAATACCATTGGGTAATAAGAGTTCTACAGTGAACAAATAAAAAGGGGCCTGAAAAAGAACAGTCAATTTGAAATATCAGTGATATTACTACTATGAGACCATTTAACTATATAAGTGGCATTAGCAAAAATACTCAAACTTGCTACCAATCTTGGATTTTTGGCAATTTCTTAGCGTGTTCTGTGCAGTATATGGAGACATTCCTATCAAATAGCGATGGGTCATAATAGTTACTTTTTGACATTACCTATTATTGATTAAGCTGCTTCTTAACAATAGGTTCTTCTAACTATTACCAAATAATAGCCTAATAATAGGATAGGTAACTTGTACGCGCTCGCTTCATTTTTTAGGGTTCTGGACACAAAGGGTGAAAACGGAACCCTTTTACTAAGCCTCCGCTGTCAGTCCGTCCGTCGGTGCGTCCGTCCGTCCGTCCGTCTGTCACAGGGCTGTATCTCATGAACCGTAATAGGTAGGTAGGCAGCTGAAATGTTCACAGGTGTGTATTTATTTTGCCGCTATAAGAAAAAAATAGATAAAATAAAAAAATAAATAAAGGGCCCCCACCATACAAAAAACGTAATTTTTTTTATATTTTTTTTACGATGGTACGGAACCCTTCGTGTGCGAGTCCGACTCGCACTTGGCCGGTTTTTTAATCAGTTCAGACAAAACACAACTGAATAATAGCCAGAATCGTAAGATATCGTAGTATTCGTAGTTACGCGCGATCCGGCTGCAACGCTGCGATCAACTAATAAGATAAATTACCTATTATATTCATAATAGGTTAGACATTAGATAATAGGTTAGTAATAGGCAACAACCAATGTTTGAACGTAATATAATAGCATAGCAATAAAAAAGCAGGCAGCGCTCTGCGTTAATATCGTAGGTAAGCACACGTAACTGCGTTATGTATTATATACCTCATTGCAAGGACATACTATCTGTTTTCGCTTGAAAAATCATAGTCGTTTAGGCTCAGTCTAATATTTGTGCCCGCGCAATGTCAAGACAGAGAGGGTAACGGGTGGACGCGAGATGGGGCGAGCCGACCACAGCGACAGGTCACGCGAACCGAACCGAACGTTTCCGAATCAAGCACGAACTCCTTACCGATCCTATTATTTGCTAAGCATTACCGCGCTGTAGTCGTAAGCTGTTATATTACTTTGTACTGGTAATACCTAATGTCTAACCTATTATGAATATAACAGGCCCACCTCTACTATCAAAGTGGTGAAGTTTATTTCAAGGGTACTTCTCTACGTTTAAAATAAATTACTTACGTAGACGCAGTCCTTGTGCGGCGAGTGATGATAGGGCTTGGCAGCTGTAGGTGCGATTGAGTCTTATTTGGGGAGTCGTCACTGTTGAACCCGTAGCTGTTCGACATCGCGGCAGTGGTTCCGAGGGGAGGCACACTTCAATGGCCGAAGATTATAAGAAATGATGTTGAACGTGCGTAATATCGGCTACCTGGCAGGTCGACGACCGAAGAGCCAAGGTAAGCAGTTTTGATGCAATCAAAAGACAAAACAGTTACTAATAGCAGCTGTAGAAACCGAAAACCACTATAAAATCCGAGAAACGAAAGAAAAGAAAAAAGGCGGAAAAATATTCTCTTTAGGCTGTGTTGAAAAATCACCACAGAATTAAAAATAAAATAGGTATGGAATGTCAAACACTCTATTTTTGTTTATATTTTTACTCACGGAAAGGCTAGAACATCCGCCGTACATGGGGGGCTATCATTTTTTCGGTGTAACAGCGGGTGAATGGCAGATGAATCGGCAAGAGAACCAAAGAGTATGTAAACGCTTAAGGCCCGATTGCACGAAGAGACGGCTGAGTTAATCAACGTTAAAACACGTATGAAAAAAGGTATGGAATATCAAACACTCTATTTTTGTGTATCTTTCACTGGATGTACAGAAGGGATGGGTCGTTCGCAAACGAACGGGTCAGAAGACCCGGGTCATCTGTGCTGAACGACCGAACGGGTCCCTCGTTTGCAAATATCCGTGTCTTCGCGAGTCGTACGAGTACTTTCTACTGACCCTCGCTGAATGAGATGCCTGGACTGGACCGACCGACCGACCGGTTCTCGGTTCGGTTCGCCAACGAACGAGTCAAAAGAGACGGATCGTACAATATTTTCTTTGGTCCTACAACAAATTTGATGTATTCTGTGGTCTTAATGCAGTTCGCGTATTTGAAAGTATTGTGACTCACCAGTAAGTCACCCGTAACTCATTGTTGAGTCACTGGTGACTCAACGGTGCATCTGAGGTGCATGATTAGCCTCAGGTGACTAACTAGTGAGTCACCCGTAACTCACTGGTAAATCACGGTGACTCACCGATTCATCTGAAGTTTATGATTAGCCTTAGGTGACTAACCAGTGAGTCACCTGTAACTCACTGAGGCCCCCTGGTGAATTTGAATTTCAAGAATAGCCCCCGGGTCGCATAGACCACGCCAACGAATGACCGAACGTGTCGAAATTACGCGTTCAATTTCCGGGGCGTTCAGTCAGACCCGGGTCGCGAATATCTCGCGAACGACCCATCGCTACAGGAGGCGAAATTGGAAAACGATATACCCGCGACGGGCACCTAACTAGTTTTGCTTATTCGGGTCCGACCTTGCAGTCAATAAATAAAGTATTTATTTTTAAAGGGTTTTTTCTTTAATTCATGTGTCCTTGCTTCACACTCTCTTGTCTGTTCACCGGCTGTTCACCCGGCGAGCTAACTTACCATGGTAATCCCTCTGGCATGCTCTGAAGACCGAGAAAAACTTACAACGACCGATAGGTCAGGAAGCGATTGACGAGATAGATATATTGTAATCGTACCGCATGGCGCTCAATCATTACCCTCCGGGCATCGACGTTTATATCGATGCCTCCGGGGAATGACATGATGTTTGGTGTTGTGTTTTTGATAACATCAGGTCAGAGTAACCGTAATTTTCATATAAATACTTTGTTAAACATGACTGAAAGTAATTGGAATTGATATGTAGGCCCGATCTACAAACAGCATCAACCTAGACGCCACACATTGGACTTTGATGCACCCTGCAGCGCCATAGTAGCCAATGCCTACTGTGGCGCTGCAGGGTTATGCGCTCCGTACATTAGCGATGGGTTATTACGGGTGCACCCCATTCCGAGAACCTACTTCCTCTGCTTTAGCTACTCCTTTTGACACTCTCCATTAGCCTTACTGACTCCAATTCCCATTCCCACTCAGCATTAAGGCTGTTCCGACCCATATAAAGTTGTTTGCACACATAACGCAAAAAGTATTGCACTTTAAGCCACGAATGAATAATAAAAGTTTAATATAGTCATATTACTTGCAGCGAAAACAATTTCACAATTTCAGGATTATTGGTTTTGTTACAATTTCTTCAAAATACGATTTTTAATTAACCGCGCCATCTAACGGTGTAAAACTTCTAATCGGCAATTACAACGAAACCATTAAACCTGAAATTGTGAATATGTTTTCGCTGCAACTACTATGGCTATATTTAATATTTTTGACGAATTCGTGCCTTAAAGTGCAATACTTTTTGCGTTTTGCCAAACATTGTATGGGTCGGAACATCCTTAAGTTATATCCATTCCGTCCTTTTATAGTCGTCCCAGGTAGTTATTCCACACCACATGATAGTCATTCCAGAGGAGAAACTTACCCATATCGTCCGCACGACTGCTTTTTTTGCTTATTCGAAATTTTCAACGAAAACTTGGATCCGAATGAAGAAAGATTTTTGCGGTTTCCCGTGGTAGGTACCCACGATTTCGGAGTGACGACTTTTTTTGCTCTTGGATCCGAATTAAGTCTTTTGCGGTATCTCAGAGTACCCACCATATCGTTATAGCTATTGCTGAGTGAAATGATAGTGGACATTTTAATCATATCAGATTTTGTGGGCTTTGGACGGGTTTTCGTAGGAATGGGAACGCATTTCATTTTTGGAGCCGGACTGACCCATCGCTAATGTACATTATGTAAGTTAAATGAAAGGCAACAGATCTATGCATGATTTTTTATTGCATTACTACTCAGAAATGTATACAAAGTGCAGGGTACCTAGGTACTTACATACATTTAGTAGGTAAATATAAATTTTAACCATTAACATTTATTTATTTTCATTTAATAATATTAATTATTTAAATGTTTGTAACACAGCTGCAAAATCCATGAATGTAGTCATTACAAAATAACATATTATATGATATTATCTTCTTCTACCTTGAAACTGTAAACTTGTCACCTATGAATACTGTGACTAACATTATTACGTACTTTTAATACAGTTTTATTCCGGACATCTTCTCGGCAGTACAGGTAAAGGCGTTTTCTCAGTAGGAACAGGAATATCATTCCAATTACCCTGAAATGAAAAATAGATGCGTTTTTTTATCATCTTTGTAGCCAAGAGGTTCCGGGGAAAACTCTTTGTAAATATACCTGTTTGGAAAATCAATAGTTGCTATGAATAATTTCGACGCAGGCATTTTCACTTCATTTAAATCAAAAAGTTGAATCTCTGCACCTAGCGCCACATTGATCGAAGCTTTAAAATAATCGATAAGCTATTACATTCAGCACCTGTTTTAAACTGATGAATGAAATGAATGTGTTTCACAGAAAGTGAAGGGATTGTTACTACTTCCATGAAAATTGGGTCTCAATTTGGTGAAGTACGAAGTCAAAACATATGATTGTCATTAAAGCGCACTTATAAGAGAAGTGGCGCAATAAGTTTTCATATATAAATAAGGTACTGACAATGAAATAGAACAGATGGAAGCGGAAAGGCGTTGCCCCGTCCGAATTTTGAGTAATGTAAAAACTGTATTATATTTTGGTCACTTGTGAAGTACTTTGAGATATTTGTCATAGAACATCAAAACAAACAGCTGCCAAGTATATTAGACCTGAAAGCGAGATCCGTCAGACTTGTTGCACTGCATTGAAAGAGGCGACTCCTTGTAAAGCTTGTGTAGACTTTGCACCCGCAGCGGAGTCCATGGTGAAATTGCAAAGAAATTTTCACGAGGAGATTTTGTAGAGTTAGTATCCATTTTGTCCCAACTGTAAATGAGAAAACAAGTTATTTTTAAATTAAGAAAGAAAATATAAGTAAGGGTGAATATGGTAGATTTTAGGAAAGCAAATTACTTGTGCCTACATCACATCATCGTTATGTTTAGTCAAGTACGGTCACGTTGTGGCGTGCTCGTGGGTGGCGTAGCTCAATTAAACGAATCAAAATGGGGAACCAGAACTTTATTTGGTATTATCAAAAACTTATTCCATAAAACAACCGTCTCAGATGAGCTCTCCTAGTCGCTTGAAAGAATCCTCTGAATGATTCTCGTGGAACACGGAACTGTCATTTTCAAACTAAGAAAATGTTTTATTTATCTGTGCATGGCCTGGCATGACACCCTTCCCTATCTTTACAAATTCGTTTATGTTCCACCAAGTTTACTTCTGACGTCCCAAAACTTCGAGGAGTATTTGCTTACTAATTTCAAGAACTGCCCGGGTGGGGCCCTGTGTCCCATATTCCTTCGTGGACATAGTTTAGCCGAGTAAAACCTCGCCAAAATCTCAGTCAGAGTCCTTGACCTGACTGTCGAGCAGACAGATATTTATATTTACTAATAACCATCAACACTAGGTCTGCTCGCAATAAGTTAGTAACAATTTTGTTACGTACTTGCTGCTTATACTGCTTGTGTGTTAAAATTTAACCTTATCGAGCAAGTCGACATCTTGCTCCGATACCACACTAAACAAAGCGTGCACTAGCGTACGTATTTTAGCATTTTTTAACGTGCTAATTCTCTAGCACCGTTGCTATTTGAAAAGAGATAAACACATACTACAACCGTATTCAGAGTGGCCGGACGCTGGACTAAGCCGTTTTTTGTATGGTTAGTCCGGTGCTAATCCTGGTACTAAGTTTTGACAGGTTCTCTCTGAATACGCCGTCGTAATTATTTGCTTTTATGTTAAGACGCCCATTGACGCTAACTTTACGATATTTTGGCGTTACTTCAATGGTTATTTCAGAGTCGGTTAAGAATAAACACCAGTAAAAAAATTAAAATATCAAAGTTTGGACTATTATCTAGTGTATGACCGTAAAACGGTTTTAATGCGATGTTCATATTCTTAAAAAAAAAATAAGTTTGCAGACGCCCATTTACTAGGTTTTCGTTCCAGCGCTTGGAAATTATTCATGATTTATACAATTTTATTTTTTGAAGTACAAGATTACATATTTATCTAGTGAATAATCGTAAAAAATATATGAATTCGCGAAAAATAGATTTTATAAATCGAAAACAATATTTTGCTTCCTCGCGCTCGCCATCAAGCTGCAAAATCGATTCTGAAGCGCATTCAATAATGCAAATACAGTGCGTACGGAGGTCGCCTTTATCACAGAACAAAAAGAACGGGTAGAAGGAGTAAGTAGGCGGAAACAGCGTAGCCACTAGTACGCGGAGCTCGGCGCACTTCGTGATTCGCGCTCAGCAGTCGTGATTCGTCACTATTTCGGCGCTGTCGACCGCAACTACTGGACGATAAACTCGCGAAGCAAGAACGATGCCCTATTGTGCCATTTTGGAGTGCAAAAACGATAGCCGAACACACAATTTAACAAAAGGAGGCATATCATACCATCGATAAGTTTTATTTTATTTAATTTCGATTTAAATTCGAAAATGTATGCAAAATTTGACGAACACTTCAAAAGTCAAACAAAAATTTACTCTAATACCTACATTTTAAGGATTGGTTTGCATCAATCTCATACATTGTTCTCGAAATTTCTGTCATTCACGATTATTTTTATATTCTAAGGTGATGCCTCAGCTACTCAATAAGGGATGTGACACATCGAATCGACATTGAGCTGTCGATGTTTATGTATGTTTACAGTGATGATTGGACATGGATGATTAATATAACAACAATTGTTATTAAATTAGGATATTACACCGCATTCCCGAGAGAGCTTTAGTGCTATGGCTATATTAAACTAGTCAGAAAACGAGTACTGGTTCATTACCGCACCGGCTGTATTTATACCATTGAATTTTATTGTACCAACCTAGGCTGGTTTCCGGTATTTCACTTACCCCTGTTTTCACCACCTCCAGTTACCTGAAATCCGATAGTTAACTTTCGGCTACATGCGATATTTGTATGATGTAACTGAAAGATAACTTTGGGATTTTTGTAGCTGGAGGTGGTGGAACCGGGCGTTAGTAATTCGCATATAATTATGTATTATACCTACATTACAAAAAAAAACAATGTAATCTGAAATCTGCACTCTCTCTGTTTCTGTTTGTATATTAATATAACGGAAACAATTATTAAATAATGAACTGAATCTTTCTTAATTAATGTTTAAAGGCTAGATTAAACTAACTGATTCTGAATGGTAAATAAATATATTGACTGACATCTAGTGGTTGGGGGCAAATGTTTGTGGTTGGCGATCGAACCTGGACACAAACTTTCACGAGAATCGGTTTAGAAATGCGACTTGTAGAGGAGAACAGCCGCATAGGCGGACAGCCGGTCGCCGGATATACGAAAGCATTTTTGCCCAAGCTGAAACGAGAAACTTCGCGCTTCGCTCGGTCAAAACGTTACGATATATTGTTTAATAAAAAGTAGTACAAAATATATCGATACTCTGACGGATGACGTCACGATTTAGCCACATCCCTAATTGAGTAGCTCTCATGACTATGCAGTGCTGGGATTTTATCATATTTGTGCGATAAATGTACCGTCGGTACTATTTAATACCGTGACATTAAAACCTTTACATATATTATTATCAGTCCTAAGATACGAAAATTGTCACTTCGCTTCAAACCTAACCTATTATGAATATAACAGGCCCACCTCTACTATCAAAGTGGTGAAGTTTATTTCAAGGGTACTTCTCTACGTTTAAAATAAATTACTTACGTAGACGCAGTCCTTGTGCGGCGAGTGATGATAGGGCTTGGCAGCTGTAGGTGCGATTGAGTCTTATTTGGGGAGTCGTCACTGTTGAACCCGTAGCTGTTCGACATCGCGGCAGTGGTTCCGAGGGGAGGCACACTTCAATGGCCGAAGATTATAAGAAATGATGTTGAACGTGCGTAATATCGGCTACCTGGCAGGTCGACGACCGAAGAGCCAAGGTAAGCAGTTTTGATGCAATCAAAAGACAAAACAGTTACTAATAGCAGCTGTAGAAACCGAAAACCACTATAAAATCCGAGAAACGAAAGAAAAGAAAAAAGGCGGAAAAATATTCTCTTTAGGCTGTGTTGAAAAATCACCACAGAATTAAAAATAAAATAGGTATGGAATGTCAAACACTCTATTTTTGTTTATATTTTTACTCACGGAAAGGCTAGAACATCCGCCGTACATGGGGGGCTATCATTTTTTCGGTGTAACAGCGGGTGAATGGCAGATGAATCGGCAAGAGAACCAAAGAGTATGTAAACGCTTAAGGCCCGATTGCACGAAGAGACGGCTGAGTTAATCAACGTTAAAACACGTATGAAAAAAGGTATGGAATATCAAACACTCTATTTTTGTGTATCTTTCACTGGATGTACAGAAGGGATGGGTCGTTCGCAAACGAACGGGTCAGAAGACCCGGGTCATCTGTGCTGAACGACCGAACGGGTCCCTCGTTTGCAAATATCCGTGTCTTCGCGAGTCGTACGAGTACTTTCTACTGACCCTCGCTGAATGAGATGCCTGGACTGGACCGACCGACCGACCGGTTCTCGGTTCGGTTCGCCAACGAACGAGTCAAAAGAGACGGATCGTACAATATTTTCTTTGGTCCTACAACAAATTTGATGTATTCTGTGGTCTTAATGCAGTTCGCGTATTTGAAAGTATTGTGACTCACCAGTAAGTCACCCGTAACTCATTGTTGAGTCACTGGTGACTCAACGGTGCATCTGAGGTGCATGATTAGCCTCAGGTGACTAACTAGTGAGTCACCCGTAACTCACTGGTAAATCACGGTGACTCACCGATTCATCTGAAGTTTATGATTAGCCTTAGGTGACTAACCAGTGAGTCACCTGTAACTCACTGAGGCCCCCTGGTGAATTTGAATTTCAAGAATAGCCCCCGGGTCGCATAGACCACGCCAACGAATGACCGAACGTGTCGAAATTACGCGTTCAATTTCCGGGGCGTTCAGTCAGACCCGGGTCGCGAATATCTCGCGAACGACCCATCGCTACAGGAGGCGAAATTGGAAAACGATATACCCGCGACGGGCACCTAACTAGTTTTGCTTATTCGGGTCCGACCTTGCAGTCAATAAATAAAGTATTTATTTTTAAAGGGTTTTTTCTTTAATTCATGTGTCCTTGCTTCACACTCTCTTGTCTGTTCACCGGCTGTTCACCCGGCGAGCTAACTTACCATGGTAATCCCTCTGGCATGCTCTGAAGACCGAGAAAAACTTACAACGACCGATAGGTCAGGAAGCGATTGACGAGATAGATATATTGTAATCGTACCGCATGGCGCTCAATCATTACCCTCCGGGCATCGACGTTTATATCGATGCCTCCGGGGAATGACATGATGTTTGGTGTTGTGTTTTTGATAACATCAGGTCAGAGTAACCGTAATTTTCATATAAATACTTTGTTAAACATGACTGAAAGTAATTGGAATTGATATGTAGGCCCGATCTACAAACAGCATCAACCTAGACGCCACACATTGGACTTTGATGCACCCTGCAGCGCCATAGTAGCCAATGCCTACTGTGGCGCTGCAGGGTTATGCGCTCCGTACATTAGCGATGGGTTATTCCGGGTGCACCCCATTCCGAGAACCTACTTCCTCTGCTTTAGCTACTCCTTTTGACACTCTCCATTAGCCTTACTGACTCCAATTCCCATTCCCACTCAGCATTAAGGCTGTTCCGACCCATATAAAGTTGTTTGCACACATAACGCAAAAAGTATTGCACTTTAAGCCACGAATGAATAATAAAAGTTTAATATAGTCATATTACTTGCAGCGAAAACAATTTCACAATTTCAGGATTATTGGTTTTGTTACAATTTCTTCAAAATACGATTTTTAATTAACCGCGCCATCTAACGGTGTAAAACTTCTAATCGGCAATTACAACGAAACCATTAAACCTGAAATTGTGAATATGTTTTCGCTGCAACTACTATGGCTATATTTAATATTTTTGACGAATTCGTGCCTTAAAGTGCAATACTTTTTGCGTTTTGCCAAACATTGTATGGGTCGGAACATCCTTAAGTTATATCCATTCCGTCCTTTTATAGTCGTCCCAGGTAGTTATTCCACACCACATGATAGTCATTCCAGAGGAGAAACTTACCCATATCGTCCGCACGACTGCTTTTTTTGCTTATTCGAAATTTTCAACGAAAACTTGGATCCGAATGAAGAAAGATTTTTGCGGTTTCCCGTGGTAGGTACCCACGATTTCGGAGTGACGACTTTTTTTGCTCTTGGATCCGAATTAAGTCTTTTGCGGTATCTCAGAGTACCCACCATATCGTTATAGCTATTGCTGAGTGAAATGATAGTGGACATTTTAATCATATCAGATTTTGTGGGCTTTGGACGGGTTTTCGTAGGAATGGGAACGCATTTCATTTTTGGAGCCGGACTGACCCATCGCTAATGTACATTATGTAAGTTAAATGAAAGGCAACAGATCTATGCATGATTTTTTATTGCATTACTACTCAGAAATGTATACAAAGTGCAGGGTACCTAGGTACTTACATACATTTAGTAGGTAAATATAAATTTTAACCATTAACATTTATTTATTTTCATTTAATAATATTAATTATTTAAATGTTTGTAACACAGCTGCAAAATCCATGAATGTAGTCATTACAAAATAACATATTATATGATATTATCTTCTTCTACCTTGAAACTGTAAACTTGTCACCTATGAATACTGTGACTAACATTATTACGTACTTTTAATACAGTTTTATTCCGGACATCTTCTCGGCAGTACAGGTAAAGGCGTTTTCTCAGTAGGAACAGGAATATCATTCCAATTACCCTGAAATGAAAAATAGATGCGTTTTTTTATCATCTTTGTAGCCAAGAGGTTCCGGGGAAAACTCTTTGTAAATATACCTGTTTGGAAAATCAATAGTTGCTATGAATAATTTCGACGCAGGCATTTTCACTTCATTTAAATCAAAAAGTTGAATCTCTGCACCTAGCGCCACATTGATCGAAGCTTTAAAATAATCGATAAGCTATTACATTCAGCACCTGTTTTAAACTGATGAATGAAATGAATGTGTTTCACAGAAAGTGAAGGGATTGTTACTACTTCCATGAAAATTGGGTCTCAATTTGGTGAAGTACGAAGTCAAAACATATGATTGTCATTAAAGCGCACTTATAAGAGAAGTGGCGCAATAAGTTTTCATATATAAATAAGGTACTGACAATGAAATAGAACAGATGGAAGCGGAAAGGCGTTGCCCCGTCCGAATTTTGAGTAATGTAAAAACTGTATTATATTTTGGTCACTTGTGAAGTACTTTGAGATATTTGTCATAGAACATCAAAACAAACAGCTGCCAAGTATATTAGACCTGAAAGCGAGATCCGTCAGACTTGTTGCACTGCATTGAAAGAGGCGACTCCTTGTAAAGCTTGTGTAGACTTTGCACCCGCAGCGGAGTCCATGGTGAAATTGCAAAGAAATTTTCACGAGGAGATTTTGTAGAGTTAGTATCCATTTTGTCCCAACTGTAAATGAGAAAACAAGTTATTTTTAAATTAAGAAAGAAAATATAAGTAAGGGTGAATATGGTAGATTTTAGGAAAGCAAATTACTTGTGCCTACATCACATCATCGTTATGTTTAGTCAAGTACGGTCACGTTGTGGCGTGCTCGTGGGTGGCGTAGCTCAATTAAACGAATCAAAATGGGGAACCAGAACTTTATTTGGTATTATCAAAAACTTATTCCATAAAACAACCGTCTCAGATGAGCTCTCCTAGTCGCTTGAAAGAATCCTCTGAATGATTCTCGTGGAACACGGAACTGTCATTTTCAAACTAAGAAAATGTTTTATTTATCTGTGCATGGCCTGGCATGACACCCTTCCCTATCTTTACAAATTCGTTTATGTTCCACCAAGTTTACTTCTGACGTCCCAAAACTTCGAGGAGTATTTGCTTACTAATTTCAAGAACTGCCCGGGTGGGGCCCTGTGTCCCATATTCCTTCGTGGACATAGTTTAGCCGAGTAAAACCTCGCCAAAATCTCAGTCAGAGTCCTTGACCTGACTGTCGAGCAGACAGATATTTATATTTACTAATAACCATCAACACTAGGTCTGCTCGCAATAAGTTAGTAACAATTTTGTTACGTACTTGCTGCTTATACTGCTTGTGTGTTAAAATTTAACCTTATCGAGCAAGTCGACATCTTGCTCCGATACCACACTAAACAAAGCGTGCACTAGCGTACGTATTTTAGCATTTTTTAACGTGCTAATTCTCTAGCACCGTTGCTATTTGAAAAGAGATAAACACATACTACAACCGTATTCAGAGTGGCCGGACGCTGGACTAAGCCGTTTTTTGTATGGTTAGTCCGGTGCTAATCCTGGTACTAAGTTTTGACAGGTTCTCTCTGAATACGCCGTCGTAATTATTTGCTTTTATGTTAAGACGCCCATTGACGCTAACTTTACGATATTTTGGCGTTACTTCAATGGTTATTTCAGAGTCGGTTAAGAATAAACACCAGTAAAAAAATTAAAATATCAAAGTTTGGACTATTATCTAGTGTATGACCGTAAAACGGTTTTAATGCGATGTTCATATTCTTAAAAAAAAAATAAGTTTGCAGACGCCCATTTACTAGGTTTTCGTTCCAGCGCTTGGAAATTATTCATGATTTATACAATTTTATTTTTTGAAGTACAAGATTACATATTTATCTAGTGAATAATCGTAAAAAATATATGAATTCGCGAAAAATAGATTTTATAAATCGAAAACAATATTTTGCTTCCTCGCGCTCGCCATCAAGCTGCAAAATCGATTCTGAAGCGCATTCAATAATGCAAATACAGTGCGTACGGAGGTCGCCTTTATCACAGAACAAAAAGAACGGGTAGAAGGAGTAAGTAGGCGGAAACAGCGTAGCCACTAGTACGCGGAGCTCGGCGCACTTCGTGATTCGCGCTCAGCAGTCGTGATTCGTCACTATTTCGGCGCTGTCGACCGCAACTACTGGACGATAAACTCGCGAAGCAAGAACGATGCCCTATTGTGCCATTTTGGAGTGCAAAAACGATAGCCGAACACACAATTTAACAAAAGGAGGCATATCATACCATCGATAAGTTTTATTTTATTTAATTTCGATTTAAATTCGAAAATGTATGCAAAATTTGACGAACACTTCAAAAGTCAAACAAAAATTTACTCTAATACCTACATTTTAAGGATTGGTTTGCATCAATCTCATACATTGTTCTCGAAATTTCTGTCATTCACGATTATTTTTATATTCTAAGGTGATGCCTCAGCTACTCAATAAGGGATGTGACACATCGAATCGACATTGAGCTGTCGATGTTTATGTATGTTTACAGTGATGATTGGACATGGATGATTAATATAACAACAATTGTTATTAAATTAGGATATTACACCGCATTCCCGAGAGAGCTTTAGTGCTATGGCTATATTAAACTAGTCAGAAAACGAGTACTGGTTCATTACCGCACCGGCTGTATTTATACCATTGAATTTTATTGTACCAACCTAGGCTGGTTTCCGGTATTTCACTTACCCCTGTTTTCACCACCTCCAGTTACCTGAAATCCGATAGTTAACTTTCGGCTACATGCGATATTTGTATGATGTAACTGAAAGATAACTTTGGGATTTTTGTAGCTGGAGGTGGTGGAACCGGGCGTTAGTAATTCGCATATAATTATGTATTATACCTACATTACAAAAAAAAACAATGTAATCTGAAATCTGCACTCTCTCTGTTTCTGTTTGTATATTAATATAACGGAAACAATTATTAAATAATGAACTGAATCTTTCTTAATTAATGTTTAAAGGCTAGATTAAACTAACTGATTCTGAATGGTAAATAAATATATTGACTGACATCTAGTGGTTGGGGGCAAATGTTTGTGGTTGGCGATCGAACCTGGACACAAACTTTCACGAGAATCGGTTTAGAAATGCGACTTGTAGAGGAGAACAGCCGCATAGGCGGACAGCCGGTCGCCGGATATACGAAAGCATTTTTGCCCAAGCTGAAACGAGAAACTTCGCGCTTCGCTCGGTCAAAACGTTACGATATATTGTTTAATAAAAAGTAGTACAAAATATATCGATACTCTGACGGATGACGTCACGATTTAGCCACATCCCTAATTGAGTAGCTCTCATGACTATGCAGTGCTGGGATTTTATCATATTTGTGCGATAAATGTACCGTCGGTACTATTTAATACCGTGACATTAAAACCTTTACATATATTATTATCAGTCCTAAGATACGAAAATTGTCACTTCGCTTCAAATAGAATCACATTTTGCAATATTTGAATGTTATTTCTTAGATATACAATGAATACTAAGGCCTAGTCTTCCAGTTCGGAAAATAGGACCGTAAATACTGATTATCACAATGAGGCTTTTTTGTTTATTAGGACTTACTTTGTCGTGGTACGATATTTTTAGTCATTTTATCTCAGATTATAATAATTTTCCAAATAATACGGTAATATTTTGTTAGCTTCGTCAAAACACTCCAACACTGTAAATGAGTAGCTTTGATATATTCGAGTAGCGCGTGGTTTTGTCGTGTGACGTAAATCACCTATAACAACGCAAATAGTAAGCAACTTTGCTGTATACACATAAGGTTACTTTATCCTTAAACTTAATTTTCATTTCCTGCATTTTATTTGTAGTTTAAGATTTGCTCCATGTAGATCAACTAGAGAACGTCATTACTACATGTTAAAAGTCGGTAATTAACAAATCAATCTGTTTTGAAATAAGGCCTAGTTTCGATTGCGTTTGAAAATTAAATACTTTATTTTGCTTCAATGATGTGTAGCCAACCAGAGGAACGATTTCAATGTGATCGAAAATAGGAGACAATCATGTTCGTGTGCGTAGAGTCACGGCGGTTTCCTTACAAACCCTCGTCTATGCTATTTCTATCCCTTCTTTGTTCTGTGGCCTTTATCGTTTGTTTTCTGATCTCTGCCGATTAGTGCCGCCCCGGACGTTGGGCTCTACGCACGTGGTTTCTGTGCTAGTTATTCTCTCAGTTTTTGCGGTGATATTTCTTCAAATAACTCCAAAAATACACATCTTACGAACTTATCCTTTCGGGAATACCTTGATTTACCTGTATACTTCTTATTTAGTAAGTAAGAAACAAGTTTTTTTTTGTTGTATATTTTTTGTATAAAACAAATCTAGAGGACAGTAGAGGCATTCTGTGGTAGAGGCGGCAGCCACGACTGACAATTTTTTTTTCAGCGTTTAACATCAACAATGGGCAACAAACGAAAATATTTGGGAAATGCGAGTCTGGTCCGCCTCAAGATAAAAAGGCTCGGATTCATTTTAAATGAACGAAATAAAATTTAAGTAGTTTTTTTTATAATTTTACCTAGCCATTTATTCCGCCAATTCCCCGGCGGTATCTATAGGTAGAAGTGATTTCCAACTTTTCATCCAATGCTATGGTATCGACCGGGATGGGCTTAACCCTACCACCTAATAGGAAAAGGGGATTTTATTAAACTCATATTATTAGTCAATAAAGTAAAAACATTTGGAAATAATTTATGCAATAATAGTAATTTGATTATTAGGATTCGTTAAAAGTTTTAATCTTTTTTTATTTTAACGCCAACAAACTAAAATTTTTTTTTCTTAATCATTTATTTTTTCAATGTGTTTTAAATTTATTATAAAATGTTTAGTATATTTATAAAAACCTACAGTTTTGGATTGTACCATGGATTCTTCTGCTCTGTAAATTTGTTTCGTCATTCTTTCGTTACCCATTCGCTCCTCCCAGTTTTTTCATGCAACCTGACTATGATGGCTAATACCATACAACTGCCGTTATGATATTAGCCCAATACACCACATTCTCGAAAGAATTAGGTGCCATGCCAGAACCTTCCCTTTATAATCACACTGTACTGGATGTGAAACACGGAAAAAAATCATTGTCGCTTCAAACATAGTTTCATGCTATAGTTATCAATACTATTATTAGAATAGCATAAAAATGTCGCTTTACTTGACATAATATTTTAAAGGAATTACTATTATGTTATTACTTTAACCAATTTAAAAATATTGAAGCCAGGTATATTAAATTAAAGCGGATATGACAAGCCACCGCCACCCGCAACCTGTTTTGGCACTTGCATCTCGGCCGAGTTACTTACGAGTTACGAGGTACAGATTGTGGTAAACACCTACATGAGACGGGTGGCTTCATCGTTCCCACCAAAGATAATACTAATAATTACTTCATAATAGATGGCCACCTTCACACAAAGTGCAGGCGTTTCGCAGTTGCTTATAACTTAGAAACCAAACACAATTTTACAATGCCAACGGTCATCAGACATCTAGTTCGATCAAATAAAGCTATTTTGAGCAAAACTTGGGATCTCTGACAAAAAATATGGGCGTGATCTTCTTTCCCCGTTTGTATGGGGAGTTGAGCGGAATGGGCCAGCTTAAGCAATTACCTAACCTAACTACTTAAATTAAAGGTGGTAGGGAACAGAAAGAAAATTTAGTGAAACTATGTAAGGTATTGGCGACAGGCCTCATAAAATATTTAAAATACATATTTATAAGTAAGCCGTTAAGAAAAATATATTTTATATGATGTAAATAGTTTTTTTTTATTTTAATTATGATTATTGTATTTTATTAAATTCATTTTGCTAAAATAAAATTTGCCAATTCATGTTTGTTTGAATATTTAGGTTGGCCCAAGCGTATAACTAGAGTTTCTTAGATCTATGTAAAATAATACAAGTTTCTTACTCTTATGCAGATCATTCTTTCGAATGCATAAACCACAGCAGGGGGTGATTCAGGAGGCAATTTTATGCATCTACAAATTTTATTTTTTTCTAAAATATAAAAATAACACTACCTACATATGATTTTGTCAAATAACTTTAATGAAATGTGTTTGAACTGCGTTAATTTTTATTTTAGGCAAGTTTAAAATTAAAAGGTGCTTAATATTGCCTCCAATGTCACCCCTGCTGTCGCGTGTGAATTTAAAAGAGCAACCCGTATTCTATACATAACATTTTATATTCATTTTTAAGATGACATCAAGATGATGTTTGTTGCCGTTAAGAACAGATATAAATATAATATTGTTTAATATGTCTTTAATATTGTTTTATTTATCCTAACATTAAAAAAACTAATAAAACATGAAAAGCAGTATTAATAAATAAAACTCTACAATCGGTATATAATCATGAACCGATGGTGGTTTAATAAAATACCAACCTCATTAAGTGTAATACAACATTTATCAGATCTGAATTAATTCGCCACCTCTGAAATATTTGCACCTCTCTGGCGCGTCGAACGACCATAGCGCGTCGTAAACGATCTTGCTGTAGCTAGCGACATCGTGAGAATGAAAGCTATTGGATGATTCCTGACTAGCCGTGCCCCGCCCTATTTTTTCAGAACACCAATAACCGATTTTACGCTGGACTCAGTTGGAGCCTTAAGGCGCTAGGACTAGCCAACTACTCGCGCCATACAAATGCACTTTTTAACAAATGTAATAATATGTAGTGAAACGCCTCAGCAAATCCAAATAGAACTCCAGACTGATAATGGATTGTTAATATTTTTTGATTCCATCATTTATTTAAATAATAATAAAAATATTAAAAGTAGATTTCGTTATAAATCATTCATTATTCATTAGAAATCTGAAAGTAATTCGATTTCTAGATATAAGCAAAAACAGCATATATGCATAAACAAAAAATTCCATTTGCTTTTAGATTTCTACATTTAGTCAAAAAAGTTCGGAAATGGACACCGATTCCGCAATGTATTTTGTATAGAAAAAGGAAACATACATTAACGAAAATACGTTGATTCCTAGACAAGGAATCATATATTGTAAGAATGACACTTATAATCGTCAGACTTAGTTAGTTAACTTGGGGTGCCTCGTCTAACTTTGCGATTTGGCTAGTACCAGGGCCTTAAGCGCGGGTATGGCGTACCCCAGGACCTCACACAGGAGGGCCCTATGACGCCCATGGCCTTTCGCACTTCAATGCGATCTGTAAGTAACCACACCTAATGCATATTGTCGACGCACATATCGTCCGTGATAGAATGGCCGCTTATAGTCGCGTTGGTGCGCTCTCGCGTGTCGTATAGTCACCTCGCCCATGACGTTCGGGCATGTTGGTACCAGTGCTGGTCGGAACCCTACCTGTTCTCGAACGCGAAGTATGCGTCGAGCGCGCGCGTCGCGACCGAGCTCTTGCACACCTCGATCTTGCTGGCTGGGTAGTAGTGCATATAGTTGACGCACATCTCGTCCGTGATAGAGTGTCCGCCTATGGTCGCGTTGGCACGCTCTCGTGTGTCGTAGAGGCACCTCGTCACCAGCAGGTCGCCCTGTTGGATTAATTACCAAGTTTAATATTGTATTGTGGGTGCGTTGTTGAGAATAGCGGACGTCTGGGCAATTTTGGCCCCGTAAGTGTTTGCGTTCGGACGGAGACAATGAAATATTTCTCTGTTTTTGTGTATTTTTACACTTTGGTTAACAATTCGTTTGGAGTTAAGAACCTTGCTTTATTAAATTTATTGGATGCGCATACACTAGTAAAGAGGTGAATACATGAGTAGATAAGCATAAAAATAGGAATCGCTGATGAGAATGATGAAAGTTATATCTATATTCCTAATCTTCTTCGGAGATTGGTCCTTCGATCCTTATTATAGTGCAAACAATAAAAATATGTAAATACTATTGTCCAACAACATAATACAATGAATTAGTATACGCCAACTCTTCAAACAAGTCAATAGATTTAATGATCGTATCATACATATATATCTACTTTCAACTAGAAAGATATACTTACTCAGAGGAATTACAATTTCTCTGAGGATAAGTTAGTTCACGGCTCACCGGTCGGACATGCACAGGCGTGCGAAGGATGCGGATCTCCTGGAAGTGCGTGGAGTAGTGGCGGTCCTCGTTGAGCACGGGCAGCTCCGTGCCGGCGCGGAAGTGGCGCGTGCGCACCTGAACGCCGGTCAGGTGCGTGTGCAGCTGCGACCCGAACACTATGATGCCGCGCGGTGGCAGGCCCTGTCCGAATTGAGTCCGAGTGAAAAGATGAACCGTCTTTAGCTATAAAGCTATAAAGCTTAGGTGTAAAGCATAGAGCATGGGCAAAATCATGTGTTAGGGAAGCCTACCCACTCTGAATCCAACTGCACGATTTAATTAAATAATCAAACCCTATCGAATTTTTCGGTGAGATTATATCGTTAATTTTAAAATTCAACCGAAAGTGTATACTTCCTACTGACCCCAAAAGTGACTTCTTCATCTGTCATTTCTAGAGTTAAGCCAAATAAACACTATATTTTGTCAATTACCTAGCGAGTAACAAAACATCGTACCTAGTCTAACGGTCTATCGGAACGGTATTAGTCCACTTAGAAATAGTTGATGTGAATGTTGTATTGTGTATGATTATGGATATTAATAAATAAATAAAAAGTTATTTACTGCTTGCTGTATTCGTGTGAACTAGTAAAATGGCTAGGTATTTCGTGTTTCATAAATAGTTTGGATTTATTTTTAATTATGAAATAACCACTGGACTCGCTCCTCGACTTAACATAGTGTGCACTGGGCATAACAAAAACGTCCTCAAGCAATACATTTTGGATCACATTAATTCACCCCAGTCAATAATTGTTTAGTTTAAATTAGTTTTTATTATTTAAAACGTTTGAAAAATATTGAAAAATATTCTTATCCTGTACCTACTAACCTATCAGAGTCGTTCTGCCGTTTCGTGCAAATTTGGAACGTAAAAAAACATTTTTTATTGTTTATATCGTTTATTTTTTCACAAATATAAAGTTGATTGTTTGCTGATTAATAATAACGAAAGGCACTTATATACCTTTAGTACTATTTGAGAAAACAATTTTTGAAATTTTGTCTATGGATGGTAATGAAACGCCGCCGGATGGTAATGAATATAATATTAGAGACGTATTGTTACATTAAAAAATTTGCATATTTGTTTTTTTTTACATCACACACATCTATTGAGTTAGTTCATTAAGGGGGGATTTGTCTTATTTTGTACGCCGTAACTGGCAACTTGTGGAAATACTGTAAACAATATGTAAAGGCTTGTTTACCCATAAGTACACAAATAAATTTCATTTAATTTCATTGCAATGATAATATTCGTAAACATCAAAAAAATAAATCATAATTATCAAAAATAAAACGAGGCATCAATAAGATATTTTTGGCGGCCTGACAGGTTACAAATATGTATTAAACTTGCAAAACAATTTGCACGGAAAGCAATGAAGAATTTTTTGGACTGAAATATAAATTAGGATATTTTGTAAACGTGTAAAAAATTTATGTACAAAAATAATGCATCCCATTTGGTAAATTACTGCTATGTACGCAGATAAAAACATTTAAATTTTTTGCTTTAAGTTTGTAAGTTTTCTGTCGAAGAATAAATCGCCTGATGGCATCGATATAGTTGATGCCTGTTGGTTTGATCAGGAGAGGAATGAAATTTTTGGATATATTTTGTGGGTAGTAAATTTGATTTTTTCATTGAAAATTGCCTTGGTCAGTGATTTGCACAAAATCGAGGAACGACCCATCAATGTCCTTCGTTGTATGTTACAAAATTGTGTGTGCCATCAATGGTCCAGAATTTAAATAGAGCTCTCACACACGGAAGAACATACCTACAGAGCGAAATATAATATCTGCCACGAAGTCTCATCAAATTAAGGCCTTCCCCAGACAGAAAACATTTTGCGGTAACCACAAAAGAGTCATAAGACTTTTTAATTAAAAACTAGTATGCACTGCGGTAGGCACTGACCACACTAGTGCACTCCGAAACGCAGTAGCCCGTGAGCGGGAAGGCGGGCTGGCCGGCAGGGATCGCCATCTTGTCGATGTACTCCAAACCCAGCTCCATGATGGCCGCGTCGTACTTGCGAAGCTGTGACGTGACGTGAATCACGACGCCTGAACTGTCCACCCAGTCTGTTTGAGAGGACAGTAACGATTATACACTGAGTTAGACACAGGTCCAATCTAATTGTGCTGAAAGTTAGTTGAACTAGATGATGCTAAACTAACTCCTACCTACTACCACAAATAAAGTAAGTTGGTAGTAACATTTCTTCACAGTTGGATCTATGTAGGTTCTCAAAACATCGCAACTTAGTTTATTGTTCGAAGTTACATGTCAACTCGACACCTAGAATCTTAACCTGGTCGTCGTTACGCAGAGTTGTATGTCTGGAAGGTCGGGGCTGCAGTGAAAGATGTCCACTTCGCATTAAACCACGGAATTGCTCTGTGCATTAAACTAACACACCTGTTACTTGCTCGCATTACAAGGTTCTTGGTTTTGGAGTCCTGAATTCTGGCATTGATGCAATAACGAAATCCTACCTGCTCTCATCTCCGGGTTGTTGTAGTGGACCTCTAACATCACGTATCGGTTGGCGGCGACTCCTCCCAGAGGTAGACCCGCCGCTTCGGGATAAGTGAAAGGTGGGGCTCCCATTGCCCAAGCAGCTTTAACCTACAATTCGTTCATATTTATGGCTTAATACAGTTCAGTAAAATGAGAAAAATGTTTGTCATTTGAATATCTAATAAAAACCTTAGAACAGGTCTTTGTAATGTTCGGCCGGTCAGAACTAAAGCACGAGCCCTCATAAAGCGGAATCTCAAGATGTGGATCCGTGTCGCAGTAAAACAACTCCATGTGATGCACCAGACCTTCATTGCCACTCTGGATAGTAGACTCGAACTGAAATCACAAAAACACATTTAAAATAACGACACCTCTCAAGTTAAAATCCATCCCAAGCCATTTACGCTGCAGATCGTGCCAAAAAAAAAGACATACACGTACAGGCCCTCGAAAAACAACCCTCCTTCTTGCGCAGTCGGGTAAAAATAATACTTTTAAAACAACTGGAATCTCTTTCATTATTGATTTCATCTTCTGGTACACCTGTTCAAATATACTGTGGAACGAATGGAGCGGGATTTTATGAGTAATTACCCCAAAGAATACAATTTAGAGACGGTTACCTGCACGATATGATGCTTCTTCGCAGCGATATAGTCCGGTAGCTTCTGAATTTTGCACCAGTACGTGGTGTCAGCGCTGGGAACTTTCAGCTCGCTGTTGGTGATCCTGATGATCCTCGCGGCAGGTGTCGGCAGGCGCGGCGGCGACAGAAGACGAACGCGCACGAAGCCGCGGTCGTGGACAGATGCGCGGGAGGGGCACAGACCTTCGGCGTCGTAAAGAGTGTCGGAACCTCTCGCCCACACCACGTGAGTGGTGCCATCCTGTTGGTAGGTGCAGATGGTTTTCGGTTGTTGCGTGTTTCCAATAAATTAACCCTATCCCTAATAGGGAACCTTCGAAACACGAATCCCTTAGTCGGTTTTTATTCTTGTAAATTATGATAAAGTGCAAGGTTGGACTCAAGCAGGAAACCAAACATATAAATATATTATTTTAGCCTTTAGCCTATAGCCTTATTTTATATTTTATAATTACTCATAATTTCCTTCAATCTATGCTTCCAAATTGTAAAGTAAAACTTTTAAATATGATTAACAGCAAATTGTCTGCAGTGTTTTTCTTTTTCGCTCATAATCGCGTTTTTGTTGAAATAACAATTCACAACGTGCAGCCCTTTAGACTGATATTGTACACACTCGCCTCTTTAAAAAAAAGGCAAATCTACCAGGAGGGACTTTTCACAAACTTTCGAACGCTAAGCAATCGTGCGTCATTCAAGCTCGCAGCATATTTTATTCACGCTCACAGCGTATTTTATTCACGCTCGCAGCGTATTTCCCACTATCAAACGGTTTTCTATAAACTGACCAATCCGGATGCGACGCTGATAACGCAAAGTAGCGCAAGTGCCGCCAAACGCACGCTAGAGCTGTCAGCTGTCACTCGTGAATACCAATTTTCGAATTTCACGCTAACTTGCTTCAGCGTTAGCGTTAGACAATAAAGCTAAGAGTCCGTGATTGTCTCTCCTGCCCGGTGTAAAGCCTACAAAGAAGAAGTAGAAGTCCTTCGACAAAGGAGCTTCTTCGACCTGGGTTGTCAACACAAAAATGTTTTTAAATCTCAATATAATTACTTACCTCAATAACATAATCGTTCTCGTCGCACGTGTCGAAGGCTCTCCCAAATTTGATGAGGCCTGAATGCCGATCCAGTGTAAACTCCTCACAGTCCTGGTGCAGGTCTCGATGAAGGCAACCTTCTTCGTCCACGTGCGTGTCCTGATCTCAGAAAAATTTAAAAATTTAATTAAATTAAGGTGTTATATAATGTGATATACCCCAAACTAATGTACTACCGAGCGCATCACAGTAAACGCAACTGCAGGTATTGGATTTTATATATATGGTGGTATCATACAAGCACGCATACTCACCACAAAATGTGCCTCTCCTGTATAGTCGATCCACAGCAGGCACAGATCAGCCTTTGCGATTTCCCCTCTATCCGAAAAGCCAATTGCCAGCCAGTTGAACGCTGGAGCCTTCTCTGAGAGTTGCAGATTGAATGAGACCTTGCTAACGTCATAGTCCACGCGCCAGTACAGACGGAGGTCTCCTCTGGGGTCCAAAACTGATTCGCTCTCTGCTACATTACGACCTGAGGGAGGAAGTAAAACGGTAGATGTAGAACGGTACTTTGAAAGAAGCCTCACCTCACCTGCCTGATTCCTCACTCAAATTAAGAAATATGTTTCTGACTTTGGCACATTAAATAAATCTACTGAGAGCCACGTCTGTAAGTTTTGGTTTTTTGATCATGGATGTAAGAAAAGTTATCAAAAAATTAAAACGTACCGACGAAGCTCTCAGTTGATTTATTTAAAGTGTAAATTGTCAACAACATATCTCTTAATTTGAGTGAGGAATCAGGCACGAGCCATTGTATGGAACTCGATCACCTCATTATCCTCTTAATATGAAAAAAAAATCAAACCTGACGGACATTCATGGTGAGGTAACGCGATGTGAGAACAGATCAGTGTCCCCAAGACACCGATAATGCATGCCACGTGCATTTTAATGTAATAATGTCAATCCGAAATGTAAATAGAAAATCGACGGTTCAAACGCGGAAAGCGAATAGGCGGGAAAGATTCGAGACGTTCGCACGAAGAAGGATGACGGGAAAATGAGGAACCCGTTTCTTCAGAGACTGTACTTGCCTAGAGGTTTGTGTTCATTGCTGTAGGTATAGCTTGCCAAAGATGTGAAGAAAATATTTTCACGAAGAAAGTACAGAACTTTTCATAAGAACATATTTGTGTTACTGCTCCAAGTGTATGTATTTACTTTAGTTCGTAGCTTTCACTCGTTTACATAATTCCGTTACGCTTATTCTTTTGGATTTCGAATACTTAGCTAACTTGGGCATCGCGGCAACAGAAAACGTAGTTTCATAAACTATTCAACCCATTTTTTTAAAATGAAAAATGCTTTTGTTTAATTAGTATTATATTGTATTATTGTTTGATACTATTGTATATTAGTATACCTTGTAACTAATGCTTGTAACAAGGTCTTGCATTCTATGACAACTGAATGTTATGCACGCACTTCTTTGTTTCTCATGATATAGTATATATATCAGAAATACAAAAATAGACATAATCACGGGTGTCATTTCTGGCCCTCGATCACCGATATTCGGTTTTGTTTACTAGTGAAATCCACAAACTCTGCTATAGAACTCTTATAGGACAGTAATAAATAAGAAATGTCAAATAGGTATGACCTTAGATGAAAAAGGAAGGGTATGACGGGAAATATTTTTGGTAATAATGTCACAAATACTATTTATTTAACAGACATATTATAATTAAAATATCATTGCCTGCAGATCAATGTGACGGTGACGCAAATAACGAATCTAGGTATTATGAAGTGCGGTTTTGTGGAGGCGCGGTGGCGGCTGCTCGGCGGCTGCGGAATGCTCGTTCCCGTTTATTAAATTCCGGGAGGGCCTGCAGGATTACTTATT
The DNA here is from genome assembly GCA_946894095.1 of Incurvaria masculella. Taxonomy (NCBI): domain Eukaryota; kingdom Metazoa; phylum Arthropoda; class Insecta; order Lepidoptera; family Incurvariidae; genus Incurvaria; species Incurvaria masculella. The sequence goes on from OX335644.1 coordinate 14,065,525, forward strand.
CTGTGCCTGCAGCGCCACCCAGCCCGCCTCCGCGCCGCCCCTCCCCATTTGCCCCGCGCCGACCGATACGCTTGGTCTATTACGAGAAATTAACATTTTTTGGTCCATTACCACGGATACGTATGGACGGATATCTATTTCTTATAGATAGTTATTCGGTTTCTCTCCTTGCCGTCATTTAGATCAGAGAGAATAAATATGCCATTTCTACGTGGTTGGCACCTAGTCTTGTTTTGTGCATCACGATGGAAATAGTGTAGGTGTAAGCGAAAATAACCGATTCAAAACGGCCATCAGCCCATTTTTTGTGTGAGCTTTACATGCTTAATATCGTAAGGCGTTTTTTTCTTAAAAGAGATTTTAGTTTTCTTCTCAAGAAGTAAGTATTTCATCTTGCAACAAAAATAATTTAACGAGACATATTTTTTTCTGTATTTAATGCTTTGAGAAAAATAGACGAATTTAAAGCTTTTTTGTAGTTGCAGATTATTTGCTTTTGTCGCGACTATACAAGACTATTCAACAGATGTTTTTAATTTACATGATATTAACTTACATATTATTATAAAACTGTATTAATAAGTGACGGAATAAAATTATAGCTAAAAATATTTTTTTATTACCTAATTCAAAGCCTTTAGCCCCTCAACCTTTTTTCACATTTGCCCCTAGAATATAACATAGCAGCTTATTTATTTATTTTTATTTAAATAATGTACACAGGTGATCCTGTGCTATTAAAAATAGTTTCATGTAGTTGTTTTATGCATTGAGAGAAAAAATACACATTAAAAAATAAGCTGCTATTGGTGAGTAATGAGGCGAATGTGAAAACAATGGATTTTCCTTGAAAAATGTCGATTATCTTGAAATCCGTAAGACTTTGTACTGGGGTATGTTTGGCTTAATTCAGTCCAAATTACTTCCCCTGTCACCTTCTCGCGGCTTTGTATTGACCTACCAAACACTGTATGATAAAAAACATCTATATGTAAAAAACACTAACAACAATTCACTTTTACTTTTCCATAGTCAGAATTAACACCGAGAACTTGCGTTAACATTTTTTTCTTTGCAAGTTTGTTTGACAAAGTGGAAAAATAAATATGTTTTTCTTAAACACAATTAACATTAAAACATTTTTTTTTTCTAATTATAGAAAATTTGTATTTCAAGCAATATATTTCATTCCCAGCGACATTTTCGCGAAATATTGTTTTTCACAGTTATATAATTTCGGTGCAAAATTTACAAAATTTTCATGCTTAAAATATTCAAATACGGTTTTCTTTAAGAATAAATACGAAGAAGAATAAACCCGTTATTCCAAAGTTTTTTCAAAATTAAAGGATATATTAAAATATTTACTTTAATTTGGTAAGCAAAAAAGTTACAAAATGTAACATTTTTATTTTCGGTGGACTGGACAAACTTTTTGAGAAACACCCAGGAATACGTCTGTTATCTAGCGCCATTAAGGTGGCCCATCCCGCTCATCTCCCCATACAAAAGGGGAAAGAAGATGACGCCCATATTTCTTGTCAGAGATCCAAAATTTTGCTCAAAATAGGTTTATTTGATCGAACTAGATGTCTGATGACCATTGGCATTGTAAAATTGTGTTTGGTTTCTAAGTTATAAGGTCCGAAAGTTCGCATTTTTCGCGCGGTTTATACAATAACTTTGGAGGTGGATTACGCAATGATAAAGTAAGAACATCTTAAAAAGATTAGTCATCAGACATAGCTTATTTAATCAAGATTTATAATCTATTTGGTTTTTGTTCGATTTTTTACTACAGCGGTCGTGGTTTACTTTTAGCTATAAGTCGTTTTTGAATTAAAATTTTCGTAAATGTTACCAAATCATACAGTATGCACATTGTCTTTTTTGTAGACATGTTGCATTTTCCTCATCACGGAGCCTGTCTTATTCTTTGAAACAGAGAAGGTCCCAGAGCGCAACAGCACGGTTTTGTACCGTGCCCGCGAATGAGTTAGGCCCGCCGGGTTGAGCCACCTTAAATACTATTTCTTCCTCCTCCTTGCACCGAATGGCTCAGAACACGTTGCCGCACACAACCGAGGTACTAGTATAATATTCTGTGTTGCGCCAGGCATCCGTCACTCCTAAATACCTACTGAGATCTTCGCCTACGGCGCTCGGGAACCCGAGGTTCCAAATTCAGTCAGGGCCGCCGCGCGCACACGCTCGCACGTCCACTACGCCCAGTCGATCAGTCGTTTCGAAAAGCGCACTTTCGCCGTTTTTATTCGTAATAATGTCTAATCATCATAGAATTAAATATAATAACTGTTGCGTGAACGGATGTCATAGTACACGAAAGAATTTGAAGTTGCCTTTCTTTACGCTTCCGAAATATTCTGAAAGGAGAGTTTGTTTTTTTAGTTTAGGTTTATTGACGTTTTGCCTTTATGTAGGTAGGTATGTGGTATAGTGTTATGAGGGACCTATTGAATTGACACGTATTCAACTGGTATCAGCACAGCACTTTTTTATACACTAGGTAGTATTTATCTATGTATTACAAGGAAAAACAACATAAATTGGTTTCGCTTAGTGAATTCTGTGGTTGCGCTCAAGCGGAGATTTCTTTGCTACGGTTTTCTGTGATTAATTTATATTAAATCAAATTATCGCTGCGCTCCTATATACAATTTATATCGGCGGCGAAAATGCCCGTGACTGTGAGATTATATTCTCTTAGAACCAGTTTTATATTCTGTGATTTTCTTTGGCGAACCGAATCGAACCGTAGAAAGACAATCTCTGTGTTAAATTATGAAATGATCAGAATAAAATACTTATTACCGACTGTAATAAGTAATTCAGAGAGATTGATTTGTATACATAGTCCGAGATTAGCACCTATATTCTATGATTAGCACCGGACTAACCATACAAAAACCGGTTTAATCCGACGTTAAAACGCGTACTAAAATTAATCCACCCATGTTTGAAAAATGTTACGGCTTTTCACGCGGCAGGTAGAGATATTCTCCGACGTTTCGAGCTAGTCGGCGGATGCCTCCTTGACAACGGGCTGAATGATTAGCTCGAAACGTCGGAGAATATCTCTACCTGCCGCGAGAAAAGCCGTAACATTTTTAAAACATGTCTAACGACCGCGGTAACCTCAAAAAAAAATCCACCCACTCTGAATAGAGCTGTAACATTCAAGAATTCAATAATCAAGAAATGAAACTTGAAATTGACAAATGGTCTACACTGGACAAAAATAAAAAAAAGGAGTTTGTGATTACTGCAAACAGCCAAAGAATAATACAAACACTGACTTCAAACAGCTGGCGTTTACATAGTCTTTGCAGCTGGCCATAACATTCGGATAATTTTGAGGTTAGAGCATGACTTCAATTGAGAATGCGGTCGATGAAGTGGGAGAGACAACGCCACCGCAGCCGGATCCGTCAAAAGCTGCTGATGAATATGCCTATCTTGATCGCGGTGGGTTCTCGTCCGAGAAGTACAAAATCGAAGTTAGGGGACTGCCCAAGTTCTATGGGATAGCGGTGAGTTCCCAACATTTGCGTTGATGTCGAGTATTTTATGAAATCGGCGTCTTATGTAGTTTTTTATCTTCAGGAGCTTAAGAAGCTGATGAATCAAAAGTTAGGGCTGAGCACGAGCAAGATAAAGCGTCCGAGGCACGGCAGCCATTGGCTCTATGCTTGCTTCCAGAATGACGAAGATCGCACCAAGGCTATTGCTGCTCTTAACGGCTACTTCTGGAAGGTATGTGAAATACTCTTAGTGCGGAGTGCAAAGCCGCTCGTTAATAATAAATTAAAGCCTGAACATGTTACTTTGGCTGCTCTTTAGATTACTACATCATTTCTACCAACTAGCTGGGTATCAGGGATGGTAGAGTAGTTTTTTATAAACGCAAACATACCTTATCTTTCCATTTTTAAGTTATATCAGTTGGCATTAGAATTGCTCGTATTTTGCCAACACGTCGTTACCCATAATTAAGGGTAAAATGATGGTGAGCGTGTTTAGAATGTTTTTTTAGAAGCGCCGAGACGAAAGCTCGCACAGGACGTCCTGAGCGTTTGCAACCGACATGAGCCATCCCAACATGGACCAGTTGGTAATTTTTTTTGTAGACCACGGAAAAATTAATTAGTCCATGGCAATACCATTTTGGAAAAATGTTGGCGCAACTGCATGTTGTCGCTGGTCGTCGCTGTTCTATGTGTATGTATACACTTTTACTGGCCGACATTGAATTTGTTGGGATTTGGATGCGTAACGGAAATTAAGGCTAACGAAAAGTAATACTTTGTGACGTCACTTTGACGCATTTTGTATGGACACAATCTCAAAGTAATGAAACATGACGTCACAAAGTACTACTCTTCGTTAATCCTAGTTTCCATTACAACTATTTATCTCAGCCTATATACCGCTGTTAGATTACAAGGAAGTGACTAAGTGAACTGCCGTCAGGAAAAATATCACAATATTGAAAAGTGATAACTATACTTGAATATGATTTATCCACATTAGCCTAGGCTTCCTGTCTATAGGAATTAATATAACCTGTATACCTGTATAAATGTAAAGAAATGACTAAGCCCCGAAGTAAGCACGAAGTAACAGCTGAGTTAATCAATGTTCAAACACCTCACTTTTAGTAAACCGTATAGAGTTCCTTCCATATTCACAAAGTGACGTGTTTAATCATACTTTGATTTTGATTTTGATTTTTTGTCCTTAAGGGCCGAGTGCACGAAAGGACAAAAAATCAAAATTAACGTCAACGTACGATTGAACACGTCACTTTGTATGGACATTATGATAGGGACTCCATGCGGTTCACTAAAAGTGACGTGTTTGAACATTGAATAATTCGGCCGGCTCTTCGTGCAATCGGGGCTAAGTGCACTTGGCCCTAAATCTCAGTTGATTAGTAAACTGTCCCCTGTTTAATCTTTGACTTATTTTTAACCAGCCGTTGGCGACAACAGTTGATCCTATATCGTAATTGTAATCAGTATTCATGTAAATTTTGTTCAAATAAAAAAAAAGTGGTACCATATATGCATCCAATTCAAAATTCTTCTTCATTTCTTACTAGCGGAGGCACTAGGCTCCGCTCGGGTCAATGTCGTTTTAGACTAATGTTGGATTTATTTCCTGGATTTTATATGAGTTCCCCATACATTCTTATTTCACCCCCTTCAAGTTAATTTTCCCCAAAAAGGTAGCCAATGTCCTTTCGCAAGGTCCAGACAATGTCTATACCGAAATTATTTTTTTTTTATAATAAAATACCTGAGGATATTAGGAACCTGGAAGATATACCATTCTTAAAAAAAATTAAACTATGTCTACTGAAAAAGAGTTACTATACCCTTAATGAGGCCTTAGCTGACAAAGATTTTTAGTTAATTTAGAATTAGTAATTGTATTTAAATTTAGTTAATTTTGAATGTACGATATTTTTTTGTACCCATAGTAGGCAGTTTGCTACTAAATCTTTTTACCGTTTATATTTTGTATTGTTTGTTTATTAGTATTTATAATTGAAATGACCATGATAATCTATTATCATAAAACCCTAATTATTAAGTTGACATATTTAGCTTAGTTTTAATTGTTTAGTAAATTTGACGATGGTATATGCCAGAAATTGTAAGCTGAATCTATGTTTGCCTGTATGCCCTAAAATAAGAAAAAATGACCTGTCTGAGTGTAGCTTGTCTACCAATTTGACAAAATGATATACAATACAATACAATACAATACAATCAAAATTGGTTCAGCGGTTTAGGTGTGAAAACGCAACAAACAGAGAGAGGTACTTTCACATTTATAATATTAGTATGGATAGTAAAGGAACTAGGTGCCATTTCAAGACCTTTGAGCACATCTACATTTAACAGCATGGAACATATCTACAATATTTTTTCGCCACTAACACTATCTTTTGTTCAATGCGATGACAATAACCCGGGTAGGCTCAACCCTACCAGATAGTGGATAGGAAAGGGCAGTGATTTTACAACAGTTGCTATCTATGAAGTGACCAGTTTTTCAATCAAAATGCTAGGAGCCCTTACTTCTCATCTAAATTGGAGTTTACGCCAAACCGATTGGCTAGCATTTTCAATTCATTGGGGAATTGAAGAGCACGCGCAGTGGGCGTTAAACGAACTAAAATTTGCGAGTCGGAGTTTGATTAGATTGCTTCCACATCTTTGCCGTAAATCCGTTGATGTTGCTGTTTACCCATACTGATTGAAATAAGAGATCGGAAGAAAGAGAAACTGTCGGTGTTAAACCCTTAGTCCAACAACAACCGTTACTCCCTACTAGTGACACTTGTAATATGTACGTTCACTCAAAATAAGCTAGGTACAATGGAACTGTGTTGTTCCGTCGCAATGTGCTGTGTGAGACAACACAAATAAGTCATTGTTATATTTTCCCAATTTACTGTTTTTTTTTCACATTATAAAATTCCTTTGTTTTTTATATAGCCTGTATATATTCCTCTAAGCACCTTTCGAATTGATTATAATCTTTAATAATAGGTCGGGGAAAAAGTCTTTTCGCATTATAGTATGTATGAACTTGTAATAAAATCTCTTTGGCTATACTATTTGTATCTGGCTGGTTTTGGTATCATTGAAAGTTTAAATTTTAAAGAACATAATTCCAAATTCAAATTAGGAAAATGTGTGATTCTCATTTGTTTTTCGTACTGTCAAAATGAGTGAATCTAATGAAGAAATTCGATACATTTTAAAATTTTACTACAAAAAAGGTAAAAATGCAACGCAAGCCGCGAAAAAAATTTGCGATGTTTATGGACCTAGTGCAGTGTCTGTGAGAGTAGCACAAATTTGGTTTAAGCGTTTTCAATCTGGAAATTTTGATGTCAAAGATGCACGTCGCTCTGGTCGCCCTATTACGGATAAAATGGATGCCATTTTTGAAAAAGTGGAGCAAGATCGGCATATCAGTAGTTACGACGTAGCTGAAGAACTAGAAATTGACCACAAAACAGTTTTGGCGCATTTGAAAAAAACTGGGTACACAAAAAAGCTCGATATTTGGGTACCTCACGAGCTCACTGAAAGAAACCTAATGAACCGTGTACTCATTTGTGATTCTTTATTACGACGTAATGAAACCGAACCATTTTTGAAGAAGCTGATAACTGGTGATGAAAAGTGGATCACATACGACAAGAACGTGCGAAAAAGGTCGTGGTCAAAGGCCGGTCAAGCTTCACAGACTGTGGCGAAACCCGGGTTAACTCGCAACAAGGTGATGCTGTGTGTATGGTGGGATTGGAAGGGCATTATTCATTATGAGCTGTTACCACCAGGCAGGACCATCGATTCTGAACTCTACTGCGAACAACTGATGAGATTAAAGCAAGAAGTTGAGAGAAAGCGGCCGGAATTAATCAACAGAAGGGGTGTGGTTTTTCATCATGATAACGCTAGACCTCACACATCTTTAGCCACTCAGCAAAAACTAAGAGAGTTTGGCTGGGAGGTGTTAATGCATCCGCCGTATAGTCCTGACCTTGCACCTTCAGATTTCCACCTGTTTAGGTCTCTTCAGAATTCTTTAGGCAGTGTCAGGTTAACATCACGAGAGGACTGCCAAAACCACTTGTCGCGGTATATTGATCAGAAGTCCCAATATTTCTATAGCAATGGGATCATGTCCCTACCTACAAGATGGCAAAAAGTTATCGAACAAAATGGTACCTACATACTTTAGTTAAATGTAAATAAACCATATTAAAAAATGTTTTGAATTTTCTTAAAAAATGCGAAGAAACTTTTTCCCCAACCTAAAATATAATTATCTATGTTATGTTTGACCCCCAGGGTAAGAACTTGGAAGCTCAAATTGCGCAGCCGGCACCGGACCCTTTTGTTAAGAAACGAAAACGAGATGAGAACGGCGAGGCCAAACCGAAGCGGATCAAGGAGGGAGAAGTGCAAAGTCAAGAGGAGAAACTCAAAGATGCCACCACACCGTATTGGAAAATTCCATACGAACAACAGGTATTTCAGATAGTTTAAAACAGAAACAAATTGAAATTATTCTGTGAACAATGCTTTGTTGATACAGATGTGCAATTAAGTTTCTTTGTTATCAATTTTGTCTGTTTCATGAATGTAAAAATATTGCAGTTGAAAATTAAGGAAAAGGAAATGAAGGATTTGCTAATGAAAATGGACAATGAGATTTGGAAGATCAACAGGGATGTGAGAAAACATATAGAAGACAATAGGAAAAAACACAACGGTCTCAGTTTTGAGATGATGCCAATACAGAAATCACCTAGCACTGAAGGTTTGTTTACTATCACTTTTCGCGCAATTCATAGGTTGTTGTTATCAATATTATAATCGCCCAAAACCGACTATTGACTTTTGACAGTTTCAGAGACACGTGATAGTGGCCTTCCATTGGCGGTCACATGTATAAATTAAATGTTATCTGAAGTAACAGCAGTCGCCAGGTTGTTAACATGGAATAAATTGGAATGAAATCAATCCGGTTCTGAAAATACCCATTAAGGTGGCCCAACCCGCTCATCTCCCCATACAAAAGGGGAAAGAAGATCACGCCCATATTTCTTGTCAGAGATCCAAAATTTTGCTCAAAACAGCTCTATTTGATTGAACTAGATGTCTGATGACCATTGGCATTGTAAAATTGTGTTTGGTTTCCAAGTTATAACGTCCGAAAGTTCGGATTTTTCGCGCGTTTTATACAATAACTTTGGAGGTGGATTACGCAATGATAAACGAAAATTTACGAAATTTTTAATTTCAAAACGACTTATAGCTAAAAGTAAACCACGACCGCTGTAGTCAAAAATCTAATAAAAACCAAATAGATTATAAATCTTGATTAAATAAGCTATGTCTGATGAATAATCTTTTTAAGATGTTCTTACTTTATCATTGCATAATCCACCTCCGAATTTATTGTATAAAACGAGTGAAAAATTAACTTAGAAACCAAACACAATTTTACAATGCCAATGGTCATCAGACATCTAGTTCGATCAAATAAAGATATTTTGAGCAAAATTTTGGATCTCTGACAAGAAATATGGGTGTGATCTTCTTTCCCCTTTTGTATGGGGAGATGAGCGGGATGGGCCACCTTAAGTGCTAGGGCGGGCTGGAATAGTTACTTGTTACTTGTAGTCGGGCTCGGTTTCCACACCTAAGCCATTGTGGCGTATTTTGTGTCGAAAGTTCGTTCAGCTCATCCAGCCCAGCTCAGCTCAAAACCGCAGCAGCCTCGATGGGTGTGCGTAGGCATCTTGGAGCGACCTTGGTGATTCGAGGATTTCTGCCCGTTGGGTCGCTACTCCGGTGCAGTGAAGAACGATGTGAGCGGCCGATTCTTCGTCCCCTAGGCATGCCCTGCACAAGGGACTGTTGGTTATACCTAGAACATGCAGGTGTTTGTTTAGCTGACAGTGTCCAGTAAGCGTACCTACCATAATGCGTAAGTTACCTTTCGTCTGTTGGTTTAGCATACGGCTGGTCAGGCGTGGGTTGAGAGACGGGAACGCCTCCCTCGCCTGTCTGCATTCAGTGGTGCTGTTCCATAGGTCTTGGTGTTGCGTGAGAGTTCTTTGCCGTAGCCACGTACGGATCTGACTGAAGGGGATCGGTAGGACAGGGTCTGGGCCTGCCAGTAAAGTGTCTGATCCTCTTTTGGCCAGCTCGTCAGCCGCGTCGTTGCCATGTGCCCCTTGATCCATTGGAGAGTTACCCTGTTATTTTGTGAAATACTCTCCAGAGCAAGATGGCATTCATGGATAAGTACTGCTGCGCTGTCAAAGATAAGACGGATGCCGAACCCCGTGACACCTCTGGCAATTGCGTTGGCCGCCTGGATGAGTCCTACACACTCCGCCTGAAAGATAGAACTGTGTACTCCAAGGGCTGTTGATATTTTAATATTTAGATCAAGGGAAAAGGTCCCCGCCCCCGTCCCTTTCTTGGTTTTCGAGCCAGCTGTATAAATGCGAACCACTTGTATAGGGAAATAATCATATGGCTCTTCGATGAGTTGTACCGAGTAGTGCTTCTGAAATACATGCATTTTGTGGATTTTGTCACATTTAGCTGCTAGCTGGAATGGTATAATGAGTTTATGTGTTCCAGGCTACCGCAACAAGTGTGAGTTTACGGTGAGCATGGACGAGGAGACAGCACTACCAACAGTGGGTTTCCGGCTCGGCAGCTACGCCACGGGCACGGTAGCGGTCGCGCCTGTCGCTGGACTCGCACACATCTCCACACAGATGAAGCGAGCCTGCACCGTGAGCCTACTTTTTTGGTCAAATTAGGGGTACAATTGGATGATTATTGCATTTGCCACTAATTATACTTTTTCATTTAATTTATTTATACTTCTGGTCAGATGAATTGCTAGAATATTATTCTATTTATACTAACGTGGTGATAAAAGGCTGCTCAGGTTTTGAGATTTACAGCTGTGCAGCTGGTCTTTAGTTATGATTTGGAAATTGTATGTGTCGATTTGTCCAGGATATTTTGATATCGTTATATGTCACATTATTCATTTGACAGTTGAGTGGCCAGCGCCATCTATTTGTTGGTGTGTTGTCTAGCCTCTTAGCATCTGCTTTGTTTGCATGTTGAACTATGTAGGTTCTATTTAGAGCACTACAATTGCTACACTGTATTTTTAAGGTTAAGCCTAGTTTTCACAAAGGGCTGATTAATTTTAATCGACACTTAAATGGCCTTTATTACTAAAGGACTGATTATCTTGTAGTGGTATTGATCGCAAGCTGCTAAGAAATTCCCTTATTATGTGGTGATTATGCTAATCAGCAGTAGGTGAAAAAGGCTCTTTGATGGATAAATTATACTTATAAAGTCTCACGTAAATACTTTATGATAGACCAAGGTAGCGTAGTGGCCAATTTCTTCTCTTACAAAATAGTATGTATTCAAGAAATATGTAATAATATTGCATGAAATTCGTGTCATTGCAGCTGTTCCAAGAGTTTGTGCGCTCATCTGGATTGATGCCGTTCTCCCCAGCCGACTACTCAGGGCACTGGCGCCAGCTCACCGTGCGCCAGTCCTTTGCAACTGGCGAGCTCATGCTGATTGCAGCGCTACACGCACAGGTCAGGATTACTCGTGCAAGTAAACTTCAGCCTGACATTTTGACTGCATTATAATGAGACATCTCAAATGCTTGTTTTAGATTCCTGATAAAGGAATAAGATAAAGGATTGCCTCATATGTTACATTTGCTACCTTAAATCTTACCATTGAATGCATCAATTTGTTTTCAGCAATTGACAACAGAGGAACTGGAGAAATTATTGAAACAAGATTTGGTACAACACTTCAGTTCAGATGAAGCTAAAGAATGCAAAATTACATCACTTTATTACGAATTGCTACAGAAAAGGTATGTGCGTACAATTGCAATAGAACATGTAGGAAAAGTAATATAAAATGTTAATTGATTATAAATTGTCAAGTCTCAATATACTGTTTTTTATTCTAGACGAACGGGAGAGGATGGCACGAAGCCAGTTCATTTGATGGGTAGTACACACATCACAGACTCGATCCTTGGGAGGAAATTCAGAATATCACCACAAGCTTTCTTTCAGGTATGTAGCATTTGTGGTGTAACTTTAAATTACCGGGGTTGAAGTTTTTTTTTCATGAATAAAGGCAACGGCATTTGGATTACGCTTGTTTATTTCAGACTAGCAGCCCGTCCCGGCTTTGCACGAGCATAACATAATTAAAAAAATATTATTTTGACACAATGATACACAAATAAACCCCTTATTACGTAGAGTTCCTAAAAAAACAGCAAATACCTACTGTTGGAGTCGAAGCTCGTCTCGTAATGAAAATAAAACTGAAATCTTCAACGTGACAATTGGATATATTGAAGTGCGTGCGTCGGCGTCGAGTGTTTCTTTCAGACTGCGGAGGCGGGGGGGGGGGCTCGAATGGCTGTCTGCTGCAGGCAGCGCGGCGCGAACCAGCCTTGCAAAACACGCTTGATGTCTGAACATACCCCCCGGCGTTGAAAGAAGTTTCAACAATTGATGTCGACTGGAAGAGGGCAGACTCTTGAGAAAGCTCGCCGGATGATCCCCTTGGCGGTCTTAATGTCAGCCACCCTGGAGATGCCGTCGTTGCCTGGATAGACCTCAAGAATGCGACCCAGGCTCAATTGCAGCGGTGGTAGATCTTCCTTTATGACGACCATTGTTCCCTTGACGAGTTCATCCTTGGAATGTTGCCATTTGGTTCTTTGCTGAAGTTCGACTAGGTACTCTTTCTGCCACCTCTTCCAATAATGTTGACGCAATTGCTCAATGCGTTCGAACCTTGAAAGACGATTCGTAGGGACGTCTTCCAGCCTTGAATTCGGCACCGATGTTAAGGTTCGTCCGATTAGGAAGTGAGCTGGAGTCAAGGGAAGGTGATCATCGGGATCGGAAGAAAGAGGTGAAATGGGACGAGAATTCAAAATTGCCTCTATTTGCACTAAAACTGTGTAAAGTTCTTCAAATGTGAGATGACTATTTTCTAGAACCCGTTTCAAGTGGTGTTTGGTGGATTTGACTCCTGCTTCCCAAAGCCCGCCAAAGTGCGGTGCGTATGCTGGTGAAAAGTGAAATCGTACGGATTCGTTTGCCATGATCTCGGACACTTGGGTAGAATTTTCTTTCAAAAACCTCTTCAAATCATTGTTTGCACCGACAAATGCAGTACCATTGTCAGAATAGATATCAGATGGCTTCCCTCGACGACTTATGAATCGGCGGAGCGCCAGTAAAAATGAGTCCTTCGAAAGATCTGTAACTAATTCTAAATGCATACACTTGGTAGCAAAGCAAACAAAAATGGCTATATAAGTTTTAATAAGCTTACAACCGCGACCCTTTCGGTCCGCAGCCATAATTGGGCCCGCGTAATCAACCCCAGTGCAATGAAAAGGTAGATTGGACACGACGCGTTGCTTGGGTAAATTTCCCATAATAGGTGAAACGGTTCGCGCTTTCAAACGGCTACATGTAACACAGTTATATGGACTACCTTTTTTGATAAGTTTCTACCGCCGATGGGCCAGTAAGTTTCTCTGATCGTTGCAAGCAGTTGCTGAGGGCCAGCGTGCATTAGTTTGATGTGCTCGCTTCAAAAGAGTAAAGTTGAGAAATGATGTTTACCACAAATAATAATTGGATGCTTCTTGTCATAACCAAAATCTGAGTTTTGGAGACGACCACCAACTCTGATGATGCCGTCGGAATCGAGAAATGGATTCAGAGAAGTAAGTGGACTCTTCTTAATGACCTGACTATTTTTTAATGCCTTCAGTTCACATGAATATAATTCCAGCTGAACCAGATTTAACAGGACTGTCAACGAGGCCCTTAATTCATCAACAGTAAGTATACCTGACCTTCTAGTTGTTCCTGGTTTGCAGTTGTGTATGAAACGTAATACATAAGCCATGCTGCGCATAAGCCTGGACAGGTTGGAGAATCTGTCGAATGATATGACCGCGGTGCTGGTGATGGAAAACAAGCACTTTGGATCGTCTCTCAATTCTGGTAAGTTGTCACTTGACTCGAATCCTTTAGGTTTAGGCCAAGATGATTCATCTCGGCTTAGAAACGAAGGGCCAGACCACCAGATTGAAGCATGTTGTAATTGATTTGGGTTAATCCCCCTAGAGAGCATGTCTGCTGGATTTTCGTGAGTAGACACGTGACGCCAGATGTAATTTCCAGTGAGCTCTTGGATCTCCGCTACGCGATTTTTAACAAAAGGCTTGAGCTTGTTCGGAACCAATTTAAGCCAACTTAGCACAATGGACGAGTCTGTCCAAAGAACACACCTGTTCACCTCTAACCTTAAAGAGTCCAAGACCTTCTCCAAGAGCCGTGCAGCAACAAGAGCTCCACACAATTCAAGACGAGGTATGGTAGTGGGCTTCAACGGTGCCAAGGTCAGAGCAAGTGTATCTTGTGGTCGAGAGTTTCGCCGTTGGCTGATCGTAAGTATAAGCATGCACCGTATGCATCTTGTGACGCGTCAGAAAAAACGTGAATCTCCTTAGGTTTGGCAGTGTTACAAATCACTCGTCTGGGAATCCGTAAGTCATTCAGACATGACAGTTGGGATATGAAGCTTTGCCATAGAACTTGGACATCAACAGGCACAGGTTCATCCCAAGTTAGTTTGTGTAACCAGAGTTTTTGGAGTATTATTTTTGCCTGAATGATACATGGGCTCAAAAGCCCTAACGGATCGAATATTTCGGCAATCGCAGATAGTATGCTCCGTTTTGAAACAGTGGTCTTATCACACTGGTCATTTATTTTGATAAACAGTTCGTCAGTGACATTGGACCATCCAAGTCCTAATGTTTTGGATTGGTCGACCGAATCTAGGATTAGATTTAGATTGTCAGAAGTCGCGGCGGTCATAAAGCTAGGCTCATTAGAGCGCCATTTGCGGAGATTAAAACAACCTGAACTTAGAGCCTTTGACACCTCTGATCGAATCCATATCAGTTTTTCCATGGTATCTGCCCCAGTGAGCATGTCATCGACATCAAAATCCTTTCGGATGATATCTGAAATGAGTGGGTCTTCACACTCCTTGGCAATTTGTATGAGACACCTAACAGCTAAATATGGTGCTGAGGCGGTGCCATATGTTACGGTGTTCAGTTGGTAAGTTTTCAGTGGTTCGGTAGGGCTTTCTCTCCACAATATGTTTTGAAGATATCTCATATCTTTTGTGACCAAAATTTGTCGATACATCTTTTCGATGTCAGCCGTAAGGACATACTTATGTTGGCGAAATCGCAACAAGATTGATAAGAGGTCATCTTGAAAGGTTGGTCCGACCATCTGAATTTCATTGCAAGATATTCCTGATGTGGTCTTAGCTGAACAATCGAACACCACTCTAAGTTTGGTTGTAGAACTTTCTTCGCGTACTACTCCACGATGAGGCGCATAGTAAGATACCATATCTTCGTGGTTATTCATGACATTTAACTGAATTTCTGTCATGTGTCCCAACATCTCATATTCGCGAAGAAACTCGTTGTACTGACCGCTAAGATTGGGTTGACGATCGAGTTTTCTCTCAAGTGATAAAAATCGAGATTTAGCCATTTCAAACGAGTTGCCCAAAACACTTGGTGGCTGTTTGAGAGGTATAGACACCTCAAATCGACCGTCAGATTGACGTTTCGTATTTTCGGAGAAGTGAACTTCACATAAGTGCTCTTCTTGTGACCACGCTTCCTTCGTAGGTATCGAATCAAGCTCCCAAAATTTAGCGAGCTGATCTTGAAGGTCCATATTCATTGCAAAATGACATTTAATGTTGCTGGTGTTAATATCAATGATACCCGAAATCAACCAACCAAGTTTAGTGCTGCGCAGAATTGGCTTGTTTTTACCCAACTTGATTTGACCAGATCCGATCAGGTCCCAAAACACATCTGCACCTATGAGAATGTTAATTTCGGACGGCAAGTGAAAATCTGGATCTGCCAACTTCAAGTCTGCGGGGATATCTAGGTCAGCACGGTTGACTATAGTGCCGGGTAGCGACGATGTTATGGTTGATAGCACAAAACAGGAAATATCATGATTGTATGGACCTTGCAATGATTGTATATTTAGACAGCATTTCTTTGTGATCGAAAGAAGATTGTTGCTTACTCCAGATATTGATGCAGTCACATTAACTGTTTTAAGATTTAGAATTTTGCACATTTTCTCCGAAATGAAACACGCCATGCTCCCTGAATCCAAAAGAACGCGAGCTGTATGAGCATTTCCACGGCTGTCATAAACCTGTACAAGCGCTGTTGACAGTAAAACTTGTGGATTAGGTGTATTCGCAAACGCGGATATAGTTGCGTTCGTTACATTCAGAACTTGAGGTTCACTGCCTGAAGCGCTCAGCTGAGTGTGCGCTTCCTTGTGGAGCAGAGTGTTATGTTTTGCCTGACATTTTTGGCAATGACGAAAGTTTCGACACTCCTTTGAGAAATGCCCAGGTCTAAAACAGTTTGAGCACAATTTTAAATCTTTCACTGTATTTTGTCTGTCTTCGACTGATAAATTCTTAAATTGATCACAGTAGTATAAAGTGTGGTTTGCCTTGCACATTGGGCAAGAGGCTTTGAACGTCTTTGGATTGACTTTAGTCGTGAGAGCCCTGATTTTCGGTGCATTATTTTGAACCTTACCACTGCTACTGGGTGGACTATGCTCCGACTTGTTTAGCTCGATAGTCTCAAGTAAATCTGCTCGATTTCTCAGAAATTCTGAGAGTACCCCCAGAGTAACGGTCTTCGTTTTAACCTTGAGTTCTTCCCATTCTCGCTGAGTGCGATTATCCAACTTTGATGAAATTAGGTAAATGAGTAAGGTGTCCCATTTATCTGTAGGTTCTCCCAGAGTTTGCAGAGAACGAATATTTTTCATGTATGCATCGACCAAATCTCTGATGGATCGAGCAGATTCCCTTTTGATTCGTTCAATGGTGAACAAAGCCTTCACGTTGTTTTGTATAAGCATATTTGGATTGTTGTATCGATTGCACAAAAGTTCCCAGGCCACCTTGTAGTTAGAACTAGAGAACTCTAGTGATCTGATAACCTCCGCCGCACATCCCTCTAAGGTTGCACGAAGGTAATGAAATTTTTGAATTTCATTGATACTGTCATTGTTGTGTATCAGTGACAGATAAGTGTCCCGATACTCCAACCAGTTTTGATACTGACCGGAGAATTTCGGGAGAACGATGGTCGGCATCTTTACACTGTTTGCCTGATTTATTTGTGATTTTTCTTCAGCTGAAATACCGGTGGAGGTACCCTGTACATTTGCCTCATATAATTGTTGTGCCCTTGCCAAATTGCAGTAATATGATTTTTCAAAATCGTCACGTTCAGCTAATTGTACTCCCTGCGCATCTCCTGTTACCGCCTCCATCTCTTCTTGAATCAGATTGAATTGTTCAAATAATGCTTCAAATTTCACCAATCGGGATTTAAGTTCAAGAGTTTGAATATTGCTTAGTTTTGATGGAAGAGTAGCAAGATAGTGCGCGAACTGTGTCACCCTACCCTTGTAGGCTGACCTTCTCTTAGGTAAATCTTTTTCTGACATTTTTTTGTTTGTAAGGAAAGTAAATTATGTGTTTATAAATGTAATTAGTGTTTAAGACACCCAAACAAATATAAATACTTTAATACGTTTATTAATTTGAGTAATGTGACAACTTGTGCTCAGTATAAAATGTGCACGCGCAGTTAGTATTGAAATATGATTATATCGATGGAGCACAGATCGTGCAACTGATAAGAGACAAAAGAATCACAGCGGCGGCCGGCGATCGAGTGCTCGGCTCGCGCGGGCGACAGAAATTTCGTTGGAAAAAAGTTGTTTTCGTCGTTACAACTTGTTTATTAGAGTAGATAATTTAGAATTGTGATGAATCGGAAATTTATCAAACAGTGACTTTAAGAGATTGATGAGTGGACTGTGTATGAATGTAAAAACGTATTTATGAATGAACCTGTAACTGATTAATTACGTAACTTAACTGCAAATAGACACAATTTTGATTGCAGGGATGGTTAGGTATTTAGGAAATAAGTAGACGACAATAGGAAATCGAACTCACAATAACTCGGTGTTTCGTGCTGTTTCCTGCTGATGCATTTAATGTGTCGACCTCTGGTTTTCACCCGTAGTGTTGTAGACAAAGTAGATACTTGCGATCTCCTGGCGCCTGTCAGGTGATGCGGGTGTGCGATGAAGAGTCCCGTAGCCGCTGGTTGTCCTGAGCAGGTTTGCGACTGCGTGCTGGACGTGGGCAGGGACGATGATGTGGTTGTATCCTGGAGTTGTTCAGGAACGGGTTGAAGAGTCCTTGCCGCTCGGTTCTGGGCAGCTCCGTGACTGCCTGTCAGATGAGGGTTAGGTAGCTCTCGCCGTGGTGTGAGTCTGGTGAATGTGGAGAAAGATGATCAGCCGCGATGTCCTGCGCACTCCACCGGGAAGCTTGTTGTCCTGTAGACGGTGCGGTAGGACGGCTGCAGACCTTCTTAATCCGACGCAGGGCGATGTATCAGTCCGAGTAGATATCCGTGCTCGTTGGACCATATGTTGGAGTCGAAGCTCGTCTCGTAATGAAAATAAAACTGAAATCTTCAACGTCACAATTGGATATATTGAAGTGCGTGCGTCGGCGTCGAGTGTTTCTTTCAGACTGCGGAGGCGGGGGGGGCATCGAATGGCTGTCTGCTGCAGGCAGCGCGGCGCGAACCAGCCTCGCATAACACGCTTGATGTCTGAACACCTACATTGAAATATTTGAAATAAAAATAACAAATTTTGTGAATCTTTTTTTTTGTATTTTTTTTCTTTTTTTGTATTTTCTACTTTTATGTATTTTTCATACTATTAATTATTGTGAAAAGGTCATAACCACAAAACAAAGCCATTAAATAAATAATTTATTGAGTTAAAGCCAGGGAGTAAACATTATTTGATGTTGTTTTATTTTTCACTAAATAATTAGCTTAACTGTTATTATGATACTTTTGGAGATTACTGCGGTCGTTAGACATGTTTGAAAAAATGTTACGGCTTTTGAGAACGTCTTTGGAGAATGTATATTCCTGCCGCGTGAAAAGCCGTAACATTTTTCAAACCAGTTTAACTGTTATTAGCTACCTACAACTACTACTATAACCTACAACTAAAAAGTTAAATACTTAAAATCATAAAAACTATTTAAGTCACTTATTTATTAGGATAACTAAATGTACAACATATATTAATGGGTCTAGTTCTGAAAAGAACTTTTTGAATGCGTTTAGTTACCTACTAAACTAATTATCATCAAGCGACAATTTCTTAAATTCCGCACACGGCTGCTGCGTAGGGAGCCGACTGACTCCCCTCCCGTACCTCTGAGTGACGCCTACAAACTCTAAAACGCATAGTTGGCCGAGCGGAGTTTTTTCTAACTTTTAAACTCATGATATCTTTCGAATGAAATGTCGGAA
This sequence comes from Incurvaria masculella, assembly GCA_946894095.1. Lineage (NCBI taxonomy): Eukaryota > Metazoa > Arthropoda > Insecta > Lepidoptera > Incurvariidae > Incurvaria > Incurvaria masculella. The sequence continues at coordinate 14,084,689 of OX335644.1, forward strand.
TCGAATAATTCAAAAAGTAATATAAAGGTATTGAAACAGTCTTAAATAATAATTTATTTATTTTGATAAGGATTAATATCTAGGTACAAATAAAGAGCCTTTTCTAGCGGCGGTATTTAAATTTTTATTTTAAAATAAATGCACACTTATTGTGACATAACTATAATAGTTAGATGTATGCTGTCGCGACCTTTTTTTGTAGATAATAATGTGTTCTATAAAATTGTATTACATCATTTTGTTCTATCGTGAATAGTTTTCGCAGCGCACGCGATGTAAGGAACATTCTTGGTAATTTTTTTGTACCTTGGGTTACGTTATCGAAGTTTTGGTAAGGATCCTTAATTTTTTTTAGATAAAACATAGCCTATGTCCGTCGGATAGACTATACTCCCTACAAACCAAACGTGCAGTCGGGGCCATAAAAGTTTATGAGCTAGTGAAGCCCAGTTGTGGATCCGCGATTATCGATAGCGTCGATAGATATTTCATGATTTCATGAACAAGATGTTGTTGGTGCATATTCTAACTGCTAGATGACAGACGACTTAATTTTAATTTTAATTTGAAACTTGTGCAGATATAAAAACATTTAATATACTTCCCTAGTAAATATACTCACCATTATCGATACCGCTATCGATAATCGCGCATCCACAACTGGGCTTCACTAGCTCATAAACTTTTATGGCCCCGACTGCACGTTTGGTTTGAAGGGAGTATAGCTTTCCAACGGTGAAATAATTTTTCAAATCCGTTAAGTAGTTTCGGAGCCTATTTGGTTCAAATACACAAACAATCAAACCTTTCCTCTTTATATAATTTATTTCAGACAAACACGGCGGGTGCTGAGATCCTATACCAGAGCGCTATAGACATGAGCCGGCCGAAAACGGACTCAACTGTGGTAGACATCTGCTGTGGCACCGGCACTATAGGACTCTGCTTTGCTAAGGTGACTAATGCACATTGCATTTTTCTTATCTTAATCTATCCACCATATAAATATTAATCAAATATCAATAAAACGAATGTCATGCATTTTGTTGTTGGTGCGAATAGTCATAAAACAATGAAGATGTTGCCAATGCCGCAGAAGATTTATCTATAAACCTACTTGCCACACGCAAACCTTATTTTAGACGTATAGAGAATTTGTGTTGGTCAGAACTAACCTGGCGAACTCAATTTGGGAGCACATTCACGAACGGTGGCGATGTTTAGATTTTGTGGCACATAATGTGAGGCTGGTTTATTATATGCACAATTTGTCTATACTGAGTTATGACCAAATGACTCTTCTCTTCTGTGGTTATGCCGTTCGAGTAGCAGTTCAGTTTGATTATGTATAAAGGTGCGATTCATTCATATAAAATAATAGAAATTGGCGGATAAAATATGGGAAGTAATGATTGCAAGGCTGCATTGTCTCGTAAACGACAGCTCGATGAATGGAAGAGTTGACTGTTTATTATGGTTGACAGCACTGCAGCCGAGTACTCGGAGTGGAGCTTATAGAGGCTGCGGTGGAGGACGCGAGGGCCAATGCCACGCTCAACGGAATCACCAACTGTGACTTCTTCGTCGGGCGCGCCGAGAACACGCTGCCATCGGTGCTGGCACGGGCGCTCACCGAAGACGTCATAGCCATTGTCGATCCACCGCGCGCGGGCCTGCGTGAGTTGCGTTCACCACGATTTCCCAAGCCTGAAGCAGCCTATCTCATGGGCTATAGATATGTAGGATGGATCTTACGGGACAAATGTTTTAAGAACAAATTATGCTCACATAAAGGGTTAAGAAAGAAAGATTTACATACAATGAGATTTGACACGAGAGACCACCATCACCTCTATAATGTAGTGTGGCCACACAAGTCAAGTTTTGGCAAGGCAGCTAATTTTTTTTTATGGAGCCCGACATGGATTGCTAATACCACATAACTACCGTCATGATATTAGCTCAATACACCACATTCCCGAAAGAAATAGGTGCCATGCCAGGACCTTCCCATGATGAGCACGGCTACACTGAACTGGATGGAAAACACACACAATTTTTCATTGCTACTTCAACTATAGTTTTATCCAATTCCTTCAGGAATGCTGTGTGGTAGGCTAAAATCATGGTTATTTAAGACTATCTAATTCTATATCTAATTTATTACAAAAAATGTCTACTTATATAAATGATTGCACCGGCAGACATGCGAGCGGTGACGCAGCTGCGGAATGCGCGTCACGTGCGACGGCTCGTGTATGTGTCGTGCAGCCCGGCTTCTGCGCTCAAAAACTTCGTGGACCTGGCGCGGCCCGCGAGCAAGACGCTGCGTGGCGCACCCTTCCTGCCGGCGCGCGCCGTTTCCGTCGACATGTTCCCGCACACTCGCCACGTTGAGCTCGCGATACTGTTCGAGCGCTCGGAACCGGTGCGCATTTTCGATATATTAAAGGACAATTTCGATTTCAGGAAAAACAAGACTTTTGCCTAGCGGAAAATGGTAAAAGTTTTATTGAGTTTCATATATTTTCTCTCCTTGACTGAGCAAATATATTCCATTTTTAATTATGTGATAAAATTACCACAATATTATCATTATACATATTTCTGTCTCTTTCTTATTTGAAGGTTGATTGATAGTGCACTCAAGATTGCAAACAAAAAACAAATCGGCACAGAAAAGAATGCGTGTTGATTTAAATATTGAAAAATGTTTTCATTGTCCATTGCCAACTGAGACTTCATGTTGGTTTTTCTCATCGTGTGTGATAATCCTACAAATAATACAATATTAAATTTCCCAAGATAATTCTTTGAAATGCAGTTATTTATCAACTGCACACCTTAAGCAATCTGTGCAGCATTGATCTAGCACATGAAACATTATTAATGTTATATTGAAGTGTATTTAATTTTATTTCAGGATTCTGAAGAAAATGTGCTAACAAAGGAGAATATCGAGGTGACAACACCAGATCAACAAGATGCAGTCGACTCAGATATCAAGGTGGAAGCTTCAAGTTGTGAGCGAGTGGAGGAGAATGTGGAAGTGAAAGAAACAATAGAGGTTGCAATAGAAAGTCCACATAAAGATAAAGCTGTCGCTGATGCAAGTGAAGTCAAGGTGAAAGCGTCAAGTTGCGAGCAAGCGAGGCAGAATGTCGAAGTGAAAGAAGAAATGGAGGTTGCATTAGAAAGTCCACATAAAGATAAAGCTGTCGCTGATGCAAGTGAAGTCAAGGTGAAAGCGTCAAGTTGCGAGCAAGCGAGGCAGAATGTAGAAGTGAAAGAAGAAATGGAGGTTGCAATAGAAAGTCCACATAAAGATAAAGCAATCACTGATGCAAGTGATATCACAGTTAAATCGACAGAGAATATGGAAGTTAAAGAAGGAATGTCAGTAAGGACAGAAAGTCCACATGGACATAAAGCTGTCTCTGATGCAAGTGATGACAGGGGAGTGGTGTTAAGTTAAGATAACAACACATCAAATAATGCGTAATTCAATAAAATAAATACCATTGTGGGTATTTAATTATAACAATAAAATGAAGATGGGAAAGGGTATTTTTTTTAAGATGATGTGATCACTAAACTTGAGCGAAATGATTATCATTAATGTTTATATTATGAGTAAAGTCATGTTGAGTGCAGGGTTTTATTTTTTCCAATATATGCTTGTTAATTTTTTGTATTCTAGAAAAAGATAGGTTAATGTCCTTTTGTCCTTACCATAGTTCACTTGACACGTGTATATCTGTAAAATCGTAGCTACCTACAAGAAAAAAAGATTTTGGACCTTAACCATAACATTTACATTTTATGGATTTTTAGGGCAAAAAGATTACTGGGAGAGGAAATGAACATCGTAGTCATAATTTTTTAGACTTCACCATGCAAAATCTGAATCCAACTAAAACTTCCTAAAATCATGGCTCGTCCTGCTTACCCATCAACCTGAGCAACCAAACCTTTTGCAATATTAGAGGCAGCTAAGGATTGACAATTGTTGATGACAACATATGAGAAGGACTATCCGATGCCTTCAGAAATCTGTAACACAGCATACAGACAGGACATACTTGTATTCTCGAAAGGCAAAGCAATGTAGTACTTGGCCAATTTATGGTTCCATAGAAATACATACCTTTCTATACTAGGTCGCCAATAAATTAACCTTTTATAATCGTAACCTCTGATTTCATTATTCTCATGCAAACCCCAGTTCAGCTACCTCAATTTAGGATTTGTTCTAAGCCAATGAACGGAAAATGATGGTCCAAGTAATGTTAAACTGAAAGTACCGACATGCAAATGTTGCTCGGGAAACAATTGCACAATTCTTCACTGTGGTTAAAAAATAATACATATTAGTTGTGTTATTATTTTTATTTTTATAAATTAAGTATGACAATAAAATATAAAGTTTTTGTGGATAGAAAATCCCTAGAATATGGTAGACAGTTGTTACGTGAGCTTTGGCACCACAGGATATAAATTTTGTAACTTGCGTAGATTGCTGAATCTAACTTATTTGCGATATGTTTTTTGTGAGCGTCCCATTATAAAGCCAATACCATGTGCAGACCCATGGCAGACATGCATACCGTAATAATGTTTACTTTTTATGTTAAGTGGGACATATGAAGTATTCAAGAGGTACGTTCAGGAGGTATGTGGACAGTGAATGAATGCATTTACTGCCTGTTGTAAATTAAAAGTATTTGCTATTATAAATTAGGGTATTTTAGTTTACATCTAACAACAGACATCGGCGTAGACAGGTAAGGGCAGGGGTAGGCATGCCCCCTAGGCACGCTCCCCCCCCCCCCCCCCGTAAAATACCCGGTTCCCCACATAAAATTTAAAAATTTGGAAAAAAAAAAAACCTAGACCATCGTAACAAAATCCTGGCTACGCACAAGCCAACAGATAATGCACGTAGCATAACGGAAAGCATAACCCTAAAATAATAATAAATTCCCTCGCCTTTTGCAGATTGCAATAAATATTTGTGTGTTATCCAATAAAAACATCTAAATCCCACCTAACCCACCCCAATCACACATCCCAATGAACTAATTAAATTGTGTTTATCTCTCAATGTACCCATTCACTATCCATGGTGCACAACAGAAGAGGAATTACTGCATCTATAATCAATAATATACATTGCACTAAACCAATACAATAACAAATAATAGACTCAATTAAAAATTGTTAAAATTAGTAGTTCGCACTTAAGGTCCGCCCGTAAGCACCTGAAAATTTCGCCTCCCATACAAACGTAGTTTACTAATTATTTGAAAACCAATGTTCCAACTTACTTGATATTTTGTATCTAATATTAGGCTACAAATATCTGTGTCTGCATGCCTTTGTTTTTTCGGTAAATGTATTCTGGGTCAAACCATAGAGAAAACTAAATTCGTATGAAGATTTTATTTTTGCTTTCATTTCATTCGGTTTGGATTTTTCAAAAAAACAAAAGCATGCAGACACAGATATTTGTTACCTGATATTAGATATTAAATATCAATTTAATTGGAATAGCGGTTTCCAAATTATTAGTAAACTACGTTTGTATGGGGAGCATAGCTTACGGGCCGTTCTTAAGAGTCGTATTCACTACGTATAATATTCACAACGTATAATAGTATTTTTTTCCAAAAAATGAAAACCATGCATATCGTATAATATTCACAACGTATAATGTTATACGTTGTGCATGAATAAAGTTTAAAAATAAAATCAACTCTTTGCATCATGCAGAACGTATAATAGTCACAACGTATAATATTCCTAACATGAATTCACAAAAAAAGAAAACCATGCAGAACGTATAATATGCCAAGAAGCACTGCATAAAGCGCCCTAATAACCATACATTTAAGGCTGAAATTGCTACGAATCGATATTTGCTACAATTTCGAAAGGCCACCTTACGCTAATTGAGACGGTCGAAACGTCACGTGCGAGTATACGCTTTAAAAGTATATACATAAAGGCGCTTATCGTATGAAAAGTTTTTGGATTATATGATATGCATGGTTTTCTTTTTTTGTTAAATAAAGATCATAACATTATACGTTGTGACTATTATACGTTATGCATGGAGAAATAAGTAATTTTATTTTTTAAACTTCTTCATGCACTACGTATAATATTATACGATCTGCCGATTATACGTTGTGCATGGTTTTAAAATTTTGTTAAAATATGACCATTATACGATCTGCATATTAGACGTTCTGCCGTTCCCCCGTTCTTAATAATATGATTCCTACTTAGATATTTTTATCTTTTTTTTAAAATGACATGTCTACTCGAAATGTTCCTCTATACCTGAATGGCGGATTTATATTGAACAGAACCTGGAAGCACTGCCCGACATTATTTTTGCACATTTAGATGTGTTTCTGTACGTGATACCCAGATAGCACAAAACTATATGAATTCGACAGTAGCAAACGAAAGGAGAATGGCAAAACCAGTTTAAATTATTCCCAAGCTTGTGTCCCCATGATAAGCATATAGCAAATTAACTATTTTGTTCAAGAATCCTTTAGTTATTTTAAAATACTTAAAATATTCGGAAAACCTTTATTTGAATATAACGTATTTCTGTTGACTTTATGTACAACGAGCCTAATATCTATGGGTGCTAATACTTCCCACCTCACAATGAGGGTGCATGTATTAAATAAAAATTCAAAACATCTACAGGTGTCGTAACAACCAGTACATTAATTTCACCAGTGAAATCCTATTTTTTTTTAAGTGTCTAGTTACCGAGATATTAACATAATGTATGTTTTTGTTCATGTAGTTTAATTTGACGCGATGGCATGTTGGCAGTGGAACCTAGATCCCACGTGGCGTGTCAGCCTAATGTCATGACAGCAGCCATGCATGTCCAATTACATACAAAAATTCAAAACTTAATTGGAGACATTCGATTATTTTTACACTAAATCATATATAAATAATAGTAGGGAAAGGTTGCTAACGTGATACAAGTGTTGAATAGGGATAATAAAAGTCAACATTGTTGCAATTCACATTTGAGAATACATTAAATATAAACCAATTAATAACAATATTTTTTATTTACAATGACATTACTTAATTTATAGTTAAAATGTAACGTTTTCATCATGCCTGCCTAGGCGAAATTTGGAATTAGCTTAGTTTAATAACGGTGTAACTAGTTCTGGCAGTGACGGGAGATGATCCTGGTTAGAAATGCCATAGTACCAGCTAAAATAAGAAGTATTTAGATAGTTTTGTACGTTGTATGACATTAGCAGTCTATCCCTACTATCCTGTGTCTATGACTAAATTAATGAATGACTTTGTATGAAAAGTCTAACCTTTATTTAGAAAAAGTTATTAAACTTTTTTGTTTATTTCAATCCTAATAATTATATCCAAAACTTAATACACTGGCCGTTACGATACACCATATTCTAACTATTTAGCGGTTCGGGAAACCACACCACATATATAACTAAACTGCAAACTGTACATAATTACTAATATTCGGAAGTGAATAAAAACGTAAAAGTATACAACACAATTACGATCACCGAATTATATTGTCTTCTTCACAGTAGTTTCAGATTTTTGTTAAGTATTTAATAAGGATCTATCTCTCTCTATTCAATACATTTTACAACCTCAAAATGTTTGTGAGCGATAGAGGTCATATGCCATTCGAAAGAAAATCTAAAACTATGTATATGCTACATCTGAAACTTATAGTCACAATAAAAAAATATTGAAACCTAGGTCCATAGTTATTTTGCCATTCTCCATTCTTAACATACCTATGTGCATTACCATAGGTATACAGGATTTTTCCTGTGATATTTTCCATTCTTATGACTCAAATTTAAATTAGATTTTTACGCCGTCCCCATTTAAATATTGGTTATTTTTGACTTCAGCAAAATGTATGGGGATCGTCAAAAAACATCAGAATATCGATATGTGTAACAAGGATTTATTTTCTTCTAATAATGACCTGTACCGAAAAAAACCTGCAGAACCGAAAAAACAGACCCAGTCTGATACGACTTCACGTTCTTGGCCCCTTTTAATAGAAACAGACACATAAATTAAATTGTTCTCTGTTGCTTGATGTAATTGCTTGCGCGAAAAAAATCTTAAGAATGTAAGTATTAAGAAGTACAACTCGCCTTTCACACGCAGAATTGTCGTGAATTCACATAAGCCGTAATACACATTTAAATTTAATAGTTTGACTTGTGCATACTTAAGTTAGCTGGGGTGCAATAAATACCTAGGTGTCTATCAAATTAAGCGGCTCTTGTTTAGGGGCGCGACAACTTGCCTAGCATTCCAGAGGTCATGGGTTCAAATCTCCGCCTCGTTCGTGCATCACTTTCTTTCTTTTTCCGAGTTGGATAAATGCATTTCATCAAAATGCGAGTTGTTCCATGGTTCGGAATCTACAAGGATAAATCCCAATGAATTATTGTCCGTTTTTTTCATCCATTTCAATCCAGCTGTTCTTATAAAGGAAAGGTCCTGGAATGGCACATAATGTGTGAACGCGGAGTTTTGGGCTAACATTGCCCTCCATGTCCAGTAACATAACAAAAAAAACAAGACTAGCGATTCGAACGAAGAGGGTTGGGTATCACTTGTGCGCCGCGGTCGCGAACAGTTTTTTCATGGTTGTCCGGTCCTGCTGGTCCCTCTCTTGGCGCGCCCGCCGGATGTCGGCGAGCTCCGCATCGACGGTGGCGGCGAGCGCCGGCCGCAGTGCGCGCAGCCGCTGCAGGTCGTCCTCCGCCAGCTCGGGGCTCCACGCGGCGGCGTGCGCGCGCGCGCGACGATACAGCGCTTTATCGTTGTCTGCCCAATACAGTGCTAGTTGTGCATTGCAGTCATCGCATATACTCCTATCTATACTAATATAATGAAGCCCTAGAGTTGGTTGTGGGTTTTTGATTTTTGGTTTTAATGCGGAACTATAGTTCTTGTAATCTATGAAGTTTAACGGGCTTTACTTGTGGTAAAAACGTATCTGCGTACGTGTCAAAGTGTGCGTAAGAGCGACAATTCATTGTTGCTGACAAAATGACGATGGCTGTATACACCCAAAAATTGAGCAAATTTTGTATGACTATAAACTTCAATTTTGTAAAGCTTTGTATGTGTAATGTAAACTACTCAAAACTGTGAGAGGTAGTAATGAAAATGGGGCAACTTCCAGAGGACATTATCAGTGCAAACAACACTAATCAATTTAAGAACAGTTTGGGCGCTTATCTAAATAAATACATTTTTAGAACTGGAACCGATTAAGTGAAAAAAATCTGTTAATAGATCAATGAACTATGTACTCGATTTAGACACATCAGCCTAGGCTGCCTGTCTAATATAAAATAAATAAATCATAAACACATTTTTTTATTAATTTACATCGGCATTCGACATCGACATCGGTTTATCTGGATTTTTCCGTAATAGCACGGGCGGGCGATGCAACTGGGTAAGTCGTATCGCCTATCATCACTGTGTTGTTTGTCCAAAATTAAATTGATCCGAGCAGGGTCGTGAGCTTTAGTGAGGAGTGTGATATGTATGTATGTATAATCGACCGTAAAGCAGAGACAAATTAATTAAAGAAAGAGCCGTATAAAAAAATCTACTTTTACGAATGTACTGCAAGGCTAAACCCGAACTAGCTAAACATACTATTCACGAGTATTGCGCCTTCCAATTTCGCCACATGCCAGATACCCATATCGTTTCAATGTTTCATTACATTTATTTATATAACTACACTAAGTTATGTCACAATTTCATTGATCCGTGGATTCTATCAACCAGTGAAGAAGTACCTTATCTAAGTTTTTTTTTTTATATATATATAAATGGCTCAATTAGATAAGGAAACGTTAAAAGAGGTTAATTTATTCAAATTTACATACATGGTTAGATTAAGCTAATATAGTGATTGCACTGCTCTCTTATTGAGAGCCACGTGCTATTGTACGCCTACCCAGGCAATTTGTAGATGGCACTCGCTTTTATTTACCTCATTTGGGTTCTGTAACACCTCTGCAAATATGCAATAAATTATTTGATTTTGATTTTTGATTTTTGATTTTTTGATTTTGATTTTTACCCACAAAGAAACTTCACTGGTCTATAAGTTATGATTTTTTTGTCCACATTAATGATATAATACAATTATGATTTCATACCTAAATGCTACTGCCAAAACTTACATTTTTGGTAAAACGGTCTAAGGCAAAAAACTAAGAACTACGAGGAAACAAACAACCCACAATGTGAAAAGTCTTAAATTATAAATTACTTAACCGAATAATTATACATATTGACTATTTATTGCGAAGGAAAATTTGTATTTATTGGGTAAGGAAAATTTGGGAAAGATAAATCATATTTTCAATGGTTACATATGTATGGTCATTCACATTCAAGTTTACTTCCGATTGGAAGAAATAATGAAAGGCCCTAAAATTTCGGAAAAAAATTGTATATGAATCGGGAAACTGTTGACCATAGGAGAAAAAAAAATATGGCTGTTCATAACTTTCTCCAACGGAAGTGTATCGACATTAAAGATCAATGAAAGAAAACGACTGCAAGAGCAATAGTGATTGTTAACAAAAAAATCACCTTTGTCATAGTCGAGTACGGTATTGCAGTGTTCAATGACGGCGTAGTAATCGCCCGCGCGCAGCTTGCACTGCGCGTAGTTGAGCAGGATTGGGATCTTAATCTCCTGTAGCCGCTTCCATTCCGTGTCGTGTTTCCTCTCCCTGCACACGTCATCAATGTTGTGATGAAGCCGTGTCGTGGCTCACCACACGTAGCCCGGGTACTAGTTTACTTACGTTTTTTTCGGGGTCGGAATGAATGATAATTTGGTATTTATTTGGCAAAGTTAACGTTAGTTTGCTTGTGTTGATAGCTAAGAGCTTGTTTGTAACTGCTTACATAAATATTATGTATTATCAATTTTTACTTATTATATGGTGTCTTCGCATTGGATAAAAAGATGGTCACTCATGCGTTAGTTTTAAGTGGCTCGAAGCCTAGTGGCGTGGAGTTCTGGGTTTAAATCTTCGCCCCGTTCATGCACCACTTTCGTTCTCTTTCTGAGTTGGATAAGTGCATTTCGTCACGAATTCGAGTTGCTCCTCTGTTTGGAAGCCATGTAAAACTGTAGTTTCTCTTACCCTACTAGGTGGAAGGGTTTAAGCCCGACCGGGTTTGTATCATCGCATTGGATGAAAAGATGGTCGAAGGGGCAATGAAAAATTGTCCATGTTTTCCATCCAGATCAATATAGCCGTGCTCATAAAGGGAAGGTCCTGGCATGGCACCTAATTCCTTCGGGAAATTGTGTGGTATTAGCCATCCATGTCAGATTGCATAAAAAGTGCAGAGTGCATAGTTAGAGCATGTGGTAGAGTCAATTTTTTGATAAACGAACTCAATACACATCAAAGCTCACGGGAGTTTGTGATATGAAGTAAAAAGCACCTGACGAGCAGCTGTTCGCAGATGCCGATTGCCTTGGCGTAGGCCTGCTCCGCCTCGTTGATTCTGCCCTCGCCGTACAGCTTGTTGCCGCTCTCGCGCAGCTGCGGCACCAGCGACAGCTTTTCGCTCTCGTTCAGCTGCCACAGATCCTTCTCGTACTCTTCGGCGCTTTCCACCTTCAGCAGCTCTGCAGGGCACAGATGAGGACAGCTTGGATATGTCTTAGCCATATTCATCAGCATTGCAACAGTTCCTATATCTCCCTGACCTGTTGACCTGTTGGTGACCTGACCTTAACCTGTTTCATGTGTTTTTCCTTAAGGTGCTCCCAAACCCACTGAAAAGCCTCTCTGTTGCCCTGCTTTGGCTAGGACACTTGCACAGAAGTATTGTTCCACCCATTTTCTCTCTCTCGACCAAGCCTAACGCCAGGAAATCACAAAAGAGGCGCCCACTTTCGAGAATACCATGCCGGCCGGCCAGGTGCTTTTTCATACCATGTTTAATTTTGTTGGAAGTTTTGTTAGAAGAATTAATTCAACAAAAACAATTCTTCAATTCAATCCTAATGTTTTGAGATTTTGTCGAAACACCCTTCGATATTCAAACTGAATGTGATAATTGGAGACGGTTCTTCACTTGTACATTGCACAAGTATCACCGAACTAGGATTTTATTATCGAGGGGGCTAGGGAGGGGCAGACTTGATGTTTGGTTTATAACAAAGGAGAATGCCCATTACAAAAGCGCTAGCAGTTAGCATGTACACCAATGAATCCACTTTGCTTTTATTCCTCGCATCATAATAGTAAAAATGTGTGACTTTCAGTTTTTTCTATAATGGGGATAAGTCAGTAAACACTGCTAAAGATGAACTTCGAGGTTATTTCCCACATTGTAAGTACCATCGGGTGGATATTTATTTGCTAGAAAATTTTAATAAGTGTTGCTGTCACAATGGTTACTTACAGGGCCTCATTACATAAGGTATGTTTAGGCACTTAAGAATTTACTCAAACAGTATCAGGGAAAAGATAGTTGGCACTATTATTGCTATAGCAAGTACTCCAGCTATATGTGAACTCTACTGAGGGTAAGGGAACAGAATAAATCGATAGTGGTGCCCTTTTGACAGGGGTTTTCATACGTTTGTATGGTATTATATTATCTGCAGGTCGTCTTAGAGCGGTATGACTTATAAATAGGTACCATTGAATGATCTAATATAGTTAAGAATTATGTAAAATGGGGAAGATTCCTTGCTGTGTGGGCTCAGCCATTGAAAATAATTACAAGTTATTCCACTGCAATAGTTTATTCCTGTGCATGTCGTACGAGCCGATTAAGGTATTCGAGGCTCGGTATGACCAGTCCAGAAGTGAAATCTGTTTATTTGTAAAACAAAAAAACAATAAGGTACCAACTATAAGTAACTAGAGATGGCGTTGCGGTTAGCAGCCCACTTTGGACAGGCGTCTAATATTATGAACTCTGTGGCTGAGATAAATAGTCGTAATAGAAACTCAGACTAACAAAAAGTAGTACTTTGTGATGTCACTTTGAATTACTTAGATTCGATTTTATCGATGCTTAGAGATTTCGTCCACACAAACTGTGTCATAGTGACGTCACTAAGTACTACTTTTCGTTAGTCTTAGTTTCAGTTACGACTATTTATCTCAGCCTGTGACTCATAAAAGTGGTGTAGCAAATAAATATCAACCAAAGATGGTATGTAGGTACAATGTAGGCAAACACAGTCCATGAGCGCGCGCGCTGTTCTGAGCAAAAATAACCTCAAAGTTCATCTTTAGCCGTGTTTGCGGACTTATCCCCATTATAGAAAAAAGTAAAATTTACAGATTGCTACTTTTACGATACGAGGAATAAAATAAAATTGGTTTCATGTCTGCACATGAAAATTTCTAGCGCTTTTCTAGCCCATACTGGAATGAGCATACTGGAATGAGCATACTGGAATGAGCATACTGGATTGAGGAATGAGGATATTTCTGGTAGAAACACCGGGTATAAGCATTTTGTATTCTGGAGGAGAGGGGGGGGGGGGGGTACCGAGTTTTCTCGATGGGGCTATGGACATTTTTTTTTAATTGATTAAGATTAAGAGCCTACCAAGCAATTTACCCAGAGCGATAAGGGAGACAGTACCTATAACGAACTCAAGGTCACAGGGTTTGGCCATCAGTTCATCCAGGTCCTTGTATCCAATGCCTTCTGTCTGCAGCGTCATGGTACACGAGTGACGCACTTTGTGCCCCTCCTTGCCGAGGTCACGTAGCGTCTTTGATACGAATGGATAGCTGAAAACGAGCTGCAAGTACATTTATTTAAGTTTAATTAAGCCAAATGGAAATGAAAATGTTCTTACTCTGCGATGATAAAAAAGATTTACCATGTTGAAGGACAGTAATACTATGGAGTATTGAGTATAGCAGCATTGAGATTTCAATACTGCCCAGTGTGCCAAAACGTGGAGAAACCATTGGTGTACTTATACACCATAGACTAAAACATCTTGCTTGCATACAGAAATAATGCCTAGTGTTATGACGAGAATGCATTTCAGCTTGGAATATAAAAAAAAAATACTTAAATCGGTTTATTCTTAATATTTGGCAAAATCTAAGACAAGTTCGGATTAAAATCAAATTCAACAGTGGTTAAAGGCTATAATGATGTGTCATGGCAGTTATAAGGTTCTGTTGTGCATAAACCAAGGTACCATTTTTCCACAGCAAATAGGAAATTTCATGCTACATTGAAATAAATTGATAACATGGACAATTACGCAAGAAACTTTGTATGGGTTGGTCAGGTAGAGTTGTCACACACACTGCATTTTACTGAGGGTCAATAAACCAACAAAAATACAGAAATGAATGCTCGAGTTAAAAATATGAACCCACACTCTGCTTTACGGTAAAGCTGGCGACCTCTCCCACTGACATCATCTTGACGATCTCCTCCCAGACCTCCAGCTTGAACTTGTGCCCGATTACTAGCACCATTGGCTCCCTCTTTCCAATCTGCCGGCTGTCATCCAGCAGCACGCGCTCCCTATCCCCCTCCCCGCCGCCTCCATCGGACAGCTTCCATGTTTGGAAATGGAAGTGTACCTAAAAATTGTTGTCCACAATGCCAATATTCGTCATAACGTTTACGGAAATTAATTTATGCGGGATTTTCGTGTAGATACATTTCCCCATTACAAGCACTGAAAGACTAGATTCACTTTTATGTCATAACATTTAGTTTGCTGGCTGAATCAACCTGGACCTGCTAAGCAAGCCTTCAGCATTGTAGGGCAGGCAAACAACTAGTTGGGGTTCGACTATGTTGAAAAGGGAAGGTATGGACTTGTTCCCTATAAAAAAAAATTTGCACAAACATAAAAATATATGTTTGAGGTTCGGAATACTTTATATCCTTTCGACGAATATATCCTTCATAAAAGTGTGAAAATAGTTAGTTGAAAAAAAATTGTTTAATAAAAAAAACTGACTTAAAAAAAGTATTACAAAACAAATGAAATGCAATAAAAAGGAAAAAAATATATTTATATATTAAAAATATTCTATAGTTACAATTATTGTTATTTTTGAAGTTGGTGTCAGCGAAGGCAGGTTTGTAACTACACACATAGTTATAGGTGAGATGTGCTTGTGTCTTACACGCTACTTGACGAGGCGAGAGTGGTGCCGCGGCGGGAGGGGAGGTGTCAAGTAACAACGCCAGGCACGCGCAGTGCCAGTCAAGAGAACCTTGGCTAACTTGGGTGACACAGATTCCAAAAATAACAATGATTGTAACAATTTTTTTACTTTTTAGTGTACATTAATTTGTTTTGGAATATTTTCCTTTGAAGTCGGTTTTTAAGTGTAAATTTATTTTTTATTTTTAGTGAATCTGGAGTACACTAACTAATTTGTATGAATGTAGGTAGACCTAGCCGAGTATCGTTAATTTGCTCCTAAGAATTGAAGAGTTTCGTTACTTTGTCATGGATTCCATAATCAGAACCTAACCAAACATACAATAAAAAAAAATCATAGAAATCGGTTGGCGTGATATTGAGTTATTGTCCATTTGTCGTGAAATGCAAATTAAAGACTTTTATGGTTTTCTCATGGATGCCATTGTCAGAACTAGACCAAATTGAAATGGGACCACACGGCAAGCACCAGCTTTCAAATAATAAAAGAATCATTAAAATCGGTTCACCCAGTCGAAAGTTATGAGGTAACACACATAAAAATAATAATAATAATACAGTCGAATTGAGAACCTCCTCCTTTTTTGAAGTTGATAATAAAAACATACAGGAGTGAATTCAATCAAAATCAGAAGTATTAATGTAATGGCGAAGAATTGATTAAATTCTCTCGCACATTTTATTACATTTGACACCGGTTCAGTCCCAGACTAGCTGTAATTTCCAAAATTCCTTCAGAAACATGAAGTTAAAGGGGAAAGATGGATTTATTTTTCAAATCTAGAAAAAGTGATTAAGAGAAAGCATGAAATACTTAATGGTAAACATCTGTAGAAAAGTATCATTTGCATTGTAGTGTTGACGCTCCATCGTGCTTTGTTCATTGAATTGTTTACTTCTAGTGGCTTCGGGCTCATATATATTAGGATATGCCTTCGTAAAGTGACAGTACCGTAAAAGCGAAAGAACAGGCTAACCCCTGATTTCACCACCACAAGCTACAAGAAATGCGGTAGTTAACTTTCGGTTATATTCCATATTTATATGGTGTAATCGAAAGATAACTTTGGGATTTTAGTAGCTGGAGGTGGTAAAAACGGGCATCAGGCCTGACTCGAAACCAGGCAAATCGTTAACATACCTTGCTGCCCTTATTTATTGGAACAAACTTTTTGCCGGCATGCAGCGTACGCTTTACAACCGGAGAATCTGAACTCATTTTGTAATCATTGTCATTGTTATCAACACTAAAATTATTTTTCCTTTAAAAAACAAATCGGGAAAAATAGCAATGGAAAATAACTCATTTTTTTTTTGTTTCTTTATCCAATGGACAGGCAAAAGCTTTCGCTATACAGCCTTCTCTTTATTGTATCTTATGGATTGTAGTCAATTCTGGAGTGTCATGTAGTTAAATACTTTCTACTGTCTCATGTATATATAGAAATATGGGTTCAAAGTTGGTCGGTTGACTTAATATCTTTTTCAGGTCGAGCGGGATTTTTTCTCTTTCTTTGTATGTAATTTCTAAGCATTTATATAGTTTTTCTCTTTGCTCATCAAAAGCACAGCAATGAAAGAAGAGGTGGTCCAGGGATTGATCAGCTAAGTTGCAGTGTGGGCATACGGCGGTGTCGATAAGGTTTAATCTGTAAAGATGGGATTGAAAAAGACAATGTCCGAAACGTAGACGACAAATTGTTGTATAATATTTTCTTCTTTTTGGTAAGGTTTTATTGAACCAAGGTGTTTTCCCAACTAAATCGTTTATTTCGGCGTACCAACGACCCGTATTGGACATTTTCCATTGTTCGGTCCATTCGTGGATAATTTCCTGTTTTATTTTCGCTACAAATTCCGATTGCGGTAGGGCAACATTCTTAATATGGCAAATATTCAGGTTGCTGTCAGCTATCGTTCTAGCTAGATAATCTGCTGAGTCGTGTGGCTTCAAATTTATGTGGCCGCGAATCCAGAAAAAACATATTTCGTAGCCTTGCTGTATCAAGGAAAAGTGTTTATCCCGTATTTGGTGTATGACATAGTGAGTATTGGCATCTAGTTTCGTATTCTGTAGGGCTCTATGAACGCTCATGCAGTCGCTTATTATTATCCACGTATAGTGTTGTTGAACTTCGATGAACTCGAGTGCGATTTGAATTGCCAAAGCTTCAGAAGTGTATATTGATGCAGAACTAGGAATCTTAATGCCATAACCTCTCTTGGTTGTCTCGTCATAGATCGCGCAGCCGACCCCACGAACTGTTTTCGAACCATCGGTATATATTCTTCTGTAACCTCTGTAACTTGAAATTTGTTCTAAAAATTCTTCTTTGCACTCCAAGTTTTCGTCTATTTGAATTGGAATTCCGTAGAATTTGCTGTCATATTTTCCCAAATAGCAAGGAAAGTTGAAATTGGCTTGTATTTCATATTCATTTTTGTAATGTAATATATTTGAAAAGTCTCTCAGGATGTAAGGATGATGACTAGGATCGGATGGGATGGAAAGGAGATGTTGAATTTTGGTAAACAGAGGATGATTTGATATGGATAGAAGCTTTAACAAAAATTTTAATTTCAGATATTTGAAGCGGATTCTCAGTGGAGGAATGTTACATTCTACTTGCATGGATACTATGGGAGTTGACATCATCGCTCCAGTTATTAAACGTAAGCTTTTATTTTGTATTTTTTCCAGTTTCTCTATTAGTTTCCAATGATGAGAAAAACATAGAAAACCATATTCAAAATGGCTACGTATCAAAGATTTAAAAAGCATTATTAGGATTTTCGGATCCGCGCCCCAATAGGTGCCCGCTAAGGACCTCAAAATGTTGTATGATCTTAACGCTTTGTCTGCTATGCCATCGACATAAGAGTTCCAAGATAAGTTACTGTTAAATATTATTCCTAAAAACTTAACGGTTTCAACTACCGGAAGAAGAGTGTTATTGTAGAAGACTTCGGCTTTTAATTTGTATTTATTTTTACTAAATATAACAACTTTGCTTTTCTCTGGGCTTATATCTAAATTTAACTCAGTAAAATATTTATACAAATTCTCCATGGCTTTATTTATACAAGTCAATGTAGTCGCTCTATCACCAATGGAACAATAAATAACCAAATCATCTGCAAATTGGAGGTTATTTACATCAAATCCTAGTTTTGAGTTTAATTTGTGAATATAAATTATAAATAAGAGGGGACTTAATATCCCACCTTGAGACGTTCCCCTATAGGAAAATCTGGGACCAAAAAGAGAGTTGCTGTATTTCACATATACTTCCCTGCCATTTAAAAAATTATATATCCAATTTATTAATTTTGCTGGAATGCCCAAAGAGTTCAAGATCGATGCAAGTGTAAAGTGATCGATGTTGTTAAATGCGCCGACATCTAAAAAAACACACACGGTATCGTGATTTAATGAGAAAGCTTTTGAAATATCCAGATGTAGATGGCTGAAACTTTCTCTAGCGGATCGACCCCTCCTAAAACCAAATTGATTGCTAGGTAAAATGTTGTTTCTTTCTATAAAAAATTCTAAACGTTGTTTAATTAACTGTTCAAAAATTTTTCCAATGCACGAAGTCAATGCCACAGGTCGATAAGAATTTGCATCGTCTTTACTTTTGTTTGGTTTAAGTATTGGGATGAGACAATCTATTTTCCATTCCCATGGAATTATGGAAGTACACCACAGCTTATTAAGCGTGTTTAAAAATATTACCAGACTGTTGTGGTTTAAGTGACGTAGCATTTTATATGGAATCATATCTAATCCACATGCAGTATCTCGTCTAGAATTTAAGGCAGATTTCAGTTCTTGTAAAGTAAAATATTTTGTAAGGTACTCATTTTCATTATTGTTAGGAACAGAACTATTGATTGAATGTAGTTGATTTTCAACATAATCGGGTGTATACTTTTGCAAAAAATCATTAATCCAGTCATGATTTGTGTTGTGACTATTACTTTGGTAGGTATTATTAAATTTTTTAATAGTGTTCCAAATTTTAGAAACGGGTGTATATCTGTTAAATGATTCACATAACCTTTGCCAGCTTTCGCTTCTTTCTCTTTTTAAAATGAGTTTTTTAAGTGCTTGCAATCGTTTGAATTCTATGTAATTTTCGTCATTACAATTTAGTTTAAATGTTGCATATGCTTTCCTGGAATTTGCTACAGCTGAGCTGCATTTTTCATTCCACCAGGGAACAGAAAGTTTGGGTTTTGAATGCCGAAAAGTGGAGTTAGGTGTGGATGAATGCTTCCGTTTGGGTATAGACTTCTCAATAGCTGCATTTAAAATATTACAAAAAGAATCATAAGATTCTATTGGGTTAAGATTATCAAAGTTAAAATGTTCGAGCTCTCTCGAAACTAAATCTGAGTATATTTTCCAATTTACGAGTCTAAAGTTTGGATGCTTTGGAAAATTGTTTGCAGTCTCTTGATTGTTGTATGTGTTGTTGGCTAATAATATTTTTGTTATTGTTGGCAGGTGATAACTTCCGAGAGGGTCATCATGGACCGTCCAGTTACAAGACAATGCTAAAGAAGAAGATACCATTGTGAGATCGAGTGCATTTGGCCGCCATCTACTGGAACCAACCGTTGTCACTTCACCGTTATTCAAAAGAACAAGATTGTTGTCATCAATTATTTCCAAAATGTCCCTTCCACGTGAATCAGTGTTATTGCATCCCCAAAAAGTGTGATGAGCATTAAAATCGCCCGCAATAATCGTTGGCTCAGAGATATTTTTTACTAATCTATCGAACTTACTTTTTGTGAAAGGTGGAGTACAATTCGGGGGACTGTATAAACTAACTATAGTTACAAATTTGTTGTTGTAAGATAATTTGATAGCTATATTTTGTATCGAGTTGTCACTTGTGGTGATAATTTTTGTGTAGCTTAGACTATTATGAATTAATATTGCTACTCCATTGTGTGAATTTCCAGAATCAGATCTTTCCAATTGATATCCTCTAAATTTACAACGTTGTTGTGGTTTTAACCAAGTTTCAGAAATTATTGCAATATGTATATCATTTTCATATAAAAATTGAGTGAGAATATGTCGATGACATAGCAAACTTTGCGCGTTCCATTGTACAACATTCAAAGTAGACATTATATAACAGGTTTATTTTTTCTAATAGAGTCGTGAATAACGCTTTTTATGTTTTGCGCAGAGATAGGAGCCTCGCCAGTTTTGCTCATTGTTATAACTTTTACAATCATTTCGAGAAGTATGTTCATTGCCTTTTCAGAGTTTAACAAATTATTCAGGATAGAGTCGACTGAATTTTCTTTATTCGTGTGTAATATTTGGTTATATTTTAGTTGCGTATTATAATTTTTTTCTGTTTGATCTGTGTTAGTGGTAGGTAAGGAAGGGAATGACTTTTCATTAAATAATTCATTGTATTGAACTTTTCTGGTTTTATTTTTGTTTTCTTCAATTTTCTTCTTTTTTATAGGGCATAACCCTGATATAGCGACATGATTACCTTGACAATTATAACAGGTAGCATTGGCATGCTCCGTAGAGCAATTTCTATAATTGTGCCCTTCGCAACTGCATATTGAGCACCTCTCTCCGTTTTTACAATATTTTGATATGTGCCCAAAGCGCAAGCATCGGAAGCACTGTTTTAAACGGGGTATGTATTGAGCCACTCTAAATCTCCATAAGTTCATGTCAATACAGTCCGGTAGAGTATTTGATGCAAATGTAATGGAAATAGTAGGAGTGGGTTCTAGTTGGAAACCATTTTCATTCTTTACTTTACGCATGAATCTTCTTACTGATATATTTTTTTTTGTGCTTGTTATGTTGGTAAAAATTTTATGATTGGATAAGTTGGTAGGGACCGAGGTGATGACACCAGTGGTTTCAGTTGCAGATGCAGGTATGGAAGCCTTAAGCTTGAATTGATCCAAAAAAGTTTTGTTACCGAGAGCTGCATTGGCTAGCTCTGGTTTTTCAAATATTGCGCCTATTTTGTATCGATTTATCCTCTTGAACTGTTTGATGCCCTTAATGTATCTTTTGAAAGAGTTTGATAAGCTCATAATATCTCTGTCTCCAATCGGCTTGTTAGGTTCTGTGCTTTCTATGAATACGATAAAATCCAGTGCTCCCGAATCCTCAGGGTATGCACGGGTGTAGTCTTTAATGAAGAATGGTTGGTACTTATCGAGTGAATTCAATTTTGATGTAGTAGCTGTGGTGTTGATGTTGAGCTCAGTAGTTCCCGCCTGTTCCACAAGATCATCTTTTCCCGCCAAATTTTCACAGTCCGATAAATCGGACGAAAGTGACTCCTCTGGAGACCTCTTGTCTTCCTTTTTCCGTTTCCTCTTCGCCTTCATCTTCTCGACCGGTTTTCCGCGAAGAAAGACCACAAACAAACGAATTGGCAAATAAAAACTCGATAGCAAAAAAATCTCGACTTGTTCGGATTCCCGCCAAAACCGAACTCCGGAAAATAACTCAAAATAAAATTACCACAGTAAATATAAAATGACATGACTGACACTGACACTGACTATATGTACGTTTTTTTTGTCAGATTTGTTTGGTCAGGCAAAGGTTTTGTCACGGTACAGCCAAAGAATATGTACAAGTTCTTTATTACATTATGGATGGACATAAATCACGCCCTTCAATATTACGCATGGTTTTCCATATTAATCCAACTGTTCTATTAGAACAAAAAAATTGATAGGACGTTTAAAATATTTTAAATGTAATCAAAAGTACGATTGCAGTGTAGTGACTAAATTATAGGGCACCGAACGTTACGTGCTAATTGTTGGCAGCATTGAATTAGAGTCTACCAACAGCAGCACACGATTTGTTTGTTCAAAAGATAATATTGTAGTGTGTTACCTAATTTTCCACTACATTAAACAAGAACAGCAAAAGTATAGTGCAATGCTAGTCGCTATAGAGCGTTCCAAACTTTGACAGCACTGCGAAAGGCATTCGCATCTCATCACAGAACATTCGCATTGCAAAGAAATAAATAGGTTTAACAGTTTTTGCCATTTCGGCTAAGATACTGTGCCTTCTTCTCTTGAAGAATAGTGTAGTGCGAGGGTAGGATGGCGGACTTCATCCAGTCGGAGGCTGAAGAAAGCGACGTAAGTATACTGCCCAATGTAGCATTGTATTTTCGTGTGTTGACTTACTGGTTATGTCGCGTGTCCTACTTGATTTCCTCTTGACTGGAGTCTCCTTTGTGTAGTTGGAGTCCGAAGACGAAGACCAGGTGCAGGTGAAGAAACCAAAGCGCAAGGCGGTGCAAAGTGACGATGAAGATGAAGATGAGGAAGGTTTGTCTGTTTTTTACCATCGCTTTCTGGTTTTGCTCACTTGTTGCGTAAATAATCGCTAGAGTTGAAGAAATACTTCAAGCTCTTGGACTGATTTATTATCTGATTAATATTGCCATGTAATGGTGTTTCACATGTAATTTCTAGGTCAATTTTAGGTTAGAGTGGAATTAACTATTTGTCTACATTTGACAGATGACGAAGAGCGTATCCGTGAGGAGCTGAAGGATCTTATAGACGATGCTCCGATTGAGGATTCGGGCAGCGACGGCGAGGACTCGGACGCGAGTGCTGGTCCCACTAAAAAACGCAAGAAAAGCGACGATGACCTCGACGACCGACTCGAAGATGAGGACTATGACCTCATTGAGGAGAATTTGGGTGTTAAAGTTGCGAGGGTAAGTCATAATTAAATGTTTGAGGCAAAATGTTATAACCCTTGATTGCAAATAGAAAGGGCTTATAAATTTATATCTTGTCCTAAATGGTTGGTTAAAATGTTTGTTATTTACTATAGTGTTACAGTTATAGAACCCTTTTCGTTCAGAACATTTTGCTCTGCCTACCTTAATTTATCAGTATTATTGACATAATACTCTTACATGGAGATAGAAAGTATTAATACTTTCTATTACCGATACTTTTTTGGGGTCTTATTAAAAATGACTTGAGGTTAACATTTTTGCTCTTTAATTTTCATTTAAATCATGACTCATTAATGTTGCTGATTGACTCATACAATAGGAACTTTGGTTTACCCTTGAGAATGATATAGTGCAAACTATTTGTATTTTACTAAGAGTAAATAAATATGGTAGAAGCAGTCATTCTTGTGTTCGGTTACAGAATAAATTCAAACGTCTCCGGCGAATACAAGAGGATGACAGCGACGGAGAGGGTGCGGATGACCCTGAGCTGGAGAGAGAAGTGATTGCGGAGAGATTATTTGTCGGTGGCTCTGACGACGTACGTTAACATTAATGAAGTAGAAACAACTTAAGTAGTATTATAGTCCTGGCCTAACTGATTTTACAACAAGTTATAATAAATTATATGTTATGGAAAAGTCCCGTGATACAACTACACAATGCCCGACTGGCGTGCTGCAGGCATGGGTTAAGATATAGCCTCTGCACGATAGTTGGCGTTTTGCACTTGTCGCATTGCTAAAATAAATTTTGCTTTTTTGGGGGTATCGGAGTGATAAAGAAAATTGGCATTTAACTCATTCTTGGCAAAGACATTTTGTTCATTGTGTTGTGGACATCATTTTGGATTTGATTGGATGTCTTCTTTCTATCCGGGCACTTGTCTTGGTCATCAAATATACCTATTGACAAGCTATCATAAACATAAACACAAGCTAATTAAAACCACCGAAATTAAATTATTTCATTTAAGGGTTACGTTAGATAATATTGAGTAGTTTAGGTATTGTTAAGGCAAACCTAGACTTATAGGCATGGCATCCTGCAATAATTACTATGTGTAAGTAGTAAGGCCATATTAAATGATTATGGGGGCAGGAGGAAGAGCGTGGGTCAGAGCGCGCAGACACATCAGCGCGTGAGCCTGAGTACGATGAGGATGCGGAGGAGCTGGAGTCGGATGCCGACGACTTCATCGTCGATGACGACGGTCGCCCCATCGCCGAGCGCAAGAAGAAGCGCAAGCCTATCTTTACTGATGCGTAAGCTTTTCACTCCTTCCTAACTAGATTATTCTAATACGTACGGATGATTATAAAAATCTTTCAACCAGCACTGTTCCATACCCTCTCGGCTTCTCTCTTTCTGTCTTATCTATCTATCGTTTTGTCTATCATTTGGTTCGTTCTAAATTGAGTTGGTCTGAAACAATTTTAATATTTTTAAGGGTTTTTTTATGTTTATTTTAATAGTTTAAAAAACCAAAGATGCAAGCAAAAGACGAAACATGTACATATATCGTTCAGTTCAGGATCATTCCGTTTTTGAGGTAACTAAGGGCTGATTTTTCAATGATCTGTTCGGGATTTATTTCCGCCTCTGCTTATCCATCCGTTATAGTAAGTCCTATCTTTTATTAGTAAAATTACAATCAGATTATTGTGATAGAAGATTCAATTCTCCGGTAATGGCTCTCCGTCTTTTGACAGATGTCAATTTGTAATATCAGTCTGATAAATATATCTGAGGATTGAAAAAACGGCCCAGTGTAGTTTGACTACCAAAAAAGTTAGAATAAATCAAATGTAATTAAATATTACCTACGTATAAATATGCCTACTTATTGCTGCCTTTAGTCATGGGATAATACTAATAGTGTTTTAACATACTATTTTATGTTTTGACATGGTCAGGAAAATGACCTGCATTTTGTACATCCGTAAATAACTAAACATCACAATACATCCGTGTCGGCAGGTCACTTCAGGAGGGTCAGGACATCTTCGGAGTGGACTTTGACTATGACGAGTTCGAGAAGTACGAAGAAGACGATTATGATGAAGAGGAAGAACTTGATGAGTATCTCGAGGATGACGATGAAGATGGTGCGTCAAAATTTATCATTTTATTATTTTTAACATTTTTCCTACATGTTGACACCTTGATGGGGCCCCCCATACGGCAGGTCGCTTGGTCAACAAATTGATGTTATAAATGTTGCAACTGCTGAAGTCTACACAATGATTGACTAGGTTATGGAAGACCTCTTATCAATAAACAACCTAAAATGGAAATCATGCTACCTGCATGTCTGCACCTTCCAGTAATTTTTAATTCAAACTTTTGTTCATCATGGCTTCATGGCTAATTTACATGTACCTCTCTATATCTACATTCCCGAAAGATTCCCAAATTTTTACAGAAAATTAAATGTATTGCAAGTAAAATAATTTTATGGTAATTTTCTGAACTACTCAATTATGTGTGTATCTGAGTTTTTGTTTTTAGGGTGTGATGTAAGGATGGGCATCTTTTGCAGTATTTTTTTCTTACATTGAATGTAAGAATTTAACTATGTTTTATTACATAGGATTATTTATTAATTCAATATGATCGGCACAGAGCGTGCGCTTCTCAAAGCAAGTATCTGTGCATAAGTCCATCTTTCTAAAATCGAGTTTAAATAAGTCTAAACCGAATTCACATACACACTTTGCTGGAAGAGTGCAAATCAAAATTTTTAGGAAATATTCCTACTAATCCACATGTTACTACATGCAATGCATGACTTGCAGGTGCCGGAGAACGCAGGAAGGCGAAGAAGGACAAGCGCAAGCGGCCAAGCAAGAAGTCCATTTTCGAAATCTATGAACCTAGCGAGCTCAAGCGAAGCCACTTCACAGATCTCGACAATGAGGTGAGAACATTCCACCTTCTCATTCTACCTCTCTATTAATGTTTTCTCGGACGATGTGGCACACATCCAATGAAGGACCACTTTGGTCTCTTGGAGTTCCACAACTGCACCCAGAAAACTTTTACTTCAACTGTCAGTAAAATTATTAAAATTAGTTCATGTCTTCCGGTGGGGTCTTCAAATATTATTCCGGCAATGAAGAAGCAACACTAACAGTTTCGCCCGTCTGCAGATAAGGAAAACAGACATCCCAGAACGGATGCAGGTGCGTGAGGTGCCCATCACACCCACGGCGGAGGGCAGCTCGGAGCTTGACGACGAGGCCGAGTGGATCTACAAGCAGGCGTTCCTCAAGCCGCCCGTCTCCAAGCCCGACTCGACGGATGCGCGCGAGAGGCAAGTCACACTTACATAGTCTCCGCTCCTGTGCCTTCTTTCTTTCAAAGACTCCTTCAAAACTTTTGTTTCATGCGAGATTCCGCGACTCTATAAAGTGCTTTCAGGAGTCGTTTTTGATTGTGATCATGTTTAGATTTTCAACTTGCATAGGCACGATAACCACATGTAACAGAAGGGTCGCCTTCATAAAGTCCAAAAAGCATAAGGTCTAAAACCCAGAACATCCAAAAGTATGTATTTTCGTGTGTATTATAATATGCATATAATCTAACCTAACCTGACCTGATTGAAAATATCCGTATTTATAAGAGTTTTGGACGGTATGGGTTTAGGACCTTGTGCCTTTTGGACTTTATGATGCGTCCCCTAACATAACACTACAATGCAAATTCAAACTGGCAGATCAAAGCGTACGTCCACTACGATACTGCGGATCAGGCAGGCGCTGGACTTCATGCGCAACCAGACCCTGGAGGTGCCGTTTATCGCGTTCTACCGCAAAGAGTACGTGCAGCCGGAGCTGAGCATCAATGACCTCTGGAAGGTGTACAAGTTTGATGCCAAGGTCAGCACTCCATCCTCTCATTGTTACATTTAGAGGGTTTTTTGTAACTGAACTCAGTTTCTTGTCAGTAATAATGTCAATTTGTGTTTCAGAAACTTTGTTTGTTATTGTATTTGTTTCAAGCCTTCGAACACTAGGAACACTTGGGATTGCTGAAATAAGGCTAAAATTACTAAAAGTACTCAATAATTATTATACACGTTGGATTATACGCAGTCAGCGTTGAAGTCGGGTGAGGTGTACACGAAAATGAACATCTTTTGTTCTAAAAAAATATTACCTTCCCATACATTTTAGTGTAGGGGTGTATAGACAGTAATGTATGGGGAGGATGAATTTTTTAGTAATTAAAAGAAAAGTCATAAAACAAATATGTTCACTTTCGTTAACAGAATGCCCTCGATCTTGCTCTGACTACTACTAGCTGTGCATCATGTATCGTTCATATGAAATGTATGAAAGTTTTAGCAAATGGCCACAAGGTCCCGTTTTGTTCATTGTGTACACAGATTTGAGTTTAAGCACACCATAGTGGGTATTAAGTATTTTAAAAGTTTCAATGAGGTCTCCTCTTTTTCTTCTTTCTTCAAGTGTAATAAGACCGAGTGATTCAAGACGATCTTCATAGGACCTATTTCTCAAGGCTGTTACTATTTTGGTAGCCCATCTTTGCACTCTCTACAGGAGGTCAATGTCCTTCCTGAAGTATGGACTCCAAATTTGGAAAGAGTACTCTAGGAGGGAACGGACATACTTTTTGTAGAGCATGAGAAACATATATAGTAACAATGTTTTCGTCCAAGCTAATATTCTGTCAAGTGTGTCCTGAATTTCATCGTGAGCGATGATTGGATCAGTGAAGGACTTAGTATCGTCGGCAAAGAGGGAGAAGGAAGCCTTCATAATTGCACCCAAGTCAGTCAGGAAAATTCCAAATGCGACCGGGCCGATAACAGATCCTTGCGGTACACCGCTCAGCACATGGTGGGACTCCGAAGTATCTTCACCCACTCGCACCCAAAATTGTCTATTGATGAGAAAATCCTTGAACCATAGTAGAAGCTTTCCACGGAAGCCGAAGGGCTCCAATTTGTGTAGAAGGCGTTTTATGGAAAAGCCGAAAAGCCGAAAGCCTTCTCATATTCCAGGTAAATGATATCAGTGGGCCATCTCTCATTCAAATCACACGTCCATTTGTCCACACATTTGAGCAAGTTGGTGACCGCTGACCGTCTTGGGACAAATCCATGCTACTGTTCAAGGATTACATTCTCATACTTAGTAATCATTTATTTTTCTAGAAACGCATCGATGTAGTACCTTCTACCTTCACAAAATTGAAACTGATACTAAGGGCCGAGTGCACGAAAGGACAAAAAATCAAAATCACCGTCAAAGTATGATCAAACAGGTCACTTTCTATGGACACTATGGAAGGAACTCCATGCGGTTCACTAAAAGTGACGTGTTTGAACATTGATTAACTCATCCGTTTCTACGTGCAACCGGGGCTAAGTTGTAAATAGTTAAGTTTTTTTTTTTTTATGTGACTGGACATGGATGGCTAATACCACAAGTTCTGTCATGGTATTAGCCCAACACACCACATGGGAATTAGGTGCCATGCCAGGACCTTCCTTATATTGCACGGCTACATTAAACTGGATGGAAAACACGGACAATTTTCATTGCCGCTTCGACCGTCGTTCATCCAATGCGATGGTACCAACCCGGGCGGGATAAACCCTACCACCTAGTAAGTAAGGAAGGGGACCTACAGCTTAACGTGGAATCCGAACCACGGCCAGCCTCTCAACGGTCGAATGGTCACCCATCCAAGACCAGACCGGACCCAGCGTTGCTTAACTTCGGAGAGCGATCACCGAAGTGTCGCGCCACTGGGCCACCGAGGCTGACATTGTAAGTGTATTGCTCGCTCCGCAGTGGTGCCAACTGAAACAGCGCAAGGAGAACCTCATCCAGCTATTCGAGAACATGCGCAACTTCCAACTGGACAAGATCATGGCGGATCCAGATGCGCCAATTCCCGACAATGTGCGAGTCATACGCGACGAAGACATTAACCGGTAAAAATGCTTGTGCATCATTTTCACACCTAACATTATTTGCTCCATGATTATTCTGTTACAAAGGAATGCTTACTGCAGTAAAGGAACGTCGTCTTGTTGCAAGGAGAAAGAGACTCCACTTCACATTTTATGCGACATTTTAGGCCCTTAGGACGTATGCCCCCTGGCCTGGCATATGATGCACCCAGATGAGCATAGATCGATCGCTCCCCAAAAACTACTACACTTCGTAAAAAGTGTGAGGCTAGACAGTGAGCTATTACCCTTAAATCACAATAGATCTTTTTAGGTCGTAGTGACGTCGAGCTGCCGATACCGATTAGGGGGTCACGACACCCAGTTCAAATCAATTCCGTGTTTACTTATTTATGTTGAGTGTTACATATGGCATACGCCAGGACCCAATAAGGTGCCCGACGACGCCCATGGGCCCAATACCATGCTGGCCGGCCAAGTTTTTTTTTTGTTAAGTGCGGCATATGGCGCACACCAGGAAATCTCTTAAGGTGCCCGACGACGCCCATGGGATTTCGAACTTACAGGGGGGCTGCGACCAGCCAGGTGCTTCTTCACCCTATAGATGAAGGGTCAGTCATATATGTAGGAGTATGATGGTTGTGCTTGTGTTGGCAGGCTGCGCGCGGTGCAGACGGCGGAGGAGCTGCGCGACGTGCACACGCACTTCCTGCTCTACTACTCGCCGGAGCTGCCCGGCATGCAGCGCGCCCAGCGCGCCAAGGAGCGACGGAAAGAACTCGAGCAGAAGAAGTTAGTACACCCTCCGACCCTCTCACGTGGAACTAGGGCCAATGCGACGAGATAGAGAATGTAAATTAACAAAAAATATGCAGCTCCTTGCTTTCTAGGCAGTCGAGTTGAGCCATTAGTCCAGGTTAGTACCCTCGCATCGAATGAAAGATGGTAGAATCTAGAATCTAGCTGTGTTTGTTCCTTCGGACACACAGTGTGGTTTTATGGCAGTAGTTGTGATATTAGGCATCCTTTTCCAATTCTATAAAAAACCCAAAGATCAAACCAAGTTTGTAAATAACTGACAATTATGAAAAAAATATTCCACCTTCATACAGTATTGACCACATAGTTGGCTAGTTGACTGGCACACACAATCTTATTTCCACAAACATTACTGTTTGTGGAAATAAGATTACAGATAGATTTTGCTACCTAACTCGTTGATAGTTGGCTTGTACTATTCAAAAATTTCATCCTTTCAAGATGCACTCTAAATTAACATGTACGCCCCACAGCTGTTCTATCATATTTAAACTGATAAGACACTTTCTTGATGAATTGGTAAATACCTTATTGAAAGATAAAAAAAAAATATTGAGGTAATATTCCTCAATAAAATTTTTGTCTACATCATTTTATCTATATCTATGCCTGTTAGCTACATATTCATGGCTAAACAGTGACACCATTTTTGCACTGAATACTTTTGGTTTCTTGACACGTCCATCCACACTAAAAACAAAACAGTTTTAAAGTGTTGCGATCGCACAGGGCGCTGGCTCGCGAGGAGGCGGAGCGGAACGGCGAGGACGCGGAGGAAGCCGCGGCGGCGGTGATGGCGGCCGAGCCCGTCGACGAGGAGCCGCAGGAGATCAAGTACGCCGTGCGCTCGGGGCCCTACGACCTCTGCCGGAAGGCTGGCATCGGTAATGCGCCCCACCCCACTTTGTTTCTGGCTCCGAAAAATCGAATGTTTGAACTCAGCGACTGACTAATGTCGAACTTGTATTCTATTAGAACTATTAGACACAGAGAATGGAAGGCGTAAATTGCTTCTGAGATGGTCAAGCCGCTTGTGTCTAGCACGTAGATTTTGACTTGAGTGAAGCATAGTTGATTATTTACAAGACATGCTTGAGTCAAGCCTCATATATATTTTTTTAAACTATATTCTGTAGTCATGCATAAAGTGAAGCGCTTTTATGCTCTTTGGGTGTGGATCCACTAGCAATCATGGTAGACAATGCTTTGTTCGATGAACCAGTTAGATGAATAATAACAATTTGGCACAAACCAACAGAGAGAATGGCAACAGAATACCATTTCTGCATTAGAAAATGGCTCCTGCTTGATCAAGCAGCTTAAAGTGTGGACACATCAAGTAGAAACATTTTTGCTTGCTTGTCTCAAGCGGCTTAACCGTATCGGAAGCCTTTTAGGTGTTTTTAAGAGATAGTTTTTCTGGCAGGGTACTTCGATCCACTTATGTACACTCAAGTTTGTCGCGTCTCATAGAATTGGAATAGTTTTTCTTTAAATATTGTGGGTTGCCACTAAATAACGTGACATGTCGCAGAGGGCCTGGTGAAGAAGTTCGGATTGACGCCCGAGCAGTTCGCTGAGAACGTGCGTGACAACTACCAGCGTCACGAGGTGGAGCAAGAGCCCGTCTCGCCGCTAGAGGCCGCCGAACCCTTCGTAAGTGCAATACTGTTATCACCATGGGATATTGTAAAAATACTATATTCTGAGATGCAGGGAGAAAGATCGGACAGAACCTTATAAGGCTAGCAAAAAATATGCAAGAAAGTTTCTTCAATTTTTTTTTAAAAATATAAACATTACATAAAAACATTAACATTAAAATTTCATTGGCTATATACATATACTAATAGATTTTTTAGGACTGATGCGGATTCATTCGTGACAATTATATAATTTGCAAACAACCTGGTATGAAATACTATGAATTTGGTGTTAAATAATAACCACAGGCTAGTGTCAGGTTTTCAAGGACTGCGGAGGCTGATTTCCGAACTTGGTTTCATAGCATTTATATTTTAGATAAGGTCCAAATATTTTTTTTAGTACAGCATGCTGTTCGAGAATTACACTGTCACACTGACATGCCCCAAATGAGTGAATTTTACCCTTTTTAACCGACTTCAAAAAAAAGGAGGAGGTTATCAATTCGTCTGTATGTTTTTTTTTTTTGTTTTTTTTTTATGTTTGTTACCTCATAACTTTTGCTTGGGTGAACCGATTTTGATGATTATTTTTTTAAATGATAGCTAGTGCTTCCCAAGTGGTCCCATTTTAATTTGGTTAAGTTCTGACAATGATTTCCATGAGAAAATCATAAAAGTCTTAAATTTGTATTAAGATGTGCGCGACAAATGGACGAATAACTCAATATAACGCCAACCGATTTCGGTGATTCTTTTTTTATTGGAAAGGACGTGTACTAATTAGTAAGTGTACTTCAGATTCACTAAAAATAAACAAATAAAAAAAAATTTACCAAAAAAAATAACCGACTTCAAAGAAAAAGCACTAAAAAGTAAAAAATAATTTCCATTTTTGTAGTTACGATTTCTGTTATTTTTTGAGTCGGTGTCAGCCAAGGTTAGGTTAGGTTAGGTTAGGTAAGGTTCTCTTGATTGGCGAAGCGCGTGCCCGGCTGACGCCGACTCAAAAAATAACAGAAATCGTAACTACAAAAATGGAAATTATTTTTTACTTTTTAGTGCTTTTTCTTTGAAGTCGGTTATTTTTTTGTTATTTTTTTTTTATTTTCACCATAAGTTAACGAAATTAAAATAACTACGCACTAAATTGCAAGGGGAGGAGCTGTTGGGCTCAAATATGTAGTTACGGATATGGAGTTGATCTCAATCGTGAACAGAATCTCCTAAACTTAGGTTAATTTTAATTAATTTTCATATCTCGGCAGTGAGATATTAATATGTAGAAAATTTGTTGGTTTAGTTGATATTTTATCTATCATTCTATCTAGATATTATAAGTGTCCTTTTCCCAAATAAAGAAAAAATACCTTGACAGGTGAACGCTGGTGCGAGCGCGGCGGAGGCAGTGCGGCGCGCGGTGTACATGTGCGGCGCGCAGCTGGCCCGCGAGCCGCTGCTGCGCGGCACGCTGCGCGAGCTGCTGCGCGAGCGCGCCACGCTCTCGGTCACACCCACCGCCAAGGGGCTCAAGGAGATCGACGAGAACCACTGCTGCTACAGGTACGTGTGGCTACCTGTGCTCGGTGTACATGTGCGGCGAGCAGCTGGCGCGCGAGCCGCTGCTGCGCGGCACGCTGCGCGAGCTGCTGCGCGAGCGCGCCACGCTCTCGGTCACACCCACCGCCAAGGGGCTCAAGGAGATCAACGAGAACCACTGCTGCTACAGGTACGTGTGGCTACCTGTGCTCGGTGTACATGTGCGCCGAGCAGCAGGCGCGCGAGCCGCTGCTGCGCGGCACGCTGCGCGAGCTGCTGCGCGAGCGCGCCACGCTCTCCGTCACACCCACCGCCAAGGGGCTCAAGGAGATCGACGAGAACCACTGCTGCTACGAGAACCACTGTTGCTATAGTTACGGTCGTATTCAAAAGTTCAGTAGCACTTCGCAGAGCAATTGCTGTGAAGTGCTAGCTTTGCGCGTAGGTGAAGCGGAGCAGGCAATCGCGCCGCCCGCGCAGCATGCGGTAGGACGCCCCGCCTGAAAACCGGTCGGCGGGGGAAAGCGCATGTGCAAAACAAACTCGACCGTAGGGTGCTACTGGATTTATGTCATCGATGGTACCTTCGCACGGTGGACATGTGCAGCTCTGCTGCGCGCACCGAGCATAGAACGCATGCATCGATCAATACTCATTCGTATGGCGGCAGCGTAACCACAAGTTAGTCCAGAACTGTAGTTAGTTCGCTTACGAATTTAGGACTCTCTTGCGTGGCACGCTGCGCGGGCACGCCACACTCACGGTCACGCCCACCGCCTAGGGTCTCAAGGAGATCGACGAGCACCACTCGAAGACAACGTGGAGATCTCATTGACATGTTTAAAGAAACGAGTCTTAAAACACTCCCAGACTAGTGTTCACCCTTGCTAATACTACAAAGCTGAGAGCCAAGGTCAGGTGCCAAGAAGCCAAGATGGAGTCCAAGCAGAACCCTCAACAATACTTTCTCGCCAACACTGTAGTAGAATCTTGGAACAGTCTACTCTGTATAGTAATCAGAAGTTACAGATGTATATGTTATCTCCGTAAATACTTTTGAAAACCATCATATAATACATAAAAAAAAAGGATTAATAAGTGTTGAGATAGGCAAATCAGATTAAAGCTGCTAGGTTATTTTTAACAATAGTAATGTAATATATGGAAAAACACAATCCCATTCTAGCATGGGCCTATCCTTTCGTAAATTCAATACTGACACATGTCAATACACCGTCTTGCCTCAGTTACGGTTTGTTGTTTTTGAACTTTTAAAGTACGAAGTGCATCACAATGAACGCTACAGTAGGCATTGTCATTTGTAAGGAATATGTATGTGGGTCAATATCTACTGTGTTGCGGTTACGATGATGCCGTTTGTGCAGCCACTTATTCTGTGTTGTTATCCGTCCGCAGCATGAAGTACCTGAAGAAGAAGCCGGTGCGCGAGCTGACGGGCGAGCAGTACCTGAAGCTGCACGCGGCGCGTGAGGACAAGCTGCTCACCGTCACCGTCAGCGAGCACCTCGAGGGGAACACCTCGCCCTCCTACCTCGAGGAGCTTAAGAAACTCTACGAGAAGGTACCGACCATGTCCTTCATGTGATCCCGTCATGTCCATGTAGGTGCTGATTTACAGGGTAAATCTGCAGAAGATCTGAAACCTACGCGCTTTCATTCTGCAGGTTGTTGATGTTGCTTATTTTGGCATTCAGAGTCACCCTTTAAATTAGTGTGGTGTCAAATCAAATCAAGTCAAATATATTCTAATAGTTTATTCAGTGAAACGAAATTAAACAGGATTTTTTTTTAAAAGAGAACTAATAACATAAACAAGTAGACATAAATATGTTTACAATTTATAGTGTTACACTGAAAGGGTATGTACTCAGCTGGTAAACAGCTCGCGCTGCTCAGCTGGTTTTGAAGTACATCCGTTCCAGAATCTTGTAAAAACAATAAGTAGGCGCCTTTGGACATGCAACATTAGTATTCACAAGGAAAGTGGGTCCATGTGAGTGAAATAAATAAGATAGATAAAATTTCAGTAAATAACGTGTGTAACAGGCACATTTTAAAATGTATAATCCAAAATCTCAAGTTTATTTTTACATTTAATTTCTATGAATTTTTACATTTTAAAATACGTAAAGGCAGAATGCCTGTTATACTATTACTACTGTATCCCTGTATATATGTATTCTGGACTCTTTTTTCCGATAACTATTTAAACAATAAACCCTTTTTTGTTTCAAATGTGTTCTGGTTTATAAAGATCAATGTAATAAAAATGTTTTTGTATGTTTTCATTTTGTAATAATGGTCCAAGGAATTGTGAGTTCAATTTTTCTTACAAAAGAGCACTTCATAGATTTCAAACACTGTTACGGCTGTGTCGCCCTGTTTGCGTGCATGAAAATGTACGGGAAGTAATATCTGCCTAACGATTGATGTCGCATGTGCCAAAGAAGTGTGATCGTGACGTGAGGGTGGTTGCAGGACGAGTTCGCCGCGACGGTGCAGGCGTGGAACGATCTGCGAGCGGAGGCAGTCACCATCGCACTCAACAAGATCGTGCTGCCGGAGTTGCGGCGGGAGCTCAACGCGCTGCTGCTCCAAGAGGCCAAGGAGCATGTGCTCAAGTTAGCTGCCCTTCCTTTGTTTATATATGACTGGACATGGATGGCTGATATTACACCACCGCATGTGTGCCCAACGCACCGCATTTCCGTAAGAATTAAGTGCCATGCCAGGACCTTCCCTTTAAGAGCACGGCATGAAAAACACTGATAGTTTTTCATTGCCGTTTCGGCCGTCTTTTCATCTAATGCGATGGTATAAACCTGGGCGGGCTTAACCCTACCGTCTAGTGGAGGAAGGGGACCTACAGTATTACATGGATTCCGAACCACGGAACAGCTCGTATTCGTATTGAAATGCACTTATTTTTTTATTTTTTATTTATTTACTTTATTTCGGTAATCAACAGATTATATACTATACATTTTCACATAAAAATATAACAGTCCAAAAGCCAATAACAGATTACCACTATATTATACATAATTGAGTCTACGTTTACAGTCTATAAAATATCTGTAGTCCTCCTAGTTATAGTCATAACGTTTAATAAATTTAAGAGTTTGATTGATACCACTGTGCAAATGGGATCATTAGTCTAGATTTAGAATGAGTATGTGCGAGAGCTAGATATGGTGTTTGTGTGTGAGGGTGTGTGAAAAAGGGTGTGTAATCCAACTATGAAAGCAATGCATGAACGGGGCGGGGTTTGGAACCAGACCTCTGGGATAGAAGGCATCCATCCGCCCCCTGGGCCACTAGCCGCTCAAACTTCTACCCCTTGATGTTTTCTATATATCAGTGGCTTTTTTAGGGTTTCGTACCCAAAGGGTGCCAACGCAACCCTATTAATAAGCCTCCACTGTCCGTCCGTTCGTATCTCATAAAACGTAATAGGTAGGCAGCTGAAATTTTCACAGAGTTTGTATTTATTTTGCTGCTACAACAACAAATAGGTAAAATTAAGAAATAATCAAATGAAAGGTAGGCCCCCGTACAAAAAACGTTATTTTTTGTGTTAAATCTTGTACGATGGTACGGATCCCTTCGTGTACGAGTCTGACTCGCACTTGCCCGGCTTACAAAGGCTTGCTATCTATCAGTTTGTGACATAAGTGTAGTGTAACTGCCAGGAGTTTAAAATGAATGAAATGAAATGAGATAAACTTATTCAGGTGTTGTCGCCGACGACTCTACGACTGGCTCAAGGTGGCGCCCTACGACTCGAGGCTCTCGGAGGAGGACGATGATGAATGGGACACGAACAATGGTAAGATGTTTACGTCAACTCAACAGATTAACCTGTTATCCGGATCATCTCAAAGATCTGAAAGTACAAACTACTTTAAGAAGAATACGAAAAAACCTAGAAACAACCGCCGCAAGCCTTTACCTGTGCCACCTCCGCCAAAACCGTAACAAGAAAAGGTTTGCACTAACACATTGTGAATGTAATTTTGTTATTTACTGTGTTTTGTGTTTCATGTAAGAAATTAATAAATTTGTAAGTAGGTATTTTTTTCTTGATTTTTCTGAGAGACTGGACATTTTTCTCTGGATTTTATATTCTCCGGATTGCCTTTGGTCCCAATTGATCCAGATAGTCAACATTCTACTGTACAGTCGTGCTGATGATTTTGTTTTGTTGTTTGATTTGATATTGTATTGTGTGTTACTATTAAATTGTTAAATTAAAAATGTTCTAATGCCTAACGGTGTAAAGAACGCATAAATAAATCTATGTTATGCTGTAAAATCATCCTGATACACTTGTGTATTGACACAATGGCAGGTACACGGATAATGTCGATCGCGTTCGTGCCGGACCGGCAAGTGGCCGCGTTCGCATGCGTGCTGGCGGCGGGCGGCGAGGTGGCGGACCACCTGCGCCTGCCGCACCTCATGTACCGCCGCAACGCCTACGACCACCTCGAGCG
Source organism: Incurvaria masculella (assembly GCA_946894095.1). Taxonomy (NCBI): domain Eukaryota; kingdom Metazoa; phylum Arthropoda; class Insecta; order Lepidoptera; family Incurvariidae; genus Incurvaria; species Incurvaria masculella. The sequence continues at coordinate 14,122,221 of OX335644.1, forward strand.
CGTCAACAAGGAGGCCGACATGACGGCGTTGCGCAGGTAACGACCGCAACCAACCATTGGACGCCTTTTTATTTGGGAACACATGTTGCACACAGCTCTTTACGCCCAGATTCCAAGAGTGGTAAATGGTATGTTTTGCTGGTTCGGGTCTAGCCTTGCAGTATATTCGTAAAGTAGTTATTTTTAATTAATTTGTCCTTGCTTCATGGACGGTTTTACATACATTCATATCACATTCCTTGAATAAGGCTAGTTGCCATGCGTGATACTTGCTTTGAACTACTCGCAAAACTCCCTAATGAAGTGAGTGATATTCTTGAGGTATGTGGGGCCAGCTGATTGACTATTGTGACTGATATGTGATAGGTTCATCCTGCGCAAGAAGCCGCACGTGATCGTGATAGGTGGCGAGTCGCGCGACGCGCTCAGCGTCAAGATGGACGTGTCGGAGTGCGTGCAGCAGCTGGTGGAGGACGAGCAGATCCCGCGCATCCCCATCGAGATACAGGACAACCACATACCCAAGATATACGCCAACTCCAATCGGGGACGGGTTCGTGAATCTTTATTGTTATTAATATATTGTACATATAGGCAGAAACTAAGTTGTGCGACATCTTGGGTGTTAATGTCGGACATTTGGCACTGTACCAAAACACTGTACATAAAAAATATTTTCAAATATAAGCATTGCTTATTAGTTGTGAAACTAACACTAACAATAGAACTTTTAAATAAAATCTTACATTTGAGGCATCAATGCATGATTGAGATGTTTTACGCGTCAAGCTTTTATAAAAAATTTTAGATTTTTAAAAGTTCTATGTTTGTTATTGATAATTATGTTGATACTTTGAATACCAACTAGTATTATCATGCTCGTCAAACCCAATTAAACAAGCCTAAAAACATCAGGGTTACGTTGTGTAGTTGAGGAGTTTCCGTGGCTACCTTCCGGCTCCATCTTTAGACCAGCTCCCTCCGTGGTACGGTATTCTTACAATATGACCAAAGGTATACCAAATTTAAACTCATTAGAACACCAGCAAGTATTTGAAAAATTAAAAGAAAGAAACTAGGTGTCATGCTGGGACCTTCTTTATATAGCACTAGCTGCGGTACCCGGCTCCGCTCGGGTTAGCGTCCGCAAAATTATTTCATGGATAAAGAGTATCCGACATGACTGATCCAAAATAGGGGCAAACTGGTCCAGGACAATGTATCCATCTACCAAATTTAATCAAGATTGTTCGAGATGAAATAGCATGATTTAATGAGAAACATCCAAAAATTCCCATTTAGAGCTTCGTTGACATTTGGTGGCTATTTAAAAAAAAAGCATTTGCCGCCAGAACCTTTCTGCACTTGCACTGCAACATTGTTTACCTAGTAAGTAAGTAACGTGTAATGTAGTAAGTTTTGCGTGGACTCCAACCCACAGCCAGCCTCAACATCGAAAACAGTAACCCATCTCAAACCTGACAGCTCCCAGAGATCCTATACATTGATAAAATACGCACATAAATCGGGTTAGTGGTTCGCAAGTTATAAGAATTTAACACTCACTACTCACCCTTCAGGTAATGAAGCGTTATATTATGTAGCCTATAAGTTTTGAGTAGAATCAGGCTAGACGTAGATACAATCCGCATCTAAATCGAGTAATTGGTTCTCAAGGATTTTGCTAAGTAGTCCTAAAGTTGCGGGAAATACCAAGCTGTACCCGCCCCCCCCTCCCCGCACCCGCCCCCGTCGGACCGCCCGCCCCGCCCCCGGCCCCGCTCCACCCCGGTGTGAAGTAGCACTACAGGCATCGTTTTCGCAGCCCCGTGAAAGTTATAAAGCCCATGGGCACAATATCTTTATAAATTGTAGCCTATGTCCTATTCTGATGTATAAGCTATATTATTGTAAAGTTTCATTAAAATCCATTCAGTAGTTTTTCCGTGAAAGAGTAACAAACATCCATCCATCATTACAAACTTTCCCCTTTATAATATTTATTAGATATGTTTTTAAAAATAAAAAAAAAAGGAAAATGGGGTTCACCCCAAATACATGACTTTTTGTTGATGCTAATTGACCAATTGCAGCAGCTAAGACACCTGATATTAGTTTCTTCTGATCTTTTGCAGAGTGACTTCCGAGAGTACCCAGACGTTCTCAAAGAGGCGATATGTCAAGCGCGGCTTCTGCAGGACCCTCTGATGGAGATCTCGCAGCTGTGCGGCCCCGACGAGGAGATCCTCTGCCTGCGCTACCACCCGCTGCAGGACCAGCTCGTCAAAGAGGACCTCATGGAGGGCATCGAGCTCGAGTTCGTCAACCGGGTCAACGAGGTCGGCGTCGACGTCAACGAGGCGGTCCTCACGGGCCGCGGAGCCGAGCTCCTTCAGTTTGTCTGCGGTCTTGGGCCCCGCAAGGCCCAGGCCCTCATGAAACTCTTCAAACAGACCAACCAGAGACTCGAGAACCGCACGCAGCTCGTCACCGTCTGCCACATGGGCCCGAAGGTCTTCATCAACTGCTCCGGCTTTATCAGAATCGACACGAGCAGCCTCGGAGACAGCACGGAGGCTTACATAGAGGTGCTCGACGGCTCCCGCGTCCACCCCGAAACCTACGAGTGGGCGAGGAAAATGGCCGTCGACGCTCTCGAGTACGAGGATGAAGACGCGAACCCTGCTGGCGCGCTGGAAGAGATCTTGGAGGCGCCGGAGAGGCTAAAAGACTTGGATCTGGACGCTTTTGCCGAGGAATTGGAGCGTCAGGGCTTTGGGAACAAGAGCATTACGTTGTACGACATCCGTGCGGAGTTGAACTCTCGGTACAAGGACTTGAGGGTTCCTTACAAGTCGCCGTCGCCTGAAGAGCTGTTCGACATCCTGACGAAGGAGACGCCGGAGTCGTTCTACGTGGGGAAGATGGTTCTGGCGACGGTGGCGGGGATCTCGCACCGCAAGCCGCAGCGTGATCAGCTAGACCAGGCCAACCCGGTGCGCAACGACGAGACCGGCCTGTGGCAGTGCCCGTTCTGTCTCAAGAATGACTTCCCCGAACTGTCTGAGGTTAGTTTTTATGACTTCTTTGTACCTAAATAGGGTAGGTTGTAAGCATTCGACAATATGCAGGGCAGCAGGTTTTATTTTACTTGATATGACTTGGTGAATTTTTGAAAGTCTGTTCACCTGGATACAAGTAACATGGATTCGATTACATGAATTACACTTCCAATTTGCATATATTGGTTTCTGACCATATCCCAATGTCAGATAGGACGACTAGAAGACAGATAATAACTATCAGGTGTATTCAGAGTGGGCGGACTAACTTGAATCCATCGGACTAAACCGGTTTTTGTATAGTTAGTCCGGTGCTGATCTCGTATTGTAAATGGTTTATTTATGTTAGACTAGCTACTAGATGTTTTTGTTTTCTGCTATGTTGTAACAATCTCTTCTCGATAGTTTACTAGCTGCTGTACCAGTTCCGCCGAGGGAGTTTTTGGTCGGATTTAAACAGTTTTTTCGTCCATGTCCCTCTGACACCCAGAAAGTAATTGTGCAAAAAATCATGTTATGTTCCGTTGCTACGTGAAAAAATGAAATGAAAAAATGCTGCTTTTGTCGTTGGGATAAAAAAGGTTTTATTTTCTTCCTAATGCAAATACATTTAGAATCAAATCGTGTATGTAAACCTAACGGGGCTGAATAAGGGGCTGTACATATTATACAGCTACTGGTCTAGGGGCTATACTCAAATTCAGTTAACCGCGATGCATAAGCCCCTCTCACTCTATGTACTGCGTATAACAGAAAAGGAGAGAACACAAGTGGGCGGCAACCCTTACACCAAATCACGTTCAAATATTAGAAATGTGCGGGCGGCCCGTTTTACACGCACGCATTTCAGCGACTTGCCTCCCTCTCGTTTACAGAATTTCAAAGCCCGTTTTCTTTGAAAATTTTGAAGATAGTACAGAATTTACCCTTTTTTTTAAAACCAAATATTTATTTTATGATTACAGGCTAGTAGTATTGATAGCACGAATCTTTTTCAAAAAAATACAGTCTTTTGAAATAAAAAAAAAAGATTTGTTTATACATTCCCTTATAATATTTTAAAGACGTCCCCAATCTGGTCCAAATGTTTTCTTTTGTCACTTCCCTTTTTGTGTATTCATAAACATACCTGCCATAATAATAATAAAAATAAACCGTTTGAAATTGTTTACTTAGTATTACATTTTTTAAATAATATCTTACATGATACAATATATATAATATAATATATGCATACATTTGTCATTACATACATGTGTTTTTTTATGCCCAGTTGTCACAGAAATGCGACATCTTACATTTTAAAGTATGGCCATGAATCCATGTATTCCACCCGTTTTCCAATGTCGAAAATGTTTACTACTCGCACGCTATAGGTAAACACGTCCGTACCGTACAAAGTCCGAGTCACGACTAAAAGAAAGCGCACGTGTGGAATAGGCCGTATAACCGACGCCATCGACGGTAACGCACTAATCACAAGCAAGCCTTTTGTTCTCGTAAAAATGGAGGGGTGCGCGGTGCATCGCGCTTATCTGAAATAGACTATAGAGGACTTTCCTTTCATGGTAGAGATATGGGTTCAAATCCTCGCCGGTCATGCACCACTTTCTATCTCTTTTTAAGCTGGATAAGTGCATTTCGTAACGAATGCGAGCCTTTCCATGGTTCGGAACCCATGTAAAACTGTAAGTCCCCTTTCCTTATTTCGTGGTAGGGCTGGATGAAACTAAGGAAATGAAAAATTGTCCAGGTTTTTCCATTCAGTTCAATCTAGCCATGGCATGGCACCTTATTCCTTCGGGAATGTGGTGTGTTGGACTAATATCATAACAGTAGTTGTGTAGTATTAGCCATTAACGTCATAAAAAATAATTGGATCACGGAAATATGAATGAATACAACGTCACCATTGGACAGGTGTGGAACCACTTCGACGCGGGTGCGTGCCCGGGCCAGGCGACGGGCGTGCGACTGCGGCTCGACAACGGGCTGCAGGGCTACGTGCACGTGTCCAAGCTGTCGGACCGGCGCGTGACGGACCCGTCAGAGCGCGTGCGCCCCGGCCAGACCGTGCACTGCCGCGTGCTCAAGATCGACGTGGAGCGCTTCTCCGTAGACTGCTCCACCAAGACGTCCGACCTGCTCGACAAGAACAACGAGTGGAGGTGAGCACCTGAGAAGTGAGAACTTCGAATTGACGCAAAGAAATACGTTTCTTGCATGGTGGCCCTCTTTGATTTGTATTTGTGTTGTGTTGTTTATAGCAACAACAGAAATACACACTCAGTGAAAATTCCAGCTGTCTACCTCTTACAGTTCATGAGATACAGCTTAATAATAGGGTTTCGTTTGGTACCCTTTGGGTACGGAACCCTAAAAATGCAAAGAACTATTACTGAATATCCAAATATGTAAGAGATTGAACATAAATAGAGATAAAAAAAGGGACACGAGGTCGCGGCCTGAAACGAAATAGAACTGTCACTGACAAACAACCTGTTAATTGAATAACTTTAATCATATGTTTACAGGCCCATGAAGGACCTGTATTACGATCAGGAAGCCGAGGACAAGGACAACAAGAAGGAGACGGAGGGGAAGGCGACCAAGCAGCGGCAGCAGTACGTGAAGCGAGTCATCGTGCACCCCGCCTTCCACAACATCTCCTTCACCGAGGCGGAGAAGCTCATGGCCGGCATGGACCAGGGCGAGGTCATCGTGCGTCCCAGCAGCAAGGTGACCGCTCACCGTCTAGCCGCTGTGGGAGCTGCGAGCATGGAAGGACGGGCGCAGCCACATTTACGTACAATGGCGGCATTGCCATTCGCTTACTACTGATTTTGTAGAGTTCCAACGACACTTAAGAATTTCACGCGGCGTTATTTAGTGCAAAGAAAATTTGACGTTACGTGCTGGAATTCGTAAGCCGGCTAACTACTATTAGACGTTTTCCAATAACTTGTGGATACGCTGCGGCGTATGAGTTTCGATCGCTACTCCCCTCCTTTCATGCTCACTCACTAGTTTACTCATCCTTGTATACATTGCGCATCAAACATTTTGCAATGACCTAATTGATTTCTGATAGATATATTGTTTCATTATATCTTATCCACATATTTATATTATGAACACAATAAACCGATAAAATTGTCTGGGTGCAATAATTTTATAACCATAATGCGTAGTTCTTTTTGTTTACCTGTAAGTGTCCCATTTGATTTATATCTGTGATTGGTAGTGACTTGGTATTATCAACGAAAAGTTTCCACATTATGTCCTCAATTATAACCAGTATAAGTCATAAGTCAGTATAACCGCTGCAATTTGAACCATTTGTGTACCAGAGCAATATAAAAAAATACATTACTATAACAAAACAAAAACAAAAAAAGAAGCCTATATTAATAGGGACTCAGCAAGCAGTTGCATCACTACATAGTATAAAACAAAGTCGCGTTCTCTGTCCCTATATCCCCATGTACGCTTAAATCTTTAAAACTACGCAACGGATTTTGATGCGGTTTTTTTTAATAGATAGAATAATTCAAGAGGAAGGTTTATATGTATAATAACATCCATTAAATATTGGAGAAATACTGTTATTTTTGAGGTTTCCAATGTGATGTCGTAAAAAATTATTTTTTTTCCGCTTACATTGCAAACGCAGGCTGAACCCTACGAGATTTATCAAAATAATGTGCTAAGTATTGTATACATTGAATAGGTCTACAGAAAACTCCGCGATGGTATATATCTATCTCTTATGGATATCCCACAATAGCATTTTTTTCTCATTTACTTTTTACGACAAATAATGGCTAATTTTCGAAGCGATTTTAACCAATGCAGCATTAATCCTTATCCAATTAAATACCTTAAATACATTGTTGATTTAATATAGATCTATTCGGCCCTTTACAGCATGTGATTTAAATGAATATTTTCGAAGATATTATAGATTTAAAAATTGCGGGATATAGTGTTTGCGGCGGTACCGGCCGGCCGGGGCGGCGGGAGCGTGCCTCGGAGGCCGCGGTTCTCCCTATAGCACTTTGAATTTATAATTTCTCTAATATCTAATAATTATGTAATAATAATATCTAAGTTTTTTTTTATTTCAAATATCTCAATGTAGGAACTCTACGTAAAAATGGTTTATTTGTGTATCATTGTGTCAAAATAATATTTTTTTAAATGACATTATGCCCGTGCAAAGCCGGGACGGGCTGCTAGTAACCTATATAGGATGCTGGGCCGCAATTCCGAATGGGGAAGAAAGCTGCTTATTTATCACGACAGATGGCGTCTAAGCGTGCTTACCTAAAAGATCTTTAAAAGCTGCCAGATACCATACAAAATCAAACAGATATATTTGAAATTTTTATTTACCCAATATGTGTAATTGAAATGTCTTAATTTTCTCAATTTTATTCCGAAAATAAATTGTTCTTAATTATGCTTATCAAAAGAAGTCTTAGGAAAGAAAATATCACAAAAACATAACCTATAATGTTTCGGTTCATACTTTGAGCGGTCAATGACATTTATATTTATTTAAAGACAAACAAAAAGCTCTCCTCTAAACCTTATGCTAACTGCATCTTTCATCTAAAAACTCGTAAATCGAACTTGACAGAAATGACAGTTTTGACGTTTTTGAGGTGAGGTTATGGACACCGTCACACACAATAAGCTTTGAGTTTTCTTCCCCTTTGTCACTAGATGCCCAGAATATTGGTGTATATATCGGTATATTGTATTGTATTGTATTTATTTTAAGATCAAAAGACTTAGCCTAGGTACATGTTTAGTATTTTATATATAATTCCTTATAACTACGTTCAAAGGCTATTTAAGTTACTGGAGTCCTGCTTCCCAAGCTAGGATTCCCTGTGTTATGGGAAGCAGGGTCTTCGCCAAATGGTAATTTAAATTTTAAATTAACAATAAACAAAGCAAATCGGCTAAAAGCAAAAAGTAACAAAAAAAAATAAGAAAAAGAAGTAATTTTAGAGAAAGGATATACATAAAGATAAATCAGTACCTTTGGGTGAGCAGGGCCACCTAAACTGGCCTAACGGCTGTACCATAGGTGGCACCTTTGTGCTCGCTTATACATAGCTACATTACATACCTACCTACTTAAGATACAAATTTGAATTAAAAAAGATGATAATATTCTTTCTTTGTCTTTGCCAAGCGATAGGTGCGGGTATATTGTAAGTGAAATATAGTACTATCACCAGCGATCAAGGCAACAGAGAGTATAATACTCAGGACAATGATTGAGATAAGACACTATCTTTAACAAGTTTGGATACCTCATAAGAGAGTTTAGATTAAGGGATATATTGTTGCATACCAAATAATAAAATAATTGTTGGTAAACTTATAAAATTATAATATACACTAAAATATATGTTGTATCATACATATGTGTTATATATATTTAAGTATGTGTTATAAATAAATGCATACATATATTAATGAGTGGGTCAATTATAGTCGTTGATAAATAATGTTTTATGTGAATAATTATATTTATAGTGTTTGGATGACTAGCTCATAACAGTAAGCATGGACTCTGCTTCTTCATAGTTGGTCATCAGTAGTACAAGGAAAATTTCTTTTTTGAATTTCGAGAAGGTCAGTGATCGTAGGTTTAGAAGTTTATCAATTTTATTGTACAAGAATGGACTCAGGAACCATTTGAACCGCTGAGCTGTTTATCACAAATGACTGACTGCACGATGGCTTATACTTCGCAAATTTAATTGTATTGTCGAATTGACCGTGCGTGCAGCCATAATATGCTTGAAAACCTAGCTTTAATACAATCATTTTTCCAGGGTTCGGACCACCTCACGGTGACGTGGAAGGTGGCCGACGGCATCTACCAGCACATCGACGTCCGGGAAGAAGGAAAAGAGAATGCTTTCTCCCTCGGTGAGTTAATCATTGAGCGCCGTATCTTTCGGATCAACAACTAAGACTGCTTTTAAAATCAGCCGCATTGTAATTGGGCCATCCATTTTGTGTTAAATCTGATCAAACTTCCAGCTAGCCACAGCGATGAGTATTGTTTTTCTTGCTGCAGACTGCAGAGCAATTAATTAATAAGTCTTGGATTGAGATGAAACATCTTAAAATATAAGTAATTGGAACAATGATGCTCGAATCATGTGCTCATCATGTTCATGTTCATATCGTCCGGCTCTCGCTTCGTGCGGTCGTCCCGCATGCTTTCACTCTTAAATTTATATTTCAAATTATATAACTAAATTCGTGGTTGGCTGAAAAGTTTTCTCGCTTGCACAAGTTAACTTTGAACTGACTGCACATGCTGGTGGGTGGTACTAGAGAAGGACAGCTATACCCACGACGGTGGAGATTCTGACTGCATCACCTTTGTCCGGTGAGCGTATCATTGCTAGCGGCTAACTAGCCTACTGAAAAAACCGGTTCCGCCGTGGCTCGAACCTGCTACGCCTGCGCCGTATTTCAGGCGATCTGGCTGCGGCGATAACTCGACTGTGACGCGCAAGGCGAACTCGACGTGTGCATTCTATACCTACACGGAACGCGTACTTCACTTGGCCCGCTCGCAGCTCTTGCAAGCGCTGTGATTCCGTACCATAAAGGCTACTAAATACGCACATGCACTTTCCTTACTCCCATAAGCAACCTTAATATCAACACTCTGCATACAAATATACTTTAAGCAATGATGAACTGCAAGCTATGTCAAAAAGAAATATTCGACGGAGATGCTATATCTTGTTCGTTATGCCTCTGTAATTGGCATTTTGCATGCGTTGGTATGAGGGAGTCCAACTTTAGAAAGATGGGTAAACAACGCGAAAATTGGAAATGTCCGGACTGTAAAGATGAAAACAGGGCCAAAGTAGACCTGCCTTCTACAAAGCGGCTAACTATCGGCACTACTGATACACGCGCTGAACCTGTAATCCAACCCGTGGCGGGTGCTCTCTCCGCCGCCGCTTCCGCTGTCGTCGTTCCGGGCAGTAATTCCGACCGAGATGTCGATCAAATCGTGCAGATTGTACGTCGGTGCTTCGCGGGTGAGTTCGAAGCCATTCACGCAAAGCTCAACATGTTACCTGAGCTAAAGGAATCGGCCGAATACATATCTGCCGAGTATGACGAATTAAAAAAGATGTTTTCAGAGTCTTTGTCGACTATAAAAGAATTGAAGTCAGAGAATTCCAGTCTACGTACAGAAGTCCGTGACCTAAACTCCCGGCTATCATATATGGAGCAGCAGTCCAGGGAAATGAACCTCGAAATTCAATGCGTCCCTGAGCACAAATCCGAAAATTTAGTTACAACAGTGAAGCAGCTCGGGTCTGTGATTTCACGCCCGATTGCTGATTCGGAAATGCTTAACGTTCACAGGGTAGCTAAGGCCAGACCCGAGTCTGACAGGGCTAAGTCTATTGTGCTCAAACTGTCGTCTACGAGAACTAGAGACGAGATCCTCACAGCGGTATCCAACTTCAACAAATCTCACAAAGACGACAAACTGAACTCATCGCACCTGGGCATCGGTGGCACTAAGTCGGCAGTGTATGTGAGTGAGCATCTGTCACCATCCAACAAGGCACTGCACGCGGCAACAAGAAGCAAGGCCAAGGAATGTGGTTATAAGTTTGTCTGGATCAGGAATGGACGCATACTTGTACGAAAGGATGAACAAACAGCCCAAGTATTGGTTATCAAAGATCAGTATTCTCTTAGCTCTATTGTTTAGGTATCAGCATATTAATATCATTGTGTTAAGAGTTATTTACTGCCTTCTAATGGCTTCATTATCGATCTACTATCAGAATGTGAGAGGCTTAAGAACTAAAACTAACGAAGCATATTTGGAAATCCTAAACCACAACTTTGATATTATTGTATTCTCCGAAACTTGGCTAAATGATTCTATCCATGATAATGAAATCCTGGATCTACGATATGATGTATTTAGAAGAGACCGTTGTAGTACTTCTAGCAATAAAAGTGACGGAGGAGGTCTGTTAATAGCAGTTCTACGAAAATATCACGCAGCTCGCTGCAAGGCATGGGAAAGTTCCTCTGAAGACCTCTGGGTTTCGATTAAATTGCCTATTAAAAAAAGATCAATCTCATTCCACATATGTGCTGTATATATGCCCCCTCCGACTACTGTAGCTAATCTGGAGTACATGCTTAGGAATATAAGTAAAGTTTTAGATAGTGTTGGTGCAGTGCAGTCCCTGATATTAGGGGACTTAATTCTTAATTCTATTAAATGGTCCATCGATCCTAACAACTCCAACCTGCCTCATACTCCTATTAACTTCAACCATGAACTAGGCAATACTTTTGTAGATTTCCTAGCCCTTCAGAATTTTAATCAATTTAATGGCATTGTAAATGACAATAATCGAATTCTGGATTTAGTTCTATCAAATTCGTCTGTTTTGCAAGTTAAGCGAAGCGATGACATTTTAAGTCGAGTAGATAAACATCATCCCCCTTTGGAAATTAATTACGAATTCGGCCAAGAAACTACTAAAATGCTTAATATTAATGAACTTACCAAATATAATTTTTTCAAGGCAGATTATACCAAAATCAATGATGAACTGAATCAATGGGATTGGTCAAATGCATTATCGGAATCACAATCCGTTGACAATATGGTCTCACTTTTTTACGCACAAATTTACACAATTATCGATAAATGCGTTCCAAAATTAATTATTCGCAACAGGCACTATCCACATTGGTACTCTGCAGATTTAATAAAGATGCTTAAAGAAAAAAATAAATTTCGCTTAAACTACAAAAAATACGCTAATCCACGTGACAAATTGTCATATGTTTTGTTGCGCACTCGTTGCTCTAAATTAATTAACTCCTGTTATAGTACTTATGTCAAACGCACCGAATACTGCTTAATAAATAACAATAGCACTAAGGCTTTCTGGAAATTTATCAAAAACAAGCGTAAAAATATGTTTTATGGAGACAAAAAATCTTCTGATGGTGTCAGTGTAGGCGAACTTTTTGTCCAAAGTTTTTCTTCGGTTTATGTTAAAGACGTAGGCCCCCAAAGTTCTCCGATAATTATGAATTTATCAAACAATGTTCTCAATTCTTTAACATTATTTATACCGGTTGTCGAAAAAGCCATGAAAGGTCTTGATGAGTCGAAGGGTGCGGGTCCAGATAAAATTCCACCTTTCTTTATTAAAAGATGTGCACAAACGCTAGCTCCTCCTCTATCAGCTATCTATAATAAATCGTTACTCAGTTCAGTATTCCCAAAAGCTTGGAAGCAGGCACATGTGGTTCCTATTCCGAAAAGCGGTGACATCCATGATGTATCTAATTACAGACCGATATCCATATTATCCTCGTTTGCGAAACTTTTCGAAAAACCAATTTGTCCAGCACTTAACTTTAAAATTTATCAACTCCTAACGCCAATGCAGCACGGATTCCTTTCACAAAAGTCCACTACGTCCAACTTACTCACCTACACTACGACCTTAGTTAAAGCGGTTGATAGCGGCCATCAAGTTGATGTAATCTACACGGATTTTAGTAAGGCATTTGACAAGGTCAATCATCGTTTGCTGCTCAATAAATTAAGAGAATTTGGGGTTCATGGAGCCTTATTGTGCTGGTTTAACTCGTACCTATCTGATCGCGTTCAGAGAGTGGTGTTCGACGGCTATGCATCACGTTGGTTTGATGTACCTTCTGGAGTACCACAAGGTTCACACCTAGGGCCAATATTATTTCTCGTTTACGTCAACGACTTATGTGCAGTCGTAAGTAACTCTGAATGTATATTATTTGCAGATGACTGTAAGATTTTTAAAACTATAAAGGTAGAAAATGATTCTGTGTTGCTCCAAAACGACATTAGTCGTGTTTCTGAGTGGTGCCTTAAAAATAAAATGTTTTTAAATATTAAAAAATGTTTTCACATGACGTTTACTCGCAAACGCAAACCTATTTATACTCAGTATACGATTGATGGCAATACACTTCAGAAAGTTGATACTATCCGGGACCATGGTGTTATTTTCGACAGAAAACTCAGCTTCACTTCTCATGTAGATGCCATAATTAAGCGCTCTTTGAAAATGTTAGGTTTCATCAAACGTACCAGCAAGGCCTTTCAAAATTATAAAACAAAAAAAATACTATTTAACGCGTTTGTTCGTAGCGTGCTAGAATATGCGAGTTCTGTTTGGAATCCATTCTACAAAGTACACATTAATCGTATCGAAAGAGTGCAAAAAAACTTTATGTACTATCTATCTTTTTCAGACAAAAATGCTCGTTTCCTGCCTCATTATTACGACAGACTAAAATTTTATGAAGTCCACTCACTCGAAATTAGAAGACTTATATCTGACACTACAATTCTTTTTAAAATAATGAACAATCTTATTAACTGTCCGTCGCTATTATCAGAATTAGGTCTTAACGTCCCTAGACTATCCGCTAGACCGTCAAACTACATTCCATTTCATATAAAAAAACACAGGACCAATCTTGGTAAACACTCTCCTCTCAATAGAATATGCCGTAATTTTAATGAACTTTATTGAACGCACTCACTAAATATATATCCACCATCCTCCTTAACTTCCTTCAAAAAAGTTTTGCGAAAAGTTATTGAAACTTAGAACTTATAATCTAAATTTTAATATAAATTCTTTCAATATGATACTTAACGAGCACTACACCATCATTTGCAGGACATACATTAGGTACCTCTGCCTAATAAAAAAAAATGTACTTGTCGAGCAGTTAACGTCTAAATTTAGTTCTGTTTTGTTTTGTTTTAAATATATATTATATTATCATTAATTTACTTTATCTTAAACATTAGCTTTATCTTTAATAAGTATGTGAAAGTTATTACATAATCATGTTGTGTTTATCTTTAATTAGTGAATATTTCCATCTTGTTTTCTTGCTTCATTTTTATGAATATGTTTTGAAATGTATCACTGTTGATAAACCTGAAATAAAAAAATAAAAAAATAAAAGTTTCATTCAATAATGATGTAATGACGTGCCGGGCAGGTCGCAGCCTCTGGATCGGAGGCTCCGAGTACGAGGACCTCGACGAGATCATCGCCCGGTACGTGACGCCGATGGCGGGGCACGCACGCGACCTCATCGCCTTCAAGTACTACAAGCCGCTCGGCGGCATCCGCGACAAGGCCGAGGAGCTGCTGCGCGAGGACAAGAAGAAGAACGCCAACAAGATCCACTACATACTCTCCGCCGCCAAGAACTACCCGGGCCGCTTCCTCCTCTCGTACTTGCCGGGCTCGCGCAGCCGCCACGAGTACGTCTCCGTCACGCCCGACGGCTACAAGTTCCGCCAGCGCCTCTTCGACTCCCTCCCCGCGCTGCTCAAGTGGTTCAAGGAGCACTTCCGGGAGCCGCCGCCGGCCGCGACGCCTGCGCACCGCACCCCCGCGCTCCGCACCCCGCACCACGCCGCCTCCTCGCTCTACCGCACGCCCGCCGCCCACACGCCCATGTTCCACACGCCTGCGCACACGCACACGCCCGGCCCTGCCTACGTCAACACGCCCTACACGCCCTCCGCGCAGACGCCCTACATGACGCCGTACGCGACGACGCCGCGCCACACCGACTTCTTGCAGCCGGCGGCGCCGGCGCCCCTGCCGCAGCCGCGCCACAAGCTCGCCGCGCCCGTCTACACGGAGCCCTCCGACTGGCAGAAGGCCGCCGCCGACTGGGTGAAGCACAAGAACCGCGAGAGCGACACGCCGTCGACGCCGCGCAGCGACGGCTCGTCGACGCCGCGCCACTCGAGCCGCGGGACTCCGCGGCACGAGGCGCGCGGGACGCCGCGGCACGACACGCGCGCGACGCCGCGGCACGACGGGCGCGGGACGCCGCACGACGGGCGGGGCACGCCGCACGACGGGCGCGGGACACCGCACGACGGGCGCGGGACGCCGCACGCCGCGCGCTCGGCGTCGCGCGCGTCGCTGCAGTCGGCGCGGTCGACGCCGCACACGAACACGTCGCCGCGCTCCATGTCGCTCGGCGACGCGACGCCGCTCTACGACGAGAACTGAGCGGGGAATCGTGGAAAGACTGAGTTGTCTCCATTGCTGACGCAAATGTCGTTGCTCTCGCAGAGTAATTGGAATGCGGGCTTTTATCACTTATTTATCCTCTTAAATTTTACCAAATCAATTTGGTATGCTAACAAGAGTAAAAGCAATTAAATATGTGGTATGATATGTACAATTTATGCATAGCTTTCAGTGTTACCTTCTGTCACGTCTTCTACATTTTAAGCTATGTACCATCCCAATGTTATCAAGCACCAAGCAGTGCGCAATAATTTTATCCTAGTTAGGTGTACTGATTTCGTTCTATACTATACAATCTATCTTGCGTTCTTCGTTTCTTGTATCAGTTTTAAACTCATTGTTCTAAAGTAACACATTTGATAGAACACAGTTTATATAAATAACTCTGGAATATAAACTTAAATGTACACTCATGAGTCATGAAGTGCGGAAAGGTATTACATACTACTAGATTTTCCGCAAACATACATACTGGCCAAAGAACATATGTTAACCCAATATTAGCTCCATATTCAATCTCGTGGAAAAATCAAATTCTAAAAATACTTGTTTGTGGAAAAATTACAATTAACTATTATTTGTTCCTGAAATACGGTGCAAATAAACTAGATTTGGTCGATTATTTTTATTTTTCACCATGGGTCAATGATTTTGCAGAAAAAATGTATGTTCAAAGGCCTAATTCAGCAATATAACAAGTTTGTTGGCAACAAGGCTCATACATGCCCAATGCTCCTGAGTACTGTCGTGGGGAAGATTTGCGGGCACATTTTATTATTGTATGTGGAATGTAAGTTTCATGTATCATTATAAACTTTTTGACGCGAAGTTTTTTTTTATACTAAACTAAATCAAAATATTTTAGTGAAAATTATTTAGTTTAAAATCAGCATTGAAAGCTTAAAAATCTGGTTTGTTGGTGGTTCATAGAGTTGTTAACACCCTGGTGGGAAGGCCTGTAGGTCGAATCTTTTAAGTTGTGGTGAACTCGAAACTAATAATAACTAAATTATATCCGATGAATATAAATATTTGCAAAGTGATACGGCATAGCACGCGAAATGCATACTTGTGTGCAATGAGTTAACATCAAAAAACTTTGAGCTAAACGTATAATTGGATGCAACTTAATTTCGTAAGTCCATATAGTTTCACGGGTGGGGTGAACTTTTTTATTTATTAGCAATGTTATTGATATCTTAAGGTAATGATATAAATTAAGCATATGATATTTTTTTATATTAAATGTGTCCTAATTTCTCAATTCTTAAATCAGCGTTACTGAATTTATCTTTATCCGATTTTACAGTTGAGCAGGAACTAAACGATGAGCTCAGATGTATGGTGTTGTTGCTAGCCTGATACAGATATGGATAATGTGGAAAGATTTAATTACACGTTTCTATGCCTTCCTGACGGTTAGTGATAAAGTACATCACTGTATTACTGAAATATTAAATTATAAAACCCAACTTTGTACTTTTATTTATGCTAAAATTTACTCTTTTATTTCAGAGTGGGCCATCCTTTAAGGCTTTCGTAAAGTCACAGGAAATCTAAGATTTGAAAATTTTAAGAAATGCATGCTTTGTCTATGGGCCTAGGCACAATGTTGCACGGCGACTGCCATTAAACTAACGAAATCGTCTTCCAGGACCTAACCGTTCGCTACTCCTACAGGTTTACAGATTTTATAAAAAAAAAATTTAACACTTGAGAAAGCTCCATTCTATTTTTTTTTATGTGACTGGACATGGATGGCTAATACCACACTGTCTGTCATGGTATTACCCCAACACACCACATGGGAACTAGGTGCCATGCTAGGGCCTTCCTTATATTGCACGGCTACATTGAACTGGACGGAAAACACGGACAATTTTCATTGCCGCTTCGACCATCGTTCATCCAATGCGATGGTACCAACCCGGGCGGGATTTACCCTACCACCTAGTAAGTAAGGAAGGGGACCTACAGTTTAACGTGGAATCCGAACCACGGCCAGCCTCTCTCAACGGTCGAATGGTCACCCATCTAAGACCAGACCGGACTCAGCGTTGCTTAACTTCGGAGAGCGATCGCCGAAGTGTCGCGCCACTGGGCCATTGAGGCTGACATCTCTATATCCGTATGATTTTTTTGTCGGCAGCACTTGTTTTGCAGCAGCGTCGTCCCTTACGCTCCCCGCAAGCTACGTGAAGCTGTTTCCCGTAGTAAGTATGGTCAGTCGGGCCTGTCTCTTTCAATGTTATTTTTTTATGGAACCCGACATGGCAATTTTTTTTATGCAACCTGACACGGATGGCTAATACTACACAACTACCGTTATCATATTAGCACAATACACCACATTCCCGAAGGAATTAAGTGCCATGCCAGGACCTTCCCGGTACACGTTTACATTACACGGACAATTTTTCATTGCCTCTTCAACCATTTTTATAATTTCATCTAATGCTACAACCTGACTACAGTTTTCTGTAAGGGGAGTCACTTAACTGATTATGAAATATGTAAATGTAATATCGCAAAACTTTCTGAGGTAGGTAGTACGATCACAGCCAAGCTGAAATAGTCTGAACGTCAATTATTTACAATTGAAGTTTCTGGGGCTCTACTCATGAGATTCTACTCGAGAGCATTGTGACTCACAGGTGAGTCACAACGCTTGTTTAGGTACTTAAAATAGTATTTTTGTTACAGCTGTGGTAGGTGTGTTTTGTATCACAGCTCCAAGACATTCCGAGATAATGAGTACATATACATATTGAGAATACTTAAGAAATATGTGTAAGTATTTTATGTTTTAGTCTTTCTAACTCAATGGTATTTCACACCGACGAATCTTGGCACCTGACATAATTTACATTTCGAAATAAAGGAATGTTAATTTACATGCGAAACCGCATGTTAAGGTGATTCGAAACGGTCGCTAGATAGCGCCATTATCTCAAACATGTTTGAAGTTCTCACATATGGCATTCTATGAAATATAAGATTATTAAACCAAACTGCCATCATCCAAAACTCTACTTCCTCGCACACACAAATAATGCATCAAAATAATAATAAGTAGTTCCACTGCGTTCACATTACCCTCAAATATTCTCATTGTTGGAAATTATATTATATTTCATAGAACAGTAGATATATCAAGGAAGGCAGGGACCTACAGTTTAACGTCGAATCCAAATCACGCACGATGAATCTCTTAGGGCCGAGTGCACGAAAGAACAAAAAATCTAAATCAACGTCAACGTATGATTAAACAGGTCACTTTCTATGGACTCTATGAAAGGAACTCCAAGCGGTTCACTAAAAGTGACGTGTTTGAACATTGATTAACTCATCCGTCTCGTCGTGCAATCAGGGCTTAGTCGGCTTTTACGACATGCTCGGTCACTGCATTTCAAGTGGGTCCAATTGCCGGAACACAAACTGTCTTCGAATCTCATTACCACTTTCTTTCTCTTTCCGAGTTATTTAAGTGCATTTCGTCACGAATGCGAGCTGCTCCACGGGTCGAAATCAATGTAAAACTGTAGGTCCCATTCCCCTACTAGGTGGTAGGGTTTAAGCCCGCCCGGGTTGGTACCATCGCATTGGATGAAAAGATGGTCGAAGCGGCAATGAAAAATTGTCCGTGTTTTCAATCCAGTTCATAATAGCCGTGCTCATATAAGAAAGGTCCTGGCACGGCACCTAATTATTTCGGAAATGTGGTGTATTTGGCTAATTTCATAACGGTAATTGTGTGGCATTAGCCATCCATGTCAGATTTCATAAAAATAAAAAAAACAAATTTAACAAAAAAAATAACCGACTTCAAAGGAAAAGCACTAAAAAGTAAAAAATAATGTTCATTTTTGTAGTTACGATTTCTGTTATTTTTTGAGTCGGCGTCAGCCGGGCACGCGCTGCGCCAATCAAGAGAACCTAACCTAATCTAACCTAACCTAACCTAACCTAACCTAACCTTGGCTGACACCGACTCAAAAAATAACAGAAATCGTAACTACAAAAATGAACATTATTTTTTACTTTTTAGTGCTTTTCCTTTGAAGTCGGTTATTTTTTTTGTTAAATTTGTTTTTTTCATTTGTTAATTTTTAGTGAATCTGAAGTAAACTTACTAATTTGTACACGTCCTTTCCAATAAAAAAAGAATCACCGAAATCGGTTGGCGTTATATTGAGTTATTCGTCCATTTGTCGCGCACATCTTAATACAAATTTAAGACTTTTATGATTTTCTCATGGATATCATTGTCAGAACTTAACCAAATTAAAATGGGACCACTTGGGAAGCACTAGCTATCATTTAAAACAATAATCATCAAAATCGGTTCACCCAGGAAAAAGTTATGAGGTAACAAACATAAAAAAAAAAAACAAAAAAAAAAAAAAAACATACATTCGAATTGATAACCTCCTCCTTTTTTTGAAGTCGGTTAAAAAGATGAAAAATTTATTCTTTATTGAGGACGGCAAAATACAATACGTGTGTGTCACGCGAAAACATATACAACTTGACAATTCTCTGAAGGGTTAGGCATAGGCAGAGATGGTAGATCGAAATGCAGTACGATTAGAGCATCATTCCCTCATGTCTTCTGCTCCACAGGCATCAAGCTCTTCATACTTGCTCTTCGATTACGATTTGGTATATTTGTTCTGTACATTATCAGAACAAAGTATGTTAGAACTAACTGGATGTTTTAGTCACTGTATAAGCACATGAGCTCACTCACTACTACAAGTTTGACTCAATTTTCATGTGTTCTGAGGTGTAACCGAGTGAGTTTTCTCTTCTCGATACGTCTTCTTATTACACGGTAGTATTCGGTGATCAACAATTGTCGGTATTGTTTCACGGTAGAGTATGTGAGTCTATTTATTTCTATTTCAAATACTTTTCATATGGTATATAACATCTGATTGAACAAAATGATTTTGGACGTTTCTCGGACGACATTTTGTGTGATTTCAAGCAGTAGCTTCCACATAAATAATTATTGATGATAATAAAACAATAGTAACAATACATCGATAGTTATGCTCTATTTTTATGACATCGTCTCAAACTCACCAACTCAGTTCTCAGTTAGCGGATGTAACAAAATTCTACCAACGAAATGTTGGAGCAGATTTTATGAGATGAACACTTCCAGTTGGTGCAGAGGTTAATTCTTTATTTTGTGGGAATTAGGCCACTTACCTCAATAGTGCCTCCATGCCGTTGGTGTATAAGTGCGTCTTTACAATGAAGATACGGTTTCGCATCCTCTCCGATTGGTCCTATTCAGTTATAGGTATTCAAGCCATTCACAAAGCACGTGCCCGTCTCGGTGAAGCGTCCATCTAGTGTAACTGAAGCCTGGCTAAGACGCAGTGTGGAGGCGACGGAGGTGGGGGCAGCCGATCAGTGCTGATAATGTAGTCAATCATAATGTTGTTAAAATTGTTCAGTTCAAGACTGGCCTTTCGAATTGATACCGTCTGGTGTATAACCGTTGTAGTGGGGAATTGCAAGCTAAATAGTTGAATAATAAACTAATCAGTGACTCCAGTGATTAATATAAAAAGTAATGTCTACATTGTGGGAACAAAAGGAAACATAGTTTATTTTCAAAACTGCCCAATACAAAACGGAAGAATCATAACATATATGTTTACTATGATACTCACTATCTACCTGCCATTGTAATGAACTTGAAAATTCATTTCTACTTTGGCCCTGGCCTCGGTCGCTTATCTGTAAATCGTAAAATTGGTATGGAAGCAAACTTTGAAATAGGTACTAAAATGTTTGCAAAGTTTCCGTCAAACTTTAATAAGAATGATACCTACCCATGCTTTTAATTAATGATCTATGGCGTTGCCAGAAGATAAATTAAGTCAGAGGTGGCACCTTAGCAGTCGGTGATAATTGTGAATATTATATTTATCGCATTTATTTTCAAATTGATTAACAAAGTGAAGGTAAGCCTTATTTAAAATTAATCAATTTCAACGAATTGATGGAATTACATCTTTTAAATATTATAGACGCTATAATTTTGAACTATCTGCTATTAAACTTAAAAAAAAAAACTGAAAATTCATCTTCACAAACTTATTTACTTAACTAAAGTTAATAAGTTAAGGTAACGTAAAGTTGCTCCAACAATATTGTCAATAGTTAGGTATTTCCAGTTTCCAGTTGAAGTGGTCACTCACTATTACTGTCGTTACTAGAATTTTCATTAAATACCTGCCTGATGGATTCATCTAACAGTCTTGTCGCCGCCTTGTACTATCAGTGACATCATGTGGACAATCGAGTTATTTCTGTGTTTAGGATAATGTTGTATGTCGATGTGTATGATCTTTAATTATAGACTACAGGTTTTATTACAAGTAAAATAATGCTTTAATTCCTTTGGCAATACCACAATCAAGTCAAATCAAAACTACAGCAAAAGGTGCAATGTTTTATTTCGAGTCACAGATTTGCGACCATGATCTCATTCTCATCTAAGTCTAAAATTACCAGACGGATCTGCAATGTTAGAAATAAGTAGATTTAAACTAGGAGTTTTAAAATGTGATTTGTACAAGGTTCATAGGTCTGTAATAGTCCACAAATCCGCTGGATTCCGAGCGTGTTTTTACGATGTGAGGTGTATTTGGCTTTTTTATATAAAAAACCAAAATGCAATGAACTCCGAGCAGATTTCATAACTAATCTTAATGAAAACAAAAAATATAGAGGCTGTTAACGGGCTTATTGTCCAAACGTTGCGTTTTTTTTTAAGTCGTATAACAAAATGTTATTTACCTTTTTTTGCTCCAACAATGCCAAGTAATATCTAACGTTTGGACCATTTTGGAGGGAACTCTGGGAATCTAAAAAGTTGTGTACCATATTTGATGAAATATTTGTTGAAATTAGTAACAGGCATTGAATTATATGTTTAATTTTAATTTAACTTAACTTCTGGTAGTCAAAGCACTTATACTCAGTTACATACTTCACAAACTGATTGATGGCCGGGCAGAAAATTACTCACCGAATAAGAAGAGACAAAACCTAAAGAAGAAAACATTTTTTTTCCCTACTGAGTAGGCTACAACGAAAAAGATAACTAACTACGTAGAATCGATTATACACGAAGCAAGAATATATTTTATAACTTATACATTTAATTATTATTATTATTATTATTGTCTCGATACACTAGCAGCTTAAAGCTGATGCGTGTACATCTGAGTTGGTAACTGGGGGTGCACTTGTTTTTTTTTTTTATTCCTATAAAAAGTCTAAAGTTTATGATTTTTTGTATAAGTGTCAAGTCTGTTTTTGAAGCTGTTCACTGAAGCGGCACTAATCACTTCCTCCGGGAGCCTGTTCCACGACTCAACCATAATAAAGAAATAATGTAAAAAAACAGGCCAAGTGCTAGTCGGACTCGCACATGAAGGGTTCCGTACAATCGTATAAGACTAAACTGACTTACTAGACGTAAACTGGTATTTATTATTTTTAAATTTTACCTATTTGTTCTTATAGTGGCAAAATAAATGCATACTCTATGAAAAATTCAGTTGCCCACCTATTACGGTTCATGAGATACAGACCTATGACAGACGGACGGACGGACGGACGTACGGACGGACGGATGGACGGACGGACAGCGGAGGATTAGTAATAGGGTTCCGTTTGCACCCTTTGGGTACAGAACCCATTCTTTCTTCATTTAATGCCTCTTTGCTTTATGATCGATTCTCCATACTAATTAATATTCGTTCACAAAACAATTAGTTTATAATGGTGGGCCCATAGTTTTGTGTTTAGACTCAAATTTAACCGAAAAAGTGAATGACCACCAACAAAATGGCGAGTGAAATTGAGAGTCAAGAAAGTTCTTCAGAAAAATGGCGGATCCTCAAGAATGTGGTGGTGGTGAGCGTAGCGTTCATGGTGCACTTTACAGCTTATCAGGTGAGATCTGACATATCAATATTTTATAGTTAATCGAGATTAAAAGACGCATTATCATTATCGAATCAGGTTACACTTATGGTTCTTAACCCTTGAAAAACTCTCTAAGTACACACTAATATGGTTGGTGGTTATCCACCTGGGTAGGTACCTTCACATTGTGAACGAATTGACAATATACTCCAGTATTGCTTTATGTAAAGTCCTAGTAAATGTTATTAAAATGTTAAATGTTACACTACATAATTTTTCTTTTAAGGTGGCCCATCCCGCTCATCTCCCCATACAACAGGGGAAAGAAGATCACGCCCATATTTCTTGTCAGAGATCCAAAATTTTGCTCTAAATAGCTTTATTTGATCGAGCTAGATGTCTGATGACCATTGGCATTGTAAAATTGTGTTTGGTTTAGTTATAAGGTCCGAAAGTTCGAATTTTTCGCGCGTTTTATACAATAACTTTAGAGGTAGATTACGCAATGATAAAGTAAGAACATCTTAAAAAGAGTGGTCATCAGACATAGCTTATTTAATGAAGATTTATAATCTATTTAGTTTTTGTTAGATTTTGGACGACAGCGGTCGTGGTTTACTTTTAGCTATAAGTCGTTTTTAAATTAAAATTTTCGTAAATCTTACCAAATCATACACTATGGACATTGTCTTTTTTGTGGACATGTTGCATCTTCCTCGTCACGGAGCCTGTCTTATTCTTTGAAACAGAGAAGGTCCCAGAGCGCAACAGCACAGTTTTGTACCGTGCCCGCGAATGAGTTAGGCCCGCCGGGTTGGGCCACCTTAACTGTGCGGACTTTGGAGCGCATTTTAGGTACCATATGCGATATTAGCCATCCATTTTGTAAACAATATTAAAACATATCTTGCAGCGCTCCTATCATATCTATCCTTCGAGTGGCTCTTGGCTCGGAGAATGTGGAGATATCGAAATAGTAAAAAATATCTCGCAAATATTGTAGATGCTGCAAGATAAGGTCTTCTAGGTAATATAGTGATAGTATGTACCAACCCGATAGTGCCGATCGGGTTGGTACTATCGTATTCATTGAAAGATGGGTGGAGCGAAAATGAAGTCTGTGTTTTTTTTATAATTTATAGACCTCACGGAATAGCATTTAGTTACCATAATGCTGGTCCGATATAATGACGGTAGGTATCCATGCCATAGGCCATCCATGTCCAGTTCCTTAAGGATACCCCATACAAACGTGAAAAGAAGATCATGTACATATTACTTATCGCAGATCCAAAATTATACTTTATTTGATCGAACTAGATGCTTGATGACCATTGTGTTTGGTTTTTAAGTTCTAAGGTCCTAAAGTTTGAATGTTTCGCGCATGTTTCGACGTGGATTACTCAACGATAAAAAAAAATCAAGGCTAGCTTGTTCTATGAAGATTCAAAACCCGTTTAGTTTTTGTTTATGTGATTTACTTCAAGATATAAGTCGTTTTATAATTGAAAATAATTCATATCTTCAATTAAACACTATGCGTTTGTCTTGTGGACGTGTTGCAACCTCCTCATCACGAATACTGTCTTTTATTTTCTTTAAAACAGAGCCATTGCCATAGCGCAATAGAACGCTTTTGTGCCGAGCCCGCGAATAAGTTAGTCCCGTTTGGTAAGGGCCACCATAAAAGCAGTCCTTTGCTTCGTTAGTTCCGAATGCTCTTTCCGTATGAAACTATATACCAATCTGTTACGAAAATAATAGATCTAAGTTGGAACAATTGTCTTCTAGGGGGTCGCCAACTTGCAGAGCTCTATCAACGCGGCGGCTGGACTCGGGACCGCCTCGCTGGCGTCCGTCTACGCCTCACTTATAATCTCCAACCTCTTCCTGCCAGTTGTGATGATCAAGTGAGTAAGCACTAGCACTGAGCAAGGCACCTCCACAGGCTACTGCTTTTCTGCCTTCTTGGAACAGTTATGAACCGGCGGTTCCATCTAAACGTGTTTCTCATTTTCCCTAAGGCATAATGAAGTGCACAATCGCTGGTTAGTATAAATTTATGGTATTTATAGATCTATCTTCTTTCTTCTTCAGGCAAAAATAAGGAAGGACATAAGGTCGATTTTAATGGTTATCAGGTCTGTGCTTACAATAATATTTTAGGCGCATACCGTTTTCATCTATTTATAGTCTGCGATAATGTATTGTTTATCGTTTCGTAAAAACACAGTTAACATGAATTAAAGAAAATCAGAAAATCAACAAAACAGAACAAAAAACGGAAGAGCCGAAAGACAGACCTAGTCAAAATTTCTCTCTTTTAATATCTTGTTCAGTTATAGTCTCCTGTGTGTAGTTCAGGAACTATATTTCTAGATGTTGGATGTGTTGTTGAGTCGAAGGCATCGGTTTTCAGCAGAGACATAACTTCTTCATCTGTTTTCAGGTGGCTGGGTTGCAAGTGGACACTAGCCCTCTCCTTCGTGGCCTACATGCCATACATCGCAGCGCAGTTTTATCCTAGGTTCTACACACTCATACCGGCGGGCCTCAGCGTAGGTTTCGGCGGGGGGCCGTTGTGGTGCGCTAAGTGCACTTATCTCTCCGTGGTGAGTTGGTCTTATTGCGTTTGCAAGACTCTGATTGTTCAGTCATCCCGCAATGGTTCGCTTTTAAGAAATCGTCGGATAAAATACACGATTGAAAATTATATGATTACATACATGAGAGTCAGCGATTGGTCCCTAATTAGGGGG
The DNA here is from genome assembly GCA_946894095.1 of Incurvaria masculella. Lineage (NCBI taxonomy): Eukaryota > Metazoa > Arthropoda > Insecta > Lepidoptera > Incurvariidae > Incurvaria > Incurvaria masculella. The sequence goes on from OX335644.1 coordinate 14,148,156, forward strand.
ATCTATTTAAGACTTGTTGCCCTTAATTTGTTATTTCAGGTGGCTGATGCCTACAGCAAGATCTCTGGTATCCCCGCCGACGTGCTGGTTGTCAGATTTTTCGGCGTCTTCTTCATGATTTTCCAGTTCTCGCAGGTTTGGGGCAACCTCATCTCCTCGGTCGGTGGGTATTTGTGAGATATACTAATTTTATACATATTTAGAATGCCTTTTAATTTTGGAAATCAATCCACTTGTCTCGTGTGATAATCATGACATCAATCCGAGGGCTTTACATTTGTTGCAGTCCTTTCGTCGGGAAACAACACATTAGCAGTCACCGCTCTCAACGAGACGCAGATCCCCGAGCTGTGCGGGGCGAGTTTCCTGCCGAGTGCCGACGCGGACGACGCATTGCAGAGTCAGCCGCCAGAAAAGATTAACACAATCGCAGGCATTTACCTCGCCTGTATGGTGGCCGCCTGTCTCATCGTCGCCGTCGGCCTCGATTCCTTGAAGCGGTAATTGGGCGTTCCGCCTCTCAAAGTGCCATTACAAACGTATTGAGGAGTCGTTGGTAATATAATTCGGATATGCAATGATCTCTGAACGATTAGCAGCCCAAGCTAGGGATAATAAGGGTTTTCATTTTTTCTTGGGACCTATCATGGTGTTGGTGTTGGCGAATTCTAATTGATATGAAATATGATACTTTTTAGATTACCGCGGTCGTTGAACATGTTTGAAAACTTACGGCTTTTCACGCGGCGGGAAAATTCACAAAATCTTAGAATAAGTATTTGTAAGTTGCAGGATTGCTCAAAAAAAAATTGAGTTTGAGTTTTTTTGAATTTGAGCAAAATATGGCCTAACTATTCACATTATTCGTTCACAATTTGATGGCCAAAATGGTTTGGCGAGACTATGAGTATGCATAGGTATATGGATATGTGAGTTCTTGTTCTTTATACCTCCGATAAAATTACATGCTCTGTACGTGTAATGTGCCACTTTTTTAATGGTAAAATTTTCCGAATAAAAATAGTACCTCTATATTTCATCACCACAGATACGACAAGGGCAGAACAGGCTCTGGTACGGGCCTATCTGGGCTCTCACTCCTGGCCATCACGCTTAAGTTGCTCAAAGAACCCAACCAGCTCCTCATTCTTGTCATAACCGCTTGGCTAGGAATGGGCCAAGCATTCATGGGAGCAGACTTTACTTCGGTAAGAAACAAATAACATCTCACCTGTTAGTTTAGTGGTTCAAGGTTTTTAGATTATAGTAGAGTAATATATAATACTGACTGAAATAACTCAGATTCGGTTGCACATTTATATTTTGTTAGTCATTTAGCCATGCATTTAGACTTATTTTACATAGGCTGGAGTGCACTATCTCTGGTTCGACAAAAATAATTTACAATTAAAATATATCCGTTCTTATTTTTCGCCTGAAATATAAAACTAACCATAGATGGTACAGTCCAGCCTTATAGATTAGGTACGCCTTTACTTACGTATACGTATGGTATAAGCCAAAAGTTAATTTGTTGCTTTCAGTCGTTCGTGTCGTGCGCTCTGGGTACCGGCTACGTCGGCTATGTGATGATAGCCTACGGGCTGGCCAACTCCTGCTCTGCCGTCTCCACTGGCTATATTGTCAAGGTCGTTAACCAATGTGACTTTGCATTCATAGAAAAATAGTTAGCCTCTATATATAATGTCACAATACTTTGTCTTAATCATATTTTAACTAGCGTATTTTTAACCTGTATATTCTTTGTAGAATGTTTTTTATAAAATTCAGGTGGAAATGTATTATCTGTGTTGTGAAATATTACGTTGGTACAAGAGTGTGTTGAATTCCTGTATTGAAAATATTAGGTTGGTACAAGAGCGTTGGCTTCATCCACATAATACATCGATGGTTGGCTTGGAGCAAAATTTTCCGATAAAAATAGCTAAACATAAAGTCGGTGATGTCTCTATGTATAATCAGTTACACGATTTGGTCGAAGTTATTTCCAAAGTATGCTAAGGGAAAGCTGATGATGATGATTCTTTATGAATAGTTGACAGGTCGGCCGGCGGTGGTAGTGTGTGCCACCGTACTACAGACATCCCTCATCGTGTCACTGCTGGTGTGGCGGCCACAGGCGGGGCAGGTTATCCTGTACTACGCCGTGGCGGCGCTCTGGGGCGTCTGCGACGGCGTATGGCTCGTGCAGATCAACGGTGCGTCCTGTCTTGAGTTCTGCAAGCCTATTCCTGGAATTCCGAAATCAGGAATCAGGAATCCTGAGACTACAAAACCCCTTCTATAGCGATTTTCAAAGCGATTTTCTTTCAGGTTTCAGGTTTTCCGTCCAAAAAATCGCTTGAAAACCGCTTTAAAAGCGTTTTTCTAGACCCAGGCCTTCTAGAAATAGGCCTGCTGTACATGTAATTTTCAAGATATACCATGGTGTTTCTGAACAAATTTGGTAAATTTGGTACGGAAATTTGGTTTGAATGGTTACGAAATTACCGTTATCTCATTAGTTTGAGTTTCAGCGACATTTACATTTGAAATATTGTAATCAGATTTTGAAAATAATCTAAAAAAATTTTCAGTCAGTTAGAGAAGTGGGCATGTAATCCAAAGGTCGCAAAAAAAAATTCAAATCCTGTTTCCGATGAATGTCACGACCAAAAGTTTTTTCAAATTATTTCAAAATCTAACTACAATCCTTCAAATGTAGATATCCCTGAATCTCAAAATAAACCTGATACATTTCTACCCAAATTAAATCACTTTATAAAATCTCGTTCGGACAGACCCTACGTCCTAGTAGCATCTGCCATCGCGGGCGTGACAAGGTATTGTGGCTACGAGGCTTACAACTGTTTTTTCTGCGCTTCTAGCATTCTGCGGTATCCTGTTCCCCGGGCGCGAGGAGGCAGCGTACTCCAACTTCCGACTGTGGGAGTCGCTCGGGTTCATCGTCGCGTACGCGTACTCCCCGCGGCTGCGCACCGACGCCAAGCTCTACCTCCTGCTGGCCGCGCTGCTGGCGGGGGTGGCCGGCTACCTCCTCGTCGAGTTCAGGATACGCGCGGCCACGAGGGCTGAGCGCAAAGAAGATTTTGTCGTGGATCGCGATGAAGACCCTTATCCGAATTTGGACCGAGGCTGTGATAATATTTCGTTTCATAAAATAGAATAATGTGTTGGAAAAGATGGGAATTTGTTTTAATTGTCTCTAGTAAGGGTCGGCTGATAGCCACGCGCTGGATCCCATGACTAGTTTAATGATCAACTATTTAATATTTTTATAATTTCACCAATTCCCATGCCCAACTTATATTTGACAGAAATGAAAATACATCCTCATCGTTTTTGCCCGCGGTGTCGCTCGCGCTATTAACCGTTGAATGACATCTGCAATTAATGTTGTTGCTCCATATACGATTTGAATCCCCCATTCACAGCTATACGATTTGTAATGACATTTAGCCCTAGATAAACAAGACCCAGTTTCAAGTAAATTTTATCACAAACAATAATGTGCCATGTAAACTATTTCACCACTTTTAACCGCTTAGGGGTAGAATTTAATAGTTACCCCAGTAACTATTGAATTTAAAAAAACCACTACAATAGATATTAGATCTATTATAAAGTAAGTAAAAACAAAAATGTTCGATATAAATGTTTTGACGCCTAAGGGGTTGAATTTAGAAATATCCTTTTCTTTAGTTATCATTAGTTAGAGCTACCTGTGTGCTAAATTTGAACTTTCTAGGTCCAAGGGTTTAGCTTGGGCGTTGATGAGTCAGTGAATGAGTCAGTGCCCTTGAAACGTGCCTATTCCTAATAAATTGCCTAAGTGAAAATTGTTGAAAATTCAGTATACATGAGTTCTATTAATGTTTTTACAATTTTTAATGACATAATAATTACACTTAGAATGTTAGGTGTACTGTTTCGAGTTTGGTTATCACCTCCTCAGTCTGTTGATGAGACAGCGGTGGGTGCGCGTAATTTTTGTGTTCCGTCTGTGGTGGTGGCTAAAAAAAACTGATCTTGGGACTGAGACCGACTTATTTTTGTAACTAAATTCTACTTCAGTATCGCCTCCGCCTGAATTATCTATTGTCCGACGAAAACCAGTAATTTCCCCCCCCCCCCCGGCTTTTATTATACGTAACTCACTGCTCACCCCTCCGGTAATTTAGAGTGATGATAAATAAACTATAACTGACGGAAATAATTGAGCTACAGATACAAAAAATACAGAACTTTGTAAATAATTCCCAAGTTATACGAAAACAGACGGACAGAGACAATTTACAATACATACCCCAGACTTTGAATTTTATAACGTCATTGATGTGATGATTTTAATGTAATAGGTCGGGGAAAAAGTCTTTTCGCATTATAGTATGTATGAACTTGTAATAAAATCTCTTTGGCTATACTTTTTGTATCTGGCTGGTTTTGGTATCATTGAAAGTTTAAATTTTAAAGAACATAATTCCAAATTCAAATTAGGAAAATGTGTGATTCTCATTTGTTTTTCGTACTGTCAAAATGAGTGAATCTAATGAAGAAATTCGATACATTTTAAAATTTTACTACAAAAAAGGTAAAAATGCAACGCAAGCCGCGAAAAAAATTTGCGATGTTTATGGACCTAGTGCAGTGTCTGTGAGAGTAGCACAAATTTGGTTTAAGCGTTTTCAATCCGGAAATTTTGATGTCAAAGATGCACGTCGCTCTGGTCGCCCTATTACGGATAAAATGGATGCCATTTTTGAAAAAGTGGAGCAAGATCGGCATATCAGTAGTTACGACGTAGCTGAAGAACTAGGAATTGACCACAAAACAGTTTTGGCGCATTTGAAAAAAACTGGGTACACAAAAAAGCTCGATCGATATTTGGGTACCTCACGAGCTCACTGAAAGAAACCTAATGAACCGTGTACTCATTTGTGATTCTTTATTACGACGTAATGAAACCGAACCATTTTTGAAGAAGCTGATAACTGGTGATGAAAAGTGGATCACGTACGACAAGAACGTGCGAAAAAGGTCGTGGTCAAAGGCCGGTCAAGCTTCACAGACTGTGGCGAAACCCGGGTTAACTCGCAACAAGGTGATGCTGTGTGTGTGGTGGGATTGGAAGGGCATTATTCATTATGAGCTGTTACCACCAGGCAGGACCATCGATTCTGAACTCTACTGCGAACAACTGATGAGATTAAAGCAAGAAGTTAAGAGAAAGCGGCCGGAATTAATCAACAGAAGGGGTGTGGTTTTTCATCATGATAACGCTAGACCTCACACATCTTTAGCCACTCAGCAAAAACTAAGAGAGTTTGGCTGGGAGGTGTTAATGCATCCGCCGTATAGTCCTGACCTTGCACCTTCAGATTTCCACCTGTTTAGGTCTCTTCAGAATTCTTTAGGCAGTGTCAGGTTAACATCACGAGAGGACTGCCAAAACCACTTGTCGCGGTATATTGATCAGAAGTCCCAATATTTCTATAGCAATGAGATCATGTCCCTACCTACAAGATGGCAAAAAGTTATCGAACAAAATGGTACCTACATACTTTAGTTAAATGTAAATAAACCATATTAAAAAATGTTTTGAATTTTCTTAAAAAATGCGAAGAAACTTTTTCCCCAACCAATAGTATGGGGCATCAATGAACGTATTATTGTCTGAGTATTTTATTCTAGGAAACGTTACATAACAGAGATGTTTACAACATGCCCCTTAAAAATATATATTTATGTACATGAGCCTTTAGGTTACTAATCATTTGAAAATCACTATTCCAATTTACTTGATATTTAGTAGCCAATACCAGGCAACAAATATCTGTGTCTTATTGTTTCTAAAAATGACAGCTTTAGATTGAAACTAGTTAAATATTTTTAGATTATATTCCGACGCCGAACTCGACCGAACCACCAAGCAAAGACAGATTGATTATTCTAAATCAGAGGTCTTCGGATTCATGTTTCAAAGTTCAAGACGAATAAAATGAGATGAATAAAAAACCCATAATTGCTGCTGAAAAGCTCAGAAGTAATATTGAAACACAATAAGTGACACGGCTGAAGGGACAGCAGAATAATCTTTTTTAATTTTAGATTCCGATGTATTGAGAACCTCCTCCTTTTTTTTGAAGTCGGTTAAAAATAAAACAAAACCTATGAAATATATGCGGAATTTCTTGACGTAATTCATACCTGGAAAAGAAGAATACTTCTAGAATTTTAATAAGCGACATTGCATTATCATCCCAGGACGACGCCGCCACTCTTACAGAAATAAGGAGTAAAAAACATTATTTATAAAGGCCATTTAATTTGCTAAGTGTGCCACGTTGTGGCAACCCAGTCAATGATCACCGATGCACTTCATAGTTTCTCTGCCCGCTTCGCTGAAGACTTCGTGGGATTGGCGTTTTCCCAGAATAGAGGTTTGAAGTTATACGTAAATAAAGTAAGTAAATGCAAATATAACGTAGTTTCGATCAAATACTCCCTTGATTGTGGGAGCTTGAGTTATTGGCCGCACCGCTCCCATTGGGTCGATGAGCTTGTCAAAGTAATTTTATCTAAACATTATAACAAGCCTGTGAACACATCAATTTGGGCGAGGCCTTGCACTTGTGGAGACTCTTTGTCAGGACAAATACTTTCCTTCAGCGAAGGAAAAACGAGGAGGAGTTCTTAAACTCGAAGAGACTATGGAAATAGTTTCCGGGTGGGGTATCCAGAACCTCGTGCGAGCAAGCCTCAGGCGCGCGTATTCAGTGCGAAGAGGACACCGTTCAGGGTAGCTCCGACCTTCTAGGGTGCAACGTATTGACGACCATATTATTGGTGTACGACCATAGACGCCGTTTGTATATGTGTTGGGAGGGAAAGCTACTTTTTGGAATACAATTTTGGATTGGAATTAAAGTAACAACAAATACATGTATTTGTGGTGGTGGCATTTGTACGAAAGACAATCTCGAGACAATCCGCATTACAATGAAGCAGTCAAATTAGTACAAATTAGCTTCAGTACTTCATTTGCATTACCCACGCTATGTATAGGTTATGTGTATAACGCTTTAACGTTCTATGACGTTAGCAAAAACGTTAAAAAGAAATAGACGCGAGTTGTTGATAGCTCGTTTATCACTAATCGAGTCGTCGCCATAATATATTTTATGGGTTTTATAAGAAATATGATAAATAATAATTGATTGAAATATTCAAATACTAATTGTTGAAAGTTTTGTTGATTATGCTGAATATACAACAAAATCAACAAACTTTCAATTAGCATTACAGCGAGTATAGCAAGTAGTCGACATAATTATCAATTCGTTTTAAATTGTTTGCATATCTAAGCAAACATTCAGAGATGGGGTTTCTTGTAGTGTCTCTAGTCCATTAATTTTTAACGTTCTTGGACTTTAGGTACTGTTTCGAGTGCTGAATGTACGGTCAGCCTCTTGCGGATCACCTTAGTCTATTGATGACACAGTGATGGAGTGCGCGTATTTCTTTTTGTTCTGTAGTGGTGGCCATAAGTAGCATCGCTCAGAACTGATACAGACTTATTTTTAGGGTTCCGTACCCAAAGGGTGAAAACGGAACCCTATTACTAAGCCTCCGCTGTCCGTCCGTCCGTCCGTCCGTCCGTCTGTCACAGGGTGTATTTATTTTGCCGCCATAACAACAAGGTAAGATTAAAAAATAATTAAAATTAAAGAGGGCCCCCATACAAAAAACCTGATTTTTTTTGTGTTATTTTTTTGTACGATGGTACGGAACCCTTCGTGTGCGAGTCCGACTCGCACTTGGCCGGTTTTATAAATACTACTTCCGCGTGGCCTATTCGAAAACTGTAGAACAAGGAACTCGTCTAACGTAGATACAAGTTCCTTGCTGTAGAATGACCCAAACAATAGATTGCCGTCAGGATGAGCAGTATTAAATTATCTGATTTGTATGCTAGAGGTCACGGAATCTAAATCCGGTAAAAACTGGTTGGCAATAACCATGCGTCACGTCACAGTTTATGCAAAATTATTTGCGAAAAAAAGCAAAATGAAACAAAAAATTAGACCAATATTTACTAAAGATTTTTGTGGGTACCAATATTAATTGTTGTTCAGGACGACGATAGGATAGGATAGTTTTGTAAATATAATTTAATTAAGTTTGTAATAAGATTTATAAAGAATAAAATATAAGTATAGGATATTAAATATAGATAGTTATTAATGTTATTAGCCTTGTAAGATAGTTGTATTGATATTTGTAATTATTTTGTAACTAGTTTGTATTTGCTTAGTTTTAGTATTATTCAATAAACTATACCGCAGACCATGTTTCACTGGAGCGATAGCTGAGATGTTCACTCGAGACGGAAAGCAAAAGTATGAATCATCGCAGAGTACCGTTATGATGAGTCACGCATAGCGGTACTCGGGCCGAGACGCGCGGGGGCGCTGTACGGAGCGATCCTATTGGCCGGCGGCCCAGCGCAAGGGGCGGGATGCGTGTCGCCGGCGGTCGCTCTGGCGCGATGATAAACCGCACGTTTCGGCCCAGAAAATCAGTTCGGGTTAGAGCTCCTACCAGGGTTCACCTAGAGTTGGCACCACTACCTTGAGCTTCGGTTCGGTTTAGGGAGAGCGCGAGTGTACACTCCGCCAGCCTTCCGATAGAGCACGGACGTGCCGGACTGTTGAGCTTGCTCGCTGCCGGTGTCGTTGACGCAGCCAGAGGGTCTCGGTGGCCGGACTTTCGTCCGGACCGACTGGCTGTTCGTCCGTTGCTCTAGCGTGAGTGTACGCTCCGCTCAGGACCCTGGTACTACGTTCGCCCGTCTCGAGTGGGCGTCTCTGCGACTCGCTCCGGTGCGCACCGCCTGCGGTACCGTAGAGCAAGAAAAGAGTTGTTATTATTTCGCGCGCCCCGCATCTCTTCCCGTGTGACCGCCGTCAGCATCGAGACCCGGCGGATCGTCGAGGCAACCTGGAAGCACCGTCCTCCTGAGCTACGATCCTTCACATTGGTCCTTCGAGCCGGATCAAGATGCCCGTGACGCGGTCACAGAAGAACGGCGAGCGAGCTACGTCGGCGCGACTGCAAGAGGCCGTCCCGGTCTCCGGCGCGACCGAGCCCGCGCTCGCGTCCACGTCCGCGCCCGCCGCCGCCGCCGCGCCCGCGCCTGTACCTGTGCCCGCCGCCGCCGCGGCCGCGCCCGTACTTGCGCCCGGGGCCGCGCCCGCGCTCGCGTCAGCGTCGGAGCAAGACACGTCGCCGGACACCGGAACGCGGACTACGCAGACGACCCACACGTGGACGCACGGAACCACGGAGGCTCCGACCGATGCCTCTACCGTCCACGAGATGGCGCCAGCTGCCAGGGCGCCGCCGATCGAGAGATCAGTGCGATCGTCGGCGTCCAAGAAAAGGCAGAAAAAGCTGGCGCTCGAAGAAAAGTTGCGGCTAGCTGAGATCGCACTCCTTAAGACTCAGTTAGCCCGCATGGAAGAAGATACAGACAGCGACGAAGAGGACGACGTCCCTGGGAAGGAGGAACGAGTGACGAGCTGGCTTCGCACGCAGAGCGAGCACCGGCGGGAGCGGAGCCCACCGTCACCGCAGCCGTCACGGCGAGCGACGCCAGCGCCACCCGTTGCCGAAACCCCGCACCCACGGACGCCGAACAAGCACAGGCGAGAACGGAGCGTGACGTCATCGCAGCGAACTCTGCGAGCGACGCCAGCGCCGCCTGTCGGCGAAGTCCTGTGTCAGCCGTCACGACTGGATGTGCCGCCGCCGCCGCAGCCGCCGCTGCCGCGCCTGCCTGCCCTACATCCCGAACCGTCAAGCCCACCAGTTGGACGCGACCCGTCACTGCGAGGACCGAACGCGGGTACGACACACAGAGAGCCAGCCGCCCACAGTCAAATGGGTCAAGGTGTCATCACTATCGACACCTTGGCCGCGGCTCTGGCTCAAAATCAGAGAAAGTGTGCACCGAAGTACATACAGCAGCTACCGAACTACAGCGGTGCGCCCGGGGACTGGCTGCAATTCAAGAGAGCTTTCCAGGAAACGGAGTGTCACTTCTCGCGACTCGAAAATGTGGCACGAATCCGGCACGCCCTGGAAGGACAGGCAAAGGAAGCAGCGCAGAGCCTGATGCTGTCGACGCCGGACCCGAGTGACGTCATCGCTGAGCTGGAAAGGAGATTCGGCCGACCGCAGTTTTTAGTGTTGAACGAGGTCGAAAAACTGAAGCGGCTGCCACGACTGCGAGACACGGCGAAGGAACTCTGCGTGTTCGCCGGGCAAGTATCCAGCGCCGTGGCGACCATCCGAGCGCTGAACAAGCCGCAGCACCTGCACAACCCGGATCTGGTGCGCATCGTGCTAGAAAAGTTGACAACCACGCTGCGGTACCGTTGGTATGATTACGCAACGGCGTACAAGGACGAGCGACCGGAGCTGCAGAAAATCGCTGGTTTCCTGAACGTGGAAGCAGATAAGTGCGGGAACTACATTGAGCCCGACTTTTCGGAAATGAGCAGCACCGGCGCTCGACAGAAGGACCGGCCGGAGCAACGACCACATAAGTTTTTCGGAACGGACTATACCAAAAAGCCGCGATGTCCTACGTGTGAGGGCGAGCACCACCTGCTCGTCTGCCCCAAGTTTCTGGCTGCAGACGTGAACGGTAGATGGGACTTAGCCAAGACCACAAGGACGTGCTTCCGGTGCCTGAAGAGCCGACACCGACATTGGAGTTGCACCGCACGAGTTTGCGGCGTGGGTGAATGCCAGGAGAGTCACCATCGACTGCTCCACACTGGCCGGCAGAAAAAAGAGACAGAGACCGTTTCGACCACTGTGACTGCGGCGGGGCGAACCTCTCGTGCCCTACTCAAAATTATACCAGTAACGCTGACCGGACCGAAGGGCAAGATCAACACTTTCGCCTTGCTAGACGAAGGGTCGACAGTTACGATGATCGATCAATCTGTCGCGAGCAAGATCGGAGCGAAAGGCGTTCCGGATCCACTTCAAGTACTGGGAATCGGCGGCATCACTGTGAATATGGAAGCATCACGCAGAGTAGACCTACAAATCCGTGGCAAGCATGCGTCAGTAGAATACGAGCTGAGAGGTGCGAGGACGATCAAGCAGCTCAAGTTTCCGCCGCAGAGCATCACCGGCGGGAGCATAAGAGACTGCGAGCATCTCGCGGACTTGAGCTCAGTCCTGACCTACACGGACGCGACGCCGAAACTGCTAATCGGCCAAGATAACTGGCAGCTCATCGTGTCCAGAAAATTGAGGTGCGGACGTGGAGACCAGCCTGTTGCGTCGCTAACCCAGCTTGGGTGGGTACTGCATGGCTGTCGGAACTCTGCCGCCGCAGCTGTGGGCTTCTGCAGTCACATCGGTGAAGACATGGAGCCGAAGCTGAACAAGGACGCTGAAGGAGCACGAAGTGACATTGACGACACTGCCGGCCGAAGAAGAAAGCAGGATGAGCCGTTGCCTGCCCACCCACATCGTCGCCGTGGTACCAGAAGAAGAAGACACACTGACGTCAGACCGCATCCTGATGGGCGCAGCAAGCAGCACGTCGCCGCCGGGGAACTTCAGCGCCGACGACATCGAGGCGAAGGCACTCTGGCGGCGGACGCAGGGGCTGGCGAACGACTTCTGGAGACGCTGGGTACGGGAGTGCCGCCCCCAGCAGCAGCACCGGCGGGAGCCACGAGGAAGCGGAGGGCTCCCAGACGTCGGCGACGTCGTGATCGTCACAGACCCGCATCTCCCACAGACCACCTGGCAACGAGGACGGATCAAGGCCGTGCACCCGGGCCCAGACGACGTCATCAGAATCATGGACATCCGTCTGGCGGGGAGCAGAGCGACGAGGGAGCCAACGAAGAGGATCATCGTCCTGCCAGAAATAGGTCGTGGCGAGCAGCGACGGCGGGAGAATGTTCAGGACGACGATAGGATAGGATAGTTTTGTAAATATAATTTAATTAAGTTTGTAATAAGATTTATAAAGAATAAAATATAAGTATAGGATATTAAATATAGATAGTTATTAATGTTATTAGCCTTGTAAGATAGTTGTATTGATATTTGTAATTATTTTGTAACTAGTTTGTATTTGCTTAGTTTTAGTATTATTCAATAAACTATACCGCAGACCATGTTTCACTGGAGCGATAGCTGAGATGTTCACTCGAGACGGAAAGCAAAAGTATGAATCATCGCAGAGTACCGTTATGATGAGTCACGCATAGCGGTACTCGGGCCGAGACGCGCGGGGGCGCTGTACGGAGCGATCCTATTGGCCGGCGGCCCAGCGCAAGGGGCGGGATGCGTGTCGCCGGCGGTCGCTCTGGCGCGATGATAAACCGCACGTTTCGGCCCAGAAAATCAGTTCGGGTTAGAGCTCCTACCAGGGTTCACCTAGAGTTGGCACCACTACCTTGAGCTTCGGTTCGGTTTTGGGAGAGCGCGAGTGTACACTCCGCCAGCCTTCCGATAGAGCACGGACGTGCCGGACTGTTGAGCTTGCTCGCTGCCGGTGTCGTTGACGCAGCCAGAGGGTCTCGGTGGCCGGACTTTCGTCCGGACCGACTGGCTGTTCGTCCGTTGCTCTAGCGTGAGTGTACGCTCCGCTCAGGACCCTGGTACTACGTTCGCCCGTCTCGAGTGGGCGTCTCTGCGACTCGCTCCGGTGCGCACCGCCTGCGGTACCGTAGAGCAAGAAAAGAGTTGTTATTATTTCGCGCGCCCCGCATCTCTTCCCGTGTGACCGCCGTCAGCATCGAGACCCGGCGGATCGTCGAGGCAACCTGGAAGCACCGTCCTCCTGAGCTACGATCCTTCACAATTGTAAATGTTCGGTTTAAAAACTGGTTTTATTAAGTAACTGGGAATGGATGGCGAGAGCTATTGTGTCTTGTCATGATATCAGCCCATAGGAATTAGGTACTATTCCAAAACTTAGCTTACAATGCACGGCTACGATGAACTAGGTGGAAAACACATACTATGTTCATTGCCGCATCGATCATCGTTCATTCAATGCGATGGTACCATCCGGGCGGGATTTACCCTACCACCTAGTAAGTAAGCAGCTGAATCCGATCCACGAACGACGATTCCCTTAGTCGCCTCGTAAGACATGGCCGGGAAGAATCGGACCCACTGTATGGGTCCGATTAGTATTTCAGTACGTGTCGGAAAAGTTATACGTCATGATTACGTCTACAAAAGGGAGATGTCTGCAAAATGCTCAGTAAATTACTACATTTAATTAAACGAAATATGGATTGAAAAAAAAAACCTAATTCAAGCGCCTGAAGGCACAAAGCCAATTATGGTTTGATATTGATCAGATCTTTGGGTTTTTCAATTTACGTTCCGAATCTGTTCCCCGTTCACAGTTCGTTAATGCGCCTCCGCGTCGTGCATCTATGAATAAACAGACGTTTTTTGTGCCTCATTCGAAACAATATTAAGTTCATCCGTGTTCGTGCGATTAATCTAATTTTTCGAATCTTCGCTTTTTTTTAACATTCGTGGTATTTAAAAGACGAACGGGCTATCGGCATCATCATTCAGTGAATTATATATCTCTACGATAGACATTACCTAATCTAATATTATCACTGAACAATGTTGGCTACGAACCTTAGCTAAGGCTATTTTCTTCGGACATTTAAAAAGTGTTTTTGACTTTCAGGGTTTTGAAAACAATGTGAACATTTGACCATCTGCCTGAGTGCATCTTTTCCGTTCTTTTCATGGGAATACTAATAAAAACAGTGACACAAAGGGCTCCGGGTAGGCCGACGATATGCCAAGTGTCGAGGAGACGCAGAAGATTGACCCCTCTGAAGAATGGCGCATCCTCAAGAATGTGGCGGTGCTGGGTGTTGCGTTCATGGTTCACTTCACGGCGTTCCAGGTACCACTTGACAGTTGATGCTTTTTGTAACCGGTTTTACAAGCCTAAATTTGAATTTGGAATTCATAACTAAACGCCAGATATGATAAAAGTGCGGTTCAACACAACGCAGCTTGGGTCAATGCAATTTCGGACTGATATCGGACTAAATTATATGCTGGATAGTAACCCAAAGGGCTGGTCCAAAAGGCTAGATTGTTTCCTACTTTCTTGATATTTTGTACAATTCACAATATATATCATTATGAATTGTAGCCTATGTGTTATTCTGATGTATCAGCTATATTATCGTAAAGTTTCATTAAAATCCATTCAGTAGTTTTTACGTGAAAGAGTAACAAACGTCCACACTTAAAAACTTTCGCGTTTATAATATTAGTAGGAAAGTAGGATTGGTAAGGGCCTAATGAATAGTTTCGAATTTGGCCATGAAGGCGCACTTGGGAAATTCAACCTGTATTCATCTCCATTATTTGATTCCTGAAGTCCTACCTCATCATGCTGGTAGTCATGGTAATTGTGCGGTAGGGTGCTGCCAACCTGCAGAGCTCTATCAACTCCGCAGCTGGACTGGGCACCGCCTCGCTCGCTACCATCTACGTATCGCTGCTCCTCTCTAACGTCTTCCTGCCTGTCATCATGATCAAGTAAACGCCACACAGTCAACAGTTTTAAAAATAAAACATTTCCATATTTTTTCTAAGATTTTGTTACTTAAAAAAAGGGATAAGTGTGAGTCTGAATAGCGCACCGAAAGTTCCGTAAGTATGTATGTTAATAGTTCGTCCATCATGGAATAATCTATGATAACGACGATTTAACGATTTTTCCTTTATTTGTGCAGCGACAGCATGATTTTTGTCAAATTTAACGATTTTAGGTTAACGGGAAGTATCTGTATCTTTTAATTAATTTGTGTGTGTCCAAATATCCAGCACAAATGGTCGTAGTTTATGATCATGTTGGAGTGCACGATTTCCGGTTAAGGAAATTGAATTTCGCCTGAAGAAGAAGAAAAAGAGAGATCTATAATAACCATCAGAGATTGTACACTCACCCCCCTAATTTTAAGAATTTTATATTTCAAGATAAAGGGTTTGAACAGACGAGCAACGAAGTGATATTATAAGGGTTCCTTTTTTCCTTTTGAGGAACGGTACCCTAAAAAGATGATTTCACTGAAGCTTAAAATATATCTCATTTGAAGGTTGAACTTAAATAAAGTTTCATACTTGATACTGCTTTTCGAAAATCTTAGGTCCATTCTGCATTAAATGATTGGTTCCGATATGCAATAGTCTGAAATATAGTATACACAACATATGAATTGGGTAAAGACTGATCTGAAGTTGGAGATTCGACATCCACTGTAATTCAATGTCACGATAGCGCAAGAAAAATTGTTCATCTTTCTTTTGAATTTGACGCCCTCAATTTAAGGACATGCAAATCGAGCTTTTCACTTATTTGAAAAAAAGATCTTCTGAGCGTGCACATTATAAGACAACGATCACAGGTGGTTGGGCTGCAAATGGGCGGTGGCTGCATCGTTTATTGCATACATGCCTTACATCGCGGCGCAATGCTGGCCGAGCTTCTACACGCTGCTGCCGGCGGCACTCAGCGTCGGGCTCGGAGGCGGCCCGCTCTGGTGTGCCAAGTGCATGTATCTCGCTGTCGTAAGTATCTTCTCTATGCTTCATGATATCATTGTCCTCACTCCCCCGCTGTCGTAAGTACCATATTAATGATTCTCTCTCACATTTACCATGCCTCTGTTGGTTCTGGCTATGCTCCTCTACACGTTAGCTCCCGTTTAGTTCCTTTGCTGTCGCAAATAGCCTCGCTATCGTTATCTCGTTCTATGCCCTCGTTTCAATATGCTTTCATCATCTTTCTGCTTTACTTCATCAATGCTCTCAGTCTCTTAGGATTCCTTTAAGATGCAGATACCTCGCTATGACAAGTAAGTATCTCTCGTGCTTCTCTCCTTCATTAGCCTGCCACCACTTTGGAGCTTTAATTGAATAATTCGCATCGTTATGCTTTTCTTCCATTTTTAAGCGTCACATGTCACTTTGATTCCCTATAATTCCTAGCTATCGTAAGTGACATTGTTCTGCTTCCCTCTCTTATATTCCTTATTCAAATTTCGTTAATCGCTGTCGTAGGTAGCCTCGCTGTGCCTTATGAGGAGGGTATGTTTTTATTGCACTACAGTTCATCGCAACCATTTTATGCCAGGCTATCGTTAGGATAATTAAAAACGTGGAAGATTTGGGTCTCTTTGTAAGTGACGTAACTAACTTTCCATACCTCAAAACGATTAGTTGCATCTTATCATATCTCGACGCTGCATTTAATTGTGTGTTATTATGGTAGAGTCACACGCTACCATTACAAATTAGCCCTCATAAAAACAGAAATAATACTATTAATTTGGACGCCAATTAAATAAATAGCAGCTGCAAATTTGATGACATATCTTCGAAAATTGGTGAATTCAAGAGTGCATATAGAGAGCTATAGAGAAAAATAAACGACTAAACTTATTAGTATGTTCTCCAAAAGAGTTGGTCTGCTGCAGATGTCGGATACGTACAGCAAGATATCGGGAGTACCAGCAGAGGTGCTGGTGGTACGGCTGTTTGGAGTGTTCTACATGATCTGTCCGCTCAGCCAGGTGTGGGGCAATCTCATATCTTCGCTCGGTGCGTTGTCAATTTTCACATTAAACTTTCGAAATACATGTTATAAAGACTAATATTGTTTAAGATCTGTCAAATTAATATGATCTGGTAAAGTAATTATATTTCAATGAGTTTGTAGGTCTCTAGTATTTCATGTTTACAAGAAATAAATTTCACGTATTCGATTTCAGTGTAATTACTGAAAAAATCTTTTAGACTGCTTAATTATTCACTAGATCCTTAACTAAAGTGCGTGCTGATTCTGAGAAACGAGATATTGTTTTTTTTAAAGTGTTAATGTTAATAAAGTTAGCAAATTTTCAGAGATTTTTTTGCGAAATTTGCAGTTCTATCGTCGGGTAACAACACACAGGCCGTGACGGCAGTCAATGTGTCACTGATCCCCGAGCTGTGCGGGGCCAGCTTCCTGCCGAGTGCCGACGCGGACGTAGCCCTGCAGAGCCAGCCGACTGACAAGATCAACACCATCGCCGGCATTTACCTCGCCTTCATGGTGGGCGCCTGTCTCATCGTCGCGCTCGGCCTGGACTCTTTGAAGCGGTGGGTGCGTGTCTCTCTCTCAGCAGATTCACAATGTATGCCAGCTTCCTACTGAACGCCAATTTTGTTCGGTATCGATAACGGCCGAGTTATTAGCGCCAAAATACGTCTATTGGCAGACATTTTGGCGCGAAAACCACCTTAACATGGCATGTGGGACAAATTACTTCGGATTTCAAAGGGTTAAGTAGGTAGCCTATTTGTGACAATGACACATGCTACCGTAGATAATGCTGATCATAAAACACATACAATTATTTAATGCACGAACGATAAAAAGTAATGGACTAGAGACACGTCCGACAACTAGGTCAGTGAGATGCAAACGCCGTAAAACAAGCCATTATTACTTTCAACTATACGTTCGACTCGCTGTGATGTAAAATGGAAGTCTGTTGTAAATATTCACGCAAAAACAACAACAGAATGTGTAGGTAGCATACTCATGTATCAATCAATTATTTCATTGGAAGACCCCGATGACTATCATGGCGACGCTTTTAGTGATAACGAGCTATTAAAATTTATATTTTGTATGTGTTCACCACCAGGTATGACAAAGGCCGGTCGGGTTCAGGCACGGGACAGTCAGGACTAGCTCTCCTCGCCATCACACTGAAGCTACTCAAGGAACCTAACCAGCTCCTTATTTTGATGATCACGGTTTGGTTGGGCATGGCCCAGGCATTTATGGGCGCAGACTTCACGTCGGTAAGTATTTATTTTCGTTGGTTTTTTTAAAGGTGCGTGTTTTTGAGCTGGAAATCTATGCCAGATGTCATGGATTCGATCCTCGTCACGTTCATTGCCACTTTTTTTCTCGTCCTGGGTCGAATAATTGCATTACGTTACGAATGCGAGCTGTTCCATGGTTCAGAATCCATGTAAAACTGTAGGCCCCGATCCACCAGGTTTTAGCCGCCATGGGGTACCATCACATTCGCTACGATGGTCAAAACGGCGATGAAAAATTGTCCGTGTTTTCCATCTAGTTCAACGTAGCCGAGCTCATAAAAGGAAAGTCTTGGCATGCCACCTAATTATTTCAGGGATGCGCTATGTTAGGCTAATGTCACGTTATATACGTGTGGTATTAGCCATTCGTGTCCAGTTACATCGTTTAAAAAAAAGGGCAACCATGGTGACTAAATATCATTCCAAATGTTTTTAAAAAATTTAGTCATCAGGCAAACATTTCAGTGTTGCGCAAAATTGCAAAACGATCTTAGCCTCGGGAATTCCTCATATTGGGAGGAATGCATGGAATATTTGTGTTTTTCAATAATGGTTTTAAAAAAAAATGTGATTTCCTCGGTCATCTCTTGCTCTATGATCGAGTCAGGTCTGCCAACATTTTGATGTGCGTGTTGCAGTCGTACGTCTCCTGCGCCTTGGGCACCGGCTACGTGGGCTATGTGATGATGGCTTACGGGTTCTCCAACTGCATTTCGTCTGTATGTACAGGCTATGTAGTTAAGGTATGGATCATTGGTCTTATTTTAATTAATATTTTATTTGTCCTTGAAATTAAAAGTAACAAATTTGAGTAAAGTGTTCTTTTTTCGGCGTAGGTTTAATTAGGCGTAGGTGCTGCACCTACGCGAATCTGACAGCTTCGCATACACAATCTGTCACTTTTCTTCTTTCTTTCTTTCTTTCACTTGTCAAAAGTGACAGATTTTGTATGCGAAGCTGTCAGTTTTCTGTCAGTTAGGGGTAGGTGAGGAACCTATAACTCATTTAGCGCCTGATGTTTAGCGCTTAGTAATTGCACTGCCCGTTCGCGATGCCGTACTTTGGCGAAGTCATATTCTATATACAGCGATGTTGTGAACCTAAAAACATAATTGAAGTGTGTGAGACATTGAAATGGTACATTAAACCTGCGCAATTCAAGTTGATGCAGTCAAACGGCACTTAAAAATAATACAACAGTTCCCACTACATTTCTCCGAGTCCATGGTCATAAGAGGCGATTTAGGGATTTGTCAGTCATAGTTTAAATTCTGAGTTAAATTGTAGGTCCTTGTTTTATAGGTGGTAGAATTAATTTCGCACGGGTTGATACCTTCACATCTAATGGTCGAAGTCGAAGATTCCACCCAGTTCACCATATATACTATTGCTTTTCGCTGTTTATTGTTAATTGTTTATTCATCATTCATAGACTACACTGCACTCGGATTTGTTATATTGGTTGGGGAAAAAGTTTCTTCGCATTTTTTAAGAAAATTGAAAACATTTTTTAATATGGTTTATTTACATTTAACTAAAGTATGTAGGTACCATTTTGTTCGATAACTTTTTGCCATCTTGTAGGTAGGGACATGATCCCATTGCTATAGAAATATTGGGACTTCTGATCAATATACCGCGACAAGTGGTTTTGGCAGTCCTCTCGTGATGTTAACCTGACACTGCCTAAAGAATTCTGAAGAGACCTAAACAGGTGGAAATCTGAAGGTGCAAGGTCAGGACTATACGGCGGATGCATTAACACCTCCCAGCCAAACTCTCTTAGTTTTTGCTGAGTGGCTAAAGATGTGTGAGGTCTAGCGTTATATGATGAAAAACCACACCCCTTCTGTTGATTAATTCCGGCCGCTTTCTCTCAACTTCTTGCTTTAATCTCATCAGTTGTTCGCAGTAGAGTTCAGAATCGATGGTCCTGCCTGGTGGTAACAGCTCATAATGAATAATGCCCTTCCAATCCCACCACACACACAGCATCACCTTGTTGCGAGTTAACCCGGGTTTCGCCACAGTCTGTGAAGCTTGACCGGCCTTTGACCACGACCTTTTTCGCACGTTCTTGTCGTACGTGATCCACTTTCCATCACCAGTTATCAGCTTCTTCAAAAATGGTTCGGTTTCATTACGTCGTAATAAAGAATCACAAATGAGTACACGGTTCATTAGGTTTCTTTCAGTGAGCTCGTGAGGTACCCAAATATCGAGCTTTTTGTGTACCCAGTTTTTTTCAAATGCGCCAAAACTGTTTTGTGGTCAATTCCTAGTTCTTCAGCTACGTCGTAACTACTGATATGCCGATCTTGCTCCACTTTTTCAAAAATGGCATCCATTTTATCCGTAATAGGGCGACCAGAGCGACGTGCATCTTTGACATCAAAATTTCCGGATTGAAAACGCTTAAACCAAATTTGTGCTACTCTCACAGACACTGCACTAGGTCCATAAACATCGCAAATTTTTTTCGCGGCTTGCGTTGCATTTTTACCTTTTTTGTAGTAAAATTTTAAAATGTATCGAATTTCTTCATTAGATTCACTCATTTTGACAGTACGAAAAACAAATGAGAATCACACATTTTCCTAATTTGAATTTGGAATTATGTTCTTTAAAATTTAAACTTTCAATGATACCAAAACCAGCCAGATACAAATAGTATAGCCAAAGAGATTTTATTACAAGTTCATACATACTATAATGCGAAAATACTTTTTCCCCGACCTATTATTTTATCATTATCATTAGCCAGTTCGGGGCAATCCCAGCGAAGAAACTGTGTTGAGATATTTCTGTTGTCAAATGAAAGATAACAAAAAGTTGAATGTAGTGTAACTGGTTTGAACAGCTGACAGGTCGCACTCCAGTGATCCTGTTCGGAGCAGTTCTGCAAGCATGCGTGATGATGACGCTGCTGCTGTGGAGACCACGGCACGACCAGCCTGCCGTGTTCTACGCGCTGGCCTCCCTGTGGGGAGTCTGCGAGGGCATTCTACTGGTTCAGATCAACGGTTGGTTACACTTTCTAATTATTTCATCTCTTCACTGCATATTCAAGAATTCTATTATTCGTTTTCGACTATAATTGTGGCGGCTTTCGGCGTTCTAGGCGTTTTGTTATGTCACCAAATTAAGTTTATTATTTCTGTCAAACGAAAATAATAATGCATTGAGCACGATGAAATAATTCCATGGAATGACTAAAAATACTTCGCGTCAATACAATACGAAAGGTGGTGAATACGGTGTGATATTTTATGCTTGTCCTCAACAAACTCGCAATAATTTCACTAAAAACCACATTAAGAAACATTGCCCGCCATATGTATGTATTTAATTTCAGCATTATCCTGCATGGGTATTCGGAGTTCGCAACTAAATTGGCGCCAAAGGAACTTCGAAGTTAGGCACGTAGAAACGACAAACCCATATATTTTTTGCAACTTATTCCGTGGTTTTACTTCTCCAACGTAATATAGGTGAGAAGTCGGACTACGGGCAGCGTACTGAAACTTCTGTGTCCATCCCTATACGTGTGCACCCTATACACTAATACGTGCGCACTACCCCTAAAATCGAGTAAGAAAGGACGGAAGGGGTGACGGAAACTCAACCTTATAGCGGTAGCGTAGACACGTCATGGAGGTGAAGAAATAACGTATTTATTTATTTAACATTAACAATGTTTTATTATTTACTAGCAGCCCGTCCCGGCTTTGCACGGGCATAACGTCATTTAAAAAAATATTATTTTGGCACAATGATACACAAATAAACCATTTTTATGTAGAGTTCCTACATTGAGAAATTTGAAATAAAAAAAACTTATATATTATTATTACATGATTATTAGATATTAGAGAAATAATAAATTCAAAGTGCTATAGGGAGAACCGCGGCCTCCGAGGCACGCTCCCGCCGCCCCGGCCGGCCGGTACTGCCGCAAACACTACATCCCGCAATTTTTAAATATATAATATCTTCGAAAATATTCATTTAAATCATATGCTGTAAAGGGCCGTATAGATCTATATTAAATCAACAATGTATTTAAGGTATTTAATTGGATAAGGATTAATGCTGTATTGGTTAAAATCGCTTCAAAAATTAGCCATTATTTGTCGTAAAAAGTAAATGAGAAAAAAATGTTATTGTGGGATATCCATAAGAGATAGATAAATACCATCGCGGAGTTTTCTGTAGACCTTTTCAATGTTTACAATACTTAGTACATTATTTTGATAAATCTCGTAGGGTTCAGCCTGCGTTTGCAATGTAAGCGGAAAAAAAAATTTTTTTTACGACATCACATTGGAAACCTCAAAAATAACAGTATTTCTCAAATATTTAATGGATATTATTATACATATCAACCTTCCTCTTGAATCAATCTATCTATTAAAAAAAACCGCATCAAAATCCGTTGCGTAGTTTTAAAGATTTAAGCGTACATGGGGATATAGGGACAGAGAAAGCGACTTTGTTTTATACTATGTAGTGATTTATTTAACATTAGTTATTTCTTCACCTCCATGAGACACGTATGAATAATAATAGGTACGCTACATTTACGGTGAATGGGGAAGAAAACTCAAAGCTTATTGTAGGTGTCGCATGGGCGACCTCACCGCAGAAACGTCAAACTGTCATTCCTGTCAAACTGTCATTCCTGTCAAACGTCGCGTACGCGTACTCCCCGCGCACTGCGTACCGCAGCCAAGCTCTAGGTACTGCCGGTCCCAGTGCTAAATCCATATCCGGTTCAGGATACGCAAGGTCACGAGGTCATATCTACCATGCTTCCAGCGTTCTGCGGTATCCTGTTCCCCGGGCGCAAGGAGGCAGCGTACTCCAACTTCCGACTGTGGGAGTCGCTCGGGTTCATCGTCGCGTACGCGTACTCTCCGCGCCTGCGTACCGCCGCCAAGCTCTACCTCCTGCTGGCCGCGCTGCTGGCGGGCGCGGCCGGCTACCTCCTCGTCGAGCGCCGCCAACGCGCTGCTGTGCCTGTGGACAAAAATACTGCCTCCGTTGAGAGGGGTGTGGAGAATGTTGCTTTTGAAAAGATTGAGTAATTTCGATTGTTTTTTTTTATTTAATCACTTCTCATCACTATAATGTAGTTCTTTAGGCTTCTATTTAAAGCAAGTTGTTGACGTTTTGTTTTTGTAATAGATTACATTTTATGAAATAAACATTGAATGTATCTTGATATTATTTATTTTAAACCGACTTCAAAAAAAGGAGGAGGTTCTCAATTCGTCGGAATCTTTTTTTTTATGTATGTTCCCGATTACTCGAAGACGCCTGGACCGATTTGAAAAAATCTTTTTTATGTTTAGCTCGATGATAGAGCAATTGTGTGTGCATTAAAACACTTTGAGACCGAATATCGGTATTCGAGAACCAGAAATGTCACTTATGATGATGTTTATTCATACCTAGCAGAGGTTCCCGGCTCTGCTTGTGCGATCTCGTTTTTGACATTCACCCGAGCGGAGCCCGGTAAAAAGTCGTTTCACGGCGGGCGTGTTGTTAGATTTAAAATACATCTGGATCCCGACAACAGGGCCACCTGACGGATCCAACTAGCCCCCTCGGAAATAATTTTTGAGAACAAATTAGCCGAATTGGTCCAGCCGTTCTTGAGTTTTGCGTCTCTCAGTATATATGTATATTAATTCATTTTTATTTAAATAGATTTTATTTTTATTTGTATTGTTAACGTTCATTTAGTCGGATGATGATGACTAGTACGCTCTAGTAGTCTATTGTGTCGAACAGTTAGAATCCCTATTTATTTCTTATCATGGCTACCTATTTATTTCTTATCATCGATTGAAAACTGAAAATCTGACTGAAGAATTCATATCCATTGAGAATGGTTCGGAAATAATCGAATTTCATTAAAGATCGCCTCAATGACGCACACAGTCTCATCACATTTTTTTAAAATCGACGCAGATGGCGCTATACAATGTTTTTATTAGTATTAGGTTAGGTTATGTATTTTGTAATAGGTGAGGATACTATTTTTTATGAGTATGAACTTGACTTTTGTTTAGGCAAATAATTTACAACTGGACTTTCGTTTAGGAAAATAATTTAGAGGGAACGCGGGCAATACTAATTATATTTTTGCAGAGCCCCTAGTCCGACTCCTCACCTTTTGCGATTCTATAAGCTTGGTGAAGCGCCTCTAAGCGCGGTTGGGTTCTGGATTGGTGACCATTTCCACCCGCGAGGCTGGCCGTGGTTCGTATTCCACGTAAAACTGTAAACCTACCTATAAAGTATACCTAGTTTAAGTACCTATTCCTTACTTACTAGGTGGTAGTGTTAATCCCGCCCAGGTTGGTACCATCGCATTGAATGAACGATGGTCGAGCAATATAAGGAATTTCCTGGCATGGCACCTATTGCCCATGTGGTGTTTTAGGCTAATATCTGACGGTCAGCTTGCCATTCCAGTTACAAAAAAATAATAGATCATACCAAACCTGAGGGTTACCATGGTAAATTAACTTGCCGGGTGAATAGAAAAGAAATGAAGAATATATTTAGACGCATGTGGTTGCATTTAGAGACAGGATAACTGTCAAACTACATGTTATTCGGCCAAGTGGACTAACATTTACCAGGTTACATTTACCAAGGTACGAAATACAACTAAACGTTTTAGACCAACAGATTTAATCACTCACTTGCCTGTTCACCCGGTGAGTTCCCCTTTACCGATATGCGCTACGATAGAGCTACGTCGTTTTTGTGAATAGATTAGTAAATAGTTTTATGTAAATTATCTCACTAACAATTTTGCATTATATATTTAGGTCTCACATATGTACTTCTCCTGAATTCTATAATTGTAAGACCTTGTATTTCTTTCTCTCCTCTCGTCTATGTCTTAACTCTACTCTTCACACTGCTTGGTTACGTCTCTAGGGTCGACCTGCAGTTGAGTATGTATTCGGTAGCGCAGTAGGTACATAACTACAGCATAGCAGTATATACCAGCACACACCTACATACTAGTAGCGCGTAGGTGGAAGGTATAATCTCATAGATTCGATTCAACATTTAAGTGGCGGTCGCAGACGGCACCGCTCCGTGCCGGCTGAGATTCAGATTCGTTAACCATTGTCGATTTTAGTATACAGTGAAATATTCTGTGAAAGTGAAATTATAGTGACGGATGACATATTTCGGGTTAAACGTGCCTGAAAAACATCGGTCGTAAGTCGTTATATCTTGTTAGGATAAGTTCTTCAAGAGAGATTATATCAAGAGGGAACACTTGGTGGCAGTTTTGTAATAATTATGACTTAATTCGGGTGAATACATTATATCTTAGAACAACACTGAAACGTCTGCTACCCTACTGGCTACCCCAGTATTCGTTTAATAGCGTGATAGCTAGATTAGCGTTAATGACAGTATTGCTTATGAAGAAATTCGGTGCCCGGGCGAAGCACCGAGCAGAGTACAATACGATTAAGAAAACACATTGAAGGTGTCTTTTCATTTGGTTCACACAATGATAGGTTTATAAAACATTTAAAATTGTCTTAAAAAGAAATGTACTAATACAATAGGACCTTCATAAAATGCAGTACAAACTTAAATATAGTTAAAGAAAATTATTAGTAACTAAAACTGGTTATGTTGCTGTCTCTACAACAAACACAAAAATAACAATCGTTGTTATTAACATTATATCTGCCTACAGAATGAATATCATAAATAAATAAGTGAACGTTTTACCACTTTTACGTTGTGTTTCAGGATCGGTTCCTGATTCCCGATCCTGTGCTCCTTGCACCCCATTGCATTTCCAGGGGCGCGGGACACAGGAGGGGGTGTGCAGCTACAGCCAACCAGATTAGCTGTTTCTCTTATTTATTTATGATATCCATTCTGCAGGCACAAATAATATTACTAACAACTTATAATAGTAACTATTATAATAAATAATAATAGTAACTAATGATAGATAAAGAAAACGAAACTAAACAAAAATATAAACATGGTAGGTGGTGAACTAACCATAGGTAGTAGGTAAACCAACGTGGTTCTTCAATGAAAAAAGTATTTACGAAAGGTCTCCAGACAATTACAATAATTTCGAACGTTACCTACATTTTATTTATTTAAAACAAATGTTTCGCGAAAATTTTATAAAATCAAGGCGAAAATATCGCACCTATCTCCATTACGGCTAGTGTGTATCACAGGTATTTAATCTATGCTAGTTAATACACATTATTTGAGTAGATGAGTGCTGCCCGATAAAATGTAGTGTTGTTTATGAGCCGGGTGCCACAGCTAGTACCCGGCTTCGCTTTGGTAGATATCGTTTTGGATGTCTGGATGGATAATTTCCTGGATTAAAAGCAGCTCAAAGGGCTGGTCCAAAAGGCTCTTTTGAGACAATGTTTTGGATTGTTCATGGTGCAGGGGCTAGAAGACTTGTCTTTCATGCGAGAGGTAATGAGATCAAATACTTGCCACGGTCATGGCACCACTTTCTAATTCTTTCTGTTTTGGATAAATGCATTTCGTTACGAATGCGAGCTGTTCCTTGTTTCGGAAACCATGTAAAACTTTAGGTTTTAGGTAGGTACCACCGCATTGGATAAAACTATGGTCGAAGTGGCTATGAAATATTCTCCGTGTTTTCCATCCAGTTCAATGTAGCCGTGCTCATAAAGGGAATTTGGTGTATTGGGCTAGTATAACATGAGGGTAGCCAATCATGTCAGGTTCCATAAAAAAAACGTTATACGAAATTTAATCAAAATCGGTAACAAACATGTATATGATGAATGGATGGTTCATTGTAAAAATTAGGCGTCGATTTTTTAATTAGATACAATCCGCATATCAATCAGGTTAGTGGTTCGCAAGTTATAAGCATTAGACCCTACTGGTCATCCCTCTCGTAAATTAGATTAATGTACTCCGCCAACATTGGCGCCAACATCCATGGAAGTTCGTGCAAGAGCAGTTCATTTATTGTTTTGTTCCCACACTGGTAATTTAGCGTGATGTTATGCAGCTTATACCTCGTTACGAGTAGATTTAGGCTATACGCAGATAACAAGATAATATGTAGGTATAAGGGGCTCTAATCTCTCATTTCTGTTTTTTCTCGTAGATTTTACAAATGTTTTTGGCTTATGCCACACTTACTGATATAGGTAAATACAATACTTGGTAACCAAGCTCCATGTCAGGAACTTCCATTTATTGAACGGTTGAATTAAACATCCACCGTTCTTATTTAGAACCGCTGCTGTGTGTGTTGTTCCGTAGGCTCTGGCGGAGCGGCTGCCAAGGCTGCTATGCCCTTTCCGCGTCCGAACTGCCGCCTACACGAATTACCTACTGAGTTTTAAAATTAATTTGTAGATTGATTCCGGCATGTATGACTTGATGAGATTAAACCAACTAAATAATTATTAATTAAATACATTTTTTGTGTATGTAAATACAAATAACTGTAATAGGTACCGTGATTGCTAGGTATGTAGTGAATGGTGTCATGAGTATGTCGAAATGCAGGGTTATTAAACAAATAGCTCGCAAGCCAGTACAGCACAGTGATCTGGTGCCACCACTAAGCTATGGAAGCAAACTTGGGTATGGCACGAGTAAACTTCATTTCGGACTGGGGTTGCAGCAGGGTGCGTCAGTATTTCAAGCCGTATCAAAATCAGATAAGGCGCAGATAAGGTCGTCATCCGGGAATGTAAGTTCCATTATTGTCGGAACGGAAGGCCCTTCTTACATTGAACTAGATAAAACAACTCGGACAAATATTTAATGGCCACTTGAATTGGACGGAATTGGATTGCCGTTTCGATCATATTTTGATGGTAAAAACCCGGGCAGACTTAACTCTACTACCTAGTCGGGGAAGGGGACATACAGCTTTACATGGGTTTCGAACCATGGAACAGCTCGAATTCGTAACGAAATGCACTTATCCAACTACAAAAGATTGAAGATCCTCACCACAGCCACCCATACCGGTATTTCATAAAAAATATACTAATTCTGTGGCCAAGTGAACTACTAGCCAGGAGGAACAATATTATTTTAGCCAGGCAAGTAAACAAGATGCGGACAAAGGAAGTACCTTGAACCCGGAATTACGTTTTACGCGATCAAAGCAAAACGAACTGTTCGCAGCAAACTTCTGTGGTTCTAGAAAGGAGTTTCTGATGGCGGCCTTGAGCGCACGGAGGCGCACGGAAAGGCGTGACCCAAGCATGCAAATGGATACTTATAATTCATGTTTATATCTGTAGTTTCAATAATTGGTATTGCATTATTTTAGAACTAGCTTTTGCCCGCGACTTCGCTCGCGTTAATGTAGATTTCCTTTTTCTCTACTCTAGGCATCGTGCTGAAATGTATTCATAGCCGATTTGGTAAAGCGGGCGACCGTCCAAAAGTTGTTGTTCTATCCCTTCGGGAACAGTATTTTTTTCTTGACGAAAGGTAATCCTTTTGTGTATCCTTGACAATGCATATGCAAAATTTCATGATCATCGGTTGAGTAGGCGTGAAAACGTAAAAAAAACAAACTCACTTTCGCATTATTAATCGCAGGTTAGGATATCTGGGAACGGTGAAAAATAATGGGCAAATGTACTCCAAAGGAAGATTTAAAAAATACATATGTACATGTAATTGAAGGTTTTAAAGTTAAGAAGAACAAATTAATACTAAAATATTGCCAATATTCACCATGAAGCATTTTTCATTTGTATTGTTAGATTTCTTGCGTGCATTGGTTTATTAATGTTTACTTAGAATATCCAAATTTTCTGTCTACAATATCTTTAGGATGAAAAAGAAGAACGAATTGGTTAAACAACGCAACCATTGAGACTGGCCGTAGTTCGGATTCCATGTAAAAATAAAGTTCATATCTTCCTTACTTACTAAGCGGTAGTGTAAATATTATATTCTAGCCCAGTTCTATGCATCCGTGCAATATGAAAAAAGTCCCGGCATTGCTTATAATAACTTCGGGAATGCGGTGCGTTAGCCTAATATCATGGCAATGGGTCAGTAACCCATGTCCATAAAAATAGTACCAGCAGTACCACAACAAATGATTATATGAAAACATATTTTGTGGAAAAACAACAGACAAACAACAAATGCAGCATTCAAATTGGCAAGGTTATATTAATCAGGTTAAAGTTAAGCCCTTGCAATGTATATCTGTCACCAGAAATTACTCGATTTATATCGATAAATTCTTAGGTCATGTTATGTGCTACAAATACTTACATAATAGCAATACGAAGGCATGCACGCAACTGTAAACGCGCCAAGGTGCGTGCGTATTCTTGATCCAATTTTGGTATAAACTTATTACACGAAAGGTAGGTACGTATTGGTATTGGTGCTTACATATGACAAACGATTTTTAGTTATTGTTAGAGTATTTAACAAAAAATGGAAGCGTTATTAAATTTTCTTAACGCTGTCGAGAAGACAGCGGAAATGAAAGATATTTTTTTTTAAGAAATGCATTCTTTGTCCATCGGAGAAGGCACAATTTTGCACGGCGACTGCCATTCAACTACTACTACTACATCTACTTTCCCTTCTCTTTGGTTTGTTGAATAACCCGGCTGCTCCCAAATATCTCACTGCTCGGATAGAACCCCTCTGTTCTCATGGTTTACCCCTCAGATCCACTGTTAATTTGCTTCTTGCTATTCCGGGACATAATTCTTCTTTTTACACTGATTCTTTTACTGTTAGAGCTGCACGTATGTGGAACCAGCTTCCACTTGATGTACGAATATCCTATTCTATTCACATATTTAAAGAGCGTCTCAAATGTCTGTTCCTCGATTTTTGACTTGTATTATTTAATCAGTAGTTATTTGCTTTTACTGATCCTACTGATTCAAGAGACACATTGTTTCTTTTGTGCATTGAATATAAAGATATATATTTATATATTTATATGTGTAAATATTTGTATGTATCTATCTGTTAATACTAAGTACTATACATTATAAGCCTATATTATGTACGATTATTTTATGAAAATATATATATTTCCATTTCATTTTAAAATATTTTTTAAGATACTTAATATTTTCTTTAGTTTTTTATTTTTTTCTTTTGCCCGCCACACCGCACCTTTCCTACGTCTCTAAGGTTGAATGTCAGAGAATGCCTCATGGCATTAATTCCGCCTTTTTGTGAACCATGCTTGCAGGCTTGCAAATAAAGATTTTTTTCATTTCATTTCAACTAGTGAAATCGTCTTATAGGCCCTAACAGTTCCCTACCCCTGTAAGTTATGAGATTTTTATTAAAAAGTATGTCCGTATGTTTTTATTTTTTGTAAACATCTGTATTTTTTAGTAAAAAAAATGTAAAATGAAGGGAAAAATATGGCAACCAATTGATCCAATGTTTTTAAACCAATATTTTCCAATCTAAAAGGTATATTACAAAAATTATAACATACGGAGATTTTGAGAACCCAAAATTACAAATCCTAGTAAAATATTAAGAGCATGTAATAAGTTATCACCCGTAGTATAGAGAACTGATAGTGTAACGACTCTCTTTGATATTCTGTCCACAGATACTCTTCACAATGACGAACCCCGTTCTAACGCCGTTCGGGCCATCGGAGAGGCGCCGCATCAACCGCAACGTCCTCCTCCTGGGGCTGGCCTTTATGGTGCACTTCACAGGCTTTCACGGTACCGCCAACCTGCAGAGCTCCGTCAACTCCGACGCCTCGCTCGGCACCTTCACCCTGGCCGCCATATACGGCAGTCTCATACTCTCCAACATCTTCCTGCCCGCCGCTGTCATCAGGTGTGTACTGCTGGTAGAGTCTAGGCGCTGGTGATAGCTGAGCGACCATGGATCAATCACAATTTGTTCCTACTGATGCGAACCTTACTCGGGGCTTGCAACCTGCAGAGCTCCGTCAACTCCGACGCCTCGCTCGGCACCTTCACCCTGGCCGCCATATACGGCAGTCTCATGCTCTCCAACATCCGCCTGCCCGCCGCTGTCATCAGGTGTGTACTGCTGGTAGAGTCTGGGCGCTCGATATAACTGAGCGACCACGGATCAATCACAATGTGTTCGTACTGACGCGGACCTCACACGGGGTTGGCAACCTGCAGCGCTCCGTCACTCTTACTCTCCAACATCTTCCTGCCCGCCGCTGTCAACCCTCATTTCGCAATGCCCTCTTCATGATCCAACATGCTGGGTCACGCGCCGTTCAGCCGTCCGCTTGTAGATTTATCCAACAAAACAGACATTTATGCTTTCACTCTGGCTGAGATGCAGAAGGCAGTAACTGTTTATTTTGAAGCTGCATAATTTTAATAATTTCTATAATTTATCTTAAACTGCCTAACGCGGATTTGCAAAGCCGTAATGTTAGGTGTACTGATAGTAGGGATCACTCTCAGTCGCTTCACTCTGGACTTCATAAACAGCACTCCTTTATATTACTGTCTGCCGCTGTTATCCAGGATTTTAATCGTAAATCACTGTTGCTGTGGCCACAGCGGCAAAGTGCAGTGCATCTCCAGATCTTGACTATACTTTAGATAGAAGACTATAAATCATCAAATATTATTCAAAACACGATTTCATTTTCTGATTAATTTAGTTTTGTCTAATGGTTGTGTGGGCGCAGATGGCTCGGCTGCAAGTGGACGGTGGCGGTGTCGTTCGTGGCCTACATGCCGTTCATCGCAGCCCAGTTCTACCCCAAGGTGTACACGCTGATACCGGCCGGGCTCATGGTGGGGTTCGGCGGGGGACCTCTCTGGTGCGCCAAGTGCACTTACCTCTCGGTGGTAATCTGCTCTCTTTTATATTTAATTTAAAATTCAAGAAATTAAAATAGCACAACCTTTCTTAATCCTTAGTTGAAATAAACATTGTCACGGGTGCCATTTCGGGCCCCCGAGCATCGATGTACCAGGTTAACCTTTGTCGCATACTGAGTGGCGAACCCTTTGCTGTGTTATCTTGCTATATGCTAAAAAACCACGGAAACCCACCACGGTGGGTTTCCTCACATTTTTTTCCTATGCCGTAAAGCGTTCAGCACTCAAAACGAGAAACACAGCACAGCCTTCGGGTATCCCACGGCTCCCGATTGCCTTTCTATTGGCATCATCAAATCTCAGCACATGAGAGATTACGGCCCGATTGCAGGACGAAACAACCATACAAAAAACTTGTACGTGAAAAAACCCTTCGTGTGCGAGTCTGACTAATACTTGACCGGTTTTTTTGTGTAACTGGACATGGATAGCTCATACCAAATTGAACGTCAGATATTATACGCCTAACATACCACATACCAAATCGGTGTCATGCCAGGACCTACCTTATATTGCTCGGCTACATTGAACTTGATGGATAACATGGACAATTTTCATTGTCGCTTCGACCATCGTTCATTCAATGCGATGGTACCAACCCGGGTGGAATTAACCCTACAGTAAGGAAGGGGACCTCAGGTTTTCCGTGGAATAAAAACCACGGCCAGCCACAACGGTTAAAATTGGTCACCCATCCAGAACCTAACCGCGCTCAGAGGTGCTCACTCAGCTTATCAAATCGCAAGGCGTCGCACCACTGGGCTACCGAGGCTGCTAGAGAATATTGGGTGCTCTGGAACCATGGCGTTTGTTTCTGTGGCTGTGAGGTGGCGGAGCCCTACTCGAAGCTGACCGGCGTCCCGGCGGAGGTGCTGGTAGTGCGTTTCTTCGGGCTATTCTTCATGTTCTACCAGCTGGCGCAGGTCTGGGGCAACCTCATATCCTCCTCCAGTGAGTAACTTTTCGTATATAACTGAATATGGATGGCTAATACTACACCGACAGTAATTATATAAGCAGACACGTTTCTTTGCAAAGTTTATTTACGGGTTCTTCTTTACTGGGTTGATCCAATCCGCGGATCTTTGTGACGTAACTTGGTGTAGTTTGACTACCAAATAGTTTAAATAACTGAAATGAAAAAAATGAAATGATCATTTTTTATGCGACCTGACATGGATGGCTAATACCACACAACTACCGTTATAATATAGGCCAATACAACCACATTCCCAAAGGAATTAGGTACATTTTTTTTTATGCGACCTGACATGGATGGCTAATACCACACAACTACCGTTATGATATTAGCCCAATACACCACATTCCCGAAGGAATTAGGTGCCATGCCAGGACCTTCCCTTTGTGAGCACGGCTACATTGAACTGGATGGAAAACACGGACAATTTTTCATTGCCGCTTCGACCATCTTTTCATCCAATGCGATGGTACCAACCCGGGCGGGCTTAAACCCTACCACCTAGTAGGGGAAGGGGACCTACAGTTTTACATGGATTCCGAATCATGGAGCAGCTCGCATGCGTGACGAAATGCACTTATCGAACTCGGAAAGAGAAAGACAGTGGTGCATGTCGGTATCGAACCCAGGCCTCTGGTACGCTAGGCCAGTCCCCGCGCCACTAGGCTACGAGCCGCTCAAAAATACCGGCTACATGCCGCATTGAGAGATTAAATAAATAAGAATGGAGTTTTGTAACCACATCAGCCATGTATGTATACCGTTAAAGACAGTGCTAACCGTGTAAAAATATTGTAAGGAAGTTCACTCACACTTTCAGTCATCAAAATGAAATACAAATAAAGACAGAATATAAAGTAAGTGCCTACACATCATTGGACTGAATAATAGTACCTCTTTAAAGACTGCCCTTGAAACTTGCTCTTATAGTTTCAATTTCGAGTTAATATTTTGTGATTAACCAACAACATCTACATTAAACTCAAAATTTAAATTCTTTATTTATTCAAATTTATGGGAGGATGAAATTTTCTTACAATTGCATCTTATTTTAAGATCAAAATATAAGAAAACTGAAGTACGATATGAGAAATAATACTGACAAACTTGTAAATATAGAATTAAAATTTAAATAATTAATGTTATCACGGTATTTAAAGGGAAACAAAAAAGAAACAGGAAACAAATACCTTAATCCTCACTAGGCATGAGGAATACGAGTATTCCAAACTGAATTTCGCAAACTGCGAGAAAAAACCAAAAAGGTCAAAGTATTTAATTTAATTTACAAACCTATTTGGATCTGAGGACGGCTGATGAACGTAGCCATGCTCATAAAGGGAAGGTCCTGGCATGGCACCTAATTCATTCGGAAAAGCGGTGACATGGGGTAATATCATGACGGTGGGTGCGGTATTAACCATTCGTGTTTTGAAACCTTTGCTTGTGAAACGCACACAAAAGTAAGCGTTTAAATTTTACTGCAACAATTGCGTGATAAATGCTGTGGTTTACAAAACAATGCAAGTAGTTAATTGATTGGACCATTGCAGGTGGCATATGATTATTATATTATTAATTTATATATTAATATGAGTATTATTATTATTATGTTATATTGTGTTGACAATTTCGTTACAACGACTGTTCCGTTTATGATTTAGAATTTGCTCAATTATTACACTATAAATAAATGTACACATTATTTACAATAAAACGACTTACCTTTATAGATATAGAACTGTGTATATGTCATTGAACGCATCTTGAACGGATGGACCGATTTTGACCGCCGCCACCTACCCTAGGTTCCGAACCGTTATAGTTTTTTAACAATCAAACGTTGTTATATTTCAGATACTTTTTAACCGACTTCAAAAAAAAAACAAATTTAACAAAAAAAATAACCGACTTCAAAGAAAAAGCACTAAAAAGTAAAAAATAATTTTCATTTTTGTAGTTACGATTTCTGTTATTTTTTGAGTCGGCGTCAGCCGGGCACGCGCTGCGCCAATCAAGAGAACCTAGCCTAACCTAACCTAACCTAACCTAACCTAACCTAACCTTGGCTGACACCGACTCAAAAAATAACAGAAATCGTAACTACAAAAATAAAAATTATTTTTTACTTTTTAGTGCTTTTTCTTTGAAGTCGGTTATTTTTTTTGTTAAATTTGTTTTTTTATTTGTTTATTTTTAGTGAATTTGAAGTACACTTACTAATTTGTACACGTCCTTTCCAATAAAAAAAGAATCACCGAAATCGGTTGGCGTTATATTGAGTTATTCGTCCATTTGTCGCGCACATCTTAATACAAATTTAAGACTTTTATGATTTTCTTATGGATATCATTGTCAGAACTTAACCAAATTAAAATGGGACCACTTGGGAAGCACTAGCTATCATTTAAAAATATAATCATCAAAATCGGTTCACCCAGGCAAAAGTTATGAGGTAACAAACATAAAAAAAAAAAAAAACAAAAAAAAAAAAAAAACATACAGACGAATTGATAACCTCCTCCTTTTTTGAAGTCGGTTAAAAAGGAAGAGGTTATCAATTCGTCTGTATGTCTTTTTTTTAATGTTTGTTACCTCATAACTTTTGCCTGGGTGAACCGATTTTGATGATATTTTTTTTAAATGATAGCTAGTGCTTCCCAAGTGGTCCCATTTTAATTTGGTTAAGTTCTGACAATGATATCTATGAGAAAATCATAAAAGCCTTAAATTTGTGTTAAGATGTGCGCGACAAATTCTTATCGGAGATTCTTTTTTTATTGGAAAGGACGTGTACAAATTAGTAAGTGTACTTCAGATTCACTAAAAATAAACAAATAAAAAAAAATAACAAAAAAAATAACCGACTTCAAAGAAAAAGCACTAAAAAGTAAAAAATAATTTCTATTTTTGTAGTTACGATTTCTGTTATTTTTTCAGTCGGTGTCAGCCAAGGTTAGGTTAGGTTAGGTTAGGTTAGGTTCTCTTGATTGGCGCAGCGCGTGCCCGGCTGACGCCGACTCAAAAAATAACAGAAATCGTAACTACAAAAATGGAAATTATTTTTTACTTTTTAGTGCTTTTTCTTTGAATTCGGTTATTTTTTTGTTAAATTTTTTTTCAAGTGTGATATAATGGACACCTTTTTTGATAAAGTAAAAAATTATTCACATAATATGGGAGCTAGTGTAAATCGAATTATTTATAACTAGCAGCCCGTCCCGGCTTTGCACGGGCATAACATAATAAAAAAAATGATTTTGACACAATGATACACAAATAAACCCTTCTTACGTTGAGTTCTTAAAAAAAGAGCATATACCTACATTTTAATATTTGAAATAAAAATAACAAATTTTGTGAATGTTTTTTTTTGTATCTTTTGTATTTTTTACTTTTTATGTATTTTTCATACTATTAATTTTTTTAAAAAGGTCATAACCAGAAAACAAAAGCCCTTAAATAATTTATTGAGTTAAAGCCAAAAGTGTAAACAAAATTTGATGTTGTTTTATTTTGCACTAAATAATTAGCTACCTACAACTACTACTACTTGTAGTACTACTACTAACCTAACAACCTAACCTAATCTAACCTACAACTAAAAAGTATTTAATCGAAAATTATAAAAACTATTTAAGTCACTTATTTATTAGGATTACTAAATGTACAACATATATTAATGGGTCTAGTTCTGAAAAGAACTTTTTGAATGCGTTTAGTTACCTACTAAACTAATTATCATCAAGAGACAAAATATTATCAAGCGACAATTTCTTAAATTCCGCACAACGCAGCGGGCGTAGCGAGCCGACTGACTCCCCTCATTTTTCAAATCCGTTCAGTAGTTTTGGAGCCTTTTCAGTTCAAATACACAAACAATCAAACCTTTCCTCTTTATATAATGGTATAGATGTATAAAGGTTATTGAACCAATACAAAAATTAATTACGAATTAGGTAGGGTACTTAAACTATGTTTAATTAATATTAATTTTTATTATTAATTTACAAAAAAGGACTTCATTTTCATTTATGTTAAATTTTAATCTTATTATGGCCAATACCACACGTACTGTCATGAAATTAATACAATGCACTTAATAGAAACTAGGTGCCATGCCAGAACCATTCCCATTCTTTAAGAGTTAATTGTATATTAATAAACATGAATTGCTAATATCTCACTTCCGTCACATACGCATTCCCAAAGGAACTGCGTATGTATTGTGTCATGCCAGGACCTTCCCTTCATTTGCGGTCAAATTCGATTGCCTCTGCATTTATTTCAATGTGGATATGAATGAGAACGCAACGGCAATTATTTATATAATAAGCCGCAAGTTGATAGCAAATATACTAAACAATCTATAATGTGGTGTTCGTCGGGTCGGGTTTTTGTGATTCGACCTTGGTAGTAAATACGGGTAGAGTGTTTACTGTTTGACCTTACCTCTTGACCTTGGTGAATATTAAATTGACGAAGACGTCAAATGACGATGTTTTTTGTACACCTGAATAATTTAGATAACGCTACCTTCATTAGTCATTAGTCTTATCTATCTACACACATCCCCGATATATCACTGTTCACTAGAACTAGTTCTAACTGTAAAGATTAATGTTATCTTCGGACAAAACAAGAATGCTTATTTCGTGCATATTTTATGCCACATTTTTAACGGATGGCGACACTTTTAGGTGCCAACGGAACCCTAATGCAAAGCCTCCGCTGTCCGTCCATCCGTCTGTCAGCGGACTGTATCTCATGAACCGAGTGTATACAGGTGTTTTTTTTAAGTGGGCTCTCAGGCCAAATCCGAAACTATAAGAAATAGCGAAAAACACTCAAAGAAGTCATGTGGCCGATTTTTATAAAAACTGAAACTGCATTATTAGATTTTTGCGAAAATCGTTTTCATAGCCGGGAATCGAACTCAAGAGAAAAATAAAGCACTCTGTGTTATTGCAGCAGTCAATAGTGTCTCTTATAAGGAACAATTCTGTGAAGAAGTGTTTTATGGAAAAATCAAGAAATGGGTTGATTTTTAATAAACTGTTCCATTTTTTAAAGTATTCATACATTACCCGTACCATCACAAATCAAATAATTCGAAATGTAGCTCAACACACCTGCATTCAGCATCACAACATCGTGTTCTTATTTCAAAATTGTCTAATCTCTTCACGGTTCAAAGCCATAACAAACGAAAGAATAATATATTTTAGACAATTTCATTATTGAGGGTAATTTACGTTATGTATTGAATGCATGAATACTTGAAAATCTTAATCAGTTTATTTAAAAATCAATACTTTTCTTTGGTTTGCCGTTTAATATTACTTCACAGAAATTGTTTCTTGTAAGCGACACTATAATCTGATAAAATACAGCACGTGTAATTTTTTTTCAAAACCAACGAGTTCTATTCCCAACTAAAAAAATTTTTTTTTTTCAAAAATATAATAATCCACTTTTATTTTTTATCAAAATCGGCCTCATGACACTGTTGACTGTTTTTCGCTTGTTCTTATAGATTTGCTTAGTGCCCACTTGAAAAAAAATCTATATTTCTATTACCGCTCTAAATAATCATAAAAATTAATTGTACAAGGAACGTAATTTTTTTGGGTTTAACAATGTACGATGGTACGAAACCCTTCGAAATGGTCAAATCGGGAATACAATATTGTGTATGTTGTCCATCTAATTCAATGTATTTGTGCTCATAAAGAAAAGGTCCTGCCATCCTTGTCCAGTAAGATAAAAATATATTTATTTAGTTTTGTCGATTGGTGGCGCGGGTAGGTCGCTGGGTTTTTGTAAAGGTTTTTTTAAAAGAGAGGCCTATATAGGTTCGCAAAAAGAAATATTTGAAAAGGTTAGGATAAAAGAAGGTGGGATGACTCACCACGATGGAGACTTCCTGACGTGTGCGGGTGGCCACCACGTTACTCCCTCTCCCACAGGATGCGGTTCAGGAACACTGTGTCCTCGACGATGAAGAGCACAGAAAGTCCTTTGGATTGTTCGTAGGTTTCGAGCACACGCGGTGCTGGCGAGGTACTCCTGGGTACCTAAGGACCCGGCGACGCGACGGCGAGATAGTTTTGGCGGAAACCGGTGCTACGATGACATGGCGTGTCCGTGCATCGCGGTATCAAAAATTGCACTGAAAGCTGGGCCTTTCAGCCTTTTCAGCCGACGCTGTCAATCTTCAGTCAATCAGGTGAAAGAGAGACAGGGACATGTGTATGCGGGGAACAAGGATAGGACTACATTACATAGAACCACACAGCCATAGATTACTAGAAGACATTATGGCGTAACATTAATCTTCACTTCATGGGACTACAATCACAGAAAGAGAATCTCAGCGACTTCTCCGAACTCTTTGACAATCGCCGACAATGAACGGGTGATACAATAAATATATATTTTTGTACTTTTAAAATTTTGCAGTTCTTTCATCCAGCCTGTTCTCCATGGAGACAAATTGGGTCGGCAACACAACCGTAGTGCCATCTCTGCGCAGTCTCCTCAACTACTCTGCGGAGTACATCGACAATATTGGAGCTACTTGCGGTGCCAATTTCTGTGGCGCTCAAAAGGTATTAGCCGTTTGCTTATATATGTATGGAGAATGATGTGGAGATTTTTTATGTTCCAATTACCGATAACCACTGTAAATCATCAAATAATGGTTCCTACTAAATATTCCTCAGCTTTCTGTACTCTGTCGTCTTTACCATGGAGAATGCTCTTCTGAGCTGCATAATGCCATCCTTCCTTCCCCTTTCTACAATCACTCAACGCGGAACAGTCAGGAAATGCACCCATTCACTGTCAACAGTCCCAAAATAAGAAGCAACCGATCCTCTATATGCTTATTTACGGGGTTGGTAAACTATGGAATGAAACTATGGAATTTCGAGGTATTTTCCCAAAATTAAGTTATTTTTTTCCACAAATGTGTGGATTTCGTAATTTGTAAAAATAAACGTATTTTCTTTCTTTCTTTCTTGCTTTCTTTAATCATGGAGTGAAATAGCACCTGCCCGGTCGGCATGGTTAAGAAGCACCGGTCGGGCTAGCTACGCTATACACGTGATGCATGATGTGGTCGCTGCGCAGGAGAATCCGAACCTGGAGCCACCGGCTGCAGGCAAGGTCAACCTCATCGCTGGCGTATACCTGGGCTGCATGCTCACCGCCGCGCTCTGCGTAGCAATCGGCGTTGATTCGCTCACGAGGTACGTATTGTCACTTGTGCTCTGGACTCGTGTTTTGCAGAACTGGTTCTTCAATAAAAACGCAATCAAGTTTCCAGAAGGTTTAATGGCCCTTTTTCCAACAAATTTGGATGATCGAGGAAGAAGGAACAGGACCACCTGGAGTTCGGCGTGTCGGCGCGGGTGGAGAGGCTAGCGCCGACTCCTCAGGCCTTCAGACTCTGGGGTCCGCGTCAGAGTTGGGGCACTCTTGTGCCTAGCCAAGCTTCTGTTGTGTGACCAGTTGGGGCAGCTCTTGCTAATAGCCGAGCTCTTGAGATGCGAGAAGAGTTGGGGCAGCACCTGTTCATCTTGCAGGCCTCGCTACCAAGATGCTGGGCGAAACTATAAGTTCGTAGCGGCTGGTTAGCAAGGATTAGCAAGAATGACTGGCAAGCTTACCTGAATTTCAGGAGGCTTCTCAAGCCTGCCTTAGGCAACAAAACTAGGCGTAGGTTGACCTCGAGCTAGTCATCGGTGGAACGCCCACCTTTTTTGGTGAAACAATCGAAGGCAGTTCCGTATTTAAATAAAATTAAAATTAGTTAAAGCTGGCTGCCTAGAAAGCGCCTTGGAGAACGTGGACACTTGGCCACCGCTGGCCACGAAAATAATATCGCGAGAGTATGCACGTTCTTCTAGCTCGTGCTGGTACGTTGCGTAGGTAAGAAAAATAAACGTAAAGCGTATCACTATTTTGCTTGATAGGTACTCAGCGGGACGCACTGCTGCAGGTACCGGCATGTCCGGCTGCCGGCTGCTGGCGGTGACGCTGCGGCAGCTCCGGCACAAGTATCAGCTGCTCCTGCTGCCAGTGATCGCCTTCATCGGCGCTGAGCAAGCGTTTATGGCGGCCGACTTCACTGCGGTAGGTTGTCAGAGGTGTTTCTACGGATACTTGGCCCCACGGAGACCATGTTTGGAACACACTGGAGTCGGGGAGTCTGTTAGCCGGCTGCTGGCCGACTTAGCTAGGGCTACTTACCAGCCCCGTTGGGAGATTTTTACTAGGGAGGGATGGATCGGATGATACCTCCGATGCTAGTCTGGAGAACTAGTAGTGCTAAGCTAGCAGTTGCGATGGCCGGGAGAGATTCATCAGTGCAACGGGAAATGAGTGAGCCAAGTGAACAACTTCGGCACCATAGTCGAGATATAGGAGCCAGCATATCCGACGTCTTAAGTTGTATTGAAAGGTTAGTGGCATTGTATATATATATATATATATATATAATATGACATCGTCCACGTGGCATTGTTCTAGTTTAAAAATCTCATTGCGCTGTAAAGATCATCAATGCCTGACCCGTGTTCGCAAATTGATGGCATTGCACTAATATATTGCTTGTGACACATGGGCAGGCGTATGTCGGCTGCGCGTGGGGCATCGAGAAGATCGGCTACGTGATGATCTGCTTCGGCGTATTCAACGCGGTGGCGGCGCCGCTCGCCGGACTGCTCGTGCGCACCACCGGCCGCTACCCCGTCATGCTCGCAGCTCTGGTTTGTTGCTCTTGCCATGGAGTCGAGGAAGAGGTCGATTCTATGCACTTTTTTATATTAAGCGCGGCATATGGCGCATGCCAGTACCTCACAAAAGAGGCGCCCGCAACGCCCATGGACTTACGGACTTTCATAGGGGATGTAAAAACCATGCCGGCCGGTCAGATGCATTTTCACACCATGTTTGAAGGACCCCAGGTTGTTTGTCTTCGGCAGAGAGTCGATTCCATAGTGTAGGGCTCTATAGAAAATTAATGTCGATAGTGAATGGGTATATTTCTGCCTGTTCCGTGTTGTGCCGTGGTAGAAACAGGAAGGATTATGCATACGGGGGCAGCGTTATGCAGCTCCAAAAAACATTATCTATGGTAAAGATCATCCCTACATTGAAGAAATATAATTAGCTAACTTTAAGAAGATTAGGTACCCTCAAAGTAAATTACACCCTGTATACTAAATGGTACTCTTGGAAAACGGCTCAACCGAAACTTTTGAAAAAATATGTATCAATGATCATGTCAAAACAATATTTTCAACATCGCGCTTTCGGCTCATATCTGCCCTGACGCTCAAGGTCATTGACAACAGGTGCTGCATCTGAGCGTGATGACAACTCTGCTGCTGTGGCAGCCGCGCCCGGACCGCCCGCTCGTGTTCTTCGCGCTCGCCGCGCTGTGGGGCACCGCCGACGCCGTGTGGCTCGTCCAGGTCAATGGTCGGTTCATTTTTATACTTTTCTATAATAGTTTAAGTTACCTTACTTCCACGTTAACTATAGATCCTCTTTCCCTACTAGGTGGTAGGGAAAGAGGATCTCCTTTGGTTTCATCCCATTGGATGAAGAAATGGTCGAAGCGGCAATGAAAAATTAGCCGCGTTTCTATCCAGTTCAATCAAACCGTATTCATAAACGGAATTTTCTGACATGACGACCAATTTATACGAAAATGCTATGTTTTGGGCTAATATCATCACAGTAGGTGTGTTATTGTAATGTATAACCCTTGTCCAGAAACATAAAAAAGGTCATCGCGTAATTGAAGATTTTCTTATCACACCTGACTTGTTGAATTTCGGTATAGAGAGAGTTTAGACCCCAAGGTCTACCCAAGAAGGGTATAAGCTATCTTTTGTGGCAAAAATGAAACGGGTATGAAAGTATGTATGGGGAACTCAGATAATATCAAGGAAATATTTTTGGCCGATGTATCATTACATTTCATTTATTAATTTAAACCTTTGGTATTCGAACTACTCAACTGATAGAACTCAGTAAATACGAATAAGAATCCGCAAAGAAACTTTTCTGGGTTCGCGTCATTGACTTATATATTACTGCGTGTTTCCGTCCACAATCATTAAATAATACATACATAGATCTAAATGCTACTGCTTAAGCCCAAAACGACATTGACATAAATGTTTCCTATTTGAGGGGTGCTAATTCTTTGACTTGTTTTTATGGTCTGCCAAATATTGTGTTTTCTTGTGAAATTTAGGCACCAAATGAAGCTAACCTCCAACGTTTTGGGTTTATTTTTATTTTATCTCAGCGTCGGTTAAGCTTATGCTTTTATGTAAGCTCCGGTAAAAAAAAAACATATCAAAGTTTAGACTATTATCTATCTAGTGTATGACCGTAAAACGGTTTTAATAAATTGCTTACATTCTTAAATAAAAAAAATGTTTGTAAACACCTATTTACAAGTTTTTACTAGGTTTTTATCCGGTGCTTGGACTATAAATGATTTCGACCATAAATTTTTTTGTGACACAAGATCAATTTAATGTAGTGAATATCCGTGAAACATATATTAATTCACTCTAGAAAGTAGACTTTACAAGTCTAAAACCTACATTTCGCTTCGTCGCGCTCGATTTTCACGCGCATACAACAATGAACCCTAACGCAAACTCAGTGCTTCCGGATATCGCCATTATCATTGATTTGGTGAACGTTGGAGTCAGTTGGAGCCACGGAGGAGAGAGGTAGAGGTAGAGGATCTACCTCCCTTCTCCGTGGTTGGAGCCTTGAGAGGATAATTCCGGGAGCAACATACAATCCGACGCCTACGCGAGATACTTCCGCAATAGCCGGCCTATAAGTGTTTTTGGGGTGCGGATACGGATAGGCGTCGCGCCAGTTTTCTAGTTTCATATTGCCTGGTGCATTGCATGTACTGCAGATTCTTTTGAATTTTGGACCAACTCTAGCATGACAGGTTGTTAACTTGCAAAAAAAATCTGAGTTGAAATTTTGTTTCAAATGTCAAAAAGGCTCCTGAATTCTGTTCCAACAGTAGCACATCTACAGGACAAACCAGAACTTTCTTTTTTACTATATAACTGGAAATTGATAGCTATTACCATAGATTAAAAAGCCTTTACAATCTATGCTGGCACTACACCTACTATATTATATTATCCCAGCACCCCTCAAGCACAGAATATATATAGAATTACATCCAGCAGCTCAACTTTATACAAAGTCCCGATTTTGGGCACCTGTATGTGAACAT
Source organism: Incurvaria masculella (assembly GCA_946894095.1). Taxonomy (NCBI): domain Eukaryota; kingdom Metazoa; phylum Arthropoda; class Insecta; order Lepidoptera; family Incurvariidae; genus Incurvaria; species Incurvaria masculella. The sequence goes on from OX335644.1 coordinate 14,192,332, forward strand.
TTCGTTTGTATGGGCACAATGAGAACACTCTTTCCATTATTGTCTTTTTTGCATGTGTGCAAACATTTTATGCAATAGTCTCCCCCCAGCCCTCTCCGGCATCCTGTTCCCGGGCCAGGAGGAGGCAGCCTTCTCCAACTTCCGGCTATGGGAGGCGACGGGCAGCGTGCTCGCGTACGCCGCATCCCCCTACGTGTGCACCGCCACCAAGCTGTACGTGCTGGTCGCACTGCTGTTGTGCGGCATGGCATGCTACAGCACGATAGAGCTCATGGAGTACCGCACAAAGAAGGCGCACCACCTGGAGAGGGACTTCGAACTTGTCGACAAGAAAGCGGAGGAATAATTATATGGAACGTGCTAGTTTAATTACAATACATACGTCTATAAAACATATTTAACGTGACGTGTTACGCTGTGCATGGATGCTGTAATTATTCAATAGCCTCTCCGGTATCCTGTTCTCGGGTCAGGAGGAGGCAGCCTTCTTCAACTTCCGGCTGTGGGAGGCGACGGGCAGCGTGCTCGCGTACGCCTCATCCCTCTTCGTGTGCACCACCACCAAGCTGCACGTTCTGGTCGCACTGCTGCTGTGGCATGGCATGCTATAGCACTATAGAGCTCATGGAGTACCGCACCCAGAAGGCGCACTATCTGGAGAGAGACTTCGAGCTTGTCGACAAGAAGGCGGAATAACAGTTATAAGGAACGTGCTAGTTTCATTAGAATACAGACGTCTATAAAACCATTAAACGTGACTGTCACGTTGTGCATGGATGTAGTAATTATTTAATAACCTCCAGCCGTGTCCGACCTTCGTTCCCGGGATACGAGGCGGCAGCCTTCTCCAACTGCCATCTCTAATTCTCTCTGTATCTTACCTTGGAGAAACTTCTTCGGAGCCACATAGCACTATCCCTCCGCTACCATTCTATCGCTCATTGCGCAACAGGCACATTCCTCGAATTAGAAACAACCGTTCCTATAAATAATTCATTTACAGGATCGTTAAACTGTGCAACTCCCGACGCATTTCCCGCCAAGTACAATACGGGGTCCTTCCGATATGGTGTGAAGAAGTACCTGGCCGGCCGGCATGATTTTCGCAGCTCCTGCTAAAGTTTGAAAGTCCATGGCGGCCGGCAGGCACCTCTTCGAGGGCCTAGCGCAAGCTATAGGTACATGTCGCGAGAAAAATGCTAATAAAATGTCTTGAATTAGTGTGCACTTTTGTATACCTCGGATTTTGGGTATAACTGAGTCCACGACTATCAATAAAACGTATCTGTTATACATCGTCAAGTTTATTTCCATGACATAAATATTAAAGTTAGGTACAACCTAACGACATGTAAAGTAAATACTCGAACACTTGGAACAATTGACTCCAAATCGTAAAAGAAATTCGTATAATTGAAAAGGTTAATGTAGCCGAAATTAATGCTCAATCTAAATTGGTACATACATACATGTATGGAATTGGAAATGGTCATTCCAATGAGGGGCATATTTTTGAGAGGTAGACAATTGTGGGTGCATATTTACACTTAGAGTAAGTAGGTATATGAAGTTATTAAATTCAGAATGTGCATTATTTTCGACTAATTTTGGGGTTACAGCTGCCATGAAATCAATCTTTAAGGTTTATACAGACCAACCTTACTACTATTTATACAAATGTAGATTTCATTACTTCACACTAAGTTAAAACAATATTTTAATAACTAAAGCGCATTTTCAGTAATACTTCAACAAACATATTATGTACACGCTAATGATTATTTGTTACAAAGTCTTTATTGACCAACAATATCTATTAATTCAAAACTGACCATAAAATCAAGTGATAATGTATGCATACAAATCAGTTCGACAGAACATAAACATATTAAACAATTTGTAGAATGAACAAGCACCTACCCACAAATAAAAATATTATGCATATACATATATTGTTATTGTGATATTTCAGAAATAATAGCACCTCTTTCTAAACATTAATGTTTCCATTATATATAGTATGTGTAATATATCTATGTATATTAAACAGAAATTATGTATTATCTATGGAAATCGATGACAGAATACCGTTTCAATAAGATATTTTTTATATTTCTTTAAAATTTTTGAAAAAGTTAGTAATTCTTTCATTATTTTTTTAACTACATGATTGCTTGTATATTTGGCATGTAAGGAGAGTTACCACAGTCAAAATGATGGATGGTATGATAGTTTTAATTCGTTATAAATGCATGATAACTAGATTAAAAATCTTAACACAACTTTATGTATATCTGTAGAAAATTTACTTACAATATAGTTAAGTTTTGTAACAATTTCTGTCATAACATAACTTGTAAATATATAGCTAAGGACGGATTTCTGGTCATAAGCAATAACTCTATACAAATCCATATTTGAGGGTCATAAACATGTTTTTCATTGTATTATAAACAAAATGATATTATTTTACAGATTTTTTTTTACATTTTACTATAGTGAGCTATTTTCAGGTGTGGGGTATCAGTATATTTACGGCTGTAAAAATTTTAAATACTTTAAATCTATGCTATATGTTTACATATATGTATATCACGAAAATATATGTTATTATTTCTAGTTTTCATTTGAAAAAGTTTACAACTTCGTGAGTGACCCTGTATATAACAAGCACGCATTTGATAGCCTCATTAAGTATTTTTACAATAAATTTAATTAAGAAGGAAGACTGAGACGTTACAAACATCTAGGTTATACATACCCAACTAATTTTAAACTACTTAATTAAGAACATTTTGAGATAGATTTGTGATGACAGTTTTTTTTGTTACTATTTTGAAGCGATTCGAAGTGGAAAAATCCCACCATCAATGGAAACTATGAATAATATGTTTATTAATTCTTGACAAAGAAACGTGTCTTCAATAAAAAATTGTTAATTAAAATTAAATCAATGATGCATAAGTTCAATCAAAATAAAACTTTACTATGCAGCAGAACACACTTTTTTTATATTAGCGCATTGCGTTTTCTGAGTGCAAGTTAACTGCCTTATGTTCATAATTATTAATACTATTACGGAAGGCAGACAGACATCACTAAGTCTCATATTGAGATAGTCGTAACTGGAACTAATGTTAAAAAAATACATTGTTCATATTTGTATGCTGTATGACTGCTTGCATGACCATAACTTATAATTTTTCCTCCATTTAACGTCAGAGTTGACTGACAAGATAACCTGCGCCAAGGTACGTCTATATAGTTCAACTTAGGTACGCGGATTAACTTACTATTGGCAAAAGTGACACATCACTAAGTAAAAATGAATGGACTTTTCGTAAACTTAGTTTTACTTACTACTATCTGAACAAGAGCTGTACGATACAATATTACTATAGTTTTGTTACCGTTTTGTTACTATCAATACAGTATCTTTAACATCTTTCCTAAAAAAAACTAAAGATATTCTTCACACACAAATGACCACCGTTCCAATTGACTGATATTTGTTAATTAAGGTAATTTGTTAGTTAATTAAGGCAATTAATATCTGCATTAAATTTTTTTTAAAGCTTAGCCGATTCAAATGACAGGATCATTTTAAAAAGAATATCCTTTTTTTGTGGCGTGACCCTGGATTAATGCCAGGCACATATATTTGTTGCTGATATGTAACTAATATTATGTAAATTGGAAGTGGTTTTAAAGTTATAAGTAAACTATGTTTACGTACGCAGAACGCATTATTTGCTTGCGGGCCTACCTTAAATATGCATCGTAAAGTGACAGTAAGAGGTCATGTATGAAAACGCAAAAAATATTTCACAAAACGCTTGCGACTTTGGCAAACCTAACTAATGTAAGCAGATAATGTTTTGCGGAGCTGCCTTCAGTCTTTTGCACTTAAATAAAACAAAGTTAAGGTGAGTAGAAATTTGTTAAATCTTCTGCGGTTAAGTTTTCGATCGTTTAGTGCTGTAAAGTTCCTTTGATTAGCGTGTGAAGCCATAGTACAGAAGTAAAGAAAGTTTACAGTACCGAAGTCGAAATTGACGTTTCCTTAAAACATTATTTTAATACATATTTAAGTAGACTGACAGTGGTTGAACTCCATATTTATCGACGCATTAAGTACAGATATTTCCAATAAGTAGACTTTTACAAAATCTCAAGATCTTCGTTTAGTGGCTTTCGATAATGTCTAAGCAGAGACAGGTTCCTGATCTTAGGCAACTACACAACTTAAAAGAGAATCACAAGTTAAAATACAATAGTTCTCAGTGACGTAATTAGAAATATTCAATAAGTATCTTCGCGTTACTGAGAATATGGTAAGATAAGCTGCGAAAATAGCACCAAGACACTTGATTTGGTCGCATCTAAGATCAATGAAGCCGAACACCGGTTGAAATATCATTATGGAAAACCCCTAAAGAACGAAACTGGTATTTTGGAAGAAGCGAGTGCCTAACTAGGACTGTCCGAGTGACTGTGGGGTTCACTCTTGACGGCCGAGCCGTTGTGGCGGTCGGAGCGCGGGCTGGGCGCCGTGCACTGTTGACACGCCGACAGCCTCTTGCGCAGCGTCGCCTGCAGCTTGAGCGCCGGTCCCAGCTTCATCTGCAGCATGCCCGTGAGGTGCTCCTCCGTCAGCAGCGGCAGCCCCGACCCGTCGATCCGCTGCTCGCGGAACTTCTGCAAGAGAGGAGACGTGCAGCGTTAGTATAGTCAACTACTCCAATCCAGTGCCACCCGTCTCTTTGGCCCGCGCCTCGCCAATGGGTTTTCGAGTTAGACGTTCATTGGCTCTTCACATAAATCACCTTGCAATGTGGTGTTGGACTTTTGAATTCATAGTAAACAGGGACTAGGCATTCATAACTCTATCGCATTTATGTAGAAAACACTATAAATTACCATTTATATAATTGATATATATATATAAATAATACATTTTCCGGAACTATTGAACGAAGAAATATACTAGGTCTGCGCATAATCAACCTGTGGTATGGTATTTATTTATTACTAAAAATAATAAATCGGGATATTTTGCATGTTCAAAAACGATATTTTTAAGTGCATACTGTACATTTGTTACACTTCTATGGCGATAGAACCTGCTTGCGAGAATGCAAGCATGGGAAACAGGACTTCAGTAGCTCAAATAGCTTGTAGATGCAGTTATTTTTAGTTATATATAAGCTATATATAATTTTCTCTACTAAGCCTGGTTTTCACCAAGTGCTGATTTATTTTAATCGACACTTAAAGGGCATTTATTACTAAAGTACTGATTATGTTGTACTGGTATTGATTGCAAGCTGCTAAAACGGTCCTTATTTTGTGGCGATTAAGCTAATCAGCAGTAAGTTCAATTTAATGAATTTAATATAACTTATATTTACGTTTACATACCGTATAATATTTAGAATTTAGTGTTCTATTTAATTATTATGTAATGATCTATGATTTATTGGTTGTATTTATTGAATTGTATATTAACGTATCTTAAATGAATAATTTCCTCTGTATGATGGTGCATGCGAATTTGTAATTTAATATTTCTATACAAACCATGTTTGTTGCATTTTGGTGCGTGAAAAAAATACTTTGACTTTGACTTTGAAAAAGGGCCTTAGGCTAATATGTTTATAGTAACTCAACAATTAAAAAGGCTAACGCAATCAAAACTGAAATTTAGAATTCTATTATATCTGTATATCTGAAGTGTCTTTACAATGTACAAAATATGGTTGTGCGTAAATGAATTTGTATTGCGTGCTTCCTCGAGCATTTACACATTATTGAGATTTAAAACGGAGTCGTGAGGGTAGAGTGACAGTTATTGTGGGTACAGGCTAACAATGATTGCCAACGAAAAATATGACAACAGCCCCCTGCGCCAGCAAGTCAATCCAGCAAGGGTCACGTCGGTGGCGGAATGCAGTCGGGTTCAGGGCTGCTCGCGGCGGCGGCGGCGGTGACGGCGGCGGCGGAGGCGGTGGCTGTGCGGTTGCGGCGGCGGTGGCGGAGCGGCGGAGGACACCGGACCGGTCCGTCGCACCTGTCTCCGTGTGTAATGGAGCGGCGCGGCGACCGCGACGCGACGCGCGGCGGGTCAGCACCGCGGTGAACTGCGACCGATCCTACTTGCTACTTTCACATTTATGTGAAAAATTGCATGTGGAAAGAGCAGCGTATCTTCTACTTATATTTTTGGGCACGCATATTATTTATGCAATTACAAAGAATCATTGTTGTAGGAAAGATTTGAATGCACCAACTAATGGTTTTTTATGGAACCGAATGGTTTGTTATGTGCTAGTGTCTTTTGAAATTTTAGCTCGAATTGTGCTAGATTAGGTATCAATTTGTAGTGAATGTTGTGTTCGTCTATAATTAAGAGACTAAGATCTGTATTTTCTATGTATGTTTGAGTGGTGCTCTTGTTGATGAACCTAAATAAATAATTTTAAAAAAAGAACCGGACGGGGATATTAGCCCAACTCACCATATGCAAATTAGGTGTAGTGCCAGGACGTTTTTTATATTGCACGGATGCATTGAACTGAATGGAAAGCACGGACAATTTTCAGTTCTCCTTAAAGTGTCCTCATCATATTAGAAAGAATAGAGTTCGGATGCATTAGGTACAAATTTCATTCGGGGATTAAGGCCATGTTGGAATGTTTATTTATTTATTTAGGTGCACCAACAGTTTAAAAACTAAACAATTGATCGTTTAATAATAAATATAGAAATTCAAGCTAATTACAGGGTACCACTACTTATAAGTAAGGATTATATCATTTTAATTTTATAAACTTCCCGACAAGAATATACGTGTGGCCTTTTTAAATATATCCTATTCAAATAAACGACATGGAAAGTCGTTAGTTCGATTAGGATATATATTAAATTTCTGTAGTTTTAATGGACTTGAAATTAAGCTGAATTGTGAGATTGTGGCTTTTAATCCGTTAACTCGAATTGAGGCGAAAGACGAATGTGTGTCTAACCTATGAGTTTGCGTCGACGTAAGATAGCACGGGTGAACGTGAAGGCATAATCGTGATGTCCATAAGCGCGCGAGGACGGAGTGACAAGTGTCAAGAGCGGCGAGGCGAGCTAGCCGCGCGGCGCGCCGTCCGGCGACCTGTCATCTCTCGTCTCTGGCCTGGGAACGTTGACAAAAAGCGCCGGCGACGTGACGTCCTGTCCTCCCCCCATCTCACTCCCTCCTCCGCCGCCACTCTAACTTCACGTCTTGCCACTCTCACACGCTCCGTCCGACTCTTTCGATTTCTTCCGATCGGCAATCGGATCTTATGGGCGATTTCTTAATTCTCATGGAACTAAGTTTGAATAGTTGAAGTCCTTAATTGTAATGATAAATAAATAAAAAAATACAATGAAATGTTTGTTGTCAACAGTTCTATGTTTTATTAAACTAGATAAAACTACTAAAATCCTGTAAGAATTACAGTGTCTTCATACCTCTATTTTATGTAAATGGATAAGAATAGCTGCTAATACCAACCTAATGTTATGATATTAGCGCAACACACAACATAGGAACAAGGTGCCATGCAAACACCTTACTTATATTGCACGGCTGAATTGAACTGGACAGAAAACATAAATTATTTTTATTACCGTTTAATAATATTTCATTGAACGTGTACAGGAAGATACCTATGATAGTAATTATAGGATTTGAACATGGATACTAATAATTATATGTTTCTAAATGGTACAGATATTAAAATAAATCACAGAGCCAACGCCACGCGACTGATGCTACTTAAAAGAATACGTTAAAAACAGACGGTGCACTGCGTCTTGATACATACATAAACAATTAAAGTGAAGTCAAACAAGTGAACCGGATAAACTGACCGGACGGGCCGACAGTTCCGCCAGGCCAGTGTGTTCCGACCGCAGTCTCGGCCGGCCCCGCGCGCCCGCGGCTCGCGAGCCACTGGACCACTTTTTTACGCCGCGACATTTGCCCGCGAGTTCGATCCGTGTCATCTGACGTATTCCTTTTTTAATTTACAGAACCCGTTCGATTATTTTTATTTTTAATTTGTATGGCTTCTCGGCGCGCCGCGATACAAATAAAAAGAGTCGAATGCCGCTATGTAAAAAGCCCTAGTACCGAGATGACCGAGCAAGGAAAAAAGGTATAAATAATTAAAATGAGTCTGTGAGAACGCTCCTAGCTTACGAGCCATGGGAACCGATAGTTGTATTTATGGGCGATTCGATCAGAAGTGCGGACAGGTTGCTCGCGTTACGAGGTGACGGTTCATCGGCCATTTTGTTGTTTACAATATGGGAATGAGTAGAAACAAATTTAAATTGATGTTCAACGTTTTACAAGTACACCTGATTTAAAGAAGCGAATTCACATTGTTAGTTTTAGACTTAAAGAATTTATAATTATTTAAACTTGAATACTTATAACATTAATGACAACAATTAACTGTCCTTCAAAAGTCCCTTCTGACCTTTATATTCTCGAGTAAAAGGAGCGAAACCTTTTCTGGGGGCATATTTAAACTAACCCGAACCGCCCATTACGGAGCCCGCCGTAATTACGGAACCCTCATTTCTGGTGCCCGCGGGTCAAATTTTGACCCTCACTCGGACGCGGCGTTGGGTGCTCGTCGGGCGGGCGATCACGATGTTCTGGTGCAACTATATAGGGTTTTAAATATTTAATTGTAGAGTTGAGTTGAGCCTAGGGGAAGAACGAGACCACGCCAACAGATGGGGTTATTTGAAGATCGGAGTGTATCATTAAAGAGAAACGATTAGCTTATGCTTTGTTCGGGCCCATGCAAAGCTTTTTGTACACATAGCCACGAATCCATACTTATATTATAAATGGGAAAGTTTATCTGTCTGTCTGTTGCGTTTTCCCGCCTTAACTGCTGAACCAATTTTGTGGCAAAAAAATTAGGAGGTGAAATTGTTGATAAAAATGTGTATGAGGAACAAGATAATATTCAGGAAATAATTCAGCCCGACATCATTCAAAACGAAATTGACCCGAGCGGAGTCAAGTACCTCAGCTAGTTCATTATAAATGTAAAATATAGCCTTGTTAGTTGCGGCGAAATTGGCGTAGGTTTATTAGTTTTGTTACGATTTTCAAAATAAGTTTTTAATTTTACAGCGCCATAAACAGCGGTGTGAAACTTCACAATTATAAGAAAATATAATTCATTATTAATATTAACCTTAATTTCTTATGAATTCGTGACAAAATAGGGCAAAAATATTGCACTATTTTGTTCGTTCAGATACCGAGATACAGTATGGATCGGGACATCGTTTAAATAATTTTTCATGATTTTATCTTTATAGATAGATAGAAGAAGATAATCGGGACACACATGCATAGTAAAAATATAAACCTCAATTGAATTTTGCGAATGTTTTAAATGAAAAATCAAGCATTTATTGAAGTGTAAATGTTTCTTAAAGTAGTTTAACTGGGGTATATTTTTAAATTCCATGCAAGCTAATGCTCCCGAGTTGCATACCTAATGTTTTATTAAGATTTGAAAATATATCACAGCATACTTCTTTTTATCACAATTCGATTGATAGAGATTGGATGTATTTGCGAGTGTCAGGCGACATAAAAGGCTCTATTTTATTGACAGACAGACAGACAGACAGCCAATAGAGTAATCCTTTAACTGTTCCCTTTTTAATTTTGAGAAATTGAACCATAAAAACGCACTAGTGAGTGCAGATAATATAATTGAGAACTAAACTCGAGAAAGTAGTTTACAGAATGATGTATCCGCCAAGGCACTGGATGGAGATGTCCGCGAACTGCCAATATAAAAAGACTGTCCGATTAGACACAGCCATAGAATTGAGAATCGGATAGAAAGCCTATAAACGTACTAGCGTCTTTTTTTATTAGTTCTGTAAATTTATACAGAAATATTTTTAGAAAAATAAAAAAGTTTCTGTTCGGGAATCAACCTAGTTGATTTTGAAAATTTTAAAGCATCCTGCATTCTTGCACCAGTTCCAGGCACTCCCGATAACTTCACTTATTACGCCTTACTATAGGTACGCTTACTATACTGAGTTTGAAAAAAAAATGCAGTTTTAGTGTTTACTAAAATCGGTCCCATGTGACTTCTTTGAGCGTCTTTCTTCTTTGTGCTATTTCTTATAGATTCGCATTTGACCATGAAGGCACACTAGAAAAAAGTCACTTCGAATAAACGGCAGACGAGATAAAAAAATAATTATATTCTTATTACTATTAAAATAAATATTACATTATCCATTTAAATGCGTTTGAATACCTAAAGAAAAATCAAGATAAGGATTAATTATCAAGAGTGAAGCGACACGATTTAGCCTATTCCAATTCTGTGGATACACAGATTTAAATAGCTGTAATTAACATTGCCTCACGTACTAGGCACCGTTAGCCATTATTTACCTGCTATGCGGTCGAAAAACTCTATAAATCCGCCATTTTATGGTCAAACTCGATAAAACGAACAGTGAATGCGAAACAGGCGCTTTCGGCGAACCAGTAGAGAATATGGTTCAATAATCGGGGGAAAGTTAACTTGAACCGAGACAATATTACAGCGAACGAGCGTGTGGAATGTTATCTGTGCGTTATATTAGAGTTCAATGCGTGGCGGATGGCGCGGTTTTAAAGCCGCCCAAAATCTCCATAGAGAAGTCGATTAAAAAGTGTATAACATTTACGATGTTGAAGCATGTTTTAGTATATTTAATTAATAACAATTAGCAGGCCATAGGATAGCTAAATTATGTCAAAGTTATCAATCGCATTTTTTATTAGAACTAGCAATTCATTAAAATAAAAAAATGGACTAGACAGATCGAAATAATTGGATTTGAGTGAATTTTATTAGTAGAACAAGTTACTGAATGTATTTTTAGTTCGTATAAATATTAAGTAAGTTGAGAAACATTAGTACCTTACCTACTTAAGAAAATGGATATTGGATTGTTAAATTCCCATTTGGATTAAATTCGAAATATTATTGGATTAAATTCACAATTCAGATAAGATAAGAAATAATATAAGCTCATTTCCTGTTCAATGTGAATATTTTATATTTATATTTATGCAATAGTCATCAAAATTATATCATAATTATTATTTTTCATTAATTGTATTTACTTTAGAAGCTCAGATTTCGAATTGCATGATATCAAAAATAAAAAAAAATCAATAATCATTTTGAAGAATATGTGGTAAGTTCTCCAACTGTTATAAACCCTGACCAATGCAGGCAAGCCAGTAATCTGCCGGGACAAATTGGATTATAACTCAGCGCTTCCACTCTCCTGATCGACTCGAGGGCACATTCTAATCGAATCCCTATCTCCCGCCTGTCTCACAGCTACCATCATCACCACCACTGCTACCAGCGCCATTACCACCATCACCACGCACTACCAGCACCACAGTCGATGGTCGGCGAGCCGCTTCCCGGTCGGAAAACTCGTTCGACTCATAAATAAATAGTTAGAGGTCTCATAATTGCACTGTCACCCGGGCTGCCGCTGCCGCTGCCGGGGAGACGGGGTCGGTTAGCTGGGCTATTACGGGGACAGGGCTTCCATTCTGTAACCTGATCGAGCCCTCGGGCACGTCAGGGGAGGTAGCTCGAGAATAAACTGGATACTGACGGTCCGAAGGAATGGCGCGCCGACTAAAGGATTGATGCCGAAGTTATTCACGATGACTACAAGTTTTGATCGTTTCTGTCAAAATCGGTTGGGAAGGTCAACCAAAGCGTTTTATCAATCAATTCCCCATACTACGGGTGATAACTAATGCTCTTAATGATTTTCTAGGTTCTAAAAATTTTGGATTCTAAAATATATTGTGAAAATATACATCTTCATGTTTTAATTGTTTACAAACATTCAAACCTTCTATTTCCGCTGCCTTCACGACAGTTCTAATAAAAGATGGCGCCATCATAGTTCGCCCCTGTTATTTATGCTTAAATTATGTTGCCCGAAGAACGTGAATGCAAAATGGTGAAAAATTGTAGACCATGTTATTGCAGTTCAGTTTTTCTATTTTGGAAAGAAACCTAATTGCTTACAAAAAAATAAAATTCGATCCGGTAGTTGAGTTAGGTATGATCGAGTCAAATAATAACCCAACGAAGAATTATGAAGTTTATTCAAATATCAAACAGATATTTCGGCAATAATAATGATATAAAAATAAACTGAAGGGATTTTATTTTCGATGTTCCTATATACTTCACCTGCCGAGGCAGCTGTAGGAAGCACGGTATCTCAGGCTTCTCACATAGGATAGCCGAGTCGACTGAACCATCAATTGAGTCTGGCACCTACTCTATCATCATTTGACGTCGTACGCGAGCGACGAGCGACGTGTAGTGGTGACATTTTTAACATCTGAACATGGAAGCGAGTGGTTGGAAGATCAAATGCTTGGTAGAGACAAGCCTTATCGAATGCTTTATGCATTTGAAGAGTTACATTCATGCGAAGAAATACATTTCGATTTTCGATAGTTGAAATGAAATCCTCAAAAGTGCCATTTTTATGTTCCTTAGTAGTTCAATTTTTTTTATGTAACTGGACATGGATGGCTAATATCAAACTGAACGTCAGATAACACACAACATGGGAAATTAGGTGCTATGTCAGAACCTTCCTTATATTCTCTTATATACTCGGCTGCATTAAACTGGATGGAAAACACGGACATTTTTCATTGCCGCTTCGACCATGGTTTATTCAATGCGATGGTACCAACCCGTGCGAGATTAAACGTACCACCTAGTAAGTAAGGAAGGGGACCCATAATTTTACGTGGAATCCGAACCACGGCCAGCCTCAGCGGTTGAAAATGGTATAACCCATCCAGAACCTAACTGCGCTCAGAGGTGCTTACCCAGCCTATCGAATCGCAAGGCGTCGCACGATTGGGCTACCGAGGCTGACAAATGTCAAAAATGTTTTTACTTGGTCACATTTTATTATGTTTGGGGCATGATTTGAGTGAACACATAACTACGGATTGATTATAAAAGTCGATGGAAGCCAAACAACAGACAGGCCGTGCGGAAGTTACACGTTCACAAGTTATTGATTGAACAATTAACATTTAACAGAATCAATAAAAACGTATACTGAAAGTAATTTTCTCCCCGGTAAAGTTATTCAGTGATATTTAAGTTTAGGTTATGAAACTGATATTGAGAATTGGGTTGGATAATCGTTTAGGAGCTAAGAAAACCCTGAGATTTGTAATTTACTTGGTGGAACAGAAACTAAGGATATGATTTTACCTAATAGATGTACACTCATTAATAAACTTAAAGATAAACGAAGTAGAGTGTGAAAAGCCAACAGTAGTAGTCATATAAAACATACAAACAGAAAAGCTCACAGAGGCCTCGTCGTACACATAAAATTATTAAAAATATCATAACGATAGCTGTTTGGTATAAGCCATACGTGTCAGGTTCCATAAATGAAAATCTGACTTATTTTGCGAGATAGTTATGCAAAGTGTGAAATCGCCAGTAACGTTTATTAGTAATCGTTCTAAGTTCGTATGTTTAAGTAGTTGCACACTGGATAACTAATCAAATGATCATTGACGTTGTAAGATGTTTTTATTACCAATGCTGGTAGTGTTTAATCATTTGCTGTATTAATTTGATCCACTCAACACATCAAACATTAGCAGCCACCGCGTGGAGCCCTGACGAGTAGACATATCGAAAAGAATAAAGAGCAGTGCGAAGGCATGATGACACCGGCAGCACCGGGCCGGGCCGCATTGCACGTCTGCGGTTATAATTCACGCGCTATCTGCGGAGACGGGGCTGCACCAACGGCGAGGGCACGGGAGGGCGCGGGAAGGCTCGGGAGGGCGCGGGAGGGCGAGGGCGCGGGCGCGGCCGGACCGGCTATACGTTATTCTCGGAGGCGGCGCAGCTTCCTTTCCGGGGGCGATCGGCGGCGAGCGCCTCGACGCACCCGCACGGTGCTCTACCATCTCTCGTTTATTTTTCACTAGCTGCGGTACCCGGCTCCGCTCGGGTTAGTGTCGGCTAAATTATCTCATGGATAAAAAGTAGCCCACATGACTGGTCCAAAATAGGGTCAAACTGGTCCAGGACAATGTATCCATGTACCAAATTTAATCAAGATCGTTCGAGCCGAAATAGCATGATTTAATGAGAAACATCCAATAATTCCCATTTAGAGCTTCGTTGACGTTTGGTGGCTATTTAAAAAAAAAAACATTTGCCGCGAGAACCTTTCTGCACTTTCACTGCAACATTGCTTACCTAGTAAGTAACGTGTAACGTAGGTAAGTTTTGCGTGGACTCCAACCCACAGCCAGCCTCAACATCGAAAACAGTAACCCATCTCGAACCTGACTGCTCCCAGAGATGCTATACATTGATAAAATACGCATATAAATCAGGTAAGTGGTTCGCATGTTATAAGACTTTAAGACTCACTACTTACCCTTCTGGTAATGAAGCGTTATATTATGTAATCTATAAGTTTTTAGTAGAATCAGGCTAGACGTAGATACAATGCACATCTAAATCGAGTAATTGGTTCTCAAGGATTTTATTCTGTTGGTCGCTCCTCCGGCGATTTAGCGTGATGCCAAGTAGTCCTAAAGATGCAGGAAATACCAAGCCGTACTTCAGTAAAAGTAAGCGCTGCCGCCGCAAAGCCGAGCCGTGCATAGCATTGCAGTTTGTATGACAGCCCCATCTTAGCGTAAGCGGAACTGAATTCTATTTAGCCAATCCTAATTCCCGGGTAGTTAAATGTACATGTACTAAGTTTTACAAATCGCTAGTGCCTTGAAAATTCGCCAAACGGACACCAAACAGTCACGACGTCTGCCCTCCCCCCGCCGCCGCTCCCCGCCTCCGCCCCCGGCCCCGCTCCCCCTGGTGTGAAGTAGCGCTACCGGCATCGTTTTCGCAGCCCCGTGAAAGTTCTAAAGCCCATGGGCACATAAATTGTAGCCTATGTGTTATTCTGATGTATAAGCTATATTATTGTAAAGATTCATTAGAATCCATTCAGTAGTTTTTACGTGAAAGAGTAACAAACATCCATCCATCCATCCATCCATTATTACAAACTTTCCCCTTTATAATATTTATTAGATTTTTGCATGTAACCGAACTAATATAACACATCGCATTCCCGAAAGGATTCATGAAAAATGAATAATGAGCACATCATCTACCATGTGAGGCTCTGAGGCTGAGCTAAATAGTGGTAACAGAAACGAAGACTAACGAAAAGAAGTACTTTGTGACATCACTTTGCATTACTTTGACATTTCGTCTATTAAAAATGTGAAAAAGGGACGTCACAAAGTACTATTTTCGCTTAGTTTCTGTTACGACTATTTATCTCAGCACGCCTTGCTGGCTCGCTTGCTGCCTCATACGCGCGGTAAGCCGTCAATCTAAATATGTTTACACTACCTATATTTGTTTATTTTAAGTTCCCATTTAAATAAGATTATGGTTTCCGGAATTTCCCTCATACATTACTTAATATATAGTTTACTTTTTTTTAATTTCTACAGAATTAAACAAATGTTAACGGTTACATTTTTAAATTTCAGTTTCACATTAATTTTAGAAGCTATCAAATTATATAATTTTAACAATACAGACATTTATAAAAAAAATGTAACTACATGTAGTGAAATAAACATGTATTAAGTAGAGCGCCTTTCGCGAGCGGCGCACTGTAAACAGGTTGCGGCGCGGGAGCAAAAAGGTTAAAGCATCTCAGTTCCGAGCGGGGCGGGGGCGCGGGGGAGGCGGGGGATGATAAAAGTATAGCGGTGGCTATAGAGAGCTATGTTAATTACACGCATGTACAGTCGACGACACGAACAACGACACACTTTGGCCTTCGACCGTTTACAGACGCAACCGAGGGTACTGTAGGATAGGCTCACATATATTAATCTCACGGCGGGATTGTTTTCTACTGTATTTAGCATGAAACTTGACATTTGATCTGTATAGCCTTGTGTACACAGAGTGTAGCAACGACCAGTACATACGATTTGGAAAATTATTATTGGGATTGAAATTAACACAAAAGTTACAACTTTTTTCTGAATACCCTCTAATTAAAATGTTCGACTCTTTATAAAAACAAATTCAGTAATTTAGTGTAAAATTATGGGATGGCTAATATCATACCTACTGTCATAACATTAGCCTGACACGCCACGTGATCTAGGTTCCTTGCAAATTACATAGACGGAAAGATAAAATAAAAAAATTGAAAAACACTCGGAACTTGGCACGGGCACAGCCCGGCTTTAGAGATAAAAAATCCCCATTTTTTCTTGGAAAAAGATGAGGATTACGCTGGCGAAATTAATGTACTGGCCGTAGCAACAGACTGAATATTTCATCTTATGAACACCAATACTTGTACAGATAATAGGAATCATGAAATGGCGCTGTGCGTCTGGGCTAGTGGTTTCTGTTGTTTTTCTTCGCCTGAAGGAAAGGGGTGGCGACCAAAGCCCACGTGTATAGAGGCAGCGTAGCCACGTATCAGGACCTACAAATGCACCGAACGAAGCCCCGAAAAAATGTTTCTCGTTGGAAGGAAGGCACGAATTTAAAGAAAAAAGTTGTTTGCACTAAATAGCGTCTTGTTTTCTTTTGTTTGTTCTTACGTTTTCTCAAGTCTCGTCGGAACTCAAGAACATCAGGAGGTAGCGAATTCGCAAGCGAACTGACAAGTACAAGTACAAGTGGTTGCGCCACCCCCATTCACACGAGCTTCGGTTGGCGGAAGTGGCAACCGAAGCTCGATGGTATGTACCACCGTCCAGAAAAGTTTGATTTAGTCAAAACGTTTTTTATCAAGATTCGCTCGCATTACATCGATAATCACGCGTATGTCTCGAGCGAGCTCGTTATTTCGCAGTCGGCGTGCGTTCCGGCGCGGCGGGGCGGCGGGGCGGCGAGGTCACCGCGCGCGGTGCGGGGTGCGCGCGGGGGTGCGGGCGCGCGGGCGAGGGAGGGGGAGCGGGTCGCGCCCGGGGCTACCGCGCGGGCGCACGCGCAAATTGATGCCTGCCCGCTACGTGCATCCTGCGGCGGGCGGCAATGGGCTCCGACTAGTGAGGAGCCGCCCGCTCGATATTTTTAAAATCGATATTGATGACTACCCACAAACACACGCACACTGGACATCTAGGTGCTATGCCAGAGCCTTCTTTGTATACATTTATTTATTTGGTATGCCAAAAATATCATACATACAAAGGAATACTACTAAAAATAACATAATTAAAGTGTAAATGTCAATTAGAAGTCGACGCCACTTCAAAAAAATTACGGAATGCTTATCTTATTAATTTAAATATACACAAACAATATTAAACTAACAATAAAAAGAAAAAAAAAAACACTGAATAAAAGAAGCATAAGAAAACTGCGAAACAACGCTATATTACACGGATTCATTTTAAGCGATGGTGCCAATCTACAAAGGAATATCCCTATAAAAATTATAAAAGAGTTTAACCCTTAAATCAGTTTTACGTATTTTTTTATTTACTTATTTCTTACATATTTTATTACTAGCATAACGGTTTGATAAGCTTTTTATACATTTATGAATAGTAACATTAATAGTGATTTTTAGATTCTTTGATTCATGACCATGAATCAGAGAATCTAAAATCATGAATCCAAAACGATTTTAAATACCCTAACCTCTTGTTAAAAGAACCGGCGCGTATTTATATTTCCATACGTACGTTATAGTTCCAAAAATTAACAACTGTAAGATTAAATAAACAGAGACAGGACAGTCGAATAAAGAAAATCAGAAGTATACAAGTGTATTTCTTTTTTAAATATCGACAAGTCAGAGAGGAGAAGACGATACAATTCGATAGATATCAACTGACGAAAATAGCCCATTGACCGAGCACTTTACCCTAAATGTTGTATTTAGAACCAAAGTATATTTGACATTATTTACTGGTCGCGTTATTAAATTCTGCGAGGAGAAAACGAAACAAGGCTGTTAGAACCCACTCTTGAAATATGCGATTTTAGTTATGCATTTATGAGGCAGATAAGGATCCAAATGATCGACATCTACATATGTTGCGACACTCGGCGGTGGTGGCGCATCACTATGAGACAGTAGCGTGCTTCACAAACAACCTTTACGGCTGTTGTTACGAACTATAAAGATTGCTATTAATTTTAAAGCCTCCCTCTACAGAGGCCCTCGCAGTATATTTAGTCTCTCGTTGGATGCGACGACAGAACCCTCCAGCCGCGCGGCGGCCATCTTCTTTTGATAAACCTAATAATAAAGCAGTTGAAACTTTTACTAAAATAAAATCTCAAATAGATTTACAGTTGTGAAAATTATTAATAATACTACAGGCTTATTGTGAAAACTTTACGTTTCTAAGTTAATTCAGATAATAAAAAGGCCACAGAAAATTAGAGATGTTGCAAGATATGTGAAGAGAGCGTAAAACTAGATAGAGTTAGTGTAAGAAAACGTAATTATGATATATGTACTTAATAATAAGGTCGTAGAGTATAAAAGATAAAAATAATGGTTCACAGCCAATCACTTCACCGTGTTGATATAAAAGTTGCTATCGAAAATGTATTGATTCTGCCATAAACACAGCTTTTTTAGGAATCTTGTTATTTTAATTTTATTTGTTAGTTTATGCACAGCCTAAAAAAAATCATTACGTTGTTGCTTCATCCTAAGACTGACAGGGAGATTAAAAACACCAGTTCAGTGCTTTCTTGTTGTGTGTAGGTTCTAGGTTTAGCAATTATTTCTTTAATGTTCCTCGATCAGTTTCCTCCACAACCTGAAAGACGCTTAGAGAAGGATGGTGATGTACATACATACATGGATTTCTTCATCCATGCGATAAACAAAGACACTGCTGGCACGAGAACTAACGTTACGTTGACGATGCAGAACGTTAGTCATGGAATGCCTCTCCAGGCGACTCTCGTATCGCCTTAAGAGCTCTCTTTTATTTTTAGCGCCGACTCGGTAATTACAGCAAGTTCGTATCTCAGCGGTCTTGCTCGTTTTCTTCTGTGGAAGAATTTCATCGCATTTCTGTGGGCCATGGGGAGGGCGGCGGCGGTGGCGGGTGAGGGCGGGCGGAGGGCGGCGGCGGCGGCGGCGGCGGCGGAGGCGGCGGCGGAGGCGGCGGAGGAGGCGAGGTCACGAGCGTCCTCACGCGAGCATTTTTGGGCCTCAAACGTTTGGTGTTTGCCGACGGTCGAGGGCTGTAGCTGCGCCAATTTGCCCAAAAGGGGACACCCGTCGAGTCGAAAATAGCCGAACAGAGGAAAACCTCGGCAGCCTGTGGGAATTGGCGAATTGTAGAAGCTAAATGTTACTTTCATTTTATAGGGGGATGAAGTTAATGTGTTCGCAGAGCATTTTGATAATTAGAGCCTTGGCTCCAGCGATCATTTGCCACTTTAATGTGAAAGTGGCCACTTTCACGTGTAATGGCGGCAGCAGCGCCGGCGAGTGAGTTTGATTACGAATTCGCTTACGACTAATTTTATAGAGAGCCAACAACACGTTAGAGCACGTAAGAACTTCACAGGACGTTATTTAGTGGAACGAACATTCGATGTTGCATGTTCCGAATTCGGAAGCGAACTAACTGCAGTTAGATGTTGTCCAGTAACTCGTGGCTACCATACGAATGAGTTACGCTACTCCCGCCTTTCCATGCTCGCTGGATGGGCCTCGCTTGAAATACCCTTATGTGTGGTTAATCTCGAAATTCACATTCACCAGTGATAAAATGAAAGCGATGACATCATCAGAAAAAGAAAAATATTCACCCGTCCATGTAATTTTTTCTTGTTTTTATATCATCGGCCTTCCAGTGCTTTTCGATATTTTTTACAATTTCGGATTTGGCTATAAAAGTACAATTAAAAAATTCAACCTGTATACAAATGTTCACGGATTATTACGCTTTTTAGAAATGTTAATTACTTTTTCGTGCTTAGCAAGCATGTCCGTTTTTGGCAACGAATTTAAGATGTATGTAGAATCGGCCGTGAGGCAAAGACACAATTGTTAAAGAAATAAAGCTGTAAAAAGAACGAATCGTAGAAAATATTGTCCAGGGAAATATAAGGTCACACTTTTAAGTAAATTGGACATCCATAACCTAGCACAACGCATGGGAAGTAGGAACACCTTCCTAATATTGCATGGCTCAGTACATTGAACTAGATGGAAACCACGGACAATGTTTATTGCGGCTACGACCATCTTGTTATCCATCCAGTCCAATGTAGCCGTGCTCATAAAGGGAAGGTCCTGGCATGTCACCTAATTCCTTCGGGAATGTTATAACTGTAGTCATAGTAATGTAGATGTAGTTGTATAACCACAAATTATAAAACATCTCACTCCTACGCAAATCAATGAGCACACCAAATATTGCCTACGTATTGACCAATTGTAAAAGCCAATTGCCTACGTTTTGACTAATGGACGGGCGTGCCTTCAAAAGCATCATCGCGTCACCCACCCACTGCGCGCATTGTGTTTCCGCGCCGGGGCTTATCCTCCGATCGCGACCGCGCAAAAAGCGCCGACGCAATAATTGGAAATATCTCTAGGAAAGTGGGAGTGGAGAGGTGGAGAGGTGGAGAGGTCAAGCGGCACGAGCGGGAGGGAGCGGGAGGGAGCGGGAGGGAGCGATGCGTGCGAGCGGGACGGAGCGGCCGCGTCGCAGGTGGGCGGGGCCGGCGCGTGCTGCGGCGCGAGCGGGCCCGAGCAGCTCCGAGCGCAGCCGAGTGGACGCGCGACGCTTAGTACGTCGCTCTAGGAATTGTCTAGGAACGTATCTTTATCTTTGTCTAGGAACATTTTAATTTTTAATAATTAAATTTTAGCATTAAATAATAAGTAACACTGAAAATATTAATGTAAAAAAAATTATGCTCGTAAAAATACACTAACAAAACATAGCCATTTGTGAGAAATATGAATCCGAAATCTATTCATAGAAATATGAATGGCCTGTGAATGTGAGTTAACGTAGCATTAGCCAGAGATCCCAGATTCTAACATTATTTTGTGTGGGTTTCGGCGCGTAAAAAATAAATACAATTGGACGCAATGTGTATCTTCCCGTCTATACGTTAGTGACTAAGGGATTCATTGTTCGTGGTTCCGAATCTACGTAAAAACGTAAGCCCATTCTTACTTACAGGTGGTATAGCGAATCCAGCCCGGGTTGGTACCATCGCATTGAATGAATGATGGTGGAAGCGCCAATGATAAATGTCCGTGTTTTCTATTCGGTTCAATGCTGACATTGATTTTCATTGTTTAGTGAATAAGCGGTTTGGGTGGCTGTGCTGAGAGACCAAAGGTACCATCGCATTGAATGAATGATGGTGGAAGCGCCAATGATAAATGTCCATGTTTTCTATTCGGTTCAATGCTGACATTGATTTTCATTGTTTAGTGAATAAGCGGTTTGGGTGGCTGTGCTGAGAGACCAAAGGTACTCAGAAAAGCCAAATCCACCTCACCTCGCGAAACCACGCTTAGCAAGGCACCATTCCAGCGGATTTGCGGACTATCGCTGAGCTATCAAGCTTCGTTTGAAGACTCCCAGGTTTAGTGACAATGCCCAGGTTACAGGTTTGAGAAAAGACACCCGCCATATAATAAAAGAAAAGTCCTGGCATTGCACCTAGTTCCTATGCATAACACCTACAACCCACCTACTCTAGCCATATACACGGTGTTAAGCAAGTTGGCGACATTCCCGAAAGGGGGTTATTTTGGGTCGCATACTGATTCCGAAAAAGAAGGATTTTTCTTGTTTTTAGCTTTTTTTTAAAAATTTTCGATTACTAATATTTGTATGAAAAAATAGTATTTCTTAATAGGAATCGCAATGCATTAACAAAAAGTTCGAAAGTAGGATTTTTTTTTAAATAAATTTAAAAAATTACATTCGGATCGACGCGATAAAATTGGCGGCGGTGCGCAGTCAGCTGGCATGCACCTGCTGTATACCTACGCGTACATGTGGCATGCTTACACCATTCCAATGGAATATTGTCGCTGAGCTAAAAGTTTGGATAAAATCTGCAATATTTTTTTTACTATTTTAGATTTAATTTTTAAATACCACCAAATGATCAGTATACGAAATAGTTAAATAATCGGTATTAAAATAGTAATGTCGCGAAAACAATTAACACCGTGTATACAGTAACATAAAAATGGAATTTCATCTACTCCTGTGAAACTTGCCCTTAGTAGGGTTAAGACATGAAACCTACCTACCTAAATATTAATCTCTGATCATATATCCCGAAGCAAAACACGTATAATATTCACACCTTCACACAATGCATAGCATGGAAGTTCTCCCGGAACTAACGCAGAAAGCCTGCTAACGGCCACATAATTAACCCTTTATAGAGTACAGAACGTGAGTTCGGTAGGTGTTATACGTGTTATAAGCAGAAAATATTCGCAAAGGGGCAGCTGTAAAGACGCCTTTAGTTCGGCCTGCAAATTTATAACCACTAATTACAGTTTAATGTACGTTCTCGCTTATAAGTGCCGCGAGAGACGTGCTTTATGCTCTAGCTAAAGCTAATCTTATGATGCGGTGGTGAGATATAAATTAGGTATTAATTTATTAGTTTATTACTTGAGGCGTGGAGGAACTAAATAAGGTTTGGTTATTAATCTTTATTTAAACACTTTAGAATCTTTCAAACTTTTTTGTGATGCCATGTGTGTTATATGAAATCTAAAGTCCTGGGTTGCACAAAAACCAGCTTCATTCGGTATCCCCTGGGCGTGTATTCATGGCATTCAGTCATTGCGGATTCAGTAGAGTTAACGGTAATGTCAAAGTAAATTCTTCTTCTGTTAACTCTACTGAATCCGCAATGACTGAATGCCAAGAATACACGTCCTGAGCGTTTCATTTAAGAAGCGATTGATATTATTCAAGACCGGGACATTCGTACTATCGTAGCCCAAAATTCACAGATTCTCTTTTAGCGCCGGCTTTGATAATTTCGTAATTCAAACATAATTTGAACAAGCTTGATGTCTCAGCGATAGTCCGCAAATTCGCTGGTATGGTGCCTCGCTGAGCGTGGTTTCAAAAGGTAAGGTGCATTAGGCTTTTATAAGCACATTTAGTCTCACAGCACAGCGATCCATACTGATTTTTCTTATTAAAAATTGCCTATTTTATACAGGATGTTTCTTGATTCATATCCGTGAAGTTTCTGTAACGTATTCCGAAAAACTTTGTTACCTAAGTCATGCTTTCGTCACACTAATCAAAAGTTTCTTGCATATCGATGGATACAAACTTATTGAGATCAACGTTCTCCTGGTCGTTTCTACAAAGTACCTGCTTTAACAAAGTATCGCACTGGATGAAATAATGGTCAAAACGGCAATGAAAATTTGTCCGTATTTTCCATCCAGTTCAATGTAGCCGTGCTCATAAAGGGAAGGCAGTGGCACCTCATTCATACGGGTTTGGCTAAAATCGTGACGGTGTGTGTGGCATTAGCTATTCAGGTCTAGTTACATAAAAAAGATAAATCTGGGCTATGCAATAATTTAAGCCCAGCAATAATATTTCCAAAATCAAGGCAACAAATCATCATGAAACAATACTACCTTTGATTGGTAGTTTGCCATGCCAGATTGGCAGGTAAGCAACGAGCGCGAGGCTCAATCTCTCCATTTCGATAGATCGACGCGCCGAAGCTCGGAGGTGGTGTTGGTTTAACCTCTAGCCGAGTGGCGTGAACGTAAATCTGTGATCCCGTTAAATAAATACAGCGAGGCACTTTCATGTCCGACCAGCTGCCTCCGCCGCTTGCCCACATACACCCCTATACAGCTCCTATACAGCCTCCGACACGCTGTGGGAACACCATATAGAAATTGTTTATTTATTTAGAGAGCTAGGGTTTTAGCAGTACTCGACTTTATCTCTTGTAAAGTCGTAATGTTAGCCCTCCACAACAAATTCCCAATGAAAAACGTATATCTGCACCTCATGTTGAATTTTAGGATGAAAATGAGAAGAATAAGTTAAAAAAATTAAAAACTAATCATTGGATTGAAACAGAATGGAATGGTGTTGGCGTTCCTAGCATGAATCTTTCCAGTTAATTTGCTAAAATTTGAGACATTTCGTATATTATTATTTTTTACCGGGAAAATATTCGAACAAATATTTCCATTTTAAGTTGTGAATAAGGAAGAGTCAAAATTTGGGTCGCGATGAACTGCCCTAGTAAAACTCGATTTATGAGTGAAAAAAGAGTCGGAAGTGCGATTTGTGAAACTTCCCTGTACGGAGCGCATCGCCCTCAAGGCCACAGTAGGCATTGGCATTTGCAAGAACAAACGAATGTAGGTCAAAGTCCAATGTGAGGCGTCTAGGGTGATGCCGTTAACTGGCCAAGAAATGTTTTCCAGTAAGAATGCCCTTCCGTAAATTAATGACAACGTTCCCAATAACCAACCGTTCGGTTTTGGCAAAGGGAGTCGCTATTCCACCACAACACGGGGACCAGTAGCTTGGCAGGTCTTTCCGATGACACAGGGACGATGTCCACGCCCCGTTGCTCAGATAGGTACCGGAGCTGTACTGCACGCTCAGTGCACGCAAACGAATTTGTCTTCCCCTGACCAGTCGATCCTGAGTACGAGCAGGCCCGGAGTTGGCGGCGTGACGATTGGAGTCCGAAAGACGGGAGACAGAATCCGGAAGGCGGGCGACGGGAGAGATGGGCTCCTCCGAAAACAATCGGCGCGGGCGCACACGACTGCGACGAGCCGAGATACGATCTCCGCTACAAGATCGAGGGCGGCTCGTGCCGTGTCTGCGCGCGCGCCGCGGCCGCTAGTAACGCGCCGCACGACTCACGGCGCGCGCCGGCTTCCGTTATGTGTCGATGATAATAAAGCTATCGATTAAATAAGTTTAAGTGAACACAAATATACGGCAGTAGCTAAGGCGGAAAACTAATTCACAGGAGTGACAATCAAACCCGCCAAAGTAGTTTAAAAATGAGCGGTGTATAATTAACACCCACATTGAAGAAATACATTTTATTCTGTAGAATGGTAATAAAATGAAAGAAAAATACAAATAGATTCCTTGTTTTGATGAAGGAATAGGTAAACAATATTGCAGTAAAGATGTCAGAATAACACATTCGGTATTTTTGGTCGGAAATATGATAATATTAATAAGTACTTTATTGTATTTAGTTATATTGAAAATAAGTAATGGTTTAGTTGTTGAATGATCCGTTTTTCAAGTAATGCTTTGAACAAATAATAAATTTTCGGAAAAGCATTAATAAAGAGAACAAACACTATCGAAACACTGATAACACTGTAAGGTTATAGCAGGATAAACGTCCTTACTGTGAGTCATGTACAAATTTAATGTTGATAGCTTTCACAAGTATGAAGCTCCTACCTCTTACCCTGCCTACTGTTTTAATTCCTAAACTACGAGTAAGTGATTCCCGCTTAATTAACTCTTCTGCCCACTGGACATGTAAGTAACTTACACGGAAGAAAAATACAGTAAATGTTAACGTTGATTCTTTCACTGCGAGAGAAGCGGGAACGAGTCTGTTTTCGCTGGCAGCTGAATTGAGTAAGTATAAACTTATGGTGCGACGAGTGGGGTCAATTTGACCCTCATTAAGCCTTATATTCATCGATAACCAAGGCGCACACCACTAGCGGCAGTAGCGCAGGTACCCGGGCGCGTGCCGTCACTGCGCCCGCGCCGCCCATTAACAACTAAACGGGAAATCTCACTCGATAAACAACCGCCGACTCCAGAGCAGGGAGAGTCGCAAACTGTACGAGTACACCCACTGCGGAGAACTATGCCGCGTCCACATGGACGCAACATAACAACCAGCACGCGCCGTGCAAAGCAGCATGCATATTTAAGTTGGGAAGGTAATCATATAAGCAAAAAAAGTTTTATTTAAACAATTTATGATTCATTCAGAAACTGTAGTTTTTTTATATTTATTTTTAGAAAATATAACCGTTTTTATTGCCGGCATGATTTAATTCATTATTGTTATGTCATAGGATGTATATACGTTTTATTTGTCGAACGTACGGTTTTCTGGTGCGCGATGCTGTAAATACTATGTACAGCAACGGTGAAAACTTAAGAACATATGTATATACGTTTCCTTATTTAACCTAAGACTTTAATTAAAAATTAGTTGACTCTATTCAAGGCTGAGTCGCTTGCTACTCGAGACACGGCACTTCGCTTCACGGACATGTTTTTATCTAAGAAAAATATAGTATTTCTAGCGAAGTATAGTCGAATTATTGTAATCTATAGACCTACCGGACATTCAGTATCTGAAAAAATATTTATTAAGAATAAAAAATATTGTTTGAACACCTACATTATTTAAAAATACTGAATAAAGACTAAATAAAGATTAATTTAATAACAACCTGTATCAAGTATTATATTTACCTGTATTTATTGAAATGCAGAAATTATTCTAAGTTACTCGCTTAAAGTTATTAGCATCGGTATGAAAACGATTAAAACAAAACTCGACAAATTTTCTTTTTGAGCAATATTCAATTCTTGAAAACCTGCCAAGTTCGCACTTGCTATTCGTGCGTATCATCTGATACGCACGGACCGCGCAGACTGCGAGCACGATCCGGCACAGAACAACGTTACACTGTGCGCCGTGTTGCACACGTCTGGACGCGGCACTATGCCGTGACGGTTCCGGACGTGGGCGTTGCGGGTTCGACTTTGGGTGCCAACAGTGTCCGTAGGAACGGTAGAAACTGCATGATCGGCCATTTTATCGTCTATCCATGAGATTATTGGGCTGTTGCCATATATTCTACAGTTCATGGTCTAGGGGCTAGAGGATTTGCCTTTTAAGCGAGAGGTTTGAGTTAAAATCGTCACCCAGTTCATGCAATACTTTCTTTCTCATTCTGAGTTTAATAAGTGCATTTCGTTACGAATTCGAGCTATTCGCCATGGTTCGGAACCCATGTAAAAATGAAGGTTTTCTTCCCCTACTAAGTGGTAGGGTTAAGCCTGCCATTGTCCTTGTTTTCCATCCAGTTCTGTGTCACGGCTACACTCACACACTAACATAAAGGAAAGGTCATGGCATGGCACCAAATTCCTTTGGGAATGTGGTGTGTTGGGCTAATATCATAACTGTAATTGTGTGGTATTAGCCTTCCATGTCAGGTTCCATAAAAATGTCCAATAGGCACATCCGTATTTGCAAGATTGAGAAAGTTGAATCACAATTAATTTTTGAACATCGCACAAAGCCCAGGCGGGCATTTACGTCATTCCTATATAACTTTTGGATCACCCGGCCGCGACCCACGCGGCCGGAGCCGGGTGACTGCACCACTTCGCCCATGCGAGACCGCTTCATTTACATGCGTGGCGCTCGCAGGAATGTGTGGTGTCATGCGTAGGTCGGAATGTACGCGCACCAAG
This sequence comes from Incurvaria masculella, assembly GCA_946894095.1. Classification (NCBI taxonomy): domain Eukaryota; kingdom Metazoa; phylum Arthropoda; class Insecta; order Lepidoptera; family Incurvariidae; genus Incurvaria; species Incurvaria masculella. The sequence continues at coordinate 14,220,014 of OX335644.1, forward strand.
GTTCATATCGGCGGCCGTTAAAAAAATGTATCGATGGAATGCGATATGTTAGACCACCTCGGAATAAAAGGATCGAGGAAATAATAGGAAGAATATGACAAAAGGATCGACTGTTACGCACAGAAACTCATCTAGGCCCGCTCAAATCCCCATACAAACGTGGAAAGTGCGCATATTTCTTGTGGTAGATCCAAAATTATACTCAAAACAGCTTTATTTGATCGAACTAGATGCTTTGTGACGATTGTTATTGTAAAATTGTGTTCGGTTTCTAAATAGAAGGTTCGCGCACTTTCTACGATAAGTTTGGACGTGGATTACTCGACGATAAAAAATAAATAAATCTAAAAACCAAAATCCTAGTTTATACCGTGAAAATTCTAAATTCAAAATCGTTTTGTTTGACTTCTGACTACAGCGTTCGTGATTTACTTTTAGCTATAAGTCGTTTTCTTATTAAATTCTTGGTAAATCTAAACAAATCAAACACTATGCGCATTTTTTGCTTTGTGGATATGTTGCATCCTCCTCATAACGGAGTCTATCTTTCTCTTTGAAACAGAGATGGTGACAGAGCGCTATGGAACGATTTGATGCCGTGCCCGCCAATAAGTTAGTCTTTGTTAATAAAGTTAAAGTTACAGTTAGCATACCTTACTAGTAAACTACATTTCCTACTAGCGTATTTTTCGTAGTTTTGCAGTGTGACCCAATATCTCGAATTTATTCGGCAAGTGCCTCTACTTTGGTAGTAGTCAGCGGCACAGTGACTACCATAATATGATAATAACCAGCCATCGGTTCAGCCACTTATAGCTATTTAATAGAGCCGCATAACGAGAACAATGACTCTCACAAAAGGCTAGAGAGTGAATTCCTTGCACGCGCCAACTTACTGTAAAGCCGCTTAACAAATAGCCATTGGAGTCGGAGCAGGCGCGCGCGGCCGGCCGCTATCACAAACAACCTCTTACGGGTTAAATGCAAGATAAATCTAGTCGGACGCTGCCCGCGGGAGATCTGTGGTGCCGATAGCGAGAACACGAGATCGGCTCCGGGCACAGAGTAGCGTATTGGGTCTACTCCGCTGTGGTGTCGCGGCACGCTCTGTCAACCTGAAGGCCTCGTTTGGGCGTCACCATGGAAAACGTCACTCTGATAGATCTCAGACTAGATTTATCTTTAGGCGTCAAAGATTTTGATTTAAATCTCTGATCGGCGTCATAGATAGCCTAAAGATGGTGGCTTCGGGGCTGCACTGGTTGAAAATTTGGCAAACGAGTTTTGGGGCTGTGTCTATGGATGGCTGATGTGATTGTATGAGCAAAATAACATCCACCCATGTGAAATATATTGGGCTTGGAATAAACGACGGCGAAGACAAAGCAAGACACAATCTACATAAGCGTCAAGAACCATTCCTAACGGATGAAGGGGGTTTTTAAACAGCTAAGGAATAAATTATTCAAAAACATGAAAATATTTATTTATTGTAATAGAAAACACTACTTTATAGACGATTGTTCTAAATACAATCTTCTTATTCAATTGTTAAATTGGGTACTTTCATAAAAATACCATAGTTAATTCAGTGCCGCGTGCACGATCCCTTTTGGTTACAATGTAGGGTTGATTGTAAGGGGTAGGTGGCAAGTGAAGTATGCTATTTCGTGTTGACACTGTGTAAGGATCCCGGCCCCGCCTTTGTGCATCGCCGCCGAATGTTCACAGGTCACCGCATCCGCCGGACGCCGCGGGATCGATCTCTCGATACAGCCTACTTTAATTATATTGTTATTGAAGCCGCTCGGCGCCGATCACACTGGCCCACTCCGTCTCCGGCCCCGGGGCGGCGGCGCGGTGTCAAATCAAAACGTTTTAACGGTTCACACCTAAACACAAGATCGAACAGGAATAGACTAAATAAATGAGAGACGACGTTTTCTTAAACAACCAAAGTCGAACGAACGAACCTTGTCGTACGTAGTCTTGTCGACTACGCACGAGGCTCGGTGTGATGAAAAATTAAAGTTTGTGGTATTTATTCATAAAAAAATAGAAGTCTGTAAATTATGAAGCATTACAAAATACCTGCACATTTGTGAAAGTTTCAATCAAGTATTTTCGGTGTTTATGTATTTAGGCTGTTCTTGTATGTATGTATCAGGTAATACTTAATTAGGATACATAATTAGTATATATGTATTAGGGAATACTCATTCATTTAATTTAATAAATTGCAAGGTGTCGCACAAGTAGTGCTATTGTCACTGTTACGTGTAAACTAGATGCGATTGATGTTTATGATACGTTCCTGAGCTATGAAAAAGTCGACAATTCAAAATCGGAACGGAGACGGATCGGAGCGGATGCTCAGTGTGTGTGCGCGGTGCGGAGGTCGTGATGGGTTCAGGGTGAGGAGATTATCGCTAGATGAGTTTCTTGTTAGCCACGAGATGGCGCTTTGTCGGCGGCGCGGGCGGTTGATAGAATTGTTGCAGAGCGACGCGCAGGCGCGAGAGCATCTGTAGAAGTTCTTTGTTTAGCCGAATGATGAATAGGTCGGTGCTTGTGTTCTCGTTCAACCTAGCTGTGTATTCCGCTGTATTACACTTGGGAGTCACGACCTACTCGTCACTCTGTTGCGCTCGGGGAGTGGTGCCCCAGTCAAACGACTTCAACGCACCGATTGTTTATTTATTTATCAAATGTTCACATACCTTCACAGTGTATTTTCGCCATCACTGACATTTCAAAATGCGACCCGACAGGCGGCAGTGCGATTACGAAACGCGAAATTAGGTGTAGATGCTGAACCTACCCCAATCTGATAGCTAACTGACAGATTTTGTATGCCAAAGCTGTCAGTTTGGGGTGGGTGCAGAACTTACACCTCATTTCGTGCTTTGTAATCAAACTGCGGGATTAGAACTAAGACAAGGGGCTTCAATCCAATTGCAACGTGTAGCAAGCATGACAAATGATACATCAGTCAAAACCGTTGCAACGTTTTGGGTACAGGCATAACTCTAACACCGACGGCGGCGCCGGCCAGTCAGTTCACTTACGAATAAACTATTTATCGGAACGAACATACGATGTTGCGCATCCCGAATTCGTAAGCGAATTGACAGGGCGGCGTTACCGCCAGCTTATTAATAAAATATGAATATGAAATGTTCTGCCAGCGGATGTTTTTCCTCAAACCTATAACATGAGAGCCTTCAAACCTAATTCTAAAAAGCTCGGAAGCCCAGCGATAGTCCTAAAATCCGCTGGTATGGTCCCTCGCTGAGCGTGTTTTAGCTATACGTGAGGTGGACGTTTCTGAGTACCTTTAGTCTCTCAGCACAGCCACCCATATCAGTTTTTCATTAAAAAAACGCTGTCGCTATACGGATGAGCCTTAGTTTCCGTTACGACTATTTATCTCAGCGTTAGTATACAGCTCGAGACCAGATCTAGAAGAATTCTAGAAACCAGGTTTCTCTCTCGGTCTCCTCTGCGCTCTAAGGTGCTCCGGTCGATTTCTCCAAGACTTTAGCTCGATCGAAAGCTACCGCGGAAGTGCGACGTCGGCGGTAATAAAAGCACGTCGCTGCCGCAGCGGCGGAGGCGGCGGGGCGGCGACGGCGGTGACGGAGGCGGTGCGGTAGCGGCTGCCCTCGAGCCAGCTCTGTTGGTTAAGTGCTTCGCTCATTTATAAACTATTAAACGAACACTCGTTAGGTAAATCAATAGGGTATTCATTTCCCTCAAGCGCGCCGTATGTTCAACACATCTTCGCACTTTAGCAACGGTTGCGAAATGGAGGGGTTTATACCGTCTGTTCAACAAAATCACGGAACGTTTTGATCCAATTTTAAAATACGGAACTATGTGTTAATGACGGTATTGATCAGATTCCGCAGAATCATTTAAAGTTTTCGATGCAAACTTCATTTGATTACATATCGAAGTGATCTCTTAGTTTGCAGAGCGCAGATGCGGGCAATCTCCATAGTGTTTCACACTTCCACATTATCCGGAAATATTTTTAAAGCCGCACCTTTACAACTACTGCTAAAGTCTCCTTGAAAACAAATAATGTAGTAACAAATAGATACTGCTGCAAAACTAACGCACCGTGGCTGTTATATCGTGGTTGGTTATGACGTGTTCTTCACGGTGCAATTGGAACAACCGAGCACTGTCTATTAGTTAAATAAATGCCTTTGTAAATTTTCAACAAGACCCTCGAAAATATGTGCTGTACTGGTCATAGAGGTGCTTATGGGCGAATCGCTTCTAGCGCGGAATGATTTTGGAAGTTATAATCTAACAATGAGGTGTGAGATTGTCGGTGCTATCCAGAAAACGATGTCCACGCAGATTTGAAATTTGCTAATTTTAACTAGTGCAGCGGTCCGTAGCTCAGGGGCGGAGGGCCTTGATTCTCAAGCGAGAGGTAATGTGTTCAGTCCCTCCCTGTTGATGCAACCCTTCCTGAGTTGGATTAGTGCATTAGGTCATGAATGCGAACTGTTCCACAGTTCGGAATTATTGAAAAAATGGTGGCTCCTTTCCCATGCTGGGTAGAGAAGAGTAGCCCGTTTGGGTTGGTACCATAAGCGTTACCTAAAAAGATGGTCAAAGTGACGATGAAAATTGTCCATGATTTTGATCCAGTTCAATGTAGCCGTGCTCATAAAGGGGAGGGCCATTAGACGTTAGTAGTAGTTGTCTGTTCGGTTAATTTTTTACGATAGTCACTTACATTTTATATCAACACTGATATCCGGAAGGCAAAAAAAGCACAAGTAAGGTCTATTAATCTCAGCATAGAGCGCTTATTGAGAGGCAACTTTAGACTGGAATGCCACCCACGACGGTGGATCATCTGTATCATCAGTAATGATCGGTCACCAGCCGCTCAGTCGTCCCGTGTTCGTGTCGCCGGCGCCGCGCCGGCTTGCGGCGGACTCAAGCGACGCTAGCCTATACTCGATACGAAGAACTTTAAAAGAAATGGACTAGAGGCACGCCCGGCAACAGCGTCACCGTGTGTTTGCTTAAAGAAGCAAACGCCATGCAACGAATATAAGAATGTCGACTACGCGTGCGACTCGTTTTGAAACAACATGTTAGTTTGTTGTGTGTATTCATACAAAAACAACGGAACTATGAAAATTTTTTACATCTGGAAATATTTCAATCAATTATGTTAGTTCGCGTAATGTGGGTATAAATAATAATATTTGAGCGGACCGTAAAATAATCCAAATACTTAACATGTAACAATGAATTAGCAATCGTATACGCTCGTTGACGGATAATTGTTAACCGCTTAGACGTCGAGGTGAAATGATAGCGTTGTCCGCGCTCCGCGGTCCGCGGTCCGCACCCACTGATCTACATCGAGGCCGGTACTAAACTAACGGTCCGACCCGTTACACTTATAATAAGTGCACCTCGCGGAAACCAATGTTTATTGACCGGAGTTTAATCTAGGATCAACGAGGGCGCCCCCGGGCGGTGGCGGCGGCGGTGACGGCGGCGCGGGAAGGGAGTAGTGCGCGCCTCTGGAGGCGAATTCGTGCGTTAATTAGTTTACATACGGAATACACGTTGATGCTTGTCATGCTGATTTGGTAATATTCAGTGTAAGTATCGTTCATTTATAATCAAAACTTACATAAGTAACCCTCTTGCCATGATAATGACAGATAATGAACTTTGTAGGCTGTAATTTTGTAAAATGTCAGTTTATAACGATTCCAATTGTTCCCTGCGTTCCAAAGGAGTATAAATAAAAGAATGCATACGCACTCCTGAATCCTCACAGAATCAGTAAATAACTGCCAACCTATACTGGGGGTTTACCATGGTTGATGAATTCACCGTATTAACAGGCAAGTGAGTGATCAATTCTGAAATTGTTTTAAGTTGCATTTGGCATCTAGATACGGTTAAGTTGACGACGGCTTTTACACCAGAGTATACTTGTAATGCTATAAATTATATTAATTTATATAATTGAATTAGTAACTTTATTAGTTGTAAGTAACTTAAACTTAGGGTTGCTGTTTCTCTTGTTCTTTGTTCTTTGCCTTACAACTGTTCTGCCAAGGAATTGTTTGGCAGTAGCATTTAGATCTAAGTATGTATTTCATAATTGTGGACGGAAAAATATGTTATGTAAACCCGTGAAGTTTCTTTGCGGGTTCTTCTTTACTGGGTTGATCGAATCCGCGGATCTTTGTGACGTAACTTGGTGTAGTTTGACTACCAAAAAGTTTAAATAAATGAAATGAAATGAAACTAGTAATGCCATTCGTTCATGTAAACTGAAATTTACCATTTAGCAACTGCAACAAAAAATCTGATTTCATAACTAACTATGGGGGGATATTCGGATGGGTCATGAAGTTGGATATATTATTCTGGATATAGATGGATTATTTTTCTTTAGCGCTGGATTCGGAAGCACATGGAAGTGTTTCATTTCGTGCACCTCATTATTCGGTATGGCGGTGAGAGCGATTACCAGAATTCCAAAGCAATGCCAAAATGAATTCCTCCCCTGACAACACTCCTGATTCATGAACACGGAATCCCAGAATTGACCTCCTGACGCGGGGGCGAGTGCCATGTCAAATCGGGTTTTATAGCGTTTGTGTGTAAGATTGCGCTTGCAAGAAAGCATTGCGATTGAGAGATTGTGGATGTGATGAAGACGTCGAAAACGTTTCTCTCTCTGGCGTTCGGCCGCAATTGACCGTATATCGGTGGCTCGGGTGTTAGAAATGGCCTCCATAATGGTGTTTGTTTGTTGCTTTTGGATTTGTTTGGATTTAATTAGTTTCATCATGTTATAAATGGGCATTTTTGTTGGTTATAGTTTATTCTGTAAGCTAATTTATGGAACTCTGTTTAGTTTTTTTAGTATGGTTGGGTTTGGTTTGGTTGATTTTTTATGGTTTGGTTGGTTTTTTTTGTTTACTTTCGATGATTTCGCTACAAAATGCCCATGCCAGATATGAGCTTAACTTATTGTAAACAATGTCAATCAGCCGGCCATAAATTGGCATGGTTTTTATTGCACAATAAAATATTATATCACATACATTTCTGATTTTCCCGGAGAATTCTTTATATTGAGTAACATTCACATAATCCTGGGAGCGTCCAGAAAATACGTGTCTCGAATTATCATTATCAAAGCCTCCCACATAAATGGATGAGGTAGGCTGTACGCGCGTTAGGCACGCATTAGAAAATATTTTCACGCCTTCTCTATAGTGCAAGCACTTTGCCACAGTACCTATTCCGCAGCGAGGCAATCCATTCTAGATTAAGACACTATCACACCGCGCGATTTTACGATTGCTCCTCGATGACCATTCGCATCGGTCACTGAATGGAGTGAGCGTTCGCAGTGGCTTTGCTCTGGCGTATCGGTCGCAATTTACTTTTATGATTGGTCGAAGCGGAGGTCCCGCGCGCCGCGGTGGTCTGCGACTGACTATTAGCGGGCCCTGTCCCCAGTGCTCCGCTTCGCATCGATCTATCCGATCACGCCAGCGCCGTGCCGTGTCGTGCTCTGTATGTGTACAGTCACGTATGCCCGCGTCCTATGTCACTGGGAAGATAATGCGATCCGTAATTCTTTTACCTCCAAATTGAAATCAGGCGGAAAATTTAAGAAAAAATCGATTTGGAGAAAGAAGCCAAAGAAAAAAAAGCCAAGAAGGTGAATTTGCCTCTAGCCAGAGTGCAAAAAGCCTGAGAAGAGACATAAATACAGAAGAAGACAATGAATGAACGCCTATTTATCGAGAATATAAAAACACACCATATAAAACACCCGATTTGAAGTTTAAAACACAATGAACTCATCTGTAGCCAGCCAGAGAGCAAGAAATCGACAAGGCGACAGAGATCGAGAAATCTTCCTAGGCGGAGAGTACAAAGTAACTTTGCTAAGGAATAACAACTGAGGAAGAAGAAATAAGGATTACGTTACGCATAGCTGTCTATCGTTTCCTCCTTTGCCAATGGATGCGGTGCGCTGATGAGTGGGGTATTCGCGGTATTCTTTCGCTTCGTGAGAGGGGTGAGGGGTCGTTTCGGAGATGAGGAAAATCGTTCGTTCTAGTGCATTTCTTTATTGTTATGCAAAGCCGACAGCATTTCCTACTGGAGGAAATGACGGACTTCTAATGGGTGAGGTCAAGGGATTGCGTGCAATGTGATGCGTCTAACTGCACTATGCAAGTGGCTGCATCGAGCGGTCACTTGACATTCCGTACGTCTTAGGGTTGCATTAAGTCGAGAAACGTAAATCGGGATAGGATAGACCGTCCTTTGATTGGGACGAAATTTAGGTGTTCAAGGCAATATTATCGACATCAATGAATTGGAATAAATGTGTTTGTTTGATAGATTATGTTTGAATTGAACGAGTATACCTCGGAATATAGAGTACAAAAATATAGGGCTATACCTACATATAACAGAAAGGTATGATCAGTAAAATAGTAAAAAATTATAAATAAGATATCTTCAAAAAAATATTTATTTTAAGAAGTGGACTTGAGAAAAACGGGGACAATTAGGGACATTTGCACATATCTAGGCGGAACGACATTTTTCACAAAAAAGTGGGATAAATCCCGATTTTTAGGGACGTATGGTAACCCTAGCACGTCCGCCGGCGGCCGATTGAATACGTCGCAATCTGGAGCGGTGACCGTTTCACAGCTGCCGCAGCCGCCGAACCTATTATAATTCTATCACATCCTATGTATTATATCAATTATGAGTTATCTTATTGCAGGCTAGAAGATGCCTATAGAAGAATCTAATAGCATTGAAGTACTACGAAAAAAAGTCCATCAATACCGGACTTCTGTTGTATGCTCTTCGGAGCTGCATAAGGCTGTCCCTCGGTTCCCTTTCTACCACCGCAACGCGGAACAGGCAGGGAATTCAACCATTCACAGTCGACATACCCAAAATAAGAGCCCATCGACGCTCTTGATCTTGTATCTATGGTAAAATATGGAATCGACTCCCTGCCGAGGTTTTGAAGTACAACCTGGGGTTTACAGTGGTATTAGCCATCAATGTCCAGTTCCATAAAATATATATAAAATTCTCGATAAATCTCATTCCGGATGTGCGGTAAGGCCGCGTTCTGTGAACGATTACTGGAACGGCACAGCGCAATACCCCCCGGTCGACGATGCTCGATCGCCTAGTGGACGATCTAGAAACTAGATTACCGCCATCTGGTGCCAGATTACCGCCATTACATCCGCAATTTGTCCCCGTACGCGCCAAAATAGCCGCGCCGCCGATTCCGCAAAATGGCGGTGCATTGGCGTGCAATTTCCTTTTCTCCGTTTTTAGCGTTGATTAGATACGAGAGGATGCCGTGAAATGGAAATATTGCCCGACTGATGAATTAGGTATTGATTCGATCGAGCGATTGAATTTGCATTTGTACGAATGATTTGGGCTAATATCTGACTGTTAAAACAAGCTATTAAAGGCGGCGGCAAAAGCCTTAGAGGTTTTGATCATTAACGATAACATCATTTAATGATATCATTACTTCTGAAACTGCTATGTGCATATGTGTGTAGGTTCAATAAGGTAATGAAGATTTAGCTATTCGGTTATTGGACACTGCTAAAAATACCTATGCTGTGGCATAACACACCTTATGGATTAATTTATAAACGTCATATATGCCATGTCGGCTATATAATACATTTAATTATTAATTCTAAGCGGCTCGTAGCCTAGTGGCGCGGGGACTGGCCTAGCGTACCAGAAGCCTGGGTTCAATACCTACATGCATCACTGTCTTTCTCTTCAGAGTTCGATACGTGCATTTCGTCACGAATGCGAGCTACTTCATGGTTCGGAATCCATGTAAAACTGTAGGTCCCCTTCCCCTACTAGGTGGTAGGGATTAAGCCCGCCCGGGTTGGTACCATCGCATTGGATGAAGAATTGGTCGAAGCGGCAATGAAAAATTGTCCGTGTTTTCCATTCAGTTCAATGTAGCCGTGCACATAAAGGGGTCCTGGCATGGCACCTGATTCCTTCGGGAATGTGGTGTATTGGGCTAATATCATAACGGTAGTTGTGTGGTATTAGCCATCCATGTCAGGTCGCATAAAAAAAAAATTAATACAATTACAAAAATATAAAATAAATATAATAAATGACATATAATAGCCGAGGAGTTTTCAATTATGGCGCCAGGAACCAAAAGAGCATGCATATACGAACACGTGGCCTGAACACAGGTCTTATCGCCCGAAAGGTTCCTTTGGACATTTTGAAAGCTGAGACCGCGTCGACGATGAAGGCTACAAGTGACCTCGCGTGCAACAAGATGGCCTAAAAAAACATATGTTTTTTAGGTAACGCGAAATCGATGCTTCCAACGTAAGCGTTTGGTCTTGTGCCGCCACTGCAGATGCATGTGGCTGCACAGGTGGTCTTTCCGCTCACTTCCCCGCTCCACGCTACACTCATTTACATATGTATCGGTAGCGTGGAATAGGTATCGAACGGACGTCCAATCGAGGCACGATGGAGACATCCGCCACGGTATCAGATCGTCGATACTGCGCCTGCGCGGACCTCCTCCGCGCCACCGCGCTACGGCACACATCATTAGTGCGCCTGCTACTCGCTAGCGTATACCTGAGCCCCTAGTCCGACTTGTCACCTAAATTGCCGTTTACGCCAAACCGATTGAATAGCGTTTTAAAACGTATGGAGGAATTGAAAAGCGCGTGAAGTGGGCGTTAAGCGAACTATCATTTGCAAGTCTGAGTTTGATTTGACACCTTGCACGTCGTCGCCGTAAATACGTTAAGGTTGCCAATTAGCCGACTCCGTGTTTTCATACAAAACGGTAGTCCGAGTTTTATTTTGACAGCCCGAAGAAGTAAAACCACTCAATAGTATACGTTTCTATGGGTTTACCGTTTTTACGTAACATCGAAGTTCCGTAAACGCCGATTTTGGTGAGAACTCGGACTGAACATACTACGTAGGTACGGGACTTGTGCACAGTTCGACGGAGAGCCCGAGGCACGCTTATGCTCAAGCAACGTGATTGACAGCAGGTGGCAATAGATACATGAAGAATAAATAAAAGCGTTAAATTCATCTTAATCTTAAACACTGTTAATAGGACGCATTGACTACGGGAGGAGGGACATTAGCAAAATTCCAATTCCATATGGGCATAGAGGAGGTGGCGGAATTGGTAGACGCACCGCCTGCGAAAGGTTGCTTGCTGGTTCATGAAATAGTTATGTTGACAGCTTTCTTTCTTTAATGTATGTGTCCTTCCTTCACGATCGATCCTACATAAATTCGTTGAAAAAAGTAACGTACAGTAGGCGCAAATCAGGTATCAAAGTAGGGCGCGCCCCCTGGCTCACTCCTCAGGCTTGTCTTTGATGGAGAGAAAAGGAGACCCATAGCACCAAAAAATCCGATTAGATCCTATTTTTGACCGAGCGAAGGCGAAGCTCGAGCGCCGATCTCCGTTTCAGATTGTGCAAAATTGATTTCTTATGTGCGGCTGCTCTCTATACAGGTCGCTTTTCCCAACCGATTCTCGTTACATTTTTCGAGACGGTTCGGTAATTATATAGATTTTTAAGCAGAGCTAGTTTTTATTTTTTTAAGTGTACTTTTTTCCAAATGTTTTACATTTATCCTGTAATGCTAATCAAAATTCTAAAAACTGTTGTTAATTAAATGAAAGGTAATTTATATTAGAGGCACAGACTTTAAAATAAAATATAAACGTACAAATCAAAACCTAAGTTAGACGCCGTCTCCGTAGAATACGCGAGCTCACTGAACCGCGGTAGCTCTTTAGGGTTGAAAATTAATTGGAGTGGTTAGTTAGCTAGTTAACTAGCTGCTCAGACTCCATTGAAATTGAGTCGTCTGGATCTAGAGATATGCACAAGATCGTTATCTGGCGAGGTAATAGCTGCCATACAAGATGCATGGTCTGCCGTAGCTTTCCGCTGTGACATGTATACATATATGTAGGCGTACCTAATCCAGGAGGGTATTTGTATATTTAGCTAGTTGATCAAACCGTTTCTTATTATTTTTCAAATAATTTCCGTAACTGAAAAAATGTGTATTTACATAAAAACCAAGCGATAGTTTTTCAAGAACAATAGAAAATACGGATACAATGGGCATATCTATTCGTAATATTGTTCATTAAAATCTTTCGGTCAAATCTTTCGAGAAATAAATATATACTATATAAAAAGAAAAACGTTAGTAAAGTATAATGGTCCCTCCATGTCCTCCGAGTATACTTAGTAAGTACAAGTGGATAGATGCTGGGATTGTTAATGAAAATATTTCATTCATTAACATATTAGCGAAGTGCTCTCCCGGCCTCTGCCATGAGCAACCAGTGTGCCTTATCGGAGGCTAAAAGTGTCGTATAAAATTAATAGTTGACAGGTCATACGTTTGGGTTTGCAGTGAGAGTATCTATTCATTTCCACTAAATTCTTCTAGAAGCAAAAACTGACGCATATGGGTAGACCATGGAGGTGAACTTCCTCACCTCCATGGGGTAGACATTATAGTCGTCATCATATTTTTTTGTTACCGGAGGTTGATGGCTATTGACAACATTATTGACACCGAATTTGCGCAGGATTGAAGTGCCATGCCAGGAGCTTCCCTTTATGAGCACGGCTAGATTGAACTGAATGGAATAGATGGAAAATTTACAGCAGCCGCTTCACTGTACACTTAATATTATATTCTGAATGAAGCATCTCCAAGGAAATAATAGAAAAAATATTTAATAACACTCAAATCGCCTAAGCTGCAAAGAAAGTACTGCTAAAATGTACGTGCCACATCCATACATTAAACTGAACAGAAGCGCATTGCTTGGATACCAGAACACGTGAGTTTACACCGGTCGAGTGCAGTGGAGCAGCTCGCGACTCGCCTGGCCATTAGGCGGTGGCGTGCGTGCCGCGTCGTCATTGTTCCACGGTGCAGCGAGTGCGCGCTTCGTGTCAAGCGGTAGCCTCGCGCATCAATCAAACATTCTTCTGTGATGTGATTCTTTCTTAATTAACTGCCCGGTCGTCCAAATATGTTTGGTATGATACAATACAGCGACTTCATGTTGGTAATTTGAATTGGCATTAGGGTTGTCATATTTCCGGAAAAAGCGGGATAAATCCGTGCCCTGGTACAAGGCAAAATGTAAAAAAGAAAAATAATTCTACAAATTGATCGAGCACTCGAATATTGTTTTGAAAAATTTGAAATCCTAAGTTTGACTCTAAACCAAGGCCTCGACCTGTCTTGTCCTGATTTAAGTTCATGACTTATGGCAACCCCAATGAGCTAGAGCTAGACACTGCCATACGAGACTTTATTTGAATATTCATGGCTATTATAATTCTCACGCAAATCCCCTGCGCGGGAATCGAAAACTATGTCGCCATCATCTGATTTAGTTGAAATATTTCACAATAATACAGCCGATGTAAACGTATCATTATTCACGTATGTTGCACTAGCACGACAATAGCACGCTACGCAACTGGTCTGCGGCAGAGGATTGTCGTACGACTGCACAATCTATCACCGCGTATCGAAGTGTCCCAACGATAATTGTCACCCGTCCTGGAGCTTCGCGTGGGAAAACGAGTAATAATTTTACATTTCCATAATATCTGTAGCAGTAGTGGGTTGCACCACGCGCCGAGCGTACTCTACAAAAGAGCGCATGCGCAGGTACACTCGCGTAACATTCAATTGGTTACCTTTATTTGGGAATATAGTTTTGGCGCAATTCAAGTAACTCAGGTGTATGTAGTTTGAAAACCTACAGTCGTATTCAGAAAGGACCTGTCAAAACTTAGTACCAGATTTGCACCGGACTAACCATACAGAAACCGGTTTAGTCCGACCTTAAAACGCATACTAAAGTTAGTCTGCCCACTATGAATAGAGCTGCTAAAGTCTTCTTTAAAATTGTATTAAATTAAATTAGAGTTATAGCGGAACAGTCAAGTCAACCTAAACGGAGTCGAAATTGATTTTGCGCGGTCAGTGAATATGGCGTATATACAGCAAATGGTATTGTTTAGTCTTATAAAAATATTGTTAGAGAGCTCTCCAAAACGCTATGATAAAAACAATGAAGTGAAACGATGTTCTTGGTTCACTGTATTTATTGAAAAAGGATACAAAATTCGAATACAAAGGGAATGAATGGATTAAACTTTTATTTCCATGCGGAAACGCATTTAGGTTTTTATGGATTCATTTTAACACAACCTGCAGATATTAAATGCGACTACAGTGGTCGTTCAGTCTTAATCCATTCCCGGAGCTCACGCTGCAGTTTTAAAAATACGGTACCAAGGTATTGCACAGAGTGTACGCAGCAATAAATGGATATGCATTCGAGTATGTTTGGGTCGTGGTGCGACTATGTCGATCGGTTGCTCAACACACGTGCGGTGCGCCCAACACTCCCCGATCGTGCGGCTTGTTGGCCACTTGCTCATAGCAGGCGGTTGTGACTTGGTGATATATCTACCTCGCGTGCAAAGACGACCAACGTCATTGGTTACTTCTTTCTTCTTTACTAGCTTTGTAAACGCCTCCAATAAACGTAACAAAATATATAATATTTAGTATTAGTTCCAATCTTTGTTCAGATCAAATGTTTTTTTATTTATTTAGTATTAAGGAATTCAACAGCGTTATGTAAAGGTAGTTATGGCTAATTCAAGAATTACATTGATAAGTCTGGAATTGTGAGCTCAGATGCATAGCATTTTAATTAGAATGGTTACATCCATACTAATCCGTATAATATTATAAATACAAAAGTAACTCTGTCTGTCTGTTGTGTTTTCACGCCGAAACGGCTGAACCATGTTTGATGAATTTCTGTAGAGAGATAGTCTGGACCTTGGAGAAGGATATACGCTACCTTTTGTAACGATAAATAAACTTTAAAGAGATGAAATAGGGGATGAAGGCTTGTATGGGAAACTCATGTATCATAAAATGGTAGGTTCAGTCCAACATCAGTCAGAAACAGCAATGACCGGCAGTGCAATTACGAAGCACAAAATTGGGTGTAGGTTGCTGTACTTACAGCAATATGACAGCTTTTGCGATTACGAAATCGATGCATTCACAAATGGTGCGGCACTCAGCGCTACCCGCAGCAATTAGGTCGAACAGGTATTACGAAACGCCAAAGAACTGTCAAATGCGGGGAGGTCGCTGCGTGAATGAACCCGCAGCTGTCCAAATTGATTCTACTGCGCAGTAGCTTTATCGCAACTAGAGAGCCTACGTGCTACGTGCTGGATGTAGGTGGATAAAAAACGGCTTCGTAATCGCGCTTTAGAAAGGACGGGGGCGCACCTACACGTACCGCGGCACCATCCTCAAATTTTGCGTAATCGCACTGCCGATCGGAGCCGGGTACCTCAGGTAGTATGTATATACATCGCTTAAAAAGCTGCGATAAGTGGGTTGTGTGTGATGTGTGCGTGTGTAAATAAGGTGCTTGTGCAGAGGAACAGGGTGTGTAAGATTAGGGGGGAAGGGGTGAGTTTAGGGATGAATGTGATGTGAAATTATGGGGAAAAAGGGTGGGCAGACATTAACTCCGGGTTATAGTTTAGGTATGAATGTGATGTGAAATTATGGGGAAAAAGGGTGGGCAGACATTCACTCCGGGTTATAGTTTTGATGACTTTATTCCGAAAATATGTACGTAAATATGGTGCCTTAGCCTATACGGTCTGTTCTTTCAACTAAAGTTCATGTAGCCTATCCTGTAAGTATTGCAACTTTTTGTGTAATAAAGCTCAGTGCCAACACACACGAGCGGGAGAAGATTACAGCGTCTGGCTCCGGTTCGGTAGCAGAACAGCTAGCTCATCTGCGTACGATTCGCTCGCGCTTGCGACGCGCCGCGGTGCCGCGCTCACGAGCCACTCTGGCTCATGGCGTCGTCGGTGGATGCTCACGACTCGTGCTCACGAGAGACACCGCCGCGCCGCCGGCGAGTCTTGCGTCTGTGTCGGCGACAGTGTTGCGTCGTAATTGCCGTATGTCAATTTGTTGCGCAATTTTATTCGTGATATTGGGATGTGACAATAAAGGGTGCATCACGTTTCAATGAACCAAGAATTATTTTTCTAAAATGTTGGACTTTAAATAAATAAACTGAAAGATATGTCCGGACGTTTTATTGATAATTTAACTTATATCCGCGATATACTCCTCTGAAAATTGGCATACAAATACAAGAAGGCTTATATCATGGGTACAAGTTAAGTAGTTTGACTGAGGAAACAGGCACTAGGCATTGGGAGAAACTTGATATTATCTATTTATTCTCTTTATGTGAAACTGCTGTTGATTGTATTGTAAATCAGCACTCACTGAGGCTGCGTTCCGAATTGCGCTGAAAGTGCTCAGAGCCTCCATTATGAGTTACAGATCATTTATCGAAATTACGCTGAGCTCGTCGATTTCGCAGGTGTACACCATTGCATAGTGGTGGCCAGCTCTATTCGATGGTGTTAACCTACGTAATCGAAAAACTCAACGAAATTTCGATAAGTGATTTGTAACTCTTAATAATGGCTCTGAGCACTGTCAGCGCGATTCGGACCAACTATATTCACGCTGTTAGCGTTTGAGCGCATTTCGGACAGCGAGAGTACTGTGATAAGTGAAGTAACAATGCTTACGATTATGTTCCTATTTTACGTAATGTATTAGTGTTTAGCTTGAACTACTGCTATTTTACAATATTTAAAAAGTAAAATACACCTTTCATACTCTAATAATGAGCTATAAACAAGAATGTTTAGATTCAATGTAATGGCAATAGAATTACACGCTAAATAGCCCGCGGCCGACGAAAATTACAACGGACATGTTTAATTAAATTCCTCTAAAACCAACATCGCAAATGATCCACGGACATTGCGCGAAGCATCCACGCCCCTCCCACGCGCCATACAGTCCATCGTCCGCCGCACACCGAGTGACGTGTGCAGAGATGACCCGGAGCCAATCACGACCGAGCGATCCCATCGCGAAATTGTACATCATTTGATAACGTGCAATTATTTTAATCGCTCCTAGGAAATAAGCTTCGAGTTAATCGCTTTGCCGTGGTGAAATTTGGAGCACCGTCTCGGCGTGGTTGCATTTTATTAGTTTTAGAAGGCCAACAGTACCTTCATTCGTTTAAATTGATCGTAGACCATCTATCCCTAAATTTATCGGTAAGCACACTTATATTTAAAGCGCATAAAATAGTTGTCTGCAACCATCACGGCGGCGGCGGGTCGGCGGCAAAGCGGACGAGCGGTAGAGCGGTCGGGGTGACAGGAACGTGCTCACGACACGAGCTACGTGACAACGCGCTTACGCCACAAATCGTAAGTACTCTCTCAATAATGTTGCCAATTTTAATGCTCCAACACGAACATCAGGAGACGCGCCGGTTGGTGTTGCAATTCGTTATCTTCCATTTTCGCGAGCAAAATGCATTGCACCAATTTTGGCAACTGCGGCTAGTTTCTGCACGGCAGTGGATGCTTTGTCTGTGAAGAGTTACGCCTTTCCAACACGTAAACGCCTGCTATTTCAACGTTGCCAAATCCACAATATATCTATATTGAGTGCTCATATTTTAAGATACACACGTATGTATCTACAAATGTACTAACTCAATAAAGACGTAATGAGTAATTACTGACGGGTGTTGAGAATGTTGAAACACACCAGATTGCATAGATCATTGTAATTAGGTACGGTCGGGCGTCTGGTGGTAGCCCGCAGCAGCCACCGCTGCCGCCGCCGTCACCGCCGCATCGCTTGCGGGTGATTGATGCACGAATTACGATGCGGTTGCTACTACATACATACCTTTATCTAAGCAAAGTGTGGATGTAATGGACACAATATTTGCGGTTAAATCAGAGAGTGCTTGGACAACAATTTTGTCAGCAATGGCCAAATAGAGATGTGCACTCACCGGTGAGTATTCGGCGCAGATGTCGATGCTCTGCACGAATTCGCACACGTCGTCGACGGTCCACGCGGCGAGCCGCTCGCAGCCGGGTCCCGCGCACGCGCACACCCGCGTACCCTCCTCCCCGACCCCCGCCATTCCCGAGGCCCGCTCCTCGCGGCTTTCTGTTGGCAGGGAATTTACGTGACCCTCAGCCCTGACTGGCGATGTCATACGTTGTCAGCATGCACACATATTACAACATTTAACGAAGAAGCGAATAATTTGGTGAAGAGCAGTTGGTGCTTTTACAGAGGTGGCGTTCGTCTGAACTGCTAGTATACTGTTGAAGTTAAACGGGAACATGTCGACTAAACTAAACTAAACTAAAGTAAGGTACGGGTGCCGGTATGTAACTAGAGCTTTCGTGAGGGGTTTTCCTCTTGCGCAGTTGCAAAAATGTACTTTTACGTAGGTGTCGCGTGGACGTTGAGTTCCAGCTAGCTTCCATGACCTGTATACTCCCGATTACTACGCCATTGTGATATGCATGCTTTGTGATTACATTATTTAAGCTGTGATTTTCCGCGACCTATCAGTATGGTAGCAGTGATTGACTGAGTCGCAGCAAAAGTAATTAATGTAGGAATGAGAACAAACATAGAAAATACAAATGCTAGATTCTCATGCATGTAATTTGAATTAACTTTGAGATAATTCCTTTCTGCTAGCGCCACAAATTTCATTTTGCAGTCAAAGTCATCAAAACATGAAGAAGATGTGCAATCTAGTCGCCAATTTTCTGGCACTACAAACCTAAGATAAACGTTCTTTGCCTGACGCAGTTTGTATCAGTTTGTATTGATGGGAAGGAAGTGACTTGGCGAACGCATTTCGTGAACACATGTTTGCGTGGGGCGTCCATGTTTGGACTGTATGCCACACGGATACGTTGCAAGGTAGGCTCCCTATTCGAAGGCGGCGGCAAACCGCGTACGTCATACCCTCGGTCGCCATGACCTTGGTTTTGTCCCGGTTCATCTTTAGGTCGATATCTTAAAATTGTATCATTTTGATTTTTCTTATTGACTTTATACATTTTTAATTATTTGTAAATATTTCGTTTCTCAATTCAGTTTGAGTTGTAGGGTCAAGTTTTTAGGTACCTATTTTAACATTGTAAACAGTGAAACTTTTGTATCGGCTTTGGGTAATTTATATATGTATAACACAAATGTAAAGCCCCTACAGGCCTAAAGAACGAATGCGAAGGAGCACTGAAGGAAGGAGGTGGTACTGACCGGTGTCGCTGCGTCGGTCTTCGTCGCGCGCGGGGCTCGCCGTACCCGACGTGCAGCCGGAGCCGCGGCGCGCCCGCTTGGCGTGCTCGGCGCCCGCGGACAGGTCGAGCGGCGAGTGGTCGCGCGCGCCCGCCGCACGCTTGCCGCGCCGCGCCCGCGCCCTTGCCCGCGCCCCTCCGCACGCGCCGCCGCTGCTCCGCGCCGCCTTCGCTATCGCTAGCAGTGCCTGCGACGTGCACTTGTTTATTACGGGCACCTGGAGCATCACTAGAGCCCTGGTCTGGCGCAAGGTCTCCCTTCTGCGGCGTTCAGTCTTCACCCCAGATAGACCCGATGAATGACCAACTCCATGTCGGTCTACTAGGACATCGCATACCGAAAAACTTTGTAACTAAATATGTTCATTACACACGACTTGGCGACGATCAGCGATTATCGGACTCGTAGTCCAGAGCCTGAAGAGCGCGCGCAGTGGGCGTTAATCGAACTAACATTTGCGAGTCCGAGTTTGATTTGACAGCTTACTCAACGTTGCCGTAAATAGGTCGACGTTGCCGTTTTCGTCGACGTTTTTACGGAAAACGCCAGTCGATCGGTTTGCCGTAAACGCCAATTTAGGTGAGAACTCAGACTGACCACTCTGGTTTGGCGCGAGGTCTCCCTGCTGCGGCGTTCAGTCCTCACTCCACATAAACCCGATGGATGACCAGTTCCATTTCGGTCTACTAGGACATCGCAGACCGAGAAACTTTGCAACTTAATATTTTCATAGCACACGACTTGGCGACGATCAATGATTTATCGGACTCGTGGTCCAGTTCTGAGGACTTGGGGGCAGTACTTAGGCTCGATTGAAGAGAGCGTCGCGGTAAACACAAACATTCGTAGGGAATGCAGTTTGGTGTGATAATTAACGAGCAACCCTGAGCGCGGTTGGGTTCTAGATGGGTAGTCAGGCCGTCCTCAACGGGTTAAAACAGGTTCGGATTCCACGTACAATTGTAGGTCCTAGGTTCCTTACATTACTAGGTGGTTAGGGTTGGTACAATCTCATGAACAATGATCGAGGCGGCAATTAAATTGTACGGGTTTTTCCATCCAGTTCAACGTAGCCGAGCAATATAATGAAGGTCCGGGCGTGTCACCTAGTTATCATGTGGTGTATTAGGTATCATGACACGGTACTAGCTTTCATGCCTAGTTACATAAAAAAAGTATAACCACCTACTGTCATGATGTTATACAATCACACCGCATTCCCGAAAAAACTAGATGTCTAGCTTGGACCTTCTTGGTCCTTGGTAAGAGCATTGCTAAAGACCATCTTTCATTCGAAGTCGGCACATCGGCCAAGTACGGCACCTCGTACCGGGAACCTTATGTTCCCGATTAATTAGTAAGATAAATAACCCTCCTTCTTTCGCAGTCGGGTAAAAATAGAAGCGCTAATGAAGATAATTCGTAATAAGCCAGAACGACCTTTGCACTTCCGGAGCTAGGCTCGCCACTTAGCCCCCGCTGCCTGCGCATCGCGGCCCGTGAACTGGAGCCCGACTAATTACCGGCGGCACGCGCCTGCGCCCCGCGTGCCCCCATCCCCCCCACTTCCCGCCTCACACCGCGCCTACGCCCCGCGCAATCTACGATCGCGAGCCGCTCGCTGCGCTGCTATTTAGAATATTTTTTTATATATTACAATGAAGAACTGATTCCGAAATTTTGACATTATAATCTTGGATGAAAAATAATTTCTTTTTAATTTAAGATTGTTTAGCAGATGGGACATCTCCTTTCTTATTTGAAGTGAAATTTACCTATGGAAAGCGCCCTCGAATTTATAAGGATAATATGTCAATAAGGCATAAGGTTGAAATCGATGATAAAATCGTAATACAAAGTTATGTCTTCACCTCCATGAATACAAAAAGTAAAATAATTTAAAACGTCACTATGACATATTTTGTGTGATCGAAATGTCACATTTGACACTAATAAGCGTTATTTTTGTGAAGCCTTATTTCCAGTAACTATATTCCTGATACGGTTTAGATATCGACTGAGTTTTTGGTGTGAAAATACACACATTAATGCAAAGGGAGAAATAAAGTCGATTGACAGAGATTTTGATGCGAAAATATTGTTAGTGCTCCTTATTGCAAAGGGAAAACATTTCATGCTGGAAAAATGCCAAAGGAATAAAAATTGTTACAACCCTCTTAACCCCTCGGACGTCAGACGGTATACGATATACCTACACGATGATACGCCTCTGCGCACGGCGCGCGCCTAAAACAGTACGAACAAGCTCCGTTCATTTCACGCCATCTTGGCGCGCGCCACCTCCCGTTCGCATTCGGAATCAGTTCATTTTTTCAACGTGGCAATTAAAAAAGATGGATTGCGGTTCTAGTGCTCAGCGCGCGTGACAGAACCGCGCGCGGTGAAACGATATGATTAACTTTACATCTGTTCTTATGGGCTGCGTCCGTTCCGTAGATGAAGATAGCTTGTATTGTTGGTTTAGTTTTGAATCGTATGCTTGCGATAACATCGGGTTATGAATGGTCGGGTGCTCGCTTCAGTCCTTATTTAGGTTCGGAGAAGGTCACACACTCGTGGCATTTTATGACGCTTAAAACATAATAAATTATCTACTTAATTAGCAACAGCTTAAAACATATGATGAGAAAAATATAAATAAATAGAAGGTACACGTTGATAAATAGTACTTAATAAAATGCTGTTAGTCGAAGACAAGAAGGGGAGGGGCCGCAGGAAAATTTTCAGGTAAGAGTTATATAGCAGGTTTGCTAAACGAACGTACCGCGAAACGTTTGCATCCGGTTCGAGTTCTTGTAAAGTGGTTCATGCTACTTTTTCTTTTGTAATTAATGTATTCGCTTCACGGTCGTTTCCACATAATTATACTCATTGGAAAAACGACGTAATAGTTTAGTAAGAATAAATATTATTTACGATTTCAGTACTTTACTGACGTCACTTTAGACTCAAAGCTAACAAAACGATAAATCCAGTGTTTACAGGAAAAGTGTTCATAAATATAAATTAAATGATCTTAGTTAAAGTGTATGTCAAGGAATTGGGAGAAAGGGTAAGTTGTGTGTGATTTTACGTGTGTGGATGCATCAAAATTAACATATATTTTATTGTAATAAGATCTACATAAATGTGTTAAGAGCTCAAGCAATTCTGAATGAACACTGAAATCGATAGACATTTTTATAAGGTTATAAGTTAGGTTATGTTGCTCCTATACCATGATATTTTGGCCCCTTTTAACATTAAACAAGTAAGGGAAAACTATATAACTACAAGACGTTATAATAACAATTGTCTACGCTGTGTCGGGAACACAGCCGTAGAGGGGTTAATTAATGGTAATTACTGGACTGATAGGAACCGGCAAACATCTTGAACCCGGCAGCAGGACCCCTGCAAGGAACCCTTCATCTGTGAATCGAGCTCGCGTCACTTCCATGAGTACAAGGGCAGAGAATGATATATACCGCATTTTTATATTTCGTTTTAACCATGGAGGTGAAGAAATGGTTTTAACGTTAAACATTTTCTTTTTCTACGATTACTTCTTTTTTTGTATTAATTTAATGGAATTGGTTGTTAATCAAATTAACAACAGCCAAGCTAAAAAAAAGCAAAGCTGTAAATTGTGTTTTGAATTACTGTTTGATTCCTTAATTAATAAGAAAAAACATATCATGCACCCTCACCGCCGCCATGGAGGTGAAGAAATAACTCTTCACCTCCATGCTCACCGTCGAAGTTGCTAACGTTTCAAGCCACGCTCGGAACGACAGACAGGCTGACTCCCATATCTTCAATATACAAGTGAGTACAGGGGCAGGGGCTCACCTTCGTGGAGCTCATGTCCATAATGGCGGGGAAGGCGGGCACGCGCTGCGGCCGGCCGAGCCCGCCAGAGAAGCCCGCGAACAGCCCGCCGACCGGCACGTCGCCGTCGCCCGCGCAGCCGGGCGAGGTGCGCGCCGCGCCCGCCGCGCCCGCCGCGCCCGCCGCGCCCAGCGGGCCGCCCGCGCCCGGCGCGAGCAGCGCGCCCGCCGCCGCCTTCGCGAGCCCGAGCCGCGCGTCCAGCGACGACGCGAAGCCGTTCGCGCGCGCCGGGTGGAAGAAACTGCGACAATGGGACATACATCAAACAATGCAACAATGAATATTATTTATGGGAACCAGGAAGGAGTAGTGGCACGTGCCCGATAGCTCGTCTCCGCCGTATGGGTAAAGTGGCATAATAATCTTATGGGAATGCGGCGCCGCGTCGTATGTCACACAGGCGAAACAACGAATGTGCGCTAAAATACGTTCTTCAAGTCAGTTATTCAAACAATAGTAAAATTCTAAAATTTAATAAAATATTAATCTAAATTATTTTTTAATCTTGTAACAAATATAAAATAAATATGTTCATCTTATAAAATCGAAAAACAAAATACTAGTGCATTGATCTATTATTAGACTCAAAATTTAACAGACTAAATATTTTAAATCAAAATATGCGTTGCTTTGGAGACGGAGATTCAAAAGGTGTAAGGGCACAAGGGTGAGCACAAGTAACATCCCTGCAACAAAAAAAAAGGTGAGTGCTTAAGGCTCACTATGAACTGGCAAGAGGTCCCATGCCCCACGGGCACCATGCCAGTACATAGTCGGAGCAAAATCCCGGCTTTAAATCTGTTGCCCACGAATCTGACGTCACTAAACCCTGTTTTCACCACCTCCAGTTACCTGAAATCCGATAGTTAACTTTCGGCTACATGCAATATTTGTATGATGTAACTGAAAGATAACTTTGGGATTTTTGTAGCTGGAGGTGGTGGAACCGGGCGTAAGTGGTTAACCAGGTGACGGCGGTCGACGTTTCGTCCACCTCATTGTGAACTTTTTCAGGACTCGCGGCGCGATCTGGAGGATACGATTTTTCAATCCTCAGATAGTACTAACGGATAATTATATCTCCTATCACTAT
The DNA here is from genome assembly GCA_946894095.1 of Incurvaria masculella. Classification (NCBI taxonomy): domain Eukaryota; kingdom Metazoa; phylum Arthropoda; class Insecta; order Lepidoptera; family Incurvariidae; genus Incurvaria; species Incurvaria masculella. The sequence continues at coordinate 14,244,417 of OX335644.1, forward strand.
TATGATATTGGTATTTTACTCATACGTATATGGGCTTGCTACAACGGGTGGATAAGCAGCGGCATACTTACATAAATTCGTCAAATAGTTATCTGACTGATTATAAGACTAATAAAAAAATCTGCCCTTAAACAACTGTTCATTCGAAAACATTTTAGTAAGCAACAGTGAAAGTCTGAAAACAGTGAATATTAACTGTGGCCAAAGATCTTTTCGTAATATTATTAATACCACCGTAACGGGGTATTCGATCAGAGCTCCTTTTACACGATAGTCCGCGGTGTCCGAAAGCATTGACACTAGTGCCGCAAACGCAGACGTGTGGTTGACACGCGCCTATACGTAGGCCTATCGTGATTCTCAGACTGGTTTTGTCTAGGAGAGTTCCTGAATTTGGCGACGGAAACGATTGGAGCCATCCTCCAGATTCCGTTTCTGAAGAACCAAGTATGCGAGCCCGGTCAATTTCTGAACTTTCTTCTAAAAACGTTTTGTGACAAATTTTGGTAAACGGGTTATCCCATCCGAATTGAGTGTTTACCTTTACTGGCAATTCCACTCCTGGACAGACACCTTTCCATCTCTCGATTGCTTCATTCAAACAGTCAACCTCACAAAAACCAAGTGATGTAAATAGAATTTTACCTATGAGGTCCATACCTTTATTAGGTGTAAAATGTATTCTTACATTTCGTATAAATGTATGCTGAATCAAATGTCTATTTGCACCTTGATATCCTAGACCAAATATATCATATTGACCTAACGAATGGTTTCCGTTCGTCTCTTCCGCTATTCAGAAAGTTGTTCTGTGTGAGTCCGCTGGGTGTACAAGTGTCCACTTCCTGTTGTTCAAAATGGATCCGCTCTCAGAAGTATTTATAAAAAAACTTGTGTCGAGCTGTAAAACGTTTGGGTGGAGGCATCTTTCGAGAGAAACGAATTAAAGGTCAATCTCTGGTCGCCATCGACTATTATCTCGTATCTAATGGTCGCTACGAATCTATAAAAACACCTCGCCTTCTGACACCGATTAACATCAAATTAAAATGCTCGGATGAATGAAGAGTCACTGACCGCCCGAACAGTTGCCTCGCCGCGATGTAGAATCGGACATATTTGATTTAACATAAATTTTCACATCGTCCGCGGGTTCTCACGACCATCACGCAGATGTCGTTTGTAAATGGAGATTATCGAGTCGATTAATATGATAATGACGCGGCGCCGGTACAGCACTGGTTCGCGCGGTGCCACTGACCCCACATCCCATATCGATGTCTTATCAATAGTTCATCGATCGTTATAACGTAACTAAGTCACAGAATAACTAATACTGAGTCGCTATTTTTTGTTTCATCCGGTATGCAGGCGAATTCGTATGATCCGTCTTAGTGATGGTATTTAGATACGAGCACACAACCACTCAACATGACAGACAAAATGGCTACGAGTGTGATTGATACGCAAAATCAGCGCTATCTTGTAGACACAGGTGCCTGGATAGCTGAGTTGCTGGAGCCTCGGGAATATTAGATTGGTGATCATGGTTATCTAACGACACCTGCAATGAATAATTTTTAACACGCTTTTATTAGCTTGACCTGTGTCTATGTAACGGAATCTTTGAACACGATTTTAACCCACTTAAAAACATCAGATTAGCTATTTGTTAATTTTGTTGGTTAAAACGTGATCAATAAATGAGTTGGTTGACATAATTGACCAACTAATATAACCTTCCTACAGGTACTATTATTGACGTTGCTCTGCGAAACTTGCATCCCTTATTCCTCCCCGTCCAACCTATATCCGGAGCACCCGCCACGCCGCAGAGAATCAGAGCACTCCCTTACGAACCGTTTCTCAAACTCATTTCTCTTCCGCACCGCCACCATTTGGAACTGTCTGCCTGCGGAGGCCTTCCCTAAAAAATCTGGGAGTCTCCAAGGGTAATTTTAAAAGCTCGATAGACAGACAATTACAAACTACAGAGGCTCGAATCCTGCTTCAGAGGAATGTCCAGACTTTTTTTGATTGTTTAAAAACAAAAATTATAATGCTTCAATGTAAGTATCGTTGTTTAACCATTTAAACTAATACGTCAACTGTAATGTCGTATGCTTCGAGCACACACTCCTTACTTTACAGGTTCCGTTCCCGATCATATTATTCAGTGTCATATTAGGGTTCCTTAATTTCATTATAATAATTCTAAGGGCCGTGATGAAAATCAGTGAGGTGGCATTGTAAAATTCTATAGGAACTATAGGAGATGCCCTAGGATTCGCGTAAAACAGTAGTTTTTCTGATTTAGCTAATATTTAATCTCCTTTTTCACCCTTTACAAAGCTTAGTGAGATGGAAAGTAGCTAAAGCTGCACATTGGAAAGACCCGCCTTAAAAACAGGTAGATTAGTGGTTCTACATAATGGTATACCATATACCATCGGAAATACACAACGACCTACGTAGGTTTTTTTAAGAGTTGGTGAAGCGTAGGAAAGGCAGATTTAGATGCAATTAAATTATGATATCAATCAAGTAGTTTCCCGGGTTGTAGGTACCGTGTATCATGTCAGAAGCCTTTCTAACCACATCTAATTGGCCCACGACAATGACACAGTGGTATGCATCACCGTTACGTACATACCATTATCAATTCATATTCAATTAATTCTCAAGACCCCCTATTAGCATATCTAGAGAGGTTCCGTGAAATATAACTATGCATAGGAGTTATATGGGTACATACAGCGTTCTATTGAAAGTGCTTCGACACCGCCGTGTGTTATTTCGAACTTCAATCTTTCGTGTCGAAAGGCTCATGACGAGGCGTTAGAAGTCTACAAGGCACACTTATTTTTAAGGTAGGTAATTTTCAGGAAGTAGCGGCATAACTACTTTACGAGAACTGAATCCTTTTGTTTATTATTGAAACCATACATAATAATCGGTGAACATACATAAAAAAAAAAAAAGATTCCGACGAATTGATAACCTTCTCCTTCGGTTAAAAAGGGAGGAGATATGGCATCGGGTGCGCCTACTATGGGAACCAAAGTATCAAATTTGTTATATTTTTTACCTCGACGAAAGTACCAGAAATAGGCTACAGAAATGGTTAGATGAGATAGATTATAATGTTGTAACACTATAATCTGTGTCTGGGGTCAGTCTGTGTGATCACCCATTGGTTTTATTTATTAGATTCCCCTTAAATGTCTTTGGAATTTTAATAATATTGAAATCGTGGCAAAAGTACCAGGCCGGCAAAAAATGTTATGAGATTTCCTTTCCTGTGGCCTCTGTCCTGAAATTGAGACAATTCTCAAGTTTCCAGTTTTTGTTGCTATTCAGTTGTTATTTATTTCTTTTCATTTACTTCTCATTAATATATTCGTCACATTTAACAAGTATCGTAGATTTTTTTAAATTATATAAAACTGTGATCTGTGGCTGGGCACTGTCTGTGCTAGTACATAATATATTGCGAAAGTCAAATAGCTCTCGTATTTTTTAATTTATGTGTATCGTGGGGTCGACGAAGGGGTCGGTACTCACTCGTTGGCGGCGGAGACAGCCGGCGCGTGGTTGTAGCGCGCGGCGAGGCTGCGCATGATGTCGCTGTAGTTGCGCGCGGGCGCGGGCGCGACGGGAGCCGCGGGGCTGGCGTCACGCTCCGGCGGTGTGCCGGGGTACGACGACGTCGACGGAGTCACGCTGCGAGACCTGCCAACGTGCATACATATTTTTGTCAAGTATTGCTCGATTGATTTAAGTTGAGGCGATCACGGCACGCACAAGAATACATTTCTCTGATGCAGTCATGGAGGTGAATTTCTTCACCTCCATGGATGCAGTACGCTTCTTAAGAAAAAAATAGGCATGTTCAAGCACATTTTGTAGCCACATGTATAGGGCCACGCTTGCTATAAGCCGACAAAAAATGTGAAAATAGAGGTGTGCGTGACCTCAACTTAAATCAATCGAGCTATATAGGCTGTCAGGGTTTCGTAATCTGCTACGCTCTACCTCTTACAACCATTTCCTTGCACTAGCTCTATTCCTTGGACATAATTGGTGCTGCACAATTTAGAGATCCCTCTCACACACGTAGCTTATTTTATTTTAAAGGGTTCAATGTCAAAATTGAATTTGTTCCCTTGACTGTACATTGAAATATAACTAGTTAAAATGAAAATAAATCTACCTGCTAACACTGGATCGATTGTCATGGTTATGCGGAGGGCTGAGCCGCTCGCTCTTGACGGGCGCGAGCGGGAGCGCGTGCTGCGGCGGCGACTGCTGCTGCTGTAGCTGCTGCAGCTGATGCTGCGACTGCTGCAGCAGCTGATGTTGGGACTGCTGCAGCAGCTGCTGCGTCTGGTGCGGCGACTGGACGCGCGCGCAGCGCCGCGCGGCCGCAGCCACCGCCGCCGCCGCGCGCGCGCGCTCGCCGCTACCGACGACGCCACCTTCAGCTGGGGACAAGAAAAAATATTATTGATTAATTTATGAAAGAAAGGACGAAATTGTATTGAAATAGTCACATAAGCGAGGCACAATTTGCGCACATTTTTTTTCACTTTCTACGCATATTTTCTGTCAATCTAAAATTCGTTTTAATTGTAATAGAAGAAATCTCTAAATGGCTTTACATGTACGTCATTTTATTTTTAAAAAATGTATTAGAGGTATAAGTTGTTGATTTCCTAAATAAAATAATATAAAACATTTCACGAAAATCGGCTGAAAATGCGACCTGTGGAGGAGAACAGCCGGACAGGCGGACGCCGAACAGACATACAACCAGCTTTTTTATATATATATTACTTTTTTATAATAATAGCCGCCAGTGCATTATCACTAAAACGTGGCTGCGCTGCCGCTACACGAAAATGTGGTCGGTCACCACTACTTCCCTTTCTTAATCGATGCGCCGTTAAAAAAACCTTATTTATAAACGGACTCTTGTGTACCTACTCACATACTAGAATCCTATGCACCATAAAAGTTGTTCTTCGAATTATCACCGATAGCGTTCACACCTCTCGGTTACTAAGTTGGCCCCTTCGCATTATGCAGCTGGGGAAGATCGATCGACTAGCAAACAAACCGCTCTCAAACTGTGAACAGTTCGACTGTGAGACTGACAAACTTGGCTTTTTGTCTTTGCCTAAATACAATTTGGATGTAATTTAAATTAATTAAACCGGTACTATATGGATTGTTTAACCCATAAAGACGGTTAGGTTAAAGATATGACGTCTTTAATTTATTCTACAGCTTTTCAGGGATCCTTAACCAAAGGGTGCTAACGGAATCATATTACTAAGCCTCCGCTGTCCGTTCGTCCGTCCGTCTGTCACAGGGCCGAAATAGATCGAAATGAACCGTAATAGGTAGGGAGCTGAAATTACAGACTGTAAATTTATTTTGCCGCTATAACTATAGTGGTTAAATATTGACAAAATTAAAAAGTCATAAAAATTAAAGCGTCGAAGAACTCGAACTCGCACTGGAAGGGTTCCGTACCATCTTAAAGATTTAACAAAAAAAATTACCTTTTTTATATGGGCCCCTTTTTAATTTTTATATATTTTTTATTTTACCTATTTGTTGTTATAGCGCCCAAATAAATACACACTCTGTGAAAAATTTAGCTGCCTACCTATTACAGTTCACGATTATTTTTTTCATGGATAGCTAATTAATACCACACAACTACCGTTATGATATTAGCCCAATACACCACATTCCCTAGGAATTAAGTGCCATGCCAGGACCTTCGCTTTAGGAGCACGGCTACATTGAACTGGATGGAAAACACGGACTATTTTTAATTCCTGCTTCGACAAATTCATCCAATGCGATGGTACTAACCCGGGCGGGCTTAAACCTCACCACCTAGTAGGGGAGAGGACCTATAGTTTTACATGGGTTCTGAACCATGGAGCAGCTCGCATTCGTGACGAAATGCACTTATCCAACTCAGAAAAAGATAGAAAGTGGTGAATGTCGGGGCGAGGAATTGAGCCCAGACCTCTGGTACGGTAGCCCCGCGCCACTAGGCTACAAGCCGCTCAAAGATACAGCCCTGTGACAGCCGGACGAACGGACGGACGGACGGATGGACGGACGGACGGACAGCGGAGGCTCAGTAATAGGATTCCGTTGGAACCCTTTGGGTACGGAACCCTAAAAAATAGTAAGCGAATTCGTAGGCGGGCTGACTCCATGAACATTGTACGTAAAAGTGGCTACGTCGCCCCCATACAAACGAGTTTCACTTGCTACTCCTGTCCTTTCATGCTCGCTGTTTCCAACCATCCGGCCGCGGTGGGGTCATGCGGTGGAGGAGCAGACGTGTTTGTACATTCACGCTTGTTTGCGAACGGTACCTGTGTTTGCTCACGCGCCACTGTACCGTCAGACGCACAACTCCGATCGGTATACCGTTGAGGCGATTTTCCAATGCGCATCTCATACAAAATCGTTCGTTTGCTCGTACAAATCGTTTATATACCGCCAAGCAATTATTTGATCTAGTTGTTTGTGGACTTCGCCGTGAGGGCAAACACGGCAGATGACCCGAGCTGTTTTACTCGGAAAAGCATTTATACTTGAACTCTGTGTAAACTTTCTATTCTGTATAACTATACTATAGATACGCCGAGGGGATAACTAATAACATCAGTGCTAAATAGAGTCTAGATTTACAGATATCGTCATTTTTTCAGAGTTAACGTTGGGGTTGTAATATAGGTACATATGTTGGTGATTAAATATTTTTTAAATTAGAATTACTCACGGAAGACTAATACTATTATTACAGTAAAGAAATTGTAAAAGCATGTAAACATTATGTGAATAATATGATCTTAACTTTGTGAAATATTTTGTGAGTTACTACTAAAAACCGGCCAAGTGAGTGTCGGACTCGCACATAAAGGGTTCCGTACCATTGTATAAGATTTAACACAAAAAAATCACGTTTTTTGTATGGGTTCCCCTTTAATTTTAATTATTTTAAAATTTTACCTATTTATTGTTATAGCGGAAAAATAAATATACACTCTGTGAAAATTTCAGCTGCCTACCTATTACGGTTCATGAGATACAGCCCTGTGATAGACGGACGGACGGACGGACGGACAGCGGAGGCTTAGTAATAGGGTTCCGTTGGCACCCTTTGGGTACGGAACCCTCAAAACGACGTATCTCCACCGATACCACCCGCGCCGCCCACAGAAAGCTCACCTCCGCCGCCTCCCACCATGCTGTGCGTGCTGGCACTGTGCTGTGGGTAAACAAGAGCCGAACCCGGCACCTGCCAGGTGGGCTGACGCGTGTTGTTCTAAAGCTCTTCACACGCTGACCGACCACCTGACCGCATGGGCACGGAGTCGAGTCGGCTGAGAAGCTGTTTTGTTGAATTATGGTTGTTGTATTGGTTGCATAAGGGTACATTAAATTGTAATACTTTTACGTATTGGGTGTATTCATTCTTTCTTAATAAGATGGGACAGGAGCTTAAAATTTTGAAGACACCTCGAAGAAAATCTCATCGAAAATAAGTACCTTTTTGCAATATATGGGAATGGCATATATTTGGGAAAACTTAAACAATCGGTCATTTCCGATGTATTTTTTAGTCTGTGATAAAATAAATTTATATTTTTTTGCAATCGATTAGGGTGTGTAGCGTACGAATAAAAATTTTAACTGAAATATCCCCTGGCTACATTTACAGGAGTATCAGGGAACACTTTGTAAATTGTTAATCAATGAAACCTTTCCATGTGTTGGTGTGTTAGAAGGCTTGATTACTGAAGGAGGGACTGTAGAATAATTCCAAATTATGAGTAGATAAAACAGGTGGTGGAATTGGCAGAAGGTATCCTTGCTGGTTCAAGTCCAGGCTTGCAGTATATTTATAAAGTAGTTCTTTTGTGCAGCCTTAATTCTTTAATTAAACACCTGTGCCCATTTTTACGCATAGGCAGGGAATGACACCGACTCGCATAAAACTTTCTCGTCGGAATCCTGTAAGCAGAATCATACATGCGGCTAATTTGGTTGCATCGTGTGTTTATTGATTTGTATTTAAAAAATTTCGACTATTTGTATTGTAAATTGATTTATTTGTCTTCAGGCTCAAACAATGTTCGATGTATCTTTTATAGTTTTAATTTTAAAATATTAATCAAACATTTTAATTTTTAACGTATCATTTTGACCAAGGTTACAAATATTTACAACTGACAGAAGTAAAATCTTTACATATCGTATATGTTCTTTCTTCACGTATCCAAGTGTGCAATGTCACTATCAGGAGAAAAATAAATTTAATTGTTTTAATAGAAAACTTGAAAACAACTGAGCATTTGTGAATCGTATTTTTTTACCGATATAGAACCATCCAACATTTACTCTTTAATTTTACTCTTAACCAATCATCACATCTCACAAAATAGGTTTGTTAACAAGATATTTCTATTGAATTTATCTTAGAAGACATATTTTCTCATTCGTTTATCGTTATTTTCGAAAGTTCAGGATTTCGAAGAACAGTTATAACTCCGTCATACACACTGGTCAATCAATATTGTAGGACATGCTTTCAAGTCTTCTCATATTCACCACAAGTTTCGAATTAGACCTTAGACTGATTCGATTTCAAAAACTGGCTCGACAAAAAAAATACCTGAGGCCCCGTTCTTCTGCTTCTTCTGCTTACAAAATTTCACGCGAATCGGTTGAGAAATGCGACCTGTAGAGGAGAACAGCCGGACACGAAAGCATTTTTGGAAAATCTTGAAATGATGCTCTGCTACGCTCGGTCAATAAATCCGTAGACGGGCGATTTTTCGATAAGTGATTTGTAACTCCTCTGAGGCTCCGTATACTTAAGACTGGGGGCAGTCTTAAGTAGTCTGTACTAAAGTATGCCAGTAGTAACTGTACGTATGGGTGTTTATATAAAGACACAAAGTGTTGTTGGGTCGGTCCGGCCGACGCGACGCGACGGACGCCGAGTCACCGCGCGCGGAGTGAGGAGGGGCGCGCTCGGAACAGGTGCAGGGTCAATATTGGGACAGCTTTACCAAAGTAAACACGTGGATTAGACCATCACCGTCACACTGTTTTACCAAGTGCTTGGTCTCGTCCGCGCCATTTTCTGGCGATTCGTTTATAGCAGCGGTTCTCAACCCGCGGCCCCTCATGTTCAAAAAACACAAGTTTAATTAAATTAAAGTTGTATGTACTGAGTTCGTATATAGCGGTCACTAACCCGTTCACCCACAAGTAGAGTACACAAGAAAAACACACGACAAAATCAATTCAGTATTGACGCTTAAAAAAATCATGTGTCTCTGTTGGACCTTACCGAATAAAGATACCACTAGTTTAGAGGTTTGTTTTGGAATATGTCCTTTTCGTTTTTTTAATGTGGCCTTTTAATTCTCTTTCGACGTAGTTCAATTCGGTAGAAAGAATGTGATATGTATGTAGAATCGTTTGTGAAGCGAGAACACATTAAGTTGAATAGTATAGTCGCATTCAAAAGTCTAGCAGTACATTCCAAAGCGATTACTATGAAACGTTCGCATCGCGCGGACGTGAAGCGGGAGGTGAGCATATAATAGTGCGCTCGGGTTGAGATAAGATACCCCTCCTAAAACCGATCGGCGGGGGAAGGTGCACGCCACATGTGCAAAACAAACCCGACCGTAGGACGCTACTGAACTTATGTCGTCGATGGTACATATTATGTCATCTCGCCCTCAAATATACCTCAAATGTAGGTAGCTCACCTTTTTAAAGGTGCTAAGCGAAAACATGTCTGGTCATATTTAAAAACAAAAAAAATATTACCACTAATAAATACCATTACAACTCAACCTAAAACTTAGATTGGACTAGTATTTATGTAGATGCACTCTTCTAGGTTCAACTTATGCGACCACCCATGGCTTGCAAGATCATTGACTTTTCAAGTATTTAATATGCACAAAAACATGTTTTTCATTCCTTTGAGTTCATGAGGGTGCTTCGCGGGTGGTTGTTGAAGTAAACATTTTTTTCGGATCAGTGTAATTATTAATTAGTATTTTACATGTTGTTCAATACAGGTAGGGCCGATTTTTCAATCCTCAGATTCAATTCAAGTTTTTCAAAAGACAGATAGTCATACCAGAGAATGATATCTTCAGTCAAAATGATCTGAGTGTAATTTTACTAATAATAATATGGACCTACTATGACGGATGTATTGGTTGGGGAAAAAGTTTCTTCGCATTTTTTAAGAAAATTCAAAACATTTTTTAATATGGTTTATTTACATTTAACTAAGGTATGTAGGTACCATTTTGTTCGATAACTTTTTGCCATCTTGTAGGTAGGGACATGATCCCATTGCTATAGAAATATTGGGACTTCTGATCAATATACCGCGACAAGTGGTTTTGGCAGTCCTCTCGTGATGTTAACCTGACACTGCCTAAAGAATTCTAAAGAGACCTAAACAGGTAGAAATCTGAAGGTGCAAGGTCAGGACTATACGGCGGATGCATTAACACCTCCCAGCCAAACTCTCTTAGTTTTTGCTGAGTGGCTAAAGATGTGTGAGGTCTAGCGTTATCATGATGAAAAACCACACCCCTTCTGTTGATTAATTCCGGCCGCTTTCTCTCAACTTCTTGCTTTAATCTCATCAGTTGTTCGCAGTAGAGTTCAGAATCGATGGTCCTGCCTGGTGGTAACAGCTCATAATGAATAATGCCCTTCCAATCCCACCACACACACAGCATCACCTTGTTGCGAGTTAACCCGGGTTTCGCCACAGTCTGTGAAGCTTGACCGGCCTTTGACCACGACCTTTTTCGCACGTTCTTGTCGTACGTGATCCACTTTTCATCACCAGTTATCAGCTTCTTCAAAAATGGTTCGGTTTCATTACGTCGTAATAAAGAATCACAAATGAGTACACGGTTCATTAGGTTTCTTTCAGTGAGCTCGTGAGGTACCCAAATATCGAGCTTTTTTGTGTACCCAGTTTTTTTTCAAATGCGCCAAAATTGTTTTGTGGTCAATTCCTAGTTCTTCTGCTACGTCGTAACTACTGATATGCCGATCTTGCTCCACTTTTTCAAAAATGGCATCCATTTTATCCGTAATAGGGCGACCAGAGCGACGTGCATCTTTGACATCAAAATTTCCGGATTGAAAACGCTTAAACCAAATTTGTGCTACTCTCACAGACACTGAACTAGGTCCATAAACATCGCTAATTTTCTTCGCGGCTTGCGTTGCATTTTTACCTTTTTTGTAGTAAAATTTTAAAATGTATCGAATTTCTTCATTAGATTCACTCATTTTGACAGTACGAAAAACAAATGAAAATCACACATTTTCCTAATTTGAATTTGGAATTATGTTCTTTAAAATTTAAACTTTCAATGATACCAAAACCAGCCAGATACAAATAGTATAGCCAAAGAGATTTTATTACAAGTTCATACATACTATAATGCGAAAAGACTTTTTCCCCGACCTATATATGCAGAGGCGTAAATAGATCCGTCGAGTAGTTATCTGACTGATTATCTGACTATTGAAAAAATCAGCCCTAGTTCACATTGATTTACAAGTTAAGGTTTAGGTTTAGTACAATTTACGTGACGCACATTTGTGTAATTGTCTGAGTATGAATTATCTGGTACGTATGTGCCAAGGAGCATTTATTGTAGTCGTAATGTGCGCATCTAATATTCGACCGATGATTGTATGTACTTTTCTTGAATATTATTATCCTACAGCGGGAGCTCTTTAACGTCTGTCTTAAAAGGATCCAAGGTGTATATTATTAAAAATACTGAGCCAGGATGCAAGAATGACGCACAATTGTATTTGAATAAATGTTATTTTGTGTGCCAGTGCTGCACCCACATATCGTACGGATTCGCCAAAAACACTAACATAATCCTTATTTCGACACAGCTTAGGTTCTCGCGGAGATCCCAAGCCATAAAGGTGAGCAGAGGCGTCGTAGCGAGGTCGGGTCAAGCCGCCATTGTCCCGCGTCCCGCAATGGCCGCGGCCACGGTTGCAGTGTGCGAGGGTGTGCGTGTGTCGTGTGTGACACGCGACGAATACACAATTAACCCGCCGCCGGATTAGCATATGAACTGATGACCTGAGCCGGCCCCTGCCCGCGCAGACGCGTGATACTATGCGCGCGCAGAGCAACCACGCGCCGCCGAGCACGCAGAGGTGGCAAGCGGTGGAAAACCTTTCTCTTATTTAGGCATCTCAACTCATAAAGCAATACATTTTATTAATGGGTCTACAATGGAGCATTATAACTGTTACGGTCTATGTTAATGAATTAAAGCTTTCGTAATATAAAGGCGCCCGGACTCGATGCATGTTAGCATCAACTATCTGACCTGCGCCATCATGTAGCATCGATACCACATAGGTCAGGTTGAATGTATCGGCCCATCTCTGTTTGGCCCGCAGTTGAGTGGTAAATAACCAGGGTTTTCTGTGCAGGTTTGAAAACCGAGGCATGTTCCTCTTTCTCATCTAAGATTTAAATGTACATTTTTGTTGAGAATGCGATTCGATGTAAAACTGTAGATTTATTTTATAGGTCCTACTTAATAGGACAAACATCCTGGCATGGTAACGATGAAAAACGAGGTATTGGGGCCTAAATTACGTCAGCAGGTACAAATCCGCTTATTCTTCCCACAACACCTGTGAGAGATGCTAACAAGCGCACAGTACATACCTGCGCAGGTTTTGTCGTGAAAGCTTTTATGCATTTGGATAGTTAGTTAGTAGTTTAGTTTTAGATATTATTTCGGATCGCAGGTCACAGGTGCACTGGATTCTTAAAAGCGATTACTGTAATGCACACCACCAGACATTTTTTTATATGTAACGACATGGATAGCTAAAACCGAACTGACCGTCCGATATTAGCTTAACACACCACATGGGAACTAGGTGCCATGGCAGGACCTTCCTTAAATTGCTCGGCTACATTAAACTGACAATTACTAAACGGAAAACATGGACAATTTTCATTGCCGCATTGTTTTTCAGAACCCCATAGAATTGCTGTACAAATTGCATCATTATCAAATTTGCAGAAACTGTTACTCTTATCTTACTTCTGAATGAACTAAAACACAAAACAATTGACATAAACACAACTTCTGAACAAATTTGACTATAAAATACAAAACAAAATGAAAAAAATAAAACGTAGGTAATGTTAATTGCTCTATGGCGCGTTCGTTAAGAGTTAGGTATTTGCGCTGTCCGTTGTTTTGGTGAGGTATAAATACAAATCGGAAAAACCATTCGGTTTGGGTATTCCTGCATGTATCTCCTACATAAACGTATGCGTATGCATTGTTATAAGAATGGCTAAGAGAATGGCCACCCTGTTCGTATGTCTAACAAAATCGGTCCCGAAATTTACTTACACCATAAAAACGCTACAAAGCAGTCTCGTTCGCCCCTTTGGAAAAAAAATCCCCCACAATGTATGGCCGATTGCACGCACATTGTCCCATCGTATCCCGAGTTTCTGGAAATCCCACTAAACCTTCAAAAGGTTGCAGCCCCGGTACCTGCCCGTCAAACATTTTGACCCTTCGGTGCCGGCCCTATTGATAAATATGCACTTATCTGGCCCGGTCAGGTAAATTGCAGGTACCGCGCCCGTGGGACGTGGCTCGGAATGAGTTTGGAGGTCCTTTGTCCTTTGGACGTGCGGGCGGCGGCGGGCGGCGGCGGCGGCGGCGCTGCGCGACAGTTCAACTTCTGGGAACTGCGGATGGCAGGACTCACTTTGCAGTGTCTTCTGATTTCGAAAACATTGTTCAGACTATTCATTCAAATAATTCAAATCGATTCTTAACAACAAACAAAAGAGCGTCAAGGCTGAATTGCTTCTATATTACTGTTATATTTGATTACATTGTTGCAAAAAATATATTTTTGACAACTGAAACGTATGTAGTTGCACGAAATCATATTTTTTTCAATCCTCAGATAGTACTTATCGGACTGATAGTACAAATTCACGTTTGTCAAAAGACGGAGAGTAATTGCCGGAGAATTATATCTTCTATCACAATTATCTGACTATAATTTGACTACTAAACATATGGATTTACTATATAGAATGGATAAGCAAAAGCGTAAATAAATCAGTCGAATAGTTTATCTGGCTGTTTATCTGACTATTGAAAAATCAGCCCTAAAACATATTAATACATTCATTCAACTACTTTTATTACCTCATCATATAAAGCTCTACTCTCATATTAGCATATAAGATTGTTTACTTGTACCTTTTCTCTCTAATAAACTTTTCTTTTCTTTTCTTTCATTTTGAGTCTGATATTTTGTATGTATTAAATGGATTGCTACTATATCATTAAATTGAGCTTAGACAATTACATCTACATTAATAAAGCGTATCATCAGATTTTGAAAATATTCAGAAATCTTTTTGGTCTAGAAATTGATCCAGGCGGTCATTTTTTCCTGCTTGAAATGAATCTCTAGACCAAACAATTACCTGATCATTTTTTAAATCTAATGACGAGGATTCAATGTAGGTAGATGTACATGAAATTAATCTTAACTTTGTCATAAAATGGTGAATTTTGACACAATATAGATTTACCACTGAAAGAAAATAAATGAGAAGTGGCATGCGCTCGATATCGCGTCTCCGCTATAAGGTCAAAATGAGCATATGTTTGTATAGGAATCTGGCGACGCGTCATATGCCACACAGTCGAAACATCGTCACTGCTTGCGATTGTGCTCTAAAATAGCGTTCGTTAACTCAGTTCCCACTCACACAAACCCTCTAATACGTCTGTGACTATGTTTCTATGTGGCATGTACGTTTAAGTTGGATTGGTAGTTTTTGGAAATTGGAGACAGCGGGTCCCATACTATGCGCGCTCGATGCCATATCTCCTCCATTTTTATCCATGCGATATACAGTAGATACAAAAAAAATACAAGTTCTACCTGGTAGTCCGTGTCAGGATCCGGTAAGAAAGGGTTCCACCAAACTGTTTGCTAAATGACCTTCAATTCCAAAACAAATATGCAGAGGACTTCAAATCGCTTTGCACTTCGGGATAAAGTACTTTCTTTTGTTTATTGCCTTTACTTTAATTTGTAAATTTTAAGCCACATCAAATTGTGAGTTCTTATATTAAGTCAATACGAAGTTTGAATATAACAGCAATTCAAACGCCATTACACAGTTTAGTTAAGAGTGTCAACTCGCACCGTGCTAAAGACTTCAACGCAGGTTTGCAGTGCGGTTTTATAATAAATAATATTTGTAAATAATATGATGAATATATGAATGTATATAAAGATATAGTTTTTCCCAAAATTTGCTTGAGAATATGTATGATATAAGAATAGGCGCCAAATTGTACATTGTCCTGCGGTTGCGGGGGGAGGGGATAGATAGATTGATTGATTGGAACGATTGGTTGCACGGATTCGATTGAATAAACTCATGTCAATGCTAATATCCCATGAAATAAAATGTATATTTAAAGTTACATTTACAAATGAAATCGAAAACGAATGTAAGATTTGAGAATTATCAATAGCATATTCCGCAGGCTAGGAATTGATACTTGTAAGTCACTTATGTCGAAGATCGAAGGTTCGTGTTCCAGGCCATGCATGTCTTTCATATTTCTACTTTCCATTTTAAAAGCCATCTTTCCTACTTACTACGTGATAGAAATAACGGAAACAGGGTTGGTATCAAAGGATTAAATGAAAAATGTTTCAACCCATTTCAGTGCATAGCCGTGCGTTCATAAATGGAAGATCGAGAATGCGGTGTGTTGGACTAACATCATGAGAGTAAGTGTGATATTTGCCTATTTGTTCCATAGAACAATAGATAAATAGTACAATAAATCCTGCATGGTAACTGATATGTATTGGGTGCATGACCAATTATGTCCAAACCTATGAACTTGGAACCATCAAAACGAAATAATTCTGAAGCGTGAACCAACCGCGCACCATATCTCTTCATAAGCATTATGGTAATGTAATCAGATGTTATCGTGTTATAATTACGAGCGCGCTGTGGCGAGGTGAGGTGGTGTACGGGGTGGAGTAGCGTTTGCCTACGTCTGCTACCACATCCTATCGGAGACCTGACTCTATTCATCATTACGTAAAATATACTTTTTCGTACTATACTTTCTAAGCAAGCAAGTAACGGCGTCACACTATTTTCCTTGAAAATTCCAATGTATACTGTGTCGTTTATGGTGATGCGCTCCGTGCGTCTTTTTAGGGTTCCGTGCCCAAAGGATTTTTTGTTTTATTCGACCTGACATGGATGGCTAATAACTCACAACTACCGTTATGATATTAGCCCAATACACCACATCCCAAGGAATAACCTAACCTAACCTAACCTTCCCTTTATGTGCACGGCTTCATTGAACTGGATGGAAAACACGGATAATTTTTCATTGCCGCTTCGACCATCTTTTCATCCAATGCGATGGTACAATAAAAGGGTGCGAAGGAACCCTATTACTAAGCCTCCGCTGTCCTGTCCGTCCGTCCGTCCGTCCGTCTCTCACGGGGCTGTACCTCATGAACCGTGATAGGATGGCAGCTGAAATTTTCACAGAGTGTGTATTTATTTTGCCGTTGTAACTACAAATAGGTAAACTAAAATATAATAAAAAATAAAGGGGTATGTACGGTCGTACAATATTTATCACACATGTATCTCGTTTTATGTATTATTTATTTATTTTTTTACCTATTTGTTGTTGTTTCAGCGGAAAAATAAAAAAAAACACTCTGTGAAATTTCAGCTACCTACCTAAAACGGTTCATGATATACAGCTCTGTGACAAAAGGACGGATAGATGGACCGCATTAGAACGAAACTACCTTTTTCAATACAATCAAGATAATAAAAATAGTAAAAAAATACTTATTTCTGCTAACATGAAAATAAAAATGAAAAATAAAATATTTATTTGCAGCCATACGGTACAAAAAGGGGGAAATTAATGCCAAAGGCATTCTCTAACATGTGGACGAAATCGCGAAGTTATCAAACCGGGACCTCGCCGTCTTCGCACAATTAGTTCACGGCGAGGCGGTGCCAGGTTCAGTGCCCAAGCGAGTTCATAAACGCAATTAATTCATATTAGCCCGCACTTTAGTATCATTCACTAAGCCATAATGTGCCTCTCGGGCTTTATGGCTCGCCGTCGACTCCGCGCGTCATTTCCGTGTTCATTTTGTACAAAAAAACGCTCATAGCGCTCTGATATTTCATTCAGCTTTACAGTCTCATTCATAAACCTTGCATGATTTAAGATAGGTACGAATATTATTATTTATTAAAGCATAAGAAGCTAAATGTAAACAAGTAGAACATTATAAACAATCAAATTTAGCTTTGCAACTGAAGGCGGTATTGCGGTTTCTTTCGGCGAACTTCAGGTATTTGATTTATTAAGAGCAACCTATATGGAGTTTTTTTTATTATGTAACTGGACATGGATGGCTAATACCGGACTGACCGTCAGATATTAGCCTAACACACCACATGGGAACTAGGTGCCATGCCAGGACCTTCCTTATATTGCTCGGCTACATTATACTGGATGGAAAACACGGACAATTTTCATTGCCGCTTCGACCATCGTTCATTCAATGCGATGGTACCAACCCGGGCGGGATTAACCCTACCACCTAGTAAGTAAGGAAGGGGACCAACAGTTTTTCGTGGAATCCGAACCACGGCCAGCCTCAACGGTTGAAAATGGTCACCCATCCAGAACCTAACCGCGCTCAGAGGTGCTTCCCCAGCATATCGATTCGCAAGGCGTCGCACACTGAGCTACCGAGGCTGACAACATACTCTTATTAATTTAAATGTTTGTAAATAATATAGATTATTTTTTAATTTTTAATTTATAGTTATAATAGAACACTGAATTTCTTCCCATATCAAGAGAGCCAACATTACTTTTTGCCATAACTGAATAAGGTATTCAGTTATTGTTATCGTGATTCTTGCACCGCAACTAATATTTCCACGCCTTCTCATAAGTGTGTACGATGGGCAGGGTGTCCATGGGCATTCGGTAATGTGCGGGCTGGTAAACGCATGCCATGCTAACTTAACAGGCACTCCCTCTCACTCCACTCAAGACAAAGTTTTGTTTGCATAGCTCATTTTAGAAGTACGTAGATAAGGTAGGTGGCCTGCCGGGAAGAAGATGCAGATAGATCTAAAGTGGAACATAGATAACGGAATCACAAAGAACAACTTCTCGAAATGTATTTTGATCCAAATAAAAAAAAAGGTCTAGATAATGTATTAGCTGCAGACCACCCGGCCAGGACACATTTTTACACAGGCTTCATATAATACTAGCTGAGGTACCCGGCTCTGCTCGGTTCAATGTCGTTTCGGAGTGATATCGGGCTAAACCTAACGTCCCCCTTTTCACATCCCTTGAGTTTATTTTTCGTCACAAAAGGTAGCCTATGTCCTTTCCAAAAACTCTATCTGTAACAAATTTCATCAAAATTGGTTCAGCGATTTAGGTGTGAACACGTAACAGACAGACAGAGTTACCTTTTTAATATTAGTACGGATATCTCATTAAAGTTAAAGGGTTGAATCATCAATAAAATATTGTATTATACACTTACGGGAATCCAAGTCATCATCGTCCGAGAAGTATATTTGGGAATCAAAACCGTAGCCTCGATCCAGAACTTCCATTTTAATGTACATTATAACAGGTCTATCACTAATATCACAAACTGTTCGAAGATACTAAACAAATATCATAGTTAAGTACTGAAACGTCTACAGTTCGCACAAACTCCTGTGATGAGAAATCATTTTCCAACTTCCAAAGACACATCCACCTCGTACAGACGCGACAGGACGACTGATCAATGTTACGATTTGAAAACATTAACAATACTTGACTAGAAAATGAATCTACAAGTGGAACAGGTAGCGAGAAAGACACGGAATCCCTTCTAAGCCAAGTGTCCATATATATATTGTACCTTATGGAGTGGTGCGACATTACATAATAGATTAGAGCAGGGGATGGACTTAAGTCATTTTGTTCGGATCGGGCGTGGCAGGGGGTGAGGTGAGCACTGGCCGTGTCAGAAGGCGAGTTCTACCTGGCCCTTAGGACGTGATGGATGCGAAATTTTACTGTGGGCAACTAATACTCACTTCATCGACATTTATGTTAGCGAATTTAATGAAGTAGGGGCTACCCAATAAAACAGATTGAACCTTTATTTTATATTTATACTATATATAAATAAATAAAAATAAATAAATAAATGAGAATACATAAATAAATAAACTTTTTCGTACTAAGCAGGTATGTCACTTATTATAAGGAATGTAATATGTATGTATGTATAATCGACGACGGCAATATTTTTGAATGTTCAATCTTTGCAGTCAATGTCCGTAACGCAGATGAAGCGTTAAATATATGCATGTAGGTATAAACTTAGACACTGTGTTAGTGGAGGCATTCATTACGGGAGTAGGAACTGTAGGAGAATTCCAAATTATGGGTATACAGCAGGTGGCGAAATTGGTAGACGCAATACCCCGCGATTGGTATGTTTTATTGGTTCGGGTCCAGCCTGGCAGTATATTCGTAAATTAGTTCTTTTTACTGAGCTCTTTCTTAAATTAATGCGTCCTTGCTTCACGGTCGATTATACATGCAAACATGTAACATTCCTTGTAATAAGCGATGTACCTGCTTAGTACGAGTCTCCTCAGGACTCCAAATCATACCCAATATCGGTTAAGGAAATCTAAATAATTACAGCGTTTAAACAAAATAAAAGGCGTTTAAACAACCGCCTCTCATAAAAGATATCACCTCTGATTTTAGGGCCGTGATCGTTTTATGTTTAAAACTATGGAGCTAGCTACGATCTCAGCGGAGACAGTCAAGCGACTGGCTGGAATGTCCGAGAAGGTCAGTACGAAAATCAATCAGGCAGTAGAAGCGGAAACAGAGCGTCACAAGTGTCAAGCGTTGTCGCATGCGCGCGCGGCGGGCGGCGACCGCGGCCATAACGAGGTGCCGATCGCCGCAAGGTCGCCGGTTATAAAGTACCTAGGAACGAATTTAATGAGATATTTCTCACGTAGAGGTTGGATCGATGTGCGCGATTACATTCCAATGCGAGACAGGGACGAACAGACATATCACGGACTATCTGAGTGTGTTTGTCCATGAATTAACCTTCCGCTCCTCACTTCACCCCTCAATGCCTTCGACGCATGCCAGAATGAAATACCGAGTGCTGGGAAGATTTTGATTCTAAAATGTGTAAGAGAATATCTTAATATAAAGGTAGCTAAAGAAAAATAATAGGTAGGTGTAAAGACCTTGTAACATCATCAAACGGCGAGACGGGTAGTAAGCTACTTGAAGCTCTGACGAAAGTGTCAAATTTGATGCTATCTGGAGGTGTTGTAAAAGAGTTCACTCCTGTTTTATATGGTGCATCACTTTGTGCACTTGCTAAAAAGGACGGCGGCATTCGTCCGATTGCCGTTGGCTGTACAATTCGCCGCCTGGTTTCAAAAATAGCATGCCAGTCTGTACAAAAAACGCTTGGCGAAATGTTCCGGCCTATACAAGTTGGTTATGCAACCAAAGGTGGAGCGGAGGCCGCGGTACATGCAGTACGCACATTTATAAACGATGCCGATGGACCTGATATTTTAGTGAAAATAGACATTAAGAATGCATTTAACTCTCTCGAACGGGACGCCCTACTTCTGGCCATCAACGAGCACATTCCAAGTTTATATCCATATGTTTTTCAATGTTATTCAGCGTATTCTAATCTTTTTTATAATGAATCAATTCTAAGCTCAGCACTCGGCTGCCAGCAAGGAGATCCTCTGGGCCCCGCAATTTTTTGTCTCGCCATACATGAAATTGTTAAAAGTCTTCAGTCAAAATTAAATATCTGGTATCTGGATGATGGAGTCCTTGCAGGAAGTGCGGACGAAGTAATCAAGGACCTCAATATACTTATAGAAAAGTTTAAAGAAATAGGACTAGTATTAAATCCGACAAAGTGCGAAGTAATTGTTTTCCCGAATGTTACAAATGACGATAGTAAAATTATTTTGGAAAGATTGAATTTAGTAACACCAGGAATACAAGTTATGGAACGAAAAAATATGTTACTTCTAGGTGCGCCATTAGTTGATGAGTCCATGGATTCTCTAATTACTACAAAATGTGAACAATTTAAATTATTTACAGAGCGCATTCTAAACCTTCATCCACATGTATCAATCTTTTTATTAAAAAATTGTTTTTGTATACCAAGGATGACATATTTTTTAAGATGTTGCCCTCTGTGGCGGCAAACAGTTTTTTTGGCAAAAGTGGATAATGAATTCAGGACGTCTATGGAAAAAATATTAAACATTAAATTGGAAAATGACAGCTGGATACAGGCTACTTTCCCAATTTCATTTGGAGGTATTGGTATTCGACGTGTCGCTGACATCGCCCTTCCGGCTTTTTTAGCTTCTACTCATGCTAGTATTGACCTCATTGGTGCAATCCTTAATCCATCACTTGGCAGTGATTTTGAGGTCAACTATGCGGGGGAAGCTACAGAAGCTTGGAGATCGAGGGCAGGGACTGCCGAGATGCCAATAGCACCGAAGGTTCAAAGAAATTGGGACACACCGTTAATAAAGATTACACATTCAGATCTCCTTGCTGGCACAGAAACAATCAAAGCTCGTTTGCTAGGAGTTACTTGCGAGGAATCTGGGGCGTGGCTTAAAGCTTACCCCTCACCACACCTCGGCACCCTTCTGGAGAAAAACACGCTACGGATTTGCATCGCTCTCCGGATTGGGGCTAAGGTGTGTCAACCTCACACTTGTATCTGCGGGTCCAGCGTTGATAGCTTTGGTCATCATGGGCTGTCATGCCGGCGGAGTGCAGGTCGCATGCCTAGACATTATGCAATCAACAACATTATCAAACGATCTTTGAACTCCGCTGGAATCCCTAGCATACTAGAACCGCCAGGCCTGTTTCGATCAGACGGCAAAAGACCAGACGGTATGACCCTGGTCCCGTGGAAAAAGGGAAAGGCATTAGTGTGGGATGCAACGTGCGCTGACACACTAGCGCCGAGCCACGTCCTTGCTTCCTCGCGCTTAGGTGGGGCTGCGGCAGCCATTGCTGCAGGTAACAAAACAAAAAAAATATGAGTCGCTATCAGACCTCTTTGAATTTTTACCTTTTGCGGTGGAAACTCTTGGTGCGTGGTCATCCGAGTCCTTAGCTTTCGCAGATGTGCTTGGAAAACTCTTAAGCGAGACCTCGGGCGATTCACGCTCCAAAATGTTTTTTGTTCGCCGCATAAGCATTGAAATTCAAAGAGGAAATGCTATAAGTATTTTAGGGACAATGGCTGCCTCGGCAGACCTAGAGGAGATATTTTATTTATAATGCACATACTATATTCTCTATTTAGTTTAATTTGTTTTATGTTCATTACTCTAAAGAAATAAATAAATAAAAGTTTCAAATAGGTAGGTGAAACGCTTTTTATTTTCTGTTATTATCTTTGGAATCGAAAATATTATTGTCACTTGAGTAGCATTCATCTTAACCATAGTAGATGATTTTTGAAGTTGAAGAAGATGAAGTTTGATGTTGATGATTTTTTTTAAGCGACCTGACATGGATGACTAATACCACACAACTACCGTTTTGATATTAGCCCAATACACCACATTCCCGAAGGATAGAATGATTATATGAGCGTCAGATAATTACCGTTATAAGTTTCAAGTATACACCCTAGCTATGCATCTTTCAATTTTATTGATTATTTTCAAAAATAATAAAATATTGTTGGAATCTATCATAATTAGAGATTTAAAAAGAGATGAATAGAATTACAAACCACTGCCGGGGGTCGACATTGTTTGCAATATATTACAAGTCGTAGGTCATTGAATCAACATTTAATCACAATCCAACAGTGGGAGGGAGCATATATTATGATTGCTATTAAAAAAATAAAACTTGTGTTCCAATCATCCAAAATGTATAAGACTAAACATAAATGATGGAAATTCTAATTAGTAAATTGAAATTTAATCAGACTTATCAAAAGGCTATCAGCGGACGGTATTAGTAAGAAGTTTTACGTCAAAAGAGTCGGACCTGCAAAATGTTACGACTAACGCCATTACGCATTTTTAGTATATTTTGATGACTGAATACCTATTAACGACGGATCAAAATCAAGTCAATCACACGTTGTTTGAATACGTTCGTATTATTTTATCGCTTTTAAATATTTCTCCCTTAGTCCCTCACTTACATATGTTTAGAAAAAGATAAAGAATGTTTATTAACCTACATTTACGATTAGCAAATGTTTGGCCTATGCCTCATAATTATTATCTCACGAATGCTATGCAATCTATTGTATGACATGGAATATATAACTGCTTAGTGTTATCACCAATAGTTGTAAAGTTTCTAACTTTCTATTTTCAGGGAGTGATAGCAGAAACAGCGACGCAGAACTGGACGGACAAATCCGCAGCGACTATGCTACTGATAGTAGAGTGGAAAGAATATTAACAAAAAATGTACCAACCAATTTTATCTAAATCTTTAAAAATGAATTCGTTTAATTCATATATTTGCATCTAATATGTAAAATATACATAACTCATTTGTTGCAATAAAATCTCTATAAATACAAACTAACTGACCAGCGTCTTGTGAAGTCTCCGCCGCCGCCGCCGTCACTGCCACTGCCAAAGACCATTTTACCGGCAGGACCACCACTTGTGGAAATATCTTATTCGACTATGTTATATTAAATTTAACGTTTATTTCGTTTTGCTTTCTTATTTTACTCGTACTTCAATCTGATATTTAGATACGTGGAAATTAATTCTATATAATTCTGAATAATCTAATGTAATCAGACTAAACGTAAGTAAATAAAAAGGGCAGTACTTTCGTGCCGAATAGCGGTCAATCGTGCAGGACCACTAATATTTATAATTTTACAAGGAAATAAAACAAAAAACATGCATTTCACGATATATGGCCCCTGGGTCCATAAACTTTCACAGGGGCTGAAAAAACCTTGCCAGCCGGTGTGGTGCTTGTTAACGCGAAGTTTGAAGGCCCCAGAAGCGTAAGTCCACTAAACGATAGCACCACTTTCGGGAGCTAACGCTATGAGATAACGCCGGAATTACAGAAAATTATACAATTTTTTGTGTTATATAACGCTAACGCTCGAAAGTGGAGTTATCTATTAACGGACTTACGCTTCAGGTTAAACACCTCGGCAAGGAGTGCATTTCCCCCAGGTTACCGACCCTATTAATAAAGAATTTACAGAATCGTTTCTTTCTAATTTCAGGAATGTCGAATTTCGTACCCGTAAAGAGATTGGAGACGAGTAGAGATTTAAACGTTACTGTGAGACTCAAGAAAATAATTAGTGATAATAATAATAGATTGTGGTCCTGCTATTATCATTCTCAAGTGGACCAGTTGCAGATATTTTGCAGACATTCTCGTTGAGTTAGCTTGCGTATTATACTTTACGACGGTAATAACACGATGATTGAATTAGTTTCATCTGCAATGATCATAAAAGTGTCGCAATGAAATATCGAAATTTCCAGTGGTCGGCTCCGTGACATTATCGAGAGCGTACTTTGTCCCAAATCTTAATAACTATCAACTTTGGTTAGTAGAATTTGGTACAAACTACTACCACTACTACTAAATTTTGCTTAATGCTAAGGGCTCTGATGACTTTTTGGCATTAATTTGTCACTGAGAAGATAAAAATCTTATGAAGTTAGGTTAACTATGATACGGTTAAGGACTGCAAATATGTTTAGCCAAAACCAATCCAAAATGTCAATTATAAAATGTACTAGCGAATATTTTAGGGTTAAATTAATCTCTGGTTTAGAGCGAACAAATAATATTGATGCATTGAAGTGTCTGCTTAACCTTTAGCCGCTTTACAAAGAGGCTAATAAAAAATCACGTTACGCAAGGCAATTGTGTAATGGCGATAGATTTGTTGTCTCATTACTTTCAGTTTGCCAAATTTTGGTATTAACGCATTACAACCTTCGGTATATCAGTATCAGACCGCATTTTGGTTTTCGGTAAGAAAATCCAGTTAGTGGCATTTTGGTTTCGGGATAGGCTCCAGAATGGATGAGAAAGTCACCACTATTAAAATAAACTTAACCTAACTAGACAGGCAAATACTGCTCAATCACATTTCGGACTTTTTGATTGTAATGCAGAATATGTAGATAAGGAAATTTGATTATATGCCACATAAAGGACTGCCACAGAACGATATTCTGTCAACATGGGTAACCCTGCAGTCATCAGTTGTAATACAATGTGAATTGAAGGCAATGCATCTTATTTTTGCAAAGCCGCGGGGCTTGGTAAAATTGCAATGGCGTTTGGTAAGGTGACATTTAGACAGTATACTCACATGTAGTCACGGTTCCCGCACGGGGGGAGTTAGTGGAGGCGGAGGAACGAGTAGGCAGCTGGTAACAATGAAACAACCAACGAAAACAATAAGCAATGCAACAGACAACAGATACACTGCATTGTTCATCTTGCGGTCTGCCCGTGGAGCCACGGACTCGATGGAGTGCCAGTCTCCGACACGTACCAAAGAGTCAATTGAGATCATAATTATCATATGTCAAAAAGATTTTGTTGATCAATTCGTTGCGCTGCCAGGAAACAAGATTCATGTTGTGGGTAATCTTTAATAGCTATTTATCAGGTTTTAATAAAATACTGGTAGTACAAGCTACGAAAGAACCAAATTTGGCAGATGCTCATAATATAGCCGTTGCTCACCTTTTCGTCTTATGGAATTCGTCCTCATTTCCACCGCCCCGCTGAACCCCTATATCCGCTTGTACAAGAACATAGTACAAGACGAGATAATGAAGAAATTTCTACATTTATGTTAGTTGGTTTTTTACTATTACATATCAAGGTAAAATGTAAGAAATTATTGTTCTCAGTCAATTTTTACGTGCCAGACGTTGCTACTAAGTAAAAAAATACAGTGCTTGGTGGAACCTATGGTCAATTACAAAGATATACCAATGAGATATTAATACATATAATGCAAAAAACTATTTTCTACGTAGTAGTGCGACATCTATTCACGTACATATGTACTTGCATGCATAACTACCACCATGCCGCTTTCTCCGAGGGGTAGATCTGCCCACACAGTCATTGTCATAACTGTATCACAGCATACCGTTCTTTCGTCATTAATTCGTGTCCAAACCATTTGTGGCGTTAATCTTGAAATTCAGCTTTGTCGATGATTCAGAGTAGCATGTCACTCACCGGTGAATATTTACACTTTCTTATGCTAGTTTTGTCCTTTTTCAATTATTCTAATTAAAGTGGGATGACACAACATAAATTAAAACATCACTTTTCATGATCTGAAAGCGAAATTAAAGTGATTCACATTCACTTGCCAATGTGAGATCTACAAGTACAGGGGCAAAGCTTAAATCACGATGCATAAAAGTGCACTTCCTGTTATTCCTGTGGTCCAGGTCGTAAAGCTATTTGACGTCTTCACTCAAACGCACATTGTTTCGGATCGGAGCGGGCGGAGTCGATAACTTGTTGAAATAGCAGGGGTCAGCGGAATGCCCTCCCGTTTAGGGTCACGTCGAAGAAAAAGTTGATTGATTACTGAGAATAATAAGCGGGTAATAAATAGCACTTATTCTACTTCAGCTTGATTCGCCTGTCTATTGATGATAATTGCACTAATTTGCGCTCAAGGGGTAAACTCACTAATGCTGTTGATTTGGTTCTCCTACTTATTTATTAAGTGTGTTTTGTTATTTGTGCATTTGTCAATTGCCTGACAGGCAACATTTTAGGCAATGTCTCCCAGGAAGTACTGGGTGCTCCCACGATAATGAACTGGATATGGAAGCTTAATATTTTGATGTTATTGAATGAACATGAAATGATAAAATGTGCTACCATGGGGAGAGGACATAGGATCTACTACTGTACTATTAATACAATCAGTGATCAAAAGCGATACAACTCCAGGTACATCGATAATGTTTACGCCAATTCGGAGACTGTTTTTACAAAAAAAAAAAATTTTTTTTTTTTAAATAATAAAATAATATATATATAATATATAATAATAAAATAATAATATAATAATATATAATAAAAATTAAAATAATTTTAAAATATAATAAAATATTTTAAAACAAACGTAATGGAGATGATTACCACATAAGAAATATGTGCCATGCTAGGAGCTCCCTTATATTGGCCGGCTACAATGAAAAGTATGGTAAACACAGAACATTTTCATTGCCGCTTCGACTATCTTCAATTCAATGCGATTGTATTATCTGGGCGGAACGACTCCTACTACATAGTAAAGAATCCGCAAAGAAACGTGACTGATTTTCCGTCCACGTTAATAAAATACATACTTAACCCTAGATGCTACTGCCAAACATTTTTTTGTAGAACCGCATAAGGAAAATAACATAGTCCAAAGAAAAAGCAACCCTCATTGCAAATGTGTTAATAATAGAAATTACTTAACTAAGAAGTACCTTTCAGTAACGGCCACCTACCCCCGACTGCGCCACGGGTTGTTTCACCTCTGTGAACGAAAACAGGCGTCGCTGCCGAAATAGGAACCAAGTTTTCAGTAAAAAATTCGAATGAGAAAAAAAATGGTAGTGCAGCTGACAGGCGTCCATACAAGAGAAGATAAAATCCAAAGTTGATTGCTTCAATATTCGTAATATTTTTAGAATGAGCAAAAAAACGTTATGCAGCACTTTAAGATTAAATATTCGGGATATTTTTGGAATGATCTAAAAATAAAACTGAATTCCTAGCGGATTGTCCAATTCCCCGCGAATTCCCTCACGCTTGCATTCCCCACCATCATTCTCCGCGGGAATCGGGGAGATCGGTAAGCGATCGGCAACGCTGCTACAGGATATACATTCGACGTTTTCATTTTAGAAGAAAATTGACAGTCGTTGTAGACAGAGACTAAATGCGTGGAGGTAATACAATGAGCTTACGTAAATGATGGCATATGCCACATCCTTCTCGGTGCAGTAAGGAATATGCATTTGCCCTTTCTGTAGCAAGATCGAGGATTTTTTTGTGTGGCGCAAAGGTCACTATGGAACCATTAGCGATGGTGCGCAATGCGCTAGCGGCGCGACGCGGACGTCGCGTAGGATTAGTGCCTTCTACCACGACAGCACGGCGACTGGTTCGCGACTTGAGCTGTCGCATAAACCAAATGTGAGGTTAGAAATAAATGCATTAAAAACCTACAAAGTTTCTTTGTGACTTTATTTAGCATTATCTACGGACCAAATATTGTAGATTTTACATGTCTAAAGGCCTTTTTTGGGATCATTTGAAAAAGTTCTCATTATCTGTTGAACACATACAAGTGCGAACCCCGTTAGTATCTTTAATATTTAGCCAGATTTTATATTGGAATATTACTTTTTTAGCACCCATAGATAGCTTTCAAACCTTATTTATACTACTAGGGATGGTTTTTAAAACTTGTTAATGTATTTCTTTACAGGGTACATGCAATCATGTAGACGAAAGATCATGAAAACTTTATTGAATGTTATAAATAACGACTTAAGAGTTAAATGGGTCCTTAATGGCATAATTTACAAATACAAATGGAAAATACTGGTTAAAGAAAATAAGCTAGACATGAGTACGTTCTTCTGTCGTGTAAGATCGTCTTTATTTCATCACCGATATGAACTATTCACCATCTAGAACTTACTGTTTTTAACCACGCTCTGGTATGGTTACCATGGTTTAGCGTTGGAACAGAAGAAAGAAAAATAACGAAAGGAACTCGCAACACTGCAATCGAAGTTCGGCGAAATGTTCAATGGTAGATGCCTCTGTGAGAAAAAATATCTGTCTCCCAGGCGGATAAGTTCTCAGATGACACACATAGATCGATGGTATCAATTAACCTTTCAGACTCGCTCTAGGTACACGCTTGGACAGCTTTCGTATTGTCGCGATCGCGCAGAGATAGAGCGGTGACCGATCGGGTGGCCTCTTGAACCGAATTTGCGTTTTTCGTACATTTAAGCCGCATCAAAAACATTGTTTCTGAGAGTTTTGCAGAGTGTTCCTGTCACGAAACATGGCATGTATTACGTATAAACTCTCTCATACACATACTCACCTTTTTGGAGCTATTCACATACACAAACACCCAAAATCTTTTAACGAAATAATAACGAGAAAAAATTACAAATAGATCGTTCGACTGCGTTCACCTTTTAACATATTTTGACTGTGCATTTGTTATTGAGTAGTGTTTTGTTTTGGAATCCCAAAAAATGTTTGATAAAGAGATTACTAATTTCTCTCTCAGTGGACTGTATGGGGTTTAATGGTTCAGTGCTGAAACATACCAGGGGTGCTTCCTCGTCGGCTTGGAGCCAAGGCACGTTGTCACGACTTACCCTTAAAGGATCCCTCTCAGGATCGGTCTCGACGCTGTACCTGGCTTCCACTGCAGAGCACAGCGAGGAACTTGGTAGTTTCCAGCACTTGATAATTTCGAAAAATGAATGAACGAACGAATGCAATTTTAGAACGAAAAATGACTTAATTTATTTTGCCACAAGGTGGGTTGGGGCAAAAGTAAAGTTTTCTAAATTAAATTTGGTACAAATTACCCACAGAATGTTGCCATGTTTTCGGCTTTTCCCTGTGTAAAGTGGCACTTTGAAAAACCCTTTAGCAAGATTGAACATTCCGCCGACCAAAATACACTGTATTTTAAGTACAATATATAGTAAAACGAGAAAAATACGCATACAAATACATCGATAGGTTAAGTAATAAATATTAAATTCGACAACATAATATACATACAATAAGAGATAAAAAATTATATAAGTATAATAACAAGGTCTCACTCATTCGACATGGGGAGTGGACATAATTTGACCACAGCTCTCTTAATTACTCCTGCAGAAGTGCGAACAGAGACTACGCGACAAATTCCGTCCGACCCTGTGTGTAACCGATCTATACGACCTATTTTCCATTTCAACGGGCTAGACTGTTCATCCAAAATTAGGACCATTTGACCGATCACAATGTTCGGATGAACCTTGTTCCACTTTGCCTTCTGTTGAAGGGAGTGAATATATTCTTTATTCCACCTATCCCAGAAGTCTCGATGCAATTTTTGAATAAATTTCCAACGATTTAATGCACTTATTTTTATATTGCTGAGATCTTTTTCTGGAACTGATGACACGGGTTCCTGGAACTGATCTTCTGGAACTGATGAAAATCTCCGGGAGTCAAAACCGATTTTTTTTTTATCATTAGCGTCTGTACTAACTGGTGTCAGGGGGCGATAATTTACTAATGCCTCAATTTGTGTCAGAAAGGTATACAGTTCTTCATATGTTAATCGTTGTAGACCAATAACTCGAGCCAAATGAGTTTTTACAGCCTTTATCCCAGCTTCGGCCAATCCTGAAAAGTGGGGACTGCCCGGAGGATTGAATTCAAATTTAATATCTTCCGCCTCAACAGCTTTTGACACAATCGATTTTAAATTATTACTCGCCCCTACAAAATTCGTCCCTCGGTCAGATATCAAACGATTACACCGACCACGACGAGCGACAAATTGTCTCAGCGCTGCCAAGAAAGCTTCAGTGGTTAACTCGGTAGCTAGCTCGATATGAACAGCCTTACTGTTGGTGCAAACAAAAATACACACATAAGCTTTATAAGACTTGGCACCTCGGTAGCGTCCGAGGGTTACCATAAAAGGCCCACCATAATCCATAGCAGCGCACGAAAAGGGTTCCCAGATCACAGATGCAATCAACACTGTACGCAAGACCTTATCAGCGCATTGTAAAGGAGAGGTTTGATAGAAATATTTTCTATTCAAAAGTTATGTGACTTCAAAATATTTCATGCAATATTTCGTCATATATTATGTTAATTCTCGGCACATATACCGCAATTTCTTAAGAGGATAATGAGGTGATCAATTTATTACAATGGCTCGTGCCTGTTTTGTTAGTCAAATTAAGAAATAATTTCTTGTAATTTTGCACAATAAATACATCAACTGAAAGCTACGTTTTTGTTTTTTTGATAACTTCCCGAGCTTCGACTAATAACGCGTTATTATTCTAAGTTCCTGGCATCTATGATATACGTCTCTTTGTATTTGTATGAAATACAAAGAAAAAACGAAAACGTACGGACATAGCTCTCAGTTTATTTATTTAATGTGCAAAATGTCAGATAAATATTTCTTAATTTTAAGATCAGGAGTGACGCTATCCGTCAAAGAATGAAAGCGACCGAAATAGCATCATTCGATCAAAAACTTGACGTGATAATAGGTTGGCCATGTCTGCCGCAGAACCGATGGCCGATGGAGCCGACGAGTTCTGAAGGAGACCACGTAGTCCCAGCGGCTCGTTGAACAGACGACCTGGTAAATGCTGCTCGTGCTAGCTGGATGAGGAGGGCAAGTGATCGAGCGTAATGGCGCTGAGGAGGCTACGTTCAGCAGTGGATGGCAAAAGGCTGATGATGATTGATTGCCACAATATTTCATAGTCTCATAAATTAGAAAACTATAGACGAACGATTTAATATTCAAAGCACATAATTAAAGTAGGACAGTCGTGAGGATGGCGGATGAAAAAGTTATGATGGATGGTACGGTTAGAATCGGGCAACGTGACACGCACAAAATTTCCATAGAAAGAGGATACAATTCACGCGATCGAGAGTATATCTTGTATAGAATATACTTATTAGGCGGTAAGTTGACGATAACGTAAAACTCAGTCATTACTATTTATATTAAGTAATATATGATAAACTCAAAAACGTACTGGATAGCAAAGAATCATTGATATGTAAGATACAAAATAATGGATTTCCAGTGAGCACACATTTTCATTAAAAAATATCAAATGGACTCATTGTCAATGAACTAAAGATGTCCACAAAATTGTCGGAATTTATGATATATTTTAAAATAGTTACTTAGCCTAACAATTGGACAGTGCAATTTTTGGGTAACAGCTTTTTTCTGTTGTGGAGACATCAGAACAACAGCGAATCAGAAAAATCCTTACTCGTTGGCAGAGTGATGACCGAAGCCGGAATGATAATTTTCCGTGTTTTCCGTCGATTAATGTAACTGTGCAATAAAAAAAAGGCACCTAGTTCCTATGAGTTGTTTTGGGCTTGTAATATGTCAGTAAGCTGTGGTAATAGCCATGCATATACAGTTACTTAAAAATCAATAATATAATTACATAATTACCAGGAGACATTAACAAAAATTTGTCTTTTTAAGTCACAAGACATGTTTACTTTTAGATTTGAGTTTTAGCATTTTTCTTCCATTTATTGGCGATTTTGCAGCCACCGTTTTTGTACACCGATAAAATTTTTTTTAATATGTCTGCCATGTGTGTTTTGTATCTACTGTGTGTTTTATTGTTATATAATTAAAAACATGAAATAAATAGATGCTAAATAGAGTAAATTTGTACTTCCTTTAATTATGTTCTAAAACAATAATTATGAAAATGACTCGTGACAAGCGCCATAAGGGTACGGGGTCACTCATTGACATTTCAATATCGCGTCAGGATCAACCAAGAAAATGCTAATGACGTGCGGTGCAGCGCGCAGGCGCGGCCGGTGACGAATCATCAAGACATTAGTGCGCCATTAGATCATGGGGTTATGACCATAGGGTATTTCAAACATGGTGTAAATAACACACCGGTCGGCCGGAATGGTTTTCGCAGTCCCCGTAAAAGTCCGCAGGCTTCGTCAAGCTACTCTTAGGCAAATAATGTAAGTGTAATAATGTCTTAGGTGAGGTTACACCATGTCTTGCTAGGCATGAAAAACTAGAACATGGACAATTAAATTGTACTCGCAAAAAATGCTCCAAATCAACGCCACTAGCGACAGAAAAGTTTTACTGACTAAAAGTACGAAATTAAATACTTCAATGTAGCCGAACAATATAAGGAAGGTCCTGGCATGGCACCTAGTGATATAGGCTCATGTCTGACGTTCAGTTTGGTATTAGCCATCCATGTCTAGTTACAAAAAAAAGAAACATATGTGTATTAAAAACCATACGCCAAAATTGTATGTCATATGTGTTCCTCATATAAACTTTCATCTCCTTTGAGTTTAATTTTCGCCACAAAATGTAGCCTTTGCCTTTTCTTAAGGCTCAAACTCTTTCTATAATACCAAAGTTAATCAAAATTGGTTTAGGCAAGAAAACTCAACAGACAGACCGAGGTACTTTCACAAATAATATTAGAATTAATTACACACATTGCACATTAGTTTCATCATTCTTTCAGAACTCGTTCGTTGAACATGTCCAGACCATATTAATGTACCCTTGACTAACATCGGCACTCATAAAAAAAAAGATATTTAAGATACTCCGTTCTGAACTTTGTCATTGTTCGCGTGATTTCATCATGGACCTGGTAAAACTGTTTCTTTTGTTTCTAAAGAAAAACCATGTATTTGAATGATTCATGGATAAGAATGATCGCTAACTAGGTATGAAGGTATGAAGGTAAGTAGGAAAATGTAATAAGTAATACCTCGCGGTAGGTAAGTTTACGAGCTGCTTACACGGAAAACAATAAAATAACAGTACCATCTTCAACGATATTAATTCCGGGGCTGCGGCGGACGAACGGGCGCGCCGCGGAACAAGCGAACCGGCCAGCCGAGGGGAGAATACTCTGGGCGGCTATCCTGGAGGTTTTTCGTGCAGGAGGCCTATTCCTGGAATTCCGTACGCAGGTATTCTGAGTCTAGAAAACCGCTTTTATAACGGTTTCCAAAGCGATTTTCTTGAAGAAAATATACCGGAGCATAAGTATTTAAATTGAATCAAGATTTTTCGTCGAAAAAATCGCTTTGAAAACCGCTATCAAAGCGGTTCTATAGACTCAAGATTTCTGCGTACGGAATTCCAGGAATAAGCCTTACAAGCCTTATAAGTAGTTAACGCCCAAGAGGCATTCTATTCTCATAAATCCTGAAGTGCAAGTGCAGGAAACAACTGAGCACTCAACGCTCAAGTGGAATTCGATTCTCATCTATCCTGAATATATATAACCTAGAAATCAACGCCCAAATGATATTCCTGTTTAGAAATTTGTCTGTTTTTACTTATAGGGGTGCGGATTAAACAGCGCACAGCAAAGCCTCCCCCAAGGTTCAGGTAATGCTTGTACCTGTACAGTGCAGTGTCTTAAATAATTAAAAATCTATCTGGATACGATATAAAAATTTAGTATAAAGTTATAACGATGAAAATGCAAAGCACGTGTCCACGTAGACAGATAAAAACTCGTGTGCTTGTGCAGGTAGTCACTACAGATTCCTGCGGGGATCTCCGCTGAAGAGATGAGGTGATTCCTTTAAAAATATACATCTCGCAGCAAAGTTGCTCGGTACAAGCAACGATACTAAGTGTGAATGTGTTTGTAATGCACCACTATCTATGGAAAAAACATAAGCAAACCAGGGCACAAACATACACGACGCCGCTTCCCTGAAGGGGTAGGCAGAGATGACAGTGCGTAAACATTACGATTCGAGCATACTTCCTTCGCTTCATATATTTATAGGTAGTTATACATGCTGCTTCGTCACTTCCACACGCTTCGGCTTTGTTTAGTCATTCTATATTCACTCATTTTCTTTCGAGCCAATTTAACATGCCCTTTTTAATTCTCGTCACCACATTTTCTTTCTGTTAAGAAGGAACAGACATATCCTAATCTTTATTGAATCCGTGGTGTATGCGCGGAGGCGGGATGGCAGCGGCGGCGCACGCCCGCCGCGGGCGTAGGGCGGTTGCGGCAGCGGCGCGGGCGGCGGCACGGCGGTGGAGCTCTATGCCGGCAGGTCGGCCGGGTGGCAATTGATTTAAACCAGTGGTTCTTAATCTTTTAGTGAGGA
This sequence comes from Incurvaria masculella, assembly GCA_946894095.1. Lineage (NCBI taxonomy): Eukaryota > Metazoa > Arthropoda > Insecta > Lepidoptera > Incurvariidae > Incurvaria > Incurvaria masculella. Next base: position 14,279,711 of record OX335644.1, read on the forward strand.
AGGACCAATTCACAAAATGTTTGTCATGCCACGGACCACTTAATATTGGAGGTAATGAAATCTAAATTAATAGAGGTTTTTTTATATCTATACATAAAACACGCATACAAAGGTATTTTTCTTACGACTATTTTATTTTACTGATATAAATATTTAGATACATCATTTTAATGCGATTTTGGTGATTGCATATTCTTTAGGAAACCCTGTCAAATCATCACTTATTTCTCTGGATTTCTCTTATATTTTCTGGATGTCTTCACGGACCACTTTAGGTGCTTTCAGGGACCACCAGTGGTCCGCGGACCATCGGTTATGAACCACTGATTTAAACAATGATCCCGCAACTATATCTCATGCACTTGCGGGTTAACGCTAACGCGCGTGCTGAGGTCGGAGCTAACCGGCGGACCAGCCGACAGTAGAATACGCCTCCGTTATAGCTGAAGCATATTCTATCGATTCGTTGATCCGTTTTCAACGAATAATAGTACCCGCATAAATATTTGTTGGCATGGCAAGGATCCGCGAAGATTTCGTTTCGTTAACAATAAAACGGTGTTTTGGTTTCAGTAGTTCGCAGTTATTAATATATACGAGTATGATCTATATATTCTGTTTATCTATAATATCTTTTCAAAATATTTTTTTAATGTTAAGAAATGTGTGAATTGTCAGTCAAGCAATGTGGCTGCATCCTCTCGGTGTTCCCTACTCTCGCGAATAAATATGTTTTCGTTACAGGTTTTCTCGTTGTATGTGGCGTGGTGGGTAGGTAGAGATTTATGAAAGCTTTTTAGTTACTTAAGTCACAAGAAACTTATTCTAATAACACCCGCCAAATGTACTCATACACATATTTATTATCATTGTGATCGGTTGGTGATCGATCGAATCAGAGCTCCTATAGTCACACATGTCACCTAAATTGGCGTTTACGCCAAATCAATCAACTAACGTTTTCAAACGTATGGCGAAATGGAAGAGCACGCGCAGTGACGCGTTAAGGTAACTAACATTTGCGAGTCCGAGTTTGATTACATAGTTCACGTATCGTCACCGTAAATAAGCTGACGTTGCCATTTACGCCAACTCCGCGTTTTCGTACAAATTGGTAGTCTGTGTTTGATTTTGACAGGTTGAAGAAGTAAAAGTACAGAATAAGCAGTAAAAACTTGTATGGGGCTGACATTTTTACAAAACTTCAAAGTTCCGTAAACGCCAATTGAGGTGAGAACTCGAACTGACCGTAACGATTGCAATATGACGAATCTACAGAGTGTATAAGAACATATGAGTCGAAATGTGGAAATAAACGATAGTAGTACCTACTTACGAATTCAGTTCCAAATTTGAAATCAGCTTTCGCGTTGCACCAAAGGGGTACGATACCGCTGCGCACTCACTGACCAACGGCTGCGTTCACGATAAACGTAGCACGGAACAGGCGTTACTTTGACAACGCGTCAACAACGCACGGGAAAAATGAGAGAGCGGGTCTCAGCCACTTCATTGGGGTCCCGTCGGCTTAAATCGTGACCGAGAAGAGATTAAGTCGTCGAAATGTCAAAATTGACACCGTAAACCACTCGGCTTTGACATTTTTATGCCCGCGCGACATTTTAATGGCGCTCTTATGAAACATCTCCGGCCCGCACGATACGATCTCGTTCCAATTAAACGTTAATTTATATCACGAAATCGAACGGATTCACGTTGCTTGCATGGATTTTAGGAGTCTTCTCCTTTTATTGGACCACATTTGGGGCGGACTGTTACTATATTTATGCTTTGTTGCTTACGCTTATTTCCGACTAGCTAAGATTCCCGGCTTTGACACGAATTCGCTTACTACTGATTTTCTCGAGTTCCGACGACACGCAAGAACACGTAACAAACTTTAGTAACTTCAGTATTTAGTGCAACGAACATTCGACATTGCGTTTTCCGACGTATTCCACTAACTCGTGACTACGCCGCCGCGCCGCTATAATATGAATAACTTTCGATCGCTACTCGGTAGTCACAGTTTGATTTTGACAGGTTGAAGAAGTAAAACCACAGAATACGTTGTAAAAATGTATGGGTTTGATGTAAACGCAAAAAGTGAGAACTCAGACTAACCATACATAACAATATTGTATCGTGTGACCGTGATTAATAAAAAATGGCGATACTACTTCGGTTGCGTCCCGAATACAGCAATTAGAAAAGGCTTGCTTTCAGGTCATCCTTTACATATAATGTTGAAGACCCCTGCAGCACTAGAATAGAAAACCTTCGTCAAATCAGAAGCGAGACATCCTGGACGCCGGCGGTCGTCGATCTCCGTGCCGGCGGTTGTCATGACGTTGAGGGGGCATCAATTATATCGAGAAAAGTAAGGTTAATCGAGTTTAAATTCATTACTTCATACGGATATACATTACTAGAATGTGTATGTTTTAAACTTCTGATATGCTCATTTCTATGCTTTATATGGGTTAAAAAATCGCTAATTCGTCGTTTGTATTAGATAGTAGGGTCCCATTTCGAGCGTGTCGCAAGCGTGCGTGGGCGCACATACCGCCTCCCCGCCTCACCGTTCGCAACGCAAACTCATAAAGCATACCGATGACATGAGCTAGAATGTAAATCCCGGCGCGTTGATTCCCGGTGCCGGGCCGGGCCCAGGGCGGCGATAAATAAGCGAACGGAAAGGAACCATCGGTTCCTGGGGCGCGATTCTGCTTTCTTGTCACCGTCCGGTGTCGGTTCTGGGAGTTTGTCACCGCATGTGTCGATTAACTTAGATACGGCTGCCGCCCGTAGATATGTGCATTGATTTGGGAGCACTACAGTTCTCTAGCGAATGAATTTTAAGCTTTATGAACTTAATATTTTCTGCGGCGCCCTCGTAATCATCATAACCTAAATATATCCGAACCCAATACTCAACCCAGAAGCAAGTTTAGTTATGATGCTTGCGACAGCGCCGCAGAACGTATACATTTCACAAAGCAGACTATTTGTTCTATAAGCGAATGGCCATTATACATTCTGAATTTTAGGCTTTCTGAGGTAACTTGTTACCGATGTTAGGTGGTTGCTTGCATTAGTACATTCTCACCTTTTACCTTGACTCCCATAAAAATATATGCTTTCAACGCATAACTTATTACTTGCAGATATATGGCTGGATACTGCATTGAAGCCGTCGTAATATTTAAGAACCGATAAGTAATAGACTAATAGTAATAGTTATACATAATTTTACTTTTATTTTAGTTACAGCCTCAACCATTTATTTGTTAAATGATTTTATTATAGAACCGTTTTCAAAATGTTTTTTGCTAAAAAGTTATTAGAGTTTAAAAAAATCAACAGTATTTTATAAACGCATTACTTTTAAATACGAGTTCAGACGTTCAAATCTGCGATGCAGCGGCAATGAGAAATTGTTTGTATTTTCTATCCAGTTCTGTGTGGCCGTGCTCATAAAGGAAATGTCCTGGCATGGCACTTAATTCTTACGGATCAGTGATGTATTGAGTTAACATTATGACGGCAGTTGTGTGGCATTAGCAAAAAAAATAAATTTATAATTTAATTAGGATAATCTTGAATATCGTTAAATGTTGAACAATTGCGATGTAGACAAAACGGAACGCAAAGAGACGGAATGAGATCGCTTCAACATAATTTACGTCAGGTCATGTGTCGTAGGCTATCTAGACTCGCGGCCGGCGGGAGGTGGGGGGTAGGGAGCGGAGGTGGTGGCAGCGGGACGGAGGTGGCGTGGGCGACAAACCCGGTTCCCGTGACATAAGGCCTGAATGACGACCCGACATTGCAACAGAAGTATTTTTTTATTTTCTTTCTATTCCGGCGTGTAATAGATTACTAGGAGCATTATAGCAATCCGAAAGTGATCGATTTTTGTATATTGGATAGTTGAGCATAAATTACATACATAAAGAGTGTTGACAGTAAGTGCGCAGTTTTTTTATGTAACTGGACATGGATGGCTCACACCACACCCACTGTCATGATGGCCCCCCAATGCATGGCAGGAATAAGGTGCCATGCCAGGACCTTCCCTTTTTGAGCACGGCTACATTGGATGGAAAACACGGACAATTTTTCATAGCCGTTTTGACCATCTTTTCATCTAAGCCGGGTACCAGCCCGGGCGAACTTAACCTACCCAACTAGTATGGTCCGGTAGGGCCCTTCCCTACAATTTGTACATTTCTAGCATTTGTGACGACATATCCATCTCAGAAAGAGAAAGAAAGTGGGGTCTGAATGGGGCGGGCATCTAAACCCATGACCTATGGCATGCAAGGCAAGTCGCCGCGCCCCAAAGTTATGAGCCTCTCAATGTATGTTAGCTGTTGGTTGAAATGTTACAGAAAATAACAAAACAATTGTTTGGGAGGTAGCAAACTACTTTTAACATTATGTTATTTATAACTTTTTTGTTCAGACACTGTTTTTGTATAATGTGTATAATTTGTAAAATAACTTTTTTGTTAAGACACTGTTTTTGTATAATGTATAATTTGTTTTAAATATGAGCGGCTCGTAGCCTAGTGGCGCGCAGGCTGGCCTAGCGTGCCAGAGGTCTGGGTTCAATTCCGACATGCACCACTGTCTTCCGAGTTCGATAAGTGCATTTCTTCACGAATGCGCGCTGCTCCATTGTTCGGCATCCAGTAAAACTGTAGGTTCCCTTCCCATACTAGGTGGTAGGGTTTAAGCCCGCCCGGGTTGGCACCATCGCATTGGATGAAAAAATGGTCGAAGCGGCAATGAAAAATTGTCCGTGTTTTCCATCTATTTCAATGTAGCCGTGCTCATAAAGGGAAGGTTCTGGCATAGCACCTAATTTCTTCGGGAATGTGGTGTATTGGGCTAACATCATAACGGTAGTTGTGTGGTATTAGCCATCCATGTCAGGTCGCATAAAAAAATACATATATAATAAACAATTATTATTATTATATCTTTGAGCACCTATAATTTAAGATCATTGAACACGGGTAATTTTATAAATTATTTTGTACTAGCTCAACTAGGGTCAATGTCGTTTTGGACTGATGTCGGGCCGAATTAATTCCTGGATATTATATGAGTTTTCCATACAAATTGATATTTGAAACCTAATATCATCCAACAAATATCTGTCTGCACGCTTTTTTTTATTCAAACCGATTAAAATGACATCAAAAAAAGGAAATGCTCATATTAATTCTGTTTTCTCTGTGGTCTGACTCAGGATATATTTACCGAAAAAACAAAGACATGCAGACAAAGATCTTTGTTGCCTGATATCAGATGCCAAATAGCAAGTAAATTGGAACAGTGGTTTTCAAATGATTAGTAAACTACGTTTGTATGAGAGGAAAAAAAATCTGATGCTTACGGGCCCACCTTAAATTAAATTGATTGCTTAGGAGAGCAACTCAAGCATTAAATCATTCCTAATCAGCAGGTACCGAGCGTGATACGTCGAAGCGTGGGTCAATCTAGTCTGACAATTAAAAATATGCTAGATTGAAAGCTGATCGAATCGTCGGCTCTAGAGAGCCTTTCACTCGATAACCGAAGTGGTGGCGAGCAGCGAGCGCGCAGCTGGGCTGGGCACTGAGTGAGAAAGGACTGCAGTGGCGACCGAAGCGCATCCGTGTAGCTGCAGCGTAGCCGCGTATTAGTGATAATGCATTGACGGTAGTGCCGGCCAGCCAGTTCGCTTAAGAGTTCGGGAAGCGCAACAAAACGTTTCACTTCATTTAATTTAATTTATTTATTCAACTCCTGGTAGTCAAACTACACCAAGCCATGTCACAATTTGATTGATCCGCGGATTCGAGGGCCTTGTCATTAAAATTCAATCGTTAAATTGATAACTCCCACAATATATGCGGTGAGGATATTATTTTTTTAATTTAATTTCATTCACTAATCAATAGTCGCGCTTGGAAATCATTTTGGCTATATTCATTATCACGTGAACGCTTCGTAGCAAATAAAGGACAAATTTCCCCCAGAAATGCTCATGTTTTCATTAATTGTAATTAATTTAAAGCCAAAACAATAAAAAAAAACTTAGGGCGACATTAGAATATCGATTATTCAATAAAATATAATTAAAATAATTTACCCTTACCGCTTATGTTGTGTGAGTTCACGCGTTTCAAAAAAATTCAAACCAGTTTAAGGCTAGAATTTTAAATGACAAGGACCAACTTTTATTGATGTAAATCGTAAAATCCTATGTTAAGTTTCTTCAATAATTATGTTTGCAAAAAAGTGCTTGTTATGTAAACTGAAACTATAAAACAAAAGCGAATGAACGACGTTCGTTCTAGGGTCCTATGTCGCCTTAGGCGAACTTACTGTTTGACGGTACCCACGTACCATTAATAATACCAAATCCGAACTCTAGTTAGCCCCTTGGTGACATCAAGGACCACTATGTGGGTTTTGGTCCAACTGCTTTTCTTCCCGTGCAGAACGGTTTTGTCGTTCGGTTCGGATTCCACGTAAAACTGTATGTGAGAATGGGTTCAAAATTCAAAATTCAAATTCAAAATTCATTTAATCCGTGATTTTCAGTTGATACGAAATACAAACCAGTTTATCACATCGTCAAAATTATTAGGTCTCAATCAATTAAAGTCAATCAAATAAAGTCAATTACATTAAATCAGTATAAATCAAATAATCAATAAATAATTCATGAAATCAATTAAATTAAATAAGTAAATGAATTATTTAAACAAAATAACAAATTGAGTGGAATCATTAGTAAAAATTATTGAAAATACTTTAGGTCATAAAAATTCTTTGTAAGCAGCCACTTGTGTAGTTCTCGTTTAAATATGTGATCACTTTCTACTTACTTGGTACGGTTAGTAGACTGAATGAACGAAGCGGCAGTGATGATTGTCAATTTTTTAAGGCTTTCAACATCAGATACTTAGAAAGCGAAAGAAAGTGGTCCATTAAGGGAGCGGGGCTTAAACTCATGACATCCCCGTGCCCGAACTACGACCCACTCAAAGTATCTTTGTTTTGTATATGTATTTGCCTATGCGAGATTTTGTCAACACTAACCAAAAAATCAACTCTTAATGTAAGGAGCGTCCATTTTTTACTATGACAATTGATTTGATGAATAAACATGCTATGGCTATGAAATTACAAAAAATGGTTATTATTAGAAATATTAATAATATATTTAAATGGAGTATTAGGGTTCCAACGAAGCACGCGCCCCATTCAGAGCCCCTAGTCCGACTTGTTTCGCCAAACCTATCGACTGGCGTTTTCAAATGTATGGAGAATTTAAGAGCGCGCGGAGTGGGCGTTAAGTAAACTAACATTTGCGAGTCTGAGTTCGATTTGATAGCTAAATCATGTCATGATAAGTAATCAATCATGATAAGTAAATCGTCGGTGTAAACACGTTGACGTTGCCGTTTACGCCGACTCCGCGCTTTAATAGAAACTTGGTAGTCCGAGTTTGATTTTGACAGGTTGAAGAAGTAAAACCACAGAATAAGGAGTAAAACATATGTGGGGTTTGACGTTTTTACGTTCGAAATTACGTAAACGCTAATTTAAGTGAGCAGTCCGACTAGGGCTCAGACCCAAGTACCACACCAACCAATCGAGTGTTCACTAAGTGGTGGTCGCGTGGGGTGCAACGCCCGTGGGCAGCGGACGGAACTGATCGGCGTATTTTTGACATTCAATTGTGTTGTTTCTTATTCAATTCAATGCATTTGTTCATTACTTATGTATATTATTTTCATGTATAGATTGTCTCAATAACAATAGACGATGGAAAGGAATAAGTAATAGTGCTGGCAATAGTTAGCATAGTTAACATTGAAGGTGGTTGTTGAAAATTGTTTAGATGTTATTGCTCAATGAGTGAAATTTTGTTTTGATTGTTTTTGGTATTATAATACTTATTAATTTCTCTCTTAAAAAAGTGTAAAATTTAATAATAAGAATTCCAAGTTTAAATTGGATAACAAATCTCATTTCAAGATACCAAGAAATGTAAGAAATTTTATTTTATAATACACTAGCTGCGGTACCCGGCTCCGCTCGGGTTAGTGTCGGCTAAATTATCTCATGGATAAAAAGTAGCCCACATGGCTGGTCCAAAATAGGGTCAAACTGGTCCAGGACAATGTATCCATGTACCAAATTTAATCAAGATCGTTCGAGCCGAAATAGCATGATTTAATGAGAAACATCCAATAATTCCCATTTAGAGCTTCGTTGACGTTTGGTGGCTATTTGAAAAAAAAACATTTGCCGCGAGAACCTTTCTGCACTTTCACTGCTACATTGCTTACCTAGTAAGTAACGTGTAACGTAGGTAAGTTTTGCGTGGACTCCAACCCACAGCCAGCCTCGACATCGAAAACAGTAACCCATCTCGAACCTGACTGCTCCCAGAGATGCTATACATTGATAAAATACGCATATAAATCAGGTAAGTGGTTCGCATGTTATAAGACTTTAAGACTCACTACTTACCCTTCTGGTAATGAAGCGTTATATTATGTAATCTATAAGTTTTTAGTAGAATCAGGCTAGACGTAGATACAATGCACATCTAAATCGAGTAATTGGTTCTCAAGGATTTTATTCTGTTGGTCGCTCCTCCGGCGATTTAGCGTGATGCCAAGTAGTCCTAAAGTTGCAGGAAATACCAAGCCGTACTTCAGTAAAAGTAAGCGCTGCCGCCGCAAAGCCGAGCCGTGCATAGCATTGCAGTTTGTATGACAGCCCCATCTTAGCGTAAGCGGAAATGAATTCTATTTAGCCAATCCTAATTCCCGGGTAGTTAAATGTACATGTACTAAGTTTTACAAATCGCTAGTGCCTTGAAAATTCGCCAAACGGACACCAAACAGTCACGACGTCTGCCCTCCCCCCGCCGCCGCTCCCCGCCACCGCCCCCGGCTCCTCTCCCCCTAGTGTGAAGTAGCGCTACCGGCATCGTTTTCGCAGCCCCGTGAAAGTTCTAAAGCCCATGGGCACATAACTTGTAGCCTATGTGTTATTCTGATGTATAAGCTATATTATTGTAAAGTTTCATTAGAATCCATTCAGTAGTTTTTACGTGAAAGAGTAACAAACATCCATCCATCCATCCATCCATCCATTATTACAAACTTTTCCCTTTATAATATTTATTAGATGTATGCTACATGGATCTCGATATGCTGCATGATTTCTCGTGGATGTGGTATGAGTTAGTCTCTCAATTATTGGCTGAGTAACACCTCTTGGAAATGTTTTTTATAATAAATGAAACTAAATCACAGCAAATACATTTTTAATGTAACATACATAGGTTTTTTTACATTGCAAGATTTTCTATTAAACATATATTTATACAAAAACATAACCTCAAGATAAATGACGGCACAAAGAAAACAATAGATACAATGCTAACAACTGATTAATAAAAAAAAAATATGAAAGCGAATCAGTCTCGCAACTGTCCCGTACACGCAATGTCAACAGACTACCCACACACTACCTAATTAGAGCACGCTCGAGTCAAATGTCACAGCTAAATGTCAAGTCAGAAAAAATGTCACCCGCCATCTTGAGCCAGCAGCGTCACCGCCTGATCCGGCTCCGATCTCGATCTCTGTGGGTGGGTGTCAACTGCTAAGCATGGCGCGCTCACACTGTCCTCTCCGACACGACCTCCTATCTGACCTTTGGTGGTAATTCCATTTCACTTACGTTGTTTGGTCAGTATTTTGTGAGCATTTGCTGTGCAAGAATCTCATAAAATGTGTTAGGCTGAGCGAGGTTCCCTACGATAAAACCCTCCTGTAATTTAACATAATAAGACAAGTACTTACTAATAACATATAGTGTTAGAATCCTTTTTTGAGATTAATGCTACGCTGGTAGTATTTTTTTATTGTAATTATGGCTTGATTTTCCCTGTTGTTCGACATATTATTTATATTTACAGATTAGCAGTCGAGCTAAATAAGTAATAAAGTTTATCCGTAAATATGAATATTGAAATGTCTATTTTTATTTTCATTGGATTGAAGGTTGCTGGATCTTTTGTTTTTTGTTCTTGCCCTTCAATAGTTCTACCAAACATTTTAGTTTTGCAGAAACATTTTTTATAAGTTTGTTACGTAACTTTTTAGGGTAGTTTTAAAATAAAAAATATAATGAAATTCAATTCAAATAATCACGGCAATATTCAGAAAGAGTTTCGGATAAGGTGTGAATGTTTTTAACGAGCGTGTAGAACGCACGCAAACGTAGTCCAGATGGTTCAACTGTTTTTGTGTACTGCCAATACTGACGGAACTAGCACGCTGTGGTCGCTTCCAATCTAGTTGTCAATGTACCTAATCGAGCCTCGCGACAAAAGGCCAAAAAACTCAAGAACAAACCGACAAAAAGTCGAATTGGTTCGCGATGACGCATCCGCGTTGATATGTTATTTTCTAACACAATCAAAAGCGTTTCGCGGGCAGCGATTGAAACATTTGTAGGTTAAGGTGGAAAGTGTAGGATAAGGTCACAGTATGGCTTAGTATGCGCCTTGAAAGGTTAGCTATTCTGCAACAATTAGAGCCCTAAATAGTGAGACTTCTATGAAATCTGACAGATGTCAAAATCTGTCATCTTTGATGGGCATCTCTTTGCATTAAATAAAGTTGCGCATGCCATCTGGATTTCGAGATATTTTGAACTGCATTCAACAGTAATGAACTTTGTGCCACTAATAAATTAGAAAGGTTAAATCGATGGTTGAATATTCTCATAGTAGTGTGGTTAATTGGTTTTGTTCTAAAATTAATTAGCGTTACTTTTACAGTTAATTAAAATATTCACTAAAAATGCTTGATAATCTATTATTTTTGTGGGTTGTACCTGGGTAGCTCAGTTTTGGAGCACCAGTAATGCAAAGGTCGCGGACTTGCCCGCTGGATATCATATAAGTTCGGCTGTTAATTTTTTAGTTCAATTTTCATATCCATTTATGATTCTGCTATTACTGACAATGAGATCGACGATGTCAGTGATTGTTGGTGTCAAAATTTTACTTTAAAAGAAATATTTAAGTTTTGCGTAATGTAATAGTATTTATTACTTCGTGCTTTAATAATGTTATGTATTTAATGAATACGACATTACCGTTGTCTCATTAATGTGAGCTTCAGCGACATCTACATTTGAAGTATTGTAATCAGATTTTGAAAATAATCTGAAAAAGTATCCTGCTACCGACGAATGTCACGACCAATACTTTTTCAGATTCTTTTCAAAATCTCATTACAATGCTTCATATGTAGATGTAGATGTCGCCGACACTCAAATTGATGCTTTAAATACTATTAATATTAAGTACGAGAATATAATATGTATAGATGAACACGTTTGATTGCGCACTTAGGCCTAAGTCCGCTAATAGATAACTCCACTCCCGGAATCACACAAATTTGTACCAATCAACTACAACTGCATCACGCTCTTATAAAGCTAGCACTCGAAAGTGGAGTTATCTATTAGCGGACTTAGGCTTCTGATGGGTTTAACCTTTTCAAAAATAATTTGACCAACAGGAGAGGTAAGTAATTACATTTAGAACTGGTATCGAAATGTCAATTACTATTTAGTGATACAAGAAAACCAGAATGGTTGGATCTGATTAATAAAATGTCCGCATTATATTTATTGAGATCAACTGTAAAAAAAATATATTCAAAGTCACTATAATTCCAGAAGTCTTTCCGGTTCTTGACAAAATTAAATATGTCTGCGTTAAGATCTGAGCTCGTTAATTCTGCGAAAGGCTTACCTTGAGGTTTGGCTTTGGGTGTTGAAATTAAAATGGCATCCCCAAAAATTGTATTCTTCTCTCTAATTGGTTTTTTAAATCACGAAACAGCCAAAATATTTCTATACAACCTATATGCTATATGTAAATAAGTAATAGCAATGGGTCATTCCGGCCCCAAAGAGAATGCGTTCCCATACCTGCTACCCAGAGATACGAAACCCGCTGAGAACCCTAAAAAATATGAAATGGTTATACTGGAACAGAGTATATTCCAAGAAACCTCAAATATCGGAATCGGATTCAAGATTCCATTAAGAATTTCCGTAGGAGCAAAAAATGATTTTGCAGCATATTTTGAGAAATTGGCTGATAAACATTGGAATGATGATTCGGAATCGGGTGGATCCGGAATTAACCTATCTCTGGATAATGTGTGTGTGCATATATTAATGTATCTAATACTGTGTTGAAACCATAGATAAAGGATAGTAGGGATAGACTGCTAGGCCGTTGAAAAAATTACATTTAATAACTTTAAATTAGGTAATGCCATTGTAAATAAAACATTTTCATTGATTTGTATTTCATGCATTCTGAAATGTGAATTGCAATGCCAACGGTGACCTTTACTATACCTATCTTACACTTGTATGAGATAAGCAATCTATCCCTGCTATCATTTATCTATGGTTGAAACAGATCTTTCGTTATCGCGTTCTTCCGTTGCAAAACATATTTTATTTATTTGCACAGTCGTTTCTAAATGGAGTAGAAGATAGATAAAAAAATGACGCTAAACAAATGTCACGTAATGATACTTTCACTAAACTTTACCAACCGTTTTGACTTCTAGATAGTTAGAGATGTGCTGGATGCGGCTGTACATTTTTTTAGTTTTAATATACTACAACGTTCTTTATATAAATCCAAAGTAAGGTTAGGCTGAGGAATGGAGTTCGCCTTAATTTCCTCAGCGCGATCGGCATTCCAGATCGGTTTCTCCTCTCATCGACGCGAGCTGCCGGCGCGGTAGGTACCCTCGGTAGGTATGTGGATCGGAGATGGGATCGCGGGTCGCGCGGAGGTCAGGGGGGCGGCGCGGCGGGGCGGGAGGGCGGCGGCGGACGAACGGTGGCAGCCGACGCGCCGGACGCGCAGCTAGGGGTGCCTACACCACTTTACTGTCGAAATATCAACAAATTCTGCCAGTGGTATATAGTTAGCAATACTACTCCTACTAAACTTAAAACTTACTAGGTATATGCCGTCTAGTTGGTAATATCGCACGAAAGATAATCGGAACGGTAGTAAGAAATGTCCATATACTGTATGCCTATAAGAAAGGGCCTGGCATGGTACCTAGATCTTAGAGAGCTTTTTGGGCTCATATTATGATAGTAGGTAGGATATTAGCCATTCATGACTAGTTCCATGAAAAAAGATGTCATGCAAGTATGGGACTAAAGCATCAGCGCATATTCCGTAACTGTTTCTTTTGTTCTTGTTTTTGGCCTTAAACTATTCTACCAAAATTTGTTTGGCAGTAGAATTTAGATCTAAGCTTTTCATTAATTTGGACGGAACACTCGTAAATGTTCTTTGCGGATTCTTCTTTACTGAGTTGATCGAATCAGCGGATTAGCAAAAATGTTTAAGTAAATGAAATGATACCACACTACTTTAACATAAATATCGTTGGACATTAAAGGCTCCGAGCTAAGCTGAAAAACAGCTTAAGCTTGATACCTACATGATGTCTACTAAACATCGGAACAAAATAATCGACTCCAAGATAAATCACAATGAAATATATAATTAATGTCACATAGCAATTTAAGAATTGATAAATGAATAGAGCCTAAAATAAGCTACATAACCCTACAATCATGACCCCTGGAGTAGGAAGAGTATGCAGTATTTATTATGCAACCAATACCAGCTGCACTAAATACCACATTCATGCAATCGTTTCGGATAAGATACAAGTTCTGCACCCATGCAGGTATGCGCGAAATCCATCGATATGCCAAAAAGCCTAATATTTAACTTTAAGGCGGCCCATCCCGCTCAACTCCCCATACAAACGGGGAAAGAAGATCACGCACTTATTACTTGTCAGAGATCCCAAATTTTGCTTAAAATAGCGTTATTTGATCGAACTAGATGTCTGACGACCGTTGGCATTGTAAAATTGTGTTTGGTTCCTAAGTTATAAGGTCCAAAAGTCGCGCGTTTTATGCAATAACTTTGGAGATAGATTACGCAATGATAAAGTAAGAATATCTTAAAAAGATTAGTCATCAGACATAGCTTATTTAATCAAGATTTATAATCTATTTGGTTTTTGTTAGATATTTGACTACACCGGTCGTGGTTTACTTTTAGCTATAAGTCGTTTTGTAATTAAAATTTTCGTAAATCTTACCAAATCATACACTATGCACATTGTCTTTTTTGTGGACATGTTGCATCTTCCTCATCACGGAGCCTGTCTTTTTCTTTGAAACAGAGAAGGTCCCAGAGCGCAACAGCACGGTTTTATACCGTGCCCGCGATTGAGTTAGTGCCGCCGGGTTGGGCCACTTTAAGATGCACAAGAAAGTGCAGTAGGAATATATTATTCCTTATATATGTATACAAGTATTTTAGAAATTTAGTGTAATTTATTGATCGTTATTTTTATTAACAATTTTTCTACATAGGATTTCTTCGTAACATTATATATATTCAAATTCAAATAGTTTATTCAGCCACAACACACGAAAATACATATAACACTAATTAATCAAGTAAATAAAACAATAAAAAAAGTAACACAAGTTATATATAATGTACTATTATCATTTTAGACCTCGAGGCTTATGTTGTGTTGCACTGAATGGGTATGCTCTCAGCTGGTACGCAGCAAACGCTGCGATGCTGGTTTTCAGCGCATCCTTTCCAAAGTCCTTTAATACATGAGTAGCGGGTGTGTTTGTGTGTGTGTGTTTGAGGGTGTGTAGAAGAGTGACAATGAGGGAAGGTGTGTACGTGAATGAGAGCTTGTGCGTGTGAGTAAATGAGGAGAGAGGAAGTAGCGAGAGAATTAAATATGTATTATAAAAAGTTAAAAGGTGTATGCTGGCATCTACTGTTTTTGTCTAGTCATAATATGATCCCTAACTGATTTTAAAAAAATATTTTTGACTGTATATATATCCATATAGATATATATTGACTATATATCTATATGGATAAACCTTATACTTTATTTATGAAATTAAAAACCTACGAAAATACAATAATGCGTGTTTACAGGAAGTGAAAATTCAAAGTGGCCTAAGAACCATCAAGAACAAAAAGTTATAAAATATCGTTGCACAGCCCTAACGTAACCTTTAGCTGGCTCCTCAATATTTAAAAATAAAAGACCAGTACATTAATGTATTTTTATTATCAGCTCGCAGCAACAATTTGGAAGCCGCGCTACCGCAGCCTCTCTCCCTCTCTCCCCGCCTGTTTCGCCGCTAGTCCAAGAGCTGACAGAATAATTATTTCGCCATTTTATCGCCGCAATCAATGGACCAAGTATAACAGAAGCAATGGGTTTTATGGGTTTTCGTACCAAAAATACGACCCATCAGATTTCTCTCATACTTGTATTAGGCGACTGGAAATTATTAGAAATATCTAAGTTATCATGTTTTAGGGCGGCGAGATCTCACGCATCGAAATTTGACATAGAATTTAGCAGGTAATACCGAATTGATGTCTCTTTTTGCTAGATATCATCATTTTCGAAATACTTCGTATACGAAGTCGTAGTAAACGGTTACCCACAGCGCCGCGCCGTCATTACTGCGAGGAGATGCACATCTGGTCTAATTGTCACTAATAAGCGTAAAAAGTATATCGCAATCTCTCTGCCTACTATACCTCCCTCCCCGCGTGAGTCGGGGCGGGGGGGAGGACACGCCCGCGGCGGAGCAGCCTTCACCTCTGTACCACGCATGTGGAGCACACTCGGCGTGCGTGTAGGTTTGTGTGTGTGTGACTGCACACATTGAGCCATATTCGTGTGCACTTCTGTTGTAGTGCTTCTTCACGAGCCAAATCTTCACAGGAAAGTAAACGTAAATTACATAGCGGAGAGCATTGATTTGGAAGTCAAAGGCTGAGAGCGTGTTCAAGTTTTTTTATTTTTCAATGACCAAAGAAAAAATAAGGTTATGAGACTGTTAAAAATATAGATGCCACATGTTTCCTCTCTATTTCTGGAGATGAAGATAAAATCTTAAAATATTAAGGCTTAGTAGAGTTTTCTCAAAGTCAACACTGCCGGAAAACTACAGCATGATTCTTAGGTTGTTTCATTGTATGTAATTATTGGTATAACGGACAAAATCACATAATAAATAAAATGGGAACGTGAATAACTATTTGTCTAAGATTAAATAATACTCTAGGTAGGAGCAACTTAACAAATTTAAGTGGGTGGTTTTGGTATATGTACAAATATATTCAACATATTGTTCCATAAGGTAGCGCAGATTTTTCTGGATTTTCGATTTTTTTGTTGCCATGCAAAAGCAAAAGTGGTGCCCCCGCAACACTTCACAATTAATTATTCCGCATAATCAACACTCCATACGCCGTATGCGTCCCATGATGCACAACAGCTTTCGTTGCACCGGCATTAGCAGGCGGTCCGGCCGACACACTGACAGCTGTCAACCTGGCATGGTACACGCATCTCTATGCAGACTAGATCGCTCTCTAGATTGGCCACTCGCGACTTTCCCGAGATGTGTCGGGGCCTTGCATCCTGTCCGATGCGGAGATTGTTCACTAGGGACGGCGAAATCGTTGCCCCTGGCTCAGGGTTATAACATATTCTTCGGCTCAGGGTAAAGACAAGAACCATTGTTGGTGACTCCATTTACCTCCCCCGATTTGATCCAAAGGAACACAAAGCATCTCCAAATAAAATACAAGACCTCTCTGAAGTGCTACTGAGTAGAGGTATTCACGTGCAGCATGGTGCTAGGTTTTATTTGGTTTCTGGGATCTAGATAGTTGCTGCAACGGTAGATGCTTGTATGTTTAGGGATATACAACTTTTGTGCGAAGGTGTTTTATCTGGTTTCTGGGATCTAGATAGTTGCTGCAACGGTAGATGCTTGTAAGTTTAGGGATACACAACTTTTACTAGGGCCTTGGGCCCTAGATAGTTGCCGGAATGGTAGATGCTTGTAGGATACACAACTTTCCTGCCATAATTGTTTGGCCTGAAAAAAAATTAACGATAATTTCGATCAGCTTCGTGTCAATTCGTACTATTTCGACCCACCGCGTATCTACTCACTATGCCACCACGTTCCACGCATACCGCATGCGTCGACTGCCAGCGCCAAATACGAACATCCCGCCTCCCCCCCCACTCCACCCCACGCCACCGCACCTCCGCATCGCGCCGCCCAGATAGTATCGCGAGCAAGAGACGCATTCCTGCAGACGCGGCGCGATCCAGTTCTATCGAGACATTGCTGCACAACCCTTCGCCACTACGTATCGACCTGCTCTGCGAGAAAAATAAAACCTTTCGGTCTTTTTTTATGCGAAGCGCGGCACATGGCGCACGCCAGGACCTCAAAAAAGAGGCACCCGACAACTCCCATGGGATTTCGGACTTTCACAGGGGCTGCAAAACCATGCCGGCCGGGCAGATGCTTTTTCACACCATGTTTGAAGGACCGCAGGTGTACTGAAAATCCTCGGCAGGGCGTTGATTCCACAGTTTACCGACTCTTTTAGGAATGTCGACAGTGAAGTGGATTCCCTGCCTGCTCCGCGTTGAGCAGTGGCAGCGTTATGCAGTTTCGAAGATAATTATCCATTGTAAAGACGATATAATGCAGCGAAAGACCCTACATCTCTCGGAGTTGGAGGGTCTCTAAATTCATGGATACCTCGGGATCGTCGAGAAGACGCACAGCACGATACTGTATCGAGTCCAGGGAGCCGAGCAGTTACTTAGCCGAGCGGAATACTCCACGTAAGACCTTACCTGCGCCGTTTTTGGTCAGCCGTGAAATACTGACGCACCTGTTGAGGACTTCCAGATTTTTCACTTATGATCGTATCTGTTTCAGGCGAATGTTAACTTAACCATTTTCAGTTGATTTTCAAAATTAGCTTAGTATATTTCAGTGTACATAGTTCTCTTTGTTCAATCTCAATGCGATTTAATTTTTACCTTAAAACAAATAAATATTGCTTATTTCTTCCTTTTTCGTTAAATATTTGATTTCCGAATTTTTAAACCAAGATATTTAATAATACTTAAGAAATCATTATTATATATGCATGTTTTATGAAACAGATGACATTTTATCCGGAATTGATTAGTAGACATATTTTGCTGTAACTATAACTATATTATGTAATAACAACAAAACCCATAAAAAGGATATGACAACAATTAATTTCCTTTAACAATAATTCGAGGTAATTACCATTGCATAAATATATTACAATATATGCTCAACGTGTTGACCTTAAAAACAAAAAAATATTAATAGTTATTGTTTAAAAAAAATTAAATTATCGTCAACATAGTTCTCTTTGTTCAATCTCAATGCGTTTTAATTTTTACCTTAAAACAAATTAATATTGCTTATTTCTTCCTTTTTCGTTAAATATTTGATTTCCGAATTTTTAAACCAAGATATTTAATAATACTTAAGAAATCATTATTAAATATGCATGTTTTATGAAACAGATGACATTTTATCCGGAATTGATTAGTAGACATATTTTGCTGTAACTATAACTATATTATGTAATAACAACAAAACCCATAAAAAGGATATGACAACAATTAATTTCCTTTAACTATAATTCGAGGTAATTACCATTGCATAAATATATTACAATATATGCTTAACGTGTTGACCTTAAAAACAAAAAAATATTAATAGTTATTGTTTTAAAAAAATGAGATTATCGGTTATCGACGAGTTCGACCACTAGCGGCCGTCAACCGGTCGTCGACTGAACGGAAATCATCTCGCAATGTCAATACTGCGCCGGCGCAGGTTTTTGCCGCGCACCGACATATATGGCCGCGGAGACCAGTATCTTAATGCACCCGGGACAGGTTAATGCCGAGTATTAACTTGAACTATAGACTCCTTTGCGGAAGAGCCTTGCCTTTTTCGTATGCCAAAGGTTGACGTATGGGTTCCTTGTAGAATGTCAACTATGCTCGCTGGAAAAAACATATGAGCGTGCTTGTACTTTGACGCAGAATTATGTACTTCTCCCAGAACCAAGGCACTTAACCTGCTACCGATTTTTACACGTGAAAACGAAACAGACAGAGTTACTTTCACATTTATAATATTAGGACTCGTATGGATAAATAGCGTACCAACTAAAAAAATCACAGACGAATTGAATTACCGATTGAATTACCAGCGCATTGCTCCTGAAGTGTCAAATTACCTGAAACAGATAAACATATACATTTTATACCGCATCATCAAATACACTGCTATATCTTAACAGAGTTTCGGCACATACAATGTTTCTTGTACGCAGAATGCAAAAAATAATCGATTTGAGGCACTAGTTAATATAAATGTTAAATATACCCATTAAAAATTATTTACATTTATGAGCCTATAGTAAACGAGACTGTATTTTTCGCTTGTTACTAAATGGTGCATCGAAAATTCGTGGTTTGTATAACATATTTATTTATTTAATGGAAAACTTACAGCTAATTCACAACTAATACACAAATTAGACAATGTAATTGTCAAAATCCAAAAACATGTCTTCACAGATACAATGTAAGACTGGACCAAAAGTAGACTGCTATCTAAGCGTAAATCGGCCAGTATCTCATCTCGGATATACCACCGCCACTTGGTCCCAGATATTATTTGTAGTATTTAATGTCGTATATTTGACTCAGTTTAATTTTTTTTGGAAACATGAATGAATTTGTATCGTGGTATTCTATCATTCCAAAGAAGTAAAAAATCTTACGTGCGTCCATAAGTACACACATTATTTTGTAGGCTGTAATATTACTATATAAATGTTCATGAAGTGTATTATTTTAAAATTAATGTAGTAATTTTAAGATAAAAACCAGATATTTTTAATAAACTTTGTTACAGAAATAAAAAGCTTTATTTCATCAGGTATAATTAATTATTACTTTGAACACCGTTAAACATTCTTTCATTGGGGCATCAAAGTTCCTCTCCGTATCACACGCTGAGAACCTGACCTGGCGAAAGAGCAATTTGATTTTGAGAGTTCGGATAGCGAGCGCTACGCGCTACGTGTCTAATCGCTAATGATACGAACGTGTTGACAGCAGGTTTTCGTAGCACGCGCTACGAAAGGCTAATTTGACACAGATCATCAGGCGCCATCCGTCTGAGATTTTATTCGCTCAAGTCACGCAATTTGTAAAGCCTCGGCCATTCTAGAAAGGAAAGTTTCTTGTTTGTCCATTCCTCTCTTTATAAACATTAGATAAGTGAAAAATATTAGGCACTAAACGTATTACGTGCCTCTCAAAATAGGCCTAACATACAAAAGTTGTAAGTGGGTTAAAATAATAGGTTCATGTCATTTTCCTGTCAAAGTCACAGACCTATTGCATACGCTGCGCTTATAAGACACAGTGTGGGAGGGCAACTGGAGAATTGGAGAGGGGTGGAACATACCTTGCCCGTTGCAACAACTTTTCGAATCAATATACCTACTGGCGATGCTGTTTTTATGAAATCTTCATGATTTCACTAGTTTTCCATAAATAAAGCATGGATTGATGCCATGGTGAACTGTGAATTTGTTGATTGTGAGATGAACGGATGTATGCTTAGATTTTCATCTAAGGATGTATGTAATAAAATAGACAAATACCTTTTTAGGGTTCCGTACCCGAAGGGTGTAAAAGGAACCCTATTACTAAGCCTCCGCTGTCCGTCCGTCCGTCCGTCCGTCTGTCACAGGGCTGTATCTCATGCACCGTAATAGGTAGGCAGATGAAATTTTCACAGAATGTGTATTTATTTTGCCGCTATAATAACAAACAGGTGAAATTAAAAAAGAAAAAAAATTAAAGGCGAAATACGAAAAACGTGATTTTTTTGTGTTAAATGTTGTACGATGGTACGGAATCCTTCGTATGCGAGTCCGACTCGCACGTGGCCGGGTTTTTCTAGTAAATAAGAGGTGAGTCACTCATTTTTTGTCGATTATATATTCCTCATTATTTTAAAGCAAACTTGAAACAGCTTCAGATCTTGGAAGGTACATAACAATGTTTTGAGTAAAAATAAATTTCAGTTCGTTTTGTAAAAAATATGTTTTGTCTTATCCGTCACTTGAATTTGTCTATGGTCACAGTACATTGCGCCACGGTCGTACGTAGTTGCCTTTTAAAATCAGCAACTTTTTGATCGTGTCTAATGGTCATCTCACAAATGCTAGTCTTTTAAATTTCTTACTGCTGTGCTCGCCAATACAGTTATAGTTTTTAACTTCCCGTTTTTGGAGGGTTATTGCAAAAATAGCGACGAACGTCTGTGATGCGAACTGTTGGACATATGAACGGACATTCTAACAGAAGGGTTTTTGTTTTAATTTCTTTCACTAACAGTAAAGCGGCTTACTTTTACGGTGTTTTAAGGTTTTTATTTTTTTCTTAAAAAGCGACTAGCTCTTGAATCTCGGAGTGCTGCGTGCGACACTATAATGGCGTAAAGATGACAGCACGCAACCATAGAGCGAGGCAGCTTATTACGACTCCATTACCTTAATCTCGTGCTTGCGCCACGTATAATCAGTAGGAGGCTACTTAAGGTTACAATATTTAGTTATACTCAATTCAAATAAGTCGTTTACACATTCATTTGTTTATTTCCGTATAGTCATCGGCATGATATTATATGGACGGATATATGTGAAGTTCAATAATAGTCTTTGCAAACAAGGGGTCACGTGGGACTTAAAAACAAGCACTCAACTGCGGCACGGCCATAGACGTAAAATGTGACAAGCGCACGAGCATAAAGAACAGAGGTTTAGTGTTGTACCGTCAGCAACGACGCACTCCTTTTAATGTCACGATAAAAGTTCAACGGCGGCGGCAGCTCCAGCCAGGCGACGGGTCACTGACAGGGTGGGGATACATCGCAATCGATAAAATATTTTCAATGTTTTTTAAATGCATGGATTGTCTGGTAACCCTTTTTTTGAAACTTCTTAAATCGTGACAGTAATCATAAAATAATGTTCTAATCCCGTAAATACAATATGAATGTAGTAAGCACGAAATATTATTTTAAGCAAATTGTATATACATTTTATAAATTTATTGTTGAATTCGTTTTTAATTAATAATTTTATGATAACTTACTTAAAAGTAACCAATTTTAATAAGATATCAATTTAAAACAAAAGTGAAAAATGATTAGAAAGTAGGTGCCAGTTTACATTACATAATCGTTTATTTACATAGCCCCTTTTTTTTATTCATTAAAATCCATTAAATTTTTAATAAATATTTATATGTCATTCGAATCTGATTTTTTTATATTTTTTTTTATTAACTACTATACTCTTGCATTAAGAAATCCACATGTAAATATCAATACGGGTGACAGTTCTAGCTCTTGAGCATCGATATAACGTATTAGGGTCAACCTCGATGGTTGCTGTTTTAGGCGCACATAATGAGTCGTGAGCCAAAATTCTAGCTATTTACTCGAAGCCTAATATAGCACCGAAGTGGTGCAAATAAAGTAAAGCAATATAATTTTTTTTAAAATATTCGAGTGCTCATCAATACATTTCTACAAACGTCTAAACAAAAATCCCATAAAGCAATAACTTATTTCGCCATTTTAATCTACACTTTTATTTCCCATATTTGTATGCCGTCAGTCTAAGCATATAATCGACAATATCCAATGTGGTCCTCACTAGTTCTTAATAAAGCCATAAGATATCTACGTAAGGCCCATAACGAATGTAATTTATGTAGTGTCGCCGTTTCGCCGCCCGATATAAGACTCGGTATAAAAACGTTTTTATCGATACTTGCACTCTGACTGCCGAGACCGGCCGCTCAGTCGTTACCTCACCGTTTTAATTTCTACATTTTCATATTTTTATATCGACATTTTTATCCCATCGTGATCCTTTCATCGTTAAATCGCTTACTTACGACGAAAAATAACGACCTTTTAAACGTCCGAAATGTTATTGCATGAAAAGGCCGAGATTAAAGAAATCCAAAATCGTTAGTAAATTTATATTATGTAAGCGTTTTGCATAAATTATAAGGATTTTAAATGTTTTACCCTCGACGAAGAAATACATAGTGGATAAGTAGTTAGGTACAATATTGTTTCTTATTCCTCCGCGAATTTGTAGCTAGACACTTGAGGTTGAACTGCGACATCTACATTGAAGCATTGTGGACTGGAGTAGTGCATCGCTTTAAGGTCCTTGCTGGCGGTGACGCTAGGTTCGGGTCTTATCTTCCCTAATATATGGTTGAGAGAGGCGACGGCTGTGGGGACTAGCTTGCTCCAATTGGTACCATGTGAGATGGCGGGCATGGTCTTTACAAATAAACTGATAATAGTCATGAACTGTTGCATACGACATGAATTGTTTATTCTCGTCAATGCATGTAAATTTAGTAAACTTTTGTAAACTTAGACTAAGTGGACGTTGAAAAAAAATCCAGCGGAGTTTTGTGCCAGTTCTTCTTCGCTGCGATTGATGAACTGGCTAATGATAACCTATGAAAAATACGAGTGCAGTGTACTGTCATTTACCATTGTAAATGAAATCGCCGGAGGAACAGGTCAGTGAGTGATTATATCCGACCTTTAGTGACATTTCGTACCTTCATAGCTAGACATTTTCAGTTCACTTGGCAGATTAAGACGGCGTTCGACAGTTAGCGGTGCTATACAATTTAAATAAGCGCCAGATTCAATTACTTACCGTCTGTTCACAGGGCGAGTTAATTTACCATGGGAATGCCCGGAATTCACTTCAAACCAGCCGGGATAAGTGTATGTATTTGGCTATTTCCACCTCGTAATTGTTTTTTTTTCGCTCAAATAATAGTATTTTACATAGTCTTATATATTTTGAAAACTTCGTAACTCTGCACAGCGTCGATGCAATCTGCAAATGTGCAAGAAGATTCAGAAAACCACGCTGTAGTAACTGGACATGCATAGCTAATATCACCGTCATGATATTAAACTAACACATCACATGGGAACAAGATGCCATGCCAGAACCTTCCCTATATTGCTCGGCTACATTGAATTTGATGGAAAACACGAAAAATTTTCATTGCCGCTTCGACCATCGTTCATTCAATGCGATGGTACCGACCCGGGGGGGACTTACATAAACTTTTTTTTCTTATATAAAATATCTATACATATATATTATAATTCCATAGTCATGTTAGCGAACTATTGCTGTGTTATCAAGAAAAAAAATGATCTCCCATGACAGCTGAGTCATCATACACTCTTACGGTCACCATTCGCCCCCTGCCCCGGAGCAGCGCTCTCGAAGTGAATGTAGTCGCCCGAGAGCGGCGCTCCATGTCGCCAGCCAGTGTCGCAAGAGTGGCGACGCGGGGCGTCACCTAGGGAAGACGCCACGCTGCGCACTGTAGGTCTCCTGCACCTAGCGCAACCTAAATCCTTAAAAGCCCAGCCGATGATCGAAGTCAACTGAAAGGTTCCTCGCCATGTCCTGCCTTGCACGCATACATCGCGCGATGCGTTACGCTCCAGATGCGTCCGAGTCGACTTCTTTCCGAGTAATTAAGACATCGAAAGCAGTTCGAGCCGTCGCCCCCTGCCCCGGAGCAATGAAGTGAATGTAGTCGCCTGAGAGCGTCGCTCCATGTCGCCAGCCGGTGTCGCAAGAGTGGCGACGCGGGGCGACACCGCGGGCAGAGGCCACCCCGCGCCGCGCGCTGGGGCACGACCGGACACGCCGAAGACCACAGAATTGGCAACAGGCTAGATATGACTTCTTGTTTATTCTTCGTGCGTGCATTCTGGGATTCGTAATTTTTTAGGGTTTGATACCCAAAGGGTCTCAACGGAACCCTATTTTTTATTAATTTTTTATGCGACCTGACATGGATGGCTTATACCACACGACTACCGTTATGATATTAGCCCAATACACCACATTCCCGGAGGAATTAGGTGCCATGCCAGGACCTTCCCTTTATGAGCACGGCTACATTGAACTGGATGGAAAACACGGACAATTTTTCATTGCCGCTTCGACCATCTTTTCATCCAATGCGACGATACCAACCCGGGCGGGCTTAAACCCTACCACCTAGTAGGGGAAGGGGACCTACAGTTTTACATGGATTCCGAACCATGGAGCAGCTCGCATTCGTGACGAAATGCACTTATCGAACTAAGCCTCCGCAGTCCGTCCGTGCATCCGTACGTCCGTCCGTCCGTCCGTCCGTCCGTCCGTCCGTCCGTCTGTCACAGGGCTGTATCTCATGAACCGTAATAGGTAGGCAGCTGAAATTGTGTATTTATTTTGCCGCTATAACAACAAATAGGTAAAATAAAAAAATATAAGAATAAATACATCAAACTTGATTTTTTTATGTTCCATTTTTTACGATGGTTCGGAACCCTTCCTTTGCGAGTCCGACTCTCACTTGGCCAGTTTTTTTAAATAAATGTATAAAATTCAAAATAATACTTTTTTATTCTTGTAGCTAAAAATAGTTTTTCTAGTAATCAATTTTATTTATCCTTAATGGGTATTCCTATTGAGCATTTAGTATGCTCGAAGACTGTTTATATAAAAACCTAAATTAGATTAGGTTCACAAATAAATTATTATGTATACCGTGACGCGAATCACCCACCTATCGGAGGTGAATCGCGCCACTAGTTTTTCTACATATAAACTTCTAGTAACCTGATGTTAAGCAAGAAAATAGTCTCAATATGCAAGTTAATTAGTAATGCAAACTGTTTTGGTTAAAATAAATAACTAGCAATGATATTTTTTTTCATAGTATTTTTACAAATAAAAAAAAATAAGCCAGCAAAATCGGACATATGTAGTGAAACTGAAGTCTGCACTACACAAAGATCGGCTATCAGACTGATTTCAAATGATGTGACTAAATGATTGGAAATGAATTTTGGTTTATATAGCAGAGATATTGCTCGATAGAAAAATATCGTCAAAGAAGGCACAATAAGGTTATAAAATGTATTAATTTATGTTGTGTTATTATAAACATTTATGCTATGACCACACCTTACAGCGCTCTTACATTTCTGCAGGCTTTTTAATTATTACAAAAAACAACTCAAAAAAGTTTCGTACGCCTATGGAAAATGCGTACCATCAAAGAAATAAGATCGCATAAAACACGATGTACCAGCAAATGTGGACATATTCTGGTGAATGTGCCTTCACAGTGACGGATTCACGGAGGGGTCATTTGGCTATTTTACAGTCGTTCTATAGCGTCCCGCGACAAAGCGTTTTGTGCAGAGGGACATCGTGAATGCTTTGTGACATATACTGCACGACCGGTTGGAAGCGTCGGTTGCGGGAAGGCTATTATTGAATCGATAAAGTATTCGAAAACGCAAGCCGAACTGGCGCTATGTGAAACGTCGAAATCGCCATGCGGGCTCCAACAAGGTCACATTCAATAAAATACCATAGAATCATTCGTGTATTTGATGAACTGTAGTTCATTATAACCGTCGCACTATCATGGACATATTTCTCTCGGGTAGGCGATGTGAATGGCTAAGCTATTTCTGTTTACTGGAACAAATATAATGAAATATCTTATTCCAGTGTTTAGCTAAGGTATTCGATTATCATGCCCAATAAAAAAAAACATGTTGAAACCCTAGTACACTTAAATTTATACAAATTATATGCAAAGGGTATGATTTTAGGATGTATGGTTAATTTTTATACACAACCACACACACGACAGACACACAACAAGACCGACATTCGAATGAAATTTCTGATAAATATTAAGGCACTTAAAAATAATTGATCAACCTTAGCCTGACAACAGCCCTTTAAATTAACAAAGGCACAAGGGAAAGAGGAAGGCATTGGCCTCTGCGCGTTCTCTAATCCCCTGTACGTTCGTAAATGTAATTTCAGTTTAGCGACATATCATGGCGAATTGTAGAATTTCCACTTAGACACGGTGGAGTGACTTTAAGCGTTCGTGTACAATACTTATAATGGCGAGCGGAAATCATTCACGACGGTGTCGCCTTCTCTGCCGCCATCCCCAGTGAATCGCGCGAGGCTCGGTGACGATACGGACCGTCAAAGACCGTAAAATGACGTAAAGTTGATGGTCTTCTGAAGGGCTGTCCGCTTGCCTCAATGAGCCTACTTATTATGACTCAACCACAGAATAAGACTCAATATTCGCGGTAACTAAATACTGAGCAGGTAATAATGATCCATCTTTGTGTTTGCTGGTATGGATAGCAGAAGTAATCATAATTTACATTTACTTATTTTAAAATTGGTATACTTATGGTTTGATGAAATACTGTACTTATGTTTGAAAACTTACGGCTTTTCACGCGGCGGGAGGAGGCCCGTTGTCAAGGAGGCAGCCGCTACGTCCGTGCGCAGCATCGTCGGATTCGTTGATTTAGACCAGAGAACAACGTATTTTATAATTCAAAAACACCATCCTAATATTTATAATATTATCTGTATTTAGATGATTTATCGTACAATATTTTATATCTCCTTTCTTGTTTTAATTTGATATGACTGGTGCCAATAGACCGCCGGAGTCGAATCAGTGTATGCGCGCTATTTGTTTATGGTTTAATATTTTATTATGAATAGATTTGAATTTGGAATTAGCAACGAATGTTATTTCTACACGAGAGCTAACGCTAGTGCTGGAGATAATCTTTTGTCAACTAATTATTCAACTGATTTGCAATGGAAATAGATCCGTGCGGTCGCGTGGGCGACCTATACATTTCTTCGGGTTTTCTTCACGAGTGTGAATATCTGAAATGCAAAGTTTAATTTTTTGACGGAAAATTTCGGTTTTAAAAAATGAATAGAATATAATATATTATTTGCACTGTAATACTAAAACAAAATGCTAGAAATGTAAAGAGTAAAGACATACTCACTTACACATATTAGATATACAATCGTGAATCCATGGTTATATGCTCGTATTTTCTAACTTTTTTTAAATTGACTGGACATACATTAATGCATTCCATACCAAAATCACCGTCATAAAATTAGCCCATTAGCCCATTTCCAAAGAAATTAGGTGCCATGCCAGTGACCTAGAATTTTACATAGATTCCGAACCATATGGAATAGCTCGCATTCGTTACGAAAATGTATTTATTCAAATCAGAAAGAGAAATAAAGTGGGGCATGAACAGGCGTGGATTTGAACCAATGACCTCTGGCATGCAGCGTCAGCATAACAATAGAAAAAAAATAGTGAATGACGGAATAATTCAATTTTGAGTAGATCTTTGCAGCGAAAACGCATGCTTATGCTGAAATTCATAAATATTACTCGCACTTGGCTAAGACAAAGTATACCTTCTGACTGTCAGTTTTGACATGAAATGTATGGAACAAGTGTCTATGACTCTCAGCATTACAGTCAATTATGAACATGGATTCATAGAAAAATCCAATCTTTGAAAGTAGCTACAAGTGAAGTAGCTACAAGTGAGTAAAAGTAATAACAGCATAAACATATAAAAACAAAAAAAATAATACTACTACCTACTCGATCGTTACATCGTTTAACGGTGGCGCTTAATGCCATGTCGTTCCATTGTTTGCTGTGCTTTGCAAAATGTTGAGGAACCGTACTTAAACGTAACATGCCATTTTGTCCACTCGGTCACTCGAATTTCATAGCTATGTCCGAGCGGCCAAGCGATGTTACACAAGGGACATGTGATGTCGATGACAAAGTCATTGAACGATTTTACTGCGGAGGCTAAAGCGGTCAGGTGTAATTGAATGTTCCTATTGACTGAGTAATTTCCATAAAATATTTGTGTGCGTTTATGTTGCTCGGTTACGGAACGGAAAAAATGTAGCCTGTTCTGTCGGAAGCTTATTTTTTATTTTATTTGATTTCATAGACTTAATAAATATAATATATTTATATAATAATAAATAATATATTTGCGAAGTCGTCGTGAAAAAATATTCGTGGCGGCACAGACGTGTATGTCCGCACAATATGATATTTTTTAAAATAAATACATGAAAAATGTCTTTGGTAGATAAAAAAATATATCGCGATTTTTTGTGATATTTCTTCGAATTGTATATTGGAAACTTCGGATTTCATTCTAATTTTAATTTAAATATGTTAAAATGGAAAATGTTGGTATATCCGGATTATTTAGACAGAAGGCCATGAAAGATGGTGAATATATAAGTATGATTTCATAGAGAAGGCTTTTAGTTAAGGGGGGTTTAGTTTAATGTGTGCATGCGTGGTAAAATTATTTTTCACATTTAGAAGAGTACGTTACAAGATTTTTACCTATCTATGGACCAGTAAATGCACTAAGCAATTAAAATTTGCCTTCAGACTACGGTACAGAAAATATCTTGGATCCGAATCAACTCGAACAATAATTACGTACATTATTTTACAAAGTCGCCTCTTTATACCACATGAACGAGATACAGTAAGTCCTTTCTCACCAGAAAACTGTAATCTTCCGCTGTAATCCGGGTGATTGAGAATGAAATGATTTTAGTGAACACAAGGCAATGCGGATGTGCGCGCGCGAGCGACGTATCAAAATAACTAAGCTTGGTTTTGACCAAGTGTTATTGTATTTATATTAAACGACACATAAAGGGCCTTTTTTACTAAAGTACTGATTATCTTGTAGTGGTATTGATTGCAATTGTTGATAGTAATCAATCAATAATAAACTAGTTTTTAAGTATCACTGAAAAATAAATAAGTTTCTTGTCGGCTCTTCTTTGCCAGAAGGAATCGAACCGACGACAGGAAAAAAAAGACGAATCCGAGTGTGCAATATACATCTAATGGAGGAAATAAGGAAACCATGTGCCGATAAAGCTATCAGCGCATGGTGAAAAGAGCCCTAATCATAACAATCCATACTAATATTATCAATGCGAAAGTAACTCTATCTGCCTTAAACGATTTCACGCTTCAAACGCTGAACTAATTTCGGATAATTTTGGTTTAAAGAGAGTCTGGACGTTAGAGGAGGACTCAGGCGAAAATTCAACTTGAAGGGAGTGAAACGGGGATTCATATAACGTCCAGAAAAAAGTTCAGCGCGACATTAATCCAAAACGACATTTACCCGAGCGGAGCCGGGTACCTCAGGGTATCCTCAGGTAATCCCGTAAGTGAAAAGCATGTAAAAAAGCCATTGAAGATGATACAAATAGCGAGCAGGCATGTAATCCGATGGTAACAGGTTCCTGACCTGGGCCAGTTACAAGACCGTCAGATAAACATTTGTGTTCCTAATATTTTAGTCTTTTAAAAAAACCCCTAAGGCAGATGTCGATATTTTCAATTCTCTTTTCAGAAGCTGTTACTTACGCATCCAGATAAAGCGAACATTGTTAGAGATAACACACGATAGTATTCTCATGTCGAAATTGATGGCACACGGGTTCAAGAAGGCGCAGTACGTCGTACTAAGTAGCTACTGGTACGTACGTGAAACGAGCTTAGATAAGCAACACTATCTGTCATTTGCTACTTATCTATGTGTTCACACGTCGCGGGGTCGGCTGCTGGCATTCCTTAGTTAATGCAGCGTATACGTCGAACTTGTCATAGAGTATTATGATCAGTATTCATATAAACTTCGTATCCGGCTACATTGTTCTTTTGTTTCGTCCGATCTGCGTCTCTTTTGACACCTCTTGTCCAATCCTATAAATAATGCTACAATATAAAATATTTGATACCTATTTTGTTAAAGCCTTTAACTATATTAAATTTTAGGCAGTGAAACGATGTAATATTTGTTCGGCAGATTACTGAAAATATTATTAATTATTGTTAAAATTTAAGCATACATCATATAAATACATCATTCATTTGAGGTTTAACGATATCTACATCGTAGCATTACAGTCAGATTTTGTAAGTTATATAACATTTTTATTGTCTGGACATTCGTCCAGTCCTGCTTCCGACGAATGTCCAGGCCAATGATGGTTTTCTGGGTTGTTTAAA
This sequence comes from Incurvaria masculella, assembly GCA_946894095.1. Classification (NCBI taxonomy): domain Eukaryota; kingdom Metazoa; phylum Arthropoda; class Insecta; order Lepidoptera; family Incurvariidae; genus Incurvaria; species Incurvaria masculella. Next base: position 14,310,886 of record OX335644.1, read on the forward strand.
TTTGATTACAATGCTTTAATGTAGATGTCGTTGCGTCTCTTAATTAATTCATCTGTTTAATTATCTTTATGTCTAACTGCTGCTTATTTTCCTTCTGTTTAATAAAAAAGTTAAATTATTTAAAAGGTATATTACTAAAATTGGTTATTAAATCAATTATGTTGGTAACAAGGCGCAACATAGTCTAATGCAAGGCCTAAGTGAACTAACGTGTAAGTAAACTACTTACTTGTCTATAATATCTAAGAGAGTTCAAAATGTCGACTAGGCAATTATTAAAAATAACCATGCTTCTATAAAGCTCTTAAAATCGCCAAGCAATTCAACAGCCTCTTCCATCCCGATTCAATGTTTGTGCAACGTATTCGATGCGAAGCCCACCTGTTAGGAAAGAATGCAAGCTTACTATTCAATTCAGGTTGTCCGCAGACAACGGCGTGACCTGGCTAGTCAATCGTCGAAGTGCCTTCTAAGCGAGGCTATTAGTAGCATCTGCCTTCCATGGAGGCGCAAGTGACAACGCGAGCATTGTCTCAGCTGTAACACTTCTAGTCTAGTCAACTTTCACCTCTGACTGTTGTTACAATGTGTCGACGACCACGAGCTGTTGCTTGAATTATACCCTTGAACAATATCCTAAATCACGACAGCTAACTCATCCGCTTATAAGTTTGATCACAAATAGTGCATTCTTACGGTAGTGGTGAGGAGAGATAACTGTATTAATTTCCTTTACCTAAGCAAGGGAACATTCAAGAGTCAGGACAATGAACCTTTTTAGGGTTCCGTATCCAAATGGTGAAAACGGAACCCTATTACTAAGCCTCCGCTGTCTGTCCGTCCGTCCTTCCTTCCGTCCGTCCGTCCGTCCGTCCGTCCGTCCGTCACAGGGCTGTATATCATCAACCGTAATAGGTAGGCAGCTGAAATTTTTACAGATTGTGTATTTATTTTGCCGCTGCTATAACAACAAATAGGTTGAATAAAAAATAATAAAAAACAAAGATTACATACATAAAAAAACGTGATTTTTTTAATGTTGATGGTACGGAACTCTTCAGAGTCCGACTCGCACTTGGCCGGTTTTTTTTTATGTAACTGGACATGAATAGGTAATACCGACTGTAAGTACAGTACAGTTTTATGTGGAATCCGAACCACGGCCAGCCTCAGCGATTGAAAATCTCTATAAAACAACCGCCTAGAACCCAACCGCGCTCAGAGTTGCTTCACCAAGCTTAACCGCAAGGCGTCGCGTTACTGAGCTACCGAGGCTGACCTATATTACATACGGTAAGTACCAGAGCCACTAGTTGGAGAATTGGTTCAGCGGTTTAGACGGGAAAACTTAACAGACAGGGACAGTTACTTTCGCATTTGTAATGGAAAAACAGACATTTTGTTTATTGCCGCTTGAATCATAGTTTCATTCAATGCGGTGGTACCAACCCGGGCGGGCTTGACCCTGCCATTTTGTAGGGGACAGGGAACCCAGCCAGACCTCTCCCACGAAAGGCAAGTTGTCTAGCCCCTAGACCACGAGCTGGCTAATATCCAGGAAATAATTAATAAAAAGTCCAAAGCGACGTTGACCTGAGCGGAGCCGGGTACCTCAGCTATTTCTTATAACTTGCCAACCACGTGCAGAAAGGTTCTGGCGACACATGCTTTAATTTTGTTTTACTTGAATGATTTAATGTTTCTCAATCATTCTTACGATCTTAATTTGGTAGATGGATACAGTGTTCTGGACCAGACTTTTAAACCAGCCCTTTGGGCAACTTTTTATCGATGAAATAATTCAGCCCGATATTAACCCGAGCGAACCGGATAGTAAATTATAATTACAACTGGTTGTGTTTGTACAAATTGTATATAAATAACTACCCGAAATTGTGCCGAAATAGTCGGGTTACACTTCGCTTCGTAGAGATAGCGTTACCAGACTGTAGGTGCACGAGGTGTACGAAATGGAAGGTGCTCGATATGCGGCCAATTCTCACGTAACTAAAGTGAGATTCTCACCTCGGTCTGTACACCGCCGCAGCGGTAATAGACCGTAAGTAGACGCGGACGTGCCACGGAACTTAAATAAAAATAATTCACTCGGACCGAGTGAGGGGTTACAAAAAGTCGCCACGAGAAATTGACGTCGTGATGGTGTCATTACATACACTTTACGGTCATTCCGAGAGTAGGGTCGGGAAAAAGGTTTCTTTAAGTGACGGTTGAATTAAATTGCTTGATTTTAGTTCTTGGAGGGATAAGAGGAATCCTTCAAAAAAGGAAGAAAATAATAATTTGACCAACACTATTGCATACAAGAACGGCAAAATAGCATACAAGATGGCCAATGTAGCCAACGAGTTATGGTGTGGAGACTACGTACAGAAGCCGAGCGGTTCGTTGGACAGACGACCTGGTAAATGTTACTGGCAGTATTAACTGCATGAGGTATCCTGGATGAAGGGGTAAGTGATCAAGCGAAACGGCTTAGAACGGCTGTAGAAGGCCTACGTTCAGCAGAGGACAGCAAGGAGTTCCAAGACTTGTGGAATGTATTTGGATGTGTATTTTAATCTACATAATTAAATTCAGCTGTGGCATTTTTTTCCTTCATGTTAAGAACAAACAGTCATATAAAAAAAAATTATAAAGCAGAATAGCATATGAACTCATAGTTCCCAATTTTTACAAGTATTTACTTATTGAGAGCATGTTTTGATAAATTTGTGATTTATAAGGAAGGTTCTGGCATTTTCTAGTTCTCATGAGATGTGTGTGGTTGCCCACTTGTTCAGTTATATAAAATGAAACCGGAAAAGTACTAGTCTGACTCGCGCAACAATCGAAATTCATATAAAATGTAACTAAAAATTAAATTATTAGTTCCTTAAATTGTGCTAAGAGACTTTGCTCATTTCAAGATTCTAGGTCAACGGAAAGTACTCTACAGGTCTTGATTTATTTTAAAATGTCCCAAAACGTTGCATAACGGTCGTAATTTTTTATCGCGTTGACTTGTAAACTTTGTTTTTTTACACCTCCAAGGAGCCATAGATCTAATAATTGAATAATCATTTCAACATAAATACCTCCACGCGTTTCGCTTTGACAGACAGACAGACAGATAGACAACGAAGTGAATATATAAGGTTTAATACTAAAAATATTGAAACAGAAACAGTTTAACTGACAAGCTAAGCGCGCTTGCTATGCCGACCTTACACGTAACCTTTAGCACTCTGCACCATGAAATCGTACATTAGAGCAGGGTTCGCGGCTTCTTTTTTCCTTAGCTAGATGGCAGTAGCTTCCATCAGCGGCGCGCGAGCGACAGGTGCGGACACAGAGTCATTACGCGCGCTTCCCGACTCATCGCCCAGCTATTTGTTTTATTTTGTCTCGATGGCATTTTAATTTGATAAGTGGCTGTGGCACGTTTACTTAGATTGTTTTTTTCTACTATGACCTCACTGAATTAAAGTCGCTAATCTAAAGAGATTCTCGACAAGGGAAATTGGTAAAACCTCAGATCCGAAAGGAAGGACATGTGCCTTCTGGCGCGTCTACTATGAGATCGGTGGAGTTATTATCTATCTAAAAACTAGTGGTTCTCTGACTGAGCTATAGACATCGCGAGTCTATCTTTTTCAATACTTTGAAAAAAAAAAAAAGGTTCGACTCAAACAATTTATATAATTATCGAAAATTAATTACTATGTGAATTTGTTGGAAAGCGCACAACTCGAGAACGGCGGGACCAATTTGGCAAGTATTTTTTTTAACATTAGTCGAAGTCCGATCTCGAACCATTCTTAGCTAAGTTGGCGCGGCGCTATAGTCGAGATTCAGAACTGACCGTTTGAATAACATGCCGGCGAAAGTGTGTAACCACTTTTACCGGGCTCCCCTTGGTTGAATGTCCAACTGAATGAAATCGACCCGAGCGGAGCAGGGAAACTCACCTAGTAAGTGATAAAGATAGTGATTTTTTAATGAATCACTGTGAATACTAATCTTTTTAATATGACTGGATGATAAAAGATCTAAAATGAATATCCAGTGAGGTCTGCCGGAGGCGCACCGCAGGCACCGGTAGAGGCCCGCTGACACCTGAACCCGCGACACTCATTGTTGTGCGTAGGACATTGTGCCACTGAACCTACGCGACCCGACGCGGATGTCGCGCCGCGCCGCCGCCGCGCACCACACCAGCGACTAACCAGCGACGCGCTATACATATGTATGCTATGTGCATCGAGTAAGAAAGCACGGAAGTGGCGACCGAAACGCGTATGGCGGCAGCGTAGCCACGTTTTAGTGATAATACAAAAACTGACGGTAGCGCTAGCCAGTCAGGGGCATTACCATGGTAAAATGACTCACGGTTGAACAGGCAAGTGAGTGATTAAATCTGACGTAAAGATGCATTTCGTGCCGTACTGTCAAGCGACGTGTTATTCGGGGAGGTGAACTATTTTTTTTTAATAAACGTTAGATTTAATCACTCACTTTCCTGTTCACTCACTGGGCGGGCTAATTTACTATGGTAACCCCCCAGATGTAATCAAGTTCCAAAGATGCAAGAACATCAAAGTAATTGCAGAGGACGCCATTTACTGCGACGAACATTCGATGTTGCCCGTTCCGAGCTCGTAAGCGGACTGAGTGGCCGGCGGTATGTGGCCGCTCTATTTGCATGAGTTTCGGCCGCCACTTCCGTCTTTTCTTACTCGATCATGTGTGTGAGTGAAGCTGCATTTGCACATGCTACCATTTGAGCATGGTGCGGTCGCAAAAAAGTGACATCAACGCGAAACTTAAGGGATAGTTCAACATTTCACTTTTTCAAAACCGAACTAATCAAAGTTGTTCAAGGCTCACAGCCATGGATTCTACACCATCTACTTATGGAGTAAGTACACGCAACCAGCACTCAACTCCATGCTTGTGAAATAAAATGACGTATTTCGATGCATGCTGGGTCTACCGTGGTGGTGTGGCGCGTCGGGTATGTTTTCTGAGAACAGGTTTCCAAAAATTTACTGTTAACGAAGATTAGAGAATCATTTTTGAATCGCCTTCCACCTGAGTAGCACCAAGCCGGCCAGACGACAGGCGCCTCGGCGTCCAGCTCGCGCATGCCCCCCGCGCCGCCGGCAGCGCCGCGCCCTCCCCCCGCCGCCAGCGACGCCAGCATCCAACCGCCTCGCTCACCGCCGCGCGCGCACCCACCGCGCCGAGCCGCGCATGTAGCATAGTACCGACCTGAGTAGCACCAAGCCGGCCAGACGACGGGCGCCTCGGCGTCCAGCTCGCGCATGCCCCCCGCGCCGCCGGCAGCGCCGCGCCCTCCCCCCGCCGCCAGCGACGCCAGCATCCAACCGCCTCGCTCACCGCCGCGCGCGCACCCACCGCGCCGAGCCGCGCATGTAGCATAGTACCGACCTGAGTAGCACCAAGCCGGCCAGACGACGGGCGCCTCGGCGTCCAGCTCGCGCATGCCCCCCGCGCCGCCGGCAGCGCCGCGCCCTCCCCCCGCCGCCAGCGACGCCAGCATCCAACCGCCTCGCTCACCGCCGCGCGCGCACCCACCGCGCCGAGCCGCGCATGTAGCATAGTACCGACCTGAGTAGCACCAAGCCGGCCAGACGACGGGCGCCTCGGCGTCCAGCTCGCGCATGCCCCCCGCGCCGCCGGCAGCGCCGCGCCCTCCCCCCGCCGCCAGCGACGCCAGCATCCAACCGCCTCGCTCACCGCCGCGCGCGCACCCACCGCGCCGAGCCGCGCATTTTATTTTTTTTTAATTTTACTTTATTTGCGAAGAAAACAGTTAATATACATACATATAAAATAATAATAACAAAAAAAAAACATAAACCAATGAATCTTCGACATAAAATTAAACACAGTAATAGTAAACTTAAACAAATTCTAACACTAATCCTAGCTACTACAACTACCGGTTATGTTACCTTTTCAAACTAAAAAATATTTATCAGAAAACAGAAAACAGAAAACAGTAAGTAACAAATTTACCTAAGTTATTTAAATTGATTAATTGCAAACATTTCTTAAATTTCCCTAAATTAACATTAAATATATCGATATTTGTACATTTTTTATTGAAGGAAGTACAACTTCTACGAACGAATGTGTTTTTAAAATAATTAGTATGGCATTTTATTTTATGAACATAAAATGTGTCGTCGGAACGGGTTAATCTAGTAGGGCATCTGAAATTAATATTAGAGAGTAAGTACGGGGATTCAATTTTTGTATGTATTATTTTGAAAAGCATGATTAGATCCCTATTTTCCCTGCGATGTTGTAAGGATTCTAAAATTTCATCAACTTGATCAAAACTATTTGGGGCTCTATATGATACATATTTCAAGAATTTGTTTTGAATCTTTTCAATGTTTTTGATATAGGTATCATATTGGGGGTTCCAAACAGTTGATGCGTATTCAAGATGACTTCTTACATACGCAACATACAGGGTTTTGAACGTATTTATAGATTTAAAGGAGCTGCTAGTGCGCAGTAGGAAACCTAACATTTTATAAGCTTTCGCACTAATATGCTCAATATGGGATTTAAATAGAAGTTTACTATCGAGAATAACTCCAAGATCTTTAACCTCGTCAACTCTTTTAATTGTTTTATTCCCGATTGAATAAGTAAAGAACTTTTTAGCAAATTTCCTGAGAGAAGGATATGATTGAACATTTATCGATGTTTAAATGGAGTAGGTTAAGATTGCAATATTCATGTAGGTTGTCTAGGTCCTCCTGTAAGTCTTGGCAATCTTGCATAGTTTTTATAATTTTTATTATCTTTTTGTCGTCAGCATACAAAAGAAGATTTGATTTACGTATAGCTAAAACGACATCGTTTATGAATATGTTAAACATAAGTGGCCCAAGGTGGGAACCCTGGGGAACACCAGATGTGACCGGGACAAACATGGAGCAGTAACCTTTAAGAGTCACTGCTTGTGAGCGATTTGCCAGATAAGATGACAGCCAACGCAGTAGATCGCCGTGTATACCCATGGATTCTATTTTCAAAATAAGCAAGTTATGTGGAATTTTATCAAAGGCTTTGGAATAATCGGTATACACGACGTCCACCTGGCTTCCATCGTCCATCGCCCCAAGGACCAGGTCAACAAACTCACATAAGTTGGTCTCGGTCGATTTTTTCGAGATAAAACCGTGTTGGTTCGGAATAATAAGTGGCCTAATTAAAGGAAAAATTAAGTCAAAAACTATCTTTTCAAATAACTTACCAATTACATTTAATTTAGATATTGGGCGATAGTTTTCTATATTGTGTTTGTCTCCTTTTTTGTAGACAGGCACGATAAAAGAGCGTTTCCATTCTAAAGGAAAATAGCCCTTGTCAAGGGACAAACGAAACAAGTAAGACAAAGGAGAGGCCAGTACATCTGCGCAGTTTCTTACAAATATTGGGTGGATTCCATCAGGTCCGCTTCCCTTTTTGGGATCAAGCGATTTTATGTATTTGTGTACTAAGGTAGTGTCCAGGTTTATCGAACTGATGTTAACTGTAGAAGAGTTTTCAATAACAATGGGCGGATTTAATGGCGAGATATTCGTAGAGCATGGTTCAAATGTTGATTGAAAAAAGGTATTAAACGAATTTGATATATCTTGGCCACCCTGTGCAACGGAGTCACAGAGGATCATATTGTCAGGTATGTCTGATGATCTTTGTTTGGACTTGATAAATGTCCAGAAATATTTAGGATCATTTTTTATATGTCCCTCAGCTCTTTTTATATAATTATCGTAACATATTTTTTCGACTCTCTTTTGGCGTTCTCTCAAGAAAGAAAAAGTATTGTAATCTTCATTACGTTTGTAAATTTTGTATTTCTTATGATATTTAAGCTTCTCTTTAATAATTTTGATTAAGGCACGGCTATACCAAACAGGGTGTCGAGGATTGGAATGTATAGTTCTGGTTGGTACGTGGGCATCTATTATCGAGTTGATTTTGGCATAAAATCGTTTTGTCGCCAAATCAACGTCGTCGACGCTGAGTGTAGTTAGCCAGTCGACGTCGGATGTGGCGCGGCGTATCGCGGCGTAGTCAGCGATGTGAAAGGAGCGCGCGGTGCGGACGCGGGGTGGGGCGAGGGCGGGTTCACTCGTCACCTGCACCTCCACCTCGAGGGACTTGTGGTGCACATCCTCCGGCACGAGCGGCCGCACGCACCACCTCACCGCGCACGCGCAGTTCGACATTACTAGATCTAAGATGCGCTCATTAGCATTCCGATGAACATTAAATTGCTTGAATCCCGAGAAGTTGAGGAACTCTGCGAGTGTTAATACAAGAGGATCGTCGGGAATGCTACTTAGCACTAAGGCACCGTCATTATCTGTCGATGGGTCCCAGGTAGCCCGGCTCACATTAAAATCACCTAACAATAAGAATTGGTCGTTTGGAAAATCGGTACACATTTTTGATAAGAAATCAAAATAATTGGAAAGTGAATGCAGATGCTCAGTGCATTGAACGAAATAAGAGCAGTAGATACGAAGTTTAGGTGCATGTAGCATAGTACCGACCTGAGTAGCACCAAGCCGGCCAGACGACGGGCGCCTCGGCGTCCAGCTCGCGCATGCCCCCCGCGCCGCCGGCAGCGCCGCGCCCTCCCCCCGCCGCCAGCGACGCCAGCATCCAACCGCCTCGCTCACCGCCGCGCGCGCACCCACCGCGCCGAGCCGCGCATGTAGCATAGTACCGACCTGAGTAGCACCAAGCCGGCCAGACGACGGGCGCCTCGGCGTCCAGCTCGCGCATGCCCCCCGCGCCGCCGGCAGCGCCGCGCCCTCCCCCCGCCGCCAGCGACGCCAGCATCCAACCGCCTCGCTCACCGCCGCGCGCGCACCCACCGCGCCGAGCCGCGCATGTAGCATAGTACCGACCTGAGTATCACCAAGCCGGCCAGACGACGGGCGCCTCGGCGTCCAGCTCGCGCATGCCCCCCGCGCCGCCGGCAGCGCCGCGCCCTCCCCCCGCCGCCAGCGACGCCAGCATCCAACCGCCTCGCTCACCGCCGCGCGCGCACCCACCGCGCCGAGCCGCGCATGTAGCATAGTACCGACCTGAGTAGCACCAAGCCGGCCAGACGACGGGCGCCTCGGCGTCCAGCTCGCGCATGCCCCCCGCGCCGCCGGCAGCGCCGCGCCCTCCCCCCGCCGCCAGCGACGCCAGCATCCAACCGCCTCGCTCACCGCCGCGCGCGCACCCACCGCGCCGAGCCGCGCATGTAGCATAGTACCGACCTGAGTAGCACCAAGCCGGCCAGACGACGGGCGCCTCGGCGTCCAGCTCGCGCATGCCCCCCGCGCCGCCGGCAGCGCCGCGCCCTCCCCCCGCCGCCAGCGACGCCAGCATCCAACCGCCTCGCTCACCGCCGCGCGCGCACCCACCGCGCCGAGCCGCGCATGTAGCATAGTACCGACCTGAGTAGCACCAAGCCGGCCAGACGACAGGCGCCTCGGCGTCCAGCTCGCGCATGCCCCCCGCGCCGCCGGCAGCGCCGCGCCCTCCCCCCGCCGCCAGCGACGCCAGCATCCAACCGCCTCGCTCACCGCCGCGCGCGCACCCACCGCGCTGAGCCGCGCATGTAGCCCCCACGCGCCGCGCGACACGCACCAACCGCAGTATACCACTCAACTTATATTCACTGGGCACATATTCACAGTTAACGAGTTATCACAACACAACACCGCCACGTAGCGTCACTTCCGGGCCGAGCTATAAAGAAAAATAAAAATATTTTAATAAAACACGGCAACAGGAAGAAAAAAGTGAAAATTGGTCCAAGTAAGACTTACCTTTTCTGACTTAACTTAAATTAATCGTACTACTTACGTTTCCATGTGTTGAACTACCAATCTGTTACATCGATGCTGTCAAGTCGATAAAAACAACACGTTTTAAAAAACAGCAATAAAAACTGTCACACCTGCGCCCACGACTAACGATATCATCACGAATGCGACTAAAAAATCACGGACAACTTTTTAATCCTCTTAATGTCATCTAGCTAGCTTGGCACCCTAATTTATGTAACGGATAAAGTTTTTTTCTTCACGTCAGACAAAATGGCAACATAAAATAAGATACAGAAATAGCGTCGAAGAAACAGCGAACGGTCGCTGCATTGAATCAAATACAATCTGTTGATGAGTCCAATAAAGCCCACCCAAGTCGTCCAATTTACACCCGGCCATGGCAGCACCGTAGATTTCGCCTCGAGCCAAGCGGCCCAGGTGTCCTAACCGCGGAGCAATTGCACCTCGTCCGAACGAGAGCACACGATACAGTAAATAGTGTGGAATGGCCCTCACGAAGTAAAGAACCGGTCAGAGTTGATGCAGCGAAGCGCTCCGTCGATTCTAGAGGGAGATGGAAGATGCTTGATGGTTTGGTATAGTGCAGAATTGATGCTAGCCCGTGACGGTTGGTGTTTATGAATGGAAGTTGCTGTAACGAGGCTGGACTGCAAAACATAATGTATCCTGTAACCTGTCCATATTGAAGCGATAAAGGTGAGATCTGTATACTTTCAGTGCGATTAAGAAGTGAGACATGAGGTTTAGGTGCCGCACCTACCCCAAATTGACATCAAACTGACGGCATTCGAGTACAAAATATGTCAGTTAGGGGTACTAACTGTTATGTAGTACTTGGGTGCGAAGCTCCGGCTGAAATGAAACTTCTGGGTCTCTTGACTTCGTTTCATTCCATGAATAAAGAATTTTATAATCAGGAACTAATCATCAGTTCTCGTCAAGAAAAAGGAGGTCTCCCTTGTTTTTTCTAGGTGTCCCGAGTGACATACCAAAATTAGCTCTATATACGAAAAGAACTTTTTAACAATAATTATTTATCGCCAGGAATATCTGGCGACATAACCGCACCTATTGCTCATTTCGCTTTTCGTAATCGCACTGCGGTTGCCGGTGCTTCCATTTATTATTCGCAATAGCTGTCAGATACAACCAACCTCCCCCGTTTCGTGCTTCGTAATCGCACTGCTGAAAAATTAACGCAACCGGAATCGAAACATCGAGTGAATATTATAAATACACTAATCGCGGCGCCTCTTTGTTACATGTTTTTTTTTTCATTTATTTTGGATTCAAACAGTCACACATACAAATTATCAAATAAAATCAATCAAGCTTACACCTATAGATCCGACAAAATTAACTAAATAACAAAATAATCACTGTTTTATTATTATTATTATTATTAATAATTTAAGAAACTTTAAAACTTTTAAAAAACAAGTTACCACAATATTACTCCACATGTCCTCAGACGAAATCGAAAAACTATTCAGTATAGAAACTTAAAAATGAAACTCATACTAACATTTTTATGTACACCAATCACCAATAACTGGCTCTTACACATACTTATACATACACATACACATATACACATCACTACACACCTTTACACAACCCTGCTTATGTACTTTTTCATGCACACCCATACCCAACCACAAATAATAGAATTATAATGTAAAATACTCAATCACACAAACCAGCACTTTTGACACTAAACTTTTCAGAGTCGATAGCGATTATTCGCAGCTCACATTAAAACTGTTGCTTTCCGTCAGTTGCACCCTACTACACAGAATTAAATTCTTTTGTAGGTTGCACAGTGCAAATATGTAAAACTTTAAAGACTGGGTAGAAAAAAGAAATGTATGCTACCTGTTCATGCTATATCTGTACAATTATCTACTTACCTTGTGTGTGAAATAAATAAATAAATAAATAAATAAATTATTATTATTATCATTAGTATTATTTTTACGCAGACAGCGGGTACTATTCTTAAAAACAGTTTTACTGAATTCTAAACAAAGCAGTGGAGAACAGCAAGTTAAAAATTTGTAACAATAAGTCTACGGAGTCTGGGACTCCATTTCTACCTGTCCAAAAAGGATTAGGGTGGCCTTTCACGTGCCATCCTCTCCAGGTCACTAAAGCTGTTTTTCTCCAGCGAGCTCGCTACTGTCCGATGGCTCGTCAGTGGGAATTGAGGTTTTTTTCCGAGGCGTCCATTAGAGGGCGACACGCGAGCCGGCTAGCGGCTAGAGCTAGAGGTGACAGCGGCGACGACGCTGCGTTATCGGTAATACAGTGTGTTTCGTTCTGTTTCACGAACATCAAACGCGTTTCAACATCAATATGTATGCACTGAAAAAAATATATTTGCAACTGTTTACTGTCTTAGCACAGTTAAAATTCAGTCATTTATTGTAAAGTATTTCTCTTTATCATTAGTATTAATGTTTTACGGTAAGTATCTATTAATGAGCCAAAACAGTAAATATTAAAAAAAGTTATTTTAACCGATTTTTTTACATTTAACAAGGGACTATGAAGCTAAGAATTTGTAATTAATATCAATTTAACACCCACAGGCGTTCTTGATAAAAAGGGTCTTGACAGGATGACGAATGGATAACTAAGTGTTCCTACAAGGAATCCTTTTTTTATGTTTATAGAAACGGGATCCTTAAATGTATTATTAATTGTATTTAATTGTATTAATTGTAATTTATTGTTATTAATTGTTAAATGTATTAATGAAATTATATTAATGTAAGACGTGGGTGTATACACTATTATATAATTATGCATGGGTGGATATGAAAGTAGGAAGTTAACCCAGGAATGGGGGCTTTTTAATTATGTTTTTAGGACAAGAATGGCTAACTAAGGCTTAGAATGGTAAAAAATATCATGAAAGCTGGTGATTCATGTCATGGAAAATTTCGTGATATTTTTTACATGACAACTTAAATAAACTATTTCTCTTCTTTCTATTAGCCCAACACACCGCATTCCCGAAGGAATTAGATGCTACGCTAGGACCGTCCCTTTTATGAGCACGGCGACATTGAACTGGATGGAAAAAACGGAAAATTGAACATTGTCGCTTCGCGTATCAACCCGAAACCTTAATTTGTAGGGGAAAGGAACATACAGTTTTACATGAATTACCTGCAGCGTATGCTATTCCGAACTAAGGACGCCACGTTTTTGAATTATTTGGGGGATTTTTTACATTTCGCAACACTCCCTCTTCATTAACTCGAGATTTAGGGCCGAGTGCACGAAAGGACAAACAATCAAAATCAACGTCATAGTATGATTAAACACGTCACTTTGTGTAGACAGTACGGAATGAACTCTATGCGGTTCACTAAAAGTGACGTGTTTGAACATTGAATAACTCAGCCGTCTCTTCGTGCAATCGGGGCTTACTGCCATTTAGAAAGAAATATTTGTGTATATGTTCAATGTAGTCCGAAGCATCCTGTAGCGTCTCCGAGGCGTTTGTCCGTCGCGAGGTAATTACGTTGTAGAAAGCAGTCGTCCGTCGGAGCCGCCGCCGCCGTCGCCGCACGAGCTCCAATTACCGTCCATCTCGATACAGCCCTTGCACTCACAGAACTCGGGTGAAATGGTTTCACCCGAGTGGCTATCATCCGTCACGTAGAAAAATATTCTACATGGAGGATTGGGTAGGCCGATTAGGCAGTAATCCCCAACAGCGTGCGCTGTGGCCAGTGCCTGCAATGCCGAATCCGTTAGTTGTGAGTGACCCCGGAATCCGATGGATGCTTTTGCGGTTATTTATGGATATGTTACGGTTATACTTCGATGTCGGTTAAAGAACGAAATCTCTTTTTTTGCCACGCATTTCCATATGATACCTATGTGTATTTTTGTTTACCTCACTGGTGTGCGAACCATAGATATATTTTTTATGCGACCTGAAATGGATGGCTAATACCAAACAACTACCATTACCTATGATATTAGCCCAATACACCACATTCCTGAAGGAATTAGGTGCCATGCCAGGACCTTCCCTTTATAAGCACAGCTGGATGGAAAACACGGACCAATTTTCATTGCCGGGCGGGCTTAAACCCTACCACCTAGTAGGGGAAGGGGACCTAAAGTTTTACATGGATTCCGAACCATGGAGCAGCTCGTATTCGTGACGAAATGCACTTATCGAACTCGGAAAGAGAAAGACAGTGGTGCATGTCGGAGTTGAACCCAGGCCTCTGGTACGCTAGGCCAGTCCCCGCGCCACTAAATGAGAGTAGGTAAATATTTCTAACGTCATGCGAGTGTTGAATAGGGATAATAAAAGTCAACAGATGGCGTTGCAATTCACATTTGAGAATACATTAAATACAAACCAATGAATATCAATGATATTTTTTTATTTATCACTTAATTTATAGTTAAATAGGTTTTCTAAGCAAAACTTGGAATTAAGCTTAGTTTAATAACAGTGTTCTGTTAGTTCTGGCAGTGGCGGGAGATGGCGATTGTTAGAAATGTCATAGTACCAGCAAACATGAGAAGTATTAGCGAGTTTTGTACGTTGAATGACGTAAGTAGTTCATCCCTACTATCCTTTGTTTAATGTTGCGCTTCCCGAATTTGTTAGCGAACTATCTACCATCACTGCAGTATTTATACTAACACGTGGCGACCCTGCCGCTGTACAGATGAGTTTCGGTTGCCAGTTCCAGCCTTTCTACTCGATGACTGTCGCTTGTCAATGCAACGAATGAGCAATAAATTGAAAACGAGGCCTCCAGGGCTTTCCTTGTATTAGTTTTACCCGGCCTGTGCTGTCCGGGCCGAAGCGGAGGTCACGTCGCCCTGTGTGGTATCTGATAGTGAGCAATATGAATCAATGCGGCTTTATAATAACATCCGACCCCCCGCCGGCCAATGTGGAGGTCGGTGGATAGGTCCCGGAATACTCCGGCTTTGTGAATGGACTATGACAGTTGCGTAGGGCTGTGCTTCGTCCCAAAATATATCGATATCGACTATGAGCTTTCAAGGCGACAACGAAGAAAATTACAACAACACATTATAGATACGTTTAATACTAGTAATTTTAATTCCAGTTTGTAATTGGAGTGGGTGAACATATGTTGCCCAATGCATTGCACGAAACAAGAATTTTATGGGTCCATTCAGAGCATTTCCCAAGACTCGGAATTGACATACATTTTGTCTATTACAATATCGAAATTTGTATCTACATTTTTAAGCTCGGCCTGTAAGAATCACAATATTGCGCTCTCCACGCAATTGTAGTTAGAAATAATTTTAAAACTTTTTTTATTTGGTATCTAACTTGAGTCAACTAATTCTATTCGTGCACGCTTTTGTTTTTTATTTGGAAACAAATCTACGAAGATTTTCTTATGGTATTGTTAGGTTTTTCAAACAAAAACGTACTGAGACAGATATTTATTATGTAAGCGGTTCACGAAGTATGTGCCGTAGCGTAGGGGTCATCGCTAGCCCTCAGAGGCGCAAGTACTTGAGTTCTTAGAACGTCCATTGGATCCAAATGACTAAGAGATCTTTGAAAATATTCTGAGACCCTAAAGGATCTATATACTCAAAAAGCTAGTAATAATGGATGCATACCATCAAATAGTGGTTCAAATGTTATTATTACGATTATTCTTCCTTTTTCGTTGTGGTTATTTGATTGTTTTTTGTTTTTTTTTATGTGACTGGACATGGATGGCTAATACCACACTTTCTGTCATGGTATTAGCCCAACACACCACATGGGAACTAGGTGCCATGCCAGGACCTTCCTTATATTGCACGGCTACATTGAACTGGACGGAAAACACGGACAATTTTCATTGCCGCTTCGACCATCGTTCATCCAATGCGATGGTACCAACCCGAGCGGGATTTACCCTACCACCTAGTAAGTAAGGAAGGGGACCTACAGTTTTAACGTGGAATCCGAACCACGGCCAGCCTCTCTCAACGGTCGAATGGTCACCCATCCAAGACCAGACCGGACCCAGCGTTGCTTAACTTCGGAGAGCGATCGCCGAAGTGTCGCGCCCCTGGGCCATTGAGGCTGACAGTTAGTTTTTTAAGTTAGCAATTTATTTGTGTCCTTTATTGTAGATAGTTTCGGTGTGGTTTTCTTTCTTGAAATGTGTATAAATGTTAAGAAACGATTCCATGTGGACGAACCCTTATATGATTTTTTTTTTAAATATAGTTAGTAAGTATGGGGGCAAGACATTAAAGTTCCCTAAAGTGTATCGGAATTACAAACGTTAAAAATGTTGGGATACTACAAATTCAATGATTATGTAAATCTAGTTTATAGTTATGATGACATCTAAGCATCTGTTTTAGTCTACATGCCACATTAGTCAAACATTTGTCCAAACTGTATGGTAGCAGAGAATTCGCCTTAATTTTGCAAGTTGCAAACGAGTCCGTTATACAAGATCCGGAAGACTCTCTAAAACACAACCGCAACAAAGCGTGTGTCCACACCTCACTTGCATCGGGCCCCCTCTTTCTTCTAGCCGGGCGTTGATTTCCTTTTGGTGCAATAAATAATTCAACTGATACCGATTAACAGTTGGATGTATCGACTCACACGACGCGCTCTTGCTGCGGCGGTGAGATCAAACGGTTCATTAATAACCTGAACAGGCGAACCAGTTACTGCAATGATTTATTTATATTAGGCTCTCGCGACCACTTCCCAATCGATGTTTAGTTCAATTCTATAGTTAATATGTGAATACTTTGAGAAAACACAACTTTGTCATACTAAGGTCGTCTGCATTGATGCGAGGCAAACGGCG
Organism: Incurvaria masculella; assembly: GCA_946894095.1. NCBI lineage: Eukaryota > Metazoa > Arthropoda > Insecta > Lepidoptera > Incurvariidae > Incurvaria > Incurvaria masculella. The sequence goes on from OX335644.1 coordinate 14,327,636, forward strand.
CGCGATTCCATGAGCTCGGAAACTGAAAAATAATTGTATCTTGCCCCAGTACTTTTAAAGTAAAGGGACGGACGTTTGAGAAAGAACGCTTTCGTTGGGGACCTTAGTCAGAAAACGTGTAATTTCATGTCATGGAAATTGTGAACGGAAATTGCATCTGCGCAAGCTGGGAAGCGCGGTGATATGGTGACCGGAACAGCCATATTCTGTAGCGACGCAAACAACAGTGCCGTAGCCGTTATTTTATATGCTATCTACTTTTTGTAATTTCCTCACCTCCATGACTTTTTGAAAGTAATAAATATATTTCAGTCGATTATGAAAAGCGGTCGGATGCAGCGCAACACATCACGAGTGCACTACGCTACGTGGCGGTGGAGATAGGCGGTTCGAATATACATTAAAATATTGCTGGCAAATTTTATCTTTTACTTTTCATTTCACTATTCTAGTACATGTCTACAATACGATTAAATAGTCCGTGATAACAATTTACGAATTAATTTCTAAAAAATTATAAATTGATTTTATATCTAAATAATAAGATGCTTCGTATCTGGCGGGCATCCTACGATAATTGCACTCGTGTTCATAAAAGTTATATTTGATTAACTTTTATGAACACGAGTGCAAATTAGTGCGTAGGAACCTTAAAATCTCAACTAAAATTAGCCTGACGACTCACCGGATTTTCATCTTTTCTGGACCCGCGGAAACCATGCCGGCCGGCCAGGTGCTTCCTCACATTACGATTTAAGGACCCCAGACTGTACTTTGATTGTGCTACCCTTATATGCGTTTGAATCTACCCACAGACGACGTAAATTTGATATCATCGAATCACAACTCGTCTCGCCATAGGTGCACGGGAATGTTCTTTTTTCGGAAGCAAGATCTGAAACTCGGTATTTATATTTAACACCTTAAAATCTTTAAATAACAAAGGGGTAAATTCAGATTGAAAAATAATTCTAATACTATTACATTTTCGCGTTATTGTAAATGTGCAAAATTATGGGGTGCGATCTGAAAACCATGTGTTGAAAACACACATGGGAAGAATCGAGCTATACGTATATATGAACCGCTTTAAAATCAGCAAAACGGTTCTCGAGTTATAAGCATAAAAGATAGACAGTGATTAAAACCCATTACATCTGTAGGTACCACATGGTAGCCTGCCCATCAGTGAAATGCATTAAATTAAATGTATTATGTTTTAAATTTGATTCAATGTAGCATTGCTTAAATAAATGGAAATGACCCGGCATGTGGGCTAATGGTGGGCACCCGGTTAATAGCCATCCATGTCCGGTAACAACACACGAACTATCATAGCCGGCGTCCGATTATATTACATACAGGTGCACCGATTTCTTAGGGGCGCTCAATAGCATTTCTGAGGTCATTTAAAAGGCTATAAAAATAATTTAATACGTGCTTAAGACTTGTTCGTCGTGTCCAAACGGACTAATCGGCCGCATTCAAAAGACATACGCAGCGCAATCGCTTATGCAATAAGGCTACCTACAACCACTTTTTGGATCAACAATTTATTGCTTTGATTCACTTCTTCGGTTTTAAGGCGCGCGCAGCCCACGTGCGAGATATCTACAGAAAATCGAATGAAATTCAAACATTTGCATAGTTCCGACTATTTTCAGCAATAAAAAAAAAAAACCGGCCAAGTGGGAGTCGGACTCGCACACGAAGGGTTCCGTACCATCGTAAAAAAAAACAAAAAAAAACACGTTTTTTTGTATGGGAGCCCCCTTTAATTTTAATTATTATTTAATCTTACCTTAAATACACACTCTGTGAAAATTTCAGCTGTCTACCTGTTACGGTTACTGAGATACAGCCCTGTGACAGACGGACAGACGGACGGACGGACGGACGGACGGACGGACAGCGGAGGCTTAGTAATAGGGTTCCGTTTTCACCCTTTGGGTACGGAACCCTAATACGAAAAAGTCGAAGGGTAAAATCGTTTAGGGCTTACGGGATTTTTGTCATATATTTCCAGCACCTATAGCTTGCCTAAGACCAGGGGCCATACTGGGCTATTTAACTCGCAATTTCGAGTTCGAGTAGAACGTACGAGCAGCCGTTTTGGTACTGCTGTATCTGTCAAATGTGCAATATTAGTGAGAACAAACACGAACTTCGAGTCCAATTCAGTTTGCATAGACTACGCAACCGAGACTTGGGCACTGATGAAGAGGCTACTCCATTGTACCCGGCGGACAGATGGTCTGAGGGATAACCGGCGTAAGATGTGAGAACATTTGTGACGGAATTAGATAATTTCTTTACCAATCAAAAGCGTTTACGTCCTACGTTCTGCGCTCTTACTGGATATAATATCTGGCATCCACTCCTGATTGGTGCAGAATTGATCGAATTCCGTTATATATTTTCTCACATCTTACGCCGGTTCAACCCCTTGTAAATTTTGTTTGTGGTTGGACAAGTCGTTCGAAAAGGGGCGCGTTGGAGGAGGCCTACGTCCAATGCACACTGTTGACACCATGTTGACACCGACAACCAACAATTTCTTTGCATTGGTGTTTAAGAATAACATTGATTAAAAATGCTTGTGAAATCTCAATACAGTGTAACTTGTATGTTAGTGCAATTTTGATCTCCAAATGATATTCTGAATATTTTACGTCGCACGTATAGTTTTTTTTACGAGACACATTTCTTAAAATCGTTTTCAATCAATTAAGACCGTCCAGCTGGTTTGTGCGTTCTCAACAATTTGATATAATCAATGATGCCGTCTCCAAATCAATTAAACTAATGAAATTATAACGATCATAAGAGGAGAATAGCATCATCAGTCAAGCTCGATGATAATATTGAAGGTTCATACATCTTCATCGCATATGATGTCGTTCGAAATTAATGTTGAGTCCTCCGATGGGTTACATCCATTACTCTTAAAGTAATTATGTACGATTTTCCCTCCTAAGTCAACTTTAATATTTATTTGTTATGTTCCAATATAGTTAAAATCAATATCATTTAATAATATATTTAATGAATATGTTTACAAGTCATAGAACGGCGGAACATGTAGGTTGTATCTATCACCTGAGCTGCTGCGAGTTTATTCTATGATGTACCCGTATGCTCCAAAGAATTGAATTTTAAGGCGGCAGAGAGAATGTGAGTAAGGTTAAGACAGTACGAGTACCTCGATGTTACGACGCGGCCATATATAATGACGAGGCCTCCAAGAAGAATACGACCCGCGACCCGCGACCTGCGACCTCTGCGACCGACGACGCGACGGCTGCGAGCCTGCGACCGTGAAGGTTGTTGGCTGCGACCACTGCGACCCCGCCGGGTCGCGTCGGGGTCACGACGCCATTACGGAGGTAGTTAAAGCGGCTGTGAACATTGGAGCGAGCGCTCGGAGCTAGCGGTGAATGATGCCGAGAAGGGTTACCATCGGTCCGGATTTTCCCGGACATGACCGGATTTTTGGCATTGTCCTTGCATCAATTCGTCCGAATTATAGATTTTTTTTTATTTGGGAGAGATGACTCTATGGTGGAATGTTTTCGCAGTTGACGTTTTTTTTGAACATATTATACAAGTGCCATTGCATGAAGGTCCTTTATTCGGGAAGTCAGGATTTATGTCGTTATGAAACGTCGGGTAATTACGCCTACAGCTAGGATGGCGATTCATGACTGTGTACTGGTGCTTACACTTAGTATGGAGGTGAGACTTGGGTATGGCAGAACAGGTGCGAATGTAGTGCGTTCCGTTAGCGGAGTTAATCTAACGAAGTAATTTATTAACGACTGGGTTAGAGAGCATTATCAATAAGGGCGGCCTAGGACAAAATACCGCGACCAAATCGATGTAATTCTTCGTAAAGGTTTGCTATGTAGCAACCGTAAGCATGTATATAGAGCATGTATCAAAAGATGACGTGTTTGTAGATGAAGCGAAAGAGGTGCGCTGTGATCGTACCGTAGGGCGCTCTATCATCTGTGCCTACCCCTTCGGGGAAGCGGCGTGAAGGTATGTATGCGTGTAAGATGTATGTCCAGACCACAGGAATCGGAAGTCCGGGATCTCCGAATTTATATCGAGTAAACGAAATTCCGAGCGCATACCCCACTGACCGAACCTCATTCCTAGGCTGGAGGTGGAAACTGGTGAAGCAGATCATTCCGATTCCTCAATCTCCACAGCAAAAACTTTGTTTGACAGAAAAAACCGTCAAAATAGGATATTTTTTTCGCGTTTCTAGTTATTTCTTTCAAATAGCATTGTAAAGCTACTCTTCTTAAAGTTTAATTGAACGTACAGTTCTTTTATGAAAATGGATTTAATAACTTTTTTTTTTCTTAGGTTTCGAGTCATAGTAAAATGTAATTCGGGACTAAAAATTACCTTGCGAGGGTAATTTTTAAGTCCCGAATTACATTTTACAACGAACTTCCTGGTATATTCAACTTTTATTAAGAAGATAAAAAACCATTCGCGGGTTTCTACCGATTTCGCCACCTGCTGTATACTTATAATTTGGAAATCTCCTAATACCTCCTCCCGTTATCAATGCCTCCTACTAAAACAGGGTTTAAGATTGTCAATCGTTAAATACAAGCGTTAAATACATACATGTATTTAACGCTTCATCCGCGTTGCGGATATTGAGTGCGAAGATTGAGCATTCAAGGAGAAGAATTCCAAATTAAGGAATATACAGCAGGTGGAAGACGTAATAGCCGCGAATGGTATGTTTTGCTGGTTCGTGTCAGCCTTGCAGTATATTCGTAAAGAAGTTCGTTTTACTGAACTCTTTCTTCAATTAATGTGTCATTGCTTCACGGTCGATTATACATACCTACATATTACATTCCTTGGAATAAGCGACGTACAAGATTAGTACTAAAAAGTATATTTTCTTGAGAAAAATATAGCCTGAGGGCGTTTATAAAATAGCGGGCTTAATGAGAATGCAAGTAATTTCTAGTAGGCAGTTGCACGCTGCGTGCGGCGGCATGCTCTACGCACGACAATTTGTCAGATGCCATCACGCCGCACCGCAACCGCCTCCGCACCGCAACCGCCGCGCCGCGACCCGCGTGACCCATGACTAGCTCTAAGGTCACCGCTGGCTGCGAGCCGCATTCATTCGTCCGTAGACTAGTTCGCCGATAGTCCACGAGTTGCGGCCATATTTAAGAGAAAAGGAATGCCAATTCATATACTTATAGAATATAAATTTTATGAACATTTTGTAACTACGGGTATAAAACATTCCATTAATTACTCGTTGAAACAATTAAGGGGTAAAGAATTTGCACTCATTCGATACTAGAACTACATAAAACAATTACGAACATTACTTTATGCCTACGTACACGTAAATGAAATGCGTAAAAAAACATTTAATAACCAAACACGTTTAAGTACTTGGTATATAAACATTTAAAAACATTGCACAGCTCGTGGTGTAGGGGCTAGAGGATTTGCCTTTCATGCGAGAACATATGGGATCAAATCTTCGCCCCGGTCATGCACCAATTTCTTTCTCTTTCTGAGTTGCATTTCGTTACGAATGCTAGCTGTTCCATGGTTCGGAACCCATGTAAAAGGGGAAGGGGACCTAAATTACCCTTACTAGGTGGTAGGGTTAATCTAACCTAGGCTAGGTTGGTACCACCGCATTGGATGAAACTATGGTTGAACTGGCAATTGAAAAATTACCGTGTTTACAGTCCAGTTCAGTGTAGCAGTGCTCATAAAGGGAAGGGGTCTGGCATGGCATTCATTTGGGATTGTGCTGTATTGGGATAATATCATAACGGTTGTTGTGTGTCGTCCATGTCAGGGCGCATAAACAAAATTAACTAACGTCACTGCCGCGTCATTTTTTTGTAATTATAACTAGCTGAGGTTCCAACTCCGCTCGGGTCAATCTCGCCTTGGCCGTTCACCTGAGCGAAGCTCGGCATAATGTGGTAAGAAACCTTCGCGGGCGTGTTATTTAAACGGTTACTTTTTATATAATAAACCCTGATCTCGACAACAGCGCCATCTACGAAATCCAACTACAGCTAAAAACTATCCAGTTGACCTCGTAAGTAACAATAAAAAAAAAATTGAAATCGCTTAAACCGTCATAATGACTAACAAACGCACGCCGGATTTTTATGTTTGACGATAATACGAAAAATACACCTGTGCCAGCTCCAAGTCTATAGGCGGCGTGGGCACATTGGCTCCAGGCAATGTAACCTGACCATCTGACAGATAAGGTAAATGGTCACATGTTTTTGCGATTCTCCGTGACCCAGACGAGAGGCAGCGGTCGAAACTGGACCGACATGTTGATGCTGGTAGGTCATTTGTTATTCTAAGACGTTGTCAGTCGGTATTCGCTTGACAATACAATAGTATTGTCAAACGAATACCTATTATATATAATAGTTACATGTCAAATCTTTGATAATTTGCTTGATTTACCACCATTCGTAAGAAAAAAAACAGCAATCCTTATCTCAAGGCAATTTTCATAGATAGCGTAAGAAGGTAGGTAAGCTTGGAATCGTGTTCGTAAGCTTTAAACTCGTCAACAGTGATACAAAATCATATGTAAGATTCTAAGGGCCGAGTGCACGAAAGGACGAAAAATCAAAATCAACGTCAAAGTATGATCAAACACGTCAGTTTGTGTGAATAGTATAGAAGGAACTCTAGGCGGATCCCTAAAAGTGACGTGTTTGAACATTGATTAACTCGGCCGTCTCTTCGTGCAACCGGGGCTAAGTCATCAAGTTTATTAGCGTTTCAGGTTAGGCGGACGTATGACCCTAGATCGACTATCTTTTTAATATGTAAGTATTCCGAATAGGCACTTTTATGAAAAGATGGTTATCGGAAAAACTTGGCATGGAATTGTTCTATGATTAAAATTTTATAAAGTTGGTCCTTGTCATTAATTTGAAAAACTAATGCACCTTAACTCCTTAAACATAAGCGGTGAGGTTAATTTATTTTAATTTGATTATACTCATTAATGTAGTCTCTAAAGTTGCATTTAGAAATATTTTTTATTTTTGATTCGGAGCGAATTGAGGACGAATTCCTCTAGAATTGCTTTAAAACGTGAGCAAGATTATAAATAAATTGATTCATATTTACAATTTTCATACATTACACGCAACTTCACTAAGCGAATTGTCTAAAATATATTTTTTCTTTCTTTTATTATGGCCTTCAACCGTGAACATATAATAGAATTTTTAAATTAGAACACGATGTTGTGATGCCGGATCTGGGTGTTTTGAGCTCATTGAGAACACTTTGATTAGTGAAGGTACGGGTAATGTATGAACACTTCAAAATTTTAATCAGTTTATTAAAAATCAACACTTTCCTTTAGTTTGCCGTGTGACATTACTTCACAGGATTTATTCCTAATCAGCAACACTATTGACTGCTGCAATAATACGAATGCGTTATTTTTCTCAAAATCAACGAGTTCGATTCCCGGTAGAAATGTATTTAACAAAATATATAATATTGCAGTTACAGTTTTTAAGAAATGGCTCCTCATGGCTCCTTTGATTGTTTGTCACATAAAATTCGGATTTGGCCCCAGAGGCACACTTCAAAAATTCAGTTTGAATAAGGTTTGGAGGAAAAAATGAGCTTTTGTATGTCTGCAAAATTATTTTAGTTATATCGATGTTTTAATGTAATTAACAAGCACAAAGTTTTAAAGGAAATATTATACATAGGTTATGTTATTATGAGATTTTCTTTCCCACGAGTTTATTCGATTAACATAATTTGGAACAATTTGTTTGCGGAATAATATCAAGGAAATTGAGTCATTTAAATTTTATGGATAAAGTAAACACAATTTTCAAATCTATTGTAGCGTGTTTTGTAGGGTGTTGATAAATGATGGTAGGCTTTGATAAATTAGGTGTTTTCTTCCCCATTGTTAGTCATGTGAAGTACGCGACGCACGTCTGACATTGGGCGGGCGGTGAGGTGGCGGGGTCGCGCCACGCGTACGGTCTCATCCATCTCTAAAATAATAATAATTAGAAAATAACCGATTTATAAAAAAGTCCTGACATTTTCCCTTTTTCGCGGTTTGAGCTGTGCGGTTTCGACGAGTCAATTAAATTAGACAATTATTAGTTTTTCCAATTTAATTTTGATCCTGATAATAAGAACTAAGTTGCTATCTTGTATATTTACTTACTAATAAATACCCAAAAACGTTTTAGTGCCCGCTTGAGAAAGTCCTGACATTTGCCTAGGTCTCTCAAATTTCTGACAGGTACCCCTAAAGCCTGACATATCAGGACAAATCCTGACAGATGGTAACCCTAGACGCGCGGACATTTTGCGTCGAGCCGCGCGGTCACACGCGAAGGTCCCGCATCGGGTGTCACCGCGCCTTCTGTAGCGAGCACCAAACTCACTGCTTGCATTCTAATGTGACCGGTCAAATGAATATAAGCCACGTTTGTAGACGCGTCGGCTGTGAAATCAAATGGTGATAACTATGTTCACAGTCTTATATAGATAGGGTTTCTCCCAGCCTCTGCGAATAAAGTTCGGTCCAAAAATCACTACCCTAAGTAAATAATTTGCGCACGTAATACGTTCAGGTATTATAGAGTAGTAGAGCTATGCGTTTTCTTCCCATCACTTATGTAAATTGACATGGATTACTATTATCTTCCAAGCCTGCTGTTTTATGCCTAATAGCTGCGTTTCATAATGAATTAAATGCCATGCATGAACTTTCTCTTCATGAGCACAGCTATTTTTAATTGCCCCTATGGCCATATTTTCATCTAAAGGGTAAGGGGATTTACAGTTTTAATTGGATTCTGAACCATGAAACAGCTCGTGTTTGTGATGAAATGTTCTCATCCAAATCACAAAGATAAAGAAAAATAATGAACGAGCGGGTTGAAGCCTTGACCTTGTGCATGAGAAGCAAGGCCCCGCGCCCTGAGTGACGTGCTTCGGCCATTCAGAACATACGTGGTCATTAGGAGCTCCTTTGCACTCCCAGCCTACATAATCACCAGTTGCCAATGGCGGCCTTCTGATGCAGTGCACTCGTCGTAAAGTAGGCCTAGCCAATGGTGTTTCCTGTTCTCCTATTCACATGGCTCACACCACACGCGACCCATAGTCCACGAGCTTGTGCCACTTTTAAATACCTTACACTGAGATACGCAATCAGACATTTGTATAGTTCTCCTTCAGAAAAAGTACACAAATAGAAACATCGGTGCATAGAAACGATTACTTCCATCATATTTCACTTTGGTTCTAATAAAATGAAGAAAGAGGTCTACCAAGATATCTCTTGAGTATTGTACTGCCAAATATTTTGAACCTTTTAGTTTAATACAATGTTAGCAGCTGATACAAATAAACAGCTCTATAATTTCCTTAGAGAAGAACAGTTTATTATTAAATTCATCATCTAGCCTTTAATGCCATGCATAAATTGGCTTAATTAGTAGTTTAGCTACGCTCAATGGGTGACCATTTCCTTTGATATTTGTATGTATTTAATGAAAACAAATAATTATATAAAATGTTGGTCTGAACATTCTTCTGAAGCAGGATGCAAATGGACGAAGCCTTGGCAAATTTATTAGACGAGATTACGAAATTACGAGAACTTTCATATTTTATTTTTTTCTTAAACGTTGCGTCCATTCTGGATTTAATAATTACAATTTACCAAATACACGAAATATTTGAATGTTAAAAAATTAAATATATTCCTATGTTTGAAAAATCCAGTCGTCTGCTGCGCGAGCGCGGCGGATGCCTCCTTGACAACGGGCTGAATGATTAGCTCGAAACGTCGGAGAATGTGTCTTCCTACCGCGTGAAAAGCCGTAACATTTTTCTAACATATCTAACGACCGCGGTAATCTTAAAAGTATCATAAATATATTCCTAGACTAACGTAAGACGCTTAGCCGTCACCTCGCTGTGTAGCTGCGGAGGGAGTGGCGGAGGACGGGGGGGGGGGGGGGGGGTACGGCGGTGCGCGGAGTTGCACGATATGATGCAGCCGGGGCCTTGACGCAACCTTCGCGCATGCGCCGCTGCAGGTCGCCGGGTCACCCGTCCCGCCGCCGCCGCCTCGGCTAGGCAGGGTGTGTGTGTGTGTGTGTGTATGTGTGTTTGTAAATCAGTACTAGTGGGCGGTTTGCAATCGCCGATGATGGAAGGACATGCGGTAATTTACGTACGTTTAAGGCGCTAGGACTAGCCAACTACTCGCGCCATACAAATGCACTTTTTAACAAATGTAATAATATGTAGTGAAACGCTTCAGCAAATCCAATTAGAACTCCAGACTGTTAATGGATTGTTAATATTTTTTTATTCCATCATTTATTTAAATAATAATAAAAATAAAAAAAGTTGATTTTTCTCATTAGAAATCTGAAAGTCATTCGATTTCTAGATATAAGCAAAAACAGCATATATGCATAAACAAAAAATTCCATTTGCTTTTAGATTTCTACATTTAGTCAAAAAAGTTCGGAAATGGACACCGTTTCCGCAATGTATTTTGTATAGAAAAAGGAAACATACATGAACGAAAATCATTCGATTCCTAGACAAGGAATCATATATTGTAAGGATGACACTTATAATCGTCAGACTTAGTTAGTTTACTTGGGGTGCCTCGTCTAACTTTGCGATTTGGCTAGTACCAGGCCCTTAAGTGTGATGTGCGCGTGAACTATTGAGTAACACTTTATCGAAAGAATACCTATGTATTACCTTATAAAAAAAATGCCTTCAGAATTTAAAAGAGGATGTTGTATTGTGTTACCGTAAAAGCCCGTACGATTGAAGTCCGAACTGTTCTAAGATTATCGTTAATATCTGACTTTTACCACCATTCACACGTTAAATCTTAGTAATTACCTCAGAGACATTGTAAAACCTAACCTAACCTAGCATTTAGGAAACACGATTGATAAATGATTATGAAAAAAAATACACCGGTAGCACTCCGGGAGTGCCGGCAGAAGTGAAAACTTTAGTATTAACGTTGTGTTTGATTATAAGTACAAAAATACTATCATTTATGAGGTATAATACAATGTTTATTTATTGCGCTATCGTACACAAATATGACAATTTACATGTTATTATTCATAATATTATATCGTTATTTATTTATATATTACATTAATTTTTATCTCTTAGAAAAATCAACTTTCATCCATAATTTCGACGACTTTTTCACCATCGTTATTACCAGAATCATCATCGCAAATTTCTAAAACTGATACAATAGGTTTATGATAGCTGAAGTAAGAAACAAACAGTTTTGATTCGAATCGATGGATGTTTGTTACTCTTTCACGTAAAAACTACTGAATGGATTCTAATGAAACTTTACAATAATATAGCTTATACATCAGAATAACACATAGGCTACAATTTATAAAGATATTGTGCCCATGGGCTTAAGAACTTTCACGGGGCTGCGAAAACGATGCCAGTAGCGCTACTTCACACCAAGGGGAGCGGTGCCGGGGGCGGTAGCGGGAGCGGGTCCGGGGGCGGGGCGGGCGGTCCGACGGGGGCGGGTGCGGAACAAAAAGTGCTCAGCGCCGCTAAAGAAGTTTTTACTTCAATAATTTCTTTTCGTACATTTACCAAGTCATTTTGATAAATCCTAAGATTCACCAGTACCTAGGATTAACCAATATATGGGCTTTTACAGTAACACATGCATATAGATTTAATCTGAATAAAAAAAAATACATAAATGAACATGAAAAATAATAATAACGAAAACAACTCTCTGACCTTAGAGATGAAGGAAAGGTGCGTGAAACAAAAAATATTAAGAGTATAAGAATACAAAAATTAGAATAATATATTTGGTAAATCTACATCATGTGCATTGTTAGAGATAATGGTGCAAATATATCCTAACCTAAGCTGACCAATCTGTGACCCAACAGATTGAGTTAAGAATATTCGTAATATTCACCAGCCGCTCACCGCGCCGCAACCGCCCCGCAGTCACGCGGTTGTTGCGCGGTGGCGGCAGTGATCCGACCACACGCAGCTAGATCACAACGCGGCGATGTCGCTGTCCCGCCGTGATTTACCGCCTCCCCGCAGCCGCCACAGATGCACATAAATACAAGCGCACGCTATAAATAGGAATTATTAATATTGTATTAACGGCCGTTTTTATATCGAGTACGGTTGTGCGTAGCGCTGTTTACGAGGCGGCTCTAGAAAGCGTTGAATAACATGCCGTTAAAAAAATATGCGTTACCTGGTTTGTTGCGCGGGGTCAGTGCATTTGACGTAACGATATATAGTTGCTGTCAGCGGCTATAATCTATAAGCTGACAATAGGCTGCAAGTAATTACTATTTAGCGAAAATTTTGTTCCCTTATTTAATTATCGGTACATTACGACCACGCTGGAATATGCGATGTGACGCAAAACGACAGTATTAAAAAAAAAGGTTAACTGAATTTAATATAAAGCCCTCAAAGCTTTAGTATTTTTTTTTCTAGCCTTAAACTTTAACATGAACATCAGTATGTATTACACTATTTTTTTATTAAATAAACACATACTCAATCGGGTCAAATTGATTTTCTCTTTTTTTTAAAATCTGTTAAAAAGTAACTGATTTTGAAAATAGCAGGCCCGATTCGATGTGACTGAATTTAAAATCCTCCGCCGACACAACGCTACGCCCACATGAATATAATGTTTTTTTAATTGGTTTGATAGGTTTTATTTGTACCTTTACCATATTCAGCTCACTCCGTGGCAAGCGTTTCTATTGACTATTACCACACACGCAGCTTGAAGATGCGCAATCTAATATTTACAGCATAATTCACCGAATTGGAACCAACCGATTTTGTAAATCCTTAATTTATAAGGTCATTAAATATTGGAAAGCACGCTCTGCCGAGGTATTTCCCCGAAAGTACAACGTAGGGTACGAAAAACTACCCCGAAAGCACTTTTTTTGGTGCCCCTGGGCGTCGTCGGGCACCTATTTAAGGGCTAGCGTACCCCATCGCGATATACATAAAAGAGAGACACAATAAACGTAGTTCACGCTAGCGGAGCCGCCAGCACTGGTTATATTTTGTAACACCTTTGCACCTGGTCAGTCGTGCACATAAACAGCGCACTTTATCGTGTTTCTGACCAATTTGCGATAAGAATGGGTCATTGCGAGTGACCCCAAGGTGACTCAGAGGTCGGCGAGGTGACTCGGCTGCAGGAGGTGCGCATGCGCCCCACGAGCTGATGGCGGCATTGTTCAATTAATGTCAAAACACACTTGCAGACTAGAGACACTCATTTACACGGAGTATTAAGTGGTAAGTACCACAGGACATTTAAATTTAAGGCGCTAAGGTAATCAACTCGTAGTGCTGTAAATCAACGTTTGAAAAATGTATACATAGTGAAACGCCTCAGCAAGCCCAAATGTAAATTCAGACTGATATTTGCTCGTCAGTTATGTTGTGTTTAATTTTTTTTTATATAAAAAACGCTCTGTCGGAGTAACATTTTTAGAGATCACTGGATAAGTAAAAATTACATATTTTTTTATGGGACCGGATATGAATGGCTCATACCAATCAACTACCGTCATTATATTAACCCATTATAATCATGAAGGAATTAGGTGCCATGTCAGGACCTTTCCTTTATGTGCACTGTTACAAAGAACTGGATGGAAAACACGGACTGTTTTTCACTGCCGCTTCAACCATAGTTTTATCCAAAGCGATGGTAACAACGCTGGCGGGATTAACCCTACCACCTAGACCTACAGTTTACCATGGACTCCGAGCTATTGAGCTTTTCGCATTCGTGACGAAATGCACTTATCCAACTCAGAAAGAGAAAGAAATTGGCGCATGAAGAGAGTGGGGATTTAAACCCAGACCTCCGAAATTGATGGGAAATCCACTCGCTTCTGATCCACGAGTTTAGTTTCACTAAAAAAAGTAAATGAAATGAAATTGAAATCATATTCAGTACGATCTCGAACGCCCTATAATAGCGCTGTTGTTTCAGCACGTTCCAGCGACCTCAGGCGGCAAGTGTTCGCGCCGTTTCAGCATACATTATCTCGTGCTGAAGTAGCGCGCCCACATCGCCAGTTATGTAAGCGAAGTGCGTCCGACTTCTCTCGACGCCTCCGCCGGCGCCGCCGAGACACCACGTAAGGTACACTGCGGTGACCATAGACCTAGCATAGAGCGCTGTTCTTACAAGACGAACATACTGTGGGAATGAGACGTCAACTCAAGTACCACTACCGCTAGTTAGAGAGAGATGGAACATACGTACCCGATGAGAACTTTTCGCATCATTATCCGTACATAGGATCCGCTCATGCAATCTTTATGATTTATCTAGTTTTCCGTAAAGAAAACAAAGAAGACCTGTGCATTTACAGTATGTTAAGTGAATGGGCGTAAAGAACCCGGACAAATACCATTTTTTCTGGTTAATGAGAGATGACCCACTGATTCTTTGCCGATTTTTTTTTACCTTTTCATTTCATCATTTTCAAATATTTCAACGTAAGACTTCAAACATAACTTTAGATCATTATTATGTAGCTTCATTTCAGTATAATTTCAGTTTATTATGTATAAAACTGTTGTGGCCTCACTCTTCAGTTGACTCTGGATGACTTTACATTCTAAGCCAATGGCGGCGACAGATGCGCACGTCGCGTCGAGAGAACTCGCACGGGCTGTAGTTACGGAATAAGGTCACAGATAACGCTCAGCGTTTGTTTTCCGTTGGAGGTCGCTGGACGTGAAAACTGTATGGAAATTCACGTTCTCCCGATAGCTGTAGTTATTTCATGAATTTATTCACATGTTAGTTCGATAGAGCCTTAAATCGAATCATGTAAATATGTCACGGTGAAGATTTACTAATAAACGTGTTTGGGTAATTTCTTAACATTGTGCTATGTGGGTTTCGGAAAAGAACACAGGTATCCCTGCGTTTCTTGTCTTGCATGTAGTAACAGGCGACTTAGGAATTCGTCGTTCTTCTTGGATTCAAAAGTAAAGCTGCACATTATATTCCTTAATTACTAGGTGGTAGCGTTAACACCACCCGGGTGGTACCTTCGCATTGGTGAAACGAAGATCGAAGCGGCAATTAAAATTGTCCCTGTTTTTCATAAAGTTCTATGTTTTAATATGACTAAGGTCCTATGTAGAATGGCGCCTAGTTCCCATGGTTAGCCTGTCTGGAGTGACGATACAATTTTACAGAAAAAAGATTGATGTCTACCCAAATTTATCTATGCTGGGATTTTTTTGTACAGCTCGTGGTGCAGGGGCTAGGAGACTTGACTATCATGAGAGAAGTTATAGGTTTAAATCCTCGCCCCGGTCATGCACCTGTCACTTTCTTTCTCTTTCTGAGTTTAGCTAAGTGTATTTCATAAAAAATGCGAGCTGACCTACTAGACTGGGTGGTAGGGTTAACATCGCCCGGGTTGGTACCACCGCATTGGATGAAACTCTGGTCGAAGCGGCAATGAATAGTTGTCCGTGTTTTCCATCCAGTTCAATATAACCGTGCTCATAAACGGAAAATCCTGGCATAACACCTAATTCCTTCGGGAATGTAGTGTATTAGGTTAATATCATGACGCTAGTTTTGTGGTACCCACCGTCCATGTCAGGTTCCATGAAAAAAGCGAATCGTCTAGAAATAAAAACGTTTTTTGATGCTTCTGTCCTGAATGGTTCCAATATAGTGTTGTATTGTATTTTATTTCGTCAAACTGGTAGATAATCAGTTAGGTATTTTTTTCATATTTTAAGGCGTATGTAATGATTAGCATTTATATTAGGGCATAAAACAGAACAACAGTAAACATGCATACTGCTTACAATTTCCCGTATCTATATACTATATTCAAACTTACCAAATAATGAAAACTAAGCTAAATATGTCTAGGTAATTATTGGTTAAGAGCTTTATGATACTGGATTCCCTAATAACTTAAATCCAGGGTGGAACACGGCAAGAAACATGCAAGCGCGGAGCCTCAAGCGCGGAGCCTCAAGCGCGGAGCCTCAAGCGCCATCTTCAGCGACGCGAGCAGATCCTCGAAAGAGAGTGGTCTCATTACAGCACGCTCAGAACAAATTGTCCCGTGTCAATTCTATTGTCATCCGTAATGGCGGGACCAATTTGTAGACAATGCCTAGCTCGCTCTCTCGCCCGCTGACAGGCACCGTGTCCTCGTGTGTTTCGTCACGAGCATACGTGAACGACGTCTTTTGACCCGTTTTGTGGCGAGGTCGGAGAATTCAGACGCGTCGGGGTTAGGAAAAAAAATTAGTGCAGCTGAATGCGGCTAAGGCCGGTATGAACATATAATGGTTTTAACCCGTCCACATGCTACGCCATTGCCAACGAGTTATTATGATCCTGGGCAGGCACGCTACCCCTAATTAATGCCTGAAATGAAAATTACAGTAGACACAACTTTTTTTTAAGTAACTGGACATGGATAGCTAATATAGGACACCCACCATAATTAAATAAGCCTAATACAATGCATTTTAGAATTAGGTACCAAGGCCTTCCTGCTCGGCACGGCTCCATTGGATGGAAAACTTGGGCAATTTTTGAACATCATTTCGTCCAATGCCATGGTATCAATTGTACCACCTAGTACTTAGGGGAAGAGGATCTATAGTTTTACATGCATTTTGAACCAAAGAACCGCTCGAATTCATGACGAAATGCACTTATACAACTCAGAAAGAGAAAGAATGCATGTACATGGCGGGAATCAAACCCATGATCTCTGACATGGAAAGTAGATTCCTCGAGCCCCTGAGCTACGAGTAAAGCATTAAGATTCTGAAAATATGCACTATTGATATTTTACTATCGCGATAATAGTTATATAGATGTATATAGATAATAGGATAGGTGTTGGTCACTTTTGTAGTGTAAATGCTTCGATAATATAACATAACCTAACATCGAACACATCCATTTCGGTGTTAATGCAGAACTGAGAACATGGCGGCGTATGCGTGAATACATGGGTGGGTGCAAGTTATTCTGAGTTATTCCTCACCAGAACGTCTCGTAAGTGTTACATCAAGTAGCCGTGAATGTCTGCATCAACACTTTAAGTACATACTTAGACTCGATTGTTGCAAAGGTCTCATGAAAATGGAACATATCACATTATGTCAGATTTCCACATGCCAGAGACGAATTCGCTATAGATTATCTTCACCTTTGTTACACGTGTCCTACGCCGAGTCGGCCTTGCACGCTCTGACACAAATACGGGCCAATACTGGTCGCTGCGTTCATTGTGTGAATAAGACCCTGGTAGAAATAGAGGCGCGTACACATACATACACCTTACACCTTCAACCCGCTTTCCCGGAAGGGTAGGCAGAGATGATCACAGCACACCTCTTTCATCTATAGATAAACACATTTTCATACATGCTCTACTATTACGGGTTACATCGATTTGATCGCGGTACGTTCTCCTAGGGCACGACAATTCCGTTTACTTCCGTTTACTTCGTCATAGTATCTTTACGCTGAACTGTAGACCTTGTTTCGTGCTCAGGAATCTGCACAAAACCGCACTGATAGCCTTGAATCATTTAAATACCTTGCTCCGGACTGATTCCAGAGTTCTTTGTCGTTGTCTGTTAAAGTGATTTAAAAAATGATTTTTGTCTGCGACAAGCTTTTTTAATTGGTTCACCATGTGTTAACTCATCTAATAATGTCGATAAAACAACAAATTGCATCCACCCATAATGCTAGCTCATCGAACATTAAGATATTTTCCAGAAATTAAAATAAAATCATGTTGCTAACACAAATGGTCGTTAATGAGAAATGATAGGAATTACAGGTCAAACGAAGTAAATACCGCATACTGTCTCCAATGTAGGTCACTCGCTTATTTGACGTTGCATTTTGGACGCTCGAATGCATATTGTAGGCTGCACGCATCGCGAATCGGACGTACGAGTATCGCTGACATGCGAGGTCGAATGGCTTACGGTGCATTCGAACTGTTCTAAGTGCACACTAAATAACAAAATTGGCATCGTTGCATGCAAGCGGCGAGCACGCATGAAGAAGAGCATCGTATCTACGTGACAATTGTTTCGTTCCTTTCATAACATGGCCTATCCCTCCGTTCCTTTGAGTGTAATACCTTGGCAATCCCTGAGCACCGTTCATCCTCTTGCTCAAACTCATGTACAGTTCAGGCTGCCAGACTTTGGAATGAGCTGCCTGACGAAGTAAGAGTAAGTGAATCTCTAAATTCATTTAAGTACAGAGTTAAGAACATATTTGAGCAGAAAAAAAACTTGTTACCTTATGTTTATTTGTATGACTATTTTCAGTGTCACATCATTAAATCATTGTGGTTTAATTATCGTTCCGAAAATTTTTCTTTAGTTGCGAATATGTGTGTGTTTATCCATGATTTTCGTTTATAAGTCTTTTTTAAATAGTCTCATTTTTTTAATAGTTTTTAAGAAAATTTATTTTTTAATGTTTAACTTTTACTACTCTATACACTTTCTTTTTCGGTAGGGTTAGTTGTAAGATATTGCTTTTTAGCGATAAGATCGCCCTTTACATGTATGTATCAAGGAGTAAATAAATAAATAAATAAGAAGCGATACAGAATTCGCTTTAGTTTCCGGATCATATTTTTGACGAACTTACGACAAAAACTTTCATACCGTTACGACTTGACGGACCTGAGAAGCTGAGTACTGTGGTCGCATGTCATAAACTGTTAGTTCCCCGCAAAGTGTTACCTATCTGTGACTCAGGAAGGTGCTAACCACAACTACTGGTTCTGATGGCTTGGTTACTCTTACATAAACATTTTTATCGGAGATTTGTCGCTGCCAATATTTCGTTTACATTGTGAGAATATGCTATGTGCTATATTAATTGAACGAATGAGCTTAGGGCTCGTACCTATACTATGTTTCCCATTGTATCCACTTGTTGACCCCCTTCCCTCCCTTGTGAACTACCGTGGTATGTGCTCAGACCGCCCTATCCTCATCAATTTTCACTTGTTACTATACATTAGCAATTTCTTTACAATTTGTTTGTCAGCCTCAGTGGCCCAGTGGCGCGACACTTCAGCGATCGCTCTCCAAAGTTAAGCAACGCTGGGTCCGGTCAGGTCTTGGATGGGTGACCATTCGACCGTTGAGAGATGCTGGCCGTGGTTCGGATTCCACGTTAAGCTGTAGGTCCCCTTCCTTACTTACTAGGTGGTAGGGTTTATCCCGCCCGGGTTGGTACCATCGCATTGGATGAACGATGGTCGAAGCGGCAATGAAAATTGTCCGTGTTTTCCATCCAGTTCAATGTAGCCGTGCAATATAAGGAAGGTCCTGGCATGGCGCCTAGTTCCCATGTGGTGTGTTGGGCTAATACCATGACAGAACGTGTGGTATTAGCCATCCATGTCCAGTCACATAAAAAAAAAATCAATGGCTATTTTGGGCTATTTCCAAGCAGCTCGTTCATGGAACTAATCTCTGGAGTTAAGACAGTGTTCTACAATCCAAATTGTTCCGTTCGCACCTGAAAAAGTATCTGCTAAAATCGTAAAATCTCACCTTTTACCCACGGTTTCGTGAGTTTCATCATTACTAACTGTGAAAGTATTTGTCTATGCTATATTATTTAGTGTATGTATGTATTAATATGTAAAATATGATGCGTATATATTTAATATTATGCGTATTTATTTGTAATAATTTTATAAGTTTAATATTTTGTATTATATAAGTAGTTATTATGTATATAATTATTTATATGTGTTATAATTAAGTACTTAAAATTCTTATATGTTGTATAGTTGTTATGTTTTATTTCTTTTCTTATATTGTAAGGTAGGCTGGTCGAAAATGACTTTAGGCATTAAGTTCTACCTTTTGTACACTTTATCGTGCAATAAACGTTATTATTAATAATTTCATCAATATGAATCGACAGGAAATGAAAACTAAGCTCACCTGTATAGGTAAGTATATATATAGTTTTATTTATTGATTAAAAATAAGAATACTATTTCCAAAAACTTTGGACAAGTGACTTAGCACCAACCCCCCTCCCGCCCCACCCTTGTGACTGACCGTGGTATTTCGCGAATCCGTAAATCGATCATGTAGTATGCGGAAAACCGTATGCGTTCACAGAATCCCAGCACAGTTGGCTGAGCGTTGCCACTGTAATGTTATCCCGCGCGTATAAACTCGAGCTTCTTCGATCGAGTGTACGAATCGATTTATGCGTAAAGTCGGCTAACACGAATATGACAAGAGGATCCAAATGCGATACAATTAACTATATTTTCACTTAGATCTGCGGAAATACTAATTACGAGATGATGACAAGATTGCTTTACGTAGTTTATTGTCTAATTTTAAACATGTTTCAATAAAATTCAATTTAAGCAAGCCGATCGTTTGGAAAGCCCCGATGAGCAATTAGCGGATAGCCGAGTACGTTTATAGTCCAGTTACGCCTCTCAGCCAGCGGCCAGCGGCAACAATGCGGCCGCGGTCCACCGGCAGCCTCTGTTGCTGTCACAGTTTCACGGTTTTTGTCGTCCCGCGATGGTTTTTACTGGCGTTTTTCAGTCGAATATTTTCCTGTCCGCCGACGGCGATTCGAGCCGCTCGCCGCGGCGGCGGGTCAGCGCTACAGGTGCGAGGTCGTGACAGCGTGACAGGTGACCGGCTGACAGGTGTGTCGCGCGCTAGTCACGCGCGTCAAATGCGCGCGCACGCATCCCACGGCCGCCGCCACCGGGCCGCAGCGGAGGCAGGCGGGCTGCTTCACTTTATAGTCGGACCCGCTTGAACTTTGACACAGAGCCGTCATGGATTGATTCGATTTAGAAGCCTTACGAGCTGAGTGCTAGTCTCTTTGTTGAAACATTATTTAAAGCCCGACAGATGTGTGTGTAGATATGTGTCCAGATATCTTTATGATGTAAAACAAATCATGCATGCGTGCCTTCAGTGGCGGATCCAGTTTTGGAGATTTTCGGATGGCGGTTGGTTTGCGCAAGAAGGTTACAAGTAGGATTAGGTAGTCTACAACATGAGATCGATGAATACTCCGTATGTATTAGAAAGCAATGTCATTGTTTTAAGTTGGCTTAAAAACCAATCCTATTATTGAAAAAAATATCAGTTCATATTGTTTTAGTGTACGGGATAACAGGGCACGTTTTCACACATAATTTACAGTTATTTAACATGCTTCCAAACTTGGATCTGCCGATTAATTTTAATCGCTGTTACGAAGAGACATCCTATAAATAAAACTTATATATTTTTTACGAAATTGTTAATTATTAATTTGTCTCCGAATAATTTTAATGATAATAGCGTCCAGACAAAATTGTTTTCAAATTCATTTGGTAGGTAACGGTATGGTCATATCCACTGAAGAGAAAGGAAGGAGACGTATCATGCGCTCGATATTGAGTATTTTATATGGTCAAAGTGGCCATATAAATCTACGAGAATCCGGCGGCGCGTAGTATGCTACATATTCGAAACATCCCCAGCGTTCCTCTAGTCAGTTCCCCCCCCACAAAAACCCTATAGTACGTCTGCGACTATGTTTGCTTGTGGCATATTGTAAGCGCGCTAAATGACATATCTTCTTCCTTGTCTCTCTTCAAATCTTCTAAAATTAATTAAATTAAATTAAAACTCGGACTTCCGATTTGTATGAAATCGCGGAGTCGGATTTTACTTGTGCGTTGCGACAACGTAAGCGCTGTCAAATCAAGCTCGAACTCGCAAATGTTAGTTCGCCTAACGCCCACATAAATTCGAAAACGCTAGTCGATCGGTTTGGCGTAAATGACAATTTAGGTGACAACTGGGACTATCGGCTCTGGGCTGAAACCAAAATCTATTTTGGTGATCACGGTAGATATCTCAATAATTCGTTGACTGACCTGATTGTCTCGATAACTCAGCGATTAGAGCAGTGGACATGTAAACGAAATATTGCAGGTTTAAACTCTGCTTCAGACGAACGCTCCAATGTAAGATGTCTGTGTATAACTTTAAGTTAATTATACAAGTTTGTGGCTGTGTAAGTCCGGCATATTCTGATATTTTAAAGTCATCTAATAAAATGCTTGGTACTACAACAGCAATGGTGCAGCGGTCGCCATCGGGCACAGTACATAAAGCATAGCAGTAGGTTTTGTATCGGTTATGCGCGCATTCCCAAATTATGCATAGATCATCGAAAATTTCTTTGAACATACACTTACGTCAAAACGTACATTGTAAGCTATAGCCGTGTTTTTAGTATTCAGTACATTTGTTGGTAAGTCATAATTATAATTTTAATTGACTTTATTAAAACAGAATCCTAGTTCTTTAAAAAAATTGGGTGTATTGGGCTAAAATTTTGACGGTTATTCATGTCCAGTCACATTAAATTTGAATTCACTGACAAAAATGTTGCGAAGGATTATAGCATGTCTCTAAATTTTTTTTTTAAGGTAGAATGAAAATTTATTTGATAAAATGTTAAGAAACTAAAAATTAAAATCATAATCACAAATTAAAATATTCTTCCATGGGGACCGATGACATTGTCCCCATAACGGAGGCAGCGTTTCCCCGCTGTATCGCCTGGCTTATGCGCTGCTTAAAGAACGCTCCTGCTCGAAGGTCGCCCGAAGCTTCTATCAAAAGTTTTTCGATGTCGGTAGAAAGCGCGACTGCGTCCTCGCTCCAAGGGCCAAGTGTCTCAACCGCAAAGACCGAAAGTTCATAGTTCGCCGAGCAATTACTATACTTGCGATGTTTATGACTTTCGGCCTTTGCGGCCGCAAAACCTGCCTCTCTACTCGAGCCCTGTATGTGGCTCGGAGCGAGGGTGTCCACGCAGGTCGCGTCCCAAATGAGGGCCTTGCCTTGCTTCCACGGCAGGAGACTCATTCCGTCGGGCCTCTTACCGTCGTCCCTAAAGATTCCCGGCGGTTCCAGGATACTGGGGATATTGACCGATGCCAAGGAGCGCTTCAAAATTTGATTGAGGGCTGTGTGCCGGGAAAACCTGCCCGCACTCCTTTGGCACGATAAGCCGTGGTGGCCAGTCGCCTCTACGGCGGCGCCACACACACATGTGTGGGGCTCGCATATATTGGCTCCGAAGCGAAGGCAAAAGGCTATACGGAATGAGTTATTGTCAAAGAGTGTGCCAAGATGGGCAGATGGATAAGCTTCCATCCAGGCACCGGACTCCCGTTTTGAAGCAGCAAGTATGCGGGCGCGGTCAGTATCACTACCTTCGAGCAGGAGAGTATTTAATGATTTTTTTATTAGGGGCCTATCCCAGCTCTTTTGAACTTTGACGGATGCCGGCGTTTGTTCATCTGGACACAACAACGTCCATGCCTCAATCGCCTCACCCATGTACATGGTCTCGTTGTCACAGAGTGACGGAGAAAGAATACTACCGACGAGATCAGATGTGCAGTGGGTTGAGGATATGAAGGCTGGCAGCGCCACGTCTCCAACTAAACGAATGCCGGCCCCGCCACACTTAATTGGGAGTGATATTTGGTCCCAGGCAGGTTCCTGCAGCCTCGTGTTTAGCAAAGTATTGACACACTGTTTTAAACTGCTATCTAAACGCATAATGCTACCTGAAAACTTATAAATTGGGCTCGTTCTTAAAAAATAGGTAAGTTTGGGAATATAAAAACAATATCTCAAAAGGAAGATAGCCATATGCATGTTAATATTTTTAAGGCGTTCGGTATACAGATCTATAACAACAGATTTTGCCTCTACTAGACTCTCAAATCCCTCCTCTAATAGGGGTGCTCCCAGTAAATATAGCTCGCTTTTTTTCAGAACGGTAATTTTTGGTGTGGCGTTTTGCAGATTAAGGAGAATTTCTTCTTTTTGATTATTTGAGACTTTATCTAAAAAATACACTTCGCACTTGCTCGCGTTAAGTGTTAGGCCGATTTCTTGAAATTTTGAGATAATGGAGTTTACATCTTCAATGACTGTATTGGCCTTTCCGCATAGCACGCCATCGTCTAGGTACCATAAATTAAGTTCCGAGTTCAATTTTTTTATTATCGGTTGGATACATAGACTGAACAGGGCAGGGCCTAGCGGGTCCCCTTGCTGACAGCCTACGGAGGATAAAATTGTGTCGTGTTTATTATAGAACAGGAACGAAGGGCTCGAGTAACATTGCCAAAGATACGGGTATACTTGTGGAATATGTTCTTTGACCTCTTTCAACATAACGTCGCGGTCAACGGAGTTGAAAGCATTTTTTACGTCTATTTTTATCATGATTTCAGCTAGGGGACTGTTTTGTATGTAGGTTCGCGCTGCATGCACCGCTGCTTCACACCCAGATTTTGAGCCAAAACCTAACTGGGTTGGCCTAAATTTTAAGCCAAGAATGTTTTGCAAATGTTTGCAGGCTATTTTAGATACGAGGCGGCGTATAGTGCAGCCTACCGCTATTGGTCTGATTCCTCCGTCTTTCTTATTAAATGCACACAAGGAGCCTCCGTAAATGAAGGCCGTAAAGTTGTTTGTGACTTTACCGGCTAACATCAGGTTTATGAGGTTCGATAGTGCCTTAAGAAGATTTTTTGATTCTATACCATTTGTGGAGTTAAGTAAGTCTTTTAGGTGTTGGGGTCTCAGACCATCGATACCTGCTGCGGAGCCATTTGGAAATGACATGACTGCGTTTAAAATAGTTGTCTGTGATGCCTTGCCATGGGGTTCATCGTCGTTTGGTGCTGGTGGGTAGATCATGGGGCGGGAAGGAGGCGGATGCTTCTCTCGCAGAGTCCGAAAGGTATCCTCTGAGTCGTCCGCGAATGTGTCTTCGGAAGATAGTAGTCGCACTGCGCCGCGGATGTCTCCATCGGATAATTTAGCCTCTGCTTTGTCATAGATAGAGTAGTGCTTTTTATAATTGTTTTCCGGGGAGGGCCAACTGGGGGTACAGCTGTAGTTTTTTAAGTTTTGCTTGATTTTCGAAGAAAGCGAGGCCTTTCCCATATTCTTTGGCGAGACATGGAGGGCATTGTAGGGGAAAAGGAATAATTCTTCCCAGGCTTCAAACGTGTTTACCTCTGCGGTGCGGTTTATCAGTTCGGTGAGTTTCTGTGCTACCGGAATCCTAGCGCTGCGGGGTATTCGACGGATGATAGCGACCGTAGATTTTAACTGTCTGATTCGTTCGGTGAGTTTTTCTTTAGGATTTGATGGATCGGAAGTGGTCGCGGCTGGTGAAGAGGCACTATTGGCTGGTGCTAATGCTGAGGGAGTGGCTTGATGTTGTGCTGACGGTAATGGGTTTCTTGGGTGACATCGTGTAGTGTGTATTTTGAGCCCTTTAATTCCTTTACAAAACTTTGGGTTTGCGCAGAGATTGCACCGCACGTAGTCCGTCGGCAGAGACATCTCGGGTGTTACATTTTATTAGCCCAGGGCTGGGTACTCACTGTTTATAATAATCGAAAACCAATAATATATTTTTCCAAAAAAAAATCTGACTTTTCGCTGTCAGCGTCAGATTTGCTTTTTTTTCTCTAAATTGATATGTTAAATGTGGTGTGTTGGGCTAAAATCACGACAGTGGATGAGGTACCCAGTCACTTCAATTTTAGTTCGCTGACAAGAAATATGCGAATGATCAAGGCATGTCTCTAAATTTGTATGGGGAGAAGACCTGGAACCGAAACTTTAAAGCACCTTTTGTTATCTTCGGGAAAAGTGGAAGCACAGAGAGAATCTACTGCTGTATTCTCAGCACTGTGTCCGGGCGGGGTGAGGTAGCGGCGCGCCGCACGACCGCGCCCGCTACGTGCAACCTTGCGGCGCGGCGCGCCTGCCCGCTGGTGCCGCGCCGACTGGACCGAAATGTTCTCTGTATCTGTCAAACTTATCGCGAGAAAATAACGAACCGTGTTTTAGTTTTGGTATAGTGGGAGTTAAATCGGATATTTCGGTTTAAGAAATAGAAAAATTCGAGATCCGTTAATTTACGGGTTTAGTAGCAAAGTAGGCAACATTTTTCTTCATAGCGACCTCCGTCCCTTTTCCACCATCATTCAATACGAAACCATTAAATATTCTTTCGATAAGAACGAACCGATCCTGTAGATACTTTATCATCAGGGTTGGTAAGCTGGGGAATGCATTCCTGCCCTGATATTTCAGCCTGGGGTGCTTTAAGCGTGGTGTACAGTGGCACACGTCCGGCTTGGTTATCGCAGCCCCCGTGAAAGTCCATGGGCGTCATCGACTCCTCTTATGTAAGGACCTGGCGTACGCCACACGACGTTTAATAACATGCCATAAGTGTTTACAATTTATATCAAAATCGGGTGAGTGGTTCTCGTTTACAACCGGACTCGTTTTTTCCGTGAATTAGTTCATGTTTAGCCCTACTGCACACGTCCCGGAAAATTCAGGGACTTACATCTAGTCCCTGAATTATAAGTCATATTTATTTGTAATTTAAACAATCGACAAACTCTTGATAATTACTAAAAAAATATATTAGAAAAGGAAATATGAAAAATAACAAATGTTTTACATATGTTTTCAAATCTACCGATTCTACAATATATCAAAACAATTGTATAATTACTTCTTAGACACACACACTTAGTATTCCATGTAATAAAACTACAAGGACTAAAACCTTTTTTCGCATTTTTTTTTTGTTTAATCTGATTAGTTTTAAATCTCCTCTTAGAGTCATATTCAAAGTGAACTTGTCAAAACTTAGTACGGGATTAGCACCGGACTAAGCATACAAAAACCTGTTTAGTCCTTAAATAATCCGCGCATTAAAGTCAGTCCGCCCACTCTGAATACGACAGCTTGAGTGATATCAAACTGGGTGGACTAACTTTAATACGGGGATTATCGCCGGACTGAATAGCATTTTGTATGAATAGGCAAATGCTAGTCCGAGTACAACATTTTGACAGTTCAATCTGAATACGACTGCAAATGTTTCCTCGATGAAATGTACAGTGTTATGTATTTAGTTATTAATTTGTATATTTAAGTACCACTAATTGCAGTTTTTCAGCCTATATTCAACATTAGGTCTTGAGAAGTGGTAAGTTGAGTTCTTTCTTATTGAAGTTATACCTTATAAATAGTGCAGTGTTAATAAACCGTTGATTTTTAGTCAAGCAGGAAACAGCGTGAAAAAAACTCATTTCATGTAGATAAATTATTGTGAACTTAGGAATAAGTTCCTTGAAAAAGCTTATTATTAGGTTAGAAAAAAGGAGAATTAGAAATAACGTGTACATTTTTAACATTTCCACATATTGCTGTGTATTGCACATATTGTTGCATGTGCTGTGTCTTAGGCTGCCGTATTGTTTTGGGTTTGTGTGTGTGTTACAAGCCGTGAAGTAAGATTTTCGACGTTAAACTGTAGGCTCCATTCCATTTTTCTAGGTGGTAGGGTTTTTTTAGTTCCTCTATATTTCTCCGATATGAAATTCAGAGATATAAAGGTTTTAATTATCTTTTTTAAGTAAAGTTGTTATCGCAATGAGTTAGCGATGGTCGAAGATGCTAGGAAAATTGTCCATCCAGTCCAATTGAGATGTGCAATAAAATAAAGATCTTGGCATGGAACCTATGTACCCATGAGGTGTGTTCCATATCGTAATTTTGGTTGTATTATGCTTACATGTCCAGTCACTTAAGAAAATATATTAAAGGCGGATTTTAGACCGCCGCATTCGACGACACACGTTGTTAAGGGTGTAGAATATAGGATGCACATCCGGCGTGTCACGTGCCACGACACGCCTCAACACGACACGCGCGGCGACTCACAAGAGTGAACTTTGGTTCCTTTTGACAGTTAAGTCATAATAAGGGGCCCCCTATTGTTTGAGGGCTAGCTAGCTGAATTTAACGGTAGGAAAATGTATATCTTACCGTTAAATAATTAAAACGTAGCTAGATGTTCTACGGTACACTAACTGTTCGTGTCACGAGCTTCCGGTTCTAAAGAATTCAACGCGCAGGGCTTTTTTAGGTTTAAATCTCCTTCCAATAACCGCCGTAATACTTACTGCTCAAGCCGTCGCTTCTGTTTGCGATTTGATAGTTCATTGTTATATTTTACTTGGAAATGGGATGAATTGCTATATTGAACTGTTTTGATTTGCGATTTATTACAATACAAGAAAATTGCGGTTTAAAAAGGTTTAAATCAAAATTATACCATCCGTTTTCAAGACAAAATATTAAACATCGGGTCTTACATTATTTTATTTTAGTTTTTGAATTTTAGATTAAATAAGTATTTTTTGTCAATCATTTTCAGAACCGCATTCTTCATGTTTATCCATCTTGTTCGTCTTTGATAAAATTAATCTAAAGACAATGATGAATTCAAGAGTGGATGTATTTCTCTAACGGAGGAAAATATAAGAAAAAACTATTTTTTATGCAACAGGACATGGTCACTGTTCAACACGCCACCAAATAGCAACTAGAGGACCTTCCTTGTACTGAACGGCTACATGGAACTGGATGGCAAACACGGCCATTTTTTATTGCCGCTTCTATTCTTTATCCAATGCAATGGGCGGTAATAACCACACTACCTACAGTGTTCCTAACCGAACCAACAAAGATGAGTTTATTCGTCACCTCATTCGAAAATCACGGAAAGAGATGCAGTGAGCCAAATATTATTATTGTTACGTTCCAGAACAGGGGGTAACGGGCGTAAGATTTGAAAAACATATTCGACGGAATTCGATCAAATCTGCACCAATCAGAAGCGTTTATGTCATCATCTGCGCTCTTACTGGGTAGAATATTTGGCACCCACTTCTGATTAGTGCAGAATTGATCGAATTCCCTAACTTATTTTCCCACATCTTACGCCGGTTCGGCGCCAGGACGAAATAAAATGAAAACGAATGACAAGTGACAAGTAGCACTTGCCCAGAACTTGTCAAAATTCTCGTCACGCACAGACGGCCGCATCCGGACGCCCTTTCCCGACTTGACCCTGCGGCATCCCCCCCGACCGCCGCGCCCCGCCCCGACCGCGCGCGCACTCTGTATCATTAATTAGGTTTTAAAATTTAATTGCGCGCGCTCGCTTCCGGTCGAAGGTGAGGTTAGACTTATATTTGAGGCCGGAATACTAATAAGTATTGTGTGCACTGTCGTATTGCGAGGATTTTTTATGCTTCAGACACGAAACTAGCCGTTGTCGGTAGGGAGCAATTTTTGAAATATTTAAATTTAATTGTATTTTTAGGTTAACCTCGGCATATGGCCCTACATATTAAGGATCTAGAGGACCGGTCGGCTCTTATTTCGGGACAGTCGACAGTGAATGGGTGTAGAGCTATGGTAGAAAGAGGACGAAGAGGTGGCGTTATCCAGCTCCGAAGAGCATTATCCACAGCAGAGGCGATAGAACACGAAACGAAACCCTCAGTCTTCTAGAGTTGGATGCTCTCTAAATTCTGGGATAGCTCGGGGTAGTCGGCGACATGCACGGCACGGCGCTCCAAGGTCGCCAAGCAGGTACTAAGCTGAACCGTCCAGCTGATTAAGAGCCAATGTTTTAAAACTAAAACGCTCATATTTCTCATTTTGTGTGTAGGTACTTACAAAAATTTATGGGGGGAAGATTTTTTTAAGTCGTACAACAAAATGTTATTAGCATATATGCCAAGGATTACGTGGTTAGCTTTTGGACCAGACCATGCCACGCTGTGCAATATTATTTTTTGCATAATTCTTATACATAACTCTTATATTACATTGAATATATTTAATATTTATGTGTTTCGTTTCTTTAAAATGTTCTGTAGTTATTTATTATAATATTTTTATTATTTGTATTTCTATAAAAGTGTGAATTATAATACATACAAAGTATATATCCCTGCATATATTTACCATTTTATTATTTCATATTCTATAAATATGAAATAAGAATTTCGAAAAAGGGATTGAGCGCGGCATGAACGGTATGAACGACAAATTATGCATCTTGCGCGGTATATATGATATTTCCGATATTTTTATGATATGTTCAGGGTCTTCATATACTATCTTATAATCATAATTAATAAGTTAAGAGTTTTAGCATTTTTATCAGTCATAGTAAGGAACGATAAAGAAGGTCTTCGATGACCAAAATATGGGGACGGAGCCCGAAGATGCGAATATCGACGACCGAAAAACAAGTCATCATGATTGACCACTACAATTAGTACTGTGCGTGCGCCTACGCATGTGCTGGAACCACTCCAGGACACGCGAGGCACTGTGCCGTGTATTTGCCATTCATATTTCTCGACTCACCTTGCGGGAGTCAAAGAGCCTATTCAACTTGAAACCGCCTGCTAACTACACTAATTAGTACGCCACAGTATTTGGCTAAGCAGTAGGTGATGCGAGACTGTGGCACGAAGCATTTGTTTGATCGACAGATAATACAAGTGTAAATTTTAAGTCAGTCAACGTATTTTCGTCCACTGCTGGACATACGCCTCTCCAATTTTCCTTCAGTCCTCCCGGCCCTTAGCGGTACGGAACCACTGCTTTCCGCCGACGCACTTGATGTCGTCGTCCCACCTGGCGGATGGTCTTCCCACACTCCGTTTTCCTATCCACGGTTACTAGGACACGGTTACTTCAACGGTTGTCGTCTCTTCGGCTGACGTGACCAGCCCACTGCCACTTGAGCTTAGCCACCCGGTGTCCAATATCGACTACTTTGGTACGTCGGCGGATTGCCCCGTTGCGATATCCCGTAGCGATAATCCCAACATGTGTTCCAAATGTTAAGTAAGTTCACATAATAGTAGTAATATTAATTATTAGTCATATTGTTGCTGACATCGGCTCTAGGGGCTGAGGGAAATGCTTAAGCTCCGAGGTTATTATGATCACCAAGTCAAATGCTATCATGTTAATTATTGTATAGTACATATATGTATACCTTTTACGATCTTCATTCTCCACTACGAATATTAAATTAAATATATGAGTATGTAAACTCATTTCCTACACTAAAGAAAGAAAGCTTGGTATCATTCTCAAACATAAGTTCAGACATTTTATCTATAAAAAGGTTAAGATGCCTATTTGCATAGCGCACGTACAGTGTCGCTTGTGATTTCGTTCAATGAATTCAGCTTGTACCTACTCTCCGTTTAGAAATGTACTTTTAAGAAAGAGTCTTTCAATAATGCCTTAATATTTTTTTTCTTTATAAACTTAGTGTAGGCCGTAATTTCTACATAGATATTTGTTGATACAAAATGTCAATTAAGTTGGAACAGTGGTTTTAAAATAAAAAATAAACTATTTTGCTAGCATGGTTAGTTATTACAAAGTAGTCACCGGAAAATGTTGAGCAAATAAATATTCTGAGACATTGTTATTTAGGTTTCGTGAAAGATTTTTGATTAATTATTTCATGAATCATCTTTGACCGTTATTGCTTTAGCTTTGAGGAATATCTCCTTGCTTTAATGATGTAGTCGCAAATATAGATTATCATAATTTAATGTTTATTCTTCAAGTACAAGCACATGAAAATGACACAAGGCGTTATTTTGGTTTACGCAAACCTTTGCCACAGACAAGTGTCGTGCACCAAGCAGCCGATTTGGATTGGGCGGGATGGTGTCTATAGTCCGGTTGGTAAAAGATACATAGAATTTGAAATTAAGTAAGCTTGATAACTTGCACGTCACTAAAGTCTTCAGTCCACGGACATTTGTGACCAGAAATAGTTATTTCCAAATGTTGATCCATCCATCAATCTATGCTATATTTACCTACCTAATAACATCTTTTATTTACCGCAAAATTATAAATTATTTTATCGAAAAAACGCTTTAACTACCGAATACATATTCTAGCCCATTAACTAATTTACGCCAATCGGGCGTGCTGTCAATCGCGCTCTGGGTTTTAGTGCTGAATATCAGTATTTTAGGATATTCTATATATTTTTAGTTTCCTAATGATCAAATCTTAAGAATGGCGTATGCCGATACAATCAAATCAACTTTCGCTTAGATAGCAGTCTGCTCTTATATTCTAATTTGTGAAAACACATTTTGAGGCTTTTAACAATTAAATTGTCTATTGTGTATATATGTTAATTAGCTGTAAGTTTTCCATCAAATTAATAAATAAATACAAACTTGCTTTACTAATCATTTAAAAACCACTGTTCAAATTGAATTGACATTTAGTATCTACTATCGGGCAGCAGACATCTATGTCTGCACGGCACGTTTTTATTTTGTAAAATCCAAGCCGAATCAAATGAAAGAAACACACAATAATATCTTCAATCACATATTGTTTTCTTTAGGGTTTTATCCAGGATACATCTACCAAAATAACAAAAACATGGAGACACAGGTATTTGTTGCCTGATTATAGATAACATATATCAAGTAAATTGAAACAGTGGTTTTTTAATTATTAGTAAACTACGTTTGTTTTGAAGAGCTTAATTATCTGATGCTTATGGTCTGATTCGATCGTCTCGGATGGCTGCATCGTAGGCCTACCCCTAGGGGGAAACGTAGTAATCTACACATGTGTGCACGTATTTGTATTTTTCGCTTGTGACATAATATAATAAAATATTGACTATCTGATAAATACGAGGCAACGATATAAAAAATACAAATTTAATATAGTCGGTATAATATTTATGGTTAAGATGATATGCCGATTTGCTAAAGCATCGTAATCAATCATTTAAACTTAAACTAGATTAGAACTTGGACCAATTTTCACGCATAATTTTAAAATGTTATACAATGTAGTTTGGTAAATAAAATAAAAAATAAAATACAACGATAACATTACCTTTTATCAGTGCTACACCGTAATTCTTGTACAGCTCGCTATTGTAAATTTCAATAACTTTTCTTTAGGCAACCGTGTTCAATTTGTCACCGATATCACTGCACACTGCACCAAGCTTCAGTTCATAGCCATCTACTGTTTTCGCGAGAGGAGAACAGTTTTCCTGAAGTCGAATTCGGCACGCGAGTACACGTGGGTCCGTGCGAATGTCAATGTGGGGGGATGCACAACCGCGCGCGTACGAATACTTGACTCGACTGAACCGAGTGAACTGACTCACGCACACAGGCGCTCTGCGCGTGCGCACGACAGGTGAGCGTCGCTGTGTGGGTGTCAGGTGAACTCGTACGCTGGTGTGCGCGTGTCGCCGCCTATCTACGTACGCTTGGACAGGAGCAAAAGCCAAGAAGGGCTTCTGTTATATTTAAGCGCTTCTGTTTTTAAAAGAAATATATCGTTTTAAAATGTTTATCAAATGTTATTTTTACGGATTGCTAATTAACACTGTTTGATATTCTTTCAAAGACTATAATGGAATTCACGGCTCGAAATAAGAAGTGATGTGATAAACTGGGCACGGTAAGAGACAATGCAAGGTATTCGTTTACTTTTAATGTTATATATTACGTTGACTTTTGTCAATGATGGTTAGGCAAATATCCATAAAATAAAGAGGTACAATTTTTTTTTTACAATTTAAATTAACCAAACCCAAACCTTGAATCAAGAAACATTATAGTATTTTTTTAAAATATACATTATTTGGTGTTCCTCTTATTAGGCCAATATTCGTGTTACGAAAAATTATGAAGATAATCGCATTGGCTTGAAAAGCAAAAATGAAGAAATAAGAAAAAACGTTAATAGTCGGTACTCGACCCACCTAATAATATTGTATATTGAGTGAGTACAATAAACCCTTAATATTCACAAAAGTAACTTTTTAGCCTTAAATAATAGATCAAATTGGCGTTAGAAGGTCTGTATATCCTTTCGTCAATTTCCATTTTATTTATGTGCACTCGTATCCATATTAAAATTGCAAAAAAAATATTGCCTGGTGGCTAAAATCATAGAATAAATTATGTGTTTATTTCGATTGAGCGGAACTCTTTTCGCGCGGAGTGTACCTCGCGCGTGTGGTAGTAAGTCAGGTGAGCCGTTTTGCTCGTGTTCGGTATCAGCGTAGATTTATTGCGGGCGGTCGGCGTGCGCGCGTATTAGTGTTCACGTGCACGTCGGTCGCATGTCAAGCGCGCGTGTGTTCGCGCTGTCTACCTGTTGTGCCCCCGCAAGTATCAATGGTTCTGTCTTTTTGTAGGGGAGCGCGGGGGATAATGGCTGGAGGTTTTATTGTTTATAAACGACTATTGTTAGGGGTAATCTTTCTGTGAAGGTTGACGGAGTACAATAGCTCGATTTTATGGTATCCTCATCTTTCCTTTAAGTTAGTTAACGGTTTGAATATAATATAAAAGTTCATTACTTGCCATAAGAAATACTTTAAGCCAGAATTAATATAATTAAGATTATGATAAAAGAACCCTAGAATAGTGACCATATTCTGAAGGTTCGTTAATACTTTAGATGAGAAAGAAAAAAGGAATGGACTAGATACACGCCCAGCAACCGTATGCCAAACGCAAAGAGACAAACTCGATACAACTTCCTTCTTATACAAAGTTCCTTGATATGATTCAAACAGAACACTACCAGCATTATCTTTAATTATAAAAATAGATGTTACTTATAAAACATACGCTTATTGTTATATTCAAGGACAATTTTCAAGTGCCAAAGAGTAACCAATACAAACGAGCCCATAGTAAAGTCGACTGCACGCGTGGCTCACTGTGATTTTAAAGGAAAGTTTTTCTATAAATTTGTTAAAAAAATTAAAGAATCTTAAAAAACTATGTTATCATCTGTGTCTTAATATCAATTAATAATTTTCGGTGTGTCCCAATCAAACATATAAAAAAGCTCATAGCTAGTTAGTAGCTATGAGCATCTAGCGTTCATTCATTTTTTTTTTAAAGTGCCAATCTCCACTTCTTCCTTTTGTGTTGGGTCTCCTCCAAAAACATGCGGCCAGGCACTTAAAACGAGGGCGGGTTGCCACCGCATTCCGCATCGTGACACCATTCGACCGTGGAGGGAGGCTGGCCGTGGTTCGGATTCCACGTTAAACTATAGGTCCCCTTCCTTACTTACTAGGTGGTAGGGTTAATCCCGCCCGGGTTGGTACCATCGCATTGAATGAACGATGGTCGAAGCGGCAATGCAAGTTGTCCGTGTTTTCCATCCAGTTTAATGTAGCCGTGCAATATAAGGAAGGTCCTGGCATGGCACCTAGTTCCCATGTGGTTTGTTGGGCTAATACCATGACAGAACTTGTGGTATTAGCCATCCATGTCCAGTCACATAAAAAAATAAAAAAAACTTAAATACTTATTCTTAGGTTGCTCCGTGAACCCCGCTTTCCTCTCATCACGTACAGCCTCCGCACGCCTGTGTGCGTGCCCTGGAGTTATCTCTCTCGACCCACCGACACAACCTCGCGTGACATCGGCGGGACACCTACACACCGACACTCCGTGCGCATACGGCCGTCCCTCCGTAGTGGTGCGTACGTGTGAGCACTTCGAGCGTATTCGTGCCTTTTGCACTGACACGACTGAACTTTGTACTGTGGTAAGGTCACCGTCGGTTAGTGCACAGCACAATAGACATTAACGCCTCCGTGTCACCTTGGCTCAGCACAATGATGCCTTCTGATAACCGCGGCAACAACGTGTTTCCTTATCAGTGCAAATATCACAACTTATTTTCAACCTTAACAGCAAGGTGACAAATGTTCAATTCGCTCGTTAGAAAAGTGGCTTTTAGGGCGTCGCGTAACATTGTGTGTGTAAAACAGGCGTGACTGGTTTATTTGTATAGTCATTTGCACCTAATTATATTAAGTTCTAAATTGATTATAAGTTATACCGCTGTGGATGTTAATTTATGGTTCGTTTTGTGTAATGTTCCTGCTTTATGAGGGTCGTTATAGATATTTGAAAATATGTTTTTGATTCATCGGTTTTACACCAAGTCAAGCATTGAACTAGCTATGTTGTGCCATGTCACCGAGTGTATACTCCTTGTCGAGTCTTTCGCTCCCATATCTTCTCTTACCAGAACATGTGAGTTATTTGTAATTTCAGAGCTAATTTCTTTCCAATTCACAATGTTTCTTTCAAAATCACAACCGAACTCTCGTCACCGAATCAATCATATTATATTGTCAAATATACCTTTTTATGTAACTGGACATAGATAGCTAACATACCACAGTCCCGAAAGAATTAGAACAGCTTCTTTGAACTGAAGTAAGAACTAAGCAGGTGCATTACTTTTTCCAAGGAATGTGATAATTATATTTACGTAAGTCTTAAGACATTTTTTTATGTAAATAGAGTAAATCTCCAATTGGCTTTAGTTTAAGGTAATTGTATTTTTATAAATTATAGATATATTATAACTATAGATATAGATATAGTATTAGATGTAGAAGCTGTTGATTTCCCAAATAAAATAAAATAAAAAGTCAACCTGGGTCTAGCGTGTGATACCAAACATGATTTTGGTGACGACGGTAATTTGTTTGAATGTTCAATCTTTGCAGTCAATATCCGCAACGCAGATGAAGCGTTAAATAAATGTATGTAGGAATTATCTTAAGCACTGTATTAGTAGGAAACATTGATTACGGGAGGAGGGACTGTAGGAGAATTCCAAATTATGATTATGCAGCAGGTGGCGAAAGGATTTGCTGGTTTGAGTCCAGCCTTGCAGTATATTCGTAAATTAGTTATTTTTATTGGGCTCTTTTTTTAATTAATGTGTTCTGGTTTCACGGTCGATTATACATACATACACATCACATTCATTGAACTGAATGAAAGAACTGAAGGACCATTATTTGTTGCCGCTTCGACAATATTTTATGTCATCATGCAAATGTTGTGAATTAAGAAGTAAAGTATGTAATAATGCGAATCTTAGAAATGAAGAAGTGAAATATATAATAATGCAAACCTGGAAAATTAAGAAATGAAACATGTAATAATGCAAATCTTGATAATGAAGAAGTAAAAATATGTAATAATATATTTTTTCAAACGACGAAGTGAAAAATGTTATAATACAAATCATGGCAATGAAGAAATGAAATATGAATGATAAAAATTTAAATACAAAGAAGCCGTGTACACGACTTCTATTCTATACAAACGATGTCAAGCACACGGCATTCTGGAAGCAACTGGATGCAGTGCCTGGATCCATCTTTCTAAATGTCATGGTGTATGTAATACGATTTGTAAGGCTTTTTAATTCTCAAACAAGACTCAGGAAGTTGCAATTTTTTTATTTTAGTTAAAAAAGCTACCAGAAAATTTTATTTTAAAGTCAATGACGCTTCATGTTTGAATTTTGTTACACCTTTTTGGAACATTCACTAAAATATTACACTGCTAATTTCCTAGTTTTAAGGTCAGAGTATAACATTTATATATTTACGAATGGTTAATCTTAATAAATAAATATATTCAAATCGACTATTTTTCAAAACTTTGAGTCCGGTTTCCGCCTAAGGGAACCCAATTTCAGAGGGGCTCCAAACAGTAAAGTGATCAATACTCAATAAAAAAATTCTGAAGGTAATAAGGTGCCCACACTGAAGATTTATCTAGATTTATTTATTTAGACTTATCCTTCGACGCGTCACACAAGGTAACTATTAGGTAAGCTGAAGCCAGCCAGGGTTGCCAAATTTTTCAGCAGCCACATCCGGAAACCACATTAATTCTGGTCAGTGTAGTAAAATCAATATTAATGTTCAGGAATCAACGTGTTTCGCATTTAGTATGTTAATAGTAAGTACTCAATTAGGACAATGAAAAAACACGTCGAAGAGTAAGACTCCCATGTTAATGTGAATTTTGGCTAATCTAACCGGAAAAAATGCACTCGGTGGTTAGCGACCTGCCTACAACAATGCATTCCAAAAGAAATAAAATTATAAAATCGGAAGGTTGGGAACCCTGTCAGCATCACAGGCCACAGGCGGAACAGTTAAGCCACGACCCGCCTATGTAATATATCGTCCGTGAGTAGTGAAGAGAGGCATGCGCCTACGCACCCAGATAAGATGCAGCGATAGCTAAGTTTGGGCGCTCGCCAGCGCTTTGTTCCAACACGGGGGCTGCTCGGGACATGCTCTGTGGGAACACGCTGTACACGGCTAATTAGATACTGCTGAATGTCGACCATGCAACCGCGAGACCATAGGTGGACAACGTTTCTGGTGGCCATAATGTGCCAAGCAATCTCGACATTACATTGCAAAGGCGGGCTTTTCCTTTGAAAAGATTTCTCCCAGCCGACCTTTGGGTGTTTGAGAAGTTCAATAGGTATACATTTTTTAGGAACCTAACCTAACCTAACCTAACCTACCGCGGTTTGGTTTGTAAGTTTGACTATACTTATATAAAAGCCTATAACTAAGTATATAATCGGTACATGCATATGTTTGTCCACGTGATGATGGCGGCGGCGGAGACGCAGGCAGCAGGCAGCGGGCAGCGGTGCCGGTGAGGCCGCGGGCGGTGGCACACAGATGGCGCTGTAACGAGCGGGAGCGGGGTGACCGCCGCGCCGTCGCGCCACCTCCGCGCCCTCGGGCGACCTATCATAAGGGCGGCGCTGCACCATGCGTACAGCGCCTGATTGATGATTTGTAAACGTGATCTCGTTTTCCTCGGTTGAAACGTTGAAGAGTTTTCCTTACACCATCTGACGCGAGCCGCCTTATGATCGTCAGAAAACAAAACCGAGATCCAACGGAAGATTAGCTTTATTTCTCACACCAAACGCTTCATGCAGGATATTTTCAGTCGTTGTCACTAAAATACATCACGAACATACTTCAATATCACGAACAATCACATGACGGTATTCAATTATTAGTTGTCTCACAGCAAATACCTTATCTTTGGTAATGGCACTTCATGGACATACTTCACGTGATTTTTCACCAAGGATGGTATGTCCACCAGCCTTCGGCAGCCATGTGTACCAGAGTTCGAAGAATTTATGTAAGAGGTTCTATGTAATTTATTAAACACTGAAGTTAGTTCCTCCAAATATTTTCTAACATAAATTAATTTCCTTTGCCACTTTACAACAAGAACGTTAAAAAGAAGGGGACACGAGATGTAAATAGTTCACTATCAATTAAAGCGTCACCAAAATCGTTATTTTATTTCATTTATTTAAACTTTTATGGTAATTAAACTTAAGTTACGTCAAAAACTGAATGATCCGCATAAGTTTTGCAAAGAAATACCAAACAAAATTGATTGAAACCTTCACAGACCTCTTTAGGCAAACACTCGGCACGCGGCTGGAGCGCACGTATTACAACCTTTTTAATCGTTCTTGCTTGACAATTTAAAATGATGCTGTGAGTAATATATTTCACCAATTCTAAAACTTTCAATTGTTTTGAGATTCTAAATTCAAAGATATTCGAACGATGAGAAGACTTAAAAGGCATGCCTCGTAACCGACACCCCTTAGCATTTAATCGGCGGATGGTGTGGCGCAGCAGAGGCGGGCTCACAGCGTGTTATTACTTCTACATTATTGTACTTACAGCGGCTTCTTGCCCACTACTCGCCAGCGCTGAGCGGCAACCACAGCGCGGCCTCTGAGCCCCGCTCCTCTCATGCATGTATGCCCTCGAGCTAACTTGCAATGTTATGAACAGAATTAAAGGTAAAACTTCGAACGGCTTCCGATCGGTCGATATCGGCCGATTTTTTTGGACCGCAATGCGCCTTATTTCAAAGGGCGAAAAAAGGTCGATTTAGAGTATTTCCCCTGTCAGCGTTGAAATGGCTTACGGGGCTTAAGAGGGCTGATTTGTGTTTTTCTAATATTATTGTGTATTGCTAATATTTTTAACCGACTTAAAAAAAATTAGCAGGCTCTCAATTCGTCGGATTTTTTACCCCACTATAAACAAATATACTATATATTGTTTTGTTTAAATTCCCTGCCCTCAGAAACAAGATATAATAGTAAACTATGTGGCACGCTATAATAACATCATTCAATAAAATTGATTAAAGTAATGATTGCGAGTGTAATTTCTAAGATTTGGTAAAGCTAAACATTTTGGGAGGCGCTGGAAATAATGGGTTCTTAAAGTAGGCGCAAAGATAATACTACAAGATAATATGTACAATTTGTAATTCCGTTCACGAGCAGGTACCTTACGGAGTATTTTATTCAACATAATTTTTATTTACAAATATTTTATTCTTTTCGTATGAACTTGCTTCGTGAAAATCTCTAAGCAAGGCATGGCACCAAGTTCACATGTGGTGTGTTGGGCTAATACCATGACAGAAGGTGTGGTATTAGCCATCCATGCCCAGTCACATAAAAAAAATGCAACTCGGAAAGAGAAATAATGCATGAACGGGGTGGGGATCAAACCCATGACCTGTGATAAGGAAGGCAAGTTCCGCGCTCCTGAACAATAAGCAGTGATACACACTCGATCGTTTACATAGCGTAAACTAATAATTATATCCCCGCATTAGTATATTGATGAATCAAACAGGGTACTGGGTCAGAGTACTAAAATAGGTATTATACATACAGAAATAATCTGCTACAATTTACATTGTGTTCTATAAAATGGCCTGTAAGCGTCTGATCGATTGAGCAAGGCCTCAGATACTAGTGCAATATTTATTGTACGATATAATCTACATAATTATAGGTGTACTGCGCGCTTATGATAATTCTCTGAATATCTACGACTATTGATATTGGAGATTGAATGTCAGAAGTGGGCCAAGAATGATGGAGCTCTGATTTGTCGACACGGATAATTAGCATGGAGAAACACTCAATCCTGGTGGTCTGTGTGATGTGGCCTTGAGCAGACGTCAGGGATTTTTGGAATACATTATAAGAATATGTGACGAGACAATTTTGGGGCGAGCTCATTGTTGAAAGCGTTACAGTTAGATGATTATGCGTCCTTGTAGATCAACACAGTCGTCCGTAACTATTTCTGCTATAAATCCCCTAAAATAGGAAGATACAAACGATAACTGGATAGAGGAGTACACGAGTAACAAGCAGTTATAAAAATCAATTTACAAGAAAACCTAGTATGTACTCGTGCGATAATTATTACCACGCATAATTCAAAAAGTTGCCGATTGTACCGAAATGGCAATTTTCGCACACATCTTCAGGATGATCTAATCAATTTCAGATTATGTTCATTTTGGTTATATGAGATAACATGATTAGTATGTACCTAACTTCCTATTTTAGGGAGTTAAAGAAAATAGTTGAAAGTGACCTATCGAAAAGAAAGAGGATGTCTGTCTTTCCATGATTATGTACTTGATTGCCTGGAATAAGAATATTATTCGGAAACTAAACAAAATCTCTTTTAAACCAAAAATCCAATATGCAAAATGATAATCCAAGAAGTTATCAATCTTAGTTGAAAACTTTAAACATTATATTACACGTTATACAGACTTTTCTTTGGCAACGAAAAGATTTACTTCTCTGCTACTTAAATAACAATATATATAGCCAGTGAACTTTCAAAAGCACTCGTAGGCTGGTAATGTAATCTGGTGGGCAGCGCACGCGCCATACCGCCGCCATTTTGTATAGCTGTATCTATAGTTGCTGATCGCGGAAAAGCGCGCCAACCTTCAACGACCTTCACTCTCCACGCCCGGCGCCCTCGCCTAAACTGGAGCGCTCGATCTACCCACAACTTGGTCAATAAATAATACTTTATTGCTACTTCGGTTAAGTGCAATATTTGAAATTAAAAGACCTGCCACTTACGCCGTTACAGTTCCAATATCGTGGTAGACCCGACGCGGTCGCGTTCCAGTCCCATTCTATTCTAAATTCAAATATTCGAATTAATCACTATGCTGCGACATGTCACTCTGACTGCCTTAAACAGGTTTCCGCAACCTGGAGTTGTTTAATGACAATATAAATAACTAAACTTTCTCAAAAAGTTATTCCATTTATCAAACTTTTAAATGTAACTGGACACGGATAGCTAACACCACACCCACAGTCATTATATTAGCACAACACACCGCATTCCCGCAGGAATTATGTGCCATGCCAGAACCTTGTCTTTATTAGCACGGCTACATTGAACTGGATGGAGAACACGGACAATATTGCATTGCCGCCTAGGTAGTAGGGTTGGGGACCTACAGTCCTAAATTTAATATGTAAAAGTCTAATGTAAAATGTTCCTAAAATGCATTTAATACTTATGAACCTCCAAGTATTGTTCAAATTTGTGAGACGGCTCAGGTCAGCACTTGCTTGGCTCCCTGCGGACACAGCGTCGGGCCAAGCTATCTTTGAATTTAGAGTCCCTCAAACTCCGAAGAGATGTGCCATGGAGAATGCTCGTCGGAGCTGCATAACGCCGTTTCTCCGTCCCCTTTCTACACTGCACGGCTGGACTGGACCAGAGTTGCAATATATTTAGAAAATCATTCTATTTACAACTTTATTTCTTTGATTAATGTAATTGTTTTCAATCAGAATGTCCTAGTTTGAAAAATTCAGTTTATATGACTATAAAAGTATTTTCAAAAATGTTTTTAAATTCTAAATATGTATATGAATTTGGACAACAAGAAAAGGGTTACTTTTCGTTTGAAGACTACGCTTCTTTACAGCGTCCAAACATTTTTATTACATACATAATTGTTGAGCAAGTCTCTGCTACCG
The DNA here is from genome assembly GCA_946894095.1 of Incurvaria masculella. NCBI lineage: Eukaryota > Metazoa > Arthropoda > Insecta > Lepidoptera > Incurvariidae > Incurvaria > Incurvaria masculella. Next base: position 14,370,545 of record OX335644.1, read on the forward strand.
TCACTCGTCTCGGTAGACGGTGTTAGTTGACACTCATATTAATTGTCAACCGACCGATCGACCGATACGACTCGTTTCGACCCTACCGTAAAATAAGGCAATCCATCTTGTTACCAACAAACAGGTTGTTAGTACAATTTATAACGCTCTTAGAACAAGCAGGAGGGCCTAATTTCAAGTGGGCGTTTAAATCAGAGGCTCTAGCGTTATTAGCGATGGTCTTATTATTTCCACCTATTTATTTATTATTAAATTATTATTATACACCGATTATTCCACCGCAATGGTTTTAAGTAAACTTCTGTTACATAAAAAAAAATAGTATTGGGGTAGCAGAAATACTCTCTAAGAATTAAAGAAGATAAACTATGATTTAAATAATTAATAATACGGAAAACAACATGGAATGAGGTAAACATTTAAGATTTCAATAACTGTAAACAATATTTCCAAATTATTGCCCAATTATTTTCATTTACAGTGATGGAAAATTCAAAATGCGAAGTCGTCGTAAACGGCAACGTCAACATATTTACTGAGTATAGGCGATATTTGCGCGCCTTTAGGGTTCGTTGCATGACATTTGCGTTCCTAAACCCGCACAGCACAAAACTCAACAAGATCTGTGATATTCCATTTGTTGCCACTGTACTGTTTTCCTTTCACTTCAATGTTGCCATGATCTCGTGCACGGGAAGCTCCCGACACCTGCATACATAGGTCCTTCGGTGTTAAATGCGTTGTGATGTTAGAGCTATTCAACCACAGCAGAGAAAAGGAACGGAAAGTGACAGGTGCGCGATACACATTTGGTCGCCACCGAATTTTTCAAGTATGCCGAATTTGAAAATATAATATATAGCGAGAATCACTGAAAGGACCCATCGAGCCGAGCCAATTTTGATCAAAACTCAAAACTTTTAGATTTATAAAAATTTCTAGGTGGTAATCGAATTCGTTGATTAAAAATAATGCATTCTGTATTATTGTACTAACCAATAGTGCCGTACATAAAGTTTCAAACTATGTGAATTCATGTACGGTAAACTAAAGAAAAGGAATAATTTTAACATAAATACTATTTTATTGTTCAAACATTACTATGTAAACTTAACTAAGTAATAAATTGTTAAATGAGCCCTTTATTTTAGTTGGCCAGTTGAGATTACTCGTAGAATTGGTACTGGTAGGCTGGTCCATCAATACAGGTTGCGTTAGTTTATAAATAAATAAAATATGGAATCAAGCGGATTTGGCTTAAATCGGTCCCATAACTTATTTATTTATCTATTTTTTATAGTTTCGAATTTAGCATAAAGGTAGTAAATTCGCGTGAAAATTGGCGACAGCCGGTCCCATAGTAGGCGCCCTAGATGGCACATCTCCTTCCTTTTTTGGTCTAATCGCAACTAACCCAATAACTAACTACTACTAACTAATACAGTTATGTACTTGCGCAAGTAGGTGTGAAACGATCAAACAATTGTCTGGCCCAGTTTTGACGAGGAGTGGTAGTGGGCCCTTAATCCAACTAATGCCATAAACGTCGGAGGCTTTACGAGTGTACTTTCAGTCGGCCCACATCTTAAGGCTGCATTATAATGCCATAGTGATGATGTTATTACTGCAGGCAGTAAGTTGGCGATGTAGGTAAGATCGTTAGGTAACGGACAAGGCTGCGAGTACCATGAGGCACACATTATACTATCATATGTAGGTACATTTGATGACAATTTATTTATGCAATCGTTTATCTATATTTTTAAGATGCCTATTTCAATTGCAATGGAAATAAACCAAACGTATAGAGATAATAAGGACTTTATATTTTAAAGCCGTTTTATGGTGGTCGTGGTTCCAGAGATAGTGGTAACACGCAGTAATTCTGAGTATTTTTATGAATATTTTTATATATTTTTACTGTAACAATTATTATTATTAACTATTATTGTCCTTTTATTCTTACTTTAAAACGTACATGTAAAAATATATTTATGCATTTGTAGACATACATGTCTGTTATGTCCTTGTAATGACTCTTGGGTAATTACAAAGTAATAGAAGACCCATGGCTAATGGCCCATAATACCCAATTACAGAAATAACTGGGGGCCATACCAGAAAGTTATCCTTTGTTTGGGTTCCTATGTTAATTTTAATACATTGAACATTATCAGTTTTTACTAGGTTTCAATCAATGTACATTGATAATCTTGGTGGCTTTTTAGTTGTTATTTTACATGAGTTAGGAACTGAACATGGATCTCGGATAAGAAAGGAATAAACCCAATACATTCACGATAATATTAAAATGAACGTATTATACAGAATGCTACACTTATCACTGCACCTTATTGTTCATCATCAATTCATAATTCATAAGCAGTAAACTGCACTCGGATTTGTCATCTTTTATCATTTGTCAATTCAACAAAACACAGCGAAGAAGAACTAGCAAGAAACTTCGCGGAACGTTTTCTCATAGTTTTTTTAACTTAGCCCCGGTTGCACGAAGAGACGGCCGAGTTAATCAATGTTCAAACACGTTACTTTTAGTGATCCGCATAGAGTTCCTTCCATACTGTCCACATAAAGCGACGTGTTTGATCATACTTTGACGTTGATTTTGATTTTTTGTGCTTTCGTGCACTCGGCCCTTAGTCTTAGTTCACGAAAGCGTTTGGCAATTTTATCTAGAATAACGCAGGTAAATGAAAATCAACAATACTCGCCATATGCAACAGTTCATGACAAATATCAGATAATTTGAAAAGATTATCATTGCCCACTAACATGTTACAAATTGGAGCAGGCCAGTCCCCACAAGCAGCACTCGTTCACGAGCATCACACCGGGTCCAACCATCGCCAATTTCACCTATATTTTAGGTAAAGAGGGTCCCAAAACAGGCGGCACTGTAGTGAGGACCTTAAAGCAATGCACTTCTCCAGTGGGAACACGAAATATTTGTGAAACGTTCGTTTGATTTTAATTATATTATCTATGTCATGAACAATATTTATCTGATTACATAACGAAGTGAAAATTTTATTCTAAGAATTAATATTTCTAAAAAAACACTTGGAATAAATGAACTTATAAATTTAAAACGTTTTATTTCTAAAATAACTGCGGCATCTCAAAACTCGAAAAGAAATTTAAAATATTTCTTTTCAAAGTTTATTATTTGGCGCTGCGACGCAATAATTCTAATATTTTTGGGGCTAACGTTTGCTCATTGGCAGCAATAAACTGTATTTATTATACTTTGATTTTTAACCGACTTCAAAAGAAAGGAGGAGGTTCTCAATTCGTCGGAATCTTTTTTTTTGTGAATTCGTTTGTATGAAAACTGATACATTTTCCTGCACAATTCTTCTAAATCGCACCTAAATCTATTGTTTGCATTACCACAACAAAATTTTGGCAGTGACTGATGTTACATTCTTTGTAATAAAAAACATTTTATCATTACAAATACATGTCACTCATATCTTTCGTTAATTAATCAAAGACAATTTATAGTTTCGCCTACAACTTCATAGAGCGGCAGCTTTCTATCCACAGCATCGGCGTAGCACGTCTACGAGCTTTCGTAGCACCTGCCCCTGATAATCGACACCATCTCGTAGAGTACGCTACACTTAAAGCGTTTTCACAATTTCTACTTTAGATTTAGCTTGTCACAGTGCAAAATAGATAATGGAGCGAAGATCCCGGAGTCGATAGTGTTGGTGCGCTCCCGTGCGCATGCGCACGCTGAGCGCGCGTTTGTGTAGCGCGACCGCAATCGGAATGTGCTACACATTAGATGAGTGTGGGGTAAAGGGGGAGGGGGAGGGGGGGGGGCGGCCGGTCAGCATACAGCTAGCCAAATGGAAGCGCTCGGCAGTTTTGGGATACGTGCTTTTTATTGGATTATAGGTACCGATTTTATACAAAATGTAAAGTTCAATTAGAACTCGACGTTGAGAAGTAATTTTTAAGTGAGCTGTTGCCTCAAGTTTCTTATATTTATAAACCTAAGCACTTAACAAGACATACATGAACTTCGTTACGAAACAATAAAGTTGGTTACGAGCCCCGTCCTATTCTTCTTTGAATCGCGTTGTACAGTATTTGCCGGTAAATAGTTATAAGAGATTAAAATGTGAATATTCATTAAGAATGCTGGCCACTTCGCCTCTGTTGAAGTCACTACGGTGATTCGAATATTATCTAAGCGGCAATGAAGAATGTACCGCATTTTCCATCAATGTAACCGTATTCCAATGATTGGCAAGTAAGTTACTTCTTATACTTACGGGTGGTCTTAAAATGTAGTTATGGTCTTATATCATTAGGTATTTATGAAAAAAAAAAATATTATATTACCTACAACCAGAGGTACCGGCTCCGCTCGGGTCAATGTCGTTTTGGACTGATGTCGGGCTGAAATATTTCCTGATTTATAAGCTCACCATACAAATTTTCATCCCCTATTTTACACCCTTCGAATTTAAATGTTTACCACAAAATGTAGACAAAAGGTGGCCTTTGCTCGTGTCCAAGGTCCAGACTATCTCCATACGGAAATTGATCCAAATTGGTTTACTTTAACATTTATAATATTGGTATGGATTAATAAGCATTGTTTATGTAGTTTAACACCGCTTTCATATTTTTGTTGCACCTAACTAAAATAGTTGGTTTCTTAATCCATTTTTCCGCTGTGCTTTCTAGTACATAGAACTGTAATGTGCACACTTTAATTATAATATTTAAGTGTAAATATTTCATAGCCAATGTCGAAACTAAAGACCACCATTTTTATTTGATAGTTGTGGGAAATATAGAAAACATATGTAGTAGTACAAACAATGTTTTCGCAGTGCGCGCGACGTTGCGTGGATCGCCATCGAAACGCGGAAGAGTCCGCTTTCCCACCTCCCATCGCGGTGTGAACTAGGAGAGATGTCGATCCAGATAGTCCCGACTCAATTTGCGCCGAGCGCTCAGCAAATCACGTCTGATTGGCTATTGGTAGCGGCCGCGCGCCGCGCACCGCGCCGCCGCGCACCCGACGCGGGTATATAATAAGCTGCGGTGCGATAACATCGGCAGTTTCATTGCGGCTGCCGGGCGCGGCTTATCAGATCGCGCCGAATGGGCACTGGCTGCATGTTACTGGCGGGTAGTCAAATTCGTGTTCGTTGGCAGGTGCTGCTATTCGTTCTTCGGGTAGTTAGTTTATATCATGCCATTGTTTTATTTTTACCTTTTACTTGGTACTTTATTAAAATCTCAAATCAGTATTAAGAGATATTTCAGTTCTCCATCTTCCAAGCATAAGGTACCTGCAAAGTAAAATTTTAAAATAAAAACTAGTAGTGACTCGTCGAAACGATATTTTCTGATATTAACGGTAGCATCGATGTGGCCCGCGGCAGCTCGGCCCTACTGTTCTATACAAATTTGCAGCCGCGCCGCCGTGGCCATGTTCCCTGCTTTTGGGCATAGTTAACCTTCTTGCAATGCCTGCTTGTTCTTTTATTGTCTTCCTTTGCCTGTAGAATTTCTCGCGAACTAAGCCTGCCCGCATTTAACGCATACATGAGGTGAAGTAAGTATTTTGTGCAATCTCTTTGGTATTCAATTTGAATAAGTACACAACTTCCCCCATAATCTATTATATATATTTTTTTATATTTTCCGTCAACTTTTTTTGGTATTATATTATTTTACTATGTTTTTTAACATCTCTCAACCAGGTGGTCTGACATAATTAGTAAGGACTTTGAAGCGACGTAATATGGCAAATGTAATATGTTTTCATGTTTTAGTACCATTGTTTATATCATGACTACTACAGAGACCTGCATCACGAAGTGAACAATGTATTTTATTTCAGAAGCAAAGGGAACATGGAACTTTAATGAAATTATAGGGCTTATTAACTTTAATTTTATAACGTAAGGTCTTAACCATGAAAAAAATGTGACCATTTGCTTATAGAATCTAAAACGGGAACGTCAGTTAAAAGAAATACTTAATATTAATGTGTAACATCAAACCGACATCTGAATAGGAATGTTTTAAAAAATACACGTTTTCAAAGAAAAAGGAAATAGTTCAAGACAATAGGTCGGGGTGACGCGACCTGCGCGGCGGCGGCGATGGCGGGGCGGTGTCGGCGGAGGTGCTGGCGGGGGAGTGGTAGAGGCGGTAGAGAAAGGACATGAAGGCCGGCATGCTAAAGGCGAGATTCCAATCCGTCACAACAGATATCAACGCATATTTTTAAAAGCTCCTGTAGTTATCTTATCTACACCATTCTCTTGAAAATGTTCTCCCAGTAAACGATTCAACTTATTTTTAGATGTTTCTATGAAGGAGACAAATGACCCAGGAACGGCAGTATCCGATAAGCTATGGTTTTATGTTTTTAGTTTTTAAAATAAGCATTTATTTTCGAACATGATTATAGCAAAAGCCTGACATGGAACAAATGTATTATTCAAATTAATAAAAGTTGGTCCTTGCCATTAAAGTTCAGGCCTTAAACTGGTTTGAAAATTTTCAAACCGCGTTAAGTCCCACAACATAAGCGCTCAGAGGTGCTTCCCCAGCTTATCGAATCGCAAGGCGTCGCACACTGAGCTGGCTGGCAATTTATAGTGTAAATTTAAAATTTAATGGGTCTATCGCGTTAAACTTGTGAAAGAGCGTAATCGATAGATACAAAAAAATATTTTATACATAAAAAAATGTTTGGCTTTAGTCAATAAAGTTTATAAATTAACAACTTTTCTGCATTATTTTTATAATAAAAAACGGAAACGAAAGTAAACGTAAACAGTTAATTCGCCGGAAGAATGAATGTTTAATAAAGCGATTGCGTCTTGGTTTTTCATTGCAAACACACTGCATGTGGAATCAGGCGCCATGCCACTAATATTGAAAGCAAATCCGGGCCACTGTGCTACGAGCCGCCAAAATAATATCTAGTAGCGTGTTCTATTCGTATTCCGATATCCGTATAGTATTGTTTGTGGATATGATATAAGTATAGAGCACTAAAAAGTTACCATCCTTGTCTATACAATTCTGTGCTCCCACCTTAATATAACGTTAATAATAACAACACTGACTTGAATTCCATTTCGCCAAAGAAAATACAGGTTGGCGGCGCGGCGCGGTGGCTGCATGTAAGTGGGTGAAAGGGTCCATTGTGGTGTCACATCCTCCCTTCTCCCCCCTCATGCTCCTCCCATAGCCCTTCTCGAAACCCCTGACTGACCAGCGTTTCATATATGTGTACGGCTCGTAGTGACGCGGGGACTTGCATTCTATGCCAGAGGTCATGGGATCGATTCCCGCCCCGTTCACTTACCACTTTATGTCTCTTTTTGAGTTGCATAAATGCAAGCTGCTGCATGGTTCGGAATTCATGTAAAACTAGTCCCTTTCCACTACTAGGTGGTAGGGTTTAAGTCCGCCCGGGTTGATACCATCGCATTGGATCTACTGTAAAAATGTCCACATCGCGAAATTCGGCTCTTACAAAAACGCCCGTGAGAGGTTTGTCGAACACAGAAAGACCACATAGCGAAATCGTGTCGTGGCTATCATACTGTTCGTCGGCAACGCATTGTGGCAATAGAGAAAAGTCCTCACTTGATAAAGGGTTGCTATGTCTGCTCCTTCGGTCTGTCCGTGTATGTACAAGATCAAATGAACACAAAGTGAAAGGATTAGGCAGGCAGTGATAATATCTTGTCTCCGGGTATCCAGCGAGCATTAAAAGACGAGAGTAGCGATCTAAACTCATTCGTATGGCGAAAGCGTAGGCACGAGTTAGTGGAAAACATCTAACTGTACATACTTAGTTTACGGCTATCGGGATGGCAGCGAAAATCGAAGATTTGAAACATTTTGGGAAATATATAGGCACAATTTTGCACGGCGACTGCCATTAAACTAACGAAATCTTCTTCCACGCCCTAACGCTTCCCTACCCCTAAAAGTTGTCAGATTTTAATCGAAATTAAAAAAACTTGAGAAAAAAAAATAGTTATCACCCGTAGTTTGGGGAATTAATAGGGTAACGACTCTCTGAAGCAACGCTGGCTTTCGAATTCGGGACGCGAAACATCGAATATTCATTGCACTGAATAGCATTGTTCGACTTTCTGACGTGCTCTTACGTGTTTATTCGTGTCGTTGGAACTCGAGAAAATCGTTGTAAGCGAATTCATAGTTTGAAAAACTTGCCTGCGCTGCCGCTATTGCTTTAAAGTGGCTACGCCGCCACCCCCATACAATCGAGTTTCGGTTTTTACGCCAGTCCTTCCATGCTCGCTGCCAATATCAGAGCGGAGTATCTAGCGTGGAAGCGTCACATCGAACGTCGTCCGGTTGCCGCCGATACAAACAACGGGAAACATAAAATAAATCTAGACGAACTCTCCGCGCAACGTGCGACGTGGGCCAGGTGCGGGGATCGATTTTCGCAGATTGGAAACAATATTTAGGTTGCCTTTTGCCTGATCGTCCATACTAAACGTACACAGTGAGAATATTATTCATGCAATAAATTTATCGAATTGATAACTTTCACTTCGCTTAGTTTCAATAATATACAGGACCCTATATGTATATATTTATTGAAATTATTTTTCTAGATATATTTAAATTTGCAAATTACAATTAAGGTGGCCCAACCCGGCGGGCCTAACTCATTCGCGGGCACGGTACAAAACCGTGCTGTTGCGCTCTGGGCCCCTGTCTGTTTCAAAGAATAAGACAGGCTCCGTGATGAGGAAGATGCAACATGTCCACAAAAAAGACGATGTGCATAGTGTATGATTTGGTAAGATTTACGAAAATTTTAATTTCAAAACGACTTATAGCTAAAAGTAAACCACGACCGCTGTAGTCAAAAATCTAACAAAAACCAAATAGATTATAAATCTTGATTAAACAAGCTATGTCTGATGACTAATCTTTTTAAGATGTTCTTACTTTATCATTGCGTAATCCACCTCCAAAGTAATTGTATAAAACGCGCGAAAAATCCAAACTTTCGGACGTTATAACTTGGAAACCAAACACAATTTTACAATGCCAATGGTCATCAGACATCTAGTTCAATCAAATAAAGCTATATTGAGCAAAATATTGCATCTCTGACAAGAAATATGGGCGTGATCTTCTTTCCCCTTTTGTATGGGGAGATGAGCGGGATGGGCCACCTTAAAATAATATATTCGAACACGAACTCTCTTCAAGTTCAACTTCAGAGTTTAAGAAGAAATGGAAGAAAAAATAAAAACCCTGAAAACTAAACGGAATCATTTTTTTTAAATGTGCTATCAATGTAAATTACGTCGAAATACATTAATCAATAAAAACATATTTATAGACACAAGAAGACAACATGTTTTCTTAAGATTTAGTTTATGTACATAGAAATGTATACGTAAATAGTCCATAGACTAAGGAAAAATGGTATCTCTTGATTCACAAGATGATCTTAAATCACAAAGACAAGCAAATATAAAGTAGATTATTAATCAATGCGTAAGGATATTAATTCGTCTTACGCTTCTTTAACATAAAATTGAAAACGTGCGCAGAAACATTTCCATACACCTGCAAAACGAAGAGTAAAAAAAAAGGAATAGAAAGTAGAACTACGTTCAAAAATAGCTACAAAAAATAATCGATTTTATCATTTTCGGTACCATTTTAGGTTTTACGTTTTATATATTTTTTTTCGTAACTTATATCGTAGAAGTAGATGGACTAATTCGTAAATTACGGAGTAATAGAAAATAAGCTTTAGATAAGAATAGCACGGAAATATAATATTTAGTAGGACGATATAATTAAACGCAGATGTATTTCACCTATGAAATAGTTTGTAGAATGATTTTGGTCGTAAAAATATATAAATTTGCCAAAATCATTATTTTCCCGCAAGAAAAAAATTTAGAGAACTTTCCTATGAAACTAAATCCCCTAGAACAAAAAACCAAGAAAAATAAATTAAACATATTTTCGTTTCGAAGGAGTAAAATAAGACAATTTACCGCCTTCCAGAAGAACGCACAGTAAAACGTTTCGCTAAAATAAAAGAATACCAAACAACCTCACTTTATGGTGCAAGCAACAACAAACACTGTGGCACCGGATAGCACCACTTTCATACAAAGTCCAAGAGGACTTTGAGACATTGCTTCCATTCTTAACCAGTTTTTTTTTTGTAGCGAGACACAACTACTATTAATTGCTCTTTTAATGACAATGTTGACACGATCTGACCTTATTAGGGTCTTAAAAACGGTATTCGTACGGTATTTCTCAAAATGTTTCGGCTGCCCGACTTTATATTCGATTATCAGTAGCCTAGAAGATTTCAGCCACTCTGTTCCCTATTCCCCTCAAGTCAGTAAGTATATAACAGTTATTACGGTTAACATTAAAGTAGAAAGAACAGATAAATCAAACCAAGCAAGTAATAATCGGTATTTTGGCGGACTTTTAGTTATTGTATTTGGTGTCAAAACAGATTGAAATGGGTGCTTGATGCTTGGGCCGGATGATTGCACGAAGAGATGGCTGAATTAATCAATGTTCAAACACGTTCATTTTAGTGAACCGCAGTTCATTCCTTGTCGATACAAAGTGACGTGTTTAATCATACGTTGACGTTGTTTTTTAATTTTTTGTCTTTTCGTGGACTCGGCTCTAAAGCTCATCAACGTGATCAAATGATTAAAAACGTCACGTTTAATGGAAAGTATGGAAGGGAGCTAGGTTAAATCCATACGGTCCACTGAGCGGCTCGTAGCCTAGTGGCGCGGGGAGTGGCCTAGCGTACCAGAGGCCCGGGTTCGATACCAACTTGCACCACTGTCTTTCTCTTTCAGAGTTCGATAAGTGCATTTCGTCACGAATGCGAGCTGCTCCATGGTTCGGAATCCATGTAAAACTGTAGGTCCCCTTCCCCTACTAGGTGGTAGGGTTTAAGCCCGCCCGGGTTGGTACCATCGCATTGGATGAAAAGATGGTCGAAGCGGCAATGAAAAATTGTCCGTGTTTTCCATCCAGTTCAATGTAGCCGTGCCTCATAAAGGGAAGGTCCTGGCATGGCACCTAATTCCTTCGGAATGTGGTGTATTGGGCTAATATCATAACGGTAGTTGTGTGGTATTAGCCATCCATGTCAGGTCGCATAAAAAAAAAAAAAAAAAACTAAAGTGACGAGTTTAACCATGGAAGAACATTAGGCCAAGTGCGCGAAATGATATCAAAGTCAACGTATTATTAAACACGTTACTATGTATTTATGGAAAGTATGGAAGGGAACTGAGTTAAACCTAAACTGTCCACTAAAGTGACGAGGTTAAACATGGATGAACATAAGGTCAAGTGCGCGATAGGACGTCAACGTCAGCGTTTTGTTAAACAAGTTACTATTTATGGAAAGTATGGAGGAACTGAGTTAAATTTAAACGGTCCACTAAAGTGACGAGGTTAAACATGGATGAACATAAGGCCAAGTGCGCGAAAGGACATCAACGTCAACGTATTAATAAACACGTCACTCTTTATGGAAAGTATGGAAGAGAACTGAGTTAAATCCATGCGGTTCACTAAAGTTCAACGTCAACGAATGATTAAAAACGTAATTTTTATGGAAGTAATTAAAGGGAGCTGAGTCAAATCCATGCGATTATAAAGTGACGATGGATTAACATAAGGCCGAGTGCACACAAGGACATAACGTCAACGTATGATTAAACACGTCCCATTTTATGGAAAGCATGTAAGGGAGCTGAGTCAACTCGATGCGGTACACGCCTGTTGCTGCAATCGGGCCTGAGAGCCAGCTCGCGGCTCACTAGATGTCCCAGCGCGCGCAGCTAGCGGCTAGCGGCTAGCGGCCAGCGGTTGTAGAAAGCTGCGTGGGCGCGCACCAATTTCGATAAGCTCCAGGAAGTATGGAATCGGCGCACAGTTTATCGTGCGCCGCGAGAGTTTAGCGCCGAGCTGTGTAATTTCGCCGCGGTGGTGCGCTGGTGGCGCGCGTGGGAGGTGCGGCTAGTGCGACCGGGCACGAGACGATCTAGTGTCCAAGCAGCAGCTTATTCACTTAAGGGGGTGGTAGGAGGTAAACATTAGGAATAGTGAAAAATATAAATATTTTTTTTTACTTATTCAAAGGAATGTGATATTTATGTATGTTTAATATACTGTAAAGCAAAACATACCATTCGCCACTATGTTTAGCTGATTCGGGTCCAGAGCTTAAAGCACTGTATCGTTGATTATATATACATACATACATATCACATTCATTAGGATTATTTGACATAAATTATATTGTTTTTATGTGACTGGACATGGATGGCTTATACCACACCATCCGTCATGATGTGCGTCCAACAAGCCGTATTCATACCAATCCAACTTTAACCTACATGCCGCATGCAAACATAGTCTATAGCAAAAATCTAACACCAATACTTGTAATAAATCTATAAGGGATGATCATGGAGTCAGTTGCTTTGTTTTCTAATATAATGCATTTGTATGTAAGATACTAAAACAAAATTGACGATTTTTATATATTTTTTTTCGTATGTATGTATGTTTGTATGTATGTTCTTGCATAACTCTAAAATCAATTATTTGTCAATATATCTTTTTCTTGACGAGAACTTTTGATTAGTTCCTGATCATAAAATTCTTTATTCAAGGAATAAAACGAAGTCAAGAGACCCAGCAGTTTCATTTCCGCCAGAGCTTCGCCCCCAAGAATTTCACAACAAATCCTAATTACCTAGGTGAAACCGAGTACAAGTACATTTTACTACACATGGAATGGACATGGGAAAGGCTAAATAGAATTTAGTTCCGCTTACGCTAACCGGAATGCTTCGTACGCCCCAGAATGGCGGTGGGTGAATGGGGGGAGGAGGGGGGGGGGCGGCGGAGAATTATTTCTTCTAAGCAAACCAAGAAACCAATTTTTGATACAGTTTTTAGTTAAAACTAATAAACAGAGTGATCATCTAGGAAGTTTTGTGTATATAACTGGTAAATATTTTATACAAACCTTAATAAAACAATGAAAACGAAGTAATCAAAACTTGTGCATAGATGTTAAAAATGCATTTTCCTGTACCAGCATTTTGGTCCAGCCCTTTCGGCTACTTTATATTATCCATGAAATAATTCAGCCTGACATTAACTCGAGCGGAGCCGGATACCGCAACTAGTAATCAATAAATCAGGATATCGTGCGGATCCCGGCGCTATCGGCCGCGCGGGCCGCCCGCCGCGTAAATCTGCCACAGATGCCACAATCAGCGCCATTTCACGCCACAATACGCACAATTCGGATGATAGCCGCCGCGCTGCCGCCGGCCAGCTCGCTTATAAATCCCGTGAGGCGTTGCCCACTCATTTTATTGCGAATATTAATTTTCAAAGCACATTGTTTAAAGGAATCGAATACACCAGTTTTCTAGGAGTTATTTAATTTTAATCAAGCAATATAAAACCATATTAGCTTTCATATGAAATTCATAAATAACGTCACCTGAAGTTATTTGAAATTATTAATAGGTACGTTCTAAATGAAAAATTTAAATTGGTAAAATAGCTTTATTTTTATTTTAAGTCTAATACACATTTGTAAAATATTGTGACTTAGATATATAATAGTCAAATGTGGTCAGAAAACTGTAACATCCTTAAAGTTATGTTAAATCTTCTTGGGGTCCACACGCAGTTAAAGGCAAATAAACGACGAAGTTGATGATAACTTAAAAAAAAACCTACACCACATTTTCCCAGTACTCCCTTCGTTATTAGTCCATGGGTTTACAACTTACCGCGAATCGTAAACCGGCGAGGCAGAGAGCGAGAGGAAAGGAGATAAGTAAGAGAGCGAGGAGGAAAGTGCGTAACGCAGTTATATTCTTGTGATTAGACGCAGGGCAGAGGTGACCAGTTTTACTCGAGCGCGGATCAATCAACTCCGATGGCCGGCTATACTGTGCGCGCTTAAACCGGGTTTTGAACTCTACATTAAGCTTGGTGAATGAAAAATTTGGATTTCTTGATATCTTAAAAATGTATCAGCAACGTCCACTTGCTAATACAACAGAAGTGACGATATCCTTGGAGATGTACAATATAACCCGACTATGTCCGATACAGCATTTTCCAAATGAAAAAAAGTGTGATCTGTCATTGATGTTTTGTAATATGAGCCCATTATTACAAAGTACCAAAGGTTCGTTCCGTCGATTGTCTAAACTGGGTGTAAATCACGGACCCTTTTTTCTGTATTTTTATTTCTATTGATATGGTTAGAGGGCTGTAGCCATGTTTGGCTAAGCCAGCCCCATAAAATCACAAATAGTTTACTGATTACTGCGCAGGACAAGAAAATTATGAAAAATTTAATTAAAACTTCAACTGTAATTCTCACGTTCGCCTAAGCGAAGTAGATAGCTAAAAGCGAGATCTTACGCGCGGATGTTGGATCCGACTCGCAGAGCCAACTTCACTACTATGACATGGCGCGCATTGCGTTAGATATCTTTTAAATAATGTAACTCAACGTTAAACTAGGATATGTTACGCGTAGAGGCGTTGGTGCAAGCGGCCCTGGCATGATTATCAGATCGGGTTCGTGTATCAACCGGCTTCTCGGCTCCGCAGCGTCGACCGGACTCGACCCTGCTTTAATTATTGTTACACAACACATGCCTATATTCTGTATGCATATTTATTTACATATCTTGTTTTATTTATATCGAAAGTGTAGATAGTGAGAACGAGTTCCAAATTGTCTTTAGAAATTGTAAAAAAATAAATATTTCAATGTTTTTTTACGGTTGTTTTGCTTTAAATTTATACCTATAATTTGCATTGCAATCTTACACTGTATTCTATACTAATAATAAATCTGCGAGGGGTGTTCATAGAGTTAGTTGCTTTGTTTTCTAAAATACTTCGTTTGTAGACTTTATGTATGATACTAAAACTAAATTGTCAATTTTTTGAAATCTGTTCTGTATGTATGTATGTATGTATGTTCCTCCATAACTCTTTAATCGATTATCCGAATCAAATGAAACTTACTAAACGTACATTTAATTATACAAACTTAGGCTGTCATACAAACTGCAATTCTCTGCACGGCTCGGCGGGTAGGTAGCTGCGGTACCCGGCTCCGCTCGGGTTAGTGTCGGCTAAATTATTTCATAGATAAAAAGTAGCCCACATGGCTGGCCCAAAATAGGGTCGAACTGGAAGAAATAACAAGCCTTACTTCGAAACAACTAGTAAAAGCAAGCGCCGCCGCCCTCCCCCCTCCTCCAGCCGCCGCTCTACCGCCGAGCCGTGCAGAGCATTGCAGTTTGTATGACAACCACATCATAGCATAAGCGGAAACATATATACAGAACTTATTTCTAAAAATCGTCAATTTTGTTTAAGTATCATACATAAAGTCTACAAACAAAGTATCTTAGAAAACAAAACAACTTACTCCATGAACACCCCTAACAGATTTATTATTAGCATAGATGATGTTTTTGCATTTGTTCATTGAACCTGCTCCATTTTTAAGGTGATAACACCTGATTGAAACAAATTTTAAACAATATTTTAATATTCATTTGAGTTTCAGCGATATCTACATTTGAAGCATTGTAATCGTATTTTAAAAATAGAAGTAAAAAGTATTGGTCGTGATGTTTCAAAATCCGATTACAATGCTTCAAATGTAGATGTCGCTGAAACTCAAATTAATGATGTAACGGTAATATCGCATCCATTAAATACATAAAATTATCAAATATTTTAATACTTTTTTAAATAACTACTACTCGTTTTGGAATTTCAAAAAGGTGAAAAATGCATTGATGGTCTAACTATATTTGAAATCTGTGACGGGAAATATCGGCCCCTCATATTCTGTTTTCTATGAAAATTTATGAATATTTATAATTTGAGAATACAAGGCACCAGCAACTTACAGTTTTATCTTTCAATCTACATAAAAAAAAATTGGATTATCGAAATTCGTCGTGGTTATATTTAAATATAGTTAAATGTTGTTTTACTTACGTCCTTATCAAAATAAACGCATCAGCTCTTAATTAGGGCCTTTATGAAAGTCTGGTTTTCGGATCGGTGATCTGAGAACCAAGAGACAACGGAAGTTGGCCCTGGGCTACGGACTCCAAGCCTTGCATGAGAGAGCGTGGTTATGTGTGGAGTCCGGAGGGCCCGCGGTTACAATGCGGTCGTGTAGGGTGATTGGTGACAATGTGCGGTTGGTGCAGCGGCGGAGGGAGGTGGGGGCGAACGGGGCGGGGGGCAGGCACTATAGGCGGAAGTGGCGCGCTCGTCGAGCCTGTTCGACACCCACGCCGCGGCCGGCCGCGGGCCTCAGAGCTATGGGCATGCGCACACGCTCCTGATATTCATTTTCAAAATTTTGTTATTGACTACCCAGTTAGTTGAGATTGTCGGTTTCGCTCGGGTCGGCAGTCACCCGACCGGAGCAATAAAATGCGCCCTCGGCCCCCGAACACCGCACCCGCCCACGTTATAACTTCTTTTTCGCTTAGCGTTATTTCTGCCTTTTTTCTTTTTATTCGTTTTGTGATTGTTTGTGATTTTAAATGACTATAATCTTTCCCAAAAATTGGGCTCTCAAATGCAATTAATGCTTAATGCATAATTTTTCGAATTCAACTGGTAGTTCCAGAGATTAGCGCGTTCAAACAAAAACACTACCAAACTCTTCAGATTTATTATATTAGTATGTATGTACAATATACAATATAAATACGCAAATATTGATAAATGTTCGATAGTCAGAATATATTAATTTTATAATTGACGACATATTTACGACATAACCGTTTGACAATAATAAAAATCTAATCTTATTATTTAGAAGCATAGTTATATGGTTTTAAAAATTACCAAACACATTTTTGGTGTGAACATGAACAACATGAACAGCTTCACATGAATATCCACACCTAGCAGGAAATTCCCCTAGAACAAAAATCTAATAAAAAAGCTAGTATTTATAGATTTTATATTGCACATAACATAATTTTAGCTACGTAGGGGGAGCAACACATAAATATCATTGGAATTTAAAATTTATTTACTTATTTTATTTAGAATTACAATGGTACGAATAATTTAATCCCTACCACCTAAATGGCCATCAGGCTGTATTATAAGTTTAGTATAAATAATTGAACAAGGTATAATTTATGATGTCCATGTGGACAAAACGTGTTGACTATACGCGATTACTCAAATTTATCATATTGACGAATATAAACTGGTGTTATCTCGCAAGAAAGGATTGTCCGGTTGCGAACAGATCCTAGGCCATCGACGACTATTCAATTGATATTGGAGGAGTACCGCATTATAGTTTGCTTTTATTTGAACTGCATTAATAGCGAGGTTGTCGCGGCCTTATCTGGGCCCGAACGCAGCGGCGCACGCATCCATGCAGCAATAAGCCTCTACATGGCGAGTGGCTCTACTGAAAATGCAGGATTATCTAGATGTGGATTAATCCGGGGATTATCTACGCGTGTGAACTTAAAACTTACATAGCATAAAAACCACGTAATTTATACATGATTAAGACCCATTAGAAGAAAAATATTGTTTTTATAGATACGTTATGTAACGTTGGTTTCATTAAATAACTCGAGTCATGATTGCTCAAAATTATTGTTGGAGCAAAATTTATTTTGACGCCATCAGGTTTGTGTTAAAACTTTTTAAAGTAATATCTCGGCATATATTGAAAGGATTTTGCATAGGCTTAGTGCGCCATGCTAGGTCTATGGAATTTTGACAAAACTTTCAAAATTAACGCTTATTATTGAGCACTGTCCATGAATTTCTTAAAATAGTGGGGACTCATTTACAACCTTTATAAAATTCAATGATTCATTCATATAATAAAATGCAGTAAACGTAGACTGCCCTTATATACATACGTCTAGGGACCTAAAATAATAAAAATAATTATTAGCATTTTTGAAGAAGATTCGAATTATCGACCCCCTGATAGTGGAGAATGATTTAGGATTTTGGTATGCCCTTCTGAAGAAACTTTCGTAAAGTAGCTTCGCTTGAATAAGAATTTCATGAGGCAGTCTATATAAGTTAGAAAACTGGCAATTTTTGCTAAATTAGATTGCTCTTAGATATCCTAGACAACCTTTACGTTTCCAAGATTAGAAATTTTCTGTTTAACACTGTACCAAAAAATGCATCTAAATTCACTATTATCATAAAAATGCAAAAACTACTTTTACAGATTATAATTTTAATATATTTTCGTTTAAAATATGACATAGATACCTGACATTGTTTTTAGGGTTCCGTAACCAAAGAGTGAACACGGAATCCTGTTACTAAGCCGTCGCTGTCCGTCCGTCCGTCCTTCCGTCCGTCCGTCCGTCTGTAACAGGGCTCTATCTCATGAACCGTAATAGGTAGGCAGCTGAAATTTTCTCAGAGTCTGTATTTTTTTTGCCGCTATAACAACAAATATATAAAATAAAAAAAAATTAAGGGGGGGCCCCATTTTTTTTTTTTTATGTGACTGGACATGGATGGCTAATACCACAAGTTCTGTCATGGTATTAGCCCAACACACCACATGGGAACTAGGTGCCATGCCCATATAAAAAAGCTGATTTTTTTGTCTTAATTTTTTTACGATGCTACGGAACCCTTCGTGTACGAGTCCGACTCGCACTTGCGGGTTTTTTTTTATCATAATATTAGCTAATCACGAGATATCCTTGCGAGGTCTAGGTGCCGTGCCACGAGTTTCTGAATAGGTATTTAATTAAGAATACATTTAACAAAATATATTTATGTAATTTTATATATTTCCCTGACTTACATATTCACTCTAGAAATATGAGTTCCCAAGGTTGGAGTCACCAGTATTAGAAATAAAATGAAAGTTCCAAATTCAGAAGATAAACAAAGGAATGCGAGGAAGCCAATTTCAAATATACCTAATGTGGCCTTCACAACAATTGCATGTCATTATAAACTATTGGCATCATATATTAATATATGTTGGCATTTCTACGATCGAATATTTGGGTAGTGATTATGTTGCTAAACGCGCTTCACCCCCTTGCGAAATCCCACATTAAGGTGGCCCATCCCGCTCAACTCCCCATACAAACGGGGAAAGAAGATCACGCCCATATTTCTTGTCAGAGATCCCACGTTTTGCTCAAAATAGCCTTATTTGATCGAACTAGATGTCTGATGACCGTTGGCATTGTAAAATTGTGTTTGGTTTCTAAGTTATAAGGTCCGAAAGTTCGAATTTTTCGCGCGTTTTATACAATTACTTTGGAGGTGCATTACGCAATGATAAAGTAAGAACATCTTAAGGTGGCCCAACCCGCTCATCTCCCCATACAAAAGGGGAAAGAAGATCACGCCCATATTTCTTGTCAGAGATCCAAAATTTTGCTCAAAATAACTTTATTTGATCGAACTAGATGTCTGATGACCATTGGCATTGTAAAATTGTGTTTGGTTTCTAAGTTATAAGGTCCGAAAGTTCGATTTTTTCGCGCGTTTTATACAATAACTTTGGAGGTGGATTACGCAATGATAAAGTAAGAAGATCGTAAAAAGATTAGTCATCAGACATAGCTTATTTAATCAATATTTATGATCTATTTGGTTTTTGTTAGATTTTTGACTACAGCGGGCGTGGTTTACTTTTAGCTATAAGTCGTCTTGAAATTAAAATTTTCGTAAATCTTACCAAATCATACACTATGCATATTGTCTTTTTTGTGGACATGTTGCATCTTCCTCATCACGGAGCCTGTCTTATTCTTTGAAACAGAGAAGGTCCCAGAGCGCAACAGCACGGTTTTGTACCGTGCCCGCGAATGAGTTGGGGCCGCCGGGTTGGGCCGCCTTAAAAAGATTAGTCACCAGACAACATTTATAATCAATTTGTTTTTTGTTAGATTTTTGACTGAAGCGTTTACTTTTAACTATAAGTCGTTTTGTAATTAAAATTTTCGTAAATCTTATCAAATCATACACTATGCACATTTTGTCTTTTTTGTGGACATGTTGCATCTTCCTCATCACGGAGCCCGTCTTTTTTTTTAAACAGAGAAGGTCCAGAGCGCAACTGCACGGTTTTGTACCGTGGCCGCGAATGAGTTCTTCCCGCAGCCGGGTTGGGCCACTTTAATAAGTATATTTAAAAAAGGGTTCAATGGGTTACTTGTAAGTCACTTACCGTCATTGTTCCTCGGGAGGTCTGAATAGCTGGCCGAGCCTGCGGAAAAAAACAAGCGTATGAAACAAAATCTGGCATCTGATTTCAATTGACATTTTGTTAAAGCGGGGTGAAAATTATCTTCAGCCCCGGTTGCACGAAGAAACGGCTGAGTTAATCAATGTTTAAACACGTCACTTTTAGTGAACCGCATAGAGTTCCTTCCATACTGTCCTCATAAAGTGACGTGTTTGATCATACTTTGACGTTGATTTTGATTTTTTGTTCTTTAGTGCACTCGGCCCTTAGAATAGGAGGTCATTCACAGGATAAAGACCAACCCTCTTAAGCTAAATGTGTCGGTCTGCCTGCGCCAAGTGATTGGCGCCTGAAAAAGAAGTAATAGTGACAAAATCATTTTTGATAAAGTAAATGGCTGCAAGTAACGAAGCGTGAAAGTATCAGTACATACTTGATCAAAACTGAAAAAATCTTTGGTTGCATTTCGTAGTTATAGGCGATTTAGGTTACAGGACCTTTCTTCAAGTTCTGTCACGAAGTATGTATGTAAGTCAGAACTGAGTGCTCAAACAAGAACAGTGCAGCCATATTCATATTATCTTTGATGCAATCCTCGCAGAATTGAACGCTTATGCAAGAATAGTGCCGCGTAATAATACTATGTTTGGTGCAACCCTGGCAGAACTGAATGCTTGAACAAAAACAGTGCAGCCATATACATTTATGTTAACTTTGGTGCCTTAAATATACTCAACTGACACCTTTAAGTAGGCACCTACTTTAACAAGTATAAATCAAGGTAATTAAAAAAATATAATAATAAACTTGTGTCTATGTTTACTTGATAATAGGTTGAGTAGCTACCGGTGTCTTGTAAATGATTGTGTTTGCTTTTGCGTATCAAGAAAGCACTTGGACTGAAATTTGAATCAGTTTTATAGTACTTACCTAAATGTCTGAGAAAAAAAAACAATGCATACCGTTAGTTAGGATTTGTAGTAATTTACTGGAGAAGTGGAACTCGTTCGATTTGAACATCGTTCTGGGTTATGTTATGATGATCACATCAGTTAACACGTTCACAAGCACATCACTACAACTAAACAACCATTATTATGTTTTGCGTAATTTAACTAGTTACATTATATTTTCTTTTGTTATTTTGTTTGCAAATAAACCACGATACATAATTATAAAAACATATTGCACAGTGAGCACAATACACAATTTTACAGTTTTTTTACTAAGTAGGTTCCTGAAATCGTTATCTGTACATATATTCCGCAGGTAAGACATTGAAATTCAATTTTCAAATCTGACCTTGAAATGAGCAAAAATATTTATGAAAAAAAATGTATTTAAACTCAGGTATCGACTAAAGACCAATAGACACATACTGAATAGCACTTATATAAAAAAAACCAACACGTGTTTAGGGTTCGCTTGTAGTGCGATGGAGCGAGCGAGTCCGTCCGAATATGGCCAACTGTTTGTTAATTTCTCGAGACCCCGTTCATTAGTGCATTGTCGAGCGAGCGCAGGGCTGCATCGAGCTTCAAAAGCATCGAAATTCGTGGTATCGTGTTATCTCTTGTCCGTCAAAGAAGATGGCTCCATTGTCGATGGTACCTATTTCTGCTATCACGCCCAAAAAATGTTCAAGTTACCAACTGTAACTAACTATTGTGGCGAGTACAGTAAGCAATAAGTGTGCTAAAAGTAGCCATTCCC
This sequence comes from Incurvaria masculella, assembly GCA_946894095.1. Lineage (NCBI taxonomy): Eukaryota > Metazoa > Arthropoda > Insecta > Lepidoptera > Incurvariidae > Incurvaria > Incurvaria masculella. The sequence continues at coordinate 14,392,626 of OX335644.1, forward strand.
CATTGTATGGAGACGTTTCTCTCTTTTGCTTACGGGCCGCTATGTTACATACTTGTAACCAAATATAAATAAATACATAAATGGAATTTCATAGCATTGCGAGCCTACTAATTTTGTTAACATTTATTTTGTAGTAAAAATTACTTGTAGTTACTAGAAGAATAACTATGGTTTTTGACAATTATGAAATTGTCGCCTTCACCTCCGGCACGGTAGTGTATATATTCTTTGCCTCCGGTGACAATACTTCATCGTTGAACGACGTCGCCATCACCTCCGGCACGGTAGTGTAATTCTTTGCCTCTGGTGACAATACTTCATCGTTGAACGACGTCGCCATCACCTTCGGCACGGTAGTGTAATTCTTTGCCTCCGGTGACAATACTTCATCGTTGAACGACGTCGCCATCACCTCCGGCACGGTAGTGTAATTCTTTGCCTCCGGTGACAATACTTCATCGTTGAACGACGTCACCATCACCTCCGGCACGGTAGTGTAATTCTTTGCCTTCGGTGACAATACTTCATCGTTGAACGACGTTGCCATCACCTCCGGCGCGGTAGTGTAATTCTTTGCCTCCGGTGACAATACTTCATCGTTGAACGACGTCGCCATCACCTCCGGCACGGTAGTGTAATTCTTTGCTTCCGGTGACAATACTTCATCGTTGAACGACGTTGCCATCACCTCCGGCGCGGTAGTGTAATTCTTTGCCTCCGGTGACAATACTTCATCGTTGAACGACGTCGCCATTACCTCCGACACGGTAGTGTAATTCTTTGCTTCCGGTGACAATACTTCATCGTTGAACGACATCGCTGTCGCCTTCACCTTCGGCACGGTAGTGTATATATTCTTTGCCTCCGGTGACAAATACTACATCGTTGAACGAATATAGTGTAGAGTCCGTCCCGTGGACACGTCTCGACCCGGGCGCGGGCGAGGTCAGGGTTGCGGGCCGATCGTCTTTTGACCCGCCACTGCTGTCCCGCTCCCACCCGCACAGCTCCGTATAGCTCCCGCCCTCTCGCACAGGGCACGGGTACTCCGCGACACATCACTTGACATTCAACCCCGCGCGCGTCACGAAGTGTTCTGTCACGCTCGCACCTATGCGCCGGCTGAACCGCTAACGCGTTTCAACTGACTGTAACATTTTGTCTGACTTGTGACCTGTCCCATCACTGTCTCGTTTTATCGTTTCTGGCCTGATTACACTGTCTCGTTCTCTCAGGTCACCTGTGTCACATGCCTTCGTGACCGTTTCGTATAAATGTATATTTTGTCTGTCATTATGTCCGTGTTTTTACATTCGTTGTCAGTTGATTGTTGGTGTTCCGGATTGCATTATAAAATCGTTACATACAAGATTCAGATCTCTTTTGTATTTTTGTAATGTGTATGAGATGTCCATCAATACATACTACATTTACATACCTCTCAATCCTCTATCTATACCTTATACCTATGAGCGGCTCGTAGCCTAGTAGGTAGCGAGGGGAATTGCCCAGCGAGGTCTGGGTTTAAATCCTCGCCCCAATTTCCACCAGGTTCTTTCTCTTTCTGAATTGGATAAGTGCATTTCGTCACGAATGTGAGCTGCTCCATGATTCGGAATCCATGTAAAACTGTAGGTCCCCTACTAGGCGGTAGGTTTTAAGCCCGCCCGGGTTAGTACCATCGCATTGGATGAGAAGATGGTCGAATCCAGTTCAATGTAGCCGTGTTCATAAATGGAAGGGCCTGGCATGGCACCTAATTCCTTTGGGAATGTGGTGTACTTATTGGGCTTATACCATCCATGTCAGGTTGCATAAAAAAACCACGCAATAAAAAGTGGGGCATTAAAAATATTAACTGAGTATTCAAACAACGATTGGGCATCAATATATATAAATTGAAAGGAATGTGTCAGATGCCACCAAAAATAGACTAGTATTTTGATTAAATGTATGTTGTTGGGATAAAATCAAGCATAGGTACCTGTGGTTTTTTCAATGAAGCAGATGACGATGGACGTACAGATGTGAATAAATTAAAAGGGTTTCTTTATAACTCGGAACCTTAATCCGAGGGGTTAGTCACTCGAGCAAAAAGTGTACACCAGATTCCCAGTAGTCAAGATTTCCTTGGGATTTCTAGATTCCTAAAGATTTCCAAAGACTACCAAAGATTCTTAGAGATTCCTAAAGATTTCCAAAGATTCCTGGAGATTCCTAAAGATTTCCAAAGACTACCAAAGATTCTTAGAGATTCCTAAAGATTTCCAAAGATTCCTGGAGATTCCTAAAGATTTCCAAAGACTACCAAAGATTCTTGGAGATTTCAAATATACTGGGATTTCGTAAGATTTCTGAGGACTACCAAAGATTCCTAGAGACTACCAAAGATTACCTGGATTTTTAAGGACTACTAACACATTTTTGGTACATTCCAATTATTTCGGGATTTCTAAAGATTCTTAGTGACCACCAACGATTCATAGAGACTTATAATTGCGCGTTGCGCGCAGCACGTGTCCGTGACGTCATCGCAGACAGGCGGGCGGCGCGGCCGGCGGCGGGGGTCGGCACGGGCGCGGCGTCGTTGCGCGTTGGTGCGATATTCGTTTTGGACATATTCACCCAGGCGGAATCCGGTTAAATTAGATCCCATATTATCTCAGCGATCTTTAGATCAGCGCTGATTTTTTCTTTCCCTGAGGCATTATACAATACCATTTTTGAATCCACAGTACATATTTCACATACTAAATTTCAAGATGAGGTACTCCGCTCTTTCGAAATCTCTTAGAATCTCAGCCATCATTAGGTCAGGGTTGATTTTTTTTTGCCTGGGTCATTATAAAAGGCTATATTTGAAACCTTAGCAAATATTTCACGTAGAAAACTTCGCGATTAGGTAGGTACTCTTCTTTTTCGAAATCCCTTGCAGTCGTATTCACTGTGAACCTGTAAAAACTTGGTACGAGATTAGCACCGGACTAACCATACAAAAACCGGTTTACTTCGACCTTAATACGCGTAGTAAAGTTAGTCCGCCCCGAGCTCGGTTCACAACATACCTACAATCATCTAATTATTTAATCAAAATACATACAATAAACACAGTAAACAAACCGGTCAAGTGCGAGTCGGACTCGCACACAAAGGGTTCCGTACCATCGTAAATGATTTAACACCAAAAAATCATATTATTTGTATTTTTTTATTATCTTTAAATTTTACTTATCTGTTGTTATAGCGGCAAATTAAATACTTACTCTGTGAAAATTTCAGCTACGTACTTATTACGGTTCATGAGTAACAGCTTTGTGACAGACGGACGGACGGACGGACAGCTGAGGCTTAGTAATAGGGTTCCGTTTTCACCCTTTCGGTACGGAACCCTAAAAAGTAGTATACGCATGATAACCTTCTATTCGCTTAGTACGCGTATTAAGGTCGGACTAAACCGGTTTTTGTTTGGTTAATCCGGTGCTTATCCCGTACTAAATTTTGACAGGTTTACTCTGAATACGGCTGAATATGTTTTGGAATTGTGTCGTCGGGCACACGCGGGGTGCGCGCTGCGCACACTCGTGCGCACACGTGTGCGTGATTTCTTCGCAAACTGGCGGCCGCGCCCACGGCCGCGCTATCATTGTTAGATTAGATCCCGTATTATCTCAGCGATCATTAGGTCAGCCCTGTTTTTTTTTTTGCCTGATGCATTATGCAATACCATTTTTGAAGCCATAATACATATTTGACATACTCAACTTCACGGTGAGGTACTCCGATCTTTCGAAATCCCTTAGTATCTCAACCATCATTAGGTCAAAGTTGATTATTTCTTTGCCTGGGCCGTTATAAAAGTCTATATTTAAAAACCTAGTAAATATTTCACGTACTCGAGGTAAGGTACTCTTATTTTAAAAACCTTTACAGTCTTATTCAGAACTAACCTGTCAAAACGTACGTACTGTACTAGAATTGCACCGGACTAAGCATACAACCGGTTTAGTCCGACCCCGACAAGATTATCTGAGATTACAAAGACTTTGATCGGATTGCCAATGATTCGCTTAAGAACGGCCCGTAAGCTATGCTCCCCATACAAACGTAGTTTACTAATCATTTGGAAACCGCTATTCCAATTGAATTGATTTGTTTTTTTTTTTGTTTTTTGAAAAATCCAAACCGAATGAAATGAAAGCAAAAAGAAAATCTTCATACGAATTTTGTTTTCTCTGTGGTTTGACCCAGAATACGTTTACCGAAAAAACAAAGGCATGCAGACACGGATATGTGTAGCCTAATATTAGATACCAAATATCAAGTATGTTGAATTAGTGGTTTTTAAATTATTAGTAAACTACGTTTGTATGGGAGGTGACATTTTCTGATGCTTACGGGCCGACCTTAAGATTCCTACACTCCCTGGGAGTACTCGAGACTACCCAAGATTTTCCTATTCCTCGGACTCCCGCCCAGGATTACTCGAGATTTCCATTAATTTGAAAGGATTCCCAATGATTTCCTTGGTATTCTCAGATTCCTTAGGATTACTCGGGATTACATAAGATTTCCAGATTCCTCGGACTCCCATCGGATTCCTCGGACTCCGCCTAAGATTACCCGAGATTTCCATGAATTTGATAGGATTCCCAATGATTTCCTTGGGATTTCCAGATTCTTTAGGATTACTCGGGATTACATAAGACTTCCGAGATTCTCCGGACTCCCACCAGATTCCTCGGACTCCCACCTAAGATTCTTGAGATTCCCAAACGATTGTACACCAGATTCCTTGAGTGAGTGACCCCTCGCCTTAATCAGTCTCTGTATTTATTAATAATCTCTACATCTTTTGAAATATTATAAAACCTTATAGTTATGTATTTATTTATGATGTTTAAAATAAATTGATAGATTGATTATTACCGAGGAACATTTCTAGCGACATCTTTAAATAATGATGTTCTTGCAATATTTGCACATTAAAATTGGTTTGCATGCAAATCCACTCTCTACTAATACAAAAGACGTGTTGTCTTCCACTGGAATTTAATATGTTGTGTCTCGTTGCATTATTTAGTTGCCTTAACTAAGTTTCAAAATGCCTTTCAATATTAATAAAATATTGGGCGCAGTATCAACTGCCTGCCTACCTCAGATTCAAATGCTTTCGTAAACTGTACGCAAAAACGTGCATACGTCGTGGACAGTTCGGTAGCTGCGACAGTGCTTTCACCGCGCCTTCCCGCCCGCAGCGACAAGCCCGCGCCGTATTAGCTCTGATTTCCGCACGAGTTTCGCGAAAGTCGTGTACCGCTAGGCGGCGCTGCTGGTAGCGGCTAATGGCGAGCGCGGGCAATAAATATTCATCGCACTTGCTCAGCAAAAAGTACGACAGCCGCTCCGCTGCGCCGCGTCGGGCAGCGGCCGGCCGCTCGCTGCGCACGCGCCGCGCCCGTCGTCCGACCCGCTCCCCCCGACCCGCGCGGCGACCTCGCGCGGAACGAGCTACACGTGGGAAGGGTTACCATTTTCGAATTCGTATAGTCCTGATAAAAAGTCGGTCATTTCAAACAGTCTAGACATTTATTTCAAAAAGCCTAACTTATCGAAAAAGGGTCTAATCGCAGAAAATCCAATTTTGGAGTCAGGTCAGGTGTCATAAAAAACCGGTCAAGTGCGAGTCGGACTCGCACACGAAGGGTTCCGTAACATCGTACAAGATTTAACACAAAAAATCACGTTTTTTGTATGGGTTTAATTTTAATAATTTTTTAATTTTCCTATATATTGCCGTTATAGCGGCAAAATAAATACACACTCTGTGAAAATTTCAGCTGCCTACCTATTACGGTTCATGAGATACAGCCCTGTGACAGACGGACGGACGGACGGACAGACGGACGGACGGACGGACAGACGGACGGACGGACGGACAGCGGAGGCTTAGTAATAGGGTTCCGTTTTCACCCTTTGGGTACGGAAGCCTAAGAAAGAGTTATTACCCTACTCGGGGTAGAGTCCTTATTCGTAAAGAGATCAGATTAGTGATCGTCATATACATCATTACAGTAGTAGTTTCGAAATTATTTAACTTTTTGTATTTAATATCAGTTCATTAATAACTATGTCTGCGTGTCAATCGAAGGAAAAAAATTGTGTCTAGAATTTCTTTCTGCTCCCACCTGGCAGTTTAAAATGTTCAAAAAACTAAAACACGCAGAGAAACTGCATATAATTGGTGACATTACTTCGCGATATTAAATTGAGCGACAACTATTGAACAATAAAATTAATTATGCAACCATATTAATGCACCGGTAATAATATTTTCTTTTTTTGTACATAAATGGAAATGGATAACTAATACGAAATCGTCCGTCATGATATTAGTCAAACACACCACATGGGAGCCAAGTGCCATGCCAGGACCTTCCTCCTTCCTCAGAAATGCTTCACCCAGCCTTTCGAATCGCAAGGCGTCGCGTGTTTTAAAATTAAATCAATTAAATAAAAAAACAGATCTATGTTTTAATTATTTTCAAAAGATGCAGGACTGATAGTCCTTTTTTTAACTAGTTACGTAGTCTATTAAAAACGCGAGACTCATTTGGAAAAAAAAATAGTAAACAACATTTTTGAAAACAAGCTTTTATTTAAATTCTCTAGAAAAAAGAAAATAAATTTGAAATTTGATTGATATTTTGTGGATTTTTTTTCTTATAATTAATTCTCATTTATTTAATCAGGTTTTAAAAACCAAATTATTTAACAAAAAAACCGACTTTAAAGAAAAAGTATTCCAAAACAAATGAATATGCACTAAGAAGAAAAAAAATTGCAATTATTGCAGTTAAAATTGTTAAGTCGGTGGTAGCTAAGGCAGGTTTGTTACTTCATACATAGTTATAGGTGAGATTGAGGGTGAGATGTGCTTGTGTTGCACGCGCGACTTGACGAGGCAAGAGGCGCGAGGGGGGTCAGAGGCGCGAGGGGGGTCGCGGTGGGAATGGAGCTGCCAAGTGAACACTTATTGTAACTGCAATAATTGCAATATTTTTTTTAACTTTTTAGTGAATCTGACGTACACTTACTAATTTGTACATCCTTTCCAATAAAAAAAGAATCATCGAAATCGGTTGGTGTGATATTTATTGTCGTCCATTTGTCGAGCAGATACTTAATACAAATTTAAGACTTATAATGTTTTCTCATGGATGCCATGGTCAAAACCACATGGAAAGCACCAGCTTTCAATTAAAAAAAGAATCATCAAAATCAGTTCACCCAGTCGAAAATTCAAGTCAAGAAAAATACAGTCAAATTGAGAACCTCCTCCTTTTGTTGGGGACTCGTTTAAATACCCTGTATATGGTTTAGGCGTCTTACACCGGCCAGTGTGAATCGGCCCTCTCAGCTTCCGCTATGAGCCTGAGCTCGCAGAACATGAATTTGAATTTGAAATGAGAACGCGCGCCGCACGTAATAGGTCATTACAAGGTAATGGCGGTCAGACGCCCCGGTCACCGTTGCACCGTGATCATCCCTTTTAGAGGAGATTTTCTTGGAAAATAAGTATTGATTATTTTTTGCAACAACATAACCTCAGATGTGAGGTTAGATTGTCTGATATGAAGGTTAAAATATAAAGAACAGTTTACTGAACCTTACCTGACTTCAGCTAAGCTAATCTAAACAAAAATATCTCGGATAAAATGATTCGATATCGGGTTTGATTCGATTACGGGACTGAACATGAAGACTCATGATCACATGGAAACTAGGGTTAGGAACATGCCAGAATCTTACAGGGTGGAAAACACGGACTATTTTTATATCCGCTTTGATCATCTATATACTAATAATAAATCTGTAAGGGGTGTTCATGGAGTAAGTTGCTTTGTTTTCTAAGATACTTTGTTTGTAGACTTAATGTGTGATAATAAAGCAAAATTGACGATTTTTAAAAATCAGTTCTGTATGTATGTATGTATGTATGTTCCTCCATAACTCTTAAACCGATTATCCGAATCAGATGAAACTTAGTACACGTACATTTAACTACCCTGGAATCGGGATAGGCTAAATAGAATTCAGTTCCGCTTACGCTAAGATGTGGCCGTCATACAAGCTGCAATGCTCTGCACGGTTCGGCTGGAGGGCGGTGGTTGGAGGGGGGGGGGGGGGCGGCGGAGGCGCTTACTTTTACTAATTGTACCGAAATACGGCTTGGTATTTCCCGCAACTTTAGGACTACTAGGCATCACGCTAAATCGCCATAGGTGCGACCAATGGAATAACATATTTATTACGTGAGAACCAATTACTCGATTTAGATGGGGATTGTACCTAATACGTCTAGCCTGATTCTACTCAAAACTTATAGGCTACATAATATAACGCTTCATTAGGGGTGAGAAGAGAGTGTTAAATTCTTATAACTTGCGAACCACTTACCCAAATATTTTATCAACGTATAGCATCTCTGGGAGCAGTCAGGTTCCGGATGGGTTACCGTTTGTTGAGGCTGGCTGTGGGTTGGAGTCCACGCAAAACTTACCTACGTTACACGTTTCTTACTAGGTAAGCAATGTAGCAGTGCAAGTGCAAAAAGGTTCTGGCGGCAAATGCTTTTTTTTTTAATGGCCACCAAATATCAACGACGCTCTAAATGAGAATTATTGGATGTTTCTCACGAAATCATTCTATTTCGGCTTAAACGATCTTGATTAAATTTAATATATGGATACATTGTCCTGGACCAGTTTGACCCTATTTTGGACCAGCCATATGGGCTACTTTTTATCCATGAAATAATTTAGCCGACACTAACCCGAGCGGAGCCGGGTACCGCAGCTAGTCTTTTATATAATGTGATGGTACGAACCCATGCAGTATTAACCTTAGGAGGCATCCATTAATTATGTGAGGTATTTTTGGAGATTGTTCAACCCCCTCTCCCCCTTGGTGAGTATCGTGAGACTTAGCTCGACCCCTCTTCCCCTTCTAATTTCACGTGAGATTTCTTAAAATGCGTATTTTAAGTGTAAACACGTAAATCTTGCGTTGGATTTATTCAAACATGTCATTTATCACGTAAGGATTTAAGAGAGAAGCTTTCGTATGTTGGGAGAAAAATGATTTACCTAATATAACCCGGTTTTCTCGCATTTAAAAATCTGTAAAAATGTTTATTACATTAGTACCGATCATTTTATATCAGACTAGAAGACGCCATCGGCTCCACCCACGTTAAGTAAAAAAAAAAATGCCGACTTCTCTCATATATGTATAACCGTACTGCTCACGTCCTCAGGTAATTTAGCTCAATAGTACGAAGCTAATAACTGATGGAAATATTTGAATTGGACGTAGGTACAAACCTCATCTAAATCGGGTTAGCATCTCTGAAGTTATAAGCGGACAGACATTCTGCCGTCTGTATGTAACGTAGAATTGTATGTATATTTCGTTTGTGATATAAGTGTATTGTATAAATATTTCTTCATTTGACTGAGGAAACAGGCACGAGCCATTGTATGTAACTCGATCACCTCATTATCCTCTTAACAACCTGAGAGAATCGAAGAGAAAAAACCTGACGGTGGGGTGAACTGAAAGCCAGGTCTATTACTTATTCTGTGGCAGGGTGCTGAAGCTAGCAGCAATTAAACGTGCCGCCGTACAATTACAATAACAATAAGGCGGTCGCGGTCGCGGTGTGCGATGCGCGCGCAACTCTGCCTCCAGTTGAGAGGAGCATGTTTTAATTACCATAAATGAATAGTAGCTGTAAAAAGTAGCGCACATCACTGCCGGAGCAGTACGGTTCACCTCGCGCGCCGTAGCTATAGCCCGCGCACTTCCGCGGTGGAAATGCAGCGGGAAGAATATCTGCCTTTTTTTCAAAATACAATAAAACGCACAATATAAAGCAGGAGTGTTTTTTAAAAATCTCTATCTAAGGTTTGATTTTACGTGGTTTTGTACAGTCGCATTCAAACGTCCAGTAGCACATTCCAAAGCGATTGCTATGAAGCGCTCGCATCGCGAGGTGAAGCGGGAGGAGGGGACAGCACCGCCCGCGCGGGTTGCGGTGGGACGCCCCACGTGAAAACCGGTCGACGGGGGAAGGGGCACGCCACATGTGCAAAACAAACCCGACCGTAGGGTGCTACTGGAGTTTGTCGTTGATGGTACATTGTATCCGGTAGGTGACGATTGTCAATACACTGGGTATGTATAGCGAGATCTGGCGTTTGTATTACATAGCCTAGTGGCGAGTATGTTGGCCGTTGATGTTCCTTATTTGAAATGCGCCCCTGAGAAATGCATTAACGGTCGTAGCGGGAGGATGAGTCGCCATCACAGTATGATTATATTATCTATGGTCGCCATTGTGCCTTGAAACAGGGAGGAGCGTGTGTTTGCGAAGTCTACTTTTCTAGGCGGGCCGTTTGGTCATTGCAACCCAGCGTTCCTCCAAATCGGCTCCTTGCGATATATTTGTGGAAATGTTTTTGAAATATCGCGATTATGCCAACCGCCAAGGTCCTAGAAGACCTGAAGGACAATATTCGGGAAGAACCGGTTAATATACTGGAAGGCGTCACCTACCGGATATTATTTACAAAACAATGAAAAATCTATTTAAAGATACTTATATCTAAATTTTCATTTCATAAAATGAATTTCACCGTATTTTGAAAAAAATAATGTATGCTGCCGCATCTTGCATAAGGTTACTTTGTTTGATGCCCACTATCGAAGGGATGATACTAGCCAAAACAAGTGTAAAGGCTAGCATTCGCGGTATTAAATTAAATGGTTCACATTTCATCGAGTGAACTGTTTTCACCTGTAAATATGTTATTTGTTCCTAAAGATAATTATTGCAGAAAATTAGTCGTTTTATATTTTTATGCTAACGGTTTAGTTGTAAATTGAAAATAAATTATATTATTATATCTTTTCTGCCGATTGACATTGAGTATGTGTAGAGGAAGTAGATTTTATCGAGATAGTTCTGCGGGATGTCTATGAATAGGGCTTGGCTCGCGCCCATAATAAGTAAGTAATTGAAGAGAGGCGAGTATGATATTTTCCCTGAGTACTTAAGTTATTTCTCCGCATAAAAGCAAAGTGAATCGTAATAGTGTGCGCATCGGAGCATGCGCAGTCCGCTGCGTCCGCTATCGCCTCCGCCGCCGCCAGAGTTGCCAGCATGCCGTGCAAAAAGAATATTTAAAAAATATTAGGCAAGACACGCCAGGTCATTAAAGAGTTTCCATCTTTTCATCTTTTAGATTTTCCATCTTTCGCAGGGGCTGCGAAAACCACGTCGGCCGGCCAAGTGGGGAAGGACCCCAGGTTGTAATTTGGGAAAAATACCGTTTGTAGCAGATGTGAAAATCACTTGAGCTCCTGAGCCACAGATGTTATTTCCATGATGGATTCATAGGTTCCCATTCCATCCATTCCACCTATATTTGGAGTGATTATTCCAGTGAACCAAAATACTATTTTGTAGTAGACTATCGCCTTTTGAGAACCCATCGAATCTCAAATATGTTTTCTCTGTAGATTCGCCTGGTATTTGCTCTCCATCTAGCAGAGCCCGCTCCTTCCATACTTTCTAAACAATACCCAACTATGTGCGGTGCACCAGCAGAGAGACCTAGGAGTCCTTTTAAATCATGATCTAAAGCGGGAACCTCAAATTGCACAGATATTAAAGAGAGCAAATTCCATAACTCATCAAGAAGCCCTTTCGCCACCTCACACCTGAAGTCACACTCAACATTTACAAGTCATATGTACAGTACAACCTCTCCTGGAGTACGCTTTTCATGTCTCGTAGCCCTACTTCATCAAACATATCACTCTACTTCTAAATCTAAAACGAAGGTTTACAAAAATCCCTTGGCAGCTAAAAACCTTGCCGTATGAAGAAAGATTGAAGGCCCTGAAACTACCAACCCTGCACCAAAGACCGATGCGATTTAATCGAAGTGTATATAATGCTTACTGAGAAATACAACTGTGAAGCGATGAAGGAAATATTCACCCGTATTCAAAACACTCACCTGCGTGGCCACACTCTAAAATTGAAGTGAGTGGTTGACGATTGGAACCAACTTCCAGAAAACATTATCAGTGCAAAAAACATTAATCAATTTAAAAACCGTTTGGACGCTTATCTAAATAAATACATTTTTTAAAAAACTAACTAAGTGGACTGAAACCGAATAATTGAAAACAAAAAATAAAGATAATATCCGTTAATACATCAATGAACTATGTACTTGATGTAGACACATCAGCCTAGGCTGCCTGTTTAATATAAAATATATAAATAAATCAATATATTTTTTGTAACTGCACAACAAACCGCATTCCCGCAAAACGTAGGTGTTATGTCACCTAACCGTTATAAGCACGGCTACAAACGAGCGACTATTAGGAATGAAATCTACCGCCTAGTAGAGGAAGGGACCTACAATTGTTCATGCTGATATATTTTAATTTTAAAATTATCTCTCACAAATGGTTCACTCCAACCTTAATAAAATGAATGATGGACGACATAAATCTTAGCCAAACGGAGCATTAATTTGACATATTTTTATAACGTTTAGGTCATTTCTCACGTTTTAGATAAGCCGGCTAAACTTCATTTTCGTTTTATAATACTAGAAACAAATTGGGAAAAGTACTTTTTTTCTTTCCATAACCTCCAAATGAGTGCGCTCGTTACGGGTACACATGGAAAATCGAAGAAACATTCAAGGAAAAAAGTTTTCGCACATCGTCCTTTAGCCGTAACATACACAATTAAATCGGTATTATTTTTTCTTAATGAACACTATGTCTCAAGCGAGCAAAACATTTCGAGCCTAAATATAAGGTAAAATGATTGTAAAGTTTGAAGAGAATGTAAACCTAGAACAATAGTCATCAAATTAAAGTCAATAGTCGTAACAAAATTTACGGCAACCTGAAGTACCGCATGTTGATTTAAAATTTCGTTTGTGTTTTTATATATTGATTTTATATTTATGATCTTGACATATATGATTTATATGACATAGATGATTTATTGTTAAAGTTGTAAAATATGGTTAGTCCGAATTGTCACCTAAATTGGCGTTTTCGGAACTTCGTAGTTACGTAAAAACGTCAAACGAATACCAAATTTTAATAATATTCTATGGTTTTACTTCTTCAAGCTGTCAAAATCAAAATCGGTCTTTCGATTTGTATTTAAACGCGGAGTCGCCGTAAACGCAACGTCAACGTATTTACAGTGACGATGAGTAAGTTTTCAAATCTAACTCGGACTCTCAAATGTTAGTTCCCTTAACGCCTACTGCCCGTGTTCTTAATTTCTCCATATTTTTGAAAACGCTAGTCGATCGGTTAGTGGTAAACGCCAATTAAGGTGACAAGTCGGACTAGGGGCTCAGAACGGCTCCACTTGGCGAGTTGTCGGTTCCCCGCGCCCACCTCACGGCCGACTACCCGGCTACCGGTAGCGCACATGACATTAGCGTGCGGTAAATGGTTGTGATTTACTTTCCATCCGTTGGAGACACCGCGCGGAGCACTCTCCCATAACGCACGGCGGCGGGGACCGCGAGGAGCCTCCGCTGGTGGAGCAGGAGGCCAATTCTGGGAACTCCGAGTTATGACTCAAGAGTATTCCCAGGAGAGGAATTCACTTTGACAATCTGATAAAAACCGGCCAAGTGCGAGTCGGACTCGCGCACACGAAGGGTTCTGTACCATCGTACAAGATTTACCTAAAAAAAATCACGTTTTTTGTATGGGGCCCCCTTTTAATTATTATTATTTTTTAATTTAATTTAAATAAATACACACTCTGTGAAAATTTCAGCTCTCTACCTATTACGGTTCATGAGATACAGCCCTGTGACAGACGGACGGACGGACGGACGGACGGACGAACGGACAGCGGAGGCTTAGTAATAGGGTTCCGTTTTCACCCTTTGGGTACGGAACCCTAAAAAGGGAAGATCTGCCATCTAGCGCGCCCACTATCAGACCCGCTGTCTCCAATATACTAAGGGCCGAGTGCACGAAAGGACAAAAAATCAAAATCAAAGTCAACGTACGATTAAACACGTCACTTTGTATGGACAGTATGGAAGGAACTCCATGCGGTTCACTAAAAGTGACGTGTTTGAACATTGATTAATTCAGCCGTCTCTTCGTGCAATTGGGGCTAAAACTAACAACCCAACTGTTGAAGAAAGTAAAACTACAGAATAAGTAGTAAACCTTTATGAGTTTGACGTTTTTACGTAACTTGGAAGTTTTGTAAACGTTAATTTAGGTGAGAACTTCGACTTCTCATACTGAATACAAAAGTAATGTCAAAGTGAATTCCTCTCCTAAGGGCATTCATGAACTCGGAATTCCCAGAATAGGCCGACAAGTAGGGCGGCGAGGCGCTGCGGGGCGGGCGGGCTTGCCATGGGATCGAGGCGGCTAGGGCGGCGCCACCGTCTCGGATCGACGCATACGTAAGTCTTGACGGTGCTGTATTATTGATATGATTGTTCGGACTGACGCAATCCTCGTACCGTGAATATGGAAGGTTCCATGCTATATCTAGCTAGTAATACTAGCTCGGTATATTGTGTTTTCCCTTCGCGCCCAAGTAGCTAAAAAGTAAACGAATAAACCTACATATTCAACCGATTACTGAAGCTTAAGGAGACCTTTTAGCCATTAAGTTTGCAGCAGTATTTTAAGATTACTTTGTAAATATTAGTGTTACCCGTCTTTTTAACTAACAATGTTTATCCTATTTAAAAACATTCATTCATTCTGCCACGCCTCAACATACAAAGTCTTATATTACAGCTTACACCTGGAACCCTATGCACGTTACTAAAATTAATCGCTTGGAAAGAATACAACAAAAAATTATCAAGGCTATTCTTTTATGGAAAATCCTCAACAAATGTGCGGACACCCCTAATTTGATATTTGCTTTAGAGTGCCGAAAATATTTACACGTAATAAAGACCTATTTTACATTCCGAAATGTACGACCAGTTTTCCTCAAAACACTTTTATAAGGCGTAGCACCAGTAACTACAACACTCGTTTTAATGAAATTGACCTGTTTCTAAATTCTTCAATAGTGTCATTTAATAACCAGATAAAAAACAGAAACATTTTTTAATAAATGCATATTTTTTACTATAAACATATAACTTTTTTATTTCATTTATATTTTCCTAACTTTTGTTACTTAGTTAATAAATGTTTTGTTTGTATTGGTAACTGATACACATCTTTTTAGTTTTGTTTTATTTTTATGTATTTCATCTACTAGCTATGTAAAAAAAATATGTATGCTATCCGTGTAAAAAATATTTTGTTATTATATTTATTTTTATTGTTTAATAATTTTCATTATTGCTGAAGGTTTTCGACAAAAATCACATGTGACAAGTATTACTGGATCTTGCGGCCATAGATCCACACCACTGCCGCGCCACCCAAGACCATGGCTCCCTGGAAAGGAGACCAGCAGACACGGCCCTACTTCCACGTGATGCGGACCACTTCGCCGGCGTGCATGAGGTCGGTGGACTGCTGTCTGCACATGACCTCCGCCGCCAGAGAACCGAGGCGCTTCACCTCGTGTGTGTCAAGACACCGCCTATCGTTCAAAGCCTGGCTCACGTCGTCCCGGAAAGCGCCTCTACCACGGCCTGCGCCCACCGGCGCGCTTAGAGGAGGCCCCTCTAGCCGCCGGTGGATTCTCAATTTTGTTTACGCCAATACGGCATGGGTGATCTAGGTAGGTAGTTTGCACTTCACAAACATTCAATCCCATCCGAAGTTTTTCCTATGCCACTCGCTCTCGCCTACTAGCTGTCAAGCATGGTACACTCATGTGCCGCGTCCCCGCAAACTTTCACCGTGGAGCTCTCGTAGGGCTCCCGAGGGCTCCACGCCCGCAACCCGCCGCGCGCCTGACAACGCAGTGTCGCCTCGTCTGGGCGAAGTGTTGTGCCGCCGAATGCTGTCCCGGGACCTGACGCCTAGGAGCTGGTGCTGCTGGAGGTAGGTGGCTGTTCCTACTCCTCTGGTGGCCCGCTGTGACGTCCCGAGACTACCGGGCATTGCAATTACTCCGTTTGTGAAGTGCGACCTGCCTGTGCGCGTACACATTTCTTTATATTATTTTTATGTTTTTGAGCTTTTTGTTCTGTCAATATGTAAGAATAATATAAAAAACTGTGTAATGAAATATGTATCGGTATAATAATAATAACGCAGTCAGGTATTAAACAAAACAATAATATATTTTTTTATTTTGTTATCAAGTTATTTTTTCAGATCCGTAGGCCTAAGCTTAATTTATTTTATTTGATAATTTGTTTGTGTGACTGTTTGAATCCAAAATAAATGAAAAAAAAAAGGCTAATATAGGTCAGGGAAAAGTTTTCCCTTTTGCCGTAATCTGTTCTTGGCAAAAATACGTACAAGTTTCGTGCATTCACAAATTTTCGAAACAACGTTATTACAATAGAACAAAACTCAACATGAAGTACGTACATACAGAGCTCAGGGGTACCTTATTACAATAGAGATAATTAGGCACCAGATTGCAGGTAATTACAGGTCAATTTACCTGTTCCTACAGCACGCACTGGCATAGTTCACCCGTCCACAAGAATATTGCCCCAATAAGTAGGTAGCAGGCCGCTCTCCCTGTAAGTGGCCCTGAGTGGGTGTTTATCCTGCTCATACACCGCATCTAAATGTCACACGCGGGCCGGAAGCCACCGGTTCAGGTTCTGTCACCGTGAACTATGTCTTCAACTCTGCTGCACTCCTGCCAGCACTTCATGACGCGCCGGTCGACCGATAACCACATAAGGTTGCATTTGTTTGAATCGTGTTCAACACCAATGTTAAATATAATCGTTGCAACACGGGTACTGGGAGCCCATCCAGGTAGCGAGTTCGAGTTCGGAAGTGAGTTAACCTAAAAGTAGCTGGAAGCTAAAGTATTATTCAAATACCGGAAATGTTATTTTACCTTCCGATGTATTCAAGTGACAAACCAGATTTTTGCTATACTAAAATGAAGTTCAAGAGCTGCGGAAACAAGAACTATTTTTAAAAGTGAGTTGATATTAAGTACCGAATTCGATCTCACTCTTACTTGGATGGACCACCTGTCCTAGGCGAACATCACAGTAAAGAGCAGCGGAAGCAACTACCACGGAAGCAATCACGAGAAGTGCTCGCATGAGAAGCTGTCAAGCTTGATTTAAAAAAAAGTGGGCAGTTTTTTCTAAATAGAGTTCGACTGCTTCGAACACGAGAACTTCTCATCTTCGCTTCCCTGAGTAAACCCGCAGTGGCGTTTAATGGCCATTTTCCTGTAGAGTAAGCTCTATCTCACTTCTACGCCCTATCGGGAAAAATTGGACAACTAGCCGATTTGCCTTTTGTCCGGCCGCGACTGAAGATGCGTCCATAATACTTCTAATACGAATGTACATCCGTTAAAATACAAGACCGAAAACCCGTTTTTTAATACGTTTTGAGCATCGGGTTTGGTGTATCGGTGTTGATACAGCATTGGGAAGAATGGCATACCCAAATGGGCTGGACGGACTCTACGGCTGTTCGTCTGCATTGCAATATGAACATTTTCATAATGTTGATTCGCTCGGGTAAAGTTGGGTTCGGGTGGGACTGAGGTTTCGTTAATTACAGAGAGTTATGTGCACGTTTCTGGAAGAGCTTACGATCAACGGGGACAGAGAGAAAGGAAATACGGCAGTGGCGATCGATACTGATTCGTATGGGGGCAGCGTAGCCCCGAATTAGTGTAAATGCACGAACTTACGAATTCGGGACGCACAATATAGAATTCTCATCGCACTAAATAGCGTCCTGTTCTTGCGTGTGGTTGGTAATCTAGAAATTTAGTTGGCAGTAAGCGAATTAGTAAGCGAACGGACTCACCGGCGTTACCGTTTTGTTATGTAAAAGTTGCTCCGCCGCCATATGCAACCTGACATGGAAGGCTTATACCACAAAACTACCGTTATGATAATAGCCCAATACACCACATTCCCGAAGGAATTAGGTGCCATGCCAGGATCTTCCCTTTATGAGCACGGCTACATTGAACTGGATGGAAAACACGGACAATTTTTCATTGCCGCTTCGATCTTCGCATCTTTTCATTAAATGCGATGGTACCAACCCGGGCGGGCTTAAACCCTACCACTTAGTATAGAAAGGGGACCTACAGTTTTACATGGATTCCGAACCATGGAGCAGCTCGCATTCGTAACAAAATGCACTTATCAAATTCAGAAAGAGAGAGAAAGTGGGCAAGGATTTGCACCCAGAGCTCTGGATTCTAGGCAAGTAGCCGCCCCACTAGGCTACGAGCCGTTCGTTGCTTCTCCCGTCCTTCCATGCTCGCTGTATGATCCCGAGAAGTGCCCGTTACTCGGGCTGTATAAGAGCCGATCCCCGCTGCCAAGCGTAGCGTACACGGCGCGCACCAAAAGGCGCGTCGTCCCGTCACCGAACTTAATTTGATGTTATTAGGTTCTTCAACCTCGTGAAGTTCAAGTAACGAGCCTGTCACGACTTCAGGGGACGGAATTAGGCTGCCATTACACGAGACACGCGTCGCAGGCACGGATAGAGAAATTTCGGAGCTAGCCACGTGTGACCGCGCCGTTATTAGACAAGTCGCTCTTTTCTTCATTTCCAAAGATCTCTTCCCGCTTAGCGTCACACTTTCTCACTTCTAAATTCCTAAAATGTGTTTTATATTTACTTTGCTTTAGTCATAGTTCAGCTCAACATAAAATACATTTTATAGTTTGATATAAAATAAGAAGAACACAGAAAGAAGCAGCATCAGAAGGTAAGAAAAAAAACTTCGTTTAGGGACGACACTTATGGTAGTGCATCCATTATGCTTGCGGCATTTATCAGGTAACTTCCGGCCGTTTAGCTTTTAGGTCTATAAATTGTTTGCCTATTGCTGATTTATTTGTTTAGGAAATGCAAACAGAATAACATAAACATCTTAATAAAAGTAATACATTTAAGGCTTAGAAAATATGTTAGTCCAGGTTCGTGATTCACAAATATGGTAAAGTTTTAGGACGAAGGGGTATACAGGCTGATTTTTTCAAGTGTGCCTTCAGGACCAAATTAGCGAACAACACTCAAAAGAGCATTGAAGCCGATTTGATAAAATCTAAAACGGGACAATTCCATTTTAAAAAAAATATTTTTACTCACCGGGAATCGAAATCGTTAATTTTAAGGAAAATAAAGCAGGCTATATTATTCCACCAGCCAATAGGGAACAAATTGTGTAAAGTAATGGAAAATACAGATATTTACATAAAAAATAAAATATACCTACATAGAATCAAGCTTTCTGAAGTGTTTTTTTTTATTCATATTTTACATCTTTTAAGGATGGGAAACATTAGGCCCGGAAGACGATTTCGCTAGTTTTATTCGCAGTCGGCGTGCAGAATTGTGCCTTGGCCAATGGACAAAGAGATATTTTCTTCAAATTTTCAAATCTCAGAGCCCAGTGGACTTCACGACAGTCTTAATAATATATTTATGAAGTCTGCAAGCACTTTTTGGTTGTCAAGAATCCCAGAATGTTGGTATCGACCCTGCATTTTCCCTGCGCACGCGGCTCTATACTTAGACGTTCGTCGCGGGTCGTCGGCGAGCGAGCGAGCCCCGCGCCCTCTGTCGACCAACTCATGCCTTACTTATTGTCACGCTAATGAATAGGGTAAGAAATAAGGTAGAGGTGATTTCTTGTCTTTCTTTATGGTGATTATACGGTCTGTTTCCGGATGGGCTGCGGAAACTTCAGGAATATGAAATACCTGATCATTATCAGAAGACTTAAAACTTTATCGCGCAACATTTTGGTCCGATGCGGTCCTCATATACTTCTTTGATGTTCTATCAGTAACTGATTTGTATCACAGAATAAGTAAGTTTGTATACAGATAGCGAAAACATTTAATATAATTTATAATAGTGGGATGAGAATGTTTTTCTTCTAATAATTATTCGTTTCTATACCTGAAGTTTATGTTGCCTATTCTGAATGCTCCAATTGGCAACATATTAGTTGGAGGTTTGCAAATAAAATGATATTTGTCATGAACTATTGCATACAGCATGAATTGTAATTTTTTTTTAATTCATATTAATTTAGTGTTTACATATGTTTTTCTTAAAATAATTGATAAACACTATTGTAAATTTAGACTAAGTGGCCGTTGAAAAAAAAAAAACAGCGGAATTTCTTTCTAGTTCTTCTTCGCTGTGTTTTGTTTTGCTGAACTGGGCGTGTATTCTTGGCATTCCGTCATTGCGGATTCAATAGAGTTAACAGTAATGTCAAAGTAAATTCTTCTTCAGTTAACTCTACTGAATCCGCAATGACTGAATGCCAAGAATACACGTCCAGGCCAATGTTAAAATATGACAAATCCGAGTGCAGTGTACTGTCTATGGATGATGAATAAACAATTCAATACAATACAGTAAATGAGACAAGTCGTCCCAGTGCATTTATTCCCGTGCATGTCGTTAGAGGCGACCAAGAATTCTGTAGTACATGATTCGAATTCCACGCAAAACTGTAAGCCATTCTTTACTTACTACGAGGCATGGCAGGGTTAATCCGGCCAGTGTTAGTACCATCGTATTGAATGAACGATGGTCGAAGCGGCCATGAAAATTGTCCGCGTTTTCAATGCAACCGTGCAATATAAGGAAGGTTTTGTCATGGCATCTAATTTATGCGTGATATTTTCGCGTAATATCATTACAGAAGGTGTGGCATTAGCCATTAAAAGTGGATTTACATAAAAACACTACTGAAAGCTTGCAGCAATCCTTATTGGTAATCATTATGTACTGTTGGATAACTAACCACCGAAACAATGCAAAGGAAAATATTCTTAATGACACGCCTCGAGTGGAGTAGCTCCACTCATTAGCCATTTTAGGTTGGAAAATAAATGTAGTTCCGTCAAAATGTTCATTGTGAACTCGAGCGAGGCGCCCTGCACGGACGTGTCGACCCCGAGCGGTCGCGGGTCACCGCTGCCACGCTCCGACCACCACCCGATACATTCTCGTATCCAGCAAAAACGCTATACTAATGCGGTGTCGGCACGTGGGCACGCGGGCACGCGGGCACGCGGGCGCGCGGGCACGCGAGCGAGGAGGCACGCGCGCGGCACGCGTCCGCTTTTTCAGCCTTTTCTTCCGCGCGATCGCCCTCGGATAGGGTTGACAGGGTCCGACTTCATGGTTGTGAGCACTGATCGTTGACCTCGAAGCTCTATGGCGCTGATGAATTCGAGTGAGGTCCTCATGATCGTTACAAACATATCTTTAGTTCATTCTTCTTCCTACAAAATAAGCGACGACCTTGCTTATTACGAAAAATTATATTTAGTTAAGGGCTGATTTTTCAATAGTCTGATGAATGGCCAGATAACTATTCGACGGATTTATTTACGCTTCTGCTTATACATCCGATATAGAAAGTCCATATGTTTGTTAGTAAAATTATAGTAAGATAGTTTTGATAGAAGATACGCAGGCGGTCCGATAAGTACTTAGCCTCACCGCCCGATGGGGCCAATATCGCAAGAGGAATTTACTATCGTGTAGTACATTCTTGTAGACGGCTACTGTCAAAATTTCAGCCAAATCGGACTCGTAGTTTTGTTTTCACCGCCTGTGGAAGCGGGCGTGTGCGCCTGGAAAAGAAAATGGAAAAAGAACAATATCGGTCGGTGATTAGATTCTTGTTTTTAGAAGGGAAATTACACAACGAAATCAAAGAACGCTTAGATGCTGTGTACGGTGACTCTTCTCCTTCGATGGAGACCGTAAAAAAATGGTTTAACGAATTTCAGCGCGGTCGCACGTCGGTTTTTGATGAGCCACGCCCAGGTGCCCCGGAAACGGCTACTACGGAGGATAACGTGACAAAAATCCATGACCTTGTATTGGCAGATCGCCGATTGAAGATACGCGAGAAATTTGAGACAGTGAGCATCTCAAAAGACCGCGTTTGCTCACTCCAGACAACAAGTGCAACCGTGAGATCACTTCAGAGCAGTGGAGAGCAGATCACTTCAGTCCGAAGGAGTTTCTGCGTCGTTTCGTGACTGTCGACGAAACATGGATCCACTGGTACACGCCAGAGACCAAGGAACAGTCGAAACAGGGGACTTCACCCGGCGAACGTGCTCCGAAGAAGGCGAAGACTGTCCTATCGGCCGGAAAGGTGATGGCTACCGTTTTCTGGGATTCACAAGGTGTAATCTACATCGACTACCTAGAGAAGGGTAAAGCGATCACAGGGCTGTACTATGCCGAATTATTGGGCCGATTCGACGCCGAATTGCAGAATTGAAGAAATGAATGAAGAAGGCCGCATTTGGCGAAGAAAAAAGTGCTTTTCCACCATAACAACGCACCGGGTCACGCTTCCGCCCTCGCCACGGCCAAATTGGTGGAATTGGGCTACGAACTGCTGCCCCATCCACCGTATTCCCCAGATTTGGCCCCGTGCGACTTCTATTTATTTCCAAACTTGAAAAAGTCACTCGCCGGGCAGAAATTTGAGTCAAATGAGGAGGTTTGATTGATTGATTGATTGATTGAAAATTCTTTATTACGCCACAAAAAAAAAAAACAATTTACAAAAGAAAGTATAGTGCAAAAACAACATAAGTGGGGCGCAAAGGCGGGCTTATCCCTCGAAGAGATTTCTTCCAGCCGACCTTTGGGTGTTTGAGAAGTTTAATAGGTATATATTCGTAGGTAGTGGCGGTAGGTTTGGTTTGTTACTTTGAGTATTAACCTAAAACTAAGTAATCATCTGGTACATACATACATACATTAGTAATGTAATAAACTTACTTAAAAATATTATAACAATAAACCTACATATATAATATTGCATATATATATATAATACATACATCATACATATTGTGTGTATGTAAATATGTTTTTATCTAATATACATCTAGCCCTAAATATTAGTTATTTAGTATAAATAATATTAATATGCGTGTAACCTTATTTTAAAAGTGGGAAGTGATTCGGACTGACGGACAGCGTCGGGTAGCGAGTTCCACAGTCGTGCTGCCTGAATTGTGAATGATTTAGAAAAATAGGAGCTTTTGTGGGAAGATATAGTCAGTATGTTTGTATTACTGGACCGTAAAGGGATACCATGGGAGGACAGAAATGTAAAACGGGATGAAAGGTAATCAGGAGCAGACGAGTTGTAGATGCACGAATATAGTAGGTTGAGGATGTGGGAGTTCCTTCGAAGACGGATAGGGAGCCACTTGAGACGTTTGCGAAAGTCAGAAACATGATCATATTTGTCCAAATATGAACCGTATACACATATTTTGCAACCGCTCAAGTTTATCGAGAAGTTCCTCGTTAACATCTAGGTAACAAATATCTGCATAGTCAAGAATAGGGAGGAGTAGTGACTGAGCTAATGTAATTTTGGTGGTCATTGCCGTCACGGAGGCCTACTTTGCAGACCTCGAGAAAACGTATTTTTCAGACGGGTTAAAAAAGCTAAAGCATCGCTGGGTCAAGTGTATCAAGCTAAAAAGACAACAAGCTTGTTGGTTCGAGTTTAGACTTGCACTTATATAATAAATGTAATATTCTTCCTACTCGGAATCCACTAAATCTATTTTTAAGCTGTTTTCATGTTTTACGAGTTCAGAGCAGTAAAAATGTAACTTAATATGCAAACTGTTTCGGGCGGAGACGTGAGAACGTACACCTGGTGTATCGAGGGTGGTACCAGGAGATAGCATACAACTGTACCTTGCAAATACAAGAAGGCTATTGTCCTGCAGTACACGAGTTAGCAGTAACACAATGTGCTATTCCTTTGCATCAAGTACATTGTTCTAGTCGCTACCCGGTCAAAGGTGCATGTTTCTTTGGTCAGGCCGTGGATGCAGTCGTAGACTGTACAGTCAGGACAGGATGCACAATCCTTATACAAATGTTACTACCCAAATTAATACTACAAATTATAATAATTAATCAAATTATACGATGCTGAATATACAAAACGATATGTAAACGAAACGATATGAATTTTATGTCATTATTTTGTTGTATAGGTAAAATGGTTTCTCGTCTAGTAATTAGGTATAATTTGAAAAACGTATATTTTCTAAGAACACATCTCCCGAAAAATTTACGTAAAACCGGAGGTATTCTCTTTCATTCTATCGTATCGTGCGAGTAGCGGTTATCATACTTTATTAAATCATACATAATTCCTACACAATCAATACTAAATACACATTATACTTACCTACATACAAATACATATACAAATATACATACACATCAAATAAAAATACTTAAATTACTTTTAAAAACAATTAAATATGACAATACAATCAAAATTATTAGAAAAAACTAATATACAAATTGCGAAAAGAAATAAAAATTAAGTCAGTTAATTACAGATTACAGACTTAAATACATGAGGAAGGAAAATTATTAAGAAAGACAATCAGATTTAATTTTTAGGGTTCCGTACTCAAAGGGTGCCTAATGGAACCCTATTACTAAGCCTCCGCTGTTCGCCCCTTCGTCCGTCGGACTCATGAACCGTAATAGGTAGACAGCCGAAATTTTCACATTTCTATTAATATTATTTCATTCATTCATCATTCACATTCATTCTATCACATTCATATTTCTGTTGCCGCAATAACAACCAATAGTAAATATAAAAGGGTGCCACCATGCAAGAAACTTTATTTCTTTGGGACAAATCTTGTATAATGGTACGGAACCCTTCGTGCGCGAGTTCGACTCGCACTTGAGCGGTTTTTAAAAAAACATTAATGTGGGGGGAATTTCATACCTGAGGAGGTAACTGATTCCACTGCAATGCAGCGTACACTGTGAAGGAGCCTGAATAGGTAAACGATGTGTGCGAGGAGATAGATAGTACGAAGGAGTCGGTTGATCCAAGTGGGGGACCTCGTCGGAGACCATGTGAGCGAACCAATGAACAAAATAACAAAATTCGGATACATGATAATATTTGCGCATACGCAGGCTATAGCCTAAATATGTACCAGGTACACAGGTTGAGAAGACTTCAACTACTGCAATTTCTAGCAATAGGAGTTTTGAGTGTCTTTGCCTTTTTAGTTTTTGATCTTGATGTTTATCATCAAACAGCCAACCAACAAGACAAGCCTAGTGGCCGAGAACTCTCACCATATTTTCTTACCGGACAAACCTTTGCGTCTTCTGATAATTGACAAGAGCGTCCGCAGTAATGACTCCTCGCGTGTCATGAGGCGCAACGTGTGGTTATTCGTATGGTCAGTGTATGGCGGTAGCGAGACCATTTTAAACGTTCTTAGGCGGTAGTGCGGCGGGCGCGGTGCGGCGGCAGCGCGGCGGAGGAGCGGTGTCGTCGTGCGCCGCTATATTTTATCTGGGCGGTCTTCATTGCACCGTCCGCTGCTATCCACTCTGGCGCATGCCGCGTCCGCATAGTGCTGTCATCGCTCAATATCGACTCATTCATAACATATATACCAAATTTCATACTACCGAATTGTATAAAAAATTACTATGGCTTTTTAGGCCAGAATAATTTAACTTAGGTAACCTATACATTTACAAGATGTAATTATGGTAGTCAAGAGTTTGCTCTTCACCATGCGTTCTTTGGTGGCAGTAGATATCGATGTAAACTAGTTTGTAAAATAATTATAAAAAAAGACGAACCCGGTCGATTTTTCGCTTCGCCAGTGGCGAATCGAAAAATCGAGGCGGCAGAAAAAAAATTGACGAACGCAAAAGTGTAATATACAGTTTTTTCCGAATTTAATTAACATTTTTAACCCTACTGCTCAACCTTTGAGTAAGTAAGCGTAATAGGTTTTGTTTTATAAAAAAAATCTAGGATCAAAATCGGCTTAGTGGTTCTCAGGTCACAAATATATCAATTTTATATTTTTGTTAAAACGGCAAATTAACAGTAAAATTTTACTGTTTCTTTGTGGCCTATATTTTTGTGTATATATACGTTTTTCCAGCAGCCCGGTTATTCGTTATTTGATGGTTATGTAATTCGTAAAGATTTGGTGCCAAATTAAATTAAAAAAACAGATTTTTTTTTCTTTTAATAAAATTCGAATTAGGTGTTATTTTAGGGTTATTTAAGGAATCATTTCAGTTGACGGCAGCACTTATTACTATTAGCTTTGAAACAGTAGTTAAATAAAAAGCAAGGTAGAGATTATTTTATGACCACTTCACAACCGATACTAGTCAAAATACAAAGTATAAAAAAGTTATTTACTACTGCAGAGGTAGTCATTTCCGTAAGTGCTAGCACCAAAGCGTTCACTCGTTCGGTTAGGTGCCGTGACCGCGACCACGGAGATGGATCGTCGATCTATATGGCAGCGACTCACCATATGACAAAAATCTGTTCCCATCCGCCGCTTAGCACCGCTCGTGTCGCTTGTCTTCAAACCAGCGTCCAACACATCGACACATCGACAAGGGTCAGCAGCGCGTCCCACCCCTAGCGGGTGAGTGAAAGAGGCGGGCGCGGTTTGCTCTCATTAATCTTTCATTTCTACGTTATATTATTAGAGGAACGAGTTTGCACGGATGCTGCCTGCGCCGCGCCCCTCCGCGCCCCGCCGCGCACCCCCCGCGCGGGCGAGTGACCTCGAAGCGCGGTAGCACCTGCCTGGCTGACCGCCGCCTCCGCCGCCGCCCGCTAGGCGCTAGCTGTCGGCCTAGGCAGGGCGAGCTATGAAATTAAGTGGAGCGAGAGGTTTTATAGGGACTTTCTAACGAAGCTTATAAGGCTGCGCTAGACAATGACCCGGCCGACCGCGAGGAAAGCACAGTTGAAAGTAGATTGCAGAGTAAGAGGCATTTTCTTGATCCAACGCAACCTGTATATTTATAAGGTAACAGGCTCAATTCGGGAATGTGGTGTGATGGGCTAATATCATAGGTATCAGTAGGTGCGAAAATCCATAAAAACTATGAAATCCTTGACCTCAACCAATGACTCAAAACAAAATTAGGTTCGTAGCCAAGTACCAATTAATAAAGAGTAAATAATTTCACTCACATAATACCTATGTGCTATCGGGAAGGAGATTATTAGATGCTTGATCAATTGAGTCAGAAACTCAAGTTGAGGCATTTTTTCTCCGTCATATCCCGTGTATGTATAATGCAGGTATCGTGAATCCCTCAAATGCCTCTATTCAAAGGAATCATTGATCTTAGCTATTCATGATTTGTAACTCGTAATAGAGACTCAGATGGATGCCCAAAGGTAATCTAGAGCAGCTCGTGGTCTAGGGGCAAGAGGACTTGCCTTTTATGCAAGATGTCTGGGTTGAAATCCTCGCCCCGGTCATGTACAACTTTATTTCTCTTTCTAAGCTGGATAAGTGCATTTTGTTACGCATGCGGGCTATCCGTGGCTCGGAACCCATGTAAAACTGTAGGTTAGTAAGGTAGGTTCCTCTGCTTAAGCCGGACTGGATAGGTTCTACCGCATTGAATGAAACTATGGTTGAAGCGGTAATGAAAAATGGCCCGTTCAGTTCAACGTAGCCGTGCTCATAAAGGGAAGGTCCTGGCATGGTACCT
Organism: Incurvaria masculella; assembly: GCA_946894095.1. Lineage (NCBI taxonomy): Eukaryota > Metazoa > Arthropoda > Insecta > Lepidoptera > Incurvariidae > Incurvaria > Incurvaria masculella. Next base: position 14,420,421 of record OX335644.1, read on the forward strand.
AATTCCTTCGGAAAAATGGTGTATTGGACTAATATGATAGCGGTAGTTGTGTGGTATTAGCCATCCATGTCAGGTGCAAAAAAACAATTTTAAAAAAACCAGCAGAAAAAAAGTTGACAAGTCCGAGAGTACACCTAAAGGTAAAAATGAATAAATCGAAACTGAATATTTGATGTTGATCTCATTGTCTTACAATGAAGTAATACTACTAGGATTTCTTATTCACAGCAATATGTAAATTAGTATGAACTTTTACGATTCATTAAAACTAGCCCACCAAGATGCGAAGACAAATTCATTAAAGCAATGTTTTAGAGGGGTTGAACTGCATTTTCTCAACAATCCTAAGGGGGCATTTGGACCTTAGGAGATTCGTTACGTAATTAATTCCCCCATACCTACTACGGATGATGTGTAACTGTTTACATACTTTAATGTTTTAATAGGTTTTTAAAATTTTGGATTCTAAAGTATATTGTCAAAACATTTTAATATTTGTAATACATCTTTTAGATTGGAAAACATTGGAAAAAACTTGTCTTTATCTACGTTCATTTTAAATGGTTTTTACAAAAAAAAAAAAAAACAACAAAAACTAAAAACATACGGACATATAATGAAGGTTTGAAAAGTGATTTTGATTAAAATCTGACAACTTTTAGGGCTATGGAACCAGCCATGCTAGTCGTTTTGCAACGCAGGTTAATTCCAACCCATTCACCTATCGCGGAGTCACTGGTTTGAAGAAATGAATAATTTCACGCCGAGATCGGCCCGCTAGTATGACGTGTGGGTGCGTGGTCAGCGCCGCTATTAACACGACTATTAACATAATTATAATAATTACCCGAGATAGACTCTTTGACCGTAGCGAACGAACAAGATGCTACAGATGGGGGAATAATAAGTCACCGTTCACCGGAAACTTTGCAATTCATTCATTTTTAGGGTTCCGTCGTCGATGGGTTCCGCACCCAAAGGGTGCAAACTGAACTACTACTAATTACTAAGCCTCCGCTGTCCGTCCGTCCGTCCGTCCTTCTGTCACAGGGCTGTATCTCATGAACCGTTATAGGCAGGCAGCTGAAATTTTCACAGAGTGTGTATTTATTTTGCCGCTATAACAACAAATAGGTTGAATATAAAAATTTTGTAAAAAGCTTGAATATAATAAAAAATAAATCATAAAAATAAATATATTGTGTTAAATCTTGCACGATGGTACAGAACCCTTCGTGTGCGAGTCCGACTCGCGCCTTAAGTTTTCAAGAATGACTAAAAGTAAGATTTAATAATAATAATTAAGATATATATAGCTTTTAAGAATTATATATATTAGATATTATAAGGTTTAGTTCCTCCTACTAATTCAGGACTGTATCTTGGGAAAGTGATTTGCAAATCATCGACCCTACAAATCTGTGCGAGTGAGTTAGGGTGTGATGTGGGGATAGATGTGGCAAGGATTGAGCGTGTAGAATGAGAATGTATGAGCGTGGTGTGGTGTGAAGTAAGAGAAAAGGGAAAACGATGAGGGTGTACGTACTGTTCTGCATGCTTGATGATATCATGAGATCCCCCGCTACGATTTCGTCGGGTTTACTTTACTAGTGATACTTTACTTTGCTCGCGACATGTGTAAGAATTTCACTTCGACTTTCAAGAATCCCCCAAATACTTATTATCACGGACCGCTATGATAAATTGTTTGCGCTTATAACATTTTCTATTAATTTGAGGTTACAATACGACATCTACATTGTAATCTGATGTTATAAAAGTTTCTTCTCGCGATTCTCAGCCAGCATCTCAAGTCAGATATAACCCACATTAGCGACAACTGTGACTAGTGCAATATCTCAAGATTGCATGTGGGTTGTTGATCTTAAAAAAAAACTGTTGATCACTTCAGTAGCTTGACTGGCGGGAAACAAGTCGTCCGCACCGCTCCCGGCACGGCTGCGTGCGTCGGCGAAGATTGCAACAAAAAGTGCGGCCGATGAAGTGAGCGGTGCGGTCGGTGGCGGGCGCAGCGCGGCGGCGCGGCGGCGGCGGCGGCAGAGTGCAGCACACCGTCAGAGATGGACGGGTCCGCTGGACGCGCACGGTGCACCGGAACGCGTGCGCGCGCATCTCCCCGCCGCCGCGCCGCCGCCGCCGCTATGCAGGAGAGATTGCACTTCATCATGGTCCGTGCACTTTTTATCATGCAATTATAGCGGGCCGGTGGAAAAAAACTCAGCGGATTCGAATGGATGCCTTTTTGAAAATGCTCACTGTGCCTCTGGTGAATTCTTTGCGCTGATTGAACTTATATTTAAAAAAAACTAGATTTTAGGCTAGTCACAGGAATTCTAAGATTAGAAAATTTTAAGAATTGCATTCTTTGTCCATTGGTCAAAGCACAATTTTACATCGCGACTCACATTATACTAGCGAAATCGTCTTCCAGGGCCGTTTCTCTACCCCTAAACGATATCAGATTTTAAACACTTCAGAAAGTTTCATTCTGTGTCCGTATATTTAATTTTTTTTGTAAATATCTATAATTTTTATTTAAAATAATTCGAAATGAATCGTGAAAAAAGACAATTTACCAATGTGCCACCGCATTGGATGAAATTATGGTTGAAGCGGCAAATGAAAATTGTCTGTGTTTTCATCCAGTTCAATGTAGCCGTGCTCATAAAGGGAAGGTCCTGGCATTGCCTCTAATTCCTGCGGGAATGTGGTGTATTGGGCTAATATCATAACGGTAGTTGTGTGTCAGGTTCGATAAAAAGACAATCGCATTTCTGAACCGATTCTCGTAAATTTTTTGAGCAGTTCGTATGCGGAACTTAATTTCTTTATGCTTACGGGTCCTCCTTAAGAGAGTCGTTGCCCTATCAATTCTCCATACTACGGGCGATAACTGTTAACACGAAATTTTCAAATGTTAGATTTCCTGAGACCTCACGACAGCCTCCGCCGCTTGGAAAATGGCCGCGGAACTGCGAGCGTGACAAGTGGCGTCCGGAGAAAACTTGCGCGTGCGTCGATAGTGCAGAGATGCGGTGCGCGCGCGCCGCGGGTTCACGGCGGCGGCGGGGGTTGGAGGGGGCGGAGGAGGGTGGGGGCGGTGCGGGGGCGACGGGTGAGAAAGCGTGACCACGTCGCCTCCGGCAGCCCGTAATTACTGCGAGCCGGCAGCGCGGCGAGCGTGCTCTGCGCGCGACGTGGAGTCAGGAACCTCGCCGATTTTACACCTATGAAAATCACCCGAATCGGTCTTCTAAAACGGAAATCTAGATGGCCCCAAAATAACTACTGGCTCTCTGAATTTTTTTAAATATTTTTTATAATTGTTGTAAAAACTCGCTAGATATGTAGACTGCTCCTGCATGTAGCATGGAACTTGGCGGAGTACATCATTCTAAATTACGAGAGGTCAAATTACCGGTCAGGTGGGGTTGAAGGCTCATAACTTTCGAACTACTCACTCTATTAAAATGCAGATTGCATCTACGTATAGGATATATGGGCGCGGTCAGGTCTTGTATGGGGACTGGCTGTGGTATGGATTCCATGTAAAAATGTAGGTTCTCTTTCTTACTAACTAGTTGATAGGGTAAATCCTGCCTAAGTTGGTACGTACCATCGCCCTAAGTGAAGGATGATCGAAGCAGCAATATAATATGCCCGTATTTTCCATCTATGGCAGTAAAGTAGTGCCAGTGCAAGATCGTCCCGGCGGCAATTTTTTTAATTTATTTTTTTAATTCTTTCCACTAAATTTATGAATGGCAATATTTGGATATTTTCTTATTCAATCATGCCACATCGGCTCAACCGATTTTTATCAAATTCAGTAGGTAGATACATTGTCTAATCTGTTCGTAAAGTAGTGTCGATTTTGACGCTCATTGGGTTACTATTTATCAAGCATATACTTCAGTCCGACATCAGTCCAAAACGGCATTGACCCGAGCGGGGCCGGGTACCTCAGCTAGTAATTCATACACGATAGTAATTTGAATGACACTTTTTACTCTCTTTAGAAAATGTTCGGATACAGCATGTGACATTTTCGCATGCCCTGGATTCCTTTTAACGACTACAAAATGATACGATATTTTTCAGAAACCACGTCATAATATCTAATGGTCGGGGAAAAAGTCTTTTCGCATTATAGTATGTATGAACTTGTAATAAAATCTCTTTGGCTATACTATTTGTATCTGGCTGGTTTTGGTATCATTGAAAGTTTAAATTTTAAAGAACATAATTCCAAATTCAAATTAGGAAAATGTGTGATTCTCATTTGTTTTTCGTACTGTCAAAATGAGTGAATCTAATGAAGAAATTCGATACATTTTAAAATTTTACTACAAAAAAGGTAAAAATGCAACGCAAGCCGCGAAAAAAATTTGCGATGTTTATGGACCTAGTGCAGTGTCTGTGAGAGTAGCACAAATTTGGTTTAAGCGTTTTCAATCTGGAAATTTTGATGTCAAAGATGCACGTCGCTCTGGTCGCCCTATTACGGATAAAATTGATTCCCTTTTTTGAAAAAGTGGAGCAAGATCGGCATATCAGTAGTTACGACGTAGCTGAAGAACTAGGAATTGACCACAAAACAGTTTTGGCGCATTTGAAAAAAACTGGGTACACAAAAAAGCTCGATATTTGGGTACCTCACGAGCTCACTGAAAGAAACCTAATGAACCGTGTACTCATTTGTGATTCTTTATTACGACGTAATGAAACCGAACCATTTTTGAAGAAGCTGATAACTGGTGATGAAAAGTGGATCACGTACGACAATAACGTGCGAAAAAGGTCGTGGTCAAAGGCCGGTCAAGCTTCACAGACTGTGGCGAAACCCGGGTTAACTCGCAACAAGGTGATGCTGTGTGTGTGGTGGGATTGGAAGGGCATTATTCATTATGAGCTGTTACCACCAGGCAGGACCATCGATTCTGAACTCTACTGCGAACAACTGATGAGATTAAAGCAAGAAGTTGAGAGAAAGCGGCCGGAATTAATCAACAGAAGGGGTGTGGTTTTTCATCATGATGACGCTAGACCTCACACATCTTTAGCCACTCAGCAAAAACTAAGAGAGTTTGGCTGGGAGGTGTTAATGCATCCGCCGTATAGTCCTGACCTTGCACCTTCAGATTTCCACCTGTTTAGGTCTCTTCAGAATTCTTTAGGCAGTGTCAGGTTAACATCACGAGAGGACTGCCAAAACCACTTGTCGCGGTATATTGATCAGAAGTCCCAATATTTCTATAGCAATGGGATCATGTCCCTACCTACAAGATGGCAAAAAGTTATCGAACAAAATGGTACCTACATACTTTAGTTAAATGTAAATAAATCATATTAAAAAATGTTTTGAATTTTCTTAAAAAATGCGAAGAAACTTTTTCCCCAACCAATAGTTTTATATTATTTTTGAATGTGTGATAATTTTCAAGTCAATGTTTAAACACATGTAATTAATTATTCTCATTCGTTTAAAAAAGCATTTGTTTCCATATTTTAAGGAAACTACACACTACCTGAGTACGTGCAATGGTTCATGTGTATCATAAATAAGTATGAATAATGACAAAAATCACATCGTCGGCTGATCTAGAGCGTTAGATTGTGCGCATAGCTTGCTCCGTTCCACCACAGACATCTGTGGTTCCACCCGGGGACCGAAGTAGCGGCGAAGTGGGGGCGGAGGCAGCGACGACGGTGCTGCTGCGTGCCGGATGGCGGCGTGGCGGGTGCCGGTAGCAGTGGCTTGGATATTGAATATGAGGGCTGGGGCAGTATTGGATGGGATGTCTTAGCAAGAACTTGAATGTTTAATCTCGTGCCATTTTAAGGCCACGGATAGGAACATGTTATTGCACTCATAATTATATTTTAGTTTCCGCTCTAATACATTTTTTTAAAATAATTACGAGGTTAAATGTACCAACATAGAGTCCTTTAGATGATTAATTAGTATAATTCGTTAGAAGATTGTTTGTATCTATTTGCAAATGATTTGTTTAGTAGAAGTTTACTTTCGGTTACAGTGCATATTTACAAGGTGTAATCGAAATATTACTTTGGGATTATTGTAGCTGGAGGTGGTGAAAACTCAGTCAGCCAGTTCTATGTATACATAGCAGTTCAGTATATGTATAGTAGGTCCAGTTACATAAAAAAACATTGATGCATTCAAGGTTGAAGTAGGGAGGACCGTAGAGAGCTCTTAACAGCTCAAACTTAACAATAGCTTAATAGGTTAATGACCAGGAAGATGACCGCGGATAAGATGAAAAATGAAAAACCACCGTAAGTTTACGAGATCTCATGATGATAAACAGCGCTACTATGCCCATCTCATATCGATCATTATAAGTTTCCAGTTGTTGCACTAATGGTGGCCGCGCACGCGACGCGCGCGCCACTCGTTAAGATGCGCGCGCGCCGCTTTACCTCCCCCGCCCCTCCGCCCCGCCGCCCCCCCGACCTGACGCCCCGCGCCGCCCTGCCCCGCCTGCCCTCCGAACTCGCTCCTACATCTATGGCGGATCACCTCTATGCGCAGTAACTGTCGCGCCAGTAAGCACGTAGGACCTTATTCTTAGGCTGAGATAAATAGTCGTAACCGAAACTAAGACTAACGGAAAGTAGTACTTTGTGACGTCACTTGGCATTACTTTGAGATTTCGTCCTTACGAAATGTGTCAAAGTGATGTCACAAAGTACTACTTTTCAGAAACTCGTATTATTACTTAGTCTAATCTAGGATGCTCACATGGTATCGTTAGATTTTATTGTCACATAGGCATGCGACTTTTTACGTTAAGATTTGATTTGATTTGATTTGATGGTTTTAGTATTTTAGTGAACTAAACATTTTGTAAATCGACTCGCAAATCCGAATATGCAGCAGCGTTATTGTTGTTGTATGACCGCATTTGCATTAAAAGAAATTCCGTCCAGTAATTCTTTGGGAACATTTCGAGTTTTCCGGGAGGCAGGAATTGAGGGTGAACTGTAAGAGAGGAAAAGTCACAATAGATCTGAAAGGTCGCAGTGACAGTGAGGCTATAAAGCTCGCAGCCCAACTTCAAAGAATAATAAAATAAGTACTAATGTACTATTTAAACGTTGAGATAAGTATACAAGAGAATATTAGGATTGATGTGTAATATTAATTACACACAAATTCAAACAGTCTCGTAAGAAAGAAAGTGCAAATTAAAAACAACGTCTCAAACTTTTAGCCAAATATATTGTTGTATTCAAGATCCACGGTACACCATAAATCAGTGATTTTGAAGATTATTTTAAGATTATATGTACATATATTATTTGTTGGCTATGAACGGCTAGCAGACCAGTTTGGGTTTTTTTTTCCCTTGTCCATCATTCCGTCATTATCCCAACATTATCTCTTTTTTATTTCCTTGACTTCATCGAATCCACAAAATATAAAGTGGTACATGAGGAGAAACTAAATTAACCCGAGAATAATAATACTGATTATTATCATTCCCTCTCTAAAGATGAAACAAAATAAGTTCACATGTGTACAAGCGCTCGCAAATTCTGCGTGTGTAAACTTCACAAGGCCCATTTATAGATCACAAGAGAAGCAAGAAGCCTGCTCCAGATAACTTCCCGGTCCACACGGCCGCAACTTCAACGCATACTTAATCAATTCTAAGACTTATTTGGCCATTTGTAAAGTCGAGATTGCAATATAAGTAGTAGAACACATAGGTAGTTTCGGACGGTAGTCGTAGGTCGTAGTGGACTACCACTTGCCGTATATTACCGCAGACGGAGTATAAATTCCTTGCACTGATTGCGAACTATCGGAAGTCGAACTAGCTTCACAGGAAGGATTTATATGTTCATTATGAAAAACGAACTTCCACAAACAACCTTCAGATAAGGTAATTAAGCCTTTTAGACTTTATCTAGCCACGCTATTGCACAGTATTTCTTCATTCCGGTGAGTGTGCATATTATGCATGTTTACTTAATACACGGACCCGTACCATGTAATTTGTTGCAAATAAAATCTAGTTCCGATAAGCAGAAAGGTAAGAAAACATTAAAATGCACTATATTATTCATTATATTATATTCAAACACAAATTCTTAGACCGTTAGCCGCGAAAGAAAATCACAAATTCGTAGACCATTAGCCGCGAAAGAAAATCACAAATTCGTAGCCCGTTAGCCGCGAAAAAAAATCACAAATTCGTAGACCGTTAGCCGCGAAAGAAATCACAAATTCGTAGCCCGTTAGCCGCGAAATAAAATCACAATTTTTTTTTAGTTTTAACATATTTTATACAGGCTGCAATAGAAGTCGCTGCCGTAACCAAAGAATATTAACACACTGGCGTATCAACAGGACATTATAATTGTGCTCAATGCATGGTAGTTTTCTGTATTATGCATAGAAATAAACATTTTAAATTTGTTACCAAATTATTAATAAAATCAATTCAAACGAACACTAGTAATAGACTGGCGGCGGTAAAGCTAACGCTGTTAGTGAGTGGGCTGGCGTTGAGCGGTCATCCAGGATGGCGAAGAGGAACAGGGAAAGACATTTATTTATGAACCATAAATCGAGTAGGATTACATTTTCGCAAACAATTAAACAAAATATACCGAACACGAGTTATTAAATGGATGTTAAGTGGAAATTAAAAAGTGCAATGTTAAATTTAATGTTGTCATATAAATGGGTTTGGAGGGTCAGCGAAATATCCCTTGAACAACAACCCTCTACGCAACGTATATTATAATTAAAAATTAAGAAAAAAAAATGTTACAACCTTAGCACTGACGAGGCCCAGACTCTAAGGTGTCCGCGACAATGTCAGTTAGTAATTTAAAAGTAAAAGGATATCTGTGTAAAGTAATATGGACTGTTATCATTTTTTTGAATAATGCCAGGACCGGCAATATTGCACGGCTAAATTGGCCTGGGATGAAAACCTAGACAACTTTAATTGCCGCTTCGACCATCTACCTGGGTGGTATTAAACCTACTACGGAGTAAGCACGAATGGGGAACAACTGGGAATTAGAACCCTGGCCAGTCTCAACGTTCGAAAACGGTCACCCATCCAGAACCCAGAGTTGTTTCGCTTAGAATACCGAACGTGTCGCGCCACTGGGCCACCGAGGCAGTCTCATATTCTTCTATTTACTAATTTCTGGCATTGAAAGTAAAGATGAAGCTGCGCAGACAGGCCCGGGTTATCCAAAAGGCATAGTTTAGTTGCCAAGGGTCGAGACCGCGTACCGAGAAAAAAAAGGGATCGGATCTGTATCTTGATTTAATATTATTCCTTTTTTAGGGTTCCGTACCCAAAGGGTGAAAACGGAACCCTATTACTAACCTTCCGCTGTCCGTCCGTCCGTCCGTCCGTCCGTCCGTCCGTCTGTCCGTCTGTCACAGGGCTGTATCTCAGTAACCGTAACAGGTAGACAGCTGAAATTTTCACAGAGTGTGTATTTATTTTGCCGCTACAACAACAAATAGGTAAGATTAAAAAATAATTAAAATTAAAGGGGGCTCCCATACAAAAAACGTGTTTTTTTGTTATTTTTTTACGATGGTACGGAACCCTTCGTGTGCGAGTCCGACTCGCACTTGGCCGGTTTTTCTAACATGTTCATATTTCAAAGGAGTAAAAAATTATATTAGACTTTTTTTCCGCGATTTTAACGCTGACTGATCGAAAAACTGTACGGGAAACAAAAGTAACGGCAGTTTTTTAACGCAAAGTGCCTTAAATAATCAACATTGTGAATACATAAGTACTTGTACTCGGGAGAGGTTTTCAAGCCGGACGCACTTAAAAAAAGAAGGAATTTCCTCGAGTGGCTCATGACCGTAGTCGCGTAGCTGATCCATGGTTCGGAATCCATGTAAAACTATCCCTCGACTTATCTAGAGAAGTTAAAACCGATTTCATCATCAACACATCTACGGTTGACCTACCCTTACGAATCTTGAACATTCATGGAACTGAATGCAATTCGGTGCTAACACCTTCTTAAAAGTTCAGGGGCCAAGTTAATTTGTAATTTATGTAAGAAATTAGCTTACTCGCCAGAACTTGCCAAGTTCGTCACACCCGGCAAGTTCACGGGCACGACGCAAGACAGGCGAAGCATCTAAATCTTCTAAAACAATGGCCGATGATCACAGATAATAGTTCACGTTATCTTCGCATCTGTTTCCTGCTACGAATTAGTTAACCTGAGTTTGCATTGCGTGCGCACGCGCACGGTCGGGGATACCCACGACTAACTGGACCCTTGGCGCCTTGGTCTCTGCGCACAGAGTGGGATTAATCATGTCGGGGCCCCCAGGTAAATTATTATTTAGACACTTTTTACACGGTGTAGTTTTTTTTGCAACCTGACATGGATGACTCATACCACACAACTACCGTTATGATATTAGCTGAATACACCACATTCCCGAAGGAATTAGGTGCCATGCCAGGATCTTCCCTTTATAAGCACGGATACACTGAATTGGATGGAAAACACGGACAACTTTTCATTGCCGCTTCGACCATCTTTTCATACAATGCGATGGTACCAACCCGGGCAGGCTTAAACCCTACCACCTAGTAGGGGAAGGGGACCTACAGTTTTACATGAATTCCGCACCAAATGCGCTTATCGAACTCGGAAAGAGAAAGAAAGTGGTGAATGACGGAATTTAACCCAGACCTCTGGTACGCGGGCCAGTCCCCGCGCCACTAAGCTAGCTACGAGCCGCTATATATTTTCAATACATGTTTATTATTTCATAACTCTACAAAAATACGATCCGGGATGGGTTCTCCTGCTTCTTGAAAATTTCATTCAACGACTTAATGCAGATTCACAACCGCTCCACCCTCCGACCTCATATGGGACTGCTTAATTTCATAACTTTATAAAAGTGGTTTGGTTAATCTGTCAATGAATATTTTACTTAGTGCCTATCTTTTCATTTTCTTAAATCGTGAGAACTAAGCGATCAATGTCACATAGATGTGCTCAAGGCAACCGCAGATCCAGGATTATTCACTGGGGGGAGGGGGTCAAAAGCACCGATAAATAGCAATTCCTTCTCAAAATGGCAGCTGCATACCGTTGTTGGATTTGGTCAAGTTCAAGTTTCAACGCCAACGTTTCTGTGAGTTCCACCAGTTTTCTTTTTATCCAATTTAATGGATTATGGTGACCGGCGTCGAAAAGTTTTGTTCCGGACACGCGTGCAGTGCACCGTTTCGTTTAGTGCAGCCGGGGCGACAGCTGAGTCCTGCTGGCAGAAGCCCGGCGAATCCTTGCAAGTAGGATCAGGAACACTTATAACAAGAGGCGTATTAAAACCTCTTCAAGGCAGCACCGGAAAGTAAAAAGCCCAGGCTGCTCGCAGTATATATACAAATGCGACTTGAAAGGTTTTTTTACCACCCTTCATAAGTCCCAATAAAAACATGTTCACTCAATATAATTCGATAAGAATTCATAGCTACTAGATTCTCTAGATCCTTCATATATAGGGTCGGAAAACAATGGAAAGAAATAGGTATGAAGTATTTCCTTCAAAGTACAACCTGGGGTTCTTCAAACGTGGGGTGAAGAAGCACCTAGCCGGCCGGCATGGTTTTCGTAGCACCCTGTAAGTTCGAAATCCCATGGGCGTGCCCCCCTGCCGGCGCCCATGTGTACAATTGCTGTTAGTTAATTATTTCATTAATAGTTAGACAAATAATGTAAAGACTATTAAAATAAAAACTCTATAGCGAGGCGTTCATTTTTCACAAACTTTTCTATGGCAGCGGCAACGCTTCTCATTATCAACCGACGATGTGCATGGCGTAACACGTAGGCGTTTACCAAGTTATAATTTAAAATGCAAAAACACAAACCTCTCAGCTTTGTGTTGGAGCGCAGCTGGTCGATAATAGAAGTCAGCCGGATCTCGCGAAGATGGCCGGTCAGATCCTTCGGCTTAGAAACTTCCATCGCACCAGGATCCGACTTAACCACCGCCTCACTGGCCACTACTTTGTCACCGTTTTCTTCTTCGCAGAACTTTCCACACACATTTAAAATTGATTCACCTTGGATATTATTTCTGCATTTTATAGGCACTGACGTAGGATTGTTATCTTCTGTTACAAGATCACATATTTCGTCACACACCTTTTCTGACTTAATTACACGGTCATATTCACTGGGAAAAACACTTTTACTTGCTTCTGAATCAATGTAACTCTCACTTTTACTTTTTATTTCCGCTTGCTCTACATCAGAAAGTGCTTGTAATTTGACATCATGGCATTTATAAATAAGTTCTTCACTATATTCCATTTCTTCCATGTATTAAGATCTGTTCATATCTCTTAAATTACTCTTATGCTCGTTTGGTTATTGTGATTTCTTAATTCCTGTTATAAATATTATGAATGAAAATGTTTAATGTACTGAAAATATTCTATATAAAGTATCACAATTTGAATGTTAATTAACATTTTATGTAAGTCCATTGAAACTTTCTCTACATTTGAGTTCTCGAATTCTCGACAGCCTTCGAACTCGTTTGTATTGGGGTGATACTTGTTGGTTACGTATCGAGATACCCGCTAGCCCTAGCGTGACTTAATGTGTCACACTGAAATTAAACAGTATTGCTATGCTTTTATGACAATGACATCAACATTTGGAAGCAAGGGCTTCAAGTTTCTGTAACTCTACGCAAATCTTCGAGTAAATCTGCAAAATCTTCAAACTACCTTCTTTTATCAACGACATTTCCTCATTTGAATTTATTTAGAGAGATTATTTTATGTTTGATGGCACACTTGTATAGTCCTTCTGACCGTCGCGGCGTAGGTATCGCTTGGCGATACCTTCCTAGTGATCTCTACATGAATGTAACATGCAATCAAGGTCCCTTCGGAGGAATCCAAGGACGCACCGAGACACAAGCGAAATCCAATCCAAAGGTGTAAACAACGTTTTTAAGGTAAAATATCGCGACGATCTCACGGCAGCTATCGCCAGTGCTGTTCTGATAACTGAACCGAACGCGGCTCGTGTCAGGTCAAACGTACAAATTGCTCCAGGTACATTACTCATTGCGCTGACACTAATTCCTATGAAACATCATTCACTATGAAACATCGCTCTTATTGCAATGATATTAAGCACCGAAGGCTTATTGGCTGACTGCTGGGAAGCCCGGCTTCACTGTAGCGACGTCGCGGGCTGATAAGGCTGAAGGCTGATAGCACGGTTCTTCACCTTCTGTGTCATGGTGTGTATGCACGTACTTACCTGCCTGTTTGCTTATCAGCAACTTCTCGGTACCGCAGGTAAAGTGCACGAGTCATAGGTTAAATCGGTCACCGACAAACATGCTCCTTTCATAATATTGGGTGGCTTTTAATATTTTTTGTTGATTAATACTACGGACAAGTATGTACAAATACATTTGAAATTAAAAGTATATTCTAAATTATATTCAGTGATAAGAAAGGTGAGAAGTATGGTACTCAACATATTTGAACGTTAATATCATAAAACATCGTTTGCTAAATATCTTATATCCAAAAGTTATGGGATTAAGTAAGAGGCATCCGACAACACCCATGGGCTTTGGAAAATGTTCAGGGGCTGCAAAAACAATGGCGGTCGGCCAGGTAGTAAGTAGTTCTAGATACTACGTTTGAAGGACACCATGCTGCACTTAACAGGAAACAACTCGGCAGTCGGGAGTGATTTCCACAGTTATAGACAGATTATAAGACTCAATAGATAAAAGATCTACAGGCTCGATCGGTTCTTACGGGAACAATTATTGCCCATTGCGCGTTGAGCGATCGTGGAACGAGGCCGGAGGAACAGGAATGGTCCCGTGAGCATTCTCCGTGGAGAAGAGACCCCTACGTCCGGCTTCATGTAACAAATACAGCGACAATGATATCTAGCTTTTAAAGCAGTCGCAATTTGTCACCATATAAGACGTTCTAACACTAGCAAGAGAAAATCTTCCCTAGACATTTTCGGCCAAAACAACAGCTTAGAAATCATATCGTCCAGTTGTTCTGATTTCTGTTGTACTTGGATAACGTGCTTTATCGGATCAAGCCAACCAATGAATTACCCTTATGATGTGCCATACTTCCAACCTCTCATGTACTTGTACAAAATAAGGAAGATACTACATTCTTACGGCCTTATGTACCTACATAGACGGTGAACGAAATAGGTTTCCTTCCGAGTCCATTTAAAAAAAAAACACAAATCTCTCTTAGGGCCGAGTGCCAAAATTAACGTCAACGTATGATTAAACACGTCACTTTGTATGGACAGTATGGAAGGAGCTCCATGCGGTTCACTAAAAGTGACGTGTTTGAACATTGATTAACTCAGCCGTCTCTTCGTGCAATCAGGGCTTAGTGATACTCATTATTTAGACGACCAAAATAGATAAGAAATTGATGGGAATGTCAAAATGGTATGGACATGTAGAAATAATGAAATAATGATGGAATGATGAGTGATGAAATAATGTCTAAATATATTTACATATCGCAAGTGTAACCCAGGACGGCCTTAAAGAACATGCCGTGACATGAGTACTAGTGTACGCAGCACCCGTAATTGAAGAGTGTGTATATCGGTCGAGAAAGCAATATAAGTGTACTGCGATCGTATCTGCATGCCGGCTGTGCATGCATAGAATAGTTAGAAAGAAGGTCTAGAGGTGGAAGGATTAATCCCGACCGGCCGGCCCGGCCGCATAGCATGAAAGATGGCCTACGAGGAAATGAAAATAGCCGGTGTTATCCATCTAGCTCAATATAGCGGAAGCGCCTGGAATCGCAACTAGTTCCCATTTGGTCTGCTATCATGATGCTAGATGTGGTATTAGCCATCCGTTTCCTCCCATAGAAAAACTAGAATATCTGAGCGAAGTACTAAGTCCGCGCCGCTATCAACGGGCGTGATTGTGCCGCGTTATCGCGCCGCCGGTACTCGTGTTTATCTCGAGCCGTACACAGGTACGGGTGACACAAAGTTCACGCTGGCGTAGCCGGGCGGCGCATGCGCTGTGGCAGGAGCGACCGCGCCGCGCCTTCCTCACGCCACTCATGTACGTCTGTCCGTGGAACGCTCTCGTGCCATTTACCTGCCACTCAGCCACTTACTCGAGAAATAAATATTTGAAAATACTTACCTCTCGGTTCTCTTTTCTAAGTTTTAGTTTTGATATGAGTTCGAGATCAGATTTTTCCGTCGAACGTTAAAGGACGAAGGTCGCACAAGAAAAATTTATGCAGCTTAAAAAGTCCAATGTTTCAATGTAAGTTGTCTCGTAATACCCTCAAATTGTTTTGGTTGACACGACGGAAAGTATTCCATTCGAATAATAAAGTCACGGAGATCGACGATCTCTGTGAACAAGTGTACCAACTACATATTTCATTCTCTCAAAAATAATTTAGGGGGTTATGTATTTTCAAGTTGCTACACCAGAACAAGATACCATTTCGATAATATTTCCATATGCCATAAAACAAATCTTCTGCAGCTCTTTTTTCAGCAGACGAATAGGCGAGAAGTTTTGACAGAATGATGTAAAAAAATAATTGGTGTTTTATGGCTGTTATTGTTGTTTCACGTTCGATATTTAAATATATTTCCTTATAGATGCATTCTTTTTTTTTTATTTGGAGAACAAATCACGATTCGTGCTGTATTTGTAATGTACATAAATTTATGGTACAACGGTTAGAAGCACAGATTGGTCTGTGGTCACCTCACCTGATCCGCGATGGACTTGTCTATTTGCCATGGCCTCTGACCGCTGCAAATTGAAATAGCTATATTGTTTCTACCTACAGCATTGATACATTTTAATGCCTGATGCGCAGGTAAACCGTGGATTTTGAGTCTACCCGCAACCTTTCCCATTTTTCAACGCAACAGTTTCGCATGTAATTTTACGAAAAGTGTATTGTGGCTTCTAGTTGAAGAGTTGTAAATGCTGGCGTTATTATATTTGATAGCATCAATGTTTATAATGTGACAAGATGGTTCCAAAGCTATTCTGGCCAGGTGAATCAGAAGCCAGGAATCTTCGCCGCTGCCCGTCCGACTCTCCGATACTAGATGATAACCTGTATGTGTCTCCTTTCTGTGAAGTATGAAGTAGTTTAGTCTACATAGCAATTCACTAGGCATCATTTAATTTTAACAATTTTAACGTAGCGGGGATGAGCCATTGTAAAATTAGCTACGAAGAGAAAAAAAGCTGATTATAATACAAATCATTTATGAAAGATAGATACATATATTTTAAATCGTGGATATCTAAAGAGATAGCCGATAGGTAAGCAATCTTGACAAAATAATCTAATCTCAGGTAAAAATTAATAAATAACGTAAAAAGTTGAACTTTAATCTATTCAGGATATTAATAATTGTTCGTGACAATAACAAGATAAGCTTTTCTTGTTACCTGTACATTTTTTATTGTTATTTTTCTGTTTTTCGTAAAAACAACACTATAAAACCTTGTGTAACCTTAAGATAAAATAAATTAAGATTAGGAGCGAGGAAATTCCGAACTCTAATGTTGAATATTCTGTTGCAATCATAAGTAATTCCTGTCACTATTTATTCTATTCTCCTTGCCATGTATCAAATATGTGAAAACATGGTATTTTCTTGTGCAGTGAATAGGTCAAACTATGTTTTAAAATTGGCGTCGTACTTGACGGTCGGAACGAAGAGCACAACGGAACAAATATTTATAACTAGCTGAGCCCCGCGCGGGTCAATTTCGTTTTAGACTGAATTATTTCCTGACCATTATATGATATGAGGTCCGCATACATACTTTCATCCCCTATTACACCCCTTCGAGTTTAATGTTCGTCACAAAAGGTAACGGTTTAGACGTGAAAACACAACAGACAGACAGAGTTACTTTCGCCTTTATAAAATTG
Organism: Incurvaria masculella; assembly: GCA_946894095.1. NCBI lineage: Eukaryota > Metazoa > Arthropoda > Insecta > Lepidoptera > Incurvariidae > Incurvaria > Incurvaria masculella. The sequence goes on from OX335644.1 coordinate 14,437,451, forward strand.
ATATGGATAGTATGGATATAGATTATGTTCTCTGACAACAGTGTGGGTGCGAGGTGACCGTCGCGGTGGTGCGGCGGGAGCGGAGGGAGCGGCGGGAGCGGAGGTAGCGGCGGGAGCGACGGGGGGGGGGGGTGAGGTCGTGAACTGTCTCATGACACGCGAGCGTTCTATTTCTGTGGGTTGACGTCCCGCGCGACCTACACGTATTGGCATCCAGCTCTCTGCGTCTCCGCCTCACCACTTCTGTCCGCCGGCAACCTCGCCGACACTACCAATAATGAAAAGGAGCTGAAGAAAAACAATAACTAACCAAAACCAAGCGCGAGCCGCGAGGAGCTATCCCACGGACTCTTCTATGGCTGTCACCTTAGATTAGATTGCAAAAGGAATGGATTTGGTACCGTTTTAACTGGACATTGATAGTTAATACGGTCGTGCCCGGGTACCGCGACCAAATTGAAGTAATTCGTCGTAAAGGTCAGGTACGTAGCACACGTAATCGTAGACAATGTATGAAAGGTTGTATGTCTGTAAAAGAAACGAAAGAAGTGTGCTGTGATCGTTCCGAATGGCGCTCTATCATGTCTGGCTAACCCTCTGGGAAAGCGGCGTGAAGGTATGTATGTCAGTACTTAATGTTTTTATAATATTTGAAATTAATTTTAATAATTAAAATTAGTCTTTTTTATTATTGTGCATAAACCAATAAAAATGGTCTAACCAATACGACTCCTGGACTAATTTTATCAAATGAGCAGCAGAAAACTCCACGTAAGCTCACACCCGCCTCAGCCCTCGGGCCATAGAATGCTCACCAGAAAAGTCGATGAATTGGCGATATAACCGTACACACGGCGCACGTAACCACTACGTCCCAGGCGCCGTTACAGCGGGAATAAAATCCTTCGATTTAAATAACTAACGGTAATTTGCTTGCATGACATATGGTGTCGTTTTCTTGTAGTGCGCGGGCGCACCCAAATTAGTTTCGCGATTTGAGCTGGATTTGACTTTTCCGAGCACATTTGGCCTGTCGGTACAGCCACCAGAACTTAAAACACAGATTTTTTTTTGTTGCTGTTTAGACCGTAATTTGTTCAATGCATTTTACCAATATAGACAGGCAGATATTTTACCACCTGGCAGCTTAGATGAAAAAGGAATGGATAGGGGACTAAAAAAATTTTACGGTCCGTCAAAAATACGCTCAGTCAGCTCATATGCTCTCAGTCGGTGTCAAACGTCAATCCATGCGCGTCAGTTGGGCAAGATTTCAAAATATCAACAAAATACCTTCAAAATGTCTTGTGTGGTTGACAAATGTCGAAATAACACTAATAAGCACAAAAAGAGCAATGGAATCACATTCCATGTGTAAGTACAAGCATATTCAGTATATTTTTAGTTTAGTTGACCTGAAACCTTTTATGTGTTGTAAAGGCGCAAACAGGGTTGGCACAAGCAAACTTAAATTGTCAGTTCGATTTTTATTTTTGTTTTCATTTCAGTATTATATATTGAACTTTATTTTAAAAACAAGTAGGGCTGCCACAAAACAATAGTCTACGTACTGTTTATTATTATTTATAATGTCGTTTAGGATGTTTGTATAATAGGTCTTAGTTCTGAGGCTGTGATAAAAAGGTACATCCTTGAAAATGGTAAAAATTTTACATGTGACAGACAGCTCGTTTCCATAAAGATTAAAATTCTCAAGTCGTTTCTTGGCTCAAATGTCCTTTTGTCATTGAATGAGTATACATTTCTTCAACCTGCTACATTTAATCATAGACTCCATCTTCTTGGGGCTATTATCGAAAAATATGTAAATGTAAAACTTTATCATATACATAAAACCAATCCGGGGATTAAAGCCGCGACAATAGGACAAAAGCGTAATAAACTGAACCTATTTGAAGGAATTTAAAAAAATTGTAAAAAGAAAGAACTTAGTGGTTTATCAAAATACCATCACACGTTTACGGCGAACGGCCATAATCATCAACAGGTTTTACATAAAACTGTACTGACTATTATTTGGACTATTTTTTAGCATCTAAAACGCATTGAACGACATTTTTAAATGCATAATATGCAAGCATGGACAATTCAAGAATAATCAAAATTATTTGTTTTGCAATGTTTAACCCATACTTGCAATACATTAATGATTCCCTCTTTGTGTCTATTTTATTTTATGATTTGAATATTTACAAAATGTGTATATTCGACTTTATTAATTTATCCTCAATATCGATGATTTTTACTCAGTAAAACGATGGTTTAAAGAATGATTCCATTAATATTTCGCGAAAATATTATTTGATGCCTTGTTAACTATACAATCATGGTACTACTTGTTCTGACCACTATCACTAAATAAATTAATTTTTGTCATCATTTTTGGCAACCCTGCCGTTTTCACTTTCATTTTTCATTTAGTTTTGACGCGCCATTCTGGTCAAAGGGCTTAGCATGCGCGCATCGTTGATGTGTCATGATGGATTAGGATGAATTTTGCACTATATCTACGACCAGACGTCACAAATGTCACCATCCCTTTTTCTCATGCTATAACTAATTCAATGTAAGGAAATTGTTGTCTCATTTCATTCTTCCGCGATTAAATGAATCTATTTATCACTTTTTCGCATGATGCATTCCTTATACCTTGGACCTGCTCTATTACCCTTTACGTAGTAGAGTTTGGTGTTTATGTAAAAGTATAGGTGTGTGAGTTTTTTTAAAAATAGGAACGCTTTTGAACTATCGTCAGTCTTAGATGAAAAAGGAATGGATAGGGGACTAAACAAATTTTACGGTCCGTCAAAAGTAAGCTCAGTCAGCCGATATGCTCTCAGTCGGTGTCAGACGTCAGTGATGAATTTAGTTGGGCGAGATTTCAAAGTATCAACAAAATGTCGTCTTGTGTTGTTGAAAAATATGGAAATAACGCCATAAAGGACAACAAGAGCAATGGAATCACATTCCACGTATAAGTGCAAGCATATTCAGTATATTTTTAGTTTAGTTGACCTGAAACCTTTTATGTGTTGTAAAGGCGCAAACAGGGTTGGCACAAGCAAACTTAAATTGTCAGTTCGATTTTTATTTTTGTTTTCATTTCAGTATTATATATTGAACTAAATTTTATTTTAAAAACAAGTAGGGCTGCCAAAAAACAATAGTCTATGTACTGTTTATTATTTTTTATAATGTCGTTTAGGATGTTTGTATAATATGTCTTAGTTCTGAGGCTGTGATAAAAAGGTACATCCTTGAAAATGGTCAAAATTTTACATGTGACAGACAGCTCGTTTCCATAAAGATTAAAATTCTCAAGTCGTTTCTTGGCTCAACTGTCCTTTTGTCATTGAATGAGTATTCATTCCTTCAACCTGCTACATTTAATCATAGACTCCATCTTCTTAGGGCTATTATCGAAAAATATGTAAATGTAAAACTTTATCATATACATAAAACCAATCCGGGGATTAAAGCAGCCACAAAAGGACAAAAGCGTAATAAACTGAACCTATTTGAAGGAAATAAAAAAAAAATTAAAAAGAAAGAACTTAGTGGTTTTTCTAAATACCATCACACATTTATGGCGAACGGCAATAATCATCAACAGGTTTTACATAACACTGTACTGACTATTATTTGGACTATTTTTTAGGATCTAAAACGCATTGAACGAAATTTTTAAATGCATAAAATGCAAACATGGACAATTCAAGAATGTTCAATATTATTTGTTTTGCAATGTTTGACCCATACTTGCAATACATTAATGATTCCCTCTTTGTGTTTATTTTATTTTATGATTTCAATATTTACAAATTGTGGACATTCGACTTTATTAATTTATCCTTAATATCGATGATTTTTACTCAGAATAACGATGGTTTAATGAATTCATTTTCCCGCTTGCAAATTCGCGAAAAGATTATTTGATGCCTTGTTAACTATACAATCATGGTACTACTTGTTCTGACCACTATCACTGAATAGGAACCTTAATATTTTAATGCACAATACAATATATTGTTATTTAATTTCGTGATCATTTTTGGCAACCCTGCCATATTCACTTTCATTTTTCATTTAGTTTTGACGCGCCATTCTGCTCAAAGGGCTTAGGATGCGCGCATAGTTGATGTGTCATGATGGATTAGGATGAATTTTGCACTATATCTACGACCAGATGTCACAAATGTCACCATCCCTTTTTCTCACGCTATAACTAATTCAATTTAAGGAAATTGTTGTCTCATTTCATTCTTCCGCGATTAGATGAATCTATTCGTCACTTTTTCGCATGATGCATTTCTTTATACCTTTGTCCTGCTCTTTTACCCTTTACGTATTAGAGTTTGGTGTGCATGTAAAAGTATAAGTGTGTGAGTTTTTTTAAAAATAGGAACGCTTTTGAACTATAATCAGTATGGAGGTACCGTATCCATTCTTTTTCATCTAAGTCGTCAGTATGGAGGTACCGTATCCATTCTTTTTCATCTAAGCCTGGCAGGTGAACCCGCAATCTCTATGAAAATACACGTTCGTTTTTGACACAAGAGACCAACAGCAACTTGGCAAGATAAAGTCATCTCCGATTGTTCCAGCCCTGCATTCTGCTTACGCTGCTATGCCTGGTTAAGTTACGGTCCTTCATCCGGCATCCGCAGGTGTGGGGCGACCAGTAGGTGTAGTCCCAGTGGTCACTTAAATTGGCGTTTACGGCAAACCGATCGAATGGCGTTTTCAATTGTGTGGAGAAATTGAAGAGCGCGCGCAGTGGGCGTTAATTGAACTAACATTTGCGAGTCCAAGTTTGATTTAACGGCTTACTCAACGTTGCCGTAAATACGTCGACGTTGCCGTTTACGCCTACTCCGCGTTTTCATACAAATCGGAAGTCCGAGTTTGACTTTGACCGCTTGAAGGAGTAAAACCATAGAATATCTAGTAAAAACTTATATGGAGTTTGACGTTTTTACGGAAAACGCCAGCCGATCGGTTTGCCGTAAACGCCAATTTAGGTGAGAACTCAGACTTACCACTCTGTACAGTCGTTTCGTCTGAAATCTATACACCGGAAATAGAGACAAATTTGAGATCTCTTTCTGACATGCTGACGTCAACCATAGAGCAAAAGGGACTTAGAAATTCCTTCTCTTTCCAGTGTATACATTTGATAAGTAACGACTGTACACGAAGTCCCAGTTGTCACCTAAATTGGCGTTTACGGCAAACCGATCGACTGGCGTTTTCAAATGTATGGAGAAATTGAAGAGCGCGGCGAACTAACATTTGCGAGTCCGAGTTTGATTTGACAGCTTATTCAACGTTGCCGTTTACGTCCACTCCGCGTTGACGTTTTTAGGGAAAACGCCATTCGATCGGTTTACCGTAAACGCCAATTTAGGTGACAACTCAGACTGACCAGTCGGAAGTCCGAGTTTGACTTTGACAGCTTGAAGAAGTAAAATCACAGAATATCAGTAAAACATAGACCTAGCATGCGCGTACATCCTATTTCTATGAGTAAAAACGTGTATGGAGTTTGACGTTTTTACGGAAAACGCCAACACAGAAAGAGAAAGACGGTGGTGAATTAACATGCCGAGGATTTGAACCCAGACCTCTGGTATGCTAGGTAAGTCACCGCGCCACGAGCCGCTCAAGCCAACTGCGGCCGCCCGACCCCCCTGGCCAGACCATCATCCTCATCCCTTACCCCTACCCCGCCCAGATGTTCCAGACTACAGCGACGTAATCGACCCCAAACTCGACGCAGAGACCACCAAGTCGACCCCGAGAACAACGACGGAACTGCACGCTACGACCCTTAGAAGCTGAACAAGAAAAGTCAGAAAGAACGCTAAGCGAAAACGAAGTGATAACATGGATGATGCGAGGCGATAGATCTGGGGCCGAGGCCATTTAAATTGACCCGAGCGGAGCCAAGAACATCAGCTACGCTAAACATTTATCTGCCGCACCGCCAGGATATGGAACTGTCGGTCGGCGGGTGCCTTTCCTCATACCTATAACCTGGGAGTCTTCAAGCGTAATTTGAACAAGCTCTATAGTTCATAAAATCCGCTGGTATGGTGCCTCGCTGAGCGTGGTTTAACGAGGCTTTTTCTGAGTACCTTTCGTCCACAGATTTACCCACCCATACCGGTTTTTCATAAAAAAAGAAAATAAAAAGATGGTTTACTGCCTGTCAAACCACAGAGGCAATCTTTTAGATACCTGGGGGCTATAATCTACAACAAAGTTTTAGGCGTAAAGCTTAATGAACCGAATTAATTAAATTAATAGAAACTAAAATAAATGGTACACATACGTTGAACTAACCACACGAAGAGACGGCCGAGTTAATCACTGTTCAAACACGTCACTTTTAGTGATCCGCATAGAGTTCCTTCCATACTGTCCACACAAAGTGACGTGTTTGATCATACTTTGACGTTTATTTTGATGTTTTGTCCTTTCGTGCACTCAGCCCTTAGGGTAGAGTGCACGATCTCTGGTTAGTATTTAAGTAATGGTTATTTTAGATCTATCTTCTTTCTTCTTTGGGCGAAAAATAAATATAGATATATTTTAATTTTAAAATTATCACTAACCAGGGATTGGGTACTCAAGCTTTAGTCAGCAGATATCGCCTTGGAAACCGTTAGTCAGTAATTAATGATTCTAACTAACTAAGTCTGACGATTATAAGTGTCATTCTTACAATATATGATTCCTTGTCTAGGAATCGAATTATTTTCGTTAATGTATGTTTCCTTTTTCTATACAAAATACATTGCGGAAACGGTGTCCATTTCCGAACTTTTTTAACTAAATGTAGAAATCTAAAAGCAAATGGAATTTTTTGTTTATGCATATATGCTGTTTTTGCTTATATCTAGAAATCGAATTACTTTCAGATTTCTAATGAGAAAAATCAACTTTTTTATTTTTATTATTATTTAAATAAATGATGGAATAAAAAAATATTAACAATCCATTATCAGTCTGGAGTTCTATTTGGATTTGCTGAAGCGTTTCACTACATATTATTACATTTGTTAAAAAGTGCATTTGTATGGCGCGAGTAGTTGGCTAGTCCTAGCGCCTTAATACCTGATTACTGATAGACGTTTGAAGAAAATTCTATGCTTAAAGAATCTTAGGCCCACTTCAAAGATGATTATTTTTTTATATTTTGACTGTCTAAGGCTGGAGTGCACCATCTCTGGTTAGTAGCACAGTTATGGTTATTAATAGTTCTATCTTCTTTCCTCTTTAGGCGAAAAATGAGGACGGATATATTTTAATTTTAAAATTATCACTAACCAGAGATGTTGCACTCCATCCTAACGTTTCATCGAAATTGATTCAGTATTAAACGTCAAATCAAACGCCACGGCTTTTTATATTGAAGTGATTTTTTGTATTATTCTCGTTTTTCATACCCAAGTTTTAACTGCAATTTTGACTCAAAAACTGTTTCGGGCTGCGCATGCGCCCATAAAACATAATTCAGACACACTCGGCGCACACCCGAAAACTGAACGATTTCCGATTGTCACGCTCGCGGTTTCAGTGAGAGGTGACCTTTCAGGAGGGGCCGCGGCGACTGCGGCGGCGGCGGCGTCGCGACGTCGGCGGCGGCGGCGTCGCGGCGACGGCGGACGTCAGGCGGGGTCACATAATGGGTATTTTTAGAGTTGAAAGTTCAAAATACAACGCTCACTCACACGCGGCGCTCCGCCGGCGGCTGCGAGTCGCGCGCCGCCGACGCCAGTCGCCGCGAACTGCAAGCTGGACGAACGTTTTCAGTTTGAATATCGAAGTCATTTACATTTTCGATTCATTTGTTAAAACTTTTTGGCAGTAAAACTACACTAAGTTAAGTCGAAAAGATCCGCGGATTCGATCAACCCAGTAAAGAAGAACCCGCAAAGAAACTTCACGGGTTTACATAACATATTTTCTTTGTTCGTTATATTTTCTATAAAGAAGACGAACCAGCTTGGGGCAACCTATCCCTGGCTTACGAGCACTCGAGCTCTTCCGCATATATTCAGGGTATATTTATCTAATGGATCGATTCCGGAAGTTAAAAAATACAAGAATAAATTTTTCGCAGCTATTCTGTCTAATGGATTCATCGATCGTGGTTGAGATTTCAAGTAAAACCTTACCTTACTTAGCCTAACTGACCCACCCGGGTTTGTACAATCCGCATAGAATGAACAATGGTCGCACGGCAAAGAAAAATCGTGTTTTTCGTCCAGTTCAATGTAGCCGCACAGAGTAAGGAAGGTGCTGCCATGGCACCTAGTTCTCATCGGTTGTGTTGGAATAACAACATGACAGTACGAGAAGTATTTGCTATCCATATCCAGTTGCGAATACAGAGCAATCGATATGCTGACATTTGTGCTGAAGGAACCTAGGGGTGGTGTTTTAGTGGGTAAGGATTTAGTCTAGGGATAGGGTACCTACACTACACCAGTCCCACATAACCCGATTCCGGAATCAGATATGCATAAAGCATTTCTCCATCCTAACCATTTGTAGGCTCCGATGGGCTACAATTATATTTAATTTTAAAAAAAGCTGACATTACAAAACGCGTCAAATTGTAGATCCAAAAAGTCCGGCCAGGAATAAGCAATATTTTAATTATGTCTGGCGAAAAAATCAGTTTCTTATTAAAGAAGCTCAGATTTCTCATTTCATTGATTGAGCCGAGAGCCTGTAAAAACGTCAACCTAGGGGCTAACACTTATTTTTGTAGTAGCCAGCGAACTCGTATTCAGAGTGAACCTGTCAAACTTAGTACGGGATTAGCACCGACATTGTTGCACCGGACTAACCATACAAAAATCAGTTTAGTCAGACCTTAATACGAGTACTATAGTTAGTCCTAAGGGCTGAGTTTTCAATGGTCTGATAAAAAGTCAGTTAACTATTCGACGAACTTATTCCGCCGCTGCTTATTCATCCGTTGCAGCAAGCCCATATTTTTATTAGTCAAATTACAGGAGATATAATCATCCGGTAGTGACTAACCGTCTCTTGGCAAAAGAAAAATGTCAGACTGATAAGTACTATCTGAGGATTTATAAATCAGCCTTAGGGTTATGTGGCAGTATTAGCGGCGAAAATTAAAAAATCTGCCCTTAGGGTTATCCAGGCGGGCTTAAGCCCTACTACCAATTGAACCATGGAACAGCTCGTTCATTCGTGATGAAACGCACTTATAGAATTCAGAAAGAGAAAGAAAGTTGTGCATGAACGGGGCATGAGATCGAATACCATGACCTGTATCATAAGAAGCTGGGCCGCAGTCCTATAGCATATACAAGCCGCTCAGCAAAATGTTGTCAAAACATAAAAATACCTTTGTCCTACTAAATTATGCAGTGTGATGTTTTCGCGAAGTTTTTCGTGAACTTGTTGGGCTCTATCAATACGTGTAGGCTCGTTGATGTGGTGTTATGAACGCAAGTGGAGCGATAACGCAACCTCGACACACATGCGCTATCGGTGCAACCTCCTGGCGCCGCCACACTCCGCGCCGCCGCTGCGCCTACGAGCCATGCAGGCGAAATCGCTGCAGCAATTGCGGTTATCGGCGCTGAAGAGAAAGGAAGGAGAAGTGGCATGCAGTCGGTATCGCGTCTCCGCCGTATGGTCAAAGTGACCATATAATTGGATGGGAATCCTCCGGCGCGTCGTATGCTGTAGTGTAGCTCATGGATTCGGAACGCGCAACATCGAATGTTCGTCGCACTGAATAGCGTCCTGCCTGAGTGAAGATCTTACGTGTTCTTAGATGGCTTCGTGAATCGAGGAAATCAGTAGTAAACTGATTCGTAATTTAACTCACTCGCCGGCGCTGCAGCCATTGTCTGTCAAGTGGCTGCGCCGCCGTCCCCATACAAACGAATTTCGGTTCCGATTCCTGTCGTTTCGTATTCGCTGGTTATGGGCTTGTGCGTGCGATCCTGTCAAGATAAGCCAAATCTTTAGAGGTATACCCAGGATACTACCACAAATAAGGGCTGTTTGTGAAGTCACAGTAATCCGAGATTTGATTTTTTTTTATTTTGAGAAGTCTGGATACACCAAAGGTTCTCAGACAACCAAATCCACCTCACCTCGCGAAACCGTGCAAAAGAAGTTTAGTAAAAAAACAAACTTCGGTATATTTTGTATAAAACAATTTTGGTCCCATCCGTCGGTTGAATCTATGTGGCTTTACCATCTAAGCCTATGGTTTCGACACACATTATTTTTTTTGTCTCCCATCTCCGGAACATTCAAGAGACACCTCGAGGTAGGTTAGTCTTGACTGGCAGGCCATGTGAGGGCGCTCCTATAAACACCTAGGATTTTAATTTTATTTTGTAATGGGATTTTTTTTATGACTTTAAAGATCCGAATATGTGACCAGTGCGTCCTCCTGGTCAACGTATGGGTGTGAAACGTGGACTCTTACAGTCGCCGTTGTCCAAAGGTTTAAAGTTGTCCAGCGAGCAATGGAGCGAGCCATGCTGGCAATATCGCTACGGGATATGATGCGTAACGAGGCAATCCGCCGACGACCAAACTAATCGATATTAGACACCGGGTTGGCTAAACTCAAGTGGCAGTGGGCTGGTCGCGCCAACCGAAGAGACGACTGTTGGAGTAACCTGTCTACACTGGTATAATCTTACACTGGCCGTGGACATGAACACGGAGTGTGGGAAGACCACAAGCCAGGTGGGACGACGACATCAAGTGCGTTGGCGGAAAGCAGTGGATCCGTACCGCTGAAGGCCGGGAGGACTGGAGGAAAATTGGAGAGGCGTATGTCCAGGAGTGGACGCAAACACGCTGACTGACTAAATGGGAAATTTAATAATAATAGTAAGCATTTTCTTCTGAACCTATTCCTAACCTGAAGTTTTTGTAACCTATTCTAAAACACCTGTATAAGGCTCCCAAACCCAGCGTTGCCGATTGTTGACGTATTGCCGAACTGTGTGGAATATCAGCCCTTGCAATACTGTCGGGAAAAGCGTGCGATGAGGAACTATTATTTAGGGACAAAAATTATTGAAACTAATTTTTTTATTTAATTTAAAGCCAGATTTTAATGACTTATTGAAATGTTATATATTCGAACATGTTTTTTCCAGTTAAATCGGCGCATGACCTTTTTTTAACATATTCCCAAGGCACAGAATGTTAATAAAAAAGACAGTAAAATATAAAAAAAACATGATTTTATTAAAATTTAATACAATTAAAAGAAATTTACATCATGTTACACATTATACTTGTATGTTCACATGATGTAAATTAACAAATCTATAACAAACACATTGTACACAGCCTGTTAATGAATTATTAATAACAGTCAACTAATATATTATCAAGAAATTCCATACCTACTTAATTTAAATGCTAAGGGTACACTTCACAGCCCCAACAAGAGACTTCTCCATGGAAACTGAGCTAGGATATGACTGAGACAATTCTTGTCATAAAATCAAAGTGACAGAATTGGGTAAAAAGTCTAGAAATGGTTTAATAATGCTTTCTCCTGTCTCATATGCAAACACCAAAGAAATTGGTGCCTTTTTTACAAAGATTGTTTGTTCGCGCGGCCATCAAACCAACTTAGTTATTTTAGTTAAGAATAATGTTACAAAGTTTGTTTTAACATGTCTATGAATAAACTCAGTCCAAATGAAGTAATAAGGGTTCGAAGTTTTCATATACTTCTGACCCTTATAACTTAATTTGGACTGAGTTTAGGCATAAACCTGTCATAACGAATTTGTTTGTAACATTATTCTTAACCAAAATAACTAAATTTATATGAAGTATTTCTAGTCTATTGAGACAGGAACTACAAATATGGAATTAATAATGGAAGAACACACAATTTTATCTCAATGCTGAAATGTTGTATGTACAAACTTAAATGTACAAGTTAACACACCCTAAACTGCACGCATAACATCGTGGCTTGTTGCAACTGGGAAGAGTAACCTTAAACAACATATTTTTTGCTACTTATATAGAAGCATTGTGCATATCGTCTTTATCTAACTGAGTATGTGAGTGCTTATCAAATAAATTCATTAGTTTTAATATCTTTTTCACAGAGTAGTCATGTCCTTCTAATTGTTATTCAGGAAAGAGAAGTCATTCCTGAGTGCCCTTTACTCCAAGATCTTCACCAATACCATTTATGTCAGTTTCATGTGTAACCACAACTGTACATAACCTTAATTGACATTGAATAAAATTAACAAATTAGCATAAACACATTCTTAACTCCTCTACTAATTTGAGAAATGCGCCTAGTTCTTTTTCCAACATATATTTAAAACTTAGAAATAAAATACTTTTTTAAAATCTTTCCCCTTCAAACGTGCCAGCCTATATGACCGCAAAGTTCGAAAAAGATACAAATTATCTACAAACATAATCACGTTGGCAACACTGCAAGTCACGCGGATCCATAGACAAGTCGTTGAAGTGAAGTGAGAACGACATAAAGCAGAATGTTACCCAGTCAGTGCAAATAATTAAATATTAATAAGTAATAATTAAATTATCAAATATTGTACAATATTGTGACAGATTGGCAAGGAATTTAAATTATTTTTGTAAACCAAATTAAATCGAACTGATTTACATTTTCATTTATTTATGCTATGATTTTATCCAATATAGAGATCTATTTATGCATTTAATACAATAAAATATTATAAAACAAGGGCCTATGAGCATAATAATGGCTATTATATAATATGACATTATGGTTAGTGTTTGTTAGATGATAATTTAATAAGGCACTTTTATATTATAATAGTTGTATGATGCTATTGCTACAAGACATATAATTAATAACTTTTTCATATTTCACGATACCTACAATATTTTATTTTCTGTTTCACAATGTATTTTACATATAGTTATTGCAACCACTTACATTTTTTATTTTTACAAAAATATTTGAAGTCAATTAATAATTTAGCCTAAAAAGTGTGATCAAGCTAAGAAAAATCTATGTTTATATTTATAGTTTGCTTAGGATTTTCTTGTCATCGTAATGGTTACAAACGTAAATAATAAGAATGTCAACACAAACAATTACGCAAACACAAATTATAGTAACACCTAAAACAAACAAAAAATAAACATAAATTAGAGCTGTATGTACAAACTTAACTTACTTTATAATACAAACTGGGTTACATATACATGCTGTTCTGTATATATATGTCTGGGAGAATTCTCACCTCTATTTACTCTCAATTTACTGCTAATAAATTGTACCTGTCTAAATATGGTGGGTCTATTGAACGCTTTGTCAATATTGTATGCTCCATATAGTAAACAATCAAGCTCTATCATAAAAGGATTTGACAATTTTTAATGATTTGACAGAACGCAAATTTGAAATTTTTTATGGAAGAAACAAACTTTTTGTATTTTTTATGCATTTCATTTACCTAATTCCATGCCACCATGTTGTCCATTTTAACTATTTGTATTTGTTGCAGATATTTGCTATAAATATATAATTATAATATTCATAATTACGTTTGGTTAGGTTAGCAAAGGTTATGTTACTTCAGTTAAATTAGACTATACATTTTGCAGAATCCACCAAGTTATTGTGAATAAATTTCTAAAGCCTAAGAATAAATTATTTTAAGAGGTTCATTCGCAAGACGCACACCACTCCGAGCATAGTCACCGCACTCACTCCGGAGCCACTGCAACGCTCCGGTCGAAACCAACGGTCCTTTCGCACCACAGTCCACCCCGGCGGGGGTAACTCGCCCCGCCCGGTCCGTTCCCCCTCGACCCCTCACTTGGCCTGGATGACTAGCGAGCCGACCAGGTCCTGGAAGTCGGTGATGTACCAGGCCGCCTTCCGGCGCACCTCCTCGCGAAGGACGTTTCCGCCGAACCCTGCAACCGGACGGTAGCGAGTCAGAATTGGAATTATGGGGTTAAGTGTTGAACTACTACTACTCTTTTCGCCCATTTGTCATCTCCGCATTGACTGAAAGATCGCTGAAGCAGCAATACAACTCATTTATCTCGAGCTGTAAAACTCGCGAGTCTGTCTTTTTGAACGTCTCAGGTTTTTGATTTTTTTTCCAAATTTTCAAAAAACTGGTTTCGCTAAAAAATCTGTATAAATATCGAACCTGCTTACAAAATTTCACGTGAATCGGTTGAGAAATGCGAACTGTAGAGGAGTACAGCCGGACAGACATACAAAAGCATTTTTGCTTAATATTGAAACGGAGACCTTCGCTGGGCTCGGTCAAACATGTCTGTTTTCCATCCGATTCAATTCAGCCGTCCTGTGCCTCGTATGGCAACTAGTTCTTTTAGGGATATGGTATAATGAACAATTTCATGACAGTTGTGTATTATTCCTTTGTCCGGTTACATAAAAGACTAGTTAATTCGGACGAAAAAGAGTCCCGACTTATATCATATTTACACCCATTTAGCGTGATGGTATGTAGGCTAAGAATGGTAAGTATTAAACTGTAAGCCGAACCGCATAAAAATCGGGTAAGTGGTTCTCAAGTTACGATAGGACACACATGGACAGATATTGGAGTTTATAAGAGTAAGTGGCGTTACCTATGAAGCCGTCGGCGGGCGGGCAGGCCTCCGCGTCGGTGGCACCGTCGCCGATCATCACGACGCGCTGGTAGCCGTGCTGCTCCTTCAGCCGCCGGATCACGAGCCCCTTGCCGCCCGACCGCGATGTCGGCTCGTTCTCATCGAAGCCGGCGTACTCGCCTGGACATTAAAGGAAACACCTCATTGTGGGTTCTCTCGATCAATATAGTCATGACATATCGTCGAGCTTTAAAATCGGATGCGAAGTTTGACAATAGCATAGATTAAAGACGAAGTGATAGATAGCTAACGTCATACAACACACAAAGCTCGCTGAAAACTGCTTATTTTCGCTGGTACTATGACATTTTGATCCAGCGCCATCTTCCATCACTGCCAGAACTTATAACTAGTTCTCTCATCATCATTAAACTAATCTTGATTCAAAATTTTACCTAGGTAGGCGTGATGAAAACGATACATTTGGACTATTCATTCAATAATGTGATTGTAAATAAAAAAATCATTGATATTCATTGGTTTGTAAATCATGTATTCTGAAATGTGAATGTCAACACCACCTGTGGACTTTTATTATCCCTATTGGACACTAGTATGACGTTAGCGATCTATCCCTTCTTTTTCAATCTATGACGATAGCGATGTCTCTTCAACCATTCACTTTTACAACGGCAGTCAACCACTAATGGTTTATGGCCGACGTCATGGATTCTAAAATTGCGATGAATGAATTATTTATGAAAACAATCGGGACAATCTAATTTTAAACAATTTAATTAATGTCTCCACTGATTTAAATTTCTTGATTAAAGCAATAAATCGTATCCGATTGCAGTCAAAAGTTGCTGTTTTTGCATAGAGATGTAGGGAGCAGAATTGAGTAGAGTTGTGAATAGAACCTATTAGACAAATGTAGTGCTCAAGACATAGATTTTTTTATGAATTCATGGAAGGGGCGAAAGAGACTAACAGTTGTTTATTACATAGAGATGGCGTCAACGAACTAACATAAACACGAGATAAAGTTAAAAGACGCAAGTGTGTTATCAGTTTCTTGAAGGCTTACAAACAATAAAAGAACATCTTTACGAAATAAAGCAAGTGATTTACGTATTATGTACATTTTCGGTGACACACAAAGAAAAGGTGTGGATGAGTCAATCCTTTCTTGTGAATTTTATCAAAATATTTTTCATGTCAGCCTTTGCACTTATATCTCTTGATGCTGGAAAAATAATGTTTCCAGTATATTCCTAACCTAGCCCAACAACAGCTTGCTTTGGAGAAAAAAAGGAGATTTTTTCCTACAAGACGAAGACACATTAGAGATGCTGTATGGGTTCCGGCACTAAAAGAGAGTTCTAGCGACAAACTGCATTTTTTTAGACTAAACAAGATGGCTAAACAAGCTAGACAAGGATGGCTAATAACGCACTGTCATGATTTTAGACCATTTCTTCCCGTACATTACCTAAGTGGCGTCTAAGGCATTTGTCGTTGGTGTTTCGAATTCTACATAAAACTGTAAGTCCCCTTCCTTACTAAATGTAGTGTTAAACCCGGCAGGGTTAGTACCATCGCAATGAAAGAAGGATAGTCGCAACGACTGCGAAAATTATCCGTGTTTTGCATCCAGTTCAATGCAGCAGAGCAATATGGAAGGCGTCTAGTTCCCATGAGGTGTGTCGGGCGTGGTGTATATGACAGTAATTGTGGTATTAGTCGTCCATGTTCAGTTACATTAAACAACTCCATGACACAAAAACCTTGCTTTTATAGAAAGTTTCCGGCTGTTGATAGGAACTCATGGGAATCTCCCGAAAATAAGTTGTTTTTCTCAGTGAACTGATATTTTCTTGATAAATGTTTGATATCTTCAAGCAATAACAGTCGAATTTCCTTTGTTTGTTCCATTTTGCATTGTTTGTTCAATGTGTAATTATTTAATTTGATAACAAAAGAGACAGGTTCTTTCCCGGAAAAATTTCCCAACTGCAGTTCTCAGGGGCTTTGGACCAGCAAAAACATCAATGAATACTATACTATATTTAGTCAGCCCCGACAGTCCGAGCCTTGGTGGTCGTCTTCTGGATGGGTGTGTCAGTCTGTTGAAACTGGCCATTATTCGAATTCCATGTAAATCTGTAGTGGGGTACTACCAAACTTACGAGGTGGAAGATTTCATTAATTAATTTAATGTAAAGACATTCATCTAAAGTAATGCAAATTTACCGTATTTACCATCAAATTCAATGTAGCCATGCAATACACGAAGGCATTGGCATGGCACCTAATTCCCGTTTGGTATCTGGGCATGATCATGACAGTAGCGGTATTAGTCATTCGTGTCCAGCTCCACTGTCGTGTCTTTTAAGGAGTTTGTCACAATTTTTATAAAATCTAGGACCAAATATGTATGTTTAATTATTAACATTTCCTTGCCAAAAATACCCACATTAAATGGTGGTACACAATATGACAAAGCGAATACTCTTGCGGAAAATAGCCCCTCGCTATCGGTTATAATACGCAAAAAAATAGATAGTGGCTCATTTGTATCAGCGGCGCGAGTCACGTCAGCTGTCATGCTGGCGGGAAGGGAGGGGGGGCGAGGGGAGAGGGGAAGCACGCCTGCGCCGCGTGCTCCCCCGGCACACAAACATCCTGACGACATCGTAAGATAGCGCTTTAAGTAGTAGCCTAGGAGTCCGCTGCAAGACTTAACACCTCATAAGATACCTACATGAACGGAACTATTACTAGTAGGTGCTTAGTAATTCCACAACATTATGTGTTAGTAGTTTCGTAACAATGAAGAATCATACAAAAATGTGTGCTATAGCACATGTCTCCATATTATAGAAAATAACATTGTCAGATACGCGGACCAAAACCTCGACTTTAAAGACCACAAACAGCTATAATTACCATCCTACACCCTGACATATTAATCAGAGCGGCTAATTAGCATTATGCCTTTTTCTAAGTCATCTCGGATGCACACTTAATGCACAAGAGTGGGGGTGGCAACCATAGCAGGCTGAGGTTCCGTTTACCTGTGCCTCCAAATTGGTTTCGTTTACTAAACAAAAGTTTTATTTGTGTATTTTATAATTACATTCATTTTGTCGAGGGCCTGCATGATAATTTTTTCATGGTTCTTTCAGGCGATGAAACGGCAAATTCATACTTATTCCATACTTCCTTTCGCTGCATAATAATTCTGACATATTGCAAGGAGACCCTAGGCTACAGACAGGGACATGAGCAACTTTATGTGATCGTTATGTGAGATTGACTTCTTGAATGTCATTAAAAAGAAAATCTGCTCACTCATGATGCTGATTTTAAAATAATTCCTAAATCGAAGTGGTTTTGCTCACAGGGAAAATGGAATTTTCGAGCAACTCTGCCATTAGGAAAATGTTATTCATGGCATATATCTGGCGTGGGCAGATCAGCTTTATTTTAAGCCATATAAAATATAAAATCAATGATGACCTGTTAATAGTGGAAAATATTCAAGAAAAGAGAAGCGAGATATTTTGACATTCATCGAAATATTTACATTTTACATTATCATTAAATCGGTGGCATGTGTAATAGAGCACTCGTGAGTCAGAGGCAGGTAGATTTGCCTTCTATCCCAGAGATCCTCGATCAAATCCTCGCCCACTTCTCTTTCTGAGTTGGCTGGTATTTCTTTACGAATGCGATGCGAGCTGTTCCATGGTTCAGAATAAATGTATAACTGTAGTTCTCCTTCCCCCACTAAGGTTAAGCCCGTCAAGGTTAATACCATTGCATTGGATGAAAAGACGGTAGAAGCTGCAATGAAAATAATAAAATATATATATATATATTATTCTTTTGCACACAATCCACTTTGGTTTGAAGGAAAAAAGGCCTTAAACTTATTCCCATCGTTCAAAGTATCTGGGTTATGAAAGAAATCTTCCAATAGATATGTCCTGCAAACTGACGTAAATGACTATAAAAGATAAGGTACCCAGAAAGCTAGGTAACCTGAGACCCAATATCATATTCTTAAGAGCTATAAAAAAGTAATTTCGATAACTGTACTTTAGTTATATCATTTATCACGTTGCCAGCCAGTGGCAATCATACAATTGGCCATATCAAACATATCAGTACGTATAGATTAAAATCAGTAATTGCAACTCATCTCATTATCACAATGAGCCTAGTGATAGCTTGTGATTGTATCATAACTTCTTAGAATGACTATTGACTTCTAAATACCCCTCGCTATCTCATTTACATAAATAGCAAAACACTCCGCGAGATAATGTATGCGTATAAGTTGCACATTTCTATGATGGTTATTAAATATTTAATTTGATTCTAGTAGATGCTCTGCACGCTTTAATGTGTAACTTCCCCCATATTGTCAGGTGTTTGGCGTAATGGGAAGTAGCCAGAATCAAGCCATATACGTACTATACTAAACAAGTAGGTACTGCATTGAAATCTGGTAAGTGGTTCTCAAGTTATAAGTGGAGACAGACAGAAATACAGTCGAAAATACTTTTAAACATACAAAACTCATGTACAAGCGGCATCACCTCAACTGCCTCACATTAGACTTTGACCCACATATGTTTTCTTTGCAAATGCTAATGTCACTGTGGCCTTTACGGTGATGCGCTCCGTATCTACTAAGTTTTTATACATATTATTTGGCATTAAGAAAAACATTGAGTGTGAAAGCAGCCGTTCGAGGTCACTGCAATAGGTGGAAAAGCGCGAATGGCGGCTAAGTATTTGGAATGTATGTATGGAAGTAGTTGCCGAACAGGTATTACGGTTCATTCCCTCAACGGGTTCAGGAGGAAAAATAATTTGTTA
Source organism: Incurvaria masculella (assembly GCA_946894095.1). Lineage (NCBI taxonomy): Eukaryota > Metazoa > Arthropoda > Insecta > Lepidoptera > Incurvariidae > Incurvaria > Incurvaria masculella. The sequence goes on from OX335644.1 coordinate 14,457,005, forward strand.
TACTCGTAATTATGTTTATACCTTATTTCTCTTTACCTGCTTAATTGTAAAATGTGTGTCAACCAAGTCGCTACGATCACAGAACTATATGATTACATACAGTAGTCCAAATCTATACAAACTCTGAATTCGATACACACGGACACACGTCGCCCGCAAAGGCTCTAAGCTAGTTTCGCTTAACGGTTAACGCGTTAACAGTCACGGTTGGCGCATTAAGGTAATCATATAAGAAACCACAAAGCTTTGCCATCATTTGAGTTAGAAAACTGCAGTCCTAGTTTTCCATTCTATTGGTTGAAGTCGAAAAATAAGACTGTTTTACTATTCTGTCTTAATTTGAAAAAAAAAAAATTACATTTTGAACGTTTGGTTGCTGGACCGAAACCTTTGTACATCAATATTAGATCGATAAAAGAGCGAAAGAATTTAACAAAACAATAATCATGCTAGTTGAGCTGCTGCTGTGGCCCCGGCCAAACATCTAAATGTTTACTGTGCTACAATCTCAATGCATGCACTAAAAATATATGTACCACCTACATAGATGCAGATATTGGAGTCGAATAACCTTAAGACCACACCCACGAGATAATAACAAAATGGCGGCCCAAAGCTTGCACTCACCATTAAAGTAGAACTTGAGTCGGTTAGCGTATATTTGCGAGGCGGGGATGCGCAGCTGCTGCGCCACCGGCTCGATGAGGCTGCGGAACCCTCCGGACACGAGGTATACCCTCACGCCACGCTTCTGCAGCTCATCGACCAGTGTCCTGCGGCACAGACATTATTTCCTGAGAGTACTCTTCACAAAGTAGATAAAGTTTCACATTACTGGACCGCCCATCTGGACACCAATCTTTACTTTCCCTTAACAACAAACTGCGGGGGCACAAAAGCATACTAAAACCGATTTGGAGCTGTGACATCGAACTCTAGGGATCGGCTAGCAACTCAAACATTGAAACACTAAAAAGATTCCAAAATATTGTACTGCAGACAATCACCAAGCCACCTTGGTTTGCCAGAAATGACAAAATTAACTAATACTTGCAGGCGCCTCCAGCGGAAGAGGAGGTTAAACACTTCTGTGACAAATATAAGACGAGGTTAAAAACCACACCAATGAGCTGGCAAGAAGTCTGCTGCACTCCGAAGTAACCATATCACAACTTCAACACTGACAAAGACCTAGACAACAGAAGCTGAAGAGATCCTCAAAATAATAATTGAAGGCATAATACAGGCTATTATGGATGATATGGATAATTATAAAATCTGATTATGGCTAGATAGCCGATTGCAAATAAAAGAATAATAAAATAAATAGAAATAAAAAAAACGTGATCCCGTTCCAGAACTGTCATTGATCTCGGAAATTGGAAGCAGGGTAATGATAATAAGAAAAGTGAAATGGATACACTCGATCTTGCGAACACTGACAAATGGCTTAGACGCTATCATGACACACATCAACAAATATAGCGTTTTCCGTTACGACACTTTTTTCTTTAAGACGTATGAATGGAAAGGTTTAAAAAGGATGTTATTTATTTGGCTGTAGCAAAATATATATTTGAGGTCCATCACAGAGCAATTCGTTTTAAGTGTCTGTGATATTACTATCATGGAGAAGATAATATTTTAAAACACAATATTGAAGGGGATTAACCAGAACTACAGTCACAACAGCATGGTGGGATTTTTTTCTTATCGCAATGAAAGATGTAAACTTGCTCTGAACTAAAATGTATTTATAATTTGCAGATTATATACAGAAAAATTGGGCCAATGAATATTACTTATCTGTGGCATTGCTATGGGCCACTGATAAATACTCGATGCAAGTGGTTATGGCTGGTTATGGTCTCGGCTGAATCGTGTAAACAATTGATACAGGCAGGAATTTATGAAAGTCATGTTGAAGAAAAATTTGCCACTGCTATGGGTCAATGATAAATTCTCGATGCAAGCGGTTATGGCTGGTTATGGTTTCGGTTGAATTATGTAAACAATTGATACAGACAAGATACAGGCAAAAATTCATTGAAATCGTTGCGAATAAAATTTTGCCACTGCTAAGGGTCACTGATAAATTCTCGATGCAAGGAGTTACGTCTGGTTATGGTCTCGGTTGATTTGTGCAAGCGAATGATGTAGACATGATACAGACAGGAATTTATTAAAGTCATGTTGAAGTACATTTTCGTTCATTTGGCGACATATAATTATCATGGTGAAGTACATCACTGAAAGACGATCATCACTGAGAGGTCTCACTCTCCATCATTACTCAAGGCTGAGGTGTCCTATGGGTGCACAAAGTATGAAAGTAAGCACTTACGCGATTCCCGGCGTGAGCTTGATGGGGTGGCTATTGATAAACTCGCGTATCTGAGCGACGCTTGGCCGAATTATGTCGAGTCGCTTCTTTAGCGCCTCTTGGAATGTCATGTTGCCACCCATCGCCTCCGCTGTCCTAAACAAACACATAAAACTCACTGTAACACAAGTTTATATTACTGGACAAGGATGGTCAATCTCACACCAAGTGTATCTCATCATTAGCCCATAACACTGCACCACTAGTCCTATTCACTGTTTCAGCCGAATGCTAACTTCCCGCTCAACTGCATATAAACGGCATATTTCTTGTCAGAGACGCAAAATTTTATTTGATCGTTCCAGATATCTGATGACCATTGACATTGTAAAATAGTGTTTGGTTTCTAAGTTATAAGGTCAGAAAGATCGAAATTTTCGCGCGTTTTATACAATAACCTTGGAGGTGGGTTACTCAATGACTTAGGATAAGATTAGTCATCAGACCTAGCTTATTTCATGAAGATTTATAATCAATTTGGTTTTTGTTTAATTGTTGACTGCAGCGGTCGTAATTTACTTTTAGCTGTAAGTCGTTTTGTAATTAAATTTTCCGTAAATCCTACTAAATCAAACACGATGCACATTGTCTGTTTTGTGGTCACGGACAAAATAAAGTAAGTCCCAGAGCGCAATAGCACGGTTTTGTACCGTGCTCGCGAATAGGTTAGTCCCGTCGGGAAGGGCCACCTTAAAGCATGGTCAGGAAGCAAAAGAAAAGATTGAGCAGCTAAATCTGTACCAAAGCATACACATACATGTACTCTCTAAAACGACAAAACTTGTGGAACTTAAAGTTCCATACCAAACTAATATACCATCTAAGGATGATAACTTTCAAAGTTAGTGAGAAATATATTTAGGACTAAATTCATTTGTATTCAGAGTATTACCAGCGAAGTCGCACTACACTACATTTAAGAATCTGGACAACGTTTTGGCAGAAGGATATTAAGCGAATATTGTAAATAAGGTCACTCTAGGAATGAAAGTTTAAAATGTATTCATTCACGTAATTCAATCGAGTATACAGATAGAGAGGCACGTAGTCATAATAAGAGTATGATTAATGAATCCAATATTTTTTTTAGATATGGTCGTACTGATGGACGAAGAGCTCAGGCCTTCAGTGTTGCTAGCTGGAAGTTTGACTAGAAACTGTTAGGTTCTTAGAAGTAAATAGGTACTCACAGTCGCTTGACCTCCTCCCCCTTGCCGCAGTAGCGGGCGAGCTCGTCGATGCCCTCGTCCTGGATGACGGTGGAGTCCACGTCGAAGCAGACACAGTCCGCGGAGCGCCACACCTCGAGCACGCGCTGCTGCGGCGTCGTCATGCTGATGGACACCAGACCGAGGGTCTTCAGCGTTGCCAGCTGGATGTTCGACTTGAAGCTGCCGGGGTAAGTTCAATGTGCATGAGCATACTCTGTGCAGTGAGCAGGTTGTAAGCTATTTATACAAGTGGTGGCTAGCCTCGCTTGGATTGTAGGCCTTTTACATTACTGTGAGTCACATCAATGAACCTAGCTATTAAGGTCGTCATAACTTTATATTTTCTAGTTGTAGCCTCAACATGTTTGCTTCGACTATTTAAGTAGGTATCTAAGATTTTTTATTGAAATATTAAGTGATTTTGCAATATTGTATGGAGAATTTTCATCATTTAGTCCAAATTTAAATTTTTAGGTTGCCACTAACAATTTAAGAAGTAAGAAGTAAAGCAATTGGGAATAGGGACTTAAAACTCTTACCAATTTCAGGCTTAGGCTTATCAGGTTTATTTTTGTTCTTGATTTATTTATAAGAATACTTTTTATTTTAATTTCGATCTGGAAATGTTTTGAAGTTTTTATGATCCTATTTGGAATCCGAATGATGTTTATTAAATTCAATAGAATGCACAGCTATTAAATCATTGACTACTGCGACAGTGAAGTCGCAGTAGTCAATGAGACAATGGATGGTCGAGGTCGAATGTCACTAATAATATACGCAGTATATGAAGTAAAACCATCCAGTGTACACAACCGACCAACAAGGTTAAGGCCCTGGTACTAGCCAAATCGCAAAGTTAGACGAGGCACCCCAAGTTAACTAACTAAGTCTGACGATTATAAGTGTCATTCTTACAATATATGATTCCTTGTCTATTAATCAACCTATTTTCGTTAATGTATGTTACCTTTTTCTATACAAAATACATTGCGGAAACGGTGTCCATTTCCGAACTTTTTTGACTAAATGTAGAAATCTAATAGCAAATGGAATGTTTTGTTTATGCATATATGCTGTTTTTGCTTATATCTTTGCTTATATATCTATTAATCGAATTACTTTCAGATTTCTAATGAGAAAAATCAACTTTTTTATTTTTATTATTATTTAAATAAATGATGGAATCAAAAAATATTAACAATCCATTATCAGTCTGGAGTTCTATTTGGATTTTCTGAAGCGTTTCACTACATATTATTCCATTTGTTATAAAGTGCATTTGTATGGCGCGAGTAGTTGGCCAGTCCTAGCGCCTTAACAGAATATTTTCCGTTACACTTTTTCGAAATATCAGATTTTCTACAGCAGCAATTTTAATTACAGCATTTTTACAACATTATGCGTGGCCATAAACTCAAATACGTCGCAAATTATAGGTAACATGGCAAATAAATAATAAATTAAAGCACATAGCTAACTTTAACAATAGATCCTCTTAAAATGACCTCAGTTGTAGCCGTGACCGCAAGTAAACTCCAAACTAATCAAGGCTGTATGGCAGAAAACAAAGGATACCCCAGCAAGAAACCAGTTTAAGAAATAATTATAAATATCTAACCTGTTCAGTGCCATTTTTCGAGTGGTAGTAGCAGTATGTGACGTGCTAACTCTTCCAGCAGCGTAACAGTACTGAGCGGTTGCAGCAGCGGAGAGATGTAACACTCCTCAAAGTTTATCAGCGAAATGCTAGCCTGGGGGTCCCCTGAACACGCCCTCACAGTTAACAAACGAGTGGGCTCATTTTTATACATCGCGGCTTTTATCCGTCAACAGAGATAAGCGGTGATGGGCGCAACGGCAGACAGACTAGCGTCCGAGAGCTACGTCTGCTATCGACGTCATCGCGCGGGGAACACTCCGATACTAATATGTACTACTCTATAACGAATGTGGGCCGAATCGAAGTAGGGGAGCGGAAACAAAGTTGGTCTCTTTCGCACCCGCCTGTAAACCGATGGAATATTTGTTCGACGCTTGTTTTGCACAGTGATAAGTGGATGGGCCGGTTGCTGAGTGATACTGATAAAGATTATTTTGCACAAGATGACTACATGATTGTACCTATTATATTTAAGAGGTGTGCCTGCTGCTTACAAAACCAGTTATTTTCACAGTTTCTTTGACCGTGATGTATAGAAAACCAGTTTGCGTCATCTTTCGCACAATGAAGTTGTCTGTGATGGAGATCAGGTGACTCAATACACAGGTTAAAAACAAAGTTGTTTTGGAATGGAAAATTACAAGTTGTTACCAGCTGATGTATGATAAGGTGATTATCTCATACTGGGAAAGGAAAAAACAGCTGATAAATTATTTTTATTTGTTAAGTATAAGGATATATTTGCACAAACTTGCAATACTTAATATCTTATTTCAGTACTATATGAAATTTCCTTACCTCGTGCTGTTCGGATCTGCATCAGAGTAGACGCACCAACAACTGTTTAATGTAAATAACCAGACAATTATTGCCTTCATATTAAAAGTAACAAACACTTCACTTAGAAAGTTTTAACGTTTTTAAAGTGTAACTTTTAAATAGATTTTCCTAAATCAATTGGACGAATCAAAGAAACTTATGTATGAAAAATATGTATGTACTAAAAAACCAATCATTATATATATTTTTTAATTTTGCCCAATCTATATGTTATCTACTCACATCACAATATTAGCAGGAGTGTAACTGAGATGGAAGGCATTACTTCTACGTAGACTAAACTAAACTCTACAGACAAATGTACCTCTAAAACGAATGAATGAATAAGCAATGGGAACATATGACTTTGACAGTGACACTGACAGTTTCCATAGCCTAAAACAGCTGAGTGTCTATGATTGCCTTTATTGATGTTCAAATACCTAGAAAATCAACACTCAATTAAACTATTTGTCGTGATACAGTGTGGATACAGCAGTTGAGCAGTTTACCTTCAGATAGACTTGACCTTGAAGCTAGTACAGACACTCATAGGTACACATACAGGTAGGTACTCTCAAGCATATGTGCAGGGGAAATTACTTGTAACCTTTCATCTATGTACATAGTATATTGTGCATTTGTTTTTAAATCTCATCTCATGTATCTTGGTAAGGTCTAATAAAAAAAGAAAAGTTAACCTTCATGAGGGTAAAAGAGTAGCCTCTGACCTACGTAGTTTATTTTATCATTAATCACCGACCACAATCATGAATGACCTTCATAGATGGGGAACATAGAACATTTCTGAAAATGTATTAAGTCCTTTTTACATACATTTAAATAGCAAACCATTTGAATTTAATCTGCAAATTCGATTGGTGGAGGTAGCATTATATCCCAATCTATCTCTGTATCAACTTGATTGACATGGTTTACAATTCCAGGCTCATCAGCTGGTTCCATCTCATTGTGAATGTCTACTACTGTTTCGAAGAAAAGTTGTCTATCTATCGATGACAAGGAAGATGAACTGGTCGTACTGAGATAGTCTGATCTGTTGTCTAAAACCAAGGTTGACTGACTTGCCAAATTCTGTGAAACCACATTTCGAGATTGTGATATGTTGTCATTTATATGAAGAGCATTAATACTTAGAATCTGTTGAATTGAACAGTCCGCAATGTCAAAGTGATTTAAAGTAGATGGAGAAAGTTGCAGGGAAACATTGTCAATATTCATTGTTTGGTTGTCGTAATCAGAGCTAAATCTATTTTCTGATGTTATGGTATTGTTTTTATCGAGTTCTATTACATTCTTAACCCTTGCAGAAGCTTCGTCCAATTCAGTATCACTATCTCTGAATAATTCAAAGTTTTCGTTGGTATTTTCCCAGTTAAAGTTATCAGTAATGTGTCGATTGTTATCCAGTGGAATTGTGTTAAGAAGTTGTGTAGTATTATGGACACAAACAGTTTTATTGTTTATTGCATCATTGAAGATGTATTCAACAGGATTGTTTTTATTTTGATAATTTAAACCTTCAGCGTGTTCAGTAAAATCAGTAGTTTGGACTGATGGTTTCGGCAGCTGAGCATTTTCTTCATGTAAAACAGCCATATTCTCAGTAGAAGAGGAAGTGTGACCATCGGTCGGCTTAATGAGATTTGTTGGAGTGATAGATGACTTGCTACTTGCAGGCACTGATGTCGCACTCATCTCGGTTTTACTTACATCCATAGCTTTCAACTTTTGCATTAAAGTAGGATGTTTTTTTCTAAATGACTCGAGAAGATTTTTTGTGGCTGCTTCTTTGTCTGTGGACTTTCGTATTTCCTTTTTCATGTCAGCATTTAATTTGTAAAGTAGAATCTCTTCTGTGCGCTCAGGATTTAGCTGAGTTTGTGGCTAAAAGAGCACACAATAAAACCCTTAATATGATAGGCAAATCATAAAAAAGAAAGTAAAGCAATAGTATAGCATACAAAGTTAAGGGAAATTTTATTTGATTAATTAAAATTGGAAGGATACCATTTTTTTTTAATTCAGTATTCACATTCTCGGAATTGCAAAACATAAATAAAAATAATGCAGGGCCTCCTAGCTTTGAAAGCATCGTGATGTCTTAAAATATTTAAATAGTTACTGGACTGGCATGGCCGCAATGCATATGGTGGTAAAATGTATGGTACTTTTTATATGTTTTTAAACTTTCATTTTTATCCACCTATTTATCTGCCCGCAACAACACTTATCTATAAATTTCACAAGCGTCACGGAAATGTGAATAAAGGTATATCTAGATAACATATCTGACCTTCTTGTGCTGAACAATAACTTCGGCGAGCTTCTCAGCCAGTCTGGTGGTCATTTCAGGTAAATTTGTATTCCTGGCTAGGGCAAGACCGTACTGCTCCACCTCGGTGACACCAGGTACTACCTTGTGGTGGTAGACTAGTCTCTTTTCATTTGAGTTTGGACTGGTTTCTTCACTAACTGATGTATGAAGGCTGTTCAAATGTCAAATTAGATTCAAAACACAATAATAGTAATGGCTCTTAGAGGTAGTTGATATGGATATGGTAACAAACCAACCCAGATAGCTCAGCAGAATTTTCATACAAAGAACTTTATTTTAAAATTCTTGCAAGATCTATTTTAGCAGCCGTAGTCTCAAGCATGGATTCACCATTGTGGACACGGTGGCACTCCCACAACCCTGATTGAGGTCGATAGACTAATGTTATATCCAATAATGTTATTCCTTTTTTTGGGGGTGGACCCACGGCTTCGCAGTTTAGCGGTAATTTAGTATTTTATATCTAAGTCCATGGATTCCATAAAACTTGGATTATGAGAGATTCTTTCTTAAATGAGATTATTTGGATTTGAATAAAAAATAGTTCTTTGTTATACATCCAGCTCCATCCAGCAGTGTTCACATAAAGAAAGGGACTTTGCATTCTTCCTTCTGGAATGTAAGGTCTTATTTACATGATGCAAGTTCAGTGCGAAATGAAATAATTTCGAGCTCTTGCATTTTCTTATGCATTATTGCCATCGTAAGCTGACTATTTGGATAACAACAAAAACTGTACTATGCGGAATATACCCCTGGACAATACTCGATATTTCAATACGAGAAAAAAAAAATCTGCTTTCTGCTTTGGCTTTTTTTTGAGGTAGAGGTGCTGCCGCCGCATGTCCAGGAAGTGTGTGGGGAAGAAGGTCGACGCAGAACGCTGGAGGAGTTTCTTGCACATAGCCTAGGTCACTGTGCCTTCCATGATGCACGAGCCGGCCAACTTACTTGGTAACATTGAGGTACAGGTGCTGCAGGCGCGTGAGGTACAGAAAGTGTGTGGTGAAGAAGGTGAAGGCAGAACGCTGGAGGAGCTCCTCACACACAGCCCACGCCACGCTGGTTCCCTCCTCACTGCATGTACCCCTGGCCATTCAAATCAACATGTCTTAAAGTCTACGAAAAGGACCATTTAGGAGAGTATGGTAGTTAAAGACATTATAACTACTTGCTAGTACTTCAATGGCTGCTAGATATATATATAGAATAAATTCCTGCTTCAATAGTCCATATTCCGGTGCTTGTAATTCATAAATGGCACCCGACAGATCAGATGTTTATTTGTGGGATATGATGTAACCTGTTCATGTTCTTAACTTTAAACAAATGCATACCTGCACAACTCATCTATTATGACCAAACTGGTAGGGGAAAGATTTTTTAAGATGTGCTGAATTTCTTTCATCTGAAAAGAAAATACGACATTCCATTACTTAACAATATATACCCTAAGCAATTAAAACATTTGACAGTTTACAAAAAGTAGGATGCGTTCAAAATACCTCTAATACGTGTAAGTCACTAACCTCTAAAACAAAAGTCGATGCATTCAGCTCCACACTATCATTGAAGCCTATTCGAGAGAATATGTGGTCTGTCAGGCGCAGCACGGCATTCGTAGCCGGCACAAAACAACCAATCTGCAATGACACACTATGAATGTCGCTTTCTTAGAGCATGACTGAATAAACTGTCATACAAAAACGTGATGATTATTATTATTTTGATTATTTCTTCATACATGTTTATTTATATGAAAAAGTTGGACAATGCTGGATGTATTTACTACCAGTCTGCGTTTGGGTTTCGTTAGTATTGTGAACAGCATGGGACGAGAATGGAAGGATGGGAGTAGAAGCACATTATTTTTTATATGGGCGATGGGGTAGCCACTTTTACATAAAAAACGGAAGCAAATTAAAATTATCTTACTACATAACATAACAGGACGATATTTAGGGCAGCAAACATTCTATGTTGATGTATAATGAAAACCCGACTGAAAGTTTCAATAATTGAAAGGAGAAAAAAATATATAAATAAAGCCAAGCTTGCCACAAAAAAGCTGCGAGTCCTTGCCAGAGTGCTCCAGTATTGCACGCCTGACCAAAAACAAGTCCTCTACAAGGCGCAGATATGGTCTTGCGTGGAATCCAATCCTCTAGATCGTTTATCTATAGGGTCGGTAAACAATGGAATCAACTCCCTGCCAAGATATTCAACGTTGCGTGAAGGCACCTGGCCTGCCGGCATGGTTTTTGGAGCCCCCTGAAAGTTCAAAAAGCCATGGGCGTCGTCGGGCACCTTAAGGTGGCCCATCCCGCTCATCTCCCCATACAAAAGGGGATAGAAGATCACGCACATATTTCTTGTCAGAGATCCAAAATTTTGCTCAAAATAGCTTGATTTGATCGAACTAGATGACTGATGACCATTGGCATTGTAAAATTGTGTTTGGTGTCTAAGTTATAAGGTCCGAAAGTTCGAATTTTTCGCGCGTTTTATACAATAACTTTGGAGGTGGATTACGCAATGATAAAGTAAGAACATCTTAAAAAGATTAGTCATCAGACATAGCTTATTTAATCAAGATTTATAATATATTTGGCTTTTGTTAGATTTTTGACTACAGCGGTCGTGGTTTACTTTTAGCTATAAGTCTTTTTGAAATTAAAATTTTCGTAAATCTTACCAAATCATACGCTATGCACATTGTCTTTTTTGTGGACATATTGCATCTTCCTCATCACGGAGCCTGTCTTATTCTTTGAAACAGAGAAGGTCCCACAGCGCAACAGCACGGTTTTGTACCGTGCCCGCGAATGAGTTAGGCCCGCCGGGTTGGGCCACCTTAAGGAGAGGCGACAGCGAGAACAAAGCAACCAAAGAAACAACACTCAATGCGACCAGCTTAAATAAAGAAGAGACCTGGGTGGTCTACTCATGAAAGCGAGCACGAGAGGTTCAAGAGTACGCTTCTGACTCTATGTATAAAAAAAACCGGCCAAGTGCGAGTCGGACTCGCATACAAAGGGTTCCGTACTAAAAAACAAAAAAATACGTTTTTGTTGTGGGGACCCCCTTTCATTTTTATTTTTCCTATTTGTTGTTATAGCGGCAAAATAAATACACACTCTGTGAAAATTTCAGCTGCCTACCTGTTACGGTTCATTAGATTCAGCCCTGTGACAGACGGACGGACGGACGGACGGACGGACGGACGAACGGACAGCGGAGGCTTAGTAATAGGGTTCCGTTTTCACCCTTTGGGTATGGAACCCTATAAACGTAGGCATATTTTTTTCACATAGACTTTGACAGAAGCGAACACGAGAACTTCTCGCTTTCGCTTTCATATGCGGGTCTACATAAAAAAAGAAATCAAAAGAATAGATACTTGTGCCATGACATGCAGTACAGCTATTTGCTTGATGTAGATACTCTTTCCTCCCATATTAGGGCCGGTTACTATGGTGAAATTGTACTCGGGTGACGCAAACTGAAACAGTTATTTCAGACGAATGCGTCCTACATGTCGAGATTGGGAAAGTTGAAAGGCTATCTCACTGTGTTGAACTCTAGACGGATGCATGAGATGACAGCGCTAGCCTGCAGAACTGAGTGAAAGCCGGACTTGACATTTGAGGGCATGGCAGGCTTCCCGATGTCATCACTGCGGTTAAAATCGGAATTTCTGCTAGCATGAGTTAAAGACAAACTTCCACATTATACCACGACGCAAAATGCATCAACATTACCAATTTGAAAATTGTCAGATTTTTTTAATTCTAAAAGATGTCTCAGTGCGACCTGGAATTTTAAAAACTTACAAAATATATAAATTTTGTGTTTTATTGACCGAGCGAAGTACGAGCGGATCTCTTTTTCAGCTTGGAAATACTTCATACTTGCCAACAGAGCAACTGTGGCGATTTGAATGAAATTTAACTGATATTTTGTTTTGTATATAAATGTTATTCATCACTATCTCCATACATATGCAGAACAGAAGAAAATGTTAATAAAATATAAAATTAATATGTTTTTAAAGTTTTTAAAATTCAATTTCTTACTGAGAAACCCGTTAGTTATCTAAGGCTCCAGATAATTGCCAATAATTTTAGCGTGAAATTTCTTTTCACAGTGCATATTAATGATCAAAATTTAGTGATCTTTAGAACCTATACAAATATAATAGACAAATAACTGTTGCTCCACTCACAATGTCGTTAGGGACTGGCATCTTCTGGCTGTTGTAGTCCAGCAAAGGGTGCACGCTGTTCCTAATGTCTATGTACTCATTAAACTCTGGACGGACATATGAGTTGACGCTGCTAGCCTGCAGGATATCACACTAATACATTGATACAATTAATTTACTGATATCAGAAAATTTGTAAACTCTAGATTTGCACGAAATAATAGTAATTGAAGAGAGAGAGGCAATAATTGTAACAATATTGTGATTTTTCTACTATTAATTATATTCGTAACTAGAAGATACATACCCTACAATTTTTACTAAACGGTTTTATTTAGCTTGACCCCTATATTTTTAAAATAATACACTCACGTGCGCCAATGCAAGCAGAATGTCTAACTCGGCTATATTCTCACATAGCTTGTACAGACTTCCCATGAAGGGACGCAGCTCCTTCAGCAAGCCATAGATAACGCTGGAAAAGAATGAGTAAATTAAGTAAATAGAAACAACTGCGAATATAGATTGAATAAAGAAGCTGTCGAAATAACGAAAGATTTATTGCGAATTATTTTAATTTTATGACAATGTGAAAAATTGAATTGAATATCGAATTGATTTATATTATCATGGAATAAATGATTTTGATTTTATTTGATTTGATTTGAACTACATTTTAATTTCCTTTAATTTTTTTAATTGTTTTTAACTTTTTGGTAGTCAAACTACGCTAAGTTATGTCACAAAGATCCGCGGATTCGATCAACCCAGTAAAGAAGAACCCGCAAAGAAACTTCACGGGTTTACATAACAATTTTTTCCGTCCACAATTATCAAATACACAATTAGATCTAAATGCTGCTGCCAAACAATTCCATGGTAGAACAGATCAAGAGCATCCTCATACCTAAACATTTTGGACCAATTTTTGCGATTAAAACGAGATAGCCAGAGCCCGACATTGCTTAGTTAGAGCAGCTCGGAATAATTCTTTCTAAATGTGACCAACCCGCATAAGGCGTGAAACCGGTTTTTTTATTGTTTCGTTAAATAAATTGAAAAAAAAGTAATGTTAAGATCTTTGAAATGGTATTAAAATAAATATTAGTTAATATCAATATAAGCCGCAAACTTCAAAAATAATATATTTAAGACCTTACTTCTTTTTTTTTCAAGAATTTTTTTTCCAAGCATAAAATTCAATTTCTGTAATATTTTTCTTTCTGTTTTGGAAAGAACAAAGAACAATAGAAACAGCTACCCTCAGTTAAAATTAATTACAACTAACAAAGTTACTAATGCAATGATATAAATTAATGTAATTTATAGCATTACAAGTATTCTCTGGTGTAAAAACCGTCGTCAACTTAACCTATAATAGTTAGAATAAGAGGGCCAACTTGCACCAGCAATCGAGCCTATTGGGGCAAGCACTGTAAGTATGGACTATAAGAATAGGAAGGAATCACAGACAGGGGCTACCAAGGAATACAAGGAAGCTAACATATTGCTCATAGAACCAATCTCGTTGAGCGATTCCTTCGCTTGCTGGTCCAGCACCACCAGCTCTTCCGTCGTCATGGTAACACTCGCTCCGCTGTTCTGGACCTGCAGACATGTTGCGTAGGAATCCCACGAGGTACTAGGTTAAGGAAATAGGAATAGGCAGTTTATGGAATTAGGAATAATGGTTGGTCTGCCAACAATTGGTATTTGGAGCTGTTGGATGCATACAATGTACAGTTCGGGCCAAACTTAATGGTTGGTGTGAAATTGGCTTGTTTCGTTGCGCACAACACAAATTATTGGTCAGTGGCGCGTGGGGTGTACCCTACCGTGCGCAAACTCGTACCTGGCGTGTATTAAGCAGTCTTAATACACGCCGGGCTAAAAAGCTTGGCCCGAGCTGTAAAGGTCGACTAAAGTTGCTTAACTTGCAGCAATCTGTGTTGATTTCTTCGTCACGACAACATCCAGCAATCTCTGGCAACATGGTTTATGGACAAGTATGGAACCTTTTATGAAGCAATTAATTTCCCGCTGGTGGCGAGGAAGTGCACGGATACATTTTATAAACAACTCACCGGCGACACGAAAAGTATTGAGGTTGCTTGCTCTTTGCTCTACTATGTTTGGCAACAGTGGCCCAGCAATTAATTACCTCAAAAATAGCCCGTGCACAGGCACCTTAAGTGAAGGCTAGCAATAAAGTATTATGTCATTATCTCTGCTGGTTTATGAAAAGTATGAATTAGATGTATTAATTTATTTATGTATATTTAAGGTAGCCAAAAAAATTGGGAAAAAGGTATAAATTGATGCTGGTTTGTGAAACTTCAAAGGCACATTGTCGACATCAGTTACGTCGTAGATGACAGCCTGGCCAAAGCCACACGTTGCGCTTTACAAAAAAAAAATTGGAATTTACTTGCATTGCGACTATGCCATTCTCATAGTACAAATTATGAAATGTTTGGTTTCATTAATCGCTTTCCTAGCATTCAAAATGTCGACCCTTCAAAGCTACAAAGCCTTTTAGTGATTTACATAAGCGCGTTTATGAACATACAAAAATATATAAATAAAAAAAAATATATATTCATTACACGCTCCTATGTTAATATCTTTCTTTGGTTGAGTTTTCTCATAGAAATAGTAAGTATTTAACTTCGAGGTACAAGACCTTAAAAATAAATAGTACACTCACTTGTATAAAAATGGAAGGCAGAGAGTCCACACTGAAGTTCCTCCTGTCCCTCGGCGCCAGCGGCAGCACTATGTGGAAGCCCTTCAGCACGCTCTGGTTGAGTCGCAGGGGCAGGTCGTACGTCTCGCTGAGCCCCTCCACTATGTGTTGTATGTCATCGACGAGCTCCGAGTATGTCCGCCGCGCGACGTCCAGCAGCCCATTGATCTCGGGCCTAACGGCGAAGCAGCGCTGCAGGCTGCCGAGGGAGCCCTTCTCCATGCGTGCGTCCTCCTGGAGCACGCGGCGGATGCGCCCCGCGATCTCCTCGTAGTGGGGGTTCTCCAACTCCTGCCAATAGAAGCACATTCTGGTTAAGCCGTAAGGGCAGGTCGTACGTATCGCTGAGCTCCTCCACTATGTGCTGTATGTCGTCGACGAGCCCCGAGTATGTCCGCCGCGCGACGTCTAGCAGCCCGTTGATCTCGGGCCGCACGGCGAAAGAGCGCTGCAGGCTGCCGAGGGAGCCCTTCTCCATGCGCGCGTCCTCCTGGAGCACGCAGCGGATGCGCCCCGCGATCTCCTCGTAGTGGGGGTTCTCCAACTCCTGCCAATAGAAGCACATTCTGGTTAAGCCGTAAGGGCAGGTCGTACGTATCGCTGAGCTCCTCCACTATGTGCTGTATGTCGTCGACGAGCCCCGAGTATGTCCGCCGCGCGACGTCTAGCAGCCCGTTGATCTCGGGCCGCACGGCGAAAGAGCGCTGCAGGCTGCCGAGGGAGCCCTTCTCCATGCGCGCGTCCTCCTGGAGCACGCAGCGGATGCGCCCCGCGATCTCCTCGTAGTGGGGGTTCTCCAACTCCTGCCAATAGAAGCACATTCTGGTTGAGTCATAAGGGCAGGTCGTAAGTCTCGTTGAGACCCTCTACTATGTGCTGTATGTCGATGATGAGCTCCAGCCCGTTGATCTCGGGCCGCACGGCGAAGCAACGCTGCAGGCTGCCGAGGGAGCCCTTCTGATTGGTCTATGAGAATTTTGATCTTCATGTTTTTTGACTGGTTTCGAGCGATCATTTCAGGGATCGTTTTGAATTAGGCTACTTTCCATTGGGAAGGAAAAAAGGTCATATCCTGGCATCTTAAGTTATAGATAGCTCTGAAAATTTCTACCGTGCTTAACTTTTTTATAGGTTCCAAGGTAAAAAGATTTATAGTTCTCAATACATGTAAATTGGCTGAAATGGTGCTTCGCTGAGCAGGGTTCTTAGACGCGAGATGTGTATGACTGTTGAGAGCACTTTGGTTCCTCGGCAAGTCCTATTTATTTTATCTTTATCAAGGCCTAGCACCTTAGAAATTTAACACTTGTACATGGATTAATCAATATTTACGATACCATTTTAATCATCCTGAGCCGGCCGCTTTGCGCTAGCGACAGTGCCTGCACCAGCGGCGGCACCAGCTCCATGCTGGTCTTCAGCAGCAACGTCTGGTTCATCTGCGACACGCTCGTCCGGCTCGTCTCCTGCTTGGGCGGCTCCAGGCACAGGAAGAGGATCTTCTCCACGTCGCACAGCTTACTCAGCACATCCTAGAGTTTTGAATGGGTTCGATATGAGGATTGATGCGGCACAAGGACCATGCTGATCTTCAGCAACAACGTCTGATACACAACTAAAAAAAAAGAAAAAACTGTAACCTATCGGATTCCTGCTTTCAGGTTTTCAACAGGGTTTCGTGTATGGGCAATATGTCAGCTGAAGCGCTGGCGTATTCCGTGTTTTTATATTTCGAATTTAAATGTTTCTGTCTCCATTGTCGCATTAAACGGCTGTGATAGTGACGTCCGGTGAGACGTTCAGATCCAATGAATTAGGACACTTACGGACAGACATTTGGGGAATTAGACATTTTCATTGATGAACTTGACTTTGCCTACAAAATTACGCATAGTTGTCCAAGTAACAAGTTAGTGGCCATCGATGTTTGCGAGCAATATAATAAATATATTCCCAACTAATTGTAATTCATGCGTCAGTTTGAATATGTAGAGTGAATGGTTGATGAAAGAATAACGAATCAAATTTACAGAACAGAAGCAAGTGGAACTGTCGAGTCTGGGCGGCTCAGGAGAACATACCACGAAAATAATGATGTGATTGTTTATTGTTTATTGTTTATTCATCATCTATATACAGTACGGATTTGTCATATTTTATGATAAGCCAGTTCGGGGAAATCCAAGCGAAGAAGAACTGGAAAGAAACTCCGCTGATTTTTTTTTTCAATGTCCACTTAGTCTAAATTTACAAAAGTATTTAGACTCACAGATAAACGCGCTAAATTAATATGAATTGACGAGAATCAACAATTCATGGCATATGCAACAGTTCATGACAAATATCAGTTTATTAGTAAAGACCATGCCCGCCATCTAGCATGTTGCCAATTGGAGCAAGCCAGTCCCCACAAACAGCACCCGTTCACGAGCATCACGCCAGGCACAGCCATCGCCTCTATCAACCATATTTTAGGGAAAGAGGAGACCCGAACCCAGCGTCGCCGCAAGTAGGGACCTTAAAGCGATGCACTACTCCAGTGGCAACTTGAAAAAGTTGTGAAAGCTCTGTACGATTTAGTTTTAATACGATTATTTCTGTCATGAACTACTACAGTGACCTGTAAACAAAGAGTCAAAATACAAAATACATTATTATTCTTCTTCTTCTATACTACTTGATATGATACTTCGTACAGGTCAGGCACGTACCACCCATAATCGCAGGCATAAAAACAAATAATAAAAATCTGTACAGGAAGCGCAAGCATGCTGAGAGCGTAGTATTTGATATATTGCAGCCTACCCCTCTGGGGAAGGGGCGTGGTGGTATGTGCCTTCGTATGTACGAAGCATGCTCTTTGACACTGATTTAAGGAATTAACAAAAGCTTAAATATTGTCCTTGTTTTCCACCCAACTCAGGACAGTTCCTGGCATGGCACCTAATACCTTCGTAAGAATACGCTATAATGCTGGCTGGCTTTAACAAGATTTTAACTTTGACACTAGGCCATTGTGTAAAATAATTAGAAAAAGCACTGGCCCCTCATTCGAACAAATGTGTTCTTTTATATATTTTTTATAATTCTTATGTACAATTGATGGAGGGAAAGAGTGTAACAGAATGGGCTAGTATCAAAGTTTATAATTTCGTAAGGCTTTACAGTACTAAGTGACCTGGAGTCCGCTCGTCAGTCCCTCGTCGTCCTCGACCAGCTCCCGCACGCAGTTGAGCCGCTCCTCGACGAGGGCCACGTCGCTCGACGGCTGCAAGATGGCGGCCCGCAGCGCGCGCGCGCCGCCCGCAGTGCGCACGGGACCCAGCACGCCGAGCAGGCAGCACGCGGGCCCCGCGGACGGCACCAGCGGCGTCACCAGCTCCAGCTGACGCGCCGTGTCCACGTCTGCGGGTAGGGTCAGTGAGGAATACGGCGACAATGGTTCAAGGGCATACGCTCATGCGTGAAGAGGGTGCTCCAGAGATCCAGCCGAGTTTTGTAGCTGGATATTATCGCCTGGAAAGCAGCGCCCCTACCTATCGAAATTAACTATTGAATATAACAGCTTCAGGGCTTTTAGCGGTTAGAGATCTCAAAAAAAGGGAAAAAGGGACCTATAATCCGAAAAAAAGGGACTTAAGGGACCTCATGAGCCAATTTTTTTTTATGCGACCTGACATGGGTGGCTAATACCACACAACTACCGTTATGATATTAGCCCAATACAACACATTCCCGAAGGAATTAGGTGCCATGCCAGGACCATCCCTTTATGAGCACGGCTACATTGAACTGGATGGAAAACACGGACAATTTTTCATTGCCGCTTCGACCATCTTTTCATCCAATGCGATGGAAGCAAACCGGGCGGGCTTAAACCCTACCACCTAGTATGGGAAGGGGACCTACAGTTTTACATGGATTGCTAGCATTCGTGACGAAATATTCGGAAAGAGTACGACAGTGGTGCATGTCGGAATTGAACCCAGGCCTCTGGTACGCTAGGCCAGTCCCCGCGCCACTAGGCTACGAGCTGCTCAGTTAAATACAACCACAATAATATAATAGAAACAATAATATTTTAACTGGTGCTACAACAACATCATCAACATGATGTTGTTGGGAAGCATTATATATATCATTTAGTTTGCCCCTCACTGGGTTGAATGTTGACATGTAACCCTATTTAAAACTAATTGGTACTCCGTCTCCTTTTTAGAAGCTTGCTGGATGAATAGAATGAATCAAAGACCAGTGTCTGTGGGATTGCCCTTTTAGGGGCTCGGCATAGTTTTTTTTTGCGAAAACAATTCCTTCATTTTAAAATGATAAATAAAAATTTTCATCATATTTCGTCATTATGAATTGTTTGCGTGTTTTCCACTACAATTGCTTAACGGTTCCCAGGAAACAAGCATACTAAACCTGCATTATACTCACTTAGGATAGATTTTAAATACAATGAAAAAATTTCTGAAAATCAGGTTTTTTATTAATGGCTGCGATTATTACCTTCATCTCCGACATAGACCATTTAGGTTAAGGTTCAGATGTTAAAGATGTAGAGCGTAGCGACAAATTAATATTGGTATTTTTTTTGAGAACTTTAAATAATTACGAATAAAATCGAAGTATTTAGTTGTGAAATCATGAACAATAAAGTATTTATAAAAAAAATAAGGGGATGTTATTTTAATAGTAGCAACCTTTCGCTAGTTTCCCAGTTCGCCACGGCATCGCCACGTGAGCCAGTCGCAGATGTTCTCCTTCTATTTAGTTCTGTTCAACCTTGTGTTGTGTGCTGATCGCTTCCCTTTGTTAGCCATGCATATATTTTTTTATTAGTTTTTAGGTTTCCGCAAACTCAAATGCATGTTATGGGGGTGATTTGAAGGTTTTTTAAGAGTTAAAGTACCAATGTGTCCTTTAAAAAGAAAATAATGCTTTCACCATGTGATGAAATAACATAATACTAAAAATGAGGTCATTCTTACCGACTGCCAACTCTGAATTGGTGTGAACAGTCATACAGCTGAACATGATATCAAACATGGGAATGACTTTTTGCTAAAAAGGGACTTTAAGGTACCACAAAAAAATTAAGGGACTAATGGACCACCACTAAAAGCCCTGCAGCTTGGATAATATTCATAAGGTTTGATTGTGCACACACACAGCCACAAATGCAATATTATTTCTTAATGGTATCACTAAATTTCATATGGCCCAGGGGGGGTAGAAAGAAATTAATTCAAATCTATTTTATGCAAGAGAAAATTTCCAATCCTACCTACCTACTCCCAAACTGTTACTTTTCGAAATTCAACATAAAAGTGGTTATTGTTGCAATCAAGAAGAATTGTACAAGCATTCAATCATCAAGGATTAAGAGAGTAGCTGCAGTGCCATTCAGTGCTCAGTGCTCCAACATTCAAGCAAGGGTCGACCCTGGACCTGTGCACAAGGTTTTGTCAAGGAAAACCAAGTCAAGAAGCCGACAGGAGAACCAGCACCTGGATTATTTGGAGGTACCGATTAAGAGAAAATGTATATAGTCCACTCACTATTCTAAACCTCCAAACGAAACACAGCTGTTGAAATTAATTGTCATTTTAAATCATTTTAATGGTATTTAATTTATATCAACTACTAAATTTTAAAACATACATGGGACATAACTACAGTATTTAGTTTGATGGCTTACCGCGCGTATGAGGAAGCAGGGCATGCTGCCCGGCCTTTCAGTAACGTGCCTACCCCTGTCGCGACAGGCACATTCTCCTGAAGATGGAGCCTATGAGAGGCTCCTTATTCACGTGTTAAGCCGTCAAACTAAATATTATATTTAAACTTCTGGTAGTCAAACTACAATGAGTTAGTTTACTAAAGGCTGAGTGCACAAAAGGACACAAAATCAAAATGAACTTTTTTCGGACGGTATGGAAGGCAGCTGAGTCAACTCCATGCGGTTCACTAAAAGTGAGGTGTGTGAACATGGATTAACTTAGCGATCTCTTCCTGCAATCGGGCCTTACTGATCTTAAAACCATGCACCTGTAAGCATTTCTTGAGTCGGGTTGTGGTCCGCCTAGCATTTCAGGGCCCTGCACGTTGGTACGAGCTTAAAACTGTTGCAGCTTTCGTCATGCAAATGTACGGACACAATATATGCGAGAAATCGATGGGCACTTGCTAAAAATACATTCTTGTGACCTTAAGCCAACTAAATGTCATACAATTAAATACCTAGGTGTACTTTTGAATGATAAATTAAACTGGAAGCCATTTATCACCGCTCTTTCTGGTAGAATTAGACGTATGATCTATTTCTTTAAGTGCATTAGTAATGTGGTGGATGATGCCACGCTGAAGATGGCTTACTTCGATCTCTGTCATTCACTGATAAACTATTGTGTATCGGTCTGGGGAGCGGCAGCAAAGACACATCTCATAGAATTGGAGAGAGCGCAACGAGCTATCTTAAGAATAATCTATAAAAAACCACTAGGGTATCATTCTTTCGACCTATACCAAGAAGCGAAACTATTAACAGTGAGACAACCATTAATTTGTAAGATAGTTTGCACTCACCACCGTAATTTGGAAAAGACCTTCAATGTCTTATGGCATGCTGGCAGGTTTAGAAATAATGCGATGGTACCCAAAACAAAAACTAAGTTTGCGCAACGGTTCCAAACATTTCTATCGCCGTATCTATACAACAAAATTAAATCAAATCAAAATTTATTTAAGATCAAAAAGCCTAGGTACATTTTAGTATTTTATATAATTCCTTATAACTACATTCAAAGGCTATTTAAGTTACTGGAGTCCTGCTTCCCATGCTAGGATTCCCTGTGTTATGGGAAGCAGGGTCTTCGCCAAATGGTATTTTAAATTTTAACTTAACAATAAACAAAGCAAATCGGCTACAAGCAAAAAGTAATAAAAAAAAAAGGCATTTTAGAGAAAGGATATACATGAGGGATGTGCAATGCGCATGTAAATGCAAATTAAATGAAATAAGACAAGGCAATAGTTACATAAAACAATTTTTTACAAATATGATTAAACACACTAAACTACGAAGAAACAGAAGACCTACTAACAATTGCATATTAAAACATTACATTAAATTGGACAGTCTAATCTCGCAATGGTCTATGGACGGTCTGTTCGACGTAGCGAGCAGCATACACATACAATTAAACATTCCATTTATTTCATTCTCCTAACACAGTTTCAGTTACTCACAGCCAAGACACCTTCATATCACACTCTTGCTTATATTTTGTATCCCAATTCTTTATTTTTATTTGAATAGCATTACATTGTAAATGTTTTAATTAATCGTATTATACCCATGTAAAAAAACCTTGTTACAGTAGTTGTTATAAGACAAACCTGGTTTAGTTTAAGAATTATAGTATAATGTATTAGATTGTTTACATTAAATAAATATATTAATTTAAAAAAAATCAAACACCCTCAGAAATACTTCAACAACACACAATGGCTTAAAGAAAGAACTCCACTATAATAGCTCATGAAACATTTCTGGAGATAATCAACACTACGGAGTGAGTTCATGACTACAAGCAACCATGTGATAGCATGAAACTATATAACTTCAGTGGTTTAATTTTCCAATGGTGATCGTAATAACATTAAAGAAAATAGCAAATGATTAGGAAGTCCCTTACCAATGAGCATGGTGTTTTCGGAGGAATGATACTCGACTTTGAGGGAGCCTTGCGCAAACACCACACACTGGATGTACTCCACGTATGTCAAGACAGCGGCCGCTGCCGTTAGCGCATAGAACCTAGTAGAACAGTTCAGAGTCAAGTCATATTTTTTTCATATTTAGTCCCTTTCGTATAGAAAGCTACGAAAATCTCCGATACCCGACGACTTTAGTATCCAGGCGACAACAGCAATACAAAATAACAAAGGTTCGAATTGCCGGCGACGCATTTTGTATTGCGGTAGTCGCCTAGATACTAAATTCGTTGGGTATCGGAGCTGTGCGTAGCCTTGTGAACGAAAGACCTTATATTTGCAAGCTCAGGGAAATTTGTTTGAGAGCAGCAAGATAGGTAGGTGTGGTGTCATTCCCGGCATCAAGTCTGCCGGTATCTGTGTCCATTCTACTTTTGGATATTTTAAACAAATAGTTGGGGAAAAGGTGTTTGAAATTATTGGTCACTGTGAATCCATAAACTATCTAGTCTTAGGTGTATCTAAACCACGGAGGAAGGAGCTAGAGAGATGTTATACACCTATTTTTGCTAAATCCATGTACCGGAAGAACCGGAAATGATGATTCAGTCAATGGATGGTAATGGTACATTTGCATTTTGCTGTTTTCTCGGTAAAAAAACGTTCACAACTTAAATCCAAGCCTCCCTACAGATTTTAATATATTTAATTTTAAAATGAAATAAAATTATGCATAATTAAGATAAATATTTCTAACCGTACGAACAAAATTACTGCGCACCATTTGTCGGCAACACCGCCAGCGACTGACACTTGGCCACCCCTTCTTTTCACATGTGCTGTGACGTAGGGCCCCATTTCGCGGGCATGTTCCCAGTTTGCTTAGACCAACTCCTCCCTACCTCCCTCCTCCATGATCTAAACTAACGCAGCATGAATCCTATTGACTTTTGCAATGCTGTATACCTACTGCTGGCCGAGCGCGTCTTTGATCTGTCCCTGCTGCACCGAGCTGAAGAATACACTGGGGTAGCAGTCCAGAAGAGTCGTATTCACTACGTATAATATTCACAACGTATAATAGTATTTTTTTCCAAAAAATGAAAACCATGCATATCGTATAATATTCACAACGTATAATGTTATACGTTGTGCATGAATAAAGTTTAAAAATAAAATCAACTCTTTGCATCATGCAGAACGTATAATAGTCACAACGTATAATATTCCTAACATGAATTCACAAAAAAAGAAAACCATGCAGAACGTATAATATGCCAAGAAGCACTGCATAAAGCGCCCCAACAACGATACATTTAAGGCTGAAACTGCTACGAATCGATATTTGCTACAATTTCGAAAGGCCAACTTACGCTAATTGAGACGGTCGAAACGTCACGTGCGAGTATACGTTTTAAAAGTATATTCATAAGGGCGCTTATCGTATGAAAAGTTTTTGGATTATATGATATGCATGGTTTTCTTTTTTTGTTAAATAAAGATCATAATATTATACGTTGTGACTATTATACGTTATGCATGGAGAAATAAGTAATTTTATTTTTTAAACTTCTTCATGCACTACGTATAAAATTATACGATCTGCCGATTATACGTTGTGCATGGTTTTAAAATTTTGTTAAAATATGACATTATACGATCTGCATATTAGACGTTCTGCCGTTCCCCCGTCCAGAAGAGCTGGTGGTGGGGTCGACAGTGCCTTGCAGTTTCAGTATATGTGCTATATGCTCCACAAGTATTCTACTGACTTGTGCAACAGCTGTACGTTGACGGTGCTGTAGGCGGGCGCGCACAGCGCCTGTACCTGCCGCCGGCCGAGCGCGTCGTTGAAGTGTCTCCTCTGAACCGTGCTGAGCGTCACGCCGGCGCAGCGGTCCCGAAGAAGCTGGTACAGCGGCGTTGGCTGCACCTCACAGAATGTGTGCGGCACTATTATCTGATATATAGAATTTTATTAAATTTTATTACATATGGTAGATGTTGCTGCACCATCAGTGTTGACGTTTTATGTACATTATGTAGACTATAAGTAAAAATAATTTCTAGGAGTATGATATGTTTGTAAGTATAATCGACCGTGAAGCAAGGAGAAAAAGAACTACTTTACGAATATACTTTACCAAAAACCTAGGACTGGCTCTAGCATCTGATGCCAAATAAGATTTTGGTGATGATGGCAACATGTTTGAATGTTCAATCTTTGCAGTCAATGTCCGCAACGCAGATGAAGTGTTAAATAAATCTATGTAGGTATAGTCTTAAACACTGTGTTAGTAGGAGGCATTCATTACGGGAGGGACTGTAGGAGAATTCCAAATTATGGGTATACAGCCGGTGGCGAAATTGGTAGACGCAATACCCGCGCATGGTATGTTTTGCTGGTTCGGTCCAGCCTTGCAGTATATTCGTAAAGTAGTTCTTTTTACTGGGCTCTTTATTCAATTAATGTGTCCTTGCACATCAGTCGATTACACATACATACATGACACATTCCTTGGAATAAGCGACGTACCTGCTTAGTACGAAAAAGTATATTTACTAAAAAATTATTCCTGTTTATAGCTGCATAACTTTAGTTGAAAAATGTTTATGACTGAATGTAGTAGATCGTCCCAAACTATGATCTATTTTACGAAAAAAAAAGTATCACTTACCCAATTTCATGACTTCTGATCAACAATACTCAAGTTATCGTCGGACAAACTTTTATACATACATACAAACACCGGACTGTTTAAGTAGAACCGGAGAACTTCACTCGCTCGTTCAAATATAATAGATTAACTCTTAAATAAATTTAGAACTTTTAACTGTTAGATAAATTTAGATAAAAAAAATTTTATGGTTTTTTCTGATAACCTTTTTTCCACTTTATGTTTGGAAGTAATTATATTTTTTTGTAATACACAAGTACCAATATTTTTCATCCAACCATTTTTTTTTATATTGAAGATTTTGAACACGTATGATGTAACACTATATGTCTTACGATAAATGGTGGAATCTTGAGAAAATTGCAAACAGAAAAATATGATATGTGGAGCGTGGCGTCCTGTCGGGTGTACCAGCATAGCCAGCTGCTGAGAGGCGGACCAGTTAAAAGGTTAGATAATTTACAATAAAACAGCAAATGTTTTCTTTTTAATTAAAGAGTAAATGCTCCCTTTTCTAATGTTACTTTAACATCAACGTAAAGGCTCACCTCAACAGGGTTGAAGTAGTTGACCTTGGTGAGCGTGTGTGTGTAGAGTAGACTATCGCTAAACTGGCACAGCACGAGGTGGGGTCGGCGTAAATCCACCGCAGCCAGCCCTATCTCGCCGCGGGCGATGCCGCGTCCCTCCGTAATTGCTGCCATCACATTTTTCTTGACGGTCACAAATTTAAAGATATCTGCCACGGTGGCTTAGTGGCGCAGACACCTCAGGTATCTTGACCTTGAGCAACACTGGGCACGGTGAGGTTCTAGAGACAGTCCTTGGTTCGGATTCACGTAAAACTATAGATCCCCTTTTTTACTTGGTCAGTGATACGAGGTTGCCGAAAGGTTGTAAGATACAAGGATTAATTCAGATGAAAGATAGTAGAAGCGGCAATGAAAATTGTCCATCTTTTTTATCCAATTGACTACATTCAATACATTCCGTGCAATAAAGCAAAGCTCCTGCCACGGTACCCATGTGCTGTGACATATATCATGACATTTGGTGTATTATTAGCAATCAGTTACATATAAAAACATATCTCTCAGAAAGAAAATGATTTTTGGCAATGTTGTGCCCATGGGAAATAAAGAATAATCAAGTGCAATAAACATTAACCTAAAACAACACTCGGTTCAGCGATTGAAGTTGTGGTAGATCTTGATGAGTGTTGTCGACCTGCAAATAAAAGATTTATCATTTCAGTTAATGTGTTCAACGACAAAGCATGCATTATATTTTTTTTTTATTCTATAGATAAATATTGTGACTGCAGTTTCCCAGTGTGCAATGTCCTACTAGGCTGAAAAGCTTTATGTATAATTGTTTTGTTGTTTATTAATCATCCATAGGCAGTACACTGCACTCGGATTTGTTATATTTTAACATTTGCCCCTTCAGCACGCCGCAAAACAATTATAATAATATAATATAATAAAATCAATATCGAGAAAGAACCCCGCACAAATCGTATGGGAATTGGCTCCCGGTCAAATTGGCTGAAATTTGGATATGTTGTTCGTTTCGGCATCCTGAACAAAAGTCTCAATGGGCACAAAGCCCAATTTTGCTTATTTTGGCCGCTACGGGGCTCCAAAGCTCCACGGGTTGACCATTATTTACTACTCAAAACGGCGATCTCCTGGCAGTTTAGTATTTGCTACGCTGAGGAAAAAGTACCCTCTCATGTTTTTGGGGGGGCTAAATTCAAATCCAATGTCAATATGACAATATTGACAGTTGACAGCTGTCAATTAGTTGTCAACTAGCTGTCAAACAGCGAGAAATAAACAAAATCGATAAAATCCACATGTGAATGTAGGTTTTTGAGGTTGCTGAGTTCAAAACTGATGGCCAAAAGACAATAATGACAGTTGACAGCTGTCAACTGTCAATATCGTCTTTTGGCCACCAGTTTTCGACTCAGCAAGCTCAAAAACATATATTTACATATGGGTTTCATCCACTTTAGCTGTCAAATGCTGTTTGACAGTTAGTTGACAACTGTCAACTGTCTATATCATCTTTTGGACATCAGTTTTGAACTCAGAAAGCTCAAAAACGTATATTGACATGTGGGTTGCATCCATTTTGGTTGTAAAATGCTGTTTGACAGTTAGTTGACAGCTGTCAACTGTCATTATTGTCTTTTGGCCATCAGTTTTGAACTCAGCAACCTCAAAAACCTACATTCACATGTGGATTTTATCGATTTTGTTTATTTCTCGCTGTTTGACAGCTAGTTGACAACTAATTGACAGCTGTCAACTGTCAATATTGTCATATTGACATTGGATTTGAATTTAGCCCCCCCAAAAACATGAGAGGGTACTTTTTCCTCAGCGTAGCAAATACTAAACTGCCAGGAGATCGCCGTTTTGAGTAGGAAATAATGGTCAACCCGTGGAGCTTTGGAGCCCCGTAGCGGCCAAAATAAGCAAAATTGGGCTTTGTGCCCATTGAGACTTTTGTTCAGGATGCCGAAACGAACAACATATCCAAATTTCAGCCAATTTGACCGGGAGCCAATTCCCATACGATTTGTGCGGGGTTCTTTATAGTGTCTTCTGGGCGAAGTGTCGTGCCCGGGCGGCCCAGGAGAACGTACCATGACCACATCGATGTCAGGTACGTAGCACCCGTAATCGTAGAGCATTTATGAAAAGATGAATGTCTGTAGATGAAGCGAAAAAGTTGTGCTGTGATCGTACCGTATTGTGCTCTATCATCTTTGCCTACCCCTCCGGGAAAGTGGGGTGAAGGTATCTATGTGTATGCACGTTTGTATGTATATTAAAAGTAACCTCTGCTGCTACTGCTGATATAACGGAGAGGAGTGGGCCGGTTGGCCGGAGTGTGCATGGAGTCGGCGATGGTGTCGTTGGCTAGTACTTGCGGTCGTGGCACACCGCCGGACGACCACTCGGTTATACCGGAACCTGACTGTGGTGCTACCCTGTTAACAATAAACTTCATATAACTGTGTTACAATTCGATTCAAATAAAAATAGGGCGAGGACCCACCACCATTTTGAATGTCAAACTGCTAATGCA
Organism: Incurvaria masculella; assembly: GCA_946894095.1. NCBI lineage: Eukaryota > Metazoa > Arthropoda > Insecta > Lepidoptera > Incurvariidae > Incurvaria > Incurvaria masculella. The sequence continues at coordinate 14,485,892 of OX335644.1, forward strand.
AAAAGTTTCTACAAAAATATTTGTAGAAGAGGTGAAGTCAGAGCCGAAAGAGGTGATTTTGGTAATTGTTTTACGTTTTATAGTTTAAATAATTCCACCCTTCCCACATATTTTTGTTTATAGCTACAAACAAAAATTTATGAGTACATGCAAATTTTGGTCTTTAATTCTAAATGTTTTAGAACGAAAGATGTTCAGTTTCGTGAACTGAATAACCCCAATCGGGAGGGGGACTACTGGTTTCCATACCCTATTTATAACCTCGTTACTTCCTTTTTTTGTAAAATATACAAGGGAGTTTCACGTAGTCATAGAAGGTATTAAGCAGATATTTATATGCAGATATTTGTTTTGGTCATAGTGTTTTCGAATGTAATCGTTACTACTCATTATTGGAAAATGGATGCATCCATTCAATCTATTTTATTGTTATTTATTAGTATGGTACATGTAAGTCAATGTTCATTTAGACTTTCACTGTTGTTACACATTATTAAAATGTTTTCGGATAGACAGTGTTATGAATCGCTTACTTGTTTAAGTCGACATTTTCTGAAGAAGTCCAACAATGCGGTGGACTAAACGTCGACTCAAACAAGTAAGCGATTAATAACACTGTCTATCTGAAAACATTTGAATAATATGTAAGTCAATATTTTGAATGTATGATAGTTTATCAAATCTTTAGACAGCTTTCTAATTTCTGTAGGCAGGTAAAATTATTCCTACCATAGATTTGAGTAGCACAATGTAAGCCACCATTAATCTCACCGTTTCTTTAGAGGTCTAATTGGTCCTGTGGGTGGCCCCATTGATGACTTCATGGATGTGCTTGTAGGAGGTTCATTGTTGAAACGATACCGTGGTACTGTAGGCGGCGGGCAAGGTGCTGCGGCCGGTGCACACCTCATCGAAAGACGAGAATTCGGCCCCAGTATACCTGCAAACGTGCACCACGTAGCTTCCGCAACGTCCTTATTTTAAATCTTTATCACGAACAAAATAAAACTCAGTATACTAACGTATACGTACCTAAACCTGTGCTCTGTTTATTTCGTATGAATCCGATTTGTTTCCGTTTGAGACTAGGACGGCGGCGTCGTGTGCCAGGATCCTCTCGTTTAACAACGTTCATTTTCCAAAATTGCTCTTGAAAATTTTAAAACTGACTTTTAAGACTAGCCCGCAATGTTTTTTGCAAATATTGGCGCGCACTTCGAAAATCATGTTGACAGTTGAAGGCTGTGTTCGAGCAGACTGCTAGAGCCATTCGGTGCAAAAAGAAATACATAGCAGTTTGAATAGCAAAATTACAGTTTCGTGTACTCACCTCAGTCGTTTTCGCTGACCATTACAGATCGCAATTGCTCAGAATCATTCCTTTTTGCTCCACCTCTCCAAATGGAACGCGGACGGAGCAAGATCTGTCAACTATTAAACGTCAGGTATCAACTCGCCTACAACTACGTCATTTCGAATAGAATTTTGTGTCGATTGGAAATTAGGGGATTTTTTAACGAATTAAGAAAGAGATTGCGTTTGCCTTTTGAGATTAGTAAGGTTTTGGTTTTGGTAATGTTGAAGTGAAGTTAATATGCACTTTTTCGTTTCGGCGTTCGGGCTGAAGGGTTGCTCTGAGCCGTTCCGCGTTTTGAAACGCAGGGCGGAGTGGAACCATATTTGCCCGAACAAACCCTTTTTTTACTTTTTTCACCTCTTTGGGGTAGGCAAAGGTCATAGGACCGTACAGCCTTGTCTTTCGTTTTTGGTGGACATCTTAATTTTCTTTTCAAAAAGGCTTACGCCAACTCTAATATTTGTTTTTAAATAAGCCTTACGACAAATCTCCGTTTCTCTTGAATCAGGCGGCACAGAATAACTACTACTGTGGTCTAGGGTTTGTTGATGTTTTTCGTGTCTTTTTCCTGACGGAAAGGCTATAACTTGTTCTATAAGCCTTCGTTGTGTTCTTGCGTTGGTTGAGTAAACTGGTTATACATAAAATATCTTCTACTGTAACATAAATGTATTGAATTATTGTTTCGATATTGGTCGATTGTGGTAATATCTTCTTCTAGTCGAGCGGAATGTTTTTACTTCCAACAGAAACGTTTTTCAAGGACTTGAGTCTGTGCGCCGCCGCCGCCGCCGTCGTGTTATTGTAAAGTTAGGACCTTATTCATCGGGTAGCACTACGGTAGCACTGCTGAGGCATAAGTCAATCAATTCCGATTCTATGGCTTCACATAAATATAAGTTCACAATGGCGGGTATCAACGCACGAAGCGGCGCGCGTATTTTGCGTCTTGAATTGTACTTATGTCGGTGAGTTGCTTGGTCGCTTGCGAGCTGTCATCCGCTGAGGACCCCTATCGTAGAAAGAGGAGCGTCGATATTTTTCTTAACTCTTTGACTCCCAGGGTACGCACTCATGAAGCGAATACGAGAAGTTCTCACAACGAATACCTGCGAGTAACTGTCGAACTCCATATTGAAGAATTTTAAATAACACAAGAATTTCTCGCATGAGAAACTGTCAAACTCGATGTTGAAAAAAAATATGCTTACTTTTTTCCAAGCGGATGAGAGCTTGCAATCGACTCACCGACATACATATTTTCATACATAAGCGTAGAGTTACGGAAGCTACCTATCTGACCATTATAAAGTACTAGCTGCGGTACCCGGCTCCGCTCGGGTTAGTGTCGGCTAAATTATCTCATGGATAAAAAGTAGCCCACATGACTGGTCCAAAATAGGGTCAAACTGGTCCAGGACAATGTATCCATGTACCAAATTTAATCAAGATCGTTCGAGCCGAAATAGCATGATTTAATGAGAAACATCCAATAATTCCCATTTAGAGCTTCGTTGACGTTTGGTGGCTATTTAAAAAAAAAAACATTTGCCGCAAGAACCTTTCTGCACTTTCACTGCTACATTGCTTACCTAGTAAGTAACGTGTAACGTAGGTAAGTTTTGCGTGGACTCCAACCCACAGCCAGCCTCAACATCGAAAACAGTAACCCATCTCGAACCTGATTGCTCCCAGAGATGCTATACATTGATAAAATACGCATATAAATCAGGTAAGTGGTTCGCATGTTATAAGACTTTAAGACTCACTACTTACCCTCCTGGTAATGAAGCGTTATATTATGTAATCTATAAGTTTTTAGTAGAATCAGGCTAGACGTAGATACAATGCACATCTAAATCGAGTAATTGGTTCTCAAGGATTTTATTCTGTTGGTCGCTCCTCCGGCGATTTAGCGTGATGCCAAGTAGTCCTAAAGTTGCAGGAAATACCAAGCCGTACTTCAGTAAAAGTAAGCGCTGCCGCCGCAAAGCCGAGCCGTGCATAGCATTGCAGTTTGTATGACAGCCCCATCTTAGCGTAAGCGGAACTGAATTCTATTTAGCCAATCCTAATTCCCGGGTAGTTAAATGTACATGTACTAAGTTTTACAAATCGCTAGTGCCTTGAAAATTCGCCAAACGGACACCAAACAGTCACGACGTCTGCCCTCCCCCCGCCGCCGCTCCCCGCCACCGCCCCCGGCTCCTCTCCCCCTAGTGTGAAGTAGCGCTACCGGCATCGTTTTCGCAGCCCCGTGAAAGTTCTAAAGCCCATGGGCACATAAATTGTAGCCTATGTGTTATTCTGATGTATAAGCTATATTATTGTAAAGTTTCATTAGAATCCATTCAGTAGTTTTTACGTGAAAGAGTAACAAACATCCATCCATCCATCCATCCATCCATCCATCCATCCATTATTACAAACTTTCCCCTTTATAATATTTATTAGATTCTATCGATTTGGTCACGGTACTTCTCCTTGGCCGCCCAGAAACGACACTGACATGTTTGGCTGATACCACACAACTACCACCACATTCCCGAAAGAATCAGGGGCCATGCCTACCTTACCTTTATGAGCACGGCTACATTGAACTGGATGGAAAACACAGACAATTTTTCATTGCCGCTTCTACCATCTTTTCATTCAATTCGATGTTACCAACCCGGGCGAACTTAAACCCTACCTTACCTACAGTTTTACATGAATTCGGAACCATGGAGCAGCTCGTATTCGTGAAGAAAATGCGCTTGTCGAAATCAGAAAGAGAAAGAAAGTGGTGCATGTCGAGGCGAGGATTTGAACCCAGACCTGTGGTACACTAGGCAAGTCCCCGCGCCACTAAGCTACATGTCCAAATGTAAGAGATTTAGTTAGAGAAAAGAAATAACTTGCAAATCAAGTCAGACGACATAATTCCGAACAACTTCAGAGCAATCCAAAAATTGTTTTAAAAACAGATGATGAAAACTCGGAAAAACTATTTTTTTTTTGAAGATTACGATAATTCCCGGATTTTCAGTAAATAAAAATAATATAAAAATGAAGCAACAATTTCTGCGGTGGGTCTTTGAAGGCAATCACAGCCTGACGAAAGCGCGCCAATCAATAACCGTTAAAAGTACATAAATAAGCAAGTTCAAATAAGTAAGTTAGTTCCGTACCCTAAGGGGGCCAACGGAACCCTATTATTAATCCACCGCTGTCCGTCCGTTCATCCGTCCACCTGTCAGTCAGCGGGCTGTTTCTCATGAACCGAAATAGGAAGACAGTGGACATTTTCACAAATAGTGACACACAAGAAACCATTTGTATACATGATCTAGATGTTTTTTTTCACAGAGTATGTATTTCTATTGCCGCTGTAACAAAAATATGTAAAATTTCAAGGGGGCCCCAACACAAGAAACGTGTTTTTTGGGATGGTACGAAACCTTTCGTGTTCGAGTCTGACTCGCACGACTCGCACTTAGCCGGTTTTTTCTTTAGAGTCATGCAGCAATGATACAACACGCGGTTGCAAAACATGCACATGCACATAGGTGGGTATAATGCCAAAAAAATCAATCAGATCGACTCGTAGGTAATACATATTTTTTAAATGATTTGGACTACACTATTGATTTGGCTGACCTTATAAATCTTACAGACTATGGATGCTATTTCAAATAAAAAAAAGAAGATACTCCATGAATTTACATGTGGCGTTCTCTGGAGCGTGCGACTCATCTGATTGGTTTAGGTTATGTAACATGGATATGTGGGTTCCGGCCGAGGTTCCGGCACGTTAATAAAAAAAAACCACTGCCTTTCTTTCCGTGCGTGAGTATGAGAGCAATGTAAGAGATTATTCCTTCGTAGCTAAAACGGATTCCACGTAAAATTGTAGGTCTAGGGGTTGGGGTCAACTTCACCCAGGTTGGTATCATCACATTGAATGAACGGTGGTCGAAGCAGTCAAAAAATGTTTTCATCCAGTTCAGTGTAATATCAGGAAAGTTCTGACATGGAACCTAGTACCCATGTGTTCCAGTTACATAAAAAATATATAATTAAGAATCGTTGGTTCCAAATTGAATTTAAAATCTAATAAATAATTATAATTGGGACTAGCAATCAACAGAACATTATAAATAATTGCATGAAAATTGTTATAATTTGTGTATACATTTTAAGGCTGTCGTGAAGTCACAAGAAACCTAAGATTTGAAAATTTTAAGAAATGCATTCTTTATCCATTGTCTAAGGCACAATTTTGCACGGCGACTACGATTAAAATAGCGATATCGTCTTTCAGGTCCTAACGTTTCCCTACCCTTAAACGTTGTCCGATTTAAATTAAAAAGATGTGTATCACTTGAGAAGGCTTCATTCTATGTCCGTATGTTTCGTTTTTTTTTTGTAAATTTCAGTAAAGTAGTAAAAGTATTAAACAGCCAATTTTTTCCAATGTTTATTAGCCAATATTTTCTTCTCTAAAAGGTATATAAAAAAAACAAATGGACATAGATTTCTATAATTTATTTTAGAATCTAATATTTCAAAAACCTAGTAAAACATTAAGAGCATGGAAACAGTTGTCGCCTGTAGTACAGGGAATTGATAGGGTAACGGCTCTCTTAAATTCACGATAAATAATTTATTTCTGTGATGTGTTTAAGAAATAGCCTCAAATGCATTCGACTAATAGATACCTATCTTCAAAAGAATCAACGAGTTTTATAAGTGAGGTAAATGGGATGATTGCGTATGACTATGGTTTTAAACGACTTAAAAAAAGGGAGGAGGAATCGTTTTTTTAGTTTATGTACTTAGGATTATTACACTCGTCCTCCCCTAATGTTGTTAGGTACTAGGTGGGATGGAAAAAGTTAGCCGTTCCGTCCGACCACATTTTTTTAGGAATAATAATGAAGAAAAATAAACCGTATAATTTTATTACATCTAGCGCCGCTCCGCGTTTGCCAAAACGCGCGCCCGTAAATAGTTATCTCTCCGGAGTAAAGTAAACCTACACGAGTATAGAGTAAGTGGTATATAAACCACTTAATAAATTATCTACATCTGCCTAAATTGATTCGCCTATTTAGATAACGCTGAGAGCGTCAGATGCGTTGCGTTGTTCAGTCAGTTCAGTGGTCGGTTCCTTCCAGGCCGCCACGGGGCCATGGCAGATTGGCGGCCATTCTGGTTCAGTCCATTCACTCCACCGCAGCACTCCACGGGGTTGAGCGCTGCGAATACAGTTGTGGCGGGAAACTCTCGCTAATAATATTTAAATTTAAAAGTATATTAATTTAATCATCATACGTTCGCACTGCTGATAACGTTGATAAGACACGCCTAGTTTATTTTTCACCGTGGTTGAGTCACGTCGCCGCTGTCGGCCACAATATAATAATAAAGTTTCAAAATTAAAGTGAAAATGTAATAAGAAAAGTGATCGTTAGTCTACACAAATCACGGACGATGGTAGTCTTCAAGTTATAGAAACTAGATTCTAGAAACGAATTGAAAAACAAACAATGTTATCTCTACTTATCCTCTGTAGCGTTTTAGTGTTTGTGCGATCTCAGGAAGTGAAGCCATGTGTTCCGTCTGCGACTGTGGACATAGGCGAGGGGACACTATTCTCTAACAACTCCATAGTTCACGGAGGAATAGAATATTTGGAGAGTCAGTGGTATAATGACACGAATACTGAGAATGTCACAGTGACGAGAGGGTGCATTTGCCTGATCAAGGACTGCCTCTTTAAGTGCTGCCCGGAGGGAGAGGCCCACTTCGGGAGGCCTTGTCAGGCGACCCAGGATGAGAGGGTCCACCCGTTCAGTCCACAAGTGTTCTCGGAGACGGACTTGCTGGAGAGTGTGGTGGCGAGCGAGCATTTTCTCTATTTCTACGGCAACCCGTGCCCCGACAATGAGAGATACATTTTGAATCCGAGGAGCGACTATTTTTATCTGCAACAGGTTTGTATAATCATGGAAAGAAAAGTCACTGATTGCAATAAATATTGTTTTATGTACGAGACATTGAAGGCAAATACCGCTTCTACTGTCACGATGCCATGCCAGGACCTTCCTCATATTGTACAGCTACATTGAGCTGGATGAAATCCAACCTGGGCAGAATTAACCCTACCACCTAGTCACTAAAATTCCGAACCACGAACGCCTCTAACGATACGCACGAGAAGAAATTTGTATTCCTTTTACGTGCGGGAACAAAAACGGCATAGCATTATGTCATTATGTCAAAAAAATCATAAAGTTTGTTTCTCTTACTTTTCTATTGATCAAAAATGGACATGTTCGTTGTAACTACGAACTGAAAACCGAAGTGTTTCGAAAATTAAAATCGAAATGTTTAACATAAATGTTTGAGTTAAACTCCTCATTTTCCTTATTTGCCTCAAGGGAACTGAGAAGACTCTTGAATATAAGTATGAGTTAAGTTATGGTTTTTAAGGTGGCCCATCCCGCTCATCTCCCCATACAAAACGGGAAAGAAGATCACGCCCATATTTCTTGTCAGAGATCCAAAATTTTGCTCAAAATAGCTTTATTTGATCGAACTAGATGTCTGATGACCATTGGCATTGTAAAATTGTGTTTGGTTTCTAAGTTATAAGGTCGGAAAGTTCGCTTTTTTCGCGCGTATTATACAATAACTTTGGAGGTGGATTACACAATGATAAAGTAATAACATCTTAAAAAGATTAGTCATCAGACATAGCCTATTTAATCAAGATTTATAATCTGTTTGGTTTTTGTTCGATTTTTTACTACAGCGGTCGTGGTTTACTTTTAGCTATAAGTCGTTTTGAAATTAAAATTTTCGTAAATCTTACCAAATCATACACTATGCACATTGTCTTTTTTGTGGACATGTTGCATCTTCCTCATCACGGAGCCTGTCTTATTCTTTGAAACAGAGAAGGTCCCAGAGCGCAACAGCACGGTTTTGTATACCGTGCCCGCGAATGAGTTAGGGTCGCCGGGTTGGGCCACCTTAACAAGACATTACAATGCAAATGATACCTAGGTTTTGCGGCTTTCGATTCGTATCTCTGAATTATTTCAAGCAATACAGACATGACTGAAAACCATGGAGCTGAAAACCTCGCTGAAAACCATCAGCGATAACCACCCTACTTTGTCAGCCTAACATTTCTCATTAGGCACCGCAATTCGATCCGATCAAATATTGGCTGCTCAATGTCAACACATTACCTCCGCAATAGCTGGCCGGGCTATGAAAGTGGGGTGTGGATATTTTACCTATGATGATAGAGGGTGTGTGAAATATATTTAACTAATTACATAGGTACCATGGAGGTGAAGAAATAACTCACCTCCATGATAGGTACAGTGTAGTTTTGACGTAATCCGTGTCAGTTTAATTTTTTTTTTATGAACCAAAATACTGTCTGTCAAGTGTACTTCTAATGTAGTTATTTTATGTAGATAAATAAGTATGGATGGCTTATATCCGACACACCGCATGCCAGGACCTTCCCTTCATAAGCGCGGTTACATTGAACTGGATGGAAACACGGACAATTGTTTATTACGTTTTCGGCCTCCAATCATTCCTCACCTAAGAGGTGCCCGACGATGCCCATAGGGTTTTCAACATACATTGCACACTATGTTTAAAGGTTGTACTTTGGGGGAAAGATATCGGCAGGGAGTGTATTGCATAGTTTACCTACCCTATCGATAAATGATCTATTAGATCGGTTGGTTCTAATTTTGGATTACTCTGCGTTGAGCGATGTGATAAAGGGACGGAGGGATTGCGTTTTATAAGTAGCAAATTCTCCATGGTAGAGACGATAGAACACAGATAAACTCAACATCCCTTCGAGGTTGGACCATACCTAGTAGGGGAGGAGGAGCTTTTAAAAAACCCATGATTCATACTCAAACTTTGATTTGGCTTTAATGATAATATCATTCGCCATAATAAAGCAAATTCCGAATTACAAATAATTATATGTATAACTATGGCTACAATAGAGACAATTTTAAGATTCATTTCAGAAATCCGTATAAAAGCGACAGTAAATATACCTACTGGGAATCATTATGTTATTAGCTATTGTAAAACAGTTAAAAATATATAGTGAGTAATGTTTACATGCAGCACAGAAAAACACGAATAAGTTTGTTTCATATTAAATCAGATTAAGAATCAAAGTGTCCTGGAAAATACTTACAATTAGTGGCTCTCTGAGCTGTAGACCATGCGTGTCTGTCTTTTTACAAATTTGAAATTTTTAACCAATTTTCAAATTGTAAATACTAAAAAAACTGCTAGGTCAGATGACACAGGTGAATTTATCTCTGATGAAATCACTGCAAGAAAGCACTTAATAAAAATATTTTTAATACAGTTACTCAGAGCATGAAATGCCGTTTTCTCGCAAATTTACAATTGTACGCTAATTTTTTGTGTCTAGATCCAAAACGTTTCCTAGCAATACGAAATAATAAACTTCAGTCTGGTCTAGGATATTTGTTCAAATACCTATATAAAACAGCGGCAGGTGAACTTTTCAGAACAGCAGCGAACTGGATGACAAAATATCTTTCCATTGGGTGACCCAAAATCACTGTAAGTATTGTAAACGAAAATAAGAGCGATAGTACTAAATTTGATACATGACATTAAGATCATCAAGACATGAAAACCAAAAAGAGGATTTTTGTAAGATGTTACACCCAGTAAGATGATACATGACAAACACATTATAAAATCTATATTTTATAATAGAGCAATGCCCAAAAATTAATTGGGCATTGATGATACATAGACTACTGTAAAAGTTACTTTTATAACCTAAATGTTAATTTGATTACAATTCAATTATCGTATGGGCATGATAGGTTAGTCCCGCGGTAGAAAAAGATCTGTTGAATCATTTAGATTGCGACGGCGTCATTGATAAAGTAGCCGAAAGTAATGAACTTCGTGCAAGAAATGGTTGTCTAGCAGGGCGCCGATTTGACGTTTAGGGGCGGGCCGCAATAATCCACCTACCAAAGTTTAAGCTTGTCACACAAGTGACAGATACTATAAAATTTTATCTGCGAGCATCTGCGCACACAAATTTATAGAATCTGTGGGTATCACACGCGGGAGACATACGATAATATTTGAAAGTCGAAGCTGGTCTTTCTGGGGTTCGCACGTTAAGGTGGGGCCATCCTGCTCAACTCCCCATACAAACGGGGAAAGAAGATCACGCCCATATTTCTTGTCAGAGATCCCAAATTTTGCTCAAAATAGTCATCATTTGATCGAACTAGATGTCTGATGACCGTTGGCATTGTAAAATTGTGTTTGGTTTTTCTAAGTTATAAGGTCGGAAAGTTCGAATTTTTCGCGCGTTTTATACAATAACTTTGGAGGTGGATTACGCAATGATAAAGTAAAAACATATTAAAAAGATTAGTCATCAGACATATGTTGGTTATTTAATCAGGATTTATAATCTATTTGGTTTTTGTTAGATTTTTGACTAACTACGGCGGTCGTGGTTTACTTTTAGCTATAAGTCTTTTTGTAATTAAAATGTTCGTAAATCTTACCAAATATTATGCACTATGCACATTGTATTTTTTGTGGACATGTTGCATCTTCCTCATCACGGAGCCTGTCAATTTCTTTGAAATAGAGAAGGTCCCAGAGCGCAACAGCACGGTTTTGTACCGTGCGGTGCCCACGAATGAGTTAGTCCCGCCGGGTTGGGCCACCTTAAGTCCTTATACAGAGTGTTTTGATATGAGTTCGCATATTAGATTTACTGATTTTGAGTTTGATTTACATGTTACCTAATCATGTGCTAAGGATCGAAGAATTCGGGTAGAACCTCAGATAAAGTTTAGAAAGGAGCGAGGTGAATACAACCTTTACAATGATTTATCTAGTGTTTTTGCTGTCTGATGAAGACTAGCACGAGCTGCAAATGTACCCTCTCTCACTACAAGCCATCCCCGAGGCCCGCCCTGAGCGTTCAATTGTTCAAACCTGATAGTCTTTGCATCTGTCGGCGACAACTGTCGTTACCGGTCTGTATCTGCAGATGCTCACAGATCAAAAATATATTGTCTGCGCCCGTGTGGGTAGTCCATTGATTTCTATGAAGAGCGATATCGAAAGATATCTGCGCAGATGCGCGTAGACGCAGATATATTTCTAAGGAATTGCGTCAACTAGCGGCGACTCGTCTCCGCACCACCGTAGGCGTAGGCAGGCGAATTATTGGGGCCCGCCCCGTTCCGCCTAATAGACACGCTCCGTAACGTTGAAAGTAAGAATTCATTATTGACATTTAGACCTTTTCCTTTATTGTGGAACGTTAGTAAATAGCATTTATGCGTCCGGTGCAGCAGATATATATATTTTCCTATCCAATTAATTTTGCTAAAAGCTGAATCTGTGAGCATGTGACACGCGAGCTTTGCAAAAATATGCATGAATCGTATTTAATTTGCTAGAAAGCCTAATTATTCTGCTTACAAGGTGTGGAAGGTGGAAGCCCGGCTGACACCGACTCAAAAAATAACAAAAATCGTAACTACAAAAATGGCAATTATTTTTTACTTTTTAGTGCTTTTTCTTTGAAGTCGGTTATTTTTTTTGTTAATTTTTTTTTATTTGTTTATTTTTAGTGAATCTGAAGTACACTTACTAATTTGTACACGTCCTTTCCAATAAAAAAAGAATCACCGAAATCGGTTGGCATTATATTGAGTTATTCGTCCATTTGTCGCGCACATCTTAATACAAATTTAAGACTTATATGATTTTCTCATGGATATCATTGTCAGAACTTAACCAAATTAAAATGAGACCACTTGGGAAGCACTAGCTTTCATTTAAAAAAATAATCATCCAAATCGGTTCACCCAGGCAAAAGTTATGAGGTAACAAACATAAAAAAAAACCAAAAAAAAACATACAGACGAATTGATAACCTCCTCCTTTTTTGAAGTCGGTTAAAAAGAAGGAGAAGTGGCATGCGACCGTAATCGCGCTCCTCTATATGGTCAAAATGACCATATAATTGTATGGGAATCCGGCGGTGCGTCGTATCCCACACAGCCGAGACATCGCCACCGCGAGCGAATGCGCTCTAAAATAGCTTTCGTCAAGTCAGTTCCGACCCACACGACCCCTCCAATACGTCTGCGACTATGTTTTCATGTGGCATGTACGTTTAAGTTGGATTGGTAGTTTTTTTAAATGGAGACAGCAGGTTCCATAGTAAACGCGATCGATGCCATATCTCTTTCCTTTTTACCCGACTGCGAAAGAAGGAGGGTTATGTTTTTCGAGTGTATGTATGTATGTATGTATGTATGTATATATGTATGTATATATGTATGTATGTATGTATGTATGTATGTATATTTCTTTGGCACGCCCTACAGCCTAAACGGCTTGATGGATTTTGGCTTGAGAGGTGTCGTTAGATTCGTCTTAATTGTGAGAGTGACACTGGGTATATCAAAATTATAAAAAAAAATCATAGCCGATTTTTGGCGACAAATTATGTGTTTTCAAATATATTTTTCCTTGAAACCTATCGAGTGGGGTATCAAACTAAAGGGTTTTCTAAATAGTTTACAAAAAGGAATGCAACTTATATGTTTAAGTGTAATTTGGAATGAGAAATTCCAAAAATCATCAAAATATTCAACGTTAAAAATGAATTCAAATGATTTTTGCTTACGCAAGCGCGCTTGTCACACCAACTTAGGTCATATACTCCTCTTTTCACTACCTCCAGCTATATGGAATGTAGTTTCGGTTACATTGCGTATTTATATGGTGTAACCGAAAGATAACTTTGGGATGTCTATAACTGGAAGTGGTGGATCCGGGCGATAGTCAGATAGATTTTCGAAATTCTCGGACGCCGCATAGACCGACATCACCGGCATATCTAATAGCTTTACTAAAGATAAGAAAAAACTTTCTATGAAGATGTCGTCAGCCCCCTGATGAGGGCTTCTGTTACATAGGGTACATAAGATATGATCGTCATCATAATATCACTGATCTTTAACCGTGCGTCCTTGGGATCAGTGGGACGGAAAAGCACGGCCATGCCAAAGTTGGGTTTATCATCATATATCACATATTATTAACCCGTTATATTATTCAAAATAATAAACCAGGAGTTTATCTACGGATTAAATCATGAAAAGTTATATTTTGATGGGCTTTGGAGGCAAGAAAAACAATAAACGCTCAGTTGGGATGTAACAGTTTATAAGCTTCAAGGTAACACATTCGATCGGGCGATTGTGGACCTCGGGCCCACATATATTTGCAAACGATGAATCCAGGTCTCTTTCGCCGCATCCAGTTAAAGTTCTAATCTGTGAAACTGGAACTTAACTAGCACAATAATTAAATAAAAATGGCTTTAACAATGCTTTTGACTCACATTCAAAGCTGTCAGTCAAGAGACAACTTCCAGTCTAATGAAGTAGTGGATATAAATATTATAATCATGGTTATTATGGAGTTTATTGAATTTTAACTAGCAGTTAGTTTATACATGGATGAAATCCTGTGATCAAAGCGATTGCTACAGGGTCCGTCACTCGAACTGTTACTTCTATTTTCAAAATAATAATGACATCGCGCCAAATTTTGGTGAAACGTCAATTTGTTTCATTGTTTTTAAGTGGGCGAAAAGAGCGGAAACAAATTTGAATTGTATAATAAATTTTCGCAATGGATATTAAACCTACCATTGTGATCGTTTTGTATTTGACCGGAAAATCACAACCAGTCATCGCTCGGGAGCTCCGACATTTACGTGTGAACAAAAGTTTAGTGCATCGAACCATTAATCGTTATAACCTAACAGGGAGCATTGCTAAACGGCATAGAGGCGGTCTTCCGAAAATAGCAGTATCACATGATATGGTTCGGAAGTTAAAGGCTCGAATTCAAGGAAATGCTCACCAGTGTTCTGCAAAATTTGCGAAAAGTCTGACAATACCCGACTCAAGTAATCGGCGCATACTGAAATAAAAAGAAATGCAACTGAAGCCCTACCAATAAAATACAAAAATTACAGCATCTATGTTCAGCGCAGAAGGCAGTTCGACTACAAAGAGCTCAAGCACTGAAAGTCTTGCGTGGCGATCTGGAAAACATTGTTTTTTCAGATGAAAAAATGTTTACTGTCTAACAGTATATAAACAAACAACATTTTCGTGTTTGGCTACAGGGCAAATCCAACGAGAATTTAGACGATGGAGTAAGCAATTCGTAAGCAAGCGCCCGCTTCTGTTATGGTCTGGGCTGCAGTGACCGCAAATGGTCGCTATTTACGCGTGTTTATCGAGAAGGGCGTCAAAGTCAACCAGCAAGTGTGTGAAAAAGGTGTTAAATGAGGCGCTCATACCATGGGCACGTAAACAATGCAGTACAAAACGCTGGACGTTCCAACAACACTCAGCATTGTCTCAGAAAGCTCTTATCTATGGATCAAAGGAGGCTATATAAAACAATAACAATGATTGTCTTAAAATTAAATGTTTTATTGTGATATCTTTTTTAACGAACCATACTTCAATTAACCAAACAACATCATTTTCAATTGGTAACACTTCGAGTGACGGATCCTGTATATATAACCACTGGATTTGAGTGTCGAACAAATTTGTTTGCTTATAAATTTAGTGTAACTGTAATAAACGATGATGAGAGGGAGATTCTAAAAAAAACATATATAGGGTGTCAACGGAGATATGGTCCAAAAGCTAGCCACGTATTCCTCGGCATATTTGGTGCTAAAAAGGTAGATGATATTTTGGTTGTACGACTTGAAAAATATCCTCCCCATACATTTTAAATACCTACACATAAAATGTATAGCCATTTTGTTTCAAATATGCCAAGGAATACGTGGTTAACGTTTGGACCATACCTCCACTAAAACCTTGTATATATCGGTCATATAATCAAAATTCGTTGAATGAGGGAATTTCATTCTATGAACTGATGACTTCATTAAAGCCTTAAAGATAACATCAAGAAACTTTTAGAAGATGTAGTTTTGTTTTAATATCAATCAAAACACTCTATTTGTTACACCTCGTGGTGTAGGGACTAAAATATTGCCTTTCATGCAAGAGGTTATGGGTTCAAATCCTCGCATCGGTTACACACCACTTTATTTTGCGAGTTGTTCATGGTTCGGAACCCATGTAAAACTGTAGGTCACCTTACCCTACCAGGTGACAGGGTTAAGCCCGCCTGGGTTCGTAACATTGCATTAGGAAAAACTATGGTCGAAGTGGCAATCAATCATTGTCAATATCCGTGTGCAGCCGTGATTCTGTATAAAGGAAGGTCCTGGCCTGTCACCTAATTCCTTCTGTAATTTGTTGAATTAGGCTTATATCATGACGGTAGTTGTGTTATATTAGCCATCCATGTCAGGTTCCATAATAATACCTAACCTTACGTTCGTTGGAATGTATTAACGTGCAGATATTTAAATGATAAATGCATGCTCTACGAAAACTAAAAATAATTAAAATAAAACAAATTATTTAAAATATAAAAAACCCGACTGCGAAAAAAAATTTAACTTAAAATTGACTTAGTAAAGGAACTGAAAAGATAGAAACAAGTTGAAAAATTAAATATTTGTTGTGTTTGAATGATCATGGTTGACAGTGTTCACAAACGCAGTCGGAGGCATAAGATACATTAACTACGATTTATATTTTCAATTGTGTGCCTATGCAAATTTCACGATGATCGGTTGAGTACGCGAAACAGACAAACTTACTTTCATATTTATTATATGACAGTTAGGAGATTATAATTTGTATCAGTAAGTATATTTTTGCTATACCCATATCACTAAGAAAATCGCTAGTCATTAATAATGGAATGTATTGGGAAATATATAATATATCATTATATAATTCATATTTTGCATCAAATACATTAACTATGATTTATATTTTTTTGTTATTAAATTCATTGAAAGTGTACCTATGCAAATTTCATGATGATTGGTGACACCGAGAACGAGAAAAAAAACCTCACTTTAGATATAAAAATGAAAGGTAGGATATTGGAATTATCCCACCACGTATTTTCTTGCTCCACCGAAATAATCCATAAAATCGCTACTAAATCCACAGTGAATACTATGGAACGTACTATGGAACGGGCTATTTGATGCCTCCGACTGCGTTTGTGAACACTGTCAACCATGATCATTCAAACACAACAAATATTTAATTTTTCAACTTGTTTCTATCTTTTCAGTTCCTTTACTAAGTCAATTTTAAGTTAAATTTTTTTTCGCAGTCGGGTTTTTTTATATTTTAAATAATTTGTTTTTATCTATGTTGACACATGGAGTGTTGACAACGCTGTCTGGCCTAACTATTGCGCAACTTATCTTGTTAACTTTTCTTCTGCTTTATCATACATTCGCGCTTCTGTCATCGAAAGGAATGATTCCAAAAACACTCTTCATATCAAAACATCATTTTCCGGCCCACACACTCGATTACATTTCTATCGTCCCGTCGCAAAAAGTGAAAAAACTGGCCAAGTGCGAGTCGGGCGAAGGGCTCCTTACCATCGTACAAAATTTAACACATGTACTTTTCAATTAGTTTCGTATTTGTAACGAAATTGTCAAATTTAATTAAATCCCACAATATAAACAAAGATTTAGGTTGTTTGGCAGTTTTACATTATTTTAATTTTCTTCTTACATTTTATAGTTATTTTAGTAATATATAAGTATAATAAGCATCTAACTGTAGCAATTATCAAGTTCGAGTAAAAAAACGCCAACAATATCCCGTTTCTTGCATGGAGGCACCCTTTAATGTTTATTATTTTTTAATTTATTTGTTGTTATAGCGGCAAAGCAAACACTTTGTGAAAATTTCAGCAGCCTGCCTACCACGGTTAGTAGGCTTAGTAATAGGGATTAGGTGGTACCCTTTGGGTACGAAAGCCTATATAACCGGCCAAGTGTGAGTCGGCCTCGCATACGAAGGGTTCCATACCATTATACAAGATTTGACCCATAGAAATCACGGTTCTTCTATGGTGGCCCGTTTTAATTTTTTTTAACGTTATAGCGGCATAATTAATGCAAACTTTGTGAAAATATTAGTTGCCTACCTATTACGGTTCTGAAATACTGCCCTGTAACAGACGGACGGACGTGTGGACGGACCCCTTTTGGTATGGAACCCTAAAAAAACCGGCCAAGTGCGAGTCGGACTTGCACGCGAAGGGTTCCGTACCATCGTAAAAGGTTTATCACAAAAAATCACGTTATTTGTATAATATTAATTATTTTTAAACTTTAACTATTTGTTGTTATAGCGACTAAATAAATACACACTCTGTAAAAATTTCAGCTGTCTATTACGGTTACTGAGATACAGCCCTGTGACAGAAGGACGGATGGACGGACGGACAGCGGAGGCTTAGTAATAGGGTTGGAACCCTTTGGGTACGGAACCCTAAAAAGGAACGCTTATAGTCAGGCTCTGGTGTCTGTTGGTCACACGCATTTTGTCCTGAATCGTTCTCCTATTAATGGTGTTTTAAATTCTTCGGTTACCTTTTGTAGCGAAAAGTAAACTCGCAGGGGGTGAAATAGGAGATGATATTTTGTATGGAGAACTCATATAATATCTGGATAAAATTCAGCCCAACATCAGTCTAAAACGACATTAACGCGAGCGGAGCCGGTTATCTCAGCTAGTAAAAACTAAAGTAAACACGTGAGTATTTGAGTAAATAATAATTCTTGGCAAACATCATCACTCAGTTTCTACGAAAGTCTCGTCAAGTACACAATCATGTTCGGACATGCTGCACCGAGCTTTCCTTTTATTTTTCCAATCGTTTGTTTTTCTAAGAACGACCACAAGATAGCAAGAGTCACCTTCAGTTTACTTACAGCACAGAACTGTGGAAGTTTTAATTCATTTCCATGAACGATACAGTTTACCACATGATGCCCTAACATCTAAAATCCTTCGTTTACAGCGTAGGAAAATCTTCCAATCTTCGAGTTTTAAGATCTCTGACAAGAAATATGGGCGTGATCTTCTTTCCCCTTTTGTATGGGGAGATGAGCGGGATGGGCCACCTTAAAAAAGCGAGTGGAGCGGTCGCACTTGGTGCCAGGTGCTAAGGGGCGCCAAAATGGTAAATTCGAGAAACTAATTTTAATACCATTTTTTTAATACGCCTTTTGAGAGGCGGGCGGGGGGCATCGTGGCATGCGACGGATCCACTTGCGTTGTGTGACTATTATGGTTACAGAGAAGAAATACTAGTTGCAGAGAATTGTGCCTTTTTAGGGTTCCGTACCCAAAGGGTGTCAACGGAACCCTATTACTAAGTCTCCGCTGTCTGTCCGTCCGTCCGTCCGTCCGTCTGTCACAGGGCTGTATCTCATGAACCTTAATATAGTTACCTATTGTAAGGTGAAAATTTCACGGAGTCTTTATTTATTTTGCCGCAATAACATCAAATAGGTAAAATATGTTTGAAATTATTTTTCAAACATGTCTAACGACCTCGCTAATCTCAAAAGTATCATAAATAGGTAAAATTTTAAAATAATAAAAATAAAAGGCCCCCATTCAAAAAACGTAAAATCTTGAAAGATGGTACGGAACCCTTCGTGTGCGAGTCTGACTCGTACTTGACCGGTTTTTTTAAATAATTCACGTCCTTCAAAGCTAACAAATCCTAGCGAAATGTCCTCGCTCGACATTTTAGTCAAGTTTACATATTTAGGCAACTCCCAAATAACGACGCGTTAATTTTACTGGTGCGATATTGCTTCCATGCCTTGCTACCTATGTTTTTTTCTTACGACATGGAGTTTCCCACGGCAATGTCGCAAATATTCAAAGGGGGATCCATACATGTTGTCGAAAGGAGCAACCTAACTAGATTTTCAAGTTTTGAAAGTTTTTCCAATATCTAAAATTGATTGTCATTAAGTGAATATTTACCTGTTCTTAAAGTACAACCACGCCACGTCAAATTTCCGATAAAATAACCATTTAAGTTTACTGAGTACATACCAAACTATATTGTAGCATATAAAAAAATGTGTTGTTGTCTATTACAAAGTTGGTTTTGAGCGGTTCCTACCTCAGAGGCACGGGGACTTGCCTATGTGCCACAGGTCAATTTGTTCGATCCCCGCCATTTTTTTCTCTTTCTGAGTTGGATAAGTGAAGTTAGTCCCGAATGCGCGCCATGTTTCGGAACCCATGTAAATCGTAGGTCCTTCCCTTATTCCCTTCCCCCCTTCCCTTATTCCCTTCCCCCTTCCCTTATTCCCTTTGATGCTTTCATCGTGCATGATCATCATGCTTTCATGCATCAAAGGGAAAAAAGACATATACCTAAGTTGTCCGAATTTATACATACGAATAACAACTGCATAGTGTGCTTGCCAATATGTAAAGCTTGTAACTTCCAATTTTTGGAGACGCAGACATGCCTTTGGTAGTAAGCATGGATTAGTATTACCATAGACTAAAGAGAAAGGTATAGACTGCTAACGTCATACCAATATTGAATAGGGATAATAAACGTTCGTTGCGATTCACAATAGAAACCAAAGAATTTTAATAATATGTTTGTATTTACCATGAAATCACGTAATGCGTATAGATAAAATAAAATGTTTTCATGACACCTACCTAGGAAAAGTTTTGAATCAAGCTTACTTTTAAAGCAGGG
This sequence comes from Incurvaria masculella, assembly GCA_946894095.1. NCBI lineage: Eukaryota > Metazoa > Arthropoda > Insecta > Lepidoptera > Incurvariidae > Incurvaria > Incurvaria masculella. Next base: position 14,506,050 of record OX335644.1, read on the forward strand.
TAAGGCCCGGTTGCACGTACGGTCGTACACGTCAACATCACGGTCAACGTTTGATTAAGGTGGTGTGTGCGTCTAAGTAGATGGCGCCACAGTCGTTCGTAGTTATTTCGCACATTTATTTGGTTATGTATTTAATCGCATTAAACAATTACAAAAATAAACTGGAATCGCATAGATTATTCTGATTATTATCTGATAATCATCTTCCGAATGATAGATTTTTTTACAAATTGTTTTACAAAAATAAACTGGAATCGCATATATTATTCTGATTATTATCTTATACTAATCTTCGGAATGATAGCTTTTTTACAAAGTGTTTTATGAGATTAAATATAGTGCTCGCCACAGCTATGGCTAGAAACTTCCTATTTTTGGGGAGTTATAGCAGAAATAACGATGAACTACGATGTGATCAGGCGGTGCTGAGAGTTGCCTCACAGCAAAAATTTTTGCCGATTATTTCGAGGGACTCGTGTTCTGACGCCTGGCAAGCTAACTTTGACGAAAATATGTTACGTGCAACTCGATTTCATATGACGGGCGACTAGCCGTCACATCATCGTTAAATGTAATCAATGGATATCATTGTACCTATGAGGCGTTGTGCACTCGGACCTAAGTCAGGGGGCACTTCTACACATCCCCCCCTCATGTATTCGCGCCTGACTGCAAGATAAATAACAAACCGATGCGCTGAGTTGACATAACATCAGTATCCTTCCGTAATGAAGCATTCATTCGCACATTGAAGCTATACTATACTGAAGATGAAAGACTGGGTCAAGTTTTACAATAATATTTTTCATACCGTCAGTAATGCACAAGAAGATAAGACGAAGTTTTTTTCAGTTCAGTTGCGATCAGAGATGGCGCTGACAGGTTTATTAAACAAAATGTTGCGATTAGGCCAGACCATCTGGGATGCAGATACATTTTATTTTTAGCTCTAGCGAATTAATGAAACTGGTGCAATAAGGAGGGATAAAAATATTTACATAGTCAAATATTGCGTGGTATGATGGACAAGATTCTTAAAATTGTGATTGCGTGAGAAGGTAAAAGTGTACCTTGCAGTCTATAAAATGATCCTAGCCTGATATAGTATAGCCGGATATATTCTAGGGTAAATTCTCAGGAATCTCGAATATTTACGTTGATAAAACTGATTTGAAACCGCTGCCAAAGCAGTTTTCACGACGAAACATTCCTGGGGGATTACCTACCATGGTAAATTAACTCGACGGTTGACGTGCGCATGCTAGGTTTATGGATTCAACCATAGATTAAGTAAGTGGGTTCAACTGGAGTGATGAAATATTATGTTTAGTTTAATTTTGTATCATCATAACTGTGAAACAACGTGTCATTCGGCCAAGTGATCTTAAGGTGGCCCAACCCGCTCATCTCCCCATACAAAAGGGGAAAGAAGATCACGCCCATATTTCTTGTCAGAGATCCAAAATTTTGCTCAAAATAGCTTTATTTGATCGAACTAGATGTCTGATGACCATTGGCATTGTGAAATTGAGTTTGGTTTCTAAGTTATAAGGTGCGAATGTTCGAATTTTTCGCGCGTTTTATACGATAACTTTGGAGGTGGATTACGCAATGATAAAGTAAGAACATCGTAAAATAATTAGTCATCAGACATAGCTTATTTAATCAAGATTTATAATCTATTTGGTTTTTGTTAGATTTTTTACTACAGCGGTCGTGGTTTACTTTTAGCTATAAGTCGTTTTGAAATTAAATTTTTCGTAAATCTTACCAAATCATACACTATGCACATTTTCTTTTATGTGGACATGTTACATCTTCCTCATCACGGAGCCTGTCTTATTCTTTGAAACAGAGAAGGTCCCAGAGCGCAACAGCACGGTTTTGTACCGTGCCCGCGAATGAGTTAGGCCCGCCGGGTTGGGCCGCCTTAAATTGACCAGTTAGCATGGAACGAAATGCAATTAAAAATCAGATTTACTCACTCAGTTGCCTGTTCACCCGGCGAGTTATTTTACTATGGTATAGTCTCTGATGCCTGGTTTGGATTGCTGAATAAATAGAGACCAAAAGTAAAAAAAAAAGAACGGAATCGTAAAAATAACGAAAGGATTGAAAGGATAAAGAGGTGATCAGTTGCATACAATAGCTCGTGTCTGATTCCTCAGTCAAATTAAGAAAACAAATTCTGATATTTTGCAATGAGCTACGTCTTTGTATGTTTGTTTTTATTTTTATAAATTACCTTATATCCGTGATATACGCATTCTCATAACGTTAGAACCTGACGACTAGCTCTGAGAAAATCGAATAAAGTTTCCAACAAATTAGTAATCGTCAACGAAAATAAATTTGTTTGCTGACGTTTTTAATCTTTCATTCGATTCAATTTGAGGTGAAAACAAACGTTTACAGTTTATACAAAATACACGTCGGTTCCGTCTGTTTCATTTCCAATGCACAGGTTGCTGTTTATTTTCGTTTCAAATTCCAAGAGCAGCGGTACGGCTAAAGGAGACTTGAAAATACGCATTCGCTTGTATCTATAATCATAACTGACCCGATTGTAGTATTTAAGAGCATACATTTTAAAATTTAAACGGCCCTTATTTACCAACAAATGTCGCTCTGCTACCCTCAGGAGTAACCTGTTTTCTGCATCAAAACATATCCGATAATTTGTTTCTTGTATATATTTTTAAATCCCAGTAGTTTGTCTCCTGAGTTTTAATTATTTAGTTTTTACCGTTAATGACTGAGTACAAAACAGTTTAAATTTGCATGTTTTTTAATATAAAATGTTTCGTTTTAAGCATTTAATATTCCAGTAAATAAAGTACTTCGATAAAATTTTAAAATATAGACAGACGACTACTTACTACTTAAATGATGTTGGCATAATTTAAACCGAATCACTTTAAAAAAGGAGTAGTAAATAGCTTTTCCTTTTTTTATGGACTGACACGAAAAGTGTACCCTCTTTAGTCTTCTTTAGTCTAACTTTAGTTGTAAGGCTGTATTCTACTCGACCCGAAAAATATATTTACGTAACCCCAGCTACCTGAAATCCGAAGGTTAACTTTCGGGTACATTGCATATTTATATGGTGTAATCGAAAGGTACTTTTGGGATTTTTGTAACCGGTTTTGTATTTCGTAAATGTAATATTTGTTGGCACTTTGAAAACTCGCGCTAATTGACAGCTGCCTAATTTACAGTGTTGCCAATATGGGAAACTAAAGTCGGGTCACTTAATGTCCGGCAGAATGGCGTCTTGCACCAGCCCCGGGCGCATGTTAGCGAGCAGCGCCACGCCGCGGGAACCTTCTGCGTGGACCTGTTCCTGGGGGATCCGAAGGACGCCAACAGCACGAGCTGGGTGCCGGCCGTGCTCGCCGCCGTCTGCTTCGGCGATGAGCTCGACGACGACTTCGTGTCCGCGGCGGGGGCGCCCTACGGGATCTACGCTGTGGGTGAGGACTGCTTCCGTTGGGTGAGGGCTTCTCTCAGAGGTGGCAGAGCGCATGTTAGCGAACAGCGCCACGCTGCGGGCACGTTCTGCGTCGACCTGTTCCTGGGGGACCCGAAGGACGCCAACAGCACGAGCTGGGTGCCGGCCGTGCTCGCCGCCGTCTGCTTCGGCGATGAGCTCGACGACGACTTCGTGTCCGCGGCGGGGGCGCCCTACGGGATCTACGCTGTGGGTGAGGACTGCTTCCGTTGGGTGAGGGCTTCTCTCAGAGGCGGCAGAGCGCATGTTAGCGAACAGCGCCACGCTGCGGGCACGTTCTGCGTCGACCTGTTCCTGGGGGACCCGAAGGACGCCAACAGCACGAGCTGGGTGCCGGCCGTGCTCGCCGCCGTCTGCTTCGGCGATGAGCTCGACGACGACTTCGTGTCCGCGGCGGGGGCGCCCTACGGGATCTACGCTGTGGGTGAGGACTGCTTCCGTTGGGTGAGGGCTTCTCTCAGAGGCGGCAGAGCGCATGTTAGCGAACAGCGCCACGCTGCGGGCACGTTCTGCGTCGACCTGTTCCTGGGGGACCCGAAGGACGCCAACAGCACGAGCTGGGTGCCGGCCGTGCTCGCCGCCGTCTGCTTCGGCGATGACCTCGACGACGACTTCGTATCCGCGGCGGGGGCGCCCTACGGGATCTACGCTGTGGGTGAGGACTGCTACCGTTGGGTTAGGGCTTCTCTCAGAGGCGACAGAGCGCATGTTACCGAACAGCGCCACGCTGCGGGCACGTTCTGCGTCGACCTGTTCCTGGGGAACCCGAAGGACGCCAACAGCACGAGCTGGGTGCCGGCCGTGCTCGCCGCCGTCTGCTTCGGCGATGAGCTCGACGACGACTTCGTGTCCGCGGCGGGAGCGCCCTACGGGATCTACGCTGTGGGTGAGGACTGCTTCCGTTGGGTGAGGGCTTCTGTCAGAGGCGACAGAGCGCATGTTAGCGAAACAGTAACGACTAAGCACGATTCACAGTTACGCTGATGACTACACGGAGCATGAGAGGAAGGTCAGGGATTGGAGGAGCAGGGATGCACAGCACAGTTAGGCGCAACTTTCTGTGGTTAGTTGGATAAAGGTCTCGAAAAGCGCCTATAAATGTTGGCAAGACGCAAAGCTGTGTTATCTCTGCCAAGGTACATCCCTTTCCTCTTATAGCAAGTTTCCAGGGCAATGTCGTACCTGTCTCGGACCATCCTATTGGGCTGCAACATATCCAAAGACATAGGTTTTCGGCGCTTTATTAAATCGATTGGCAAAACTACATCGCATAAACTGGGGATCCTATACGTTGAAGAAGATTATTTTCACCGGCATGACTACTTCTTTTTTACAAATCACAAATAGGGCCGTTGATAGAATATTGTAGATAGTACTGTTCATATGGGAAGGTAGTTATCTGTACTTGCTTGCGTCCTTGGACCCACACAACTCACCGTTGGCCTGGAGACCCGAGCCACAGATGGTTTGTAGGGTCGCTCAGCCTGTTCTACAGGTACAATTATGGACGTTGCTCTTCAGAACTATCATCCCTTATTCCTCCCCATCCAACCTATATCCGGAGCACCCGCTGCAGAGTGTCAGAGCACCCCCATGCAGTTGACATTAGGTTTTGAGAATGAACTGTTTCTCAAACTTATTTGTGTGCTTCACCGCCAGGATAGGGAACTGTCTGCATGCGGGTGAACCTGTAACCTGGAAGTCTTCAACCGTAATCTAAACAAACTCGATAGCTTAGCAATAAACCGCAAAACACCTGGCATGGTGCCTCGCGGAGCGTGGTTTCGCGTAGTGAGGTGGAGTTGGCTTTTCTGAATACCTTTGGCCTGAGCAGGGCTGACAGCTTTTAATAAAAAAAAATATGCAACGTTTTTTTTATGCGACCTGACATGGATGGCAAATACCAGACAACCACGGTCATGATATTAGCCCAATGCACCACATTCCCGAAGGAATTAGGTGCCATGCCAGGACCTTCCCTTTATGACCTCGGCTACATTGAACTGGATGGAAAACACGGACAATTTTTCAGTGCCGCTTCGACCATCTTTTCATCCAATGCGATGGTACCAACTCGGCGGTTAAGCCCTACCACCTAGTAGGGGAAGGGGACCTACAGATTGACATGGATTCCGAACCATGGAGCAGCTCGCATTCGTGACGAAATGCACTTATCGAACACGGAAAGAGAGACAGTGGTGCATGTCGGAATTGAACCCAGGCCTCTGGTACGCAAGGCCAGTCCCCGCGCTACTAAGGTAAACTGGGGTAATTCCGAACGCTTTTTACGATATTTTACTTCGGCGTCAAATTAAGCATTATCAGTGATACTTTTCTTTGAAGGTTTTTTTTGTAAGGTAAAAATATTTTAATCTTTGTTAATCCGTACGAATAGAGTTATATTCTCAAAGAGCAAAAAATTAAAATGCGCCAGAAAGCAGAACCTTCTAATTCCGAACGTAAAAATCTAATTCCGAATGATGAGTGCCTAATTCCGAACGTACATATTATTTTTATAAAAAATCGAATAATTCTACTTTGGAAAAAAGGAATAGTTACCAAATAAATCTAGACATGTTATAATTCACATAACTGGTCATTTTTACCAAGATTTCCATAAGAAAACGATATTTCCTCTCTCTGTCTGTGAAACACCACATTTAAGGCGCCGCTCTCCTAAAATGTAATATATTATAGTAGCATTTTCGGTATTTTTAAATTCACAATTAATCCAACCTGGCTTGTCAATCTAATTTTATGCTACCCTGTGCCAATATTTAAGAAAAAAGTCAGATTACCTGTCCGTCTCTTTAGATTTTCACTTTTGTTTGACAAATTATTTTATTTTTACGGATAAACAGTCCTCAGCTTAATTATTTAGCTCAACGTTTCGTCTACCACGCTGCGGACATCTTCTGGATTCGCGACTGTCGTCTGCTTTATCCATAGAGCGCTAGGAGTACTATGAGCGAATCCTGAAGATGTCCACGTCGTGGTGGAGCTAAGTAAGCTGAACACTGTTTATCCGTAAATAAAAAATATTTTGTCAAAAAATAGTGAACATCTAAAGGGACAAACAGGAGTTATGTAATTTTTTGTCGTTTAGAAGTTTATGTCTTATTCTTTTAATTTTTTTTATTTCAACCCCAATTTTCAAATAAAAAAGCACAATTTGAATTACGCAATATTGATAAAAAAAATCGTAACCAATTAAAAAAAAGATGGAATCTTTGATTTGTGGTAAAGCTTACTTCCTTAGGTGTGATATAATTATCATTTATCAATTCGGTTTCAATTTAAATCCGAAGCGCTATTGATTCACGTCAACTCGCTTGCCGCGGTTTTGAATTTAAACTGAAACTAAATAGACAAATGAACATTTTTATTTTTAAAATAAGCCGAACCACCATTTTATTTTTAATTGTTTTATTTAACACTATAAATGCCAATTCCTTAAACATAAATGTGCCTACATGCCTTAGCATGCACCCGAAAAAACCTTGATGTGAATAAATAAGTAAGTATCTCCCCTTAAGTGAATAGTATCGTTCGGAATTAGGGCATTATATGGCAAACTGTTTGACCCTAATTACGTACGAGAAAAATACTGTGAAATAGTTTTTTTTAAGTAATAAAATTTTTAATAACATTACTTTATTATTTTGAACCGGCAAACTAAGTATGTTTTTTGGATTTTGGCAGAAAAACGTGTTTCTCTGATTATTGAAAATACTTACTTTACCCAAATTCTTTAGTCTTTAAAATGTTAAAAATTAACAGGTTGAACGACGGATTTTGGTAAATAGACTTGAAAAGTCTTTATCTTTTCTAATAACTAATCAGAAATTTGCTAATGTGTTTTCTGTGCAAATGTTATAGTAAATAGGTAATGGAAATACCTAATTGCGAACGTCGTTCGGAATTAGATAGTCCATACAACAAATCATCGTAAATCCGAACTACGATATTTCTACAATTCTAAATAAAAACCTGAAATTTTACTCACTTCAAATCACAGAAAAACGTATCACCTTCCTCACTATATCAAAATAGTCTTGCATGTCATGATGTTTGCCGCCGCTAAATCACTTCTGAGAAGACGTCACCCGCGGGATTCGCGCCAAAATTGTATGGGCGTACGTGGCAGACGCTCTCCGGCGCGGGACTGAGTGAATTTTAACAAATTTGACTAATATATATTCTAATTATTGTAAGCCATTATCTTTCTTAATAAATTCTGGATGTTTTTGCTTTTACATTTTGTGTCAAATAGCACAAAAATAATAGAATACAGACAAAATAAAAGCGTTCGATAATTAGGTGGGATTTTTTAACTCGTTCGGAATTACCCGATTTTACCTAGGCTACGAGCCGCTAATGAAAAGGTTAAAGCGAAGATCAAGAATTTCAAGAATCAAATGAAGAAACTGCGCCTAACGCTGCTCTTGCAACATAAATTGCTGTAGATATTTACTCTGTTCGCCTTAATTTGAGTGTCGGATAATTAAATTGTTGGATATGATAATAGAACAGGCTATAACGACAGCCATTACCTATTTTCCCAAGAGAAATGCTTTACGAGCGCTGCGTTCTAGGAAATCGTGACCAGCCTCCTTCGGGATCACACGTGTAAAATTGCCAAATGAATGCGTCAAAGTGAATATAGATGTCTACATCGCATCGAGCTTCTAACGACCCTGGTTTACGGTTACTGGTGTTAAATGCTTGGCTGCTCCATTTATTTTACGGTTATTATTGTTATACTTTCAGCGAATACTTCAGCGAACATCTATTTAAGAGCCCACATTAATGTATTAGAGCTTATAGACACAGTTTCATCAAACACAGAATATCGTAGGATGTTGAGATTAGTAAGGTTATAAAAGCAACACTCTTGGTGAAAAGGTTTAATGACCTACAAAGTCAGCTACCGACCGTAAGACGTGTAGGCTACTCTTCGGACACAGCCTATTTCTTAGATGATATGTGCACTATTTTATTCAAGAACAATTTCCATATGTATCGTGATTAATTTTTTGTGTAGTGAATAGTGCACTGATTAAAGTAGGTGTTATCTCCTCAAGCTTTGTACCTCGAACTTGAGGTCACATCCAAAGATTATATAATCTATCTATTCACTTTTGGCTCTTTAATCTCCGTACTTTTGGCACATACAAGTAGTGTATGTACTACTGATTATCTGATAACTTTTCTGTACGTATATATATGTATTTGAAACCTTCTGTGGAATAATTGTAAAATATAATAAACATGTTTAAATAAATAAAGCTTTTATCTTCGTAAACGCAAAAAAATAAGTTTTTTCATGATTAATTCTTTTACAATTAGCAGCAGTATTCAGAGTGGACAGATTAACTTTAGTAAGCGTATTAAGGTCGGACTAAACCGTTTTTTCTATGGTTAGTCCTGTGCTGATCCCGTACTAAGTTTTGACAGGTTCACTCCACAGAAATCTGAATATTCCGATTTCTGTGGTTCACTCAGAATACGACTGTTCTTTTATTTTTTCACTATGCGGTTGAACTGGGCTGTGAAGGAAAAACATCGAAATCTGATTTTCGCAATGTTAGCAGGCTGAAGGTAGTATGTTATGCAGCCACTTCGGTTTCTCTTTCTATACTAATGATTATAATAAAGTTAAAGAGTTTGTTATTTTATTTTATTTGAACGCGCGAATCTCTGAAAATACCATTCGAATTTGAATAAATATATTTGCAGTCGACATCCCTATAGGTAGTTTGAATGACGCTATGACCTTTAAAAGCTGAGCAAAAAGTAAAAAGTCAGAACGAACAACAGAAAACGAAGTGCGCGGGCAGGCGATGATGCGATGCGGGCAACGAGGGCAACGAAATTGATCCGAGCGGAGCCGGGAACCTCAGTCCATGATATAGCTGGTCCCTATCTAATAATTCTTTTTTCAATTCCGGGTTCAAGTTTTCAGCTGCAATTATGTTTTTTATTTTACGAGTGATTTCATCGATTCAGGTCTGCTGATCTCCGTGCCATTCCTGGTGGCCACGCTGGCGGTATACGGGTTCGTACCCGAGCTGCGCAATCTCCACGGCCAGTGCCTCATGGCGTACGTGGCGGGGTTGCTCGTCAGCTATTCCCTGCTCGCGTACCTGCAGCTCCATACCACCTCCATCTCCGGCTCCATGACGGGCTGCTACGTCATCGGTAAGTCCTTCAACCTCCACGGCCAGTGCCTCATGGCGTACGTGGCGGGGTTGCTCGTCAGCCACTCCCTGCTCGAGTACCTCCGGCTTCACACCGCCTCCATCTCCGGCTCCATGACGGGCTGCTACGTCATCGGTGAGCCCTGCAAGATCGCAAGGCTCACCGATTGATACCTAGCCTGCCCTAGGCCTATGGAAGATTGCTGCACCCCTCCGGAATCGGATCCAAATTTTCAATGAAAATGTTTAATGACCAAAAAAGAAAATCATGCAGGCGATTGTCGTCGGAAACTATCGCAGGATATGTTCGTTAAATTTTTCGAATGACCGAAAAAAAAGAATTTGTGAAAAAAAGATCGAAGCTTAGCGCTCCAGCCGAGTTGGCCAATCCAGCCGAGTTGAGTAGAATGGTCGGAAATGTTCGACCAATCTAAGAAAGTTCATGCGGCCCGTTCCCATAGACTGTAAGATGTAACTACAATAATTACCGTCAGAACGCAAAATTTCCCATATTCCCCGAGTTTTACCGCCCCTGAAATTTTGCCCCCTAGGCCCGCGCCTGCTCGGCCGGTAAGGAAATCATCGCTGCTCCCAACAGCAACGGTAAACGGTAAAATACGGCAAAATTATGTTGTGTTGCTTCATCGATGCACGAGTAATAATTACATTCTGAGCTACGGGATAACAAAACGTGGTATGATTTGAGCAGCTCGATGTGTTAAATTCTCACTTTGTTTCTTTTTCTTTGAATAAGGCCATGTTGGTACCATCACAAAGATGGTAGGGATCGGCAAGAAATAATGGGTTTTCCATCAAGATCAATGTAGTATTGCTTTTTAAGGGAAGTTCCAGGCATGGTACCTATATCATTTGAGAATGCGTTGCGTGTAATTTGCTCTAACGGCCAGTCTGTAATCCTACGCTTTAGGGCGGGAAAAATCGGTGTTACTTCATCGGTACATCTAAGTCTCGTATCCTTCTTCATAGGGCCGCAGAATAAAGGTGTTACCTGCTATATCGTTTATCTTGTGCGTTAATCATGGTACATAGCTGCCGTAAATACAGGAGAATAAAAAACAATAAACTTTGATTGTTTTATGTATTGCGCGTGAAAGATTTAGTTTTAAAGTAAGATAAGTTTGGCTGGCGGCCTGATATTGGGCAGTTCGGAGACGAGCGAGCATTCGGGGTGTAAGAAAGGAAAGGGGTTGGCTCGCGCCAGGTGTTCCTATGTCCGTCAGGAAACTATCATAGGTAACTTGAGTTTATTCTTTGTTTATGATTTATTTATTTGATAAAAACAGTAGTTACAAAAGTAAATGTTACCTCCTATACTAAACTAGGTTTGTCCTATACGGGGCAACCTCAAGATTACAGTCAAGTGATTACATTAACAAAGAATGAGCTGAGCATTGTTATAAAACTAGTATAATAATAATAATATTTGGTTGTACATACCTCGGAAACTGGGAGGTAGAGGAATGCTTAATCTCACAAACCTCCATAATTCCGAGGTACGTAAACTTCGTGACTACTTTTTGACGGCTGCGGAAAACAACAGACATATCGACGTAGTGGCGTGCGATTCTAAGCTCACCCCGCTTAATCTGTTCGACGCGAGCTTGACGCTTCCGGTTGTTAGCACTACTGAGCGTGTCGAAGTATGGAGAGGCAAGGAACTGCATGGACGGTTTCTCCGAGTACTAGAGTCCCCAAACACGCATCTCTTGGATTCAGTTCAATGGATGCGGTTTGGTGACCTATTCGGAGAAACCGAAGGCTTCGTTTGTGCCATTCAGGACCAAATGACCGTCACGCGTAACTTCCGGAAGTATATAATGAAAGATGGATCGGTCGATACCTGCCGAGCCTGTGGCCAACCAGGTGAGACCATCCGCCATATTACTTCCGGTTGCTCGCGCCTGGCGAGCGTTGAGTACCTGGAGCGGCACAATCAAGTAGCAAAATAGTTCATCAGCAACTTGCCTTTAAATACGGCCTCATCGACTCAGTGGTGCCATATTATAAATACAAACCGGAAGACGTGTTGGAGAAAGATGGCACTAAGCTCTATTGGGATCGACCAATACAAACCGATAAGACAATTAAGTGCAATAAGCCCGATATTGTATTGGTCGATCCCAAGTCTAACGAGATCTTCCTCGTAGACATAACAATACCACATGACGAAAACCTCGACAGGGCCGAAAATGAGAAACTTATGAAATATTTAGACCTGGCCCACGAGGTTACCGCCATGTGGCGTGCACGGAAAACCACCATCGTGCCAATTGTTATGTCTACGAACGGCGTCGTCCCGAAGAATTTGGCCAAACACTTAGAAAAATTAGGTATCGATATTGGGCTCCGATTCCAGATGCAGAAAGCGGTTCTACTCTCGAACACGAGAATCGTTCGGCGGTTTCTGTCTCTGTAGCTCGGAGCGGTCTTACAGGATTTGTCCCAGGTGGGACCTCCGTAAGGTTTTCCAGTTTTAGGTTTATATTTTTTAACGCTTATTTTTGTATTTTTGTATTAAATAATGTATACCTAAAATTTGATAATAAATATATACTGTGAATAATAATAATAAAATTCTTTATTCACTTATTAAGCAAAAACAAAACTTACAACATAAATACATAGTAATCAGAACAGTAAAAGGTAATTAAGGTAATTAAGGTAATCATTATTAGAATTTTTTATTTTTATAAATAAAAATTATATTTTATTTGTTCCTATCGCGGTTGAGACCTTCGGCCCATGGTGTGAGAGCGCCAAATCCTTGATTTATGAAATCGGAAAGAAAATTATTGACTTAATAGGAGACTAAATGTCAGCAAGTTATTTAACATAAAGACTGAGCATTGCTATCCAGAGGGCAATGCAGCAAGCGTGATGGGAACACTGCCATACGTGTCGCCGCTGGACGAAGTCTTTTATCTTGGCTCTTAACCCTTGTGTCTTCGTTTTTTTTCTTTTTCATGTTTTTAAAATTTTCATTTGTTAATGTTATCAAATAAATTAGTAAATTATTAGAAGTATTGATAAATCATCATCACTACATAGTATAAAACAAAGTCGCTTTCTCTGTACCTATGTCACTATATCCCCATGTTCGCTTAAATCTTTAAAACTACGCAACGGATTTTGATGCGGTTTTTTTTAATAGAATGAGTGATTAAAGAGGAAGGTTTATATGTATAATAACATCCATTAAATAGTGGAGAAATACTGTTATTTTTGAGGTTTCCAATGTGATGTCGTAATAAATTACATTTTTTCCGCTTACATTGCAAACGCAGCGCAGGCTGAATCCTACGAGATTTATCGAAATAATGTACTAAGTATTGTATACATTGAAAAAGTCTACAGAAAACTCCGCGATGGTATATGTCTATCTCTTATGGATATACCACAATATATTTTTTTTGTCATTAACTTTTTACGACAAATAAAGGCTAATTTTCGAGGCGATTTTAACCAATACAGCATTAATCCTTATCCAATTAAATACCTTAAATACATTGTTGATTTAATATAGATTTATATGGCCGTTTACAGCATATGATTTAAATGAATATTTTCGAAGATATTACAGATTTAAAAATTGCGGGACGTAGGTTTGCGGCAGTACCGGCCGGCCGGGGCGGTGGGGGCGTGCCTATAAATAGTGCGTCGGAGGCTGCGGTTCTAGCACTTTGAATTTAGCAGCGATCGGACGCGTTTATTATCGGAGCTCTCTAATCTATACTCTATCTATACTATTATATAAAGAGGAAAGGTTTGATTGTTTGTGTATTTGAACCGAATAGGCTTAAATACATGAACAGATAGGAAACTACTGAACGGATTTAAAAAATTGTTTCATCGTTGGAAAGCTACAGTCTATCCGAGGGACATAGACTATGTTTTATCTTAAAAAAATTAGGGATCCTTACCAAAACTCCGATAACGTAACCCAAGGTGCAAAAAAATTACCAAGAATGTTCCTTACATCGCGTGCGCTGCGAAAACTATTCACGATAGAACAAAATGATGTAGTACAATTTTGTAGAACACATTATTATCTACAAAAAATGTCGCGGCAGCATACATCTAACTATTATAGTTATGTCACAATAAGTGTGCATTTATTTTAAAATAAAAATTTAAATACCGCCGCTAGAAAAGGCTCTTTATTTGTACCTAGATATGAATCCTTATCAAAATAAATCAATACCTTTATATTACTTTTGAATTATTCGATTCCGACATTTCATTCGAAAGATATCATGAGTTTAAAAATTCGAAAAAACTTCCCTTTGGCAAACTATGCGTTTTAGAGTTTGTAGGCGTCACTCAGAGATACGGGATGTCAGTCGGCTCCCTACGCAGCAGCCGTGTGCGGAATTTAAGAAATTGTCGCTTGATAATATTTTGTCGCTTGATGATAATTAGTTTAGTAGGTAACTAAACGCATTCAAAAAGTTGTTTTCAGAACTAGACCCATTAATATATGTTGTACATTTAGTTATCCTAATAAATAAGTGACTTAAATAGTTTTTATGATTTTCGATTAAATACTTTTTAGTTGTAGGTTATAGTAGTAGATGTAGGTAGCTAATAACAGTTAAACATGTTTGAAAAATGTTACGGCTTTTCACGCGGCAGGAAGATACACTCTCTAAAGACATTCTCAAAAGCCGTAACATTTTTCAAACATGTCTAACGACCGCGGTAATCTCAAAAGTATCATAATAACAGTTAAGCTAATTATTTAGTGAAAAATAAAACAACATCAAATAATGTTTACTCCCTGGCTTTAACTCAATAAATTATTTATTTAATGGCTTTGTTTTGTGGTTATGACCTTTTTAAAATAATTAATAGTATGAAAAATACATAAAAGTAAAAAAATACAAAAAAAGAAAAAAAAATACAAAAAAAATATATTCACAAAATTTGTTATTTTTATTTCAAATATTTCAATGTAGGTTTATGCTCTTTTTTAGGAACTCTACGTAATAAGGGGTTTATTTGTTTATCATTGAGTCAAAATAATATTTTTTCAATTATATTATGCCCGTGCAAAGCCGGGACGGGCTATTTTTATATTTACTATTTATCAGAATACGTCGAATATTTCGATGGCGATGTCGAGCAGTGTTTTCTGTGACACAAGATGACCACAAAAATCAGTGATTGCTCGAAATTACCACAAAAATCAGTGATTGGTTAGTATATACATATTATAGATGGACCACACCTTAACACCATCAGGTATAGATGCCATATATCGTTACTACCGTGACAAAACCTTTTATATAGACAATATTTACCTATTACGCACCCTGTAAGCACATAATTAGGCTTTCTAATAAGTACCTATTTTGCATCATTTAGTTAATTAAAACATTGCGTGTTACATGTTTACTGATTCAGCTTTTAGCTAAATTAATGATGCAGAAAAGTAGACATGTCTGAAAACAATGATTTAAATATCTGCTTATACAGGGTGTTAGCGGAGGAATGGTCCAAACACAGAACAATTAGGAGTACCAGGTATTCCGTGGGTCCAAACGATAACCACGTGTTCCTTGGCATATTTAGAGCAAAGGAGTTGTGTGTGAGGATGTTCTCTAGTTTCATTTGCGGCCTGTATTGTTGGGATGTTCTCTAGTGTTTAATAAATTATATTATATTCGAAGCGGCAATACAAATTATCCGTGTTTTTCATACAGTTGATGTATCCTGGCATGGAACCTTATTACATCGAGAATTTGGTGTGTTTGGCTAAATATCATGAGACAGGACAGACGTCCATATCCGGCCCATAAAAAATAGTTGCACATTCCACCAACGTTTATGTTATTTAGGTACGTTTTTCTGACGATTCCTCATAATAATTTCGGAGATAGATACAAGCTATCAAGATATTGTAGACAGGTGGGGTTCCAATTGAATTGACGTTATCTACCGCCAACTGCGTAAGGGATATTCCCGGGGGATAATCCGTTCGTTAAAATTTCATGTTGGCAAATAATTAACACTGTCTCGATTATTAGAGTTGCATTATAAGAAGCCTTTTAAAGCCTCTTTCTCCTCGTTTTGTTCATATGTATGTACAAAAATTCAAAGGAATTGAAAAACATTGAGGAGGAAGATTTTGTTAACGCCGTACAATCAACTTTTACCTATTCACGTTTTTTGCTCCAAAAATGCCAAGGAATACATTTAACATTTGGACCACGAGTGTACGTATACCTTGAAGTGGGTGGCTTACGCACATTACTCCGTATTCCCGAAGCATTACTTTGATATGGAAGGAAAACACGGAGAAATGCAAGTTAAGTTGATAATAACAATTAAAAGGAGATAACTATATCCTTGTGTACATCGTTTGATTACCTTTTTCGATGCTACCCGTTCCATGAACAAAAGTCTCTCAAATAATTTTCACAGTGGCCACGAAGGCCGCGTGAAAACAATTAATTTCCCTGCACCCCTAAAAATAGCACTTAAGTACAAGGTGGCTCGGGGAATGGCTCGCGCTGGCAGGCGTGCAGCGGGGTCAACACGAACGTGGATACATTGTTGTTTATTAGTTTAATTATCCATGTCAGTCGTACGAGAAACAAGGTGAAGTGAACCCTCCGCGTGACAGTGAAATTGGGGTTTTACAGGTGATTAGGTCACACAAAGGAGTGTCACGTTTGAATCATTTTAAACTCGAAGGTGCCTGTCTGTTGGGAGTGTTAGGGGCTGTTGCCCCTTAAAATTTTTGGTTAATTTAATAGCCGAATGCACGACCGCTGGTAAAATAAGGATGTGAGGTGTCCTGGGACTCCCGACAGAAACTAATCGTTCAAACATTTATCAGATTTATATGGAAACACGATGGGTCTAGGCCGAGAGCCTCCAGAGATATGACACAATCAAAGCAGAATACCGAAATATAGGCCCCTTAGAAATCAGTCGTGTCTTTTCTTGCTCCACGCCGATTTCTCTGGTGTCTCTATGAAATTAATAACCTCAAACCTCCGCTCAAACCCACATTTCAATAACATCGTCGATAACATTATAATGGCAATGAATTCGGTCTTTAAAATTAATTCAAGTCGCAATGTCATATTATTTTCTAAATTAAAACACTGGTTTGGCAGATAGACACTAATATTTTTGAGGGGCCCAAAATGAATGGGGCAATACGTATTCTCATTTGTCATATGACAGAAAAGCATTGCAAAATGTAATTTGCATATTTCTAAAAGTTAGATCTCGGTGAGACCTTTCATTTGTAACAACATGGTGGGTCTAGGAATACAAGATCCAGAGATACTCGTAATACACATAACCGACTATTGCAACATTCCCGGCAGGAAATGCATCAATATATCACCATGAACGGCTCGTAGCCTAGTGGCGCGGGGCTAGCCTCGCGTACCAGAGATCTGGGTTCAATTCCTTGCCCCGACATGCACCACTTTCGTTCTCATTCTGAGTTCAAGAAGTGCATTTCGTCACGAATGCGAGCTGCTCCATGGTTCGGAATCCATGTAAAACTGTAGGTCCCCTTTCCCCTATACTAGGTGGTAGGGTTTAAGCCCGCCCGGGTTGGTACCATTGCATTGGATGGGAAGATGGTCGAAGCGGCAATGAAAAATTGTCTGTGTTTTCCATCCAGTTCAATTTATCGTAATTCGGAATGTGGTGTTATGGGTTAATATCATAATGTTAGTTGTGTGGTATTAGCCAGCCATATTAGGTTGCATAAACATAAAATCAGCACGACCTGCAAAGAACTCGAAATATTTAAAAGAAAAAAAGGATTCAATGCTGGCCCCTTTTTTTAATTTAAATGGGGCCACTTTTTCTACTCGGAGCGTTGTTCGAATTTCCGTTTATAACGTTTTACGTTTCACGTTAGGTCTCAATTCCAAAACATCAACAAAAAAGGTTCGCTCCAATAAATTACCAATTAAATAGATCACTTTTTGTAAAACGTACGGAGTCAACTTAAATTTCCTACGATACGTTTTATAATAAGTGACCTTTTTAAACCACAGTTCTTGCTCACTTTATCTCGAAGTTTAAATTGCTTATTTTATAACTTTTTAATACTTTTTGATATTGAAATATATCGGAATGCACTAAGAAACGTTTTCAAATTGGAAACAATATTTTTTGACAACATTTTTCATTCAAAATCAATTCGTTCTCAGTCTATGCTAGCGAATCTGACATTCGCCTTTCCCATTATAATCTCAAGATAACCCCATCATTCTGAAACACCCTGTACTTTCTGAACAACTACCATGTCTCAGAAGACGGTGGAAGGCCACCCTTAAGGAGACTCTTTGATCGTCTCACCAACATTCGTAACCCAATTAGGACCCCATCACTCATATCAGTCAATAGAAAATTGTATCGCGGTCTCCTAACAACCACTTCATTGAGGGAAGGACGCTGGGTGGGGCGGTCTGATACATCAATTTGGCAAATTACATGAAGTGCGTAACTTAGAACCTAACGTTACACTAACGTCATATGTTATGTACATATGTACACTTACCCAACACGAATATTTTTTCCAATCGTGTCACTTTCAATCGCCTACTTTTTTATGTATAGCGCGATATATAGCGTACAGACGATGCCCATGGGCTTTCGAACTTGTCTTGTTCGCGTTAAATTCGACGACGTCCTGGAGACCCCACCCGAAAACCTAGCTAGCGGAATCCTAACTTGATGTATAACAGGACCTTTTGTATTCAGAGTGGGCAGACTAACTTTAATCCGCCGGGCTAAACCGGTTTTTGTATGGTTAGTCAGGTGCTAATCTCGTACTAAGTTTTGACAAGTGCTCTCTGAATACGACTTGAAATGAATGTTGCATGTACCATGTATTTACCTACTTACTGCAATGAATATTGTTATATGTAAACTACTTACAGATAAAGTAAATTAATTGGTGTTATAATGTAATTTTGCTGACTTTTCTCAGTATTAAAGTTCCGGTACATTTTATGTCGTTACACTAGAAACTAGACCAAGTTCGACGTTGTTATAACAGAAGTTTGTCGATTTTTTTATATTTTCGGTGTAACGATATAACGCAGTTGATTTAATTTTATATGGAGAGCTATGTCATTTGTGGATATCAAAAACCACAGAGGACACAGACGATCAAGGGTAGAGGTATGGAGCGCATCACAGTAAACGTCACAGTAGGTACATTTGTAAGGTCGGGAGCAGAGATGTCGTCTGTACCTATGAATCTGAAATCTGATGAGAACCTTTTGTAAGGTAAAGACTATCCTAGTCGGCGAGCCAAGTAAAATAAGTCTGCCGTCGGCTAAACCCACATAAGGCTTATTTAGCTTGGTCTGCACGTTACATAATTTAATCTAAACAAACAAAAAACGTTCCAGAATACGTTAGCCTGTAACAACATTGTGTGTAAACCAGAGTAAACAAAACACCTTTTAAACAAGAGAATCTTCGGCATTTGAAGATCTGTGAGTTTTTGTATTCTTTTCTTGCCGACATTGTACCTATCAAACGTCTTCTGGTAAATGAACCACGTAAGCCATGTTGAAGTTTGAGTAACATGTAGACATCTGAACGAAATGATTGCAAACAGCCAACAAGAATCTAGCTTTGATCAATAATGATCTATGAAATTAGATGATGGTTTGACATGCTAAACCCAGCCACTGATCAAAGAAAGGACAACCCAGCTCTGATCTAACATTATTTATGAAATCAGATGATGGTTAGTGGTCTCCGCTTTTTTAATAAAGACCTACCTCCATAAACATTTTACTCTCTCTGTACTCTGTAAAGCAAACAGGCATATACTTACAATTTATGTTTTACATCTAAAGTAATATACAGAGTGGGTGCTAAGTGTAATAGGCGCATTATCTCCGGATTAAATCGCGTTTTGTGTGATTAGTCCGGAGATAATACATATATTTAATATTTGTACAGCCAAATCCGAATACGACTGCTAATAAAAGCTCCGAGCTCACAATGCGATTCAAGTAAGAAGAATGAGATGAGGACCACCGTCATTTTGAATGTCAAACTGTTTAAGTCAAATAACTTCAGTATGGTGTGCAAAAAATATATTTAATTAACATTTAGAGAGAATAATTTATTTTAACTAAATATTTATTTAGAGATCAGAGATTCAAATTATATTCAACAACGTGATAACAAACAAAATGAAATGAAACTTTTGTTGCACTTTTGAGGACATCTGACATAAAATATCCACATATAACGAATACACATAAAACAGATAACCACAGATAGAGAAGTACAGTACTTATATAACTGTGTATTCGGTGACCGGCACTAAATGTCATGCTACACTGTGTAGATTCGTGTGTTAGTGTCGCTGTCACGGCAAGGCAGAAACGCTAAAAAACAATAAAGAAACGAAAAACATGCACATACTCCTCCTTCTGAAACCTCGATTCTGATGGATGTAAAAAAGCGTCAGGCTTCCTTTGGTATTGAAGCGAATGTTTCCCGGGTAAACTCGAGTGGACGTGTCGACGGTACTTTTCCGCGCTATTCCTAGTGAAGTTTGTCACGAGCCCCGTCCTATTCTTATTTGAATCTCATTGTATGTTCAACCGAAATTGTATACTTTGGACTAAACCGTAAACATACTAAACTTTTAGCTCCCATGCTGCCATGCACCTCTTTCTCTGATAATACTATTCATTCATAAAGTAAACAAGTATTTACAATGTAATGAAATCAAAATAAAAAAAATAGATTTCATCCTATCACGCTAACTTCGGATCAGAGCGCCGCGGGCGTCGAGACAAATTGCTTTTCCTGTAGAGCATCCTAACCTAACCTAACACTAATTGGACAGTTGCGCCTGTTGTTCGCAGACTCGAGCTCTCCAAAGTGCATCCTGAGGGAAAAAACGAATGTTGCAGTCAGATCTATAGTTCTGCAAATTTACATTAAACGGGAACATGTGCTGTGTGGGTTCCGGCAATTAAAAAAATGCATTTCCCGAAAACGTCGAGGATTTTGTCGTTTGTGGTTTGGATTCCACGTAAAATGTGGATCCCTTTCCTTACTTACTAGGTGATACGGTTAATCCCGGTGAATTAACAATGATCGAAGCGGCAATGAACATTTTTCTTGTATTCAAAGTCCTTGTCGCAAAGGTCTGCTTCTCGGTCTGCTTGCGGCGACGCTAGGTTCGGGTCTCCTCTTTCCCTAAAATATGGTTGACAGAGGCGATGGCTGAGCCCGGCGTGATGCTCGTGAACGGGTGCTGTTTGTGGGGACTGGCTTGCTCCAATTGGCAACATGTTAGATGGCGGGCATAGTCTTTACAAATAAACTGATATTTGTCATGAACTGTTGAATATGATATTAATTGTTTTACTTTATACTTTTGTAAACTGAGACTAAGTGGACGTTGAAAAAAAAAACCAGCGGAGTTTCTTGCCAGTTCTTCTTCGCTGGTATTGCCGAACTGGCTAATGATAAAATGATAAAATATGACAAATCCGAGTGCAGTGTACTGTCTATGGATTATGAATAAACAATAAACAATAAACAATTCCATTCAGCCCCTGTACTTATAGAATTCACACAGACGATTGAATTAAAGTGTTAGCTGTCATTTTCGTTATATATTCGCGATCTATACTTTGAATATTTAGAAAGGGACCAAACTGCTGTCATTCGATGAATAAGACAATGTAAGAATTCACATTTGAATGGCGTTCATGATTGAATCACCGGCGACTGCGAATTTCTAGATTAACCACATATAGTTCAATGTGGCCGTGCAATATAAGGAGGTCCTGGCAAGGCACCTAGTTCCTATAAGGTGTGTTGGGCTTGTATCAGTACACACACAAGGCATTTTATTTACATGTCAAGTTACATAAAAAACATACTAAACTTTGGCAGGTGTATTCAGAGACTCAGAGTGGGAAGACTAACTTTAATCCGCCGGACTAAACCGGTTTTGGTACGGTTAGGGCTAATCTCGTACTAAGTTTTGACAGGTGCTCTCTGAATACGACTGCTGGTGATTATTAACTAACTCCTCGATAGACAAACGTTGGGAATTGAATCCAGCGAAGTTTCTTGCCAGTTCTTCTTCGCTGTGATGGTTGAAATGGCTACTAATAAAATATGACACATCCGAGTGCAATGGACGATGAGTACACAATAAACAATTGCATTATGCCTCCTGTTCGCCATCCGAATATGCCAAATTATGCATGCGGTTTGGTGATAAAAGAAGACGGCCACTACGGTTTATACTAGTACTGTAGGTACTTAAAAGTGCCAACAGGTTATCCCGCCATGCCAAAAATAAACAAGATAGTTCACACGAACCGTATGGTTCATTACGCAATGATGTCAGAGCTAGATGGTATCACGCCTTCAAACCTGTCGAAAACCTCCCTTGCTTCCAAGGCATGACTTGGATGCAGTGAGGTCTACTGTCGGGGATTCAACCTTAGCCTCCAGTTCGGTTCTCGGTCAGTAGTTCTAGGGCAACCGACTGTGCAGTCATGAACGCTGAGCAACCGAGACATGACACGTAGGTACATGGGTGTAGCCAAGGGGGTGGAGGGGAGGGCAGCTTCCGCCCCCCTTAGAGCTTCGAAAGTAGTCCAATCAGGAATATTTCTGCCGAGAAAACTGCGTTTATAGCTTTTGTCAAAGCGATTTTCACGATGAAAAGATTCCGGAGCACGGTACTTCATTGAGTTAAGAGAGCCGTTACCCTATTAAATCCCCATACTACGGGCGATAAGTGTTACCATGCTCTTAATGTTTTACTAGGGTTTTGATATTTTGGTTTCTAAAATATATTATAGAAAGCTATGTCTGTATGTTTTATTTTATTTAATATACCTTTTAGGTTGAAAAATATTGGCTAATAAACACTGGTAAAAAGGTGTCGTTGTTTACGTTAATTTCCGATTGTTTTTACCGAAAAATACAGATATAAAAAAATAACATACGGACATAGAATGAAGCTTTATTAAGTGATATAAACAATTTGATAAATATCTGAACGGTTAGGGGTAGGGAAACAACTGGAAGACGCAGTCGATGTGCCAAATTGTGCTAATGGACAAAGAATGCATTTCTTAAAATTTTCAAATCTTAGATTTCCTGTGACTTCACGACAGCCTTACAGGTTTTCCTCTGAGTACCAACCCGGGCGGGATTAACCCTGCCGATTTCCAACCATTGAACAGCTCGCATTCGTAATGAAATGAAGTTATCCAATTCAGAAAGAGAAAGAAAGTGGTGCATGAAGGTGGCCGAGAATTGAACCCAGACCTCTGGGATAAAAGTCAAGTCCACCCGCCCCTGAGCCGTATTTGGGTAGTTTCTTTTTACGACCTACGTGGCTCAAATTGCCCTTGTCACGCCTTGTGATTACAATTCGTTTTCAGAATATTGTGCGGGAAAAATCCCTCACTCCTTTGATGAACACGGAAAATTACTCCGCACGTCTCATTTGTTTGATTGATGCGATGGACGAACATGAGATGTTTGTGTTTTGTTTGTTCCAGCATTCGTGGTGTTCTACTGTTTCATGTCCAGCTTCTTTTGGCTGAACGTTATGTGTTTCGACATTTGGAGAACTTTCAGGTAAGTAAATACAACTTCACACAAATTTTGTTTCTAGGAAATTACGCGTATCTCTTAAATAGATTAACAAAATGAAGGCTCTGTCTATAAGGATCTATTTAAACTAGCTGGAATGGCTATTTAAATAAGATGGAAAACATGGTAAATTTCCTATAGGCATTTAATCAAATTAAATGCCCATAATATTATGTCCCTGAGCAGATTATTTAACCCATCGGGAATGACGACAGAGGCGATAAAAACGTATTTGTATGGCGGCAGCGTAGCCAAGAAGTTAGTTGAAAACGTGTAACTGTACAAAGTAAGATATCTCGGAGTAGTGCACGACGCTGCATCGGGTCCGAGGAGCCAAGCAGGTGCTTAGTTGATCAGAGTGGGCAGTCTGAGTTTTCACCGAAATTGGCGTTTACGGCAAACCGATCGACTGGCGTTTTCTCCAAACTCCATACAAGTTTTTACTAGATATTCTGTGGTTTTACTTCTTCAAGCTGTCAAAGTCAAACGCGGACTTCCGATTTGTATGAAAACGCGGAGTGGACGTAAACGGCAACGTCGACGTATTTACGGCAACGTTGAGTAAGCTGTCAAATCAAGCTCGGACTCGCAAATATTAGTTCGCTTAACGCCCGCTGCGCGCGCTCTTCAATTTCTCCATACAATTGAAAACGCCAGTCGATCGGTTTGCCTAACGCCAATTTAGGTGACAACTTAGACTACCGGCTCAGTCTGACATGTTAAAAAAAATACTGCACGCAGGTTCTTATCTGCGCCTTGTAGAGCAGCGCAGTAATTGATAGATCGAAGCGGCAATAAAAAAATGTCTTTTCCATCCAGTTCAGTCAAGCCGTGCTCATAAAGGGAAAGGTTTGCCATGGCACCTAATTACTTCGGGAATGTGGTGCATAGGGCAAAAATCATGACTGTAGTTGTGTGGTATTAGCCATCCATGTCACATTCCATAAAAATAAGGTCAACACCACTTTTTATGTATGGTCAACACCACGGAGGATGGAGGTGGAGAGGAGGTGTTATTACCTCATATTACTAAGGAATGCAGCGTGATTCTGCGCGGGGAAGCGGGGGAAAAATATTTTATGGTGGGGGCTCAAGCTCCGCCTTTTGTGCTAAATCCATCTACCGGAACGACCGGTATTCTGGTAGCAGCTATTCCGAGAGCTATTCTTAGTGGTTACAAGTCTACAACTAGATGGCGCCTTTTGCATTTTGCTGTGAGTTTTTTTCTATAAAAAACCTTCGAAATTTAAATTTATACCTTCGCGGGGATTCAAATAATTTTAATTTAAAAACGTCATAAAAATTTGCATCATGAGATCAATATTTCTTACCGTACAAAGAAAATTATTGCGCGCCATCTATCGGCACATAGCAAAAGCGATACATCGATACAATGCTCGAATTTTGACTCAAATTACTGACAAATAAAACTTAATTTCACCTACAAACTTTAGATTATTTTGTCCTGTGTAATGATTGCAACATTTTACACAAAATCTTATCGTGTAATCGACTGTTCGCTGAAAATTGCGCCGCAGACCATAATATTGTCCCACAACCTAACCCGGTAGCGCCATGCCGCGAACGACGCTAAGCCACGCCTACTTATCACGTGGGCTGTGGACGTAGAGACCCACTTGGTGGACACAGACCCAGTTTGCTAAGACAATCACCTCTCTACCTCCATCCTCCGTGGTCAACACATAGACACCAAGAATCCCTTATGTGGTCGTCAATACGAAGAGAGTTTGTTCCCTGGAAATTCGGAGCTCCACTGAACGGAGTCCGTTTCGCACTGAATACACACCTGTGATTTGCTCGCGTTAAACTCAACGAGGTTCTGGAGACCCCATCCGGAAACATTTTCCAGTGTCTCTTCGAGTCTAACAACAAGGAACCGCCTAGGATCCTCCTCTACATTAGTCCGGCTTCTTGTGCACATGAGAGTGGGGTTCATGCCACAGACCTTGCATGCAGTGCCGGTTTTAACACTACCAGCGCCCTGGGCGAGATTTCTACGGCGCCCCCTATCTGACATTCAAAACCATTCGAAAAACGGCGCCCCCTATCTGCCATTCAAAACCATCCTAAAAAAAGCCAAGCGAACTAATGCAATAACCATTTATTAAAAAAATACTATTGAATTTTACTTTTATAATATTTATTTCGACAAATTTTATATATATATCAAAGTCTATGTTTTCTTAAATAAAATAAAAAAATACACCTTTCCATACAGGCTCTACGATTACCGGTGTTACGTACCAGACCTTTACGAATAATTACACTTTACAGAGCTCACTTCAGCTCTGTAAATTTGTTTCGTAATTATTTCGTCATCCATTCATTATATTTCCAAATAAAGCACTCCTTTCTCGATATTAGTCACAATATCTTTTTTCAATTAACATTGCTTTCTTACCCAGATTGTTATATTGTCAATCGCAGACAGGGTATTACTTATACATTATTTGATACAATTTAAATTTAAAACAGGATTTATATCGGCATGACCACCATAGGTAGTAATGCATCATGTGTACAGTTATAATATATTTACAGTGTTAGCATTACTTAATACAAATGGTAAATTCTATAAAATTATTAATCAAGTGTTAATAATATTATCGTATTTAAAAAAAATTACAATTCTATAGTAAGTTTCCTTTGAAAGAATTTGTCTGACTATCTGTTTAGAACTATTTAATACTTTTTGAACAATGCAAGGATATTGAAGAACATGACGCTGTTGCAGATAAAGCTCTTTAATGTTTTACTGCGCTTCACTAGAGGTGATCTTATTAGATCTTTGGCTCTAGTGTTGTAGCCAAGGCAATCTTTATTGAAACGGGTATTTTCCAAATTATTTCGGTCATACATGAGACACTGTGATATATACTCACTTGGAATCGTAAATATTGCGTTTTCCGAGAATGAGCCGCGGTAGGAATCTCTCGGTTTCATGCTTAGCACGGCACGCATTGCTTGTTTTGTTCAAGCAGCACCGTTACCCCAAAATTTAAGACCATCCTTCATTATGCTATGAAAATTAGAGGGGTAAACTGTTTTCGCAACATTGACGCAACATATCAATGCAGTTCTCGAAAATGGCGTCGTACCGGCCGCATGGCGAAATAGTGTCGTTGTCCTGTTTCACAAGAAGGGGGATAGGGCGAAGTTGAAAAACTATAGACCTATCTCACTTCTAAGCCACGTGTATAAGGTCTTTTCAAGAGTCATCACGAGTCGGCTGACACAGAGGCTGGATCAGTACCAGCCTCGTGAGCAAGCTGGGTTTAGGAAAGGATACGGCACCATGGACCACATATTTACTGTGAGACAAGTGGTGCATAAGTGCGAGGAGTACAACAAGCCGCTCTTCCTAGCTTTCGTGGACTATGAGAAGGCGTTCGACTCAGTTGAAAAATGGGCCGTCGAAAACTCTCTCCTAAGGTGCAGAATCGACCACCGCTACATCGAGGTACTCCGAAACCTGTGTCGGTCCGCGACGATGACTGTGAGGCTCCATGAAAATACCCAACCCATCCTCCTTGGTAAAGGCGTAAGGCAGGGGGATGTGATCTCACCCAAGCTCTTCACCAACGCATTGGAAGATGTGTTCAAGACGCTTGAATGGGACAACATGGGTATTAACATTAATGGAGATTTTCTCAGTCATCTTCGCTTCGCCGATGACATTGTCCTTCTGTCAAATTCTCGAGTTCAACTTCAGACCATGCTGAAAGACCTTTATGAAGCATCGGTAAAGGTAGGTCTAAAGATGAACCGGGACAAAGCCAAGGTCATGGCGACCGAGGCTATGACGGGAGGACAAATCGTTATCGACGGAGAAGGGATCGAACAGGTTGAAGAGTACGTATATCTCGGCCAAATTCTGCGGCTTGGTAGACAAGGACTGACTAAGGAGGTTGAGAGACGAATTCAACTGGGTTGGGCTGCCTTCGGAAAGCTTAAATACGCTCTGAGATCTGACCTTCCGCAAAATTTAAAGACCCGGATATATGACCAGTGCGTCCTCCCGGTTATGACGTACGGATGTGAAACGTGGACTCTGACGGTCGCCGTTGTCCAAAGGTTGAAAGTTGCCCAGCGAGCAATGGAGCGAGCCATGCTAGAAATATCGCTACGGGATATGGTGCGCAACGAGGCAATTCGCCGACGTACCAAAGTAGTCGATATTGGACACCGGGTGGCTAAGCTCAAGTGGCAGTGGGCTGGTCATGTCAGCCGAAGAGACGACGACCGTTGGAGTAACCGTGTCCTACACTGGCGGCCGTGGACAGGAAAACGGAGTGTGGGAAGACCACCCGCCAGGTGGGACGACGACATCAAGTGCGTTGGCGGAAAGCAGTGGATCCGTACCGCTGAATGCCGGGAGGACTGGAGGAAAATTGGAGAGGCGTATGTCCAGCAGTGGACGCAAACACGCTGACTGACATGGTATGTATTTTTCGAATTGCGTAAATTGCTGAATTCAACTTATTTATAATAATTGTTTGATGTGAGCGTCCCATTTTAAACCCATGTCCACGTGCTAACCAAAGAAGTTTAACTACATGCACACTAGTTAGAGCGGAATCTACAATGTTTAATTTGACGTTAGGAATCTACAATGTTTAATTTGACGTTAGAAGTAGATCCTCGTAAAAAAAAATAACAAAAAAAAAACCGACTTCAAAGAAAAAGCACTAAAAAGTAAAAAAATAATTGCCATTTTTGTAGTTACACCTACTCGAAAAATAACAAAAATCGTAAATACAAAAATGGCAATTCTTTTTTACTTTTTAGTGCTTTTTCTTTGAAGTCGGTTATTTTTTTTGTTTAGATTTTTTTTTATTTGTTTATTTTTAGTGAATCTGAAGTACACTTACTAATTTGTACACGTCCTTTCCAATAAAAAAACAATCACCGAAATCGGTTGGCGTTATATTGAGTTATTCGTCCATTTGTCGCGCACATCTTAATACAAATTTAAGACTTATATGTTTAATTTATTTTTTGTTAATTTTTTTTACATCTAACGCTATTTACGCGTGATCCCCCCTGATCTAGATTTTTTTTGTGATATATATGTGTTATTAGGCTCTCCGTTTTAAAAATTTTGACGCAGATGGTATTTTTTTTGGATGGACATGTTCAGACATATTTAACTAAACAATTATGACAATTAACTTATAACTCCGACCGGACAATACGTTCCATTCTAGTGTTGCCCACCATGTTGACGCCAAATTTAGGGAATGTATGAGTAAGTAGGACTTGGTCAATGAGCGAGCGTATAATCTAAAGGGGCCCCTTTAGATCTGGCGCCCTGGGCGGTCGCCCAACCGCGCCCTACCCTAAAACCGCTACTGCTTGCATGCGCTCATACTATATATATGGTCCGTGCTGTCATCTGCGCAGCAACCAATGTCGCTCGAGGCGATCTTAGTTAGTTTCGGTTGGCTTTAGTCAGCGAGAATGGACGGACGGGAGTAGAAGACGAAACTCGTCTATATGGCGGCGGTGTACACGGTACTACGGTGTACTTTTACACACAACAACGAAAACCCCGGCGAGTGAGCTACGAATTCGTTTACTACTGATTTTCTCGAGTTCCAACGACACCTATGCACTCGTAATAACATCGCATGACGCTATTTATTGCAACAAACATTCCATGTTGCGCGTCCCGAATTCGCAAACCGCTAACTACAGTTAGACGTTTTGGACATGCCGCCGTACGAATGATGTTCGGTTTCTACTCCCGTCCGTCCACGCTCGCTGGTTTAAGTCAGAGATTTCCGCTCTCAAAGTGTGGTCGCTCCAGCCGATACGGCGGGAAGAGCATCAACCCGTCGCGCGAGCGGCGCCGCTTCCTCTGGTACGGCGCGTACGCGTGGGGCATGGCGCTGCTGCTCACCGCCGTCACCGCGCTCATGCAGTTCCACGAGGGCATCCCCGACCATCACATCCGACCCAACTTCGGCTCGCTCAAGTGCTGGTTCGCTGGTGAGTCATCTCTGGGCTTACCCGCTCCACTCCCCATACAAACTTGGAAAGAACATCATGAGTTATTTCTTGTCGTAGATCCAAAATTATACTTAAAACTGCTTTATCGAACTTGATGCTTGATGACCACTGAGTTGATGACCATTGGCATTGTAAAATGTTGTTTGGTTTCCAAGTTATGAAGTCCGAAAGTTTTAAATTTCCGCGCGTGTAAAACAATAATATTAGACGTGGATTACTCAATGACAAAACATAAAAAAATAAAAAATAAACTAGTCATCAAGCCTAGCTTGTTCCATGAAGATTCAAAATCAGTTTAGTATTTGTTAGATTTTTGACTAAAGCGTTCGTACTTTTAGCTATAAGTCGTTATATAATTAAAATATTTGTCAACCTAAGTAAATCCAACAATATGCGCATTGTTTGCTTCGTGGACGTGTGCGAATATCTCATATTCGTGTGTTGAATAATCTCTTTTTCTTCAAAACAGAGACAGTGCCAGAGCGCAATATAATGATTTTGTGCCGTGCCCTCGAATAATTTATCTGTGGTTAGTCCCGTCAGGAAGGGTCACCACTCTTTGTTCCATGTATACCCTACCATCACCCCGCTTTATCGGATAAGTAAGCAGACAGATAAAAGAGCGCCATACGGTACGATACACAGGTACGATCACACCTACTTCTTTCGCTACCTCTACAGACAGACTCTTCTTTTAAGAAAGGCACACATGAACGGAACCCATATGTTGGGTGATTGTTAATCCAATCTTGGTAACGATTAAATTCTTGATGCTATGCAGATCGCAGCGGCGAGCTGGTTTACTTCTACGGGCCTGTGTTCGTACTGGTGGTGGTGAACGCAGCCCTTTTCGGCGTCACCGCGAACAGCATCATGCGCATCCGGCGCGAGACCGCCATACTCAAGAGCAGCGAGTCCGCGCGCACCGACCAGTACGATCGGGACAGGCAGAGGTAGGTACTCGACACTCGGCGTCACCGCGAACAGCATCATGCGCATCCGGCGCGAGACCGCCATACTCAAGAGCAGCGAGTCCGCGCGCACCGACCAGTACGATCGGGACAGGCAGAGGTAGGTACTCGACACTCGGCGTCACCGCCAACAGCATCATGCGCATACGGCGCGAGACCGCCATACTCAAGAGCAGCGAGTCCGCGCGCACCGACCAGTACGATCGGGACAGGCAGAGGTAGGTACTCGACACTCGGCGTCACCGCCAACAGCATCATGCGCATACGGCGCGAGACCGCCATACTCAAGAGCAGCGAGTCCGCGCGCACCGACCAGTACGATCGGGACAGGCAGGGGTAGGTACTCGACACTCGGCGTCACCGCGAACAGCATCATGCGCATCCGGCGCGAGACCGCCATACTCAAGAGCAGCGAGTCCGCGCGCACCGACCAGTACGATCGGGACAGGCAGAGGTAGGTACTCGACACTCGGCGTCACCGCGAACAGCATCATGCGCATCCGGCGCGAGACCGCCATACTCAAGAGCAGCGAGTCCGCGCGCACCGACCAGTACGATCGGGACAGGCAGAGGTAGGTACTCGACACTCGGCGTCACCGCCAACAGCATCATGCGCATACGGCGCGAGACCGCCATACTCAAGAGCAGCGAGTCCGCGCGCACCGACCAGTACGATCGGGACAGGCAGCGGTAGGTACTCGACACTCGGCGTCACCGCGAACAGCATCATGCGCATCCGGCGCGAGACCGCCATACTCAAGAGCAGCGAGTCCGCGCGCACCGACCAGTACGATAGGGACAGGCAGAGGTAGGTAGGTACTCGACACTCGGCGTCACCGCGAACAGCATCATGCGCATCCGGCGCGAGACCGCCATACTCAAGAGCAGCGAGTCCGCGCGCACCGACCAGTACGATCGGGACAGGCAGGGGTAGGTACTCGACACTCGGCGTCACCGCGAACAGCATCATGCGCATCCGGCGCGAGACCGCCATACTCAAGAGCAGCGAGTCCGCGCGCACCGAACAGTACGATCGGGACAGGCAGAGGTAGGTACTCGACACTCGGCGTCACCGCGAACAGCATCATGCGCATCCGGCGCAAGACCGCCATACTCAAGAGCAGCGAGTCCGCGCGCACCGACCAGTACGATCGGGACAGGCAGAGGTAGGTACTCGACACTCGGCGTCACCGCGAACAGCATCATGCGCATCCGGCGCGAGACCGCCATACTCAAGAGCAGCGAGTCCGCGCGCACCGAACAGTACGATCGGGACAGGCAGAGGTAGGTACTCGACACTCGGCGTCACCGCCAACAGCATCATGCGCCAATTTCTTTAAAAGAAGAGGGACTGTAGGAGAATTCCAAATTATGGGTATACAGCCGGTGGCGAAATTGGTAGACGCAATACCCGCGAATGGTATGTTTTGCTGGTTCGGGTCCAGCCTTGCAGTATATTCGTAAAGTAGTTCTTTTTACTGGGCTCTTTCTTCAATTAATGTGTCCTTGCTTCACGGTCGATTATACATACAGACATGTCACATTACTTGGAA
Source organism: Incurvaria masculella (assembly GCA_946894095.1). Taxonomy (NCBI): domain Eukaryota; kingdom Metazoa; phylum Arthropoda; class Insecta; order Lepidoptera; family Incurvariidae; genus Incurvaria; species Incurvaria masculella. Next base: position 14,537,980 of record OX335644.1, read on the forward strand.
TAAGCGACGTACCTGCTTAGTACGAAAAAGTATATTCACTTAAGTCAACCTAGGCCTGGCTCTAGCGTCTGATGCCAAATACGATTTTGGTAACGACGGCAATATGTTTGAATATTCAATCTTTGCAGGCAATGTCCGCAACGCAATGAAGCGTTAAATAAATGTATGTAGGTATAATCTTAAATACTGTGTTAGTAAGAGGCATTCATTACGGGAAGAGGGACTGTAGGAGAATTCTAAATTAAGGGTATACACCCGGTGGCGAAATTGGTAGACGCAATACCCGCGGATGGTATGTTTTGCTGGTTCGGGTCCAGCCTTGCAGTATATTCGTAAAGTAGTTATTATTACTGGGCTCTTTCTTCAATGAATGTATCCTTGCTTCACAGTCGATTATATATACAGACATGTCACATTCCTTGGAATAAGCGACGTACCTGCTTAGTACGAAAAAGTATATTTACTTAGGTAAGTAGGTACTCGACATTCGGCATAAGGGGGCACTCGTAAGGTGTCTAGCAAATGCATAATCATACTTAGTTTGATTTGGTAGCTTACGCATCGTCGCCGTAAACTCGCAAATGTTGTTCGACTAACGCCTACCGCGGCGCTCTTCCAATTCTTCATACTTTGAGAACGCCAGTCGACCGGTTTGGCGTAACGCCACTTACATAGGTCTCTAATTCAGACCTTTTTGTTTTTCTATGGAGATGTAAGAAATATAAATCAACAACAGTCGATACATCCGTTCATCCTGAATCTCCATGGCCATCAATGCAATCGATAACATACCAAACCATTGCCCGGCAGGTATGCGCTCTATCTGAAGCTGTTCATAGTGATGGGAGTGAACTGGACGCTTGAGGTGCTCAGTTTCTTCATCACGGGAGCCGACTGGGTGTGGCTCGTCGCCGACCTGACCAACTGCGTGCTCGGGATATTCATCTTCATCATCTTCGTGTGGAAGAACAAAGTCCGCAACCTGCTCGTCAAACGGTAAGCGTGTTGCTCGATCGATTTGATCTCGTGCTGTCAAACTTTCGTCTTCCAATATCTATGGTTCAGGTTTGTGGCAACGTCACATATAATAGAAGCCTTATCTATTGTATTACCAGGTTTATATCATTCTAACTCAAGGGGGTGTGTGCGTCAAAGCAAATGGCGCCAAGTCGTTTTCTGCTATAACTTCCTTAAAATAGGAGGCCACAAATATAACTGTATTGGCCAGCACAATATGCAGTAATGTATTTAATGTCATGCAACTATTTATAATAGCGTTTGTGAAATACTTATAATTATTACAAATCTAATATTAGCAACTTTTGCACACATTCTAATATGATTTAATCAATTTCAGCTTGTTTTTGTAATTGTTTCATGATATTAAATACATAACTTCTTAATGTGCTTCCCAATACAGTTATAGGTGGATATAGCTTGTAATAGTTGTTATATTTTTGAAGAGTTTTAGCAGAAATAGCTATTGACGACAGTGGCGCCATCTACTTTTACTAACATATCACTTTGAAAGGCCTAGGCCGTTATTTTTTCTCATTGGTTGGCAACTCTATGTAAATACTTATATAAACATTATTTTTACGTTTAGATGTTCGTAATATGGGAAAATAGCTCAGCTATGTTTTGAGGTCAGTAACCTACCTAGTTATCATGTACACCTTTTATGAACTCTAGTATTTATAGCAAGCACTGTAGTGCGGGTAGCCATTTATTATAACAGTTGACAATCTTCTGACAGCCCGCATTGGTACCTATTGTTTCCATTTATAATGTTCTGTACTTTTTTCTATTCTAGTTTTAAATTGTCTGAGAGGTGGCTGTACAGGCGAAAGGCTCGAACGAAAGGTTTTATTAACTTCATACTAACAAACCAGCTTGGTGGCAGGCATTACCTATCATATCATGTTTACTAAGCGAGGTTCTCTACTGTCACCTCTCACATTTTCATGCTTCCGAATGCTAAAATCAGCTTCCGCAATGTTGGTTCCTGTGTTGTTGTGTGCCTGAATTGGAATCGGAATGGTTTGAAATTTAAATAATTGATGATTACATATTGAAATGTTCACCTACTTACATTTTCGTTGTACTACTTGTTACATGTTGAATTAGTATACTTGTAGGTTGTTATATTTTAAAACTTAAACTTAAATATCATTTACTTAAATCAAATAGTTAACTACCTAACACATATTTAAGTTTCACTAACAAATATATGTTTTAAACTCAATTATTTTGTTTTAGTAGTTTTTGTAAATAGTAAAAGGCATAGTTTGGTATCCATTACATTATATATGTCCAAGCGAGTAACAGTTAGACATAAGCAAACATTACTTATTTGGTTGTGCTGCCAATATAAATTTGTGTCCCATCCAAAAACTAGATTCAAACAGACCGAAGAGAGAGAACTGGTTTAATTAAATTATATAACACTATTACCCCAATTACATAAAGTATCCGGGCGACCGAACTTCACTCGGAGTCTTCAGATGTGGTGCCAGCTATGTCAGTGCCATCTCTAATTGAGTACCAAACACAGATCAATATTCTATGAGATGCGTTTGTACCGGGCTGTTTTTACTCGTTTTGGTGTGCAAAGTTAGTAAGCTCAGATACGAACTTCGAGTGCAGTCGAACTAACTCTGCACATTTGACAGGTATGGCAAAACCAAAACGACCGCTCGTCAGTTTTACTCGAACTAGAAATTGCGAGTAAAAACAGCCTGGTGCGGCCCTGGTGATGCCATCATCAGCAAACCAAATAACACTCAACAACACCAAACCCCAAAAAACATCCAAAACAAAAAAAAATTAAACATAATGTCCGACAGAAGTGAAGCATCTGTGCATTTTTCAGTGAAAGTAATTTTTGGTGGAATTCTCGATTCTTTTACCGCAGGGAACCATGAGATAACGATTTTGAAAGGATTTGAACGGGTAAATAAAAACTTAATAACTAGTTGAAACCAAAACTAAGGTTGAGATAAATAGTTGCAACTGGAATTAAAGACTAAACGAAAATAATTCTACCTAGTAACAAAAGTATTTAACTCATACAAAATCGTCAAAGTGATACAAGAATTATGATTACTTTGGTTTTGGTTTCAATTGTAATTACGTAATATAATAATATACAAATTAGTGTCAAAAACATGGATATATCATTGGTCAAAATTAACATTTCATTGATACAAAATTTATCCTTGGATCTCTTGATAAAACTTAAAATGATTTCCAGCTCAAGTTTATTGATGTATAAGTTGTAGCATATTTTTGGGAACTGAATGCTTTCAATTGGGATTCTGAATGTTGTTGAAGTTCAGATAAGTAGATGAATGGCCGGAGTTTAATAGCCGCCACATTGCGGCTTAAGCGACCAATAATAAATAATGCACAATATAATTGACGTCTTTGTGCCATTTCACCCCCTAAAATTATTGAATGGTGGCAGGTATCGGCGGCTCCGCTACGGCGACAGCGGCCGCACTCCAAGTTCCCGGCAGTCGAGCAACTGGACCAACCGAGACAGCCACACCGACGACACTCGAGTCCATAGCGACGAGCTCTCCCACTCCCAGCCACTGCGTGCGCTGTCGCGTCCCGCGCACGCCGCCGCCGCCGCCAGGACCTAGGGAGCCTAGCCGAGACCCAGAGATGGAGATGACTGCGATGTGAGCGTGCCGACTACGAGTTTCATCGGAATAGCTTTAGATGTTGTTTTGTCGACCATACTTTAAGAATTCAACCATAAATGTCATGAATTTCATAGCTTGAAATATATTTCAAAGAGATCATTTGATATGTATCTGTTACACAACTGACACGTGCACTGCATGATTTACCCCTGTTTTCACCACCTCCAGTTACCTGAAATCCGGTAGTTAACTTTCGGCTACATGCAATATTTGTATGATGTAACTGAAAGATAACTTTGGGATTTTTGTAGCTGGAGGTGGTGGAACCGGGCGTAAGAAAAGAAGTGGCCAAGTGCACATCGGATCACGCACAGTGAAGGGTTCCGTAGTGGGAAAGAACGTAACAGATGGTTAACGAACATACTGGGACGCACGTAATGGATATTTTCTGTACCCCATAACTAAAAAGTATACAAAATATTCAAACCAAAGAACCAGGTGTTTTTTAAAATTTCTAACACCATCAAATAATTTTTTGGTTTTTACGACTTCAGAACTTTATCTTATAAACCATTGACTACAACAAAAAGTAATTTTAAAACATCTACATAATTTTTGAAGGCCTGTTGGAGTTGCACTGTTTATACCTATGGTGCCACACGTCTCTGATTAAAATCGTAGGACGGATGGATAGACGGACAGGACAGAATTGTAACGTGTTTGCCATTTGGGCTATGGAACCCTAAATAGGAAGATCATGGTCATGTCCCTCTATATTGAAGGATTTGTATTTTCACAGGATAGACGATATTAGGTTTACAGAAACACCTTGTTTTTAGATATAGGAAGAATCTGTTTTGTAAGTGTAATAAATTTAAGTTCTTATTTTAGCCAATCACTAAACTTAGGTGTCACTTGTCGAGATTAATCTATTCATAAGAAACATTTCCTAAATCATGATAGAATTTTTTAAATACAGTCAAAGCAGCTACGAACAATTTTCCATGTTTTCCATCCAGCTCACTGGTGCTGTTTTCATAAAGGGAAAGTACATGGCATGTAATTCTCACGGGAAACCGGTTTGTTGGGCTTACAAGCCCATTTTATTCTCCCAGCCTCCAGGATTTACCAATCTTCAATCTTCATGAAAATCTAAACAAACATAATAAGTAGGTATGTCCCTAATACAAACTTAGTATACTAATCATTTGGAAACTACTGTTCCAATTTGTTTGATTTGTATTTCATATCTAATATCTGTCATCAAATATCTGTGACTGCACTTTTTTTAACAATATAAACCAAATAAAATGGCGGGAAAATAATACCTTCATACTAATTTTCTTTTCTGTGGTTTGACACAAAAAAACATAACATGCAGACACTGATATTTGTTATCTGATATTAGATCCAAAATAGAAACTAAGTTGGAAGAATGGTTTTCAAAGGATTAGTAAAGTATGTTTGTATGTGGAGCATTCTTTTCTGATGCTTACGAACTCACTTTAAACGCCAAATTGCAACCAACTGTTGTGAAGTTTTATCAGTGAGAAAATAACACGGTTACGATATTTTCACTGCACTTCTTGATTTGGTATTGTGTTCAAATAGATGTAATTTACTCATTTATGTGCTTAGATGTTCCAATACTAGTAGTTAAACTTTTTAGTCATTAACGAAATTTGTTCGAGACTAAATAGTCGATAGTCCGTTAGAGACCCTTGTGTATTCCATTAAATGTCGCTCTCTTCAAATATAAAAATATGCATCACCTTTGTTTCATTTTAAAATGTGCAATAAAAACGCTTTTTCATAATTAAAATTTCATTTTATTGTGTAAGTATTTACAAACACTTATTACACCTTTCACTTAGTATATTCTTTCATTCTCTTCAATCATTTTATTCTAAATTCAAATACAGGTGTACTAGACACTTGGACTTTCAATAAGATTTTTAAATGTATCATTACATAAAAACTCTGGAACTTTTGACATTGCAAACAAACAATACCTATTGCCTTAAAAAAAAATTCACGTAAACTCTAACTAAAGAGTAACATTTTGAATAGAGTTCCCACTGATGACTTGATCTTGGGCCAAATCAGCTAAAATGTTTTTCCCCAATACCTGTCAAACGTTTCAGTCAAAGTGTTGCAAGCCGCATCACGCACGCTCGTCGAGTTAGGCGAAGAGGTCCTCGCGGTCGGCCGGCTGCGCGAGTGCCCCGCCGTCCTCCATGGCGGCGAAGTTCATGAAGTGGGCGGGGCGATGCACCTCGTGGTAGAACTCGCGCGGGTTGCCCAGCTGGATCCCGTACTTCATGTTGGGGTCGTGACGCACGCCTGCCAACAGTCGGTGTATTTAGCGAGTGAAAAAAATCTATTGGCTAACTCTGTCATTGAGATTGCTGGAGAACTGTGTAAAACTATAACTAAATAGTAGTGTTGGGATGTTCGACTGACATGTTGGATTTGGGCTCAGCTGCGAAAGAACACTCTTTCAATTTGTGGTTAGTTCAGTGTAGAGCCGGATCGCGAAAATCAGGCTTTTGCATAGACCTGTCTGCTCAAGAGCGAGAAACAAATACAATGTACGCAATTGGTATGTTACCTAGGATTTGTAAATAAAATGAGATGACACACATATTAGCAATAGCAGATAAAAATCCTTTTGGAAATTCAGATATTATACCTTTACCAATGGTATTTGAAAACACTACGTTTTTTTTTGGATTTACTATGAATTATAATTTTTACCGGGTAGGCTTATCAATTATTTGCTTTTCGAGGCTAGAAATCATACCTGTTGACAGTATTTTTTTTACATTGGGACTTAAATAATCATCTGCCACTAACCATATTTAAATCTAAAATAACTCACCCATGAAGTTATAGTTCCAGCTGCCCTGCGACGGCACCATGAAGTAGCCGAGGAAGCGGTCCGAGAGCAGCATCTGCACGCGCTCGTAGTGGCTCGGCATGTAGCCCTTGGGGTTGTTGCCGCGGTCCGTGTTGCGCACGCCCCACTCGTAGCCGGAAGGCGTGAGCTTGTACGCGGTGAGCGAGCACGAGCCGGGCGTGAACGAGCACGTGATGATGATCGTCTTCTCGCCGTCCCACGTCGAGTTCTCCGACATTACCTTGGCGTGCGTCGTGATGTCCTGCAAATGGACAGTAAACATTAAAATTTGGTAGGTTACACTGCCGCACCGGCACTACATGCCGGGCCACCTCGTTGTCTTCATGGACAACATTGACCGACTAGGGTTACAAGAATTGAGGTGTTGAACGACGAAACAGAAAACTTGGGATGAAGTGCATTCAGTAACCAACCCCAAACAGCAACAACAATAGCCTCGCGCCACAGTGTCTCCTATCATACCTCCTATGTACGTCCCCGCACAGTAGTAAATAGAAGCGATAAATGTGTTTACAAATGCGAACGCATCAACGGTGTAAATGTACCTCTGGTGTGTGGCCTTTCTAACTGACGAAGCAACTAATTTTATTGAGGAGACATTGTTCTCATTGAGAACGAAACCAAATTTTCTGTGACTGTCCGAATGAAGACACCAATCATAATAAGGAGAAACACTCTATTTGAAAACCCAGGTATAACCATATATTTAATGTGCTGTGCAACATGGCGCCTATTCGCTTTTGGTGAATGCAGTGTGACAGGCTAATATTGTGAAAATGTTGGTGTGATATAAGTCATCCATGTCCAATAATATAAAAATATTCCGACAAATTGAGAACCTCCTCCTTTTTTTTAAGTCGGTTAAAAAGAAAGCAACTGAATGGGAAACAACTCTTTCTCAGAGAAGACCAACAGTAAAAGTAAAAAAAAAAATTGCAGCACAGATAGCATCGATCTAGTTATGTAACGAGAAACGCACCTGCGGCGAGAGCTGCGGCAACTCGTTGGGCTGCGTGTGCATCCAGCCGAGCGGCTGCAGGTGCTGCAGGTGCGGGTGCTTGGGCAGCGCGCTCGGCAGGTGCACCTGCTGGTGCGTTCCCCACTGCGGCGGCAGCACCGCCGCGTGCACCTCGCGCACCATCGGGTTGTCGGGCGGCGACGTGCCGTACAGGTAGCACGCGATCTGCAAACGACGCTCCATGTCAAGCGGTTGGTTGAACAGTGAACAAGGTAGTGTCATTGTTAAGAAACTATTGAAAAATGCATTGCAATGTAGGTATGAAAAATATGGATGTTAAGGGTAAGGTAATGTGGCTGCATGGTTTTCGCAGACCCCCTGAAAATTTTAAAACCCATCGTCGGGCACTTTAATGGGTCCTGGCGTACGTCACATGCCGCCCTTGACATACAAAAAGCGTGGCAGTTTTAATTCAGGAAGGATATGAAGAGAATCTAAAAAACACCTACATCGATTTCTGAGTGCATCCTAAATTAAGGCCTTGACTTGACTAAAAAAATGTGTACAGATCGAAAAATTTTTTAAGCTTGAATATTATTATAATTTTTTATAGAATCTGTAAATTGTTTTCAAGCACTGATGGCCTCGAAGGAGTAGCTGATTAGCTTTAAGCAACAAAGTCACTATAGGGCTGGCACAGTCGGTGATGACCCCAAATAATGAACTAGACAATATTAAGATATTTCTGCAGGAGTATACCTGAGCTCTCAGGTCGGAGATGGTGACGAACTTCTTGAGCAGGTTCTTGGGTAAGATGTAGGTGTAGCCCGTCTCCTTGATGTCATCAGAGCTCACGTAGATGTGGTTTGTGCGGAGGTGCAGGTTCGTCGCGGAGATCGCTCGCACTCGCCACTCCGTCTTCGAGCTGCAAGCATCAATTCAAATGTGGTTTTGTTCATGCCGGAACACAGAACATTTCTGGTACAGTCTAGGGATAACTGCAGTCTGGGTAAGCAAATTTAGTAATTAGTGCATTTGAACAACTGAAAGATTATTCTGACCACAGAACAGAAAATGAATAAGAAGTGGCATTCAGTTTTCGCGACTTTTCCGTATGGACTATTTGTCTGCGACTATGTTTGGTTGTGGCACACAGTGGGCGACAGACCAAAGTTATTAGAAATGGCTCAAGCAAAAGATAAACAGACAAAAGTATGGTCTGTGTTCCACTGTATGTTTAGTTTGGGTTGGTAGTATTAGATAATTGGATACAGCGGGTCTCATAGTAATCATCTTCCTTTGTTGATCTGAGGTTCTGACCTGCCTGCTTGTAATGATATTAGCCTTAGTCGCATTCTTTTGTCATAATAAAAATGTACCTCCTTGCCCTACTTCTCGATCAATATGTCGCTGATCTCAGAGTGCGTGAGCGACGTCACGTTTGCAGTACCTGAAGGTCTGCGACTCGTAGTTGCTGGTGGTGCTGGTGATGATCTCGTCGCCGTGCTTGTTGACGGTGCGCGTGGTGGTGGCGGTGAGTTGGCTCTGCTCCTTGCTCTGCTTCTCGATCTCGGCGATCTGCTGCCGCTGAGCCGACGGCGCCGAGATCTCCATGCCCAGGATGATGTCGCGGATCTCGGACTGTGTGAGTGATGCCACGTTCACACTGCACCAAACAACCATTTCATTCAACTTATCTTTTTGGATAAAATAGGCAATAAGAAGCAATGTGACACTCGGTCTTGCACATGGGACATCACTTACATCTCTCAGCAGAGACCAACTCGGAAAAGCCAACTCCACCTCACCTCGCAAAACCACTCTCAGTGAGGCACCATACCAGCAGATTTGCAGACCATCACTTCGCTATCAAGCTTGTTTAAATTACGTTTGGGGAGAGGAAAGACACCCGCAGAGATTTACACTTCCATATCCTGGCGGTGCGGCAGAGAAATGATTTAGTAAGACATATAGTAACTATCTGTATTTTGTCGTCTCTACCATGGAGAAAGGTCTTCGGTGCTGCATAACGTCTTCACTCAATCCCATTTCTACCATCGTTAAACATGGAAAATGCACAGATTGCATCAATTCACCGATCTACACTCCCGAAATAAAAACCAACCGATCCTTTGGTTCAGCGGTTCTTAACCAAAGTTTTGTCAAATCGAGGACCATTTGACAATTTTTCTGTCTTGCCATGGACCGCCAACTGTTGGGAAGTAATATGTAGATGGATGTAAATGGTGGCTGAACAGGTGATTCCAGATCCAGGTGAACTGTAGATCATTTATCCATGGATCGGTAAACTGCACTCCCTGCCAACCTGGGTATTTCAGATACGGTGTGAAGAAGCATCTGGCCGACGGCATGATTTTTGCAGCCCCCGAGAAAGTTCGAAAGCCCGTGGGCATCATCTGGAGCCTCTTAGGTTGGTGCCTGGCTTAAGCCATATGTCGCTCTTTGCATAGAAAAAACAATCCTACAAAAATAAATAAAAATCCTGCTGCACTTTTCTTCGACACAATGAGCAATCTGTTAAACTTGACACCCAAAATTGTCAAGAAGAAAACGATAAGTTGAACTGAATAAAATGTAAGTGCACTGACTTGTTCTTCTTGCCGTAGTCGGCGAGGATGAGGTCCTTGAGCTGCACCTCAACCTTGATCCAGTCGTCGTCGGTTAGGGTCGGCCAGATGTGGTGCGGCTCCGTCAGCGTCGTCTTATCCGGCTTCAGGAGCACCTTGGTGCGCTCCGTGTTCACGTGCAGAGCCCGCAGGATCAGGATGAGACGACTGAACGCCTGTGGCGACAAAATGTTTTCAATTGTGCATAGCAAGATTGTAAGAGATGTCATGATGACTATTTACTTTCGGACCTACATGTAGGCGATTTTCTCATAGTTCATTTTAAATTTTTGGTTCAATACATTGTTCAGTCTACATCGAGTATGATTTCATTTACGTTTGCATTTAACAGTGAAGACACAAGAATGCACTCAATTACAATTAATGAAGCCATTTTTGACGAAACATTGGACTCTTAACCATGCTAACCACAGATTACCCATTTGATATGTAATTGAAGTGGCTGAAAAAGCTTCGAACTGGCACGAATTACATCAAAAATATTTTCTTTTATGATGACTTCCATGGACATAATCTCAGTAGAACTCAATATAAATGTTGAATCCTATACTTAAATAAGAAAAAAACTCCATTACTAACGGTGTAGGAGGAGATGGTCTTGAGCCAATCGTCGTACAGATTGAACAGCACCATCTGCGGCTCGGTCGCCTTCAGGATGAGGTCGCCGAACTTCTCGACCTTGAGGCAAGCCTGGAACGGCAGCTGCAGCTCGGAGCCCTTGATGACGATGTTGGGGAAGTCGAGGAGATGGACCTCAAGGGGGTCCAGCATGCCCTTGCGCGTCACGATGATCTGCTTGGGCTGCTCCTCCACGGGCAGCGAGCGGATCAGCGCCGCCACCTCCTCCGCCGTCTTCCACTTGGCCAGCTGTCGGGGGGGAGGGGGGGGGGGAGCAGTGTAAATATTACTCACACTTCAATGAATTTATGTAAAATATTGGCCTGCCAAGATCGACGCTAAGATATTTTTTTTATGTAGCTGGACGTGGATGGATAATACCAAACTGGCCGTAAGATTTTAGCCTAGCACACCGCATGGGAACTAGGTGCCATACCAGGACCTTCCTATATTGCTCAGCTAGCTACAACTGGGTATTTTCTGCATCCTAATCTTCACGAGACATAGGGTGAAGTCACTAAAAGTCGAGTTCAACACCTTATATCAAACCTATTCTCTGGAGGATGCATTCCAGAGAATAGATGAAAGGGGCATTACTGTAGTGTTTCATTTAAATTATTTATTTACTTTGACCGTTCATTGACAGTTTTGTAAATACATTAGGCATCATATTATTGCATAACAATGTAAATAACTTAAATTAACAAGTGCACAAATACACAAAAAAAAATACAATTAAAACCTAAGATTAAATTCGATTTATACGAACATGTTCGTAAAGTTTAAAAACTTATGAGTTTCTGGAAAATCTCACATATTGAATCAAAGATCTGATAGCATTCGTCACCCACCTGACCCAGACGCTTTTGGCCGGCCCAGACGCTCGTGTGGATGATCTTGAGGAAGAGCTGTCCTGTGCGTGGGTTGAAGATGAAGATGGCTCCGTTGATGGGCTTAGTGGTGAGATTGCCCTCGAACGTCTTGTGAATGGTGACACGGTAGACATTGGTGTCATCAACAAACCTGTATAAACGAAATACTTACTAAGTTGAGAGTTATTGGAACTGAAATTACAACTTATTTAAATGCGTTAACTATTTCAATAAATTGTCATTGATACTAAGTTAGGCATTATGTTGGATGATAGATAGCTCTGATGATAGATGTTACAAAGGGAATGAATGCATCAATTAATCCACTTCAACAATTTTAACAACATAGATAGACATTAACTATTGTGGACATGTAATGATAAAACAGCTGAGTTAATTCATCCATCTTGGAATTAATAAGTTAAGTTGGTGACTAAACTACACATTAGCCATTAATCGCCAGAGTATCAACTGCATTGACGCATTTCTGGACAAAGTTTTACTGCGATAATTATCGGGTTAAATAAGGGGTTCGGGTTTTGAATGAGTGTGGCCCTAGCATGACAAAGATATGAATCACAAATAAACAAATAAAAAACAAGCTGTCGACAAGAATCAGACATATCAGGCAAGGTGAAAGATAAATAAATATCGTTTCAGAAAGATGTAAAAACATGAAAAATTTCAGACTTAAACGCATTACGGTAATAAAAAATCCATCAACATCCCTAGAGACATTGTTTTTGAGTATTGAAATGTGTGCAATAAATTGCGAGCGACAGTCCAAGAAGCGACGCGCACTGACCAGATGATCTGGTTGGAGAACAGCTCTCCATAGTTCTGCGAGGAGAGGTAGGGCTCCGTGGGCTCCGACGAGTACAGCTGGAGCGCTTTGCGGATGCGCTCGCGCAGCACGTACAGCGCCGGATTAGCTTTCATGATCTTGGCCATCGCCTGCTGGATCAGTGGCTTGCAGCCCGGGAACCAGTTGCCGTAGGCGCTGCAATTTTACACTCGCTGTGATACTTGCACTAATGGCATGCATGCCAAAAATTGCCAATTTCCAAAAGTTCTCATGAATTTGAAGTAAAACTAATTTTAAGGAACAATCTATTCCATTTTTTCTTCTTTGAACCGTATGGGTGTTGCATACCCAAATATTGGATGCTCAAATTTAGTGCTCTTACCAATGACATTCAAAATGAGGTTATGTTTTATCAATTATATCATGTGTCACAAGTAACATCTTGTTTACTTCCGCAGTCCTTAAAACTTCCCTCATTTTAGTCACTTTACCTCCCTCCGTTCCTTCTTCGCTTGGAGCTGGATAACTAGAATTTCTGTGTGTTTGTGTTGTCCATCGTATCCCTGTAGAATGAGTGTTACCTGTGCAGATTGTAGGCGAGGTCGATGGCGACCAGCAGGCCGGTGGGCGAGGGGTAGATGGACATATTGTCGGTGGTGTAGTCCAGGAACTTGGCGCGCGCGTATCGCTCCACGTCGTGCGAGTCGTAGTCACCCCAGCGTAGCTGGATGTCCAGCCAATACTTCTGTGTGGTCGTGTTGTCCATCGTGTCCCTGGACAGTATTGTAGTCTCATTTAAACTCGTCAGTAAATGTACCCTTTAATATAGAGAATTTATAGAATAAATGAATAGTGGTTGCTTTCTGTTTACCACATATTAAAAGCATGAAAAAGCTTCCGTAATTCCACTTGTGTTAAAATATGACAGTGAACTGCATGTCTGAGAACTGTGTTTATCTGAAGTTTGGCTGACAGATCCACAGTAGTTTTATTGCCTAGCTAAAACTACTCAGTATCCCTATTCAGTAATAATTTACAAGCATCGTCTAGAATAAGACCATGGAGAAATTTATGTAGTTTCGTTGTGCACATAACCGTAAGCACACGATCATGGCGGGACTAAATAGTAATACTGATTCTTGATCCATTCTGACCTATAAACCTAGGATAATTGAAGTAACGTGGCAGAGAACTGACTTAGTATCGGCGAGCAACGAAGGCCGCGAGACATTCCACTTGTAGGCGGAGAAGAGCAGGATGTCGGCGCAGGATGAGTTCATCTTGTAGGACTTGCGAGGGTGGATCGTCTCCTTCTGCACCGTCTCTATCTCCAGCGCGTCCAGCTCTTGGTCAAACACCTGCCCCCAGATACACAATTTATGTAATTATTTTGAGCAAGTTATTTGTGGCCAAAATATACATATTCATGAAGTAAACAGTGCAATCTATTGGGAGTTTTGTGCAGTAGAAATCGTATATGACAAGGGATGGCATCAAAATTCCTCCACATCCAGCCTATATTCAGGAGCACCCACCACATAGAATCAGACCACCCCCTTGTGGTTGACATTAGACTATTGAGAACAAATTGTTTCTTATAATTTTTTGCACCGCATTGATATGGAACTGTCTGCCGGCCTGCCTGCCCCGGGTGCCTTTCCTCTAATCTAATCAAGCTCGATAGCCCGCAAATCCGCTGGTATAATGCCTTGCTGAGCTCGCGAGGTGAGGTGGATTTGGCTTTTCTGAGCACCTTTGGTCTCTCAGCAACCTATACCAGTTTTTCATAAAATCCAAATATATTTATTTTAACGAAAATGTTAGTTTACAATAAAAAAAACAATAATGTAACATTTTTTCGGTGAAAACACCCCGCATAGTCCACTTCGCGGAACGGGTGTGTTAGCATAAGCAATGCAAGGTGTGAGCACTCACCTGACAGAGATCCATGACGATGGACTCGTGCACCTTCTGCCACAGATGGGCCCTGAAGATCTGGATGAGGGAGATCTTGAGCGTGGGAATCTTGCCGTGCATGAAGATGCCCGTCAGGTCGAGTTGTACCTGTCAAAACATACGTGCATCGCTATCAGCCGTCACAAAGTAGAAACTTAACACAAATTACTGTAGCCATTTGAATTACTTTAAAATACTACAGAATATAAAAATATAATAAGTATGCGGAATGGACAAATTCAATAAAGAATTCTGTAAAAAGATATGAGACGCACTGAGATTGATTTGTTTGCTGGTTCAAGTCCAGCCACGCACAATGCCTGTCATTATTCATAAAGCTTGCTTTAAAATAATGTATCTTTGCTTGGGATTGTATATATTGCATGAATTGGAAAAAATCCTGTACAGTGGAACACAGTCCAAACTTACCACTTAACTACCAGTTAAAAGTCAAAAATGTTTTTGTTAAATCTGCCTAGGTTTTTTAGTAGGGTTGCATATACAGTTCAATAATAGATGCATTAAACAACAATTGCATGTATAGTCCCCCTTAAAAGTGTTTTCAGAAGTCAACATATTTTGTCTGTTCATCTTTAGCTTGAGCCATTTCTGGTAACTTGGCACATGTACATGATCAGGACGAAGAATTAAATGTTACTAAACACTGTTTATTAGAAGGATGAAAACAATCAAAACATTTAATCAACAAATACAGAGTCAATGAAGGTATACCTGGAATCCAACGTAGACGTTGGCGCGGTTGATGGTGGGAGACCACCACAAAGTGAAGCGCCGGTTGGGGATCTGGTTGAGACCAGAGCGTTGCGCGTTAGTGAGCTTCTTGTACTTCATAGACTCCTCGAATCCTGACGCCTTCTCCCTGAACATAGCAAAACGGATTTTTCAATACACCTCATGGAAACTAGGTGCAACGCCTGGATTTCCTTATTTTGCAGGACTACATTGAAATGAAAAAAAAAAACTTAATTTAAATTGCAGCTTCGATCACTGTTCATTCAATGTAATGGTGTCAACCCGGATGGGATTAACCCCAACGCCTAGTAAGTAAAGAAGGGGACCTTCAGTTTTACTTGGAATAAGTACTAGGGACAAAAAATCCTTTAGTGTCCTCTTACGACATCCATGGGAAGAAATTTTATTTTATTAATTGGGAAGAAAATATTTTTAAGTCCCTGATTATAGAGAGCATCAATACTGTTTGGTACAAAGTACAAGTGTACGGTCTATTGATGATAAATAAACAATACACCAAGTACCAAACTCAGCAGATCCGTGGCAGTGTGTTACGGCCTGGTAAACTTTTGGCCCAAAATTCGGCTATAAATAGAAAGCGGCGGACGGAGTCGGAGTGGGATCTCACCAGAAGAGCCCCTCCCAGGTGGGGAAGTAGGTGCCCTTGAAGAGCGTGTGCTCGAGGATGCCCTCCACGCCGCCGAGCGCCTGGATCATGTCCGTGCGGTAGTTGTTGAGGTTCCACAGCTTGCCGTCGTGCCGCTGGTGCGTCCACCAGAACGGATTCTGCTTCAGCACCTGCGACGAGAAGGGGACGTGGACACGTGGGCGTAACGAAGCACCATTCGATTTCAGACATTTTTGGACAATCGGTATAAAACCAACTCTCTCGGCAAGCTTATTATACACAATGTGCAGCAAATTGATGATTAATATATTCAGATATAGCCCCAATTTCTGCGTTAACATAACTTTCCCACAACCCATGTTTAGCAATTTTGTACCAGATGGCGACCCATAATCAGTGGTAATACAGTCTGTTATCAAGTGACAGTTCAGTTGACATTAATTTGACTGCTTTTCTTTTTGATTCATGTGCTTTAGACTTAACAGTCATATCGGACCTAAGGTGACTTCTTTTGCGATGGATGTGAAAAGTGTCTTATCCTCAGTGACAGATTTGCAGCCTTCACACGGTGTACAACAGTAAGAATTGTAAATTCAATTGTATAAGTAAGTACACACTGGAAAACTAATCAGATTATCAAGCTGTTTTTATCAGTAAGCAGTTTGTCTATTATTTTTTTGTCGTGGAATTTGAAATTACTTTATTCTAAAAGAAAATTAATCTCACTTTTTGACTTGATATTTTTTATAATTCCGTTTAGGAATGTAATGCTTAATTCTGCCCACTTGCAATAATAATCAATAAGGCTCATTAAAACACACTTGGATACATTTAAATTACAGTTGATAAATATATTATTTTTTTTGTTCTTTCATTTACTACGATCTGTCTCCTTTCTGGGACATTTAATAGTAGGTTTGTTGGTTTTGTTTAATTGGCATGCTCGGTATGTGACCTTTGTCACATCCTACTTTATTATTATAGCTCTTTGAGTATGTCTTGAGGTATTTTCCGTTTTAGCCTACGATTTATCGGGTTTATTACTTCCATCAGATCCTTCACCAGGTTGTTTGGGTGACATTTTATTCTTTTTTCATAGGTCTTAGTGTGTTGGATAATTTCTTGCCTGACTGTAGCAATCTGTAAGTCATGATGTAGTTGTTCATTCGTGACGAACCAAGGAGCATTGGTTATTATTCTTAACATTTTATTTTGGAATCTTTGAATAATCTCGATGCTGGAGTGGGCCGCTGTACCCCAGAGTTGGATACATTTAAATTACAGTTGATAAATATAATCCTGAAAAAAAAAGCCCCCAACCACAACACACATACCTGATACTGCTTGAACTCTGTCCTTATCCTCCACCCTTTGTCGTAGGCGAGCGTGTGCCGATCCTTCTGGAACAACGTGTTGATTCTGGGGATACCACGATCCCAAGAGTCTTCCAGATCCTCTAGGGTCAACCGTCTGCAGAGTGAGACAGCTCAGTCAGATTTCACTTTCATATACTAGACAGTGTATTTGGTTTTTGTATGTTCAGATAGCGTTGGATCAGACCTCAAGATCCACACGATCAAGCGATCAGCAGGTCGGTGGTATCGGGAGGCCCCCAGGGCACATAGACCCCTGGTTTCAGGACCCCTACGCGATTCATCATTGTTCATGTTTATTTGCACAATTCATTATGCATAGAATCAGCTATTAACAAGATTATACAGTTTGTGATAATGTTTTTCCTATGTTTGGACTGACAAGTGGCATGGACAGTTTTCTGAAGTTTTCTTTCATCGTTCATTTAAGAAAAAGAGCAACCTTTTATATAAAATACAGTATTAAATGGAAATATGAATAGAGTTATATCAGTTTTTCAGCTAACTCACGCATGATGAATGATCGTCCATCCTTTTCGCACAGTAACTATACGAAAATATAAACTGTGCAATAAAATGTTTTTTTCCTTTGTTTTCTGTAATGCATGTTAAATATATGGCTGGCATTTGGGTTATAAGTCTGGTCATACTTTCATATGCTCAGTGAACGGTTTCAAAAATCAACTTGACAATAATTTAAAAAAGAAAAGTAACAAAAAAAAACAAGTAATTAAATTAATTATTAACAAAAAAATATATAAGATATCTAAAAAGTGCACTCAGCACGTGAAGTACACGCATCAGCTTCAAGCTGCTAGTGTTAATAAATAATAATAATATTTAAACTAACAACC
Organism: Incurvaria masculella; assembly: GCA_946894095.1. Classification (NCBI taxonomy): domain Eukaryota; kingdom Metazoa; phylum Arthropoda; class Insecta; order Lepidoptera; family Incurvariidae; genus Incurvaria; species Incurvaria masculella. The sequence continues at coordinate 14,556,015 of OX335644.1, forward strand.
ATTAGCAAGTAGGTTCAAATCCAATTTACGACCGAATCAACCACTCTTAAGAACGGCCCGTAAGCTATGCTGCCCATACAAACGTAGTTTACTAATCATTTGGAAACCGCTATTCCAATTGAATTGATATTAAATATATAATATCAGGTAACAAATATCTGTGTATGCATGCTTTTGTTTTTTTGAAAAATCCAAACCGAATGAAATGAAAGCAAAAAGAAAATCTTCATACGAATTTTGTTTTCTCTGTGGTTTGACCCAGAATACATTTACCGAAATAACAAAGGCATGCAGACACAGATATTTGTAGCCTAATATTAGATAACAAATATCAAGTATGTTGGAATAGTTGTTTTCAAATTATTAGTAAACTACGTTTGTATGGGAGGCGAAATTTTCTGATGCTTACGGGCCGACCTTAAGAAATTGTCACGTACCTGTTCTGAGCGTTGGCCTCCTGCCGCTTGAGCGCGTACTCGGCCCACACGCGCTGCGAGTCCACGAACTCCGACTCCCACGGCTGGATGTAGCGGTACAGATTGGGGATGAGCTGGTCCTCGTCGTGGGACATGCCCGAGCGGAAGTGGGTGATTCCCACATCAGTTTGCTTCGACCAGCGCAGATCCGACTGTGGAGGGAAAATATTTTTTGTTGAATATATTTATTTATTTGATGAACGAGCAGCCTAAGCTGTGATGTGTTCATGTCTGGGTTCACTGGTGCTTTGTTATTACGGTTACTTTAGTTTAGTGTTTTTAGGTGTTTGTCAAGCCTGTTTTAGGAATGTTTTAGTTCTAAGATTTAATTTATGGTTCAGGAATGTTTTTCGCTACGTCCTATGGAGATTAACCCATAGCTATTATTATCAATTGGCATATTGACAAAGCTATGAATTTAGCTTTCCTGGTGAAATTTTTCGATTCATATTTAAGGCTATGTTTCTGGACCCTTTATTTAAAAATACTTTAATTTTTCTGTATTCTCTTACTTTCAATAAAAAAAAACCACCATAATTAAGTTGGTACTGTGTGCTAAGTACCCATTGCCAGGGATTGGTTTCTATTTGATTCGGCAGTATTGTAGGCCGTGTTTTCATTGCCCACGAGGTAGATAAAATTCGTTTGAGTGGAATCTACGTACTAGGTGGTAGGGTTAAGCCTACCCAGGTTGGTACCATCGTATTGGATGAAAAGATGGTCAGAACAACAGGATTTTCCGAAGTGGACAGTTTCCGTGAGGAAGGCAAGCACCTGCGGGATGAGGACGTGCCCCATGGACAGCATGCCGAGCCCGCCGAGCTCCTTGGGCGTGTAGAAAACGACGGGTGGGAAACGCGAGGGCATCTTCGAGTTGAGGCCGATCTTGATGCGCGTCTGGATCTTGTTCTCGCACTTGACCAGCAGGTCGAGCAGCTCCTGAGTGTTGACAACCGCCTCACGGAAGTACGTCATCAGACCTGATGCCACATATTATAATGGTAATTCCTGGGCATTTCCCACCGGGCCAGCAAACGATGCTTACACCATTTGCTGCTCACTCCACACAAGATAGCACTGAAGATTGCAACATACATTCTTTCGAATTTTAACTAACATGCTATCTACCGATGACAAAGTAGTCCATAAAATGTTAACAAGTATTGCATAAAGTTTTTTCCAATTATTTCAACCCATTCAGAAAAATGCAGTTTTGAAAAGGGTTTGTGGTTGAACTAGGAAAATTACAGTAACAGAATGTATATTAGATAAGGTGTATATTTACGAAAAGAATTTTGTTCAATTATTATTCTTCTTTAGGTGTTCTGTAAAGTTTACCTAATAGCATCAGAAAACAACATTTTATATAAAGAAATAAAGTAATTAGTGTGACATAAAAGTTCGTATAATCAAAACAAAGGAAACCAATAAATTAAGGCAAGCGGACCCGCAGGAAGAAGTTATTAAGTTCACAAAAGCATACCGATGAGCGCCGTGTTCCACTTGTTGACGATCTTTGTGAAGGTGGTGGAGCCGGACGCCATGAGTATCTGGCGCACCCGGTTGTGGAAGCGCGAGAGCGACTCGTCGTCGACGCGCAGGTAGCACTGCGCCGTGCGTTCCTTCGTCACCTCGTTCTGCAGGTTCCACACGCCGTCGCGGTGCGTCAGCTCCTCGTGTTGGCTGCGACACTGCACACACACATTCACGTAACGGCTTGAACCGTGTTAAGCTTTTGGCGGCAGTATGCTTACGACTGCTCCGAATTATGCTGAGAGTGCTAGTCATTGGCGCTGTTGATGATATTATATCATTAGTGAAGTCACATACGCACGCTCACAGTGCTCAGGTTTTCGAGGTGGTGCATGGTTAGAGCTGTCAAACAACTGTCGAATCTGACAGTTCCCAGTAGAAGTTCACATGTCTGGCGTCAGTTTGAAATGATTGGCCATCTTTTAGCAAGCGCACTCACAGCTGTCTGAACCATACATAAGTGTCGCGCAGAGCTTTGTACGCTGTCTTAATTTGGACCACACCCTAAAACAGCTCAGCTGAGCTGAGAGAAGATCTCAGCATGCTATGCTTTGAGATAGCAGAAATTTTATTTGCAGTGGAATCATGTCTTTTCAACTCATATATATATAGATATGTATTTAGAATGTCACCTCACCTTTGGTAAGATTCGGCACTCAAAGCCGGCCATGTTGAATAGCAGGTTGGGATTATCCTTGGAGTAAACCGACACGAAGCTGCCCTCCCACTGAATGGTGGTGGTGGAGCGGGGCAGCCGGTTCTTAATGTCCCAGAACACGGCGCGGCCACTGCACACAATTTTCAACCATATTTACATAGGCAAATGGTGTAGAACGAGGGAGTGGTTTGTAATATTTTCGTTTTGCTCAGGAAGCGTTTGATCAGGCCTCGAGATCCGCGCGATCAAGCGATCAGCAGGTCGCCGGTATCGGGAGGCCCCCAGGGCACATAGACCCCTGGTTTCAGGACCCCTACGCGATTCATCATTGTCAAATGTTTATACAGGATTCCAAAAAGGAAAAAGCTATGTGAAATTTTATTATTTGAATTTGTGGCAAATTTCAAATTTCGAACACTAAATAAAAGTTTCAATTGAAATTTTTAATTTTTATTGGCGATATTACCTGGATTTCATTTAATGATTGGGACTTTTTAATGTTATAATAATGTTACGCACAGGTTGACATCGTGTTTCATGAGACGCATGCGCGCGTCTCGCGGCCAGCACTTCTTGTTGTTGTAGCCGACGATGTTCTCATTGTTGGGGTCCGGGTGCTCTGTGAGGTAGCGCTGGATCAGATCTCGCGCCTCTTCCGCTGTGAACCTGAACACATCACACAACTGACGTCACGTCTCTAATTTTACATTTCTATAAGCTCCAGAACAAACAATGCCATTTTTATCGCCATGATTTAAACCGAAGCACCGATTAAATTTCGATCATACATAGCAACTTTTCACAAAAAATCAGCAACTGCTATGGTCAAATTACAATGTACAGTGTGTCATGCTGAGCAAATTAACCTAAAACAGTTAATTTATCGTGAGCAGTCGCAGTCTCCCCTACATATAATGGAGGAACATGCAGTCAGTTACACAGAGCGAATGAACCTGCTGCCAATTTCCAGAGAGTCGTCACTGTCTTGCCTACACTTTCCACCTTGCATATTTCTTACTTATATAGAAATCTATAAGATATTATTTTATTCAAGACCAGTCCATAGTGCTGCACGAAGAACGAGGCGAACTGCCATACCAGTCGGTGTACTACAAGTGCTGAAATGTGCTACGCACCTCAAGTATATGTGCACCCTGTCGACGTAGCGGCAGTAGAGGCGGACGGGGTGCGCCTGCTCGGTGGCCTTGTCCTGGAAGGAGAGGAAGTCGTTGGGCAGCTGCGGCGGGCCGGCCATCTCGCTCGCGCGCTGCAGCCCCAGCACCAGCAGGTCCAGCACCAGCCCGTAGTACTGCACGATGAACGAGGCGAACTGCAATCCGCGGATGATGCCGTACGAATTGGTGTGGTTCATGTCCTGCGAAATACACTCACATTAGCCAGTTGTTTCAGCATTCATTATAAAATTATGGTCGCACATTCCTGCAACATCTGCCTTCTTACTAATGCAACAAACACGAGAAGTTCTCACGTGATTAACTGCTACATTCCACATTGAAAAATGTTTGGTAAATACTTTTCTACTTGGAGAATGACAGCTACTAAACGCGTTCGTTCCATTAGTACAAGGGCTGAGACTGCAATGATTCTACATAGGGGATTAGAGACCCATGAACTCCTAAGAGGAACACGCGTATAGAAGTTTACACTCGCCTTTTGCTTTACAACTCGTGAACACACAATTGTTGTATAGGCGATGACGATGCATCTAAAACTAACCTTCGCCTGTAATAACTGATTGCTCTATGGGGCTAATAAAACCCTATATATAGGCAAATGTGCATGCATGTACTAGCATGTGGCTGTAGCAAATGCCACGAGTGACAAGTTCGAGAGGAAATTTTTGAGTAGTTTTCTTCCCTTGTGTTCCCTATGGAATGGAATAACATTTAACCTACTTCAATTGCTAAGAGTAGTAATATTCTTTTATACAATTTATGAAAGGACCACCCCTGAGATACACCCTACTGATGAAATGAGAGAGATTTTCAAATCGGTTGACAATTCGCAGAGATATGGGTAAGATACATAAAAAAATAAATAACATACAGACGAATTGAGAACCTCATCCTTTTTTGAAGTCGGTTAAAAATAAATGAACAAGCCAAGAACAAATGAACCTTGTAGTTGATGACGACGTTGTTCTTGGCCGTCATGTAGTCGGCGATGTTGTGGTCGACGATGAGCCGCAGCAGCCGATTGAGCAGCGTCAGGTCGATCTTCTCGTAGAGCTTCTCGAAGCGCGACTCCAGCAGCACGTTACACTCGCCCTCGCCCACCTCCCACACGTCCTGGAGGTTGTTCACACCTGGGGGGGGGGGGGGGGGGGGGCGCATTAATGTTACGGGCGGACGAGTTAACCTAACAGGCAAACGTGATGATGTGACGGGCGATGATGAAGGAGATGTGTGTGCTTAAAAATAATTAATAAAAAAAATACATATATCTGAGGCTCCGTCTAAAAAAGGTTTTAATTCTAAATTTAAACATTTTTATGCATATTTGTGTCATTAGAGTAATCGAAGCATAGGAGTTTTACTGTTTTTAGGGTTCCGTACCTAAAGGGTGAAAACGGAACCCTATTACTAAGCCTCTGCTGTCCATCCGTATGTCTGTCACAGGGCTGTATCTCATTAACCGTAATAGGTGGGAAGCTGAATTTTTCACAGAGTTTGTATTAATTTTGCTGCTATAACAACAAAAAAGTAAAATAAAAAGATATCAAAATTAAAGGGGGGGGGGCCATAAAAAAAACTGATTTTTAGGTTTCCGTACCCAAAGGGTGCCAACGGAACCCTATTACTAAGCCTCCGCTGTCTGTCCATCCGTCTGTCACAGGGCTGTAACCGTAACAGATAGACAGCTGAAATTTTCAGAGTGTGTATTTATTTTGCCGGTATAACAACAAATAGATTAAAAAATTAATTTAAAAAAACAGATGTTTTTGTATTAAATATTTTACGATGGTACGGAACCCTTCGCGTGCAAGTTCGAATCGCACTTGGCCGGTTTTTGGTGGTGATGGTACGGAACCCTTCGCGTGCGAGTCCGACTCGCCCTTGGCCGGTTTTTCTTTAAATTGTGGCTAGAAATAGATTTTACAAATTTACTTTTTAGATTATCAAAATTGGTTGTACTTCATTTTAACTATTGTTTTACTTACGCCTTTATTGAACTGAATGTAATCCGCTCATATCACGTCCTTAAATATTCTTTGCATATTCATAATTTTTTTACACCTAGAGATTATCTTAAGATAAATATTATAAGTAGTGGACGAAACAATTGTTGCAGATGTAATTAACCTCAGGAGATGGGGAACGCATCATAAAGTCCAAAAAGCACAAGGTCCAAAACCCATACCGTCCAAAACACTAATGAAAACGGAACTTTTTCAATTAGGTTAGGTTAGGTTTAATTATAATATTTGCATTTAAAAATATATGCAAAAATACATACTTTTGGATGTTCTGGGTTTTGGACCTTATGCTTTTTGGACTTTACGAAGGCGACCCAGGAGATGCAGGCAAATCCTAAAATCAAATTATTTATTTATTTATTTGATGAATGAGCAGCCTAAGCTGATGTGTTCATGTCTGGGCTCACTGGTGCTTTGTTATTACGGTTACTTTAGTTTAGTGTTTTTAGGTGTTTGTCAAGCCTGTTTTTAAAAGAATTGGTGGTGGGTGCTTCAACGACATCTTCTGGCAACTTGTTCCACATTTCAACTGCTCTATTCGACAGGAAGTGTTGTCTCGGGTTTGTTGAGCTGACAGTGGCATTGAGCTTTAGGCTATGACCACGGAGATGACTATTTGTGTTTCTAGTGAAGAGGTTCTGCAGTTCTGGACAGTCGTAATAGTCATTGAGAATCTTGTATGTTTCTATGAGGTCGCCCCTTTCTCTTCGTTGTTCCAAGGTTGTCAGCTTGAGCACTTTTAGTCTTTCCTCGTATGGTTTCTTCTTCAGTACTTTTGGTATCTTGGTCGCTATTCTCTGAACTCGTTCTAGGAGAGTAATATCTTTGACGAAGTAGGGATTCCATATTTGGAATCCATATTCCAGGAGAGGTCTAATGTGAGATTTGTATATTTTGATTAATGTCTCTATGGTCAGGTTCTGAAATGATTTCCATATGACGTAGAGTAGGGCATTTGCTCGTTTAACTATAGTCTCTATATGATTTGCCCATTTTAGGTCTTCTGGGATAGTTATTCCAAGATCCTTCTGAGCCTGTGTAGGGACTATTATGTCTGTTCCGATTTTGTACTGGAATCTTGGGTTGTTCTTCCCTATATGCAGCACTGGGGAGGTTCGTTACTACGATGCTGTAAGTAAATTATACAAAATGTTGCCAATTAAATATAAGAACTCTTCTTCTCGACCACTTCTTCAGTAGCGATGAATGTGCAGGCAACCGGAGTGAGGTTTGTAACAAGGGGATGGATATAGTCACACATATCTCCTTGCCACAACGCACACACCGGGCACCCGCAGAATTCTCTTCATCCTTCCTTCTTGCAGTCCCCTTGAGACGACAAGACATTGATAATGTTTACAGTATAAAACACGAAATTTAGTACAATTCAAAAACTGCATACACACATAATTTACTGTAGTTTTGTTGTTCATGTTAACAAAAATATGAATGCAAAGGTACCTTGACACCATTTGTAGACGAGTAGAGGCGGCGGCTCCGTGTCCGCGGGTTTGATCCACGGCGGAAGCAGGCGTCGCTTGTCCGCCTCGTACCACAGGTACTGGTCTAGGTATGCATCCGTTATCTTCTCCAAGGGCTCGACATCGTACACGGGCACCAGGTGCGAATACAGGTCCATGAACTCGATGCCCACCTGACGTGAAAATATGATATTAGCAACAATTTCTACGTGGAGAGTCCCCATAAACCGACTCCTGCGTTAATCCACTATGAGCAGCCGATTCGCTTAACATTTAGGTTGGTCACAGAAATCTTACGCTCGCATTACTACTTGTACTAAATGTGATGTTACTTCACTTTGTGCCAATGACTCGTTCATTCTACTTCCCCGACTAACCGACCTAGGGTCGGTCCACAATAGGTCGGAAAACCAATATTAGGTTAAGTCCTCTTTTGCCTGCATAACTAAAAGCTTTTATTGCAAAAGTAATTTTGGAATCTGTATTGGTACCACTGCTCCGAAGTTCTTTCAGTAGCATATTAGAGATTTATTGACTGAGTACTGGAGGAATTTCCTCATCGGCAAAATCTACCGTAGATGTTTAAAGGAGCTAGTAGTAGTATGCTCTGAAATTAACAAGCAAAGCAGACCTCACTTATATCGCGTTTGATGGACACACAAACACTGTGTCGTATGTGTATTTATTTATAGGTTATTATAATAAGTATACTCAAACTCTCAAACCAAACCTACTGCATCTACCTACGAATATATCCCCATTGAACATCTCAACCACCCGAAGGACAGCTGGAAGAAATCTTTCGTTTTTATTGCACTGTACTTTCTTTTGTAAAACGTTTTTTGTAGCGTGTTAACAAGACAAATAGACAAGATAAAAAAAGTCTCGGAACTGACCTCCCTGAATGTCCTCTGAGTGAGCAGGTGCCGCTTGATCCTGGAGAGCGCCTCGTGCGGGTTGTCGTACGCCTGCTCGATGAGGCCGAGCTCCTCGCGCTGGCTCTGGTTGAGCCGAGACTTGACGCTGTACGCCTCCTTGAGCCGCTCGAGCGCGAGGATCAGCAGCTTCGTGTCGTGCTTGTACGAGAGCGGCGGGAACGGTATCGGCGCGAAGCGGCGCGACTCGAGCCAATGCACGGTCGTCGTGTAGATGGCGACCGCCTCCTCGGGCGAGATGTACGGACCGTCCTGCCGGGTGGAGAGGGGTGGTTTCGTTAATGTCGTCGATTTAATGAAAGATAGTTTGGCTGGGAGTAGAAACAGAATGCTAGAATAATCGAGGCTATACAGAACATGTGATTTGAATATAAACTCCAATTACAGCAATGAACAGCAATGGCAAATACCAGACCCACCGTCACGATATAAGCTCAAAACACCGCATTCCTGAAGGAATTAGGTGCCACATCAGATGGTCTAATCATTCGCTTCTGTCAAAGTATGTAGAAAAAAGATGCCAATTTTTTTGACAGAAACGAACACGAGAACTTGTCGCTTTTGCTTTCATGAGTAGATATGCAGGACCAGGACGGTCCAGACGTGGCAATCATCAGCATTGCTAAATAAATATAACTGGACTGAAAACACAATTTTTTTGTTAATGTTTCGACCATCTTGTCAGGGTACCAACCCGGGCGGATTTAACTCTACCACCTAGCATGGGAAGAGGACCTACAGTTTTAAACAGATTCCGAAACATGCATCAGCTCACGTAAAAAAAAACATTTTTCCAAGTCAAAAAAAGAAAAAAGTGATGCAACCTCGGACCTCTGGCTAGCAAGGCAACTCGCCGCGCCCCTAAGCTACGAGCCACTCAGTTCAATGACACTTTAACGTGTGACCAAAACTATAAAAAAATCAGATTTTAGTCGAAGGATTGATCGCATTTGAGCCGAAAAAAATTGTACTATTCGGAATGCATACCTTAAGGTAGTTGTGCTGCCTCTCCTGCTCCGCCTTGAGGTAGAGCCGCGTGAGCCGCCCAAGGTTCTTCTTGCAGACGGTCTTGTCGACGGTGGCGCCGCGGCGGATGCGCTCGCGGTTGTAGTGCGCCGTGTTGGTCCACCAGTCCGCCTTCATTTTCACGTAGCGCAGGATCATGTTCTCGATGGGCGTGGGCAGACCCGGCACCTGCCAGGACACAAGGAGTGGGTGTCGGATACCAGCGTGGAGGATAGGAGCATTTTGTAACTGCTTTGTTTTTCATGGTGTTTCATGTTTGTTTTTCTTAGCCTAGTTTTTGTCTCATTCATTTATAGGTCAAAATTTGTTCAGGTTAAGATATTAGCCTAATACACCACATGGGAACTATGTGCCATGCCAGGACTTTCCTTACATAGCATTGAACTGGATGGAAAACATAGAAATTTTCATTGCCGCTTTGACCATCTTTTAACCTACATGATAACTTCCAAAGCGGGACTAACTCTACTGAAGTAAGAATGCAGAATCTAAACCACAGCCAGCCTCAACGGTCGAAAACGTCAACCATCCAGAACCTGACTTCGCCAAGAGTTGCTTCAACTCGGCGTCCGACATTACTGAGGCTGACAACTGAACATTAAAAAAGCAATCAATTACTTTAACAAAACAATATTATAATAAAAACACGACTAAACTTGAAAAAAATTAAACAAATTTATCCTATATGAGTAATATTTAGGGCCGGTGTTTCAGTCGGCCCTCAAATCTAGCCCCTACAAAAGCTGCACTATGTCTTAAGCCTGGCTTAACATGCAAATTTGTCTTTCACTACAAATAAAAGTGTAGCTTAGCTGAGCGTCAGTTGTCTATGATTTTGTAAACTGCGCAAACATCATGTTGCAAAACAGTCTATTCTCAAATCAAAACTAAATTAATTCATGAGCGCATTTTGATTTAAGAATTTTTGAAAATTGATTTAAATTTTATTGTTATATGCCTCGAAAAAAAAAAACAAGCAGCCTAAGCTGTGTTCATGTCTGAGTTCACTGGTGCTTTATTAGAGTTTTTTTTTATGTGACCTGACATGGATGGCTAATACCACACAACTACCGTTATGATATTAGCACAATACACCACATTCCCGAAGGAATTTGGTGCCACGCCAGGACCTTCCCTTGGTGAGCACGGCTACACTGAACTGGATGGAAAACACGAACAATTTTTCATTGCCGCTTCGACCATCTTTTCATCCAATGCGATGGTACCAACCCGGGCGGGTTAAAACCTACCACCTAGTAGGGGGAAGGGGACCTGCAGTTTTACATGGATTCCGAACCATGGAGCAGCTCGCATTCGTGACGAAATGCATTTATCGAACTCGCAAAGAGTAAGACAGTGGTGTGTGTCGGTATTGAACCGAGGCCTCTGGTACTCTAGGCCAGTCCCCGCGCCACTAGGCTACATGCCGCTCAAACAGTTACTTTAGTTTAGTGTTTTAGGTGTTTGTTAAGCCTGTTTTTAAAAAAATTGGTGGTGGGTGCTTGCACGACATCTTCTGGCAGCTTGTTCCACATTTCCACTGCTCTATTTGACAGAAAGTGTTGTCTCGGGTTTGTTGAGCTGGCAGTGGCATTGAGCTTTAGGCTATGACCACGGAGATGGCTATTTGTGTTTCTAGTAAAGAGGTACTGTAGTTCTGGACAGTCGTAATAATCATTGAGAATCTTGTATGTTACTATGAGGTCACCCCTTTCTCTACGTTGTTCCAAGGTTGTCAGCTTGAGCACTTTTAGTCTTTCCTCGTATGGTTTCTTCTTCAGTACTTTTGGTATCTTGGTCGCTCTTCTCTGAACTCGTTTTAGGAGAGTAATATCTTTGACGAAGTAGGGATTCCATATTTTGAATCCATATTCCAGGAGTGATCTTCAAACCATACAGTTTTTTCAGATAGCTTGATTTAATTTCATTATAGATAGAGCATGAGCAGGTTTCTCAGCCCTACATCGAAAATAATTCAAGCCAACATTATGAAAACATTCAAATGAAAAGATTAGCATTGAGTTTCGAACAATTCTGCAAAACACAACATCCTAAGATTAATCATTTCAGAAAAAAATATGAATAGAAAATACTTTTAATACTTGTTTTTGAACACTTTGAATCCTATCTGTGGTTTTTGTAATATCTTAGAGAGGCGAGTTTATTTTGTTAGTTTGAATTGCAAACTATCACTTCCCGATCGAAACTAGTTTGCATCAAACAGTTTCATATTGAACGCAGCAAGAAGGTCAGATTCACCAAACCGAGAACGGTCGGCTATTGTTTCCTCAAATCTCAACTACTGCCCCCGAGTTGCATTCCTTTTCGACATCAACAAAAGAGTGAGGACGCACTTTGCTGAAAGGCATATCTAATTAAGCTCAGCTTAACTGTTAAAGTGCAACGCAATCCAGCCCACAGAGGGACACTTTTAAGCGTGGTTTATCGTTTAGTGAAGATTGAAATACTGCATTTATGAATTAAGCTTGGCTTTGTAGTTAATCCTAGGAAGAGAGACGATTGAAATACAAACACAGAAAAATGTATGAGACTGTAAAACTTTTAAGTTCTAGCCATTTCGTTTTTGTCATAAGTTATGCGTGCGAAGTTTTGATGGGAGTATGAATAAGTGTTTCGGAATTTTGCTTTTTAGTTCGATCCAGGCCAAATTGCTCTGCCAGGCCTGCAGAAGTTTCACTAAGGGTGGCCCAAGTCGGCGGGCCTAACTTATTCGCGGGCAAGGTACAAAACCGTGCTGTTGCGCTCTGGAAACTTCTATGTTTCAAAGAACAAGACAGGTTCCGTGATGAGGAAGATGCAACATGTCCCCAAAAAATACAATGTGCACAGTGTATGATTTGGTAAGATTTACAAAAATTTTAATTGCAAAACGACTTATAGCTAAAAGTAAAAACCACGACCGCTGTAGTAAAAAATCTAACAAAAACCAAATAAATTATAAATCTTGATTAAATAAGCTATGACTAATCTTTTTAATATGTTCTCACTTTATCATTGGGTAATCCACCTCTAAAGTTATTGTATAAAACGCGCAAAAAATTAAAACTTTCGGACCTTATAATTTAGAAACCAAACACAATTTTACAATGCCAATGGTCATCAGACATCTAGTTCGATCAATAAAGCTATTTTGTGCAAAATTTTGAATCTCTGACAAGAAATATGGGCGTTATCTTCTTTCCCCTTTTGTATGGGGAGATGAGCGGAATGGGCCACCTTAAAAGACTTGGAGCCTTTTTTCCGTAGCCCCAAAAGGACGCTCACCTTCCACGGTATGTTGGCCTTCCAGCAGCGCCACGCCTCCGACAGGTGCTGCAGGATCGTGCGCGCCTTGTTCTGCTTGATGCCCTCGGGCATCATGTCGACGATGTCGTGCATCACCGACGCGCGCAGCTCCAGGTCGAAGTGTGACTCCACGCGCTGCTTCGTCACAGTCTTAGCGACACCTGGCCAATTACGTCACCGTCAACGTAGATTAAAGAGGAAAGTACAGATAGCTGGCGTCGTACAAAGTACAAAACTCGCCAAAGACTGCTTACTTTCGCTGGTACTATGACATTACTAACCAGCGCCATCTCCCGTCACTGTCACAACTAGTGACACCGTCATTAAACTAAGCTTGAATTCAAGTTTTGCCTATGACGGCGTGATGAAAGCGTTACATTTTAACTACAAATTAAGTAATGTAATTCTCAATAAAAATATATCATTGTTTCTATTTAATTTATTATGAAATGTGAATTGCAACACCACTTTTGAACTTCGATTATCGCTATTCAACAACGGTATGACGTTAGCAGTCTCTTCAATTTATGCCGTCAATCACCATCAATGGGACCGTAATGCCAATATAATTCAACAACACTAAATACTAAGTTAGTAGCTCTCGTTCGGTTTGTAATTCTACGTTTCTTATGTTGTGTTGATATTTATCAGGGTGATATAAGCCCCGGCACAAGACGATTCCTTCCCCTTCCAAGTGCCAGCGGTAAGCAGTAATCAAATCCGTTACAGTCTCGCACTGGGGGACTGTAATAAATTATCAGTTCTTCGTCTTTAGAGAAAAAAAACCTAATTAAGCAAAAATGACTTTACAAAAAAGTGTATTTCGATAATACAAAACAAACTTTTTTTTTTTCATTTCATTTCTAATCCAGTTCTAAAACATCAAAGTCAATCTAAGCATGAATAATCATATAGAATCATATAGAATCGAAGGGTGATATAGAATCCACCATTTCAGGAATCAAAACCATTTTTCATACCAGGCATCCATGTTGAACCTTCTTGCCAAAAATTTATTACAAATAAAAAAGTGAAAAAATTCAGCCAAGTGCGAGTCGAACTTGCACAATAAGGGTTCCCTACCATAGCTCAAGGCAACAAAAAAATCATGTTTAATTTTTATTATCTTTTACCTATTTGTTGGTATAGTGGCAAAATAACTACACACTCTTTGAAAATTTCAGCTACCTACCTGTTATGGTTCATGAAATACAGCCCTGTGACAGACGGACGGACGGACAGCGGAGGCTTAATAATAGGGTTCCGTTAGCACCCTTTGGGTACAGTACCCTAAAATGGGATAAATCGGCCACGTAACAAAAATATTTGTATTGTTAGGACACTCACCCTTCGAGTGTCGCCCCTCGAACTGTCGCGACAGCAGGTTGCCGAGCCAGCGCTCCAGCAGGGGCGTGATGCCGCGCATGAAGAACAGCCACACGCGCCAGCCCGGTGCCCAGATGCCGCAGCCGGGGCCCTTCGACACGGGCCCCTGTCGCAAGAAATCGGTCGTCAACAATAGTGAATCGTTCGTTGGTAACTTGGGCGATTGATTTTGTTATTATACTTTTTCATACTAAGCAATTACATCGCTTATTCCAATGAATGTGATATGTATGAATTTATAATCAATAATCAATAATCAATAAATAAAATCAATATAAATACATAATATGAATGATAAGTAATATTAATAATACCAATTAAAAAATTAAAAAATACACAAATGCACTCCGGGAAAAATGAAATTCACGCATCAGCTTCAAGCTGCTAGTGATATAAATAACATAATAATAATAATAATAATCGACCATGAAGCAAGGACACGTTAATTAAAAAAAGAGTCCAGAGAATGAACTACTTTACTAATATACTGCAAAGCTGGACTAGAACCAGCAAAACATATCATTCATGGGTATAATGATAAAATATGACAAATCTGAGTGCAGTGAACTGTCTATGGATTTGGAATTCTCCTTCAGTGCCTAGGTCTCCTGGGAGAGATAGTACGATATATCGATTATAACATAACGAGCGGCTCGTAGCCTAGTGGCGTGGGGACTGGCCTAGCGTACCAGTGGCCTGGGTTTAATACCGACATGCACCACTATCGTTCTCTTTCCGAGTTCGATAAGTGCATTTCGTCACGAATGCGAGCTGCTCCATGGTTCGGAATCCATGTAAAACTGTAGGTTCCCCTAGTAGGTGGTAGGGTTTAAGCCCGCCCGGGTTGGTACCATCGCATTGGATAAAAAAAAGGTCGAAGCGGCAATGAAAAATTGTCCGTGTTTTCCATCCAGTTCAATGTAGCCGTGCTCATAAAGGGAAGGTCCTGGCATGGCACCTAATTCCTTCGGGAATGTGGTGTATTGGGCTAATATCATAACGGTAGTTGTGTGGTATTAGCCATCCATGTCAGGTCGCATAAAAAAAAAATTACGTCCCATAGTACCACTTTTCATTAGTCTTAGTTTCTAATATGACTATTTATCTCAGCCCCAGTGTTTCATGCAGCACGTCACGACACCACTTACAGTGTTGAAGCGGTAGTAGATGAGATGTTTGAGGTCCTTGCACATGCGTATCTGCCGCATAAGCTTGTACTTGTAGCGGTACATGCCGGTGAGCTGGCCGACGTGGGCGAATATGTACTGCAGCCCGTCGGCCAGCTGGAACGAGTCCACGTTGTTGAGCCGGTACTGCACGTGCGAGTCCACGATGAGCTTCGTCAGCCGGAGGATCTCGCGGCAGAGGTGGAACGCTGCGGAGGAAAGTAAGGATCTTAGTATGATGACATTTCTTACCAAAATTCAAATAAAGAAAGTTAATTGAGTCCAACGACCTACATATTCCAATCGATTGTCGGCAGCAAATAGTGTTTGCATTGGACGTGTGCTGATAAGAGGTCAAATCATGACATGTCACGTATGTAGGTGGGCCTTCTCGTTCAACGTGGAAAGAAGATCATGCACATGTTTCTTGTCATAGGTCCAAAATTATACTCAAATCAACTGAGTAACAAAACAATGTGGTGTATTGGTTTAATTTAATGTTAGTTAGAATAGTTATAATAATATCATAATATTAGCCATCCATGTCATGTTTCATAAAAAAAAACTGATCGGTGGATTCTGTTAACTCACTAAGTTGTCTGTTTTGTCAAGAAGGGCGTAAACAACAAATCTTGATGCGTAAAACTTAACTCCATATAAACAGAGATTACATATAGAAACAAGGATCGACATACCGTTTCCGAAGCGCGACTTCTTCCTCTCCTTGGTCGTGAGCGTCTTGACGGGCTTCAGGTTGAAGTTGTAATCGAGATGCAGGTAGTTGAGGTTCTTGCGATGTATCAGCAGGTTGAGCATGTTGTAGCCCTGCCGGCACACCTGCAGGCCCGCCTCCACCCAGTCCAGGCGCGTCGTCTGGAAGAACTTTGTCGACTTGAACGAGCGGAACAGATACCTGGGGACGAGAGGCACATATATAGGAAAATAAAGATTTAGTAGGATCTTCTACCTGCGTACCCTCACTTTTATACTAGTCTGCCTTCAGGGCCTAATCAGAAACTATAAGAAATAGAAAAACACTTAAAGGAGTCATGCAAATATAATTTTCTGGGAATCACCCATTTATTATTGCAGCAGCCATAAGTGTCGCTCATAACAAATTCTGTGAGGTAATGTTATCCGGAAAACCAAAGGTTGATTTTTAATAAACTGATTAATATTTTCAAGTATTTATACATTATATGGTTACGGGACCTTCAATAATCTAATAATAGAATCAAATAATGCGGTTTTCGGTTTTATCGAAATTGGCCATATGCAGGGCTTTTAGCGGTTAAGGATCTCAAAAAAAGGGAAAAGAGACCTATAATACGAAAAAAAGGGACTTAAGGGACCTCATAAGCCAATTTTTTTTAATGCGACCTGACATGGGTGGTAATACCACGCAACTACCGTTATGATATTAGCCCAATACACCACATTCCCGAAGGAATAAGGGGCCATGCCAGGACCTTCTATTTATGAGCACGGCTACATTGAACTGGATGGAAAACATGGACAATTTTTCATTGCCGCTTCGACCATCTTTTCATCCAATGCGATGGTACCAATTCGGACGGGCTTAAACCCTACCACCTAGTATAGGAAGGGGTACCTACAGTTTTACATGGATTCCGAACCATAGAGCAGCTCGCATTCGTGACGAAATTCACTTATCTAACTCAGAAAGAGAAAGACAGTGGTGCATGTCGGAATTGAACCCAGGCCTCTGGTACGCTAGGCCAGTCCCCGCGGCACTAGGCTACGAGCCGCTCAGTTAAATACAACAACAATAATATAATAGAAACAATAATTTTATAACTGGTGCTACAACAACATCATCAAAATGATGTTGTTGGGAAGCATTAGACAATATCATTTAGTTTGCCCCTCACTGGGTTGAATGTTGACATGTAACCCTATTTAACTATTTGGTACTCCGTCTGCTTTTAAGAAGCTTGCTGGATGAATAGAACTCGGAATAGAATGAATCAAAGACCAGTGTCTGTGGGATTGCCCTTTTAGGAGCTCGGCATAGTTTTTTTTTTTTGCGAAAACAATTCCGTCATTTTATAATAATAAATAAAATTTTCATCATATTTCGTCATTATGAATTGTTTGCGTGTTTTCCATTACAATTGCTTAACGGTTCCCAGGAAACAAGCATACTACACCTGCATTGTACTCACTTATGATAGATTTTAAATACAATGAAAAATTTTCAGAAAATCAGGTATTTTTTTTATAAATGGCTGCAAAACCTTCATCGCCGATGTAGACCATTTAGGTTAAGGTTCAGATGTTAAATATTTAGAGCGTAGCGACAAATTCATATTGGTATTTTTTTTAACTATAAATAATTATTAATAGAATCGAAGTATTTAGTTTTGAAATAATGAATAATAATGTATTTATAAAAAAAAATGAGGGGATATTATTTTAACAGTAGCAACCTTTCGCTAGTTTCCCAGTTCGCCACGGCGTCGCCACGTGAGCCAGTCGCAAGATGTTCTCCTTCCATTTAGTTCTGTTCAACCTTGTGTTTGTGCTGATCGCTTCCCTTTGTTTGGCAAATGCATGTTATGGGGGTGATTTGTAGGTTTTTTAAAGAGTTAAAGTACCAATGTGTCCCCAAAAAGAAAATAATGCTTTCACCATGTGATGAAATAACAATACTAAAAATGAGGTCACTCTTACCGACTGACCAACTCTGAATTGGCAAGAACAGTCATACAGCTGAACATGATATCAAACATGGGAATGATTTTTTGCTAAAAAGGGACTTTAGGGACCAATGTCAGAAAAAAGGGACTTTAAGGTACCACAAAAAAATTAAGGGACTAAGGGACCACCACTAAAAGCCCTGCATATGATACCTTGAGTGCTTTTAGCTATTTCTTTTAGTTTTCCATTTGGTCATGAAGGCACATGGAGAAAAGTCATTTGTATTAATAAATGAACCTAATAAAACTTATTTAATTTATTAAGGCAGAATCATTCATTCATGTAGATTTATAATGTCACAGTAATTATATCGTCATAAATGTGAAATAAACTTTTGCAATAATTGCAGCACAGGACGACATTTGGGATATTTTGACAATCAGTATGATTAAAAAAAAATTACCTCTTCTTCTGCGGCTTGGGCGGACGGTGCTTCAGCGAATTGAGTACGTAATACTTGAGCAGCTTCTGGTAGGAGACGCGCACCTTCACGGGCTGCCCGGGCGGGCAGTGCTCCTTGTACCAGGTCTTCACGAGTGGCACGTCGATCGCTCGACGACAGCGGCCTAATGACATTCACAATACTAATAAATCTAATTGCTCCAACAACATATATTTGTGTTTCTTTAGAGGAATCGAAAATGAAATATTACTTAATACATATCTATTAAAAAGATTCATTACAGTTCAATTTTTAATTGAATCGGACCAGTAAAAGTGTGTCTTCCTGCAGGATAATTGACTAAACCCTTGTATGCATTGAGAACTTGAATCCAATGAATTTGTTCACCTCGTACAATCAACACATGCCTTCTTCTTCAGTGGTTTAGCACGACTCCATGTTGACGCCTATATAAACGCCACAAACCTGATCTCATATTGAACGGGCGCGGTGCCCACAGCAGCGAGATGCCGTTGGCGGTGTTGTCCGTGTAGAGCGCCGTCTCCTGCAGGAAAGGTGCCACTTCCTCCGGCAGCACAAACTCCTCCTCCTCGGGCGTCGGCTCCAGGGACTTCACCGAGTGCCGGTGCGAGATCGGGTTGATGAGAGGGTCGAAGTAGAATGCGGGCAAGTCAGGGTCCTCAGTCTTTATGAACACCACATTCGGTGTGTGGTACCTGACAATAGAAATAATTCTCTAAATCCCAAATCAAGTATATCCATAATAATATTACAAATGAGAAAGCAACTCTATCTGTTACCTTTTTAATCAATTTTGATTAAATTTTGTATTAGAGTCCTTGAGAAAGGATGGAAAGGAGTTAGGGTGGCGAAAAATAAACTCAGAGGGGCTGAAAAAGGGTATGAAACTTTGTATAGGTAACTCGTAAAACATAAAAATATTAGGTTCAGCTCAACATTAGTCCGAAACGGCATTGACCAGAGCGGAGGCAGTTACCTCAGCTAGTGTCCAATAAATAAATGACTTTTTATGCAGCATAGAGGAAAAAGAAACACCTGTCCATGTATGTCATGTATTATTGGCAAGAACATTCATGTAAAAAATGTTTGAATAATCATTAGGGACAAGGTCATAAAACAATAATTTTTTTAGAATTATAGAAAATACACACGGAGACACACAGTTAACATTTTGGACTAAATTATTCATAATTGATTGAGATCAGTCGCAATAGTGCTCAGGTTAAACAGCTGAATCAACAAACATCAATAAACTCACCAGGACAACTGAACGAAATGTGGTAGATTGTTGTAGAGGTATGGGAAGGCAATCCTATACTCGGTCCTGATCGGCTGCCGAATGATGATCTTGTTGATGTCGTTAAACTCATTCCAGTCCTCGTCTCCTGCAGAATTGTCCTTCACCAGAGGCTCGAACTTTGGGCCACCAGGAATCGCCATGTTCAGCGCCTTCGCTGTGAAGAAACTCGACGAATCGAACAAGTAGAAGTAGTTATCGTCGACCAAATCTGTGAGTAGTTGATTGGCAAGGCGGTACAACGTAGCCATTTGAGGTAATGTCAAGTTCCAGCGCCGGTAGGTCGACCCGTTGACGTATTTCGAGCCGATGAGCGGCTTGTGATCGTAGAACCAAGACGCCACCGCACCGTCTTCGTCGGGATCCAAGTCTATCTGGATAGGCTCCAACGGTTCCACGTCGAGGACGTTGTCAGCGTAATCTAACGGCGGCTCCTCATCATCGAAGGGCGGGAACCGCATCCTCTTGAAGTGGCGACGGTCCCTTTTCTCTCGCCGCATCATGATCCACATGGTGCCCCACTGTGCGATATACACGGGTTCGATCACCCATGGGATCTCATTGACGAAGGTGATCGCACCGGTGATGTGGTACAGGACCTTCACGTCCCTGATCTGTTCCCACGGCATGGGCATGTTCTCGAGGAGCTTCATGACAGCGTGGGGCATGTACTTGAGCGCGCCGAGGTAGACTCGCTTGTCGTGGCGGTACTTGCGGCTCGTCATGTCTCCGTGGTCGCGGATGATCTTTCGAATGTGCTCCGGCGGCATGTCCTCCTTCTGGGCATCCACGAAGCCGAACTTGCGCTTTTCCGAGAACCTTTTCGACTGGATCTGAAGCCATTTTTGAGCTGGAAATTAAGAAAATCATTAACTCTTATTTTTTTATTTGCAAAATAACTTTTTGCTTAAAAATATTTCCTAGATTACATAAAAAAAATAGCATAAAGTACCTCTGTAATGCAAGTTCAGCCCTTTCCAAGTGACCTCAAATGAAAAGGTATATCTCTTGCATTTTGTTTTACCCAACAGAAATATGCCCATATGCAGTCTCGCATAAGAGTTGAAAGCCTTACTGGGATAGTTTCTTTCTATTCAGTCACTCAAGCTATTTTCTTCAATTTTATGATGTGAAATAGTCTAACTTTTAGTAGGAGGTAAGTGAGTAGGTAGAACCTGTACATTTTTAACCGACTTCAAAAAAAGGAGGAGGTTATCAATTTGTCTGTATGTTTTTTTTTTTTTTTTGTTTTTTTTTTTTTTTTATGTTTGTTACCTCATAACTTTTTCCTGGGTGAACCGATTTTGATGATTATTTTTTTAAATGATAGCTAGTGCTTCCCAAGTGGTCCCATTTTAATTTGGTTAAGTTCTGACAATGATATCCATGAGAAAATCATAAAAGTCTTAAATTTGTATTAAGATGTGCGCGACAAATGGACGAATAACTCAATATAACGCCAACCGATTTCGGTGATTCTTTTTTTATTGGAAAGGACGTGTACAAATTAGTAAGTTTACTTCAGATTCACTAAAAATTAACAAATAAAAAAACAAATTTAACAAAAAAAATAACCGACTTCAAAGGAAAAGCACTAAAAAGTAAAAAATAATGTTCATTTTTGTAGTTACGATTTCTGTTATTTTTTGAGTCGGTGTCAGCCAAGGTTAGGTTAGGTTAGGTTAGGTTAGGTTAGATTAGGTTAGGTTCTCTTGATTGGCGCAGCGCGTGCCCGGCTGACGCCGACTCAAAAAATAACAGAAATCGTAACTACAAAAATGAACATTATTTTTTACTTTTTAGTGCTTTTCCTTTGAAGTCGGTTATTTTTTTTGTTAAATTTGTTTTTTTATATTTTTCAATTACTTAAAAAAATCCACAAGAAACATTTCAAAGGAGCAGGATATTATAATTTCCATTTTAACATTTAATTCAATATGGATGAGTTAACTTTCAAATAGTCTTCCAAAAATGTCGTGCACATTCTCTCAAATGTACTTCTCAGATTTAAAAACACATCACAATCAGGTGTTGACAGATGCATCTCATTGAACAGCCTCACACATTTGGGCGACAAGTATAGAGAGCGTGTGCGCGTCACGATCTCGGCAAACAAGCGTGCATTCCGCCGTCAAGCATAACCATCAGGCATATTCAGTGATAGTATCAGCTGTACATAGTAAAGCTTGCGAATCCACTTTCCCAAACAGAATTTTGAAACCAAACACCATTAATGCCCGCGATCTCCGAAGTTCAAGTGAGTTGAAGCCCAGCATACCGAGTAAAAATTGCTGTTAAAATAAATGTAATATATAATAAAATAATAAATGATGCAAATAAGGGTAATACCCGTTTATCTGAGTATACAAAAATCTCAGAAAACTCTTTTTGAATTTCCTAAGTAGTTATGTAGCAACAATCTTACATTTCTCTCTGAGTTTCTCCTCGCTGATGTGATGATGGCGCGGCGGAGCGGCGGGCGGCGGGGCCGGGCCGGGCGCCGGGCCAGGTGTGGCGGCCGCGAGGTGCGCCTGCAACGCCGCCTGCTGCGCTACCGCCAGCTGCTGCTGGGCCATCATCGTGGCCCAGGGGTTGGGCCCCAGAAGGTATGGCGGGAGCGACATGGTGGGAGATCGCTTTCTGCAACAATATATTTTTTAATCTCCTTTCAATCTGCCTATGCAGGCATTTAGCTAGAGTTTATGAGTTTCTTCGGTCTTGCATGGTATTAGCCCAGTGGCTAATCCATAGGCTTATATAAGGTGAGTTTAAAATAATCTACAAGCCTTATAGGGTTGATTCAGTATCAGATATAGAACAACTTTTGCTAAGAATGTTTGTACAAAATGTACAAATTTTGCTAGGCTCGTAGCCTAGTGGCGCGGGGACTGGCCTAGCGTACCAGAGACCCGGGTTCAATACCAACTTGCACCACTGTCTTTCTCTTTCAGAGTTCGATAAGTGCATTTCGTCACGAATGCGAGCTGCTCCATGGTTCGGAATCCATGTAAAACTGTAGGTCCCCTTCCCCTACTAGGTGGTAGGGTTTAAGCCCGACCGGGTTGGTACCATCGCATTGGATGAAAAGATGGTCGAAGCGGCAATGAAAAATTGTCCGTGTTTTCCATCCAGTTCAATGTAGCCGTGCTCATAAAGGGAAGGTCCTGGCATGGCATCTAATTCCTTAGGGAATGTGGTGTATTGGGCTAATATCATAACGGTAGTTGTGTGGTATTAGCCATCCATGTCAGGTCACATAAAAAAAAAAAAAATGTAATTTTTTTTGTTCCATTTTAATTTTTGAGAAATTAAAACAGTATGTTCTTCCCAGTATTGTAAACAACTTTTGCGAAGAAACTATCCACCTATCTGTAATGGTTTCCACGAAAATAATTTATTAAAGTGCACTAACTCTTCAACTACCTAATTAAAAATATAGGTCAACCACGGGGTATTGACCCGACCGTGACCTACTGACACAAGACAATTCTCCGCCGCCGCGCCGCCGCCGCGTGCGCAGACAGAAACCCCGCCGCCCCATCCCCCCGCCGCCGCCGCCCCTCTCACTGAAGGGCGTTTGTTTTCGTTTTGAAAGCAATTAGTATGTCAAGGTCCATGGCGCGCATCGGGCATAAGTATCGCACGTGAGTGAATTTAAGTGAAGCGAGTGCTGATCGGGCGAAAAAGGCATGCATGCTTGTGTACATACCTACATTACAGCCGCGCCGACCAAATTCATAGCCCGGCGCGGCGTGCGTCAGCGTGGGAAGGAGGCAAAACTATTCGGGTAGGTAAAATAGACTCTGCCGCCGAGCGCCGCCTCCGCGCCGCCGGCCGGCGCGGTAGCGGTGCAGCGGTGACGCGCCGTTTTAGCGAAGTTCGCGCGCATTTAATAATTTGATTATTTATTTATTTCTTCGAAACCATCACCGATAGGTACATAGTTTCTTCGCAAAAGTTGTTCACAATACTGGGCAGAACGTACTGTTTAAATTTCTCAAAAATTCAAATTGAAAAAAAAAATTACATGCTTACATTCTTAGCAAAAGTTGTTCTATATCAGATACTGAATCAACCCTATAAGGCTTGTAGATTATTTTAAACTCACCTTATATGTTAGTTCAGATCTATATATATTCTTTTAAAATAAAAAAAGGTGCAAAGATTCAAAATCAAGATTAAAGAGGCATATCTATGATTCAGTCTATAAATCTGCCGAAAAAGCTATGGAAATTCTAATTGCCAGAAGTGTGGACTACTGAAGGGGAATCTACACAGGATGATTCCGTATGCCAAAATAAAACACTTTTTTTTGTTTTACGGCTTATGAGCAAACAATAGAAAAAACCTGTCAACATTTTGAGGTTAATTATATTTGGTTTATTACTTATTTTTTGCAATCATTATTTATTTGCAGCTCATAATAGCTCAGTTTCCTAAGAAATATTTCAAATGCAGCACGGCAGAACCTTGCAAAACCTCAAATACAAAAAGTGCAAAAATCTCAAGTGATCTCTAAAGCCTGTATCACACCAGAGCAATATCGTGCGACTTTGCAGCATGCGACACTGTCGCATGATATAATGAAGCACCGTGTGGCAAGACCCGTACATCAGGGCAACATGTGTTTCATGCCGTAAGCTTTTCCGATAGATGTCGCAAGCGATTCCAATATCAGTGAATTTGTTTAACGTGTTGCATTTGTTGACATGGAGTGGATTTATCAGAACTACAAGGAGTTTATAGAAGACTATCAATCAGCTGAGGTTTTGTGGGCATGTCCCACATTCTATTTTGTAGAAATCCTAACTATAAAAATAATCGCGTGAAACAAGATGTCCCGCAACAGTTGAATAGCAAATACGAGCTGGCTGACTTTTTTGTAGATTTTTTTTTCCACCACCTTTTTTGTTCAGAGACATTTATTTATTTATTTATGTTTATTGCACTCAAAATTCGGGAAAAAGGTACAACTTAATGCCAGGGGCATTCTCTACCAGTCTACCTTTGGGTATCGTGAGCAGTAGTGCGAGTAGCAGTTATAGAGACAAATGAATTTACTACAACAAATATTATACACAATATACCAACTACTTATACACATATAAATATAAATATACATTAATATGCCAATACTAGATAAGCTGCAGCTGCAATTAATTCTTGAGACATTTTTCGCTTGCATCTCAAATGATTTGTTGCTTTTGTGTAAAATTCAAACTGCGGCATGCTACAAGTCGCAAAGTGTGAATTTTTGTGGTATACCAATACTGTTTCAGGTGACAAATGCATGATGTTGCTCTGAAGTAATTCTAGCTTCAGCAATGACTAAAACTGGATCATTTTCGGTTACTGATGTGGACTGCCAGACTCGAGACATCGCAACAAATTGTTAACAAAATACAAAAATAATAAAGTGGAAAAAATGCATGCTAAGCACTTAACTGAAAATTTAAGAAATGCTGCCATTGTTCAGAGTTTGGTCCCACTGGCAAGTGGGTATTATATATACCTATCTACGCATGTGCAACCTTTAGTAGTTGGCTGAACAGAATTGAAATAATATTCAACTTCAAGGCGTCATTTGATTTGTTATTTGCACAAAATGTATAATAGGTATGTCAAATAACCAAGCGCCGGCGGCTTAGGGATTGTTGGGTTATGGAGCGGAAGAACAAGTGTGGCACGTGTGAATGACAATACCTTGAACAAAGCCAGCAAAATTAATCCGAAAGTAGCTGTATAGCATTTGATCTGCAAAATGAACGAAGCGGCAGGTCTTGAATTAGTGCCTTGAACGTTATGCAGATGGGCAAGTCCTCTGCGCAATTGATGCTATTATAGTTGGTTCGATGGACGCCGGCGTGCATGCAAATGCCATCTTTGCGACTATTACTAAAACAACCTGTACTTACTTGCGATAAGTTTCACACTTGGGAATCTACCATCAACGTTTCGTTGTTTTTGCAACGCAATTCAAAATATAAAAAACTCGTCCACCTAACCGCAATCCTCAAAAGAGGGCATTTTGGAAGCCATTTGCTTTTTTTGGTGATCCACATCTCCCACGCCAGTTTCGTAGACGCCGCGAGAGTCAGACGCCTTGCGAAACGAAGGCTAGGCGACTCAGACGCTGGGTGGCTTGGTCACCACTCGACATCTCGACTCGCGACAATCTAATCTGTCGTTAAATAAGGGAATTCTTTTATTATTATTATTTGTAATTACATTATATTTTATTTTATTTACTGGCTCCGCTCGGGTTAATCTCGGGCTGAATTATTTCATGAATAAAAATTAGACCAAAGGGCTGTTCCAAAAGGCTGGTCCAGGACAATGTATCCATATTATATCTTTAATCAAGATCGTTTGAGCCTATATTGCATGATTCAATAAGAACCGTCCAATAATTCTCATTTAGAGCTCCGTAAACAATTGGTAGCTTTTTTCCAAAACAAATTAAAGCATGTTCCGCCACAAACTTTCAGCACTTGCAGATTGCTTACTGTCACGTAGTGAAACGAGACTGTCGGATGAATGATAATTGAACCTGGCACGAAACAATCATTTTTTTTATTTATGTCAATTATGACAGGAGATTTTGTTTTTACGGGAAAAGTTCATGGACCAGTCCAAACAAATTTTGTAATTTAAATTTTTGCACGTTAATAGAGCCTCAGGAGAGATAAATGGTCTGGCCATCGGCCATACGTGTTCCAAAATGAATCCCCGAAAGGTATTTATTGTTCAAAACCTTTATTACTTTTTATTTGTGATACCTTCATCAACTGACCCTGCACCCTCTCAGAAACGAGAGGGTCCAGCATCAGAGGGTGGAGGTCTCACCAATTGACCTTCACAGGGTATCCAGGATAGGGCCAAGCCTGGATTTGAGTCAAGCCTAAATTGGAGTCACGCCTGGATGGAGTCAAGCCGGGATTGGAGCCAAGCCTGGGTGGAACCTTAAACCTGAGCCAACTTCGCTATTGTACGGAGAGTCCAGCGGGTCCTCCATCGGTTGGAGTAGAGCGCTGGCTCAGGACAAAAGTGGAGCCCAACCCCTCAGGTTGTACCGTACCAACCCAGATCGTCAGAAAAGATAAATATACCTTATTATCCCCAAAACTGTGGTTTCCTTGTTGTCAGAACCATAGAAATAGGATGTACAAGAACAACAAAGTCTGATAGCTGGCGAGACAATAATCGAAATGCAACAGTAGTTGGTGAAAAATAGTGTTGCTAAGTCCCGCATCCAAAATTATCGATATCGATATTTATTGGTTGTGCATGTGGACCGACATTTGTGAATTAAATAATTTTAAAATCTCTTTCACTGGTAAGCACGCGACTCATCTGAGGGCGAGTAGCGTCATACGCTAGCATAAAAAAGATGTAGATCTTTTTTATACATAAATGTACACATAGCTGATGGCCGCTACTCGGATTCATACTTTTCGTATTCGTTCCATCACCACAAGGACAAGGGGTCTACTCATGCAAGCGAACACGAGAAGTTTCTTTAAAATGTATGTAGAAATAAAAAGTAGGCATCTTTTTCCTGCATAGAGTTTGACAAAAGCGAACACGAGAACTTTTCGATTTCGCTTCCCTGAGTAAATATGCTGGTAAATGTATTTCTAACTCGTAATTGAAATTCAAGAAAAATAAAAGCCTTAATCATGATTTCTTCTTAATCAATGAGTTACCTTATCACTTTACAATCAATGCCAATATGCCTAACACTTATATTTTTTTTGATTAATTGAAACTTATGCCACCCTGGTCCAATAAAAAAATATATTTTGTCAAGTTATACAGCATTATACATGGTGTTCGACACATCGGCCGAAAACATTTATCTATAGGTAATTGGGGTAATTACATGTTGTTGACCCATGATACCTTTTGTCAGATGTCACGTGGTAACGAGATAAGATTTTTTTTCTTTATTTTTAAAATTCCGGCTTTGCACCCATGAAACTTATTTATTTTTTTATGTTATCAGGATTTTTTTTAAATACAATCAGTTTCAGCGACATCTATATTTGTAGCATTGTAATCAGAATTTTGAAATGATCGAAAAAAAATTTCGTCGTGACATTCCTTGGAAGCAGGATTTTCAGATAATTTTCAAGATCTTATTTCAAGATTGTTTTTAAAAAGTTTTTTACTTTTATTATTTGAATTATGACCGGTACTTTCTTTGGTGCAAACGCTCGTAGCCTAGTGGCGCGGGGACTTGCATAGCATACCAGAGGTCTGGGTTCAAATGATCGCACCGTTCATGCAGAACTTTATTTCTCATTCTGAGTTGGATAAGTGCATTTCGTCCCGAAAGCTGCTCCATGATTCGGAATCCATGTGAAACTGTAGGTCCCTTCCCCTACTAGGTGGTAGGGTTTAAGCCCGCCCGGGTTGGTACCATGGCATTGGATGAAAAACTGCTCGAAGCGACAATGAAGAAATGTCCGTGTTTTCCATCCAGTTCAATGTAGCCACAATCATAAATGGAAGGTCCTGGCATGGTACCTAATTCCTTCGGAAATGTGGTGTGCTGGGCTAATATCATTACGGTAGTTGTGTGGTATTAGCCATCAATGTCAGGTTGCATAAATATAAAAAAACAGACAAATCATATATAAAAGCATAAATACTTTTGTTTGATTATAGACAAATTTACATTTATTGTATGATATTTCATTTAAATTTGACAGGTTGTCAAAGGTTGGAATTTTTTGTTATTATTGTGCGTGGGTGATTCCCTACTGGGTGATATGAAGTGACTTATTTTATAGTCAGTGAATGTACTTCTAGTCATTCAAATGGAATAATGTGGCAGCCCTCTAGAAAAACATACATTCATAAAATTTTGTCCACTATTTCTCTCCATGGGTGCGAATACTCCTCCTAGTGAGTACTTACGCATTTTTCACACGAACACAAATATTTGGACATAGAAATTTTAGGGAATAGGGAAATTCAGAATTAAAATGAATGCCTGGCATGGAGGTGAAGAAATAATTTTCCTCAAATTTCCTCAACTCAAAGATGCCTGGTATAGGTAACTGTAGCAGATGAAGTACAATCAGTTGCTTCGATTCACTGACTGGCAAGATTTTTATAACAAAATAAAATAAAATTTGCAAAGAAAATTAATTGAAATGCTAATGTGTCATTTTTGATCTAAAAAAAAAGCTGCCTTTCTCTAGATTACGAAATGTTAAAAAGGCAGCCCCTTCTATTTACATTTCAAGTAATTGGTAATTTTACAAATAATGCAATCCCAGCACTTTTATTATGAACACCAAATAAACGATCATATTTTTATTCATATCGAAAGATAGCTGGCTTCAACGTCTATCAATAACGTTTAATGAGTCAGACAGGATTTATTACTACAATCAAGGAATTAAAAGACCACCTTAAATTAAAAGAGCTCTGAGCAATAGAGATTTTTTGTAATCTGTGACGTGGACTCTAGCCACTTAATAATGTGCCCAATTGCATAAAACTCATCCAGCAGGGTACTAACGTAAAGAATGATGTCATAAAAATAACCTTGGAATAGATCCAAAATAGTTTCAATATATATTATCCCGTGAAAGGAGTGGCGACCGAGCCGCACGGGCGCCGCGGCGCGCGGCGTCTGATTCGCGTGGTAATCCGTAAAAAAATATCGATTGTCAAATAAAGGTCTCTGTCAAGCCCTAGCGAAGTAAAATATTTTCTCACGTATTCAAAATATCCTAAATGTACGCAGGAAATGTTATAAATTATATAAATATTGATAAAAGGAAGCGTAATTTTCAAATACAGTTACTTTATTTGCAGAGTTTCGGCTTATATTACAAGAAAATGGGTAAGGTTGATATTTCGTTTTTACCCTTAAAAAGTGTATTTCTCTCGGTTTTGGCGATTGTTCTCCTCACAATCCGTAAAGGCACAGGTAACGATGGCTTCAACACTGCTTTCTATAAGGAATACTTAGAAATGTTCGAGATATTTCGAAAAAACCTTTGACATTTTATGTGTTTGTACACTGCGTGGTGATAACGATTTTGTAAGTGGTCTCATCGGGAATTACGTTCCATTCCTCTCTAATTCATCGGTAGTGATATTTAAAATCGACTCTTGCTCCCACACTCTGTTCGTCTTGTAAGCGCGCTGCGCTCGCATGCTAGGTCTATGGTCAGAACCGTTTCCCAAACTAGGTCCGGAAAATCACGAACGTTACGTACATTACCTAGTAAGTAATGACGAAGGGGAACTAAAGTTTTACATGAACTCCAAACTACAGCTATCCTCAACATCAAACATGGTAACCTATCCCGAACCTGACTGCTCCCAGAGATTATATACGTTGATGAAATCTTTCTCAGAGCTCAATTTTTGAAAAGCTTGCAATTTTTAAATATATTTAGTTTTATTAATAACTTATTTCTTATTTTATGATTAGCCTGATTTTATGTTTTTTTCTTTTTGAAATAATAAGCCCTATTGATTTTTTATATTATATGTGAAATGCAGCGCTGGGTACATATTCAGTTAATCCCTGGTGGCGCCGCGCCGCCTCCACCGCTTCTTTCTAAAACGCTTTTTTCTTCTCTCGATGAAAGTAAAACTCGAACTGACTCAGGTTTGGGCCCTCAGTTCAGATTTGACGTTCCTGTGATCGTATCCTGTGCATCGCAAGTAGCAATATTGCAAGTAGCCTTGCGGCCAGGGTAGAATAACATAGGTGTATTTGTATGCAACTACGGCAACGTCATCTTATTCTAAGCCCCGGTTGCACGAAGAAACGGTTGAGTTAATCAATGTTCAAACACGTCACTATCACTGAACCGCTCGGAGTGGCTTCCATACTGTCCACACAAAGTGACGTGTTTGATCATACGTTGACGTTGATTTTGATTTTTTGTGCTTTCGTGCACTCGGCCCTTAGCCCCGGTTGCACGAAAGAACAAAAAATCAAAATCAACGTCAAAGTATGATCAAACACGTCACTTTGTGTGAACAGTATGGAAGGAACTCTATGCAGTTCACTAAAAGTGACGTGTTTGAACATTGATTAACTCGGCCGTCTCTTCGTGCAACCGGGGCTTAGTGAGGGCGGTGGGCAGCAGTGAAATTGGCGTCGGAGGTGCGTATTACTAATGCTATGGCTTTTAGCAAAACTGCCTTTCCGTGAAAAAAAAAACAAATAGTAACTACTGGCGCGAAATGAATTGTCAATGTCAGTCAAACCAAAGTCAAATGTAAAACACAGCAATTTGTGCCGGAAGCGGTAATTGGAAAGGGATTATAAATCCGTACGATACCTACTCTGCTCGAAGCTATATAGTTGTAATATTTTATTTAGTGTTCGATCTGCTTGATCAACTATGGGTGAGAACGACGACTTGGAGGACACACAGTTCCCCGACAATGATGAATTCGTGCCCTACGTGAACGGCGCAGCCATCGGGAGCCACGGGGGTGCCAGACTCGCTTTGTGGGGGCAGGTGACGCGTATTTCAAGCGACGGCTTTACTCTAAAATGCACCGATGACGCTGACGTAGTGGTGAAGCTTCGTACACCGCCGGCGGTGTCCCCGTCTGGCTGGGTAGAGGTATGGGGCGTCGCTCAAGGTCGCGCTGTGCTTGCCGAGGAAGTCGTTCCATTCCCAGATGAGATGACGAAGAACGTCGACCTGGAGGGACATCGAAATTTGGCGCGTTTGCTGACAGCAATTGAAGATCCTTGGAATCTCGGCGAGGACACTGGAATTATTGGAGTTGCTCCAATGGAGTGAATACAAGGCTAAGATTTTGATTTTACTGAACAATGTTATAATGGGAAAGAGAAAAATTGTAGACGTCGCATCAGAGACCTCACCTCGGAAACGTCGACACTGTCATTTCTGTCAAGTTTTATTTTTGAGTTTTTAGATGAAAGATGTACTCCATGAAGTAGTTAGAATAAGGTATGGAGGAAAAGAAATGTTTTTGTTCATCAAACAAATTTTAAAGTATTTGACTAGCACAAATTGTAAAATTATATGTTTTAGGTAGGTATGTTATTGTGATATTTTCTTTCCAATAACTTCATTTCATTATTTGGCATTTCGGCATAATATCGAGGATATTGAGTAATTTCAATTATATCCTGGTTCAATAAAGAAACTATATAGAAATGGCGGCTTCTCTCGAATAGCATGCTATCTCGCTTCCACTATATCGCTATCTATACTCACACAGTGTAGTACTGACTGCAAAACAAATTATCAAATCAGAGCGCGCAGTGATATGTACTCAGTTGCATTGTATATCGGTATAGTGTTTCACTGGATGAACTGAACAGATCTTTGACTTCTAAAAACCGCAGGAAGATTCTTTGGTCGATTCGCCCGTCTCTCCCCCGCCGCCGCTCCCGCCGCCGCCCCCGGCCCCGCTCCCCTTGGTGTGAAGTAGCGCTACCGGCATCGTTTTCGTAGCCTTGTGAAAGTTCGAAAGCCCATGGGCACAATATCTTTATAAATTGTAGCCTATGTGTTATTCTGATGTATAAGCTATATTATTGTAAAGTTTCATTAAAATCCATTCAGTAGTTTTTACGTGAAAGAGTAACAAACATCCATCCATCCATCCATCCATCCATCCATCCATCCATCCATCCATCCATCCATCCATCCATCCATTATTACAAACTTTCCCCTTAATAATATTAGTAGGATTAGGATATACTTTTTCGTACTAAACAGGTTCGTCACTTATTCCAAGGAATGTGATATGTATTTATGTTTAATCTATCGTGAAATATTACAAAAACCTTAAAACATAAATGTATACTTTGTAACAATATAATGCTGACCGTACCGTCCGTTGGACAAGTACAAGCCGCCATTTCTATATGTTTTCTTTAATGAACTGGCTTATACATAGATTGAGTAAATATAATTT
This sequence comes from Incurvaria masculella, assembly GCA_946894095.1. Taxonomy (NCBI): domain Eukaryota; kingdom Metazoa; phylum Arthropoda; class Insecta; order Lepidoptera; family Incurvariidae; genus Incurvaria; species Incurvaria masculella. The sequence goes on from OX335644.1 coordinate 14,588,580, forward strand.
TCAAATGTATTTATTTTATTTTGTAGGGTATCTGACAGCTTTGATAGATCGTTCAGACACCACCTGTCGTTACAAATGATTCTTCCCCATTTTAAGTATTCAATAAGTTAGTCTATATTTTATACAAATAAAGAATACATTATGCATTCCTATTTACATTTATTTTCTTCGTTAAATTTCTAATGGTTGCCTGGAAAATTCCTGTTGGAATGGAAATGCCTTGTCAAAGTGATTCTTTTTGAAAAGATCACATATTTTTGTTATTTATGCAGTAGGTACAATAAAGTGGAGCTGCGCAATTAAGACCTCGCCTATTCCCGGTTTTCTCAGTAATCGAGACTATTATGCATGGCTCGGCTGCAGACTTGCACTCAGATTAAGCCTCAAGAAGGCCTTTAACCCATACTTGTGTAGTGGTGAGTAGGACAACATGTGCACTCAGGAAAATATTCTGCTTCAAAGAAGTTGTGGTTGAAGTGAAGTTTGGAAACTAGCTATCAATGCCAGAGGTCATTAGTTCCATCCCCTGCCCCTTCATGCACCAATTCTTTTTTTGAGTTGCATAAGTGTATTTCGTCAAAAACGCAAGCTGTTCCATGGTTTGGAATCCATGCGAAACTGTCGGTCCCCTTTTTAACAGTAAGGGACTGTAGGCCACGCAGTTCGATGAAGGTTAGGTACATTTCACCCGTAATCGTAGAGCATGAAAAGAGCCAACGAAGCAGGTTGTGAGCGTACCGTATGGCGCTCTATCATACAACAGTCGTAAAAGGTGCTAGTATGAGCTCCTAGTCCCAGTTGTCACCTAAATTGGCGATTACGGAACTTCGAAGTTACGTAGGAACTTCAAACTTCATAAACATTTTTCTAGATATTCTGTGGTTTTACTTCTACTGTCAAAGTCAAACTCGGACTACTAATTTGTATGAAAACGTGGAGTCGGAGTAAACGGCAACGTCGACATATTTACGGCGACGGTGAGTAAGCTGTAAAATCAAACTCGGACTTGTAAATGTTATTTATGTTAGCACTCTTCAATTTCTCCATACATTTGAAAAGGCCAGTCGATCGGTTTGCCGTAAATGCCAATTTAGGTGACAGCTGGGTCTAGGGTCTCTGTTAGGCATCTGTATGATGTTTGTTTCTAGACTTGGGCCCATACTCTTAAGCCGATATAAGATGTTTAAACCAAAAAGACTGAAAGAGTCCTAGCAGTTCATGAATGTAAAAATGGAATATAATTGAGTCATTCATATGTCGGTTGCTCCAATGAAATTGATATCCAAAACAATCAAATGTAATGCATTTAAAATTAAGGGCATAGGCCAAAGAAAAAAAATTTATATTCAGTACCTAGCCAAAATATGTACATATGTGCTGCTATGGCATAGGCCTTGCAAGAATAAAAAAAGTATAATTGGTATATCTTCTATGCTAATTACATACATATATCAACAAGTTTTTAGTAAAATTACCTTTCTTACCTTGACGATAAACTATAAACGTGTACCCTAGCGTTTGTCATCATATATTTTTGTTTTTTCAAGTACATAGCAAACAAAAGCCCGTTTTGAAAATCAGTTTTTATTACATCATTATTTTTACAAAATTAATTGTGACAAAAATGCCAAGTCTTTAAGGGTGTTGCCAGCATACTCGAGGGTATGCTCGGATTCCACCGAGAGCCTTGTTCCTAGCATCTAGAATTTTCATCCTCTTCTCGTGCTGCACAGCGTTGCACAGAGCACCCTCGACGCACGTGACAGGTCGATTGTCCCTGCGGAAAGCATCCAGAAATCTTTAATAACTATTAAACAATACAAACAAAAACAGAAGTGAGTGAAGTACATATGTATGTATATTGGCACTGATGGAAGGTAAAATTCGTTTTTTTTTTCATAAGGCGTTTTAAGTTTTTTCATTTTAAGGTTTAAGTTTGTAACAGACTGAACGTAGCAGGCGATGTCTCGCCGCCTCATGTCGCTGCAGTCATGATTCCAAACCTGACTGCAGGCGGTTGCAGCAGGCGGCAGCGCTGTATTCCAATTGGTTGATTTTTGACATTTAGTTACATTTATTACTATGATAATTGTCAAACGATGTGTTATTCGGCCAAGTGAACAAAATTACCATTTAGCATGATACGAAATTCAACTAAATGTCAAAAATCAACAAACAGAAATAGAGCTTTGCCGTCTTCTACTGTGCAGTGACTTGACTATTCACCCGGTTAGTTAATTTACCATGGTAGCCCCCCCTTGTATCAGCTTTATAAATCATTCTCGGAATCGGAGAAATAGATTTTTTTGAGAAAAATTAAATGTGTCGCTTTCTATGGAAGTTACCAATACATACAAACTAGGCCCCCTACTACGAACGCTTTTGAGTAAGCGCTGTCGAGAAGGCGATATCGCCGGTCAACAATATTGTATACATTTGGCAGTTGGTATTGAAAGCGCTTTTGCTTCCAACTGCATACTGTATACAATACTTCTGTCTACTTCAAGTTTCATAAAATCATCCAGTTGTAAACATACCCGGAATCTTGTAAGGATTTAACTAGTTTCCTACGATAGATAAAAAACAGAAAACCGGCCAAGTGCAGGTCAGACTCACACAGGAAGGGTTCAGAGTCATCGTACAAGATTTAACAAAAAAAACACGTTTTTGCATGGGGATCCCTTTAGTTTTTATAATTTTTTTATTTTACCTATTTTTTGTTATGGCGGAAAAATAAATATACCTACATTCTGTGACCATTTCAGCTGTCTACCTATTACGGTTCATGAGATACAGACATGTGACAGACGGACAGACAGCAAAGGCTTAGTAATAGGGTTCCGTTTGGCACTCTTTGGGTACGGAACCCTAAAAATCTTTCTTGGGGATATTTAATTTTATGGACAGCAACCATCAATCTGATGCTTTCAACTTGACTTTGACCTTTCGCAGGAACTGGTCGAGCTTCTTCAGCTCCATGCATTCCACCTAGATTGGGGTGGCGTCATCAGCGCGTTATAGAAGAAAAGTTGTATATACCATGACCTCCTCAGATTGATCGATTTAGGCGTCGGTCCTGTACACCTTGGTGCTGACGATCCGCGGCCAGTCGCTCTGCAGCGCGAGCTACGTTAGCTGCCTTCTCATGTAACTCTTGAGCTGCTCGTTTTCTCTGGCCAGCCTGTCTCTCTCGCCGCGCAGGCCGACCGTCTGCACCTTCACGTGGTTCACCTTTAGCAGGAACCGATCCAGCTTCCTCAGCTCCTCTCATTCCGCCTGGAGAGTGGTAGCGTCATCAGAGTATTATAAAAGAAAACTAGTTCATACCATGAGCTCCTCAGATTGATCGCTTCAATCTTCTGGGCGTCGGTCTTGTACACCTTGGTGCTGACGGGCCGAGGCCGTCCGCTCAGCAGCGCGAGCTCCGTCAGCTGCCTCCTCATGTAACTCTTGAGCTGTTCGTTCTCTTTGGCCAGCTTGTCGCGCTCGCCACGCAGGCAGACCGTCTGCACCTTCACGCGGTTCACCTTCAGCAGGAACCGGTCGAGTTTCTTGAGCTCCTCGCATTCCGCCTGGAGCGGGAAGGTGTCGTCGTCAGCGTGTTATAGAAGAAGAAAACCTAGCATGAAAGCGACATGTGAAGCAAGGACACATTAATTAAAGAACGATAACTGTAAGAAGATGAACGTGTCCTTGCTTCACGTCGATTCTACATACATATCAAATTCGTTGAAAAAAGGGCCGTATTTCAGGGGTGCGCGAACTAGCTTTCCATGGTCATGTAACCCGTTGTTGTAAACGATAAGAAATATTATCGACGAATAATCAGTTTATTTACCAGAAAAAAGGGTACCTATTTGTTCGGGTTATTATTCACCTTACAAAATGCAAAGGTTACCATGACTACAACACGTGCTTTATTTGAGGAAAACTAAAGGAATCATCAAGATTTTTCCAAAAAAATGCATTTCACATTTAATGAGCCTATAGCGATTCGAAAAGTTGTCGCATCTGATAGGAATGTTCCGTCTCCCTCCAACTCGCGGTAGTGGTGCTTGAGTTGACTTCCTACTCCTACACTGCGTTAAGCACAGCGCGTTATGCTAGGTCTGTGATCCATCAAAACAACTCACAATCATGTCTTCATCAAGATGTCTGTATTCGTCGAGCTCGGCGCTGCCGTGGGCGCTACCCGCGATCGTCATGCGGCGCTCCTCATCAGTTTCGTACTTGCTGCAGATGAGCGCCATCTGCTGGATCTTCTCCAGTTTTTGCTTCACCTTTTCCAGTGTCTGCATAGAAAACAATAACAGTTGACAGCCGTATTCAGAGTGGGCGGACTAACTTTAATCAGCCGGACTAAACCGGTTTTTGTATCAGTCGTATTCAGAGAAAACCTGTCAAAACTTAGTACGAGATTAACACCGGGCTAACCATACGAAAACTGGTTAAGTCCGGGGTACTAAAGAGAAGTAACAACAAGTAGCTAACGAAAAGTAGTAGGTTCACTACTGGTGGCTTCCTTCCTCGCCGCCTGCAGGTGACCCAGCCGCGCACTGCTGCGTGCCCACTCATTGTGAAGTGACAGCAGAGCTTCAAGTTGCACACCCACCTCAATAGCATCCTCGCTGGCATTGACAACCACGGCCAGCTGCTCCTCAGCGCGCGCTCTCTCGGCCTGCGAGCTCCGCTTGAGTTGCTAGTACCGGCGTGCGGCTTCCTCCCTCGCCGCCTGTAGCCGACCCAGCCGTGACGCAGCCCTCTAATTCTGAAGTGACAGTACCGCTTCCTGAAATGTGCACACTGTCAAGTTGCACACTCACCTCAATAGCATCCTCGCTGGCATTGACAACCACGGCCAGCTGCTCCTCAGCGCGCGCTCTCTCACCCTGCGAGCTCCGCTTGAGTTGCCAGTACCGGCGTGTGGCTTCCTCCCTCGCCGCCTGCAGCCGACCTAGCCGTGACGCCAGCCGCGCACTGCTGCGTGCCCACTCATTTTGCAGCGACAATAATACCTCCTGAATAAATGTCCCATTTCAGAATGGTCTAAATCCTGAACACATGGAAGTAATTCTTTCAGCGAGCAAAAACACGCCACCAATTACATGTAGGATGACGGACAAGTCACAAAAAAAAAAACATATGCATTCACTGATGTCTTCTTTTTCTCGGAACCTAACTCTACCATAAAGCCCGCTAAAACGAAGAATTGCATACAAAAATCTCTATCTTGGGCAGTTTTTGATAGGACAGGGTTGGGTCGATTGAATATTTTTCATTTTAAAGCGTATTAACATAGAATTAACGGAGGTATGGCCCAAACGTTACACATGAATTGAAAAAAAAAACATCCTCCCCATACATTTTTGTAAATACATTTTTGTTTTTTTATGCAACCTGACATGTATGGCTAATACCACACAACTACCGTTATGATATTAGCCCAATACACCACATTCCCGAAGGAATTAGGTGCCATGGACCTTCCTTTATGAGCACGGCTACATTGGACTGGATAGAAAACACGGTCAATTTTTAATTGCCGCTTCGACCATCTTTTCATCCAATGCGATGGTATCAACCCGGGCGGGCTTAGATCCTACCACCTAATGGGGGGAAAGAGACATACAGTTAACATGGGTTCCGAACTATGGAGTAGCTCGCATTCGTGCGAAATGCACTTATCCGACTCGGAATGAGAAAGAAAGTGGTGCATGCGAGGATTTGTATCCAAATCTCTGGTATGCTAGGCAAGTTCCCGCGCCACTAGGCTACGAGCCGCTACCTACGTTCACACAAAATGTGTGTTAAGGTGGATAACAAAATGTTATCCGCCTTTCTTACTCCAAATATGCCTAGGAATACCTTTCCTGATTTCCATGATTAAGACAGATGGTTCTCATGAGTTAAAAGCCATGAGTTCCATTGCCAAGGTGCCAACAATGTTCCTTAACCTATTAGGGCTTTACCTTAGCATTGATATGTACAACTTTAGGCACTTTCCTACAATGATGGGGTTTGATGGAAGCAGACAAAAAACATTTCCGTGCCTATCAGTAAATATAGCCATGACTTAGGTAATAAAGATAACGATCGGCCAAGAAACCTTTCGAATGAGGTCTTGATCCATGTCGAGTAGACATTGGGTAAAGATAGATGTTTGAAATGAGAATAAGTTCGTACATTCATGCAATCGATCTTGTCGGCATTTCGAGCAATGTCTCTTCTGTAGAAGTCATCTTTTTCCCGAAGAGCGTTGTAATGATTTATTATCGGATTGTGCTGGTCGAGGTATGCCACGTACACGCCTCGGAGCTGGTTCCAGTAGCTCTCCAGCTCTAGCTCTTTTGGTCCAGTCAGGTCGTGGATTTCTTCTTCTTGCTGAAATGAAGTCGCCTTGGTTAAGAGTTGTTAGTCAAATTCTTTAGGACTATTTGCACACATTCAGTATTTCCCATATTTTCGTTAACCGTGACCAAATTAAGGAAATAAACTAGTTTACTAACAAAATTATCAGCATATTCGCGCGCATTTTGATTGTGCAAAACCAATCAAAAATGTTGATGGACCCACCCTATTAGAACGCCAATCACATGAGAGATAAGTATTTCATAATTAACACACATCTATTCAATCGTTTGTGACACACAACTCCATGTTGTTAGTCCCACTCACAGTTGGACATTTCAAGGAAACATTGCTCAGTGTGAACGTAAATGCATGCAATGATGTGATGTGTGGCACCAGTTAATTCGTTACAAACATCAGTTTCACGTCACCTCTTCCTCTCCTCATCTGTCACGGTGGACATCTGTGAAAAATTCGTGGTCATAAACCGTATCCCATTGTCCTTTGACAAACGAGCATGGGTACACGCTATTGTCCAATGCAATTCAGGGTGACCAATTAAATAGAGAATCTATAAAGTACGCCTTGTTTGTAAGCACGAGTGTATTGAAAAGGCGATTCGTTAGAGTGAGCTGACGCGTTTATAAAACTTGTGAGCATTTTTCAATGCTCATTGTCGTATAAAAAGTGAAAATGAGTACAGGCGTATTTGCAATTTTAATTTGTGCTTTGGTATTGAATTGCAATGTGAGCATTCCACTTTTAAAAATATTTTTAAATAAATTGAGAAGTAGCTTTCTTCATGCACCTAAGCGTATTAATATGTCTGGGAAATTCCAGGCTTTAAACTGCCGCACGGACGGTGGTCCGAAAGAAGATGATTTGAAGAGTGTCTTTATGACTTGCGTGAAGAAGATGGGTGGGAAATCCAACGAGAACAGCTACGACGGTAGCGGAAAAGACCATGACTTCGACGACGGAACCATGAAGGGCAGTAAGAGAAACGAACATGACAGCATGAACAGAAGAAACGATGGGATGAACAGAGGCGATGATATTATGAATAGAAGAGACGGACAAATGATAAGAGGGCAGGACAGTATGGTTAGACGGGATGACAGCATGAGAAACAAGGATGAAATGAGTGATGGATCTTCACAAAGCGACGAGAGCACAAGCGTAAGTATTGACAGGTTGTAGCTCTCAGACCAGTCATACATATCCCTACATAGATTACTGAGAGTGATTCACACTTAAATAGTCTTGATATCTCTGATAACAGTGATTTCTTCACTTGAAAACATTTTCTAGCCTTACCCTATCAAGTCTTGCGTCTTTGTATTCTGTCAGCGCTAATGGAATGTCTGCTGCCCTGTTGTTGTTTGTACAATTTATAAATTCGGAGGATTATCTTTTTCATCACACAACATATTAATTTCATAGACTTTAAAATTCGCTATTATTAAACTTGTGCTACACTTGGTGTTACCAAAATTTAGGCAGTTCAGGTCAAACTTTTGGCTAGGTCAGGTTAGGGTGACGAAATATCCCACGGATCGACTGTCGATCAAAAGTTGACAAAGTCTAGGTCAACTTTCATCAGTTGTGTCGTCTCACCCGGAAACCTGCATCACAACCGCCCCTTCTTCCAGGAGTACCCCAAAGTCGGTTACCGCACCACCACACCTCCGCGGCGCCACCGTCGCGCGGACGGCCTGCGCAACTCCGGCCACCGCAGCCAGTACAACCCGAACATGCCCCAAAGGCCTGACATGCTCGGGGACGGCAGGAACGGCAGCAGTCTCAACATGACGGGGGCCGGCGAGAAGAGCAGGGCGTGTATCATTCATTGCTTCCTTCAGGATTTGGAGATGGTGAGCGATAGAGATGATACAGTAAAATAAACGTTGTTCCTAGCTTTCGTTTCTAGACTAGACTACTAGAACTTGTTTGATAGTTTCTGAGCGAATGTGTTTCACGCAGCAGTGACCCAATGGATCTAATTCATAATAAATCTTGTTGTAGACGGGAGACAACGGCATGCCTGACCGGTACATGGTTACCCATGTTGTGACCAAGGACGTTAAAAACGAGGACTTGAGAGACTTTCTTCAGGAGTCCGTTGAAGAGTGCTTCCAAATACTGTATAATGGTATGCTATATAATATGTTGGCCTCACTTCAAGAGTATAATCAATAATGAGTCCACAGTTACATTTCGCGGTCATATTAGGCGATGTGACACGACATGATGGACCGCACGCGACAATCCAAAACGTCGGCCAATATGACGGCGAAATAAAACAGTTTGTGTGTATTAATACAATAAAGTGGATATAATACAATAAACGTCAGTGGTCTAAAATGTTGACAAGTTAATATTTGACGTAAATTTCCTTGCAGAGAATACTCAGGACAAATGCGAATTCTCGAAGAACCTCATGATGTGCTTGTCTGAGAAGGGACGTTCTAACTGCGATGACTGGAAGGAAGACACTCTTCACTTCTAACCGCCATCCCTGTGTTTGAAATGACCAATCGGAAATGAAATGTGATATGAAATTCGAAACTTAAAACTACCTCAGTGGTTGAAACGCTATTAATAATGTATGCTAAAAAAGATATAAAAATGAATAAAAAAAACTAATTTACACGCCTAAAAGGGATAAGAAATAATTTGTGCAAAGTTGTTTAATCATGTTTTAGTTTTAAGTAAGTACCGTTAATGCAACACTAGAAAATAAATAAAAAATTTAAAGCTTAATGAATTATTCTATAATCTTCGAGAGGCAACTCATCCCCATATAAAAATACTAGGCCATATTAAAAGCAGGTACGTGCCCAAACTTTTTATGGGGCTCCCGCTGGATTTTCTTCTACAAATCTGTCCATAAATAGAAATATGAAGCCTTCTGTGATCAAATGTAAGTTTCGCCGCCAGTTACGAGCAACTAGCGGAAATGTAGCGCTTACGATTAGCAGGTTCCAGCCGTGTCCGTGCAGACCCTAGACGGGCGCAGAAATGACCGGACCAGAGCCGGTAGTCTCAGTTGTCACCTAAATTGGCGTTACGGCAAACCGATCGACTGGCGTTTTCAAATGTATGGAGAAATTGAAGAGCGCGCGCAGCGGGCGTTAAGCAAACTAACATTTGCGAGTCCGAGCTTGATTTGACAGCTTACTCAACGTTGCCGTAAATACGTCGACGTTGCGGTTTACGTCCACTCCGCGTTTTCATACAAATCGGAAGTGTGCGTTTGACTTTGACAGCTTGAAGAAGTAAATCCACAGAATATCTAGTAAAAACTTGTATGGAGTTTGGAGAAAACGCCAGTCGATCGGTTTGCCGTAAACGCCAATTTAGGTGAGAACTCAGACTGCCCACTCAGGACCAAGCGTTGGTCCATGCACGGTAGTTAGAAAGGGCAGTTAGAAATAGAAGCTCGCATGGGGCGCATAAAAGGATAGTTAGGGTACTTTTTTATGCGACCTGACATGGATGGCTAATACCACACAGCTACCGTTATGATATTAGGCCAATACACCACATTCCCGAAGGAATTAGGTGCCATGCCAGGACCTTCCCTTTATGAGCACGGCTACATTAAACCGGATGTATTGTATTGTATTGTTTTATTGCATTCATAGGTAGGTAACCTACACTTAAACATGTCAAGAATCTTTATGCTAGGTCTGTGTCAAAAATATAAATACATATGGATGGAAAGCACGGACAATTTTTCATTGCTGTTTCAACCATCTTTTCATCCAGTGCGATGGTACCAACCCGGGCGGGCTTAAACCCTACCATCTAGTAGAGGAAGGGGACCTACAGTTTTACATGGATTCCGTGACTTATCGAACTCGGAAAGAGAAATAAAGTGGTTCATGTCGGAATTGAACCCAGACCTCTGGTACGCTAGGCCAGTCCCCGCGCCACTAGGCTACGAGCCTACCGTAAGCTTGGCATCGTTCTTCGCCGTTGCCATCGTGAGCTCCCTCCGTTGCTGCTGGGTTGTCGCGTCGCGGCTCTGCTGGAACAGCAGCAGCCTCAGCTTGAGCTCGGCGCGCTCGGTGTTGCCAGCCAGCTCCGCGTATTCCCTGTCCCAGCCCTCGAGCAGTGCGTTCTTCTGGGTGTCGTACTCTTCCCGTTGGGTTGTAAGGCGCTCTGTACCTATCTCTGCAAAATAGAACGTCGTGAAGATGCATTGCTACCGATTTTGCATGCATAATTATTGTTATTTTTTGCAAATTGAGTTTTGAGTTATTTCCAAAAGTATGCGTTTTAGATGTTTTAGAGCGTACCTAATCAGCCTCGTATCAGGCCCTCGCCGAAGTGGTTTTTTATGTGACTGGCTAATGTCACGCACCCACCATCATATTAGCCCAACAAACAGTACTGCCGAAGGAATAAGATGCCATGGACCTTCCCTTTATAAAACGGCTGAATTGAACTGTATGGAAAACACGGACAATTTTTCACTGCCGCTTCGTTTCTAGAAATATAGTAAAAATGGAAGACATTCTGAATAATAAAATGCTTTTCTTGGAATGTATTCTACCTGATTATTTAATCTGTGCGTGTTCTCCTTAGGTGAAAAGGTTTTTGGTAAAACAATCTAGTTCATTATTTATAAACTCACTAGTGTGCTAATAGTTTGTAACTAATGCTAATGCTTTGTAACTAAGGCTGAGATAAATAGTCGTAACAGAAACTAAGACTAACGAAAAGTAGTACTTTGTGACGTCACTTTGACACATTTTGTATGGAGGAAATCTCAAAGTAATGCAAATTGACGTCACAAAGGATTACTTTTCGTAAGTCATAGTTTCTGTTACGACTATTTATCTCAGCCAAAGTAGTGATGGTATGGTTGTCAGAAGGAAGTTTCTGTAATAACTTTATAATCTTATCTTTTTCTAAATCATCTAAATCCTAAATGTAATCTTATCTACAAACATCACACTCTAGTTAAGTGTTAATCTACCACTACCATAAGCCCTAGATGCAATAGTAGAGTGTTATCTGTTTGACATCGTCAAATTCTATGGATTTCCGAGGTCAAATCTCGTATATAGATCATATTACAACACGTTTCATCAATGATTGGGATTCATAATGTCGTCATACTTGTTTAAACGTTAGCTGCTGGAATGTAAGCAAAATTTACACAGACTTTATTTGGTTTTATATTAGTTTCTCAACATGATGGTTAATTTAGGGTTAGGGTTTTTAGGGTTATTTTGACCCTGGGGGTTCTACATTCTGGGATCAATTCTCGTATATAAATCATATAACTATACATGTCATGAATGATTGGGATTGATAATGTTGTCATAATTATTTGTACGTTAGCTGCTGGAATGTCAGCAAAAATTGCATAGATAATATTTGGTTTTATTTTTGTTTATCAACATGACGGTTCATGTCGGCTGGAGTGCACAATCTCTGGTTACTATTTTAGTTATGGTTATTATAGATCTATATATGTTCTTCTTCAGGCGATGAAAAGGGCGGATATATTTAAATATTAAAATTATCACTAAACAGAGATTCTGCACTCCAGCTTTAGTATTAGGTAAATTTTGATCTTATAGATCAGCATCAAATTAATCATTCCAGTGTCTTACCACTTCGACTAGAAAGTTATCGTGACATGATTCGTTCAGTATAGTTTGGAAATGAAATGTTCCAATTTCTACTTTCAATATTTTATGTGTAACTAGAAAACCCAAGTCCCAAGATTAAAATATTATCTCCGCAACGTTTATTATAATAAACCTGCCAAAACTAGCCAAAACCCGAAGCTCTTTACCCATGAGGAGTCTTTACCCGAAGTTTTCACCCAAGCCGCGAAATGGAACCAGAGTGATCAGTCTGAGTTCTCACCTAAATAAGCATTTACGTAACTTCAAAGTTACGTAAAAACGTAAAACCCCATTCAAATGTTTACTTCTTAGTCTGTGGTTTTATTTATTCATGCTGTCAAAGTCAAACTCGGACTTCCCATTTGTATGAAACCGCGGAGTCGGCGTAAATGGCAACGTCCACGTATTTACTATTGTATTATATTGTATTTAGTTAGGGGCTGCGCACGCTCCTCAATTTTTCCATACATTTGAAAACGCCAGTCGGTCGGTTTGACGTAAACGCCAAATCGGTACGATCGATTTTTTTTTTAAATCGAATTAGCCCAATTCACCGTATTCCCCATAGAAATGCGCATGCTAGGTCTATGGTATTCCCGAAGGAATCAGGTGCCATGCCATGTCTTCCTCTGTATGAGCACTGCATGGAAAACACGGTCAATTTTCATTGCCGTTTCGAAATGTCATGGTATCAAACAGGGTTTACAAACAAACCTATATTTTTACTTGGTATTGCCCTTTTTCATCTAAGGGTTTTGCATGTATTCCGAAACATGGAACAGCTCGCATTCGTGACGAAATGCACTTATTCATTCATTTATTCATTTACTTTGAACGTTCCGTCAAAAGTTTTGTAAAAACATTAGGCATAGTATTATTGCTAAAAAAATTAAATAACTTAATTACTTTGAGTTTCAGAGACATGCATTGTAATCAGATTTTGAAAATAATCAGGGTTTTCATTCTGCTTCCGACGAATGTCACGACCAATATTTTTTCAGATTATTTTCAAAATCTGATTACAATGCTTCAAATGTAGATGTCGCTGAAACTCAAATTAATGAGATAACGGTTATGTCGTATCCATTAAATACATAAAAAATTATAATAACTTAAATTAAAAAAATAACTTAAATGAAATAATTAAATTATCCAACTCAGCAAGAGAAATAAAGACCTGGCTGGTATGTAAGGAAAGTCCCCGCGCCATTAGGGCACGAGCCCCTTTGGCTTTGACTCTGGCTACACTTATTGAGGAGCAAAGCTTTATGATTTAAATTTAGAGCAAGAAGGGTAACTAACCCAGGAAATAGTTGACGTTCTCCATGTGGGCCTGCGTCATGCGGCGGTGCTGCTCGTCCGCCTCGTCTATCGCCTTCATCAGAGACTTCAGCAGGCTGTTCTTCCTCTCGACCATGAAGTCGAAGGTTGACACTAGCCCCTGATGCAGGGAGATTCATATAAGCGAGGTTTGGGTGAGGAGGAAGAATCACGAATTTGGAAAATGCAGTAGAAATTCGTCCCTTGAGTAAAGTTTGCGGACAAGTTTCACAATTCCTGGGTGCACGTAAGTGCAGTAACGAGAATTGAGAAGGGTACGTTAGGATGGTTCGAGCATGAGCGAATGAGGGACGAAAGAATGACGAAACAAATTCAAAGAGCAGAAGCGGGTGAAATAGCCATGCCCCGATGGTCTTTCTGATGGAAGCTATAAGATAATAACACTACTGTTACTATACTTTTAATATCTTTAATATCAAGACTATATTCTGGTCTTGTCATTCAAATCTTTATTTATATCATGTTATTTTACGATTTCGCTAATGGCTGCTTCCCAGCACTTTACCTTTGTTCTCTTTTGCAAACTACATCATGCTTATCTTCTTTTTGAATAAGTTTCACATTGGTTTCTTTTAGTTTGAAATTTTTCATGTTGCTTAACTTAAAATGTTCTACTTTATTGACTCTGGTCAACTATTCGTAAATTGTCTAACCTACTTTTAGTAATTTATTTTATGCTGTTTTTTCTTGTGGTAGTGAAAATTAGTGGAATGTAGTGGTTTTATTTTACTTATCTAATTTTTTTTATATTAAAATACAAATTAAATTAAATGAATTCTACAAATGTATGCACCTGTAAACGTTTAGCGGTATGAAGACTGTCTAATACTAGGTAATAGAGCGCTATAGTAAAGTGAGAAAATATGCGTTTCTAGTCTACATATTCCCAACTCTGTGGTACTAACTAGCTTACAGCAAAAAAAAGGTGACTTTCTGTATTTTCATGCCATACTACTGTTACCTGAATCTCCAAGGCCATCTGCTTGCACTTGATTCTGCGTAGGATGTAACGCCACGACTGGTTCAGCTTCGCAGTGTTAGTTTTGCTGAATGCCTCCTCCTTTTGAAGTTTGTTCTGCACGTAAAATATAAATTATTAGGAGGAATGTGATATGTACGTATGTTTAATCGGCCGCGAAGCAAGGACACATTAATTAAAGAAATAGCCCAGCAAATAGAACTGCTTTACGAATATATTGAATAACTGGATCAGAACCAGCAAAACTTACTCCCTGTACCACATGTAAACACTGTACGTACGGTAAAAATAATTTAAATCGAAGCAAAAGATAAATCTCGACACAGAAATTAACTAAAAGATGAAATTGCTATTTTAAGCCATATTTATGACTTAGAATAACAATAGCCGTAAGGTACACCGATTCAGCGAATTGGTTTAATAATTATTCTGAGTCATATGATGAAGCTGTAACCACAATGAGGTGATCGATATTTTGATAGTGTGACCACCTGTATGGCATTCGAAGAGAATTATGTTCATTCAACGAGGTCAATGATGACATGATCATAACAGAACTGATCTCCTTGGCATGAGGAGCACCATGTTCAGCCTAAAAAAAACAATAAGTTCCTTCGTTGGCGCCCGCCGAGGCGCCCACTCCTCGCATGGCCCTGCAGGCAACTGCTGCGCTCCAAGTCAGGCATCTTGTTGTAACTTGTGCACATTCAAGTCTTAACTATAAAAGTACAGTGAACAATAAACTTAAATTGAGGAAGCGAGAGATGAGCTCCTGCTTTCTCCTGCGTGCCTGCTCCTCGATGTAGGCGGGGTGCTGCAGGTATCTCGCTTTATATTCCTCTGACATCTTGGTTAGTTTGTTCAGTTTTGACTATTAGCTTCAAAAGTACAGTGAACGATAAACTTACATTGAGGAAGCGAGAGATGAGCTCTTGCTTCCTCCTGCGTGCCTCTTCCTCGATGTCGGCGCGATGCTGGAGGTAACGTGCTCTCTCCTCATCCGACATCTTGGCTAGCTTGTTCACCTTTCCCTTTTTTGGAGCCATCTTCTTCTTTTGTCCTCGGTTTCTTGTTTGTGTGTTTAAACCAGTTGAACTTTTTTATCTAGAAACATGTCAAAAGAAAATGGAAAACACTATTAAGAGAAGCCACAAATCATACATGTCTCATTAGGAGAGTTTTTATGTAAATTTAATAATAAGTGCTAGAAGTATGTCTCAAATGACTTAACGATTAATTTGTTACAAAAGCTATTGATTTGTTAGGAACCCTAACTAATGTATTAACTAAAAATTGCATTTATATTATAAATTAGTCATAAGGACCGTAAAAAACACGTATCGGTGGTCAATAATTTTATAAACATCAATTTGTGTAGAAGCAGGATTCATATTTTAACACATACACAATGTCGCACCGTATAACACTTTCATGTAAAATTGTAAATTATAACTATAGTCCTGTTTGATACCAGGGGCAGCAGAGGAACCAGATTACCGACATACCTACTTACCAAATAAGGAACTCTTGAATTCACTGGTATTTTCTATGACTTGATCAACAGTAGCAGCACTGAAAATAAGATTGATCAAATGCGTGAGAGAACAGGATCTTATGGGAATCTATACACTGTTTGGTTTCCAATAAAATGTCTAAAGACACTGTAGAATGTTAAACCATTGTTAAATCAAATATACAGGTCCTAGTGGTACTTCGCCTGTAGGTTGCCTAGCAACATTATTGAACAAACTACGCTTGATAGCAAGAAACGCTTTTTTGGCCATTCGGCATGCCGGCAGGGCAAAGGGGGAGTGGGGGTTGTTAGTTGTGACGCGTATTAGGGCTCAGGATAAAATAGTTTTTCCCGATTTAAGCTTAACCCGATGGATGTTCTTCTTTGAGGCGACGGAAGTGAAAAAAATATTCTGCTGGTTAAAACTAAAGCAAGCGTCCGTGAGTTAAAAACTTCCAACGTAGCTTCAGTTTACTTCATCACAGCATACGTACAAGGTACACAACTTTTGTGATTTGGTGCACCTATAGCGACCTTTCGAGATTATTGAAGAAAGAAAAAAAAAAACATTTGAGATACCTATGTAAAGATTTCTGTCTGATAAATTTAACGGTGGACTTAAAAAAAAGATCAAATTCTATAAGAAATATAATTTGAGATGAAGTATGTATCTTCATCAATTCTAAGTAAGACAACTTTTTTATTAGATTGCCATGCTTGATCCAATTGAATAACGAAGCTCCAAAATTAAATAATAATGATCGATATGCCGCAGTGATATAGTCAACATATCACGGATTATTGTAAGTCGTCTCCATAATAATATCACTGAACTCACTGTTCATGCATATACAAGGGCGTCGCCAAGGGGGGGCAGGGAGGGGCAGCTGCCCCCCCCTAGAGATTATAAAAAAGTTGCCAAATATAATGCAACCAAAGTCCTAAGTCTTTGAGTTGATTTGCTTGAAGTTCAAGCCTTGAACAATCATTCCCGAACGTCGAAACTCGAATGAATTCACCAATGAGAATAAGAAAAGTATGAATTGTAGTAGATAAACTCAACTTGCCCCCCCCCCCCCCCCCCCCTGCGCCATCGGCTGGCGACGCCCTTGTGCATATACAATGCGATTCAAATAAGAAGAGGACGGTACCACCGCCATTTTGAATGTCAAACTACAAAAACCCTCACTTCACTTCACAAACTTCAGTACGGAGTACAAAAAAGTTTCTACAAAAAAATATATAGGTTGGGGAAAAAGTTTCTTCGCATTTTTTAAGAAAATTCAAAAAATTTTTTAATATGGTTTATTTACATTTAACTAAAGTATGTAGGTACCATTTTGTTCGATAACTTTTTGCCATCTTGTAGGTAGGGACATGATCCCATTGCTATAGAAATATTGGGACTTCTGATCAATATACCGCGACGAGTGGTTTTGGCAGTCCTCTCGTGATGTTAACCTGACACTGCCTAAAGAATTCTGAAGAGACCTAAACAGGTGGAAATCTGAAGGTGCAAGGTCAGGACTATACGGCGGATGCATTAACACCTCCCAGCCAAACTCTACAGTACACGGTTCATTAGGTTTCTTTCAGTGAGCTCGTGAGGTACCCAAATATCGAGCTTTTTTGTGTACCCAGTTTTTTTTAAATGCGCCAAAACTGTTTTGTGGTCAATTCCTAGTTCTTCAGCTACGTCGTAACTACTGATATGCCGATCTTGCTCCACTTTTTCAAAAATGGCATCCATTTTATCCGTAATAGGGCGACCAGAGCGACGTGCATCTTTGACATCAAAATTTCCGGATTGAAAACGCTTAAACCAAATTTGTGCTACTCTCACAGACACTGCACTAGGTCCATAAACATCGCAAATTTTTTTCGTGGCTTGCGTTGCATTTTTACTTTTTTTGTAGTAAAGTTTTAAAATGTATCGAATTTCTTCATTAGATTCACTCATTTTGACAGTACGAAAAACAAATGAGAATCACACATTTTCCTAATTTGAATTTGGAATTATGTTCTTTAAAATTTAAACTTTCAATGATACCAAAACCAGCCAGATACAAATAGTATAGACAAAGAGATTTTATTACAAGTTCATACATACTATAATGCGAAAAGACTTTTTCCCCGACCTATTATAATAAACATTTTGACAAAATCATTTGTTTTAACTAAATATTTATTTGAAGAACAGATGTTAAAAGAATACTCAACAACGCGATAAGGACACAAAATTACCTAATAAAACAATGCACCTGTCGCACTTTCGAGGACACCCAACACAAACTAACACATAATAACGAATCATTCTTTGGTTTGGTATTGATTATTAGGTTAAGATGTCGGAGCCAAATGATTGAACAGTAAGGAATGAGACCACCTGACATTGATGGCTGATACCACACAATTATCCTTATGCTATTAGCAGATATTATGAATTGATTATTATAAAAACATATTTTGGACATTTTTTATCAGTGAAAGTACGGGTAGTGTATGAATACTTGAAAACATACATACAAATCTTCACGCCGCTTTCCTGGAGGGGTAGGCAGATATGATAGAGCGCCATACGGTACGATCGCAGCACAACTCTTTCGCTTCATCTTCTTACATACATATTTTCATATATGCTCTACGATTACGGGTGCTACGTACCAGACCTTTACGAAGAATTACATCGATGTGGTCGTGGTACTTCCTTCTAGGCCGCCCGGGCTTCCGCCGCTCAATTTTGTTGTCATCCATTAGTTCCATATGTCCAAATCATCTTAGCACTGCTGTAGCTGCAGCTGAGAGGGCAGCAGCAAATAAACATCATAAAAACAGCTGCGTGGCGAGTTCGTTTGAGTTTTTAGCTTTCGCCGTCGAGACACTCGGCTCATGGTCACCAGAAGCGATAACTTTAGCTCCAACATTAGGCACCCTTTGAAATGAAAGTTCCGGTGATCCCCGGTCCGGGGCACATTTTCGAAATTCAAAGAGGTAATACCGCCAGTATTTTAGGTACAGCTAGAGTTTCGGATCTTTTGGAAGAAATGTTTTATCTTTAAGTTTAGATTACAAATGTATTTTAATGTTCTTACCTATCTAATAAAGAGATTGTTACATCCATAGACCTAGCATGTGCAGGTCTATGGTCACATCATTAAAAGGAATCATTCTGAGCACTCGTTTCTCGCTTCTCGGCTAGAATTTGTTTTAAATCTAAAAATGCAGTCTTTAGTTTTTTGTCAAAATCGGCTTCATGAATCCTTTGAGGGTTTTTTGTTATTTTACTTATAGTTTCGGATTTAGAAAATTCACGGTTAGAAAATTCACCCTTCATACGTTTTGCAGCTCCAGATACTCGATTACCTGACGAATGAGTGCAGGATTTTCAAGTTTTTTTCGGTAAAGCGGTTTGATATCTTTCACGAGAACTTGCCAATAAGGTTGTTGTAAGAAAGCTGATATGTTCACACTAGAATTATAAATACCAGCACCGATTCAAAGGTATGGAAGCTCCGAAATCGTGTATCTCTCCTTCGATAGTTGTAAAAAAATATTCCACGAACATTCGAACAGTTTTAAAAACAATACATTCAATATCTATTTCAAAATAGATACAGGCCACTAATAAAAAACGAAAAACTAATCAAAGTCCCTACCGTAACAAGGCAACTTCTTGTAAGGTTGGTGCTCTATTAAGATTTTTGTACGTCTAGCAGAAGCCGCCGACGTCATGGAGTCTCTGGAAACGTTTACGTCTTCACAGTATTCCTCCGCTTCGAGAAGCGGGAGTGCCCGCACCGACAGGAGTGGTGCCACCGCGCACTCTCAGGACTTCAAAGTCGACAACAGTAAGTTGCCCTCAATGAGGAACGGCATTGATTGCTCTCAACAAATGCAAGGAGAGGTCCTACTCTTTTTGTATTTCGGACGATATGAACTTAGAAATTCATTTTTGAAATGTTTTGCTAGTTAAAATGCAATTTTCACAGACACATATTTAACATTAACATTATTATTAATATTAACGCCAAAACGTTACTTTAACGGCAGATTGTAGTAGTGTTTTTCTTAAATTATCGTCCACTCTACTGTGCAGGTTATTCGTTAATGGGTTAAAGCTATCAGTAGTTATGAATTGTGAATCATATAAACATTCAACATAAACAATATAAATAATTCATGAATAATGAATGAATAATGAATCAATTTGATTTATATGATTTGATAATAGGTTTAGCTCCCAAGGTTTCAGTTAGTGAAGTGGTAATCGTGTTCGTTGGTAACCCTTTGCATATTATTATAAAACCCATAGATTTAATGCACGGTAGAACGCCGCCAACGATTAACAGATTACCACTAAAATAGTATCGTAGCCTAGTGGCGCGGGGACTGGCCTAGCGTACCAGAGACCTGGGTTCAATACCGACATGCACCACTGTCTTTCTCGTTCCGAGTTCGACAAGTGCATTTCGTTACGAATGCGAGCTGCTCCATGGTTCGGAATCCATGTAAAACTGTAGGTCCCCTTCCCCTACTAGGTGGTAGGGTTTATGTCCGCCCGGGTTGGTACCATCGCATTGGATGAAAAGATGGTCGAAGGGGCAATGAAAAATTGTCCGTGTTTTCCATCCAGTTCAATGTAGCCGTGCTCATAAAGGGAAGGTCCTGGCATGGCACCAAATTCCTTCGGGAATGAGGTGTATTGGGCTAATATCATAACGGTAGTTGTGTGGTATTAGCCATCCATGTCAGGTCGCATAAAAAAAAAAAAAAAGTCCTTTTTTCCAGCAATGTCACCAATAGACCTGGAAGGGAGAATCCAAACGGAAAGGCTGATCGCTATTATGGATGAAATTCTCTACAAAACGAAAATTGTGATTTGTCTGCCGCATTTCATTACGGAATACGCAACTCTAAGTAGCGTCCTGTCGCCAGAACACATGGATGATCTTTTAGTCATATTTGAACAGCATGAGAGTCCCATTTATTCTTATGTCAGCTTACTGAACAGTTCCATCACTGAGGATATTCAATATGTGAGTAAATATTGTGATATTTAAACAACTACAATAAAAAGTATGCTTTTATTAATGCAACACTGATCGTAAATCGACTAATGAGTGGCTTGTGTAAGATAGTCAAGCGATGATCTTTCATTGTAAGTAGCAACCAAAGAAATTGCCTAAATAAATGGAGAGTCCCGGGAATGCATCGGGTACTATCAAGATTTATAAATAATTCTTAGGAAATTCTTTAAGTACAATAATTCTGCAACTAAATTGCAAACCAACTTACTGAGACCCAGGGTTGGTAGGTAGTTGAAAGGGTAATTTGAAGCGAAAACCAAAAAATACCGTATTTACCTACCGGGGCTATAGAGCCTTGCTCAAATAAAGAGAAGATCGTGGTATTGCATTTGGTAGAATCAGCAAAATGGTGTGAGATAGTAGGTCTATTCTTGGAATTTTATTCCCAAGAATCAGGAATGTTTCAGACGTGAAAACCTGTTTGGATAGCGGTTGCCTATAAAAGCGGCCCTAGCCCCTACGCATTCATTAATGTTTTAGGGCAAAATAACGCTGAAACAACGTATCAGCCCGGAGCTGTCTCATTTGATGCACATATTATCAAGTTATCCAGCGCTTGGAGTCAAAGTGGAAGAAATGACAAAGAAAATCAAGGATGAATACGCCGGAAAGAAAGTGCCTGCCAAGGTGGTATACTTGGAGGCCTTGGAAGAGTTCCGGGAGCTGATGTTGGCGCAAATGGAAACCTCGGCAGCCGACGAGCTAGCGAGAAAGATTTGTTTAAGGAATTTGAAAAACTCTAATCAGCAGTTAGAGAAGGCCATTAAAGGTGGGTTTTACTATCTATAGATCTATATCGGCAATATCTACGGGAATATTGAAATAGCCTACATCTATTGATTTACACATTTCCTATAAGATGAGGTGATCAGATTACGTGAAATCCTTTGATCTAGACCATTATTGGTACACTTCTCAGTACTAAACGCATGGCAAAAATATTTTTCATAAATATTTTTGAAGTAAATGTGAACGCAATCGAACATTTATAATGTAAAATATATTATATTTTACACCTAAAATATAATATATTCACATTTTTACAGTATGTTATAATGTCGCGGCTAGATTTATTGGCAGATAAACTGTAATTTAAAGCCATTGGACTGTGAACTGTCATTGAAAGACTGCTACTCTTTTCAGTCGTCTGATTACCTAGCAGGTGCTCTAACGTCATCTTCAATGAATAAACTCTAGAATTGAACGAGCTTGCTCCATAAATTGCTAATATCTCTATGATTCAAGAGCCCAGCTCACTGCTATCTCAGCTACTAATACGCTTTGTGTGTGAAAATGTCTGTATCTGTTTTCTTTGTCTCGCAGTGATATTTCCCACATATAAAGATCTTTGTAGATCTTTGAGATTTTTTCCTTTAAGCAGATATTTTTCCACAGGAAATCCCGAAAATGCTCACTCCAAAAAATTTACAATATTTTTTAAGTTATTTTTAATGTTAATGTTAACGATTATTAATATATTTTCAGATGACCTAACGACTATGGCAGAAGAAAAAGAAACATTCGAAAAATCTATGAAACAAAAGCGTGTAATTTTAACCAATTTGGAAAAAGAGTTGCAAACGTTGAATATCGATTGCTGCAATAAGATCAGTAAGCAGATGTAAGTAAATAAACTGTTTTGAGAATATGTACTACTACGAAAAAATCATACCAAACTTGAAATCTAGCCTCAGAAGCTGTTAGGTTTGGCACAGTATAACATAAACGTTTTGATTGCTCTAACAATACGGTGTCGTAAAATTATCTTATATACTTCGCAATTCGTTAAAGTTCTGGGCAGAGCTCTTAAAATTTAAAAACCGGCCAAGTGCGAGTCGGACTCGCACACGAAGGGTTTCGTACCATCGTAAAAAATTAAACAAAAAAAATCACGTTTTTTGTATGGGAGCCCCCTTTAATTTTAATTATTTTTAATCTTACCTATTTGTTGTTATAGCGGCAAAATAAATACACACTCTGTGAAAATTTCAGCTGTCTACCTGTTACGGTTACTGAGATACAGCCCTGTGACAGACGGACAGACGGACGGACGGACGGACGGACGGACAGCGGAGGCTTAGTAATAGGGTTCCGTTTTTACCCTTTGGGTACGGAACCCTAAAAAGGTTACTTTATTGGTGATGCAAGAAACTTATTCCAGTCAAAATAATGTTCGCCCTTTTCTTTACTATACATTCTACTTCAGAATGAGATAGTGTTGTGAGATGACCTGTATTTTATTTACGATAAATGTTTCTATCGTAGTTTAGATTCGGAGCGGCAAATGGTGCTAGCGACGCGCGCGCATGACGTCAAGAGCGAGATGCTCAGGGAAGAGGAGGTGGAGACCTGCGAGAACTACAGCACCATGCTGCGGACGCATCTAGCGGAAGAGAAGCAGCTGCGACTGCGCAGGTCTGCGGCCTTATTGCCGAACAGCGACTATCGCTGCCAGCGTCGGTGTCGCTGCTAACGAGTCATCGCATGCAAGATTTTTCGGCTACCATCGACTTACCGATACCGACGGCATAGACTATGTCGATGGCGGCTACGGATAAAAATTAAATGCGGTTGCACATTAATGATATAATGCACTTATGAATGAATACCTAAATGCAGTACATACCACTCCCGCAGTAATAGTAAGTTTCATATTTATTGAAAATGTTTTGGGAAAATATGCTAAGTTTCTTTCAATTTACATAGGTTCAAAGCGCAAACTCAGCTTGTCAGCTGGCTCCAGAAGTACGACACGGAGATGTCAGACAAACAGGCAGAGCTCGACGAGACCACGCGCAGCTACGAAGACGAAGCGGACAAGGTGGCCAAGCTTGAGGTCTGTACGCATGCGTACACTTAGCTGTGAGTGATTACTAGCAACGCTTTTAAGAGGATAATGAGGTGATCGAGTTCCATACTCCTCGAGCCTGTTTCCTCAGTCAAAATCTGAAAATTTGCACATTAAATAAACCAACTGAGAGCTACGTTTTGATTTTTGTTGATAACTTGACACTCACTACTCCTAAACCACTACTTTGAATTTGTTCCGCGTTGAACGATGGCAGTAAGGGGACGGAGGGATAGCACTCTCTGGTCTACCGGGTGGGGTTATTCACACCACGTTGATATAATCTGATTACAACGATGAAATTTAAATGTCGCTATTTAACCTCGGAGGGATACTTATAAAACAGATAATAGTTTCCACCACATGAACGAAGTCGCTGTCAAACGCTAGTTATTCATATACCTTAGGCTGGAGTGTACAGTCTCTGGTTAGTGGTAATTAAAATATATCCGTCGTTATTTTTCGCCTGAAGAAGAAAGAAGATAGATCTTTAATAAACATAACTAAAATACTAACCAGAGATTGTGCAATCAAGGCATACTTACTTATATTCTCTCAGTCATGAATCCACTATCTGTTATTGATAGTATATTTTTTTATTTGTGTTTGTGCATTAATATCACGCTGGGGAGTAACAGGAAAAATTGGCGGAGCAAGACGCGGAATACCTGCCGCTGATGGAGGAGCGCGACGCGGAATACGAGCAAGAGATGGCGGAAAAGATGAGAACCTTCTTGCGCGAGCACGCGGCGCGGGTCATCCAGTTTGCGTGGCGCGAGGTGCTTGCAAATCGGAAGGAGAAACGCAAGGTCAGTATCGGCGGGCTTACGTGGGAAGGGTGGAGGAGATCACGACGACGTTAAGAGCATCCTCATACCTAAACATTTTCGACCAATTTTTGCGTTACTGGACGTATGTATGTATCGCTACTCGTTACCAAAGCATATGAGTGCATAGTGGACTAGGTTAATTTGGGGGGTGCTTGCTCAATTCGAGTATCCTGGCAATTTGAAATTGTAAAATGTTTTACCGCGTTAACATAGATAAACATTCTTAAGGCTGTCTTAAAGTAACAGGAAATCTAATATTCGAAAATTTTAAGAAATAGATTCTTTGTCCATTGGCCAAGGCACAATTTTGCATGGCTTCTATCAATAATATAGCGAAATCGTCTTCATGGCCCTAACAGTTCCTTACCCCTAAACGTTTTTTAGACGTTAATAAAAAAAATTCATCACTTGAGAAAGCTTCAGTTTAGGTCCGTATGTTTTGGATTTTTTTGTAAATATCTGTATTTTTCAGTAAAATTAGCGTAAAAATTACAACTTTTTTCAAAGTTCATTAGCCAATATATTCGAATCTGAAAAATATATATTAAATTTAAAACATACAGACATATATTTCAACAATGTATTATAGAATCCAAAATTTCAAAAACGTAGTAAAACATTAAGAGCATGAAAACAGTTATCGCCCGTAGTATGGGAAATTGATAGGGTAACGACTCTCTTAATTCATAAATGTGACAATGCATAATGAAATACAATAGGAAAGATAATTTTTAACCGTATTAAGTATGTGCGCGACAAATGGATGAATAACTCAATATAACGTTAACCGATTTGATTCTTTTTTTGATGATTCTTTTTTTATTGGAAGGAATGTAAAAATTTGTTAGTGTACTTCAGATTCACTAAAAATAAACAAATAAAAAATAACAAAAAAATAAATGACTTCAAAGAAAAAACACTAAAAAGTAAATAAAATATTGCCATTTTTGTAGTTACGATTATTGTTATTTTTTGAGTCGGTGTCAGCCAAAGTAATGCCAAGATTCTCTTGACTGGCGCAGCGCGTGCCCGGCTGACGCCGACTCAAAAACTAACGATAATCATAACTACAAAAATGGCAATATTTTTTTACTTTTAAAGCTTTTTCTTTGAAGTCGGTTATTTTTTTGTTAATTTTTTTTTACAAAAAAATCAAGAAGAGATTTTTTCTGCAGGCTAATCGACTTTCCCTTGGCTGTTTATTGTATAGCGCTCCCGATATTATATTTATTTAAAGAATATTTTATGTTTCCAATCCGTTTTTGCCTTTTGAGTTACTTTAGCCATGGCTACGTGCTTTTACTCGTGGCAACTTGCTATATGCTCAGGTTTCAGGTTTCATTCTTATAATATGTTTAACTTATTTTTCAGACTAAAGGGAAAGGTAGAAAGGCAGGCAGCAAGAAGAAGTAACATCACTCGTCCGTTGCAGCTTTTTATAGTCTAAGAAGTCTCTGTAGTCTCTACAAAACCATCACAAAATTAAATACTTGACAGACAAGGACCATGTATAATTGAATATTTTCTCTTTACGTTATCCGCATTTTTTGCCTTTAATTTTTAATTAACATTTATTATTTTTTTATTTACAGTTAAAGAAACTAGCGAAAAAAGCCGAGGCGGCAGAAATGAAAAAGAAGAAATAGTTATTTTGATTTTATTGTAGATACGTATTTATTTCACTTTAGTTTATTTTAAGTTTTGTAGTTTCTTATACTTCTCTGTTTTTTTATTTGTTTATTAATACAGTTGTTATTTTTAGAATATTTTATTTTCTTTCATCTTGATTTACACCTACAGCAGCTGAATCTGTACAGCATCATAAAGAACTCTTCTAAGGCCCTTTTTACCTACTGCTGATTAGCTTAGTCGCCAGATATTAAGGGCCTGTCTTAGCAGTTTGCAATATAATCAGCACTTTTGTAATAAAGGCTCTTTAAGTGTTCATTAAAAGAAATCAGCACTTGGTGAAAGCCAGGCTAAGCCTGACTATTTGTTGACTATATTTTTGACTATTATACTGCACCACAGGATAACAGTGAAATAGGATTAGGACAAGAAATGACTGTAGAAACAACTTTTTAAAATTTTCAACGTGGCGTTTAGGATGAAAGGACAAGAAAGGCAAATGCATTTTTATGCAACCTGAAGGAGTATTTTACCCTTTCTTTTAGTATAAAAAGACGGCATGTTTTTTTATGGATTCCTAACATCAACTCGAATATCGTCCACGGAGGTTAAGACGCAAGATCGAAAAAATAAGAATTAGTTTGTTTGGATTGGTTTGGATTTATTCACCATCACCACAGAAAAAAAATTAGGTTTAATATATTCGGAAATTAGATTAGGAAATTAGATTAGGTTCCAGTGAACCTAGATAATGTTTCGTAATCTATTTTCTAGTTCCTTCTTTTTAATTTAGACACACTGTAATGGTATCGTAGAAAAATAATCTTATTGACTTCTCCGAACTCTTTGAATGGTATAGATTTAAATGTTTTTTTTAAAGAAAAGATGTCTGAGGGACGCCGTGCGTGACGCCATTTGTGAAGTATGGTTAAGTGTATGCCATGCGGATATCAGTCGGTGAGCGGGGCCGGGTCCTCAACCATACTCACAAGATGGGTTCTAATTCTGTCTAACCAAATTAAAACCAGATAAATTAAATTGATGCACCATGTATTATTAATGATTAAATATATACAAACAGAAACAATAACCAATGTTCTAAGATGAGCATGAACATAAATATATACGTAGCTACGTAAATATACATAAGTAGGTAAAGATATAGAATAGGTTCCTAATTGAGCCCCCTAATACGAACGACGACACTGAGAAGTGTTACGCGCACTGACTCTAAAGCCGGCAAAAACAAGGTTCTGTACGGTACCAGTGTGATGATGATGCCTGGCTGGAGCACGTGGTTGGGCGGCGAATGGCGCCTGCCCCCGCGCGGCGAAGTTCGAGCGGCTGGGTCCCCTCAACTGTGGACGCACCGCACCACAGGGCGAGTCGATGGAGGACCCCACTTGGACTCAGGGGTGATGGAGCGCCTGGAGAACGTGGTCGGGCAGCAAATGGCGCCTGCCCTTGTGCAGCGAAACTCGAGCGGCTCGGTGTGTCCTCAGTGGTGGACGCACCGCACTACAGGGCGAGTCGTTGGCGGAGCCCACTCCAAGGAGCGCCGAAAAAACGAAGAAGCGGCTGTGCTTCATCGAGCCAGCCCGAAAGCGGCGACGGCGAGACCCCGGGAAGCGACTGGCGTTACTCGCGGCGGTCGGCGGTCTGTCGACGGCGAGATGCCCTCGCGCCGAGGCGGGCGAACAACAAGATGGCTGCCGTGTTCTCCCATTGGCTCTGTAGGATCACCTGACGTTTGCTAGGCGCGCGCGCATGAGGGAGACAGCATCCTTGAATAGCTGAGTGGTAGAAAGAGACGGTACTAATGTTTGTGGTTTGTTGTTTTGTTTCTAGAAGAAAACCGTTGGTTCCTTGAAACGAGTATTTTTCCATTATGTAGATAACTATAAATGTCCATTGTGAGTATGCATAGGCACTGACATCGTTCTGAAGGCTACCGTAAGTGTAGTTCAATGAATATATGATATACATATATTGATATTGCCTACAAATAAATAATAAAGTAACGTATGTTATAACACGGAACTCGAATAAATATCGAAACGAAACTAGTGTTCTCCGTCAGGCTGCGTTGGTTTTGGGAGACGACTCGTCGTCAATCCAGCGAATATCATAGCAGAATGTTTTCCACACATTCCCAATTTTCAGTCTAAACTTTGCGAAGGTTGTTTGCAGCTGTATCGGGCCCAAAGTAAAGCTGAAGGAGGGTGCTTCAGTTTCAGTTTCAGTCTGTATCTATCAAATGACATCAAGTGATGTCAAGAAGATAGGTACCCTTTACCAATCTCGACAGTTCTTTAGACCGACCCAACTTCTGTATCTTTATTAGGAACATATCCATTTTTGTTTCATTCAGTCAGTACTTAAGTTAGCGTGTTTGCGTCCACTGCTGCACATACGCCTGTCCAATTTTTCTACAGTCCTTCCGGCCCTCAGCGGTACGGAATCACTGCTTTCCGCCGACGCACTTGATGTCGTCGTCCCAGCGGGTGGTCTTTCCAAACTCCGTTTTCCTGTCTACGGCCGCCAGGGTAGAACACAGTTACTCCAACGGTTGTTGTCTCTTCGGCTGACGTGACCAGCCCACTGCCACTTGATCTTAGCCACCCGGTGTCCAACTGTGTCGCATGAATATCCTGATATTAGGCTATACAGCAATTTTCTGGCAGAACGTTCAGTTGGTTTGGACAAGGTTTAGACATTTTAATTCGAAACCGATACGGTCATAACACTTTTGACATTAACAGTTTTTCAGAACGGTTTTGTTGCCATCAAGATAAAATTCCCCTCTTCAATATTCACGACTGGCTTGACAGACTTTAACATATCTAGGCGCTCACGATGTCCTGGACAAAAGGTAAAATAGTATACACCTTTCCAGAATGAACCTTTTTTCTAATATTTAAATTGCCATGACAACCAACAACATTTGTATAGCCACAGAGCCCACTAAAGAAAAAAAAAACCAACGAAACATCCAATTTATTTGTTAAGTTTTTTAAGAGTTTTTGAATTTTTTATATTGTTTTTTATTCCTACCTACTTTACACCGTCCTATTGGACGATTGATATTCCTGAGGTCATGTCGGTAGGGTCAGTGTTCACATTGGGATCCACAGGTGACCGCACTTCCAACACCACCGACATGCGCGCTGACAGCCAGCTGGATTCGAAACCGCCGACTGTCCTGGTCAAAGATGGTATATTATAATCATTGTTTTATAGTTGAAGTGTTATTGGCCTGCACCGAAATCCACCGAAAAAGATTAGAATGAAAATTCCCTTAACAACCTGCTAAAGCGCTCGCTTGCGACTGCAAAGGTCCCCAGCCACCTCGAGCCCCCCGGAATCTGCCGATGGGATCACCCTCTTACCCTGGTCGCAAGGGAGAGCTTTAGCATGGGACGTTACGTGTGTGGACACCTTAGCCGCAAGCCACTTAGACGGCTCCTCCCGTGCCGCGGGTTCCGCCGCAGCGAAGGCGGAGGCGCTCAAACACGCCAAGTATTCATCCCTGAAGGATCAGTTTGAGTTCCTTGCCTTCGCCTTTGAGACACACGGCACGTGGAGTGACGACGCGTGGCAGTTCGCCAATAGATTGTGCAAGTTGCTCGTGGAGGCCACTGACGACCGGCGGGCTCCGTCTTTTTTCCGCCAGCGGGTGTCTCTCGTCATTCAGCGGGGGAACGCAGCATCCGTCATGAGGACAATGACAACGGGACCCATTATGGATGATTATTTTTACGTTTAGGTCAGTCAGTCAGTAATTTTTTTTTCTATTTTTCAGTTTTATGTATATCTTATTTTAATTGTGTCGAATAATGTAATAAACAAATTGTCATTCATGGATTCAATATAAAGTTGTTGGTGAAATTCTAATGGCTTATAAGAACTTGTTAGAATAATTGAACCATGTTCCGACTTGACTCGCCATTTACCCGAGGACTTTACTACACGAGGACGCACGTAACTTAGTGGCAAATGAACTTGCTACTTGACTAAAGTTGACTCAAAGAAGTGTGCTCTGAGGCCCATACATCTTTATTTATATTTGCACATTTTAATATTGACAAACAAAAATTCCAAACTCGGCAAAGTTTCTTGTCCGTTCTTTTTCGGTTAGTAATTGACAAATAACAATAATGGAGGAAATAAAGAAACTGTAACCAAAACATGATTGCATCATGCCAATTTTACCTTTTTATCAAAATCTTTCCCTAATGGTAAAAAGGATAGTGCATCAATATTATTATCTACACGGATTTCATTTTTTCGAAGAAAAAAATGCTCGTTATTTTGATTGCTTGCCATAATACATGCTTGAGATTTCTCGACCAAGGCTAATAAGTAGTCAATTCCGTTCCCAGGCAGAGTAACGCAATCCCTATCTACCGCATGCACATTCATCACACTTGTAAAGGGTTGGCGAATGTCCAAAGTAGCTTATACAAAGGGATACTGGATACTCTACGGTTCTTGAAGTTTCTTTACTGCGGCCTAATGCACCACGATCTACCAAGTGATATAATATTGACACCAAAGGCCGATCATCCAAGTATCTACTACCTGCCTTCGTCGAGGTGAACGTGTCTGGTGCTCACGGATGAACGTCACCAAAATACATCCTCGGGATTCCCATACTTATATTTGATGGATACTACCTACGTCGTTGTTCTGGATCAGAATCACTTTAATTAAATTATAATTATGAAAAGCAGTAACTATTACTTGTTTTCATTCCATTTCAAAGAATGATATTGATTAGTCTATAAAATATAAAACATGAATAGTACTAAGCAAATACGTTGCTATTTCCAACGAATATCATATGTATGAAGAATCGAGCGTAAAGCAAGGACACATTCATTAAAGAAAAAAGCTAAGATTAATAAGACCTACATTTTAAGCACAGTCTAAGGCTGGATCCTTAAATGTTGGTTTAATAGATAACAAAGTTTCTTAATCTAGTGCTGAATCACTAGGGCCCGATTGCAGGAAGAGACTGTTAACTAATCAATATTAACACGTCACATTTAATGAACCCCATGGAGTTGACTCGGCAAAGTGACGTGTTTAATCTTACGATGACGTTGATTTTGATTTTTTGTCCTTTCGTGCACCCGGGCCTAAGTCCAAAATCGATCAGGAATTCTGAATATATTATGAAATATATTGCATGATTCAGATTGTGTAACTCAGATGCTCCATTTTACCCGTATCAACTGATTCTAAACTAGAGGGTCCAATCGGTTAAGATGCCATTGATACTTCTTCCAGATATATCCCAAATCGACCAGGAAGTCCTCATCCAGAACGAGCGGATCACTTTTATTATAGATGCGGTTGCACGAAAAAGCAAGCTGGCCATAGCCTTGCCCAGGATGATGAAGGGGTTCACCGAGTTGAAAAAAGTTCTCGCGCCGCAACAGCTGGAAGATGTGGTACTCATCTACAAGCAGTGCCACATTCTCGATAAGTGCAACTCAGCTCTCGTCTTTAACGTGCAGGCTCTCGAAGACATTAAATCGGTAAATAATTTCTTCAGAGAATACTATAAAGAGATTTTGAATCTTTATAAAAGCTTCAAATTTGACTTACGATAAGTTGTACTGGGTACCCAAAATTGTGAAATACTTTTCATGTCATGTCATCCTTTTCCGTAAAATGTTGTCAGTTTTTTTCTATGTTTAGTCTATTGTTTTATTCAAAATAATCTACTTGCGCTACTACTATTCAATATATATATTCGAGAGTGGACTGAGGAAAATGCCTACTGCATTAAGTTGCATTTTCCGCGACGTCTTTCATACTAGGGGAGCCCAATAGGGGATTTCGGGATTTACTCGAGCGCGTCAGATTAATATGTGGGGGGATACCTTGCACCCTGTTGAGTACCCCCACCTCATATTAGACCTCGACGCAGAGCCGCGCGTCAAGGGAAGCTCATCAGATTAGTAAAAAAAAATTGATCACTAGAAATACTCGAGCGTGTCAGATTAAGGTATGGTGGGTTCATTATGTACTGAAATGTGTACATTTCAATAATCTGACGTTTTAAGCGTGACGAAAAGGAGTGGGAGGGTTACAAACTTGCAAAAAAAAACCTCACTTGGACATTCTCGAGCGCGGTTGATTTTTTTTTAATTTGAAGGAAATTATTCCAGGATATCGGGAATAACATAATCTGCCGTTTTCCACAAGCCGAAGGAACGAAAATCGTTAATAACGTTGAGTGCGTGCAGACTGTGCAGACGCGGTAGAGTATGTATCCCCCACTCCGCGCCTGTCTTTCCCTTTCGCTCTTTCCCTATCTCTCACTCTCTCGCACCGTTTATTTTTGTTTGCATGCTATTTTTCGTACGTTTTAGGTAACAAAATGCAGAAATTACAAAAAAAAATCATTTATATATATATTTTTTTCAAGTCGTCAGATTAAGAAAACCCCTCTAGATAATTGTCAGATTATTGGTCATCAGATCTGGAACATCAAGATGAACCGTCCATATCTTAATCTGACGCGCTCGAGAAAATCAAAATGGCGATTTTTTTTGCATTTTGGAAAAGCTTGCGTCACCTCCGAATCGTCAGATTTTTTAATTTGAGCATCTTGAGGGGTCACTGAACATCCCCTCTAAAAATCTGACGCGCTCGAGTAAATTTTTATTTTTTTTATTTTGTACCCCCCCGTACGGCCACTCCCACTATGCAAACCGGCAGATTATTATACCTCCATTATCATAGATACGTGGGGCATACGCCCTATCATTATCTGACGCGCTCGGATATGTCTATGTGACTGTTTTTTTTTTACATCTTTAACCCCCCGTAGACGCTCCCCCCACCGGTAAACGGGTAAACATCACATGACTTTTTTTAATTTTATTACGTGATCTTTCAAATTTAATAGGTCTCCACGACGCTCGAGTAAATCCCCATTTAGGATCGTGGGCTCCCCTACTATCAGTGAAATAAAGATGTTTTTCTGACATTGGACATCGATGGCAAATACCACGTTTATTTTCATGATCAGAATGTTCCTTATGTTGCATGACGTATGAGAAGTCACGGACCATTTTTCATGGCGCTACGACTATCTTTTATTAAATGCACACTGCTTGTAGAAGAAACCACTTAACTAATGATCAAAGCGAAATTCAACCTGGTTTTCAGGATTCCGTACCCAAAGGGTACCAAACGGAACCCTATTACTAAGCCTCCGCTGTCCGTCCGTCCGTCCGTTCGCCTGTCACAGGGCTGTATCTCATGAACCGTAATAGATATGTACCTGAAATTTTCAGTGTGTATTTATTTTGCCGCTAAACAACAAATAGGTAATGTTTGAAAAATCTTACGGCTTTTCAAACATGTTTAACGACCGCGGTATTCTCAAAAGTATCATAACAAATAGGTAAAATAAAAAAATAATGTAGAATACAAAAAAATATATATTTGTGTTTGAATTGAAATCTTGTAAGATGGTACGGAACCTTTCGTGTGTGGAGTGGGACTCGCACTTGGCCGGTTTTTTGCCTAATCCTCATTAAGGATGTTCCGACCCATACAATGTTTTTTTTACACAGAACGCAAAAAGTATTGCACTTTAAGGCACGAATTCGTCAAAAATATTAAATATAGCCATAGTAGTTGCAGCGAAAACATATTCACAATTTTCGTCGTAATTGCCGATTAGAAGTTGTACACCGTTAGATGGCGCTGTTAAATAAAAATCGGATTTAAATAAATTGTGACAAAATCAATAATCCTGAAATTGTGAAATTGTTTTCGCTGCAAGTAATACGACTATATTAAACTTTTATTATTAATTCGTGGCTTAAAGTGCAATACTTTTTGCGTTATGTGTGCAAACAACTTTATATGGGTCGGAACAGCCTTAGGTTGATTGGTAAAACAGGAAATGGTATCTTGATCAAGTTTAATCGATTTCAGGGCAACCTTTCGATGAAAAACCGTGTCAGTCCTGAGCTGGCACATCTGATCCAAATACTGTCCACGCATCTATCATTGCAGAACAGAGTCGAGGAAATCATCCAAGAGGTTCTGAAATTGAATTAATGGCTTATTGACTTAAATCTGACCGCGCGTATAGAGATTGACCCGTCTAAGAAGCGACCTCAAGCTAACACATAAACTGCAGTCTCTGAAACATAGACGCATAGTTTGCTTTATATGACTTTTTAACAGAAACCGTCGCTATTTTGGGAAAGCCTCCTTGGTTGGCTTTGGATAGGATAGGCATTTTCAGAACACCCTTTTGTGGTCGAACGAAATGTGTAACCCAAAGACTCCCTAGGGGTTTTTTCTGCCACAAACAAATGTGAAACAGTCTGCCAGAGTGTCATCTGTAAATGTTTCGATATTTGTTTGTTTGAAAACCATTGCGGTCATGTTTTGAGTGATGCGAACAGTAAATATCTTTCGTTCATTACTTTTTAGGGTTCCGTACCCAAAGGGTGCCAACGGAACCCTATTACTATGCCTCCGCTATCCGTCCGTCCGTCCGTCTGTCACAAGGCTATATCTCATGAACAGTAATATGTACGCCGCTGAAATTTTCTCAGCGTGTGTAATTATTTATTTTGCCGCTTCAACAACAAATAAAATATAATAATAAAAATTAAAGGGTGGCCCATACAAAAAACGTGATTTTTGTGTATGGTAAGGAACCCTTCATGTGCGAGTCCGACTCACACTTGGCCGTTTTACGTTCTTGCTCACCACTATTGCTCGCCTAGAAGTCGGCACGGTACCTCATTCGCAAGGTGATAGTGTCTTGGTCTCTCCCATCATGTCTATCCACCTAAATGATATTGTTTTATATGGGATAGGTACCTACTTTTATTTCACAAGAAAACATGATTGTGACTTTACAACTTTTCTATCTTTTACCAAAAACGTAGGCTGCCATAAAAATGACACACGATGGCAACGTTTACTTTAACCAAAGCGCTTTTATCTGAACAATTTATTTCCACAACAGGTAACTAAGGGGTTTTGCGAAACAAATATTTTACCGATGTTACACCCACAGGAGATGGCGTCAGGGGAGTCCCCCATGCTGTCTTACATGCAGACTTTACAGCAACTTAGGCAGCTGGTTATGCGCCAAGTCAACACCTCAGCCGCTGACTACTTGAGCGCCAAGCTGCGCACCAAGGGCCTCATAGTCACGAACAATAAACTCAATAATGAAATACACGGTGGGATCAAACGTATAAAGTAAAGCATATTACTATTATTTACTACTAGCTGAGGTTCCCTGCTACGCTCGGTTCAATGTCCTTTTGGGCTGATGTCGGGCTGAATTAATTTCCCAAGTAGCCTAAAGGGCTGGTTCAAGAAGCTGATTCAGGACCATCCATCCATCTACCAAATTTAATTAATGAGAAACATCCAAACATTCTCATTTACAGCTTCGTGATCATTCGGTGGCAATTGTTACAAAAAAATAAAATATAAAAGCATGTGCCGTCATAACATTCCTGCACTGGCACGGCTACATTGAAATGGATAGAAAACCAACACAGGCAGGATTGACTCTACCACCTAATAAGTGACGAAGGGGACCTAAAATTTGACGTTGAATCCATACCACAGCCAGCATCAAAATCGATTTATTTTTAACACCCTACAAACCCTTCTTCTTTCCCAGTGATTCTGACGGCGCTGAAGATGGAACAGCAAACATTCGACAAACAGCACTTGAAGAGGACCGTGATATTAGAAGAATTGGAGAAGCAGATGAACATATTGGAACAAAATAATAAATATCACTTGCCTTCAATAATGTTAGTCGCATTGTGTAGTTAGCCGCAAAAAGTAACTCTGTCTGTCTGTTACGTTTTCACGCCTAAACCGCTGAACCAATTTTAATGAAAGGTATAGACAGAGGTCACGGTCCGATTTGAACCATCGTTACGAAAAGCACGCTCAAAACTGGTCCGATTCGCGCTACAGCCCTTAAAATAGCGTCCCGTGAACGGTATGAAGTTAGCGTGGCGTCACGCAATGCCGTACACAGAGCTCACGCTTTGTGGGTAGGGCACTTTTTGTCGTTTCTAAAGAGTAATCATCGTCTTTCCACCATGTTTTTTCACAAACCGTTGAATGTCCCTCAGTTCAAAATTAAAGTTCAACTTAGACCAATTGATTACATTAAAATTTGAGGTGAACTACGAGCACAAATATCATTTGTGTCATGTTTGTTGTTTTGTTTCCGTAAGCGCGTGCACAAACGGTCCGAATCGTTTGTAATCTTTACTGTTTTGAGCGAGCTATCTGATTCGGGACGCTTGCATACGCTTTTAGCAGTGTACCTAATTGTTTACAGTTCAAATCGAAATGCGCAGTGAGTGTGGATCTTGGGAAAGGCTACCATTCGTGGGGAAGAAGGATGAAAAAAATGGACAATTTTTCATTGCATCTTCAATCATAGTTTCATCCAATGCGGTGGTATGAACCCGGGCGGGCTCGATCATAACATCTAGTAGGGGAAGGGGACCTACGGTTTTTCATAGCTCCCGAACCATGGTACAGATCCCATTCGTAGCGAAAAATAAGAAAAAAAGTGGTACATGACCGGGCGAGGGTTCGGATTATTTGAATTTGGTACATTGCTGCCGTTATTCAAGTTTAAGTTTAACTTTGGGTCGTCTTCAAAAGTTTAAATCTAAAGGTCGTCTACAATTAGTTTACCTTCATAAAGCCCAAAAAGCCTTAAAACTCCACTTCTTATCGTCTACCCAAAATCTATCCATTAAACATTTATGTAACAGATTTTAAGCTAAACATGATTTACGAA
Source organism: Incurvaria masculella (assembly GCA_946894095.1). Lineage (NCBI taxonomy): Eukaryota > Metazoa > Arthropoda > Insecta > Lepidoptera > Incurvariidae > Incurvaria > Incurvaria masculella. Next base: position 14,625,637 of record OX335644.1, read on the forward strand.
ACGAGGCGAAATTAGTCAAGCGATCGCAGAAACGAAATTCCGCCTCTCGATAGCCAGAAAAGACACCCGTGTTGATCTATTTAGGGTTTAGTACCCAAAGTGTACCAACGGAACCCTATTACTAAGCCTCCGCTGTCCGTCGTCCGTCCGTCTGTCACGCTGCATCTCATGAACCGTAATAGGAGGGCCGCTGAATGTTTCACAGAGTGAGTATTTATTTTGCCAACAAATTGGTTAAATTAAAAAATAAATTAAAACGTGTTTTTTTTGGGTACAATGGTATGGAACCCTTCGTGTTCGAATCCGACTCGCACTTGGCCGGTTTGGACATTCTGATTCAGTTACACTCTGCACAGTTTTTTATGACTCTAGATTGGACTCTGAGCGACGTATGGTACTCGCATCACGTCAACACGCATTGGAGATGGATATGCTGAATGAAGAGGAAGAAGTTTTTAAGGAGACCTACTTAAGAATACTGGACGAACACCTGAATGAAGAGAAACAGTTGCGTGCGCGCAGGTGACTCTTGCCATAGATAAAGAATAATAGCGTGCTAACGCCATGCAACGTACAAAACTCGCCGAAAACATTTCTAACCAGCGCCATCTCCCATCACTGCCAGAACTAGTTAGACTGTCATTAAACTAAGCTTGTTTCCAAATTTACCTAGGTAGGCGTGATGAAAATGTTACATTGATTAACAGTTATTTCATTGTAAATAAAAAATATCATTGAATATTCATTGGTTCATGGTATAGGTATGTGCATTAAATCTTATACTGTCTATAATCATAGCTTGAACGAAAGTTGGTTGAAATGAAAATGTGGTTCATATTTTCCATTAGGTGTAGCCGTACTCACATGACGGAAATTGTTCTGACATCTTGTCAATGATAATTAATTTGTGTCTGCCATCCATTTTAATGTAGCCTTGCTCACACTGGAGTTCCTGGCATGGCACCTGCGAAATGGGCTGTTATTTCTACAGTAGACGTGTGGCCCGTAAAAATTAAAAGTAAAAAATACCTGTACATAAAAAAAAAATGTGTATTCCATCTTCAAATAAGGCATATAGTTCTGAAGGCACTTACTTAAAATTTCGTGCTCACAAATATTTTGGTACAAAATAAATATGCGAAAAAAAACTAATAAATGTTATAGGTAGGCAATTGTCATCCAGCTGGTTGAAAGATCGTCAATTTAGAGTAACAAAAACGAAACGGTTTATGTACAGGGGTAAGATATGGGCGCAGCTTGCAAGCTGGGTGCAGAAATACGACCTTGATATGACGGTAAAGCAACAGGAGTTGGAAGATGTGATCCTTCAATACGAGTCTGAGGCTAAAAGGATAAAGGAGCTTGAGGTCGGTGGTCTGTTGCGAGAAACTATAAAAAAATAACTGGACCCTAGTACAGATAGCGAAGAGTGTAAGGAGTAGTACATGGGGCGACCCCTGACACACAGTAGACAGACACCAAACATATTCGTTGCGACCATTTCACCGCTTGGGGTGCGTACGTTATACGTTAGTGAAAAATAAACTTCATAACCAAAATGTTATTATGTTTTCCTCTTCATCACACGCGCTGCTTGAATATACTGATTTCTATTTTTAGAGTTCCGTACCCAAAAAGTACCCTATCCGCTGTCCCTTCGTCTGTCCGTCCGTCCGTCACAGAGCTGTATCCCATGAACCGTAATAGGTAGGCAGCTGAATTTTTCAGATAGTGTGTATTTATTTTGCCGCTATATCAACAAATAGGTAAAATTATTAACTAATAAAAAATAAAGGGGGGGTAAAAAATAAAGTTTTTTGTGTTAAATATTGTACTATGGTACGGAACCCTTCGTGTGCTAGTGCGACTCGCAATTGGCCGGTTTTTATATGTAGTGCTTACAATATCCAACCTCATGTTATATGCAAATATGTAGACGCTATTCCAACCTACGCTGAAACGTCAGTGACGACCCAAAATAAAGTAGATATTTCCTCTTCAGCGTATCACTCTGGAATACTTCTTATTCCCCAGATAGGTACCTGAGTAGTATACACGCTCACCTCCTGCAGCTAGAAAGGCTAATGTTTCATCAACCCAGGCTCGGACGACAAATAGGCTGAGTCCAATATCTCCAGTATGGTGCCGGAGTTGTTCGATTGGCACGCTCACGGCATGATACATCTTTCTATTCCGTGTATACGCGGCTATTGCTTCTAATCGGACGGAGAAGGTCAGAAGTATCAGAATGAGATGTAATATCTGCCTTTTTGGTAACCGTTTACAAACACAGGATAGCCTAGGCATTCTGACAAGTTTACTTGCTCAAAGTTGACGCTTGGTAGGCAAACGCATCAAGCATGCGCATTGTGTGTTCCTTCTTGCGCAGACGCAGCTAGCAGGACAGAACAAAGAGTATACAACGCTAATGGCAGAGCGCACTGCTGAGTACGAAGAGGAGATGGCACGCAAGATGACGCAATTCTTGCGTGAACACGCAGCGCGCGTCATCCAGTTTGCGTGGCGGCAGGTGCTCGAGAACCGAACAGTGAAGCAGAAGGTCGGAAGCAGATACCTACATCGCTTAAATCAGAATTGGAAAAACCAGGGAGGAGATTGCCATGTTTGCAGTCAGCAAGCGGCCTGACAATGATGGAGATCCCTTTAGGGAACAGAGAGGAAAATTATATGGTCAAGTTTTCGTTGATTTTACTACCAGAGTCAAACTGCACTAAGATCGATCACAAATTGATCGATCCGTGGATACAGTGAAGCTTTACTACTTTTTTAATTATTTTTACATTACAGGCCGTCCTGTTGAATTGCCTCTGGATGAAGTCTAAAATGATGTAGGTTTCTCTCTGTATTTTATCATCATTACCACGGAGAATGCTTTTCGGAGAGAAATAATATAATCCCATTCCTCGATGCCTGAAGGTAGAAACCGGAAGCCAGATTAAGTAGTGGTTTCTACGTTCACGAATCGCCCAACAGACAGGGATTTACAGTTAGAACTCCTCCAATTTAAGCACCATATCCTCTATACCTTTATATATCGGGTCCGTAAAATGTAGAATGCAGTCGGTACCGAGGTGTTTCCTCCAAAGTAAAACCTGAGGTCCTGAAAAGTGCAAAGAAACACTGGGAAACTAGCATGGTTTTCCCCGAGAAAGATTGAAAGCCCTTGGGTGTCGTGGAGCACCTCTTAAGGATCTGGCACACGCAAAATGCAGCGCCAATGATTTACTTGCTAATCGGAAGGAGAAACGTAGTATCAGTATCAGGTTTGTTAAGTTTAGGAGAAGATGAGTATGTATGTGGCGGCGTTTGCTTAGCAAGCAGCAAGCTTAGACATCAACCGGGCAGAAAAACATATCGACAATAAAGCTAGCGAAATGGGATGACGAGGGAATAAGCAACAATATCAGGCGGTAGCACGGGGTACGTGACTTCACCGGTTTGGGACAAGTGAACTTTTGATCTTTTTTTCACGCCATATTGTGTACGAATATCTTGCATAGGGATGTTTTGGGTCACATGTAAATATATATATTTTGCAGCGAAAGAAACCGACAAGAAAGTAGCAGAGTCAACGGAAGCAGAGAGTTGAAGAAAATAAGCAAATTTTTTTTAACGAATTTATTTTACACATGTCCTTTAAATGTTTACTTACATCTCCTGATTTTATAAATAGTGAGATTGCAACATGAAGCGAGATTTCGATTGATTCGATATGATAATGGTTAGAAATAAATGCTTTCTCTGAAATGTATTTTTAATGCTATATCTTGTGGACTAATTATCCCGAACGAAGATGTTTATGTAGAATCTGCATGATCATCAGTCATCAACATTGAAGATAACTAATGATCACACATTTTGGTTGGTATATGAAATAACCTACAACGTATGATATGATGTATATGATGTTATGCATCTAAACCAAGATCAACTCACGCATTTAAAGTAAAGAGTAATTAAATGTAAAAAAAAGTCTTAGGACTAAGACATAGTAATCCATAATAAATAGTTATATAATAAAAGACAGCAAAAACAGCACATAGCCCAACGACAATCTGACCAAGATGTAACAATGACAATATTCAAGCACTGGTTAGGTACCCCCAGACCGCCCACCTGTACTCCGGATCCAGCCATGGCACCCGTGATGATGTTTATTTTCATGTTTTGTATTTCTTTCAGAACATGTTTTTATGATTCTATGAATCATGAAATTGTTAAAATATCGGCACAGCCTACAATATGCTAAGTCCTAGCACCTGAATTGACGTATTTGGTACATAAAAACCGTTTTTACTACTTATTCTGTGATTTTACTTCTTCAACCTGGTGATTTTGCCTCTGACTTACAATTGTATGAAAACGCGGAGTCGGAGTAAACAGCAAACGTATTTCCGCCGAGGGTGAGGAAGCTGTCAAACAAAATCAGACTTGCAAATGTTAGTTTGCTTAACGTCCGCTGCGCGCGCTCTGCAGTTCTCCATACATTTGAAAACGCTAGTCGATCGGTTACGCGTAAACGCCACTTTAGGTGAGAACTCCAACTTGAGGCTCTGAGTGGTCAGTCTGAGCTCTCACCTAAATTGGCGTTCACGGAACTTCGAATTTGGCGAACGTCAATCTAGGTGAAAACTGGGACAAGGGGCTGAGGTCTCATAATTTCTTGTCGGCGATGATCTCGGAGTGGTTGACGTAATTTCGGCGTGCGGCGGCGCGCAGGTCGATGAGCGTGTCGGAAGAGCTCTTCGCAGTGGGCACGAAGGAGAACGCGCGCCGCGCGCGCTCCACGCTCCTCAGGGCGGGAGTCGCCTCCTGTTCGAACAATCTCTATGATAGGCTGAGGTGGCCTCCGTTGAACTCCGTGCTCTTCGGGGTTACTCGTTGGTCATAACCCGCCGGGTGAAAAGTAAGGTGAATAGTCAAGAGTGATTAAATCTGAATTAGTTGCATTATGCAAAATGCTAATGACATTGGAAAAATGTCAAACCATGGAGGTGCTTCACCTCCATGTGTCAAACGACGTGATTTCCGACCAAGTGAACTGAAATTTACCCGTTGGCATGTTACGAAACGCAACTAAACGTCAAATCACAAAAATAATAACATACAATAGTTTAATTTAACGTTTTCCATCCAGATCAACGTAGCAGGTGCAATGCACAGCTCGTGGTTTAGGGTCTAGAGGACTTGCCTTTCATGTTATAGCTTCAAATCCTCGCCCCGGTCATGCACCACTTTCTTTATCTTTCTGAATTGGATATTGGTTTCCAATTCGTTACCGATGCGGGCTGTACCCTTAGATCTTTCATGTAAGGCTGTACCATGGTTCGGAGCCCATGTAAAACTGTAGGTAGTTCCTAGGTAGGGTTAAGTCCGCCCGGATTGTTACCGCCGCGTTGGATGAACATTTTCCGCGTTTTGCGTCTAGTTCTGTGTAGCCGTGCTCATAAAAGGGAAGGTCCCGGCATCATCCGAATGAGGTGTAATGGGATAGTATCATAAAGGTAGTTCTTGGTCTTAGCCATGCATGTCTGGTTGCATAAACAAAAGCTGGGCAGTAAAAGGAAGATCCTGGCATGGCTAATATCATGACAGTAGGTGTGGTACAAGCTAGCCATGTCCAATTACATAAAGAAGGGACAAGATACCCGCAGCTGCAGCGTAATCGCCTCCGCGTCGCCCTCGGCTAGGCGGATCTTGCGTCGCGCCGCGCTCAGCTCCGCATCGAGTCTCCCTCGCTCGGCCTCCAGCTCCTTCAGTCTCTCCGACGCCTCTGCGGACGCAATCACCATCCGACTTTATGCAATGTAAAGCCTGTATTACACATAGACCTAGCATAGCGCTGTGCTTGCTAGACGAACAAAGTGTAGGAGTGAGACGTCAACTCAAGAACCACGCGCCAGTTAGAGGGAGATGGAACACGTCTGCCAGATGAGACAACTTCTCAAATTGTTATCAATACAAAGGAAGGTCGGTCTCATGAATGCGAAATGTGTGAAATGAAATAAATGAAAATGAAATGGGATTAAAATACCCGGAAAAAAACATTTTTTATGGTATATAAGGGTGAGCCAATGATTCTTTATCGATCAAATTTCGTCAATATTTAAAAGTAAAACTTAAAATATAACTTCAGATTATTATTTTGTAGTTAATATTTTATTTTACATCAGTAGTCAGAGTAACGTGTGATAAACTCTGTACAACAATTAATATGGTAAACAAAATATATTTTACTTTACAACGTAGATCAAATACACCATTGTCATAGTAAGAGCGGCTCGTAGTCTAGTGGCGCGGGGACTGGCCTAGCGTACCAGAGGCCTGAGTTCAATACCGACATGCACCACTGTCATTCTTTTTTCGAGTTAGATAAGTGCATTTCGTCACGAATGCGAGCTGCTCCATAGTTCGGAATCCATGTAAAACTGTAGGTCCCCTTCCCCTACTAGGTTGGAGGGGTTGGTACCATCGCATTGGATGAAAAGATGGTCGAAGCGGCAATGAAAAATTGTCCGTGTTTTCCATCTAGTTCAGTGTAGCCGTGCTCATAAAGGGAAGGTCCTGGCATGATACCAAATTCCTTCCGGAATGTGGTGTATTGGGCTAATACCATAACGGTAGTTGTGTGGTATTAGCCATCCATGTCAGGTCGATGAAAAAAAAAATAGTAGTCAGAGTAACGGTACCGATTTTTTTTCTTACCTCGATACTGCGCCTCTTTTTCAGCCTGTCGTCTTTCGAACTCTGTCCGTTTGAGTCTCTCTTCCTCTAGCATTCGACTCTGCTCCTCCTGAAGTCTTTCTAGCTCTTCTCGCTTCTCCCACTCTTCGGCTAAGACTCTGAAACATGACGTTATAGCCTTCTTGAAATATGCAGTCACGTAAATAATTCGGTGTGGTGTTGATGATGGATGGATAGGTGAAATATTCGGAAAAAATCCAAATAAATTATTATTGGGGTAGAGATAGTTTATGAACTGAATATTTATATAGGCAAATTTTGACGAGGATATTGTCCCGATCGGAGCGGCTGGTTTCATATGAATTTAAGCACAGACTATTTTTAATCTACTTCCTGTAGCAGTCGATTTAGAATGGACTGTGCGCCCGTCAGCTCCGTCCTAAGACTCACCTCGCATGCAGACTTCTTATAATCTTTTCGCCCTTCTTGGCCTACTTTTTTTTCTACAGTAGTCGCCCCACTGCGGTATTTGCGCCCTTTAGCTGGGCTAGCTGAGACTCACCTCGCCTGCAGACTTCGTACAATCTCTTCGTCCTTCTTGGCCTGCGTCTCTTCCTGCAGCAGTCGCTCCAGCGTGGCCTGCGCCCCCCTCAGCTCCGCTAGCTTCTTGCCGTCAGCCTCCGCCAGCACTGTCAACTCCTATTGTACCAACCATATTTTATTAATACAGGCCTTTATCTTTACGTGACATGCTTTAACCCGCCCTGAGGTAATAACACCGCACACGATGATAGTGTACAATGATCTATATTCTGTGTACAGTTTGATGTCAGTGTCGTTTTGGACTGATGTAGGCCTGAATTAGGTATTTCCTAGATAAAAAGTAGCCCAAGGGTCTGGTCAGGACAATGTATCCATCTACCAAATTAAATCAAGTAAGTAAGGGAACCACAGCCATTCTCAACATCGAAAACGGTGACCCATGCGGAACCTGACTGCGCCCAGAGATGTTATAAGTTAATAAAATACGGATATAAATCGGATGAGTGGTTCGCTAGTTATAATCATTTAAGCTCACTGCTTGCCCCTCTGGTTATTAAGCGCTATGTTATGTAGCCTATACGTATTGAGTAGAATGAGGTACAAACCGCATCTCAATCGGGTAATTGGTTCATAAGTCATGAGCATTTTATCCAACTGGTCACACATCAAGTCTACAATCGTAGTTTCTTATAAAACAAAGCAACTTACTCCATGAACACCACTTATAGATTTATTATTAGTATAGATAAGATGTGTATCGAAATGGAACCTGTGCCTGCGCCTCGGCGGCCTGCCGCGCGCGAATCTCGTGCTGGAGGCGCGCGCGTGCCTCGCGTGCCTCGCGGTCGCGCCGCGCGCCCGCCCCGCGCCGCCGCGCGCGCGCCCCGCGCTCGTAGCCCTCGCCGTCGCCGCACGCCGCCACTGCCAGCTGCAGCGCCGAGATCCACTGCAGCCGGGACCTGGGTGGGATCGACATATTACAAATGCTTCTGATTGGTGCAGAATCGATTGAATTCCTTCACTTATTTTTGCACACTTTACGTCGCTTGGTTAGTTTACCCCCAGGGTCGATAGATTTCTTATATATAAGTTACGGTTGTAATGCGTTACGATTGTAATATAAGGTTGCTTTTGTCGAAAAAAATCTACAAAAAAGTATTTTCTAATGTCCCCAAATTCAACGCTAGTAACGACGCGTTGATTGAGATGCGATCACACTACTCGAGCGGGAGTCTTATTACACGCGAACTTGCGGCTAGCCAGCCTCTCGGTTCTAGTCTTACGTGGCGAACTGCGACTGCCATCCGCTTTCCGCAGCCTGGCTGCTACGTGATCTTTATCGTGCAGTGTGCGTCGAGTGCGAAGCGGCTGCACGCTCACGCTGGGACACTCGTGCTTGCGGCAAGTCACGGTAACTTACTTGTTGTCTTGCGCGGAGAACTGCGACTGTCATCCGCTTCCCGCGGTCCGGCTCGCACGCGCCCTCCACGTAGCACTATTATTTATTCTGTGCCTCCACCGAGCAGTGTGCGTCAAGGGGAATGCGGCCGCACGCTCACGCTTGCACTTTCGAGCTTGCGGCATGTCGCGGTGACTTACTTGTGGTCCTGCGCGGCGAACTCGTAAGTCCGCTCAGGTGTGACAAGCGCCAGCCGCTGCCCGCGGCCCGGCTCGCACGCGGCCTCCACCGAGCAGTGTGCGTCGAGGGCAATGCGGCCGCACTGCTCACGCTCAGCGCAGCTCTTGTAGTATGCGAGCTGGCATGGCTGCAGCACGAACCAGTACGTACGCATCGTCGGCAGCAGATAGCCTTTCTTCATCAGGAATCCCTGGAAATCAGAAATTACATGAGAAGCAAAAAAACACAATATGCAGTGGACATTAGGCAAGTATAGAAAGAAGTTTATGAACTAACTACTGTAAATGATTATATGGTTGATAAGTACTTTGAGAGACTATCGTAGCCACAACACCTGCTTTCTAGCTCAACCTTTCAATATAAAATCTACCTTCTTTATTATATCCTTAATGAAGATATCGTGCAGTTCCTCGATCGCCTCGGCCACAGCGGCGTGGTCCACGCCCCCGCAGTACTTGGCCTCAAGAAGAGCCGTGAACGTGCCCCAGCGAAAGTGCACCACGCCAGCGCTCAGCGCCTCCCAGTCCGCCGCGTCCCACGGCAGCCCCAGAGAATGGACAAGCTGCTCTGCAACCAGACCCGCTTCCGACGGCTGCAGCAACACCTGTTCATCGGGGCGGATTTGTAACGATTATATATTTGTACAGCCCTAGGGGCTAGAGGCTAGAGGACTTGCCTTACATGCGAGAGGACTGGGTTTAAATCCTCGCCCCGGTCACACACCACTTTCGTTCTCTTTCTGAGTTGCATACGTGCATTTCGTTACGTATGCGAGCTGTTCCATGATTCGGAACCCACGTAAAACTGTACAATTGTAGGTCCTCTTCCCCTAGTAGGTTTAAGCCCGCCAGTTTTGGATGAAACTATGGTTTAAATGGCAATAAAAAAATTGTCCGCGTTTTCCATCCGGTTAAATGTAGCTGTGCTCATAAATGGAAGGTCCTGGAATGGCGCCTCATTCCTTCGGAAGTTAAGTTCCTCCTAGTCCGAAGCGTTTTACGATAACCTTATCCGATGGCACTTCAGGCTTCATAGCATTCAGCTATTTTTAACCGACTTCAAAAAAGGAGGAGGTTATCAATTCGTCGGAATCTTTTTTTTTTTTTTTTTTTTTTTATGTATGTTCACCGATTACTCGAAGACCCCTGGACCGATTTGAAAAATTCTTTTTTTGTTCGAAAGGGTATACTTTCTAGTTGGTCCCATTTTTTTTTTATCAAAATCGGTTCAGTAGTTTGGTACTTAACTATACCAACATCGAATTTCTTAACCCCGCGAACCCAGAAATGTGATTTTTTAGTTACAGTAGCTTTCTTTTCGGGTGAGATTGCACAGTATGAGAGGTTTTTTTTTACTTCAACTGTTGGGGGTATTCAAGGTGGTAAAAGAGGGCAAATTGTACACATTTCTATCTCTAGAGCCGCTGAACCCAGAAATTTCAGAGTATGTTTGTTTTAGATGGGAATGCTTAAGAAGAAAATATTTTTGGAAATTATACTATTAGGGGGGTAAAACAGGTCAAAATGAACACATTTAGGCGAAAACCACTCATGTTGAGATCTCTGAAACCAATTATCCTCGAAACTTAAAATTTTCAGTGACTTCTTGTTAAGACGAAAAGGCTCGCTCACAACGGATTTTACAAAATTCAACTGTTAAGGGGGGATAAACGAGGCCGATATGTACACATTTTCATACAACTTAAACTTACGCAAGAAACAGACTATCCGGAACGATGTAAGGATGAGAAATTCAGAAGCTCAGCGGTTCCGGTCATTCGTTGTTTTGTCTTTTTAGGGTTCCGTTCCCAAAGGACACCAACGGAACCTTATTACTAAGCTTCCGCTATCCGTCCGTCCGTCCGTCTGTCACAGCACTCTATCTCACGTGATCTCATCGTATCAATTATCGTACGTATCAACCGTAAACTCATGAATCCAGATAGTTACCGGTCTACCTTTCGTCAGAAATGAGATTTCTTAATGGTTTCATTTCTGCTAATGCTCGTTCATTGTATTGCATTGTATTGTATATGTATGTATATCTTCTTTCCACTTTGTATGTGAAGTTGAGCAGGAGGGCTCGCCCACCTTGAGTCAAAAGTTACGCCACCACTAAAAAGCAAAAAATAAAATATTTTTAAATAAAAAAAGGACCGCCTTCAAAAAAACCGGAACTAAAAAGCAAAAAATAATTGGTTACTTTTAATTAATGTACGAAAAGCTATTTTAATTCTAACTAATTATGTACAATTTCTTAATTTTTAATCATCTTTTGAAGTCGGTGCCTTGGGTAGACGTTCTTTAAGGGCTGCAAGTAGTTAGATTAATATCACCTATGGCTAAGAAAGAAATATAAGTAGGTAGCTACTTACATTTACCTACTTGAATAAAACACAAAAACAAAAATTAAATAAACAAACAGGTCGGAAAAACGTATGAAAGTAGGAATTTAGGCAAGTACTTTGTAATTTAAATATGCCTTATACTTAAACTAAATACCTAACACAGTAAAAACAAAATATTTACAAGAAAACCCTACGAATAAACCAATATAAAAACAATGACCACTTATATGATAAAGATTTAGGTAGGTGTAGCTTGTACTTTTTATTCTACCTAAATACCTACACAACACAAAACAAAAAAAAACAAATATAAAAAAGAACAGAAAACAATAGTTAGCGACTTTGAGGTGTCTGCTCTCAACTACGTGTCAAAACGTGTGTGCGGTTAGTACATATCTCACCAATTTCGGCAGAAATCGTCTCGTTCAGACAACGATGTTGCAGGGAAGTACCAATCAACAAAGAGCAGCGAATTAACGTACTCCTTTACCAGTGCGCGCCTTTATAAAGCCGAAAGTACTAATAATCGTTGAAACCCAATTTCAGTACGCTGCGCTGTATCGATATCAGCTTGCACGTAAACCAACGCTAAGGGCATCTCCAGTTATGTCTGTGGACCAATCATTGCTGACTCAGGTTGTTTACGCTCTCGTAGACTTCGGGTGTGTTCGGCTGAAATAGTGTCTGTTCGGTCAGCAGCGTGCGAAGCGAACTCTACCCAAGGCACCGACTTCAAAAGATGATTAAAAATTAAGAAATTGTACATAATTAGTTAGAATTAAAATAGCTTTTCGTACATTAATTAAAAGTAACCAATTATTTTTTGCTTTTTAGTTCCGGTTTTTTTGAAGGCGGTCCTTTTTTTATTTAAAAATATTTTTACTAGGCATTAATTGTGAAAAAACATGTCGAAAAAGACGGAGACAAATGAGTAGTATTTATAGCAAAAAATGTTTTATGCCTAATAAGTTAAATCGACTATTAGAAGGTCAAAGACTACAGTGAGAAAAAAGACGTCAAGTATATTTTAGAATTGTTATCTAGTTCCATCAGCACAGTTTTAGTAGACTCAACTATAAAATTGAGTTTTATCAGAACAACCATTCGGTTGCGAAAGCTAAGATGAACTAGTAAAAGGTAAAACGTGTATGTTACATTTAGCTATAGTTAAGGATAACTTAGATGTAAAGAAAGGGTACTTCAGCTACAAAAAGTGAAGTAATTTTAATCATATAGCACTTGGAAGTATGTACCTGATATAGTTGTAATTGACAGATAATTTTAACTAGACACGTTTTAGTAACTTGTGCCATATCGATGCTTGTCTAGACTCTTAGGTTACCCTTATTTTACCCGATTTTCGGGTTGCGGTGACCCGGTTTTGGATTAATTAAACTATTCATTTTCTTAGCGTCTTCTAATATGGACCTTGATAGGTTTTGTGCTTTTTTTTAAACAAAATATAGAACCTGACATGGATGGCTTATACCACGGAAGTATGATATAGGCCCAATACCCACATTCCCGACGGAATTAGGTGCCATGCCAGGATCTTCCCTATATGAGCACGGCTACAATAAAATGGATGGAAAACTCGGACAATTTTTCAATGCCGCTTCTACCATACTTTCATTCAATGCTTGGAACACCTTTCTGTTCTAATGTCTAAGAGTCATCAGTCTGAAGAGTTGTGAACATGTCTAAGAATTCGTATCATCAAATATTGTTTGATGCAATGAGCAAGAGGTTAACTACTTCAGAATAGTGTGACATCACTCAACCAACAACGATCTCCGTGGTGCCCGAACAACGAAGCAGTTTTTCTTATCTTTTCATTATGTTACTTTATGAGTGCTCACCTCACATTTGACGGGATTGTCTGTGTCTTGAGCTAGATCACTCAACAAACAGAATATCCGGAACAACTTGAATAATGACTCCTCGCTGAAGACCGGCTTATCGCCCGGCAGTAATTTCTTACGGCACACCAGCCAGCATACCTGGAAATATAAACCGTAGTTACGTGAATGAAAGTTTAACCTATTGAAGTTAGTTAAATAATCGTATTAAGATCGCTTGGCTGCGTACGTCACGTCTGTATAGGTCACGAACAGACTGTTCTCCCCGGCGTTTATATCGCTATGTTCCTCAAACGACGTAGTTTACTAATAATTTGAAACCACAATTCCAATTAATTTGATTTTTGTTTTAAGAAACATAATACCTTTGTCTGCAGGTTTTTCTTTTGCTGAAAAAAATTTACTAATTCAAATAACAGGCAAAATAAATTCTTTATACAAATTTTATTTCTTTTCTGCGGCAATGAAAATTGTCCGTGCCATGTTTTCCATCCAGTTCAATATGGCTGAGCGATGTAAGGAAGGTCCTGGCATGGCACCTGGTGTCTGCTACAACTAATAGGTAATATAAAAAAGCTAGTAATATAAAAGTCAATGGGTGACGCACTGACCTCGCTGATTTTAGCTTCGTAATCTCGCAATGCTGTAAGGGTGAGAGTGTTCGGTAGCGATGCAAACACCTCTGACTTGAGGTAATACTTGTATTCTTCAAAATTCAACTCGAGCGAAGATTTGTAGTGGTCCAGGCCCTTTTCCACCCCGTACAAGTCTAAAAGGGTGCCTATATTGGCAGTCAGTACCTGAAAAATTTAAATAATTCGTTTTCTGAGTGCACTAGGAGATCGTGACAAAAATGGTAACGAAAACGTAAATGACTGAAACACAGGATAAATACCAACATTCTGAAGCTAAATGTGTCGGTCGCCTGCGCCAAGTGGTTGCGTTTAACTAGATAAGGCTCCTGAAAAATTTGACAAAAAAAAATCTAATAAGTTAAATGGCTGCAAATAACGAAGCATAAAATACATACTTACTTAGCAATAACAAAACTAAATAAATATTTGCTTACATTCCGTGGTTATAGGCGATTTAGGTTACAGATATAAAGTTAGGTAAATTTAAGTATTTAATAAAATATAATGATTAATTTATATTTTTTTATACCAACGTGTATTTTGTTTAGCCAATCTAGCTAACGCAATCACTTGGCGCAGGCAGACCGTAATATTTAGCATCAGAGGGTGGGTATCTAACCTACGAACCCGATTCAGCCATTTACCTTATCGTATACAAAAATGTCTTGACCTCCCGGAATATAAGGAATATGCAAGTCTCAATGCTAAGGTGATGTGAGGTGTTGCGTACAGGCATAGATTAAAGATAAAGGGATATATTGCTAACATCATACCATTGTTACTGGTTGAATAGGGATAATAAAAGTCCACTGGTGGCACTGCAATTCACATTTCAGAATACATCACTACATAGTATAAAACAAAGTCGCTTTCTCTGTCCCTATATCCCTGTATCCATATATCCCTATGTATGCTTAAATCTTTAAAACGACGCAACGGATTTTGATGCGGTTTTTTTTAATAGATATAGTGATTGAACAGAAAGGTTTATATGTAAAAAATAACATCCATTAAATAGTGGAGAAATCCTGTTATTTTTGAGGTTTCCAATGTGATGTCGTAAAAGATTACATTTTTTCTGCTTACATTGCAAACGCAGGCTGAACCCTACGAGATTTATATATATAATGTAGTAAGTATTGTACACATTGAAAAGGTCTACAGAAAACTCTGCGATGATATATGTCTATCTCTTATGGATATTCCACAATATATTTTTTTTGTAATTTACATTTTACGACAAATAATGGTTAATTTTCGAAGCGCATTTAACCCATACAGCATTAATCGTTATCCAAATAAATACCTTAAATTCATTGTTGATTTAATATAGATCTATATGGCCCTTTACAGCATGTGATTGAAATGAATATTTTCGAAGATATTACAGATTTAAAAATTGCGGGACGTAGCGTTTGCGGCGGCACCGGCCGGAGCGTGCCTATAAATAGTGCGTCGGAGGCCGCGGTTCTCCCTATAGCACTTTGAATTTAGCAGCGATCGAACGCGTTTGTTATCGGAGCTCTCTAATATCTAATAATCATCTAATAATAATATCTAAGTTTTTTTTAATTTCAAATATTTTAATGTAGGAACTCTACGTAAAAAGAGTTTTTTTGTGTATGATTGTGTCAAAATAATATTTTTTTAAATGATATTATGCCCGTGCAAAGCCGGGGCGGGCTGCTAGTTAAATATAAACCGATGAATATGAATGATATTTTTTTATTTACAATGACATAACTTAATTTATACCTAGTTAAAATGTAAAGTTTTCATCACTAGGCAAAATTTAGAATCAAGCTTAATTTAATGAAGGGTTAACTAGTTCTGGCTACGGCCAGCCTCAACGGTCGAAAACGGTCACGTCTAGAACCCAACCGCGGTCAGAGTTGCCTCACCCAGCTTATCGAACTGACCGCAGGCGTCGCGCCACTGGGCTACCGAGGCTGACGAATCTATCAAATGCAATGTCAGAGCTCATTTTGTTAAAAATGGGAGGGGCCTGTATATCAAAGGTTACGTCATACGAATTAACACAATAGTCGGAGAATGTGTCTTAATTAATCTCGAGACTTGAAGGAAATCACGACGGAAATTCATCCGTAGAGCGGTATAGCTAGTTAGTGATAATACATACACTGATGTTAGTTCCGGTCAGTCAGTTCGCTGACGAGTTCACTCACTCCGGATGTTCTCGAGTTCCAATTACACGCAATAACATGTAAAACTGCACAGGGCACAGGTGTAACCACAGACCAGACAACAGATTTGTTTTTGCTTTGTGAGTGTAACCATTTGTTTGATCTATGGTGTTATCATTGATTGTGCAACGAGCATTGGATGTTGTGGATGAGAATCGGTCGCCACTGACTCTTATTTGCTCGATGCCTATTAAGCAGAATACCTCTAAATGCAACATGAATGTCCATTTTGACCAATCTTGACGATTAATGATACAATATGATAAGTTGTCATGGAGGAAATTACAGTCAAATAATAAGTTTTCAGCATTACATCCACAAAATTTTTTTTTGTATGTTACCTGACATGGATGGCTAATACCACACAACTACATTTATCACAGAATAAGTAATAGTGCCTTTATGATATTAGCCCAATTCACCACATTCTCGAAGGAATTATTTGCAATGCCAGGACTTTCCTTTTATGAGCACGGCTACAGTGAAGTGAATGGAAACACGGACAATTTTCATTTAATGCGATGGTACCAACCCGGGCGGGCTTAAACCCTAACACCTAGTAGGGGATTCGGACCTATCGTTTTAAATGGGTTCCGAACCATGGAGCAGCTCGCATTCGTGACGAAATGCACTTATCTAACTCAGAAAGAGAAAGAAAGTGGTGCATGTCGGGGCGAGGAATTTAACCCAGACCTCTGGTACGCTTCGCCAGTCTCCGCGCCACTAGGCTACGAGCCGCTTATGTAGGTACTGGTGTAGGATATTATAAGATCATTATAATTAATACAATAAAATGTGTATTATAAAAAGGAAATCTAGGTAACTCATTGATGAATAATCAGTACCATTATTGATTCGAAAATAATCGAGAAATTCTTTGGCTGACTTAATTATCGGGGTAGCTCAGCGGTAGAGCAGGGGAGATGTAATCCAAAGATCGCAGGTTCGAATCCTGTTTCCGAAGAATGTCACGACCAAAAATCTTTTCTGATTATTTTTAAAATCTGATAAAATTGCTTCAATGTAGATGTCGTTGGATAACCTAAAATTAATGAGATAACGGTAATGTCGCATCCATTTAAATACCTACAAACAAATGTTTATCAAGCAGATAATAATTACATGTGTATCATAGATATCACAATTTGATACTTATTGATATTTCCACTTCCGATCTGGTGCAAATATGGGAGTAAAGAATTAACCACTGGAGAGAAAGGAAGGAGAAGTGGCATGCGGTTGATATCGAGTCTTCGCTATATGATCAAAATGTCCATGTAATTGTATGGGAATCCGGCGGCTCGTCGTGTGCCACACAATCGAAACATCGCCACTGCGCGCGAATGTGCTCTAAAATAGCGTTCATTAAGTCAGTTCCCACCAACATAAACCCCCAGTACGTCTGCGACTATGTTTGCTAATGGCATGCACGTTTAATTTGGATTGGTAGGTACAGTCGTTTCGTCTGAAATCTATACACCGGAAATAGAGACAAATTTGAGGTCTCTTTCTGACATGCTGACGTCAACCATAGAGTAAAAGGGACTTAGGAATTCCTTGTCTTTCCAGTGTATACATTTGATAGGAAACGACTGTACCTACCAAGTTTTTGAAAATTGGAGGCAGCGCCCCAGGCGCGCTCGATGCCATATCTCTTTCCTTTTTAGGGTTCCGTACCCAAAGGGTGAAAACGGAACCCTATTACTAAGCCTCCGCTGTCCCTCCGTCCGTCCGTCCGTCCGTCTGTCCGTCTGTCACAGGGCTGTATCTCAGTAACCGTAACAGGTAGACAGCTGAAATTTTCACAGAGCGTGTATTTATTTTGCCGTTATAACAAAAAATAGGTGAGATTAAAAAATAATTAAAATTAAAGGGGGCTCCCATACAACAAACGTGATTTTTTTGTTAAGATGGTACGGAACCCTACGTGTGCGAGTCCGACTAGCACTTGGCCGGTTTTTATCTATGGATTTAACTATTGTACCCACCTTAGAATAAGCATAACATACAAGAGGCGCAAGGCTTTGCTTCTAATCATCACTTTATTTCTCTTTTTAAGTTGGATAAGTGCATTTCGTCAAGAATGCGAGCTGTTCTATGGTTTGGGTCACAGATTAAGTAAGTTGGGATTACCTGTTAAACTATAGCTAGATAGCTGTAGCCAATGTGATGTAACCTTCCCCTATATGCGATACCACCCCATTGGATGAACATATGGTAGAAGTGAAGAAGTATTTCGAAGAAAGTTCCATGTAGACGGTATTATGTCAGGACGGTGGGAGTGGTATTGTTAGACATGCCTTTCGTTACATAATAAAATAAAATCAAAAGGCAACGACCCCGCCCAGCTAAGACAAGTAGCTCTGTTCGGGCTATTGCTCCGCGGAACGGTTCCATTCTGTTCGGTACAGAACAGAACAAGGCGGAACAGCACGGTGCAAGATTTCATGCTCCGACAGCCCGAACGCCTCAACCATTTGACATCCATTCCTTTTGTTTGACGCACAGTTTGACGTATGTGTGACGTATTCATTTTGGAAGCCAGATTCGCAAAGTCACAAAAGATTATCAACAACATCAAACGCACAATCAAACGATTTGTCGAAAGACAAATAACGAGCGATCAAACTCGCTGACAGCTGACAGTTTTTATTCTGTTCCGCGATTCCATTTCGCATGATAGAACAGAAAGGAGTGATTCCAAGCGATTCCGAACTCTTCTATTGTTCAGCGAAAACGGCCGAGGTAGGTACACAGAACCGTCGTCATTCCGTTAGCCAAAACGTTTTTTCTTGCACTTCCCTGATCAGAGTGGCTCAGAGCAAGCAGCCCGAACAGAGCCAAGATGTTGGAAAATAAAAAGAGACGCCTACGGCGGCGGCGGCGACCCAGACGTCAGTGAGTCAGCCTGTGCTACTTGTAATGTAATGCTTGCGCGAGCGATGACGAATCTACATCCATAATGGGCACGCGCCAGTATTTGTTTTGCTTTTGTATACCTAAGTACATTGTCGGCAACCGGTTGGCCAGTCGAACATGCCGATCGGCACAACGTGTGTGTATGCACTTTTGGCAGCAAAAACGGCATGCAAATACTGGGAGTACTGTCAATAAAATAAAGTACCTAGCTGAGGTTCCTGTCTCCGTTCTGCAGGTCTATTCCTGGCATTCAGTAATCGCGTAATGTAGCGGTTTTCAAAGCGATTTTCTTGACGAAAATATTCCGAAGCATAGTTTTTTTAATCAGTCAAGGTTTTCCGTAGAAAACTCGCTTTGAAAACAGCTATATAAGCGGTTTTCTAGACTCAAGATTCCTGATTCCTGATTACTGAATTCCAGGATTACACTGCTGTTCAATTCCGTATTGGCCATTCAACCGGGCAACGCCCTAGCCGGTTAGGTTTTAAAACAAATGTGCATCTCGACAACAGCGCTACCTACCGGGTTCAACGTCCAGGTGACTACATAATAATAAAAAACATTTAATAAAAAATGCTGTAAAAATAAGAGAAGAATTACGAACATTTTAAATATTATGATAATTACTTCCTTCACATCACACACCGAGGAAGGAAACATCACCAAACTGTGACGTTTGTCGAGTACCTGAGGATCGTAGGTATCATGTTTTGGCTGAGTGTGTGCGGAGCGCGACCGAGAGGAAAGTGCTAAATATTAGTAATTTTAATGTGGAAATTAGAATATATCATTTTGTTAACATAGTTTTTAGGGTTCCGTACCCAAAGGCTAAAAACGGAACCCTATTACTGAGCCTACGCCCTCCGTCCGTCAGTCCGTCCGTCCGTCCGTCCGTCAAAGGGCTGTATCTCATGAACCGTAACAGGTAGGAATCTGAAATTTTCACAGATTATGTATTTATTTTGCCGCTATAACAACAAATAGGTAAAAATATTAAATTATAAAAATTAAACATATTATACAACAAACGTGTTTTTTTTTAAATCCTGTACGATGGTACGGAACCCTTCGTGTTTTCTATTATAGCTGAGAGGTGGCTAAGACCTAACAGGGCTGACATGGTCACTTCTTGTACCCAAGCCCTTGTAAAATAAAGATAAAAAAAACCTCATCGTTTGCATTTCAAAGTAAGTAGGTAGGTACCTACCTGATGATAGAGAATATGATAAGGTATTAACATTCTCATTTCGGTGTAAAAATCCTTTTTTTTCATCCTAGCGACGGTAATATTTATTTCTGGCAATAAAATAGGTGGTATTTTAATGTGGGATAAATTATCGTTCTCGGACAGGTAGAGACTGATAAGACTATTTTCGGCCCACCAGAGGTGACACAATTGTATTTCAAGGCAATCGACTGTTGGAGTCGTCATTTAGGCACCACAGCTGAATATTCGTCGTATTACCGTATTTATTTTGAAGTGATAACTTTGGTACCTAATAGTTATAATTATATCAAAGAGTTTTCCTGTTTCCAATGCTGAAACATTTAGAACGAACGATTTCGATAATGGAAATATTGGGTCAGCCCCACCCAATATTTCCATCAACCTTTAGCGAACTACCCACAATTTGAGGAACCCGTTCTATCTCAACAGTGTCACTGGTCACGCGAAAGTCGGTTGGCATTTATTGAAGGCCAGTATCATTGCGTCCACGCCGACTGCATCCTGCACCCGTGGCTCACCGCCACGACGAGTTTCGGACAATGCACTTTCGGATCGGAATGCCCGTAAATACCTACTTTCTCGAATGTCCGACAACCTTGTTTGGTTCTCGATTACCTGACAACCTTGTGTCCGGAAGGAAGATCGAGTTTTGTCAATTTCTTCCTTTTATGGTGGTGGACCGGTTATTTTGCCCGTTTTTACTTCCTAGAAGATGAATCAGGTCAAACTACAGTGTTTTGTGTGGATTTTCTTTCGGCTCTCCAAAAACATTTAGACACAGATTAATATTGATGTTATAAGCAAATTATAAAATAAATCACATAGTCCGGGTGTATGGAAAGAATCGCTTACGGGAAAATAAAGGAGGAAAATTGTACGTAGTGTCCTTACAAAGAAAAATTTCTGGTATGGCACCTAATTCCTTCAGGAATGCGGTATGTTTGGCTTATATCATGACAGTGGGTGTGGTCTAAGCCATCCGTGTCGCTACATAAACAAAAATATTTGTTTCACCTCGAAGTCTTACGTGTTTTAGTCAGACATTCAGAAGCGATTGCTTCTAAACTCGAACAAGCACCTACGTTATTCCACTTACTTTCAGTCTGGACTTGTGCACCAGACCTGTATCCTGCAAAGCGTCAAACGCGTGCCAGACGCAGTTTGCCACATTTTTAAACAACGCAGACATTCTCACAGGTTGAAAAAACTTCAATTAAAGCACAGTCCGACTTAAACACAAGTTATTCCAAAGTAAAACCAGCGAATAAGTAATAGGTAGTACTCGTAAAAAAATGAACGATCCGATAAAAATATAGTGTCGGTGAAGAGGCCGAAGTAGACGCGTGGTGCGCAAGCGCGCTCCGATACTATACTATCGCGCGTTGAAGGAAATGATGCCGGACAACAACTTGGACTCTGCATGACTCTACCACAACTCTACTTACACTTACGCACCGCTCCGTGAACCCATTCACATATGTAGATAAGGCATGCATTACAATAAACAAATATATTTCATGCGGATAGAAAAGATAAGAGAATAAGTAATGTCTATACTAACAGTACGTAACAGCGACCATGAAAGGACGGGACTAGCGATCGAAACACATTCGTAAGGCGGCAGCGTAGCCACTAACTGTAATTAGCGTGCTTTCGAATTCGGGACGCGCAAAATTGAATGTTCATTGCACCAAGTAGCATCCTGTAAAGTTCTTATGTGTTCTTGCGTGTTCCTGTACGTATCGTTGGAACTTGAGAATATGAGTACTGGGGGTCCATTCAGGGCAAGAGTGAGTTCGAGTTCGTCACTAAATATCAACTCACTTTTGAAATATTTAATGTTTCCACACTTCTTAAACATCATTACAGTTAGGTAAAAATCTGGTCTGTCCCATAAATACGTTGGAAGTATAAATAACGGTTCTGTTATTTAAATAATAATAGATTTCCCAGCTATTTTTAGGTTAACTCACTCCCGAACTCGAACTCACTCTTACCTGAATGGCCCCCCTGACCGAATTCGTAAGCGAACTCACCCGCGCCGGCGGCGTTCCCGTTTTTGTATGTAAAAGTGAATACGGCATCGCGCGCCGTGCCGCCCCCATATAAATAACTTTCGATTTCCACTCCCGTCCTTCCATTCTCCCTGGTATGTAATATTTCGGTGACATCATTTGTCATCGGCACTTTTGAATATTCTCATAATTATGAAGAATACGATATTGTCTTATAGAGTTCACTGGCAATGGACTACAAAAGAGTCATCTTTTTCTTGCAATGTGTGTATGTATTGTCACGATGCGGAATCAGCGGAATGCAGTGGCAACCCGCCCTCGTTTGAAGTGACTGGCCGCCTGTTTTTGGATGGAACCCAACACAAAAAGAAGAAACATTGGGTCTTTTGTTGGAAGGAATGAAATTTTTAAAAAATTTTTTTTGCAAAATCCTAATTTTTTAAGGCGATTGTGATGCGCCCGACATTTTAAATGTAGAAACGGCCGACAGGAGGTGTGCCGGTTGCCCTTTACATAAGGTTAGCCGAACATATTTTGTCTTTCTATTCTGAGTATCTCTTCCCCGACCGCAGCCTCAAGAGTGAGAGGGAGCCAGCGTGTCGGGTAACAGGCCACATTGTTCTGCTCTCTCCCCAGGGCGTTTGAGACGGGCGGAGTAGGAGATTTGAGGAAGAATTACACCAAGATCTAGTGGGAGCACGGGACTGGTAGGAGAGCTGGCCCGAATGAGTAGCCATCATCTTGGGATCGCGCCTTGGCCGGCATCGTCGGTTGCGGGGCGTGAGAGAATTTCGCCCGCCTCCACTTCAACCCGATCATACCAATTATAATATATATAGAATATGTATTACATATAGGAATAAATATTGTGTTACTCAACTCTCGTTTCCTTCAACGCGGAACCATCCGTTCCTGACCCTTCTGCCCGCTTCACGGGAGCTCCGTGATAGTATGTATGTAGGTATGTAATCTAGGTGTTTTGGTCAAATCTTACAAGCTGAATTAGAACCACTTCCTCTTGTCCTGCGGAGTTGAATTTTTAAATATTGTATCAGTTTTATGGTTAGGATGGTCTGAATCGGCATCGAGAGTTAGCTCCAGACAAAGGAACTCTTCAACGGTCAACAGCACAGACACAAAATTTTGTATACGCATTCAATGATGATAAACATAAACCAAGTGTCACCATGACATGGCTACTGCACTCAAGGTTGACTCCTGACGAGGGAACTCCTCAACGGTATTAGGTATGTACACGAAATATTGCATACGCATTGAATTTCGAAAGCTCATTCTAAGTCTCACCATGACATGGCTACTGCATTTGGACATTTGGAATCGTTCGGGGTGGGCAGCGAATGCCATGCCGAATTTTACGCTCGTCTTCGGGTCAAAAGGCAGGAAGAGCGTTCCAGATTATAGCAGTAGTTACGAGAATATACATACAAGATACGAATTATTAATTAATTTCGCGCGTGAAGCGGAAGATCGACAGTGAATGAAAGCTGGTAACTAGATATGAAGTGGACTAGAGAGGCGATGGCGGAATCACGTTACACATGTACACCTCGGAGCACTCACCTCGCTTTTTATGGAACTGCAGGGTCACCGTGGTACATGTACTCGCCGGGTGAACAGGCAAGTGATTGAATAAATCTGACGTTTAGCTGCATTTCGTATCATGCTAACTGGTAAATTTCAGTTCACTGCAAGCATGGTATGAAATGCATCTAAACGTAAAATGTAATCACCTGCCTAAAATTTTAATCAAGCCTTTTAACCTGCGAGTAATTTTCCATGGTAACCCCCCTGGATAAGTAGCTAATAAAGGAGCACACCAACTGGTACGATATTAGCACAACACACCCCATTCCCGAATGAATTCGGTGCCTATCCAGGACCATACCTTTATGAGAACGGCTACTTGAACTGAATGGAAAACACAGATTTCGACCATCTTTCATCCAATGCGATGGTGCCAATTTTGTATGGTTTAACTCTATCTCAGCCGTATACCTATAGTACCTTATAGTACATTGATCTCAAACTTTGTAAGACACGGAGATCGACGATCTCCGTAACGCATTCGTGACGAAATCGAGAAATCGAAATCGGAGCTAACGATATCTTTAGATATGATTTTAATTACAGCATAAGGCATCCAGAAACACTATTATGTACTTGCGCCTGTTCTATATTAAACCACTATCTCGTACAACCATAAAAGATTTACTTATATCTATGCGATGTGTTTTCATAAATTTAAGTAAGAACCAATCGTCACTTTCGACACGTGTCGTGTGCAAACGAATTATTTTACAGAAGATGGAATTTCTATGGCGGGAATTGAAAACCTTCGAAATTCAAAATATTAAAAGGATTAATTTATTTTATATCTCTTCGATTTTATTATTCCCAATTCAAAGAACAAAAAGAAATGGCGGAAGATGGGAAGAGATAAAGAGGGATGGATAAACTGCACGAATTAAATGCAGCGGTATGTACTTGAAAAGCAATAAAAATAATTTTAAGGGTTTACTTACTGTTTTTTTCTGGTTTTATGTATTATATATTATGTTTCCTTCCTCACGACAGACGTCTGTTGCTCTCACTTTATGTTAGTCGAAAGTGTGTCCGGACCAGCGTAAAATCAGCGCTGTAGTTCACTCATCAAGAGGGACCTGCAGCACAAAATGCTGAGCTGGCTCCTTTTTTGTCTTCACAAATGTGTATGTTGAATTTTGTAAATGTTCTAAATTATGTGTTAAGAAAAAATAAACGTATTTTCTTTCGTTCTCCCTTTCTTTCTTAAACAGATTATGGATGGTTTTTTTTAACTAGGTACTTATGATTTGAATTGCTAGCTAGCCTACAGTGGGTAGGTGAAAAAAACCGTTTCTATTTGCGAAATTCCAAGGATTATTTATTTTGAAATTTCCAAAGATATCTTTATCCTTTGAATTTCTCAAATAATAACTTTTTTTCGGTAAGGATGAAATCAAATAAACGAACTTCACACACGATACAAACGGAAAATGTGGAGACAAATTTACAAAGCCTTTTTTTTGTACACAGGGGCGGAGTGCAGAAGGATTTCCAAAGATGTTACATTATAAGATGTGTGATTTGATTCGTAAAATATGTACGTATGTACGAAGATAAGGTTTGTATGTCAGAGGAGAAGTATGCGGTCTGACAGTGCTTTCAAGTCGGCGAAACAGAATTCGATTTTCGACGCGGTAAAGTTTGCATAAGTCACACACATTAGGGATCGTTCGCAAACCACGTGATGGATTTTAGACCACTTTTGGACCCCCCCTCGTGACCGTGATGACAACCCCCCCTAAAGTTACGTGACATTCATAAAATCGCTTTTTACAGAACTTTGTATTCTAAAAGCCTGGTATTTCTGATAAATGCGAACTAATTGTATGCTGCCATCATTTGGAAAGAAAACCAAGAATAGGCCCATATAAAACCATCATGTAAAGAGAGGTATCAGTAATAATGTTAATATTAATAGTCATTTGTTTCATTAACCCCTGATTTTACCACCTCCAGCTACCCGAAATCCGATAGTTAACTTTCGGTTACATTGCATATTACGGTACATGGAATAAATATGGTATTTTTGTCGCTGGAGGTTGCGAAAACGGCCATTACAAGTTAAATAAAATAGGTCGCGGGGGCGGGCGGGCGCGTGGCAGGAGCGCTCCACACGCCACGGCCCGGCTTTCGTGCGTTCCTTTACGTCACTCGGACTGGCACCCACTCACCCCCTCGTGACCAGACGTGACCGAGAGCCACCCTTCCCTCCCCCCTAAATCCGTCACGCGTGGTTTAAGAACGCTCCCTTATTAGTTGTATTAATATTACTTATACTCTGTGATTTTATGTGCACTAGAAGAGAATGTTCAGGCCTCGCCGCAGACTGCCACTGACCTCAGCGGTTGTGTGGTGTACGCCCCCCAAAGCAAATAGGCGAATAAGGAAATTCTACTAATAGCATCACGAAACCTCTCATGAATAACAATGGATGTCTTTATATGAATAATTGTGGATGTAAAAATATATTCTGTAAATTCGTGAAGTTTCTTTGCGGGTTCTTATTTACTGGGTTTATCGAATCCGCGGATCTTTGTGACGTAACTTAGTGTAGTTTGACTATGTACCAAAAAGTTTAAGTAAATGAAATGAAATGAAATAATTAATAGACAATGCATTCTTTCATTGGTAAAGCAGTATTCTAGTTGTAACAAACATTGCTTACTTATCTGAATCCTTTAAAATTCTAGCAGAACCTAAAATACCTGACGTATTTAAGTAAAGTAGCAGTATTTGAACGAAATAATAAAAATAAATACTTTCAAAAACGATTCAAACAACATAAACCATTAAAAGGAGCCTATATGTTACACCACCACGCATAGATAAAAAGGAAGGAGATGTGGCATCTAGCACGCCTGCCTACTATGGGACCCGCTGTCTCCAATTTTCAAAAGGTGGCCCAACCCGGCGGCCCTAACTCATTCGCGGGCACGGTACAAAACCGTGCTGTTGCGCTCTGGGACCTTCTCGGTTTCAAAGAATAAGACAGGCTCCGTGATGAGGAAGATGCAACATGTCCACAAAAAAGACAATGTGCATAGTGTATGATTTGGTAAGATTTACGAAAATTTTTATTTCAAAACGACTTATAGCTAAAAGTAAACCACGACCGCTGTAGTGAAAAATCGAACAAAACCCAAACAGATTATAATTCTTGATTAAAAAAGCTATGTCTGATGACTAATCTTTTTAAGATGTTCTTGCTTTATCATTGCGTAATCCACCTCCAATGTTATTGTATAAAACGCGCGAAAAATGCGAACTTTCGGACCTTATAACATAGAAACTAAACACAATTTTACAATGCCAATGGTCATCAGACATCTAGTTCGATCAAATAAAGCTAAATTGAGCAAAATTTTGGATATCTGACAAGAAATATGGGCGTGATCTTCTTTCCCCTTTTGTATGGGGAGATGAGCGGGATGGGCCACCTTAAACGTACATGCCACATGCAAACATAGTCGCAGACGTATGGAGGGTTTGTGTGGGTGGGAACTGACTTGACGAACGCTATTTTAGAGCACATTCGCGCGCGGTGGCGATGTTTCGACTCTGGGCATACGACGCGCCGCCGAATTCCCACACATTTATATAGTCATTTTGACCATATAGCGAAGACGCGGTAACGACCGTTTGCCACTTCTCCTTTCTTAAGTCTTCTCCCGACCTAGCAAAGCGCGCTGCTTCTCAGGGTTTACCCATACCTTCACTAATAAAATTGTTTAAAATATTTTATTTTTTTCTTCAACTATAATAATTTTTTTGAAATAAGAACACAATTTTGTGATCCTGAATGCAGGTAGATACAATACAATTGTTTGATTGTACAAACGTTTTTAGTCTAGGTGGTTTGAGCTTCGCTTTGATAAGTGAAGGTACGGGTAATGTATTTAAAAAAAAAAAATAGTTTCTTAAAAATCCACACTTTCCTTTAGTTTATCGTAACAAAAGCAAAAATACAGGATACGTAACTTTTTTCAAAATCAACGAGTTCGATTCCCGGGAAGGATTTTTTTTCTTCAAAAATCTAAGTATACAGTTTTCGTTTTTATAAAAATCAGCGTCATGGCTTCTTTGATTATTTTTCGCTATTTCTTATATTTTCGGATATGGCCCTGAAGGCCCACTTGAAAAATTCACCTGTATAGTAGCATATTTACATTTCGGTCAATCTTTTTTGTTTGAAATGCCTTTAATCAATTCGTGGAGGATAATGTATTCTCGCTCGCCCTGATCAACTCGAATGGTCGTTTACTGACCAAAATGTAAGGGGCCAAATAAGGCTGTAGACCATATAGAGAGGGTCGCAATACAAAAACACGCGGAACGAGCCTAGCGAGGTCGATATTTGCATGACGAGATGAATAAATCGTTTCCTCGTGTGCAACTAACAATTTTGATCAATATGGAAATAGCAGGGTCACTTGTACATGACACCACTTAGGGTTACGTGAATATATTGCTATCATCATATCTAATACTTGCCACACAACTACCGTCATGATATTAGCCCAGTACACCAGATTCCCGAAGGAATTAGGTGCCATGCCAGGACCTTCGTTTTTTGAGCACTAAACTGAATTAATTGGATGGAAGAAAACGAAACATTTTTCATTGCCACTTTAAACATAGTTTTATCCAAGGCAGTGGTACTAAACCGGCGGGCTTAACCCTACCACCCAGGAGGGGAAGGGGACCTGCTCGGACCTGCTGGGATTTCTCGGCTGCATTGAACTGGATGGAAGATACGGACGATTTTCTTTGCCGCTTCGATCATCGCTCATTCAATGCGTTGGTACCGACCCGGGCGGGATTAACTCTACCACCTAATAAGTAAGGAAGGGGACCTACAATTTTACGTGGAATCCGAACCACGGCCGGCCTCCACAGTTGAAAATGGTCACCCATCCAGAACCTAACAGCGCTCAGAGGTGCTTCCCCGGATTATCAATTCGCAAGGCGAAGCACACTGAGCAACCGAGGCTTACTGTTGGACTATTCATGTAATTCCGTGCTCAGCAATCAGCAATATTTCAGTCGAGAAAACTACTTTTAGAGCGATAGAGGGAATGCCCTGGCATGGAACCGAACTAATTCGTGAATGCGGTGCTGGGCTATCATGACGGCGAGGGTCCCATTCTATAAATTGAATAAGAAACATGGAGAGAAAAAAGAAATGGTTAATTTCAAATGCAAACAGTTTAATATAATACATATAAACTTATCTAATAAAATGATTGTAGCTAATACAATAGTAGTTACTAATAATGTTGTGCATCTTCAGAGGAATTGATAATACAAATAGTATTCGTTACTTATTGCAAATGTATACCTGTATGGATCCACAACTAGATTTAAATGTACCTAGCCTAAAAGCCTACCTACAGTTGTCTTTGAATTTGCAATAAGCGATTGTTACATGGCAACATAATTACGAGTCATGGTAAATGTTTGGTTTTGGATGTCTAAAGATATTTCTCAGTCTTCAGAATGAGTCCTGAAATAATGAAAGTGTTTGGAAGCATCGTAGGTCAAAATTCATTGGTATAGCGGAATATCCTGTCATGGTCAACCAAGTAACTAATTGCGTGGTCCATTTTGAACTGTAAACGATTATAGTGAAAAGAATCGTCCCGGTTCAGATTACACGCTCAAAGCTGTAAGCATCGCAAATGATTCGGACCGTTTGTGTACGTGCTTATGGAAACCAAACACTCAAATTCACCTCAAATTTTAATCTAATCGATTCCTCTAAGCTGAACTTGAATTTTCACCTGAGAGACATTACACGGTTTCCGAAAAAACACGGTCGAAAGATCATAGATTACGCTTTAGGAACGTCAAAATGTGACCATCACAGTTGCACACATCCTACCTCCAAAGCACTGTGTTCGGCATTGAGGGAAGTAACGATGACGTCATAACCTTCACGGACCGCCATTTTGAGGGCTGTCGTACCAGTTGTGAACTGTGATTCGTTAACGTTGGTTCAAATCGGCCCACACACTAAGAGTATCCAAACGATGTTGAAATAAACATACATCACGTCAAGTAAATTGAGTTTACCAATTAAAGCATACTAGTATAAAATAAAAAAGGTTACAGTGGGGCTATAAAATTAGAATTCAAAATGTTGGCTTGGACTTCAGCTCTATCTACTTCTCGCTCGCACGCAATTCCTACACGTACCAACCAGTACGGCCAACACAGTACTCGTAATAAAACCACAGACCTAGCATAGCGCGCTGTGCTTACAAGACTCTTCCCAAAATTACCCTAATTCTAAATAGATTAAGCATCATTTTATGAAACTAAAATATAAATTAAACATTGTCTATGCCGTTTTATGGTAATAGTTCAGTGGTAAGTGCAAGCCGACATTTTCGATCCCAATTTATAATAATAATATAGGTTGAATCAGTCATGACAAAGTGTTAAAGTAAAATTGTCATGCCTGTGTACCCTATAGGACATCTGCGTGATGGAGGGTATGTATAACTTTGATTCCAATTGTTATCAAAGGAAAGTCAAATTTTTAGTGAAATTATCAATTCCATAACGTCTTTTGTATGTTTTAACAATGATGTGTTATTATCTTAGACCATGCCGTCAGAATATTGGTAAGTAAATATTACAAGAGTTATCCTACAAACATAAATGACTTAAAATAAATACAAATATAAAAATTAATTCATTTCTGTTGGTGGAAAAATCTGTTTATTTAGATTTTCACTGTTGTTCGACATAATACTTAATGTTTACGGATATACAGTGTTAAACAGGTCTTACTTCTTTCCGACGTTTCGTCCACCACGTTGCGGACATCATCAGGATCGCGGCGCGGCCTCGAGGACCTCTGACGCGTCGTCCAGTCAGAAGTCAACTAAAGGTCGTCGGCTGCGGAGATTGTAGCTGTGGGTAGGTTCAGCTACAGATGCGGGTAGTAACACAGCACTTCGTTGGGCGATGAAATTGTCTGTGCAAACTATGCTTACGGTATTACTATGCGACAGTGTGGGCAGCTGAACCCTTGTGTTGCCATATTGTGCCAGTATTGGAGATCAAGACGATGATATCCTCATACTGTCATCTCTGTTGAAATTCGGATGTCTTGAAATCTCAATGGATTCTCGTACCAAGGGGTATATATTGTTTTTCAACAGCGATTGTTTTAACTTGGTCGAAACGGATCCAATGATTGCTTCCATTGTTCAAGACATGCTCACAGATCGCCGACTTGTGAAACTCATTGTTTTTGACTGCCTTGATGTGCCCTCCTGTGATGTGAACACTGTATATCCGTAAACATTAAGTATTATGGAAAATTCTAATTAAATACAAAAACATACCTTGAATTATATGGCCTATCAAATTTAGATATTTGAATTTTTTTTTATTCTCAAAAATTCGGTGAGTATTAATATAATTTTATAACATTACTTTAAATCCTAAAATTATATTTTCACCGTAGTGAGATTTATAATAAGTTTTTTTCTTCCTAACTCATGTATTAGCCTGACAAAACTAAACCATGGAATCATAATTGGTCAAGATAAACAAATCAAGTTGAATACCCTGAGATTAAGGCTGCGTATGAAGCTAGACAAATTTCCGATTTCCCCCCCACCGCTCCGCTAGACGCCGAAGCGGCAGTGGCGCCGTGAATCTTAGGACAAAACTGAAATGAGATATTGTTAGAGCGACACCTATACGCCGTCGCGGGAACTTCGTGAAAGTTGTATCGATCCCGCGGCAAGTCGTCAATGATCATACAACCAATCACAAGGCTCGAGATCACCCGCCATATTATTCACATTGCTGCTAGAAAACAGCCACCATTTCGTGAGATCTCTACTTCATGAAAGGATTTACTATTTTCACATCGATCGTCAGTAGCTCGTTGGTGTAGCGCGTGAGACGTCTTAGCTACAGTTATTGTTCGATGGGGGTGTCGGTTCGAATCCTGTAGGTTACAAAACTTTTCTTCTGTTTTTTTACTTTTTATTGTTAATGGTGTATAGTATATAATTATAGCGTAGGTTATACTTAATTGATTTACACATATAAAAAAATATTACATAATAATAGGTTTTGGTAAAAGTTTTTACCTGAGAAACAATTTTAAAAAGTATAAACGTAAAATAAAACAAAACAATAAAAAGTAAAATAACACTTTTAAAAAGGATAAACGTGAGACGATGGAGAAATAATTTCCATACAACGAGCGCGCAAAAAATTACGCCACGCGACTTACAACATTTTATCGCCGTTCATAGCGCCCTGTAGCGCAGTGATGAAAACGGAGAAAAATCTAATTTTTTGTCTCCCAAATTGATAGGTAAACTGATAAAAAAAAGAATTATTTTTCAATAAACCTGATGGTCGTTACGTCATTCTTCATTAGTAGTGAGAGCCGAAACAAAGGCCAAATTCCTCCCGCGGCACAAGTGAAGTAAATTTACTTTTTTGTACTAAGCAGGTACCTACGTCGCTTATTCCAAGGAATGTGACAAGTAGTGTCGACACTTTTTTGGGTTCCGTACCCAAAGGGTGAAAACGGAACCCTATTACTAAGCCTCTGCTCTCCGTCCGTCCGTCCGTCCGTCCGTCCATCCGTCTGTCCGTCCGTCCGTCCGTCTGTCACAGGGCTCTATCTCATGAACCGTAATAGGTAGGCAGCTGAAATTTTCACAGAGGGTGTATTTATTTCTATAACAACAAATAGGTAGATTAAAAAAATATATAAAAATTAAAGGGGAATTTAATTTCACGGAATTAAAAAACGTGATTTTTGGTGTTGATGGTACGGAACCCTTCGTGTGCGAGTCCGACTCGCACTTGGCCCGTTTTTATAGTTCAATTTGCTCTCCTGTGGTCGCCTGGTACGCAGTAACCTCGATTTAGCCGCTATTTGCCGCGGCAGCGAGTGCCGCGTTCTTTTGTCGTACCTACTGTGCGTTGTTGTAGTTGGTTTTTTACTCGAAAAGGAACATCTTTTGTTCGACGTTGGCGACGTTGTCGTCGTTGATCGTCGTTGTTGATGTCGAAAACGGAACCCTATTACTGCGTGCAATTGTATTCGGTGCGGTGCGTACCTATTCGCTACTCGCCGATTGTGCGCGGCGCGTACAATTGCATCGAGGTCGCGTATGCGAACTCGTCGATTGTATCTCGTTCACTCGCGTCAGTCGCGCGGTCGCGCCGCGCCGAAGTGTCTTATAATATTTGGACGCTCGTCCGCTCCGCTGTAGCGCCACAGAGCAGCGCTGTGCAACAATCGAATAATGTAGATTTGTATTCGAATGAATCGAATAACGGGAACAATCGAATAATTCGATTGTTTTTATTCGCAATCGCCTATCGCTAGCCTACGACCAGTGTTTCCAATGATATAACGAAAACAAATTTTGACATGACAGGAAGGTAGATCAGGTCGGGGCGTTTATTTTGAGTGGTCGCATGATGGGTCTACGACCAGTGTTTCTCATGATAAAACGAAAACAAATTTTGACATGATAGGAAGTTAGATCAGGTCGGGGCGTTTATTTTGAGTGGTCGCATGATGGGTCTACGACCAGTGTTTCCCATGATATAACGAAAACTAATTTTGACATGACAGACAGGTAGATCAGGTCGGGGCGTTTACTGTGAGTGGTCGCATGATGGGTCTAGGACCAGTGTTTCCCATGATATAACGAAAACTAATTTTGACATGACAGACAGGTAGATCAGGTCGGGACGTTTACTTTAAGTGGTCGCATGATGGGTCTACGACCAGTGTTTCCCAAGATATAACGAAAACAAATTTAGACATGACAGGAACGCAAATCAGGTCGGGGCGTTTACTGTAAGTGGTCGCATGATGGGTCTAGGACCAGTGTTTCCCATGATATAACGAAAACAAATTTTGACATGACAGGAAGTTAAATCAGGTCGGGGCGTTTATTTTGAGTGGTCGCATGATGGGTCTACGACCAGTGCTTCCCGTGATAAAACGAAAACCAATTTTGACATGACAGGAAGGTAGATCAGGTCGGGGCGTTTATTTTGAGTGGTCGCGTGATGGGTCTAATACAAGTGTTTCCCAAGATATAACGAAAACTAATTTTGACATGACAGACAGGTAGATCAGGTCGGGGCGTTTATTTTGAGTGGTCGGATGATGGGTCTACTACCAGTGTTTCCCAAGCTATAACGAAAACAAATTTTGACATGACAAACAGGTAGATCAGGTCCGGGCGTTTATTTTGAGTGGTCGCATGATGGGTCTACGACCAGTGTTTCCCATTATATGTCGAAAACAAATTTTGACATGACAGGCAGTTAGACCAGGTCGGGGCGTTTATTTTGAGTGGTCGCATGATGGTCTACGACCAGTGTTTCCCAAGCTATAACGAAAACAAATTTTGACATGACAGGAAGTTAGATCAGGTCGGGGCGTTTATTTTGAGTGGTCGCATGATGGTCTACGACCAGTGTTTCCCATGATATAACGAAAACAAATTTTGACATGACAGGGAAGGTAAATCAGGTCGGAGCGTTTATTTTGAGTGGTCGCATGATGGGTCTACGACAAATGTTTCCCCAGATATAGCGAAAACATATTTGGTCATGACATGACATGTACAACACATGAAATTGAACTGAACCGTTCCTCCGAGATTAATATTGGAGTTTCTTTTCGTCATAGAATTTATTTTATTTTATTTTATTATATTTTTAATTTTTATTATTATTTTATTTTAGCTATTTGTTGTTATAACGGTAAAATAAATACACACTCCGTGAACATTTCAGCTGCCTACCTAAGGCCCTGTGACAGACGGACGGACGGACGGACAGCGGAGGCTTAGTAATAGGGTTTCGTTTTCACCCTTTGGGTACGGTACCCTAAAAACGAACCAACAAAACAAAACATATTATTTATGTCATTTATTCTTTTCACGGAGTTTTCCTTCTGTCCATGTTATTAATTATTCTGTGCCGCCGACAAAAAATACAAAAATCCGCCCGCCGAGCTATCTGCCAAGGTCATGTGACTTGTCCTGTTGCGACCCGTCCGCAATGGACGTACTGCAGACGCACGTTCCACGGGGAGGCGGATATTTGCGGCCGCCCCAATACTCGTAGTGGAGAAGGAGAATTTAGCATAATTGCGTAACGGCAGTTGTGGCACAATGGTTTTAGTGTCGTATTTTTGCTGCGAAGTTGAGAACCACACATATCGAAGTTCGGTTCCTGGAAACATCACTTTTTTTATATTATAACAAATATTTTATTTATTTATGATATTTTTATTATTTATATCTTGCTAACCGAACGTTACTAACCAGTGTCAATTATTTCGGCTTTAGACCTCAATAACATTTGATTGAAAATTATACAGCGCCATCTATGAAGTTCAGCTGATGCTCGTAGGAATTTGGTTCGGAACTTTGTTACTGTCGCGATCCCGAAAGCGATCTCCGCGTGCGGAGAGTCGTGCGGAGAGGCGTGCGCCCGCTTCGAAACATCGCAGCGGACTGAGGCTACCGAAATGGCGATAGATAGTCGCCAAGAGAACGAAAGGGAAAGGGATACTTTACGGTGCTCAGAAATTTTGTCGTAAGTCCAAAATTCATTTTTTTGATGCTTTGAATGAAAAATTGTGTCTAAATGCAACGATAATCATTCAAAAATGTGAAAATCATGCTGCAAATATAATGTGAGATTACTAGCACTGTAATTAATACCAATTCTGAGAAATAAAGCATAATGTGAAAAAATCGACCTATTTTCGCGATTTTTTTCTATCGGGCCAATGTTATGCTATTGGAACAATAATCATTCAGATTAAGCGGATATAAGTGAAGTTTCATGTATCGCAATTTTAGCATGATTAGTTCAATATTCTCTGAGAAATTAAGACAAAGCTAAGTGCGATTTAGCGTCATATGGAGCCTTAAATCTATACAAATCATTTTCACCAACGGTTGCAAACTCTTCAATGTGAGAATCGCACTAAAAAGATATTATTTGGCAGTGATTTTGTAATACCTTGATAAAGCCTCTTACTCAAGCATTGGAGAAAAACAATATTTGTTTATAACAACACAATTTATAATGTAAGCTTATGGATAAGAGAAATTTTAACTAACAAAGCGAACTTCTTCTGCGAGTGAGCTTTGGATGTCTTTCAAAATATCATAGGTGTCGAAACAGCGCTGATAAAGAATTTAATCGAAAGGAATGCATGGCATTCTTGGGTCTTTCATGAACTATATAGTTCAAAGAGACATGTCCCGATGTGTGCACATGTCACATCATTCACTAACACGTGTTTAAAATTCACAAACTAAATGACACAGCTAGCGTAGCCAAGCTGCTGAAAGATTGAACAAAATGAACTGACGGAGCTATTGTCTGAAGTAAGCGATGACGCATTAGCTTTCCTGAGAATTTTAGGCAGATGTTTTTCAAAAGCTGGGCTTACGTTGACGGATAGGAGATCCTTCATCTTATTTTAAATTTATCTTTCAATCTATTAGCTGATTTGATGTTGTCTGTTTCTAAACATCTGTTAAACCAATGTGTGAGAGTATAAAGAAGAGAAATCCACCTATCTTTCAACACAGTTCTTTGAAACTGAATAGCGGCAGACGCCATTGCGATTAAGAACGGCCCGTAAGCTATGCTCCCCATACAAACGTAGTTTACTAATCATTTGGAAACCGCTATTCCAATTAAATTGATATTTAATATCTAATATCAGGTAACAAATATCTGTGTCTGCATGCTTTTGTTTTTTCGAAAAATCCTAACCGAATGAAATGAATGCAAAAAGAAAATCTTCATACGAATTTTGTTTTCTCTGTGGTTTGACCCAGAATACATTTACCGAAAAAACAAAGGCATGCAGACACAGATATTTGTAGCCTAATATTAGAGACCAAATATCAAGTAAGTTGGAACAGTGGTTTTCAAATCATTAGTAAACTACGTTTGTATGGGAGGCGAAATTTTCAGGTGCTTACGGGCCGACCTTAAGTGAACTACTGACCTAGATGAACCATATCTGAACTAACAGTTCATGATGGCAAAAGACATGTGATGTCACCGATCAATCTAGTAACAAATTTGAACCAAGACTGATGTGAGAGCGCCTCATTTCTACATTCCCTCGGATTGTTTTATTTATCTGTGCGGTTAGCAAGAAACTCCCAAGTTTATACTAAAAAATAAATATAATCACACATAGACTAATCAATCATATAAGTAGACTAAGGTATAACTATACTAAATGAATACATGACTAGGAATGCTCACAAGTCAAGTGTGGCAAATTTTTACTAGCTAGCATTATCACCACTCAAAACATCGGGTGAATAACCCACATATATAATATTAAGGTCGCCATTACTTGCGCCATTACTAAACTTCGTTTCCCATATGTGTACCTATGTACTATATTCTCTTG
The DNA here is from genome assembly GCA_946894095.1 of Incurvaria masculella. NCBI lineage: Eukaryota > Metazoa > Arthropoda > Insecta > Lepidoptera > Incurvariidae > Incurvaria > Incurvaria masculella. Next base: position 14,662,798 of record OX335644.1, read on the forward strand.
AACACACACAAAGTACCAGCATATGTAAGAATAAATCCAATAAAAATTGTATATTTCTCTATGTACTTCATATACGGTAAGTGTCGGAGATAATAATTACTAGTTGTTAGGGTTGGACCATCGCATTGAATGAAGGATAGTCGAAGTGGCAATAAATATTGTCCATGTTTCCCTACCAGTTACGTGTAGCCGCGCAATATAAGGCCCTGGAATGGCACCTAGTCCCATGTGGTGGGTCGAGCTACAAGTAGATGTGGTATTAACTAGAAGTTTACATAATAAAGGTTGTAAATTTAGCTATGTGAAAACAGATTTTGTGCAGTTATAGCTTAAAAAAAAGGTAAAATATTGCATTGTATGCCTTGTTGGATTGTGGATGGAAATGTGCAAAATGTGTACAATTGACTATAAAACTTTTGTTAAATATTTTCGCTGCATGTAACAGACATTACTTCAAAAAACGTTAGAGGGTTACATTTTTAATCAAAACATGTGGTTTTGAGTTTCAATTAAAAGACCATGTTATAATTGCGAGGTTGTATAAAATTTCAAGACGACAGACTTATTAGTAAAATATCTAACGCAGTAGCATGGATTTAAAAAAAAGATCATTCTTACATAAATAGTTACACATTGGCTGGTTAGTTACAAAACAGAAAAAGCATATTACAAGTGGTGCAGCCAAACGCCCGACAGTTACACGGTGTTCACTTCACCTTGACATTTTGGAACCCTACCATCCCATATTCCTAAAAAATATGAATAGCATCTAAACTAATCAAAACATTGTTAGAATTGCTAAGAAAAAAATATGAATTCCCAACTAGACAACAGTCTATCCCACTCGGGTTGGTACCTTTGGATTGAACGAAAGATGGTCCAAGCAGCAATAATAAATCGTCCGTGTTCTCAATCCAGTTCGATGTAGCTGTGCAGTACAAGGAGGGCCCTAGCATGGCACCATATATAAAAAGGAAGGAAATACGGCATCTAGCATGCCTACTATGAGACCCGCTGTCTCCAATTTTCAAAAGCTACCAACCCAACTTAAATGTACATCGCACATGAAAACATAGCTGCAGACATATTGGGAGGTTTGTGTGTGTGTGGGAACTGATTTGACAAATGCATTTTTAGAGCACACATGCGATTCACACACAAATATTTATTTAATTATTTATAAACACTAGTTTATTTAAAATACGTCATTGGTTGAGTGCACTAGTTGTTGTTTTATATTTTAAATAAATTATATGGTCACTTTGACCATAGGGTGGAGATGCGATATCGACTGCATGCCACTTCTCCTTCCTATCTCTTCAGTGCATGGCACCTAGTTCTCAGATGGCGTGTTGGGCTAACATCATGATAATAAAACTGACATTGCAATAGCAAAACCACTCATTCTCATTCCATTCAGTTCGTAATGGCTCCGAGCAACCAGCAACGGCGCTTGAGCGTGACGAGATCTTCGACACGGCTAATCCACAGAAAATTGCCAGCGGTGGCAGCTAGCGGACCGGCGAGAGTGTGGGTGGCACGAGGGCCACGAGTATCGTTGGTGCGCCGGTGGTGGCGGGGGGGTCGGGTTGCGGCGGGTGAGGGGGGGCACAAGTCTCGCGCTCGCAGGGTCACCTTGGCGCCGCCGCGCGACCGCGCCCCGCGCCGCGCCTCCCCGCGCCCCCGCGCCGGTTGAAGCCCCTGCAACACGCATCGCCTCGGTGAATAGGTTGGTCCGACGATCCGAGGGACCGAAACTCATCCATATGGTGGCAGCGGAGCCATTCTTTAGTGAAAATACATCGATGCTAGCGCCGGCCAGACGGTTCGCTTACGAATTCGCTCACCACTGATGCTATCGAGTTCCCACGAAGTAAGAACTTCACAGGACACTACTTGGTGCACCGAATGTTCGATCTTGTGCGTCCCGAATTCGTAAATGTCTTAACTACAGTCAGTGCATTTACACTAAGGCCATTCTCCCACTATTTACAAGCGACTTGCGTCTTGTAGGCGCATCCTCTGGCTTAAACGCTTCTGATTGGTGCAGAATTGATCGAATTGCCTCACATGTTTTCTCACATTTTACGCCAGCCGATTCACGTTTTCTGTTTACTAAAAGTTTCAAGTTTGCAGGAAAATACTCGACCTGTTCTGCTTCGAGACGGTTTCTATATTTATTTTTGAGGAACACCAATGTTGAAAATCCTGATTCACATTTAAAGGTCGTGAAAAATGGCATTAGAAATATTATGGCTTTTCCTGATAAAATGAAGCCAAAAATCTATCAGTGGTAATCTCTCAAATATTTCTTTAAGTGTTGTGTCACACGCGTAGTAATAAAATTTGGAGTATTTATGTTTCTATAGGACTTTTTAGGACAAATGGGTCCATTTGGCGGGGCAGAGAGTATGGAAATTCTTTCCGGCCGCCGCCACAATTGGTAAGGAACACTTCACGTGCCCTAGTTTAGCCTCTATTGACCACGGCATAGTCCTCAGAAACTAAGTGGCGATGGCGATTCGTGACCCGGTATTTTTTTTGCACGGCCCAGCACCGGGTCGCGACCCTGTAATTGTGAGGCGCTGAGCTAGTGCATATACAATATCATAATAATATAATTATCACATTCGAAGACATACCCTTTAGCGAGTTCACAGTATAAGAGATTTAGGTGTCATCTTTGACTCAAAACTGCACTTCGGCGAGTACGTCGACAGTATTATAAATAAAGCTTTTAATTTACTTGGATTCATAACTAGGACTAGCAGGACTTTCAGGAAACTTGAAACGTTCTCACTTTTATATTTTACGCTTGTTCGTTCTCAATTTGAATATTGTACCCCAGTATGGAACCCTTTCTAAGAGGTTTATTCTGATAGAATAGAGAGTCTGCAGAAAAAGTTTCTTAGATTTCTAAGTTTTAAAATGAATGATCGAAAGCGGTCTTATGCAAAAATGTTGATAGATTTCAAGTTCTCCGCCCTTTCTAATCGGCGCGCACACTTTGACCTAATAATGCTACATAAGATATGCAATAATGTTCTTGACTGTCCAAACCTGCTCCAACTTGTATGTCTTAGAGTACCGTCAAAAAACACCAGATGCAGTGACTTATTCCACCTTGGTCGGACACGCACCAACGCTGGCCTTAGGGACCCTTTACATCTTCTTTGACTCTCATCGCAATTTCAAGCACAAAATAAAAAACATGGTTCAATAGGACTTGCTATACTGTCACTCTAATTTATGTATAAATTAATTAGCGAGGAATAGGTTAGGATGCAGGTTAGTTCTATAGTCTTTTGTTAACTTACTGTTTTATTACTTTATCTGTATCTATGTTTCCTCCAAATAAATAAATAAAAATATATATGAATAAATATATATGCAGGAGGAATAGGCGAGGCACCTGTAGGGGCCGCGGTAGGTGGAATGTTCGCTGGACGCCTGCCCGTTCTGGCGCGTGCCGTTGCTGCACTGCGAGTCGACCTTGGCGCCCGCCGCCGCTGCCCCCACCACCGCCGCGCTCTCCGCCGCCGCGCTGGGCGAACTGCTCGCGGAGCCCTGTCGCATGGATCATTCGTGTAAACAACTCTCGCCAATTTCTCCATACATGCCATTGTGTATGGTTACTGCAAACCAATGTATTTAAACATAGCTCTCATTTAATAGGATAATGAGGTGATCGGGTTCTATACAATGGCTCGTTCCTGTTTCATCGGTCAAATTAAGTTTTTATTTTCTGAAATGTTGCACATTAAATAAATCAACTGAGACCTACGTCCGTACGATTTGATTTCTTTTATAACTTATCTTATATCCATGATATACGCCTCTTAAGGTGGCCCAACCCGGCGGTACTAACTTATTCGCGGACACGATACAAAACAATGCTGTTGCGCTCTGGGACCTTCTCTGTTTCAAAGAAAAAGACAGGCTCCGTGATGAGGAAGATGCAACATGTCCACAAAAAAGATAAATGTGCATAGTGTATGATTTGGTAAGATTTACAAAAATTTTAATTACAAAACGACTTCTAGCTAAAAGTAAACCACGACCGCTGTAGTTAAAAATCTAACAAAAACCAAATGGATTATAAATCTTGATTAAATTAGCTATGTCTGATGACTAATCTTTTTAAGATGTTCTTACTTTATCATTGCGTAATGCACTTCCAAAGTTATTACGTATAAAACGCGCGAAAAATTCGAACTTACGGACCTTAAAACTTAGAAACCAAACACAATTTTACAATGCCAACGGTCGTCAGACATCTAGTACGATCAAATAAAGCTATTTTGAGCAAAATTTGGGATCTCTGACAAGAAATATGGGAGTGATCTTCTTTCCCCGTTTGTATGGGGAGTGGAGCGGGATGGGCCACCTTAAGATTTGTATAAAAATGTTTATGGACATATATCATAGATTTGAGTTCAGATATTAAAAAAATCAAAACGTACAGACGTAGCTCTCAGCTGGTATATTTAATTTGCAAAATTTTATAAAAATGTTTCTTGATTTGACTGAGGAAACAGTCACGTGTCATTGGATGGAACTCGATTACCTCATTATCCTCTTCAATAAATCAACTGAGATCTACGTTGGTACGTTTTTGTTTTTATGGTAACTTAACTTGTATACACGACACTATATAAGCCTTTTTATATTTATATACAAATATTTAGAGGCCTATATCACAGATATTAGTGAATTTATCAAAAAAAACTGAACTAAACAGACATAGTTCTCAGTTGATTTATGTAATGTGCAAAATTTCAGTAAAATATTTCTTCATTTTACTGAGAAAACAGGCACGAGCCATTGTATGGAACTTGATCACCTTATTATCCTCTTAATTAAGGAATTTGTGTGGAACATTACAGGTTTAAGTTACGACTTAACATTATAAAACTATTATATAACATTATAAACAGGAAATGGAAGATTATAAAAATTACTTACTTTATTTTAAGTTTCATATTTTAAAACTAGCTGTGGTACCCGGCTCCGCTCGGGTTAGTGTTGGGTAAATTATTTCATTGATAAAAAGTAGCCCACATGGCTGGTCCAGGACAATGTATCCATCTACTAAATTTAATCAAGATCGTTTGAGCCGAAATAGCATGATTTAATCAGAAACATCCAATAATTCCAATTTAGAGCTTCGTTGAAATTTGGTGGTCATTTAGAAAAAAAAGGATTTGCCGCCAGAACCTTTCTGCACTTGCACTGCCACATTGCATGTCTAGTAAGTAACGTGTAACGTAGGTAAGTTATGCGTGGACTCGAAGCCACAGCCAGCCACAGCCAGCCTCAACATCGATGCTATACGTTGACAAAATACGCATATAAATCGGGTAAGTGGTTTGCAAGTTATAAGAATTTGACACTCACTACTTACCCCTCTGGTAATGAGGCTATTTATTATGTAACCTATAAGTTTTATTGTAATTAAAGACGTAGATACAATCCGCATCTAAATGGAGTAATTGGTTCTCAAGTAATAAGTATTTTATTCCACTGGTCGCACCACGTGATGCCAAGTAGTCCTAAAGTTGCGGGAAATTTTAAGCCGTATTTCGGTACCATTAGTAACAGTAAGCGAATACATACAGAAATGATTTCTAAAAATCGTCAATTTAGTTTTAAGTTAAAAAACAAAGTTTAGTTTAAAAACAAAGCAATTTACTCCATGAACACCCCTTACAGATTTATTATTAGTATAAATGAGGTTCCTTTTAACGTAAATGATAGATGTTGAATGGGCTCACATTCTCCGACACGTTATCGGCAGCGGTGGTGATGGTGAGCGGCGGAGGGCCGGTGTCGCCTCCCCCCACCGTGCCGCCCTTCGCCACCTGCGCCGCCAGCAGCGACGCCATCTTCAGCTGCAGCGCCTGCACACGCCGCCTTCATTAGGACAAACTAACCACGAGGACTTCATGCCCTCTTCCTTTTTATAACCAAAACGCCATTCTATGATAATTGCTGTCGTATCTGCACGTGTTGGACACGTATAGGGACACTGCGGAGCCCGCAGCGTTGTTCGAAGAGCCCACAGGATTAAACAAAGGCACAACTCGGTAGTAATCTGGTATCGGTTTATTATGTCACGAACGTCACACGGCTCATGTGTAGGAGAGGGCGTCGCAAGGATAGCTGTCAAAAGTGACAGCCTGCACTTCAGTTTAAAGTTGCCACAATCGCCATATTTTGTTACTGGTTTATGTTTTCTGACATTTTGGACATTTTTGAAAAGAAGATGGATGACTTTCCATAGGAACTAGGTGCCCTGCCAGGACCTCCATTGTATTGGACGGCTGCAATGAACAGCAGCGGGAGCACAAACGCAACGATACAGCTGGATCGATCGATAAACGAATGTTTGTTTCGCTTATTGTGCGAGCGGAAACGAGAAAGAAATACTTTTATCGATCGATATATCCGTATCGTTCGGTTGTGCTCCCCTGCTGCTGGATGGAACACACGGATAATTTTCATTGCCACTTTGACCATGTTTTATTAAATGCGATGATGGTGCCACCCCCAGGCAGGATTAGCCTGCCATTAGTAAGTAAGGAATGAGAGCTGTTCCATGCTTCGAAATCGATATTAAACTGTAAGTCCTGGTTCCCTACTAGGGGAGGTACCTCTGCAGCGGGAGCACAAACGCAACGGTGAGGCTGTATCGATCGATAAATGTGTTTTTGCTTCGCATATCGTGCGAGCCGAAACGAGAAAGAAAGATATTTATCGAATGATACAGCCGAATCGTTCGTTTGCGTTACCGTTTCTGGTAAGGTTTAGCCCACCCGGGTTCTCGCCCTCTCTCTGCTCGGCTTCTCCACGGAAGGTACCTTGAGCTCGGCGGTGAGGCGGAAGGGCGCGGCGGCGGCGGCGTCGCGCGGGGGCGGCGCCCGGCGCAGCGTCGTCACGTCACACGACACGGCCGAGCGGCACACCGGGCACGAAGGCTGCGACCACACAAGAAGTGATGCGTGACCATAGATAGTCTAATGTCATACAAGATACAAAATTCGCCGAAAACTGCTTATTTTCGCTGGTACTTTGACATTTATAACCAGCGCAATCTTCTGTCAATGCCAGAACTAGTTACGCCGTCATTAAACTAAGCTTAATTCCAAATTTTGCATAGGTAGCCATGGTAAAAATGTTACATTGTTTTGTAAATAATGTAATTGTAAATAAAAAATATCATTGATTTCTATTGAATGTATACTGAAATGTGATATGCAACGCCATCTCTGGACTTTTATTATCCCTATTCAATATTGGTATGACGTTAGCCGTCTACCCCTCGCCTTTAGTCTATGGGTTGATTGAGACAGTGTTGAGAGTTAACCTAACCCAACAATTAGAAGTTATGAAAATGAGAACACATTTGTACCGTACTTCTCAACCGCAATGCTGCTGTCGCAATCCAAAACGCAAATTTGGACCCCCATTTCAGAATCCTCACTGTATTTTGTATCAAATAAGATGGTCTCGAAAATAATGTTAATCCGAAGGATAGGCGGCACCTCGTTGTTAGACTGGAAAGAAGTTTCGCTCGAGCAAGTTTGTGTTCAAGTATTTCAAAAATCTCAATACATATCGAGAATCCAAAACAAGACAACTGTCGGCTTCCTCCATGATGCAAGATAAGAAATAACACTTTCGATGACATTTGAACAGACCTGCAATAATTCGTTTTTTTTTTGTTTTGAATTGTATTTTTCACTCAATAATCACGAAGAGAAAAAAATTGCCAAAGAGCAGAAAGCTTTCAAGATTGATGATGGTAATGTTGAAGAGATAATTTATTGAGCTTTTACATTTAATGTTATCTATTTATGATGCATGGGAGAAATAAAGTTATCACTCAAAATATAGTATGCCACCATTAAAAAGATTATTCCCGCCATGAGGCCTTTGAGAACACATCCAATGCCTATAACAGCAGTCTGAATACACCTATTTTATCTCAGGAAGTCTCATGACGCTTAGTTGTAATGATGTGTGCAGACTGTTTAAGGGCACAAACATTACATCATGTAATGTTCCACATGTACAGATACAAACAGAAAAGAACCACTTGCACAGCTACTACGCTGCCACCACTACAGGCTAAGCCTATGGGTATTCGAGAAAGTCATGGAGAGTCGCATGAGACCTCACTATAGAAATGTCAAAACTGTCATTTCTGTCAAGTTATATTGATGAGTTTTTAGATGCAAGATGTACTCCATGATGCAGCCAGAATAATGTAACGATGCATACCTGGTAAGGTGGAGCCTGGAGCCGCTGCCACTGGGGCAGTTTGGCCAGCTCCTCCGAGTAGTTGGCATCGCCGGCGGTGAGGTGGCCGGCCAGGCAGTGGCTGTGAAAGTGATGGTAGCACTGCGTCTTGATGAACACGTCCCCCGCGGAGAAACCGTAGAGGCAGATCGCGCACTGGCCGCTAGGCAAGTTGCTTTCAGTCAGCTTCTCCCTTATTAACTGCAAGGCAATCCATTTGTTTAGTTTAGTGTTGGATGAAACTTTGGTCGAAGAAGCAATGAAAAAATGTCCGTCTTCTCCATCCAGTTCAGTGTAGCCGTGCTCATTAATATCGTCCTAGAATGACACGTCATTCGTAAGGGAATATGGTATATTGGGCTAAAATCATGACAGTACTTGTGTGGTATTAGCCATCAATGTCAGGTTTACACAAAACAGTACAAGAATTTGTGCAAAGAGTGAAAAATGGCTTTGGCTCAGATGAATATAAGCAGGGGCGAACCCACTGGCCGCTGATCTTCCACTGTTCGCTGCTATCTTGTTTAGTCTAATGGCGATGTTTGGTCATGGAGGTTACGTACACAGGGCGCGGTCGGACCGAGATGGGCAACCATTTTCGACCGTTGAACCAGACCGTGGAAGGGATTCCAAGTAAAATTTTATAGAGGTTAAACTGTCCCATTGCATCAAAAAACCGCCTAAGTGCGAGTCTGACTCGCACACGAAGGGTTCTGTACCATCGTACAAGATTTAAATTTTTATATATTTTTTAATTTTACCTATTTGTTGTTGTTGCGGATGGACTGGTGGCGGATGGACAGCGGAGGCTTAGTAATAAGGTTCATGGTGTGATAATATCTGGTGGCTAATATTATGACATTAGGTGTGATAATAGCCATCCATGCCCTGTTTCATAAAAAAAAAACACTTAGAGTAAGCTTACCTCTATCAGTTCGAACACAACCGGTTGTCCCAGGCATTCAGTCAACTTATCCCTAATCTGTTCATTGATTCTAGCTAGCAACGAATCATCCAGGCCCCTCGGGTTGCGTAGCACCACCATGGGACTGGTGTCGGGGTACTCAGGAGTGAGGGTCACTTGAAGGGTGACACAGACAAACTGGAGGTCGGCATCGTCACCCGTCGACGGGTGCAAGACGGTCTCGATCACGCGTGGGGCGCCGTCCACGCGCTTGATCAGAACGTCGTCTAGAAGAATTGCTTCCAACGCTTCTACTTCATCTGATACACTGAAATTTAAAAAATAAATAAGTTAATCGTATTTATAACTTCAGTTATATTTTTGAACTACTAGTAACATCGGAGTGCAAGGCCTTTGCAGTGTAACACCTCATATTATGTCTAAGCCAATTTTTGTAATAACAGACAAGTTTTTATATAAAAATAGTTTGAAAATAATTTTAAATATGTTGCCCCCATAGACCTAGCATAGCGCGCTATGCTTACACGAAGAACAAGTGTGGGAGTGAGACGTCCCCTCAAGTTAGAGGGACTTAAGAAGTTGTCTCATCGGGCAACGTGTTCCAACCGTTACTCAATGAGACAACTTCTCAAATTGTTATCAGTACATTGGAGTCACGCTCATGGAATGTGGAATGTTTTTTTATTAAATCTTTATGATTTCTGTCTTGGCAACCACAAGTTAGTAAGCCGCAAAAAAATTTTACTAGCATGCATACTCTGAAACTCTTAAAGAATTTTATTCCTTTCGCTACCAAAATTACGATTGCAAAATCCTTGCTTCTCCCTTTACTTGATTATGGTGACGTGTGCTATCTTGGCCTCAATTAAGAGCTCCTTAACAAACTCGACTGCCTCCTCAACTTATGTATCCGCTTCGTATTTGGGCTTCGTAAATTTGATCAAATCTCTGAATTTCGACCTCGTCTTCAATGGCTCGATATACGTCACCGAAGGAATACTCATGTCCTTTAACTTCTCTACAGCATCCTTATGATCCCAATGCTCCCCCGTACCTCCGAAATCGGTGTGCATATCTTTGCTCACATGGTCTCCCACTTAGATCGACCGGCTCCGCAGTACTGGCCATTCCCTCGCACACATCCTCCACGTATTCAGACTCCTTCACAGTGCACGCTGCGAGGCAGTGGAATCAGCTACCTCCCCATTTACGAAATTCCCCCTCTATAATTGGTCTTAAAAAAGATCTAAAAGCTTAATTGCTGTCTTTATGATTTCTTTAATTGCCCCCCCCCTCATACTTCTTTAAGTTTGTCAGTATTTTTTTTTAATTTCTTTTTTTTTTCTTTTGCCAATATTTTTATTTTAATTTGTTTTTATAAAATAGATATTATTTAATATATATGTCGGCGCTATGCGGAGTCAAGTCACCTACTCGTTGTCGTACCACATGAGTTACCTAGTTATTAATGTAAAAATATTATGTTTAAGGATGGTAATAGTGAAGTGAAGTAATGTAATGGACTGGAGATTACCTGTATTTCAATTAAGACGTTTATAAACGTATTTTGTGATACTACTTTAGTGACTTAACATTTTACGTTGGTCCTTTGATTTAGTGTTGTGAACACGTTGGTCCTTTAATTTAGTGTTTTGAAATTATAGTTTCATCTGCGGACTTATAATAAGCATTGCGAATTGTACTCTAAAATCTTATTGTGTAACCTGTACAACTTTCATGATGGCTGAACAAATATTGATGATGATGTAGACCATTATCAGGACACTTTCGGTCCTTCTGATATTCTTGATCCGACATATATATATTTAGTATTTATTTACTGATATTTATTTAGTTATATTTATGTACAGTTATATATTATATCTCTTCTCTTCTCTACTTATATAAAAGGGAACGTCTGTCCACATGCGAGAGATAATCTCCGTAACCACAAAACAGATCAAGATGCGATTTAAACCAATTAAAAGAGAACATCGCAGAGTTCGCTTTGGGCTGAGCAATATCAATGAAATTAGTCTCAAACAAAATTAATACCATCCCGTTGCGTATGGTGGCGTCATTTTGATCGCTCTCTCTAAAAAAGAAACGATTAACTATTTTCGCACTGAATGTCAGGAAGCGGATGGCGCAGGGCGGAATACCGACTTATCTATACGTATTTTGTTCGGGAGGGTATAGGTTCGAATCCTGATAGCCTCAATTTTTTTTTTCCGTTTTTTACATTTTATTGTTTATGGGGTCTCGCATATAATTATAGCATGGATTAGACTAAATAGCACGCTTGATGATAACGGAACTATAGGATACATACAATCAGCCAAAACAGCCTATGGCAGTATCAAATAAAGTACACTCTCATAGAAAAGAATAGCTTCTATCCGGGTAGAGATAGCGCCACGTGTTTATGTAGTCGATTAGTATTAGCGATGAGAAGATCATTGCACGATAGATGATGCTGTGAAATTAAAAAAAATGAAAATTGCAGCAAGACCGAAATTCTGCAAATATCCTCGCCGCAACTATTTACTATGACATTATATAACTTTATAATTATATTATTTGCTTTATGTGTACAATAACTTTGTATAGGCCAGAACAGCATTAAATAAGGCATGGGGAACTATCTTTTGTCTCAAAGAAGATCGTGAAACGTATGAAAATTTTTATGGGTAACCCATAATATTTTCAAACTAGGTATATGAAAACGCACCTGTTTTTTAATGAATAGTTTATATGTTTTTGGTCAAGAAATTGCGCTATCGCTGATTGCATTTATGTATCTTCTTTCGAGACTCCCTAATTGTACCTAATTTGTATCGCATGGGTTTATTATTCCCGCAATTTTAGGACTAATTAGCATCAGGCAAAATTATGAGAGAGGTGTGCAAATAAGCAGTGGTTTAAAATGCTTATAAATTAAGATCCAATGTAGACCTTTTGGTTTCCACGTCTAGCCTGATTCTGCTCACAACTTAAAAGCTACATGAAATCATTTTAAATTACCAGAGCGGTGAGCAGTGGGGTGAAATGCTTATAACTTACGAACCACTCACCCGATATATATGCGAATTGAATCTACATTTGGCTCCGAGTGCGCTCCACTTACGGATGGGTGACCGTGTTCGATATTGAGGCTGGCTGTGGTTTGTATGCCACGTAAAACTTTTGTTCACCATTCGTAGGGTTCATTCCGCCTGGGATGATACATAGGTACCATCGCATAGAAGGAATGCATCATTGGGGCAAGAAAATTTTCGTGTTTTAGATCCATTTTAACGTGGAAGTACGTGAGTAAGAAATAAAATAAAAAATTATGCTGCGTTTACTGTTATTTTTACGAAGTTCGTCATTTACTTCCAGGAAACAGATGGTGTTATAAAAATCACTATTCACAGTCCCCAAAGCAACAGTCTGCATGCCTGTCTGTTTCATCTTAAGGAGCACATCATTTATGTTTTTGTTGCATAAAGCTGACCATAACAAAATTAGTCACAAGATTGAAGCGATAGTCCCCTTTCATGGTGTTTCATCGCCAAAAGCAGTTTGAGTCCGAGCAAGGATTTGCTGAGCCGTCAAATTACACTTAAAATCGTATAACATAATGCTATGAACATTTTCATAAGTTAATACCATGGTGATATATAGACATGCATTTTTTTTTTAATGACGCCACAATGCAAAAACAAGTCACAGTAAGACAAAACAAACAAGTCAAAATAGCCTAAGAACCAATTGCACGAAGAGAGGGATGAGTTAATCAATGTTCAAACACGTCACTTTCAGTGAACCGCATAGAGTTCCTTCCATACTGTCCATACAAAGTGACGTGTTTAAGTTGATGATGATTTTGATTTTTTTCCCTTTCGTGCACATGGCCCTATGAGTTATAATACCAAATTACTTAATTACTTTTAAGATATTATTTAGCTAAGTGCCCAGTTCTGAAAACTTATAGTGCGCGTATTATAAATGGGAATGTTAGAATATTTCTTATTTAATTAATGCATATCGGCTCCACCCGTTATGATTAAAAGTAGCAGATAAATAACATATTTATTGACCAGCCTTTACGACCAGCCCTTTGGGGTACCTACTTTTTATCTAGGAAATAATTCAGCTCGACATCAGTCCAAAAGGACATGGACCCGAGCGGAGCCGGGTACCGCAGCTAGTCTAATAAATATTATAAAGGGGAAGTTTGTAATAATGGATGGATGGATGGATGGATGGATGTTTGTTACTATTTCACGTAAAAACTACTGAATGGATTTTAATGAAACTTTACAATAATATAGGTTATACATCAGAATAAGACATAGGCTACAATTTATAAAGATATTGTGCCCATGGGCTTTCGAACTTTCACGGGGCTGCAAAAACGGTGCCGGTAGCGCTCCTTCACACCAGGGGGAGCAGGGCCCGGGGCGGTGCGGGAGCGGCGGCGGGGGCGGGGCGGACGTTGCGACGTGCGGTGGGTGAGGGGGGGGGGACAAGAAGTCGCTCATCGCTGAGTACGCTACCCGAACACGGGCAGACCCGTGAGGGCAGACGTCATGCCGGTTGTGTCCGTTGGAGATTTTTCAAGGCACTAGCGATTTGTTAAAAACTCATTGTACTTAAAGTAATATAGGCCCAAGGATAGTTATTGGCAGATTTTTTTTTGTTAGGAGTTACACGTACAAAAATATACTTCATTTTTATTTCAATTATATAGATAGGTTACTTACCTGTTAATTATAAAGAATTACTTCGTTTTTATTTAAATTATTAAAGGTTGTAGGTAGGTAAGTAATTGGTCCTTTTTTGGTTATTTTGGTTCATTTATAATAATGTGAATAACATAACAGCAATGATAATGTAAAATCTATACTAATAATAAATCTGTAAGGGTTATTCATGGAGTAAGTTGCTTTGTTTTATAAGATAATAGGTTTGTAGACTTTATTTATGATACTGAAACTAAATTGACGATTTTTAGAAATCATTTCTGTATGTATGTATGTATGTTCCTCCATAACTCTTAAACCGATTATTTGCATGAGATGAAACTTAGTACACGTACATTTGACTACCCGGGAATTAGGATAGGCTTAATAGAATTCAGTTCCGCTTGCGCTAAGATGTGGCTGTCATACAAACTGCAATGCTATGCACGGCTCGGCGGGAGGGCGGCAGCTGGAGGGGGGGGCTCGCTTACTTTTACTAATTGTACTGAAGTATGGCTTGGTATTTTCCGCAACTTTAGGACTACTTGGCAAAAACCTTCAGAACAAATTACTCGATTTAGATGTGGATTGTATCTACGTCTAGCCTGATTCTACTCAAAACTTATAGGCTAGATAATATAACGCTTCATTACCAGAAGGGTCAGTAGTAAGTGTGAAATTCTTATATAACTTGCAAACCACTTACCCGATTTATGTGCGTATTTTATCAATGTCTCTCTGGGAGCAGTCAGGTTTGAGATGGGTTACTGTTTTCGATGTTGAGGCTAGCTGTGGGTTGGAGTCCACTCAAAACTTACCTACGTTACACGTTACTTACTTACTAGGTAAGCAATGTTACAGTGCAAGCGACCAAATGTCAAAGAAGCTCTAAAAGGGAATTATTGGATGTTTCTCATTAAATCATGCTATTTCATCTCGAACGATCTTGATTAAATTTGGTAGATGGATACATTGTCCTGGACCAGTTTGACCCTATTTTGGATCAGTCATGTGGGCTACTTTTTATCCATGAAATAATTTAGCCGACACTAACCCGAGCGAAGCCGGGTACCGCAGCTAGTAAGTTATAATTTAAGTTTAAGTATAATGTGTATTTGTTGTATATTGTGTAGGAATTATGTTTTCTTTAAAGCTATTTTCTCCATAGTTACTACTCGCACTACTGCTCATGATACCCAAAGGTAGACAGGTAGAAAATGCCTCCGGCATTAAGTTGTACCTTTTGCCAGAGTTTTTTGAGTGCAATAAACTTATATAAATAAATAAATAAATTTAGGCATACAAAATCGGCAAGAATTTCAATTGACGAAAGAAATAGAATAAATAATTATTTTGAGTTGAGCACTTCTTTTCTGAGTTGAGCACTTCTAACAAGAAACATTACAACATTTACATACAGGAATTAGGTGCCATGTCAGGACCTTCCCTTTATGAGCACGGCTACAGTGAACTGATGGAAAACACGGACAAATTTTTCATTGCCACTACAACCACAGTTTCATCCAGTACAGTGGTACCAACCCGGGTGGGCTGAACCCTACCGCCTAGTTAGGATATTTTTACATGGGGTCTGAGCTTGCATTCTTAACGAAATGCACTTATCCAACTCAGAAAGAGAAAGAAAGTGGTGCATGACCGGGGCGAGGACTTGAGCCCAGACTCTCGAATGAAAGGCAAACCACAGGCTGTTCAGGGTAAGCATGTTAGAAAGGTAATTTTATAGTAATTTGATAGAATGTAAAATTCGTGGGACTGAGTCCCATTTTAGTATCGTGTAGGAATAACATTTTCGAAAATTCTGGTCGAATCTGGGACTAGGCGTTACGGGATAGGTACCTTCTTCATGACATTGTGTCACTTTCTACTGCATCACTTTAAATGTAAAACAAATCATAACACAGGTAAGTACAATAAAAAATAACAACACAGCTTGTTTACTTTTCCAATGTAAGGTATAATATGGTGTGGTTCGTAAAATCCGATTGGCGCTCGTCGACTAGTGTTAGTTCCTCGTGTGTTTAAATAATTTAGATTTCTAACTAGTAGCTAATAATGAGCATCACTCACCGTTCATCTTCAGACACCGACATCTTATTAATAATTTCTGCTTGTCTGGAACAATTAGAACATTTTCAACGAGACATCAGAAAAGTTAAAAGTGGCCCAATCTGAATGATAGCCGGAATTACTGAGAACCTAAATAAATGTGGCCGAAAGCAGAAAGCAAACTAAAAAACTAGCTGATTGCCATTTTAACCCTACGGAAAATAAGAATTTGCAAAACGTATACTTTCGAACCCGAAAAGCAGAAAATTTGACAATCGCAGCACCAGTCAGCGAGCATCTGTCAAATAAATCGATCGTGCTACAGTTGCCATTATATAATTTTCCCATGCCCAAAAAAATGCTGAGAAAACAATTGTTGCTAATAATGTGTGTTAGAATGTCTTACTTACGTGCTACTTTTCGATGATACCTCATGAAAATTTAACAAAATTATTTGAAGTCGGATATTAATCTAATCTAATTAATTAAATATTATAAAGGGGAAAGTTTGTAATAATGGATGGATGGATGGATGTTTGTTACTCTTTCACGTAAAAACTACTGAATGGATTCTAATGAAACTTTACAATAATATAGCTTATACATCAGAATAACACATAGGCTACAATTTATGTGCCCATGGGCTTTAGAACTTTCACGGGGCTGCGAAAACGATGCCGGTAGCGATACTTCACACCGGGGGGAGAGAAGCCGGGGGCGATGGCGGGGAGCGGCGGCGGGGGGAGGGCAGACGTCGTGACTGTTTGGTGTCCGTTTGGCGAATTTTCAAGGCACTAGCGATTTGTAAAACTTAGTACATGTACATTTAACTACCCGGGAATTAGGATTGGCTAAATAGAATTCAGTTCCGCTTACGCTAAGATGGGGCTGTCATACAAACTGCAATGCTATGCACGGCTCGGCTTTGCGGCGGCAGCGCTTACTTTTACTGAAGTACGGCTTGGTATTTCCTGCAACTTTAGGACTACTTGGCATCACGCTAAATCTCCGGAGGAGCGACCAACAGAATAAAATCCTTGAGAACCAATTACTCGATTTAGATGTGCATTGTATCTACGTCTAGCCTGATTCTACTAAAAACTTATAGATTACATAATATAACGCTTCATTACCAGAAGGGTAAGTAGTGAGTCTTAAAGTCTTATAACATGCGAACCACTTACCTGATTTATATGCGTATTTTATCAATGTATAGCATCTCTGGGAGCAGTCAGGTTCGAGATGGGTTACTGTTTTCGATGTTGAGGCTGGCTGTGGGTTGGAGTCCACGCAAAACTTACCTACGTTACACGTTACTTACTAGGTAAGCAATGTAGCAGTGAAAGTGCAGAAAGGTTCTCGCGGCAAATGTTTTTTTTTAAATAGCCACCAAACGTCAACGAAGCTCTAAATGGGAATTATTGGATGTTTCTCATTAAATCATGCTATTTCGGCTCGAACGATCTTGATTAAATTTGGTACATGGATACATTGTCCTGGACCAGTTTGACCCTATTTTGGACCAGTCATGTGGGCTACTTTTTATCCATGACATAATTTAGCCGACACTAACCCGAGCGGAGCCGGGTACCGCAGCTAGTAAATATTATAAAGGGGAAAGTTTGTAATAATGTATGGATGGATGGATGGATGTTTGTTACTCTTTCACGTAAAAACTACTGAATGGATTTTAATGAAACTTTACAATAATATAGCTTACACATCAGAATAACACATAGGCTACAATTTATAAAGATATTGTGCCCATGGGCTTTAGAACTTTCACGGGGCTGCGAAAACGATGCCGGTAGCGCTACTTCACACTAAGGGGAGCGGGTCCGGGGGCGGTGGCGGGAGCGGGGCCGGGGGAGGGGCGGGCGGTCCGACGGCGGCGGGTGAGGGGGGGGGAGTACGGCTTGGTATTTCCCGCAACTTTAGGACTACTTGACAAAATCCTTGAGAACCAGTTACTCGAATTTAGATGCGGATTGTATCTACGTCTAGCCTTATTCTACTCAAAACGTATTGGCTACATAATATAACGCTTCATTACCAGAAGGGTGAGTGTTCAATTCTTATAACTTGCGAACCACTAACCCGATTTATGTGCGTATTTTATCAATGTATAAGATCTCTGGGAGCAGTCAGGTTCGAGATGGGTTACTGTTTTCGATGTTGAGGCTAGCTGTGGGTTGGAGTCCACGCAAAACTGACCTACATTACACGTTACTTACTTACTAGGTAAGCAATGTTGCAGTGCAAGTGCAGAAAGGTTCTGGCGGCAAATGCTTTTTTTTAAATAGCCACCAAATGTCAACGGAGCTCTAAATGGGAATTATTGGATGTTTCTCATTAAATCATGCTATTTCAACTCGAACGATCATGATTAAATTTGGTAGATGGATACATTGTCCTGGACCAGTTTGACCCTATTTTGGATCAGCCATGTGGGCTACTTTTTATCCATGAAATAATTTAGCCGACACTAACCTAAATATTATAAACTTGTATATTATGTTTGACCATAATATGTAGGGGCTTATAAAAATTCTGGAATCGTGCAAAAAACCCTATATTTATTTAATGGGTCCGCGCTGGCAATACTCTGGTATTCTGCATTCTACACAACCGTATTTGGGCAGTTTCTAATTTTTCAAAATTGTTTAGATTTTTTAAGCAGTTGTTCATACTTTTCTGGGTCTGAACCGTGTTCGTGTTCGCCCCATGAGTAGCCTGTTTAAATGTAGTTGTTTCAATATTTCCCGATAACGATCTTTTGATTGTAAAAATATCGTACACCTACCATTATTAGTTCAATCCATTCAGTCGTATTCAGAGTGGGCGGACTAACTTTAATCCGCCAGACTTAACCGGTTTTTGTATGGTTAGGCCGGTGCTAATTTCGTACTAAGTTTTAACAGGTTCTCTCTGATTACGACTGATAATTATTAGTGATTGCGAATTCGTGTACCAAAACTAAGTAAATTCGTAAGCAGTTTTCAGAGTGAGTGGAATAACTTTAGTACGCGTATTAAGGTCGGACTAAACCGGTTTTTTATGGTATATTACCTAGGTTTTCATACATAGGTAAGTACTGAATAGTTGCACAACTATGCATGTGGTGTTCACAATTTTATTGGAATGTTAACTAGTAGGTATGTATATGTTTTATGTGATGTTACGCCTCAGTCTCCTTACGCTCAGCCGGCGCTGCGGGAGCCACTGCAGCATCAAATATTATAACACAATATAAGTCCCTGCTAGCTAACCCAGTTTGAATTTGTACCTTTTGCGATGAAAACTCTAGGGGTATGGTCACCCGACGCTTTGAAATTTGCAGTATGTCTTGGAAAACTGCTAACGAAAGCATCGGGTGATTTACGCTCAAAAATTTCTTCATTCGTCGCATTAGCCTCCAGAGCATGGCAGCGTCGGCCGACTTCAAAGAACTTTTTAGGGTTCCGTACCCAAAGGGTGCCAGTCCGTCCGTCCGTCCATCCGTCCGTCCGTCTTTCACAGGGCTGTATCTTCCGAACCGTAATAGGTAAACAGCTGAAATTTTTAAGAGTGTGGATTTTTTTATGCGACCTGACATGGATGGCTAATACCACACAACTACCGTTATGATATTAGCCCAATTCACCACATTCCCGAAGAAATTAGGTGCCATGCCAGGACCTTCCAGGCTACATTGGATACAGGATACAGGAACTGGATGGAAAACACGGACAATTTTTCATTGCCGCTGCGATGCGATGCGATCCAATGCGATGGTACCAACCCGGACGAGCTTAAACCCTACCACCTAGTAGGGGAAGGGGACCTACAGTTTTACATGGATTCCGAACCATGGAGCAGCCCGCATTCGTAACGAAATGCACTTATCGAACTGGGAAAGAAAAATACAGTGGTGCATGTCGGAATTCAACCTAGGCCTCTGGTACGCTAGGCCAGTCCCCGCGCCACTAGGCTACGAGCAGCTCAACTTTATGTTGCCGCTATAATGTAAAAAATCAAAAACAAATATAAATTAAAGGGGGCTACCGTACAATAAACGTGATTTCTTTGGGCCAAAACTTGTATAATGGTACGGAACCCTTCGTGTACTTCGTGACTCGCACTTGGCCGGTTTTCTGTAATCAAATGTTAATAGAACATATCGAATTCTGGGCGAAGGGCTTGCCCAGATACGTTGTCCGAATTATTTATGTTGTGGACTAGCCATCTTGGCATTAAGTATAAAACTGAATAACCCATAGACCTAGCATGCGCGCGCAGTACATCCTATTTCTATGGAATAACCACTGTTTTATGAAAACGTTTGAAATACTGCTGGCCGTTATACTTAAATACGTTATAATATTCTTAGGAAATAAACATAATTCCTGGTTATTGTTTGCGTGGTATCGATGAGTGTTATAGCTGGTTGTAGGTATACCTACATAAACTGGAGAGAATTGTCAGCAGCTTATCAATATTCATAAATGTATCCTCAATATGTAAATGTTAGCTGAGAGAAGCGAGATCCGATATTGAGGGTAAACACATTGTAATTAACAAAGAAAATTTAAAAAATATATAACGAATTCCTTGTTTTTTAGGGTTCCGTACCCGAAGGGTGCCAAACGGAACCCTATTACTAAGTCTCCGCTGTCCGTCCGTCCGTCTGTCACAGGGCTGTATCTCATGAACCGTAATAGGTAGGCAGCTGAATTTTTCATAGATTATGTATTTATTTTGCCGCTGTAACAACAAATAGGTAAAATTAAAAAAAAAAATTTAAGGGGGGCCCCATACAAAAAACCTGATTTTTTTGTGTTAAATATTGTACGATGGTACGAAACCCTTCGTGCGCGAGTCCAAGTCGCATTTGGCCGATTTTTTATTCAATCAAGGTTTTCCGTAGAAAAACTCGTTTCCAAAATCGCTATAAAAGTTTTTCTTGACTCAGGATTCCTGATTACTGAATGCCAGGAATGCTGGCCTAATTTATATTTTCGTCAATGCATGGTTAAGAAGTTTTTTTTTAACCGGCATGGATGGCTCACCACTACCGCCATGATTAGCCCAATACACCACATTCACGCCGGATTGAGGTGCCATGCCGAGACCTTCCTTCTATGAGCACGGCTACGCTAATGGATTGAAAACACGAACAACGTTTAATTTCAGCTTCAATCATAGTTCCATCTACCCGGGCGTCCTGCCACCTAGTAGAGGAAGGGGACATAAAGTTTTAGATGGGTCCTAAACCAGGAAACAGCTCGCATTCGTAACGAAATGCACTTATCCAACGCAGAAAGAGAAAGAAAGATACAATGAATAGAGAAGTAATTCTGAATCAGTGGGTAGCTATACCATCTGGGGTCCGTGGCAAACTTCCAGATTTTCAGCGTACTCAATTACACGTTGTATATGTCCCACTAATGGCCATAGGTCTCCTCTCTTAGGCGAGAGGGAACGGTCTGTAGTCATAAATTTTATTTCGAAAAGATATTTATTATGAATAATCTTTTTTTCGAGCTTTCGGTTCCGCAAAAGTGTGTATAACATCATCAAAGTTTAGGTTGGTTGAAATGCTTAACGATTAACTTGAAATTGTATTATGGTCTTTAGTTGTCTCACTTTGGATTTTAAGCAGAACTTATAAAAATATACTTTTCAAATAAAATAAAATACTCAGGTACAATGTAAAACAAATTTTTTGTCGGGCCGGGGCCCTCTTGGGTCGGGGGCCCGTGGCATTTTGCCAGCCCTGCCACCCTATTGTTACGCCACTGTTCTGAATTTTTTTTACCACAAGGTCTCTAGTTCTAATAATAGAACTAGTTCGATGTGACGACATCAAGAAACCTGACCTAATATACTTGCCTACAACCAAAAATTTTTTTTTACTTTAGTGTTGTACGTGAAATACCAAAAATAATACCTAGTCGTGAGATACCATGAAGTTTTAGCACATCGCTCTGACGTTAAAATAGTCTGTAAATATTGAAAACTTTATATAAGGTGAGTTAATAATAATCTACAAGCCTTATAGGGTTGATTCAGTATCTGAAATGAACAACTTTTGCTAAGAATGTAGGTATGTAAATATTTTTGTTCCGTTATTTTTGAGAAATTTAAACAGTATGTTCTTCCTAGGTATTGTAAACAACTTTTGCGAAGAAACTATGTACCTATCGGTGGTTTTCAAGAAATAATTGAATATTGAAATTAAATAATGCGCGCGAATTTCGTTAGAGCGGCGCCGGCGCGGGGGAACAGCGGCGCGGGGAGCGGGGGCCAGATGCGACTTACCTACCTACCCGAACGTTTTGTTTCGTTCCCACTTTGACGCCCCCGCCCCGTGCCGAACAAATCCATAGCGGCGCGGCTGTAATGTAGGTAGGTATGTACATATCGAGCTTCTCTATTATTGGTCGATGTAGGTACCTAACCATATTAGCGCCCTTTTCCGCGTCCTTTTCCGCCCGATCGGCACTCGCTTGTGTCCGTTTCACAGTGGCATAGGTCCGATGCCCGCCACCGACGTCCTAGAGCTGCTATCGACGACTACCTAATTGCTTTCATAACGAAAACAAACGTCCTAAGCGGACCTGTCTGCGCACGCGGCGGCGGCGGTAAATTGTCTTGCGTCAGTATGTCGTAGTAGGGTGAATGCCCCGTGGTTGACCTATTTTTCGTGCACTTTAATAAATTATTTTCATGGCAACCTTCACCGATAGATGCATAGTTTCTTAGCAAAAGTTGTTGACGATACTGGGAAGAATGTAATGTTTAAATTTCTCAAAAATTTAAATGTAACAAAAAAAAATTACATACCTACTTTCTTAGCAAAAGTTGTTCTATATCAGATACTGAAATAACCCTATAAGGCTTGTAGATTATTATAAACTCACCTTATATTATATGTACTAGCTGCGGTACCCGGCTCCGTTTGGGTTAGTGTCGGCTAAATTATTTCATGGATAAAAAGTAGCTCTCATGGCTGGTCTAAAATAGAGCCAAACTGGTCCAGGACAATGTATCCATCTACCAAATTTAATCAAGGTGGTTTGAGCTGAAATAGCATGATTTAATGAGAAACATGCAATAATTCCCATTTACAGCTTCGTTGACATTTGGTGGCCATTTAAAAAAAAGCATTCCTAAAGTTGCGGGAAATAGAATACAACATAGGTCTTTTTGCGCGTGGCCAAAATCGGAACTAAATGGTCGCCATCTTGATCTGTCATCTTCGCGGTTTTATATATTTACCATCGCGAGTGGAATCTAAATTGGATGGCAAAAAATATCGTTTGACAGAGTTATAACCTCCGGGATTGGCGTTGAGATTTATTTTATACAAAGAATTCAAGAAAACAAAACTAGCGGTAAGAAGAAACTAGACTTCTACAACCCCCATTTTTGTATTAAAGTGATGAAAGATCGAATTTAGTTATATATTGAATAATATTACTTACCTAAAATAGTAATTTTCATTTCCTCAATTTTTTTTCTTACAGCTGTAAATATTTTCCCGATAATGGGGGATTTTTTTTTCATGTGGTAACTATTAAAAGACAGTGATGCTCTCAGCCAGGCGCAAAATAACGTATGTGGGACTCTACCAAGCCGTACTTCGGTACAATTAGTAAAAGTAAGCGCTGCCGCCGCCCCCCCCCCCCCCCCCCAAATAAATTGATCCGTCTAATTTTTAGGATATGACACATACCTTCACGCCGCTTTGCCGGAGGAGTGGGCAGAGTTGATAGAGCCCCATCTGGTACGATCACATTACACCTCTTTCGATTCATCAACAGACATAGATATCTTCATGCATGCTCTACGATTACGGGTGCTACGCACGTGACCTTTACGAAGTATCACACCGACTTTCTCCTTTGGCGTCCGGGCTCTACACTTTCGCTCTCTTCTGCTCCGTAAATTTGTTTCGTCATTTTTTCATCACTCATTCGTTCCAGGTGTCGAAACATTAATTCTCCATTCTCGCCACAATATCATTTTTCAATTGACACTGCTCTAATCCGTCATTTGTCCGTTAAATTAAAATCCATCAAACGAATGAACTTCCAATTAAAAGAAATAGCATAAGTTCATAAGCGAGAAAAGTTTAATTCTTACGATAAGGATTCAGCATTTTTATTTACTTCATCTCCGTAGGGTTTCACTATACTTCAAAAAGATACAAATATAATATACATAAATTATTATGGTGCAGAATGACTGTTATAAATAATATTCTGTACTTGTTGACGCATTCACAAGTCTACCTTACTATATGCATATATATATATACGACTACAGGAACCTCATAAAGCCCAGTCGCATACGTTACTCTGACACAACAAGGGTTCGTATCTCAAACACAATGCTCGCGCGAGCTCCATGCCTCGCGATTCTAATCTACTTCTATTTTTCGGAATGCAATGCGCTTAACACGAATCAAGAGAATGTGACGTACGGGCAGGATTCGGAACAAAATAATGTGACTTTTGGGCAGCATTCAGAAACTGAAAATGAGATTTACGTTGAAAGAGATATTTACGGGGTGGAAGTTAATAAGAGCGTCTATTGCCAGGATTCCATATGCGTTAGAAAGTGTTGTGACTTCGGGTTCATCTTGAGGATATCTGCGGAATTCTCCGACGGAGCGGAATGTGTCGAGGATGAGAAAAGGAGGGAATTGAACCCCAATATTTACAAAGAGAACTTGAAATTGTCCGAAAAGAAAGCGAAGGACCTTTTTAAACTCCTAAGTGGGAAGAACATAATGATCCAAGGCGGTTTGGACGTGCATTCATTAGTAAAGTTGTATCTCCTAGAGGTAAGAACTTTATTATATATTTTCCCTTATTATTCTACAAAAGTTAAAGCAAACTGATGTGGATATATTTAAAATTATTTTACAGTGTAGTTGTCCGAAATATATTCTACTGTCGAGAAAGTACCGGCAAAAGGTCAATAAAACACAAAATGTTAATTATTCTCCCAAATATGGTTTAAAGTAGGCCCCTTCAAAAATATTATGCCCTGCTAATTATTATTATTAATACTTACGCCAACGAATGATTCTCGTATCAAAACATTTTGTTAATGCACTTTCCGGAATTGACCAGGAATCAGGAATCCTGAGTCTAGAAAACGGCTTTTATAGCGGTTTTTAAAGCGATTCTTTTCGACGGAATTCCTTGTAAATAATTTGTCCCGAAATCTTTTCGTCAAGAAAATCGCTTTGCAAACCTCTATAAAAACGGTTTTCTAGACTCAGGATGCCTGCAGCTTTTGCCGCGGAGTGAAATTTGGAAGGAGAAATATTCAGCCGGAGCCATATCCCGTGATTATGGTGGTTGATCGATGGTATTTTTTAGAACTTTAGGCCAACAATTCGTTCACAATGCTGGTCTTGTGCGATGGTGCATCGCGCATCGGGGTCGTGGTGCAAAATATGTACTAGAGTTTATTTTCAGGGGCTAGTCGAGCTGCAATTTAAAACCCGAGTGATCGTTTAAAATGGCACCAATCGATTGGTGAGGAACAGAAAGTTCAGCGGCTGTCCCTCTCAAACGTCTTTTCAGTCACCATTTCACCATTTCCTTTACTTTAGCGATGTTAACTTCACTTTAAAACGTTCATGGTGAATCTTCCACCACATCTGGACCGATGCAATGATCCAATGTCCTGTATCACTCATATGCATGTGTTTTCGATAAAGTTCGGAACACGAAATTCCATTTGCGATGGAAAATTGGAGACAAACTTTCTCTCAAAAAGATCTGAAAAAACTGTAGAGCTCCTTACTTATTTACTCGTTCCGCCCGTGTTGGTACCATCGCATTGAAGAAACGATGGAAAATTGTCCGTGTTTTCCATCCAGTTCAATGTAGTCGAGCGATATTAGGGATGTCCTGGCATGGAACCTTGTTCCCATGTGGTGTGTTAGGCTAATATCTGATGCACGGTCAGTTTGGTATTAGCCGTCCATGTCATTATATAAAAGAAGAGCCTGCACAAATAAATTAAAGAACCACATTTTAATTTCAGACTATCATATTTTCATGATTAAAGAAAAATACAAATAAAAACATACTTACGGAATGTAAGCCCGCAATAGCGAAGTGGCGAGTATCGAATGTTCAGTGACATTTTGATAACCGTTTTTTTAATCAAACGGATTAAAATTAAAAACTTACATAAAAATCAAGGAATCCGGCAGTAGTGTTCAACAGGGCTCATTATCTTATAGATGTATTCAAGGGACAAAACAAGTGAAATACCGCTAAATATGTTTAAACTATCCGTATAATGTAGATCAGCAAAGTCGGACATTGCTGCGGACATCAGGTGCTTCGTGATTCAAACGACGACTCTTAGCCTGGTTTTCACCAAGTGCTGGTTTATTTTTATTGACACTTAAAGGACCTTTATTTCTAAAGTGCTGATTATCTTGTACTGGTATCTTTTGCGACATAGCAAGAAAGGCCCTTTAATATGTAGATTAAGCTAATCAGGACTTAGTGGAAGAACCTTTATAGTTATAGAGCAGGTGGCGTGATTGGAAGACGCAATACTAGCGAATGGTATGTTTTTCTGGTTCGGGTCCAGCCTTGCAGTATATTCGTAAAGTAGTTATATTACAGGGATCTTTTCTTTAATTAATGTATCCTTGCTTCACGGTCGATTAAATAAACACAAAATAAATTCATATGCATCACAATCCTTAGAATAAGCGACGTACCTTACTACGAAAAAGTATATTTAATTGGCTCAAGGCTTGCTTTGAAAATTTTAACGCCGTTTTGTGAATATTCAAATCTTACATGACTATTTATATGATACTAGCTTAGGCCCGCCTTCACCCGGCTCCATTTGGGTCAATATCGCTTCGGACTGATGTCGGGCTGAACTAAACATTTTATGTTATACGAGTTCCCCTTACAAACTTTCATCCCCTTGAGTTTAATTTTCGCCAAAATAGTAGCCTATGTGCTTTCCCAAGGTCCAGACTCTCTCTAAATATTTTTTTTCTACAACTGACTGACAGACATTATATGACCCGTTCATAATATCAGTATGGATTACTGTTGACAGACCATTAAGATTACTTTTAATTGAATTACAGAACTTAAAGATTAATCATTCCACCATCGCATTGGATGAAAAGATGGTCGAAGCGGCAATGAAAAATTGTCCGTGTTTTCCACCCAGTTCAATGTAGCCGTGCTCATAAAGGGAAGGTCCTGGCATGGCACCAAATTCCTTCGGGAATGAGGTGTATTGGGCTAATATCATAACGGTACTTGTGTGGTATTAGCCATCCATGTCAGGTTGCATAAAAAAAAAAAAAATACTTTTGATATTATTGTATCTAGGTATAATTATGCCTACAGTAAGTCGACGGCTAAAGTGAATAAAAAAGATGGCTTTGGATTTCAGAATGGTGTTATGATGATGGAGATTCCCTACATTTGGGACCGTTGGACAGAGCTGAACAGTGATCTCTTCTGCATCGACCACATCGTGCGCTTCCCCGAAGAACCGGTGATCGACGCGCTAGTATTGTTCCCCCAAGAGGAAGAAGAATACATCCAGGATCCAGAGCTCACTATATCGGGTACGTTTGGTTTCATTAAGGCTCCAATAATGGCGACCTCCGGAAGCATTGAGTTTGCGTTTGGGTTCGTTGTTGTATGCGAGTAAAAAATAGATCAAACTTTTTTAGGCGAGCGAAATTCACGTTTTTGATCTGTAAAGTCTCCTTATAAATATATTTTTAACGCTTATTCACTAGATAAATTTGTGATATAGTAGCACAAATAATATTTTTTTCTAAATCATTTATAGTGTCCAAGTGCCGGCCTTAAAACCTAGTAAGAACCTAGTAAATAAGTGTTTGCAAACATATATTTTTTTAAAAATATAAGAAACGCATTAAAACTATTTTACGGTCATACACTTGTCTTGTTTATTGTCTTAACTTAGAAATTTTGATTTTTTTACAGTTTACTGACGCTAAGACAAAATAAAAATAACCTCCAAATATTGTAGGTTAGCGTCATATTTAGTTTGGTGTTTTTTTTTCTTTTTCTTAGGATTTGCGACATCATCTGTGAATTTGGACACAAGTCTAAATCCAAGTTCCAAACTAACCAGTTAATAGATGGTGTGATTTCCTATCCCAGGGCGAGCACGCAAATATTACTTTTTTAAATGGAAATATAGATATTGAACGGATCCTTTAGTCTGACTTAGCCCGAGGTACAAGTTTGCCAAACCTTGTCATGAATGTAATGAGCGGCGCCGCCACAGATTAGATATTTGTTTTTATTTAAAGCTGCCCATTTCTGGTCACTATATCTTATTTCAGTTGGCAATAATGACTCTCTATCTCTTGACTCATAACACACCCACTGTAATTATTAGTTCACTAAACCTCCCCATCATGAACAGGGCTACATTCAGCTGAATAGAAAACACGGACGTTCATCATCTTTTCATCCAATGCGTCCAAACCAACCCGAGCGGGGAAAGGGACCTACAGTTTTACGTGAATTTCCAGCCATAGGAGCTGTGCGCATTCCTGACGAAATACACTCATCCTACTCAAAAAAGAAAGAAAGTGGTGTATGTTGTTGAATAAGCATAAAACTTAGACTCAGGGCGGTCCAATTGTGACTTGCTTCATCATCAATAACTTGTTGGAACTGTGTTAGTCCCAAAGTTTTACCTTATAGTTTCGGTGCTCGGGAGGTCGGAACCATGGTATAATATATAGCCCGTTTCAAACCATTTCCTTTTTTTTTTGCATTTGTGCCATTATTTGAATGGGCTCCCCATACAAACGTATTTTAGTAATCACTTGAAAACGACTGTTCTAATTTGCTTGATATTTGGCATCTAATATGAAACAACTGTAGGTTTTTATTTTTGCGAAAAATGTATCCAGTGTCATACAAAAGATAAAAGAAAATATGTATGAAGATTTAATGATTTGACGTAGTTTAGATTTTTCCGCATAACTGAATCGAGCAGACACCAAATATCCAATTACCAATTACCAAATATCAAGTCAATTGGAACAGTGATTTTTAAATGATTATGAAACTACGTTTGTTTGGGGAAGACACCTTGCGGGGCCGTCCATAAAATGCCATAGGTCGATCTTTGCGATTCTATAGTGGTATGTATGTAGGTTCTCACTTTATCATCCCTGTTGTACCGAAGGATCGAAATCAGTTATTGACTGTAAATCATCACGTTATTGTATATTGTACAATAGGACAATTTCTGTCATTTCATGCAATTTGTAAAATAGCTAGCGAAAAATATTTATGCATAAACATAGTATTCATCATCCTGAAGAAAAATAATATTATTCACCCACAGTAAACAGGGAAAATTTATAAATACTCCTTACCAAAGTAGATCAGGTACCTATTCAAGTTATTGGTCTAGCATGGTTCCATATCAATTAACAACATAGCTTTAATGACATCCGGCATATATGTGAGTAATTTTATTGGAAAATAACATGACATCTTGTTGTGTGAGTCATTTTCCTCGTATGTGAATCGCTTGATCTGCAGCGCCTGAAGTGTTAGCACAAAATATAATTCAGCTCGAACACACTTCGTGTTATAACACGGTTTTAAAAATAAAATACCCGGATTTGAAATAAAATGTCACTTGTCAAATGTGTGACTCTGACATAGTGTAGGTATGCAACAGTTACACCACTTATTGTAATGTGCTAAAATGCCATGGCTAAAATGACAATACAGTCATTCAGACAAGCATAATTTATGAACTATTATTTTCTATGTATTTTTAATACGTTTCCAGTTAATTCATGAACCATCCTCAACTTCTTAAAACAACGAAGTAATATATAAGTCAATGTTAAAACACGACTTAATTGTGTGATAGAGCCCTTAGTGCATTAAGGCGCTAGGACTAGCCAACTACTCGCGCCATACAAATGCACTTTTTAACAAATGTAATAATATGTAGTGAAACGCTTCAGCAAATCCAAATAGAACTCCAGACTGATAATGGATTGTTAATATCTTTTTATTCCATCATTTATTTAAATAATAATAAAAATAAAAAAAGTTGATTTTTCTCATTAGAAATCTGAAAGTCATTCGATTTCTAGATATAAGCAAAAACAGCATATATGCATAAACAAAAAATTCCATTTGCTTTTAGATTTCTACATTTAGTCAAAAAAGTTCGGAAATGGACACCGTTTCCGCAATGTATTTTGTATAGAAAAAGGAAACATACATTAACGAAAATCATTCGATTCCTAGACAAGGAATCATATATTGTAAGGATGACACTTATAATCGTCAGACTTAGTTAGTTTACTTGGGGTGCCTCGTCTAACTTTGCGATTTGGCTAGTACCAGGCCCTTAACTGATTATCACTGGCTTGGTATTGGCTTTGAATTACCTCTGAGTCTTCGCTGCTAAAAACCGGGGTATATGTAAATTATGGTTTCCCCGAAAATTGCCCATAAGGGCTCCTTGTACCTTGTGTTGGAGAAGTTTAAATTAATATTGAAAGTTTGCATGAAATAATCAGGTACATAGAACCATAACTCTACGGGACATGGGCTTACATAACGATGGATTGTAAAATGGGGAATAAAACTGCCTCTTTATTACAACAGGTACCGTCAAATACAGCTCATCTGAAAGATGTCAAAAGCTTTCTGATACCATACAAAATAAGACAGAATAGATTTTAAAATAGTATTTACTCAAACTACGTAATACAAATGAAGAAGTCTTTTTGTGCTTCAAACCTTATTCTAACTGCATCGCTCGGCTAAAAAGCGGTTGTCAAAGCTATTTTCTCAAAGGACAACTTTGAGTCGTTGAAATATCGTGCTCCGGAATCCGGACTTCTACATGAACGTTTTTCTCGAATGAAATATTTCTGATTCCTGAGCATGGAGTTGCATCAATAGGCCAACATGCGTATAACCAAGCTAATGAAAATGAAATGTATGCTATTCAATTTAATTTTTTTTTAAATAAACATTTATGTAGATCATATTCTGCGATACAGGGATTTGACATATTTAGAGACATATTAAAATCCATGAATTTAGGCTAGCAATCTCTAGCAAGGACTCTTTGATGAAACTTTGTGGACGTCACAGGAATGTTCCTGTCGTCCGTATTCCTGCTGGCGACGCTGGCCGTGTACAGTTTCCTGCCGCAGCTGCGGAACCTGCACGGCAAGGTGCTGATGGCATACGTCGCCAGCATGCTGTTCGCCTTCCTGACCATGGGCACCATTCAGTTGACGGGCCACCTAGAGTTTAATCCCGAGGAGTTGTGCCATGTTTTATGTAAGTTTATTAGTGTTGTTAACCGATTTCAAAAAAGGAGGAGGATCTCAATTCGTCTGTATGTTTATTTTATTATTGATTTATGTTTTATTGTCGTTGTAAATTAAGCTTCACAAATGCAGCGTCCGGACGGAATAGGACTTTTAGAGATAAATTGGAACAAGAACAATTTTGCAATTGGCACGAAGCATTCCTGTTTCATATATTACGTTATGGATAACATTATATTGGTCTTTGAATTATATTATTATTTATTAATAACTTGATCCCTATTTACTGCAGTGCAATTTGTAGAGATTAAAATATTTGTATCTTGTAATAATAATATTGTTCCCCGTGAGATTTTTTTGTCCAAGTACAAAATGTTGGCGAAGAATTGAAATTCAATCCGACATGAGTTGTCACATGGCAAACAAATATTGGCTGCTAATTAGGGGGATAATTTAATAAACATACAAAAAAAACAACACAGTTAAACCATTCTAGGGTACGATCACAGCATAGTTGTTTAGCTTTCTATACAGACATATGCACATTAATACATGCTATACGATTTCTGGTTAATGAAGTATTATTTATTCTGTGGTATCACATCAATCTGCTCGTGGTAAATTCTAGTAGGCCGCCGGGCAAGACAATTCCATCTATCTCTGCTCTGCAATTTGTTTCGTCATTCTTTCATAACCCATTTGCTGCACATATACCAACCATCTTAGCACACCCTTTTCAATTCTCGTCATTGTATCTTATTTCAAAGTATTATACCGCTTACCACATACCGCTCTTCTAAGCATTTATTCTACATTTGTATCTCTTCTCACATACCCAAATAACACATTTTCCACTTTGTATATTGGGTCAGTCAGTTTTAATTATATTATAATAGTACACAGTTAGGTGTCGTTTTTTCTAAATGCAAGTTTTTTATTTTGCAGCAATGGTGTGCTACTTCTCCATGCAAGCAACTTTCTTCTGGATGAACATCATGTCCTTTGACATTTGGTGGACTTTCAGGTATATTCATTAGGTACTTTAAACTTTGCTCACTTAAGTAATTTCTATTATGATTAGTATTTTGCCTATAACTGTTCCTAAATTTGTATCCCGATACTTGACTTGATCTTACCCATAATTACACATATTGTTAATCACTCTCTGGTATCGGGTTATTTTCCTGACGCTTGGAAACATGCAGATGTCATTCCATTGCCGAAAAAAGATTGCCTCACTGTGTTTAGTGACTACCGTCCTATTTCCATTTTACCCTTTCTCTCTAAAGTTCTCGAACGTGTAGCTCACTTTCAACTTTCCAACTATATTTCTATAAATAATCTTCTTGACCCCTGTCAATCTGGATTTCCTCCATCACATAGCACCACAACGGCTCTGGTCAAAATTACAAACGATATCCGGCTTGCCATGGATGATAGACAACTCACCCTTTTAGTTTTGTTAGATTTTAGTAGTGCTTTTAACTCTGTCGATTTTGACATTCTCTGTGCCATACTTTTTTCCCTCAACATCTCTCGGCCAGTAATAGGTTGGTTTTCATCTTACCTTCGTGGTCGCCAGGAACGTGCCCGATTAGATAATGTTTACTTCCACTGGTGTGACATAACTGCTGGCGTGCCTCAAGGCGGTTTACTCTCTCCCTTACTCTTCTCTATTTTTATTAACAAAATTGTATCTATTCTAGTTTCTCGCTACCATCTCTACGCCGATGACTTGCAGCTGTATAGACACTTTCGTGTTGATGAAGCTGCTATTGATTTAGGTCTAATGAATGTAGATGTCTATTTAGTACACAATTGGGCTTCGAGGTTTGGCCTTCTGGTCAATCCTTCCAATCGCTATCATAATCGGTACTCCCAAACTTCTTTCTAAGCTAAATCGAGACGACCTACCAGTTCTTCAGTTCAATGGCACCGTTATTCCTTTTGTGAAATGCGTGAAAAACCTGGGACTCTTGATTGACGAGACTCTGTCTTGGCAACTACAAGTCAGTCAAGTGAGCCGCAAAATGTTCGCTAGCATGCACGCACTGCAAAGATTGAAGAACTTTATTCCATTCGCCACCAAAATTACTCTCGCACAAACCTTACTTCTCCCTGTACTCGATTATGCCGATGTGTGTTACCTTGACCTCACTCAAGAGCTTCTGAATAAACTTGACCGTCTTCTCAACCTGTGTATCCGTTACATCTTTGGCCTACGTAAATACGTTCATGTATCGGAATTTCGTGCTCGTCTTCAGTGGCTCGACATCCGTCATCGCAGGAACTCTCATGTCCTTTCTCTCCTCTATATGACCCTGAATGACGCCAATGCCCCCTCATACCTAAGGAATCGGTTTACATATCTCTGCTCACATGGTCTCCCACTTAGATCAACCGACTCCTTGGTTCTTTCTATTCCCTCGCACTCATCTTCTGCCTATTCCGACTACTTCACGGTACACGCTGCAAGGCAGTGGAATCAGCTACCTCCTCCAGTTCGAAATTCGCCCTCTATTCATGCGTTCAAAAAAAATCTTAAAGCTTTCTTTCTTTCCTAATTACGTCTTTACTTTCCCCCCCCCCTCAGTTTTCAGTTAATTTTTATTTCTATTGGCAATACATCTGTTTGTTTTTTTTCTTAATTTTTGTGATAGTGTTAAGTATCATACTTTATTTTCTGTTTCTATATAATATAAAGTGTTTATATATTTATATTAATGTATATTTATATTTATATGTATATAAGTAGTTGGTATATTGTGTATAATATTTGTTGTAGTAAATTCATTTTATCAAACTCGCACTACTGCTCACGATACCCAAAGGTAGACTGGTAGAGAATGCCCCTGGCATTTTAAGTTGTACCTTTTGCCTGAATTTTGAGTGCAATAAACATATATAAATAAATAAATTTTCAGTTTGGAAAACAATTTAAATATGTACAAAACCGGCCAAGTGCGAGTCGCACTCGCACACGAAGGGTTCCGTACCATCGTTCAAGATTTAACCAAAAAAATCACGTTTTTTGTATGGGACTCCCCTTTAATTTTTTTTTATTTTTTATTTTACCTATTTGTTGTTACAGCGGCAAAATAAATACACACTCTGTGAAAATTTCAGCTACCTACCTATTACGGTTTTGTATTGAGATACAGCCCTGTGACAGACGGACGGACGGACGGACAGCGGAGGCTTAGTAATAGGGTTCCGTTTTCACCCTTTGGGTGCGGAAACCTAAAAACCAGTAAACAATATTTGGTGGCTCTTCTTAAACTTACTCGGACCAGCGGATTAAGTTTGTGACATAACTTGGTGTTACGAAGAAGAAGTTTAAATATAAGGAAATTAAATTCATGTTGGCGTTATCTATTGGCGTAAAATAAACTTTTTAGTAATTCGCAAAATATAATTTTGGGTGCATTGCAGGATATCATTAATTTTATACTAAATATACATAATGTATCGCTTTTAAATGTTTCGCGCATATGTACCTAGTTTATTTTTTACCAATAGGGTACATAACATCGATATTTCATTTCAGCAGTTACAGAAATAATTCGTTGGAATATGACAACATAGATTTTTTTTGTAATATACTTTGCATGGTATCATAAATTGTTATTATGTCTAGTTGACGGGCTTTAATTAAATACATTAGTCTTTATATGTACATATGATTTTATACATATTATTATATTTTAAAACATTACATACCATTATATTATTTTCCTCACTACTTTTATAATATCTTTCTTAATTAATTTTTAATAAGTCTGTAATAGGGATTGTGTAACATCTGGTGGCAGTTGCCTAGTGTCTAGTATGATTGATTTAGGAGCTTTCCAATGAAAGCATTTTTTTTAATTGTTGCTTAATTCACACTTTGGGCAATATAACATCATCAAGCGGCAACGAAAATGTTACAAGTTTTCCACCAAGTTCAGTGTAAGAGTGCAATATAAGGAAGGGCCACTGAAGAGAAACGAAGGAGAAGTGCCATGCGGCCGATATCTCGTCTCCGCCATATGGTCAAAATGACCATATCGTTTTATGGGTATCCGGCGGCGCGTCGTGTGCCACACAGTCGAAACATCGCCACCGCGCGCGAATTTAAGTCAGTTCCCACTGTGGTTCCCACCCACACGTACCCTCCATACTCCAGGAACTTTAGCCTTAAATCAGCACTTAGAAAAACATTAAATCCGAAATGCATTTTTTTTTCTCATAAACGTAGTATTTCATGTGGACGTGTGTACATTAAGTTTGCAACATTTTGGGGGGTCCGGAAGATTGAAATAAAATATGAAATATGTTTAAAAAATGATATCTCCTAAACAAATATTTAGAAATGTTATTTAAAAATGTTATATGTTAGCTAATTTTAGGTGTAATATTACTGTGAATTTGAAACAATTTCTTATTTACGGAACTGTGTAAATTTTTTTTTGTACTTTTAATATCTTTAATATTTAATATCTGCAAAGCAAATAATGAATATTCTATTTTATTTTCTGAAATTGGAAACTGACTGCAAACTCTATATTCTGTGAAATTTGTAAAATGTTGCAAATATTAGAAGCACATTTTTTTCATTTATAATGTTTACATTCACACAAAAGCTAAACAAAAAATTCGAAATACGTATAAAATCTTTCGTTGTATAGTTTCTAAAGAATTTAATTTGCTTTTACATATTCTAGAAAGAAATATAACAATAGCAAGTTAGGTTCGCGGCATAGATTTTTTTTAGAAAAAAAATTTTTTAAAATACATTTCCGTAATTACAAAATTGTTGCAAATTCACAGTT
Organism: Incurvaria masculella; assembly: GCA_946894095.1. Classification (NCBI taxonomy): domain Eukaryota; kingdom Metazoa; phylum Arthropoda; class Insecta; order Lepidoptera; family Incurvariidae; genus Incurvaria; species Incurvaria masculella. Next base: position 14,698,987 of record OX335644.1, read on the forward strand.
ACATTACGCCTTAAAAGACTTAACATATACATTTTTTTAATACCGTTTCTAAATATTTGTTTAGGAGATATATATTTTTTAAATACATTTTTTTTTCTATCTTCCGGGCTCCGCTTAGTATTGCAAACTTAATGTATATGCTTACATTAAGTTTGCAACAGAAATTATATATTTCTGAGTAAAAAAAATAACATTTCGGATTTCATGTGCTTCTCAAACCGTATCTACCCCGGTCTACCAATACATTTGCCTCTTGCATGGGGCATGTACGTTGAAGTTGGATCGGTAGTTTTTGAAAATTGGAGACAACCTGCTCCGTTAATGCGCTCGGCGCCGTCTAGTTAATATGTGGTGTGAGAAGAATGTTCCATTCATATTACTTACATAACACAAATATATTATCACATAATCGCGGTCATTATATATTTTTAGGACAATGATAAACATGAAAACATTTGAAAAAACTTACACAATATGAATAAATCTGAACAAGTTTTTTCTCTTTGCGCTGTTAGGTAAGGCACATAGCAGAGAGAGAATTAAACTTCAAAAACTCGTCTCTGCACCACCACAGAATAACTTTCCGAACGCCTTTTTCACATTGCGGTATGCCCGCCATGCCTTACCCGCGTCGAATCACTTGAAAGGTTATTTCGATATTAGCTTGCTCCTCTTCAAATATTTACGATGGAATGCGAGTTCTTCGATTGATTTCGACTGAAATTCCAGTTATATGGTAGAATTCCAGACGATTTTTTAAGTAGTATGCCCATAAGGACTAATCTATATAACGACGCCTGGTAAGGGGGCTCGTTATCTGAGTGGTCCGACATGATATGAAACCCGAATGAATAGTCAGGATGTGATATACGTTCATTTATTAATTAGTAACAGACAAAAATTAGTCCAGGCTAACACAGGATTACAGTGATTTAATTTTATCTGTGGATTTAACCCATCGATACGCAGATGGATTTAAGGCTCCAACTGAGTCCAGCGTTAATTAAACAAACGATAATGGTGACCTCCGAAAGCATAAAGTTTGCGTGTACGTCAAAATCGTTTTCGGGCGAGCAAAATTTATGTTCTTGATCTGTAAAGTCAATATAATAAATAAAATAAATAGCATAATGTGTTAACGCGGCAAACAGCGTTGCCGATAAACACTTCCCAGATTCCCCAAAAATGTTCTTAGGATTCTCCAAAATCCGTAATGGGAACCAAGTTTTCATTCCAAATTTCGAATGAGTAAAAAAATCTCATGCAGCCAAAAAACTGAATTCCCTGCGGATTGGCCAATTCCCCGACGCGTCGGGGAATTGGCCAATTTGGTTGAGTAGGTAGGGGAATTGGCCAAATTGAGTGAGTAGGGAATGCAAGCGTCGCGACGCTTGCATTCCCTACTCACTCGCATTCGGCAACGCTGGCGGCGCGGCGAGTCATGGCGCCCCAACCGATCATTCAACCCTAACAACTGTATGCAGAGTGGGCGGACTAACTATGGTTAGTTGGAATGTCAATCAGTATTTACCTTGACGTTGGATCAGCGATAAACGCACAGGATTCATACTAACAAACGTCCTGATTTTGAGATTGTATTAACGTTTGTAGGTCTGATAATAAATTAACCAAATGATGGCCATGTCTTCTTGCAGAGGTATCGCCAAAGCCAGAGACATCAACCGTCGTGGAGAGAACCACAAGTTTCTCATGTACTGCCTGTACGGTTTCGGCTGCCCTTTGCTCATGACCATCATCTTCGCTGTTATAAACTACCTGCCAGCGGACCTCATTAATCCTGCGATCATCACTCCCGGTATCACCAGCAAGGGCTGCTTCATTGCCAGTAAGGAAGCAAACTTTAACTGTACTAATCTAGGAAAATCGTGGAAATATTTTGAACATTGTGCATAAAGTATCATGTATCAGTCGTCTTGAGTTACAATGTAAATGAAAGTCGGATGGTATTTGATAAAGAGCAAGTTTTTGTATTATCATTCTACTTGGTTAAGAATAACTGTATGATCAAGAGTTTTTAGATACCTGTCAAACCGAGCAGCTCTCCAATACCTACAAATTAAGCTACAATTATTAATTATATATTGAAAAATCTGATAGGTATCTAATTGCTTTCTTGGTCATCCCCATTGAGTAGCTTTGGATACGTTCATGCATGCAACTGCTTCTCGGTTCCATCTTAATTCGTTCTGCAGTCACTCGAACCGACCGTAACACGGGCGTTTGCAGGGATGGAGAAGATGCTGTATCTGTATGCGCCGATTTCGGTGATGATAGCGGCGAACTGCGCGCTGTTCGTTGCGACGACGTGCAACCTGTGCGCGGTGCGCCGCGCGACGCGCACGCTCCGCTCCGTCGATAGCAGCGTGCAGCGCGCTACGCAGAACAGGTGGGTTGTGATAGAATTCATCGAGATCCCTTTCCATCATATTCCCTATGTTCCGAATTCCATACAAAGCCTACACAGCAAATACAGTGAATGTCCCGTAAGGCGTAATTGATATCGCTGTTCACAGTCACAGACATTACTACTCTACGGTATCCAAATCGGATCGAATTTGAACAGACATGTATCAGAGCCTAACCTAACCACCTCGAAAATGCCTTGTACATAAGTCTCGACAGTGGGTATTCCCGGCTTAGAAGTGTCTAACTAGACTAATGAACGGCATTACGCATCCTAGTTTTAGAATAAAAGTGCCCACGATCAGAGAACTATTGATAAATATGCTCCATGACAGTACGATAACAGCCATTGACATCGTAACGGTATCGTTAAGCGTTTCCCAATGCCTACTATACGATCTGTGTGCGGTATAGAGTGACACCTTATGTCAACTCAAACGTTCACGGAAGTGAATATGAGCATTTCAGGGCGATCGTGAACACGTAAATAGTTGCTGTCTCTGCAATGTACGCATTTCGGAACGTACTGTCTGACTTCGAATTTCGACCTTGGTGAGGGACTAAGGCATTATTTCCCTTTGCGACAGACTATAAATACATCTATTATGAAATTACTGTTAGCAATTAAATTGTCTTGTTCATTCAAACGTTTGCTCCAAATCAACCATTATTATTTTCAAACTACATATTTTCAATAGGGCAATGTCTTAAAAATGAATAAAGTTGTTTCTTTTCAAACCCGGAATAACGGCTCATTATTCAGTTTAAAAAGTGCGTAGGTGAAACAAAATTAAATTATATATACTAAAATTAGTTATTTTCAATGCGTTCCGAAAATGAAAAAAGTGAATGTATGTTTTGATGGTCTAGCGATAACCTTACGGTAAATTCGGCAATTGTGTAAAAAGTTAGAACCAACAATAAGATACCCAAATTTTTACCGTTATGTGTTACAAATATAGCTACAATATCAGTGTAGGTATCGTGAATATTTTTGAAAATTTAAAATGTGTTGTAATAATTTTTCAAAGTAATACGTGATTTCAATTACGTGCTGTGTAAATGTTAAGGGCCTCAAAGAAAAAAAAACTGTTACGGTTGATGTTTTCTCCCCAGATTCATTCTGTACGTGAAGGTATTCCTCCTGATGGGAGTGAGCTGGTCGCTGGAGGTGGCCAGCCTGTTCTCACCGAGGCTGACCGTGTGGAAGTTCACGGACGCCTGGAACCTCCTGCTCGGAGTGCTCATATTCTTCATATTCGTCTGCAAGAAGAAGATCTTTAGGATGTTGGTGGCCAGGTAAATACGTAGGTTTACCTATGGTAAGCTATGGTACCTAAGGTAGACCTTTGCTCTAGATTTTCTGACCATTCGAATATCTATAAATTGGGAAATTCAAGCAAACTACGAGTTCATATTTTTTGTCATTAGACATTAATTATTTTAATTTCTTTTTTATTGTACACTTTTGCCGTGAGTTTTTCCTTCATTTAAGTCTAAAGTAATTCAGTGCGATAATTTGTCAGTTGAAAGAACAGTTTGAAAGTGTGTAACCTTTCATCAGCCGTTCCTTAGAAAATAAGTAGACAAACGGAAAGGATTGTCCCTAAAATGGTAAAATCCTGAGATTTTTTTGTGTATAGAAGCTAGGGATATTTTGCATATCACTATTATTACAACATGTTAAGTGTAAGATAGAACCTAATATAAAATAAATATGAATTGTTAGAAAAACTAATATCAAGTGGGGTTGTGGGCAGGTACCGGTCGATTCGCGACTCGTCTTCGGCAGGCAGCAGGCGCAGCGGCTCGCGGCTCACTACCTCCTCCACCAGCTCCAGCAGCCTCGACCAAGATGCCTTCCCCACGGAAGTCGTCAACCTCGACCCCAAGGGGCACCGCTAAATATACGCGACTCGTCCCTGGCGGGCGCTGGGCGCTGCTCATGGCTCATTACCTCCTCGACCAGCTCCAGTTCGCTCAACCAGGATGCCTTACCCATTGAGGTCATTACCCTCACTCCCAAGAGACACAGTTGAGTCTACACGACTAGTCCCTGGCGGGCGTAGGGCGATGTTCATTACTCATTACCTCCTCGACCAGCTCAAGTAGCCTCGACCAAGATGCCTTCCCCACGGAAGTTGTCATTATCGACCACAAGGGGCATCGCTGAGTCCACGTGATTAGTCCCTGGCGGGCGGTGAGCGCTGCTCTTAGCTCACTACCTCCTCGACCAGCTCCAGTAGCCTCGACCGGGATGCCTTCCTCACGGAATTTATTACCCTCCACCCCAAGGGGCATCGCTGTGTCTACGCGACTCGTCCCTGGCGGACGGTGGGCATTGCTCATTGCTCACTAAGTACTCAACCAGCTCCATAAACCTCGACCAGGATGCCTTTCCCACGAAGGACGTCAGCCTCAACCCTAGGGCACTGCTGAGTTTACGCATGGCTATTTTCGGTGGGCGACAGACGCTGCTCGTGGCTCACTACCACATCGACCAGCTCCAGCCGCTTCGACCAGGACACTAACTGCAGGGTGGTCTTTACCCTTGACTACATAGTTCATAGTTCATAGTTCATAGGGGCACTATGAACAGGGGGCACCGTATCTGAGCGCCTCGTCGCCGGCGCTGCTTAAGGAAGGAAGGACACGACCAGGACCCCTTCCAATGGAGGTCGTCACGCTAGACCCCAAAAGACTGAGTCTGCGCGGCACAACCTGACTTGTGGCGAAGTAGTGGAAAAGAAAATGTGCGCAGAAGAAAAATTCATAGTGAACGAAACTAACAATGTGAGATTATGTTCGGTTTTTTGCATGTATTTTTTATTTAGTTGCCCAAAAGATGATTGAGTTCGATTATGTGGCAGGTTGTGTTCTGATTAAACGTAAGGTGTGATCCCTACGGATATCTTATTTTAAGGTGGCCCAACCCGCTCATCTCCCCATACAAAAGGGGAAAGAAGATCACGCCTATATTTCTTGTCAGAGATCCAAAATTATCTCTATATAGATTTATTTGATCGAACTAGATGTCTGATGACCATTGGCATTGTAAAATTATGTTTGGTTTCCAAGTTATAATGTTCGAAAGATCGAATTTTTCGCGCGTTTTATACAATAACTTTGGAGGTGGATTACGCGATGATAAAGTAAGAACTATAGTAAAAAAAAGAACTAAGTACTAAAGTAAGAAAGATTTATAATCTACTAGCTGCGGTACCCGGCTCCGCTCGGGTTAGTGTCGGCTAAATTATTTCATGGATAAAAAATAGCCCACATGACTGGTCCAAAATAGGGTCAAACTGGTCCAGGACAATGTATCCATCTACCAAATTTAATCAAGATCGTTTGAGCCGAAATAGCATGATTTAGTGAGTAACATCCAATAATTCCCATTTAGAGCTTCGTTGACATTTGGTGGCTATTTAAAAAAAAGCATTTGCCGCCAGAACCTTTCTGCACTTGCACTGCAACATTGTTTACCTAGTAAGTAAGTAACGTGTAATGTAGGTAAGTTTTGCGTGGACTCCAATCCACAGCTAGCCTCAACATCGAAAACAGTAACCCATCTCGAACCTGACTGCTCCCAGAGATCCTATACATTGATAAAATACGCACATAAATCGGGTTAGTGGTTCGCAAGTTATAAGAATTGAACACTCTCTACTCACCCTTCAGGTAATGAAGCGTTATATTATGTAGCCTATAGGTTTTGAGTAGAATCAGGCTAGACGTAGATACAATTCGCATCTAAATCGAGTAATTAGTTCTCAAGGATTTTGCCAAGTAGTCCTAAAGTTGCGGGAAATACCAAGCCGTACCCGCCCCCCCCCTCCCCGCACCCGCCCCCGGCGGACCGCCCGCCCCGCCCCCGGCCCCGCTCCCCCTGGTGTGAAGTAGCGCTACCGGCATCGTTTTCGCAGCCCCATGAAAGTTCTAAAGCCCATGGGTACAATATCTTTATAAATTGTAGCCTATGTGTTATTCTGATGTATAAGCTATATTATTGTAAAGTTTCATTAAAATCCATTCAGTAGTTTTTACGTGAAAGAGTAACAAACATCCATCCATCCATCCATCCATCCATTATTACAAACTTTCCCCTTTATAATATTTATTAGATTTGGTTTTTGTTAGATTTTTGACTACAGCGGTCGTGGTTTACTTTTAGCTATAAGTCGTTTTGATATTAAAATTTTCGTAAATCTTACCAAATCATACACTATGCACATTGTCTTTTTTGTGGACAGGTTGCATCTTCCTCATCACGGAGCCTGTCTTATTCTTAGAAACAGAGAAGGTCCCAGAGCGCAACAGCACGGTTTTGTACCGTGCCCGCAAATGAGTTGAGCCCGCCGGGTTGGGCCACCTTAAGGAACTAGGGCATTTTTCACCTACTGATGATTAGCTTAATGGCCACATATTAAGGGCCTTTCTTAGCAGCTTGCAATCCATTACAGATTCCTAAAAAAAAACCTTTTAATTCTTAATCTGAAGGGGCGGGAAGTTTTTGCCTGGTATTTCTCCTTAGCTATAACCTGGGGTCTTTCAAAAATTAATGTTTTGGCCGACATGGTTTTCGCGAAAGTTTGTAGGCCTGACGCTGTCGTTAGGCACCTCGCAGGTTAGGGCCTGGCAAAAGCCACTTACCGTGAATTACATAAAAAATCAAACACAACACAATTGTAGGCCAACCTCGCCAACCGAACTTCTAATGTTTTTTTAGTAATTTAAAGCAGGAGACGGACCAAAGCATTGCCTTCTGGTTGAAGGAAAAGATCAAACAATTGTAGAATATTTCAACGATAAAATCCTATCAAATCTTATGTAATGTTTACATTTTAGTATATATTTTAGTACTAAGAGGTCACTGCTGTGCTCCTGTCAAAATCTATTCCCGAACAAATTAGTTGCCATGCCAGAACCTTCCATTTATGAGCACGGCTACATTGCCGCTTCGACCGTCGATGAAATATGTTTTCATCCAATGGGATGGTACCAACCCCTAGTAGGTGAAGAGGACCTACAGTTTTACATGGATCAACTAACAATCGTTTTACTTGTACGTCACCCAATCATCGTCTTACAATGTCTGGGACTAAAGCGATTGTGCGAATCTAAGATCAAAAACAAACAAAAACTCCAACCTTCTATAAGTATATGGGTATCATATAAGGTCAATGAAGTATTATTGTCCAATTCATCCAGCTTTTCTCTATTAATTAACCTTGGCTCAGACCAATTAAGTTTTACCCAAATTAGTGACAGTGGAAGAAATAAACTTTTTTTGCTTTTGCCTTTATAAAACTTCTCTCATTTACAACAAATAGATTTAGAACAAATTTTGAAATTCATACAAACTTAATCGGACAAAGTATGTAGTAAGACTGAATATGTTCGAGTACTTAACTTAGCAGATTGTAATTTTGATTCACTCGATGAACTCTTAAAAACAATTATGAATTATATGTTTTTTTAATTATTCCTATTATTGTTTTAATAAGGATTTCATTATTATTATAATTTTTTTACTTAATAGATATGCGATGCTGGCTTGGATTTTATTATTTTATTTTTTATTGGATAGTGTCGAGAAATGTACCTGTGTAAATATTGATTCATTGTGTTTTTATAGTATTCAATATGTGAATACGATATTTGTATTTGTACGCCGTAACAGGCATCTTATGGAGATCTGAAGACCAAAAATGTATCGCCTATTAACCCATAAGTGAACAAATAAATTATTTCATTCATTATTTCGAGTCTCTCGGCAACGCACTAAATATTCAGTTGATTACTTATCTGAGCAGATTACTAAACCCCTTTAAAACTTTTTAAACATTCTTTTAAAAAATACTTACACACATACTTGAATAATATAAACTAAGACCAAACTGAATATTTGAATTTATTAAATGAGTAATTTTTCTGTCGGTCAGTCAGTCAGTCAGCGTGTTTGCGTACACTGCTGGAAAAGCGCCTCTCCAATTTTTCTCCAGTCCTCCCGTCCCTCAGAGGTACGGAACCACTGCTTTCCGCCGACGCTCTTGATGTCGTCGTCCGACCTGGCGGGTGGTCTTCCCACACTCCGTTTTCCTGTTCACGGCCGCCAGTGTAGGACACGGTTACTCCAATGGACGTCGTCTCTTCGGCTGACGTGGCCAGCCCACTGCCACTTGAGCTTAGCCACCCCGTGTCCAATATCGACTACTTTGGTACGTCGGCAGATTGCCTCGTTACGCACCATATCCCATAGCGATATTCCCATCATGGCTCGCTCCATTGTTCGCTGGGCAACTTTCAACTTCTGCGACCGTAAGAGTCCACGGTTCACACCCGTACGTCATAACCGGGAGGACGCACTGGTCATATATTCTGGTCTTTAAATTTTGCGGAAGGTCAGACCTCAGAGCGAATTTAAGCTTTCCAAACCCAACCTAACCTAACCCAACCTAGTTGAATTCGTCTCTAGACCTCCTTAGTCAGACCTTGTCTACCAAGCCGCAGAATTTTTAAAATAATCTCTTGATGCGTTGATGAAGAGCTTGGGTGACGTTGTTCTAATCGCAACAAAATAATTTCAACTCAACACTACCATTTCAAACAATTCAGACTACGCACCAATAATATTTCTCTAACCAGTACGAAAGGGCATGCCAAAATAATTAAGTTACTCAAAAAATATAAAAGGGACCTAGAGTAGTAGTCCGAACCATGGGGCAGCTCGCATTCATCCCGAAATTCACTTATACAGCTCAGAAATAGAAATAAAGCCGTGCACAAAAGGGGCATGCATTACGCAAAGACCTCTAGAAGCAAGGCCCCGATCCCCTGAGCAACGACCTGCTCAAAAAACCAATGTAATTCTACTTGCCTCTTTACCAGCTACTTTATATCACCATTAATTTATATATCCGAGGGGTGAGCAGTGGCCTTAAATATGAGAGATGCGAAATAGAAAGCGACCGTTTTTACGACGCTAAAGCGGTGGATCTACCCGGATCCGCAAGAACTTGAATTTTAAAAACTTAAAAAAAAATATATTCAATTAATGTTTAATGTTTTTCCCTACATTATGTATGAAGGTGGTGATGACATTTACACATGAAACATAATATCGATTAAATGGCCACATTGATATGGTGGCAGGCGCTCCTTTTTTAGAAATGCTGCAGTACGTGACTGTCATTTCCACCTCAACGGCCTCATTAAAAAACAGAATTCTCGGATCTGGGGAGATGAAAAACCACATGTCATTCAAGAATTTCCGTAGCATCCTCAAAAAGATTGGTGATAATAATCGGACCGTTACAAGAAGTTGCATTTATGTGATCATTGCAGGTATCCCGTACCTCTACATTCCGATGTCAATTATCATCTGTATCAATTTTATTCTGTTCGTGTTGACAGCAACAAATATGTACAAGTTTAAGCGCCAGTCCAAGCGACTTAAGGCGCTAGGACTAGCCAACTACTCGCGCCATACAAATGCACTTTTTAACAAATGTAATAATATGTAGTGAAACGCTTCAGCAAATCCAAATAGAACTCCAGACTGATAATGGATTGTTAATATTTTTTTATTCCATCATTTATTTAAATAATAATAAAAATAAAAAAAGTTGATTTTTCTCATTAGAAATCTGAAAGTCATTCGATTTCTAGATATAAGCAAAAACAGCATATATGCATAAACAAAAAAATCCATTTGCTTTTAGATTTCTACATTTAGTCAAAAAAGTTCGGAAATGGACACCGTTTCCGCAATGTATTTTGTATAGAAAAAGGAAACATACATTAACGAAAATCATTCGATTCCTAGACAAGGAATAATATATTGTAAGGATGACACATATAATCGTCAGACTTAGTTAGTTTACTTGGGGTGCCTCGTCTAACTTTGCGATTTGGCTAGTACCAGGCCCTTAAGCATTCTGGAGCTGTAAAGAATCAGGATTAGTAATTTAATATTATATAAATATTTTTTTTATGCAACCTGACATGGATGGCTAATACCCACACAACTACCGTTAAGATATTAGCCCAATACACCACATTCCCGAAGGAATTAGGTGCCATGCCAGGACCTTCTCTTTATGAGCACGGCTACATTTAACTGGAAAACACGGACAATTCGATGGTACCAACCCGGGGGCTTAACCGGTAGGGTTAAGCCCGCCCGCTAGTAGGGGAAGGGGACCTACAGTTTCACATGGGTTCCGAAACATGGATCAGCCCGCATTCGTGACGAAATGCACTTATCGAACTCAGGAAGAGAAAGATAATGGTGCATGTTGGGCGAGGAATTGAACCCAGACCTCTTGTACGCTAGACCAGTCTCTGCGCCACTAGGCTACGAGCCTTTTATGTGGGCCCGATAAAGAAAAAAAACTCTTACATCTGCTACACCGCCTATATGGCCGCTATAGATGAAGGGATAGAATGACATTATAGAGTATTTAATCTATGATAAAACATATAATAGTGAACTGTAAGGGAAGCGGGTTCTTGAGTATAAAATAATAAACCCTTTTTGTTGCCCCTCCACATTTGCTACCATTTAGCCATTGTGAGAAATTGTGTTATATGTAACGGATGTATTTGTGTTTCTAATTATTACGGTAACTTTGATGGGAGTGAGTTGGATCGTCGATTTCGTAGCGACCATCAGGTCGGACCTCAGTGTCTGGTGCATCGCGGATGCCTTCAACTTTCTCAGCGGCGTCTTTATCTTCTTCATCTTTATCTGCAAGAAGAGTACCCGGAACATGATCACCAAGAGGTGAGAATGTTTCTATCTGTTTCCCGTCACGTATTTTCATGGCCTAAGGTTTTAGTTTAAGGTCAACTTCAACGAAAACCAGAAGAGTATATCAAAGTTGTTTCTACTTTGGGTGTATATTACCGCTCCCCTCCACGCACAGAACCAAAAATGTATCGGATTTGGTTTCTGTGCAGTCGCTGGCACTTGAACGCCAAGATCCAACCCGCCAATAAAACCGATACCAAACTTAGTGTTACTTATTCTATGGTGTTACTGCGCGTTAGAGCGTGTCAACTCGTAGCGTGATACAAATTCGAGCATGCCTTTACATCTATACTAATTATACATTTGTAAGGGGTGTTCATGGAGTAAGTGGTTTTGTTGTCTAAAATACTGCGTATGTAGACTTTATGATCGATACTAAAACTAAATTGCCGATTTTTAGAAATATTTTCTGTATGGATGTATGCATGTTTTTTTAATGTAACTGGACATGGATGGCTAATACCGAGCTAACACACCACAAGGGAACTAAGTGCCATGCCAGGACCTTCCTTATATTGCATGGCTGCATTGAACTGGATGGAAAACACGGACATTTTTTTATTGCCGCTTCGACCAACGTTCATTCAATGCGATGGTACTAACCCGGGCGGGATTAACCCTACCACCTAGTAAGTAAGGAACCCTGCAGTTGTACGTGGAATCCGAACCAAGGCCAGCCTCAACGGTTGAAAATGGTCACCCCATCCAGAACCTAACCGCGCTCACAGGTGCTTCCCCAGCTTATCGATTCGCAAGGCGTCGCACGCTGAGCTACGTAGGCTGTATGTTAGTATGTTCCTCCATAACTATTGAACCAATCATCACAATTAAGATGAGGCTTAGTACACGTACATTTAACTACCCGATACGCAGGATAGGCTAAACAGAATTCAGATCTGCTTACGCTAAGATGTGTCTGTCATACAAACCGGAATGCTCCACGCGCGCTGGCCACGCGGGGGGCGGCGGCTGAATGGGGGGGGGGGGATGAGGTTAACTGCTGAAGGGGAGGGCGGCGGCGGCACTTCTTATAAAACACGCTACGGATTTTTTGATACAGTTTTCACTGATAGAAGGAGCAATCAACGAAGAAGTTTGTGTATGTAATTTGTAAATATTTTATATAAACTTTAAGAGACAAATGAAGTACTTGAAAATCGTAGGTGTAAAAATGCCTACAGAAAATCTCACGATATCGTACGGAGCAATAAGTTCGAACCACTCACCCGATTTATATGCATATATTATCAACGTATAGCATCTCTGGGCGCAGCCATGGTCCGGATGGGTTACCGTTTTCGATTTTAAAGGTGACTGTGGTTCGTATTCCACGTAAAACCTTATGTGTTCCTTACTTAATTATTAGGTGGTAGGGTTAATCCCGCCTGTGTAGGTTTTGTATTAATTTCTATGTAATAGTGCCAGGGCAGGAAGGGTCTGGCGGCACATGCTTTTATTTTTTTTTAATTCGCCCCCAGATACTTACGAAGCACTAAATGGGAATGTTTGGATTTTCCTCATTAAATCATGCCATATCGGCTCAAACGGTTTTGATTAAATTTGGTTTGGATTGTCCTGGACCAGCCTTTCGGACCAGCATTTTGGGTTACTTTTTATACAGGAAATAATTCAGACCGACGTAAGTCAAAAACGACATTGACCAGAGCGGAGCCGGGTACCGCAGCTAGTATATTAATAAATTGCAAAACAACAGTGGAGATATTAATGGTGTGGTGTGTCAGTAATATTAGCTTATGTGAAGTTGTTTGATTGCTCAAGTTCTACCGTAATTGAACTCACCCCTCGACTCACCCCTCATTTGACCTGAAATATTCTTCTTCTGCTTAGAATGTATGTATAGCCAGATTCACACTGGCGCACAAATAACGGACAAATAAAGTTTTCCGAAATTAAACATCAAATCTACATACAGTGAGAAATATTGGGCTTTCTAAATCACATCGGGAAATTCACGTATCGAAGACGATGTTTTACTTTGCATGCTACAAAAACACGCACAAATATATGCAAGAGGAACATCTATTGTCATAACATTCGTTATACCACCTCATTAGGTCTACATATGCATTCGAATGGAGAGAACTAATATATGACGTAACGTATAAACTTCCGTTGTCTTTTAGGTGGATGGATCCAAGTATATCGGATAACACGAAATTTCAGATTCTGAGGTCAGTAACATGCAAAAATATCGCGTATGCGCGAGTCCTGGCGCGCTTGCAAACGGCATTCCGTCCTATTTATTCCCTTTCACATCTTACGAAATGACAGGAAGAATTTTTTTTCCACCCGTTGGTTTTTGACATTATATTATCACTCATTCGCTGGTAGGCTGGTAGCTATTGACACATTAGGAATAATGACGATCCGTAGGGTAATCGATGCATATATCAGCGCCCAGTGATTTGGAAACGTCAAGTGAATAAACCACTCAATGCTTTAAGAGAATCGTTACCCTAAAAAATCCCTATACTACGGGCGATATTAAGTGCTCTTAATGTTTATATCGGCTAATAAACACTGGAAAAAGTTGTCTTTTTTTACTTTTATGTTAGGAATTATTTTCACTGAAAAACACATATATTTACGTAAAAATAACAGCTTTCTCAAGTGATCAAAGAAAATTGATAAAAATCTGACATGTTTTGACAACATGGCCTGGAAGACGGTTAGTTTATATTGGCAGTCGCCGTGCAAAATTGTGCCTTCGCCGATGGGCAAAGAATGATTTACTTAAAATGTTCAAATCTCAGAGTTCCACCGCCTTCACGACATTGTTTAATTCTGTTCGGCTCAAAATACTTTTTTTAAATCCACGTGCAATTTTACCCACTTCTCGGTTTTCTATTGAGCTGAAATTTCGCTTGAAGATGTTAATCGTCGATGGCGCGGAATAGGTCGCTGGTTTTTTATTTTCTTTACTTCTTCCTAAATCTATTTATTTCATGCTTATAGGGTTACAGGCTTATTGCGGTGACAGCTACGCCAAGGTTTGAGGGGAAGGACAATGGTAGGACTCACCCTGTAACCGCTAAGTCCAGGAGGTTTTGCTGGATCCGGAACTGTCCCAGTAGGAAGGTGGCCACCACACACGAAATGTCCTTGGATGAGCTGGAGACGAGGTGAAGCGAGCAGGCACCAGAACTCATGTTTTTTAGTATTTTTGAAGATAGGTATACTTAGCGACGCGGAACGCGAGCGAGACCGTTGCCAGCGATAGCTTTTCGTTTCCTCAGCCTCGAAATTCGAATTCAACTCATTTGCCGCGCTATAGATGCTAGGTGAGACAGGTCTATGGGTAAAGCTGTATAGGAGTATGAAAGTGATAAGGATGGGGTACTTGTGTAGCGTCACAGCGATAAACCCATAAGCTAGTAGCAAATTAAATTATATTTGAATCGGCCCAATCAATCGTATAACTCGACAATAAGTCTAAGTTACGAACTTATTGTTTTCTCTGTTGAAACCTCTTTTTGCTTTTGGAGCAAGGAAGCCCACAATTTGGTACATGTATTAGGCTCTAAATTGTTTGAATCGTCTGGAGGCAAAAAATCAAAAATATTTCTTCGACAACGGATAGCACTTGCTATTCAGTGAAGCACGCATTCTAAGCAGTTTTCAGCATAACTAAAAATCAAAATTAGAGGAGATTTCTTATTTACTTTGGTTGTATATTAAAATTTTTAGTTAATTCCTTTGTAAAAATGTAAATATATAACATGTATTTTAAAAATAAATTGCTCTTTGATCGGATGACGCAATGCTAGAAAATAAAATATTGATATTAAAAAAATAAAAAAAAGCTTTTATTCAAATGCTTTAAAATGTTTTCAGACTTGTTTTACTGACGTTTTTGATCTTTTGACTCAGGTATCACAAGCGTGCCGATACCCTGCTTTCTCACCGTAGCCGAGCTCTTTCAAGCGCCAGCAGCAGCGTGACTGAGAATGTTAACATCAACAGATGCGAATTTACGTGACAACACGTCTAATATCACCCCAAAACGTCGGAATCTGAGCTTGTAACGGCTCGTACAGAAACTTACTTAATCTGTGCTGACGCTTGCTATGCAAGCAATGCAACATAGAATGTATTCAGTATCTAGGTCCCGCTGGGCCCGAAAGCAATCTAAACCTAGTCAACTGACAGGAAAAATAAATTCTTCATCCAACTGTTCTTTTTATGCGGTTTGACACAGGTGTATTTTTCGGAAAACAAAAACTTGCACACCAGACCCAAATATCAAGTCAACTGAAACAGATTTTTTCTAATAGTTATCATTATTAAACTACGTTTGTATGGGGAGTTCTAATTAGGCTGCGCAGAGAGGATAATACGCATTTTTCTAAACAAAGTCGCAAAAATTAAGCGCTGCTGTGCCGGTTCATCGGTGTACGCTGCCCAAAGGGTAAGAGGTATGTGAAAATGAAACGGCACGCACGTCTTTGGCGATTACGTCATTTGTGACGTAGCTCCCGGCCCCCACTAGGGTGACGTTTTGCTTTGGATTCTCTTCCTCTCAGTGGCTGAGCTTAGTACATACCACGCTGGGGCTGCATATGTGAGTCGCGAGCGGACGTACGTTTTGTAGGTCCCCAGCCTTGCTCGCACGGCAGTCTTGATGAGATGACCGGTCTCAGGAGAGCGCGTACCGCCTTGGCATGATTCACCATATACATACGTCATGCGTAGTGACCAGTTGATGAGGATTGCCACTCTACGTCCTGACCTCGGAGCTGCAGGTTGCGTGGTTATGTGCCCTGTTGGTCAGTTACGATGACGGCCGTTTTCCGACCTTAACGGCCATCTTTCACTTGTCCAGCCACTCAGGTAGCAAGTCCAGCAACCGCTGCATTTTTGAGGCTGCTATATACGCCCGGCGCGATGAGGAGAAGTACGCGTTGTCGTCGGCAAACAGCGCGAGCGTCACTTCTGTAGATGCCCTGACAGGGTGGGAATATCATTTGTGTAGGCCGCATAGAGGAGCGGCGAAAGGCAACTGCCATGTGGCACGACTACCATGATCGCCCGCGTGAATGAATCATGTCCGATGTCATGTCGAGGAAGGACGCTTACTGTCTACAATGCGAAATTAGAGAACTGTGGATTTAGGCGTATTCGCCTGCCTTTTATCACATACTAGCAGCCCGTCCCGGCTTTGCACGCGCATAATGTCATTTAAAAAAATATTATTTTGACACAATGATACACAAATAAACCATTTTTACGTAGAGTTCCTACATTGAGATATTTGAAATAAAAAAAAACTTAGATATTATTATTACATGATTATTAGATATTAGAGAAATAATAAATTCAAAGTGCTATAGGGAGAACCGCGGCCTCCAAGGCACGCTCCCGCCGCCCCGGCCGGCCGGTACCGCCGCAAACACTACATCCCGCAATTTTTAAATCTATAATATCTTCGAAAATATTCATTTAAATAATATGCTGTAAAGGGCCGTATAGATCTATATTAAATCAACAATGTATTTAAGGTATTTAATTGGATAAGGATTAATGCTGTATTGGTTAAAATCGCTTCGAAAATTAGCCATTATTTGTCGTAAAAAGTAAATGAGAAAAAAATGTTATTGTGGGATATCCATAAGAGATAGATGTATACCATCGCGGAGTTTTCTGTAGACCTTTTCAATGTGTACAATACTTAATACATTATTTTGATAAATCTGGTAGGGTTCAGCCTGCGTTTGCAATGTAAGCGGAAAAAAAAAATTTTTTTACGACATCACATTGGAAATGTTCTTAGATTTACACCGTCGCTGTACATAATGTTTTGAAAACTTACGGTTTTCCGGTGTGCAATGCCGTGCTTGGCCGACATGTTTCGCTTCCCACGACGGAAGCATCGTCAGGGCCACTTCGTTGCCCCGGAGTTACGTCTGACAGCCCGGCTCGTCAAACGGTAACTGGCGGGCGTCGGCTGCGAAGATTGTAGGTGTGGGTAGGTTCGGGCTGCCTCGTGGATGCGGGTAGGTTGTCAATTTGCTGCACCATAGACATATAGGGCTCCGTGCACACATAGCTAACGGTGTCAGCTGGTGCCACTGTGACGTGTGTGCCCTTCGGTCTATGCTGAGCAAGAAGAGGAGTCCAAGACGGCGAGAGTCTGATACTGTCGTCCCTGTTGAAGTTTGCATGTCTGGAGATTTCAATGGATTCTCGAACCAAGCGTGGCATATAGTACTTTTCTGCTGCTAGTGTGGTTACTTGGTCGAATCTAATCCAGTGATTACTCCCGCTCTCGAGGACATGCTCGCATATGGCTGACTTGTAACGTTCATTATTCTTCACCGCCTTGATATGCTCCGTTACCCTTGTTTGGATACTCCGCTTGGTTTGCCCGATGTAGCTCTTGCCGCAACTACAAGGAATCTTGTACACACGTCCCTATATCCCTATATACGAATGTGCCCTTGTCGGATGCTCTAAATATCATTGAAAACAAGCTAGTCCAAAATGATATCTCGATTGAGCACACAAGGCTCATAGAACACTGTCTACGTCAAAATTATTTTTTGTGGCAGGGTAACTACTACATCCAACTCGACGGAGTTGCTATGGGGTCGCCAGTCGCACCAGTGGTGGCAAATATCTTCATGGAGGACTTCGAGGAACGGGCGCTCAGAACTGCTGCACACCCTCCGATCACATGGTTCCGCTATGTAGACGACACCTTTGCCATCATGAAGAATGGACGGACCCATCTGGACTCTTTTCTTCAGCACATTAATGGTATGCACCCACAGATCAAGTTCACCACGGAAACAGAGAAGGAGAATAGATTGGCATTTCTGGATGTATTAGTTATACGGAAGCCGGATGGCACGCTAGGTCACACTGTGTACCGAAAGCCAACACATACAGACAGATATCTTAATGCCAACTCCCATCATCATCCTGCCCAGCTGAGGTCCGTGGTGAGCTCGTTAATGAATCGGGCACATAAAATATGTGATCAAGACCATGTGCAAGAAGAACTTTCACATGTAAGAAGAGCGTTGCAACACAATGGTTATACGGTACGGGACTGGAGCAGGAAGCCGACGAACCCGCATCCTCTTAGGTATGGTGTGACACGACAAAATGCATATCTTCCATATGTAAAAGGCGTAACGGACCGGATCGGCAAACTATTACGCAAGTTTGATATCAAGACATTTTTCAAACCCATGCCTAAGATTGCTTCAATGCTGAGGTCAGTCAAGGACAAGATTCCACTCCAGTCTCCAGGTGTGTACAAGATTCCTTGTAGTTGCGGCAAGAGCTACATCGGGCAAACCAAGCGGAGTATCCAAACAAGGGTAACGGAGCATATCAAGGCGGTGAAGAATAATGAACGTTACAAGTCAGCCATATGCGAGCATGTCCTCGAGAGCGGGAGTAATCACTGGATTAGATTCGACCAAGTAACCACACTAGCAGCAGAAAAGTACTATATGCCACGCTTGGTTCGAGAATCCATTGAAATCTCCAGACATGCAAACTTCAACAGGGACGACAGTATCAGACTCTCGCCGTCTTGGACTCCTCTTCTTGCTCAGCATAGACCGAAGGGCACACACGTCACAGTGGCACCAGCTGACACCGTTAGCTATGTGTGCACGGAGCCCTATATGTCTATGGTGCAGCAAATTGACAACCTACCCGCATCCACGAGGCAGCCCGAACCTACCCACACCTACAATCTTCGTAGCCGACGCCCGCCAGTTACCGTTTGACGAGCCGGGCTGTCAGACGTAACTCCGGGGCAACGAAGTGGCCCTGACGATGCTTCCGTCGTGGGAAGCGAAACATGTCGGCCAAGCACGGCATTGCACACCGGAAAACCGTAAGTTTTCAAAACATTATCACATTGGAAACCTAAAAAATAACAGTATTTCTCCAATATTTAATGGATGTTATTATACACATAAACCTTTCTCTTGAATCACTCTATCTATTAAAAAAAACCGCATCAAAATCCGTTGCGTAGTTTTAAAGATTTAAGCGTACATAGGGATATATTGATATAGGGACAGAGAAAGCGACTTTGTTTTATACTATGTAGTGATTTATAAGCGCCGGTCTCACAGTTTTCAGCACTCACTTTAATCTCGATGTAACTTTCACTATTTCCATCATGGGTACATATGCTTCCCAGAAAATAAATCACGGTCAGGATAATAATACGTTCAGGTGGGCCTTCCCGCTCAACTCCCCATACAAACGTGGAAAGAAGATCATGCCCATATTTCTTGTCAGAGATCCAAAATTTTGCTCAAAATAGTTTTATTCGATCAAACTCGATGTTTGATGACCATTGGCATTGTCAAATTGTGTTTTACTCATATGGTCCGAAAGTTCGAATTTTTGGGCGTTTTATACAATAAATTTGGAGGTAATGATAAATTAGGACATCTTAAAAAAAAAAGTCATCAGGTTGTTTCATGAAGATTTATAATAAATTAGGTTTTTGTTAGATTTTCACTACAGCGGTCGTGGTTTACTTTAAGCTATACGTCGTTTTGTAATTAAAATTTTCGTAAATCTTACCAAATCTAAGACTATGTGCATTTACTTCTTTGTGAACATGTTGCATACTCGTCTCACGGAGCCTGTCTTTTTCTTTGAAACAGGGAAGGTCCCAGAGCGCAATAGCACTGTTTTGTACCGTACGCGCGAATGAGTCCGCCGGGAAGGCCCACCTTAAAAGACAAAGATCGTACTAAGAGTGACTGTCAAGGTTTAAAACGCTGACTATCTTCGGACATACCATAAATAACCGGCCAAGTGCGAGTCGGACTCGCACATGAAGGGTTCCGTACCATGTTTTTTGTATGGGAGCACCCTTTAATTTTAATTATTTTTTAATCTTACCTATTTGTTGTTGTAGCGGCAAAATAAATACACCCTCTGTGAAAATTTCAGCTGTCTACCTGTTACGGTTACTGAGATACAGCCCTGTGACAGACGGACAGACGGACGGACGGACGGACGGACGGACGGACGGACAGCGGAGGCTCAGTAATAGGGTTCCGTTTTCACCCTTTGGGTACGGAACCCTAAAAACGCTATTTATTCGAATCGTATACGCCCACTCTGAGTATGACTCTTACAGACATATTCAGAGTTACCTGTAAAAATTTAGTACGTGGACTTGGACCGTAGTCCGGTGCTATGCTAAATGCTGTTTAGTCCGGCGATAATCCCCGTATTAAAGTTAGTCTGCCCACTATGAATACTACTCTGAATGTTTGCATTATAGGTACCTTATTCGTTGCATTAAATTTAATAAACAACATCGCATCAGACGACACATCATGACCGCACTTTAATGAACTAAGTAATACTTACTAGAGCTGCATTGATTTGTGAGTCAAGCATACATAACTTACATTTTCTGCAAAACCTGTGTGCATAAGTGTTTGCCTGAATTTTGAAATGGGATTTACATATCAGACACCTTTATGATCAACATAAAGGCACTATATCTTGAAGTAAGTATATAAGACATAAGACAGTACATAAGACAGTGTGGTTCCCAAAAAAGTAAATGTGGCATTAGCCATCCATATCCAGTGAAATAGAACAAAAGTCTTAGGAAACGTGCGAATGGCGTTGGTTTCTGTTATGGAAAGCCAAGCAATTACTATATAACTTAATTGCCTGTATCAGTGTCCTGATTGTTTTACTAATGTACGTAATCGAGAAAGAAAACATTAAATATAAAACCGATTACAAAGACCAATAGACTAGGAGGTCGCGACAAAAATGGTAACCATAACGTAAATGGCTGAAACTGGATTCACAGGATAAAGACCAACCCTCTGAAGATTAAGGTGTCCGTCTGCTTGCGCCAATTGGTTGCGTTACGTAGATAAAGCGCCTACAAAAGTAGTTATGGTGACAAAAAATATAAATGATATGGTAAATGGCTGCAAATAACGAAGCATGAAAGCATCAGTACATACTTGCTTAACAATACCAAAACTAAACAAATCTTTGGTTGCATTTCTTAGTTATAGGAGATTTAGGTCACAGATCTAACTTTAGGGATTATTTAGTATTTAATTAAAAATCCGACTGGTTATTGTTGTATAAATAATAGGTATCAACATTTCTAGACAATCAGTATAATCATCAGCAGGTACATACCAACATCTATTTTATAAAGCCAATCTGGATAACACAACCACTTGGCGCAGGCAGACCGACATATTTAGCATCAATGGGTTGGTCTCTAACCTGTGAACCCAGATTTGTATCTGAGCGGCCTAGAAGATCGTACTGTCACCAGATTGATGAATTGTAGGTATACTCTTAATCTAAGGGTATACCTCCATAATCGTAGTGCACCTTTATCTCTAGAGGAAACGAAAAAGCATGGTATATTCATGACCTAACCTTTTTTTTATTTTATTGGAGGAAACACAGATACAGATAAAATAATAAAACGGTTCGTAAACAAAGAATATAAAACTAATCTGCATCCTAACTTATTGCTCGCTAATTCATTTAAACACAAATTAGAGTAACAGTATAACAAGTCCTATTGAGTCATGATTTTTGTTTTGTGCTTGAAATTGCGCTAAGAGTCAAGAAAATGTTTAGGTCCGATAATTTCTTATTATAAATCGAACACATTTTATGGAAAGGTTCTCTAAGGCCAGTGTTGGTACTTGTCCGACCAATGTGGAATACGTCGCTGCATTTGGTATTTCTTGAAGGTATTCTCTAAGGCTGGGATAAATAGTCGGAAACTAAGATTAACGAAAAGTAGTACTTTGTGACGTCACTTTGCATTGCTTTAAGAGTTTGTCCATACAAAGATTGTATGGAAAGAATAATAATTCCAGATTAAGAAAGCACTTCTACTCTCGAACACGAGAATCGTTCGGCGGTTTTTATCTCTGTAGCTCGGAACGGCCTTACAGGATTTGTCCCAGGTGGGACCTCCGTAAGGTTTTCCAGTTTTAGGTTTATATTTTTTCAGGCTTATTTTTGTTTTAAATTATGTAAACCTAAAATTTGTTAATAAATATATACCTACTGCCTACTGTGAATAATAATAATAGATGTCTATGGTCAGCTGTCACATGTGACGGATGTCGAAAATTTTCATAAAATGAAATTTTTTTCATTGTTTAGTAATAAAAAAAAAAACACCGGTAGCACTCCGGGAGTGCCGGCAGAAGTGAAAACTTTAGTATTAACGTTGTGTTTAATTATAAGTACAAAAATACTATCATTTATGAGGTAGAATACAATGTTTATTTATTGCGCTATCGTACACAAATATGACAATTTACATGTTATTATTCATAATATTATATCGTTATTTATTTATATTATATATTACATTAATTTTTATCTCTTAGAAAAATCAACTTTCATCCATAATTTCGACGACTTTTTCACCATCGTTATTACCAGAATAATCATCGCAAATTTCTAAAACTGATACAATCGGTTTATGATAGCTGAAGTAAGAAACAAACAGTTTTGATTCGAATCGATGGATGTTTGTAACTCTTTCACGTAAAAACTACTGAATGGATTCTAATGAAAATTTACAATAATATAGCTTATACATCAGAATAACACATAGGCTACAATTTATAAAGATATTGTGCCCATGGGCTTAAGAACTTTCACGGGGCTGCGAAAACGATGCCAGTAGCGCTACTTCACACCAAGGGGAGCGGGGCCGGGGGCGGTAGCGGGAGCGGGGCCGGGGGCGGGGCGGGCGGTCCGACGGGGGTGGGTGTGGAACAAAAAGTGCTCAGCGGCGCTAAAGAAGTTTTCACTTCAATCTTACGCTTTTTCGATCAGCATCACGTGACCCTGACGCGAGTTTGGAAGTTTTTACCCATCCAACAAAAAGTGCTCAGCGCCGCTAAAGAAGTTTTCACTTCAATCTTACGCTTTTTCGATCAGCATCACGTGACCCTGACGCGAGTTTGGAAGTTTTTACCCATCCAACAAAAAGTGCTCAGCGCCGCTAAAGAAGTTTTCACTTCAAAAGTTTTCACTTCAAAAAGATATTGCATAGTTTTTAACTTAAACTTTCATAGAATACTTGAATATCGTCGAAGTAACATTGTAACGTTTCGTTTTCCGGAAATTGCTTACATTAATTTCACTACGAGAACAATTAAAACATTGCTGTTCAATAGGAAAATGTCAGCCTTAAAAGCGGTCGTGTTTGTGGCCTGTATACTAGCGGTTATTCCATATGGTGAAACATCAAGTGAAACTTTAGTTATATCTTCGAGTGAAGTTTCACCATTTCCAGCGACCACCCCTGATCCCCGAATTCTGAAGAGCCTTGACGGAACAACTGGCTACAGAGAGCAGCTATGCAAAGACAAAAAGCGGCCTTGCATAAGGAAATGCTGCAAAGCAAAACAGATAGCTTTCATGGAAACTATAGAAAACAACTCAGGAAATTGTAAATCCAAGAAGAAACTAAATGTTACAGACTTATCTTTTGAGACAGCAAATATTAGAAGAAGACACGGTTGGGGGAAAGTTAGCAGCATGTTTGTGATCGTCATAGACAATAAACTAATCTACGATTCTAATTATACTTTTATTCACATGGGAGATTATTATTTAAATGAGGTGAGTGCAAATATGTACATTAAGAAATCTAGAAGTTATTTTTTTAACAGACTTTTACAAATTCGCAGAGGGCTTTCTGTTGTCCGATCGTTTCGCGTGTTTTATATAGTTCGAATCTCATGCCGGGCCTTTTTTTAGCATGAAATGCATCAGCTCTGGTTAGTGGTAATTTTAAAATAAAAATTATTCTTCTTTTTTTCTTATTCGCGTCAAGAAGAAAAAATAATAATGACCATAACTAAAAGACTAACAAGCTATGGTGCACTCCAGCCTTATATTTAAAAAAACCTAGCACTGTCATCAATACCTGAACTTAGATGGAAACTAAAAAAATATTGCGTCAGAGACGCCCGACAAGAGCGATTTGTACGATTGAAGATTCTACGGATATTGTCACAAGCTTTTGATTCTAGGTAACTGAGCTGGCCACGCTACTGTACACCAATAGGACATGTCATGTGTTTTGAGCTCTTCGAGAGATAGTGGACTGTATTGTTTGCAAAGTAATTGAGGTTTGACTTACTAAGCTTTCTTGAATAAACCTTCCACGACCCCGCGCACTGGCTTAGGTTGGCGGCAGCGGCGGCGGCGGGGAGGTGCGGTGCAGTTTCTTCGAAGTAACTCTAGGCTGATTCTCAGTGTGGTAACTGAGTGTTCTAGATGTAGTTTATGCACAATAATGTTTCTGATGAATTTCGGATATCTGAAGGCCAGAAGATGATTCACTCGCGCGCGAAAGCCAGTTGTCACTGGTCTTTGATGCGTGCCGGGGGCGAGATGGTCAAGATGGATGGGTCAATCAGAAACATTACGTTTCTGCGGCAACCAATACGCTAAGACTTCGGGTCGCTTCGTATTTTAAAAGGAAAAGGAAGCTCAAACGTCAAACGATTCTTTGCAATTTTACTTTAGAAACCATTGACCATGAAATACCCGCAATTGTTCAATCACGTAGGAATTGAACCCATGCGTACGGAACATCATGGGTAGGTGTTTTTACTGTTTTAGCAGACAATATCTTGTTAGTGTTCCCACCACAGCTTGGGTAAGCACTGTATAGATAAAACAAACTATACGTCCATAAAGATTAGGAAGGAATAGCGTCTCTGGACTGTTGTGAACGAAGCCAGAGTTTTTATCATATCACTATTAAAGTAATGGTAGAAATTATTACGGTCTGCGTCTCTATTAACGATTCATCTGTGAAAATTCCGATGTCATGCCCAAATGATCGATGAGATTTTTTTTAAATCTTACTGTTCGGAAGCAATGTCTTTTACAAACAATGTAGATGACAAATGTAATCTCTGTGTGGATAAGGTTTTGAAAACGTTGTCTGAGTTTTTCATCCAACTTTATTTTGAAAGTATCTTGTGAAGTGTCAATATCGCGACACTTGACAGAAAGCAGGCTCCGACAAAGACTCAAATTATTATTTCAGAATGGCGAGTTAATGATTGAGAAACCTCACCAATGGGTGCGTTGGATAAGCTTCGGTGTAGATGACTTTTGTTTTGATTACGTGAAAATGTACTCGGGTGAGATTCTTCTGCGACCACTTTTTCGGCGCAAAGCAGTCGAATTGGCACAAACTGACCAAAGAAACTGGATAGTTGCAACAACAGGTACGTAACTTAGTATAAAAATGTGTTTCAATAAATTAACTTTTATTTTCAAAAGTACCATGACAAAGCATTTTATATGAGGTAAGTTGCTAAGCGGGCGGTAACTCAAGGACCGATGCGGCGTCGTGGTCGGTTGACTGCGGCACGTCGGAAGGAAACACATTCAGGAATCAGGAATTAGGAATCCTGAGTCTAGAAAACAGCTTTTATAGCGATTTTTCTACGGAAAACCTTGATTAATTAAAAAAACTATGCTCAGGAAAATGTTCGTCAAGAAAATCGCTTTGAAAACTGCTACAAAACGGTTTTCTAGACTCAGGATTCCTGATTACTGAATGCCAGGAATAGACCTGCGGAAGGTGGGGTTTCTTGCGACGCGGAGTTTCGCTGGTTTCTGCTGGGCGGGCTGAGCTTCCTCTGTTCATAGCTTGCAATCCCCGATATTTCACGGTTGGCACAATATAACTCGCTTCTACATGGCCGGAATTGCCGCGGCGGGACGCCAAACCTGTGATAGTTTTGTAAGCGATGCTCAAATACTCACACAATAACTTAACCCCTTCTCGTGAAGGCTTTAAAAAAATCTGCAAAATTGTCGGTGTCACCAGCAGAGATGTCTTTGTACTGTCAAAAACCTGCAAGGGGAAGCACAGATTATTAAGTCACCGATTTTTATAGTCTTTGTCATTGCGCGGATAGGCATATAGGTTCTTTCCATACAGTAATAATCTAATCTAAACATAATTTATTGAAACTCGCTAACAGTCTATTAACGTGTATACTTTCGTTTGACAGCTATGCTGATATCGTGTGGGTTCCTACTGGCGACGCTGGCGATTTACGGCTACGTGCCACAGCTACGCAACCTTCACGGCAAAGTGCTCATGGCATATGCATCCTGCCTGCTCAGTTTTTTCCTCTTTTTCTCCATCATGCACATTAAAACCTCGACTGAAAAATCCTACCATGGTACCTTCTGTTCAATTTTCGGTAAGTATTTTGTTCTCTGTGGTTGCAATTGTAATAATTTATTCAGTAAGAAGATTCGGTACTGATTGAGTCAAACTATTAATTTAGTTTATTTCAAAAATCGAGTGAACTAAATTTTCTTGAATGTGTGAGTAAGGGTGTTAAAACTATTGTAGAATTTACAGAGAAATTGTTAAAATAAATAGCTCCTTAATTTGACTTCTTGCATCAATCCTCAAAGATCATCCATTTTCGCCTATTTTAAGGGTTACTGTATGTTTATGTAAAAGAAAATGAAGTTATATCGGTAACACAGCTGCAGTGGAGAATGTGTAAACGTGCATTGGCTCCCCAATCTTAAATGGATTCCATCTCGATAAGACCTTTCATTGAGTACAATACTGGGTCTAGGACTAAACGTTGCAGATATATGACATAGTAAAATTTTCCCATGATAGAAAGATCTCTTCTCCACACTGTCTCTATTTTCACCACTCAAAAACAACATAACAGAACAGAACAGCCTATAACACCCAACAACCCCTTGATTTCCCTCTACGTCTGAATGTGTAAATACGATACTAGCAATATTACATGTTACTTTATTTACATTAAAATCGGCAAATTAAAGATGTGTAAAAATTAGAATGATTAGTTATGAGGATTAATGGTCATGCAATGATATGTCAAGTTTTTATGTTTATTTGTAATGGTGTACAATTCAATAATAATTGATGTGTTACATTTAACATAGCATTTTGACGTAGATTAATCTGCTTACAGATAAAACATAGTTTGTATTTACAATTTAGAGCTATAGAGAATTTCAGAGTGTAGAGAGTTGTAGAACTGAAAATAATACTAGTTCCAATATTTTACATTTTGCTGCTTTTCAATGGGACGATCTTGTTTGCTTTCCATCCATGATAATACTTCTGAAAAACTTAGACCATTTAAATAACATTGTAAACAGTATTAATTACATGCTATTCATATTCATATTAATACGAATTGTCTATTTCGTTTATCAAAACATTTATTTGAAACTTTCATTAACCTAATAAAAATACATTTATTGCAGCCATACCGGTATACTATTCATTGATAGCGACACTATTCTGGATGAACATCATGTCTTACGATATCTGGTATAAGTTCAGGTGAGATATTAAATATTCTTTCAGCAATATGGAATTCATATCATTTCTGCACTTTTACATGATATAAAAAATATCATGTATTCATTCTGTGGTTCACGATAGTCAATCGCTTGGTAGCCTGAGACCGTATGTCGGTACTTCCTTTATGATATTTTTTTCACTTTAAACGAGGTGTGAAGAAGCACCTGACCGGCCGGCATGATTTTCGCAGCCTTCCCGAAATTTGGAAATCCCATGCGCGTAGCCGGGCACCGAGGTCCACGCTGAACATAAGAAAAATTAACAGGTTTTTTTTTTTAATTGTAAATTTAAAAACAGACCACATTTCAAGATGCGTATTCATGCAAAACACACTGTAATTTTTAATCAGGTGATCCAAATCGTGGTGAATCCAAAACAAAGCCAGCCTGACATTTAAGACGCGACCCATTAAGGTGGCTCATCCCGCTCATCTCCCCATATAAAAGGGGAAAGAAGATCACGCCCATATTTCTTGTCAGAGATCCCAAATTTTGCTCAAAATAGCTTTATTTGATCAAACTAGATGTCTGATGACCATTGGCATTGTAAAATTGTGTTTGGTTTCTAAATTATAAGGTCCGAAAGTTTGAATTTTTTGCGCGTTTTTTGCAATAATTTTGGAGGTGGATTACGCAATGATAAAGTAAGAGCATCTTAAAAAGATTTGTCATCAGACATAGCTTATTTAATCAAGATTTATAATCTATTTGGTTTTTGTTTGATTTTTGACTACAGCGGTCGTGGTTTACTTTTAGCTATAAGTCGTTTTGAAATTAAAATTTTCGTAAATCTTACCAAATCATACACTATGAACATTGTCTTTTTTGTGGACATGTCGCATCTTCCTCATCACGGAGCCTGTCTTATTCTTTGAAACAGAGAAGGTCCCAGAGCGCAACAGCACGGTTTTGTACCGTGCCCGCGAATGAGTTAGGCCCGCCGGGTTGGGCCACCTTAAAAGGGAAATGTGTTCACAGAGGTATTATCAAGGCGATAAAGGTGAATCGGCGAGGAGAAAACCACAAGTTCCTAATGTACTGCCTGTATGGATTCGGCTGCCCTCTTCTCGTGACTGTCGTCTTTGCCATCTTCAACTATGTGCCCGAGGAAATGTTCGCCAATGGAGTCGTCACCCCAGGCATTCCTAGACGATACTGTTTTATCGGAGGTGGGTTTCTGCATTTAACGACTACTTAATTTGTATAGTTTAGTAATGTCAGTTTCGGTAACTCTTGCTGAGCTTAGACTGCTACACTACTATAACACTTTTGTTCATACAGGAAGGATAGAGATTAGATGAGATAAAATAGTGCCATTCATGTATTGTGTGGATTCCGGCACGTAAATTTAATACAGTGAGCCCACAGAATTTCTTACCATGTACGTTGTAAGAGGCGACTTAAGGTGGGCCATCCCGCTCAACTGCCCATGCAAACGGGGAAAGAAGATCACGCCTATATTTCTTGTCAGAGATCCACTTTTTTTTCCTAAAATAGCTTTATTTGATCGAACTAGATATCTGATGACAGTGGTCATTGTACAATTGTGTTTGGTTTCTAAGTTATAAGGTCTGAACTCGGGTGTTTTATGCAATAACTTTGCAGGTAGATAACTCAACGATAAAATCTATACATCTTAAAAAGATTAGTTATCAGACATATCTTGTTTCATGAAAATTTATAATCAATTTAGTTTTTGTTAGATTTTTGACTACAGCGGTCGTGGTTTACTTTTAGCTAGAAGTCGTTTTGTAATATTTTTTTTCGTAAATCTTACCAAATCAAACACTATGCGCATTGTCTGCTTTGTGGACATGTTGCATCCGCCTCATCATGGAGCCTGTCTTTTTCTTTGAAACATAGAAGGTCCCAGAGCGCAATAGCACTGTTTTTACCGTGCCCGCGAATGAGTTAGTCCCGCCGGGAAGGGACACCTTAAGGATTCGTCGTTCGTGGTTCAGATTACACGTTAAACAATAGGATTTTACCATGCTATAGGTCCCCTTCCTTACTTAATAGGCATTAAAGTTGACACCATCGATTTGAATGAACCAGAAAGAAACATTCTCTGTATTTTTCCACGGATTTTCACGCGGCACCGGGCGGCGGGTTCTCAGTTACGTGGTGGTTTTCCATGCAGTTAAATGTAGCCGTGAAATAAAATGAAGGTCCTGGCATGGCCCCTAGTTATTATCGGGTGTGTTGGGCTAATAACCTGAAAGTAGGTGTGGTATTGGCCATCCATGTGCAGTTACATAATATACGGTACGATTGTAGCGTACTTCTTTCGCTTCCTTTGCAGACATAGGGGTGCTACGTATCTACGTGACCCTTACTAAGTACACCGTTACTCTGATTTACTCTTTTTACTAATTAGTTTGTTAATGGTTATTTTAATTCGACCGGACATCTCTTTCTCTGTGTAAATAATTTTCGTCACTCTTTCGCTTTAGGTGCATGTCGAAACCGTCTATTTGGCCTATCGATCCATCTATCAATTTATACTCTTAAATAATGATACATTCAAAATAGTTACAGTGTTTATGTAGTTTGCGTCACATTTTGAACTTTCCATCATTTGTAGAAAGTTTAAAAATACTTCAAATTATGTAATAATGATTTGGTTTACAAAGAAAGCATTATCGTGTATTTTTTTATGTAACGTCAGATATTAGCCTAACACGTCATATGGGAACTAGGTGCCATGCCAGGAACATTCTTTATATTGCTCGGCTACCTTGAACTGGATGGATTAAATGATTCCAATATACTTTAATGCATGAACGAAACTTTTTCAAAATGTATAATAATCATATCTAAAACTTATGTACAGCAGGTGCAAATCTTTAATGCCGCTCGATCGCTAGGCTTGCGCATGTACAGTCAAGCTAAGTGTTACAATTTCAAATGTTTAACGAATATAGTATTCACGCACATAATCACAAGTACACATGTAGAATATACCATAAAGTATAGTAGAATGAGCACATTATTAAAGAAAAAACAAACAACTCATTCAAGAAAAGAGGAAAACCCACTCGCCGCGAAAGCTTTGCATGCTGATTCCTTTCTGCCTTGCAGTATGCTTATAAAGTAGTTCTTTTTTAAAACTTTATTTCTTTAATAAATATGTGCTTGCTACACGGTTGAAAATAATCACATATAATATTCGTTGGAATAAGCGGAAGACTGGCTTAGTACTAAAAAGTATTTTTTATAAATTTCAAGGATTCTTTAAAAAACGTTTTTAACTATTTTTTATAAACATACACAGTAATGAAGTACCTATTATTTAACTAAACAAATAGTAGCGATAAACACAAGACAACATATTTTTAATGAAGGAGAATATCCACTTTGTATGGACGTTTGGCACTGATTTGTTTTTCCATCAATTAAATCCGACTCGTCCTGTAGTTCTCACTTAGAAGAGTTATTTTTAATTTATATTACTGATTAAGTTACTTCACAAACGAAACACTTCAGAACTGTTGGCACCGAAAGTATTTTAATAACTTAACTATTTCGTTAAATGTACAAGCGCTCGCTACATACATAGACATAGCGGGGATTGCGGGGATGGCTGCGGGGAAGGCGCGGGCGCAGACGCGCCGCGGGCGCGGTTGCTAAGGTAACGAGGTGGCGTGGGGGAGCCGTCATTTTTCCCGCCCCGCGCCCCGCACGCACACCGCGCTGACCTGGTACCTGCTGTACATGGCAATAAGTCATAGATTATATTTTTGAGGAAACATGCTCTCTATAGTATACGAATAAACGTATGTGATTTCCATATGCTCACCGCAGCATGTTGTGTGGTTGGGTATAACTGTAAAATAAACATAAATATTTGTAATATCCGTTCGGAATTCAATGATTTAGTTTCCTCCATAGACTTTGGTTTTCCTGCAGATTCATGTAGTGTGGTTATTCCGTTCATTTCAGGATTTACACTCGATTCCGTTCATTTCTGGTGGGAATACAAATTTCGTTGTGTCGCTAAATTTGAGTGTTATGAAGAGCCAAGTAATCTGACAGACTGACCGTAACCTAATAGTAAACGCCTGTTGGATCATGCGAATGGGTTCAAAAGAAACATTTTCTCATGAATCTCAAGGCTCATGGCTCAATTATTATTTGTTTTTTGATTGTCAGTACGGTATTAGACATGGATGGCCAATACCGTACTGACCGTCAGATATTAGCCTAACACACCCCATGGGAACTAGGTGCCATGCCAGAACCTTCCTTGTATTGCTCGGCTACATTTAATTGGATGGAAAATACGGAAAATTTTCATTGCCGGTGCGACCATCGTTCATTCAATGCAATACCCCCATTGCACGGGCCAAATTTGTTGCAAATTAGCTCTTGAATGACCCCTTAGAAGGAATATATCGAATTACCAAACACCCTGAGTCTTTACCTATGAAATTGGAGATTTTATAAACAGTATTTTCAGATATAATTATCTGTGGATCTGCATGCAATTCGAAATTCAAATGTAGTTACCTACAATTAAAAGTGGATCCTTTACCACAACCGTAAGCGTTCGAATCAGTGGGTGGACCCGGGTACAATACCTAATCAGTGCGCTAAAAAAGATTCCTCATAGGAAGATCATGGTTTCCTCGTAGTTCTTAGTTCTTTGCTTTAGACCGTTCTACCAATGTAAGTTTGGCAGTAGCATTTAGATATGAAATCATAATTGTGTTATATCATGTATGTAGACGAAAAAAAAAAAGCCAAAAAAAAACATAATTTATAGACCAGTGAAGTTTCTTTACGGGTTCTTCTTCACTGGTTGATCGAATCCGCGGATCAATCAAATTGTGACATGACTTACGCCCGGTTCCACCACCTCCAGTTACAAAAATCCTAAAGTTACCTTTCAGTTACACCATACAAATATGCAATGTAACCATAAGTTAAATATCAGATTTCAGGTAACTGTAGGTGGTGGAAACAGGGGTTAGTGTAGTTTGACTACCAGAATTTGAATAAATAAATGAAATGAAATGAAATGAACTGTCTGGTGGACCAGTACCGGACTTGGACATCACAGCTTCTTACCGAACAGCACAATAGTGACGGCAGATGTCTATTGCCAAAAATTGCAAACAACGATGGAGAAGCTCGCAATTATACAACAAAGACGGGTTCATCGCTCTTCCCCACGACAACGCGCGAGCTCACACTTCACGATAGACCATCGCGAAGCTACAAGAGTTATAGGGAAGCTCTCCGTCATCCGCCATACTCACCGGACCTTACCCCAATGGATTTCTACTTTTTTCAAAAGTTAGATTTTTTTACGTAGGATTTTTTTCAACACCCGAGAGGCAGTACAAAACGCTTTCGCTGACTTCATCGCCTCCCCCGGCAGACTTCTAACTGCTATCAAAATAGCAAAATTGTATTAATAAATTTGAGCCGCTTTTTTTTAAATTTGATTAATTAATATTAAAAAATACGAATTATTTGTATTTTACAATTTTCATATTTTTTTTATGTTATTTTAAATTAAAGCACACACTTGTTTAAATATCATAGACAAATATAGCCGAGCTGTACAAGGAAGGTCCTGGCATGGCACCTAACTTCCATCTAACGGTCCAGTTTGGTATTGGCCATTCATGTCCAGTTACATAAAACAACCAAGCATATTTCAAGTACTGATAAATAAGATACTATCGCATAAAAAATAATAATATTTTTTCATTGCCGCTTCGACCATCTTTTCATTCAATGCGATGGTAACAACCCGGTGGACTTAACCCTACCACCGTGTAGGGGAAAGGGATTTAAAACTTTATATTCCGAACCATTGAACAGCTCGCATTCGAACTTCAATGTTCAAGTTCAACACTCCATGATCGGGCAGGGAAACAGTTACTATGTGCCGTTTTGTGCTAATATGTGATAGAAGATGGGCATTATGTTCAGATACTTACATTAAACAAACACAAATTAATGAAACTAAATATTAGAACAAAATATAATAAATTATTTGCCCAGAAAATGGAAATTGCACTTTATTCTGTATTCGTTGAATGGTGCTGAAATTATGGATCCGGTACGAGTTTATCACAACGCATTTATTATTCAAGCCTATTCCTTCTTCATTCCTGGTCTTATTTCTACATTATTATTGAGGTGGCTCTCAAACCACGAACTCTTAATTTTCTGTAGGTGGTAGCATTTAAAGGGTTTATAATAAATCGTTATTTTTTGTTATTCAGCGTGTTTCCGTCCACTGCTGGACATTCGCGTCTCCAATTTTCAACTTTTCGCCGACGCACTTGATGTCGTCGTCCCAACTGGCGGGTGGTCTTCCCAAACTCTGTTTTCCTGTCCACGGCCGCAGTAGTCAGTGCAGTAACAAGTGTCGTTTTTTGCAGTAAGAATTATAATGTATAGTATTTCGACTCTTTGTAAAGAGGTCACTGTAGTAGTTCATGACAGATATAATAGTATTAAAACTAAATCGTGCAAAGGTTTCACATTTTTTTCTTGTTACCACTGAAACTACTCCATCGCTTTAAGGTCCTTGCTTGCGGTAACGTTAGGTTCGGGTCTCCTCTTTCCATAAAATATGGTTGAGAGAGGTGATAGCTGTGACTGGCGGGATGCTCGCGAAAAGGTGCTGTTTGTAGGGACTTGCTTGCTTCAATTGGCAACACATTAGATGGCGGGCATTTTACAAATATTCTGATATTTGTTATGAACTGACTTGATTTATTGATTCTCGTCTATTCATATTAAAATAGTGTTTTAAATGTGATTGTAAGTAGTGGCAAATACTTTTATAAACTATGTGTCCGTTGAAAAAAGAACCAGAGAAATTTCTTAACAGTTCTTCTTCGCGGCGATTGCTGACCTGGCAAATGATAGAATATGATACATTCGAGTGCAGTGTCGCAATCTATGGATGATGAATAAACAAATAAAACAATTTCAACACTGCACACATGCTCACGTTGACATTTGGTTCGTTGCAGAAATGGAGCGAGTGCCTTATCTCTACATCCCGATGACTATAATAATCTCAGTGAACCTGCTGCTCTTCATGGCAACAGCATACAACATCTACAAATTGAACCGCGACGCGAGAGTGGTACAGAACTCTGGCTCCGCAAAGACCAAGAAGCAGTAAGTGGGACGGTGACTTAGAAAAAGAAGTAGTTCCTTCTCAAATATTGTAGCGGATCGTTTTGTAATTAAATGATCTTCTAATAAATTTAATAAGATTCCTTCATTGCTCTTCATAGCTAGGACGCTATAAAAACCCTGACTTGTGTAAAATGAATATTAAGTAGATCGTTAAGTAATCAAACAAAAAATCAAGGAAGACA
Source organism: Incurvaria masculella (assembly GCA_946894095.1). Classification (NCBI taxonomy): domain Eukaryota; kingdom Metazoa; phylum Arthropoda; class Insecta; order Lepidoptera; family Incurvariidae; genus Incurvaria; species Incurvaria masculella. The sequence continues at coordinate 14,734,000 of OX335644.1, forward strand.
AGCAGTAAAAAGAAGTTTTTAAGCTTAGCAGGGCTTACATGAAATGGCACCGAAACCTTGCAATTATCCGTGATACAAAAAAAATACTGGAATAATTGCTCCAATAGTTAAGATCATTAATTTCCCTGTAAATGAATCTCTGGAGAATTATACTTAAGTTGATCCCACCCCTGACGTCGTAGACAGTACGTAGTATAGTTCAAGCAAATATTCATAAATGTTTATCTAATTTATTAATTAAACTAGCAGCCCGTCCTGGCTTTGCACGGGCATAATATTATTTCAAAAAATATTATTTTGACACAATGATACACAAATAAACCCTTTTTACGTAGAGTTACTACATTGAAATATTTGAAATAAAAAAAAACTTTGATATTATTATTACATGATTATTAGATATTAGAGAAATAATAAATTCAAAGTGCTATAGGGAGAATCGCGGCCTCCGACGCACTATTTATAGGCACGCTCCGGCCGGTGCCGCCGCAAACGCTACGTCCCGCAATTTTTTAAATCTGTAATATCTTCTAAAATATTCATTTAAATCATATGCTGTAAAGGGCCATATAGATCTATATTAAATCAACAATGTATTTAAGGTATTTAATTGAATAAGGATTAATGCTGTATTGGTTAAAATCGCTTCGAAAATTAGCCATTATTTGTCGTAAAAAGTAAATGCCAAAAAAAAATTATTGTGGGATATCCATAAGAGATAGACATATACCATCCCGGAGTTTTCTGTAGACCTTTTCAATGTATACAATACTTAGTACATTATTTTGAAAAATCTCGTAGGGTTCAGCCTGCGTTTGCAATGTAAGCGTAAAAAAACTATTTTTTTACGACATCACATTGGAAACCTCAAAAATAACAGTATTTCACCGCTATTTAATGGATAGTATTATATATATATAAACCTTCCTCTTCAATCACTCTATCTATAAAAAAAACCGCATCAAAATCCGTTGCGTAGTTTTAAAGATTTAAGCATACATAGGGATATAGGGATATAGGGACATAGGGATATAGGGACAGAGAAAGCGACTTTGTTTTATACTATGTAGTTGGAAACCTCAAAAATAACAGTATTTCACTGCTATTTAATGGATGTTCATTGTACATATAAACCTTCCTCTTCAATCACTCTATCTATTAAAAAAAACCGCATCAAAATCCGTTGCGTTGTTTTAAAGATTTAAGCATACATAGGGACATAGGGATATAGGGACAGAGAAAGCGACTATGTTTTATACTATGTAGTAGTTTTACCTACCTACAGATATTTTACATTGTCACTCCTCATCACCCCAAAGGTTGACTGGAAGAAATCACTCCTATTTATAAGTCCGCCTTTGTGCAATTTTGTTGTTGTTTCCAATTGTTCTTATAATTATATGTGTTTTCTATTGCACTATAAATAATTTCATTCAAACTGAATTACAACTCGTTATAATCAACACAGCCCTTTGTTACAGGTTCTTGGTGTACATCAAAATATTTAGTCTAATGGGTATCAGCTGGATCCTCGACTTCGTAGCGACCACCAGTCCGGGGCACAGTGTCTGGTACATCACGGATGCCTTCAACTTCCTTATCGGCGTCTTTATCTTCTTCATCTTTGTCGGCAAGCGTCGTATCCTGGGCATGCTCACCAATAGGTAATCATTATTCATTTATTTTATTATACGTATGAAACTTTGTTGCAGATATTCGCAACGTAGTAGCGTGATTTTTAGGGTTCCGTACCCAAAGGGTGAAAACGGAATCCTATTACTAAGCCTCCGCTATCCGTCCGTCCGTCCGTTGGTCACAGGGCTGTATCTCATGAACCGTAAATAAGGTTGCTGAAATTTTCACAGATTGTGTATTTATTTTGCCGCTATAACAACAAATAGGTAAAATAAAAAAAATAAATAAAATTTAAATGGGCCCCATACAAAAAACGTGATTTTTTGGTATTAATGGTACGGAACTCTTCGTGTGCGAGTCCGACTCGCACTTGGCCGGTTTTTTAGGCTTACCTACTCTGCACTGGACTGCTAGACCCGTCTCGCAGAGGGCTGAAACATTTCTGCAGTACATACAGTCGTTTACTTCCAAATGAGTACACTGAGAAGAGAAACAATTGTCCCCTTTACTCTATGCTTTTCGTCAAAATGACGGAAAGAAATTATGAATTTGTGTCTAATTCCGGTGTGTTTACAAAGTATACGCTGTTATAGAGCATTTTGAAATTTGCAATTCTTGTCCACGACACGTCGAATTGACGCACTGCTTCGATATTGACATTTAAACGGCATGTTTTTGGATGACCAGTGTCATCACTAATTGATCCAGTCTCCCTACATTTTTCAATTACTCTCTTCACAGTTGACGAAGTTAAATCAATATTCTGACCATATTTTGTACGAAATTTTCGAACTTTCATTATTTTTTAAATATTATTCAACAAATGAAAACATGTTGTTCTATCATGTAACGCTCCATTTTTTCCAACCCTAAACTGTCAGCTGTCAAATTGTTTTTTAGGGTTGCCAACACTTTATTTTACAAATGGCGCCAATTAAAATCTTGTGTTAATTATGGGACACACTTTACTTACACATCAATTCATACAGTCGTTAATCGGTAGGCTAGGGGTCACGAATAGAAGAATTGTATTATTGTAAGAGTATAATGTATAAATGTTTAATGTAAATTTACTTTACATTAAATTATGTAGCCCATTTGGAAATTCTTGGTAAAGATCTGTAGAGCATGTATGAAAAGATGTATCTATGTAGATGAAGCGAATACCGTATGGCGCTATATCATCGCTGCCTACCCCTCCGGGAAAGGGGCGTGAAGGTACGTCAGGTATGCGTCAATAAAGAAATTATATAGAAATGGCGGCTTGTACTTGCGAATCGCAGGCTATCTCGCTTCCACTATATCGCTATCTATACTCACACAGTGCGGTACCGACTGCATAACAAAATATCAAATCAGAGCACGCAGTGATATGTACTCAGTTACGTTGTTAGGTCGGTATAGGGTTTTTCTGGTTGAACTGAACATAACTATGACTTCTAAAACCACGGGAAGATTCTTTGGAGTGTCGCCCCTGAAATTGTGTTTAAGAGAGTCGTTATCCTATCATATAACTACGGGCGATAACTGTTTACATGCTCTTAATGTTTAACTATGTTTTTGAAATTTTGGACTTTAAAATATTTTGTCAAAATTTACGTCTGTGTTTTTATTTTTTGGGGTTTTAATGTATGAATACTGGAATATTTTAATCAGTTTATTAAAAATCAACACTTTCCTTTAGTTTGTTGTATAACATTACTTCACAGGATTTGTTTCTTGTAAGCGACACTATTGACTAGCGCAATAATACAGGTCGCGTTATTTTTTTCAAAATCAACGAGTTCGATTCGCGGCTGGGGAAACAAAAAAATCTAAAATCTAATAATGCATTTTTAGTTTTTATCAAAATCCGTGAGAGGAGTGATCCTTTGAGTGTTTTTCGCTATTTCTTATAGTTTCGGATCTAGCCCTGAAGGCCCACTGGAAAAGTTTACCCTGTATACCTCTTAGATTGGAAAATATTGATTGGCTAATAAGCATTAGAAAAAATTGTCAATCTTTACAAGCCGCCATTTCTATATAGTTTCTTTAATGAACTGGCTTATATGAATGTTTTTGGAAAAAAATGTAATAAAACGAAGATATACAGGTATCGAGAGCGCGCGGGCACGCTGTCGTCAAAGCATACCCGGCAGCGCGGCACGAGCTTCGTGTCCGGCAACGAGACTGAGCACTCCGACGGGGGCGGAGATCCAGACTCTGCAGGTCAACCTGTTGACTTCAATCCCAAGGCACGCGAGTCGAACGTCGCTCTCATCTCTACCACGGTTCGCTAGAGCCGTGCGCGGGTACGATGCCGTCGAGAGAGACAGCCTACAGCAAGGAGCAGCAGGGCGATAGTGGCAGCGACCGTGACCTGCACGTCAACCCGTCGACTTCAATCCCGAGGCACGAGAGTCGAACGTCGCTCTCATCTCTACCACGGTTCGCTAGAGCCGTGCGCGGGTACGATGCCGTCGAGAGAGACAGCCTACAGCAAGGAGCAGCAGGGCGATAGTGGCAGCGACCGTGACCTGCACGTCAACCCGTCGACTTCAATCCCGAGGCACGAGAGTCGAACGTCGCTCTCATCTCTACCACGGTTCGCTAGAGCCGTGCGCGGGTACGATGCCGTCGAGAGAGACAGCCTACAGCAAGGAGCAGCAGGGCGATAGTGGCAGCGACCGTGACCTGCACGTCAACCCGTCGACTTCAATCCCGAGGCACGAGAGTCGAACGTCGCTCTCATCTCTACCACGGTTCGCTAGAGCCGTGCGCGGGTACGATGCCGTCGAGAGAGACAGCCTACAGCAAGGAGCAGCAGGGCGATAGTGGCAGCGACCGTGACCTGCACGTCAACCCGTCGACTTCAATCCCGAGGCACGAGAGTCGAACGTCGCTCTCATCTCTACCACGGTTCGCTAGAGCCGTGCGCGGGTACGATGCCGTCGAGAGAGACAGCCTACAGCAAGGAGCAGCAGGGCGATAGTGGCAGCGACCGTGACCTGCACGTCAACCCGTCGACTTCAATCCCGAGGCACGAGAGTCGAACGTCGCTCTCATCTCTCCCACGGCTCGCTAGAGCCATGTACGGACACGGTGCCGTCGAGAGAGAGCCTACGGCAAGAAGTGGTAGGGCGACGGAGGCTGTGACCGCAACTTTGAAAGTCAAACATCGCTCCCATTCTAGCATAAGCGTGTCCACATCACTGGCGCCTGCCTGTATATTAGAGAATAAGTATAGGTTCAAACAGAGATAAAATAAAACTTGTTATGGGAATAACAGCGTTTAATTGAGTTGCAGTTGCGTTAAATCAAATGAAAGTTCTAGAAAATCCAACCTTATATTTTTGCCCCATTGCAGGAAAGTGGGTTTACCGCTGCAAACTTCTGACATGTAAGGATATATTCTCTTAAAACCAATAAATTTGTAACGTAATGGCCACGCCACCGATAAACAGAACAATTTTTTTGGAACTGTTTTCCTTATCGCGCGCTTGGCGAATGAGGGCTCGGGGTATCTTAGACTATTTTCCTGTCAAACAACAACTTTACCTTGACGAAAGTATAGGGCTACATAAATTGTTATGAGATGTTTAAAAATGTTGCTACACTTTAATCTGTGGTTGTGATCTGTCTGCACTAGAACATAATATATCGCGAAAGGAACATCGTTCCTATTCGTTTAGTCCACGATTCGTCACCCATTTAAAACTAGGTCAATGACTGTCCGCGGTTGGAAAATTTCCTATCTTTCAGCAGCTGAAAACGACCATAAAACGCTGTGGTAATAAACGTGAATAACCCATTTTTTTTCGTCACATATAACCGCAGCACGAATGGAGCAGGCGTTGTGTACAATGTTTAGGTATGCGCCTAATTGCCAAGCTTCCATTATTATTTCATTCATTTATCCTTGTCAGAGGGTACATTTTACGTAAATATTCCAACACACTTAAATATATATTATATTAGGTTCTTAAATATGGAAAAGGCGTTATATATAGAAAACAGTAAAAACATATTAAATTATGTATTTAATCCACTGTGATTTAATCAATCAAAGTATATACCATTAATATCTATGCACTTTTGCAATTTTTTTATAGGTAGTTCATTGATCTTTTCCTGAAAAAATTGTGGGAGCGAGAGTCAATAAAATCTTTGAAGGCGGTTTTGAGTGCCACATCGGAATGGTTTTTTCCTCGTAAGAAGTTTTTTAGAAATTTGGAAAAAAGTGGTCATCTATTGGAACAATGTTCCGGGAGGATGGTGGGTGTCGGAGACATTCCAATTGCAGCTCCTCTAATTTAGTGACGATTTATTGTGCACCGTGTGGTCTAGCGTTGTCCTTAAGCAGCCGGTTCAAACATGTCTAACGACCGCGGTAATCTCAAAAGTTTCATAACCCCCTCTCATCACTTCATTGGTAAGTTTGCGCGATGTTAGATAAAAACCGCATAGATAGTCGCGCATATGAAAGTATTGTGACTCACCGATGCATCTAAAGTTCGAGATTAGCCTCAGATGACTCACTAGTGAGTCACTGTCACCTGTAACTCACTGGTGAGGCACCAGTGAGTTACAGGTGACAGTAACTCCCTTTAAATTTCAAGATTAGCTTTCTGATACTCTGGTGAGTCACAGATAACTCACCAATGAGTCAAATGTGACTCATTGGTGTAATTTTATTTCAAGAGTAGACCCCGGGTCGCATAGACCACGCCATCGAATTACCGAACGGGTCGAAATGACCCGTTCAATTTCCAGGTCGTTCGGTCACACCCGGGTCGCGAAAATCTCGCGAATGACCCATCGTTGATAGTATAAGATAAACGACACGCACTAGTTACTTACTATTACTTTTTCTGTGGCGGAACGGAGGCAATGCTGCCATGATTATATTTGGAACAATTCAAGTGGCCTTCGTTCGCTCTAATGAACCTAGAATATTTATGTAATTCCACTTGTCACTTTTTTTACGCCAAAGTGGCACTTATTCTGAGATAGACAATATTCACGGTAAATAATACACTCAGAAATTATAATTACATTTCTTAAATAAAATAAATAAAACTTCATTAACTTCATTGTTTCACTTGTTACTCATTCCAGCGCAGACTAAACGTACGAGCACAGAGTAAGTAATAGTGCGTACGAGTACATGTAGCACTCGGCTATTCTCGGCATGGTAATTATTTTCTATGAGAGCATACTTTTTTTGATACTGCTCAGCTCATAGGCTGATTAGCGTAATGTTATGTATCCTATAGTGAGCCCCGAGATGTACTCTTTACATTGCTGCAAACCGCATGGTTACGGAGTTTACCCCGAACAACGTTCTCTTTTATATAAGTAGAGAAGAGAAGAGAAAACATGGTACGTTTTTTGTTCCATCATTTTTGTTTTGAAAATTTTGACTTGGTTGGCAATAAATCATTAAAAGTGATCGTGGAAGGTGATCCATCGCAAACTACGACAGAGTTAGCGGCGGGCTCTGGTATGAGTGTTATAACAATTAATTTGAAACGAATTGGAGACGTGAAAAAGCTTGTAAAATAGGTACCGCATAAATTAAGTGCAGCATGCGAATAAACACGCGTCGAGTGCTGTTGCGTTGCAGTTCTCAACCTTCACAATAATGAGGGGATTTTGTATCGGATTGTTACTTGTGATGAAAAATGGAACCTTTGTGCTAACCGGAAATATTCATCACAAAGATTGAACCATGCATGCCTCCCCATTACATATCTGTTCCAAAGACCCTACACGACTCATACAACATACGGTTGACCCTCCTAAAATAGTCTGGAGCTCAAAAATACGACAGCATTGTCACTTTTTTAACCTGTATTGGTGGAAGTATGAGGCGCTCGTCCGAACTAACCAAATGAGCCCAAACTCGAGGGGATCACTATTAACGGTTGAAGAGTTCCACTGTCCACCTTCGGGTTCCATCATCAGACATTGGGTTTTTTATGTTTAATTTCTCAATTTTGATTATAAAAATATATATATATTATATTATATTATATATATTTTTTAAATAATATTTTTTATTTTTGGTGTATGTTGTGCAAAATGTTTTTTTTATATATATGTGCTTGAAATTGTCTTTTTTAAATTTGATTTTTATGTATATTGTCCTTAATAATTGATTTAATTTGGATATTATTGACTATACTGTATGGTATAGGTTTTGTAAATAAGGTATAGTAAATAAAGGTTTTTGATTACGTCTAGTTTAATGTGTTACTTACTCACACTTGCTATGACTGTGTTGGGCTTATATAATAACAGTAGTTGTGGTATTACCCATTATATAGGGTTACATGAAAAATAAAATGGACAAATCATAACATTTATTTATTAAAATCAAAATCTCATTACATATATTTACACACATATTTGTCAAACCTGACGAAGAGTCCAGCGATTGTACATTACTAAAATGAGAAAATGTCAACCTCCCCTAAAGAAAACAATCAAATTCTTGTCAACTACCCTATTATATGACTAATTTATCGGTAGTGGTAAAAGCGGATGCCAGCAAATATTTAACCCATGGTCACAAAGACGCCGAAGTGATGCAATACTTTCATATGCCGCGCTTAACATAAAAAAAAACACGTTCGTAGTATGATTCCTTATGATTCAAAAACACAGGAGAGCCGCGTTTAGGAGAAGTTTCAAATATGCCGCCAGCAAATGCTGGAACGACCTGCCGCCACCGATCCGTACAAAAGTTTTACCCATTTAAAAAAGCCTGCACGGACTGGCTACTATCTAGGAAAACAGAACCCGGCTCAGTAAATTATTAATACTTATTAATACTAATTAATACTGATACAAGATCTGTCGAAACCCCAAATGGAAGGAAATACATACTGCGAACGTAATTTCTAAGAAAAAAACGCTTGCATTTATTTATTTATCACTGTACATAATTAACACTTCACGTGGTTATCTTTACATATTGTTGCCATAATTTTTACTTACTTACTTTTTAATTACTGAATTTTTTTTTTTAATACAATTATATACATACACAGGGTCACATTCGTCTTGCACAAACAATGAAATTACATCCACACAAATATATACTTACTTATAATCATACATAGAATCATTAAACAACAATACACATGTACAACTATAAACATTAACACACACACACCATCGCATGCGTACACACCCTCACACATCCCCATCACAGGTTGTGACTGAAAACCAGCGTTGCCAGACTGCTGCAGCTTGCTGCAGCTCTCGTAAGTGCGAACCATCGCTGAGTCATAAGCCTTTTCCCTAGGGTACTTTTTGTTTTATAAAAAAAAAGTTCTCTTGGCTATGTATAATTGTACCCTATCGAATAAATTATTTTCTATTCTATTCTTTCTAGTACTAACACTCGGATTTGAAATTCGTCAAGTTTGCAAACACAAACACTCGGACTTCCTCACAAATTTCGCTCAACTTAAATTTACTTACTAAATCAATCTTCATCCGATTCGGTAGTTTTTCGGCCCCTATACATGTACATGCATTCACCGTTCACTACTGTCATGTCAGGGTCTGAACAACTGTTTGCTAGCGTAACAGTTAAAAAGTTTGTTTTTTTTAAGGGCGCTACAATGAGATACATAATTTTTTGATAAATCCGAGCAATTACTTCTGCAGAGATATTTGAAGAAAGATTTGCTTCAAATGCATCGATTGCATTTTTCCAGACTTCACAGCTGTTAGTCCGCTTGTGGTTGAGCAAGGGGTCTTCGTAGGTAAGACATCGAGAGGCATCTGCGCAGGAGATGTGAGCGATGCAGACGGTAGCTGCAAGCAGTATTAGCAGCTTTCTCGTGTGCATCTTGTTCATGTAGCACTCCCAGTCGCTTTTCTGCAACAAAACATCGGTTGCTATTAAATCTAAAGTAAAATCTAGCTACCTCCGCCGTGGAACATTGTGTAACGTGAATTTAATTATTTAATTTTATTTAAGTTCACTTACTTCCTGCCCTCGCAGCCTACTTGCAATATATATTCTGCGTTTATGTTTAAACGAATCATACTGATTTCCCTTTTATACTTGGTATGTTAACTACACATACACAATATATTTGTGGTGAGTGACTCCATACGTACGTAAGGGAATTATTACGTAATGAATTACAGATTTCCCTATTACATTGTGTGAACTATGTGAGTCGACCTACTGTAAAATAAAATTTAGGAGAGACGGTAATTCGTTTTCAAAGCGGCTCGCAGCCTAGTGGCGCGGGGACTGGCCTATCGTACCAGAGGCCTGGGTTCAATTCCGACAAGCACCACTGTCTTTCTTTTTTTTATGGATCGGACAAACTTTTCCAGATTTAAGAATGCTTGGGAAGATTTAAGAATGCTATTTAGGAATGATTGGTTAAATAGGTAACTTAAGTGGTTATCAAAGTGCCGTAGAATATGTTTTTAAAGTTTTGTTGATAATCATCATAAATCTTCAGAATGCTTAGTTTTTAGAGATTTTATGGTTTTTAAATTTTATGTTTGTTCATGTTCTTAAAAAATAATATACTATTGCTTGGTGGAGTGTACGCTTTCAGGTGGTCCATTATTTTTTTAATGGATGAAGTTAACATATCTGCAAAAGAACTAAAAAAGTTGTTGAATTTATTGATAAACAACCTGTCTCCTCACTTCGCAAAATTTCGCCCACAATCTGCAACCTAACAGAGGCCCGCTACCGATACACCCGTTTGTATTCCAAATGCAGATGCCATGGGACTGAAACGACGTATGTAAAATGTGATAAAATAAATGAAGGAATTCGATAAATTATGTACCAATCAGAAGTGGAGGTAAAATTTTCCACCCAGTAAGATCGCAGATGTTAAGACACAAACGCTTCTGATTGGTGGAGTATTTATCGAACTCTCTTACTTGGTTACGCCCCCCTGGTCTTTGTTTATTTTTCTTACTTATCTATCAATATTCATAAACATTGTTGTTTGTTCAAATTCCTTTACTAATTTGGTTTTCCGTTTTCTAAATTTTGACACAGATGGTCACACACACTGTAGGCAGGACTAGCGAGAGAATGAGCGAGCGGATACAAATAAATCATTGACAAAAATAATGTAAGTAATTTAAGAATAGCTCATCAACATGTTCAGGCTCTACGTGGCAAAACTTTATTGTTAGAATTATTCCTAATTCCAGAGAATATCTATATTCATTGTGTTAGTGAGTCTTGGACAGATATTAATGAATAAACCACTCAAAACGTTTGAGGCTCAAACTGGGTCAAATGAGACGGATTCTTGATATCTGAAAGTGAATGTACTTAAATATTGTAGTGCTGATTAATACCTTTTGTTGATTCTTGTGCAATGGTGGAAAAATATTAATTGAAGTGATTAGCAACTTTATTATTATTGCATTTATTAAATTATGTAATTAATTTCCTATTAATAATTCTACATTGGTATTGCTACTTTTAGGAGTCTTACCTGTTTCCTCCTTTAATTTTTCCCGGTTTTATCTTATTATCTGAGTTAATGCGTTTATCTTTTAAGAAAATATGTTTTGCTGCAGTTGACACCTGCTTGAAGACATTACTATACAATGAATGATATATAAAATCTGAGATTAACATTATTATTATGTTTCATCTAGGAGGTCGGAGCAGGAGTAGCGGCTCGTAGCCTAGTGGCGCGGGGACTGGCCTAGCGTACCAGAGGCCTGGGTTCAATTCCGACGTGCACCACTGACTTTCTCTTTCCGAGTTCGATAAGTGCTTTTCGTCACGAAAGCGAGCTGCTCCATGGTTCGGAATCCATGTAAAACTGTAGGTCCCCTTCCCCTACTAGGTGGTAGGGTTTGCGCCCGCCCGGGTTGGTACCGTCGCATTGGATGAAAAGATGGTCGAAGCGGCAATAAAAAAAAAATTTACCAAAAATAATAACCGACTTCAAAGAAAAAGCACTAAAAAGTAAAAAATAATAGCCATTCTTGTAGTTACGATTTTTGGTATTTTTTACTTTTTAGTGCTTTTTCTTTGAAGTCGGTTTTTTTTTATTTGTTTATTTTAAATTTTTTGTTATTTTTTGAGTCGGTGTCAGCCAAGGTAGCCAAGGTTCTTTTGATTGGCGCAGCGCGTGCCCGGCTGACGCCGACTCAAAATATGACGAAAATCGTAACTACAAAAATGGCAATTATTTTTTACTTTTTAGTGCTTTTTCTTTCAAGTCGGTTATTTTTTTTGTTACATTTTAAAGATTAATGATAAAACAGGGCTCTAAGCATAAACATGCTCTCTGAATAGCATAGTTGGCAAGCTTGGTTTTTACACACCAAGTGGTTACATTGAGAAATCAGAAGCCCTATTCTCCTTATAGACTAGGAGGTCGCGACAAAATTGGTAACGATAATGCAAATGGCTGAAACTGGTTTCACATGATAAAGACCGACCTTCTGAGGCCAAATATGTCGGTCTGCCTGCGCCAAGGGGTGACAAAAAATGGTCACAAAAAATATATTTGATAAGGTAAATGGCTACCGAAAAACGAAGCATGAAAGTGTCAGTACACACTTGCTTAGCAATACCAAAACTGAACAAATCTTTAGTTGCATTTCGTAGTTATAAACAATTTAGGTTTCAGATATAACTTCAGATATATTTAAGTATTTAATTAAAGAACCGACTGTTTATTGTTGTATAATTAATAGGTATCAATATTTCAAGACAATCAGTATATTCATCAGCAGGTACATACTACATATACATTACATACATAATCTAGATAACGCAACCACTTGGCGTAGGCAGACCGACATATTTAGTATCACAGGGTTTGGTTGGGATTCAGCCATTTACATTATCTTTACCAATTTTGTCGCGACCTCCTAGTCTATAAGCAGAATAGGGCTTCTGATTTCTCAATGTAACCACTTGGTGTGTTAAAACCAAAAAACCTTATCGTGACCAAAAATGTCGTGACCTCCCTCCCGGAAGTAGTTCCCGGAGTTAATGGAAACCGCCAACTGTAATTAGGTAGTTCGCTTTCGAATTCGTAACGCAACGCGCTACACCGAATATTCGTTGCACTAAATAGCGTCCTGGGAAGTTATTACGTATTCTGACGTGTCGTTGGAACTCGAGAAAATCAGTAGTGAGCGAATTAGTAAGCAAACTGACTCGCCGGTGCTACCTTTTTTGTAAGAAAAATGGATACGCTTATCATTCATACAAACGAGTTTCTGTTTCTACTCCAGTCCTTCCATGCTTGCTGGCAATTACATACATATTCATTGTTAAATATTAATGCGTTTTCAAGCCTACGCCACAAAATAAATAATGGTTTTGCCGATATAGCGTCCACGAGTTTATTTTGTGCAGATTCATATTACATAAATCGCCCTAGCTGATTAGTTACGTATTCTTACGCGTCGAGAACATCAGTAGTGCCAACAAGCAAAATAATCCTATAATTATAGCTTATAAGCACAGAAATCCTTATAAAACTCTTATAGATACATTGGTGTAGAGCCCCATAAAATAGCATTCTTTATAATAGAATTCCACAAATGTTGATAGACTCAAGAGCATTCATTTTAATATGTAAATCTTATAGTTTGCTATGAGGCTAAATTATTAGACAGTTATAGGACTAATTGCCTTATTAGAGCATGTCGTAAGACTAAATATTATTTTAAAAACAACTGAGCCTATATTAACATTTGGTAAGGGTACTTGATTTTATTACATACTTCGCTAAGTTTACTATAAGAGCATGGTCCTATAAAAGCATTATCTAGAATATGTATGAGATCGCGGCGTTTTAGTCTTAATCAGAAATCTTACAGAACTAATAGCACTGATTTAAAACTTTAAAAGTGTCAACAAATCTAAAAAGTACTACACCAACAACTTTATAAGTATAAAGTCAGTCATATTGTAAAGATATTCTTCCAAGCATTGAAGATAATCCATAAACACGTTTATAATGGATATTAGAGAGTGTAAACAATTTTAAAAGTTTCCAATAGGGAAATCATCGAGCCTGTTACTTCAGTTCTATCAAGAAGCAAGTCGAGTGAAGAGGAATCACATGAGGGTTTCGTTGTCGAAAATAAATTCACGTCTACCTACTATAACAGTAGGTAATGATAAATAAGAATGCAATTTTAAAACCGGTTTGATTAAATACGAGAGTGATGACAAAAACAGAGATTAGGAAAAATCGCGATTTTCTTAAACATATACAAAGCTGGGCCATAAATTTCAATATACTAACAACATGCATCATTGAATGAATTGTCTAAGATTTTAAACAAAATAATAAATCGAGCTCTACTCAAAGATACACTTACTTGGTTAAAAAGCACCAAAGAGGCAGTGCTGTTTACACTGTCGGCTCCAGGAAAATATTCAAACAACGCCTTAAAAGGATAATGAGGTGGTTGAATTCGAGCTCGTGCCTGTTTTCTCAGTCAAATTAAAAAATATGTTTCTGAAATTTTGCACAGTAAATAAACCAACGGAAAACTACATTTTGATTACAAACATTTTCATACAAATCTTTAGAGGCTTCTAGAACTCCTAAAAAATGTAATATTCGTTTAAATTATTATTTCAACAGAACCCTAATTGTATCAATATGGCGGTTAGATCGTTTTCGTTAAGATTGCAAGAAGTATTAGTGTGTTTATAATAACCTTAAAAACCTCTTAGCGAAGATAAAAATAAAAAATGGCGACCCACAAACGGAAATTGATAAAATAATATTTTCACAACAACTATAAAACGTTCAATTTATTGAGGGGCGTTAAGAAATTAACATAAAACATGGTATACATTTACAGCAAAAAATTTTTCCCGGCGGTTTCAAAGTAATAACAAGCCTTTTACCAGCACATTACAAACAATAACGCTTTGATAAAATACTGGCGCGAAATACTTATAAAAACACTATTACTTGTAAATATGCATTATTATACGATTATACGAGCAATTATACTTTTTCAGTGGTGTTACAAGTATGTTATATGACTAAAAAACATTCTGTAAGCTATGTATAAGATCGTTATAGCGTCGAATGCTTCTATAAAGTGCGCCCAAATCCAGGCTTGTAGCTTTTTTTTTTTTTTTTTTTTTATGTGACTGGACATGGATGGCTCATACCACAAGTTATGTCATGGTATTAGCCCAACACACCACATGGGAACTAGGTGCCATGCCAGGACCTTCCTTATTGCTTATTGCAGGCTTGCTACAAATACTTTACAAGTATTTAAAATATTAGTCTTGAGATAGTTATAAGAACTGATTTTGCTAGTTGGGGAGCGAATTCGTAAGCAGACTGACTCACCGGGGCTGCCGGCATTGTATGTAAGCCCCCATGCAGACGAGTTTCGGTTGGTACTCGTCCTTCACTTTTCGCTCGACACTAACGCTGCGGTGTTGAGTAGGTGAACTATGCCAACTCGAACTGCGTGTCATTAAGGTGGCCCAACCCGGCGGGACTAACTCAATCGCGGGCACGTTACAAAACCGCGCTGTTGCGCTCTGGGACCTTCTCTGTTTCAAAGAAAAAGGCAGGCTCCGTGATGAGCAAGATGCAACATGTCCACAAAAAAGACAATGTGCATAGTGTATGATTTGGTAAGATTTGCGAAAATTTTAATTACTAAACGACTTATAGCTAAAAGTAAAACCACAACCGCTGTATTCAAAAATCTAACAAAAACCAAATAGATTATAAATCTTGATTAAATAAGCATATCTTTTTAAGATGTTCTTACTTTATCATTGTGTAATCTTCCTCCAAAGTTATTGTATAAAACGCGCGAAAAATCCGAACTTTTGGACCTTATAACTTAGAAACCAAACACAATTTTACAATGCCAACAGTCATCAGACATCTAATTCGATCAAATTAAGCTATTTTGAGCGAAATTCGGGATCTCTGACAAGTAATATGTGCGTGATCTTCTTTCCCCGTTTTTATGGGGAGTTGAGCGGGATGGGCCACCTTAAGAAAAAAAAAACAAGTATATTTCGAGTAGATGTTTATTACTGTAAAATAAAGTTATTCTAGTGCGTAAGTCAATATCGATAAAACTATAACGCATGCTAGATAGCGACAATATATCAAAAGCTGTGACCTATAAATGTAAAGCTTCGTGAATAAATGGAAATATATAAATGTGTAAATGTATAAATATCGGTGGAATCCTAATATCTAGATAATAGACATTTTATTTTTAACTTTTAGATGGCGCTATCATTTGTATAGCGTAACTAACAGTTACTAAACAACACGAATAATATACACACAGCTATTTTTAAACAAAATTTAACCAACATTTAGATTTTCTTTTTTTCTCTTTTGTTTTTTTTTCTTTCTTTATTCCTATACTATACTTAAATGTTACCTTATTTTTAACAAAGTTATAATTAAAAGCTGTCTTTCTACCTCTTTTTAAAACGTTTTTTGAACTCATTTTATTACATTTTCGGTACAAATGCAATCGGTTTTAAGCTGAACTCCCGATCAAACATAGACTTACCATTTTAAATATTGATCAGGAGTGGACAACAAAGCAATAATTAAAAAAAAACTCTACGTACCAATTATTTTAAACGGAAACTTCTCTTAAATTAAAAACGTGGGTATATTTGATAATATTCTTGTTGTGTGATTCATTTATTGAACTTTCATTGAGGGCATTTGACATAACTTACACAACATGGCCCTTTTTATGAAAATACTTAATTTAAATACAATTACAATGAGCATACTTCTACTCCTATACTTCAACAGAAAACATGAATTCATAGTTTAACACCACCACTTATGAATACACGATAGCATTAATGTAACTAAATAATGATTATAACTGTACTTCAAGAAAAGGTTAACCGGCTGGTGGGTCATACAGCTCTACCAGATTGAGTATAACATGTCACTCCTGGACTCAGGTTTCGATTGTCAAGTGGATTGGGAACGGCTCCAGGTTCAAATGTATTTAGTGATGAGGGATGCAAGAGTCCTGATCGTTATCGGAGATCAAACTATGGCGCTCTATCGAACTACCGCTTTCTACTATTTTTTCCTCTTCTTCCTCACTATTCTTCTTCGACATAGCTATATGTTGTCTATTTCTTCTGTAATGTACACCCGCTTTTCATTTCTCACTATTTAACTTCTTGGTTAAGAACATTTTTGAACAACTGTACCCGGGGTCCATCTATCTTTTGGTGTTTCCTAAAAAAATACCTTACTATTGTGTTTTATTTCTGGCAACTCTTTAATCCTTCGATCGTGCTAGTAACACATCTTTGAATTCTTGGTTTCTGTGTTGCTTTTATACTTTCATAGATTCTATGGAGTTAAATGGCCGTCCATTATCAGCTACCATTATCTGCGGTATGCCAAGTCGCACAAAAATAGATTGAAGTGATATAATAACTTTTTGAGCCGTATAACCGACGACATCGGGGATATCTCAAAATATTTAGAAAAGTAATCCGTAACTAAAAGGCATATATTTTTCTTATATTCTAGAAAGTCTACAGCTACTTTTTGCCAGGGGTATTCAGCTGGTGGATGGGCCATTAGATGTTTACTAGGATTTGAATTTCTATACATGTTTCACAACTTTCTATCCTATTTTTAATGTCAACTGACATATTAGTCCAATATAACAGATTTCTAGCTTGGTTTTGACAACGTTCTATTCCAAAGTGCCTTTCGTGTATTAAGTCTGACATTTCTGATCTTTATATCGTTGGCACAACTATGCAGTTTCCCTTGAATAGCAACCCATCTACCACATGTAACTAAATACTAATGTTATAATATAGCTTCGCCATGTCACTTACTTTATTTTTCGATATCGGCCAACCCTCATAGTAGTATTTTATTACAGCTTGTAATATATCACCTATTTGGTCAAGAGCTGCAGTCGTTCTATTTTCTCAGAGAACACTAACAGGTTGTATTCTTAACACCTTATCAGTAATTACTGGTCGATCGGGGGTGGATCGTAGGTGAAACAATATTTAAATATTTTAAAAAATAACTATTACTAATTTTGGAATTTTAAAAAGATTAAAGATGTATTGATGGTCTAGCTATATTTGAAACCTTTAACGGTAAATATCTGCCAATAAACTTGGTGAAGCACGTCTGAGCGCGGTTGGGTTCTGCATGGGTGACCATTTTCAATCGTTGTGCCTGGCGGTGGTCCGGATTCCACGTAAAGCTGTAGGTCCCCTTCCTTTCTTACTAGGTAGTAGGGTTAATCCCGCCCGGGCTGGTACCATCGCATTGAATGAACGAATCGATGAATGAAGCGGCAATGAAAATTGTCCGTGTTTTCTATCCAGTTTATGTAGCCGAGCAATATAAGAAAGGTCCTGGCATGGCACCTAGTTCCCATGTGTTGTGTTAGGCGAATATCTCACGGTCAGTCGGTATTAGCCATCTATGTCCAGTTACATAAAAAAATCTACATGTTCACTGTTTAACTATCAAAATTAATTGTGGTTATTTTTCAATATAATTAAATGTTGATAATTTGATAATTTTCTTCCGACGAATGTCACGACCAATCCTTTTTGAGATTATTTTCTAAATATAATTACAATGCTTCAAATGTTTTATTTTCTAATTAACTGGTAACAAACATAAAATACACTTAATTAAATATAAAAAAAATCATCCATTGGGACTGTTGTCATTGTCCCCAATACTGATGCAGCGTTCCCCCGCTGAATAGCTAAGGAGACGCGTTGTTTAAAAAATGAGGCAGCTCGCCGATCGCCTGTCGATTCTATAAGTAATTTTCCCAAGCGTCTCGCAAAGACCCACGCATCGCTACTCCAAACTCCGTGGGTCTCCACAGCGAAGGCGAGGAACTCAAATGTAGATGCCGCTGAAACTCACATTAATAATCAAATGTTGTTTTCCTTAATTACGCCGATATAAAACTGAATACGTTTAACTATTGAGTTAGGCTACGTTAATTAAAGCTGGCGCAGTCCTCGTCGAAGAGGATGTGGAGGTGTTCAGGGTGCTCAGGCGTGCTCTGCAAACAAAAAAAGATTGCTTCGATTTAGAATAAGGTTATATAGTATTCAAATGCAGAGAACCCTAAAGGCCTGTTCAGATGTATGCAACCCTCCGCGGTAACCGCCTGACTACGCGGTAACGCGGCAGCTGCGGTATTTCCATACACAATACCGGAAGGAATATCCACACCGATACCACTCGCGGTAGCGGTATTCGCAACCGTCCGCGGTAACCGCCTGGGTACACGGTATCGCGGCAGCTGCGGTGTTTCCAAATAAATTACCGGATGGGATACCGCGTATATCTGAACAGCTAAGTTACCATATAAAATTTACTCACGGGGTGAACAGGCAAGGCATTTCGTGCCATGCTAACTGCCAAATGACTTGTTCTTCGCCAACTTAACAGAAATTTACCTGTAAGGATGGTACTAATAGCTACTAAACGTCATATTGAATCACCCAATTGCCTAGGCTGTTGACCCGGCGAGTTAATTTAACATGGCAGTCCCAGAAATTTGAGCCGTTATTTATTTTCGATGTGTTTATTTATAGCCCTATTCTGTGTCGTAAGATTAAATGTAAATAGTGTTGAATGGTAATCAAATACAATTTAAAAACGATCTTGGAAAAATACTATTCAGACAGTAAGTATATACTTAAGTGTAGTCTAGGCAGTGTTGCCGCTATTCATATACATGATTGCCGTAAACAATGGAAAACATTGCCGTATGCTGTTATATTTGTGTGCAAAATATCCATCAAAGGAAGTAAAAATATTATTACAAGAGAAATGTACAATCTCCCGAAAATAAGATCCGACCGAGATAATTTTGTAATTATTAGTAACCGAGCTATGCGTCTCGCTCTCTCAGAGTGACCATGATTTCGGGCACCAAGTGGGACAATGCAGCAATGTATTTTCATAATAATCGCAGTATTCAAAAATATTGTGCAAAGCAATCAATAACAAAATTGTGATATCAATTATCATTTGCTTGATTACAATTAACAGGATTAGTTTTTATTTGAAATATAATTTTGTAATCGCAATATTTTTATTTAATAGGCTGCAGATTTATAAATGCAGTTTACATTTTTATAATCTATCAATCTAGCAAAAAAATACTTTTACAGATACACTTAAAAAGGAACTGGAAATGATTGAACAAGCTTAATTTGGACTAAGCTAGGAATGGGAAACATTAAAACGAGGTGTTTTCAACAAAAACTCGCATGTGAATACACTTAGGTAATAAGCAATGCGCGTTTGTTGGTACAAACGACGCGGAGCAATCAGAGAGCAGGAAGAAGAATCGATGCCGCTACCTATCGCTTGAGCGACAAGATGTGTTTAAATATAGGCACTATATTTTAGGACGTTGCCTATCGCTCGCTGAACTTCTGCACTCTACGAATGAAGTACTGCCCGTCGACTGCGACCTGGGACCTGCAACCTGCAACGGTTTAGTGCGATCGCTTCCAAGTACGACCACCATCGGTTCGCTAACAAAGATAGCCTTAGGCAAGCTCTCTGGCACCAGCCTACTATTTCTTGCTATACAACTACACCACTCCCTATCCGCGTCACCGCGTCGCGAGCACCTGCGACTCATCTGCCTGGGACGAAAGCTGGCGGCGGTTAACATCGAACGGTAGTCTCCTTCCATACTCCTACCCGGATTCCCGTTTTTAGAGCCTTCAGCGTATTGCAGAAGATCTGCGGCCGTCGGAAAGAGCAACGTGTCGGAGCCAGTCACCGAGTTGCCTTACACGAACCAGAGACACGGAACCAGCTATACGTACCTACCTACCTGTGATCTAGGTATGGCCTGTGGTTGGCTAGTACTGAAACGAGTGACTTTTTCCCGGTGAGGACATTTCAGTTTTTCACAATGGTACTGATTGCAATTGAATCACTCTTTTGCCTTTTCAACTGCTATTTACCTGGAGAGTTATTTACCACAGTGACCCCCAGGCATGTGGGGGCACCGTGGCCTCTTCGCACTTGCCGTACTTTTGAGAAACGCTGATTTAGTAACCAATCATTGGATATTGGGATAACAGGTGATTGTGTGCGTTGATATTACATACTTCGAGGGCTCAAAGTCGTAATAAACGAACATAAACCAAGTAAGCCAACGTCTTTAAATGAAACGCTCAGTTTAAAAAATAATGTTTTTGGTATATTTGATTTTGGTCTCTTACGTTAAATTACAGCCCAATATTCTCTTTTAATACTTCTGCCGTAATTGTCCCTTAAAATAAAAGTAATACATGGGAAGGAACCCAAGTTGCAATAATGGCCCGATAGAATTTCAGCCATCAGTTTTTCAGCAAATATTGAAGATTGAGATGCGCGAAAGTGAAGAAAACTCCAAATGGATCAAGGAACACCTGGTTAACGTTTGAAACAAACCTCCGCTAACACCTTGCATAGTACAGCCGGGTTGTCAAAATAAAAGGTCTGACTGTGAAAAAATCTTGGGCTAAAATTTTATTTTACCAGCCTTATTTATACAAATTAAAAATCATTACCAAATTCGAGTTGCCATAGGTGTAGGACCTTTAATAATAAAATATTGGTAGATATCAACATTTTAATCTCACGGAACTTTTTGCCCGTACATTTAGGCAATACAGTAAATAGTAAATAAGTAAATTCAATCATTCAAATTCAACCTATTTTTCACACTTTCTAGGAAAATATCAATAGAACATTTGCAAGACAGAAAATGTAGACAATTAAAAAATTAATAACTTTCGTACTTTAGATTTTTCTCTAAAAGTTGAAAATAGGTGAGATAATGAGGAAAAATCATTTTCCCTTAAAATAAAGATAGCGGCCGACGAACTGCTCGAATTTGGTCGCTATTTTAAATAAAAATTTTGCTCAAGATTTTTTTCGGGGTTAAATGCGAACCCGACTGTATTAATAAACCAAGGAAATATGAAATTAATTGATAACTGAGCAAAAACAATCAAAACTGTTTGCTAAGCAGTTTTTGTCATTCTATTATAAAGTACCCATAGACTACTGTGTTAATTCATATGTTTAACTTTTTTCTGTGAACAATGTTACCATAAAGTTACTGAAATGCTGACTAAGGGCCGAGCGCATGAAAGAACAAATAATCAAAATCAACGTCAAAGTATGATCAAACACGTCACTTTGTGTGGACAGTATGGAAGGAACTCTATGCGGATCACTTAAAGTGACGTGTTTGAACATTGATTAACTCGGTCGTCTCTTCGTGCAACCGGGGCTAAGTATAAAATGTATTCTGAATAACATGAACCATTTTTGAGCTAGACTATATTTCAACATTCAGACCAAAGACTCTGAAAACCGGTACTAAGAAAACGTGCACTCTTTAACTTATCAAATAGACAATACAAATAATGTACTGTGACGTTCACAAGCTGTGAAGGATGCGTTAACCAGGGTACAGAACCTCGCTTCCAAACAAAACAGCATTACGTGTCAGTTAAACAAATGTAAGGTCATAAATTCTCCTAACCTAATGTCACCTGATGGAAAGGTAGCTCTCAATACATGTCACAATATATTCGCCCGTAGTTTATTTTTTTCAGGTTAATCTTCTATTGAACTATCATCCACTTCAGATTCAGGTTTTCTTTATGAAAACAAACCGGAATGGGTGGCTGTGCTGAGGACTGAAAGTGCTCAGAAAAGACCAATACCACCACGCCAAGTAGCCACGCTCACTAAGGCACCACACTAGCGGATTTGAGCACTATCGCTAAGCTATCGAGCTTGTTCAAATTACGCTTGAAAACTCCCAAATTAGAAGTATGAAGAAAGACACCCGCCGGAAGACAGTTCCTTATCCTGGCATTAAAGCAGAAAAATGAGTTTGAGAAACGGTTCATTCTCAAAAGCCTAATGCCAACCACCAGGGCATTGATTCTCTGCGGCAGGTGCTCCAGATGTGGGTAGGATGGGGAGGAATAAGGGATTCAAGTTTCACAGAGCTACATCCATGGTAGTACATCCATGTGGCTCAGGGAACAAAACCGGCCAAGTGCGAGTCGTACTCGCACACGAACGGGTTCCGTACAATCGTATAAAATTAAAGGGAATTAAGGAAACTCGGCTTGTGCCTTCTAAGCTCCGCCTTTAACGCTATTACCATGCCAGGATATATGGATAGGATATATGCCAGGACCTTCCTTTTATGTCCCCGGCTATTTTGAACTGGATGGATAACACGGAAAAATTTTAATCGTCGTTTCGACCATATATTCATCTTATGCGATGGTACCGAACGGAGGAAAAAAGAAAATGATTCATAAACTGGGCGGGGATTTGAACCCACTACAAGCATATGAAATGCTGATTATGAAACAATTAATATCAAAAATTATTTATAGAATTGAAATTCTTTATTATAATCAGAAAAAATGGCATAGCTAGAACATAGAACTCATGGCCCCATGACCTTCCGGCGCATTGAAATAAACGTTATTTCATTAAGGCAGTTACAAATCAGAGGAGTAAAAGAAAGGGGAATCAAGCATTGACACATAAAGAATAACATAACGTTTACAACGTGGAAACACAGTTACAAAGCCTATCTCAAAAAATTAAACGATATCTACAACCAGTCGTCTCGATATGACACATGACTAGGGTTGCCATCTCTAAAATTTGGCAATCAGGATAAAACGTGAAAATACGCGTGAAAACCCCGGATTTTAGAGCCCAGAATACGGTCAAGTCATTGTCAAAAACAGTTGAAAATATCATTGATCACCTTTTCATTTATTTTCAGACCGTAAAATTAAATTTAGTGATCTTTTATCATGATTTTAAATGTAATTACCTAATAAAACAGAATGTTATTACAGTTTGTTCCAAATTGGTTTGCAAATGAGTTAGATACTGATAGTAAAGACTTTTAATTTGTATACCCGGACGACAAATGAAGCCCCGCCCGGACGTTCCCCGGATGCCCTCTGAACTAGGACAAATCCGGGGAAACCCGGACGGATGGCAACCCTACACATGACCAACCAGCAGCGGGAGCACCAAGGCAACGATATTGCTGGGTTGATCTATAAACGAGTTTTTGTTTCGCTTATCGTGAGAGCAGAAACTAAAAAGGAATACTTTTAACGATTGATTACCGTATCTTTCGTTTGTGCTCCCGTTGTAGGTTCTGAACGAAATATGTGAAATCGCCGAAAAGGTGTCTCCGAAAGGGGTAATCACCTACAATATAACATTATCATCCTAACGAAACCAGAATGTTATTATTGTGAAGGCCTCTAAACTGGTAATTGTCATCTATTTCTAATTATATAACAAGGATCTAAAATAAGTTGGTGAAAATCCAAAATTAATAAAGTGAAATTGTTTTAATCACAGAGCGCGCAGATTGTTGAGGGAGGGCCACCGATGGGGAACAAGCAAAATCGTGATTAAGGGCCGAGTGCACGAACGTACAAAAAATCAAAATCAACGTCAAAGTATGATCAAACACGTCTCTTTGTGTGGACAGTATGGAAGGAACTCTATGCGGATCACTAAAAGTGACGTGTTTGAACATTGATTAACTCGGCCGTCTCTTCGTGCAACCGGGGCTAAATCTGACGCTTAGTTGCATTTCGTAGTTTCAAAATTGAATCATTGAGCGGCTCGTAGCCTAGTGGCGCGGGGACTGGCCTAGCGTACCAGAGGGCCGGGTTCAATACCAACTTGCACCACTGTCTTTCTCCTTCAGAGTTCGATAAGTGCATTTCGTCACGAATGCGAGCTGCTCCATGGTTCGGATTCCATGTAAAACTGTAGGTCCCCTTCCCCTACTAGGTGGTAGGGTTTGCGCCCGGGTTGGTACCATCGCATTGGATGAAAAGATGATCGAAGCGGCAATGGAAAAATTGTCCGTGTTTTCCATCCAGTTCAATGTAGCCGTGCTCATAAAGGGAAGGTCCTGGCATGGCACCTAATTCCTTCGGGAATGTGGTGTATTGGGCTAATATCATAACGGTAGTTGTGTGGTATTAGCCATCCATGTCAGGTCGCATAAAAAAAATAAAAAAAATCATTATCTTGCCTATTCACCTACTATTCACCCGGAATATTAACTTACCAACTCCCCAGAAGGCTCTATACACCCGAATTTTAGTTAAGTATTATTGGTTTCTCGGTATTGGTCAAAATCTAATACGGGATAATCTTATTCTTACTTTATTGATAAGGCTGCTCTAAAACCATTATACACTTCATTTTCTGTAGGTGGTAGCATATAAAAGGATATGTAACTATGTGATCAGCTCACTGTAGTAGTTTATGATAAAACTTATAGTATTAAGGATGTTCCGACCCATACAATGTTTTTTTTACACAGAACGCAAAAAGTATTGCACTTTAAGGCACGAATTCGTCAAAAATATTAAATATAGCCATAGTAGTTACAGCGAAAACGTATTCACAATTTCAGGTTTAATGGTTTCGTTGTAATTGCCGATTAGAAGTTTTACACCGTTAGATGGCGCTGTTAAATAAAACTCGTATTTAAATCAATTATAACAAAACCAATAATTCTGAAATTGTGAAATTGTTTTCGCTGCAAGTAATATGACTATATTAAACTTTTATTATTAATTCGTGGCTTAAAGTGCAATACTTTTTGCGTCATGTGTGCAAACAACTTTATATGAGTCGGAACAGCCTTAAGGTGGCCCAACCCGCTCATCTCCCCATACAAAAGGGGAAAGAAGATCACGCCCATATTTCTTGTCAGAGATCCAAAATTTTGCTCAAAATAGCTTTATTTGATTGAACTAGATGTCTGATGACCATTAGGCGGGTCCACACCGGACGATCCATCGCGCTCCGATCGCGCGCGGCAGCAGCGCGATCCAAAGATGCAGGCGGTGTGGACGTGCCGCGCGCGATCCATGCGCACGTATTGGAGCGCGCGCTCCCTACCTCGCGCGATCCGTGTGCGGTCGGTTTTTGTGCCAGCCTCAAAGGTGCCTCAGTTGCGTGATGCGCGCGGTGTGGACGGTTGTGTTGGTTCGCGCGATCCACCTCGCCATGGACATCTCAGAAAGTCGCCGTTTGATATCGCTTTATAAAGAATTTAAATGTTTATGGGATCCCAAAGATTCTAATTACACCAATAGAGGTGTTAGAGATGATGCTTGGTGTCAGATTTCTCGTGAAATGGGGAATAAGTCGATCGAGAACCTAAAGAAAAAAATGCGATCTCTGGCGGGAGGCTACAGAAGGGAGAAATACAGAGAGAAGCAAAGCCGTATAACTGGATCCGGTAAGAAAACAAAGCTACTTTTTATCTGTAGGTATTAAAATTATATATTTTATTATAAGTAATTACATCATAATATTTACTGTGGATTTCACGTGATTTCGCTTTTTACATTTAAGCTGTTAGAAATACACGTGGTTATTTTAATGAGTAACTTGTTTATTTCAGGTGCTCAAGATACATATAAATCAAAGTGGTTTGCGTATGATGACTTCGACTTTATGGCGGATAAAAATGAACCCGGAACCACACGCGATACATTGGAACATGTGAGCTATTAGTTTACTGATATTCATTTTGCCAAACTATTGTATGGTTTGTAACAAAGTGTCTTGCTAAGTGGGACCGTATTGTAGTGGCATTTTCTGTTGCTCTTCTTGGTACGACGGCCATCGGTTGTAGCGATTGTGATGGCGGTTCATTTCGCCAGCTTCCAGGTATTACATCTCCATTCTCCTGTACTGTATCAAACGTTCCTGGCGATATAAAGTTAGGATTACTGCGTAAGTAGTTATATAGATGAACCGTTGCCAGCACGACTTTAGTCGCAGTTTCTGGTTCCAAAAGCATAGGTTTACGCAGGACTCTGTAGACAGAACTAAGTACTCCAAACGCGTTTTCAACTACTCTACGTGCTCTTGACAGTCGGTAGTTGAAAATTCTTTCACAAGAACCCCTTTCCCGTGTACCATCGTATGGTTTCATAGTATAATCATTAAGCTGAAAAGCTTTATCACCTAGTATATAATAGGGTACCTCAATTTTATAGGGAACTTGCAATATCTCCGGTGGAGGAATATTTAGCTCTTTTTTTTCAAGTTTTTTATATAAATTTGTGCTTTTGAACACGCCTCCATCTGATATTCTGCCTTTAGTCCCAACATTCACATACAGGAACCTATAATTTGCATCTACTAATGCAAAAAGAACAATACTAGGAAATAATTTGTAATTATCAAAGTCGTTGCCACTATTAAAAGGCGATTGTATAGCGACGTGTTTGCCGTCCATCGCTCCTATCACGTGTGGGAAATTCCACTTATTCTCGAATTGCTGAGAAACTGTACGCCATTCTTCTTTAGTTGACGGCACCTGAAAATAAAGGAGATCTTAATTATAATATAAAGCTGAAAATAAGAATAAGCAGTAAATAGTAATAATAATTGTTGTTACAGGTAGAATCTGATACGACTAAAGGGGAACTTGAAGTTAATACTACAGTGAGCGAAAACGAGAACAGTAACATTACTAGTGACACACAACCGGAGAGAGCCAACCACCACACAGATCAGAGTAGAGAGCAGAATGATCAGAATGCACAATCCAGTGTCCAAACAACAAACAAAAGAACAAAAAAAAGAAAGAAAACTACTTCTAATAATGCAGATGACATATCAGATGAAACTCTTTCAGAGGCTTTCCAACTTCTGCAACAATGTGCTCAGCCACCACAACCGGAAACTGATTCTTACATTGCTTTCGGGCAGTATATATCTACTGAATTGCGGAAATATGATGCAGTAACATTAGTTAATGTCAAAAATGCTATATGCCAAGTTATTTTTCAAGCTGACACAGGAAGATATGGGGATAGCAATTATGGATATTACACTAATTCATACCCTGGCACACCAATAGCATCCACTTCATCACAGTCCCAGTCTCTACAACCTCAAAATTATCCAGCTCCAATTCCACAGACATCACCGTCTGCTCATCTAGCCTCCAATTCATCGCAGTCCCAGTTTCTGAAACCTCAGGATTATTCACTTCCACAGTCACCACCGAATTAAATAAGTACCTACCTATATCATGTTTTCAAAAAATAATTAATAATTGTAAACATGTTACTTCTTTAAATTATGATTGTAATACACTACTTTTTTATTGAGTAATAAAGTATGGTTTTACTTACCTTTACATAATCATTTAACAGGTCAATGATGGCTTCACAAACTTCAGGAATAATTATCGATATAGACTGTTTGGAAATGCGGAACAGATACTGCAAACTGACGTACGAATCTCCAGTTGCTAAAAATCTCAATGTTAGTAATAATCTTTCCTTCACAGTAATGGCATCTCTATAATTTGTATCATTCTTTCTTAGCTTGTTATTTAATAATGAACACAATATCTCAAATTGATTAGCATTCATTCTTGCAAAATTGTGTTCAACTTTATCTGACACTAACTCTGCGTACAGCTGAGTCCCAGATTCCAAGCGATTTTTGTAAATTTGTTTCACCCAAAACCGTCGTTTTCTTTTTTGTGATTTTTTGCGCAAGCATTTAAGCAAAATAAAAGTTACTGCTGCAACGGCAAGACGCCGCCGTTGTACGTGTGACTCCATATCGTACAAGAGTTAGACTGGCTGAATCACGGATCGCCTTAGGATCGCTTGGAGCGCATATTTGGGATCGCAAGTTTCCAAGAGTGGATCGGCATAACACGATCCACGATCCACGCTCCGCGATCCTGGATCGCGGATCGCGGGATCGATGGATCGTCCGGTGTGGACCCGCCTATTGGCATTGTAAAATTGTGTTTGGTTTCCAAGTTATAACGTCCGAAAGTTCGGATTTTTCGCTCGTTTTATACAATAACTTTGGAGGTGGATTACGCCATGATAAAGTAAGAGCATCTTAAAAATATTAGTTATCAGACATAGCTTATTTAATCAAGATTTAGAATCTATTTGGTTTTTATTAGATTTTTGACTACAGCGGTCGTGGTTTACTTTTAGCTAAATGTTGTTCGGAAATTAAAATTTTCGTAAATCTTACCAAATCATTCATTATGCACATTGTCTTTTTTGTGGACAGGTTGCATCTTCCTCCTTACGGAGTGTGTCTTATTCTTAGAAACAGAGAAGGTCCCAGAGCGCAACAGCACGGTTTTGTACCGTGCCCGCAAATGAGTTGAGGCCGCCGGGTTGGGCCACCTTAAATCCTAATGTGCAAGCATCGACGTACCAAAGCAATAGACCGACAATCAGAGTAGTTCCTTACAAACGCCCGTGCCACCGTATCAATGTTGCTGTTACTATATTTTAATTTGCCCGCTTATTGAATACGTTTTGGTTATCTATATTATCAACACGATTGCTTAAATACGTGAAATTCGTTATAAATACTTTATTAAATCGTTTTAGATCAGATTCAATATATAAAAGATAACAAACATCGGGCAAATTACGAAGAAACAATCCCGAAAAACCACAAATAATTTTATTTTCAATCCTGGTATCCCTCACCACGGAAGAAAGTCCCTAACAATGGTCGTCTCATTCTCTCTTACTGAACACGCGCTTTCGTGTTAATACTCGCAATCTTGCTCGCTCATATTCGCAAGCATGACGGCACGCGCCACAGTAGGGCGAAGCCGTAAAATCAGGAACATCCGATTTTTTTGTAGAATTGAAGAAAACGAAGTATGCCAAAGTATTCTTACACCTTTAACAAACGTGTTTTATACGTGACGAATTCCTATTTTATTCATTATTTTACGAGTTACAGTACTTTTACGTTTTTTTTACTATGGAGAAATTAGGATTTCATGGTTTTTCTCAAAATGATTAAAAGAGCCTGAGCTTTGGCTACTAATTATTCATTATGCCAGCCCTAAAGTATATAACTTTGTAAAAATCCTGTCCCCCATGCGTCCCGTTTTTCATATATTTACATTTATAAATTATATTATTATGTTGTCCTAAAAATATTATATTTAGATATGTTTTTATTGTTTCTCTCATGAAAAAAAACCTCAACAACGTTGTTTACAAAACATTCAATACCCACGGCTCTACCCGCGTAACTTAGCGTGATGTCAAATGGCCTATAATTGATAGGAAGACTGAAATTGTACGTAGATACATATGGAATCAAAATCAGGTTGGCAATTGTTAAGTAATGAGCGAAAAGACAAGATTTTGTAAGAGTGTGAAGTGATGAGTTATTTTAATTCGATATATGATTATTTTTGTTTAACGTAAACCAAATTAACAATAAAAAATTAAGATTTGGAAGTGAAATTAAACATTGATGTACTTAATACACAATTATAAACATGCCCAAAATACGCATATTATGTTCAACCCGTAAACAATATATTATTCAAGAAATTATGGAACAAAACGTGTGATTAAATAATTGTCTGTATTCAAACGAACCAGAGAATGCTTTAATATAATAATACCTATTACCTATATAATACATGTTTTTTTTTAATATCAAACTTGTACGGACGGCACTAACTGTACTTGGTAGCCATCTTGGTTCACACGATTAATCTAACGCTTGGCAGACTCATCTGTGGCGTCGCGGCCATACAGGTCAGACTTACACACATCTAAATAGCTGCTCCATCCTCAAAGGATTGGTATAGTGCAGTATCCTTCACTATGCTGGCATTCGTAAATTCAAATGTTAAGGTGGCCCAACCCGCTCATCTCCCCATACAAAAGGGGAAAGAAGATCACGCCCATATTTCTTTTCAGAGATCCAAATTTTTTCTCAAAATAGCTTTATTTGATCGAACTAGATGTCTGATGACCATTGGAATTGTAAAATTGTGTTTGGTTTCTAAGTTATAAGGTTCGAAAGTTCGAATTTTTCGATCGTTTTATACAATAACTTTGGAGGTGGATTACGCAATGATAAAGTAAGAACATCTTAAAAAGATTAGTCATCAGACATAGCTTATTTAATCAAGATTTATGATCTATTTAGTTTTTGTTAGATTTTTTACTACAGCGGTCGTGGTTAACTTTTAGCTATAAGTCGTTTAGAAATTAAAATTTTCGTAAATCTTACCAAATCATACACTATGCACATTGTCTTTTTTGTGGACATGTTGCATCTTCCTCATCACGGAGCCTGTCTTATTGTTTGAAACAGAGAAGGTCCCAGAGCGCAACAGCACGGTTTTGTACCGTGCCCGCGAATGAGTTAGGCCCGCCGGGTTGGGCCACCTTAAATACAAGTTTTCAACATAGTTCTTATAGAAAAATCTAAACATAATAATCTTCGTTGTTATTCTAATATTTCGGCAGTAAGTATTTTTGAGTTTTCTTACGACGGTGCTCAAACCATTTCCTGGAAGTATTAGTTACATCGCATAGTGTCAATCAGCTAACCACAGTATTCCCAGAAAATGGCTTGGGTCTTATCGCAGCTTCTTCTTTGAAACACTTTAAACCGCTAATCCGCACTCCTCAAAGTTTAGTTAAACAAAATATTACTAAAATTACGTCGGAGATGTGGTGGAGGCTGTCACTAAAGTTTGTCATAAATTCTCCTACAATCTGGTAGTAAAACACAAACGGATATATCCCGGGAATCGATTACCTATGTATCTACATAAAAAGAACCCGTACAGTAATTTCACCGGTGATATCATATTTCCGTCCACATTTATGAAATGAACACTTGGACCTAGATAAATGTTACCGCCGAAATTACTGTAACAGCTCAAGCCGGAAACCGGAATGAAAACGTGAAATACCGCTGATTTAAAGACTAAAAATCAGTAAACATTACAAGTCATAATCTGATCTTAAAACTACATATCTACAATTTTTGTAACTACTTTAAAACAGCGTACTAAAATTTCCAAACATTGTAATTTAATCTAAATTTAAATTGTTTAGAGAACCGCTTATCGTTTTGATATGAAATGTAAAAGTACAAACTTTTATATTATTTACAATCGTAACATTTTTATTAATGTTTCTAAAGCGCTAAACAACTATTTTCCATGCATACAACGGCGTTTGCCACCCTATTCTGGCTCTTACTGTGGCAACTTCCTAAAACCAAAATAAACAGCAACCCTCACTATAAACGGATCACCAGTATTATTCCGAGTGCGGCGACCGAAAGTCATCCATAAAGTGGCAGACCTTATTGGGAATCGTGACCGGAACGAAACTAATCCGGGATGATCAACATCTAACGTTTTTTTTTATGTAACTGGACGATGGCTAATGCTCGCTAATAATTTGATCTCGAGAACGTCAAGAGTGAGCAAAGTCGTAAGCGAACCGACTGCCCGGCGCTACGGTCAGTGTATGTATTACGACTAAAGCGTGGCTAAGCTGCCGTTATACTGATGAGTTTTGGTCGCCATTCCCGTCCTTTCCATCATGGTAAGTTAACGCGCTGGGTAAATAGCAGGCGAACACGCAATATACTGATTAGATCTGACGTTTACTTGTATTTCGTCCTATGCTAACTGTCAAAAGACATGTATTTCGGCCAAGTGAACTGAAATGTACATGGTACGAAATGAAAGGAAACATTCGATTTAAGCACACTATTCCCTGTTCACCTGCTATTCACCAGGCGAGTTAACTTACCATGGTAGCCTCCTGTACCCTACTGAATCACTTGATTTATTAAATGAGTTTTTTTATCACTAAGCCGCACAAGGGGACCCAACCTTGTGTCCTGTCTGATGCCAAGTGAACGTGATCTTTCGGCCGAAAACTTTTCGGAGGGAGGCATTCTACGACAGAGGGTTGATTATGTTCTCAGCCGAGCCCACGCGATCGTCCGGGTTAAGACAAGGAGGTCACGACAAAAATGGTAACGATAACGTAAATGGCTGAAACTGGGTTCACAGGATAAAGACCAACTCTCTGAAGCTAAATGTGTCAGTCTGCCTGCGCCAAGTGGTTGCGTTACGTAGATAAGACACCTGAAAAAGTAGTTATGGCGACAAAAATATATTTGATAAGGTAAATGGCTGTAAATAATGAAGTATCAGTACACACTTGCTTAGCAATACCAAAACTGAACAATTCTTTGGTTGCATTTCGTTTTTAACCGACTTCAAAAACGGAGGAGGTTATCAATTCGTCGGAATCTTTTTTTTTTTATCTATGTTCACCGATTACTCGAAGACTCATGGACCGATTTAAAAAAAACTTTTTTTGTTCGAAAGGGTGTACTTTCTAGTTGGTCCCATATTTTTTATCAACATCGGTTCAGTAGTTTGGTACTCAAATACAACAAACATCGAATTTCTTAAGCCCGCGAACCCATAAATGTGATTTTTTAGTTACAGTAGCTTTCTTTAAGAGTGAGATTGCTCAGTATGAGAGGTTTTTTTAATTCAACTGTTGGGGGTATTGAAGGGTAAAAAGAGGGCAAATTGTACACATTTCTATCTCTAGAGCCGCTGAACCCAGAATTGTCAGAGTAGGTTTTGTCTTAGATGGGAATGCTTACGAAGAAAATATTTTTGGAAACTCTACTATTAGGGGGGTAAAACAGGTCAAAATTAACGCATTTAGGCGAAAACCACTCATGTTGAGATCTCCGAAACCAATTATGCTAGAAACTTAAAATTTTCAGTGACTTCTTTTTACGACGAAAAGGCTCGCTTGTGATTTTACAAAATTCAACTGTTAAGGGGATAAACGAGGCCGATATGTACACATTTTCATACAATACACTTACGCAAGAAACAGAAGAAGAAGGATGAGAAATTCAGAAGCTCAGCGGTTCTGGACGTTGTTTTGCCTTGTTAGGGTTCCGTACACAAAGGGTACCAACGGAACCCTATTACTAAGCTTCCGCTGTATGTCCGTACGTCCGTCTGTCACAGCACTCTATCTCATGAACCGTGAACTCATGAATCCAGGTAGGTAACGGACTACCTTTCGTCAGAAATGAGATTTCTCAATGGTTTCATATCTCATAATTCTCGTTCATTGTAGGGTTTAGTAACAGTTTAGAGGGTTCGCATGAGATAGTGAGGTGCGCATGATCTTCTTTCCACTTTGTATGTAAAGGTGAGCAGGATGGCTCGCCCACCTTGAGTCAAAAAGTTACGCCACCACTAAAAAGCAAAAAATAAAATATTTTTAAATAAAAAAGGACCGCCTTCGCATAAACGTACAAAAAAAACCGGCCAAGTACGAGTCGCACACGAAGGGTTCCGTACCATCGTACAAGATTTTACACAAAAATGAGGTTTTTTGTATGAGGCCACCCTTTTTTTATTATTTTTTTATGTTATCAATTTGTTGTTATAGCGGCAAAATAAATACACCCTCTGTGAAAATTTCAGCTGCCTACCTATTACGGTTACAGCCCTGTGACAGACGGACGGACGGACGGACGGACAGCGAAGTCTTAGTAATAGGGTTCCGTTGGCACCCTTTGGGTACGGAACCCTAAAGAAGAGCATATAATGGTTTGAGAGCAAGCTCAACAATAAAGTGTGAATTATATTCCTATTTGAGACTCTGACTTCTGACCAACTCCTATAGCAATATTTGGTTCTATAGAACCAAATATTGCTTAACTACAATTAAGGTACAGAGCCCTCGTCATTATTGATACGACATTGTATGAACTCAAAATTGTTTTGTAAATAATAACGTACTACACGTAAATTGAAGTAGTACATTCATCGATGGTCGCACCCCGGCCAAACAGTTTACTTAACACGGCCAATTTTTGAGGCATTTAATTGCTGGGCAACTGTTGCCAAACATAGTGGAGCAATATATAATAACCCAAATACATTTTCGGCAATAATCCCAGCGATATAGAGCGATATTGCTCCACACCGAAAAAAAATATGTCCCGACATCATTTTTCATTTCCCATTTGCAGTCATGATGCATGCGTTCTAAGGCAGAATCCATTATGAATATCACGTAAACGGTGAGCGGTATATGCAGCAGATATGAGCACTGTTTCGCCCCGACGATGACGGATGACTGATGACGGAAAAGTGGACCAACGTGGTCCGTCTCCGTAATCCGTCATTTGTTTCGGTCAAAAGCCGGCATCCGTCATCCGAGTAAAACCGGACCATGGACAATTGCCGTAACATGTGGCTACGCTGCCGCCATACGAATGAGTTTCTATCGCTCCTCATGTGCATCCTTGCTCGTTGAGCTTAAAGGAGAGGTTCTCTTTGGCGGGCATCGCCAGTCGTTACATTATTGTTTAACGGATTGAAGGTTCGCGTCATTATAAAATCCTATTACAACTAGGAATACATACACCTATCAGAAAGCAAATGGCACCTCCGGAAGGTGGATGTAGCGTCTTCTCAAATGGGAAACAAGGGGTCGCAGTATATAGTTTTTATGTTACGCTATTTAGTGCAACAATCTTTCGATGTTGCGCGTCCCGAGTTCGTAAGGGAACTTAATACAGTATTTAGAGTAGGAGGTCGCGACAAAAACGGTAACGTTAACGTAAATGGCTGAAACTAGGTTAACGGGAAAAAGACCAACCCTCTGAAGCTAAATGTGTCGGTTTGCCTGCGCCAGGTCGTTGCGTTACAGATAAGGCCCCTGAAAAGGTAGTTGTCGTAATGAAAAAAATATATGATAAGGTTAATGCCTGCCCAATACAAAGCATGAAAATAGCAGTACATACTTCGACCGCTTAGTAATGCCAAAACTGAACAAATATTTTGTTGCATTTCGTAGTTATAGGGAATTTAGGTTACAGATATAACTTTAGGTATATTTATGTATTTAATTATAAAACCGACCGGTTATTGTTGTATAGGTATTAATATGTCCAAACAATCAGTCTATTCATTAGCAGGTCACCAACATTTATTTTGTATATCAAATCTAGCTAACGCAACAGCTTGGCGCAGGCAGACCTTTAGAGGGTTGGTATTTAGCGCGTGAACCCAGTTTCCGCTGTTTACGTTATCGTGACCAAAAATGTCGTGACCTCCCGGAATAATTGGACTATACATAGTCTGTCATATCAATCGTGATTCCCCAAATAATATGAGGGAGTCAAAAATCATAGAATGGTAACACTGGAACCATTGGTGAAATTAAACTACAATTATCTTAATGCTTGAATATTAAAAAACACGTTTGACTTACTTTTGTAAAAAAATAATTTAACTTTTTTTATATTGTTCAGGAGTCATTTTTATTGTATTAGCAGTCATAATCAAAATCTGGGGCGAGATATGCTAAAGACCACACATTAAGGAATTTTCTGCATCAGATTCACTCTCAGTATACATTTCCCCAAGACAAATTATGACACGATCCATTTCATCTTCGACATACTTTTATTCCAGATCGAAGACTCTGTGTTTCTCATTCTGCAGGAGTAACGCTTCGCATTCGTCGATGATCAGCTTTTCGATATATTTGGCCTAAACTATTTGGCCTAATATATTAGATACTATTAAAAAAAAATGTGAGGAAAAATCCTGTTGCACATTTACGAGTTTAATTTTTAAGTCGATTTTATATATCTATGATTCTACGATACAGATCTGCTAAAAGTAAACAAGGTTAATCGAAGACATTATTTTATGCCATACCTTATCTAGACACGCGGTAGCGTGTCAAGCCAAGTTCAAGTAAAAGAACTGGCGCGCTGCAGCCGTGTGTATTTTACACGAATCATTTGGAGCCACTTTTGACCCCTTCATTAAAAATCTATAGAAGATATGCTCATGAAATTAAGTATATACATATATTAAAACCCCTCAGATTAAGTGAGCCCCCAAATTTCATAAATACAGCTAATGTGGTTATTGACATATTAAATTCTAAAAATCGGCATTTTTATCACTGGCTGACTCACTGACTGACATATAGATCAAAAACCTAACCCACTTCCGGAATACCTAGAAACTTGAAAATTGGCGTCCAGTCTGGTTTTTGTGTGTATACAACGGAAACAATCAGAAAACAGTGAATTTTTACGATTTGAAATAGTTTCCAAGCAATCGACATTGTTTGGAGTGCGGTTCTGCGGCGAGGGGGGGGGGGGGGGGGGCTTGTGCGCGAGCGCCTCCATGCTGCCCGGTTGTCTCTCGAAATCACGGACTCAATATTCCGTGCTCGAAACCTTATCTATAAGACTGTGTTGTATCACAGAATAAGTAATAGTGCTCCTATGCTTCGTCATTCGATTAAATAGATTTCGGTTTCAAATAATAAATTAAATCGAATAAACAATAATATTAAAACATACACGTATACATACATAGTTCTACGCCGCTTTCCCAGAGGGGTATGCAGAGATGATAAAGCACCATAGGGTACGATCATAGAACACCTCTTCGGCTTCAACTACAGACATACATCTGTTCATACATGCTCTACGATTACGGGTGCTACGTACCTCACCTTTACGAAGAAATACACCGATTTGGTCGCGACGTACGTTCTTCTAGACCGCCCAGGCACGACAGTTCCGCTCACTTCTGCTCTGTAAATTTGTTTCGTCATTCTTTCGTCACCCATTCGTTCCATATCTTCAAACTATTTTTGCACTCTCTTCTCGATTCTCGTCACAACATCAATTTTCAATTGACACTGCTTTCTAATTCAGTCATTTCTAAATTTGTCCGTTAGATTATCTCCGCTTACTTTCCTTAAGAAACCTATTTATTCTACGTTCGTGCCTGTTCTACTATAGGTACCCAAATCACGCTTCCATACATAAGTGTAGGTACCAGTACACAATTATGAGTTTATTATCACGAGTTTAACATCACAATTATCACTAGCTGTAGGTGTGATCGTCCGGATTTTCATAACGGCATTCATTATAAAAAATCGTATAAAACGCGGTCAATATCCGCAAAGCAGGTAAAGCGTTAAATCAATGTATGTAGGTAAAATCTTAAAAACTCTGTTAGAAGAGGGACTGTAGGAGAATTTAAAATTATGGGTATAGCAGGTGACGAAATTGGAAGACGCAATACTAGCGAGTGGTATGTTTTGCTTGTTCGGGTCCACCCTTGCATATATTCGTAAAGCAGTTATTTTTACTAGGTTATTTCTTTAATTAATGTTTCATTGCTTCACGGTCGATTATACATACATTGGAAAAAGAGACATACTTGCTTTGCATGAAAAAGTATATTTACTTAATTCGTATAATTTTACAGAACACTTTCCTATAAGCGCGGCACGTAGCCGTATGCCTTGCATACCATAGTTTTGTTTCAAACCATAGGTCCACTTCCCCTACCAGGGGATAAGGTGAATCCCGCCTGGGTCTGTACCATCGCATTGTATGGAAATATGGCCTAAGCGGTAAGGAAAAATTGTCCGTATTTTCATCGTCCTGGCATAGCACCTAATTCATTCGGGAATTCGGTGTGTTGAGCTAGCATCATGACTGCGGGTATGGTATTAACCATGCATGTCCAGTTACATAAAAACAATCCGTACAAAAAGTAATGATATCCCATCAAAAACTAAAATGTGAAAATGGTAGCCAAGTTCAATATCAAAAATATTGTTTGTTGGCGACTTCGCCGAGAAAAGAATTGAGATCTTAATGAGTGCCAAGTTCTGTAGATAACCCGGAAAGGTATTAATAATTTACACAAGGCAGAATAATTTAGGATAAATTGAAGCTCAAAATTTGACTTGGCTAGTTTTCACATACAAGTTATCTTATATTTGGCTAATCAAATTATCATCTTTCTTAAATACGCAAGTTATTATTTTCCTATTGTAAGGTCAACATATCTTACTCTTAATAAAAAAAATGGTTTACTTGTAAAAACTAGTCAAGTTTAATCTTGACCTTCAATTTATCCTAAATTATTCTGCCTTGTGTAAATTATTAATACCTTTCCGGGTTATCTACAGAACTTTGGCACCCATTAAGATCTCAATTCTTTTGTCGGCGAAGTCGACAATAAACAATATTTTTGACATTGAACTTCGCTACCATTTTCACATTTATGTTTTTGATGGGATTTGATCTACAAAAATAAAGGTAACTTAATGGCATGCAAAAATCAGTAAATGCACTGCATACAATGATTGTGTCATTATACCATTGATTTTTCCACCATAACACAATGCACAATAATAATAAATTAAAAAATAATAATACGTAAAAGAAATAGTTGAAGTATCTGGAACGTGTGGGTGTGAAATAAACAATATGCCTGCTGCGATCGCGATGATGTTCATACTCGCATTCATTGCTTGACGATGCTTCTTCACTTTACTTATTTCGTATGAATGTCCTCATGTTAGGCTACTCTACAACTTTTGGGCAGAACTTTCGGTCGATTAGGATTTTTTTTTAATTCGAAACCGATACGGTCATGACTTACAACCACTCTTTAACACTTTTGACATTAACCGTTTTTTACAGTTGATTTTGTTGCCATTAAGATACAATTCCTCTGTTCAATATTCACGACTGGCAAGACAGACTTCTAGCTCGTGGCTACGCTGCGGCCATACAACTGACCACTTGGGAGTAAGGTACCATACCAGTCATCTTATCGGTAATACAATTGTATTATAGACACGAATATTTTTTACTCCGCATTCAAAGCGATGGTACCAAATCGGCGAGATTAACCAACAACAGCTTTCAGACCAACAGCTTTCAACGGCCGAACGGTCACCAGTCCAGAACACGACCGCGGCTAGTCTTGCTTAACCCGGTACGTCGCGCAACTGGACTGCCGAGTATATAGAGATGCAGATCCTCCTGGCGCGCCACATTTTGGTGGAATTTTTGAGACTGCGATGAAGTCAGCCTCAAATCAATGAATCTTACTGTTATCCCAATAATAACAACCGTCTCGCAACGTAAAACTCTAACTAGTGAAAATAATTAACCAATTGTTTTTCAACTGTGTGCAATAAATGCTTTTTCTTACTGTTTCCCTTACTGTGTAAAAAACTGTTTCTAGCTTTAGTATTTTTCCATTCTTACTAACGTCTTATGTATAGTAAAAAGGTACTGACCAGTCTGTTAAAATTCCTGTACCTCTTGAAACTGGACAGTTGCACGCCTCATTTGTAGTCAGCCGAAATTTTCAGTCATTTAAGATAACCGTTTTAAAAATCATATGATCCATCACACGTGTTATTTTCACCAAGCGGTACTGTTAGATCAGTAAAAATAACAGTTTAAGGTGGCCCAACCCGGCGGGACTAACTCATTCGCGGGCACGGTACAAAATCGTGCTGTTGCCCTCTGGGACCTGCTCTGTTTCAAAGAAAAAGACAGGCTCCGTGACGAGGAGGATGCAACGTGTCCACAAAAAAGACAATGTGCATAGTGTATGATTTGGTAAGATTTATGAAAATTTTAATTACAAAACGACTTCTAGCTAGAAGTAAACCACGACCGCTGTAGTCAAAAATCTATCAAAAACTAAATTGATTATAATTTGTCATGAAACAAGCTATGTCTGAAGACTAATTTTTTTAAGATGTTCTTACTTTATCATTGCGTAATCCACCTCCAAAGTTATTGTATAAAACGCGCAAAAAATTCGAACTTTCGGAACGTATGTATAACTTAGAAATCAAACACATTTTTACAATGCCAACGGTCATCATATATCTAGTTCGATCAAATAAAGCTATTTTGAGCAAAACTCGGGATCTCTAACAAAAAATATGGACGTGATCTTCTTTCCCCGTTTGTATGGGGAGTTGAGCGGGACCTTAAAACTGTTTTGGCTCTATAAAACATTCTCAAATAGTTTACCTTATATGACTGAAATTTAACTGTGATAAACCAGTAAACAGTTGCACATAATTTTTTTCAGTGCGCGACCGGTGAGGTATATAGGTCTATTTCCCATCTACAGCCAGGACTCGTAATGGTTTGGCTGCATCTCAAGTCATCAAGAAAGCGAAGGAATGCTCACACAATACCAAGCCTACC
Source organism: Incurvaria masculella (assembly GCA_946894095.1). Taxonomy (NCBI): domain Eukaryota; kingdom Metazoa; phylum Arthropoda; class Insecta; order Lepidoptera; family Incurvariidae; genus Incurvaria; species Incurvaria masculella. The sequence continues at coordinate 14,774,652 of OX335644.1, forward strand.
GCCTAAGAAAATCGCAAGTGATCATCAAAAATGTGTATTCAGTGGGTGGAATAAGTTCGCGTTAAAAAAGACAGTGTCGACGCGAGCGTTCACCAGCGTGCTTTTGAGCGGCTCGTAAGTCAGGGGAGCGTGGATTGGCCTCCCATGACAGTTGTCATGGGTTCAAATCCCGGCCCCGTTACTGTCAACTTTCTTTCTCTTTCTGAGTTGGATTAGTGCATTTCGTGCGAGCTGCTCCATGGTTCGAAGTCCATGTATAACTGTAGGTCCCCTTACTCTACTGGGTGGGGGGGTTAAGCCCGCCTGGGTTGGTAGCATCGCAATGGATGCAAAGATGATCGAAACGGCAATGAAAACTTGTCTTATTATATACTTGTCTTTTTTTTCTTTTCGTAATGTCTTTATTAGATTAAATACAATGGCTCATTCCTGACCGAACCTCGGACATTCTGTGCATCCCATATATCATAGTCCCGAGCGCGTATTGAAAGGTTAGCCACTCCAGCTGAGGGTGGTGGGTACAGTTTCGTGTCGTCCACGTGGCACTCGCCAGGCCTACCGAAGACATACTGGGACTGTAGTCCTCACTTTCAGCGTTGGTGGGAACAAAGTTTACCTTTGGTTATAACCTCATGGTTGCACATTAGGCCTAAAGGCTAAATATAAACAGCATAATCCTCCTCGGATTCGCCGTAGCCTAGTAAAATAGGGGAGCATAGGAGGAGCAATGAGGGGCAGCTGCCCCCCCTACAGCTTCATCTGATCTTAAATGTACCTATAATTCTACTCTATCAGCTGGCGAGCAACGCCACTGCAGTGTAGGGCAGTCGATTACCCAAAACACATCTCCTGAGTCAATTATTTCCGGTTTTCAAATAAGTTTCAATGCAAATTATTGCTTTCATACGACTGCTCTTTCCAACAGTGACGTCGTCTATTTTTTATAAAGCTAATAGAGCACATATACATAATTTTCTGTTTTTATTATTTACCATTCAATTAATTAACTAATATAAATTATTAATTACTCTTTCTTCAGCATCTTTTCGCTCGCATTTACCCCTTTGTTTTGAATGAATAAGCCTCTGAATCTTAATTAAGTTTTAGGGTTGCTTGTCTTTGACTTGCTTTATCTTATATAGCAGTGTAGTATCAAGCGTAGTCGGTCATAATTAGGGTTAATCTTCTCTCTAACTTAAATAAATCATTATTTAAGGTTTTGAATGCCGTTAAATCATTCGGCGCAAATCAATGGTAAATATCATTTATTAGCCTTCGGGCTTTAAATTGTATTGATGTAATCTGACTTTATTATCTGTACACCATCTTGAAATGATTTGCTTTGTTCACATTTCATCCATGAATACCGCTTTATGTCGTTCGAAATATTCACGGATTTTCTAACATTGCACAGTCTTGCTTCACTTTGTCACTTTTTTATTGCTATGATCATGGAGGTGAAAAAGTAACTAACGCCTTAAATATATGGAGCGAAACACTACATGGTGTTGTTGTTCACGGTAGTGTATATATTCTTTGGTTGTGGTGAGCACATAAAGCTGATGTGTTTATAATCTCAAAAAATAATAACAAATATATTCAGAAATGTTTTAGATAATTGTAAGAATTACTACAAAAAGTTGTCATGAACAATTAGCATTTTTTGCACTACACCACATAATTATCTTAGGAATGCTAGCCTTTTTCGTAAATCGTCGAACTACTTAAAATACATAACAGCTTACATAAGTACTCGCCATTAAAGTTTAGAAACAGCGGCCAACGACTGTAGCGCCATCTACATGGATGCACGAACATCCTCAAGGAAGTGTGGTACTAAAATATTGTAAATGGAAAAAAATATGATAGCATTGTTACCTTACAATCTGTTTTACTTTCTTTTTGCAAATCACGACGTAGAAGATCGGAACACCGATGAAGGAGTTGACGAGGTCGGGCAAAAGCCAAATCGGACTTGGGAGCATCGCACTTCCAACCTCCAGCAACCAGTGGACTCCGGTCAGCAGGGCCAATTCCAAGAACAGCTTCCTGCAACACATTTAGACTAGGAGGTCGCGACAAAAATGGTAAAGATAACGTAAATGGCTGAAAAGTTCACAGGATAAAGACCAACTCTCAGAAGCTAAATGTGTCAGTCTGTCTGCGCCAAGTGGTTGCGTTACGTAGATAAGGCGCCTGAAAAAGGAGTTATGACGACAAAAAATAAATATGATAAGGTAAAAGGCTACAAATAACGAAGCATGAAAGTATCGCTACATACTTGCTTAGCAATACCAAAACTGAACAAATCTTTGGTTGCATTTTGTAGTTATAGGCGATTTAGATTAGAGATATAACTTTAGTTTATACTTTTACTATATTTAAGTATTTAATAAAAAAACCGACTGGTTATTGTTATATATATATAATTAACGGGTACCAATATTTCTAAACAATGGGTATATTCATCAGCACGTACATACCGACATCTATTTTATATAGCCAATATTGGCAATGCAACCACCTGGCGCAGGCAGACCGACAAATTTAGCATCAGAGGGTTGGTCATCTGAACCCATATTAAGCCATTTACCTTATCGTGACCAAAAATGTCATGACCTCCCGGAATAATTGTTAGCCGTACAGCCCATAGATTAAATAGGAAATATATATTGCTAACTTCATACTAGTGTTGAGTAGGGATAATAAAAGTTCAGAAACCAATGAATATCAATGAAGTTTTCTATTTACAATGACCTGACTATTACTTAATATATAGTTAAAATGTAAGGTTTTTATCTCGCCTACCTTGGCAAAATTTGGACTCGAGTAACTAGTTCTGGCAGTGACGGCAGATAGCGATATTAGATATGTCATGGTACCAGCGAAAATAAAGCAGTTTTCGGCTAGTTTTGTACAAAGTCTGTAACTTCCTTACAAAGGATAACCGTCATTCTAGTTTATTTATACAAACTGCAATCTTACTAAGCGTAAAGATAAAGTTCCAGCATGGCACTGGAATGTAAGGGAACTTCAAAATTGTGTATATGCAGCATTTTGCTCTACTTTTCAGTCGTAAAAATGATCCAAAAATGTTTTTTTCGCCTATACATAAAACGAATGCATCGTTCCTTCAAATGTTGCTTGTTTTTATATCCTGTGTTTTCTAGTAGGTGATTGCCATAGAATACCGACCTCTGATTCAGGCGGTCGTTGATGAGACGCCGGCTGTCCTCTCGTATTCGGTCACGGTTGATGGCACGCCACGTTATCACGAACAGTACCACGTTGGCGAGACATAGTGCAGATATTGGCATGTCCATCCAAATAAATTTCTCGTTACCTGGAATCAAAGGCAATAAAAAAAAATCATATACGATTTGAACATGTTTAGTCACTTGATACAGCAGTCACTTCCTTCTTCGGTAAATTATTATTCAGTTAAATACTAAACAATATTAAGATGTTGATAAAAAATATGAATAATTTACGAATCTGTTGTGTCCGATATGGTGTTAATCTATATTTTAATAAATATATTTAATATATGATGTTTTTAATTTACAACGCATTTGCCGTGTTCACTGAGTATATAATTTAAATAAATATCCGGTGCGTTATCGGAAAATAAAAACTGCCGCGCGAAAAAATAATGATGGTAGGGGTCGAACTGCGGCTGGGGTAGCCGGGTAACGGCAAGCGGAGGCGGACATGTTGACGCGAGAGCGAAAGAACGGCCTAAACGTGCACACACGTGAGGCCTGTCTCCAGCGTTCAGAAATCAAACGATAATGGCGATATCCGGAACGACTAAGTTTGCGTTAGGGTTAAGTCTGGTATGCGCGTGAAAATCGAGCGCGACGAAGCGAAATTAAGGTTTTTGACCTGTAAAGTCTACATTATGAAGTGAATTATTATATGTTTCACGCTTATTCACTGGATAAATATGTGATCTTGCACCACAAAAAATAAAATTGTCTAAATCATTTATACGTTCCAAGCGACGGCTTAAAAACCTTTAAAAACCTAGTAAATAGGTGTTTACAAACATATATTTTTTTTAAAATATAAGCAACTCATGAAAACCCTTTTAAAGGTCTACACTTTGATATTTAGATTTTTCCAACGGTTTTCATTTTTAACTGTCGCTTAGATAAAATAATAATGAACACCAAATTATTGGCGGTTAGCGTCATATGGAGTCTTTACAGGGAACAAAAAATTAGTAAAAATAAGTTGTACCAACCTAATCTACTAAAGATTGACAATTGTTTAACCCGAACGAAGTCGGGGCGGGACATTATTATGCACGTAAAATGGATAAGATACCTGCTGGGAACGGTTATCATAGTTTATTTATACAAAAATCCAGAATGGCAACAGAATGGCAACAGAATGTCAGGGATCTTCAACATTGAAATTAAATGAAATGAAAAAATACTTTATTTGCAGTCATACGGTACAAAAAGGCGGAAATTAATGCCATAAGGCATTCTCTACCATTCAACCTTAGAGATGTAGGAGAGGTGTAGTGAGGCGGGCAAAAAAATAAACGTAAAACAAAATGAAATTGCTCAATAATATTGTTCGATCGCAGAAATAACAATGACTTGATCTGTAAGTCTATTCAGCATTAAAACGACAGGTACCGGCAAGGAAGCAAGTGTAGCGGATCTTGGGGGTGATGATATGCTCGGGCATCCTGTCTTCGTGGGAGTCGATGGTAGCAAGCAGGATGGTGAGAGCCAGCGGCAGTCCATAGCCCCAGGCGCAACATTTGTAAAATTTTCGGTACGGGAACTTTAAGGTCGCTCTTCCAAACGAATTTCGAATTTTCATTGACCCACTGAAAAGTGAGAAATATTGGCGTAAATAATATTATGTTTAGCATACCGGAAAACGGACGGTGTGTATATAAGAACATTGTTTATTAATATTATTGAACACAAATGTACCATTATCCGTAAGTTGTTTGTGGTTTCCTTTCAATAATATAAATTATGGTTTTGAATCCAACTTCAATTGATATTGAAGGTTTCTTAAACAACAATTAGTTAAATACATTTTCAAAACTGTGTACTTATTACATAATATGTTAAGCATTGGGAAATAAAAGAAAGAACAATATTAGACGGATCGTGCATAAAAAAAGGATTTCAGAGAGACTGACTTACACATAATAGGCGTATTCTTGAAATTCCGTGCTCAGGAATCAGAAATCTTCCGTCGAGTAAACCGCTTTTAGCGGTTTTCAAAGCCATTTTCTTAACGGAAATACCGTGCTCCGAAATTTTTCCGTCGAGAAAAACACTAGCAATAAAAGCGGTTACCTCGGCTGAAAGGTTCCTGATTCTCGAACATGGAATTCGAAGAAAAGGCCTAATTAATAGGCATTTCAATCACTACCTATTAAAAATGTTACCATCCGAAAATAATTCAAAGCATTTACCTGAACTTCCTGTAAAGGTCGAAACTCTTTACGTTCAGCCAGAAGAACGACGACAGGATGCAGAAATAGGCTACGAGTGCTGAAATTGTGAAAAGATATTAAAATAAATTGTGACATGTACGTGGAAACGAAGAGTTATACTCATAAAACTCATAATTTTTTATAATCCTAATCAAAAGCAGACCAAAGTTATCACTTCCAGTTGAAATTCAAAATATGTTTTTTGTTAAATCTGCTTAGGTTTTTTGCTAGGTTTGCATGCACAGTTAAATAAAAGATTCTTTAAACAATGATTGTATGCATAGTCCCTCTTAAAAGAGTTGCCAGAACTCAATTTTGTCTGTTTTCCCGTAACCTTGGTCTGTTGCCCGATGTACTCGATCCTATTGGAAGATTTTTTACTCTCTTACTTCTATTCTTAATTTTTGTAACTAGGCATGAAAAGCTATTATTACACTTAGGACTTATTTTTCAATACTCACATAGTACTTATCGGACTGATAGTACAAATTCAAGTTGGTTAAAAGACGGATAGTCATGATTGCCGGAGAATTATATCTTCAATCACAATTATCGACTATACTTTTAATTATAAACATATGGACTTACTGTATCGGATGGATAAGCAGAAGCGTAAATAAATCCGTCGAATAGTTATCTAGCTGTTTATCTGACTATTGAAAAATCAGCCCTTACTCTCTTATAAGCTCAACATACCGCATTACCGAAGGAATTTGGTGCCATGCCAGGACCTTCTGATAATGAAAGAAAATGGCTTTTGTTCAATGCGATTGCAACAACCCGGGCGCGATGAACCCAACCGCCTTTTAGGGAAGGAGCTCTACAGTTTAACATTGTTTTCGAGCTCGCATTAGTGATGCTATTTGCGGGAATCTCTCGCATGTGAAGCAAGGCCTGAGATATCCTGAGATATGATCATGTGAGGAGTTGAAACATTTAAGTAAGCGTTTAGCAGCGAACAAAACTACTTGCATTGATTCTACTTACATGTACGGAAACATAACGTTTCATTATCCCTCGGTAACGGGTTTATGAGCTGGAGACTGGCGATGCACAAGAAAGCGACCATCAGACTGATCAGGTACGGCACAAGAGTGAACCCAGCTAGGTTTTGCAGGCTAGGCATAAACAAGTATATCGCCGTACTCAAACCCAACAGCACCGCAGACAGCAGCATACCTGCGGGACATATTTCCAATTTAAAAAATCATTCCGCAATCTTTCTTGTATCTGACAGTTAATTTATAAAACGGGACTTGGATATCTAACACAACACCATCATTGTATTAGGCCACTATACCTGGCGCTACTGCACGCCATGGCAGGACCATATTTCCCGACATTAAACTGAATCGAAAATAACACAGACAAGATAACCAAATCCATGGAAAGGTAATAAGGAGAATACCTGTAATTAGCGCTTTGAACATGCTTTATTCAATTTGACTCTGGGCGACCCGAGCAGGAGTAACAGTACCATCTAGTAAGTAAGATACGGGACCTTTCCTTTTTTATTTTGAACTCAGATTAGACGTAGCTCGACAAGGCCCATATGGTTTCGAACTTTTAATGATGCTATGAAAACAATTTGGGCCGGCCAGGTGCTTCTGTGAAGGACCACACGTTAAACTTTGGGGTAAATGCCTCGGCAGGGAGTTTATTACATTGTTTACCGACAGTGTAGATAGAGGATCTAGAGAATCGTTTGGTTCTTATTTTTGGAACGTCGACAGTAAATGGGTGCATTTCCTGCCTGTCCGCGTTGAGCAATGGTAGAACGGGGACGAAGGGACCTCGGACTCGTCGACGAAATGCACGGATCGACGATTTAATGAAATACAAATGTACAATAAAATCTAGACAGCACTGACCACAGACTTTGATGGTGATCGCGGCTGGGCAGAAATCTGGTGGGTCTGGGAACATGCAAGTGAATTCTTTCTCAGGACCCTGGTCGTCCACGCAATACGTATTCACGGCGAGTTCTTCCCACATGTGCAGCCGATGGGGTTTCTTAAACTTCATCTTCATGTCCTGGTGACATATTAAGATACAGGATACGGTATAGGTTACAGAAACTTTGGGGAAAAGATGTAAGTACTCATTTGATTATGGTAATGCTTATTATAGAAATCGAGATTCCCATGTTTTTTTTCGTGGTCCCTATATTTTTTTTAAAATCACGTGACCTAATATGATACACCGTGTGTCCTTTAAAAGTAGTTTAATTTAAATGGTTTTTTATTGTTTATTCATCATCCACGGGCAGCACACTGCACTCGGATTTGTCATATTTTATCATTAGCCAATTCAGCATTCACGGCAAAGAAGAACTGGCAAGAAACTTCGCTGATTTTTTTCAACGTCCACTTAGTCTATGTCAATACCCGTTTATGTCAATACATTAATTTAATATTAATTCACAAAAATCTACCGTTCATGCCGTATGTAACAGTTCATGACAAATATCGGTTTATTTTGCAAAGTCATGTCCGTCATCTAACTGTTGCCAATTGGAGCAGGCCAGTCCCCACAAACAGCACCTGTTCACTAGCATTACACCGGGTCCTGTCATCGCATCTCTCAACCATATTTTAAGGGAAGAGGTGACCCGAACCGAATGAAACCAAATACTTTACTGTAACATGATTGGGCATTGTTACAGAGTTATCTTAACTAACTCTGAAGGATGATTCACCCTAGACCGGCGCCGGCAAGGCGCGGGCACGTGGAGTTCCGGTCAGGACGTGCCCCGTACGGGACTCGTATGCACGCTACAACGGAGCTGCAACGGCGCGGAGACGGTACGGAGGAGCCGTGGCGCCGCGCGCCGTTGCCCCGCCTCCACGCAAGCGGCCGTTCAGTTGGCGGCGAACAATTTCACAAAATTACCAAATTTTCGCTGCGTGAATTGGCAGTAATTACCATTGTCCTTGGTGAAGAGGAATCGGAATCCATTTTTCCAATTCACGCGATCGTAGTCGACTGTCGCTCGCCCTCGGGTCCGGCCCGTGTGAGCACGAACACACGGGATTCACGTGCGGGGCGGCTCCGGGAAACAATATGCTCGGACATTCGGACACGGGACCCGTACGGCGCCCGCACCCGTTGCCGTGTCGTGCCCGGTGTACCGTGAATGCTTCCATAGATATTGTTTGGAATATTGTTTGAACGGGCCCCATTCCCGCGCCGGCCCGTACCCGCGCCGGTTTAGCGTGAATCATTCTTAAATATTTTTCGTAATGTTCTACCCACATGCACAGTGGTCTAGACTTAAATTGTGAAGTAATTTTGGTCTTAGAAAATATTTTCTAGGACTCCTAAATGTTTTCTTTAATGTGGGCTTGCATAAAAGTGTTATTGAATGTGATACAATTTAATTCTCTTTATATGCTTCTATTTTCCTATAGCTCTAATAATTATTGCAAAACTTAAGGCTGTCATAAAGGCAGCGGAACATTGGCCGAAGCACAATTTTGCACGGCGACTGCCATTACGAGTAAACTAGAGAAATCGTCTTCCAAGCCCTAACGGTTTCCTACCCATAAAAATTGTCAGATTTTAATCACTTGAGAAAGTATCATTCGATGCCCGTATGTTTTAATTTTACGTAAATATACTATGTATGTTAAAATGAAGATAAAAAAGGTAACTTTGTTTCAATGTCTTTAACGATTTTTTTCCAATCAAAAAGGTATATTAAAAAAATTAAAACATGCAGGCGTAGATTTTAACAATATATTTTAGAAACTCCAATATTTCAAAACCTAGTTTAACATTAAGCGCATGTAAGCGGTTATTCATCCGTGGTATGAGGAATTGATAGAGTTACGACTCTCTTAAGTTAAATACTTTTAAATAACATTTGACAACATAAAAACACAAATATTTCCGGAAAACAAACCCAAGAAAACTACAAATTTCATTGTATTACATCACCTCCTTGTTTCCACTGCGCCACGAACAAAACTATTAGATCATATTCGCTCACGGAGAGCCCGTTTAGCGTCTATACGCGCTCCATCCTCTCATGCTTTACTTGGAAATAAACAAACCGTGCTAGAACTCGTGTTCTTACAGAACAATATGAATCGTTAGATAGTTGCCCCAAAAGTTCTTTTGGGATTAAAATCCCCTAAAACATTAAATTGATGGTTTTTCATCCACAAAAACAAATTTTGGGCGCCAAGCAACACTTGAAATTTAAATAAAAGGAAAATGATTTGTGTAAAAAAAAATAAGATTAGATCATTTTAAGATAAAAAGTTTACTGTCACGAGACGCCTGGCAGATATACTTATCCATACTTATATTAAAAAAATCTAAAGTAACTCTGCCTGTCTGTAACTTTCTCACCCCTAAGCCGCTGAAACAATTTTGATGAATTTCCGTATAGAGATAGTCTGAACCTTCGAAAAGGAACAAGGATCAATTAAATATACGTTTACTTAGTAGGTACGACGTTTATTCCAAGGAATGCGATATGTATGTATTTAAAATCAACCGTGAAGCAAGGGCACATTAATTAAAGATAGCCCAGTAAAAAGAACAACTTTACGAGTATATTTGTATAGTTGGACCCGAACCAGCAAAACTACCAATTTCGCCACCATACACGCATAATTTGGAATTCTCCTACAATGCCTCCTTCCGTAATCAATGCTTTATACTGACCTAGATTAATAGACTGATTAATAATTATTGTTAAAAAGTGCTATTTCATATATAGTGTTCATTTTAGTCTGTCACTCGCGACACCTTGAAAAGAAAAGGTATTTTTCTTCACGATTACTTTTTCTTTAATTTATTACTATTAGCTTCTTTTAGGGTTCCGTACCCAAAGGGTGAAAACGGAACCCTATTACTAAGCCTCCGCTGTCCGTCCGTCCGTCCGTCCGTCCGTCCGTCCGTCTGTCCGTCTGTCACAGGGCTGTATCTCAGTAACCGTAACAGGTAGACAGCTGAAATTTTCACAGAGTGTGTATTTATTTTGCCGCTATAACAACAAATAGGTAAGATTAAAAAATAATTAAAATTAAAGGGGGCTCCCATACAAAAAACGTGATTTTTTTGTTTTATTTTTTACGATGGTACGGAACCCTTCGTGTGCAAGTCCGACTCGCACTTGGCCGGTTTTTTAATTTAATAAACATTAAGTCAAGAGATCCAGGAGTTTAATTTCCGCCAGAGCTTCGCTCCCAAGTTCTAGGTTATTTCACCACAGTATTTAAGATTATACCTACGTTGAAGCATTAAATAAATTTATGTAGGGATAATCTTAAATACTAGTTGATATAATATTATTTTGTAAACAACATGTATTTAAACTATGATATTCTGATTAGTATAAATATTGATGTTTTGATCTATGAATATTTTCTTAATTCATAAGCTTAAAGGCTCACTACTCTAGTGTGATGAAATTTCGAAAATAATATTTTTTTTACTAATACCGAGCCTCACATCAGGTGCCACGAAAGACAGACTTAAGTACCTAGCTCGGGTATATGCACAAACAAATTCATTATTATTATTTCATCATTTCATCTCTTCTCTTCTCTACTTATATAAAAGGGAACGTTTGTCCACATGCGAGAGGTAATCTCCGTAACCACAAAACAGATCAAGATGCGATTTAAACCAATTTAAAGAGAACATCGCTGGGCTTGCTTTAGGATACATACCATCACGCTAAATATCCTAAGGGTTGAGCAATATCAATGAAATTACTCTCAAACAAAATTAATACCATCCCGTGGCGTATGGTGGCGTTACTTGCGGCGTCATTTTGCCAAATATCTCTAAAATAGAAACGATTCACTATTTTCGCACTGATTGTCAGCAAGCGGATGGCGCAGGGTGGAATACCGACTCTTCTATACGTATTTTGTTCTGGAGGGTATAGGTTCGAATCCTGATAGCCTCATTTTTTTCCGTTTTTTACATTTTATTGTTTATGGGGTCTCGCATATAATTATAGCATGGATTAGACTTAATAGATATACGCATATCTCTGCTTATATAAAAGAGAACATCTGTCCACATGTTCGAGGTAAACTCCGTAATCACACCAATATAAGGAGTAGATCTCGGCTCTCACTATCAAATCAAATCAAAAATCATGTATTCTTCATATACACAGTAAGATTTATAACATAAAAGTAGCATAATGAGTTAGTAAGTAGTTATGAAGAAAAGGGGCCATCTCAGCATAAGTTGCATTTCACTCAGTGAGCAGCAACGCTGATGTACGTCTGGTCCCTAAAACAATAAAATAAAAAACAAATCATTATAAATATCATATCTGTCGAGACGTATTAAAAAAAGAGAGGAAAAAGAACAAAAAAGCAACACAATACAAAAAAAAAGAAACAAAATATCAAAAAGTATTACACACACATCCGTTTAAAACATAAATCACATTTGAAGAAAAGGAAGCAAACCCCTCTACGCCAATGCTCCTCGAATGCACACTTTTTATTTTGATGTGAAACATCTATTGGCACCCCTTGGCAGTAAAACATACTAGTATGCCGTGACGACAAACGGCGTGACGCTCTCTTATGCAGTCATGTCCCCTCTACGCCAATGCTCCTCGAATGCACACTTTTTATTTTGATGTGAAACATCTATTTGCACCCCTCGGCAGTAAAACATACTAGTATGCCGTGACGACAAACGGCGTGACGCTCTCTTATGCAGTCATGTCCCCTCTACGCCAATGCTCCTTGAATGCACACTTTGTATTTTGATGTGAAACATCTATTGGCACCCCTCGGCAGTTAAACATACTAGTATGCCGTGACGACAAACGGCGTGACGCTCTCTTATGCCGTCATGTCCCCTCTACGCCAATGCTCCTCGAATGCACACTTTGTATTTTGATGTGAAACCTCTGTTGGCATCCCTCGGCAGTAAAACATACTAGTATGCCGTGACGACAAACGGCGTGACGCTCTCTTATGTCGTCATGTCCCCTCTACGCCAATGCTCCTCGAATGCACACTTTTTATTTTGATGTGAAACATCTATTTGCACCCCTCGGCAGTAAAACATACTAGTATGCCGTGACGACAAACGGCGTGACGCTCTCTTATGCAGTCATGTCCCCTCTACGCCAATGCTCCTTGAATGCACACTTTGTATTTTGATGTGAAACATCTATTGGCACCCCTCGGCAGTAAAACATACTAGTATGCCGTGACGACAAACGGCGTGACGCTCTCTTATGCAGTCATGTCCCCTCTACGCCAATGCTCCTTGAATGCACACTTTGTATTTTGATGTGAAACATCTATTGGCACCCCTCGGCAGTTAAACATACTAGTATGCCGTGACGACAAACGGCGTGACGCTCTCTTATGCCGTCATGTCCCCTCTACGCCAATGCTCCTCGAATGCACACTTTGTATTTTGATGTGAAACCTCTATTGGCATCCCTCGGCAGTAAAACATACTAGTATGCCGTGACGACAAACGGCGTGACGCTCTCTTATGTCGTCATGTCCCCTCTACGCCAATGCTCCTCGAATGCACACTTTTTATTTTGATGTGAAACATCTATTGGCACCCCTTGGCAGTAAAACATACTAGTATGCCGTGACGACAAACGGCGTGACGCTCTCTTATGCAGTCATGTCCCCTCTACGCCAATGCTCCTCGAATGCACACTTTTTATTTTGATGTGAAACATCTATTTGCACCCCTCGGCAGTAAAACATACTAGTATGCCGTGACGACAAACGGCGTGACGCTCTCTTATGCAGTCATGTCCCCTCTACGCCAATGCTCCTTGAATGCACACTTTGTATTTTGATGTGAAACATCTATTGGCACCCCTCGGCAGTTAAACATACTAGTATGCCGTGACGACAAACGGCGTGACGCTCTCTTATGCCGTCATGTCCCCTCTACGCCAATGCTCCTCGAATGCACACTTTGTATTTTGATGTGAAACCTCTATTGGCATCCCTCGGCAGTAAAACATACTAGTATGCCGTGACGATAAACGGCGTGACGCTCTCTTATGTCGTCATGTCCCCTCTACGCCAATGCTCTTCGAATGGAGTCGTATTCACTACGTATAATATTCACAACGTATAATCTTATTTTTTTCCAAAAAATTAAAACCATGCATAACGTATAATAGTCACAACGTATAATGTTATACGTTGTGCATGAATAAAGTTTAAAAATAAAATCAACTCTTTGCATCATGCATAACGTATAATAGTCACAACGTATAATATTCCTAACATGAATTCACAAAAAAAGAAAACCATGCAGAACGTATAATGTGCCAAGAAGCACTGCATAAAGCGCCCTAATAACGATACATTTAAGGCTGAAATTGCTACGAATCGACATTTGTCAAAGAGTAATAATTGACTACAATTTCGAAAGGCCACCTTACTGTGATGATTTTAAGTCTGTAATTGCCTCAAATAAATTTATTTATTCTCAAAACGTTTGGACAACTGCATTTCAGCATGTCGTAGTCCACTTCATAATATCGTAATATGGTTGGCGACATTATTGTTACGGTAACTATGTTGCTGATATTATTTTAATGCATGAATGAAGTATGTATGTATGTATGTACCTACGAAAAGAATTTCCACAATTCCATCTACCGCTATCTAGCCGAGAGGCAGGCAGCCTAGTAAGCCTAGTGTGCGTGCGTAACACAGGCTGTGATGTCTGGTGACTAAGCCCCGGTTACACGAAGAGACGGCCGATTCAATCAATGTTCAAACACGTCACTTTTAGTGATCCGCATAGAGTTCCTTCCATACTGTCCACACAAAGTGACGTGTCTGATCATACTTTGACGTTGATTTTTTATTATTTCGTGCACTCGGCCCTAAGACTATAGGCTCGATGCGAGACATTTCTTATAAATTAATCTATTTCAGATTTTTAAAGCAGTGTTGCCAGGTATTGCTTTTTACCGAACTATTCGGCATTTCAGCCTGTTGTTTGCGGTTTATTATAAAAAAACACAGATCGAGTGGTTTAAGGTAACAAACGTGTCGAATGGTGCAACTAATAATTTTCGTGTACAAAATACCTTAACCAGGCAAAGTGCGGATTTTTTCCAATTTAATGCGGCTACCGTCGGCACCCATGTAAAACCGTTTGTCCCTTTCACAAGTAAACGCATTTTTTATTGAAAATGCGGATTAAAACTACTAAGGCCTTTTGTTCTACTTAAGCCCTATCTAGCCTGATTTTATGACCTCCAGCTACCTGAAATCCGATGGTTAACTTTCGGTTACATTGCGTATTTACATGGTGTACCTGAAAGATAACTTTGGTATTTTTATAGCTGGAAGTGTTGCAAACGGGCATTAGTGAACAGATTTGACTAATCGGTTGCACGCCAAAAGGTTAACTCTTGATATGGCATCTAAATACCTTCGGAAATGCTACATATACTCCACTGGAAGTGGTTCAATACTTACAAGCAGTTGTATCTGGAAATCATGTGAAGACAGCCTCCGCTGGAACGTATCTCGATCTTTCGTCCTAGTTCGGCGAAATTTTAGGATAACCATTACTCAATTAACCTTTCATTTGATCTTTGGATTTATACAGGTACATATATTTATTTAAATGGGGACGCATCATTAAGTCCAAAAAGCACAAGGTCAAAAACCCACACCGTCCAAAATACTTACGAATACGGATATTTTTAATTGGGTTAGGTTAGATTATATGCATTTTATAATACACACGAAAAATATATACTTTTGGACGTTCTGGGTTTTGGACCTTATGCTTTTTGGACTTCATGAAGGCGACACATTTAAATGATATATTTTTTATAATTTCAATATTTTATTGAACATAAGAATCTGTATGTATTTTTTACTGTACAGGTTAATTTTACAAGTGTGTCGTCATAGCCAAATCTGAAACTAGAAGAAATAGCGAAAACACTTTAAGGAGGCACGAGGCCGATTTTGATAAAACCTATAATTGCATTTTTAGATTCTTGAAATCACATTTTTTCTAGCCGGAAAAAATGCAGCCTTAGCCTATAGTGTCGCCTATAAGGAATAAATTCCGTGAAGTAATCTTATAAGTACGGCAAAGTGAATGAAAGTGTTGACTTTTAATTAACTGATTACACACACACTCACATACACTCTTACCTTTGTACACCCACACACCCACGCCTATTACATAACATAGTGCTTTGCTACCGTCTGCTAAGTTCAACGGAACGTTGTGCAGAATCGTATTCTTTTGCAGGATGTAGGAAATTTAATAATACAGTTATAGTTTTTTTCCAGCACTAATGACTTCAATGTGGTTGAAAAGTAGAATTTTAAATAGTATCATGTTTCTTCTAGTTGAAACCTGGAAATGCAACAAAATTAAAGTGGCTCATTGTACTAGTTCTCCGTTCTTAAGAAATAGCTGGGTATCGGGGATAGTTTTAGTGGACCTTAAGTAATATTTTGAAGTGGATGAGCTGTGTATTTTTTTTTTGGAATTGAATTTGTGCTACCACGGTATAAAGGCCGCTAACTCTATGGAACAAACTGCTTTTAAACCACTCTTATTTATAACAATTTGAGGTTTCGGGCTCGCTCGGATCAGTTTTGTTCAATCACCCTTGCGGAGCCTGGTTCAATGTTACCCTGACCCCCGATTAATGCGTTGCATTTTTCTTCTAATCAGATTGGTATTTCCAAGAATAGCGCATTTAAAAAATAAACTCTTTAGATTTATTATATCATTAGTACATATATATATTTCAGTGCATCGATAATAAATAATAAAAGCAAAATATCATTGTTTTATTTCAATGCTTACAATGTTTATTGCAATAAACACATGCTTTTTACAACCTGTTTATAGTTGGCTGCAAACCTTTCAGAGCTGCTAGAGGTTTACATTCGAACATATTTTAAAATGGTTATTTTCACTGAAAAAATGTCCAGGAAAGTATAGAAAGGAGAAGGAACAGCGGAGGGATTAAACCGTACGTCAAGTTACTCAGATTTTCCTTTGTACATGTGTTACATTTATTTTTTTAACCTGACATGGATGGCTAATACCACAAAACTACCGTTATGATATTGGCCCAATATACCACATTCCCCAAGGAATTAGGTGCCATGCCAGGACCTTCCCTTTAAGAGCACGGCTACATTGGACTGGTTGGAGAACACAGTAAATTTTTCATTGCCGCTTCAATCATCTTTTCATCAAATGCGATGGTACCAAGCCGGGCGGGCTTAAACCCAACCACCTAGTAGGGGAAGGGGACTTACAGTTTTACACGGGTTCCGAACCATGGAACAGCTCGAATTCGTGACGAAATGCATTATCCAACTCAGAATGAGAAAGAAAGTGGGGCATGCTAGGATTTGAACCCAGACCTTTGGTTTGCTAGGCAAGTCCCGCGCCACTAGGCTACGAGCCGCTCATTCTTATGTAATTCGAATGCTCAGTTAGGAGTAAATCACGGCCTCGTCCTTTTTACATGGTGTATTATTAGGTATACCTAAGTACATTTAACCACTCTCATAACTAATTTAGTTCGTCAAATCATGGAGACAAGTGTTTCGTGAATGCTGGCATCCCAACTTTTTTGGTAGAATCTGTAACAACCATATTAATACTCATGTTAATACCATAGAATAAGTTAATGTTAATACAGTGCATGGATGGCTCCATTATCCTTCATTAGATACCTAATTCAGTAAGTATTAATCTGAGCGGGATAGACCTCACCACAAAAACACCTTGAATGAATTAGTTTGTACCAAAAATCACATTTCTATTAAACTAGAATATTAATCCAATTAATCCAGGTGCACAGCCTAGGCCTTTAACCCATGCTCAGGCGCTATGGGGTGCTTTTCATGGTTTAATGCAGTTCTTAACCTGGGGTCCATGGATCCCTTGGGGGTCCGTGGCATCAGTGCTGGAGGTCTGTGGCATCTGAGCTGAGGGTGCATGTTTCATATGATGAAAATAAATACTGGTGTGATCAAAATTTTTTTTACGTATATTTCCTTTTTTAATGTTAATAAATAAAACATTTTATTTTTCAAAATGCCTTGTTTTCTTTACCTTTGAGTGAGTTGGAAGGGGTTCGTAACAATTTTTTAATTCCGCAAGGGGTCCATGACTACAAAAAGGTTAAGAACATTATTATTATTATTATGGCATTGTTCAGACAATGCGGTCACACTCGGTTCTGATGGTGCACAGCCCAAATATCAGAAAGGATAAAGAGAAATGGTTAACGTCACTGACGTTGCACAATTACAAAAACTTCTAATAGCTGTTATCAGGCAAAGAAAGAAAAAACCAAAATATATGTTACCGACAATGTGTATCTGGTATTTTATAGAATACCTAAGCATTATATACAATGCCTAAAACATTCAGGTAATGTTTGAAATAACACATTACCTAGGCATGATATACAATACCAAATGCACGCCAGGAAATGTGTATATTAGATGAGGGCAAGGAAGGTAATAACTTGCGGGGCGGGGCAGTGAACGCGTTGGTAGTTACCTAAACAAAACGAATTTATAGGTAGATAGCTAGCATTTTTGTTTTAAGTTAGGTTAGATACTTTACTAATTTATAACATCTAAGGGAGTCTGAGGTTGTTGCCTGACACCGTATTGCATGCATTGGCGGTGGTTCCATAGGTATTCTATACAATCCCTAGGCTTTTTGCACAATACCTAGGTAAAGTATGGGTGTTAATGGAGGGATGGTCCAAACGTTCTTTATTTATTTCATTAACTAGATATTGTATAGAAATCCTGGCAGGAGTATACACATTGCCTTACAACATATACACAAAATTCTACATTTGTAAGCAATTTGATGTTGGATTCCAAGTTTGAGCATGGGTTTAGCAGAAAAGATTCGTTGTGAACCGATTTTTTGGTAAGCGAAATCGAACCAGGAAGGTGCACAGAACTGTCACTAGCCAAAATACAATTTATTGCTCTTTGCTACCTTCGTGCTTACCAAGCAGGCAGCCCAAACACTAGCTAAATATCAGTTTTCCTTGAGCTGGCCGATATGGAAATAAAAATTGCTGTGCTCATATTTAACTTTACATTAAATAGGGTTTCCTAGTAATCACCTTCCTAGCGACTAACTGGATGGACAGTGAGAGGGTGATTAGTTCATTTCGGAATTTTGAATGATGAAAACTGAAATGCGGGCCTGACATGAAACTGTTAGGTTATGTTTCATTTACAGAGAATGCGTCTTCTATAAATAAGACTATTCAAGGCAATATTTTTAAATGGCTATGAAACCAACACATTTGACTTTAAGTATGGAGAAAGTAAGCGTAAAGAAAAACATTTAATATAGAGTTTAATGTGGGATCTGAACCATGAACGATGAATACCGTCAGCATAAATGCGGGTCCACGGTATTATTTTTATGTGGCGGAACCCACACAGTACCATTATTTTATTTGTTCCCGCTCCTGCGTGATGAGTGGGACGGAGTTTTTATTTGTATTTTAAGTACCAATCTACACGTAAAACTGTTTTATATTCCGGGCAGTTATTAAATTAAATCAAGTCTTTGGTAACAATGAACTAGAAAGTAGGTTTTCAAATGCCTAGCAGTTGGTGTTCAGACCAGTGAGTGGGTATGTAGTCAAACTGCTAGGCACTTGAGATCACCTGAGGTTTGAAATACAGCAATGCTAAAATGATTTCCGGGTTTGAGATCAATAAGTTTCAATGTTTCACACTCAATCTGAAGCTACGATAAGAACGTAACTATAGGTATTTATAATAAATAAAACTCATACCTTTTTGCTTTGGAGATGTTATCGCTTTTAGTTAAACCTGAAGCCCTGAGGAAAATAATTGTAGAGGAGCACAGCATACCCTTGAAAATGCTGTGAAACAGCAGCGTTCAGAGTGGGCAGCCTACCTTTAATACGCGGATTATGTCCGTATACTATCGCATTTTTTATGGTTAGTCCGGTGATAGGACGCGTATTCAAGTTTAACCGTTCACTCATGACTGATAAAGAAAAAAGGATTGCTAACAGGGATATTTCCGACGTTTTCTAAATAATGCACTTGACAAACATTCTCAAGATGTAAACAACAACCGCTAAGTTCTTTATATTCTTTGATGGTTGCTTTGTTTCGGCTGTCGAATGAAGGGCATTCAAAACGTGTCAATAATTATGCAACATTGAATAAGATCGTCGCAGCAATTTCGGTCTTGTTACTATGCTTAATAAGGAACTCTTTCACTTATGGTTTCATTCATACCACTATGGGCTATTCGCACAATACTCTGACAGAATAATATCGCGCTCACAAAATTGAGACGGTCGAAAAGTCGCGTGCGAGTATAATCTTTAAATGTATAAGAATAAGGGCGCTTATCGTATGAAATATTTTTGCATTATATGATATGCATGGTTTTCTTTTTTTGTTAAATAAAGATCATAACATTATACGTTGTGACTATTATACGTTATGCATGGAGAAATAAGTAATTTAATTTTTTGGACTTCTTCATGCACTACGTATAAGATTATACGTTCTGCCGATTATACGTTGTGCATGGTTTTAAAATTTTGTTAAAATATGACATTATACGATCTGCATATTATACGTTATGCCGTTCCCCCTTCGAATGCACACTTTGTATTTTGATGCAATGCTCCTCGAATGCACACTTTGTATTTGGATGTGAAACATCAATTGGCACCCCCGGCAGTAAAACATACTAGCATGCCGTGACGACAAACGGCGTGACGCTCTCTTATGCCACCATGTCCCCTCTACGCCAATACTTTTTCAATGCACGCTGTATACTTATCTATACAAGCTTGACGTTGAGTTTTAGGACAACCTGTATGAATTAATAATGAATACTAGCTGCATTACCCGGCTCCGCTCGGGTCCATGTCGTTCTAGACTGTAATGGATGTAAAACACGGACAATGACCAAGGCCAAGACCAATCCGGTTGAGCTTAACCCAACCACCTAGTAGGAGAAGGGGACCTTCAGTTTTAAATAGGTTTAGAACCATTGGCGGCATAGAACCGGGGCGAGGATTTGAACCTCTCGCATGAAAGGCAAGCTCCTCTAGTCCCTACGCGACGAGCTGTACCTTACTGTGAGATATGGTATTAATTTATAGTTGATATTAAACCTTAGTTTCGTGATACAAATATGTGTAGATCAGAGATGGATCTACTGAATTCTACTAATCAGAAAATATTTTTTTTTATGTTAAGCGCGGCATATGGCGTACGCCAGGACCTTAAGGTGCCCGACGACGCCCATGGGTTTTCGAACATTCAGGGGGGCTGCGAAAACCATGCCGGCCGGCCAAGTGCTTCTTCACACCACGTTTGAAGGACCCCAGGTCGTAATTTGGAGGAATTACCTCGGAAGGGAGTTCATTCCATTGTTTACCGACCCTACAGATAAAGGATCTAGAGGATCGGTGAGTTCTTATTTATGGAATGTCGACTGTGAATTTGTGCATTTTCTCCCTGTTCCGCGTTGATCGAAGGTAGAAAGAGGACGGAGGAACAGTGTTATGCAGCTCCGACGAGCATCCTCCATGGTAAAGACGATAGAAGACAGAGAGAGACCCTACATCCCTTCTGAGTTGAAGGTTCTCCAAATTTAGGGATACCTCGGGGTTGTCAACGAGACGCACGGCCCGACGCTGTATCGAGTCCAGATATTCCGGGAGGTCACGACATTTTTGGTCACGATAATGTAAATGGCTGAATCTGGGTTCACATATTACAGACCAACCGTATGATACTAAATATGTCGGTCTGCCTGTGCCAAGTGGTTGCGTTATCTAGATTGGGTTTATAAAATTGATGTTTGTATATACATGTTAATGAATAAACTGATTGTCTAGAAACATTGATACCTATTAATTATGCAACAAACCAGTCGGTTTTTTATTTAAATACTTACATATACCTAAAGTTATATCTGTAACCTAAATCGCCTATAACTACGAAACGCAAACAGAGATTTGCTCAGTTTTGGTTGTATCTAAGCAAGTATGTACTGATACTTTCATGCTACGTTATATGCAGCCATTTACCTTATCAGTTATATTTTTTGTCACCATAACTACATTTTCAGGCGCGGTATCTACGTAACGCAACCACTTGGCACAGGCAGACTGACATATTTAGCTCCAGAGCGTTAGTCTTTATCCTGTGAAACCAGTTTCAGCCATTTACGTTATCGTTACCATTTTTGTCGCGACCTCCTAGTCTAAGAGAGCTAAGCAGGTGCTTAGCTGAGCTGTCCCACAAATGCAAACAGTACTCCACGCAAGACCTTATCTGCGCCTTGTAAAGAAGCAGTTTTTGGTCAGGCGTGAAGTACTGACGCACCCTGTTGAGGACTCCCAGCTTTTTTGAAGCGAGCTTGGCTTTATCCTCGATATGGCGTCCGAAATTAAGGTCATGCGTCAGGTCAACACCAAGGATCCCTATGTAATCGTCAATATGTAGAGTAGCTCCCTGGTGCTCCTTATTTGAGTTTACATACGTAATTGCGTTACGTACTCGCCTAGTTTGTAACTTCTTCCGAAAGCTTAGCAGAGATCGCATAGACAAGACAAAAACCTGTTTTTTTTTTCTCAAAAGTGTCTAGTTACCGAGGTATTTATTTTTGAAATGTATGTTTTCGTCTATGTAGTGTAAACTGACGCGATGTTGTAATCGTGTATAAAGAAGGTCTTGGCATGGAATCTACATAGATTCCACGTAGCATGTTAGGCTTATGTCATGACAGTAGATGTGTAATATTAGTCATCCATGTCCAGTTACAAACGACGTTATTACGGAACATTATCATTACCATATTATTTAATTAATTGTAATGTAATGTAAATGTAATGTAATTACAATGTCTAACTTTTTTTTGGAGAATATTCAGAAAATGGTTATTAAACTTTTTTGTTGACTTCAATCCTAGCAATCATTTCCCAAATTTTATGTGCTGGCCGTTGCAACACCCTGTATAATCATAATTCACCAACTTTTCGCAAACTAAATGCCATTACAGGTGTTTCTACGGCCTTGTAGATGCTATATAGCTTTCACAGAGAATGTCACCCTGAAGTATACCATAAAATACTAATACCTATATTCGTATTAAATATAACTACAACTATCCACGATTTAAACGAAGATTAGAAACGACAATAACATAACATTCATTACATAAACCTTAATATCTATGCACTTTGCAGTTTGGCCTTGAGAGCTAATAGAATATTAATTTAACTGAAAAAAGTAGAATTAAATATAACCTTTATGTGACATTCTCAGTGCTGGTATCGTATTATCGTATCCATCAATAGATTTTTTGTTTATTTCATCTGATTTTTAAAAATATGTGACGGAATGTATTTGTTTTGGCCGCTCCTGAGTCGTTCTCTGAGATACAAAAAAATTTACAAAAAAAAAATAACCGACTTCAAAGAAAAAGCACTAAAAAGTAAAAAATAATTGCCATTTTTGTAGTTACGATTTTTGTTATTTTTTAAGTCGGGGTCAGCCGGGCACGCGCTGCGCCAATCAAGAGAACCTTGGCGACCTTGGCTGACACCGACTCAAAAAATAACAAAAATCGTAACTACAAAAATGGCAATTATTTTTTACTTTTTAGTGCTTTTTCTTTGAAGTCGGTTATTTTTTTTGTAATTTTTTTTTATTTGTTTATTTTTAGTGAATCTGAAATACACTTACTAATTTGTACACGTCCGTTCCAATAAAAAAAGAATCACCGAAATCGGTTGGCGTTATATTGAGTTATTCGTCCATTTGTCGTGCACATCTTAATACAAATTTAAGACTTATATGATTTTCTCATGGATATCATTGTCAGAACTTAACCAAATTAAAATGAGACCACTTGGGAAGCACTAGTTTTCATTAAAAAAAAATATCATCAAAATTGGTTCACACAGGCAATAGTTATGAGGTAACAAACATAAAAAAAAACATACAGACGAATTGATAACCTCCTCCTTTTTTTGAAGTCGGTTAAAATAGGAAGGAGATGTGCCATGATGTGCGCCCACTAGGAGACCAGCTGTCATGTTTGAAAAATGTTACGGCTTTTCACGCGGCAGGAAGAGACATTCTCCGACGTTTCGAGCTGTCTTAAATTTTCTGTGTAAGTAAGTTGCGTGGGTGTGATCTGACTTGGTGAACGTATTTCAGGAGTATGTTTGGACTGTGAGGCATACGATGCCAAGCTGGTTTTCCATACAATTATAATAAGCAAAATTTGTCCGCGAGTAACGACTTCATGACAATTCTAGTTCCTTTTCTTTTCTGTGGTCGCTAGGATAGATCTAGCGAAAATACACTAAAGGGGCCACACTGAGTACTAGTATGTCAAACTAACAAACATCAGAGCACATATTACTAATGAGTTGTATTTGTTGATAAGTACCATAAACAGAATAGTTTGATTAGTTCTAGATATTTTTAATATGATTTTATAATATTTGGTAATTACTTCGATTCCATTACAATAATGAAATCAGCACTTTGGCAATGACTCTTATTATTTAATACAATGTATCTTCAATGTAGGTATGTAACTATTACAATGAATATAAAAATATATATACAAATAAACGTATGAATACTATTTAAAAACAAGCCATTAACTTTCTTACATTCAAATCCAGCCCAATTTTTCCGTTTCTCGTGGAAACCTTATATTGGCCAACCGGGCACTTCGTCTCAGGAACAACTCCACAGTTGTCAGGTAAAGGAAATATCTTCTCAACTCCGTCCTTCCAAACCGTGATGTTGAAACCCTCACCGGAAACGACGCAATCTTCATTCGTTTTGTTTCTAGGGCAACATTTATTAATGCACAAAACTTTACCATAGCAATTACGTTCGGTACCGTCGGTGATGCCAGCGGGGTATTTGTTTCCCGAAGTGGGTTCCGAAATAAAGAGCTCAGTTTGGTTTCCGGTTGAACTCATTGGCAGAAGGCACAACATCAGATGCCACAAGGTGCGGCTGTATGTTGATTTAAGTACACGTAACATGTTATCTGGAAGAAGCCTACTAAATTTGTTTTAAATATGATTAAATTATTGATAATGTCTCGCACGTCATCATATAGTGGGCGTCAGGTAACATTATATGTTCTATCTCATCAATATGCGGACGGTGGTATGTTCGTTTAAATTTTTTAACAATATTTTCATGAATATATTAGTGTTTATATGTTTAAACAATCGTTAAAATTTTGAAACGGTAGAAGGTTGCCATGTGGCACACGTTGCGGTAGGTAATTGATTGTAAACGCACTTTTTTATAGTCGTAATTTGAAACTGCGAACCGATACACAGGCAAAATGCGAACTCTTGGAACCCCACCGCGTTGGCGTCGCAAGATATACTGACTGAGCGAGCAGAGAAGTTACTCTCATATATTGAAAGATCAACTATGCGTATAGCTGTGAAGCGTACGTACATATTTTTGCGGGGACAGCCTATAAGATCTGCGTAGAGTCGCGATGCGCATGTCAGAGCGTTCATTTGAATCTTTTGGACCCAAAAGTCAATCATATTAGAGTCCGGATCCTCTCTCATTTTCCCGTCCATCAAAATAGCACTAGAAGACGGAGGAGCTCATCTGTATTGGAAATGTTCCTCAATCACCACAAAAAAATGGAAGTGAGTTTCGGTGTTCCGACCCATGTAAATTTAACAAATTATTACAAATGTTAAATACAGCAATAATAACAATCATGATTATAATTTAATTATATTATATAATATTATAAATATTATAAAATAATATGTAGGAATAGGAATAGGATATGAGGAATAAACTCTTTGTGTGGGTCGGAAAAGCCTTCATTCCTTAATTTTATCGAATTGAAAAGTCTTCAATACATATTGGATTACATAAACATGTAATGGCCGGCATGCATTGTTCAAAAACCCATGGGCGTCGTCGGGCACTTCAATAGGTCCTGGCGTACGCCATAAACTTAGTAACTAGAAGGCAACTCCTGTCTGCTGAAAAAAAAAATTCGGGAGCTTACCAGTCCAACCTTCACAAAATCACATCACACTTTCTATACAGAAGTCGTTTGGAAATATCTCCATTGACTTACCTGGGACTTTCCTTATTTTGCATGAATACATTAAACTAGATGGAAAACACGGACAATTTTCATTGCCGTTTTGATCATCCTTTTTCTAATGCGATGGTTCCAACCCGTGCGGGAATTGTTTTAGGAAGAATCATAACCACAAAATAAAAATTCCTTGGGCGCCCTATACAGCATGTATGAAAAAATGGGGGACCACATGTATTTAAGGTAATTATTATTTAATTTAAATGCAACTCACACAGCACAAAATAACCTGCCATTCGTTATTCAATATGTGTCCGCGCGTTTGTGTTTCTTAAAAAAAAAAAACTTTGGATGAGAACTTTGTTTGCAATTATGTTATTGATTTCATTCGATCAACAGTTGTTTAAAAAAACCGGCCAAGTGCGAGTTGGACTCGCACACGACGGTTCAACACAAATCAATCACGTTTTTTGTATAACGTTTCTTTTTTTTCCCCTATATGTTGTCATAGCGGCAAAGCTCTGTGATAATTTCAACTGCATACAGAGATATGCATATGAGATACAGCCCTGTGACAGATGGGAGAACGGACGGATGACGGACAGCGGGGACTTAGTAGTAGGCTTCCGTTGGCACCCTTTGGGTACGGAACCCTACAAATGCAACATAGATACCGAAATTGAATGACTGATCTCATTTTTAAAAACATCAAGTTCATTTAACTTCGGATGGAACGGGATAACACAATTATTTTCTAACCATGTGTCTACTGGGAGCATAATTCTAAATTTATTAAGTCTCCGTTTACCGATCTTCGTCCCATGTATTATTATATCAATGGTAAATATCCTGAATTCCCTTATTTGTACTTTTTATTAACTCGCTTTCTTTTCTGTCTGTTTTGTATACTATATTATGCAAACCATGTTAAATTATCTTCCTGATAGGCTTGAAAAAAAAACAATGCGTCCTTGGACTGGATAAAAATGCAAAAAAATAAAATATAATTAAAAAATACCACAATATCTATACTATATAATATAATAAATCTAAAGAGTTTGCTATTTTGTTGGAACGCGCTAATCTCTGGACTATCAGTCGGATCTTGAAAACTCTTTTTGCATTTGGTAGTTTAATTCTTTGGGGATGCTATAGATTATATAACATCACGCTACAGCCCTGAGGAGCCGGGCAGAAAGAACGTTAAGCATAAACGACGCGCTAATCTCTGGAACTACCAGTCGCATTTTGAAAATTATGTTTGCATTTGGTAGCCCAAATCTGCCGAAAGGCATCAGATTATATAATATCACGCTACGACATTGAGGAGCCGAGCAGAAAGAAAAAAAGTCAGAAAGGACGCTAAGCTTAAACGAATCAATAGCGCAGGTTGGTGATTCGATGCCGGTGGTTCGAAGAGACAAGACCCGAGAAGAGCCGAGCTGGCGCCGAACTAGGCCTAACCTAACCTAACCTAACGTTTAGTTGCGTTCCGTACATGTTTAATGTCAAGCAACATGTTATTCGGCCAAGTAAAATTAATTTTACCGGTTAGCGTATTACGAAATGCTACTAAACGTCATATTTAATCACTCACTTGCCTGTTCACCCGGCGAGTTCATTTACAATGGTAACCCTTCCGTCCATAGCTACGTCAACGAGGTACCATCCCGCAAGGCGCAATCGCTTGGTCGGCTCTCTTCTCAACAGTCGTGTCTTATACGGGATTTCAAGGATTTGATTAAATAATTTGCTTTCTCTTATTTGATAGGTATTTTTTTTTATTATATGTAATTTTTTAATTTAATAGGTAATTAAAAAAGTTTTCGGATTGTTTTTAATGGTTGATTTGGAAATACTTGTTTAAAAATAATGTTGTGTGTTGGTATGATGTATTGACATAGCTAAGAGCTATCTGTGGTGGCCCTGCCGAAATAAATGAAATGAAATGAAATGGTTAGTACTTAGAGTTAGGTAGGTAAGTTACAACTCTCCGCTGTCCGTCCGTCTGTCCTTCTGTCAGCGGGCTTTATCTCATTAATCGTAATAGGTAGACAGAAGAAATGTTCACAGAGTGTGCATACCGATTGTCTCTATATTACGGAACACTTTGTGGGTGCGTCAGATTTTTTATCTGATAGGTAGTTCAGGTATAAGTACCTATAACTTCGTTCGTTTTTCCGGATTCGACTATTTAGCTTAATTTGAATTTACGAAAAAGGGAAGCATATAAAAGTAAGTTCATGGTTGTTTTAATAGTTAGTTAAAAATACTTATTTTAAAATATTGTGGATATTAAATTTTGTTTAGTTATTATACGTGGTTGTCCTTAGTAGATTAGTATTTAACAAGTGGGTAGGTTGCAGTTGTCCATGCATACTATCCTTTCTTATACTTATCCATACTAATATTATAAAGGAGAAAGTAAGTATGTTTGTTTGTTTGTTAGCTTTTCACGACAAAGCGATTGAATGGATTTTATTGAACACAAGGAGATATTTTGTATCCTATGGTCAGGACCATAGGCTACCTTTTGCCTCAAAAAAATATTCAATGGGGGTGAGAATTTGTATGGGTAACCAATCATTCCTCAAGTAAACCTATAAGAAAACTTATATTCAGGCTATTGGCGAGACTAGGAAACTTATTGGATCTCGTTTCTAATGGTAACTACGTTTGGCTTGATTTATCCCGCAACTTGAGGGCTACCTAGCATTACTTTATTAATGGAGAATGTCCTTGAAAACGAATTACGCGACTTAGATTAGGTTTATAAATCCGTATAGCCTGATTCTAGGTATTAATAATAAGTTACATATACCAACACCCTAAATTACCAGATGGATGAGCAGTATGGGTTCAATGATTTTTACTTGCAAACCACTCACCCAGTGTACATGTGGATTGTACGTATCTACATATAGAATTCTGGGCGCGGATGGTTTCGCGGCAATGAAGAAAAAATGGTCTAAGCGGCGATGATAATCGTCTGTTTTTCGATTCATTTCAATGCTTTCAAAATGTTTTGGAAAAAATATTTATTAATTCCTTCTACTGGTATTATGTATCGCAATATTTGGATGTTTCTTATTCAATCATGCAAAATTATGGGTCAACCGATTTTGCCCTTTGTGCTACTTTTGATTGAGGAAATACTTGAGTTCGACATCGGTTCAAAACGACATTGACCCGGGCGGGTACCTCACGTAATATAAATGGGAATGTTAGAATGTTTATTATTAAATCACGCCATATCGGCTCCACTCATTTTGATTAAAAAGTAGTTGATAAATTACATCGTTGTTGACCAGCCTTTTCGACCAGCCCTTTGGGCTAATTTTTATTCAGGAAATAATTCAACTCGACATTAGTCCAAAACGACATTGACCCGAGCGGAGCCGGGTACCGCAGCTAGTATCAATATACAACGATTTTAAAACGAGCGCTCGAAAATTAAAAAAAGTGGGGTACAATGTATAAAAGAAAGGAGTGTAGTTTCCGAAAAATCGGTTCGGTGTGTTCGGCTGAAATTGTGTCTGTTCGGTCAACGGCGTGCGGAGCGAACTCTACTCAAGGCACTGACTTCAAAAGATGATTAAAAATTAAGAAATTGTACATAATTAGTTAGTATTAAAATAGCTCTGAAAGGGATTTTTGAAGGCAGTCCTTTTTAAATTTAAATTTTTGTTATATGTTACTTGTTAATTCAAGTTTCACTGAAATAGAGTTAGAAACATTTAACGTAAAAAGATGGTTCCGAACCTAAAGTTTTTTGCATAACACACAAATAATCACGTAATCTGAGGCACGAATTTTCTATAGAATTCAAATGTAATTGGTAAAATAAGAAAGATCTTGGCATTGCACCCAGCTCCCATTTAATGTGGTGTGTGTGACATTAGGTGTGGTGTATTTCCATAAAAAAATTGATTCGGTAAATGTAACCATATTAGTAGCCGCGAAATTATTGTATGTTGACTATTTATGTTATAATAGCACTAAGAAGTTCTGTACTATTAGATTATACGGCAACAACTAAGGATTTAACATTTATACGTAACTAGCTGAGGTACCCGCCTTCGCTCAGGTCAATGTCGTTTTGCACTGATGTCGGGCGGATTTATTTCCTGGATATTATATGAGTTCCACACACACATTTCATCCCCTATTTCACCCCTTTCCAGTTTTATTTTTGTCCCAAATGGTAGCCTATGTCCTTCACCAATGTCCTGAATATATCTTTACCCAAATTCATTAAAATTAGTTGTGCTGTGTAGGCGTGAACATTCAGCAGATAGACAAATCGAGTTACTTTGAGGTGTGATATTAGCCATCCATGTATATAGTGTGGATTAATATTACATTACATTTACAATTACATTACTTTTGTGTGTAAACTTTGTATGTGCTGGAAGGGTTCGGAACTCCGTTATTATGTTAACATACTTATTCTTACTCCTTGCGCTGAGCTCAGACGTCAGGTCGTAGGCGGTCCGGTACCCTAATTCGGTTCCCGTACCGAATGAGACCCGAACACGTTCATTTGATTTCATTAGGTTTTTTCACGACCTGCGACTGAACCCAGCACGATCACACTGCGTGACGCCGCGTCACGTGCGTTGACTAGTTTCAGAGAAGACGAATAAAGAACTAAGACGATCTTTTATTATTATTAAATATTACCTGTGTATTTTTATAGCGGTAAAATAAATTAACACTTTCTGACAATTTCAGCTCCCTGCCTTTTACGGTTCATGAGATACAGCCTTGTGGCAGACAGACTAACGGACGGACGGATATCGGAGGCTTAATAATACAGTTCCATTTGTACCCTTTGGGTACGGAACCCTAAAAATCAGCGATGACATATGTCGATCCTTTAAGGATGACTTACCATACCAATTATAATGTTTTGAACAATGGTCACATATGGTAATTGGAAAGCTATTTAAGACGGATACGATAATAATCGCTACAAAATTAAATGTACATTTTAATTGCCCTTAACACCATACAATTTAAATCTAGGAGTTATCGTATTAAACTATCGTGCGTGAGTCACACACCGACTCGATGCGTGATACCTACAACCCCATCCGTGCCGTACCACCCGCGGTACTTGATTTTCTAAGCCAGAAAAAAGATGACACAATCATTTCCGGTGGCCTGTTCTGTGGGCGAAACACTTCTATCAAGAACGTCTCAAAAAGTAACGTTCTGTTATAGCCGTACCAGGCTATTTTACTCACAATTTTGAGTTCGAGTAAACCGGACGAGCAGCCGTTTTGGTATGGCCAAAACGGCTACGTTTGAGCGGCTCGTAGCCTAGTGGCGCGGGGACTGGCCTAGCGTACCAGAGGCCCGGGTTCAATACCAACTTGCACCACTGTCTTTCTCTTTCAGAGTTCGATAAGTGCATTTCGTCACGAATGCGAGCTGCTCCATGGTTCGGAATCCATGTAAAACTGTAGGTCCCCTTCCCCTACTAGGTGGTAGGGTTTAAGCCCGCCCGGGTTGGTACCATCGCATTGGATGAAAAGATGGTCGAAGCGGCAATGAAAAATTGTCCGTGTTTTCCATCCAGTTCAATGTAGCCGTGCTCATAAAGGGAAGGTCCTGGCATGGCACCGAATTCCTTCGGGAATGTGGTGTATTGGGCTAATATCATAACGGTAGTTGTGTGGTATTAGCCATCCATGTCAGGTCGCATAAAAAAAAAAATGGCCTTGACATATCAAATGTGCAAAGTTACTGAGCACAAAGACGAACTTCGAGTAATTTTGTTGTGCTCACTGTACCTGTGCATAGGCAGGTGGCCCCATTTTCACCAGAAATCCATCAAACAGGTCCCAGCCATTTGCGTTTATCTAATCGAATAAAAAAAATAGATTGATAATGTTATCACCCACTTAAAATGGCGATAACTCGAAGCGGTTGCAAATAGTTCACCTTCCAAAGCCAAGTTGCTTAGATTTACTACAGCCTCGTGGATACGGTCAATTACATCATAACTTACAGAGCTGTCTAAGTAGACAATAGCCAAATACTACGTCTTAAACGATTTGAAAAATAACCAGTTTGCACAACGTTTCTCACAATTTCTTGTTACCACAATTACCACAATCATACTTTCCCGTGCTTCATACACCCATTACAACAAACTTTTCACATCCTGATTTACAACCGATAATTATATATTTGTACAGGACAAATTCTTTCCCATGATACAGTCCGGAACTAGTTTGGGAAAGAGGAACTACTTAAATAAAATAAAATGATTATTTTATTCGTCATTATCATTTATAAATAATATCATACCCGCGAATGGTATGTTTTGCTGTATATTCTTCAGGAGTCATGTTTCCTTGCTTCACGGTCGATTATGCATGCATACAAGTTACATTCCTATCATGCGAACACTCAAGTAAATATACTTTTTCGTACTAAGCAGGTACGTCGCTACTGTAGGAGAATTCCAAATTATGGATATACAGCCGGTGGCGAAATTTGCAATTTGTTTTGCTGGTTCGGGTCCAGCCTTGCAGTATATTCGTAAAGTAGTTATTTTTACTGGGCTCATACATACATGTCACATTCCATGCAAACACTCAAACAAAACGCCCCGACCCGACCTGATCTACCCAACTATCATGTCCAAATTGGTTTCAGCTATATCTTGAGAAACACTGGTCGTAGACCTGTCATGTGACCATTCAAACAAAACGCCCGGACCTGATCTAGCTACCTGTCATGTTCAAATTGGTTTCAGTTTTATCTTAGAAAACATCGGTCATAGCTAACCTAACCTAACCTAATTACACACAACGTAGTAGGGTGTACATTGCTGTAATAATTAATATAAATTTATTTTTATTGTAATGTCTAAAATGTATAACCCTGTGTGTGAACCAATAAATACGTGAAAAATTAATAATCTAACCTAACCTATCATGCGACCAATCAAACTAAACGCTCCAATCTGTTCAAACTACCTGCTACTATTATAACTTACAGTATTATAACTATTCACACCATGTTTGAAGAACCCATCGAGGTGCCCGACGACGCCCATGGGCATTCCAACTTTTCCAGTTCTGACATCGCTCCTCCGTTTCACTTGTGTTTTATTTCGTTGGCTCTTCCGTTCATACGAGTACATACCATATCACATATAACCAAGTGGGTACTAATCTCCAATCCTCCAGCTCCTTTCCCACTATTCAATTCAACTTTGACTCTCTTTTTAAAAATCAATTCAAATGCATAAGGCTTTCACTGAACACTAGCAACCTCTTCGAACTCCCGAATTCAATTACCTCATCCCCAGTCCACCAAACCAAAAATCATCTTAGAAAATTTTAAAACACAATAAAATACTATACTTCTCTCTTCCTCTCACGCACCCACAGTCGGTCGTCGCCTTTTCTGCTTTAACTCTCCTAAGATAGGAAGTTACAAACTATAACAAAGTTGGCGAGAACACTAAGCTGTTGTGTATTTAATGTCACGAACCAATGTATAAATAAAATGTCTGGCATTTTTTATTTGATTTTGAATCTTAGGGCCTTCTTCACCTACTGCTGATTAGCTTAATCGCCACATTCTTAGCAGCTTGCAATAAATACCAGCACAAGATAATCAGCACTTTAGTAATAAATGACCTTTAAGTGTCGATTAAAATAAATCAGCACTTGGTGAAAACCAGGCTTAGCTCAAAAAGCAGCTAATTGTAAATGGCAACTTTTTGCACTCAGAATAAACTCATAAATTCCAGTTTATTTTTTAAATTATTTAATGAGATTATATACAGAACCGCTTAATGTGCTCGCCATTACAGTTAGAGTTTGTAACTTCGTAACTTTAAGAAGTCATAGCAGAAATAGCTACGAAATTTCTCACAAAAATTTCTCGAACGATTCTCACAAAATAATTACAGCCCATAAATTGGGGCTTTTACAATTGTAAAGTCCTATTTTCAGTAAAGGAGTTTTGATCCACAAGTTGAATTAATCATAATCCTATTATATAATAATACCATTTTACAGTATTACAAAAGTATTTCTTCCTCACTCAGTTTTAAGTATTCGATACACATGACGATAAGATGACTTCATAACCCTTCTTTGCACTTTATCATGTAGGATAGTTTTCTAGAAATTAATCAAATTACCTACTAAATAACAGTGCATTTAGGACATTTAGATAATACCACCGCGGCGCCCCAACTTTCCGAGAAAGTCCTTCATTAAGACAAAATGTATTATCTACATATACCAGAACTACAACCAGCGGACTCAACCGACCCTCTTGGAATTTGAAGCGATATCTCTGATGAACAAAGAAAAGCTCCGGTTGCTGCCTTGACATTCAAAAGCTCACATTAAAATATTAGTAGGTGACGTATCCGTACAAAAAAAAACCGAGTTCTCTCCAAATTTCATTGTAATAGGACACGGGCACCGATTTCCAGCTTGTCCCTCATAACAAGAAAGTCATGACAAATATAATATTAAAAATAAATTATATTTTTCAGAAAATTTTATTGAATTCCGAGATAAAAAAGTATAGATATTTGAACTTTCAGATTAGTATGAATACCTCGTAAAACAAATTTACTTATTTTGCTTTTCACGTTATTTGTATACGACGGAGGGATTTGTGATTTGAAAACATATTAATGTATTTTAAATGAAGTAATTTAAAGTTATGAAACCGATGGATATCTTGATCCTGATTTTCATCTGGACTACTCAAAAGGTCAAGTGATTATTAACCCGTGTTTATTTGACATCGCCACTTCGGCAACAATAATTGAATTTGATTCTCTCGGCCGTATTGCTTATTTAATATAAATTTTTCATTTAGCTGATCTAAATTTAATACCTTTTTGCAATTGAACAGAGAAATCAATGAAATTTTCTTAATTAAAAAAGGCAAATGTAATCAATTACCATAAAAACGTTAAGCATCAAGTAAAGTACCTAGCAAATAGAGCTTGGTGAGTCGCTGGTTGTGGCCCTAAACATTTCCAAATCCATCGGTCCAGTTAGGCACCGCGATCTCCTGTACCCGAAGTCTCAGTTGTCACCTAAATTAGCGTTTACGGCAAACCTATCGACTGGCGTTTTCAAATGTATAGAGAAATTGAAGAGCGCTCGCAGTGGGAGTTAGCGAACTAACATTTGCGAGTCCGAGTTTGATTTGACAGCTTACTCAACGTTGCCGTAAATACGTCGACGTTGCCGTTTACGTCGACTCCGCGTTTTCATACAAATCGGAAGTCCGAGTTTGACTTTGACAGCTTGAAGAAGTAAAACCACAGAATATCTAGTAAAAACTTGTATGGAGTTTGACGTTTCTACGGAACTTCGACGTAACGTAAACGCCAATTTAGGTGAGAACTGAGACTACCGGCTCTAAACACACTTTCAGCTTATGGCTCTTCTAACTCAGGAATCGCCCGCTTCGGGAATTATCGCTCATTCTTGATCACCCGTTCCGCTGACTTTACCGTTCGACAGGCATATGTGCTATTACCGTCTGCTGTTGTTGAAAAACCTTCTTAAGCTGTTGTTGGGAAAAAAAATTAAGCAGATCTTGAAAAACCTTCTTGAAACTTGTGAAACACACAGCTATGCCGATGACAGTACCGTTCATAAAGGTACTGCAACGAGAAAAAAACCGGCCAAGTGCTAGTCGGACTCGCACACGAAGGGTTCCGTACCATCGTACAAGGTTTAACACAAAAAAAACGGCCAAGTGCGAGTCGGACTTGCACACGAAGGGTTCCGTACCATCGTACAAGATTTAAGACAAAAAAAAAAACACTTTTTTTGTATGGAACCAGCTTTTAATTTTTATTATTTTTTCAATTTACCTCTTTGTTGTTATAGCGGCAAAATAAATAC
Organism: Incurvaria masculella; assembly: GCA_946894095.1. Taxonomy (NCBI): domain Eukaryota; kingdom Metazoa; phylum Arthropoda; class Insecta; order Lepidoptera; family Incurvariidae; genus Incurvaria; species Incurvaria masculella. The sequence continues at coordinate 14,810,163 of OX335644.1, forward strand.
ACACTCTGTGAAAATTTCAGCTGCTTACCTATCATGGTCAATGAGATATAGCCCTGTGACAGACGGACGGATGGTCGGACGGACGGATGGACGGACGGACGGACGGACGGACGGACGGACGGACGGACAGCGGATGCTTAGTAATAGGGTTCCGTTTTCACCCTTTGGGTATGGAACCCTAAAAACCGAGGTTATTATCTCGTTGAGGTATTGTCTGGTAAGCATTTGCTTGATTGGAATCATCCAGGCAGGGTAAGCCAGTTCGCCTTCTAAACAGGCGGTATTTTTAGTAATATACTTTTTTGCTAGTTTCATTATTCCAAGATGTTTATTAACTATTTCTGCATTTCCTTTTGGCTCTTTTCTGTAATAAAAATTTACGATTTGCATACGATACCATTCCCCAAAACATCAGTCCGTATAGCATCACAATGTCAAAATAATAATTAAAAGCTGCATGAATACCACAATGTTCCCTAATATGTTTGATAGTATAGCACGCTGAGCTGTGTTTGCTGTTGAACCCAAGTCCAGTTACATAAAAATATGCGGACGGAATATTTTTGTGTATAGAGTCATAACCAATGTTGACAAAACATAACTCGTTGGTCAGACCGAATGAACCAGATTTCATACGGCGATATAATTAAGGATGTTGCGAATATAAAATCACGCAAGAAGTCATCACAATATTAATTTAATTTCATAATATTCATCAGTGGGATTCTTGCCAGATAATTTTGGGCAGCCTCCAACTCCGAATGGATGCAGATTCTTTCTAAGTCTGCTATCGTCTTTACCATGGAGAATGCTCGTTGGAGCTGCATAACGGTGTCCCTCAGTCCCCTTTCTACCTTCGCTCAACGCGGAACAGGGAAAAGATGCACAAATTCACGGTCGTCATTCCAAAAATAAGAACCCACAGATCCTATAGATGCTTTATCTATAGGGTCGGTAAACAATGGAAAGAACTATTGCGAGGTATTTTCCCCAAAGTACAATCTGGGGCCTTCGAACATGGTTTGAAGATGCACTTGGCCGGCTGGCATATTTTTCACAGCCTTCATGAAAGTTCAAAACCTATGGGCATCGTCGGGCACCTTAATAGAATCGTTGGGTTGTAAAAATAATCTAGGAAACTGACATCAATCTCCTAGTTCACAGTAATACTCATTACGGGAAAGACGTTGTGAAGAAAATCATCAAATTACGAGTTACTAACAAGTAAATGGCAATTTTCATAATTATCATTGCAGAGGTCTATAGAACAACAACAATATTTTATAGAATAAGGATACATTTTTAAAATCCAATAAATTTTGTTTCGTGTTGTTATAATAAAAAACTAAAAAGTTTAAAGCAGGGATTTTTGTATTCATAAAAGGTATCGTGGGTTAAAACTTTATAAATTACCCCACTTACACGCGAAAAAAATGAAGATTGATGTGCCAACGACCTGTATAATGTTAAGCTTTTAAAACTAAATGTATCGTACAAAACTGTATTGCTAATCCGTTAATATCTCGCTGAGCATGGTTTCGCTACGTGAGGTGGATGTCAATTTTCTGAGCTACTTTCTGGGTCTCTCATCACAGCGACCTAAACCGGCTTGTCATAAAAATAAAAAATTGCACACTCAACGTGAATAAATCAATAAATAAATATCACGTGCCTCTGGGGAACTTGCATACTTTGTCACTCCCCATCCAACCTAATACCGGAGCAGCCGCCGGTTTTCCTAGTCAAATAAAAAATACGAAAACCAGAAGGAAACGTGTACAATTTCAGTTGACATAAATTTATTCGAAGAACCAGTCTGATCTTATTTATTTGGAGATCATATATTTACTTATTCGATCCAAGTCCGTAACAAGATTAAATTTGATTTACACAAAGCAACATATCGTAGACGAGACATGGAAATGAGATTTCTAGTAAGCTGTGCACGGTAGCGTTGGGATAAAACTTTTTTGTAAAGGGGATAAACGATCATCACGCCACGGAGTTACACTGTCAAACAGCAAAATGTGATGAACTGTGGAATTGATATTTAAGAACCTACACTTTAAAATTGAGACTCCTATCATTTACCTACAAACGGTTTCTGTTCAGTGGTTTCCACGAATATATTTTTAAATACATGTTAACTAGTCTGTCTGCTATGTTTTCATAAATTAGTTTTTCCCGTAAATTATTGAGTTAAAATCATTTCGATTTCGCATTATTTTTAATTCAAAATGTTTAATTTGTTATTCCAGTAAAAAAAACTTTGACAAACTTTAATAATATACACTACTGCGTCTGGTTACGTGAAGTTTTTGGCATAATTTAAACCAAATATATTTAGAAATAGAGTAGGAAATATATTATTATTTTTGTATGGGAAAATGCAGGATTCTAGCCTATCTTTGAATTACATGTAAAATCTGATTGCAATTCTTCAATGTAGATTGGATAATCTTAACTCAATGAAATAACGGTAATATCATATCCATTAAAATACATAAAAATTACGCAAGAAAGTTCCACTCAGCCTTGGCTCCTTGTAAAATCATTGATGTAACTACTTACTGCTGCTTCCGACTCTTTCACCGTGCTTCAACGTCCACAGCTAAAAGTACAAAGTGAATTAAAGTGTATAATTATCTATTCTTTGTAAAACATTTTTGTCACTGACTCTTGTCTCTATGCTACCTACTAAGTTCTATAGCGTTGCCATGCATTTTGTATGAAATTTAAATCGAAATTCAAATTGAGAATTGAATTATTGCAAGATTTTAAACTTGTTTGGATGTTTTATAATTTTATTACCGTCCAAGCTTTTCCCGTATTGCAACACTTTAAGCATTTTTACACATTGCATCTGTTTTTCAATTAAATAAAGAAACTCAATGCTAACCCGAGACTATTGACTCTAGCTATGTACATCGGGATACATCAGTAAATCGGAGAATTTCGGTACGCGGTCTTCGCGGTAATGGTTATTGTTGACGCAAATCATAAAATAAATAAGAGATTCTGATTAGAAGTACTCGATTCGAAATTATTTATGATGCTATTTCTGTCTACTTTTATTTATATTTTTCCATTCCCCGCACACTTGGCCTAAGACAACATTTACTGTATAATTGACCGAGGTCGAGCGTAGCGAAGGTCTCCGTTTCAAGATTGGAAAAAAATGCTTTCGTATGTCCGAATGTCCGGCTGTTCTCCTCGAGGTCGCATTTCTTAACCGATTCTCTGAAATGTTGTGAAAAGGTTCGGTATTTGTATAGATTTTCTTAATCGAGCCAGTTTTTGAAATTTTGTCATGTTCAAACAAAAATCCAAATCGCCATGCAGCTTATCTGAAGGTTAAGTTTTACTTTTAAATTATGAGGAAAAGTTAAGAAATATGATCGACAAAGAATCGGTGGGTCATCACTCATTTGACAGAAAAAAAAGTATTTGTCCAGGTTTTTTACGCCAATCAATAAATGCACACAGGTCATCATCCTTTAGAAATCATAAAGATTTCACAAAACAACAATATTAACGATTTATCAACAAATAAAACGATTCATTATAAATGTATTTATAAAATTTCACGTTTCGGAATCACCGAATTCAGAAATCAGTGTACAAATTCCTTGCAAAATATAAGATCGTAGAAGGTGGTAGTGCCATTTTGAATAAAAAAACAGCGAAGCTCGCGGGCAAAGAGGAATTCGAATAAAAAGTTAAGACATTTGAAAACTCTAGTTAAACCCATCTCCTTATACCACATCTAACCAAATTTAACAGTTCTCTTAGGCTATCTTCTATTATAGGCTATTTTCCATTACAGGCTATCTTCACTGGCATTAGCGTTGGCTAAATTTTCATTTATTTTAGTCATGTAACCACTCCCTAATTTTTATTGTTCACCTAATTCATCAGTTTGGTTGACTCTCCGGAATTTTAATATGAAAAAAAAATTATAAAAAGATGTTAACATATAGCGTGTGGTAGACCGTTAGGTCGACTGGGTACGCTACCACACTCGGTGATAAGTCGCACCGCCAGGCAGTTCGCTGTGTTCCGGCGTGAATCCCGAGGACCCAGTAGCAAGGGGGATTTAGGGGCTAAGAGGAGTGGTCCAGTGACTCTAAAGCGGAATCAGTGGTTGGGAGTAAGGGATCGACACAATGGCCAGGGAGACCTGGTGAAACGGGCATCCTCCTGCCCACACAGGGCCGCAGAGCCCGGTCTGTGCCTAACCATCACAAAAGACTGCACCATCACTCGGCGCATAATCTCTGATTGGTCCGTCGTGCCGGTTGGTGACCGGCGGTGATCAAGCTGGCCTTCCACCTGAGATATGTGACTGGATCGCCGACTTCCTGCATGGCCGCAGCATAAAAGTCTTGGTTGACGGTCGCTGCTACAAAGCCATTTCCGTGAATGCTGGCGTACCGGAGGGCTCTGTGCTGTCCCCAACACTTTTTCTGCTGCACGTCAATGAGCTGCTCAATTTGGGCGACATTGATTGCTACGCAGATGACAGCACGGTGCTACCCAGGTACACCAGTCACCAGACCGCAAGCCGGGCTGAAGTGGATGAAGATAGGTGGCGCCTCGTTGTTAGACTCGAAGAGATCCTGGAAAAAGTTTCCGGGTGGGGTCCCCAGAACCTCATCGATTTTAACGCGAGCAAGACTCAGGCGTGCATGTTCAGTGCGAAGCGAACTCCGTTCAGTACAGCTCCGAACTTCCAGGGAGCAACTCTACATATTGACGACCACATAGGGATCTTTGGTGTTGACCTGACGCATGACCTTAATTTCGGACACCATATCAAGGAAAATGCCAAGCTCCCCTCAAAAAAGCTGGGAGGGTGCGTCAGTACTTCACGCCTGCTTCTTTACAAGGCGCAGATAAGGTACTACTGTTCGCATTTGTGGGACGGCTCAGCTAAGCACCTGCTTGGCTCTCTGGACTGTATACAGCGTCGGGCCGTGCGTCTCGTCTCCGACCCCGAGGTATCCCTAAATTTGGAGACCCTCCAACTCAAAAGGGATGTAGGGTCTCTCTCTGTCTTCTATCGTCTTTACCATGGAGAATACTCGTCGGAGCTGCATAACGCTGTTCCTTCGTCCTGTTTCTACCTTCGGTCAACGCGAAACAAGGTGAAAATGCAAAAAAGTCGACATTCCAAAAATAAGAGCCCACCGATCCTCTAGATCATTTATCTATAGTGTCGGTAAACAATGGAATGAACTCCCTTCCGAGGTATTTCCCTAAATTACGACCTGGGGTCCTTCAAACGTGGTGTTAAGAAGCACCTGGCCGGCCGGGATGGTTTTCGCAGCCCTCCTGAATGTTCGAAAACCCATGGCTGTCGTCGGGCACTTTTATGTCCTGGCGTACGCCATATGCCGCACATTAAAAAAAATGTATTATGTTCTTCCTTTAGAATAGTTACATTTTAAGGCTCACTTTTAACACTTTGTACAAAGTAAGACAATATTAAATTATATTTGTACAAACCATTTCTAAATTCTATACTGTTATATTTCGAAAAAATATATTTAAAACACAATTTGATCATGTGCAAATTACACTGGGTCGCAATATGTCCAGTATAAACAAACAGATATATTTGATCTGTAGAAACGCATTCCAGCAGTGGGCTTCCTATTTTAAATTAACTGGCCTGGTTAACTGGTAAGTTTCTGTCCACTGCCGTATAAACCGTCTTTTGACAGTTAACAAATTATGGTTTGCATGGTACAAAATGCAACTAAACGTTGTAACGGAACCCTATTCTAAGCGAGTCTCTAATGCGTCAACGGTTTATTAGACGTTACCTAGAAACTTAAACACATCGTTCTCACACTTCTTGAGAGCCCACATGAAAGCTATCGACTCCAAAATATGCTTGAGCCCTCCGAGAAATACTAGAGAAAGAATTAGTTCAGGAATTTCTTATATTTGAGAATAGTAAATCAACATTAATGTCAGCTCAAGAATTTACTAGAAAAAATATCCAAAAAGCGTTACCGTACAAAATATTCCGAAACTCTGTTAATTTGTCACAAACCACAGATACAATATCCATAGATGAAAAAATCCACTCGAGATAGACCTACACACGTATAAACACATATTTGTATCCCAACAACCGTCTGAAGCGATGCATATACGCCAACGCTTAACCCATTCTTCCATATACTTTTGAAAGTCCGGTGAAGGAATGGCTTTCAATGCCTTCGTCGCATTTTCTTTTATTTCATCGATGCTCGAAAATCTCTTTCCACGAAGGGGTAATTTAAGTTTTGAGAACAGGAAAAAGTCACATGGTGCCATATCCGGAGAATACAGTGCCTGTTGGATTGTATTTACAGTATGTTTGGTCAAATAATCGGTCACGATGCGCGACTTGTGAGACGGAGCATTGTCATGGTGCAAGATCCATGAGTTGTTTTGCCACAATTCCGGTCGTTTTCTACGCACAGCATCTCTCAAACGCTTAATTACGGCCAGGTAGTACTCCTTAATGACTATTTGACCAGTAGGCACGTACTCATAATGAACAACGCCGCGATAATCAAAGAAAACAGTGAGCATTACCTTTATTTTTGATCGGCTTTGACGCGCTTTCTTCGGTTTTGGTTAATTTTTATAGCGCCACTCTAATGATGGTTGGGTAGTTAGAACATCATATTCGTAAACCCACGTTTCGTCACCAGTAATTATGCGTTGCATCATGTTAGGGTCATTCGTTACCTCAGAAATCATCTGGCTGGGCCACTGTGTTACGGTACTTCTTTTGTACGAAGTTCAGGTCTTTTGGCACAAGTCGTGCTGCAACGCGTTTCATGCCCAAAATATCCACCACAATATGCTGTGCCGATCCATACGTGATGTTGAGCTCACCAGCTATCTCTCTGAGGCTTGTATGACGATTTTCGAGTACGATTTCTTGAACTTTTTCGAAGTTATCATCGGTAGTTGATGTTGAAGGGCGTCCACGACGAGGTGCATCGTCAACTTCTTTGAGACCATTTTTGAACGACGAATACCACTCGTATACTATTGTTTTTGAGAGAGCAGAGTCCCCGTAGGCTTTTTGTAGCATTTTGAATGCATCAGCACAAGAGATTTCGTTGGAAACACAAAACTTCAAACAGATTCTTTGTTCAATATTTTTTTCCATTTTGAAATGCGACGAACTTCAAAAACTTGATTGATATAAACAGACGCCAAACAATTACTAATGACATTTAATATTTGATATTTGGCAGGAGTGTCAGGGAAAGGTGTACCGACCTGAGATTACTTACTGATCATAGTGTATACTTCGTTTCGATGTAAGGTTCCAGAACCTACATCTTCGGGGCTTCCAGCGACTGCTAGAGATATCTAATCGTGAAATTTGGTGCCGAATAGACTTCGGGGCGCTCTCTCTGGACGAAACAACACAATGCTTCGCGCGGGAATTTCAAGCAATGGAATTTCACACGACGAGCTCCATGCATCACACCACGGAAAATGGAAAATGTGATTAATATACGCCAGTGTTAATGGACAACGATTGGAAAGTGAATATGTTTAGTTAATTGTTAAGTTTCTTATAGATTTCAAACGAAATTCATCAAATTCTTGACACTAAGTGCCATCTATTGGATTATTTTGTAACCTATATCGATCTACATTAAGTAAGGATTGCTGGTTTAAGACCGAATGAGTTCACCCATGATGAGAGAGATGTCGTGTGAAAATAAAGGGCATAAATATAGACGAGACTCAAGGAGAAAGGGCTTTTTGTTGTTTGTCGAAGAGAGAGGTGGTTGTCTAAAGAAAATATCTAAAAGTGTTTTGAATTAATGTTTCAAATTTAAGTACAGAAAGAAGTTTATAATCGTAACATCAGTGTGGTGCCCTAGATATCCCAAAAGTTAAGTAACAATTTCATCAGCGATACATGTTCATTAATTAATCTAAATACTTGTCCGACTCAAATCATTGAACTATTTTTGACCCATTTGATATTTAATTTAAATCGATAAGTCTTATAATAAGATAACTTACCATATTACCGAACCTTTGATTGACTGCTGAATTGAACTTTAACGTATTTGCCAAGACTTGAACCGTAGAACTGTATGCATGTGTTTAATAACTGTGTATAAAACTTAACTCCACTTTTGATATCTTATTTATTTATTTATTTATATATGTTTATTGCACTAAAAATTCTGGAAAAAGGTACAACTTAATGCCAGGGGCATTCTCTACCAGTCTACCTTTGGGTATCGTGAGCAGTAGTGCGAGTAGCAGTTATAGAGACAAATGAATTTACTACAACAAATATTATACACAATATACCAACTACTTATATACATATAAATGTAAATATACATTAATATAAATATATAAACACTATTTATAATATATAAATAGAAAATAAAGTATGATTTCACAAATATTGAGAAAAAAAAACAAACAAATGTATTGCTAAAAGAAATAAAAATTAACTGAAAACTGTGGGGGTGAGGGGGAGTAAAGAAGTAATTAGGAAAGAAAGAAAACTTTAAGTTTTGTTTTGAACGCATGAATAGAGGGCTCATTTCGTACTGGAGGAGGTAGCTGATTCCACTGCCTTGCAGCGTGTACCGTGAAGGAGTCGGAATAGGCATAAGATGAATGCGAGGGAATAGAAAGAACCAAGGAGTCGGTTGATCTAAGTGGGAGACCATGAGAGCAGAGATCTTGTGATTGCATTAATTAAATAAAGGTTACAGATTGGTCATTTCGCATAGTGTAAATGCTGTAGTTAAGATATTAAATAATAAATATCCGGGATTACCCCGATTATAAAACTTAATTCGTAACGTTAGAGAATTTCTGTTATAATACGGGTTTTAAGGCGCTAGGACTAGCCAACTACTCGCGCCATACAAATGCACTTTTTAACAAATGTAATAATATGTAGTGAAACGCTTCAGCAAATCCAAATAGAACTCCAGACTGATAATGGATTGTTAATATTTTTTTATTCCATCATCTATTTAAATAATAATAAAAATAAAAAAGTTGATTTTTCTCATTAAAAATCTGAAAGTAATTCGATTTCTAGATATAAGCAAAAACAGCATATATGCATAAACAAAAAATTCCATTTGCTTTTAGATTTCTACATTTAGTCAAAAAAGTTCGGAAATGGACACCGTTTCCGCAATGTATTTTGTATATAAAAAGGAAACATACATTAACAAAAATAGGTCGATTCCTAGACAAGGAATCATATATTGTAAGAATGACACTTATAATCGTCAGACTTAGTTAGTTAACTTGGGGTGCCTCGTCTAACTTTGCGATTTAGCTAGTACCAGGGCCTTAAGAAAGCACCTATCTGGAGATACAATTTAGTTGATAAAATAATCATAAGTTTAGAAATCTGGGCGAGAGGTTTTACTTTTCAGAGTTCATTTTCCCTCGAAGTTCCACGCCCAAGTCTTGTGAACTCTGAATTCTAGAATTTAGCAGATCAAATTCTAGGATGTAAATTTTAATCAAAGTAAAATAGACCAATTTTATTAATAAAATAAATATTACATTTTATTTGTGTGTTCATATTTTTAGACAGAATCGATTATAACCTCTCTCATATTAATTCACTTTTCTTAACTTATTTTTGACTCAAAGAGTTATCACCTAGAGTTGCCTAATCGAGCATAAAAGCAGAATTGAAGAAGTTTATTATTTTTCCATATTATAAAGTTTCAATCTAAATGTATGATTACTCAAAATAAGGGGAACGAGTCAGTTAATAATTTACCAAATTTATTCAAGTGATTGTGCTAGGTTGTGTTTCTCTTTTCTCTGAGTGCATACGCACGGTATCCTGAAATCTGGTTTGATCTAGACAGCCGGGAGTGTTTCCTGATTTCTAAAGAAGAGCTCTGAGTACGTCATAGTGGCAACTAAAGAAAAAAAAAGGAATACCCTACAATAAAACAACACAGGGGTTTCACATGGAAAAAAGGAGGAGAATAATAAAATACTGACGACTCACATAAAAAAAATAACTTAGTTGCAACGTTTAAGACTTAGAAAAAGAAGGAGGGTTGCATTTCCCCTAAGTGAGCACTGACTAGAAAACTCTTACGGTCGTTAGTTCAAGTGACTAACTACTGAGTAATCTGTCAGGTTTAGTTTCAGCCAGACCGAAGGATAGGACATTATTCAACACTACCTGCGGTACCCGGCTCGGCTCGGGTCAATGTCGTGTTGGATTGATTTCGGTCTGAATTATTTCCTGGATAAAAAGTAACCCACCAAAAGGCTGGTCCAGGACTATGTATCCATCTACCAAATTTAATCAAAATTGTTTGAACCGATATGGCATTCTTTAATGATAAACATAGACATATTCCCATTTAGAGCTTCGTAAACATTTGGGAGCGAATTTTAAAAGCATGTGCCTCCGGACCCTTACTGCACTGGCACTGTTATATAGAAATTGATACAAAACCAACAAAGTTTCCTCAACCACCTTCCTTTTATGAGGAATACGAACCACAGCCACCTTCAACATTGAAAGCGGTAACCCATCCGGAATCTGACTGCGCCCAGAGTTGCTATACGTTGATAAAATACGCAAATAAATTGGGCGAGTGGTTCGGAGTTATCGCTCTACATGATTTCGTGGAACTTTCTGTAGACCTTTTTACCACCTACAATTTTCAGCTTTAATTTTTCTCTCAAGGTTTGTATTAAATATTTAAAAATTGCATACGCAATCCTTGCTCGTTGGTCGCTCCTTATATTATTGAAAACCGTATCAAAAAGTCCATTTCGTGGCTTGTAAGAAGTAAACGAATAAATTAAGGCAGATAGTGATTAAAAAGTAAGCGCCGACCCCCCCCCCCCCCCCCCTAGAGCCGAGGCCCTCCCGCCCGCCGAGCCGCGCGGAGAATTCCTGTTTGTATGACAGCTACATCTTAACGTAAGCGGAACTGAATTATATATAGTCTATCCTGAGTCCCGTGTATTAACATATACGTGTAGTAAGCTTAATCGAATTCGGATGATCGGTTTAAGAGTTATGGATGAACATACATAAATACATACAGAACTGATTTCTAAAAATCATCAATTTAGTCTTAGTATCATACATAACGTCTACAAACGAAGTATCTTAGAAAACAATGCTAATTACTCCATGAACACCCCTTACAGATTTATTATTAGTATAGATAGATTACAATTCAATCTTACTACTAATATATAATGGGCACGTTGTGCAATGACAATCACTTTAAATTCACGGGTTAATCGGATTTAAAATATAATCCTGCAAGGATCTTTAGAATATTTTAGTGGGTTATATTAAACTCTCTAGTAGTTGAAAGTGAGAGTGGACAGTTTCATTTATGACTAATATTCACATACCATGAAATTATGAATTCATAAGGGTAGAACTGAATACATAGCTTGGTGACTAAAGTATTAACTGATTGGGGAGTCAGCAGCACAGCAGAGATAATAAAACTGAGTTCTAGGTATTATATTGGGACTGGAACTGTTAAGAGACAGGCAGTCGAAGTGGAGCATTATAGAAGGTTAGGGCTTACAGGCCGTTACAACGTCAAATTTGTCACCGGAATCATTCACTTGCCTGTTCACCCAGCGATAATTTTTTTTTTTATGTAATGCGCGGCATATGGCATACGCCAGGACCACTTAAGGTGCCCGACGATGCCCATGGACTTTCGAACTTATAAGGGGGCTGCGAAAACCATGCCGGCCAGCCAGGTGCTTCTTCACACCATGTTTGAAGGATCCCAGGTTGTACTTTGAGGGAAATAACTCGGCAGGAAGTGCATTCCATAGTTTACCGACCCTATAAATAAAGGACCTAGAGGATCGGTTGGTTCTGATTTTTGGAATGTTGACAGTGAACGGGTGCATTTCCTGCCTGTTCCGCGTCGTGCGATGGTAGAATGGGGACGGAGGGACAGCGTTATGTAGCTCTGACGAGCATTCTCCATGGTAATCCCTCCAACTCCCTTCGGAGTTGGAGGGTCTCTAGATTCATAGATACCTTGGGGTCGTCGACGAGACGCACAGCCCGACGCTGTATCGAGTCCAGGGAGCCAAGCAGGTGCTGAGCTGAGCCGTCCCACAAATGCGAGCAGTACTCCACGCAAGACCTTATCTGCGCCTTGTAAAGGAGCAGTTTTTGGTCCGGCGTGAAATACTGACGCACCCTGTTGAGAACTCCCAGCTTTTTCGAAGCGAGCTTGGCTTTATCCTCGATATAGCGTCCGAAATTAAGGTTATGCGTCAGGTCGACACCAAGAATCCCTAAATGCTCGTCAATACGTAGAGTTGCTCCCTGGAAGGTCGGAGCCACAGTGAACGGAGTACGCTTCGCACTAAATAAGCACGCCTGTGTCTTGCTCGCGTTAAACTCGACAAGGTTCTGGAGACCCCACCCGGAAACTTTTTCCAGGGTCTCTTCGAGTCTAACAACGAGGCGCCGCCTATTCTCCTCCACTTCAGCCCGACTTGCGGTCCGGTGACTGGTGTACCTGGCTAGCACTGGTCTGTCGTCTGCGTAGCATTCAATGTCACCCAAATTCAGCATATCATTAATGTGCAGCAGAAAAAGGGTTGGGGACAGCACAGAGCCCTGCGGTACGCCGGCATTCACTGACATGGCTTTGGAGCAACAACCATCAATTAAGACTTTAATGTTGCGGCCATGTAGAAAATCGGCGATCCAGTCACAAAGATCGGTTGGAAGGCCATAGGACGGTAGCTTGGAAAGCAGTGCCTTGTGCCAGACCCGGTCAAATGCTTTCGCGATATCCAGCCCGATAGCCATACCTTCGCCATGATTTTCGAGCGCATCACCCACCTCATGTGAGATGTAAACTAGGAGATCCCCAGCAGATCGATTCGGACGAAATCCGTATTGGTGATCACTGAGGAGTGCATTGCTCTCTAGGTACCTCATCAACTGGGAGTTAATGATGCGCTCCATCACTTTGCATAGAAGAGAGGTAATGGCTATGGGTCGGTAGTTGGCCGGGTCTGATCGATTGCCTTTTTTACTACTATTACTACTACTACGGTAGCATCTTAGGAGCAGCCTTGTAAGCCTATAATCTTTACATTACTACAGCGCAGGCAGCTCTTAAATAAATATATTTAAATTTGATGTAATAGTATTATAACAAATATATTAACAAAACTATTTCTATTAGAGGGTTTGTATGACAAAAATGTTAGTCCGCCCACTCTGAATAGGGCTGTTAGAATCTTGCCGGATAAACTAAAATTGTCTCTCCAAACGACGTTTCTATGAGATCCACCCAACAGTATACGAAATAAATTACGTATAAAAATATGAAATACCGCACTACCGACGCCTTTCCTGCCTCGTTTTTCCTGACTCGATTTCCGAATACGGTTTCAGTTTCGGCTATCTAAACGGAGTAATCCAATGCAAAATCGATGACACATTCGTTACACATGTTCCGAATGAAGTATCTTCCATCATTCCATTCCTTCGTTAGCCCTTGCCTTGGGAGTTTCGGAAAAAAACAACTTTATTACCCCGTAGTTATATTTTCCGGGAGGCCGAAAAATATGTATTGTCAGATATGCTTACAATGGAAGAAACGTAATATTTTATTACACAGAAAATATGAGGGTGTGTGTGTAAAACAATAACAAAAGGGATAGTTTTGACACATTTATGCTGCACGAAAGTGGGATTTACATTATTAAAATTTAAACAAGCAAATATTTCATAAAATAACCATTTTTAATATGGTTATATAACTAACATGCGTTGATAATTTAAAAAAGCGACGTACTTGCTTAGCACGAAAAATCATATTTACTTAATTCAACCTAGGACTGGTTCTAGCGTCTGATACCAAATATGAATTTGGTGAAGACGGCAATATGATTGGATATTCAACATTGCAGTCAATGTCCGTAACGCAGGTAAATCTTTAAATCAATCTACGTAGGCATAATCTTAAACACTGTGTTAGGCATTGATTACGGGAGAAGGGCCTGTAGGATAATCCCAAATTATGTATATAAAGCAGGTAATAAAATTGTTAGACGCAATACCGCGAATGATACGTTTATCTGGTTCGGTGCCTTGCAACATATTCATCATTCAAAGTAGTTCTTTTTACAGGATTGTTTCATTAATTAATCTGTCTTTGCTTCACAGTAGATTATAAATGCATACATATCATATCGAATAGCTTTTATCATACTCCAGCCATTTCTAATGTCAGTGATGTTATTGATCTTGACTGCCACATTGATCATTTTTCAACTGGGTGATGGCTTCAAAATATTTACTTTACTTTAACTTAAATTACTGAACCAACACTTTCTAAATCGGTATCTAAGATGTGTGGTCGGAAAGTTTTAATCTAATGACATATTAAAAAGTTTTATGTTTGATTTAATGTATGTGTCCTAATGTACGTAAAATAAACAACATTTTAAAATATTACACTAATTAAATTATTTACAACTTTATAATATTAACTCACATGTTTTCAAAATATTTTAAATACCATTGTATATGCTTGCTAGTCGTCCGGTACAGGATACACTGCATAATATTCGCGAAACGCGAAATTGTGGATATACGAACCTCCCGATTTTTTTTATTTTTTTACGTAACTGGACATGGATGGCGAATTATCATGATATAAGCCCAACTAAACGAATTCCCGAAGGAATTGGCTGCTATGCCGGGACCTTAACTTTATGAGCACGGCTACATTAAAGTGGTTGGAAAAATGGGACAATTTTACATGACCGTTTCGGCCATTTCAAGCCTCCCAAACTAAAACCTAAATTATTATTTCTGCGTAATTTTGCGCAAATGGATGTTGTTGCTTTGAGAGAAGATGCAGCAAAAAATAATTGGGAACCTCTATTTGGACTTGATGCTCTTGATTCTAAGGTCGATGCGTTTACAACCAGTGTCATAGAACTTTATGACAAGCATGCGCCCATTAGGAGTGTTAAAATCAAACATGCACGTGCTCCCTGGCTTACTGATGAAATTCGCAGGATGATGTCTAAGAGGGACGCACTAAAATGCAAGATAAGCTTCAGCCTTCCGAAGATATTCTAATACAATAAAAGCGTGCAAGAAATCGGTGTAACAAGATGTGTAGGGATGCCAAACGCCGCCATTTTCACAATTCCATCGAAAATACTTCTCCCAATGATATGTGGAAATTCTTAAGAACCCTGGGTTCAAATTCTCAACGAATTCAGAGATCAACTCCTCTATAAACCTTGATGGACTCAATCGCCATTTCTCTGCTTCTCCGATGGCAATTGATCCTATCGACAAAACAAATACAATTCGTCAATTACTGTCACAAGACCCTTCAAATAATTCTCCCGAACCTATTCAATTCACCCAAGTGAATTAAGTAAAATAATTAATTCTATTAAAAGCAAAGCAAGTGATGCCATGAGTCGTGATCTCTACATCCCGATACTTGACTTGATCTTACCCATAATTTCACATATACTCTCTGGTATCGGGTTGTTTTCGTGACGCTTGGAAATATGCTTATGTCATTCCATTGCCAAAAAAAGCTTGCCTCACTGTGTTTAGTGACTACCGTCCTATTTCCATTTGACCCTTTCTCTCTAAAGTTCTCGAGCGTTTAGCTCACTTTCAACTTTCTAACTATCTTTCTATAAATAATCTTCTTGACCCCTGTCAATCTGGATTTCGTCCATCACATAGCACCACAACGGCTCTGGTCAACATTACTGACGATATCAGGCTTGCCATGGATGATAGACAACTCGCCCTTTTAGTTTTGTTAGATTTTAGTAGTACTTTTAACTCTGTCGATTTTGACATTTTCTGTGCCATACATTTTTCCCTCAACATCTCTCAGCAAGTAATAGGTTGGTTTTCATCTTACCTTCGTGGTCGCCAGCAACGTGCCCGATTAGATAATGTTTACTCCCACTGGTGTGATATAACTGCTGGCGTGCCTCAAGGCGGTTTACTCTCTTCCTTACTCTTCTCTATTTTTATTAACAAAATTGTATCTACTATAGTTTCTCGCTACCATCTCTACGCCGAGATTGTATTATATAGACACTTTCGTGTTGATGAAGCTGCTATTGATTTAGGTCAAATGAATGTAGATCTCGATTTAGTACACAATAGGGCTTCGAGGTTTGGCCTTCTGGCCAATCCTTCTAAGTCCCAGGCTATCATAATCGGTACTCCCAAACTTATTTCTAAGCTAAATCGAGACGACCTACCAGTTCTTCAGTTCAATGGCACCGTTATTCCTTTTGTGAAATGCGTGAAAAACCTGGGACTCTTGATTGAAGAGACTGACCACAAGTCAGTCAAGTAAGCCGCAAAATGTTCGCTAGCATGCACGCACTGCAAAAATTGAAGAACTTTATTCCATTCGCCACCAAAATTTACCTTAACCTTACTTCTCCCTAAACTCGATTATGCCGATGTGTGTTACCTTGACCTCACTCAAGAGCTTCTGAATAAACTTGACCGTCTTCTCAACCTGTGTATCCGTTACATTTTTGGCCTACGTAAATACGATCGTGTTTCGGAATTTCGTGCTCGTCTTCAGTGGCTCGACATCCGTCATCGCAGGAACTCTCATGTCCTTTCTCTCCTCTATATCACCCTGAATGACGCCAATGCCCCCTCATACCTAAGGAATCGGTTTACATATATCTGCTCATATGGTCTCCCACTTAGATCAACCGACTCCTTGGTAATTTTTATGCCCTGGCACTCATCTTCTGCCTATTCCGACTACTTCACCGTACGAAAGTACGAAATTCGCCCTCTATCCATGCGTTCAACAAAAATCTTAAAGCTTTCTTTCTTTCCTAATTAAGTCTTTACTTCCCCCCCACAGTTTTCAGTTAATTTGTATTTCTATTGGCAATATATTTGTTTGTTTGTTTGTTTTGTTTCTCAATATTTGTTATAGTTTTAAGTATCATACTTTATTTTCTATATTATATATAGTGTTAATAATATATTTATATTATTGTATAATTGTTGATATATTGTGTATGATATTTGTTGTAGTAAATTCATTTGTCTCTATAACTGCTACTCGCACTACTGCTCACGATACCCAAAGGTCGACTGGTAGAGAATGCCCCTGGCATTAAGTTGTACCTTTTGCCCGAATTTTGAGTGCAATAAACATATATAAATAAATAAATAAATATTTTCATCCAAAGCGCTGTAACGACCCGAACGGACTTTTCTCTGCTACTTAGAAGGTAAAGGATCCCTGCAGTTTTACATCGATTCTGAACCATGGAGCAGCTCGCATTCGTGATGAAATGCACTTGTCCAAATCATAAATAGGGAAATAGTGGTGCACGAACGGTTCAGGGATTTGAACACAGTACTCAGTGTCTGCGCTCCTATTGTTCGAGCCGCTCAACAAAAACAGAGTACTCATAAAGCCTCCCCCCCACACACCGTGAAATTTGTGCGAATTTCGCAAAATATCCGCCCAGAATTTCAGTCGCATTTCTCACACGCGAAATCTCACAACGGCAAATTTTCGATTTTATTTCTTGCGGATTACAACTGCGCAATTCCGTACTTTTCACAGATTTCTCATATTACCCAGCCACTTAGCCCTTAGCCCAAGTAAACCAAGCTTTCAGCAATAAATTCTATGTGACTGCTATCAAAAGTTTTAGTTTTAATATAGAACACGAAACTAGTTATTTTAATAGTTTTTTTGCAATTAAAAACATATTAATGTCCGCCTTTCATTTGAGACTAACATTATCACAATCCATGAAACATTGATTACTTCATAAGGCGTGTTTTTTTTTCTGGTTTAATAATACATTTTGTGTAAAAAATATTTAACAGCCCTACCACAGAAATGAAATCGCTTGAAAGATGATGCATTGTAGCCTAGTCGAGCAAGACAAAACTAAAATC
Source organism: Incurvaria masculella (assembly GCA_946894095.1). Lineage (NCBI taxonomy): Eukaryota > Metazoa > Arthropoda > Insecta > Lepidoptera > Incurvariidae > Incurvaria > Incurvaria masculella. The sequence goes on from OX335644.1 coordinate 14,828,161, forward strand.
AAATCCGAAACCCATAGAAAAGATCACAAATTTAACTATTTTGTCTCACAGCTACTCTTGCGCTAAAATCGACCCAGTATGCATAAGATACAAACGTTTTGTAACTAATCAAACCCGCGGGCAACTCAGCAAATTAGACAAAAAAATGCACAAGGGTTATTGCAAAGATTTCAAGAAATTTGAGCGAAATTCAGGCCGAAATTATGTGCTATGTTCGCACAAATTAAACACTATGTGGGGAGTCTGTAAGGCTTTTAGCTGAATTGGGGGACCCATTTCTTGGCTCTGTGTCAACATTCATAAAGTCCTAAACATAAAAACTTAGTCAAGTTAGAGTTGTGAGATTTGTATTGTACGACACTATATAAAATAAAGCAAAAAAAATATATTAATACTGAACAGATAAGTGTTTCCTTTTTGTCATTGGGTAGGTATAACAGAAAAAAATATATATCTTGTGTAGTATGCGACAGTCGATTTAAGGAAAACGTGTTCAGCATGATATGCAATAAAACCGGGCTAAGTGCGACTCGGACTCGCACACGAAGGGTTCCGTACCATCGTACAAGATTTAACACCAGAACATCACGCTATTTGTATAGGGGGCCTGCGACAGACGGACGGATGGACGGACGGACGGACGGACCGGCGGACCGGCTGACGGGCGGACGGCCGAGGCTTAGTAATAGGGTTCCGTTGGCACTCTTTGGGAACGGAACCCTTAAAAGTATATAATATGCTTGAGATTAGTAGCTACTAATAATTTGTTTATCGTGCTAAAACGAGAATCGACTTCGATAGCGGCAGCACCATGGTTATATCTCAGTCATTGCAGTCAAAATGCCTTTGCGTAGAATCAATACGCGAAATTATCAACGCCATCTGTGAAAATATGAAAAAAAAAAAGTACAGATATTATAGTAGTATATATGGGCAGCCTTGTGTCGATTTGAATATAATCAAGAAATTCGTTGGACCAGTAGAGCAGTGGACATGTAATTCAAAAGTCGCAGGTTAGGATCTTCCTTCCGACGAATGTCCAGACCAAAAACTTTTTGATTCTTTTCAAAATCTGATTATATTGCTTCCAATATCACTGTGGCAACCCTTTTTGTATAGAGAAATAACTTTCGCCAGTTTGAGAGAATCTGGAAAGTAACCTCTTATTTTACACAGACATTTATTTATTATTTCCACTAAAGTACTTACAATACTTTCACTTATAGTTTTTATAATAAGTGGAGACAAATTCCACAGTTCCTGCGATCGTTTGGCCTTAAGGTTTTTAAAGATAGTCTTCACCTCTTTATATGTAACTGAAATAATGTTGCAGATTCACAATTTCTTACAAAAAAGCTTGGAGTCCTCAACAGGGTGCGACAGTATTTCACTCCAGACCAAAAACTGCTCTTTTCCAAGGCGCAGATAAGGTCTTGGGTGGAGTATTGTTCGCATTTGTGGGACGGCTCAGCTAAACACCTGCTTGGCTCCCTGGACTCGATACAGCGTCGGGCCGTGCGTCTCGTCGACGATCCCGAAGTGTCCCTGAATTTAGAGCCTCTTCAACTCCGAAGGGATGTAGGGTCTCTCTCTGTATTCTATCGTCTTTACCATGGAAAATGCTCGTCGGAGCTGCATAACACTGTACCTCCGCGTCCCCTTTCTACCTTCGTTCAACGCAGAACAGGGAGAAAATGCACATATTTACAGTCGACATTCCAAAAATTAGAACCCACCGATCTTCTAGGTCCTTCATTTATAGAGTCGGAAGACTATGGAATGAACTCCCTTCCGAGGTATTTCCCCCAAAGTACAACCTGGGGTCCTTCAAACGTGGTGTGAAGAAGCACCTGGCCGGCCGGCATGTTTTTCGCAGCCCCCATGTAAGTTCGAAATCCCATGGGCGTCGTCGGGCACCTTAAGATGTCCTGGCGTACGCCATATGCCGCGCTTAACATAAAAAAAACTCTTATTCTATGGTTGCCCATAAAGATAATTGAAAGGGTACAGGCACTTTTACCTTAGAACGTTAGTTTATTAACCGACTTCTTTTAGTTTTAGTCACTATTGTTTCGTTATTTTAACATATTTTCAGAAAACTTAAATGTAGCTTCTCCAAAATAACAAAAAAAAAATATTTTAATCGACGCAAACTTCTGAATTTTAGTTAATATATTGTTTAAGACTGGAGTATCTCCCGCAGCTCTCTAGCTGCTGCGGCAGCAGATCTGAAGCAAAGAAATACCAATATATTTTACGTTTACGGAAAAACAGTGTTCAGCTTACTTATTAAGGTCGATGTTTCGTCACATCAGCAGGATTTCTAAAAAAAAAAAAATATGACGAAAAACAGCTAAAATCTAAATAAACATAAAGAAATAGCACTCTTTAAAAAGGGCTCGGATCTGTCGATAAAGAATTATCGCCCTGTATCACCGGATTCAATCGCTTGCACGTAAATCAACGCTAAGGGCATCGCCAGTTAGATGAGCGGTTGCTTAAAATGCTCTGGGGCCAATCATTGCTGACCCAGGTTGCTTACGCTCTCTTAGGCTGAGATTAATAGTTGTAACAGAAACTAACGGAATGGTAGTACTTTGTGTCGTCATTTCGGCACATTTTGTATGGACGAAATCTCAAAGTAATGCGCATTCACGTCACAAAGTACTAATTTCCGTTAGTCTTAGTTTCTGTTACGACTATTTATCTCAGCCTTAGACTTCGGGTGCGTTCGGCTGAAAAGACACTATTCTTTTCGTTCAGCGGCGTGCGGAGCGAACTGCCATAATAGGATTCCATCGCATTGGATAAAAAGATGGTAGAAGAGGCAATGAAAAATTGTCCGTGTTCTCCATCCAGTTCAATGTAGCCGCACTCATAAAGGGATGGTCCTGGCACGGCACCTTATTCCTTCAAGAATGTGGTGTATTGCGCTAATATCAGAACGGTAGTTGTGTAGCCATCCATGTCAGGTCGCATGAAAAAAAAAACCCAAGGCACCGACTTCAAAAGATGATTCAAAATTTAGAAATTGTATATAATTAGTGCGCTAGCAACGGCTATCTCTTTGCTCTCATAAACTTCAGTAAATTAAAAAACGCCTTATAAATAAAAATCTGTTTCTTAAATAAATAAAGTCCACAAAAAACGTCGTCCGGGACAAGCATGTTGATACAAATTTATAGGCTTATATCATGGATATAAGATAAGTTATCCGGAAGATCATAACGTACAGATGTAAGTTTTAGTTGATTTATTTAATGTGCAATATATCAAAAAAAATATTCTTATATTGACTGAGAAAACATTGAAGGGAACTTGATCACCTCATTTTGCTCGATTATTAACGAATCACTGAGTGTCACATAGCGGCATACGCAGCGTTAAGGGGCCCGTCGATAAAGGTCTGACTCTGGTGTCTGTTGATCACACGCATTTGGTCCCGAATTATTCTCCTATTAAAACAAAAGTTGGAACATTTTGAAAAAAAATACCAATTTAGGGACACTTGTGTAGTTGTGTACCAAATAATACCAAGTAATTTTGCTGAAAACTTCATACATTAAATAAAAATTGATTTCTAAAGCCAACAGTGACGGTACTCTCGGCACGTGAGCACGTTCACGTTTGACCGAATGCTGAAACGTTCAAAGCTGCAGGCAAACATCCAGTGGAATACGAATGGCGGGTTAGGAATGGTACTAATTCTCGAGTACAAATCATCAACTCCGCAGTTGTAGGTTGTAGGAATAACTTCAGGGCATGCAAGTAGAAATGCGTTCCTTGAGGAAAGTATGCGGAGTTAATCTAACAAACAAATTTCGAAACGACTGGGTTAGAGAGCAGTGTCAATTGCAAGAATCGAAAAAGAGACAACCGCCTCAAATATATTTGTTAAAATACTACGTATGCATATGTATATGGTAGGGCCGCAGCGGCTTCGTAGTACTCAAGAACAATTGCGTTGTCCCTTCTAGAGAAAGCGGTGATTTACGATTTCCGGATGGTTTTGGGGGCTGCGCGAGCGCGGGGGTTTGGCATTCGAGTTCGGGCAGCGTTGCGGCGCACAGCGGTGACGCGCGCTATCGGCGGGAAACGCGAATTTTCTCAACCTTGAATGTATTCCGATATCCGATGAGTGGTGGTGTGAACTGTGATAATGCTAGGAAATTAACTGTGACCATGCTAGGGAGTGAATAGATTAATTATAGGATTGTGATATGAAAGACTGGTTCCTGAGGACATTTACAACTGTATGGGGTGGCTGGATCGTGTTGCAAGCAGATTGCAGAGGATGAGTGCTCTCTTCATTACACTGTTTTATTACTAGATTGATATTATTGGTGTAACCGGATAAATTACCGTCGCGCGGTGTCGGAATTAGGTGCGTTCGCGTGATGCCCTATTTTGCGGTACGGGAATTGAATTCGATTACGGACGGTTGAGACGGAATTTTACTGAGCGGCTTTGTTGAAGTCCACAGCGACCGCTGTAGCGATGGAAACCGCCAATTTGCTCAAGGTACCTAATCTATACAATTATCATAACGGTTCGACGGACTTTTCAGAGTGGTTGTGTAATAATTTTCCAAGCGGTGTGGACCGATGGGATCTTATTCCGCCGATTTTTCCAGCAGGGCATCGGGACGAGTGGTTGTGTAATAATTTTCCAAGCGGTGTGGACCGATGGGATCTTATTCCGCCGATTTTTCCAGCAGGGCATCGGGACGAGTGGTTGTGTAATAATTTTCCAAGCCGTGTGGACCGATGGGATCTTATTCCGCCGATTTTTCCAGCAGGGCATCGGGACGAGTGGTTGTGTAATAATTTTCCAAGCGGTGTGGACCGATGGGATCTTATTCCGCCAGTTTTCCAGTAAGGTCATCGGGGGGGAAAATTCCCTGTACGGTGTAAGCGCGGGCAAAATCATAGAATAATTCTAGTATCTAAGTTAGCATAAGGTCTTGCTTTGTATAACTGTGTAAGCTTGTAGCTAATGTCAGGAAGGAATGTCTTAGACCTAAGATAGCTGACATGACTCGGCCGATGACAGACATGACATTAGGCGCCTGCCCATAGTCTCTCGCCTCTACGTGGCGGCAGGTAGAAACGTCCATTCTAAATTGATATGTTCTTGTACATAAAATTTCATTCAATTTATATCCATTCAATCACACGAAGAAGTCTAACAGACGGAATGGCGGCTAAGGAGTGACCATTAGTTCAAATCTCCATGGCCCATAGCTTACTAGACGATCACATGTTAATAACTTTGGCCAATTCCAGATATTAGTTAATTAAGTAGCAGCCCTAGACCTTTCTAAGTATGGGCTATGCGAGACTTGATATAAGTTAGCTAGCAGACAGGTTGATTTGTAAGATAAATAAGTAGGATAGTGATAGGGTCGTCTCAAATGTATGACGAAAGAATGGCGAAACAAATATACAGAGCAAAGGTGTTGTACCCGGGTGTCCTAGGAGAACGTACCGCGACCAAATCATTGTTATTCTTCTCAAAGATCTGGTAAGTAGCTCCCGTAAACATAATAGAGAATGTATAAACAGTTGTAGGTCAGTGGATGAAGCGAAAGAAGTGTGATGTGACCGTACCGTATGGCGCTCAATCATCTCTGCCTACCCCTCCGGGGTAAGCGGCGTGCAGGTGAATTGAAAAAAAAAGCAAATACGTAATTGTGGCAAGTTTTATTTTAACAAAATTAGCTACTCTTTGTTTTGATTTTTTATTTATTTATTAATCTAGTTTATACATTTATTCTTATGAATATTTTTATTTTTAAATGTCACCCAGATTTTGGGCTTCCTGGCTTCCCATTTGGACATGGGGTGGAAGTTTTTATAGGATTAAATAAATGTATCGCACTCTCGGAAATATTTATCTTTTACGAGCTTATTTACTTTACGACGCAGTTATTGTTCGTTGAAGGAGCACTTTCGGAATGCGCGTCGAGCAAAAGGGAAGTCGTCTTTGTAATTTTCCATCAACTATGTTATTTGAGCAAAACAATAAGACAGCTTTTGTAATAAACTATTTTGAGGGTTGGGTGCGAAACAAAAACGCCATCTAACGGTACAAACATTACTAAACCCTATTACTAAGCCTCCGCTGTCCGTCCGTCCGTCCGTCCGTCCGCCCGTCTGTCACAGGGCTTTATCTCATGAACCGTAATAGGTCGGCAGCTGAATTTTTCACAGAGTATGATTTATTTTCCCGCTATAACAATATATAGGTAAAATAATTTAATCAGCATAATTTAGACCTTCAATAAAAACTATATCAAAAAAATTTAACAAAAAAAAATAACCGACTTCAAAGAAAAAGCACTAAAAAGTAAAACATAATGTTCATTTTTGTAGTTACGATTTCTGTTATTTTTGAGTCGGCGTCAGCCGTGCGCGCGCTGCGCCAATCAAGAGAACCTAACCTAACCTAACCTAACCTTGGCTGACACCGACTCAAAAAATAACAGAAATCGTAACTACAAAAATGAACATAATTTTTTACTTTTTAGTGCTTTTTCTTTGAAGTCGGTTATTTTTTTGTTACATTTTTTTTTATTTGTTTATTTTTAGTGAATCTGAAGTACACTTACTAATTTGTACACGTCCTTTCCAATAAAAAAAGAATCCCCGAAATCGGTTGGCGTTATATTGAGTTATTCGTCCATTTGTTGCGCACATCTTAATACAAATTTAAGACTTTTATGATTTTCTCATGGATATCATTGTCAGTACTTAACCAAATTAAAATGGGACCACTTGGGAAGTACTAGCTATCATTTAAAAAAATAATCATCAAAATCGGTTCACCCAGGAAAAAGTTATGAGGTAACAAACATAAAAAAAAACAAATAAAACAAAATAAAAAAAAACATACAGACGAATTGATAACCTACTCCTTTTTTTGAAGTCGGTTAAAACAAGAATTAAATACGTACTAGCTAAAATGAAAGCCGTCCAGGAGCAGTCGAGACGGGATTGCAGCAGTGCCGGGGGCCCCCGACAACCCTGGTGCCCATCAGACGAGATAAAAAATCTCATCCATGGGCACCGAGTGCGGGAAGGCCCCCATAACGCTCGCTGCGTTCGCCCTCTGGACAGTCAGACTGATGCGTTGCAGAGGATTCGCGCAGCCTCTTGCCCAGCTCGCTCAACAATTGCTTTCCGGCTGCGCAAACGGGACCTAAAGTTTCTACTGCGAATGGGATGAAGTTATAATTGTGGCTAATGATTGCCTGGTATTTGGAGATTTTGGCTCTAGCCGCTGTCTCACTGGCAGACCCCGCGGTCCCTGCGGTTGACCTAATATGCAGGTAGCGTCCCAGACGAGAGTCATACCGTGTGACCCGGGGATCAAGGTCATCCCGTCTGGGCGCTTGCCATCCTCTCTGCTGAGACAGGGCTCCAAGATAGATGGCACGTGGGCCGAAGTTAATGCTCGTTTTATAATTTCATTCAATGCATGGTGACGTGAGTGTCTACCGGCGCTCTTATACTCGCTCTTATAGCAACTAAGGGCGTGTCGACCATTGTGTTCAACTGCAGCACCGCATACACATTTGTGTGGTTGGACAATGTCGCAACCGAGTCTCAGTACTAGGTAAAATAAAAAAAAATAAAAAATTTAAAGGGGGCCCCATTTAAAAAACTTGATTATTTTGTGTTAAATCTTGTAGATTGGTACGGAACCCTTGGTGTGCGAGTCCGACTCGGTTTTTTTTTATGCAACATTACATGAATGGCTAATATCACACAACTACCGTCATGATATTAGCCCAATGCACAACATTCCCGAATGAATTGGGTGCCATGCCAGGACCTTCCCTTTATGAACACGGCTACACTGGATGGAAAACAAGGGCAATTTTTTTTTTTTGCTGAATGCAGTACCATAGGATGTGCGGAGCCTTCACCACCCAACCATCGCGACCACGTCACGGCGACCTGTGTTACTGTTTCCGTCGTGGACCTCGCCTCCCCGTGTCACCATTCCTCTCGTGACCCTTGACACAGACAAAGGATAGTAGGGATATACTGCTAACGTCACAAAACGGACAGGCTTCGGGATTTTAAAATTAGAAGAAATGATTACTTTATCCATTGGCCAAGGCACAATTATGCGAGCTGACTTCGAATTAAACTAGCTAAAAGTTGTCAGATTTTAACATATTTTTTTAATCAATTGAGAAAACTTGATTCTACATATGTTCGTATCATTTCATTATTATGTACATATCTGTACTTTCCAGTAAACATTTTTTTTCCAATGTTGTCCAATCTAAATGGTAAATATAGAAACATGCAGACGGAGGTTTTGACATTGTATTATAAAATCCATAATTTCAAAATCTTACGTAATTACAAAATTAACACGTCATTTATATGGACAGTATGGAAGGAAGTCCATGCGGTTCACTAAAAGTACCGTGTTTGAACTTTGGCCTAGTAAAACATTTAGAGCATGTAAACAGTTATTGCCAGTGTATGGAGAATTGATAGGGTATCGACTACCTCTCTCCTCCGTGGTAACGACCGATTGCATTTCGTACCATACTAATTGGTAAATTTCAGTACACTTGTTTGATAAATAGACTGGTACGAAATGCAACCTAACGCAAGACTTGATGACTCACTTGCCTGTTCACTCGGCGAGTTGATTTACCATGGTGAATTATGAGTACATGGCGAATGGGGAAGAAAACTGCTCATTTATCACGACAGGTGTCGATACGATTAAAAATACAACAGGATAGATTTGAAAATTTTATTTACTCTTTCGATGTATTTTAAATGTCTCAATTTTCTCGAAGTAATTCCAAAAAAAAATAATTGTTCAAAATAAGTCGCGGGAAAGAAAATATCAGAAAATACCTATAATATTTTGTTTCATAATTTGTGCTGGTTAATGACTTTAATTTGTTTGAAGACAAATAAAAGCTCTTGCCTAATTTCCTCTAAACCCTATTCTAACTGCATCATGGAGTACATCTTTCATCTAAGAACTTGTAAATAAAACTTGACAGGAATGACAGTTTTTACGTTTTTATGGTGAGGTCGCTCATGCGGCATTTACTTTTACGAATACACGAAATGGCATTATTTACCAGCATACATTAGGGAATATAGGCGTATAGGTTTTAACATCGAAAAATGTTACAAACTCCATCAATCACTAATAGGTATATTTTGTCAGGGCATGCATTTTTCTTTAAAACTAAAAACAGAACTTTACCTATTTATCACGACTCCTGGGAGGCCACGAGATGTATATCTCCTTGAAATCAGCTCTGCTGGGAACGTAACTAGTGCCAGAAACTCTCGTAACATTTTCACATACTCAAAGTTCAAAGAAACCATACGGCGGTGTAAATCTTTTAAATTATTGTGCCCAATGACCCTCGCCGCCCATACTGTTCCGATTCCTCGTGCCCATTAAGGGGGAAGTGGGTTTCGTATGAAAACGAGCCGTAATTAAAGTTATTAAAACCATCTTAAATTGCTACGGCAAAGATTTGCGTAAATTCAAATCAGTAGACTTTAATTTCTGTAGTAATTGGATCTTGTGTGGATATAATTACAAATCTAATTTCAAACAAAACGGCGCAAGAATGCGTGATATTCCCAGTTCAACCATACATTTCAGCGTTGGTAAATCTGGAAAACGTCTACCTATCCTACCACTTACTAGGTATGCATATTAATATTTTCCCTGGTTTGGTTAATCCCGGCCGTTTGGTACCATCGTGTTGAATGAACAATGGTTGAAGCGTCGATGGAAAATTTTCATGTTTTGCATTTAGGTATGGTAAGTATAAGATAGGTCCTGGCATGGTGACTAGTTAACATGTGATGTGTAGACTGATATCATAAGGTGGATGGGAACTGACTTGAAGAATGCATTTCTAGAGCACATTAGCGTGCGGTGACGATTTTTTGACTGTGCGATTTCGACCCCATGCCACTTCTCCTTCCTTTCTCATATTAATATTTTACAGCGCCATCTAAAGTCCAAACCACACGACATAATCAGAACACTCAAACAAACATAGTTTCCACTTTACTTTGCTATATTTCTGTGAGCATTTGCAGAGCCCTCTGTTAACTGAACCTTATAACTGGTTGGGATGCAAAGAGGGCTTTGTCATTTGCAAATCAGTTATCCTTATCATGAGAGTTTCGAAAATCGTCTATGACAATGCTATCCAATAAAGCATTATAAAATCATACTAATAAAAACAGTAACGTAAAGTGGGCTACAAAAACTATAAATATCTTTATTATAACTATAATAATTAAACGAGCGTTGTATTGGAAAGCAGCAATTTGTGGCATACGGATAGACGTATGGATTAAAGGTACTTACCTACCTAACCAATTTTCTACTAACCCTGAATTAACTGTGCATTTATGCGAATATTTTACAGAGCCATCTATTGTCAAAGCCGCACGAAACGAGAGATCGTTTTAGCGTTTCTTTGCTACATTTGCTATGTGCTTTGTGTAGAGCCATCTGTTATCTGTTTCTTTCAACAGGTTGCGATTACAGAGAGGACTCTGGCATTTGCAATGCGTTATTTTTACATCATTTGCAAGCCATGCTCCGTGTATGTTTCCAAATTATCATTTAGATGTCGCTAGTTGGATAAAAATGTACTCTTATTTTTCATTGTAGCAGCACATGGATAGCTAATTCTACACCAATCGTCATGACATACACCCCGCATTCCCTAAGGAACTAGGAGACAGGCCAGCCCTTGTACTCATGGAGCGAACGCGAGAAAATCTCGCACAAATTCACGCATGTAATTTTCTATGTAGAAAAAAATTAATTCACTCCATGAGGAAGGGGGCGGGACCTTCCCTTCACCCCATATTTTCATCCATTGTGGTGGTAGGGCGTTTAACCCGACCACCTATTACGAGAAGGGGATTTCCAGTTTTAATTTAAATGAAAATATTCCCAACCTTGGAATAGCCCGCATTCGTGACGAAATGCACTTATCCAACTCATAGAGAAAAATAAGTTGTGATTGAACCCAACGGCCCAAGTCCATGAACCCATGATGGTATAGGAAGAAAATGCCTCCTACTAAGACAGTGTTTAAGATTGTACCTACATATATTGATTTAACGCTCAACTGCGTTGCGGATAGACTGCAAATATTAAACGTTCAAATATATTGCCGTCATCACCAAAACGTCAATTTGGCATCAGACGCTAGAGCAAGTATACTTTTTTAGGGTTCCGTACCCAAAGGGTGAAAACGGAACCCTATTACTAAGCCTCCGATGTCCGTCCGTCCGTCCGTCTGTCACAGGGCTGTATCTCAGTAACCGTAACAGATACACAGCTGAAATTTTCGCAGATTGTGTATTTATTTTGCCGCTATAACAACAAATAGGTAAGATTATAAAATAATTTGAATTAAAGGGGGCCCCCATACAAAAAACGTGATTTTTTTGTATTTCCCGATGGTATTTGTTCGATGGTACGGAACCCTTCGTGTGCGAGTCCGACTCGCACTTGGCCGGTTTTTTCGTACTACTGATTACGGGAGGAGGGACTGTAGGATAATTCCAAATTATGGCCCGCACGCAATACTCGCGAATGATTGCTTTGCTGGTTCGGGTCCAGTCTTGCAGTGTATTCATAAATTAGTTATTTTTACAGAGTTCTTTCTTTAATTAATGTGTCCTTGCTTCACGGTCGATTATAGATACATACCATTGACAAAAAAGAAGGAGATATGCAATTTAGCGGGTATTTCGTTATGCCGGTTGGCGACCGAACTGCCGGGAGTTCCGGCGGTCACTTCGGGGGGGACCGGGGGTCCTTCCATCCATCGTGTCGGCAACTCACCACCCCGGCATGTCGATGCCACAGAGTCGGGCTTTGACCAAAAAATCACTCTGCTTGTTTAAATCAATGCACCAAAAGGATAAAACAGTTTATTCAGCGATCAACAACGCCGGCACCTTTCGCGTGGACCTAGCGGGGGCTGCACACTAATTAGAATGCCGTGCACCTATACCTAGAGCAGAGTATAGGCACTGGCGCGAGACATCCCCCCCCCCCCCATTCCCCCGCCGGTGCGCAGTAACCAAATCCGATTCAGTTTTGTCTCTGCGCAGCCGTTGGCGCTTGGAAGGGGAAGGAATCGTCTCGCGCCGAGGACCGTAAGCCGGTCATGCTTTACCTCAAAGAGACCCAAATATCACGACCTGCCGACACGTCGCCCCGGAACTAGGCCGGCTTCAAACTAAAATGTTTATTCTGCCCGAAGGCCGGGGTATGCCTGTAGGTTTTTTTAAATGAAAAACCGACCGGCTGTGCTGAGAGACCAAAAGTACTCAGAACTGCCGAATCCGAGGCACCATACCAGCGGATTTTCCGACTATCTCTAAACTATCAAGCATGTTTAATTAAGTATTCAAGACTGCCAGGTTCCATATAGGATATGGTGCGACAAAGAAATGAGTTTGAGAAAGGGCTCATTCTCAAAAGCGTAACGTCAATTACATACAAGGGGGTACTCTGATTATATGCAGCGGGATCTCCAGATTTAGGTTGGATCGAGAGGAATAAGGGATGCAAGTTTCGCATAGCAATGTCCATAATAATACCTGTAGACTGAGCGACCCCACGAACCGTCTGTGGCTCTGGGACTCCAGGCCAACGGTGAGTTGTGGGTCAACAACAAGACGAAACGCTCGGCGCTGTATTGAGTCCACGCCACCAGGTATTGGGGACTATGTGCCTTCCCAAATGTTGCTCAAATCAAATCATATTGGTTGTCGCCATGTGCACTCTCTGAAAGACCCCGAACAGATATGAGGATGGACTCGCGGCTGCATGTGTGTCCTGCACGGACCGCATAACGGGGACAGAGCATTTTAGTAAAGCAGCAGACGATGCTCAAGCAAAGTTCGCCTCCACGAGTTGGTCTTTCAAGGAGGCTCAAACACGCACCTGCCTCCTGGTTAGTTCCGAGAGTGCTAGTGGTTCGGTTCGTAGCTTAGTGGGCAGGGACTTGCTTTGTATTCCAGAGGTCTGGGTTTAAATCCCCGCCCCGTTCATGCACCACTTTTTTTCCCTTTCTGAGTTAGATAGATGCATTACGTTATCAATGCGAGCTGATCCATGATTCGGAACCCATGTAAAATGTGTCACACCACCCAACTGGGTGGTAGGGTTGCATGAAATGAGAGGCCGAGTACATGAAAGGACAAAAAGGGTATTATGACTGACCGTACGTGACTTTGTGTGGACAGTATGCAAGGAACTCCATGCGGTTCACTAAAAGTGACGTGTTTAAACATTGATTAACTCAGCCGCCTCTTCGTGCAATCGGGGCCTAATCTCTTCAACGTCCATGTTAATTGCCTTATTGTAGAACTCAGCAGCACTCGGGTTGGTTTGCAACTGCGTAATAGGTTTGTGAATAACCTAAGTAATGTAGATAATATGGTTATGCTAATCCAACAGTAATTTGAGGAAGCTGCTGGCCTGCAATGCCAAACAGACTGAAATAATTATTTTCAAGCGGGAGGTGGGTGAGAATACTCTTGATTTTTGAGAACAATGTGACAAGAAACAATCAGGAAGTAAGGAAATGACATTTAAGACGCTCTTTAAATATATTAATTGACTGAGATGTGCGTACATCAAGTGGAAGCTGGTTCCACATACGCGCAGCGCTGACAGCGAAAGAATCTGTGTAGAATGAAGAACTAGCAATAGCAAGTCCCGGAATAGCAAGAAGCAAATTATTTGAGGATCTGAGAGGTAGGCCATGAGAACAGAGGAGTTCTATCCTATCAGTAAGATATTTAGGAGCAGCTGGATTATTCAATAAACCAAAGAGAAGGGAAAGAACATGGGTATTTCTGCGTTTACGAATGTCAAGCCAATTAAGTGAGGCGCGAAAATTAGAAATATGATCAAACTTACGCAATCCATATATATATCTTATGCAAATGTTTAGAAGTCGGTCAAGTTTGTTAAGTAGGTATTCATCTAAATCTGGATAGCAGATATCAGCATAATCAAGTATGGGAAGCAACAAAGAGTTTACGAGCGTAATTTTAGTGTTGATAGGAATAAAGTTTTGCAAACGCTTGAGAGAGTGCATGCTACCGAAAACCTTGCGACTAACTTCACTGACTTGTTTACTCCATGATAGAGTTTCATCAATCTAGAGTCCCAGGTTTTTGACATGTTTGCTGTAAGGGACAGCAATCCCGTCAAAAACAATTGGAGGCAGACTTTGACGATCCAACTTAGCCAACATCATGTGAGAGCCTATTATGATAGCCTGTGTTTTTGATGGATTGACTAATAATCCAAACCGACTAGCCCAATCGAGAGCAGTATCTAAGTCAATGTTCATGAGAGAGATAGCAGATATTACATCATCGAGTCGAAAGTGCCTATACAACTGCAAGTCATCGGCGTACAAATGGAAGCGGGAAAGAAAGAGTCCAACAATGGAGTTAATAAAGACTGAGAATAAAAGAGGAGAAAGCACACCGCCTTGAGGCACACCAGCAGTGATGTCACACCAAAGTGAAGTGACATTGTCCACCCGGACGCACTGCCGACGACCCCGAAGGTAAGAAGAAAACCAATCAAGTCCAGACTGTGAAATATTCAGAGAATGCAAGGTAGCAATGAGGATATCAGCATCAACTGAATTAAAGGCACTACTGAAATCTAGCAGAACCAAAAGAGTCAGCTGACGATCATCCATGGCAAAGCGAATATCATCTGTGATTTTGACAAGGGCTGTGGTTGTACTATGACATGGACGAAAGCCAGATTGGTATGGGCTTAAAAGATCATTAAGTGTTAAAAATTGTGTGAGTTGAGTGTGAGCAGCACGCTCCAGGACCTTGGAGAGAAATGGGAGAATAGATATGGGGCGGTAGTCTTTGAACTCAACAGGTGAGTAAATTTTGGGGAGGGGAATGACATATGCTTGTTTCCAGGAAGCAGGAAAATTACCTGACGATAGAGAAAAATAACTATGTGTGAGATTATAGGTAAAATATTATCCAATAGTGGGACAAGTAGTTGACGACTCATACCATCAGGACCTACAGCTTTGCTTTTTAAAGAAAGTATGATCTTTTTAATTTCACAGTCAGAAACTTGGGTGAAAACGAAAGGATCTGTATCAGCAAGCCGAGAAGAATGTAGTTGCCGTAATGTATTGGCTTTTAATATGGGGTCTATTGAAACAGGAGATGATGAGAAGTGTTGGTTCAGCCCATCAAGGTCAATCGAGTGATTTGCCGTAGATGAAGACTTACCAACACCTAATGTGCGTAAAAATTTCCACATGTCTTTAGGAGAGAGTCTTTAGCATTTCTACACATCTGTGTACACCGATTCCTTGCAGATTTATACAAAGCCCAATTATGTTCGGTAGGATCACGTTTATGTTTGCGCTTCAGGGCATCACGCTTTGCCATCATGCGGCGAATGTCGGTATTCAGCCAAGGAGCGGGCATATGCTTAACACGCACAGGATGAACAGGAGCATGTTTGTCATAGAGCTGTGTGAGCACAGTAGACAGAATAGTGACCTTTTCATCAATGCTATCAGAACTTAGTAGATACGACCAATCAATGTTACTTGCATCCTCTCTCAAGGAGTCTGCATCCATCTTGTTAAAATTACGCTGTAGAAGAATACGGGCTTTTTGTTTAGGAGGTTTTATATTGTAAGAAAGAAAAATTAGATCATGGTTAGAGAAACCGGGTGCAATTTTTTGGCCAAAAGCACTTACTAAATCTGGCTGAGAAACTATGATCAAATCGAGAAGTGAGTGGGAGTCATGAATGTGATAAGTAGGTTGAAGTGGGAGAATCTCTATATTTACAGATCTAGTTAGGGCTTGAAGCTTACGGGACCGATAATCATCTTTAATTAAACATGTATTAAAATCACCTAGTATAACTAGATGTTGATATTCCGAGACATATTTTTCAAGGATAATTTCAAACTGAGAGAAATAATTAATTTGAGGAGGACAATAAAAAACACAGAGAAGAAGTTTGGACAGATTGAGTGAAAGTTCCAGCAATATATATTCTGCAGAGCCAGAAAATATTCGGAAGGAGATTTATCAATAATTTTAAAAGAGATGTTAGCTCTAAGGTAGATGGCAACACCACCCCAGCCTTTATTAGTTCTATCATTACGTATCAATTGGAAACCTGGTAGTGAGTAACAGGTTGAAGGCAGCGTTGGTTTCAGCACAGTCTCAGAGACAAGACATGCATGTATATGCTGGCTGGTAAAGGTCGCAAGGAGATCTGGATGATGAGCCGGAATGCTTTCAGCATTTATGTGACATACATTAAAATTGTTGGCATGTTGGGAGAAAATATTATTAAGTGTGTCACCGAGATGAGGTTGGGAATCCAGAGCATCATCACTGTCAGAAATAGATGAGTTAGCAGAGTAGTAACATTCAGAATCAGAGTCATCATTGGACATAAGTACTATAAGATTAAGACTAAAATATAAGATAAATACAAAATAATAAATATAAATCTAATTAATAATAATAAATAATGATAAAAAATATCTGCAGAAAGCGCTTAAATCCAATTAATTACATCAAGCGGGAGGTCGGCTCTGCAGTGCAGTTTCGGGACAAGTTACCATACATCAATGCGGATATCCAGTAGCTTTAAAATATTTCGGCTACATTCTCACCTCTACATGGATGGCAATTACCAAAACAATTGGCCAAAACATTAAGTGCATACCTGAACCTTCTTTTTTTTTGTTGAAAAAGCACTACTCCAGCCCATCCCTATTACCATTTTATAATAAACTAGCTGACCCGGCGAACTTCGTACCGCCTAACAGTCAATGAATGTCGTGTTACTTTTTAGGTGAACTAATTTAGGCTTTGATGAACGTAAAATAATGATACAAAATAATATATTTATATAGATAGAAACAAAAAAGTATTTTAATTTGATGAATGATGATGAAAACATACATACATAATGAGAATAAAAATAAAAAATAAATAAATAAAACTTAATAATTAAGTACTTCAAACTCATGTCAGAAAAAAATGATTGAAAACTATATTGTGCAGATTGGGAAAAAAAATAAAACTCGGATTAATTCATTATAGGATTTTCATTCAAGCACTTTGTGGTAAACGACATTCTTTGTTTTTTGGTCAGGCGCAAGAACAATTAAAGCGGATGGTTTGCCGACACGTGAGCATGCCACGTACAATTGACCATGAGAAAAACATGCATTTTCTAGATTGAGGGGCCACAAATAGTCAAGGATTGGCCCTGTGATTTGTTGATCGTCATGGCGAAGGCAAGACGAATCGGGAATTGAATTCTTTTAAACTCAAAGAGCATATCCGTTGGGATCATCGGAATGCTTGGAATAAGAACTTCTTCATCTTTAAATTTTCCTATAAGTATCGACGCGTGAATCACATTGCTCATCAGTTTTCTTATCACCAAACGCGTTCCATTACACAGTTTTGGTTGGTTTAAATTTCTAAGCATGATGTCTACCGAGCCAACTTTAAGTTTTAAATTGTGCGGTGGTAAACCAGGCACATCCAAGGAGTTTAAAAATTCAGTTGAATATTAGGGGCTTCTTCTTCGTTTGTTACACATTCGATAGATTTGAATGAATACAGAGTACCTACGATTTGATTTTGAATTATAAAATTGAGGTCATCTACATCTTTATTTTTAACGGCCAAAATTGCTTGCTCACTTAACCATTTAGTATTTTTGTGGTTATTATATCTAGTATTCCCGGATTAGTATATCCGGGAATACTTTGTTGATAAGCTCGTCTTTTGATGATACGAAATTGCAAAAATATGGAGGAAATGAAATCAAACCGCTCGATTTGTCAACAGGAACACGGCCATTACCGATAGTCAGCAATTGCTTCGAGAAATCATCAGCAGATAGATCGTTCAACAATGCAACTCTCATATTTACAGACAGTTGAAGTTTCTTTACATATCGCCACAGATTTGGTGCTTTGAGGCAAGCGTTTATTTCGTCGGCAGCAGTAGATCTTGGAATGACTGGTTGTGTTTGTCGGAAATCGCCAGATAATAAAATCATTGCACCACCAAAACATCTCGAGTCATTGCGCAGATCTTTTAATGTTCGGTCTAGCGCTTCCAATGCGTGTTTGTGCGCCATTGTGCATTCGTCCCATATTATGATTTTTGATGCTACTAAGACTTTGGCCATTGCGGAGTGTTTCGAAATGTTACATGTCGGTTGTTCAGTATTTTGAAGGTTTAATGGCAATTTTAACGCTGAGTGAGCCGTACGGCATCCGTCTAACAATGTGGCCGCTATTCCAGAAGAAGCAATTGCTACCGCAATTTCGGATCTCGCACGTACAGTGGCCAAAATCAATGACACGAGGAATGTCTTCCCAGTTCCACCGGGGGCATCCAAAAAAAATAAGCCGCCATTTCCATCATCAATTGCATTAATCAGTGTATCATAGACTTCCTTCTGCTTAGGATTCAACAGAGGTACATTCATTTGAACTGATTGGATTAGTTCATGTGGATCATATAATTCACGTTCACGTTCCAATCTCTATTACATGCGTCATTCATTCCGCGATCTGGCGTTGGCATTCACATATCGAGTTTTCATTGTTTTTGAGATTTATTCTGCTATTCGGGACGGAAACAAATAAAAAACCATGGCAATCGGTCCAGACGTTCTCGAGTTATAAGTGTTGTAACAAACACGACTTTCTTTTATATATATAGATAGATTGTACTGTAATTGTTTTGGTTCATGTTTTAATGTAGCTTTGTGTATTTTTTTATCAAACATTGGCACACCTATGTCTAGGTAGCATTTTCAAAACAGAGTTAGTCATTGTACCATTATGTTCTTGTTGAATACGGCACTAAAATTTATATGCAATGAAATATTTTGAATTTGAATTTGAAAAAATGCGAAATACTTACTTGGGTATTAAGAATTAACGCCTAGGGTTAGTTAGTAAATAAGTGGACCAACAGTTTTACGTAGAATCCGAAGCACGAACGATTCTCGAATAATTTTGTCGATTCTTACGACTTGCACGGGATCAAATGCAGCCGCTTGTATTATTTTCACCAAAGCATTTATATGTTTTTATTGCTTTTAAAAATATAATAATGCTCCAAAATGCTATCTTATTCATAAAATTCACTTAAATCACTTCTATAAAATAATCGAAAGAAGGTCCTTCTTTGGCCAAACTGTGATAAAACATATTTAGAAAACGAATAATACAGAATATGTATGTCCATAAGCAAAAAGGTTTTGCACCGGCATGATACCATACATTAGAGCTGCGCTTTCGATCATGGCTCAGCCTCCTTCAGTCGCACGACGTCCGCCCTGGCTGCCGCCCGCCCTGGCTGCCGCCCGCCCTGGCTGCCGCCCGCCCTGGCTGCCGCCCGCCCTCGCACCGCCGCACTCTCGCACCGCCGCCGCAGCCCGTCCTAGTGCGAGCTTCCGTTGTGGACTTTCATAAACTATTCGTGAAAGTGCTTCAGTGCTCGAATATGTTATACGGACGAACGCAGCGTTGCAACTGGAGCTGAGGAGCTGATATCTCAAAGCAGTTTTCGTCTGGCAAGTTTGTTGTTATGTGCTAACAATATTATTATTTAAAATTTGTTGCTCACGCGTGCAGAGCTAGTCGTTTCTTAATATAATTTTACATTACTAGCACTGAAATCTAGATCTTATTGCAACGACAATCTCTTCACACCATTTAGATGATTTATTTTTTTTCAATTTTGTTTTAGTCATTTTTTGACAACTTTGGACAGATCATATGTTTAATTAGCATTGCCATATGCATATGCATACTAATTCCGTTGTCCCTACCCACAGAGTCTCAAAAGTCGGCAATGATCTCCGGTGAGCCATTTGCAGACACGAATATTTGGTCACTTACGTTTTGATAAGATTTTCACTTAGCCATTTGACCCAGAAGTCAAACTTCACTTGGTCATCAGTGAGCGATTTAACGGTATTAAATATTCATAATGAATAAAGTCCAGAGTTTTTTCGCGATAGGAATTTCTAATTATGCCTGAACCTCGAAGATTATCTTGAGAGAATAATTTACATATTTATGAGTTACTAGTAGGTGACAGAGGCGTAAAAGACGGACGAAACAAAAATCGGTTTTTCTCTGCCTTATGTTATGATGAACCATGGTTAACAACGTATGTTGTTTAGAGTGGATGACAATTAAAATATAATTAATGGGAAGAAATATGCGATACTTACATTAAAAGCGCATCATTATCGGGTAACTGATTGTCAACTTATAAACAGACAGACACACAGACAGATGCACGGTATAAATTTGGTAATAATTAGAGGTATCACTAACACTGATAATTTTACGTAAATAATATCATTGGACATTATTACTGTACGAGTACATACTTATTATTATTGTTACAATTCGGGTCATGAAATATTTTTTCTTTCCACCTAGGTAGTTATGTTATCCTTACAGTGCATATGTTCCGATAATTTTTTATCGATGAATTCTCGTAAACAGTGCTAAGTGAATACCTCATAAATTGAAAAAATGATATGAAATGATGCCGCACATTTCTAGAGCATTCTGTAGAAACATCCCGCCATCGTCACCTACTTAGCGTCAAAAATTACACTGACGATTTTTTGTTTTTCTCATTATGATTATCGCGAACGAGCAGCTAACGATTTTAATAAGAAACATACTTTTCTTAATATTTAAAAAGGGTCTCAACGTACTCAAAGTGTGGGAAGGACAGACCTTAGAAAAAATATTCCGATGGGTTCTCCAGATCCTCGTCGAGTTTAAAACGAGCAAGACGGTTTTGCAGCAAAGCGGTTATCCTGAACTTTGGGAAAAAACCTGGGAGGTCTCAAAAGTGTGCGTCAGTATTTCACGCCGGACCAAACATTTCTCCTACACAAGCCAAAGATAAGGTTTTGCGTGGAGTATTGTTCACATCATCACGGCTTGGCTAAGTACCTCCTTGGCTCCTTGGACTCGATACAGCGTAGTGCCGTGCGTCTAGTCGACGACCCCGAGGTATCCCCGAATTTAGAGACCGAAAACTCCGTATATCTCACGGTATATCTCAGTGTTTGATCGTCTCAGCAACGGAAAATGCTGTTCGGAGCTGTACATATTACGCCATCCATCCGCCCCCTTTCAACTGTCACTATACGCGCAAAACGCTGGAATTCGCTGTCGACATTTATCAATTCGAACAAACCGATGTAGCAATAAATTTATTAATAGGGTCGATAAACAGTGGAATGCGAGGTATTGCCATCAAGCACAATTTGGGGTCCTGCAAACATGGTGGAAGAAGCACGTTGCCAGCTGGCATGGTTTACGCAGTTCCTGTCAATGCTATAAATTACATGGGCATCTTCAAGTACCTCTTATGTGAGGCTTGGTCTGCGCTGAATTTTGCGCTTTGCAATAAAACGATTTGAATCAGCTTGTTCACATTGAAAAATACAATATTGTAAGCAAGAACGTTAAAAAAGAATGGACACTAGATGTTCACAGCTAACGGCGCCAAAATCGTTATTTGTTATGAACAAAGAAATACCAAAGAACATCGACGGACATCAGACGATAAAATAAGGTTGTTATACTAAACATTGATCATAGTTATGTTG
The DNA here is from genome assembly GCA_946894095.1 of Incurvaria masculella. Classification (NCBI taxonomy): domain Eukaryota; kingdom Metazoa; phylum Arthropoda; class Insecta; order Lepidoptera; family Incurvariidae; genus Incurvaria; species Incurvaria masculella. The sequence continues at coordinate 14,849,911 of OX335644.1, forward strand.
TTTTTTAATTAATATGTACAACAAATATCCGTTTTATATCACAGCGAGTCGCGCGCCTAGTCGACACTCGACATCACGTGGTATGGAAATTGCCTCTTTAGACAAAAACTCGGCGATGGTTGGTGGGCACGCGGTAGGAGCAAGAAAACGAATGGACGTGATACATGACGTCCATTCCTTTTCTATGTTTCTTGTTTATAAGAATTGCTCATAGTTTTAAGAGTATTATACTAGCCAATGCGTATGGTTTGTTTGCGTTAAGTTCTTGAACCTTATGGAATGAGAACATAATAATATAATAATATTCGGAGACAATTAAAAGTATCTTAACCCCGATAATGGGTCATAATAAAATTTTAAGAAAGAAAAAACAGTTTCCTAAAATTTTGTTTCAAAAAAGTTTTGTTTCTTAAAAGTTAATTGATACTTAAAATCAAATTGGAATTTTTCATCATATTATGAGCCATACATCCAGGTTTCAAACTCAAACTCTTTTAATGTTTCTAACATAACATCGCATCGAATAAAAGATGATCGAGGCTGTAATTAAAATTGTTCGTGTTGGAAAATACAATGTAGTCGTGCAATGCCAGGAAGATTGTGTTTCCTTACATACCAGAGATATGGATTCAAATAACCCCCGTTTATGTATGGTGGAGATTGTGGGCTGCTATCCGATTCCAATGTGTCGATACATACTGCGACATGGTCTCATCACTAACTCACTTCTAACGCAAACTATACTCGTGATGAGTTTCAGCAACATCTACATTTGAAGCATTGTAATCAGATTTTGAAAATAATCTGAAAAAGTATTGGTCGTGACATTTGTCGGAAGCAGGACTTGAACCTGCGACCTTTGAATTACATGTCCACATGTCGGGATGGCTCAGTGGGTTCAAATGTAGATGTCGCTGAAACTCAAATTAATAATACTCGTGATGAAATTTAAAAATTGTTTAAAATTAGAATATTAACAATTACAGTGCACTTACATGTGATGTGATGTTCTATGTGTTTGGATATACTCATGTTCACTACAATTTTTACATATTTTCACCGCATAGATCGGCATTTATACAAAAACCAAGAACGATGCGCTCGCGCCGCGCGTACAGTAGCACTAGGTATATGCCCGGCTTGCGGCTTGCTCGCTATAAGCGAAATTTTGCGCTTATGACGCCGACACGATCCCGCGCGCTTTAACCCATCTAGCTCTTATTTACTTAATCTGTGATTTGGACAGTAACTGATATTGATTTAAACATATTTTTTTTAGAGCGTAACATTATCTACCTATTAAGTTAAGGTTATGTTTGACTTTTTGAAATCTCTTTAAAGAAACAATAAAAAAATCGGTTTCACGCGTTATGCGGCTTGTTCACATTTCGAAAGATATATTCCGAGCTGCTCTAAGCGACGTCGGGCTCTGGCTATCTCGTTTCAATCGCATTAAATGGTCGAAAATGTTCAGGCAGAAGTATGCTCTTATCCTGCAAAAACGCTATCTTCCACTAATATGTGGAGAACATAGGAGAGATGTTGGTAGAAATAAAATTTAAATACGCTAATTTCAGCTTACCGAGCGAAAAGGAACTAATTATTACCTTACCGTTCCAAATCAGTAGATAATGGTATTTATAATGCAAGCTTTACTCTTAATATCGGCTTGTATGTTGACGAATACTTACAACAACTTCCCTACGATTACTTGGGCAAATTGCTACCATGACTTCGATATTTGCCAAAAGAAACCTGCCTCACTCTCGAGATATTATTAATTAAGATACGTCCGGCGAAGACGCATTTAGGGGATGGGCTGGCATAAAAGTTTTGTTTATCCCATCGTAACTCACGAATGATAAAGTTATTTGGTTTTTACGACGGGACGAATAGGCACGACTTCGTCAGCTGCAGGGCCATTCTGGAATGGATCGAGCCCAATAGTCGCGATGCGATGAGCGAGGGCTGGTGATATTCTAACTAGTCTCATTTTGCTGTAAGCCGGGTCGTAGTGATGGAAACTAAAGTTCCGGCAATTAAAAATATTAAAGTGGGCCCTCTGGATTTTTTCCCGAGCATGTTGTAAGAAGCGAGTAAGGGATTTGTTGTGTTGGGCTAATATCATAACAGGTGTGGTGTTAGTCATCTGTACAAAATATTTCAGAGACCCGACGACTTGGTTTGGATGCCAAAGCACACGGTTTCAAATCCCCACCAGGTTTATGCACAACTTACTTTCTCTTTCTGAGTTGGCTAAGTAAATTTTCAAATGCAAGCCGCACTATTGTTTGGAGTTCATGTAAAACTGTTTTATTGCAATGCTAGATGGTAGGTTTAAAGCGGCTCGTATCCTAGTGGCGCGAGGACTTGCCTAGCGTACCAGACGTCTGGGTTCAAATCCTCGTCCCAATCATGCACCACTTTCTTTTTCTTTCTGAGTTGGATAAGTGGATTTCGTCACGAATGCGAGCTGCTCCATAGTTCGGAATCCATGTAAAACTGTAGGTCCCCTCCCCCTACTAGGTGGTAGGGTTTAAGCCCGCCCGGTTTGGTACCATCGCATTGGATGAAAAGAGATCGAAGCGGCAATGAAAAATTGTGCGTGTTTTCAATCCAGTTCAATGTAGCCGCGCTCATAAAGGGAAGGTCCTGGCATGGCACATAATTCCTTCGGGAATGTGGTGTATTGGGCTAATATAATGACGGTAGTTGTGTGGTATTAGCCATCCATGTCAGGCTGCATAAAAAAACCGCACGGGGTCGTACCATCGCATTGGATGAAAATATAGTCGAGACGGCTATTATTAAAAATTGTCCATGCTTTCCATTCAGTTCAACTTAGCTGCGCTTAAAAATGTCCTGGAATGGTACCTAATCGCTTCGGGAATGCGATGTGTTGATTTCATGTCGGTGGGTGTCATCCATGTCCAGTTATATACAAGAAATATAATGTGCAACCGTAAACTACATTTATATAGTAGTACTACGGAAAACTGAGAGAAAAAATTATGCTTTGCATTCAAAAACAGGTGTTCGAGTCACGAAACACCTTAAGCATTTATAAAATTAGCGTACATCATGGTAAATCACGAATGCATTTATAATCGGCACCGTTTATCCAATACATTTTGCATACATAGACCACATGGCCACATTCAAATCGTGTTTCAATACATTTCGATTCACTTGTCTTAATAGATACATTAAGAAAAATCCTAATAACTCGTATCAATTTTTATACGAACAGCCAGCTGCTCCCAGACGAATATAGAACGTATGAATTGAAATTGCCGAAAAATAAAATACATTATTTTATTCGAATTATATCCGCATGTCGTTCTCAAGTGGAGCCCATCTGGAAGTAATCACGTTGACTTGGCAAATGTTTATTCATTCTACGTTGCATGTATAAAAGTGGGTGTATATTTCAAGGCAGTGCATTAATTCATAATTGTCCAAATGTCTATTCCAGTCACATATATTACTTAACTTACTTAAAAATATTGTTCAACTATTACACTAATTATATAATGGATAGTCGTAAGCATATATGTACTTTGAATACCTTGATCTTCTTCTATCTTGTTTGATCAACTGCAAGAAAGCATTAATAATTTCTAATGTATTGTTTGATATATTTGTTGTCATTGAATTATTGGATGGATGGAGCCAGAGAAGACAGGTGCCTTACAAAAAAAATTAAGGACAACGTTCAAAATTACGACAAAGATTTCCATATAACAGAAATATCCGCAATTCGTTGTAACCTTCAACGAAGGGTTGAAGCAAAAGTAGCAGACGGTGACCTAAAAGGTGCAGTTCGTCTGTTGTCTTCGGAAGACAAACTTGCAGACAGAGATGACAGCGTACTGGACACCTTAAGAAATAAACATCCTTCTCCATCTAGACCGCTTATCTTCCGTGATAACCCCAGCGAGAGTATAGAATACCTCACTGTTACCGAGAAAATGGTACTTGAAGGTATTTCGAGTTTTCCTAACGGTTCTGCATCAGGACCGGATGGATTAAGGCCACAACACTTAAAAGATATGATCTCATACTGTACTGGAGATGCAGGTCAACGTCTCTTAAAGTCTATTGTTAAACTTTGTAATTTTATGCTCGCCGGAAAAGTTAACCCAGATATCTGCCAATATTTATACGGAGCATCTTTGTGTGCACTGACCAAAAAAGACGGTGGCCTACGACCAATTGCAGTGGGAAATACATTCAGGCGACTCACTGCTAAGCTGTGCTGCAAATTAGCAAGAACACATCTAGAACAATATTTTAAGCCGATTCAAATGGGATTTGGAGTAGAGAAAGGATGCGAAGCAGCAATCCATGCCACGAGGTCGTATAAAAACTTAAATGGTTCCAAAGATAAAGTTTTGCTTAAAATAGATCTTAAAAATGCCTTCAATTGCGTAGAAAGAGATTCGATGCTGGAAGCAATCAAAAATAAAGCACCAAAGCTTTTTCCTTTTTTATGGCAGTGCTACGCAAACCCATCAATTTTATTTTTTGGTAAAAATACCATAGATTCCCAAGTTGGAGCACAGCAAGGAGATCCTCTGGGGCCCCTCATCTTCAGCCTATCAATACATCCAATAATTGAAGCACTAACATCCGAACTTAACATTTGGTACCTGGATGATGGCACACTGGGAGGTTCAGCGGAAGATGTTTTAAAAGATCTATCAAAATTAATTGAAGAATTCAAATCCATTGGGCTAGAATTTAATGCTAGCAAATGTGAACTAATATTTTTATCAAATTACGACAACGATGTGCATTCGCAATTTAAAGATGTTTTGCTAGATATCAAGATCACTGATCTTAGCAATTTATGTTTACTAGGCGCACCGATTACCATTGAGGCAACGCCTGATTTTCTTGAAAACAAATTAAGTATTTTAGAATTAACTTTTAGTCGCCTACGCTTGCTGCATTCCCATATGGCATATGTAATTCTTAAGACTTGTTTCGGTATGCCAAAGCTCATATACCTTGCCAGAACAACTCCTTCTTGGCTATTTCAGGAGAAAATTTTGAAAATTGATAGTACAATCAAACAAGCTCTAGAAGATATTTTGAATATCAGTTTGAACGAAGATCAATGGCTGCAAGCTTCATTGCCTATATGGAATGGTGGCCTTGGAGTACGCCGGTTCACTGACATTGGAATACCTGCATTTTTGGCGTCAGCATTTGGAGTCGCAGATCTTGTCACAGCCATATTAACCAGAAATAGTGACGAGAATGTGATTTGCCATTTGAACGAAGCTTTAAATGCCTGGAAAAGCTTGTGCCCAGGTGAAGAACTCCCATCAAATCTAAGCTCACAAAAACTTTGGGATGCATCCGTTGTAAAACGGTTGCACAACGTACTTTTAAATTCCGACTCAATTGTAGAACAGGCGCGTATCCGCGCAGTGTCCACACCAGAGGCTGGTGCATGGCTTCACGCCATACCATCATCGCACACCGGCACTTTTTTGGATAATAATTGCCTAAGAATTGTCATCGCTCTTCGCCTTGGTTGCGACATGTGCCTGCCGCATAAGTGCAGTTGCGGCATTATGGTCGATACCAAAGGACGCCATGGATTAAGTTGCCTGAAATGTGCAGGCAGATTTTCACGTCATGCAACCCTCAACCAATTAATTAAAAGAGCACTTTCCTCTGCAAATATTCCATCATTATTAGAGCCGGTGGGCCTGAGTAGGGATGATGGAAAGAGACCAGATGGCATGACCATAATTCCATGGGACAAAGGCAGGGCTCTGGTGTGGGACGCCACATGCGTAGATACATTGGCGGCCTCATATGTTAGTTCGACCGCTCGCACGTCAGGAGCAGCAGCAGAAACTGCTGCAAGATTAAAACACTCAAAATATTCGGCAATTAAAGTAAATTATGAGTTCGTTGCTTTTGCGGTCGAGACTTTAGGTGTTTGGAGTAAGGATACAAAATTATTTGTCAAAAACTTGGGTTCTAAATTAAAAGAATGTTCAGGCGATTACCGATCTGGAAGATATTTTCGACAGAGGGTCGGACTGGCTATACAGCGAGGAAATGCAGCGAGCGTAATGGCGTCTACAAAATTGCTTTGTAGAGAAAAATTGGATGAAATCTTTTATATTTTGTAAGTTTAATTATCGCATTAATTAATAAATTTTCATGTACTTGTAAAATAAAGATCAGGTATTATTGAATCGAAAGACGCGAGATGAATTGCCGAGCCTTACTAAAAAGTGGAAGTAATGTTAAAAAAATTACTAATACCAACCTAACCTAAATTTCAGGTAATTCTAGAGAACGACACATCTAGGACGCTACAAACGAACAAAGAATACGTTACAGAAGGTTTTTTTTTAATATTTGGTTTTTCTGATATGAATATTTGAAATGTTCACATCAAAAATATTTATTTGACAACAATTTGAAGGGTTTATATGGTAACAAAGCGTGACAAAATTAAAAGTCTATAAGAACAATAATGAATATCAGGTTCGAACAAATGACTTAAAGAAAGTTAAATTTAGAGATCACTGGAAATAATTTCATAAGGACAGTAAATAAAGTAAATCTCTGAGTTTGTAGTGTGCGTTTATGAATATTACCACTACTTGTCGGGGCTAGGCTTTAGCAATAGCTGTATGATATTAAAGGTCTTACCCCTCGTATCGACATTAATCAACTGCTGGAAATCATGAGACCGAATGTTCTGTTCGTGGGAATCATAATTGCACACATGGTGATGTTTTTTAAATGTGTAGTCACCGTTATGGAAGCTGAGGAGGTTACATTTAAAAATATCTGGCAAAGTCAACAACACAACTATTTGAAACTGTAAGGGTGATGTCTTGTAAATTAAGATAATCTAGATCATTGTTCAGATAGTTAATATTTTATTCCATTAAAATGTAGAAAGTATACAATAAGGTGAATAACAATTTGTTATCAGGAGGCATTCATCGGGGGATAATTAAGGCAAGCAAATTTCTCAGTAAGGGGCTTCTGGTTTAGGGAACCGCAGAGAGAGCGGTTGAAAGCTGCCACCGAAAGGAAACCGTAGGTTTCCCTATGAATTACGCTTGTGTTGACTTATTGAACAAAGCTTTAATTATATGATCGATTTTCTTTCTCAATGTATGTATCCTCAGTTCTAAATAGAATCTCCTATGTTAGATGACACTTAAATACAATGAGACCCGCTGTCACCAATTTTCCAGAATGTATTAACCTAACTTTACATAATCGTACATACTGCAGTCGCAGAAGTTTTGGACAGTTTTTGTTGGTGGGAATTTATTTGGTAAGCGCAATTCTGGAGCACAATCGCGCATGTGGCACTAGACTATGGATAATTAGCCCATACGGCGGCTACCGGGGTAACGTCCACATATTATTCTTCTTCGTTTTCCTTTCCGTAATATCTCACTTTTTTGCTTACCTTATAACATAACGCCTACATTCTTCTTCCTTTGATTTTCCATAAATATTTAATTTCTTTTTTGCTTACCTTAATACGCAAAGGTAATCTCTAACTATCGATATATTTTATTATTGCCTTTGAGTGCCCTTGGTAATTTTTTGAGAGGTGAATGGTAGGTAGAAATTACAAAACTTGTAAAACTGGTGATTTAAAAAAATGCTCGCATGCCCCATGAGACGCCGCTGTGTGCGTCACTCTGCAGACACTAAAATAATTTATGAAACATTGAAACGGACGAGTGATTACCGACGCACCGTCCAGTTTCATGCCTCTAGTTTTATAGTTAGCGCCGGCGATGTGACCGCTTTGATGCTGAAATATTTCACTGCTCTAGGCTTCTTTCTTGTTATTGTAAAGGGGTTCCGTGGAAAAGCGTCAGGAGTTAGTACATCTGTGAATTGTTTTTTGACTTCGATTAAGGTAGTACGTACATCCCTTCAGAGTTGGCCCAAGCGAGCCTCCATAGCTACGGCAGTTTAAAAACGTTTTTTGTGAACATTTAAAATGGTCGCTTGAACATGTATTAGGATTAAAATAAAAAATCAACTAAAATTGGTTTTGAACTTATTTACTTATTAATACTCTTCTGAGATTATAAAATATTCAAACGTATTGAAGAATGAATAGGAAAGTCCGCCCAAAGGTAATACAAACTGGTTTTTTTTTTGTTAATTGAAATGGCAATAAAATTGTCCGTGTTTTACATACCGTTCATGGTAACTGTGGCACAGTTTTATGTGGCGCCATCTGTGGTAAAGTTTGGCAGCCGTCCTCCCCATTGAACGAATCGTAGGAGTGTATATATTATTTGTCGTAGGTAAGTGTTTTTCCAAAGTCCATTAACTTAGGTCGTTCAAACGAGACATTATTAAATTCAGCCTTAACACTTGTAACACTAGAGGCCCGCGCATACTTTGGCATCTCGTTTTACTAGGTAAAATTGGCAGTGTCAATTTGTTTCCATCAAGAAAGTGCCATCTGGTGAATTCAAAAAAGAGAAAGGATCGGCTCTTGTAAGGCAGATATGCCACTTTTAATGATGAATTTCTTTGAGTCCCTATTTCAGCTTAACCATAACGTTTGCCTTAAGCGTAAATCGATAATATGAGTTCAATAATAATTACACATGGTTGCCTGAATTCAATAATACATAAAAGTTTATTAATTTAGTAATGGTTCGAAAATCGATCAAAATTGTTTCTTTTAACATTGCATAGTCCGCGCGCGGTTCTTTTTGCGAGAAATTGACATGCGCCGACGCACTTCGTACGCTTGGATTAAAATTTTGAGAAAATAGCGTTTTGGCCATACAAATCATTTAGGTGTGAAGCAGGACATTATCGATGTTAAAATATTAAAAAAAATTAAGAAAAATGTTTGGATTGTAAAGCATGACCTCAAATTAGTCTATGTTAAAATGTTTCTGTTTCTGCTTGATGTTGGAAAAGTTTTAAATACACACATTTCCTGTTAATATCAATATGCTACTAGTCATATTTCTAATTTGACAATTTTTTGCTAAATTTATGAAAAAATTGTTAATCATAGAGCTACGGAATCCTTATCAAGCATCGAAGTTCGCAGTTGGCTGGTTTTTATAGAGTAATTACATTCAAATTATTTTATTAATTCGAGCGCAATGGAATCCGGCGCATGATTACAACATTCTGGGCGATCTATAGCATCATTCGTTTTAATAGAGTGATGTGAAACGGAAATATGCGACTATTTTTACGATGATAATTCGAAATAGGTACTAGGAGGACTCGCGTATGATGAACGATTCGTGAGACTGTTCCAGGAACGATACGAGCTTTAGCTGTAATTGTTGTTGGAATGTTTCATTGTTCCAAGAAAGGTGTGCCTAATAAGAGTTAGTTACCTTAAGCCTGGTTGTCACCAAGTAATAATTTATTTTAATCAACACTTAAAGGGCCTTTATTACTAAAGTGCTGATTATCTTGTACTGGTATTGATTGCAAGCTGCTAAGAAAGGCCCTTAATATGTGGCGATTAAGCTAATCAGCAGTAGGTGAAAAAGGCTCTAAGTGTATTTGACTTACATATACGTGTTTTTTTTTGTATATTGCTTATTTATATTTTTCAAAAACGCAATTCAAATTGAGACATGAACATCAAGAGGAGGGTGAATTAATCCTGGGAATAGAGTCACCGTTTGGATGACCAAAAAGTGTGGGTATGCTGGGTCCTATCTTGGCAGGTTAGAAGATGCACTGACATAGCAGAAAAGAGTTATTCAGTTATATAAATGTTATCAAAGCTGGTTTGACAGTCATGTTTAACAATAATTGAGTTTTAGACAGTTTATACCTAAATGTTTGATGGTTCGGATATACTCGGCAAATAAATGATTTAAGAAGGATGTTACAACTTTCCGAAGAAAGCTATATGCGAAACGTGATCAGGATGTTTATTTCCGTAAGATCAAGTATTTATTAAGAGTTACAAATCACTTATCGAAAAATCGCTAAGATCATCGATGCCGCAGGTTTAGATCATTGAATAGAGCAGGCATTTGAAGGATACACAAAATCTCCCGCCCACAGATTTTTATATTTGTGTAGATACATATTTTCAGCATACATTTATATTATTTCATATTTCCAAAACCACTTCTCTTAAGGCGCTAGGACTAGCCAACTACTCGCCCCATACAGACGTACCTTTTAACATATGTAATATTATTTAGTGAAACGCTTCAGCAAGTCCAAATAGAACTCCAGAATGATAATGGATTGGTAATATTTTTTGATTCCATCATTTATTTAAATCATTATAATATTAAAAAAGTCGATTTTTCACATTATAAATCTGAAAGTTATATGATTTCTAGATCCAAACAAAAACAGCATACATGCATAAACAAATAATTCCAATTGCTTTTAGATTTCTACATTTAGTCAGAAAAGTTCGGAAATGGACATCGTTTCCGCAATGTATTTTGTATAGAAAAAGGGGGGGAACGGCAGAACGTCTAATATGCAGATCGTATAATGTCATATTTTAACAAAATTTTAAAACCATGCACAACGTATAATCGGCAGATCGTATAATTTTATACGTAGTGCGCATGAAGAAGTTTAAAAAATAAAATTACTTATTTCTCCATGCATAACGTATAATAGTCACAACGTATAATATTATGATCTTTATTTAACAAAAAAAAGAAAACCATGCATATCATATAATCCAAAAACTTTTCATACGATAAGCGCCCTTATGCATATACTTTTAAAGCGTATACTCGCACGTGACGTCTCAATTAGCGTAAGGTGGCCTTTCGAAATTGTAGCAAATATCGATTCGTAGCAATTTCCGCCTTAAATGTATCGTCATTAGGGCGCTTTATGCAGTGCTGCTTGGCATATTATACGTTCTGCATGGTTTTCTTTTCTTGTGAATTCATGTTAGGAATATTATACGTTGTGACTATTATACGTTCTGCATGATGCTTTATTCATGCACAACGTATAACATTATACGTTGTGAATATTATACGATTTGCATGGTGTTGGGTACCAATTGATCATTTCACGGAATCCCATCCAACTTGCCACCGATTTCCTATAACTATCCTTGGGACCATCGCATAAGGTGCAATATGCCATCGCATTGCACCATACCAAGTCATCGCGAGCGCATTCGCGAGACAGTTATCGAAGATTATTTCACGCGGCGGTCGCTTCACATTCGAGTCCGTGACCTTGGAAGTTTTTGTGGACATTTTGGCGGGAACCGTGTTCCCGAACCGACCTGGATAGCCCCGTGACGTGTGTCTGCCGTGCTGGACGCGTTGCTGGTGCTGGAGCGGAGGAGGTGCCTTCGCCGTGCGAGCGGTCCCCCTCTTCCTTTGAGTCCAGGTTGGTGCCTATTTTAGTCCCCGCCGCATCATTTGGTCCTTCAGAGCCATGATAGTGTCTCAAAATTATATTTAAATAATTTATTATATCTACTAACCCATATTTGCCGTGCAAAATAGGTATACGTAGGTATAGTGTGCATGAGCTACCCTCATTTCACACACTACCTTTTTCTAAGTTTTACTTTAGTTCACATTCCTGTAATAACCCCCTTAATTTTTCACTATGGAAAAAGAATTATCACATAGTTTAGAACCATCAACTACTAGGGAAAACAGGTTGCTGAAGGATTTAAACAAACTAAATATTGTGAAACAACGTTTGTTTTCACAGGTTCAAACATTATTTGAACTTTCTCAAAGTGCCCTGAGCAAACCAGAAAATCGTGATTCATTTTTTGCACGATTTTCGGATTTAAATTCAATAAAAGAAAAGTTCGAAAAAACTGTCTACGATTGCATTGACTTGGAGTTGCAAATAAATCCAAAGTCTAGTCCGAAAACCCAAGAGTTAGAAAGTTTTGACGAACTATTCTATCGCATTAAAATAAATCACGAAAAGATTAAACCTCGCGAACGCGATGCACAAAACATTTCCGATCCCAGTCAGTCGCGCGCCGCGGCCGGCAGCCAGGGCTCCGTAGTTCAGCTACGTTTACCGAAACTTCAGCTTATTGAATTTTCGGGAGAAATTGAAGAGTTCAATACGTTCCAGGAAACGTTTTGTTCTTTGGTGCATAACAAAACAGACATTGCTTCAATTGATAAGTTTCACTACTTACTGTCTTGCACTAAGGGTCCAGCTCTAAGCATAGTCAAAAGTTTGCCCCTTTCCGGTGATAATTATGCTATTGTCTGGAAAAGTCTCGTAGACAAGTATAAGGATGACAGGACACTTTTGGGTAGGGACTTAGATAAGATGTTGAACTTTGAGCCGCTCACCAAGGAGTCATCTTCAAATCTCAATTTATTTTTGCAGACATTTGAACATTCTGTAAAGGCTGTCGAGGCGTTAAAGGTGCCGGATTTGTCTGGGTTCATATTGTGTCACATTGCGTTACGGAACCTTGATCGTGTGACACGCAAAACATTCGAACAGAATCTCGATCAAAAGCAGATTCCAACGTTCAATGGCTTGATTTCTTTCATTCATAATCAAGTCAAAATTCTCGATCATTCGGCATTTTACACAGATGTTAATTCGACTGAACCAAGGGCTAAAAGGCAATCCGATGTACACCCCTCCAAATATACTCCGGCTGCGGTCCGGGGCACAAATAAAAAGGTTAATTTCGCAACAACTGCAGACAAGTCGACAAAAGGCAAAATGCATTGCTTGCATTGTGATTATGATAATCATATGATTTTCAAGTGTTACAAGTTTTTAAAGTTAACACCTGCAGAGAGGGTCGCGCGAATCGAATCATTGCACTTATGCAAAAATTGTCTAAAATCACACGGCACAGACATTGATTGTGGTAGCAAGTATCGGTGTGTGCTGTGCAGTAGGTCACACCATGTACTATTGCACGTTGAGCAGGCGGCCGGCGCCACAGCGCGCGCGCCTGCGCGGGACGCTGCGCGGGACGCTGCGCAGAGCGCTGCGCGCGCAGCCTGCTCCGGTGATGCGCCTGCGCACGTACCTAAAACGTCGTTTCATACCACTTCGGAAGAAACGAATGCGTATGCAGTATTGCTCGCAACTGCCGTTGTTGATGTGATGGATACTTCTGGGAATTATCAAACCTGCAGGGTACTTATTGATTCGGCCGCGATGTCAAGTTTTATTACTTCGGATTGTATTCAACGCCTGGGACTTAGTCGTACTAAGTGCCCGTACAAAATTTCCGGCCTAAATAATGAGGTCGTTCGTAATTTTGGGATGACTGAGTGTGTCATTAAACCTCGTCATTCAGAAATACCGATTTTAAAAATCGATGCTGTTATTTTGAAGAAAATAACGTCGGAGATGCCGACCGTTGAGATTAGTCAAGACGTTCTTGATGAATTCAAATACCTAAACCTTGCTGACCCTTATTTTTATAAGAGGTCCAGTATTGATATGCTTCTCGGAGGGGACGTTTTCCCTCATATTTATGATGGACGCAAAATACAATTACGTCCATCTGCCGTGCGCACTAAGAAGCATCTTTGGTTATGTGGTCACTGGAAAAATGGAATTAAATACACCCCAAGGAGAAAATTACCCCTCTTCAACACTTGTATCGTATACTAGTGCTGAGGATGAAACAAATTCTCTGTTAAAATCATTCTGGGAAGTGGAGTCCTCGCCGTGCGAGATCCCTCCGTCCGATCCGCTAGACAAAGTCGCGGATCAAATTTTCAGAGCCAAACACTATCGCGACGAGTGCGGTAGGTATGTAGCTCCGCTCCTATTGAAAGAAAGCGATCAGCAGCTCGGCGAATCGTATAAGATTGCGATGCGCAGATTATTGCACATTGAGAGAAGGTTATTGCGGGAACCACACTTGCACTCTGCTTATACAGCCTTTATGAATGAATATGAGGCTCTCGGACACATGGAAGAGTACAAATGTGTTGAACCAAGTAAAAATATTATTCCTCATCATTGTATTTTGCGGCCTTCTAGTGAAACAACGCCTTTGCGAGTTGTGTTTGATGGCTCAGCAAAAACAAGTAACTGTGTATCTTTGAATGACATTCTTTTAACCGGAGCAAAGTTGCAAGAAAATATCTCGACGACTTTAATCAATTTCAGACTTTTCGACATATGCCTTACTGCTGACATTGCTAAAATGTATCGGCAGGTTTTGATTGACCCTTCTGAGCGCGCGTATCAACATATTTTGTGGCGCGACTCCCCTACGAAACCGATAAAAATCTACGAACTGAAGACAGTTACATATGGCCTGCGCAGTGCACCTTATTTGGCTATGCGCACGCTGAAACAACTTGCATACGATGAGCGTGAGCGATATAAACTCGCTTCGTCGGTATTGTTAAAAGGTTTTTATGTTGATGATTTTTTGTGGTCCGTTAAATCGGTTTCGGAAGCATGCCAATTACAGAATGAACTCACTGCGCTTTTAAATAGTGCAGGTTTTGAATTGCGCAAATGGGCATCAAACAGTTCGGAAGTTCTGTCTGAAATTAATCCTGAGTTGGTTCTTAAAAAGGCCAAGGATTTTGAGGACGACAAAAATGTCTCTTCCATAAAAGTTTTAGGTTTGCAGTGGGTGGCCCAAGAAGATTACTTCACATTTTCTGCCAATTTGTCAGATTCAGTCACCACAAAACGCTCTGTTTTGAGAATTTTATCTAGTGTTTATGACCCCGTGGGTTTTGTAGCACCTTGTATTTTTGTAGCTAAAAGCATAATGCAAGACTTGTGGAAGAATAGTCTAGGTTGGGACGTTCCCTTACCTGATGACCTTCGAGACAAGTGGTTAAAATTTATTTTAGACTTGCCGTGCTTGTCGACCATGCGAATTGAGCGCCATGTCGTTATACCTAAAGCTGTAACCTGTCAGTTGATTGGTTTTTGTGATGCGTCATCGCGAGGATATGCCGCTTGCGTGTACATCCGAAGTTTAAATGCGCTTTCGGAAGTCAAGGTGCGATTGTTACTTGCCAAGTCAAAGGTCGCGCCCTTGAAAACAATATCTATTCCTCGGTTGGAATTGATGGGAGCCGTGCTCCTTGCAAAATTGCTAAAATATGTAATGACTCAGTTCGAAAATGTAAAATTTGACGAAGTATTTATATATGTATATATATAAATACTTACTTATATATATGTATATTCAGCGATAGCCAAGTCACACTTTCGTGGTTACAAACGGAGCCACATAAATTAAAAACGTTTGTTGCGAACCGTGTCTCGCAATTGACCGACGATATCCCACCACAATGCTGGGCTCACGTACGCAGCGAGGATAATATTGCAGATATCGGCTCCCGTGGAGCGCTGCCCTCGCAGCTGGCTGCGATGCCCGAGTGGCTGGCCGGTCCGTCGTGGCTGTACGCTCGCCGTCACGAGTGGCCTGTCTCGACTTGTCACATAAAAAATGCGGATAAGGTGCCAGAGCTTCGAGCTAACGCAGACACATTTGTGTTAGCCAGTCAAATCACACGAGACGAGTTGTTTGATTTTGAGTTTTTATTAACTGAACGATTTTCATCTTTCAATAAGCTCTTGCGTACGATCGCATTTGTTTACCGATTCTTTTACAACAGTCGCATGAAAGATGTCAGTAAAAGATCTCGCGGTCCGATTACAACCGTAGAACTTCACAATGCTCGTGACCGGTTGCTCAAACTATTGCAGAGTGTTTACTTCCGTGAAGAGATATCTCTGCTGACGGCCGGAAAACCTGTGCATTCATTACGCAAGCTATCCCCATTCCTCGATGCCCGTGGTTATCTCAGGGTGGGGGGTAGATTATCACAATCTGAACTGCCGTATGATGTAAAGCATCCTCTTTTATTGCCAAAAAAATGTCGGCTAACTATTTTGATAATAGAATATTATCACAAGGTGTATTTACATGCTGGCCCGCGCGCTCTTCAAAACATTTTGAACCAATCCTATTGGATTGTCAGCGCTCGTAGCGTTATTCGTTCGGTATTGTCGAAGTGTGCTGCTTGCTTTAAATGCAAACCGACGTCGGTTCAGCCTGCTATGGGCTCACTACCGGCGGCCCGGGTTACACCAGATAAGGTTTTTAACCACGTTGGCGTGGATCTTGGAGGTCCATTCCTCATAAAAGAAAGTCTACGCCGCAATGCTAAGATTGCAAAGGCGTATTTATGCCTATTTGTTTGCTTCACGACAAAGGCCGTACACTTAGAAGTACTTTCGTCGTTGTCAGCGGAATGTTTTTTAGCTACTTTAGACCGATTTGTGTCTCGACGTGGTTTATGCTCTTCCCTTTATTCGGACAACGGTACAAATTTTACGGCTTCTAATAAACATTTAAAGGAAGTTTCGAAATTCTTAAGAGCACAACAAGTGCAAGACGAAATAACAGACGGATGTACCTCGAGACAAATTCAGTGGCATTTCAACCCACCTAGTGCTCCAAGTATGGGAGGTTTGTTTGTAGCAGGAATCCGTTCTGCTAAAGGGCATGCCCTACGCGTAATTGGAGATAAGGCCTTAACTTTTGAGGAATTGACGACCTTATTTTGTCGAATTGAAGCCGTGCTTAATTCGAGGCCTTTATGTCCTTTGTCAGACAATCCCAATGAGTTTGACACATTGACTGCTGGCCATTTTTTAATTGGTCAACAGCTGGTTGCTGTACCGGACCGCGACTTGACTGAGGTTCCTCACCATCACCTGTCACGTTGGCAATTTATCCAGCAGAGCTCACAGCACTTTTGGAAAAGGTGGTCGAAGGAATATCTCCACACGCTCCAGCAAAGGGCCAAGTGGTTCTCATCTCCTCCGAATCTTAAGGTTGGAGATTTAGTTCTCATAAAATCCGATCAGCAACCTTCACTTCACTGGTCTCTCGCCCGAGTCCATAAGACTCACGAGAGCCCTACAGACTCTGCTGTTCGTGTGGTAACCCTCCGAACACAGAGGGGATTTCTCCAGCGGCCAGTTAATAAACTGTGTCCGCTTCCTTATGCCTACTAACCGATTTCGGCATATATTTATTTATATTAAGTTATGTATGTAAGTATATTTATCATACTTTTGGTGGCTAGAGTTGCCTTTTTTATTTTTCTTTCACATTAATTTTCCAGCATATGTAATTAATATTTATTTTATTTATTCAGTCATGTGCCTGGAAATCATCATAATGATTTCGGTGAGGTGTTGGGTACCAATTGATCATTTCACGGAATCCCATCCAACTTGCCACCGATTTTCTATAACTATCCTTGGGACCATCGCATAAGGTGCAATATGCCATCGCATTGCACCATACCAAGTCATCGCGAGCGCATTCGCGAGACAGTTATCGAAGATTATTTCACGCGGCGGTCGCTTCACATTCGAGTCCGTGACCTTGGAAGTTTTTGTGGACATTTTGGCGGGAACCGTGTTCCCGAACCGACCTGGATAGCCCCGTGACGTGTGTCTGCCGTGCTGGGCGCGTTGCTGGTGCTGGAGCGGAGGAGGCGCCTTCGCCGTGCGAGCGGTCCCCCTCTTCCTTTGAGTCCAGGTTGGTGCCTATTTTAGTCCCCGCCGCATCACATGGTTTTAATTTTTTTGAAAAAAATTCTATTATACGTTGTGAATATTATACGTAGTGAATACGACTCGAAAAAGGAAACACACACTAACGAAAATAGGTTGATTCCTAGACAAGGAATCATATATTGTAAGAATGACACTTCTAATCGTCAGACTTAGTTAACTTGGGGTGCCTCGTCTAACTTTACGATTTGGCTAGTACCAGGGCTTTGAGGAGTCTTCTTCACCTTAGCAGGAATAAATTGGTCTCCCTACTGGGCACGAAGATCGACGATATCTATGTTCCTGGGCATTGCTCACTGAGCTCACTTTAAGTGTCATAGACAGCCCCCTCTGCAGAGCTTGCAGGAGTGCCTTCTCACACGCTCTGTAGGAATTATTGTGAAAGGATGATCTTGTCGAAGAAGACTGCTGCGCTTCATAGAGAAGAGCTTTGCCGGCATACGTGACAGGTTGTAGAACTTCTAGTACAATGGGCGAATTTCTTTTTTTCTTTTTTGGTAGTCGAACTGAACTAAGTAACGTCAAAAACTTTTAGTTTCACGGAACCAGTAAAGAAGAATCCGCAAATAAACTTTAATGGTTTTCCGTCCACAGCAATGAAATACATACTAAGATCTAATTCCTACTGCCAAAACAATTTTGGTAGAACAGCTTAAGGCCCTGGTACTAGCCAAATCGCAAAGTTAGACGAGGCACCCCAAGTTAACTAACTAAGTCTGACGTTTAGAAGTGTCATTCTTACAATATATGATTCCTTGTCTAGGAATCAACCTATTTTCGTTAATGTATGTTTCCTTTTACTATACAAAATTAATTGCGGAAACTGTGTCCATTCCAGAACTTTTTTGACTAAATGTAGAAATCTAAAAGCAAATGGATTTTTTCGTTTATGCATATATGCTGTTTTTGCTTATATCTAGAAATCGAATTACTTTCAGATTTCTAATGAGAAAAATCAACTTTTTTATTATTTAAATAAATGATGGAATAAAAAAATATTAACAATCCATTATCAGTCTAGAGTTCTACTTGGATTTGCTGAAGCGTTTCACTACAAATTATTACATTTGTTAAAAGGTGTATTTGTATGGCGCGAGTAGTTGGCTAGTCCTAGCGCCTTAAAGCAAAGAACACGAAAAAAAAACAGGAACCCTCAATGCAAATGGATTAGAAATAGAACTTAGAAATAGAACTTGTCATCTCAGTGGTCAAAGAAGGCCGCAGCATAACAATAACCAAATTAGAATAAAGGGATGAATTTAAAGTATATCGAAGACGCAAAACAGTTCTAAGTTGTGATGGAACCGTATGGTGCCCTCCTCTTCTACTCACGACTTACCATCTATCTGCAGGTCTATTCCTGGCATTCAGTAATCACGAATTAGGAATCCTGAGTCTAGAAAACCGCTTTTGTAGCGGTTTTCAAAGCGATTTTCTTGACGAAAATATTCCGGAGCATAGTTTTTTTAACCAATCAAGGTTTTTCGTAGAAAAACTCGCTTTGAAAATCGCTATAAAAGCGGTTTTCCAGACTCAGGATTCATGATTACTGAATGCCAGGAATAGACCTGCTGGGCAAGGGTCATGGTAGTACATCTATATACATATCTGTATCTGACGTACCTACTAAGTGATAATCTTACATCATTCTTCACAAAGAAACGAAATAGCACCCACTACGGAAATTATAAAATTTCATGTGACGCCGAGGTCTTCTGTTTACGTATTGTTTATTTACAACCAGAATGTGACGACGTATTGACATGCAAATAGGACAAGTTGTGGAATCCATGAGGTTGTGTTACCGGTCCCAATTTGTATCTATTTTATGAGAACAATACCAATTTGTAAAATAAACTGTTTCGTACTAAGCAAGTGCGTCGCTTTTTAATTAATGTTATATTTATGTAGAATCGACGGTGAAGCAAGGACACAATAAATAAATAAATAAAGCTGTTTTTTATTTTATTGACATTGATTTCTGCAATATTAAAATTGAAACAATCGTTCTGAAAATGGTCCAAAAAAATAAAAAGTTTTTTTAGCTAATAATCACATAGTGAACTCTAATAACATATAAAAAATAATAAGCGAACGTATTCCGGGATTTTGGTGATTGATTTGGAAAATATGAATCCCACTAACTTAATAAAACGTACGTGAGGCGTCGTCGGCGAAGCCACGATCTTACTACATCAATATAATTATTAATTTTAATTATATAATTCAGACAAATGTAGTTACCGCCCACCAGGCTCTCTGGGCATAAATTATGGCGGCTGGAAAACCGTCACCCATACCAAATAAAGTATATCAGGCTATTCGATAAACATTTGCTGGGTGTTAGCGCCCACCCAAACATGACATGATGTTCACTATTCCGCGGAACCTATCCACCGGTGCTAGCGGAACGGAGGAAGGGGCTCGGGTGCGAGAAGGGTCTTCTCCGTCACTAATTGGACGTGGCAAGCGTTTTATTTCTTCAGTATGTCATTACGGGCTCACGCACACCATCAAACTTGCATTCGTTTGTGTTTATATTAGTATTTCTTCTCGTGTACAGGCAAGAGAAAAAGTGTTAGAATTACTTGAGAAGTTAAGTCGAGTTTATCGCGTGGGGATTAATAAAAATTTTTTTTTTCAAAAACAGTGCTTCAACGATAAAAAGCGGATAAAAAAATGAAATGAAAAAATCTTGATTTGCAAAAATATGGATGAGGCATTCTCTAACATTCAACCGGTAAAGTGCGGTGTAGCGGCCAAAAAAAACTAAAAATTAATTTAAGAAAATTTATTAGGCCTTAAATTTATTATGTAACAGATAGATACTTACAAATATTTACACATATAAATTTAAAAATAGTTAGTAAAATGGTATATATTTTTCACAAATATTTTTTATGAATTGTTTTTTTATTTATTATTTAAGTTAACATATTATTTCAAAATTATTAACTTTTTTCTTGTCAGGTGAAGTAAATGGCGGACGCGAGACCATTAGCTAAAAGGTACCCGAAGACGCCTTTCCACGCCGGCTTTCCATCGTTTACGGGGGCTGCAAAAACCATGCAAAAGCATGCCATGCCATGCAAAGTATTTTTTAAGATAGAATATTTTTTTTTCTATTGCACGAGCTTAGAAATCAATTTGTACATATTCACAGTTTCAAATTGACTCATACACAGCTTTATCCGTATTCGTCAATGTAGGAGAAACAAAATGTTATGTGAATACTGAGAAATATGTCTTAAGGTGGCCCATCCCGCTCATCTCCCCATACAAAATGGGAAAGAAGATCACGCCCATATTTCTTGTCAGAGATCCAAAATGTTGCTCAAAAGAGCTTTATTTGATCGAACTAGATGTATGATGACTGTTGGCATTGTAAAATTGTGTTTGGTTTCTAAGTTATAAGGTCCGAAAGTTCGAATTTTTCGCGCGTTTTATACAATAACTTTGGAGGTGGATTACGCAATGATAAAGTAAGAACATCGTTAAAAGATTAATCATCAGACATAGCTTATTTAATCAAGATTTATGATCTATTTGGTTTTTGTTAGATTTTTGACTACAGCGGTCGTGGTTTACTTTTAGCTATAAGTCGTTTTGAAATTAAAATTTTCGTAAATCTTACCAAATCATATATTATGCATATTGTCTTTTTTGTGGACATGTTGCATCTTCTTCATCACGGAGTCTGTCTTATTCTTTGAAACAGAGAAGGTCCCAGAGCGCAACAGCACGGTTTTGTACCGTGCCCGCGAATGAGTTAGGACCGCCGGGTTGGGCCACCTTAAGGTGGCCCTGTCTGAGTGATGAAGTCACCTCGTTGAGGACGAGAAAGAAATATATTCATCTCTGTCTTTAACCCTCAGAAGAGCCCTCTTTCAGGAATAAACCTCGTTAAGAACTCGGGTTATATATTCATACACCACAAGAGACGGCTCAATTGTAAAGTGGCTTCTTCCGAGATTCACGAGCACGTTTGAATCACTTTGTGATAGAATACTTTGTGATTAAAGAGTGCCCAGTTAAATAAGAAATATTTTATTCACAAGGTGCAAGATATCTGTTTAAAATTAAAATAGATTTATGTCTTCAATGCTCGTTTCACTGGAAAGGAAAATAGAAATAGGAAATCAACGTATATGTGCCCCACGGCTTCATTTAGAAGGAGATAGAAACGAAGGTAATTAGTTGGATATGACGAAATTATGTAAGTTCCTAGTAAGACGGTTTCAGACACAAAATATAAGCCTTTATTTTGTAAATGTACCATAATTTTTCATTGTTGATTTTTAGCCAAAACGTGCGACGAAAAGTTTGTTAATTTGAGTATGAACTTACATATTTTTGACGAGCAAGTTTTTTTTTTTAAATACTACACTTAGAAAAGTGTGAGTATGTGGTACTTCAGTTTTTTTTTTCTAATACGAAACCTTAATAACAGGATATAAATAAAATTAGGATTTTTTTTGCAGGGAGTGCTGAGGAAATAGCATCTTAAGAACGATAATTAAGTCTCTGAGAGTTAATTAGAGATAGAGGGGGGTAGAGGGGTTTGTATTGTAGAGGTTTTTTATGTTAATTTGAGTGAGTGCTTCAGACACTTTGTACATTTTTTCTGCTTTATGTAATGTTAATTATTTTTTTAATTAAATTTATATTTTTCCCTTACAATGGTGAAAGCAAACTGCCTCTTTAAAAGTCAAATGGTATTTTACGTATTTCAATATATTGGTTGGGGAAAAAGTTTCTTCGCATTTTTTAAGAAAATTCAAAACATTTTTTAATATGGTTTATTTACATTTAACTAAAGTATGTAGGTACCATTTTGTTCGATAACTTTTTGCCATCTTGTAGGTAGGGACATGATCCCATTGCTATAGAAATATTGGGACTTCTGATCAATATACCGCGACAAGTGGTTTTGGCAGTCCTCTCGTGATGTTAACCTGACACTGCCTAAATAATTCTGAAGAGACCTAAACAGGTGGAAATCTGAAGGTGCAAGGTCAGGACTATACGGCGGATGCATTAACACCTCCCAGCCAAACTCTCTTAGTTTTTGCTGAGTGGCTAAAGATGTGTGAGGTCCAGCGTTATCATGATGAAAAACCACACCCCTTCTGTTGATTAATTCCGGCCGCTTTCTCTCAACTTCTTGCTTTAATCTCATCAGTTGTTCGCAGTAGAGTTCAGAATCGATGGTCCTGCCTGGTGGTAACAGCTCATAATGAATAATACCCTTCCAATCCCACCACACACACAGCATTACCTTGTTGCGAGTTAACCCGGGTTTCGCCACAGTCTGTGAAGCTTGACCGGCCTTTGACCACGACTTTTCTCGCACGTTCTTGTCGTACGTGATCCACTTTTCATTACCAGTTATCAGCTTCTTCAAAAATGGTTCGGTTTCATTACGTCGTAATAAAGAATCACAAATGAGTACACGGTTCATTAGGTTTCTTTCAGTGAGCTCGTGAGGTACCCAAATATCGAGCTTTTTTGTGTACCCAGTTTTTTGCAAATGCGCCAAAACTGTTTTGTGGTCAATTCCTAGTTCTTCAGCTACGTCGTAACTACTGATATGCCGATCTTGCTCCACTTTTTCAAAATTGGCATCCATTTTATCCGTAATAGGGCGACCAGAGCGACGTGCATCTTTGACATCAAAATTTCCGGATTGAAAACGCTTAAACCAAATTTGTGCTACTCTCACAGACACTGCACTAGGTCCATAAACATCGCAAATTTTTTTCGCGGCTTGCGTTGCATTTTTACCTTTTTTGTAGTAAAATTTTAAAATGTATCGAATTTCTTCATTAGATTCACTCATTTTGACAGTACGAAAAACAAATGAGAATCACACATTTTCTTAATTTGAATTTGGAATTATGTTCTTTAAAATTTAAACTTTCAATGATACCAAAACCAGCCAGATACAAATAGTATAGCCAAAGAGATTTTATTACAAGTTCATACATACTATAATGCGAAAAGACTTTTTCCCCGACCATTATAAAACATATGATTAATTTATTATTGTATTTGTTGATTTTAGCGACTACGGGCTAAAAGGTGCTGTAAGTAAAAGTAAGAGTAACGTTAAAAACGAAGGTGCACTTTGAAATAAAAATAAAAATTATGCAAATTCATACCTTTAGCACAAGTTGTGAAACTTAGGTCCTTGCTTGTGGTGATTAAGGCTGAGATAAATAGTCGTCACCAAAACTAATGCTACGTGAAACTTTGTGACGTCAATTGGCATTGCTTTGAGATTTCGTCCATACAAAATATGTCAAAGTGACGTCACAAAGTACTACTTTCCGTTAGTCTTAGTTTTTGTTACGACTATTTATCTCAGCCTAAGACATCAGATGCTAGAGACAGTCCTAGGTAGAAAATGATGCCAAACACAATTTTGGTAATGACGGCAATATGTTTAATGCTTAATATTTTCAGTCAATCAACGCAGATGAAACGTTAAATAAATGTATATAGGTACAATCTTAAACAGGCATTGATTACGGGAGGAGGGACTGTAGGAGAATTCCAAATTATGGGTACACAGCAGATGGTGAAATTGGTAGACGCAATACCCACGAATGATATGTTTTGCTGGTTCCCGTCCAGCCTTGCAGTATATTCGTAAAGTAGTCTGTTTCTTTAATTAATGTGTCCTTGCTTCACGGTCGATTATACAAACATACATATCACATTCTAATTAACTAATACAAATTTTGAGTCATTTTTAAATTGGCTCTTTTCTTATATTTGTTTATTCTTCTCCTTTTGGGCCAGTTTCAACACTATCCTAGTTTTGGAGCTAAGTGGTTTATTAGATTTTTCGTTTTCTTTTTCGTTGTGTGTTTTGTTGCTTTAATCTTCTAATTACTAATAACTCTTTATTTACTACTTACTTATTTACCAACCTTACTTAAACGATTAACTGTTAACTTCGATGTATTCGATTAAACCAGTACAAAGTGCGTGTAGGATCGATTATCAGGCAAACATTCAGTGGGTGAGCAATCAATCATCCCTATTTACCTATGTACCCTTAGGGTTGGTTTATTTTTAATTTAAATGAGAATAATTTACGTGTATGAACTAAACAATACAAAATGATTCATCCAATTCCGACTACTCTTTAACTTAATAATAATAATTAACTTAATGTAAGACAAATAAAATTTTTAATTGCCATATTTTCATGTAATGAGACGGTTCCGACCCGGGCAGGTTCAACCCTACCCCTTAGTAAGGGAAGGGTGGCCACAAATTACATGAATTCCGAACCATTTTTCCGAATTCCGACATTTTCACAAGCAGTCCTAGTAGTCTTACTTAGTAAGAATACATAATTTGGTCATTCCTTTTAAATATGTCAAGGCATTAAATGTTGGTTAAAATGTGATTCCAGAGGTAAAACTGAACAACTATTTTTACAAAGAAAGTTAAATTTAGAATAGAAATTTTACACTGCTATTATGATTTTGAAGATCTATAAGAAAAGTAATAAATAAAAAAAAATATTCATGTCATGGAAAGAAAAATAACACATTTCAAACCAAAATTATATTTTTTTATTAGTATCAAATCGCTTAAATTACTAAAATATTTGAAAACTCGTCGATATAATATGGAGAGTTTGTAAGAATAAACGACCCGATAGAGTAATCATAAAGAGAGAAAACTATTTTCTTTTGAAGTGTGTGCAGAAGAAATTACTTTTCACATTTTCCGGCATCTTGTTTGCCTACGGCTTGATACTTCATGTTCTCGCGAATCTATGAAAAAAGGTATTTCCTGAAAATATCACTCCAAAGAGTATTACTTTCTACTATTTTTAAAACACCTTCTCACTCCTTACACCGTCTTGTACGAAACAATATTAATGATTTATTATGAATTGTATCTAGAGCTAGTAAATATGTATTTCCAGGAATTCCAAGATTAAATAAATTCATACGAAATTCTACTGTTTTGCTTTCAAGTCTATCTTTGCAGATTATCGAAGGCGTGTTTACATAGTTCAAGTTCCCTGCCGAGTGTGGAGATGCAGAATATTTGCGTTATCAGGATCCACTGAAAGACGTGTTTCGGACATGGAGGTGAACCTCCATGGTTTCGGACAGATGTTTTCTAGGTTAGAATACCCTACGAACGATTTTGACATATCATTCTTGATGACCAACTATGAGGTTGCTAGCAAAGGTACCTGCTATTCTAGCTAACGTCGGAGCGAGACGATCGCTTTATAGTCCAGCCCATAGTACGCGTAATGAAATGTGCCAAGTGGACGATGTCCACGCCTTAATGTCCAGATTAGTTCCGGAGCTGTGGTTTTATTTTGTGATTATATTTATATTAATATAACTGGACATTGGATAACACTACACCCACCGTCATAATTTTAATCCAACATACCGCAATTCCGTAGGAATTAGGTGCGATGATAGGACCTTCCCTTTTATGAGCACGGTTACATTGAACTAGATATAAAACATCGAAGCTGCATAATACAATCACTCCGTCCCCTTTCTATCATTGTTCAACGAGGAGCAGGCTGGGAATAGATCCATTCACCCTTAGCGATCCCAAAAATAGAACCAACTGATAGATATTGTATCTATAGGAATCTATAGTATTTCCCCATTGTACCCATGGTGAAGAGGCACCTGACTGGCCGGCATAGTTTTCGCAGTCTCCGTCTAAGTTCGGAAACCTCTTAAGTGATTGCGTAGCGTATACTCGCGTGGGCACTCAACAGGAACTGCACTAGGAGCGGTTTGTAGCCTAGTGGCGCGAGGACTTGCCTAGCATACCAGAGATCTGAGCTCAAATCCTCACCCAGTTCATGCACCACATTCTTTCTCTTTCTGAGTTGAATATGTGCATTTCGTTACGCATGCGAGCCCAGGTTGGCACCATCGCATTGGATGGTCGAAGCGGCAATGAAAAATTGTCCGGGTTTTCCATCCAGTTCAATGGTAGCCCGTGCTCATAAAGGGAAGGTCCTGGCAAGGCAACTAATTCCGTCGGGAATGTGGTGTATTGGGCTAATATTATAACGGTAGTTTTGTGGTATTAGCCATCCATGTCAGATTGCGTAAAAAAAACGAACTGCTAAGAATTCACACAGTAACTCGCACTAAGCAAGCCACACTAGGACAACCGGCCAAGTTAATGCGTCCGTGAACTAGCTTGCATGCCCCGCAGATGGGATCCGAGAATACTCGTGTAAGCAAATATTATCGAAAACAAACTCCGAGCCACATGGCGACTAGTAACGTCTCTCGCATCCGCCGCCGCTGAAAGAAAGCTAAATATTTACTTTCAGGAAGGAGCTAGGATTCACACACTCATTGAGATCTTATCTTTAGAATGTGTATGTGATTGGGGCAGTACGAACAGGTGCTTTTGAAACTATTTTATCCCGGAGAAATATGGTCGATTCGGTACTTAAGTGCTACTTACCCATATCGAAGGCAACAGTGGATATTTTTAAAACTATGATAACATATTTTTGCTTATATTTGATAATGCGTTATTGCAATGTTTTTCTTAGGTTGATGTGTTTATGTATAGGTGTACAATAAGCATCCTAAAAAAATACCGTATTAGCCTATTTGATTTTTAATTAAATTAAAAAAAGTGAATAATAATAAAAAACATTGCTGCCTCTGTGCATACTTAATTGAACATCGATGATAAATGGCTTAAAGTTGCCGAAGATGGCCGATATTTTTTTTTTGTTTTTATCGTTTATATTACTGTACAGGGTATGTTACCCTAATTCACCAATTCAAAACATCCCTTTAATTTGAACGATTACCTCAGCTTCTAGGATTTCGAAGCTCCAAATATATCAACACCCGTAGCTTTGTACTTTGAGCCTAGTTCCTGGTAATCTACCAGGATTCCTATAACTTCGTAGTCCTCGAGACGAGTTTAAAACGGTTATGACAGAAAGTGAGCCAACTGCACTCTTCCCGTGCATATAATGACAGTAGATGAGAGAAAACCGTTATCTCATTAAATTGAGTTTCAGCGATATCTACATTTGAAGCATTTTGAAAATAATCTGAAAAATCCTGCTTCCGAGGAATGTCAGGACCAAAAACTTTAACAGATTATTTTCCAAATTTGATTAGAATCCTTCAAATAAAGTGGATTAGCCATCCATCTCTAGTCACATAAAAAAGTGAATGAAAAGTGGTTTCGTTGGAATGTAGAGTTCTCTATTAATTTTGCTCGCAAGTTTGGTTCTGGCATTGTATCCGGTCGAAGTCTGGCTCTGTAGGAACACACCACGAAAACAGACGCCCTAATATCTGGGCGGACGGACTGGCCAGTCCACAGAAAAGAAAAGGAAGGGGTTGAGTAATGCGGTCGTTATTTGCGACTCCGCCGTATGGACAAATTGTACATACGGGAGATTTTACAGGAGGCAAAGTCAGATGGTTTATATAAATGCATACATAGTACATATCAGTCCCGTAATTATTATATTTTGATATCCTAAATTAAACTTAATAAAATTATAAAGTTAAATTTAATTGAAACGTTTGTTAAATTAATCAATTCGACATTTTTTTACTTTCACTGAGATATTTCTTTCACGAGAAACTGAGTACCATTTAAACCATTTTAATCATGGCAGATTATCATATAATTAGATGCTGCAGTTAATATCCTAGCCTAGGTAATAATAATTTCTTAACATGTGGTTACAAATGTTGTAAACAATAAAAAAATGGTAAAAAAATATCTAAAACATCATTTTCATACTGAGACTTATCATAAAAGTAATTGAGTGGGCATGACAAATTATTATGAGTAAGATGTTGGATTTTTTTGTGCATGGTTTCTTACAATCTCAAGGCTGGACGAAAACTAAATAACATACTCTTCCGAACTCTATCGTCGCAGTCTTGGCAACACCGACTTTGAAGAGAGATAATTCTTCCTAACGCCAGCGTAAATCTCAGTACGTGGCCGTCTCGTCCGTTCCTTGTGTTTACACGACGGAACGAAAGCCCGTAACTTGCCTTGAAGTCTCGCCTCACTCCGCGCAGTCCGGTGAACGCGTACGGACGGCACGCGCTCTGTCCCTTTCTCTCGCCACGCGTTTGAGAGGGAGAGCAAAAGCCGCTGCTGTATTCTGAAGCGTTCCGCTCGCTCGGAGTGCGGTGGTTTCTCGCATGAAGTTTCGGTCGGTTAGTCGCTGTTCGGTGGTGACCGTGGTCGCCCGAAGTCGCCTCCGCCGCGTTTCAGGATTTTTTCAGGCCGGACTTCGCATCACTTGATACGTTCCGGTTAATAGTTTTAAACAAAGTATTAAGTAAAGTAAGAAAATTAAAAAGTGTGAACTAGTGATCCAATGTGTTGTAAACATTTGAATAATCATCTCAAGAAATCATCAGTATAGCGCATGCGCAAACAGATCTTCCCTTGATTAAATATGTAAGTTTTAAAAAATATCAGAAATTTTATGTTATAAATTCATCCTCATTATAAAATTTTGGGTTCAGATAATTTGACATCCCACATGAATTTTTCACACTTAAATTTCTTAATGCCTTATGAGCATTCACGTAAAACATAACATACCTTAAACGCATTGTAGGGTTAGTTAAGTCTCTATTTTACTTGCAAATTCTTAATGTTGTAGAACCTTTAATTTGAACATCTTATCATGTAGAAAGAGCTGCCTACGACATTAGGCATTCTCGCAAAAGGAAATTGATCGTTAGAGTTTAAACTTTCAATTCGTTTCTATGTACCCAGTGGCACCACCGTACTTAAAGGTGCCATTGTCACTGGACATGGATGGCTAATATCACACACCCGTCGTCATAATATTAGCCCAACACACCGCATTCCCTAAGGAATTAGGTGCCATGCAAAGATCTTCCCTTATAAGCACGGCTACATTGAGCTAGATGGAAAACTCGGACAATATTGTATTGTTGTTTCGACCATCTTTACATCCGATGCGATAGTAGGTAGCAACACAGGTACGCTTTATCTTATCATCTAGTAGAGTTTTGCATGAATTTCGAAAGATCGCGTTCGTGTCGAAATGCAGTTATCCAACTTATAAAGAAAAAATATTTTCATAAAAATAATATCATTCTGTAAATTCGGATTCGAGTTTTTAAATATGTTCTCATACATTACTCGCAATTCGCTCCACGCTATGACCGACACCGTCAATTGGGGTTATATTAAGCCAACCCTTCGACATTTTGCACCAGCTACATTTTAAGACTCGGATTATTTTACCGACGATCCATCGTTCTCGTTCAAACCGAGTTGACAGGACCTCGGTGCATTTGTGAACCCCGCCTGACTAATAGTATGTCTCAGTAATGTTTGCATTATCGCAGGTGAACCGATATAGGACGGTGACCTATGAACGAGAAGTACCGCGAAGTAAGTAATATCCGGCGAAGTATCTTGTATAGACCAATACATAAAATATATCTATACTACGAGGAGGGCAAGTAAGTTTCGGGAATTTTTCAGGATGCCACTAAAAAGTTGCTTTAGAAAAACACACATATGTATAAAACCGGCCAAGTGCGAGTCGGACTCGCACACATAGGGTTCCGTACCATCGTACAAATTTAACACAACAAAATAAGTTTTTTGTATGGAAGTCCCCTTCAATTATTATTATTTATTTATTTTACCGGATGGTACGGAAAATAAATAAAATTATATATTTTCCGTACCATCGTACAAATTTAATACAACAAATGTTTACAACATTTGTTGTTATAGCGGCAAAATAAATACACCCTCTGTGAAAATTTCAGCAGCCTCATTACAGTTCTTGAGATAGAGCCCTATGACAGACGGACAGACGGACGGACGGACGGACAGTGGAGGCTTAGTAGTTCCTTGGACAGTCATTGGAAACAATTGATTTCAGATAATGGGTCATTTGAACGATGTCATCTTCAACACCTTTTTAATAATTATGATTTATGATGTAGATATGATGATTTATTTTGCTTTTTTTATTACAGTAACATATTTACTATTATTTATTTATTGACCTTTCAAATCAGTTTCTGCGCCGTACCCTTTACCAATTTGCGACTTAATTGCCGAACTGCGTATTCATCCATCCACTGCTTTCGTCATAAGTTGGCATGTAAGTAAGATTAACATCGCCTGGCTCTCATTTCTTCCAACTATTTTTAGTCACTTTTGATGGGTTATCATTATTTTTATCCTAGTATAAGCATAAATATAAGTATTTATCTACCAATTTAGGTATGTAATATGAGTACATAGTAATTGGAGCCATATTATAATGTTATCTTAAATATAAAAATTACATCATACATTTATTTGAAGTATTTCATCGTCTCACTGAAATTCAAATATGCCCTGATTATTTTCGTAGAAGTGCACAACTTTTATTTGTCTGTCCGTCTGTGAGATTGAATTACTACCCATCCATCAAGTAGTGCAATGAAGTATGCTTGTTCTGTGATAAAATGCTTGCATTTTCGGTACTTTAACATTAAAAAGTATCCACGTTTTCAAGAAAAGTGCGACCGGGGGCTACCCGTCTTCAATTATTAAGTTAGAGAAATGCGAAGAAAAATGATATCAACAAATCAACAACTTGGTACACCCATCTCTATTGGAGCTGGCCATTCTGTAATAAATAAAAAAATTGACGAGTTGAAGATACTGTTTGAACGTCTTAATACTTTAAACTCACACATTGGATACACACTTTTAAAAAATTGTTTTGCTATACCAAAATTGACATACTTACTCCGTACAACACCTGCTTGGAAGTTTAAAGATTTATTTGAAAAAAATGATCTTTTGATTAAAAATTCGATCGAATCAATTTTCAATATCAACCTGAATGCTTCCCAATGGTTGCAAGCCACTCTTCCGATTCGTTTTGGAGGCATTGGCATCCGTCGAGTTACCGACCTCGTACTCCCTAGTTTTCTGGCGTCCGTACATGGCGTCTCGGATCTGGTCTCTCTCATCCTACCCCTTTCAGGAGACGGACTCGAGATTAGCTATTTATTGGAGGCCAGTCTTTTATGGGACGACATGTGTCCAAATGTAGATCGACCGACAGCTCTTAACATACAAAAGCGCTGGGACGAAATAAATATCAAAAGAATCAGCGAAACGTTTATTTTCAACAGTTCTATTGAAGAAGCAAGGTATAAAGCAAGTTGTTGCTACGAATCGGGTTCGTGGCTTCGCGCTCTACCGTCTAAACATATTTCAACCATTTTGGACAATAATACAATAAGAATTTCAGTCGGCCTCCGTCTGGGGTGCGACGTCGTAAAACCTCATACCTGTACCTGTGGCGTGAATGTGGAGGCCAATGGGTTGCATGGGCTTTATTGTAGCAGAAGCGCTGGCCGATTTCCACGTCATACAATGTTAAACGAGATTATCAGACGCGCACTTGCCTCGATAAACATTCCATCCATACTGGAACCCAACCTTTCACGCAATGATGGGAAACGGGTAGACGGGATGACCCTAGTTCCCTGGTCAGAGGGCAAATCTCTCGTTTGGGATGCCACATGTGTGGACACATTGGCCCCCTCACACGTCACGCACTCAGCATCAAAAGTAGGTTCGGCTGCCGAGTCAGCAGCAAGTATAAAAATAAAAAAATACCAGGCAATAACCGATCAAAATTATTTATTTGTTCCTTTCGCGGTTGAGACCTTCGGCCCGTGGTGTGAGAGCGCCAAATCCTTTATTTATGAAATCGGAAAGAAAATTATTGACTTAACAAGAGACAAAATGTCAGCAAGTTATTTAACACAAAGACTGAGCATTGCTATCCAGAGGGGCAATGCAGCAAGCGTGATGGGAACACTGCCATACGTGTCGCCGCTGGACGAAGTATTTTACCTTGGCTCTTAACCCCTGTGTCTTCGTTTATTTTCTTTTTCATGTTTTTAAAATTTTCATCTTTTAATGTTATCAAATAAATTTATATACAAATGCGTTCTGATATGGGCTACAATACTGTACAAATTTTTTTTGTAAAAAAAATTACAAAAAGCTCTCATTTATGTTTCTTACAGGAATGTTTCCAAAGAATCTTAAACTTATCGAAAACAAAAAAAAAAACAATCTAAAAAATAAAAATAAAATTCTGGAGAAATATGAGGGCGTCCAAATGATATCATTCTGGTTTCTATAGAATTATAATTATAAAAAAAATAAGGGTTTCGGAGACAGCTTTTTGGTGATTTCATATACATATTTCGTTCAGAATCTGGTTATCTGTAATATGGTGATGTACTTTTGGATATCGTTTCATATTTAATGAGATCGGCTTTGTAATGTATTAAATAAAAGCAAATATGTTTCCAAGTTGTAAAATTTACTTTGTCCTTCATGCTTTGATGCTAGATTGAAGTTCTCCCTTTCTTTTACTTCCCTGATCGTTAATTGCCTTTAAGTCATTTTCAATGCGCCGGAAGCTTTTGTAGCCAGAGTTCTGTGGACTTTAATATATTCGTTCTTCCAAAACTGCTTAGTAATCTATCTACGACGGAACGACCAAACATTACTCTACTAGGAAACTTGCTTAGAATCCTATTAATTAAAATATTATAATTTTAAACCTTGACTAGACTAGACCTTAGACTAGAGAAAACAGTAATTTTTAATAGTTTATAGTATGCGTGCACACAATAACGTTACGCAAAAATCATCAGCTTTCAATTTTAATTGAATTTCATATTTTGCTTGTATATATTTTGTATATATATGTATTTTGTATATATATATTATATTTTATTTGATACTTCTAACACAAATAGCTAAGAATATCGTTAACCTTTTCCCAGTATTTTAAAAACGATTCCACTCTATTTTTTTTAACAAACATTAGAAGGGCTCATAACCTGAATACAAGAAATAATCGGATCAACACGTATCTGCTGCGTATATAAAACGAATATACCTAAATAACCCCCCATTTTTACCTCAATCAATCAGATAATTAGATAGCAATTCGTAACTTACCAAACCCGACTAAGGTCCAAAAAAATATATTACGATATCTCCGCGATCAGGGCATTCAACCATCAAATTCGGTTTTCCTTTCATTATATTATGCTATCAATTCAAAACTCAAACTATAATACTCTTAATTTTTCTGTAGGTTGCATCGGAAAGGATATTTTTTTTTTTATTAAAAGCATAAACAGGATTTTGTATTTTTACTCTCGGTGAAGTTTATTATGGATTTTTTTTTACCGAATCGACTTTAAATGATTACAAATACCAGTGTACCCCTAATGGAAAAAAATTGGAAACGGAAAACATTCTTCGGTCAAATAGTACTTACGTTAATACTATTGAAAAAAAGTATTACGTGTGAAACGTTATAATTTGAGTAAAATTGATAAATCTGGTGGAATTTTGTTGAAAAAACTGTGCAACATTAGACGTCCACTTTGGAAATTTGATTCTTAATTATAATATGACAACAAATTTAACTAGTAATTCAATAACTAACATACAACATAGTTAAATAACGTTTATTGACCTAGTGTCTCTCCACATTAAATGCTTATATTTATTTCCATAATTATAATTAACGGATTTAATTATTCATTGCAAATTTTCTAATCCAACTATAATTAACGGGAGAAATTTTATAATTTGAATATTTTAAAAGCTTTACCAATCATAACAGCACTTTCCCCATTATTCCCAATTTAAATAGGGACATCTAGATTCATAATCTTTTAATTAGATTTTTAAAAAGAGCACAAACATTTTCGGCAGACAGGACCCTCTTCACTTAAGGTGGCCCAACCCGGCGGGCCTAACTCATTCGCGGGCACGGTACAAAACCCTGCTTTTGCGCTCTGGGACCTTCTCTGTTTCAAAGAATAAAACAGGCTCCGTGATGAGGAAGATGCAACATGTCCACAAGAAAGACAATGTGCATAGTGTATGATTTGGTAAGATTTACGAAAATTTTAATTTCAAAACGACTTATAGCTAAAAGTAAACCACGACCGCTGTAGTCAAAAATCTATCAAAAACCAAATAGATCATAAATTTTGATTAAATAAGCTATGTCTGATGACTAATCTTTTTACGATGTTATTACTTTATAATTGCGTAATCCACCTCCAAAGTTATCGTATAAAACGCGCGAAAAATTCGAACTTTTGGACCTTATGACTTAGAAACCAAACACAATTTTACAATGCCAATGGTCATTAGACATCTAGTTCGATCAAATAAAGCTATTTTGAGCAAAATTTTGGCTCTCTCACAAGAAATATGGGCGTGATCTTCTTTCCCCTTTTGTATGGGGAGATGAGCGGGTTGGGCCACCTTAAATCTGTCAGGTCAAACTTTTTATACATAAATTTTAGAAGCTAATGATCATAAATGGTAAACCCTTGTATTATTTTGGAATGAACTTTTGTTTTTTAGGCATGAATAGTTGCCGAGATTTAAGCTAAATCTAAACATGTTCGTCCAATGTCAAATTCGATTTTCGTGCCTGAATAATATGAAACGATATGTTTGAATTACGTTTGATGTGTTTGGAATTTCTGCAGATACATTCACGGACAACAATCCAAAGAAAACATCGTGCGATGTTCACCGTATTTCACCTATACGAACCTATTTTTTGAATGCCACAAACATTAAAATTTTACCATTATCAATTGTACAAGAATGCATCAATGTATGGTAACCATCA
This sequence comes from Incurvaria masculella, assembly GCA_946894095.1. Classification (NCBI taxonomy): domain Eukaryota; kingdom Metazoa; phylum Arthropoda; class Insecta; order Lepidoptera; family Incurvariidae; genus Incurvaria; species Incurvaria masculella. Next base: position 14,885,246 of record OX335644.1, read on the forward strand.
TATTTGCAAAAATACCTTTCCTTGTATCCCCATCCAATCTACGGTCATTTGCGAATTTACGACGAACCCGCATTATGGAGGTCTCATCAAAATCATATTCTTTAGCGTCACCTTTGCTCTCAGCTTCGAACAGCTGTTTTAGTGCTAGCCATTCTCTGCGCGCGATAAATCTCGCGTCTCACAAAGCATGCACACACACAATCTCCCAGGAGATTATGTCTCGTACGTGCACGTGCGTGCTTGGAATGGATTCGAAGTAGAAAACTTGAAAAGATTCTAGTTGAAATGAAAGTGTACGAAGTGATCTGCATTCACAACACCAAAGGAAAACTTTTCAGCGATTATGACTCGATGTAGATCCTCAGGTACTCTAAATTAGTGCTCACACTAGTTTATCAATTTTGTAATATATTCTGCTCAAACGTCATGAGACTATAGAAATATTCAAGGTACGTTTCAAGGTAACTTTAGAATATAATATATTAGACAAAAAACATTTATTTTGAGAAGGATAGTCGATACACTTTTTAATTTTGAGTACAAAAAACATGAAGTTGTGATGCCAATAGCATTGTGTTTGGACTCTGTGACTCAATTATCTTTATGTAAATTACATATTTTTTTTAAACCAAGATGTTTAACTGAACTGAATGAACTGGGGTTTTATTTATGTAACTGAAATTATGCCTTATTCTGCTAATTGATAACTGCGCGCGTTATGTTTGTGTTTTCTCGAAACCGCATGTTTCGGCGAAATGGTATTCTACTAGCGCAGTTTGCAAAACGCATGCGTTGTGTTTGGGTTTAGTTCCCATATTCGCAACGCGCGCTCCGTGTTCTCGTGGGCCGTGTGTTTTGCCGAAAACTTGTGGTTTTGAGAATTGTATTTGCCAAATGAAATGGTATTGGTACCTATAAATCAATGTTTCCTTCAAACATTTTATGAATTTGTGTTATTAGATTAAAATAATCTTTTAACGTACACGTTTTCACAAAGTACATAATTCGTTTTCTGAATCTTAATGCAAATTAAACGTATATGTTTACGTAAATTTATACTACATTTTGTACTACATATATATGCATGCACGTATAGGCAAATCAAAGGAGTCGAGCGCATCTCTCGCAGGCTTATACTTGCTTCGAAGCATCACTTCGCCGAACTGCGAATATAACTTTTCTTCCTTACTTTGCTATATCGCTGTCTCTTTCTTTTCGTATGTCATATTTAAGAGAGAAAATATCTGTCAAAATAGTGACAGGTAATTTTACCCTTTAGGCGGCGTGCAAGACAAACCACTCCATTGCCAATTAAAACGCATGCATGAATTAGCAGAATACCGATTTTTGGAAACCGCACTCAAAACTTAGCGTGTTATGTTTGACCGAAACATAACTCATGCGGAATGGTTTGAAATTGTACAAATAGCATAATCGGGCTTCTGGACATGGATGGCCAATACCAAACTGACCATCAGATGTAATACACCACACGGGGACGGCTGCATTGAACTGGATGTAAAACACGACCATGACGATTCAATGCGATGGTACCAACCCGTGCGGGATTAACCTAGTAAGTGAGTGAACCACGGCCAGCTTCAACGGTTGAAAATGGTCACCCATCCAGAGCTTAACCGCGCTTAGAGGTGCTTCGCCCTCCGCACCACTAGAGTACCTTTGGTCTCTCAGCACAGCCACCTATACCGGCTTTTCATTAAAATACATACAAATATATGTACTTTGTAGTCGCAGCCAGTGTTGCCAAATTGTTTGCAACGTCTTTCCACATCGCTCTGCTTTAACCCCTCGTGGCTGCAAGTGCTCAGATTTTTACGCAAGCGCGCACACAAAGATCGGTTTACGAGTTCCGCTGAAAACCTATAAAGTGGAGATCAACAAATACTCGGTTCTAGATGACCGGCGCAGGTACTGTGTGGCGCTGACTCTGCTGGAATAGTCTCACTTGTTTCAATTTGACTAGTTTAAAGCCTTCGGGAGGAAGTAGACTACCAAGCGACAGATTATTGTAGATTGGTCGGATGGCACGACTAAACGATAGGAAAATGCTGTTATTAGATTAGGTAGATTTAGAACTGGACATAACACAAAAAATAAAGCGAGCGAAAAATTAATGACTGATATTTCAATATGGGTCTCTGCTGGTCAAATGTCATAAAATAGAGAAAATGTAGTGAGAGATAAAAAAACCAAAACAATATTTTATGATTACTACTTAATATTTTTATGTTTTAGATGGATGCATCTATAATTGACGTAATGATTCTAAATTGTTTATGTACTTTTATTATTGAGTGTACTGTTGATTTCTTTATAATAAAATAACAAAAATTCTTCCAACCCGCATGTAGGGCAAATTATATGTCTTACTTATACATATAGTAATAATTTATAATTATTTTTATTATTTGAACTTATCGTTGTTTATCATAATCCTTCACAAAAGGCTCTTGCCAAAACAGTCAGGTACTTCACCACTAACACTATATTCCTAGGTCGATATATTTCAGATCCAGTCTAAATAATAGTATGTATTTTGGTGTGTTATTTATCCAGTAAGTACTTTTTTCAAGCAGGTACAGCGTTCCTTTGTAGTCTAATATTTAATAGTATGTAACTATCTACCTAAATCATATTTTATGCTAATGACTGAATATATTCCCATTAACGGCACATAACTGTCCCGTGCGGTCTGACTAGCGAGTCCAACACGCATCGAAGGAGATTATGTTGATACATCTATTCACCTGTTAATGAAATTACAGTTTCCGTGACCCAGGTTGTAGCTGTTTGAGCAAATACTGCACCTGGCTATCCTTTGGCTTTAAATATTTCTTTAAATAAAGTCCTCTTTTTATTAAATCTTGAATGATACGTCAATATTAATGGAACGATTACAAGTTATATGCAAGTAAATTGTTCCCTACTATGTGGACTGTAATAGTTTGTATTTTCGCCGCAACCGTCCACGCAGCCGGCAGTCGCCACCACAAACACTTAGCTTTGCACACCGCCGCCGCCGCCAGTCACTTTCTTCTCCACAGCCAGGACTTCCAAATAGGATGAGTAGCAAAGTGCAGGCTCACTCACCAACGTTTTTAACTGAAGTGAAGAGAGGGTACTCTTCAAAAGACGAGCAGCAAACAGTACTCGCCAAATGTTGTGGGTATGCTAACATACCGACGCACGTACGGAAAGCAAGCCTCGAAATGCTGTATGCTTCGGTTGCTAAACCTGACAGTGAACTTTATATAGCGGGCATAAGGTCCAACACTGAATAATCTACACGATAATTCCGGCAATGTTCAGACAACACACAATCATGAAGAACTATAGTAATTATTAGTCAGTTTGGCGGCTGGAGGATAAAGACTTCACGTTTTGGTAGAACATAAGTCTACTTCGTAAAACTATTAGATCGATTGTATAATTGTATGGGGGGAACGGCAGAACGTCTAATATGCAGATCGTATAATATCATATTTGAACAAAATTTTAAAACCATGCACTACGTATAATCGGCAGATCGTATAATTTTATACGTAGTGCATGAAGAAGTTTAAAAAATAAAATTACTTATTTCTCCATGCATAACGTATAATAGTCACAACGTATAAAACTATGATCTTTATTTAACAAAAAAAGAAAACCATGCATATCATATAATCCAAAAACTTTTCATACGATAAGCGCCCTTATGAATATACCCTTAAAGCGTATACTCGCACGCGACTTTTCGACCGTCTCAATTAGCGTAAGGTGGCCTTTTTACTCTTTAACAAATATCGATTCGTAGCAATTTCAGACGTTGATGTATCGTTATTAGGGCGCTTTATGCAGTGCTTAAATGGCATATTATACGTTCTGCATGGTTTTATTTTTTTGTGAATTCACGTTAGGAATATTATACGTTGTGACTATTATACGTTATGCATGATGCAAAGAGTTATTTAGATTTTTAAACTTTCTTCATGCACAACGTATACAATTATACGTTGTGAATATTATACGATATGCATGGTTTTGATTTTTTGGAAAAAAATACTTTTATACGTTGTGAATATTATACGTAGTGAATACGACTCATTGTATGTGCATAATGGGATTCGACATTACAATTGACTCAATCTCTGTCAAAATGCCTTACATTAGGATTAATTCGTGAAATCAGCTCTATCTTGTGGTCGACCGGGGAAGCATTGTGTTGATTCGATTGTCTGAATAGCTCACCAGAAAAGTAGTCGTCATGTAACCTATAAAGGTGCGAAAGGTTCAAATCCTGCTTAAGACGAATGTCCATACCAACATTTTTCGGATTAATTTCACAATCTGAATACAATGCTTCAATGTAGATGTCGTACTGTATAAACTCAAATCATTTAGGTCGATTGCTCTAAGAAATCAGAAATCCCGAACGGAGCGTTTCATCAAATTCTGAAAGACTTAAGTCATCGATAATATACATCTGGCGGTGAAACCATTCTTTCAACGATGCTAATGGCTCAGGGTGTAATGCTCGGCTGTTAATGAGCCCGCATAGGTCAAACAAAAACGTAATGTTATTATTGCTCATCGACAAGCCAGGAGAGTTACTGAGAGTATGAGCAACTCAAAATGGGTGTCAGCTGAATTTGCAAATTGCGATCGATTTTTGCTTATGGCGGTTATTTCAAACGGATCATTTAGAATAATTCCGTTTTTGTACTAAAAATACTTTATTTATATTTGTATTATTTATCACCAACTAGCGGGGTCGATTAGCCTATTCTATGGAATTAAATAATATATAAAATTAATCAAATAAAAATAATATCCCAGTTGCATTAAGTAGGTTAATCAACAATTTACTCAGTTCAAAGTTTGATTTTCGTGACGAGTTCTAAGAATTGTCCTGTTTCTGTGAAAACGGTAGACTTTGGCGCGTAGGCGCCTGTCCGATGTAACATTACATTTCGACAATTATTTCATTCTCTTCTAGAGAAATGTGTCTTATTATTACATAACATTGTAGAGATTGTTTCTCATGCCAGAGGTCATGGGTCCAAGCCCAGGCCCGTCTATACACCACAATTTCTTCGAAGGATAAGCCCGCCTTTGTGCCCCACTTATTATGTGGTTCTTGCACTCTACTTTCTTTTGTAAATTGCTTTTTGGTGCGTATTAAATATTTTTTAAATAATCAATGTATTTCTCTTTCTGAGTTGAATGAGCGCATTTCATCACGAATGGTAGCTGTTCCACGGTTAGTAATCAATGTAGGTCTTTGCAGATCCATCCACGTTGATCTCTTCTCCTACTAAGTGGTAGGGTTGGTATTGGTCATCGGATAAAAAGATGGTCGAAGCGGCAATTAAAAATTGTAAGCGTGGTCCCTCCAATTTGAGGTAGATGTGCTCATTAAATTAAAGTCCTGGCATTGAGAATCTGCTATTAAGTTTACTTTAGGACGGTGGGTTGGATGTTAGCCATAGCTATTGAATTACATAAAAAAAAGTTTTGTTTTATTTTGTTGACAAGAAAACACTCTTTAAAACCTAGTGAAAAAAATCGTAGCATCTTAAATATTTGAAACAATTATAATTTTAAATAGAATAAATATCAAATCAGCTTTCCCAACTCGCAGTATAGGGGCTAGAGGGCTTGCCTTTGATGCAAGAGGTTATGGGTTCAAATCGGTCATGGACAATTTTCTTTCTGTTTCTGAGTTGTGTAAGCTGAATTACGAATGTAAGCTGCTCCATAGTTCGGAACCCATGCAAAAACTGTAAGTCCCCTTCCCCTACTAGGTGGTAGTGTTAAGCCTGCCCTGGTTGGTATCGCCGCATTGGATGAATTTATGGTTGAAGCAGCAACCCAAAATGGTCCGCATTTCCCTACCAGGGCTGTATAGCCGTGCTCATAAAATGAAGGTCCTGGCATAGCACCTTATTCTTTCGGGAATGTGGTGTATTGGGTTGGTATCATAATAATAAAATAATAAAAATTCGTACACCTTAAAATAATTGTTACAACAGGCGGGCTTAATGTGGAAGGGCAACTTTGGGATGCAGATAGAGGTAGACGTATTTAGATGTATGTGAAGAGGTAGGCGGCAGACAGAAATAATTAGGAGCATTTTAAAGAAGATAACATTTATTATATATCACTGATTGAATAAACTTTATAAAATATGCCGCGGTAGTTGTGTGATATTAGCGATCTATGTCAAATTGCATAAAACAAATTAAATAAAATTCCATCCCCAAATTATATTCCTGCAAGCAAACCTATTCCCGACAAAGTTTAAGGTGGCCCATCCCGCTCATCTCCCCATACAAAAGGGGAAAGAAGATCACGCCCATATTTCTTGTCAGAGATCCAAAATTTTGCTCAAAATAGCTTTATTTGATCAAACTAGATGTCTGATGACCATTGGTATTTTAAAATTGTTTTTCGTTTCTAAATTATAAGGTCCGAAAGTTTGAATTTTTTGCGCGTTTTATACAATAACTTTGGAGGTGGATTACGCAATGATAAAGTAAGAACATCTTAAAAAGATTAGTCATCAGACATAGCTTATTTAATCAAGATTTATAATCTATTTGGTTTTTGTTAGATTTTTGACTACAGCGGTTGTGGTTTACTTTTAGCTATAAGTCGTTTTGTAATTAAAATTTTCGTAAATCTTATCAAATCATACACTATGCACATTGTCTTTTTTGTGGACATGTTGCATCTTGCTCATCACGGAGCCTGTATTATTCTTTGAAACATAGAAGGTCCCAGAGCGCAACAGCACGGTTTTGTACCGTGCCCGCGAATGAGTTAGGCCCGCCGGGTTGGGCCACCTTAAGACACGAAACTCGTTTCCATAAAATGGACACTAGATGTTCATAGTTCACTATTAATAGAAGCGTCGCCAAAATAGTTATTATATATTTTAAAATAAATAGCAAAAACAATTTGTTAGAATCTTCACAAATAGTAAGATAGGTTTGTTATGCTTCAAAATTGTCATAGCTCTGTTGTTTCAATTACCATTTTCCATTTTATATAACAGCGAGTCGCGCGCGCAGTCGGCTCGCACTATTGGCTCGTGCTATGGAAATTGCCTCTTTAGGAAAACACTCGGCACGCGGTTGTAGTGCATGTATCACGTCAATTCATTTTCTATCGTTCGTGGCTTAAGGTGGGCCCGTAAGCATCAGAAAATTTCGCCTCCCATACAAACGTAGTTTACTAATCATTTGAAAACCACTTATCCAATTTACTTGATATTTGATATTTAATATCAGGCAACAAATATCTGTGTCTGCAAGTCTTTGTTTTTTATGTAAATGTATCCTGGGTCAAACCAGTGAGAAAACAAAATTCGTATGAAGATATTCTTTTTGCTTTCATTTGATTCGGTTTGGATTTTTCGAAATAAAAAAAGCGTGTCTGCACGCTTTTTTACAGATATTTGTTGCCTGATAATAGATATCGAAAATAAATTCAATTGGAACAGTCGTTTTCAAATGATAAGTAAACTACGTTTGTATGGGGAGCATAGCTTCCGGATCGTTCTTAAGGCGTAGAGAGTTTTATTACAGTCCGCACCTCCGCACTCCTGCATAATTGAACAGAGCCATCTCTCGGCCCTCCGAAGGCTACGGACCGTTGCGGAGAGGTAATAATGGGCTGTAAGTGTTATTTAATGTCGACTACAGCCGCCTTCTCGCACAGCCTGAATGCTAATGAAGTGGAGTGTTACGATCGCCCTAAGACGCTTGGGATCAGATCCACTCAACCATTAACTTAATTGCGCAGATTACACGGACCTCGAACTAAGATCTCGCACACTTGGCAGCACAAAATAATGGTTACAATTAAATATTAAAACGTTCTGGTTTTTTTTCCAAAATAGCGTATTTAATTGTATCAAAATGATTAAGATTATAAATAATATTACTAATACAGATGCAGGTGTATCTATTGTGATGTGTTAGAGTTAGTTAACGTGATCTCTTAGGGTGTCGGGTTTCTTGGCCCTTAAATCTGGTATGATGGTACGATTTTTTTATGTGCTTTGTGCACAATTATAATTAATATTAAACGTAGGCATAGAAAATATATTGAGAATTGTTTTTTTTTCGTAATTTGCATTTGGAAGTTGCATATCGTTTGACGGCCTTACTTTTTTTTGTGTCAGAAAAATACTTTTTACATGCTTAACACAGTTTTCATACTATACATAGTATTGCAAGTGCATACAAGCAACATAACCTCGTACGTATTTTAAATCTAAAAAGCACTACCTGCCTCATAAACATCAAAATCACATCACCAGAATGTAAGAAGACAAAAGTTGCTGACTATCCTTGTAACCCGTTTTCAGCGCATTTCAACATTTCGGAATGTTTTTCAGGAGGAGTTTTTAGCCCCGGCTAGTCTTGTTAGGTATTGCAAATACCTCTGATTCCGGTATAGCCAAGTATTCGATAAAGGGGTTTCTAACTTTGTCTACATTCTGCGGCTGAAATATAACTGTGGTCAGACTGACAGCTAAGCAAAAATAAGGCCATTCAAAGTATATTTTCACACTGTCAAACATACTAGAGAAAGTTTCGTAGCACGTGATGGAAACAATTCAATAAGCAAAATAAAAAAACCGGATTTCCATAAAATCTAAATTCACCGTAAGCAATTTTTTTACAACCTACGCAGGGTGTACTCAAACAGGGATTCAGAACCACAAGGGGCTAATTCTGTACACGAAGCATTTTGTGTTATATGACTTTTGTTTTAAAGACCAAAAGTCGTAGAACAAAAGATGATAATTTTCGCGTAAGTGTCGTACCATCTTTTATTCTTTCGATCTTTTGAACAAAAGTCGTTCAACAAAAGCCGTTCAATATCTTGTTCAGAATCCCCCCAGAATCCTCCCACCAAAAACTCGCCCATTTTGGCTCTGACTGTGTAATCAGGTACGGAACACTCAAGGCGTGAGTCTCATCAGGTTTTGAATGTTTTATCATCTAAATAAAAAAAATGGTTTACTGGTATTTCAAAGATTATGAAAACGGTGTGAGAAAACTTTTTACTACCGTTGTGAATTGAAACGCGATGAAACGAAAAAGCGAACCTAAACAGAGACCAATTTGGCATCGTCTCATTCTCTCGAAGTTATTTTTGATGAAGGTTTCACTTCTACCGCGTGCAAACTGGATGATGTTTTATTTGAATGTTTAGTGATTATATTATTGATTTTAACCGATTGTTTTTCTGATTGCAAGATAGATAATGCAAGGACTTTTTATAGAAGACTAACTAAAGACCACTTAACTCAGTGAGTTTTCCTACGGGGATACCTAATTTAACACAGTTTAGAAAGAAACCCTCAGTTCTCCGCCAAAAGTTAAACGGAAAACTAAAAGCTTTCGACTTCGAAATTCTTGCGAACTAAGCGTTCCCTGCCACATTGTTCGTAGAGATCTCTACATTCTTGGTTAAGCGTATACATGCAATCAACATACATAACAATTATTATATTATGTTGCAAATTATTTATTTTAATAATATAATATCCCAACAATGATAGCACAATACATAGCTTCACGAAATCTCTGTTGTTCATCGCTCTTGCTTCATCCTAATCTGAAATTATCTAATGGTAAATATTTATTTTACCAATACAGATTCAAAACATTTACGAAATCTTTCAAAAGAAAACGTCAAATAATAAAAGTAATGCGGAAACGACTATTTTTAGGTGTCTTTCTGCAGCAAAACTTCAATAAATTTAATTTTGTCTGGTAATAAAAGTACTGATCATTCCTTTGAGACAAGTATTTCTATTTCAAACATATTCCTAGTAAATCAATCGCTTAGTATTTATATTCTTAATGAATACATTTATCATTATTTTTCAAAGTATTCCAGAACTTTGATCTACCCACGGTCCTCGGTTATGAGCCTGCCTACGACGCCTTTTCCATTAAGGTGTGTATGTGCGTGGGAGGTAAATCTCTCGCATAAAGTATACATAGAAAGGAAAATAAAATAGAGCTCGTTTAATACTTCTGATATCATATCCATACCATGTTATTACAATGTTCTTAGTTGTTTTCAAACAAGACTGCGCTGAAAGAATATCATTATTTCAAATATGACTGACACTGAAAAAAAATATCTGCAACTGAGGATTTTTAAACAGTTATCCTAACTGATTGAACATTAAGGCTGACTTCAAATGAGGCCTGCAACTGTCCAGTTTCAAGAGGTACAGTAATTTTAACAAAGATAGTATCTTTTCACAGAATATAAAATTTAAGTAAGAATGGAAAAAAAATATAAAGCTAGAAACTGTTTTTAAACAGTGAAATAAAACAGTTATTGCATACTGTTAAAAAAACCAATAAAAGATACATTAACATTTACTGTTTAAGACGTACCGTTTTAACTCAGAGCAACCAATTTACTTAAGATGGTTGGTAGTAATCGGAATTACAGTTAGATTCAGTGATATTTTTTTCAGTGTAGATTTTACAGTGTCCAAATCGAAATTACGAAGTTTTTTTCGTGATATCCATTGATTTGGTTGAAGTAACGTAAAGATGTTTTATAGGAACCGCCAAAAAAGAGATCAGAATTGACAATTACTCTTAACAGAAGAAAACCTTGATTGAAGATGGCTAATATTTTTAAAGGAGAAAGGTTTGTAGGTGGTATTGGCAAATTGATTTTAGCGATTAAATTAAAATGTTGGAATTGGTAAAATTAATACTTTTATGTTATGCAACGTAAAATTGTTGAGTTATCTAGATGTACCCAATGTAAATTTTAAACTAAAGTTTGTTCTGATACGAGTAAAACTCCTGGGGGTCCATTCAGGGAAAGAGTGAGTTCGAATTCGTCACTAAATATTAACTCACTTTTTTAACAGTAATGTTTCCACACTTCTTGAACATCATTACAGTTAGATAAAAATCTGGTCCGTCCCGTAAATACGTCGGAAGTATAAATAACGGTTCCGTTATTTAAATAATAATATATTTCCCAGCTATTTTTAGGTTAATTCACTCCCGAACTTGAACTCACTCTTTTCTGAATGGACCCCCTGGTCGGAACGAATCGTTCATTCTACAACATTCCACTAACAATCAAATTTTAATCTCAGATAACAACAATACATGTATGGAAAATGGAACTTAATAGCTACTACTGCCTTGTGATCCATAAATATTTTTGAGTGTCTACGAATGTAGTGGGATAAAGTTGTTTGTGTTGGCCCTGAGAATACTGAGAAGGCCCCGTAACTGATACAAGTGAGTAAGTTGATAACTTACCTACGTGTAGAGATAATTTTAAAACTGATTTCTTTTCCGCACCGATTTCTTTGAATTATTGTATCCATCAACTCTCAATATCCATCCACATCTGCACGTTCTTATTTTCAAATCTAAACTTAGTAAACTAGAGGCCTCAAAAAAACTGCACACTAAAATAATGTTTGGTGTGGTTTGTCCCTTTGTGAATTTTTCGAAAAAACTAAAACCTGCAGTAGGTTGGTATACTTTGGAAATTTTGTATGTGTTCTTCAAAATACATCATAGGTAATGGTAGCAGTTCCATTACTTCAAATTCGGGTTACATTTAAAATCAATAAATGAATGGTACCATAATTTAAACAAAACATTTTTCCTAAGAAATATTATAAATAATAGCATGAAACATTTTATATTTCTGCCTATTAAATTCTCATTTAGCAAAATGTATGCTGGGGGATATGTAGGACGAGTAGACATAATCTTGTATGTTTGTATTGTTGGCAATGTCAGCATTGAGTAAATGTGAATTTGGATCCAAATATTGTGTTCGTACACATTGTGTATCCGTGTGTGTTGCGTATCCACGCTCACGTTTCTACATTATAATAACGGAAGAGGTCCCGGCGAAATACTGCGGGTATGGTCATAATTTGGTTGGCAAACAAAGTGTCCAATAACACCGCGCGTCGCCGTCGCAAGGTGCTAACTGATAAGAAATTCATAAATACACTATTCTACAAGCTAATATTTGTCTTGGTACTAATTTATCATGACCGCTCGGCGCTCCAGCGGCCCGGCCCGCGCGCTTCTTGCACGGCTCTCTGTATGTTTGTATAGATACTTTTTAGTGTGTCCGATAGTACTGAAGCTAGCACAGATTATCGTATATTAGTCATGTAACATACGTGATTGTGACTATAGCACTGGAGCCTTTGCACTTTAAGCTGGCAGCGGGCATTTAGACCGGGATAGATACGGTTTGAGAAGCACAAGAAATCCGAAATGATTTTTTTTTCTCAGAAATATATAATTTCATGTTCATATGCTTACATTAAGTTTGCATCATTTAGCGGGGCCCGGAAGATAGAAAAAAAAATTCAAATGTTTTAAAAAATATATATCTCCTAAACAAATATTTAGAAACGGTATTAAAAAATTTATATGTTAAGTCTTTTAAGGCGTAATATAACTGTGAATTTGCAACAATTTTGTCATTACAAAACGTATTAAAAAAACATTTTTTACTAAAAAAAATCTATGCCGCGAACCTAACTTTCTATTGCTACATTTCTTTCTAGAATATGTAAAAGAAAATTTAATTCTTTAAAAACTATACAACGAACGTTTTTATACGTATTTCAAATTTTTTTGTTTAGCTTTTGTGTAAATGTAAAAATTATAAATGGAAAAAATGTTCTTCTAATATTTGCAACATTTTACAAATTTCACAGAATATAGAGTTTGCGGTCAGTTTCCTATTTCAGAAAATAAAATAGAATTTTCATTATTTGCTTTGCAGATATTATGAAAATAGTACAAAAAATATATATTTACACAGTTCCGTAAATAATAAATTGTTGCAAATTCACAGTAATATTACACCTAAAATTACACATATAACATTTTTAAATAACATTTCTAAATATTTGTTTAGGAGATATCATTTTTTAAACATATTTCATATTTTATTTCTATCTTCCTTACCCCCCAAAATTTTGCAAACTTAATGTACACACGTCCACATGAAAAACTACGTTTATGAGAAGAAAAAATGCATTTCGCATTTAATGTTTTTCTAAGTGCTGATTTAAGGCTGAAGTTCCTGGAGTGATTCAGCTGGCACACCGTTCGTCGGATCGCCAAGCACCGTGCGGCGTATTTTTCTGATTGCCTTGTACTCAAGATTTCATCGCTTTATTATTCCGGAAGGTCACGATATTTTTGGTCACGATAAGGTAAATGGTTCACAGGTTAGAGACCAACCCTCTAATGCTAAATTTGTCGGTCTACCTGCGCCAAGTGGTTGCGTCATCTAAAGTGGCTTTGTAAAATAGATGTTGGTATGTACCTGCATATGAATATACTGATTGTCTAGAAATATTGATTCGAATTAATTATACAACAATAACCAGTCGGTTCATTTTTATTAAATACTTAAATATACCTAAAGAATAACCTATAACTACGAAATACAACCAAAGATTTCACCAGTTTTTGTATTGCTAAGCAAGTATTTACTGATACTTTCATGCTTTGTTATTTCCAGCCATGTACCTTATCATATATATTTATTGTCGCCATATGTAACTACTTTTTCAGGCGCCTTATCTACGCAGCGGGACCACTTGGCGCAAGCAGACTGACACATTTAGCTTCAGAGAGTTGAACTTTATCCTGTGAAACCTAGTTTCAGCCATTGACGTTATTTATCGTCACAATTTTTGCCACGACCTTCTAGTCTACATTGCGTGACTACTATAATAACACGATGCGATTTTGGAATCTGCATTAAATTTCTGATTTGTTGGTTTATTCTGTGGAGCGAAAGAAGAAGGATTTATGAAAATAAAAAATAATTAGTAATAACATGCTTAACATTAGAACGTAACGTCAAAGTGATATGTGACACAGCTGTCCGTTGCCAGTCAAAGGTTGTGTGCGTCAAAGTATTAGATGACGTCACGGCTGTACGTAGCTATTTCTGAACTTTCTCTCTTTTTGAACTTTGAAGTAACAGCAGTGGCAAGAAGTGCGAGCAGTGGTCAATTTAATGTCATATAAAACAATTAGGTACTACAATAAGTTGGAATGTATAAGACTATGGTGATAATGTGTGCACCAGTTGTCATTTACAATTAGCGACTTTTGTTGCACTTACTCATAATGATCTCACAACTGCAACCCTTTTTAAAAAAATAATAACAATGACATTAAATACAATTACTTAGCGTGTCTAGCAATACAGTTAGAATTTGTAAATTCCTAGTCTTTGGGAATTATAGCAGACATAGCCACGAATGACTGTGGCGCCATCTACATGGACACACAAATTTCCTTACTTTTAATATTTATGGTTTATAACAAATGAGTGCTGTAATAAACAGACGATAATCCTTTATTCGCTTAAAGTAGTTGTTTGTTAAGAACGCCTGGATTTACAGGATCTGAATAAATAATTTATGTATGAAGTGCACCAGAAGATTGCCACTGATTGATAGAGTTAGGCTCCCCTGAGTCTGTACTATCGCATTGGATGATGAGATGATGAAAGAGGCAATGAAAAAAGTTTTTTCCATCCAGTTCAAGAAGCCGTATGCGATGTGTTAGGCTAAATTATCAAGATGGGTATGAAATTAGCTAATTTTGTACAGTTTTATAAAAGAGGGGTTATAATATTGTTTTATAATCTTGATACATTTTAATAATTTCTGAAAAGACGAGACGATGGCAGATTGATTTCATAACAGTTGGCACCTACCATACTACCATGTGCACATTCATGAGAAAAATATTCAACTTATTTGCTTATCATAAGTGGTTAGGCACCTGGTATGCACCCGACATGGACCTGAATAAGTCAAGATTGTTATTGTTAGGAGTCAGGATATGGATACCTACCTAGTACAGGCGATCACCAAATAAGTACACGTATAAATAATGTGGCACCTACATGTATGAGAGGGACAAATATACTTATGCGAGCCGATGCATTTGCACTCGGCCCGGCAGTAGGACTGGTCGCATAATTTGTGTAATGAATGTAATTTTTTTAAAGAAGTAAATAAAGTGTTTGAATAATTTTAGAGTTTTGGTGATCGGCATCCTTTCATTATTTTCATAATAATTAGAAATTCAACAGTGAGGGGATAAAATTAGTTTTGAATAAATTCTCATATTTTTTTTTCGCGTAGTTATCGCGATTTATATCCAAATGTTACTATTAGGTTTTGTCAACGAGAAAATGGTCTCGTTGGGTGTTGTGCGTCTAAACTCGATTATTGACACAGACACATTACAGACACTTAAAACAGTTTTTAATAATGTACAGTGAGTAGTGTGAGGCTAGGGGTTAGAAGACTTGCCTTTCATGCGAGAGGTCTGAGTTCATATCCTTGCCCCGGTCATGATCCTCTTTCTTTCTTTTTCTGAGTTGAATGTCAGCTGTTCCATGGTTCGGAACCCATGTAAAACGTAGGCACCATTCCCCTACTAGATGATACGGTTAAAACGACAATGTAAACTAAAACAAAAAAATAATATAAGTAAGGATTCTGTCATGACATCTAGCTCCTATGTCGTGTGCTGTGCTAATATCATGACAGCAGATGTTGTATTAGCCATAAATGTCCAGTATCATATAAACATTGCCCAGCAGTTATTGTATTGCAAGATAACCTTACTTTCTTATCTCTACTATTTCTAACTTTCGAGTCGATAAAAGGAGCGCTTTTACTCAATGCTAAGTAAACAACGTGAGAAACATCAGCGCTATTTGATTATGGAGCCCGAAATACTACAAGGCGTTAGCGAATTAGAGTCGCCAAGCCAAGCGTACGATCGCTGAGAACTAACCAATAGAGCATAATGGTGTTGACAACGCATGACATCACACCGGCGGCGGCGGCGGCGGCGGCGTGGCTCGGAGCTCGCAGTAACTAGCTGGGAGCGTTAACACATGTCCCAATAATATTCCATTCATCTCCCACGGAATTACTATCTCGGACGTCACGCTACCACTAAGCGTCCCAGCGTGACATTTGTGGCTAGAGGTACCGCAGGAACCGTAGCATTAGGCTCTCATGGTGGTGCGACATCCAGGCACATTGTGAAGTTATTTAGGGTTCGGTCGCAAAAAGGGTCTATTATGGTCTGGCCCTGCTGTCATTCGGCTACCCGCATGGTCGTTTGAAAATTCGGAAAAAAATGCAATTCGGAAAAAATATGCACACGGGGCGGGTTAAAGGAAGTGCGTATGTGACTATTTCTGGTAACTCCTTTAAATATGAAGTTAAAATAAATAACTTAACAAATAAATATAATAGTGTTACGAGCGCGCCCCGCTGCGAAGACATAGCGCTGATACACTACCAAAGTGCGCCAAATGGTTCCTTCGAATTTCAGTAGATGGCGCTACTTGTCTTATTGCATTGCGCAGGCTATCGCATCACTGTCGTCCCATATAAAGTGACGCCTCGTCCAGCTGACTTCAGAAACAAATCTCGGACATTCTAGTAATGTCTCGAGGGAGATTGTTCTCGACTGCTGCCCTACATGGGCGCCTAGAAATCGGTGGAGTGTTCTGGAAAGAAGCTCCACCGATATAAAAGGCGCCCAAGGCGCTGAGGGCGGCAGTCTATTTTTGGAAGCGAAGTGAGCGACAACAAGCGATATAGAAGTGCAGTGAACTAGCTCTGAAGTGAATCAGTGAAGTGAGTGATATAGTTTGTAAATTAGTGTTTGAATTAACCTAGTGTGAAATTGTATTTGTGAGTTTGCTTGTGAATTATTTGAAATAAAGGAAGAGTGTTGAGTATTGGTGTTTTCTTCTTTAATCTGCACCCTACCCGCGTAACAATTGGTGTCAGAAGCGGGGATTAGAGATGCCGATTACACCGAGAGAAGACCAGGAAGGCGTGAGGACCAGGAGCCAGACGGCAGCCGACACAACACCGGCCGAGGATGCAGCAGCCTCAGGAACTCAGGAAGAACAGGCCCGCCGTCAAGAGGAGCAGGCGCAGGAACATGCTCGCCGTCAGGAGGAGCAGCAGCATGAACTGATGTGGGCCGTTAGGGAATCCAATGCCAAAATAAAGGAGAAGCTTGATGAGGTCAACTCTAAGATCGAAGAGCAAGACCAAACTCTCGGGCGCCATGAAGAGCGACTGAACGGGCTTGAGTCAAAGATATCCGAAGAAATGGAGAAAATCAAGACCTGTGGAGTAACTGTATCTTCATCTGCAACAGCAGGAGCAAGATTTAAGGTTCCTCCTTTCGATGGTTTGACATCCTGGGCCGCTTACAAACTTCAGTTTGAATCAGTGGTTATTGCAAATGGATGGAATGAGAACCAAGCACGAACTGCTTTGACCTTAGGACTTCGGGACAAGGCACTCCATGTTCTCGAGGCTTTAGGTCCCCAAATCACCTATGACGGACTTTTAGAAGCACTGGAGTCAAGGTTTGGCGACAAGCATTTGGAACACGTCTACCGAGCTCAACTTCGTGATCGAGTACAACGAGCAAGTGAAGGACTTCAACAGTGGGCACTGGAAATCGAAAAACTTGTCCGAAAGGCCCATCAATCATCATCGAATTCTTCGTTGGAAGATTACTTGGTGCAGGCTTTCGTGGATGGCATCAGGGACATCGAAGTACGAGCTGCTGTACGATTAAGTCACCACGCAACGTTGAAGGACGCTCTTGCCCACGCGTTGGAGGTCGAAGCGGTTCGATCAGATCCCCGAGCGCATCGAATAAGAGAAGTGGTGACGTCGGAAACCAGATCACCTGCAAGACGTAAATTTACTCCCCGGTGCTACAAGTGCAATGAACTGGGGCACCTTCGAACCAACTGCCCCAAAAATCAAACCGAAAGGCCTGATGCTGCAAATGAAGATGAAAAGGCCAGAACCGGGGGGCGGATGCTGGCTGGTAAAATAGAAGCCCCGAAAGTCACAATTTCGCAGGCATGTACTGGAAACAGCCTGCTCGTTGAAGGGCAAGTGAACGGGATACAATGCAACTTGACCTTGGATACCGGAGCATCCCGTACAATCGTTAAGTCAAAAACCTTTGGCCGCGTCATATGGAATCGTCGCCAGTATTTTAATGGTTGCAGGCTTCAGACAGCTACCGGCCAGCACATACCCGTTTATGGAGAGATAGAAGTTACGATTAAAATTGGATGTAAGACTTATCGTCATACCGCCGTTTTAGCAGATATCATCGATGATTGCATTCTAGGTTTGGACTTTATGAGAACTAACAACTGTAAAATAGATGTGGCAAATGGCGTGCTAATATGTGGCAAAGAAGAAGTTTCCTGGCTACGCAAATGTGATGAAATTTCCTCAGATAAATTGGACACAGGGAGATCTAAAGTGTCCACTCTTTTGGAAGAAAGCAGACGGGACCTGACTGTTGATGATTTCAAGAAAGCAACAAATCTACTTATGCGATATTCAGACATCTTCTCTTCGCACGACGGGGACATTGGGAGAACAAGCATGGTTAAGCACCGCATCGACACAGGAGATGCTCTTCCAATACGTCAGAGGCCACGCCGCGTTCCCGTAGCTAAAGAAGAAGAAGTTCAGAGAATGATAGCGGACATGCAGAAAAATAATGTTATAGAGACTTCATCAAGTCCATGGTGTTCACCCGTAGTTCTGGTAAAGAAGAAAGATGGCAGCACCAGATTTTGTGTGGACTATCGACGTTTAAATGATGTAACAAAAAAGGACAGCTATCCGATTCCTAGAATTGATGACACGCTGGATACATTGAGTGGCATGAAGTGGTTCACAACCCTGGACCTGAAAAGCGGCTACTGGCAGGTGGAAATCGACAACAAAGACAAAGAGAAGACAGCGTTTACGACAGGGCGTGGGCTGTGGCAATTCAAAGTGATGCCGTTTGGACTTTGTAATGCTCCCGCAACCTTCGAGAGGCTTATGGAACGAGTACTTTTTGGGCTGATCGGGGAAGCTTGTCTGGTGTACTTGGACGATATAATCATATTAGGGCGGACATTTGACGAGCACATCAAGAATTTGGAGAACGTTTTAAGCAAGATTCGCCAAGCTAACCTTAAACTAAGTGGCAAGAAGTGTTCTTTCTTCAAGCGTCAGGTTAGCTATTTGGGTCACGTTATCTCCGGAAATGGCATCCAAACTGACCCAAAGAAGATCGAAGCCGTACAGGAGTGGCCAATTCCAAAGGATAAGACTGAAGTTCGTGCCTTTTTAGGACTGTGCTCATATTACCGCCGTTTTGTCCGAAACTTCTCCGAGATTGCTAAGCCTCTGCATCGACTTACAGAAGATAAGCGTCAATTCAATTGGGACGAGGACTGCGCAAATTCGTTTCAAGAACTGAAGCAACATCTCTGTAACACTCCAATCTTGGGCTACCCCGAAGCCGATAAAGAGTTCATAGTCGACACAGACGCAAGTAATACCGGAATCGGCGGTGTACTCTCACAACGTCATGGGGACAAGGAGATCGTTATTGGTTATTTCAGCAAATCCCTTTCAAAACCAGAACGGAACTATTGTGTGACAAGACGAGAGCTTCTAGCAGTAGTGAAGACTTTGCAGCATTTCAACAAGTATCTTCTCGGCCGAAGATTCCGCTTGAGGACTGACCACGCTGCTTTGAAATGGCTGCTTCAGTTTAAGAATCCAGAAGGGCAGGTTGCACGTTGGCTGGAACAGCTCCAAGAGTATCAGTTCGATACAGAGCATCGGAGTGGTAAAACCCATGGAAATGCTGACGCTTTGTCTCGTTGACCCTGCCCAGAAGAGTGTAAGCACTGCATCAGGGAGGAGATAAAGGAGACCGTTCATTTAAAGGCCATCCGAACGGATAACATCAGCGAAGAATGGAGCAATGAAAACATGAAGCTAGCCCAGGAGGGGGACGATGATCTGATGCCCATTATTCACTGGAAGAGAGCAGGAGAGACAAAGCCAGAATGGAGAGCTATTTCTGCAATGAGCACAGCGACTAAAAGTTACTGGGCGCAGTGGTCGAGCCTGGTACTTCATGACGGAATATTGTACAGAAAATGGGAAACACCTAACGGAAAGGATACTTCTCTGCAATTAGTCATCCCCAGATCTAAGATTAAAGAAGTTCTTCAATGCCTGCACGATGGAACTTCAGGTGGACATTTGGGAATAAAGAGAACTCTCCTGAAGATACGACAACGGTTCTACTGGATAAATTGTCGCGATGATGTAGAAGATTGGTGCCGTAAATGCACGATCTGTAGCGCTGTTAAAGGGCCTCATACACGGAGCAAGGGAACTTTAAAATTGTACAATGTTGGAGCTCCGTGGGAGAGAATTGCTCTTGATGTGGCTGGCCCTTTTCCTCCGACAAATGACGGCAACCGTTACTTTATGGTTGTAATGGATTATTTCACTAAGTGGCCTGAGGTATTTGCCATACCAAACCAAGAGGCGATCACGGTAGCACAGAAATTGGTCCACGAAGTTTTCTGTCGCTATGGAGTACCTCTCGAGATACACACTGATCAAGGCAGAAACTTCGAATCCCGAGTGTTTCAGGAGACATGTCGAATAATGGGAATCCATAAGACCAGGACAACCCCATACCACCCACAGTCAGATGGCATGGTGGAACGATTTAATCAGACATTGGAAAGACACTTGGCCAAATTGGTAGAAGACCATCAAAAGGATTGGGACCAGTATATTCCGCTGTTTCTGCTGTCATACCGAACCGCTGTGCATGAAAGCGTAGATGAAACTCCAGCCTACATAAATTTTGGACACGAACTCAGACTACCAGCTGACCTTCTGACAGGAATTCCACCAGAGGCATCCCATTGTGTAACAGAGTATGTGTCAGATCTGCGAGGAAAAATGGACACTGTTTATAAACGTGTCAGAGAGGCTGGTCTACGAGCAAGCGAGCGGATGAAAACACGTTACGACCGCAAAGCTAATGGAAATGTATTTGAAGAAGGATCTTTAGTTTGGCTACATAATCCATTACGAAAAAAAGGAAAAAGTCCCAAACTGCAACCAAAATGGGAAGGCCCATATAGAGTGGTGACTAAAATCAATGACGTGACATATCGTATCCGCCGGAATGATAGATGTCGGGAAAAGATTGTGCACGTAGATCGTCTGGCCCGATACCACGGAGACAATTATGCTCGAGACGAGCATAACTAAGGAGGAGGCAGTGTTACGAGCGCGCCCCGCTGCGAAGACATAGCGCTGATACACTACCAAAGTGCGCCAAATGGTTCCTTCGAATTTCAGTAGATGGCGCTACTTGTCTTATTGCATTGCGCAGGCTATCGCATCACTGTCGTCCCATATAAAGTGACGCCTCGTCCAGCTGACTTCAGAAACAAATCTCGGACATTCTAGTAATGTCTCGAGGGAGATTGTTCTCGACTGCTGCCCTACATGGGCGCCTAGAAATCGGTGGAGTGTTCTGGAAAGAAGCTCCACCGATATAAAAGGCGCCCAAGGCGCTGAGGGCGGCAGTCTATTTTTGGAAGCGAAGTGAGCGACAACAAGCGATATAGAAGTGCAGTGAACTAGCTCTGAAGTGAATCAGTGAAGTGAGTGATATAGTTTGTAAATTAGTGTTTGAATTAACCTAGTGTGAAATTGTATTTGTGAGTTTGCTTGTGAATTATTTGAAATAAAGGAAGAGTGTTGAGTATTGGTGTTTTCTTCTTTAATCTGCACCCTACCCGCGTAACAATATATTATATAATAATATATAAATATATAAGATAATTGTGAGGATATGTCCAAAAAGTTGGTCTTTACAACTTTTTGCGCTATGCATCAGAATTATTACTATTAGTGCTAGCCTTTTTTGTTGATAAATTCTTTTATGGCATTAAATACTATGTAAATGGACCACTACTGCCTGCAAGGGGACTTGCAGCTTTACATGAATTCCGAACAATTTAAATAGGAGAGTTTACTTTGACTAGCCAATTACTTTTGACGTGATTCAAGTACGCCTTTTACTGTGATAGCATTTCTGTTTAGTAAACTGGGAAGAGACTGCCTCGTGGCAGTGTCTCGGCTCGACATTGACTTTTTGACTCGTCGCGTTCGTGTTGTCGACCCGCTCGTCTGCACCCTAGCTCGTGTTGCAATATATGATTTCACTATTAGTTAACCATCGTCCGTTCTTAACATGCAGGTTGTGTTTGCCTGTTATTGGGTCTGCACACTATTATATTTAATATGTATGTATAAAGGTAAATGTAAATGTGTCAACCTTTTGGCAAACCTTTATAATATGAAAAAAAAAAATACAAATATAACAATAAACAGCCAATCAATCGAACACGAATCCCAACCAATGTTTATTTTTTGTACGAACTCAGGCTGACGCGACGCGTCTTTACTATATTTTTAAGCGTGCATATTTTACTTTATGTTGAATTTGTTAAAAGTTGCAAAGTTTGACTTAACAAGGGCGAAAAGCGCTAATTAGGTGCACGTTTAACCTTTAGAAATATTCTCCCTCCCCGCATTTGTTCAAATGGTAGAAGTTTGAAAATTACTTTCTGTCTATTCCTCTTCTCCTTTCCGCTCCTTTTTGAAATTCAACTTAGTTTTATTAAAATAAAATACAGCCACACTTTCTTTGGTTTTGATATTTTACTATTATTAAACATAAACATCATCACGATGCAATTTCTGGCCCCTGCACTGAAAAAAATTATTTTACTAAATAGTTTAGCTATTTTTCATTTTACTAAACTTTAGTAGTTGCCACCTATAGTTTAGCTTTATGAACAAAATATTTTGGGTACTTGTAGCTAATTAAATTTAGTAAAATATGTTTTCAGTTAATAAGTACAAAATGTTTGCTTGTATTCTACTAAACGAATTTAATAAATGCTTTTTTACATAACTGTTCAGCTGGGATAGCTAACCTATTAGCTATAAGTAGCTAAACAGAGTTCAGTAGAATATGGTAGGATAATACTGAAGTGTTTTGTAGATTTTCACTTAACTGTTCTGGAGTTTTCTGTTTAGTAGATTTTTACTATTGTCAAAGAGAAAATTTGTAGATAATTACTGAACTGTACAATCAATATTTACCAAATATTTTTTTACATAACTATTCAGCTGGGATAGCTAAACTATTAGCTATTAGTAGCTAAACAGGGTTCAGTAGAATATGGTAGGATAATACTGAAATGTTTTGTAGATTTTCACTTAACTGTTCTGGAGTTTTCTGTTTAGTAGATTTTTACTATTGTCAAAGAGGAAATTTGTAGATAATTACTGAACTGTACAATCAAATTTACCAAATATTTTTTTACATAACTATTCAGCTGGGATAGCTAAACTATTAGCTATTAGTAGCTTAACAGAGTTCAGTAGCATAAGGTCGAATGATACTGAAGTGTTTTGTAGATTTTCACTTAACTGTTCTGGAGATATCTGTTTATTAGATTTTTACTATTGACAAAGAGGGAATTTGTAGATAATTACTGATTTGTACAATTAAATTTTTACATAACTGTTTAGCTGGGTAGTAGCTAAACATGGTCCTGTAGAGTATGGTAGAATATGTTTCTGCTATGTAGAAATCAAAGAAACAGTTTGGTTGAATTAGCTGAACAGTTTCATACCGAACTACTAAATTTTGGGTATATCACCCAAACTGTTCAGTAGAAACTGAAGTTAGGTTAAATTAACTGAACAGTTTCATGCCGTACTACTAAAGTTTGGGTGCATCACCCGATCTGCTCAGTAGAAATCAACTAAACAGTTTGGTTGATTTAACTGAACAGTTTCATACCGTACTACTAAAGTTTGGGTGCATCACCCGATCTGCTCAGTAGAAATCAACTAAACAGTTTGGTTGATTTAGCTGAACAGTTTCATACCGTACTACTAAAGTTTGGGTGCATCACCCAAACGGTTCAGTAGAAATCAACTAAACAGTTTGGTTGATTTAGCTGAACAGTTTCATACCGTACTACTAAAGTTTGGGTGCATCACCGCGCAGAGCGAGAAACTTTCACTCGAGTAGCTGTCATCCACTATATTGAAAAAAAAATTATCACGAGCCGGCACATTTTTTCAATATAGCGGATGACAGCTTTTCACTCGTAACGTATTCACTAGAGTTCTACGAGTACCACCTCAGTGGTAGTCACCTCAAAGCAAATATTATGCGACCCCGCACTGGGAGTTTCGTTTTTTTTTTAAATATTCGTAATTTTCCCGCTGGGCGGGAATAACCCTACCACCTAGTTAGTAAGGAAGACGACCTACTGTTTAACGTGGATTCCGAACCACAAACGAAGAATTCCTTGGTCGCCTCTTACGACATGCACGAGAAGAAATGCAGTGGGCCTACTTTTATTATAACTGGCATATAATAAATGAAATCTTAGGTAACGATAAAAAATCAACATAATGACAGACAACATAATGCGGTTTATGGACGGTTCATCTTCACAAATTGCAAATAATTTTGCAGAGACATTTAAGTATGAAGTACAGAAAATTATTTACATACATCTTTATTACATTCAAATTATATTCGTTGAAAGAAGCGACGTACCTACATGTTAAGGGTAATGGTACGAAAAAAGTTAACAATACTTAACAAACAACCTAGGGCTGACTCGGCCGTTACAGTTTAGCTATTGATAGCTGAACTTTTTACATGTTTTACAAAAACATTATGTAATATTTAAACGAACAGTATTTTTACTAAATGCACGGGACGTTTAGCTAAATGTTTAGTAGAATTTTACCAAAGTAATTTTTTACTTAGTAATTTTTTACCAAATACTTAGTAGAGATATACATAACATTTAGCAAATTTAGCTTAATGTTTGGGTGATTTTTACTATTTCAGCTCTTTATATCCTACGTAATTTTAAAAAATATTTCATTATTTTTTTAGAATCAGAGGAGTGAACGTGAGGCGTAGTGAACACGGCGGAGGCGCGTTAGAGGTATGCGGCCGTCAACGCGCCTCCGCCACTATAGTTTTTCCAAAAATAATCATTCATCAAATCATCAAATCGAAATATAATAATCAATAAATCAAAATAAGTTAGATAACGTAAAGTGGAAATAATTATTATAATTTATCAACAGTTCATGGACGAAGGCGGCGGGGGCTTATATTAATAGACAATTCATGGGAATAATTTCTACTGGCAACATTGCCGTCTGCACCGCGCCGTCGTGATGATGACGAATACGTGATGCAAGCATAATCTGTGGCGTAACTTACTGACGCGATGGACGCGACGCTAGAGAAGGAGAACCACCACACGACCACACACTCTTAACACTAGCCAAGCAGCAAGGTCAGTTCTGTTTCATCGTGTTCGTGTGCTTCACTTTGCCGTGAGAGAAGAATGGCCGATCAATCCGTCGAGGATCACCTTCTAGCGTGGGGCTTAGAGATGTATATACAGAAATTTAAAGGTAAGGGCTCCAAGCATCTATCGTAAATCTGTCCATCGTGGCATAACTCGCACCTCGCATGTCCGAGGCTCCCTTCACCCATGACGACGTATTGGCATGTTCACACGTGTTGTTTAATTGTGCGGCCAAAGTTTAACCTGCTTATAAGTATACAGAAACGGCGTGGCAAAAGTGGCGATGACGCGGCGCTGAAAACTGCATGTAGGTACGCCGTGACGGAATTCATGTGTTGTACCCTCCTTTTTTTTTCTTTACAGCCATTTTATTCGTCCCAATGCTGTGTACAGGCGTCTCTCATTGATATGAAAGAAATATTTATTATTGGCTCCCCTATGTTGCAACAATAACAATTCTCCAAATTCCCCACGAACTAGCTTGTTGTAAACATTTGTTTCTTTTGTTTCAGAGCAAAATATCACTTTAGATGTTCTGCTGTTAATATCAGATGACCTAATAAAGGAACTCATCACTTCGGTTGGCCATCGAGTACTTCTCTCAAATCAGCTACAAGTTTTGAAAGCCGTTACCATCAAGGATTCACCGAACATCATCACCGTACCGAGCGTAAGTTTAATTTTTTTTTTTACAAAAAAGAACAGGATAAATAATATATTATAATGTATCTTTATTTTTATAAAAATATTTGGCCAACTTTTTGCACGTCCACAAATTTTTATTTCTCTAATAAAAAAAAAACATATTCGTATTGACGGCGTTATTACATAATAATATCGATACCCAACTGGTTCTTTTAAACAAAATGAATTTTTAAATTTTCGTATTGGACCATTACTGTTCACTAATTAAGAATCGTCATAATTTGTAGCACATCTTTATAATATTTTCAAATTATGTTATTTTTCAAAAGTTTTTAATATAGATAAATATAATATTTATAGAATACCATATTGTTTCCCAATTACTGAAGTTATGTCAGGTTATAACTTTTTTTTATATAAAACCTGACATGCTGTGCGCCAGGCCCTCAATGAGTTACTCGACGCCTATGGGCTTTCGAACTTAAACTTTACTTTTTACTCATTGATAAATTGTGAATGTTGAAAATAGTTAATTTTCATATTTCTTAACAGTTGCTGGAGGACTTTGCCAATCTGTACCCGCAAGAGCAGGACAAACTTTTCAACATCTGGCCTCTCTACCGTGACCAAATCCTCGAACTTGCAAGGAAACGCAATGATCCAGCCCTCCAGAAAATATTGTCAAACCTGGATGAAGGTTAGTGGGATTTTCTTTTCATTCATTTGAAAATATGTTCATTTTTAGGGTTCCGTAGTGAACAAGCAACCTTTATAGTTTAGCCATGTCTGTCGTGTCAGTCCGTCTGTCCGACATTTATCTCGGAAACTCTTGGTAGTAGAAAGCTGTAATTTTGCATAGTTATGTGATAGCGGAGGTTTGGTCCAAACGTTAACCAGGTGTTCCTGAGCCTATTTGGAGTAAAAAAGGTTTTTCGAGGATTTTTCGTCCTCCCCATACATTTTATGTGTAGGTATTTACAAAAATGTATGGGGCGAACGAAATTTTTTTAAGCCGTACAACAAAATGTTATTTACCTTTTTTACTCCAAATAGGCTCAGGAACACCTGGTTAACGTTTGGACCAAACCTCCGCTAACACCCGTATACATATACATTAATCATGCCGACAAAACTGTGATATAAAATTTGGAAAAACAATTTATTTAGTGTACAGTAGGGGTCTGACGAAAGTACCGGAAATCGGGTCAAGTTAAAAATGAACAGACAAAATACGTTGACTTCTGGCAACACTATTAATATTGACTATACATTAAACCATTTTTGGAAGTGTCTGTTATTCAAATGTGTATAAAATACTACAAAAATGCATAGGAAGTTTCAATTATCGCATCGTTCATTTTGACTCTCAACCGGAAGTGGATACTTTGGTCTGACCCCTACTGTACCTCCCATACACATATTTTTTTTTATTATATTGTATGGGGTATCATTGGATAGGTTTTAAAAAAATATTGGAGTTCTACGAATAACAGTTTTCGATTCAGCGTACTGGCGCGACACTTCGAAGTTAAGCATTGGATGGGTGATGTTCGTCCGTTGGAAAGAGGCTGGGGTTTTTTTTTTATGGACACCCGACATGATGGCTAATAACACACCCACCATCATGATATCAGCCCATAACACCTCATGAAGACTAGGTGCCATCCCAGGACCTTCCTTTATTACGCGGCTACATTGAACTGGATGGAAAACATATACTATTTTCATTGCCGCTTCGACCAATCGTACCTACTGTTTAACGTGGATTCCGAGCCACGAACGAAGAATTACGACATGCATGGGAAGAAATGCAGTGGGCCCACTTGTATTCTTTTTACGTGCCGGACCCACACGGTCACACAGGGGTGGTTCGGATTCCATGTTAAATTGTTGGTCCCCTTCCTTACTCTCAAGGTGGTACGGTGGTATTTACTTCCGCTCGGGTTGGTACCACCACATTGAATATAATGATGGTCGAAGCGGCAATGAAAATTTTGTGTTTTCCATCCTGTTCAATGTAGCCGTGTATTATAAGAAAGGTTCTCGCATGGCACCTAGATCCCCTGTGGTGTTATGGGCTGATATCATGACAGTGGTAGTTAGCCTTCATGTCAGTTTCATAAAACTGCATATAACGTGATCCAAGCGTTTTTTTAACATTACATGTTTTCTAATACCACACCCACTGTCAAAATATTAAGATTATCATAGCCATGTGAACTAGGTGTCAGGTCTTTCCTTGAATTACATGCCTAAATTGAACTGGGTGCCCATTCTGGTACAAAGTGAGTTCAAGTTTGGCGCTAAATATCAACTCACTTTTATAAATAGTTCATGTACCGCACTTTTTTAACATCATTTTAGTTTGTTCACATGAATATGTTGGACGGTAAAATAACAGTTACGTTGTTTAAAAAAATATATTTTCTCTAGCTATTTTTAGGTTAACTCACTCTCAAACTCGAACTCACTCGTACCGGAATGGGCACCCTGGATGGAATGCACGGAAAAAATTGATTGCCGCTTCGACTATCTTTTAAAGTGAAATCCAAGCTTGAGGAATTGTCAAAGCTATACCGAGCCTGGAACTAAATTATCAGGCAGCTCCCACCAAAGTCCGTCCGTTGGCTTTGATAATTAAGTAATTAAGTTCGTCAAACTCTCACTCAAGCATTAACCACCTTTTTTTGATAAAGAATCAACTTCTTTTATACTTACTTTCTCTTGTCAGCCTCAGGCACCACTGGGGCGACACATCGGCGTTCGATCTTCGAGGTTAAGCAATACTGTGCATTGTCGAGTTCTGGATGGGTGACCATCGACCATTGAGATGTTAGTCGTGGTTCGGATTCACAGTCATCCAATTCCTTACTAACAAGGTGGAATGTTAGACAATATAAAAAACAACAAAAACAATACAAGTGCATTTATAGTGTCATCGGATGTAGTGCGAAGCCTGTGAATGTGGTGTATCTATGTACCAGTTCGGAAAAAGTAGCAATCAGTCATTCCCTTGATTTTGTTTTAGTAAATATGTTTTAATATTTACAGATATTGTAAACGATGATGCCGCTGACACTGTCGCCTTCATGTCACTCGCCTTTCTGATGAACATCAGCACAGTCCGCAAGGCGAAAATCAAGAAGCTGTGGAGACCATCAAAGATAGAATCGCTTGAAAGCTTCATAACTCACATCCCAACGGCTGCTGATCTGGAGGCTTCTCTCACATTAAGGAGAGAGAAATTCGCATCTTTGGGACTTTGTGTGCAGCCGTACATCATTATAATTGGTGACACCCTCAACACTATTCACACTAGGTACATTGTCATCAACAATGTTACATACTCACCAACAAAGGACGTACGCAACAGTTCCACCTCAACCATCCACGCTGTCGATGCTTGCTTTAAGATAATCTTTGCATTAAATGCAGAGTTCCCCAGTGAAAGTGCCCATATCTGGAATTTTATTCAAAAAGCAATATATAAGATTAAAACTAAATACGACAGAGTATACACAGCAGCAAATTCACTTATGACTGACCTGAACATTGCTCTGCAATAAGATGCCAACCTGTTTTCTTTGTCGTAAAGTTCCTAACAATACACCGGACTTATTCAAACACTTTGATTATTTTCACAGTAGCCACAATTTTTCAACATACCATTGCGTTGACGATGGGTGCTTGAGGTCATTTCACTTAATTAACACATTTCGTAAACATTTAAAAAGGCAGCATGCTTGTCGAGACAATTGTAATCCTAATATCGTTAGCGATGACCTACCTGGTACATCTTATCAAATCCCAGAGCAATCTTCTGATTCAATTTCTCTTGAAGTTATGCCAAAAACTTCACATTCGGTTGCAGTGTCTAATTCATTGGATATATTTTTATCATCTTTGTATGCGAATCCATTATTGCCTAGAAATGCAGTTCAGTCTGTTGTTGATGTTAACGTAATGATAATTAAATATTTTTCAAAATTGGGTCGATATTATATCCATATGTTGTAATGCTGTTATTTATTTTTTTGTGTTTTACTTTAATGAAGGGTCCATCATTTACTTCTACGTTAGTTTCAGATTATCATTGTTTCACTCGGAAAATACATTTTTATAATACCTACAAAATAAGAAATTATTTGAATAAATGCTTCTTTTAATTTATCAACTTTCATTATTATGTACCTGTACCTGTAACTACCTGTTACCTGTAACTGTGAAATAAGAGCAACTTAATCGCTGTAGATGTGTTCTGTTGCAGCAATTTTATTAGCTTGGTTTTCTCCCAGTGCTGATTATGTCCTGATTATCTTAATCGACAGTTAAAGGGCCTTTATTACCAAACTGCCAATTATCTTGTACTGCTATTGATTGCAAGATGGTAATTAAGGCCCCTTAGTTAATGGTTATGTACCGATTAAGCTAATCAGCACATGGTGGAAGAGACCCTTAGTCAGGTAGCTACATAAATCTCTTTGTAGGATGTACCTCTTATGTTTTGTCAAAAATCTACTTCATTGTGTAGTTGTATTTTATTGAAGTATGTAAGAATGTTTAACTGAATTGTGAAGATCTGGTTGGCTATACAATATCAAAATTGTATGAGTCAGGTTCAGTTGTAAAAAAAGGCATTTTACCCGGGAAGGTAATATTTCAGATTCTACATTGTAATATGCCTTATTGAACCTGACTTATAACATTTTGGTAAAGCAGCCATATAGATTTTCACAATTTAAATAAACATACTTGCAAAACTTCAGTAAATACAAATGCGCAGTGTAGTAGATTTTTACAAAATATTAGAGGTACATCCTACAAAAGTGATTTAGCTACATCACATCAAACGATTGAGTACATTTTTACAAAACAATTTAGGAATATCCTACCGAACTATTTAACTATCTCGCACCAAACTGTTGAGTAGATTTTTACAAAACAATTTAGGAACATCCTACCGAACTATTTAACTATCTCACACCAAACTGTTGAGTAGATTTTTACAAAACAGTTTAGGAACATCCTACCGAATGATTTATCTATCTCACACCAAACTGTTGAGTAGATTTTTACAAAACAGTTTAGGAACATCCTACCGAACTATTTAACTATCTCGCACCAAACTGTTGAGTAGATTTATACAAAACAGTTTAGGAACATCCTACCGAATGATTTATCTATCTCACACCAAACTGTTGAGTAGATTTTTACAAAACAGTTTAGGAACATCCTACCGAACTATTTAACTATCTCGCACCAAACTGTTGAGTAGATTTTTACAAAACAGTTTAGGAACATCCTACCGAACTATTTAACTATCTCGCACCAAACTGTTGAGTAGATTTTTACAAAACAGTTTAGGAACATCCTACCGAAGTATTTAACTATCTCGCACCAAACTGTTGAGTAGATTTTTACAAAACAGTTTAGGAACATCCTACTGAATGATTTATCTATCTCACACCAAACTGTTGAGTAGATTTTTACAAAACAGTTTAGGAACATCCTACCGAACTATTTAACTATCTCGCACCAAACTGTTGAGTAGATTTTTACAAAACAGTTTAGGAACATCCTACCGAACTATTTAACTATCTCGCACCGAGCTGTTGAGTACATTTTTACAAAACAGTTTAGGATCATGCTACCACCAGTTAAATAGATATTTACCAAATAGTTTAGAAAGATCCTACCGAATGATTTAACTATCTCGCACTAAATACTTCAGGAGATTTTTATAAAACATTTATTAAATTAATACATACTACTTTAGCTATTTATTTTACTAAATAGTTCAATATTTTTTTACATAACTCCTCATTTAGCTATTATTACCCAAGCGTTTAGCAGTCCCCTCAGCAGCTAAACAGTTGTGTAAAATTTTACGTGGATTTCAGTAAATATCTTACAACCGTTTCTCTCAGTGTGGGCACCGATATTTGATCTTACCATCTGGGGTCACCAGCTGTTGACTATTAGTCTCTCTAGTTTCGCATATAATGATGTTTTAGGCACACTCAATAAGTGACTGGTCTGCTGATTGCTGTCTCTTCTAGGTATTTGCTAGAAAGCCTAACACGGCCGAAATGGTGGGTTTCCTCGCAAGGTTTTTCCTTCACTATTCGAATTCGTGACATATATGGTCTTATTGAACTATAAGCAGTGGTGCCATCAACGGGTGTCGACCCCAGGTCTCCCAGTTTAAAAACGCGACCTCAAACCGCTAGTCGGTAAAGTCTGTTGACGGTCTTATGGCCTGCAATGAAACCAAAATTAATGCATTCCTTATTCTAACTCTCTCTACCTGTTGCATTTTCTCGCCTAAACCGCTGAACCAATATGATCGATTTAAGTATACAAGTAGTCTGGACATTGGAAAAGGATATAGTCTACCTTTTGTGGCAAACAATAAATTCGAAGGGGGTTCAAGAAGGAATGAAAATTTGTATGGGAAACTCACATAACACCCAGGAAATATTTCAGCCCGATATTGACCCGAGCGGAGATAGGTACCTCATCTAGTTATCTCAAAAATGGTGGGTTTTTAAAAAAAAAAATTATGATATTTAATTAATTACTTGTAGTTGTAGCAGAAATAGCGATGAATGTCTGTGGCGCCATCTACATGGACGCACAAACCCCCTTAACTTAACTCGAACAGCGTCGCAAGTTCGCCCGTGATTTAGTGCGACCTTTTAACAGTGCGCTGTTCGCTGGTTGTGGTTTCTAGAAATACGCATGGCTCATTGCGTCGAAACGTGTAAATTCAGTGACTTTGGGCGGAGAAGTTTATTGACGTTTCTTATGTAAACGAGACGCGCACGTTCTTAGCACCGCCACTATATTTATCTCGCTAGCGATGAAATCAATCTCTTAATACGTTACACCAAATATTGAAAAACATACATAAGTTATAAAAAATACACCAAGCAATGAGCTGAAAGTACGTGTTGATTGGAAAATTGGCCAAGTGCGAGTCGGACTCGCACACGAAGGGTTCCGTACCATCGTACAAGATTTGACACAAAAAATCACGTTTTTTGTATGGGGGCCCCAGATATATTTATTATATTTTATTTTTATAATTTTTAATTTGCCTATTTGTTGTTACAACGGCAAAATAAATACAAACTCTGTGAAAATTTTAGCTGCCTACCTCTTGCGGTTCCTGAGATACAGCCCTGTGACACACGGACGGACGGACGGACGGACAGCTGAGGCTTAGTAATAGGGTTCCGTTTTCACCCTTTGGGTACGGAACCCTAAAAATGAAGGTAAAGGTAGTTTTTTTCAAAGTCGTTTATTTAGTTCAGTTAATTGAATCACTAATACTTCTTTCGAAAAATATTATTAAGAATGTATGCACCTTGGATATTTTTAACAGCAAGAATGGACGGACGTGAGTAGAATCCGAAACTCATTCGTATGGCGGCATCCTAGCCATGAGTTAGTGGAAAATGTAGGTCCAGCGATATATATAATAAGTCTATAATCCTATCTCAAAAACGAGGTTTAATTTTTAAACCGGTTTGTTTAACTTTAAAAGACCTTTTCAGACAAGCGCCTAATGTTTTTGTACATAACTTCAAAGTTAAATAAAAACGGCAAACCCGATACAAGTTTTACAACTTATTCTGTGGTTTTACTTCTTCAACCTGTCAAAATCAAACTATGACTAGCTATTTGTATGTAAACGAGTTGGAGTAAACGGAAATGTCAAAGTATTTACGCCGACGATGATTAAGGTGGCCCAACCCGGCGGGACTACCTCATTCGCGCGCACTGTACAAAACCGTGCTGTTGCGCTCTGGGACCTTTTCTGTTTCAAAGGAAAAGACAGGCTCCGTGATGAGGAAGATGCAACATGTCCACAAAAAAGACAATGTGTATAGTGTATGATTTGGTAAGATTTACGAAAATTTTGATTTCAAAACGACTTATAGCTAAAAGTAAACCACGACCGCTGTAGTCAAAAATCTAACTAAAACCAAATAGATTATAAATCTTGATTAAATAAGCTATGTCTTATGACTAATCCTTTTAAGATTTTCTTACTTTATCATTGCGTAATAAACCACCAAAGTTATTGTATAAAACGCGCGAAAAATTCGAACTTTCGGACCTTATAACTAAGAAACCAAACCCAATTTTGCAATGCCAACGATCATCAGACATCTAGTTCGATCAAATAAAGCTTTTTTAAGCAAAATTTGTGATCTCTGATAATAAATATGGGCGTGATCTTCTTTCCCCGTTTGTATGGGGAGTTGAGCTGGTTGGGCCACCTTAAGCTGTCAAATCAAACTCAGACTCGCAAATGTTCGTTCGCTTGACGCCCACTGCTTCCCCTTCAATTCTCCACACATTTAAAAATGTCAATCGATCGGTTTAGCGTTAACGCCAATTTAGGTGACATGTCGGACTAGGAGCTCAGAATGTTTGGAAAACTTAGGGTTTTCAAAACATTATGTACGGCGACGGTGTAAATCTAAGAACATATAGGAGCTCAGAGCCTGTAGTCCCAGCTGTCACCTAAATTAGCGTTTACGCCAAACCGATCGACAGACGTTTTCAAAGGTATGGACAAACTGAGGAGCGCGTGCAGTGGGCGTAAGCGAACTAACATTTGCGAGTCCGAGTTTGATTTGACAGCTTACTCACCGTCGGCGTAAATACGTCGACTTTGCCATTCACGCCGACTCTGCGATTTCATACAAATCGGCAGTCCGTGTTTGACTTTGACAACTTGGAGTAAAACCATAGAATAAGTAGTAAACATTTGTATGGGGTTTGACTTTATTACATAACTTCATAGTTACGTAAACGCTAATTTATGTGACACTCAGACTGACCACTCAGATCGCACGGCGTACCGTCGCACATAAAACAGAGTAGACGAAACCAATTAATATTTTGCCGATGTCGACGAGAATAGTGTAGGGAAGCGAATGTTAGACTCTTTTCGTTACAATGCAAATATATTCATACTGAATATAATGCTGATCTAACCTATAGGTTACTGTGAGCTTTCGTCTCCGTGCTGTGGTTCTTTCCGCCTGGCTTTGCGATGATCGTTGCGTGGCCAGGAAAAGCGTACGTCATCATAATTGTAAAAAAACAGTCCCGGACATTAAAAAGTTTGCTAGCAATTGAACCAAAATTTAACGGTGTTCATATTTAAGGGTCCTATAATTGTTGGTGTAAGGTTCTTTATAGTTTAGACAAAGAAATCTCTAAGCAAGGTTGTTTCAATAGTCAAAATAGTTCCATTCGATAGTTTCAAAAGTCAAGATAATTTGAACCATGAATCTTTTACTTCCGTCGAGAGTGTATCCATCAGACTGTAATACGGACTAAACTATGACCTCTGGAATTTATTGTATAACAGTAGAGTTTTTACACCCGTCGGTGATCGGTTGTGCCAAGGAAAACACGATAAAACTCCATTACCTTTGTTATTATTTTAGTCGGGCTTACATACTTCGCCCACGTACACACAAGCTGGATGTCTAGCCAGCATTAAGAGCTTTTCACATTGGATTACTTTCAGTTTTAGGTTTCTATGCGAACTTTATCAGCTTTTAGAAAAAAAACACAATCTTAATTGGATAGTTTCAGACCCATTCTCAAACTATTTGGATGGGCGGGCGAAGCATCAGTAAATCAAGAATATTTGCCCTCACGAAAATTACTACGTTAGTATGAAAACTAAAAATTACGTAGATAGTAATTTTCGTGTCAGTAGTTAGAAAGTGAAAGTGTTTGTTAAGGTCGTGATTGACAGGATTGCATTTAGTTCGATAAGGACGTAAGTAAAACAACATTTTATTTTATTTTAAATACACGACAACGAATTTCGATAGCAAAAAAATATTTGTAGATTAATGGGCTTGCTATAATGTTAAGACTAAACTGTAATACTGAGAATAAATGTGGCAAATAAAAAAATAAAAAAATCTTGAACAAAGAATGGGACCCTCAGACATAAATATATATATGTAACTAAATGTTTCAAATACAGAATAATATTAAATTTATCTTTCTTTATGATTTTTTAAATCAATCGTATTTATATTTTAAAATAATTTGGTTTTAACTGCCATAATTTTTAAAATATCAAAAAATACAAGTCATGCCCGGACTATATTTAAAGATAAATAAATAAGTCTCTGGTGCCTTCATTTTAATAAGTAAAAAATATATTGACGCAGGCAAAAAAATATTAATAAAAATTTGTACGTGTATCCTATTTCTAAAAACCCCAACATGGCAACAATTTAATAAGTCTCGAAGCACATTTTCATATGAACAAATGGATTAACAGCGGCTCCTGATGAGATGAAAAGTATTCTGAAGTTGACATATCTAAAAAAATTAATAATCAATACCTGTGCATGCAAAACAACTTCACAACACTTCATTCCACAGGACATGCAACAAGTTATTTTTTGTTATTTTTTATTTTGTAAGAAAGGTTTCATGTAGCGATCAGTAAGAAATAAACTATGAATGTATGCATGAATAAGCGGCTCGTAGCCTATTGGCGCGGGGACTGGCCTAGCGTACCAGAGGCCTGGGATCAATTCCTCGCCCCAACATGCTCCACTTTCTTTCTCCTTCTGAGTCTGATAAGTGCATTTCGTCACGAATGCGAGCTGATGCATGGTTCGGAATCCATGTAAAACTTTAGGTCCCCTTCCCCTACTAGGTGGTAGGGTTTAAGCCCGCCCGGGTTGGTACCATCGCATTGGATGAATATATGGTCGAAGGGGCAATGAAAAATTGTCCGTGTTTTCCATCCAGTTCAATGTAGCCGTGCTCATAAAGGGAAGGTCCTGGCATGGCATCTAATTCCTTCGGGAATGTAGTGTACTGGGCTAATATCATAACGGCAGTTGTGTGGTGTTAGCCACCCATGTCAGATGCTTAAAAAAAAATTGTGTGCTAATAAAAAATAATGCTTCATTTCTTTATAAGGAACGAAAATAATATTAAAAACTCAACTAATATATAATGCGTTCCTCAAGATGGGCTATTATCGTCAGGTTTTTCGAGAAACATGCTCGTTATGTCTTCAAGTTTTACGTTGCGTGTACGCCAACGAGCAATTTCCTGTACT
This sequence comes from Incurvaria masculella, assembly GCA_946894095.1. Lineage (NCBI taxonomy): Eukaryota > Metazoa > Arthropoda > Insecta > Lepidoptera > Incurvariidae > Incurvaria > Incurvaria masculella. Next base: position 14,922,408 of record OX335644.1, read on the forward strand.
TAGAATTCGGGGCATTCGCCTTAGGCTACAATACCGTACCAATATGAGAACAAATCCGTTCGCCTAGTGAACACTACGACAATATCATAGGCCTACCAAAGGTATACGAGCCAGTATAACTATGTATCAGCAATGAAGTATTAGGCATAAATGTGCGATAATTTGTATAAATTATTCACAGTATAATTTCTTTCAACTTTATTTTAAGTTCATTGTACAAAAATACAAAACAGAATTAAACATTTAAAACTAAAAGTGAAATGTCCATTCTTGTATGGACCAAAAAAGCGGTGTTAACTTAATATTGCTCTATGAAACAAGCGTAGCTAGTTTGTATATATCATATCATATTATATTTGATATATTTCAGATATTCTGAAGACGGGAACCTATAAATATATATGTTTTTAAAATCACATCTGGTCTAACGTATTTTGCCTGCACCGTATGGGTGACAAATGAAAAAGTTTTCTTTAGTTTTTAGGGTTCCGTACCCAAAGGGCGTAAACGTAACCCTATTACTAAGCCTCCGCTGTCCGTCCGTCCGTCCGTCCGTCCGCCCGTCCGTCTATCACAGGGCTGTATCTCATGAACTGTAATAAGAAGGCAGCTGAAATTTTCACAGAGTGCGTATTTATTTTGCCGCTATAACAAGAAATAGGTAAAATAACAAAAATATAAAAAATCAAGGGTGGTCCTATACAAAAATCTTAATTGTTTTGTGTTAAATGGTACGGAACTCTTCGTGTACGAGTCCGACTCGCACTTGGCCGGTTTTTTTACTTTAACATTCCAACAATTGAGGAATTTTTCGGGAACAGTTTACTTACTTTTCAGCTTCGCTTTTTAAATGAATATTGTCCTTTGTCCCACTTGGGACAAATCCTATAAGGCCGCTCCGTGCAACAAAGTTATAAAACTCTGAAGGATTTTCGTGTTTGGGAGTAGAACCGCGATACTTGACCAATATTTTTGGAAAGACGCCGTTCGTAGACAACAGAAATGAGGCTGAACTTATTTATTAAATAGCTTTGATTCTTAAATTCATAAATGTGCACAAAAAACAACTTTTTGCAAGACGAAATAAAATATTTTTTCTCAAACTGGCAATATGTGAATAGCATTTGTCAATGCGTCAAAGTTTTGCCGCCGCTCGCACCCACATAATATGGTAATGGGACAGGTGTTGAGGGCAGCTGCCGAACTTGTTTGTGGCGTGCGTAGGGTTGAGGGTAGGGTTGTCATCTGAACACTTTTTTGTAAAATATTAAATGAATGGATAATAATAATAATGACAAAGAAAATAATGAAATATTTAGACCTAGCCCACGAGGTTACAGCTAAGTGGCGTGCACGTAAGTCCACCACCATGCCAATTGTTATGAAAATGGCTTTGTAAAAACCCAAATTTCATTTCAATTAATTCTTAAAAAAATCACTAATAAAAGAAAAATTCTAATAATATCAATAATTTTTATTAATGTCAAGTTTTGACAAGTCCATTTCGAGAGTTTCGCGGAATGAAACCTGCTGTTTAGCATGGACTCTAATGAAACTCATTCAAAATCAATCACTAAGAACATGAGTCCTGAACCTTGAATTTCCTATTTTTTGCTCATAATCCGAGTTTTGGAGTCCTCAGTAGTTGATAAAATCAACCCAACAGTCCTGAATTTTGAATTTGTTTAAACGTGATATAGTACGAATAATTTAAAAGAGAACCACAAAATATCCGTACCCTATTGTAAACAATTAATTTGTTTCCTCTGCTTTCATTCTTAAATAAAAATACCCACATGATCTAGCAGCCCTGTTCTGTAGAGTGGGAAGGGATGGAGACCTTGTTTACATATTATATGTCGGCCCTTTGGCCCTTGCGTCTCTGCGAGCTGCGCCTCCCGATGCGGAGTTCTAGAGCCAATTCACACCTCACATGTTGTACACTCAAGACGGTGTGACATCGACCGATCATTGCGTAGTACGCCGACACAGCCGAAAGTTTATACACATTGAATTGGCTAAAACCGCTCTCCTTGGATCAGTTTGCATGCACTCGAACGGAGCCCGGAAAATATGATCTAAAAACCTTGTCGGACTTATTATTCTCGGTGCTGTTTTTTTAACAGACTTAGATGGCTAATACCAGGTCCACCATCATAACACTAGCCACACACACCGCATTGCTACATTGGCTATATTGAACTGGATGGAAATATGTAATGTTTTCATTGCTCCTTCGACTATCTTTGCATTCAATGGGATGGTACCAACCCGGGATTGCAACCTAAGGCCGAGTAGGGATAGAGAATCTACAGTTTTACATGGATTACAAACCATAGAATAGCTTAAATTCGTAAAGACATAGAAATATGATGAAATGGCGCTCCTAAGCCAAGAGCTGATCAATTCTATTGAGATCATGATATAAAAATTTCGGGAAGCCATGGTTAATTCCTCAGCCATGACTGTATATTCCAGATGTATGTTAACACAAGATTTTTCAAATTCAGGCTTCCGTATCCATACTAATATTTTAAATGCGAAAGTAAATCTGTCTGTCTGTGTTTATGAATTTCTGTATAGAGATCGTCTGGACCTTTAAGAAGGACATAGGCTACCTTTTGCGGCGAAAATTTAACTTCAAAGTGACAAATTTTGTATGCGGAACTCTTTTAATTTCCAAGAAATAATTTAGTACGAAATCAGTCAAAAACGACATTGACGCCGGGTATGTAAGCTAGTCTTCAATAGAATAAATGTCCGAGGAAGGTTCTAATCTATAGTTGGAACGCCTAGATCGCGTTGTTGGAGATCCAAATATTTTTTTTGAACAACGAGGGTAAAGCCGCATTTTACCGGGCTATGCTCGGGTGAATATCCAAAACTAAATCAGCCCGAGCGGAACCGGGAAACTCAGGTAGTGACAAATAAAAGTTCGTAAGGAAATTTGTGCATTTGTTTCATAGGTGTTCAAGATCCGAAAAGACCCCGGTCATACCTGCCAGAAAGAAATGAGTTCACCGTAAACCTCCCGGTTAACCAGCGATTTGACGATACAATACAATAACTCTAACTTATGATAATTGTTTTCAAAATAACAGCTCAGCTTTTACTAAGTTGTGAGTCCCGATGACGGCTTTGAACTGCTCAATCTGAAATGTTTAATCCGTTATAATGCTCCGTCCAGATTTGCGTTTTAATTAATTTCAAGTACAACAACAAACACAAATCTAATTGCTGTCCCCTGGCTCTCCCTCGTGAAACGATAGAAAATGGCACCTCCGCCCCTTTGACTGGCTTATCTCTCTTATCACACTACCTAACCTGTGTTTAAAGATATTTAATGAACTCTACTATTCATCGGTTTATTTAGTTTTTAACAAATCCCGTTGTATATTCTTTCTATCAAAAGTATCAAGTTCGTGATTACGTTGGTCTTCCCAGCGTAAGCTTGTTATAGTTTTTGAAGAAACCTTTGAGGCTTACTTTCGGCAGCATATTTATCCCGCTGGAAAAAATATGGAATAATTACATAGATTTAACTCGTTCCTCAAATCTAATTAGAGACCAAATAATGAAAGACGTCGAAGAATTCTAGCATCTCGTATTAGATCTAACTTGTTCTCTGTCTTTTTAGATGTTTTTGTTCATTTTAAGCACGTAAGCTTGGTTATGCCCTGTTAGATTTGTAACATTTTCGTGAAAACTTCATTACAAAGCTTAATCGAATTCCATTAAATTAATGAGTATAAACTGAGGATCGGTTGGTTCTTGTTATGGGACTGTCAACAGTAAAATGTTTAATTCCCAGCCTGCTCCGCGCTGAGCGATGTTAGAAAGGGATAGCCTCCATTATCATTTCTTCACTGATTTTACGGATTTCTTTTTGATTAATGGTTTGCTGCTTAACTGCCAATTTGACATACATGAACGTTGAAAAAGGTCACGTATTTCGTTAACATTAAGAATTGAATATTACCGAAGAAATAATTTAGTGCTGCGGGGTTACTATGGTAATTACACTCGCCGCGTGAACAGACAAGTGAGTGATAAAATCTATTTAGTTGTGTTTCGTGCCAAGCTGTTAAACGTATTCGGCCAAGTAACTGAAATTTACCAATTAGATGAACCGCAACTAAACGTCAGGTTTAAACACTCACCTGTCTATTCACCCGGCGAGCCAATTTACCAATGCTACACTCCTGACTTACGAATTCTATACGAAATAAAACTCTGCCGCTGCTCGATTGGCGACGCGTAACGTGCTCTTTGGTAATATAACACTGAAAATGTCGACGGGTCTCGGTACCTCGCCGCCCACGCCACCCCCTCCCGCCGCCCCGCCACCCGCTCTCCACCCCCGGCCACTTCGCTCCTTCAAAAATAATATCAGCACCTTCCGTTTCGTGTCCGACATAATAATGAACGACTTGAGATAAAAGGCGCGATCGTTTTGGCCGATGCTCAGTGGAGGGCAAACAGAAGCACGATTGAAGGAAAGGATGGATTAAATGTTTTGCTGTATCGTATGTATATCTTTTTTTATGTAACTAGACATGGATGGCTAATATCACACCCACCGTGATGATTTTAGCTTAACACACCGCATTTCCATGGGCCCAGGACAGGACCTTCCTTTTATGAGCAACGCGGCCAATTTTTAATTGCTGCTTTGAATAAACACGATGGTACCAAACGGACATGGGTTGCGAACAATATAACAACTCGAATTCGTCACGAAATGCACTTATCCAACTCAGAACGAGAACGAAAGTGGTGCATGAATGGGCGGGAATTTGAACCCAGACCTCTGGGATAGAAGGCAATTCCGCCTCTGAGCTACAATCTTGGCTGCTTCGGTTTTTATACCCTGCTTATCTATACTACTGCTAGAACATCGCCGATCAACATGGAGTAGGGAGACGTCGCGGCGTCGGCGCGGGAAACTAAAAGGGGAGGACAGCTACACCAAAGCAGTTGATCTGTCGTTGTGGTTGCACCTATATTATCCTGTAGTTAAACATCAGACTAATACTACTCTAATACAGAAGACTCACATTTATATTTCTTGAGATTTCGACTGCCTACTGAGACATTTATTTGTGTTTTTTTTATATATATAATAGAACATAATAAATAACACCAAAGAACAGCCGAAATACTAATCAAACGAACGAAATACAAAAGCCAATGCACCAAAACACGGTAAATGTATTACATCAATTACTGGTTTATTTTATTTTTCCATAGCGATGTATTCCGCACCAGCCCGGGCTGAATTTGCGACTTCATTTATTGAGTTCTGTATGTAGGCGGAGATACCGCAGGTATTTGGGAGTGGTCAATGCCTGATATTTGTGTTTACTATAGAGCATGTTTTGCACCCGGGGGGCAAGCGAGGTTGTGTAAATAAAACACGTTTCTTTTCACAAAGGCGGTGTTCGATCGTGTGGAAATAGGAGGCAGGTTGCGTGCCACTGCTAAGTATCCGGCCTAATGAAAATGTCAGCCGCGTACACCGAATGTGTGTTGTCCACGCGACACCGGCATGAAGTGTCAATAGTAGGAGCTAACTTAGCCGAAAGTCGAATTACTTATTTAAACAAAGCAAAAATAAGCTGGGATATATGAATTGGATATCATGCCGTTAAATGGAATAAAGTAGATTGTTCCCATCTTATCGGCGGTCATTCTTGTGTAATGTTAAAAAAATCAGGTTTTGAATGAATGTCTTAACTACTTCTTCTTGATACTTCATTCAGAACAGATGTTCTGGTAGGGGACTGAGAAAAATCATTGCAAAAATGCTATAAAAAATTAGAAACAATTGTTGCTGCCCCTCCCACGCCGCTCCATGCGGACATTCATAGTTTATAGTTTTTGCCCTTCGGGACGACGCCCATTGACTTTCGAACTTTGACATATAACGAACTTTGACATCTGACATATACCCATACACAATATTTTTGAGGAATGGTAACATCTGCAATGATACTTGGTAGGAGTAAACAATATTTACGCTTGTGGTTGAGGAAAAAACATTCTAAAGCTGATACAATTTATAAATTTGATAATAATTAAACCATTGTTTTAAATATTTAGGTCTTGTTTTGTACACAAACCAACACTGCAAATGATACAGTATGGTTCTATCTTAACAGAGTTTATTTGAAATTTTACCCGCAAGTGTATGCATAACAAAATAAATACCTTGTTTTTAATTCCAAATATGGATTTTTAGAATCGTGAAGCGATCCCCTCTTAAATTTCTCGAAATCCTAGTAAAAACTGTGTGTTGTCGTGGTGTGTTCTTTTTATTCTGTAAATGTGTGATAATTGTACAGCGAGTCAAGTTTTTTTTAACTGGCGTGGAGGTGGCGTGGCAATGGCGTAATCGTTTTGAGAAAGACAGAGATGGGTGCGGGGTGGGTTCCGGCACGCGTAAATAGAATACAATTGGGGTCGACTGCATGCCTTCTCGTGCATGCCGTAAGAGCCGACTAAAGGATTTAACGTTCATGGTTCGGATTTCACGTAAAACTTTTGTTCCTCTTCCTTGGGTGGTAAGGTTAGGTTAGGTTAAGATAGGTGAGGTTAGATTCGCCCGGGTTGGTGGGACGATGATCGAAGCGGCAATGAAAATTGTTTCCATCCAGCTCATTGCAGCCTTGTAATAAAAGCATTTAGGTTCTGGCATTTTATTTAGTTTCCATGAGAAGTATTAGGCTAATATTATGACAGTAAGTGTGATATAAGCCATTCATGTCCAGTCACATAAAAAAGTTAAAAAATATTGAACGTAAAGCGCTCGCATGCATAGCATATTTGAATAAGTTTTTGTTTAATTTTAATATATTTCTTATTTCAGTTCAATTTCAATTGCAATTCGATTTCATAAATTTTTTCATTCTAGAGACATCGCAATAATGATACTATAATATAAAGGATATACATGTTTTCTTAGGTATAATTTTTTACGCATACTTTATTAAATACATTTTATGGTATGATAAACAATGGCAATGCGAACAAAGCACATTTTTTATTCAATGTACCTAAACCTGAGTTTCATTAAAATGTTGTTACGTAATAAAAATCCTCCATAATAAAAGTGATTATTAAATGAAAGCGCTATAAGCTCCGCCACCAGCGAGATACTATGTTTTTTTTTTTACTAATTTTGCACAAAAAACTATCCAAAATATGCCACAGAACGTAAATGTAATTTTGTAAGCGCCAAGCTATATGATTCTCCTTTGTAAAACGCTTAAGTTGGCCATGCCCTCGCCACCACCTCCAAAAATACCCCTTGCACATGCGCATGGGCGATTGATTGCAGAAGGTTCAGGCAACGGACTGTATTATATCGTCTATCGTCCTTTCGTACATGCGAGTCGCACGCTACATTAATAATATACTTCAGGGGGCCCATTCAGGTAAGAGTGAGTTCGAGTTCGGGAGTGAGTTAACCTAAAAATAGCTGGGGAAAAATGGTATTATTTAAATAACGGAAACACAATTTATACTTCCAAGGAATTTATGGGATAAACCAGATTTTTACCAAACTAAAATAAAATAGGCGTGGAAACAAGAACTATTTAAAAAAGTGAGTTTATATTTGGCGACGAATTCGAACTTAGTATTACCAGAATGGGCCCCCTGAGCCATGCGAGTGGGCTTGGCGTGTTATTCTCATTGATTATTGTGTGTTTACGTGCGATAGGTACGTGATAATGAAAGAGCGGCCATCGCATGTGAGCCTGCAGGGCGGGGGAAGGGCAGGGGGGCGCTTACGGCTTGAGTTACCAATATAGGGGAGTGAACTAATGCCCTCACCCACTCCGGCGTGTTTACCAAATGACATGGAGCCATGTGACCCGGCGCGCTTAATGACAAGAGTGTAGCGAGACGTACTCTTGGGACTGCTCGTACTCAGGGCGCGGCGCCTCGCCTCTCTTTCGAGAGTTCGGGGTTTCGATCCCGCCATCGTGAATGCGAGCTGCTCCATGGTTCGGACTTCATGTAAAACACTAGGTACCCCTTCCCCTACGACAGAGGTTCCCAAACTTATTTCGTCTACAACCCACATTGAGAATTAAATATTTTCTAGCTAGATTTTCTAATATTTTATATTTCCTCCCTGAAATAATGTAGCTTTATCACATCTCGATAATCACAATCGCAATTAGTATTGTTACGAGCGCGCCCCGCTGCGAAGACATAGCGCTGATACACTACCAAAGTGCGCCAAATGGTTCCTTCGAATTTCAGTAGATGGCGCTACTTGTCTTATTGCATTGCGCAGGCTATCGCATCACTGTCGTCCCATATAAAGTGACGCCTCGTCCAGCTGACTTCCAAGGCAGCTGCCTGTCGCCAACGTGCTACGCATGGTTCACCGACGACGTGCCAGTCGTCGCACGAGTCCATCTGGCGCTGTTCGCGGACGACGCGGCATTCTATACGACGTCGATGAGCCCCAAGCACGCAGCCTTAGTAATGCAACGCCAGCTTGCCATTCTACCAGAGTGGCTCTCGAGATGGCGCATGTCGGTAAACGTCGGGAAGACTCAAGCTATCGTGACAGGTCGTTCGGTTCTTCCCCCCCTACTGCGACTTCAAGGTGAAGACATCACATGGACCCCTCAGGCGAAGTACCTCGGTGTGATCATCGACCGGAACCTTTCCATGACGCCGCAGGTGAAATCTGCTATCGACAAGACCAGAGTAGCACATGCGAAGCTGAAACCCGTCTTAAGTTCCCAGCTCCCCCTGCGGTCGAAGCTGGGAATCTTCAAGACGTACGTCAGATCGCGCTTAACGTACGCAGCACCTGCCTGGTACGCCCTCGTCTCGGAGACGCAACGTCAGCGCCTCCGCGCCCAGCAGAGCTTGAGCCTTCGCACCATCGCTGGCGCTCCGCGCTACGTTCGGAACTCCACGATAGCGAGGGATCTCCACATAGAGCCGCTGGACGCCTTCATTGGACGTCTGGCCACTGCAATGTTCGCGCATGCAGATGCGTCACCTTTCCCGGCTATCCGGGACCTGACGCCCCAGCATGCGAGACCTCCGGACGGCAGCAAGCGGTACCCGCGCGACCTCGTCACTGTCGAAGATGATCACACCGACGTACCCAAGGATCCACACGAGACCGACTAAGGCCTAAATTAGGCCAGCCAACGACCTGGCCATTGAAATGGTCAGCGAAGAGACCACAGTAGGGGGCATAGCCCCGGAACTGTCACCCCACTCCCGCCTAAAACAAGGGGGGTGTGAGAAGACCACATGATGAGCTGACTTCAGAAACAAATCTCGGACATTCTAGTAATGTCTCGAGGAAGATTGTTCTCGACTGCTGCCCTACATGGGCGCCTAGAAATCGGTGGAGTGTTCTGGAAAGAAGCTCCACCGATATAAAAGGCGCCCAAGGCGCTGAGGGCGGCAGTCTATTTTTGGAAGCGAAGTGAGCGACAACAAGCGATATAGAAGTGCAGTGAACTAGCTCTGAAGTGAATCAGTGAAGTGAGTGATATAGTTTGTAAATTAGTGTTTGAATTAACCTAGTGTGAAATTGTATTTGTGAGTTTGCTTGTGAATTATTTGAAATAAAGGAAGAGTGTTGAGTATTGGTGTTTTCTTCTCTAATCTGCACCCTACCCGCGTAACAATTGGTGTCAGAAGTGGGATTAGAGATGCCGATTACACCGAGAGAAGACCAGGAAGGCGTGAGGACCAGGAGCCAGACGGCAGCCGACACAACACCGGCCGAGGATGCAGCAGCCTCAGGAACTCAAGAATTCGAGAGCCATCAATTAATGACGCAAACTCCTGCCTTGGACTTGAACGCATTGATGACCTTCATGCAAGAACAGGCCCGCCGTCAAGAAGAGCAGTTGCAAGAACAGGCCCGCCGTCAGGAAGAACAGGCCCGCCGTCAAGAGGAGCAGGCGCAGAAACATGCTCGCCGTCAGGAGGAGCAGCAGCAAGAACTGATGTGGGCCGTTAGGGAATCCAATGCCAAAATAAAGGAGAAGCTTGATGAGGTCAACTCTAAGATCGAAGAGCAAGACCAAACTCTCGGGCGCCATGAAGAGCGACTGAACGGGCTTGAGTCAAAGATATCCGAAGAAATGGAGAAAATCAAGACCTGTGGAGTAACTGTATCTTCATCTGCAACAGCAGGAGCAAGATTTAAGGTTCCTCCTTTCGATGGTTTGACATCCTGGGCCGCTTACAAACTTCAGTTTGAATCAGTGGTTATTGCAAATGGATGGAATGAGAACCAAGCACGAACTGCTTTGACCTTAGGACTTCGGGACAAGGCACTCCATGTTCTCGAGGCTTTAGGTCCCCAAATCACCTATGACGGACTTTTAGAAGCACTGGAGTCAAGGTTTGGCGACAAGCATTTGGAACACGTCTACCGAGCTCAACTTCGTGATCGAGTACAACGAGCAAGTGAAGGACTTCAACAGTGGGCACTGGAAATCGAAAAACTTGTCCGAAAGGCCCATCAATCATAATCGAATTCTTCGTTGGAAGATTACTTGGTGCAGGCTTTCGTGGATGGCATCAGGGACATCGAAGTACGAGCTGCTGTACGATTAAGTCACCACGCAACGTTGAAGGACGCTCTTGCCCACGCGTTGGAGGTCGAAGCGGTTCGATCAGATCCCCGAGCGCATCGAATAAGAGAAGTGGTGACGTCGGAAACCAGATCACCTGCAAGACGTAAATTTACTCCCCGGTGCTACAAGTGCAATGAACTGGGGCACCTTCGAACCAACTGCCCCAAAAACCAAACCGAAAGGCCTGATGCTGCAAATGAAGATGCACAGCAGGGAAACGAGTAAAGGCCAGAACCGGGGGGCGGGTGCTGGCTGGTAGAATAGAAGCCCCGAAAGTCACAATTTCGCAGGCATGTACTGGAAACAGCCTGCTCGTTGAAGGGCAAGTGAACGGGATACAATGCAACTTGACCTTGGATACTGGAGCATCCCGTACAATCGTTAAGTCAAAAACCTTTGGCCGCGTCATATGGAATCGTCGCCAGTATTTTAATGGTTGCAGGCTTCAGACAGCTACCGGCCAGCACATACCCGTTTATGGAGAGATAGAAGTTACGATTAAAATTGGATGTAAGACTTATCGTCATACCGCCGTTTTAGCAGATATCATCGATGATTGCATTCTAGGTTTGGACTTTATGAGAACTAACAACTGTAAAATCGATGTGGCAAATGGCGTGCTAATATGTGGCAAAGAAGAAGTTTCCTGGCTACGCAAATGTGATGAAATTTCCTCAGATAAATTGGACACAGGAAGATCTAAAGTGTCCACTCTTTTGGAAGAAAGCAGACGGGACCTGACTGTTGATGATTTCAAGAAAGCAACAAATCTACTTATGCGATATTCAGACATCTTCTCTACGCACGACGGAGACATTGGGAGAACAAGCATGGTTAAGCACCGCATCGACACAGGAGATGCTCTTCCAATACGTCAGAGGCCACGCCGCGTTCCCGTAGCTAAAGAAGAAGAAGTTCAGAGAATGATAGCGGACATGCAGAAAAATAATGTTATAGAGACTTCATCAAGTCCATGGTGTTCACCCGTAGTTCTGGTAAAGAAGAAAGATGGCAGCACCAGATTTTGTGTGGACTATCGACGTTTAAATGATGTAACGAAAAAGGACAGCTATCCAATTCCTAGAATTGATGACGCGCTGGATACATTGAGTGGCATGAAGTGGTTCACAACCCTGGACCTGAAGAGCGGCTACTGGCAGGTGGAAATCGACAACAAAGACAAAGAGAAGACAGCGTTTACGACAGGGCATGGGCTGTGGCAATTCAAAGTGATGCCGTTTGGACTTTGTAATGCTCCCGCAACCTTCGAGAGGCTTATGGAACGAGTACTTTTTGGGCTGATCGGGGAAGCTTGTCTGGTGTACTTGGACGATATAATCATATTAGGGCGGACATTTGACGAGCACATCAAGAATTTGGAGAATGTTTTGAGCAAGATTCGCCAAGCTAACCTTAAACTAAGTGGCAAGAAGTGTTCTTTCTTCAAGCGTCAGGTTAGCTATTTGGGTCACGTTATCTCCGGAAATGGCATCCAAACTGACCCAAAGAAGATCGAAGCCGTACAGGAGTGGCCAATTCCAAAGGATAAGACTGAAGTTCGTGCCTTTTTAGGACTGTGCTCATATTACCGCCGTTTTGTCCGAAACTTCTCCGAGATTGCTAAGCCTCTGCATCGACTTACAGAAGATAAGCGTCAATTCAATTGGGACGAGGACTGCGCAAATTCGTTTCAAGAACTGAAGCAACATCTCTGTAACACTCCAATCTTGGGCTACCCCGAAGCCGATAAAGAGTTCATAGTCGACACAGACGCAAGTAATACCGGAATCGGCGGTGTACTCTCACAACGTCATGCAATTATTCATTTAGTTAATTATTTCAGCAAATCCCTTTCAAAACCAGAACGGAACTATTGTGTGACAAGACGAGAGCTTCTAGCAGTAGTGAAGACTTTGCAGCATTTCAACAAGTATCTTCTCGGCCGAAGATTCCGCTTGAGGACTGACCACGCTGCTTTGAAATGGCTGCTTCAGTTTAAGAATCCAGAAGGGCAGGTTGCACGTAGGCTGGAACAGCTCCAAGAGTATCAGTTCGATACAGAGCATCGGAGTGGTAAAACCCATGGAAATGCTGACGCTTTGTCTCGTTGACCCTGCCCAGAAGAGTGTAAGCACTGCATCAGGGAGGAGATAAAGGAGACCGTTCATTTAAAGGCCATCCGAACGGATAACATCAGCGAAGAATGGAGCAATGAAAACATGAAGCTAGCCCAGGAGGGGGACGATGATCTGATGCCCATTATTCACTGGAAGAGAGCAGGAGAGACAAAGCCAGAATGGAGAGATATTTCTGCAATGAGCACAGCGACTAAAAGTTACTGGGCGCAGTGGTCGAGCCTGGTACTTCATGACGGAATATTGTACAGAAAATGGGAAACACCTAACGGAAAGGATACTTCTCTGCAATTAGTCATCCCCAGATCTAAGATTAAAGAAGTTCTTCAATGCCTGCACGATGGAACTTCAGGTGGACATTTGGGAATAAAGAGAACTCTCCTGAAGATACGACAACGGTTCTACTGGATAAATTGTCGCGATGATGTAGAAGATTGGTGCCGTAAATGCACGATCTGTAGCGCTGTTAAAGGGCCTCATACACGGAGCAAGGGAACTTTAAAATTGTACAATGTTGGAGCTCCGTGGGAGAGAATTGCTCTTGATGTGGCTGGCCCTTTTCCTCCGACAAATGACGGCAACCGTTACTTTATGGTTGTAATGGATTATTTCACTAAGTGGCCTGAGGTATTTGCCATACCAAACCAAGAGGCGATCACGGTTGCACAGAAATTGGTCCACGAAGTTTTCTGTCGCTATGGAGTACCTCTCGAGATACACACTGATCAAGGCAGAAACTTCGAATCCCGAGTGTTTCAGGAGACATGTCGAATAATGGGAATCCATAAGACCAGGACAACCCCATACCACCCACAGTCAGATGGCATGGTGGAACGATTTAATCAGACATTGGAAAGACACTTGGCCAAATTGGTAGAAGACCATCAAAAGGATTGGGACCAGTATATTCCGCTGTTTCTGCTGTCATACCGAACCGCTGTGCATGAAAGCGTAGATGAAACTCCAGCCTACATAAATTTTGGACACGAACTCAGACTACCAGCTGACCTTCTGACAGGAATTCAGAAGTGGGATTTAATAATTTTAATAAAATTATTTATTTAAAGTGTTCTTTATGAGTGCACTTATACTTATTATGTATAGTCTATTCATAGGCTGGGTGGTGAAGAGTGCAAAGGAAATTGGGGGCGTTGAAGCGTTTTAGGGCGAATTTCTGATTTGTATTTTTCCAATATTTGTACGTTAAATTTAAATTATTAAATAAAATTTATTCTTTACAATAAAACTGGGCAGAAATAAGAACGAAATAATTCATGTGTAGTAGGTAGGTTTTAAAATACTTTAATATGAGAAAAAAACAAAGCAGCCGTCGCCCCCTTAACAGCTTAAACGCCCCCAATTTACTCTGAGCCGGTAGTCTCAGTTCTCACCTAAATTGGCGTTTACGTAACTTCGAAGTTCCGTAAAAACGTCAAACTCCATACAAGTTTTTACTGGATATTCTGTGGTTTTATTTCTTCAAGCTGTCAAAGTCAAACTCGGACTTCCGATTCGTATAAAAACGCAGAGTCAACGTAAACGGCAACGTCGACATATTTACGGCAACGTTGAGTACGCTGTCAAATCAAACTCGGACTCGCAAATGGTCGTTCGCTTAACGCCCACTGCGGGCGCTCTTAAATTTCTCCATACATTTGAAAACGCCAGTCGATCGGTTTTCCGTAAACGCCAATTTAGGTGAGAACTCAGACTAACCACTCTGGGCCCTGTAGACCTCTAGCGCCCCCTAGGGGGATCGCCGAATATACTGGTTAATTTCTGGTTCATGTTGCAATCATATGCAAGTCCGTTCATACTCCATAAGTACAATACTCCATAATAATATTACAAATCCGAAAGTGTCCGTTGCGTTGTCACGCCTAAACCGCTGAATTAATTTGGATGAATTTCGGTATAGAGATAGTCTGTACCTCGGAGAAGGAAACCTTTTGTTGTGAAAATTGAAATTAAAGGGGTTATATAGGGGATGAAATGAAAGTTTTTATGGAGAACTCAAATATTCAGGAAATAATTCAGCCCGACATCGGTCCAAAGCGACATCGACCCGTGCGGAGCCGGGTACCTCAGCTATTATAATATATTATTTATTTTATTGCCCTCAATCATCTCCCGAAGTTCTAACATGTTTGCTTCCGTCCCGTTGGCACTCTTTGAGTTCGGAACCCTAAAAAAGCCTAATATAGTTCGGTTCACTAAATAAGTAGGTACATAAAATAATTTGTAAAATTTAATGTTCGAGACAAAATTGTAATTGCTTATTAAGATCAAAAAGGCAAAAAGGGACACATAAAAGTAGTA
Source organism: Incurvaria masculella (assembly GCA_946894095.1). Classification (NCBI taxonomy): domain Eukaryota; kingdom Metazoa; phylum Arthropoda; class Insecta; order Lepidoptera; family Incurvariidae; genus Incurvaria; species Incurvaria masculella. The sequence goes on from OX335644.1 coordinate 14,937,493, forward strand.
AACTAATGAAAATATATTACCAAAAGGGGGCAGTCCGCAAAGAAAAAAAATTTTGATAAAACGGATTTTTCTTTTTTTGTTCTCTGTGTCCTTCCGTTTCCAATCAATTAATATTAATCCATAACACATATCTATAAAATCCAACAATTTTTTTATTAAATACATTCGTCTTTCCATTTGTCGAATAAATTACACATTTCACACGTTTTATTATCATTTCATCGTTATCTTGCAAGACCGAGTTTTTGAAGTATCTTCATTCAATCCCTGGCTTTCGTAAATCTGCACCAATAGGAAGAAAGAAGAAGAAAGTGTAAGTTTAATAAGGTAAACTGGGGTAATTCCGAACGCTTTTTACGATATTTTACTTCGGCGTCAAAATGTGCGTTATCAGTGATACTTTTCTTTGAAGGTTTTTTTTTTGTAAGGTAAGAATATTTTAATCTTTGTTAATACGTGCGAATAGAGTTATATTCTCAAAGAGCAAAAATAAAATAAATTAAAATGCGCCAGAAAGCAGAACCTTCTAATTCCGAACGTAAAAATCTAATTCCGAATGATGAGTGCCTAATTCCGAACGTACATATTATTTTCATAAAAAATCTAATAATTCTACTTTGGAAAAAAGGAATAGTTACCAAATAAATCTAGACATGTTATAATTCACATAACTGGTCATTTTTACCACGATTTCCATAAGAAAACGATATTTCCTCTCTGTGTTCAAACACCACATTTAAGGCGCCGCTCTCCTAAAATGTAATATATTATAGTAGCATTTTCGGTATTTTTAAATTCACAATGAATCCAATCTGGCTTATCAATCTATTTTATTGCTATATTTTTTTTTACGTAACGCATTTGCTACATCATCTTTAGTATACTGTTTTCTTCGAATCGGAGCCTTGATTAACTGAAAAAAAAAAAAAAGTTTGTACGATGCTTGCCTATTTGACTTTAACATGCCTTATGGTCCAAAACGTCCATAAACGTCGAGTTTTATGCTAACCTGTGCCAATATTTAAGAAAAAAATCAGATTACCTGTTCGTCTCTTTAGATTTTCACTTTTGTTTGACATATTATTTTATTTTTACGGATAAACAGTCCTCAGCTTAATTATTTAGCTCAACGTTTCGAATGGCATCCAAGAGATGGAAAAAGAAACAAAGGACGACAAAGAAAGTGATGGGACGATGATATCGCAAAGACAGCTGGAAAAATATGGACAAGAGCAGCTAAAGACAGAAGAGCATGGATCTCGATGGGGGAGGCCTATGCCCTGCAATGGGGAACTCAGTAAACTACTTCTTACAACATAAATAACATAACATACATATAAGGAACGAAACTGTGAACTGAGTAAATAAAAGGCTTTATTATTATTATTATTATTCGTCTACCACGCTGCGGACATCTTCTGGATTCGCGACTGTCGTCTGCTTTATCCATAGAGCGCTAGGAGTACTATGAGCGAATCCTGAAGATGTCCACGTCGTGGTGGAGCTAAGTAAGCTGAACACTGTTTATCCGTAAATAAAAAATATTTTGTCAAAAAAAAGTGAAAATCTATAGAGACAAACAGGAGTTATGTAATTTTTTGTCGTTTAGAAGTTTATGTCTTATTCTTTCAATTTTTTTTATTTCAACCCCAATTTTCAAATAAAAAAGCACAATTTGAATTACGCAATATTGATAAAAAAAATCGTAACCAATAAAAAAAAAGATGAAATCTTTGATTTGTGGTAAAGCTTACTACTTCCTTAGGTGTGATACAATTATCATTTATCAATTCGGTTTCAATTTAAATCCGAAGCGCTATTGATTCACGTCAACTCGCTTAAGCCGCGGTTTTGAATTTAAACTGAAACTAAATAGACAAATGAACATTTTTATTTTTACAATAAGCCGAACCACCATTTTATTTTTATTTTTTTATTTGACACTATAAATGCCAATTCTTTAAACAAAAATGTGCCTACATGCCTTAGCATGCACCCGAAAAAACCTTGATGTAAATAAATAAGTAAGTATCTCCCCTTAAGTGAATAGTATCGTTCGGAATTAGGGCATTATATGGCAAACTGTTTAACCCTAATTACGTACGAGAAAAATACTGTGAAATAGTTTTTTTTTAAGTAATAAAATTTTTAATAACATTACTTTATTATTTTGAACCGCCAAACTAAGTATGTTTTAAGGATTTTGGCAGAAAAACGTGTTTCTCTGATTATTGAAAATACTTACTTTACCCAAATTCTTTAGTCTTTAAAATGTTAACAATTAACAGGTTGAACGACGGATTTTGGTAAATAGACTTGAAAAGTCTTTATCTTTTCTAATAACTAAGCAGAAATTTGCTAAGCAATGTGTTTTCTGTGCAAATGTTATAGTAAATAGGCAATAGAAATACCTAATTGCGAACGTCGTTCGGAATTAGATAGTCCATACAACAAATCATCGTAAATCCGAACTACGATATTTCTACAATTCCAAATAAAAACCTGAAATTTTACTCACTTAAAATCACAGAAAAACGTATCACCTTCCTCACTATATCAAAATAGTCTTGCATGTCACGATGTTTGCCGCCGCTAAATCACTTCTGAGAAGACGTCACCCGCGGGATTCGCGCCAAAATTGTATGGGCGTACGTGGCAGACGCTCTCCGGCGCGGGACTGAGTGAATTTTAACAAATTTGACTAATATATATTCTAATTATTGTAAGCCATTTTCTTCCTTAATAAATTCTGGATGTTTTTGCTTTTAAATTTTGTGTCAAATAGCACAAAAATAATAGAATACAGACAAAATAAAAGCGTTCGATAATTAGGTGGGATTTTTTAACTCGTTCGGAATTACCCGATTTTACCTTAATTGCAATCGGCAGTGAATATTGAATTTTATTTATTCTCAAGCCAAAACATACAAATTAATTAATAATTGTGCCTACAATCGACCCTTCCTAATAATTGTTCCTTTCAAATATGTCTTGGCGTTGATTAGTTGTGAACCGGGTTAAAATAAACAGAATCAGAAACACCACGTCAACATGCCAAGAGTTTATTGGTCTAAAAGTTATTGGAGTTCAGTAAACGCCCCTTTTCATTGGGTCAGTTTAATAACCCATACATTTATAATAAGTACCGAGAAAGTCACAAATGTCAACGAGGATATGCATATGCATAAATTTACTCTCGTCGCGTTGACTGGTTTTAAAATAACTGGCTTTAAACGCTCGACTAGCTAAAACCCGGCCAAATTCAATATCCTAATATGTGTACTATCCCACAAAATTTAACACAATTTGTACGAGGCCCTTTTAAATTTTTCTGTTATATATTTTTTATTTCACCTATTCGTTGTTATAGCGGCAAATACTCTGAAAATTTCAGCTGCCTACCTATTGCGGTTCATGAGATACAACCCTGTGACGACGGACGGACGGACACTGGAGGCTTAGTAACAGAGTTCCGTTTGTACCAATTAGGTACGGAACCCTAAAAACATGCGGAAGGGACACATAAACAGAACACAAACATTATTGTAATCTGAAGTAAACATTTATTATAATTAATTAACCATGGCTATAGTAGCAACGTCGCCAAAACATTAATAATTTTAAGTTTATTCATTTCTTGTAATAAAATGTTTATATTAGAGCCATTCAACGGGATAATCACAACATAACTAAATAACGATATATTCTGAAAATAATTTCACCACAACATCTATGGCTATATTTAACACTTCTAATCAACTAGACGAGGTGCACGGCTTCGCTCGGGTCAATATCGTTGAGGACTAATGTCGATCTGAATTATTTCCAGAATAAAAATTTGCCCAAATGTACATATGGTCCAAAAGCCTGGTCCACGACAATGGACAATCTACCAAATTTTATCGAAATCGGTTAAATTTGGTAGATTTGGTCGAAATCAGAAATATATACTCATTCCCATTTATAATTTATCGGGGGCACTATACTATATGTTTCCGGAACTGGCTACAAACTGGAAACAATATTAAAAAAGTTATTACAATATTTGTATATACTAGAACTCTTTGGTTGAAGAATTGTAGCGGCATGGTTTGTAAAGATTGTTTGCGGAATTTTTTTTTTCATAGTACTGAAGCTTTTGTGAGAAATAAACATATATTTCATGTCAAAATAATATAGAGAATTGGTGTGTTCTTCTGTTTATCTCTTTGCTTACCGATTTTCACATTAAAAATCAATTCTTATGCGAAGATACATTTGTAATGTAAATTTAAATGTGCCCAACAGAAAAATAGCCGACTTCTTGTTGCAAGATCCCAAACAGAAATTGTCCTTTTCTTAAATTATCTCAAACCAAGGCTGACCATTGGGCCCACTATATCGAATCGGCAGGCCGCTGTTGTGCTAAGCTGGGATAAGCTTTCCTCTTCCCACCTCTCTCGTCACTCCTCGCCCGCCGCACCCCTCCCCGTCTCCGGGGGCCCGGGGTCCAGTCCTTGGGTCCAGTCCGTGGGTCCAGTCTATTATCGGCAGGGGCCGATATTGCGGCACGTGTGGAACGACCGAGGTCGTTCACATTGCTGTGTCGCGGCCACAGGTGGCGAGGTTTGGTCGCTTCTGAATGCCATTGTATGCGACGTCTCACTGTATGGTCGCTCTTGACTTAATTTTAATTAGAGGAAACAATTGGTGAACGGTTCTTTACTCTCAAACCGGAAATAAACACAAATTCGAGACCTCTTTCTGTCAAATCAACGCCAACCATAGAGTAAATGGGATAAGCTATTTCCAGAGTATAGATTTGAAAGTAAACTATTAGGATATTTACATTGTAAGAATTTCACTATGCCAAACTGGGCTTTATCTCATGAACCGTAAATGTTTGCAGAGTGTGTATGTATTTTGCGGCTATAACAACAAATAGGTAAAATTCGAATTAAATTAAAGGGGTTTTGTTACGAAAAACCAGATCTTTGTGTTAAGTCTTGTACTAGTCTGTCTGTCACCTTCGTGTGTGAGTCCGACTCGCACTTAGCCGGTGTTATTTAGTGCTTACGATTACATCGATTCAATACATTAGAGCATGTCATATGAATAGATACCGAATTAAAAAAACCGGCCAAGTGCGAGTCGGACTCGCACACAAAGGGTTCCGTACCATTGAACAAGATTTAACACAAAAAACAGGTTTTTTTGAATGGGGACCCCCTTTAATTCTTATTATTTTTAAATGTTACCTATTTGTTGTTGTAGCGGCAAAATAAATACACACTCTGTAAAAATTTCAGCTGCCTATCTATTACGGTTCATGAGATACAGCCCTGTACCGGACGGACGGACAGTGGAGGCTTAGTAATACGGTTCCGTTTTCACCCTTTGGGTACGGAACCCTAAAAACCATACAAATAGAGTTTGCCATATTCGACTAACGCACCCACCACCGGCCTAAACACACGTTTAGACCCATTTCGGACATGCGACTAACGGATCCACCGCCTCGGTCGTATCCGTTAGCCACAACACATGCTGTGTTATCGCTCTGGGCTAGAGGTAGCAGCGAGTGCTGTTTGATTTCCCCCGGGAGTTGATGTCGCCTACAGCTCCGCCGGCCTCAATCGAGTCTTGATACCACACACGTGCCCAGGTTCTACGAATCGTGAAAACTCAATGAGACTGGAAACAAAAAGATAATAACCAATCGAATCGGGCTTACGATAGACTTGTAAGTTTGACCGAGATCACAGCGCGTGCCGGCCATTGATGATATCACACCGATTCCTCTGAGGGGTAGGTAGAGTGGTACAGCAGCGTTATGCGGTCCGATCACATCATACCTCCACAGAAAAATATCTGATAGAGATATATAGAGAATGTTATGTTATGATAGGTAACTTGGAATTGTAAAACGAAAGAGTGGTGAAAGAATTTAGACAATTTTACACAGGTAATCACCAGGGTCGAATATAGATCTGACGACCGAGAAGAACTTATTATGACCATTTAGGTTATGTGCTTCCATTGTCGAAGACATCCCATGTCTGGTGCTTAGACCTGAAATAATTTCATATATAGTATGTTCTTAATGGAGGCGATAGGCATAATTTTGGTTCCACTTACCTGAAGTGAAATATACTGTATTGCTGACATCACTTCCAGTTTCAGATCAGCGTAGATTTTTGTGGGTGGTTAATCACTTGAGTTGTCACTTAAATTTCCAAATCCAATTAACTACTATTCTATGGACAATAAAAACGGCGCCGATTAGAATAATCTTTTCTTATATTTTTACAAATTGGTATTCGTATAACCTATATTTTTCAGAAATCATTGATTATTTATTAAATTCATATCCACAAAAATGTAATAATTATACACCAATGTATTATATTAATTTAAAATTCAACACAAATATGCACCTTCCTATTACAGCCAATTCACGAGCTTGCTTTCGCTATTATTTTTGGCATACTCCTTTAATTTTCTTAAACAATATCAGTTGTAATCATAATTATATTGTAAAACCCCAAAACCACAAATTTTTAATAACAAGATTTTATTTGAATGCTCTTCAAAAATAAAATAAGCTTATAATTAGATCAAACCCATCAATTAATTACATTACACAATTTATGTACGTGTAAACATGTAAATAAATTATAAAAGTTGGTCCCGAGATTTACCTGGTTAGGCTCGATGTAGATTCAGATCATGCTTACCATAAATGCATTCTAATCGGAACTGAACCAATTGTAAAAAAAAAAACAACATTTTAGACCCGCCAGCAAGGAAGTTTCACTTCAAAAAATGTATACGTTACTTGACAATGAACCAAATGTTGTCCTCGAGAAACGTCGTAGAATCCCACTCATCGCCGCATTCTCATACGAGTCACAGTTGCAAAATGGCTTCTTCCCGAATTACCGCTCTTTTATTGCAACATCAAAATGTTCCAAAGTAACGAGCCATGAACACACCGTGACTAAAGTAGTAACGGTAGTAATCTGAATTGGCGGCGTCGCACGATTGTCAAACCAACACAATTAACCACAGCTATAGGATCGGCGCGTAGCCGCGGTTTGCCGATTTGTCTGAAAATTACCTTACGTTTACACAACATATTATTCAACGTTATGTGTTAATATGTTTGGTTTGAATATCAGCGTTGATTTTGATCAAAGGGCTACACCGTAGCTATTGACCTCTTTAGAATAAACAAAAAGAAACTGTATATTCCTATCGAAAATTTTTACACGTTGCAAATAAAAAAAATACCATCATAGACATCATAGACATACCAAAAAATTACCATCATAGACATCATAGACATAATACATGTGTTTTCATACATCGGTATATAGTATCAGTAAGTATATACTATGTATAAAGATACTGCATATAACATGACCCTTTTCTCAGAAGGCGGATGTAATGCTACCAATTGTCTATTCTTATCATTTCCCATGCATTGGATTTGCATCGAAGGGAAATAATCCGCTTTCCATATAATAATAATTCCCTTTCTAGATGTTGCTGCAGACTTGCTTTCCTGTATGAGGGTGGTTTGGGTATTTCAGCGGATTCTAAATTAAATTTATAATTGATTATATATTGACCAGTTTAGTAGTTCAGTAGACAACGAAAACATTTTATTACACCTTGATACGGCGTAGCCCTGACATGTGAACTTACTGAGAGAGTCATGGAGATCCTTGTAATGACCCAGGTCATTACAAGGTTTACGAGGCATACGACAGAGTTGTTTCGTCTTGTTCTCGCAAAATCTAAGACGAAATTCATTAAGTAACACCGTTCTGCGATATTCATTACTAGTTGTTTTAATACAGTAAAATTAATCAGGTTATATGGTTATAGCCAATACAACCTGAATTGTTCGTCCAATTGGTGTGAACTGCAGTTGTCATTCCACATGGTTCGATATCCATGGGAATTGAAACTCACGGCGAAAGAAAATAACAACTGAGAGAAAATCTATTATTTAATTATAAAACCTACTAATTAACTATAGTGAATGTGTGTCCTCGCCATGCGTGTTTAAAACATCATTGATGAAACGAAGACGACTCGTGTCCATCAGCGACCGGTCATTCCGGTTCAAAAGAGGAATACATTTCCACCTACTCCATAAGTCCGGAACTACCTCCGGAATAAAGAGTCAATGGTACTTCTAGAACACGCCGAGAATACGCCAAAATCCTGAATCGTAGTAATTTCATCCGAAATTGTAATCCCGGAAATCTAGAGCTAGAAATCTATCCAAAGGTTCGTTTCCCCAGAACCAGTTTAGCTTCACAATAAAAACATTTTGTTTTCCGTCGACAGATTTGGCATCAGCTGAGAGCTGGATGGGATGAAGAGGTAGTGACGGCGGCAGGGCGGTGAGACGTCAGAATGGGAGACGTGACTCGTGAGATACGGGATGCTGCTGCCTGTGAACTGCTCATTAACAGCACCGAACTGCCAAAAGGTAACTATACACCGCCATTTACAGAATACCGTCGTCGCTAAACACTGATCAGGAAGATAAATTAATTGTATGGGTATTACTAGAAGATTCGACGAAACACAGTAGTTTATCCTAAACACTGATAAGGAAGATAAATTAATTGTGTGGGTATTACTTGAAGACTCGACGAAAAACAGTATTTTATCCCCGACTTAGATCATATTAAACCTTGCTACTCACCCAGCAAGCATGGAAGGACGAGAGTAGCAACCGAAACTCGTTTGTATAAGGCGGCGTAGTCGTCGAGGGAGTTCAATTACGAGTTCGCTTACTACTGATTTTCTCGAGTTCCGACGACACGTAACAACACTTAAGAAACGACCTTGAAGCGAGGTCACATGAATTAAAGAAAGAGCCCTCTAATAACAATTACTTTATGAATAAACTGCAAGGCTGAACCGGGACCTGCAAATAATACCATTGGCGACTATTACGTCTACCAATTTTGCCACCTAACGTTCTGCCGTTACCAATGCCTCCTACTACACAGTGTTTAAGATAATACCTACATACATTAATTTAACGCTTTTGGGGTTCGACCCCGGCTTTCTTTGTCTTTCTGAGTTGGATTAGTGAATTTCGTTACAAATGCGAGCTATTTCAAGTAAAACTATAGGCTCGCCCGGGTTGGTACCATCACATTTGATGAAAATATGGTTAAAGCGGTCCATCCATTCAATGAACCCATGATCATAAAGGAAATGTTCTGGCATAGCACCTATTTAATTCAGAAATGCAGTGTGTTGGGCTAATATCATTACGTAAGGTGTGGCATTAGCCATCCATGTCCAGTAACATACAAAAATGGGATGGTTATTTAAAAAAATAAAATCCGTACGCTACTTTTTTGCGATTTCCACTAAGAGAAATAGTCTATGGATGAACCTAAAACAAATGTTTATTAATAGTGTCCGCCCTGGATCGGCAGGTCCGTACTGTCCTGGCACTTTCGACTCGTGGACGTGCTGGCCACCCACGCCCGCCAACCGCACCGCCTACGCCTCGTGCCCTGACTTCGTGCCTGGATTCTCTGGTGACGGTCAGTGGATTTGGTTATATTCTAAAGTCGACCGGTTTAGGAAATTGTACATTTCTAAATATGTATACTTTCCTTTAATTCATTTAATTGATATCAACAATCCAGACAATTAAATTCCAAAATGGCGGTTAACACTTACCGTCAAAGTTGTCCGGTGGGGCAAATCGGGATTCGCCGACATATTTCGCCCGCTGCGCCGCGGGCTTCTTTAGCCGTTGGCTGTACTGGAGCTCGGCCTGTCAAACGCTTACTGACGGCCGTCTTCTGCGATGTTTGTATCGGTAGGCTGTGATATACCGGCCTATGGGGGGTAGTCCGAAATATTTGTGCTCTATAGAGAAATACGGCTACCTACACACATAACTAATAACTATTGACGTTCGAAGGGTTAACCGCCTTAATAGACTTTAAAACTTAATTAATTTTGCTTGTTACGGGATTCACTTTCCCAACAGGTTTTTTAATATCGCAAACTTGAAGAGCGTATTATTTTGGACCCAATCATGGTGTGAAGAAGCACCTGGCCGGCCGGCATGGTTTTCGCAGCCCCCTTAACAGTCCGAAACTCATGGATGTCGTCGGGCACCTTAAGAGGTCCTGGCGTACGCCATATGCCGCGCTTTTACATAAAAAAAAATCTACATTAGCGCGGGGCGATATCGAGTACCTTTTGACACTTGGTCTGGTCAGAAATCATCAAAGGTCGTCAGCTGCAGATATTGCAGCTGTGGGCAGGTTCAGCCACAGATGAGGGTATTAACAAAGCACGGTGTTGGACGATGAAATTATCCATGTAAGCTGTGTATGTTTACAATGAATATACGCCAGTGTTGGCTGCCGAACTCTTGGGTTGTCATATTTTGAAAGTGCTGGATACCAAGACGCTATCATCGTCTTGGTTTCCAGAACATGATGTTAGCTCTACTAAAATTAGGTTGGCTTGAAATTTCAGTAGATTGTTGTGGAGAGAATACTTAAATTGACTTCAAATATCCTATAAGTTTTCCAGATTATGGACTTATTCTGTTATTACGCAGTGCTGGCTCACAAGGAGTGCCTTGCGAATGGCTCGTGGTTTAAGCACCCTGACACCGGCCTCGTCTGGTCCAACTACACAACCTGCGTCAGGTCTGAAGATGTGAGTTACTCTTCATCACTTAAGTCTACAAGAATTTCTGTTCAGTTAAGCAAGGAGGATTGGAGGGAACTCCAAGTAAATGTTTTCTTGCTTAGCCTAGTCATATTCTGGGGGATTGTGTACTTGAGATGATTGACTCGTGTAATGTAGTGGGTTGTCAAAAATCGCATAATAAACTAGGTATAATAAAGGTACAAAGTATACCAACATATATTCACTGATCTTATAAGCAGTCGTTACTGTGATTAAGAACGATTAATATAATTCATAAAACCAACATGACAAACTCCAAATTTTTGCATTGAACGCATATGAAGTCACATATGGATAAAAAGTTCCGAGTTTAAACGATTCCGACTAAGCCAAATGTTTATGACGTATCAAAAGCTTTCTTCCATTGTGCAGGACCGGAGCGGAATCGTGGCCACATATGAAGCAGGATATTGCATCTCTCTAGTAGCTCTTCTACTATCTTTAGGAATCCTAAACTATTTCAAGTGAGTATAATATCAATTATTCAGATAGTTCTGAGCATTTATGCAGATAGTAGTAGAACATTTATTTCATGAGATGAAATGATTAGGTTAATTTAAAATTATTTTATCTGAATACATTATTGTTTTAACTGGTTCGTTTTTGGAGGTGCAGGTCGCTGCGATGTGCGCGTATCACCGTCCACAAGAATCTCTTTACCTCGTTCGCTATTAACAACGCGCTGTGGCTGCTCTGGTTCGGCGCAGTGCTCGACCGACCAGATGTCATCCCCGAAAACCCGGTCAGTACCTACTACATGTCCTTGACGACTGCCCTAGTAACGCCCGTTGTCACCATCCTCCAGCTACAAAATCCCAAAGTTACTTTTCGGTTACACCATACAAATAAGCCATGTAACTGAAAGTTACTTTTCGGATTTCAGGTAACTGGCGGTGGTGAAAACAAGGGTAAATCATTTGATTTATGATGCCCGCTAATCCAAAAAGTTATAATCTTTTCAACCTAATCGAATTGTCTCACAAATTTGGACTTTTCTCCCAGATTTGGTGAGCGTGTACAAGCACACGGCACTAGTAATATGAATAACTAATTACAATCATAGATTAAAATTATATGAGAGAGGCTCAACATAAAAAGTTGCTAAGTACGTGCTTGGCTCTTTTGACTCGATGTTCGCCATTTGCCTCTGACTCGCAGGCGCGGCCAGGATGGCTTGGGTGATTGGGGGACCTAAATATGTAGAAATAGAATGAAACTAAAATTAAATTAAATAAAGATGGAAAGGCTCACATCAACAGTGAAGTAATCCGCCCGCGCGGTGCACCACTCTTTTGAATGCTTCTGTGAAACTCCTTGTGAAACTCTTCGGTTCACAGGTTATTGGGGCGCCCCTGGTCAAGATTATGGCTTCCGCATGGTGCAATGTGTGCCACCGCGCACTTCACAGATTATATTTTTCAATTCTCAGTATTTTCTTTCATAACCGCATGACAGCACCGAGTCAAAACATTACACTAGTACACCCAAGGTATCTCAGAATATAGATACTCTTCAAAACTTGAAGATCTAGGGTCACTTTATACGGTTAAAGACATTCTGAATTACTGAGCTACATAACGCAATCCCGCCGTCCCCTTTTTACCATTGCTCACCATGGAATAGGCAGGGCCATTCATCCATTCACTGCCGACACTCCCAAAATAAAAAAACAACCGATCCTATAGTCGGTTGGTTTTTGATAGGTCGGTAAACTGTGGAATGCTTTAAATGCCTATTTTCCTTAACACCCAGTGGACCTTCAAACGTTGAGTGAAGAAGAACCTGGTCAGCCCGGCATGGTTTTCGCAACCCATGGACGTCGTCAGGCACATCTTATGTGAGAGCTTGGCGTACACTGTATTGCCTTACTCACTGTATTCTTTTTTTATGAAATTCTTATTAATTCTCCATCATAGACATGAAAAAAATTTGTTTTTATTATTTTATCACCAACAGGATGTACTGACGTTTGCTGTGCATCTCCAGGTGTGGTGCAGAATACTCCACTGCGTTCTGCAATACGTCCTGCTCACCAACTACACGTGGATGCTGTGCGAGGGCCTCTACCTCCACACGGTGCTCGTCTCCGCCTTCGTTTCCGAGACGCGCCTGCTGCGCGCGCTGCTCGCCGGTGGCTGGCTCCTGCCGGCGCTGGCGACCGCCGTCTACGCCGGCCTGCGCGCCGGCAGCGAGGACGACCTGCTCTGCTGGATGGAGGAGAGCTCGCACCGCTCGGTGCTGCTCGTCGTGGTGGCGGGCTCGGTGATGCTGAACCTGATATTCCTGTGCAACATCGTGCGGGTGCTGTGCACGAAGCTGCGCGCGGCGCCGGCGCTGCACTCGCCGCGGCCGTCGGCGACAGCGCTGCAGGCGTTCCGCGCGACCTTCCTGCTGGTGCCGCTGCTCGGGCTGCAGTACCTGCTGACGCCGTTCCGGCCGCCTCCGCAGCACCCGTGGGAGCGCGTCTACGAGTACGTGTCGGCGGTGACGGCGAGCCTGCAGGGCCTGTGCGTCGCGACTCTCTTCTGCTTCTGCAACGGCGAGGTGCTCGCGCAGCTGCGCCGCCGCTGGAGGGCGCTCACCTTCCGCCCGCGGGCCAACTCATGCACCGCCACTACGGTCTCCGTGAGTAATTGTAATCAAATGTACTACCGCTGGAAAGATAAATAATTCCTAAGTTACTCTATTGATAACGACAATATGACAGAAAAAGATCTCGAATAATGTCTCAATTTCGCTGTACAAGTTTTAGTTTATTAGTCTGTGGACAAAGGTAATCAATATTGAAAGCGCTACCAAGTTATATATTTTACAACACTTAAGTGACGATGGTATACTTAATAATCTTTCAATCTTAATGACCTACTTAATATGTTAAAGTGCATATTAAAATCGTAATATTAATTTTGACTAATTTCTTAATTTTGGGTTCAGTTTGATGCAAGTTCTAACATTTCGCATGTTGATCCGAAAACTATTATCTTATTTTCCCTGGTGATAAAGAATACCTGCCACCAATGTTTAAAAATGTTTTTAGTACTATTGTTGTAACATTAACATTTCATAACACTACATATCTTGCAAAATATATTTTAAAGTACATAGGTAGTGTCCATATAATTCAGAATTATATGGAATTATTTAGTGTCTATGGACTTCTAGTCTGAAATAAAGAATTATTATTATTATTTATTACTACCTATAGTCAATGTAGCCCTGTAGTCAATGTACTGTTTCCTTTATCTGATTTCGTAACTCAAAATAACTAATTATATAAGCATTAATTCCCTAAATAACATGAGTATCTTCTTTAGTGCCTGCCTGCTCGCTCTGTGTCGAATGCCCTGTGTGTTTCTGTGCATGCGCCGGCACCGCCATGTTGAACGCTCGCAGCCCGTTTGTCTGCAGTTCGTGCGCTCGAGCGCGCCGCACCCGGGCGAGGAGAAGGTATGACTGTCGGCCGGCGGCGCTGACAACGGCACCGCCGAGCCGCCCGAGGGCCGGCGCGAGCGCACCCGCCAGATCCGCTTCCAGTGCGCGGACAGCGACGAGGACGCGCCCGCCAGCGCGCAGCTCCTCTAAGTCGCCCACCCGCCGCGGCCGCTCGGCGAGAGATGGCGCCACGGTCGCCGCACTCGCCGACAGATGAAGACGCGTGTTTGGATCCAAGTCGAAAGAGCACGTGTGGAACTCACAGTGACGATGGACAGGAATGTGATCAAAGGTGTAGAATATTGCAAGTATCGTAAAATGCGTAGGGTTAAGAGAAGATTTTGTAATGTTGTGAATTATATGTTGTGTTGAATTGGAGAGTTTTATTTTGAGAGATTTGAAATGCGCTGCAACAATATGTATGTACTGACACGTTTTTTTTTTTAATAAAAAACCGATATTGGTGACTGTGCTGAGAGGCCGAAATTACTCAGAAAAGCCAAATCAACCTCACCTCGCGAAACCACGCTCAGCGACGTACCATGCCAGCGGACTATCTCTGATCTATTAACATAGTTTAAATTACGTTTAAAGACTCCCAGGTTATAGGTTTGAGGAAAGATACCCACCGGCAGCCAATTCAATATCCTAACAGTGTGGCAGAGAAATGAGTTTGAGAAACTAGAAGGGGGTGCTCTGATTCTCTGCGGAGGGTACTCCAGGTATAGGTTGGATGGGTAGGAATAAGGGAGGCAAGTTCCGCAGAGCAACGTCCATAATGGTACCTGTAGAACAGACTGAGCGAACCTTCAAACCGTTTGTGGCTCAGGGACTCCAGACCAACGGTGAGTTGTGGGTCACCAACAAGACGGACCGCTCGATCTGGGACTACCTTCCCAAATACTATCACCAGTATACTATCACCAGCCTTATCCGTGATTTGTAAAGAAGAAGTCATTCTGCCGGTGAAAAAAACCTTCTGCAACGGTATAGGATACCCGGTTTCTGCGATGCAATGTTGGCCTTGGATTCAATAAAGCGCCGAAAACCCACGTCATTGGAGATGTTGCAGCCCAGTAGGTCCAGATGCTCCGAGACAGATACGACATTACCCTGGAAATTTGCAAGATGAGGAATGGGAGATGCAAGGAGAGAAAACACAGCATTGCGTCTTGCGAACGTGGAAGACGTCAAGGTTCTCCTGGGCCCAGATGGCAACTTTTTCGAAAACATCTTGCATCTTGCACCACCATCTCACTAGTAAACATTATACTATTGACTATACATGACTATACATCCGGTAATATTATAAATATTTATATAGATAAATATATATTTTATATATGGACAATGTCAGTGCTACTTATATGCACTTCCTGCAAACAAGATCCATAACACGTTAAATGTCACAATTAATTACGTATACTGAAGTGTATCCTTCATGGGACTCGACGGTTATATTGGGCAATTTTATTGCTGCTTAGACGTCCCTTCATTCAATACGATGCAACCAGCCCGGGAGGTATTAGGGGACCTACAGTTAAACGTGGAATTCGAATCACGAACGACAAATCCCTTAGTCGCTTCTTACGACATGCACTTGAAGAAATGCTATGGGACCAATTGTATTTAGTTCTCTCAGTTATTTTATTTTTAGATACTGCAACTTTAGCAATGAGAACGTTGGTTTCAAACTAAGTCGTCTCTAATAAAAAATCAATTTAAATTTAATCAAAATTTCAAAAATAAACCAGATACTAAGGGCCGAGTGCACGAAAGAACAAAAAATCAAAATCAACGTCAACGTATGATTAAACAGGTCACTTTCTATGGACTCTATGAAAGGAACTCCAAGCGGTTCACTAGAAGTGACGTGTTTGAACATTGATTAACTCAGCCATCTCGTCGTGCAATCGGGGCTAAGGGGCCTTAGCTACCACAAGGCTCTGGTTTTCGGGAGCCTGAAAGGCACCGGATATGATTCAAGTAAAATATACTTTTTCATACTAATAAATTACGTCGCTTTTTTCAATTAATCTACACTGAGAAAAAAGTAGGCTGACAAAGTGACAAAAATCACGTTGTCAGAAGAAAATTGTTGAAGCATCAAAATAAGTTGTTACTATAACGAATCGAGCTTATTTCTCAGGACATCTTTTATTTTGTCAATTGCTTTTTGTCACTGAAACAAAGTCGTATTTGTTACTGTAACAACTTGGTCACTGTTTGTTAGTGTAACAAAGTGGAAGTTGCGAGCGCAACAATGTCTATTATGTTTTGCTAGAATTACTTTGGTTGATTGTATATATGGTCGACAAAATAAAGGTTGTCGTTGCAACCAATTCACTATGACGGCTCTCCAGGGTTAAACTTTCTTTGTTGGGCCAACAATATTTTTTTCTCAGTGTATTGTGTATGTAAAATGTTCACTGTCCATTTTACATACATATCAGATTGGATTGAAATGGAAAACAATCATTAAAGAAAGAAAGAACGACTTTAAGAAAATACCGCAAATCTGGACTAGAAGCAATAATCATTTTGAATTCTCCTACGGTCCCTTTCCCCTTAATCAAAGCCTCTAACTAATACTGCGTCTAAAATTACACATATGTACATTGATGTAACGCTTAACATGCGTTTCTGAAATTGACTGCAAATTTTGAACATTCGTTCAGTTGCGGAAATTCAGGTCGTCACCAAAATCCCCCACCAAGTATTTCGTGGTTTATTTCCTTAATTAATGTGTCCTTGCTTCATGGTCGATTATATACATAATAATATTACAGTCGTTCAGGTGAGCAAAACAAAAATAATTGCGGCCACTTTTACAGATTCTGTCAAAAATACTAAAGCTTAGTTAAAAATAATAAAAAACTACGGCTGTTGCCATAAAGTAAAGATTTGAAAATTCAAACATAAGACAAATAAAAAGTCTAACTAATGGCAAAACAGCAATAGTTGTGCAAACCTACTCCGTTACAAAAATAAATATATTTACAGGTAAGTTTTAATCGTAATGTTAATCATAAAGGAAAATTTGTAAATGTAAAATGTAAGCTAATCCTATTAAGATATACTTATCACTCCCTCATCCCCTGGGCTTGATAGAAAGCAAACGCACATTTAACCTTTTAGATTATATTAAAATTCAAGTCCTTCACCCCAATCAAACTAAATTTAGCAGTTAAACATGTAATGTTAACTTTAAGCCCAGCGGTACCATTTCAAATGACAAAAGTTTAATAACGAAATGTGAGCGGAGGCAATATTCGCCGAGATGAATGAGAAATACAAACTTTGCGGGGAATTCATTTACTCGGATGTTGTCGAATTCCACCCGCATTTTGGTAATATTTCACGGGAATAAAATATTTTCCTCGTCAAATGTGGAAATAACAATGCACGAGGGATAGCTAAATTGTAAGAGTTTTAATTAGCCGTCATTTTCAGAGTAACGAGGTAGTCTTCTTCGCTAGTCGAATTCCAAGCTGATTTTTTCTTATTTCATTTACGTTCGCAAGGGAAAATACTATGAAAGGATGGGTGTGACGATCGAAACTTATCCGTTTAGCGGTAGCGTATCCACGTTTAGTGAAAATACACACACACTGACGTAATCGGCCGCCAGTCAGTTCGCCTAGGAATTATCTTACTACAAACAATACTTACAGATTAAAAAAAAACAACCAGCTCCATATGAAGAGCGACTGTTGTCAGGACAAATTGTTCGTGTTTTCCATCCAAGCACCTAGTTCCCATGTGGTGTGTTAGGTTAATATCTGACGGTATGCTTGATATTAGCCATCCATGTCGTTACATAAAAAAATGTTTAACCATTCCCACCATAGAAATAGGATGTGCATAGGATAGTGCTAGGTCTATGATTCCCACCGACTATTGTCACGTACAGACGTATTAACTACATTATTTCCTTACGATTGGGTTTAAAGGTTAGAACTTCTAGGTTGCAGCTTGAGTGAAATAGCTTCTTGCAAACCGTTATGGCATTCGTTGCCTATTTTGTAGTTTTCGAATGCTTAATTCACGTCAAAATTATAAAGATACGATAAAAGTACGATTGTGTGGAAGGTTGTTCCAACGTTGTACCGGTGCGTGTGTACTCTCACTTACTTATTCTGTGGTACTGTCCTAGTCCATGATTACTGTCAACGTACTGACGGCGGCGGCACGCGTTATCCAAATAAGTAGCGACGAATTTAATAATGTACAGCGTGCGACGCCCGCCCCGACACCTGTGCGGTGACACCGGGGCGGGCGGGGCGGCGGTGGACTGTCTACGGCGACACCTGTGCCAACGCAACGGTGCTGGGACGTCTCGGTGACCAGCCCGGCTCCACACACAATGCTTGGATATCACAAGATGCAATGTTTGCAATAATGTGACAATCATATTGTCAGTCAGTATTGTAGAATGTTACTAGTAAAATTGTAATTTTACGAATTATTGCAAAATGTTTTAACGCTTATGTAAGTTTTAGATTACCGTGGTTACTGTTCATTTTAAAAGATTAAACGGCTTTCTACTCACGGCATGATTTGTGCGGAGCACGACGTTTCGAGCCAAACGTTTGGCTTGTATTCAGATGAGCTACCGTGTCCAGCGGCGGCCAACGGGGAACTGTCAATTTGACGTGTTCCGCCGTTGGCGAAGATTTGTAGTTGTGGGTAGTTGTGGGTAGTACGTCTTGAGCGGCTGCGTTCCGGAGATCCAGGGAAAGGCAAAAGGCGCCAACTGTGTCTGGAATTTTACTGCAAGCCTTTGCCTTCCGGATTTTAACGCTTGCTATAAACCTAACCCAACCCAATTTAATATTATTCATCTCCACCTAACCTAACCGAAATGAATCTCATGAAAGTTTAGTAATATTGCAACATTACTAGTAATATAATAAGACGTTTAAACGATTTTTACTAGTTAAAGTATTAAAAACGAATTTTACCATATTACCGCGACGTAAACATGATGTCTATTTTTAACTGACTTCCAATTCTCAATTCGACTTTTTTTATGTTTGTTTCCTCAGAACTTTCCGATTTTGATAATTATTTCTTTATTTGAAAGCTGGTGCTTCCCGTATGGTCCCATTTCAATTTGGTTTAGTTCTGACAATGACATCCATGAGAAAATCATATAAGTCTTAAATTTGCATCAAGGATGTGCGCGACAAATGGATGAATAACTTAATATAACGTTAATCGATTTTGATGTTTTTTTTTATCGGAAAGGACGTGTACAAATTAGTTAGTGTACTTCAGATTCACTAAAAATAAACAAATAAAAAAAAATCAAAAAAACGACGACTAAAAAAAACATTAAAAAGTAAAAAATAATTGCCATTTTTGCAGTTACTATTTTTATTATTTTTTGAGTCGGTGTCGGCCAAGGTTCTCTTGATTGGCGCAGCGCGTGCCCGGCTGACACCGACTCAAAATATAACAAAAATCGTAACTATAAAAAGGGCAAATATTTTTTTACTAATATTTTTTTTGTCTTCAAATTACTACAAATTTTAGATACGATTATGTAATTTCATGTACGTTACTGGAAAACAACTAGGGAAAACTAGAACCAGTCGATAATACATTAACAATATTTGCTTTATAAATTCAAAGCTAAATTTAAATGTTATTACAATAAAGGACCTTGCCTTTACACAAGTCTTTTCGCGCCGCAACCGAAATGGTACTGAAAATGGATTACTAATACTATAAGTTATATTGTTGTATTAGCGTATAGGATAAGGTGCCATGCCAGGATAATCCCTTTATGAGCACGGTTACTTTAAGTACTTCGCAAGGTCAGGTAGCACCCGTAATTATAGAACATGCATGAAAAGATGTATGTTTGTAGATGATGCGAAAGAAGTGTCTTGTGAAGAAGTGTGTGGCGTTCTATCATCTCTGCCTACCCCTCCGGGAAAGTGGCGTGAAGGTATGTATGCATGTATGTGGTACATTGAAATAGATGGAAATCACGGACAATTTTGTATTGTCGCTTAAAAACCCGGTATTGAACCCCTTTCACCTAGTGAGACCTAAGGGGACCTACATTCCGGACAATGGGTGCAGCCCGCATTCAACTTAGCACTTATCCAACTCAGAGATTGAAAGTGTTGCATGAATGAGGCGGGGATTTGCTCCTAGACCTCTGGCATGCAAGAAAAGTCCCTGCGCCACTAAGCTACGAGCCGCTCGTCTATCAGTTCCATAAGGGCGCAACTAAAACAATTATTAATTATATTTAAAAATAATCACAAGGAATTATGATTATCAAAAAAGTAAATCTGTTCATTGATGGTCTAGCTAATAATTTAAAGATAAAACTATAAGTCGCTGTTGCTTGGTGTTCTAAAATTAGGCAATTACTATAAAAAAGTTTGAACATAGAATATGAGAGTCAATTATTGACCGTTATAGGTACAAAATACCATTTAGACCATCAATAGCATCTTTGAACTTTTGAAATTACTAAATAAGTAGTAGTTATTTTAAAAAATAATAAAATATGGTTTCACTTAAACCCTCATAGAACTTATTACAATCAGATGCAATCACACCCTGAATCAAGTACCAGCCAAATACAGTGTGCATCTCCTCAAGCAGCACATGCCCACTATCGGCCATGCCCCGCACCGGGCGGCGGCGCGCGCGCAGCCATCGGGGGATTCTCCGATCAATAAATAACCCGCGGGTTGGCAGCGCCTTATACGGCGCGCGTCCGGCCGCTCCCGCCGCCGTATATACGCCGCGCGGCACGCCGGCACGCCACTCGCAAGGGCACCGCCTGCCGCCGCCTACCTGCTCGTAAGTCTCACCACCAGTCCACTTGGAACGCGAACGCGGATATTGTGAAGTTTTGAAGTGCTAGTGAACTCTCGATCATCGAAATCCAGTTCTTTAAAAGTGACAATTTGAAGTGATCTTACCTGGTTCTAACCCGGAACCTGGTTCACACTATCTTGGAATTAGGCAGGGGTGATAGTGATAAGGTGTAATATGACTGTAAATTTGCAACAAATTTTGCGCATTTATTTAATGATTACCTTTGATTACTATTTTCATAATATCTAACTCCTTGAACACTGCTAATTCTATTATTATTTTCAATTAAAAGCAACTGTCCATTGAGGACGCGTGATTTTTTAAGTAGTTTTTTAGTAGTTGTAATTAAATCGAACTATCGATTTGTTGTGAATAAATTATTTCACATGCTAGTTTTAAATTTTTTTTTTTGCAATTTTGTAAAAATATTTGCAACATACTTAAACTACACTGAAAATATAATTAATGACTTGTTGAAATTCAAGTTACCACGAGCAAGCAAACTTTGTGCGTCATATTACAAATTAGAAATTCACAGTCATATTACACCTTTAAATAGCTAACATACCCTTACTGCAATCACAAGGTCTCATGTGTATTTGGAGAATAATATTTTTGATATCAACAAATCGGACAACCAAATGTTGAATTGTTGCACACTTGCACACACAATACTAAATTCTGATCTTATCAAATACATTTCTGATATGCATTTGTAATGGATAAAATTCCCGCGGTAAGTTTTTCCAGCGTAGCGTCACAACACGAATTTAAAAAAAGTGCGTCCTCACTGCATGTTTGGGTTTGTTGACAGTGAAAAAAAACTCGCAATGAACTTTATTATCATATACTTTGAGCGCCATTTTAAACTTAACTTAATTATTCAGATGAGCGGAGCCGCATCCAAGAGCTAGAACTACTAATAAGTATGAAATATAATGAAGAGCAACAACAAAACAATTTAATGAAAAATCGGTGAACGAACATCAAAAATAATAAAGTCGAACCTAGAACCTCCTCCTTTTGTGAAGTCGGTTAAAAATCTTGGGATATTGAATATTTCACTGATTGCACATTCATAAAAGCAGCGTCAAATATTACGGCTGTGCAGTTTAAAAAGTAATAAATCGCGTCTGAAGTTGATCGCATTATACACGTGTCAAAAGATGTTTCATGTCCATTCCTCTGCGACGGCGCACTCGAGCGATCACAATAGAATTAGCATGCAGCGACGGGTATTCGCCGCGAGGACAATCGCTCGTCTCCCAATTAAATTCGCCGGTATCGAACCAAACGCTCCGCAAATAGACATGGCATTTCAATCTGTTCGATCGGCAATCCCTGAAGAGCTTCACGCTCTATTTCCGTATATTCCCCGTGATCGTTCACTAACCTGATATTTCTCTGTCTAGGTGTATAGATTCAAAACTCGCCGACCGTCAACATGTGCGACGATGATGCGGGCGCCCTCGTGGTGGACAACGGGTCCGGCATGTGCAAGGCGGGTTTTGCCGGCGACGACGCGCCCCGCGCCGTCTTCCCCTCCATTGTGGGTCGACCTCGTCACCAGGGTGTCATGGTGGGCATGGGACAGAAGGACTCCTACGTAGGGGACGAGGCCCAAAGCAAGAGGGGTATCCTCACCCTCAAATACCCCATCGAACATGGCATTATCACCAATTGGGATGACATGGAGAAGATCTGGCATCACACCTTCTACAACGAGTTGAGAGTGGCGCCCGAGGAGCACCCGATTCTATTGACGGAGGCACCGCTCAACCCGAAAGCGAACCGCGAGAAGATGACGCAGATCATGTTCGAAACATTCAACTGCCCGGCGATGTACGTCGCCATCCAGGCCGTGCTCTCCCTGTACGCCTCCGGTCGTACCACCGGCGTCGTGCTAGACTCCGGAGACGGCGTCTCCCACACAGTACCCATCTACGAGGGTTACGCCCTACCTCACGCGATCCTCCGTCTCGATCTGGCCGGCCGCGATTTGACCGAGTACCTCATGAAGATCCTCACAGAGCGAGGCTACTCGTTTACGACGACCGCCGAACGGGAGATCGTGCGGGACATCAAGGAGAAGCTCTGCTACGTCGCGCTCGACTTCGAGCAGGAAATGCAGACGGCGGCGGCGTCGACTTCGCTGGAGAAGTCGTACGAGTTGCCCGACGGCCAGGTGATCACGATCGGCAACGAGAGGTTCCGTTGCCCGGAGGCTCTGTTCCAGCCCTCGTTCTTGGGTATGGAGTCCTGTGGCACCCACGAGACCGTATACAACTCTATCATGAAGTGCGACGTGGATATACGCAAGGACTTGTATGCCAATACGGTGCTGTCTGGCGGCACCACCATGTACCCCGGTATCGCTGACAGGATGCAGAAGGAGATCACGGCGCTCGCGCCCTCCACTATCAAGATCAAGATCATCGCTCCCCCGGAGAGGAAGTACTCCGTCTGGATCGGTGGCTCCATCCTCGCCTCTCTCTCTACCTTCCAGCAGATGTGGATCTCGAAGCAGGAGTACGACGAGTCCGGGCCAGGCATCGTCCATCGCAAGTGTTTCTAGACTGTGCTGCGCACGCCGCGCGGAGCCGCGCCCGCGCAACATACCTTTATTGCGTTTACGTATCTTTTATATTATTTTTAAGATAATTTTGTTACACTACGATATAATTATCGTCACCTCTCAATTCATTTATAAGCTAGACCAACATATTCGCTCAAACCTTGCATTATTATTAAGATATTGAATAAAATAATTCGTTGTTATTGACTTTTTTTATTCCTTACCTTTTCTCTAAGTCGATTTTCAATAATTTGGTCACCATTACGTACTTTTAATGAAAGTGGGTGCTTTTCTCTGGATAATATTTATTGATATTTAGCACACATTATTTGATTCCATGGACAAAAAAATTACAAAGGCTTCACTATACAACCTTAAATTTTACATGAGTCGAACCGCTTTAATTTTCAAATGCCATGTTTTATGTGATAGTGCAAAAGTTAAAAAAGGTTTAATTGTTTGAAACAGGTTTTTTGAAATGTTTGTTATTTGACCACATATAAATTTTGAAATCTGATTTCTGTGATTTTGAAAATTTTGATTTCTGTGCAAAATTATGTAGATATTCTATTAAAAATAACTTAAAAACGGCTCAACTTGCTGGTATGAAACTATGGATACAGATAATAATCTTTTGAGATTCCTGAGGTCGTTCAACATGTTTGAAAACTTACGGCTTTTCAAGCGACGGGAGGAGACATTCTCCGACGTTTCGGGCCGATCGTTCAGCCCGTTGTCAAGGAGGCAGCTGCTAAGTCTGACCTAAGCCAGTCGGATGCTGAACGATCAGCTCGAAACGTCGGTAAATGCCTCCTCCCGCCGCGTGAATAGCCGTAAGTTTTTAAACAAGATTGTAATCAGTGCTATTGCACTTATTTTGCCTAGGCGTAGGCACACAGAATATACGAGAATGTATTACGAGCCCGAGATGAAATCCTAAGATTTATCGATCATTTGATTCCTAAGCTAAGAAGAATTTGGTAATTGGCAAGAATCTAGATGTGTTGTCTCGATGTGACCTTTTTTTCTATCGCAATTCATAAGCCGATGTATTTTTATGTTTTGACTGGACATGGCTAACTTACTGTCATAATATTACCCTCATACGCCACATGGACTATGCTTATCCTTATATAGATTAATCTAGATTGAAAACATAGACCATTTTCATATTCCGCTTGAACCATCGTTTATTCAGTGTGATGCGTTTCCGCTTTAGTTTCAGTTTCTTAATTTGCTCCATTAGATGTATATTATACACTCAGATTCGTCATTTATTTCCTATTCATTCACCACCCACTAAATAAAGAAATGACCTCTAAATTGACTTAGATTACGAACCACGGCCAGCGGTGGAGATACCATCACCCGACCGCGCTCAGAGTTGTTTCTCGTCGATTATCGAACGACAATTAAGTGAGACGTTATGTCTGTGTTATTTGAATACCTATTTTTCCACTGAATTAATTAATAATTAATCATAACGCATTACGTTTAATTGGTTACACTTAATTTACTTTAAACCTATCTCAATAATACATTGGATTTATCTAAGTAGTCAAAAACATCAAATGACTTAGCGTATACTTTCTCTTAAGTAATGGTGATTCTTTATACAAATAACCTTCTCAAAGTTTGTACCATTTTTTCTATACATTAAATACTAGCTGCGGGTAGGCTTTGCTCATGTCGGCATCTTAATTTTTTTTTCTCGGCAAATTTCGGCCTATGTCACACTTCATTGAAGACATATATGACAGGTTATGGATTTAATAAGCTATATTTTTATTAAGGTATACAATTTTAATTACTTTAATTAAGACCCTTAAATAGGATTCTAGTTGTTATCAAATTTTGAGTAATATTTGATGTTTGTTTTTAATTTCCGTGTTGCAATAAAATAGGTACAAGCAAGAGAGTAACGGCAGCTGCCTCTGCCCCCACAGGAGCCGCCCGACGTCCGCCGAAGTTACCGTTTCCGGAGCCACCGGTGCGGCGTCCCCAAACCGCAACCAAAAACTAACCATGCTTTTCATACGATTCACCATAAATGAAGACAATATGATTCGAGATAAACTATTTTTCTTTAGCAATAGCAAGTTCTTCAATCATTACTTCAGTGACTTTAATTTTCGAATTGTGTTTCGAACACAGTGTGTGAGGCGTGAGCGTGCTGCGCTTACAATACAAATACAATGTGGGAGTAGGAAGTCATCTCAAACACCGCGACCGAGAGTGGGAGGGAGATGGAACATACCTGCCCGATGTCTCAAAGTTTCTAATCGCTATAAGTACATAGTGTCCGGGCTCATTACATGTGGAATGCGTTTTTGTAAAATATTTATGATTTCACTATGTTTCCTTTTAAAATCATGTGATGAAGCCTTGGATACCTGAGGGATTACCACGATACATTAACGCACTGGGTGAACAGTCAAGTAAGTGATTAAATCTGTCGTTTAGATGCATTTCTTACTACGCTAACTGGAAAATATCAGTTCACTTGGCCGTATAACACGTTATTTGACATTTACATAGGATGGTACGGAATGCAACATAGCGTCAGATTTAATCACTCACTTGTATGTTCACCAGACGAGTTAACTTACCGTGGTAACGCCCCTGTGCATTTGCAGATTGAACGGGTAAGGTGAATAGTCGTAATAATTCGCACAATACCCTTTTTTTGGTCAATAAGAGGTTACCCATTGATTAAACTATTTTTTTTATATGTTAAGCGCGGCATATGGCGCATGCCAGTACTTCATAAAAGAGGCGCCCGGCGACGCACATGAGCTTTCTGACTTTCACAGGGATTGCGAAAGGCCGACCAGGTGATTTTTCACACCATGGTTGAAGGACCGCAGGCCGTACCGACGAGGCCCCGCCGTACCTAGTCAGGGAGTCGATTCTATAGTTTAACGACCCAAAAGATATGAGGCATGAGAGCCTTTTTCACCCACTCCTGATTTGCTTACTCGCCACATATTAAGGGCCTTTTTTTGCAGCAATTAAAATAAATCATCACTTGGTGAAAACCAGGGTTAATATTAATATCAAAAACTACGATATCATTGAACTCATGCATTGTAAAAAATATATTAAACTGAGAGCATACAAAACGATGAGCATAAACTGAGCACCCATCGCCAATCAAAACGAGATTAGGTAGGTAATTTGTTGCTAATTAGTTACGATAATTTTTAATTTGGTGCTCTTTTTATTATACATTATATTGCGTGTTTTTATTATTTATATTAAAAAGAGCAACAAAATCCAACATAACTGTAACTAATGAGCAACAAATTAACGAAAAAATCATAACCGTTTTCCGATCCGATGGAGGCTAATTTAAGGTATTTATATTTTATATTTATAAAGTTAGCAAATCTCCCAAGTTTGATACAAGAAATATCTTTTTTAGTATAACTGAAAGATGTATGTAATAATCTCAAACTTCCGAGGGTTTTCCCACATACATTAATTAATAACTCTGTAAATACTGTACCTACCTAGGTTAAGGGTTACTATTTTTCGTTTCGACGTACGATATTATTGAACTTGGAAGCTTTAAATAGCTTAAACAAGTTGGCATGGCTACGTTGCCAGACGCTACGCACCATAACTATAGGTGCATCAAGTGCAATGACGGCGGGCAGCGGCGGCAAGCGTTGTTGTCCAAATAAGTAGCGGCCGCGTGACAAACGTGCGCCGTGCATCCGCCGCCTCCGCGCGCCGCCCTGACACCGGGGCGGGCGGGGGAGTGAGGGCGGGCGGTGCTGTTATGCACTTTCATGGTTCATTCAATTCGCGATTTTCAAATAATTTGAAACGGACACGCCACTTTTGCTCTTCGCGTATCGCTTTGTCAATAACTCTTCATAAACACAAGTTATATCCTGTGATAATGCAATCAATCAGAGACTTTTAGGACAAAACAAAAGAGTTAGTTGTTATTTTACTTGTTTTCGTCTATTTTTCCCTCCAGTAAAATTGTATTATGGTAGGTACTTCTTGTACTATTATACTAGGAACTACTTGTAAGCAAAGCGCGCATTTATTTTATTTATTTATTTCAGAAAAAAACTTTTGCCAGGTATATGGGCGTCCGCAATATTATGTCATCTTATTTTATTATGAACCAGCCGCTTCCAGATCTTCCAGGTGGGGGCGTCCAGTCTTCGTGTTCACGTACATCTCTCACACTGGTCTATATTTCCCTACAAGTTCAGCCCAATAGTATTTTGCTTAATTACTTACTGTTCAGATCCTACTTACTGCGCCTTACCTACAAACTATTAAATATTATAGATATAACAACTATAAAAAAGCATTCAGTAGATTAAGGTGGGCCTTCCCGCTCAACTCCCAATACAAACGTGGAATGAAGATCACGCGCATATTTCTTATCAGAGATCTAAAATTATACTCAAAAGTGCTTTATTTGATCGAATTAGATGTCTGATGACCATTGGCATTGGAAAATAGTGTTTGGTATCTAAGTTATAAGGTCCGAAAGTAAGATTTTTTCGCGCGTTTTATGCAATAACTATGGACGTGGATTACTCAACGATAAAACATCTCAAACAATTATTCATTAGACCTAGATTGTTTCATGAAGATTTATTATAAAGTTGGTTTTTGTTTGATGTTTGACTAAAGCAGTCGTTTTTTTTTTACTTTTAGCTTTAAGTCGATTTGTAATCAAAATTATCGTGAATCTTACCAAATCAAACACTTTGTGGACATGTTGCATCCTCCTCATCACGGAGCCTTTTTTTGTCTTTGAAACAGAGAAGGTCCCAGAGCGCAATAGCACGGTTATATACAGTGCCCGCAGATGAGTTTGTCCCGTGACAAACCGTTTAAAATATCTTGGTTACACATATATAGTAAAGTAACCTCAGTTCAACTCGGTGGCTCTCTGATTGCAAGTTCAATATTGCAGGTCACCTCAGTGTCCCCGGTGCAATTATTTAGTGTAATTAATAACTTATTTAGGGCCGATTTTTCAATCCTCAGATAGTACTTATCGGACTGATTTGAAAATTGGAAATTCAGGTTGGTCAAAAGACGGATAGTCATTGCCGGAAAATTATCTATCACAATTATCTGACTATAATTTTACTAATAAACATATGGACTTACTTTATCGGATGGATAAGCAGACGCGTAAATAAGTCCGTCGAATAGTTATCTAACTGTTTATCTGACTATTGAAAAATCATCCCTTATTCTTCCAATATGGTTACGCTTACTAGCCCTTATTCCTAGAAAACCGTAAACAGAAAGTTTGAAATTAAAACTTTTATTAAGTGTCATCGACTTCGTCTTCAAATGGTCTTCCCTTCTTAATTGTATTGACAATAAAATACAAGTCTGATAATTTTAAAGAATGTGTTAACTGTAAAGATCGTACATTTTTATTTATAGCGGCAATCACCGACCATGGAAGGACGGTATTAGCGATCGAAACCCATTCGTATGATGGCATTGTAGCCACGAGGTAATGGAACACGTCAAATTATTTTTATGCAACCTGACATGGATGGCTAATACTACTACTACCGTTATGATATCAGCCCAATACATCACATTCCCGAAAGAATTAGGTGCCATGCCAGGGAAGGTCTTTACGAGCACGGCTACCTTGAACTGGATTAAAAACACGGACAATTTTGAATTGCCGCTTCGATCATCATTTCATCTAATGCGATGGTACCAACCCGGGCGGACTCGCATTCGTGACGAGATGCACGTATCCAACTTAGAAAGATAAATAATGTGGTGAATGAACGGGGCGAGGATTTGAACCCAGACCTCTGGTAAGATAGGCAAGGCTACGAGCCGCTCAGCTGTGGTTTGTTTACGAATTCAGAACGCGCAAGATCAAACGTTCGTTGCTCTAAATAGCGTCCTGTAAAGTTCTCACGTGTTCTGAGATATCAATGGAACTCGAGAAAATCTGTAGTATGCGAATTCATACACAAACTCACTCGCTAGCGCTGCCGATATTGTATGGAACAGTGGTTACGCCGCCCCTATACAACCGTGTTTCGGTTGCTACTCCCGTCCTTCCAAACTCGCTGGCGGTTACAGACTAAACAATGTTATTTCCTCATTATATGAGAAATGATTTGATTATCTTTACATTGTTTCAGGTTTTGGAACATTAAACTAAAATCATTCATACCAAATCAGTACCTTGGGTATCAAATAAATTGATGGGAATGAGGTAAAATTTAACATTAAAACAAAAACGACACATAAACTGTCTACGAAACGTTGACAAGCTCAAATTCCTTTGGCACGAACAGTTGGTGTTTATTAAAACGTTTAATTTTAATTTTCAATGTGCACATAAGGGGACATGCAGCGGCAATGTCCACTATCGGCAATGTGCCCAATCGGCGCCCACGCAGCCATCGGGGGATTAGATCAATAAATAACCAGCGAGGTGACGCGGCGCACCGGGGCTGCAGCGCCTTGCATGGCGCGCGTCCGGCCGCCCCCGCCGACATATATACGGCGCGCGGCACGGCGGCACCTCACTCGCACGAGCACCGCTTGCTGCCACCTACCTGCTCGTAAGTCTCCCACCCGGTCGAGTCGACTCGACTTAGTGTAAACGCTCCAGATCGCGCTAGAGCGCCAGTGCAATGATGAGGAACTAGTGTAATAAATTATTGAAGTGCTAAGTGAAGACGTGATCGTTGAAGCTGGATGAGAAGAGAGCCTAAGAAAGTTCTTGAAGAGTGAATATTTGAAGTGATCTTTAAACATGGTACTCTACCTGTCGACTTGCTCTATTACCGGCATCTCGAAGAATAATACTGCGAATCGAATACTAATCACAAGATAATTAAAGCCGTCAAATATTGCAGCGTTTACACTCAGTCGAAAAGACGAAACCGTTTATTCAGTCAAAAGAGTAATGCAGTGATGAAAACGTACTGTATAAAATGTCCGTTAGCTGCTTATTAATGGTAGTTTTAAGTACTTTACTAAGAAAGTTAATGTTGAGGAAAAACCTATTTAAGAAGGCATGTAATTATTTAATTTATTATCGGAATCATAGATATTTTTTTAATAAAATAATTAATAAACTTAACATTTTCATAAAGGCGTGAAGTGGCCTAATGATAATTTTAATCAACTCAAAAGTAAAAGTGGAACAGAAACTTTCAAAAATTGTCCCAAAGTATTAACTCGATCGTTGCAAATGTTTTTATGGTGGCAAAAATAGTTTGTTTACACTTGTGAATGACATTTAGACTCAATCTGCAATCATCTAAGCCCTAGCTTGGATGTTTGAGTCTGTTGGCAGTGAAACGATACTGCACAAGATGGCTTCGATAAAGTCAATATGAAAGAAATCTACTCTTTAAAATCATTAAAAAATATGCAAGCAGAACTGCCGAAATAAATAGCACTAAAAATCGTTTTGGCGATGAATAAATTCCGTTATTATGTTAAATATTTACAAATTCATTATACATTACATTTTTTAAAAAAACCTGATATCACCATCAAAAGTGGTGTTCAAATGTATCCAAGGTTGTAAATGTTTGAACTTTTGTTTGACTTTTAATTAAGAAACCAATTCTAGTTTTTATAAAATGCTTCGACCAGATTTAGTAAATTACTGCCTAATGTGCTCGCCATCAATAGCTATAGTTTAAATATATTCGGTTTTATTTTTGTGAATATTTCTTCTTATACTATAGGCAGTATCCTGTACTATTTGGTTATATTTAAAAATTTGCTAGTTCAACAAAATACAACGAAAAAGAACTGGGAACTAGCATTTTTTTTCAAAGTCTACTAATTTTGCGAAATCTTGTGTCAATGTTTTGAAGAAAAACATAGTTAAAACACTTAATTCGAAAGAATTTACTAAAACCAACAGATATGCATGAGGCAGCCTATACCGCCTAGCAAGATATACCGACGAAATACTATGGTGGCATAAATCCCCTTAACGATTCAAAAAGTAATAAATCTCCTATTAATAGAATCGCACATGTCAAAGATGTTGCATGTGAATTGTGGTGCGACGGCGCACTCGAGAGAATTAGAATTAATACGTTACGACGTGTTGTCGTCGCGTGGCCAATCGCTCGTCTTCTAATGAAATTCGCTATTATCTAACCGATGACTCCGCAAATAGACATGGCATTTCAATCGGTTCGATTGGCTATCCCTGAAGAGCTTCACGCTCTATTTCCGTCGAAGCTCCGTGATTGTTCATTTACCTGATATTTTCTGTCTAGGTGTATAGAGTCGGAGCGCGCCAACCGCCAACATGTGCGACGATGATGCGGGCGCCCTCGTGGTGGACAACGGGTCCGGCATGTGCAAGGCGGGCTTTGCCGGCGACGACGCGCCCCGCGCCGTCTTCCCCTCCATTGTGGGCCGACCTCGTCACCAGGGTGTCATGGTGGGCATGGGACAGAAGGACTCCTACGTAGGGGACGAGGCCCAGAGCAAGAGGGGTATCCTCACTCTCAAATACCCCATCGAACATGGTATCATCACCAACTGGGACGACATGGAGAAGATCTGGCATCACACTTTCTACAACGAGTTGAGAGTGGCGCCCGAGGAGCACCCGATTCTATTGACGGAGGCGCCGCTCAACCCGAAAGCGAACCGCGAGAAGATGACGCAGATCATGTTCGAAACGTTCAACTGCCCGGCGATGTACGTCGCCATCCAGGCCGTGCTCTCCCTCTACGCCTCCGGTCGTACCACCGGCGTCGTGCTCGACTCCGGAGACGGCGTCTCCCACACGGTACCCATTTACGAGGGTTACGCGCTACCTCATGCGATCCTCCGTCTCGATCTGGCCGGCCGCGACCTGACCGAGTACCTCATGAAGATCCTCACGGAGCGAGGCTACTCGTTCACGACGACCGCCGAGCGGGAGATCGTGCGAGATATCAAGGAGAAGCTCTGCTACGTCGCGCTCGACTTCGAGCAGGAAATGCAGACAGCGGCGGCGTCGACTTCGCTGGAGAAGTCGTACGAGTTGCCCGACGGCCAGGTGATCACGATCGGCAACGAGAGGTTCCGTTGCCCGGAGGCTCTGTTCCAGCCCTCGTTCCTGGGTATGGAGTCCTGCGGCACCCACGAGACTGTCTACAGCTCGATCATGAAGTGCGACGTGGACATCCGCAAGGACCTGTATGCCAATACGGTCCTGTCAGGCGGCACCACCATGTACCCCGGTATCGCTGACAGGATGCAAAAGGAGATCACGGCTCTCGCGCCCTCCACTATCAAGATCAAGATCATCGCTCCCCCGGAGAGGAAGTACTCCGTCTGGATCGGTGGCTCCATCCTCGCCTCGCTCTCTACCTTCCAGCAGATGTGGATCTCGAAGCAGGAGTACGATGAGTCCGGCCCGGGTATCGTCCACCGCAAGTGCTTCTAGACTGTGTTGCGTGAGGCCCGCGGAGCTGCACCCGTGCAACATACATTTATTGCGTTTACGTATCTTTTGTATTATTTTTACGAGAATTTTGTTATACTACGATATCGCTATCGCCACCGCTCAAGCCATGTGCCATCGAAACTATCATATTAGCTCATTCGTTACACAAGTATTGAGAAATTTATTAAAATAATTCGTCGTTATCTTGTTATTGCCTTTGTTTTAATAACGTTTCCCAGCTTTAAACATTCTAAGATTCTTTGGTTCCTCGTTCACAAATGCTTTATTGTCGTTATTTTTTTTTAGTGAAGTAGGTGTAAATCCAAAACCTTCCCTTTATTTGAGCGTACGTGAACAGAGATACCATCTAGTAAACCATGGACCCCACAAGGGCCTGCTATGTTCAACTGCACTATTAACTTATTTCGTAGAAATAGCAACCAGCAAATAAGCAAAGAAATATACAATCTTACATGGGTTCTGAGTCAAGAAAGCAGCATTCAGATTGATATTATAACCATATAAATGTCAAATAAATAAAATATTTCCATAAACAAGAATTATCAAGTCTAGTGAAAATACCTACAAATATTTCATTGATTCATTTATAAATCACAGACGGACACTAGTATGATATTATAAATATACAATAATTTAGTATCACCGCGAGAGAAAATCATAAGATTTATCGATCATTCTAATTCCCCGGCCTTAAAAGCTATTTGTCCGTGGGGAAGAGTCTAGATTTATAGAGTACATTTGACATTTCCATCGCATTGAGTTCAGCAACAAGGGATTAGGTTTTTCTTTACATTCGCTGTGAATTTATTATTACTTACTTTTCAATATATTGCTATTTCGACTTTTCTTTTTTTTTATTCTTATTTTCATCAGTAAAAAACCTTGCAAAACTATTTTCAAAATAAAGACAAGATGTTAATCATAGTTATATAAATCTGGTCTGGAAGCAGCCGTATGATGTACAGCTGATTAGAAGTTTCCAGAATTATCATCTAAACGTTTGTATAGGAGAAATTTGTGATTGAAATTGTAGGGAAACAGAATACCATGCTAAAAAAATTATCAACCTTTTTTACTCTAAATATGTCGAGGTATCCCTGGTGTTTGGACAAAGTTCCATCAAAATCTTGTACATTATTGCTTTATAATGCATTCAGTAAAGTTGAAATACAATAAATCTCGTAACATTTTAATAGAGTTAAAATGGCACGAAACACTGGCAAGTCGTTTCAAAGTGTGTCCTTTTGCAGTAAAAAATCATAAACCACATGTAGGGTAACAGAATACACATGCGGCGATGCTTCCGCTTCCGGTGCCGCCCGCCCCCACTACCCCCTCCCTCCCGCCTGCCACCCGGCGACCCCCACCTTCGACCTCGCTGCCGACTCACTGCACAGTTCATCATAAATAGAACTCGTTTTCGAGATAAACTACTTTGTTGCAGCAAATAATAGTTGTAAACCGAAATAATTTGATAACTCTCAGACAACGAGCATGGAAGGACAGGAGTAGCGATCGAAACTTGCTCGTGTGCACACCGCATAAGAACTAGGTGCCATGCCAGGACCCTCTTATATTGCACAGCTTACTGATATTAATTTAATGAGCAGCATGCGTACTTAAGGTGGGCCCGAAAATTACGCTCCCCATACAAACGTAGTTTACTAATCATTTGAAAACCACTATTCCAATTTGTTTGATATTTGGGGCTTAATATCAGGCAACAAATATCTATGTCTGCACGTGTTTGTTTTTTTGAAAAATGTATCCTGTGTCACACAACACAGAAAAGAAAATCGAAACAGTTTTTTTCAAATGATTAGTAAACTACGTTTGTATGGGGAACATAGCTTACGGGCCGTTCTTAATACGGCCTGTACAAGATCAGGTAACGTGTAATAATATAAGCACTATACGGTCTCGGCTACGGCCATTACCGTGGACCTCTGGCGTGCCAGTAAGTTCTACCGCCAGCTGTTGTCTCTCGTTGCCAGTGGACTACTGGCGTACGTGTAAACGCGGCTGGCTCGAGGCTACGCTCCCGCTCGGTGTCTTAAGGGCCTACATTTTAAAATTAAAAAGCCCATTATTTACCTGAAAAGATGTCTCGAAAACACCCTCAGGATAAACCGGTTTTCTATATCAAAACATGTCCGATTGAATGTTTTTTTTTTTCGAATATATTTTTACATCTTAAAAGCTAGTCTCCTTAGTTTTCATAAATTAGTTTTTCCGGTAAATGACCAAGTTAAAATCAATTCTATTTTGCATATCTTAAAATAGAAGACTTTCTTAAATAAAAAACTCAGCATTACTTAAACCAAATATCTTATGAAATGGAGTATGAAATAGCTTTCCCTTTTTGTATGGGCCGAAACTAAAAATATACACTATCAACTGGCGTACCTGTAAAGCGCTGTCGCGCCTGAACGAGTGTGACAGTAAGTGCGGATACCCGCCCGGGCGCCAGAGACCGTCAACTTTTCCAATCTCACAGAACGAGCTCAAGATAACAGTTGCCTCCGGTTAGACTTTTTATCTGCGTCGACCGGCAGATAAGCCGCCCAGACCATTCTTTGTCTTTCTAATTTTATCGTTTCTCCAACTTGTAGAAAGTAGGGAAATATTATGTTTTTTAGCTTGTGTTTAGCTCATCTTTTCCTTATGCCATGTTTCAAAGTTTCCTGTTGTATTTATTTTTAAAAAATATATATTTTTTAGTTTTATTAGTTTCCATTTCTTAGTTCAACCATTAGATTAAAATTAAACACTCGGATTCGCCCCTTTTTTTTATTTTCCTGCCAGTGTGATTACTATTCGCGAAGAAGAACCGACAACAATCTTTGCCAGGTTTGTCATTTTATTTTCCATCGATACTTACTAACTAGTCAAAAGTCGTTGATTGCATTAAAAAAAATTACCAACGAATTGCGATATTAAAAAAAAATCATATATAGATTTATGGTCTAGCTACAAGTTAAAGATAAAACTGTAAGTCTCTGGTGCTTTGTGTTCTAAAATTAGATAAATGTTTATATTTTTTCATAAAAACACACGAGTATGAGCGTGAGATATTTACAGGTCTAGTTAGATTTATAATCTTAAAATATAGCTAGACCATCAATGCATCTTTCCTATTTTTTTAATTACAAAATAAGTAGTAGTTATTTTTAAAAATAATAACAAATCGTGACATTTATGTAAGCACAATCGACCGTCAAGCAAGGACACATTAATTAAAGAAAGATCCCTGTAAAAATAACTAATTAACGAGTACACTGCAAGGCTGGACCCGAACAAGCAAAACATACCATTCGCGGGTATTGCGTCGAACCAATTTCGCCACTTGCTGCATGCTCATAATTTGGAATTCCCCTACATTGCCTCTTCCCGTAATCAATGCCTACTACTTACACAGTATTTAAGATTATACCTATATATATTTATTTAACACTATACCTTGACTGCAAAGATTGAACATTCAAACATATTGCCGTCGTCACCAAAATCGTATTTGTTTTTAGATGCTAGAGCCGGCCCTAGGTTGACTTAAGGTGGCCCAACCCGGCGGGCCTAACTCATTCGCGGGCACGGTACAAAACCGTGCTGTTGCGCTCTGGAACCTTCTCTGTTTCAAAGAATAAGACAGGCGCCGTGATGAGGAAGATGCAACATGTCCACAAAAAAGACAATGTGCATAGTGTATGATTTGGTAATATTTACGAAAATTTTAATTTCAAAAATCTAACAAAAACCAAATAGATTATAAATCTTGATTAAATACGCTATGTCTGATGACTAGTCTTTTCGCCTCGATGTCATTACCACAGCTGTCCCTGAACTGTACCCCGGATGACGTAGCCGCGGCTGTGCGTAAAATGAAACGCGGGAAGTCGTCTGGTCACGACTCGCTTAGCTTGGAGCACCTGTTGTACGCTGGTCCGAAGTTATTTGACAAAATGTCGATACTATTTAACGCGTGTATCGCTCACGGATACCTACCAGATGATTTCATGAGAACGGTAGTCGTTCCTATAGTTAAGAACAGAACCGGGGACGTCTCCAGCATTTCAAATTATCGTCCCATTTCTCTAGCTACTGTTATGTCTAAAGTACTGGAAAGAATAATACAACCGCAACTATATAAATGCCTAAACCTGAACGATGCACAATTTGGTTTCCGTCCCGGTCTCTCAACGGAAATGGCCATCCTCTCGCTCAAACACACAGTAAGGTACTACCTGAACAGAAAGACATCTGTATATGGATGCTTCCTGGACCTTAGTCGCGCTTGCGACACAATTAACTATGATATATTGTGGAAAAAACTGAAGGCGACTGAGGTTCAGGACGAGCTCATTGATCTGTTGAGATACTGGTACGGAAATCAGGTGAATGTGGTGAGATGGGGTGATGCGCTGTCGCAGGAATATCGGCTTCGTTGCGGTGTCAGGCAGGGTGGACTGACGTCCCCGGATCTATTTAATCTATATGTGAATGGGCTTATAGAGGAGCTGAGTGGGGCCGGAGTCGGTTGTCATTTAGGTAACGTTTGTGTCAATAGTCTCAGTTACGCCGACGACATGGTCCTACTCAGCCCCTCTGTGAAGGGTATGCGCACCCTGATGAGTATCTGTGAGCGGTATGCAGCGGAACATGGCCTTATATATAACGTGAGGAAGACAGAGGTCGTCCTCTTCAAATACAGAGGCGGCCCTGACAATATCCCGCCAATAACTTTGCGTGATTCTCCGTTGAGAATTACTACAAAATTCAAATATTTAGGGCACGTAATTACAGACAGACTGACAGACAATGAAGATATAGAACGGCAGCGCCGCGCAATTGCGATGAGAAGCAATATGGTCGCCCGTCGTTTCTCGCAGTGCTCCAGTCAGGTGAAGATTACACTGTTCCGAGCGTACTGTCAGGCGTTCTATACCGCTGCATTATGGTGCCAGTACACGCAGCGAGCACTGCACTCGCTGCGGGTGCAGTATAATAACGCTCTGCGCAGCTTGCTGCGCTTGCCGTGGCGGTGTAGTGCGTCTGGCATGTTCGCGGAAAACCGGCTTGACGACTTCTTTGCCATCGTCCGCAAATCTAAAGCGTCTCTTCTGGAGCGTGTGGCATCATCGAATAATAAGATTGTTAAATGTATTTCTGATTATTTATATTATTGTGATTTTATTTTGTTTTAATCTGTTAATGCATGCTTTAATGTAATTTTAAATGTAAAAATTTTAATGTAAACATAGTACTGTGTATTTTAATCTCTATCTCTTTCTTGACATTTTATGAATTGTTTAGTAATTTCATAACTCTATTTTATTTCTATTCTATGTCGATTTGTTTGATTTTGTCTGTTTGATTTTAATTATAATTTTAATTTGTATTTATTAATGTTTTTTTTTTTTTTTCTTCTGTAAATCATGTAAATAAATTTTTTAGGCTCATTATGCTAAGGACTAGTAATTACTGTACATTACTGTATATTTCATGTATTTAGGACTGTGTGCCTCAATAAAACATTTTTATTATTATTATTATTATTTTTAAGATGTTTTTACTTTATCATTGCGTAATCCACCTCCAAAGTTATTGTATAAAAAGCGCGAAAAAATCGAACTTTCGGACCTTATAACTTAGAACCTAAAGACGATTTTACAATGCCAATGGTCATCAGACATCTAGTTCGACCAAATAAAGCTATTTTGAGCAAAATTTTGGATCTTTAACAAGAAATACGGGCGCTTTCCCCTTTTGTATGGGGAGATGAGCGGGATGGGCCACCTTAAGGTGGCCCAACCCGGCGGGCCTAACTCATTCGAGGGCACGGTACAAACCGTGCTGTTGCGCTCTGGGACCTTCACTGTTTCA
Source organism: Incurvaria masculella (assembly GCA_946894095.1). Lineage (NCBI taxonomy): Eukaryota > Metazoa > Arthropoda > Insecta > Lepidoptera > Incurvariidae > Incurvaria > Incurvaria masculella. The sequence goes on from OX335644.1 coordinate 14,976,417, forward strand.
AAGAATAAGACAGGCTCCGTGATGAGAAAGATGTAACATGTCCACAAAAAAGACAATGTGCATAGTGTATGATTTGGTAAGATTTACGAAAATTTTTATTTCAAAACGACTTTTACCTAAAAGTAAACCACGACCGCTGTAGTCAAAAATCTAACAAAAACCAAATTGATCATAAATCTTGATTAAACAAGCTATGTCTGATGACTAATCTTTTTACGATATTCTTACTTTATCATTGCGTTATCCACCTCCAAAGTTAATGAATAAAACGCGCGAAAAATTCGAACTTTCGGACCTTATAACTTAGAAACCAAACACAATTTTACAATGCCAATAGTCATCAGACATCTAGTTCGATCAAATAAAGTAATTTTGAGCAAAATTTTGGATCTCTGACAAAAAATATGGGCGTGATCTTCTTTCCCCTTTTGTATGGGGAGATGAGCGGGTTGGGCCACCTTAATTAAAAATACTTTTTCGTACTAAGCATGTACGACGCTTATTCCAAGGAATGTGACATGTATGTTTGCATAAAGCTCTCATAGTAGTTTTCAAATGATTTACAGCCTACGTTTCAATGGAGAGCATTTTTTTTAAATCTGACCAGTTCATCTACAAGTTTATATAGTCTTAACACCGAAATTTATATTGTCTTCACTTTCACATTTATTGTTTGCCGACTTAGCTACGGAGATCACGTTGTAAATCACTCCAATTGTTTGTATCGCAGGAAACGTTTTTGTCCTGGGGACATGTCAAACTTTGGAACAATCAGCAAATGTAAACATGCTCCAAGCCAGCATGCCTGCTTCAATTTATGTGTGGTAAAAATTACATTTGAAAAACATTGTACCATTGAAAATGCTTTATTGATCGCTTTAGTGGTAACCGTTTTTAAGAAAAGTGCGACCAGGAGCTAGCGTCCGCGATAATCAAGATAGACAAAATGAAAATGTGTAAAAAGATGGATTACTAACAGCGCTACAATAATGCAAAAATAATTGTAAAATGTTATTGTTTACAAAAAAACGCCTATGTTTACCGATCATTTTAGGATTTTTTTAAGAATTATCTCTAACTTCTCGAAAACGTAAAGAGATATCGAAAAAAATAAAAAAATAATCATGGAAAATATATAGGCCTAATAAATTATATCTATCTGGTTTCAATAGAATCATAACTAAGGGTAAGTGTTTACCACTTTCGGACTTACCACTGTTTGGTGAGTTCACATATTTCTTTAAGGTTCTGGTATAAGTGAGTTCGCGCTAAATATCAAATCACTTTTATAAATAGTACTTGTTTTCGCACATCTTTCAAGTTATTTTAGTTTATTCAAAATCTGGTTTGTCTCATGAATAAGTGTGAAGGTTAAAATAATAATTCCGATATTTAATTAATAATATGTTTCGGATTAGTGGAAAACTAACTGTAGTTAGTACCACCTATTAGCTAAATGGGACCTATAGTTTATGTGGATTCTGAACCATGTGCCAGCTAGCATTTGTAGCTAAATGCACTTATTAAATTCAGAAAGAGTAAGCGGTAAATGAACAGGCTGGGATTTGAACCCATGGCAATCAAACACACATGACAAGTCCACACGGCCCTGAACCACGATATTTGTGTAGTTTCATATTTATTTTGCAGTAAAATTAACGGTGGACCTTTTTCTTAAAAAAGGTATAAATTTAGGTAGCTTCAACTATAACATGAAACGCTCACGAATGAGAGAAGATGCAGAAAGTATTTCACATCAAATATGGCAAAGTTACGACAGTGACTGTTGTCACGGTATCTAACGCGGGGTTGATTAATAATGCTATCTGGCTGCATCACATATCCGGCTAGTTGGAAACTATTTACAAGGCCATTTGTATTATACAAAAACTTCACCTGTAAAGCATGTTTTTAGAAGACTATCCTAAAAGCAATGTTTATTTTTGAATGTATATTCGTTTTCAAATTAAGGAAACGAGTGATTATTTTAGAAGCAAGGTCACGGCGCCTTTCATTAGTGTTTCCATTTGTGAAAATATTCCGCGCGACGCCGAGCGACTGAATAATGCAACAATGTAGCGACAGTCGCACGCGCCGCGCTGCGCCCCCCCCCCCCCCGCCCTAACGTCGCGCCTGCCCTGCGCTTCCCCGTCGCTCCCCCCTCGCTCCCCCCGCGCTCCCCCCTCGCTCCCCGGAGACGCGCGCCCGCCCGCCCAGGGCGGCCCGGCGGCGACCCGCTCGCGCCCAACTAACCGTTAGCATAGACAGCGCTCATTAAATAATCACATTTTAAGGTGGCCCAACCCGGCGGGCCTAACTCATTCGCGGGCACGGTACAAAACCGTGCTGTTGCGCTCTGGGACCTTCTCTGTTTCAAAGAATAAGACAGGCTCCGTGATGAGGAAGATTCAACATGTCCACAAAAAAGACAAAGTGCATAGTGTATGATTTGGTAAGATTTACGAAAATTTTAATTTCAAAACGACTTATAGCTAAAAGAAAACCACGACCGCTGTAGTCAAAAATCTAACAAAAACCAAATAGATCATAAATCTTGATTACATAAGCTATGTCTGATGACAAATCTTTTTACGATCTTCTTACTTTATCATTGCGTAATCCACCTCCAAAGTTATTGTATAAAACGCGCGAAAAATTAGAACTTTCGGACTTTATTACTTAGAAACCAAACACAATTTTACAATACCAAGGGTCATCAGACATCTAATTCGATTAAATAAAGCTATTTTGAGCAAAATTTTGGATCTCTGACAAGAAATATGGGCGTGATCTTCTTTCCCCTTTTGTATGGGGAGATGAGCGGGTTGGGCCACCTTAAGTGCACAACGTTTCGATTCTGCTAATGCTAGTGGCTCTTTTAGCTGTAGACCTCGCGAGTCTGTCTTTATGAACAATCCAATTTTTTTCTTAATGAATAAATGTTTATTGTTTAGTAAGTATTTACGATAATTCCTTGTTTTCAGAATGTCGATTCAGATTAGTTTTCTTGATTTTTGCTGGTATTTATTAGGGCGAAATATATTCTACAACAATCTGTATTTTTTGTTTATTCTTAAGATTGTTAAATTCTCTCAGATTGATATGAAAAAATATTAATGGTGGATAATTTTCGTGAATTTTATTTGGAACACAAACATCAAAGATGGAGGGTTATTTTTATAAAAAAATATTCCCCATTCAACCAAATTTAATTTGTTTTCCTTCCGAGCAACTTAAGTAGATCCTATACATTCCACAATATTCGCTGGATAAATACACACATCGAAGTACCTTTCTTAAAACATGCAGGTAAAAATAAGGCAAAGCAAACTAACTTGAGGTAGATATTCCTCTTTGATGTCGATTGTTATTCCAATCGCACCCCATACATCAAAGTCGCGCCCCTTACACTCACGAAATGTATGGAACTGTTATTTCTGTATTGGACCATACATCAAACATGCTTTTAATAATGGCTGGGAACTTTTCGAGTTCAAAAGGCTAAATTGCTCAGTCACTATGCATAGTAACGTCGAGCCCCCAAAGGTACAATTAGCTGCCCCATTGTGACCTCCCAGAGTGTACGCGTTTGTAGTTAAAATGTAGTCACAATTATACCATTTCAGACTTTTCATTGTTAGTACTATTTTGTCCTCGCTGTTGCCTCGATCCGCCACCCATCGAATGAGTACCATCAAAACCTTACGATGAAATCTCTTTCACGTTCATTTGGTGCAATCGTAACGGGGAATTTGCATAAGAAATTAACTCCTAAATGCTTGAAAAATCACTTTCATAGTGAAAGAGTAAAATCGTAAGCTGTGAAAAAAAAAATTTGCGAATTTTCAATGGTTGCTTTTTGATCCGTTAATTGTGACGTCACGGTTCTTTATTCGCTCGCCTTCGCAGGCAACGTCGCAAAACGTCGTGAAAAATCTGGGATGATTTTTAAAAGACAAATATACCCAGATTTAACGTTGAGTGATTTAATATTCAATTTCATCCGAATAAAAACATTGACTTCTTAGGGTTCCGTACCCATTACTAAGCTTCCGCTGTCCGTCCGTCCATCCATCCATCCGACCGTTCGTCTGACCGTCCGTCTGTCACAGGGCTGTATCTCATGAACCGTAATAGGTAGGAAGCTGAAATTTTCATAGAGTGTGTATTTATTTTGCCGCTATAACAACAAATAAGTAAAATTTAAAAATAATATAAATTACAGTGAGGAATAGCTTTGGATACGAGCAAATTCTAATTATCCAAAAAACGTGATTTTTTGTGTTAAATCTTGCACGATTGTAACTATTTTTTTATTTTTGTTCTAACAAACTAGTTTTATTTTTATTTTAAAAAGTTGATTTATACATGATCATCTAAAGGTTATGCATGCAAACGGCCCATTTGTTTAATAGATTTTACAAAGAGAGAAAGAGAAGTGAGCAGAAGTGACTGGAAGTATCGTGCCCGGGCGGCCTAGAAGAACGTACCACGACAAAATCCATGTTATTATTCGTAAAAGTCTGGTGTTTTTATCTTAGACTGAATGTTAAAATAAGTAAAACTCGATTATTACTCCGGAATCTCACACCATGCTAGCTTAATTTTAAGTCAAGGTGGCTAATACCTAAAGTGCAAAGTGCCCAGACGCTCTTTTAATACATTTACAATGTTCTTGAATGAATTTCAAGATGACTTCATATATATCACAAGAAGTGACATAATTAATTCTAATACTTTAATTAATAATTTAAAATTAGCACCCGTCATATTTAACCCCCTTTTACAAACAATTCAATCAGAAACTTTGATGTGATCGTATAGTTAAAAAAAATAGGAAGGGCGCCCTTGACCAAATTATTTTTTTATTTATTTTATTTAAGTGAATTAACAGCGGTAACTTTAGTAAATACGAACACATTTAAACATTATAAGACGTATTATTTATGCTTAAGCTACCTCCAAAAACAATTCCCATTTATTACTATTCCGTACAAACAAAAAATGTAGTCAATAATAAAGAAAAACATTTAAAAAATGAACTAAAAAGTAAAACACATAAAAGTGATTTCTCTTGACCCGATATTAATGACAAATAAACAACCTAAATATAAACTAATTAGTAACAATAATGTACACTTATTACCAAAACAAAACGAAAACGAAACAGAAGTTATACATGAAGCAACATTTGCAACATGAAAGAAAATAAATTAAAGGAATACTCGTTGATGTATTATGGTGATGGTGATTTTAGGCAGTGTGTTATGTATGTGTGTGTGAGGGTTATCTATTTTCTATATTATGACGAATTAAAGAATAATTGGCACTGATAATTGGTTCAATTCTTTGACCCGACGTGCACCACTTTCTTTCTCTTTCTGAGTTCGATAAGTGCATTTCGTCCATGCACTGCTCCATGGTTCGAAATCCATGTATTCCCACCGGATCCCCTTCCCCTACTAGGTAGGGTTTAAGCCTGTTCGGGTTTGTATCATCGCTTTCTATGATAAGGTGGTCTAAGCGGCAATGAAAATTTGTCCTTGTTTTCCATCTAGTTCAATGTAGCCGTGCTCATAAAGGGAAGGTCCTGGCATGGCACCTAATTCCTCCGGGAATGTGGTGTATTGGACTAATAGCATAACGGTAGTTGTGTGGTATTAGCCATCCATGTCAGGTTGCATAAAAAAACGGCCTCCTGCACGAAACCACCAGTTTTTTTTCCTTTATATGGCAGGACCTTTTTTTATGGAACCAGACATCGATTGCTAATACCACACAATTACCGTCAAGTTATCAGCCCAATACGCGTACAGCTACTTTGAACTAATGATAATAATAATAAGCTAAAAATGATAAAAACAGATAACATATGAAAAATCCGAGTGCTGCCAAATCCGGATCTATGGATGATGAATAAACAATAAACAGTATGATAAATAAACTAGATGGAAAACAGGGACAATTTTTCATTGGTGTTTCGGTCATACTATCATCCAATTTGATGGTATTAACCAGGGCGGGCTTAATCTTACTATCCTGTATGGGAAATGGACCTACCATTTTTACATAGGTTCCGAAAATTATAACAGTTCACATTCGTAGCGTTCACTTATCAAACTCAGAAAAAGAAAGAAAATACTGCATGAACGGGGCTGGGATATGAACTCAGACCTCTGGGACGGAAGGCAAATCCACCCGCCCCTAAGCCACAAGCCGTTCAAATACAGACAGCCTAGTTCCACGCAGAAAACTTTCTAACAGTTTCAGCAATCATCTGTTCACCAACTCACCGGTCCCCAGCGACGCGCCGCCCGGATCTCGCGCCGACGGCTTACAAAATGGCGATAATTAATTTTTGGCTCCACGTCCCGGGGGGGGGAGGGAGGGAGGAGGTGGGGGGGAAGCGGGCTGCAGATTCCCGAACCACCGGATGTTTGATCTAACTTGCTTTATGTCTGGAAGCGAACATCTTTCGGCCGGGAAGTATAGCGACTGCCCGAGGCTCCGCCGAGCCAGCTCTCATCCGGTGAGTCTTCATTTTCAATTCGTATGAAAACACGATAATTTATGGACAGGGAGCGGCGAGCGTGGAAGGAAGAGAGTAGCAATCGAAACTCGTGTATCTAGGAACGGCGTAGCAACTTTTAAAGACAGAAACGGGAAGTTCGCTTACGAATTCGCTTGCTACTGATTTAACGTGAAGAATACGTTGTAACTTTACAAGACACGATTAAGTGCAACAATCCTTTGATGTTGCGTGTCCCAAATTCGTAAACAAACTTAACTACAGAAATATGCTTTCCACTTATTCGTGACTAAACTGCCGCCATACAAATAAGTTTAGATTAAACTTCCTGTCTTTCCATACTCGCTGACAGGAAGTATTATATTTGTCGTTTTACAAGAACACAAAATCGTAAATATAAAAACTTTAAATAAAATCTTATGTTACAATTTACGAAATTGAGAAAATATATATTGTTTTAATGTTTAGCGGGGTATATGGCATCCGCCAGGCTCAGGACGAGGCCCATACCGGCCAGCCAGGTACTTTTTCACACCATGAATTAAGGACCCCAGGTTTTACTTACCAATCCTATTTATAAATAATCTAGAGGATGGGTTGATTTTTATTTTTGGAATGTCGGCAGTGAATAACTGGTGAACTCCCTGTCTGTTCTGCGTTGAGCGCCGCTAGATGGGGGACAGGGGGACAGCGTTATGCAGCTCCGAAGAGCTTCTCCATGTTAGATATTGACCGATCGTGTTGCAAAATTCAATATAAATATTTACACGGAACTTCAGAGCTAAACAATATTAGCAGGCTAGTGTTATTAGTTCTACGGTCTCTGTAAGGTTCTAGCTACATGGCAATATATAAAAACGCCAGCGCTGTCCATGCCTTTGTAAATTCAACATTACGCATTAATTCTCCGAGTAACACAAAACCACTTACTGCACTGCTTCCAAAAGGCAAAAAAAATACGGTAACCCGACTATGCAGGATACATTTTTCAAGTCTACCTTCTTGGCCAAATGCAAAATTGTAATTAACAACGAAAAACACTCAAAATGGCGAGGAATTTGATTAAAAATGCATTTTTTTTTCTTTTTTCAATGTAGCCCTGCGATATAGGAAAGGCCTTGTTATATCTTGGGCTAGTATCCATATAGTAGATGCTGTAGCCATCAATTTTCTAGATGAAGCGCACTCTCTATTTTTTGTGTTATTAAAGCTGTCGTGAAGTCACAAGGAATCCAAGGTTGAAAAATTTTAAGAAATGCATTCTTTATCCATTGGCTAAGGCACAATTTTTCACGGCGACTGCCATTAAAATAGCGAAATCGTATTCCAGGTCCTAAAGTTTCCCTACACCTATGCGTAGTCAGATTTTAATAAAAAAAAAATCTCATTTAAAAAAGCTTCATTACATGTCCGTATGTTTAGATTTTTTGGAAATATTTGTATTTTTCGGCAAAAAAAATCGAAAAGGAACGTGAAAACGTTAAAAAAAATCCAATATATATTACCAATATTTTCCAATCTAAAAAGCATATCCAATCTAATAAGCAAAAATTAAAACATATAGACATAGACTTCTATAACATATTGTGGAATCCAAATTTTCAAAAACCTAGTCAAACATTAAGAGCATGGAAACAGTTATCGACCGTAGTATGGTGAATTAGAAAAATATTCCCATTTGTTATGGCAGAAGCTGTTGTAACATTCTGACAAAAAAAATCCTAAAAACTGAATACGTATCACAATACAGTACTTATCTATGCATTTCAAGTTGACCTTTTTTTTCATTACACTCGGACAACAAACCAGAGTATTTAATGAAAAAAGTTCTCAATACTGAGGACTACGAGTAGCTCAAAGCGTGCCAGCCGTCAAATAAACGCTTCGTGCCACAAAGCGTTCCGCTCGATATTAACTACTAGGCGTCCGTGCGAGTGAAGTTCATGACTCGCATTTAGATCATTTTTATTTTGCACTGCAGAATATCAATTAATAGGTAGCTCAGTGTGTGACGCCTTGCGAATCGATAAGCTCGGGAAGCACATCTTAGCGCGGTTAGGTTCTGGATGGGTGACCATTTTCAACCGTTGAGGCTGGCCGTAGTTCGGATTCCACGTAAAACTGTAGGTCCCCTTTCTTACTAATTGGGTGGTAGGGTTAATCCCGCCCAGGTTGGTACTATCGCATTGAATGGACGATGGTCGAAGCGGCAATGAAAATTGTCAGTGTTTTCCATCCAGTTCAATGTAGCCGAGCAATATGAAAAAGGTCCTGGCATGGCACCTAGTTTCCATGTGGTATGTTAGGCTAATATCTGACGGTAAATTCGGTATTAGCCAACCATGTCCAGTTACATAAAAAAAATATAAGTAAAGATATTGAGACAAGAATAAAATTTTATCAGGTTATTTCTAAACTGCGAAACATTAAACTATCTTACACTATAGGCCTTTTAACGATTCACTCCCCTGAGGCTTAGGTTGACGTCTATAAGGTCCCCACCCACCCGTAGAGGTCTCCAAATCAACATTATTTATATTCAAGCGGCAACCGGAGTCTTGGCAAAATACTCAATACGCTCGCACATTTCCTTCGACGTCCCAGGTGGCTTCGCGAGTTTGGAAAATCAAGACTCATCTGGGCGACCAATGAATTGAGTCAAGGGAATTTGCTGGATTTAAATAAAATTAAATTAAATTTGAGGTTATACAAAGACATCTACATTAAAGCATCGTAATCAGATGTTGTAAATAATTACAAAACAGTTTTAGTCTGGTCGTTACAACATCAAATTACAATAATAACATAATAAATATATTGTGTACATACTCCACGAGTATTTATTATTTTTAAATTTCAACTTGGACTACTTTTAACAGCTGATCAATACAGGGTGGTCAATCGGAGTTCTCACCTAAATAGGCGTTTACGTAACCCCGAAGCTATGTAAAAACGTCAAACTCCATACAAGTTTTTACTAGATATTCTGTGGTTTTACTTCTTCAAGCTGCCAAGTCAAACTCGGACTTCGGATTTGTATGAAAACGCGAAGTCGGCGTATACGGCAACGTCAACGTATTGACGGCGACGATGCTTAACCTGTCAAATCGGACTCGCAAATGTTCGTTCGATTAACGCCCACTGCGCGCGCTCTTAAATGTTTCTATCCATTTGAAAACGCCAGTCGATCGGTTTGGCTTAAACGCCAATTTAGATAACAAGTGGGACTAAGGGCTCAGGTGGGTGTTAATGCCTGAAATAAACAATTTAATTATTATTATTTAACACTAAAATACAAAAACGAAGCCTTAAAATATAAACCTAAAACTAGATTTCATCTTACGGAGAACCTGGGACCGTTCCGAACTACAGAGACAGAAACCTTTCTGCATATGGAATGGAATATATTTCGATTATTTCAAATATTACAATCTTTCAATTGCAAGCCCAATAAAACTTATAAATACTAGGATATACGTTTCTAGTTGATTTAAAAGTAAAAAGTCCCAAACTTTAATTTTCTGCAAGAACTAGACAGTTGACTATTTTAAAATATAGAACTTCATTAAAAATAATAATAATAAATGTGATGAAATAAATAATGTGATAATTTGAGCTGCCCAACCATCACAGTTTATGAGATACAGCCCCGTGACATACTCACGTTCGGCAGACGGACGGACAGCGGAGGCTTAGTAATAGGGTTACGGTGGCACCCTTTGGGTTCGGAACCCTAAAAATATGAAAAAAACAAATGGATAAACGACCGCGTATGCCGCGTGAATTTAAAGAAAAAACAATTATGTAACTGAACACGTATAGCTAATACGATACCCACAGTCATGGAGTGTGCCCAACTTACAGCCTTCTCGAAAGAATTAGGTGCCATGCCAGCATCTTCCCTTGCTGACGGCTACATTGAACTGTAAGAAAAACAGAGACAAAACTTCATGGCCGTTTCGACCATATTTTCTTCTAATGCGATGGTACCAACCCGGCGGGCTTAACCCACGGTTACTCCATGGAACAGCTCGCATTCGCGACGAATAGCAGTGACGCATGGTTTTCTATGTGCTCGTCGTGGCGGATACAAAACGAATAAAAACAAGGTCGGTGACTCCATTGACTCGTTCACCTTACGGTGGCCAAAAGCAAGTGACAACGAAGTTTTAAAAAATCTGAATTAATAAAAAACAATGTTAGTATAATCCTTTACATTTTATACATTTCAATGACGAAATCGCATGCGCGTAGTAAACGCTGCGTAGATATTTTAATCCACGTTTGTTGACTCAGGGCCCTTGTGGAGGACAGATTTGGCTATAAACCTATTTCGGCTTGTCAGACGCAGGATAGGCGAGTTGATCTTCGTTTTTATTGTGTTGAAGAAACGACTGTGTAAAATGAGACCTATAAAGTTCTATGCGAATGTCCGTACAAGCTATTACGCCAATACCACAGGGGTAAGAACTTTAAATGTAAATTGATAAATTTCATTTCACACAATTACAATTACAGCTTGCAAACACGTTTATTAATGGATTGATTGCGATATGTTATTTGCCGCGAGTATGAAAGGATGGGAGTAGTGATCAAGACTCATTCGTATGACGGCAGCGTAGCCACGAATACGTCGAGCTGTAGTTCGCTTACGATTTTTGCGAATATCGAATGCTCGTTGCACGAAATAGCGTCCTCTGAAGTTCTTACGTCTTCTCACGTGTCGTTGGAACTCGCGGAAATCATAGTAAGCGAACTAGATAGCGTAGAAGTGGGTACGCTGCCCCATACAGAAAAGTATTTTTTAAGTGACTGGAGACATGTTATTTTCTTAACATACTTATTTCCGCATTCCCGACGGATTGAGTTATCATACCACGCTGTCATAGCACGGCTACGTTGGATTGGACGGAAAACACGGAGATGTTTTTCATTGCCGCTTCGACCATCTTGTCATACAATGCGAAGGTACCAACCCGAGCTAGCTTAACTCTTCCACCTAGTAGATGAACAGTACCTACAATTTTACATGGATTCCGAACCATTGATTAACATTCGTAACGAAATATACTTATCCAACTCAGAAAGTAAAACAAAGTCGTGCAAGTCCACTCGCCCCTGAGCCACATTGCTGCTCCCGTCCTTCCATTCTCATTGGTTAATTAATTATGATATAGTGATTAATATATCTCTTTCATGCCTGTCCTGGATGTATTTAGATCAATCATTTTATTTCATGTATTTCATCGAGTTGGGTATTTAATAGGTATTTAATGGCTGACCCTTACCTAACGATCGACTTTTTAAAAGGGTATATTTTTCGTGTCGATCCATACAGAAATTAGAAGATGTTTGTTTTAAATGATGCCAACAACATCATATAACCAGTATGCAGTCGTCTTTGTTTTTAAAATTAATCAATGTGTCTTAGTTACTGGAATATGAAATGCTTAATTCGAAACATTTTGGATTAAGAAGTATACAAAATCAAAATGCTTATATTTAACTCAGTTATTTACGAGAAAAACTAATTTATGAAAACATCTACTAGAATTTAAAAGTGTATTTAAGACCAGAAATAGAATCGGACATGTTTTGATTTAGAAAACAGGTTATGCCTGAGGTTACCTGGCGACATCTTTGCAGGTGAATAATGGACGTTTAAATTTTACGGACCACTGTCCCTTTAGTTGCCTATTTTCGGGCTGAATTTACATAACTGTCGTGAAAGCAACACTAGGACACACATTCCGTGGATGTCCATTTATTTATTTGTAAGCCTGGTCATTCTTCATTCATCGCTAGGAATCCCGATGCAGGCTTCTTCATATATTTGCTTATAATCTGTCAGCTGTGCTAATGGAAATATTATACAACAGGCTGGTATCGAAATACGTATACAATAGTATCAGTTCGTAATAATGTGAAAATAACAGTAGTTCGTAGCAATTTTATTTCAAGGTTCGTAGCTGTGCTACGAGAGTCGCAGCAGCCGTAGCCTCATTGCCACCGTGCCGCCGCGCCGCGCCGCCAGCGAACAAATGGACACAAGACAATCTCGTGGCATGCCGTGCTATAGAGGAAATATAATCTAAACTTGTACAAAAAGTACGAAAATTGTACAATTTCTTTGAACCTCTAATCCATCGATTTATATTGGAGCTACGGGAGGAACCAAATAAAAAGGACGGTGTGATTTGAAAAAGTTTTGTTTAAGAATGCGCTGAATAGACAGAGGATTGGACACATTTTTTGTTATATGAGTTTAAGGATCATGTCTATTCAACAAAATGAAACTTTCAGAACCAACGTAATAAGCAAATCTTGCAAATACATATTATGTAGTGAATGGGATCATACGACAATAATATAAATCCAACCCCAAATCAGATCTTCAGGCATGAGTCAGCTTATTACGTTAAGGGTCTCGCAGTGTCCTAAAATGAACTGAAATATTTACATTTACAAATTGTACCCAGGGTTTCCTTGCCCGCGGTCGTACCTCCGTCAATATCAGACGCTCGCGAACCTCGTTTATAAATGCGTGTCACTCTCTTGTATTCGAACACAGCACAATTGAAATATTCTATTTATTCTATATAGCTGTACCCGGACATATTGAATCAATAGCACTAAGCATTTCTGACGCTCATCTTCCTAAAATTAAAAATCAAAACACATTTGTTCAAATTTACACGCAGTGAAAGTGAAATGTTCAGGAAACTCAACTTAGAGAAGCATAATTTTAAATGAAATACTTTATAATGAATGAATGAATGAAACTTTTTAAAATAAATATATTGCTTGATTTTCTCTAATAATAAGACTTTGTCTACACAAATAAACTACCACTGATTTATAAAGGCTACTTTTCCGGTTAACATATAGAAATATTGTATAATGTATTCGATCTCATTCTCTCGCAGAATAAACCCTATAGATGTATGCATTTGTCTCTTGTTACCGACTTCATTAGAGTCACTTTTTTTATTTCATCGAGTTTACAATCACAGCCGCGCTACAGAAGTTGTCACCTCAAAAGAAGAGGCAACGCTTATTTCTATACAGAATATCGTACACAATGTATATAGTTGTTAAATTTTCTAATTTGCCCACTCTAGCAATACATACATAACTATCCGTGTGAGAAGAAATTTGTGCAGATTTATGCAAAATACTTAAATAACAATACGCGGGTTCCCGAATTCAATTTCTTTATCAAATTCAACGGTAGAGAACTTAAGGTAATGAAAATTCAAAAAGAAAAAAAAAATTGTACGATCCTGTTTTCGTTTCCATTGTGTATTCTTGTGGCTTCTTTTCGGCTTGGTGAGCGTATCGATGATTAGATGACAATCAAATAAATATTTAATGTTTAAAGAACCAAAATGAACTTCAAAGTCTTAAAAATATACAGTGAAATGGACGTAGATATTTATATTAATATTGATTTAACTTTTAATTATGCACCAATAACCAATTTTTTGTGCTAACAGAAATCCTTGAAAGATATAAGAACCGAACAAACTAATGAGCGAAATATTTGATAATAAAGTTAGCAGATACTCCGAAACTTTATAAAACCGATCTTTATTGAGTTTGACTCTGACTTTCAAATATTGATAGCGATCCCATTTACAAAGATTGTGGTCTTCTAAGCATCTAAGTGGCCCATTTTAGACTTTGTGCTATTGTCCGCAAGAAGTTTAGTATTATTATGAACGGAAAGTGTTTTAATAAACCTTTTAGTTTTTATTAATTTGATGACCACAGTTGTTTACGTTAGGTTCCAAAAACGTAAGGAGAACACCTCATTGTATTAATGTTGTATATAACAAAATCATAATTTGAGATTTTAATGAGATAAATTGATAATTAGCTACATTTTAGATGTGTAACTGTCATTATCTGTCGTTCTTCCTCTTTGTTCATCTTTTGAAATTAATTCTGTTCATGTTTGCCTAGTTTGAGAAATCATAGCATTATTTACTCCTCTGCAAGGCGCAGATAAGGTCTTGCGAGGAGGATTATTCGCATTTGTGGGACGGCTCAGCTAAGTAAAGCTAAGTCAACCTGCTTGACTCACTAGACTCGATGCAACGCCGTGCTGTGTGTCTCGTCGACTCCGAGACAGCCCTGAATTTAGAGACCCTTTAACTCCGAAGGGATGTAGGGTCCCTACCAATTTTCTATCATCTGAACAAAACGCGGAACAGGCAGGGATTGCACTGAATCACTGTAAAAAATCCAAAAATAAGATGCAACTGATCCTCTACATCCTTTATCTATGGGTCATTGAAATATGGAATTGAGCCCCTGCCGCCAAAGTTTTTCTCCTACAACCTGGGGTCCTTCAAATATGGTGTGAAGAAGCACCTGGCAGGCCGGCATGGCTTTCGGAGGCCATCATCCAGCACCTCTTGTGTCAGGTCCTGGCATACGCAATAATTATGTTACTTGCGCCATTCTCGAACTGAATGCAATGGGCTACAAGCATGCCCTTAACGAAAACCACTTCGTAACCATAAAAAAATTACACTTGAACAATTCCAGTGGAACGTAACGCTTCCACTGCGTAAAGTTTAATACTTCAATTCCGGAACAAGGTTACCGAAATTCAGGTTCAATCCCTTGACGCATTATTTAACTTCCAAACCAAAATAAAATTGTAGATAGGTAGCTACTCTTGCGTATCAGGGAAGAAGGCGATTGTGAAATAATACAGCAAGTCCTAAATATGGTATATCAGTGGAGTATAACGAATAAACTATTGTTCAATCCAGAAAAGTGCACAGCAGTGTCCTACACCCGCTCGCCCACACCTCTGATAGATGAGTACCAGCTGGGCGATGTCGAGATACCCCGCGACACAAAGATCAAAGATCTCGGCGTTACTTTTGACACGCATCTTACATTTAATCCGCATATCCGAGCCTTGACAAAAACATCGTTTGCCAAACTAGGTTTCGTGCTGCGTAATGCGAAAGATTTTGGGGATATGACTACAATAAAGCTACTCTTCGTGGCTTTAGTTCGGTCTAAACTCGAAGCTGGTGCAATTTTCTGGTCTCCGCATGAAGATCTCTATATCCTCATGCTGGAGAAAATTCAAAAACGTTTTTTACGATTTTTATATTTTAAGTTTCATGGTTACTATCCTTACCTTTATCCAACAGCATTTTTGCTCGGCATGTTGGGGTTCAACACTCTTGAACTTCGGAGGTCCCGAGCACTAATGCTGTTTGCTAAGAAGGTACTGATGGGAAACGTAGACTCTCCAGCGCTTCTAGAACTGATAACAGCTTTAAATGTGCCTTGTAATTTAAATAGACTGCGGCGACCGCGTCTGTTTGCCGAACCTATGACGCGCACTCGCTCGCACTACTGCTCACCTATCTGCCTCGTCCGAAGACTTTTAAACGCAATGCTCTGGTCAACACCTGAAGCGATGTTCTAGTGATCGAGGGAGGAATGTTTGAGCGAGCCTGCATGAGATTTTTGGAAGGGAATAGGTAATAATTTTTGTTCATTTTCTTTACTTTCTTTGTTTTTTGTAACTACAATGTACGAATTGGTATTTGCTGTAAAGTATTATGTATAAGTATAATAATATATAAATAAATATAAATAAATAAACTGTACTTCGAAAGAAACATGCAAATATAAGGTCTAAGGGAACACTTGAGAATGATTAATTTGAACGTATCATGTTTCGGCAGAACTGGGTGCGTAAATGGGGATCCGACGACTAATGGAGGTTCCTTTCACGACTCCATTCCAATTCAGGGCAGACTGAATAGGATTCGCCCTTTGAGCGTTGAAAACGAGAGGTGAAGCGTGGAGTTATCGATGCGGCGCTTGGGGGGAACTGGTGTTTGCATGTTTGTTGGAGCTCTTGAGAATATTTAGCACACATATCATGGATAAGTTGAGTATCGTGCATATGTTACGGTTAAATGCCGATGTTGGTTAAAGTTCGAAATCTTTTTTCCTTGAAGGTTGCTAAGATTCATGTCGAATGCACTAAATACGTGTTTATGGTTATATAAAGTATGTTACTAAAACTGTGACCAGCACTTCGCGCGGACTGATGGACGTACTAGAAGGGGTAGGTAGGTACCGAACTCACTAACCTGTGCGATGTCCCGTATTCCACACCAGCGTCCGAGCCTGCAGCGGGTTGCTCCAGAGCTGTTCTCACACTCTTACACAGCAGAGGTCTTACAAGCACGGTCACACAATACACTCAATGTTCACAAATAATCGTTCCAAAAGAATTTCCAAAATAGTTCGTCTATTTATTGCACTCCAAAGCGTTCTCATCTCGTCTCCCGCGCGATTGTCTGTTCACTCATCCCGCGCGCTCCGCCGCCGGTGCGTAAGTACGTTCGATCTACCCGCAACCAGCGAGCTCGTAGGAAATCGGTTAGGTATTTTAGCGGGAAAGGGAGATGCGCTAGTGTTTCGTCACAGTAATAAAAAAAGAACCCTATTATTTTCAAATAAAAAAATGGAAAACAGAGGTTAACGCTCTATTTTGAATAAAGAGCCGATTGCGGTTAGTTTGATAAGGCCGTAAGTAAAATATACTTTTTTGATATTAAGAAATAACCACTACGAATTTCAATAATTATAAAATAAATATGTAGATTGGTGGTCTAGCTTTAGTGTAAACATAAAACTGTATGTATCTGGTGATTTGTGTTCTAAAATTAGGGAAATATTCATAAACTATCATAACAAAAAATTTAAACATAAAATATGAGCGTCGGATATTTATCGTTATATATATTTCAAATACAGTTTCTGACAGTTCTCTGTTGACCGCCGCCGGCACGGGTGCTCGCCTGATGATGGACCAAATGTTTGAACCGAGACGTCGTAAAACATCATCGACACACCGGTGAGTGAGCCGTTTCATACAAACCCTAATATAATTGAAGATTTCTTCCAGTCTCATTACATGTGAGTGCAGCCATCCGTCTATTTTATGAACCCTACTTAACGTAACGAAATGAAATATGTATGCTTTCATTCGTATGCCACAGAGTAGGCAATAACTACATATAATCATGATAATAATTCCTGATATATTCCGAATCTTGATGAACACATAATCTCCCTTAATCGGTCTCAAATGCGAGCCAAAACACCTATTTAAAACAACTATAAATACATTTAATTGTAGTATTATTTTCCCATACCATGAACGCAGCAAAAGTGCACTAAAAGATTGAAGAATAAAAAGGTTATTTTGTGTTAAAAAAGGCATTTCTCTAAGCCATCCTTTCAACAATGAAGAGTAAACAAAT
This sequence comes from Incurvaria masculella, assembly GCA_946894095.1. Classification (NCBI taxonomy): domain Eukaryota; kingdom Metazoa; phylum Arthropoda; class Insecta; order Lepidoptera; family Incurvariidae; genus Incurvaria; species Incurvaria masculella. The sequence continues at coordinate 14,994,258 of OX335644.1, forward strand.
TGAGAACATAAACTACGCCCAGTTTCCGTGAGGTGAATTTTAGCCGGCACATTCGATAGAAGAATTGCGCATTGAAGTTTCGAGAGTAAAGGTTGAACTGCTTACCTCCATATAAATAAACACTCAAATTAGTCACAACCGCAAAACAAAGAACTTCGCGGTTGCATGATACCATGAAAACACTGTACCCACTTTAAAAGCGCTCCCTAATAAAGCTGCAATTATTCTAGAAGCGTTCAAATTGAGTCTCCAGCGGCTGGGGTGAGGGGGGGGGTAGGGGGTGGAGGGTGGCAATTGGACCCATGACTCCGTAAATCTTCGAAGCTGACTTTCCATTCCGTTCGCTCTCACGAAAATGAATCATTTTCCGCTGATTTCGCTGCGCAGTCCGCCTCAATTGTTGCGAATTAAACAAAACCTTTTAAAGGGTTGTTACTAGGATATTGGTGATTGTATTTATCAGTTTAATATCCACCATAGTGGTGTTTATTGATAAATCAAGAACATATGAACCAAATGAGAACCAATACTAATATTTTAAATGCAAAAGTTACTCTGACAAACACTGTTGCGTTTTCACGCCATTCTTTTAACCAATTTAATGAATTTCGCTATTAAGACATAGACTATCTTTTGTGGCCCAAATTATATTCGACGGGGGTGAAATAGGGATTAAAAATTTGTATGGGGAATACATATAATATTCAAGAATATAATTCAGCTCGACATCAGTTCAAAATTACATTGACCCAAGCGAATGCGGGTACCTCAGCTTGTATAAAATAAATTTAAAAACATACACACACACTGTCTTAGCTCCGGTACTAAATACGAGTTGTCCAACTATTTTTTCAGGAACTGTCGCAAAAGGCAACCAATTTGTCGTTCGCGGTTCGGATTTCACGTAAAATTCCCTACTTAGTGCCGCCCAGGTTGATACCATCGCATTTGACGATGGTCGAAATGCCTATAAGGATTGTCCGTGTTCCCATCCAGTTTAATGAAGCCGTGAAATCGAACTGGATGGAAGACTCGGACCATTTTATTAGTCTTCGTTGAATGCGATGGTACCAACCTGGGCTATAATGACCCTACCAAGGTAAACCTATAGTTTTAGGCGGGATCTAAATAACGAACTACGAATCGGGTTCTTACAGTACTTACGGTATGCACGGGAACAAATCCAGTGGGCCCGATCGTATTATTTTTATGTTCCAGAACCCACACATCACAAAATATTGTGTTTATCGCCTTTGTAACAGAGAGTAGTATACGAAATACGAAAAGTAATTCGGTCACATGACGTTTTTCTTAGAATAAATAAACTCGAAATTTAATATCTTTACCCAAATTCCACGTTAGCTCGTTAATCAATTGAAAACGATCAATCAATTACTCATGATCAATACAAGTCAATTTATTCCATCCACATTAAGCCTGGCCGATTTCGAAGACTTCCTGAAATAGGACGTCAACATTATTATTCGTTGCTGCTTTCAGGGTTGAAATATATGTACTTATATAATTATATATATACGGGTAGAAATGTAGAGAAGCAACATTTATTTTTATAAGTGCCGGAAAAGGCTGAATCATCCAGAGCCTCCAGAGAAGTATTGACTTTAAACTTCCTCGAATTGGTGCCATGGGCAAACATTGCGTTTCTTTTGAAATGAATCGCTATCGGATGATATATTAAATAGATTCTTGCAACAATATCTTCAGAGTCTTCATCGGCAGAGTTGATAGGTACAGTACAATCACAGCATAGCAGGTCTATTCCTGGCATTCAGTAATCAGGAATCAGGAATCCTGAGTCTAGAAAACCGCTTTTCTAGCGACTTTCAAAGTGAGTTATTCCACGGAAAACTTTGATTGATTAAAAAAACTATGCTCCGGAATATTTTCGTCAAGAAAATCGCTTTGAAAACCGCTAAGAAAGCGGTTTTCTAGAATCAGTATGCCTGATTACTAATTACTGAATGCCAGGAATAGACCTGTAGTTCCTTCGATTCCTCTAGGGACTTATTTATTTTCTTCCATACTTGGAATTTATTGTGGTAAGAAAAGGTGATTCAGGTCGATTTTGAGGTTCAAGTGATCAACATCATTATTTGTAGTAAATGTTGATGATACGCATCTATGTGCAGTGTTTTTGTTGACATGTTGAAACTAGCAGCTCTGTGCTACAATCACTAAATAGTATAAATCACTACATAGTATAAAACAAAGTCGCTTTCTCTGTCCTTACATCCCTATATCCCTATGTATGCTAAAATCTTTAAAACTACGCAACGGATTTTGATGCGGTTTTTTGTAATAGATAGAGTGATTGAAGAGGAAGGCTAATTTTCGAAGCGATTTAAACCAATACAGCATTAATCCTTATCCAATTAAATTCCTTAAATATATTATTGATTTAATATAGATCTTTATGGCCTTTTACAGCATGTGATTTAAATGAATATTTTCGAAGATATTACAGATTTAAAAATTGCGGCGGTACCGGCCGGCCGCCGGCGGGAGTGTGCCTATAAATAGTGCGTGGGAGGCCGCGGTTCTCCCTAGCACTTTGAATTTATTATTTCTCTAATATCTAATAATCATCTAATAATATTATCTAAGTTTTTTTTCATTTCAAATATTTCAATGTAGGAACTCTACGCAAAAAGGGTTTATTTGTGTATCATTGTGTCAAAATAATATTTTTTTAAATGATATTATGCCCGTGCAAAGCCGGGACGGGCTGCTAGTATCATAATATAACAATATAATATATCTTTATATTTTTTCTATGTAGTTTTAACGATTCGCTCTTATGTGGTATTTACGCAGCATGGCACTAAAGTCCCAGAAGTTAGGATATAACTCGGGAACTGACAAAAAACAGCTGGTAAGAAGGAAATTTTCTTTGTTTTTATTCAAAATTTAAATTTAATGATGCTCTTCGTTTGTTTTTTAGGTGTTTAAGCAACTTTTTAGTGACGTCCTAAAAATCAAGACCGAGAGCACTCCTCATTCATTGTGCAAGAGATTTTGGCAGTGACAGGATTTTTTCTCACTCCTCAATATGATTTTTTCACATCTAGGGATCATCATGTAAATCATAACGTAATTTGTGTTCTATTGAAATACTAGCTGCGGTACCTGGCTCCACTCGGGTCAATGTCGTTTTGGATTGATTTCGGTCTAAATTATTTCCTGGATAAAAGTAACCCACCAGAAGGCTGGTCCAGGACTATGTACCTATCTAACAAATTCAATCACAATCGCTTGAGCCGATATGGCATGATTTAATGAGTAACATCCACAAAATCCCATTTAGAGCTTCGTAAACATTTGGGAGTGAATTTAATCTGCACTGGCACTGTTATAGAAATGCTGCACATAGAAATTTATACAAAACCAACATAGGACCTTCCTTACTTTTACTAAGTTTTATGAGAAATATGAACCACAGCCACCTTCAACATCGAAAACGGTAACCCATCCGGAATCTGACTGCGCTTAGAGTTGCTATAAGTTGATAAAATATGCATATAAATCGGGTGAGTGGTTCGAAGTAATCGCTCTACATGATGTCGTGGAACTTTCTGTAGGCCTTTTTTACACCTATAATTTTCAAGAACATAGTTTTTATTGTTCTCTTTAGGTTGGTATTAAATATTAAAAAAATACGTATGCAATCCTTGCCTGTTGATTGCTCCTTATATTAATGAAAACAGTTTAAAAAAAGTCAAAAGTTCGTTGCGTGGCTTATAAGAAGTAAACGAAGAAACAAAGGCAGATAGCTATTACCCTTTCCAAGCCGCCGCCTCGGGGCATTTCGGTTTGTATGACAGCTACATCCTAGCGTAAGCGGAACAGAATTATATGTAGCCTATCCTTTGTCTCGTGTAATTACATATACTTGTAGTAAATTTCATTGAATTCGGACGATCGGTTTAAGAGTTATGTAGGATCATACATACACACATACATACAAACATACAGAAATGATTTTAAAAAAATTATAATTTAGTTTTAGTATCATACATAAAGCCCACAAATGAAGTATCTTAGAAAACAAAGCAACTTACTCCATAAACAACCCTTACAGATTTATTATTAGTATAGATTAGTACAGATAATGGAAATGAAATGACACTCCTCATATTAAAATAAATACCTAATGTAAAGATATAAATAACTATGAATCTCGACCTTCGCCATTTGGCTTCTTAGAGATATCTAAAAATGGCAGCATCCCCCCGAATCTAAAGCAATAATGTTGGATGTATGAACACGCACGTCTATACTTAATTGATTGAGTTCCAGCATTAGGCGGAGAATGTAGCAGAATGAGATTAATTCGGTAAAGTTGGGCGAGATTTTCCGTGGCCCGCCCGCCCTTGTCAGACGATTGGGCGGCAGCGTTTGACAAACAGCGGCAACTGGAGGTAATCCCATCATATCTGCTCCTGACAGCACAGCCCGACGGAGTAATACTATTTCTGAAATATTTATTACTCCTCTCGGGAGAGAGGCAACCGGCTGATAATAATGATCATTAGATAGAGAACATGTAGAAATAAAAAATGATATCGTGAATGGTCATGGAGTTTTTGAAAACAAGCATTTAATTAAGTTATTAAGTTTAGATTGCTGAAATGAATTTTATTTTTGCAAACAGAACTTTTTGATTTCGGCAGGACTGTCGAGTGTTTGTTCAATTATGTTTATGTAACTTGGCCTAAAATATATTTCCGTGCATTGGAAAACTGGTTTATAGGTTTTATATAACTGCTTCAAAAGGAGTAAGACTTGTGTACGAGTTTCTTTAGTCGACCATAATGTGTACATGCATGGTTACTCTATTTAGATCTTTGCAGGCAACTTTTAAAGTTCACATCACTATTTTAAAACGTACTTAGGACATAACTATAATATTTAGTTTGTGCAGCTTACCGCGCGCATGAAGAGCAGGACTTGCTACTAATTAAACTTTCAAGTTTTTCTTACATTTGCGTGGAAGGATTTTTAGATCATTAGCCTCAGTGGCCCAGTGGCGCGACACTTCGGTGATCGCTCTCCGAAGTTAAGCAACGCTGGGTCCGGTCTGGTCTTGGATGGGTGACCATTCGACCGTTGAGAGAGGCTGGCCGTGGTTCGGATTCCACGTTAAACTGTAGGTCCCCTTCCTTACTTACTAGGTGGTAGGGTTAATCCCGCCCGGGTTGGTACCATCACATTGGATGAACGATGGTCGAAGCGGCAATAAAAATTGTCCGTGTGTTCAATCCAGTTCAATGTAGCCGTGCAATATAAGGAAGGTCTTGGCATGGCACCTAGTTCTAATGTGGTGTGTTGGGCTAATACCATGACAGAAGGTGTGATATTAGCCATCCATGTCAAGTCACATTAAAAGAAAAACTGAGCATGCCAGTAACAGTCATTAAAGTATGATACATTTCACCTTTACTGCAGTTTTTAAGTAAATTTTCACTAAATTGTTTTCCTGTGGCCACATACTCTTGAATATAGAATATGTGCGAGCAGCACGGTTATTACCTGTACTTATGGAGAAAACACGTGAAGTTTTCACGAGAAGCTGTAATTATCTACATTAAAAAAAATACACATTTTTTCATGTTTATCATTACGCGCGTGGATAGGGGTGAAAACACCATTTGATATGTAACTATTGGTCCTTTTATTGAAATAATTTACAAAGAAACAATTGTATTCCATGTCGATATGTCGTGTCAAAAACACTAAACTCCAAACAATACCACTCGTTTAACTATTTCACTAAATGAGTTACTACACTTCAGATTCTCCATTTCACATATAATCGCTTGCTTCGCACACCAAAATTTAATGAAAAAAATTACTTTCTATGTAACGACAGCTACTTGATGTGAGAACTTCTCGGGTTCACGTCATGAGTAGCCCGCCTGGATCTACAGGTTCTTTCACACGCAGTGCCAAAGCCATAAAACTGAGTAGAGTCATGTACCCACTTTCCTCGGGACAGGCACGTGCTCTTAAAGATGGAGTCCACGTGAAGCTTCAAATTGTCGAGCAGCACGTCCTACTTTTACTTATTTTTCATACGCGCGGCAAGCCGTAATTCTAAATAGTAGTAACGTGCCTGCTTCGCCGCGAGAGACACGTACTCCTGAAGATGAGGCCCATGTAGGGCTTAAACACAAGTCCTAAGCTTGGCAAGCCGTATTACTCAATAGTTTTCATGCTCCGTCGTGACGGCCTAAAGATCGAATTCGAGTGCGGCTCAAAAACATCGATCAGAATGTCCTGCTTTTCACACGCGCGGTAAGCCGTAAAATTATTGATGTTTATTTATGATCCGCGTAATTTTTATAACAGTGATATACATACATTGTTTATACCAGCTCGACAGATCTACGAGTAAGTACGAAATACTCGTATAAACGATAATCATTCACCAATGACAGCAATGGAATTCTAAATCTAATTAAAATAGTAATTTGAAGAGGGGCCATTAAAATATTGTATTCAGCAAAATTGAGTAAGGTAGCTGTCACCAGATGAAATCCATTTTATACTAAGATTTAAAAAACAAATTCCATATTTATGTTCGTAGCATGAAAAAAACTGTTATTAAGTACATCTTTTTTGCCTTCGAAACTAATTACAAGATGTTAAATATGTCAAAGTTAAAAAGTTCGTTGAGGAATGAATCAGGTAAGATTATAGAACTTGTAGGAAGATTTTAATACTCTAGTGTCGTTATATTAGCTGTTTACAGAAATCAAGCATTACATAAGTCCTGAATGTAAGGTAAGAATTCTGGAATGTAAAGGGAGGAGGAAGTTTATAATAAAATTAAACAAGGATACAATTTTTTGGATACATATTTATTGAGGCCATGAAAGTGAAATGAAGTCACTTGTTAATTGTTTATTCATCATTTATAGGCAGTACACTGAATCTAAATTTATCCATCATTACAGTCCTGCAATAACAGCGTCAGATAAACTGGCAAGAAAATTTTGCTGGATTTTTATAAAATCAACTTTTGCAACAATTAAAAAACAACATTGGAGATATTGGCAGTATTAGATATTGATTTTGGATTGAGTTTACAGGCAGCTAAAAAGTATGGCGGTCTACTTTTTAGCTACATTCCCGGAGAAGCGTTCCCTATGCATAAATTCAAATATAAAAATAAAATAGAATAAGCGACAACCTGTTTTTATTGCTTAGCTTTTGGAAACATGCACGGCAAACGATGCAGAGTGACTATTTAATACAATTTATTTATTTAATACTATTTAATACTATGCAATATCTACGCGTCACTCATTAGAACGATAACTTGTTTTTATCTCGAAGTCGCCTGTTTCAACATGCATGGTCAGAGATGCTGTGTGGCTATTTTTTGATAAAAAACCGATATGGCTGGCTGTGCTGAGAGACCAAAGGTACTCAGAGAAGATAAATTCCCCTCTTTTCGCGAATCCACGCTCAGCGAGGCACCATACCAGCGGATTTGCGGACTACCGCTAAGCTATCAAGTTATAGGTTTGAGGAAAGACACCCTCTGGCCACGGAGATAACATTACATTTCTGGGTTCGCGGGGTTAAGAAATTTGATGTTGGTTATAGTTAAGTACCAAACTACTGAACCGATTTTGATTAAAAAAATGGGACTAACTAGAAAGTATACCCTTTCGAACAAAAAAAGAATTTTCCAAATCGGTCCAGGGGTCTTCGAGTAATCGGTGAACATACATAAAAAAAAAGTTTCCGACGAATTGATAACCTCCTCCTTTATCGAAGTCGGTTAAAAAAGGCAACATATCGCGAAAACAGAGTTATGGCACCTTTATTTTATTATCACCGTTAGAGCTCAATGAATTTAGCGTCGGAATTAAAATTAATCAAATTCAACGAATAAGCACCAATACCTTTTAGCTTCATAACACAGTTAAAAGTCACAGACGATTTCAGGGACAGAGCTTTTATGTAATTATCCTATGTCACTCCACTACTCCAATTGACCTTCCGGTGTACAAATCACCGGTTCGCGTGACGCGGTGTCCTTGGCGATCCTTGTTCAAATTAGAACTTCCTAGAGTCGAGACATTTTAAGATGGGAATAAACTTTTACAATTTACTTGACTTTCACCAGATTTTTAGGATTTAAAAAAATCACATCGTGTATTTCTGTTTTCGATCCGTGACGGTATCAAAATACATTTTTGTTCACTACTTGAAACCAAATTTCAACTATATAAATAACATTATATTTTTTATTATTGGTGGTTGGATAGATTTTAACCATTTGAACTAATTAAATGTAAACGCAAACCTTTCCAAAGTTACTAAGATATTAATAAATATACATTCAATATTAATAAATTAACATTTTTTTAAGTAATATATTTATACATTTTTTAATAAAATCATTTTGTGTTTTCATACCATGATTATGCAAATACCATTGTCATTCCTCTATCTTAATAATTGTGGGCGCTAACTTCAGGTAGCGCTTTCTTGATAACGGGTGTTACTGGAAAAATCATTTCCAATGCTAAGACCTATATTAATATATCTCAACACACCAGAATACACCTCGAAATCACCGTCACCTTTCCCCTCGGAAATAAAAGTTCAGTGAAGTCGGTTTATTTAACTTAGCAAATTGGAAGGCGCGCAAACAACACGGCACGACGCTACATTGTCGCGTGATGTATGTAAACTACCACCTGACAACCCAACCGAATGGAGGTTGGTGTATGGGTGAAACGATGTTTGGTATTGTCAATCGAAATATAGATTGTGAACCGTGTAACATATTGTGACACGGGCGGAGTTTCTATTCAATATTAGTTTACATAGGTACACAAAGGGGTATATACTTGATCCTTCGCCTGGTTTTCACCAAATTGCTGATTTATATTGATCGACACTTAAAGGGCCTTAATTATTAAAGTGTTGTTCATCTTTTACTGGTATTTATTTCAAGCTGCTAAGAAAGGCCCTTAATATGTGGCCATTATGCTAATCAGCGGTAGGTGAAAAAAAGGCTCTTAATGTCTAACTAAACCACCTGAATTTTATTTTATTTAACTAAAACTGGAGACGGAATTTAAGTTTTGATAAATATTGACAATTAGCAAAAACCAAGCAAATTCTTTAATATGAAATACTGTAAAAACATGTAAAACTGTATAGGAAAACATGTCCCTTTCTCCTTATACGCGATAGGGTTAAACCCGCCTGGGTTGGTACCACCGCATTGCATGAAACTGTGGTTGAAGTGGCAATGAAAAACCGTAACGTATTTTACTTCCAGTTCAGTGAAGCC